>OU753562.1:10022500-20022500 GCA_916701695.1 Agrochola macilenta
TTGACCTTGAAAAAATGTCTACTGTGAACTTCTGGACTGACTTTCCGTCTTCCTCTCTCTTCCCTTCCAGCTCTCTACATTTAATTTATCAACCTTTTTATTAGATTTATGTCATATAAAAAAAAAACTATTTATCTCCGCCGGGGGATTAGTGTGGGTGTTTACTAACCGTCCCCGTTCTCCTACCCTCTATCGACACGGCACGTTTCTACATTTCAATCTAAAGTTATAAATGTTATAATCGCATATTTTGTAACAACGTATAATTAATATTTTGTAGTTAGGTAGTTATAAGTAGGTACTATCGCGGGGACCCATACCTAACCACCATAAGGATTATTCCTGCTTGCAGCTGCGCTCGGCCGCTATAGACACGCTTACCCAATAGCATCGCAGCATCAGATTTTTGCTGAGTCCCTTGTATTTCAAGAGATAGCCGTACTTTTGGTAACTATCGCTAGGAAGGCTTATTCAGTATATGGTGGGTGTTGACCACCCTGATGCGGCACTCGACGATATGAAGTGTTGACTACGGGGTGGTCAAATTGGTTATGAATTTTACTGTTCAATTGTTCAGGTGGACGGGAAAAGGAAAACCACGAGTTTACTGAAGCACTTGTTCTTATTTATTCGCTTTTAACACACACAATATTAATAACACAGGGAATAAAATAATCTACGCCTTACGCACTAAGGGACTAAAACTAATAAACATTAACCTAGACACACTATTAACTTATAGGAAATGTTTATAATGATGCTGAAAATACTCTCTTAGGTTTAGATATGACTGAACTGTCTTGTTTAAAGGTTTTGAGACGACTGCACTGTCTTGTTTAAAGATTTCGATACGACTGGACTGTCTTGTTCAAAGATTTCGATACGACTGGACTAACGAATACTTTTTTAAATATAGGGCATCTCGCAGTTAACCTCTGAGGAGGTCGTAGCTGCTTAACCGGACTTTACTAACGAATACAATATTGGGTTCTATTTATAGTAAAGGCACACTATCACACAATGTGTGTGTCTTTACTATTATGACATTCTCATTTCCCAATTACGTCGGTGTGCTCACACTCGCGGGGGTTTACAGGTAAGCGGGTGTTTGCGGGGTACGGCTACTCTCAGACGACCGAGGGGTACTGGAAGGGATGAGGGGAACGTAACTGCGCAGTAGATTTCTTTATATAATACTGTTTACGTTCTAGAACAAAGGAATTACATAATTTACGACATGTTTAAGGGATTTCCTTATATAAAATGGGTATTTAGGTGGGAAATGACCTATCTGACGTAAATCTACTATTTAAAATGCTGTATTAAGTACGGGTAAAATATTACAGACCTTTTTGCAAGTATATAAGGCTTTTTTTGCATAGAATCATAATAATTTTAGTTTTACTACCTTTTTGACTAATAATCATGTGTTTATCAATACTTTTAGCTTATGTATTTATGTCGACAATGATTCCATACTTAAACTAAGCTCGTATTACTGTGCTTCCCTTACAGTGGGTGTAGGGCCCTCCTCTGGTGAGAATGTTGGATCAGCCATCCTAGCGAAGGTAACCTAAAGTACGGCTATCTCTTAAACTATTGTTTTTGTAAATGAAAAAAAAAGAGTTGAGTAGATGTCTCACAATTAGCAGTTTTTGGGTGAGAGGCGGAAACTTTCCATAAAACTTTAGAAGCGCAAAAATACCACCTGCCATATTTGTTTTAAATTTTTAATTAGTCATAACTCCTTTTCAGGGAATCCACCTAATTACCACTCAATCTGTAGACACGGCAGTTTAAAAAAATAAAATAGAGCTTATTCATGAACCACTTCTAATTATATCCATCCGTGCCTAAAAAACACTTTACAATAATCTAACAATGCAAAAAACAAAGTATGTCGTATTTTACAAAATCTACAGTTAACACTTTTACTGTCAGATTATAGAACACATTTGTCGAGATACTCTGGTATGGCATTCCATAATATACCTATACAAATAATTAGTATCATAACAGTTAAAATACCAATTTCGAAGAGGCTTTGCTAAGGGCTGGCGCACATCTGGCGAGGCGCAAAAAGGGGCGGTAACAGATCCACATCTGTCATCATCTGGCATCGTGTGCATGGGATTTTGTTTTCAAAGTTAAAAAATACAATAGACGACGTGTATTTAGTAACCTAATCCGCTTAACCGTTCTTAAGGAGTCATAAAGAACCCTGTAAAAAATCGACACGTGTTTCACCTCTCAACGAGACATCCTCAGGATGGCTATTGACTTGTTGCGAACCCGCAGTCTAATTACGCAACACATTTTATTTCTGTTTACAATTCTGAATCGAAAGCAAGTCCAGTTTTAAACGCCTGCCCTAATTCGAATTACGCTGCACATTTTATAACAGTCGACCGTAATTGGATAAGGATGTTCTAATCAATTGGCTATAATTTATTTGGATGATGTGTTTTGTTACACCATGTAGGAATTATTAATTTCCAAATTATTGTGCCATATATTTTTTTTTTTATTATTACAACTGATGCTCTACTAGTGCTTATAAATGAAAATGTACAATGATTGCCGAAAAATTTAAAACCAATTTTTAAAACAGTTTCTACCAAAAACTAGCATAATTGAAATACGTAACAAAACGTTTTTCTTTTCACGTTTTTGTTATCTGTGGCCAATGACAAAATCGTAGAAAAGCAGTGTTGTCAACTTAGTGGGATTTCCACTAAACCTGGGGATTTGGACACCCCTACTGGCGGAGAAATTTTGCTTTCAGTGGCCGGTGGTTTTGTCTAATGGTTAGTTTAATTCAATTTGTAGAAAACAATACAATCAAACTAAAACTTTGACTCGAGAAAATATTTAAATAACACGATAATGGCATATTTTATTGTTTGTTTAAAACCTGTGTCAGTGATTTTTCGATTTATTTCTTTCAAATGCCGAAACCACTGCGGATTCGAACGCTGATTTGGAAAGACTGACACAGCATGACGAATATATTGAAGTCACACAGAGGCTCCGTCCGAGTAGAGATCGAAAAACAACGTCATTTCAGAAAACATATCTCACGGGAGACGGGAACGTACTTACGGGATAAAAAAATCTGCCGTTAAGCCGTTTGAAAACAAATATCTTCACTAAAATTTCAATAATTATACTGCGGTTTCCGTTTGTCATGCCACTAAAACAATAGAAGTTAAAATCGGTTGAACGGACTGTAAAAAAGGTTTATTTAAATGTCAAATCTTATTTTATTAATCGAATAAAGTTTTTAACCAAACGGTTAATTATCCTATTTCAGATTTTGAAATCGCTTTCAAAATCCGTTTTTAGAAATCGGGTTCAGGAGTGGCTCCAGCTCACAGTTTCAATCGTCTTTAGTAATATTATTCGGTTGTAAGTGCATCATTAAAAACTATTCAAACATAAACAAATACGTACTTACGCAAAGCTACTATTGCCGTGGTTGGTTTTGTGAAATTGGTTTGTCTAGTTCGGATAATCGATACGATTCGATTTCTGACTGAAATCTGATTTTAAATTCGTTTTGATGTATCTGACGCATGTCTATACCGGACTCAGGGAAAAAAATTGGCAGCACTGAGTAAAAGTTGAATAACCTCTTGAACGATCTGCCGACTCATTGTGTGGTGTTCAGAGTCGAATTTATTGCAGAATATTGCCTGTCTTTGCTGCTCTAACTTTATCAGTTTGTAGAGAAAAGAACAGGAAAGGCATATAACACTTGTTAAACATCGGAAATAATCTGCGCTGGAAGCTGGAATGATCATTCTTTGAAGTCTGTGGAGAATACGCTATCTAACATGGCGAATTGGCGATGTCTTTGTTTACATTTTAGTTTTCGGTAATATTTTTGATAAGCATTGTTTTGCCTTTAATGTTTTATATTTTTCAACATACAAGATTATATTTAGTATTCTCTTACAGAAACATGGGCCTATGCTAAGCAGTTTTGGAACATTTTTCTTGTGGCTTGTGGAAGCCGGAAAAACTTTGGAAAATTCTCTCGTTCAAGACACTGCGTGCTCTGTTTTCGTTTTCTACTGGCTGCACTAAGACTTACTAAGGCTGTTTTGCTCAATAGCGAAAAGTACATAAGTCGATATTATCACTACAAGTAAGTAAGCCAATATAAATAGGAATAACGTGTGTAAGAGAGTACCTTTGTATCTCATTACATTATTGTAGCTGTAGGTACATTATTGGTCAATCTACCTATGGACAATCATTCCTTTGTTGCGTAGACACAAGCATCTAACTATTTATTGTGGTTAAATATAGTTACTATGTCCGTCAACCTCAAAGTCTAACTGAAATTGTTAATTGATATTTATGTACATAAGTAGATGCTGAAATAAACAATTACAACTAGCCAAATATTAACTAACTACACTAGCCAAATAACAACTAACTACAAAACATATTTATAATATTTTCACAGACCGTGCTAGAGCTGAAAATACAAGAAGGGAACGCAACCCAACATCAATCTTGTTGTTCAAACATGGATTGAATATCCAATCTTCTGTATTAATCATTGAAGGTAAGCTTTTTGACACATAGTTAAGAATAAAGCGTAGCAAGTCACATAATTATAAAACTTTGAATATATTTCCTTAAAGAACTTAGTACATAGACACAACATATATTTTGTGTGTACCTAACTAATGTTTAATATTATAATTCAGTATTATAAAATATCTGGAGACTGAAATATCAGCCCTAAATAAAGATGAAATTATACAACCAGCACCAATGACTAGGCTGATGGGTTTTGTCCAGCCATGGGCTAATGAAAACCTAGTTGATATGCCTACTTTACTTTGCCACATAATTTCTAAGTAGGTACTTTATTTGAGCAAAAAATAATAAGATTTTGTTTTAAAACTATAGAGTTCCTGGGGCGTTTCACCTATGAAGACATGAAGGCAGCATGAAGGATGTCGCCCATGCTGCGTTGCCCCGTTGCTCTGCTACTTCAGTTTTCAAGCTTCTCAAGAACTAAAGTAAAAACTGAAGATTGTTAATGAAAGATAATCTTCTTTTTTTTTACTGTTCAGTCTTGTACGACAGCAATATAAATATGTGTTACTATTTTCTTAATTGATAACAGTGTAAACTTTAGTAAGTGTTTTTATTTTGAACCTGTACTTGTAATTTTTATTTGTACCTATAAAGGTGCAAATAAAAATAACTTATAATGAAATATTTAAGAATTGAATACTATGCCTTTTATAAACACAGCCAATTGATTATTTTATTGATACTATTTAGTGGTAGGTACCTATTTGCCTAAATTAACTGTCATTTATTAGGTAACAGTAAATAGAGAGAAATAAATTATGGTAATCAAAAACGACTTTTATTATATCTTCACATTATTATGAAATATTTGGACACTACTGTAAGGATTAGTGGAATTTGGAATCTAATGTCCTGTGGCAGTCATCATGGAATAAGTATGTACTGCTTGCTAATTCTTGCTGTAAGCGCTCATGAGAGTTAAATTTTTTCCTGAATAATGTAGTTGAGCCTGACACCTGAAATATTAAAAAAAAAAAAAAAAGTAAATCCTCATTAGATTGATATTCCATGAACCATTACATCCATCCACAAAGTCTAATAGGCCTCTCCCTTAAACACTTACCTACATGCACAATCTATGTACTTTATAGAACAGCAATATTCTGCTATAAACAACAAGTAGGTGCATACAATTGACTTTATTTAAATGTATGGTAAGTTTACGTTTGATGGTGCATTTCGTATTTACCAACAAACAATAAGATTGTGTGTAAAATTGTTGCTATGCTAAACACACAATCAATGTTCAACACTAAGAAAGAAAATAATATTGATATTAAGTAGGTACCTTATACAGACAATGATGTGGAAATAGATCTATTTATGGTGTGGTGAGTATGTTCACCGATGTCCTTACAGAATCCATTGACATAAAATGCTTCAAACTATATTATAATATTTGTTCTTCCTGTAATAAATTTGCTTTTCCAATGAAGTACAAGCCCGACTGGGTTGCTAAGCTTGTGGCTTATGATAAGTTTGATACGGTACGAGGTCCGAATTTGTCTTTCCTTTAAAATGCCACCAAAATACCTCGTTTCTGAAATATCATAATATATATCTTTAGTTTAGGTTGTAAGCACTCGTAACAGAAGAAAACTTTCACAATTATTATTAAAAATCGACCTCGCTGCTTCGGTATTTTACAGACCCTAATACTGATCTATCATTGAGGTTTTACACAAAAACACATTCACAATTTATGAAGACGACGTTCACTTACATAATTTTGTAATAAGTAAGGAGATTATACGAGTAAATCCCAAAAATATTGCAAAGAAAATCGAATGCGACCAGTAGGGTGCCTTCTCTTTAGATTGATAGCTCAAAGCAATTACTCGTTGATTTGAAACAAATTTTCAACTGTCAAAATGATTACGTAATTCGACTAATAGCCTTTTTAAACGATTATCGTTCACTCTTTAGCGTCTGAAACAGAGTGCAGTTGACAACACAGATTTTAGAGTTACGTAATTCGAAAATTATAAATTGAATGCAATTGTATTCAAAACGAAACAAATTTGACTCAATTGTAAATCGAAAATTTGTTGCGTAATAATTAGATAGCCGGACCCGACGTGTGAACACGTCAAGCGTCGAGAGCAGTGCACTGCTCTCGACGCCGCCCTTTACTTAGCCGTGATATAAAATATTAATACTTATAATCACTTACACAATTACATTATGAAGATGTTTATTGTATTTCAGGTAAAATAAAAAAAATGGAGGACGACGGCCCCGAACCAGGTGAGCAATTATCAATATCAAATCCTTCAATTATTTAGGTGTTTTTTTGATCAAATAATTCAAAGTAAAGCAATTTAATCATTTTATTGCATGCCTATACTATGCAGCTTAACGATGTGACGACGTTTCAAAGACCAAAACATTATAATTATTCGTACCACTTCCGAATATCTTTAAAAATAAAATATAGGTATGTAAAAATCTTTTTTAAAACCAGCTTTTAATTAACTAAAAAGTACTAGATAAAACTTACTACTATAACGTACTTTTTAGTTCATTAAAATTAAAAGCTTGTTTAAAAAAAAATTTTTAGATACATTTTATTTTGTACTTTTTAGCATTAGAATTTGTTGAAATATCTGTTCTATGACCTTCACAAATCCAACGAGCCCAACACTGCAGGGCAATCTTGTAGGTCGACTCGGAGTTCGTGTGGCCGCCTTCCGTCTCTATAATCAGACCGCGGACTATATATTTCTTCTAGACAAAACAAAGGAACCCAAACACAGAGGCTATCTTGTTTTATTAGTTGAGGAAATACTACGATCAAAATATACTACTTTCAGCTTAGGGATAACGTTCGTCAAAACAAATCCAAATGGCCGAAACAAAACAACATTTATATGCTCACAATCTATTCTACATTAACTTAATTACCACTAAGTAAAACCAACAACTTAATCTCGTTTTAATGTTGTAGGTACTTCTATTCCGTTTATAAACAATTTTCTCAAGCAATTAGTAAATTAGGAAGTTATTGTTATTACACAATAACAATAACGTCCTAATTTAATTTTAAATTCCTAATACATTGTTTAAAGTACATAAACGTATACATTTACCTAAACTTTAAACAATGATGTACGAAGGAGTCTGTTGTATGGGTGTTAAATATTTATACCCAGAATAGGTAGTCATAAACTCATATCACAGGCATGTGAAAATGAGACGTATCGATTGTTCGGTCTTACTCGATGCATAGGTAGATTATCTTATTGATGTGCCATTTTGCAAATCAATTTACTAATTATTGCCAAATTGAGGGCCATGTAATAGGAGGCGAGCCCATTGCCATCAACCGGGTACAATTCCAGACTCCGAGCTGCTTCTGAGAAATTCCTGATAGAAACACCCGATTTCACTTTGTTCGACCTGGGAACCCAGGACCCAATTACTTATTATTTTTAGGATTTTAAACCATATCCGCGTAAGTAAATATTGGTTACAGATCGCGGCACGTAAGTTGAACCAAAATGGCGGCCATGAATGATGAAGATGATGTAATAACTCGTAATTCTAAAAAGTCTTCAATGAACTTGTTATACTCTCTTATCACTGAGGAATGTGCGAGCCTTTTGTATTCGATCGGCCGGACATTTTGATAACTTTAAAAAATACTTAATGAATCAGGAAGGGCTTGGACCATATTATGTTCTAAGGTTCACTTTCGGTGAGCTCAGAAATTGGACTAAGTAATTGGACTAACTAATTAATATTGAAATTGGACTACACTAACCGACTTTTAATTATTTTATATTGAAGATCACGTCTAAACGAGTAGTGTTAATGATTTGGAAAAAATATATGTAAAATTAGAGCATTTTCTTAATAACTTAATCTGTGAATATATAAGATTATGTTTAAATCATGTAATTAATTTGTAAAGTTATATCTAAGGCTCACTATAATTAAGCCTCTATTTAAAAAAAGTGATAAGACTGACATTAATAACTACCGACCAATTGCGCTTATACCGGTAATATCTAAAATATTTGAGAAAATTATTTATAACTGTATGTATTCCTTCTTCACCAAACACAACATCTTAGTTAAGGAACAGAAAGGCTTTAGGAAAAACTATTTTTGGAATTTACTATTTACAATTGGGCCCGGTAGGGGGCGCTGCAATCGAGATTCAAGTCGGTACTGCTCACGACATGACCACAATTTCTGAGCAGTACCTAACCTAACAAAAATTACTAGGCTTGCATGAATTCATGATAGTATTTCAATCATTAGACGTTGTGCACAATTTCTGAGCAAGTAACCTAACAAAATGTACGAGTCTTGCATGAATTCACGGTAGTATTCAATCATTACGTTATGCTACTAATAAGATTTGGATGAGGTAGACAGATAGTTTATAACCTGGATTAACACATAGGATACTTTATTTTTCTTTATTTTAGGACCTTCCTGGAAGAACCCAAAACCAAATCGAATTAGAATGAACACTGCAAATTGGAATATTCGGCGATTTTCTGATGAAAATCATCTATTGAACCCCGGCCTATTTCCACCTTTCAACATGCAAAGACAAACTAATCTAAATCGACAATATTTTCATCAAGAAAACAGATCGATGAGACAAAATAGCCAAAATCGGCAACATTTTAATGAAGAAAACAGACCGATGAGACAAAATAGCCAAAATCGGCAACATTTTAATGAAAAAAACAGACCGATGAGACAAAATGTGCATGCAGAACAACACAGCAACAGACTGATGAGATATAATAGTATGTATTTAATTGCTCACAATTTTTTTTTTTTCGTTTTTGATTTTTAATTGAAAATTGCTGTTTTAGATCCAGCGATGCAACAAAATCCTGAAATGCGCTATCAAAAGCCAGGCCGTGAAAATGAGAGAACTAGGTTCATTGGGTTTAGAACCTTACAAGAAATAGCACAAGCCGAAGAAAAAGAAGTGCTTCAGAAAGTAAATGAAAAACGAGACGGGTTTATGAATGTTGTAAATTCACCCAACAAAGACAAACTCGATTATTATGTGTTACTCATCGGAATATTATCGAAAATAAGTCAATCGCCTTTTGTAGCGTTAAAATCGAAATTGATTTTAGATGTTTGCAATTCTGAGTTTATTAATTACTTGCGGAATTATTTAATGGATCTGCCTTATACCAATAACATGTCTTCAAATAATTTATATTGGAATGATCAAAATGGTTTTTGGAAAAACTTTATAACATTTTGTGAGGATATAGTTGATACATCTCCATCTATAGCTATTTTAAGATGTAGATCGCTTATAGACAGCGTAACGAAGACGTGTCTGAATTCTTTGAACAATGAGCATAATTTCGTTTTGTCTGAAGCGAATGTCTTGAAATTAGATGAAATACGTCAGAAGATGGCAACATATGTCGATAAATATCAGGTAAGTAAGGCTACCTTAATTATCTTAAAAAGAAACATAGGTACCTACCTACCTACATAATAGCCGAAAACATATCGCTCCACTGGGTGTTGTGACTGGCAACCCATCCCAGGGATTTTTTGAGAATTACTTTGAAGTGCAGTGGACGATACGTAGGTAGGTAACTACCTACCGCAACCTGCATAACATCGACCGGCAGCAAGTTTGCTGAGTAACCATAACTTTGTCTTTTTATCTCATAGCAGCCGGAAGGGAACCGAATAAGAGTAGACTTTCAGGACCCGCAAATGCAACAGCCCCCAGCAAACTTTCGTGAGCTTAGTGTAGTGCCAACTAAAGAGGACTTACTGGGATCCACGCCGTTCCTGCGACCTAACATTGTCGAGGGGGGCTACAATGACGTGGAGCACTACTTGGACGTGCAGTTCAGGCTGCTCCGAGAAGATTGCTTTGGACCATTCAGAGATGGCTTAAGTGAGTATAGATTTATTAATATTATAAAGCATCAGCGTTTTACGCGCATCACTACCAATGATATAGACCTATATTCACCTATGTTACTTATAGGTACTGTAGACACTATGTTGTCTACGGTACCGGGACGTTATAGCTAGGTACATTAATTAAAAGACCCTTTGGCGATATTACTCCAATAATTATTGGTTCAACGCGCAAATGTCAACACAGACAACACGTCTACGCGGCAAAAATAAATACAGCTTGTCATAAGTGATGAAATGTTGTAAAAACCGTAGTTATCGGAAGAAAAAAATCCTGGAATCACGTTTCATAGGTAAATAAATATTTTAATCATTTAATTCCCGATTTTATACATTAAAATCAATCTTCATTCACCAAATTCATCACAAGGCCAGTGCTGCCAATATATTCAGGTGGCAAATTACTCGAAATATGGGAATGTATAGTTTCTTTTATTAAATTAAATTTATTGAGGTTATTTATTGTTTAAATTCTTTTTACTAGATTTCCTAAAGAAAATAAAGTATGGAGAAATGATTAGATTCAATTAATTAGGAATTGCAACGGTGAAAACGATTGGATTCCAAACAAATACAGTGTCATTTGCAGTTTACATTCATATTACATTCTCACAAAAATTCCAGAAAAAGTTGTCGGCAATGAAAGCGTTTTTTTAAACTTAGAATCTGAACACACATTCGCCGGAGCAGAAAACAAAATAAGTCTTATTAAATATAAATGGTGGCAGGGACATCGACGCGAAAACTGATACCTTGGATTCAGTACATGATTCTGAACCCCCCCACCCTCCTGTTGAAATTTTTCGCCGATTATTTGAAAAAAAATCTGCTGTTGCATAGAAAAGTGCAATTCCTACGCAATTCCTAACGGTCAAAATGTATGGAACAGCTGTTTTTTTTTTAAATATCTGACGAAAAATATCAATCCATGGTATCAGTTTTCGCGTCGATGTCCCTGCGTACCTATAGCGGAAAAATATTTAACTTTATTTCTCTCAAAGTAAAAGACACTATTATAAAAAAAATACTCAGCATTTGGGATGTTAATTAAACAGTAGGTACAGTATAATTTTAAACAATTAAAATATTTTCAATTAACTTTGTTTTATTGTGTTTTTTGTATTTTTATATTTTCATAAGGAGATTGGTTCTTACCTTTTCAATTGGCACGGTATAATTCTGCCTACACACGACTTTGTCTTAATAAAATAAAACAATAATAAATGGGTAAAATTGGCTTACATTGCAACCCTAAATTCACTCACACATAAATTAGTCGCCGCCATTACGGGACACAGTTTTGTCTTAGCGGAAGTTCCGTCCGACCTTTTATATACGTCTGGGTTCAATACAATTACAACACATCATATTTTCTATTTTCCTTCTACTCGCTTGACAGCCCAGGGGCTGACTCCCATCAAACAAAAAACCACATTCCTATCTTATTTAAAATACAAATTGTCAGACTGTTCGAATGCTATTTTCTTAACAGCCTGTACAATGTAAGGTTGCTTATTGCATAAAACCTTACAGTACCTACATAATGATATCTAGCTCAACAATATATATTTTTTCAGATCAGTATCTGAGAGATCCTAATAAAAAGAAATACGACCACGTTCGGTAAGTTCGCTATAAGTAAGTTTATGGAGTACTTACTTTATGGAGTTAGATATATAGTTTAAGTTAGGGAGTTGTATAGTTAGCTATAATGTGCACTTGGTGAGCAGATGGTTTTAGTGTGGTCATTTGTAGTTAATTAATTCATGCTACCTACTTTATTATTAATGGTATGTGACCTAGATCATGTTCTAATCACATTCCATCAATACTTTATCCTCACAATTATTATGTAAAAATTATGTAAATGTATTTTTTTCATTACCGTCAACTGCCCTAACTTCGCCTGGCGTCCTAAGTTTGCCTATAATGAAAAATATGTAATATCTTTTTCATGTTACTTGTATGGCAATCGAAACTTTGAGTTTTCATAGAGAGCTTTAAGTTTCAATTGCCATACAAGTAAAATGAACAAGTTAATACATCTTTTTCATTATAGGCAAACATTGGATGCCAGGCGAAGTTAGGGCAGTTGACCGGTACCTAATCCTTGTTTTCATTAGTCCGTGTCTTTCTTTTGTTGTTTAGTATTTACACTAATTTATATTATAGAGATTTATAGTAGAGCAGCGGTGGCCCAGTGGTATCGGTCAGTGACTTACGAGGTCGTAGGTGCGAACCCTGACAGGCGCTTTACTTTGTTTTAAATTTATTTCATCACCATTGCTCTCAAAATGGTGAAGGAAAAAATCGTAGGGAAACGGCATGTTCTAGAAACAAAACTTCAAAGACATGTGACATCTACCAACCAGCACTGGGCCCGATGGGTGGGTTACGGATTGTGTCCCAGTGCTGGGACACAGGCCACAGACTTTAAACAACATTATAGCCTGATAATGCTTATATTATAAACGTTACTTAAATATAAGTTATGATTAACGTAGGTATACTTCAATACTTAACCATACATTTTGACGTAACGTCTCTTAACTTTAAGCAACGTTTATAAATAAAACCCTTAATTTCTAAACTAATCATTTCTCTTTTTAGGATATTCCATAATGTAAGATTTCTCTGTCCTTATGTCGACAACTTGAAAGTCGGAGCTATCGCACAAATCGATTTGACAACCAACAAGAATTTCCATAAAATTAATTGGGCACACAACAAGAGATTTCTTTTCGGTTCTTTAGTGTTATTCACAAAAGACCATTGTACCAATTTCATGGCAGCTACGATTCTACACCGCGATGCGAATCTTCTGTCGACTGGCAAGGTGGGTAGTGGCTTAGGACAGTGGTCGGCAAACCCATTAGTCAATGGAACCAATTATATCAATACTATAACGACTAAGATTTCTTATGAAAGCCAATCCAACTGTCTCAATACACTTTTCTGAATCCTTAAAACTCCCATCATCTTCCACAACGCTTCCTGAAATTAGCTTGCTAAGAAGTAGGATGCCTTCATCATCATCATATCTTCTGATAATAATTTATTATTTTATTAAACTTACGCACACTATGCTTGCAGGATGACCTCAATACAATATTAGTGGTTTGCAAACCCACACAAAATAAATTGAATAAAAATCTAAATTTAAAAAATACAAAGCATCACTAAACTCTATTAAAAGCACAACCTGAAGTCAGACTACAGAGTTTTACTGGTATATACCTACCTAGATGTAATAATTATCAAACATGCCTAAACATGCTATAAAATCATCAGACTTAGCACAGAATATTAATATTTAAATACGAGTATAACAAACAAAATTCAACAAAACTCGAATTCGAATGCGAATTCACTCAGATTGCACGAAAATATATACACATATTGTGCGAGTGAGGGGTGTTTCTGACAGCAGGTTGGTTTTGGCAAAAGGCACGGCCAGCAGTGGCGGTCGCCGCCGCCTCCACACGTACCGGTCTGTCACGCACAGCTTCAGCTTGCAGCACACCCGGGTTGTGAGCTACTCCACGCACGAGCTTTGTAAATGCGCCGCAAGTGTAAATTCCCGGCGCAATCTGAGTTCGTTGTACCCCACCATTCCCAGTACAAAGTGTGTACAAAAGTGTAGGATACATCAGCGGGTAAAATGGGTAAACCCCATAAAGTTTAAAATACAAGTGTCTTGTAAATTTATTCCGTACTCGCTCCAGCATGACATTGTATTTCGCTTCATGAGGAGCCCAAATCACTGCACTGTGTTCCAAGTGACTCCTTAACAAAGCGTCATACAGCACCCTGAGCGTGATAACGTTAGTGAATCCCTGCGACTGTCTCAGCACAAAACCCAGGTTACTGTAGGTACGCCTTCTTGCAAATCTTAACTATATGATACCGGAAAGTTAGATTCGGGGTAAGCAGTAGGTACTCCTAGATCTCGTACCTGAGACACTCGCTGCATCGGCGCTCCCTCTACTTTGTATTCGTAGGCTAAGGCAGTCTTCACGCGCGTAAATGTTATCACTGAGCATTTAGCTATGCTGAAATAGAGTTTATTTTTATGGCACCACTATAGAGTGGACCCATAAAAATAAACTCTGTTTCAACATAGCAGATACAGAGCCATAGATAGCTATGGCTTCCTGCAATCTCTCACAGTCCGACTCACCCTTGACCTCGAGCAGCAATTTGAGGTCATCTGCAAACAATAAACATAAACTATGTTACTGTTTGTTTTAATATGATGAAGGCATCTTACTTATTGGAAAATTTGGAAAGGTACAAATAAATGATAAATTTTCGATGTTGATGAATTTTTGGTAAAATACCTACTTCGGAAATAAATCTTTGAAATAAACTTTGAACTTTGAATAAAATTGGCCGGAATCCCGACCGCGACCCCCGCGCGTATCTACGCTCGCACTCATTGACATTTGTACAGAGCCGCGCTCTACTTATAGCGCAAAGAGCGAGCCTTAGAATAATAAAACTCTGTGGTGGAAGCTACCTACTAGGTACCTGTTGTCGTATTTTTTTTCTGCGATAGGGATACATTGCAGCATGTGCTACCAATTTTTACAATGCAGTACAACCAAAATAGCCACCTGATTAGGTTCCAACGGTGTGGTCACAGTTCGTTGCTGATTATTAGCCGATGTTGTGGGCAGCTGCATTTTAACTTTTCATTTCTCATACAGTTCGGAAAGTAGTGTTTGTTTAAAAACACATAATTATACACACGTTAATCATGAATCAATACGTTATAGCTTAGAAAAATAGGTAAATAGGTGACATGTGGCATGGCACACGCTATTTTGGTCTTAGTCATAGGTATTTCAGTTTAATGACCATCCTTTTTTATTTATTCTGTAATTTAATCCATCATCCTACTATGTGGGCCACCCAAGTTCACAGCAGATATTTTCATAGGAAAATCGACTTTGGAAGCTGCATGCGAACAAGAGAATACAGGAAAAGTAGATTGTTATACAAGAGTCGAAGGGAATCAATTCATATACGAGGTAATTGCAGAATTTTGCGAACTAACCTCAAAAATATAAAAAAACAGCGTGTAACATGCCACCTACTTACCTATTTTTCTATGCTATATCGTATTGGTTCAGGATTAACGTGGGTATAATTATGTATTTTTGTGGCTAACTGGGGAGCTTGTGGCTAAGTAATAACAGCCGCACGGGTCGATAGGCAGATTGATTTTGAATGATGTATTTTTGTTACAAGTAGGTACCCAATCCTATATATACCAACTTACCTATTTTTTCAGATACCAGTTTCAGTAATTGACGAGGATTTAGATAATAGTATCTTTAACGAAGATACGTATACTATGATAGAAAGCGAAGTTTATTTTGAACCTTATTATCATGTCTTAAAAGCACTACAAGAACCTTCTTTTCCGCAAAATTTGGCTATGCAGCAATATATTGTCAAAGTCGATGTAAGTATAGACCTATTTGCACGGTAGATAATACAGGACAGCTGGGTACCAATTACCCGGCTCCCACCTTATTGGTACCTAGGTACTACATGTCTTTACCTTGCGTTTCAGGCTGCCTCGACACATCCCGCTTATTTATCTGCTGATACAGAGTTGGTTATTTATAAGGGTAACAAATTGAAAGAAAAAGAAGAACGACTTTTATTGAATATTAAAGATCTTGATATTGACAGTGACGAAGAACTGATTAACGGAGACGAAGTAGATCTAAAATTCAATGTATTACAACCTGAGACATGGCCAACGGCAGACGAGCTAGGTTTTAACGAAAGTCAGTATGAGGCGTATCGTTTGGCACTCACGCACGAGTTTGCTGTTATACAGGGACCACCTGGCACGGGAAAAACTTTCATCGCCATAAAAGTGGCAAAAACATTGTTACAGAATGTTAAATCAGGAAGACACTGCCTCATGCTGATCATATGTTACACAAATCATGCTTTGGATCAATTTCTTGAAGCAATATCTCAAATTACTAAATCTATAGTGCGCATCGGGGGACAGTCTCGTAACAAAGCTATGGACCAGTTTAACTTAACAAACTTCCGACGTCAGTCGACTCATAGCTCTTTCATTGATGAAAAGAATCAGTTGAGACAGTCAATACTGGATCTTCAGCTGGCTTTGAAGAGTCTTGACATTTTAAATAACGGAGTTTTTCGGTACCGCTTCCTTGATGATAGGGAGGGTGGTG
The DNA here is from genome assembly GCA_916701695.1 of Agrochola macilenta. Classification (NCBI taxonomy): domain Eukaryota; kingdom Metazoa; phylum Arthropoda; class Insecta; order Lepidoptera; family Noctuidae; genus Agrochola; species Agrochola macilenta. The sequence goes on from OU753562.1 coordinate 10,039,267, forward strand.
GCGATAACGCTCCGGATCGAAGACATCTGGAGTATTATTACAGAAATAAGAAAATTCAAGTAGCAGATCCTTTGGAATATTGGTTGTTTGAAGCTGCGCTGGGCGGCAATTCAGAATACAAAAGAGATTTTAGTGATTGTCTATTAGAGTATGATGTTTTGGTAAACAACGAAGATGACATTGATAAAAAGAGAGCAAAAATGATTTTGGATGACGAAAAACCATCACATGAACAAAAAGCTTTGGATGATTTAGTTAAAAGCAAAGCATCGTTTTTATTATCTAATGCAAAGGCAGAAATCAGAAAGTTAGTCTCGTTTTATAAAAAAACTGGTGATTTTAACGAGAGATATCAGTTGCAAAAAGCAATACAGGAACTTGATGCTCGAGTAAATTTATTCAATGTAAGTTTTATCTGCTTTTCTATGTATTTTATTAGGGTTCCGTATGTCCGAATGAAAAAACGAAACCCACTCGTGTGTCTGACTGTTCGTCTGTCACAGCCAATTTGCTCCGAATCTAATGGACCAATCAAGTTGAAATTTGATACACATACCAATTTACGGACGTGTTACGTAATTAAATGAATCTTGAATATGGGGAGCCACTTTTGGGGGACAATAAGGAAAATTTAAAAGTTTTTTGCTCTGTACCATGTGACATATCAAATGAAAGAGCTTACTATGGGAGCTCAAGTATTTTGTTAAAATCATTTCTAAATAAATAATTTTAAAGTCATTTAATACAGAAAATATACTTATAGATTTCAGGAAAACCTACAAGAGGACTATAGTAAACGCCTCTGTGGTGTTTGCGCCAGGATGACTGGACCAAGAGAGATTTTGAAAGATTGAGCAATACCAAGTTTTTGTACTTATTTGGTACCAGACATCAAATAATTGGCCACTTTCTTCGAATAGTTTTCCCTCTTTAGCATAATGCATATTCTTACAAAATCTCTCTTGGTCCAGTCATCCTGACTCACACCTCTTTGGTTTAGTGGCTAGACCTCCTGTCTCAGACCCAGAGGTCGGGGTTCGATTCCCTGTGGGGGGTAAAATTTTCTGCTCGGTTGGATGGTGGTAGGGCTAGTTGTAAGTCCGTCTGGCTAGCTAACACCATCTTATCTAAATCTATCGCCATACCAAAAATGTTAACAGCATTGTTGTGTTTCGGCAGTTAGAGGTAAGATAGCCAGTTCCTCTGTGGTTGAGCATTCCGGGTGAAGTTCGCTTCGACCTTCGGCCTGAACGACACTTACCATCAGTTGAGATGCAGGTTAGCTTCCACGTTGTGATAAAAAAGGGCTTGAAATAACGTGGTTAATAATAATAATGGCCATTTATTTTGGACAGAGTCCATAGTTAGTAACAATTTTCTATGTTAGTAGGTACTTGATAAAATATAGTAACTTTATCGCGGATCTACATTGCCTTATGCAACTACGCATCACACTGACGTCACGCGAAATCCTGCATCGCGCAAGCAGCGTTTAACGCGCGATCGGCATAAACATAACTTCCCGACATCAATCATTGGGCAGTTGCCCATCAAACATGACACCCGCCTGGTCGGAGGATCCTCCCTTTTCTATGGAGGATGAGTGAACTTTACTCTCTGTTCCTCATACCTCTAAAACTTAATATAACTCTTACTTATATTATTATTTACATTGTTACGTGTACCCAGTAGGTACCTATGGTACATAATGAGACCTTTCGCATGTTTTAGGATATGGTGACTCATCGACATCGTGAAGTCCATATACAAATACATCGATATACTAATTTTTCGTTAATAACAGTGCAAAATCGATGGTGTTTGTATTTTATGTGGATACGTAACCAAATCATTGAAGTAAAAAAAGAAATTGCACGATTGCAGGTAGGTACTTACCTGCCTACTTTAAATAATAAGCAAACAAAATATTTGTATAGTTTTAAGTAGGTACCTACTTACTTAAAATATGTAAATATTGTTCAATTATTTATTACCTACCAACTATTGTTTAATGTATTTAAGATATCAAAAGGAGAAGGAATTTAAGAGCGTTTATTCTGAAAGTGGGCAACGTCGCAGTATAGATGTCAAATATTTCACTGTTTTGATTAATTTGGTAATATTACTGTGTGGAAATAAAAAATGTGGCTAACTAGCGAACTAGAACATTGATTATGAAATCCAATAATCCATATCGTAACACCGAATGTTTAGTTTTAGATGTAAAAAATCTATTTGGAAAGTTTCCTAATGCGTTTTTTACACCTAAAATGGGTACAACGTCAAATTCAATGTTATAATTGCAATTCATTATTAATAATCTAGTTCGCTAGTTAGACACATTTCTCATTTCTATTCAGTAAAATTGCTTAATGAATCAAAACAGGTCAATATATGACAGTTACTTCATTACAGAGCAAGCCACCTTACCTCATTGTTGCATCTTTTTCCTAAATTCGCGCGTATTCGTTCGTTAGATTTTCAGAAAACTTAACAATCTCCGTTTTGTTTAAGTTTTACACCGACATTAAAGTTGAAAGTTATATAAATTCCTTTCCGTTACGTGAAAACAAGTTGGTGAAAAGCTTTTCTTGTTCGTAAAACCGAGCCGGCCATCTTGCTAAGTTTGGAAAAGAGGAGCAAAATTAACTTCCAAGGAGCTGTTAGAACTGTTGTAAGTTCAAAATCAAAGTAAAAAGAAAGAATAACACAAAGCAATGGAGTATGTGTTGTGACACGCTTGTGGGCAAATAAATAAATAATTTAATATAATAACAATTTTTTATAGCATATTCCTTCAAACTTACCCGTTCATCTGACAAAACATTGTTGAATCAAGTTACTTATTGCGTGCATTATTTATCAGCTGCATTTTTTTAATACGCGCAACTGTGGACACTGTGGACAGTGCACTTTTGTATGGGAAACAAATTACGACAGGAATTAAAAGCTTTTTATTAAAGCAATAGATGCAATTTCCATATATATTTTTTTTATTACTTATTAGTCTGAATGTTGATTTATTTGTTTACATTTCGATGTATTTTATTTTACCAATAAGTTTAATGGAAACATAAAATAATTACAACAGCTTCAGGTCAAAGAGTACACGTTAAGACTCTCTTACATTGTATGTGTATCCTAAACATTTGGTGGACAACGAGGATTCAATAACCCTTCATTCTGTTTTTGACTCAAAAACTGATTCAGTATCAAACCAACATAAAGTTAGACGTAACTAGCTTCACCAGAGAAAAATACAAATCCTTTGTTTTGGTTGAGAGCATCAATTGTAATTTCAAAAAATATCACACTGGTTGTCTTACAAATTTGTTTATTAAAATATGGTAATAAACAAATTTAAAACCGTTGTAAACCAGCTAGTGCCGTAATTATAGGTGGTTGGATAAGACGAATTCTTTCTGAAACCGGAATCGCAAGCTACCCTTGGTAGTTTTAGGTCAGCAGTTTTATCTCTTAATTGTTTAGAAAAAAACCCAGTTAATGATATTTCGGCTAAGGCAAATTGCCGCCATACTTTTAGAAAATATTACTACGGAGTGGTACAAAATACGGGCCACAACAATAGTAATGAGCCAGAATAGTCTTTTTCAATTCTTTGCAATTTCTAATTAAAAATCTTCAAAGTTTACGAGCTGTAAACCTGTATTTTGTAATTCAACAATGTAAATCGTTCATTGGAGTCAAATTCCTGGAGAATTTTGTTATTGGTTTTGCTTTATATTATTAAACAAAAAAATTACTAATCACATTGTTGCATGTTATAAAGGAAGACACCAGGAGATAACAAACAGTAGGTCTCTCATAATGGACTTCATATGTCTAACGGAATATTTTTATAATATAAAAAATTTACCTTAAAATAAAATTTGTATTATGTTTCCTATGACTTCGGAGGAGCTCGTGGCAAAGTAATAACAGCTGAACGGGTCGAACCATCAGGTTACGCTGCGCTTGCCAGGGTTGGTCTGTGGATGGATGACCATCTTTACATACCGAAACTCCTCCGTGCCTCGGAAAACACGTTAACGCTTGTGCAGACCAGCGCGACTTGTCGCGCGACGCGACACGAACAATACAATTTCTAAGAAAACTTCACAGTATAACAATAACCGGTGTCGCGTCGCGCGACAGGTCGCGCTGGTCTGCACAAGCCTTTATAAGCCCTTAGTCCCGGCTGTCATTCGTGGATCTTTGACAGCCGTTACGGGCCGTCAGAAGTCCGAAAATCTTTTTTTTTTTTTTTGAGGCTTGGATATTATCCTCCCGCTCTGGGCGGAGCGAGAGTGTGTGTCAGACTTTTACTGACTAAAACCCACCCGTGTTCCTTCCGTTGCTTGTGTGCCGGGGCCGCGATATCCTTTTCGGACAAACCCGCAACCCCAGCAGGCGTTGGTCCTTACGGACCCCGTCAGTTGGTGCTGACATCCCTTTGTGGCGCGCGTGGAACACAACGCGCCGTCGATCCGGGCCTGGTCCTTATCGGACGGCGAGCTGCCCATTGCTCACCGTCCGCAAGCCCGCGCCTACGGTGGCCGGAAGTCGGCTCGCGACTCCCGACGCCCGGGGCGTCTCCTGCGGCGACTAGGGGCGCGAGGGCGCGAATCGTGCCTCTCCCTCGCGCGCTCCGCCTCCTCCTTCGCGAGCATTACTGCTTCGCAGAAGGAAGTGACGGCCTCCCATGCACTCTCGCTCCGGACCATGGCCTGAACCAGGGCCGGACGCGAGAGATCGCCGCCGCCGATCGCCTCCGTGAGGACACGGCGGTGCTCCGCCCAAGCCGGGCAGACCTCCACCGTATGCTCCACCGTGTCCTCCGGGCGATCCACACAATGGTGACACCCGGGCAGTTCCTCCCGCTTTATCCTGAACAGGAACCTCCCGAAACAACCGTGTCCGGTGAGGACCTGCGTCAGGCGGAAGGTGAGGATGCCGTGGCGCCTCTCTATCCACTCCTCAAAGAGGAGACTTATCGCCACAATTGTGGCGTGCCCAGCGCTGGGTTGCGACAATCGCACTCTCCATGCCGCCATGAGATCCCGCCGAAGTTCTGTCCGCTGTGCCGTGATTTCTCGCGGCAGCGGAGTTACACCCCGGCGTGTCGCCTCCTCGCGCAACTCCCACATGTGCGCGAGGACCTTCGCCTCCAGATCCCGTGGCGGTAGTCCGGCAAGGAGGCTCGCCGCCTCACGGGACACCGTGCGGTATCCTCGGGCCAGCCCATTTCTGTTCTGTGGGCCAGCCTAATGGCCATGACCCTTCGGGACGAGTTCAACCACTGGGCCGGTCGCAGCCTCAATGAACGCGCCCACACCGGTGCCCCGTAAAGGACCATGGATCCGCATGACCCCCGCGTAGAGCCTCCGGCAGGAGGCGTTTGGACCCCCTAGATTGGGCAGAAGCCGCTTCAAAGCAGCCCCAGCCCTCTCCAGTTTGGGAGCCAAACGTCGGAAGTGCTCCACGAAGTTCCACCGGCTGTCGAGAACGAGTCCCAGGTAGTTCATCGTCGACAAGTCCGAAAGTTTGACAACCAGTCTTACCAAGGGGTATCGTATTACCCAGTTACTGGGTTGTGGAGGTCAGATAGGTAGTCGCTCCATGTAAAATACTGGTATTCAGCTGCATCCGGTTAGACTGGAAGCCGACCCCAACATAGTTGGGAAAAGGCTAGGCAGATTGTTTCCTATGACTTCTGAAATTCAAATAATTTCTTCCTGGTCCATCTTTATCATTATGAGCCGAACAATGGCATAAGGCACCGAGGTACCACTGTTTATCTCTGCATCACCCAAAGGTTAACTGGTAGAAAATGCATACGGCATTAACTCCGATTCTGTACATTTTTGTGCTTGAAGTATTAAATAAATAAACAAGGGTATGCTTGCTCTGTGGTGAAGTTAGTTCTAGGTTAGGCCACAGTTGGTGCTGAGGCCAGTGCCAGGCCACGTGACGGTAGGAAGTGTCACCATCTAATGAAAAGGCGTGTAAAAAGGCGATGTACCTACTCTATTTAATGGACTTCAGACGTTAAAGGAAACAATACAAATGTAATTTTAGGGTCAAAATTTTATATTATCTTTTGAAACTTAGCGAGTCTTTAACACCAGGGAGCAGTAGCCCCGGCACTCGCTGTGTATGAAGAAGCGAGAATGATGATGGACGTGCGATTGCTGAGGGATTATCGCGTCAAAGTCGTAGGAATGACTACTAGTGGAGCTGCGAGAATGCGAAAGCTGCTGCAGGCTATCGCGCCAAAAATTGGTAAGCCTTAGCGTTACAGTCAAACTTTTATATTTTGATAATCGACTTCCAAAAAGTAGGAGGTTCTATGTTCGTCTGTATGTTAGCTTTTTTTTCTTACCTACATATTTTTTTTACAATTTTGTATCGATTTTGAATTTTCATTTGGTAAAGGAAGCTTGTGGTTGTGCTTAACTTTGCTTGGGTAGTTTATGAATTAGCTTCAATAATTCGATTTTTCCCACAGTCTATATGGATAATGTTATATTATCTTCCTGTCACTGTCGTCTACATAGGGATATTCAAATTTGTGTGGGGTAGGTACCACAACTAAAATGGTAGGTAGGAGAAAAAGTTTTTCCAAAAAACTAAAACAACTGACTTGAAAAAATAAAGTGAGAACTAACTTTAATTTCGAAAGTCGGTGGCAGAAAACAAAAATTCTAAACCAAAGACACCGACTTCCAAAATTAAAGTTACATTTCACTTTGTAGTGTTTTTTTTTACTTGCACTACTTAGGTACAAGATAAACCTACTCGTTCCGTTCAGATAGGTAGGTACATTATTTGTTTGGCAGCTATGATGACCGAATCCTGCCAGGTATATCTCGTTGGGATCTTCTAATTAGCCATGCATACTGTGCCAAAAAGAGTTAGAGCCAAGATAAGTGTTGTTTTATGGAATATAAAAGCTGTTTTGTTATTCTTTGTTTTTACAGTGATAGTGGAAGAAGCCGCGGAAGTTTTGGAACAGCACATAATAACCTCACTGACACAGGACTGCCAACATTTTATTCTGATTGGTTAGTACCAGCCCTCACTACATAAAGTGAAAACAAATGCATTGTTCTCACAATAGTACATAGTTTTATGTGTACCTATATTTATAGGTTGAGTCTATTCACAACATAACTTGCAGGTGATCACCAGCAGCTACGGCCATCGGCGTCCCACATAAAGCTAGCGAAGAGTTACAACATCGAAGTGTCGCTATTCGAGCGCATGATCACGAACGGCATGCACAGCCGCCGGCTGAACGTGCAACACCGCATGCGCCCAGAGATCGCCGCGCTCATCTCGCCACACATATACCCTGACTTGGCGAACCACCCGTCTGTCGAAGCTTTCAACAACGTGCCTGGGATTGAAAAAAACCTATACTTCTTTACACATGATTACAGAGAAGAGGTATGACTAAAACATCATGCTTTTAGCTTATCATCATCTACAAAGTGATAGGCAGATAAGGCAGACGTGTGTACTTATAGTAGATACCTACCTAAACTAACAATTCGCCAGTTACATTTAAGCGTACCTTACTTTCAATTCAATCATCTCATATATATAACTACCTAACCCTACCCTACCTAACTATATATCCTATAACTTGTGTGTTGTTGATTTAATAGGTATTTAATAATTTACCTCAATTTGCTAAAGTAAACATTAAACTAATAAAATCCTTATTTTTCCAGAGACAACATGAAAGTAACAGCAAAGCAAATCACAAAGAAGCGGACATGGCACTCGCTTTGGCAAATTATCTGATGTTGCAAGGGTACACCGCTGATGACATAACAATTCTTGCCGCGTATTCAGGACAGATGTTTTACATGAGAAAAGTAAGTGAAGTGTGAAGTCAAAGAATCTAACAGCACTAATGTTTCAATTAGCATAGCATAAGTATAATCAGCCTATAATAATCCCACTGCTGGGACACAGGCCTCCTCTCTGTGAGAGGGACTGGGCCGTAATCCACCACGCGGGCCCAGTTTCATTTACTTATATCTCAAATTCAAAAAAGAAGAAGTCTTGAATCCATTCAGACACCTTTTAAACTTTAAGGTTACGTTTATGTTATGTCATTCGCACTCTAGCCCTACAGAACCATTATTTAACTAGCATTATAATATCATAAGGTATGTAGGTACCTACTCATAATACACTAGTATTTTATTTGACAGGAACGCCAGCAATATCCTAGTTTATCGCAAGTGAAAATCACAGTAGTCGACAATTATCAAGGAGAGGAATCCAAAATTATTATTTTGTCACTTGTGAGGAATAACGAAGAAAACAACATTGGATTTCTTGGTACAGACAACAGGGTTTGCGTTGCTCTGTCGCGAGCAAAAGAAGGTTTGTAATAGTAACGATATTTTATTATAATACGGTTGAATTAGTGCAGTCAAAATCGACACAAAAAAGGCAAACGCGCATGTAACTACGATTTTTTTTATATGTTGTTAGGCCCCCTTATAGTAGTTTATACCCAAGTTTGCAACCCTGAAAACCTTGTGCTACTGCCATGGTGCTCGAAATACTGCGAAATTCGGGCACTAGTTTTTTCAAAAAAATATACCTTAATAAGGACGCTGGTATATTTGTTGTGAAGCAAGCTAAATTTGCTACAATCTGACCCAACCCAAGCACTTTTTTTTGTGCGTATTCATCGAAAATCTAGCTACGTTTTTATAAATGTGGTTGAAAACATAGCTGAAGTATCCCGCCACAACCAACCAACCTTGTAATATATATATAATAAATATAATATATATAACCTTGTAATAAATCCCCCATAATAAGGCATTTTGGCCCCTACTGTTTTTGAAATGGTTAAGTAAAAAAAAACAACCAAATTTTTTCACACATTTTACGTTTCAAATTTTTTTTTAAGGTTTTTATGGGAGTTTTTGATAAACCTTTTAGTGTCAACTTATTGCCTACTTTTGTAGCTGTCGAACCTTCGATCAATGTCGAAAGGTTGTATTTTAGACACTTTAATGCCTGAAGGACCTCTACAGCGGTAGATATTGAAAAATAAATGAACCCACTGTACTCAATTAAAAGTGGCCGCCATTTCAAAAGTGTAGGGGCAAAATGCCTTATTATGATGGATTTGTCGATAAAATTGATCATATTGCTTCGCCTTAATGTGTCGGACACCGGTGACCAGACACACTGTATACACGGGGTGTCAGGGACATCGACGCGAAACCGGTTACCATGGATTCAGTACATGATTCTGAACCCCCCTGCATTGAAATTTTTCGTCGGTTGTTTAAAAAAAAAAACAGCTGTTCCATACATCTTGACCGTGTAGGTATCGACTTTTCTATGAAACAGCAGATTTTTTTTAAATAACCGACGAAAAACTTCAACTCAGTGGGGTTCAGAATCTTGTACTGAATCCATGGTAGCCGGCTTCGCGTCGATATCCCTGCCACCCTGTATACATAATTATACACCCAATTAAACACATCTATATAATAATAACATTGAATTGCTTGAATTGATACTTCGCCCTCTTCCTCTCTCCTAATTTTGCTGTGCCCGACAGGGTTCATATAGTCTTTTACTTTGTTATACCATCTATGTAATACATATGGAATGCAATAAATAATTGAGTACAATGGCTCTGACTTAAGCATTTCGATGCCACCATAGAGGAAACGGAACGTTCACAGTGGTCGATGGACAAGATGCAGCTTTTCAAGAAAACTGAAACAATTGCCAGTATTTCGCAGTTTTTCGAGTTGCAATCTTGGGTATAAACTACTCTCAGGGGACCTAACAACATATAAATGTGTAAATAAATAGTGTGTGTAAGTTTAATAATAAGTAAATCAGTCGCGCGCGCGCACCCGTTCGACAATGACCTCGAACGTAGTGAAATGTAGTTCGTGCAATATTGTGATAAATGAAGTGCTTGCATTTATGCATAATAAGATATGTGTGATGGATGAGATTTCCCTAATACGGATATGTGATACAGCGTTTTCTCCAGATGAAGTTTTAGCTGCTAAGAAATTGTTATTTGAAGCGGTTCCGACCAAGAAAATGAAAACACGAAGACAGGCAGGTAAGTCGAACAGAGATTTGCAAGACATCATAGACTTAATTAAGCACACCGAGGCCACAGACCCCGAGAGGCTTCCCACTTTTGTGGTTAAAGAATTACACCGACTACCTCCTGTAACTTTCGATCATTTGGATGCAACAAGATTGCTAAAAGATATTTTATTGCTACAACAAGAAATAAAACACATACAAAACGACTACATCACGAGACAACAACTGGATGAATTCCAAATTGCCATGCGAACACAGTCACTGAGCGAGTTTGATTGTGATCCAGTTAATCGCAAGCGAGGTGCACATTTATTGGATAATTTTGAGTGTGAGAGTGGGCCTATGGGTTTAAATCACATCACTGTATCACCACCGACCAACCATGACAATGTCTGTGTTGCAAACAGCGACCTATCCCAAGCATCTTGTCTATTATCGGAAAAAAACGCAATAATCACGCCGCCTACCTACATAAACAAATCATTAGCAGCTGGCCAACGCGTGGAGGCCCACACTGCGGTTCCGATAGTGCGTAACTTAAAATCTGTCTATGTGAGCGACGCCGATGAACCGACCGCACACAGGAGTGCTGAGGCTCCGACCGCGGTTCCGAACACAGAACTGGTATCTGTATGCGCGCTAGCGGAGCTTGCTACTAATATTACTTCTCACTCATTAGTTAATACACCAAGTAGGCGCGCGAGTTATATAGCTAAGCAAACTGAGACAGGTTCGAAGCAGACTATGGCGGACGTACTAAAGGCGAGTAGTGAATGTAAGCAAAAAGTAGGGGACACGGATGAATGGGTGAAAGTGCAATACAAAAAGTCTTATAGAAATAGGTTTATTAGCCATACAGGAAGAGCCAATAACGGACTTAATGACAAATTTAAGGCAGCACCAATATATAGAATACCATTATATATATCAAATGTTTGTAAACAATCACAGGAAGAGGACATAATAGAATATATTTGGAACAAAACACAAGATAAAGTTACCTTAGAAAAGATTAAAATGAAAAAAGAAAGAGATTACAACTCATTTATATGCTATGTATCTGGGCAGAAGTTAAGGTTATTTTTAAATGATAATATGTGGCCAGATGGCATAAGCTTTAGACGGTTTGTGCAGTTTCGAGACAAAGCGATAAGCAGTAATAAAAAGGACTCAAACTATCATAATGACTAATTATAGTACTAATAAGTTTATTACGTTTAATTGTAAGTCGTTGAAGCGCTCAATGGAAAGTGTAAGACATTTATGTGATACAGCTGACATACTGGCACTGCAAGAAACCTGCCGCATGACCTGCCATTACTTGGTACTATTCATAAGGATTTCGAATATACAGGAAAGTCGGCGGTAGACACGTCGGCAGGAATGCTCATAGGACGACCTTATGGAGGAGTAGCATTACTGTGGCGTAAGGGGCTCTTCAAGTCAGTGTGTGTAGTGCAGTGTAACAGTGTTCGAATCTCGGCCATAAAAGCTTGCTTAGAGGATCGTGCGATTTTAGTGATAAGTATTTACATGCCAACAGATTCGATAGAAAACTTTTTCGAATTTACAGAGTGCTTGAGTGAAGTAAGTGCCATTATTGAGGCGAATGATGTTGAAGCAGTTTATATGTTAGGGGATTTTAACTCTCACCCTCATCAACCTTTCTGGACTGAATTATGTAAATTCAGTTTAAATCAGAACTGGGTATGTGCTGATGGGGAGAAATTAGGCTTAGGATCAGACAGTCATACGTATGTGAGCGATATGAATGGTAGCAAGCGTTGGTTGGATCACTGTTTTGTTACTCAAACAGCCTGGCACTCCGTGCTGAATGTTAACATACAGTATGATGTTTTCTGGTCGGATCACCTTCCCCTAGTTATAGAGTGTAATTTGCATACGATTCCAGTAAAACTGGATATAACAAAGGTAGTGCCAAACAAAGTAAAATGGCATGAGCGTGGAGGTGATCAGATCAAAAAATATCATGAATTATGTAACTCTGAGTTTAGGAATATACATTTTCCGGAACTGTTTTCCAATTGTGCAGACAAAGTTTGTGATAACGCAGAACACAGACGTGGCTTGCAGATGATGTACCAAGATATTGTAGGTATTTTGTCTAGGGCTGCCATACAGACTCATGAAAGTGTTCGGCCGCAAGGAAAAAGTCGTATTATTGGGTGGAATAAGCATGTTCGAGCTGCTCACGTGGAGGCGAGATTTAAGTATCAATCATGGTTGTCTTACAACAAACCCAATTCCGGCAAAGTTTGGGAAGAAATGCGAGACAGTCAAAGGGTATTTAAAGGCAAGCTTAAATGGTGTCAAAATCATCAAAATCAAATAAAAATGGACATATTAACATCTGAAAGATCGTCCAAAAACTTTAGCCGATTTTGGAAGTCGACATCTCGACTTGATCTTAAACCAGCTTTGCCGGTGACAGTGGCGGGCTGCAGTACACCAGTGGAAATAGCGAACACTTTCCTGAACCACTTTCGTGTTTCCTCGCCGCTGAAGCCTTCTGAATCAGTGGTCGATGCTGAGATCTGTCACAATAGCCCTCTCATTCGTTTTACAGCAAAGCAAGTATCATCTGCAATACAGAAAATGGCCCGAGGCAAGTCTCCAGGGCATGACAGTCTCAGCATCGAGCACTTGAAAAATGCAGGTATACATTGTCCGAGAGTGTTATCCATGTTTTATTCTTTGTGTTTAAGTCACTCTTATCTTCCTCCTGAGTTGATGGACACATTAGTTGTCCCAATCATAAAGAATAGAACTGGTGATGTCTCCGACGTTAGTAATTACAGACCCATATCACTTGCCACTATACTAGCTAAGGTGTTGGACAGTCTGTTAGATAAGACTCTCAACAAATGGTTGAATTTAAACGACGCACAGTTCGGGTTCAGGCCTGGACTTTCCACTGAAAGCGCAATATTGAGTCTTAAACAGACTGTCCAATACTATACGGACAGAAGCACGCCTGTGTACCCGTGTTTTCTCGACCTCTCTAAAGCTTTCGACCTCGTCTCCTATGACATATTATGGAAAAAGCTCGGCGAAGCATGCGTTCCAGCCGAAATTGTACGTGTTTTCCAGTACTGGTATGGTAATCAAGTGAACTATGTAAAGTGGAATAATTCACTCTCTGCTGCGTATGGGTTGGACTGTGGGGTGAGGCAGGGGGGGCTGACCTCGCCCAAGCTTTTCAACCTTTACGTCAACGACCTGATTGCTGGACTCAGCAGTAAACGGATTGGATGTTGGATTGACAACGTTTGCGTCAATAACCTCAGTTCCGCGGATGATATGGTGCTGCTGGGTCCAACGGCCGGCTCCATACGAGAGCTTTTGCAATATTGTGAGAGGTACGCTGATAGCCACGGCCTAGTTTATAATTGTAAGAAGAGCCTTTTCATGATCTTTAAGGCCTCCAGTAGAAAGCAGTCATACGAGCCAGTAATCAATCTCAATGGCCAACCCTTGCAAAGGGTGAAACAAACTAAATACCTAGGGCATTACGTAACGGAAGACCTTAAAGATCATGAAGATATCGAACGCGAGCGCAGGGCTCTTGCTGTGAGAAGCAATATGCTGGTTCGCAGGTGTGCGTGTTGTAGTAAGGAGGTTAAAATTACGTTGTTTAAGGCTTACTGCCAGACCTTCTACACAAGCAGCCTGTGGACTAGCTACACGCGGAAAACAATCGACGCCCTGAGGGTCCAATACAATAACAGCTTCAGAATGCTTTTGGGGCTCCCGCGCTTTTGTAGTGCATCTGGCATGTTCGCGCAGGCACATGTTCATGACTTCCATGCAATGGTGAGGAGAAAGACGGCGTCGCTATTGGAGAGAACGCGGTCAAGTCCCAATGGCATTCTGAAGATGTTAGTGGACAAATTTGACTCACCAATAATGAATCACTTCATGCAGGTGTTGGTTAGGCAGAAGTGATTCATTACCACCGGTGAAATGTGATACATTCACATTCTATGTATGTAAATATTTGTTTTCTTATGTGAGCGTAGTACCTACATATACACACTAACATAGCTTTTAATTTTGTAACTAACTAACTAACTAACATAAATGGATCATTGTTGTCTTTAAATAAAATAAATAATAATAATAATAATAAATAAATAATAAATTTATAATTTACAGGATTTTATATTTTTGGCAATATCAACATGCTGAAATCGGCAAAATCAGACTTATGGAGCAAAATAGCAACGACATTAGAAAATAATGGCTCCTTGGGAGCAACTCTGATCCTGAAATGTCAAAATCATCCCGACCAAGTAACAACGGTAGGTACATATACCTAGTAAGTACAAGTAAGTACATAAGTACATTATAAAGATAACTAATCAAATTGTAGCTCATTGTCTGATTCGCATCAAGTTCGCATCCTACGGAAACTAGATGTAGGTGGTATACATAGATATAAGAAAGAAGGAGATATGTCCAGTAGTTGAAAATGTATGTATCCAGTTTGTCCCCACCACCTAACCACAACTACATGCAGATCAGTAAACCCAATAGATACGAAGTCGCGCTCACAGTGGCAGCGTGGTCACAGTGGCCAGCTAGATGGACCGACGACCTCAAGAAAGTGGCAGGGACAGACTGTGAGTGGACTCCGATCTGCTCAGTGTGTGCGATGTTAACAGCCGCGGGCAAAACGAACCCAACGTGACGGCCCGGTGGTGGTGTGCGATGGACACGCGGCCGTAATAAATGTATTATGCTTCGGCGCTGTCATCACGTTCTCGTTGACGTCCCGTTAACGTGGCGGTGGACATCCTGAGTGACATAGAGGAGGCAATAGATAACTCGAATTTTATAACGTGCGCTTGGAACTGTCAAAATCGTAGGTTGCTAGTATTGAATTCACGAGGCCTCTTAATACGAACTACACAACCTCTTTCGTCTCCACAGTTCTATCTTATTATTCCTTAAGTTGTTATTGATTTTAAACCACTTATACTGTAATATTTTGACGTTGTTATGCGCACAGTTATAAAAATCGTGTTAGAATGCCGAACTTCTGCTGAATTTCGATATTCCATCGCCACGCTCGGGTACCTACTGTAGCAAGTATTGGTGAAGATCACTGTTTGGCCGGTTACTAAACTGTAAGTTTTGCATTATTGGCTTGCAGATTTCGACTCCAGAGGATTTCAACAAGCTGCCACCAGAAGGCGGATGCTTTGAGAAATGCAACTACCAGTATCACTGCGGCCATAAGTGTCAACTTTACTGCCACGGATACGACCGCGACCATATTACAACGAAGTGCACTATGAACTGTGAAAGGTACCAACTACCACTGCAAGGCCTGGAAGAACGAACTCTGCCAAAAGTCATGCTTAGTACACTAGGCCGTTTCACATACGTAATAATAAAATACCATTTTTTGTTTTAGAGTAATATGTGACCTCGGACATGTCTGTCCGTTAAAATGCCGGGTAGATTGTGACCCGTGCAAGGTACTCGTATTGAAGACTCTTCCATGCGGTCACGAAATGAACATATATTGCCATCGTGATCCCGAAGACCCGAGGAACAAGTGTCTTACCAAAGTTGATGTTATATTACCAAATTGTGAACATGAGGTAGGTAGATCCAATCTATAGCATACCTCGCAAAGAGGGATTTCCTTCACAAATATTTACTTTGCATTTCTCGATGAAATTCGCAATGCATTATAAAACGTCAACCTTGCCTTGAACGTGCATTGTTTGCCACTAGATACCGTGCTTCTTAAAAATTATACTCATGGCAGCAATCGGTATTGCATCACGCTTTACAATTTGGTGAAATAAATAATTATATTCATTTCATTACCCACAGGCACAGAAAGCTTGTTACCAGGATATTAAAAACGTGAAATGTTTGGTACCTTGCGTGTACCGTTTGGAAGAGTGCGGCCATGTCTGCCGTCGCAAATGTCATGTGATCGACGATCCGAACCATGTGAAGGTGAGTTGTTTGACTTTTGTATCCATAATTTTTATATCTATCAATTCTACTTCTACCGCCTGAAAATGTGGCAATCGTAAGAATTTAAGTCACAAAATTATAATATCTGTAACATTTTTTCAGTACTTATGCGTCAAACCTTGTGCACGGGCAAAAGCAGGTTGTAAAGCCGAACTGATAGGAGATCGAGGGGATCATCAATGCCGGAAAACTTGCAACGAGAAATGCGATGACTGTAATGTCCAGGTGTGTTTCTTGTTAATCTAATACTTTCACTTTCTTATGTTATTATATTACGTGACTGACTATCAGAGACGACTCCGAGGTAGATCGAAACGGGAAGCGGTCTGGCCGCCCGGTGGAAAGCGGCGCCAGATATGAAGGGGCGCCTTCATACGAAAGTGAGCAATTAGCGGCGACACAGGTAAAGCGAGATTAGCGTCGTTCTATAGTAGGCGCCTGGGTGGGAATCGGCACCAAATGTAAAAGGGCGCCCCAATACGGAACGGGACCGCGATGGGATCGCGGGGACTGTTGCATTTTATTAGAGATTACAATGTGGCACCACTATTTATGAGGACTTAGTCTGTGGTTTTCTACATTAACTATGGTATCTCTCTAACAATGGCGGTGTGTTGACTGTATAGCATTTTTATTAAATAAAGGGTTTTACTAAACGAACACTTTCTTTCTCTGATGTCCCTTATACTCTAATAACAGGTTATGGGCCCAGGCAAGAAAGATTGAGAGTACCTATTTGCGAGTTTGATTCGATTAAGTCGCGGTGTAGCAAAGGTTGGAGCCCGGCGTAGAGCGTGTGGTTCGAACAAGCAAACAAGAAGTTATTGGCGGCGGTGATTTGCGCGGCAATTCATTTTTGTTAGACTGCATGCGGAACAAAAATGTCGAATTCGGAGAATAATAATAGTAAGAAAATCGATCTTAATGTTCCCAATTGGCAAGTGAGGTCTACGGAAGCTGGAAATGAGAGGGAAAATAAAGTCCAAGAGGTGATCGTTACAAGAGTTGAGCAGACAGTGATGACGTATTTGATTTCGTGTTCCAGTATTTTTGAAATGTGGCAGAAGTTATGTACTTTATATGAACCGGTTAGTAGAGTCAGGGTGCATTTGTTGCAACAGGCATAACGAAGGCAGAGGAGTGTGCGTGTTAACCATTTGGCAACAGCAGGAGAAAGAGTATCTGAAAATATGATAACAACAAAGATACTCGTACTTATGTCATTACCCGACAAATACAAACATTTTGTCTCAGCCTGGGAAAGTATTCCAGAAGTGAAACAGAAGTTGCAGCATCAGACAAGCAGGTTGCGGAGGAGCGCAGTGGTAATGGTGTCATTGTCAATGCCACTAGCATCGGACTGCAAAATTCTGCATTGGTGGTGGTCGGTGCGCAGTGTACCATAAAGTGTGTGTGTGTATTGATCAGTGCTTACCGGGAAAACAGCATAGGTTACCTTTCCATCAGAGTAGATGTAGGTCGGTTGAAAATGTGAACTCATACACATGGATCAATGCGATCAAACCATAGAAATATATTATATCTATGGGTCCAATGGAGAAAGTATCACTTCATATTTTCTTTTAATCTTCTTTTCGTATGGATAGTGACTAACCTAGTGTCAGAGTTTTAAAGCCGCTCATGGGCCTCTGACTTGGCTTCACATGCCGTCGAGAAATATCTCTCAGGCATGCTGGTTTCCTCACGATCTTTTCCTTCACCGTTTTTTTAGGTAAGTGATAATTTGAGTAATTCGTGATTTTCTTTTATTGAAGGATGACTATAGTAGTTACAGGTTTATTTATTGTATCAAGAACTAGCGACCCACTTTTGCTTCGCACGGTTTTTACGACTTGACAAAACACTGAGATTTGTTAGGTAAATAACACATAAAACGCACACTATGCAGGCAGGCATATTATAAGATGGGGGATTATACCTATCGTTGATAAAAATGCTTGGCTCAATGCTGATCCTGCTCCACAGCCACCACTATTTGATTAACATTTGAAAATACTGTGGGAGCTGCTGAAGAGTTTAAGACCATCTTTGCATTGTATAAAATCAATTTCCTTGTACTAAAGAGCTAATATTTACCGGCTTTTATATTTATTTTATTGACTTGAATGTGTCGTGGCGGCTGTGAGTATGTCATGCTCACTCAGATGTTTCGCTGATGGTGGCGCGTGTGTTAGATCATTTAGCTCCCTTCAAAATGGTTGAGCTAAATGGTGCTTATCCATGAGTCATCTTCGTGAACGGGCGCGGTCAGTTGGGACTGGTCAACTCTTAGCTGCCTTGGCTGATATTTTTTTTGAATTGTTCTTTGTTTTATATTTTTATTACGGACGCTTCTAACGTGCACGTCTTTCTACATTGTTCTCACACGTTTAATTTCAACATGAATGATGTAACCAATACTTTGTAACAATTTATTTAAAAGAGTGTCCGTGGAGTTTCTTGCCCGTTCTACTCCATAGGTACCTACTACGCTTTGGAATGGGCAACTAGCTTCATATTTCTGACTGACCGATTCCTTGACAATTCAAAAGTGCCTGTAAATGGTTTAATTGAAATAAATGCTTTGAGTTTGAGTTTGAAACCTTCCGGAATAAATTCTCTAAACGATAGTGAAACCCTCATGAAAATCTGTTGCGTGGTTTAGAAGAACAACGCGAACATACAGACAAACGCGAAAGGCGACTTTGTTTTATATAAATGTGAAACTAAAGAGAAAATTGAAAAATTTATAGAGCAGTTTGAAAATGAATTTAGGTGTAAAATAAATAGATTTCGGTCAGATAATGGAACAGCGTTTGTGAATAGAGCAGTAGATAATTTATTTAAGAATAAAAGTATACCTAGTACTTTCGCATTTATAATATTAGTTAGGATAGGTAGTAAAAATATTATGTATTAAGTACATTGACACGAAAAAGAAGAAGATAACATAATATTCTAATTCGGGTGTTTGGTGGTGTCAGTGGTGTGCGTTAATTCCGGGACATGTTGTATACGTGTATATAGGTATCTATTATGTGCCTCGTTGATCTAGTCGTCGGAAGTGGTCGGTTCTTGTGATCATGATTTCCCTGTGAAATATGTATAGTAGGTATACCTACATAATAAATTAATGAGTATTTTAAATGTTCAGGTTATTAAAAAAAGATCGGATTGCAAGCACTTGCAGACCGTAGCATGCTCCAAGTCAGTTGACGAGTTTCCATGCAATAAGAAATGCACACGTACCATGACCTGTGGACATTTCTGTAAGAAGAAGTGTGGCGAACCATGCGGCGATTGCACACAAATGGTATGTTACCTTGTTCATAACACACACACTTCTTTATATTTATTCCTCAGATAAAACAAATCAGACTATTGGAAAATAAGCCCTTATTCACGTAATTTCATTACGCGACTGTGATAATGATAAGCGCCTAAGATACTAAAGACTTCGATTAGTGCGGAGCTCTACGCCGCCGTAATCGTCGCAGTCACAGCGTCAAAGCACCGGTCGCATGATCTCTTACAGCTTCTATCATTTGAATGCTTTCTTGCAGTGAACTGATTTCTCAACCATATTTTTTTTTTCAGGTAGATAAAGTAATACTTGAGTGTCTGCATACAACAAAAGTGCAGTGTAAGAAAAGTGTGAGTCAGGAGCTTTGCAATGAGAAGTGTAAACGACTCCTTTCATGTGGGCATCCGTGCATGAACCGATGCGGTTCTGCGTGTGACCCCACGAAGTGCACCAAGCCTTCGTCTGGCGAGGTATTGTCACCTTGCGGCCACAAAGTCAAGCTACCGTGCAATGTATCAGCTTTATTCGCTAAAGGTAAGTTGTAAAATCATTGTGCAAGTAAGCGCGTGCACTAGAACAGCCGTCTTCGAGTGCAATATATCGGTACCTAGCTTTAGTCACGTAAACTGATTATTTTGCAAATTGGCTACATATTTCAACCTAATTATCCTTAGGTATGGCTCAATCAATCCTTAGGTATGGTCAAACGGGCAAATGTAGTGTGTCAATCTACTAAGCAATACAAATGTATCTGATTACAAGGGACGAGACTTAAGCAAGAACTAATGTAGAAAAAAAATACTATTATTATAAACTTTACTGTACGTTACTAATTAGACTTAAATATATTCATAGATATTAAGATATTAGATGATTTATAAAAACTCACAATTGGTCAGTCTTACTTTTATACTCGAGGTAAAACGGACCACACATGAAGGCAAAATGGACTTTCATAAAAAAAGTTGTCGGAACATTTTGTTCATAGACAATCACTATCTCATCATCGTCTTTGTCACAATCAGTGCAAGCACAATAAACCCATAAACGCAAATATGGACATTGCACCGCTTGATTCGGAATACAAGTTATCATTGTTGGATAAATTCAACTGTCATTTTGCTTTTTTGAATTGTTTTTTATCACTCTTCTTTCTTGTTTTCCCTTTCTTAGAAGTTTTTGGTCCTCTGATGAACAATCTTTTTTTTTTTCTTTTAAATCTCTCCCTATTCGTCCAGTCCGTTATGCCTTTGGCATAAACCACATCAAACACTTAATTTATGGTTAATGCGTATTGCTATCGTCTACATAGTTTGATATTAGTAAGTCATTTTGCATACAGAGACCGCCAGAACGTAATTATCATGAGCGATTTTCAATCGACCTACAATTTGCTTTAAAACTGTCGGTCGTAATCGCGAACATGAACATGGAAAAACTAACTTTCCTTGCAAAACAGTGCTCACGTTGACGGCAGCGTTAAGGACGCTGACCAAGAGAGCGAGCATGAAGGCACAACTCATTCAGAGAGGGCGTTATTCCATTCAAAATTATTTAGGTGGACCTTTGTACCTGCCGAGGCCGTCTTGGCTTCCTTTCCCCTACCTTATTAAATACCCAGCACGGTACCGATTGTAGGCGTAGCTAATCATGTAGCTTACTAACCGCCCGTTAGCCAACGAAACTGAACGCGATCAGCGTTTCTAAAACGCGTTCCAGAGCTGTCAGTGTCAAAATTTTATGGAATATTGTACACTGACAGCTCTTGATTGAACGCGTTTAGATGTGGTGAACGCGTTCAATTTCAATGGTGAAATCCGTACTTAGAGAATTTTGATGAGAACATATAGTTGGTTGGTAGACCACATTGTAATTGACATTTTTTCATTTGGAAATTCTCAGTAGCAGCACGGATGTTCCCAGTTGATGGCAATAGACGTAGTCCTGTCGCCTTGAGTTTATACAAAATCCTCGACGTTCAGTATTTCACGATTTTGAAAATTTTCTGGGAACTTTTCCAATTTTTATTTTAATAAAAACCTATGTACAGTCACGAGCACCAATATGTATCCACTTAGCAAAATTCAAAAGCGATTTTCGCATGGAATAACGACTGCAACTTTGAGATAAGACCTATTTCATATCGTGGGTTCCAAAATACTATGTTTGTAACAACATAAAATTACAATCACCACAGTAGGAGAAAATCACTTTTTACACTTGCTAAGTGTATACATATTGGTGCTTGTGACTGTACTACTCATATTGCTACTACTTAATTCGAATTCGAACTATTACGACGATTTAAAATAAAAAATAGCCGAATCGGTGTAGCCGTTCTCAAGTGATGAGCTTACCAACGAACAGCATTTCATTTTTATTTATTTATCTATGTAGATTAGTTCGAAACTCTATTTCACCACGTTCATTTACCAGCCCCGTGTTGGATTGTTCTAAGTATGCACATCTGCTGCCTAACCATTTTGAAAATACAGGCGTGATGTTATGTTTGTTAGTAAAACTGCAGCTAATAATGGTAAGTGTGCAGGTGAGGTGAAGCCGGAGCAGCTGCTGCAGTACTGCGCGAGCGCATGCGGCGCGACGCTGGCGTGCGGGCACCTGTGCGCCGGCACGTGCGCGCGCTGCCTGCAGGGCCGGCTGCACCAGCCCTGCACGCAGACTTGCAACCAGGACAACATCTGCGGACACCAGTAAGTCTGACGACACTTCTACGGGTATATAATAGCTCAAGGAAAGTTCGGCTTGCTACCGCCTGTATTTGTTTTTGAATAACAACAACGTGTCAGGTTACTTACGTCGTATTTTGACGTAAACGTAAAAATCGGTAAGATTAGGCATCTGCGAGTAAGTATCTTTAACCCGCTCTAAGCCCGCGCCCATTTCCTCTTACAGAGAGTCCAAGCTTACCTAGGTATAGTACGACCACGCTCAAAGGTTACATCGGATGGAACCTTTGAGCGTGGTCGTAACTCGTCGTCGTAACTTACCTATAAATTGTTCGTTGGGTTGCCGCGGTCCGTTCCATGGTCGTTCTGAAATGATCGAGCCGACTTTTGTCGCTGACTGTAACAACTACTTAGATATACACCTCTGCTTACCGGAATGGCAATGCAGGCGTGATGTTGTTTTATTTTATTCGCTGGTAAGTTGCACTTTTATACGATAGCTTGATTTGAATGTTTGTTTAGATGCCAGGAGCCGTGTAATCAAATCTGCCCACCGTGCAAGATGCCCTGTGAAGTTAAATGCCAGCACTCGCACTGCAAGAGGTTGTGCGGCGAACCATGCACGCCATGTCAGGTGAATAACAATTGTGTTATCTAATTAAACTCTTGAGTTTAGGTCCCATTCATAGTAAGTAGATACTTACTCATAATCACGCTGTTTTATAATCCCGTCCCATTGCATTCGTATAGATATCCAAAAACTGAAACAAGCATGAGTTTTTGAGCAGATTATTTGAACTGCCTCGTTGGGTTATCTCCAGCTCGGACAGTGTTAGATATTGGGTTTCCCAATAGGAATTTCCCAGTAACAGCCCGAAGTCTGGTTTGGTGCGTGGTTTATGGGGCTTGCTCTGTAATCCCTTTGTATGGAGAAATGTGGGTGTCTCTCTACTACTTATTAGATCTCTGCCTTTCTCTGATCTTCGAGAAAAATAGGTTTTATTTAGATCAAAGGCATCGCCTAGCGAGTTCTCTCTATAGAGAGAGAATTCGTACTAGGTATTTGTGTGAACTTGGTGGCCATAAGTAATATTTCTAATATTATTCCGACTTCTGAACGACTACGGTGCGTCGCGTCGGTATTAAATACGGTTGTTACCTATATAGTACCCGGGCGCCAATAACACATCAAGCATTAGTAATATACTATCACACCGGGTAACGGAGATGACGCTGCACTTAGCCAAACTTTTTCTAAAGCCGGTTGCAGAACTAGAGCTAAGCTAAGGTAGTTTAGCTTAGCTTGATAGATGAGGTAATTTTTCATAGATTGCGGTCTGCACACAAATATGAAAAATTACCTCAGCTTTGCGGCTGAAATGCTCGTGCAGACTAGCGCGACACGACGCGACATCGGTAATTGTTCTTTCTTAGAAATTGTTTTGTTAGAGGCACGTCGCGCTATTGCGTCGCGCCTGTCTGCCCGACGCTTCTACTCTTCTACGTCATTACAGGAGAAATGCAGTCGTCGGTGCAAGCACGGGAAGTGCAGGCGTCGTTGCGGCGAGGTGTGCTCGCGCGCGCCGTGCGACGCGCGCTGCGGCCGGCGCCTGGCGTGCGGCCACATGTGCCGCGGCCTGTGCGGCGAGCCCTGCCCGCCCGTCTGCCAGCTGTGCCGCCCCGACGAGTTCCCCACGGACTTCCTCGGGGACGCGTACGGAGAACACGACAAGTGAGACACGTTCGTTTGGTACAAGACTCGATCAATTGCGACTGCTAAGATTAAGTGCAGTCAGCCTCAAGTCACGGGTGTGTTGAAACAAAATACTGTTCACTGACAACAGTCTTTGAAGATATCCAACCAATAGATAGCGCAATTTTGTTTTAAACAATAGGGAATATGCATGTAATTTTTTTATTCGATACTTTACATCGCCAAATAATAGTAAAAAAACATTTAACGCCAAAAAAGCAATTCAAAGTACTTTAAAAAAAAGTTAAAAATAACCATCCGACCCGGGCTATTTAAACGCCATTTTGGCGCGCTCGGTGTGGTGACGTCACAGTCTATGACAACAAACAAATAAATGTCAAATGTTGAGGTTATGTTGAAGAAGTATTGTGCTCTGCTGCAAATATGTGTTTTCTATTTTCGACTAATACATCATCATGGAACCAACTTCTCCCTCTATAGAACAATGCAAAAAACCGACATACAAATACTGCATTGTGCCTAAGTGCAGAAATACATTATGAAATGCACCCGACCAAGTATTTTTTTTGTCCTGAGAGGTTCGGACTTACGGAGAAAGTGGTGTAAAATTATGAAAAGAAACATGCATCTCCCAACTTGTTTTCAATATCCTAGTATTATAACAACATTCTATACTTAACACAATCTAGATTTCGATATTTTGCGAAGCTATGTTATTTTATTTGTTTTAGGTTATGATGCTTTTTAAAACTAAATTATTCCGGAAAAGGTGTGGAAGATAAAATAAACATTATATGTTATACTTAATTACCTTATAGCTTTCACTCCTTTGATTTCAACAGGCGTGAAATCGGTATTTGATGTAAAAATGTGGTCATCATGAACACATCTGCTTTCGGCAAACTATCCGATTGGGCTTTCACAAAACCGCTTCCAGTCATTTTCGAAAGAGTCTTTCGTGTATTAACAAATGTATTACTTCTAAATGTGTACTAAAATCACAATAAAACTGACTGAATCGCAAAAACTCCTACAAAACACATTGACATTACATTGTTGTCATAGATTGTTACGTCACATTCGCTCTGACCAATAGCGTCGCTTTTCAAGTATTTGAATTTCCCACAGATTTTTTGCACTTTTTAAAAATTAATTTCTTGCTCATTATTAAATTATAATAAAAAATATTGATGGAGGCATAATTCTGAAGTAATATAGTTTATAAAAAAAAAAATTGACCCTTATTTGAATCTCATGCATATTCCCTATTACCTAAACTCATCATCATTACATAACTATATAAAACAGTCCCCCCGCCGCCGTGTCTGTCTGAACGCGATAGACTCAAAAACTACCAAACGGGTTTCCATACGGTTTTCACCCAATGGACGAAGTGACTCATGAGGAAGGTTTAAGTAAATCTACACTTACACATACTGTATATACATACAGTACAGAGTGGAATTTTTTAACCTCGCCTAGAGAGAAAGTACTCTAAATACTGGAAATTGCAAATTTTACTATTACTTAAAGAATATTATTATTTCGTTTATTCGTTTTGTCTTCTTATTTATTTACATTTTTAAATATTTCTTAAAAAACTATATAAAAAAAAAAAACATATTATTATTATTATTAATCATTTATTTCAGAATAAAAAACTTTCCATAAATTGTTAGTAATAAGTGCTTATAACTATGTTAGTAATAACTAATTATATATATGTTTATTATTTACAATTCCGCAATTTTATATTATATAGGGCACCTTTAGATCCGTGAACGGTGTTCCAGTGCCTCACAACCGGGCTATCAACCCTTCCCAATATGGTATTCAGAAGGCTGTTGGAGCTGCCCCGCACGCGGCGCATCAGGGAGGCCACTCTTTTTCTTACTATTGCCCTAAAGCAGTCCGTGCTGGCCTTAGCAAACTTACCTGACGCACTGCAAAAGCGAGGCAACCCCAACAGCATCCTAAAACCATTATTGTACAGGACCCGTAGGGCATTGAAAGATCTACGCGTATAACGGACCCACAGGCTGCAGGTATAAAATGTCTGGCAGTATGCCTTAAAAAGAGCAAATTTGACCTCTTTTGTACACCGTGCAAACCTGCGAGCCAGCATATTGCGTCTCACTGCCAATGCCCTACGTTCCTGCTCAATATCCAAATCATCTGAGAGATCCTCGGTGACCCAGTGCCCCAGGTACTTGAATTTGGTGACCCTACTTAAAGGCAATCCTCCAAGTCTCACCGGTGGAACGGTTTTCGGACTCTTCTTACCCGCTTTGAATATAAGTATAGTTCACTCTTCTTACAATTGTACCTGAGGCCATGTGACCCCGCATACCTCTCACAGATCCCTATGAGGATGTTAAGGGCTCTGACAGATGGGCTGAGCAGCACCATGTCGTCGGCATAACTAATGTTGTTCATGCAAACACCATCGATTGAACAACCGACACCGGCCCCGCTGAGCTCACCTATCAGTCCATCAACGTACAGGTTGAAGAGCCGTGGTGAAGTTAGGCCTTGTCTCACTCCACATTCCAACCTATACTCCGAAGAACATGAGCCTGCCCACTTAACATTATTGGTTTGGTTGCCGTACCAATATCTCAGTATATTGATCATATCCCTGGGTGTGCTAGTATCCCTCTGGAGCTTATCCCACAACACGTTATAAGACACCAGGTCAAATGCCTTCGACAGGTCCAAAACACAACCGTAAATAGGCGTTTTCCTTGTAACATAGTACTGGACAGTATGCTTGAGTCGCAGTACCTACCGCAGTTTCAGTCGATTGCCCAGCCCTGAAACCAAACTGGGCCTCATGCAGATCTATATGCTCACTTAGGTGACTATCAAGCAAACCATCCAGTAGGTACTTTGGCAATCACCGTAGCCAATGAGAAGGTTCTGTAGTTGATTTTAACTCTTCACTTAAATTTTTGTCTTGTTTTTATTTTTATATTCCTCTATATTTTTTAAAGAAACACATCTGCATTCAAAGATTTTCGAAAATTCGCTTGAGTTGAGACACTCTAGAATGGAACCGACTAAAAACGTGAAAAAATTCCATCCTGTATATTTTTTTTAATTACGGTTTTGTGTTTATCATATTGGCTGAAATAATATGACGATGATTGTATAAGATGTTGGAAAAAATCATGACGACTAGGAGCTTTACTGGCGTGTGCCGCGTAAACCAATGAAGTTAAATCTGTATGAAAAGTAATGAAAACAATGTACCTATTACGGAATTAATACATTGTTTACCTGGATTCATAAATCTTTATTTATCTCAACATCATATCACAGGCACTGGTTAATAAACTGCACAATATTAAATAGAGAAAGGTGTTTGAGGTAGGATAAGTAATATGTACCTACTTACTTATAATACCGGTACGTTTACATGGGATATTTTTCGACGCCCACGCGGGCAAAGTTGCGGGCAAAAGATCTTTTTAGCAATGTCCTACGGGACATACCTAGTTCTTATTGTTCTATTACTGCCTGTAGAAGATTTAAATCAGCATTTTCATAAAACCCCCCTTGTAATTTCAGGTTTATCGTACTTCAAGATTGTGGTCATGTTTTGGAGGTCGATAACATGGACACTTTAATGTTGGGTGACCAGGAAAACATAAAAATACGAACTTGTCCTTTTTGTCGCAAAGCGATTATTAATACTAACAGATACAAAGATACTGTGAATAAAATGTTCAAGAAAGATATCAATCCTATAAAACTCCGAGTTTACGGAACTAACAAGCAGATACAAATGAAAATGACTGAATTACACCGCAAAGTGGATAGATTTGCAGAAGAAAATGGAAAAAATATGACGGGTTTGTATTAAATTATTACATTTTTTAGGGTTCCGTGCGTCCGAATGAAAAAACGAAACCCTTAAAGAATCACCCGTGTGTCTGTCTGTCTGTCCGTCTGTTCACAGCAAATTTGCTTCGAATCTAATGGACCGATTATGTTGAAAGTTGGTACACATATGAATTTCTGTGACCCAAACACGGACATGTAGGTAACGTAAGTAAATGAATTTTGAATAGGTATCTTATTCAAAATTTACTTTTAAGATATTCACTTTTAAGAGCGCAAAATTAGTACTTTTCGACCCAGTTAATATACTTACATCAAACATTATTTTAAAAACAATTTACTAATCATTTTAGGAAACCTTGTTGTCTAAATACTTAGTTGGGATTTTTTTAAGATTATTAGAGTATTTGTGAATTCTATCAAGATGACTGAACAGAGGTTTTGGTAATTTCACTTCGAGCGTCAATTTAGAAGCTTAAAATATCTTAAATCACTGATCAACCTAATTAACAATATTTTTAGGAAGTGTATAGAGTGCCGCTAACGGCACTTTATCCCTGTCGGATAAAGTGACGCTATTTGCGGCACTATAGTCGAGCAGCTTCGGCCCGGCTAAAGTGCCGTGTAAGCATTGCATTGTCATTTGTTATTTCGTTTCATTGTTGAGCATTGCATTATCATTGTCACTGTCACTTGTTATTTTGTTTTTATAAGAGAGGCTCATGTTAATTTCTTTCATCTATAGCCGGCTAAACTTAAGTGTAGCCATAACCCCTTGGCTTAGCAAATGAAAATGGCTGAAAGGTAGGTTACGTTAGGTTAGGTTAGAACTGTGACCACACAACGCACGAGCCAAGCGAGCGGTGCCGCGGCAGCGGCCGGCGAGTGCCAGGATCCATTTAGGCACAAGACAATGTAATGTTTTGTTTTGGGAAAGTGGTGTTTTACAACGAACTAACCTCAATAATCAAACAAAATAACAAGTGACAGTGACAATGCAATGCTTACGGCACTTTAGCCGGGCCGAAGTAGCGGCACTGTTATACCTCTAGCGGCACTTTATCCAACAGGGATAGAGTGCCGCTAGCGGTACTGTATACCTACACTGCCTATTTTTTATATCACTACAAATATAATTAGGAATAAAGTATGTTTAAAATAAAAACATTTTATAATTAGGAAATAATATAAATAAATAGGAATATAATTAGGAAAAAACGTAGACAAAAAAAATATATTTGGTTCCCTACTTGAGAAATAAAAATCCAAACAAAACGAAATTATAAAGAAATTTTGGTCAATAAAATGATTGTTTTCACCAATTTATGTTGATTAATTTAATATAATAATAGGTTACTGTATGTAATAGAAGAACGTCTTCTTAAAAACTTTAAATTTAAATTTTTAACTAAATGTGTTCTATTATTTTCCTAGAAATATTTTAAAACTACTCCACGCGCAAACCGTTTCAAATTATTTTCTGACGTTTCATAAGAAGCTAGCTTCTGACGTTTCATAAGTGCCCATGTAGGTTTATGTGAAATAAAATATCTTGGTTTTTTTAACTCAGTATATAACGTGTCATAGGTAAATTAGTAATTTATCACTTAGTTTCCACTTTTGATGAAAAAAGTAAAAAGCACTAGTGAAAAAAAGTGACACTTTCTGCACTAATTTACTGCTTGGAAAAGGCTCTTTTCGAGCAAGTGCATTGTAAAGTATTTTCCTGCCAGGGTCTGTCTGAAAGGGATATCGCGGCCCCGGCACACAGGCAACGGAAGGAACACGGGTGGGATTTAGTCAGTAAAAGTCTGACACACCCTCGCTCCGCCCAGAGCGGGAGAAGTTATTTGATAATTTCCCAACCTCAAACAAAAAAAAGTATGTTTGTTTACTATCTACTCGAAACGCCATCTAGTAGTAGTGATAATGAAGATTTGAAGACTCTGTCAGAATAAAAAAATGTTTAACTTTTTTCGTAGTTATATAAAGCACTATGTATCACTCGGAAGAAAGTGTGATTCTCAGCTCGTGTGTATTAAGGCCCAATGTACAACTTTTTTATAATTTTAAAATGTCAATAATAATGTATTGTGTTGTAATTTTTAAATGGCTTGTCGTCAATTACCTCACTGTTACTTTTGTATTGATAGCTGTAAGCCACCCAAATACAATAAAATAAAATAAAATAAATAGCTTTATAGTTATTTTAGAAAATAGTTGAAAATAAAACATTTCCCCCCATTTCGTCCTAACTACGGAACTCTTCATTGTGCGTGGTCCGACACGCAAATGGCCGGTTTTTTTCTTGCGCACCCCGAGGCGGTTTACTCTACAGTTTCCGAGTTTGTGTAACCGGCGAGAACTAATATTTATGTTTCTTTCCAGATTATAAAGATATGGGAGCTACGTTTTTGAGTTTTAGAACCCTTCTAAAAACACAAAAAAAAGTGTCGCTCTTGCAAGTGGAAATGGAATGCGTCTATCTGAATATATTTGAAATGATCGTAGAATGTTGGCAAAAATATCGAACACAGAAACCGCAAATAACTACATTAAAGGATGAATTGCAGAAGCATATCAAAACATTACTGGATGTGCTCAAGATTCCGCCAAAATCCAAGATCCCTATCAAAATAAGTGAACAACAGCAAAACGATATCGGCAATGAGATCAAACGCTTGAATGTTATGGTGCAACTGTCTACTCTTCTCCATCTCGCGATTAGTGTGAAAGATGAACTTCAAGTAACAGAACAAGTCGAGACTACCAAAGCGGTTGTGTTCTCGCTATCTGTATTTAATGAAGACAAGGCTTTAGAGTCTCTCAAGCAGTTGCAGGCAGCGATCAAATCAAGCGGTATTGTCACTAAGTACGAGCGCGCATTAGTTGTTAAAGCTATTGGTTTAAAAACTGGCCACTGGTATAAATGTCCGAATGGACATTTCTACTGCATTGGTGAGTGTGGCGGAGCAACTCAAGAGAGCTCGTGTCCGGAGTGTGGGGCGCGCATAGGCGGCAGGAATTATGCGCTCACTGCCGGGAACAGCCGTGCTCCAGAAATGGATGGCTCTATATAGTTATGCAGCATGGTCGGAACAGAACAACATGGCTAATTTTAATCTCATTATCTTTAGATATACATACATATAAACTAAAGTAAGTACCTAGTTATTTGTACTGGAAGTTCATTTTCATGTTTTATTAGTTCTTCAGTTAGTCAGTGCATTCTGTAAAAAATAAAGGTTATAAAAACTAAAACCCAACTACGACAAAAAATTCAACTAATAAGGTACCTTCTCTAATACAGAAGACATCAAAGGACAGACAAATAAAAAATCCGGAGTAACACGTGTTAGGACTGTCCTACGAGTAACACGTGTTATTCCGGATTTTTTATTTTTCGATATATGTCCTAATAGGACATAAATTGAACAGATAACGTGTGACTCCGTATTTTAATTTTGTCTCTCTGTGATGTCTTGACCTTACGAGTATTAGTTGAATTTTTTGCCACCTTTATTTCTTACAGAACGCACTGAGAAGCAAATGTTTGAATACAAATTATTTAAAATAAGTACATACTGATTAAAGAGATGTTGTAGGTACATAGATTTCAGTCTAAAATTATATTTATGTAGTGAGGCTATTTATCTGTGAACATCCAACACAGGATTAAAAAAAAATACTCCAACATTTAGCATTGTAAATTCGTTGTGTAGGTAGTAAAGCGAAAGTTTCTAATAATTAAATAGTTCTACGGTTTTAAAGCACATTTATGTACCTACTGACAAAATCGTTTCATCATTTAAAATTTTCATTCTTTGGTATCATCACATTATTTAGAAAGTAAGTACATAAGCTATCAATAAGACTAAATTTTACTTCTCTTATCGTATTGACTACAGCGGCAAAAGCGGCTGAACTAACTCTCAAACTGTTTATTAGTAATAAGAATCATTCAGAATAGTTAGGTAAGTAGTAAATAAGTCGTTTAGCATCTTAGGGACTCTTCAGACGTGCCACAACACGGCAGCGGCAAAAACGTGACAGGCACAAAAAAAAAAACGAAGTTAAACACACGGTACTGGTAGGCACGGTCAGCAACGGAATTCTATTATCAGATAGGCACAGGTCTACAGGTTTATCCTAGTACAGGCATCATACTTTGTAATACCTATTTTTATAATAAACATAGAACAAAAATCGTTTATGTGTCACTTGAAATGCTGCGGTTGAAAATCATTGTATCGAATATCTTTGTGTCAAAGATGATAAGGTGATAATTTATTCTCGATTCTGACCGTACCTACTACGTACAATTTGCACTTTTTCTTTTTTCTTGTGATTAATAATTATACCGAAGACCGCACGGCACTTTCACACAAGTTGCCTGCCCACTGCCTGTGCTTCGAATTTTGTGTCTGCCGCTTCAAGTAGTTACCGCACGACACAGTTTACACTAGCCACTGTGGTGGTGCCTAGATGTGGTACGTCAAAACGGGAGTGGTAAGCAGATTCGATTGACGTTGTTTCGGTTTCATAATAATGTTTTTTTATTGTAGTTAATATTGTGTTCTTGTTCGAGAAATTATGTTTTTTTGTTCTAATGTAGGTGTACTATAGGAACACCTCCGCCTACCCCTTCAGGGCGTGTGATCTTATTATTAAATAAAGCTGTTTTATGGTAATGATGTTTTGTTTTCTTTTTCGTTAAATTCTATGTTAATGATGTGCCCAGTAATTGAGATTATTTAGCCTGTTTGATACATAAATTATATCGAAACTAAGTAAATAAAGTACACGCGGTGTTAACGCCTGGCTAGAGGTCATAATTTATTGGAGCAGCTACTGGAAACTCCGGTTGAGTAGCCGACAACCTCCTAAGTTGACAATACTCGTAGAGATGCCAAACAAGAAAAAAAACACACATAAGAACTATGCATAAAGTGGATGATAGACATACCAACTTAAAGTACGCGGCTTTTAAGTTCGCCAACTTACTCGGCTCGCCGTCGGTGACACACGTTAAGCTTGCTCACACTCGAGGGCGGATCCCCCTGGGCCGTGTCATTGACTCTGGCAGGGCCACCAACAGGGATTTTGATTACACAAAAAAATTGTCGAAATTTGTCGCCAAATATCAGAATTTGTCGGTCACTGGTTCAAAAGATATAAGGGTTTATAGGTGGCCGATCTGTAGTCTCCCCAGCAGGGCCACATTTATATCTCAAAAACTAGGACACCTAGCGAAGATGTGTTTTCTCCCATATTTTGTCGCCAATTAGTCGCTATTTGTCGCCAAGTCACAGATTTAATCGGGTCTTAGTTTTGGAGATATAATGAGTTCAATTAGTAAGGTATAGTCGAAGAGTTCACGAAAAGTTGCCAAGAAAAAATAAACCCTTATATCCTTTGAACCAGTGACCGACAAATTCTGATATTTGGCGACAAATTTCGAATAATTAACGTGTCATTGACTCTGGCAGGGCCACCATCAGGGATTTTAATTTTGATTACACAAAAAAATTGTCGTTAATTAGTCGAAATTTGTCGCCAAATATCAGAATTTGTCGGTCACTGGTTCAAAAGATATAAGGGTTTATAGGTGCCCGACCTGGAGAGAGTCTCCCCAGCAGGGCCACATTTATATCTCAAAAACTAAGGCACCTAGCGAAGATCTGTTTTCTCCCATATTTTGTCGTTAATTAGTCGAAATTTGTCGCAAATGAGGCCGGGGGCAGCAAAACAAAATGAGGCCGGGGCTGAGTTATGTTAATCTGTGTCTGTCTCAATACCAATTAACACTAGACGTTAAGTGAAAGTGCTATGGACTCGTATAAAATAAAAGTTTTATTCTTATTATTACTACAGTGAAGCGTTTATTTATTGAGCGTTAGGCCAGACGATGCTCTCGATCCAGTCGAGGTAGCGGCTGACGCGGGTGTAAACACCGGGCACGGGCGAGCCGCAACCGCGCCCGAATGACGTCACACCCACCAGGCGGTTCAGCCCGTCCGGCGTCGAGCTATGCAGCGGCCCGCCCGAGTCACCCTGCAGTCATACATATAAGTATTAGAGCTTCAATACTCGAAGCTGAGCATCAGGAAAAAAAATACTTTTAGCAAGGAACAAATGGGCTTTAGAAAAAAAGAAACATTAATATGGCTATATATAACTCTTTAGAAAAAATACATCATAACATGGATAACAGAAAACCAGTGATGGCGATGTTTATGGACATGACTAGGGCGTTTTACTTTGTATACCATAAAAGTTTATTAACTAAGCTCGAAAGATATGATATCAGAGGTAACATGCTTAATCTGATAAAATCATATTTGGAGAATAGAAGTCAAATTACACAAATTAATAGAGTAAATATAAAGAGCAACACTGAGGTAGTTTACTCCTCTAGCTTTAGAATACTGTCATGTGGTGTGCCGCAGGGTTCTGTGCTAGGACCTTACTTTTTATTTGCTATATTAATGACTTTCCCCAAGTAGTCGAACATCCAATGTCACTATTTGCCGACCACTGCTATTTATGATACTGGGCACCGTAAAAGAAATTGAAGAGCATGTAAACAATAGCCTTATTCCTATTATCGACTAGTTAAATGCTAATAACCTTAAAATAAATGTAACCAAAACGAAAAACGTATCCGAGCGATTTGTGAAATAAAACAAAAAGAGTCATGCAAGCCACATTTTCATGAGCTAAAAATATTAACTTTACCGTCACTATATTTATGAGCCTGCATTTTTATAAAACACAACATGAATTTATATAGATTTGTAGAAAGTAAACGGCGTTCAAAAAAGTTACAGGTGTTAGCTGCAAATACAAAATTTCATAGCAACAGCTTTTATGCAATGGCTTAAAAACTATATAATAAGTTACCAGGACAAGTTATCTCAAGTATTAACATTAACGAATTTAAAATAAATCTGTTCAAATTGTTAAATAACAAGGTGTATTATTCTGTTGACGAATATTTAAATGACAAATTTTAATTATAATACCTGAATCTGTTCGTTATGACATTCAAAATAATTTTGTTAATTTTGATTATGTTGTATTAATGAATTAGTGACATAATTTTTTTATTTTGTATTTTTTGGTTCTTTTTACTTTATTTAATTTGACATTTTTAATGATTCCTCAACGTACCTACCGACTTTTGATTTTCTAAAATGTATTTTTATAAAAACCTTTGATATTTTGTATGCCTTTTGACGGAACACAGCTCGGATCTTTTGTATTATAACATCCTCTGTATGTACCCTGTGTTCACGAAATAAATGAATTTGAATTTGAGCATTATAAAGAAACACTGCATCGTTCCCACTACATTATACAGCACGGACAACACATGAAAGACACGGACACGCAGGGGTCACGTGAGCACGATGGCGGCCGGCATCTGGTTGACTACGGCGAAGTGGTCGAAACACAGTCCGAATAACATGTTGATTTAAGTAGTTAGTCGTGTAGTAATTATGAATTATGTGTACATTGTATCGTGGTTGCATTATTAATGGACATAAATACCTGGCAGGTATCCCGAATGCCTTCCGGATCGCCAGCACACATTTGGTCCGGAGAGATGCCTGAAGGTAGCTTGCGCCAGTTGGTATAAGACTCGCTGCACTTATTGCGACCGACGGTCGTCACGTTCGCTTTCAAAAGCAAGCTGCTTCTTGTATCCCCTGCAATTTTAAAGAGGAAAATATACATTAATTTCAACATAACACCATGTCTATATTCCTTAGTTATGTATATAGAATAGAATAGAATATATTTACTGTAAAACATGCGTATACATCAAATAAAATATGTGCGAGGTCTTAAAATAACAGGTAGATCTGCATGTTTTGCCATAAATGGCGTACAAAACAACATATTTTAGGTTTAGGATAAACCATAAAAAAAATAACTCTGATAATCCCATGTAAGAGGGCGAGCCCAGTGGCAAATGGCTATCGGCGTATTTACCACGTTTTTCATGACTTTTCAGGTGTTTCTTATAGATCCTGATCTTATTGTACCTGGGCGAGCGAGCTCTGTTCGGGTGAAAATAGAGAAAACGAATTTTACCAGTATTAAACTTAGCTAGATCATTTTTCACCCCCGTAAACCCCTATACTGCAACTTTCGTCGAAATCGTTAGAGCCGTTTTCGAGAACGTTATTCAGGTTTGAGATATCTTTATTTCCCATAAGAAATTTCACTTACATGAGAAATATTTAACTAATTTAAAAACATAGTTCATTAAAGTCCAGCGTTGGCAAAAAAAAAAATACAACACAAAAATATTTCAAAAGTGTAGGGTAATCGCTAATAATTTAACACAGCTAAGATGTAAACATACACGGAACGCGCGCAACTAGATGTGGTATGTAATGTACTAAGGTGCGCTCGCTTTATTTTTATTAAATATATGTAATTTATTACAAATATATACCTACATATATAAACAATTATGACCAATTTAATAGGATACATACTGCTATTACTGGTCTTTCCCCATCCCGTAATCGTGAGTGGTTCCGTGGGATCATTGTCATTTGTCTCCAAACACACTGCATTCAAGTTACTGGTGAAGTGCAGAGGTCTCTCCAATCTAAAAAAAAATGTTTTATAACTGCGGGTAGAATCAAATTGCACCTGTTTATTTGGTAGCTACACCAACAGCAGTAGATACAAAGAATTAAAACAGAACATCGTCCGCCTAGCTTTTTCCCAACGATGTTTGGGTCAGCTTCCAGTCTAACAGGATGCAGCTGAATACCAGTATTTTACATGGACCGCCTGCCTATCTGACCTCCACTACCGTGACCGGGTAATACGATACCCACCTTGGTAAGACTGGTTGTGACCATCCGTAACGACTATCAAAGATCCAATAATAAGGAAGAAATAATTAAAACAGAACAAAAAAATATATACCTTTAAATGCGGGGTCCAAAAGCAAATCCGCCAGTGTTGGTCTAAAATTAGACCAACTGTGGCGGATTTGCTTTTTGACCCCACATATATAAAAATTTCGTATCTGTATCTATTTTACTGTGTGTACATTAATAATCAAATAAATAAATAACATACTAAACGTACTGGTATGAGTGTCTATTACTCGTATAGGAATACACAGCATTCACCATAACAACATCGTAGGTAATCGACAAAAAATACTTATGGAAATATCAATAAAATACAATTAGAAAACAAAATAGAAAAAGCTGGATAAATTGCATTATGCTAAATAAAATTATATGAGGAAAAGTAAACTATGAGTGTGAATGCTGGTTAGAAAAGATTTAATATGAACATGAATTTACTAAAACATAATTACTAAAATATTTATTGGTTAGTTTATGTACTGCAGATAAAGATAAAGATCATTTATTTGTATAAACATGTGTGACATGATACATAGAATGCACATAGGATGGAAAGGAGTTTAAAATTGCCGGTTCAACATGTTTTGCCATATTCGGCGTACAAAATAGTTCATAATAATCATGATATGTAAGTAATTGGAATTATAAATTGGGAAATAATTAAATTATAGTCAAAATTCAATCAATTCAAATACCTAATTACAATCAATACCAAAAATACAGTCAACAAATAATAATAATTAAAACAATAAAATGAAATAAAACTAATTAAATTATCTAAGTTTAAAATTTGTCACTCAAAAACTCTGTAACATTATAATATCCCTTGCATATTAGCAATTTTTTAAACTCTCTCTTGAATGCATTAATATTCATTTTCTTAAGGGAATTAGGAATTTTATTGTATATCAATGGGGCCATGCATATTACACTTTTACTTAGAAATGCTGTTTTGGCGGAGAGTGATTGCACCCAAAGTCTGTACTTCTCACGTCTATTTCTACCTGTATTGTTAATCCGAAGGGGAAACAGATGAGGATTAGATTTTACAAACAGCGATATTTCTAATATCGGAGAGTGATTGCACCCAAAGTCTGTACTTCTCACGTCTATTTCTACCTGTATTGTTAATCCGAAGGGGAAACAGATGAGGATTAGATTTTACAAACAGCGATATTTCTAATATGTAAAGTGACGGAAGTGTTAGAATTCTGTGCTGTACAAACATTGGTTTGCAACTGTCAGTAGTTTGCAACCCAAACATAGCCCGTATGCAACGCTTTTGTGCTTTGAACGCAGTGTCCTTCTGAGTTGAATTGCCCCAGAATATAATTCCAAATCTTAACACTGATTCAGTAAGCCCGTAATACGCTGTAAGTAGAGTATCTGTGTTGACGGTCGGTGCCAACTTATAAAGAGCATATGATGACGTACTAATTTTTTTACAAAGTTCGTCAATGTGTGTTTTCCAATTTAATTGCTTGTCAATGATTATTCCCAAAAATCGGGCTGTTTCAGTTTCTTTTATTATATTATCTTTGTATACTAAATTAAATTTTGTTGTACTAAGTAACTTTTCTCGTTGCCTAAAATGCATTATGTTTGTTTTAGTGAAATTAATTTTCAAATTATTATTATTAAGCCAGGTGATTATGGAATTCAATGAATCATTAGAGTCGGAATAGTAGTTGATCATATTTTTAGGTGCTATGGTTACAGTACTGTCGTCTGCAAACAATGACATGGGTTCCTTAGTTGCATTTGGTAGATCATTAATGTATAGTAGGAACAAAGAAGGGCCTAATACACTTCCCTGGGGAACACCATATGTGATGTAACGCTTATCAGAGGAGAAAATCTGTTCCCTTTTAGTTTTAATATTAAATTTTGATATTTGGGTTATTTATATCTTTTATACTTTTTGAGTGATACACCGTGTAAATCAGTTCCTTAGATCATAAATTTCTCTCTCTATCTCTTTCTGCCACTAAGAAATTCAATTCACAAGCTAGACCGCGAAGTCTATGTGTCATTGACTCTGGCAGGGCCACCATCAGGGATATCAATTTTGATTCCACAAAAAAAAATTGTCGTTTATTAGTCGAAATTTGTCGCCAAATATCAGAATTTGTCGGTCACTGGTTCAAAAGATATAAGGGTTTATAGGTGGCCGATCTGAAGAGAGTCTCCCCAGCAGGGCCACATTTATATCTTAGGTTTATTTTTTCTTGGCAATAGTTCGTGAACTCTTCGACTATAGCTCTTGGACTATACCTTACTAATTGAACTCATTATGTCTCCTAAACTAAGACCCGATTAAATCTGTGACTTGGCGACAAATTACGACTAATTGGCGACAAAATATGGGAGAAAACACATCTTCGCTAGGTGTCCTAGTTTTTGAGATATAAATGTGGCCCTGCTGGGGAGACTCTCTCCAGATCGGCCACCTATAAACCCTTATATCTTTTGAACCAGTGACCGACAAATTCTGATATTTCGCGACAAATGTCGACTAATTAGCGACAATTTTTTTATTTAATCAAATTGAAAATCCCTGATGGTGGCCCTGCCAGAGTCAATGACATGAAGTCTATTCGGTATTACCACGTAGAAGTGCTTACAATGCGTGATTGCGGATCACTGGCGGACTAAGAGGGGCAAGTAAGGTCCGCTCGGGCCCCGTAGTAGGAGGCTAAATATAAACATAGGGTGCATACATTTTCAAGCTCGCTTCGCTCGGTCTTACAACGGTACAACCTACACTCTCTTTTTTCTCAGACTTCTATGCGTAAATCGATAAAGTAACTCCTATTCATGTACGAATAGTCAAAAGAAAACCTTACCTATCCGGGGCGGGGTGCTAAAATTTTCGAACTGACTTCGCTCGCTCTACCATCCTCTATTTGTTTGATGCTCTAGCTTTTCTGTTGTCGACAAAGTATCCCCTATTTCTATATCAATGGTAAAAAGGAAACCTAACCTTTTGGAGGCAGCGTACAAAATATTTCGTCGTTCATTGCTGGGCAGCGAGGACCCCATTTAGTTTTGCCGCCCCGGGCCCCCGACGCAGGCTTACACTGTTGCAGATGCTTGCGAGCGGACATTCTAGCGCTAGTGAACACAACAAACAGCAGGTACAGAAAAATACTGTTCCATACGTGTAAGTGTAATGATTCATACAAATAAAAACATTTTACAAAAAAATAAAACGTTTTTATTTTTCACTTTTTTGTTGTGGTACCTACCCCACACAAATTCGAATAGCACTACCTGCTATGTAAATAACAGTGACAGGAAGTTATCATCTCATCTACATAATACTAAGCTCCGCAGCATATGCTGTTAGAAAAGTTCGTAATTTAACTGACATAAGACAGCCCGTTTAGTGTACTTTAGCTATTTTCATAGTGTAATGCCGTACGGTATTCTGTTGTGGGGAAATGCCGCCGACATTCAAACTATTTTTCTTTTGCAGAAAAGAGCCGTTCGATCAATTTATAAATTAAGCCCGAGACACTCTCTCAGAGAGAAATTTAAGGAAATTAATGTAATGACTGTGCCTTCTCAGTATATTTTTGAAAATCTTTTATATACCCATAAAAATATAAAATTGTATAAAAAAATACAGTAATATCCATAACATAAACACTAGGAACAAACACAAATTTGTAGTACCTACAACAAGGCTCAAGAAAATAGGTAGCTCGTTCAGATGTCAATGCTTTGATGCGCTTTTATAATAAACTTCCAAGCCACGTACAAGATCTAAGCCTTAATAAATTCAAATCATTCATTAAACGTAAGTTGTGCCAGAAAGCGTTTTATACCATTAAAGATTACGTTGAGGACAAAAAGGCCTGGGATTAAGCTGCTCCAATTAATTATTTTTTTTACAGACAGAATTTTTGCATTTTTTTTTTTTATATTTTTGTGAACGTGAGGACTATGTGGATCATACAATTTTTTATTTTTTTCTCAGTTATTTTTAATAATCTGGCAGTTTGAGTACTTTATGCGGCCTACCCAAATGTCCTTTCTTTGGTATTGTTCGTCGAGTCGTTGAACTCCTTAAGTTCTGAGTTGAGCTACATGATTACTGACAAATGCGTACACTGACTGGACAGGTCCGCTCAAATCTGTATGGTTCTTTCCTCAAAAGACCATTTGAGACACAAATCTACATGGTCCTTACCTCAAATTATCTGACCAAGACAATATTTCTGGGTTTTATATACACATTGACATTAATGAATTTTATATATACAATGACATGAATATTTACTTTTTAAACTATTATATTGTTTTAATCATTGAGAATGTGAAGACTATGTGGGTCATTCCTTTTTATTTTATCATTTAGTTTTTATCACGGTCTGGCAGCTTGAGTAATTTATGCGGCCTACCCAAACGTCCTTTCTTTGGTATTGTTCGTCGAATCGTTGAGCTCCTTAAACTCTGAGTTGAGCTGCACGGTCACTGACAAATGCGTGCACTGACTGGACAGGTCCTCTCAATCTGTGTGGTGCTTTCCTCAAAAGACCATCTCGATCTTCACATGATCTGACCAAGATTATGTCTGGACTTTAAAAGAGACTGACCTCTGAGTTTGTTTCGGCCTTTCTTCTCAGAGTAGTCAGATAGGAAACGCCGACCTCATCTAGTTTAAAAAAATATGATTGACGTGTAAAAGTGTTTTGTCCAAACCCACTTACAGAAATAAAATCATCATCATTATCATTAAGTGGGATAAATACTTATTATTGAAGCGAACTCAAAAACTATCCAAGCAAAGTTAATAACCAACTTGAGAGCATACCCTTTCATACAAAAAAAGTTTTTTCAAAATCGGTCCACAATTGACGGAGAAATCGGTGGAAACACATAAAAAAAAAAACATACATACGCTACGAACATGGAAGTCGGTTAAAAATACACATTCCCATTTTACATTTCACATAGTAAATAACATGTTAAAGAAGAAATAGAAGCGGCTAGGGGCCCCAGAAAATATTGTCATCTTACATGATAAATATGATAGCGAAAAATACGTCTAAAAATACCTACATTAGTATGTTGAAAATGCAAAATGCTAATAAAGTGAAGTGGAATGTTAGGTGTTAAAACGAAGTTTATTATTTATTTCCCTGTTGGAATTGAAAGAATACAGTTAAAAATTTCTGAAGAACGTCTGTAGTTTGGCTGTATTTATGCACGCTAACACGCCGTGTTCGCAACAAGTCAATCGTCATCCTGAGGATACATCGTTGAGAGGTGAAACACGTATCAATTTCTGACAGAGTTTTTTATAACTCTTCAGGAATAGGTTACTAAATATATCTACGTCTATTGTATTTTAGATTCACGCTTGGTACATAATACGCATACCACCGAGTAATCGCTCGTCACCATCGCACTGGCTGCTCGTTGCTCGCCAACTCGTTTTCAGTTGCTGGCTCTACTCGCTTCACGTCAATAGGCGGCGGTGGGACAGGTGCCTTAGATGTTATTATAATATTGTTGGATTGGATAGTGCCATCTGTCATATTTATGAAGCTTAGTCATAATGTAGAAATACTTAATTGATTATTGTGCTTACAAAAATAACACAAAACTTTTAAAAAAACACTCCTCTCTATAATGGTTCAGTTGGTTAGGTCTAGTGCAGTTGTTGTGTTGAATCAAATCGACAGGGTGTCACGTAATTTGATATTAAATACCTTAATTATTGCTTATTATGACTATGTTGTTGTGTAACATACATATATTTTTGCCAATATTGCTAATGTGAAATTGAGCAATGAACTATTTTTGTGATAATGGTAATTAATGAAAAAACTTTTGTTTTTGGTACAGCTACCCCACAAAATTAGAATGCCTGCTATGTAAATAACAGCGTCAGGAAGTTATCATCTCGTCTACATATACTAAGTGAGAAAAATACGTATTATTGAAGCGAACTCACAAACTATCCTTACAAAACCTATATTTTTTTTTCCCATAAATTAATAGTTTTGCGAACGAACCACTAGCTTTCAGATTTATTATTGGCAAGCCTAATTGAAATGACTTGTCTTTCTGTACCTATTTTCTTCATAAAATCCTTTCTTTCCCTGAACACCATATTCATCGCAAATGACATACTCACTCAATAACCAGTACCTAACCATTCTGACACTAAAAGCTTGCTATTTAAGTACATAACTATAATATATACACATTAAGTTTTTAAACATAGCTTGAGATTGGATTCTAGTCTAGCGAGCACCCAAATTGCGTAACGTACTAGGAATGACAATCCCTTGAATTTCGAAATTCTTTTCGCTGTAGAGTAGGGGACGTCGAGTGTTTTTTTTTTTGTATTTTCAAAATGAAAGAGACTGTCATTCCGAGTGTTTTACGCAGTATGGATGCTGATTCAGTTCAATATTTAGTTAGCATGACTGCCGTCTGACTTCAATGACTAAATCTTTGGGCAATTCCGATTTTTGTATGCTAAGCCAGTCGTCAGACTCTCGGACTTCTAACTACCTGTGAAAACTGACGTTGAAATTGGAGGTTACTTCGAGGCATGGTGACTCAAAAGCTCGATGTGTCAAGGCGTGTCCACACCAGCGCACGCGCACGAAAAGTGCGGTTCGCGTGCATCTCACTTACCTTAACAAAACCAAGTCATGATATTTCTCCTTTCTGGTATATCTCGGGTTAGTTATGATTTGCGCTATTCTGACGTCAGTTCCTGGGTTGAACTCTTTGCCGCCAATCTCTATAATGCCACCGCGGATTACGGACGGTTGTATCCTGAAATGATACAACAAATAATTAACACTATTCTTGAACAGCCCATCGCACGTTCAGTAATAATTTGACATTGGCAGCGCCTTTATTAAATAGCAATAAAAGTAGTTTTTGTAGTTCAAGTGCCA
Organism: Agrochola macilenta; assembly: GCA_916701695.1. Lineage (NCBI taxonomy): Eukaryota > Metazoa > Arthropoda > Insecta > Lepidoptera > Noctuidae > Agrochola > Agrochola macilenta. The sequence goes on from OU753562.1 coordinate 10,082,775, forward strand.
GTAACTACTGATGTGAGGTTGACTGTACAACGATACAGTAATTCTTGAATCTTAAGTTAACTGTTATTGGTGTCCAGAGTAACATTGACCAATCATAACACATTTTATGAGATAAATGTGAAGTTGGGTTAATTTATCTGTGGTATGATTACTGAAGTAGGTTTACAAAACTTAGTTGTTTTTTTTTTTGTTAGCCTGCACTGTCCCCCTCCTGGGCAAAGGCCGGTCTCCCTCCACTTCTTCCATCGTTCGCGAGCCCGTGCATCCTCCTTCCAGTTTTGGCGGAATCTGTCCAGTTCTCCCGGTATTTAGCTTTGTGATAATTACCTATCTAAAGTGTCCACACAATGAGCAGCGCTCAGGACGTAGGTAGGTGACAGCACTGACCCACCACAGTCAAACTCATAGCCATCGCCTCGATCAAATCCCAGAGCAACCTGTAAAGAAATAGAAAAGAAAAATGTTACATAGCTGAACTAAGAATCTTAGATATTTTACATTCCGTTGCAGATTGCACTCACTCAACTATGTACTTTAGTGTTGTGCTATTGTAAGTTGATTTTAGAGTGACCTTCATCTGCCTTTATTCCGTTTGTAATAAAAAGATACAACAATAGAAAGAGTTATTGCCTATTGAAAGATCAACACTTTATCAAAGTTGTTTTAAGAGCGTGAATTCTGAAAGTGGGCAACGTCGCAAATAGATGTCTAATATTTCGCTGTTTTGATTAATTTGGGAATATTACTGTATGGAAATTTTATATAATGTAGTTAGGTACTATAATTTATTTTTCAGTGTATAGTTGGAAATTTAATTAATTTACTGTTGGAAGTCAATTCCTAGGGTAGAAGTAGGGATTGCAATCCGGAAAACCGGATCCGGTAATCCGGCGGATCCGGCATCATTATACACTTACCGGATCCGGTACCAATATTCCGTATCCGGTATCGGATCCGGTGATTGCATAATTTGGCAAAATAACCGCGCCTTTGAATGTGTGAGGTACCATAAAAGGCGTGGTACGTATCTACTTGTGCGTGCGAGTCGTTTGATGTTTCGCGAACGACTCGTTCGAGTTAACAGCGTTTGTTGTGTTGTGTAGCTGTTTCGTCAAATGTAAATAAATACTTGTGTTGTGCTGTATAAGTACAATACCCACGAAGTAAAATTCAACCGTTTCGCCGCCAATGTAATGAAATGATGAAGTATTACTTATCTATGCCAAACAAGAAACTGTATTTGTGTCATATTAAATTTAATGTTACAATATAGATTATTAATGTTGGTCTCTATCTTCGAAATATAAGTTTTATCTTTTTATAATTTGTCGTATTAAAGTTGAATGTGTTGAATTGTTTTAATTTACTCTTAATTAACGGAAAATAAGTAATCCTGGTTATCTAACCTCGTCGACTCAATCCGGCCGGATCCGGTCGGACCCGGCCGGATTCATGGAAATCCGGTCGGATCCGGCCGGATTGAAAATGAGGCCGGATTGCAATCCCTAGGTAGAAGGATGAGTCCTGCATCTTAAGAAATCTTAGGAAACGGTCGCTAGGACATAATGACGTAGCGACAAAGGGCAACATAATATCCTGAGGTGCTCGAGGAGTGAACATGGCAGGTATTCCACGGCTATCAGGACAATCCCGGAAGTACGGTGAAGATCCCTACCAGCATATTACTGGAATACTTTCTTCCTCCAAAAACGTTTGCTCATGCGAATTTCGCCTCAAGCTAACTCAAACTCAAAACCGGTCAATAAAGCCAACAATGAGCTGCTAGCTCTACTCCTCGTCAGTGTTCACTCAAAGCCAGAGATGAGAAACAAGACTTCTCCCGGGAGATAGGGTCCGTGGGGTCGCTAGTGCCCAGCAGCTTGGCACATGCTGCCGTGCGGATTTCTGTATCTCTCCTGGGTCTGGCTCCTCACCCGATTATTATAATTGAGTTGAAAAATGCGCATATTCTCTGTCAAGAAGCACGCTCAGACGCCACTAAGTGTGAAACAAGGACAAAAACGTATTATTTATACAAAAATATTGTTGTCTCCTTTTCCTACATTTAAACTAGGTAGGTAGGTAATCTGCGTTCGCAATTTATTTGCCAAACATGTAAACAAACACGATTTTTAGGAAAAACAACTGTAATGTCTACTACTGTATAAGGTTCAGTTTGCGCTACAACTTCATATTTTTTTATGACTTTTTCAACAGCACTAGTCAGTCTAAAATCAACTTTATTTACACTAGCATAAAGTTGATGTTTTTTTATGTGGAAATAACATCAATTGGAGACAAGGTTATAAATAGACTACACCACCACACACACAGACGATAGGTACTTTCGGAAAACATGATTATTTCTACTCGAAGCTCGTCTATACCATTTGAAAGGCTGAAAATTCTGAAATCAAGCTAGAACTAAACTCCTCCTTAAACCTAAAAGAAAACATGATGGTTTAAGCGTAATTTAATTTTGCGCATTATGCATAACATTTACATTGCAAACGAGGTTTATAAACAATAACAGCAGCTCAGTAAGAAATGAATCGCGCATAAAGGGTATCGTACCATGAACTCTGACATAGATAATAAAAAGATCCATCTCAAGCGTACCTAGCAATAATATCATTCATCGACTTCAGTTCTCAGTTGTTTTTACAATAAAAAGTATAAACGATAGTTAGAATTTCTGTATGGTTATAACAATCTAATATGCCTTAATATATCTCAAAGTTTTCTCAAACGATCCCAAAAGGTCAAAACAACTTAATATGTCATGTAAATACCTACATTTTTAATACAGGTTGACAGGGACATCGACGCGAAAACTGTTACCATGGATTCAGTACATGATTCTGAACCCCCCCTGCGCTGAAATTTTTGGTCGGTTATTTTATTTTTTATCAGCTGTTCTATACATTTTGACCGCGTAGGTATTGCACTTTTCTATGAAACAGTTGATATTTTTTTAAATAACCGACGAAAAATTTCAACTTTTTTTTCAGGGGGGTTCAGAATCGTGTACTGAATCCATGGTGTCAGTTTTCGCGTCGATGTCCCTGACACCCTGTATATTATAATCTTTAGTTATTTAATTAGGTAGGTACCTACCTACTTTTAATCGATACGGAAACTCGTGTAGCCGAGCGCCTAAGGTGACCGTTCGCGCGGCGGCCCAGATTATTTAAAAGCGATCGTCGCACGAAAACACGATCGTTCGAACTTTTTGTTCGGTGAACCTGAACGCGTGGTCGCGCCGACAGAGGGCGTTTTCCAGTTTTCCGAACAAAATGAGGGTTCGTATGGGCGCCCGTTAGCGAGCGAGACGGAGACAGGAGACGGAGACGCGAGACCGTCTCCGTCCCGAACCAGAAGGTTCGCGGATCTTTCTTGGCCTTTAGTTGTACCTATAGGTATAATTCGTTGATAGGCAATCTATGTTTACTTTTATTATTTATTTATTTATTATGGCACACCAGCGACCTATTCACAAAAAAAATTACAGAGAACTTAGTCTCATTATATAATTACTACAGTAGTTCGCAGTCATCTGTCTCACTTCTGACGAGGGTGAAGTAGAAAAGATTGTAATAAAAATTGATTAATTATTTTTTATAATAATAATACTTATGTATAGCAAATCATATTCTTCTTCCTCCAATTGTAACTTTATATCTTGGCTTTCCATTACATAGTAGATGCAATAACTTTCAACAATACAACTGACTCCAACAACTGAATCGACAATACTGTTACTGGTTGAACAGTCTTTAATTTTTAGTCTCGGTCTGGGTCTCCTGTCTCTGTTTCGCGTCTCGGTCTCCAGTCTCTGTCGCCGCGAACCGCCACCTTTTCGTATAGCTATAGTACAATAAAACGAAAAAGAGTGCAGTCTGAAAAAAAGGTGTCGATTTCACTATTGGTACTAGATATAAGAGGAAACCATTTATTGTTTGATGACAATATGTTCAGGACGTATTTTCGAGCGAGACTCTCACGATCTTCTGTCTCGTGTCTCCGTCTCCTATCTTGGTCTCGCTCGCGAACGGGCGCTCATACAAAACCTAATGACCAGTAACGGAGTCGGTATCCTGTCTCTGTCTTCCGTCTCTGTCGGTTCCGTGTCTGTCGCCGCACGAACCGCCACCGATATATTCGACCTTAATACTACTACTTAAGATTCAATACAGTTCATAGGGCACTTAGTCTCTGCACCTCAGGCTGAAATCACGACGCGAATTATTGCGCTAATCCTAATTCAAGTATTATAATTATTATGATTTCTCGCTACAAAACGAGTAACGGACGGACGTGACGTTAGTGTGCGTGGCGACGCCTTCACACGGCAATCTGAGAAATCCTATAAGTGCCTAGAGTTCTTTCTACGCTGTGCTTGTTGGCTTAAACATAATGCACTGATTTGAGATAAAAAAAACACAAGCAATGTAACCAAATAACAGGAAAATCAATAGGTCACTGGCGTAATAAATGTTTAATTAATTAAATATATGTCATTAGCACTTTGCGACAATCAATTAAAATTAGATGAACAGAATTACGTCATTGGGAGTAGGTTCTTAAAACGGATTTGTCATTTGAAAAACCAGAATGTTATTAGCAATGCATTATGCATGTATACCTACCTATTATTCTCCAAAGTTGGTTCTTGTTGTGTAGAAACTGGATTGACATCACTATCAAATAACAATATATTTGCAAGAAACAGGTTCTTTTGAAAAACAATAATAACTAGGCTGATGATATATAATTACAAATACATCGATAATATGAGGAAAATATGTATCTTACCATGTGTGGAAATTCCCCCAGTGAGGCTGTTTCCCCGCCCAAAATATGCAAGTCCAAAGGAGGTATACTTGAAGCTGTGATTTTCTGGCATTCTAAAATATTATAGTGTATTAGCAAAAGGGATCAAACATGGCTCTAGTACACATTCAGCTTGCTATGAATGTTTGCAAGTGAGATGAGACATGAGAGTGAGTTTGTGTGGATATTATCCAAGCTACCATATCTAATGCCCTTATCAAAATTAATGTTATTTATTTTCACTCACATTGAAATTATTTATTCATTTTTCTGAAGGCCTATCTGAGCCGTAGATGCTAAAAGTCAGAAGGAGAAGTATTCTACAGGCATTTCAATAAAAGAAATAACAAAAGACTTACCTCTATCAGCAATTCTATTTGCTTTCATCCTAGTTTCATCTCCACCTGAAAGAATATTATTGTTTGATAAACATGGTATTATATTTTGAATTATCAATACTTACATCTACTAAATCTTACCAAATTTGTTAGTGGTACGAGGGCAACAGACCACTTCTTCAATTCCTTCAAAACCACACCTTTCAAATTGATGAAATTTCTTTTTTCTAATTTCTCTGTAAAAACGAAAAATATTTGCGGAAGATTCTAATTAACAATCAAGGTGTTGAATGTCATAAAAGATGGGTGTTTATGTTTATTATGTCTCAATATATTCAGCATAATGCATCACAATAAAGCAAGGCAAGGCAATCAAAGGTAAGATAGAAATTAGTAAGATTATGTAAGTGTCATACTATAATCATTTGCCTTGTGTTAAAATTCACATTCAATAGATAGCACACTGTTTTGTTACACTTACATGAGGGCTGCCTCACACCTGGAAACTTTGGCACAAGTACCTTCCAGCGTTGGGTCATTTGTCATACAGCTCTCACCAACTATACATATTTCAAACATCAATAATAATTGGTACCTACCGTGAAATCAATTGACAACTCATTAAAATTGTAATTGAACATATTTCCAATTTAGCTTAGTAATTTCAAGTACAATAATTTACTGTTGTTCTTAATGCAAATTAAGCTTATACACAGCCAACTACATGATTATTATGTACTTTTGAACAATTTTGTTTATTTATTATATTAAGTATATAACAAGAGATTTACTTACGAAATAAATAATGTAAGAGTAACAGAAACGATTAAAATGGCATAAGGGTAATATGATTGATATTAATGATTATCCTCAAATAAAAGAACCATATTTTACATCATCCATATCTTAGCCAAAAGATTGACTGCTGGACATAGGCCTTCTCCCCAAGGATGGCTAACTACCTGACCAGTGAGCCAGGAAATAACAAATTGAAATATTATTTTTATTGGCTGGCTGTCGCCACAAAATGAAAATCGTAATTTAAAAAAACCCTTGCGCTATTCTTACCATCTTGTGAGATCGCAAAATGTATTAAAATAATATTTAAAACAATCAAAAACTTCAACCACATCCTGATATTTTGAATATTACACCAAAATTTACTTTTCCTTCTCGCTAGCACAAGCAGTCTTCTTCAAAACCGGTTTATTGTTTTCAAATAAAACTTTTCCTTATACGATAAACAGTCGAAAAATAACGTATTACTAAGACACTACACTAATAGAAAGTGCTCAAGAGTAATTATAACACTTAGTACCTAGTTTACAGTATCATAATGGAAATAAATGCATTTATTATTTTTGAATAAAACCGGTCAAACGTAAAGTTTGTACTGTAGTAAAGTACCTACTGCCACCAAAAACAAGTTTAGCATTGACTTTGTCAATTTTGACATTGACTTAAGGTAAGGCTTCAAACAGAATTGCTGGGAACAAATTATCGGACGCGTCCTTAAGCCGCGGCTGAGAGTCGCGGCTTATTTGTATCTGGATAGTACATTTAGCACTACCCTGTGCAAGTTTGCACAGGTCAGCCGCAGCTTACGGACGCGTCCGATAATTTGTTCCCAGCTATAGGTGCCGCTTCGCGCAATCTACGATCGCGTCGATCACGACAATGTACGGTGTGCGCGAGATTAGCGAAGAATCACGTTTTGCAACAATAGTAGTATTACCTTTTATCTGAATATTTAAACATTCACGCTCGAATGACACTGACATGGGAGCGGTGATGGTAAACATTTTCAGTAAACATTTGTGAAAATGTATTGAAAAAACAAGATGGTGGCGTTAGTTCCGATTTAGGCCACGTGCCAAAAGATTCTTGTACAGCTCATAGTCTATTAAAACAAGGTCTGGCATTCCGGGACTTAGCTCTAAGGGACTAACACATACTTACGTCACTATCCAGTTGCCACTCTTCAGAAACCATTCTGTTAAAAAATAGTACAAAGCTTTTAAATATTGTCGTTTCGTGTGTCTAATCAAACGAAACAATTCAATTTAAACATAAACCAACGTAATTGTTAATTAAAACATTGTTTTATCGGATTCGCACAGGTAATAAAGGTGCTTGGGGAGTTATTATTACAAACTTCTGGTAACACAGATGTGATGACGTAGACTTGTGTAACCCACGTGACCACTGTGTTTCGGAATGTTAAACGGCGAAGTATAATAGTATACTATGGTACAGCTATAGCATTAATTTTGAAACGACACTGTGTGCCGTCATCGTGTGACGAACAGAGTACTTTATAACATACTGAAAGTGTGACGGTACGAACTTGCGAAGGAGCAAACATGAATTGCCTGCTATTAAAACGCTTTTTTTGTTGTTTTAATACTTTATTAATAGCTTGACCTGTATCCATCTATCTATCAAAGTAATGGAATCTTTCAACGTAATTTTCACCAACTTCAAGAAGTTTGATTTACTTGAAAATTTGCACAAGTATCAAGGACCGATGACAATACAATAATTTAGTATCTAATTAAAAGTATACACCGCTAAAAAGCGCTCCACGCTTTTTGAATTCATTGGACATAAAAGAAGTGACCAGCTATATTGGTACATAGATTGTAACTAGCACAAGTAAATTAAATATTTTATTATTTCAGTTCGAGTAAAAAGCTTTTTTTTTTTAAGCTATTGCATAGCTTCTATCGCGGGCCTTGAACGTGGAGACCGAATCCAGAAATTCCGTAACAAAAATACCTAACACCCTTGTCAGCGCACTCTGTTTTTATTTTTTTAAATTTTTTGAACGGAGCTTCAGTTTTCGTTCTTGTACTGACAGAAAGCCACATAAATTCCTGACATTTTCGTTAGATGGCGTTACGTTGTTAGAAGCATAATAAATATTGTAGCGGTGGGTGAAATCACTTGTTTATCTGTGCCGTGAACAGTGCGTGCTTTGTGTTAGCGGACGTTTTGATAAATACTTGGTACGTAAGTTTGTTATTTGTTTTATACGAGTACGTAAGATTAAATACCATTTTGTTCGTGATTTTACGGTCTTTCTATAGTTTCAATGATAAATATTCCTGAAAAACCTACATGTATTGTAAGATAATAAAAATATTTGGAACAATATTAACTTCTCATTTATAATAAAAGAAAAAAAAATGTTTTCTTATCGGTCACCATGCTCAAAAAGTGTAACTTGAATTAATATCAAAGACAAAAAACAAAGGGAAAAAAATACTGCATAAATAAAATAAATAAATAATTATAATTGCATAAGTTGATAAAAAATGCTATGCAATAGCTTTATCGCGGCAGTCTCCGAGTGCCACACGTCTTTTTTTTTTTTTTTTTTAACCTACAATTGTTATTTTTTTTACTTTTTGGTCTAGTATATTTGTTCATTTAGTTAATAACTCTAAAGTCAACGAAGTAATGATTTGACCGGTTTACTAGATATGTAGCCACTAAAGAAATCCACTATCCACCTCCTAGCTCCATCATCAGACCCTCAACACCAAGTGCAATCTATTAGACTCGTCAAACCGAATCAGAGCCTAAACTCGAGGGGTTTAGTAGTAACCACTGAAGAGTTCCACTATCCACCTCCTGGCTCCATCATCAGACCCTCGACACCAAGTGCAATGTATTAGACTCGTCAAATCGAATCATGTGAGCCCAAACTCGAGGGGTTTACTAGTAGCCACTAAACAGTTTCAATATCCAACTCCTGGCTCCATCAACAGACCCACAACTCCAAGTACAATGTATTAGACTCGTCAAACGGAAACAAATGAGCCCAAACTCGAGGGCTTTACTAGTACCCAATGAAGAGTTCCACTATCCACCTCCTGGCTCCATCATCAGACCCTCGACACCAAGTGCAATATACTCGTCAAATCGAATCATATGAGCCCGACTTCAAGGAGTTTACTAGAAGTCGCTGAAGAGTTCCACTATCCACCTCCTAGCTCCATCATCAGATCAGCTAAGCTAAAGCGCTCCACGCTTTTAGTGACAAGCTAGATTGGTACATATATCGTAACGTTTTATCGTTTTTTTGTTTTTTTTAAACTACATTTGTTTTAGTAAGTTACTGATTAAATCGACTAAATGGTACAAAAGACCTTGTTTCCAATTTCTTGAAGTAAAAAAAAACATTATATATATTTTACCGTTGAGTGATGTAAAAGGTGGTAACACTGCGTTGGCTGTTGATTTGATTGATAGTCGGTAATCCAAGTCCAGTTGAACCTGACACAGTCGGAAAAAAAACAATTATCCAATCTATTTGTGCATTTAGCTGAAGTACTTGTATGTTGTGATGTGATCGTGTTAAATAACTATAACAATTGCACATACGTTAATATCCGGGACAGCATGTTTTTAGATGTTTATTTACGGTTTCACTATCTACGTAAGGTTATTGGATTGTAATGATTCTAACAAGGACGTAGTTTTGCGAGTAGCAGTATCGTTCGCGGGAAAATGACATCGGCGGGCGGAGCAAGTACACATCTAGGAATGCACTCGGCGATGGCGAGCCAGATATGCCTAGGTGCCCCATCGACGGACTTTGGTTTAACGGTGGGTGTGCCAGCGCCGACGATGGGCTATGAGATTCAGGCTACCCATAGCGGTGATTCTTCCTCCGATTCGCACTCACCAGGTATGCCCGCAGCCAAAGCTAGTGATCGAGAATCCCGTATCATAGCTGAAAAACAACGTCGTAGCCAATACAACTCCCAAATTAGTCTAATTATGTCTCTGTTGTCCGATATCGTGCACTCGCAACGTAAAGTTGATAAGACGAGCGTGCTGAGACTCGCCGCCAACAAGCTCCGCAACGAGCATGTGTTTGGTGATACTTTCAAATGCGGCCATATAGAGACATGGTCGTCTTCGTTTTTAAAGTTTTTCGACCTATTTGGCGGTATTATGTTCGGTGTCACCTGCCGCGGCCGTCTGTTTATTGTATCACCCAACGTTCAAGAAAAGTTGGGATACTGTCATATAGATCTACTTGGACAAGACATATACAATTATGTTCATCCAGATGATAAAGAAACTCTTCGCCATCATATTTATCCTCAAGAACTGCAAACAAGTTGTGACAGTAGACTCTTTGAAAACCATCATAATTTCCATATCCGCATGATGAGAGCAGGCGCTCGGTCAGACCCTGCTAGATATGAGCGGTGTCGCATAGATGGCATTTTGAGACGCTCTGACAAAGCTACATCAAACGGTGTTCAAGATGAGCAGATAATTAGACGGCAAAGAGTGAGAACCAATAGAACATTTTCATCTAGTGGAAATGATGTGGTGTTCATTGGCATGATTCATGTGGTGTCTAGTGCTATGCCAGCGCGGATTCTGCCCCCAACAGCCTATTCAGAATATTGGACAAGACATTTGATTGATGGTCGTATAGTACAGTGTGACCAGAGTATATCATTAGCAATAGGCTACATGACAGAAGAAGTAACTGGTACATCAGCCTTTGTATTTATGCACAAAGAAGATGTCCGCTGGGTCATTTGTGTACTACGGCAAATGTATGATGAAAGCAGAGAGTTTGGTGAGTCTTACTACAGACTGATGTCACGATCTGGACATTTCATATACATGAGAACACGAGGATTCCTTGAAATTGATAAAGAAAAAAAAGTTCAAAGTTTTGTATGTGTTAACAGTGTTATTGGCGAAGATTATGGATGTAGAATGATGGAAGAAATGAAAAGAAAATATTCAGTGATTATTGATGTGGAAAAACAACAAACTGAAGCACCTGCCACTGACGATGCTCCAGTGGAACATCCTAAACGTTTAGAACGCATTGTAATGCATCTAGTGGAGCCATCAGTTAATGAAAACATTGATGAGTTGCAACTGGTGCCACCTTCTAAAGAAAATATAATTTCTGCAATTCAAAATAGTGAAAAGGTTGTTCAAGAAACAGGAGTGAGATTTGACTCGAGGAAGAGGAGAAAGGTGGACTGTGATGACAATAGTGAATACTTGAAGCGACACAGTGGACTGCAAGATGTTAATGTTGATCTGTCTGTTCCTAAGAATGTTAGTTAAGTTTCCAAAATGGTTAAAATTACGTAAGTAGATGGTATATTTGACCAAATGTTTCAGAATTAAACATTCATAGTGTAATTCTAATAGTAAGTGGACATTGATGGAGTGGTCTAAGTATGGGTAAGTCCCACTGTGTGGGCAGACTTCATTGACTAAAGGTTATAATAATTATAATGTATATATAAAATCCTGAAAGACTGTGCCTCCCTTGGCAATTTGGGAATTTTCATTAAAACAAGGCTATTAGTACAGTGTAGATATTATATATTTCATTTGACAGTAAACCAAGTAAAATTAAGTGCTTGGTTCATATTTACTCAAGAAATTTAGGTCAATTTCAATAAATTAAGAACTTGTGATGCAGATATATTTTGTCTCAACCATCTTTGCATGTTTTGTGATAATCATAAATAAATAAAGCATAAATTAAAAATATTATATTTTTACTGGTTCTTCAGGATTTTCTTACTGATCAGAATAGTACCATTCAAAAGTAAAGAAAACATGGGATAGGATTCCTTCCATAAAAAATAATAATAAATAGCTTCGTAATCCAACACCAGACAGGTAAATTTAATACAATACACCAATAATGAGCCAAACTTTCTTCAAGAACTTGCAGAACCTAAGTACCTAATACCCTACTGAAGCGAAACTGGGCAATGACTTTAAATTAAAGCAGCCAATTACAAAATATATTATAGAGAAGCCTTAAGTATATTTTAATGGAAATGACGCAGAGATAGGGACAAGCTATGAAGCACAGACTTGACAATTGCCCTGAAACCATAACCCTTCCTTTGGGCTTTGCCGTGGTCGGGTAAAAATATATATGACTGATGTCAACATTACGAAAAATTCTCGAAGGGACCATGTTGGGATACCTAAAGCTCAAAATTGCTTGTTATTTAAAAAAATATTGTATTTAAAATCAACTATGTAGTATATCATTCAATTAAAAAAACTCAGCCGTATAATAAGTTTTCCATTCTTCCAGTGTTAGATAAATGTCCATTATTATAATTGCTAATGATTGTCACTGGCTCCAATGTGTCTATGCCTACTTTACGAACAATACGGCTAGTTTTTATACGTTTTCAAACAACCGCTAGAGACATTTTTCTAATAGTATTTAATTCAGTAAGTATCAGTGCAATCATATTTAGACGGAGCATTTTAATTCAGGTGTGACCTCTGTTTGAAAGTAACTCCATCTTCATCTTCAACTTATGATTATTGGATAGCTCTGCTTTATTACAGCCCGAGTCACAACAATTCCACTACGCGAATAGGCGATGATTGACCATCTAACCAAAGAGTTAGTTTAACTTTAATCTATACTTAGTTTAAAAACATGTCAATTTGTGTCTGCAATTTAAATAACATATCGTTGAGAAATGTGGCAGTTGGGAGTCCTGACGATTGTCTAAAGGAAATCCTTTCGTCTATGATAAATACAATCTAATACTTATCCCGATAAACTGAAGATAGCTTTTGGAAAATACGCAGACCGTGATAGCGATTACATCCTCATATTCGCTGAGCTTCTCTGGCTTTCATAACCACTGGCTATTATAATCAGTACGGTTTTCTTCCGAATCGTTAGGTCAGTCGTTGCGAATCAATCATCATTATATTTATTTGTCTGTATCTATATAGATAGATGGTGACATCACTGCGGGCCCTATCAGAATACTAGCGCTGCGACATTTTTATTTATTTTTAAATGTCGCGGCATCATGCTGAGATAGGAGCCTTTTGGCCTCGTACAGAACTTCCTTCTTTAAATTTTAATAATGTTACTTTGTTTTTTATTTATGTTTTAAGGTGTTTTTAGTAACAGCCTTTTTATTAATGTGTGATTTCCTGTGCGAGTCACAATAAATACTTTTTCTTTCTTTCTTTAATCAAAGACAATAAATATCTTGTTGCGAATAGTCACAAAGTTCAAAATCTGATTGGCCTAACCTCACGAGTATCAACATTGAATCAAATTGCAGTATTTAGCCTTTTTGATTATTTTCTATTTCATTTAATCCGTTGTTATCCTTTTTTTAATAACCGTTCTATGCACTTATGAGTAACTAGTCTTAAAGGATGGAAAAAAAATTGATAGAAGCCAACTAATCGGGTAGGTCCATAGATATAAGAAAGAAGGAGATATGCCCGGTAGTTGAAAATGTATCGAAACCCAATGTCTTCTATCTATCCCTACTCTCTAGCCTGCGATCACACATGCGATCAGTAAACCCAATAAATACGAGGCCACGCTCACACTTGCAATTTACAAATCAGAACGTACTACATAATCAATTATAAACCTTATCCCATCAAACACAGCGTGCATTTACCATGCACCGTACAACTCACCCACACGAAAACATCGTTCGCTATCGTTGTGCTGTGCAAAAGCCATTTATTTTACATATACGCTAGTGATTGACTAAATCGGAAACTTATCGATTCTCCCATTTATTATTGTATTAAAATTTTTGGAAGTTGCTGAAAAAATTATAAATAAAAAACGATATACATATAATAAGATGATATAAATAAACAATAAGTAAGTAAAAAAAAGAAATATTAAGTAAACCAAAAAAATAACAACATTATGAGAAAATCTAAATGAGTATAAAACAAGATTTCACATCGGTCTTCCAATCAGGCTATAACTGTTGACAAATTGAAGAATAAACTTTAATAGTAATATAAATTCATACGACAATCGACATTATTGTCGATAGCCTACGTTTGTGGATCTGCACAACCACATCACTAATCCGTCACAAGACGCTGCGGCCGTACTAACGATGCAACCGCTTAAAGTAAATATCGTTTTGTAATTTTTACATTGCTTGTCCAGTTACTTAGCGACATACTTTGGTAGTGGTAAAGAAGCAATGTATTTACTACAATAAAAGTACAGTCGCTGTGATATATGAAAACAAAAATAACGTAGTAAAGGCAAGAAATATTTTACGATTTGTTGTTTTTCATGATTTTCAACACAAATATAGCAAAATACTTGTGCTGATTTATGAAAAGTGGTTCTACGATTTATAAAGTTTATAGTTTAGCTTCGATTTTTACAAGAAACCACTGAACAACACGGTATTCTTAAATGTTATCACGATCGCGCTCGAAAGCGCACTAGTTAGCGGAGACGGCCATTTGCCTGAGGCATGACCATTGTGATCAAGACGCGCGGACACAGACACGCCCCCATACCACTTCTCCTGTTATTTATATTTCTATGGGTAGGTCAGTGCAGTCGTGTAATAGTTAGCTACAAACACTGTCAGATAACACGGAAAAACTTTGTCGACGAATCGATGTTATCTCCTGCAGCAGCCGATTCCGTGTTTTGTTATATTATCATCGCGTGTAACTATGCAATACCTACGACGCGTGTTGTAACTGCAGTGCGATCAATAAGAACGAATACAATCTGCAAAACCCAAAACATTTTGAAGTAGAAAGTTCGTGATGAATATGACTGACAAAATCGTATCGTAAGGAACTGCAGTATTTTTGCACCCGACTTGTGCAGTGTTCAGGATCGATCGATGCGTATTATAAAGGGCCAAGGGCAACTTACGGACGTCCGCATTGACTTTGCTTTCTCTCTTACCGATGAGCGCGAATAGCTCACGTATGCTACCGTTAAAATATGGTTAAGGCAAAAGATTTGAAGTGGAAGTTTTGAATAAAAATCGCTTCACCGGGACAGATTGTTCATAAATAATGCTAATAATTATATCCAAACTACTAAATATATTTCGCGTCTAGTTATTACTTACCTGTTTTTGTTCTTCTCTTACGCGATGCGCTGTGCCATAGAAAATCTGTTCAGTTTCTTGCAAAGCACTAAACAGATCTAACGCTTTTGCGAAGACAAAGACACAATAAGCATTATCATTTGGATGGATCCCATTACCAGTTTCGATGTTGGACTCACTTGTCTGTCCATTGCTAGTTTCCAAATTCTACATTATCCGTATAGTTCCATCGAGTAATTGTCCGTTAGGCATTAGTTTTACTTTTATTAAATAAACCTTGGATATTATCTCAATACG
Source organism: Agrochola macilenta (assembly GCA_916701695.1). Lineage (NCBI taxonomy): Eukaryota > Metazoa > Arthropoda > Insecta > Lepidoptera > Noctuidae > Agrochola > Agrochola macilenta. The sequence continues at coordinate 10,098,136 of OU753562.1, forward strand.
GCCAACGTAGCGTAATTTTAAGAATTCGGAACTTATTTTGCCATTTAAATATTTAGACAAAAATAATAATTGTAAGTCGCAATCTTGTATTAGTTAATTATCATTATAATATACTATATAAGCGTGTGCCAAAAACGTATGAGGAATACCTAATAAATAATTGCCAAGGAACTATTATTTAAACTAAGAGGCGTGTATTGTATTTACGTTTTTGTTCTTAGAGATTGTGTATCTTTCTACTTAATAAAAATCTTAAATTCAGTCATTCATTCACTGGCAGACAGCAAAAGAGTTCCATAAATAGCGAAAGTGAGCATTAAGGAAGGGTTTTTTGAAAATTCAATTCCTAAAGGGATTAAATAGGGAATTAAAGTTTGAATGGAAGTTAGTAATTTTTGCAGCTTGTATTATATAATTCATTACCTACACATAATAATAGTCGCCATCAACTCCGCTATTAAGTATGTATTACTTATTAGATATCGGCGAAACTTTACCAATTCATTCATTTCAATATATTTCAAAAGTTTAAATTTTCATAATATTATGATTTGTCGATGTATTTTCGGTCTATTGAAACAAAAATATCAAGTGACAATAGAAGGTAATTTAACTAAAAGGAGTATAGTATGATATAAAATCCTACAAAACAAAAGATAACGATGATAAAACTACTGAAAACCGTGATTGAAAATGTTATTAGGAGGTGGCATCTAAAAAGTATAGTAAAATTAGTAGTGAACACTGAATTGACGGACACAATTACATTATATTAAAAATTTAGGTTTGAGGTGTGCGAAAAAAAGCAGCTTCACTAATAATATTAGAAGCTCACAAAGAGACTGGTAAAAACGTATCAAATATTAAAACATTCAAAGTAACACATAGTTATTTAAATACTTGAGTTCTTAGAGTTTCAATTGAGTTTCGCCTAGGTAGCGTCTATTTCTAGAGTGCTGCTCATTTGACATTGATTCTGTAGCCCGCAGCTAAACCAAACCTCGCTTACTTGATCAGAATTCAATTGACGAAATCATAATTATGTAATAGGAGTTAGCAAAAAAAAATATTCCCTGGTTTTTAATAATAATTCAAGTGAAATTGGTAACAATTCATTGTTGCATAAATGCTCATCGACAAGTGTTCGAGATAAACTAATAAAAAAACGTTAAGATATCGTCAGGGTATGATAAATAAGGAAAGTCAATCAGAATAACACATCGACAATACTTGTTTCAGTAGGATACAAGTTATGCCTCAAGCAGGGTACTGTGTTTACATAATAAATTGTGAAGGAATTTATAAATTGTAGGGTTGTGGGCGATAGAGCGATGTTGCTTCATGCTAGGTTCTGATCAAAGTGACCAAGTTATTGAATCTTTATAGGTAGGTAGGTACCCTCTATCAAGATGGGCCATCTGATGAAAGGTAACAGGGATGTTAGTGTTATATTTAACCTGTCTAGATTATAAATTGTCATTAAAAGATTTTTGCATATATTATTACAAACTGGAATAACTTGACGAGAAGTAAAGCAAGTAGTGGACGCAGCTGTGTAAACTTCAGTGCGTTCAGTTGGAGAATAATGTAATATCGTATGTAGTCTGAAGTTGAATATTTCTATTCACGGGCCAAATAAAATAGATACTTAACCTTACTTAATATTTGCATATTTTAAGACAAACCCTAAGCGAGCGTTTCGATGGCGGGATCTGGTGTAACGGAAATGAACTCCAAAATATAGAATTTTACATCAGCGACCTTCGCTCGACAGTACAAAACAACGGCCGAGACATTATTCCTAAAATGCATAGAAATGCAGTGTACGAGTGAGACATTCGTTATTTCTAAGAATAAACTCGAGCTTGATAAATGATCCTTTGATTAGATAAGTACCACTCAACACTGCACCAACACCAACTTCGGTGCAGTGATTCCAAATCATTTTTCAGACCTAGGCTAGGTTAAAATGTTGTTGTCATTGAATAAACGTGTAGTGATTTAAATGTCTGTTGTATCGATGTTTGAATATTTTAGAATATCGTATCCGATTCATGAATTTTAAATGAGATACTTCTAGTTATAATTCAGTAAATTGTACAGTTCGATTTTGCGTAACTACATACTTACATTGATAATAAATATTATGTTTAGAAATAAGCATATTCCATAGGTTTTAACACGATATTTATATATATTTTTTTGCAAGATAATTATATTATTATCTAGTAATAGTAATTTTATGTAGATATACGTAAAATTTCAAGCTTATTTCGGCTCCATGCCAGATCTATAAAATTACTAGGTAGACTTAAAACAAAACGGTTTAATTATTAAAAAAAAAATTGATATGTTTTTCATTTTTCTGCAATTTGTAGGTACGTCGGTACAGCTATGGTTACGCCAAATCAAAACTTGGCAAACGAGATAGGTTCTGTGTTGGCACAAAGTTTTTGAGCACACAATAACATAGAATGCACCACGACTTTAAAATTTTCTGTGTTACAATGTAAGCAAGCATACATGTGAACATGTCCTTCATATAGCGTTTAAACAGAAGCATAAGTCGATTGACTGAACGATTTAACGTAGTTGATAACCAAGGCCAAGCAGTTTATGCTAAAAACGGACCTGTATTGAATAATATTAAACTTACATAATTATTTTTTTATGACACGAGGAACCAATATTATTAATTAACCAAATTTTCTACTAAAACGATTTTTTTTTAAACAGGTAACGCCCCTGTTAGTATTTTTCTCACACAATTATTTTAGGGTCTGTGTATGTAAAATTTTCAAATTAAACATCTTTTTTTTTTGTCGAAAGTAGAAAATATGTCTCTACACGAGTAGCATGAGATACATAGGTATGTAGGTAATACCATCTCTGGACTATACTAATAGACAATAGTATGCATAATTTCGAATGGTTGTCTACTCGATTTGGTAAGTATACCCCGATCTCGTCGTTGGGTACATTGCAAAAATTTTAGTCTGAGTTTTTACAAGTATGTACCTAATATAATAGAGTGGACTCTAGGAAATGTGAATTAGCGGTACCTATGTATATTGAATTTATTATAAATAGCCATGGCCTCTAACTTATATCGTATATCTATGACTATTACATAGAAATGAATTGTTTTTTTAAATATATTATTACTATACTAAGTAAGTGCCAGGTTTCCGGGAATAATTATACTATATGTTTCAACGATCGAAACCCTTGCCGCGATTATTGACACATTAAAAATTACTATTAATTTATAAAGTAACTTCTTGCATGCCATGTGTGTGTGTGATTTGGACAAATAAATCTTGTATTGTCTCGTATGATGGTACGGCATTTATTCATTCAAGGGGTAATCTTTGCTGAACTAATAACGATATGTAATGGTGTCTAGTAATATAATCATAATGTAAATAAATGTTATTGTCAATTTACGTCCTGCGTATTATAAATGTTAATTGATTAAAAAGATAAAACAAGATGACAAAAAATAACATCTAAGCCCGACTCGGAGAGCCAACCAATGTTCATAGTTTTTAACTTTGGCTCCGACAATTAGCATAAAATAGTCTCAATATTACAATGAAATGGTTCCTCATAATTTATTTTATTTCGCGTTGCTACACGACAATGTTTATATTGGGATACATAGCAGCTATTTGATTTAAAAATAGAGAAGCCTTCTAAAATAGAGCTAAAAGTGGTTTTGTGACGAATTTATTGAGCAGCAATTCAAGCAAAAATGAAAGTGTGATAAATTAAAATCTTTCTAAATATGACAAATTTCCCGTTTGTCTGTTATCATCACAAAATTGTATCATTACCACAATGACGCACTAATAAAAAATTAAAGTAATAACACTTTTTTAATTTTATGTTAATTTCGCTTGTAGCCGCCGCGCTGGTGGGTATTGTTATTTCGGGTATTTTTTTTGTAAAAAATAAACTATATAGGTAGTTAAAATGAATGGCTTTAAGGGTTGTGAAATTCTAGATAGAAAGAACTTTTGGAAATTTTGAATGAAGTCAAGTGTAAGATACAAAACGAATTATTCAGAACGTAAGTTTGTTAAGATTTTAGGAGGAAGATATTGCACGTGCTATGATCTGAGGAATGCATCCCAAATATTGTAAATATATTTTTGTACATAAACGCGCTTGTATTGTATTTAAATTTAGTTGGAAGTGATATTACCATCTGTGTTTGTTATATTGAACAAAATTCTTGTGATGGGGTGCGTTATACACTGAATAATCTTTACTTGTTTTTGTGTAAGAATGAATTAAATGTTACATTGATATTATTGATGTAATAAAGAATAATAAAAATTCCTTAATGTTTTATTACGATTTACCTTTTATTTAGGATTTCCTCCCTAATTGACTTACCTTACCTTTGTAAAAGTAGCTCTTAGACCGTACCTTGGTGGTTTCGCAGCCGCAGTTTAGTGGTGTCACTGTCGTAGGCAGATTGTATGATTTGTCACTATACAAACGGCGCCGTCCGTTAACAAACGCTCGCAGTTATGCAAAATGCCGAAGTTAAAATGTAAAATTGCCTAGTCACTATATAATATACCACAACATTTAATTTTGATGGACAATTCAGACGCCGCACATAGGTCGATTTGGCCGATTTAGGCGGCCAAAATTATTTGACGGTCTATAAAGGTTCGGTAGTAGATTTTAAATAAAAATACATAGTTTTTTGTCATTGATAAGACATATTTATGAAAAAAAAAAAAAAAACATTCTTGATCATCCTCATTTGGCTGGGCAGTTAACAAAAGATCAATTGTCTCGGGAGAAAATGACATAATTGATGGTTTTCTGGGCCTTTTCATACTACTCATTAGCGGATTTGAGCTTAATAGTAATCTCATCATCATCACCTAAACAAGAGTTGTTGTTTTTTAAAAACGTCTCTTTTTTGTAATGCGCTTTTGACCATCTTTGTTTTATGTTGGTTTTAAAATATGAGAATCTATGCTTCAGAAGCTTTTTAATCTCTTCTGTGTCACCATAACTCGAAAGGAGATTATTTTCTAAAACTTCGAGTTTTTCATTAATCGATGGCAGATTTTGCTCATACAACTGCTCAAATAGACGTCTACGAGTCACTACTTTTGCACCCGATGTGTCCGGTGAGCCTAAAACAAATAAAAGTCAATATTAAAAAAGAAAGAAAGAAAAAAACTAATTATTTAATTAGGTAATCAAAATTTTTGGAGGGCTGTTATTTTGAAAAACGGTGCAAATCGGAGTCCAAATTTTGGCATGTTATTAGCTAAGGGTTCAAATAAATTTTTCGTAATAAATTTACGATCGGGACGGACAGGGATACACACCAAAATGCCATTTTAAAACTAAAACTACTGCAAAAAAATGTACGGTCACAAGATAATTTTTAAGGATCTATATATATGTCAAATTGAAAGAAAAATGTGAAAAATATATAATAATAGGTTAGGTGCTTACCTGTAGTACTAGAATCCATAAATATTCTTTCGAAATCCAGATTCTAACATTAAAATATTCACTTTGAAAATGTTTTTTACACTGAGAGCACCGAGATTAGATACTTACACCACTAACGACGATCAAATTCCGACTACCTGGATTCGGTCTTGCGCACAATACAATGGAAGGGAGAGGGTAGGGTATAGTTCCTGGAACTGTCTACTAGGGCAGGTAATAACTTGTTTTGCTATCGGGTATACATTGCAAATTCACTTTTGGCCGCCTAAATCGGCCAAATCGACGTATGTGCGCCGTTTACAAAATGCCGCGGGAAATTAAAGTACATATTTAAGTTAAATTTTTTCCTCGCGCGTCGCTGCTAAACAAAACAAGATAAACCGACCAAGTGCGTGTCGGACTACGCACAATGAAGGGTTCCGTAGTTGGATGAATTTTTAGCAAGAACAAACTTATCTTTTTTGCTGAAAAACATGTCGTCCCATATTCCAAGACCAACCATTTAGCTGGCAGGGGTGGGGGGGACACTTGACTCTAACAAAAATTAGCACTTTAAAGCTTAATATTTCGCAAAAGCGGGCCCTGAATCCAAAAATGGTTTTCACAAACCGCGGACAGACGGACATGGCGAAACTATAAGGGTCACTTGTTTACTACGGAACCCTAAAACGGCGTCGAGTAGTGGTATTGTGATCAAGAATAATATATTGAAAATAGTGCAAATTCTACGTGTGCAAAGGACAACGACATCGACACTTCAACAAGGACTTTCGTAGGTAGGTATGTATTATAATTTACTCTAATTTTAAGTCTTCACAGATACCAGGAATAAAGTCTAATTTGTCCAACCTGTGTTTTATGATGGTCCCGTACCTACATTATCAATCAATGTCCAAATTATAACAATTAAACGAGTTGCCAATTTGCCTTCGGCATTTTGCTTAGCTGCGAGCATTTGTAAACGGACGGCGCCGTCTTTATGATGACGAATCATACATCACTACCAAACCCAAACTCACAACTTGTGTCAGGTTTGACCATTTTCTCTTTCCTTTCCCTATTTTTACCAAAGAGCTTGTTCAATCAACGTACATTATCTAATTTTTTTCATAATTGTAACGGCTCCTATTTAGGTCATTTATCTATAAATGACTTAAATAGGAGCCGTTACAATCCCTTAGTGAAGAGGCCACACCAAGGCAGGTTCTTCCTAAAAAGGAAAATATCAATAGCTATGCTAATATTCTGAGACTGTTCGAATGTCAATTAAGAAGTGCATCTCTGTCGCACTTGTGAGTTGTGACGCAGCTGGCGGGTCTGTAGCCGCCCGAGTTGGACGAAATTGTCTGCCCATCCATCGTCGCGAGTTCGGCATTTACTGACCGGTCAGTGACTAGTAGTGAAATGTAGGTACTAATTTCGATGCTCCATGAGACAGTCACAGATGCAACCACAGCATAAGCATTTTGTGGCTCAAATTTAAATGAAGTAGGTACCTTTTTAACATTTTATCTGTTCTACTCCATAATTTGAGCTAAATTCTTTGAAGCTAGCTAGCACGCCATGAATCGTAAGCGGCATCGTTACGTCACTGCGATTTAGGCCAAGCGCGGAATGTTCCGGCGAATGGCGCGACGGCACGGTCAGGGCCCGCTTGTCCCTGACCACGGTCAACGGCATCGTTTGAAGGTGCCCTCCGAAACGGAATACGCTCGCACACAATGCCAGCATCGTAACGAAGTACTCGTAGGTATGTTCATTATGTACGTAGACAGACGTATACAATTTTTTTTACTCGCTGCTATGCCAGTGAGCAACGTTTTATATGTATTATACTGAACATACCCTATATCTATAAACTGGTTAGTCATACTCATTGCATCGACTATAAACTATAACCCTTCCGTTTCCATTGTCTGTGTGCCTTTCTTACGTAATGCACCTGACGGTATTTTTAAATAAATAAAATGTTCTTAAGCTACACAATAATTATAATTCAAATTGCTATGCTGATTCTTTATCAATGCGTCGTGTGCATTCTAGATAAGCATAGTGCAGTTATATTGTGTAGGCAACTGTATGAGTTTGTTATAAGTATATAATATACAAAAGTAGATAAGAGGGAGTGGCGGGTGTGCGCCTGTGCCGGTGCCGGCGGGCGGCGAGGTTTATCTCGTCATTAGGCGCTAAAGGTGACATTGCTCGGTCGTCGACCCAAAAACCGCTTTACTTTTATTCCTGTTTGGGTTTCGTGATCGTCTCACTTTTTATGCACCGCTCCTATAGTATTCGAAGATTCTATCGTGTCTTGGAATTTTGCCAACTAGCGAGCCAGACTTACGAGGTAGGTACATAAATGACTATCTACATATAAATCTACGTAGGTATGTAGATTCAGATGTTGAACGTATCTATATTAAGCTTCTGAAGTTATTATTACCTAGTTGATAACGCTATTAGATTTGCATTGGTAATTAGCTGTGTAGAGACGAATAAAACGTCTTACACTCGCTTACATTTGTTTGTTTTGGCGGGAATCCAATGGATATTTTTATTTTTACATTTAGGATTCGCACATGAAAGTACCAATTGGTGTACTACGGTACTTAATATTATCAGCTACAAACAATACTTCTGTTTAATTGTTAAGTAGGTACTTAGTTGACGCAATTACCGATTGATTGGAACCTTCATAATTATTATGAGTAGGAACCTACCTACCTATTATTTGGAATTCCTACGTAGGTATTATTTGGTACCTACTACATACTTATCGGTGTCCATTTTAGTCATCCCGTCACGGCAGCTAATTGTTATATCAGGAACCGGAATAGTATACGAAACTTTCAAACATCCAGCTGAGTCCGACACGGGAAAAGAGCTGTAAAAAAATGTATGATCATCTGATCGGGCTCGACCTTCGATCACTTAATTTGTCTAAATTAAATGATCCACTTGTGTGTTTATGTACCGCATTCAGGTCTACTTTTGAAAGAAATAAGTTCGGTGTTCTTCAGGGAAGTGTACGAGGCCCTCTTCTCTTCTTCTCTATTTACATAAATGATATTCCTAAAGTAACTCACATCAATACATTCTATTTGCGGACGATAGTATCGGAAAATTCAGCTAGCAACTACGAACATTCATTATATAACACTATAGAATCAATAATGAACTAGATACAGGACAAAAATTACACAGGTGACTTATGTATTTAAAACTAAAATTGTACTATTCTCTAACACCTATACCAATTCCCAATTAAAACCCTTAGACTTAAACTATAAAAACACTAAAATTATATATGTCCTTGATACAAAATGTTTAGGTATTACCTTAATAGTCATTGGAATTTGGAAAACACAGAACTCGGTTATGCTCTAATTTAAACAAATTTGTTTGTACTCTAAAAAAGCTTAAGAAGTTATCATGTCATGTCCGCGTCGCTGTGAAACAATGTTCTAGCGCGTTCCTGGAGCCCGTATGGGCGGCCCGTACCTACAGGTCTCCCGGACAGCTGTGAAACCAGCCTAAAGCCATTGAAAATAAAAAAAATTGATCCAACCCGACCGGTTGTCACAAGATGTAGAAGTATACTATTTCAGAACAAGTCAAAATCTGTAACCAAATGCCTCAGAAATCAGGGAGCTGCCATTAAAATATTTCAAAACGAAACTTAAGAGCCCTCTTACATTTCGGCGCTGCGCTAAAGCATTCTTGCGATACTGAGCGCACATTGCCGGCGCAGTGAAATATATGGTACTTTTATTTTATTCATAAACAAATAGAAATAGCAATAAAAAAAAATAAAAACATTGTTTGTTATTGAGCAAATGTTGGAGATTATTTTAGTATAAATACTACGTACGAAAATGATGTAGAACTTCGAACATCAGACTTGTTTCCAAACGTTTTTAGTAGAAAATTGAATTAGGTCCAGTCATTTATTCTTTAAATAAAAGTCATATAACAAAAATGTATTCTATTATTATAAAAGTATCGGATATGTTTAATATGAGAATAATTGTTTTGATGAATTATATTCAACAGAATCCGCAAATTAGAGCTCTCAAATGAGCTCTACATGAGTTTTTACCAAAACATGCATCAGGAGAAAGATTATGGCTAGATAAATAAATAAATAATGAAAAAATCGCTTTATTATTATTGTAGAAGAGAAAACGAACTAAAATAAATAATGAAAAAATCGCTTTATTATTATTGTAGAAGAGAAAACGAACTATTTTTACCAACTTTATTTATACTAACCAAAGAATAGTATTCAATTTCAACGAGGAAATCATGCATTTACGCCCTTTTTTGTAATAGGCCCCTTAAGAAATGGCTATAAAATAATGTTTTTAAACACTATTCTATACTATTAAAACGAGCAATATTTGTATATATATATATATATATATAATATATAGGTATTTGTAATCACGTTCTCGAAAACGGCCCTAACGATTTCGATGAAAGTTGCAATAATAAGGATTATACCTGGGTAAAAAAAAAAAAACTAATTAGTCCGTCAGTCAGATAATAAAAAAAATTGTAGACACGTATTTTTTGCTATATCATATTAATAACAAAATATTTAGATACAACGCATTTTATGTTGGGGAGTGGGGGTCGCTACGTCATAAGTATAAAATCTACATACTCGTGACGTCATGGCACACTCTAACTCAATGTATCGCCGTAATCTTTAGATTACGTAAAAAAAGAAAAAATACTTACGTGTCCAATATTTTTTTATAAGTTGTTTTTAGTAAGTTGGGGAGTGGGGGTCGCTACGTCATTAGGACGTAGCGACCCCCACTCCCCAACTTAAAATGCGTTTTATCTAAGTATTTTTTTATTAATATGATAAAGGAAAAAATACGTGTCTAATATTTTTTTATTATCTGACTGACGGACTAATTAGATATTTTTTTTACCCAGGCATCATCCCTATTAGTATGAACTTTCCTATACCATTAAATGAGCATTCTCTATTTTCACCAGAGCAGAGCTCAGTCGCCCAGGTACTACTACCTACCTATGAGAATTCTTAAATTATAAGCAAACTTCAAATTTTGTAGTTAAGTTATAATACCTAAGGTATTTAAATTAATTAACACCAATACACATGATTACTAGATTATTTAATTTAAATTTAAAGTATTTTTGATCACATGATCTCAGTACCTAGTAGTAGTAAGAGTAACAAGAGAGTTTTTGTTCATAATTTTAATTTAAGGTGTTTTTTAACTTGCTGAAAAAAATAAGCAAAATATGTGGAACTATTTATTATGTACCATACTATAAGGAAAATAAAGATACCTGACTAGATTGACCTACATAAATCGTCGGTAGTGGAACCGAATGTTACCCGGAGCTATATGTAGTTTTGTAATTTTGGCTGTAAGACAGAAGTTGGGACTTGTAAGGAAATATTTTGGTAAATCCAGGAAGGATCTACCTATTAATAGTTTAACTAAGGAACCCCGTACTGTAACATATGTATACGTAAGTATTACAAGGGCCAAACATCGTAAGTGAAGCTAGTTAGAATTTTACTAAGTTACGCATGTGCGTTGCTATACGGAATAGTCTCGTAGTTTTTATTAATAGGCTTCGGGTTGCCAAACTTATACACTTGATAGCCCAATTATAGTGACCGGCAGCAGCAGCAAAACCCAGGTAATTGCAGTAGGTAATATATTATGTACTCTGAAAACTGCCTTTGATTGAAGCAACAAATATTCAAATGCTCAATTCAAACTGTAAAACCAGTAAGTACCTACTGGTGCCTGGCCATAAGACGTCTTAAGAAAAGAGTTTGTGTCCTACAGGTACCTACTAGTAAATTAATCGATCTGCGGGAATAAGTAGGTACCTACCTTTCTAACTCATGTTGCTGCAAACGCCTTCGAAGGAGACAGTTCTAGACCATCTATCTCCCTACTGCCACTGACAGAAGATCACTGGGAGAAAGTGGGCAACATCGCAAAAAGCTGTCAAATATTTCGCTGTTTTGATTAATTTGGCAAGATTAGTGTATCGATTTAAGAATTATGGCTAACTAGTCAACTAAAATATTGATTATGAAATGCATTTCGCTGTTTTGATTAATTTGGCAAGATTACTGTATCGTTATAAGAAATATGGCTAACTAGTCCACTAAAATATTGATTATGAAATGCAATAATTAATATCATAACACCGAATAATTAGTTTTAGATGTAAAAAAAATATTTGGAAACTTTCCATATGCCTTTTTTACACCTAAAACGGTTACAACATCAAATTCCGTGTTATAATTGCAATTCATTATTATTACTAGTTCACTAGTTAGCCGGTTGTACCTACGTTGTTTTATAGATAACAGTTTTATAGAATTTCATAAAATATTCGTTTCACATAATTTTTTTCTCCTAAGTATTATCATTTCATAAAATAATCAATACGCAGAATACTTACCATGAAAAAATTTAAATCATTGTTGCCATGTTTCGATATTCATATCATAGAATAACAATATCAAATAATATGCTATATCCTCATAATGCTTACCAAGAAAAACATTTATCGAGTGACAGTTTCTAAACGTTAATTTGACAAAATGCCTACCTTTGACACCTAGAAAGAAAGAAAGAAAACGTTTATTTGGACACAGTTCACGAAACACAAAATAAAAAACAAACTAAAAAGTAGAAGTAGGTCTTTTGGCAATAAGTGTGTGCCTCATTTCAGCATTAATGCCAGACAAATGCTGCCTGACGCTGGTTTTCTAACCTAGACATTTGACAAAAGGCACACCTTTATATATAACTAGCTTTTGCCCGCGGCTTCGCCCGCGTGGATGTCGAAAAATATCCGACGGGAACGTACTACTGGGATTAAAAAATAACCTATAGGTTAATCCAGGTTATAAACTATCTGTGTGCTAATTTTCATCCAAATCCGTTCATCCGTTTTTGTGCAAGCCGGAACATACTTACAAACAAACAGACCAAAATTCTTAAAACTATGTTTTCGGCATCAGACTCGAATATTCAATGTAAGGTTTGACTTCGTTACTATTTTATTTTACTTCGTCTGCGTAGAGTATAAATTCTTTTTTTCTAGATAATTATGAATTATTATAACAATTACAATATAGAGCTTTGTTCATGGCTAATTGTCCTCCACTATGTGAGATATTTGAGGAATACTGTCAAGAAATACCTACTGTAAAGGACCGGTATCTACCTAAATCCTTCACAGTATTTCTCTATATACAATGTTTTTCACTAATTCGGAAGCGGGTACTAAAACAACCAGGCTAGTTGGAGAGCTAACACGTGAGTAAGCCACATAAAACTGACCGACGGAGAAACAGTCTTGCCGCAAATCAACTCCAGCAAACAGAGTTTGTCCCTGTGACTTATTAATAGTCATCGCGAAGCAAACCTTGATTAGGAACTGCAATCTTTTAAATTCAAACGGAAGGTAATTTGGTAGGTATCAATGGTATACCTACGCGGCACGAAGACTGTTTCTCCTCTGGCAGATCCAGTTAGTATTTTGGCCTCAATAACATAGCATAGATGTTCCCTATAATATTATACCCTACAAATTATCACGCTATTTGGAGCAGTATCACATTCTGTTCGTATCCTTACTATCCTAATCTATATCTATATCGATTCTCCCGGAGAAGGGGACGGGCCCCTCCCCCGGAGAACCCAGGGGTGTACTCCGGGGGAGGGACCCGTGGCTAAATAATAACAGCCACACAGGTCGATCGATCAGGTTAAGCTACACTTGCCGCAGTTGGTCTGTGGATGGGTGACCATCTTTACATATAAAGACCCGTCCGTGCCACGGAAAGCACGTTAAGCCGTTGGTTCCGGCTGTCATTCGTGGATCTTTGATGGTTGTTACGGGAAGTCAGAAGCCCGAAAGTCTGACAACCATTCTTACCAAGGGCTATTGTATTACCCAGTAATTGCGTTGTGGAGGTCAGATAGGCAGTCACTCTATGTAAAATATTGTAAAGTTAGAAACAGTACACGTGTACTTACATAATTTTTACTTGAATACAAAATTCAGCGAATGAACAAATTCAATACAAAACTTCATCGCCCTTTTCAGACCGTTTTTTTTTTTTTTTAGGTTGGGAAATTATTATAATTTCCCAACCTAAAAAAAAAAAATCGAAGTGAATTTCTCTTTTTCTTCTGACTTCCCGTAACAACCATCAAAGATCCACGAATGACAGCCGGAACCAACGGCTTAACGTGCTTTCCGTGGCACGGACGGGTCTTTATATGTAAAGATGGTCACCCATCCACAGACCAACTGCGGCAAGTGTAGCTTAACCTGATCGATCGACCTGTGTGGCTGTTATTATTTAGCCACGGGTCCCTCCCCCGGAGTACACCCCTGGGTTCTCCGGGGGAGGGGCCCGTCCCCTTCTCCGGGAGAATCGATATAGATATAGATTAGGATAGTAAGGATACGAACAGAATGTGATACTGCTCCAAATAGCGTGATAATTTGTAGGGTATAATATTATAGGGAACATCTATGCTATGTTATTGAGGCCAAAATACTAACTGGATCTGCCAGAGGAGAAACAGTCTTCGTGCCGCGTATACCATTGATACCTACCAAATTACCTTCCGTTTGAATTTAAAAGATTGCAGTTCCTAATCAAGGTTTGCTTCGCGATGACTATTAATAAGTCACAGGGACAAACTCTGTTTGCTGGAGTTGATTTGCGGCAAGACTGTTTCTCCGTCGGTCAGTTTTATGTGGCTTACTCACGTGTTAGCTCTCCAACTAGCCTGGTTGTTTTAGTACCCGCTTCCGAATTAGTGAAAAACATTGTATATAGAGAAATACTGTGAAGGATTTAGGTAGATACCGGTACTTTACAGTAGGTATTTCTTGACAGTATTCCTCAAATATCTCACATAGTGGAGGACAATTAGCCATGAACAAAGCTCTATATTGTAATTGTTATAATAATTCATAATTATCTAGAAAAAAAGAATTTATACTCTACGCAGACGAAGTAAAATAAAATAGTAACGAAGTCAAACCTTACATTGAATATTCGAGTCTGATGCCGAAAACATAGTTTTAAGAATTTTGGTCTGTTTGTTTGTAAGTATGTTCCGGCTTGCACAAAAACGGATGAACGGATTTGGATGAAAATTAGCACACAGATAGTTTATAACCTGGATTAACCTATAGGTTATTTTTTAATCCCAGTAGTACGTTCCCGTCGGATATTTTTCGACATCCACGCGGGCGAAGCCGCGGGCAAAAGCTAGTTATATATAAAGGTGTGCCTTTTGTCAAATGTCTAGGTTAGAAAACCAGCGTCAGGCAGCATTTGAGTTTTTTTTTTGAAAATTATGGACTTTTCAACTTCATCCCCCTTTTTAACCCTTCAGGATGGAATTATCAAAAACGCCGAGACACGTATAAATTACTTTTCAATCGTCAGCCTAAACACAAAATTTGAAGATCCTAACTTCAAAACTGACGAACTTTCATACAAACTTCCATCCCCTATTTTACCCCTTTAGGGGTGGAATTCCCAAAAATCCTTTCTTAGTGGATACTTACTCTTCACAAAGAACACACCCTCCAAGTTTCATGTCTCTAGGACCAGCGGTTTGGGCTGTGCGTTGATATATCACCCAGTCAGTCAGTCAGCTTATCATTTTATATATATAGATTTGGACATTACTTGGACTATTTTATATTGATAACACTATATACCGTAGTAAAAAAAAAAAAAAAAAAAAAAAAAAAGGGTTTTTATTTCCAAAACTTATGTACAATCAACAATATAATGATAGGAACTACCTTTTAAGCAAAGAAATGCTTGTATTAGGTACTTCCGTTCCGTTCCGTTAGTATAGTTATATGAAAGCGGTTCATAACCGTCGGAATGCCCTAATTTTGTTACTGCAACCAATTTGGACGTAGCGCTCGCCGGCCGCTGCCGGGGCAACGCGCATGCACATGCACTCGCGCGTTGCCCCGGCAGCGGAAATAAAATACCATGGAAAATACACCGAAGTACACACGGCTACACATCAAGCTATACATTTCCAGTTTATGCTGATCTCGCATTGTATGGGATTTCCGTACAATGTGAGGTCAGCTTATACTGGAAATGTATAGCTTGATGTGTAGCCGTGCGTACAAACAATATTCTTTAAAAAATAATTCTACTGTTTGATACGTTTGTTAAATAAATAAATGTGATTATAAAATTCATAGAATTGTGTTTATGTGAAATATGTTTCATTCAAGTAAATAGTCGTTGAAACAATAATATTCCAAATAAAAATACCTACTAGGACCAAATATTATACGAAACATTAGGAACAAGGGAAGACACTAGTTAGCCATATTTCTTATTTCCATACAGTAATATTGGCAAATTAATCAAAACAGGTAAATATTTGACAGCTATTTGCGACTTTGCCAACTTTTTGGATGAACGCGATAAGCGATAATAACGCTGGAAAAGGTATTTTGCGTATTGCATTCAGATCCAATTAAACAAAATATTTGCAACATTTATGTTGTTATTCAGAGTAACGAGCACTTAGGTAGGTACATGGAAAATTAAATAGCGAATGCAGTGTGTAGCTTGTACAAAGTAGGTACCTATTGATAACAAGCATAGCTACTAATAAACCTATCTACTTTGACCTAATAAATAATTATGCGTCTCCACTGGGTGCCTATTTCCTATGTGTTATTCCTATTCAATAATCTTTAAGATAACTATTTGCGGGTAAAGTTGTGTGTGTTGATAGATTTTAATTAAGTATGATAGTATTCAGTTGGAATGACAGCATTTACAGGTCATTTCAAGCTCACTTTACCTTAGTTTCCACGTGAGATTTTTACAGATTTTTGATCCTTGGATGGTGTTGGTTCGACCTTGGTTGTCAAAATTTTTGGAGGATGTTGGGTGTGTGAGCGTTTTTCGTTCAACGCCACCTGCGTTGAAGTACTGTACGTAGTAAGACTGCTGTGAGGTGTAAAAAATTCGAATTGTGATTTCATAATCTACCTACATTCGATTCTGTTTGAAGTGAAGTGCTGTCGAAATCCATCTTTATCCAGTATCTTCTAATTTAACCGCTTAATAATTAATCTTAACTAATTGCTTAACAGATAATTGTATACCGATCAATCAATCTGTCTAGCCTTTTCCCAACTATGTTGGGGTCGGCTTCCAGTCTAACCGGATGCAGCTGAATACCAGTATTTTACATCGAGCGACTGCCTATCTGACCTCCACAATCCATTAACTGGGTAATACGATACCTCCTGGTAAGACTGCTGTCAGACTTTCGGGCTTCTGACGACTCGTAACGACCGTCACCACTAGCTTCATATTTCTGACTGACCGACCTCTTGACAATTCAAAAGTACCTGTAATTGGTTTATTTGAAATAAATGCTTTGAGTTTGAGTTTGTCAAAGATCCACGAATGACAACCGGGACCAACGGCTTAACGTGCTTTCCGAGGCACGGAGGACTCTCGGTATGTAAAGATGGTCACCCATCCACTGACCAACCCCGGCAAGCGTAGCTTAACCTGATGGATCGACCAATGCGGCTGTTGTTACTTAGCCACGAGCTCCTCTTCTTAATTGTATACCGATATTGAAAAAAAAAGACTTACCCAAAGTCTGACAGTCTCCAGTTAGAGACAAAAATTGTTGTCTGTGTTCCTAACTAGTGCCAATGACCTTTGGCTATTTATTTTGGGTTATTATTGATATCTGCTAACCATTAGCGCAATGACTTCTTTTATTCCAAACATATCGAGGAAATCTTATCCCATTCATCGTTAACAATTTGGATCAGTTTCCCAAAGCGCTTGTAGAGGAATGCCCACTGTATTATGTGGGTCTTATGATGTTAAGAAACTTAAAAGGTCACTAAGGTCAGTAATACTTGGACGATGAACGGAGACAATTATTGGATTAAAACTCGGGATCAACGAGCAGTCCATCAGCCTCTTGCGTATTGAATTGTAACAGTAGCTGGAAGGGTGTGTAAGCAAAAGATGTAAAAAAGAAGAGGCTTAGGCCAGTGGGTGGGTAACTAGATACAAGCTGAAATGATGGGGACTCGTGGATTGGTAACCGCAGCGGCCGGTAGAATCTGACTTCAGGAGGACGTAACTGTGTCTCCATATTAGTCAAGATGTTAACTCTCTCCATATATAAATGACTCGAACATGACAACCGTATGAGATAACACCGCTATAGATTTAAATCAGAGGTTCTCAAACTAATTTCATCTACCGCCCACTTTGTTAATCAATTATTTTTCAGCGCCCCCTAATTTTTTTTTACTTTACCACATCTTTATAACCACAATGACATTCAATACTTTATTTAATTATAGTGTGCTATATTAGTCTGGTCTGGAGTTTAAACTTACATTCTATTATGAACGAGACTTTTTTACCAGTGAGAGCAATTAGAACACAAATACTCGTTTATCTCAATCGTACTGAGCAAGTAAGAACAAATATCGATGAACCAGCCGATTGATACAGGATTGCACAAATCGCGTTATTTAACAGAAACTTGTTTAAACGATTATTCACGGACTATCCTACGAATGCTATGTTTTAGTTTTTATACAATAAAATATGGGCAATTTTCAATATAAATTTGAAACAGGGCAGAAATATGAACTAAATAATCGATGTTGTGTAGTAGGTAGGTTTTAATTTCAATGAATTTTAAAATATTAAGTAGGTAGATGAAATAACAAATCAGCCATTGCCCTAAATCACTTCATCACCCCCTAATTTTTTCCTGGCCCCTTACCGCCCCCCTCTAGGCGTCCAGCACCCACAAGGGGGCGTTATCGCCCACTTTGAGAAACACTGATTTAGATAATACGAAAAAATTCATTTCCTACTGTCTACAGCTTATCTACACTTCTAGTGGTTTCCGTGATTAGATAAGCATGTATTAGAAGAATGAAATATTCAAAAACATAGTGCTGTAAAGAGACCTTTCTTTACAGCACTATGTTTTTTTATGTCGAAGGTAAATCATAAACCTCATGGTAAAATTGCAAAGTCTCTCGAAGACTCCGGTGACTTCCAGGCCAGCAAAATGCGTAGGTTAGCGTCTTCGCTCTTGACGACTCTTAACTCTTATCTACTTCCAAAGTCCTGCGATGCAATTTTTTTTAAACCTAATGAAAATAAAAGTACAATGTTGAGCTTGAGTAGCTGCTGTACCTAGTCCTCAACTAGCAGTTTAATAATAATTAATGGAAGAACTGAATATTCCAGTGATTTCGTTACAAGAAATCTTGTGGTAGCGTGACAACCATAGAAACGGGTTTTGTCGACGGAAGAATAGACAAAATGACAGATTGTGACTGTTTAACTGTCATTTTGTCTATTCTTCCGTCGACAAAACCCGTTTCTATTGTGTTCATGTTAAGCGTGCAGCAGTCCATAACTGCGCCCTAATTGCGAAACACACTTTCAATCACAATCTGAATGATGTTGAAGCATATTGTTTACTTAGTTGTCGGTGAAAACTGGCATTAGTATAGCTAACTTTTATAAAGAAAAGTATAAAATTGGAGCACGTTACAAGTTGAATTTTAATTATAGTACAAACTGTTAGTGTTCTTACGCTATATATTTTCTTTCAATTTGTGTTTTACTATGAAACAGGCGAAGATTGACTGAGCCAACTAGCGGCGACGTCGTAAAAAGATGCCCATCCATAGATAAATATCACCCGTCTCTCCACCTACCATTGCCTACTCAAGGATGCATATCCGGTACGGCTCGCAAATCCTTCCATATCCTGAGGGCACGTCTTCCCTACCATTACCGCGCCACCTGGTCTAACCCCTGATATGCAATGGCCGCTGTAGCACAATGAAACGTGAGGCTCCAGAGGCTAGTGCAAATCTTGGGGTTCATTCGATTTATCGAGTCTGGTTAAACCTCGCTGGGATCGGTGCATTTCATTCATTCATTCCCAATTTTTGTTTTATTATGAAAGTACCTACTAAATGTTATGGCCAGAGGGCACTTGTTTAATAAGATCTTATATTTTGCTAGGTACCAAGAGGTACCATGGAATATTAACAATGGCTCGAGAAATGAGAGAACAGTAAGTAGTACTTATAGTCATTAAAAAAGTTTTCCATTTACAAAGCATTATTAATTAATTAATGTCGTGATGGCCCAGTGGTTAAGGCCTCGCCTCTCTTACGCGAGGTTGTGGGTTCAAATCCGGGCAAGTACTAATTTGACTTTTTCAGTTCATATGTACTTTCTGAGTTTATCTTGGACATTACTGACATCAGTGAAGGAAAACACCGTGAAGAAACCTGGACTTATAGTTAATATAAGTCTGAAATCGCCAACCCTTCTTGAGCAAGCGTGGTGATCAATGCTCGTGCCTTCTCTAATGAGAAGAGGCTTTTGCCCTGCAGTGGGACAATAACAGGCTGGTGTTAAAGCATTATTAAACTAGGAAAAAACTAGATGGTAAAAGAAGATTACATAACTTATTGACACGTAGGGACCTTCTCATTGCATTTGCAACATTGTTGCATCTATCTACATTCATGAGATTACCACCAATAAAACATCCTAGATACTAGACTAACTTAGAACTAGTGAAAAATGATCCTTATGTGTTGGGCGGAAAACAGATTTTCCTTCAGTAAAGACTCTGTTATCATAAACGGTTCTATGGTAGAGTAACTGGCAATGTAAATTGTTTTGTATTTGAGTACAGGCACGGTGCAGATTCGCTTGTCTGGTAGTGCCGTTACGCCCAAATGAAAGTAACCATGCACCGAAATCGATGGATGCAGCCGGTTGGGGAGGGCCGCTGGGAGAAACGCGCGGTTGCTCGGCAACCAACTCCCCGCGCGTGTTATTATACCTATCTACGATGAAAACTCATTTCATTTTCACATTATAAACAAGGCGATGTTTGAGATACGAAGTAATATGGCAATGGGTAATCATTCAGAATTTGTCACAAAATCCGACGAGACATCGATATTTAAAACTCAATACGAATTGAGCACGTGTTTGAAGGAGGTTAGTTTAGCGAATGCGACGTTGTTCTTTTAGTTATGCGAACAGTTTGATGGGTTGTTAATCATCCATTTATTGAAGTGTTGTGAAGTGAGTCGGGTACGAGTTGTGTACAGTACTCGACTGGTAGGTACCGAGTCTTGTACAGCCGCTCGTGCCCTTGGCACGCGCTCCAGGTCGCCTGTGACGTGAATGAGACACGACCTTGTTCCGACTTTTCGCAATTTTGCTACCATTTGTTATTCGGATTTCTAACGTCCATAAACGCATGGATATTTCAAAGTTTAATACAACCTTTCAAAACCAACGTCTGTTTCAAGGCAGTTGTTTTTTTTTTATCCAGTAAGTAGGTAGTCTGAATTTTCACGAGGGCTTGGCTGCATTCTGAAAGTGGGCAACGTCGCAAATAGATGTGAAATATTTCCCCGTTTTGATTATTTGGCAATATTACTGTATGGAAATATGAAATATGTACTTATGGCTAACTAGTGAAATAACGTCGTGATGTTGCCAACTGTATAAATTCCATTTTCATTTACCTGATTCTGAAATGATAGTAGATTATTACGAAGTACCACCACATGCAGCTAAATATATTCAGATCTGGTCACGGATCAGCATCCAGCAACAGTAATTCTTAAAAGGATAAAATAAATATAATATCTTAATGAGTTATGTTAGACATTAAAACTAAAAAAGAGTTACAGAGCAAGGTTAACATTAGTTAACGTCCTAGGATGAATAATTATGTTCTGCCTATTGTTCGGACAGTTTCTTTATTCATGCGCTAGTGAGCTTGACTCAATCTAATTAAATCTGTAATTTTTAAAGAATTATTCATATAACGTATTATAATACAAAAAAATGCACGAATTCATATAAGAAAGAAAACTTTGTACACTATTAG
The DNA here is from genome assembly GCA_916701695.1 of Agrochola macilenta. Classification (NCBI taxonomy): domain Eukaryota; kingdom Metazoa; phylum Arthropoda; class Insecta; order Lepidoptera; family Noctuidae; genus Agrochola; species Agrochola macilenta. The sequence continues at coordinate 10,119,645 of OU753562.1, forward strand.
AAAATTATAGGCTAATACGTTTTCTTTGTTGACACAATTAAAAAAAAACGGATACTGTGCTAATTTTGAGAGAAAATCTGAAGAGAATGAAATTACTCCCTACAGGTAAAAACGTTAAATTTTTATCTTTTCACGTCTTGCCGTGTCCAAAATACACCCTCAGAGTCAGTTCTCGAAGTTGTTAAGGATTATGTCTATATAGGGCAAGCCATCCAGCTCGGTAGACATAACTTTGAGAAAGAAGCCGACAGAAGGATAAAGGATCCAGTTATGTTGGGCAGCGTTTGGACAACTTCGTCAAGTCTTCTCGTCGCCTATACCGCACTGGTTGAAGACTTAGTCTTCAACCAGTGCGTCCTGCCCGTTATGACATACGGTGCCGACACCGACAGTCGGGCTCGTCCACAAATTCAAGGTCGCTCAGCGCGCTATGGAGCGGTAGCGCTTTGAAGGATAAAATCAGAAATGAAATTATCCGGAAAAGAACCGAGACTAAAGAAGACATTGTTTTTTTTTTGGGTGGGAAATTATCCAATAACTTCTCCCGCTCTAGGCGGAGCCGGAGGGCGTGTCAGATTCATACTGGCTAAAACCCACCCGTGTTGCTTTAGTTGACTGTCGCCAGGTGCCACGGTATCCCTTTCGGACTTTGCCGCGACCTCGGCAGGCATCGGCCTTAGCGGACCCGTCAGTTGTGCTGACATCTCTGTGAGGCGCGCGTGGAACACAACGCGCCATCGACCCGGGGCCGGTCCTTATCGGACGGCGAGCTACCCATTGCTCACCGTCCGCAGGCCCGCGCCGACGGTCGCTTGCAGAGTTAGCAAGCTGAAGTGGCAGGGGCTGGCCATGTTTGTCCATGGCCGGTGGGCACACGAGTCTTGGAGTGGAGACCGCATATCGGCAAGCGTAGTGTGGGACACCTAGCTAGATGGACCGAGGCTAGGAGTGCTAAGACAGACTGGATGTGGAAGATGGAGGACAGAGTGTTGTGGCGCAGCCCGGGTGAGGCCTATGTTCAGCAGTGGACTGCGATAGGCTGAGCTGATTGATTGAAAAACGTTTAAAAAAGAAAGATCTTGCCAACATTATCCTATGTAAACAATAACAATGTTTCTGGCACTCGATCAAAAAGATACTGTATCAATAAGACAGTATATCTTCCCTTATATTTTGCTTTCCACAATTATTATTTATGCCCACATTGCCTGTGGCACATGTCGCGGGCTGGGATGCCTGCCATCTGCTATATCTATAATTATATACAGGGTGTCAGGGACATCGACGCGAAGCCGGCTACCATGTATTCAGTACATGATTCTGAACTCCCCTGTGTTGAAATTTATCGTCGGTTAGCTTGTTCATAGAAAAGTGCAATACCTACGCGATCAAAATGTTTGGAGCAGCTGTTTTTTTTTTTAATAACCGACGAAAAATTTGCCCGGGTGTATTTCTTATTTTCCCGGTGAATTTTCTTTCATGCAAACCTTGCCTAGACGATAGGGACAAAAAAAAACTGTCAAATCTGTCGAGCCATTCTCTAGTGATGATCTTTCATACTTGCGGCAATAGATTTTATTTATAGATAACCTACTTAGTATTTTTTATATGTACTCAAAATAAAATAAACTTGAATTCATGCAAGCCTAGTACTTTTTGCTAGTTATAAATTATTTGTATGCCAAATCTTATTAGTGGGATAATGATAACTAATGATTGTCGGTACCTAATACTATCATGAATTCATACAAGCCTAGTCCTTGTTTTAGGTTACTCTCAGAAATTGTGCACAACGTGTCGTGAACAGAATACGTCTTGTATGTAGGTATGACGATAACTTGTTTTTTGCAACATCCGAATTTAATTAAACAAAGCCTATTCTGGTCCAAATTAATGATGAAAGTCGCATTTCGTGTCTGCCTGTGTGACCGCGTTGTTCTTCTAAACTGGGCAACGGATTTTGATGCGCTTTTCATCACCTAGAGAATTTGTTCCGGAAGTTTTATGGGTATAAAACATTAATATTAAACTTAAGTACTTACATAAAATAAACAAAACTCGATGTTCTGTCAAGTCGTATTACCGGGTCGCTTGCAAGTCGCTTTACTTTCAAGCACCAGCTATCTAATTACGTAACATATTTACGTAAACGATTACGACTAATCTCTATCATATTGACAGTTCAACAACATTCATCGCGTTATTTACGTTGTTGAGCAGATTTTTTTTCGAACTTAAGAAGCAATGGATTAGCAATCTGTTTCAAAACTATTCAGATTGTGATTGATCGTGTATTACGCAATTAGGGTACTGAAATATCTCATGTGCTTGTAAAACGCTGCTTTACTGCCAAGTGAAGTTTTATGTTCAGCGGGGTAATTGCGTCACACACTTAAAATGGCAATTGATAGCATTGCAATTCATTTTGACAGTTCAGCTACGTTCATTGTGTTATTTTCATTGTTGAGCAGACGCAGTTTTCAAACCTATGAAGCAATGGATTAGGATTTTCCTTCAAAACCCTTTTTTTTTGGGTGGGAAATTATCAAATAACTTGGAGGGCGTGTCAGACTTTTACTGACTAAAACCCACCCGTGTTCCTTCCGTTGCCTGTGTGTCGGGGCCACGATATCCCTTTCGGACAAACTCGCAACCCTGGCAGACATTGTCCCTTACGGACCCCGTCAGTTGGTGCTGACATCTCTTTGAGGCGCGCGTGAAAAACAACGCGCCGTCGACCCGGGCCTGGTCCATATCGGACGGTGAGCTACCCATTGCTCACCGTCCGCAAGCCCGCGCCTACGGTGCTACCGCGCTCGTGACTCCCGACGCCCGGGGCGTCTCCTGCGGCGACTAGGGGCGCGTCTTGCCTCTCCCTCACGCGTTCCGCCTCCTCCTTCGCGAGCATTATTGCTTCGCAGAAGGAAGTAACGGCCTCCCATTGCACTCTCGCTCCGAACCATGGCCTGAACCAGGGCCGGACGCGAGACATCGCCGCCGCCGATCGCCTCCGTGAGGACACGGCGGTGCTCCGCCCAAGACGGGCAGACCTCCACCGTTCCTTCAAAAACCCCGGATTGTGATTGAAATTGTGCTACGCAAATTAGGGTGTCGGTTTTGTTACATAGGTACAGGTCGCGGTCGCGGCACGTAAGTTGAACCAAAATGGAGGTCGTCCGCGCAGTTAACTATGAATATACTTCGATTGAGATAGAGACCCAAAAATGTTTTTCTGCGCATTTAAGGTTCAACTTACGTGCCGCGATCTGTAATACATTTTCGGGACTCAATCAAAGTTTAATCATAGTTTTACCTGCGCGGACGACCGCCATTTTGGTTCAACTTAAGTGCCGCGATCTGTACGTAGGGGACTAGGGGTGTACTATGCTAAATCGAATACCAAATAATCAAATAATTTACCTCTTGACAAAATAACAATTGACGTAATCATTACTTAATTGAAATCCCTATAAAATTTTAACAAGGTAGATGTCATGTTGGCTATTTTATTTTATTCTTAAATCGTTTGTTACGTCATGTACCTACTTGTAATGGCTGTCAACAACGTCGTAGGGTGCCTCGCTAGTGCAGTGTGCAACATTTTGTAGTGCATATTATGTCTATGAGATGCAATATGTTTTAAGTGCGCCTAAATGTCTGGTGGACCGGGGACCAAAAGGGGGGTACCGTGCATTCAATTTAAATCACATAAACATTCAAATCGTAGCAGCCTTGTATCTACTGTAAGACTGCAGCACACTTAGCATGACCACAATAGAAACGGGGTTTGTCGACGGAAGAATAGACAAAATGACAGAAAAACAAGAATAGTTGATTAAAATATAAGGGTAGCGAACTATCAAAATAAAATAATTCTAAATAATGTTATAGTGTTTGTGTGTGCGTGTGGTGGTGAGTTATATAAATAGGTAGTTAAGTCAATAAAAACATGTTTAACTGACTTAGCTGATTGATGCACTTAAAACTACAAAAAAGCCGTACGATTAGATAAATAATATGAAATATAATAATGTACTTATACCTATATACGTATGTATATGTTACCGGCCAAACCCGATTTTAGGATGAACTAGTTTCGCCTAGGCCAAACCAGTTCTCCCTACACGCGGTAGGACAAACCAGTATCGCCTAGGCCAAACTCGTTCATCCTGTTACCGATAGGTTAAACCAGTTTAGCCTAGGACGAATCGGTTTATCCTAGTTAGAATTTACATGCTTTAGGATAAACTGGTACGTCCTAGTCTGAACTTATTTTACCTATTTCCGCTTTTTACGCCACTTCTTCAGCCCTCTTTGATGTTAACGCACGAAGGAGAACAATTCTTTTTTAGATCTTGTGTTTAACCAGAATGAATTTAAAATTCCCGTCTGGTTGTATTTGGAAATCAATCAAATCGACCTGGCATCTGCTATTCATTTCCAAATGAAGAATTGGCTTTGAAACTACGCAGCTCATGTAGCTGTGGGTCATGGTGGTACCATGACCCACAGCTACATGAGCTGCGTCAATCACATCATAAAGTTCATCAGCTGGAAGAAAGTATTTTATATTCCCTTCACACCGTGTAATGAGTTTTTTTTTCACATCACCAATTTTCAAAACAGCAAATCTGCGCCTTTCGTTCGTTCGTTCGTTTACTGATAAGACATTATAATGAGAAGACTTTTTGTTTTTACTCTGCAAAATTTCCTCCAAAAACTTTTCTCCCCACAGTTTTTGATTGGCTTGTCTACTACACGAAGGCTCATCCATGATAAAACGCCTCACAATAATTATAATAGAATGTTTTAAATGCAACCAGTAACTTAACACGCGCACTCGTCGATGCAAAATACCGTTCAAATTCATTCTGGTTTACCAAGACCATCTAACAAAATTTGTTCTCCTTCGTGCGTTAACATCAAAGAGGGCTGAAGAAGTGGCGTAAAAAGCGGAAATAGGTAAAATAAGTTCAGACTAGGACGTACCAGTTTATCCTAAAGCATGTAAATTCTAACTAGGATAAACCGATTCGTCCTAGGCTAAACTGGTTTATCCTATCGGTAACAAGATGAACGAGTTTGGCCTAGGCGACACTGGTTTGTCCTATCGCGTGTAGAGAGAACTGGTTTGGCCTAGGCGAAACTAGTTCATCCTAAAATTGGGTTTGGCCGGTAACATATAGATTATTTGATTTAAACTAGGTAGATGTGATGATGATGAAGAATAATGAAAGTAAAGTAAAAAAGTGCACGCTTCATAACGCTCATTAAAAAACAGTTTTTTTTTTAATAATGCTTAGGTACCTCAAACTTTATGAGGCGTGCAATCAATTTTTTTTTTTTTTTTTAATATCACTTAAACGTCATTGAATCAAATAGCCATTCAGCCAATCAGGGGAAGCAAGTCTAAAATGAATTTAAAAAACATATCTCGATATCTGAAGTATTTCACACATGATCATTGATCACACACGGGATCTATACGTACAGACACACGGACGCCCATAGATTTTTTTTTCAATCCGTTTTTTCGTTATATTTATAATACGCAATAAATGTTAATTTGTTATTTTAGTTGTGTTAAAAGGATAGGTTTTCTACTTAGCAGTGTACTCATATTACCTAAGTCTGAGAACCAGTCATAGGGGGTATCGTATTACCCAGTTAATGGGTTGTGGAGGTCAGATAGGCAGTCGCTCCATGTAAAATACTGGTATTCAGCTGAATCCGTTTAGACTGGATAACTGCGATGTGCATATACATATAAGAGGTAATAAAAGTTCAAGACAGCACATGTTTTGGGCAAATTGAGAGTAATGCATTACGAGGCGTGCAATAGGTACCTATATGCACTAGGATGTATCTAGAATATAAGACAAGATAAGCTACCTTAGCTAGAGCTTGTGGAACGCACATTATGGTACTAAATAATTTTTAGATGAAAAGTAAAGTGTGATTTACTCTCCGATTGCGATAAACATCTTAGAGCTGTTAAAATGGTAGGATGTTGGTTGAAAACCAAACGTCAACCTTGCCTCCATGTCACACCTGCAGTGTACTTTCCACCCTCTGCGCCATATTGTCATTGGCAAATAGGTATTTGAACAAAAAAACGTTATTCCCTTGGGAAAAAGTTTATGGTTACCCTCCGTCTGGGGAAGTCGGAGGGTTGTGTCGAACTCCTACCGACTAAAACCACACGGTTCCTTTTACTACCATAAGTCGGGGGCCCGGGAGATACATGGACATCCGACTGGTATCAGCCAACCATTGGCTAGCGGGCCCCATCACACAATGCGGCCGTTCCGACGACCGCACGTCCTCCCAAAAAGGCGCAGATGGAATACTGCGTGCCACTGCTTTGGGCCTGACTGTTCGAGCGACGATATAGCCCCAGTTTCGCCCTCAGGCCCCTCCTTCGCCGGCCCTCTTTCATGGCCAGAGATCGTTAAGCGCCCTGCGACGCCCGGCTGCTCTTCTGGTGCGGGTGGAGTGAGAGGTATGCTCTCCCTCCCCGCTATCTCCTTTGCGTGCACCACCTGCTCCGCAAAAAGACGCGACAGCATCCCACGCGTTTTAGCTTCCGACCATGGACTGAACCACGGAACCTACTACTAACCTAAATAAATAGTTAAACTACGAAAGTGTTTGCTAATTTCATTTAATTAGAATTTTAGAAATTATCAAACACTTTCGTTCAAGTCTTTAGTCAAGTTGATACTGCAGATGGTCCACCTGCGGTTACACAGTCGCCTTAATTTCTTCCTTTTTAGGGTTCCGTACTTTAAAAGGCGTCGTCCGTCTGTCTCATCAAGGTAAAATTAATTAATTTGACAAGCACTTGCCCGGTTTTTAGAAACACTGTGATTTCTAATCTGGATTTAATCTACTTACATACTCGTACATATGTATTTGATTCAAGGCCTTATCAGGAATTGAGTACTGATGGACAAAATATACGTTCATCTTATTTTAGTACTCAATTCCAGATAAGGCAGCAGTCGTCAAGGGATTGATACGGGTTTATCATCGGTGGTGGGTGTAATCTGCTTACCATATTGGCTATCTGCAGCTAGGTTAGCCTAGATCACATGTTCGTAAATAACTATGTTTTTAATATAATTGGCAACTTCTATTTTACTTAATAAGTTTAATTGTCAATTACTTCGATTTTCCTAACAATTTCTAAATTCGGCCCGAATTTATTGACACTGACTCGGCGGGACTGATTTTGTCTGACAAAAAGCTTGTTAAAATGTGTGCATTATTGATCGAAGTTAAATGTAGTGGTTTGCCAGGGCGTTCTAAAGCCAACAGACGTGCTGTCTAAGCTCCGGTACAATATTACCTAATCCTATTCTCGTAGATCATTTTATTATGAATGCATTATGCATCGTGTCATTAAATGAATCGTTGAGTCACGTTGCGCCCCACGCGCTTGCATGACAGGCGTGCGCGTGCGACCCATCTTGTCCGACTCGTCCGTACACACGGCTACACATCAAGCTATACATTTCCAGTTTATGCTGATCTCACTTGTATAGGATTTCCGTATAAATATGAGGTCAGCTTATACTGGTAATGTATAGCTTGATGTGTAGCCGTGCGTACACGACCACCATTCTTGGAACACTAGGCCCGCGTAGGCAAAGACGCCGTAAACTGACGACACGTAGCATTGCCTTGTCGAATGCGTAATCATGTTTATTTTTTTACAATTTTGTGTGGATAAACATAGTTCAGCCTTTAACAATCCTAGTACTTACCTAGGTAGGTATCCCGCGGCTGGTACTAAGGCATTATTTCTGTTTGGTTGTAATTAGTACCTGCCTTTTTTTTTTTATTTTTTTTTTTTTGGGTGGGGAATCATCAAATGACTCCTCCCGCTCTGGGCAGAGCGAGAGGGAGTGTCAGACTTTTACTGACTAAAACCCACCCGTGTTCCTTCCGTTGCCTATGTGCTGGGGCCGCGATATCCCTCTCAGACAAACCCGCAACCCCAGCAGGCATTGGTCCTTCCGGACCCCGTCAGTTGTTGCTGACATCCCTTTGAGGCGCGCGTGGAACACGACGCGCCGTCGACCCGGGCCTGGTCCTTATCGGACGGCGAGCTGCCCATCGCTCACCGTCCGCAGGCCCGCGCCTACGGTGGCCGGAAGTCAGCTTGTGACTCCCGACGCATTGAAAACACTGCCGTCCCTCACCCGTCAGTCAACTACCGTACCTACGTAAGTGCGTACGGTACCTAGTTGACTGAGGGGTGAGGGACGGGAGTGTAGTACTTACCTACGGTACTAGTACTTACCTAGTACCTACCAACCTACGGTTTACATATTACCATGAAAATTGAACACCCTTCGGGTCATCACACCAACACACATGCAAATCTGGAATTTGGAACGAAAATGAGCGCAAAGCTCAACGCAGATGTCGCCAGCGGCGGGATGGCCGCTGTCAAATCATTTTCGCTTTGTTTACATCAGTGTTTTTTGTTATTTTTTGCGTTGAAACAGATCCACCATCGTTATTGCTAACATGTATTGTTCCTGGAAGCGTAAAGAATTGAAAGACGAACTAAACAAACGAGAACCAAGGATTACTGGAAAGAAATCAGATCTTATTGAGAAGTAGACTTCTATCTAATAAAATATTTCAGTGCTAGGCTCAAGATTTGTTTTTTTTTTTTTTGTTGTGACGTGTTAATTCTTACTTGACTCATGGTAGGAAAATTTACGAAAATTGAGAGAACACTACTTTAATTATAAATGGTATTCTTTAATTTTTAGGTTAGGTTTATTTTTCATCAGTGCTAGGCTCTAGATTTGGATATTTTTTTTGTTGTAATGTGTTAATTCACACTTGACTCATGGAAGGAAAATTTATGAAAATTGAGAGAACACTACTTTAATATTATAAATGGTACCTATCCTTTATTTTTTAGGTTACCTATGACCGACATTTTAATTTCGGCAATCTGAGCCCTCAAGCATCAGAAAGAACACTTGAAGCACTTGACGTTCCTGCTGTAGAACTTTACCAAGACGTTAATAGCTCCACCAGAACTCCACCATATTGTCGAAGTTTACCAATCAACATATTATTCAAAGTTACTTTTAGTTGTAGGTACCTACTCTTTTAGTTTCCCACTTTTATTAGCGTAGTATATTTAGGAAATAAATGAACACCGGGGTTAGTAGTTTAGTACATCCTGGTATAGCACACTTAAGCATAATACGAGAAAATTTAAATTGACTGAATTATAGGTTACAAAATGTATGGAATTGACATCTTTCAATGGCCATGTTAACGATTCGCCACCTATCGTGATAAAATGGCAGTATAGATCCTCACTTGTAGGTACCCAAAGTCTATTTTTATCTGTGGATTTGTTATTAATTTGTATTCTAACACTGTAACGCCACGGATAACTGAGCAGAAACGAGAGAGAACGTCATTATGCTCCATCGCTATTTAAACTGCTCCAAAAGTTAAATTATATCTGACTTTTCCATGATCAGCGGAATAACGCGCGGGAAATTCGGCCACGTTTTCCGCTATAAAAGATAAATGATTTTAATTCTGTAAGTAGGTTTCTACATACACTTTTACACGTCAATCTTATTAAAAAAAAAAAAAGATGAAGTCGGCGTTTCCTATTTGACTACTCTGAGAAGAGAGGCCGACACAAACTCAGAGGTCGGTGTCTAGTCCAGACATAATAATCTTGGTCAGAACATGTGATATTTATCCCTATGTCGACTCCTTCAAGTATATTTTAAGAAAAAAAAATCGCCTACGCAGTCATACAGAAAAGTAGGTAGTATACGTTTAATACCTACTTTTATATATAACTGCGTAGGTATACCTACATAGATTTATTGCGTTCTAGCAACGTGAAGCAGTGTGAAACAATCCATTGCTACTCCCGTTAGATTAGCGTTATCAAAATTGTATATGGCACCTGTGTTGCTACTTTACATTTCTATGAAAACTAGGTTAAGGGGTTCAATTTTTGTATCGCTCGCTACCTGACTTATAAGTTGTATGATACTTTCGTAGTTTATCTATCCTGTTTTCTAGAAGATACAAGGGCAGGTAGAAGACTGTACTTCCATTGTACTCGTACGTAGTTACCTACAATGTTACTTGAGGTCGCTTTAGCCATTACGTTTTCATTTATATCATTCTCCCTCGGCTCTCACTCAATCAACTTCTCTGAGGTTTCCCACTCCATCCATTATCTCATTATCATCAGTGGTAATTTTCATCTCGATATCGACATGTATTTAGGTCGCCCCCCGCGCTAACTGAAAATGAAAATGACAGCTGAAATTTAAATGAAGATAGATAGTATAAAATCAGGATCATATCCTTTTGAGGCACGAAAAATCTCTGTTGACATTATACTGGTGCCGATTCTCTTGTCACAAATGCCTCTAAACTAGACTAAAAATCACTTAAATTAAGTTTAATCCTGTCAAACGACGATTTCCCATTCTGAAATAGACTAAAGTGACACAATTTAAATATATTTTAGTTTGACAGCACTAAGATAGTACTGAGTTTTTAGTTTAGGCAATTTTGCTATTCTGAATTTGACATTTTTCACCTAAAATTTTGATTGTAAAATACCAAACCAGACTAATTCTGACAATTTTTAATCGCAATTAAAAAGGTGTGGGCTAAAATAAGTTGTCATGAACTAAAATTCACACCAACATCGAGATGTTGGTGTGAATTTTAGTTTCAATACAATACGTGAAGTCTCGACTTCACGTGCAAAAACAGTACTGTATTAATTTTTTATTTTGCTTATATCTCGAAAATGGTGCGTCCTATCGCAAAAGTAATGAAAATTTCGACCCCCTTTATGAAACCCTTAAACCCCTAAACCTGAACACATTCATGTTTTCCATACAAAAAGTGAAAAATGCCATATAAAACACGTCGAGGCGGCAACCCCTGCACGCCTCCGGCTCTAAAAAAAATCACGGGCGAGGGCAAACCACGGGTACTACGTGGATTCGCGATTGTCAAATTCTATTTTAGTTGTGTCAAAATTATATTTTAGTTTAGAGAATTTTATTTGCAGAATAGTTCTAAGATTCTCATAGCCTAAAGTAAGGAATTTTAGTGATAGTTTAGTTAGTTTAGTTCGGTGTACAAGAGAATCGGCACTGCTTTAGTAATTTAAACATTCTGAACTGCGGCCATTGCAAGAAAAATAATTAAACGAATGGGGACGTGAGATTCGTAGTCAACAAGGATCGAGTGATTCCAAAATAGCGTTCTTATCAGATCCCGATGGATTGCATTGAAATAATGTATAATGTATGTGACCGGTGCCCAGCGCGGCCCGTCTCGACACATTACCATAGGAAGTAGTAGGAAACCTGAAAGGAATCGTAAATAAAAAAGAGGATTATTTATTTTGTCATCGACTTAGGCTGAAAACGACCCCACAAATTGATAAACATTAAACAATTAAGCTAGGTTACCAGAGACTAACGATGATATTTTAAATATCCACTTAAAAGATCCTATTATCCTGTATTACACTAGGAACAGGCACGCGTGTAAGTGAACATGACAAAATAAGTGACAAGATGATTGTAGGAACGTGGACGAAGCAAAGGGAATGGGTAAGGAAGGAATACTAGAAATAGTAAGCGTCGGGTCACACCGGAATGGCAGCGGCCGGTAGCGGCCGCCAGCAGCGGCTGCCAGCGTCCCGAGGCGTCGCCGCTGGCGGCCTCGCGGGACCTCCAGATCCCACGCGCCTAGTGTCCTCTAGTTTAGTTTCTACATTACATACACGCGGCCGCCCGCGGTACCTCGAGCGGCTTCGCGTCGCCGCAGGCAGCCGCGGGCAGAACCACCGACAAGATGCGCGGCCTCGTGACCTTTTCAAGCGATACTCGTCTTTTATGTATGTAGATAAAGTTTAAAATTATTTCACACTGAAAGTGCTTGCCGCGTCGCTGCCGGCCGCTGCCATTTCGGTGTGACTCGGCCCTAAGGATCGATGGCACGTGGCCGCGGGGTTCAATAGTTTCTGCGACCTTTATTGGAAAAGCTTGAATTTATTTATGTTCTATTTGTGTTTTTTTGTATTGTTTGTCTGTGTGTGTTTTTGTTGATTTTTGTGTGTATTCTTAAATAAATGTATTTCTGTTTTTTTAATCATAATCGAATTTGGGTCTTTTTTACATTTTTATCCTGAGTAAAATGCTGAAAGGAAAGAAAAATGGAGATAGACAGTCAAAGCTGTGAACTGACATGTCAAACCTTAAAAGCACAGACAGCTGTGAACTGTGTTTCGGTCTCTGAGGATACTAACTTTTCCATGTTTGTACACACCTGTGGTACACACGGCTACACATCAAGCCAAAAAGCAATGCTGATCTCGCATTGAATAGGATTTCCGTACAATGCGAGATCAGCTTATACTGGAAATGTATAGCTTGATGTGTAGCCGTGTGTACATACATATTGGAGGTGGCAATTTTTGTAAAAACCAATCTAAACTTATTTCCGTCACTGGCCAATTTATAAGAACACGTAATGGCCCCTTGAGATAAAATACAAGAACTTGCTACATTCAGGTAATTACAAAACAGCACTGGAAAAGTATTATGACAATGGGACCTGTCATTTATAATAAAATACCTCATGAACCATTCAATTTAAATATAAAATATAATATAAATTTATTCATATCATTTAGAAAGTCTTTCACTGAGTAATAACATTTGCCTAAAACTAGTGCAGAACGCGTGTCGACGGAAGAATAGACAAAATGACAGATCGTGATTGTGAAGCTGCCATTTTGTCTACATATACATATATTAATATGGAATCAAGTTACTGAACAGACAGCTGTGCTGCTGGGGAGTTTGTTGCGCCACTTCTTCTTCCCAGCTAAGGCACTAAGAAGAAATGGTGATGAGCGGGCATTTTGGACTGCCTTATGTACCTAACTTTGAAGTTCAAAAGGTGCTGATTCTCAGCCTAGTTTCAATAAATGACTTTAGATTTTTTTAAATTCTGAGTCAAATGTGCCATGCGACATTTCAAACAATATCGACGCACACAACTATTTCAATGAATCATCGTACCTAGCAGTCTTGGCTGCTACTTATCTGTGGCCTTTGACCTTTGGCCTTTGGCCTTAACCAATGACAGGCTACCAATCTACCATTGATAGGTGACTGGTAATTAGAGCCTCTGATAGGGTCGGACAAGTTCCCAGGCCATCAAGTAACAGCGATCGAACTTACGTACCTGCACGCTTAGCATGACCACATAGAAACCGGTTTTGTCGACGGAAGAATAGACAAAATGACAGATTGTGATTGTTTATCTGTCATTTTATCTATTCTTTCGTCGACAAAACTCGTAGAAAACCGGTTTCTATAGTTGTCATGCTACGCGGGCTGTACAAATAAAATTGAGCAAAATAACAGAAGTTAGGTACGTACGCAAAACGAGCCGGAGGACCAGCTTTTAATTTGTTATGTAACGATTACCTAGGTAGGTACCTACCCTGCTTTCCTCATTTCATTTACGTTTTATGAAAAGATAATATCGGTTTTGAAATTATTTTTAAGATCGAAGGGATTTTATTTAATTAACATGTACTGTTTCGGTACGGTTTCCCTTTTAGAAATGTTTTTTTTACTCAATTAAGAAGGCATTTATGACTCATTTTAGTACACACGGCCATACATCAAGCTACACATTTTATGCTGATCTCGCATTGTATAGGATTTCCGCACAGTGCGAGGTCCGCGATCTTATTAAATAACGGCTCGTTCTACTATGTATACTTCTGAATACAATATTTAGGAAACTGGTGGATAAGAGGCTTACTCCGCCATAGGTAACTATGGGTATATTAACTTACTTACCTTACATACTTTTTTACTTACTTATTTTATCGTTAATTCATGATACGAAATACCTACCATAATCAATCTCAATTTCAGTAGGTATAACAATATTAGCTGCTCGGAAACAGAAGAAAAAATAATGATGTAACACACGGTTGTTTGACGGCAGTTTAGACTACATAATTGAAATCATAATGTTATGAGACGATCCTCAAAAATTACGAAACCCTTCTATAGTAAAGGAAATGAGAGAAAAAATTTAATAACGGCGTAAACTACCGAAAGAAAAACATTAAAAAGTTTTATTTTGAAGACGTAAGAAAAGAAAATAATAACGTGTATGCGCGATAACAGCCTTGAGAAATTGCATTGTGTACTCGCAACGTTATCAGTGACGACTAACGACAGACCATGCTACGCATTACTTGCCTACGATAACGAGTAACCAGTAAAGAAATGACCAAATAAATCCACACATGCTCGTGCAAGTCCTGACGTTAACTGAACGACGCGCCTCTACTGACGTTATAATGTAGACGTTTTTTTCAAACTTTTCAAAAAATATTTTTTGATTATCGAATCTGGCTAGGCCGGACTTTGAGTGAGTGCAGAACTTTATTGTAGTGATATTGGTATCTTGTTAAAGCTACAACTGCAAGCCGAGTTTGAGTTCGGCAAGTAGGATTGGATGGTGGTCTCAGCTTTCACCAGTCGGATCCTTCTCACAGGTGAGCTCCACAAGTTAAGTTATACGAGAATTTTATCAACTTTTTGGAGTTTTTGTATTCGGCCTAAAAAGGCAATTAGTAATTACGTTCTGGAAGCCAGCACATGCAAGATCTCAGGTATATGTTTACAACAAGTAAAAAAACCCTCACGGATCGGGTGACGGTGCTGTTAGGTATCGTATGAGAGTCTATTTTTGTGGTAATTTTCGGGACACAAGAAAAAACAATTCGCCACATTTTTTTTCAATGGGGCGTAATATCGAGTTAGTACACGGGGCGCGGGCCGCGGGTGGCCGTCGTTTAGCGGGTGACCCCTGATGAAATGCTAATTTTTAATGGATTTGGGGTAATATTGGTAGGTACTAAACCTACCAAAATTACCCCAAATCCATCCAAATGTGAATTTTAAATAGCAATAACTTTTTTATTTTCAATAATAATAAGTTTTTTTATTACTTTTTGGTAATGTTAATGCAGTACCTACTATGTGCCCCTTTCGTATTGGACAGGGTTTTTTTTTAAATATATTGTAGATATATGTATTTATTAAAAAGAGAGAAAACAAATGTTTTAGTACGTTACTCAAATTGGTATTATGATTACCTATGTAAGTTAATGATTGAAAGGACACAATACAGGCTTATTGGCTTCATAGATTCTCTACTTATGTAAATAGGTAAAATATATTGATTTAATCTTTGGCCTTCGGTTCAAACACGTGGATTATTCCGCCGGACATCGTTAGCTGTCCGACAGTAAAAGTTAAAATCAATCGAATTTACCTATTTCGTGTTCGTCCTTAGCTTACAAAGTTACAAAGAAACTTTAGGTTCAAGAAACTAGACTAAAATACTGAAGATGTTTTTTATTTCAGCGAACACATCACAGCTGTGACTAAGGGCAGGCGCTGGCGCGCACTAGGCAGCCTGGCTGCATAATAATCTGACTGCGGTAGCCAGGCTATTACGGAAGCCAATCCAACATATCATGTCTAATTGGAGCCCCGCACTAGGCAGCCAATAATTTTCTCAATATTCCGGCTGCCATAGCCTGGCTGCCGCAGCCAGGCTGCCAGTGCCTAGTTCGCGTCTGCACTTATAATAGAATGACCAGTGTTACGTAGGGACTATTTTACATACCTAGTTGGATTTTTCATTAAATTAAGAGGTGTTACACGCCCTCCTAAGAAACGTATGAATATGTGCTGTGAAAAACTGCATCACTGCATCACAGTACTAGGTTCACAACCTTCCGGAAATCTGGGCCGTCACTGTCGGTGTTATTTTTACGTCAGAGCATGCTCCGGACGGAACAGTGACGGCCGGCCCAGAGCCCCGACCTGACCCTCATATCATGTGTGGATACTCCAACAGACCCCAATATACCCTCCAACTATGTTTCGATCGATCGATGACTTCTGATATAAGTACTAAGTATGTCACAAATACGCCTAATATAGTTTAGAAGTAATTGTGTGGCCCCATTTATTTTTTTTGCCCATATGATATCATGAAAATTACCTACTTCATATTGTAAGGCGATCAATATCGACTGTTCGACGTAAATCGATCGCAGTTTAGCACCCTAATTGCGTAACACAATTTCAATCACAACCTGAATGATTTTGAAGGATATTGCTAATCCATTGCTGCATATGTTCGAAAAATTTGTCTGCGCAACAACGTTTCACTGCCTACGTAACGTACTTATATAAATTTTAGGTACATTTCCAGTCGCATATGCATTTTCCAAGAAATCGTCAAACTGAACATGCAATGTATACTAATAGTATTATATTATCTGTGCTAATAATAACATTATGGTCGTTTTATTTCTTTAGCCTTGAAAAATATTGAATCCCTTGCCAATATTAGTATGAGAAATTGGCATTGGCTTGGCAGTAAATAATGCATTTATTGAAATGTACCTAGTATTAATCAGTGCGATAACAATATGTCAGGGTAAGATATTATATCGAAATTAACTAGATAGTTATTTGATTACTGAAAATAGATTTTATCAATACTTGGCTGATGTTTGACCCCACCCATGGACTCACCTCATTCTGAGCATTTTAAATGTAATTTTTGTAAAATTACACAACAATAATTTTTGTAAAATTACAACAGCTGGTTCTTACTCATTTAAGTAGCCACTCCTAGTGCTGAAAACCATAAGTCCGCTATATCCTCCGTTAATTTTACCTTAGCGCCTAATCTAAGAAACTCATGGTCGTTGCTCAGCAGTGGACATTGATTGACAGATATGTAGCTGTCAAAGAGGTTACAATTCCATCTATTTTAAACATTTATATCTCACAGCAGGCCTAGTAGTAGTACCTGTTGTAAGAAACAGAGGTTAAAAAAAGACGGAATTGTAACCTTTTTGCGGACTGTTAAGTTGGATACTAGCATGTGCTGTTATTTTTATCTATTGTTACATATAATATACATTCCAAAAATATTAAAGATTATTTTAACACTGGATCACTGATGATGATAAAGATAATACCATAATAGCTTTTACCGTCGATTTGGTATTCTTAGTAAGTAAGCCAAGTACAGCCGCAAACACAATGGACGATAACTCTAGAGGCTTTTTTACCTTTAAGTTGGTTTAAAATGTAACGTTGATGTAATGTAAACAAATATGACTTTATAGCTTCCAGCTATAAAGTCATATTTGTTTCAATACGAGATTGAGCTTTAAAAGAGGAGTTCCACCATCACTTTTGCAAAACGGAGTAATGATGGCTTCAGTATAAGTGAACGCTCATAGCACAGACAAACATAATAATAACATAATAATCTATCTAACACAATAATTATGGAAGCAACTACTCGAAATTAACGAGATGTCTGTTACAATAACGGTTGTTATCATATACAAAGGCCTTGGAATTATGTTCTATATATATGTATACGTGAATATATATATGTATACATATTATTCCGCTGTCGGTGATAACGGCAAGGAAGTGAACAACTGAAATAAAAATAAATAATTTGTATTTTGATAACAATAAACCAGTGTTTATTAAGTAACGGTGCCTATTTGGCTCCAACATGTTGTGTCGTTATATATAATTATTCACACTCATGTGATTAGATTGTGTAATTTTAAATAAAAATGTGATTACTGAACAGAATAAAACCTATGGATTAAGTAAAACAAAATGTTTTTTTACGGTCTGCCAGCTGCATTGGACGGATTACTCAATGCAAAGTGTACTTGCATCAGCCTTTACTTGGTATTTTTTTTTAAACCAAATCTATTCTCAATCTGCCTATAGTCTTTCCGCAACATATTTGGGGTCGGCTTCCAGTCTAACCGAATGCAGCCGGACTGTTAGGTCTGATATGATATGATGATCTATCTTACCTCCACAAACCAGTTAAAACCAAAAGTATAAAAAAAAAAATATCTCATTCTTTGCTAATACGAAATTCATGTTTTGTATGTTTCATCGGCGTCATCAGCCTATAGACCTCAACTGTTGGACTCTGTCTCTCTAATCCAATCCAATACAATGGCACACCTTCGGCTAATTAGATGCCCGCATCCATCAGCCACTCTATGAAGATCATCGTCCCACCTAGCCGGAGGGCATCCTACATTCTTACCCTCAGATTGCTGATTCGCAGTCACCACTAAAGTATACGTCTGTGCCAATATGACTGGCCTATTTGCCGTTACTGTTTTTTTTATTCTGTGTGCTATCCAACCATTTTGGTTCTCTGCTGGCGGATCACCTCTCTTTGTATGATTGTCACTGTCATCTCTTATCTTTGTCTTTTGGGTTTGATGTAACGATTTTGGTCTTTAGCATCTTAGATCGGGAAATATTACGTATGTTGTAAAGCTTCATAACTTAGATATTTCTGATTTCTGATTTCTGTTGCAATAAATCATATCTTGCCTTTAATCGATGGGCTGGTGTTGCTACAATCTTTATTGTTACTAGTAGTTAAATGATATCATAATATTATATATGTCATGAAGAATTCGTACAATACTATCTATATTATTTTTCTTCGTCTAGGTCTTCTCCATCTATTCATATTACAGCATTCCGCTGCCAAGTGGACCTCTTTACTTGCGAAGAAGGCTTAACATGTATTTTTTCTTAGAATTATGTCGCTTGACACATTTTTGAATTCGTTTTAATTTAATTATTACTCTGAGGTTTTAATCGAAAGAAATAGAAGAAAGTCAGGTTTTGTTTTTGAAGAAGTCGTAAAAATATTGAGAGTATCTGTCGTGATCCGATTAGCGGTTGGGCCCAGCCAAAAGACGAATTGTTACTTTATCCACTAGGATAAAGTAACAACAATGAAATATTCATTCAGTCCAGCAGCGGACGTATTTCGACTGAAATGATGATGATGATGATTAATGTAGTGTTTTGGAATAAAGTTTAACCTTCTTTTCGTATCGACACGAACTATAACTAACGAGAATAGCTGGTGCCTTGCTAAAACGCTTAGTTAACCAGCAGAGTTTTTTTTTTCATGGCAATTGTACCAGCCGGGTTGAATGCTGGTAGTGAGCTGAATGCCCAAGATTAAAGGCAGCTAAGCGGACACTAAGATAATCACACCTCACGACAAGCGTCGTCATTTAAGGTGATATATTCTGCCTTCTCAAGAAACATAGGAGGAAAATCCATGATGAAGCGACATACTTACCTACGTTCCAATACTTTCAATCTCGGATTTGCCAAGATCGTAAAATTTGTCCACGTGTGAACACAGTACAAAGTACGTATTTACTACTACTTCCATAATGTAACGTAACGCCAGATGTACGTACCGAGGTACATACGTAGGCTTATCGGTCACACGGAGACGTAGATGCAATAAAAAGAACACTGAGAGTTATATCACGAACCAAGCCACGCAAACTGTGCGCGTCATCAAACGTCATCGATGTACTCCCTGTTTGCGTACTACTAAATATTTCAGCAATAAAGTTTTCTTATTAAAGATTACCTTCTCATCACACCATGATCTCCATTCATCATCGAATTATGTATACAGGGTGTCAGGGACATCGACGCGAAAACTGTTACCATGGATTCAGTAGGTACATGATTCTGAATCCCCCTGCGTAGAAATTTTTCGTCTGCTGTTTCATAGAAAAGTGCAATACCTACGCGGTCAAAACGTATGGAACAGCTGGTTTTTTTTCAATAACCGACGAAAAATTTCAACGCACGTGGTTCAGAATCATGTACTGAATCGATGGTAACAGTTTTCGCGTCGATGTCCTGCCATCCTGTATATTTCTTCGACCATAACCATTATTTCATTCATGTTTTGGTACTTCGTTGTCTCGAAAACAAAACGCAATAGATTCAGTTTTAGAGCTTTTGTGAGTGTGAGGGTCTTTGAAGTTTGATCGTCGTGGATCATCTGCTGCCTCATGTTAGCTGTTGTTGTTGTGATTGGTCGACTAAAATTGTAACAACTAGGTTCCTGATTACTTCTTTCGTCAAGAATCTAAGCTCATTTAAAAGCTCTTTGACTAGGTAGTGCATGCAGGCTAACTTTTGTATATTTACTGAACCTATGGATGGCAGCAACAACAGAATAGAAGGCGGCTTGAGGACTATATCCAGCTGTGGACTGCGACCAGCTGAGTTGATTGACTGTACTTTCTGTTACAGGCAAACGCATCCAACATAAATCGATGACAATCATCGATATCGATAATCGATGACATCCAATATAAATCGATGACTCAAACTGAATGACTCCTTGATAAGTGACAAGTGATAACTCAAATGTGTAAATTTGTTATAATTGAAATAAATGCTTTGAGTTTGAGTCTAGAGTTCCAAGTCTGCGGAGCAGTTTTTAAAACGGAAGAAAAGAAAAATCTATTTCACAATGGGTATATCTACATTTTACTTTTATTACTTAAAGTTATGTTGAAAAACCATTTGAATTTCAATTTAGCGTAACAACGACGTATCGACTTGTCAGACGAGAAATTCTACAAGGCCGTTGTAGTTACCGATGCAAATACCTGTTATTTATTTTGCTATAAAACAGACTCGACTCGCCACTACTGCTAATTACTTAACTTGTTTGTTGGTATGGCAAATCCATTGGTTAGTCGGTTCGCGTCAGGAGATCTAATCCCTAAGCATGAAATCCATAGTTTCGGCCGAAGCTATATACGGCAGGTACATAGGTGTACCGGAGTATACCTATGAACCGTATCACCTACGGACATTAGTGCGGAGCCAGAACTGAATGATATCCATATCTTCGTTGACGGACTTAGAGAGTACACACCCAGTTTCAGCTGTCTACTCGACTTATGGGTTACGCGTCGCCGCGTCATTTGGTCTTGATCTTCCAATGGTGCGATGCCAATTCCCAACAATAGGATTTGGAGTTTCCATTCGAACGGGCTTGAAAATGTCGCGGTTTTGAGCCAGTCCACTGAGAGATTTATCGGAGACTGAGCGAGGCAACAAGATTATCATCAAGTTAGTCTTTATCTTTATGGAAAAAAACTGGATATTTGTCTAGAAACCAGTTATGTACTTATGTACCTATATTCATCAATGAGAGCAGTGGTGGCCCAGTGGTAATATGGCCGCGAATTACGAGTTTTTAACCGACTTCCAAAAAAGAGCAGGTTATATGTTCGACGCGTAGGTATGTTTTTTTTTTTACAAAAAAAAACCACCTACTTCCGAAAAAAAACACTACAAAGTGAAAAATTACTTTAGTTTCGGAAGTCGGTGGCAAAAATTGAAAATTGAAAACCAAAGACTACAAAAAAAAACCACCGACTTCCGAAACTAAAGTTATTTTTCACTTTGTAGTGTTTTTTTTCGGAAGTCAGTGGTTTTTTTTTGTAAAAAGTTTTTATAGGTCTTAGGTTCGAACCCAGGCAGACGCTTTACTGTGTGTTAATTATTTCATCACCACTGCTTCAAAACGGTGAAGGAAAACATCGTGAGGAAACCGGTATGTCCTAGAACCAAAAATTTGAAGACGTGAAATATACCAACCCACACTCTGGGCCCGCGTGGTGGATTACGGCCCACTCCCTCTCACAGAGAGGAGGCCAGTGTCCCAGCAGTGGGAACATAATAGACTGATTATAATATAAATCTGAATATAAATTTACTTCGTTCTGATATCAGGCAACACTGAACAGTAATATCCCATATACTACGCAAGTACCCTCTTTATTTATAAACATTTTGTTCTTATTCTACCCACCTTATTATCACATCGTTAGAATAGTTTCTTGATCATCTGTGAGTTACTGCTGTCAAGTGTTCGAAACATTCCGCTTAGTCGTTATCTTGGAAAGCTTTTAGCATTAATTATTTTAGGTACTTGCCTACTCTCTAAAGTCCGTATATTATTTTGTAACTCAGACTGAATAATGGACGTGAAACCATTAATTTCTCGTAGCACATCGGACTTCGTGGAATCACCTTTTAGCTTCCTTAAGGTAATTAAAATAAATTATGAATAACCAAGACGTTTTTAGACGCAGGGTAGGCGTTGCAAAATGTCTGAACAATTTCTCAATACTTTCATTTTCCTTCTCTTTATTAAGACTGATAAAACCGGGAATGTACTTGACCTTTTCTCAACTATTCTGAACTTCAATCAACCATACGTTATCACTGACAAATCCGTAACTAACTAAGCAGAACATAGCGTGAAAAATAAAGTATCCAGTCACTCTGGGGACATTTTTCTGAATCTAAAGATCAATAACATCATTATGATTATTTTCAGGGTCTATTCAATGATAATAGCGGCTCACTCGGTACGAATGTCAAGCAAGGTGAGTATTAAGAATAATTTATGAAATTCGTATTAACATAACAACATTAAATACATCAATAACTTAAGATAGGTACTTCATTTGTAATTTGTATAATATAATGTACAATTAAGTACCGAACTTAAGAATCTAAACTTGTGAAAGTATTGTTAGAAATATTCAGAAAGTTCATTAAGCGTGTTTGTATTGCAGATGCGTTGGAAGCTGTCAAACTGGATCCCGCCGTGCTAGAAGCGCAGGTGACGGTGCATTCGAAAGACAAAGCTATTGATGCCGCGAATTTGAATAGACGGCCTGAAGTAGTTATTGAGAATAAGAAAGGTGGGTACACAACGCAAAAACGCAGGGCGATATAACAAAATACACACTCAGAAGCATGATGACAATGTTTTGACCAATCAGCACAGGGCCCAAGGGTAAAAAAGTCGATGAAGTCTGCATACACTTTTGACGACTGTAAATACTTTGTTGCTATGTTGGATATGGCGCGAATAAATTGCCTGGTAACGTTAGTACTTACTGTGACGTTTATCACTCTACTACGCAGTTTGTATACCTACCTACTACAATTTTTTTCTCTTACTATGTTAGTCTATTCTACATAAAATAATGTTTATTTAATTAATTAAGTTTCGACGTTATTGGCAAAGATTTTGCATACTACCATAATAATTACGAAAGGTCTTGATGAATATTCACACGAGATAACATCTGAAATTAAGAACACAGCAGTGACAAGATTGTTTTTATTCGATTTGATATAAGAAACGGCTGGTCTTAACGAAGGTAACTGTGTAAAGTTCGTTTTTTAAACTCAGATAGTAATTTGACATTTCAATTCTTTGTTGTTTGTTTTTTCAATTTGGAGTTTGACATTTGCGCCTATCAAATTACCATCTGGGATTAAAAAATGAACTTTATGACGTTAGATTTCTCGGAAAAATCAAGAGGTAAGCAGTCCAATGTACGAGTATGTGTGTAGCCAAACGCAAGAATTCCTTTGACAATCTAAGTAATTTTTACTACTGATTTGGATTTTTGTTCATAATAAAATAATTATTAATATTTCAAGTATTCTAACTAATATTATAAATGCGAAAGTGAGTTTGTTTGTTGGTTTGTTTGTTACGCTTTCATGCTTAAACGGCTGAACGGATTTGGATGAAATTTGGCACATGAGTGGACTATAACCTGGAGAAGGACATAGACTTTTCATCCTGGATCGCAAACGAAGTCGCGGGCAACAGCTACTTATAAATAATCTGACAAATTTTAATTCTTCGTAATGCTCAATTCTATGGGCAATGCGGTAGGTAGTGGGGCGCGTCATTCAGAGTGGACAAGCTAAATTTAGTTTTCTTAGCTCAGGTTTAATTCATTTTATTAGTCACACTGTTCATTCACATAGCGAAATAAATAGGGACCTAAACGATTTTAATAAGTATGTTGGATTTTTTATTATACCTGAAATTGATCCCTACGTATTTAAAGTGCACCTAGACAACGACGCAAGCCAAAGCTTCTATGATAAATCTCACCCTTATTTTAGAGAGAGTTCCCACGCCGCCAGCGCCTGCGCCGCCGCCGACGCCATCACAGGGGCCCACCGGTTTCAAAGACATGGTGTTACAGCAAGAAGCAGCACTGCTCTCACTAACTCCTCACCAACTGGAAGTGCTAATGAAGTATGCTGACGTTTTACGGAGACAGAGGATGATCACCCAAAGATATTTGGTAAGTTGCAAAAACCAAATGTAGGTAAGTTTAAATAAATTGCAATTTCCAGTAAATTAACAAAAAAAAATTGTCAAAAGAAACCTTGTCTCTGGCTGGCTACAGTATTACCGCTGCCCCGCTGCCATTCAATTATTGTATTGCCACCTCTTCATTTCAAATTAATGTGAAAGGAGGAAAGAGTTTAGAGCGACTTATGTATGCGGAATAAAATCTAGTTGTCAGATTTTCTATAAAGAGACTGTAACTATGAATAAATATTAATATTAATAACTGTTGAACTAGAGGTCGAGTTAAATATTTGTTTATTTCTACACAGGAATGTGCATTTTGTAAGAACAACGGCAAGCCGTCATCTTGGTACACGTCCCACGCACTTCGGGACGTTCGCGGCCGAGTGCGGTGTCCAGTTCTACGTGGGTTCCGCTGTCCCCGCTGTGGCGCCACCGGTGACCAGGCCCACACCATCAAATACTGTCCAGACCTGCTAACAGGTCAGTCCTACTACTAATACTACTCGTTTGATGCTTAGGAAGTTTAAACTGGGTTTATTTTTTAAAGTTGACGTTATGGAAAACTTAGTGTTATCATTACCCTTCTTCCAGCCTCTTTAAAGGCTCATGCAGACCAGCGCAACGCGACGGCGCGACGCGACTCCAACAATACAATTTCTAGGAAAACTTCACTGTATATAACCGGTGTCGCGTCGCGCTAGTCTTCACGAAGCTTTATCCCTTCTTCCAGCATTTTTTCAAGAAACCTCATCATTTGCCTAGTCGCTTAATCCCACTGAGGGTAGGTAGGTTTTTAGTAAAGTAAACACAAAAAGAACACGTAATTTTATTTTGCATAGTGCATAGCAAGCCTCCTCGGATTACTCGTACTTTTCGCAAATTCTTAAATGACTTCGTTTCTCCCGCTCTGGTCGGAGCGGGAGGGCGCCGGGCGTGTCAGACTCTTGCTGACTAAAACCCACCCGTGTTCCTTCAGTTGCCTGTACGTTGCCAGGGGCTACGGTATCCCTTTCGGACCTTCCCACGACCCCGGCAGTAAGCCCCCCCCCCTGTACCGCTACTGAATCAGATCGTTGTTCAAGTACCTAGATATAGCTAAGGACAGTAAGGAAGAACGAAGTCGCAGAACTCAGTAGATAATGATTTAAAAAAAATAAGAGAGCACCATTCTCTTCCATACTTTTTATTAATCGTCATCTCGGTAGTCACTCCCTTTCTAGAAATTATCATCTTTCACACAGTAGAAAATAAGAGATATTTTTATAAAACTGACATTGTGTTGATCGTGTGTGTGAGGGGAAACTACCTACTGCATAATTTATGTATATATATATTCATACTGCATTATGTCAATAGACAGGTTTGTATCAGTAATTTATAGGTAATTATATAGGTTTACAGACATTGACATCGCGTTTAGTAGTCACACTAGGAAAACGACAAAAACATCAATTAGAAAAAAAAACTTCTCACAATATCTCGTAAAATAATTTCAAATAGAATAGGTAATTAAGTTATAATTAGTACCTATGGTGTCTAATTACATATTTTATTTATTATTCTGTTTCAGACTCGCAAAGCAGCTGCTCCGGAAAATCTTTTCTGTAAATATTGCTAGCAACAATAGAAGAGCGTTTTAACCAAAAACCATAATGTTTTATTATTTATTCGTTTTTGCTTAATGTATGAGTACACTCAGTTACATGCTAGGCTAAAACTTATGAGTAGATGACCGTGATAGGGCGCAGCAAGTATTTCTAGTAACTAGGTTAAATATTTGGAAGTTAACATTGTTTTTTTAAATCCTTTATTAAAAAGAACCAGGTTCTTAATAATTAATTACAATCTAGCCTGTAAGACTAATAAGCAATTTTAATCTAACCTAATTTTTTACTTGATAATTATTTTAAAACTTAGAATAGTGCTGATTGTACTTTACACAAGTTCGTTCCACTTTCTTAGGGTCTGATACAATATTAGAAAACACTTTGTTCATGTGTATATGTGTCATTGTCACTATTATTTCTACACTTTCACACTACACTAACTTTGTTCGTTTTAGTCTTCGCACTATACGTATTTGTTTGGTCTAACAGCTGAAATGCCTCGATGTTAGAAAACACTTTGTTCATGTGTTATGTTTCATTGTCACTATTATTTCTACACTACACTAACTTTGTTCGTTTTAGTCTTCGCACTATACGTATTTGTTTGGTCTAACAGCTGAAATGCCTCGATGTTCACATGTCGGTGGAGTCGGTGTTCATGAGCATCAGCAAATTTTTGGATTATGTTGGTGACGGGTTCCATTTTTTTTTACATTATATTGCATACCTACTAGATATCAATATCACAACATTCGTTATTATTATTACTAATATATAATCTCATATTTACTTCGATTCCAAAGTGTTCTTGTCCAATTGGTAGATGTTTCTAAACGTAGTACGTAAATAAATAAATCAAATCAAATAGTTTACTGCAAACATGTTGGTACAGACGTTGGAATAGGATTAAGTATAAGTTTCAAACATGCAAAAATAAAAATTAAGTACCTTACAATATAATACTTTACATTGCATTTAACATCATGTGTCATTTTTACAAATAAACATGGTTCAAATCAATAGAATAGAATAATTATTGTCTATTGTTACTATAGCTATTGAATTATATTATTTATTATGAGCATTAAAGAAGAAGAATAAAAATGGTTGCATCACTAGAAAAATAATTAGATAGGTAAGTAATTGTCAGGGTTCATGATACCCCTCGTCGCGGAGTCGCGGGAAAGTCCGAAAGGGATACCGTGGCCCCTGGCGACATACAGGCAACTGAAGGAACACGGGTGGGTTTTAGTCAGAAAGAGTCTGACACGTCCTCCTCTTATTTGATAATTTCGCTCCATAAAAATAAAAAATAAAGATTGCGTGGTACCCAGTCGGGGGTGCGGCGAATGTAAATAAGTATCTCCGGGCCCCCGACTCATGGTACTAGAATGAACAGTGGGGTTTTAGTTAGTAGGAGTCCGTCATAACCCTCCGTTCTTCCCAGGCAGAGGGTATCCATGCGGATTTCCCCAAGGAAAAAGGGTGCATCAAACCAGTTAATTGACTCAGGCGTGACTTTGCATAAAATACATACCGCTTAGCTGTAAGCGGATTAGGTTACTAAATATACCTACGTTGACTATTGTATTCCATTTAGTTTTGTTGTTGTTTACCTACCTTAACGTTATCACAAAAAAAAATGGTCAAATACATAGGTACAATAAATTATGTCCGTTTAGAAAGGGAAGCAGAGTGGAACATCGAATTAAAAAGTCTTCCTTTGGAACCGTCGCGGTAACGTTAGTCGATTAACACTTCAGTTTTTTTAATCATAATTTAATATTGAGCAAAATAGCGGACCAGTTAATTGAGTAATACACGATCAATCAGAATCTGAATCGTTTTGAAACAGATTGCTAATCCATTGCTTCATAAGTTCGAAACTCTGCTCAACGACGACGTAAATAACGCAATGAATGTTGTTGAACTGTCAAAATAAAAGAGATTAGTCGTAATCGTTTACGACAATATGTGACGTCATTAGATAGCAGGAGTAAAATTTTACACTGATATTATAACATGAAATGCTGAAAAGCAGTTTATCGAATCATTTTGGAACTGTTTTCAGCATTTACTGCTTTTACACATCATCAAAATCGACACTTGTGTAAACATAAGTAAACCTAAAATAATATAACATAAGATCACGCCTGTTTTCGCCGAGGGGTTAGGCAGAGCTGTACCTATAGTACACCCACAATTCGCCAGTTATGTTTAAGTCCCATGTGTAATAGGAGGTGACCCTATTGCGCTCAACCGGGCACGAATCCAGACTACGGGCTGCTACTGGGAAATTCCAGATGGAAAAATCCGATAACACTTGCTCGACCGGGAGTTGAATCCAGGACCTCCATGCTCAGCAGTAGCGCTACCAGACCAACGAGGCAGTAGAAACGTAAGTAGTGTAGGATATATACCAGTGACCTTGAGTGGTTAGCTTGCGTGTTCTGTACTGAGCTCACGCAACGCGTCGTACGTCCAGCCCGTTATAGGACTCGCCCATCCAGGAGCGGTATGCCAAATGTATAATAAATTAATAATGCGTCTAGCATTATTAATTTATTATACATAAAACAAAAGGTATTTTAATAAAACACGTATACTTAAAGATCAATACTTAAGTTATCTTTAAAATGGTGAAGGTTTCAGAAAAATACGCTAGATAGGTTTTGCGTGATTCTCAGTTTTTTATCCGCGTTAGACATAACTTTACTCGTACAATTTAATTTCACAAGTAATATAAACATAATTTAAAATATGAATATATTAAGAAAATGTTGAGCATTTTCAACATATATTTTTTCCAAATCATTAACACTACTCGTTTTGAAGTGTACTTCAGTATTAAATCATTAAAAGTCTGTTATCTGTTTCACTAAATTTGCATACATACGTATCGTACTGATTATGTTGATAACCTCCTTTTTTTTAAGTCCGTTAAATAAAATTCCAATATGTAGCAGGAGTAGGTAAGTAGGTGTACCTCTATAAATTCCCTTGGGACAGGTGATGCGACATGAAGGACAAACAAAGAGGGTTCTTGTTTCTTGGGGGCTCCGTAATTACCCTGGACAATACATGGATCGAATAATACGGGGGCCTGGTGAGGTTGTCTCTAGTCTACAAACTACTTAGGGATTTTAAGTTCAAAAACCATTTATTCAAATTAGGCTAGCTTTGCTCGAAAATAGTTTCCTATCAATACATATACAGGGTGGCAGGGACATCCACGCGAAAACTGATACCATGGATTCAGTACATGAATCTGAACTCCCCTGCGTTGAAATTTTTCGTCGGATTTTTTTTTTTATCATCTGTACCATACATTTTGTCCGCGTAAGTATTGCACTTTTCTATGAAACAGCAGATTTTTTTTAAATTACCGAAAAATTACTTACTGTACTGAATCCATGGTGTAATTTTTCGCGTCGATGCCACCCTGTATAGATATGAGAGAGAACAAATAAATAAAATTATTAAGTCTGTTTGTATACGTAATGTCAAAATAACAGCTTTTTACTAAATGCTTATGTACAAGTACATACGGTACTTATATCAAAACAATTTTTTTTTAACTCTGTCTGTTTGTTCCGGCTAATCTCCGAAACGGCTGGACCGATTTTGACGGGACTTTAACTTGGAGGCTATATTTTAGAAAAAGAATTAGGGTCTACGCGGGCGAAACCGCGGGCAGCAGCTAGTATCCTATACATACGTCACCCTTTATCACTTCCTACTTCTAAGATGTGCCGCAACAACCTCTTGAGCAAAATACCAGATAGGTATCAATCGCCGATCGCTGCTCGCTTACAAGAGCTCTCGTTCAGCTGTTTTGATCAAGCCGATAACTAAATTACCATTTATTTCTCTTTTCCTTATGAACACCCTGTGTTAAACGTAACAGGTGGTGAGCCTGTCCCCTGTCTCACAGCGTTTAGGTACACACATCTGACACATTTTTATTGATTTGTTATGTCTGGGTTTCACAATGTTTTCCTTGCCCGGCGAAAACGGTAGATAGATACGGTTGGATCGGCTTAGAGGGCTTTGTTTGTACCGCGAATTTATGAAAAAGAAAATGAGACCCTTCTGGGGTGAACAACATAAAGGAAAGTGGATGAAAATAGCGTAAAAGTGGACTCTTGAAACAGTTCTAAAGCCCTCTTTTACGATGGGGTAGATTGTAGAGTCTTGGATGTTTCATAACTGAGATTGATGATCTGTTCAATGTTATATTCAGACGTTTTTGTAATTAAACTCCAATAACGACACTTATTGCGTAGCCTAATCAGAATATGATGTTCCCAATGCTGGGAAACAGGCCTCCTCTCTTCGATAGGGAGTGGGCTGTAATCTACCACGCGGGCCCATCTGTACGGGTTGGTAGATGTCCCATGTCTTCGATTTTTTTGGTTCTAGAATATGTCGGTTTCCTCAGGATGATTTCCTTCACCGTTTTGAGAGCAGCGGGGATAAAATAAATAACACAAGGTAATGCGCCTGTCTGGGTTCGAACGCACGACCTGCTCCTAAGTTGGGGCTGTTACCACGTGTGACTGACACTGGCCTGGCCACCATCAGGGATTTTAATTTTGATAACACAAA
Organism: Agrochola macilenta; assembly: GCA_916701695.1. Classification (NCBI taxonomy): domain Eukaryota; kingdom Metazoa; phylum Arthropoda; class Insecta; order Lepidoptera; family Noctuidae; genus Agrochola; species Agrochola macilenta. The sequence continues at coordinate 10,150,055 of OU753562.1, forward strand.
AATTGTCGTTAATTATTCGAAATTTGTCGCCAAATATCAGAATTTGTCGGTCACTGGTTCAAAAGTTATAAAGGTGGCCGATCTGCGGAACATTTCCCCACATCTTGGCCCAATTTGAATCTCAAAAGCTAGCGAAGATCTGTTTTCTTCCAAATTTTGTCGCTAATTAGTCTGAATCAGTCGCCAAATATCAGAATCTGTCGGTCACTGGTCCAAAAGTTATAAGCGTTTCTAGGTGGCAGACCTGGGGAGAATCTCCCTAGCTTGGCCATATTAATATCTCAAAAACTAGCTAAGATTTGTTTGTCGCAATTTTTCGCCAAGCCACAGATTTTGTCGGTGTGTAATTAATAAGATTTTAAGAAATCAATTTCTCCATAAATTTTATTGATACAAGCAAGTAAAAATACTTTAAGTAGTTTCTAGACAGTATCTGATGTCATTAGGACTGCCAACCAGGCGCGGTCGCAGCCAAAAATTTTGGGGGTTCAACATGGGTGCCGATTTTTTTTTATTTTAATAGTTTTGACCTTCTAATGATGCACTCTTTTTAAATAACTGAACCTCTTTTTAATTTTCTGATCTTTTCTCAAAGTTGGTCGCAGTAACTAAGCTACAAACATGTAACAAACAGCGCGCGAGCCGAGTGGTACCGCGGCAGTGCTCGGCGAGCGCTAAAGCTTGTCTACTCTGAAATGACGCGCCAGTTGGCTATTTAGTATTTTAAGGACCCGAAAATATGAATTATTTGGGGTTCGATTAAATTATTAATACAAGCCATATTTATAGGGAGGTTCATCTTCAGCTTGACGGATGGGGAGAGCGAGGGTACTTTATGATGGTGCCAAATTGGTCGCCAGCTTTTTGAGAAATAATAAGCCCACGTACGCACGGACGTAAAAATATCGCGGCGGGATTTATAGCACACTGGATTTTAAACTATCAGTGTTGAGCCGAACGTTGACAATCCAACGCACTGCGACGCACTCTCGTCCCAGCGCGTTGAAACAACACACTGTTGGATTTTAAACTCTCGGCGCTAAGCAGAGCGTTGAAAATCCAGTGCACGAAATAAAGTCACGGCGGAATAAAAACGCCTAGCAACGAACGAGCGTTAAAAAATCACTTGGAACTGACTCTTCGTGCAGTGCGGACATAAGATGGGTTCCGCAAAATTATTAGCGGTATGTACTTGTGAGGTCAGGAGCATAATCAGCCTATAATGTTCCTCTGTGAGAGGGAGTGGGCCGTACCGTAATCCACCACGCCGCACAGTGGGCCCATCTGTGGGGTACGGACCTCGGCTTAGGGCGTCGCTGGAGGGAGGACAGCTAGATGGGACAGGCTGGATCTATTAGCTGCGCTATTAAAACTATATATTGAATAAAGAGAAGGTCAATCAGCCTAATGACACAAAAAATATACATTGAATTTATTTTTAAATGGCAAAAAAAATCTTACAAAACATTGTTTTTTTACTGAATGATTACTCGCGCTGCCGCGGATGGCCGGCGCTGATTTTTTTTTCGTAGATAGAGAATGACCCTAGCTATAATATACTCACGCCACACACCCAACATATTAGTACAATTGATAAAAAAAAATTAAACGTGATTCGCTCCATATAAAAAAATCTATTAAATGTTTTTCAAGACAAACTATCAACTTTAGAAGAAATTTTACAAGAATAAAATTTGTCAGGAATATCATAACACGTTATATAAAAAAAATCGCATCGATATTGGAACTTTGTTGCCTAAGTCCACAAATTTTCAATATGGGCCCACTGTGCGCCGGCCCAGTGCGGGTTGGTAGATGTCACATGTCTTCGAATTTTTGGTTCTAGAACTTCACAATGTTTCCTCACAATTGCCTTCACCGTTTTGTTCTGTCTAGGTTCGAACCCACGACCTTAAACTCGTAAGTCGTGGCCGTTACCACTGGGCCACCACTGCTCTCCAGGCCAGGAGACCACAAAGAAAATTTTGGATGCATCCCTTGCATAATAAACAATATTTAAAAGGCCAATTTTAGGACGCCATACAATGATTTAAGGAAATATCCTGAAAAATTATAATAATAATCAATTACTTTGTTTACTTTCCTTATGATAAACTCCACCCAAATACCTACCTATGCCCAGAACTGACTGATTATTACAATGTTTTATTACGGCCTTGAGCACGCGGCACGTCCGCACTCAACGAGCCGGCACGCCAGATAGAACAACGCGCGCGATTTTTTCGCGTCTGTGGGAACACAAACACAAGTAGGTACAGAACTTCGTATATTGCATTCACTCAACGCTCAAAGAGCGTTGAAAACCGAGCACTGCACGATTGAAAATCGCGGCAGGAAAAACCGCAACCGTGTGAACAGATGTCGTTGTCTATTTGTTCCATTCCGTGCGCGGCACGCGGTTTTATCCCGCGCGTTTTTATTACGTCCGTGCGTACGTGGGCTTAGTATTAACTAACGTTCGCACAGACGTAATAAAATCGCGGTGATTTTTTTTCGTATAAAGTACACTGGATTTTTAACTCTCGTTATTGAGCCGAGCATTGAGAATCCAACAGAGCGTATCCAGCGCGTATCCGTCGCTGGCGCGTCAAGAAAACACACTGTTGGATATTCAACTCCCGGAGCTAAGCAGAGCGTCGAAAATCCAATACGCGAAAAAAAATCGCCGCGATAATAATACGTCCGTTCGTACGTGACCTTAGGGCACCAGATTATGTAGCGTGAGAAGAGCGAGCGAAGCTTACTCGATAATTTTGAAACTTCGTCTCGGATAGGATTTGATTTACATGTTCAAGCAGAAATTAGAGTAACATTGTCGACTTATGCAGGAAAGGCCAAGCAACTATGAAAATGTAGAATACAAAAGCGAGCGAAGTAAGCTTTAAAAGTTTTGCACTCTAGGATAGGTTAGATTTTCTTTTGATCATTCTAAAAGAACTAAGAATTACTTGCTTTGTCGACTTATGAAGAAAAGCTCAAGAATCAAGACAAGCGAGCCTCAAAATTTACCTCGAAGAGCTTTCCTTTCTTTATCAAAATACCTTTGATTTTATTATTCCCTCGCCGACTTGCCACAAATATCCTAATCAGCCCATAGCCCAAGGAGACATTACAAAAATCTCGATTATTAAAGTACAATACGAGCAAATTGGACCAATTTCTGATTCTCAAAACATGCTCAAAATAACTTCTCTGGAATTAGAACGTGGCATGCGTAAGTCGACTCAATGATTTACTGTAGTTACTGTATCTATGTATGTACTTGATATTATTATTGATAATGCGGTTGAGCTCCTTCAGTTGTGAGGTGAGCTCCACGATTACTGACAATGCTTGCACTGACTGGATAGGTTCACTCAAATCTGTGTGGTTCTTTCCTCAAAATACCATTTCAGACACTATCTACATGGTCCTCCTGACCAAGATTATGTCTGACTGCGACCTCTGATTTTGTTGCGGCCTTTTTTCTCAGAGTAGTCAGATAGGAAACGCCGAACTCATCTAGCTTATTATTCCGATATCCTATTTACAAAATAAACAACATGATTTCATTTAATTTCATCACCCAAAGTCTAAAGTTAGGTAGATACCTATTAGGCTGCCTGTCCATTGAAGCGGAGCGAGGCAGCGGAGAGGAGATACGAGTGTGTGGAGCGAGGTAGCGGGGCGGAGTTGCGGACTGTGTCTGTCCATTGATGCGGAGCGAGTCTGCGGAGCGGACTTACGGACTATGCGTGCGAGGTAGCGGAGCGGAGTTGCGGACTGTGCAAAGTGACAGTGACAAAAAGGATGTAAGTAAGTAAGTAATTTATTTCATAACAATATAGATATATTGTGTTGAAAAATTAAAAAATAACATTATACAATTGCAATTCAAATAAAATTCATTAAATACATTTAGAAAAGTCAATAAAAACAATAACATTATACAATTACAATTAAAATAATTTCATTAAATACATTTAGAGATGTCAATAAAAACAATAACATTATACAATTAAAATAAAATTAATGAATGAAATACATTTAGAAAAGTCAATAAAAACAATAACAGTCAATTCAAGTACAATAGATCATAAATAATAAATGTCAAATTAGTACGATCAATCATAAGTTACAATGTCATATGTCATCTAGGAATTCATTGATACTGTAGTAGCCTTTCCCCAATAAATAGGTCCTCAATTTGTTTTTAGATAAGTTAACACTGTATATGGTTTTGAATTCTATAGACCTCGGGCTATGTTTGACAACTTTTAATTTCGGTTGAATAGAGTTGGGCAAATCTTTCCTACGTGTGCTAGCTCTAGTTTGTCTTTGCTCATCAGTCTCAATTTTGTGCAGATTTTTAACTAAGCTGGTCAACAACACTAAAATGTAAAGGCATGGCACTGTCAATATTTTTTGTCTAATAAAATGGTCTTTACATGATTCCGTCTGTTTCATGTGGAGCATAGTCCTTATAGCTCTTTTCTGAATCACGAATGCCATTTGTATGTTGTACTTATAGCTATTGCCCCAAAACTCAATGCTGTATCTTAGCCTGGACTCCACCAAGGCAAAGTACACACTTCTAAGTTGTGGTAAACTTAATTCTACCCTCAGTGAGTGTTCTAATCGCATAGCATGCCGCGCTAATAGACTTCGTTATAGACAATGTCTCAACCTTCTAATTCAACAATGCATCAATGTGCACACCTAAGAACTTGACACTATCAACTATTTCGACATTATTGCCACAAGATACAATCTCTAACTTAACGTTATTTCGTACCGTGGGCTTAAATAAGACACACTTTGTTTTATTTACATTAAGAGTCAAATTATTAGTACTGAACCAGTTTTCAAAAGCTTTCAAGAGAGCATTGATCTTGGATTCTAATTCCAGTAACTATCGCATTTGTGTCGTCAGCAAAGATTATTAGTTTAGTGTCCTTTACACGTTTTTTGATATACTCCATTAAATCATTTAAATATATAATAAAGAAGATTGGACCAAGAACGGATCCCTGAGGAACACCACGGCATACCGTTACTAAATTAGATGTATAAACGTTTTCTTCTCCATCTACCACCGATTTTATCTCTACATACTGCCCTCTGTTATGCAGATAAGAGCCAAATAACTTCAACACATTTTCCCGTATGCCATAATGTTCTAACTTAGCTAGGAGAATACCATGGTCTACTGTGTCGAAGGCAGAACTGAGGTCTAGGAATATACCAGCTACTCTATGTTTATTATTTAAGTTACAAATAACATCGTCTACCAACGCCTCAATAGCATCGGTGGTTCCTAATGATGTTTGGTAACCAAAATGTTGGTCATTTAGGATATCGTACATTATTAAATGTTGAATGATGACATGACATAATGCAAAAATAAATAATTGTAGGGGAGATCGGGTACAAAAGTAACGACGGTCGTTGTCACCTACTGGCCAGTTTTATGGAGAAGGAAGGCCTCTTTATGATAAGCTCCTTCTTTAGAAAGTGAACCTGGCAGAGCCCTGATGGTACAACTAAAAATTAAATTGACTTCATTATGTTGACAAAGAAGCAAAATATTAAATGATGATACTGTGATCACCGCGTTGAAAACCAGAGTGATCACCGTAAGGTAAGGGTCTTAAGGACTGATGACGTCTACGCTCCCGCCAGCACCGATCCAAATCCAAAACCCCGAAAGCTTTCAGCTCGAACTTCAGAATCGTTTCGAGTATCTAGTTAGCTCCGAGGGCGATTATAATGAAAACTGTCCATACAATCGGGTCTAAGATCTTTAAGACCCGTCGTACGAATCGAAACCAGAAGCTTTCCAATGCTACTTTACAGTTCATGGAGGAGAGGCCTTTTTTTTTATCTCTGTAGCTCCAACAAACAGCAAATAATGAGATAAATTTAGATACAAAGTAGAGCATAATCGAAGTTTATAAGTGGCTGTATTCATATTATCAAAAATATGATAACTAACTAGATACCAGTGTCAAAGTACAAAGATTTACTTTTGTATCCGGTCTCCCCTAAGTCGAAACAAAGAGGCCACATAATATACTGGCCCAGCCGACGCACACTACTCCCCCTCCCCCGGGCCCCGCGGCTGCAATACTCCGCGGCTGGTTTTTTTCTGCATCCTCTCTCCGTTTCTCGGCTCCGCTTCTCCGCTCCGCTTCCCCGCTCCGTTTCCCCGCTCCGTTTCCCCGCTCCGCTTCCCGGTTTTGTATGAATTTTTAAACTAGTTCGCAACTCCCTGTCCACTGAAGCGGAGCGGAGGTTTTATGCAATTCCATTGGTTAATATTGAAACACCGCTACTCCGCTCCTCTCCCCTCCGCTTCAATGGACAGGCAGCCTTAGACACCTACTTACAAAAAAGGAAAAAAAAAATGGAAAAGTAATAAAACTAATAAATGGATTTTTTTTATTCGTAGCACAACATGTTGAGCTGAAATTTAAATTCATTTATTTGCCAGAATGTAGCTTTAATCCCAACGTTTTAATTCTTAAAACTATAATTACCCATTTAAATTCTACCATTCCTACCATATGGTGTGCAAATATCTTCTACAATGGTATTATTTTAATTAAAGAGAGCTTGGTTAGAGCCTACTTTGAAAACGTTCTTAGAGGCTAAATTAAACCAATTATTACTTGATTGAATTGTTGGTGCATTCTAATTCATTCATTTATTTCAAATTTTCAATAGAATTACCTGCCTAAGAAGTAAGGTTTGCCGCGGCTTATAAAATAAAAAACAATAGGACATCATAAAACAATGCGGATTTATAACTGCCATTGTATGTTCTATAGTAGAGTAGTAAGCGTAATCTGTGTCTGATAAATCTCTAGGTCATATCTTTATTTTACTACAATACCTGGAACAGGTATTCACACATTTACACACATGCACATTTACCTACACATTTTGTCAATGATAACAATAACGGTGTGTATTTATCATAATAAATCTGACTACCTACGTAAGAGACGTCTGAGTCTAGACGTAGCATCATGCAGCCATCAATGACGTACTTCTAAATGGCTCGTAAACTATTACATCGTTGACTGTATCTATGCACTCACCTTTTAAAATTACCTTTTATTAAACCAATTTAGGTACAGAAATAAAATTAAATGTAAATTTTATTTCTGTACCTAAATTGGTTCAGAAAATCAATTTTACACGTCAAAAATAACGTGTTTTAAAACTAGATGAGTTCGGTGTTTCTAATCCGAACATACGAATGCCATCGTATTTATTACCCGACTACAGCGAAGCAAAAAGGAGGGTTATGATTTTGACCGGTTTGTATGTATGTCGGTACGTATGTATATATTATGTAAGTGGTTTACCTGCCCTCAAAACTTCTAAACTACTTACCATAATTTGACAAATGAGGCATGGGCGCCGGCAGAAATAATTTCCAGGTGGTGCAGATTTTAGTTTTCTTACAATCTTTGCCGTATTTGATTGTTAATAAAAAGATGAAATTTTTGTCTGAATGTTCGAGACATTTACAAATTTCTGACTATTCATTATGAATTTATTATATAGGTACCCAGTCGTCACGGCTCACACCTATTTGTTCACGACGATCGAAATTTAAAAATTCTAAGTTGGTGGGCCAGGAGTACCGGGATCGATATTAATCGATTTCCATTACTTCTCTGAACGCACCCTTTAAAGTACCGCTACTCCACACCAGATGGCACCAGCATAAATGGGATGAACTTAACAGAGAAAGCGCAATACAGTTTCTAAGCAGTGCGAAAGAGACCGACTCTTGTCAAAGTCAATCGTGAATGAACTAGAAAGATCATAAATGTGAAAGAGACATAGATTATAGATGACAGGGACAGAGCTACGTTCGAGAACGTTTGGGAATCTGGAACCTTCCTTACATTTTGATATATAAGGGGGCTAGGTCACGTTCCGAGTCAGTCAGTCTTCGATTGAAGTTCGAACAGTTCGTTCCGAGTGGTCAAATCGCGAGTAGTAATAGTTCCCGCCATATTCGTTTCCATAGATTAGTGTTATTAGTGTTTTTATAGTGTTGCCGTATTTTAATTTCGAAAATATATAGATAATTCATACAGTCCAAATAATCCAATAGATCAAGAATGATTGCTTGATTACATGTGCAAGAGCGAGCTAATTAGTCAGTGTCAGTGCGCGCCGTAATTAATTAATCAGTGTAAGCAAGCAGTGTCAATCAAGCTATCGAGTTTCTTTTCTTTATAATTTTAAATATGAGTGACATAAGGCGATTTTTGTGCAAGAGAAAAAAGATGGAAAATGAACAGTTTAATGCTAAAGATTGTCCAAGTACTTCGGCACAGCAAAGTACTAGTAAAACTGAATTAACAACACAACAAACTTCAGTTAATATTTATGATGTGGGTTTATATCTGGATTCTAACGTACCTATCAGTGATGAAATACGGTTTAAAGTGCTCGAAACACCGTGGAAACCTCCGCAAGATTATGATTTCAAGCAGGACATCGATCATAAAAACCAAATACAACAACGTGCATTTCACCACGAGTGGCTCATAGCATACCCTTGGTTAGCCTATTCTGCTCAGGCTAAAGGACCACTTTGCCTTACATGTGTATTATTTCCCGCACAAATTCATCGAGGCAATACTCAGGAGCCATTTATCGTTCGGCCATGCAAAAAATATCAAAAATTTCATGAGTGTGCGAAATCTCATGCAAATAGCCAGTGGCATCGTGAATCGGTTATACGTTCTAAAAAAAAACTGGAAATCATGCAACAAAGAAAAAAAAAAGACGTTTATGAACAGATAGATACTGAATATCACAGGGAAATTTCAGAAAACAGAAAAAAACTTCAACCCATTATATCTTCGGTCTTATTTTGTGCTACGCATTATTTACCCCTTCGAGGAAAAACAGAAGATGGGTCAGTTTTCAAAGACTTACTACATTTCCGAGTTGAGGCAGCAGATACGGTTTTAAAAGACCACTTTGCAACTGGTTCGAAAAATGCCCTCTATGTATCCCATCAAATACAAAACGAAATTATTGAAACCTGTGCTGATGTTCTTCGTGAAACCATTACTGATGAAGCAAAAGAAGCGGTATACTTTTCAGTCTTGGCTGACGAGACAGCGGATATAAGCGGGACTGAACAGCTTTCAATGGGCATAAGATACGTCAAGTTTGACCAAACGAAACACAGTTACGTAATACTTGAAGAATTTTTGGGGTACAGACCACTTCAAAAATTAGATGCTGCATCGATTTCTGAAGTTATAATATCTTTTTTGACATCATGTGGTTTAGATCTCAACAAAATGGTTGGGCAAGGGTATGATGGTTGCTCCACGATGGCTGGACATGTTGGTGGAGTTCAGAAAATAATTAATGATAAATATCCCAAGGCAAAGTATTTCCACTGTGCTAGTCACATATTAAATCTTGTTGTCAATGATTTAAATAATTTGAGTGAAATAAGAAATACTGCTGGAATGATTAAAGAAACTATAACTTTTTTTAGAGAGAGCATTTTACGGCGAAAAAAAATTCCAAATATTCCCTTGTTTTGCGAAACCAGATGGTCTGCAAAGTACAAAAGTATTCGAATTTTCGCTCAAAATTTCACCAAAATTGTAAAAGCATTACAAGACCTCTCAGAAGATCAAGCTACTAATTCTAAGACAAAGGTTAGAGCTTACCAACTGCGCACTGCTTTGACCACTACAAATTTTATTGTGGCATTGCATATTATTGCTACTTACTCGGCAAAGCTTGAGCCTGTCTGCAACCAGCTTCAACAAGTGGATATTGACATTAATTCAGTGAATGACCACATTTGCAAACTCACTAAAATAATAGAGGGTCACAGACAAAACGCATCGCAGAAATTTACTGCTATATTTGGAGAAGCTAAACAAAGTTGTGAAGACCTTAATATTGAGATTAAATCCCAACGAGTTACGAAACGACAGGCTCATCGATCCAACCACCCATCCGAAAACGTTGAAGAATTTTACAGAAGAGCTTTATACATCCCATACCTTGATTCGATCATTTCTTCTTTAAAAGACAGATTTTCTGAAACACATAAACAATCATTTTCTCTGTTACAACTACACCCAAAAATAATGAAAGGCCTCAGTAAAGAAGAATTTCTTAGAGCTGCAAAAGACATTGAAAATTTGTATGGCGATCTTTTACCTAATTTTATTTCAGAAATCACGACTTGGTTTGAAATGTGGAAATATCCACAGCCAGCGGCAAATTATATCAGTGAAGTTGATCGATATGAAAAACATCTTATAGACTACATCGACGAGGCAAAAGATTTCTTTCCTTCAGTAGCAGAAGCGATCAAGATTGGCCTTAGTCTACCCGTCACAACGTGCACAATAGAAATATCTTTTAGCACACTGAGAAGGTGACGAGCGACTGTCTGGATTATGCTTGTTAAGTGTCCACCGAGGCAAGATAACCGAGGACAATAAAGATAACTTTATAGAAAACGTCATTAATAAGTTCGGTCAAAAACCCCGCCGGCTGCAGTTGCTTTTTAAATGAGAATTGTGTAATTACTGCCTACTAATTATTGTGAATAAAAAAATTATTTCCGGCTTTTTATTTCAATAATTCCTGTTGATCCCGAGATTCCCAAGGGGTGCAAGTGCAACCCCTGGCATCCCCCTGCCGGCGCCCATGAAATGAGGTACCTATCATTGGAAGATGAGAATATGGCGCCCTCTAGAGGACATAAAGCCATGAACAAAAAATTAGTTTTTGATGTGTAACATCTTTTCTCTCGCTTTCCTGCAGTCAAAATCAAAATCTAAAACAATATAAATAAACAAATATGTGGGAGTGATTTCGTGAAAAGCGACGGAAGTGTGTAACAGGAAGCCGGCTATTTGATTTGACCAATGAGCGCGCGCGGTGCTAGAGTTAGCCGTCAGCAATAACCTTGACGATGCCCCTTTAATGTTGCTTATTACCAAGGTGAGATGTCAGATGTTACACATCATATGCGGCTACTGTAAGGCTCGCTCGTTTTTTAGTGATGTCATGTTGTTTTCTAGTTTCTATTCAGTTCCAAAAAACAGTGATATCGACGATGTGACGTGCGTTTGTTATGTTCATTGTTATTTAAGAATAAGCAAGGTCAAGCGGGGGTAACTCGGTTTTTTGTTGTTTTTCGAAAAGCTTATGTTTTTAAAAAACTTATCGCGGGTTTGAATTTTGTATATTAGAGGTTACTGATACAAATGCCTACCATCAACTTTAATGTGTGTTAAATCTTTACAGCCTACCCCTGCGGCCCTAACCATGGCTTAAAGTACCAGCATCCAGGAATATTCAGGAATCTAAATATTAAAAAAAAACTGCTGTTTCATAGAAAAGTGCAATACCTACGCAGTCAAAATGTATGGAACAGCTGTTTTTTTTTTATAATCGACGAATAATTTCAACGCAGGGGCGTTCAGAATCATGTACTGAATCCATGGTCATCCCGCCTTGTCGGGCAGCTGGTGGGAGTGGGGCCGGATTTGGCGGACAGCCAGTTTGGTTTCCGCAAGGGGCGCTCTACGGTGGATGCCATCATGCGCGTTCGAGCCCTCACGATGGGGGATGCTATTGCCCGGGGTGGGGTGGTCTTGGCTTTGTCTCTTGACATCGCCAATGCGTTCAATACCCTGCCCTGGAGTTGCATTAGGGAGGCACTCCGGTATCACCGGAGCCGACCTACCTCTGTCGAGTGGTCGAGGCCTATTTGACGAACAGGGCCGTCATCTACCCCGGTCACCACGGAGAGTGGAACCGGCGAGAGATGTCGTGCGGTGTCCCGCAGGGATCGGTCCTGGGGCCACATCTGTGGGACATCGGCTACGACTGGGTGCTGCGAGCCGACCTCCCTAGCGGCGTCAGCGTAGTCTGCTACGCTGACGACACGCTGGTCCTGGTGCAGGGGAGGTCGCATGAGGCGGCGGCCGAACTAGCGACACGTTGGGTTGCGTCAATTGTCGATAGGAACCGGCAACTGGGACTCGAGGTGGCCTTGCACAAGTCCGAGGCCATGTGTTTCTATGGTCCTCGGAACGCGCCACTGTCGGGTTCCCAGATAACGGCGGGAGGGGTTCACATCGGTGTCGAGTCGACGATGAAGTACCTGGGACTCGTCCTCGACAGCCGGTGGAACTTCGTGGAGCACTTCCGACGTTTGGCTCCCAAACTGCAGAGGGCTGGGGCTGCTTTGAAGCGGCTTCTGCCCAATCTAGGGGGTCCAAACACCTCCTGCCAGAGGCTCTACGCGGGGATCGTGCGGTCCATGGCCCTTTACGGGGCACCGGTGTGGGCGCGTTCATTAAGGCTGCGACCAGCCCAGCGATTGAACGCGTCCCAAAGGGTCATGGCCATTAGGCTGGTCAGAGGATACCGCACGGTCTCCCGTGAGGCGGCGAGCCTCCTTGCCGGACTACCGCCATGGGATCTGGAGGTAAAAGTCCTCGCGCACATGTTGGAGTTGCACGAGGAGACGAAAGGCCGGGGTGTAACTCCGCTGCCGCGATAAATCACGGCACAGCGGACAGAGCTCCGGCGGGATCTCATGGCGGCATGGAGAGTGCGATTGTCGCAACCCAGCGCTGGGCACGCCACAATTGCGGCGATAAGTCCCCTCTTTGAGGAGTGGCTAGAGAGGCGCCACGGCGTCCTCACCTTCCGCCTGACGCAGGTCCTCACCGGACACGGTTGTTTCGGGAGGTTCCTGTTCAGGATAAAGCGGGAGGAAACGCCCGGGTGTTACCATTGTGTGGATCGCCCGGAGGACACGGTGGAGCATACGGTGGAGGTCTGCCCGGCTTGGGCGGGGCACCGCCGTGTCCTCACGGAGGCGATCGGCAGCGGCGATCTCTCGCGTCCGGCCCTGGTTCAGGCCATGGTCCGGAGCGAGAGTGCATGGGAAGCCGTCACTTCCTTCTGCGAAGCAGTAATGCTCGCGAAGGAGGAGGCGGAGCGCGCGAGGGAAATGCAAGATGCGCGCCCTCGCGCCCCTAGTCACCGCAGGAGACGCCCGGGCGTCGGGAGTCGCGAGCCGACTTCCGGCCACCGTAGGCGCGGGCTTGCGGACGGTGGGCAATGGGTAGCTCGCCGACCGATTAGGACCAGGCCCGGGTCGACGGCGCGTCGTGTTCCACGCGCGCCTCAAAGAGATGTCAGCACCAACTGACGGGGTCCGTAAGGGCCAATGCCTGCCAGGGTTGCGAGTTTGTCCGAAAGGGATATCGCGGCCCCGGCACACAGGCAACGGAAGGAACACGGGTGGGTTTTAGTCAGTAAAAGTCTGACACTCCCTCTCGCTCCGCCCAGAGCGGGAGGAGTCATTTGATGATTTCCCACCCAAAAAAAAAAAAAAAAAATGGTGTCAGTTTTCGCGTCGATGTCCCTGCCACCCTGTATATATATTGTTTTCATATTAGGGATAGTAAAATTTATACAGTAATCGACTATATTTCTTCGACCATAACCATTATTTCATTTATGTTTTGGTAATTCGTTGTCTCGACAACAAAACGCTGTGGATTCAGTTTTAAAACTTTTGTGAGTATGAGGGTCTTTGAAGTTTGATCATCGTGGATCATCTGCTGCCTCATGTTAGCTGTTGTTGTTGTGATTGGTCGACTAAAATTGTAACAACTAGGTTCCTGATTATTTATTTCGTCAAGAATCTAAGCTCATTCAAAAGCTCTTTTACTAGGTAGTGCATGCAGGCTGCCTTTTTCTATTTACTGAACCTATGGATTGCATAACAACAGAATACTTAAGCATGAGGCCGGCTTGAGGCCTACGTCCAGCAGTGGACTGCGATAGGCTTTGATTTGATTAGGACTTGATTGACTGTACTTTCTGTTACAGTTAAACGCATCCAACATACGTAATCTAGAGTTCCAAGTCTGCGGAGCAGTTTTTAAAACTAGCGATTTGTAGCGAACACAAAGTTTATATCTTCTCATTTTCATAAAACTGTTATTTGAAGGGCGGCAAGCGAAGCGAGTTGACTATGTAGATTCGTCGCCAGATTCAAAGTGGTCAGCCCTGCACTGCGCTATACTAACATAATTTAATTAACGTCGTATGGTGGGGGAACACCCTGTGAAAAAAGCGAAGCTGCAAACTGATGAAAATCTTAAAAAAGAGTGAAACCTCTGCTGTGAAGTGCAGAACCACAGAACGGTGGTTAGTTGCAGGACTAGAGATGGCCGCATCTTCGAGGAGCCACATATTGTTTGGCAATTTAGGAACCACTGTAGGTACTGATGACTTATCAACGTGTAATCTTCCAAGACGGATTCACCCAAAAGCTGCAGGCATATTGTGCATGACAATGATGGTGGCTGCTGCCAAAGGTAGGTTGGGGCGTGTGTCAGGATTTGTCGGCTATAATCTCGACAGGAGGCTGTAACAAAAAAAAAAACAGAATACTGTACTTACATTGAATCTTGTAGTTGGAAGTCCAAGATCGAGTTATTCTTCTGTTATGCTCCATATGATAACTACATACGATATACGATACAAAAAGAGCGTTTATTCTGAAGGTGGGCAACGTCGCAAATAGATGTCAAATATTTCACTGTCTTGATTAATTTAGCAATATTACTGTGTGGAAATAAAAAATGTGGTTATCTAGCGAACTAGAATATTGATTATGAAATGCAATAATTAATATCGTAACACCGAATGTTTAGTTTTAGATGTAAAAAAACTGCTTCGACACTTTCCAAATGCGTTTTTTACACCTAACATGGGTACACCATCAAATTTAATGTTATAATTCCAATTCATTATTAATATTCTAGTTGGCTAGTTAGCCACATTTCTTATTTCTATTCAGTAATATTGCTATATGAATCAAAACAGGTAAATATTTGACAGTTATTTGTGACGTTGCCAACATTTAGGATATACCCTCTTAAAATAATTGAATTCTATGAAGTAACTCAAATAGAATGACATAGGTATGGAGATCCCATCACGTTGGTAATAACAGGTAACAGCACACTGTTAATTACTTCACATTGCGGATACCAATTAAATACAGGAATGAATGTCACAGAACACAGCACAGCAACGTGTGGTAGGTACTTGTTCATCATTTCAGCCGAAAGACGTCCACTGCTTCCCCCAAATGGGGGGGGGGGGGGGAGTTGCCATAATCGCCACGCTTAGCAGGCGGGTCGGGTTGGCGATCGCAGTATGGTGTTAAAATGCACAGAGAACGCTGCTGTCCATTCTCTAGTGAGTTCCTTAGTCGCCTTTTACGACACCCACGGGAAGAAATGGGATGGCACTATTCTTTACGTCCGGCACCACACGGAACACTTGGTACTTGTTACCACAATATAAAGATGCTGATAAACTTGAGCATTCACTTGTAATGAGCATTCTATCGAATGTTACATTACAGAACAATAAACGGGAGCGTTCTAGCGAGTAGGTATTCTAGCGAGCGTTCTAGTGAGTATTCTAAAGGACAGTTTGCTTCGAGCTTTTTGCCGAGCCGAGCCATTCTGTCATTGTTCCTCCGCCGTCCCACTATGCCTCCCGCAGCCGTTTTTTTGACGAGCATTGACTAAAATTTTCGTAGCGATGTTTGGCTCTATGCTTGGCTCTGTTGTTGTTCAGTTCGAAAAATATAAAAATAGCGAATGCTCGATGTGCAGTTACAAGTGAATGCTCGAGTTTATCAGCCCCTTTACAGCACTATATTCTTACAAGCCTATCACGAAGGAGTCTACAGTTACGCCGTAGATCAAGGTCACCATTGAAGGAGGTTAATAGACGTAGTACCTAACTATTACTTAATCTGTGGTATATGTGTGAAAGAGTCTCAGAGTAATAACTAAGAAAGAGTCTAGAAGCCATACTAAGCTGTGGCCAATAAGTATCACAGAAGATGAGTAAATGATTTCTGTAACTTTGAAAATACAGTAGGTATCTATGTTATAGTCAAAGATCGATATGTAGCCTCTCAGTGGAATAACTGGTTTATCCTAGGATTGACCTACGATTATTGATTGTTTTTTTAACTTTATAACTTTGTTTGTCTAACAAACTAACACATTCCTGAACTTACTTAATTTAGGTCTGACTGACCAAACCCCGATTATAGTAATAATAATAATAACCCCACCGCCGTATCTCTACGTTGACGTCGTGGTGGGGCTTGCGTGCTCCAAACTCTGGGTCTGTGCCGGTATAGTTTACTTTGCCGGAATAGGTCTAGGGCCATGTGGCGAGCTGTTGGGCAGTAGCGACCCCACGGACCCTATCTCCCGGGAGAAATCTTGTTCCTCATCTCTGGCTTGCTTTTATTGGCCGGCTGGAGTGAACACTGACGAGGAACAGAGCTCCCACCTCATTCTTGCCTTAATTGGCCGGCTTGAGTGGAGATTCGCAAGAGCAAACGTGCTCGGAGGAAGGAAGTATTCCAGTAAGTGCTCGTAGGGATCTTGACCATCTTCCGGGCTCTGGGATTGTTCTGAAAGCCGTGGAATACCTCTCCACTCCTCAAGCACCTCAGGACATGTTGCCCCCTTGTCGCTACGTCACTGTGTGCTAGCGACAGTTTTCGGGGGCCCATTATTGAGTGTGCAAGTCACCCCCTGCCATTTTTCTGTGTACATATAAAACATTGATCAGGCAGGGGCCATAGTCCTTCCATAGTTCCAGGCCACCAGTCAACTTTAGCCACCCAAACCCATAGCCCAATTTATTTTGTTTCCATGTTCTGCAATAGTCCTGCACCAACCGGGGGTTGTCCTTGGGTGCACTTGCGTAGTGCATACAGGGATAATCGTCGGTTGGTGCCTCAATACATAAAAATGTCTAAGGGGCGTCTGCGAGTTGGCTTCGGCCCCTCTTACGCCTTCCAAAGGTTCGGGACCCTAGGGTCCCGAGATATGTCAAAGACATTTAAAATAATAATAATAATAATGCTTTATTTCCAGGTTTACAATTTAGCAGAATAGCACTATGTAGAACAGAGTTTAAAACCTAAACAATTGTAAAATACCACTGAGTTTAAACCTCTGGCACCCAAGCTAAGATTAAACTTGTGTTATAGGGGGGGACAGGGCTCTCTCTATAAACATTTACCAGATAATTTATACAAGTTCGGAGTTACATAGTGATTAGTGTCACTAGCGATTGCCGGAGCAAGCAGCATGGTTATTATAGTTTAATACAAAACAAAAGAATGGAATAAAAATTATATAAAATAAAACTTAAACTATAAACTGTAGCCATTCTCTATGTGTATATATGCGTGTGTGTGTGTGTGTGTGTGGGTGTGTGGGGGTGTGTGTGTGTGTGTGCCGTGACTGTGTATGTGTGTGTGTGTGTGGGTGTGTGAATGTGTGCGTGTTTGTGTGTGCGCGGGCCTACTGTATAAGTTTGCGCTATTATAAGGATTTTATAATATGGAGTGCAAGAATAAATAAGTCGTTTTTTTTTAGAGTAACTTTTCTAATAGGTTTTCTGTTTCCTCATACGTATGAGTCATGATCCGTTTACTTACTAACTTTTTACACTCAAATTTATTTATTTTATAGATGCCACAGTGTTTGTTAACTGCATTGTACAAACGGCTTCCCAGAATTCGGAAATTTCTTTCAGCAAATTTGGTTCTATGTCTTTCTATGGGACAGACAACAGTCGATCTTCGTTTTGCCAGATGATCGCTACTATATTCCAAAGATACATGTTTGCGCAAAATGGTATTGAGCACAAAGAGCTGTCAAACAGTCATGACTTGACAGTCTTTATACAATTGCTTAGTGCTATACCGAAAGTGTTTAAACGTCATAACTTTAAGGACAGCTCGTTGCGCTCTTTCTAATTGTAAAATGTTTGTTTTTGGAGCGCCACCCCAAACCGTCACACCAAACGATAGCACTGACTGGCACAGTGAGAAATATACCATTCGCAGGGTATCAAAATCTGCGCTACATCGTAGATTTTTAAAGATTGAGATAAGCTTCCTCACTCTGCCAGACAACGCCTTCATCTGCATACTCCACGACATAAGATAGTCAATAACGATGCCTAGGTATCCGACGTTGGTTGCTCTGGTCAGGGGAAGGCAGGAGCATTGGTCTAATTGTTGACTACAGATATGTGCCCTGATGGCAAACGACTCATCGGGTTGCGAAGATTGTTTAATTGAGAAGGGGATAAAGTTTGTCTTATCAACATTTAAAGTTAAGGTGTTTGTAGATAGCCATGCCATGACGACGCCTAGAGCTGATTCAGCTCGCTCATGGACTTCCTTCCAGTCTAGACCATATACGAGTAGAGCCGTATCGTCCGCGTATGTGTATATGTTACTATTTGGGATGGTCAGATTACAAAGACTGTTTACATAGATTAAAAAGAGAGTGGGTCCTAAAATGGAGCCCTGAGGAACTCCAAAAGACAATATGTGTTCATCACTATCATATGTGCCAATTTTGACACATTGTGTCCGCTTAGAAAGGTAGCTCTCAAAGATTGCAAGTGCAGAACCCCTCACTCCTATCCTCTCCAATTTTAATATTAGAGTAGGGACAGAGACAGTGTCAAATGCTTTAGACAAGTCCAAGAAAATACCCAGACATTTATATTTTACATCAAGCATCCTAACGGCTTTGTCAACAAAGGCAGCAACAGCGTCCTCACAAGATTTTCCTCTGCGGAAGCCATATTGATTATCCGATATTATATTATGGGCTTCCATGAAGTTGATGAGGCGATTGTTAAGGACCTTTTCTAAAATTTTTGACAAAGCCGGAAGTACCGATATTGGTCTGTAATTATTTACACTGCCTCTGTCTCCACCCTTGTGTATTGGATGCACAACCGCTCTCTTTAAAACCCTTGGAAAGACACCCTTCGAGAAACATAGTTCACATATGTATGTAATTGGGGGGACTAAGGTCTGTTTGCTCATCTTTATCATTCTGGTTGTAATTCCATCCCAACCCGCGGTAGAGTCAGTATGAAGATTTATTATAGTTCTTTCTAACTTCAGCCTCATCAGGAGTCAGGAGCACGAAAGAGTTTGATTGTGCTTCGTATTGGAGATTGGATTTAATCGTAAGTATTGAGTTTCGGCGTTTGACTGTGCAACTTGTACAAGTTAGTCTCTCGTAGGATTAATAAATAAGTATCACGGCACTGACATCTAGAGTTGTTAGTTACACGTCCAATAATATTATAATTTTTACACACACAATGGAGGTTTGTTGGTATGCGAGACAATAAAACATTCATCTGTGTCGAATCCTATTAAATTACGTTACAATTTTATTGAAGAAAGGAATATATTCTCTTAATTCACACAATAGGTAGGTATGGTACATAACTCCGCGATACCGTCGTTTATACAAATACAGGATTCATACCTTTGTGTTTTCAAAACGATTCATAAATATTTTGATTTATAAACTCGAAGGAAAACGTGTTGAACGTCACTACTTGCAAGACCTATAATTATCGTACTTAGTTTAATATTAGTATAGTAGGTACGTCATATTAGAAGTGAGAATATTATATAACGGTATATTTTTATGGTAGTGTGTGTATGTGTAATGTGGCGACATCGACATGATAAAGTTTGGAAGGCGTCAAAGATAGGAAGCAGTCACTAGGTAACTGGGTGTAGCGAGAGTTCGTTGACCCGAGGCAGTGACGATGAGCCATCGTTGTGGGGCAGGTCGCGGTTGGGGAACACTCGACATAACGCCACGTAACTCGCCAAGGTCTCCGAGCTCGACATAACAATACCTATAGCACTGTCAGTGTCAGCACTCAGTGTACACCAAATTATAGTAGATAAACTTGTACAGATCGTGGCTGCCTGCTTCGCCTAATAATTTGTTCGAATTCTAAACCTCGTCTATTTTAAAATTAGAATTACTTACAAAATGCCAAGTCATGTAATAATGTCATTCATCGCAAAAATAAAACGTTTCGCAACGAGCATCAATATGAATGAGATGAGGTAACATGCAAAATTAAATAATATACGAGTAATTGCAATCAATTCATATATATAAACAAGACGGTCTCGTATTCGTAACGACACATACCTATCATGGTATCTACCAACCAACCAGATAGGTATTCTATTTCCCAGACTGTTCTTAGCGTAGGTACTTATTCTAAAACAGTCAAGATAATGAGACACATATGTTCAACAGTTGTTATGTCATCATTACATATTTTTCTACTTATTACTACAAAACCTGAAGTTTTCTAATCTTTAAATACTCGTATTTTAATAAAATAGATGAAGGTAGAGCTGCCATTTGTACATCTTTGACAGTCGTTACAGGTAGTCAGAAGCCCGAAAGTCTGCCAACCAGTCTTACTAAGGGGTATCGGTGTTACCCAGTAGCTGGGTTGTGGAGGTCAGATAGGCAGTCGCTCCATGTAAAATACTGATATTCAGCTGCATCTGGTTAGGCAGATGAATCAGATGAAGGTAGAGCTGTGTCAATGACATATTGTTTTGGTTAAAATTAAAAACAACAATTTGATCTATGTGCCCAGCAATAAAATAAGACAAAAAAAAAATGCTTATAGTTCTTAACTCTGTTCTTCAATTTATATTCTTAAGTCTTTGATCAAAGGTTAAATTAGCATTACGATCGTCTAGCCGAGGTTCCACCGCTAGCCAGATGGGACGTTAACCAAACAGGTTGCGTATTTAAATTCAAATTAATTAGAAATTCATTTAAAACAAAACTTGACGATGATTTTGTTGCTCAATAGTATTCAAGTACACACGGCTACACATCAAGCTATACATTTCAGTACGAGTGTATGCTGATCTCGCATTGTATAGGATTTCCGTACAATGCGAGATCAGTTTATACTGGAAATGTATAGCTTGATGTGTGTGAACCTACACTTATATAGCATGATTTATTTCTAACTATTATTAGGTATACTTAAAGGCAAAAATGAGTTTGTTTGTCTATTTGTTTGTTTGTTACGCTTTCACGCTAAAACGGCGTAACGGATTTGGATGAAATTTGACACATGGGTAGACCTAGCCTGGGTCCTAACCCAGGCTAGGTCTACCCATGTGTCAAATTTTAAAGTTTCAAGTTTTTCAGCAAGTATATTAAGTCATTATGATGAATATATGATGTAACTTTGAAAATACAGTATCTATGTTATAGTCAAAGATCGATATGTAGCCTCTCCGTAGAATAACTGGTTTATCCTAGAATTGACCTACGATTATTGATTGTTTTTTTAACACTTAAGTCTAACAAACTAACACATTCCTGAACTTACCTAATTTAGGTCTGACTGCCAAACCCCGATTTAATCGTAAGTATTGAGTTTCGGCGTTTGACTGTACAACTTATATAAGTTAGTCTTTCCTAGGATTAGATATAAATTCGTTAGTCAAAGGCTGAAACACGCTGTTGGTTTATATGGACTTTGACTAAGACTTCTTGTCAGACCTGCGGCGCGAGCAGGGCC
Organism: Agrochola macilenta; assembly: GCA_916701695.1. Lineage (NCBI taxonomy): Eukaryota > Metazoa > Arthropoda > Insecta > Lepidoptera > Noctuidae > Agrochola > Agrochola macilenta. Next base: position 10,171,604 of record OU753562.1, read on the forward strand.
TTGTGACATGGCTCGAGTCACACATTTTATCACATTTTATTCATATAAAATGTGTGACTCGAGCCATGTCACAAGGCCGTGCTCGCTAGTCTGAGGTTTGAGATGTTTTGGCTAGCCAAACCTAGGGGCGCCGAAGCTTCGATGTTTGAATATAATCTACACAAAACGTCGTAGTTATGATAATTTATGTTTGGCTCACACGCTTTATCCGCGTATATTTGTTAAAAAAAATCGAATAAATAGGAAGAAACCCATTATAAATGTTATCGTTCAAGCTAATGGCGACAGATCAGCGTTTAGTTTTTTGTTATTATACGTAAAACATGTTATATCCACTTTTAAGTTTTACAATGGTAAAATTACCAGTGGCGCCATCTTCAGTTAACGGTGCAGTATCAAGGAACCAATGACATTATACTTGGAGATAGCATAGAACGTAATAGAACGAATGGTTGTTCGTCTCGTTAACGTTGTAGTATAAAGTATATTTCACAGATGGCGCTAACAGTCATAAATGCGTTCATGTTTGAATCTTTCGACCAAACAGGACTAAAGATAATGATGAAATATTATTACAAATGGATGCATACTTTATCGTAAAGATAATTGGTATATCTTTTAAATCTCACAACTATAAACAAAATGAATGCATTGGAGAGAAAGTGCAAGAAGATTACTGCAAAAGTAATAGCCTGGTAGCTCTTGAGGAGCATATATATTTTGGTATTTCATTTGGTTTATGTGTGTAAGATTTGTATAATGTTGATGTTAATAGCAGCGATTGTCGCGTAGCACGCTCTACGAGGCAGCGCCTGCGCGTGTCACCCGCAGCGCCATCGCCAGCCACTCGTCATTTCGATGTAATAACGAGCAGTCGTGTCGCTACAGGGCTCATTGTAGTTCACACGAAAGCCCTTAATAGTGCCTTTTCAAATGTAGTCCTTTTGTGTTATTCAGCGCAAAGGCTTAGTATCTGAATTTCGAGAGGAAAATCGATGAAATCGTAAGTACCTTGTCATTATTTTTCATTATTTACCAGTAAGTCATTGAAAGCATATTGCACAATTTTACTTAGTTTTCAGGAAATAATCGTTTTTCCGAGAAAATGATTATAATTATCATTCATGTTACGTTATGTGTTATAAGTTTCTACACTAGAAGTAATTCTCAGTAACTTTCTCTTCATCAAGATGAAACTTCGCTTGCGACCTTTAACTTATGAGAACAACAGAAACGTAAACTATTTATTAACCCAAGTTAAAACTCATCTTCAAAATATCTGACCATGCGTAAGTCATTCATAAAGAAGGGAGATGCTGAATACTATACAAGGCGAGATATTTGTGTCACAATGGAGTCTAGATGAACGGCATCTGACCCCAAATTAGTTTATGAACCGAATAACTCCGAACATTGTCCCCTAAACGAGCACGTGTTGTTATATTTAGACCACGCCGTGAATCAGACAGCCGACCGACGTGCAAACTTATTGGTGCTAAATCAAAATATGCTCAACTTGTAATGCTTTAGTATTTTGAGGTCAAATACTTGAAAACTCCTTTGCAAAACGAATACTCGTTCAGGAAACTGTTTATCTGCTTCTGCCTTGAATTAAATAAAATTCCATTTATGTTATGGTAACGGTGCCACGTTAATTAGCTGCCCGCGTTACGGCTCGGTTAAACCGCAGTATTTTACTTCGTACATTATTGGTTCTGTTGCTAGGTGATAAGATTGCTCGGCCTGATAACTAAATGGCAATGATTCATAGTCCTGAGCAACTATTCAGAAAATTTCCGGAAAGTACTGTTCACGGAACAAATATAGCTCTATCTAATCGGATGGAAACGACATTATTATACTGCGGAGGATAACACTGATGAAGTCTTTCTTGTTAAAATGTGATCTAGGTGCTCTAATGTTTGCATATCGAAGAGTAGCGAAAGGGAAATACTATCCCATTAATCATTATGCTCATTACTAAACTTAATGTTCAATGCGGGCTTATACATGTACACATACAATTGAGATACATGGCTGATCTTTTCCTCAGTTCAGAGTAATTTAAAATTTAAAGTTTGATATTCTTACGCGAATTTCACTCCCAGATTCTGACCCATAATAGGTAGCATTGGCTATTACCATCAGGCGCATACACATGCCAGTGGTTTATTTATAAAGTGTACACTAACTGCAAGTGTCACACAACGAGGAAAATGTTTCGGTCCGTACAATTGATTTCCGTTGTGTATGTTATCGATAAGAATCGACTACCACGGAAATCAATTTTGCTTGTTATTGCAAATCAATTCGTTGATGTATTTGACCTGTATGCCTGTGTGACCAGCGCCGTTCTGCTTGTTAGACGCGTATTAATAAATGCCATGAATTCGTGTATTGCATTATCAAAACTAGCTTCATCTTCTTTTTCAAGTTTACTTCAAAAAGTTGTCCTAACTAAACCTGTCTACTTAGCTTAAGGTTAGACTGTCTCTATAAACCCAACGGCTTCATCGACATCCTCTATTTTTCTCATCTTCACCGCAACTCAACTCATAAATAACTATTATATTCAATGTTTTGTCCTTTTATCCTGTACATTGGAATGTTATTATTACCCAGCTGATATTGTTTTAAATTATCTTTCATCATTCATTGTTATTCCCGTCATGAGAAATAATAAAGGTTTTTACCTGTCTCTTAATAAGCTTGTGTTCAATAATACACCACGATTTTAACACCTACCGAGAAAGATACAAAACCATAGCCGTATTATCTTTATGAGATTTCTTCTTTTACCCAGTCTTTCAGTTATCAATGGGCAGAAATCACTCAGGGTCCTTGAGTCAGGGTTTAGATGCTGAAGCTCAAACATCACGGTCGATTTGTGGGTTGACAACACTGCCACAGTCTGATACCGTTTCCTGAGCATTAGCACACATGTCAAACTTTATCAGTATTGCAGCACCTTAATTGGGTCTGGACTCTCAAACCTAGACTGCCATAGCATAAAATTTGCTCTGAGATTAACTTATTAAATAGCCAGCAGGAAGATTGTAGGAAGCTTGATTAAACATTGCACCATGAACAGCTATCCTGATTTAAACCTTGAGGTAGTTTTACTTGCAAGCTGACAAGAAAAACTAAGTCATTTTTTATTACTGGATTAGCTGTGTAAGCTACCCGGATCTTCTCTGGCTTAAAAAAGATATAAACTTGATCTTATCTTGCCTTTCCTCTATTATCTATTTGTTGTCAAGTGTGATAAATGGAATATAATATTATTAAATTTTTGGCATCGTCGATTTATAATTTAATAAAAAATCTTTTGCCTAATTACGGAAGATTAGGATTCTCAGTATTACACCTAACTTCAAATGGTCAAATGGTCTTTCTCAATTTGGCTAGTTGTAGTTAAGTGTGATAGGTGTATCATATTCAGATATATCAGTATTGAACTATTGACTATTCAGTAGATCAGAAACGACATCTTTAAATTCAATTAGTCCTTCAGCCAATCAATCTCATATAATTTGCTGTAACTGTCTGGAGTCTACGGTTAAGTTTCGATTCAACAGTGTGTCTATAAGCTGCTATTTAATATATATTTCACAACATTGCGTTGCGAATAGGCACTTGGTCGCAAGTGTTCGAGTTCTATAAAATAGTTTCACGTACTAAATGTTAGAAACCTGAGAAAATTGTTTTTTTTGTTGAGAAATCAAAGCAGGTTGAATTCACGATACTGTTAGTTGTTTCTATTGTAAAAGAACCGTAATGTCTACATTGTATTGTACTCTAATTAATGTTTCTTTTGAGTGTCACAATAGACGAGTTAAAAGCTATGAAGGGTGATTATTTATAATAATTATTTATGACACATATTGTAGCGTCATGTGGAAATATGTATAGATGTATACCGGTGTAAGTGTACATATTTTTACATGACGCAAGATAATTCTAGATAAAGTACCACTACCAACTAGTAGTAAATAGCCTAGTTTTAATTAGTAAAACAATCTAGAATTAAAATATTATATAATTTAATATAAAGTACGTAATTAATTCGGTAATTAATTACATATTTTATCTAGAATTTTCATGTCGTGATGAATTATGAGGAAAGAATTAATGTTCAATGAATATATGCTCTACCAATTGACGCTGCCGCGCTGGTCTCTCAGTGACGATAAATTAATCACTTCTGCAATTATCTGAATGTAGACTTTTTGAGAGAATTGGCTTTTATATTTCAAGATGTTTTATAGAAAAATTAAAAGCTAGCCTTGGTTACTAATTCATTAACGCCTATCAATTGTCACTTTTGTCTTAATTCAGAAAGAGTATAAATCGCGCTTCGTGCGTATGTAATGTGACGTCAAATCAGCGTCTTCTGACTCTTATCAGCCGCCGGAAAATTATTTGTCTCAGGGTCTTGTGACACCGCCAATTATTTAGTTTTATTGCGTCACACCGCGTTTAGGTAGGTAAGTGTTGAATGCAAAACATATTTTAGCATTCTTAAAACGAATGCCAAGTTTAAAGGGAAACTATGACGTATAATGATCTATTCTAATAGTTCATTCATATTCTGAGGAGCGGGTCGTACACTTCGCCAAATATCGCTGGATTACACTGGAAAAATACCAGCTAGTTATCCTGTGTGAATTTACAGAATATTGCAAGTTATATTATAATTACTCTAGCTACAGCAAGACAATTTGTTATGTAATTGTTTTAATAGATTAACAAAGAACATAGTGATATATTATATTTTATTTATATACGTAAGTAAGTAGGTACTATATTCTCATATTGTACCTATGTTTATTTAAATTAGTGAATGTTTTATGTAAGTATTTCATTTTCTCTTCTATTCTTACACACGGTATATCTGTTTTGATCATAATATCTCATATTTACCTGCCTTAAATATGAGATATTATGATCAAAACAGATATACCGTGCTGGAAGAGATTTATTTTTAAATCATTACCTACCTTTGTTACCTAGATATTTCCTGTCCCTCCCTTCTTGTCTGTGTAGATTGGTGTAAGTGCATTATTACTCTTAAATAATTAAAAAGAATTTAATCCTAATGTCGGAAGTTTTCTTCCTAAAAACCAATTTTTTTTTTCAAAAAACATGCAGTTTTTTTAATTGAAAAAAAAAAACTTTACTTATCCATAAAGGGTTTCGCGAGAGAGAGCATATGTACAGGTACAACTAACGATTAATTAAAAGAAAATTCTAAAATACAGGATTCGATACATTTTCCGTAGCAATGGCGACGGACTTGTACCTACCAATACCAACCTATCAGCAGTATCAGCTATCCTTACGAGGTCTGGGTACGTCACCGTCGTCGGTACGGCTACTTAGCAATGGGGCCACCCTCAGAGTAACCCGTGCGCCATTAATCATCTTCTCATCTCGTGTCGCAGACGTTTGTTTACAACGACAGTTGATCACCGCCGACTAATCGTTACAGTGTCGAGTGACCGTCGCCGCGTCGCCTGCGCCGCCATACAACCTACCTACACTTTAATATTATCAGACAACGTTAAGTGACCCTCAGGTCAATAAGGTCGAACTCATTTTTAAGGAAACCGAGATACTTATTTAAATTGCATTGCCATTACGAACTTGGAACGTGGAAAATCCTTGGCGAGATTATCTATATTAGCATGTATATCTATTTTTGTACTTATCTTAGCTGTTTGCACATATTTTCAGAGACTTCATAAAATTACAGTCTATTCTGCACGCGTAGCATGACAACCATAGAAACGTGTTTTCTACGGGTTTTGTCGACCGAAGAATAGCCAAAATGACAGATTGTGATTTTTTATCTGTCATTTTGTCTATTATTCCGTCGACACAGACAAAACCCGTTCCTTTTGTGGTAATGCAAAGCGTGCAGGTATCTCCTTTTCAGTCTAATAAAACAGAATGAAGAAAAATGCAATTTCCGAGTATTGTAATAATGAAAATAACAAACTGATTGAAGACTGAACAAACATCCATTTCGGTTTTCTCGGAAAAACTATTACCATTTTCTTTCAACTTGCAAGTAGAACATAAACATATAATACTCTATATATTTTACTCCTATAATACCGGTAAGATTTATATAGAACTTCATGGAAAGTGAAATGGAACATCCCAAAATAAAACAAAGAAACATGGACTCTTGCGCTTAATTTAGTCGACTCTATACCTAAAATAAAGCAAGTTTGCTTAGCCAACAGTCTTCACACACAAATTGTACAAATGTTATTACTGTATGAGCAAAGGGTATTCCCCCGTCGATTATTAGACGGTAAACTTGTTGGGTAGGTACTTAGTTATCATTAAGTTACCTTACCGTTTCATAAAAAAAAATAAAAAAAATCTAATTTGGCTAAAATGTAACAATCCTAGGAACATAGCAACGGAGTTTAGGAACTTTATGATAAAATATTTTACTTTGTTAATAGTAGGACCCACCGCAGATTCGTATTTTTTTATGTAATAAGTACATCATTATTTTTCTGTGTTTATACAGACTGAAAGATTAGTAATAGTTGATGTTCAATCGATAACATTAAATATTTAGTCGCTCCCTATTACAATAAAATAATAAACAAATACAACAACAACAACAATTATACTGTGTGCTTTTTAGTCTGTGTTAAATAAATGTATTTTCATTATTTCTTTATTTACTATTATTTATTCTGTGACACTGGCGAAAAGCTTTTGTGTACTTTAAGTAGGTACACGTCTGCCTAACCTCTCGCAGATTACAGGCGTGATGTTTTGTTATTAAATACTTTGATTTTTTATAAGTAGCAGACAAAATAACTTTTTTATAAAAATGCAAATTCGAACAGTGGCAGAAAAGAACATTTCTTTCAAACTAGCGAGCACGGCCTACTGTGACATGGCTCAAGTCACACATTTGACGAGTATATGACTAAAATGTGTGACTCGAGCCATGTTACTAGGCCGTGCTCGCCCCACAGGTTTTTACTTACCCAAAAATAAAGCTATAAAGTTATACAGTTCATCATCCTTTATAGCGATTTTATTTCAATAAAATGTATTTCTATTTATAAATGCATGTTTGTGTTGTTTCAGATCAATTGCGGTCTAGATCAGTAATCGACCGTCTCCCACAGTCCACAACAGTGTTCTATCCCGATGGGTTGAGTACGCCGACGTTTTGTGATAGTGGTCACACCACTCACGCTGTAAGTAACCATTCTATAACTGACTTTAATTTGTACGTCTTTGGGTCTGTTTCCCCACCTTCGGATACATTAACAAATTGACAGATTATTTCATCCAAATGATCATCAATTTTAATATTTTGGTAAATACTTACTTAGTGCATATTCAGAGCCTTCAGAGGTTGTGAAACAGCTCCTTTAATAGGAATAGAGGGGCAAGAGCAACAAAGGCCTTCTGGGTTTATTTATCCTTAAGAGGGAACATGGCCTGCGATTCTCCATACAAATGTATTCCTCTTTATTCTGCCTGAATAGAAAAATCTTTTTCTTTTTCCATAAAATTAATGTCTGCTGTAGACACGTCCTTGTTATTTCCTTTTTTTTGCAACTTGTTGGAAAAAAAAATATGACCCTCCAAAAACTAAAAAAGGCCCCATTTTTACCGCCGCGCCGCGCCATGATAAAAGGACTACCAGACAAATTCGAAAAGTTTTTAACATAAAAGAAAATGATAGGAACCTAGACATACTCTTTCTTAAATTTTTAATGTAAAACATCTTCGATCAACGATATTCTTGATCGAAGTAAAACATAATTGAATCGGTTCAGTTTTCGAGGAGAAAAAAGGGGAATACGATTTTTTTTTTCGTATTGTGCAGCTGTCCCTATCGCTCTCTACAGGAGCAGACTTGAGGAAAGACGGCAATAGTTTCTTCAAATACCCATTTTTCAAATTCACGCAGGCCCTGTTCCCTCTTAATGATCTAATTTTGGCCATATATACCTTTGGAAAATCTTAGGAAGACCTCCGTTGGCCTCGTCTCTCTCTGAGATCTAATTGAGGAGGAGGGTTACTAATTTTAAGTACACTACCAGATGTCTTCGGCACTTTTATTTTTTGACAAAAAATGTTAATCAAACAAAGAAATTAGTTCGTAAATCGAAATACTTAGAACCTAATTAAATTAATAAACGATCGGATTTGCGCATTTTTCGAAGAGCTACCGCAAATTCACTGATCTAATAACCTCGTTATTAAAAAAAATATGCTGATCTTACACTTTGAGACGCCTATCTTACAATTATTTATTTACAGTACATTCACAAAAATATTGAAGTCTTCATTATCTACACATATAAGTGAGTTCCTGAAATAAACAAATTGATCAACTAGTCACTGCGTTATTGGGTTAATCCTTAGATACTCTTCATGGTTATCCTATAAGAAAATTCTTTAGAGACCCAGATTCTGGTATTGAGTAACTACTTATTTACATTCGTTATCAAAATTCAAATATTTCAGGATACTTTAAAAATACAAGAAAAAAAATTATTTGAACCTTTTATGGGGCAAAGAAAATGTAGTAGGTATGTACCTACTTATAATAAATTACGTCAGCTTACAGTATTTCTTATTTATAACATGTTTATCACGATAAAGCCACTAAAGCTAATAATGGGGCGTGGGATGTTAGTTAGTAAGTAGGTGCTTGCAATTAGTACATTGTATTAAGTACTTCATTTCACACGGAAGCCATACGTTTATTTCCTGAATACTGTCATTGTAAAATGTAGACTTGCAACTGCAATAATCTAGGTATCCGTTTCATTGGCAATATCTACGTTCTTTGATTAATATGTAGATAGGTTTTTTTTTATAGACACTTACCATCGTACATTTAGGGTTTTTTATTTAAGTTTTGAATAGAATCTAATTTGATTAAGTATCTAATTTATTTTTATTTTTAGATCTAACACCTAAGAATTTTCTAACATCAAAATACAGTCTAGAAACAAGATTCTTGCGTAATAGAACAGGATTCAAAAGTCTACCAATAATATCATTGAATTCGGAGGTCGGTCGGTTTGGAAGATAAAGTGTGGTTGCACATAAAATCACAATCGATTTACTTCATTGAGAATAAAATCGATATCTATCCGATCACGCGAATCACACATCATATGCGTTGTGTAGTGAAGCAAATTGATTTATCGATTTCTATAGACGTGCATAAAAAATCCTTGTTGTCCGTAGCCCGTATGATGGGGTCGATTCCGTGCAGCCGGCGCGATGGCATGGTGGCCAACCCGGCGGGGTCATTGCCCTCTCTCTGTGATCCATTCAGTGTTGCAACTGCACTTATTGAAACGACTCGCAGCTTTGAGTCTTGAGTGCATTCTCCGGCCATTATTAGGTTGCGGTTGTTTTCCTTTATGAAACATTAAAAGGCATAGGTATCTAATAAAAACAAAACATTGTTATTGAAAAGTTAAAAAAGAGAGAATATGACAAGAGGCCTCGACTCTTTTGTATTTTGTTTTGTCGCTGTTTCTTGCAAGTTGATAAAACATATTTATTCAAACGTGTGTATTATGAAAATAGAATTGTAATATTCATTGATGAGTACAGTATCAATTTACTGAAATAAATGAATCACTGCAATGTTAATAAAGTACCTACTTATCCGTTATTGATTATTGGTTGAGCATGACACTTTATAAAATAATTCGGACTGCCTTATTACAAAAAACTGCATAAGTAATGGTTTAAATTAAGACTAAAAGGTCTAGGATTGTTACGGTAATAAAGCTAGTACCAGGCTCAAAATGTGTTCCGATTAAGGAATAAGACGGTATAGGTCGGTAGATAGGGTAAGGCTACAAGAACTTTCATTGTTATTATGATAAACTTGAAAAAATTAGGTGAAAGTATGGAAAAGATACCTATTCGACTTTATAACTACGATCATTATTATTATTTGAATTAATAAATTGTTGTCAATAGGGTCGCCAGCATTACATGTACCTACGTACACCATATAGGGTGTGTACTATAGGTAAATCATGATATACGGCTATTTAAATAGCCGTCAAGAATATAATATTCTTGTAATATTTTTTTACAAAATTATTCATCTATTCATTGTTGAAAGTGAAAGTCACCTATAAATAGATTAATTTGTAGACACACAAGAGGCAATACTTTCTTATACAATGTGTATTTGCTCTAGATTGCAACAAAATTATATGTATGTATGAGCAATATAACGATTACAAATCTTGAGAGAAAGTAGGAAAGCGGAGTATACTCCGAGGCTCGGCAAAACTCGGGTAGTCTCGACAAAAGTTAAACAAAAAGATCTTATTGTTCTTCGAACGTTAGCAAGTATGCGACGCGCTTCGTGCTTCTATAGACAGGACTTTTTTTTATCCAGACAGGAATTTCCGGTCGTGTGCGAAGTGCCTTTGGGGTCGATCGAGGTTAAATCTTTCTTGGTGATGGGAAATGTCTGAAGTTTTTATCGATAGATTGAAGTGGATTTATCCATTATTTTGACAGCTAGCTAATCTCCTTAATCCAATCCGCTTTTAACGGTAAAGTACCTGGGCGACCGAGCTCTGCTCTGGTGAAAATAGAGAATGCTCATTTGTACAGGATAGTTCATACTAATTCCATGCTGCCATGATAGTCGACTTACTAATTCCATGTTGCCATGTCATTATGCGAAGGTGTCAATTGTCATTATTCTTGTTCTAAACTTTGGGCGACCGATCTCTGCTCGGGTGAAAATACGGAGAAAACAAATTTTCCCAATATGAGACCTAGCTAGATCGAGTTTTCGCCCCCGTAAACCCCTTTATTGCAACTTTCATCGAAATCGTTAGAGCCGTTTTCGAGAATGTGATTGCAAATGTATAAAAATATTGCTCGTCTAATATTATAGGATAAATGAAGACGTTTTTGTATTTCAAATACGAAAATTGAGTAAGCGTCTAATAGAGCTTAGAGATTATATAGATTAGGTAGCGGACATACGTAATCCTAACAAAATAAATAGTCGTAGTTGTAATGTAACATGTGTCGTATCACATTCACTTCACTAATTAGTTTTCATTATGACTATTAAGCTGAAGCAAGAAAGCAAATGAGAGGATAAATGTAAACAGACAGTTAACAATATGTAATTAGGTACTACAGTCGGTGGTAATTATCATGAACTGTTGCACGATATCTATTGGTCTTGTTATCCAAGAGGTACGTGTTTACACGCGACATATCGCATTAGCACCACTTCGGACGTGCCTCCATCAGTGTAGGAGAAAATACTCGTAGCATTAACGATAGCCACACAAATAATAGTAAATGGTACAGAATGAACACCATCGAATGCCAAGGGCATACATTTATGTATCTATACGTATCTACCGCAGCTACGTAAGTGCTGTTCGCTGTATACAAATACGCACCAATACATATGTAGGTACATCAAAGATGTAGTAAATATATTTTTGATGCCAGAAATAGCGCCAAAGTAATGTACCATTCGCACAGTACCGCGAAGTGATTGCCTAGGTACGCATACGTTGTTCCCACCCTTATTTCATATCTGTGAGTGAGCCTGCGAGCAATCTGTAACATTATTGCAACAGTAGATGTGTGGTCAGCAACTAAATTGATATATATATTTTAATAATGATTATTAATTTACATAAAGTTTTAGTTAACGCAAACGCACTGGTTTTTGTTGACGGTGCAGCAGGTGAAAGAAATCACTTTCATTTGGAGACATCGTGTACTTCGACGTCACATCAGACTATAGAGACTTAGATAAAATTTACTCATATTTATGAACTGATATCCCTATAAATATTAATGTAAATATTGTGATTAGATTTCGTGTCGCAAGTAGATAGCTATTTCTGGGCAGCAAACATTTTGACAGGAATCTACGTTACTGCGACTTCAATAACTCTTTTTGTGAACGTCCTGCCAAAGTCGGCTAACATGTGATGAATGTTTCAGGAATCCGTTTCCAATCAGAGGAAAAATTTATTGTAAAATCATCTTCGAGTCAACACTCAACATAGTAACATTGGACTACAAGAAGTTCAGCACTACGTCTACGGGATAATGTGCTGAACTTTTGGCGGTCAAAATGATATTTACCTACCTTGGAATAGCCAGAGACACGTGCAATCATAAATATACACGAGAGCATCATCATAAAATTCATAAAACCGACCGAATGTGCTGTACCTCCCGACCGTATTGATTTACTTTAGATATGTTTACGTATTCGCCGAACGTACTTTTGCAAATTCGGTTCTAATATTTATAATAAAGTAACATAAATTCACCGAGTGCTACCAGAATAACTCGTCTACGATTAGGTGTTGCTCTTATTTCTGTACCACCTCTACGGTTATACAGAGCTTGCAGTTTTATTCGCCAGTAAGGGAATTATTTCAGTAGTCTATTTCCTTGGCCGTGAGCGTCGTATTACGTGTAATCAGTTCTGTCCTCTCACGGATCTCGGGTAAGTCGATAGATACCTAAATTATTACTTAGAAATCTTTTGTATACATTTACCTTAAGAGTGACTTGTTCTTTGTTTAAAAGTTGTGAAGGGTGATGTCTTATCTAATAGTGTAATAGGAAGTGTCGTGCAACAGGAGCCGAGGCTTGGTTGCCATGGCGCTAAGTTGCCCTGTGGGTGCGCAGACGGCGACGCTCGGGTTGCACCTTACACGATAAGGACAAAGTACGGAAGCACTGACAGGCGGCACTCGTGTGTGGTCGAGTAGGTGCATCTGCACCAAGTGTGCCACACAAGCACTTTTACAGTAAACATAAGGAATATAATGAACTTTACGCATAGTGCGTATTTCTTGCCAACGTGTTATTTTTCGATGTGCTCATATTGTGATGATTATTGCAATTTATTATGACCAATGCACCAAATTAAAATTAAAGTAATGCTGTACTGATGTGCCTAATTATCTTGTATGTTCAAAACAGAATATTCATTATATATTTATTATTAATTAATATGTTCAAAACAAAGTCTTTTCATTTGTTACTAATAATAAACCCGCAGCAGAGATTCTGCGTGCAAGATTATCTCCTGTAAAAGTCAACTATAATTTTACGGATTATCAAGGGATTATAGTTTAGTTAGTACTGTTTTGGATAAAAGTGCCCGACTGACTTCAGGAGTACAAAAGTACCCGACTGACTTCAGGAGTACAAAAGTACCCGACTGACTTCAGGAGTACAAAAGTACCCGACTGACTTCAGGAGTACAAAAAAGATTTCCTTTTACTTAAGATAGACCTGACCCATCAACTACTGAAAACATTATCTTCGCTAATATGCGATTTGAAAGGGCTTGAATTTAGAATGCTAGCCGAAACATACCATTGCGTAATTGAAAAACGTTTAATGCGGTTCTGATTTTGAAATACATTGCATTGAAATGCATTGATTGATAGTATCGATTGTAAGATGGCTGCTCTACGCGAAAAATATATCAAATTTTAAGAAAATGTCCGATATTCATAGTTTAAATACCAGGAATAAACACAACCTTGCTGTACATCGCACACGTCTCCACAGAGTAAGCAACTCGTTCATGGGTCAATGTATACGCTTTTACAACAAACTTCCCATTGACATTCGAAACTTACCCATTAAATGATTTAAAAGCTGTATTAAAACCAAACTTTGTAAAAAAGGGTACTATAAAATTTCAGATTATTTAGAAGATAAAAAAGCTTGGGATTGAGCTGCTCGCTCTGCTTGTGAAAACCATAAAACTTGACATTTTAATTATTTATTACAATAAACCAGTTTTATATACACATTGACATTGTTGGAAATTATATTCAAAATGACACGATTACTTTGTAAAGTATTATATTATTTTAATTATTGTGAATGTAAGGACTATGTGGATATTTTTTTTTCCCTTTTCATTTCTTTTTTCTTTCTCAGTTTTAATGATGGTCTGGCAGTTTGAGTAGTTGATGCGGCCTACCCAAATATCCTTTCCTTGGTATTGTTCGTCGAGTTGAGCTCCTTAAGTTCTGAGTTGAGCTCCACGATTACTGACAAATGCTTGCACTGACTGGACAGGTCCACTCAAATCTGTGTGGTTCTTTCCTCAAAAGACCATTTCAGACACTAATCTACATGGTCCTCACATGACTTGACCAAGATTATGTCTGGACTTTAAAAGAGACTGCGACCTCTGAGTTTGTTTCGGCCTTTCTTCTCAGAGTAGTCAGATAGGAAACACCGACCTCACCAAGCTTATTTTTAATATTTTTTTATATGACGTGTAAAAGTGATTCCGATATCCTATTTACAGAATAAACAATTTCATTTCATTTCGATTCCATGATATAGCATGTATGTCGAAAGTTCATTATCAGTAAATGCAGTTATGTGCTGTCTGGTTTACCATAGCCATGGTACGGCCAATGATATTTTGGTAATCATGAATATCCATAACATCTATGTACTACATAATAAGATTTAGGTATATTTTTGCTAGTGAAATAAAAATACCAGCAATCTCGTTCATAAGTTCTATATTGTGAGTGGAATTTTTTCTACATTTTCCAAAATCACCTTGATATACGCATTATTTAGTAAGATAGTAGGTAGGTAATACTGTGCGTCGTTCCGTTTTATATAAAATTAATTTGAACAGTCTGAAAATTAAATCGCCAGTTGTGTTGCGTCCAGATTCCATCAACATTTTTTCGAAGTAAAATATTTTCTTTTCAAAAATATCTCTGGTCTGTGTACTGCTGCTATGATATAAATCAGAAGAATGAGTGCTGTCTGCCGGTCTGTCGACTGAAATCGGAGCACAACTGGAGTGCGTGTAGTTGGTACTTCGAAATGAGACGTCTCATGAAATCAATCGGATGGCAACCGGAGCCAACCGTCGAGAGTCGGCTGTTGGTTCCCAGGCAAAACGGGAAATGTTTAATTGATCGACCTCTTAGTTAAAATTTATTGGCCTTCGATTGATGTAGAAAATATTTTTTTAAATAAATGTCCCTTCAAAAACTTTTAGTGCTTCTCATGATTGTCTTTTTTTAAATTAAAAGTGCCTCTTGTTTTAACTTCCTGACCTTTTCTAAAAGTTGGTCGGAGTAACTAAGCTGGGGCATCAAGACAAAATGGGTAAGGATAGGTTAGAACTGGCACCGCGGGCAAGAGGTGCCGGCACCAGTCTTGGAAGGCGCACAAGATCTCATTGTCCCCGGTCCAAGTGTGGGAAGGGAACACCGGGGTGGTTTTAAGTCAGTAGGAGTCTGACAGACCCCTTTCCCCACCCCAAGGTGGAGGACATCCATGAGGATTTACCAACATGGAACAAAAAAAAAGAAGTTTTGTACTGGCACCAACCGCGTTCGCGCCCACCGCGCCGAGCGAGCGCTACATCCAGTTGATCGCAGTTAATTGGCCATTTAGTATTTAGGACAACTAAATGCCAATTATTTGGGGTTCGAGTAAACACGTTCCCCAAAAAAACAAATTTTTCGATAACACGAGTTATCGGAAAATCCAGCTTAAAATACATCTACTGCTTACAAAGTTTTTCAGAACAATTGCGAGTAAAAATTGATTCGTTTGGAATATTATTGCTTAAATAGGTATTAGTCGGGTTATTATTAGTGTTTGTCTTAGTTACTCCACGTGTAGGTTAGTAGGTAGTGTATGATTTCAGGTTGACCTATTGTTGCTAGTACTTGCTAGTGCACTTGTACTGGCTGGCCATGTCAGCACATGTCTTGTCCTAGGAACAGTGGATTTGTGTCATGATTCCCATTCACAATGTGAACCATTTTGAGCTTTCTTTATTTAATAAATATTTTATTGCTACTAAATTAAACGCAATTCTAATGTCAATTATTCATAAAAAGAAGATGGTGAATACAAAATAAATTGTGATATAGAACGAAATACGATAAAAAAGTGAAATAAGAATTTAAAATAAACTGTAAGTAGGTACATAATAATATATTTAATGTTTCTATGACGATTTTGTCATATCTATTTTGCAAATATCGCCTGAATTAACTAACACCCAGAGCTTGTTATGAAAACACATTTGTTGGAAATGGCAAGTACCTGCCAGCTTATATTTTTAAAGTCTTATTTATTGAAGGCAATGTTTGTATTTTTGAAAATAAAGTATTTAAAATAAGGGAATGATTACATTTAAATTTTTAATTATTTTCTCAAATGTCATCACAACAGATTGTTTGAAATAATACTAGTTCTTTTCGGATGTTCAAATCAAAGTCGACGGGAGGTGAAGTTTCACCTACGTGTACCTAACAGGCCTTACGTTTATAGGAAATTAATGGATTCATTCAATTACGTTCTTATGATAGGTATTTTCAAGTTAACCAGTAGCCGTATAATCCCCCGGCCCATCCCTACACGGATGGGCTGCGGCACTCTATCGTCACCTGTACGTAAAAATAACCGATTTATTTGTCAACTATTCCACATTTAGTAATTAAACACTGATAGATAACGCGAGAGCGCAATCCATAGACATTAGAGTATCTTTTATTGGTACAGTGATAACGAAGTATATCTACCTGACTACTGATGTTCGCGTACCAGTCGTAATAGTGAGGAACCACGGACGTGCATACAAAGTGTTTGGTTAAGTGAAGGAGCACCCGAAAGTGTCAGAAAGTTATAGGAATTTGCAACTTTGTAAGTAGTAGTTCGCTTCCTCTGATGCGTTTGCGCTGCTATCGATATCAGTCACGTCCCTACGGAAATTTCTCAAATATTATCAGCACAATCTTTGTGTGCTATTCGAACCTATGTGGTGTGATGTGTGTATTGCTAACGTATGGAATAATATTATGTTGCTCTACATCAATTTGCAAGATAATTGTCTGATTTCCTATGATAATAAAATTATTTGGTGCCAATGACCGAGAACTTGTGTGGAAATCGATTGTCATGGCGTTCAGAGGAATGAGGAACGTGCTGTGGCGAATGCTATGAGCATAAATGTCGATGGCCTTATGAGAAAGATTAAAGAAACAATGGATTTTTGTGTAAAATATGCTGTATGGACATAGACGGTAAATACTGAGATGACGCCTAGTGATGATAGAGATGTGGGGAAACAGAAGACAATGATGTTACGATAACTCATGATAATTTTGGATAACGACAGGAGAATGAGATAGAAAAAACGTAATAATTTGTATCCGTGTAAAAAGTAAGGATACAAAATTAATAATTACATGGTCTGATGACGAGAAAATTTTGTTTTTATCTCTACGATCAAAATTAGATTTGCTACCATACGCTTTATGTAAGACTAGCCTCCGCCAGCGGCTTCGCGTGATATCTTTATAAATTATAGCCTATGTTACTAAGTGATAATAAAGCATTCTACTGGTGAAATATTTTTTTTAATCGGTCCTGTAGTTTTTGAGTTTATTCATTACAAACATACAAAAGGTAAAATCTTATAATATTAGTTTAGATGTAAAAATTGTTTGTCCAGACAAACTGTCACTATCTCAATAATGCAATGTAAAGCTTCGTGCAGACTAGCGCGACACGACACCGCTTATTGTTATACCGTGAAGTTTCCTCAGAAATTGTATAGTTCGAGTCACGTCGCGCCCGTCACGTCGCGCTGTAAACTTCAATACCAACTCGACCCAAGTATGGGACAGCTGATTATTTTTTCACGATTAGGATGTCGGTCCCATGGAGGATGTTGTTCATTTTGATTATCTGTACTACACCACATCTTTCTGATAGATCCTGTTTAGTAAAATAGTGCGTTGAATCACTCCTGGAACTCCACTAACGTAGCGAGGGAGCGACGTTACACTAGTGTGCCTCGAAGGCAACACATTCTACACATTTTTTTGTAAAGAAATATTAACTTATTCGTCTGATTTTATACTATTAAGCACCAAAAAAAAGTTTTTTTTTTTTTGCTAACCTGTGTCTATATATGTCCCACTGCTGGGCAAAGATCTTGCCCATATTTTTCCAGTTTTCCTTGTGTTATGCCTTCTCCGGCCAATCGGTCAGAAACTAGTCCAAATCTCCAGTGCTTTTTAGGCCGGCTCCGGTGGCGACGTCCGTCATCAGGTCTACCCACTGTGTAACAATCATGGCCCATCTGTTCTGATGCATCCGCATCCGCATGCATTGGTTTGAACCGCCCAGTCCCATTTCAGCCTCGCAGACTTATCGCCAACATCTTGGAGCGTATTATGGTGAAAAACAAATTTAGTACAGTAAAATTATGTCCCTCGGCAAGCTTCGTGTTTCGTCAGTCGTCGGATTTTTATCAGTCGCCCTCAATGGACTTGGAAGTATAAAGAGTTCCAGAATCTATATACTTCCAAGTCGATTGAGAGTGAGGGTCTTAAGAAAATAGTTGTACTGTACAATATTCGACAACAAATTACAATCGCAACGAACTATAATGACAGTAATAGCACAAGGTTTTCCCGTTTGTAACATTACTCAAACATGTTAATGGCAAGTGATAGTAAAAGATAACTTAGTGCATCGCTCTGTGACCTGCACCAGTTATCTGTTCATGCTCTGATCACTGTCTTGCGTTCATATTCACTACTAGTTGTTATCCGCGTGGACCCTAAACTAAACTAACTTAGGTTAGCTGGCGGTGGACGACTCGCTTAATTCTTTTTTTAAATAATAAGTAACCTAAGTTACTTCTTATAACATCAGCTGTGAATGTCTCGTCAAAATCGGTACAGCCGTTTCGGAGATTAGCCGAAACAAACAGACAGACAAAAAAAATCTAAATGTTTTTTTGTTGCATGTCCCGTAATACTTTCATAATTGTTGTAAAAAGCTGTTATTTTGGCATTACAAACAAGCACTTCAATTTTATTTATTTGTATGTATGTTGGGTGAGATGTTGGCTTGAACTTTCTACAGGTACTTACTCATCATTTGCGTTGTTACTATTATCATTCATGTGATGGCCATGTTGTCCGATGATGTTATATCTTTTTATTAGTATAATAATTAACTGTAAGATGAACCCCAGCAAGTATCAATAATTTCCTTGCTAGGTGCAACTTGTGGCTTCGACCGCAATAAACTTCGAGTGCTCTACGTAGATAGTAACGCAAACGAATGTGCATTTTTTATATTTATGTACGTACGAGTTTAAGAACCAATTTTCCCTATTCATATATTCCATCGTTGGTCACAATCTTCTTCTTTTCGTGTGGTTTGTAACTAACCTGGTGTCAGAGTTTTAAAGCCGCCCATGGGCCTCTGACTTGGCTTCACATGCCGTCAAGAAATATCTCTCAGGCATGCCGGTTTCCTCACGATGTTTTCCTTCACCGTTTTTGAAGCAAGTGATAATTATACAATACGCACATAAATCCAAAAAGTCAGAGGTGCGTGCCTTGGGTTCGAACTCGAGACTTGGCAGTCCAACGGTCACACCACTAGGCTATCACTGCTTGTTGCTTGTTGGTCACAATGATATGCGCAAAAAAAACAAGTAAACATATAAAAAATCCGGAGGCTTTGAATAAAATGTGGTTTCCTTTGTTCCAGACTTAAAGGGAAATTAATTGAAAAGTGGTGCCAAAGTACACCGTAAAAATACTTGGCCGACGAGCTATATCCAATGAAGACTCCGAGCGCAGCATTCGGAGCATCGTCAGTAGACCCGTGAACACCTGGCCACACCATCACAAGTTTGATGGTCACTCTCCCGCTGGAGAAAATTATCTACACGCCCTGTCACTTCATTATTATTAAGTTCCTCAACATATTCTTCATTTTGTAGTCTATCTATCTATTTAAATATATATTTCAACTTGTAATCAATTTGAAAATGAGCAAGATTCTGAAAGTCGTCGGGGCCTCATGGCTCCAGACGAAGATTAGCTCTTATATCCTTGGGATCCTCGGCATTCTGTCAATCTTGGCCCTGTTCGTTGGACAAATTGAAAGGTTGGTATAATAATAGCTCTAATTATCTGTAATCATTTATTTTAAAACACAGGAAACCATCTTAATCTCGTGGCCATTTATAGTGATGATTGTGATAGCATCTGAAGGAGGAAAACAATCTCAAACAAATGGCGTTGCGAATAAACAAAACATCTCATTTATTGCGCTACAATTACTTTTCTTATCAGATCTGAATACTTACTACTACGTAATTACGAAATTGCTAACAATTTCGAGTAATCTATGGGTTGGTTTACAATTTTATTTTACGAACAGTATGAATTTATGAACTGTTTATTATTCCGTTTCAGAATTCAGGAAGATGGAAATTACGCAGCTACTGTATTTTTCTCTAACAAAACTGGATATCGTATCGAGTACTGGGGCCAGAGCAATGACCTAGCCGATATACCTAGGGGGGTAGCACGTGCTTACTTCAGGATGGATATTGATACTACAGGGTATGTATTACTTATTTCTTCGATTGGCTTAGAAACTTTGCAGAGAATGGTGTTTAGTAGAGCTCATTTTCCAAAACTATCTTCAACTACTGTTTTAAAGATACGTTATTAGAATTCTAAATAATTAAGGTCCTTTAAAAAAAATGGCCTTTATATTTCACAAATCGGGCAAATGATGGCTCGCCCCCTATTACATTGAACATAAACATAAATGGCGATATGGGTGTACCTATTATGGGTACGCCTCTGCCTAACCCTTCGGGGAACAAGGTGTGATGTTATGTTATGTCATAATTCAGAAATAATAAAAATCCTTCTGTTCTTTTCAGCTGGTCTCTTCTGGAAATAGAGACCGATCCATCATATTCCGATGAACACCAAGCATACGCGGCGGGCATTGTCGAGGGTGCCCTGACCTGGTCGCTGATCCACTCACACCTGGAGAACACCATCAGAGCCCGATGCGACCAAGAACCCTCGGCGATGAAGCAGTGTAACAACTTTAGGGATGCTCTGGATAAGTCTGTCGACATCTGGAAGGCACATGCTGCGGAAAAGGGCGGGGAGGACCCATTCTGGCATCATGTAAGCTACATCATAATAATTTTTGTCTAACTGATAAGAATTCTAAAGATTTAAGGAAGTTTCTCAATGATTGGGCCTTAGGCGGGTTGACTGGTGATCGTAATATAATAGTTTTCGTTGTTTTTGCACTCGCCAGGAAAATCTCTTGAAGAAAATAAATATTTTCTCATGTTTACATAACATAATTATATTATCTTTCAATCACGGCTGCAACACCTGCGGAAAGTGATTAATAAATAGGTATAAGTACAATACAATAATTAAAGTTACCTACATGCCTACATAATAGGTATCAACAAGCGTCATTAAACCGATACCTACTTTATAGTATATATTAATAAAGCATGTTTTCCTGTTTTCAGGTATCTCTGTACTACACGCAAATAAGCGGAATATTTACCGGTTGGAAGCACGGCGTCGGTCGCGGCTTGAAAGAGTATGAAACCGATATATCAGACTTGTATTGGCTAAACTCCGTATCGGAAGCTATTGAAATCCAACGCAAAATGAACATCTCCTTAGAAGATGAAGCTCTTGAAACAGTTCCTCATCTATCTAGTGCATTTTTGAGAGTTGTCGATGACAAAACTAAAGACGGAACTCCCACAAAAAAGCTTTATGTTTCGCAAAACGCCGCTGGAAGGTGAGACTAATGACATTTCTTAATGTTTTTACAATTTTATTAATCTAGATATACTTAACGGTGCAATCATTTCCGTGTTTAAACAAAATTTCTCTAACATAATATCTACGCATTTTATTTCAGCTACTCCTCAATGACTCGCATTATGAAGAAGTATAAACTGAACTACCACGAGACTGCCAAAGATGCCAAACTAGTTCCAGGAACATCAGTCCACTTCTCAGGGTACCCCGGCTCCATCACCAGTCAGGATGAATTCTACATCGTAAAGGGAGAAAACCATAGGATGGCCGTAACAGGCACCACGCTGCGGAACTACAATAACAAACTGTGGAAAGAAGTCAATATAACTGAACAAGTAGGTTGAAATAAAATCATGCCAACTATGTTATTAGAAATAGGTACCTACGCAACCAGTAAGACGATAACACACTAGGTACTAAACAACATATTCCTCATAATGTATTATAGTAACAGTAGATGACTAAACAATTTCATAATATATTTCTGCCATTTCCTTACCCGAAAACAGACGTCAAAACATTTTCAGACAAAAAGTGATTCGTGAAAGTAGTCACAATCCAGCATTGATAAACGTAGCAGATAGACTTGTAGTTATGACGCACAAGAAACGTGATATGTCAAAGTCAAAGTTAAAATATTTTGCAAACTATACAAATATTGGTGTTATATTAAGTTGGTCCTTATGATCTAGCAGCCTTTTCAAGCATTGTAATATCAGCCATAATTTTAAAACAAAATACGCCAAGAAGATACACCAATATCCTAAAGCACTAATACAAATTGTTCAAACTTTCCAGGTGCCTGTTGGTCCACGAGTATCAGCCGCTAACCATCTGGCGTCCAATGTGAGCACCTGGGGACATATCCTGGCGAACAGCAACTCGGGCACAGCGTGTAAGCAATGGCTCATCGTAGACTTCAACAGATTTGACCATCTGCATGGGCTTGCGCCCCGCATTGAAGAACCCAAGCCAGCCCGCAATGAGGTGGTTACTCAAAGCACTGTGGACAAGTGAGTTTCTGAACACAATAAGCTTCTGCCACATGTTTTTCTTACATATATCCTTAAAGCGCATCAAATTGAGATCATATATCTTGAGCCCTGGAAAAAACCTGTTCCATCAATAAAAGTAAAGTACCTACTTTCTGACCGTACCTAAAAATATCCTCAGAAATGGCTGAACAAAACGAACTCGCCCCTAAGCAATTCTGGAGGTAAACCGCATGAGGCTTTATAAATGCGGGAAGAAGACTGGGGTCATTCTAGTAAATAACTTGTGGTTCGAAGCCTTGTATGTATGTTTTGTTATCATGAGTAAAAGCCAGTTTTAACCCGGAATAAAAACGATACAGGTACAGGAGTAGTTTCAGTGAATTAAAATTATGTCTTTCCCTCAGGGACGTCAGGCATATCGTGGTGTACCGAAACAACAATGGTCATTCAAAGGGTCTGGTTGTACTGGTGGAGCAAGTTCCAGGGCGGACTCACTCTGCGGATTTGTCTGACGCTTTCTTAGACCAAGGCTATTGGGCCACACATGGATTGCCGTTTTTCCCAGTAAGTTATTGATTTAATCATTTGGACACAATAAGATTATATTTTTATGTGATTTTAATTTTGGTTTTAAATTGGAATTTGGTTGAAAACATATTATGTTCGGTGAGTATAAGAACTCATCTAATTTTAAGTATCCGGTCAATATCAATCGACAAATAAGTAAGGCATGATGTGCTTACCTGTAAGAAATTGGTACACAGTCTTAAGTCTATTGGATGTATCTCATATCTTTGTATCGTTATTCAATTATTGGTGAGCCAAATAAATAAAATAAAATAACAGGATCTACATCATTGGATTTGTTTTTACATACATAATAATTATAACGTTAATTTCACATCATTTTCAGGATATCGCAGAAATAACACATGTCAACCAAATGAAAGAGAAACATGGCAACATCTTTTCCGAGTCGGAGTCACCTCGAGCTATGCTGTTCAAGTTAGGTTACAAGAACGCCACGGCATTGGACAGTATTGTTGCGTTAATGAGACAGAATAACATGACGGAAGCAAACAGCACTAATCAAGAAGACATTGATGAATGTTCCGGTGATGTCAGCTGTGTACTTAGCGAGCGAGGCTATTGGTCTGTTATTGGAGTTCGAGGAGACATCACCAGCCTGTACAAAGAAGCCTACGGAGTTATTGACACTAAAATCGTAAGCGGTAAGTTGATTTCTTCAATGTTTGTGTGTTCGTTTATTTTGTGTTCAGTGTTTGGCTATAACGCGGTATGACAAACCATCTGAATATCCTTTAATGAGAAAATGCTTATCAAATTAAAATTTAATTATGGTGATATCAATAATCCAGAACTTAAATATTTGGAAGCTGTATTTAAAAACCTTTTATTTTTATTTACAGGTACACTGAACGAGTCTAATTTAGATTTTTTCGCGATATCCGGTCCTCCGTACACAGAAATACAGCCGAACGCAACTAAGATATTGCTTAACAAGGGAAATGTTGCACCCATATATACAGAACTGCTAAACAACAAGCCCGACGTTAACGGCATTGAAATAAGAAACCTTGTGATGCATGAACAGGAGAAAGCCGAAGAAGATAAACTGGAACTGCTGAACAAAGACCTGATAAAACCTTTCGATTGGTCAGAGGGTGAATTCAAGAACGCTACACACCAAGGTTTACCCGATAGATGGGCTTTTGAACTATACGCACCTAAATGGACGTGGTGAATCTCCAAGTCATCATATCTTTCATAATAATTTGTTTTAACTTAATTTTAAGCCTTGGTTCGCCACTTTCAACTAGCTAATAAGATTATCAGGACTTAACAATCCTCGAATTCCTGTTTTATGTTTGACAAAATGTGATATTTCCATCTTCCTCTATTGTACTCATTCTGATTTGAATTGAATAAAATGTTTTGTAGCAAGTTCTGTTCGTAATTATATTTCAATGTTTACGTTAAGGTTATTTATTGGAATTATGTTCGTTTCGTTTACGTTCGTTTGTATATTTGTCTTAGATGTGTTTTAGTTACTGATGTTTCTGTGCCTGAATCAGAACTTTGGTGACACTACAGGACTGCCGTGAATCATAAGAGATATAACTATGTTTAAGTATCTCTAATTAGGCATTTTAATGAAATCTTACTTGAAATTATATATTTTAGAAAAATCAGATTGACTATTTTGTACTTATATTGATGAATTCACAGATCGGCTTTGTACTTTAATTGTGTAATTACGTTTATATTAATTTTATAAAATATTTTTACACGTATGTATTTTGTGAAGGATTATTCTGTACCCATTCATAATGAAATGAGACCCTCTGTATTTATTGTGAGCGTTAATAAAAATGAAGTGACGTATAAATTCGATTTTGCTCTCGAAAAAATAAATGTTTCCAACATAACCTATGATTATTTTCTTATTTATTATCGTTATAATTTATAAGTAAATAATGTTTCTTAACCCCAAGTCCCTTTCCTAAAAACACTTGAAAAAATACACAAACATCTTTAACAAGTTTTAAGTAACTTGTGGAAAATAGGTAACCTGCTGTGACTTTTTACAAGCTTTATATTAGCTTGCATCGTCCGTATGTGTTTCCAGTTACTCCAATTGTCATTCATTAAACACTTCCTGGTAGGTCGAGTCACCTGCTGACGCACATCTAGAAAGCAAACGTAAGCGGTGAGCTTTCAATTCCATACTTATGTATACTTCATTTGAAATAAAATTAGACATTTAAACAAACCTATTTTACAGTCCGTGCAACCGATTCTGACTTCCATACCATAAGTTTATGGATGGCATTAAAAGTGAAAAAGTTGTTACAATGCTGCCGATTCTCTAGTCACAATGCCTCTAAACTAGACTAAAAATCACTAAAATTTAGTTTATTCCTGTCAATCGACGATTTCCCATTCTGAAATAGACTAAAGTGACACAACTTAACTATATTTTAGTTTGACTGCACTAAGATAGTACTGAGTTTTTAGTGTGAAAATGGCAAGTTTGCTATTCTGAGTTTGACATTTTTCACCTAAAATGTTAATTGTAAAATATCAAAATAGACTAAACCTGACTATTTTTTATCGCGATTAAAAAGGTGTGGGATAAAATAAGTTGTCATGAACTAAAATTCACACCAACATCTCGACTTCACGTGCCAAAACAGTACTTACTGTATTTTTTTTTTTGCTTAAATCTCGAAAAGGTGCGTCCTATCGCAAAAATTATGAAAATTTCGACCCCCTTTATAAAAGCCCCTAAACCTGAACATGTAGGTAATATTATTTCATGTTTTCCGTACATAAAATGAAAAACTCCACAACATAAACACGTCGAGGCGACACCCCCTGCGCGCCTCCGGCTCTAAAAAAAAATCACGGGTTAGGGCAAACCACGGCTACACACGGCTACACATCAAGCTATACATTTCCAGTTTATGCTGATCTCGCATTGTATAGGATTTCGGTACAATGTGAGGTCAGCTTATACTGGAAATGTATAGCTTGATGTGTAGCCGTGCGTACCACGTGGATTCGCAATTGTCAAATTCTATTTTAGTTGTGTCAAACTTATTTTTTAGTTTAGAGAATTTTATTGGAGGAATAGCTCTAAGATTCTCATAGCCAAAAGTAAGGAATTTTAGTGATAGTTTAGTTCGGTGTACAAGAGAATCGGCACCTAGCCTACTGTTTACTGCAGCTGCCATTTGTCATGCTACCAACGCAATAGAAGTCAAAATCGGTTGAACGGACTGTAAAAAAGGTTTAGTAAAATGTCTATTTCTATTTCAAATGGAGTATACTCGTAGGTACATAGATTTAGTATTTTAATGTATGTGATGCGTCAATCACATCCATTTCACCCTGCCTTCGGTGTCCACCGGCGCCGATAGGTATATGTGATGCGTCAATCTCATCCATTCCATTCCACCCTGCCTTCGGTGTCCGTCGGCGCCGATGGGTATATGTATTACGTAAATCTCATCCATTCCACCCTGCCTTCGGTGTCCGCCGGTGCCGATGGGTATATGTGTTACGTAAATCTCATCCATTCCACCCTGCCTTCGGTGTCCGCCGGCGCCGATGGGGATATGTGTTGCGTCAATCTTATCCATTACACCCTGCCTGCGGTGTCCACCGGCGCCAATGGGTATATGTGTTGCGTCAATCGCATCCATTCCATTCCACCCTGCCTTCGGTGTCCGCCGGTGCCGATGGGTATATGTGTTACGTAAATCTCATCCATTCCACCCTGCCTTCGGTGTCCGCCGGCGCCGATGGGGATATGTGTTGCGTCAATCTTATCCATTCCACCCTGCCTGCGGTGTCCACCGGCGCCAATGGGTAAATGTGTTGCGTCAATCGCATCCATTCCACCCTGCCTTCGGTGTCCACCGGCGCCGATGGGGATATGTGATGCGTCAATCTCATCCATTCCATTCCACCCTGCCTTCGGTGTCCGTCGGCGCCGATGGGTATATGTGTTACGTAAATCTCATCCGTTCCACCCTGCCTTCGGTGTCCGCCGGCGCCGATGGGTATATGTGTTATGTAATAATAAAATAAATAATAATAATAAAAAAGTTTATTGATTCATAAACAAAGGTTACAATATTAAGGTATGACACTGGATCCCGCACTAGGATACTCTGTGTCGCAGGATCCAGCCTCTTTCGACAGATAATAGGGATTTTAGAGATAGGTTAACAAATGCACCGGTTTCAGTAAAAATTATAAATCAAACATAGGACTTAAAGGTGACCAAATGTATGTGTATCTGAATGTAAGTATGTAAGTGAAGAGTGTAGGTATCAGTGTGAGCGAGAATGTGATGAGTGTATGTATGCATGTGATGAGTATTAGTGAGTATGAGATGATGAAAACTTTAATATTTGAAAGATAAAAGATTTTCCGTTTCAGCATAGTTAAGCCCAAGCAGCCAATTCTGCACCTGTTTCTTGCACCCAAACCTTGTCAAGTGGAAGATTTTAAGCTTTTTGTTAACTTTTTCATACAGGTTTGGTCCAATACGAGAGAAAGCCTTATCCCCAAATTTAAGTTTGCAGCAAGCCGTGTTCCACTTAGGATTTCTACGTGTGCGCTGATCCGCTACCACTGTGGCAGCTGCTGTTTTATGAAATTTGAGAAGCACTGATAAGATGTAAAGTTGGCGCACCGTAAGCACTCTCGTCTCTCGGTATAACATATCCGTGGGGTATCGGATTCCTAATCTATGAGAGACCTTAAGGATAGCTCTTTGTGCACGTTCCGCAGTAATAAGATAACTCTTACCAGCGAAACCCCAAGATACTATGCAGTAACCAAGCACAGACTGACATAAAGCCAGGTAAGTCATCTTGAGTGTATCTTTGTCAGCTATAGATCGAAGTTTTTTAAATATGTACAAAAGCTTCCTTACGCGCGAAGTAACCGATTGGATTTGCTTTCCCCATGTCAGGTGCTGGTCTATGTAAATACCAAGATACTTGAGGCTATTAACACGTTCAAAGACGGGGCAACTGCAGCAGCAACCTATACTATAATTGCACTGGTGGGATTTCAGTGTAAGTTGTTTCGGAGCAGCTGTTTTTATGCTTACAGCTAAATTTACTACCTTGGTTTTTTTTACATTAAGGGTGAGCAGATTGTGTTGCAGCCAATTGGTAACCTTCTGCATTCCAGCCTCTGCGGCACTATAGGTTTCTCTCCAGGAGTCTCCATGGAAAATAATAACTGTGTCATCGGCGTACGCAGATATACTACCCTGGGGCACTCCATATTCCACTTTCGCAAAGGTACTCTGGAAGTTATCCAGGCAAACTTTTTGCTTACGTTCGGAAAGATAGGAGGTAAACCATTCCAATGCAATGCCCCTGATACCTAAGCGTTCCATCTTCTTGATCAGTATGGGCCTTGACACGGTATCAAAGGCCTTGGCAAGATCAAGGAAGACTCCGGCACACTTTTTGCCTTTGTCAAGGTTATCAGTGACATGATCCACCAACTTAGAGACTGCATCCTCCGTTGATCTGCCATTCCGAAAACCATACTGGTTGGCCGATAGCAGTTGCTTCTTTTCCAAGTACGCCAAAAGTCTCTTATTCACCAGTTTCTCCAGAATTTTGGACAAAGACGTAAGAAGAGATATAGGCCTGTAATTAGATGGGACTGATGCGTCTCCAGCTTTGTAGATCGGGCAGATATTCGCTGTTTTAAAATGGACTGGAACCACTCCTGACGACATGCTCAGATTGCATATGTGTGAGATGGTACCGGCTAGACAATGTTGAGCCAGTTTAAAAACACGATTCGGAATACCATTCCAGCCAGGAGCGGAATCATTTTTAAGGTTGCTTATAATAGAAACAACTTCTGCTTCGTCGGTTGGCGTCATGAAGAAGGATTGTGACAGAGAAGGGTCAGCATTATCCAGCGTAAGTGCTAAATTTGCTAGTTCTATCTCTGTTGTTTTGAGTTGAGTCAGGGACTGCTCGGCAAGCTGTATTCCCACATCAGCAAAAAAGGCATTGGCCATATTCAGCGAGACTACCGGATCAGGATTTGCGTTGAGTAAACTTAAACTGTTCGATTTTTTTGTCGTAAAGTTACAAATTGATTTAATTGCTGCCCAGGTTCTTTTGCTATCTGCTTTAGAACTGTCCAGGAGGCTTTTATCATAGGCATTTTTTAAATTTTTTAATATATTATTACAGTGGTTTCTATAAGTTTTATATTTTTGTTGCAGAGCGTAATTGTCTCTATTTTCGTTTTTTTTTGTTTCAGTGTGTAGCGTGTCTCTCTTACGTATACATTTCAGCAGATTTTTTGTCAACCAGGGTCTTCTAATGGTTTTAGAATTGCGCAAGATTTCTTTTTTGGTGTGTCGATTTATGATGTACCGTAGATTATCAGTAAAAATATTCACTGCTGCATTTATGTCATTGGAGTTTTAAAACAGGATTCCAATCTGAATTTTCGATTTCATTAAGAATGTTGGGGTAGTCCAACTTAAGTTTAAACTTAGTTTGCCCAGAGAAGGATATTCGACTCGATGGTTCTCTACTTATTCCTATCAGCACTGTGTCATGATCTGTGAGAAAAGATTGACATACGACAATTTTTGTGGTTTTACTTGTCTTTAATAATGCGTGGTCAAGGCAAGAATTTCCGCGTGTCTGATATTGGTGCCCGGGAAAGAAACCGTAGTAACCGATGGTGTCAAGATATTGGCTGGCTCTTTTGTCCTCGGTACCAATTTTAATATCGATATTTATGTCCCCTATAATTGCCATCGATGATGTATAGTCGCAACCGAGAAGGGTTACTAAAGATTCGCAAAAATTACTAATGTTGTACACTGAGGGCGATCGGTAGATAGCAAAAATGGTAAACTCCGTACCAACACTAATAACCAAGCAGTTTGCATCCTTAAAAGGCGGCTCGATTATGGTGACATTAAGCTCCGATTTATAAAAAATTGCCAAACCGTCGTTCTGATTTAAATAAAATTGAGAATAATGGCATTCGTAGCCATTTAGTTGAACTTTTGGGGTGTGTTCATGCAGTCTACATTCATTCAGTATGATAATATCAGGTAGGAAATTTAGCCGGGACAGAAAAACCGTGAAATTATCAAAGTTTTTCATTATACTCCGTATATTTTGGCTAACTATAGTTAACTGGTTTTTAACGTCACCTAAATCATTCGCACATTGTTCCGGGATATTATGTTTAGCACTAATAAATATTTCGGTACTGTCAATGTCATCTATTAGATTAATTTGATTAGCCATTTTCAGAGTAAGGTAATTTTATGGTTCTGTTGTAAAGTTCTTGATTTATGTGGGTAAACGTCTTAATTGTAAAATGGACTAGGCAGCAATTACATTTACTTTTCAAACATGTGTGTGTGTTGGAATAGTTAGTTAGTTTTGTGGAGTTTTGTGATTTTGTGTAGTTTTGTGATTTTGGAGTGCTGAATAATAATAATATGAGTATTATTAGTGAATAGTGGAGCTTCGAAGTGATGTGCGTAAGTGTTATTTTAGTTACCTTCAAGTATAATTTAACACAGAAAAAGTTATTTATATAACAAAAGTTAGGGTTATAAACAGAGACAAAAACGACAACAAAAGACTACAACTAGATACCACGCAACTGTACGAGGGTGTTCTCATTTTTGACCAGTACATACTTAGCACCCTCTTCTTTACGTAGAAAAATTCTGCCGTTTGCAATCCAGCAGAAGCGATATTTTTCAGCAGCAGCGAGGTCTCGAGCAAGAAAATGCAACCGCTTGGCTTTATTCGTGAGATGTTCAGAAAAATAGAGGGGTGATGTTGTGCCGGCGAGCCCCAGGTGAGAGGTATTAAGCCGACATGTACCATGTTCAGAATTGTACAGTTTCGTACTCCTGACGAATTTTTCCTTCTCGAAAATGTTGAAAAACTCCACTACGACTGTCGATGTAGTGGCACTCGCTTTGTAAGGGATACGATAAACATCCCTTATTACGTTAACAGATTCCATGCTTATTGACTTCATGAGATTGACAGCTTGGTTTAGTAGGTCTGCCTTATTTTCCTTTTTGATAATCGGAATACCTCTAATCTCGACGGATGTTTTCCTAATGAAACGCTCTAGGCTTTCCGACTTTTCCTCAATCTCGGAGATGCAGATCCGTGTAGTGTTAATCTCTTTCTCAAGTTTGCAAATTTTAGCTTCAGAATCCACAACTTGACCTTTCAAAAAGCCGAAAAAAGCATGTAAAGCATGTAAATCTCATCCATTCCACCCTGCCTTCGGTGTCCGCCGGCGCCGATGGGTATATGTGTTGCGTCAATCTTATCCATTCCACCCTGCCTGCGGTGTCCACGGGCGCCAATGGGTATATGTGTTGCGTCAATCTCATCCATTCCACACTGCCTTCGGTGTCCACCGGCGCCGATGGGTATATGTGATGCGTCAATCTCATCCATTCCACCCTGCCTTCGGTGTCCACCGGCGCCAATAGGGTCGTGGTAATATTTTCGAATTGTTTTGACTCATTCGACTGTGTGTTTATTTGATTTCGTCTCGAAACTTTTTATCTGACTTAATAACTAAACTTAATTCTTTAACTTAATGTTTTACCTAGATTATAAGAGAATGATGTGGTCTCCTATAATTGGAAGCGCACACTGTATTTGTCCCTATTCCTAAATTGTAAACTTGCATGTAATTGTGTAGCCTCTGTTGGAGATCCAATAAAATAAATAAATAAGTAAGATTTGTGGTAGCAGGCATATTGCCGAGGATCTAGTTAAACATCGACGCGCAGACTGTTATCATGAATTTAGCTCTTAGCAGGGGCGCCGACACTAATAACACGTATGTTGGTCTTTGATGCACTTGAAACCAGTGATCAAAAATAACAGGAAAATGTTGGGTACTTTTATTAGATAAGATTAAGTAGATTGTTTTAATTAAATATATTTTGTTAACCTAAATTAATTTGTATAGGATTAACACTTAACCCCCCCTCCCCCCTATCAGCATGGGTAAGAACACCCACAAGGTATTATAAAAGTCGGCGTTTGCACTTTTGTATGAAACAGCAGTTTATTTTTTAAGAACCATCAAATTTTTTATACTGGGGGTGTTAATCATGTGCTAAATTTATCGGAACAGTTTGCGCGTCGATATCTCTTACACCGTACGTGTTATGTTGTGTGTGCTTGTGTGATGATTTTATCTTTACTAACCTGGCATTGTAGAGTTGTCTAGGTATGAGGTAGGGCACATATCCGGAGAGCTGAAGATACCGTTTTTCTCTAACCAAGTTGCCGCCAAAAGACTGTAGAAAAAGTTAGTTTAAAGTCAACGTAGTCTTCAGTTGGATGAAAATGGGTATAATTCAGTGCATATTGGTTTCACTCCGAGGAAGCTGCAGACCTTCCGGTATTAATAAATAACCAGTATAGGCCCAGGTTACTATCGTATGTAAAGAAAGCCAACCTGGGCCTGAGCTTGAAGCTAAGATAAGGTCCCTTATAATCCCGTTAACGGTTTTTACCACATTTTCTGCTGCACCGTTTCCCTGTGGTCTGCAAGGAGCTGTGGTCACGTGTTTTATTATTTTTTTCTTACAAAATGTTTTATATTCCTACCAGAAAAATGGTGGGCCGTTGTCTGTGACGAGTAATGTCGGTAAACCGAAGCGGGCAAAAATTGTTCTCATTGCTGTGACGCCTGTGCGTCCGTCCTACTCATAGCAATGGCTTATCTCCATTTCTAGTTTGCATCCACCATAATTCGATTTTATTAGAGCACGCAAGGGATTGTAGTCTTTTTTTTCTGGTAAAGTATTCAGTAATATAGGGCAACTCAAGAAACATGTAAAAAAAAAACATTAAAACGTTACGATAACAGTTTATTGTTTGGTGCTATTTATCTATATGCGTCGCATTATTATGATCGTGTTAACTATTTTTAAATTGTATATTGAATTTATGGATAACTATGGACTCGGGTGATTGTCGTTTGCACCCTATAATGATTGTATTTTGTATTCGCGGTAATTATGTAAACTCCATTGTAATTATGTTGCAACTATTTGAGGATCTTTCGGCAGCGAGATCTTGAACTGCAGTAGAACAATCAAGTAGATGGCAATCATGTTGATAGCCTGTGAACAAAAACGTTGATTTAGCATCTTGATTAAAAAAATACGAGTTCACTTTACAGAAAAGAAAAGAATCATTTGTTTACCTACAATATTTTCTTAATATAATAATATCCAATTAAAAAACATTTCTGCAGATTCAACGCAAATAGCGTTGAATATGGTTTAAAAGATTATACAGAAATACTTATTTCGATTTTTGCTATAATTGCAATGTTATACAGCAAATCAATTTTCACGCCTCCCTCATAAGACCTAGGCCAAATATGTTTTGTTATTCGGATAGCTCATGACCTAAAGAGATGCCATAAAGAATATTAATTAAAAATCTCGACTAATTAAAAAGTTATGCAACAACGTGAAATTTCGTGGTTATTCTGGTTAAAATAATATGCAAATACAAAAAAAAACAATTTAAACAACCATTTTGTTTCGGACGAGAGGGGCACGACCAGCACCCGCAGTCGTCCTGGGACAATCTCCCAACGATTTTGACGTATGTCCCCTACTACCTGAGTCTAGCGACTCTGCTGGCGACACACGTCACCACGCACTCCTGAATGCGTATTGTTCACTAGGTACAACCCACAGGGACCTCGGCGAGGGACTGGCGACTTAGAGGGATTCCTTGAAATGAAACAGGAATGTTCAGTCTTGACTTGTTTCTTGTAATACTGCTGGATTCGGAATACCAAACCATAGAAAATTGCCCTTCTTTTATAGAGACCTCTAGCCAATCAGAGCATTTTAATTTTGCACACGGCACTAATCCCTTTTCTCTCAACCAATCAGAACACTTCAAGATTGTACATGGCACAAATGTGACTTTGTATGGGAAACTTACTTTGGCAATTTTCTATGATATCACACCCCTTACAATGTTCATCTTATAATGCTAACATAGGAATGGACTTATTCTACCTATATACTAAAAACTGTATCAATAAATCTTAGTTTAGACCTTAAAAATAGCAAAAATCTATAACGGTTCTCATTAAGGTAAAGGTTTCACATTAGTTAAGCTTAGGCTGTTTTCATGGTACAAGTAGCGTCCCCTAGTGTTAGGAATGTGCAACAAATTCGACGTCTGTATTACTACATTATTAATTTCCTAAAATTAAATAATGAATTACTAATAAAACAATAAAAATAACTAACTGAATGTTGTTGCTAACAATAATATCTAATATAATTTCAAACATCAAAAGTTCGTAGAACATAAACTCAAAACTTATAAGTCGATAAATTTTCTTACACAATTTTGCTTATAATTCCTAAACGCGTTGTCCTATCAACTTGAATCTAACTGGAATATTGGTTTTATGCAAGATTCTATCATACAAAACAAAAATTATCGAAATATCACCATAAACAAAAAATCACATTTTCAAGTTACGTAATTATACTACAGTCCTAACAATGATCAAATGTTTCTTTGCAAATTCGTTTGTTTCAGTCTTATTAGATTGAATATGAAAACTAATGAGAATTTTAAGTTAGGCAAACTAATTAGAGCAAGATAAACGATAAATTAACAAATTCTAATTAGATATTACGAAATATTTTCTAACTTACGACTCGATTCATTGACTATAGAGAGCGCATTCGTCGCAATCCCGCTGCTACTTGTGCCCTAGTGCGTAGATAGGGTCCCGTTGCCGAAATTCTCCCCCTCGTGCGCTGCACCATCTTCTTGACTCGGCAACACTCCCGGCACCAACAGCACCACTCTCGAACTGGGTCTTCGCAGCACTCCTCCTCTGGTCTCGACATCGACGATCCTGGTTCGCCCATCTGGTCCCGGATACACTTGCTGGATTCTGCCGCGTGGCCAGGTGCATCTTGGTAGGGTGTGGTCGACGATCAACACGATGTCTCCATTCGCAGGTCTGTAGCGCTGATTCTGCCCGCTGTCTTCCTTGGTAGTAGAGTGGGCAGGTATTCTCGCAGCCAACGTTGCCAAAAGTGGTCGGCAAGTCGCTGCGTGGCCTTCCAGGTGTGCTTGCCCACAAGCTCGTTGTCTTCAAAGCCGCCGATTCTCGTCGCGCCGCACGACCGCCCGATGAGGAAGTGGTTTGGAGTCAGTGCTTCCTCCTCGGGGTTCTCGGAGAGGTGAGTGAGAGGCCGAGAGTTGACTATATGCTCGGCCTCTAGGAGGAGGGTGTGGAGTACCTCCTCTCTTGGATGTCTTTCGTTAAGTGTAGCGTCTAGTGCGGTTTTTATGGATCGCACCAAACGCTCCCATGCGCCGCCCATGTTTGGCGCACCAGGAGGTATGAATTTCCACTGCACGCCGATCTTCTCTGCTTCTGAAATGAAGTCTTCTTGCTTCATGGTGTCTTGTGCTTCTTTCAGTTCTTTGTTCGCGCCGACGAAGTTAGTCCCGTTGTCAGAGTAGATAGTCTTCGGCATTCCTCTTCTTGCAGCGAACCGTCGCAGCGCCATGATCATGCTGTCGGTGGAGAGTGAAGGAGTGAGTTCTATGTGTACAGCTCTTGTCGTCAAGCATGTAAATAAAGCTCCCCATCTTTTTTCATGACGTCTTCCTACGGTGATTGTTATAGGGCCGAAGTAATCTATGCCGGTGCACGTAAAAGGAGGGTTACTGTGCATCAGTCGTTCAGTAGGTAAGTTGCCCGTCGGTAGTTCTTGCGGTCTTGATTTTCTTGTCTTGCACCACTGACATTGATGCTGAACTGCCTTGATTGCTGACCTCAGTCCCAATACCCAGAAGCGCTGTCTTACTTCGTTCATAACTGTTGCGTGATTCCCATGATTGAAACGGCAGTGGAAATCCTCAATAATGAGTCGTGTCGTCGTGTCCTTGCTGTCGAGCACGATAGGTCGCTTGTAGTCTCTGGTTACCCCCTGTATTGCGTCGATTCTTCCTTTTAGCCGCAGGAGTCCTTTTTCTAGTGCTACGTCAAGTTTTTTCAACTTGCTGCCGCCTTCTAATTGCTTCCCTTGCTGTAGACACCTGATATCTTCTCTGAAGCCTCTTTCTTGACCTCCTTTTAGTAGCAGAGCTTCAGCTTGCTCCAGTAAGTCTGTGTCTAATGGTATGTAGTTTCTTTCTTTTATTTTTGAAGGTTGGTGTCGCTTCGCTACCGTCTTCTCCTTTTTTCCTGTCGTTTTTCTCCAGGTGGGATCTTCTTTGCTGACGTTGACCTTCACCTTTGTCCTGCAGAGTTGTATGAACTGCAGTACTCTTGCTGTGGCTCGCCAAAGTCTCTTCCATGATGAAAACTTCTCAGGATTTGGTGATGGATGAGTGGTGCTTGTTGCTGCTACGACGTCTGTTGTCTTTTCTTCGCCGGTGGTTTCTTTCTTAAAGGTTCTCGCTGCTGGCCAGTGAACTTCTTCCTTTCTCAGAAAGTCCGGTCCGGTGTACCATCGGTGATTGCAGTCGAAGTGTTCTGGTACGTCGCGCGTCGCGTCATCTGCAGGGTTCTGCGCCGTGGGTACCCATCTCCAATCTTGAGGTTTGGTAAGATCTTCAATTTCTGCTAAGCGATGAGCCACGAATGTCTTGAAGGTTCTCGGGTCTGTCTTGATCCAAGAAAGTACGATACTGGAGTCTGTCCAGAACGTTTTCTTCTCTACTTTCAGATCCATTTCTTCTTCTACTGAATGTGCCAGCCTGCTTCCTAGGAGAGCCGCCTGTAGCTCGAGTCGCGGGATTGATACCGGTTTCAGTGGAGTGACTCTTACTTTCGCTGCCACTAGGTTGACGTGGTAAGTTCCATCTTGATTTATTGCTCTCCAATAGACTGTTGCTGCATACGCCGTCTCACTTGCATCCGTAAACGTGTGCAGCTCCCCCTCGGTGCGATGTGGCGCCAGGCATCTTGGAATCTGAAGGTCTTGGAGAAGCTTCATTTTTTCTAGGTAAGTCTTCCATGCTTTGTACTCCCTTTCTTCTATATCTTCATCCCAGCCGATACCACTGCGCCATATGTTCTGAAGCAGCTTCTTACCCTGCATGAGAACGGGTGATGCCAATCCCAGTGGATCGAAGGTCGACATTACAGCGCTGGTGACTTCCCTTTTCGTAGGCACCTTGAACCCCTTGGCTATTTCCTCTGGTGTATTCCGGAGATTTGCCCTGAAGCCGATGGAGTCCCTTTCAGTGAACCAGCGCAGTCCCAAAGTCTTTTCTTCCTTCTCACCTAGGTCCACTTCTGTTTTTTCTGTTGTCTCGGTGTTCACGTCTTGCAGCAGCTTAGGGTGGTTTGATGCCCATCCTCTTAGCTCGAAGCCCGCCTTCTTGTGTATGAAATCCACCTGTGCTGTCACCTTTTTGAAGTCTTCTTCCTTGTGGAAGCTGTGCAGGTAATCATCCATGTAATGGTTCAGTTCAATTGCTCTCGCAGCCTCTGGATACTGCTCTTTGAAGTCTGCTGCGTTTCGATTCTTCACGTAGATCGCTGTGCTCGGAGATGATGTTGCGCCGAAGATGACTGATGTCATCCTATACTTCTTTGGCGACACGTCGCGACGATCCCCGCGCCACAGGAACCTCAGGCTGTCTCTATCTTCTGGCCTGATGCGTACTTGGAGAAACTTTTCCTTAATGTCGGCCGCCACTGCTAAAGGTCCTTGCCGGAACCGCAGTAACACTCCGAAGAGGGATTGTAGCAGGTCTGGTCCTGACAGCAGAGCGTTGTTGAGGCTTCTTCCTTTTGACATGGCTGCGGCGTCGAAGACGATCCGTATCTTCTTCTTTAACGGATGTACCACAGAGAAGTGAGGGAGGTACCACGTTTTCTTGGGGTATTCTGCTTCATCAGATGCTTCTTCTGCATACTTGTTATCGATTAGATGCTGGATCTGCTTGCTATATTCCGCCTTCAACTGAGGATCTTTGTCTATCTTCTTTTCGATGTTGATCAATCGGTTCTTGGCAGACGTGTAGCTTTCTGGCATCTGTTCTTCTTCATTCTTCCACAGAAGTCCAGCTTCAAATCGTCCATCTTCAAGTCTTTTGCAGGTCTTCTCTAGGATGGTGAGCGCTCTTCCTTCTGAGTCTGTAGTGGGTCTTCTTGGTTGCACGCCAAGTGCTTCGATTGCGAAATGATCTTTAATAGCTTGATGCATCTCTTCTTCTGGAGCGCTGACATGTAGACAGGCGTTCAGGAAGTGTACTGGTCTTGCGCCTCTAGTGTCTGACCCGTGGAGCACCCAACCAAGTCCTGTTCTTGAAGCAACTGGTTCTCCTGGTTTTCCTCTTCTCACTTCTTGAGTCACGATCAGCTCCCAATTATCTTGACCGATGAGTAGCTGAGGTGACTCTCTTGCGTAATATAGGGAGTCGGCGATCTTCTTTAAGTGTTGACAATCTTGAATCCTCTTCTTGTCTAGGAACTGCGGTGCAAGCTTCAACTCGTCGACGGTCCGAACTCGTTTCAGGGTCTTCTTGTTTTCTTGATAAACCCCTTTTACTGTAAGGTCCAGTATCTGAGAATCCTTCTTTCTGATCAGCCTGCCTCCCAC
This sequence comes from Agrochola macilenta, assembly GCA_916701695.1. Classification (NCBI taxonomy): domain Eukaryota; kingdom Metazoa; phylum Arthropoda; class Insecta; order Lepidoptera; family Noctuidae; genus Agrochola; species Agrochola macilenta. Next base: position 10,210,534 of record OU753562.1, read on the forward strand.
TGTCTCGATGACCAGTTCCTCCTTGCTTCCTTGAACGCCAATCTCTTCTGCCACTTGTTCATCCAGAAGTGACACCGTTGACCCCTCATCCATGAGAGCTAATATCTTCTTTGACCCTTTGGACCCGAAGATTTCCACTGGAACTATTTTCAAGTATGCCCTTGTGTTGCTGACTGCATTTACTGATACTGTGACGCTCGCTACTTCTTGTGGCGTTTCCTTTTTCTTATCATCTGTCTTTTCTTCTGACTCGACGTGGAGTAGATGATGGTGCCACCTCTTGCATTCCTTGCACGGTGGTTTTCTGCAGCTCTCCTTTCGGTGTCTCCCTTGAAGACATTTGAAGCAGACATGACTCTTCTTCGCTGTTGCCCACCGATCTTGAACCGACGCCTTCTGGAACTTCTGACATTCGACGAGGAAGTGTTCACCCTCACACATAGGGCAAGCCTTTTCCGTTTGTCTTGAATCCTTTTCTTTGAAGTTCCTTTCCTTTGTTGAATGCGTCGCTTGTCGATGAGTCCGTTTGAAGCCGCTCTTCTCTTCTGAAGTTGCGAAGGCTCCACACTTGTCCGCTTCTATGTTTAGGAACTTGGATACCAGCTTCAGGTTGGAGAACTCGCTTTCATCTGATGCTGCAGTGAAGTCGTACCATCGGAATTTGAGAACTGTCGGAATCTTCTCTATAATTTGTTTCACCATCTCGGGTGAATGCAGGTACTGTGGTTTCTTCAGTCCTTTTATTGCTGCTACGCTGTTGTTGATCTGGCTCGCGAAGATGCATATGTCCCTTGGATTTTCTGAAATCTTCGGTAATGCCTTGACTTTATCCAATTCTGCCAGCACCAGCGCATCAGGTCTTCCATATCTTCTTCTGAGGGCCTGCATCACTTCCAACGGAGAGGCTTCAGAGTACAGCAGGCTCTTGATAGCTTCTCTTGCGTTGCCCTTCAGTGCTCTTCTTAGTCGAGCCATATTCTGGACGTCGTTGAACATCGGTGCTGTATCTTCGTAGACAACCTTGAAGGCCAACCACTCGCTGCTGTTGCCGTCAAAGTAGGGTAACTCGTGAATGTACTTCGGCTGCGCTGCTGGTCCTCCTCTTGTGGTGAAAGCTTCTTTCAGTGCTGCTGCCAAAGTTTGAATCTCGATTGTAGCCCCTTTCACTGAGGAATTTTCTTCAGGCTTCACGTTCGGTAGTTCCTCTGAAGGGTGTTGATCTCGATGCTCTGGTTGCTCCATGTTTTTGTCTTCCAACACTGATGTCTGAATCCAGTTTTGCACCTGCGCTGTTCTGTCCTCTTGGTCTTCATCCACGGAGTCTTCATCCTCACATTGAGCCAGCTCCAATCTGACACGGGCTAGCTTCGCCGCAGCCTGGGCTTGATTCAATTCCAGGCGTGCTAATTCTTCTCTGGCTTCCAGCTCGCGTCTTCTGGCCGAGGAACTCGTAGTCTTCGTAGATTTGGCGCGACGACTGACCCCCTTCGGTTGTAGGGTCGTGGCGGAGCCATAAACACCCTTTTCCGGGACATCTTCTGGGGTCTTCTTAGTCGTCTCCTTCTGTGCGGCATCTTCCTTTTTCTGTCCGTTCTTCCCGGACGCCGCTGTTGTTGCAGTCGTAGTCGTAGCCTCTGTAGCCGTGGTCCCCTCCGTGGCCGTTGTACCCGAAGAAGTGTTCGTGTCCGATGTCGCTGCGGTTCCCGATGACCCTGACGCTGACGTGACCCCTTCTGACCCTGATGCTTCTGCAGTCGTGTCCCTTACGGTAGGACGAGACGGCGGGTTCAAGGGGGCATCCTTCTGCGACCTGGTTACCGGCATCTTGCAGTGTTTTCTGAATCTTCTGGACTTCTTGCTTCTTCTTCTTCTGGCAGGATATCCGGCTCGAAGGACCAACTGTTTCGGACGAGAGGGGCACGACCAGCACCCGCAGTCGTCCTGGGACAATCTCCCAACGTTTTTGACGTATGTTCCCTACTACCTGAGTCTAGCGACTCTGCTGGCGACACACGTCACCACGCACTCCTGAATGCGTATTGTTCACTAGGTACAACCCACAGGGACCTCGGCGAGGGACTGGCGACTTAGAGGGATTCCTTGAAATGAAACAGGAATGTTCAGTCTTGACTTGTTTCTTGTAATACTGCTGGATTCGGAATACCAAACCATAGAAAATTGCCCTTCTTTTATAGAGACCTCTAGCCAATCAGAGCATTTTAATTTTGCACACGGCACTAATCCCTTTTCTCTCAACCAATCAGAACACTTCAAGATTGTACATGGCACAAATGTGACTTTGTATGTGAAACTTACTTTGGCAATTTTCTATGATATAACACCCCTTACAATGTTCATCTTATAATGCTAACATAGGAATGGACTTATTCTACCTATATACTAAAAACTGTATCAATAAATCTTAGTTTAGACCTTAAAAATAGCAAAAATCTATAACGGTTCTCATTAAGGTAAAGGTTTCACATTAGTTAAGCTTAGGCTGTTTTCATGGTACAAGTAGCGTCCCCTAGTGTTAGGAATGTGCAACAAATTCAACATCTGTATTACTACATTATTAATTTCCTAAAATTAAATAATGAATTACTAATAAAACAATAAAAATAACTAACTGAATGTTGTTGCTAACAATAATATCTAATATAATTTCAAAAATCAAAAGTTCGTAGAACATAAACTCAAAACTTATAAGTCGATAAATTTTCTTACACAATTTTGCTTATAATTCCTAAACGCGTTGTCCTATCAACTTGAATCTAACTGGAATATTGGTTTTATGCAAGATTCTATCATACAAAACAAAAATTATCGAAATATCACCATAAACAAAAAATCACATTTTCAAGTTACGTAATTATACTACAGTCCTAACAATGATCAAATGTTTCTTTGCAAATTCGTTTGTTTCAGTCTTATTAGATTGAATATGAAAACTAATGAGAATTTTAAGTTAGGCAAACTAATTAGAGCAAGATAAACGATAAATTAACAAATTCTAATTAGATATTACGAAATTCTTTCTAACTTACGACTCGATTCATTGACTATAGAGAGCGCATTCGTCGCAATCCCGCTGCTACTTGTGCCCTAGTGCGTAGATAGGGTCCCGTTGCCGACACATTTCTTGACAAAAATTCAGTCCCATAACATACTAGTAATATTTAAATGCCTTATTATAACAGTCCTTTCGGTTATTTATCCTGTGACACCAACTCACCAGGAACCTTGTGGCGGCGTCTACATCGCTAAATGCGGACTACGCATCACACTGACGTCACGCAAAATCCTGCATCGCGCAAGCAGTGTTTACTGCGCGACTGGCATATACAACGTGCCGACTAAACAATCGTCGGGCAGTAGCTCACCAGACAGGACATCCGTCTGGCAGGAGGATCCTCCTTTTTCTATGGAGGATTAGCGAACTTTACACCCTGTTCCTCATGCCTCTATAACCTTATTGCAACGAGAATAAAGATCACGTTGATTTTGAAAGTGTTGCAAAATCAGTGGTATTATAACAGACTGAAAGGAATGTACTAAACCACTTACCGAAGTGAGTAGCTCTCTATTTACATGCGCGTATCCCTTCAAGCTCACAACCGCTGGGTTCATCTCGATGGCTTGGATGAAGTGATCAATCTGCAAACATAATGTATAGCTATGATATGTTCAAGAATTTGAAACACGTATAATTGTTTTCCATCATTGTGACAATATTTTGGCGAATGACTTGTTTTTATTAACTATTCTTAAGTAGTTTTAATTAAGTAAGCGCGATGATAGAGTAATTACATTTTATGAAACACATCATTATTATACACAAGACAAGAAGAAAACAAAACAATAAGAAAAAATATTTATTTGCCACAAAAACACATGCATACAAAAAGATATCAGATAATAAAGGTTGTATCCAAGTTAACCAGGCCGAATTAGAGAATATCTTGGAAATAAACCTTTCTAAAAGATATCACGATACCGTAGGAGAGAGTGAGCTACGCCGTAGCACCGCGTAGTGTATAGGCCACTGGGTAGCGTAGCAGTACGCCACTGCGTAGGCGTAGGTCTACGAACTTTGGAGATACGCGTTGTAGGTGTACGTACGTACTACGAATAAAAGTTTAAAAAATTGTACACCTTTACTTCTTATTGTTCTCATTTATACTTACTATTACTCCCTTAATTCGTTGGAAAGTATGATCCCACATGCCACATATTGATAAAAAATGCGAATCCTACCTACTAAAATATAGGTACCTCTTTCTGTGTGGGTCTGTCAACTGCCAGGACGTCGATGGATAAAAGTGTATCTTGGACACCCGCAGCCACCTGAAATAATAAACAGTTTTATATATTTTGTAACAGCGAACCCAATCTCCCGACTAGAAAATGTTCTGCATCAAAAACGAAGCGTTATATATACTAACTGTGGACAGTAATTGCGTTGAACCTTACTGAAAAAATATTTCTATTGCAAAAGCTTTTTATCATTACAGTAATTGTACGGTAGGCCGCAAGTCAGTGGTAAAAAAACCAATAAAATAAAAAAGAGGCTAAAATAAGAGGCCAGCTTAGGTATATACCTTTACTGACTAAAACCCAATATATACCTAAGCTTAGCTCGCCGTCCGATAAGAACCAGGCCCGGGTCGACGGCGCGTTGTGTTCCACGCGCGCCTCAAAGAGATGTCAGCAACAACTGACGGGGTCCGTAAGGACCAATGCCTGCTGGGGTTGCGGGTTTGTCCGAAAGGGATATCGCGGTCCCGGCACACGGGCAACGGAAGGAACACGGGTGGGTTTTAGTCAGTAAAAGTCTGACACGCCCTCTCGCTCCGCCCAGAGTGGGAGAAGTCATTTGAAGATTTCCCACACTCAAAAAAAAAAAAAAGATTAAAAACGGTATATACCTAAGCTGGCCTCTTATTTTAGCCTCTTTTTAATTTTTTACGTCAGTACATTACCGTAAGGGTAGACTTATGCGAGCAGTCAACAAATATGAAGAGCAGAGTGGAGCAGTAAGCTGCGTCGACGAACAGGCCCATCTCTTTGAAGCTGAACCCAAAGCCGTGGTCCACTATCTCTGACAGGGCTCCGTAGACAGCTATCGTTATGTTCGCAAACCTGAACATCAAACGTATTAAAAAAATCCTTATTATCCTCACATAATAGTTTAGTTTACAGTCCTTGCATAGTTATTTTACATCACTTTAAAAATCACAGTGTTTATTCTCGTTTCAAAGGTTGCTGCTGGTCGCTCTTGGAAGTTAAAATAACCTCTAAAAGGACTCAATAATGAAAAAAACACAACAAGCACAGCTACTCCAAGCACAAATAACATGACGTCGAAAGAGATTTAATCAATACAAACATGACGGCAGAGACACAACTTAGGAAAAAAAAGATGCAATAAATGAGTTTTTTAGCCTCGGTTAGTTACTTACATGAAAACACAGTAAGTAGAATAAGTTCGCGCATAGGCGTTTCCTAGTGACTGAAGCAGCTCGGACAAGTTGAGCCACAGGTACCGATACCGAGATATTAATTTCGCTGAGCAGTCAACTTCCACATCCTGATAATGTAAAGAAGTTATTATACATTGTAACATTCCCAAAAAAATAAAATTTGTCCATCATCAACAAACAAAGCCCTCTGCGTTTCATTCAAAGTTTGGAAGCATCATGCTCTTTTACCTGTGTCTGTGCAATTATGGAATTGAAAGGGAAATAAGACAAGAAAGAGATGACTTAAGTGCGTTTGTCCACCGAAGTCGTCACCGGGACGTCCGGTCCGAGAACGAGATGACGGCGCTGAAGTTTCGAGTAGTTCGCCGCGATCGCTGGAACTAGGTGTTCGCCGCAATACCAAACACGTTTGTTCTTATCCACCGGGACGTCACGTTCGGTTCAAATAATCTCGTTTCTCGGTGACGTCCCGTCCCGCCCGGCTGCGGTGGACAAACGCCGTAACATTGTTTGTCCACGGCACCGTGAACGGGACGTCAACGAGAAATGTGATTACGCGGCCATAGTAAATGTATTGTCGGGTCTTCAGTGTCCTCATCTCATTCTCGATGACGTCCCGTTCATGGTGCGGTGGACAAACGGTCTTAGTCTACACAGACATCATTTCTAGATGGTATTTGATGTGAGATTCCAAGTACCTAAACAATATATAGATGCACTAGCAGCGCCCCGCGGTTTCACCCGCATAAGTCTCGATCCCTTGGGAATATCGGGATAAAGAGTATCCTATGTGTTAATCCAGCTTATAAACTATCTGTGTGCCCAATTTCATCCAAATCCGTTCAGTAGCTTTTGCGTGAAAGAGTAACAAACATCCATCCATCCATACATCCATCTTCACAAACTTTCGCGTTTTTAATAATATAGTAGGAAGTAGGATTACCCTGCGAAAACATTCAGACAGACTTTGCGAGGCGATCTTAATTCCTTTGCAGTTGATGTACCACAGCGCACAGTTCATATTGATCATAGTTATTATGTGGTAGTATGCCGTGGTATGTCTCAGCAGGAAACCGTCCATGAGGATACAGAGGCTGAGCAGGAAACAAACGGCTAGCAACAAGCACCCCACGCTTATGATGACGATGGTCGTCTTCAGGTTAGGGAACTTAAGGTTTTCGCCGGTAACTCGGTAATATCTGACCTGTAAATGTAAATAAGTAGGTAAAGGTGAGCCAACACCAACCGCGGCAAATTAACGGCATTATAATATTTGCGTTTAGAAGTCGATAACAATAAAAATTCTATTGTCTCGTTGGAACTCATAAATACTGTGATTTTATCTCGTTGTTTTCTGAAGTATAAGAAAATTTGTAAAGAATACCAATGCTGATCTTGTTTATCATCATCATCAGCATTTCAGCCGAAAGACGTCCACTGCTGGACATAGGCCTCCCCCAAATGGGGATTGGATGGGGGGGGGATTTGCTAATCGCCACGCTTGACAGGCGGGTTGGCGATCGCAGTATGGTGTTAAAATGCATAAAGAACGCTGCTGCCCATTCTCTCGTGAGTCTTTAGTCGCCTTTTACGACCTTGTTTATAATAGATATTAATTTAACTTATTAAGTATGCTTACCTGGAATTTCCCCCAATTCGTTTTATAAATAGCAACTTGATGAGCTACGCCCCAACCTACAAATGGAATCCAGAAATGCGGAACAAGGAAAATGACGAAAAGAATAGCATAGATATAGTCGTCAAAGCGTCGAATTGATCGCAATATCATGATGCGCTCGTATCCCACGATCAGAACGATTGCTGTGGCTGCGATGTAGAAGCATACGGCATACATAGTAGCAGTTGACTTCCAGCTAAATGTGATGGTACCTGAAATGGTAGTAAGAAACGTTTATTGTCACATTTACAAAGCATCAATGAATCTCTAAACTATTAACAAAATACACCTGCATAATAGAAGCGTCATCCACATAACTAATGACGTCACATATTTTCGTAAACGATTACGACTAATCCGTTTCATTTTGACAGTTCAACAACATTCATTGCGCTATTTACGTTGTTGAGCAGATTTTTTTTTCGAAGTGATGAAGCTATGGATTAGCAATCTGTTTCAAAACGATTCAAATTCTGATTGATCGTGTATTACGCAATTACAGTACAGCTTAGCATAAAATCATTGATTAAGGCGAAATACAATCGTGTTAGCGTTCCGGGAGCGGCGGTATTTCCCGGCCCGCGCCCAATTCTATTGCACTATGTTTACAAATGTTGAATTTAAACATTTTACGCGTGTTGATATAGAAAAATAAGTCCATAATTCCTTAAAGTATTTAATAGTGAACACGTAGACAAAATTTTAATACAATTGCTTTGATAACCATCGAATGGAATAGGTTTTTCTCTTAGTGGTTGTAACAAAAAAAGCAGATTTTAAGGTAACTTTGCCGTTTTTTTCTATCGAGGAAAGTTTTGTCAATCGTGTTTCGGGCCTCATACTTCACTAAGGACACTCTTCAATTTTCGTAATCATAAAATAAATTAAAAGCAAAAAAACCTTTTTTATTTTTACAATTTATATGATCCTCTTAGATATGATCATAAAAGCTTGTCGCGCGTTTATTTTTTTTTTGCAAACCTTTTGACAAGCTTTTATGATCATATAAATTGTGTACAATGAGGTTATAAGTTGATAGTTAAAAGTTTAAAAGAAAATTTTATTTTCCTTTTTTTTAGAGCATTTAAATAAAAGCTTTTTTTTTAAAGGTTTTTTTGCTTTTAATTTATTTTTTACTTTTTAGTTATTTCTAATTATTCTCGGCAAGCCCTTTCATTTGATACCCATATTGCAGAAGTGCATAAAAAATAACTATTTCGCCATCTTGGATGTTCCGCCATATTGGATTTAGAATGACGTCACATAATTTTTCGAATTACTCTCAACAAGCCCTTTCATTTGATACCCATATTGCAGAAGTGCATAAAAAATAACTGTTCCGCCATCTTGGATGGTCCGCCATATTGGATTTAGAATGACGTCACACAGCTTATCGTGTATTGTCATCCAAACTAAACGTGTATACAAAATTTCAGCTCAATCGGTTGAAGATATCTGCTTCAAAATTGAGTAGCAAGATTTCACGTGAACAAACATACATACATACATTGCAAGTTAAATAAAAACTTTAAAAAAAAAAATGCAAATTCGTTGTTTTTCCAAGAGAAACATTGATTTTGCGTGAAGTCCAAAATATCTGCTTTGGAACCCATTTCACCTTAAGGAAAATGAAAGAATAACAATCCATGTAGTCTTCATGTCAATCTAAACGGGTTTGGTGTCTTCCTAGTCTAGGTTTGCAGTACCGCCAGTCATAATGAAAAAATTGCTTGCATTGGTTTCGCAAGATGCTACGAAGTAAACGAACAATGGGCCGGATAAGCCCGAAAGGCCGACTCGGAACTATGTAGAGAAAACTTCAAACTTTTCTTTCAAACCTGGTCGCGAGCGTGTGATGGGCATGACGGCTAGTGCTCGGAACAGAACTAGCAGCAACTTGTGGTCTCTGTAAAACTGATCGTGGACCTCGCACGTGTCGCCATCTTGAGACGATAGCATGTCGCGTTGCTCCTGCTCCTACAGATAGAACAATTAAATAAAAGTACTGGGGTTCAATATTTAACTGACAAATCATCACTGGCTGTAGACCTCTCCCAAAACGATCAGATGGCTCTTGAACTGCCTTCCTTTTGTTCCTGTAGAATATCGACAACACGCGTAGGTAGTTAAGTTATATCAGGATCATACCAAGCAATGTAAGAACATGACCACAAACTCTGTGGAAATGATAATCTTAAATGAAAAAATCCCAAAAGAACAGAGTATTGAATTTCGTTGTTTGCGATTATTGCTGTCGAAACCAATAAGCAGCGGCCCTGGGGTAGAGCGAGAGGAGCGGTCACTCTAGGCGCCAGATGGCAAGGAGCGCCACAAAGCCAAATGCGAAGTAGTAGTTTATAGGAACTGATTAAAATTAAAACACCAAATACTAATTTAATTATACAGGGTGGCATCATCGATACGAAAACTTTTACCATGTATTCAGTACATGATTCTGAACCTTGCCCTGCGTTGAAATTTTTCGTCGGTTATTAAAAAAAATCTGTTCTTTCATAGAAAAGTGCAATACCTATGCGGTCAAAATATATGGAACACCAGATTATTTATTAATAACCGACGACAAATTTCAACGCAGGGTGGTTCAGAATGGTCCATGGCCCTTTACGGGGCACCGGTGTGGGCGCGTTCATTAAGGCTGCGACCAGCCCAGCGATTGAACGCGTCCCAAAGGGTCATGGCCATTAGGCTGGTCAGAGGATACCGCACGGTCTCTCGTGAGGCGGTGAGCCTCCTTGCCGGACTACCACCATGGGATCTGGAGGCAAAAGTCCTCGCGCACATGTGGGAGTTGCGCGAGGAGGCGAAACGCCGGGGTGTAACTCCGCTGCCGCGAGAAATCACGGCACAGCGGACAGAGCTCCGGCGGGAACTCAGGGCGGCATGGAAAGTGCGATTGTCGCAACCCAGCGCTGGGCACGCCACAATTGCGGCGGTAAGGCCCCTCTTTGAGGAGTGGCTAGAGAGGCGCCACGGCGTCCTCACCTTCCGCCTGACGCAGGTCCTCACCGGACACGGTTGTTTCGGGAGGTTCCTGTTCAGGATAAAGCGGGAGGAAACGCCCGGGTGTTACCATTGTGTGGATCGCCCGGAGGACACGGTGGAGCATACGGTGGAGGTCTGCCTGGCTTGGGCGGGGCACCGCCGTGTCCTCACGGAGGCGATCGGCAGCGGCGATCTCTCGCGTCCGGCCCTGGTTCAGGCCATGGTCCGGAGCGAGAGTTCATGGGAAGCCGTCACTTCCTTCTGCGAAGCAGTAATGCTCGCGAAGGAGGAGGCGGAGCGCGCGAGGGAAATGCAAGATGCGCGCCCTCGCGCCCCTAGTCGCCGCAGGAGACGCCCCGGGCGTCGGGAGTCGCGAGCCGACTTCCGGCCACCGTAGGCGCGGGCTTGCGGACGGTGGGCAATGGATAGCTCGCCGTCCGATTAGGCCCAGGCCCGGGTCGACGGCGCGTTGTGTTCCACGCGCGCCTCAAAGAGATGTCAGCACCAACTGACGGAGTCCGTAAGGGCCAATGCCTGCCAGGGTTGCGAGTTTGTCCGAAAGGGATATCGCGGCCCCGGCACACAGGCAACGGAAGGAACACGGGTGGGTTTTAGTCAGTAAAAGTCTGACACTCCCTCTCGCTCCGCCCAGAGCGGGAGGAGTCATTTGATGAGTTCCCAAGCAAAAAAAAAAAAAAAGGGTGGTTCAGAATCATGTACTAAATCCATGATAACGGTCTTCGCGTCGATGACGATGACCTGCACCTTGTATAGCACTAAAAGCTTTCATAACGATAAAGAAGCAGGAGTATACTAATTAGAGCTATTTAATTTAATTTAAATTTAATAAGTGTTGATATTTGCAATAAAAGTAGGTTCGTAAAGTGAAAGCGTCGATCAAAGGGCGCCGCGAAACCATCTCGCTCTACCCTGATCAAAGACTATTGCCGGCGCTGCCAATAAATAAGTAGTTTATTATTTTTACCAGTAAGTATACCTCATCCAGGTTCATGGTAAGCTACCTAAATTGTCAGTTGTTTCCAAAATATTTAAAAAAGTACTTACATAGTCTCTTTGTGTTTTTTCGTAAACTATTTTAGTTTGTTGCACATGCCTCATATCGTGATGTAGAAAACTATTATTGATGCCTTCGTCGAAAAGATGGTCTGGAATCGTCATTGTTAGGTACTTCGGTACCCAGGATACTACCAATGCATTCCTTACCAAACTGTGAAGAAAATTAACGATCTTTTATCAACCCGTGACATTATCCAATTGTAAACAAACTGAGTCAATTTAATTAAATTTTAAAGTAAATGACTTAGTCGCTCTTTGCATGGTCACCCCGGCAAGCCTACCTTAACTAAAGCGCGGTCACACCGCGAGCTAAGCTAAACTCACGTAGCTTAGCGTGTAGTCGACAATATGAGCTTATCAAATATATGCGAGGTGAAACTAGTAAACTGTACCTTGACACACATGCTACGGAGTACACTAACATAGCTGGAAACGTCGAGATTACTAGCTCATTATAGCTCGTTTAGCTTGGGTCTGTAATTCAGTATGTTGCGGTGTTTGTAAGATGTATGAAAAGACTTGGCAACTTATTTTGGTAAACTATGCTAAGTTAGCTCATCTATCGATGTGACCTGCGCTTCAGTTTCAAGGTCTGATAAAATATTAATTAAATACTTTTAAATTGCTCTTGCTAGCGCACCTAACGGTAATTGATACGTTTATTTGGATGTGTATTTAAGCTTAATTTACATTGCTGCCTTAGACCATTTAACCTACATCGGAAAAGAGGGGAATATTTTGCTTCGATGCTCGAGAAGGCGTGTGAAGCCGCGAGAATGCTCGAGCATTTGCAGCATTTCGCACTCATTCTCGCGACTGCGTTTTTTCGACACAAAGCGAGGACGTTCAGTTTTTTTCAACTCTCTGCGTGCCAATTCCTGAAGATTCGTGAATCCGATTTTTTTAAATTCACAAACCTTAGACATTTTCTTTGCTGTTCGCGCTGATGGCGCCATCAATGCACCACGTTTCACCTTCGTTTCGCGTACGATGTCCCATTTGCTGAAAAAAGTAATTGGAACTGCTTGATGGATTACATTAAATAAGCAGTTCCAATGTCTTTTATCAGCATAATAGGTTTCTATTTTATTTATCTGTGCTAGCAAGCTGTCAGTTTCAAAATCCCAGAAATATGTGAAGGCAGTGTTCTTTTCAAACAATTGTCAAATTCTTATTAATTTTAATAAGTTTGGTGATTTATTGATTCCCTAGACCCTAACAGTGATGGAACAGAAAGGTACCTAGAGTCTTATTGGTTCTGACCAAGCATAATTTGTTGTTTTTCAACTGTTTGAGAGCCAAAATGTTTAAGACAAATTACCAACAATATCAACCGTAAACTAATGGTATTAAAAATTGGTCATATACTGCATTGTACGTGTTAGTGTTTTGTGGCGTCACATAGGTATTCTAAAAATTCAAAAGTCATTTATTCAAACTAGACTGAGAATCAGCACTTTTCGAACGTCAAAATTACATAAGACAGTCCCCCAAAACGCCCACCCTTCACCACTTCCTAGTGCATTAGCTGGGAAGAAGTGGCGCAATGCAATTCAGCATTTGTGAACGCATCTAAGAATACGTGGCGTCGCGCGTCGCCTGTATGATATACCTATATGTTTGTCAGTAACGCACCCTTGTTAAGTGACAACACTCCGACGTAGGGAGCGCCCATTTTTGCTTGTCAACCTAATCTAATCCAGCCCATCCCTTGCTGCCCAGCGATGCCCTCAGCCGCGGTACGTACTCCACAGGGGGTGCTCTTATATGCATGCGTGGTATTGAGGCATCTCCTAGGTTGACCTGCGAGATGCCAATAAAAAAACAAAAAAAAAGGTTGTCTACCGTCGCGGGACACGGACTACGTTTTACGCTTAGAGTATACTCGTATAACACTGGAGAAGCCTTACGAACACTTCCCCTCTGTAAAAGTACAAGAACAAATGTTCTAGTACGTTCATAAAAACTACTTTCAAATCGATTCTAACGCACTTCGTAAATCGTTTTAAAGGCGCGCGGAGCTCCGTGAAAATGCCTATTTGTGCTGTTAAATGGTGTAAAAAGCGTTCAAATACGTCAAATTTACATTCCATATGCAATTTTTTTTTTCTAAGATTTAGTCATGTTTTTATTGAAATTTAAAATCCTAACCTCATAATAGGTACAATTCGAATCAACCATGATTCAATATAAAACGTAGCATGAATCGAGTATTTTACTCACGTTGCTTCTGTGACGTCACCGAGTCTCGCTACATCTCGTTTTTATGTTCGTAAAGATCAAAATACTTTTCTTTTGCATTGCGAAAATATACGTCAAATCAGCAAAACTTAAACGCACTTGACATGCGATTATGTCCTCTAGTAAAAATGTTAACGAGACTACCGTAGTGTTGAGATGTTTGAAATGTTGACATGTCGATAATTTCCTAGTAAAAATTACTTAGTAATTATTTTTGTTAATATATTTTTTTAATGTTCAATGTTTTATAATTTGTTTATGTCCGTTGAAGTGGTGGTCCAGTGAAGTTGTATACAAGAAAAGTTTTTAACCAGTGCGCAAATTTTTTTTGGTGGTTCAAAATCAGTAATAGAACACATTTCCATTATTTATAAAAAAAAAAAAAAATTTTTTATCCTCCTTTTAATCAGCAAAATATGGACACAATCTATTCGTAATAATATCAATGGGCGCGCGCGGCGGCCGGCCCAGGCGGCGGTGTTGCACGGGGACACCTCCCCTCCCCCCGGGCGGCAAGCGCTGTGACCCTGACCGACAGTCCGCTCATCGCACGCGCTGTCGTGTGACGTCGCGTCTAATCGCTTTCCCGCGCTGCACGTGTGTCGTACTGTACAGACCTACCGGTCACGATGTCAGACTTAACTAACCGCGAGTTTTATGAGATGGTGCGAGTGTATCTGAGTGGTGAAAGTTTGCGAGCAGCTCACAGAGCATACCACGAATGCGAGCCCATGGAATCCTTAACCCCGTAAAAGGAAAAGACCATTTTAGCGGCATAAGCTATTAAGTAATGTAAATTTAATTGATAATAATGCTTTATTTTCTGTATTTTGATGGTCCTAAGCCCATTAAAGTATGAAGGAAAAATTGGAATTACTCTTCAAATAACTTCAGGTCACGGCCTAAACATAAAAAAGTCTAGTTCGAATCTGATAAAATTAGCTATCAATACATTGTAAGTATTGTAACCCACGTAAATACCTACGCCGGCGAATCGAGCGATCACACAGCTGATAGGTAGGTACTTTCGCGCGTTCCGCTTCGCCGCGCGCCGCCGGGTAGCCATACAACCACTTTTAAAGTAAACATCTTTCGTTAACGATAACTTTTTTTTTTGTACTATGACGTATCAAAATAAAAAAAGCATGTTCAATAAAACTCGTTTAAGTTTAATTTGTCAAAATTTGCGCAGTGGATAAAAACTTTTCCTGTATATAAAAAAAAAATAACTTGACCTAATTTTTTATTGAGATTTTACTTATTACAAATTTAGTTACTTTTATTTGAAGTTATTTTATCTTCTTATTAAAATGTAACTATTGTATGCAACAGCCGTTTTATTTTATGGATTCAACCAAAATTCCGAATGAATATCGATATCGATAAAATAAAAATTAATGATACGGACTTCTCTTTCCGCTACCGCGTCCCCCGCAAAAAGTGACAGACAGTTTTGTTCGGAATATTGTGCATATGGCTTCTCCAGTTTTATATACTCTAAGGTTTTACGTCATTTGTATTTTGTTACAAAATACAAATGACGTAAAAAAAGTACTTACTAGATAAGATAGAAAAGATAGATGTGCTAAATAGTGTACCTAACTAAAATTTTACTTAACTTTAAACTATGTTACGTGTGTGACAATATTTTAATAACTAATCTGCAAGTTGGAGTTTCACTTCCGCTCTTTGATCATGACTTCACCTCCAATTAGCGTAAGAGGAGACAGGTAGAATACCTGCCACCTATGTCCCCAAAGTCTCATTAGACACCAGACCTTTAACCATTCAGCTAGAAAATGAAACCCCATTCGTTTCATGAATGTGCATCAAATCGCGTGTTGGCAAGTTTTACTTCGCCCTTATTATTAGCAAGTATTTTTAGTGTGGTAACTTTAGATACAACCGTGTCAATGTCAGTCATGTCATGTGTCAATTGATTTGAAAAAATGAGTCATCTGTGATCTTTGTCAATTTGTCATAGTGATGTGCCGAGTCGGCTATTTTTGGTATTCGAGTATTTTGGTACTCGTTGAAAAAGGAATCGAATCAGGATTCGAGTCACGGAACTCGGATAGGTACTCGAGTACCAGCATGAGTATTCGAGTACTTTGGTAGACTCGAGTACTTTTTTATTTGTTCGCGAAAGCTTGCTTTCGGTTCATAAGTATTATATGACGATAGGACAGTAAGTAAATAATAACATTATTATGGTATAATCAGTCTTTTTAATCTAATCAGTCTGATCAGTCATCAATATAATCAGTCTTTATTTTATTTAGTACTCTGACAGTAAACTTTGCATTTATTAATTAAATATTATGTACTTTTATTGAGTCATTTAGTAAGAAAATTCAATCTTAGTAGGAATTTGGAATTAATAGTGAACACACTGTAATTTTTTGAAACAATTAAAGCGAAACATACTTATTTTTTTAACTTGCCACGCGCGACACTCGTGACTAGCTTCACTCAGTAAGTTACGCGAATCGTAAGCATGCAAAGTTCGATTTTATGCGTGGAGGTAGAAGATTGCGATTAAAATACGCGACTTGGTATTCGAATACTGTAAGTACTCGAGTCCTGTATCCGAGTACTGTGGATTTGAATCCTATATTTTGAGTACTCGAGTATGTGAGTACTTACTAGGTACTCGAGTCAGTACTCGAGTCGGCCTGACTCGGCACATCTCTAATTTGTCATCAGTTTGCAAGTTTGTTTTGGATAATATTTCACAACTTTTATGAAGTCACTGATTCGTTAATTTATAAAGTTTATATATTTTATAATGGACTTTTTTTTTGGGAAACAACCAACTGTCAAAGGTAAGTGCTGAAAATTAATCAAATTGCTTTCCAAATTCCAAGACCAAAACCATTTGATTCATAACAATTTTGGATAATATTTTTAAGTTGGAGTTTGGAATAGATAAATTCACAAGAAATAACAGTATAACAATACTTGTGTTCAATCCGTGTTAATGGAAAATCTATAAGAACTTAGGTAACGATATTATCTTCGAAACTGCTAACCTTATAATGGTCTGTAAAGATCAATTTATTCAACAATGAATGATTGTTGATGAGTAATTCCTTATTTTCACTTATGACAGGTTAGACGGGTATGTTTGAGTTGTTAAAACATAAAGTGTGTGTAAAAGAATCTGAGAAATAAATGCAGAACAGAATATTTGCTCAGATTAATATTTGGTTGTCTTTGACATCATGTTATGATTGTCGTAGGAGTATAATAATAGTTAATTGGCCAATGAGACGATGGATACAATGGTTAAGATAAAAATGTAATAAAGTGTGACCTACTTTATACTAATAGCGTCCTAGGGATGATTCGCAAGAGAACCGATACTGTTCTGCTCAGTAGGTTCACTGAACTCCATGTGTTGGGAGACCGATGAGCTTACTGTGCAGGGCTAGACAGTGTGTCTAGTTTCTTATTTTTACTTTTTATTTACTAACATAGGCAAAATTCTTTGTTGGACTTTTTGTCTGAAATAAATGATTTTAATTTTTATATATATATTTTTTAATACATGTAGCATAATATGAGTATAGACAATCAAAACAATTTTTTTAATTAATCTTTTGCAATCTGTCCATCTATTGACATTCAGCATCTTTTGTGTTGTTTGTCTTTAGTTGTTCTTGGTATGCGCCCACTGGCTCATCCACATCAACCTACATAATTAGTTTGTCGGTCTTCATATCAAGTCTTGTGGGGTCAATCTTTTAAGCCTCCTGAATGTCTTGGTTTTCATAAGGTTTGATGCTAGGTTATTAGGATGGCTCGTAATCCTATTCTTGTAAGCACTGAATCTTTGTGTGATTTCTTCTTTAACCTTTAGCATTTTTAAGTCCCCATATAAGCTATCATTAGTGATATACCATGGTGCATTCGCTATAATCCTTAGCATTTTTTATTGGAACCTTTAGAGTATGTCTATGTTTGAATTAGCTACCGTTCCCCACAGCTGTATTCCATATGTCCAAATAGGCATTATGGAAACTAAATGAAATCATGATTATTATAATATTATGACCTAATCATTATATCAATGTTTTATTCAGAACAACAGAGGCAAAATGACCGTGAGCTACGCAAAGCTACTCGGGAGTTGGAGAGAGATAAGGTAGCACTAGAAAGAGAGGAAAAAAAACTTGTAAGTTCTTATTCATACTAATGCAATTATAACTATTATTTTTAATGAGATGTTTATATAGGAGTGGTCATGAATTACAACTATTTTCTTTAATTCAAATACTTAAAGATGTACCTACTAACAAGTTTAAATTACTAACTAAACATAAGTTATTTACTACATATATTTGTATTTTCAGGAAAATGAGATTAAGAAGATGGCTAAAGAAGGAGACAATGAGGGTTGTAAAATATTAGCAAAACAACTAGTTCAGATGAGAAAACAGAAAGCTAGGATTTATAATGCTAATAGTAAGGTAATATGAATGAAATGAAATTGACAATTTTTTTATTTTATTGTCACAAGATAACTCGGCCATTAGATACACAGAATTTCATTCTTGGCACTAAAAATAAACCTTTTAAAAGTAATTTTTTTATCAAATATCTAAACATTTTTATTGCTTAATACGAGATTGGGACCTTCTTAAAGAATACTTAATATGATATATAACTGCATATTAGTCATGTAATAACCTATTAAGTATAAAAAATTATACCTTAAAAAATCCCCAGAATATGAGGGAAGTGGATAAGTTATTCTTAATTTAGAATGACCAATCAACAATCTTCTTAACATTACAGATATCAAGTGTACAAATACAAAATAAGGCAATGGGTGCAAACATAGCTATTGCAGGGGCAATGGGAACCACCGCTAAAACCATGGATAGCATGAACAAAGTCATGAACCCGCAACAAATTGCTAAGGACATGGAAGCCTTCAGACATGCCAATGCTAAGATGGATATGACAGACGAAATGAGTAAGTTGTAGTTGGAATCGACTATGCTGTAGAATGGGCAACTAGCTTCATCTTTCTGACTATGGACTCTTTTGACAATTCAAAAGTATAATGGTTTAATTGAAATAAATGCTTTGAGTTTGAGAATATAATGAAATAGTAGACCTGTATTCCCAAAGGAATAATAGACTATAGTTTTTAGATTTAGGCATATTTATTTAGTACAGGTATCAAGCACACATCCAGAGTCTGGGCTGCTACTGAAATGCCTAATGGAAAAGTACACTGATTCTTATTAAATAAATGAGTCATTGGAAAAACAACTTAGACAAATGTGATTATTAGGATTAGATTAGATTGTTAATAAAAAATGATAATCTTAGAAATGTTTGCTTAAAGTTGCAGACACTCTTGATGACATTATGGATGAGTCCGGCGATGAAGAGGAGACTGAAGGAATCGTCAACAAGGTGCTCGATGAAATAGGCATTGAGATCAGTGGAAAGGTAAAAATACTGGAATCGATCCCATTCATTTGTAAATCTTTGACATTTGTTACTGTATGGGTAGTCTGACAAACAGTCTTCTGTCGGAGGGATATCGTATTACCCAGTTACTGGGTTGTGGAAGTCAGATAGGCAGTCGCTCCATGTAATATGTGTTTGCAATTTATTTGACAAACACGAGTTTTCCACTTATACAAATATCAACTTTATGCGAGTGTAAGTAAAGTTGATTTTAGACCGACTAGTAATGTTGAAAAAGTCATAAAAAAATATATATATATAGCTCATATTGAACCTTATGTTTAGGCATTACAGTTGTTTTTCCTAAAATTCGTATTTGTTTACATGTTTGGCAAATGAATTGCGAACGAAGATTAAATACCGGTATTCTGCTGCAACCGGTTAGACTGGAAGACAACCCCAACATAATCGGGAAAAGACTAGGCAGATGACTAAAAAATAACTGGCAGCCATGGCTGGTTTAAAGAATTAGTGATTTCTGTGCAACCAACTTATTACCACGCGTCGTAAAAGTCACCCTGCTTACTTAAGAGCCCATAATACTACCTCAGCTCAAATTCACCTTTTATCTCGCTCGCACTATACTGCTCGCGGAGTGAGTGAGAGCGAGACCAAGTGGGGTGCTGGCGGCTCCAAGGCGCCAATGGTAGTGTATTTTTGTAGGTAATTGCTTTTTACGGCGAAAATAATGGTAATAAAAAAAACGTAGTCGCTCCTTTATACTTTACTAGTTCAGTTATTATACAAAGTTTAATGATCTAATTTGAAGTATTTTTTTAATACCAGCGGTTTATTGTTCGGTTTGGATGTAACTTAGGATTTTTATTTCTATTGAGAAAATTAACATTAATCTGCAACTTTAACATATATATATATTATAAAATTAATGCTGCAGTATTTTCGATACGGAGGATCGTGCTAAGCAATTTGAGGTAGTACAGGCACATACATTGAGTAAAATCAATAAAGCTAGACATCCACGGCCTCACGTAGGGATTGCTAGTGTTGTCTAAATAAAGCTTCGGACAAACATCTGTCGGTCAAACATATTTGTAACGTGTCGGATCAAACTCGAATGTTGGCAGGTGGATAAAGTTCATACATTTTTATGAAATCGCGCGTCAGATTATCGTCGTGGCAACTGACCACTGGGCTTTAGGGTTACTATAGATATTTTACGGTTCAAGTACAAGATCAATGTGGTCCCTCGTCATAGCGATTGGGCCCGTGGGTTACTATTAGGCTTTTAATATTCACAAGCAAGGCCGTAAATTTCAGAATCGATTAGAATCAAGAATCTCAATCCAGAGTTCGTTTCGTTCTCGCGCGCTTTATTATTTCTCAGCCCCAGATCTAGAATTTTTTATGAGACGGGGCAAACACTGCTGTCTGCCGCCCTCCGCCAATACATTATGGGAGATGCACTAAGGTAGCCCGCGAAATTCAAATTTTCTCGAAATGAAAATGTTGGCAGCAACATATTAATCAAATTGTATCGATCGATAATGCGCCAATCCAACAGGGGCGCCAAAACCGTTGTAAAAAAAGAAAGAAATACAAAGATTATTTGTGCAGCGCGTCTCATTTATTATAAAGTTGCGGTGTGCTGGGTGGTGCACTTGTCTTATACGCTTGGATTTGTCGCCCCCTGAAGTGGGCGTTCGGGGCACGGGCCCGGTTTCCCCCCTCCCTTAGATCCGGGGTTGTTATTTCTGATGATATTTTTCGCCGGTCGCCTTATTAATTAAATTTGTATCTATGTACTAATATAAGCTTACTTTAAAATTAAGTTGTTAATTATATCCTCTGGTCCAGAGCTCGACCCCCCCCCCCCGGCCTTGTTCACTACATCTAGTTCAATGTGTTCTATCGGTCTAGATATCTAGACAAAACTCTTATTTTACCGTTTGTTTTTTCTTCCACAGATGGCAGGCGCCCCCTCCGTGGCTCGAAACAAACTTGGAGAATCGACCAAGGACGCCGATAAAGATCTTATGGATCAGCTAGCTAAGCTGAAATCTTAGAATATTAAATAATAATATTATAAATAATATATTTTACGTCAAGCACTTGAAGTATAATCGCTATTTATGAAGTTATTTTCTTGTTTTATACAGAATCATGTCGTTTAATTTGATTTTATCTTGTTGAATTCGTTACCTGTTGGATTGGAAAATGTGGATGATACCAATAAATAAGCGGTTTTTGTTATATTTTAATACGTCTACAGAATTAATCTGTTTTTCTTTAGCATTTTATGTCTAATGGAATACTAAATACAAGATGTGTATTCGAAGTAGGTATTAGTGATATATAGTATTTATATTAAATATCATAAATTGTAATAATTTACAGTTTCTTTAAGAAAGTTGGTGTACGAAATACCTCTAATGATTGCTAATTACTTTGCAGCTTGATATGTTTTATATTGGTAACTTATATTTTACGTGAAACTGCTTTCCAATAAAGTATTTACGTATTTAATTACATATGTACTTACAAATAGGAAAGTATAGATAGTCTAAATTGAAACACAGTGGAGGTTTAAATTAGAAGTTGCTATTTCAAACCAAAAGATGGTATCGTGTGTCATTAAACAATAAAAATATAAAGAAATCCGCACGCTTTCGTAAGGAGTGGGCTCCAGAGAAACCCTTTGCATAGTTTTTTACATTGCTAGGTCACCAGCAATGTAAAAAACTATGCAAAGGGTTTCTCTGGAATCCAGTGTAGCTATTCTAAAAGTACTAAAATATTGAAATGTACGTATAATAAATAAAGTATTTAAATAATCCCGTCTTCCAGTTTACATCCTGATTACCACGACTAAATCACAATTTTTGTATCGTAACTATATGACAGAAGCTACAATAACTTAAATTACACAAATACGTCCAATTATGTTTTGTTATCTAACGTGAGTATAATGTGAAAATAAATACCCTAACTGTGATATTTATATATTATACACTACGGGAGAACTTGTATTTTTATTTAAATCTCTACTACCCTTTATACAATATAATAGAGAACTACTCGAGGCGAGATATTTTTTTTTTTGAGATACTGTAATCTCTCAACTAAAGCTTCTGTGCATTAATCGACAAAGTACCGAACTACTATTTCCGAAACTAATCGACCCTAGGCGGGGTGGTTTATCCAGCTTGCTTCGCTCGCTCTTGCATCCTACTTTATTACTTCGGGTAACGGCGAAGCAAAAAGGAGGGTTATGATTTTGACTGGTACGTATATTCATAACTTCTAAACTGCTCATCATAAATTGACAGGTATCGTTGCAAACGCCTTATTCGTTCGCTGGTTATAGGCTATGTGACGTCACAATAAATATGGAGTCGCATTAAATATTTGAATATGGCGCCCTCTAGAGGATAAAGTCATGAAAATAAAAATGCTAATTTCAAACGAACAACAGATTTTTTAACGTTTCCCATGCAAGTCTGAAAGTTAAAAATTATTTGAGGAAATTTTTAGTCGGCTGGGGACTGACACTACTACTAGGTCGGTCCGACTCCAGGATCTTGAGAATTAATGTTCTGTGCTCCAGGACCAGACCACGAAAACTATCATTCTGCAGGAGGTGAGGTGAGACAGAGAGACGTTATCTCTCCGCAACTGTTCACCGCTGCATTGGAGGATGTCTTCAAAGTTCTGGACTGGGACGGGGTAGACATCAGCTTCAATGGCCACTATTATGTCACTTACCTTCAGTTTGCCGACGATATAGAAGTCATGGCTAAGATAGTCTCAGCCATCACTACTATATCGGAGGATCTCGGTACAATGCTCGATTACCTCATTAGAGCTTCCGACACAGTAGGTCTTAAAATGAACATGGACAAAACTAAGTTCATGTCAAATGCCCATGTAACACCCACCCTCGTGAAATTCGTAGACTCTACACTCTTAGTTGTGGACGACTAGGTACGTTTACCTAGAAAAAACTGTCCAGATACGTCGGTTCGAGAAAGAAGTCAATCGTCGAATCCGACTTAACTGGGCAGTGTCGGGAACCTACGCAATTTCTTCGCGTCTCACATACCGCAGTCGTGACCAGTGCGTGTTGCCGTGCGAGTGCAGTGAGTGATGATCTATGAAGCTGAAACGTGGGCCTCATTAGAAGGCTGAAAGTCGCCCAAAGGGCAATGGAGAGGGATAGCCCTCTCCATTGCCCTTTGGGCGGCTTGGAGTTTCTCTGACGACGTGATCGAATCAGGAATGAAGTGATCGGCATGAGAACCAAGGTAACCGACATAACCCGAAGCATTACCAAATTTATATGGCAGTGGGCAGGGCACGTTGCTCGCAGAACAGATGGCCGATGGGGTTGAAATGTTCTGAAGTGGCAACCGTGTACCGAAAGACGAAACGTTGGGAAGCCTCCCACGAGGTGGAGGTTCCTGCTGTCTTCACCAAGCCGATGACTTGGTGAAGACCGCAGGAATCCGCTAGATACGGGAATCACAGAACTGGTCGAAGTGGCGATGTTTAGGGAGGGCCTATGTCCAGCAGTGGAACTAAGTATTCCGGCTGAAATGATGAGGATGAAGACCTTAGTTAGGTTATTTCTCGTTTTAAACATTAATGTAATGCTCGAAACATTTTAACCGCTCTCGTACTGTTAACCCGTGCCGACATGATTTTTAGTACCTAGGTCAAATTTAAATAGCAGCGGAAGGGTTAATTGTATACTTTCATTGTAATAGTAAAAAATGTTGAGGGTGTTTTCCTCATGGTATATGATTTTCCTTAAGAAAAACGTTTTTCTTTTCTGGCACTTTAGTTCTTGGGTACGAAATGTTCGAAACTTGAAAGATGACCTTTGAAATACCAATTTTTTTTTCAGCCAATCTATTCATCATGAAAAGTAGGTTGGTGTCTCATTTCCCACGAAATGTATGGGAAAAGTTTTTTGGGATTTCTGAGTTTTTTAGTACTCAAACCAAAAAGAGTTTTTGATCCTTATAAGAAACAGGATCGATTGGCATCAAAAAAAGCTTACTTATCTGAAAACTGCCTATTGTCTCTCTGACTGTACTTTTTTTTAAATCTGATCTGTCTCTGATCTGAATCTGATTAATGCAGATCAAAATTTCTTAAAAAGAAGGACATTCTCTCCTTAGACCGTTTTCCTGTAACTACAAAGCTGTTCTTACTGCCCCATCTCATAAATCCACCTGGGTAGACCCCAAAATAATTAAAATTAAAGTTATAAAAGCTAAAACTCAACTACGATAAAAAAGTCAACTAAAAATTTATAAACAAGACATCACAGACGGACAAATTAAAAATCCAGAGTCACACGTAATCTGTGCGATTTATGCTAACACCAAGTTGTTGACTTTTTGTCCTTATTAACTTTTATTTTATCTTAATTCATAAGTTTCTTTGTATATATCGTCACAAATAGTCCTCTTTCTGTATGAATGGACAAAATAAAACCTAGGTATAGCATTGGAGGCGAGATGCAAATATTGTAAAGTTCGCTTCGCTCGCATTCAAAATTCTCTTAATTGTTAAGCTTTTCTGCATATGTCAACAAATTACTCTTTGTATGAATGGACAAACGATAACCTAATATAGCCGAGGTGAACTGCAAAAATGATCGAGTTCGCTTCGTAGAGCTGAAGATGCACTCCCCTGAAAATAAGTAACTGCCGGCGCCCATGCTGGAAACTACAGAGCTAAGGTAAGCCAACATAGCCAACCGAACTTAATGGGAGTGGGCTAGGTTAGACGGTTCCGGCTAAGGTAATTGGACTGCATGCTGTTCTAATGGATAGGCCATTGAAATTTCTTAGTTTTAGATGTGACCCAGATATTTAAACCTCAAAGCTTTGGTTAGCTCTTAAATATATAGCTGATTAAAGCTTTTCCACCCTGAAATGACGCGCCCACTACCACATTTTACGCACACAGTAATGCGGTAGCGGGGCGCGTCATTTCAGAGTGGGCAAGGCACACGTGAGCTTACTTAGTTCGCCCCTGCACCGGCCTAAATTCCGGGCTGACCGCGCTACAAATACCTAGCACAAACAATATAGGTAACATCTTAACTAATATTATAAAGATAGATCGATACAAGAAGTCAAATCTTTTCTTGACTTTTTGTATGTTTGTTTGTTACGCTTTCACCCTAAAACGGCTGAACGGATTTAGATGAAATTTGGCACATGGGTAGACCTTGACCTGGGTGAGGACAAACGATACCATTTATCCCGACATTCCCACGGGATCAAGACTTATGTGGGTGAAACCGCGGAGTGCATCTAGTTTTATAAATAAAAACCCTAACAAGTAGGTAGAAAGCCCGTCTTTTCCTTTGTAGCTCCACTTGATTTTTCATTGAAGTCTTTTCTTATTGCTATTAGATTTCTACTTTTCAACCCCATAGTGCAAGGACCTAGATATAATGTTTCAAGTTAGTTATTACTCTGAGGTTTCAAGTATTTGTGAAACGTAGTACCTATGGCGAGGATGGTGACGCGGTTAGTGATGTCAATGCTTGTTTTAATGCGTTAGAAAATCCGTAGTAAACTAGTGCAAGGAGTTTAGTTTCCGACAATGTTCAAAAGTATCTTAGACTGGGTGCAAATTATTTATAAGTAGGTTTGTAAGAGTTATTTGAATCGTTTGTATAGGCGCGCGCTATTATAGGTAGGTACATGAGACATGCGTGCATTCGGGAGATCGAACGTCGTCGTGCTCGTTCATAGCCTTTAAAATTTAATATTTTGTCAGAGTAGACGTCGGCTAGGATATCTCTTTTTCATCTTATTTCACTGTCATTTTCATAATTTCCCAGACACAAATGTAAGTAGGTAACTATAATATGTAGAGGCTCATTTTCGTTAGTCGATAGGGCATGCCACGGGGCCCGTATTCGGGGAACCATTTCATTAGTCGATGAAAGTCGACAGTCGATATACGGAGAATCTGCACCACTCGTTTGGCAGTTGCTTAGAAGGCTCATTTTCATTGGGTGTGAGTCTACGCACGCTTTTAACGCCCGCATCAACGTCTATTGTGTAGTATAGAAGAACAGCCCCGTCACACAGACAGACACGAAAAGCGACTTTGTTTTATACTATGTTTATATATACTATGGTTGTAGATACTAAAGCAGCTAGGTAGGGACAGTTTACTGTCAGTCAAGTAGGTACTCGACTTAAAAAAATAAGACTTGAGTAGGTACTCAAGTCTTATTTTTGTGTGGTTACGTGTGAATACTGTCATTGCAGCTTCTTGCAGTTACGCTGTGGTAACGACAAAAAAATTATATGGTTGCGTTGTCGCTAGTAGTTGCGTTACGTTGTGGCCATTCATGGCATTTATTCGTTTATGGCATTCCGAAACACAGTGGTCACGTGGGCAACACAAGTCTACGTCATCACATCTGTGTTACCAGAAGTTTGTAATAATAACTCCCCAACCATCTTTATTACCTGTGCGAATTCTGTTCTGTGGCGAATCCGATAAAACAATGAGGTTTTAATTAACAATTACGTTGGTTTATGTTTAAATTGAATTGTTTCGTTTGATTAGACACACGAAACGACAATTGAAAAGCTTTGGTTTCTGAAAATCTTTCCTTAATCTTGTTTTGTTGCAATAAAGTGGCAACTGGATAGTGACGTAAGCATGTGTTAGTCCCGGAATGCCAGACCTTGTTTTATTAGACCATGGTTGTGGCTAGTGTTTGCAAAAAGACAGATTGACTCCGGCTTTCGTAGAGGAAGCACGCCTTGACTCACCGAACGCAACGTTGTGTTTGCGATGTGGCCGGCCGCTAGTGCGCGGTCTCGCTGGTGGTTGCGTTGTTGCTGCGATACACGGTTGAAATTGACGGCCAAATGTGATCCGTGTAAATAAAATATTCATTTACGTACAAACCTTCCACGTGTTGTCGAGCGAGCGATAGTAACCGAATTTATTGAAGAATCAATAATCGAGTGTATGTGTCATATCATTCAACATAAATATTATAATAATATAGTAATAAATTTAATAATGTAGTACCTACTTAATAATTTAATAGTAAAACACAATACTCGCTTTTATTATATCTGGATAAAAAGCTCTTTTGAGAACTCGTACTTATGATTAACTCGAGTTTGACTCTTCGTAAGATCGACGACACAGAAAGAGGTGTATCCTAGTAACTTACACTTTTCACTCAATCAAATGTTTTATCTCCACTGACTTAAATAACAAATAAAAGTAAAAAAGATATCACCTTTTTGCGCCATTATTATCACAATCGCATAATTCTCAAAAGTTCGTAGGCCTACCCGATTGCCTGTTATGCTACGCGGCGAGCTACGGCGTAGCACGCGTTTGTGCTACGATATCATGCATCATCTTCTGAACTTATCATCACGGCGTCACCCTATTAAGCTAACTATCCTATCTCACAAACTGACGTACCTCTGTCGTTTACCGTTTAGAGGATAATCATGTAATGATGTGTTTTGTTTTGCGTATGGGCAAAAAAAGGAGGTGAACCAGATTTAGCTAGTGTCACTGACTTAACAAAAAATACGTAGATTGTCAACGTGAACAACATTGCGAAGTTATTGGATGCTGTTCTGAAGTATTTAGCTCTTGCCATAGATGCTTTATACTCATATGCTGGGATCATTTCATCAATTATTTGTCTTGTGAACAACATGTTGAATTAATGACACAGAATTCCACACATTTAAAACTACTTAACGAAGAGTACGAGCCGAGATATGTAGCCGTGTGTACCTATAATACTATTCGGAAATAAAACACCATAATAACATTAATACATGTAGTTTATTAAAAAAGGAAAAGGGGAATGAATACTTAACTAATGTGCCTCATACAAGATTATAATATTATTTATTATTTTCTGGGAACACTCTCTGGCTCTCTGACTCTGGCGTCTACGTGCTCCGTGGGGAACACTGGATATGAATGAAAATCGAAAGCTTTAAAACAGATGTAAAAAAAAAACAAATAATTCCGTAAATGATTGCATTAACCACAAAATAAAAACTTGTTACAAAAAAAAACAACCGACTTTCGAAAAAAAACACTACAAAGTGAAAAATAACCTTTATTTCGGAAGTCGGTTGTTTTTTTTTTTTGTAAAATGTTTTTATTTTTAACTTTTTCGTTGTGGTACCTACCACACACAGATTCGAATACCACTACCTGCTATGTAAATAACAGTTATAGGAAGTTATCATCATATCATCCACATATACTAAGTCGGAAAAATTCGTATTATTGAAGCTTACTCAAAAACTACCCAAGCAAAGTTTATAAAAAAAATATGGGACCAATTGGGGAGCATACCCTTTCATACAAAAGAAGAATTTTCAAAATCGGTCCACAATTGACGGCGAAATCGGCGGACATACAAAACAAAAAAAAGAAACACGTACATACGCGCCGAACCTATAACCTCCTCCTTTTTTGGAGTCGGTTAAAAAGACAAAGTACGTCGTAACAATCTATTAGATTATATGTCAACAGTTACAGAAATGTTCACGATAGGCTTTCGCCAATTTGACAGTAACTCAGCTAGGGTTAGGTTTCTTTTTGCTGGGTAGTACGTAGGGGTGTTGGTGAAAGTGTTCTTCATATCAGCTTCACATCTCGTTCCCTCTTGATTACCAACACATTGACAGACTGGCTCATCCTTTTCGTTCAGGGAACAGTCACCCTTGTTCAGACAGTAACCATGACACGCGGGCACTTCACACCTTTCCCCGGAATAACCAGCATTACATCTAAAATAAAGAAAATGTTTAAAAAAAACTTGAGAGGTGTCAAGGGTCACCCGGATGGAACGAAGGTCCTTTCGATTAATTAGAGAGAGAGAGAGAGACAGACAGAGAAACACGCGCACGCCGCACGGCTTACAACTATAGCAAAAAGTGTCGTTACAACTTTTGGTCTTAATTGTTTCCGTCTAGCGCCCTTTCGCAACGCGCGATAAGGAACTTCATTCCAAAAAATGTTATTTAATTCAGCAATGAAACCAACGGAAAGAGAAGAATATGTTTTACCTGCATTTAGGAACTCCCTCATCATTGAAACTACAGTTACCTTGGATACAGTAGTTCAGACAGTCAGATACCTCGCATCTATCACCTATATAATCTCCTTTGCATTGACAGACCGGCTCTCTTTTCTCATTTAGGGCACAGTCACCGTTGTTCAGACAATAACCATGACACGCGTACACTTCACATCTTTCCCCTGAATAACCGGCATTGCATCTGAAATAATGATAATGTCAAACATGGTTATTTAATCAAAATTTAACTAAAAAACAGAGAAAAATTGTGTACAGCGATGGTCCTCTGGCAACGGGGGTTCGAAACCAAGCAGGCACTTTACTTTGTGTAATTTATTTCATCACCACCTCACTCAAAACAGTAAAGTAAAACATCGTGAGGAAAGACGCATGTCCTCCTTTTAACCAAAATTTCGAACACATGTGACAGCAACCAATGCAAGCTGGGACGGGGCGTGGTGGATTATGACAGCAGTGCTATGCTATGCAGTGGGACATGTTATGGGCTGATTATGCTTAGGTATGCTTAAACAAGGAAACTATCCGGAGTAGAAAATATTTTACCTGCATTTTGGGAGTCCCTCATCATTGAAACTGCAGTCACCTTGGAAACAATAGTTCTCACAGACAGAAACATCGCATCTCTCACCGATGTAACCAGGTGTGCATTTGCAAACAGATGTCTCACTAACTTTTATACCGTGGACACAAAACAGTTCGTCAACTGTTGTACATTCTGTTGTCTGTTCTGCTTCTGTTGTCGGTTATACATTGATGGGCTTGTTGGTTACTGTGAATTTTCGTACCAAATTCCATAGGACTTCGCAATCCTGAAGTCCCTGAATTTGCTCTTTTATTTTGTAGTTAGTGGCTATACCGAGTGGACTGTCAGTATAGAACTTACTAATCGCTTTAGGTTCTACATCTCTCATTGCGTTCTTTGGTAATTGCCAAACGGTTATGTAGCTCTCGCTACTGTTCGTCCAGTATAAGTAATCATTTGAAACGGTCAACTCTTTTGGTTTAGAAAAATGCATACAACGTAACGTGGATATAGTATATTCGTTTTGACCATCCAAATCTCTACTGTCCAAAAACTGATATAGTGTAGTACCGTCAAAATTATAAATTTTCCGTGTTTGTGGATCAATTGCCATGCTATGCACTGGTACATCTCGGTATATCACTTCTCTCTCGAAACCATTATATCGAGCTCTCTCAATGTACTCATTGCCTGTATCCTTTGTGTTGGTCCAGTAAATGTACCTGCAATTTGAATGACACTATTGAATATTAAGAAAATGCAACAGATTATAATTTTTAAACTGTCAATGGTAACGTACCCTCTACAGCTATCCACGGCAATATCACGGGGGGTCCGGTCATACATCTTGATTAAAAGATTTCCGTTAACATTGTTATTAGATCCAGGTTTTAATGAAATACAATTAATGCTTCTTTCATTAGTATCAGTAAAGAATAGTGTATCTGTTGCCGGGTCGAAGGCAAGACTGTGAATATTACAACCGACTCTTTTGATGAAACATTTGTTTTCTTTGGAATGTAAGTTGTAACCACATATAGCGTCGTACTCGCTCTGTTTGTCGACGTACAGCATCATGTTGTGAACTTCATCGTAAGCTAACGCTGTGGGGTTGTGAGATAGAAGATTCACGGTGTTTGTTTTTCTTCCGTCGGTATAGAATATGAGTTGATCTCCTACACTTACTGCGATGTCTGGAACAAAAAAATAACAAGGTACTTTACCAAGCTGATCTATACTTAATATTATACAATTTGTTTGTTTGTATGTAGGGATAATCTCTGAAACTACCAGTCGGATGTGAAACATTATTTTTGCATTGGATAACCCAATTCTTGAGGAAGATTTGGGTTCCGGAATTTGGGAAAAGGAAGCTAGTAGCCAAATCAAATGTTATCGCGAATTCAGAGATGGGTTATAATAAGTCTTTAACATAAACGGGGGTACACACGATAAAAAAGTAAAGCTTGATAGAATATCAAACTACTCCGCAGTTATTAATATAATTAAAGTTTACTATAAAGCTTCATTCAGGGTGGCCAGCTCGGAAGTATACAACTTTTTTTGTGGCTACAGGAGCTCATCCACACATAAGCGCAGAACTGGTGGACCTCGACACCGAGAGTGCTGAATAGACCAGAAGATCTAATCAACTTCTGGAGGGAGGTGGGCTGGTTGGAATAACCACGGACGTTCCGCCGTGCCGCACGAACAATAGTCTACCTGAAGGATTAAGTGCGGAAACCAAACCCTATAACATCGAACATAGAACACAGAACTCACCCCAGGAGTGCGCTAACCCCCAGTACAGTGCTGCCAGCGCCAGAACACACTGCGTTTTACACATCATTACATTACAGAAATACAAAGGTACAACAGACGCAATGGTGCATCCACCGCTGGTGATTGCACTTTTGATTCTAACGCTGGTTTCTCGCAACATAAAAAGGTATTTTTGGAATGGTGATAAGAGACTGGTAGATAAGAGTTCCCGTTAATATGTACGAGTACCTATGTGGATATTCCACACTAAGATAAATCGGTGTTCTTTTCCTGTTATGTTCACGTTTTGCAAAAAACAAAAAGGTTTTTCTAGCCACAGTAAAAAAATTACATACCTATTTATTTATTAGTTATTATGGTATTATGTTTATTATTTCCATAGTTACCTACTATTGGATGGTTCCCTTATTTAGTTAGTTAGTTTCACCAAAACACCACTGACAAAGTTTTAGTTTACAACCAACGTTTTGCATTCAATTTTACTAAAAACTTATTCCGCAAATGTTTTATTTTATAAACGATTTAATCATTTTGCACATCGGCAATGAGAGAGTCATAACACAAAAAGTGTAGATGGTGGGAAATCACAATTTAGTTGTTTTTTAAATTAAAATCCCATTTAAAAAAATCTGAGACAGCATACCGGAGAACTTAAGATATATTTAAGGGGGATGCGTTAAGCTAGCCCGCGAAATTCAAAGTTTCTTAAGTTTTTTTTCAATTTGCAGGTCAGTGTCAGGTTGTATGTTAATTAAAATATGATTCGAACAATAATGGCTTTAAATAATTATAATCATTACAATCAGGAATACAACTCCGTATGTAAGCACAAACGTCAAATGTCATGTTTTCATTAAATAGTCATTCAATGGAATTATATGAACTTAGAGAGTTTTATTGATCATTTTTATGATTACAATTCTATAATATACATTTGATACGGCCGCGAATCACGTAACAAAATTTGAATTTCGCGGGCTACCTTGACGCTTCCGCCTTAAGAAGACAATTTAATGCTCTATTAAATTCTTATGGAATTTAAAATATAAAGATTTTTTTTTCTTTTTATATATATTTTTATTTATAAATTCCTCTAATATGTCACTTTTTTAGACAAAATTATCAAAGATTTCATGAAATGAAACACTTTTCAATCTGCCTAGCCTTTTCCCAACTATGTTGGGGTCGGCTTCCAGTCTAACCAGATGCAGCTGAATACCAGTATTTTACATGGAGCGACTGCCTATCTGACCTCCACAACCGTAACTGGTAAGTAACTGGGTAATACGATACCCCTTGGTAAGACTGGTGACAGACTTTCGGGCTTCTGACGACTCGTAACGCCTGTCAAAGATCCACGAATGACAGCCGGGACCAACCGCTTAACGTGCTTTCCGAGGCACGGAGGATTCTCGGTACCGTGAAACCTGCTTACTTTGCCACTTTTTCATGTGTCTAAAAGTTTGATTCGCTTTAAAAAAATATAATTATATGAAAAAATTATGCGTAACCTACTCCTAGACGGAGTAAATTTCATGAAAATTTATATTATTACCAAATATCTATTTTATTTTTGTAAATTAAAACAATAAAAGCATAAAAACAAATATGGCAAAGTCAGCTGTCACTTATGGTAAAAACAAATATGGCAAAGTCAGCTGTCACTTATGGTAAAAACAAATATGGCAAAGTCAGCTGTCACTTATGGTAAACTCTGAAAAGCAATAGATACGTAACTGAGATGTTTTGTTTACTGTCTTAGGACAGTAAAAAAGTTCTTTATACCACGGTGATTCCAAATCACATAATCAGATAGAGATGTGCTAGTAATTAATTATCTGTTAACAGATAACCTAGGAACTGAATTCACAGTTCTCTGTTACCATTTCACCGTTTACCATGCCCTGACGTTTGTTCGTTCATCGTTAATTTATCAGTTATTTTGTCGATGACTGGGAATTCCTCGCTATTTACTTGGAAAGGTCGCTCAGTTGTAGTGATAGTGACGTTAAATGAATGTAAGTATGCGACAAAGAATTAGCAATTTAAGTAATTATCCTGATAAATCCCATCTCTATAATCAGATAGATTTTCAGAAAAACTTTTTTGTTTTGTTGCCTAGGTTCATAATGATCATTAATTATTTGTCAGAATATGGTACATTATATGTAGTTTTAAGTTTTAGCAGTATAACAGTATTGGATTATTATTAGAGCTTTCGTTACTCGTTGGTCTGGATTTTTTGTCACAGCATTCTTAGGCTTAACTTTGAATGCTAAGCTTCAGTGGCCCACATATAGATAAATTGTCAAAAAAGCTAAGCTCCGCAGCATTATGCTGTTAGAAAAAATAATTTAATGACATAGAGACAGCCCGTTTAGTGTACTTTAGCTATTTTCATAGTGTAATGTCGTACGGTATTCTGTTGTGGGGAAATGCCGCAGACATTCAAACTATCTTTGTTTTGTTGTTTTGCAGAAAAAAGCCGTTCGATCAATTTATAAACTAAGCCCGAGACACTCTCTCAGAGAGAAATTTAAAGAGATTAAAGTAATGACTGTGACTTCTCAGTATATTTTTGAAAATATTTTATATGCCAATAAAAATATAAAATTGTTCAAAAAATACAGTGATATCCATAACATAAACATTAGGAACAAACATAAATTTGTAGTACCTACAACAAGGCTCAAGAAAATAGGTGGTTCGTTCAGATGTCAATGTATACGCTTTTATAATAAACTTCCAAGCCACGACCAAGATCTAAGATTCTAAGCCTTAATAAATTCAATGCACCAGAAAGTGTTTTATACCATTCCAGATTACTTGTTAATGATTTGGAAAAAATATATATGAATAATTTAGATTATGTTTATATTACATAGTGGAATTAATTTGTAAAGTTATGTATATTGCGGATAAAAAACTGAGAATCACGAAAAATCTATCAGACGTATTTTTCTAAAATTTTCAACATTTTAAAGATAATTTAAGTATTGATCTTTTATTATACGGGATTTATTAAAATAGCTTTTGTTTTATGTATAATAAATTAATAATGCGTCTAATTTGAGACAGCGCTCCTTGATGGGCGAATCTTATTACTGGCTGGACGTACGACGCGTTCCTAAAGCCGCGTCCCCATTAGGGCCGCGCGGCCGAGCCTCGTGAGTTTGTAAACGTACACGCGGCCCTAATGGGGACGCGGCTTTAAGCTCATTACAGAACACGTAAGCTAACCACTCAAGGTTACTGGCATATTTTTTTTTTTTTTTTTTACTGTGTAAAGACTAAAATTAATACTAAGTAAAGACTGGAACAGATGCAATTACTCTATCATCGCGTGCGTCTTACTTAATTCTCATAAGATGCTCTCGAAGTCTCGATTCTAAAAAATAGTAAAATAACGCGTGCTTTACACCGATTAATATTCATGAATCGTAAATGGTGTTTACATGAACTAAGTTTCAAGTAAGTTGGCACTAAATTATGCTACTTAGTAGGTATGTACGTATAGTTTGGGAGTAGACGTTTCAAGTTTTGGAGTAATATGGTCGGTTCAAACCGCAGCCAGCGGGGCTATTAACACATTTACTTTCATTTTGACTGTTCAATAACATCTATTGCGTTATTTACGTTGTTGCGCAGACACATTTTCCGAACATATGCAGCAATGGATTAGCAGTATCCTTCAAAATCATTCAGGTTGTAATTGAAAGTATCTTACGCAATTAGGGTACTATAGCATAGTCAAATAATTTTGCTTCTTACTCTGTTTCTCACAGAAGGCATAGGTATCCTCTTGGTCCCTCACAGCAAGATGTATAAAAATTAACCTATTTGAATTATGTACTACTTACTAGCTTTTGCCCACGACTTCACCCTGGAATTTAACCCAAGGGAACGTAGGTACTAGACACGGCATAAAAAGTATCCTATGTCCTAACACAGGTTATGGTCTATCGGTGTGCCAAATTTCATCCGGAAAAATAATAGACAGATAGACAGACAGACGGAGTTATATATTTACGTATTATAAAAAATATTAGTATGGATAAAAAGATAAAATCGTAGTTAAGTATACAGTGTTCTAATATTTTACTTGTCATTCGAATATTGTTGGCTACCCACTGATATCATAACGTAGCTATAATCAATATCGGGTAGCAGATAAGAGCGGGAAGCAGTAATGATTGACACGTCACTGAGAACTAAAAACTGTCCGGATCCCTGCAAACTGAAAATGAATTTTATGGGAAAACTCGTTGGTCTAGTGGTCACAAGCGCTACTGCTGAGCATGAGGTCCTGGGTTCGACTCCCAGCACGCGTAGGATGACAACCATAGAAGTGGTTTTTCTACGGGTTTTGTCTACGGAAAAATAGACAAAATGACAGATTGTGATTGTTTATCGCCCCTATTACATAGGACTTAAACATAACTGGCGAAATGTGGGTGTACTATAGATATACCCTTCGGGGAAACAGAAGCGTGATGTTATTTTACCTAATTCGATAGGTATTAGGTATCACTAACAATAATACCTGCTACATTATCTACCAATTTCGTCTAATACTGCGGATAGTTAGCTCTAAAAACAATTGAATTAAATAGCAAAAGAGTAACTGGAACCCTTGTTTTCATCTCTTTGCCGAAATATTACCAAAATTAAACTCCTGGGGATCCAAACCTCCTGCTACTTATTCAAAACCGATAAGAGTTCGACTAATATCGCATTTCAAGGAATTTCGACAAGAAATTGAAAGCTCAGGTAACTTAAATTGTGGAGCGCTCAGCCGTCCTATTAGTGTCATGCCGTGCGGGTGGGGAGCCGCCGAACTGACAGAATACCAATGAATATGTACGTATTAGATGTATTTTTCCCTAGCTTCTTACATTTGTGATGTGTGTAGCCTTTACACTTTCGTACTTACATTGCATATTTAACCCTTATAACTCCTACACACTATGCCGGTGGACTGGCCGCCCGCACTGCCGCCGGGCAAGCCGCGGCGCACCCGGCTCTGCCGCACAAAGCCGCACAAAGGAAATGAAGTCGCAAAAGCCGGGGGTACGCGCAGCGCGGCAAAAGCCGACGGCTATGCCGGCGACATAGTGTGTAGGTAGTATTAAGGTCACAGTACACTATATTAACTCAGTTAGTATGGGTGTACGATAATGATGTAAAAGAGCGGAGCCTTCTAATAAAGGCTGTTTGCGTAAAAGGAGGCTCTAAACACGTTTAAAATGTAATTTTCTATTTACACAAACTATTTTGTATTTGTATTACACATTTTTGCATGAACTTCGAAGATTTTGTGAAAGACTTAAAGACCGATGTTTTTGGCTTAGGAATGATCGATCTTTGAAAACATAAGTACTCACAACTGACTAATGGCCGATTCCTATAATTTACGGACTGTTATTGATTCAAAATAAGACTCTTGTATCTTTACCAATTATGAAGCAAAGACCTCATAGCTTTGCATAGTAGACCCTCCCTTATGGAAGTAGCTATCACAGGTAAAATATGCTTTCGAATCTATTTATTTGTCCAGTTTGGCAATAAAAAAATACTACCATTGGTATTTAAAACGATTAGTTATTTTGTTTATAGGAATAGAGCATTAGTAGAACAATATGAGCATTGTAACAATGCATTCAGGGTGCTGTTGCGACTGCCACGCTTCTGCAGTGCGTCGGCGATGTTTGCCGACGCGCGCACTGATAGCTTTGACGCAGTATGGCGTAAGAAATCTGCCTAGTTACTTCGCAGGTTGCGTGACAGTCCCAAGATAATTCTGCACTCTATAGCAGCCCGGGCAGATAGTCCGCTTGTGTGGGCGTGTGCCGATCGAACGAGATCTGTTTTAGTTATTAAGTACTAACATAGGCTAAGTAAGATTAAGAAGACGTAAGCATGTGTTAGTCCCGGAATGCCAGACCTTGTTTTATTAGACCATGGTTGTGGCTAGTGTTTGCAAAAAGACAGATTGACTCCGGCTTTCGTAGAGGAAGCACGCCTTGACTCACCGAACGCAACGTTGTGTTTGCGATGTGGCCGGCCGCTAGTGCGCGGTCTCGCTGGTGGTTGCGTTGTTGCTGCGATACACGGTTGAAATTGACGGCCAAATGTGATCCGTGTAAATAAAATATTCATTTACGTACAAACCTTCCACGTGTTGTCGAGCGAGCGATAGTAACCGAATTTATTGAAGAATCAATAATCGAGTGTATGTGTCATATCATTCAACATAAATATTATAATAATATAGTAATAAATTTAATAATGTAGTACCTACTTAATAATTTAATAGTAAAACACAATACTCGCTTTTATTATATCTGGATAAAAAGCTCTTTTGAGAACTCGTACTTATGATTAACTCGAGTTTGACTCTTCGTAAGATCGACGACACAGAAAGAGGTGTATCCTAGTAAGTTACACTTTTCACTCAATCAAATGTTTTATCTCCACTGACTTAAATAACAAATAAAAGTAAAAAAGATATCACCTTTTTGCGCCATTATTATCACAATCGCATAATTCTCAAAAGTTCGTAGGCCTACCCGATTGCCTGTTATGCTACGCGGCGAGCTACGGCGTAGCACGCGTTTGTGCTACGATATCATGCATCATCTTCTGAACTTATCATCACGGCGTCACCCTATTAAGCTAACTATCCTATCTCACAAACTGTCGTACCTCTGTCGTTTACCGTTTAGAGGATAATCATGTAATGATGTGTTTTGTTTTGCGTATGGGCAAAAAAAGGAGGTGAACCAGATTTAGCTAGTGTCACTGACTTAACAAAAAATACGTAGATTGTCAACGTGAACAACATTGCGAAGTTATTGGATGCTGTTCTGAAGTATTTAGCTCTTGCCATAGATGCTTTATACTCATATGCTGGGATCATTTCATCAATTATTTGTCTTGTGAACAACATGTTGAATTAATGACACAGAATTCCACACATTTAAAACTACTTAACGAAGAGTACGAGCCGAGATATGTAGCCGTGTGTACCTATAATACTATTCGGAAATAAAACACCATAATAACATTAATACATGTAGTTTATTAAAAAAGGAAAAGGGGAATGAATACTTAACTAATGTGCCTCATACAAGATTATAATATTATTTATTATTTTCTGGGAACACTCTCTGGCTCTCTGACTCTGGCGTCTACGTGCTCCGTGGGGAACACTGGATATGAATGAAAATCGAAAGCTTTAAAACAGATGTAAAAAAAAAACAAATAATTCCGTAAATGATTGCATTAACCACAAAATAAAAACTTGTTACAAAAAAAAACAACCGACTTTCGAAAAAAAACACTACAAAGTGAAAAATAACCTTTATTTCGGAAGTCGGTTGTTTTTTTTTTTGTAAAATGTTTTTATTTTTAACTTTTTCGTTGTGGTACCTACCACACACAGATTCGAATACCACTACCTGCTATGTAAATAACAGTTATAGGAAGTTATCATCATATCATCCACATATACTAAGTCGGAAAAATTCGTATTATTGAAGCTTACTCAAAAACTACCCAAGCAAAGTTTATAAAAAAAATATGGGACCAATTGGGGAGCATACCCTTTCATACAAAAGAAGAATTTTCAAAATCGGTCCACAATTGACGGCGAAATCGGCGGACATACAAAACAAAAAAAAGAAACACGTACATACGCGCCGAACCTATAACCTCCTCCTTTTTTGGAGTCGGTTAAAAAGACAAAGTACGTCGTAACAATCTATTAGATTATATGTCAACAGTTACAGAAATGTTCACGATAGGCTTTCGCCAATTTGACAGTAACTCAGCTAGGGTTAGGTTTCTTTTTGCTGGGTAGTACGTAGGGGTGTTGGTGAAAGTGTTCTTCATATCAGCTTCACATCTCGTTCCCTCTTGATTACCAACACATTGACAGACTGGCTCATCCTTTTCGTTCAGGGAACAGTCACCCTTGTTCAGACAGTAACCATGACACGCGGGCACTTCACACCTTTCCCCGGAATAACCAGCATTACATCTAAAATAAAGAAAATGTTTAAAAAAAACTTGAGAGGTGTCAAGGGTCACCCGGATGGAACGAAGGTCCTTTCGATTAATTAGAGAGAGAGAGAGAGACAGACAGAGAAACACGCGCACGCCGCACGGCTTACAACTATAGCAAAAAGTGTCGTTACAACTTTTGGTCTTAATTGTTTCCGTCTAGCGCCCTTTCGCAACGCGCGATAAGGAACTTCATTCCAAAAAATGTTATTTAATTCAGCAATGAAACCAACGGAAAGAGAAGAATATGTTTTACCTGCATTTAGGAACTCCCTCATCATTGAAACTACAGTTACCTTGGATACAGTAGTTCAGACAGTCAGATACCTCGCATCTATCACCTATATAATCTCCTTTGCATTGACAGACCGGCTCTCTTTTCTCATTTAGGGCACAGTCACCGTTGTTCAGACAATAACCATGACACGCGTACACTTCACATCTTTCCCCTGAATAACCGGCATTGCATCTGAAATAATGATAATGTCAAACATGGTTATTTAATCAAAATTTAACTAAAAAACAGAGAAAAATTGTGTACAGCGATGGTCCTCTGGCAACGGGGGTTCGAAACCAAGCAGGCACTTTACTTTGTGTAATTTATTTCATCACCACCTCACTCAAAACAGTAAAGTAAAACATCGTGAGGAAAGACGCATGTCCTCCTTTTAACCAAAATTTCGAACACATGTGACAGCAACCAATGCAAGCTGGGACGGGGCGTGGTGGATTATGACAGCAGTGCTATGCTATGCAGTGGGACATGTTATGGGCTGATTATGCTTAGGTATGCTTAAACAAGGAAACTATCCGGAGTAGAAAATATTTTACCTGCATTTTGGGAGTCCCTCATCATTGAAACTGCAGTCACCTTGGAAACAATAGTTCTCACAGACAGAAACATCGCATCTCTCACCGATGTAACCAGGTGTGCATTTGCAAACAGATGTCTCACTAACTTTTATACCGTGGACACAAAACAGTTCGTCAACTGTTGTACATTCTGTTGTCTGTTCTGCTTCTGTTGTCGGTTATACATTGATGGGCTTGTTGGTTACTGTGAATTTTCGTACCAAATTCCATAGGACTTCGCAATCCTGAAGTCCCTGAATTTGCTCTTTTATTTTGTAGTTAGTGGCTATACCGAGTGGACTGTCAGTATAGAACTTACTAATCGCTTTAGGTTCTACATCTCTCATTGCGTTCTTTGGTAATTGCCAAACGGTTATGTAGCTCTCGCTACTGTTCGTCCAGTATAAGTAATCATTTGAAACGGTCAACTCTTTTGGTTTAGAAAAATGCATACAACGTAACGTGGATATAGTATATTCGTTTTGACCATCCAAATCTCTACTGTCCAAAAACTGATATAGTGTAGTACCGTCAAAATTATAAATTTTCCGTGTTTGTG
Source organism: Agrochola macilenta (assembly GCA_916701695.1). Classification (NCBI taxonomy): domain Eukaryota; kingdom Metazoa; phylum Arthropoda; class Insecta; order Lepidoptera; family Noctuidae; genus Agrochola; species Agrochola macilenta. Next base: position 10,251,376 of record OU753562.1, read on the forward strand.
GATCAATTGCCATGCTATGCACTGGTACATCTCGGTATATCACTTCTCTCTCGAAACCATTATATCGAGCTCTCTCAATGTACTCATTGCCTGTATCCTTTGTGTTGGTCCAGTAAATGTACCTGCAATTTGAATGACACTATTGAATATTAAGAAAATGCAACAGATTATAATTTTTAAACTGTCAATGGTAACGTACCCTCTACAGCTATCCACGGCAATATCACGGGGGGTCCGGTCATACATCTTGATTAAAAGATTTCCGTTAACATTGTTATTAGATCCAGGTTTTAATGAAATACAATTAATGCTTCTTTCATTAGTATCAGTAAAGAATAGTGTATCTGTTGCCGGGTCGAAGGCAAGACTGTGAATATTACAACCGACTCTTTTGATGAAACATTTGTTTTCTTTGGAATGTAAGTTGTAACCACATATAGCGTCGTACTCGCTCTGTTTGTCGACGTACAGCATCATGTTGTGAACTTCATCGTAAGCTAACGCTGTGGGGTTGTGAGATAGAAGATTCACGGTGTTTGTTTTTCTTCCGTCGGTATAGAATATGAGTTGATCTCCTACACTTACTGCGATGTCTGGAACAAAAAAATAACAAGGTACTTTACCAAGCTGATCTATACTTAATATTATACAATTTGTTTGTTTGTATGTAGGGATAATCTCTGAAACTACCAGTCGGATGTGAAACATTATTTTTGCATTGGATAACCCAATTCTTGAGGAAGATTTGGGTTCCGGAATTTGGGAAAAGGAAGCTAGTAGCCAAATCAAATGTTATCGCGAATTCAGAGATGGGTTATAATAAGTCTTTAACATAAACGGGGGTACACACGATAAAAAAGTAAAGCTTGATAGAATATCAAACTACTCCGCAGTTATTAATATAATTAAAGTTTACTATAAAGCTTCATTCAGGGTGGCCAGCTCGGAAGTATACAACTTTTTTTGTGGCTACAGGAGCTCATCCACACATAAGCGCAGAACTGGTGGACCTCGACACCGAGAGTGCTGAATAGACCAGAAGATCTAATCAACTTCTGGAGGGAGGTGGGCTGGTTGGAATAACCACGGACGTTCCGCCGTGCCGCACGAACAATAGTCTACCTGAAGGATTAAGTGCGGAAACCAAACCCTATAACATCGAACATAGAACACAGAACTCACCCCAGGAGTGCGCTAACCCCCAGTACAGTGCTGCCAGCGCCAGAACACACTGCGTTTTACACATCATTACATTACAGAAATACAAAGGTACAACAGACGCAATGGTGCATCCACCGCTGGTGATTGCACTTTTGATTCTAACGCTGGTTTCTCGCAACATAAAAAGGTATTTTTGGAATGGTGATAAGAGACTGGTAGATAAGAGTTCCCGTTAATATGTACGAGTACCTATGTGGATATTCCACACTAAGATAAATCGGTGTTCTTTTCCTGTTATGTTCACGTTTTGCAAAAAACAAAAAGGTTTTTCTAGCCACAGTAAAAAAATTACATACCTATTTATTTATTAGTTATTATGGTATTATGTTTATTATTTCCATAGTTACCTACTATTGGATGGTTCCCTTATTTAGTTAGTTAGTTTCACCAAAACACCACTGACAAAGTTTTAGTTTACAACCAACGTTTTGCATTCAATTTTACTAAAAACTTATTCCGCAAATGTTTTATTTTATAAACGATTTAATCATTTTGCACATCGGCAATGAGAGAGTCATAACACAAAAAGTGTAGATGGTGGGAAATCACAATTTAGTTGTTTTTTAAATTAAAATCCCATTTAAAAAAATCTGAGACAGCATACCGGAGAACTTAAGATATATTTAAGGGGGATGCGTTAAGCTAGCCCGCGAAATTCAAAGTTTCTTAAGTTTTTTTTCAATTTGCAGGTCAGTGTCAGGTTGTATGTTAATTAAAATATGATTCGAACAATAATGGCTTTAAATAATTATAATCATTACAATCAGGAATACAACTCCGTATGTAAGCACAAACGTCAAATGTCATGTTTTCATTAAATAGTCATTCAATGGAATTATATGAACTTAGAGAGTTTTATTGATCATTTTTATGATTACAATTCTATAATATACATTTGATACGGCCGCGAATCACGTAACAAAATTTGAATTTCGCGGGCTACCTTGACGCTTCCGCCTTAAGAAGACAATTTAATGCTCTATTAAATTCTTATGGAATTTAAAATATAAAGATTTTTTTTTCTTTTTATATATATTTTTATTTATAAATTCCTCTAATATGTCACTTTTTTAGACAAAATTATCAAAGATTTCATGAAATGAAACACTTTTCAATCTGCCTAGCCTTTTCCCAACTATGTTGGGGTCGGCTTCCAGTCTAACCAGATGCAGCTGAATACCAGTATTTTACATGGAGCGACTGCCTATCTGACCTCCACAACCGTAACTGGTAAGTAACTGGGTAATACGATACCCCTTGGTAAGACTGGTGACAGACTTTCGGGCTTCTGACGACTCGTAACGCCTGTCAAAGATCCACGAATGACAGCCGGGACCAACCGCTTAACGTGCTTTCCGAGGCACGGAGGATTCTCGGTACCGTGAAACCTGCTTACTTTGCCACTTTTTCATGTGTCTAAAAGTTTGATTCGCTTTAAAAAAATATAATTATATGAAAAAATTATGCGTAACCTACTCCTAGACGGAGTAAATTTCATGAAAATTTATATTATTACCAAATATCTATTTTATTTTTGTAAATTAAAACAATAAAAGCATAAAAACAAATATGGCAAAGTCAGCTGTCACTTATGGTAAAAACAAATATGGCAAAGTCAGCTGTCACTTATGGTAAAAACAAATATGGCAAAGTCAGCTGTCACTTATGGTAAACTCTGAAAAGCAATAGATACGTAACTGAGATGTTTTGTTTACTGTCTTAGGACAGTAAAAAAGTTCTTTATACCACGGTGATTCCAAATCACATAATCAGATAGAGATGTGCTAGTAATTAATTATCTGTTAACAGATAACCTAGGAACTGAATTCACAGTTCTCTGTTACCATTTCACCGTTTACCATGCCCTGACGTTTGTTCGTTCATCGTTAATTTATCAGTTATTTTGTCGATGACTGGGAATTCCTCGCTATTTACTTGGAAAGGTCGCTCAGTTGTAGTGATAGTGACGTTAAATGAATGTAAGTATGCGACAAAGAATTAGCAATTTAAGTAATTATCCTGATAAATCCCATCTCTATAATCAGATAGATTTTCAGAAAAACTTTTTTGTTTTGTTGCCTAGGTTCATAATGATCATTAATTATTTGTCAGAATATGGTACATTATATGTAGTTTTAAGTTTTAGCAGTATAACAGTATTGGATTATTATTAGAGCTTTCGTTACTCGTTGGTCTGGATTTTTTGTCACAGCATTCTTAGGCTTAACTTTGAATGCTAAGCTTCAGTGGCCCACATATAGATAAATTGTCAAAAAAGCTAAGCTCCGCAGCATTATGCTGTTAGAAAAAATAATTTAATGACATAGAGACAGCCCGTTTAGTGTACTTTAGCTATTTTCATAGTGTAATGTCGTACGGTATTCTGTTGTGGGGAAATGCCGCAGACATTCAAACTATCTTTGTTTTGTTGTTTTGCAGAAAAAAGCCGTTCGATCAATTTATAAACTAAGCCCGAGACACTCTCTCAGAGAGAAATTTAAAGAGATTAAAGTAATGACTGTGACTTCTCAGTATATTTTTGAAAATATTTTATATGCCAATAAAAATATAAAATTGTTCAAAAAATACAGTGATATCCATAACATAAACATTAGGAACAAACATAAATTTGTAGTACCTACAACAAGGCTCAAGAAAATAGGTGGTTCGTTCAGATGTCAATGTATACGCTTTTATAATAAACTTCCAAGCCACGACCAAGATCTAAGATTCTAAGCCTTAATAAATTCAATGCACCAGAAAGTGTTTTATACCATTCCAGATTACTTGTTAATGATTTGGAAAAAATATATATGAATAATTTAGATTATGTTTATATTACATAGTGGAATTAATTTGTAAAGTTATGTATATTGCGGATAAAAAACTGAGAATCACGAAAAATCTATCAGACGTATTTTTCTAAAATTTTCAACATTTTAAAGATAATTTAAGTATTGATCTTTTATTATACGGGATTTATTAAAATAGCTTTTGTTTTATGTATAATAAATTAATAATGCGTCTAATTTGAGACAGCGCTCCTTGATGGGCGAATCTTATTACTGGCTGGACGTACGACGCGTTCCTAAAGCCGCGTCCCCATTAGGGCCGCGCGGCCGAGCCTCGTGAGTTTGTAAACGTACACGCGGCCCTAATGGGGACGCGGCTTTAAGCTCATTACAGAACACGTAAGCTAACCACTCAAGGTTACTGGCATATTTTTTTTTTTTTTTTTTACTGTGTAAAGACTAAAATTAATACTAAGTAAAGACTGGAACAGATGCAATTACTCTATCATCGCGTGCGTCTTACTTAATTCTCATAAGATGCTCTCGAAGTCTCGATTCTAAAAAATAGTAAAATAACGCGTGCTTTACACCGATTAATATTCATGAATCGTAAATGGTGTTTACATGAACTAAGTTTCAAGTAAGTTGGCACTAAATTATGCTACTTAGTAGGTATGTACGTATAGTTTGGGAGTAGACGTTTCAAGTTTTGGAGTAATATGGTCGGTTCAAACCGCAGCCAGCGGGGCTATTAACACATTTACTTTCATTTTGACTGTTCAATAACATCTATTGCGTTATTTACGTTGTTGCGCAGACACATTTTCCGAACATATGCAGCAATGGATTAGCAGTATCCTTCAAAATCATTCAGGTTGTAATTGAAAGTATCTTACGCAATTAGGGTACTATAGCATAGTCAAATAATTTTGCTTCTTACTCTGTTTCTCACAGAAGGCATAGGTATCCTCTTGGTCCCTCACAGCAAGATGTATAAAAATTAACCTATTTGAATTATGTACTACTTACTAGCTTTTGCCCACGACTTCACCCTGGAATTTAACCCAAGGGAACGTAGGTACTAGACACGGCATAAAAAGTATCCTATGTCCTAACACAGGTTATGGTCTATCGGTGTGCCAAATTTCATCCGGAAAAATAATAGACAGATAGACAGACAGACGGAGTTATATATTTACGTATTATAAAAAATATTAGTATGGATAAAAAGATAAAATCGTAGTTAAGTATACAGTGTTCTAATATTTTACTTGTCATTCGAATATTGTTGGCTACCCACTGATATCATAACGTAGCTATAATCAATATCGGGTAGCAGATAAGAGCGGGAAGCAGTAATGATTGACACGTCACTGAGAACTAAAAACTGTCCGGATCCCTGCAAACTGAAAATGAATTTTATGGGAAAACTCGTTGGTCTAGTGGTCACAAGCGCTACTGCTGAGCATGAGGTCCTGGGTTCGACTCCCAGCACGCGTAGGATGACAACCATAGAAGTGGTTTTTCTACGGGTTTTGTCTACGGAAAAATAGACAAAATGACAGATTGTGATTGTTTATCGCCCCTATTACATAGGACTTAAACATAACTGGCGAAATGTGGGTGTACTATAGATATACCCTTCGGGGAAACAGAAGCGTGATGTTATTTTACCTAATTCGATAGGTATTAGGTATCACTAACAATAATACCTGCTACATTATCTACCAATTTCGTCTAATACTGCGGATAGTTAGCTCTAAAAACAATTGAATTAAATAGCAAAAGAGTAACTGGAACCCTTGTTTTCATCTCTTTGCCGAAATATTACCAAAATTAAACTCCTGGGGATCCAAACCTCCTGCTACTTATTCAAAACCGATAAGAGTTCGACTAATATCGCATTTCAAGGAATTTCGACAAGAAATTGAAAGCTCAGGTAACTTAAATTGTGGAGCGCTCAGCCGTCCTATTAGTGTCATGCCGTGCGGGTGGGGAGCCGCCGAACTGACAGAATACCAATGAATATGTACGTATTAGATGTATTTTTCCCTAGCTTCTTACATTTGTGATGTGTGTAGCCTTTACACTTTCGTACTTACATTGCATATTTAACCCTTATAACTCCTACACACTATGCCGGTGGACTGGCCGCCCGCACTGCCGCCGGGCAAGCCGCGGCGCACCCGGCTCTGCCGCACAAAGCCGCACAAAGGAAATGAAGTCGCAAAAGCCGGGGGTACGCGCAGCGCGGCAAAAGCCGACGGCTATGCCGGCGACATAGTGTGTAGGTAGTATTAAGGTCACAGTACACTATATTAACTCAGTTAGTATGGGTGTACGATAATGATGTAAAAGAGCGGAGCCTTCTAATAAAGGCTGTTTGCGTAAAAGGAGGCTCTAAACACGTTTAAAATGTAATTTTCTATTTACACAAACTATTTTGTATTTGTATTACACATTTTTGCATGAACTTCGAAGATTTTGTGAAAGACTTAAAGACCGATGTTTTTGGCTTAGGAATGATCGATCTTTGAAAACATAAGTACTCACAACTGACTAATGGCCGATTCCTATAATTTACGGACTGTTATTGATTCAAAATAAGACTCTTGTATCTTTACCAATTATGAAGCAAAGACCTCATAGCTTTGCATAGTAGACCCTCCCTTATGGAAGTAGCTATCACAGGTAAAATATGCTTTCGAATCTATTTATTTGTCCAGTTTGGCAATAAAAAAATACTACCATTGGTATTTAAAACGATTAGTTATTTTGTTTATAGGAATAGAGCATTAGTAGAACAATATGAGCATTGTAACAATGCATTCAGGGTGCTGTTGCGACTGCCACGCTTCTGCAGTGCGTCGGCGATGTTTGCCGACGCGCGCACTGATAGCTTTGACGCAGTATGGCGTAAGAAATCTGCCTAGTTACTTCGCAGGTTGCGTGACAGTCCCAAGATAATTCTGCACTCTATAGCAGCCCGGGCAGATAGTCCGCTTGTGTGGGCGTGTGCCGATCGAACGAGATCTGTTTTAGTTATTAAGTACTAACATAGGCTAAGTAAGATTGTTACTAACACAATGGACCTCATTTGTTGTCTGAAAATTAATAAATAATAATAATAATTGTGTGGCTGTCTATAAAGGCTTGAGCACAGTGTATTACAGTTCATCACTGAATAATAATTAGGTTCATCTTAGATTCAGATATAAGCCGTCAACAATTAAATCTAACAGTTTATAGTAGGTTCAGATAGCATTTAAAAGTCCAGACTATGACATGTTGCGTATGTAGGGACCCCGAAATCCAACACGCCCCACAAAGTACAATGTTTTAATTAAAACTTGTCCCATGACTCCATTGGTAGCACTGTTATGTCAGTCACCATTTTGAACTCTATTAGTATTGAAACTAAGCTTGACAAGCAATGGTGCTGTGGCGGCATCTACAATCGCCACATGCGAACTACGCATCAAAGACCTGACGTCACACAACATCCTGACGTCACTCAAATCCTGCATCGCGCAATTAGAGTTTACCGCGCGATGGACATATATACGTAACAATCTCTCAACTTCAACCTCTGGGCAGTTGCCCGCCAGACACGACACCCGTCTGGTCGGAGGATCCTCCCTTTTCTATGGTAGGAGAGTGAACTTTACACCCCGTTCCTCATACCCCTAAAGTGCCAACATGAGCAAGGGACAAGTTATAGTGAACGTAGTTGTCTGTAATACTTCTTACTAAAATCACAAATGACAGTCGGGTTATTTTGCAAATTCAAGGTATTTCAGCGCGCTATGGAGCGAGTTGAGTAGGATATTATTGGGCATTCTACCCCACCTTCCGTTCCATCGGCTCACTCCGTTCGCCTCGTCACTCTCGGTGGAGTAGAATATTGGGTCGGCGCCTATTCCATCCGATGGAACGGAAGGTTGAGTAAAATATTGGTTCGGCGCCTATTCCATCCGATTGAACGGAAGGTTGAGTAAAATACTGGTACGGCGCCTATTCCATCCGATGGAACGGAAGGTGAAGTAAAATATTGGTCGGACGCCTATTTCAGTTCGACGTCTATTCCATCCGATATAACGGAAGGTTGAGTAAAATATTGGTTCGGCGCCTATTCCACCCGATGGAACGAAAGGTGGAGTAAAATACTGGTTCGGCGCCTATTCCACCCGATGGAACGGAAGGTGAAGTAAAATATTGGGAAAGAGATGAAGGTCTACAGGGCGTATAGCTCCATCTCTTTGTCCTTTCTTAAAGAGGTAATTAAGTACCATTTCTAGAAAGCTAGCAATCAAGCTAATTGCAGACGCGATTAGGTTGGAAAATCTAGAAGAAATATAGCGAGACATAATTGAAAGAAGAAAATATTAATTTACCTTATTTTTTTTTTTCATGTTTGTTCACGCTAGGTAACAGCACGATTGTCGGCTACTTAGTGGTTCTACCTACTGCAGTTTTAGATTTCGGTGCCAAAAGATCTTCAAATAGTTAGATAATAGCAACATAAATATTATTATGTAGATTTCTAATTTACTGCATATTACAAATAACGTAAATAAGCCAAAAGGCGTATACAGGGCGACCCACGGATATGCCACATGGAGGGAAAGTGCCTTGAATATTGTAGATGGAACATTTTACTGAAAGAAGACATTATTTAAATTAAAAAAACAATTTAAACTGCATTCATAGATATTTAAATAATTACATGGTTGAACCGGAAATCGAACCCGTTACACGAGACCTTAGTGTCCATATAGGTTAAAAAAAACATGAAACTACATAACAGAAAGGAATTATGTCACGCAATGTTTTATAGCACCGAGCAATAAAATATTGCTGTCATATCGTTTTAATGTTTTTTATGTTGCGTCACGTTTTCTCATTTGCCTTTAAGTTTCCCTCGAATGTAGTAACTACCTATATTTTTTATAAGAGCTCAGTGTAAAACTCTATCGACGAATTTTAAATGAAAATCTATACTTTGTTTACTACAGCACTCAACAAAAGAGGCCCACAAAGGACCAACTGTCTTTGAACCATTTCTTTCCGTTTTTAGGGTTCCGTACCTCAAAAGGAAAAAAACGGAACCCTTATAGGATCACTTCGTTGTCCGTATGTCTGTCTGTCAAGACCCTGTTTCTCAGGAACGCGTGGAGGTATCAAGTTGGAATTAATATTAAATACGTAGGTCTACGGTCCCTTGGAGCTCTAAAAAAAATCAAGCTTCTAAGGCAATGCAATAAAAATTCCGGCTTTATATGCAACATATTTTGATACTCGCAAATTAATCAAAAACTATAGCGTAATTCCCGTTGACCTAGAATCATGAAATTAGTCAGGAAGCGATGTCTCACAGCACAAGTAAGTTACAAACTTACATTTGCAGTTGGAGAATTGACCGTGACGTACAGTTCACGTCAAATAACTTTGCCGCTCTGAAGTAGGCTACAAATTACTGCGCAATCTTACTTAAAAAACAGTAGCGTGCATGCGGTGCATGGCAGCGCGCATGCGCAACCTAACTTCAGAGCGGCAAAGTTATTTGACGCGAACTGTATATCGATAACAAACATGAAGAATATGAGGAGAACATGTTTTTAAACTACAAAGTTAAGTTCGTTTTTGGGATAAATTCATCCAAACTACGGAACCCTTCATTGTGCGTGGTCCGACACGTACTTGGCCGATTTTTTTTTACTAAATATAGATTTAGTAAAAAAACCGGGCAAGAGCGTGAAAAAACAAAAAAAAAATATAAGAAGAAGAATAGAAATACACATAGGTGTATTTCTATTTTTATCTTATACTAGCTTTTGCCCGCGACTTCGTCCGCGCAGTAGTCGGAAATGACTTTCGAGACATTCGAATTTTAAAGAGTATTTGCATTGCACCAAGCTATTATGTGAGTTCAACCTTTTTTTAATAACATCGGATTGAGTTATCAAAAATGTGTCAAAATAAAATGTAATTTAAATCAAAAGCACTAAAGAGTATTGATATCAACTTCGAAGCAAATCACTACCAAAATAACTTTCTACCCCTATTTAACCCTTTAGGGGATGAATTTCAATAAAATACGAAATACGTCTTCCATCAATTCTGTTAAAGAATGTTTATGCAAAATTTGAAGTAGATTGGACTAAAGAATCACGTTGTCCCATACAAACTTTGCCCCCCATTTTCACCCCCTTAGGGGTAGAATTTCTGAAAATCCTTTCTTATCGGATGCCTACGTCATACAAAGAACATACCCTCCAAGTTTCAGGTCTCTACGATCAGCGGTTTAGGCTGTGCGTTGATCCGTCAGTCAGTCATTCACGACAAAGCATTTTATATGTATAGAAGATTTCATCTTCCACCTTGTAGTTTCTTGTATATACGTAGATAACTCTCTCTATTTCTTTCCAATCAGTTTTTAGAAGTGAAGACTTTTAATTGGCTGTCAGTCTCACATACAATTTTTTATTCTGTTTGTTTTAGCTGTAAGTCATCCATAGTTAATAAATAAATAAGTAGTTTCGTTTTCTGTGGGAATCTATCTACACCAGAATATTATTTTATTATTTTACACCGTAGGGGTATGTTTATGATCCCTTTTTATAATTTTTACCAGCTTTATTTTGTACACCACCTATAAAAACAATAAATTATATTTTATTCTAGAGTTTTACCCGTCTTAATTGACTGATGAGGTTCATAAAAACATTGTAAGAAAAGAAATAAACGATGTGTTTCCCTCCAGCCATGGAGGGAAACACATCATTTATTTCTTTTCCTTCATGGGCTTGTTTGTCCAGTGTTATTATTTAAACAGAATATGGTGAGGGCGCTCATCATTCAAAATTAGGAAGCAAATTAATCATACACACTCACATAATCACGCTTTTTTCAACGTAATCAATATTATTACAAGAAGCATGAGGTGACCCATGGTCAAAGGCCGACCTACTCTTTTTCCACTTGAATCAAAGTAATTATTTGGTTCTTTTAATGTGAATTGAAAAATTATTGTAGTAATATAACGATAATTAATCAAGTACCTATACTTAAGAGAGGTCTCATTGGTATCAGTTGTATTATTAGGCAGTAGATGCTCGAGGGCGGATGGGCCGCCGGGCCGGATGGCGAGCCCAGCTGTCGCGCACAATCTACTCGGAGATGTTGTGACAGCCACAATGGGGATTCATTAATCAACTTTTCCAATTTCCAACGAATCTATCTCTGTTATCAATAAGTTTAAGGAAAAACCCTCCTCAACCGAATTCCAATGTAGATTGTTGGAAGACTGAAGCCTCGTACATCCACGAGGACATATTATATTGACACGGAAATGTATCGTAGTATCCCTCGGTTTTCACTGAATACGTGAAAAAACATCAATTTACTAATTGGATTGCGCTACGGGCCGCTTGTGTGCAGCGCTGACTCGCGGGCAAATTCAAGATAGTCCAAATAAAATGTATGAAAAAACTTATAGAGTTACTTGAAATTAGTAAAGATGAAGTCAAAGACTGCCCTGTTGATCACCGGGTTAATTGCGTAACACACATTAACAAACATAATATTTAATGACAATTTATCGCAAGCGGTTTCTTTTTGACAGTTCACACACTTCCATTGAGTTATTTAAGTTAATGAGCAGACGAAGTTTTCAAGCCTATGAAGCAATGGATTAGCAATATACTTTTGGATTGTGATTCAATGTATCACAATTAGAGTGCTAGTCGTCTCAAGTGCTACTCAGCAAGGGGTTGTGCCTGGGTTCTAATTGCAGGTCGGGCACTTAATAGGTTTTGCCTTCAAAAATGTATCAGTAAGTAGTTGCCTGGAATCTGGATTTGTGCCCAAGTTACCTTACACTTACATTGGACTTAACCATAACTGGCGTAATGCCGGTGTACGGACTAGACACCTCTACCTAGTCTTTCGGCGAATATACCTACATTAGGCTGCCTGCCATTGAAGCGGAGCGAGGCAGCGGAGAGGAGAATGGCAGCGGAGTGGAGCGGAGTTGCGGACAGTGTCTGTCCATTGATGCAGAGCGAGGTAGCGGAGCGGAGTTACGGACTGTGCGGAGCGAGGTAGCGGAGCGGTGTTGCGGACTGTGCGGAGCTAGACCGAGTTCACGCGACGAGTAATAATTCCCCGCTCCGGTTCCCCGCTCCACTTCTCCGCTCCGTTTCCCCGCTCCGCTTCCCCTCTCCGCTTCTCCGCTCCGTTTCCCCGCTCCACTGCCCGGTTTTGTATGAATTTTTAAACTAGTTCGCAAATCCCTGTCCACTGAAGCGGAGCGGAGGTTTTATGCAATTCCATTGGTTAATATTGGCACACCGCTACTCCGCTCCTCTCCTCTTCGCTCCAGTGGACAGGCAGCCTTATACAGGGGTGATGTTATGTGAACGAAAAGAAGAAATAAAGAAAAGAAGAAGAAAGAAAATACGTTGATTTGCGGTAAACATGACGCAAAAAAAGCAACACAAAATAAAAAAAGAATCAATTTGAGGAAAATTTGCGTCACATCCACGCAAAATGACATGTGGCCATTTCCTGCTAAAATATTCTCAGAAAAATAATACTTATTGGTAAAATAAAATGCGAAATGAATAGAAAGAGGTTTGTAACATAATACTCATGAAAATTGCTCGTAGGCACTTGTTCCGCATCACGCGTCGCTGCGTCACGTAAACGTTCAATTTTCACCTACTCATGGTGAAACATAGGTAGGTACTGCGGTTGTATCACTTACTCACTTTACTACCACGTGTCTGTGTAACTTGTTTAAATTGAATTTCCTATAAAGGCGCTCATACATTTACAAGGGAGACGACAATCCTAACTAATATACGTATACTTACTTAAATGCGCAATTTTTTTTTTATGAAATGGGATCTTTTTATCAAAAGAAAGAAATTAGAAATTTTTTGTTTCTTACGCTTTCACGCCAAAACGGCTGAAAGGATTTGAATGAAATTTGGCACATGGGTAGACCATGACCTGGAAAAGGACATTGGCTACTTTTCATCCTGGATCGCAGATGAAGTTTCGGGCAACAGCTACATAGTAATATTATAAATGCGAAAGTGAGTTTGTTTGTTACGCTTACACGCTAAAACGGCTGAACGGATTTGGAAGAAATTTGGCACATGGGTAGACCATGAGCTGGGTTAGGACATAGGATACTTTTATCCTGGTAGAACGTTCCCGTGCAATAATTTATCCCGGTAGTACGTTCCCGTGCAATAATTTATCCCAGTAGTACGTTCCCGTGCAATAATTTATCCCAGTAGTACGTTCCCGTGCAATAATTTATCCCGGTAGTACGTTCCCGTGCAATAATTTACCCGGTAGTACGTTCCCGTGCAATAATGTATCCCAGTAGTACGTTCCCGTGCAATAATTTATCCCAGTAGTACGTTCCCGTGCAATAATTTATCCCAGTAGTACGTTCCCGTGCAATAATTTATCCCAGTAGTACGTTCCCGTGCAATAATTTATCCCGGTAGTACGTTCCCGTGCAATAATTTATCCCGGTAGTACGTTCCCGTGCAATAATTTCAATAATTTCAAAGGTAGTACGACAATAAATTAAACTTCGTATAATAGGTATCGAATGTTCCCAGTCTGCATACAAAAATTCAACCAATATCCAATAGTTTAATCACTATAGCTAGTCAAAGATTGGCAAATTTTATCTAGTCGGTTCATCATATACAGGTACTACTTATTTACCCAGTTACTGGGTAGCACAATACCCCTTGGTAAGATTGGTTGTCAGACTTTCGGGCTTCTGGCGACCCGTAACGACTGTCAAAGACCCACGAATGGCAGCCGGGACGAGGCACAGAGGAGTCTCGGTATGTAAAGATTCCACCCATCCACGGACCAACCCCGGCGTAGCTTAACCTAATGGATCGACCCGTGCGGCTGTTATTACTTGCCACGAGCTCCTCCAGAGAAACGTAATTCGAATGAAAAAAATAAACTTGTTTAGTAGTTTCTCTATTTATTGATTCGGCAGATCCTAGAACTAAGAAAAACACATGAAACACAATAATAAGTTTATAGGTAGGTATCATAATACCTATCTAGAGTTAAAAAATTATAAACCAACAGAATACGGATACAAATTCATTGTTCTAGGGTTCCCATTGAATATGTATTTAATTGAATGTATAGGATTGGCATAAATTGAATTGAGAGTTATATTGAAATGGGCTGTGGCATTTGCCTGTCCATATTTACTGGCTACACTGATCTAAATTAAACAAACAAAAACATTGGATATTACAGATTTGAATCTGACATTTAATTGAAAATGTCGTGGTTTTTGTCGGAGACATAAGTAATTGTTATTTTTACGAAATTTTATCTGTTACGGTTATTTTCAATGCAATGAGAGCTTTCTTTTTAACTTTTGTCTCTATGATTAGGGACGTTGTACACGGAGAAAACAAAAAGAAACGTTAAATAATCCTTGAACAACAAGAGAAGAACAGTTAGTTGGTCAGCTGTGTCCAGGTCGGGAGTGCTGCTAACTTAGTATTGAAGCAATATAGCGTGTGACATCACTCGGTAGCATATCTCGGCGAGGTTTGTATCACGAGTATCGCACTTCATTGCGCATCAAGTGCGGTTATTAACTGTCGAGAGCACTCTAGATAATGGAATTGCCACAAAACGCATATATTCGTCACTGGCACACCATGAAATGTTATCTGACCTTCTTAATTTTATTGATTGTGCCGCTAGCCGCTACCGGCTACGATGATCCGAAGCACTTTATCAAAACTATTGATACACCTACGGACTCACTCGAAAGGCACACCTACACATTTAATTAACACCTTTTAAAGTATTAGAAACAAAGAGTGCTAAAACATAACCCGTCATTGAATAAAAAACGTCAGAAATGCGGTGATGTTTTACATTTACGAGTATCAAGAGAGAAATCTTATTTAGTCATCCTTCTTAGCATTAGTTAAACATACTGAACATTTATTTGAACAAATTGTATGATGCAGTGTTCGCGTACTAAACCTTCATCATATTGATATCGCTGAAAATTACATTTATATATGAAAAAGGCTCTTGCCAGATGCTGGCGCCATATAATAATTGGTTTCAGAAAAAAACGATTGATATATTGTTCACACGCACGCTCTAATAACGTTCCATATTTTATCCAGTAAATTGATCCGAATTGATGTTTTATCTTGTAATTAGATCCAGCTATTAAAATGAGAACTTTTATGAAGATGAAGTGTTTATTTTTGTTGATTTTCTTCGTTTGTACATACATACCTATTTATTCACATTATGATTAAAAATACTTTTATTTTTGTTTCTGCTTATTTAGTTAATTGAACTCCAAGCTACCCCTTCAGTAGGTATCTATCTAAACCACGGCAATATTTAATTAATAAGCGCTCAAGCCCACTCGCCCACTGATTTTCGTAAATACCTACTTACATTTTACAGCCAAAATCAATAAAGTCTGAAATGAAGATAGTTAATTGATTTAGGCGTGAACTTGCGGCAATCCACTATAAAATACTATAGACGTTGATATATTTAGTAAACTATTCCGCGTGACTCTTTAGTAATACTTAAGCGGAATAGGTTACTAAATATATCAACGTCTATAGTATTTTTTATTGGATTTCGTGGTTTCGTTTACGTTTATAGTAATTTGTCTGAAATGAAATCTGGTCCCAAAAAAACTTGGTGAAAAAGCTAGACTTTCGTGTTATGTTGACTAAAGCAGTTAACACAACAAAAGTAATCTAATGTCCACTATCAGAATGGTTCGTATAACGCGGAGTCCTCACAAACGCGTTAGGTATGTCCCCCAGCCGTGTGCTCCACGCAGAATCATTAGACAGCGTTCATCAGACGCCAAGCGTCAATTAAGAGGTCGGACTCACCGTGATGTAAATATTAAAGAAAAATACACCCACTGTTGTTAATAAAGATGAGGCGCCCGTGACTCGCATACATTCGGACACTCAAAGACTTGCAAATGTTAACAAAATGACCGCAAGTGACCAACGTCGGCGTGAAATATGAAAATTTTCACACGAAATGCCACTTAATTTTAGACGTGACAGATTAGGGGACCCGCGGAAATTATAAACATAGGCGTTATGATCCCTGTGGCGAATAAACATCAATTGTGAGCACGTGTAAGTGTAACATACAATGATAAACATATTAGCTGTATTGTAAAAACTGCTCATCTATCTTAAAACGATCATACATTGTTTTCAAATGGAACTACATAGGTACCTATGTACTGCCATTTGAAAACAATGTATGGTTGTTTTTCTTGAATCTCACAAAACAACCTCGAAAAGGAAGTGGACGCCAGACCACTTCAACGTTTCTAGGACAACATTTCCTGTCATTACTTTCTAAACAATACCTAAGCAGCTATCCTACTGTAGCGGCATCTACATCGCTACATGCGAACTACGCATCAAAGACCTGACGTCACACAACATTCTGACGTCACACAAATCCTGCATCGCGCAATTAGAGTTTACCGCGCGATGAACATATATAGAATCTCCCAACTTCAAAACTCTGGGCAGTTGCCCGCCAGACATCACACCCGTCTGGTCGGAGGATCCCCCTTTTCTATGGGGGATGAGTGAACTTTACACCCTGTTCCTCATACCCCTAAACTACCTTTTATTTTGCCAGGTAAAAAGGAGATGAACATTACAAGATTTGAACTAGATACCATAAAGAAAGGAAGGTAGGTACTCATTTCACGGGAAACCTTTCCTCAAACCTTCTCGGCGCAGTCAACTTTCACTACAAAGTAACTATAGACTATAGTCCTCCAAACCGAATTTCGGCCATGGCGACCAATCTCAGCGGACCTTCGGCGCGCGATATATTATAGTGCACAAGTGTGTGCGCAGACACAGGTGCACTCTCTGTTCCCTCACTCTCATAGTCCGATGGGACGGCAATACGGCACGACCGGAGACGGATCAGGCGCAGAGCCAGAGGCACGGGGGTATCTCACCGCCAACTTTCAAACTCCGGGCCGTTACTAAGAAAAAGCCAATAACACTTTTTCCGGTCCCAGTGAACCCAGGACCCACTAACTACAAAGGTAGCGGCCCAAACTCTCAGCCTTAGACTGTAATATTGGAATCACACTGGAATATTCTATGCTGGATTAATTTCCGTATCTTCTTTATCCATATTGCTCTATTCTGGGACAAGGTTTTTTAAAGCATCAAGTTTCTAGGAGACATTAACAAATGACTGGAACGTGCGTACGAGTATTGTCCGGTATTTAAAGTGTTTGCAGGATTTTAATATGACTGTCACACAAGACAATAGAAGCTGTTTGTCAGCTCATAGTGGGATGGGTAGATGTTCTTATACAGGGTGGTAGTTTTATGTAACATGAGGTATTAAAGGTTACCTTTACCAGCACCGGCCCTAACGCAGAGCGAGTGGAGCGGTCGTTCTAGGCGCTAGAAGGCAAGGGGCGCCGAAAAGCCAAAAGCGAAAGACAATTTCCAGCGCAAAATAAAATTTTACTAGCGCCTTTTGAGAGACGCGGCAGTATTTTTGACCGACTTCAAAAAGGAGGAGGTTCTCAATTTGACTGTATGTTTTTTTGTTTGTTACGTAATTACTCCGCCAATTATGAATTAATTTTGATGATTCTCTTTTTGTTTGGTAGGTAATACTTCAGAGGTCCCATATATTTTTTAATGAACTTTGCTTGGGTAGTTTTTGAGCTTCACTAATACGTATTTTTCCCACTTAGTTTATGTGGATGATGATAGACTATGTTCCTGACCGTATTATTTACATAGCATGACTGTATTCGAATTTGTGTGGGGTAGGTAATACAAATTCATCTTCTTTTCGCCGAAAGATAATCTCGCTCTACCCGGATCAAGCTAGCACTTGATCACTGATCCCGCTACTGACCTTTACCGTTGTAACTACGGGAAAAATTTCTTAGGAGATTCCTCGTTTATAATTTTGACCACTCAGTCAGTCATCATCCAGTTAGTCAGCTCAATTCTCAGTATTTTTTTTCTTTTATGTACTATAAGACACCCTTTTATACACACGAGGTGAAATTGCAAAATCGCTAAGCTCATGTAGATACGTAACGTTTAAAACATTGTTGGTAGACGACATTTAACGACGCTCATATTAATATAACTTTACCGATATTACTTATCATATTATGCATGTTGGGTTTAATGCTCTTCTACATATTATTTACGTGACAGACCATTTATAGAATGTTCAATATCTGTAACTGAAACTTTCACTCACCAGCTGATAGAAAACCAATTTGTGTTATAGACACAAAAATTATATTAAAAACAACTATAAAGAAATATTAACTTCTGTAGCTAGTTAACAATGTTATTATAAGTGGCATCTAATCGCTAATTCGACTTGAAACACAAAAAATAAGTACTTCCATCAAACAAATACTACTTATTTTAAGTAATTTTATGGCGATTAAGTCAAATAGATCATTCGTAACTGATGGATCATAATTTTGTTCCCCATCACCCTATAACCGGTATAGGAGTATAGAGTTAGTGCTCGTTATAGCAAAGTAGTGTGCCGCGCTTTGAAAACTACCGCGAGGGACGTGTGTCGTGCCGCCGAACATGCTGCCACAGACGTACACACGGCTACATATGTATAAGCTATACATTTCCAGTTTAAGCGGATCTCGAATTGTTTAGGATTTCCGTACAATGAGAGATCAGCTTATACTGGAAATGTATAGCTTGTAAGCTTGATGTGTAGCCGTGTGTACATCTGCAAGAAATATTGTCATCTTATATCAGGTCCCTGTTTAATAAACGTTACAATCCTACAATTTTGTAAAAAAAAAACACATATTCGTTAAGTTTAACTACATGTCCTGTTTAATAAACCTTACAAATATGTATGAAAGTTTCAAGTAAATAACTTATAATTTTGACAATTGTAGCCTGTCATTTACAATTTACAGTTTGTAAGTTTTATTAAAACAGGGCATTAAAGTGAAAGGTCAAATTATTTTATTTTTATATTTAGTAGCTACAGCTTGCGTGCACCGTCTCTCTGTGGCTATATCATATTACCAATGAGACATGACGACGTCTATCTGTCAGCGTGAATCTTCGTTCGTCAGATATTCAAAAAACAATTAATTTTTTCCAAACTTTCAGATCGAGTCTTACTCCGCACAAATAAAAATCATTAGAACTTCTGAATAACTAAGTTAATTTGATTTTTTAAAGTGAAAGTCATCTTCGTTATTAATGAAATACCTATCCAATCAAACGCCATTCCTCAATTAAAAAAATAAGTCAAGAAACTTTTGGCCTCATAAAATACATTGAGGGAATATGGCCCGCTTATACCACAAATCACTAAATCACTTAAATATATTTTTGTAGCGGTAAACGAAACTTAAACATACTTAGTCCTATCTCTGTCAATAGGCTGAAATTGATAAAGATTGAATGATATTTTTGAAGCGAAAACATGTATCGGTATTTGATTGTAGGTAGTGCAAGCGGACCCTACAAATTCAACCTACATAGGTCGAATAACTAAATCTAAACAACGTTCACAGGTTAAGCAAACCCACAGTTAATTAACGCGCTGCGCAACGCTAGCACTACGGAAACACTAGTCAAAGTTAAACATGATGTGTTAGGTACTTAATTTAGTCTAAACTACTTGATACAAAAATAACAATAGGGTTTGAAAAAAGGACATATTATTAATTTATTTCATAAAGAACAACAACAAAAAAAAACAATAAAAAAAAATCACTATCCATTCTAAGGTTGCTTGGAAGAGATCGCGGAAAGCGATAAGGCCGCCCATTGTATATTTTGGAGTTTTTTTTTGTTATGTTTTTTGTGGTGTACAATAAAATATATATAAATAAATAAATAAACAACAGCATATTTTTTTTTGACAATCGCTGACCTCCTCGTCCGTTGGTATAATGTGACCGCACTATCTCAACTTATGCTGAAAAAAAGGAAACTTGATCTTTCCCTTACTTTTTATTGGAAAAAGGCTTCCTTCCTCCAGTTCATCTCACCACCTCTTACTGGGCCAGCCTTGCCAGTGTAGTGCCTTCCCGTTTCTGGCACCAATTGTGCGAAGTCTCTTACGCAGGTGTTGTTCCGAAATACCTACCTAATTGGAGAAGAGAAAGACACAATCACATTAACATACCACATAACAACATACCTGAGAATAACTTAGTTTATAAACCTTAACCTAACCTAACCTTATTGTGCTCTCCAATAACTAAATATTCAATACGTTACCGATGGTTTCGGGTTCAGAAGGTAGACAAAGTTGTAGGTAACTGTGTTGAACAGTGTTACCAATAGTTCTGTAAACTTACCCTGAGCAAAAATGTTTCGCACGCTACTAAATTCAATTCTCTTTTAACTTTAACTTTAGTCACCTTTTCAGGCGCGTTACCTGCCTGCCTAATGAGCACTTTAGAAATGGAAAACTGACTAAGAATACTTTTTAAAACATGATCTAAACGAACTGTTTCGGTTTAAAAAGCAGTAAATTTCAGTAGGGAAATAATAATATGTATTCTACCTAATCCCTCTGAATTATTTTTTTCATGGCTTGGTTAGTACAGTTTAGCACAACAAAATGTAATGGTAATATAAATAAAGGCCGTTTTGTATATCCTATTGATTTCATCAAAGATGACTAAAGAATATAATTTCAATAACATCCTGTGCAAAGTTGTCATGAAGGCCAAGTTTACAGTTTGTTTTCCTATAAAGTAATTTAAGAGTATTGACAGCCACAGTTCCCAAAAACGTTATACTTGGAACGCAAGCAATTTGTATGTAGTCGAGAAAGTAAGCATAATAAATAAGAAACAGCGGGCCAAAATGAGTAACATAAATAAAAATTTGTCTTCACTGGCCGTACGACGAATTTCTGGAAGATGTGAGTCCTTTTTCTTGCAATGGTAAGTGACAAGCCGACGGTAGCAATAAAATAATGATAAAACACTTCCTCAAGACCTCTTGAACAGAAGCATATGATAGATAATGCTTTTATACCAACATAAATGATAAAATTAAAGATATTCGTAGTTTAGTTGCCACGTAACTATCGCACGAACAAACTAGTTCAGTTATTGATATAGGAGCTTCCTGCCTCCAAGGTAAACTATAAAACGCGAAACCTCGAAACTTTAATATACTTTGTAGATACTAGGTTATTGTGTAAGTACTACATAGGGTCAGGCTGTTCAATGTTCATCCGAAAACGCCTTAAACAGTGATAGATAGCTATGTTAGGACTTACAATAAATATCAAAATATGGAGCGTGACAATTGAGATTTTTTATTCTTGTATTTCTTCCAGAATACCTTTAGACCAAATAATTTTACTAACGTGAACTCATGGGCTAAAATAACTTCACGTGTAATTATATTCTTCACTTCGGTGTTCATTTACGTAATATTCCTTCGGCCAATGAACTATATTAATAAGGATAAGCAAAGATCCGGAAAATGGTCAATTAATTATGGAACTGGAAATAGGAATAACCTCGAAATGAGTAATGCATGATACAATTCGTATTACTTAATTGTGTTTCTACGACAAACAAATTTGTTTTCAATCAAAACTGGGTTAGTTAGTCACTTAATTAAACAACAAAAGAGAGGGAAATAATGGATGATGTTTTCCTGGATAACTAAAAGACTGCCAGTATTCTATAAATCCGTTGTACCATATATTACGGTACTTACGATGGACGCGACAGATATTATTTTGTATTCTAGCAAATAATACCTCATATATTGATTTGACTTTGCCTTTGGCTATCAAACCCAGGACCTGCAGCCCAGCAGTCCACTAGGTATACTATGCAGTCGGATAATCTTGATTCTTGATATTGAGATTGACTGGCAGAGGTTGCCTTGGCGCCAGTAAAAGTCCGCCTTATGCACCATCTTTTTCCATAGAAGTATAAATAAACAATCCCTCATTGCATTCTTAATAACATAACATGCATAGATACGAAACAAACAACATTTTAAACTGCAGTGAAATATTGAGCTTCCCTTGCGACTCGACCAACGTATTATATTATATTTTTATACTTGAATTCTTCAAAATGTTAACCTACTCAACTACCTAGTATAAGAACCTAGAAGTTTTCACTTGAGTGAACAACTGAAAAGCATACAACTTTTCAGGATTTCTGCGTAACGTTTGTACGAGGTACCTAAGTGATTCAGGTTACCCGTAACTTCTTTATTTGAAACTAAGAGTTTTAGAATTGAACGGTCAGTCAAAATTAACGTCGAGTTCAACCATTCTGAAAGGTTTTGATGGTTTGAAGTCTATACTTATTCTAATATTAAGAAATACCTAATTGTAAATTTATATTTTGTAAACAAGTAAGTACCAATTATATGTACTTATGATTTACTTGAAATCGAGTGTAAAACTCGAACACTTAAACAGACTGAACCTGGTAAGTCTTAAGACTCAAGTAATAGTCAAGAAAAATTCGATTGTCATCAAAGGGAAATGTAGTTACAAGTTTACCTAAAACCCATAAAACAAATAAAAACAATCAAATTGACAACAACTAAAACTAAACAAAATTTTCAAAGGCGTGACTATGAATTGCATATTCGGACTTTAGAGTAATTTGTGGAAAAAGGTGGACAGTTATTGCAGGAGGCAACGCCGCCCGCCCGCCCATCCCGGTCCGCCCTAGCTCACGCACCGGATATATAAGGCGCCGGCGAGCCTTCAGCGGCATAACGCAACGCAACCACCGACCACTACGAGCTCTCCTCTCCTCTACCTCTCGAACACAGGTTGGTACGACAACAAATATCATTTTATTTTTGAATTATTTATTGGAACAATATATTTTTCAAGTAAAGTTTTTCATCTGTTTTTTTTTATATGAACTTTAATTTTACAAATTTATAAAGTTAACTATAAAGTATTCGTATCACATAATTATATTTATGATTGCCGTATTTGCTAACTACGAGTAACTTAACGTTCAGTCAATAAGTTTTTGCCTTCGTTAAGTTTCTATCCGTGAAAAAAGTTATAAAGTAACTACTTATAAACTTAAAACATACCCTGAAACCTTATAAAGTACGAGTATATTAAAACATAACCCAAAAATACTTTCCATAAGTTATTCAATAAACTGCATTTTTTTATTGTTGTGAGAGGTCTGTACTGCAGGTACGACGTACACTATAATTGCATATTTACGAGTTTATTTCACTGAATCTTTTCACGTCGCTTCACTTAACTTCCGGTTCAATATGGACCTCATATCCGGTGCTTGATGGCTATAGTTCCATTTTATTTTTATTCTTAATGGTCACTACATCTCTATTTATGCTTCTGCAGCTCGTGTTTTATCGTTGAAAAGTAATTAAAATGCTCTACATACAGTCTTTATGGTTAGAAAATCATATTCTTTATTCTTGAATATGAAAATGATTCTTGAAATATGACTATGTTGATTAGACGCCTTCATTTTTTATTTGTACTACTTTATGAACGTACAAAACATGGCCTTAATGTCAAAGCATTGTCTACAAGTTCGGGAAATAATTTCTATCGTTTTGAACAACTAAATATTTACATTCCAAATAAAACATACATAATCAAAATGTGTAGATGAGACATTTTGATTATGTATGTTTTATTTGGAATGTAAATATTACTTATATATATAGAGAACAGATTTGTATATTTGTTTTTTTTTTTTTTTGTAATGAATAATCTCAAAAACTACTGGACGGAATTTAAAAATTCTTTCACGTGTAGAATGCTATATTATCACTGAGTAACATAGCCTATCATTTATTAAGCTAGCACGCGGGCAAAGCCGCTGGCGGAAGCTATTATGGATAAATAGCAGAAGTGATAGCCTAGTGGTGTGACTGTCGGACTGCTAAGTCATAGGTCTCTAGTTCGTTCCCAAGGCTCGCACCTCTGACTTTTCGGATTCATGTGCGAATTGTATAATTATCACTTGCTTCAAAACCGGTGAAAGAAAACATCGTGAGGAAACCGGAGTGCCTGAGAGATATTTCTCGACTCAATAGGTATTTTATTAAGTATCATAAATTTACACTTTACAGCTACTTCTACTAAAAGCTTATTTAACACTAATACGTAGCTTGTCAAAGAGGTGTTATCTTTCGTTTTACTGAACTCTATCCTGAGTTATACTCTTCATGCATAGTTATAGAATACCAGCACTAGCATCGATACTTGAAGTAATACTAAGTGCTCGACGGTGTCGAGTTTCCATGTTTTTCTACCTAATGCTAACTCCTTGACATCTCTATTGGTAATGAGTGTAGTTTAACGATAGTGTTCTCTCTGTAGATATCGTATCGAATCAAGTGACCAGTCATTATCGTTTCATTGTTCCAGCTCTTTGTGTTCCGTTAAAAAATTGAGCATTGGCTCTTTTATTCTATTTATTATTCTCCATCTGGTTACCAAGTTATATATACTAGATAGTCTTTCCTGCCACTCATCTCAAAGATGTTGACCACAATTGGAACCGCCTTAATGAAAAGCCATTAAAATTAAAAGGGTTCCTAAAGCCATATTAATTAATGTCATTGTGTGTCGGAAGGTATCTCGAATTTCCTTTGAAATTTTATTAAGTATTCCACTTTGTTCCTTCATTTAAAAAAATTACAATGAGCATTTTTGTGGAAAAAATAGAAAGAGTGCTAAGCAAAGACATTTGCACAAACTCTTATCATAATAAGACACTTACGTATCTAAAAATAAATCGTCTTGATTCGTATATTATTCTATATTTAGATTAAAAATTGGTTCAACCCAATCAACAGATTGATTGCTTGCACGTGTAACATTTTCCCACAACCCAGTTCTAAGGAAACTCGATCAAAACCCAAGAGGAATTAAATGAATGACAGTATGATTGATTCTTACTCTTTTCATGACCTCCATTTATATAATCGGGTTACCACTGAATCAAATCAGCGCTGTGCTGTGGGTCATAGCACAGCATCATGCTGAGTGGTAGCCTGCTTGTCACAGTCATGACGTGCCAGCAGCTGCCGTCTATTTCTGTTTTGTGCTCGGTATTTAAATCTATTGTGTTTTATTTTCTTGTTCTACTCGAGTTTATTATCTGATGATGAGGAGCTCGTGGCTAAGTAACAACAGCCGCACTGGTCGATCCATCAGGTTAAGCTACGCTTGCCGGGGTTGGTCAGTGGATGGGTGACCATCTTTACATACCGAGAATCCTCCGTGCCTCGGAAAGCACGTTAAGCCTTTGGTCCCGGCTGTCATTCGTGGATCTTTGACAGTCGTTACGAGTCGTCAGAAGCCCAAAAGTCTGACACCAGTCTTACCAAGGGTTTCGTATTACCCAATTACTGGGTTGTGGAGGTCAGATAGGCAGTCGCTCCATGTAAAATACTGGTATTCAGCTGCATTCGGATAGACTGGAAGCCGACCCCAACATAGTTGGGAAAAGGCTAGGCAGATTGATTACTCGAGTTTATTATCTTTTTTTTTTAAGCACGTGTTTCTGTGACAAATAAACTTATCTTTCTTTCTTTCATAATAATGAAGATACAGTATCGGGCAATAACATAACATTTTAAACCTAATCATCCTATAACGTTCCCAATGCTCCAACACAGGCCTCCTCTCTGTGAAAGAGACGGGCTATAAAACCTTTATTTTTAATACACGCGTATATTTTCCATACATCGACCATTAAACACAAGTGATTGTACCTGACATCTCTTCGACGTATATTTTACTGTCAAATACCCATAATGTCTTATAATGATAAAATTATTTTTTAATTAACCACCAAGTTTTTTGATCAGCAACACTAAGGGCTGATTTGTAATAGCCAGATAACTTTTATTTGAAGAAAAAATACGACAGTTTGACATAATATCTTCTATATAAAAGCTGTCAAACTGCAATATTTATTCCTTAGTCAAATTACAGCTGACTATTGAAAAATCAGCGTTAAGTTAGTAACTCTCAAGTCTGGGAGTGCGTTGATGTCTTCACCAAGTTTTTTGATCAGCAACACTAAGGGCTGATTTGTAATAGCCAGATAACTTATATTTGAAAAATTAATACGACAGTTTGACATATCTTCTATATAAAAGCTGTCAAACTGCAATATTTATTCCTTAGTCAAATTACAGCTGACTATTGAAAAGTCAGCCTTAAGTTAGTAACTCTCAAGTCTGGGAGTGCGTTGATGTCTTTGTAATTACGATGTAGAGACAACACTTTTTTTTCACACTCGATACCTTGTGCTTTTGTGCTTTTCCTTATAACAAAAATAATAGTGTTTAACTACATACCGAAAAGTAAAAATAAATGTATTACTGAATTGAATATATTTTCATATTATTCGCTACATTTTCCTGCTTTAATTAAGTACGGACGTAATTTAAATTAAGCTGTCGCCTCAATTATATTGTAGGTAGATGGAAAATAAGAGAAAAACTGTATAATAATAACTTGAGAATGTACTGCGTGAGTGTAATCTAATGAAACGTAATGGATTCAAAGCGTGCATGTTTACTACGTAGGTAACTCTAATAGTGAATCATAACGGAATGCAATTTTACTTTAATGCATTTTATAATGTGACGTCAGAACATTGTATTATTATCTAGTCATAACCTTGTCGTGGTCGTGATAATCCTGTCTTAGAATCCATATTATGCAACATAAACTTGCACCGTTGCAGTCGAAAGTTATACATTCTTTAGGTTTCTTATTTGTATGTTCATATGTTTCACGCTTTCAGCGGTACGAATTTACGTATGCTAGTAATTTCTTGCGGTAAAACATCGTGAAGAAAGTGTGTAATCGCCAACCTGTCTTCAGCAAGTGTGGTGATTAATGCTCGTGCCTTATCTGTATGAGAAATAAGCATTATTAGTCGGTATTATTATACCTACTGTGAACAGTTCTGAGAATAAAATTACTGTATAAAAATAACACAGTAGGTTCATAAATTCTATTCAATAAGTTAATATTGTAATCATATTTAACAACACATACTCCAAAATCAAATTCCATGTTCTCAATAATTCGTTTTTCATCATTATAACTATTGAACACACTAACCGTCCGCTAGCAGACATACTAGCAGGCAATAGTTAAACAATCGTCGTGAATTAAATGTAAATAGCCCTTTTTCTAATTTATTAAGGGTCAGTATAGCATGTTCTATTTCTCCATACATCTCTATTAGCCGACATCGTAGTAGTCTTCTATCTTTCTAGCCATATCATCTCTCACTCAGTGTATCCATCGTTTTATTGAATAAAATATTAATTACATTGTGGTCGGGGTGGGTCACGTTATTGAAAAGGCTTCCGTTGAGGGTAAAACTTTTATATTTTGAACCTTTTGACCACTTCTCTCTCTATCTATCTATCTCTTGCCAAGCTCATGTCTCATGTGTGACAATGTGACAGGCCTCTTGACAGGCTGCCACATTAGTGACAGCCCACCACGAAGGTCTGTAAGGATGGAGGAGTTCATATAACGATACAACATACATTTTGTGTATACAGCTCTGTGCAATGATGCGAGGTGCCGGCGGAGCGCTGGCTGTGGCCGTCGCCGCGCTGCTAGTCTGCTGCAGTGCTGATCCTCATCAGGTAAGGAAACCTCCTCGTCATTAACATAGCTGAACAAAGACAGCGTTGGTAAGTGAAGCAGGCGGACTAGCTAAACAAAACCGGAGACGCGCCTTGCCGAAACAAAATAGTATTAAATGTTATACGCAATACTTCCAGACAGAATACGCTATGCTTCTCTTCTAAAGTTTATCAGTAGTATGAACTAGGTACTTCCAATTTAATAAGTGAAATGTGACAAAGTAATTCAAGACGAAAAGATATTATAAAGTAGAGAGACAAAAATAACATAAAAGAGAAAAATAATAGTCTGCGGTGTACCAATAAATGTATAATAATATATTCCCCAGTTTACACGACACTGCTTTCAACCGATCGTGTACCTAGTACCTTATAAATTTTCCCTTATAAACAAAGACATCCCAATTATATATTATTATTCCTTTTATTTTTAATTGACGTGGTTTGGAGTGTTTCCATTTGTTTCGTGTTACAGACATGGTTAAGTACTTACCATTTTATTTCTCACTCCTGTAGTCGTTGATACGTACTGAGTTCTAAGCAGGCGTCTCTGGTTTAATTATCACAATTATTCACTAATTAGGCCAACACCATCTTCACCCTCATTTTGTTCGTTAAACATTGCATGTAACGTTAAAGGTATTCTCTAAAATTATGTAAACGCGAGGAGGTAGGTAGTACAACTTGTAATGTATTCGCATTAATATTTATTATGTGGCTATTCGTATCAGAAACAACTAGTAACTCTCGAACATGAAACACGCTTAACGTCGAGGAGTTATGAATATAAAATTGTTACAATACCAATTAGGACTTGTTACAAAAATATTGAAGTATATAGGTTCCTAGATGATAGAACCCAATATAATATCTGAGACCTCAATTACGCACTAAAAGCCACTACTTAAAAGGCAGTTACACAGACCAGCGACCCGTTTAAATGACACAATTTTATAAAAAGATTACTCAAAATTTCACTGAATTGTTAAAATTGAACGAATTTCGCCAACAGTTTTTCATTTCGTCGCCCCACGCCTTATATCCCATAAATACAGCACTGGTGGAATATTAATTGACAGAACAAATTCTGATTGGCTGGCTCGTAACGAGAAAATATAATAACAACTT
Source organism: Agrochola macilenta (assembly GCA_916701695.1). NCBI lineage: Eukaryota > Metazoa > Arthropoda > Insecta > Lepidoptera > Noctuidae > Agrochola > Agrochola macilenta. The sequence continues at coordinate 10,280,270 of OU753562.1, forward strand.
ACTCGTAAGCCTCCAATTAGATACTAATCGGTCTGTAGTCGATACTATAAAAGTATAAATGAGAAAATTTAAATTTACTAGCGAGGGAGCGGATCTAATATCATTTTCTCGGTAAATGAGATAATGGGTAGAGATAGGGACACGATAGTGAACAGAAATATTTTTTTCTAGCCAAGGTGACTACAGTGCCCATCAAGCAACGGAGAGTCGGTTGAAGTACCGACACAGTCATGATATAGCTTACGATAGCTATTTGTATTTTTACCGACTCACTATTAACAAACCTATGAGATTTGTAAATAGTAATTATACATACCTACTTACCTAACATAAGTTAATATTGTTTTGATTTCAAACACCCTTAGGAGGGTTAGTGAATACGTGAGTGCTAACGTTTGGAATAGGACACAATGGACTAACATGGTCCCCTACATTACGTTAACAGGTGTATATATTGACCAAGTCAATATCCTAAATAAGATAGAATAAATAAACACATGGATGCTGTTTACTCTAACGAACGGCTGCGATCTCTAGATTACCCAGCTGTGCAGTTTGTGATTGTTACATCAAGTCAAACTGCATCTTGATCATTTACATAGATGGCAGCTGTACGGTTCTCTGTTCTTAGAATCACTAAGCCACTTGTCAAACTTAGCAGTTCCATTACAATTCGACCTCTCAGAAAGTGTTGCTTCAATTACAAACAGTTTCTAGTCAAATTGCAACTTACGACATTTCTCTGCAACTACAGGAACTGGAAGTACTAACAAACCAGAAATTAGTCAAAAATAAAGCAACGTTTCTGAATGTTCGTATAATAAGTATAAATGTAACTTGTAACTTGTTTTGTTTACAAACAAATTACAAACACCGTTTTATTTTATTTTTTTATTTTTTGTGTGTACTACTAATAACCCTACGAACGGCTTCTTTCTTTGTTTTGTTTGATTTTGTATGGACTGTGTCTGAAGTAAAGATAAATAAATAAGGCTCTTTCATACAGGACATGATTACTTTCCCTCACCGGCTTTTAGTGATGCATCTTCTTCGATTGTTTTAAATACTGATGATTAAAAAACTATGGTTTTCCCACCAGGAGCAAGACGTTAGTGGCAGTGAGCACAACTCCGCGGAACGCTTATACGATCCCGCCGGTAAGTACCAAGTCACACGCACACGTTATTGCAAACATAACTAACTTCTACAGTGTTATTCAATATTCAATTTGTACGCACACAGAATGCTAACACGGATACTTTACCTGGCACATAATAGAGTTAACTTAACCAACCGGGACTGTAAGGAACACAATCAATATTGGATTAATATCTATTATATACTTACTTATTGCGAAATTACAATTGGGATTTTTAAGTAATATCAGACCGGATTGAGACAAAATAGTAATAATCCATTATGGTGATTGTGCATGAGCGCACTTAATAGTAGGAATTTCTCACAGTCATCATTGTGCACCATCATCACAAACAACACTTCTTGAACGTCCAGCACAGTTTGTTATTTATGTTTTGTGGCGTCCAACGTCTCATTTGATGGCAAAGGACTAACTGCCTGATCAAAAGACGTTTCACAAACCTGCACCTAAATATCTTTGCACATTCCGTTTAAAAAAAAACACTCACGAATATCTTGTAATGTACTACACTTCGAAAACTGCACTTAGTTTGTAAATAAACCTTTTTGGGCACCAATACCATTCAGGTGATGGAATATTGCACCAATCACAAAGTACGTCCTTGCACAAGATTGAATCACGAAGCTTTAATACACGGTGCATACATGTTTCTGCACAATATGCGGTAAGTACTAATTTATGTTAATGCACATATGTATATGTTCATCTTTCTTAATACACATTTGCATAAAGTTAAGATTGCTCGAAATTGTTACAGATTATAAACAAACAGAAGAGCTTGAAGAATTTCTACGATTCCTCTTACGTTATGAAGATCGCAACTTGAATGGACTCGGTGGTAATTCTCTACTCGGTAGGAACACCAACGGCCTCGGCGGAAGCTCTCTATTGGGCAGGAACCTTGGAAACCTAGGAGGCAGCTCTATGGTAGGTAGAGAGTTACATTATGGTGGCCCAGGGAGAAACACTCACGGACTTGGTGGCTCCAGTCTCGCCGGCCGAGCTCTCAATGGAAACTTGAATGGAATCGGGGGCTCCACCCTCGTGGGCAGAGACGTTGAAGGAGACAAAAAGCTTTACTCCAGATTTGTCGATTCCCTCGGCGGCGGTAACTTTGTTCGTAACTTGGACTCTATTGGTGGAGGGAATTTTGTGAGGAACTTGGACTCCATCGGAGGCAGCAACTTTGTTAAGAAGAACCTTGACCAGCTCGGTGGACCGAACCTTGTGAAAAGGAACCTGGATTCTCTGGGCGGAGGCAACTTCGTCCGTAACCTCGACTCCATCGGCGGCGGAAACTTTGTTCGTGAACTGGATACCATAGGAGGATCCAACTTCGTTTAAATAACTATTCAAACCTATCCTAGTTATTCTACCCTTGGAAATAATTTTCTCATACAACGTATAAAATTGTGATATCCCTAAGAAAATTTTATTTATTGAAATTTTGTCATTGTTTATCATTCGGTGTTGATGTTTTTAAATAAATACTTTGCAACCTAGGCCAATGGGTTTTGATATCCCAGTATTCTATCATCATTCTACTTTACTTAAGTATCCCAATTTATTTGTGCCTTTTCTTCCACCAACCAATAGACAGAGGTCATATAAGTATTGTAAATTCTCTTTCTGTCCACATCATGTGTCACACAATTCATCCATTGTTTCTTTGCTCTTCGCCTTGTACCATTACAACCGATTTCCACAAAACTTCTAAGTCAATCGTACCACTACCAGACCAACAACGAATTAGGCATGAGGATGTAAATTCTCATGCCTAATTCGTCTCTTTCATAACATCACACAAACCTCTTAACATTCTCATCTCAATATTCTACTGAACATCTTTATATTGAACTACCTATAATTTAAAATCAATGCGACCATTTCGTTCATACATATTAAGTGACACTACACATAGTCTTCAATCAGGTAAGACTGTCAGCTAATAAATTCAATGTAATATTTCTTCTGTCTCTTCTTTAACTCATTCTTGGATAATATACGCATAGGCCAGAAGACTCATACTCTGGACACTCTCGGCGGCAACTTAGTCAGAGAGGTTCGAGAGATCCGCCACTCCGGATATGTGCCCTACCTCATCTCCAGACGATTTGACTTCGCGAGGTTAGTATACATTTCACCATTTCCTCAACATAAAAGAGTCCGTAGAAAAAAAACTACTTCTTAGTAAACAACATTTCATAAGTGCGCCACCAAACCCAGTAGAAAGAAACTTAAATTCGAAACCACGATTTGTTTAGTAAAGAAACATTGTCTAATATTAATATTCCCGAAAGTTACGAGTTCATGCGCCCAGTAAAACGCTGAAAATTATTCAAATAACATTTTAACTTAATTATCATTTAATTGGCTTTCTCCGTTTATCAGTTATCTTACGCTACCATCATCTTATTATGAAATCGTAATTACATAAGAGAAGCGTATTTATCATATCGAAAATAAAATATTATCTGATTCAATACCCAATTACGTGATTATTCCTTGGAGGTAAAGAGGGTACATATACATAGTTTTCTGCGTAGGCATGCTACACCCCGTTGAGATGCATGAATACTTTTATATAGGGTGCACACTGAATAAGAACTTCATTATCTACTTTACTATACATAGGTACTCATTTCATGGATTGAGTACTTTTATCAAATAGTTATTCCAAAACTAACATACCTACTTTATTTGTAATTTTATGTAGCTCATCAGACAAAGGTAATGCTATTAACTAACTAAGTATGTAGAATCCTAATTCAAGAACTGTTTATACAATTAATTGAAGGACTACTATAACTGTGATGTAGGAGGAAAGTTGTTTTGGGCTGACTCGAATATTAAAATTACATAAATACCGCACAGATAATAATATGTCTACATAAAGATAGACCAAACGACGTTTTGTAATGTTTTCAATAAAGTACAACAAAAACTAAAACTTCCGTCTGATAGAAGCAACACAGTGCTTTCAAAGTTCCCTATAATTCTAATTACCAAAATGATGCATTTAGATGACTTACCAAGTCATGTCTTGTAAGCAGTGACCTAACCCTAACTAAGCTGTATGAATCTCACATGAGTTTGTCGGCAGCCCGTACGGCGGCAAGCGCGAGCCGTGGCCACTCGCACCTATCGAGTTCAGCGGATATTACGGAGATGGCCTCCCTAAGCGCAATTTCGACGAGATCGACCGGTAAGACTGACTTTACTATTTTTTATTTCTCTATTAATCTCCACTACTTACTCGTTTTTCTAAGCAAAATACGTGTTGAATCCTCCTTCGTACGAACGTTGTTCATTATCTGCTTTGCTTGCTTTATTGCTTGAATCGGCAAGGAAATATAATTACCCCCTCCCAATAAAAATTGTATTCTTTACGCACTTCTGATTGAATGTCTATTATCGGAACTGTCACCATAACCCTTACATGAAATAGCTAAGTTTGATATGCTCTATCTGATAGAGCATATCCTGTGAGTTTCAGCTAGAAGTCGACTCTATGGCTAAGTAGCAAGTACTGGCACAAGATCATGCACAAGGTTTAATTTTCGAATCCATTCTTCGATATAAATTTGTCGTATGATGTGTGAAAGCTCCAGGGAAAACCCACTTCAATAATGGAAATTTATTTCACGTGTGCTCAAATGACCGATACAGGTGAAATTGCTTTGACACCTAATTCGCAATATTTCAATAGCAAGCCTTTAGTAAGCCAATGGATTTAATTAAGGTTCATATAATAACATATTGGTTAACTAGTTTCTAAACCCATGCTGAAATTTGTCAGTACTTTCGAGTAGGACCTACTTGCTCGAGGCTACATATCATTAAGGTCGTGTAGTTTAATATTTACATTATTTCTGAGAACAAGTAAGTATGTACTGACGTTGAAATTCAAGAAGTATACAGCTGTAATTGAATTTACACAATTCTTATTTATATTACTTTAATTATATTAATTAAAAGCAGCCAAGATACATAATTCGCTGAAATAGGTTATTACAAATTCTTTTATGTGGTATTTCTCCATGTGGGCTTACCGCCAACATTATTATAAGGTATTGTTATTCTCGCAGACGAGGCTCGTTTGTGCGGTACGGGGCGTGCGGTTGACCGACGTTTATGCCATGCCGCCAGTAGTGTGTATGTGTATAAAACCAAGCGCACATTACAGCTGCAACCAGCCACAGCGCAACGCATTTTCATACAAAAACGTGCGGTGCGGCCTGCCTGATGATGAACGAGGGTTTTTGCAATGCGTTGCGTTGCGGCACGCCCAATCTGCTTTAGCCTTTAAACTGCACAGTTGCTAACAGTTTAACCAATTTTTATCTTCTCCAGATCCGGCCTGGACACGTTCGTGAAGAAGAGGAACTTCGACGAGATCGACCGGTCCTCGATGCCCTTCCCCTACGCCACCAAGCGCTTCTACCACCTGTACGGAACCAACTACCTTGACGTTGATACGCCTGTGTAAGCCGGGGTCACTGACCGTCTGTACTCACAGTACTTACGATCACACACCACTGATCTCGAACACAGCAACACTCAGACCAGTAACATTCTAAAACAATAGATTCAATTCAAAGAAAATACCCACTCCTTCCACTTCAAGAAAATCTAGAACTGAATTTCAATGTTCTAATGCATTCTCTGTTTCAGTTCTAACTTCGACAAGAAGAGGTACAGACCCGACTACCCCATGGACGAGATTGACCTATCTCACTTCCCCATCGGCTCCAAGAGGTCCCAAGACAGCTACCCCCTGGTTCCCCGCAATCTATTGTAAACACAGAATCTAGCAGCTCTCTTATTTCAATACCATTATGTCCACTTAAAAACCTTCTTACTTCGGAACTCCCTGATTGCCTAATAAAATATTTCGTTCGATGTTATAGTAATGGTCTTCTCTTTATCTTTCTACGATACTAAAGTTCTTATTTTTCCTAAAAAAACTTTTAATGACATCTCAAAGACCTTTACAAAAAGTTTTTTCTTCAGAGAACTAGGCGGTCACCTACACGTGTTAACTCATAATATCTTTCTCGTTCTTCTTAAAATATCTATCTTTAGATATATTATTAGACTTATATGATATTGTACATTTCTCTGATATTATAAAATTGTAGTAAACTTATATTTGTAAGGAGGGAGAGGCTTAGATTCTTATCTAAATGTTATAACAGTATTATCGAACAATCCTTAAATAACCTGAAATAGTGTACCTGTGAATTATGTTTACTTTAAATTACATTATGTACTTATAATTTAAGTTAATTTGAGTATAAATTATTATGGAATAAATAAAAAATTATGAATGTTCTTAATGGTTTTTCTTCGACGTCTGTAAACACTTAAAACCCTACAATTTCTCAGATCCAAAGCAAATATAATTAATATTTGAGTTTGCGCAGCACACTGTATAAATTTCATAAAGGACGGTGTCCCTTATCTGTCCGTCGGTTAGACAAGAAGCACAAACAGTGGATAATAACTCGCCGAGGGCTCTCGCAAATAGCTTTTATAAATACATTATTTTTACTTTGACACATTTTAACACTGAGGCTTTTGCTAAACGCCCATAGGCGTTATAACAATAAAACTTCTATTGTGTCTCGTTAATTACAAACTATACGATTCAATCTAATAATTCTTAAGTCAACAAAGTTATAATTAATTTTAACAATGCCTCCAAAAACATAGAATGTTAAAAGTCAAGAAGTTCTCTTTGAGGAATAATGAGTAGGTATGTATTGTTGCGATACCAGAATTGTTGAAATTCAAAGAAGTTCAATCCAAACCTTTACGAAAGAAACTTTAAAAACAGGGAGAGAAGAGAGGCCTTCAAAGTAGACTCAAAACGATCCATGTAATGTTTCTAGAACTTGTGCTGCGCAATTACTTTCAATAAAGCATATTGACAAAAAGATGTAATTATAAAAGTAACTTTATTTGATAAAACAACAAACCACAGGTAGCAAAGCAGGGCACAAGCGTCTAAAAAAAGAAAACTTTTAGATAATTAAAAACAAAAAGTTAATTATACGTATGTACGTTCATGACCATTCAAACAATCACGTAGAGAGATTAAACGAATCAAAGTCCACGAAACGGCTCATAAAAGTGAGGTGTGCCGAGATTGCGACGACAAATGGCGACAAATGGCCGATGACTAACGTTTCTAAGTAATTAAAGTTCTGGTTGGAACGCAATCTAACTAAGCAATCTAAACTGTGACAAATAAGTAACCGACGGTATGGCCACATTCAATTAAAAACTCGCGAACACATTGCCGAAGTAAATCAACACGGAAAACTTAGCTGCAGGTGGCACTCGTAGATACGTATTAGTTCTATAATTAATCTAAGATAGTTAGTACTTATCTAGTGCAAGGCCTGTTCAAGCTTCATCTGTAACAAAACTTGTTAAAGAAAATAATTTATAGGGTTGCGTTAGACATACCAGCGCCTAAGGCTTACTACATCAATATCTCCTGTTCATAAAAATGTATTATTTAGTCCCGTTCTGGAGTATTTTCGAACTATTTTTGCTAGACTTTGTATGCAGCCTACATTTTCATACTAATGTAACCTAGGACAGGCATTGAAGTGTTTAAAATAAGAGTTTTCCAACGATGTGAGAGAGAGATAACGGTAAATAACAGCTAAGTATGAGCTAAGTGCTAAAAAGAGAACAAACATTACGCGGACGCCTGTTGCTCCAAAGTGCCTTCAGCAAATAATTGGCCAGTAGGTACTTCATTAAAACTAGCTAAGTAAATACCTATCACTCTAACCATTATTTTTCAAGAACGTTATGTGTATAGATAGCCGTAAAAACTCCATAAAATATTATAAAAACTGATAATGAATTCATAGCAATCTAATATTCGGTAGCCGTTGTATTTTTCAGATAATAAAACAGAATATTTTATTCTTTTTTTTTCCCCCACTAGGGCCGCGCGGCCCCGTGAGGCCTAGCCACGCGGCTCTAGTTAGTCGTATCTACTTCCAACGATTTAAGATTAAGAAGATCCCATACATAAATATAACGCTCTTCTTCATTTTCGTGTGGTTAGTGGCTAAACCTTGTGTCAGAGTTTGTATGCCGCCATGGGCCTCTGACTTGGCTTCACATGCCGTCGAGAAATATCTCTCAGGCATGCCTGTTTCTTCCTTCCGCGAAGCAGTAATGCACGCGAAGGAGGAGGCGGAGCGCGCGAGGGAAATACAAGTTGCGCGCCCTCGCGCCCCTAGTCGCCGCAGGAGACGCCCCGGGCGTCGGGTGTCGCGGGCTTGCTGACGGTGAGCAATGGGTAGCTCGCCGTCCGATAAGGACCAGGCCCGGGTCGACGGCGCGTTGTGTACCACGCGCGCCTCAAAGGGATGTCAGCACCAACTGACGGGATCCGTAAGGACCAATGCCTGCTGGGGTTGCGGGTTTGTCCGAAAGGGATATCGCGGCCCGACAGGCAACGGAAGGAACACGGGTGGGTTTTAGTCAGTAAAAGTCGGACACACCCTGTCGCTCCGCCGAGAGCGAGAGGAGTCATTTGATGATTTCCCATCCAAAAAAAAAAAAAAAAAGTCATGCTTGTTACCTTACGATATTTCCCTTCACCGTTTTTGAAACAGGTGATAATTATACAATACGCACATGAATCCGATAAGTCAGAGGTGCGTGCCTTGCGTTTGAACACGAGACCTATGACTTGGCAGTCTTACGGTCACACCATTAGGCTATCACTGCTAGAATAATACGCTAAAAGTGAATAAGTGATAATCACATTACCATCATCTTCCTTTTCACAACTATGTTGGGTTCGGCTTCCAGTCTAACCAGATGCAGCTTTTCCATGGAGCGTCTGCCTATCTGACCCTGACCTCCATAACCGAGATGATGATTATATGTGATGATCAAGTTCAAGATTTATTTAATTAAAGTATTTACATAATAAATACGCTAACATGCTTAAAATAATAATATATACATGTATAATATGAAAAAGGAGGGGAAAGAATCATAGGGCATCAAACAGTTCGTCCACATCGCCGTCAACTGGAAAGGCTGGCAGCATTGCCACGTTTGTGGCGATGCTGATTTTTTTACCAAAAATCATAATGATAATTATATGTTACAATATTATTTAATTTGTAAGTAAACAGCACCCTCATTGGTTAATACACTTTGAATCACAATTCGAGAGATTTTAAGGATTGAGATTCATGATGAACATGATGAGGATGGGTTCCCTCTATCTTGATGCTCCGAAATTTATTTGGCATAACACACTTGGCATAATCTTCATTAAACGAATATTTTAAAGGCATCAAAAATATTTAATATAATTATTGTTTGGCCGAATGTTTATATGTCCGAATTTACATTGGCCTACTTATAAGATGGCAGAATTTTATTTGGAATAATTTTATCAGGCATATTGCCATTTCTATAAAATAGTATTTTTAACCTTAAATAAAAATTAAAATATTGTCTTAAAAAGTCAATATGTTGTGATAATCGTACAAAAGTTAGTGACAGAAACGAATCTCTGCAAAACCGACTCCACATAGGAGTGTAATTTAAGCCCGCGTGGGGGTGAGCGCCAGCTGAGGAGCAGGTGGTCAGCTTCGGCTTGCTGGCCGGCGAGCCGGCCAGTCTCAGCCGCGGCGGTGAGCGTTAAAACCATCTGCGACGATAAGCTCGCGTGGGACCGCCGGAGTCCCGCAGCTCCGGAGCCGTGACAGAAACCATGCCTGCTGCATATTGCATGCTCGCTAGCATGCTGCACTCTTGCTGTATGCATGGTGTTTGCTTGTTTGCATGTTTGTGTGTACTTTCTGCGATATGATGGTTCTTCTTTTTAATTATTATGGATATGAAATTTATGCCTAAAGATGATTCTGACTTATATAATTATGAGTTTTGAATGTATGATAAATGAGTGTACGCTAAACGATTTTCTGCGAAATGAAGTTTATGCTATCCGCTATTAAGCAAAATAATATTATGACATAAAAAGTTCTGCTATAAAGGATAGACCCGATGAGGAAAAGGTAAAAGTGCATTTTATCACGAGTTATGCTGCACTTATCACTTCAATCATATTTCAAAAAATGTACTTAGCTACGGGACAGTTCGAATATCTTTTCTTTCTTTAACTTTATTCGTTAATACGAATAAAGTTTTTCATCTTCATAGATGAGCTGTTAGGTAATTAATTATTACACAACGAAACCGCTAGATGTAGTAAACTCAATACAAATCGTCTATTCATTACATGAGCTGTGAACCTCAATTGTTTTAGTTTATTTGATACCAACACTACGAACTGTTGACATGAATACAAAACGCCCTCAACAAAACCGGTATGATGGAACGACTATATTTGATGAATGGGTCGTGGAAGCGGGTGATCCCTAATAAATCCAACGCAGCTTAGTGCGCTGTTATATTCTATTATTATCATAGATACAAACGCGATAGTATAAACGCGTAAAACCTTTTAAGCTGACGTAACAAAAAGTTAAATGAGCGTACACTTATGTTTTAATTGAAAACTTTCGCTAAGCTATGTAGTAGCAAGGTCGTAACCGTTTCGTAGCAAGCTCGTAACTGTTTCGTAGCAAGCTCGTTACTGTTTCGTAGCAAGCTCGTTACTGTTTCGTAGCAAGCTCGTAACCATTTCGTAGGACGCTCGTAACCCTTTCGTAGCAAACTCGTAACCATCTCGTAGGCAGTTCGTAGCTGTTGCGTGGGCCGTTCGTAACCGTTTCGTAAGCAACTCGTACCGGCTTCTTAGGCAACTCTAACAGATTGGTGGCAGCTCGTAACAGTTAAGTAGGTAGCTTGTAGCGAATTCGTAGTCTTAGGCACCCGAACATTATTCTATCCCTGCCCAGCCTTATGCCATTTCATTTAGAGTCGGCTCTCACGTCATTCTTTGCCAGACGTGTGAAGGGTTTTCTTCGGGTCGTTGTGGATGATGAACGTCCAACTTGGGTGTTCATAACCTACAACAGGGACCTCATCGCTTCTTTGAATCGGTATTAACGCTTTGGACTGGTCATATCATAATTATCTCATACGCAAAATACGCGCTTTGACGTGGAGCTGCGGACTGGAATTATCATATCTTTATTGAATAAATAAACTAATGTCAGTCGCAGTTTGGTGACTGTCTTTATGCCTACCTACTCATATATAGCTAATTTAGTTTGTAAAATAGCGATAATTGGTCGTTTTGACAAACTCCCCTCATACAGTTACGTAAAAGATATTCTATGGCTGGATTTCGTATGATCAACTTATTTTTGCACAAGACCAATATTATTTCAACTGTTGTAGTAGTATTGAAGTAATACTTATTTTTCTATTACTATAAGAAAGTTTCAGTAAAGTCCATTAAATTCACTGAATCATCTTCATCCACGTCCTTCGAAGCTGAAAATCGAAAAGAGTATCTAATGACAAATAACAAATCCTCTGTAACGAGGGTCTGTACAAAAAATACAAAATAAAGCTATCTCGTTGAATAAATACATACCTATCCTACCTTCGGATATTACACGTACAGTCAAACGCACGTCCAAGGCAATACAATTTGACATTGAGAGCGCCTTTGTGTCGTAGTAATAAGTGCGTTTTTCGTAGTGCCACTATCGTGCATTTGACTGTACCAAGATTATTTTGTGAAAGCGGAAATATTGGTAGGAAAACCAAATAATCAACGACAAACTATACTTGTTATTTGATGAGGCTTATTTTTATTTCCTCCAATATTTAATAAATAACGAATAACAACACGGCTCTTTTCCCCAAAGGGTTGGGCAGAGGTGTACCTAATACTAAATACATTTCGCCAGGTATGTTTAAGTCCCATTTAATAGGGGGTGAGCCTATACACAAATTATGTCGTAATTTATATTAATTTGATACCTCCACGCGTTCTTGAGAAAAAGGGTCTTAACAGACTGACAGACGGACAAAAAAGTGATCCTATTAGGGTTCCGATTTTTCCTTTTGAGGTACGGTACCCTAAAAATCCAAAGGCGCACGCCTCACAGACAGAAACTGTTGATGATAAATACGGAATAAAATCTAAGATTATCGATTTTTACAACGGTTATGAGTTTGATATCGAAAATCAAGGGCTCAAGAAAACATAGAGAAGAAAACTTATAGAAGATATAGATTAATCCATTGTCTGTGACGTGAATCGTGACGACAAACAAACACACTTACCAACGGAAAGCACGGCACGCATTTTTTTTTTTTTTTTAAGAAAATTTTTTTCACAATAGTACAATAAGATACGAGTGTGCTGTATTGGTTATTACCCAAGAGGCGGCATTGGCGCGCGAGCCATAACCGAGCGCGATAATTTAGCCGAGTGGGTAATGATCAATGCACACGCGTTTCATACGACGTTTTTCAACAAACTTGCGAGGAAAATAAGAGACTTGTTGTAAGAACTTATGCTGGAATAACGTAACTATAGAGATGATAATTTAGATTTATAAAGTTCAACTGACCTTTGTTGCCAGGTACTGTCAATCGGAGCTTCTTTTAAAAACTGTTGTACGTCGGTTGGTGACAATACTTTAAATTTTCGTATTTTTTATAACAACAAAACAAAAACGTTAACAAATATTTAGGCACAGGCAAAACCGCTGATCAGCCTATACAAAAATATAATAATTTGAATACGCAAATTAAGATTAATATGTAGTGAAAAATATATAATTTGATGAAATAATATGTAAATGTATCACATTTTATTTACTTACACAGTAGGCATAAAAAAGGTAAGAAGTACCCACGCACAATGGTCCACCTGAAGGAAACCAAACCCCGTAACATAGAACATAGAAGGCAAGAAGTCTCTTTGATGAGATTAAAAATAATACAAATCTCTGCTCGGGTTAAAATAGAGAATGCTCATTTAATAGTATAGGATAGTTCATACTAGTTCCATGTATTCAAAGTCAATTTCTTTATACAAATTCCATGCTTAAATGATAGTACTTACTAATTCCATACTGCCATGTCGCGTTTCAAAATTTGTCAAACAACAATGGCCGCTAGAAATTGTCTATGGTTTTAGTGATGATTGTGGTAGCATGATCCTTTCGTTTTGGTACTTTCGATGTTACGATTTTTTTTGTAGGTACTGTTTCATCAGTATTTTTTATATTGAGTACTAACGTAACTTTCACATAAAAAACAAATCCATTGAAATATGTTCGAAGTTGAAACCGTCAAAACGAACAAGATAGCACGGGTACTGACGTACGTTTGGTATGTCAAAGATAAAAAAAACTTATTCTAACCAAATATAGGTATTTGGTTAGAATAAGTTTTTTTTTTAAATGTATTGCCTGACAAATAATACGAGACGAGCTTAGAGATATGGTGTAGCTCAGGAGTCACCAAATGTTATGATTCGTGACAAATTCAGTGTTAAAGCAGTATAATATTCTAAAACTTGAGGGGTCCCCATAATACATATAGACCTACGACATTATTTAATAAGGAAATAGGACCGCATCTTTAAACGCGGGCTAGCTCCAACAGCATCTTGAAAATCCTAGCCGAAAAACACGTTGTTGTCAGTATAATAATTATAAATACATTAAAATTGTTTTTTTTTTCAATAAAAGATTAATAAAATACTCCTTGAACAAATAGTCAATATAATAAATATCGACTATTTGTTCAAGGAGTATTATGTCAATCACTAACTTTTCAATGACAAGATAAATTTAGACCAGTTAAAAAGGATGTCGGTTGCCTATGGTCGGTTGTTTGACTTTTATAAAAATTCAAAATTTATTCCAGTTTTCGCTTTTATTGTTAATTAATTAAAATAGTTTAATTAAAAGATAAGGAACACGCATAGGATGTTAAAGTGGGTGTGATAATACTTGTATCCTAATTAGTGCGTATTTAATCAGTGACACATAGATATCGCGTTCAATTCGCGTTTATGCCCCTGACCATGGCACAGAATTTAAGAATGACTCAAATTTTCTTGACGTATTGGAAACTAATAGCGAGTGCCTAACAATACCAGAATTGGATAGTGATTCCCTACTCAAAAAGCTGCAATGTATTAATACAAGGAAAGGAGCAGGCCCTGACGGAATCCCACCCTTATTTATTTCTTCCTGTGCATCGGTCTTGGTTACCCCCCTGTTAATAATATATAAGGTGTCCCTAGCCACTGGAACCTTCCCTTCTGAGTGGAAAAAGGCCAAAGTCGTTCCTGTGAACAAGTCGGAAAAAAAGGACACTATTTCTAACTATCGGCCTATCGCAATTCTCTCCACGTTTGCCAAGATATTTGAGTCGATGATCTGTCCTCTAATCCAACGCCATTTCAGACTTTACCTCAGCAATCACCAACACGGTTTTGTTGCCTCAAGGTCCACTGCCACAAACTTGCTGTCTTTCTCGGAGTCCCTAATAGAATCTATCGACAAGAATAAACAATTTGATGTGTTGTACACCGATTTCAGCAAAGCCTTCGATAAAATTCCTCATTCCATACTAATTCACAAACTAGCAACGTATGGTATCACTGGTCCCTTGCTGAAATGGCTGAAATCATATCTATCTAAGCGTGAATTTTATGTTGTTGTTAACGGTTTTCGATCTGCCAGCAATTATTGCATGACTTCAGGTGCCCCACAGGGATCACATCTGGCTCCTATATTATTTATCATATATATCAATGACCTTCCCCACTGCTTTTGCTTTTCCGAGTGCTTTCTGTACGCTGATGACCTAAAGTTTGCTCGAATCATCGAATCATCGAGCGATATAGCGCTTCTTCAAGATGATCTGAATAGAGTTGTTGAATGGTGTGAGACTAACAAAATGGAACTTAATTTTAAAAAATGTTACCACTTATCATTTTCAAGAAAGACTCACCCTATACACTCGGAGTACTTCATAGGGAATACAAAAATACAAGAAGTAGACGCAATTAGAGATTTGGGAGTGCAGTTTGATAAAAAAAATACTTTTGTCCCCCACATCGAGAATATTATTAAGAAAGCATCTAAAATGTTAGGGTTTGTACTGAGAAATACTAGGGGCTTTAAACAGGTTGGTACCAAAATAATGCTGTACTATAGCCTTGTACGAAGCGTTTTGGAGTATTGCAGTGTTGTATGGAGACCACACTACGCAACACATAAGTTACTTTTGGAACGAGTTCAAAAACGATTTCTGTGGCACCTCGCATTTTCTAGAGGAAAAAGTAAACAGCTGCTCTCCTATAATGCTCGTCTCAAATATTTCAGGATGCACTCGTTATCCACTCGAGGTGAAGTTAGTGATGCATTGTTTCTCTATAAGTTGCTCCGAAACAAAATTGACTGCCCAAATCTGCTGAGTCACCTAAAGTTTCGTGCCCCAGCCCGATATCCGCGAAATCCTATCACACCACTATACCCACCCCAGCGCAGAACGGTTCTAGGTGCTAACTCACCGATTTCACGCCTATGTAAAAATGTTAACAGTTGCAGTGATCTTATTGATATACATCATGACAGCATAGGAAAATTTTATAAAATAATTATTGAGCACTATTCTCACAATCCATTATGTCGCTACTTAGTTCTAATGTTAAGTTTAATTTAATTTAATTTTAATTTTAATCTTTAGATTCTATGTATTTTAATTGAATTTTGAAAGTTTTATTATTAATTTAATTGATTATTGTTATTATCTGTTTTATTATTTTAAATCCATGTTATGTTATTCTTATTGCTATAATCACCAAAAATTATTGAATAACATTAATTTTAAATTATCCTTTTGGCTTTGTAAATATTATGTAAAACCATAAATGGTGCATGTTGTGTTAGCCTGTAAGTAATTGTTGCACTTATAAACGTATTATTAAGAAATTTATTTTAAATGTAGTGTGTAAACAATTGTTGGCTAACCTAAATAAATAAATAAATAAATTCCCTGGCAAGTCCAATGTTATTGTTTTTAGCGAGTCGCAACCAAATCCTGATTAGTTATCTGTGGCATTACAGCACTAGTCCGATAATATAAAGTAAAAAGCACGCGTTTTTAATTCACTGAATTATGACCCTAAAAACGGTTCAATAAGAGCTACTTTACGAGCAACTGTGTTGAAAAAAATATTAAATTGACAGGTACGTAAAAGAAACACTCTGTACACACGCACTTGTCGCGTTTGTTTTTCCACATTGAAAGACAAGTGCGCGTGTACAGAGTGTTTCTTTTACTTATCAATTTAATATTTTTTATGAAAATTTTAGTCCCAAAATAAAACTTTTGCCTTTATGGACGCTATACTATCGCTGGATAACGGGAATGCCCTTCGTTAGTCAACATACTATATATCAATGTATATCTATCTAAAAATATATAAATCTTATAATGTCAAATCCCTAATTTTTTAAAGTCCCTGCTAATGTGAATTCCATGTATAATTGGGAGAATAGAAACGATTTAATGTTGGAAAATTTTGAGAGGGCGACATATTGAGAGTAAAGCACTCTCATACGCTGAAACATGCAAAAACAAATAG
Source organism: Agrochola macilenta (assembly GCA_916701695.1). Taxonomy (NCBI): domain Eukaryota; kingdom Metazoa; phylum Arthropoda; class Insecta; order Lepidoptera; family Noctuidae; genus Agrochola; species Agrochola macilenta. The sequence continues at coordinate 10,297,015 of OU753562.1, forward strand.
ATTACAATGATCTTAAAATAATTAACAAAGGCTTAGTTTTTTGGTAAATAAATGATTACTTACTTACTTCTTTTTAAAATATTGAATGCAAGATAGAGGACCTAAAATGACAACTTAACACAAGGTAGTCATTTAAGGTATTTTTTACATATTTGAACATAAATATGAAAGAGCGGCGTTTCTCTAGAAACCAGTTCAAGTCCATATTATATAGAGCAAGATCTCATAGAAACAGGTAATCTCCGAGGTCTTCATTAAAGCGGCGACGACAAGCCATTTCTTTTATAATAACTTAATTTTCTCACCCTGATGGTGCAGCTTTAGAAAAGGAAATCTATGTTTTCTTTTTTGCATTTTACAAAATGATGTTAATTTTGACCTCTGGATCTATATACAGCATGTAAAAAAACCTGTCCGATCTGTGAAGGTGTTGTTAGGGCATCGTACTGATAGTATATAAGAGGAAATAATCAGGAAAAAAAAAAAAAAAACGTAATTTTTTTTCAATCGGGAATTTTAACGGGTTATTTATTACATTGGGCGCGGGCGGCCGTCGTTTAGTGGTTGCCTTAAAGTCATAACTCCCTGTTGAAAATTGGATTAATTTGTAATAGATTTGGGGTAATTTTGGTAAGTACAAAAAATGTGAATTCTAAATAGCAATAACTTTTTTATTTTCAATAATAATAAAAAATAAAATTTTGGTGATGTAGGTAATTGCAGTGCCAATGTGCCCCTTTCGGGTCTGACAGGTTTCTTTTTACATATTGTATAGATAGCGAAACGAAAGTATTAAGCAATCAAGAAACAGGTCTTTGCATTGTATAATTTCAACATGAATGATGTAACCAATATTTTGTAAGAATACTTTTATTTAAAAGAGTGTCCGTGGAGTTTCTTGCCCGTTCTTCTCCATAGGAACCTACTACGCTTTGGAATGGGCAACTAGCTTTATCTTTCTAACTGACCGACCCCTTGACAATTCAAAAGTGCCTGTAATTGGTTTATTTGAAATAAATGCTTTGAGTTTGAGTTTGAAACATACATAAACTCACGCTTCTTCTTCCCATGGAGGTAGGCAGATACTACAGAACGTCACGTGCTACGATCTTTACATACTACTTTTGCTTCGTTTACGTACATCCATCTAGTCATACACGCACGCCAGTTGTGAGTACTACGTAGCTGACCTTTCTGAAGAACATCACCAATAAAGTCACTTTAATTATGTCAATCAAAAAAATCCTTAAAAATCAATATACAGGGTGTTTGGTGCATCGTGTGCCAAATTGAAATGGTCGACTGAAGGAGTCATCCGCTAGCCTTTCAGACCCTTTAACACCCCTCATGCTCTGTGGATTTTTTATCGACTTTTTATTGTTTTCCAAAAAAAAAATTTTACATTCAAATACAGATTTTAAAAAAAATATAAGGCGTAGACTCTGAATTTTAATTTTATTTCGATGTGTATTGTTTAAGAATACTTTTAAATACAAAATTAGTGATATTAGTCCCCTAGTTTTTTTTTTAATTCACTCGCAAAGGTAAAACTTAAATTAAAGCTGTACATGTTACAGCTGTTTATAAGGCTACAAAAAAAAAAACAAAAGCGACCGGGATCTTCCAACTCCCTCATTAATTCTCCAGTCTATCCTCTTTCTAATGATGTGCCACATGCCATAAAAGTATTTTAACAACTTTGTGAATTCGCTAGAATTGTGAATCGAGTCACCTAAGGCTAATATTCAAAATTATGATTTAAAAAAAAATCTCTTAAATGATACCTGTCAAACCTATAAATCTGCTATCTCATTCTTATGGTTAGGTAAATTCGTGTCTCATATCTGTATCTTTCGTGGGATTTACTTGAAATAAAAAAACAAAATTGCATTTTTAACATTTATTTAATCATTGTTACAAATCTTGCTCAAATTGTTGGCCTCTGTTGCGAATGCAGGCCCGACACCTGTTTCGTATTTCAACAGTTGTTGTACGAAGTCGTATTTCCTCCTTAATAGTATTGAATGCCGCTTCTATGCGTTGGACTAATACCTCAATAGTTGGAACCTCCGTGGCATATACCAACTCTTTGGCATGTCCCCAGACATAAAAGTCTAACGGAGTTAGATCTGGGGAACGTGGCGGCCATGGAATAGGGCCATCGCGTCCAATCCATGCATTGGGGAACACATTGTCGAGATATTCCCTCACAGTCAATCGCCAATGCGCGGGACAGCCGTCATTTTGAAATACAATGGGCATACGTTCATTAAATACGGGCACATCGGTCACTAATTCGGGCAGGTCATTTTGTAGGAATTCCAGGTAGTCTTCGCCATTGAGATTATCGGGCAGGTAGTGCGGTCCAATTACCTGATTCCCAATCACTTCTGCCCAAACGTTTACACTAAACCTTCTTTGAGAAAATTTCTGTCTTTTAACACGTGGGTTTTGCGTTTTCGTTGTCCAGTGGTGCAAATTGTGTAAATTGAGGATCCCATCCTTGGTAAATTTGGATTCATCCGTCCACAGTATTCTTTTTAAAAAATTAGGATCATCCACATCCGTGTAAAAGAAACCGACAAAAAGCCACTCGTCTCTCAAAGTCGCCACCCTCAAGACCTGCAACAAACAAAAAACTCTTTTAAATTTCTCTTGGGCAATAAGTAATTGCACAAGAAAGGACCCGCTGTTCGTGCTAATAGATTCACTACCTGGAAGTGACGCCATACCATACCCATTACTTGCTAAACAAAGGCAAGGTCAAACAAAGCTTGCACGGGTTTAAAGTTAGTTTAAAATTACGTACCTTGCATCGGAGTGTAGTGGAATGGATGCTTTTTGTTTTGACGAAGTACTTTCCACACTTTCCATATTGAAATATCAAGATGTGATGCCACATTTCTAATGCTTCTTGTAGGGTCTTCCTCAAAAAGTGCCAGTATTCTCTCGTCTACTTCAACATTATGTCGCACAATATAGCCCCTTGGTTCATTAAAAGTAACACTGCCAGTCTCGCGTATGCGTCGGTATGTGTCTTGGAAGACTTTGCGGCCAGGTAATCGTCTACCAGGAAAGCGTTCCTGGTAAAGTCGTTGCGCTGCACGAGCGACGCCATTAGCGGCTCCGTAAGCCATCATGATGTCCGCATATTCTTCGTTAGAGAATGTCGCCATTGCAATAACAAAAAACTCAAAGTTTAACAATAACAACAAAAATTAAACAAATGTATTAACAAGAACCAACAAAACTTAACGATAACAAAGTAATAAAAGAATCGCGGAGTATGGTGAACTAGCACACACGTTAGGTAGCAGAGGCAGTGATGTCTCGACTAAAAAAAAGGCGGGTCGGGCGGCGCGATTTGTTCAAACCGATTTAAGGTATGCAAGAAAGAGATATAAGATAGATTGTAGTGTGAAAGAGTGAGAATTAATTTTACCTCTTTCTCAAGTAACAGTTCCGCAATAAATATTTTTTCATTAGAATTTGGAATGTAGTTTTATGTGACTTGATTCACAATTCTAGCGAATTCACAAAGTTGTTAAAATACTTTTATGGCATGTGGCACATCATTAGAAAGAGGATAGACTGAAGAATTAATGAGGGAGTTGGAAGATCCCGGTCGCTTTTGTTTATTTTTTTGTAGCCTTATAAATAGCTGTAATATGTACAGCTTTAATTTAAGTTTTACATTTGCGAGTGAATTAAAAAAAAAAATAGGTGACTAATATCACTAATTTTGTATTTAAAAGTATTCTTAAACAATACACATCGAAATAAAATTAAAATTCAGAGTCTACGCCTTATATTTTTTTTTAAATCTGTATTTGAATGTAAAATTTTTTTTTTGGAAAACAATAAAAAGTCGATAAAAAAAAATCCACAGAGCATGAGGGGTGTTAAGGGGTCTGAAAGGCTAGCGGATGACCCCTTCAGTCGACCATTTCAATTTGGCACACGATGCACCAAACACCCTGTATTATTTAGAATTACAGCTTTCATAAATATGGATCAAAGTAATATCCATTATGACAATAAACATCGATAAACATTCATTAACAACTCATTTAACAACATATTTATTTAGGTAGGCTTATTCATGTTTTGCTAAAGTTTCGAAGCGGCGAAGCTTCACGGATTTACTTAATACTTTGCAAATAACATAATCGACTTACTGCGTAAATATGAAACGGTATCCATTCAGAAGAACGGAGACTTAGTTTTACATGATAAATTAATCGCGTTACTTTGGATGCGAATATTATTATGTTAATTTTATAATATTTAAATGAGATTTAGGAACGACGAGAAAATGCTGGCTGCATGTAGGCACTATCCGAAAGATTTGGAGAGAATTGACAAAACTAATGTGTGCTTTATCCAAATCAGAATTTGCATTGAAATCTCTCCTAAAGTCAGACATTTCAAATAATAACACTATATAGTACAATGTTTAAGTCACACATTGCTGTACTAACCTTCCCAGCACACCGACGGTAATATCAAAGACTGAAACATCAATGTCTCTATGAATATCAAATTTTCCAAGGCTCTCATAAGCGTCTCACAGTTTGACCTCAACGCCAACTGTTTAATATGCATCGTAAGTCCAAACTTGTTGCAAGGGACTGGTGGCTTGATCTCGCGCTATCAGTCATTAATTCAACGGATAGATTGGATTTGGGCCCGCATAAATCCAGCCTACAAATTGGCTCCTCGAAAACTTGAGAAAACTTTGAACAATACGTGTAAAGCACTAAACTTTGAGTAGAAATGTCGAATACAAACTCGATGCGGCTTGACGACTAGCAGACATCTGCGGCAATAGCTTGGATTTAGACAAGACAGACTTCTTCGTCTTTTTTTGGATGCCTCTCCTATTTCGAGGCTCCCCAACTTTTCATTCTCGAGCGGAGACCTTTTTCATCTTGCGACCACAATTTCATATCCACAAAATATTCCGTAGTAAATAGTCCATATCTCTGGAATTTTAAAAACACTGGTCAACTGTAAGTTGACTTTTTAGCAATTAAGTGGAAATATTCCACACTTTCGATTGCGATGATAATGAAACCCTGTCACCGGTGCTACACCATTTATTTGACCTTTTAATCAATACGACACGATTTTGCAGCTGATGTTTTTGGGCTTATACGTAAACAGAGTGGCAGGGACATCGACGCAAAAACTGTTACTATGGATTCAGTACATGATTCTGAATCCCCCTACATTGAAATTTTTCGTGGGTTATTAAAAAAATCATGTACTGAATCCGCGGTAACAGTTTTCGCGTCGATGTCGCTGACACCCTGTACAGGAACAAACATTACGAATTTTCAATCAAATACTATTACATATACAATATGTAAAATAAAACACTTTCCGATCCGAAAGGGGCACATCGGTAATGGAATAACAGCACCAATTACTATTTATTAAATTACTTATATTGAAAAAAAAAAAAATGCTATTTAGAATTCATATTTTTTTAGTACCAAAATTGAGATAAGAAAATTTTCTACAGGTATCAAAAGTTATGACTTATAGTCATCCGCTAAATGACGGCCGCCCGCGCCCCATCTAATAAATAACACGGTTCTAAACCTCCTAATTGAAAAAAAATGACGTGATTTTTTCCATAAAATTACCACATAAATAGACTCTCAGTACGATACCGAACACCCTCACGGATCGGACAAGGTTTTTTTTACATGTTGTATAAAAATATTACCAATCAGTTTGTCCAAACAATTCAATGATTTTGCGGCAATCATTAGGCTACTGTCCACTGGAGCGGACAGGAGAGGAGCGGAGCGGCGGTGTGCCAATATTAACCAATGGAATTGCATAAAACCTCCGCTCCGCTTCAGTGGACAGGGATTTGCGAACTAGCTTAAAAAACCATACAAAACTGGGAAGCGGAGCGGACAAGTGGAGCGGGGAACCGGAGCGGGGAATTATTACTCGTCGCGTGAACTCCGTCTGTCTACTCCGCACTGTCCGCAACACCGCTCCGGTAAATCACTCCACACAGTCCGTAACTCCGCTCCGCTACTTCGCTCCACATCAATGTACAGACACTGTCCGCAACTCCGCTCCACTCCGCTGCCACGCTCCTCTCCGCTGCAGCCTAACTCGTATAATATAGCTCACTATGTTTGAGTGTAGCAATCAATGAGGTGGGCCTTGTGAACACGATTGGATTACTACATAGGTAGTACCAAATAATAATAGTACATGTTTCTTACGGAAAGTGGATCACTAATTTTATATAAGGTGTCAGTAAGATATCTTTTATTTTAAGTACATTATCTTTATCAGAGCTCGTTGGGCTCGCTCCACGTCTTAATTAGTTTTTGCTGCACCTCCCCAAATAGGGATTGAATATAACAAGACAAACTGCACCAAAGTCATGTAGAACATATTAAAAACATTTTTGGGGGGTTTCGTTGACAAATATTTTTTGGCAATGGCAATATGTCGAAGTGTTTTAAAGATTCAGCTTAATATTTGAGACCTGTTAAAGATGTGGATACCAGGATTACCGCTAATCGACCAACGCGCCTAGAAGTCTGAGTTACTTGTTTAATGCATGAACAATTTCTGTAAGTATTTGTTATTGGTTATTCTTAGATCAAGATCCTCACTTGGTTGAGTAATTGATTTTGATGTATTTAAAGTGAGCAGGTTATTATTTATTTATATTTCTATATACTTTATTGTACACCAGAAAATACATATTTTTAGTATTATTTAGCCAATTAGCTACTTGTGCCACACTATCTCATGAAATGAATTGATATAGGTATTATGGACTGGTACAGCATGTAGTACTTATACAGGGTGGATTTTTGAGATGGGGCAGCAAGGAGAGCTACCTTAAACGTTCTAGCTACAGGAAAACGGTCTTAAGAGACTGTCCTTAACCTTTTGAAAAATTTCGATCTGCATTCACAGATTTTGAAAAAAATGTAGTCAGCAAGAAAATGGGCAGTTGTCACAAAAACTTTTTTTGATGCCAATCGATCTTGTTTCTTATAAGGATCAAAAAACTCTTCTAGACCAACTGAGCTTTGAGTACTAGAAAAGTCAGAAATCGCAAAAAAACTTTTCCCATACATTTCATAGGAAATGTGACTCTCTACGAACTTACTATTTTACGATGATAGACTGGGCGAAACTAAACTAAAACAAATTGAACTTCAAATTTCGAACGAATAGAGAACAAAATTTAGAACCTTTGTTGCTTTTGAAAAAACTTTTTACAAGAGTACGGTAGTTTGTTTTTTTGCAATTTCTGTCTTTTGAAGAGGACAGTCTTTTTTAACATTTTCCAAACAAGTCTGAAAGTTATAAAAATTTGAGGTCATTTTTAGGGTTCCGTACCTCAAAAGGAAAATACGGAACCCTTTTAGGATCACATCGTTGCCCGTCCATCAGTCTCTCACGACCCTTTTTCTTTTCCTAACGCGTAGCGGTATCAAGTTGAAATAACATCAAATACGTAGGTTTGTGGTCCCTTGAAGTAAAAAAAAATCAAGCTTCTAAGTCAACGCAATAAAAAATACAGCCATTTATACGACATACTTATTTTGATACTCGCAAGTAAATCAAAACCTACAGGGCCTCCTGCTAACCTAGAATGAAGAAATTAGGCAAAAAGCAAGGTCTCATAACACAAGTAAAGGGAAAAGGCCGAAAATCGGTAATTTGTAGTTTTACCACACAAAAAAATAATCTTTTACAAACTTACACTTGCAGAGAATTGACCGTAACGTATATCGATGTGGGAGAATATGTTTTTCAACTACAATGTCACAAGTTTGTTTTTGAGATAAATTCATCCCAACTACGGAACCCTTCATTGTGCGTGGTCCGACACGCACTTGGCTGGTTTTTTTCTCAGAACGTCGGACATCACAAGCAACAAACTACATTATCTTGTTCGTAGAGTAAATAAAATTATAACGCGTGTTCGTTCGAAGTTTAAATTTTTTGTTTCTGTTTGGCTAGTCTGTCTATCATATATAAAGTATGTTGGAGTTTCTTTCTTACGAAATGTATGGGAAAAGTTTTTTGCGTTTTCTGACTTTTCTAGTACTGAAACCTCATTTGGTCTAGTAGAGTTTTTTGATCCTTATAAGAAACAGGATCGATTGGAATCAAAAAAAGTTTTTTTGAAAACTACCCATTTTCTTGCTGACTGTACAATTTTTTCAAAATCTGTGAATTCAGATAAAATGTTTCAAAAAGTTAAGGACAGTTTCCTAAGACTGTTTTCTTCTAGCGACAACGGTTAAGGTAGCTGTCCTTACTGCCCCATCTCAAAAATCCACCCTGTATAGCATGTATCAGAAAACTGTAGTCATATATATATTTAAGGGTGTGGTACAGACCATCAAACATAACCACTTTCTCCTTGGGACCAACATCATAATCGCGAAAAAATAAACAGCCATCCCATACATTTAGGTCGCGGAGGTATTGAAATTTGGTACGGGACAGTTGATACAATTGATACTTGCTATGACATAATTTTAGGGTCAGTTCAGTTCGGCGAGTGCCAGAAAAAAAAATATGGAATAAAAACAGGCTACCCGAAACTGAAATAGTTAGAGGAGATTAATAATTTAAAAAAATGCTACTAACAAAAATTTTTTTTTTTTAATTTTGAATAAATTCATATTATTATGACCTTTTTAGAATTTTTCCTAAGTGGAAAAAACACCCTTGTAATAAAACGTCTTTATTTTGCGTAAAATGAGTTATTCCAGCTGAAATATTTGACTAAATAAAAATTGGTAAAAGTACTAGTTGGTAAACAAGTTATTGTTTAAACTTTCACTTGCAAAACATTAGGTTTGCGTTACAATTATTTGGGAAGAGATTTTTTGCTAAGTACTCGTAATAATTTGGCAAATGAAATTATGCGGAAAATTGTTTGGGAAGTGATAATTTGGCAATTTCTTTTCGATGAAACAAGGGAGACCCCTCGCTGCTTCATGATACGTCGCGCTACGCCGCGAAACATCTTGAGGCGCAGCGTGGCGCAGCGCGACTTCGCGAGGCATTTTACAAGTATCTCAATTAAATGTGGATCTTTTTGAGTAGTAAATAAAGTTATATTTTGTATCACTATCTTAAAAAGTGCGCGCAGCGTCGCTTCGCGTCACGTCTCGGTGTGAACTATTCCCTCGTAACTCAGTGATAATATAGCTTTCTATTCGTGAAATAATTTTTTAAAATCGTTCCAGTAGTTTTTGAGTTTATTCATTTCAAACAAAAATACGAATCTTTTATCTTTTTAATATTATATATTGTTTAATATAAGTTTCGGTTACACGTTCTGTACAATCACTGGCACCACTCAATACGAATTTTAGAAAAGTCAAATAAAAGACTACACTAAACAATTGGGTCAAAAAGCAATATTTAATATTTCAGTCAGGAAGATCTTTACAAAAAGGATATTTGTAAAACGTAAACAACAATAGATTACGTTTCAGTCTGTTGAAATTTCAATGTTCCTATTTACATTTAAAATGTTTAGGTACATGGAAATTCTTGAACATTACACTCGGGTAAGCATTCATATAAAATTCTCTAAGTGAAATCGTCTGCTTTAAACATTGTGAGACGTAATAATACTGCTGTCAGATGAATGTTATTGGGATACATTTTGTATTAATAAATACCTAGTTATAGTGCCTACGAGTAGGTACTATACAGGGTGGATTTTTCAGATGGGGCAGTAAGGGCATGTACCTTAACACTTTCGACTCCACCCAGTTTTCGTAGAACTCATACGCCATGCCGCTATACATATTGGAAGTGAAACCTCCGGGAGGGTTGCCGGCATTACGTTTGCGCTAAATATAACCATCGCGGACGGTCAACGGCATTAGGTTTAAAATCGTGTTAAAACACGGTAAAACTAAGTAAAATTGTGTTTTCAGGGGTCTTGTCGCTATACGTAGTTTCCAACCTTTTAAATTTTTTGTGAATATTTGTTCCCCGAACAAAAAGCAAATGTTTGCACACAGTATTTTGACAGCCTTCTTCGAGATAAATCAAAATTGCGGTACTAGTCGAATACATGCGAGCGCCCGGCCGGTAAAGTTTGTATGAAAATCCATATCTTTCGTGTTAAGCGGCCGAAGAAATTAAGTACTATGAAAACTCATATCGTAACTTATCTACGATTTTATTTAAATTTCGATTTGGCTTGCAAATAAAGAAGAAAGAAATGAACATACTGGGGCGTGAAAAATTATCGTTGTTCGTCATTAATTGATGAATTTATAATGAATTCATCTCATCATAAATCTTAGTTTGAATTTCCGCGCATTATTTGAGAAAAGTACTATAAAAGCCTTGGCCGCAACCAGGCATTGATGGACTCACACATATGTGTGCCTCGGCTTTGCCTCGGCCCACATTTTCACGATCATACATCAATGCCCCTGTTGCAGGCCGCGACAGAAATGTACTATTCCCACACATTTCGTAGGTAATGAGACTCCAACTTACTTAATTTTTATTATAATAGATAGTATAGACTGGCCGCTACAACAAAGACTTAACTTTGAACTTCGAACGCTATATTTAGTACCACCTAAATATTCGAATACATAGTAATAATCCAATACACAAGCACAAAAGGGCTGCTAACTTCGCAGGTAATTAATCTTCCGTGCCTAAGTTACATGGTTTCTGCGTAGCAATCGATGCGTGATTCAATTGTTTTCAATTATATGCACCGTCATGTGACTACTAAGGCACCTTCCCACCACAGCCGATTAACGAGCAGCGAGTAGAGCAAAGACTACTATAGGAGTAGAGCTCGCAACTAAAGCGCAGCGAGTAAAGCTAGCGACGACAAAGAAGAGCGATTACTTGCTGGTATGCGTAGGTACTAAGTGCCTGGCCGGAGGAGGGAGTGTTCTGCCGGCAAAGCAAGCGTCGCTGAGCGGGTACTCTCTGGCAGTTCTTGTCGCTGCGACAAAGAGTAGGTACTCGCCGGCGCACTATGGATTGAAAAACAGCTTCATCCTCTCCCCTCTCCTCGACATACTTGATTTTCGCAGACCAAGTGCGAGTTTAAAAAAAATAATCGCAATTAATCTCGTTATATGAAGTAAAAAAAATTATAAATGTGTGTGTGTAAATGTATGTCATAAAATCATAAATAAATAGTTACATCACCGTAGGTAAGGATATGACGGCTATTCACTCCGTTCCGGAGATATAAAAAACATTACTTACATTATTTATTATTGCTACAAACATTTTTTTTTTGCAAAAAATATATAAGTTGCTAATTTGCCTACCAGATTGTATCCTATGATATATTCATGCATAATATTGGTTATTAGAAGCCAGTTCAAGCAAAAAAACGACACTTTAAAAACCTCCAATGTCTTCGAGAGCCTTTTTTCGATCCACAGGGCGGGGCGGGCCCGGCGGTGAGGACAGCGATCAACTACTCATTTAAATGTATGTATCTCTTTTACTTACACGTGGACCTAACAATCTTTAGTACGTTTCTTGAGCGTGAAAATTATTATAGCTAGTCGCTTCCTCGTCGGCATGTGGGACAGATGCCTAATGCTCTTGCTCCTAACAATGTACGATTCCCAGAATGTGCATTGTCATATATCGAGCTGCATCGCTCAGGATATTAGGTACTTAATCGACAAGTAATTATCGCTCAATCAATCTTATAGCGTCTTGATTCCGATGATCATACCAACGCCTTGTAACTAAACACAATGTATTGGTACTATACATATAGTTAATTACCGCCCCGATTTTCGATGACATTTTAAAACTTCTGAGGATATGTCCTCAATCGGTCTAGCCTATTCCCAACTATGTTGAGGTCGGCTTCCAGTCTAACATGATGCAGCTGAATACCAGTGTTTTACTTGGAGCGACTGCATATCTGACCTCCACAACCCAGTAACTGGGTAATAAATACGATACCCCTTGGTAAGACTAGTTGTCAGACTTTCGGGCTTCTGACGACCCACGAATGACAGCCGAGACCAACAGCATAACGTGCTTTCCGAGGCACGACAGAGTCTTGGTATGTAAAGATGGTCACCCATCCTCGGATCAACCCCAGCAAGCGTAACTTAACCTTGTGAGATCGACTCGTGTGGCTGTTATTACTTAGCCACGAGCTAGGGGGATATGTCCTGTATTTTATTACAGGACATATCCCCCTAGCTCGTTTATCGTAGAAATGAACGGAATGGCTAACATTGAATGATTTACTTTAACGACTTTTAGATGTTTCAATTTGGTTGCTTCATTCAATATTAGAGGCAAAAGCTCTGAGGGCAAAAGTGAACCGGGCCGGTCCGGGCCCGTTGTACAAGACACGGTTTCTTTACGGTAAGGCGTCTTAAACGCGCCGTAGAAATATCGTGTGAAAAATACGTGTTACTGTAAAAGCCTGAACTGCGGTAAATCTTAGGATTTACCGTTAAATTCTAAGATTTACCAAGTCTCACCGTTAAAAGTCCGAATAATGTTCATTTTATATATATATATATAATATATAATTTTGGACATATTATAAATCTTTAATTTCGGACTTTTCGGCATAGTATGAATCCGATTTACCGACGGTAAAAGTCAGAAATTGATAATTATTATAGAACAATTCGGACATTTACCGGTGAGAATTCCTAAATCTTAGGATTACCGGTAAATCCTAAGATTTACCGCAGTTCGGGCTTTTGACCTATGAACTACGGGGACAGAGCGAGCCACAGTGCTTGTGGCTGTCAACAAGCTTCCATTAGTGATCCATACAACACAGAACTATCGTGTTTTTAGCCATAGTTTTTCACGGGAAAACCGTAGTTCTTCACGGAAAAACCGTTGTTATTCAAGGCAAAACCATAGTTTTTCACGGCAAGAAAAACGTGTGTGTATTTTGTACCTTTTTGTTGACTACACGGCGGCACTATGACACGACGCCACCGCCGTCGCCGGATACCATAGAACCGTGTCATACATGGTCACACGATTTTTCTACGGTCCGCCGTTTACCATAAATAAATGTCATCTTTAAAAAATAATTATACTTATAAAAAAAAAAACAAAAATCATTTATTTCAGCCCATAGGCCATAACGCTAGACAAAATTATAATCAATATAAAGATATATAAAAAATAAAATAAATTGTTAATTAATTCAGTACATTATATAAATAAAATTAGCATGTCAAAATTTAAATTAAAATAATTAATAAAACGCCTGCCTCTGAGTCATTTGTTTGTTTGTCATTACATTAATCATATAACAATGATTATTGTACTGACAATCAAACCTGTTCGCAAATACGCTCAGGATGGTGTTGGAGGTGGTCCGGAGCCTGCGCCCCAGAGATGTGCACCGCTTTCGCATCGTCGTGTAGAAACAGTCCACACGGGCGTCAGCGAACATCCCCGATGCGCTGCAGTGCCGTGGCAACCCCAACAACACCCTGAACGCATTATTATACTGAATACGGAGAGCGTTGTACTGCTTCTGGGTATATGAGCCCCACAGGCTGGCTGTGTAAAGGGACGTACAAAACGCTCTGAAAAGAGTTATTTTGACGGCCCCCGAGCAACGAACAAACCTGCGGGCGATCATATTGGCCCTCACAGACAACGCCCTCCGCTCCCTATCTTATGTTTTACAACTTTACAATATGTTTTTCTTTAAGACACAGAACCTAGATTCTGTACCTTAGTTATACCTTATAAAACATCTCACATACTTAATTATACCTACTTTTAATGAGCGTCTTGGTTATATTCTCTACGGCGTCTTGTTACGTGCAACATTAGGTCGGCATGTATGGCAGGAGTAAAGAGATGTAGACTGTGTAACTATCTAGAGAAAATGTTTTAGTATCCATGTTACAAACTAAGTTGGAAAATCCAAATCTATATTGATGAAAAGTGGGTAGGTTTGGTAGAAAATTAATTATCTATGGGCGTGTGTGTGTATGTATGGTATGCTGAAAGCCAAACGCTGGTTTTTTAAATAACAAGTTATTCGATTAACTGCGTGGGTTCAAATTGTTCGCATTCAAGCTTCAAAGTTTGAGTGATTTTCTTGATTTCATACTTATTCATTTATTTAATTTTGCTCGATTGGCTTACTAAGTATTCTAAGAGAGAGATTGACGATTAATAGTATGAATATGCTTTATTGCCTGAGAACAAACGAGATTTAATAAGTCAGACCTGAGATAGAATTTAAACCAAAAAAGTACCAAATAAAAAGCAATCGTAGGTACTCAATAAAGTACTTTGATTTTTTTTTTACTCAAAATACAGTTTCTCATATAAATATTTTATTTGACTTTCGACAAATTCGAAAAGCTTGAAGACCACTTTGAAGTCGTAGACCAATAAGTAAGTATCTAATGGCTGCCTCAAAAGGATAATTCTATCAATTTACTTTCCTCAATAGAGTAAATGTACGGTGTTCTATTAAATCAAGGAAACTCCTTGAAATGATTTGATTTATAAAATATTTTTATGAGGAAATCATGGCAGTCTTGATTCTGTTACCGATTCTTAAGTAGGGAAATATAATAAATGTAAATAAAACAATCGTTCAACCACTAACGCAATGAAGGTGGCTGAGCTGCTAAAATTGCGATCAAATCAACTGTCATTTTATGTGTTTTACCTACGCAATTACCTCGCAGGCCATTAAAAAGGTTTTAGGTTTATATCAACTCGACACTGGTCAAAGTTGTATGCTATTTTGATCTTTGTTATCAAGTTATTAAACATAGTTTCCTATGCAATAATCTGCTCAGTACCGTAGCTTCAAAAGGTAAGTATTATGTGTCCCTGACTTGAATTTGAAAACTAACGAAGATATAAAAGACTATAGACTGTACAGTCACGCGCGCTAATACGAGTATGTATCCACTTACCAAAATTTTAAAGCGATTTTCTCGTGGAATATTGACTTTAAGATAACACCTATTTTATATTAGTTTGAGTTCCAAAATACTGTATTCGTAACAACATGAGAATCAACACAGTAGGAGAAAATCACTTTTAAAAGTGTACATCACACAGATTGACACGCGCATTTTAAAGACCCAAAGTTTAATCCACCTCAAATAAAACTAGCTTCCATGACTTTTGAAAGATCTAGCAAGGGATTTAAGTCATTAAGTTTTGAGTAGTTTCATAACTTACCTTCTAGTCTAGTGAGCCACATTACATTTTAAAGCACCCGGGAAGAAACGTGAGACGCATTGACCTACATTTTGACTCATTAGCTAAATGCAAAGTTCAAACTGGAGTCACCCAAGTCATTGCTTCACAGATATGCAAGTTAGTAAAATCATACGTATACAATGTATGTAGGTATTTAGAGGTATGAGGAACAGGGTGTAAAGTTCACTCATCCTCATTAGAAACGGGAGGATCCTTCGACCAGACGGGTGTCGTGACTGGCGGGCAACTGCCCAACGATTGATGTCGGATAGTCTTATATGTCGTTCATGCGGTAAACTATAATAGGGATGTTGACTAGGGAAAAAAAAACAAAATCTACATATTTAGTCCGCCAGTCAGATAATATAAAAATATTTGACACGTATTTTTTGCTTTTTCAAATAAAACGAGTTTGAGTTGAAACTTCAAAATGAAAGCCATTGCTACTGTTAGTGTGTTACGCAATTACCCCACCGAACTAGACCAAGACTGAAATGCCCGTAGGACAATCGTTTGTTCAAGATCATGTTATACAAAGTCAGTGATAAAGGTGATTCGGGTAAAAGCAGAGTTATCTCGAATTGGAAATTACTTGGCCACAGTATAAATAAGTACAGTATTCTATCTTCATAGAAAACGGCCAAAACTACTCGCTTTGAAATCTCGGTGTATGTGCAAGAACAGAATCGAGTACGCGGCAGTTACGCACGGACGCGGAAAGTTTATCTACCGGGCGGCCGGATCACTGCCGAGAAATAATACTGCTACTTACTTATTCTGTGACTAGGCCAAAAAGAAGGAGTCGTATAATACCAACATCTGTTTATCTTCGGTGTATCACAGCATATTATTAGGGGACGACGCTCCACACAATAACCACTTAGGTACGCGCTGAATTGCTGATGTTTGCTCGCATCGGATGAACCTAAGAGCCGAGTTCCAACATAAAGGAAAATTACTAGACCACGAAGATGGGAAGAAATTTCATCGCGATAAATTATATTTCAAGTACTTTTTAATAGAGTATCAAAGCTAAAGACAGCCCAAAAATTGTAAATTAATCTACCGAGTTTGTCTTCGCGTTAAGTGTCTAATTCTAAGGGATTGTACACCTTGAGATTGTTGCCTTTGTACGAAATTTAATTAATTTTCTTAACAATGTTTGCGTTCTGTTATCTGAAATAGAACAGATAATTTTTTTAATATTTATACACGGCTTTATGTGGTTGTTTCATCAATTAATCTTCTCTACCTACAGAATTGATGCTGATAAAGCCCATGCCTATTAGTTAATAGGTAGGTATTAAGTAGTTATGCAATATAAGTTCCTACTTAGCCTACCTAGATTTCCTAGTGTATCTAAACTAATGTCGCAGGCAACGAAGTTGCTGATGCAGCCGCGAAAATGGTCACTCGGCTTCACAATGAGCCGGACTACAGCGCAGAACCGATGTCATTATGTCAAACACGAATTGAGACAATCCAACTTGGCTAAGTGGCAAGCTAGATACGTGAGCAGAGACAACACACCAAAACAATCCACAACGCTCCTATAAATTCCGTAAAAAATTTGAACGAAACTTCTACATCACCCAAATTTTGACAGGTCACGGATTCCATAAACAGTACCTCCACCATTTTAAAATAACTACAGACGACTATTGTCCCTGCCACGACAACACCGTACAAAGCATCGACCACCTCCTCAGAGATTGCCCCAGATTCGCCATGGATCGCATGCATTATGAGGAGAGTTGGCATTCTCTGAGAGATTTGGTATCACGACATATGACATCGGGATGCTAACACGAAAAGCGGAAGTCTTAGACGCCTATAATAAATATGCTACTAAAATTCTGAGCCAGGTCAAGAACTTCAAGGGCACATAAAACACCACCATTTATATTACCTATACCTATTTATTTATAATTTCTAACAATAATATATTACATTGCTTATTATATAAAAACACCATCGTGAATAACTAAATATCCAAAAAGACATCAACTGTATCAAATCGCAGGAACTGTCCAAAAATGAGCACATTTAAAAAAGAAAAAACACTTTTAAAATTCTGGTAAAAAAACACTTCCTCTCTCCTTAAACATCATCATTACATATAGTTCCTTGAACTTGTTTCATGTTTATTATTGTATATATATATATATATATATATATATATATATATATATATATATATATAAGTGTATGCTTTATGAATGTATGTATTTATTGTGTATGTAAATGGTACACCACTGACTACCTGCAGTATTTGTCTCTCCTTCTCCCTTTAATCCATCCAAAGGTTGTCTGTAAAAGATCGCTTTTAGCGATAAGACCGCCCATTGTGTCACCCTATGTAAAATGACTACATTTTTATCTGTATTTTTTATGGTGTACATAATAAAGAATATTCTATTCTATTCTATTCTATTCTAAAAACAAGCGAATCAAACAATTATAAAAAAAAAAGTTAGCATCGCTACAGAATTATCAGCATCAGCTATCGCCAACAAAAGGTAGGATAACCGGGCAATGACTTTCGCCCATAGAAATATAAAAACCAGTCTATATCTATGCTTTCGCCATTTCCTTGGAAATTCATTGAACTTTCTAAAAGTTCATAATCAAGGACGTGGAATATGAAATAGAAAGAAAAGAAAAATACGTTTTAATTTAACTTATTGTAGCTGGATACAAAAAACTCGTCCATAGGCTTATCTACTATTTTGGAAACTTGAACAAGCGACTTCACTATAAATCTGACCATGAAAATATAGGCAAAGTGAGCTTGAAGTACTTAAGCTGTCAATGGACATGTAACATAGGTGGACAACTCAGTTTTGAGCGATCATTTTAAAAGTTGGCAACGTCGCAAATAGCTGTCAAATATTTACCTGTTTTGATTAATTTGCCAATATATACGGACATAAATGAAATATTGCTACCTAGTGAACAAGAATATTAATAATTAATTGCAATTACAACACTGATTTTGATGTTGTAACCGTTTTAGGTGTAAAAAAACCGGCCAAGTGCGTGTCGGACCACGCACAATGAAAGGTTCCGTAGTTGGGATGAATTTATGGCAAGAACAACATACCATTGTAGTTGAGAAATATGTTCTCCCATACGGAATATATAGGGGAACATATTTTTGCAACCGCAAATGGAAGTTGGTCGATTATTACTCGTTAACTTAAAGTAAAGTTAACGTAAAGCCTACTTAGCTGTGATAGTTTTTCTTATAATTTTGTTATACTACTGCCGTGAATCTTTTCATATATCCAAATCAACCATTTAGCTGGCAGGGGGGGACACTTGACTCTAACTAAAATTAACACTTTAAGCTTAATATTTCGCAAACGTATCCCTGAATTGAAAAATGGTTTTATGAATAATGAATAAAGGCTAAATTACAGCTTTCTAGAACAAAGAGTCTCTGAGCTAAGCCGCGGACAGACAGACGGACAGACAGACTGACTGACAGACGGACATGGCGAAAGTATAAGGGTTCCTTATTTACTACGGAACCCTAACAAGGCATTTGGAAAGTTTCTAAATACTTTTTTACATCTAATACTAAATATTTGGTAATACGATATTAATTATTGCATTTCATAACCAATATTTTAGTTCACTAGTTAGCCATATTTCTTATGTACGTAAAGTAATTTTGCCAAATTAATCAAAACAGCGTAATATTCCAACGTAACTCGATCTATTTGCGACGTTGCCCACTTTCAGAATGCACGCAATTAAAGCTCACTTTCACCTACGTTTTTAAGGTGAGATGTCTACAGAATAGCCCAGCTAGGTCTCTATGGCTATATTCTATTTTATTGAATAGAACATAAATGTACGTATACCTACCTAGATTTTACACGAAAAAATATTTGAGGAAAGTTTTGAAAATTATTTTCGCAAAAGACCTAGCCACACAGTAGAACATGTAGGTAGAATATTGCGTTTGCGAAGTTATCTCGACACGCAGAGTGGCACACAGAATGCTGCACACCGAGACAAAGCAAAAAATTGCATTTTTTTTTGAACGCGTCAGCTGCAGGCAGTGCTTGTTACCTTGTTACGACCGTGGCGTTTCACGTGGATATAATACGGCTGGATGTGCCTGCAAATAATGGTGGTCTTAAAGTGAAACGCAATGGCAGTGAGCCAGTGCTGGCCTGCAATGTCCTTTTTAGGGTTCCGTACCCGAACGGTGCCAAATGGAACCCTATTACTTAGCCTCCGCTGTCCGTCCGTCCATCCGTCTTTCTGTCAGCGAGCTGTATTGTATCTCATGAACCGTAAACGTAACAGATTGTGTATTTCTATTGCCGATAAAACAATATATAAAAATTAAATAAAGTTAATAATTAAAGGTGTCTCCGTATAAGAAACGTGTTCTTTTCGGCGTTTTTCACTCGATCTCAATACGGTACGGAACCCTTCGTGTGCGAGTCCGACTCGCAGTCGTAATTTGCTTTAGAAAGATTTATTTTTAATCATTCTATCCATATTTTAATCGACCACACCAAGTTCACTGTTCACTCTTTTTAAATGTTTGATCTAAATTGATGGCCTGAAACACAGGTTTTTCATAAAATTAGATCAGGCAGGTCTAAATTCCAGTTTTTTTTTTTTTTTTTTTAATTATTTTGCTGACATAGCAACGTCTAATTGACTGAACTATGACTTCAACTTCGATTTCAAAGTGATAAAGATCGTCTTTCATTCCCAAAATGTTGCAATAGTTCGAGCGAATAACTTTTTTTTTTTTGAGGATGGGAAATCATCAAATGACTTCTCCCGCTCTGGACGGAGCGAGAGGGCGTGTCAGACTTTTACTGACTAAAACCCACCCGTGTTCCTTCCGTTGCCTGTGTGCCGGGGCCGCGATATCCCTTTCGGACAAACTCGCCACCCTGGCAGGCATTGGCCCTTACGGACCCCGTCAGTTGGTGCTGACATCTCTTTGAGGCGCGCGTGGAAGACAACGCGCCGTCGACCCGGGCCTGGTCCTAATCGGACGGCGAGCTACCCATTGCTCACGGTCCGCAAGCCCGCGCCTACGGTGGCCGGAAGTCGGCTCGCGACGCCCGAGGCGTCTCCTGCGGCGACTAGGGGCGACGAGGGCGCGAATTTTGCCTCTCCCTCGCGCGCTCCGCCACCTCCTTCGCGAGCATTACTGCTTCGCAGAAGGAAGTGACGGCTTCTCATGCACTCTCGCTTCGAACCATGGCCTGAACCAGGGCCGGACGCGAGAGATCGCCGCCGCCGATCGCCTCCGTGAGGACACGGTGGTGCCTCGCCCATGCCGGGCAGACCTCCACCGTATGCTCCACCGTGTCCTCCGGGCGATCCACACAGTGGTGACACCCGGGCTTTTCCTCCCGCCTTATTCGGAACAGGAACCTCCCGAAACAGCCGTGTCCGGTGAGGACCTGCGTCAGGCGGAAGGTGAGGACGCCGTGGCGCCTCTCTAGCCACTCCTCAAAGAGGGGAACTATCGCCACAATTGTGGCGTGCCCAGCGCTGGGTTGCGACAATCGCACTCTCCATGCTGCCATGAGATCCCGCCGGAGCTCTGTCTCGCCTCATGGGAGACCGTGCGGTATCCTCTGACCAGCCTAATGGCCATGACCCTTCGGGACGCGTTCAATCGCTGGGCTGGTCGCAGCCTTAATGAACGCGCCCACACCGGTGCCCCGTAAAGGGCCATGGACCGCACGATCCCCGCGTAGAGCCTCCGGCAGCGAGCGTATACTTTACATAATAATCGGAAAATATAACTTTAGAAGAACCTATCCAGATCCTAGGTACCAATTTCGAATTTAAAAACAGAACTTAAGACTAAAAGTGTTGTTGTCTCTTCTAGGAAGTTTAGCAGCGTGAAAGGATTCCAACCACTTGTTACTTGTTCCCGACAAGTACAGGGTTGCGAATAGAACATGCTACATCTATACCTACCCCCTAACTGCCTACCTACGGGCTATAACTGGCTACCACGTCATTTTTTATTTTTAACAATTTCGTTCCAGCCCGATAAATTCGATCCAACAAATATTTCGACGACCGTAAAGAGTTTGTTAAAAATACAGTTCGTTAGAATTTTATTTTTATTTATTCTCCTTTTGGTTTTGCACTGTTGTGCTACCTGTAGGTGTGCGTAACAATTTTCTGTAGGTATGATTATGCTCTTTTTAACACAACATAACATCCCGCCTTGTTTCCGCAAAGGGCTGGGCAGAAGTGTAGCTAGTACACTGACATTTCGCCAGTTGTGTGTCTTTTGCCATCAAATCAATCAATCTGCCTAGCCTTTTCCCAACTTTATTGGGGTCGGCTTCCAGTCTAACCGGATTCAACTGAATAACAATATTTTACATGGAGCGACTGCCTATCTGACCTCCACAACCCAGTAACTGGGTAATACGATACCCCATGGTAAGTTGTCAGACTTTCGGGATTCTGACGACCCGTAATGACTGTCAAAGATCCATGAATGACAGCCGGGACCAACGGCTTAACGTGCTTTCCGAGGCACGGAGGAGTCTCGGTATGTAAAGATGGTCACCCATCCACAGACCAACCCCGGCAAGCGTAAGCTACGCTTGCCGGGGTTGGTCTGTGGATCGACCCGTGCAGCAGTTATTACTTAGCCACGAGCTCCTCCAACCTCCTCGTTTTTTGCCATTACCCGTGGGATGGCACAAATCCAGACTCCGGGCTGCTACTGAGAAATTTCAGATATGCTGCGGCCGCATCTGCGTACACGGATACAGTTGCATCCTAAAGTACTAGTGTATTGGTTTTATAATATAAGTGTAATTGTTTTATTGTAGAATCATAATAGGTACTTTATTAGCTACTTAGTACTATGGAATAGGCTGGAATCGATAAATCGCTCAGTGCGCAGGTAAAAGACCAGCGTTCTTTTTACGTGACGCGCACTGTACATAAAAGGGTTTTAGCACGCTAACGCTAATGTGTCCACCGCATTAGCGCGATAATATTTTAGCGAGCAAAACATATGAAGCTTCGGCACGCATTGCTTCGTCACGATAGACGCAGATGCGGCCGCAGCAATAGAAAACCCAATAACACTTTTCCCGACCTGGGAATCGGACCCAACACCTCATGCTCTTTTTAATTTCATGATTATGTTCTGTTTTACAATACCGTGTTATTTATAGAAAGACACTATAGCGTGAACTAGGTACCGCACGTAATTTGTAGCGTAGCCTAGGTATGTAACTACCTATAGGTACCTATCTTATTAAATGAAAAGCATAGTACATTTCTGTCACCGCCTGGAATAAGGGCATTGATGGACGATCGTGAAAATGTGGGCCGAAGCGAAGCCGAGCTATCATCGAAATTATCTCTAAAAAAAAACATTTTTCCTTAAAATATTGTATTCAGTAACTCAAAATGCAATCTATGGGGAAGTGCCATCAAACAGCAAATAAGATATGAATATAAATAAATACGTTTATTATGATATACTTACTTACCTACAGGATCTTCGAAAGATCCGACGGAATCCATAATCTGATTTGTTGGATTTCGAGTCAAGCTGACTCGGAGATCTAGCAGACGTGAGAGGCATGTAGGAATAATGTTTTCAAATTCGAGATACCAATTACGTAATACAAATTAAATTGTTATCCCGCTTTGTTATTAGGTAAATATGTTACATTAATAATGCATTTATATCGTTAGTATGTATAGGTAAGCACCTCTCCCAGCCGTGTCTATTCCGGTGTAGAATAGGTATACCTATTATGCTCGTTACTCTTGATTATGATTCTATTACGAATTCAATAGTTTTATGTAGGTACAGTCAAGTATTTAAGTCTTCTTCAGTTTTGAAATTCCGTCTGTCACAGCTATTTGCTCCGAGTCTAATGGACCGATTAAGTTGAAAGGTACACAAATGAATTTCATGCCAAACACGGAAATGTAACGGCAGTAAAAATTAATTTTGAAGGGGTTACTTTTGGAAGGCAAATAAGAAAATTAAAAAAATAAGTTTTGCAAATTGTACCGTGTGACATATCAAAAAAGGCTTACTGTGAGCCTAAAATTAAAACAAAATAAAGAAAAGAGTTCTATATTTATTAGATGACAGGAAAACCTATAAGAAGACTGATGGTTTTAAAATACCTAACATGGAAAATTATTGTGCGTAGAAACTTACATTTGCAGTTGTAATGGAGAACATTTTGTTCAACTACAATGTTAAGTTTGTTCCTGGGATAAATTCGTCCCAACTACGGAACCCTTCATTTTGCGTGGTCCGACACGCACTGGGCCGGTTTTTTTTAATTATTTGTCTGTCGGTGTCATATTTTCAAGTCGTTCTGATATGTAAAGAATATGGCTGAATGTCATTCTCCGGTATTAGGCCCGGACTCCACCAAAGCGGAGACGAGACGAGAGGAGAGGAAATATGTTTTAAACAACCAATAGAATTTCGTTATTCACACATCTTGTCTCCACTCAGCTTCAATGGATACCACTGAGCGGTGATGTATCATATTGTTATGGCGCGATCGAAACGGAGATGTGAGCTGTGCCTCCCCGTGATTAAGCTGGGCGGGGCATTACAAAGCGGAGATGTGAGCTGTGCCTCGCAAGCTGGCGACGCGGACGCGGCGACTGCGCGCAGTGGAGACGAGAAGAGCTGTGAGCGGCGCGTGCAGTGAGCGGCAAGTCATCCAACACTCGCCGCACGCAGCTCAGTTCCATTCCAGCGAGCACACATCTCCGCTCTAGCCAGCACATATCTCCGCTCCAGTCTAGCCAGTACGCATCACCACACAGCTTCGATGGATACACCCAAGCTGAAAACCATCTCTTCTCGTCTCCGTTTCGAACATCTCCGCTTTCCTGGAGTCCGGGCCTTCACATTAGGTACTACGCATTAAATAATGCTGAATCGCTAAAGTAGATTCTACAGTGCAGAAATAACAAACAAAAATAACCCTTAAGATGACTAGCATATTTTGGTTGTGACTGTACCTACACATCTAAGGCCTCGTATTCATAGTAAACGAAAGTTGAGAAAAAATTGCTAAACATTCATGTACTCGTATCCCGAAAATTACATTTTGTTGTTGCTGGAAATGACGGCGACGCGACGTCGCAATTTTTTATTAGGTACGAGGTTTTTACATGTGACCGTTGCGAGCCATTCTGTTTCAATGAGGTTCGCGGCTTTTCGCGGTCCTACCTGCCTCTAAGCCTTAGAGGCAGGTAGAGTAACTGCTTAGAGTCTAAGGAGTTAGTTTCCCTCAAGGAGTTGAAACCAATGCAATTTGTGGTTACTGCAAAGTTTATAAGAACTTGGCGATGGCGTTAACTCGATTGTCTCTAGTCTAATGTGACTAGCCTTTAGGTACCTATACTTTTAGGGCTTGCTAAGAAAATGTAAGGGGTTGGGTTTAGAAACGTGCCGCCTCGCTAGAAAGAATGTAAGTCTATATGCAACGTATATGTTGCTAAGAAAATATAGAGAATATAGGTATATTATATTGACTTTGTGGACCGCTCGTGAGAAGATTCAAATTTTTATCTTCAAGTAGAAAGCCTTTGCAAAATGTCACACAAAACTAAAAAAAAACTACATATTACGGATGCAAGACCGAGCTTACCTCACTTGAGACCCCCCATCTTGGGGTTTGGATGCCCCGACTCGGACAGGATAGTTTCCAAGGCGAACCGTCATCTCCGTCGTATTACATTCCTTAAACACTGCAGATAGAAATAGGAGGCCCGCGTAGCATGTCTCTGTCGACTACGCCTTAGTTAAAAAAAAAAAAAAAAAAAAATACCTTGGACGGTTGCTGCCTTCCTCCACTTGCCGTCTTCCTCTCTCCGCCCGTCCACCTCACTCTACATTTCATATATGAATCATGAGAGGTATGGTTTCGGTCGGCTCGGGTACGTAAACAGTACGTGACGTCATATAAAAAAAAACTGTATCTCCGGCGGGGAGTGGGGAGTTGACTAACGCCCCCCCCCCTCCCTATCCCCTACCGAGGCTGCACGTTTCTAAACTTCAACCCTAGTTTGATTTCAAATAAAAGTTCAATAAAAAGTTCAAATAAACGTCATCAAATTGATTTCGTTATTGCACGCAACGCAATGTCCTATAAATTATATACCAAATAGGCCATTAAAGCCTGTACCTAAAGGCAATAGAATAGTAATAGACATTCGGCATCAAACAACATTATTAAAAAAGTTTATGATACCGAAAATGTAACGTAACAGACAACACGGCGTACAATAAGAAAGTATTCTTCTTGAGAAGGTCAAGGAACTTCAGAAAACATGTGGCACAGTGGCACTTCCTAAATAATTGGACACCCGGTGACCGCAGTGTTAAGTCAAGAAATTCAGTTGAATAAATAGATTAGAGACACAGCAGCTTGCAGCTGCTACTGGGATTAACTACCAACACGCAAATTTAATACGGGGTTAGTTTTCAATGACCGGCCAAATTGATCGACCGACGAGATTTCAGAGTTAGTTCCATAGTGAAAGTTGTTCATATTCATGGGTAGAACATGTGCAAATTTGGCCGGTCATTGAAAACTAACCCGGTATACACGTAGGTACCTAATCATTTAAAACGAATATTTAAATCTCTGAATGTAACGACACGCGGAGACCTTGAGTTCCCTAACTGTGCGTTTGCACTGGTGAAACATCACAACAAAACATGTTGAAATCCTAGAGATTTTCTGTCAAAAATTCTATGAAACATTGACAGAAAATAGAGATTTCAACATAATTATTTCGTGGTGAATGTTTCGCCAGTGCAAACGCACAGTAAGACCGCATCTTATAACCATAGCGATCGTCGCGCAAATACGCGATCGTTGTGTTCATCATGTCACTTTTTGTTCGGGGAACTGGAATGCGCGGTCGCGCCGCCGCGCCGTCACCTTTCGATTTTCCAAACAAAAAATGACAAAACTATGAATGTGACGATCGCTTTTGGTTAGGACGCGGGGCTCAGCGGGGTAAGAAAGCGATGCCATCGTTTATCGCCGGCTAAATGACGGCTGCCATAAAAATCCGTCTTTTTACCTGTGTTTTGACATGACGGTGTCAAAAACACGGCATTTTGACCGAGTTACCCACACGGGATTTTTTGTCCAATGTTTTTAA
This sequence comes from Agrochola macilenta, assembly GCA_916701695.1. Lineage (NCBI taxonomy): Eukaryota > Metazoa > Arthropoda > Insecta > Lepidoptera > Noctuidae > Agrochola > Agrochola macilenta. Next base: position 10,323,448 of record OU753562.1, read on the forward strand.
AACATTAATTTCTGTTTTGTAACTTTAATGGTTTTAATTGACATAACAATGTCGTCATCATAATTTCAGCTGAAAGAAGTCCATTGCTGAATATTGGTATCCCACGCAACGCAACATGCACTGTTCCCTTCGCATCTACCAAATTCCTACAAAAACGAAACAACATATTGCCTTACAAAGGATTTTATGTCTTAGCGTAATTAAAATCATCCTTTGGCAGTAAGTTTGGCAGCTTAGAGTATATAACCTCATATATAACACTCTAAGTTTGGCAGATTTTACTACAGTTACGGTATAGAATTAACCACGGAATCAGTAAATACTAGCTCTTTTTTCATTAATGTCAACCGTAGATGTGAACCGAAGACTGTTTTCTGCAGACAGGTTTTTTTACTGGAAACTGGTTTCTCTGGACTTTAAAAGCGCCTTCTCGGCAATCTTGAGTTAAAATTTTAGACCATTAAGAATCTGCCATTTTTATAAGCAATTTTTACGTGTTTATTTTTAGTCAAAACTAAACGTAGTATTTCCACTGTTTCTGAACGCACTCCTATTTGGCATTGGCATTTATTCCTATAAGCCGTTTATTTAGTATATCTCATGTCATCTCAACCAAACAATCGGTTCTCTCTTTTTTACTCACATGTCGTCGTACTCTAGTAGCGCCAGTCGAAGAAAAAGTTATGCCAACTTGTAAAAAATTTGACATATTCTATTTAGTAATACTATAGCAAATGGCATCGCGTGAAAATGACAGTTTTGTTCTGTGAACGACATAATTATTTTTAAGAAATAAATTAAAGTGATTACTGAATATTTTTATATTTCAAGAAGCCCAAAAATTGCTCAATAACTTTGGACAAACGTGTTTATCAAATTTATATCGAAAATAAAAAAATACGATCCTCGCGTATCAGATGTTCTGTCTGTGATTGGTCTTGTGTTATCAATAATTTGTGTATGTTGTTGTAAGTGGAACATTAAAATTCGTGAAAATGACGGACACTAAGCCAGTGGTCATGGCTTCTGCTAATGAACTTATCGACAAATCCAAAGAACTCCAGAAGGAGATTCTTATGGAAAAACTTAGATCCAAAACATCACAGTTTAAAAACTTAACAGAGACTTCCAAAGGCGTCCGAATGGCTTTACTGGTATGTTTCTTTATTATATTATGTCTACAGCAGCCACTAATAAGTTACCAATACTTCAGAATTACCTAACCAGGACTAACAACCACCCCTGAACTAAATACATCGCTCTTATTGTAGAAAGTGCATAAGTTATTACTTACAGTAGTAATTAATCTCAATAAGAATCAACTAAATTCAGATATAAAGTTGGTTCTTCAAATTATTTTAAAATAAAGCTCCTGTTATCTGATAACTATTTTCTAAATCTAAGTTAGTAAAGATTTGTCATTATATAGCTAATTAGTAAATTGCACAATGATAATAAAGTACATGGTAATTTATACAATTAAATAAAACTCATTATTTAAACTAGTAAGTAATTATGTTTTCATGCACATTGTGCTTCCTGATTCACAGCACACTTTTGATAACCTTAAACTAGCTTTTTCTCTATAAAATAGTACAAAAGATTCTTGAAACGATTCTTTGGTATGCAAACCTATCATATCCAGTCCTATATTTAGCTTTTTATAAAACCATGTGATGAATATATTGCTATTAAGTATACCACTAGCTTGTGTATTATTTTGAATTTGCCCTATAAATATCAGAGCTATCATTGGCCTTCAACAAGATGAGCAGCAAGACAAACCAACCAACCATCCATGTTTTTGACTCTGCATTTTTGGTACAACCATGATTGGGGAACTGATAGAATGCCTTTTAAATAAAAGAATATATTTTGATTAAAAACTTAAATGAAAAGGGAGACACATTTTCTGCACAAAAGCATGTGGCTGCCCATCTACCAACTACTGTCTCAACTATTTTATAGCTAGTAAACATCATATTTATTTTTGAAAGCCTGTTAAGCTTCTTAACTAAAGCTTCCCAGTGGCCTCTCTAATGATTAATTAGTTGGATTTTAGCCAGCACTGTTAACAGGTGGTACTGCTCAGTGCTCACTTTCTTGAATAAACCTTTAGTTGCTTTCACAAAACTTACACTAATGCAGATATACAAATTTTCAATGACATTGGTTGAACTAGAATTGTCTAGAAGCCATCACAAACATACAAAACAGCTGACATTTGCATTTTGCAGCATTTCAAGTAACAATATTTTTTGACTTTTTTAAATTATATGTTTACAGGACAAAAGATGGGGAATCGACAGTGCAGATCGCATGATACTAAAGAAGTGTCTTGACAGTTTGCAGCATTGCATTAAAGTTAGCTCCTTACAGAGCCTTATTGAGCGCCTGGAGTGCTTATCTAGGCAGCTAGGGTTTGTAATCTTTAATCACTATTTCAACCTTCTTGGTAATAACTAAACCTGCTTGAAGGTATGTGTGATTTACAGAAATCTGAGGGAACACGACAATCAAACATATTTCTCTCAGTATTCAAATAAATAAATAAAACAAAATCAGCAAATGATAAAAAAAAAAAATACTCGTAAATGAAGATGATGATGATATATTATTTATTGTATTGTATTTTATAATCATATTAATTTGACTATTTGTTTCAGGCTCAAGTTTGTAGTGGGAACATCAGGAGTAAATCTATTCATATCATCTGATATGTTTTATTTGGAAATATTAGTTGAATCATCAGGGTCAGTAAAAGATGTTAAAATTCATCATGAAGGAAAAGTAAGTTTGAAATCGTCCAGGTGTCAGTCGTTTAGGGTGAAAAAAAAAACAACATAGACACTATTGTTTAAATATTTACATAATTTTCAATTTACCAAAGTGTGTATTATTTTCATGTTATTAATAAATATTTTTTTACGTTTTTAACAGATTGAACAACAAAGCTGTGAAGAACTGGTGTCTTGTATATCTCGGGGAGATTTCGCTGATTTCACAGCTCAGCTGGAAGGCTTAACAGCGGTTTACCAACTAGGCGCTGAAAAAAAAGTAACTTACGCCTCAATTCCTGTTACGGGGGAAGTCCGCAGGGTGTGTAGAGTCAGCACTGCCAGGGCAGTGTCAACTCGTTGATATGTAAATGATTTTTAAACTATGCAGGGCCTCTGTGCAAGGGACACTGCACGGGCAGTGTTGCCTCAATGTTATTTTCTCCTACCTCGTTTCATATTCTGCCCAGAGACTCTGCGCTATATCAACACCGCCTGGGCAGTGCTGACTTGATGTACCCTGTGGTCTGTGCTTTTGAATTTTTTCACTTTATTTTTTTATTTTTATATTCTTTATTTATATCCCTAATTCACAATCTCATAATGTGTTTTATTTTGCAGGTAAAATGTAAAGCATTTAGTGCTCTACAGAGCTTAGAAGAAGACTTATGTACAATGAGGCAACTCCAGAGTTTTATCAAGGATCTGTGGGCACAAGTCCACAAGAGTCCTATTGGCTTCTTGCAAAAGAGAAGAGGAGGTATGTACTTAATCTAATGCTGAATGTTTACAAATGTGAGTGATTATGTATTATATATTTCTGACTTCAAGAAAATAAAAAATATTCTCATTTTTCCACTAACCTTGATTTGACAATTTTTTTTGCAGACTCACTACAGAGTATGGTCAGAATAAGAAATAACATAAAACCCATTTATTCCAGGTCACGCAATGCGTCTCACTTACTTCGTGTCTCCTTACGAACTGTTAGACAAAGACAAGGGTCTCAATCCACTGACGGTTGAGCTCTTAACAATAGGCATTCCTGCCACGACCAGCGGCCTTGCTTCACTAGTCGTTCCTTCCCACACGCTCATTGGCCACTCCGCGACGGTTCTACTAGAAGGTTCCACACCCAATAAGCTGCAGTTGTCACCTATCATATCTGGGGGGCAGAGGCCTGGGAAGGGGTATGATTTTAAAATTATTTTGCATCACGCTATAGTTAACAGTTAGAATTAAATGGACGTTTTACTCCAACTATTGAAGATTATATCTGTAGTTATTATGAAAATACATACCGTCCACGCAAAATGGTCCATCTGAAGGATGAAGTGCGGAAACCAAATCTCTTAACATAGAACATAGAATACATACCGTCGCCGTGCAGTGAAAACTTCGTAATTGCAATAAACGTCTGAAAAATAGCCATCACGTTCTCCGAGGATAATTTTCATCAATAGAAGGCATTAGTATCATCATAGAGGTGTGCACGTTTGTGCTAAATATGCATTACGAGATTTTCTACACAACAAATAAATAAAATGAAAAACAATAATTTTTCATTTAAAGGCTCATGCAAACAGGCAGGACGCGACTCTAATAAAACAATTCTAGGAATACTTCACGGTCGAACAATGACCGGTGTCGCATCGCGCCTGTTTGTGAATACGAGGTTTCCACTGCTTGGCGACGATACATACCTATTAATTAACAAAAAAAAATTTTTTTTTGGGTTTGATATATAATTTTAACTTATTCTTACCACCATTGATCGATCTCATCTCACTAAGCCAGGGTATGGTAACCTAACAAATCCATGAAACATTTTCGACCGTCTGTATGTAGGAATGGACCTATCTACGCTCAATTGGTGCCTCAGAATAGTGCGATGCTGCCCGCGTGTTTTACACTCAAGTTGTCGCAGCCCACCCCACTGTGCGCTGGACTAGCCAAGCTTATACACGCCACTACAGAGGTAAGAGGACAATAGTTATTTATGCTACAAGTGCGGAAAATAGGTGATTTCCGGCTAATGGCATTTTTAATCACGAGCGAGCGAAGCGAGCGAGTGTATAAGTCGACACGAGTCGAAAATCATCTTACGCACGTGTATCATACAACGTTTTACTATGCATTGTGCGAGGAAACAAAAAATGGCCCGCGTGCCAATCGCAATGTTAATACTACGCCCTAACTCAGCTATTATTTTCTTCCGTCACTTTCTTGTACATCTGGAAGTATGGCAAACGTTTGAAAATATTATTTGAGGTGTAACAGGTAATTTCATTCAATTAGGAATCTACTAGGTACTTTAAATTTTTGCCAATTTATTTGGAAGATAGATTTTTTTTAAACATATTCATTTACCTACTTGTGTAAAGTTTGTTTACTTTGTACGCCATTATCTATGCCAAAACATGCAGTCCATTAGGTGTTTAAAACAAATTACCTTACAATCCTCATTTTGTACTGCTTACTTTTAAAATAGTTCTTGAAATGCATCAGTGATTCTTGAGTGCTTGTAATATAATTTCAGGTGGAAGTGGCTGGCGACTGGGGCAATGCGAAACCCATGTTGGGGCTAGTTGCCCAACAGGCGTACAACAAGCTCACGCCAGGGAAAGTTATTGAATTGAATCTCAGCAAAGGACTGTTTGTGGTTTGTACCCATTGCGATTTTTTTTTTACTTTATGTGTATCGTCTAACTGTTTTGACCAGGGCTCGGAAACTGTATTTAAAATAACGTTTGTAAAACGTTTCTAACAGTTCTTTGTACAACATTTTATTCGGAACGAAAAGGAAATGAGAACGTTTATTCCGCAGGACGCAGCCGCGCACGGGGCGTGCGCCGACAACCATGAACTTGTTTAGTTAAATTGTAACTTATCTTCATTTCATTACATCATTGATTCCAATGCGCTTGCCGTGGTTTGTTCGATAGAAAAATCGCAATACACCCCGTATTGCGAGTTTTTTATCAATCAAACCAATTTTTTTTTTAAAGGTTTAGAACGGTTTATTAACCGGGAACGTTTAAAATTTTGTTCTTCAAAAACGTTTTTATAACGCTCCGTTCGAACGTAACCGAAACAAATCGATTCCTAGGTTTTTAAGACGAAACCATTTCGAAAAATATACTGATATCCGAGTCCTGGTTTTGAACCGTTAATAACATGTGTCATGTCAACTTATGGTCAAATTGTCAAGTTTGGGTCGCCATCGCCCATCATCGGCTAATATTATAATATTTTAGATTTCGTAAAATATATACCATTTCGTAAAATATACTGATATCCGAGTCCTGGTTTTGAACCGTTAAGAACATGTGTCATGTCAACTTATGGTCAAATTGTCAAGTTTGGGTCGCCATCGCCCATCATCGGCTAATATTATAATATTTTAGATTTCGTAAAATATATACCATTTCGTAAAATATACTGATATCCGAGTCCTGGTTTTGAACCGTTAATAACATGTGTCATGTCAACTTATGGTCAAATTGTCAAGTTTGGGTCGCCATCGCCCATCATCGGCTAATATTATAATATTTTAGATTTCGTCAAATATATACCATTTCGTAAAATAATTACTGATATCCGAGTCCTGGTTTTGAACCGTTAATAACATGTGTCATGTCAACTTATGGTCAAATTGTCAAGTTTGGGTCGCCATCGGGCATCAACGGCTAATATTATAATATTTTAGATTTTTCAAAAACTTTATCAGGCTTTCAGAAACTGAGGGTAACTTCAATATTTCGTATCCATTCTATATGATTTTATATTTATCTCGTTTCATGTACTTGACTCATTGACTCATCGGGAAACAGTTTGACCTCGGATTTCTGTAGATCCAAGATACAGTAAACACACCCGCTGGTGGGAGTAATTTTTGTATGTAATGTTAAAGCCAAGAAAACTTAGTGACAATACATTTCCAGCGGATGGTTTGCAGCTGAAAGGGAAGAAAATCGCTTCGACGCGCGGGTAGAATACTGCCGTGATACGGGATACTTAAAAAAAAAATCCATCCACGTTCTTCAGCTACTGCTATGTAACAGCGGCCCTTAGCATGGACTGTTAAAATTAAAACCACTGTAACTATAGGCCGAGCCAAGGACCGCTGTACGTTAGCATTACCACATAAAAATATACGAGAGAAATCAGATATTTTGTCTGCGACCAACAAACTTTCGCTGCAAATAATCCGCTAGTTATACACGTCATCTTCAAACACCGCAATACTTTATTTGTTTATTTAATTATATTTATTTTCAAATATGTGTGTCGTGTTCTAGAATCTCCCTGAGCAGACTCAGTGCTACTTCCTGTGCGAGACGCGCGGGCTGGACGGCTGCATGGTGACGAGCGTCCCGTTCACTCACCCGTCGCACGTGCCGCCGCTGCTGGCGTGCCTGCGGCAGCAGGCGCTCTTCAACGCGCTCATCAACAGCTGTGTGCGCACGCAGTGTAAACAATGTAAGTGTGCTACTGTTGTCTATGATCTCTGAGCGTCCCGTTCACTCACCCGTCGCACGTGCCGCCGCTGCTGGCGTGCCTGCGGCAGCAGGCGCTCTTCAACGCGCTCATCAACAGCTGTGTGCGCACGCAGTGTAAACAATGTAAGTGTGCTAATGTTGTCTATGATCTCTGAGCGTCCCGTTCACTCACCCGTCGCACGTGCCGCCGCTGCTGGCGTGCCTGCGGCAGCAGGCGCTCTTCAACGCGCTCATCAACAGCTGTGTGCGCACGCAGTGTAAACAATGTAAGTGTGCTACTGTTGTCTATGATCTCTGAGCGTCCCGTTCACTCACCCGTCGCACGTGCCGCCGCTGCTGGCGTGCCTGCGGCAGCAGGCGCTCTTCAACGCGCTCATCAACAGCTGTGTGCGCACGCAGTGTAAACAATGTAAGTGTGCTAATGTTGTCTATGATCTCTGAGCGTCCCGTTCACTCACCCGTCGCACGTGCCGCCGCTGCTGGCGTGCCTGCGGCAGCAGGCGCTCTTCAACGCGCTCATCAACAGCTGTGTGCGCACGCAGTGTAAACAATGTAAGTGTGCTAATGTTGTCTATGATCTCTGAGCGTCCCGTTCACTCACCCGTCGCACGTGCCGCCGCTGCTGGCGTGCCTGCGGCAGCAGGCGCTCTTCAACGCGCTCATCAACAGCTGTGTGCGCACGCAGTGTAAACAATGTAAGTGTGCTAATGTTGTCTATGATCTCTGAGCGTCCCGTTCACTCACCCGTCGCACGTGCCGCCGCTGCTGGCGTGCCTGCGGCAGCAGGCGCTCTTCAACGCGCTCATCAACAGCTGTGTGCGCACGCAGTGTAAACAATGTAAGTGTGCTAATGTTGTCTATGATCTCTGAGCGTCCCGTTCACTCACCCGTCGCACGTGCCGCCGCTGCTGGCGTGCCTGCGGCAGCAGGCGCTCTTCAACGCGCTCATCAACAGCTGTGTGCGCACGCAGTGTAAACAATGTAAGTGTGCTAATGTTGTCTATGATCTCTGAGCGTCCCGTTCACTCACCCGTCGCACGTGCCGCCGCTGCTGGCGTGCCTGCGGCAGCAGGCGCTCTTCAACGCGCTCATCAACAGCTGTGTGCGCACGCTGTGTAAACAATGTAAGTGTGCTAATGTTGTCTATGATCTCTGAGCGTCCCGTTCACTCACCCGTCGCACGTGCCGCCGCTGCTGGCGTGCCTGCGGCAGCAGGCGCTCTTCAAAGCGCTCATCAACAGCTGTGTGCGCACGCAGTGTAAACAATGTAAGTGTGCTAATGTTGTCTATGATCTCTGAGCGTCCCGTTCACTCACCCGTCGCACGTGCCGCCGCTGCTGGCGTGCCTGCGGCAGCAGGCGCTCTTCAACGCGCTCATCAACAGCTGTGTGCGCACGCTGTGTAAACAATGTAAGTGTGCTAATGTTGTCTATGATCTCTGAGCGTCCCGTTCACTCACCCGTCGCACGTGCCGCCGCTGCTGGCGTGCCTGCGGCAGCAGGCGCTCTTCAACGCGCTCATCAACAGCTGTGTGCGCACGCAGTGTAAACAATGTAAGTGTGCTACTGTTGTCTATGATCTCTGGCGTCCCGTTCACTCACCCGTCGCACGTGCCGCCGCTGCTGGCGTGCCGTGGCGTGGACTATGTTTAGTTTTTTTTTTTTAATTCTTCTTTCCACACAATTTTTCTTCGTTTGTTCCACAGTCATTGAGCTGGAGAGCGTGTTGATGTTCGAGGTGAGCGCTCTGTCGTGGCAGCACATCTCGATTTCGCTGGAGCACCCGGTCGACGAAAGCATGGCCACCGTGGAGCTGGAGCTCAGCGACCCGGCCGCGCCGCGCGCCACGCTGTACACGCTGCACAGCGCGCCCGCCGAGCACATCGACGAGTACATCACCCGGGTGCTGCAGAAGACGCACTCCATACCTATAACACTCAGGTGAGATACATCTCACGAGAGCATGGCACCGGAGAGCTCGAGCTCAGTGACCCGACCATTGAAGTGAAATATTTTATTTTGTTTGAGAAACTTACAGCAAATTTTTAGTGTTCTTAAAAAATACTAAATTGAAGATCATTTTAAAGTTTTCGCTGATAAACACTCAAATAGAAACGAAAGAGGTCGGAACAAAACATAAAAAAAAAAAATCCACGAGCGCTTTATATACAACCTTAGTTTTAGTTTACACTAAACCTCTTAAGGGGTCATTGTACTCATCGTTATGAACAACTTTCACTATGGGACCAACGCTGAAATCGCGAAACAAAAAATCAGCTGTTCCCTACATTTCAACGAAGTATGCGAACATAAATGTAGGGAACAGAGAGGTTTAGGGTAAACAAAAACTAAGGTTGTATACCAATAATCTTTTAATAACAGTTTCTTTTTCACTTTTCCGCAAAAAGCTTTTCACTTACAAATACTTATGCCGGGAAAATTAGTATAATAATATCCAAATCATGTTCACTAGACAGTTTACTAAATCTTCGGCTCGCACGTATAATAGCTCCTACACACTATGCAGGCGGCATGGCCGCCGGGCAAGCCGCGGCGCGCCCGGCCTTGCCGCACAAAGCCGCACAAAGGAAAATCGCAAAGAAAAATGAAAGCGCAAAAGCCGGGGGTGCGTGCCGTGCGGCAAAGGCGGACATGCCGCCGGCATAGTGTGTAGGAGCCATTAGAAACAAATTCTGTCTGTACGCGGACTTGGAATGAAGGTAACATACTAGTTTTGCGAAACATTTTGCAGTGTGTAACTAATCTTAAACTGCCTAGCAGCTCCGAGTATTCTATAGTACAATTTTTTTGAATACGTATGTCATATCTGCAATATCTGTTCTCTACAGATCTCTCATAAAGATCTGGGAGCGGGAAGCAGCCAGTAAGCAGTTAAACGGCGGGTACTCGGCTCTGGAGCCAAATTTTAGCTGCGGACTGGGAGGCCTCGACCCCGGCGGTGAGCACGTGAAGCACGAGCCGGGCTCCATGGCCTCGCGCGCGCTGTACCCGTCCAGCGTCAACCATCCGCACCAGGGCGGTAAGTACTACTACAAATTACGATTGAAACCGTACTGTTCCAGTTTTATACTTTATTTTACCCAAACAGGTTCGTTGGTTAACTGGCCGCAAGCGCTAATGCTGAGCATGAGGTCCTGGGTTTGATTCCCAGGTCAGGTAAAAGTGTAATTGGGTTTTTCCATCATTAATTTCTCAGTAGCAGCCCAGAGTCTGAATTTGTGCCCGGTTGATAGCAATACGCTCGCCCCCTATTGTATGGTACTTAAAGATAACTGAAGAAAATGTGGGTGTACTATAGATACATCCACTTTTCGGTGATCACAGATGTGATGTTATGTTGTGTTTACCCATTTTTCTTTTTTAACCCTGTAATGATAGAGATAGATGAATAAATAAATAATTATTGCCTTCCTTGATACTGTTTAGTAAAAAAAAATCGTTTTCAGGCCATCCCTTAATGGTCGTCAAAAACAGTAAATTTTAATTGTTTGTTTGTTTTGCTTATGTTAATTTAATTCAAAATGAGCTTAACAATTTTTATATTTTTTGGTTACTCTAACTACAGTCGCTGTAAATTACGAGTGTGCGAATCGCAGTGTGACTTTTAAGTCTTTCTTCACTAGTAAATTGTATTTCTTCACTCGCGCTCGTATAATGCAACAGACATAGTTGCGAGCCAACCACGCACACAACCTTTCTAGGATGCGAAGTATATTCCTGGATTCTAAGTGTCAAAGATGGAATAGTTACTCATATTGTCTACAGGGGCCACCGCGCCCCCCGGTCTACTCCTGATATGCAATGGCCTCTGTAGCCTCATGCAACAAGAGGCTCCAGGGGGATAGTCTTGGGGTTCATTCGATTTATCAAATCTGGTTAAACCACGCTGAGATCAGTGCATTTCATTCATAAAATTCATACTCATGTTGTCTACAGGGGCCTACCTCTCGGAGCAGCAACATCACCTGTCCGTAATGTGCCAGGACACGAGCGCCAGCGACATTAAACCACAAACAGAAGAACGAAAATCCAAAAAAAGAAAGTCCGACGATGTCTGGGCCACTCAGAAGAAAGGCAAACCATCGGGCATCGCCGAAATGATGGACTCTGATAGTGAGAGTGACAATTCAGATGAATATGTCAACGAAGATGAGAATACTGTCAATAGTAACTCAACGAATGATGACATCGAGGGTCGGGAGTCTTCTGTGTCACAGAATGAGTTCACGTCGGACATGGAGCTGTCGGCGATGGACACGACGGACGCGCTCGGAGCACCAGACAATAGAACCTCCTCCGACATGGACAACTCAAACGATGGAGACGTTGACGACATAATCCGGTTCGTACCTACTACTCTTTCAGCTTACAACAAATCTCTCAACAGATTAATGTTACACAGTAATTTATTCTTTACAGGAATTCTTTTCACAAGTCTGATCACAAAAGGCAAAAACTTAAAAGCAAAGATTCCGAATTACGCACAAATAGGAGCGCGTCTTCCCTCCTCTTGGACTTAACCGAAGGGAAGTCATATATGGCGTCTTCGGTAAGCATTACTCCTATAGGTAGCACACCGAACACACCCAACGCTGGCTCCGGCTCCAGCATTACCTCCATGTTATGCCTGGACAGGCGGCCGGGCATTGAGATAATCCCCATCACTGCGGCCCCACCAGCCGCTCTGCCCAGCTCCATAACAATAACACCGATCACATCATCACAAATGAAAACGCTTGACGATCGTATCAGATCCGAGAAGAAGTCGAGCAGGTCGGGGGAGGAGCGCAGCAAGGAAAAGAAGAAGAAGCGCAGGAGAGACGACTCCATGGGCCCGCCCGAGAAGGTGCCGCCCAAACAAGACCCGCTCACTAAGCCCGTGTCGGTTAGCATCAAGCCCACTGACGGCTCCCCTTTACGTGCGACGTCCCCAAACTCTCTTATTCGAAAATTTAGTCCAAGCCCAACGCATGGCAGATCAGTTTCGATAACTAAGTCGCTGAGCCCTAGCACTGTGAAGGGCTTAGGAAAGCCGTCGGGGACATCTAGTCACCACAGCAGCCCGAGACATTCTCCTGTTCAAAATAGCCCTAAACATTTAACTGGTTACTCGAGTCCAAAAAACCACAGCATCTCGTCCCCTAAGCACAGTTCTTCGGGGTCGGGAAAGCCAAGCATGTCAGCACTAAAATCTGCGACCAGCGGGTCGCCCTCAGGGAAGTCTGGTACGACAGGGTATGACCTCACTAAAAAGATATCCAAAGACAGTTACGGCTCTAGCTCGGTGACATCGAGGGATAAAGAAAAGAAACATTCCGGTTTATCTTTTTCTAGTTCCGATAGGAGTAGCCCTAAATTAAAAAACCCAATCAAATTGAAACAGTTAGAAATTACCCCCGTGTCCTGTGATAGTCCCGTAACGGAACCTTTAATATCCCCACCTAATATTGAAGTAAATAAATCGAATGCTCCGAGCCAGGCTCGCAATAGGAAAGGTTCCCTCAGTGCTGTGATAGATAAGCTCAAGTCTGCCCAGCACTGTGGCACAGATTCTGAAATAAGTGCAAAATCTAGTAGCTCTTCCAGTAGTGCCAAGTTTTCAGATCCCAAAACAAGTATGCCCGGCAGTAGTGGAAAACTTAACGATAGCAAAAATCAAGAGTATATGGTGAAGCCGAGCTCCGACGGTATGAAGATAACAATCAATAAAACTAGAACGAAAGATTCCTCGGGCAGTAGCTCCAAATTAAACTACAGTAGTTCGAAACAATCATCGCCCCAACTCACTCCCCCGAGTCAGGGCTCTCCCAAAACGCACACAGGTCTAAAGCCAGGGGTCATAAGTGGACCCGCCTCTAAAAAGACTCAAGCAATGCAATCTTCCAAATCCGGTAGCGTCACTTCGGGTTCAACTCCACCAAAGACTAACATGAGCCCTTCGGACTCTTCCGGGTCTGGCAACCCCAACATGCCCAAAGTGCCTTATTCAAAATCATCGAGCACAAGTAGTGCAGGTATCAACTTATCAAAGTCTGGTTCTAAATCCAGCTCTGGTTCCCCTAAAAGCAGCAGCACGGACCTCGCTAAAATAATCAGAGACAGGGAACGAGAGAAAGCCAGAACTAAACTTATGAGTAATTCAGATAAATCTATTTTTTCTTCTAAATCTGAACGCCATTCTAGCCCTAGCGGTTCGAGAGACGAAATCGATGGAGAAAGGTTTAAAAGTTCCAAGGAATCGAATTTTCTTGTAGAAGGCTTGATCAAGCCTCTCGATACTAGTAAGTTTCAAATACCAAAATTGAAAAATCAAAACACTCCAGATAAGAACAGTCCTGCGGCGCAGTACGATCAACGATCTTTAGTTAACGATTTTGCTCGCTCGCTAGAACAAAGCAAATATCAGTTTCCGCACTTCGATAATCCAGGTAACAGAACGGCCGATTCCCTTCAAAAGTCGGCGTATCCTTTGAACGTGCCGAAACCACTACTCAATATGGGCAGCATGAGCCCTAAGACAATACCTCCCGGCAAGAATGATCAGTCTGACCGGCCCCTAGAATTTTCTAAAGCTATGGCTGACAGTATATCAAAAGGGGGAAGCCCGGTGAGAAATAAGGATGACTCGAAAGACGGCTATCCGCCGCCATTTCCTATCCTGCCCCTGGATTTCAAAACGGAGATGGCGAAGGGTTTCGCCGCTCCTAAGGGCAGTTCCGAGGACAGGAAAGGCGCCGACTCGTGCATGAAGCCCCCGGCGAGCGGCGCCGTGGCGCGCAGCGGGGCCACGACCCCGCAGGAGGCCGCGGAGATGCTGCTGGACTTCTCGTCGTCGTCGGGCAGCAAGGTGTCGGGCATGCTGGCCGTGCGGCCCGTGTACCCGGCGTCGCCGGCGCTGGCGCTGCAGCTGGCCAAGAGCCCGGCGCCGTCGCCGCTGGTGGCGCCGTCGCCGCACTCCAACTCGCCCTGCATCACCGACGACGAGCTCATGGACGAGGCGCTGGTGGGGCCCGGCAAATGAGTGCCAGCACACACCCAGTGCGAGATCGCGAGTGTTTCCACCGCGTACGAACGAAATCGTGAACATTTCTCATATTATATTGTTTGAAATATAACTCATTTATGATTCCTTGTGTAATTTTATCAATGGATATTTATTTATCAAGTAATTTATTCGTAATTTTCTCTCTATGTAAACTACTTACTGATTCTTACTTTTAATCTCGTCGTATATTTTTTAATGTGTAAGGAAATATTATGTGATTCAAATATATTTTAGTAATTGAATATCATAGTTGTGTCATACTTTACATTATAATGTAAAAAGACGAATCATAAGTCCATGTATTGTTGTTAACAGAGGAACCACTTAACGCAACTGCCATGAGTAAAATACAATTTAGTGTACAATGTTTTTCCTAATTTAAGTGATGCAGTTATAGAAGGCGACAATTAACAATCAATGTAAATAGATAAATTAATATAATGATATTAAAATGAATTTGTTGGTAAGGCCAATGTGCTTATAGATTTTTTTGAAATAAATGAAAATCAATTACTATTTACGTGAATTTTGTTTTATTTCAGACACATCATATACCGATACATTTAGTTTTAAATAAGAATAAATTAAATAAATTAGAGATTAATATAACATAGGTAGCTAGGTACATTAATAAAATCTTAGAGAGCTAGGGCGATAAAATCTATAGTAGGGATTATAGAAAGGAAGTCTCCTGTACGGTGCATACGGATATCTCTGAAATTTTCTGCGGATGGCAAAGCGACGTCGCGGCGGTTGTTGGTGTCGCTTTCTTAAGAACGGAGGTGGTGCAAATCCTTCAGCAGTTTCCATTATTTCATCTTTAATCCTATTCACTAGAATATTATCAATTAGTTGGTCACCCGGAGAAAGATAATCATCATCGTCGATATTGATTTCATTCTGTGCATCAGGGATTACTTCTTCTAAAGGCGTTACACTTTCTTCAATCACTATATCAACTTCTCCGTCGCCATATTTGGTGGTGTCTCCGCCAATGTCAGGTTCGGGCAAAAATGTTTCACTTATTACTTCCACCTTGATTGGTTCCGGAACACTTTTGTTTGATGTTGGGTCGTCTACTTCTAGCTTCACTTCTAGCTCACTTGTTTCTGACAATGGTCGTTCCGCATCATTACTCAACTTGTCTGGTTTTGAAACAGGATTTGCAATCACACTTACAATCCCCACTATTAATAATAAAATTATATTCGGCTTCATTTTGTTTTTTCTGAAAAAGTAATTCAAAATGTTTACTTGATAACGCGACGAACACACGCTTCAATGTGAAATTTTTCTAGTAAGCTAGTCTTATATTATAAAAGATCGAGGTCAAAGAAAGGTGTGTGGCAACACAAATTTCATTTGTAAATAAGTTGCTCAAATACCGGAAATTCTAAAAAAATATCTAAACAAGTGAAAATAGTAGCTTAAGGGCCGAATTGTCAATCTTTAGATAAGTAGGTAACTGTACATAAGTACATACATAGATTAATTCACGCATTCTTCCCATGGCTTGGGAGTAATCAGAAACTACAAAACATCACCTGCTACGATCCTTGAATGCATAGGTACGTAGTTAACTTTAATCTGAGATATATTAATTGCGGTTTCATAACTTTTGTATAGAAAATATGCCGAACCGCCATATTTATTCTCCATATAATAATTACCTTCAGATAAAGACTATTGAGAAATTGGCCCTTATAAGTCTTCAAAGAAGTTTTCTGTAGTTGGGGTCTACGTCCACCTGATTGATAGCCCACTACCCCACAATTATTGTTAAAATTTATTTTCTTTTTAAACAACCCAAACACTATTGCTCAACTGCAGCGCTAAGCGCTAACCAATGAGCAGTATGCTATTATAAAATTTATATTAGAAATCTACTCACTTAATAGTATCTGTGATGGCATGGAAGTCTTTGTGGTGGATTCATTCTTCGACCCTGATAATTCCTCCTCTGAGCATTTGCTTTCTCACTGCGCTCTCTAAGCTTTCTCATTGCAAATCGTGGTAGGAATGGATTCTGGGATTCTGCCCCTTCCATCATCTCGCGGTCATCCACTTTAGATGTTACACTCTTCGATTCCTCAAGAGGCTTCGAGTCAGCAAACATAAAGAAAACGAATAAAGCTAAACACAATAACTTAAAACTGAACATGATGATGTTTAGATAAATGGTAATAACTTTTTGACAGGAACGACGCTGTGCTTTAAGCTGAAGCAACGGTGGCTAATCCCTTTGTATCCGTCTTCGAGAGCATGCTCATGTTTTATAGGGACGATAATTACCGACAGATGACACACATCTGGTGCATTTGTTTACCCTATCGAATTTGAGGAAATGTAACGGGTCATACGGTCGCTTCCAATTAACACGTCCTCGACTCACATTCATAGGCCAGTGGGGTACAACAGTAAGACCTACATTGACGTAACGGATACTGAAGCATTCAACAAGTTTCCCATAAAATTATATTGACGTAATAGTGTATTTATGTAAGTATTTATTTACAGATACTACCTCTACATATTGAATTCAAAACAAATTTAGAATACTGTGTCATGTTTCCAAAATATCTTTAACAATCGCCTGACACAGTTTCAAGTTACAATATCGATTACATTTGTTTTATTAATTTATATTGTTAATTGAAGACCAGTCAGCGTCTTAACAATAATAAAAAGTAAACAGCTACGGCAGTGCGTATTGATACAGTGTTCATGTAGTAACAATAATTATTTACAAAATATGGATGGTAGGTATGTAGGTACCTATCTACCAACACATAAGAAGTCAATAAAATTCGTAACGTCATAGCAGGAGTGGCTTCTTAATGGTTTTAAATAAACAAACAAATTGTACACAAACGTGTTTAAATCGGTAGCTACATTGGCCTGCATAGATATGTAGGTAGGGTAGATCGAGGACTTGTAGCGTTTTAGGGTTGATGTTAAATTCAGAGTTTACTCATAATATTGTGGCAATAGTGCCATTATTCATTGATACATACTTAGTTTACTTGGCAATACAAACATAAATATTTTGGCCGATTGGCTTCTACAAGTATTGGTATCGGCACAACGACTCGTCCTATTATACCCTGAGCATTCAGCAGATTCCGCGACCTATAACAAGTTGGACTGCCTCTTTGATATAGAGGTCGAAAGCGCTAGATACTGCTGAGCATGAGGTCCTGGGTTCGATTCCCAGGTCATACAAAATGTTATTGGGGTTGTTCTATCAGGAGTTTCTCAGTAGCAACACTAGCAGCCCGGAGTTTGGATTTGTGCCCGGTAGAGGCTAATAGGCTCGCCCCACAAAACACTTTCGACTCCACCCACTTTTTATAGAACTCATACGCCACGACGCATATTGGAAGCGAACCCTCCGGGAGGGTTGCCGGCATTACGTTTGCGCTAAAGTTAACCATCGCGGACGGTCAACGGCATTTGGTTTCAAACCGTGTT
Source organism: Agrochola macilenta (assembly GCA_916701695.1). Classification (NCBI taxonomy): domain Eukaryota; kingdom Metazoa; phylum Arthropoda; class Insecta; order Lepidoptera; family Noctuidae; genus Agrochola; species Agrochola macilenta. The sequence continues at coordinate 10,341,263 of OU753562.1, forward strand.
AAAAAACACTGTTAAACGAAGTAAAATTATGTTTTCGGGGGGTCTCGTCGCTATACGTAGTTTCCAACCGTTTAAACTTTTAGTGAATACGAATATTTGTAACCGTGAACAAATAAATAAAAATACTAATTTTAAAACCAACACATGTAATTAATAAATCTTGTTAAAATATACATCAGTTTTTGTTTACAAGGTTTATAATGCTGTATTCGCTAAGAAAAACCTACATTTAAAATGAGCTCTCCGCGAGGGATCCCGGCATCTCATATGCGACTAGGCGAACCCTCCAGGAGGGCTCCCCTGGCAAAATGTGGGTGTTTTAATAATAATAATAATAGGTTATCGACATGTGGGATGTGGACTCAGCGATCATTATGCCGATAGTCGTAACAGCCAAAGCCTCGACCAACCCCTGAGGACCAACAGCTGCTGGATTAAGGACTTGGTTCAGAAAGCGTTATTTGTGGACACAGCTCGCATTGTTAAGAGGTTCTTCTCTCTGGAGCCCTAACCTGAGGGATATTTATTTATTTTATTTTTATTTATCTTCTCTATCTAACATCTTTTTTTTTATATTCTAATATTTAATAGTATAATAAAATTATACGGGGTGTCAGGGACGGCGACGCGAAGCCGGTTACCATGGATTCAGTACATGATTCTGAACCCCCCTGCGTTAAAAATTTTCGTCGGTTATTTAAAAAAAAAACAGCTGCTCCATACATTTTGACCGCGTAGGTATTACACTTTTCTATGAAACAGCTGTTTTTTTTGTAATAACCGACGAAAAATTTCACAGGATCAAAGATCGAGCGTAGTGAGCTCGAAAGTGTTTGCACCCCGTTTCGGATAGGACAAATTTTCTTTTGAAAAATTTTACAACAAAAAAAATTAGAAACACAACTGCGCAGCCAAAAAACGATTTAAAAAGTAATAAAAAACAAGTTGCATTAGTTATACTAAACAGATAAATAAAATTGTCATTGCTGTCGACCGCTGTTTAGCTGTATGGAACACCTTTTAATCTAAGAGGTCCCCCGACTGGCACCGAATGTCACCTCGGCGATTTTTGGTTTTCTAACTCAACAAACTGCCTTTTACTTACTGATAACCTATTTTGTTCTTGTTAGGGATTTGATTTAAAAGTACTTACTCTTCAGGCACCAGAGGTAAATGGGCGCCTCTCCACAGCGCCTTCGGCGCCCCGTCACCCCTGGCGCCCTGGGCGGTCGCCCGACCGCGCCCTACCCTAACGCCGGTACTGCCTAGCCTAGCCATAATGAGAATGTAACCTGCGTAAATCGTGCATATTTATGATCACTAAATTAAATCGAACGCACTATGAATTTGACACGCATTGGTTTACATTTCAGTCATTGTCAAGGTGGCTGTGAGTCACGAGGTCATCATGATGCTGCTGTATAAATAACCATAAACAATCAAGTACCAACTGGACCTAAACAAATATGGAGTTCTTGAAATTTCAACATAATCTCAATAAAAGGTTTACTCAACACTTCGCAATAAATATAATTTAAATTGAACGCGATTTAGGTAGGATCCTTGAATATTGCGTAAATGTTTAAATTTAGCACCATTACCATTCATAAATTGGGTATATACCTATTCAGGAAAAACAACAACAGGAAAATATAAATTAAGCCCTACTAAAGTTATTTCAAACATTGAAACCATAACGGTTGTTGGTATTGTAACGTACAGAGATGCAGGTTTCTAGAACGGCGCAATTTTTTTCTACTTGGAATCAATTTAATATTTTGCATATTTATGTCACGAGACAAACTTACTTATCTAACTCAAACCTGCAGTTCATTGACGAAATCGCCATATTACATAGTGTTACATATATGGCACCTATCTTTTCGCTGATGAATGATGATGAATCAAATCAGATATACCTATTATCTTATGGAAAATACTATAGGCAATCTGATTCTGATCTGATGCAATCTTCAATGTTATCAATATATTTGATACCGAATATATTGTAAAAAACTTTTTACAAAAAAAAACAACCGACTTCCGAAAAAAAAACACTACAAAGTGAAAAATAACTTTAATTTCGGAAGTCGGTGTCTTGGGTTTTGAATTTTCGTTTTTTGCCACCGACTTCCGAAATTAAAGTTATTTTTCACTTTGTAGTGTTTTTTTTCGAAAGTCGGTTGTTTTTTTTTGTAAAAAGTTTTCATTTTTTAGTTGTGGTACCTACCCCACATAAATTTGAATACCAGTACCTGCTATGTACTCGTAAATAACAGTCACAGTAAGTTATCATCATATCATCCACATATACTAAGTGTGAAAAATACGTATTATTGAAGCTTACTCAAAAACTATCCCAGCAAAGTTAATAAAATTTATATGGGACCAATCCGGGAGCATACCCTTTCAAACAAAAAAAGAATTTTCAAAATCAGTCCATAATTGACGGAGAAATCGATGGACATACATAAAAAACATACATACGCGTCGAACATATAACCTCCTTTTTGGAAGTCGGTTAAAAATAGCTGAATGATGCCAAAAAAAACTGGCATGGTGCGTGTCGGACCACGCACAATGGGTTCCGTCGTTGGGATGAATTTAACATATGAACAAATTAACAATGCAGTTGAAAAATATGTTCTCTTATTTGATTATTCGTATTTTCACGAAAACCCTTCTCACACTCCCACTCACGTGGACCGAGTGTAAATCTACGGACACGGGATACACTTAATAAAAACAAAAAAATTATAGTTAGAAAAATTAAAACACAGAATGCCCTGCCAAAAAACGAACTAAAAAGTAAAAAACAAGTTGTATTAGTTAATCTGTTTATGTCGTAGCATGATTTAATAATTCGAATTTTCGAGATAACTCTTGGGCTTTTCGCGAAAAAAACATTTCTGCGAGCAACTTGGTTGAAATAGGTTAATTTTTCAACCAAGTTGCTCGCAGAAATATTTTTGGCAGGGCATTCTGTTTTAATTTTTCTAACTATAATTTTTTTGTTTTTATTAAGTGTATCCCGTGTCCGTAGATTTACACTCGGTCCACGTGAGTTTCGCAGTCGCAGCATCTTGTTCCTCGTAGTATCATGATTGAATTGAGTCAACACGTGCTCTCGATTCAGTCACGAGGCGTCAAAAGAACTGGATTTAATGATTATATTGATGTAAAAACGGCTATGACCGTATCGCCAAAATACTTAAGTTAATAATTAGTCACTCAAACGAAGCATGAAGATGGCGCTTCTTAAAGGACATTGCACATTTTTTGAAGGCCTTTCTAAATTTCAGAAGTCATTCCCGCTCATGACCATAACAAAACAAAAAGTGCCGATGCAGATCGAGTGACCGTTGAATTGAACTCAATCAGGCAACGCATTGCGATTAGACATGCCATTTCTTTAGTCTATCCCGGTGGTCTCTAGTGGTCGTAAGCACGATTGCTAAGCGTGAGGGGAGGACTGGGTTTGACCCCAGCCGGCAAAGTAATTTAGGGGCATGAGGAACAGGGTGCATAGTTCACTCATCCACCATAGAAAAGGAAGGATCCTCCGATCAGATGGGTGTCGTGTCTGGCGGGTAACTGCCCTTATATGTCCATCGCGCAGTAAACTCTAATTGCGCGATGCAGGATTTGTGTGACGTCAGGATGTTGTGTGACGTCAGGTCTTTTATGCGTAGTTCGCATCTGGCGATGTAGATGGCCGCCACAGTAATATAGAGATTTTACAATTTTATTTCGTTTCGCAACTGCAGCCCGAAATCTGGCTTTGTGTCTGATTGATTTTATGACAACAGCCTCGGCCCCCTTTAAAAGGCATCTAAACTGGCGAAGTGTGCCATGTGGGTATACCATACAAATATAAAAAACGGGGGTATACCTACTCAGTATGCTCCTCTGCGAACGCCTTCGAGGAATACAGGCGTGATGTTATGTTTATCATAGATATACCTGGTCGACGGACCTCTGCTCTGGTGAAAATAGAGAAAACTAATTTTCCTAGATATGAGACCTAGCTAGATCGATTTTTGCCCCGTAAACACCCACCGATAACGCAACTTTCATCGAAATCGTTAGAGCCGTTTTCGAGAACGTGATTACAAATAGGTATATATATAAGTATACAAATATTGCTCATTTAATAAAAACAAGTCGACTGATCTCTGCTTGGGTGAAAATAGATAAACATATCGTCCAGACTCCAGATATACCAACGTTGTATCCCATTCCCGAGGCTGCGAAAATAGAGAAAACAAATTTTCTCAGATATGAGACCTACCTAGATCGATTTTTCACCCCCGTAAACCCCTATATTGCAACTTCCATCGAAATCGTTAGAGCCGTTTTCGAGAACGTGATTACAAATATAATATATATGTAGGTATAAACAAATATTGCTCATTTAATAGTATGGGATTCATTAATTGACAATTCATTTATAATACATTAACTACCTACCAATGCAAATGAGTAGTTACCGCAAACCTATATAAAGTCAAGTTTATATTTAGAGCAGGAAAAATTGCTTCAATACGTAAACGTGTTTGTTAAAGTAAGTAGGTACTTTTATATTTACCTACTAAGAGCAATTGGAATTGAAACAAAATGGTAACAATCTAAAATCGACGTGACTTGGAGCGCTGAAGGAGGATCTGCCGTTTTAACGTGAAGCATGAATAACAAAAATCTGATTTGTGAGTCTACGGTACTTATCAAAATCTCGATCTATATAGGTAGGTACCTACATAGGTTGCGAAACACGACAGGTTGACGGATATACGGAAATAAATGTGTACCTACATACATAGGTAAGATTACTCGTTAATCTAATACTAAAACCAACATTTCCTGGTTATGTCGAGGCAAAAAAAAAACATCATTGAACTTATTTCCGCAGGCAAAGGCACTTTATCGTAGAGTGCAGTCTAAAGTGTTGACTTGTAAGTTGTAAGGCAAAGATTGCATCAAGCAAGCTGTCTGCTTGCCTGGTGACAATTTTCACAAAGGTGCAGTTCCAGTAGACACGTAACTTCCTTTAAACGGAATTTCTTATTTTGACTATGCGGGCTTCACAAACAATCCCTGACAAAACTAACGTGTCCAAAACAAGAAAAGTCCTTAGTTCCTGAAAGAAGGTAATATTTAAATGAATCTGGTTGATAGTGGTAATGGTAATGATTTGATTGCCTGTTGTTATTCCGTGCAAGGCCTGCCACAGGGTTTCATTCTTGGTCCCATATAGTCCAAATCTTATTGATAAACTTTATTGGGATACCTACCTTACCCACGCGAATTAATGTAGTCGTCAAACATCTCTTCATATACTTCGTCTAGTTTGTAACCGAGACGAAGCAGCAATTTTTTTTTGTAGCAGTCATGACATCTGCCGGAACGATGATGAACTTTAAAGAGCCTGTCTCGCACCTACCTCGCACAGACAGGCGCGCACTGAAAGTTCCGCTTCAGTCTTTCAAGATGTCGCTAAGAACATCCTGAAACATAAAGCCGTGGTCCTAAAAGAAGAAATAAAGTTGGACTATTTTCCTTCGATGCAGCTTGTGCTGTAGGGAAATCAATTTGAATACTTAATGAATGTAATTAAGTATAATTTAGTTCAAAGCTTAGGTATTATTTACCATTACAACTATTTACGCTGTTTGTTTTCGTTACTCCCACTGTGACTGCAGTAGATTGGCAGTAGACATATTACATTTGCTAATCATCCACAATATGTTTTCAATGTAACATTTAGCTTAGAATACGCACTACAAGTAGGTATGTTAGTAAGTACCTATACTAATCTAATGACCGCTAGATAAATATTAGCGCTCAAACAGTGGGGGGTAATCAAAGCTCTGTGTTCAATACTACTGCTATTGGATAATCTAAATAAACAAGCAAGTCTCACGTGTCGTACACGATATCAGTGTTATCTGCACCGAATGTGTGTTTCGGCGTTCAGTTCCCATATACATGGAACCTTTGAGCTTATGAATACGTCACACGTTGTCGGTGCGGCATCGGGCGGCATGTGTTCAAGGTTTTGCGAAATACGAAGTTCATTGATTGATGTTGACGTAAGTGGCGGCGCGCTGAGGCGGGCTCGTGGTGCGCTCGGCACTCCGGAGGGCACCACGAGGCACTGTACTGAGCCCGCTCACGGCGCTCACTTCAGTCGGTCGGCGCTTCGCCCGCTACTAGTCGTCGCCGTCGTCGCGCCCACACCGCCTCTGCTTCTCGACCTACACACGCACTATCGATCGCTTCATTCAAAATGTTTTGAAGTGATTCCACGAGACCACAAAACAAACCGGCCTTTTTGGTGCTATACTGTAAACGTAAATCCAACATGTTTTATAAGAGACACTAACTATTTTTACTAGCATTTTTTTATACTAAGTGAACACTTAAAGAACATTTTTTGAACAGTATTAATTTATAAGAGTTTTTGTTGTAAGTGAATATAATTCCAACATGATGGATAAGAAAAAGAGGTAAGTAAACATACTCGATTATAATTATAATAAATTAGAACTCTTATTATAATTTCAATTAGGTACAAAAGTTTTAATTCACAATATCAACAGGTATATTTCTATCCCAAATAGGTACAACGACCTATTTTCATGCCTGAAAGTGTAGTTTATTACCAAAAAGACTGGAGTTTCATTCATGAATTATCTATTGGTGCCCATCAAACGACCAAATTAACTCTTCATTGTTAACCAACCGACTTCGATAAAATAATTAACCGGTATACGTATTGTCCGTTTGAAACACTTTCATAGCTATCACAATGGCGTTGTTTGGCTCTTTCTAATTTGAAATGCAAATGTCATCAATGCGTTTGATTCGATTCATTAATTGAATAGGTTTCTACGTCCTTATTCGAACGAATAAATAAAATGTTGGTACCTGTACCTACTTTTTATCTAAGTAGGTATCTAAGCAAAAGTTTCATCATTCAGATTTTTTTTGATAATTCTAATGTAAACAGATTTATAAAACAAAAACTATTTTACCACTTGAGATTCAGACCTTCACTCCAAAAATTATGCTTGAGTCCTAGAGAATTGTCATCTGACATTCTCCAACGAGAACGTCAATAGGAAGGTGGCACAACTTTAATAGGTCACAATCACAATTCCATTGTAGTTGCTTGATGAGGGTGCTTACCTACTGGCCAACAGATTATAATAATGGCTGCCAATAATAACATGCACGACCAGTACCTAGTGCTCGGCAGTACGAGCACGACATAGGTATTTATCTACAAGGCCTGTTTCTCTGCCATAAACTGCTAAAGCAGCAAAAACGTTAGAAATCGCGAAGATTGCGCAAACTTTTGCTAAGTAAGTCATTCTCGTTCGTAACGTAAACATGCAAAAACTTTCTTTTCGAACAATTTTTTTAAATTCTTTTGTCTATCTCCAGTCTCCGGGCAGTGTAAACGTACTTATTCAGCATAGCTATTCACAATCATTCAACACGGCGGCTTCCGAGTCGAAAATTACATAAATTCTCCCGACAGCAAATAGCCGTCGGAAGAATTTATTGGTCTAGACGACCATAGGTATTAGATTTGAACATTAGATTTGGGAACAGTAATTTTTGTGAAGAATTAGATTCGGCACGGACGCGTATTGAATAGTTGTGGATAGCCATGACCAATGACTATCGCAAACAATAGCTATTTGACTCCTCGTTGACTTCATAAACGCATCAAAGATCGAAACTTGGCCTTGTTCTTTGTCCTTATTTTTTCATGATTTCGTTATTTATCTGTCTACTGTTGCTGCCTGACATTATTTTAATTTAGTTACCTAGCCTCATTGATAATATGCTCCAGATTTCACTCTGAATTCAATAGCACTGCTTTTTTCATCTTAGGTACCTACCTATTAAATTGTTCTTTGTAAAAATATATAACTACCTAACTACCTACAGGTATTGCAGCCCCAAAATACCAGTAGAGTTTCCAGTTCCTTTAAAAACAACTTCTCTTTAAATCAGACGGTCGAGCAGGTAGAGACACTTATAGTGAAACGCTACTGTTGTAATATTTTTTTAGTCCTTGACTGGTCTGCCTTCTTTTGGTAACTAATCTTAGTATAGAATAAAGATAAAATACCGATATTATAATAAAGAAGAGCTAAATTAAACCGAAGTAGGTACCTGGTCGACTGAGCTCTGCTCGGGTGAAAATAGATAAAAACATCGTCCAGGTATACCAACGTTGCATCACATCACCGAGGCTGAGAAAATAGAGAAAACTAATTTTCCCAGATATGAGACCTAGCTTGATCGATTTTTCGACCCCGTAAATATATTGCAACTTTCATCGAAATCGTTAGAGCCGTTTTCGATAACGTGATTAAAAATACATATATCCTATACAAATATTGCTCATTCAATAGTACCTATAGGATAACTGTCTGCAGTAGCTCCCTGCGTAAGGTTCTGTTGTATTCTTTTAACGAAAAAACAGGAGAAAATAAACAACTGTATTGTATAATATCAGAATTATTCGAGAGTAAAAAAGTAGCGTCGATCTGGCCACAATCATACAGACGGGGGTTAAATATTACTAAACCGGTTTATCTCGTGTCTTTTTAAGCACGAGTAAAAGAAACAGGAAGCCTTCGTAGCTTCGTACCTATAAATAATAATAATACTTAATAATATGTTATTAGGAGCGATAAAGAGTGACTTTGCTGTTTAAGAATATATATCTATGGATGCAACATCGCGAAACTATCGCATTATTTAGGTAGTTACACCTAAAAAGCAGGTCAATATTATGTATTTTATATCCTACCTGAGGATATAAAATAAATTATGTACCTACGTATCCAAAGCTAAGCTCCTGATCGCTACAAGATTTCTGAAGGCCAATTCTCGTACTTAAAAAACGTCCACATTCAGCCAGTCGTAAACTGTCAAAAATGTTGGTAAATTGATTGTATTTTGGCAGTAATAGCCTAGTGGTGTGACCGTCGGACTACCAAGTCATAGGTCTCGTGTTCGAACCCAAGGCACGCACCTCTGACTTTTCGGATACATGTGCGTATTGTATAATATCACTTGCTTCAAAAACGGTGAAGGCTGAAGGAAAACATCGTGCGGAAACGGCATGCCTCAGAGATATTTCTCGACGGCATTTGAAGCCAAGTCAGAGGCCCATGGGCGGCTTTAAAACTCTGACACCAGGTTAGTCACTAACCACACGAAAAGAAGAAGAAGACAGATTGCGAATGAGATTAGAATGCGAACGTTCTTCAAAATTACGGGAATTGCCCCTCAGATATTAGAAGTTAGTGTCTACGTCTACGTATTTCAATCGACTGCCAGCGTCATCTGCTCAGCTACAAACCGTTGCTAAGGAGAATGTCTCGGAACATGACTTTTGACTCCTTATGGTCATGGTTATATGACTTCCGATTTAATTCACAAAAATAACTACAAGATTGAAAACAGAGTTTCCAGATACCTATGCGAGAAATTCATGATAATATTATTCATAGATATTCAAAAATGTCAACCTTGTACATCACTATGAATCGATGAGCTCGCATTACTGGAAAAGTAAAAATTCTGTAAAAAAACGATCGTCTTTTTTCCACAGTCTCTTTTCGGACTGGAAAACTAGAAATCAATAATGTAGAAATACCTATAGGCAAATTTGAATGATGTCTACTAGGGTATCCCCCACAACTAGCCTAGGTAACTCGGAGCGGAAAAGTAGTACTTAAAATGTATAATGTTGGCGCCGCATTGACCTAAAATCGAATAGCTCGTCTAGCTTGTCCTTGTTCTACGTCGTATAAAAGCATGAAACAAATCATGTGACAGGAAAAATCGTATCAAAAATAATTAAAAAGGTCATAAAAACAACAATTTTTCACCGTGTCCGGAGATTCGAGCTTACGGAATAAGGATTTGATTTTAAAGCAGAAATGCGCACAGTTATATTTGTATTATGTTCAAAACATCTGATTGGTTAAAGCCACATTAAAGCATACTTAGCCTAGAATCCTTCAATTAGGATTTAAAGACTCAAGAATTAATCCCGCCCGGAGGCTCCCTAAGGCCCGTATACAGAACCTCACTCAAAACTCAAACATTACTTAAAACTCGTTTAGAGCCTTCTGATTGGTTGAAACTAGTTTTAAGAAATGTTTAAGTCTTGGGTGAGGTTCTGTAACACGGGCCTTCGTTAGGGAACGGACGGGCCCAGAGGCGGTTAAAAAATGCTTTCACGGCCACTTGCCAAAAGTGCAACAATGTAGAAGAGATATCTGATAAGGAGCTGATTAAAAACCGAAGTTTTTCGCCATTGGCATACTAGAGGTGAATGTTATCCAGGTTTTAATCTCTACAAACCATTGATGAGTGATGACCATGCACCTAGTTAGAAACAGGTGGGAATTTGTAGATATACAGTTAAACAAAACTGTTTTGTTTCAAGGTTTTTCAACAAAGACAATTTTATTCTTAACTTATATCATGAGAATATTAATGATCGTGAGTACTGTAAAAACAGGATTTTGTTCAATGTTTCGCAATTGAACGTCATCAGTATGTATCACTGTCGAATATGTAACGAATAATTCTGAAAAAGATAAGAAACCGTAACGGGAAGTTATTTTTGACCTAAACTTTAACCTAAAAAACAGATACCTACTTACATGTTGCAATACTAGATAAAGTGACGTCATATAAGCAGACTAACAACACATGTGAATTTTATCCAAGTAGGTAGCTACCAAGTGAATTCATTATGTACGATACATATTTTAATGTTCTATCTACTTAGTACAGTCAAAACCTGTAGGTAGGAGCTAGAGAAAAAAAGTCTCAGTCTCAGTTTCACTGAAAGAGGTGTAGGCTGGATTTTTATCACTTACAGAGGTATTAAAAAAAACAAATACGCTAAATCTCGCTTACAGTTATACGGCAAGTGTCAGTCTCAGTTATACAGGTCCAACTGTGAAGAACGACGCTCTCATACAGACAGGTTTCTGTTTCTCACTTGTAGAGGTGTACCTAACAATAACTCTCACTTGTAGAGGTGGACCTAGCAATCACTCTCACTAGTAGAGGTGGACCTAGCAATCACTTCACTTGTAGAGGTGGACCTAGGAATCACTCTCAATAGTAGAGGTGGACCTAGGAATCACTCTCACTAGTAAAGGTGGACCTAGGAATCACTCGGGTTTGACTGTACTTACTACAAATTGAACTAACAGCACAGAACAACTCTCATAGCCATAGAATATTTCCTAACGTTTATCAAGGCTTCCGGATTATCTGAACCAACACGACCAAGACAAAGATAAATCACAAATCAAAACAATAGTACCGGGCTGTGCAAATAAAGAATCTATCTCATTATCACACACAATAGATCAAAGTCACCACCAATGACGGTACAACTGTTATTAAACGCAATGTATTACGTAACCGGCTCATTAACCGACAGATTGGTTTAGAGGTATTCAAATGAAACGAGAATACAACAATGTACAGTTACAAAACCTAAACGCATATGTTAGCAACCAACTCATACAAAACTTAATGAGAAAATTTTATAGCGAGCGATGTGCGCGCCGGTAAAATCGGCACGAGTCTAGGCACTGTAGACCACGTTTTCCACTTCAGTTGCTATGAAATAAATAATGCAGCAAACTGCTCCTCTTTACAACCACTCCATATATAGATACCTACTGTAGATTATTGATTTTTCCACACAAATAGAGTACCTATAACGTATGGCTGAAGAATTCATCGATTTCATGACCTTTACCCCAGGATTACTCATAAAACTTGTATGGAGTAAAAATCAATGACTCTTATTTTTTAAGCAATCTGATATCAATGATAATACATAATTATTATGTACCTTTGTACTTCAAATTGATCGTTATCATATCACAATGTCATTCAAATCAAGTGGGTATTTTCAGTGCCGGTTTTAGCATTACAGGCGCCCTGGGCGAGATTTCCGCGGCGCCCTTCCGCTCTTGGTGCCCCTATATTTTTTTTTCAAAATATATGCCTGTGTCATTCAGGATGATGTAAGGATTCTAACGATACGCCAAACATCCAGATCTGATCAGGCATTTAAAAGTTATGGTGGCACAAAGAAACTCACATACCTACATGAACCCTGAAAACATTACTTTCTGGGCAGTCGTGTAAAAACTGGAGTTACTTTGTCGACCCATGCAGACAGCAAAAAAGTCTAAAATTTAAGTACCCGACCTTGTAAAGGAATAAGGAGTCGATTTTTGGTTTTCTAACTCAACAAACTCCCTTTTACTTACTGATAACCTATTTTGTTCTTGTTAGGGATTTGATTTAAAAGTACTTACTCTTCAGGCACCAGAGGTAAATGGGCGCCTCTCCACGGTACTTTCGGCGCCCCGTCACCCCTGGCGCCCTGGGCGGTCGCCCGACCGCGCCCTACCCTAACGCCGGTACTGGGTATTTTACGTCTGTGATTTTTAACCGACTTCCAAAAAGGAGGAGGTTAATTATGTTCGACGCGTATGTATGTTTTTTTATTTTTTTTTATGTGTGTCCGTCGATTTCTCCGTCAATTGTGGACCGATTTTAAAATTATTTTTTTGTTTAAAAGTGTATGCTCCCGGATTGGTCCCTTATAAATTTTATTAACTTTGCTGGGTTAGTTTTTGAGTAAGCTTCAATAATACGTATTTTTCCCACTTAGTATACTCGTATGTGGATGATATGATGATAACTTCCTGTGACTGTTATTTACATAGCAGGTATTCGAATTTGTCTGGGGTAGGTACCACAACTAAAAAGTGAAAAATAAAAACTTTGTACAAAAAAAACACAACCGACTTCCGAAAAAAAACACTACAAAGTGAAAAATAACTTTAATTTCGGAAGTCGGTGGCAAAAAACTAAAATTCAAAATCCAAGACACAGACTTCCGAAATTAAAGTTATTTTTCACTTTGTAGTGTTTTTTTTCGGAAGTCAGTTGTTTTTTTTGTAAAAAGTTTTTATTGAACTCAAGAATCGAGCTTTTCTCTTCTTGAGACGCAAGAATCATTTTCCTGCAACGTGTTTAACTTTTAGTCTGTATTTTCGTAGGTATAAGTACCAAATTTTTGGAAGAACTTTGAAGCTTCCAGTAAATGGGTTTCTTTATTAGATCCACAAACTACAGACGAATGTCTCTAGTTCTCTACCTATATGTATTTAACACGTTCAGTGCCGGGAGCCCTGGAGAGTTCACCTAGTCGCATATGGGATGCAGGGAGCCCTCGCGGAGGCTCATTTTAATATATTTTTTTCTTAGTGCATACAGCATTATAAATCGTAAAATAAAATCTGAATCTAATTCTGAAAAGACTTATTAGTTTGCGCGTTGGTTTTAAAATACAAGCATATTTTTTTTTTGTCTCGGTCACAAAAAAATTCATTCAAAGGTTGGAAACTACATAAATAGCGACAAACCCCCTGAAAGCACAATTTGACTACGTTTTACAGTGTTTTATAACACGGTTTTAAACCAAATGCCGTTCACCGTCCGCGATGTTTAACTTTAGCGCAAACGTACAACCCTCCCGGGGGTTCACAGCCAAAATGTGGGTGGGTGGAGTCGAAACTGCCTCTCGTATAATTACAGAAACAATTAAAAATGCATTGTGTTTCGCGTGCATCTACGATCGAAGTACGAATTATTAATAAGAATATAGACTGGCCAAAATATTTGAATATTTTCGTGCGTTTAGTGTATTACGCAACAATACCCAGGATGGTTAAATGTCAGCTCTCGAATACGATAAATGTCAGGGACGTTATTAAGTAGAATTTCTTCTTCTCGGAAGAGAAAAACTGTCGCTTTTTGGCTTCGACGTCACGACAAGCCACACAACACAATACCTTGGTCTCGACATTCACACAATTACGTCTCATTGAATCTCAATAGGTATACATTTATGCGGTGGTGGTGGTGTTTCAAATTGACGCTTGCCAGAAAAAGTTTAAATCAGCCAAAATCGAATGCCGAATAAGGATGATATGTGTGGTCTCCGTTTATCACAATTTTTGTTATTGGGTTAAAAAATTGTGGCCGACAATAGTGCTTTTAGTTTAGAGGGTTATATTAAGGTTTACGTTTGATATAATTCACCATAAACCCATTTGAACGAACAAGAACTCAGCACTTTTCATTAAATTATTTAAGTACTTACATTATGTATTTTGTTTTATCAGTTTAGGATCCTCCAGTTAATCTTAAGTAATACTAACTAGATCTTTGCTGATAGGTAAGCTTTAAATCGGATTTGTAAGTTTACTCGAAAAACAAAGCCATAAAAAGTCGACTGGACAAAAAATGACTTAGTAAAAAATGCTTTAATTCCGGGCTTAGGAGCAGAAAAACTCCAATTGCCCGGAATTTGAGATAACGCCAAATTAATGATAGTCTTATTATTCGGCGACGGAATTATATAACACCAAAATCGTATAATCTTAAGAGGTTATTGTAGGAAATCATAGGTGTAAGCAGGTTTAAGCCATTTGTAGCGTTTGGCCAAACACGCAATGATGTTTAACGATACAGACCTAAGCTTTGAGATTAAATGTAGATTAATACCCAACACTTTACATGCATAATACCTACAACATAGGTGTATCTACTTGTTCCTACACATATAAAATGAAGTAGCATCGTAACGAAGGGGTTAAGGGTTAGTTTGATAACATTATTTTTATTTATATTACGCCAGTCGCAACACTTGCCTACGGGAACAAGACGTCAGGACTAAGGGCCCTGACCTGTGTTAGTGTCAGTAAAATGGTCTGCATCATTTTCGGTTTTGCTATACAATTTAAACGGAAGTTCAGGGTTGTTAGAGTACAGAGGTAAGTTTACACATTCTTTATTTAAATGATAAAAACCGTGACTTTGTAGGACAGTTTCAATTATTTGTATATTAGGGCGTTCATTCATTCCTACTGACTTATGTATGAGACATTTCCTTGATTCCCGTTGCCTAAGCAGCTAATACTTAAGAACTTTGATACAAGTTGTAAACAACCAAGGTTCAGATGTCCGATGTAATTGTTATTGTTAATAAGAAAGACTTCGTTTGTCCACAATCATTGATTGAAAGTCTCGGCTGCACCATATAATACATGTTTGTCATGTTACAGTTGTGATTCTTGTGATGTAGGCACAATAATGTTATTACGAGTCATTGAGTCAGCTGTGTTCATTTTAACCAATGATAATTACATAAAGGAATGATTGTCTGAACCTGGGTCGCTATCTGTTTCATGAGCAGTACATTAATTGCGTGATACACAATCAACCAGAATCTGAATTGTTTTGAAACAACGTAATTAACGCAATGAATGTTGTTGAACTGTCAAAATGAAAGAGATTAGTCGTAATCGTTTACGACAATATGTGACGTCATTAGAAAGCAGGTCGTTTCGTTCTTCGTCCATGTCTAATTCGTATTCAGTTGGTATAAAGATAATTATTCTGGTTATAATTACCGTGAGGGAGAGGAGCTCGTGGCTAAGTAACAACAGCCGCACTGGTCGATCCATCAGGTTAAGCTACGCTTGCCGGGGTTGGTCAGTGGATGGGTGACCATCTTTACATACCGAGAATCCTCCGTGCCTCGGAAAGCACGTTAAGCCGTTGGTCCCGGCTGTCATTCGTGGATCTTTGATAGTCGTTACGAGTCGTCAGAAGCCCGAAAGTCCGACATCAATCTTACCAAGGGGTATCGTATTACCCAGTTACTGGGTTGTGGAGGTCAGATAGGCAGTCGCTCCATGTAAAATACTGGTATTCAGCTGCATCCGGTTAGACTGGAAGCTGACCCCAACATAGTTGGGAAAAGGCTAGGCAGATTGATTGATTCTGGTTATAATTACCATGAAAAATATCAATGTAATTAAAATCTATGTACAGTAGGCGGTCGTAGCGAACTAGTAATCAATTACGTTCGCTTCGTCTACTGAACGATAACATAGTTTCTACCCAAGTAATTAATTATTTTTATATGCGATATGTTATAAAAAAATGAGTATTGCAAGTAAATAAATAAATTAAAGTCGTTTTTTGTCTGTTTGTGTGATCGCGTTGTTCTTCTGAACGGCGCAACGGATTTTGATGCGGTTTTCACCATTATTTAGAATTTATTTGGGAAAGTTTATATGAATAATACATTAAATTAAACTTTCCGCTAGTTTATAATATTTTGATATTTTCTCAGGATAGGTATGTGTTTTGTGACTTGCAAAAAACTTAAGAAAATTTGAATTTCGCAGGCTACCTTAGCGCATCCCGTTCGAACATTTAATTAATTAGATAACTACCTACTTTTTAGATCGAATGTTTATTGATACTGATAATGATAAATGATAACCACACCTACTTCCTTATAATATCGGCCATATTATTATCGTTAATTGTAAGTGCATCCATATACCTAATACTATATATTCAATAGTTTACTCAAACACTTTACTGTCTCGTCTTGGCTTTCATTGTCAAGAGCGTTACGTCTCGATTGTCAAGAACGAAAATGATCGCGTAATATCGATTCGTCAATAATCTGAAAACGAAGACAATACAAATTGGTCTGAGGAAATATCTATATTTTTATTAAAATCCCGTCCTTACGTGACTCTAGGTTGAACATTAATAACCTTTAGATTCACGCTTGGCACGGGCATTACGCCATTTGCAAAAAAGTATATAAAAATAAAACATCAGCTGTATTCTTGTAATCTGTAAACATAGCACGAAATAGTTTCTTTTGTTGACTCATTGTGTTCTTTTATAATTTCTAACGTGACGATATCATCGTGTCCAAGTCGCGGCATAATGATAAGACAGGGAAGTAAAATGTATGGAAATTACATGAAGGTTTTAAACTATATGAAGGTTTTAAATTACATGAAGGTTTTAAACTATATGAAGGTTTTAAATTACATGAAGGTTTTAAACTATATGAAGGCTTTAAATTATATGAAGGTTTTAAATTATATGAAGGTTTATTATAAGAAGGTTTTAAATGACCGTAATTTTATGGACGTGAACGTGGACGTCCACGGCAGAGAAGTAAAATGTATGGAAACACATGCACCTTAAGACGTTATCGTGCACGGAAATTTAAAAGCATCTCCATATATTTCCATACACTGACGTAAGTGAAAGGGAGAAAGAAATGGCAATAATTTCGGACGAAACTACGGATTTCGCTTAGGGAGTAGACCCCCCAGGCGCGACGCGACTCTAATAAAACAATTTTTAAGCAAACTTCACGGTAGAACAATTGTGTCGCGTCGCACGACAAGTCGCGCCAGTCTGCACGAGCCTTTACTTCTTCTGTTATCGTGATACCGTCGTCCACGGTATCACGATCACGATAATATCGTCACGTTACAAATTATAAAACCGCACTTTGGCTGCTCTATCCAAAAAGAATTCGCTAATAGAAATGTAGGTACATAATATTATTAAAGTGACCGAGTATTTCAGTCTCTTATTGTAGGATTTGATAGGTCACCCCTCTCTCATCTATTATTGCGTATATACAGATATCTAGCATTAAATGCAAAACAAGTTTTTTTAACACCAGTACGCGCGGGAAACTGTTTGCTCTAAAAATGCATTATCAGTTCAGCAATCGGCCAGTTCCCTACATGGTAAATACAGACACTAATGGTATATAACAATGTCAACAAGGTGTAAAAAAATTGCTGAAAACCTGAATAGTTGTTTATAATCAGTCTGTACAATGACCTTTTTTAGGTTGTAACTTAGGTAGGTACTTCAATTACCTACTCCTTGTTTGGGTAGTCCACCCATAGATTCACATAATATTTAAAAAAAAAAATATATACTGGATGGAATTGCTTGTGGCTAAGTAATAACACCCGCACGGGTCGATCCATCAGGTTAAGCTACGCTTGCCGGGTTTGGTCCGTGGATGGGCGACCGTCTTTAAAAATTTGGTCTCGGCTGTCATTCGTGGATGTTTGACAGTCGTTACGAGTCGTCAGAAGCCTGAAAATCTGACAACCAGTCTTACCAAGGGGTATCGTATTACCCAGTTACTGGGTTGTGGAGGTCAGATAGGCAGTCGCTCCATGTAAAATACTGGTATTCAGCTGCATCTGGTTAGACTAGAAGCCGACCCCAACATAGTTGGAAAAAGGCTAGGCAGATTGATTGTACTTAATGGAAATAGTCCTGACAAGTCTCAGGAGCAGCACTGATATGAGAAAAATACCATCGCAGGTATTCTTTTGTTTTGTGTACCAAGCTTATCTTCAATTTCTTTTGCGCAGTGATGGAGCCCACGAGGCTATGCTGGGCGAGGGCCAGGTGCCGCAAATCGTCAGCAAGGAGACGAAGAAAGCTGATGAGTACGAGGCTCTGCAGAGTTTCCTAAGGAGCATCAGCTCCACTGCCACACTACCGCCTTATGTGAAGGGAGAAACTTACTCTTCTGCAAAAGGAGTGTTTAATCAGGTAAAATATAACAGATTAATATCATCTACATAGCCGGTCATATATCTCTATCTCTTCTCTTCTATAATCTCTAAATATTATAAAACAAAGTCGCTTTTTGCTTTTGTCTGTATGACATGGCAACGGATTTTGATGAGGTAACCATTTAGCGCTGTTTTTTTTAACCTGTGGGTCGCGACGCGGGTTTCTCAGTAAAAGAAAAAAAAAGTATACATTTTTTTTTTTAACTTTGTATTGTTGCTTTAGATAATTCCAATAGATTTGTAGGTTGGTTCCCAAACTTGGCTCATCTATAGCTGCATTTAAAAACGTAATTACTCTACTGGGAAATCCCTCGTAGCCATGATCCTCATATATCCAACAATTATACGACATAAAATTTACTTAGGATTTAATTAGGATGCGAGTGGGATACGCTGTCCCCACAAATTCATCTTATCGCTTTTCCGTGGAGGCGTTTGGCGATGTAATATGTCTGTTAATTATGTAATTAGCCGATACGTCATTATAAAAAACAATAAAAAGTTGTACGTATTTGATATTTGTATTATAATAAAATACAGATTATAAACAGTGGAGAGAAGGGGGCCGCGAAAAAATTTTTCGTGCTGTGGGGGTCGCGTCATGAAAAAGGTTGAAAAACACTGATTTAGAGAATGTATTCCGAAAGGTTAATTATAAACGTATAATTCTTTAAACGTATCCTTTGAAGTTTTGTCAAGTCGTGAAAAACGTTGAGCGCTTACATGGAGTGCGCTAACTAAACCTTAACAGATAGAAAAAAATTATGTTCTACTCGATTTTATATCTTAAAAGAAAAGTCCGCGATAGCATTTATGTCTATCTTCTAAGGATGACGCATTCACACGGCGATGATCAGAACGATATTTTGTTATTGTATAATTTGGGATCATCCGGCAGTTCAGTTCCTTGGTAGTTTCATACTGCATTTTGTTTTTAACCATATGAGCATTGGGATGGTGACGTGTGCATCAGTAAATTGCACCTGTGCGAGACAGAGGCGGGTCGCTAGTATCATATAGAGCATAATCGTGCTGTAAATGAAGAAATAAACAGACAAACATAGGTAGGTATAGTACGTACAGACAGACTACCTACTTACAATATTTGTCCAATAAATTTATTTTCCAAGAAACATTTTCATTCATCAAAAGTCTCATTAGTTAGCCCGAGTCTGTCTGTTCGAAAGCGCCAATCTCTGAAACAGCTGAACGGATTTACATCATTCAAGTTTTTTGCAAAATAGATATATAGAATTTTCTCGGTGAAGGTTTAAGTGTATAATGTGTATAATTAAAACATGATATTGTTTAGTATACTTAATAGCTGAGCCGTTATACGGTTTATGTCAAGGAAGTCGTAAAGACAGTTGCGGTTGAAAGCGGGTCCTCAAACCTCGGTTGAAACTATTACTAAGATCGAAGCACAGCAAATATAAATTTACTCTGAGATCAAAAAACAACAGTAAGTCTCTATTCTTTGAATTTCCCATTTTCACTCCAACTACGCACGACGGTAATCCTAAGCGTGGCTACTCACATTTAATTTCTATCGCTCGCTGAAAATGGTTTAGTTCTGAAGCAGAGAAGCTGCTGCAGGCAGTGGCGGATTTGCAGTCTTGGCCGCCCTAGGCCTCAGGCCATATAGTATCAGCCGCCCTTTAACTATCGGGTTGGCGCCGCGAAATTCTATGACGCGTTTCAATTAGTTATTTGGATATAACTTTAAATGTTTTTAAGTTATTATTTTTATACGATGCGGTACAGTGCAGCCCGCCGTAATGTGCGCGAACGTTTAGAATACTATTAGGTATACTCGTATATCCTAAACGTTCACGTGTGTATACTTACTTTCAGTTATTTCTTGTTATCACCAGTGAATTTTTTGTCACGTTTGGCCGCCCCTAATATCTGGCGACCTAAGCCCGGGCCTTAGGGCAAATCCGCCACTGATGGCAGGTAGGTACTAGTTTTCAAAAACGTTGATCTATTTTGGACTATTTCTCATTAACCTCGTTTCTTTTCCAATCGTCATAATTGTCTTTATCATACTTAACGTCGTTGACGCTCCATTTTTAATAAAACAATAGGTTCTAAGGACACTGGACAAATTAATATATATCTATGGGGATGGGCCAATACCTCATCTATACCATTGTGCAAAGGGGTATCTAAAACTGAC
Source organism: Agrochola macilenta (assembly GCA_916701695.1). Classification (NCBI taxonomy): domain Eukaryota; kingdom Metazoa; phylum Arthropoda; class Insecta; order Lepidoptera; family Noctuidae; genus Agrochola; species Agrochola macilenta. Next base: position 10,362,014 of record OU753562.1, read on the forward strand.
CCAGGAATTTAGAGAAAAATATTATTTTCATAAAGTTAGGATTTACTTAGGGCCGACGGAAGGTACTTAACTAACACCATCTCATCGCTGGGTCGTGTGTCAAGTATAGTATGACCTGAACTGAATGACATAAATTAATTATGCAAGCGAGTTGTGCCGGACGATTCGCTCCAGGGGTTTACCCGATGCCTAACGCTGCGTTTTTAGTCGAGGAAAACTATTTAAAAACTCTATATTTAGAAGAGGTTATATGTTGAGAACTTGAGATAATGAGGCTTTCTTGTTTCTAAAACTCAGTACTTACCCGATTCCCTCTCCCAGATATAACTAGAATATAAATTGAGAATATTCCAACTTAAATAGGTAATCAGGGTAGTACAAAGTACACTAACTAACCTAGTACTAATCACTAGACAAAGAATCCATACCTTCTACGGTTTGTTTACTTGTTAGCCCTGACCTTTGCAACTAAAATGTCATTCATCGTCAGTATATTCGCACATGCAACCTTAGAGGTAAGTATAAAAAAATAAAAGTTATAAAATTAAAACCCAAGTAGGTACGACAAAAAAGTAATTTAAAAAGGTATAAAAAAGACATCACAGACAGAAAAATTAGAAACCCGGAGTCACACGTGTTATAAATCGAACAGATTACGTGTGACTTCGGATTTCTAATTTGTCCGTCTATGTCTTGTTTATATACCTGTTATAAACCTTTTTAGATGACTTTTTGTCGTAGTTAGGTTTTAGTTTTTTATAACTTTATTTTTAATTTTTATTATTTTGAGGTATTTTTTTAAGCCCTTTGTTTTGATACCGAACATGGCATTATTAAAACATATTTTTTTTGTTCATCACTTTAAGTTCTCTAGAGGGCGCCATATACAATTTAATGTGACGCCAACCAGCGGACGATCAAGATGCTTCCAACGATACCTCATTTGTCAAATTATGATAAGTAGTTTAGAAGTTATAAGGTAACAGATGAACATACATACCGGTCAAAATCATAACCCCCCAACTCGTCTGAAAATTTGGATTGCTTACTTCCTCATCATCGTTACGTTGTGTGTAGGGCGGTGAAAAAACCCCCAATAGGTTTTCCAAGAAACTTGCATTACTATATCGTTTACTAACTTTATATTCAGCAAACTATGTTAAGGCATTTCTAGATTTCGATTTTTATTTTTAGATCAATTTTCTTCAATATAAGCTTAGAAAATACGATGGATACTCGAATACCGTAAGTGGACGGTCCAAAGTCACAGCCAACAACATTGCCTCACAGTCGCTATGCAAATCCTAATTATTAGGTATCAGCCGACGATATTGACCTCCAAGTTTATTCATTTGCATATGTAAAGAACGGACTATCTGTATACGAAAATTACAACATGTGCGAAACAGAGGTTTGACAATGACATTTTAAAAAATACGTTCAGTGCCAGGAGCCCTCCTGGAGGGTTCACTCAAGTCGCATATGGGATACCGGGAAGGCTCATTTAAAATGTAGGTTTTTCTTTGTGAATTCGGCATAATAATAATAATAAGGGGAAATAATAAAAAAAAAGAAGGGCAAAGGCCTCTTCTCATACAGAGAAGGCACGAGCATTGATCACCACGCTTGCTCAAGACGAGTTGGTGATTGCAGACTTATATTAACTATATAAGTCCAGGTTTCCTCACGGTGTTTTTCCTTCACCGATGTCAGTAATGTCCAAGATAAACTCAGAAAGTACATATGAATTGAAAAAGTCACATTGGTACTTGCCCGGATTTTAACCCACAACCTCGTACATGAGAGGCGAGGCCTTAACCACTGGCATAATAATCTGTGAAAATAAAATCAGTTGTATATTTTAACATGATTTCAAACCTAATGCCGGTGACACTCGAGGGTTAACTTTAGCGCAAACGTAATGCCGGTGACCCTTCTGGAGTCAACTTGCAATATGTATGGCGGCATGAGCTCTTTGAAAAATTGGTGGAGTCAAAAGAACCATGATAATCCTGCAATCATAAAACCGAGCTATTGTTATTGTGCTAATAAGGAAAGTCAATATAATTTTTTCACATGACTAACTAACAAACAATGAGATGAATGTGTCTGTAATTGGATTATGTCCGACGAGATGACGTAATTAGTCCAATAACGATAACATTTCTTAACTACGTTTTGGCAATGAGAGCTATTTCTCTTTAACAAGCTAAAAATAAGTGTTCTTTACATAAATATTTTTATTGAAATAGAGTTTTTACATTCCAACCGGTTTTTGTTATGCTTTGCAAATATTCATCACGAGGTGCTAATGATGAGAGATTAGTTATATATCTTACAACTAAAATATTCATGTTTTTATTTTTTGTTAATATACAATTTGTAAAGATATTTAAACTACCTTAGTATTCTATACGTATAGAATTAGCTGTTGTAATTTTTTTTGTTAACACCGTGAACAAAAGCTGTTTTGTGCCGAGATATTTTCTTTAAATATGTAGGAACTACCTGTAACCATGTGTATTGGGTGATATGGAAACAAAGGAACAGCGTGGTGCTTGGGGATCCCTTTTTTTCGCATAATGTTCTTTTTCATAATATACTTTGGCATAACTGTTTTGGCATATTTTTTTTGCCATAATAATTCTTTGCCATATTTTTTTTTGGCATACAGTTTATTTTGGCATAATTATCTTTAAGACTAATTTGTTTTGGCATAATTTTAATTCGCATAATGTTACTAGCCCTAATGACTATTAGCATACTAGTATTAAGGTTTCTGTAACAATTAAATAATATTATTGATTAAAAATTAAATTGCTAGAAAAGTTTGTGACAGAAACGAATCGCTGCAAAACCGACTCCACGTAGTCTTGTCTGCCCTACCCCTAGAGTGTTATTTAAAATCGCGTAGGCGCGGTGGTGAGCGTTAAACACATCTGCGACGAGCAGCTCGCGTGGGATCGCCGGAGCCCCGCAGCGCCGGAGCCGTGACAGAAACCATGCCTGCTGCATGCTTGCTTGCATGCTGCATGCCTGCTGCATGGAGTTGTATGCTTGTTTACATGTTTGCATGCTGCATGCTTGCTGCATGCATGGTTACATTTTAGAAGTTAATTATTATGCGTATTTTTTATGCTTAAAAAAATATGTTTATATTTATCATTATGCGTAAACAAATTTATGCTTTAGAATGTTATGCTTAAAGATTATTATGATTAGAGAAATTATGATAAAAAAAATTATGCGTAAGCTATTATGCGAACACAATGTTATGCGTAAATATAATTAGGATAAACAAAGGTATGCCATGTTATATTATGTCTAAAATTTTTATGCAAATGGATAGGGATCCTGGTGCTTGAGCTTGCCCCTGTCTTCATCTCTTTTACTATTATAATATATTTTGCTTTTCATTCGATGATTCGACGCATTTCTCTAGGTAAAGAAAAGTCTCTTATCTCTTATATCGAACAAGCGTTTGATACACATAAATGGTAGCTTAATAGACCAAATGAACACATTTCCTCTCATCTCTATCTCAGATCTCTAATGTATTCAAGAAAATAGTAACAAAACCATGTTTATAGTATGTTAATGTCGATTTAAAACAATGAGTAGGATGATGAGGAAACCCGCATGTTTGCAGTCTTATCAAACTGTGGCCGTGACTATTGCAGTAGGTATTGCTACTATGCGGATAAATCGAGCTCCATACTATGTGGTTGACTTTCAGCGCGAACACATCTTCCAACCACAACTTATTAACCTCACCAAATTTACGTAATCGACAAGGCTTTTAACCAGGTAAATAGCTTAAAACACGCTTGTTAACACTTTGCATACATATCTAATAAACTTGTATAGTATCACCTTGAGGTTTTACGCAACTTGTTCAGTTTTGCTAACTTTGTAGGTACGTATTTACCGGGTAAAACTAAAAACCTAATCGAATATCCACATGTTAGAAGTTGGACAACTTGACAGTTCACCTACATTCCCCCAAGCATTAGTTAATTAGAAAACTTCCTTGAAGTTTGTTATCGACGCCTTATGATGACAAGGAGCCATGTTGGCAAACTCCATTTATTCCAATTAAATAAATTGCTTGTTATAGGAACTGACAAGAGCTGAGCATGGCAGGCCTTATACCTACGTAATACGGGTGTATAGTTTCATGGCGTTTAAGTTTAATTGCGTGCAGGATGCGTATAATGGGTTATTAATTACCGTTATGTGCAGCTTAGTTAGTCTTTAGTCTTTACAAGACTTAGAAATCGTAAAATACCATCGTCAAATGGCGATTTTTTTTAATGTATATGCGTTGGTTTTAAAATCCAAGCATTTTTTATTTTTCTCAATTTTTTGTTCACGGTATCAAATATTCACAAAAAATTTAAAAGGTAACTATGTATAGCGATGAGAACCCTTTAAAGTGTTTAATAACACGATTTAGGGTTGACTGTCCGCGATGGTTAACTTTAGCGCAAACGTAACGCCGGCAACCCTCCCGGAGGGTTCTCTTCCAATTTGTATGGCGGCATGGCGTATGAGTTCTATGAAAACAGGTGGAGTCGAAAGTGTTAAGCGGTATCATGCGACATTCATGTCACGATGACAGCTACAGACTATCCAGGATATGTACCAAATACTAGTACTACAGACTACCAAAAAGTAAATATTCTTTCTCGTCGCTTTGCAAACTAAAGTACACGTGCGCGAGCGCGTGAGAATAAATTCCCACGCCTGAACCAGACTCGCTCACCTACATACAAACCCTGATACAAACAGACTTTATCTTGCCACTGCCTTATCTCGTCACTTCCTGAAACAAACGTTTGTCTAACCAAACTTTTCCAGTTCTTTATTAATTAGATAAGGAGGTCACTCAGCTCAGGTATAAGCTCTCCAAGAATCACGACCTCTAGAGCCGACTCACCTAAATTATAAAGGTTTATGTAAACAAGTCGTAAGGATGTAAAAACAAGTATTTATAATAGTGTTTACATTAAAGTTAATGTGCCAGCGTTGTGATAATATGAGGTTTTGATAAAACATTAAATTAAAATATGCGTGGTTGAGTAATGAAAATAATTCATTTGAATATTTGCGTACAGGTCTGTTTGACGACAAAACTTTTATTTATGCTATTTTAGTCAGCATGGTTAGCTATCGCGCAGTTTTCGATAAAAAAGTTTTATTTTCACAGATGTTAGTCAAAATGTGCTGTAATTTTTTGCAAAGTAGGTCTGTCAAAAAATGTAAAACAAACCAGATAAAATATTGAACTATGTACATTTCAACAGCATAACAAGGAATATATCTTTAAATAAAAATCAAATGCTGTTCGTTGGTAAGCGCATCACATGGAAACGTCTGTACCGAATTGGTTATTTTTTTAACCGACTTCAAAAAAGGGTCAGGTGGAGGAAGGATGGTCGTCTGTATGTATTTTTTTCACTGGCAGATAGCTGATGTTATAAGGAGTACCTTAGGCTACTTTTATATTAGAAGGAGAATTAGGATCCACGCGGGCGAAGACGCGGGCAGCAACTAGTTTAAAATAAAATTATATGATAGGAGACAACATTTAGCTTTTTTGTATCTGGCAATGTCTTATTTAACACTTTCGGCTCCACCCACTTGTCATAGAACTCATGCGCCATGCACCATTCATATTGGAAGTGAACCCACCGGGAGGGTTACCGGCATGACATTTGCGCTAAATTTAGCCATCACGGACAGTCAACGGTATTAGGTTTAAAACCGTGTTATAAAACACCGTAACACGAAGTAAAATTGTGTTTTCCGGGGGTCTTGTCGCTATTTATGTTACCAACCTTTTAAATTTTATGTGAATATTTGTAACCGTTAACAAAAAAAAATACAAAACAAACGCATATACTAATACATCTTGTTAAAGTATACATCAGATTTTATTTTCACGGTTTTTATTGCTGTATTCGCTAAGAAAAACCTAAGTACATTTAAAATGAGCCCCCCGCGAGGGCTCCCGGCATCCTACATGCGACTAGGTGAACCCTCCAGGAGGGCTCCCGGCACTGAACGTGTTAATCTACTATTAAAAACACATTCTAGATCTTTATACTATTCGTGACAGATACAATAATAAAATTAAATGCAAGTCATGTGCAGTTCGGTCATCTGTGTAAGATCACACATTCCTCACACGTGCTTGCTTTGATTCAATCTCAATTATTTGGAATATTTTAAACGAAGCAGATAAAATTGTATCATAGTCGTCAGAAAATAACGTGATAATCTCACTCACCTATTTACATAGGTATAAAATAATGAATCATTCAGAAATAAAATATTGTGAAATATAGCTCAGATTTCAATTTTCCCTAACTATGAATAGATAATAGAACTAAATACTATAGTTACAGTCATCCCATATAAAGTATATAGCATTTTATCAGCGAATAATTGTATTTGGATAATGTTACAAAATGATATACTCGTAAATTTGGTACTGGTCGCATATTTTGGCACTTGATGCACTGATAGAATCCAATAGGATGATAAATCTACTAAACCAAATGCTTTGTTAGTAGAATTGGATGTGTTAGTAAACGAACAATTGTAAAATAACGTCTCAGGTAGATTAGAACTGAAACTACCGGCCGATAAAACCTGCAATATCCGGCTGTACCTTAGGCACTTAGATTGCGATGTTTATTACAAATAGTTTCTTATTTTCAGTCGATTAACATAACATCTCACCCGTAGGCAGATTTATAGTATTCTTACATTTCAGTTTCCCATTCCCATGTAATATGAACCGAGCACAAATGAAAAGTTCAAGTTTCTCTTCTAATCTTACACACGTTGTCTACATCTCTTTAACTACTCTCCTATCGCAGGTATGCTGGAAGAGATTTCTTTAGAAATAAGCATCACCTTTGTACGTATTTTTCTGTTCCTTTCTTCTTGTCTATTTATATGTGTGTACATAAACTGTAAAAATAAATAAAAGTTTCTTCATCCGTTCCAAACATCAAAAACACTTTGAACGAATCTTTAAAACCCCTCGTCTCTCTCTCTATAGTAAAGTTGGTTGTTAAAAAACTTAGGTATCTATACTAACTACTAATATTATAAAGATACAACATTTTTTTGTTTGTTTGTTTGTAAGTTTGTATGTAGGAGGTAATCTCCGGAAGTACCAGTCGGATTTGAAAAATTCGTTTTTAGATAGCCGAATTCTTGAGAAAGGTTATAGGCTCGCGGGCAGAAGCCAGTAATAAATAATAGGTCGACCTATGAAATCAGCATTTTATATGGAGAATTTTAAAGAAGTTGCATTTTTCACACTAACATTTTCTTAATTTATATAAACAACCATGAACACGAATGTTTTAAAACTTTTATGCACTAATGTTCAAAAACGAATTAACGAATAGGCACAAAACTTAGTTAAAACAAATAGTGGTAATTTCTGCTAACAAAATGAGGAGTAATTTTTAAGGTATTTTTTATGTTTATAAAACTATAAGTAATAAGGTTTTTTTACTATTGGTTGTTGTCTATGATGGTCATTATTCGATATAATACCAAGCAATTGATGAATATTTTAAATCATAGAAGTGACGAGGTTCTCTATTTGTGAGAAAAAAACGCCAATTTCATAGGTGGGGACCCAATATTATAATGAAGCAGTATGTGTTTTCCCCCTGCAGCGCAAAGGCCTCCCTTTCCTTCTTCCCCATATCTCGATCATGCACCACCATGGACCAATCCCGCCAATATAGGCATCAAGCGCGTCCCGTCATCTAAGCCTGGGTCTGCCGTGATACCGTTGAAAGTCCAGGGACCCACTTATTATAAAGGTATCGTTTGTTTCAGTGCCTCATAACATGCGCCGTCCTTATTCTGGCGGCGGGGGCAGGCCACCCCATCGGCTTCTCCGCCGTCGCACTGCCGCAGCTCAGGATCGAGAACAGCTCCATGAGAATAGATGATGAAATGGGATCCTGGATCGGTGAGTTCTCTACACTTTTTTGCAATATTTTTCAGCATTTTTATGTAGAGTACCTACTTACAAATTATAAGCCAAAACGGCTCGACTGAATCATAATAATAACTATGCCTTAGTATAATTATGCTCTTATTATGCATTTTTGTTTACATACAATTTTGTCTAATTCAATCGAAATCAATGTAGGTCTGTAAAAGTGTAGGTAGGTAATTATAATCGGCCGACTTGCTAACGCCTCCCACAGCAAATACACTCGATTCCAGCATGTAATCTAAATTGAAGCAAACTCGCGTGTGGTAAAAACCACACATTTTTCTATTTTTATTATTGATTATTTGACCAATCCAAGACTTTACAATTTGCTAATCACAATTGCGCAATATTATGCAATATACAAACTCGTATGTTGTCGACTAGTCGAGGAACACAAACGGTCTTGTTATAGGTAGGTACCTACCTTATGTTTTACATAGGTATTTGGATGACCATTGATGAATTATAAAGTACCTGTAGGTACCTACCTATACCATAAAACTAGTTTTTGCCAACGGTTTCGCCCGCGTGCTTGTTAGAAATTATCCCACAGGAACTTAAGTAACGTAAGGATATTGTGAGCCTCTCTGTTGAGCGAGTTATTGAAATAGCTTGCATTGAGCTTGAGCAGTTCATTGTAATGAGCGTGTACAGGCCCCCATGTGCTTCATATGATATTTTTGAGAAATATATGGAAGAAGTATTATTAAAGACTTCTAACAGTAATAAAACAGTTGTAGTCTGTGGAGATTTCAACATTAATATACTGGAAAAATCTGCTGTAGTAAATAAATTTGTAACTTTATTAAAGTCATATAATTTGTATAATACATTCTTTGAGCCGACTAGAATAACTGCCACTAGTGCTACCTGTATTGACAATATTTTTACAAACTTAAGACCTTCTAGCCATTTAATTATAAATGAGTTGGACTCTGATCACTGTGGCCAGTTAGTCACTTTCCCTCAGAAAACAGTCAGAGTTCAAAGAAAACTTGTGAGTTTTGTTCCTGTAAATAAAAGTCGCTTAGGACATTTTAAAAATAATTTAATGGAAAAGCTACCGGGTTTGCCTTATCATAACGACCCGGACCAAGCGTATGCTTCATTATTTAACCTCATCAATTGTGAGTTTAGGAAGGTTTTCACCGCAAAAACATTGCCTGTTTTTGACCGCGTTATATTTAGTGATTGGGCAACACCAGGTATTTACAAAAGTAGGCAGAGGTTATTTGAATTGTATCATGAAAAAACATATAACCATGATGAAACTTTTAAAGAATTTGTTAAGAAATATTCTAAAACTTTTAAAAGAGCTTGTTCCTCAGCAAAAGCCATACACATTAAAAATAAAATAAAATCTTCTGGAAATAAAATTAAAACAACTTGGAATATTATTAATTCAGAAACGGGAAGAACGACAGTACGGAATCGTGACTTCCATCTAAAAATCAATAATGTAGATATTAAGGCAGACGTGGAGGTGGCAACTGAGTTTGAAAATTTCTTCACTAATATTCCCATTTTAACAACCAAAACTCTGTCATTGTCGTCCTCCACTTCTGCTTACTCAATACTTAAAGAATGTGTACCAGAATGTGACAAACTTTTTGAATTTACAATTATTACTGCTAAAGACATTATAGAATCTTTTAATAAACTTGATGTAAAAAAAACTGCTGACCTTTGGGGATTATCAGTACATACCATGTCTTCAATAATTGATGTTATTTCACCCTTTTTAGCAATCGTTTTTAACTCTTGTATTGCATCTGGTGTATTTCCTGATTTGATGAAACTTAGCAAAGTGATTCCACTGTTCAAATCTGGCAGCACAACTGATCCCACAAATTTTCGGCCTATTTCGATATTACCTACATTGAGTAAAATCTTTGAAAAATTAATTTTAAAACAAATGTTAGGACATTTTAATGCACATAATTTACTTCATTTGAAACAGTTTGGTTTTACAAAGGGTCGTTCAACTACAGACGCGGGCGTGGAATTACTGAAGAGCATATTCGAGGCCTGGGAGAATTCGCAAGATGCTCTTGGCATTTTCTGCGACTTGTCCAAGGCCTTTGATTGCGTACATCATGATACTCTTATCAGGAAACTGTACCATTATGGCATGAGGGACAAGGCTCTTGACCTTCTGACTTCTTATCTGAATAACAGAATTCAGAGGGTCGATGTTAATGGCAAGAGATCTGCAGGATCTGCGGTCACCATAGGCGTTCCGCAGGGTTCAATTCTAGGTCCTTTCTTATTTCTAATTTACATAAATGACTTACCTTACTACATAAGGGATAATCACAAGATCGTATTATTCGCAGATGACACTTCCCTCATTTTTAAAATCAAACGTCAGTTAGTTAACTTTGAACAAGTCAACGATGCACTCTCTAAAGTTGTGCATTGGTTTAATGTAAATAATCTTCTCTTGAACGAAAAAAAGACTAAACTCATTAAATTTTCAACGCCAAATGTCAGGCAGCTAACTACCAATGTTCAAGTTAATGGAATAGAGTTGGACCCTGTTGAGTCAACAGTTTTTCTTGGAATAACTATTGACGGTAAATTACAATGGGGCCCACACATAGAAAAATTGTCAGGAAGGCTTAGTTCGGCCGCCTATGCTGTTAAAAAAATTAGACAGATAACTGACGTAGATACAGCCAGAATTGTTTATTTTAGTTACTTTCATAGTCTTATGTCATATGGAATTCTTCTTTGGGGAACCGGTGCGGACATTAATACTATCTTTGTTCTACAGAAAAGGGCTGTTCGAGCCATTTACAACCTAGGTCCAAGAGATTCCCTTCGAGAGAAATTCAGAGAAATAAATATTCTGACTGTAGCCTCACAATATATTTTTGAAAACCTATTGTATGTACACAAAAATATATCAAATTTTAAGAAAATGTCCGATATTCATAGTTTAAATACCAGGAATAAACACAACCTTGCTGTACATCGCACACGTCTCCACAGAGTAAGCAACTCGTTCATGGGTCAATGTATACGCTTTTACAACAAACTTCCCATTGACATTCGAAACTTACCCATTAAACGATTTAAAAACTGTATTAAAACCAAACTTTGTAAAAAAGGGTACTATAAAATTTCAGATTATTTAGAAGATAAAAAAGCTTGGGATTGAGCTGCTCGCTCTGCTTAGCCTTGTGAAAACCATAAAACTTGACATTTTAATTATTCATCACAATAAACCAGTTTTATATACACATTGACATTGTTGAAAATTATGTTCAAAATGACACGATTACTTTGTAAAGTATTATATTATTTTAATTATTGTGAATGTGAGGACTATGTGGATATTTTTATTTTTCCCTTTTCATTTCTTTGTTTCTTTCTCAGTTTTAATGATGGTCTGGCAGTTTGAGTAGTTGATGCGGCCTACCCAAATATCCTTTCCTTGGTATTGTTCGTCGAGTTGAGCTCCTTAAGTTCTGAGTTGAGCTCCACGATTACTGACAAATGCTTGCACTGACTGGACAGGTCCACTCAAATCTGTGTGGTTCTTTCCTCAAAAGACCATTTCAGACACTAATCTACATGGTCCTCACATGACTTGACCAAGATTATGTCTGGACTTTAAAAGAGACTGTGACCTCTGAGTTTGTTTCGGCCTTTCTTCTCAGAGTAGTCAGATAGGAAACACCGACCTCACCAAGCTTATTTTTAATATTTTTTTATATGACGTGTAAAAGTGATTCCGATATCCTATTTACAGAATAAACAATTTCATTTCATTTCATTTCATTTCATTTCATTTCACTTACTACCGGGATTAAAATTATGCTATGTCTTAATCCAGGTCTACCCGTCTACCCGTTTGCTAAATTTCATCCAAATCCGTTCAGCCGTTTTAGCGTGAAAGCGTAACAAACAAACTCACTTTCGCATATATAATATATTATATTACTTAGAATTATTATTTTATTATGTAGTTAGGCTGATATGCTGAGTGGTGAGTTTGGTATCTAGGATCTCATAGTAGGAAGTAGGTATATGATTAATGAACAGGCAAACCGGGTGGGTAGAGTCAATGATATCTTCTACAATTCTACAAAGCACAAGTACTTACCTAAGTAGGTACAGCTAGGTTTAGATTTATGGCTGAAAGGACATCTGACAAGTTACATACTAAGACCTTACAATCATACGTGAAGATATAGAGAAATTAACTCATTTATTATAATTATCTGAGCTGGATTTCGCAATATTATGTCATGTCATGACATGCACATTTTCTTTATGGAAATCGACATATAACGTGAATACATTTATGGCACAGGGTATTTTCCATGTAGGCAAAAGAATAGCTGCCGCTGCACGCCGAGAAACTAGTAAATAAACAAATAAATAATCATTCATTCATTCATTCAATTACCAACAATGAGGCAGTGCTATGTCTAATTTGAGTAATTTGTCTTATTATTCACAGATTTTTTTTTTTTAAATTCTTAACACTATTTTACTTTTATATAAATACTCGTACATGATTACTCAATTATTTTATACCAGTCAGGTATACGGTATACCGCGTTTATTTATTACACAACTATTTTGGTCCACAAAAAAAAAATTAAAAAAATATTATATAATTTATTCAAGTACAAAAGTAAAATTATGATTTAGATTAATTTACAATCGCGGAAAATTAAATTCTAACTGTAATGTATATCTGCAATAGATATTAATAGCACATAATAGGTAGGTAGTATGTTATTCATTAACACGTTCAGTGCCGGGAGCCTTCCTGTAGGGTTCACCTAGTCGCATATGGGATGCCGGAAGCCCTCGCGGAGGGCTCATTTGACATGTAGGTTTTTCTTAGCGAACACAGCATTCTAACCCGAGAAAATAACATCTGATGTGCCTATATTTTAACAAAATGTGTTAGTATATACGGCATCGCGTATGAATTCTATGAAAAGTGGGTGCAGTGTAATAAATATTAAATCAATAAACTATCTACATTAAATAAAAAATCGGAAGTTTTAGGTATAACCGACTTTTGTTGTTGACTGTAGCTGCACTTACTGTAATTAATCAGAAAAGATATCCAAGTATTATCATGTACCTGTACTTACTTAAATATTTACCAAAGTCCACATTTTGTTTCACTTCATAAATCTTAATTAATTCGGTCCTCATCATTATACTAAGCTAAACTAAAAGTATTTTCGGAACGAAACACAGCTAAAAGTTCGCACAGTAAGTAATTAATGTTATTTTTAAATACAATTAAGTATTTAAAAATAACATGAATTACTTACTGTGCGAAATTTGAAACATGCTAAAATGTAATGACGTAATTAGGCAAAATATTAATCTGTTTAAAAACAAAGGCGCCAAGAGATGAAATTGAAATGAGGATTCCATACATTTCCACGTCGTTGTTATTTCCTGTACGTCATTGTTATTGCTACACATATCTATCTATTTAAATACATATTTGCTATTAAACTGATTTACATCCGTAAGACGTACTCGTAACATAAGGTCCAGTTGAAAACCGTCGTCAGGCACTAGGTGCAGCCGTGACCACTCAATCAATACTGTTCTAAGCTTTTTCTGTTTTTTGGTTTTTGTGTGAATATTATGTGCCCCTGGGTCAAATTAATTTATTTTCTTTCTTTCTTTCTAACATGTAAGTAATTATTTAAAAATGGTTTCATGGATCAATACATGTGTACTTCTAAAGTGACGCGCGTTCTCGCCAATGCGGGAAATCAGAATCATGCCGTCAACTGTTCGAATTATAAATTATATGTAACCATGCAGGGACCTACTTGTTGAAGCCTGAAAAAGAGTCAAGATCAATTTAAGGAATTTTAAAAGAAACAAAAAATACTTTTGGCCAGGCCATTGCAAAATGTTAGATAACCATAAAGTACTGGAAACTCAAATATTTATTTCGCAAAATACACAATACCTACCCACAATCCAATTCAACTGGGGGTATAAACTTGTTTGCTCTGAGATAATAAAAGATAGTATTACGACTACTTTATTGAATTTGCAAACCTTTTGTAATCAAATAAGCGTTTATAGGAACTAACATTACATAAGTACTTAACTTACTACACAACCATTCTGAAATAATTAAAAAAAAAAAACTAAGTACTTGGGTATGTATTTGAAAACCGGCCTTTCAGAATTGTGAATTTAGACACATTTACCATGAGAGATTAAAATAAGTAATTCTAAAGATAAGTATAAATTAGTTTAAAAATATGCTGTATTTTTTGTCATAAACTGTAATAACTTACTACTAATTTAAATACAAGGTTACATTACTTATTGTCGTTACACGTTAAAGATTCGAAGAGGAGAAGGTACGTATGTAAACTTGTAAAGACACAAAAATGTCTAGATGCCAACAGTTCAGGATTGAACCCGCGAAATCTTGATACCGTTAATGAGTGTAAATAACATACAGTATCTAGAATATAATTAGCTTAACAGTGAAAAAAACCGTTAACCAAAAGTAAAAGCACTGAAAGTAGACACTTAATGCATTAGTTCATGTGCTACAGCAGTGTTGCCATATATACAGATTTCTCCGTATTTATACAGATTTTCGATTTATGAAACAGATAAGCACTGGATACAGATTTTTATACAGAATTTTCTAATTCTATTGATAATCTGCTTTAAAACTGAATGCCTAATCTGCTTTAAAACTGAATTTAGGTAGGTATATAAAACGCGATTGGTAGTACTGTTCTGTCAGTCAGTGGCCAGTTTCACTTATTTTTCAAACGGAGAGATTTTTGCGTGTTCTCCAAAATACTGCGCTCTCGTGATGCATTTATCGTAAATAATTAATTTCGTACAAACTTTTAATGGTAATTGATATTGATTTAATGCACAATAAAAAACCCCAAAAATCTGACAACCAGTCTTAACAAGGGGTATCGTGTTACACAGTAACTGTGACGTGGAGGTCGTGTAGTAGGGATGAATCAAACCTATTCTCTTCTTTTTCAAAAGAAGCAGAATAAAGTAATTTGACTGCATACGGTAAGTAGGTATATTATTATGTTTCGGTTCTTTTGACCATACATACAGATTTAATACAGATTTAAAGTTAAAATAGCATACAGATATATATACAGATTTTAGCAGTTTCTACTACAGATTTAAGGTTCAATGCATCTGGCAACACTGTGCTACGGCACGGCCGGCTTTTGAAAACGTTAGGTAGCTGGGCGTTCATTCTGAAAGTGGGCAAAGTCGCAAATAGATGCCAAGTATTTCGATGTTTTGATTAATTTGGCAATATTACTGTATGGAAATAAGAAATGTGGCTAACTAGCGAACTAGAATATTGATTATGAAATGCAATAATAAATATCGTAACACCGAATATTTAGTATTTAGTAGATGTAAACAAAGTATTTGGAAACTTTTCAAATGCCTTTTTACACCAAAAACGGGTACAACTTCAAATTCAATGTCATAATTTCAATGCATCAACATAATATTTAAAAGAAGTAAATAACAATGTTGAAGACGTGTTCTTCATGAAATAATACGAATATTATTAAACTATCAATAAACACCAATACAATAATTATCGAGATGTTGTTTCGAGACTCATTTTTTTTATTGATACTTACTTCAAAATCATCTAACAAGATAATAGACAACACATTACACAATCATAAAATTACTCATATTTATCTCAACGACGAAGTAATAAAATCAGAATGACTGTCATTTCGATGAAATCTGTGCCGACAGGGATAATTTATCTCTATCTAGTGAACTGGCAAATTGGTCAACAATCACCATGAAGAACATTTAATTTTAAACATCATGTTTAATTAATTGTCCATTTTTACAATTGGTCATGTCCGCATGGATGGCTCAATTAAAATCAAGGTACGACACTGTCCGACACAGGCTGTGATTCTGAGACCAAAAAACTATTTTGCCAAGGTGCGAACTGACTGAATTTTATGCTCGATATCTACTTCCGTCGTTTCGTTTACGTTGAACTTCTTATTACATGGCATTTATTTTTAGGCAAATGGTTATCATGGTACATAATCCATTTACGTATTTATTGAACTTGGTTTATAATAGTTCTTTTACATTCTTAAAACATACTGTCCACTTAATTACTTACTTTCATTTGTTAGAAAAATGTGTCTGCTCGACAACGGAAATAACGCTATGATTAAGTATTATAGAATTAGCTAAATGCATGGCGTTCGAATTGTGAAAGTGTTACGCAGGTATCATGAGAAAAAAAAACTACAAAAAAATACTGACTTCTTTCGTGTAGGTACTAAACAAATCTAGAAATGATTATATTTAAAAAAAAATATATTCAGGGATTTCTTCTACACGACACGTTAGACCAAAAGATTCATATGCTTATGAAGAAGACTTCGCATACAATTATATTATTATTATAAGCCTGTGTCCCTTCCCCTTTTCCACGTTTCCCGGTCTACTGCGATTGCGGACCAATCCTTTAAAAGAAAGAGTCCAGCTCATCCCGCCATCTCTTTCTGGGCCTGCCGTGTAGTCGTTTCCTGGTATTTGGATCCACTATTTGTGTTTTGGAACGAAGTATAGAGTTCCTAATGCGGTCTGTGAGCTTGACACCTAGCATACTTCGTTCCAAAGCCCGTAGACTTTTGACGCTTTGTAAGAGAACATGTTTGCGCTCCGTAGGTGAGGGTGGGAAGAATGCACATGTCCATGAGCTTTCGTTTTAGTGAAAGCCGGAGTTGCCCTTTCATAATTGTTTCATCGACTATTAGTTCTTCCTTCTTTCTGTGCGTCGAGCGACTTCTTTGTCCAGTCTCGCTTGGAAGTATACTATTTAGCCGAGGTAAATATACTCATGGACATACTCAACCACCACACCCCCGATTTCTACGTTGCGTTCGGTACGTTCGCATTAAAAGAAAATCAAAATATTTATCGCCAGAAAGAATTAGCATAAAGTCGCGAGTCGCGTGCACGTTCACACAATCGGCACGTGCCGAATGTACACAACATTGCCGTTACGTGACACCGTCAGTCCGTCATTGTACCTCATACATAGTAGGTACCAAAGTCCACACCACTCAGATGTCAAGTTTTATACGAAATTAAAAGGTTTGGTACGTCCATTGATGTAGGTACTAAAAACTGAAGGTAGGTAGTGCTACGATTTATGGCAGTAGCTTAACTAATTATTAGGATTATAAAAAATATTAACAAAGAACTGTTATTAGCTTTACAACGTAAACACTAAGTAGGTACAATACACATCTATGCATTTGTAAGTTTTCCATTTCTGTCATGTCATGTCTTTTTTCTGCCATTTTTAGCGCCCCGTAGGAGTTTGGAGTTACAATACCTACTACCCATACCCAACTTTCAGCTACTGACGCAATCGAGTCATAATAAATGGGTATCTAGTTATCTACCTACCCCGTTTTCAGATTACGTACTTACACATAAGTATTATAAGTTCTGTGATATTTTCCATTGCAGCTAAAGGTAACAAATACCTGTAAACAACATTTTCTGAGAAAAGAATCAAAACTTTTTAGCAAGAAAACGCCATAAAACAAAAAAAAATATAATATAAACATTTTTTTAAATATTGTAATAACGATCATGTTATTTTTTCGACCCAAAGTGGCCAGTGACGTCAATTTACTTGACTTGCGGTGATACCAAGAAGTTTGAATAAACAAACCAATAAACCTGTATTATCTGGGATCGAACATAACAACACCGTCAAAAAACACTGGTCAATCTCCAGCGTATGATGGTCCACCTATGTTCTACGTGATGATGGCAAAATTGAGGGGGTATCTCTTCCACAAAAGCCACTAACGAAGAATTGAAATGGAACAAAAATACTTGGTACCTCAGACCAAATAAAAAACCAAGAGTGCTGCGAACAATACAGTGAGGCATGCCAAAACTACACCGCTGGTCTGTGTGCATACACGCTCACACGCACACATTAAATCGATCATCAATCTACACCACACAAGGTGCACACATGAAACCGGCTTCACTTCATGTTGACAGCGCTCTGTCTTGGTTGTTTATTTGTACTGAACTTGGTGCCTGTTTCTTTCAATCTGGTTCTTGATGATTATTGATTTTATTTAAATTGGCGTAGACAACAGACAATTAACGCTAATTAGTAACAATTGACTAAGAATTATGCTGAAGCTGAAAAAACGTCTCCGCAATAACTATAAATAGTTATTCATAGATAGATCCTATACAAAGGTAGGTAGGTACTTAGTATGCAAAAAATATAACTACGATTTATACACCAGGATGTTATAAATGTTATTTATGCTTGAATACTTTATTGACTTTTTAACAGTGAAATATACTAACACTAAAATAGAGACTTATATAATAAATAATAATAGTATGTTCAAGTATATAAAAACCGGCCAAGTGTGTGTCGGACCACGCACAATGAAGGGTTCCGTAGTTGGGATGAATCTATCCCGAGAACAAACTTAACATTGTAGTTGAAACACATGTTCTCCGGTACATTCCAACTGTAACTGTCAGTTTGTACGCACATGTTATTTAAGGCCATAGACTTCGTATAGGTTTTCCTGTAATCTATGAGTAAAGAACCATTATCTGTATTTTTTTCTGAATTTTAGGCTTTGTAGTTTCGGAGAAAAGGGGGGAAATGGTAAATTTTCATCAACTTTCATAATTATCTTTAAAAAATATTTTTTAAAATTAATAACAAAACAATATTTGAGATCTTCGCAACAAACCCTTTTATTTGATATGTCACACGGTACATTTAGCAAAACTTTATTTTTTATTTTTCTTATTTTCCCCCCAAAAGTGACCCCCAAATTAAACATTCATTTATTTACGTTATACGTCCGTGTTTGGGTCTCAAAAATACATGTGTACCAAATTTCAACTTAATCGGTCCATTAGATTCTGAGCAAATTGGCTGTGACAGACGGACAGACAGACATACAAGTGATCCTATAATGGTTCCGTTTTTTCCTTTCGAGGTACGGAACCCTAAAAAGGGGAAGAGAGCTTATCGGGCATAAAAAATTCTACCGCAATGCCATTGGCAGACTAAGGAGGCGGGGCGGGGGTGTGGGGGTGACAGGTGCGATCCGCCAAAACTCGAGAAATACTTTTCAATCAAAGACCAAAATATGATCAGTAAGTAAAAGGCAGTTTGTAGTTGGGGACCCATACGCATAGGTACTTAGTATAAACGTAGCGTGCTAAAATTTTCAGCAACCCACATTCTCTTTTTTCTCAGACTTCTCTGCGTAAGAAGGCAAAGTAACTCATATTTATGAACGAATAGTCAAAATAAAACCTTAACTATCCGGGGTGGGGTGCTAAAATGTCGGTTGGAAAAGCAATACGTATTTCTACATTCCTGTTCAAAAGAAAATTTTAACTATGCGGGGTAGAGATGGGATTTAACAGGATAATTCTGTTAACAGGTAACTTGTTCCTAGGCTCTGATATTACCTGTTACTTTTAACAGGGAAATTTCCTTGTTAAGGTAACTGATTAGATAGAATAATTCATATACATATACTTCGTAATTTTTCAGACAGATAAGTAATTAGTTAACTAACTTTTAATGCAGTAGGAAAATATGTAAATGAAAAACATGAATCCCCTTCGAACATATATTGTCAGTATTACTATTATCGAAAACAATACACACACGCGTGCCATCGGAATAAAGTTCTTATGTCAAAGACGCTTAAATTGCTAATTCTTTGTCGCATACTTACATTCATTTAAACGTCACTATCACTACTGAGCGTTCTTCCCAAGTAAATACCGAGGAATTCCCAGTCGACAAAATAACTGATAAAACTGACAAACGTCAGGCCATGGTAAACGGTGAAATGGTAACAGGGAACTGTGAATTCAGTTCCTAGGTTATCTGTTAAGCTGCAGTTACTAGGTATTTGTTAACAGGTAATTAATTCCTAGCACATCTCTAATGCGGGGTGTAAGTTTTTTCGAGGTCGCCCTCTAGATGCTCTAGCTTTTCTGTTGTCGACAAAGTATCTCCTATTTCTGTATCAATAGTAAAAAAAAAACGAGGCAGCGAGCTACTTGCTAAATATTTCGACGTTCTTTCCTTGGCGTAGGGTCCCGTTTAGTTTTACACCCCAGGCCCACGACAGGCTAAGCTTAGTCCACCACTGCGCTTCGCTGTCGATGGGACAAATGCCCAAAAGGCTGCATTGCCACGCTGAATAGCATTGCTAGTCTTTAAATCTTTGGCCTAAAAATAGGCCAGCCCTCTGGTTACGTGAAGAGTGTACAGTTGATACCTATACCTATGTCTGTAATTTTTTAGATCATCTTAAAACTACTGCAGGTGCCTTTTAGCACGATTCAAAAAAAAATGCGAATGATTATTTCATGTTTGTTATTGGTTCTGCTTCCTTGCCTTAAATAAACAAACCAACTGGTTGGACGTTGGACTAAGATAAGGAATCCCTAATCTTATTCCAACGTCCAACCTAATTTTTTATCCCCTGATTTACTTAATTCCAATTGTAACGTGATTGCTGCATAATAGATAAAAAAATTAAGAAAGAGACTATCTCAAACCGCTGCATCACCCTATCATTATCACGTTGTAGAGGTCAGCTGAGTCAAGTGCGTCGCTTTCTCAAGGGTTACCTAATGAGTTGACGATCGTCACCTATAGAATCATCGATAAGTACTTACCATATTTGACCCTAATATTATCTACGTACTTACATACAAACACACATTACATTAGGTATCTACAAATTCTCACCCCCTGACCGTTAGGGGCTACCGCACCTTAATTGCGTAACACACTATCAATCACAATCCGAGTTTTGAAGGATATTGCTAATCCATTGCTTCATAGGTTTGAAAAATTCGTCTGCTCAACAACGCAAATAACGCAATGCACGTAGGTGAACTGTCAAAATGAAACCCATTGCGATCAATTGTCATTTTATGTGATTCTATCTAGCCTTTCGGCTTCCAGTCTAACCAGTATTTTTCATGGAGCGACTGCCAGTCAGATAGGCATCTGACCTCCGCAACCTAGTAACTGGGTAATACGATACTGGTTGTCACACACTTTCAGGCTTCTGACGAATCGTAACTATTGTCAAAGATCCACGAATGAAAGGCGGGACCAACGGTTTAAAGATGGTTACCCATCCACGGACCAACCCCGGCAAGCGTAGCTTAACCTGATGGATCGACCCGTGCGGCTGTTATTACTTAGCCACAAGCTCCTAAATTGTCATTTTATGTGTGTTACGAAATTACCCCGCTAATAATGTTTACAAAATACTTCTAATAAAATTGTCAAGTCGATCATTAAACCAATGATTACCTAATGACCCCGAATTGGATCGATGCCGATGATAGCTACGAGTTTTACAGAATACCAAATAAAATACAAAATAGAATACAAAATATTTCTGCAAGTGTTTTCAAGGATGGCGGGATTTCACTAACAGAACCAAATAAAGAAATGTGAGGAAAAAAGTCCTTCACCTTACAGTGAATAATGTTGTTATTGCAACACAGCGATAAAATTTCTTTAGCTATTTCCATCATTGTCATTTTCTGATAACTATGGCGATAACATTCTCAAATTAAAACTCCAATCGATCAATTTAAATAAGCGGTCGTATGCCATTTGATTTGGTATGCCCTGCACCTTAACGTAATACACAATCAATCACAATCTGAATCATTTTGAAACAGATTGCTAATCCATTGCTACATAAGTTCGAAAAAAAATCTGCTCAACAACGTAAATAACGCAATGAATGTTGTTGAACTGTCAATATGATAGAGATTAGTCGTAATCGTTTACGAAAACGTGTTACGCAATTAGATAGCTTGTTCTATCCTCCGAAACAGTATTAGTAACCTGCTATTATTTCGTACATAGTCCACGTGACAAAACAAGAAAATCAGTCAGCAGTGATAGCTACCTTTGTTGATTTAACACGAGTGTATTTGAATTCAAGCAATGAACGAGTGAGTTTTAATCAATAAGAAAGCATGCGTTACTCAAAATATTGACAAAGTTTTCAGTAATTGACGCGTGACTGAACAATTAAATAAACAAGTGCGTGTCGGACCACGCACAATGAAGCATTCCGTAGTTGGGATGAATTTATCCCAAGAACAAACTTAGCATTGTAGTTGAAAAACATGTTCACATACGAAATCTATGGGAGACAAGTTTCTCAAACTGCAAATTTAAGTTGGTCGTTAACCTGTAAAGCCTACTTAGCTGGGATAATTTATAAATACTACTGCTGTGATTTTTTTCATAAATCCAAGTACAAACATTTAGCTGGCACCCCGGGCACACTAACAAAAATTTGCACTTTAAAGCTTAATATTTCACAAACGGATCCCTAAATTGAAAAATGGCTTTCACACACCCCCACTTTACGTGTAGGGGAGGTACCCTAAAAAAAATTATATTTCTTGTTTTTATTTTACCACTTTGTCGGTGTGATTAATATGTATAATAGACCCATGCCAAATTACAGCTTTCTAGTACTAACAGTCTCTGAGCTAAACCGTGGACAGACAGACAGACTGACGGACATGGCGAAACTATAAGGATTCCATGTTTACTACGGAACCTTAGAAAGACTATTTAATAATTATTCTTATCTTAGAAGTTAGAAGGATATTGGAAGTGGTTCACCTTTCTCGGCTAACCATTTCAGTTCATGTGTGCAATGTTACGCTCTCCTCTCCATTTTGTTTGCTGAACTTATTTTAATGTTTAAAAACTCACCGTAAATAATATTCGTAACCTCTATTTTCCCTCTATTTCAGACTGTGTAAGTTAGCCAGGTTTAACCCCAAGAGTAGGTATCAGCTGTTTTTAAAACTTGTTTAATACTACGTAACCTTGTGCAGCACGCTTTCATAACATGTCATGTAGTGTCATCTGTGAGTGTCATAGTCCATAATTTCGAGACTCCTACCTTTATAACTCATTTAATGGTCATTAGGCGCTCGCGAATTGCGAAGTATAGATACTAATCGATCTTACGAGTGCAAAATAAAGATCAAAGTTCAAAATTATATGCTTCAACGACTTGTAGGTAGGTACCTGTGCGTGTGAGTTTTTGTCCTGTTCGAAGATTAATTTTAATCCTACACACGCTACTAACAAAAACATTTAGAAAAAGTTGTAATTGCAAACCAGTCGTGATGACAAGCGTTATTTTTTTTGCAATCACAGCCAGTTTGCAGGATCACATACAAAGTACAAAAATCTAAACAAACACTGCTGCACACATGACACAGCAGATGAGTAAAGAACCAATACAAAATGGTTATTATGAAGAGACTATCAGAGATACCAGAAACATATAAAGATGTCTAACAATAAACCTCTTTATCCACAGCAAGTATCCACTCAGCAGCGACTCCACTCGGGTCCATGCTGTCGGGTCCAGTCATGGAGGCTATAGGCCGGAAGCGGACGCTGCAGACATGCACACTGCCTCTCATCGTCGGCTGGATCATTATAGGCACGGCCTCTCATCACGCCCTGCTTCTCCTCGGCAGAGTCGTGTGCGGATTCGCCGTCGGCATTATGGCCGCACCTTCACAGGTATTTCTAACACTGGTTTTAGTATGAATAGTGATAGTAGGTACCGTCTCATTGGTTTTGAAATAAGTCTAACGTGTGTATGTTACTCAACCCGAAATACATTTTAGAGATCTCGATATTTTGCAACTGCTTTTAGATCTCATGCCATTCTAGACAAAAGACACGTTTGTTACTTTTGTACCTAGGTTATAAGAAAGATAGTGAAATCTAGAGCTGTTTATTTTTTGCAGGTGTACTTAGGGGAAATTTCAGAACCAAGACTGAGAGGGTTGATGATAGGCACTCCATTTGTTGCGTACTCGCTCGGTGTGTTGTACGTGTATGCACTGGGGGGTGCGCTGCCGTGGCGGTCAGTGGCCCATCTGTCCATCGTGCTGCCAGCCCTTGCCTTCATCGCCCTGTGCCTGTCGCCAGAGAGCCCTACATGGCTGGCGCGGCGAGGGCGCTTCCACGACGCCATGGCCGCCATGTCACGCCTGCGCGGAGACCCCGACACCGTGAGTATCCACTTACTTATTAAGACGGCCGTAATCGATTCAGAAGCGTGCCTTTCCAGCGAAGAAAACGGTACTGAATAATGCATTTGAATTAGCGTTGGAAAGTAAATCCTTGACCATGAGGATCCTTCAGAACTCTAAAGGATATGACCATGACTGAGAGTTAGTAAGTATAAAAGATTACCATAACTTACCTAAGGGCGAAGATACTTCTAAGTAAGCACTAGCAAGTAGCAGTAGCAGAATCTGGTTATAATCCCATTGATTTAACGCAAATGTTCCAGTACCTGGGTTGTGGAGGTCAAATAGGCAGTCACTCCATGTAAAGACCGGTATTCAGCTGCATTCGGTTAGACTGGAAGCCTACCCCAACATAGTTGGGAATAAGCTAGGTAGATTGATTGATAGTGCTCCATAATGGATCCTGATATTCTGGAAAGCTAGAGACGCAGCTAGCGATCCAGCGATTAGCTACGTAAAGTCAAATAACTACGTGCTTAATGCACTTGAAAAATGCATACATTTACATTAAATACATATGTACACACATATGTATGGTATGTTTACCGATAGCCGTCATAACACGCGTAGGTACACAATGTAAATATACCTAAGTAGGTATATTTACATGGGATCAGAAACTTAATTACTTATCTACTGCTACTATTAAATGTAGGTACGTTTATTTATTTAGGATTGCCGATAACTACTTAATTATTATAGTTTGACTGACACTGTAGTTAGAATGTAAATGTAATAACATGTGACTGGTGCTACTTACTTAGAGGTAAGTTATTTTTAAACTTGCAAAGCATTTAAGCATTACTTATAGGCAGTGTACTTTATCCCTATCGGATAAAGTTCCGCTAGCGGCATAATAGTGGTGCCTCGGCCCGGCCTCGGCCCGGCTAAAGTGCCGTAAGCATAGCATTGTCATTGTCACTGTCACTTGTTATTTGGTTTGATTGTTGAGGTTAGTTCGCTGTAAAACACCACAATCCCAAAACATTACAATCTCTTGTACCTAAACAGACCCTGGTATCTGTTTGCCCGTTGTGTAAACTTGTGTGGTCACAGTTCTAACCTAACCTACCTTTCAGCCATTTTCATTTGCTAAGTAGTTAATTTTTCGTAAATTTAGTCATTGTAATACCTTTTGTTTGATATAATTATCTAAAACAAATATGATCAATCAATACAAAGGGCAGCGAACTAACCTCAACAATCAAACAAAATAACAAGTGACAGTGACAAACTGACAATGACAATGCAATGCTTACGGCACTTTAGCGGGGCTGAGGCAGCGCCACTATTATACATAATCCTATCGGATAAAGTGCCGCTAGCGGCCCTCTATACACTTCCTTACTTATATAATAGTCTCGAACGCCAGCACAAAAATTACAATAACCATAACAAATCGGTCTTTAAACCAAATACGAATAGAAAAGATTACTTTAAGACAATGTGGAGGTCGATATCCTCATGAGAAATAGCGTAACAAAGACATACGAGAAGGAAACAAGGTCTGTCTGACATTTTATATTAATCAACTCAATGTTAGTTAGTTGCGAAATCGAGAGTCCTCCAGACCGAATTACTGCCATGACGACCAATCTCATCGGAGACCAGCTTTTAGCGCAGGAGATATTATAATGCATAAGTGTGTGCGCAGACACAGGTGCACTCTCTGTTTCCTCGCTCTCATAGTCCGATGGGACGGCAACCCGACACGACCGGAGACGGATCAGGCGCAGGGCCAACGGCTTAACGGCGGGTACCTACGGGGGTGTCACCTCCGTGCCTCGGAAAGCACGTGAAGTCGGAAGTTGATTCCGCCACCTTCCAAGCTCCGGACTGTTTCTAAGAAATTCCTAATGGACAAACACAATAACTACTGCCCGACCCGGAAATCGAACCCAGGACACTCAGGAATCTTATTGTGATGATGGGAGAGTGTTTTATTTACTTCAAAAACAGTGATCCTTATAATAATACACAAGCTATATTTATTATAAGATAACACACGTTTCAAGGTTGAGATTCAGTTCGCAATTTATAATGACGTCTGTTTTTTTTTTTTATTGAGCTCCTAAATAAACTGAGGCACTCGTATACAGGCCGTTACACATGTAAACATCCTCTGTAGAACAATTGAACATAATCTCCAATTGGTTTCGAGTTCGACATGCGCACTAAATCCTTGCTTGACCAGCGTGTATGATTGTTAAGTTACATTGTGTGCATTTGGTAAATCGTCCTTATAATACTGCGGTAATCTGCGAATAATACCTACTATAAATGTAGCTTTTTAACGTAGTTTAAAAAAAATAAAGAACTAAAACCCAACTAAAAAGGAAGGTATAAATAAGACATCGATGTTGATTTTAATCAAATTTAAAATAACGTCGGTTTTCGTATAGCCGGAATCCGGCCCTCCTCTATCCCGTGCCCGTAGCTCAGCTCTACGGGCGGGCGTAGGGAGCTTGCACTGTGCTACGAGAGAAAGCTACGAGACATCGTAGCCGCTGCGATTTCGAAACGATTTCTTGCACAATAGACAGGGTGGCAGGGACATCGACGCGAAAACTGTTACCATGGATTCAGTACCTACCTACATCATACTGAAATTTAAAAAAAATCGTCGTTTATTTCAAAAAACATCTGCTGTTGCATACATTTTGACCGCGTAGGTATTGCACTTTTCTATGAAACCGCAGATTTAAAACACAATAACCGACAAAAAATTTAAACGCAGGGGGATTCAGACTCGTGTACTGAATCCATGGTAAAAAGTTGTCGCGTCGATGTCCCTGCCACCCCGTATAATTATTATTTTTAGACATTTATGTGCTAATTTAAATAAATCTAAGTAGATTATGCAAGTACTCCCTGTCGAAAGAATTTAATATTCATCAAAAAAGTAAGTACGTATTTAAAATTAAATGCTCTTGACCCTGACGTGATTACGGCACATGAAACAATGTTTATGTTTACAAACACTTCGATAAGTAACTGGACATGACGGTCACGCGACAAATTCATAAAACACTAGTTCTTGACAAATAATTTGCATTTTAAAATACATTACCTACTAAGTACCTAACTCCTACTCCTACTACTATCCACTAGTAACCTATATCACTATCAAAAGTAGGTACTTATGTAAAGTACCTACTTTTGATAATGATATAGGTATCCACCACTTCCTTTACTGCGAACAACCTCGTCAACATGCAATCTCCACATACTTGCTTCACACATACCTTTATGTAGGTAATGGCTGTCACATAAGAATAACAACAACAGGTACACCGGAATACCTAGTTATTATATTTGTTGCCAGCACATCTCGTTCTCGAACAGTCGCGGTCGTCAGGCAGAGTCATCAAAATTAATGACTACAGCTGTTTTGAAGCATGCATGCTATACATGCATGTTTGTTTAGGTATATCTCGCTATAGGTATTGTTATTGTAACATCGAAAGACGGTCGCACATGTGATTGCCTGTAAAATGGCCTCTTAATGAGCTCAACAAGGAAGGAGGCACACGACAAATTGATTTGTCATTTACTCGAACATGTGCCGACACAAACAATTTCAGGCAATAAACGAGCATTACTTGTAAAGCCTCGTGCAAACTGGTGCGACGCGACTAACAAAACAATTTCTTAGAAAACTTCGTGTCATTGACTCTGGCAGGGCCACCATCAGGGATTTTAATTTTGATTACACAATAAATTAGTCGCTAATTAGTCTAAATTTGTTTGAGATAGAGTGATATTTTGAGAAGTCTTTGAAGAAGTCTATAAAGTAGATAAGTCTAAAATATAGCTTACTAGTTGCGCCCCGCGGTTTGACTCAGATATGTCTCGATCTCGTGGGAATATCGGGATAAAAAGTATTCTATGTCCTAATTCAGGTCATGGTCTACCCATTTAGAAAATTTCATCCAAATCTGTTCAGCCATTTTAGCGTGAAAGCGAATCAAACAAACTCACCACACTCACTCGGGCCACATTTATATCTCAAAAACTAAG
Organism: Agrochola macilenta; assembly: GCA_916701695.1. NCBI lineage: Eukaryota > Metazoa > Arthropoda > Insecta > Lepidoptera > Noctuidae > Agrochola > Agrochola macilenta. The sequence goes on from OU753562.1 coordinate 10,390,260, forward strand.
GCACCTAGCGAAGATCTGTTTTCTCCCATATTTTTTCGTTAATTAGTCGAAATTTGTCGCCAAATATCAGAATTTGTCGGTCACTGGTTCAAAAGATATAAGGATTTATTTTTTCTTGGCAATTTTTCGTGAACTCTTCGACTATAGCTCTTGAACCTTTTTTTTTTTTTTTTTTTTTTTTTTTATAGGGCATCTCGCAGTTAACCTCTGAGGAGGTCGTAGCTGCTTAACCGGACTTTCCTGTGGCTGCCTTAAGCTTCTACACTTAAAGCCTCCAGCCAGGGGCATAAACTATTCTAATTAAAACTAGGCGAACGCTCGCTAAGGGCACCCCCTGTGGGGTACGGACCTCGGCTTAGGGCGTCGCTGGGGGGAGGACAGCAAGATGGGACAGGCTGGATCAAACATAGATTATTATTATTCGGGGAATTTAAGACTACGGGCTCAGCTTCGACGCGGGCTGGCGCATCGTCGAGCAAGGGTCGGGGGGGAGTATCATTTACTCGGGAGGGACGCGGTCGCGGACCTCTGCGGCGAGGTCGGAACGTGTGTCGGTCTCTTGAACCTTACTAATTGAACTCATTATATCTCCTAAACTAAGACCCGATTAAATCTGTGACTTGGCGACAAATTGCGACTAATTGGCGGCAAAATATGGGAGAAAGAAAACACATCTTCGCTAGGTATCCTAGTTTTTGAGATATAAATGTGGTCCTGCTGGGGAGACTCTTTCCAGATCGGCCACCTATAAACCCTTATATCTTTTGAACCAGGGACCGACCAATTCTGATATTTGGCGACAAATTTCGACTAATTAGCGACTAACTTATTGTGTAATCAAAATTAATATCCCTGATGGTGGCCCTGCCAGAGTCAATGACACGAAAACTTCACGGTAGAACAATTACCGGTGTCGCATCGCACCGTTGCGTTGCGCCTGTCTGCATGAGGCTTGAAAAGCTGTTAATTATTGGTAGGTTTTGTGTTTCTAATTTAAAATAGCAGAGTCTGATAAACAAATTAATTAGTAACATCACAATATTATTGAAAAGATGATATTCTATCAAATTCAATGTTATTTCTTGGAAGTTTTACTTTAGGTATCCTGTGGAAGTTCAAAAAGTTTGATAATTGAGAGCATATGTATATATCTAGCTTTTCTCTTTCACTCTCCAAAATATATTATATCCACCCCACACACACACATACATATATACCATTTTTTTTTTCCGGTTACAATTATTCACAAAAAAATTGAAAGGTTGGAAACTACATAGGTATAATTTATAATTTTTAATTTAGTTTAATTGTACCTATGATCCAAAGTTGATTGAAATAAATAAATATTAATAATATCGACAAGACCCCCTGAAAACACTATTTTACTTCGTTTTATTGTTATGGTTTTAAAACTAATACCGTTGACCGTCCGCGATGGTTAACTTTAGCGCAAACGTAATGCCGGCAACCCTCCGGAGGGTTCTTCCATATGTATATCGGCATGGCGTATGAGTTCTATGAAAATGGGTGGAGTCGAAAGTGTTAATGAAATAAGTAATTAATTAAAGGCGACATCCACATAGTTATGCGAAGTGTGGCGAATAGAATAGAAGTGTGACGATTTGTCGACCATATTTCCACTCTTGGTAATAAATAAATGCTGTTTTTCCCCAGGCCCAACGTGAACTCCATGAGTTGATATCAGCTCGGGAGAAGGAGAAGGCACGCGGCGAAGAGAAGATAAACTTCTTAGAAACTGTCACACGAGCGCCAGTGCTGAAACCACTGCTCCTCATCAACGCGTTTAACATACTGCAGATATTGTCTGGCAGTTATGTGGTTATCTTCTACGCTGTGGACATTGTCAAGGACTCCGGTGGTTCTCTTCAACCTACTGTGAGTATGTCTTCTGTTCGTGAAATCTTAACTCTGGCCAGGACTATCCAGTGTGATTTTCTTTTTTGTTGCGAGTTGCTAGTCCATTGAATCAGTATCAGTAGGTATTTAGCACAGAGCCAAATTACTGATATAATTAATAGATTTTTAACAATGTGTTTATGGAGACTTTGGCTAACTAAAAGACAACTTGCTAAACACGACACCATTTCGTTAACAGATGGCAGCTAACGCGAGTGCGCTGGTGAGGCTTGCCGTCACGGTGCTAGCGTGTATCCTGCTCCTGCGCATCACGCGGCGCGCGCTCGTGCTGGTGTCGGGCATCGGCACGGCCGTGTGCACGCTAGCCCTCGCTGCCCTCTTGTCGCAGGGTCCCGGCTCCGGCATCACGCCCCCCGCACTCATCCTCAGCTACGTAGCCTTCAACACCCTCGGCTTCTTCCTCCTACCCGGACTCATGATCGGAGAACTACTACCTACTAAAGTACGAGGCCTTTGCGGAGGCTACATCTTCTGCCTCTTCAACTCCGTCTTATTTGGATTTACCAAACTTTACCCCGTCATGAAAAATGCTATCGGCATCGCTGGAGTATTCGGCCTCTTTGGTGCCTCATCACTACTCGCTACCGTAGTTCTGTTCCTCCTACTACCAGAGACGAAAGGCAAGTCACTTCTACAAATAGAACAGTATTACCAAAAACCTAATATATTGTGGATTGGGCGCAAGAAAACGACCACGGAAATCCGAAGGGTCTGAAGGAACTTGTAAAATAAACTTATCTTCTTTTTGTACTTAAGTGTCCGACCACTACTACCTACGTAACATAGAATGGTTGTTGTATAAAACTGTATGCAAGTATACTAAACTTACATTAGTGTAGTAGGATAAAATGTCAAAATCTCGCCCGATAAAATAAACTGGCCAGGTGCGAGTCGGATTCGCACAGGAAGGGCTCCGTACACCGTACAATATTTAGCAAAAAAAACACCGAAATAACATGTTTCTTGTATGGGGACTCCTTTTCATTTTTAACTTTATTTTATTTTATAAAATAAAGTTAAAATACAAAATCTGTGATTATTTCAACTGTCTACCTATTAAGGTTCATGAGATACAGCCCGCTGACAGACAGACGGACGGACTAACGGACGGACAGCGGAGGCTTAGTAATAGGGTTCCGTTTGGCATCCTTCGGGTATGGAACCCTATAAAGGGCATTTTTAAATAAATTGCCGTTGTACGATCTCAATCTCGGTAGATGGAATGGCATGGAATCTGTGATAAAAGAATAATTTCCTTAGCATTCATTGAAAGTAAACAGATGCCTTTATTGATCAGTAACAGGCAACTGCTAAATGAGCCGCAAATAAATTAATTTGCTATAGCTATACTCCATTTGAAATAAGATTAGACATTTAAATAAACCTTTTTTACAGTCCGTTCAACCGATTTTGACTTCTATACCGGTAATCATAAGGATGGCATTAAAAGCAAAAAGTGGTTACAATACCAACTGTTTACTGCAGCTGCCATTTGTCATGCTACCAACGCAATAGAAGTCAAAATCGGTTGAACGGAATGTAAAAAAGGCTTATTTAAATGTCTAATCTTATTTCAAATGGAGTATATGTATTTCAAACAAAACTCATGAGAAACTGGGTATAGAAAAATATAAATCTTTATACTTATAAACATATTTAAAATAACTGTTATATGGTACTACTGTTACAAAGTAGAACAACGCGTATAGTGATATTTTTTTAATCTAAAGTAACGTGCCTGAGAGGCGCGAACTAACCTATCTCAAATAAATAAATACATTAATAAAATCAATCACTAGTAATAAGTCATTCTCACTAAACACGGTTATTCCGTATACAAGATGATGCCTTTTATAATATTTTATGAATATGAAGTAAAACCAAAAACAACAGCTGTTGGTATAAAATACCATTGTAATATAGCAATGAGAGATTTTTATCTGTGATTTATGTAACTGACCGCTTATGAGATGTACTCGCAGACGTTTATTTAGGATTAGAAATAAAATATTTATGTACTTATCAATGTATAACAAGGTATTTAATATTTATCGATCTAGTTTTCAATGTAGAATAATTAACGCAAAAAAATTTGAATTCAGATTGAAATCCATTTGTGACTGTATCCTAAAATCGCGTTTTCAGTATGCGAGAAGCTTGCAAGGAAGTATGACGTCACATCTGCGTGTTTTTAAACTTACAGTTTGGCCAAAACGTCTAGAAACAGAACTAAGTACTTTATTTACATATTCTAAAAACATACTAGATCAAGTGTTTGAACTACAAAGAGATATTTTTATTTGAAGATAAATCTTCGTTATACGTTAGCGACAGTGGCGCCGCGCATCTACCCTTTTTTGCCAACCTGTAATGTTATGTAAAGTATGCATGTAATCTTGCTCACGTTTACATTACGAAAAGTAATTGTACACTAATACTCTTTCTTAATGTAAACGAAGCAGCGAAATAATATTAAATAATAATGTGATAGAATAAAACTACGTAAGTTGTTAGTGTAAGAGCAGTTATTTTTCTATTGCCACATAGAAAATTCCAAATTGTGATATGAATAAACCGTTTAAAATAATATATTTTTTAATTTGTGTATTATACATATTTTACCAAATAGGATTATATAGGATTATTTATAGGAGCTCGTGGCTAAGTAACAACAGCCGCACTGGTCGATCCATCAGGTTAATCTACGCTTGTCGGGGCTTGGGGTTGGTCAGTGGATGGGTGACCATCTTTACATACCGAGAATCCTCCGTGCCTCGGAGAGCACGTTAAGCCGTTGGTCTCGGCTGTCATTCGTGGATCTTTGACAGTCGTTACGGGTCGTCAGAAGCCCGAAAGTCTGACACCAGTCTTACCAAGGGGGTATCGTATTACCCAGTTACTGGGTTGTGGAGGTCAGATAGGCAGTCGCTCCATGTAAAATACTGGTATTCAGCTGCATCTGGTTAGACTGGAAGCTGACCCCAACATAGTTGGGAAAAGGCGAGGGAGACATACATATTTTACCAAATATCGAGTTGGGTATGAGCTGTAAATACGATCTAATAACAAAAACATTTTTTTTATCGTAAAATTATTTTAATCACAGCTTCTCACTATACATACATACTGGCTGATTTCTGGCACAATCGCCATATCCAAGGAGAATAGAAATACATCGTACAGCTCGATTCAAACTTAATGGCGGCTCGGAACATGAGGCGAGTCGCTGCGCAGTAGCGAATTCATGGCTCAGCGGGGTTGAGGGGTGGGGTACTGCGCAGCGAGTGGCTAACTTCGAGCCGCCATTAAGTTTGAATCGAACTATAGTGCCCGGGCGTTATTGATAGATTCATCCATCCTTTAGAAAGATCCCGTCACAAAAGTATAAGGTCTAGCCCGCACTGCGATTAAAAACCGGTCGAAATTTTTCTGTAATACATGGTACCTTATGTATCTACGCGATTTAAAATTCGCGTTGAGACGTGCTCCGTACACTAAATATAAACCGCGCGAATAAAAATCGCGCAGTGAGATGTCGCAGTGCCGGCTAGGCCTAAGTAATAGCGACGACGCTTTACAAAGTCGATATCTTTCTCAACCTCGACGTGACTTCACGGCCAGGTACTGCGGAATGAGATTCTCCATGGTTAATAGGTCACGATGAGTCGGGCAGTCGCTGGTAGAGGTGTGGTCGGGAGGAACAGCCGGGACACACGTGAAGGGTAGTGGACACCACACTCTCACACTCCCAGCAATAGAACTCGTGACAACGCGTGCAGCGATACACCTGGTGGGAATAGACAAGTAATGATTATGATTAATGTGTGGCACAAACGAGTTTCCGGACACAGCCACCGGTGTCCCAGCGACAACCAGTTTACATGCATTTTCATACATATTTTATAGACTCATCGCACACGTGTGGCCGATGCCGGCCAGCCGGAACAGCAGTGCAGAAGTGCAGTAGCGACAGCCACCGGTAGCTGTGGTCGATGGCTCGTGTGCGCCTACCCTAATACTTAATTTACGTTTTTTTTTATAGATTGGGCTTTCATCTAAGAACAGAACAACCCAGACCGACAAGAAACATTTGACAAGCTGATTTGAATTTTGGTTGATTCAGCTGGAGGACTTTTTGAGGTAGAATACTACGAACAGTTGAATACTGTTACTATTAAATAATAAATTAACTCACCTGTTTATCTAAATCCGTGAAGTTCCTGAGACATGCAAAACAGTATTGTGCTTGTCCTTCATTCGCCATTTCTTCATACGGGTCAACAGGAAACAGATGGTGGTATGACCTAGAAATAAAACATAAATAAACCAAAATATATTATAGCTGTGAAATAAGGGTGCTTTTATTACCGCTGACGGATTGCATCTTCCTATAACAAATATCCATTGCAGTTGGAGCGTAGGTTAATAAAACATTTGAGAAATCAAATAAGTACTAGGTATGTGGTGGTGTGTGGTGGGTGGCTAGCGCACACTGGGCCAGTGGTGGCCCAGTGGTAATGGCCGCGACTTACGTGTTCGAATCCTGACAAGCGCTTTACTTTGTTTAAATTATTTCATCACCACTGCTCTCAAAACGGTGAAGGAAAACATCGTGAGGAAAGCGGCATGTCCTAGAACCAAGAATTCGAAGATATGTGATATCTACCAACCCGCACTGGGCCCGCGTGGTGAATTACGGCCCACTCCCTCTCACAAAGAGGTGGCCTGAGTCCCAGCAGTGGGAACGGTAAAGGCTGATTATGCTTATGCACACTGAGACGGGCCGAGCCACAATGCAATGCATTGCAAAAATCCTTCTTCATAACCTTCGTACATTTTCTATGAACCAACATACACTACAGGCGGGCCGCAATGTACTTTTTTGTATGAAAATGCAGCCCGTTGCAGTTTCACCGTTCACCGTTTTGAAGATATGTGATATCTACCAACCCGCACTGGGCCCGCGTGGTGAATTACGGCCCACTCCCTCTCACAAAGAGGTGGCCTGAGTCCCAGCAGTGGGAACGGTAACGGCTGATTATGCTTATGCACACTGAGACGGGCCGAGCCACAATGCAATGCATTGCAAAAATCCTTCTTCATAACCTTCGTACATTTTCTATGAACCAACATACACTACAGGCGGGCCGCAATGTACTTTTTTGTATGAAAATGCAGCCCGTTGCAGCTGTAATGTACGCTTCGATTTATAGCGCTGATTTGAGTGTTTCCGGAGTAATTTTAATTTTTCTATGGTAAGTATAGTACCTGGCCAGATGTGGCGCTGAAGCCAGAGTAAGTCCGCAGGTACGACACTGAGCTGGCAGCGAACAGTACTTGCTGCGACACTGCGGGCACAAGTGACCCTCTCCGCCAACGCCTTCACCGTCCTCTAAGTGACTGGAAAAATAATATTAATAATGTTGTTTTAGTATAAACAAAAGAAACAGGAACAAAACAGAATTTATCTACTTCTGCCTGAACTCTTTAAGGAGTAATGTTAATATCTCAGAGAATTGTAAATTATCTATAGGTACCTACATAGTTATACCTACATAATTATAAATTAAAGTCATTTTTCATGTCTGTCTGTGTGACCACGTTGTTCTTTAAAATTATGCAACAGATTTGATGCGGTGTTCACCCAAGCGCGGATCCACCGTTGTGGGCAAGATTGAGGTCGATAGGCTGATCTACAGAGGAAACACACACACATTGTGTGCGAGTATATAACCTTACCAAAGGAGCTGGACCAAAAGTGGTATTTGGACTTATAACAATGTATGGTTTTGATATTTAATTAATCGATCGTGAGCGACTCCTAATCCAACGTGACCACAACCTTTTATGAGGCCTGGATCCGCTCCTGTGTTCACCATCATTTAGATAATTTATTCCGCAAGATTTATGTAAAGAAAGAAAGATAAAGAATTTATTGAGACTCGCACAGGAAATCACAAATTAAACTAAAAACACACTAAACATAAATAAAAAATATAAACAATAAAAAAAACAAAGTAAAATTAATGCAGTCCTGTTCAAGGCCAAAAGGCTGCTATCTCAGCATAATGTCAAAACAGTGTTGCCATATATACAGATTTCTCCGTATTTATACAGATTTTCGATTTATGATACAGATAAGCACTGGATACAGATTTTTATACAGAATTTTCTAATTATATTGATTAAATGGCCTAATCTGCTTTAAAACTGAATTTAGGTAGGTATATAAAACGCGATTGGTAGTACTGTTCTGTCAGTCAGTGGCCAGTTTCACTTATTTTTCAAACGGGGAGATTTTTGCGTGTTCTCCAAAATACTGCGCTCTCGTGATGCATTTATCGTAAATAATTAATTTCGTACAAACTTTTAATGGTAATTGATATTGATTTAATGCACAATAAAAAACCCCAAAAATCTGACAACCAGTCTTAACAAGGGGTATCGTGTTACAGAGTAACTGTGACGTGGAGGTCGAGTAGTAGGGATGAATCAAACCTATTCTCTTCTTTTTCAAAAGAAGCAGAATAAAGTAATTTGACTGCATACGGTAAGTAGGTATATTATTCTGTTTCGGTTCTTTTGACCATAAATACAGATTTAATACAGATTTCAAGTTAAAATAGCATACAGATATATATACAGATTTTAGCCGTTTCTACTACAGATTTAAGGTTCAATGCATCTGGCAACACTGTGTCAAAATAACATTTATTTTTTAAATGTCGGAGCGCTGGTATTCGGATAGGGCCCGTTATGTGTATAATACTTTAATATCAAATTTACATAAAATAAAGAAATCACAATGTTTCGTCAACGTATGAACGCCGATGATAAGGGCGCTTCGCCATCCGTCTCACTTACCGGTATACCGTAAGTGAGGCGGCGTACGAAGCGCACGTAACTTCGACGGAAATTATGGATTTCGCTTAGGGAGTAGACCCCCAGGTGCGAGTCGCTAGTTATATCATAATATGTATATAAATAGTCCCCTTTACCGTATCCTATGACAGCAACCCAGACAAATTTTCTTTCCTTTCGTCAGCTCTCTGATGACTAGTAAACTTGGTCTTAAAAACCCAGTCATTGAATAAGTACTATACTGACCACATGCAAACAGTGATGGGTGGGTCAGCATTAGTCCCCGCGTCCGTCTGGTTAGTCTGCGGCGCGGAATGCGGGAAGCCCATCTTCACGAGTCCCGCGTCAAGAGCACGCGCACGCGGCGGTGGGCTGGTCGAGTCCAGCAGTAAGGACCGGTAGTGGACATCGTCTAGTACGACCTGGCCAAAGGGTAGACAATAACAAGCATCTAATTTATGTTTCATGTACAGTCACGAGTACCAATATGTATCCACTGAGCAAAGTTCAAAAGCGATTTTCTCATGAAATAACGACTGCAACTTTGAGATAAGACCTATTTCATATTAGTGTGGGTTCCTAAATACTACGTTCGTAACAACATAAAATTACAATCACCATAGTAGGAGAAAATCACTTTTTAAAGTTGCTAAGTGTATACATATTGGTGCTTGTGACTGTACAGTACGCGGATGACAGACAGTTGCGTTGCTGGGGAGTTTGTTGCACCACTTCTTCCCATGTACAGCACTAGGAAGCAGGGTTGTTGCGAACATCAGCATCAGCATCAGCATCCGCAGAACTTCAGCATCATTTTCAACATCAGCATCAGCATCCGCATTGATCGATGCTGATTATTAATGCTGAAGTTCGAGCCGTGACATGACCGCAGAGGGGGCGAGGCTTATAGCACGTGTTGTGATCGCTTGCGAGTTTTGACCAGTTTTGTCCAGGGGGCCTACTCCTCCGAAAGGGATATCGCGGCCCCGGCACACAGGCAACGGAAGGAACACGGGTGGGTTTTAGTCAGTAAAAGTCTGACACACCATAGTTATTTAGAAGTTATTAGATAATTTCCCAATCTCAAAAAAAAAAAAAAATGGTGCCTACTCCCTAAGCGAAATCCGTAGTTTCGGCCGTCGTTACTGGCGCTTCATTCTCCCTCTCACTTACAGACATACCGTAAGTGAAAAGGACAGTGAAGCGCCAGTAACGTCGGCCGAAACTACGGATTTCGCTTGGGGAGTAGGCCCCCAGAGGTCGACCGCGGTGATTGCGATTGTAAACAAACGCAAACATGTCTCATTACGTTATAATACATATTCATTCATAGTCATTGCGCGTGAAAGTTAGTGTTATTTTTGTAAACTGTACCACTTGGTACTTAATTACTAAACTAGGTACCTCCTTACTTTGTTTGATTTAATTTTTTATTAAAAGTCACAAAATTATTGAACCAACCTTTTATTTCAATACCAAGGAAAACTGTGCAACTTTTAGGTATAAATTAAAATGGTCACTGCTTTTTTAAAGAATATAATTAATATCAGCATCAGCATCAGCATCCGCTGATGTCAATGATAAAACATCAGCATCAGCATCAACAACAACCCTGCTAGGAAGTGGTGAAGGGCGGGCGTTTTGACGGACAGTCTTATGTAATTTTGTCGTTCAGAAACTGGTCATTCTCAGCCTAATTAATAATGACTTTTGATTTTGACATTAATAAATCACATGCAATTATGGAAACATTTTGGCTATGAAGAGCGTTGTCTGTCACATACCAGTCTGTTTCTAAAGCTGGCAATGGCATGTTGGCCAAGCTTCAGCCAATGCGAGTGTAGGCAAATTAATACATGTTGGTCAAGTACGAAAGACACCAATGTCAACTCCCAATGTTCACAAGTTTTTGCAGACCTATTCACATGCATGCTGGCTGTAATTTCCGAGTGCAGACGCCTTTGATTTGTGCAGAACTCAAAGGCGACCAACGTGTATTGCCGGCTTTAAACTCAATGTGCCATATTAACTAACACAGATGATACTATTCACTGTACTTACACCATATTCTCCACCCGTATCTTGACATAACTTTTTGCAAATTCTCACTTCTGCTGCCAAACCAATGACTGAACATCTTATTCCTTCTGTTTTTAGAGCCTAAAAAAAGGTAGAATGTTTTATCAATCATAGATCTTTGAAAAAATTACATTCTATTCAAATAACAGTGTACTAACAAATAGCTTTTGCCAATTAATTAAAGTCTATATAATTTATAGTTTTACATACCTGAATAGTTGTATTAATGTCACCCGGATCACAAGTAGTGAGTGATGCGAACAACACCAGAAGTTCTCTAGAAGCATGGGCAGGGAGAGGTTTGAGGACTCGTCCAGCAAACTCCAGGGTGTTTTGTAATGACGGCTCCCCATGTAGTACCATGTCTGTTAGCCTATGGAAAGTAACGGAAACCATCCAAAAGGTAAGCAACATTTCTCATGGTGTACTCTCATAACAATATATACATTTGGTTTTTCAAATAAATCTAATAAAGTTACATATTGAAGATTTACTTACCCCTGTAGAGACTTGATATGTTTTCTGACATTCCCAGAAAGCTCAGTAAGTTTCTCTGCTCTTTTGTTTTTCATCAAAACTAGCCCAAGTTGACTTAAAGGATTTTGATCAAAGTACTCCTCTATAAACTTTTCAAGAAGCTGAAATGTTTTAAAATGCATTTTATTACAACTATCAGAAATTAATAACAAAATTGTTTTATATTATTTTATTTTTTTCATACAGAAATACAAAGCATGAACCACCTACCTTTAACGTACAAAGAAATCTAGATGGCTTTAGATCCTGTGAGTTCATTGCTTCTGAACAATCCACTGCCACTAGTACATGCCTCATCATGCCCAGTCTCACGGGTCCACGACGGGCCACGACCGCCTTCCGAGCCGCTTTCTGCGCAAACTCCGCCACCAGGCCTTCCACCAACCCATCCTCATCCTCTTTGATGGCCTCCCTGAACAAGTAACAAGTTCACTACAAATTGCCTTGATAATATGGATTCAAATACTTCAATGCCTTTTGAGTATTAAAGACAGATTACGTTAAATTAACCAAATCATAAAAATTATTGAAGTATAACTCAAAAATAATTCTCGAACTCACCAAGTCTTCTCATAACCTGTCTCCCACCGGTACTCTTTAGAATCCTGATCGTCATCGGCCATTATGAATAATACGAAACCTTCTCGACTAACTGTACCTAACACGATCAAATAATTAGGTAAAACAATTCAATAATTTTAGATTTTCAAGAAAAACCCTCGTACATTTGTAATTTGCAATAAATTTTTGACAGCTACTGCTACTCACAATCACAAACAAAAAGGCAAAATTGTATCTGCCAGTCAAAGTCAATTACTGTCAGTTGTCAAAGTCAATATGTTAGTGATGGGATCCAAATAGAAGTTCCGAATTTTGGGCCAAAAGGCTGGTTTCAGTTTTAACTTCGACTCGGCCTAGCGTTTGTAAGCGAACAGTTATGATTTTGTGATAGTCACCTATAACGGGTAGTATGTCTCGTTTGTCAAGCATTGATAGTTGTCTCAAGAGTAATTCAAGTGACATGGCCGATATTATAGAAGCTAACCTAAGAGTCAAAGTAAAAAAGACTCAAGCGTTACCTAAAACTAGTCCGCTCTGGCCCAGTCCACGGGTTAAAGGCATTTGATTGACTGAAACTAGGTTTAAGGAATACCTATGTCATAAGTTAGGTTCTGTAATACCAGCCGCAGAAAACTGATAGTACAAATTAATTTTATGTTTACTCTTATTACAGCTGCTTTTATTAGAGAGTTGTGGTGGCCCAGTGGTAATGGTCCCAACTTTCAAGTTGTAAGTCGTGGGTTCGAAGCCTGGCAGGCGCTTTACTTTGTGTAAATAATTTCATCACCACTGCTTTCAAACCATTGAAGGAAAACATCGTGAGGAAACCGGCTAGTCCTAGAACCAAAAATTCAAAGACATCTACCAACCCGCACTGGGCCCGCGTGGTAAAGTACAGCCCACTCCCTCTCGAAGGGAGGAGGCCTGTGTCCAAACAGTGGGAACATTATAGGCTGATTATGCTTACAGCCGGTTTATTCTGTACAATTCTGACCGTGAATACTTAAGTGAAGTGAGCTCGAAGTGACTTTGACCACAAACTAGTGTAGGCACAAATGTGTAATAACTGTAATAAAGAAATAAAATATGTATATTGATCACAACAGTCGTATTTTTGTAAACTCATCAAATCGTATCACTATTGATAAATATTCAGAAAATCTGTTCAGGTGGAGACATAGACGAGTCCGCCTTGGAGTGTAAATGTGGTGCTGTTCCACAAACGATGGGACACTTATTAACATGTCTTGCGTGTCCTGTCAGCTGCACGTTACAGGAACTGATGGACGCTAGTGATGGCGCCAAAAACGTGGCCGAATTTTGGGCCGAGTCGATTTAGATTGCTTCAATATAAATCGATGCTAAGAAGAATATTCAGATCAATAAAAAAAACATTTGTTCAAGCTCTTGGGCCCGACCAGCCTGAGCCAGACCGTGGACCACAAAATTTAGTACTCTCAAACGAAAGCCGTGGACGCTTTTTGCCTTGATTGAATTATTTCATGTTCTTCCAATTATGACATTTGAACTTTGAACTTCATCATTAGATAAGACCCGACTACACGCTCAATCCTACTTGCACAAGTTCTTATTTGCATATGCAAGCATGTACGTTAAATAAGACGGCGTTACTATTTATTATGCGGTTTGCTACCCGTATCATTTGCAAACGTCATCCTACACTTACGGGTTAGCGTGTTCGTGCGAATGTGAGTGACCAGCATAATATTGCCGGCCTTATGTTGCTTAGGTATTGCACAGTCTGCTACCTAATTGCGAAATCGTTGTAACCGCGTACTTTGACAATTTTACATTATGTATTGATTATTGCGAAAATTGCATCAATCCAGTTGTCCAGGCTTTTTTTAAAGGAAGCTTTATTTATCAGTTTTGTCAAAAGAAAAGCTATTGTGATGATAAACTGAATGTTAAGGCATGGAAGAGCAAACTAAAATGATCCCTGAGATAAACCGTACATTCAAATCACAAGTGTCATTTTTTCTTTGTCACATACGCAGAATGCAGGCCCACACATTTGTACTTGCACAAATGTGCGGGAGCACATCCGGCAAGCCCGAGATACCTAGCTGATAGATGGGATTAGCCGTAATTGGCCCACGTAAATCCATGGGCGGAACCAGGGGGGTATAGCACACTTTAATTAAATTAATTAAAGTAATGAATGTCATTGTGGTATAAAAGATGCGGTAAGGTAAAAAATATTGGTGGGCGCTGAAAAGTAATTGATTTTCAAAGTGGGCGGTAGATGAAATAAGTTTGAGAACCTCTGTGTTAGAGTCACGTTAAGACTTACTTTACAATTACAATAATATAGTATGCGTTAATTTTAGAATGAAATTTTCCAAAAATTTAAAAACCCCCGACGTATAAAAGAAAACCGAATATTTTAATTAAAATTCAAATATGGCTGTAGCATTAGAGCTCATCGTGTTGCCACCATTGCATTGCATATAGAATTTAAAAAAAATCCAAACACGACATAAATCCTATAATGTTTTATTGTGCTGGATATCCTGGTTGCAATATCAGACCAAAAATTCCATAATCTTGCAGTTACATAACATACCTACATGGGTGTTTCAAATTTTAGGTCACACACATGTTTGAAAGTAAAGTAAATACCCAATAAGCGTCTAAGATCCCTACCGCAGCTAACACAAGAGCTGATGACCTTGAAACGGCTGAACCGATTTTGATAAAAACATGTCTAAGAACTACCGCTGGAAAACCGCATTCAAATCGGTTTACCCGTTTGAGAGCTACGATGCCACAGACAGACACACACATAGCGGTCAAACATAAATCACCCCTGTTTTTGCGTCGGGGGTTAAAAAACGGTGCTGTGCGGCCGGTCATGTTGTATCATGAATTTATTTGACTACCCTTAAAGCTGGATGTCCTGCTATTTAACTACCCATATAGCAGGATGTCCTGCGGGTTTTTCCTGTACACACTACATACACCTACCTCATGTTTCGTATAGAGTGTAGGATAAAACATGTGCAGGGGGACCCGACTTAAGAAATTTTTGATTTGCCCCCCCTTGGGCCAAAAGCTGGGTACGCCCATGATAGAATCTGAGCCATCTTGTGGGCACACCCCACAGCGCGAAACGGAGTGGCATCACACAGATGACGCAGACTTGTGCAAGTTATAATCATTACGAGTGGTCTAATCTCGTAGAGTATACAGGGTGGCAGGGACATCGACGCGAAAACTGGTACCTACCATGGATTCAGTACATGATTCTGAACGCACCTGCGTTGAAATTTTTCGTCGGTATTTTTTTTTAAATCTACTGTTCCATAGGAAAGTGCAATACCTACGCGGTCAAAATGTATGGAAAAGCAGTTTTTTTTAATAACCGACGAAAAATTTCAACCTAAGTACTAGGCACATAAAACTAACTTTAATAGGGATGATGTTTTTTTTTTTTTTTTTAATAATTAAAAATATTGGACACGTATTTTTTTCTTTTTTTACGTAATCTAAAGATGGCGGCGATAAATCGAGGTAAAATATGCCATGACGTCACGAGTATGTAGATTTTATACATACTAGTGACGTAGCGACCCCCACTCCCCAACTTAAAATGCGTTTTATTTAAGTAATTTTTTATTAATATGATAAAGCAAAAAATCCGTGTCTAATATTTTTTTATTATCTGACTGACGGGACTAATTAGAATTTCATTTTTTTACCCAGGCATTATCCCTATTGTAGACAGGTGGAGTACTACTACGATGTTTTAGGAATACGGCGGCCGGTGTCTATCGAATCGAAACTTTCAAAGTAAGCACTTATGTGGAACATGACAACCTTCGACCGCGCTTACTGTAAGATCACGTATAACGAACGCTAGTGCAATCTCAGCCTTACATTGAGGAGGTAACATAACAAATGCTAGTGTAATCTTAGCCTTACATTCTGCAGGTAACACAATATGCAGCAATCCTAAGCATTCAATTGACAACACAATGTACACAACTGAAATTGACTGAATATTAACATAACTAATGCACTCACTTATGTAATGTTTACAAAATTGATAGTAAACTCACTAACCCTTCGATTTCAAGCATTTCAAAAGGTATTTAATTGACAAGTCTTTTATTTATAGATACTTTTGAGAAATTTATTACTGGGTTTCACTAACATAAAAATACAAAAATAGTTTAAAATAATAGTGTAGATCATCACAATAACTTCTACGCGCAAATCAAGTCATGAGACTTTCATACAAGATGGCTGACACTCTTAAGCATTACTAACCATTATATTCAGTGTTTAATCAATGCAGATACTTTACAATAATAAATAAAATAAAATGAGCCTTAAGAATAACCATTAATTCTAGAATGTGAACAGCAATTAGAACAAATGGCTTTATGTTTATTGGAATCTCTATATTAATAAAATCAGATGTACTGTTGAATTATTCATAGATAATTCTTAATACTTGAAGTCATTGAACATTTCAACAATATCACCGACATGAACTATCTTGCCTGGATTTGTGGCAGAAAACTGATGCATATTTTACATAGTAAGATCA
Source organism: Agrochola macilenta (assembly GCA_916701695.1). Lineage (NCBI taxonomy): Eukaryota > Metazoa > Arthropoda > Insecta > Lepidoptera > Noctuidae > Agrochola > Agrochola macilenta. Next base: position 10,406,812 of record OU753562.1, read on the forward strand.
TCCAAACCATATCCTCACCAAAGAATTTATTTCATTGCTCATTCCTGACTCTACTTCTAGATTGATACAAATTTCTGCAAAAGGATTTTCATTATATTTATGACCAGCTTTCTGCAACAAAGCATGGTGATGGTAAGTAGCCCACTTGAGTGTATTGATATTTGATGTAAGCAGCATCACTCTGTCGCTGCCATGGCACGTGCTTGTGCTCGAACTCTTTTGTCATATTCTAACCGATTTTGACTGTAAAAGAAATAAAATACTTAAAGTTAGAATAGTGTTTATTAAAACAACATATGTTTATAGTGAATAATTTCAAGTTAACAATATATTTCAGAGTGTTTACTGACCAGTAGATTGTGTAAGCTTCAGCTTGTGCAGGGTCTTTAACATTAGGTTCATTGAGTAGATCTTGAATACCAAGGAGGATCTGTTTGATTGTGATTGCAGGACGCCAATCTTTTTCCTCATCTAATAGTGAAAGGCAGACAGTGCCTGATGGATACACATTGGGATGGAAAAGTGGAGGTTCAAATTTGCACTTAGGTGGACTAGAAGGATAGTCATCTTTGAAAATCATGCGCAGCTTATAAAGACCTCCCTCCCATGGTGTCTGCAAGAGTAATACATTATCATTAGAAAATGCTATGCATTATAGATTAAGCTTAGTGGAACAGTACTAGCAATGTAGATTCGATAAGTTCTAGAAATACTAACCCCCTTTTTTCCAGGAATCGCACATTCCCATGTCATGAGATTTAAAGATCCATCAGGATTTTTCATAGGTCTGGCAACAAAGCCCTGAAACACAAAATGCTCTCGATCACATACTTTATACTAAACAAACAAGTGGACAATCCATAACAAAAATCATGTCGCTTACAAAGGGATGGTCCTTGCGCCAGGCTTTTCTTTCTTCAGCTAAACGTGCACTTGCTATTCCCGACATTTCCAAAAACTAAAACACAAGAACAGTCGGAAAGCGATCGCCTCGGATTCTTCAAACACAGTCACGAAATATCTTCGTCTTTCAGTGAAAAATACTAAGAAATAATATGAAAAATAAATTATACGGCGCGAAGCGTCCCACGAAGTGATTAATTCACAGATGAAATAAAATACTAAAAATTAGAGGTCAAAATGACGCTCCCTAACTTCAATTTATTACTAATTTTATTACTATTCTATTCGACTATAAACTTTTCACCTAAAAGCAATTTCCTAACTAATTATCTATTAATAAAAAAAAACTCTTTTTGTCTACTTCTGTTATTAATCTTTAGTTCTAATTATTTTGTTGAAAATACAAATGAAAAACAATTATATTCAACTATTCATTTCAAAATTAATCGACTAAATATTCTTCGTAGCGTTGGTTGGCACTACTCTATAGCTACTCCAATGAAATAATTTTGATCTTTGATGAATGCAGAATGTGATTTGGTTTTATTGATATTTTGCTGATGCAAAAGTCCAATCCAAAAACAATGCATGCAGCCGCCAGCCACAATAGCGAATACGATACAGGCATGATACAGGATAGGCTAGAAAATTGTATTAGACGTAAAACGTATGAGACTCGGATACAATTTGGTCTTAGATCGTAAACATGTTGTAAACCTTCGTGAACACATTTTCAGAAAATAAGACCTAATAATTATGGTAGAAGAATAGTTCACCTGATTATGTAAACTCATGTGTCTAGACAATATTACTATATCAGTATTTGGCCTAGACGAAACAGAATAGAAAGTAATATCATACATAATTATAAATTTTATAATCATGCAAATCCCTTGCCAAGTTCTACAAAATACCGGCAAAGAGCGAGTCTGATTCGCCTACCGAGGGTTCCATTGCATGCATTTCCCTTTCTCAATATTTGTTTGTAAACGTTATGCTGATTACTAAAATACCGGTCAAGTCATATGCTTTGGTTTCGTAGTTACGAATTAAGGCTTGTGCAGACCAGCGCGACTTGTCGCGCGACGCGACACGAACAATACAATTTCTAAGAAAACTTCACAGTATAACAATAACCGGTGTCGCGTCGCGCGACAAGTTACGATTAATATTTGCGCATACTCACTATTGGTTTTGCCGACCACCATAAAAATAAATTTGATTGTTGTATATTTAAATCATCTTTACCTATATCGTTTTTTTCAGGAAGTGCCATAAATTTTTAATACAATATTATATGGGAGAATCGATAACTTTCCGATTTAGTAAATCACTACCGTTTATGTAAAAAAAAAAACAACCGACTTCCGAAAAAAAACACTACAAAGTGAAAAATAAGTTTAATTTCGGAAGTCGGTGTCTTGGGTTTTGAGTTTTCGTTTTTTGCCACCGACTTCCGAAATTAAAGTTATTTTTCACTTTGTAGTGTTTTTTTTCGGAAGTCGGTTGTTTTTTTTTTGTAAAAGGTTTTTATTTTTCACTTTTTAGTTGTGGGACCTACCCCACACAAATTCGAATACCAGTACCTGCTATGTAAATAACAGTCACGGGAAGTTATCATCATATCATCCACATAAACTTTGTGGGAAAAATACGTATTATTGAAGCTTACTCAAAAACTATCCCAGCAAAGTTAATAAAATTTATATGGGACCAATCCTGGAGCATACCCTTTCAAACAAAAAAAGAATTTTCAAAATCAGTCCACAATTGACGAAGAAACCGACGGACATACATAAAAAAAAAAACATACAGATAGTGCGATCCACGAAGACGCGCCCCACTCCGCGATTACTGTACTGTAAGCTGTATTTTACTACGGAGCGGAGCGGAGTGGGGCGCGTCTTCGTGGATCGCACTATCTATACATAGGTACGCTTCGAACATATAACCTCCTCCTTTTTGGAAGTCGGTTAATAAATGGCTTTTGCACAGCACAACGATAGCGATCAGTGTTTTCGTGTGAGTGAGTTGTACGGTGCATGGAAAATGCACGCTGTGTTTGATAGGCTAAGGTTTTTATTGGATTGTATAGTACGTTCTGATTTATGAATTGCAATTATTGTGAGAGTGACTTCGTATCTATTGAGTTTACGGATCTGCATGTGTAGTTGTGGCGAGGTGGTGGGGATAAAGTGGAGACATTGGGTTTCGATACATTTTCAACAACCGGGCTTATATGTATATCTTTTCCTTTCTTATATCTAGGTATTTAAGATTTGCATTGTAATGCGGACAGAGGACATTGATATTATCTAGGAAGTGTATAGAGTGCCGCTAGCGGTAGCGGCATCACTATCGGATAAAAAGCCGCAAGTTGCGGTTTATTACTGGCATCTACCTACAACCAGTTAAAGTGCCGTTAGGATTTGTATTGCCACTGTCACCAATGTAGTTTAAATATCATTGACTGTCACTAATTATTTTTGTTGAGCTTTTTGATTTGTATTTGTTTTAGTGATATAAAAGTCGCTACAATGACTGACGTAGTTTAAAAAAAAAGATTTAGTGTCACATATTGAACAATTTGTGTATGTACAAAAGGCAATGTTACTACTACTGTTACTGAGAGAACTTAGTGAGCGAAGCGAGCTTGGGATTTGGGGCATCCCGACTCGGACAGGTAAGGTTCGAAGGGGATGGATGATTCAGAAATGGGTGCCCCTCGAAGCGGGGCTACGTTAACTACCTACGCCGTATTATTGCTTGGAAACAAAATTAGACCCGTTACGTGATCTTCCCCAACCTTAAACCCAAGTCAAATTACAGCTTTCTAGTAAGTAGGTACTAACCGTCTCTGAGGTAAGCCGCGGACAGACCACAGACGGACATAGCGAAATTATAAGGATTCCTTGTTTAGTACGGAACCCTAAAAAACCTTGTTTTTTTTGCTATAGGTGTACCTAGGCAAATAATTGTACCTTTTAGAGATCAATGCTGATTGCTGACCTATCTATACTATGGTATAATAATATACTTCGATCTATACCCTCAGAGACTCTTTGTCAGCAATCTGCAGTGATGTAATTTGCCTTCGTCATTGCGCCAAGAAATCTATCTGATGTGAGCAGGTATCTGTGAACTCCTCAGACCTCAGACCAAATAACTGAGGTGCCTACATAGAAGCTCTAAGTATGCTTTATGTAAGTACCTACTAATTATGTTTATGTACCTAAGTACTTTTACGAGAACACTCAACACAGCCGTTAAGACAGAACGTGAACGTAGCATGAAATTATGATACAATTTTAGGTACTTAGTCATGCTTAGTACCTACCTACTAGGTAATGAACAAATGTTTTGTTTTTCAGCAGGTAGGTAGGTACCTCTTACCACAAATTTTATTTCGCAGAGTATAAAGTTAACTTTATTAGAAAAAAAAGTAACATATATATCTGTACTTTGGAGGCAAATTCTAGTGAGTGACCAATCCAATCCTCGTTCAATCAAATACCTACCTAGAAATCTATTTACAGTAAGTATTAAAAAAAACAATTCTGTTGAAATTATAGTAAGTACTCTAAGTTCATTTAAACTATGTATTTGAAGCATTACATAGTATTTATGTCTTCGGGGTAGCGCAAGTAATTTATACTGCAAGGCAGTAACTAATTACAGAATTATTACACAGAATCAGAGGGATGTCGGTGAAAAGTGGTGGTGAAACACAAATGTCGGCCAAAAGGAGTGGCGTCCACGAAACAGCAGGTATGTTACAGTATGTCAAAAACGGTGTTTCACGCTGATTGGATGGAAACGTGTTTTTCTGCATTGGGATTGGCTGGTAAATAAAAATATGACAATGAAAACAAAAAAATGTCGGCGATCACTAGGTGGCAGCTAAAGCGTGTCGGCGAAACGTTTTTTATCCTCATTATACATTCGATTGTTGATGTGATTTGTTCCGTTTCGCGTTGTATTCTCTGAAAAGTTATTATTTTAGAAAAAAATATTGTTTTTGTAAGTGACATTGTCTTGATCGTGTAATTTATTTAAAATCTATGTGAATTGAATTAAGTTATTATCTAAGATTATTGCATGTTTACTTATTTATTAGGACAGAAGCGTCTAATTTTATCGCTACGATGGCAGTGTAATTCAATGAGCGTTGATTTGTGTCATGGGAGAACAAATATTAAGTTTTTTTGATAAAATAAAACTCATAGTTTAGATAAAGAAACAGTTTGTGTTAGTGTACAGTGTTTTCTATAAAATAATGCAATACGTAATACCTATTACATTATTTATTATTTGTATGACGTGAGTTGGCGGGAATCTGCCGGTGTGAAATAAGGTTATCTGAGAATGTATTTTGTACGCCAGATGTGTTAAGATCCTGTAGCTGTATAATGTTAGTCGCGTTTAATTTGTAGGTTCATCTGAAAAGCAACAATGACTTCAGTAGAGGAAGGCGAGACGCCACCGGAGGAGGTGCCGGCGGGAAATCCAGAAGAGTTGACCAAAAACCCGACGGCTTTGAAAGGTAAATATTTTTTTTTATTGACAACAGGCAGTTCCCATAGTATAGTTAAGTGGCTTGTCTTCCCAATAGTTGAAAAACGTGATTGCACATCGAAGTCAAAATTTTAGACACAATACTATGGCTTGACAAGCAACTGGGTAATGTTTGTGGATACATTTGTATCACATATCGGCTTAGTGTCAAGCATATTTAAACTTATGGTCAATGTTGAACAATAATGGTACAAATGGTGGCAAAGTCATTATAGCAACAACCATCTTTCTAAAGACTGCATGTGTGCACTTGCTAAGCCTGATTATTGACTAGATAAGACCTAAATGGTTATGAATGATGCTACTAACATTTGTCTGAATAATTTAACAATAGTGTTAGCTCCATCTAACTATCTTATATCATGGTGAAGGTTCTTCGGATCCATTGTATGTATGCAGTCCAGAACAATAGTTGTGGCAATTCATGGAGGATGCCTTTGTTCAGCTGTGGATGTTTTTCAGCTGAAATAAAGATGATGAATTATCTATCTAATTGTAAATACATGTTAAAACTTTTTTGTGTTATTCAGAGGCTCATGAACAAATGGCAACCCTTGATGTTCTGGTGTGTGGCCTGTGCCACTCAGCATTCCATTTTGTTGAAGAGTTCAAGGAGCATAAAGATGCCAACAACTGCACAGGGAAATCTCCTGTAAGAGATAGTGTAAGTATACATTATGTTAAACTTATAAAATATAGTTGATGAAGGAAATAAGGTAAGAGAGGTGTTATAAAGTCTATGAGGCTTTCTTTTATAATCATTTTGCATACAGATTTTCTACTTCATAGCATTTTGTTACCAAGAAGGAAAATATCTTCCAGGTATTTATTGTTTATTATTTTCATACACAGAATGAAAGTAAAGCACAAGTTTGGGCTTTCTTACTATGGAAATGCTCATCAGTTCGCGATGGGTCTACAGTGAACACAGACAACAGTTGGAAGCTTTACCAGCAGTGGTGTCGCATGGCGGAGGCACAGCGGACTGCCTGGATCACAGCAGGATCAAATGTCCAGGCCCTGTCCAAGTTTGCACATGCTAAAGTTGTAAGTTATTCTTTTTTTTCTATCCTGGCTACCATTTTCTGCATACCTAATACAGTTTGTGGAGCATAAAGGAAAATATTGTTTGTATAATGAATCTTTTACATACAGATGGAAATAAAGACTGAAGATCAACTGGTACCTGTTCAAACACCAGTTCAGCAAGAAGTGAAGAGACGAGGCAGACCAAGGAAGTTGGCCAAGCCGGTATGTTTTCACCACAGTTAATAACCCCTTGTTCACTTCATTATTCCTAACACTCATTGCTAACTCACTCTTGCAGGAGGACTCGGAAACACAGCCCTCTGGGGAGGAAAGTGATGATATTGTTAAAGCTAGCCCTGGACTCAAGAATGTCCATAAAGTACCAATACCACAAAGTATTAACAAAACTAAGGTACTTATACTTATTTTTATAGTAATTTGGATAATTGTTTATTTCCGCCTTTGCCTATCCTTTCGGGGAATACAGGCATGATGTTATGTTATATTTTTACCTTAACAATTGGTTTTGCAACTCAAAATTAGTTATAAACTTCAGTGCTTAAAAATTTGACAAAAAGCTGCTTTTCTAATGACATAAATCATACAAACACACATCTTATGGCTCACTGCTTCCCTACTTTGTATGCATGGCTCTTGGTTTAGTTACCACTATAAACTTGAAATCAGTTTAATATCTTCCTTCCTTTCTTTGCTAGGAGTTGAACGAATCAGTTCGCAACGCTCAAGAGCGCGTGCCGCCTGAAGAGCGCATAGCTCGACGCACGGAGCGACAGGGCGATCCTACTGAAGCCGGCGAGTATGTCGTAGAGAAGATCTTAGCCAAGCGATTCAACCCACGCAAGAAGCAATACGAGTATTTGCTCAAGTGGGAGGGATATCCCCAGTAAGTTGTGTGCAAATTTTACTAAGAAAATAGTCTTTGATGTTAAAATTATTGTTTAGTCATGTGTGGAGTCAGCCATTTCTCCTGGAAACATTCTCATGAATGGTTTACGTTGAGTTTATGCAACTGCGGCGCACGTTCAGCATCAAAGGATGTTCTTATTCGGGATTTTAAAATACATTTAATTTTACAGTGAACAGAATACATGGGAGCCTGTCGAAAACATGGAGACTTGCAAACATCTTTTGGAAGCATTTGAGAAGCAACTGGCGCGGCAGAAGGAACTGAAGGCTATGCGAGCACAGCAGCAGCAGCAACAACATCCAGTACAGGTAAACATTTCTATAATAATAGCCCATTATAAGCTAAATATTCGGGCTTTATGTGACTTATGGAATGATTGAAGCACTTATAAAATACAAATACTATCTTAGAAAGTCTTTCTGATAATTATTTTTTACTTCTAGGTGAAGCAGATAAGCACACCATTACCTCAGGTTGTCAAGCAAGTGGTCAAAAAATCCGAGAGCCCTGCTGTTACTTCATCTGGGTAAGAGTAGTAAAACGTTTTCCAATATTTGTTATTTGGACCTTCCCAGTTTTTGTAGAAAAAAAAACACCATCTGTTTTTTTTTATTTGAGCCATTTTCCAGTGGTCATAGTATCGGTTTTGGTCCTGAAATCTCATATCAAAACCATGTATAACGCAGTTTGTTCGTTTGTGTAGTCGTCTTCAGCGCACCAGCAAGGTCCGCGCTCTAGACCAGGTGAAGGCGTGGTGCGGCGCAGAGGACGGCGAGCCCGCCGCCAAGAAAGTGAAGAAGGAACTCTCCAGCGAAGACGAGGACTACTCCGACCCTGACTCCACCAAAGGTAAGGGCACTTGACAATAAACAGCTAGCACACTCATTGTTATAGAGAATGCTAAACTAGTCTTTTTCGTTCATGAATGCTTGGCTCTGTGGGTAGGGTAAAACTTGGGGAAGTCTAGGTGCTTCTTTTATCACATATTTTACGCAAATAGCAAGGCCCAGTACTGATAATAATAAATATAGTAAACATTTCAGCTGACAAGAGAGTGCTGAATGGTCAATCATCGCCCAAGTCCACTCTGGACCCTGAGCTGGTGAAATCACTCGGCCTTGCTGGGAAGGGCATGCCGAACATTAAAGGCGTCATTAAAGTTGACCCTAAACATATGCCTAACCTTACTACAGGTATTTGATTGTTTGGATTGACATGCTATGTTTCTGACAGCGATGTATGTGCTGGCTTTGCTGCTAATATTGACCCTTTGTACTATATTATACCTCTTTTTACCAGGTGTTTATATAATGTCGAAGAGTTCAGGAATTATGAAGATTGATTCGCCTGGCAAATTAGGACCCGGTCTTAACATAGATCAGGACGTGATTCGGAAACAGATATTAGCGGCTAAACAGGTATTACTTGTTCCAATATTGTGTACAACTAGTTGCTTACATAAAAGTGCGAGGTTTTTAAAGTAACGTATTTTTTTTTTCAGAAAAAGTTAGAGGAAACTAAAAAGATGTCCCCAGTCCGCACGCCTATGACTTCACAGGTAACATTCTAATTTCATTGTTTACATTTAAAAGGTGTTTTTCTTTTCTATAATACTAATGTTTTTGGTACACAAAATGGTTTTAAATAGATAAAGAAAACATATGGCTCGGGAGGACAACAGGTGACAGAGAAAACCATAATAACTCCATCAGGACAAAAGATCATTCAACGCACAATACAGAGACCATCAGGTCAGGGAGAAGGAAAGTCACCTGTTACCATACTCAACAAGAAACTAGCTCAGGTAAGAACACGATAAATATGTTTAAACAGGTGGCCCAAATAGTGACGTCATAAACAAAAATTATATTCCTCATACCCAGGGGTATACGAAAATACTCAATGTATGTTCCGCGATTTTTTGTATGGGCATACGCATCCTTTTTTTCTTTATGTCGTCGCTATTTCGACCACTCTGTATATATAAAGTAGTTTCAAAACCGAATATTTCGCTGTTGTAGAATTTACCTATAATTTTATTGTGTTGTATTGTATTGTATGCCCTCTATTTGTTGCCTTCTCCAGTCAAACAGGAATAGTCGCGATTATAAACAAAAAAAATGCTTGCGTTACAAAAAAAAAATAACCAATTAGTTTAAAATAGAGCTTTTTACTAACAATAACAAAACCAATGGTTGGTAAATAACGAACAGATTGACTGCACAGGGCGACAGTTTACTGCGGCGCGGCGGGTCGGGTCGGGGGCGCGGGCGCGGAGGATACTCTGTCGCGACGGCTGGCGGTAACATCGTACGCATCAGGGACAAGGTTCCCGTGGCCTTAGACTTTGAACAGGTTAGAATATTTTCTGTGTGGACATCATTTATGTTTCCCGGAAGGCAGCGGATGAGTTATTAGGTGATGGTGATGGTTTATGAAGAAAATTATCTACTGTAAGTGAATCTTGCCAAAGTTGTGTTTTTTTAGAATTCATTATCTTGTTCGGAAACAGCTTGAATGTTGTTATTACGTGAATTGTAGGGACGAAAGTGCGTGCACTGATGTGATGCATGGGAGACAGGAAACGCCTTATGGTAGAAACATCACGATTGTAGAGGCCAGAGAAATATCATGCCGTGAGTGTCCGTCGCCACGAGCACCACGTACAATCGCGCAGAATGCATATTTGAGCTATTTAATTGTCTCATAGTTTGGTATTCCATTGCCATATTTGTTTTAGCAGTGTAATGGACATAGGTTCACAAGATTTTTTTTTTGTGCACATTTTGTTGCTTGCTGATCGAAAGCTTTGTCAACAAAAAATGTCATGACGCAGGAAGTTGAATTGCTAATAGAAGCCAAATTGCGCTTAAAAACTAACTAATGGATATCAAGCACACGCTAATTTTATTGGTGGCGGTGAACGGTGTTCATATCGAATGGGCCAAAACTGGAAGTGCGTGTTTGCAGTCGGACGCGTCGTCGGACACGTCAGACGGCATCGAGGACCCGTTCCCGCGCAGCCTGGGCCCGCTGCCGCCGCCCAGCCCGCCGCGCGACCTCACGCTGTGCCCGGCGTCGGGCCGGCGCCTGGCGCGCGCCGAGGGCGAGCCCACGCCGCCGCCCACGCCGTCGCCGCCGCCCACGCCGCCGCCCGCGCCCGACGCGCTCTCCGGGACCATGCTCATGAAGGTACCCAGCTTGCTACACACGATGGCTCACTTTCTACAATCGATCCATAACGCGTAGAAATGTCAATGATAGTATAGAATTGACAAAGGGCCAGAAGGGCAAAATTTATGAGACAAATTGTCAAGCGCGGGTAAACTACTGCGAGTTGATAAATCATTCTACAAATCAGAGCAGTTTACGCGCGCTTGTCATTTTGTCACATTAATTTTTCGTACGTGAAACCGTACCCGTACGTTTAATTGATTTTTCTGTGTACATGATTGCAGAAAGGTACTTCCTAGACAGGGCTGACAGTCTTAAGTTCTCAAATACTTAACAACACAAATCAAACTTTTTAACCAAATTAACCGGTCGAGGACCGCGGCCGCGACACAAAATCCATCACCAAAAAAAATTACATGAACATGCATTTCACTTCCTTACAGAGTTGAACAACTAAACTGTAAACGTATTGCCGACAAAAATATTTGTCGCATGGTCGTCACGATTATGTGGAAGTGTTCAGTTCCACGATAACGATGACTTTACAATATTCCAATACAAAATCAACATCTTACCCGTCTTGCCTTACCTCTGATTTGATTCCCGATCGAAAATTTTATTTTGTATGAATACCTACTCTTTTGTTTTAACATGCTCATTGAAGCAGGGATTCCTTTCAATGTGGAATCCTCTAACACATAATCTATAAAGTCAGGCATTGATATGCACTATTTATATTTGCTTTGTATGATATTGAACTGTTTGTTTGTAGGTGGAAATGTCCCCGGGCGGGACGACCGGTATGTTGGTGCAAGGAGACGGCGCTCAACCCTCACTCCCTGTGCTCACAGACGAAGATGGCGTAAGTAAACTCAATATTATTAGTTTGTAGATATTTCTCGACGGCATGTGAAGCCACGTCAGAGGCCCATGGCCGGATAAAAACTCTGACACCAGGTTAGTTACTAACCACACGAAAAAGAAGAGGAGACTTGAGAGAGAGAAAGACACTTGAGAATGTTTGCTGTTTGCAATTTGTAAGGCTTTAATTGTGATCGACAGTCGCCAGTACGTTATGTGCAGCATTTCCAAACCTTTACTGTATGTGTGTAATATAGGTTATAAGAACTTACATCCTAACTAATATTATAAATGCGAAAGTGATTTGTTTGTTTATTTGTTGTTGTTTGTTACACTTTCACGCAAAACGTCCGAACGGATTTGGATGAAATTTGGCACGTGACTAAATCATGACCTGGAGAAGAACATAGGCTACTTTTTATCCTGGATCGCAGACAAGGTCGCGCAACAGCTGGTTAAAAACAATGTGTTGTTACAGACGGAAGTGAAAGTGGAAGCCAGTGCAGTGAAACAGTTGTTAGAAGGAGGCGTCGACGACGGCGAGGAGGTCGGACTACTACACGCCGGACATACGCCCATCATGATCCGAGGAGAGGATGGAGTGCTGTATCAGGTATAAATATTACCAATCTATTATTGTCCCACTGCAGGCAAAAGCCTCTTCTCATACAGAGACGACACGAGCATTGATCACCACGCTTGCTCAAGACGGGTTGGTGATTTCATACAAATATTAACTATAAGACTGACTCAGATATGCTTACCATAAAATTTCTGAACGAAGCACGAAGAGGTCTTCTGATTTTGTTTACCGTCATGACTCATGAGTTTATGTATCATACTGGATATAATTTTTTCTTTTTTGTCTAAGTCTAGAATGTGAAATTTCTATTTTCAGCCATGGGATTGTTCAGACGCCTCACAGTCAATACCTATAAGCATCTTTTTATTTTAACATGTTTTATTATTTCCCACAGGTCGCGGGCGAGAATGAAGCGGGTCAAACGCTACTGGTAGCGGCGGAAGGAGTCGAGGGCTCTGTCGAAGGCGTGGAAGGCGCTGTAGAGGGCGACGGTGACGTCATGTACGTTACTCGGGAGGATGGACAGGTCAGAATGTTCAACATGCTAATAATTATCAAACAAACGGTTCAGATTCCCGGTTTCTGGAATGAAAATTATCGACATTTCAAAATTAACGGAAGTCAAGTTATGCGATTGGCTGATGAATAATCGTTCAACCAATCGTAGCCGTTTACACGCACTAGACATTTGTTAGCTCGTTTGGTGTTGATTTTCGTTCCATAAACTGTGCGTAAATCTCATACCATGCTCCCCCTATAGTTCTAGCAAATTCTACTTAAACTTTGTTAAGGAGCATGTTAGGGGTGCGTCGTTACGTGATTTTCACGAAACGTAACATAATTAGTGACATCGAAAGCGTCACCTGTTTTAAAAACTAGTGATTTTAGTTACTAGTTATTTTTTCAAAAATTCTATACGGTGATTCAATATGGTGTTACAGTTATTTGCGAAATGAAAATTACACAAGTTTAAGTTTTTGTAGCTACATTATGCTGTATCATTAACGTAATACTAACACAAATAAACTTTCCTTCATACATTCAGGGTTGGGACGGTTATTTTGCAGGTAGTTACATTTTCAATGCAGTATCGAAATTGTAACTACATATAAAATAATGTGTTTACAGTTTGACTTGAAACTAGCTATTCGGCTACATGCACCGTAGCCACTTATAGTGACGTGAAATAACGTCCATACCTAGATCATGTTTGGTATCTAGTATTAGTGTAAGTACTGGTGTGACTAACCAGTCACACCAGTACTTACTTAGGATATGACACATAACCATGTGTCATATCCACAAACAAATACGCCCAAAGTCGGCTGTAAATGTGTTACATTTCTACTATTTTATTTCACGTAAACCTCTACATCGGCACTTATGAAACGTCAGAACCTAGGTGCACAGTTCTACTTAATTGGTTGTTTTCTATGGAGAAGAGCCACAATGGCTACCTACTCTTTAAAAAAAAAAAAAACAGGCTTTACAATGTTAATTTATAACAATAATTTGATCTTTATATTCTAATATTTAAAATATAATTTATAAGTATTTAAAATGAAATAAAGGACAATAATTTGATCCTTATTTTCGTATAGCTTTAAATAAGCCTTTCGCTAGCTTCAAGTAATTGTTTCCCGCAGGTGCTGGCCATCGACCCGTCGCAGCTGGCGCAGCTCATGCCGGGCGGCGACTCGGCGCCGGCGCTGCAGCAGGTGGCCGTGCAGGTGGAGGGCGAGCCCGGCGAGGACGCCACGCAGGTCATCGCGCAGCTGCTGCAGGCAGACCTGCCCTCGCCCGGTCAGTATAGCTACAATAACTATATTAGTTATACCAGCCTATTATTGTCCATCTGCAGGGCAAAGGCCTCTTCTCATACAGAGAAGGCACCAGCATTCTTTGATCACTAGAAAAATTATTACGACTTATACGCATACGCACGCATACGTCTAAAAAGCAGTGCTCTGAAACGTTATTTAAAATGAAAAAAAAATAAACGTTTCTTACAGTAGTCGTTCTTCTTTGTGCAACATTTTGTTCGGAACAAAAACGAAATGAGAACATTTTCAAAAACCGGTTTATTCCGCAGGACGCAGCCACGCACGGTGCGTCGACAATCATGAACTTGTTTAGTTAAATTGTACCTTATCTTCATTTCATGACATCATTGATTCCAATGCGCTTACGTATTGATTAGTGTTGTGTTGCGAGTTTCCTATTGATCAACCCAAAAATGGTTAAAAACGTTTTATTAACCGACAACGATTTAAATTTTGTTCTTCAAAAACATTGTAATAACGTTCCGTTCGAACGTATCCGAAACAAATCGTTCTTTAGGTTTTTAAGACGAAAATTTTCATCGTTTCCGAGGCCTGCTAAAAACTTTCGACCCCAGTTTGGTTGTATGATTTGAGAAGCTAGAACTTCGGTCTCGATGGCTAATACATGTTATTTATCGGTACATAGAAGTCACAAATTATTTATGATGTTATTGTTACAGGCGGTACGCGAAGAGTGGTACTTATGTTGCCAGACGGCAGCTTGACAATGACTGAACTTGACAAGGAGCAGTACGAATCAATAACAGAAGCCAGCAAAGCACAGGAATAAGGCTGTTTGACAGATTTCACATGTGATGACTTGATGACTCACGATTTGGAGTAAATCAATGAGTTATGGATCTATGTAGTCATATAGCTTCCAATATTTTAAAATGTAATTATTTCTTGTAATTCTGAATTCAGCAAAACATATTGTTTACTTTTTTAGGTTCATAATGATGTGCGTGAATATAAAATGTAAATACAGGCAGTCACCACATAGAATGTGATCGTTTCTATTGTCAATTCGTTCTTTTTAAACAATTAATTTATTTTACGTAAAAATATAAATGCATACATAATACTATTATTATGGACATGTTCGATAGATCGTGGACATGATGGTTCACATTTTAAGATGGCCTTGCATTGTGGTGGAACTAACGCTGCTGGCTGGAGTAACCTGTTGTGAGATATCTTAGCCCAAAACAAGACTGACTGCCACTGTAAATATTATAACTACAGTATGTGTTGTTCAGGAGTTTCTTGAAAATAATAATATGTTCAAGTCAAAAGGTTTTATAATAAAACTTTTCTTAGAAGTAGCTGTAGAAAAGGCAAATAGTTAATTTTTCTCTCTTTTGACATAATTATTTGCATAAAATATATTAAGGAATTATTCCCTATATCATGAACTTTGAATTACAATAGCTATAGATTCTTGTATTGTATATAGTTTACTTGTAGATGACTTCATGGCTCTTGGCTTAACCGCAATTTAAACTACTAAGCTCTTTAAATATTGAACTATAATTATTACTGGCATAGCTTTTAGAAAGATAAATTTCTCAAATTATTTATTACAAACAAAGAGATTGGTACTAATGTCCATTTAACTTTTCATTAAGTAGTGGGAAGGCTTTATTCTTGATATCTGTAGTTTTGATTTAATATCGCTTCTTATACATGACTCATCAATACAAATGATATAAATGTAACAATATAATAAACACAATGTAGCTCATCGTAGATGAAATATGTTGTTTCAAAAGAGATAATGAACGACGGTGGCGTTTTGTAGTTTCTGTCTACCCCCATGCCCAAAATGTGTGAGTATATTGTGTTTATGTATAATGAATTAATGAACAATATGACTCAAATGTTAACCAAAAACCCCCACTTTTTTAGTTTAAGCCTTCTGAACGTATTTGTCTGATCCACGCGGGAACGTAATAACGCTGTATTGTTTTCCAAGGCTTATTTATGCAGCAGATTCTAGATTTAACTATGGCCACTCTATAATAACTGGTTTCACTATGTTAAACAAGTTTGGACTACATTATTAAGTTCAAGGCCTGTAGAAATAGCAGGTATGAGAAATCTATTTTGTTGCGATTATTATCACATTCATATTGTCTCTCATTGCACATAAACATTTTCATGTATTATAATATGTTATCTACTTTAGGACATTTTAGAGTTTATTTTACAAATTCATTGTAAATACACACTACAGAAAATCAAAGCGCACGACAACAAGCTCGTTACAAAACGCGATTTATTGTTTTTTAATTTTTAACTGTCACAAACAGTACACTTAATCCAAGACTACCTAAACCACGTTTTGTATTACGGGGAAAATTCGGAGAAAAAATGTTCACTATAGAAATCCTTACACTCAAATGTAACTATTGTCAAAATTTCTTTCATATAAAACAAAATAACAGCGTGTATGAAATTAGGTGTAATAAAGTCTTCGTTATTTTATTTTTGTAATATAATGGTATAATTAAATAGTGTCATATAATTTGTCTTTTCTTGTTTTAGCCAACTAATTTTATAAGCAAGCAACCAACTAGATTCCTTGAGCTAGGGCATCCCTCACTTCGGTTCGACAGTTTTTTTGCCATTGTTGTCAGACGATTTACGGGTGTGCTACAGGTAGGCTGCTATAGCTACAAAAGAGATTAAGTAGCCAAAAATGTTGAGCTGTAGGCTACGTCTCAAGTCTATTTTGCTGACAAAATAATGTGTGCGTGTGGTGTGAGGGCCACTTTGTTAAAACTCGTTGAAAATTTGCTTAGGATTTAGTGAACATTCCCAAACAATTGTGAAAGTTGGAATCAGAATTTGTGAAAGTCAAATAACCGAGTTATGGACTGTAAAGCTGGGCCCTCAATAGGCTGGGCTCACATAGAGGATTGAGTGCCCACATGAATCTGAAAAACTATGGACACTACAGAAAAAGTCTATGCCAAAATCTAAGCTAGTGCCAAACAAAATTTGTGAAAACAAGAGTGTCATTGACTCTAGCAGGGCCACCAACAGGGATTTTAATTATGATTACACAAAAATTTAGTCGCTAATTTGTCGAAATTTGTCGCCAAATATCAGAATTTGTCGGTCACTGGTTCAAAAGATATAAGGGTTTATAGGTGGCCGATCTGGAGAGAGTCTCCCCAGCAGGGCCACATTTATATCTCAAAAACTAAGGCACCTGGCGAAGATCTGTTTTCTCCCATATTTTGTCGAAATTTGTCGCCAAATATCAGAATTTGTCGGGTCTTAGTTTAGGAGATATAATGAGTTCAATTAGTAAGGTATAGAGCCAAGAGCTAGTTAGTAAGGTATAGTTCACGAAAAATTGGCAAGAAAAATATTTATATTTAATATGTGTAATATACTTCTAGTTTTATCGGTCTACAGTCCTTAGAAATGTCCGAGAGACATAACTTGTTTAAAACATTAACCTTGCTCTTGGTCTATTTGGTGTCAAGATGTACAGTCGCATGCAACTGTTTTATGAGTGTGTTTTTTTTTTTGTGTGATGTTATGCTATGTACCTATGTTAATTTCACTACATAGATACACAAACTTAAAATTTCAGATATAATCTTAAAATTCAATAGATACCTATTAATAAGGTACCTGCTAAATGGTTCGTCCTAAATGAGCATATCCTCGCGAGGCATATACAACATGTAACTGGAATAATGCACATCCTGCCCGATACACCCCAATTAGAAAATTAGGTTAGTCATAATTTATGCACTGAAGCACGTAAGTAGTGTTTTTTAGGGTTCCGTACCCAAAGGGTAAAACGGGACCCTATTACTAAGACTCCGCTGTTTGTCTGTCTGTCTGTCTGTCACCAGGCTATATCTCATGGACCGTGATAGTTAGACAGTTGAAATTTTCACAGATGATGTATTTCTGTTGCCGCTGTAACAACAAATACTAAAAAAACAGAATAAAATAAATATTTAAGGGGGCTCCCATACAACAAACGTGATGTTTTTGCTCGATATTGATAACGGCAACAGGTAGACGCTTGAAATATTCACAGAATATTTAGTTATATATTCACTTTAAAAATAAATAATTAAAATAAAACAAATTTTTAAGGGGGGCTGCCATACAACAAACGTGATTTTTGACTTTTTTTTGCCGTTTTTATAGATAATGGTACGGAACCCTTCGTGCGCGAGTCAGACTCGCACTTGGCCGGCTTAAAAAAAATTAGCTATCCTAATTGTAGCCAAATAATATATGGACATCGACGAACTACATTAGTAGGTAGCGCCTCGGTATTTGTATCTAAAGGCACAAACACAAATACGCTATTGACGTGAAAAATCAAGGTAACTTACATATTAATCTGCAATCATAGGGTGCGGCGGCGTCCTCTTTTCAAAACACTCAAATTGTCCACCACCTTGTTCAATGCACTTAAATGCCCGCATTCGTAATTGTTCTTTCAATTTTTTACACAAACAAACCTCGCTGTACTCCCGAAAACAGATCTTCGCTAGGTGCCCTAGTTTTTGAGATATAAATGTGGCCCTGCTGGGGAGACTCTCCAGATCGGCCACCTATAAACCCTTATATCTTTTGAACCAGTGACCGACAAATTCTGATATTTGACGACAAATTTCGACAAATTAACGACAAAATATGGGAGAAAACAGATCTTCGCTAGGTGCCTTAGTTTTTGAGATATAAATTTGGCCCTGCTGGGGTGACTCTCCAGATCGGCCACCTAGAAACCCTTATATCTTTTGAACCAGTGACCGACAAATTCTGATATTTGGCGACAAATTAGCGACAAAATTTTTGTGTAATCAAAATTAAAATCCCTGTTGGTGGCCCTGCCAGAGTCAATGACACAAAACAAGATATTATCGCAAAACACTGTCCTACTTTGTATAACTTCGTACAAAATGGGCCCTCTCAATTCTCATACCCGTAAAAGTTTATTACGCAAATTTTGTTGTTTGAAAGTTATAACCTTGATAAAATTCGGGCCCTCAGTCCTCCATTTCTTTTTTGTTTTCGTTTTTTTTACGCATAACGTATGAAAGATAAGACAAACGAGCGTTTTTAAAAAAAAGTGTACCGCTCACTTTTGGACTATCCCCTGTGTTTGAAGTCTAATAACTTGTAAAATTTTTATGTGGCTAATTATTTTAATGAATGAGAAGCATTCAACATAGTTACTGTAACCTAGTTAAATTCATACAATAAACTTACTTATACTTAGAAACACAATTTTGAACACTAAGGTGTCAGTCAAGTTCCTCGATGTTAGAAACGATTTTGAAAACTTTTTGTACTAGACTAGCATGACTTTTTGGTAATCGATTGAAATACTCTGGAGTCGTCGATCGTAGCCGGTAGTTTGTAATTCAAGTTATAAGCTCATTTCACTACAATTTGATTTCGAAAAATACCATAAAAAGTGGTACAAACTGGACATGTAGGATTTGTCACGGCTAAAACTGCCATTTGAAAAAGTATTAGACTAGTTTAGTTTTTGAAATGCAACAACATCATAAACGTTCACCGAACGCCATTTAAAAAAACCTAGTTATCATTATACTTTACTAGTAAACGACGTGTTTTATGTGCGCGCAACGGCCGTTAAGATTTCTTCTGTCGGGATTGACACACATTATTGACTCATTCAGGTAAGTTTACATATTTAACTGTTTTCAGATGATGAACAATATCCTAAACTAACGTTATATCAGGGTTGATAAAAATCATGACTTTTATAAAAAAAAAAAAAACAAAATAATCGGACTTATTTGATTTAAATCGGATTTTTTTTATTCTTTCTGTCACACATGTCTCTAAACGTTTTTTCATTCTCGCTAATTGATTTAAATTGGATTATTTGGATTTAAATCTGATTTTTTGGACTATTTGTGTCACACATGTCTCTAAATGTTTTTTCATTCTCGCTACTAAGCCCATTCATTCCTTCTTACAACGTTTACACACCGCTTTGTTAAACTTGCCGCAAGTGGAGTTTTTTTCATCGAAATAAACCCATTCAGCATCTTTTTTCCTTCCAGACATCTTGTTGTATTCATTTTCATTAATTAATCAATCACGAATGACCGCGCCAAAGACTAAACGGACGGATTCAGTCACGAGTTTAAATTTCGGAGAACCTCCGAACGGTGTAGTTAAACAGCATTGGACACGTGTGTAGGTGCCGTAGTTTATGTCGGGGAAGTCCCTTGACACATTTTGGCTGATTTGGTCGAAGTAAAAAAATATTGATTTAAATCATTGATTATTATAAAAAAATCACTTGATTTTAATCGCGATTTAAATCACTGATTTTAATCAAATGATTTTAATCATATCAAGGGTTGATATGATTAAAATCATTTGATTAAAATCAGTGATTTTCTTTTTTGTTTTCGTTTTTTTTACGCATAACGTATGAAAGATAAGACAAACGAGCGTTTTTAAAAAAAAGTGTACCGCTCACTTTTGGACTATCCCCTGTGTTTGAAGTCTAATAACTTGTAAAATTTTTATGTGGCTAATTATTTTAATGAATGAAAAGCATTCAACATACTACTACATACTACAACTAGTTAAATTCATACAATAAACTTACTTATACTTAGAAACACAATTTTGAACACTAAGGTGTCAGTCAAGTTCCTCGATGTTAGAAACGATTTTGAAAACTTTTTGTACTAGACTAGCATGACTTTTTGGTAATCGATTGAAATACTCTGGAGTCGTCGATCGTAGCCGGTAGTTTGTAATTCAAGTTATAAGCTCATTTCACTACAATTTGATTTCGAAAAATACCATAAAAAGTGGTACAAACTGGACATGTAGGTTTTGTCACGGCTAAAACTGCCATTTGAAAAAGTATTAGACTAGTTTAGTTTTTGAAATGCAACAACATCATAAACGTTCACCGAACGCCATTTAAAAAAACCTAGTTATCATTATACTTTACTAGTAAACGACGTGTTTTATGTGCGCGCAACGGCCGTTAAGATTTCTTCTGTCGGGATTGACACACATTATTGACTCATTCAGGTAAGTTTACATATTTAACTGTTTTCAGATGATGAACAATATCCTAAACTAACGTTATATCAGGGTTGATAAAAATCATGACTTTTATAAAAAAAAAAAAAACAAAATAATCGGCCTTATTTGATTTAAATCGGATTTTTTTTATTCTTTCTGTCACACATGTCTCTAAACGTTTTTTCATTCTCGCTAATTGATTTAAATTGGATTATTTGGATTTAAATCTGATTTTTTGGACTATTTCTGTCATACATGTCTCTAAATGATTTTTCATTCTCGCTACTAAGCCCATTCATTCCTTCTTACAACGTTTACACACCGCTTTGTTAAACTTGCCGCAAGTGGAGTTTTTTTCATCGAAATAAACCCATTCAGCATCTTTTTTCCTTCCAGACATCTTGTTGTATTCATTTTCATTAATCAATCAATCACGAATGACCGCGCCAAAGACTAAACGGACGGATTCAGTCACGAGTTTAAATTTCGGAGAACCTCCGAACGGTGTAGTTAAACAGCATTGGACACGTGTGTAGGTGCCGTAGTTTATGTCGGGGAAGTCCCTTGACACATTTTGGCTGATTTGGTCGAAGTAAAAAAATATTGATTTAAATCATTGATTATTATAAAAAAAACACTTGATTTTAATCGCGATTTAAATCACTGATTTTAATCAAATGATTTTAATCATATCAACCCTGCGTTATATACATTTGATACTAAAAGTAGATAAATGTTTTCATTAAAATATAATTTTGAATATAAAATGGCAAGAGAACGTCACGTCAGTTTTGCGACGTTTTGCCCCGTGACCTACAGGCTGTGTCATTGACTCCGGCAGGGCCACCAACAGGGATTTTAATTTTGATTACACAAAAAAGTAGTCGCTAATTTGTCGAATTTTGTCGCCAAATATCAGAATTTGTCGGTCACTGGTTCAAAAGATATAAAGGTTTATATGTAGCCGATCTGGAGAGAGTCTCCCCAGCAGGGCCACATTTATATCTCAAAAACTAAGCCACCTAGCGAAGATCTGTTTTCTCCCATATTTTGTCGTTAATTTGTCGCCAAATATCAGAATTTGTCGGGTCTTAGTTTAGGAGATATAATGAGTTCAATTAGTAAGGTATAGTCCAAGTGCCAGATCGAAGAGTTCACGAAAAACTGGCAAAAAAATTATTTCTATTAATATGTGTAATATACTTCTAGTTTTATCGGTCTACAGTCCTTAGAAATGTCCGAGAGACATAAATTCTATACCGATATACGATACCTATTAATACTAAATGGTTCGTCCTAAATGAGCATATCCTCGCGAGGCATATACAACATGCAACTGAAATAATGCACACTCTGCCCGATACACCCCAATTAGAAAATTATGTTACAGTCATAATTTATGCACTGAAGCACCTAAGTAGTGTTTTTTAGGGTTCCGTACCCAAAAGGTAAAACGGGACCCTATTACTAAGACTCCGCTGTCTGTCTGTCACCAGGCTATATCTCATGAACCGTGATAATTAGACAGTTGAAATTTTCACAGATGATGTATTTCTGTTGCCGCTGTAACAACAAATACTAAAAAAAGGAATAAAATAAATATTTAAGGGGGCTCCCATACAACAAACGTGATTTTTTTGCTCGATATTGATAACTGCAACAGGTAGACGCTTGAAATATTCACAGAATATTTTGTTATATATTCATTTTAAAAATAAATAATTAAATTAAAATAAAACAAATTTTTAAGGGGGGCTGCCATACAACAAACGTGATTTTTGACTTTTTTTTGCCGTTTTTATAGATAATGGTACGGAACCCTTCGTGCGCGAGTCAGACTCGCACTTGACCGGTTTCAAAAAAATTAGCTATCCTAATTGTAGCCAAATAATTTATGGACATTGACGGACTACATTGGTAGGTAGCGCCTCGGTATTTGTATCTAAAGACACACACACAAACACGCTATTGACGTGAAAAATCAAGGTAACATACATATTAATCTGCAATCATACGGCGCGGTGGCGTCCTCTTTTCAAAACACTCAAATTGTCCACCACCTTGTTCAATGCACTTAAATGCCCGCATTCGTAATTGTTCTTTCAATTTTTTACACAAACAAATTTCGCTGTACTCCCGGTGGAGGAATAAAGAAAAAATCCTTTAGAGCAAGTTTGTTTATTTACCTATTCTTTTTTAAGTACTTTGAGCGGCGCGAACGCCAAAGCGCCGCGCCGGTGACGTGCAGCAGGGGAAACCCTCGTTCTATCTCGCACTTTCCCCGTTTTTGTAATTACGGAATACCCATAATAGAGATAACAACACTCGAGTTCGTAACTATATATATTTATTGTAGATTTGTTTATAGTTAATGAATACAGCAAACTTATTCTATAATTTCAACCACCATAGGAATATGGTGGTTGAAATTATAGAATAAGTTTATATTTATTTAATTCGAAACAAACATTCCTCAATATGACGTCATAGATACTGCCTAGAAACTACATAAAGTATTTTGTGCTTGCTTGTACCACTGGGGAAATTGAATTCTTTAATATCTCTTTAATTACA
Source organism: Agrochola macilenta (assembly GCA_916701695.1). Classification (NCBI taxonomy): domain Eukaryota; kingdom Metazoa; phylum Arthropoda; class Insecta; order Lepidoptera; family Noctuidae; genus Agrochola; species Agrochola macilenta. The sequence goes on from OU753562.1 coordinate 10,430,327, forward strand.
CACCGACAAAATCTGTAACTTGGCAACAAATTTCGACAAATTGGCGACAAAATATTGGAGAAAACAGATCTTCGCTAGGTGCCCTAGTTTTTGAGATATAATTGTGGCCCTGCTGGGGAGACTCTCTCCAGATCGGCCACCTATAAACCTTTATATCTTTTGAACCAGTGACCGACAAATTCTGATATTTGGCGACAAAATATGGGAGAAAACAGATATTCGCTAGGTGCCTTAGTTTTTGATATATAAATGTAGCCCTGCTGGGGAGACTCTCTCCAGATCGGCCACCTATAAACCCTTATATCTTTTGAACCAGTGACTGACAAATTCTGATACTTCGACAAATTAGCGACAAATTTTTTGTGTAATCAAAATTAAAATCCCTGTTGGTGGCCCTGCCAGAGTCAATGTTTTTGCGACTTTGCTTGTCAGCCTGTAGGTGTCTACAGGCTGACAAGCAAAGTCGCAAAACCGACACAATAAGGCTAGACTATATATATGTACTATATATATCCAGTCACTTTAAGGATTACTAACCTCGGAAAATAATTAAAGATATAAGCTATTTATGTTATTATTTCTTCGAAATAAGTAAGTATGGTCAAACGAGTATTTAATTTACGAGAAAAATTATGTAAAAATAATGCATTAAAAAGTAAATATTTTGCTTCCTTTGCTTTAATAAATGATATTTGCATGTATTGTACGTATAAAAGTTGTAGTGCATAAAATTCTTTACCATTACTTTCTTTGTTTTGTTTCAGATTGAACTACACTCTTAAGTTGCTGAAACAAAACCATCACATCAAAGCGCTGCAACATGGTTATATTTTATGATATTGATAAAATACTATCAAAAAATGATTTTGAGCAGTACGAGGGGTGTTTTGGAGATTAATGTAGTAGAGCGTGTTTTAGCCAAAAGAAATACGTATAATCACAAATACACAAGAACAATACTTTACAATAAAATCATATAAACCACCACGAGTTTTTTTCTTGACACGAGAGTGACAAAACAATAGGTATGCAGTTGCTAAGTAACCAAATTGAAGGTCCAACGTGTATTATCTATGGGTCCAATTTTAATATCTCCTCTCAACAAATACCTATTCGGTCAGAGATCTTTCTGATCCTCGGTCTTGCTAGTGGCTTGGTCAGGATATCTGCCAGCTGATCTTCACTAGATACCTTATCGACTTTTAGCTCACCACCAGTCACCAATTCTCTCACAAAGAAATGTCGAACTCGGATATGCTTAGTCCGTCGATGGAATTCTGGATTTTCAGCCAGCCTGATTGCAGCTTCGTTATCCACTCTTATGCATGGAATCTCTTTAAGAACGATAAGATCATTCATAAGCCGAGATAGCCAAACAGTCTCTCTGGCTGCTTCACTAGCGGCAACAACTTCTGCCTCGGTGGTCGAAATTGAAACGCTTGCCTGTCGTTGGCTTAGCCACGACACCGCTCCTCCTGCATACATGCACAGCACTCCAGTAGTGGATCTACCAGTGCTGATATCTCCTGCATGGTCAGCATCACTATAGCATTCCAAAATGCCTTGTTTGTAATTTTTCTTGTACATGATACCTAGATCTGGCGTGTATTGCAAAAATCGCATTATGCGCTTCAGTCGGACACAGTCTGCTTCTTCTGGCTTTTCCAGACTTCGTGAGACTACACTTACAGCATATGCAATGTCAGGTCTAGTGCATACCATCAAGTAAGCCAAGGCTCCAACAATTTGCCTGTAGTTATCTTTCATATAACTCATGTCCACCTTCTCGCTCCATGTGCCGTCTTTTGCAATCGGCGTTGAGACCGGTTTACAGGTGTCCATTCCGAATCTCCGCAAAATCTTATGCACATACGACGTTTGGAATATCTTAATTCTATCTCCTCTGCTATCTATCTCTACTCCAAGAAAATAGGACGCAGTTTTCGTGGTTATTTTGAAACGACGTTTGAGCTCCTCCATCAACTCGTCTATCAGTACGTCATTGGATCCGACGACTAAACCGTCATCCACGTAAAGAGCTACTATAAGCTTTCCACATCCTCTCTTTCGTATCAGAAGACAAGGATCTGCCTCACTTGCCTTAAAACCGATTTCTTTGAAACAATCTAGAATGCACCGGTTCCAGCACCGTGGTGCTTGCTTCAACCCATACAGACTCTTCTTTAGAAGACATACTTGACCGGAGCCGTCATTATAACCTTCTGGCTGTTTCATGAAGATTTCTTCATCTAAAGAGCCATACAGGAAGGCAGTCGAAATGTCGAACTGTCGCATTGACATGCCTTCGCTTGCTGCTGTACTAATCACTGAGCGAACAGTTGCCATTCTGGTCACAGGGCTAAAGGTCTGCATGTAGTCTATACCTTTCTTTTGATAAAAACCTTTTATCACCAATCTAGCCTTGTACTTATCTATAGAGCCATCAGCATTCATCATAACTTTGAAAACCCACTTACTAGGTAAAGCTTTTCTGCCCTTGGGTAGATTCACAAGCTTCCATGTGTCATTATCCTTCAAAGAACTGATTTCGCTGTCCATGGCCTTTTCCCATAGCTCTTTATCTGGGCTTCTGATCGCATCTTTGTACGTTTCTGGTTCATTGTATCCCATTATAGCGTTCATAACAAAGTCTTTGAATCTATCTGGAGGACGTAACAAAGAACGGTCTCGAAGTATCATCTGTTCCGGGAACACATCTTCGCTTTCATCTGCGATAATTTCATCATTGATATCATCTTGATATTCATCAACGACATTATCATCTTCGTTAACGTTTCCATCTCCCTCTGATTCAACAGATTGTTCAGTTATTAAATTTTCTGCGTCATGAAACTCTTCTCCGACATCTATATTATTTTGTTCACGTATATTCATGTCAGTTTCACCGACTCTTTCAATATCAGGCATAACAGGAGTTCTTTGTCCATTATCTCTTAGAGCACATCTACCAAGGTCTACTTCAATTTCCTTCTCTTCTGCTTTGGTACATGCGCAAAGCAAGGTGAACCGACTATCCTCAGGTGCTTTATCTGAGGCTTCTTCTTAAGCCACAGTTCATAAGGCGACTTGTGTTCTACTGATGTACGCCCTGTCCTGTTTAGTATGTAAACAGCAGTATTTACCATCTCAGCCCACAAATTCCGAGGGATCTCCTCATGCGCGTGCATCATCGCTCGAGCAGATTCAACTATAGTGCGATTATCTCTCTCACTACACCCATTTTGTTCCGGAGTGTACGGCATAATGAGTCTTTGCTTTATTCCAGCTTGTCCAAGTAGATCTCGTACTTTCCTGTTATCGTATTCGCCTCCATTATCGCTTAAAATCTCGATAATAGTATGTCCAGCATTTCTAGCCTCAGACATCATATGTTTCAACTTTTCAGGAACTTCAGATTTATTTTTAAGGAAGTATACATATCTGTATCGTGTGAACTCATCCTTAAACAGTACGAAGTATCGATATCCAGAGACACTCCAAGGAAAGGGTCCACAGACGTCTGAGTGTATGCGCTCACCAGGTTTTGTTGCCTTTTCGCGAACACCAAATGGTTTCCTGTGCGCTTTACCAAAGATACAACCTTCGCATAATTCTCCACTGTTAGATGTCTTTACTCCTAACTCTTTCTCTATCAATCTTTTGATATGTTTCTTGTCTTGATGTCCCATACGCTCGTGCCATACTTGCAGCGTATCTTCATGCTCAATTAAGTTGACTGAAAAATCAGCACATATGGCTTTGCAGTCTATCTTGTACAAACCGCCATACCTTTGCCTTTTTCCTGTTAAGACAACCTTACCATTGATCTTCATGGAACATGTTGTAACCCGCGACTCAAAAACACTTGAGGGGTTCTTGTCCTGTGTACTAAGCACAGAGAAAAGGTTCTTGCTAATCTGGGGAACATACCAAACATCTCTTAACAAAAGGAAGTCACTTTTTCCTTTAACAATGGCCTCTACACGGACTGTGCCTTTTCCAACAGCGTTTAACATGTTTCCGTCAGCTGTCGTTACTGTGTGAGTTTCACTAAAATGTTTAAAATCTTGAAATAGATCTCCTCGACTTGTGACGTGATGTGTCGCTCCATTGTCTATGTACCAATGATCACAATCACGTTTAGTCCCAGAATCTGTTAAATTCACCGTCAGTAACATCATGTTGGAACTGTGAGCTTTATTTTCCTTGTCTTTCTTGCCATTATTCGGGCAATCCTTCTTAAGATGTCCAGACTCTTTGCAAATAAAGCATTTGTACCTCTTTTTATTTTGCTGGTCTCTTTGGTCATTTCCTTTAGCAACCTTTCTATTCGTTTTTACATAAAGCGCACTTTCGCTCGATTCAGTGTCAGCCATCGTTGCCTTCAGCGCTTTTTCATGTGCACACAGTTGGGCCGTAATATTGTCTACTGTTCTTTCCTTCTTAGACATCAATAGCCAACTAGACTTGAACGAAAAATAAGTTTCCGGCAACGTGTCCAGGATCTTACAAATCAAGAGAACTTCAGGCATTTCAACGTTCTCCTCTTTGAGCAGTTCTTCCTTCAGACTGTGCCACAAATTCTTCAGTTTCGAGACATGAGTCGACATGTTGTCTGACGGATCCCTTTTAAGTTTAAAGAAGTCCAAACATAAGTCGTAGAGCCTGCCCTCATCAGGACCCTCATACAGCCTATGGAGTTCTTTCCATACTTCCTTGGGAGTGGACAACCTTATTACTTTCCCTAGTGTTTCATCCGTTACATTGTTTGTTATTAGCAGTAGGGCTGTGCTCTCCAATGTAACAAAATCTCGTAAAGTTTTATTGTAAATTTCAACTACGGCATCACCACTGCCTTCCGCAGGTTTCGCCGGTTTTTGTGCCTTGCCTTCCACAATCTCCCAAATTCCGTTTATGCCTTTTAGTAGGGCAACCATTCGGTATTTCTAGGCGACCCAATTGTGGCCATCAAGTTTTGTGATCTGTATTTTTGAAAGCTCCATTTTACACTTCTGCGTTCTGGGCCCATAACCTTTTGGAGATTAATGTAGTAGAGCGTGTTTTAGCCAAAAGAAATACGTATAATCACAAATACACAAGAACAATACTTTACAATAAAATCATATAAACCACCACGAGTTTTTTTCTTGACACGAGAGTGACAAAACAATAGGTATGCAGTTGCTAAGTAACGAAATTGAAGGTCCAACGTGTATTATCTATGGGTCCAATTTTAATAGGGTGTTCAATAAATAGTGAGAATGAGTAAGACGCAATTATCTTTTATTTTATGTTATTTTATTTTTCATGTCACCTTTCAGGTTTATACACTTTGTATATCTTTTCTCAAATCCTAAAATTCCCTTTCTAAAAAAATCTTCTTCCTGATCCCTTAAAAAATCATTTACGGCGGCGACTACTCCGTCATCATCTTCGAATTTCTGGCCCCTGAGATGTTCCTTAAAGCGCGGAAATAGGTAGAAATCACTAGGAGCAAGGTCCGGTGAATATGGAGGATATTCCATCAATTCGAAGCCAGCTTCTTGAATAGCAGCCATCGCAACTCTGGACTTGTGCGCAGGGGCGTTATCTTGGTGAAACAAAACAACTTTAGCGAGTTTGCCACGCCGTTTCTTGCGTATTTCCTCACGCAACTTTGTTACTTGTCCTGCGTACATAGTCCCCGTAATAGTGGCTCCATGATTAAGATATTCGATCATTACCACCCCTTGGCTGTCCCAGAAAAGAGAGCCCATGATCTTTCCGGCGGATGGAATCGCCTTAAATTTCTTTGGAGTTGGAGATGACGGTCGCTTCCAAGTCATGGACTGTTGTTTCGTTTCCGGGTCATAATGGTGAAGCCATGTTTCGTCCATAGTCATGAATCGAGCCAAAAATCGGTCAGGATCTTGTTCTCTTGTTGTAACAAATCCAAACAGCTTTGTGAAATTCTCAGTCGAGTTTGTTTCTGCGCGTCAGAAAGCATTCTGGACACCCAGCGCGCTGACACTTTTTTCATACCCAAATGGTCGTTTATAATATTATGGACACTTCCTATCGAAATCTTTACTTCTTCAGCTATAAAACGAACAGTAACACGACGATCCGCCAAGACAATATTTTCAACTTTTTTAATCATTTGTTCAGTCACTGCCGATATGGGGCGTCCCGTTCGTGGGTCGTCGTTAGTGGAAGTTCTTCCTCGCTTGAACTCAGCACACCAACGCGCAACCGTAGAATATGGAGGAGCATGAACCCCTAATGTTGCTCTGAAGTCTTGATTTACCTGCTCCGCAGTAAAAATTTTCAAGCAGATATATTTTATTACCGCGCGAACTTCAATTTTATCCATTTTTAAGAACACGTTCCGAAACGACGCAAACAATAGACTTCTACTTTTAAAAAACAAAAGAGAATTAATTGCTTTTTTATTATCATCTTAACTAATGTCTGGGCTATGCCTGCCAGTATTAATTTTTTTTTCTTTCCAAGGAGAATGTATCGCATTCTCACCATTTATTGAATACCCCTCGTATTATAACTATGATTTTAAGTCGCCCTGCAGTCTAATTACGCAACACATTTTATTTCTGTTTACAATTCTGAATCGAAAGCAAGTCCAGTTTTAAACGCCTGCCCAAATTCGAATTACGCTACACATTTTATATCAGTCGACCGTAATTGGATAGGGATGTTCTAATCAATTGGCTATAATTTATTTGGATGATGTGTTTTGTTACACCATGTAGGAATGATTAATTTCCAAATTATTGTGCTATATTTTTTATTTTTTTTATTACAACTGATACTCTACTAGTGCTTATAAATGAAAATGTACAATGATTGCCGAAAAATTAAAAACCAATTTTTAAAACACTTTCTACCAAAAACTACCATAATTGAAATACGTAACAAAACGTTTTTCTTTTCACGTTTTTGTTATCTGTAGCCAATGACAAAATCGTAGAAAAGCAGTGTTGTCAACTTAGTGGGATTTCCACTAAACCTGGGGATTTGGACACCCCTACTGGCGGAGAAATTTTGCTTTCAGTGGCCGGTGGTTGTGTCTAATGGTTAGTTTAATTCAATTTGTAGAAAACAATACAATCAAACTAAAACTTTGACTCGAGAAAATATTTAAATAACACGATAATGGCATATTTTATTGTTTGTTTAAAACCTGTGTCAGTGATTTTTCGATTTATATCTTTCAAATGCCGAAACCACTGCGGATTCGAACGCTGATTTGGAAAGACTGACACAGCATGACGAATATATTGAAGTCACACAGAGGCTCCGCCCGAGTAGAGATCGAAAAACAACGTCATTTCAAAAAACATATCTCACGGCAGACGGGAACGTACTTACGGGATAAAAAAATCTGCCGTTAAGCCGTTTGAAAACAAACATCTTCACTAAAATTTCAATAATTATACTGCGGTTGCCGTTTGTCATGCCACCAAATCAATAGAAGTTAAAATTGGTTGAACGGACTGTAAAAAAGGTTTATTCAAATGTCAAATCTTATTTTATTAATCGAATAAAGTTTTTAACCAAACGGTTAAATATCCTATTTCAGATTTTGAAATCGCTTTCAAAATCCGTTTTTAGAAATCGGTTTCAGGAGTGGCTCCAGCTCGCAGTTTCAATCGTCTTTAGTAATATTATTCGGTTGTAAGTGCATCATTAAAAACTATTCAAACATAAACAAATACGTACTTACGCAAAGCTACTATTGCCGTGGTTGGTTTTGTGAAATTGGTTTGTCTAGTTCGGATAATCGATACGATTCGATTTCTGACTGAAATCTGATTTTAAATTCGTTTTGATGTATCTGACGCATGTCTATACCGGACTCAGGGAAAAAAATTGGCAGCACTGAGTAAAAGTTGAATAACCTCTTGAACGATCTGCCGACTTATTGTGAGGTGTTCAGAGTCGAATTTATTGCAGAATATTGCCTGTCTTTACTGCTCTAACTTTATCAGTTTGTAGAGAAAAGAACAAGAAAGGCATATAACACATATTAAACATCGAAAATAATCTGCGCAGCGAAAATAAGCTGGAATGATCATTCTTTGAAGTCTGTGGAGAATACGATATCTAACATGGCGAATTGGCGATGACTTTGTTTACATTTTAGTTTTCGGTAATATTTTTGATAAGCATTGTTTTGCCTTTAATGTTTTATATTTTTCAACATACAAGATTATATTTACTATTCTCTTACAGAAACATGGGCCTATGCTAAGCAGTTTTGGAACATTTTTCTTGTGACTTGTGGAAGTCGGAAAAACTTTGGAAAATTATCTCGTTCAAGACACTGAAGACACTGCGTGCTCTGTTTTCGTTTTCTACTGGCTGCACTAAGACTTACTTAGGCTGTTTTGCTCAATAGCGAAAAGTAACTAAGTCGATATTATCACTACAAGTAAGTAAGCCAATATAAATAGGAATAACGTGTGTAAGAGAGTACCTTTGTATCTCATTACATTATTGTAGCTGTAGGTAGATTATTGGTCAATCTACCTATGGACAATCATTCTTTTGTTGTGTAGACACAAGCATCTAACTTTTTATTGTGGTTAAATATAGTTACTATGTCCGTCAACCTCAGTCTTAACTGAAATTGTTAATTGATATTTATGTACATAAGTAGATGCTGAAATAAACAATTACAACTAGCCAAATAATAACTAACTACACTAGCCAAATAACAACTAACTACAAAACATATTTATAATATTTTCACAGACCGTGCTAGAGCTGAAAATACAAGAAGGGAACGCAACCCAACATCAATCTTGTTGTTCAAACATGGATTGAATATCCAATCTTCTGTATTAATCATTGAAGGTAAGCTTTTTGACACATAGTTAAGAATAAAGCGTAGCAAGTCACATAATAAATAAAACTTTGAATATATTTCCTTGGCTGAACTTAGTACATAGACACAACATATATTTTGTGTGTACCTAACTAATGTTTAATATTATAATTCAGTATTATAAAATATCTGGAGACTGAAATATCAGCCCTAAATAAAAATGAAATTATACAACCAGCACCAATGACTAGGCTGATGGGTTTTGTCCAGCCATGGGCTAATGAAAACCTAGTTGAGCCTACTTTACTTTGCCACATAATTTCTAAGTAGGTACTTTATTTGAGCAAAAAATAATAAGATTTTGTTTTAAAACTATAGAGTTCCTGGGGCGTTTCACCTATGAAGACATGAGGGCAGCATGAAGGATGTCGCCCATGCTGCGTTGCCCCGTTGCTCTGCTACTTCAGTTTTCAAGCTTCTCAAGAACTAAAGTAAAAACTGAAGATTGTTAATGAAAGATAATCTTCTTTTTTTTTACTGTTCTGTCTTGTACAACAGCAATATAAATATGTGTTACTATTTTGTTAATTGATAACAGTGTAAACTTTAATAAAGTGTTTTTATTTTGAACCTGTACTTGTAATTTTTATTTGTACCTATAAAGGTGCAAATAAAAATAACTTATAATGAAATATTTAAGAATTGAATACTATGCCTTTTATAAACACAGCCAATTGATTATTTTATTGATACTATTTAGAGGTAGGTACCTATTTGCCTAAATTAACTGTCATTTATTAGGTAACAGTAAATAGAGAGAAATAAATTATGGTAATCAAAAACGACTTTTATTATATCTTCACATTATTATGAAATATTTGGACACTACTGTAAGGATTAGTGGAATTTGGAATCTAATGTCCTGTGGCAGTCATCATGGAATAAGTATGTACTGCTTGCTAATTCTTGCTGTAAGCGCTCATGAGAGTTAAATTTTTTCCTGAATAATATAGTTGAGCCTGACACCTGAAATATAAAAAAAAAAAAATAAGTAAATCCTCATTAGATTGATATTCCATGAACCATTACATCCATCCACAAAGTCTAATAGGCCTCTCCCTTAAACACTTACATACACAATCTATCTACTTTATAGAACAGCAATATTCTGCTATAAACAACAATTAGGTGCCTACAATTGACTTTATTTAAATGTATGGTAAGTTTACGTTTGATGGTGCATTTCGTATTTACCAACAAACAATAAGATTGTGTGTAAAATTGTTGCTATGCTAAACACACAATCAATGTTCAACACTAAGAAAGAAAATAATATTGATATTAAGTAGGTACCTTATACAGACAATGATGTGGAAATAGATCTATTTATGGTGTGGTGAGTATGTTCACCGATGTCCTTACAGAATCCATTGACATAAAATGCTTCAAACTATATTATAATATTTGTTCTTCCTGTAATAAATTTGCTTTTCCAATGAAGTACAAGCCCGACTGGGTTGCTAAGCTTGTGGCTTATGATAAGTTTGATACGGTACGAGGTACGAATTTGTCTTTCCTTTAAAATGCCACCAAAATACCTCGTTTCTGAAATATCATAATATATATCTTTAGTTTAGGTTGTAAGCACTTGTAACAGAAGAAAACTTTCACAATTATTATTAAAAACCGACCTCGTTGCTTCGGTATTTTACAGACCCTAATACTGATCTATCATTGAGGTTTTACACAAAAACACATTCACAATTTATGAAGACGACGTTCACTTACATAATTTTGTAATAAGTAAGGAGATTATACGAGTAAATCCCAAAAATATTGCAAAGAAAATCGAATGCGACCAGTAGGGTGCCTTCTCTTTAGATTGATAGCTGAAAGCAATTTCTCGTTGATTTGAAACAAATTTTCAACTGTCAAAATGATTACGTAATTCCACTAATAGCCTTTTTAGACGAGTATCGTTCACTCTTTAGCGTTTGAAACAGAGTGCAGTTGACAACGCAGATTTTAGAGTTACGTAATTCGAAAATTATAAATTGAATGCAATTGTATTCAAATCGAAACAAATTTGACTCAATTGTAAATCGAAAATGTGTTGCGTAATTAGATAGCTGGCCTGTAACTCACTTTGTCATTACTGAAAATTGCAATGGATGTCGACAGGAGCCGGATACGAATGTTGCACGAAGACCGAAACAATTCATATCACCCATGAGTAGAACTGACATTTTTGAATTATTAAATACTTCATATTTTTGGTGCAGTGATTGCATTCTATCTGCAGTGCTATTCTCTAAAAGACAATTTCATAGCTGTAAGCTGCGACGAACTCGTCGTCGAGACAGCCTTGAGATCGACCGAGCGTGTAGCGTTGATTCAAACTGTATTCACTAACGTATTTGTGGTCGTCGACGAACCCTAGGCTGTTTCCTCCCGACGCTGTTTCGTAGACGAACTAAGAGCTTGAAACAAATTCTTTATATTATAATCGATAAATCTCGACTGAGAGTTTTAGGGGTTTAAAATATATATTAGAGGTCTATCTTTAAGTATTTTAAGGAATATAGTAAAACTATTAAACAAATATCATAATGTAATTGAGTTTGCATATTTATTATTACATTTTGAGGCTGAATGACGATTCCTTTGCCTATTTTAAGCAACGCGCGACGATGAATAAAAAAAACATCACTCACAACAATCACAAACGACGCGACGCTATCAAAACCACTTGAAGTTGAATTTGTTTTTAGTTTGAAAACTTTTAGGTGTATTTGTATATTCATTATTCGTAACAGCGAGTGTTTGCAACATAGGTAGCGGAAATCGAATATATTTACAGATGTTCTTATTATTCAGAGCATCAACAACTTCGTGGATTGCCCTAGACGCAGAAGGCTGAGATATATAAGTGTCTACATTCTTGCCAATGATTTTTTGGTAACTTCCACTAGCCAAAAATGATATAGTGCATAATATCTGAAACATCAGGAATTCAATAATGGTGTGTGGTTAGGTACTTACCCATCATATCTCAAGAAACCTAACTGTAAACAAACCTTTAACCTCTTGGTTAAATAAACCACTGGAACGAACTCGCGGACGCATACGAGTATAAGGAGTTATATAATTTTCCAATATATTAATTAAATCCTCAGAAAGTCTGTAAATATGGGTAAACTCTGTATCACGGGATATTGTTTAAAATTTTCTTATTTGTTTCGCCTGTCGAGCTTTGTTCAAATCATCACTTTTTTTAGCTTCTTCTAATACATGTAGCTCTATAATTAACCGAGCTGCCATTCTATTCAAATAAGATTCTAAAAGTATTATATAGTATATAGTGTATTATGTAGTGTAGTATTGTAAAGTATTATTATTTTTGTCAAGACTGCGGTGTTTATTGTAGCTTTTGGATTTGACAGTTAGAAGCGAGGCTGCGGGCGAGGCTGTGAGCGACTTCGTGGCTGTTTTTTCAAGGAATACCAAAATGTATGAAGAACTGTCAATATTGCCCTCCGTAACCTCCGTTGGGTAGTTTCAACTCACGGCCGTCACAGCCTTGAGCGCTAGTGTAGCTTTACGAAGCTTAGTGAATACTAAACTGAGATTCACCGCTGCGGCAGCGCTGGACAACAACGATGTATCCTTAGAGAATAGCATTGCTGTATATGATCATTTTCCTGAAGACGAATGTAGTATTTGTTTATGAAAAGTTTTATTTTTAAATTTTTATCTGATTTAGAATTTTATTCTAAGCGACGACGGTTACCATAAGGGCCCTTTTATTTTTTTTGTTACCTAAATCTATACAGATTCTAAGCGACGACGGTTACCATAAGGGCCCTTTTATTTTTTTTGTTACCGCAATCTATACAGAGTGGTCGGGACATCGACGTGCAATCTGTTACCATGGATTCATTACATGATTCTGTACAGAATCATGTATGGTGACAGGTAGGCCCCTGCGTTGAAATTTTTTAGGCGGTTATTTAAAAAAAAATTGCTGCGCCATACATTTTGACTGTGTAGGTATTGCACTATTGTAGGAAACAGCAGATTTTTCATTTATTAACCGACAAAAAAAAATTGCGCATGGCGGCCAAAAATCGTGTACTAAATCCATGTTAGCAGGTTGCGCGTCGATGTCCCACCCTGTATATTTTTAAATAAATTGTAAAAGTTGTGTATACATAATATAGTACAATACCTACCTATTTTTTGTCAACGAATTGTTTGTTGTTTGAATTTGTAATACTTTAAAGAAGTTTTTATTTTGAATTTTTATATTTTTTTTCTAAAAAATTACGATTATAGTGACGGTTACCTCTAGATCCACTTTTTGATGATACGGATGTATCACAAAACACCAAAATAAGATTGTGACAACAAGGTATGAAAACTTGATCTCAGATTTAGCTTTTATGTCAATTTATTTGTGTTTTTGTATTATATTATAATGATTGAACTAAAATGTTACATTGTTACATTTAATATTTGATAGAGTGAAAAATAAGTGCCTAAATTATGACTGTGATCGGTAATAATTACTCGTAGTGCATGTAACTCTGACCAATTTTGGTTTAAATTAATGTGTCTTGTAGGACATTCTATGATTATGATTAAGTACAAAGTACGTCTTATACTGCTTAATTTTGTTAATTACGAAATAAGAAATTCCTAAAAAGACTGATTATATTATAATAAACATTGAAAATGAATATTTTTAAGTTTTGCGCTGGTGTAAGCTCAGCATTAGAAACATTGGTATGTCGGTTTTGCGACTGTCCCCCGTTTTGCGACGAAGAATTTCTTAGTTTTAACCAATTATTAATATGAAGATCATAAATAATTTTAATGCATTATTAAAAATGGTTTTCATGTTCCGGAATACAATATTTACGTTGCGGATTAAACTACATTTCATTATGATATCGTAAAAGTAATGGTTACTTTGGCATCAGCTGTGACAAAACCGAGCTTAAAACTAGTATTATTCGTAATTTATTGATTTGGTGATTAAATTGACCTATTTAAAAAAAAAAAATATGATAATCTTTGTAACTCAATCAAAATCATTTGCGTCTTTCACCATAATTAGTAGAAAAAATAGCTTTTAAGACAGTTGCAAAACTGAATTTTTTTTTCCATAGTGCCAGTTTAATTTGATGATTTCTCGTATTATTGATTAATCTGCAAGCAAAAATACTGCTGCTCCATACATTTTGACCGCGTAGGTATTGCACTTTTCTCGACCAGCCCAGCGATTGAACGCGTCCCAAAGGGTCATGGCCATTAGGCTGGTCAGAGGATACCGCACGGTCTCCCGTGAGGCGGCGAGCCTCCTTGCCGGACTTCCGCCATGGGATCTGGAGGCAAAAGTCCTCGCGCACATGTGGGAGTTGCGCGAGGAGGCGAAACGCCGGGGCGTAACTCCGCTGCCGCGAGAAATCACGGCACAGCGGACAGAGCTCCGGCGGGATCTCATGGCGGCATGGAGAGTGCGATTGTCGCAACCCAGCGCTGGGCACGCCACAATTGCGGCGGTAAGGCCCCTCTTTGAGGAGTGGCTAGAGAGGCGCCACGGCGTCCTCACCTTCCGCCTGACGCAGGTCCTCACCGGACACGGTTGTTTCGGGAGTTTCCTGTTCAGGATAAAGCGGGAGGAAACGCCCGGGTGTTACCATTGTGTGGATCGCCCGGAGGACACGGTGGAGCATACGGTGGAGGTCTGCCCGGCTTGGGCGGGGCACCGCCGTGTCCTCACGGAGGCGATCGGCAGCGGCGATCTCTCGCGTCCGGCCCTGGTTCAGGCCATGGTCCGGAGCGAGAGTGCATGGGAAGCCGTCACTTCCTTCTGCGAAGCAGTAATGCTCGCGAAGGAGGAGGCGGAGCGCGCGAGGGAAATGCAAGATGCGCGCCCTCGCGCCCCTAGTCGCCGCAGGAGACGCCCCGGGCGTCGGGAGTCGCGAGCCGACTTCCGGCCACCGTAGGCGCGGGCTTGCGGACGGTGGGCAATGGGTAGCTCGCCGTCCGATTAGGACCAGGCCCGGGTCGACGGCGCGTTGTGTTCCACGCGCGCCTCAAAGAGATGTCAGCACCAACTGACGGGGTCCGTAAGGGCCAATGCCTGCCAGGGTTGCGAGTTGGTCCGAAAGGGATATCGCGGCCCCGGCACACAGGCAACGGAAGGAACACGGGTGGGTTTTAGTCAGTAAAAGTCTGACACTCCCTCTCGCTCCGCCCAGAGCGGGAGGAGTCATTTGATGATTTCCCACCCAAAAAAAAAAAAAAAAAAAAAAAAAAAAAAAAAAAAAAAAAAAAAAAAAGGTATTGCACTTTTCTATGAAACAGCAGATTTTTTTTTTAATAACCGACGAAAAATTTCAACGCGGTGGGGTTCAGAATCATGTACTGAATCCATGGTACCCGGCTTCGCGTCGATGTCCCTGCCACCCTGTATAAAATGAGGGTAAAAATAAATTATTGTCACCCTACTCACATACACAATTAGAAAATAGTTGATTTCGGTATCAATTAAGATTTGTAGTTTTATCATAATTCTTATTTGTAACAAATGACACCAATTTGTTGCACAATTTTTTTCACAAAAAGAGACAATTTTGTATTTGTTTTATCTTTCATACGTTACGCGTAATAAAACGAAAACAAAAAAGAAATGGAGGACTGAGGGCCCGAATTTTATCAAGGTTATAACTTTCAAACAACACAAGTGGTGACCTGTTCTTGCTTTCACAAATTTTCACAATTTATATAGTAGGTAGCATATAGGATTTCAAACAGTAGCTGTAAGTTAATGATTTCATTGTATTTGCGTAATAAACTTTTACGTGTATGAGAATTGAGGGCCCATTTTGTACGAAGATGTTCAAAGTAGGACAGTGTTTTGCGATAATATCTTGTTTTCACAAATTTTGTTTGGCATTAGCTTAGATTTTGGCATAATGACTTTTTCTGTAGTGTCCATAGTTTATCAGATTCAGGTGGGCCCTCAATCCTCTATGTGAGAATTGAGGGCCCAACTTTACAGTCCATAACTCGGTTATTTGACTTTCACAAATTCTGATTCCAACTTTCACAATTGTTTGGGAATGTTCACTAAATCCTAAGCAAATTTTCAAAGAGTTTTAACAAAGTGCACCTCACACCACACGCACATACAAAATACTCATAAATGTACCTGGAATAAGAAAAAAAAAGTGTGTGCTAGGAGAAATTTGGACAAGTGGAAAAACGAATCAGAACGGACTAGTGGAAAAACGAATGGCAACAGGCAAGCGGAAAAACGAATCGCAACGGACAAGTGGCAAAACGAATCCCAACGGACAAGTGGCAAAACAATCGCAACAAAATTTTTACTTGAAGTCTTACGGGCAGATTGTTAATGTACTTGTCCAATTTGAAAACCTGCCCATAAAACTTCAAGTTAAAACTTTGTTGCAATTCGTTACCCCCTCCACGCAGCCGTAACGCTTTTTCGTGACATCCAAAAAATCCTAATATCCCCCGTCTATAAAGAAGATTAACTTCAAAAGCCGTATGTAAGAGAGGACAAGATTGGTTTCTAGTTTCTACTGATCGATGGTGTCTCATTCAATGCATATCACCTTCATTTGCATTTTCTCTTTCCTCTTCTGCTCTTCTGTACATACGTGCCGAAAGCTAGTGATATTGGCGATAATTGATCCCGTTCAAGATCAATGTGATTTTGACAGTGATGCAAAATCGGAGGTAAAATAACTGTGAAAAGACTAAGCTATTTTTGAGATCTTATATTTTTATGTGAAAAAAAGCTCGAAAATACGCTACGATGGTTCTTTATTTTCCGTGTATTCCCGTTCGTCCCACTGATATTGTTAGAGGGTGGAACGTAGAACTAATTATTGCATTTTTTTTTTCTTGTACGTCCATAGTAAAAAAGAAGTTCCGCTGGGATGACGTAGCGGAAACAGTTTTTGTTGAATAGCTCCCCAATGGTTGGATGTACAAATTTTTACTTACGATACCTACACAATTACACGACGTCACGCACTAAATATCTGCAAAACTGAAATTAAGAAATTCGACATTTTTCCGCTGCGACTACGCACACCTGGCAACACTGACACATGATGACATTCATGACATTCCATGAATAAATTCCAAGAAACTGAAACGAAGTTAGCACAAAGTGACATTTTAGATATTTATGATTTAACTTTACATGAATAAAGAAAGTTATCAATGTACTTAATAACATTAAAATAATTAAAGTTAAGATTGGAAGTAACAAAGTAATAAATCAAACTTACTGTAGAGATGACAATGGAAAAAGACAGTTGCACTTTTTACTTTGAAGATGCAAGTACAAACCGCAAAAAACTTTTTGAAGAAGCTTTACTACATGCTAAAAATGGAAAAGTTTTATACATATTATCTGAAGAATTAAATGAACTGCCCGAATTATCTCAAGACTTAAGTTCATTAAACAAGCATTACATGAAAATGATTACATTTATGTATGTTATGAGTTTAGATTCATTAATAGAAAGCATTTCTGCATTACAAGATTGGCAAAGTATTCCTTCCACAATAATTTTAGATGATTTAAGTGCATACTGTAATAAAAATAATTTACAAAATGCATGTGGTGTTGTTGCTCTACTTCGAGATTCCTCAAGATGTTGTTCTAAATTGTTAACAGGAACATGCAGACTATTTATATCCGTTCCGAGAATAATTGTAGGTGAAGACTATTGTAACATTTTAAAAGAATTTTATTATTTATGAAACCACATTTTGTTATAAGATTTTGTACTTAAATGTTTCTATTGCACAATATTTATTGTTTATTATCCTTACCATCCTACAAAATCTTATCCTGTCAACATGTAATGGAAAGAAGCATCATAAAGCTAAGAAGAATATAGAAAACAGGAATCACAGTTATTCAAAAGAAAACGAAAATAACAGAAGCTCTTCAGTAAAGTTTGAAACAGAAGTGGAGATGATATAGTTAGGTATAACGATAAACGATGGACCCTCCAAATAACAAAATGGAGTGGCCCAACAGGATAAAGAAGTGTTAGATGGCAAAAGTAGGGTTGAGGACATCATAAAAACAGCAGGAAAAAACTGGACAAATATTGCTACAGTTATGGTAAAGTGGAAAAAAAGGAGGAGGGTTATACTTTTTATGGGTATAATAATAATAAATAATCCTTACCATGTCCAGAAAACATTAATGGATTTTCTATAGCACAAATACAGTTGAATATTTATAATCCCAAAACAGCAATAAAACCGTGAACATGTATCAAGATCTTTATTTACAAGGGAATAACGTTTTGTATAAATACACAGGAATGAATTGTTATGGATAGTACAATGATAAAATCACTTCACCTAAATTTTAATACAATATAAAGTAAAAAGAATACGAAAATAGCAAAGAGAAATAAGTAAAATATATAGTAGTTATGATTTCCTTTGCCCAATCTTAAAACACGACCCATCGTCTTGCCGAGAAAACCTGAACTTCTGTCGGCATCATCATCAAGACCACGCAGCATTTTCTCCTGATACCGTACTTCGTTGCCCAGCTCAATGGATATATTTTTCAGTGAAGATATTTTCTCACCGAGCTCGTTTGCCATCCGGTTGTTGTCAAATTCCAGTGCATCTTCTGTTGCCACTCTTGGCACTGGCTGATACTGATACCCCTCCCGCGCTCGACGCATACTGTTTCGTCCCGCCGTTTTGATTAATATTTATAATAAACTGGATAAATTTTGCAAAACAATGCATACAATACTACAAACAATATTCTGAACAATATGTTAGAAAGGTATTTTTCGCTGACGGATTAAATCATAAAGATATTACTGACGCAATAATGATGATAATATGAAGCGAAACACCACATTAACTTCCTCTGTTTATCGAGAATAAAACTTAAAGTATTGCAAAACTGGCTGGCAGCAGATGATACTGACAGTGACAGTTGACAAATCATCACTATGCGTTTAGTTGCT
Organism: Agrochola macilenta; assembly: GCA_916701695.1. Lineage (NCBI taxonomy): Eukaryota > Metazoa > Arthropoda > Insecta > Lepidoptera > Noctuidae > Agrochola > Agrochola macilenta. The sequence goes on from OU753562.1 coordinate 10,449,206, forward strand.
TTCTTTTCAACCGAAAATGAATACAAAAACTTCATTTTGTTAGAAAACTCGCCACAAACTATAGCCATTGATTTTATCGTTTTTAAAATATAGTACTGGTCGACCGAGTCCGACTCGGGGGAAAATAGAGAAAACAGATTTTTCCAGAAATGAGACTTTGCTACCTAGATCTATTAAAGTTGTGGAAACTTTGGTCTGAATAAGGAATCTTAATAAAATTCAGAATATTTGCAATCAGCTAAATATATTTTTACACGTTACAATCGTCGGTTGTTTTGCACAATACCACAAACAACAATCAATGATAGGCATAGATAATATTTATTAAGAAGGCTTTATGCCTTAACATCCGGCTCTGTTTTGAATGCCTGCCATCTTGCAGAGTTCCAGTATCCTGGGTCCATAAAGGGGCTTCGTTAACATGTCAGCAAGCTGACGAGACGCAGGGACTTTGCATACTTCTAACATGCCATCTGTAACACATTCTCGTATAAAGAACGATCTTATACGTATATGTTTTGTCCGCTGATGGCATTCATACGGTGGATTCTTGGCTAGCCTGATTGCAGACTCATTGTCAATGCATAGGCTTGTTGGACAATCGTCATCTGTGATGTCTTTCAAGATCCTCTTTACCCATATGATCTCTCGTGCAGTTTCAATGGCAGCAACTATCTCTGCTTCGGTCGATGAAATAGCAACGGTAGATTGTCGTTTGCTCTGCCATGAAATTGGTCCTCCAGCATACAAACATAACATTCCAGTAGTGGAGCGTCCTGTGCTGTGATCACCACCATGATCGGCATCGCTGTAGCACTCTAAGCCAAGAGTTTTATCGTTTGTATAAGCTATTCCTTTGTCGATTGTGCCTTTCAGATAGCGCAAGATCCGCTTGAGAGTTATGACATCCATAATTGAAACTATAGCACCATATTTGGCTTTAATATTTAATTTGTGTGTGGACCAAGGAGTCTTCCCGGATTTAATGAAATACAGTAAGTGATTCCACTTTTTAAATCTGGGGACAGTAAAGATACCAACAATTATAGACCAGTATCCGTGCTGCCGGTATTCAGCAAGGTGTTCGAAAAGGTAATGCTCAATCAAATGCTTAATCATTTTAACACCAACCATATCTTACACGATCAGCAATATGGGTTCACCAAAGGACGTTGTACGACTGACGCCGGTGTCACCTTATTAAAACACATATTCACAGCGTGGGAGGAGGCCCAAGATGCCATAGGAATGTTTTGTGATCTGTCCAAAGCATTTGACTGCGTAAATCATGAAACCTTACTCTTGAAACATAAGCCTTACGGACTAGGTAAACTTGCGCTTAGTTTGGTAAAATCTTATTTAAATGATAGACAACAGCAAGTACAAATTAATGGAATCAATTCACTCGGTTTAAAAGTAAAAATGGGTGTTCCACAAGGCTCGATATTGGGTCCTTTCCTCTTTTTAGTATATATTAATGATCTACCCCATTTATTAAAAAACCAACCACAAATGGTGTTATTTGCTGACGATACTTCTCCAATTTTTAAGATAAATAGACGTGCATCAAATCTTGACGACGTAAATAACGCCCTACTACAAGTCCAAAATTGGTTCACTGCTAATAATTTAGTATTAAATGGGAAAAAAACTAAATGCATAAGATTTGCTTTACCGAATGTTAAAAGTAGTGATTGTGACATAGTATTGAATAGGGAGAAATTAGAATTCGTCGATAAAACTGTTTTCTTGGGGATTACGCTCGACTCAAGGCTGCAATGGGGTCCTCATTTAACATCTCTTGCAGGACGCCTAAGTTCAGCAGCATATGCTGTGAGAAAAATCCGTCAATTTACTGACACCGCGATACCGCGAGGCTAGTCTATTTCAGTTACTTTCATAGTATCATGTCTTACGGTATTCTATTATGGGGACGGGCTGCAGATATCGAGTCTATTTTTATTCTGCAGAAAAGAGCCATCAGAGAATATATGGTCTCCACAGACGCGATTCTCTAAGGGAACTGTTTAAAGATATTAACATCATGACGGTACCTTGTCAATATATCTATGAAAACATCATGTACGTTAGGAAAAATCTAAGTCTTTTCAGTAAAAGAGGTGATAGACACAATTATAGCACTAGAAATAGGGAACAATTAGTTCAACCGGGTTTCAGACTGGCTAAAGTAGACTCAACCTTCATGGGGTACTGTTTAAAATGTTACAATAAAATACCTCCCCACATACTCCAATTGAATGAAAGGAATTTTAAATCTTGTATAAAACGCACACTATGCTGCCAAGCATATTATAAGTTGGGGGATTACGTCGGGGACAAAAATGCTTGGCTCAACGCTGGTCCAGCTCCACAAGGCGCATAAACTAATTGATTAGCATTCGAAAATATTGTTGGAGCTGCTGAAGATTGTAGGACTATCTTTAGATTGTATAAATTCAATTTCATAGTAGGTATTATATAATTGCATAGCACATGTGTGAGCACTATGTACCTACTTTAAAGCTACCATTTACTGGGTACGTCTTTCATTGACCTAAATGTGCCCTTGCGGCTGAGAGTATGTCATGCTCACTCAAATGTCTCGCTGGTGGTGGCGTGTGTGTTGGATCATAAAGTTCCCTTCAAAATGGTTGAGCTAAATGGTGCTGATCCATGCGTCATGTTCGTGAACGGGCGCCGTCAGTGGGGACTGGTCATCTCTTAGCTGCCAAGGCTTATTTTGAATTTATTTTAATTTTTGAATTGTTTTTTTTTTTTATTACGGAAGCTTTTAACGTGCACGTCTCTCTACATTGTTCTCACATGTATAATTACAACATGAATGATGTAACCAATATTTTGTAACAATATTCTGATTTAAAAGAGTGTCCGTGGAGTTTCTTGCCCGTTCTTCTCCATAGGAACCTACTACGCGTTGGAATGGGCAACTAGCTTCATATTTCTGACTGACCGACCCCTTGACAATTCAAAAGTGCCTGTAATTGGTTTATTTGAAATAAATGCTTTGAGTTTGAGTTTGAGTTTTGAGTTTGAGCTTGATATCCTCTTTTGTAGGATTATCAAGATTTCGTGACACAACACTTATAGCGTAAGCTGTATCTGGTCTTGTCCCAGTCATGAGGTAAGCTAGTGCTCCTACTACTTGACGATAAGGGAAATCCGTAGGACTCTCTTCGTCTTCCTTAATGACATTCGACTTTAGGATCGGTGTTGCTACGGCTTTACAGTTTTCCATGCCGAATCTTTCAAGAATGCGTTTGGTGTACGCTTTCTGATGAAGAAAAATTGAACCGTCTGACTTCTTCTCTATTTCCATTCCCAAGAAATAGCTAGCTGATTTAACAGTTATTTTAAACCGCTTTTTCAGCTCTTCCAAGAAGGTTTTCGTTTCCTTGTCGCTTGTCGAAGCAAAAAGTCCATCGTCGACATAAAGAGCTAAAACAATTTTACTTTTTCCTCTTCTCCTTATGAACAGACAAGGGTCTGCTTTGCTCTGTTTGAAACCAATTTCTATTATGTAGTCTGTAATACAGCGATTCCAGCAGCGTGGCGCCTGTTTTAATCCATAAAGACTCTTTTTCAGTTTAAAAACAAGCTTTCGATCACACGCGTCTGTGTAGCCTTCTGGAAGCTTCATATAAATGTCCTCGTCTAAGTTTCCATATAGGAAGGCGGTTGATACATCAAATTGGGCCAGAGACATCTTTTCCTTAGCAGCAACACTTAGAACTGCTTTTATAGTACTGCTCTTTGCTACAGGGCTAAAAGTCTCAAAAAAGTCCACTCCTTCCTTTTGAGAATATCACTTGATCACTAATCTGGCTTTATACTTATCTAGAGTACCGTCAGGGTTAGTCTTGATCTTGAATATCCATTTGCATGGAATAGGCTTTTTGCCTTTTGGTAATTCAACCAGTTCCCAGGTCTCATTCTCCTTTAACGAAAGAATTTCACTGTTGATGGCCTCTTGCCATTTTTCTCGATCTGCTCTAGACATAGCCGCTTTAAAAGTTGTAGGTTCATCAGTAGATACACTCGATGTCATGTTGCAGATATAATCTTTGTATCGACTTGGAGTTCTAAGATTAGTCCTGTATCTAAGAGTCAATTGACTTTCGCGACCAATTTCAGCTTGAGAGAGGTCCTCATTATTTTTCACTTCCTCACCTTCAGATTCTACAGTGTCATGAAACTGTTCAGTATCTTCTGTGTCGATCAGATTTTGCTCTGCTGGAACATCATGCTCCTCTTGTGACTCTCGGTCTACATAGAATTCCTGCTCATTAAGGCCATTAAAGGGCGATTTCAAAGTCGTATCATTTGTAGATGGTGGCCTTTTTTGGGCATCATTCTGTATCATGATTTCCTGTAATCTCTCTTGTTGAAGATCTGGTAGCCCGTATTGATATATTCTATTTGTTGAGGTTGAAGGTTGAGGATCATTCGGGGCGTCTTTCTTGCTAGGGTATCCAAGTAACGGTATCTCTTCAAACGTTACATCTCTAGATCTTATTAATTTGTGATTGATTTTATCCCAAATCCTGTATCCTTCATCTCCATCGTAGCCAATTAATATTCCTTTTTGGGCTTTTTTGTCTAGCTTCTTGCGGTATGATTTAGGAATGTGGGCGTAGCATTTGCAGCCAATGATTCTCAGGTGTTTGATACCTGGTTTCTTTCCAAACCATAACTCATAGGGAGATTTTCCTTGTACACTTGACGAGCCAGTACGATTTAGGACGTACGCTGCAGTGTTAATGAGCTCTGCCCAAAGACCTTGAGGTATCTCTTCATGAGAATGCATCATTGCTCGCGTTGCTTCTACTACTGTCCTATTCTCTCTTTCAACGCAGCCAGCTTGTTCGTGAGTGTGGGGCATCGCCAGTCTCTGTTTTATGCCATGATCATAAAGGATCTTTCGAAATTGTTCATTATCAAATTCTCCTCCATTATCGCTCAAGATTTCTTTTACATTGTGACCTGTAGCTTTGACTTCAGCTAGCATTTGTTTGAGCTTTATCCATGCTTCAGACTTCTGTTTCAGGAAATATATGTAACGATAGCGAGTAAAGTCATCCTTGAACATTAAGAAATACCTAAACTTTTGTATTGAATATGCAAAAGGTCCACATATGTCGGTATGGATCAGCTCACCGTTGAGTTGCTCTTATCCTTGTACCAAACTTTTGTCTATGGGCCTTTCCGTACACACAGCCTTCGCACAGATCTGTTTGAGTGCCTTCCACTTTTAATCCGAACTCTTTCTCTAGGATCTGCTTCACGTGTCTCTTGTTCTGATGAGCGAGCCTCTCGTGATAAACTTGTAGAGGATTAGTCATTGCCATGTTAACTTCAGGTTTCGGCGGCAGGCAATCAAGTTTCAGCTTGTAAAGTCCGCCATTTCTCTGCCTTGTTCCTATTAACTTAATGGTTCCATCTACTTTCAGTGTACACTTGTCTGACGTCGACTCGAAGATCGTGTTGAACGCGTGATCATGTGCAGCAAGAACAGAAAAAAGATAAATTTTTATATTTGGGACGTACCATACATCTTTGAGTAGAATTTGCTGTCGTCTTCCACAGATATCAGCCTCAGCACGGATATTTCCCTTTCCTAATGCTTGTATGGTTTGACCATTGGCTGCTGTCACTGTGTGTTGGCCTTTGAAGTATTCAAATGTCTCGAAAAAATCACCTGTATTCGTGACATGGCTTGTTGCACCATTGTCTACGAACCAATTTTGTTTATCTGCCACTTGAGTATTTCCTATGGCCAAGACTTGTAGGGTTACATTGACTGTGGTCGCCTCTTTGGGTGGCCTTCCATCAGCAATCTATTTCCTACACTGTCTTACTCGATGTCCTATTTGTCCGCAATAGTTACATTTAATATCTTTTTCTTTCTTCTTTTTGCCTTTTGCAGTTTTCACGAATAGTGCTTCATTGGTGCTGTCATTTTCGGTTCTATTCACTAAGGTATTTTCATGGGCACAGATTTGAGCAGTTAGATTTTCTACAGTTCTGTCTTTCTTAGTCATAAGTAACCAACTTGATTTAAAAACGAAGAATTCTGCTGGTAAGGTGTCCAAAATCTTGCGGATCAGTAGCATGTCTGGTTAATTTGAATCTAACTGACCATTTAGTTCATGCCAGATATTCTTAATGCAGAAATATGATTCGCCATACCATGTTCAGGTTCTTTCTTGTAACTGAAAAATCGAAGACATAGATCATAGCTTTTATCTTCACTACTTTCTCCATATAATCTTGTTAGTTCTTCCCACACCTCTTGTGAACTTGTAAGACGCATGACGTGATTCAGAGTTTCATCTGTCATATTTGTCGTAATTAGAACTAAGGCTGCACTGTCAATATTCATGAATTCTTGCGAATCGATTTTATATTTAGCTAGCTCAGCTTCTGATGCTTTATCAGCAGGTAGTTGTGGTCTACATCGCCTACCTTCGATAATGTCTAAGGCTCCAGGGATGGCTTTCATTACAACCATTATTCTGTATCTCCATGACTTGAAGTTTTTTGAATCTAGGTGTCCTATCTGCACCCTTGATGCTTCAACAATTGCCCTATCCATAGCGGTTGATAGCTGGTATCAGATTTCACTGTATGAAAATTTTCTTCTCTCGAAACAAAAGAATGAAAAACGTTCTTTCCCAGAGTAAAACTTCTGTCCTTATTCAGTAATGTCACGCTCTGCTACCATATTAAAGTTGTGGAAACTTTGGTCTGAATAAGGAATCTTAATAAAATTCAGAATATTTGCAATCAGCTAAATATATTTTTACACGTTACAATCGTCGGTTGTTTTGCACAATACCACAAACAACAATCAATGATAGGCATAGATAATATTTTTAAGAAGGCTTTATGCCTTAACAAGATCATCGACATATATCAATTTTTCACCCTGTAATCCATAGACGTTTATAAAAGCTGTAATCGTAAACTTTCATAGAAATCTTTAGAGCTGTTTTCGAGAACGTGATTACAAATAATGCTCATTAATTTAATATTATAGGACATCGTTCAGGTACTCCCATGTTGAAATAAACTATGATACTCGTAGATTACCTACTCATTACTGCAGTGGCTCATCCAGAACGGTGGTATTTTGAGAAGTTAGAACTTCGGCTATACTCTTTCTGTTCTAATGGTGCTACGCTCGATGAGACTACTATTTTATTTTCAGTAATTGTTTTAGCCAGCAATCTTTCTTGCATTATGAATTACAATACAACTCTGTTAGGTTTTATTGCACCTGTACCTGCTCACCGTAAGCTGAGGAAAGAAAGAAAGAAGAAAAATAAGTTTATTTATCACAGAAACACGTAGGGGAGAGTGGGGTGCATTCGTACAACAGGAGCATTCGTACAGTAGTGATATCTAAGCTATACAGCACACTGGCGTGTTCATATTTGTGTGCGTAACTCCCACTCGGACGCATAGGCTACGCGCGGAGCGGCGGGGCAGTGCGGCTCCCGGCTTCGACACACAAGCCCGTTCATGTTTTCGCTCCACGTAAGTAATTTTTGGATTCACTTTGAAACGTGTTTAAATTTTATTAGTTTTACTCTAGTTATAAAAGTGATTCAATTTAGTTGGTGGAATGGTATTGAGGTCTTAAATGCACGCAGTTGTTTTCTGATAACTATAACGGGTATTTTTATTTTAAATTAAATCGTTGTATTTTTGGTTTGGGGTACCTTCGTGCAGTTAGCAGTGGGGTAGATTCGTACTGTACGAATCCTCCCCACACTAACTTGCATAGCATTAAACATTTTTTTTATCGAATATATTATTATTACAGAATCAAAATGCCGCGAAAGTATGTGAAAAAGGGGACGAGAACGGGACAAGTAGACGAAGATAGCATGAAATCTGCGATAGACGAAGTTTTGAATAAAACCTTATCTATCAGAAAGGCTGCGCAAAAATATGACGTCAAACCAACTACGCTCGAAAGTCGCTTGACGAAGCTACATAAACAAGCAGCTACTGAAGACAGACATAGTAAGGTACGTGTTTTCAGTTCCAAATACTCTTCAAACCAAGTGTTTTCTGCAGAGCTTAGTTCCTGTTTCACCTTCCTTACATAGATCTACAACTCCACCGACGACTTTACCTGCTGGAGGACTAATAACTCCAGAAGTTATCTGGCCTTATCCTATAGTAGACAGAACTGAGTCTAAAAAGTCGGGAAAAGGGAAACAGCAAGGAAAGTCGAGAATATATACAAATACTCCGGAGAAAATAAGACTAGAAGAAATAGAGAAAGCAAAACAGTTGAAGAAGCAAGAGCAAGAGATAAAACAAAAGGCTAAGGAGATGAAGCGAGCATTAAATTTAGTATCCGCCAACACCAATCCAAAAAGACAGAAGAAAACTGTAAGGACAACTAAATCAAAGAGGCAAAAGAAAACTTTCAAGCCTGTCAGTGAGGACGAGTCTGATTCTGAGGATGAAACTAATATCAGTTTAAGAGAAAGTTCTTGTTCTCCCATCGAAGAAGCGTCCGAGCAATTGGATGTTCAAGATGAAACTCCAGTTATGTCTATGAACATTAACCAAGGATGTTTCGTGCTAGTCAAATTTGCTAAAAAAAATACTGTTTTATATTATGTTGGGCAAGTGCTTATAAAGTACAGTCCTATTGAATACATAATTTCATTTATGAGGAAGAAGCCTGGTTCCGGGAAATTTGTTTTTCCCACCACCAAGGATGAGGGGAGTGTCAATATAACAGATGTGGTATATATACTGGCACCATCAAAATCTGCTTTGACAGCGAGAACGTCCCACATTTATAGCTTCGAGAAAGACTTATCTATGTATGCTGTCGGATAGTACGTGTATTAATACTTAAGACTAAGGCTTGTTGCTGTAATGGTAAAGTTTATTATGTTGATTCATTAGGTACCTACTTATTATATTAATAAGAGAAAAGTTATGATACGTTTTTGTTACCAAGACTAAGTAGTCATTTTTAGTACTGAGGTACGTTTTTTGTTACTAAGAGTAAGTAGTTATTTGTAGTACCTACTGAGGTACACAAAATAATAATTGATAATTGTTCCTAAAAAAAGGCTGATTCTGTGTTAATTGTGATCTCAATAAATGATAATATTACATTGAATAGTGGTTATTTCTCTCATTGTACGAAGGTACCCCACTATGTACGAAAGTTCCCTACGCTATGTACGAACCTACCCCACGTGTGGGGTAGGTTCGTACGTTTTTCTGATTTTAGTAAAGTTGTCGTAGCATCGCCATGCTTTCTTATATCGAAACAACACATCATTCACCTTAAAGGCTGATAAGTGCGGTATGTGACAGCATTAAAGTTATTTTTAAATAATGGATAGTTTTTGTTTTATGTGGCTTAAAGTAAAAAGTGTACGAATCCTACCCACTCTCCCCTAATCACCATCACGCATTAAAAAAAAAGATAATAAACTCATTTGAACAAGAAAATAAAACACAATAGATTTAAATACAATAACGAGCACAAAACAAAAATAGTCGGCAGCTGCTGGCACGTCATGACTGTGAAAAGAAGGCTACCACTTCAGCATGATGCTATGGTATGATAATTTTCAGTGGTCACCCGAAAAAGACCAGGAAACCAAGTCAGGTTTGAATGAATTATACATAAAATAAAATAAATAGTACCTACTTACAATATAATGCTAATATACAACCAATATTATGAATCAAATTTTAAAATACTTGAACAAAAAATATTTATCCACAGGCATCACCGATGGGGTCCATAAAACATGTACCACCTAAAACATATATAACATATATAAACATATATATCATTATACCTACAAGAATATTCAGTGTTTTGTGTCGCTCCCGCCATCACCTTCACGTCGTCGCCTGCGCACGCGCTCACAATAATAAAATAAAAAGTACAGTTTGCATTTCCCGATTACCTACATGTATGAGCGTGATGACGTACTGTGAGTCATAGCCGGGTGTTCGGCTCGGCTCGTGCGCTGCCGCAGCCTCCCTTAAAAATTTGTTTTATTTAAATTTAATTGTTTATTTTTAAAGTTATGAGGAAGGTTATCGCAGGGAAACCACCTTTTCAGTAAAAGAGTATATTTGGGTGTAAAACAGTCACGGTTAACACACACAAAACATTGGGATCGAAAACCCTAAATAATATTATTCGCGTAACAATGGCGGCACGAGGCAGGCACGTGGCGACGTTGCGCCGTTCAATGAAAAACGCGTGTACGCATTACGCGTGTGGGCAGCGGACTGAGGCGCTTCGCCGAGTGCCATTCTCGCAACGTCCAGGCGAGAGACAGAGACAGAGATTATTCTCTATATCGTGACGGCACCCGACCGCGGGACGCTCGCACTGGTACTTGGTTTGCTGCAAAGTCAATATATAACTAAATAGGTATTCTGTGAATATTTCAATCGTCCACCTGTTGCCGTTATTAATATCGAGCAAAAAATCATGGTTTTTCTATGGAAGCCCGCATTTTTATTTTATTGTTTTTTAGTATTTGTTGTTATAGCGGCAACAGAAATACATCATCTGTGAAAATTTCAACTGTCTAACTATCACGGTTCATGAGATATCGCCTGGTGACAGACAGACAGATAGCGGAGTCTTAGTAATAGGGTCCCGTTTTACCCTTTGGGTACGGAACCCTAAAAAACACTACTTAGGTGCTTCAGTGCATAAATTATGACTGTAACCTAATTTTCTAATTGGGGTGTATCAGGCAGGGTGTGCATTATTCCAGTTACATGTTGTATTATGCCTCGCGAGGATATGCTCATTTAGGACGAACCATTTAGTAGGTACCTTATTAATAGGTATCTATTGAATTTTAAGATTATATCTGAAATTTTAAGTTTGTGTATCTATGTAGTGAAATTAACATAGGTACAATACATAACATAAAATCACACAAAAAAAAAACCACTCATAAAACAGTTGCATGCGACTGTACATCTTGACACCAAATAGACCAAGAGCAAGGTTTAATGTTTTCAAACAAGTTTAAGCCACTCTAACTTAGTATTAAAAACATAAAAACATGTATTTAATTGAGAATTTATGTCTCTCGGACATTTCTAAGGACTGTAGACCGATAAAATTAGAAGTATACTAGCTTTTGCCCGCGACTTCGTCCGCGTAGAAGTCGGAAATGGTTCTAATAGGGCTTTTTATTGGTTTTTTACGTTATAAATTTTGTTATAACAAATAAATTATTATGTTAAAATGTTTGAATTCCTTATCGCGCGTTGCGAAAGGGGGCTAGACGGAAAAAATTAGGACCAAAAGTTGTAACGACACTTTTTACTATAGTTGTAAGCCGAGCGGCGTGCGCGTGTTTCTCTGTCTATCTCTCTCTCAAAGTCGAAGTCGGAGTCGAAATTGAAGTCGGAGTCGGAGTCGAAGTCGGAGTCGAAGTCCGAAGTCGAAGTCGGAGTCGAAGTCGAAGTCAGACTCGAAGTCGAAGTCGGAGTCGGAGTCGAAGCCGGAGTCGGAGTCGGAGTCGAAGTCGGAGTAGAAGTCGGATTCGAAGTCGAAGTTGGAGTCGAAGTCGAAGTCGGAGTCGGAGTCGAAGTCGGAGTTGGAGTCGGAGTCGAAGTCGAAGTCGAAGTCGGATTCGAAGTCGAAGTTGGAGTCGAAGTCGAAGTCGGAGTCGGAGTCGAAGTCGGAGTTGGAGTCGGAGTCGAAGTCGAAGTCGGAGTCGAAGTTGAAGTCGAGCGAGTGTATAAGTCGACACGAGTCAAGAGACTTATACTTATATACTTATACTTATACTTCGAGACCAAAAGTTGTAAAGACACTTTTTACTATAGTTGTAAGCCGAGCGGCGTGCGCGTGTTTCTCTGTCTATCTCTCTCTCAAAGTCGAAGTCGGAGTCGAAGTTGAAGTCGGAGTCGGAGTCGAAGTCCGAAGTCGAAGTCGGAGTCGAAGTCGAAGTCAGACTCGAAGTCGAAGTTGGAGTCGAAGCCGGAGTCGGAGTCGGAGTCGAAGTCGGAGTCGAAGTCGGAGTCGGAGTCGAAGTCGGAGTCGAAGTCCAAGTCGGAGTCGAAGTCGAAGTCGAAGTTGAAGTCGAGCGAGTGTATAAGTCGACACGAGTCAAGAGACTTATACTTATACTTCGAGACCAAAAGTTGTAAAGACAGTTTTTGCTGTAGTTGTAAGCCGTGCGGCGTGCGCGTGTTTCTCTGTCTGTCTCTATCTCTCTCTCTTATAGAAAGAGGAACTTCGTTCCATCCGGGTGTCCCTTGACACCTCTCAAGTTTTTTGTTTTTCTTTCGGGTGCTAGAATCACCAGGCTACTCTGTGCGCTTACTCTGGAGCATGCCACATACAACTGGCCTTAAGAGGACCTTAAGAGTTTGACCTTGAGCTTTGTTTGTAGTCATTGCGAAGCATACTTTGAAGGAAACTGCACTCTCTTGAATTCGAAGGGGTAATTTGATGGTGTTAGGGGAATCCTAGGAATAAATACAGACCTCTGTAAAGCTTAGAAACCTTCAAATGCGGTACCTATTAATATGTATAGTACGGTGACTTTCGAGACATTCCACATTCCAATTTTCAAAGAGTATTAGCTTTACCCGCCCCGACTTCGCACGGGTAGCTTTAAACCCTACCTACCTACCCTACCTACCTACCTACCCTACCTACCTATCCTACCCTACCCACCCTACTAAAATTAGGGTAGGGTAGCTACCCTAATTTTCTCACCGTTTAAACCTTCCCTGGACTATGACAAACGTTTCAAAACCAAAATCAGCTAAATCGGCCCAGCCGTTCTTGAGTTATAAAATTACAACGAATAGTGGCATTGATTTTTATAGATATAGATTTGCATTGCAAGCACCAAGCCTCTAAGTGAGTTCAACCTTATTTGAATAAAATCGGATTGACTTTTCAAACATGTGTCAAAATAAAATGTAATTTAAATCAAAAGCACTAAGGAGTATTGATATCAACTTCGAAGCAAATCACTCCCAAAATAACTTTCTACCCCTATTTAACCCCGTTAAAGGATGAATTTCAATAAAATACGAAACAGGTCTTCCATTAATTCTGTTAAAGAATGTTTATGCAAAATTTGAAGTAGATTGGACCAAGGAATCACGTTGTCCCATACAAACTTTGCCCACCTTTTTCACCCCCTTAGGGTTAGAATTTCGAAAAATCCTTTCTTATCGGATGCCTACGTCATACAAAGAACACACCCTCCAAGTTTCAGGTCTCTACGATCAGCGGTTTAGGCTGTGCGTTGATCCGTCAGTCAGTCATTCAGGACAAAGCATTTTATATATATAGATTACACATATTAATAGAAATATTTTTTCATGCCAATTTTTCGTGAATTCTTCGATCTAGCTCTTGGACTATACCTTACTAATTGAACTCATTATATCTCCTAAACTAAGACCAGACAAATTCTGATATTTGGCGACAAATTTCGACTAATTAATGAAAAAAAATTTGGGAGAAAACAGATCTTCGCTAGGTGCCTTAGTTTTTGAGATATAAATTTGGCCCTGCTGGGGAGACTCTCTCCAGATCGGCCACCTATAAACCCTTATATCTTTTGAACCAGTGACCAACAAATTCTGATATTTGGCGACAAATTTCGACAAATTAACGACAAAATATGGGAGAAAACAGATCTTCGCTAGGTGCCTTAGTTTTTGAGATATAAATTTGGCCCTGCTGGGGAGACTCTCTCCAGATCGGCCACCTATAAACTCTTATATCTTTTGAACCAGTGACCGACAAATTCTGATATTTGGCGACAAATTTCGACAAATTAGCGACTAAATTTTTGTGTAATCAAAATTAAAATCCCTGTTGGTGGCCCTGCCAGAGTCAATGACACGTCATGATTGAGCGATTGCATGCTTGAGCGGTCAAGAATTTGGAATTTGGTTGCTCTGCATTTGGCTATTTTTTTTAATCTCTAGGCAGCTGCCCTTCCCTGGCGACGGTCTTAGGATTTTTTTAAACGTAAAGAAATAAAGACAAAATTAACGTCGTATCGTACATAAACGTTTTATTCCAGTATATGTACAATGTATTATTGATCCTCATTTTAAAACAAAGAACATATTTCTTACATGAATTTCAGAAAGGCTTACATACATACTACCATGCATTTTGGGGAATGTATTGCACAATGTATTTAATTTAATACTAGCTAAGATGTTACAAGAAATAAAAAAAATGGATATGATAGGTAGGTAAAATGACAAATTTTCTAAACCAGATCAGCAGGTATCTCTTGTCTTTCATGGGACAAGGCATGAAAACATTTCATAACCATCACATGGCACAATTCTAAATTAACTTGTTTAAGTCTATATCACAATAAATTGATAAAAACCGTAAAAACCCCAAAACATACAGTATTTGTACTAAACAATGAAAACTTTAAAACTGTCACAAATGTTAATTACATACACATTTTATGTACATAATTTTACACTAGCATAATAATAAATTTACATTGAACTAATCAATAAATCAGTCAATTACTATAATACAACAATACACTCGATACCCAACACACTTCAGTAATGTAACAAAACAGTGAAACCTGCAGTCAATATCTAGTCTAACATAACGAAGTATGCGCAGGATTCGATGTGACGATGTCGCAAGGTGACATCATATTCATAGCATATTCGACCAACAGAATTATTGTTATAAATAAAAGTTGTGTGTAATAAGTAGTGTTATTTCGACATTTGAATCCTTCCTATTATTCGTATTATGCAATGATGAAAATAATAATATGAGCAACCGGCAACCAATATAAAAATTCTAATTTATTTAGCCTCGAAAAACATTATTCTGGAAGTTAATTTTATTTTGTTATTAAAATTAAACTGCTTGTATTTATTTGGTGATCATTAAAACATAGTATATAAGGGGTATAGAAGGAATAATGAATGGCCATCATACAAAATTGTTTATCTATCACAACAGACAGCTATATAATAAACATCAAATAATGGCTTCACATTAACATTAATATTTTATACAACATTTATAAGTATTCCATAATAATATAGTAAACTAGTAATATAGTAAACTTTAAGATTTATTTTAATACAATAAGATGTTCAATGATTTTCTGGTTACAAAGTCTTTCTATCTTGAGTCACAGACTACGCGAAAGTAAGTTACCAGCTTGCCTCGAGTGCCACATCCGTTCACGTGAACGTCCGACCTGTTACCTGGCAAGCGCCCGCTCCCTACCGTCGGATCAAGACAAACAGTGGAGATTCATCGCACCAACCCGGGGGTTTGCCAAACCGCACCACTCTAGCAGTCCACGATACTTCGCGCTCAGTCGCTGCGGCTGAGGAAGCGGGCCGGCGGCGCGCGCGGCCGTCAGATGTGCACCGGCACGTGCAGCAGCAGCGCGTCGCGCCGCGGGAACTCCAGCGCGCACATCTCGCACTTGTAGGGGCCCGCCGGGTCCGGCGCCGCCGGGGGCGCCTGCGGGCCGCGCGCGCGGCGCCGGGCCGGCCGCGCGGGCGGCGGTGACGGCGCGGCGCGGCGCCGGCGCGCGCCCGGGCTGGCCGGCGGCCCGCGCCGCGCCGCCGTGTGGATCATGCGCGGGCGCGGCGCGGGCGACGGCGCGCGGCGGCGGCGGCGCCGCACGGGCGACGCGGGCGACGGCGGCGAGGGCGGCGTGGGCGGCGAGGCGGGCGACAGGTGCGGCGTGTCGGAGGCGCGCGAGGCGGGCGAGGGGGAGCGCGAGGCGGGCGGGGGGGAGGGGGAGGTGCGCTCCCAGTCGCGCGGCGTCGCCGGAGACTGCTCTGTCTTCAGTTTTCGTCGTCTCTTGTACTTCCGCGGCCCCGTCTGGAAGCATATTATGATATTATCGCATATACAGTTACGTATAAACTGTACATCCCGTTTGCCCTAATGTCTGAAAGTCATTTGGTCCACCATAATAGTGGAAGCTCCCAATAAAAACATTCACCTTAGTCGCAGTCCTCACCTGGGGTTGTCTCTTGAGCGCCGTGTTAGCGTCACAGTGCTGTATGAGATGCTGCACCAGTTCCGCGCTCGAGTGTAGCGTGCGCCCACACACTACACAACAGTAGGCGGGGCCACCTAGCAACAAAAATAATAAATATAATAGGATCTGTATGGTGTGGTAGAAAAAAGAGAATTGTAGTGAAACCATGACAGCCCGACGGTACCAAATCTATGTGACAGTGGATCAGTGCTCACTGCAGTGCAAGTTATGACTAGTAAAAAGAACACGTAAATCAAGTGTCTCGCCTTTACATAAAGTAAATAAGAAAGATGATAATGGAGGATTTTTTAATTTTATAGTAATTACTTAGCTGTTTAAGTTATATTTAAATTACTTAATAGTTAATAGGGTAGATTGTAATGTGAATGAAGTGTCACCAACTGAGATAATTTATAAAAGGAAACTGAATGGATGGCCTATAAAAGCAAGTAATGTATTACATACCGTTAGCGCGCCGGTCGGGAGCGGAGTGGTGCGAGCGAACATGTTCACGTAGAACCACGCGCTGGTTGAACGCGCGCGGACACACCGCGCATGCGTACGGCTTCTCGCCTGAAACATGTTACATATAAATTATATTTGACGTTCAGATCTATAACTCATTTTTATTTAAAACCTCCTTTTTTATACATAAAAATTCTCAAGTGGTGAACCCAGCATTTCATGTGTGGGTTCTACAAATGATATCTGTAATAAATAAAATAATAGGTAGGTAACTTTCTGAGGCATTCAGGTTTAAACATTTACAGATCGCTCTTGATCTTACTACACAGACAGATTTTAGCAATTAGCTAAACCATACATTCATACCTTAAAAGATGGTACAACATTTTTGAAGTGAAACTTCTATATAGACGGGGGGTATTAGGATTTTTCTGTCACGAAAAAGCGTTACGGCCGCGTGGAGGGGGTAGACGATATAACGCGTGGTGAGAAGTGGCAGCGGCGGAGCGGACGGAGAGAATAGATTAGAATCTCAAGTTTTTATATTGAACCGATTTGAAAAATTCTTTCACTGTTGCGAAGCTACACTGTCCCCGGGGGACATAGGCTAAATTCTATTTAAAAAAAAATGGGTTCCTTACTAAAACTACAATAATGTAACCCATTGTGTTAAAAAATTATCTCTAATATTCTTAAAATCGCGTGCGCTGCGAAAACTATTGATGATAGAATAAAATAATGTACTACAACTTTGCAGAACACATCATTATTTACAAAAAGTGTCGCGACAGTATATGTCTAACTATTATAGTTATGCCACAATAAGTGTTCCTTTATTTTAAAAATTTAATTGAAATGCCGCCGATAGAAAAGGCTCTTTATTTGTATCTTGGTATTAATCTTGGTACTTCATATTCAAGACTGCTTCAATACCTATATATAACTTTTTGAATTATTCAATTCGCACATTCCATTCGAAAGATACCACGAGTTTAAAAATGTAAGTATTAGAAAAAAGTTGCGTGGTAGCCGCTCACCCTGCTCGGCTAGCTAGGCAGCACCTTATGCAATGTTGGCTTCACTGGGGTACCCACAGAACATATTTTATCTGTTCTGTGGGGGTACGGGCCGTACGGGAGGGGAGTCAATGTCAAGAAATGAAGTGCTGTAGGTAGGCTGTAGGTAGCGTAGGTAGGGTAGGTAGGATAGGTAGGTAGGTGCGCTGTAGATAAGTACTTAGTGCTACCCGTGCGAAGCCGGGGCTGGCAGCTAGTTGATTATAACGCAGATGAGCCGAATGAAGATTGATGACGAAAGATGTGCATTTGTTAATGTTCCTTTGCGTGTGTATAAGTTTAGAGTAGACTATAGGTGTTTTTTTTGGTTCCGGATTGAATTCAGTTTTTTTGTTTGATAAAATAAAATATGTTTAAATAAAAAATGCATTTATTAAAATGTACCTAACCTTACCAAATCATAATAAACAGTAAACCTGCGAAAAAAAAATGTGTGCTGGGACACATAGTAGAAGTGAAACTTCAACGGACAAGTGGAAAAACGAATCACAACAAAATTTTAACTTGACGTTTTACGGGCAGGTTTTCAAATTAGACAAGTACATTAACAATCTGCCCGTACAACTTAAAAAGTTAAAATTTTGTTGCGATTCGTTTTTCCACTTGTCCGTTGAAGTTTCACTTCTACTATGTCCCAGCACACATTTCTTTTTTAAATTTTCTCAGATCAGCTGATGTCAAGTAGAACATATCATCATTAAAATGTGCTGAAAAAAATGCGGCTGTATTTAATTGGCAACCATTCATCTTCTCTTTGTTCTTCTTATTTTTCTTTAACACCCGTTTCTTGTGGTAACATAACAGTTAAATACAAATAGTGATTAAGTACATCTATGTATATAATATTTTAAATCTGTCTGTCTATTAACTTTTTACGCTTTAAGGGTACGCTAGTCGGTCATTCTTCCATACAAACCTAATATGGTGATTACTCGTGTTTGACGGTGTACATTCAAAATTAAAAATATTTTTTTTGCACTGCGTCTTTGTTCGCGCTACTTCCCCTGGATTCCCTCGACGTGCTTGAGCGGGTGGAATCTCCATTGCCTCACTCTCATAGTCCGACGGGATGGCAACCCACCACGAGCGGAGAGAGATTAGGCGAAGGACCCACGCTTTATGTGCTATCGAAGCACGACGCGTTTTATTAAATTGTTTATGTACCTATAACTTTGTATTCGAAAACATAGTTGCAAAGAAAAGTTAATATAAAAAAAGAAAGAAAGAAAAAAAAAAAAAAAAAACTTTTTAATATTTTGAAATCATAATGTAACCTCCATACTTCCTAAATTCTTTTAATTTTTTTTTGTCAGCGCTACCTTAAATTACCTTAAACGAATTTTTTGTTATATGTCATCATCCGTCATAATATTTATATAAGAAATGGTAATAAATTTGAAAAAAAATGTACCCGCGCATGGAAATTTGTTGGTATATTTCCTAAAGGCACAAGAAGGCATCTTTGTAGAGCTGTGTGTATTAAAAATGAGAAAGTTTTTCCGATGTGTCACGAACTGTGACGAATGAGGAAATGATACGAAGTGAGCGACGTCGCTCAGTTTAGGGAGTTACATATTTCGTGCGACGTAAGTATGGTGAGGGCGAATCCTTGATTTACATTAATGATATTTTCTATTTAAATGCAAAATATATTTCTGTCACATATTGTTTTCACAACTTATACAAGTTACTGCCTATGTTAGCTGGCTCCAGGATTTGCAAGCAAAACAGTCTGCTTAAGAAAAACTTTTTTGGACGAATCTTTTAACGCAGCTTGTAAACTTTCAGAAATGGTCACGCTAAAAAGTGTTAATACTTGCGACTGTCTTCTTTTAATTCAAAGAGAAAGAAAGAAAGAAAGAAAGAGAGAGAACGCCAGCAGAAAAAAACAAACGTTTTTTCGTGGGTTTTCGTTCATAATTCTCGAGGGTGTTAAAGCCGATAGTGAAGCAAAATGTAAATCCAAGATGGCGGATCTAAAAAAAGAAAAATCATCATGGGTATCGTTTTCATGGTTTTCGAGCTGATCGTGAGGTCAAAATGTAAATCCAAGATGGCAGCTGCAAATATATTGTTTATCGTATGTGAGAAGGAACTTCGTTCCTGACGGGGGTCCGTCCCCCCCGACCGGCCACTTTTTTTTTTTTGTGTAGGCACAGATGAGTTTTAATATGAATTTCATTATTATATAATATGTAAGTTAATTTACAAAAATATTCCGGAATAAACTCTGAATTATGGTGAAAACTGTATCAAAATTCGTTGCGTAGATTAGAAGGACAATGCGGTCATACAGACAAGCAATGCGACTTCAATTTATTATCAATATATGTACCAATGTGACTCTTTCAATTCATTATAAATACTGTGTTTATATTGAACATTACTGACACGCCATCCATAGACAAATTTATCTGTAAACCAGTCGACACAAAAAAATATTTGTAAACCTACGAAATTCTACGACACCTCATTCTATCTCTACCCATTTTTCACTTTCTGTTCCGGTAATATCTCGCTCGAATCAGTCGCCCCTGCTCTAATTATAGTTAATATAAGTCTGAAATCGCCAACCCTTCTTGAGCAAGCGTGGTGATCAAAGCTCGTGCCTTCTCTGTATGAGAAAAGACATTTGCAATGGGAAAATAATAGGCCGGTATTATTTATTACTATAGATTACGCACCTGTATGTATTCTTTCATGTTTCCGTAGCGTGCCACCGTCTGCGAACGCTTTCCAGCAGAAACGACACGCGTAAGGACGCTCGCCCGTGTGGATACGGATGTGAATCTGTTGCGAGCTCCGCGAACCAAACACCTTGCCTATGAACACATAAAACAAAGTGATACAGAGAGGGAAACATTCATAAATAAATCTGCTGTGCTCTAGAAACACGAGTATATTTCGGTTTTAATGGATACGGGTTAGAGATGGGCTGAAACTCCACCGAAAGCAATGCTCGAAGTCGGCCACTTCGATCATTGCTTTCGGTGGAATTTAGGTATACAAAAACCGAAACTGTGATTCTAAAATAATTAATAAACAAGGTTACGTACTTTCTCTGTTCAGTGTTGTAGAAGTCCTCGTGTTTTTTATTATGTCAAAATTAATTGTTTGTTGATTTAAGTTTAATGATTGACTATTACAGGCAGAGTTCCTATTGCTATATTATATTAAAAACTGTAGGTCAGAATCTGGCATAGATTCTAAAATTTTATTATTAACAATAAAGGCTACGATTTCATTTAATCACCCTATTTTTAAGCGTAGAAATATAAATACATTAAAGAGTGCTAATCGGTACATCTCTAGTACAGGTGCCATTTTATTAGTAAGGCGTATGTATTTTTATTTTTTCAGGAAAATGACATGAAGAGCACAATCCAAGCTGATGATGACCTACGGAGTATTGCAAGTGTTAAAGTCACTCAATTTACTCACCACATACTCGACAAGGGAATTGCCGTGAATTATTCGATGATGTTGTATTATTTCGACCTCTAGCCATTCTTTTTAACCTGCAACAGAGAAATATATTTTGTATACTATTTTATAAATAGGGTGTTTTATCTCAGGATTGGTATTCAGTTAAGCGCACATCCAGCTTGGTAATTCCACTGTTACTAGTTAGAACTGACGTGCATTTGACTGGTCTCTGTTGTATAATTATGCAGCTAAAGCACTAGCAAGTGGTGAAGGGCGGGTGTTTTGAGCTAGGACCGAAAAAAAATATAAATTACGGTATAGGTATCGAAGAATTTTGGTTACTTCTACGACTTAGGTTCCGCTATCTGGGTAACCAAGAAGAATAAACATTTTACCTCTATTTAGGTTACCGTTTTAATACCGGTTACACACACATAGGCGCTGCGCGCCCTTTGATTAATGCCGACGGCACGTGTAGGAGGTAGTTTTTATTTTGGTAACCAGTATTAATACTGGTTGTATTCAATTTAAGGTAACCTTTAAAAATACCTGTAAAAATATAAATGTTCTGACCGAAAAAATACCCGTATTGATCATATCGGCTTCGGTCTCTGGTTTTCGGGGACTGTCTTAGGTAATTTTGACGTTCAATAAGTGTTGATACTCATAATTTGAATAATTGAAGATTATTCAGTAAAGGGATAAAGCAGTGTTTAATGATAAAGATGGCTTCGTCTATAATGGAATTCAGTACAATATTATTGCCCGGCCAGGCCCCCAGGGCTATTATGACTTACTTTAGGTTTGGTTTGCAAGACATATAATCTGACATTACCAAGCAGGTGATGTGGAGTTTCGATTAGATCCTGTCGTGTTACCTGGGCTGCGCGTGCGGCGCGCGGTGTCGCTCGGCGTGTCCCTCGGCGTGCGCGAGCAGCTGCAGCGCGTCGGCGAAGCCCTCGCCGCACACGTCGCACGTGTGCTCCGCCCACGTGCTGCTCGAACTGTCGTGCCGCTTGTAACTGCCACACGGAACAACAATGTTAATTCGCTTCTGTTTACGCACATTTTGTAAATTTTTTATGAACTTATGAATTACAATGTTCGCTACCAGAACACATAAAATTATTAACTTTATGTAGTGTTTGGTCACCAAGATACACGCTGTGCCCAGCTTGAGACCCGTTACTAAACTTGTCTGTTTTCTGTCGAGACATTCGTTGCGACGACATGTGTGTAATGCAACGTGTGTGCATCGTTACACACACGTTACATAAATTCAAGTTGAAGTAAAATGATATCTAAGATGGATTCGAGACTATGAAAATTTGCCGTACTGCGCGTTCATTAGCGCCATGGAATTATGATGTTTATCACGTACCTGTGTGCTGCAGCCACGTGTCTCCGCAGCAGGTCGGCTCGCTGGAAGGCGACGCCGCAGTCCTGACAGAACAGCTCGGGCCCGCGCATCGTGTCGTACACCGCACGGTCAGACGTCCCGTGTGACAGCGGGGATAAACGGAACTCCATGTCGTCTCCTGAATCGAACAACAATTTCAACATTAGCACTCTCTAAGTTATATTTCAAACTCATAACTGTAACGTTGTAACGTTCCGTTTTATAAAATAAATAGAATAATTACGAAAACTTTAAAACTTGGCTTCTTTTAAGCATTTGTAAGGCTCGCTAGTTTTTAGGGTTCCGTAGTAAACAAGGAACCTTTATAGTTTCGCCATGTCCACCTGTCTGTCCGTGGCTTAGCTCAGAGACGCTTAGCACAATTTTTTTTTTTTTCTTATAAAGTTACACAATTGGTGATACTTTATTTACATTACAATCTAGCCTATTAGCTAATAAGTAATTTAAATATAACTTAAACTACTAAGTAACTATAAAATTAAGAAGTCGTCCAATAACGTCTTTCTTATTCACTATAAGTTAAGGGGAAGACACTTGATTCACGTGTTCTTTATAAAAGTCGGCACTTGCACTACAGTTTAGGGTCACTTACACTGCACTAAACTAACTCAAAAGGTTTTACCCTTTTTAGCCTTCGCACTAATTCAGTGTTGTCAAGGAGTTGGATCGCCTCAACATTCACGTGATGGTGAAGTCTGTGTTCATGAGCTTCTGCATATTTTTGTATAACTATGGTAACGACATCCATCTTCAGGTCCCGGTGGAGGTCACTATTTCTAATGTACCAGGGCGCGTTGACTATATCCCTTAGTACTTTGTTTTGAAAACGTTGTATTATTTTACGATTGCATTGCCTGGTGCAGCCCCACAGCTGAATACCATAGGTCCATACAGGCTTTAAAACTTGTTTATATAACAGCAATTTGTAAGGTATTGACAATGGCGACTGTCTACCAAGTAGCCAATACATTTTTTTGTACCGAATATCTAATTCTAATCTTTTCTTTTTGACATGCTCTTTCCAGCGCAGTTTTGCATCCAGGGTTATGCCGAGATACTTAGCAGTATTCGCGTATGGTATTTGTTTGTTATTGATGAATACCGGGAAGTATTTTGGCTTTTTATTCGTGAAGTCAATGTGAATAGACTTGCTTTCATTAAGTTTGATACGCCATGTTGTAGTCCACTCATAGATACGATTGATGGAATCTTGAACCTTTTTTACAGCTTCCTCATGACTATTTCCAACAGCCATGATAGCTGTGTCGTCAGCAAAGGTAAATTATTGTCTAACTCAGGAATATCGCAGGTGTATAATAGGTACAGGACCGGACCAAGTACACTTCCTTGTGGTACTCCAGCTTTTATCTGCCTAAGGTCTGAATAGACGTTTCCTTGTCTTATCCTAAACAATCTGTTTGTTATATATGACTCTAGGATGTCTGAAAATTGTTGAGGCAGCATCGATCTTAGTTTATATATAAGGCCATCATGTCATACTTTATCAAAAGCTTGGGCTACATCAAGGAAAACCGTGGAGCACACCTTCTTCTCCTCCAGTGTTCTTTCAATAATATGAGTAATTCTATGTACTTGGTCGAGTGTAGAGTGTTGTTCTCTAAATCCGAACTGGTAATCGGGGATTAGATTTTCAGCTTCAATAAGAGGCTTCAATCTCTTTAAAAATAATATCTCGAATAGTTTTGACAACACAGGTAACAGTGAGATTGGTCTGTAAGATGTTGTTTCATGAGGTGGTTTCCCAGGCTTGACTATCATGATGACTTCAGCTACTTTCCACATGTCAGGAACGTATTTTAACCGAAATGCAGCATTAATGAGCGTGGTAAGCTTAAGCGTTAGCTTAGGTAGGTATAGCTTTACGTGGAAGATTTTGTAAAACTTCTCCTGTAATTAAGTCGTAACCAGGAGATTTTCTCCGATTAAAATTACACTTAATTTCTCTACATACTTCTTTTGGGGTAACCAACTTAATATCTGAACTATTTTGAACTCCCTGAGTTAATATCCTCGCATTGTGAGTCTGGGATTCATTTGGATGGAATATTCGTTCTAAATGATCAGCGAACCTTAAGGCTTTTTGTTCATCCGTCACTGCCCATTTTCCATTTTCTTCCTTGATAGGAGGAATTTGCATGATCGGTCGTTTCATGTGCTTCGTAGCCTTCCACAGCGAGTAGCCGGTTTTAGTATCACTCGTTAATTGGCTAAGGTAGCTGTTTGTTGAGGAGTCGTTGTAGTGCTGAATTTCTTTCCTAAGACGCTTAGTAAGGTTGTTCAGCAGTCTTTTATCTTGTGGACATCTGGTCTGATGCCATCTGTTTCTTTGTTTCCGCTTTTCAGTTATAAGACACCTTATTTCTGCAGAGTAGGCGGTTGCCTTGACCCGGTGTGTTTTTTCCGGTGTGTTTTTCCAGGCAGCTTGCTGTATACTAGTTGTAAGTTTACTTAATTCCAAATCTAGCTGTTCCAGAGTTTTTAATGGAACTCTTAATTCTATTGTATTATCCAAGTCTAATCTGAAACTTTCCCAGTCTGTATAAGTACAAGTGTAGGATTGCTCTCTATGCGTAGGATCCGATGCCATACTGATAAAATTATTGGTGAATGGTCCGAATTCATGTCAAAGCATTCATCAATGCTCAAATAATTAGTAGATATATTTTTTGTTATAAAAAAGTCTATCAGGTCAGGGACTTTGCGTGGATCGCTTGGCCAATAAGTTGGTTTTCCGGTAGAAATAGCTTCACACTAGCTCTTTTATGGCACTCATAAGTTCCTTTCCTTTAGTGGTGGTTAGTCTTGACCCCCAATGCGTATTTTTTGCGTTGAAGTCGCCACCTAAGATGAATCTTCGTCCAAGTTGGTGTAAGAACCTCACAAAACGGTCTTTTTTATTATTGTCTTTTTTATTTTTATCTCGGGGGCGAGTAGATGGCCGCTATGGTAACTGGATACAGTTGAGATTGAATACAAATCGACACAGCTTGAATTTCATGACATTCATACTTAACTTCTTCATGATGACAGAGATTCTCTTTGACTACAACCGCGCTACCACGTCGGGCAGAATTGTCAGGGTGCAGTGCATGGTACACTTTATATCCTCGGAACTTTATATATGATTCCTTAGTAAAGTGAGTTTCAGATATAAGGCATACATCGATGTTTTCAGTGATCAGGACTACTTCTAATTCTTGTTGATGTTTAAGTAGTCCGTTTGAGTTCCATGCCATTATTTTTAATGGATTCATTTTTTCGGTCTGGAAATAGCATTCGTAGCGCTATTTTCTAGTCTATCTAAACGAGCGTTAAATAAGGACATCAATTTAATAATTTCGTCCAACTTTCCTTCCATGCCTTTATCGGCATAAATATTCTCACGAATATTCGCAAGGTTGACAGTTTTGGCTGCAATACTGCCCTACTAAGCGCAAAAGCGGTATCTCAAAAAATATCGTAAATTTGATTTTTATGCCATCGGATAGCTTTAAAAAATACGCATCTAATGAACTAAACCTTTTAGCGTTATCTTGTTGAAAACATATAAAAATACCCTTAAGAAAGATTTCCCTATCTCAGTTTTAACATAAATCACTAAGGGTATTAGAGGTATATCAATATTACGTAGGCAAACAGCCGTATATTTAAATACCGTCAAATAAAAAAATATTATATTAAAATTAAAATTTTAAATAGTTTTTATATAATAATATTATATAATTATAATAATTCATATTTTAATATTATATTAAAATATTATACCTTAAAAAAGAATGCCCTTTTGGAGAGAACTCCCTACTTTTGATTAGATTCATTTCATAGAATCCGTGTTTTTTTTCAAATATTTTTTATGCCATAATAAATCTGATTAATAAAAGACTTAATAAATATACTTTGATCGTTTTTTTTCCTTTAAATAATACATATTTTATTCGATAGAAAATTCATATTTTTTTGTATGCATAAATGTAGGAGAAAAGCTAACGAAAAAGCGGTAACTCAAATTGAAATTGAATAATTACTAAGCGGTGTAGCAGTATCTCATGAAAAAGCTATATCTACATACATTTTAGATTTTTTAACTATTGTAGTAACAAATAGATCCAATATAATATATAAATTCTATATAATAAGCAAAAAATTCATTATACAAAATAAAAGAAAGATAATTTTACAAAACTCCAATTATCTCGAAACTAGCTTTCCTTGAGATCCCGCTTTTGCGCTTAGTAGGGCAGAATATGCGCGTAAGTTTTCTTGTAAGCGTTTTTTGTCACGTAATGATTTTGCGTTTGCGAGCTATTTTGCAGTATTTCGCTGATTTTGCGCTGGCTTTTTATTGCCGGCTTCTTCATGGTTTTGTTTTTTATGCCTTGCATTTTCCGGGCTACTATACATCCTCTATAATTAGCTGGATGCGGTTCCCCACAGTGGACGCATTTTGGCTTCTCGTCTGCCGGTTTTTTGCAGTCAGCAGTCAGATGTTTGCCTGTACATTTGACACATCTAGGTTCCTTAGAACAGTATTTGTGTGTATGTCCGTACGCCTGGCATTTCTTGCATTGAGTTACTAGCCTCGAAGTATGGAGAGGATGTACTTTTACTTTACATCCTAATATTGACTTAATGCTATAGATTTTATTTATGTCTTCCTCATTTCTGAAAGTCAGCATAAACATGTTCAGAGGCTCCTTATTTTTCCACCTTAATTTGTTTGCTGCATCTTCAATCTGGAAACCTTTACCTTGTAAGTCTGCAATTATTCTGTCAGGATTGCATGTGAAATAAAGGTTTTTCACCATGACTCTAATTGGCCTTTCCTGCTTGTTTTCGTAGGAGTGCCAGAGAAAGTTATTTTCAGTTAATAACTTTGTTATAGACTTATATGTGTCTTCGTTCACTGCATTTATTTTAACGCACTTCCCATTCAACATTTTAGTAGTAAATTTATCACCAGACTCAGTCTTCGACAATAAGTCAAACAAGGCCTGGTAGTTCTCGACGCCATCTACTACTACTGGCGGAGGTGGCGGAATCTTTTTGGTTTTTACTTTCTCGGTTTGAACAGTCTCTAGGTGTTCAATGTTGGCAGTGTGAGTGGGCGATGTGTTTAATTTTCGTTTTTTCCTGCTCTTTTGCCTGATCCACTGAGTTTCCCTAGCTAGCTCCTCCTCGTCCGTGCAGTATTCAGGACACTGTGTTGGACTTTTTATTGACTCATCTGGCTTACTGGTTGCAGCTGTATGTTGTTGTGCTTTATGCTGTAAATACCTCACTTGTTGTTGGAGGCTTTCTATTTGTTTTTCCATATCAGAAATAACATTACGCAGCTGTTCGTTATCAGCTCTTTCTGCGCTGTAGTGTTTGTACAGCAGTTGTTCATTTTCGGTTTTCACCTTAATTTTGGTGGTCTCAGCCATGTTATTGGCGAGTTAATAAGTATCACTTAATAATTATAATTGAAATGTAGGTCAATTCTTACGTAATTTTGTGTCATCGCGGCGAGCGCGGTCCGGCCGGCGCGGTTGGTTTGCTGCGTCTGCACTTTGCACTTAAGTAGAGCACACGATCGACGCGACTAATCTCAACGAATAACAAAACACTATGAACTAAACGCTTAGCACTATAAAGCTGTAATTTGGCATGGGTATACTCGTATATATTAATAACGCCGACAAAGTGGTAAAATAAAATCAAGTTTTTTTTTTTTAAGTTACCTCCCCTTCACGTAAAGTGGGATATTTTATTTTTCTCGCCTATTCCATAGTGGGCTCAAATCGGGCAAGTATCAATATGGCTTTTTCAATTCATATGTACTTTCCGAGTTTATCTTGAACAATATTGACATCGGTGAAGGAAAACCTGGTGAAGAAACGAGCGGGGTAATAGCGTAACACACATGAAATGACAATCGATCACAATGTCTTTCATTTTGACAGTTCAGCCACGTTCATTGCGTTATTAACTTTTTTGAGCAGACGAATTTTTCAAGCCTATGAAGTAATGGATTAGGAATATCATTCAAAGCCCTCGGGATTATGATTGTAAATGTGCTACGCAATTAGGGTAGGGTGGACTGGACTAGACTGGACTTTATAGTTAAGTCTGAAATCACCAACCCGTCTCGTCGTCCGTCAAAACGTGGTGACCAATGCTCGTGCCTTCTCTGTATGAGAAGCTTGGGAAATACGCGCGACCAGCACAGCCGTGCACTGTCACATCCACACAACTCACCCGAGTCGGAGTCTTCGTAGGGCGGCTCGGGCGGCTGGTCGCGCGGCGGCAGGTGCGGGTGGCGCGAGGCCACGTGCGCCGCCAGCGCCTCGCGCGACCAGCACAGCTCGCCGCACGAGCCGCACTCCACTGGCGAGTCGCCGCCGTGCACCTACCGACACACAAACACATTTTCAATAACACATCGTTTAAAGAAATAGTAAATTATCAACTTCTAGGTGTTCCGGACTCTAGCAAGACGACGCGAAGAACATAAAAAAAAAACTGCATATTACGCCCGTGAAAAAGTTAAATTATCCTGTTTGCGTGGCATAGGCATCCACCTCTATTTTTCGAGAAACACAAGGTAATACAAATACAATACAAATAATTTATTTTCTTTCACAAGTTATGTACTACATCTAGTGGTTGAAGTGACCTTTTAGACAAAAACTGCCTGACAATTTTAGGTAATGGTATGGTTACTTGCCAAAGCCTGTCCACATTTCAATACTCGTTGGTAACAAAAGCAGTAATAAGCACTGACCCTGGCATGTGACTGCAAAGCCTTCTCCCTAGCGAAGCCGACGCCGCAGTGCCGGCAGACGAAGGGGCGCGAGGGGTCGCTGGGCGGCGGCGGCGGCTCGGGCGCGGCCGGCGCGGGCGCGGGCGAGGGCGGCGAGGGGGGGGGGGCGCGCCGGCGAGCGCGCGCGCCGCGACCACTGCTGGGTGCGCGCTGACGTCATGTTCTCCCACATGCCGTTCTGAGAACAAGTACAAATTGTATTACATAAATAGCTACAAAGCAAGTTATTATTATTCTCAAACTAGCGACCCGTCCCTGCTTCGCCCAGTTTTCTACGAGTTAACGAGATTTTATAATTAAATGGAAATTTAACATTAATGTATAATACACATAAACTTTCTTGGATTTTTTTCTAAGGGAGGATTAAAACTGCATCAAAATACGTTGTATAGTGTAATAGATTAACGTGGTCACACAGACAAACTAGAAATTAGACTTTAATTGATAATAAGTATAGATAGATTTACAAAGTACAAAGAGCAAAGAGCAGTACGGTTATGGAATGCCTTGCCCGTGTCGATAAGGCGTGCTCAATCTTTGTCCACTTTTAAAATTCCGGTGAACAAACTTCCTCTTTCCTTAAACATCATCATTACATATAGTTCCTTATTCTTGTTTCATGTTTATTATTTTATAAACAGGGTGTTCGGGAGAAGGTTGAACATACGAAAATGGCGGATCCGTGGGGCCGTCTACTACGTTTTTAGGCCCAATAACAAGACCCAGGCCAAAAGGATATCTATAAATGTTAAAAAAAAAAAAAAACGGAATTTGTCATTGCCAAAACTTAAAAAGTGAATAATTTCATTTAAAAACCACAAAACTGGCAAAATTGTATTTTTATTTTCATCTAAAGTAACTGTAGAATCTTATAAAATTCGTATTTGACGCAGATGATTGGTAGAAAAGTAAATACGAGCGAGCCCTTAAACTACAAACAAATCATAAATAAATACCGAAAGCCCGACTTTGAACTGCGTTAAAAAAAAAACTAACAGTGATAGAGCAGTTCTAATTTTGGGAAAACATCTTTAGTTCATGCCCAATCTAACGGTATGCAATATGCACAATTTCTTTTAAAACAACTAGAACAATTCGCCAATTTTAACTGCCTGGGACTTTTTTCACTGAAAGGATTGCGAAAAGTGAAATTAATACGAACCAATTATTTTTTTACATATTAGATTCTACAATTATTCTAGACAAAAAAAAAACCCACTTTTGTTATTTTAAATGAAATTATTGACGTTTGAAATTTGAGCAACCAAGAAATTCCTTTAAATTTAAAAAAAATCCTTGTGGCCTGAGTCTTGTTATTGGACCTAAACAAGTAGTAAACGGCCCCACGGATCCGCCATTTTCGTATGTTCAACCTTCTGCCGAACAGCCTGTATATCTATGTATATATATATATATATATATATATATATATATATATTTATGTGGTTAAGTTTATGTTTTATGTATTTATTGTGTATGTAAATGGTACACCACTGACTACCTGCAGTATTGTCTCTCCTTTTCCCTTTAATCCATCCAAAGGTTGTCTGTAAAAGATCGCTTTTAGCGATAAGACCGCCCATTGTGTCACCCTATGTAAAATTTCTAAATTTATTTCTGTCATTTGTATGGTGTGCATAATAAAGAATATTCTATCTATCTAAAGAGCAAGCTAAATTTGGTATGTCGAGAATAATATTTAACACACTACATACCTCCTCGACCGGCTCAGGAATCTTTTTCCGTCGACCTCGTTTCTTCTTTGGTTTTACAATTTGGTTATTGTCTAAAACATCCTCTGCAACAATTAAACAAACATAAGATTTAGAAAAAAAAAGGCTGTTTGTGTTTTTTAATTTTTTATTATCATGTTGAAGACTAAGAGGAACTTTCTTGAAACACAATTCAGATATCAGATATTTTAGAAGTTTTTCAACTAATTGGACCTTAAGTAGTCGGCTGAGACTACCTTAGAATAGAATAGAATAGTATATTCTAATTTTGCATAAAATATGGTACATACGAGGTCATAAATGTGGGTCTCCCTTGTTTCATCGAAAAGAAATTGCCAAATTATCACTTCCCAAACAATTTTACGCATAATTTCATTTGCCAAATTATTACTTAGCAATTAATCTCGTCTAACTAGTTCAGTTTCGGGTAGCCTGTTTTTTTTCCATATTTTTTTTCTATATAATCTAGTCGTTTCTGGCACTCGCCGGCCGCTGCCGCGGCATCGCTCGCTGCGCTCGCTCGGCTCGTGCGTAGGAGGTCACAGTTTTAACCTAACCTAACCATTTTTTTTTAATAATTAACCTACTCTAACTAGTTCCATAACTAACTGACCAAACGTTTATTGTCCAAAGATTGTCTGCTGTAATAAATCATTTGATTAAAGACCAAATGGCTAAATGACATTATCCTTGATAATATTCTGCCAAGTAAAAATTTGACCAAATGAAAATGTGCGTACTAAAATCATTCCAAACATTGCATTGGTATAAAAAAAGGTTGCGAACATTTGTTTGGGTAGTGAAATTTGGGCAAAATCTTTTCGGTAAAACGGCAGGCTCCCCATAAATGTAAATGGTTCCACATGCTTATATGCTTACTTCAGCATAAAACAAAAAGGCAATCATGGGGACTGCCGACAGAAGTGAAAACTTACAACTGGTTTACATGATATAAACAATATTCATCATCATTATTCCGTATCCCCACAAAAATAAACGGTAAAGGACCAGTGTCGCTTTAAAAAAAAGTCAATGTATCCTATGGTTATGGTCTACCCGTGTACCAATTTCATCTAAATTCGTTCAGCCGTTTTTGCGTGAAAGCGAAACAAACAAGCTCACTTTCGCATTTATAATATTAGTCGAGTATGTAAACTATTTTTGTGAAGAAGTAAGACACTTCTTCACAAAAATAACTTTACCACCCAAATAAACACAGAACTACACTTGGCTTCGAAGTTATAGGGTTGAAAATACAATGTCAGAGTCAAGAACAATAAAATTTAAAAGGAATGGTCAACAACTACTTGCGACCCTTGACTCACTCCAAATGTCAAAGAAAAAGAATGTGCACTCGCAAAATACACACAATTTAGGAATCCTGCACTGTACATAATCACATACGTATTAGAGTTTAAAGTTAGTCGAACAAATTGTAAATACGACATATAAGAAGTATGGATTTATAATGAGATCCACTCTGACTGACTTTAGGTGGACCTCTTCAGCAGATCCCTGAAAGATATGGAATGATCTCACCAGATTAGCTTGCGGCAGTTATTCCCTGGTATGCACCGGATCTATCCCTTGAGATCAGGAACACTTACCACCCACTTTTGTACTGTTTTAACCACAGCAAAACAAAACAAAACTTCGATTTTGCCCGGCTACACACAAACTTCCAATGTCAAAGTTTAGTGACATTTCATTAAACTTTGACGGAGTATAATTAGGAGCGTCCGTGCTCTTCAACGGCCAACGAACGAATCCCTAAAGAAGTTTTCACTTCAAATACCTTAGAAATGAAATTATCAAAAACAAAAACTAAAACCCAACTACAACAAAAAGCTCAACTAATAAAAACAAGACATCACAGACAGACAAATAAAAAATCCGGAGTCACACGTGTTACGGTGTTAGGACATAAATTGAACAGATTACGTGACTCCGGATTTTTTATTCGTCTGTCTGTGATGTCTTGTTAATACCTTTTTAGTTGACTTTTTTGTCGTAGTTGGGTTTTAGTTTTTATTTAAATTACGATGATGTATTAATTTAAAAAAAAAATTGAAATGTGCTAATTAAGCACTTTCATTAAAATTTGATAACCAACATGGCATCATTAAAAAATAAATCGTGACTTAATGTCCTCTAGAGGGCGCCATATACAATTTCATATTTTTGACGTCACATAGCCTATAACCAGCGGACCATCAAGACGGTTCCAACGATACCTCATTTTTCAAATTATGATGAGTAGTTCAGAAGTTATGAGGGAACAGATGTACATACATACCGGTCTAAAATCATAACCCTCCTTTTTGCTTCGCCGTATTCGGGTAAAAATACTTATAACTTGATGCAGAAGGCGGAGTACCGCGTGTTGTGGTGTAACTTGGAAGTGGCCCGTGCCCAGCAGTAAGTAGACTGCAATACTGCCCTGCTAAGCCGAAAGGCGCTATCTCTGAGATAAGCCCTTTTAGTTTTTTTTATACCATTGAATAGCTATAACAATGTCGCATCTAAATGTATAAGCCAATTACCGTTATCTAACTTTAAACATTAAAAAAGACACTCAGAAGTTTTTTATATCCTTATGTTTCCTTAAATTACAATTTACAAAAGTAAATTTTCTCAAAACTTACTCCGATTGAGATAGCGCCTTTCGGCTTAGTGGGGTAGAATAGGCTATATTGAACGATAAACTTTTTCATAGTGCACTTACCATAATCTATAGAATCGGGGTTGTCAGGCACAAAGGCATGAACCTTGAGATGGTTCATGAGGTCACACTTGCGCACGTACCGCACGCCGCACAGATTGCACGCATGCGGCCGGTCGTTCTGATGGGCCACCATGTGGTTCATGAGAGCAGCCTTCTTACGGAACCGCCGCGAACAAAAGTCGCAGGGCCAAGGACGCATCGCTGTGTATTCATCCTGGGAAACGGTAAAGAGTGTAATGCACCTAAGTTTCAAGGAAGAAGCTGTTTCGGTTTGGGCTGAAACTAGAAGAGTTGAATCGGATACGGTTTCGGCTGAAAATCGTGTTTCGGTTTTAACACTAATCCTGCTCTAACTAAATACAACGAGTATAGCTAAGTGTGCGAGCAACACGTATCAATGTTTTTGGTCCACTCGACAGTTCGACTGTCGAGTGGACCAAAAACTTTTGCTTCACTCTTTTGATTATTCCCGTCGTTGTCGCGCGGTACAATGTATGGCGCTAGTATGAAGTTCAATATTCGCGACGTCACTTCTGTGATAGTGCCGTTTTTGTCTAGCAGTTATTTTAAAACATTAATAACTTGGCAATATTTTAAGCTTTTACACTCTTTTATAGTTTGCACTACTTGAAAACAAAAATATTTTAGAGGAAAAAAAATAAAAAATTGGCAGTATTCATATTCCCTATCTATCTATTTTACTGGCGTAAAATAAAACAGATAAACAATTTATTTTGCTTTACTGAACTTAGATGTATTCAACTTACTTGATCTGTTGGTAAGGGAACATCAAGATCATTTTCTTCCTTCAGAACCACATCCGCGTTATTCAGATGATCCATAGGAACTTCAACTCTAAAATAAAAATATTAAAATAAATGCAGTTATAAAAATCAGACATAAAAAGAAATATTGTTTATTCTTGTGCTAAATAAAGTGACTTTTACACTAAGCTTGTCTTGAATGTAAAATTATTATAATTATTAAAAGTCATGGAAAACTTAACAGAAATAGTTATTCGGTTCATTTAAAAGATTTTTATCTTAGAAGGCACAATTGTGTCCCTAAGTTGCAATAATAATTAAGCGGACTAAATGATTTAAAAAAAAACTGAGAGATCTTACTGGTACCTTTCCTGCCCACCAGGAATTACCCAATCGTCTGTAATGACCTCTTCGGTGACACACTCCACGCTAGGATCGTCGGCCAATTCAGCTGTCTCTGTATAGCTCACTACGTCTTGAGATAAAAACATTAAGTTCTCTGCCGCCATTTGGTCCGTGCTCATCATCTCTTCAGCTGTCTGTGTGTACAATTGATTCTCTACCTTCAACTGAATATGATGAATAAAAATAATTTTTGGTAGTATATTTAAAGAAAAAAAATCATTTTATTCAACACACACACTTAATTATTATTATTTATACATTATGCAATTCACTCCCTTCTGTGTATTCTGTATCATTTTATGGCTGTGAATAGGTTACTGCACAGAAGTTTAAAGGCTTTTACAAACTAGTGTTAGTAGGTTTATTGCAAAAAAGAAAATAAAGACAGAAATGCCACGCTGTCACACAAAAAAAAAACCTATTAATGTTTTTTGGCTAAAATTAGATTCCCAAAGTAATTAGTCTCACCATGTTGGAGTATTCTGTGTGCTGCACGTTATCTAGGCCTGTTATCACCTCTTCTGTCTCAACAACACCTGGACTGTGCTGGAAAGCAAACATTTTCTTCAGTGGAGAAGAAAATAAAAAAAGAAAATGTAAGAAGAAAATAAAAGATAATGACCAAACTACTCTCGTGATAAGACTGTATTGTCTATTGTAGTTGCATATGAACCAAAAATTGGGTTGAGACCAACACAAAAGAAAATAGGAATGAGAGTATCATGTGCTTCCAAATCCAAAAAGGATTCATTCAATGTTTATAAGAAGTATGACAGAAGTATAGTCCACCCCGTAATTGCTATTCCACCCTCTGGTTGAATGTCACTTCCATGTCATAAAGCGACAACATCTATATCACTTTCAAGGCCAATGTGACAGTTACATAGTTGTTTCATATTACAGGGAATTATTGTCAATTGTGCTAAAGCAATTATGAGGCAAACCAAACAGTGAAACCTCCTTTTCTTTACCTTCACTTCAACTTCTTCCTCCCATTGGAGGTTGAAGTCTTCGGCTTCCCCATCCATAATAAGTTCGTGATTTCATTCCATTGATAGCGTAGTGGATCCAGGGGCCACCTAGAATTTTAGATATTTTTTTTGTTTTCATCAGAGTCAACTGAAGTCATTGAGGCAGCTGGAAACTTGAATGTTTATTCAATTCAATCTTGAAGTCTTTTGTCCTACTGTTTTACTATGGCCTTACATGGATACTTCCAGATGTATTATGGTTCATTAAGTTTTAAGATTAATTAAAATGTATTAAATTGAATAATTATGAAGTAACTGCCCGTAAAAATAATATAATAGCATAAAACTACATGGTTGAACTGATACAGGTAACATACTAATACATTCCTGTCATTAATTCTAGATACATCATAAAACATCCTTGAATCAAAACATCAACATAACCTTATCATCTAGCTACATTTTATATAGTTACAAATCAAGTGTTATACGAAAAGACCAATCGTTGGTAATAAAATATTCATTACTTTATATGTCGTTCTAATAATAAAGACTGAAAGCCGAAACAAAAATGGTGTCAACTTGGGAGTAAAGATGTAAAAAACAGTTAGGTTATCCTGTCAAAGTAGAAGGTTAGTTACAATAATCATTATACCTCTAATTATTTATTGAAATGGTGAAAAAGAACACTCATATAACGAGAAACATCATGGTCGATACGATAATCATTGCTGTTTTACATATCTATACGTTTACGTGACGCAATCATAGAACTTATCGATAGTTCATCATGGATGAAAACAATAATATAACCAAAGTCATTACATTTTTTTGAAAATAACTTACCTGGATATTGTTTAATATTTATAGATTGACCGTTTTAAGCTCAAAATTGCACTCGTAAAGCCAATATTTTCTAATGTTTGGTTATCAGACAAATGGCTATCTTCCATTTCCATTCCAACCACACCATAGACAAACTAACGCAAACGGCCAAACGCTCCAACAAACCTGTAAAAAGTTTTTAGCAAATAGAATGCCCGAAAATCCACAATTACATTATTTTATGTATCTCGACACAATGATTAAAAATACAATTAATTCTTGATCTTGTTATTAAAAAAATACAGGGGCTATATCATACGGGCAACATTGGCATGAGCCCATGAGATGAGCTTGGAATGACAGATGCAAAATTGGCTATGACAATCGTGTATCTTATTGATCGCATAGGCTGGATTGGATGCATCAAAATTCCATACATTATCAGTTGCTGGATTGACGGCAAAGTGGGCTGCTATGCAAAATGCAATGTCAATTTTCGGACTTGGTCAATACCATAGGATCCATAGATTAAATTAATAATATAGCTTGTTTCAGAACGAGCAACGAATGTCAGTCAAGTAACTAACAGATTGACAGTTTGACACTGTTGCCAATTTGACACAATTTTTGCTTGATTTCGTGTACAAATTCACAAATTGGTGTACAAGAATTGAACTTCTTTAGTAATTTTAAGGTTGATGTGCTGAAAAATGGCTCAGGAACTAAAAGAACTTTGTCAGCTTCTATTTCCAGACTCCACTGAAGGTAAACCGGCCCTTTTTATGCATTTAATTCAATTCGTCTTTTGTATTTTGTTTTACGCAAGAAAACAATTATAGTTATTACAATATAATTATAAGCTTTAGAATTCCTCTTGATTGAATTCCTCTTAATGAAATGGTTGCAACATATGACAATAATTAATCGATTGAGCACTGAACTGAACTATCCAACAAAATATTCTTACCATCCATTATTTCGTTTATTTATTTTTGTTTTCTTATAAAATTACATTTTTAAATATTTCTTACAAAAAGATATAAAAAAAACATTTAAAAATATAAAAAAAATAGGTGTCGGGAGCAGGGTCCAAGCTACCGGTGGTTAAGGCTGCAGAGATAGGAACCTCCTCACAATGCGAGCCATATCGAGGAGTACTGCCTTCTGAATCAGGCCCTTGATCCAACCGCCTAACGACAGCCATCCATTATTATTATTATTATTTCTTATCGTCCATTTGAACTATTTGTATCTACCTACTTAGATGTTTGATTATATTGTTTATACCAAATGTTTTAAGACGAGCGCTAATCCTGCCGACAAACTGTCACGCAGTTTGGCAGGTTTATAAATTGTATGCAAGTATTTGGTCCAAAATAAATGATTTATTTTTTTAATTATTTATTTCTTGATACTGAGGACTCTCATATCTCCTAAAATTTCATAAAAAATAATAAATATAAAAAATAATCATAAAACCAGTGAACGAAAATGTTTATTTTCGTTCACTGGTTTTATGATTATTTTTATGGAATATAAACAAGGAATATCGAAGGCATATAGAAATTTGAACAAAAAGAACAAAAATTTGAATTTGAAAAACAGTGAACGAAAATAAAACCAATCAAATTGAACTTTTAAGACTGTTACAGTGTTGGTTCTGTTTTGGTATGTTTTGAAGAACCTGTGAATCTTTTGCTTGAAATGACTCCAACTTTTTTTTTTGCATCTTTTTGATTAATTTTCAGAAAATGCTGAATACTTTAGTGATATTACTGACTACATAAAAAAACTGGGATCCCAGAATTGGGAGCATATTCAGAAAGAACCCGAGAGACTGACGGAGGAGATGAAACAGCTGACCGAACAAACACAAGAGCTGGCATTTGCTAATTACAAGACATTTGTTGAGACCGCAGAGATTTCACATACAATCATAAATGATTTAGCAAAGTCCAAAGATTCACTTTCTTCCTTCCTAGATAATACACCAGTTTTTTTACAAGAATGTGATAAATTCTCACAAATTGCTGGGAATATTGTCAAGGAAAAGAGGTAACACTTGTTAGTTATATTGTAACAGTAAGACTTTTATGTGACATGTGACACAAACATGCCACCCATTTTTAGGGTTCCATAGTAAATAAGGAACCCTTATAGTTTGCCATATCCATCTGTCTGTCTGCGGCTTAGGTCAGAGACGGTTAGTACTAGAAAGCTGTAATTTGGCACATGTATACAATGACATATTAATTAATCATGCCGACAAAGTGGTAAAATAAAATCAATAAAAAATATTTTTTTTTGCGTTACCTGACCTAGCGTTGCCAGGTGTCCCGATTTTCAGGGGTCTGGGGACGCGTCCCGATTTGCACCTGATATTTTTTTTTTTTTTTAAACCATATGTTTGCATATTTTCAAAAATAAATAAATTACATACGTATCACATCACTCTAGTCGAGCCCCACCAAAATGCCACAATATTTTTAAAGACAATCAAGACTGCAAATCTAGTAAAGTCGTTTTGTTTTATGGCTTCAATACCAGTATCAATCGCGGCAACGGAAAGGGTATTTTCCCAGGCTAACCAGTGAATTTTATAACTACTTTATAGAAAACAAGGCAATCCTAAAGGCAGCGAAATGTAACGAAAAATATTGTTATCAGATTAAATTCAGATTTACTAGTAATATTAGTTGCGAAAAGCAAAAATTAAACCTTTTTTAATACGCTTTTTTTTTAAACCTAGTCTCTTTTGTTGTCCTGATCTACAACCCTAAATCCCGATTTATTTTACCTTCTGCCCCGATTTAAAGCGAATCGGACCTGGCAACACTACCTCCCGTACACATAAAGTGGGGATGTCTTTTTTTTTTTCATCTACCCCATGTTGTGAGGTATCGTTAAAAAGGTCGTTCAAAAATATTGGGAGTTTGTGAAAACCATTTTTGGATTCAGGCATCCGTTCGCCAAATATTAAGCTTTTAACTGATTTTTTTGTTAGAGTCAAGTGTCCCCCCCCCCCCCTGCCAGCTAAATGGTTGTACTTAGATTTGTGAAAAAATTCACAGTAGTATTATATATAACGAAATTAAAAGGAAAGCTATCAGAGCTAAGTAGGCTGTACAGGTTAACGAGTAATAATCAACCAACTTAAATTTGGAGTTTGAATAACATGACCTCCCATACATTCCGTATGGGAGAACATGTTTTTCAACTATAATGTTAAGTTTGTTCTTGGGGTGAATTCATCCCAACTACGGAACCCTTCATTGTGTGTGGGTCCGACATGTACTTGGCCAGTTTTTTAATATGATAATGATTTTATAACTATTATTTAAATGATTTTCAGTCGCTATAGTACTATCCGTAACCAAAGTGATAAGCTACTGGAGTTGCTGGAGCTGCCATCTCTAATGCGAGAAGCACTCAATGCTGAGGACTATGAGAGTGCTCTAGACATCTTCACGTTTGTTCGTAACCTGTCTAAAAGATATTCTGAAATACCTATTGTGCAGGTATGTAACCCTTTTATCATTTACAGTCTATTAAATTGCCTATGCATAGTGTGCTCTATTGAATTAATTGATTTTCAGAACACCACCTCAGAAATTATGACACTCTGGTTTGAAACTCTCTACCACCTTTTCAATCAACTGCGGTATGATTTGCCACTACCTCAATGTTTGCAAGTGAGTAACAAAAAATAACCTAATAAGATTTACTTACATTTTTAAACAAAAAAATTAAACAATATTTTGTTATAGATTCTCGGCTACCTTCGCAGAGCCAATACTGTTTATAGATCCACGGAAGAAGATGAGAGCAGTATGTATGCTGGTAGCATCAAATCAAATAATACAGCTACTTCCGATGGTCTACATGTACATTTTCTAAAAGCTAGAAATGCTTGGTTTGAAAAAGCATTGGAAGATGCCAAGAATATGGAGGGTATGTCTTGTTTAATCTATTGCTAAAGGTTTACAGCTAAATCACTGTGGGAGTGGGTGGAAACATTATATTGATGCAATAGTCCGCGAACATTGAGCATTTGAAGGTGTCATTGACTCTGGCAGGGCCACCAACAGGGATTTTAATTTTGATTACACAAAAAATTTGTCGCTAATTTGTCGAAATTTGTCTGTCACTGGTTCAAAAGATATAAGGGTTTATAGGTGGCCGATCTGGAGAGAGTCTCCCCAGCAGGGCCACATTTTTATATTAAAAAACTAAGGCACCTAGCGAAGATCTGTTTTCTCCCATATTTGGTCGTTAATTAAACGAAATTTGTCGCCAAATATCAGAATTTGTCGGGTCTTAGTTTAGGAGATATAATGAGTTCAATTAGTAAGGTATAGTCCAAGAGCTAGATCGAAGAGTTCACGAAAAATTGGCAAGAAAAAATATTTCTATTGATATGTGTAATCTACTTCTAGTTTTATCGGTCTACAGTCCTTAGAAATGTCCGAGAGACATAAATTCTCAATTAAATACATGTTTTTATGTTTTTAATACTAGGTTAGAGTGGCTTAAACTTGTTTGAAAACATTAAACCTTGCTCTTGGTCTATTTGGTGTCAAGATGTACAGTCGCATGCAACTGTTTTATGAGTGTGTTTTTTTTTTGTGTGATGTTATGCTATGTACCTATATTAATTTCACTACATAGGTACACAAACTAAAAAATTCAGATATAATCTTAAAATTCAATAGATACCTATTAATAAGGTACCTACTAAATGGTTCGTCCTAAATGAGCATATCCTCGCGAGGCATATACAACATGTAACTGGAATAATGCACACCCTGCCCGATACACCCCAATTAGAAAATTAGGTTACAGTCATAATTTATGCACTGAAGCACGTAAGTAGTGTTTTTTAGGGTTCCGTACCCAAAGGGTAAAACGGGACCCTATTACTAAGACTCCGCTGTCTGTCTGTCTGTCTGTCACCAGGCTATATCTCATGAACCGTATAAACTAACTAAAATAAAATGTATAAACAATCGTAATAAAATGCAAAAATCGCTTAAAAGGGAGCCCAGCAATGAAATTTTAAAAATAACATTTAATAGGTATAGAAATCATTGCAATAACCTCATAAAAAGATTGAAAAGGAAATATCAAAAGGAATTATTAGCCAACTCTTTAACAAACAATAAATTACTCTGGAAAAATATAAAAAATGTTACCTACTCTTATAAAACTAAGACCGAAAACACGGAATTGCTAAACTTGATGTCATCTCCCACCGAGTCAGTCAATCATGTCAACGATTTTTTCGTTAATATTGGTAAGCAACTGGCCCAGCTAATTCAACCTGACTTGGACTCTGACCCCCTTCACTTAATTGGAGATCAATCTCCCGTATGTCATTCATTTGTGCTCCAAGATACTGACTGTGATGAGGTGGATAGAATTTTAATGAGCTTAAAAACTGATAGTGCCCCCGGTTGGGATAAGGTAACGACAAAGTTTCTCAAATATGTAAAAATGATAGCTGTTCCAATCCTTACTCATCTGGCTAACCTGTGCTTTAATGAAGGCATCTTCCCGGAAGAACTAAAGAGATCAATTATCACACCTGTACACAAGGGAGGGAACAGAGACGATGTCAACAACTATAGACCAATATCGGTCTTACCAGCAATTTCCAAAATTGTAGAAAAACTGATAAATAATAGGCTTACAAATTATCTAAGTAAATACGACTTGCTGTCGCCCACACAATTTGGGTTCAGGCAAGGTGTATCAACCGAGGATGCAGTAACCGCCCTAACATCTCTAATAGCTGATACTATAGATAGTGGCAGCAAATGTGTAACTGTCTTCTTAGACCTGAAAAAAGCGTTTGACACCGTCTCTGTTCCAACCCTGGTGAATAAATTAGAAAGATACGGAATAAGAGGAACTCCACTTTCTCTTATAAAAAGCTACTTATGTAACAGGAGGCAGAGCGTTAGGATTGGAAAGTATACCAGTGACTACTCGGATGTAACTTACGGCGTACCACAAGGAAGCGTATTGGGTCCGACTTTGTTTTTAATTTACATCAACGATCTCTGTAAGTTAAATATCAGAAACGCCAAAATTTTCTCTTATGCCGACGATACGGCTATTGTCTTTTCTGGTATCTCTTGGGAGGATGTTGAGAACACAGCTGAAATAGGCATGGCTGGGGTGGCCAGATGGTTAAGGAGGAATTTACTTACCTTGAATACAAGTAAAACTAATTTCGTGTGTTTCGGTATTAGTGCACGAACTGATCCAATGGATAATTTTAAAATTAAAATACACGATTGTGGAAACCTTATTA
Source organism: Agrochola macilenta (assembly GCA_916701695.1). Classification (NCBI taxonomy): domain Eukaryota; kingdom Metazoa; phylum Arthropoda; class Insecta; order Lepidoptera; family Noctuidae; genus Agrochola; species Agrochola macilenta. The sequence continues at coordinate 10,492,228 of OU753562.1, forward strand.
ATAAAAATTGTAATTGCCCAAAACTAAATAAAATAAAGCAAACGAAATACTTAGGGGTAGTAGTAGACCAAAGATTATCCTGGTATCCCCATATCGAACAAGTTGCTAGCAGGTTGAGAAAACTGTGTTGGTTGTTTAGTACACTGAGACATATTGTGCCAAAAAATATAATGAGTCGTAATAACACTTCTAGAAATCTCCTTAATGAGATATACGTCGCTTTGGCTCAGTCTGTCTTAGTTTACTGTATACCTAACTGGGGAGGGTCTGCAAAAACTAAATTCATAGAAGTAGAGCGTGCACAACGTGCCCTGATAAAAACTATGTATTTTAAGAAAACTAGATATTCCACAGAAAGTCTCTATAACTTAAGCGAATTACTCTCAGTAAGAAAACTATACATAGTTCAAACTATATTAAAGAAGCATAAGACCCTACCTTACGATGCATCTAAACTGGCAAAACGAAGAAAGCATGCTGTTGCAGAAGTCCCCCAAACAAAAACTTTGGTTGCCTCCATGCAATTTAAAACACGGTCTGCTCGTTTATATAACAGAATAAATAAAGAATTATGTATATATAAAAATCTGTTTTATGAATGCAAACAAAAAACCCTGAAGTGGATCAAACCACTCACCTATGAGGAAACGGAAGAGCTCTTGAAACCAACAGCATAACCTCTCACACAGGGACATAAACCCACACATACACACCCATACACAAAAACAGACGCACAAACACATACACATGCACACACACACACATACCCAAGTACACACACACTCATCCACATAAACTATTCTTATGCTAACTTTGTCTTTCTTATAAATGATAAATTAGTTATAAATATTTTTCTCTTTTTTGTTATGGAAGAGCGGAGTCTTCTAATACAGGCATTGTTTGCTTAAAAGAAGGCTCCAATCACAAACTAATTTTGTAATTTGGTTAAAGAAATAAACAATTTTGAATTTTTTTGAACCGTGATAGTTAGACAGTTGAAAATTTCACAGATGATGTATTTCTGTTGCCGCTGTAACAACAAATACAAAAAAAAAACAGAATAAAATAAATATTTAAGGGGGCTCCCATACAACAAACGTGATGTTTTTGCTCGATATTGATAACGGCAACAGGTAGACGCTTGAAATATTCACAGAATATTTAGTTATATATTCACTTTAAAAATAAATAATTAAAATAAAACAAATTTTTAGGGGGGGCTGCTATACAACAAACGTGATTTTTGACTTTTTTTTGCCGTTTTTATAGATAATGGTACGGAACCCTTCGTGCGCGAGTCAGACTCGCACTTGGCCGGTTTAAAAAAAAATTGCTATCCTAATTGTAGCCAAATAATATGTGGACATCGACGGACTACATTGGTAGGTAGCGCCTCGGTATTTGTATCTAAAGGCACACACACAAACACGCTATTGACGTGAAAAATCAAGGTAACTTACATATTAATCTGCAATCATACGGCGCGGCGGCGGCGTCCTCTTTTAAAAACACTCAAATTGTCCACCACCTTGTTCAATGCACTTAAATGCCCGCATTCGTAATTGTTCTTTCAATTTTTTACTCAAACAAACCTCGCTGTACTCCCGGTGGAGGAATAAAGAAAAAATCCTTTAGAGCAAGTTTGTTTATTTACCTATTCTTTTTTAAGTACTTTGGGCGGCGCGAACGCCGAAGCGCCGCGCCGGTGACGTGCAGCAGGGGAAACCCTCGTTCTATCTCGCACTTTTCCCCGTTTTTGTAATTGCGGAATACCTATAATAGAGATAACAACACTCGAGTTCGTAACTATTCATAATAAGTTCCACTTTAATTAAACTGGCTGACTTTAATTTACGTGACGGGCAACTCGTTATAAGTAGCTCGTCTGTACACGCGTATTTATGTTTTTCTTACTTACCGTAAATGAAACGGAGCGCAGCGATCTATTTGCCAGCGACTAAGTGGTAAATGCACATTGTGTTAGATAAATAATTACAAATATTTATTGTAGATTTATTTATAGGTAATGAATACAGCTTTCCTTTGGTGGTTGAAATTATAGAATAAGTTTATATTTATTTAATTCGAAACAAACATTCCTCAATATGACGTCATAGATACTCTCTAGAAACTACATAAAGTATTTTGTACTTGCTTGTACCACTGGGAAATTGAATTCTTTAATATCTTTTTAGTTACACACCGACAAAATCTGTAACTTGGCGACAAATTTCGACAAATTGGCGACAAAATATTGGAGAAAACAGATCTTCGCTAGGTGCCCTAGTTTTTGAGATATAAATGTGGCCCTGTTGGGGAAACTCTCTCCAGATCGGCCACCTATAAACCCTTATACCTTTTGAACCAGTGACCGACAAATTCTGATATTTGGCGACAAATTTCGACCAATTAACGACAAAATATGGGAGAATACAGATCTTCGCTAGGTGCCTTAGTTTTTGAGATATAAATTTGGCCCTGCTGAGGAGACTCTCCAGATCGGCCACCTATAGACCCTTATATCTTTTGAACCAGTGACCGACAAATTCTGATATTTGGCGACAAATTTCGACAATTAGCGACTAAATTTTTGTGTAATCAAAATTAAAATCCCTGTTGGTGGCCCTGCCAGAGTCAATGACACATGTACCTATGTTAATTTCACTACATAGGTACACAAACTTAAAATTTCAGATATAATCTTAAAATTCAATAGATACCTATTAATAAGGTACCTACTAAATGGTTCGTCCTAAATGAGCATATCCTCGCGAGGCATAATACAACATGTAACTGGAATAATGCACACCCTGCCCGATACACCCCAATTAGAAAATTAGGTTACAGTCATAATTTATGCACTGAAGCACCCAAGTAGTGTTTTTTAGGGTTCCGTACCCAAAGGGTAAAACGGGACCCTATTACTAATACTCCGCTGTCTGTCTGTCTGTCACCAGGGTATATCTCATGAACCGTGATAGTTAGACAGTTGAAATTTTCACCGATGATGTATTTCTGTTGCCGCTGTAACAACAAATACTAAAAAACAGAATAAAATAAATATTTAAGGGGGCTCCCATACAACCAACGTGATTTTTTTGCTCGATATTGATAACGGCAACAGGTAGACGCTTGAAATATTCACAGAATATTTAGTTATATATTCACTTTAAAAATAAATAATTAAATTAAAATAAAACAAATTTTTAAGGGGGGCTGCCACACAACAAACGTGTTTTTTTTGGCGTTTTTATAGATAATGGTACGGATCCCTTCGTGCGCGAGTGAGACTCGCACTTGGCCGGTTTAAAAAAAAAATGCTATCCTAATTGTAGCCAAATAATATATTGACATCGACGGACTACATTGGTAGGTAGCGCCTCGGTATTTGTATCTAAAGGCACACACACAAACACGCTATTGACGTGAAAAATCAAGGTAACTTACATATTAATCTGCAATCATACGGCGCGGCGGCGGCGTCCTCTTTTAAAAACACTCAAATTGTCCACCACCTTGTTCAATGCACTTAAATGCTCGCATTCGTAATTGTTCTTTCAATTTTTTACACAAACAAACCTCGCTGTACTCCCGGTGGAGGAATAAAGAAAAAGTCCTTTAGAGCAAGTTTGTTTATTTACCTATTCTTTTTAAGTACTTTGAGCGGCGCGAACGCCGAAGCGCCGCGCCGGTGACGTGCAGCAGAGGAAACCCTCGTTCTATCTCGCACTTTTCCCCGTTTTTGTATTTGCGGAATACCTATAATAGAGATAACAACACTCGAGTTCGTAACTATTCATAATAAGTTCCACTTTAATTAAACTAGCTGACTTTAACTTACGTGACGGGCAACTCGTTATAAGTAGCTCGTCTGTACGCTCCGTTTCATTTACGGTAAGTGAGAAAGAGATAGATGCGCTCTATCTCTTTCTTACTTAACGTAAATGAAACGGAGCGCAGCGATCTATCTGCCAGCGACTAAGTGGTAAATGCACATTGTGTTAGATAAATAATTACATATATTTATTGTAGATTTGTTTATAGGTAATGAATACAGCTTTCCTTTGGTGGTTGAAATTATAAAAAAAGTTTATATTTATTTAATTCGAAACAAACATTCCTCAATATGACGTCATAGATACTGTCTAGAAACTACATAAAGTATTTTGTACTTGCTTGTACCACTGGGGAAATTGAATTCTTTAATATCTTTTTAATTACACACCGACAAAATCTGTAACTTGGCGACAAATTTCGACAAATTGGCGACAAAATATTGGAGAAAACAGATCTTCACTAGGTGCCCTAGTTTTTGAGATATAAATGTGGCCCTGCTGGGGAGACTCTCCAGATCGGCCACCTATAAACCCTTATATCTTTTGAACCAGTGACCGACAAATTCTGATATTTGGCGACAAATTTTGACAAATTAGCGACTAATTTTTTGTGTAATCAAAATTAAAATCCCTGTTGGTGGCCCTGCCAGAATCAATGACACCATTTGTAGTAATCTTTGCCATACTTGCTGTGTCGCCGCCATTGTCGTCTGGAGCTGCTCTCGAATCACGTACGCTCGTAGTTACACTGATGTTATAAAAACTGAAAATGATACCTGGCTTTCATTCTGTTTCTTTTTATTATATTTCAGCACCAGAGAGATTATTGCGAAGAATAGTAGAACTGCACAGAATACATCTTTTTAATGTTTTGACGCAGCACAAGTCTATATTCTTATCTGATTCTCAAGAATCCAAAATAAAAGATGATGAATTGTGTGGCACTAGTGCCTTATCTTGTTGGTTGAAATTAAAGGTAAGAAAATATTTTATAGTATTTTTATTATTATTATTAAGATGGCATTCACACTGTTTACCTCAGTGTCATAATGATTATTCTATGCTTTTCAGGTGGAAATATTGGCACACATATTAAACCAAGGTTTGCCAAAGGAAGACGAGGCTAGTTTCGAGTCCCTTCTAAATCAATGCATGTATCTCTGCTTATCATTCGGAAGAGTTGGTGCAGATATGAGATGTGTTTTAACACCATTGTTCCGCAACAACATTCTTACACAGTTTCATAGTGGGCTAGACAAGGCAGACAGTCAATTTGAGAATCAGATGCGATCATATAAAGTACCGAGCTTAAAGAATGTGTTGCGGCCGATAAACGAGAGTATATCAACAGGACCACCAGAAAACCTACTAGATTACTATCCTCTAGCTGAATATTGCAATGGCATGTTAACGGTTTTGAACTCCATGAGAGTTACAGCACCATTGAATATTGTGAAGGAAGTATACAACGCGTTCAGGGACTCTTTCAACAAAGCTGTCCAGGTTTTGTTAGCTTTCTACTACAGAGAGCAACAAGGCTTCACTGATACTGAGAAACAGAACTTTATTTCTTTATGTGTATGCTTCAGTGAAGACTTGGTGCCATACATTGCCAAGTGTCTGGCACAATCGTTTCCTTCCACACAAGTAGCTGAACTATTGGGAGTCACTTTGACTGTTTTACAAGAGAGTAATATTCTACACGTGGACCAAAATGCTGTGTGTGAACCCTTGAATTGTATCACAGGAGTGGCAGTTAATTAAACTGTTTATAATAATTAGAATGTAAATGCAAATATTATAAGATACTTATGTATATAAAAGGATGTATACCTATAAATTATTATTAGAAAATAAAATAAAACAATGTTTTAAAGAAAAGGACTTTTAATCTCCATAAAAAATTAGTGAATAACTGTATAAAAGAAATTAAGGCACGGCCTCTTAAAAACTAGCGAAAAAAAAAAATATAGGAATGATTACAAAACTTTTCTTATTTAATAACAAGAATACTATGTAAACTTAACTCTTTTAATCCTAGATTTTCCTTCATCATTTCTGGACACCTCGTAGAAGTGTGTAACCTTATCAATTTGTCCTAAAGACTCTATAAACTCCCGATCGTGTGTGATGATGATGAACATGAAGTTCTTCTGAATCATTCGCTCTTGTACGATGTCTCCGAGAGCCATGCAAAGGCTTTTAACATTATCTTGATCTAAATTTGTTGTTGGCTCATCTAGGGCTAGAACTCCGAATCTGAAAGTTATCATATTAATGAGATTTTATCAAAGACTACATAATGACACGACACGACGACGTTTGACGACACGGTTGGCGCAGTGGCTGAGTGATCGACTGCTGCGCAACGTGTCGCGGGTTCGATCCCCGCACGGAACAAATATTTGTATGATCTGCAAGTAGTTGTTCCGTGTCTGGGTGTTAGTGTATGTGAGTTTCTATGTTTGTAAACGCACCCACGATACAGGAAGAAATTCTTAGTGTGGGGCAACGTTTTTTTAAAAAAGAAAGAAAGAAAGAATGATGCCGATTCTCTTGTCACAAATACCTCTAAACTAGACTAAAAATCACCAAAATTTTGTTTATTCCTGTCAAACGACGATTTACCCGAGTTATTTTAGAGTGAAAATGGCAATTTTGCTATTCTGAATTTTTTTTGTTTTTTGTTTTTTGAATTTGACGCTTTAACCTAAAATTTTGAATGTCTAATTAAATCTGACTATTTTTAATCTAGATTAAAAAGGTGTGGAACAAAATTTGTTGCCATGAACTAAAATTCACACCAAAACCTCGACGTCATGCGTCAGGTGCAAAAACAGTACTGTATCTTTTTTCTTTTCTTCCCCTGCGCGCTTCCGGCTCTAAAAAAAACTTCACGGGGTAGGCCAACAAATACCACGTGGAGTCGCGATTGTCAAATTCGATTTTAGTTGTGTCAAGATTATTTTTAAATTTAGAGATATTTTTTGCAGAATAGCTTTAATATCTCATAGCCAAAAGTAAGAAATTTTAGTGATAGTTTAGTTCGGTGTACAAGAGAATTGGGACCATTATTACACAATATTTCTAGTACTGCCTTATCTAAAAACGATCGACCACGACTACATAGAGAAAAACGCTGGATTTTGGTTAAAAATATTTGTTAAAATTCTTGACGATTTAGTGGCCGGAAGCTCTACTGCTGAGCATGAGGTCCTGGGTTGGATTCCAAGGTAGGGCAGTGTTATTCGGTTTTTCCATCAGGAATTTCCCAGTAGGAGCTCGGAATCTGGATTTGTGCTTGGTTGATGCCAAAAGGCTCGCCCCCTATTACATGGGAGCGGCGGAACAAAGTGGCGAAATATGTGTGAAATATAACGTACACCTCTGCCTAACACTACGGAGAAAACAGGCGTGATGTTATATTTTAATAACTGTCAGATAGGTACAGCTCCTTAGCACTTACCTAGAACTGAATGTTTCAGCGAGAGCCAGCCTTATGATAAGGCAACCCAAAACCTTTTGACCAGCACTACACCTGTTTCGCATGTCGATTTCAACACCGTTCTTACATTGGACCACCCTGAAATAGAATTTGTTGGTCACTGAAATGTCTTCAAACGAAAAACAATCCTTAAAAAAAAATTGACTTTAAGATCATTATCATCCTGTCATGGTGTGAAGATACTAATGAATTGGGACAACTTTGCTATGCGAATAAAGTAAAAAAAAAAACAATCTGTTTCATACTCGAGCACAGAAACGCCGTATCGAGATGGCTCTGGGTTTTACACATTGGCACATTAGTACAGATGGTTCACTCCGCAAAATTATTTAAATAAAAAACGACTCTTGCTACCACACAATAAAGTGCAATTCATGTCGCATAGTGCTAATTACCTACAGTTATATTCACCCATAGCAAAAGTTGTGAATGATTTCAAAGTTAGCCGAAATACACCTTCTTAATACCTGATGTCGGCTTTTATTTATGAGTCATGTATTGTGTATTTATATTTTGTTAGAGATCCTAAATAAATTAAAGGAAGAATGAAGTTAAGAATAAGTTTTACCTGTATTCGTATTTACGTCGTTCTGAATCCATCGCCATACCACCTTCAGCTTTGATTGCTATGTAATCTATATCGTTGCCACTATAGATTTTACTCCAAAGTTCTCTGAAAGTATAGAAGTAGAAGTCTTAAATTACAGGTTTAAAAATACGTCTCATCGATGTCGGAACAAACTCTAAAACAGTAATGTCTTAGCATTTAAAAGACGTACATATGACGAAAGCTGTTTCTCATCATTCAAATGTTTTGTTTCATTCATTTCGTCTATTTATTCATTCATTCATTCACTGACAGACAACGCACAGCCGAAACCGCTGGATACAGAAGCATGAAACTTTGCACAAGAGTTTCTTAACGCTAAGCCAGAGTGAGAATAAATAATTATATCCTAAAGGGGACACCAAAGGAAAGGCCGTTCTAAGGATTTCAATAACACGATTATTATTGTTTTCTTTATATATTGGATGGTGTGTTTTTACTAATACTACGTGAGACGTGTGATCCCACACAAGGTTAAAAAAATAAGTAAAACACACATTCCAATATATAAAGAAAAGTATAATAAACGTATTATTAATATCCTTAGAACGGCCCTTCCTGTCCCCTTTAACCCTAACAGGTTATGGGCCCAGAATTCCCTAAAGTAGAAAAAAAGAAGAATGAAAGTTAGCTTGAAACTTCGTCATTTTTGGTGATGAGAAATGTTATAGGGCACACAACTTGTAATTTTATAAGTGTTTATTTAATTTAAACTTACTTTATTATAAGATTAATGCTCTCCATTTTCTTTTTGTGGAATTCCATGAGGCATTTTTCTAGATTCACCAAATAATCTTTTACATCCTTGTCTAACATTCTTGTCACTTCCAGTTCAAAAAATTTCTCTCTGTATTTCTTTTCTGTATCTTTAGCTAAAGCAGTTTTGAGGTCCGATTTGTTTTTCTTAAGTGTAATCTGTAATATATCATAAACGTTAAAAATTAATATGTAACTTTAATATTTCAGATATGATTGATTGTTCTATGTTTTCTCTGAAGTAAGTGGTAACAGGACGAGTCTATGTGAATATTACCTGTAGTTCATCTAGAATACCATCAGTTTTATACTTGTCACTTGAAAGCTTCCTGTATTGCACTGCCAAAGAATCCTTTTCCTTCAAAACATCTCTGTTGATTAAGCTCAACTTTTCTTTGATCTCAGCCTCCTCTTTTTCACATTCTGTAGCTTCCTTTTGAAGGTCTCTTAGTTTCAAATTGTCGTCTAATTCACGTTTGTAAATCTGAAAAATGTTGCGTATCATTATTTTAAATGAAAAAAAAAAAACGGGCCAAGTGCGAGTCGGACTCGCACACGCAGGGTTCCTTACCACCGTACAATATTTAGGAAATAAATGGAAATACTTAACGAAGAATATTATTATTGTTCATCTTACAGTAAACAAAATCGCAAAAATATTTTTTATTTCATAATGATACTATAAATTAGTCCCCGGCCGCGTGTATTTGTCTGTCTGAACGCGATAAACTCAAAAACTACCGAACGGATTTTCAAACGGTTTTCACCAAAGGACGGAGTGATTCATGAGGCAGGTTTTGTGTATACTCGTAATTCATTATGGTTTTGCGTGAATTGGTTTAAATATGACGATTATTGTTGAAGAAGTCAGAAAAATCATGCAGACTGGGAGCTTTACTGGCGTGAAAAAAGTCCAAGATGGCATGTTTATATCTTCTAAGGATGACCCACAGTAATCATTATTATCTTTCAGAATTTGATAAAAATTTAATTGTTATTTCTGAAGCAATTTTGACCGGTATTTTATTAATCTATACGCAAATAATAAAATATGTTATTTAAATTGGACATTTAATTTAGATTCAAATATATCATTTAAATTAATAGTTTAAAAGATATCATAGATTCAAAATACGCGTAACAAAATAATTTTGTTTGACGGCAACGCGGGCTCAGCGGTAAGAGTCAATGACTTTTTCTACGTTGCCGTGGGATATTTTTCGACATCCATGCGAGCGGAGCCGCGGGCAAAAGTTAGTATTTAAATAAAACATATTTTGAATGATTTTTAGTATTTGTTGATTACACAAATTTCAAATTCCTAACTTGTTTAGTTGTAGAGATAGAGCTCGTACAAAAATGGTCTAAAACTGACAACTTTTATTTTTGAAGATAAAATATAAATAAAAATAAATTTGTTCGCTATTCGATGAGCTCTAGACTATACATGCCAGAGTTAGTTTTTTTCTTTCTTAATCCCTTTAATTTTTAACTTTATTTATTTTTTATTATTCATTGTTAAAGCGGTATTAGAAATGCATAAACTGTGAAATGTTCAACTGTCTACCTATTACGGTTCATGAGATACAGCTCACTGACAGACAGACAGCGGAGGCTTAGTAATAGGGTTCCGTTTGGGACCTTTCGGGTATGGAACCCTAAGAAGTTGAAAAGGTTTGGATGGGTCTATGTTAGAAATTGTCTGGAAAATGAGAAATATAGTTTATATTGTATTCTATTCCTACCTCCTCCTTGGCGATTTCATCCTTCAAACACTCGATCCTCTTAGTAGTAGTCTGTCTATCACTCTGTATCTGTTTCAGTTTGTCCTCCAATTTCTTTATTGCTTCCTCTTTCTTTTGTTTTTCAAGTGGAATATTTCTTTCTATATGTTGTCTGATATCGATATCTACCGACTTGACTTTGTCAAAGGCTATGGTTACTTTCATTATCTCATTGTTTTTAGTTTCTATGTTAGCCCTGTAATACACACAATTAAATTAGAATGGAGCCAAAATTATGGAGGAAGATGCTTTTTTTAAACATTCAGTCTTACCTATTCTCCTTTACAACTTCAGCTTTAGCTTGTTCTTTCTCCTTGAGTGCTTCTTTCAGAGGTGCTACACCTTCTTTCAACTCTGCCACTTCCTCTATGAACTTCTCCCTATTCGATTCTAGTTGTTTTTTTGTTTCTTGGAGGTTGTATATCTCTTGAACCTGTTGACATTTGATAAAAAGAGATTCGCTTAGGGTGGGAAAGAGATGTCACTTTACAACAGCTAAACGTTAGAAGAGCACAAATACTATGTGGTGGGCCATCATGGGCGCCATAGGAAAATATGCATCTGAAGAAACACAATTGCATATTACATGTGAAGTATGTCATTTGCTAGACTTACCTTCTTCTGCAAATTAAGGCATTCTTCTTTAATTTTGTTTTTCTTATCGCGCAAATCCTGCATTTTTTTATTGTGTACATTAAGTTTCTTCTGAGCATCCTTGAGTTTTGCTTTCAAACTGGCGATCTTTTTTTTTAGTTCCGCTTGTTTAGCAGTAGCTTCTTCCAAAGTCATGTCTGATTCAACTTCGGAACATTGTGCGTTTATAGCTTCAAACTGTAAAAATACAAAGCGAACAGTTTAAAAAGTTTTTTTAAATGTTTAATTCCTTTCTGGATTTTATAAAGTAGAAAGAAAAAACTATCTCACCTCCTTCGTGAATGTTTTGACTTCTTGGTTGTATCGATCTAGCAATGGCATATCTCCCTGCATTTGCTTTACCGTCTGTAGTTTTTGTTCGGGCTCTAAGAGGGACATGGATAAGCCATCCACCTCTTCCGTAAGTTTGTTTAGTTTCTGAAAAGTTTGAAACATTATCAAGCTGCTCGAATTGGTGTGCCGATTTTTGGTATTTTTATTTATCCCTTACCGTTTCAACATCAGCAATACGTTGCTCGAGCTGTGGTTTGCTCTTCTCTTTGAACGATTTAATCTTTTCGTTCAAAGATTTCATACTCAACAGTTCATCTTTCTTAGCCGATTCTGTTTGGAGCTCCTCTGCTACCTTTTTAAGTTGGTCTGGTACATTCAAAACCTTAGTATTCAGTTGACTTATTAAATCTGACACCTGAAATAATTAAAAAATAGCACAATATATCTAATAAAAAAATATATAAGAAAAAAGAAAAATATATAATTTGATCATTATAAATACTTCAGTTTCCGAGTCAAATCCACGGTTACATAGAGGGCAACAACTGTTGGATTTTAGTTGCGATTCGTATTTAGTGATGACAAACATCGAGGACTCGAGCACATTGCGATCATCCTGAAATATTAACAAGAATTAAAATATGGATGAAACTTTTATCTGAGGAAATAAAATGCGATTTGGCTATTATTGACTGCTTAAAATTAATCACTGCACAGAACGTAAAATGTATTTACATGATTGCAAAAAACCACTTTTCAACTAAGAGTAGACTAGCTACGAGTACTAGACTAAGATACCATTATCTTAGGCAAACATTGTTGATATTTTATATTTCTGTCAGTCATAGAACTGCCCTAAATTTTTGTTGAGTCGATGTAGATAATTAACAGTTATGGATAATTTAATAACATTTACTAACCTGCAGCTTTTCAACATTAGCAATAACTTTGTTCAGAGTGTTTTCATAGGTTGATGTGCCGCAAACTTTGTACATTTGTTCTTCAGCTTCTACTTGTTCTTTGGATTTTTCCATTAATGTACCACGGACGTGTTTCCGTTCTTCTTCAAGCTTAGTTATCTAATGCAAAGAAAACATTATATTAAACATTTAATTCATAAGATCATCCATTAGTTTAGTTAAGTGTTGCGAATCTCAGCTATAAATGGACCAATTGTAGAACCTTGAGGAACTCCTAAGAAATCTTCAGATACTGGTTATCTCTTACTATTTAGATGCTTATCTGAGTTTTATAGCTGTTATTAAAAATGAAAGTCTCGATAATTTTGCCCTTTTCATTGTACCGGAGTTACTACATAGAGGTATGTTATAGTTTACACACTCGAAAGCTTAAGGCAAGTCGAAGTAAATGTCACAAGTGAATATTTTAACGTCACAATAGTATGGAATAAGCAATGAGGTAATAAAAAACAGTAAAAAAAACATGCTTATGCTATGGTTTTCGAAGACGTTTTTATCGCTTACTTGAAATAGTAGTAAAACATTCGATAACATTACTTACTTGAGTCTTCTTTTCGTTCAAGCTCTTCTTCAATGTATTGACCTCAGAATTCAAGCTAGATTCTAGCTTCTTTAATGATATTGCAAAGTCTTTCTCTGGCATGCTACCTAATAGTTCTGTTAACGATGTTCTATGCTTATTTTTAAGCACAGTTGACTGTTTTTCCTTTTGCTTCAGTAAATCTTCTTTTACCTCGCGTTCTTTCAGTTTGGCACTTTGTTTTTGTAATTTTGCAATCTGGAGACGCAAAAATAAATCATTAGAAAATAGGTCTTATAGCAGAAACATCATAATTAACAAATTATATTTTATTAATTCCTTGCCTTCTTATCGATAACATCGAGTTCTTCATCATGTTTCTCTAATTCTTTTTCATCCTCGTTGATTTGGTGTTGATGCTCTTCTGTATTTAACTCTTTCTCTACTCTTTCATAATTTCTGCAATCAAAAACAGAATGACAGCATTGAAAACTGCTTAGACATGGATCAAGTTCAGTTATTAATTAATATTTATCTGAATACATGCTTACTCTTCGGCAACCTTGAATTTGTTTTCTGCAGTCTCCAGACGTACTTTAGACTCGTTCGCAGCTACAATTTCTTTTTCCAATTTTGTTACCTCTTTTTTGTTCTTTTCAATGTCTTTTTCTTTACTGGATATTTGTTGGTTGTGTCGAGACTAAAAAACAAAATACTTGAAAATACACTACATAAAAGCTTTTGTACATTTTGCAACTTACTTTCAGTGAAGTACGTCTATTTTGTAGGCAGAAACTATACAAAGTAAGAATACTATTCTGGGAATTTAGTAATTCTACTAACATACAGAATTAAAGAAATAGAAGAGTAGTAGAGTGAGTGGAGTAGTTTTATAGAAGTATCAAGTGCCTATGGTACACAAGAATAAAATATACTCACAAGAGCAACGCGACTTTCATCCACCAATGATTGCTTTTGCTTTTCCTGTTTATCAGCCTCTAACTTTAGTTCGCTAATTTCCTGTTTCAGACTTTTGATTTTTTGCGTAAGTTTATTCACTCCTTGTTCTGCTTCCTCATTAGTCTCAACCGTTACAATTTCCTCAACTCCTGTAAATATATTAAAATTTACATTAATGTTTAGTTACAAGTAAAATAAGAAGAAGAATAATTATATCACTGTGGCCTTACCAGCCAATTGTGCCACTTTCACAATCATTTCATTTCTCTCAACTACTTTCTTATCGTTTTGGCTGTCCAACAAGATTAATTTTTCAAGTCTTATCTTATTTGCATCCTTTTCATTTGCTACCCTTTCCTCCTCATTATTGAAATTTGTAATTTTTGAATATGATTCTTTAAGTTCCTTTTGGTTGGCTTTCACAGTTCCATCGTAGTTGCCTAAAAGTAAAATTATGATAATATTATCGCTATTTATTGTTACATAAATATTTTATATTAAAATCCTGAAATATTATATCTTATTTATTAAAGAACACCAACAGCATATACATTCAACAATTGGTTTAAAAATAATAATAATTAGGAAAGTAATAAGAGTAATATCTTACTAATTTTCTCTTTCAATTCCGGTATTGAGCCCTCAAATACATTTTTGATATCCTTTTTGAGCTCTTCCTCTCGTTTATTACAGTTATCCAGTCTGAAATTTTTAGTGAATTCATCCATAATAACAGACTATAGAAAACATTTTTACAATTGATATATTATCATCTTTATCTTGTATCAAAATTTATTTGGGGTTGGCACAACATGTCAATAAAATTAAAAAATAAATCGTTTTTATTTTTATATTTGCACAATTATTATACTTAGCAATAAAGTATAATTATGTATATAAAGTATGTATAACAATAAAGTTATAATAAAAATCTTTCCAAAATAATCTGCTTGACAAAAGTAACAAAAATTTGCAGAAAAAGCATCCAATGCAAGTTGCAACCCAATCACAGGGCTGTCACTGGTGGTTGGTTTATTTGTTTTTTTAATTTGTTGTGAATAGAAATGACATACTTCACTTTTAATTTCCCTAGTTTAGAATCATAGGTATTCAGTGTAGTTTCCAGTGTTTTGATACTGCTCAATTTTTCTTCAAGGGGCTTTAGATCTTTTTTCATTTCACAAAGCTTCAGTTCAGTTTCAGAGATTCTAGTTTCTGTATTGACGACATCCAATTTCTTTTTGTCTAGTTCCTTTTTTTGTTCTTTCAGAACATCAACTCTATCAGCTGTAAAGTACAAAATATTGGATATAAATTTTCATCAAAATAAGGACTACTGATTATGACTTTTTTAAAATCGATAGGTATAATAGTTACTATTTTTTAGTTTTAGACTTGTTAATGTTACTCACCAAGGATTTTGATGTCTGTAGCATAACCTTTTCTAATTTTCTTGATATGTTCAAAACATTTACCATATTTTTCTGAATCAAATATTTCATCAAAGCGCTCTTTAACCTTTTTGCCTTCATCTAGAGGCCAGCTCGCTTCTTCTTGGTGGCAAAATATCACTGCATTTAAGATCGCCTTTGATACGCCTGGAAATTATAAAATCATGTAGGGTGAAGACTTATTGATGTTAATAGAAACAGAATTTTCTTTTTAATGAGCATTTTACAATTTCTTGATTACTCTGAATACCAAGTCACTCCAATTATAATTCATATACAAAACTAAAGTAAGCGTGTCTACACACAAAAACCGCGGGGCCCATTTTAAACAATAATTGTCTGACTTGAAACATTCCGCCCGACCCGCCGGCACCTTGCAGCTTTGGTGTGTCTTAAAATGCTCTTAATCAAATTAACAACAATAACAAAACAACCCTGTTTACAAAAATGTGGCAAATGATAATGGAAGTGTGTGAGAAAAGAGATAAACTAATAAAAAAAATTGCATTATTGATTAAGAATGCATGAATTACCTGACACAAGCCTTCCTTTGCAATACTGAACAATTTAATTAATTAACTGCCATTTGATTTTACTTGTGTTTTTTTTTTATTTTTGGAAGAAAACTTCTATTGGGTTTAAGTCCTGTGACTTTGGTTCTTTGGACAGAAAACAAGAAAGCAAATGCAAGTGGCAAAGTGGCACATAATGCATTGCATATTTGCATCTTTTTTTTTAATTTACTTATAGTTTAACTAGCCATCCGCCGGCCTTGCTTTGCATGGAGCGCCACGTATCGGGCCCAAAACGATCCCATCTTTCAAGCTAAGGAACCAACCATTCTTCTTCTACTTATTATTAGGTTCATGCATATAACTTTAAAGTTTCATACTGGTTATTATTATGAGCAGGTTGGACTAATGAAGAAACAGATTTTGACATTCTATTGCTGAATTACAGTGAGTGGTAGTTTGAGTTTAATGGTCTGTACTACAGACTTTTTTCTTTTTTTTCATGTGGTTAGTGATTAACCTTGCATCAGAGTTTTCATGCCGCCAATGGGCCTCTGAGTTCGCTTGTTATAACTAAAGCTGTTTATGTTCTATTGAATCCGGCAGAGATGAAACAACTTACCAAGCTCATCATATAGAACCGCATCTAGATCAGCACATCTCTTAGATATATCCTTTGTTCTCCCAGACTCATCAGTGACTGATAGTAAAGAATCTAGAGTACGGAAGGATGCTTTCTTTTTTTGTAACACAACCTTCATAGATCTTGTCACCTCCATGTTTTTGTTTTGAGCATTTGCAAGCTAAAATATGAACATAAGTACCTATTAATACTTAAGCATTAGTACAGTGATATATTTAATGAATCTGGTCCTGAGAATTTATGTAAATACATTGAATCACAATGAATCTTTTAATAGTATGGTGTTTAATTATTAAGTTGGTTTATCGATTTTCTTCACAAGCTGCTGTTTCTGGACCCCTAAGACGACCTACCAACCGGACACCACTCTCATTATCGTTGTTTATTCTAAGTTAGCTAGACTTCTTTTAAGACGTACCTTCAGTTTAATTTGTGCCAGAACCTCAGTCGTTCTGTTTACTTTAGGGTCATGTACGAAACTTTCACCGTGACCCATTCCCGGCGGCATTTGAGACGTGATGGCATAACGCACAGCTTCAATGATGGTTGTTTTACCACATCCATTTTGTCCCAGTATCAGAGTTAGAGGACTTTCAAAAGTAATCCCCTGCTCGTCGGAATCATCAGGCCCAAAACTACGAATGCCCCGTATCATTAACGATTTAACAACCGCCATAATGAGGAGACACTTGCGGTAAAATCTAATGTATATTTCGCGCCAAGTGAAGATATCACCCAACACCAAGCGGCGAACAAGAATATTTCAATCACAGTCGTTGACAGGTTAGGATCGGCACAGCAAGCAACCGTAAATTGACATTTCATTTTTGAATTCTGTCAAACAAGTGTATCGAAAAGTGTTACCAACAAATAAAAGGCAAGCATTCTACCGTTTTGATGTGATTTTCGTAAGTAGTTCTCATTTGATTTTGTCAACCGTGAGTCAACCGCACAACAGTGGTAACACTTGCACCACCAAAACCTACTCATACTGCGAAGACGTCAGGTGCTGGCAACGTCGAATGGGGAAGAAATCGCAAAGCTATGAACAGGTGGCGCTGCTAACGCATTGCCCACAACATCGCACTGTCATTTTGATCTCTCAATGTTTTTCGGGTTTATAATAATTAAAACAGGAACTAGCGTGAGTTTTTTGATAATTTAATTAACTATATATTCAACGTGGACTGTACCTCAGTTAAAAGCTGAACTGAAGAACCGAGGAGCTTCACTAATTTTATTGTTAATAATAGAAGTAAAAACCCAATTTTATAAATGTCATGTCGTTCATTTATTATCGTAGTAATTATAAACTTTTACGTACTTACACAGTAGTTTTATAACATATTCGATGTTTCATGAGCTACGAACATAACCTAGAAATTAAAATATGAATTTGGTTACAGAATCGAATCATTTGATAGAAATTTGAATTTTGGGATACCTCAGCAGCATGAAACTGATGATACCAAGATGGATCTTCCACCTCCAGACAGTTATCATGACATAAATAGCAGCACAATGCTTCTATCCATGACAAAGCAACATTTTCATCTTTATTAAAATGAATAAATATGTACATAATTATGATGAGGTTAATAAACGTGTATTATATTTATTATAACATTATTAACAGCGCGGCATTTTTTTGTCAGCTGCCGTCCAAACTTTTTGGAATCAAGTTTTGTATGTAGTTTGACAGCTAATGTCAGCCAAGCGTTACCAGCGAGGCAGCGACACTCTTGGCAAAAGTTGTCAGTTTTCTTCCCCATAGTTACTACAGCACGCAAGCGATGTTTTCAACACCTCACGTCCACTCATAGATTTTTGATGTGATGTGATGTGATGTGATGTGTGTGAATCTGTCATTAGCAAGGCGCGGGCGGCGAGGGTTTCGGTTCGGGCCATGACTAAAGCTACGGTTTCCTAGAAAAGCGGTGGCCGCACTTGACGACCGCAGTGACGGCTAGTCATGAAAATGATGGCAGTGGCAAAGATTTATATCGTTAGATTCGCCCGGGTCAACAGACACACAATATTTAATTATAATTAATAATGTGTGAGCTCACTCTTCTCAGTATGGACACTTTATCTTGTGACTGAGTGAGGGCATATATTATTGTCAAATACTGGTGAAAATGACAGATTTTCATGACGTCCGTTATAATTAATATGACGAAACGTCTTTTCTAGGAAACCGTAGCTTAAGCGGTTGATAGACTCTTCACGTGACCCAGACCACAAGGTGGGCTTATTTTGCAAAACAATCAGCATTGCCATTCAATGTGGCACAGCTGCCCACCGTTTGAAGCACATTTCCCGTTGACTCTCTTTGCATATAATGTGAGGCTTGTGAGTTTTAACTTGAACTATTGAACTACAGTAATACAGCATTGAACTTTGGAGCTTATTCGGACGGCATGACCGATCTTATAAACAATATTTATTTATTCTATCTCTGCGGGACTCGGGATTGTGTAATGTTTTTCATAATAAAATACATTGAAAAACCGTTTATTTTTTGGTCAAATGTTTATCGATTTTTGTAAGGTAAGACTACTACTCTATAACACACGCTTTCCGCCGCCTGCCTGCTGGCTGTCTCTACTTCTGTCATTCATTGTCTGTCAAGTGAAATAATATTTATTTTGTGAATTATACGTTTGATCATTTGTGAAATCTAGTTCCATGTCAATTGCTCGGTGTTATACTTTCCTAATAAATTGTGAAAGACTTTTAATTTTATCATTTGGTGTACCTGCTCTTTTATCAATATTGCTGGTACTGCTGGTAGGAGAAATCGTGAACACACATCACTGCATTGTGTGATTTTTTAAATATAATTCTTTCATGTAAGTGATTTGTTTAATTGTCCACAGTAATTTTTAATAGTCCGTTTATAAGTCCAATGTTCTTTACTTTAATCGTAGTAAGTAAATAAAATAAACTTAGTGAAGTGCTAACATCATTTGCAAGTTCAAAAATCCACAATAAATATAATAAAAAACATTTGTTTATTTTACTTATATACAATAAACATATTATGTACATGGACATGTTTATTTTACATAGAATATTTTACATCATGCCCTTGAAAAGAGTAAATTAATATTTCACTCATGCTTGTGAATCATCACTAACTATATTATATCTGTGTCTTGGTCAAGGCTAAAGACTGATTTCCAGTTTAATATTTTTCTACAGTTTTAATACCAGCATTGAAATGATCTTGGAAATATAAATGCATGACACCATATGGTTAATCAGTTGACTTGTTGCTCTAGCTATTTAAATTATATTTTTATTCTTATTATTAGTTTGGCCTCTGTTTCTGTATTAATCTTTTGAGTACCTCTCAAAAGATTATTCCATATTGATGTTATTGTTATTTGCCTCACACTGTTGTGTGCTTGAGTACCTGTCAATACTTTTGTCTTGAATCTGAATGCAATTTATATTTTCAATAACATTGTTTACTATCTCACACTTAATTTACAATCTCATAATGAATGTGTCAATATTGTTAAAGAAGTCAATGGACAATAGTTTGTACTCACATCAATTGTAAATATACCAGAGCAGTATTTGTGTGGGTCATTCAAGGTTGGAAAGGATAGGAAAAACAAAAACATATTTTGTTATAAAATCTTGCGTGCTATAAATACTGATTTACTAATCATCACATTACAACCCGCACTGGACCAGCATGGTAGATTAAAGTCTCTCGAAGAGAGGACTGTCCCAGCAGTGGGAACATTATAGGCTGGACAACTTTATTATCCCACTGTTGAAAAAAGTGCCTTCCCTAAAACTTGTGGTCTTTATTATCCTACTGTTGAAAAAAGGGCCTTCCCTAAAACTTGCGGTCTTTATTATCCCACTGTTGAAATAAGGGCCTTCCCTTAAACTTGCGATCTTTATTGTCCCACTGTTGAAAAAAAGGCCTTCCCTAAAACTTGCGGTCTTTATTGTCCCACTATTGAAAAAAGGGCCTTCCCTAAAACTTGCGGTCTTTCCTGTCATTAAATCTTCCATATGGAATGTTATCCATGTTATAATCATTATTAAATTTGAGTTCCTTTTGCAGGAGAGAATATAATTCATAATGGCATCGACTACAGTGATTGAGACTGTCACTATAACAAGACCACTAAAGGTAAGCTTTTCTTTAATATTAATATAATGTAGCTAAAAAAGAATTGCAACTCGCTCCATACGAAAAGTAACAAAAAGCTTAATGCTCAATATAATAAGAATATCCTGAATTCAGCAAGAATTATTTAATTTTTGAGTTGAGTTACCATTCACCTTAAAAGTAAAAAATTTGGATATCTCTAGCCATAGTCCTCCAAGTTTATGTTGTTAAACAAATGAACCTCTTGTTATAATATTAATACACAAGCTTAGTGTAAGTAGATGATAATAACATGGCCTTCGTTGTTGTGGTTTCTGACATACAGACATATTATTGTTGACCATAATATGGTCAACAGTATGCTTGTCTTTTATAATAAGTAGGTGCTTTGTATGTACTTCATTATTACTTACTTTTGTTAGGTACTATTTTCAGAGCTAATCAATCACTTTTACCCTAAAACTATGTGTTCTCTGAACCCTGTGTTGTGACTTTTTTTTTATGATTTGGCTGACTCATACTCAAACAGTCATCGTTCCGTTGCCAATGACGCTGACGGTACCTACCTCTTTCCATTGTCCAGAATCAATCAATCAAATCAAAAGTCATTTATTCAAACTAGGCTGAGAATCAGCACTTTTCGAACGTCAAAATTACATAAGACAGTCCCCCAAAACGCCCACCCTTCACCACTTCCTAGTGCGTTAGCTGGGAAGAAGAAGTGGCGCAACAAACTCCCCAGCTGCACAGCTGTCTGTTCAGTTAAAAGAACAATATAATGTATATAATTAGAATATGATTGTTACGTAAATTCAACGAGTTGCGTAAAATAATTACATCATTCAGTTTATAGAAACTGATATAACTTGGATTATGAACATGAAAATGCTGATAAAGTTGAATAAATCTACAGCTTCATATCACGGGGTCTTTTTATGAACCAGGATCTAGCTCTCGCGCTTATCCCATCCCTGCCTTGAAAATGTGCAAATACAACGAATTTATTATTCCCTCACATTTTCGCATAGCTGCGAACAATACAGTGAAGCATGCCAAAGCTACGCTGCCGGTCTGTGCACGCTCACGCACACTTGTACGATCAAACTACACCTCACTAAGTGCACACATGTTTACAAAACCGGCCTCACGTCACTGTTGACAGCGCTGTCTTGGGTTTTTATTTGTTCTGAGGCACACAATGGTTCAGACAATTGCTTTCAGATTGCATTGAAAGACATTCATTGTTTGCGCGCATAGCTAACTGTTTTGCCGTGTGTACTTTCAATACTATTATCGCTTATTATACCAATGCTCCAGTCTCCAGGCTGCACACGCGCGCGAAAATCTACAAACGGTTTTAGATTTATGGTATTTGAGATTTTAATAAAGATACAAAACAAAAACCAAATGTAATTAGTATGTTAGTGAATACCAATAAACATTTCGCAATGCACACCACACACATTGCTAAGAAAGAAACAAAGTGGATTATTCCCATGCCCTTTGTTTATTAAATATTCGCCATCCTTGATCCAATTTAAAATACCTTTAACGACATATCTCTGCGACAACCCACAAGTGCACAAAGCCTAGTATTGGATTAGCGAGCGTAGTTTGTGTACAGTGAAGATTGGTATCGTGATGCAAACGCACGGGAACTTGACAGCGAGCTACTTGTGGCAGCCGGGCGAGTTCGCCCGCCGAATGCTGGGAGAGCGACCGTCGCCCGTGCCACCAACGAGGGAACTGTGGCCTCCTCCGCAGCAACCCTTAAGCATCAGCACGCTACAAATCGCATATCTGCAAGATGAGCCATTACCGAGACGTGCGGCAACACTGCCTTGCCAAATGTACCCAGCAACAATTAACGCCGAGCATGAATACAGCAGTCATAGGCCACGCGTATGTACCGTTGGAACGAATACCGATCCTCCTCCGACAATTCTCACCAGGATGAGGCTTCTTATGAAACGCCAACAAGAAGAGCCAGACATGACCATCATTGCAAGTTGCCCACCCACTGGACGTTTAACTGCTGTACCAAGGGAAACTACTTTTGACATCAAAGAAGATGAAAATTCGGCACGACGAGCATTTAATGGAATAAAAAAAGCTATATCAGGAGTGAAATATCGGGTAGCTCCGGCTTCCGAGGCTGTGGATAGCCCAAAAATTGTTTATCATGTACCTAAACCCGGGGATAGAATGACTACGACTTTTGGAGCGGAAGAAAATAAACACAGTTGGTGCAAGCTACCTTCGCGCACGGCGTGTTCACGGCGGCTGCGAGCTTTTAGCGAGTGGTGCAGACACCGCCCTCGGCGCCCTCCCAGGCGTCAGCCACATCCGCCACGTCTACAAATCACGCAGGTGTGATGATGACGAACACTCGTAGTTGGATTGTGAGCGTAATTCGCTAAGTGCTTTGTGTGTCAAAAATTATTCAGTCGGAAAAATACAATATTACAACTGACATAAAACGAACGCATAGCGTATTGAACGCTAAGCGATAATTGTGTACGTTTTGTAGAAGGATAGAGTTTTAAGTAGAGTTTTTGGCTAATAAATGTGTTTCCATAATCTGTGTTTTGTTGGCGCACGGGCGGGCGGGTGGATGCAAGGGGTTTGGGAAGGCTGGGCGGGCGGCAGTCCCGTGTTAGGCGCCGCGTCGCCCGGTCTTACCGCCCGAATAACGAATCCCGCCCTCACAGCCTACCACGTACCTACATAGCTGATTATATCCAAAGCAAAACCCCTTTCATTGTTGATTGTGATTTATCTGCAAAGTTATTAAGCTCCTGAAAGTGGTAAATACGTACAAAGTGCTGTTTTATGTGAAGGCACAAAATCGGCGCGACCCAATGCGCAAACCTCACCAATGATACCGAAAACTAGGACGAAAAAATATTCTACGTTTTTTTTTTTTTTTTTCATTAGTTCTATACAATATAATTTAAAAAAAACCTTCGAAATGTAATTTTTTATAAGAATGTTTAATAATTGTGTTGATCGAAGCTAAAGTGCCTTAAGAAGGACGAATTTTGTCGGCTCACAAATTATCCAAGGCCTTATTATGTTGTTTCCAATAAGGATTGAAAGACAACCAATACTTTGATATAGATAATGAACTATTTTCCTAATTAGGTATTTTATTTTATTCAATATTTATGATTTATTAAACATTCTTAATTATAGTTACTGTTGAATTTTGAATGAGTACCTAAAGCGATTAGTTTACAAATTGAGTCAACAAAATATAGGTTCAGAAATATAAAAAAGGGTTAAAAAAAAATCATAAATAAAATAACAGAAAAGAAAAACTAAAATCTTGTAATAATAAATGTAACTTATCACTCGATTTTGTGTAAAAATTATGATTTTAGACGGGCCACCAAAATATTACAGAGAAACAAGTAGGTCTGTATACAGTACTACCCATAGAACTTATATCTATGGTACTACCTATACAGTACTGACGGAAGACTCAATGAAATGATTAATTTGATGAGTTGACAACTTGCGATCAAACAAATATTATTTACGATTTCTATCAATTTTTGAACAGAATATTGTTTGACTCTGTTGTACCACCTAGGTGCCTAAACTAATATAACAAACAATCCTTCAGCCACGAATTTTTAGATAATTCAAGCCGGTGCAAAATAAAGACGATTGAGGGTTCTTTTAGAACTTGGGAATACAATAATTAACTGGCTGCTTATAGCTAAGGACTATGTTCAAGGAGCTATAAAAATACATACCTGTACTTTATTGATAAAATTGAAAGGCAGATTGAAAAAAATTGATCAGTTAAATTTTAGAACAAAAGCAATACTCTTGCGCAGGAGTGCGCTAGGCTAAAGAAAATTCCAGATAGGACTGAGCAAGAATCTTGACGAGTACGAGGACATATCGAGCTTCCTTCTTGTTAAACAATACAAGCCGTAGACGCTTTTCATTTATGTTCTTCTTCTTTTTCTCGTGTGGTTAGTGACTAACCTGGTGTCAGAGTTTTGAAGCCCACACACAGCTCGAGAAAATCCTACCAAGCATGCCGGTTTCCTCACGATATTCTACGTCACCGTTTTTGAAGCAAGTGATAATTAATTAATTATACAATACGCACATGAATCCGAAAAGTCAGAGGTGCGTGCCTTGGGCTCGAACTCGAGACCTATGAGTTGGCAGTCCGACGGTCACACCACTAGGCTGCTCTCATAATTAATACATGTTGAGAAACCATCGATACATAACTGTTCCAAAATTCGAACTCCTTTCACAAATTTAACGTTCGATTTTTAAATCCAGGGATTGTGACTCATCATTCTCACATAATTGACTGCTCCCATTCATATGGGTCAGATTATTTATGTTTCCGATGCTTCCGGAGTAACCCACAAAACCAACATTTTTCTAAGACAATGAATATTTATCTTGCTTTGTTTGGTTTGACGAATCTAAATAAACGCTGTTTTGGCTTTGTAGTTATACAAGTTTATTTGAGAAATGTTATTTATAGTGATGATGAGCCACTTGTTCGTCGTTTATCATATCACGTATGAATATAGAATGCTGTTGTTATTATTATAAATTATAATTGCCATTACGTCTTTCCTAAGTCTTATTGGTTTCTCTGACGTGTATGATACATGATGATATTCGTTGCATTATTCCAAGGTGACGTATTTGTTATCGAGTCTCCGGAATGTTGACAGCATTTATTTAGTTTTATTTTCAAATTCACACAACAGTCGTTGCTATTTATTATCTTTAAAATGGGTTGTGATCCAGCTTCTGATATATTCTAGTAATGTGTCGGTACATTGAACTGATTTGCGTCCTCGTAGTTGACACAGTTTGCTTCACAGTTGGTCACATGGATGGGAACTGTCTGCAATCGTCTACAAAGTAGAACTCGTGTGGTCAACTGAAAGAACTGAAATATTTTGTAATATTGATCTGGCTGACGGCTGGATCATGGTAGTAACTAAGTTCTCTTCCATGAGATGTAAAAGAGATAGAAATTATCATAATTTGCATTGAAACGAATGTGGACCATATCGAACCACTTTTAAAATGTGTTCTCTTGAAATTCATTACCAAAAGACTGAACTAGAAATATGCTTCCGGAGTCCATCAGACCAAACGGAACACAATACTAGCCTTTTCTGTAAAAGTTTTATTTGTATGTTTCTCGAAATTCTAAGACAGTATGTATCATGGATGTTTTTGTCCACCGACACTGTCGCTTACGGTTGACCCCGTTCACCACACTCTTTCCCCCAGAGCGCAGGGTTGTGGGTGTTGTGACCTATATACGAACGAACCGATGTGGAAGGACGTAATCACGATTACTGCTGATAACGATGACATTCTATGAAAGCAGTGAATAGAGTCGTTTTTCTTGTAATATGTTCTCAATATCCACATAATTATTATAAAGGATCCCTCGCCCACCGATTGAACTCATTTATCAGCACTTGGCGGGCTTCCGTGCCCGATCCCTTTCAATTCTTTTCGTTGACACAATCAATCACCTTTCAATCAGTAGTTTAGTTAACCTCAGGGATGGGGACGATTTTTCTGTATTGTGTCTGTAACACAATTGGCGGTGATTGATTACGGTATATCGTCCTTTGCTTAAAGTTTACTTCGCAGGAAAATATAGGTATTCGAGTAATTTGGCAATCTTATTTATAATTAGGGATTTATAAACATTTTCTTGTCTATGATAAAAGCAATTGAACCCCATAAAGTTGTACGGGAAGGCTGATGTTGTGATTAATCGTGGAGTTAAAGAAAAGTGTCACAAGCAATTAAGTGAATTAGTGGTAGTGGTGTAATGTGTTGAGTTGTGCACGGGTTCGCGTGCTGTGGTGGCAGGCCGGTAGCGAGCGCATGCAGGGGCGCGCGGGCGCAGGCCCGGGCGGGCTCCGCTCAAACCCGCGCGCCCTCCCGCCGCCAGTCTTACCACCACCGCCGCAGTTCGCTACTGAGCGAGACGAGATGCCTGCCAATCAAATTGCACAGGTTCGAATCATAAAAAAATATTCAACAGCCTATTATTGCTAGACATACTAATCTATGGAGAAAGTAATGCCTTTGGACACCAGTTGAACACGGCAGAGTAGTACATTTTTGTTGCCGTGGGGTTTTAATAAACCCTGACTCTGGCAGGTTGCACCATGAATAAAAGGCGAGGTTGATGATTGAAAGTGCGAGGGGTGGACCGGGGTGGTACTCTGTTGTACTCTCCTCCCTCTGTATCAACCTACCTCTGAATAACTAACTGATAAGCCTAATTGCCAATAGGGATGATGCCTGGGTAAAAAAAAAAAAATACTAATTAGTCCGTCAGTCAGATAATAAAAAATATTAGACACGTATTTTTTTGTTTTATCAAATTAATAAAACAATACTTAGATAAAACAACGCATTTTAAGTTGGGGAGTGGGGGTCGTTACGTCACTAGTATGTATGAAATCTACATACTCGTGACGTCATGGCACATTTTACCTCAATGTAACGCCGTAAACCTTAGATTACGTAAAAAAAAAATACATGTCCAATATTTTTTTTTATAATCTCAAAGACGGACTAAAATATTTTTTTTTGTCGTCATCCCTATTTCAGGCAATGTCTTCGAATGCACTTCGTTCAATATACCTGCACCTCAGTATTAAAAGTAGTTAAAAATAAATGGATATTTTACATAAAGACCGTTTCGATTTGATTAAACCCTGACCCAGAAGCTGCGGTCAAAATTTGGGTCGATATACTTACATACATTTACGCTGGTATGTCTTTGAACGTCACTTGCGTATTAAAGTGGCGAGTATTAGGAGCAACTGAACCGGATTGGTTTGCATTGTAGTGCATATGAGAGCGGAAATTGGATTTCTGATCCCCCCTCTTAACTACATGTGTAAATGTGTACTAGCTTTTGCCAGCGATTTCGACCGTGTGGATGTCGGAAATTATCCCACGGGAAAGTACTACTGGGATAAAAAAAAGTGTGTTAATCCAGGTTATAAACTATCTGTGTGCCTAATTTCATCCAAATCCGTTCAGTAGTTTTTGCATGAAAGAGTAACAAGCATCCATCCATCCTCACAAACTTTCGCGTTTGTAATATTATAATTAGGATGTTCATGTGTTCTACTTGTTTTATTTTATCAAGGACTTTTTCTGCCTCGTTTCCTGCAATAGATAAATCATGATGAAAGTAGTGCTTAATATGGAAAATGCCTGGGTAAAAAAAAAAAAAACTATTTAGTCCGTCAGTTAGATAATAAAAAAATATTAGACACGTATTTTTTGCTTTGTCATATTAATAGAAAAATATTTAGATAAAACGCATTTTAAGTTGGGGATTGGGGGTCGCTACGTCACTACCACTAGTATGTATAATATCTATATACTCGTGACGTCATGGCACATTTTACCTCAATGTATAACCGTAATCTTTAGATTACGTAAAAAAAGAAAAAATACGTGTCCTATATTTTTTTTAAATCTCAAAGACGGACTAAATAAAACATTTAATCATCATCCCTATTGCAATACTGATGATGGATGAGTCTAAATTGGTTCATATAAGCTGAATGTGCAACAGGGGGAAAGTTTTGAGTATGAGTGTGAATAAGAGTAAATAATGTGTGAATAATTGTGTGAAAGATGATTCGGGAAGAAAGCATGCTGCGTCTACTTCAAATATATTTGGGATAAGGGCAGGAGTATGATTTAGCTGCATATGAGAGAAGACTAAAATTAGACTGGTCTTGGCGGCCTTAGGGGATCTCATGCACTAGACGGCCGTGACCATTACCGCGACCAGGTAAACTATAGAAACCGATACGAATAGCGCACTTGGTCACAACGGCCAACTAGCCGCACACCATACAATGCCACTGGACGGCCACGACTGGCCGGAGTTGTCGACTGGCCGGAGTTGTGGCCGTCTAGTGCGCGAGATCGGGTTAAGCCGTACGTAATTACCAATATTTTTTGAAGTGTTATCTTACCTACTGTCTTATATCAATAAAAATATACTTTATTCCTGCCTTAAGTTTCGTGCAGACCGGCGCCACGCGACTCTAACAAAACAATTTCTAAGAAAACTTCACGATTGAACAATCACCGGTGTTGCGTCGCGCGACAAGGCGCGCTTGTCTGCACGAGCCTTTAATCTGTGAAAATATGCATAGCTTCAAACTATGTTTTGTCCTTCCTGGTTCCCCCTTTACAAATGACCGGAAGGACCGAATTTGAACTTATTCGCTTTGTAATTTTAATGAATGAAATCCCTCTTGATGACAGATGCTTCCGCCTGTGTTGAAGTGAAGAGCTGATTATTAGACATATTTGACCCTTCTCATTCATAATCTTTTTGTAAAGGTAGGAATACTTTTCAAAGACGGGGTCGTTGCTATTATACGTTGAATTGATCAGTGCCTGAGCAACGTCACAAAAACACAGTATACCATTGTTTACTACAAGAATTAGTAATTGTATTGTAAACTAGGTAATTTTCTAGGCATGTGAGTTTTCTATAGCCTCAATCAATAGCAATGAAATCAGCTTTAGTCAAAGACATTATATAGTTCTATTTGCTTTAGTAAAACGTTCAATGGCCGTACAATAGCTATAGTAAAACTTTGCTCCAATAGAACGGTAGACAACAATGCTAGGCTGGCTAGGTAGGGGAGTAAAAGTGCGCCGGTGTCGCATGCAATACGTACTTCGCTTTAAAACTCTTGAGGCAATAGAGGACGTATAATGAGCACGCGTGAAGTGTGCTTGGGGAGTCCGAGAGGCGGATCGTCGCCGTCTCTAACAGCTGATGGCGGTACTCGCGCCCCGAGCGCCGCCGTCGGGGACTGCGATCGATGACCGCGCCCCGCGCGCTCCCCTCACCTCTAGACACCGTCCGACGGGTGCGTCTCACTTTCCCGCTTTTCTTTCCTTCGACTATAGGTACATGTACCTAGTTTGACGCACACCCACCACGCCGGGTGTTGTGACTTCTATTTATTGCGTCTCATTTGAGCCACTCGTGATGGATGATATATTTTTCTTCGTGAATAATTGCTGTGGCAATATTTTTCTAATGAGTAATACTCTGTTAGATTAGTTTTATTACTCAGCTTCTTTTGCTGTTCTGGAATATTAATGTAGACTCGAGACACATTATTGAATATTCGCGACTCAACTTTCATGCGTTTCATGAATCGTAATTTAATCCGCAAATGATATCTATATGAATTAATAATAATAAATTAATAATGGATAACAATGAAACCGACGCTTTATTTTTTTCTTTCCAATTTAATAGTTCCTCTAATTTACAATCTCCATTTTTCTTTATAGAAGGCAGTCCGCAGTTCCTCAATACGAATATTGTTTTTGACTTTTATTGAACTATTCAACTTAGGAATGTTAAAACTACTCCCTAAAATAAAAATGTGAGTCTACGGGGCGTCCATTAATCACGTGATCTTTTTAGCAACTTTTTAACCCCCTCCCCCTGGTGAGGTTTTAGACTAACACCTCCCCCCCTACCCGTGTATTTTTTTGGTGCAAAGTATCTTAAAAAATTACAGAATATTTAATATTTAAATAGAAAGAAAAATATTCTATTTGGTGGGCCGCTTTTCGGTTTAGAAATGTGCGTTAAACGAACAAAATAAATACACGTGATATCTCACTACATCCATCCCTCCCGTCATATTTCGTGATTTTTTCCGAACCCCCCCCCCCCCCTCCCCCTCCCCCATTTCGAGCGAGATCTATGGACGACCCCTTAATTGCGAGTCATTAGTTTTGTCTCTGGGGGATCCGCTTTTATACCTACCTAAGAGCAACAGAACGTATGAGCAATATAAGTAAACGAAAGGACTTCAACTAGGGTTGGGTTCGGCAGGAAGTATACAATTAAGTAAGAATATAACACTGAATTATTGATAGAGCGTGAGTGGGAAAGTGTATGCATTTTTATGCAAGTCATCATCATCATCATCATTTCAGCCCAAAGACGTCCACTGTTGGACATAGACCTCCCCCAAATGGGGGGGTTTGCCATAATCGCCACGCTTGGCAGGCGGGTTAGCGATCGCAGTATGGTGTTAAAATGCATAGAGAGCGCTGTTGCCCATTCTCTAGTAAGTCCCTTAGTCGCCTTTTACGACACCCACGGGAAGAAATGGGATGGTACTATTCTTTACGTCCGGCACCACACGGAGCAAGTAGCAACAGTTTATGCAAGTAGTCTTCGAAATCTCTATTTTAATAATATGTAGAAAATGTAGGTGTAAGTAAGTACTTATGTTGTACCAATTCTATGGCATAAATATCTAGCATTTTATAGGCAGTTGGGGAGTTATCATGGCTAGTTTCTAAGTCGTGTGTATACTTAAAGGATTTTATTTATTTTAATATTCATTCCTGCATGTATACACTTTTGCGGTGTGTAGTTTGTGCGGAAGTCCGGAAGGCGACCTTTATTTTTTTTATTAGTCGCATTTTATTTCCTTTCTGCAACCAGAATAATACGTATAGTATTATATTATTCTGGTTGCAGAAAGGAAATATATTTTTTTAGGTTTATAAAAATATTTACAGTGTTTAAGTGTTAAAATGATTAAATATGTATATATTTAATCATTTTCACACTTAAACACTGTAAATATTTTTTTATTTGTTAACTCAGCAGAAACAATCTCCAATCGCCATGAAAAAGTTGTGTGAATTCACTATTAAGTAAACAATTTCTCGGGGAGTTGACATAAGACAGCTCCTTTGATGTGTTAATTATGTTTGTGGGTTGTTTAGTTTAATAAAATTTATGCTTTAAATTGCTTCAGGGGCGATCCGCCCCGGGCTGCTGGTCTTACCCGGCCCCTAGAAAATTACTTTTTAATCCAATCCTAATAAAAATGCCCAAAATATGTTCAGTAAGAAGCAGATAAAGCAGAAATTTTCGAGTTGACTTCGCTCGCACTTACATCTTACTCATTTTTTTTTTGCAGAAATTATCAAGATGAGACCCATTCAGCAATTGTTATTGTACGGTCTGTTTATCGTTCTCTTAGTCAAACTTTTCAGCATAAAAGTCGACAAAGTAACTCCTATTGTGTATGAATTTTATAAAGAAAACCTAACGTTTCCGACGCGGGGTCACGGAGTGCTAAAATTTTCGAGCTCGCTTCGCTCGCTCTGCCATCCTATATTCTTCTAATTCCAAAACTTTTCTGCTTATGTCGGCCAAGCATTTCCGTATAAATGTTCAAATGAAACCTAATCTATAATTTCGGGACGGGGTGCAAATAATTCGAGCTCGACTCGCTCTTGCATCCTAAATTCATGCTTTTCGATGATATAAAACAAGTTACGTCGTGAATAACATAATGTAGAGATGAAAACGCATGCTTACTTTTTATATGCCGCCCCAGGCCCTCGAGTCCCAACAGACTTACAATAGACTGAATTCGCCTGAATCTGGGTGTGGATTGTGGAATTGGTAAGAGCTACCAAAATAGAAGGCCCCTATCTTTCCAAGGTGACATGACAGACATACAAAAAACAATAAGAACCGTACCGATGTTAACGACGGTAAAAATAGAAATTAGTGATATTAAAGAAAGAGTATCAAATGGAATATATTATGCTATCAAAGAGTATCCAATGGAATATGATATTCCGCTGAAACTTGAATATTTGTTGCGGATACGATAGAAGAAGTAGATCAGTAATAAATATCATTTTCGTTCCAGGTGATCGCGCTGATATGTGGGTTGTTGGTGGTGATTCTGATGGTGTTAGGGCTGGCGTCGGCAGACTGGCTGATGGCGGCGGGATGGAGGCAAGGCCTCTTCATGCACTGTATAGACCCTGAAGCGCCCACGCCGCTGCCCTTCGACATTACTGCACAGCCCGGCTGCTACGCTGCAAGACCCGCGCCTTATATTAAGTGAGTGACAATAGTTTTTCGTTTATCTGCGGGAATTTCTCATGGATAACCTCAGTCTGGGGAGAAACGGAGGTTAAGTCGAGCTCCGACCGACTAAAATCCCACGGGTCCTTCCAATACCATGATCCGGGAGATACTTAGGCTAAGCGTATGCTGAGACGCAGGTGACGCTGCACAGCACAGTACAGATTTAGCAGGGTAGGGCAGGCGGGGCAGACATAGACTGCGAGCGCATGCTGCGACTCAGTTACACAGACATTCGCGCCCTAGCTAGTACAAACAATCCGTCATTGAAACAAAATTATGAATCAGTGGTAAAAAAAAACTGACGACTTGCACGCGTCGTGCAGAAATCTGTGCCGGCACTGCAACGAGACGTCAGCTGTCAGTATGTTCATTGAATGCATTACAAAACCTGGTCTGCCCTACGGTGCGTGGACCTGCTTCATCTGCGTCTCAGCATACGCTTAGCCTTAAAAACGTTTGTAGGTTAGGCCTGTGCAGGGCAGATCAAGGTGTCAGATCAGTCGCGCACATGACACAAAATCGTATGGCAGTTTTTGTCTAACACCTATTGATCTGTTAATAAGAGCGAATGGCCAGCCCCTAATGGTATACCCCTATGTTGAATTACAAAAGCGGTAATCTTTTGGGCTTAGAACTTTAGTTATCACTTGTGTTAATCTAAGGATGCGCGCAGACGGTTCGAAACTGCTTTTATCTATCTTGCTAAGTGTCCTCCTGTCTCTACTCAAAGTTTGTAATCCGCTTGCTAACATCTTCTACTTTAGAATGTCTAATCTTCCAAGTTTGGTATCGAGTCGCAGTTTAATGCTTATGACAACAAGGGTTTGAAGTATTTGATAAGGTATTGGATTCCCAAAATAAGGTACGGCGTAATAATTTTTTATTGTGTCCATAAAATAATGAATTTTGTTTAATGGAATCGGATTTGGCTACAACAATATGCCGTTATTATTGTTTTTCTTTTTGGGACATAAAGACTAAAGCAATAACATTAATTTGAACAAACATTTAACGAATGAAATAAAGAATTCTTAATCCAGTCGTTTATGGCTCGATGGCAGGCGACACTGGGCAGCTTTTATAAATAAACATTATTTAAATTGTATAAGTAGTACAAAGTACAAACCATCAACTGAAATTAATGAATTAATATAAATGTCGTCAGATCAATAAATTCCTTTAGTTAATTACTAGAATATTATTTTATTGATGCTTTGTTCAAGCTTTATATTTCATTAGCTTTCTCTCTCATCATTAAAAACGATAAACGTATAAAAAAAAACAATATGAAAGTATGGACCCTGCACCAATTTATAAAGGAATCTGACACATAGTCGTGTCAGTTGTCAAGAGTGTATGGAGCACTCTCTTGTTTTTTTATCATCTATCAAGTGTACTAACATTCATATTAAATAAATTAGTTCTATTATAATATTGCCCTTGTTATCATTTCATCAGATCTGGTTATGTTTTTCATGCGCATCAAAGATATGGGGGATTCTTTAAACCCTCAAAGCATCCTTGCGGCTGGATGGATTTTGAATGAGTGAGGTGTCTATCGATGCCTTGAGGTTTTGTTTTTATAAAATCAAAATGGCGGATTATAGGCGTCCATGTAGTTTTTTTTAAGTACGATGATCATGTGGGGTGTCAAAATAAAGGGCTAGAAGAGATGATTCCAAAAACATAACACAAAAAAATACAAAACCCTACGTTCACCTCAGTTTTGCTGCCATCAACTGCGTCAGACTGTTTGAAAGTTCAGCTTGTTTTAAACTTTTTAGTTGCAATTTTTCAATTTAATTGTATCCTTGAATTAAAAACTGAAAATTATAAAAGTACAAACTCCTTTCGTTGAAGTCGTAATCATTTCCGTGTGCGTCCCTCAGAGCGGCAGCGGGGTTGTGCGTAGCAACTTTGGCAGCGGACGTGTGCGGCGCGTTGTTGACCGGGCTCGGTCTGCGCTCCGCCGACCATCGCACCAAGTTCCGCTACTATCGGTTCGCCGTGCTCGCCATGTCGCTAGCCCGTATGTATTCACAATTTATGTGATTTTGATAAGTTACTTTAATTCTTTCTTATAAAGATCAGTTTCCGCTGCAACTTGAATACTTTTCCAATAGTCATTCTGAAATCAACTTAATTTACACTGGAGTAAAGTTGATTTTTGTTTAAGGGGCATGCGCTAAGGTAGCCCGCGAAATTCAAATTTTCTTTAGTTTTTTAAATTTTGCAGGTCAGGTGTGAGGTTTTATGTTGATTAAAATTTGATTTGCGACCGTAACAAATATGGCTTTACATAATTGTGCCTGGATTTATGTGGTAGGTGGATCAAGAAAAGGAATTTAACCATAAACAATTTTTTTTTTTTTTTTCAGTAATGTGCATTTTAATAGCATTAGTAATCTACCCAGTATGCTTCGCAGCGGAGTTAAATCTGGGTAAGTAAAAAATATGATACTCTCTAATTCTTTTTTCTCGACACTATAGGGTCATCTGTTGCTCATCAACAATCATTCAATTTTGTTTTCTGTGATTCAGCTTTGAACTGCTACACTTAATATATTCTTATCAATTGATCAGAGTACAGTATGAGTAAGGCTCTCCTATTGACGCTTTCGATGCTTAAACGCCACAAAGAAGTATTTAGGCGGCAGCGTTTCGAAGATACGTCGGTACATTTCCATGCAACCATCTTGACCCGGATGTCTTCAGTAAAATAATAACGTTTATTTGAGTCAATAATAAACAGTGTTGTGTCGCTCGACGCGGCAACACGTCGTGTCCGGGTTCGCAACAAGTCAATCGTCATCCTGAGGATGCTTCGTTGAGAGGTGAAACACTTGTCGATATTACGGGGTTCTTTATGACTGTTTAAGAACAGTTAAGCGGATTAGGTTACTAAATATACGCGTCTATTGTATTCAAAAATAAAGCATGATATTGCTAAGAACTAGGACTGCTACAACCATAGATATAAGAAAGAAGGAGATATGCCCGGTAGTTGAAAATGTATCGAAACCCAATGTCTTCTATCTATCCCTACTCTCTAGCCTGCGATCACACATGCGATCAGTAAACCCAATAAATACGAGGCCCCGCTCACACTTGCAATTTACAAATCAGAACGTACTACATAATCAATTATAAACCTTATCCCATCAAACACAGCGTGCATTTACCATGCACCGTACAACTCACCCACACGAAAACATCGTTCGCTATCGTTGTGCTGTGCAAAAGCCATTTATTTTACATATACGCTAGTGATTGACTAAATCGGAAACTTATCGATTCTCCCATTTATATTTGTATTAAATTTTTGGAAGTTGCTGAAAAAATTATAAATAAAAAACGATATACATATAATAAGATGATATAAATAAACAATAAGTAAGTAAAAAAAAAATATATTAAGTAAACCAAAAAAATAACAACATTAAGAGAAAATCTAAATGAGTATAAAACAAGATTTCACATCGGTCTTCCAATCAGGCTATAACTGTTGACAAATTGAAGAATAAACTTTAATAGTAATATAAATTCATACGACAATCGACATTATTGTCGATAGCCTACGTTAGTGGATCTGCACAACCACATCACTAATCCGTCACAAGACGCTGCGGCCGTACTAACGATGCAACCGCTTAAAGTAAATATCGTTTTGTAATTTTTACATTGCGTGTCCAGTTACTTAGCGACATACTTTGGTAGTGGTAAAGAAGCAATGTATTTATTACAATAAAAGTACAGTCGCTGTGATATATGAAAACAAAAATAACGTAGTAAAGGCAAGAAATATTTTACGATTTGTTGTTTTTCATGATTTTCAACACAAATATAGCAAAATACTTGTGCTGATTTATGAAAAGTGGTTCTACGATTTATAAAGTTTATAGTTTAGCTTCGATTTTTACAAGAAACCACTGAACAACACGGTATTCTTAAATGTTATCACGATCGCGCTCGAAAGCGCACTAGTTAGCGGAGACGGCCATTTGCCTGAGGCATGAGCATTGTGATCAAGACGCGCGGACACAGACACGCCCCCATACCACTTCTCCTGTTATTTATATTTCTATGGCTACAACTATATGAACTCCTGAATTCCATTGTAAGTAAAAACCTGTATCTTGGAAATCAGTGCTCATCCGTGGTAAATTAGGTGTAGAAACTTACAATCAGAGGGAAGGATCAACTAATTCAGTGTAATGCGTGTATACAGGCAATAGATCGGTGTGGGAGTTCGGGTGGGCGTACGGCGTGGGCTGGGGCGCCGCCATCTTTCTCTTTGGAGCTGTTGTGCTACTGCTGTGTGACAAGGAGAGCGAGGAGCTCTACTACAAGGAGCGAAAAGTGAGTGACTTCTAAGTTTTATTTTTGGCGTTTAGAGTTTAATTTACCTTAGCAAATCTTTGTAGTGCAACAAAGTCTTGTGTAAAATAATACCACCCTATTATTGCCCCACTGCAGGACAAAGGCCTACTATAAGTCCAGGTTTCCTCACGATGTTTTCTTTATTAATGTCCCAGATAAACTCAGGAACTACATAATTATGAATTGAAAAAAAGTCACTTGCTTTTGAACCTAGAACCTCGTACATGAGAGGTGAGGCCTTAACCACTTGGCCATCACGACACAAAACAAAAAGTCGTGTGTAAAGATAGATATTTTCAATTTGAACGAGTTTTATGAATGTGTTCTTTATGTATTAACTCGTGTCGCCCCCCAGGTGGTGAGCGCGGAAGGCGGGGCGCGCCCCTAGGGCCGCGGGCGCCTGCCCGACCTGGTGCCGTGAGGCGCGCGCGCTCGCTAGCGCCCCGCGGCCGCGCCCGCACTGCGCGCGCGCGCCCGCCTCCCCGCGAGGCGTGCGCGCGCGCTGGATCTGATGCGCGCGCGCCCCGCACACACGCCTGACGTCGCGGCTGTAGACCTCTAGCCGTCGCCGCCGCGCACGGAGCCCCGGTCCCCGCCGCCTCGCCCAAATACAAATCGGCTCAAAAGATTATAGACGAACGTGGACTGTTATTGAAGATGATTTTATTCCCTTGATGGACGGATCTTTCCCTCGTGGGAAAGAACCGTTCTTCAGGACATTTTTTTGTCCGTAATCTGTCTTCATCATACGTTTGAGCTATAAACTTGTTGATCGAGCCGCTCGTTCGGGCGTCCTTCGGGTTTGGCGAGTTCCGACCGCGCCCGATTCGTCGTCGGATCGCGCGCGGCCGCGTCACTCGGCGACGGGGAGCGACCTATCGATGCAGTTTTTGGACCTATCGCAACAGTAGCGACGGTCCCATTCATTTTGTTGTTCGAAAATATCATAGTACTTGGGCTGATCAAAATTATAATTATTGTATCGCGTTGACTGCGAGTCGTACTGAATTTTTACTCTAATATTAAATATATTATTGTGCAACGATAATAGCATAAATTGTACTTGTGTTTGGCTACTTCCAGTGTAAGTGCTATGATTCTTTTGTAGACTCCCAGTTTGTTTTGATTTATGTTTAGTTCACTTCGTAGTTTTTATAGGACTTACCTCGGTTGATTAAGAATTATTTTGTGGCATTGTGTTGATTCGCAATTATTTTTATTTTGTATCGGTTTGAGCGATGAAAGTATAGAACAAAAAGATCTGAACATGTGACATAAATTTGGATCTACGTATTAAGTAAGAATCGCCTTTTTCAAGGATATATTTTGTGATTTCTTTTATTTTTTTTATTGTTAAGTGTAGATTTATGTTTTTGGCAGCCGGTTGTCGATCCTCGGCGCATCTCGCTCCCGCGACGGGCGGAACACATTCAGATATCTGTGTGTACTGGCGTACCTCGAATGTAATCCGTTCCAAAGAGCGTTACTTTTATTTATTCGCTTTAATTTATTGATTCGTCCTTAGTTGAGTGTAAATATCGTTTGTGATGTCGTACGGCTTCTGTTGCATCTGGGGCGGCGTGTGCAGGTGTGTGTGGTCGGAGTGTGCACGCGAGAGTGCAGGCGCAGCGGCTTCACGCCCGGGCAGGCGACCCACTCGGACTGCTACCATTCGCTCAAATATATTCGTATCGCGTACTACTTGCGTCTTTTGTAATGCGAACTCGTATTTTAGTGTTAGTGCACGACTAGTGTAAGACAAGTGACTGTGCGTTTCCTCGCCGAGAGGACCGACGTCGACCGCGTTCCGATGTACCGGTTGTACATGAGATATCGGACTATAACTACTGAGATATTTAAAGGAATTAAATGTTTTGATTAAAGTTACCCTTTAGTATGGATATACTTCATATTATTGAAAAACTATTTTATTAACGATTATATGTATACATAGGAATCATGTCTGTCTATGTACACAGGTTCATATACTTAATTGAGATTAATTTCCATTGTATTAGTGATATCTAGAATCTCGTATTGATTTTACTATTTTGTAAATCTCATAAAGTTGGAATTGAAAATTATTTAAAAATTATATTTTCTTAATATTTATGTAAACGTAATGGAACAATTAATTGATGAATAACTTCGTAATTATTAACTAGCGGTAATATGTGGAAGTGTAATATTTATAATGGCATGCCATTGTGTGTTTGTCTGACACTGAAATTAAAACTGTATTTATTGTCGAATGTTCTTGGTCATGGCTTTAATTTTTTCATGTGTATCAATGCATAAATCAATTTATTTGTTTAACATATTTAAAAACCTTCGAACCTGACTAATTACTATAAAGTATAATTAATAGGCTCTTCGTAAGATCAGGCCTCAGCAATTATTTTTTTAGTTATAAGTACATAATATTGTTTGTGATAAAAAGCAGCTATTTGTAATGTTGATGTGAGAGGCTTTGCATAATTCGTGTTTCCATATAGTGCGGGCGCATAAGCTTGTGCGCTTATGACAAAGATTTCAATTTGTATTTTCACCTACACTTGTCGAAGAATCATGATTGTTAATGTTAATAGTAAACATAATGAACTCCCCAAACTTCCAATAACAGTATAAGATATGTAGCTCATCTGAACCTTCCATTCGCGAAGCCCGTTCATTCGCCCTTAGTCATTACTTTTTAAGTTACACGGAAATAATATCTACATAAAAGTATGACTTATTCCAAAACGCCCCTAACTTTTGGCATTTTTTATTGCATTAACATTAATTTAATCTTAAACACTAAGCTTTACTTTAGAATTAAATCAAAGTTTTATTTAAGTAAACATTATCTACCTAGACTTTTTCCAACTATGTTGGGGTCGGCTTCCAGTCTAACCGGATGGAGCTGAATACCAGTGTTGTACATGGAGTGACTGCCTATCTGACCTCCACAACCCAGTTCCTGGGTAATACGATACCCCTTGGTAAGACCGTCAGACTTTCAGGCTTCTGACGAACCCTAACGACTGTCAAAGATTTTTATTTAAGTACAAGTTTATTTTTATAAATTATTTTTTAAGGCTGTTGCTATCATCATTAGTCCGTTAAATATGAATAAATCACACTGCCATGTATCTATAAACTTACATTTTCTTTGTAAGTCATATTAATTTTACTGTAGTCTTAATGTAACATTAAATTATTGAATTTCCTAATGTAAGTGTACATTTTACATAGAAATGATAACCCCTTTGTAATTGATATTTAATGACATTAGCTACTTAATTTTATGCACCTCGAATAGTACTTGGACACACTGTTTTTCTCAAATAAATTAACATTACAAATCTTTATGTAAATGGAATTTTCAATACAGTCTTCTAAGGTTATTTTCACATGTGAATCAATTTTGCCCTCATCATTAACTTAAAAATTAAATCTTCTTACAAAGTAAAAAAATAAATAAATATAGTTGCAGGTGTCCAAGTACATCAGTTATACAATTTCTATTTCCTTAGCCAAATTATGAGTCATATCAAATGAGATTGAATAAAGTAACTAGTAAAAATGTGTGTATATTATTTTCTTCATATTCTTTCAGCTTTGTGGTTAATCTTGCCCTGGTAGTATAGTGAGCTAGATCGTCGAAATTACAGTTACATTACTCGGGCAGCATAAAAGGTTTTTGTGCTCAATAGTTTTCTCTACAAATATGTAAAGTGACACATGTAAAGTGCCCCTCCGTGCCTAGGAAAGCACGTAAATCCGTTGGTCCTGCGCCTGATCTCTTCCCAGTTGTGTCGGATTGCCGTCTTATCGAATTTTGAGAGTAAAGGAACATAGGTCCAGTGCATCTATGTTTGCGTAGTTACTACTATAACATCTCCTGCGTACTTGGCTAGTCTCTATTGACATCATGGCATGGCATGGTAGCCGTGACCGAAGATCGGTCGGGAGGATATTATAATGTTTTGGGTGTTTTCAGCATTTTTGTTGATATGAATTTCGACCACAGAAAACACATAACTTTTATTTATTATATAATTTATTTTTTTAATGTCCAAAGCGTTAAAATGGAGTCAACATACAAGCATATTGGAATACGGAATCTCCGCCTTCGGTAGTAAACGGGATAATTTTTCTGTATTCTTGAATAACCTTGGTTTTCTTGAAATATCGTACCGTGATAGTTGTATCTGCATCAACCATATCTGTGTAAGGATTAAAATGCGGAATTTCCTTCATAATTTTTTGGAAAAGACGATCTGATATTTTATTTGTATCAATTATAATTTCTTGGTCTGAGCAGGGATCACCGAAACGAGCCGCTGCGCTGTCTGCAATCTCTGCCA
The DNA here is from genome assembly GCA_916701695.1 of Agrochola macilenta. Classification (NCBI taxonomy): domain Eukaryota; kingdom Metazoa; phylum Arthropoda; class Insecta; order Lepidoptera; family Noctuidae; genus Agrochola; species Agrochola macilenta. Next base: position 10,533,568 of record OU753562.1, read on the forward strand.
GTTCGCTTTCTGTGAACATATGGGAAGTGATAAAATGCCTGTTGTCTCTTGGATCTTCCTCCAATGTAATTCTGCCAAAATCACATTCCATGTCAGATTTAACGTTGTAAAGTTGAAGGTGTCCGCCTTTGCCGGAAGAATCAGAGCATTCTATAGTGTCTGTTGTAGTTCTTCCTTTAGTGTAAGTGCAAGTGTACGTTCCACCTGTTGAAACTTCTCCGCCCACTCCGAATGTCTTGCCAAGAAACGAAGCTTTTGATGAAATCTTTACGCCCCAATTGTAACCTTCGGCCGATGAATAAGTATCCACTGTAGACGCGGTGTGCGTTAATTTGCAGGCGGCGTTATGACAAGCCACGGACGATAACAATCGAGGACCGTACGTATGAAACGTACAATTATACGGGCCGTATATGTAAATGGGACCGGGAGTGCACTCAGCCCGTATCGGGATGCCAGGGAATTGGTGATTTCTATAGGTTTCCTTCAAACGCGCATGTTGTTTGGCAGCTATGTCCTCGATGTTGGGTTCCATTCCGGCGTTTTTTGTAGCAGCAACAGTAACAGTTCTTCGTACTCGGGGTGTCTTTCCTTGTTCGCATCGCTCAGGTGGGAGCCACGCAAAAGAACTCGAAAACAAACAGAAGATTATAGATGCTATACGCATTTTTAATAAATACAAATACCACGCAGCGCGATGGTCTTGTATTTCTCTATAAACGCCGTGCACAGTAAACTACACACAGTTGAATTTTATTGATTGTATCCGCCGCAGTCTGGTGAGTCATTTAATGTTATCATTTTTAGGGTTGCGTTTCCAAAAGTTGAAAACTGGACCCTATTACTAAGCCTTTACCGTATTACGTAACCAGTGCGTATAGTAGACAGAATACATGTTACTATGGCCTCTGTCATAGCATTTAAATATAATAAAAAGGTACCTATCTCGGTAATTATATCTCACGAAGCGAAGTTTGGTACTGAGAGCTCCTGCGCTTACACGCTCAGCGAGTTTGTAAACTTGGTATAGTCGATTCAAACTTAATGGCGGGTCGGAAGTTAGCCACTCGCTGCGCAGTACCGCACCCCTCAACCCCGCTGACACATGAGTTCGTTACTGCGCAGCGACTCGCCGCATGTTCCGAGCCGCCATTAAGTTTGAAATAGGCTGTAACAACAAGTAAAGCGCACGTCGCGTCGCTTCGTGAGATAAAAATACTATAAACTATATTGGTTTCGGTAGTACAGAACCTTTAGCCCGCGAGTCCAACTCGCACTTGAAAGGTTTATATCTCGGTGCAGACCCTTTGCGATAAGCAATCGGTTAATCAACTCTGTTGAAAGAAAGTTACAAATTGTTTTTTTTCTTTGTTAAAATTAACAAAGAACAAAACACTAGGCAACTACTAATAATTATAGTACTTAAACTAAAGCATGTTGTCATTCTATGACAATTATTTAGTGTTTATTTTAAATGTTTTCTCAAGACAGTAAACGCTATTTATTGGGTTGTTGAAATTTTTTCATGTCTGTAAACTATTAGACCAAAGATCAAAAGGTTCGTTGCGCGCGACAGCGACGGGGAATACCCTCGCCAAAACAGTTCTTTTATAATTATTAATTTTAAATAAAAAATGTTAAACTCCATAGGCTCTTAGCTGTTAAAATATTAGATTCTCCGCCAGCTCTATAAACGGGCTCAAAAAATCTATCTACCTAGCCTTTACCCAACTATCCCCAAGGTGGGCTTCCGGTCTCAATTCTTTATTGCATTCCATAATGTTGGGCGTAACCGTATACAGTTGAATACCAGTATTTTACATGGAGCGACGGCCTATCTGACCTCCGGAACCTAGTAACTGGGTACCACAGATATGATATCATATACCCCTTGGTAAGACTGGTTGCCAGACTTTCGGGCTTCTGATTATTCGTAACGACTGTTAAAGATCTACGAAGGACAGCCGGGACCGACGGCTGCGCTTTCCGAGGCACTCTAAAACAGACTATACAGAGGTCAAATCCTATTAGCTAGCCAAAAACTTTTTTTTTTTTTTGCTATTTTCTGTCGCAAGTATGTAGATATTTGAAATATCAGTTTAAAAATCTGTTTTTTTTTTGCGTATATTTCACAGTGTGACATATACGCAAAAAAAGACATATACACGATGTGTATCCATACCTAAGCACATGCTATGATTTAAGAGCGCTTATCCTAAGCGTCGGGTCACACCGGAATGGCAGCGGCCGGCAGCGACGCGGCGAGCACTTTCAGTGTGAAATAATTTTATTATTATTTTTGCGTATATTTCACAGTGTGACATATACGCAAAAAAAGACATATACACGATGTGTATCCATACCTAAGCACATGCTATGATTTAAGAGCGCTTATCCTAAGCGTCGGGTCACACCGGAATGGCAGCGGCCGGCAGCGACGCGGCGAGCACTTTCAGTGTGAAATAATTTTATTATTATTTTTCTACATACTTAAAATACCAGTATCGCTTGAAAAGCTTGAAAGGTCTCGAGGCCTCCGGCGTCGCCGCTGGCGGACGCTGGCAGCCACTGCCATTCCGGTGTGTGACTCGGCCCTAAAAGTTGGCAACGTCGCAAATACTCGTATCTGTCAAATATTTACCTGTTTTGATTAGTTTGGCCGGTTTAGCCATATTACTGTGTGTGTTTATTTTATCTACTCTCATACATTGGGATTGTACCTACAAAATAAAAGATCAAAGTTAAAGAATATCAAGAATAAAAACATCCCATGAAATTCAGTACAACTTCACGTATGACTGGCGCCTGCACCCAGCATATCACCGCGCATGCGCTAGAGCGGTGTTGCTGTCCCCCGCTAACGTTCCATTACAAAAGTTGATGGAAACTCCTTGGTGATATTAGCTTCTTGGATTTGCCCTGTATCGTAGTAGAAAATAGTAGTTTATGAAACTGTTGCATAAAGAGGGGTATTAATAATACTAATACTTACCTAGTTATGTGCAGTTTCATACACTACTTTATCTACTCTCATACATTGGGACTGAACCTACTAAATAAAAAATCAAAGTTAAGGATCAAGATTTAAAAAAATACCACGAAATTCAGTACAACTTCACGCATGAATAGCGCTTGCACCCAACACATCACCGCGCATGCGCTAGAGCGGTGCTGCTGTCCCCCGCTAAAGTTACATTGCAGAAGCTTATGGAAACTCCTTAGTGATATTAACCACTTGGATTTGCATTGTATTTTAATAGAAAAAAAATGTTTTACAATGCATTTGCTCGAAAAGAGCCTTTTCCAAGCAGTAAATTAGTGCGGAAAGTGTCACTTTTTTTAACTAGTGCTTTTTACTTTTCTGTTTATTTTTTATTTTTGTGGCCGTCGTCAGCCCGTTGCAGTTTTTATTATTTGAGAAAAGTTTTACAAATCAGATGATGATGATAACGATGACGAAGTCGAAGTCCAAGTCCAATTCCAAGTCGAAGTCGAAGTCGAGGTCGAAAGTCAAAGTCATGAATGTTGTTTTTATTATTTACATACGTCGTCATTATGTTAGATGTTACACATCATCGTAAGGCAGACTCGATTTTTTTTTTTTCTCACAATGCATAACAATGCAATGCAAAACGTTGTATGATACACGTGCGTAAGATGATTTCCGACTCGTGTCGACTTATACACTCATCGGAAATCACCTAGGTACCTTCCGCACTTATAGCATAAATAACTATTACAATGCATTTGCTCGAAAAGAGCCTTTTCCAAGCAGTAAATTAGTGCGGAAAGTGTCACTTTTTTTTCACTAGTTCTTTTTACTTTTCTGTTTTTTTTTAATTTTAGTGGCCGTCGTCAGCCCGTTGCAAAGAGTTGTTATTATTTGAGAAAAGTTTTACAAATCAGATGATGATGATAACGATGACGATGGCGGTGGCGATAACAATATCGATGACGATGGCGATGGCAATGGCGGAGTCAAAGTTAAATTCAAAGTCGAAGTCGAAGTCGAAGTCGAGGTCGAGTTGAAGTCAAAGTCATGATTGTTGTTTTTATCATTTATATGCGTCGTCATATGTTAGATGGCATCATAGGCGACTACCGTCAGGCACGCTCCTTTCATTTTTTTTTTCTTCGCACAAGGCATAGTAAAATGTTGTATGATACACGTGCGTAATATGATTTTCGACTCGTGTCGACTTATAAAATGCCACTCGTCGGACATCACCTACCTTCCGCACTAGTAACATAAATAACTATTTTAACATTATTTTGTTACAGAAAAAGTGTTATAATATGATTCTATTTTAAAATTTCGGTAGTGTTTATAAAGTATGTCAATATGAACTCGTTTTGAAGTTTATAATTCGAATATTACGATATGAGAGTAGATAAAAGTATTTGAAAACTTTCCAATAGGTAGCCTTTTTTACACCTGAAACGGTTACAACATCAAATTCAGTGTTATAATTGCAATTCATTATTAATATTCTAGTTCGCTAATTAGTCACCTTTCATTTTCCTTATAGTAATATTGCCAAATTAATCAAAACGGCGAAATATTTGACATCCATTTGCGACGTTGCCCACTTTCAGAATAAACGCTCTTAAAACAAAAACGTTTGACTCGAGACCTTGAAACTGGCATAACGCTTTTCCGTTATGTGACGATTTCTATGAGTAAAATCCTACTGCTAGCTGCGTTAAAGAAATTCGTTCCACAAAAAAAAATACTTTCTAATCTCGTACTTCTAGTACCTAACTACAATAAATGTAAAGTTTCGCTAGCTAATTGACCTTGTAGACCTTGAAACTGGCATAACGCTTTTCCGTTATGTGACGATTTCTATGAGTAAAATCCTACTGCAAGCTGCGTTAAAGAAATTCGTTCCACAAAAAAAATAACTTTCTAATCTCGTACTTCTAGTACCTAACTACAATAAATGTAAAGTTTCGCTAGCTAATTGACCTTGTAGTATGGATATCCTGTTGAAATAAACACAACATTTTAGAAAACTTAAGATTTATTGACAAAAATACCACTAAGCATATTATTGTGTTCCATACTTGCATAATTTAACATTACATTACTACAAAATTCAATCTTATTACAAATTACATGATATATTTTATTAATCACTTTTCAAGGTGGATTATTGGAATTATCATATTTTAACGGAACCTTAACGTAGACACGAGATAGTTTCGTTTTTAAAACTAAAATTGAAGTTGAATACTAGACTTCAACACCAGATATGGCCTTTATGCTTGCGATTAATCTTTTGTTAGCGTCCTTATAGTCGACTGGTTGTACGTTCATCACTGTTGTTTTTAAGCGGGCTTCATCCTATAAAATAAATTCACATTAATATTGCAAATAAATACTACAGAATCGTACATGTTCCGCATCTAATGGTCGTAGGGCTATGCTGTATGTATGGGGTTTGATGGTAATACCGGTATTAAAAATTTCGAAACCGGGACACGAATATTTCGATGTTATCTTTTCCGTTTTTTTTTTTAAATACTTTATTCTTTTCGTCATTGTTTTATTAAAAAACAACAATCCATCATCTACCTAGCCTTTTTCCAATGATGTTGGGGTCGGCTTCCAGTCTAACCGGATGCAGCTGAATGACAAGTGTGATTGCTGCTATGTGAGGAACTAGATTAATCTAAAGTTTGGGCAGGGTTATTTGGTTTACCATTAGGAAATCCTCAGTACCAGCCAGGGCTCTAGATATGTGCCCGATTAATAGCAATAGGCTGCCCCCTTTTACATGGGACAACATAACTGGTGAGAAGTGATGGGTGTACTATTAATAATCCTCCTCTTCTATCACTGTCTACTTTTTGCAGTAATAAGCGTGGTATTATGACATTGTAAAAAAAAAATGCAAAATTATGTCAGTGTACTTACATTGTAAGTCTCCATTTTAGTGCGGAACTTGAACACGAAAGTCCTGAACTTGACTTCTTCAAACATCTGCGTGTACGCCGTCTTGTCGTACTCGAACAAACGGCCGACTTCAGCGACATTAGTACCGAGCATCGCCTCCGCAGCTTCGTTAAAGGCCGTTATGCGCTGGTCACCGGTCGCATCTGACACATTTGCCTGCAATAGAAGGGATTCATTGAAAGATGTAGATGATGCCGTAGCATTGTTAGATCGGCTATTCCGTACTCTCATAGTCGGTAGTCATTAAAGAATTATGGACCTTAGTTCAAAGGCATAGAGTATATTTTAATTTTATACACAATTTTTTTTTATTTTATTCACATTTGTTCCACAAACATTTGGTTGACGTAGTAATGTCAGCCGAATTATAGTCAAGCCAATGGAAGCCTGACTTTCCTTGTAAAGTTCTTTGGTAAAGTAACACGAAATGCAACTTACCGACAATAAAAGTCTATATTTATAATTAGGGTATTCTCTGTTGCACTTTTCGCATCTATAAAGCCCATTTTCTTGATCGACGAGCTTCTTGTTGCACTGTTCTTGTGGGCAGGCCTTGTATACTGCGTTGTCGGCGTAGGTGAATGTTAGTACTCCGAGGAGACTGAAGTAGTCGCCCTTTTCGCCAGAGCCGAGCTGACGGGCCTCCGCATCCGAGAATGTAATCCATTCGTTACTGCCGCCCGAGTAACCTCCAGCTCTGAAAATGTGAAAAGAATACAATAGTTTCGCTTTCTTATAGCTTCGAATCCTTCGACGACACGATTGGCGCAGTGGCTGAGCGATCGACTGCTGTGCAACGTGTCGCGGGTTCGATCCCCGCACGGAACAAATATTTGTATGATCTGCAAGTAGTTGTTCCGGGTCTGGGTGTTAATGTATGTGAGTTTCTATGTTTGTTAACGCACCCACGATACAGGAAGAAATTCTTAAAGTGGGGCAACGTTTTAAAAAAAAAAAAAAAAACCATGCTGTTCAGCTGTTCTCAAAACTGAAGGAATTATCTCTCTGTAAAGACGGTACTCGACTGCCTGTCACTTTTTGAGTAAAAAAAACCTAGCTAATAATTTACTGGACAGAAATTTTGAGCGGGAGCCATAACATTACCAAAATTTATTTATTCATACGTTTCACAATCACAGATTTTCACAGCATGGAGAATGTAATGACAGATATCGATGTCCTCAAATCGTGAATACTGTATCCTACTCAAGAACATACTGAATGACTGTTTACCTGGCAGAAATATTAACGATTTCCATGTCAGCGCCGCCATTGTCGTACCAGCCTCTCAGTTTGTGTGCTTCGGGAACGTCCGGATTCAGTCGGATCATGGAGCTCGCCAAACAAGATAGGGACTTGCTGCCGTTGAACTCGGACAGACGGGCGCCCTTTAACATTATGTTAGGATTATTATGCAACCAACTTTTTTATTTAGATGGAGATGTATACATCCTCGAAATCAGTTTGAATCAGTAAAATTCAGCTGGAGTCAATTGTTTTCTATTTTACTGTGAATACAGGGTAAACATGTATTATTATTGATTTTAATAGAACACTTACTTTTACAGCTATGACCGGGTTTGCATTGGTATCAAAGTTTTCAGCTTCCTTTCCCCACATTGTTAAGACTACCTGTAATTTTGATAACACATTAACATTTTTGCTTAACGACAATATTTCCCCTATAGAATTTTCTAGTGAATGATGACCGTAATCAATAATATGTTACTAACCGCACCACCCGAGTTGTCCACTAGGGTAAGTTCTCTCTTTTTCAACAGCTTTCCGGTACTTCTAGCTGTCAGCTCTTGAAGGTCGGCGGCCGACTTGCATACACCTACCACATCTGTAAATGAAAACCTGATGTTACAATTCAATTCCTGAAGATATAGAAGCAACAAGAATAATGTATCCAGGATTATGTAATTTTCAATATTTAAAAGAGTGTCCCTGGAGTTTCTTGCCCGTTCTTCTCCATAAAGATCTACGTTTTGGAATGAACAACTAGCTTCAACTTTGTGACTAACTGACGCGAATATTTGACAATTCAAAAGTGCCTGTAAATGGTTTAATTGAAATAAATGCTTTGAGTTTGAGATAGTTTTCAACACATAAAAGGATTATTTGACTATATGGTATACCAAAATTATAAGGGCTCTTGTAAGCATAAGCAACAAGGGCCTATAATGTCACAAATTAGTACAGATGGTCCACAAAATTTAAATAAAAAGCGACTCTTGCTTCGAAACAATAAAGTGCAATTCAGGTCGCACAGCGCTAATTACCTACAGTTATATTCACCTAGAAGTTGCCTCTCTTTCTATCGCGTAACTCTTATATCTTCTGACTATGTTCATCATTCTTCATCATTTCAACCGAAAGACGCTTGGCAGGCGGGTTAGCGATCGCAGTATGGTGTTAAAATGCATACTCGTAGAGAACGCTGCTGCCCATTTTCTAGTAAGTCCCTTAGTCGCCCCTCTCGTCGTCCCTTTTATGACACCCCCGAGAAGAAATGGGATGGTCGAGTGGTGGCGGTGGTCGTGGAGTGGGATGGTGATGGTGGGAGGCATTAAGTACGCCTTTGTACCTTATTGTGTGCGAGAAGTTTAAATAAATAAATAGATGGTACTATTCTTTACGTCCGGCACCACACGGAATATGGCTGACTATGTTACGCCCACTGAACTCGACAATTCGAGCCCGCCGCGTACCTACTTATAGCTGTATACCTAAAATGCGAAGTGTCCCATCTCTATGTTCAGGCCACTTCTCTGTGAGAGAGAGTGGACTGAAATCTTAGCTCGACTCTTGTTAACTAAACGAAAATCCAACGTGAGTACAAATTATTTCCTGGCATTTCTAAATAGTGTTTATCTTACCTAGTAAAGTATCCACATTTTTGGCAGCAATTTCATTAATAGGCACAAACTCGAACTTAATACTGGGCACACTGGAAGAGTCTTCCATACATTCGGCGACCACTGTGTTAGCTGTGAATGTCATCTCATAGTCGTTCTTAATACTAGTGTATTGTTTGTTAGCTGTTTTAAGTTGACAACGACTTATGTAGTATACTTTGTCCACCTGAAAAACATAAAATATTTGGTTTCAAAGTTTATAAGTAATTTTATTATCCCACCAACATAAGCATTGATGGCTTTACTTAAGAACCAAGTTCTAGCCATTCTGAGGCCCCAAAGCCGTTTTTGTTCTGCTATAGCTTCATCTGGCTCTCTCATGGATGTACAATTATTTATACAAATAAAGTGTCTGTTTGTAAAGTCTAAATAACAGCTTTTTACTAAATGCATTTGAAAGTATATGCTTATATATTATTTTTTTTATATTTTGTCTGTCTATCTGTTTGTTCTGGCTAATTTCAGAAATGAATGGACCGATTTTGACGGGACTTTCACTCGCAGACATAATTATGATTTTATAATTAACCAACTTCCAAAAGGAGGAGGTTATCAATTCGATTAGACGGAGTTATTAAGAACATACATTAAAAAAAAAAATATATATATAATGAAAAAATAAGGGTCCCCGCGGGCTAAGCCGCGGGCAGAAACTAGTGAATGATAAAATATGATGTTTGTTTCAGTAAATTGGTTAAAAAAACCTTTTTTTAAACTATTAAAATATTACTGTTCTTACAACAGTAATATTGGTGGCACTTCATCAGTATCTCTTGCTAGCAACCATGCACGACTACAAAACTTGAGAAACCAAGATAAATCAAAATGGAATCAAATTTCTCACCTGTATCATATCATAAAACTTATCACATTCATTTTTAAAAGCAGTAGCTCTGATTTCTCCACCATCATCACAGAGGTCCATACTGAACAGTTTGCCTTCGCCTCTGGCATTGTTCCAAGTGCGTATATCTGATTTGGACATCACACGAGCTTTAATCACCCACCTGAGCAAATCAAAACCATGTATGAAATTGTGAGATAAGTTTTTAGCAGAATATTATGAAAGGTTAAAATATTAATTAATGCTGTGAAATCCTTGGCCATCAGAAACAAGATTGATAATATAGCAACCAGTAGAGGTCACAACTAACTATGAGCATTAAATCTTTAGAGATTTGTGGGTGAGGAGACCATAGGTAATAAAAAGGATTTAAATATAAATAAGATAACTTACTTATTCTGGTACGGACTGAGACTAGCAATGGGATGGGTCATCTGTGAAGACAGTATGCTGGAATCAAGGTTTGCAGACGTATTAGGTGCAAACGACATGGGTGCTGGAGCCGGTTTTGGGCGGGGCGCGGGTGAGGCCGCAGACTGCCCAGGCGCCGTCGACGCTCCTGCCGACTCCTCAGTCCATGTCTGAGGGTTGCCCAGCTTCTTGCCCACCTCGCTGCCTGGAGATACTATTGTGATATCCAAGATGATCATAACACGCCTGAAAGACAGTGTATTTTTTTATTTTTTGCATAAACAGATTACGTATAGAGGTAAAGTTAAATCTGGATAGTTTAAAAGTCAAGTTATTATAAAAACAATGGCAGCCAAATCCATAATTTCAATAAATCAAGTTCAAAGCAGTCATATATATCAAAAACAAAGATTGGCAAAGTCATAGCTAACATAAATGCTGATTTTATGCTACTATGTACTTGAGTAATATACATCACACATACTTCTCTCCTTTCCCAGTATTTTTCAGGAGTGATGTGACGAAACGGTCAATCTGCACAACAGAGTAATCAGACAGTTCTCCTGATATCAATTTGTCATTAAGTTGTGTGGCAAGCATGGCAAAACTGTGGGAATGCTTGCCATCTGATACCAGCAGACGAAACCTCTCATTGGCACCACTGCCCTGGATCTTCTTGCTGCCCAAAACTTGCATTATGGGTTTATCATATACTCCGCCATTCATTATCACCTGTAAATATAGATTATTGTGTGTAAATGAGGAAAATAAAACAATTTAAAAACTTTAAACTCTGTCAGTTTAAAAGTAAAACTCAGACAGCAGGGATGATATGATATTGTAGTTGTAGTAATGTTGTTAGACCACATAATTATGGTAGGTAATAAAAATTAAATACCTACTAAGTAAAATGTTAATATTCACGCATTTTATGTAGGTAGATACTGTTATAAAATATTGGAATAAGTCTGTCTGTCTTGGTTAGGGTTACCGTCTATGTAAGGAAGGATGCCAGAGATGGAATGTAAAAATGCCAGATTTTTCAGAAAAATGCATGTCTATTGTAAAAAAAAAAAAAACACTCCTAAACTCCCACCAGTACTCATTTATTAAAGGCTGCTAAAGCATGCAGTTTTACGTATTTAGGTATCAATCTATAATACTGGCATTGTAACATGGTTGATAAGGGTTGATAATTGCATTGCAATAACAATCTGATATGACGTGACGCTGGACGATCAGTACCTATGTAATGAGTAAGTAAGTAGGTACAAGTTACAACCTGTCCGAAAACAACGATGCTCCGTAATTTTTATTACGCATTAAAAAAAAAAAAAAATACCTGATCATCACTGTATAAAAGTTATGATCAGCTTGTAGTTAGTAAGCAACAGATTGTGTTTCAAATAGTTGAAATGCAAAAACTTACCTCAAGAGAGCCTTCAGATAGTTTGTGGCTCATTTTGGAAGAAAATTACGTTCCCACTCCTGTTTTAGCTAATTTAATATATCTGCTAGGAGCAGAACCAGAGATTCGTGGTAACAATACTGTATTTATTACAATTTATAGAAATAAAATTATAACGAAGGCCCGATCGGTGTTTTTTGCCGAGGCGCGAAAATCTTATTATCTGACACTTGTGTTGACAGTTGACAGAATCCTGGATTGTCTATGACATATAATATTGCCACAATACAACGATCGAAAATAAATTATCCTATTCATGGGCTTTTTCACTGGCTAGTGAAAACTGGTCAATCCTTAGGCTCAATCTAACTAATCTGAAGAATAGGCAAGGCTGCAATATGTCGCGAGTAATCGCGAGTTCACTTGCAATGGCGGTATGTATCTAGAATCCAGCGGGTGGACGATGATCGTAATAAGTTGAGGCAAAAAAAAAAGTCTGGTCTATTTTTTGGCGAGTCAAGTAGAAAGTACTCTTCGCACACGTCTCCCGTTACCGGCCAACGTAACTCTCCAGTCGTGTGGACGACACTGAACCCTTATTCAGGCGCGGATCCAGCCCTCAAAAAAGGTTGTGGGCACAGCCACCCGCAAATCGGCCAAGTGCGAGTCGTGGACAGGAAACCTCCCCGTGTGCCTGTGGGCTGGAGTTCCCTTATGGATGCGTCCGGGGGGGCAGGCCAGTCTCCGGGACGGTGCAACCTAGGGTGCGGGCAATGTCTCCCCATTAGGTACTGTGTGCCAAAGGGGACTCGTTGTCCGTATGCCAATATCCTGTCGGAGGAACGCTCCAACGTGTAATCTTAGAGAGCACACGTTGAGCAGCGTTGGAGTGGGAGCAGACTCGGCGTGCACTAACTCTGCCGTCGGGCAGGCAGGAGGAAGCCTTTTCTTCAGCCACCGTTGGTCTCGCAGCCCCGAAGAGTGTCAAGGTCATGTCTCTGGCATTCGACGGGGGTCGAGAGTCTTGGCTTACCGGTAAGCCCGGGCTGCGAGGAAGAAAAGCTCTATAAAAAATCATCAATTGGCAGCGCGCCGCCGCGCCGTGAGGGAGGTTGATAGCTTAATTATTCACTAGTGCGAACCACAATTTTTTTGGTTGATTGGTTGCAAACATTTATACTCGTGGGAACAACATGGAAACATTGAACAAAAAAAAACAAAACCGAAAGGAGGGGACTGATGCGGGGTCGGATTCCGACGCTGCATCTGGCGCAGAGGGCTCGGGACAGAGCTCGGAGCGCGTAGTGGTGGGGGGCTGCCGGGAGGAAATTCCTGCGGAAGCGCCCCAAATTCGGGGATGACCAGGCGTCGTCCGCCGACTAGTGGCAGAAAATCCACTCCAGCCGGCGGGGTGGGTCTCGGGAAAAGGGCATGGGTAGAGGGCTCACCACCAAGAAGGCCGGTGAGCCGAGCTGGGCCTGCCCAGCCGAGCTGGAGAGGCTCGCCACGGAGGAGCACCACCCTGTAGGGACCAGCACCCGGACGGCCCTTACAGAGTCTTCTTGTGGTGAGCCGGACGCCGCTGGCGGCTCCAATTCGGAGCGAGGGGCTAGGTTTGCGGTCGTGGTAGCCGCGATCAGTACGAGTGGGGCCTTGAAGAGGATCCAGTTCTCTAAAGACAAGGCCATACCCGCGGCCACGAACTCTATTATGGCGGCAGCGGAGGCCTTTCACCTCGGGCCTCCGTCGGACGGAATGTCTGAGATGCGGGCGGGGGTCACCCGCTTGACAGCCGCCATGGAGCTTCTCCGAAAGAAGAACGAGGAGTTCCTAGTGGACCTAGCCGGGCTCCGAGGAGCCGCCCCCCGGGAGGTGCCCCAGAGGGGCGAGCAGCATGGGCAGGGATGGCCCGTGCCTGCTTAGGACCGGGTCCTGACCCTGGTGCGGCAAGAGATGGCTGCCCTACGCAGCAGGTTTTCGGCCCTAGAGACCATCGTCCTGCGTCCTCCGTTAGCGGCGAGCCAGCCGGCTTCGGGCCAGCGGAAGGCTGCATCGTAAGCCGCCACCGCAGCTGTCGCGGCTAAACCAGGCCCGTCCGGGCCGACCAAGGGCGGGGTGGCTAAGTAGTTCACGAGATAAAAAAAAATGCGCGCCACCACCCAAGTCTTGCGGAAAATTGTGGAACTACATTTTATTTAATGTAATTTTATGCAATGACAGACACTAGCGGCGCGGTCTCTACTAAAAGTACTTCGTTGCGTTCCGAATCACGCACGATTAATTGTTTATTTTAATTTTATTAAGGCATTGGATATAATATCAATTTAGCCTATCGACCTCAATAAACCGTGAACCTGTGACGTCACCAGTCTATTAGGGTTGTGGGCATGCCCATCGTGCCCACAACGGTGGATCCGCGCTTGCCCTTATTGCGTAACACATTTTTAATCACAATCCGAGAGTCTTTATGAATATTGCAAATCATTTACAGTTTACATTTACAGAGCGTGGGTGAGCTGTCAAAATGAAATTCTTTGCGATCAATTGTCCTAGGTGTGTTCCTGCGCGTTTGCAGTGGCGAAACATCACAACAAAACATGTTGAAATCTCTAGATCCTATCAAATATTCTAGGCAATATTGATAGAAAATATTTATTTCAACATGTTTTATGGTGAATGCCTCGCCAGTGCAAACGCACAGTTAAACGTGCAATTACACCGCAGACCACCACATGTCACCACTCATATATCACACTCATGTCACCCGCACTGGCCGCACCATTGAATCACAATCTGAATTATTTTGGATGAGATTGCTAATCCATGGCTTCTTTCGAAAAATAAATCTGCTCAACAACGGAAATAACGCAATGAATGTTGTTGAACTGTCAAATGCAACAGATTAATTAATCATTTACAGAAAATGTGAGCAATTACGCTGGTTTGTTAATTGACCGAGCGAGCGAAGCGTCTCTGCTTCAAGTTTGGCAACATTTTCTTTCGTGTGTAAGTTTGTTGGTACCTACTCCTCTACATCTACAAGTCGTATTTTACAACCAATCTGGACGAAACTTGGTATACAGGATTTACGACTTTACAGACTTTTTTGTCGTCGGGGATTTTTGATTAGAGGGGTACTTCCTCCAAAAAGAGGCAAAAAGGGGGCTACTTTAGATCTCCACCTTATGAGATCCGATGTATATGGTTGTCTGTGTTAGTCTTATAAAAAATTGGTGAAGATTTGATTGATGAGGATCTTCGGCGTGATGAGCAGTATTCTACTCTTAAAATTCAGTAAATTGCTCTCTTTTAGATTTCTACCAGTGGAATCGGCCCTTTAACTACTAGGTATGGATTGATGATCACCTGTGAACACCTGCTCACCAAAAGAGAATACTGAAAATTATTTTTAGAATGCTCTAAAACGTTTTACAATAAGGTCACTAGATGGCGGTACCGTGCACCGCTAGGCGCTGTCGTTTTCGCTCGCCAAATGGTTAGGTTTCTATCAAAAATAGTGTTACCAATAATACAGTGTACTTACAATACAATAACAAGAAAATAAGTTAGTTACGGCATAGCTTAGGTCCTGTTTCACCACATACCTACGATTAAATTCCTTATCTACCTATGCGGTATGAATAAATCCTTTACATTAATTTTATTAAACTATCTACGGATTATAAATGGAGTATTTTGGAATAGATATAGCTGTAGGTACCTACCTACCTAACCTACATCCCCGTAGAAGTATACTTTCTAAAAACTGACCTTTGATAGGTACCACAGACTGAATAAAGGAGCCATTGCAGTTGCAGGTGGTAACCAGAATTTTACTGTAGGAGTTCCATGTTACAACTGGTTAGGTTGTATCAGGCGTGACTTTGCGGAAATCCATCATCAAATACAATAGACGACGCATTAATCCGCTTAAGTGAAGTTAAGGTTACTAAATATACGTCGTCTATTGTATTTTTTCTGAACTGGTTAGTTACGGCTGTGTTTTGGAAACTAAGAAAATAAATTCTCATGAGTACCATCAAAACCATTTATTTCACGAATAACAATACAATAAACACGACAGCAACTTAATTACAATTCTATAACAAAATAATACTTACAACCAGAAATATCCACCTTTATAAAATATAATATCACAATCGATTTTCACTTGGATTCAATCCAATAAACTAGTTAACTACCTAAATAATGTAACAAGTAAGTTTTCGATGAGATAAAAGATCGTAAGTTAAGATACATAATAATATATTGATAGTACTATTTATAGAGGCGTTTTTTTTTTGTATAGTTTTACGTAAAGATATAAAGGACATATACAAATAATGGTTTTCATCACGAACACTCTATAAACCGGTAAATCGTTTTTTTTTTACTAGTAAATTTTGAGTCGAGTTCACTCAAATTTAATTAAATGTAAGATAAAGAATTAAATCAAGTAAGTAGTAGCTTCGCAATGAGAAGGTATCCATTTTACAATAACAATGTATGAACACTATTTGTCCAAATGTAACAATTAAGCAAATAGGTCCTACGTTCATAACACCTCTCTGCGAAGTGTAAAACTATTATCAGTCGATGATTAAAAACTATTTAAATTTAGAATCCATCGACGCTGCCGACTCGTCTGTGGTCAGTCTGTGGTACCAAGTACCCGTAGGAGTCTCTAGCCGCAGCCACCATGGCTGCAAATCCAGCGGTCGGTCCTAGCTCGGTGGTTGCATGACCCTTTTCCTGAAGAGATGCGATGATTGCCTGTTGAGAAAATAAATAATTAAAGTACTTGAATAATAATAGCCGTGAAATAATATACGTAATGTCACGCTTGTATTCCAAGGGGAGGCAGAAATAAAGAAACTTTCAATAAATTTACTAATTTGGTAAAAAAATATACAGATGTTTTACAAATAAATGTCCTCTTCGCTCAAATGGACAGGCAGTCTAACTCTGTTTTTGACCTTACCAATCTTTATATTATGTTACCATAATGGGTATGTTTAACTAGGTTGGTTTCCTGTGTACCTAGGTCTAATCTGTAAGATGTAATCACTTACGTATCTATAAATTAACCTTTCTTCTGTATCCTACTTTATTATAAACGCGAAAGTGAGTTTGTTTGTTACGCTTTCGCGCTAAAACGGCTGAACGGATTTGGATGCCATTTGGCACACGGGTAGACCATAACCTGGATTAGGAGAAAGGATACTTTTTATCCCGATATTCCCACGGGATCGAGACTTATGCGGGTGAAACCGTGGGGCGCAGCTAGTAATGTATCTTAGTAATATTATAAATGTGGAAGTTTGTATGTTTGGATGTTTTTTACTCAATAATGCAATAACGGCTGAATGGATTGAAATTTGGCACATGACCTGGATTAGGACAGGGATTTTGGTCGATTAATTTTCGACTTCCACTTTTTAGTTGTCAATAAATTCAAGAAGGTTTCCGTCACATGATGACTCGCTAACCTATTATCTGGGTTCGTTTTGATAAAATGTTGAAAAATGACATTGAATACTATGGGTGTGGAATGCGGCTCACGGCTGTTAAGGTGTAACCGAGCAATCAAGGAAAACCGTGAGGGGCTTCGAACACGTACTTAACATAAACTAATTAAACACAAAACACGTTCTGTCGATTAAAAAGATAAGTTTGAGCAAAACAGGAACAAAACCAAAGAATCTTATTCTCCCGCCATAATAAGCGTCATGTCTGCGTAGCCTTAACCCAACCATTCTAACCGGATTATAACCGAATGCTAGCCGGATTTTAACCGGATTGTAACTGGATCCGGATTCTAACCGGATTCTAACCATTCTAACATGGAGCGACTGCATATTTGACCTCACCAATCTGGGTAGGTGCCAGGCTTGGGGTTCTTTGCTATACCCAGTTACTGGTAACTGGGTAACACGATACCCCGTGCGTGGTAAGAGTTGAGTTGACTGAGTGTCAGACTTTCGGGATTCTGACGACCCGTAACGACTGTCAAAGATCTACGAATGACAGCCGGAATCGACGGCTTAACGTGCTTTCCGAGGCACGGAGGGGTCTCGACATGTACCCAATGGATGGTCACCCATCCGCGGACCGACCTCGGCAAGCGCAGCTTAACCTTCGACCAACACGTGCCGCTGTTATCGCTTGTATGTATGTAATGTAGGTATATCTATAAATAGATCTAAGTTTATTTAGAACTAGACTTGACAAAACATCGAGATTTCTTAGGTCCCTACTTAAATGTAACCTTCCGGAATAAATTCTCTAAACGATCATGGTGAAAACCTCATCTAAATCTGTTGCGTGGTTTAGAAGAACAACGTGGACATACAGACATACATTCAGATATTTTAGTTTCTCTTTCACAACACACCACACACACTGATCTAAGTCACAACATTTATTTGATTTTGTGAGCTTTTTACTACTTACCTTTAATTTATTTTTAATTTAATTTATTACAACGGACACACACTTCCCTGTCTTTATTATTCTAGCGTATGGCACTCGTGGGTTGCAGCTGAAAATCAGCGCCAGGTGGTACACTTTGTGTTGCCATCTGACATTTATGCTGAGCTGAGGCCCTATTGGCATTATAATCATTGTTTTTTGTATTTTTTTTAGTTATAAGGTGTATTGTTCTGGTGTTTGCCAATAAACGCATTTTTCTTTCTTTCTTTCTTTCATACGCGAAAAGCGACTTTGTTTTATAATATGTACATAGATTATCGTATTGCTACCAAATTCTCAGAATGTTAAAAATTCTTTTCGCATTGCCATTGAGGGAATATCCTAACGCCTATGTTACTTTTTCCATTTGAATACATCAACTAGGTACTATTGTTCGTGAACAATGCATAGGCTGTACATTTATTGTCCACTGTACTAAACACATGTCGGTCACGGTAAATTGCGTAATTTAGCAGACTCGTTATACTGAAATAAATATTCTATTCGTACGAGAAATAAAGTGGGCACTAGCAGTTACAACCTGTTATTACCAGTTACTAGGTGAACCCTGGTGATGGAATGCCGGGAGCCATCGCGCAGGGCTCATTGGAAATGTAGGTTTTTCTTAGCGTATAGGTACAGCATTCCAAACCGTGGAAAAAGATCTGAATTATATTTTAGCAAGATTTATTAGTGTATGCGTTGGTTTTAAAATCCAAGCATATTTAAAAAAAAATATTGTTCACGACAATACCTATTCATAAAAAAATAAAAGGTTGGAAACTACGTATAGCGACAAGACCCCTCTGAAAACACAATTTTACTTCGTTTTACAGTGTTTTATACCATGCACGGTTTTAAACCTAATGCAGTTGACCGTCTGCGATGGTTAACTTTAGCGCAAACGTAATGCCGGTAACCCTCCCAGAGGGTTCACTTCCAATATGTATGGCGGCATGGCGTATGAGTTCTATGAAAACTGGGTGGAGTCGAAAGTGTTAACACTACCTACGATTTGACTAGGTACCGTGTAGTTAAGTGGCATAAACGACTACCTACATAGTAGCTAGTAATTTAATATATAAGTAGTATAATTAGGATACGTGCGTATGACTCTAATTTAAAAGAGGACTGCTATCGTTTTGGCTTCGTCCTCATCATTCTAACAAAAAATCAATCTGCCTAGCCTTTTCCCAACTATGTTGGGGTCGGCTTCCAGTCTAACCGGATGCAGCTGAATACCAGTACTTTATATGGAGTGACTGCCTATCTGACCTCCACAACCCAGTAACTGGGTAATACGATACCCCTTGGTAAAACTGGTGTCAGACTTTCGGGCTTCTGACGACTCGTAACGACTGTCAAAGATCTACGAATGACAGCCGGGACCATAGAAATATTTCTTATAACTATGGCCGGGACCAACGTCTTAACGTGCTTTCTGAGGCACGGAAGAGTCTCAGTATGTAAAGGTGGTCACCCATCCACTGACCAACCCCGGCAAGCGTAGTTTAACCTGATGTATCGAGCAGTGCGGCTGTTGTTACTTAGCCACGAGCTCCTCTAACGAATAATTCTAACGTATCATAATTTAAAAATATAATTTTTACAAATAATTTATTATTATTTAACATAACATAACATCACGCCTGTATTTCCCGAAGGGTTAGGCAGAGGTGTACCTATAGTACACCCACATTTCGCCAGTTATGTTTAAGTCCCATGTAATAGGGGGCGAGCCTATTGCCATCAACCGGGCACAAATCCGGACTCCGGGCTGCTACTGCGAGCAATTCCAGATGAAAAACCCAATAACACTATGCCCGACCCGGGAATCGAACCCAGGCTCTCATGCTCAGCAGTAGCGCTTGCGACCAGACCAACGAGGCAGTATTAGTATATCTACGGATATAATAGTATTGCATTAGCTAAGTATTATGACACAACCATTATGGACAAGGCCGTTTCAGTTGACATAACAATATCTCGATTCGAACATTGCATCCACTGACATGCCGATGCATGTCAGTGGATGCAATGTTCGAACTGTTTATTTAAACGGTTCTTTGCTATACTATTATTTACTGGAAATTTGACGAATGTTTCAGAGACAGGTAAAGCGACCTCAATGAGTCTCACCTCAGGACTGTGTCAAGACGGCCAGACCTATTGATTATCAAACAACTGGAAGGCATGTAGGAAATTATCTTACCGGGTTGAAGTCCGCCTCATGCTGCACTTCCATAGGCAGCAGCTGATGATGGAGCCGCGGTCTTTGGACAGCATCGGGAAGGTCACTACCTTCTAAAATTATATGCCGAGCCATCTGAAACAGAAGAGCAACTTTGATGTCAAATTGAACTCAACTCAGCCTATGGCAGTCCACTGCTGCACATAGGCCACCCGCAAGCTGCACCACAACACCCTGACATCCACCTTCCGCATCCAGTTTGCTCAAGCCACCTTTATAAGGTCTTCGGTCCATCTAGCTAGGGGCTTGGGAGGCCTCCCACGCTACGCTTGCCAATACGCGGTCTCCACTCCAGGACTCGTCTGCTCCATCGGTCCTTCGACACACATGTGCAGCCCACTGCCACTTCAGTTTGCTTACTTACATAATTATTATGATGTACTAAAACTGGTAGCAATCACAACCATTCCAGCCAGATTTTTGGCAGAGTTGCGTATCAATAAGACGATACGATACGACATTCTCAAGTAGCATGCCCATTTCGTAGCAAATACAAGAAGTAGGTATCAGAAAACAAGATAAATTCTTGAAAAACTGTTAAAGAAATAGCTAAAACTCTTGGCAGCACTTGGTAGAGAGGTAAAACAAGAAAATAAGTGAACGCTTACCAGAGCGACTTGCGTGGTAATCTTAGTACCGCCGGCGGCTCCGAGGACCAAGTCCACCCTTCTATTCCTGTTCATCACAATACTGGGGACCATTGAGCTGAGTGGCTGCAGTGAAGGGGCCAACATGTTCGCAGGAGAAGGCGGCAGACCGTATGCTGACTCCAAGTTCGGGATCGCAAAGTCATCCATCTCGTTGTTCAACATGAAACCTAGGCTCTTGGACCGCCTCTGAGAGCCCCAACTGTAAAATTTAAAAGTCGTTCATTTTGTGAATGGTTTCGACCAAAAAGTAACATTTTTATCAAAGATTTTTTTAAGAGTGCAGTTGAAACGATAATAGGGGGAAGGAAAATTCTAAAGAATCTTTTCAAGGACATCTGTCAGGGCCATGTACGTATGGTTGTTAAAGATTTTGGATAAAATCAAAATATCCATTGAAAACAAATAAAACAATGAGTATTTTTGTTGGTTTTGTTTACGCATTGGTTCCGTTTGAGATTTATTTTCGCTTACACAATACTACGACTGAATGCCAAGTGTATCGCCTTGTCTCATTTTTGTCCTCAAAGAAAAATATTTTGTGTAAGTAAATCAATAATGGTTGTCATGTGATTTAAACTGTTTTTATCTCCATCTGGATTTCTTCTGTATGCCAATATATGTATACACACACTGCGATCACCAATGATTGTATGAGTCTCAGAATCTGGTCCATATTCAATCGCAGTTTCCGTTTGAAACCTGATTTTTATACATAGAGTTAGTTTAAAAAGCATAGTTTAGGTACATATAATTAATGGTGCTGGTGGCCGAGACGACGCTGCCATCGGGGGCGACGACGACGATGTGGGCGGTGCCGTGGTCGTCTGCGCCTTCAAACAGCGCGCCGTAGTGTTGCCAGTCATTGTAAGTTGTTGAGTCGTTGACTAGTTCCCGGAATGATCGCGCCCAAGCGGGGTTTGAGAGATTACGCTCCAACTGAAATAAAATGATGTGATGTCAGTGCCTATGTAGCTGATTCTCGGAAAATACCCTACCTCAGTCTGTACTCCTGAAGGTCGAATTTTATCAAAATCACACCTCCGAATCTGAAGTCTATCTTAATGTTTTTGGAACGTGGGCTGTACAAAGTTTGACCCAGTACTTTTTCATTGATCTAGAATCAAAATATTGGACACCTAATTAGGTCTCAAGACCAGGGTTGGATTTAGGTATGTTGAAAAAGATAGCACAAAAAAATGAAAAGGATAGTATTTATAAAAAAATATAGTACGCTTTCATTATTTTTAATTTATCATATAATAGTCAATAAAATCAACACCCGTTAAGGCAAAATTTACTCCTCTTCTAAGTTCTTGAATATTACTATTAGTTCTATCTTCATCCTTGGCATTTAATCTCATCAACATATCTTCAGTAGGAATAAAATCAGTACAATTCGTATTTTTGCTACCCCTTTTGGTAGGGTCACAAGACAATAAAATGGCGTCTATGGATTGTGTTGCCAGTTTATTTCGGGTCTTAGTCTTGGTAAAGTTCACTTTGCTGAATATTCGTTCGCAGTCGGCGAAATACGGTCGAAATATTCATAATATGACGTAAAATAAGCATTCGGGAGCAAACTTTAAATTATAGTATTTAAGCGTACTATCCTGAGATGTGGATAGTATATAGTACAAAGGGCAAAATTATAGTATAAATACTATAATTATAGTACAAAATCCAACCCTGCTCAAGACTCAATTTCGGGACTATGGCTGTGATTGCATCTCCGATTTTGACAAAACAATTCCATTACGCTGCGATTTTTGACTTACGTGTGCGTGTTGGCGTATTATAAATGCATTACCGAAGTCACCATTTAGTATGATGTCATTGGTTTCGACGATGTAAATAGTTCTTAAGCAAATAACTGGTAATTACAGAGTTTCGTCAATCTCCCGTTTACTACGGCCATCTTTATCATGAACAAGCATAATTATATTGAGGAGAACACGTATCTAAGTTTCCTTCTCTGATGTCATCTTTCATCCATATCGTTTCATATTTATGAGTGACGTAGCTACCTAGTGTACTTCCGTTTTTAGATATACATAGGTACATAAAATCAAAATGTTTCATAACAATTGAAACAGCTGGCATATTTTATGGTGATTATTTATGTATGCTATATTAAGTGTATTGACACAAACTACTCGGGCGCAGCTATTATTTGCTTTGTGTTAATATTTATAGGTAGGTACAAGATAGTGCCCATCCACGAAGACGCGCGACACTCCGTGATAACTGTGAGCTGTGCTGTAAGCTGTACTGTAGTACGGAGCGGAGCAGAGTGGGGCGCGTCATCGTGGACGGATGGCACTATCTATAATATTTATGATATTACAGAATGTTAGTTTCATAAAGCAAAGTGGATAAATTTATTTATGAGATAAAACGGAGATACACCTACACCTGAGAATTTAATCAGAATACTGGGTGCGTTTTTTTTAGACTCAGGGTTTTGACTTGAACCATAAAAGGAAACAAAGTAGGTAGGTAGATATTTAAACCTTGACTACACTAGAAAAGAAAAGGAAAAAGGTAGGTCGGTGTGATTACCTCAAAATTAGCTATAGAAGGATGAAAAATAACCTATTCATGAAACTTGCATCGTATGTGACAAAAGCGCAGAAATCTCTTATCCAAAACTTATACATAGCTCACTTAAGCGCTTACAAAACCGATACCGATACTTACATCACGAATGTCATAGGGTAAGTTAGAGCGTGAAGGGTCTCCGAGGCCGGTTCGTTTTGCGTACGCGTATTTGAAGGTTTCGACGACGCGGTGCCAGTAAAGGTTGGAGCCTGTCGGAGCGGGCGTGCCGTCTCCGACCCAGTCGCGCAGCAGGTTCAGCATGAAAGCCAGAACCGACCCTGACCCCGGTAGAGGTACTGAATAGAGCGTGTACTCCTCCGTTAAGGGTACCTCGATTGGGTCTTGCCATTCCACCCTAAAATTGTATAAGACTATTATTTCAGACAATTTTTCGAAAAAGTGAGCTTGGTGGCACCACTTTTACACCTCTAAAGAGCGATCGACTTAATATAAGCTCAATTAGACCAAGTCTTTTGGGACGGCCTTACAGTCAACAGAAAAGAATGTTCTCACTTGTAACTCCTGAGGTCTTCTTCTGTAATAATGCCACCGAAGCTCTGAATATCTTGCACGAGCCGCGCCGTCAAAGAGCCGTTGTGTATCGCCCGTGGGCCCTCCTCCGCGATGATTTCCAATGTTTTGGCCAACGTTGGTTCTGTTATGTAGTCGCCCTCGTTCCATACCTCGCCAGTCGCCGGATTCACGTACACCTCCCTTATAGAAAATTATATTGATTTACAGTTTAAAAGTATTTCAAAACCAAACGGTCAAACGGACTTGTTATTATTTCGTCATTATTGATGAGGGAGGACTGTTACAAGACAGTCAACAGTTAAAAGAGAGTTAAAATACTAAAGGAATTTATACATAAGGGAATTTGTCCTTACCGCATAGAAGGCTCGGCTTTGATTCTGTCGCTGTAAGTCCTGAGCACTCGAGCCATGTAGGCGTTGACGAGATGTCCGCGGCGGCAGAGTTCGGCCGTGGGCTCCACGAGCTCGCGCCACTGCAGGCGTCCGTACGCCTGATGGAGGGCGCCGTAGCCCGCCAGCTCTCCGGGCACGGCGATGGCGAGGCCGCCCACGGTCGATGATGCGTTGATGTACATATCCTCGTGGGCCGCGGCCGGCGCCCTCTCGCGCGCGTTGATGACGCGCACCTGACCCGTCGACGCGTCGTAAACCGTGGCCAGGAACCCACCGCCGAGTCCCATACATTGCGCGCACGCAATACCCTCACAGAATAATGTCGCTATCGCTGCATCCACAGCTGAGCCATTTTGTTCCAGGATTTTACTAAGAAAAAACATAATTAATTTTATTTTTTATAAGGATAACCGGAATATCAAAATATTGCTTTGGGGAGATCATAATCAAATAAGTCGTCGCACTCACGTCATAAATCAAGATAAATATTAGACATTTAAATAGATTTGGCTATCGTTAGTTTTAATTATTAAATTTATCGATTTCAAACATAATCGTGCCGCGATAAAATTCTAGTTCAATCCACCATTAATTTTATAGGAATTTCAGATAAAATTGAGTAGGTATTGATAATTATAATGAGAGCTATTAAGGTCCCTTCATGGTTTGTTCGGAAATCCGAGTTTACTTAGTAGAAGATTGTTTGTTGCGTACCGTCCAATAGAAGCACATTCGTGGCCATTGGCGGCGACGGCAGCGCGCGGGTAACGCGGGTGGTTGGGGCCGGCCCACGGCTGCAAAACCAGCACGGCCACCAGCGCGCCCGCGACCAGCGCCGCCAACACGCTGCCCACCAAACACCACCGCCGTGATTTGTAAGTCCTGACAAACACAATAGAAAACAAACAAATGTATAAAGGCCCATCCTGATCACTTATGGAGCGCAAACGTGGTCAAACGAAGCGTAAAAACTCAACGCTCGGTGTCACCCTACGAGCAATGGAACGAAACGAAGTAATAATATAAAATACAGCTAAGGTTAGTGACATAGGAACAGTAGGTATACCCAAAACACAAAATTCTGAAGTGGACAACACACACAGCTGCCAAATTAAAATGGAACTGGGTAAGGCGACATCTGCCGCATGCCGAAAGACATTTGAGCAAAAGTAGCTACACCCTGGGACCCGGACCAACGACGCGGTAGGCCCAGAAGGTGATGGCAAGACGAGTAAAAACTCTCACGTGAAGGATTGGGAGGCGGATCCAGGATTGTCGTTTAAGGGAGGCTGGACCCCGCTGAGGGTAGGTTTCAGCAAAGTAAACACAAACAAAGCACACAACATTTTATTTTGCTTAACGCCTAATAAAATGTTGTCCGCCTCGGATTACTTTTCGCAAATTCCTCAATGACTTCGGGTTGTAGACTGCCAGTGATATCTCGGTGAATATCTATGGCGGCCAAACCGGGCAGCGTGAGTAGCAGAATGAGGGAGTGTGGAGTGCGCGTGGATTCAAAGTTCATTACGTAAACAAAACATTTTATAGAAAAAAAACTTGAAAACATAATTAAGGATATAATTGATGACAATTCAATTGTACCTTATGTAGTGTAATGCTTGCTAAAAAGTTATAAAAATTATATCAGGTTCAATTTAAGATTTGTCCCAGAAGAACTCCGATGCTTTTGGCTTTTGGAGGGGGGGCGGGATTGAGCCCCTTAGCCCTCCCCCTGGATCAGCTACTGCCCAATAATAAAGTATCGGGTTGTTGTTTGTTGTTTCGGTGCAGTCGCGCGGCGCTATGCCGTGCATATGTGATGGAAATAATTTAGGTATGTATCGGTAACCACTAGATCATCTAGATCACTAATGTAAGAAAGAATGTGAAATTGTTATTGAAGTTTCTTGTCAGCAAAATCAAAATTAATAGGGTCGGGGTCAAATATATTCCTGCGGAACAGTAGAGGTCAGTTTAATAAGTATGTTCTTAAGAAAATTATAATAAGTACCTTCTGTGGTAAGGTCTACGGGAAGTAAACAATCATTCATTACCTTTATAGGAGACCAGCTATTGTTGTTTTATTTACAAACATTTGAAAATTCGCATCCTCACAATCTTTGAACATTAAAAATTTTGTAACCCTAATAATATGATGAGTGTATTGTAAGTATTGTAAAGCTATTTTGGCTAACACAACAGGAAGATCTCCACAAAATGTCAGCTGCTGTTAGTCAATATTTTTTTTTTGCAGATAGTCACTCATGAAGCAAAAAGTTTTAACACTGAATGCCGAAATGCACATCTTTCTTTTATTCCGTGGAATTATATTGTTGTTTACTACAGAATGTTTAAGAAAAATCCCATTTTAAAAGTTTATTTTGATTCGCTTATAATGTCATGAATGTAATGACCATTTAGGGGTATGAGGAACAGGGTGTGAAGTTCACTCATCCCCCATAGAAAAGGGAGGATCCTCCAACCAGACGGGTGTCGTGTCTGGCGGGCAACTGCCCAGAGGTTGAAGTCGGGAGTTTGTATATAATGTCCATCGCGCGATAAACTCAAATTGCGCGATGCAGGATTTGTGTGACGTCAGGATGTCGTGTGACGTCAGGTCTTTGATGCGTAGTTCGCATGTGGCGATTGTAGATGCCGCCACAACCACGATCACTAGTATAGGAACCTAACTCAGAGTAATAACTTATTACTCTAAGGAACCTAACCTACCCATCTACATATGTCTAGGTACCTAGCTGATGAACTCTTTTGGAAAACAGATACTATTTTAAAATGCCAAGCACTAATTTTAAGCACGCCTTATGCAAATTACAACACAATACGTAAATGTAATAATGTAAATTATCAGCTTCATCTGGGCTAATTTGTATATGCGTCCATTGTTTGAGAAGAAGCAATGACTAAAAAAAATGTTTCAAGATAGCACAACGCTGCTGCATGCTGGCAAAATACATAGATAAGGGCCCGAACACACGTACCACATATCAACCATACCACATCGCAGCGCCAAAATGTGGGCAAGCGGTGGTCTGGTTACGTCAGTTACGTATGAATAGTGTAGCTGCAGCTTCTTGCAATTGCGTTGTGGTAAGTACAAAATTTCGATGTGGTTGCGTTGTCGCTAGTAGTTGCGATGTGGTTACGTTGTGGCTAGTGTTTGCAGACAGATAGTCTCCGGCTGTGACAGTGTCGTTGCGTCGACGCAACGTTGTGGTTGCGTTGCGCTGTAGCTGCGACGTGCGTCGCCTTGATGAGGTCGGTATCGCCCACTCGGTTGATTTTGAAGGCCAATGTGGTCCGTGTGAATAGACTGTTTATTTTCATACAAATTAGCGTCCGTCCACATGGTGTTGTGGTGTGGTTGTGGTACGTTTGATCGGGCCCTAAATGGTTAGCCAAGACATAAGCAATGTACGGAATCCGGCAATACCGATGATGTTAATGGCGTGACTACATCAAAAAAAGAAAATACCATTATCAAACGCCAAATACAATATAATTAAAACATTCATTATGTTTTGTTAAAACGTGATGTTTACAAAATATTTGCTTCGTGCAATATGTTCCTACAGTCGTAAATATGGATTTATTTTATACGCAGAGTCGTATAAAACGTTCGTAACTATCTGTGTAATCGTTCTAGAAGGCCATGAAATAAATAATTTAAATATATTTGAGTACGGTACGTACGACCTATTGTTTTATTCGTCGATCAAGGGCTACTGCTGAGCATGAGGTCCTGGGTTCGATTCCCGGTTCGGGCAAAGTTTTATTGGGTTTTTCTATTTGTCAGTCCGGAGTCTGGATATGTGCCCGGTTGATGGCAATAGGCTCGCCCCCTATTACATGGGACTTAAATATAACTGGCGAAATGTGGGTGTGCTGTAGGTACACCTTTGCCTTGCCCTTCGTGGATTAAGGCGTGCTGTTATGCTTAAGAAACTCGCCCACCAACAGGTAACTGCCTGGCGGCACGATATGAGAAACCTACGTTTTATTGTTTTGTTTGTCTGATTTCTCTTTATTTTTCTTCCAAAAAGGGTTTTTACAGAGAACATGTTACGGATTTATTACGGATGGATAATATCCGTTCAAGCTAGTACGTACAGTTAGCGACAAAAGTCGATTAACACTGATTGACACTTAAGTTTGCTTGTCATATTATTGAATTTAAGATCTGTCCAAATAAATAAAAATGTACACCAAAAAAAAAGTTTCAGCCTATCTTATAGTATTGCGTGACGTTCTGTAATACGGGCCTATCAGTGCCGGGAGACCCCACTCAAGTCACCTAAGCGATGCCTGGAGCGCTCGCGGAGGGCTCATTTTAAAAGTAGGTTTTTCTTAGCTAATTCGGTATTATAAACTGTGAAACTAAAATCTGTTGTACATTTAACAAGATTTCAATCCTAATGCCGGTGACACTCCTCGAGGGTTAACGCTAGCGGAAACGTAATGCCGGTGCCCCTCCTGGAGTCAACTTGCAAAATGTATGGCGGCATGGCGTATGAATTCTATATAATGAAAAGTGGGTGGAGTCGAAAGTGTTAAACGATGATAGCTGCAGTAGTTAAAACTGCAGCTAGAGCTGCCTAGTACGGTTACGTAATAATATAGTTCTCCCTACTTGTCTACAATGTCTGCCAAGTATAGGTAATTGGCAGAGTCTATTGTAGGCAAGACTTGATGAGTACCTTTATCTACGTAAAAGCGTAAAACCCCGTAGGTAAGGTACCTACTCCTCATGGAGTAGGTACTTATAGGGTGTACCTATAATAGTTATTGTCATGGACAAGGGCGGATCCAGGATTTATTTATGGGAGGGGCACATGGGCCAGATAGACTAGAACAGACTCCTATGCAGTGGCGTAGCTAGCATGGGTGGCACCCGGTGCGCATAATTGGGTTGTCACCCAAGAATTAAATCTGTTAAAATGAATAAACATTCAATAAACGTATAGTATGTTTTTATTTTATTCTTAATTCTTATTCTTAATTCTTATTCTATTTAATTATTACAAATAAGTATTTCATAATTACAATATAAATTTTGATAATAATAGTTACTAATTACATAAACTTACCTACATTTGTTTATGCTAATAATTTCTTGTTAACATTTATTTCAAATAATACGTGCATTTATAGATAATCACAATTGATAAATTAAATTATTTTGTTGGGATAACTTGATTAAAATAGCTTCAAACCCAAATTATTTATCATTAAAAAACGTGACAGTTTGTATACAATCGGGTGTCACCCCAGAACCGGTGACACCCGGTGCGGACCGCCCCCGACGCCTCCTAGCTACGCTACTCCTATATTATCTAGTATATTGCACTATGCTGTTTTTGGGATTTATTTTTTTCAATGACATTGAATAACTACCTACCAAAAATTATACAATTTTGGAACCCCGCCTCGGATATGAGAGAAATTGTCTTTTGACCATACCAAAATAAGAGTTACTTTGTCGACATATGAGGTAAAGTCTTGGGCTGCAAGAGCGAGCGTAAATATCTAAATATTTTTCTTAGTTTGCAACACTTTGAACCTTAGTAGTTTCGCCACTATTACTGAAGATATAGTAGCCTACGCATAGAAATATAAATTCTTATATCTATGAGCCTACGTCTACAGCGTTCACCATTGAAGCAATGTCTTGGACATGGATATGCATTCAGGCCAGTCTATTCAGACATTCCGATTTTATTTTAGTTAAACACTTTGGGGGGGGTGTATTTGCCCTCCACCGTGCATGTGCGCATGGAGTTCCTATTAAATTAGCAATAAAATGCTTTTATTTAGTTATAGAAACACTAAAGTTTTTATGGACTTTGATCCTCCTCCCTTTGATCCCTCACCGTACTTATATCGCGCGAAAAGGGTCAATACTGATTAGAGTGAGCTCACACATCCCGTTTATGACGTACCATGGCAGTCAAGTGAGTGTCAGTGTCAAAAATGAAACAAAAACGCGGCCATCTAGAATCTAATGCTTTCAATCTTTGCAATTGCACAAAATAATAGACGAATCGATCTAGTCTCTCCTTAGCACTTGAACGCTTCAAGAGCAACTTATGTAGTTGTAGCGTCATATAAATGTCGCGTGTTGAGATTAGCGATATTAGACACTAGACAGACAAAACAATTGAATGATTACAATGTTAAGGAGCATATCATGTGTGTGAGGGAATGATAAAATTTATAGCATTAGAAATGAGTACCTAGCTAGGTAGGTATACAATTTTGTAATAGGAACTCTGAAAGTGGTGCCGAAGACTGGAACTATGGACATGATGAGAATGAGGAGGAATAGGGACATGTCCTGAGGAAAACTTTGAGTATGAATGTGGATGGATAAAGATAAGATTGGGGGAAGACCAAGTAACAATGGAGGTGTAGCGGCATCTACATCGCCACATGCCAACTACGCATCAAAGACCTGACGTCACACAAAATCCTGTTACCGCGCGAACAACATATATCTTCCCCGACATCAATTGGTGGGGCAGTTGCCCGCCAGACACGACACCCGTCTGGTCGGAGGATCCTCCCTTTAAAATAGAGGATGAGTGAACTTTACACCCTGTTCCTCATACTTCTAAAGAGGGATTGTGTGAAAGATGATTTAAAGCTACAAAAGAGATGAATGCCGTGATGACAGCTGATAGAGATGTATGAAAAAGACGACATAGGTAAGTATTACGCTGAACACAAATAAATTGAGATAAAGGCAGAAGAATTGTGGTGATGTCAGACAATACGTACTTAAAACGTTCACGGAAAGGGACAATACCTTAATAAACAATATGTAGGATTCATTACCGCAACCACAAAGTTTACTATGTCATTGTAGACAAATAAATACCTACACTCGTTATGAATGGATACGGAAAATCCGAACTAAGTCAGCATTCACCTAATTTCCTTTTAGAGGTATGACGAACAGGGTGTAAACTTCATTCATCCTCTATAGAAAAGAGAGAATCCTCCGAACAGACGGGTGTCATGTCTGGTGGGCAACTGCCCGACGATTGATGTCGGGGAAGTTATATAAAATATATGCTGATCGCGCGATAAACCCTGTTTGCGCGATGCAGGATTTTGTTTATTTTGTAGTTCGCATGTGGCGATGTAGATGCCGCCACAACCTAAGCTTTTTAAGCGACGATAGCCTAAATAAATGCCTGTGCGTTGGAGACCAAAATGGCGTACAAGAGGTAATGTCTTGGTGTTCCGCCTCGTTGCACTATTCACCCGAACCACACTTAGCTATTAAAAACATAATTATATGTCCTAATACCTAATACCATGTTCCTTTTTTCGGAAGACTTCAACATACACATAGCCACACCATTGGGAGTCCATAACACAGTGTTCCAGGCCGAATGCATGGGTATATCTCTTGCCGCGTTAGCCATAATGGCCAGGGAAGTTAAGGACCACTCGATACGTATACTCTCAGACAGCATGGCTGTTCTGCAAGCGCTAAACAGCCACACTATTGACTCTGGGCTGATATACGAGTGCCACCAGCGCCTTAACCAGGTGGGTAGCCTCAATAACATTACCATTCAATGGATTAAAGGACACAGCGGTTCGCGGGGCAATGACGCAGCCGACGAACTTGCCAGAAGGGGGTCGAGCATGGCACCAGTGGGCCCCGAACCCATTGCGCCACTCCCCTTCGGGTACTTACGCACTCTGGTAAGGAAACGAACCAGGGACCAACATCACAAACTATGGTTGGATCACGGAGAGTGCAGGCAGGCTAAGGAGGCACTCCCTACAATTGATGGCCGGTTCACGAAAAAGGTTCTCCGACTAACGAAACAACAGCTGCGTACAGTCACAGCAGCTGTAACTGGCCATGGGTCATTTAATAAACACCTCTTTGTAATAGGAGTCACAGACAGTCCGCTGTGCAGAGCCTGCATGGAGGACGACGAGACAGCAGCTCATGTGCTGTTATACTGCCCGGCGGTCGACGCATACAGGGCAAAGTACTTCGGTAACCCAGGTACCCTACGTGAGATTGTCAGTGACACCAAGGCGTTGCTGGCCTTCTTTGAGGAGCTGGGGTGGATCGAATAACCGATTTTCCCACCCGCACGCAAAATACGCGCTTAGACGTGGAGTTGCGGATACCAGCCCGTATTACCTATTACCTACCTATGTCCTAATAAAACCCACGAACGCTTTGCCTGACCTAGGACCACATGGTCAGCAGCGCTTGCGACCACTAAACTAACGAGGCATCTGTCTAAGGGGAAAACAGAAATACCTACTTGTGTGTGGGGCAACATACACACATCAACACGGTCTAGGGATATTTTTAAAAAAGCGAATTACTATCAATGTGTTAATTATTTATATGACATGTATATATTTAAAAGATACGTTATTTAATATTCTACCATTTTTAATAATGGTTAAGGTACTTCGATTAAAATTTCAGGATTTTATGGAAAAAAAATGAAGCATAGACGGAAACCGTATATGAATTAACTTTTAATTTATGAGTAAAAACTGAAAAAAATAGAAAAATCATTTAATTTGTGTTTATAAACTTGAAGTTAGTAGTCTGAGAAAGCGCCCATGATGTTCATAACACATCGGCAACGATTCGGCATGCTCAGAACAAGGTTGTCAATGTCTTGCTGCGGAATATTGTCCCATGTCCTTCTGAGGTGCGCAAAAAGTTGATCTTCTGTAGCCAGATTTTCAGGAACTTCCTTCAGAGCTCTTCTTTGCAGCATATCCCACGCATGCTCAATGGGATTTAGATCTGGCGATTGAGCAGGCCAGTCTAAGGCCCTAACATTGTGTGTATGTAACCAAGCTGCTACCATTCTCGCCGTGTGTGCCCGGGCATTGTCGTGCATGAGCAGGAAATCTTGCCCCATTTGTGTTCTGTGGGGCAAGATTACGGGCCCCAGCACCTGTTGGACGTATCGTTCTGCCGTCATATTGCCCCGCACCCAAACGAGATCCGTCCGTCCTCCAAGACGAATTCCTGCCCAAACCATAATTGTTCCTCCTTGGTATGGGTGAACTTCCTGAGGGTTCTGAAGACGGCTCCATCGTCCAGGAACTCGCCAAACACACGTCCTTCGTGAATCTGGATGGAAGCCGAACCTGGATTAATCCGTGAACAGCACATTGGACCATTGCTCACGGCCCCAGTCCACGTGGTTCCGAACCCATTCTAATCGTCGTCCACGATTGCCTCTCCGCAAAGGTGGGACCCGGAGTGGTCTACGAGAGCGTAGATTGCTTTCATGCAGTCGCCTTCTTACAGTTTGGTCACTCACAAGCACTTGGTGTTCCACTCGCAGCCTTTGGACCAATTGAGTCGCCGTTGCATTTGGTTGAGCTCGCGCAGTAATTTGCAAAAATCGGTCTTGTCTGGGGGTAGTGATGCGACTTGGGCCCCGGTGCCTCTCCGCTACTTCACCTGTGGCACGATAGCGTGTCCACAATCTTGAAATTACATTGTGGTGGGTCCCTATGGCCTCAGCAACATTACGCTGAACAGACCCAGCTTCCAGCATTCCCACAGCTCGTAACATCTCCGCCCTCGTCAAATGTTGGCGTTGTATGGCTACAATACCTCAATTTTAACTTTATCTTTCGTTTAAAAATGAAAAAAAACTGTAACTAAATGTAATTCGTATTGTTTTCTAAATTTCGCACAAATGAAAATACCCTCTCCTACACATCAAGACATTTTTATGCCACCGAAACAAAAGAATTTTCAAAAATTTGAATTTGGAATTAGTCTGAGATAAATTACAAACAAATCGGTGTATAAAAGATTCCAATGCGGCTAGTACTTTTCGAGTTATTTAATTGAGTATGAAATATCCCTAGACCGTGTTGATGTGTGTACAATATACAGTGTGTCCATGAATGAAGTGCACAAACGAAAATGGGTGAAATGGGTGAGACCATTATAAATCGACAAAAAAAAATAAAAAAAAATCTTTCTTCCTATTTAATTCCCCTGTATTGAAATGTAATAACTTTTTATTAATTGCTTCGATCAATAATTATTGATCAAATATTAATTGAGTGAATTTCGGTAAAATAAAAACAATAATGATGGCTGCTAATTGATATTGCACGGCAAATACAAAGAAACCCTATGAAACACTCATCAAGTAAAAAAACACGTTTCTTTGAGAAATTTTGAAATTTTTGTGTGAATTTTTCATTTTTATTTTTACGTTTTTGATTTTTTTTTAACTGTTTTGCCAATTTTTTTGTCGATTTATTTTGGTCTAGTTTCACCCATTTTCGTTTGTGCACTTTACCCAGGGACACACTGTATAGAGATTGACGCTTTCAAACGGGCCCACCAGCAGGGTAATTGCGTAAAATGACAATTGATCGCAATGAAACCCGTTGCCATAATAAAAATTATAATTTACCCACGTTCATTGCGTTATTTACGTTGTTGAGCAGATTTTTTTTTCGAACTTATGAAGCAATGGTTTAACAATCTGTTTCAAAACGATTCAGATTGTGATTGATCATTTAAGTTGGAAACAAACGTCAGGCACTAGTCGCACTTTACACTTTTTATTTGATTTAAGTTTTTTTTTTTTATTTATTGTGTGCCTGTTAGTCTGTGTTAAATAAATGTATTTTCATTCTTTCTTTCTTTCTTTCTCGTGCGACTTGACAGCAGAATATGATGGTGTTTAGTCCAAGACAATTTAGACTCACAGCTGGTCACTTTATAATTCAATTATGCATGCACGTCTACGAAAATATTTGGATAAGGAACCGAACCGACCGACCGTGAACTACTGAACCTCTAAGTAACGACGTAATTAGGTACTTGACACACAATTATAGCATTGTATTTCGGCTATTTAGGCATCTATTGTTCCTTGTGTGTACCCTATTTTTCAGCACTCGTGGGGAAATTAGGTCTAGGTTTTTTGTTTTCTTTTAATCTAATATTCGGAACTTTTATGTGGCAATTCTTTTTATTTTACTTTATTTGTTTGGTGAAATAAACGCTTATCAGTATTATACAAAATTTGAGCTACAGACTGAGTAAATCCAACGACATTTTCCACATAATAATATTATAAGAACATGTTATAAAAGTATACAATGCGATATGCGCTTACAATTTGATATACAATAAAATTATCTAATGTGTTTTAAAAATAAAACTGGCTTGCAAATAAAAAAGAAAAACAAGAAATTACTTATAAAAATATTACGTAGCAATATCCAACCAGTACCCCAGCGAAGATGGGATATTTTGGAAGAGATTAGCGACGGATGGGTGCTCGTAAGCCTGCGTTCGTACTACTAGAAGATTGACTGGTCGCAAGCGCGACTGCTGAGCGTGGGGTCCTGGGTTCGATTCCCGGGTCGGGCAAAGAGTTATTGGGTTTTTCCATTAGGAATATCTCAGTAACAACCCGGAGTTTGGAAGTTGGCGGTATGATACCCTCGTGCCACGGTGCGCACGTTAAGCCGTTGGTCCTGCGCCTGATCCTTCTCAGGTCGTGTCGGACTGCCGTCCCATCATCGGTCTATGAGAGTGAGGGAACAGAGAGTGCACCTGGTCTGTGTCTGCGCACACACTTGTGAACTATAATATCTCCCTCGACGAAGGCTAGTCGCCATTGAGATTGGCCGCCATGGCCGAAATATGGTCTGGAGGACTGAGCTGACTGATACCCACTGTAATTAGGGGTCGTACCCGCACCCCACGGCTTGATAATTTCAGTGACAATGTTGCAATCGCAATCCGAGGATAGATTTCCCGCATATTAAGAAACGATTTTTTAGCAAAACTGCGCAGACGTGGTAGGTATCGATAACTAAACATGATAAAATAAAAATAAACGATTTAATGATATTTTTTTGGGGTGTAATTACTTAAAATATCTGTTAAAAAGCAGTTTTTTTTGTAAACTTAGGCGTAGGTGTATATATCTAAATAAATCATACCTACTTTAAGTAACTACCTGTGTGTACATTTCTGTACTTCCTACTTTTAGTAAAATATTTGAAAAATTGATGCTAGATCAATATTGCAAAGACATTTTAATAAGCATAAGTTATTAAACAGTAAGCAATTCGGTTTCACACGGGTTCGCTCGACTTCCGACGCTGGTGTTGAGCTTCGTGAAAGAAGCTCAACACCAGCGTCGTATTTTCGTCATATTTTATGATCATATTATCATCGTCATATTTTTGAGGCCTGGGGGAAGTCACATGATGCCCTAGGCATTTTTTGTGACTTATCTAAGGCTTTCGATTGTGTTTCTCGTGATACATTGGTCAGGAAATTGCATCACTATGGTGTTAGAAACACTGCCTTGGATCTTCTTATTTCTTATTTGGATAATAGGATCCAAAGAGTGGACGTTAAGCGGCAAGCGATCCCCGGGTTCTATTGTCACTATGGGAGTTCCGCAGGGCTTAATTCTTGGCCCTTTTTTATTTCTCGTATATATTAATGACCTACCTTGCCTTATAAAGAACAGTCATGAAATAGTGTTATTTGCAGATGACACGTCACTTATATTTAAGCTTAAGCGACAACAGACAGTTATTGACGATGTGAATAATGCTCTCTCTAAAATAGTGCATTGGTTTAGTGTTAACAATTTACTTTTAAACGAGAAAAAGACTAAATGTATAAGATTTCTAACACCTAACGTTAAACAGGTGAAAACCAATGTACTAGTAAATGGAACAGAATTGGATCTTGTGGACACCACTGTGTTCTTAGGTATTACTTTGGATTTGAAGCTTCAGTGGGGCCCACATATAACCAAATTGTCGAAGCGGCTAAGCTCTGCAGCCTACGCGGTGTATAAAATTAGTCATTTGACTGATGTAGAAACAGCTCGATTAGTATACTTTCGTTATTTCCATAATTTTGTTGTGGGGAAATGCAGCCGACTTTCAGGCTATATTTGTGCTGCAGAAACGTGCCATTCGAGCAATTTATAACCTAAGTTGTAGGCATTCACTGAGGGACAAATTTAAGGAAATAAACATAATGACAGTCGCGTCTCAATATGTTTATGTTAAAAAGAATATAAATCCATATTCTAAACAATGCGACATTTATAGCTTAAATACTAGAAACAAAGACTTATGTATTGTGCCGAGGACTAGGCTCCAAAAAATTAGTAATTCATTTAAGTGCCAAAGTATACGTTTTTACAACAAACTCCCAAGCCATGTCAAAGAACTGAGCCTCAATAAATTTAAATCATTTATTAAACAGAAACTATGTCAAAAAGATTTCTATAAAGTTAAAGATTACTTAGACGACAAAAACGCTCGGGACTAATTAAGCTACTCCAATGTACCCCAAGCAACAAACAATTATTTTAGACAATTTTAGACTACATGATACTAGACTACATGAGCATATAATTGTTTGGATTATTTTATTTGACTGTGAGTCAATTTATTTTATTTTGTTTTCATTTATTGTTGACATAATCTTCTCTTTAAAATGTTTTTATTTTATGAGTTGTATTGCAATTTGTGGTAATGTAAATTATTTTAGCATAAGCACTATTATATAGAATCAAGTTTTTTCAACTGAACAGACAGCTGTGCTGCTGGGGAGTTTGTTGCGCCACTTCTTCTTCCCAGCATAAGCACTAGGAAGTGGTGAAGGGTGGGCGTTTTTGGGGGACTGTTTTATGTAATTTTGACGTTCGAAAAGTGCTGATTCTTAGCCTAGTTTGAATAAATTACTTTTGAGTTTGAATACCTACACTACAAGGGGTCGTTGACCCCAAAAAATATTGTTACTGTGTGTTTGCACTAGCGAAACATCGCAACAAAACATGTTGAAATCTCTAGTTCCTGTCGAAACTTGTATGGAACATTGACCGAAAATAGAGATTCCAACATGTTTCGCCAGAGCAAACGCACAGTTATGCTAACTAATTTAGTTTGACACAGCATACGCCAAGCAAGCTGCACTGTAAAGCAAATGGCTTGCTTTCCAACCCCCAATTCAGGCCAGTCCGCCAAACTTTTTGGAATTTGTGTCTTGACAAAATTACTTATCTACTTACACATTTCTTGCCCAGCACTCAGTTGACTCAGACCAAATAAAAACGAAGACAGAGCGCTGTCAACAGTGAAATGAAGCCGGTTTCGTAAATGGGTGTACTTTGTGTGGTGTAGTTTGATTGTAGTGTCATTGTAAAAGGTTGTAGATGCGTGCGTGTGAGCGTGTATACACAGAGCGGCGGTGTAGTTTTGGCATGCTTCACTGTATTGCTCACAGCACTCTGTCTTGGTTTAATCAGGTCTGAGGCCAAGCTGGGAAAAAAAATAGAGGAAAATTTCTACAGGGATATCTACTCGTTTCTTTTTCAGTCTCCGTCGTAGCTTAGGCTATCCTAAGTCACGTCTAATAAAGATAAGTAGTGAAACTGCTTGGTATCTTTATGAGAGTGTTTGAGAGCATTTAAAGCTCGTATATAGACCAGCGCGACGCGACTTGAACAATACAATTTCTAAGAAAACTTCACGGGCTAATAATAACCGGTGTCGCGTTGCGCTGTTGCGCTTCGCGCTAGTCTAGCTAGCTAAGCGTCGTGCAGACCGGCGCGACTCTAACGAAAAGAAAACTTCACGGGCTAATAATAACCGGTGTCGCGTTGCGCTGTTGCGTTTCGCGCTAGTCTAGCTAGCTAAGCGTCGTGCAGACCGGCGCGACTCTAACGAAACAATTTCCGGTAGAACAATTACCAGTGTCGCGTCGCGCGACAAGTCGCGCTAGTCTGCACGAACCTTTACACAATCTCACGCAAAGCTCTAGCATTACTTGAAAATGGGGCTGGGCCTATTTTTAGGCCAAGGAATCAGCATTGCCATCCAACATGACAATGCTGCCAGCCTTTTGGGCATTTTTTCCATTGACTGCGATGTGGACTTTGATTGATTATGATTAGGTACGGATTATGCCGAATGAGATCTTCCCTATTTATTTTTTTAATTACTTGTAAATAATATAATTATATATTTTAGTAGTAGTTTTGGCTTGAATAATGTATTGAAGAGTTGTCATGAATACCATAAAACAGTTTCTACCCTCTCTAGCTTCAGCTTCAGAGACTGCATTAACATAATGACATACCAGTTTCAGCTCTAAGCCCAGGTTCGCACGGACGTAAAAATATCGCGGCGGGATTTTATCGCGCACTGGATTTTCAACTCTCGGTGTTGAGCCGAGTGTTGAGAATCCAACGCATTGGGAATTTGGGACGCACTCTCGTCCCAGCTTGTTGAAAAAACATAAATTGTTGGATTTTCAAGTCTCGGCGCTAAGCAAAGCGTTGAAAATCCAGTGCACGAAAAAAAATCACCGCGATATTTTTACGGCCGTGCGAACCTGGGCTTAGTGCTGAAACTGGTATGTCATTATGTTAATGCAGTGGGCTTAGTCTATGATAATTTGATAACATACCTACGTATTTGTATTATTAAACTAATTGTCTTGATAAGCGAAGATAAATGTGACGTTGCATTTTAAATATCAGTAGTATCTACGGTGCCTAACACTGTATCATGAAAAAATAATTTATGTAGATTATGTTTATTAAAATGACTTCCGATAAATTAATTTCAAGGGCGTTTCTCATAGGTACGTAAATATAATACCTACTACGATCCGACAGCCGATCGGCTGTCGGATCGTAGTAGGTAATCGGTCCGATCATCGTTGTCCTTAATTCATGTAGGTAGGTACATAAGGTCTATTTAAATCCTTGTTTCCAATTGATGTTATTTACACATAAGCAAACGTCAACTTTATACTACTGTAAAAAAAAGTTAATTTTAGAGTGACTAGTACTGTTAAAAAGTCATAAAAAAATATTAAGTTGTAGCGCAAACTGAACCTTATATGCAGGCATTACAGTTGTTTTTCCTAAAACTTGTGTTTGTTTACATGTTTGGCAATAAATTACAAACGTAGATTTTAAAGCTTTGTTTAGGTTCCTGTTACCTTCTGCTGTCGGTCGATCGAGTCTATAACTTAGAATTCTAAGATCGATAACAACCAGAGAAGGTTGTGGCATAGAACCCCTAACGAATGAAGTTTTGATTATAACGAACTAGCTGCGCACCGCGGTTTCACCCGCATAAAGCCTCGTGCAGACTAGCGCGACGCGACTCGAACAATACAATTTCTAAGAAAACTTTACGGTATAACAATAACCGGTGTCGCGCTGTCGCTTCGCTCTAGTCTGCACGAAGCTTTAGGCTGCGTTTCCACCAGAGATGAGCGAGGCTGCGTAGCGAGGGATGTGTGTGAAACTAACCAATAACATCGCTTCACTGTCATAGTTAGCGTTACGTTATTGGTTAATTTTATGGATATTCCTCGCTACGCATCCTCGTTCATCTCTGGTGGATACGCACTTTTAGTCTTGATCCCGTGAGAATATCGGGGTAAAAAGTATAATTTCCTAACCCCTAGATCATGGTATACCCATGTGCCAAATGTCATCCAAATCCGTTCAGCCGTTTTAGTGTGGAAACGTAACAAACAAACAAACTCACTTTCGCATTTATAATCTAAACTAATTAGTTAATATAAGTACCTACCAGTACCGAAACGCCTAATTATGACTAGGTTTGAAGTTTTGAATATATTTCCATTAATTGAGTATAAACTTAACCCAACTGATTAATCGACAAAAATCTATGAAAGACAGCCAGACCAACGGCTTAGAGTGTTTTCCGAGGCACGGAGGGGTCTCGATAGGTAATGGATGGCCATCCGACCGACCTGTGTAGCTGTTAGTATTATTATTTAAAAGTAATAAAAAAATATTTTTGACATTCACGACTTTGACATGAGATCAAAGGATACCTACCTGCTTGGTAGTCGGAGATCGGGTAAGTAAAATGGCGCGCAATCCGAGAGGCCATAGTTTGGCTGATGATGATGGATGCAGAAGGTAGAATAGGTACTTTGCAAAGCAGGATAACGAAATAGTGACGTTTCCTTAGGAAAACCCCGTCGTACATAACCACGAGGAGGGACATCATAACGGTTACCTTATTGCGTCATCAGTTCAGACGGGTTTAACGAGGAAAACCTCTAATGATACCTCCAACCTATAATGATGTAATAAACGATGTGTTACAAAAATCCTGTCCGATCCGAAAAGGGCACTGCAATAACATTACTTACCAAAAAGTAATAAAAAAAACATATTATTATTGAAAATAAAAAGGTTATTGCTATTAAAATTCAATTTTTTATACCAAAATTATTCCAATTCCATAAAAAATTGGTAAATTTTTAACAGGGGTCATAAGTCATGACTTGTAGACACCCGCTAAACGGCGCGACGGCCTCATGTAATGACCCAGTGAAATTCCCCATTGCAAAAAAAAAGCGCCGATTTTGCTTTTCTTTTTTCCTGGTAATTACATATTACATGAATAGATTCTCAGTATGATTCATAACAACACCCTCGCGGATCGGACAGGGTTTTTATTACACGCTGTATAGCATTAGCCATTATAGGTACTAACAAATAACGAAAGTTTTTTGTGTTGCATTGTTGAAACGATTGCAATTTAGTGTTCAAATTTTTATGTAAATCGTAAATACAATACATTGCTTTGTATTTATCGTGAACTAACGGAGCTTATTAGACGCTTTTAACACGTTCAGTGCCGGAAGCCCTCCTGGAGGGTTCACCTAGTTGCATATGGGACGCCGGGAGCCCTCACAGAGGGCTCACTTTAAATGTAGATTTTTCTTAGCGAATACTTCATTATAAACCGTGAAAATAAAATGTGATGTATATTTTAACAAGATTTATTA
This sequence comes from Agrochola macilenta, assembly GCA_916701695.1. Classification (NCBI taxonomy): domain Eukaryota; kingdom Metazoa; phylum Arthropoda; class Insecta; order Lepidoptera; family Noctuidae; genus Agrochola; species Agrochola macilenta. Next base: position 10,575,888 of record OU753562.1, read on the forward strand.
GTTTATGCGTTGGTTTTGAAATCCATTTTTTATTTTTTTATTCACGGTTACAAATATTGACAAAAAAAAAACTAAGTGTTGGAAACGTACAGCGACAAGACCCCCGAAAACACAATTTTACAGCGTTTTATAACACGGTTTTAAACTAATACCGTTGACCGTCCGCGATGGTTAACTTTAGCGCAAACGTAATATCGGCAACCCTCCCGGAGGGAGAGTTCTATGAAAACTGGGTGGAGTCGAAAGTGTTAAGGAAATAATGATGACGATATAACGATAATTGTCCTCCGGGCAAAGTGTTACTGGGTTTTGTCATCAGGAATTTCTCAGTAGCAGCCCGGAGTCTGGATTTGTGTCCGGTTGATGGCAATAGGCTCATCCCCTATTACATGGGACTTAGGTAAACAGAACTGGCGGAATGTGGGTGTACTATAGGTACACCTCTGCCTAACTCTACAGGGATTAAAAGCGTGATGTTATGTTCAGGGATTGAAACCGGTTACGGTTAAAGGTTAAGATGCCGCAAAAATCGGTACCGGTTTAAAATAAGGGTTGAGCTATACCGATACCTTTTTAAACCGTTATTTAACCTTTACACGATTTCGGTACCGAAAAACAAGACGGCGCGGCGCAGCTGCGCGGGGGGGTCGAACACGTCAGAACTTGTGTATTTTAGTACTTCTACCGAAATATACCGGTATGCATTTCTAACCTCAAAATTCCGCTAAGTACCGTCAACTGCCCTAACTTCGCCTGGCGTCCTAAGTTTGCCTATAATGAAAAATATGTAATATCTTTTTGAAAAACTTTGTGTTTTCATAGAGAGCTTTAAGTTTAGATTGCCATACAAGTAAAATGAACAAGTTAATACATCTTTTTCATTATAGGCAAACATAGGATGCCAGGCGAAGTTAGGGCAGTTGACCGGTACTGAAAAACATAACGGTATCGAAATATTTTGGTAACCCTTATTTACCGGTATGACGTCATACCGAAATTTAAAGGAGCCTTAATTTTTGTGTAATTCAGTCCCTGTATGTTATGTGTTATTTAATGAGTGGAGTACCTATATGCATTTGATCATTGTTTAAGATAAATGTACAATTATCCCAGCGGCTGGGTTTCTCTAAGCTTTCTTTTGTTCTGTATTTTTTTTTTCTGACGTGTATCATCTCTCAGTATAATCACAATAGCTAAGTAATTATTACACGCGACCATGGCGTTACGTTTACGTCTCTCTGTAATGCCATAACTATGGTAATTAATAATAATTTTCTTATTTTTGTAGTAGAATGGAAAAGAAGCCTAAGAAACTAGAATGTAGTTATCCGAGAAACCTTCTGGCGGAACATTCAGTTTTAATACATTAATTAATTTAAGTTACTACGGATTTAAATGGCACGTTACCGCTGCAGGATGTACTATGTAGATATGTATTAATTTTTATTAGCAGCTTTTCCTACATAATTTTTTATTTAAATATCCCGTTGCATTAAATTGATTTGATGTTAATGGATAGTGGGCCGCCAATGTCTTGGCACCAATAAGGTAACTAATTAATTGGAAATTAGGAAGGACTTGGTGGGGGTGCCCGTGTGCATTTTGTGGATGATTATCCAGTAGGTACTTACCTACCACTGCTTACATTCCTAGGATTAACTATTTAAAGATTTTCATAAACATCGTTCATACGTTCGTCAATAGTCAAATATTTGTTTGGGTATATTCGTAGAGCTACGATACGTTTATAAACATTGACAAAATAAACTGTGGTTTAAGTACTTACATAACTAACTAGGTACCTACCTACTTAAGTATTTGTAGTAACATTTTAAGTTCCTACTTGTCACGTTCAGTGCCGGGAGCCCTCCTGGAGGGTTCACCTAGTCGCATATGGGATGCCGGGAGCCCTCGCAGAGGGCTCATTTTAAATGTAGGTTTTTCTTAGCGAATACAGCATTATAAACGGTGAAAATAAAATCTGATGTAGGATATTTTAACAAGATTTATTAGTATAAGCGTTGGTTTTAAAATCCAAGCATTTTAATGTTTTGTTCACAGTTGCAACAATTCACTAGAAATTTAAAAGATTGGAAACTATGTATAACGACAAGACTCATGAAAACACAATTTTACTTCGTTTTTCAGTGTTTTATGACACGGTTTTAAACCTAATGCCGTTGACCATCTGCGATGGTTAACTTTAGCGCAAACGTAATGACGGCAGCCCTCCCGGAGAGTTCACTTCCAATATGCATGGCGGCATGGCGTATGAGTTCTATGAAAAAGGGTGGAGTCGAAACTTTTAAATTACAATAATATGACCTAGCTTTCGTCACTGTATCATAATAATAATTGTGAGGTAATGATCTATCGGTTTGGTAGGTACCTATTAATTGCTCAGATACGCGGGGGTAGGTAACAAAAGGGTTGCAATGATTTTATCAGTGGGAACTTATCAAAAGCGTAGGTAGTTCAGAAAGAACACCGGTGCGTTCCATTGCAGATCTCTTTGCCCCCTGGGAGATAAAGTTCACTCATCCTCTATAGAAAAGGGAGGATCCTCCCACAAGACGGGTGTCATGTTTGGCGGGCAACTGCCCAACGATTGATGTCGGAAAGTTATATGTATACATGTTGTTCGCGCGGAAAAAACTGCTTGCGCAGGATTTGTGTTACGTCAGGGGGCCTACTCCCTAAGTGAAATAGTTAGTAAGTAGTTAGTAGGTAGTAGTCGTAGTTTCGGGCATCGTTACGGACGCTTCGCTCTCGTTCTCACTTACGGTATATCTGTAAGTAAGACTGAGAACGAAGCGCCCGTAACGACGACGGCCGAAACTACGGATTTCGCTTAGGGAGTAGGGCCCCAGGTCTTTGATGCGTAGTTCGCATGTGTCGATGTAGATGCCGCCACAAATTCAACATGTTTGTAGAAGATGTCTGGAAACTCTCCCTCTGGGGAGAACAGAGAATTTTGTCAAACTCTCACTGACCTCAGTACCTATAAGGTAAGTAGGTATGGTAGGTGCTAAGTACTTTTGTGTTTTGTTTTTTTTTGTGCCTTTTGTTTGTGCAGAATAAACCATTTATCTTTCTTTCTTAGGTACGCACGGCTACACATCAAGCTATACATTTCCAGTATAAGCTGACCTCACATTGTACGGAAATCCTATATAATGCGAGATCAGCATAAACTGGAAATGTATAGCTTGATGTGTAGCCGTGTGTACCATGTGTCGATGATTTCGAGGAGGAGGAGCTCGTGGCTAAGTAACAACAGCCGCACTGGTCGATCTATCAGGTTAAGCTACGCTTGCCGGGGTTGGTCAGTGGATGGGTGACCATCTTTACATACCGAGAATCCTTCGTGCCTCGGAAAGCACGTTAAGCCGTTGGTCCCGGCTGTCATTCGTGGATCTTTGACAGTCGTTACGAGTCGTCCGAAAGTCTGACACCAGTCTTACCAAGGGGTATCGTATTACCTAGTTACTGGGTTGTGGAGGTCAGATAGGCAGTCGCTCCATGTAAAATACTGGTATTCAGCTGCATCCGGTTAGACTGGAAGCCGACCCCAACATAGTTGGGAAAAGGCTAGGCAGATTGATTGATGTGTCGATGATTTCGAAATGGAATCGGTGAGTGTTGGGGAAACATGTAAAATTTCAACTCAGTATTGTTTATACTTCCTCTTATCCTAATGATATACATACTAACTAACAAGGCAAGTTACATAAAAGCTTACAAAAAAGAAAGCTTTACCAAAACAAATTTGCCTACTGATCTTTAGATGTGGTTCGTTCACCTCGGTCATTATAACATCATCATGTATTTTGAATACTAAGATTTAAAATGTACCTACCTATAGGCGCTCGGAAAGAACCTGCTGAATTAATTCATAAATAAATGCCCCTCGCCTGACTGAGATAGGAATAAATTACATCGATTATGCCTTAAGCGTCGTGCAGACCGGCGCGACGCGACAGCGCGATACGACTCTAACAAAAAAAAAATCTAAGAAAACTTCACGGTATAACAATTACCAGTGTCGCGTTAGTCTGCACGAGTCTTTAGGTATGCTAATAGGGAATCGAAAGCTTATGCAATAATGATTAAGCTTGTGCTCGCGGTTTGTCGGAAATTATGCCTCGCAAACGTAGGTACACCGGGATAAAAAGTATCCTATAGCCTAATCCAGGTCATGGTATATAGCCGTGTGCTAAATGGCATCCAAAACTGGTACAAAAAAACTGATATACTCCTAAAGGCTAGAGCCTCCGTCCTTTTTCCGTCCGTCCGCAAAAAAAAAAGTAGGATTTATAGGATTCTTAGCTGAGACCGTCCCGTTCCCGTCCTTCGCGTAGTCAACGAGTTCAACTGGTAGCCAAGATAGATACCAGAGCCCCATCATTTCGACAAATCGGAAATACCTTTTTAAGTAGAGGAAAACCAAAGAAACGATGGATGTATTTTGTGAAAGACGGTAGATATGGCTTGAAAGGCGCTTTCTGCTGCAGAGAGACACCCATCAAAAACGTAAAATGTAAAAAATAAAAAACTAGCAACGCAGTTTTTCTACCGCAAAAAGTTGTGAGATCTAATGTAAAACCAAGTCGGTTAATTTACTCAGTACAAATCTATGAGAGCATTTATCCAACACTTTGTCATAAATTCTTACCTAATTAAGATCAATATTAGACATCTAAATTTTTTTTATAAATAGAATAACTTGGCCATCGCAGCTTCTAGCTGTATCCACACAGAAGTTGAAAATGTCCTGAATGGCTTCGAGAAAAGATGGCTGTTTCTTTGTTTGTTTGTTTTTCCTCGACTACGGAACATAGATTGTGCCGATCACAAAATTCTAAATTTAAAAACGTGAATGGAGGGATGATGACGATGATCCTTTGAATGGATTTTAAAAACGGTAATTGGAATAAAGCCTATAAATATACCTAAACTGGTTTATAGCTACAGCCGGTAAAGCAAAATGATTTCTTTTACATTGTAGATACATAGGCGATAAGCATATTGAATAGACCACGCACGGATGCACGGACCTTGCAGCTGTAACTTTGTGAACTAAGTTTTTACTGCAGTTGTCTTCTTTATTATTATTGTTGCTAGTCATGTTGTGCGATTACGCTTTGGGTGATAATCAGGTCGAAACCTATAATGTGAATCTAGTGATATACTGCGATTGTTACCTGTTGTAGTTGCCTTGTAATAAATAAATAAATAGGCAGGCAGGCAGGCAAGATCTAATCCAATTGTTCACTAATCCCAAAAAACATGAATGTTTTCAATTAACCATGTTGTAACCGTAACGGTGGAACGCGATTCAATTCATTTCAATGTTTGGTCAGACGTAGCATTTACCTTGGGTCTTGTTCGGTGCTTGGTTACATTTTAGACCCAAGACGGAAACTGTCGCATTTTCATTCAGCCTTTTTAACCATTTATTTTTTTTATAAAAGGCTGCGGCCATTGAGCATATAGCAGTGATGGCCCAGCGGTAACGGCCGCGAATTACGAGTTCTAGGTCGTAGGTTCGAACCCTGACAGGCGCTTTACTTTGTGTAAATTAGTTCATCACCACTGCTCCCAAAACGGTGAAGGAAAACATCGTGAGGAAACCGGCATGTCCTAGAACCAATAATTCGACGGTTTCAGGGCCCGCGTGGTGGATTACACAGCCCACTCCCTCTCAAAGAGTGGACGCCTGTGTCACAGTACTGGGCACATTATATGCCCATTATGCAGCGGCCATTTTTGGGTGTGAAATCATCAAATGACTCCTCCCGCTCTGGACGGAGCGAGAGGGAGTGTCAGACTTTTACTGACTAAAATCCACCCGTGTTCCTTCCGTTGCCTGTGTGCCGGGGCCGCGATATCCCTTTCGGACAAACTCGCAACCCTGGCAGGCATTGGCCCTTACGGACCCCGTCAGTTGGTGCTGACATCTCTTTGAGGCGCGCGTGGAACACAACGCGCCGTCGACCCGGGCTTGGGGACACAGTACTACAGTGTTTAAATATGTATAATAGGTATACTACTAGGTATGACTACAATTAACTAAGACGTCGTTAACTTCTTAATTGATGTAGTATGAGTAGCCTTCGTCGGCTCATTTGATAAAACACGTACAAAGTACTTACCTAAATACTTCAAACGCGTTAAGATTACGTAGATAACTTACATTATTGTTCTTAGTAGCTAATCAAATATTAAAAACCACCTAAATTATGCAGAACAATAAAACTCCACACTACCTGTGATCAATTAAATGGAATGTCAAGAACGTTAATTAATTTTTGTTTTCACTATTAACGAAATTTAATTAATGAGAGGTAAGGATTTATATAACCACCTGTCCAAATTAACACGATTTTATAATCGCTACATTGCGTTTATGGTTTTTAGCAAATACACATGATAGGTTTTTTTTTTTGGGTGGGATATTATCAAATAACTTGAGACTTGAGAGGGCGTGTCAGACTTTTACTGATTAAAACCCACCCGTGTTCCTTTCGTTGCCTGTATGCCGGGGCCGCGATATCCCTTTCAGTCAGGTAGGTACATACTATAGGCATCATCAAATACCAGAAACGATAGTAATGGCAAAAAATAGAATACAAAAACACGATCCTAAATTGGTTCCAAACTGGTATTTACGCTGCGAAACTAGCCTAACAATTTGAATACAAGAAACTATATTTTGTAAAAACACGTTAGTATTAAAAACCATTAGAATAAATTATTTCACTGATAAAACTAATGTTATTTAAATAAACGTCGATGTCTCACCACATGATTAATGCTGACGACAGTCCGTGATCGAAGTCACTCACAAACTGCGCGAGCGCAGGCGAAGAATTGTTTGAATGGTTTAAGGTCGATCGTTCGCTTTCCTATTGCGTAGGACCATGAATTGACGATCTTACACCTTGATGTAGATATCTTAGCTTAGAGAAGATAAAATCGATGATATAAGTAGGACGATAATAGAAACATATGCAGACAGATTTAGGTAGGTAATGTTCTGATAAAGATCAGCGCGTGCGATTAATTTAATTATGCTCAACTTTACGTCTTTGTTTTACAAAAAAACGATGGGCAGAGCTGAGAGACGAAAGTTACAAAGTTGGGAAAATATTAGGTTTCTCTGTTAGACTTTAAGCCTTATTAGGTACACTACGCGATATTCAGGGTGCTTAATCGGGATGGTATAATAATAAGGGAACGAGAGGAAGGGTCCTTATTAAAAAACACATCACCAAAATATCGGGCCCTAAATATCGTGTAGTGTAGTAGGGGTTTTACGTGCTATTAATGCTCTCTGTACTGAATTCTAACAGAAACCTAATCTTTACCCAACTTTGGGAACGACATTTCAAAAGATAAAGGCACTTTATCCAAGTGGATACAATCTTTGGGGTCGTCCATAAATCCCGTGAGGCTCGAAAAGGGGGTTCGGAAAAATCACGGGATATCACAAGGGGGGGTTAAAAGTTGCTAAAAAACATCACTTGATTACCTAATGGACGACCTCTTTTCTGCGTAATTCGGTTTCTGACTTCGAATCGAGGAAGTTGATTTGTTAAAATTTTTGTGCAAGAAATAAGTAGGTAATCCGATTATCTACGAGTATCTCAAAATTTACCCTTTTAAGAGCCCCGCACAGAACCGGTGGAAGTGGCGGTGCTTGGGGAAGGCCTATATCCAGCAGTGGACGTCTTCCGGCTGAAATAATGAAGAAGAAGAGTTGCCTCCTAAGAACGGGTATTTTGCTCTCGCAACCTTTCTAAATTATGATATGACTTTCACGCAGACAATATTTCGCCTGTTCGATGAACTTTAAGGCTGCACATTCGCGATATTTTTTTTTAACGTAAAATCATTTGTACCTATGTCAATGCAATGTAACTCTAATTTCATTGGTATAAAGTATAAATTAGATTGATGAAACTCACGGCATCATTCATAATTATATTGCAATGACTTATTACGAGGGTTTATCCTAAAAATTGGCAACGTCGCAAATAACTGTCAAATATTTACCTGTTTTGATTCATAAAGCAATATTACTGAATAGAAATAAGAAATGTGGCTAACTAGTGACTAGAATATTAATAATGAATTGCAATTATAACATTGAATTTGATGTTGTACCCATTTTAGGTGTAAATAACGCATTTGGAAAGTTTCCAAATAGTTTTTTTACATCTAAAACTAAACATTCGGTGTTACAATAATAATTATTGCATTTCATAATCAATATTCTAGTTCGCTAGTTAGCCACATTTCTTATTTCCACACAGTAGGTAATATTGCCAAATTAATCAAAACAGTGAAATATTTGACATCTATTTGCAACGTTGCCCACCTTCAGAATAAACGCTCTTAATGGTTTTAAGTTAGTGCGAAAGACAGGTAGATATCAGTTGTAAAATAACCACCCATGTTTGTACGAAAATTGAAAGTTTTTATGGAAATATCTTAATCCCGATACAAACTCGGAACTTTGTATTGTCGGACGCAGGTCTCCAAAAAATAAGGAAACCCTACTATTCAGTAATAATAGGTGCCTATTCTTTTTACCCGACTACGGTGAAGCAAAAAGTAGGGTTATGATTTTGACCGGTATGTATGTATGTTCATCTGTTACCTCTTAACTACTGATCATTATTTGACAAATGAAGTATCGTTGGAAGCGGCTTAATCCGCTGGTAATAGGCTATGTGACGTCACATTAAATTCAAGATGGTGCCTTCTTGAGCCATGAAAAAATTATGCCATGTTGGGTATTTAAATAAAAATATAAGTTATAAAAACTAAAACCCAACTACGACAAAAAACGTCAACTAAAAAGGTATAAAGAAGACATCACAGACAGACTAATTAAAAATCCTGAGTCACACGCGTTACATAAACGTGGACATAAATCGAATAGATATAGATTACTTGTGACTTAGGATTTTTAATTAGTCTGTCTGTGATGTCTTTTATTGGCACCCTTCTCGGGTACGGAACCCTAAAAAGGTGAAGCTGCATCCTAATTGGGTAACACACTTTCACAATCGAGGGTTTTGAAGGAAATTTCTAATCCGTTACTGCATAGGAATGAAAAATTCGTGTGCTCAACAACGCAAATAACGCGATGAATGTACATAACTGAATTGTCAAAATGAGAGGCATTGCGATCGATTGCCATTATTATGTGTATTACGCAATTACCCGACTGATCTTTAATACACTTATCTCCACACAAAATTATGCGCAAATTATTTTGAATAAGCTTCTGACATGAGTGGTAATTTAGATTAGATAAGTGTTTTCAAACGAAAGTCAGTAGTTTGAAAGGACTTTGGTAAAACTCGTGTTTCGATTACTTCTACATTACATGAAATTGTGAGAAACCTTGGCATAAAAGACCGAGTGTAAAATTGATGGACAGATTTAAATATCCGGCTGTGGTCACACCTTTAGAGGACTAGCTTTTGCCTGCGGCTTCGCCCACGTGGATGTCGGATAATATCCCACGGGAATGTACTACCGGGATTTAAAGTACCCTATGTGTTAATCCAGGTTATAAACTATCCGTGTACAAAATTTCATCCAAATTCTTTTAGTCATTTTAGCGCCAATCCGGAACAAACATCCAAGCAAACAAACAAACAGGCAAAAAATCTAAATAAAAATTATATTTTTGGCATCAGACTCGTTACTATACTACACCATCAACCTATAGCAGTCCACAGCTGGACATAGGCCTCTTCAATTGCACGCCATTCAGCTCGATTCTCGGCAACTCTCATCCAAGATCGTCGCTCCACCTAGCTCGAGGGCGGCCTACCTTACGTTTGCCGATTCGTGGTCTCCACTCTATAACACGTCTACCCCAACGGTCATCGGTTCTACGGCTAAAAAGGCCGGCCCATTGCAACTTCAGCTTGCTTATTCAGTGAGCTATGTCGACAAGTTTGGTTCTCTGCCGGATTCGATCCCTCAGAGAGACTCCAACCATAGCCTGTTCCATAACTCGCTGTGCGACCTTGAATTTATGGAACAGCCGTACCGTAAGTGTCCACGTTTCTGCTCCATAAGTCATAACAGGCAGGACAGGACGCACTGATTGAAAACCTTTAGGCTTTAATCTCTGTGGAATACGCGACGTGAAGACTCGATGAAGCTTACCAAACGCTGTCCAGCCCAACTGAATTCTTCTGGTAGCCACCCTCTCAAAGTTGTTCTTACCAAACTGCATAGTTCGTCCGAGGTAAACGTATTCTCGGACAACCTTGATAGCACCGCCATTGACAGCAATCGGTCCCGGAATGACGTGTTCGTTGAGCATAACCTGGGTTTCTGGTTTCTGAAGAATCAACTAGGCCGTCCAGAATCTGCTGCAAGTCATGCAGAAATTCAGCTATATCGTCTGCAAATCTCAAGTGTAAGATGTAGGTATCTACTCGCCGTTGATGTTAATGCCGCGTCCTTCCGAGAAGTGGAAGGCAACACAGCTGCTGGCAGAGAATTCCACGCTTTAGCCATGCGCATAATAAATGGAGGAGAAGCGCTGTGTACGACTAGTTGGTATGTCCTATATCCGAACGAAGACCAAGTGCGGAGTACCTGTAGTACGTCTGGTTCGGTAGTGAAAGGGACCTCCTGCCCATACGCCGCATTGTGCAAAATCGCGTGGCTTCCCCCGTGGCATCCTCCCTGAGGATTTCCACCATTTAGTCGAGCACCTGGTTAACGTCATCTGTGGTTCGTTACCCCACCTCGTACCTACTCTCGTAGTCGTACTTTTATTCAAAAACATTCAATGTACGTATACAATTTTGACTTCGTTACTATTTTATCATCTAATCTAACTAGCCTGTATTGTCCCACTGCAAAGGCCTCCATCTCTCTTTTCAACACAATTCTGTCTATTGCTAGTGTCGGTCATTCATTTCGGTCTTAACTTTTTTAAGTTTAGATTTAATATGAAAATCCTTCATTTAGCCTAATGTTGACATTTTTAAGCGAAGCAAGTGATAATTATACAATATGCACATGAATCTGAAAAGTAAGAGGTATGTGCCTTGGGTTCACTCGAGACCTATGATTTGGCAGTTTGACGGTCAATCACTAGGCTATCACTGCTCCACTTTACTTTAGGTCGTGAAACGATATAAGTTGACAGTGGAACCATAAACACTGTAATTATATTTATTTTTTGGATTTGCTTCAGGTGCAGTGTGCAAAAGCTGTTATGAGATAAAGGCATGATCTATACTGGTTTTTTTGCAGTCGGTCCCGTGGTTCGTGAATAAAGACGGAGCTATAAGTGAGAGCGAGATAGCATGAGAATTACGACGCCATTTTTACAGATCTTTTGCGGTTGATAACACTTTTTCTGTTTTGTGATGTTAGTTATATTTGTGGATGTTAAATAAGATTCTAAATAAAACATAGAAATGTGTAAAAAATATCTGTTATTCAGGATAGCCTCCACAATATTTTAAACATTGTTGAATCTGGTAACTAAAGAATATGACATCATATTCATGTAAAAGAGGCAAGGTGGTCATAACTCTGTCCCATATTAATGGTCATACTCGAATGTTAAACATGCAAAACATATTAAATATGGATGTTTCTATAAACATTTATGTGCCCCTGCAGCTTTATTGCGTAACACACGATCAATCACAATCTGTTTCATTTTGACAGTTCAACAACATTCATTGCGTTATTTACGTTGTTGAGCGGACAAATTTTTCGAACATATGAAGCAATGGCTTAGCAATCACCTTCAAAATGATTCAGACTGTGATTGATCGTGTGTTACTCAATTAGGATGCTGATTTAATTGTGCACCAGCTAAATTAAATTAAGACGGGACCTTTTACGAGTACACGAGTTTTTTCGCCCTTCGAGATACTAGAATATTTATGCGAGTTTCGTCAAGCGAATTTCGTGTATTGACTCTCAAGTGAGGAACAAAAAATCGACTACGACAATTTTATACGAGACTCGGTTATTTTCTCGAACTGTGGTTCGAAAGTTTGAGTAAAGATTTAATTCTTTAGGTCACTTTCCTACCTCACGCTTCCAATTTTCTATGACGAGGCGATTCTCGCTTTAGAACTACAATATGGCCGATATAACTGGACGGTTTCGAACTTCGCACAGAAGGCTGCGCAATAACATTTTGTAGGAACCAAATGGTGACACGAACATGAGGGAAGCGTGAGTGAATTATTATTACCTACTGTTTGACATGTAGGTGAATGCTTTCTGCGTCCGAGTTATTTTATTTTCGTTATTTAATTTGATATACAGGGTGTTCGGCAGACAGTTGAACATACGAAAATAGCGGATCCGTGGGGCCGTCTACTACGTGTTTAGGCCCAATAACAAGTCCCAGGCCACACGGATTTTTTTAAAATTTTCATCGAAATTCGTCATTGCTCAAACTTCAAACGTCAATAATTTCATTAAAAATAACAAAACTGGCCGCAGGTTTTTATTTAATAACCGACGAAAAATTTCGACGCAGGGGGTTTCAGAATCATGTACCGAATCCAGTAGGTATCAATATTCGCGTCGATGTCCCTGCCACCCTGTATATCGTGACTGTATCAATTATTGACATTATTATTCAGTCTTAATAATTCAGAATTTTTAAATATCAAATGTTTATAATTTTGCATGCCTTATTTGGGAGAACATAATGAACTACGAATTCACTCAACATCTTGCAATGTGTGCTATGTAGGTACTGTGTTTAGCAATAAAGATTTGATTTTCTTTTGAGTATCGTACAGTTTACACGAGTAAATTTTTATCTCCTTCCGATTCTCGCCTACACCTGCACGTTTAGCATGACCACAATTGAAACAGGTTTTGTCGACGGAAGAATAGACAAAATGACAGATAGCGGGGTATTACACTATCAAATATCTAGGATCATTTATAGGATCCTATCTCTTATCCTACATAAATTACCCCTAGGACCATATCTGTGTATTACACTATCATATATCTAGGATCCTATTTTTGTCTTATGTGGTTGCAATCGTCTTAAAACAAAATACTAAAGACTTTCGGCACACAATATGACAAATAGAACTTTAGAGAACACTGATGAAGCTAAAACAATGAACTTCCGGCCGCCCGGCAGCAGTTTGCCTTTAATTTTTCGTACAGCAGTGTTGCCAACAATAATTTTAGAACTCCAATAAAGCATAGTGTAGGTAAACTTGCGCTAAAATTTCGTTGTACTTATTTTTTATTCGTCAATAAAACTGATAATTTAGGATTATGGCAATAGCAGAACGGAAAAGGCAAAATCACATAATTTAATGGACGGATTTTGTACCAGGAAATTATGAAAATAAATGTGAAAATTCAATATATATTATTCAATATGGCAAGACCTGTTTCTATGATCCCATCTAACAACAAATGTCAAAAATCTTCTTCTATCAAATAAATATGACTCATAGATCTGTGATCCTAGATAATTGATAGTGCCCCCCATAAACAATCACAATCTGTCATTTTGTCTATTCTTCCGTCGGCAAAACCCGTTTCTTTGGTTGTCGTGCTACGCGTACTGGTCAAACCATATCCTCTGGTAAATAAGCCTTTTATTTAGTTGCTGCACATAATCAGTACCAGTAGCCGTAAATAACGTTCGATAATTTTATTACATCGGATCTTAAATCACTTACTGCCTGTGCAATAAAAATTCAAATAATTTGTTTTCTTAAAAATCTTAACAATTTTATTAGTCTTCTAATATTTGGCAAATAATAGCAAGGAAGTTCGTTTCAGACTGAATTGTTGTTGAGATCCGGATTGTATGTAGAAACCAGTAACATTCATGATGATATTCGGTAATAAAATATTAATTTAATTAAGTAAATTGCATAATATGTTTGACTAAAGGTCAGCGCAGCGCAGACAGAACAGCAAAATGATCGAGCAGTATTTCAATGATAAATTATTGATAATGATCTAAATCACGACTGCAATAGAGTTCAAAATTGTGTGCAAGAGACGCTCTCCAGCGATGTGTTCGAGCATGTTCACGTATATTTTCACTCACAAGATGGCAGCAAAGAACATGGCACAGAGATTCCAACCGGTGGGGTGCGCCCCCTCGGGGGGCGTAGAGTGACCATTGGGGGAGCGAACGCGGCGACTCTAATATTAGACTATAGTTTTATTACATTTTATGTTCTTGGTTTAGAAAAGTTTAAGGCTAGTTTTCAAAACCCGAACGTTTAATAATACTGTCGGTAGGTACTGTAAAATGAGCTTCAGCTTTTCTGCATAAATCGACAAAGTGAGTTTTCCTACTTCTGTATGAAGGAATAAAGAAAACCGAACCTATCTGAGGCGGCGTTTTACAATTTTCGAGCTCACTTTGCTCGTTCTTCCATTCTACATTCTCTTGATTCTTCAACTTTTTTACGTAAGTCGACAAACAAACTCCTTTTTCTGTATCAAAGAAAAATGTAACGAATCCGAAATTGTACAACATTTTTCGAGCTCGTTTTGCTCACTCTTAAATTATGCATTCACATAATTCTTGAGTTTATCTGTAAAATTCGACAAAGTAACATTGTTTGAATTAAAAAAGAAAATCTAAACTATCCAAGAGGGTGCAAACATTTACGTACTTTTCTGCTCAACAAAGTAACTCAGGGGCGTAGTGATTTTAAAAGAAAGTTCCCCAGGGGCGCGTATGTTAAATGGTTGGGAACCCCTGGTCTAGCATTTTGCTGCTCGAACTGCGCTGACCCTCTGGCTTCTTATTTAACAAACAATTAATAAGGCCGGTATGAGGACACTATAATACAATTATCAGGTGAAAGACCTTTCCTAAAATGACACTTTCAGATGTACCATCGAAGAAGTACATATCTAACAACCGTAAGGACTATTCTTGCTTGCAGCGCTCGGCGGCTATAGAACCGGGCTGGTAACAGATGTGGTCATCGTGTTCATGGGATTTTGTTTTGAAACTGGTTAGATGTGAACTTCTTTGGGGGTACAGATGTGTTGCTTAGTAATTTTTCTCTTGAAATCTTTTGTTACTTGGTGTTGCATCTGTACATATATTCTTGTTCACTAACATTAAGTTAACAGATATTTAAAGAGACGAACATCTTAAACTTCATTGTAAAATAAGTTTTTTGTGACACAAATTCTGATGAAAACTTGAATCTCTTCCAGACAAATTATTCTGATAATTTAATTTGTTTAATTAAATACCTACAATTTTCAGAAACTTAATGTGCACAAAAATATCATTTAGACAAACTTATCATATTCTAACTACAAGTGAAATGAATATAAATGTAAAAAAAAACTAACTTAAGCTAAGTATAATTATATAAATTTTCACTAGTCTGGTGTTCTTGATCTCGGCAACTCATCGCCAAAACAATGCTTATTAATAGGGTCCTTATAAGAGTTCTCATGGAGAACACTATGAGAACTGGTGCGACATTTCGTTAGACACAGTTCGTAATCGTCGCTCAGTGAACGGAAGAGCACATTCTTCTCCGTTGAGAGTTTGGATAACACTACTTCTAGCATGTCCCTCTGAAAACAAATGAAAGTTAAAATTAGTTTTAGATTTATGGCATATATTGGTGCCAATTCTCTTGTCACAAATGCCTCTAAACTAGACTAAAAATCACTAAAATTAAGTTTAATCCTGTCAAACGACGATTTCCCATTCTGAAATAGACTAAAGTGACACAATTAAACTATATTTTAGTTTGACAGCACTAAGATAGTACTGAGTTTTTAGTTTAGTGAAAATGGCAATTTTGCTATTCTGAATATGACATTTTTCACCTAAAATTTTGATTGTAAAATACCAAACCAGACTAATTCTGACAATTTTTAATCGCGAATAAAAAGGTGTGGGGTAAAATAAGTTGTCATGAACTAAAATTCACACCAACATCTCGACTTCACGTGCAAAAACAGTACTGTACTTATTTTTTTTTTTCTTTTGCTTATATCTCGAAAATGGTGCGTCCTATCGCAAAAATAATGAAAATTTCGACCCCCTGTAGGAAACCCTTATACCCCTAAACCTGAACATGTAGGTAATATTTTTTCATGTTTTCCATACAAAAAGTGAAAAATTCCATATAAAACACGTCGAGGCGGCGCACCCTGCGCGCCTCCGGCTCTAAAAAAAATCACGGGTGAGGGCAAACCACGGGTACCACGTGGTTTCGCGATTGTCAAATTCTATTTTAGTTGTGTCAAAATTATTTTTTAGTTTAGAGAATTTTATTTACAGAATAGCTCTAAGATTCTCATAGCCTAAAGTAAGGAATTTTAGTGATAGTTTAGTTCGTTGTACAAGAGAATCGGCACCATTGGCTCGCCATTCATAAGTAAGAAATTTTCAGAATTATGTGTTAATAGCGACCCGGTCCAGGGTGCGCTTTGTTCCCCGTCTCACTTACGGACATACCGTAAGTAAGAAAGAGAGCGAAGCGAAAGTAATTACGGCCGGAACTACGGATTTCGGTTAGGCGTGCTTCGCACGGTTTCTACGACTTGACAAAACATCGTGATTTCTTAGTTTTACGTAACTATAATATTAACGTATTATACACATTCACACCTTCCGGACTAAATTCTCTAAGCGATGGTGAAAACTTCATCAAAATCTGTTGCGTGGTTTAGAAGAACAACACGGACATACAGACAAACACGAAAAGCGACTTTAACATAGTATATATAGATGCCAGTCAACTGTTGACGCACACATAAGGTTTCCAACAGGGATTCATATCAATATCCTCTACCAATTTCCTATTTGCCTCGAAATAAATAATAATATAACAAATTCATTGAATGGATAGAAATGTCAATACCTTACTGGGATCCAAACAACATGACACACAGTATTCATATATTATACAGCAATTATTTTCTGTACACGTCTCGCAGCTGTATCTATCTGCAGACTCAGCATCGGTGTCGCAACAGCCATTCTTTGTTACGTCACTTCTGTGGCACACATAACCTGAAATACAAATTTTTGTTACTTTTTTTTTTTTTTTTTTTCTTAGGATGGGATATCATCAAATGACTTCTCCCGCTCTGGGAGGAGCGAGAGGACGCTCCTTCCATTGCCTGTGTGCCGGGGCCACGATATCCTTTTCGGACAAACTCGCAACCCTGGCAGGCATTGGCCCTTACGGAACCCGTCAGTTGGTGCTGACATCTCTTTGAGGCGCGCGTGGAACACAACGCGCCGTCGACCCGGGCCTTGTCCTAATCGGACGGCGAGCTACCCATTGCTCACCGTCCGCAAGCCCTATGGTGCCGGAAGTCGGCTCGCGACTCCCGACGCCCGGGGCGTCTCCTGCGGCGACTAGGGGCGCGAGGGCGAACGATTTGACCTTAATTTGAATTTTGTTCTAGCTGACCCGACAGACGTCCTGTCCAAATTTCAATAATTCATTAAAAAAAGGACGTTTAGTTTTAACGAATTTGAAAATGTTGAAATAAATAGGTACTTTTCAAAATTTTCTTTCGGTAAGTTTCTTTCAAAATTTGGTGAACCGATCCAGCCGTTCTCTCAAGTTATGCGCTTAGCAACAAATAGCATTACATTTTTATTATATAGATTATTTCCATAATCCATATTGTTATTTAAAATTATAATATCTTTTTTGTGTTAATTAAATAAGATTTGCATGCGAACATTATGTGCTAATTACCTATTTAGGCAAACTAATAAATGATTTGATTTGTTTTTTTTTAAGTAAGTAAAGCTGTAGTACGACCTGGATACGTACCTGGATAATAATGTGGCACATCATATTTTAGAAAGAGACAGTCACAGGTGACAGAGATAACGCCCTACGAAGCCTAACAGTTTGACAAAGAAACAATGGATGGACTGTATGAAAGATATTATGGCCAGAAATGGAGCAGTGGCGGATCCAGGATTCAGATTCAGGATCTTTGAGCCCCTTAGCCCCCCCCCCCCCCCCCCCCCTGGATCCGCCACTGAGAGGGAGTGACAAGTGACAACTGGCAGTTGTCACTTGTCACTCCCTACTTATACTTGTACTTCTCTATTAATCATGATTAATAGAGAAGTACCTATTGAAGAAAAAAGACATGTTGCGCCACTAAAAAGACACGGGCGAATCATTCACATTTAAACATGTTGAAATCTCTATTTTCTGTCAATGTTCGATGCAATGTTTGACAGAAAATAGAGATCTCAACATGTTTTGACAGTAAGACGACCCACTGACCGGGTCCTTTACGTAATTTGCCTAATACACCTCTGCTTACCTCATTGGGGTATACAGGTGTTACTTATATATGAAAGTATTACCTCTATCATCAACAAGTAATTGTTTTCCTTGCACAGAGTTTCTGCATATCATGTGTTCAATAGTATCATTGTGTTCTTGTAGTGTTCTCCAAACAAATGGCTTCCTTTCAAATGAAACATCTTGATAAATCATTCCTCTGCTGCTGCCCTGGAAAATTGATGTTATTTATATTACTAACAGACCCGACAGACGTTGTCCTGACTTAATCAAAAATTTTGATTCAAAAGGAGGAATTTATGTGCCAGTACAGAGTCGAAATTTTCGATTCACCTTTTTTGTGATAATGTGTAAGCCTGCATTCCACCTAGGTTTTTAAAGTGATTTAGAAACCAGATAGTATTAAATTGAAATTTCGATTCTATCTCTCGAAAGTACATTCCTCCGTATCAATAATTTTTTTTTGTATCTTGATTAATGATAGGAAGATGATTATTTTTGTCTGAGAATATTTCATAAAAATTAAAAAGTCGTGTAAAAATAAAGGCAGATTTAGAAGTGAAAACTTCTTTAGCATTGTGATTTGAAAGTCGATGAAACGAAAAAGCGACAGTTTTTTTTTTAATGTAGGTATGTTCGGACATAATTTCGTCATTTATAGACGGATTTGCAAAATATTTTTTTTGTTTGAAAGGGTATAATTCCGACATAGTCCCATTGTCATTAGGTCAGGATCTGATGATGAGATCCTGGAGAAGTCGAGGGATTTATGCTCGTCATAATGTATATGGACAAGTGGAGCTGATGGTGAAGTACCAGGAGAACTCCTCAACGATTAACGTCCTTGCTTCGGGAAAAGCAATATTTTGTAAAAGGTGATGAGTAGTCACCATTAGGTTATTGTAACTTAGATAAATTACAAACTGACCCACTAAAAAGCGAAAAATAAAAACGTTTTTACAAAAAAAAAAACAACTGACTTTCAAAAAAAATACTACAAAGTGAAAAATAAGTTAAATTTCGGAAGTCGGTGGCAAATAAAGAAAAAACAAAACCAAAGACACGCAGTTCCGAAATTTAAGTTATTTTTCACTTTGTAGTGTTTTTTAGAAGTCGGTTGTTTTTTTTTTTTGTAAAAAAGTTAACAATCAGGTAAACAATCGAATTGATAACCTCCTCCTTTTGGAAGTCGGTTAAAAAGAGACAGACACATAAATTCATAAGATTTAACGTGGGAGAAAATGAGATAGGAAGCATTATACAGTGTTTCTTATATTCGTGGTTCTCTTTGTGCTCTGCTTTGTACCCCCTCCACTCGTGTTTACCAAGGCATAGTGGGAGTTTGCTTGGGCCTCAGCATTGTACGTTTGTTAATACGTGTTTGTGTGCGCATGCGTAGTAGAAAGCTTGAGAAAAGGCATCACAACAATAATGTTAAATATTTATCAAACTTTGTATCACTATGATCATTACTAAAACCTACAATTATCATCTTCCCCAAATTTTACATTTGTTTCATTATCTTAAAAACAACATTTTTGGAGGTTTCACTTCAACCACGTGTGAATTGCACATGTTTTTTTTTTTTCATGGGGTATTTTCGGATACCCCTGGGCATGAGGAATCAATTATTTTTTTATAACGTCATTATATGGACCATCCTGTATATTAATATCATGAACTGAAGACTAACAAGATGTCTCAAAGGCACTGCATAGCATCTAAGTGTGCAAAGGCTTTTGGACACATATTTATTTGATACTAACTTCGGCTAGCTGTTTCGCCCACTTGATGCCTTTATAAATTATAGCAGTGATAATATAGCTTTCTACAGGTCAAAGAATTTTTTTAATCGGTCCAGTATTTTTTGAGTTTATTCATTACAAACAAACATATAAAAACTCAAATCTTTTCTCTTTATAATATTAGTTTAGATATCTATAAATGCTTTCCCAAATTTTTTGTGGTTATAAATTCACAATTTAGTAAACAACCTACACCCATTGGTGGTGGGTAGCTATCTGAATTACTATTTTGTTTTGAAACAATATCCTTATTATTAATATTACAATAAACATAATATTATTGTTAGTATTCATCATGTTACTAGTCTATCACATTAGTTGTTACTACAGGAGCAACTGCTAATTTTGACTTAGTTTTCTTAAGTTCTTTTTGTGTTTGGCATCTCGCAGGTCAACCTAGGTTGTCGGCTGCTTAACCGGACTTACCTGTGGGTGCCTCAATAAATTAAGGCCTCCAGCTATAGCATAAAACTTACAAACTAAGTGACTGCACCCTAAGGGCCCTGGGGTACGGACCTCTGTTTAGGGCGTCGCTAGGGGAGGACAGGGACAGGCTGGATCGGATTAAGAGTTTTCTTAAGCTCCTAGAAGCATTATTTATTTTTTCATAGGCTAGGACACAATCCAGCTTACTCTGGCCAACCTGACCTAATACGTTTATTACTAACCTCTCTTAGAAAACTGACAATACAATATGTTAACGAAGAAGCAAATATTATGCCCAACACTAATCTTCTTCGTATGAATCGCACTAAAGCAGCATACCACATTTTATACTTGTAATTAACACTCAACTTGCGAAACCGATTACAATAATGCGGAAATATATCGAAAAATAATAACATTTTCAGGCGTAAGAATGCAGTGTAGAATGGAACACTTTCTCCGAAGACATCGTAGATAAAGAGTATCCTAACTGAAATCTTTAAGAGTAAATTGATTTAATGCTTTTGGTATGCTTTGAGTATTGTCTTAATTAAGATAAATAATTGTTTTGCTCGATTTGGATGTTTTGAGTTTACTTCATTGGAAACTCGACTCGACTCGACGAAACTGTAATTAAATTATGACATTGACAGCACAATATGACAGTAAGATGGTTTGACTTTGACACATATTTTTTTCGACAGCGGCATTTGACAAGACAAAGGCTGCGTTCAATTTCAAAATTCATGAATTTTTAACATAATTTTATTTTTATTGGGTTTCTGGGTACGTAACGACAACAACGTAACAACGTACAACACAATAACGAATGGAACGCACAACCGCTTTTTTGTAGCCATTCAAACTTGGTCGGTTTATCCATGGGTTTATCGTTATCCATCCATGTTTTGTGTGTGTCATGTCATGTCATGCTTGTGCGGTTGTTCTGGTATTTTTTATTATATCTCATAATTATTTATTTAGTGTAGTGAGCTGAAATTTTACATGTGAATAGTTGCATTAATTAATTAATACACTAAATATCGGAATAACTTTTATTTTGCTTTTCCATTAAAAAGTCCTACAATCGGATGTCATACAATACCTTTTTTATACGTCTATGCATACAATATAGTGGTCCAGTCGTAGTAAATTATGCCATTGCTCATTAATTACTGAGAGCACATAAATGAAACTTGGCAAGACGAAATAAACGTTAGGCTCTCGAGTTCCTATTTTGAGTACTTGGACCTAATAACCTTATTTTACTTTTACGTGTATATCTTCTGAACGGTATGTTTTTTTCAAATTCTGTTTTCACACACATTACACACAAATTCAAAGCAACGTGCGTAAAAAATTACAACTCTGCACTAAACCGTTTTATATGATTTTCATCAAATTGCCAAACGTCAGTGCAGCGGAAACTTGAATAACTTGGTAAATAAAGGACGCACAAATTTCATTTAAACATACACATTTACCTCTCGTTACACACTAATTATTGAATGTATTTTTTTTCTTGTACGACCATAGGAAAAAAAATGTTCCGCTGGGATGACGTAGTCCCAGCGGAAACAGTTTTTGTTAAATAACTCCCCAATGGTTGGATGCACAAATTTGAACTTACCATACACAATTACACGACGTCACACACTAAAATTTCAACTCAGGGGGAGTTGAAATTTTTCGTCGGTTATGTAAAAAAAACACAGGTGTTCTATGGAACACCTGTTTTTTAAAAAGTGCAATACCTACGCGGTCAAAATGTATGCATTTTGACCGCGTAGGTATTGCACTTTTTATGAAAACCCGAGATTTAAAAAAAATCGGCGATAAATTTCAACGCGCCCTGCGTTAAAATTTATCGCCGTTTTTTTTTCTCAGTTCAGAATCATGTACTGAATATGGTGGTACCAGTTTTCGCGTCGATGTCCCTGACACCCTGTTAGTAAAATCGTAGCGAAGTCAAAACTGTACATTGAACATTTTTGTCGGTTTGTTTGTATGTATGTTCTAGCATCACGAAAATTCTACTGGACAGATTCTGTAAAAATTTTGCTTAGATATTCCCTTTATGTCTGGTCAAACTGTAAGGTATAAACTATTTAAATGTTATTTGCTATGGTGGATGAGCAATATTAGGTACATTATATTCGTATTTTTCTCTGCAAATTGTAAAAGGACGCGTCAAAAGGTTAGGATATTTTAGATAGTTACCGTTTTAAGTTTTTAAATGATTATCATCACACAGGAACGGTTATTTTAGCTATCTTTCAACAAAGCAAATAACAAAACGGTTAGATGATTGCTTTGCAAACTTGAGGTTGTAAGTTCGATTCCCAGCTATTGTTTTTTATTTGTGATAATTTTTTTACACATTTTGAAAAAAGATTTAATTTTTTATTTTTTTATTATGATACTGCTACGTCACAAGCACTTTACAGTCACAAAACATTCAAGGTTGTGTTCTGATCATTTTAGTGCTAAAGACTATAAGAAGAAATGGATAAAAATAAAAAATAAATTGGCTGCTATTAAACTCGATCCTCGGCTGCTACCAGCTAACCTACGTAGATCATCACTCCCCTAGCACACTCTACCTAGCACAAGAGCGTTCTACCTTTTTTTTTTTGGGTGGGATATTATCAAATAACTTGTGTGCGTAGTCCCAGAGTGAAAATGTCGAATTTCTTAATTTCAGTTTAGCAGATATTTAGTGTATGACGTCGTGTAATTGTGTATGGTAAGTTCAAATTTGTGCATCCAACCATTGGGGAGTTATTTAACAAAAACTGTTTCCGCTGGGACTACGTCATCCCAGCGGAACATTTTTTTTCCTATGGTCGTACAAGAAAAAAAATACATTCAATAATTAGTGTGTAACGAGAGGTAAATGTGTATGTTTAAATGAAATTTGTGCGTCCTTTATTTACCAAGTTATTCAAGTTTCCGCTGCACTGACGTTTGGCAATTTGATGAAAATCATATAAAACGGTTTAGTGCAGAGTTGTAATTTTTTACGCACGTTGCTTTGAATTTGTGTGTAATGTGTGTGAAAACAGAATTTGAAAAAAACATACCGTCAGAAGATATACACGTAAAAGTAAAATAAGGTTATTAGGTCCAAGTACTTAAAATAGGAACTCTAGAGCCTAACTTATAACGTTTATTTGTATCTTGTAAGGGTCTACAATATCCTGCCAAGTTTCATATATGTGCTCTTAGTAATTAACGAGCAATGGCATAATTTACAACGACTGGACCACTATATTTAAGACATCCGATTGTAGGACTGTTTAATGGAATACCAAAATGAAATTATGAAACATATTCCAATATTTAGTGTATTAATTCTACTATTCACATGTAAAATTTCAGCTCACTACTTTAAATAATTAAAGAGATATAATGAAAATACTAGAACAACTGCAATACATGGATAAACCGACCAAGTTTGAATGGCTACGAAAAAGCGGCCGTGCAGTATAAAGAGCTAACGTTCTAAAATTTCCAGTATAGTATTGTTATTGTGTTTAATGGTTTCGTACAGGTGCGCACACAATTCTTGAACAAGTAACTAATAACTTTCGTGATAAAAATAGTAGAGCACTTGTTTTTCTCTTATACTTACGAAATTATTACAATAATAATTGCATCTGTTTTTAATGCATTTATTAGTCAGAATATTACAAAAAAATATTGTTACAGTAGGTAATTATTATATCCTTAATATTCTGCTGGTGCCAGCGTACAAATATTTTGATGTTACACGATACAATTTAATTAAATAGAAATACTAATAATAATTATTATTATTAGAAAAAAACATTAACCCCAGTAGTCATTTCAAAAGTCGAATTTATAAACTTAACGGTATAATAGATTCCCTATTATACCGTTAAGTTTATAAATTCGACTTTTCTTAATCTAAAGTATGTAGGTAGGTATTTACTTAGCGCGCGCTTCCTGTTCTGTTTTGTTTGTCAGTCATAAATGTGCAGCCAACGACAATGTGCGTATGTGCTGTTTATTTTGCCATCAACGTAATACTTGTATAAGGAACGTATCGGACTCGGATATTGACATAGTGTAAGTGACTGTGACAAACTTAGTGAGCCAGTAGTGAGAATGATTGAAAGATAAACAAGGTAAGATCATAAATTACGTAGATACTTACTACTAAAATAATGAAAATTTTATTTGTTGGAAGGTATAAAGGTTCAAGTGACAACTGTGTGCTGTTACTTACTTCTCGACGACGCTGAAAACTTAAAACTATGTCTAGACCGATTCTAGTTTTTATGAAAGCCTTATATTATGTGTATAATATATAATGTGATAATGCATAGGAAAAAAAAAGTTCCGCTGGGATGACGTAGTCCCAGCGGAAACAGTTTTTGTTGAATAACTCCCCAATGGTTGGATGCACAAATTTGAACTTACCATACACAATTACACGACGTCATACACTAAATATCTGCTAAACTGAAATTAAGAAATTCGACATTTTTCCGCTGGGACTACGCACACAAATAACTTCTCCTGCTCTAGGCGGAGCGGGAGGGCGTGTCAGACTTTTACTGACTAAAACCCACCCGTGTTCCTTCTGTTGCCTGTGTGCCGGGGCCGCGATATCCCTTTCAGACAAACTAGCAACCCTGGCAGGCATTGGCCCTAACGGACCTCGTCAGTTAGCACTGACATCTCTTTGAGGCGCGCGTGGAACACAACGCGCCGTCGACCCGGGCCTGGTCCTTATCGGACGGCGAGCTACCCATCGCTCACTTCCGCAACCCCGCACCTACGGTGGCCGGAAATCGGCTTGCGACTCCCGACGCCCGGGGCGTCTCCTGCGGCGACTAGGGGCGCGAGGGCGCGAATCTTGCCTCTCCCTCACGCGTTCCGCCTCCTCCTTCGCGAGCATTACTGCTACTGAAAGTGACGGCCTCCCATGCACTCTCGCTCCGAACCATGGCCTGAGCCAGGGTCGGACGTGAGAGATCGCCGCCGCCAATCGCCTCCGTGAGGACACGGCGGTGCCCCGCCAAAGCCGGGCAGACCTCCATACTAACAAGCCTCACTCTCACTAGCGGTTGACCGCCTAGGCCGCCATGGCGATGTTGAACTGCGTCAAGCGGTTGGACCGCTCGAACGCGGAGTAGGTACTGTAGGTCCATATACAAAATGGACGCCTGTGCCTGGCAGACGGTGGAGCATACCACCGTGTCCTCCGGGCGATCCACATAGTGGTGACACCCGGGCGTTTCTTCCCGCTTTATCCTGAACAGGAATCTCCCGAAACAACCATGTCCGGTGAGGACCTGCGTCAGGCGGAAGGTGAGGACGCCGTGGCGCCTCTCTAGCCACTCGTCAAAGAGGGGACTTATCGCCACAACTGTGGCGTGCCCAGCGCTGGGTTGCAACAATCGCACTCTCCATGCCGCCATGAGATCCCGCCGGAGCTCTGTCCGCTGTGCCGTAATTTCTCGCGGCAGCGGAGTTACGCCCCAGCGTTCCGCCTCCAGATCTCATGGCGGTAGTCCGGCAAGCTGCATAACTGCATAAGGTTTTCACCAGTGATTCATGTCGAAAGTTTAGGTGTATAATTCACAAAAGTATTGTGGGGTCTCACCCTCGGGCCGTAAGGTCCGAGTACTGACGATTTGTACAACGAAATCTCCAAACGACTAGTTGACACTTACTGTGACCCAGGGACTGGCTTTTACTTTGGCCAGAGGCTAAGCATTGCCATACAACGTGGCAATGCTTCAGTCTCTTGGGTACCTACATTACAAGTCGATAGTAATGCGGAATAATTTTTCGACGCCGTATGTTAATTTGTTTATAATTTTATAAGATTCTAGTTACTTTAGATGAAAATAAAAATAAAATATTGCCAGTTTTGTTATTTTTAAATGAATTTATTGACGTTTAAAGTTTTGGCAACGACAAATTCAGAAAAAAAAAAAAAAAACATTGTGGCCTGGGTCTTGTTATTGGGCCTAAAAACGTAGTAGACGGCCCAACGGATCCGCCAATATTTTAATCGTCTTTAATTATATACTTACCCCAGGTTTGGTGTAAGTTGGCTGAAATATGACGATAATTAATGAAGATGTCGGAAATAATCATGCCGACTGGGAAATTTACTGGCGTGCGCCGCGTAAACCAATAGAACTCTATTCTTTTACGTGGCGCTCAAACAAACGCGGCGGAGGTGGTTTGGCGTGGGTAAACAAAAACAATGTATTACGGAATTAATACAATGTTTAGGTACTTTTAATCCCGGTAGTACATTTCCGTGGGATATTTTCCGACATCCAAGCGGGCGAAGCCACACAAGCAAAAGATAGTATGGTCTGTATACAAGTGTTTATTCTGTTCTCTGAACATCTATACAAGTTATTCTACGTCCGACCAATTTCTTCATATTTAGATAATCTTCACTTACAGGTAAGGTGGAGAACAAGAAATTTCTTGTTCCCCGACGCACGCCGTCACGTCGTATCGCCTGCCCGCGCTAGTTCTTGCTTACTTCGTTTTCGCTTCGAGTTCTTTCGGACTTTGATTTATTTTTGCTCAGCTCCTAAGGGTCCTAGCGTGATGTTAAATAGCCTATAACCTACCTGATGCAAAAATAAAATCTTCAGCCTTATTATAAAGTATAGATAGTTAACAAACGCCATCTATGTAGTAAAAAACTATCTAAATTGGTCAGGTTTTATTTATTTGACCCATCTTCCTGAAACATGTCATTGTTCATACAGGGAACTTTAGTTTCCAGGCTGTTGCATAGATGTCGCTAGTAATAGAATTCTTATTTTCACCTTCTGTCTGATTTTTGTCAGAAGCCCAAAAATCCGACAACCCGTTTTACCAAGGAGTATTTATTGTGTTACCCCAGTAACCGGGTTGTAGAGTGCAGATAAGCTATCGCTCCATGTAAAATCGACCCCAACGTAGTTGGGAAAAGGCTAGGCAGATTAATTGACTGATTTTTGCCTAATCTTATCTAACGAATGCCCGTTTTCATGAACGACAACTTTAGCAACACCTATTTGTAATGCAACCACTCCCGTTTCTACATTCGTTTCTCAGTAAGCAACCTAAAGGCTTTGAGATCAAAATTTTGGTCACTTCTAGTTAGTGACCTACCTAGTGTTAATTTGCACAATAATCAAGCATCCATTTGAATATGATCGTGTCTCATACATTTTAATTACACCCTAATAAATTCTTCTTCCTTTAATCCAATTTATTTGGTATTGGTGTAACATTAACTTTATTCTTCCATACTTCACTATTAGCCGTCATCTCGGTATTCACCCCCTTTTTAGCGACATCATCTTTTTTTTTTTGGTTTGAGTAGTTTAAGCGGCCTACCAAAATGTCCTTTCTTTGGTAATTTTCGTCGAGTTAAGCTCCTTATGTTCTGAGTTGAGCTCCATTATTACTGACAAATGCTTGCACTGACTGGACAGGTCCACTCAAATCTGTGTGGTTCTTTTCTCTAAAGACCATTTCAAACACTAATTTACATGGTCCTCATATGGCTTGACCAAGATTATGTCTAAAAGAGACTGTGACCACTGTGTTTGTTTCGGCCTTTCTTCTCAGAGTAGTCGGATAGGAAACGCGGAAAACATCTAGCAATTTTTTTTTTTTAATATGACGTGTAGAAGTGATTCCCATCCTATCCTATTTACAGAATAAACAATTTCATTTCATTTCATTATTTACTGACTAAAAAAAATATTGAAAAAGAAATATATAGTAACCCTATGTGAAAGTAGCTAAATAAAATAGACCAAACGCGCGGTTTCTCTCCCTGTCCACTGGAGCGGAGGGGAGAGGAGCGAAGCGGAGCTGTGCTAATATTAACCAATGGAATTGCATAAAATCTGGCGTCCTCTAGCACAACATTACGACGGCGGCGAGTGGGTGGAGCGTCGCCGGCTATCTCCTGACGGTAGCGGGGCTGCACGGCGGCGGCGGCGTTTCCACTGTTTGATAAACCTACAGTGATTGTAATACTACCTACACACTTTGCCGCGCGGCATGTACCCCCGGCTTGTCGCCTTCATTTGTTTTGTGCGGCTTTGTGCGGCAGGGCCGGGCGCGCCGCGGCTTGCCCGTTGCTAGTGTGTAGGAGCTATTACTTGCGACCCGCTGTTACTTTTGTACCCAGTCTCCCCTTCATTTATTTCATTTTTCATTATGTGATGCCATCCTTTTTGTCACTGTCATATTATTAAATCTATTGATTGAATACAAAATTAATATCTAGACACGCGGCAGCGTGTCAAGCCAAGTTCAGCAGCCGTGTGTACACGAATCATTTGGAGCCACTTTTGACCTCTTAATAACTCAAAATCTATTTAACATGAACACATGAAATTTGGTTTAGTTATTAAAACCCCTTAGATTAACTAGAACAATAAATTTCATAAATACAGCTCAAACGGTTATTGAGATATTAACGTCTAAAAATTGGCATTTTTATCACTGACTGTTTCGATCAATAATGCACGACTGTCTGAAATTATATATCTATAGATCTAAGACCTAAACCACTTCCAGATTACCTATAAAGTTGAAATTTGGCCTCTAGCTGGGTAATTGTGTGTATACTAAGGCAAAAATAAAAAACCAGTAAATTATTACGATTTGAAATATTTTCCAAGTAGGTACTTAATCGTTTTTTAATAACACTTTTCGAAATAATAATAGCAAAAACTTTCCTTTCGCAGGAGAATAGGTTCCTTTAAGATCAATATACATATTTGGATTGCTGGTGAAAACTAGCCAAGTCAAATCTTGAGCTTCAATTTATCCTAAGTGCTTTGTGTAAATAATTCAACTGATCAAAGAACTTATATTTTTAAATAGCAAACATTGTTGTAACAGAAAAAAATAAGAAAATGTGTTTTACATTTATTTTAGAACGTTGTATCTTACATGTTACACATACTCGTAAATGTACAGGGTGAATGTTAGAACCTCACCTGCAGCAGGTAAAGTACTCTAAATACTGGAGATGGCAAATTTTACTCAAAGGAAACTTTCCTTTATTCTTTTAAAGAAACACATCTGCATTCAAAGATTTTCGAAAATTGGCTTACCACACTCGGGAATTGAACCGGCTAAAATCCGAAAAAATAACATCCTGTAGTTTTATGGCACGATAAGGTCAATCATAAGGTTCAAATCTCACTAACAAACATGATAAATTAAATGAAAGGCTCATCGAAAGTATAAAAAAGTTTCCGTGCATTTGGGACACGACTTCAACATTTACCTTTTTTATACGTCTATGCATTTTACAAATGCAATGAAACAAAGGATGCGGCATGGAATCAAATTATTATTGAAGCAAACTTATCAGACGGTAATTTTTTATATTTATGCAACACTTTTTTTATGTGTATTTACTACTACCTACTATATTGATACTTTCGTAATATTAGATGCATTAAAGATTATTGTCACTTGACCAATTATTAATATGTAGAATACAATAATGTTCCATCCAGCAGCACTTCACCCTACCTATACAAATCTGACAAAATAAATTTCCTCACTCTAAAACGAACCATAACGTTACATACGATAGGTTATTTTCGGAAAATTGATAGACAGATTGTGGTAGCTTGAAGTGCAGTTCTTCTTGTACTTATTTTACTTTTTTCTAATTGTTGATTAAATTCGTGATAAAATGCAGGTGTCTTGCCATGGAACCCTGATTATTGAAGTAAGAACAATACATTGCGCGAACTTGAAAACCTACATTTCTAGAATGATGTGTGTCCATAGATATAAGAAATATTTATATGTGAGTGTCTGTAACATTACCCACTGCGATTAATGTCTGCTCCTCGTTATTTTTGTTATTGTTTAGGTAATCAGGTTTTCGTTTAATTAAATAATTGTGCAACACACATGTTGCTTTTATTATTTTATCAACTGTTTCGATTTTGCATTCAAAATCTTTATGATACACGTACAGTCAGCATCAAAAGTTGATGACCACATTTAGATTTTCAAAATCGCTGTATAGTGAAGTGCTAATAGTGAATACGGTGTACAGCGATTTTGAAAATCGAAATGTGGTCATCCACTTTTGATGCTGACTGTACCATTTTCGCGCCAATACACCAAAAGTTGCTTCAACAAAGCGACGTGCTCGTGACAGTCGGTAATTAAATATTCTTTTTTATTAATTCAGTCCATCACGCGGCCTCATAAAATTTCCATTAATGGAAAAGCTTCGTCCCCTATCAATACGAATGGCAATGACACTTCACCTTGATACAGTGATACCGGGTGCGGTAAATTTAAGCTCCTCTCTATAAAGCGCTTTCTGAAAATGCTGTCATCAAAAATTCCTGCATCAGAAAATCTTCTCATAGATCCCACATCAACCATCATGATTTTTCTTCTGGCATCAGCTAGACAAATCAACACTACGGAAAATCACTTTTTATATTTGAAAAATTAAAACCCAGATTTCGAAGGAGCTTTGGTAAATATTATGTGCTTGCCATCAGGAGCACCTAAACAATTTAGAATTGCCATAGGTCACACACAAACCAACAGAAAACGACTGGAAAAAAATCGCATAATATTTTTTTTGCGATTTTTTTCCAGTCGTTTTCTGTTGGTTTTGGTATAACAAGAGGTAAAACGCAACAACGCGTGGACAGGCTAGAAGACACTTTAAATACTTACAAATTACATTTTTTTATATTAGAATAAAAAAAATTAAAACATCTAAAAATATAAAAAATAGTAGCCCACCGGTATCGGGAACAGGGTCCAAGCTACCGGCGGTCAGGGCTCCAGAGAGAGGAACCTCCTGACAATGCGAGCCGTGTCCAGAAGTACCGCTTTCTGAATCAAGAGATCAACGAGAGCCTCCTTAGGTGTTGGTCGAGGCTCTTGGCAACTAATCCATTGGCTGATACGACTATCGGCACAATGATCGCTGAGTCCACATCCCACATGTCAACAACCTCGTGAGCCAAGTCAAGATACTTGATTTGTTTGTCTTTCTCAGCTTTCACGAGGTTCCCGTCATGCGGGACCGTTATGTCAATAATCATTGTGCGCCGCTCTACTCGATCCACCACCACTATATCAGGTTTATTGGCAACAATAGTCCTGTCAGTGATAATGGATCGATCCCAGTACACTGTGATATTTCCATTTTCGAGAACTGGGTCGGGCACATACCTGTAGTACGGCACTTCCGATTCTACAAGATTGTATTTCAGAGCTAGTTGCTGATGGATAATCCTGGCTACAAGGTTGTGTCTATGCAAGTACTCTTCGTTAGCTAGACGAGAACAGCCGGAGATAATGTGTCGGATTGATTCTCCCGGACGGTGGCATGCCCGACAGATTTCAACCGTGCCGTCTTTCACAATAAATCTACGGTAGTTGTTCGTCATGATAACTTCGTCCATAATTGCACAGACAAAACCTTCGGTTTCCCCAAAGAGGTCACCAAAACGCAGCCAGGCTACGGACGCTAGAAAATCTACATCGGGTCCATGTAGGGCCCGTCCGTGGAGCTCCTTACTCTGCCATACCTCCTTGCGATCGTTAGTGTCAAGCACTACAGGCTTGCGCCAGTTCTCTTTAGCCATGGAGAGCGGGGTGAGGCCCTTGTCCACCGCGACCACATCTCGATGCATCCCCACGTCGGCTTCTAGGAAATATTCCCTGAGACTGCATATCTCGCGATTGTGGAGGGTCTTAGCGTTTAAAAAGCCTCGACCTCCACACTTTCGCGGGATATACAGTCTCATTACCGATGACCGTGGGTGGTGCATTCGATATGCAGTCAGCAGCGTACGGACCCTCCTATCCAGGGCGTCGAGTTCGGTCTGAGTCCATTTGAGTATGCCGAAAGAGTACATCAAAACCGGCATGACCCAACCATTGAAGGCGCGCACCTTATTTCCGCCTGATAGAAAACTATTGAATACTTTCTTCAGGCGGCCAAAGAGGAAGAGGCGCTCCTTCAATGATTGCTTCATGTCAGTAACATTGATGCCCAATGCTTCCGACATACCCAAATACTTATAGGTTTCGGATGCGGAGAGGGATCTAAGATTTATGGAATACGAGAGTTCCATTCCCACGGATTCCATAATCTCCCCTCGCATTACATGCATGACCGCAAATTTGTCCACACCAAATTCCATCCTGATGGCGCTACTGAAAGTTTCAGTTACCATCAGTTGCAAATTGTTGGGGGCAAAGAGTTTAAGGTCATCCATGTAGAGGAGGTGAGATATAACCTGACCTAGATAGCCTAGACCTGAATCCTCCAGCAGTGTGCTTAGAGGATTCAGGGCTAAACAGAACCATAGCGGACTCAAACTATCGCCCTGAAAAATGCCTCGCTCGATCCTTATCGGCTCGCTATTCCTCTGGATATTTCGACATCCTGGATAGCGAAGGACCGTCCTCCATTGCCCCATACATGACATAAGGAAGGTGTGCAGAGTTGCATCTACTTTATACAGCTCCAGCACCCTCATGAGCCATGTATGTGGCACAGAGTCATAGGCCTTCTTATAATCTATCTAGCATGTCGACAGATCCTTTCGGGAACGGCGAACCTGCTGGCTAATGGCCATATCAATGAGGAGTAGCTCCTTAGTACCGCGAGACCCGTTCCTACATCCATTTTGAGAGGCAGACATGATGACGTTGGTGTCTATGTGTTTGTTAATTTTAGCTCTCAAAATGGATGTAAGAACTTTATAGACCGTCGGTAAACACGTGATCGGCCTATAATTTTTGGGTTCCGCGGTGCTACCAGATTTATTATTATTATTATTTATTGTGTAGTCGGTACGACAGAAAAAAAGATTGGTCATAACGGATCCAGACTGGTCAAGAGCCCGCAATATATGAACAGAAGACCGAGTAAAGTGGGCTATCAACACCTTTCAGCCATACAAGTCGGCAGGAGTGGATGGTATCTTCCCAGCTCTACTGCAGTGGAGGGTAGATTATCTGACAACATGGCTGGTGGAGATCTATCGAGCTTGCTTAGTACTTAGATACATACCTCTCGCATGGGAGGTGAAACTCATCTTCATACCCAAACCTGGAAAACCTGTTATACACAATAACACAACCCGAGGTTTATTGGTCCATAAGCCTCACATCCTTCCTAATGAAAACCCTCGAGAGACACTGTGACAGGCACATCCGAGACAGACCTCTTCGGTTAAAACCACTTCATAAACAACAGCATGCGTACTCCACAAGCAAATCAACAGAATTAGCGCTGCACATCGTGGTTTCTAAAATTGAATGCGCAGTGTACCACAAATTTTTTTTGATGCGTAGTTCGCAAGTAGCAATATAGATGCCGCGACAAATAAATGGATGTAGCAAATCTGTGCTTCCGTGGTTGGTTGAGTTGAATAAGTACTATCGAAGAACATCTGTTTAACGCCACTTTTGGCGCCGACCAATGAAAGAAAACATTTGTCGTTTATGTTGTTCGTGTGTTTTGTAGGCTCTGTTACAATGATCACATATGTCTGACCCTTTTTCGACCACTAGAAACAGAACAAAAGACACAAAGATGAGATTTTTTTAAATTTAATGTTTTTATACTTTACATTTTGTTCATGAGTAAACTCCCAGTTTATTTACTCAAACTGCTTTGTCTTCAGGGTGATTTGTAATTAGGTGCGTTCCTTGAAAAGGGGCTATGACTAGAGCTAATTTAAAACAAATATGACGGGTGATTATCGAGTTTTGCAGTTTTACGGAAATTTGCCGCCTCTCACGGACACTGCTAATTAATTGTGTGAAATCTACTCAACTCTGAATGCTAATAATATACTTTTCTGGTAGCATAGAAAAACCATTCATAAAAAAACCCATAAACTTGTCCCAAACGTGCTCGAACTACGACGAATATTGGTTTCCATTGAAAAAATACGCTCCATCTCATAGGCCGAATAAGGGATTTCACCAATGAAACCAAACGCGATCAGCATTTGTAAAACGCGTTCACCAGCTGTCAGTGTCAAAAACGCGTTCACCAGCCGTCAGTGTCAAAAACGCGTTCACCAGCCGTCAGTGTCAAAATTGTTAGTTATTACTCTGAGGATGGAATACTCGTATATTTGTACACTGACAGCTCTTGAATGTGTTTAGATGTGCTGAATGCATTCAATTTCATACGTGAAATCCGCATTAAATATACCTAGCTAGAAAGATGTAAAAGAAACAAAATAAAACAACATTAAGTTTTGAATTTTATTATAATAAAATATAAATATTCTAATTATTTCTAAAATACTATTAATTTGTACTTTCGGTTCCTACGTATTACCCCACGCTGCTGGTTTGTAAAACTGGCTGTCCAATTCCTGGAATTAAAAAAGGCTTATTAAATAATAAGATTAAAGTTCGATCAATAGAAAATAATATTTTGAAGTAAAAACTTCTTTAGGCGCACTTTACACTCTTTCTGAACAGTGAACGAAACTGAACCGTCGCGCTCGGGTCGGTGACGCGGACGCTGAATCGGGTACACTCGGCTCCAGTCATAAGTTTTCATTTCTTTCGTGTGGTTTAGCCTCAGAGGTTTAGCACACACTCTTTGTTTTAAAAAGATGTTGATGTTCTCTAGGGCTCACAAAGCTTGTAGAACAAGACCACTGAACAGTGACTGAATAGCTATTTTTAAATTCAGATAAGCGTCCTATTCATATTACACAACAATTTAATCACAATAATCCTTCAGGAAATCAAATAGTAAAACAACATGACGTCGTCACTAAACGATTTGACTTTAAAATTATTAAATAATCTTTCGGATTCCTTGCCAATAAACCCGTGGTTGACATTAAACTCGTTGGCAATTTTCCAGAGGTTTTTAGAAACTAATTTATCTTTTCTTTTGCTTTATGAGAGTTGATCCCATAGTAATAACTTTTTACTATGGGATCAACTCTCATAAAGCGAAAGAAAAAATAAATTCGTTTCATGCTTTTGATTGGACAAGCAAGATTTCTTTCAAAAATGTATACTTTTACTGTAGGACCTACTCCTACAGTAAAATTTGAATCTGTACAAACATTGTAGTAAAGCATAACAAGCTTATAGTTTTCCCATTGCTGAGACACAGGGCTCCATTTTGTGTGGGAGTGGTTTATAATCCAACAAGCGGCGGGCCGAGTGTGGATGTCTTATTATGTCTTCGAATTTTGGGTTCTAGGTTCTAGGACATACATGAAACATTGAAATTGGTTTGTAATAATTACCTGGCAGAGGTAACTGCAGTAAAATGGTGTTCGGCGGGGATTGTAGGGGTAATACGGAGCTGAAGTCGTTTTGCCGCACATATAACAACGAACATTTAGGATACGTGTCTTCGGATTCAATGAAGACACATTCGTTATTATTGGACTAGAAGTAACTGCATTTTTCATCTGCGTTCCATGCTGCAATCACCATTATAAATTAGTAAATGAGTCTCTATAACAATAATAAAATAATAGATGCATTCTATTGGTGTAAATCCAAATCTTACCATAGGAATATTATTATTTGTGTTATCATATAACATATAGTTTACATTATTATTGTCGGATGGCGATATTCGATTGGTGTTAATATAATGCACTTGAGTTGGATAGCTGGGAATTGGTTGTCCTGTGTTCTGATGATTTTGGTGAGGTTGTCTCATGTTATTATAATATGTCTGATTCGTATTCACATTTGTGTGATTGTACATCTGTGGCCTATAAGGTAAGTTTTTAGAGCTATGGTTCACATTATATGGTGGTGGAGGTCGATCATAATGTGGGTTCTTCTTTTGGATATCTTTGACACGATTTCCGTATTTTGGTCTTGCAACTGGAGTCTTTCTTCTAGTAGCTTCTGAACTTGGGGCAACATTATTAAGATTTCCATTCCGTTCCATTGTGGTACACTGCTGTCCTTCGTTAATTTGTATGAATGTATTTGCATCGATATTTATACTAATTTCGTTGCCTGGAGTTCCAGAAGAAAATATACATAGATTATTTTGTGTTTTTTCAGTTGCAGTGTTGCTGTTTGCAAGGATTTCAGATTGTGGAAAATGCAGTGGTACCAGCGGTCTGATCAGTTGTTGCTTTAACATTGTATTTCCATTAGAATGACACGGATTGCGATTATTTTTAATATGTTCCCTTTTTTGTTTTGTCCATGTTAGTAATTCTTTAAAAAATGGTAGCACGTGGCATCTTTGACATTTCCACTG
Organism: Agrochola macilenta; assembly: GCA_916701695.1. Classification (NCBI taxonomy): domain Eukaryota; kingdom Metazoa; phylum Arthropoda; class Insecta; order Lepidoptera; family Noctuidae; genus Agrochola; species Agrochola macilenta. The sequence goes on from OU753562.1 coordinate 10,612,733, forward strand.
CAAAGATTTGCTATTTGCAAGTAGGACAGTATTATCTAAAAATTGATTAATAAAACTTTCATTTTGTTCTTGTGGCAAAAATATTGACTCGACCGTGGAATACGATAATTCAAAAAAATGGTGTTTTATAAAATGAAATATCTCTTCTCTTTTTTTATTATCTTCATTCGTTTTCCTTACACCGTAGTGGTAAAACGATTGCAGTATAAGAACTAAGTGTTCGGATAACTTGTTTAAAACATCTTCAATAAACATAGTAACTGGCTCATGGTGATCTTTTCTTTGACGTGGACTAGGTAAACTCTCTTCGTTGCTAATTACCGTTTCATCACCAAATAAAACCAATGTATTTTGATTAGCATCGAATTCATTTTGATTATTGTAATGGCCAACGTAATTTGTGTCATTTCTTATTTCTGCATTTTTGCAATTGTTTAAATTATTTCCACTTATTTCTTTAGCGGGGTTCTTCTTCAAAATTCTGTTATTTTTGTTCAAACTTAACATGGATTTATTTAAACCTGTATCGTTGATTTGATTTTCAGAACTTATTTTATCCTGTTTGTTATTATCATTTATATTTTCTCGTGCATTTTGAGATGATGGGTCGTCATCATCGCTGTCTTCAAATATCATTTCTATATCAATTGGTTCATTGAAGTCGTACTCCGCCATCTGGTTCAGAACGTTGACTGAAACAAGAATGGCACCAATATAACTATTTTCTTTAAAAATTAATAAATATTAAAAAATAATTGAGCATCATTTGAAAAGTAATCAAATCTATAGCAGACCAGACACTATCAGTAATAATGACATGACTACGAACCCTGCACTAATTGACCCAAAAATCTGTATCTATACTTTAATAATATAAAGAAGTAAAATTTGCTTGTTTGTAAGTTTGTAGTTAATGTTAGAAACTATTACGTTTATAGCGAAACTTTTTAGTAGGTATTTTACGAGTCGAGCATAGCGGAACTAACCGGTTAGTAGTACCGATAATCTCCGGAACTACCCGTCGGATTTGAAAAATTCTTTTTGGTTTGGATAGTCCAATTCTTGAGGAAGATTATAGGCGCGGACGAAGTCGCGGGCAGAAGCAAGTGATGAATAAAATATTGACAGTATGTGGGGAGATTTGGAATGTCATTTCATTACCGAAGGTAGGAATGACAACAATAATATTAATGTCATTATATATTATTACTGATATTGTCTGGTCCGCTAATTGACTTCTTAAATACCCTTGTTTATACAGGATCAGTTTTTGAACAGGAATCAAGTCAACTTGATTCCTGTTCATGTTCTGCGTTTAAAGATTTTAGAAGACGACTGTCGTCGACAGTATTTTTCAATAATCTGTCTAGACAATGTGTTGCTACTAATTCATACAATTATAGTCCAGACAAGGTCAGGAATAGAATGGCATGCAATCATTGGTGTAGGTCACAAATCGGCTCACCGAAAACTGTGGTTTTCGGTGAGCCGATTTGCTCTGTATTAAACAAAAGTCTTCTTTAGGTAGGTATATCGCCGGGTACAGAGCGGCGAAGACCGCCCTCCGAGCGGAGATCGAGCGGGCCAGAGGAGTGGCCCGCAAGGAGTCGCTGGAGACTCTGAACAGAGATCGGTGGGGACGCCCATACAAATGGGCGAGAGATCAACTCAGCACATGGGCTCCCCCGCTGACGCAGTCTCCGGCCCCAGCTCGTGGAGGACGTGGTGAGCGCTGTTCCCTTCGCGAGGGGAACATACTCCCCCGCCCATGGCTCCGCTTCCTGCGGTGCCCGATGCGGACCACACTAGTGACGACGACGACGAATCTACGGAGGTGACTGAGGTAGATTTGAGAGTGGCGGTACGTAGGCTGAGTGCCAAAAATACCGCCCCAGGACCCGACGGCTTACCTGGAAAAGCCTGGGTTCTGGCCTTAGAGGCTCTCGGGCCTCGACTTCGGGGGCTCTTTAGCACATGCTTGGAGAGGGGCCGGTTCCCACTTCGTTGGAAGACGGGGAAACTGGTCCTCATCAAGAAGCCGGGGCGCCCGGCGGACTCTCCGTCCGCTTACCGGCCCATCGTGCTGCTCGACGAGGTGGGCAAGCTCTTTGAAAGAGTAATTGCAGACCGCCTTGTCGGGCAGCTGGTGCGAGTGGGGCCGGATTTGGCGGACAGCCAGTTTGGTTTCCGCAAGGGGCGCTCTACGGTGGATGCCATCATGCGCGTTCGAGCCCTCACGACGGGGGATGCTATTGCCCGGGGTGGGGTGGTCTTGGCGGTGTCTCTTGACATCGCCAATGCGTTCAATACCCTGCCCTGGAGTTGCATTAGGGATGCACTCCGGTATCACCGGATGCCGACCTACCTCTGTCGAGTGGTCGAGGCCTATTTGACGGACAGGGCCGTCATCTTCCCCGGTCACCACGGAGAGTGGAACCGGCGAGAGATGTCGTGCGGTGTCCCGCAGGGATCGGTCCTGGGGCCGCATCTGTGGGACATCGGCTACGACTGGGTGCTGCACGCCGACCTCCCTAGCGGCGTCAGCGTGGTTTGCTACGCTGACGACACGCTAGTTCTGGTGCAGGGGAGGTCGCATGAGGCGGCGGCCGAACTGGCGACACGTTGGGTTGCGACAATCGTCGATAGGATCTGGTAACTGGGACTCGAGGTGGCCTTGCACAAGTCTGAGACCATGTGTTTCTATGGTCCTCGGAACGCGCCACTGTCGGGTTCCCAGATAACGGCGGGAGGGGTTCACATCGGTGTCGAGTCGACGATGAAGTACCTGGGACTCGTCCTCGACAGCCGGTGGAACTTCGTGGAGCACTTCCGACGTTTGGCTCCCAAACTGCAGAGGGCTGGGGCTGCTTTGAAGCGGCTTCTGCCCAATCTAGGGGGTCCAAACACCTCATGCCGGAGGCTCTACGCGGGGATCGTGCGGTCCATGGCCCTTTACGGGGCACCGGTGTGGGCGCGTTCATTAAGGCTGCGACCAGCCCAGCGATTGAACGCGTCCCAAAGGGTCATGGCCATTAGGCTGGTCAGAGGATACCGCACGGTCTCCCGTGAGGCGGCGAGCCTCCTTGCCGGACTACCGCCATGGGATCTGGAGGCAAAAGTCCTCGCGCACATGTGGGAGTTGCGCGAGGAGGCGAAACGCCGGGGTGTAACTCCGCTGCCGCGAGAAATCACGGCACAGCGGACAGAGCTCCGGCGGGATCTCATGGCGGCATGGAGAGTGCGATTGTCGCAACCCAGCGCTGGGCACGCCACAATTGCGGCGATAAGTCCCCTCTTTGAGGAGTGGCTAGAGAGGCGCTACGGCGTCCTCACCTTCCGCCTGACACAGGTCCTCACCGGACACGGTTGTTTCGGAAGGTCCCTGTTCAGGATAAAGCGGGAGGAAACGCCCGGGTGTTACCATTGTGTGGATCGCCCGGAGGCCACGGTGGAGCATACGGTGGAGGTCTGCCCGGCTTGGGCGGGGCACCGCCGTGTTCTCACGGAGGCGATCTCTCGCGTCCGGCCCTGGTTCAGGCCATGGTCCGGAGCGAGAGTGCATGGGAAGCCGTCACTTCCTTCTGCGAAGCAGTAATGCTCGCGAAGGAGGAGGCGGAGCGCGCGAGAGAAATGCAAGATGCGCGCCCTCGCGCCCCTAGTCGCCGCAGGAGACGCCCCGGGCGTCGGGAGTCGCGAGCCGACATCCGGCCACCGTAGGGCGCGTTGTGTTCCACGCGCGCCTCAAAGAGATGTCAGCACCAACTGACGGGGTCCGTAAGGGCTAATGCCTGCCAGGGTTGCGAGTTTGTCCGAAAGGGATATCGCGGCCCCGGCACACAGTCAACGGAAGGAACACGGGTGGGTTTTAGTCAGTAAAAGTCTGACACTCCCTCTCGCTCTGCCTAGAGCGAGAGGAGTCATTTGATGATTTCCCACCCAAAAAAAAAAGAAAAAAAAAAGGTAGGTATATCGCCATCGTCTAGGGCAGTGGTCGGCAAACCGCGGCTCGCGAGCCGCATGCGGCTTATTGGCCTATAGAGTGCGGCTCTGCACAAATGTCGATAACCGCGATCGTAGATACGCGCGGGGGTCGGGGTTTCGGTCATTAATAAGCAAGATATCAAGTTTTATCCGAAATATCAAAGACTAATTTCAATTTAACTTATATTTCAAAGATTTATTTCCCAAGTATTTTTACCAAAAATTAACAGGACATCGAAAAGTAATCATTTACTGTACCTTTCAAAGTTTTCCAAGGTAAACTTGTTAAAAAGTAAGATGCCTTCATCATATTATTATCAGCCGATATGATGATGATGATGAAGGCTTCTTACTTTTTAGCAAGTAAATTTTAGGAAGAGTTGTGGAGTGAAAGAGGATGTGAGTTTTAAGGATTAAGAAACAATTGTTGTGTTTTGAGACAATTTGGACACACAGAAAGGACTGGCTCTTATAAGAAAGCTTAGTCGTTACAGTATTGATATTTGGCTCTATTCAAAGTCAAAGTCAGAGATTTATTTGCTATTGACTAATGAGTTTGCCGACCACTGGTATAGGACATCGAGTAATTCCACCACCTGTCTAGGGTATCTACTAAATGTGTGTTACATGATACTAAAACTACTAAATGTACGGTATTGGTTTACGCACAGAACAAATAAAAGAGGTTAGAAGGGCCTTGTGGGCGGGGCAGGCGCGCCGCACTTATGAGTAAACGCTCATAGTTAACCGAATTTTGGTTCACCGGCCAACAGTCGCGCTCATATTGTGATAACGTGGGAAGCTTCGCGAAAAAAAAAGAATTATGCCGTCTTGCGCTATCATAACGTGTCGGAAAAGAAGCCAGGGTGTGTAGTGTAGCCCGGGAAGGGATTTCTTTTCACTGGTAAGTCCAAAAACCTTAAAATACAAGTAATATTTGTAATTATTACAATAGTATTATGTAGTTTGTAGACAAAAACGATACAATCGCTAACAGATGCAAAATTATACATTGGTTGCAATGCATGGGTACCATCTTGTAGTTAGATGAGTGATCGCGCAATGTATTGCGTTCACTACGAACGTCGCGTGCACCGAGCCAAAGTTGAAATTCCGCGAAATCCACGCGTATCGATAGTGTTGTACTAAGTTGTAAACAATGTCGATATTAAGTATGTTATTGTGTGTTTGATACAAAATTAAATGATTATTATCAGTAATATTATAATTAAAATAACTTTGTTTACCAATTATTGTTTATTGTGGGTTATTAATTTAGTTTCTGAGTGGGTTTTTCGTCTAAAATTTGGTTTGAGGTGACCAACCTCATTTATAATGAAAACATTGCAGGTTTCCAGCAGATCCTGATCTTAGGATCCTGATAAAAGAAGTCCACACTAATTGTCCCCCTTCCCGAAATTATAGCTAAAAATTTCAAAACTTAAAAATTACAGTAATTTTATCGATATCAATAATCGACCTTTTGGTTGCCGTAACATGTATGAGAAATAAATTGCTTTTGCGCGTGTGTGAGTGTACGTCAAGCGCAGTGTTTGCGTTAGTGTGACAACCAATAGCAAACTCGCGATCTAAGTGCGTGTGGTTTATTTGTGTGCGTAATGCGCGTACTATTGGTCTCTTGCTTTAAGGTAAGTTAAAGAGTGGGAGATATGCGGCGACACTCGTTCTAATACAAATCAGGAACTATTTCCTTTCTAACCTCTTTTATCTGTTCTGTGGGTTTACGGCTCACCAAACACCAAAACGGACTACCGTGCCTATTGCCCGTAAGGGCACAGTTTAGTTGAATAGAAAATATGTGTTAGTTTTGAATGCTTTGCTCCCTTGAGCGAGGTCAATGAAACCCAATTCGTTTTTTTTTTTATGACTTTCGTCGCGGGCTAGTTCGAGGTGGCGCGGGTAGGTTCCTGGAAGGACTTGGGGGCCTTTGCCCAGCAGTGGGACGATATAGCCTTAACAAATAAAAAAAACGACTTTCGTTATAACTTACCGGTCTCCATTATTGTTAATTCTTCTGTTTTATTTTGGAATAATATACTTGTTCTCCGATTTGATTGCCTGTAAAGAAAAGATTGAGTGAGTACTTCTACTACTTATATTCTATTTTTATTGTACAGTCACACGCTTAAATATCTTACGGTTACGCAGAATTCAAAAGCGATTTTTCGTGAAATAACGACTGCAACTTTGAGAAAAGACGAAAGAGAGACAAGAATCACTTTGAATCTAGCTTAAAAGTAATGTATTTATGCTCGTGACTGTAAATACAAAATCTATATCTAAACATACCTATTATGAAAAAAATCGCTTTTCGCGATTGTTTGTATGTCCGCGTGGTTCTTCTAAAATACGCAACGGATTTTAATGAGGTTTTCAACACAATTTAGAGAATGTATTCCGGAATTATCGGTTTATTATAATTAAACTTATAGACAATTAAAAAATTTCGATGTTTTGTCAACGACCGTAGGTTTGTTAACCTACGGTCGTTGACAAAACATCGAAATTTTTTCATTCATTTCAAGTAATTTACTTCCTAAAACTGTTGTTTTAGGAAGTAAATTACTTGAAATGAAAAACAGTATTTTTTTGTAAAAGATAATTTTGTTTTTGTTTTGTCCTGTTAAAAGCTTGTGCAGACCAGCGCGACTTGTCGCGCGACGCGACACCGGTTATTGTTATACTGTGAAGTTTCTTAGAAATTGTATTGTTCGTGTCGCGTCGCGCGACAAGTCGCGCTGGTCTGCACAGGCCTTAATATATCGGTACCCATCATTGCCACGTACCAAATTTTTTTAAAGTCCGGTAGGCGACTTATGTCGCCGATAGTCGTACCAAACACGTCCCATCACGACACGTCACGTCGTCATGAATGAGAAAAGTTTTTTGCGATTTCTGACTTTATTAGTACCGGTCAACTGCCCTAACTTCGCCTGGCATCCAATGTTTGCCTATAATGAAAAAGATGTATTAACTTGTTAATTTTACTTGTATGGCAATTGAAACTTAAAGCTCTCTATGAAAACTCAAAGTTTCGATTGCCATACAAGTAACATGAAAAAGATATTACATATTTTTCATTATAGGCAAACTTAGGACGCCAGGCGAAGTTAGGGCAGTTGACGGTACTCAAAGCTTAGTCGGTCCAGAAGAGTTTTTTGATCCTTATAAGAAACAGGATCGATTAACATCAAACAAAGTTTTTGTGAAAACTGCCCATTTTCTTGCTGACTGTACGTTTTTTTCAAAATCTGTGAATGCAGATCGAAATCTTTCAAAAAGTTAAGGACAGTCTCTTTAGACCGTTTTCCTGTAGCTACAGCGGTTAAGGTAGCTGCCCTTACCGCCCCATCTCAAAAATCCACACTGGATACGTTCAGCATTTCAAATCGATTTGATACTTCGACCCATATCTAAGACAATAGTACATCAATTAGTAGCTAGAGGTCACTACCAGGCTCTTAATACATTACAACACTATAACACGCAACACCTAAATTTAAATAAAAAATGGCAAAATGTGCAGTTTGCAATCTAAACCTTCCAAAAGAAGAATATCTTAAATGTCATTTATGCCAGAAGTTCTATGATCTTGAATGTTCAAATATTAATAAAAACCGATTCAACGAGATGACGACCCAAAACAAAAAGGAATGGAAATGTCAAGCTTGTGTATGCAGCTTGCCTAAGCGAAACAATATTAATACTCCAATTAAACCAAATCCTTTAGAAACAGGCCGAAACACGGAACACCCCTGACTGTATGAATGTAACTTTACGAAGGAAACTAAACAGTAATGTGTACTCACCTGATCTAAACGCTCCAACCAATGATATCGACCTAACGCCTGATGATATCATGGGAGACACGTTACTTAGTCAACCAATTAATCCTTGTAACGACAACATAATAGTCAAAAATGATTGCATAATGTTAGACAAATTTAGTCAACTATTAGACACTAAACTGGAAAACATGAAGATAACTATTATACAGGACGTTAAAAACACTATTCAAAAAGAGTTTAGCAATGCAATTAGGAAGCTTCAGAACGCTCAAACAAACTACAAATATATTATCAACAGAACAAAACATACTCAAAGAAACTATTAGCACACTAAATGAAAAAATCGACAGTATTGAACAACAACTATACATATTAGAAAATGGGAACAAAATAGTAATTTATGGACTACACGAAGAATACCGTGAAACTGAGGATGATCTCTATGACCGCGTTTCTAGAGCTTTCTATGAAATAATGAATGTAGACATAGACCCGTACATTGAGGAAATAAAGCGCATCGGTAAACGGGGAGATAAAAGACCATTAGCTATTGGCCTAATAAATAAAAGAATGGCAAAATATATAATGGAAAATGGTAAAGCTTTCCAAAATACAGGATTGGCAGTTGGAAAATTCATGGATAAGAAAACGCTACAACTCCGAAATAGACTACATACAGCCTGGAAAAATGGCCAGAGAGCTTTTATAAAAATGGCCAGAGAGCTTTTATAAAAAATAATAAACTATGTGTAAACGGTAAAAAATCCGATGATTGCATGGAACCTGTAACTAGCAAAACTCCAAGCCTTAATTCCAGCTATATGACACAAGGAAACCACCACACAACACCCGAAGATACACTACATACAGCAAACATTACGACTACCCACAAGCCTAATAGTTCGACACAAACAAGCGAAAAAGGAAACCAAAATCATAACAATACATTTTGATACTAACTTCAATGTGACATTTCAGAACATCCAAAGTACTCGTATAGGGAATAAAATAAGCTTGCTCGAACAATTATTGTCAGATTCTATTATTACAATGTTATCACTATCAGAGGTATGGAAAACTTATTCTTATTGTGACTCGATACACCTACCTGGATACAGAATAGCATCTTCCTTCTGCCGCATTACTCGGGAAGGTGGTGGAGTCTGTTTAGTGGTTAAGGATAATTTGGAATGTATTGAGAGGAGAGATATTGTTAATGAAAGGAATTCATAATAGAATTAAGTGCAATAGAAATACCTAAGTTGAATTGTATTGTTATAGGATTATACTCGTACAGAGCAGATCGTCATATTAATACTTTTTATGAACAAATGGGAAAAGTCTTAAATTAATTAAAAAACCAAAACAAAACATCATAATAGGAGGTGATTTCAATATAAATGTACTTTTATAAAACGCCCGCTGCCACGAACTGTTAAACTTTATGCATTCACATAAGCTAAGCCAATTAGTTCAAACACCTACACGTGTAACAAAATCTACATCGACTTGCATAGATCTTATTTTCACAAACAACAAACAAATGATAAACAAAACTTTTGTACTTGATTACGGCCTTTCCGCAGTCTAATTACGCAACACATTTTATTTCTGTTTACAATTCTGAATCGAAAGCAAGTCCAGTTTTAAACGCCTGCCCAAATTCGAATTACGCTACACATTTTATATCAGTCGACCGTAATTGGATAGGGATGTTCTAATCAATTGGCTATAATTTATTTGGATGATGTGTTTTGTTACACCATGTAGGAATGATTAATTTCCAAATTATTGTGCTATATTTTTTATTTTTTTTATTACAACTGATACTCTACTAGTGCTTATAAATGAAAATGTACAATGATTGCCGAAAAATTAAAAACCAATTTTTAAAACACTTTCTACCAAAAACTACCATAATTGAAATACGTAACAAAACGTTTTTCTTTTCACGTTTTTGTTATCTGTAGCCAATGACAAAATCGTAGAAAAGCAGTGTTGTCAACTTAGTGGGATTTCCACTAAACCTGGGGATTTGGACACCCCTACTGGCGGAGAAATTTTGCTTTCAGTGGCCGGTGGTTGTGTCTAATGGTTAGTTTAATTCAATTTGTAGAAAACAATACAATCAAACTAAAACTTTGACTCGAGAAAATATTTAAATAACACGATAATGGCATATTTTATTGTTTGTTTAAAACCTGTGTCAGTGATTTTTCGATTTATTTCTTTCAAATGCCGAAACCACTGCGGATTCGAACGCTGATTTGGAAAGACTGACACAGCATGACGAATATATTGAAGTCACACAGAGGCTCCGCCCGAGTAGAGATCGAAAAACAACGTCATTTCAAAAAACATATCTCACGGCAGACGGGAACGTACTTACGGGATAAAAAAATCTGCCGTTAAGCCGTTTGAAACATCTTCACTAAAATTTCAATAATTATACTGCGGTTGCCGTTTGTCATGCCACCAAATCAATAGAAGTTAAAATCGGTTGAACGGACTGTAAAAAAGGTTTATTCAAATGTCAAATCTTATTTTATTAATCGAATAAAGTTTTTAACCAAACGGTTAAATATCCTATTTCAGATTTTGAAATCGCTTTCAAAATCCGTTTTTTAGAAATCGGTTTCAGGAGTGGCTCCAGCTCGCAGTTTCAATCGTCTTTAGTAATATTATTCGGTTGTAAGTGCATCATTAAAAACTATTCAAACATAAACAAATACGTACTTACGCAAAGCTACTATTGCCGTGGTTGGTTTTGTGAAATTGGTTTGTCTAGTTCGGATAATCGATACGATTCGATTTCTGACTGAAATCTGATTTTAAATTCGTTTTGATGTATCTGACGCATGTCTATACCGGACTCAGGGAAAAAAATTGGCAGCACTGAGTAAAAGTTGAATAACCTCTTGAACGATCTGCCGACTTATTGTGAGGTGTTCAGAGTCGAATTTATTGCAGAATATTGCCTGTCTTTACTGCTCTAACTTTATCAGTTTGTAGAGAAAAGAACAAGAAAGGCATATAACACATAAACATCGAAAATAATCTGCGCTGGAAGCTGGAATGATCATTCTTTGAAGTCTGTGGAGAATACGATATCTAACATGGCGAATTGGCGATGACTTTGTTTACATTTTAGTTTTCGGTAATATTTTTGATAAGCATTGTTTTGCCTTTAATGTTTTATATTTTTCAACATACAAGATTATATTTACTATTCTCTTACAGAAACATGGGCCTATGCTAAGCAGTTTTGGAACATTTTTCTTGTGGCTTGTTGAAGTCGGAAAAACTTTGGAAAATTCTCTCGTTCAAGACACTGAAGACACTGCGTGCTCTGTTTTCGTTTTCTACTGGCTGCACTAAGACTTACTTAGGCTGTTTTGCTCAATAGCGAAAAGTAACTAAGTCGATATTATCACTACAAGTAAGTAAGCCAATATAAATAGGAATAACGTGTGTAAGAGAGTACCTTTGTATCTCATTACATTATTGTAGCTGTAGGTACATTATTGGTCAATCTACCTATGGACAATCATTCTTTTGTTGTGTAGACACAAGCATCTAACTTTTTATTGTGGTTAAATAAAGTTACTATGTCCGTCAACCTCAGTCTTAACTGAAATTGTTCATTGATATTTATGTACATAAGTAGATGCTGAAATAAACAATTACAACTAGCCAAATAATAACTAACTACACTAGCCAAATAACAACTAACTACAAAACATATTTATAATATTTTCACAGACCGTGCTAGAGCTGAAAATACAAGAAGGGAACGCAACCCAACATCAATCTTGTTGTTCAAACATGGATTGAATATCCAATCTTCTGTATTAATCATTGAAGGTAAGCTTTTTGACACATAGTTAAGAATAAAGCGTAGCAAGTCACATAATAAATAAAACTTTGAATATATTTCCTTGGCTGAACTTAGTACATAGACACAACATATATTTTGTGTGTACCTAACTAATGTTTAATATTATAGTTCAGTATTATAAAATATCTGGAGACTGAAATATCAGCCCTAAATAAAGATGAAATTATACAACCAGCACCAATGACTAGGCTGATGGGTTTTGTCCAGCCATGGGCTAATGAAAACCTAGTTGAGCCTACTTTACTTTGCCACATAATTTCTAAGTAGGTACTTTATTTGAGCAAAAAATAATAAGATTTTGTTTTAAAACTATAGAGTTCCTGGGGCGTTTCACCTATGAAGACATGAGGGCAGCATGAAGGATGTCGCCCATGCTGCGTTGCCCCGTTGCTCTGCTACTTCAGTTTTCAAGCTTCTCAAGAACTAAAGTAAAAACTGAAAATTGTTAATGAAAGATAATCTTCTTTTTTTTTACTGTTCTGTCTTGTACAACAGCAATATAAATATGTGTTATTATTTTGTTAATTGATAACAGTGTAAACTTTAATAAAGTGTTTTTATTTTGAACCTGTACTTGTAATTTTTATTTGTACCTATAAAGGTGCAAATAAAAATAACTTATAATGAAATATTTAAGAATTGAATACTATGCCTTTTATAAACACAGCCAATTGATTATTTTATTGATACTATTTAGAGGTAGGTACCTATTTGCCTAAATTAACTGTCATTTATTAGGTAACAGTAAATAGAGAGAAATAAATTATGGTAATCAAAAACGACTTTTATTATATCTTCACATTATTATGAAATATTTGGACACTACTGTAAGGATTAGTGGAATTTGGAATCTAATGTCCTGTGGCAGTCATCATGGAATAAGTATGTACTGCTTGCTAATTCTTGCTGTAAGCGCTCATGAGAGTTAAATTTTTTCCTGAATAATATAGTTGAGCCTGACACCTGAAATATAAAAAAAAAAAATTAAGTAAATCCTCATTAGATTGATATTCCATGAACCATTACATCCATCCACAAAGTCTAATAGGCCTCTCCCTTAAACACTTACATGCACAATCTATCTACTTTATAGAACAGCAATATTCTGCTATAAACAACAATTAGGTGCCTACAATTGACTTTATTTAAATGTATGGTAAGTTTACGTTTGATGGTGCATTTCGTATTTACCAACAAACAATAAGATTGTGTGTAAAATTGTTGCTATGCTAAACACACAATCAATGTTCAACACTAAGAAAGAAAATAATATTGATATTAAGTAGGTACCTTAAACAGACAATGATGTGGAAATAGATCTATTTATGGTGTGGTGAGTATGTTCACCGATGTCCTTACAGAATCCATTGACATAAAATGCTTCAAACTATATTATAATATTTGTTCTTCCTGTAATAAATTTGCTTTTCCAATGAAGTACAAGCCCGACTGGGTTGCTAAGCTTGTGGCTTATGATAAGTTTGATACGGTACGAGGTACGAATTTGTCTTTCCTTTAAAATGCCACCAATATACCTCGTTTCTGAAATATCATAATATATATCTTTAGTTTAGGTTGTAAGCACTTGTATCAGAAGAAAACTTTCACAATTATTATTAAAAACCGACCTCGTTGCTTCGGTATTTTACAGACCCTAATACTGATCTATCATTGAGGTTTTAGGTTTTACACAAAAACACATTCACAATTTATGAAGACGACGTTCACTTACATAATTTTGTAATAAGTAAGGAGATTATACGAGTAAATCCCAAAAATATTGCAAAGAAAATCGAATGCGACCAGTAGGGTGCCTTCTCTTTAGATTGATAGCTGAAAGCAATTTCTCGTTGATTTGAAACAAATTTTCAACTGTCAAAATGATTACGTAATTCCACTAATAGCCTTTTTAGACGAGTATCGTTCACTCTTTAGCGTTTGAAACAGAGTGCAGTTGACAACGCAGATTTTAGAGTTACGTAATTCGAAAATTATAAATTGAATGCAATTGTATTCAAATCGAAACAAATTTGACTCAATTGTAAATCGAAAATGTGTTGCGTAATTAGATAGCCGATCACAAATCAATAAATGTAAAATTAAATCAAACAGAAAACCTACTAACTGATAATAAAATACGGCGTACAAAAAAAAGAGTTTTTACAGAAAACAAAATATTAAACTTCAAAAAATCATTAAAACTTCCCGAGCCGTATAGTTTGGTCAGAAGAATGTTATAGGAAACTTTATCATAGGCTTTCGTCATGTCTAATAGTACACCTAAAGCAAGTTTTTTGTCGTTTATGTGTTGAAGGGCCATTTGTATATATTCATAGACTGCAGTTGTAGTGGACCTTGATTTCCTAAAACAAACCTTTCCTAATACAAATGGCCCTTCAACACATAAACGACAAAAAACTTGCTTTAGGTGTACTATTAGACATGACGAAAGCCTATGATAAAGTTTCCTATAACATTCTTCTGACCAAACTATACGGCTCGGGAATACGAGGACCTGCGTACCAGTGGTTCAAATCATACTTTCAAAACCGTAAACAAATAGTACAAATACATTACCATAATACCACCAACCACAACGTAAGATCTAGAACGAGAACCCTAACCTGCTCAATTTCCCAGGGAAGTGTATTAGGATGCATTTTGTTCTTAATCTACATCAACGACCTACCAAAATCCCTTTAGGTTTCTGACCAAGTTCTACCCGTACTATTTGCGGACGACATATCACTACTTATAAAATGCGAAAATACTCATAACCCCCAACAAATGATACATGAAAACTGACAAATAGTAACACATTGGCTTCAAGACCACAACCTAGAAATTAACTCTAATAAAACAAAAATAATGCAATTTAGGTCATATAAAAAATCTCCCCTCCAAATTAATATCAAATTTCAAAATACAAACAAAAAAAAATTGAAACAGTAGATACATTTAAATTAGTAGGCATTTAATATCGACACACACCTAAATTGGAAAAATCACATAGACGAATTAACAGTTAAATTATCAAAATTCACCTACGCGCTATTCCAATTAAAACACAGCACTAACATAAAAACTGCACTATCAGCTTATTACGCATACGCCTATTCATGGTTAAGCTATGGTATTTTGTTGTGGGGAAACAGTGTCAACATACATAAGCTATTCATTTTACAAATGAAATGTGTTAGAATCCTAGCTCAAATAAATAATAGACAAAGCAGTAAACCCTATTTTCTGAAATATTCGTTTTGCCACTTGTCCGTTGCGATTCATTTTTCCACTTGTCCGTTGCCATTCGTTTTTCCACTTGTCCGTTGCCATTCGTTTTTCCACTTGTCGGTTGCGATTCGTTTTGCCACTTGTCCGTTGCCATTCGTTTTTCCACTTGTCCGTTGCGATTCGTTTTGCCACTTGTTCGTTGCGATTCGTTTTTACACTTGTCTGTTGAAGTTTCACTTCTTCTATGTGTCCCAGCACACATTTTTTTTTGCAGGTTTACTGCAAATTATGATTTGGTTTGGTTAGGTACATTTTAATAAAATGCATTTTTTATTTAAACATATTTTATTTTATTAAACAAAAAACTGAATTCAATCCGGAACCAAAAAAAAACATCCATAGTCTACTCTTAAACTTATACACACACAAAGGAACATTAACAAATGCACATCTTTCGTCATCAATCTTCATTCGGCTCACCTGCGTTATAAACAATTGTTTTTTTTTTTTTTTTTTTTTTTTTATCGTTGCCCCACTAAGAATTTCTTCCTGTATCGTGGGTGCGTTTACAAACATAGAAACTCACATACACTAACTAACACCCAGACCCGGAACAACTACTTGGAGATCATGAAAATATTTGCTCCGTGCCAGGATCGAGCCCGCGACACGTTGCGCAGCAGTCGATCGCTCAGCCACTGCGCCAACCGTGTCGTCAATGTCATGTCGTGTGTCGTGTCGTGGCGTCGATTGTATCAATGATTGATACAATCGGCTTATGGTAACTAAAATATGATATCTGCTCATTGTATCCATGTAATACAGCCGTTGCCCTCAAAAGTACTTATCTACAGCGCACCTACCTACCTAGCTATCTACCTACACTACCTACCCACGTACACTACCTACGCTACATTACCTACCCTACCTACGGCACTTCATTTCTTGACATTGACTCCCCTCCCGTACGGCTGGTACCCCAGTGACGCCTACATTCCATACGAAAGATATCACGAGTTTAAAAATGTAAGTATTAGAAAAAGTTGCGTGGTAGCCGCTCACCCTGCTCGGCTAGCTAGTTGCTGCCTAGCTAGCCGAGCAGGGTGAGCGGCTACCACGCAAAATTTTTCTAATACTTACATTTTTAAACTCGTGATATCTTTCGTATGGAATGTCCGAATTGAATAATTCAAAAAGTTATATATAGGTATTGAAGCAGTCTTGAAGAAGTAATTTATTTTGATAAGGATTAATACCAAGATACAAATAAAGAGCCTTTTCTAGCAGCGACATTTCAATTAAATAAAAAAAATAAAAGAACAATTATTGTGGCATAACTATAATAGTTAGACATATGCTGTCCCGACACTTTTTGTAAATATGTAATGATGTGTTCGGCAAAGTCGTCATTATTTTATTCTATCATCAATAGTTTTCGCAGCACACGCGATGTAAATAATATTTTAGGTAATTTTTTTACACCTTGCGTTACATTATTGGAGTTTTAATAAGAATCCCATTTTTTCTTGAAAATGTAATATAGCCTATGTCACTCGGGGATAGTGTAGCTTCCCAACAGTGAAATAATTTTACAAATCGGTTCAATATAAAAACTTGAGATTCCAATCTACGCGGCCGTGACGCTTTTTCGTGACAGAAAAATCCTAATATCCCCCGTCTATAAAGAAGTTTCACTTCAAAAATATGAATTCACAATCATGGTGTTGATAATATTTGCATTATGTGAGTCAGTATTCTCTTTACTATGGGTAGGTACCTACCGAAAATATAAATAAGTACTTACATCTCTATATAGACTACAAGGTCATCTAAAGCAACAATCACCGGAATGGTCCGACGAATATAGGATATCGACCTGCTGCGCCAAAATAAACACGTCTTATATCATATATGTAGGTACACGCATATAACTCAGTCAAATTAATATGCACCTTGCGAATCCTTCACAACCTCGCTCACATCCTGGCGCTCGCCACGTCGCGAACAAAACGATGACGACTTTCATGCAAAGTAATAATTAATATTTTTAATTTATTTAAATTAATTTTTAAAATCTATTTACACGTTATTTTATTTCGTCAGCTAATTAAAGATCAGTGTCCTATTAATTACTTGATCGTCGCGCATAATTTAAAAAAAAACCGGGAAAAAGAGGGTCAGACTTTCGCACCAAGAGTCCCGTATTTTGGGAAAAATATGATTTTCATAACAACATTTTATTGTTTTGCGATCGCATAACTAAGTTTTTTTGTGAAGGATTTCTGCTGATTTCTCAAAAACTGTGGTAGTTAGAGACATCGTTTAATTTTTCGTGTATTAATCGTATAAATGTAAAATTATATTAACTAGATTTATTTCAGAATTTTCACTTTGCAAAGAACAATGGCCGTTTTGGACTGGAATAAAATAGGATTTATTACAGAGACTAGACCAAAATGAAGTACATTGTTAATGTAACCATTGGATGTTACTAAATTTTAATATTTACCCTATAATCCCAAAAACTATTTTGCGTAAATACTTATTTAAGGCTAGGTTTTCCGGGCCTGTGGGCCTTTCAAACGCTACCTCCGCTTCCCCCAATTGCAGAGCGACGTATTTATTTACGATGCACTGCTTCGATCAATAATGCACTATTGATCGAAGATGCACTGCCGACCATTTCGCGGAAAATCGATGCCACAGCATAAAATATTTACAGTTGATCAACTGAACTAGTTTTTCTTAGGTTCGATTTTTTCCATAAGTTTTTATTTTATGGGACTTACGGTGTAATGAACTAAAACGATTACTTAAAATGTCCTGTGTATACCAATGCATGTATTAATCTATCGTGTTAATAAGTATTATACAACCAATTTTATTTTCACAGTTTATAATGTTGTTTTCGCTAAGAAAAAGCTACATTTAAAAGGTGCCCGCCCTCCCGTCTCCCGGCATCCCATATGCGACTATAGTGAGCCCTCCATGAGGGCTTCCGGCATTGAACGTATTAGCCGTTGGTCCCGGCTGGCATTCATAGATCCTGGGCCTTACTCCCGACAGCTTCGAGTTCTGAATCAATCGAATTAGATTCGAATGAAATGCGTGCGATGGAAAGAATTTCGGAGAAATTATCGTTTGTCGAAGCAGTTGTTTGATGTGTTAATAGAAGATTAAACAGACATGAAGAAGCGAACCAGACGAAGTGACATTTCAAATTATATGTATGTTTTAACCAAACAAGACGGTACACCATTACCATTCATTCATTCGGATAGCATAAATATTTATGTTACCTCAAGTGTGTTTAACTTACTTTTGCCCATGACTGTAGTCTTTTCTTTGTTGCGCCACCCAAGGAATTTAATAAAATTGTGGCCTCTTACCATTTTTGTTTTGTCTGTTGGCGAGCTTGTGCAAAACGTATAAGCGCTTTGGCAATGCCGGGATTTTCTATTAAAAATTGCACCAACTTCTCCATTTGTATACACAGTGGCAGGGACATCGACGCCAAAACTGTTACCATGAATTCAGTAGGTACGCACGGCTACACATCAAGCTATACATTTCCAGTATAAGCTGACCTCACATTTGTACGGAAATCCTATACAATGCGAGATCAGCATAAACTGGAAATGTATAGCTTGATGTGTAGCCGTGTGTACGTGATTCTGAACCCCCTTTTTTTTGGGTGGGAAACTATCAAATAACTTCTCCCGCTCTGGCCGGAGCGGGAGGGCGTGTGACTAAAACCCACCCGTGTTCCTTCAGTTTTGCCTGTACATTGCCAGTGGCCACGGTATCCCTTTCGGACTTTCCCGCGACCCGGGCAGGCATCGGTCCTAGCAGACCCCTTCTGTTGTGCTGACATCTATTTGAGGCGCGCGTGCAACACAACGCGCCGTAACTTGTCCTTATCGGACGGCGAGCTACCCATTGCTCACCGTCCGCAAGCCCGCGCCTACGGGGTGGCCGGGAATCGGCCTGCGATGGTCCTTATCGGACGGCGAGCTACCCATTGCTCGCCGTCCGCAAGCCCGCGCCTACGGGGTCGCCGGGAATCGCAGGCCGATTCCCGACGCCCAGGGCTTCTCCTGCGGATTCTGAACCCCCTGCGTTGAAGTTTCGTCAGGTATTCAAAAATAATCTGCTGTTTCATACCATAGGTACATTAAAACACGTACCAAAGTTACTTTCCTACCTAGGTATCTTGTACTTTCACAATATGAATTGAAACTAATTATCTAACCCATAAAGCAGAGACACAAAAATAAACTTTTTAACATCGGCGCTCTGCGCATACGATTTGATACTTGACAGCTCGTGGCACCAAGTCACCAACTAACTAAATACAAGTCGAGGTTCGGTTAAACACTTAAAACTTATTATTATTTTTGGGAATAAAGTGTTCCCAAAAATAATAATAATTTACTTATATGTTTTTTCATAAGTTATTGTTTGTTAAATGTAAATATAGCACTAGGGTATCGTGTTTTGCATAGGAAAGTAAAAAAAATCAACAAAAAGTTACTAACCAAAGACTTGCCACCTTATTTTGAAGAAAAATTATATTTTTCACAAAAACTTGCAAAAAATATGCAATTAAATTTAAATTTAACAGAATTTAAATTTATGAAAACAAAATAGTACACATTTATTTTTAATAATTATTTATTTTTCCATTTGTATTTGTTACTACTCTGTGCTTTGGCCATCAAGATTTTTTTATTTTTAAATTATTATAGGAATAGCAATTTATATCTATAATAACAATTCATTTTTAATTAGATTCCGTTCTGATTTCTTTCTTCTCCCCATTGTATATTCATGACGGAAAAAAATATTTCCGTAAAAGCAGAAGTTACAGGAATGGAAAGAAGGGTTTATCGATAAACTGACATTGACAGCCAGAAAGTTGACATATAGGGAAATTCCCCATGCTGTGCTATGGGTGCGTTCCATTCGTCACATTTAATTTTAAAAAAGCGCGACAATTGAATGAGCGATGAAAATATAGTATTTTTCATACTATACGTATATTATTTTCCTCTATTATATAGTACAACTGATTGAAATATAGTACGATACTATAAAATATAGTACGCTCAAAACAAAATTAAGCTCGAATCGTTTTCGGGAATAAGCCTCCCTGTCAGTCGATAAGGGTAGTGTTCTAGTCGGATAGTCTTCTAGCCCGAAAGTCTAACAACCAGTACGTCTACCATGAGAAGTCATCGAAAAACTACTCGCTAGCGTAATTAACGTGAATCAAATAGATTTCGAAAATGTCAAAACTCGCTAGCGTCTCCGTAAATGATATTTATATTATAAACATATTGTACAGCGCCCCTAGCGGTCACATAAACAATTCAAATTCGTACCATGAGCACTAGTTTTCGATAGGTAAGAAACCTAATCTATTCGATAGTCACTAACGTTTTTCAGCTGTCATCATACAAAACGGCAACTCGAGTCACGAATTCGACAGATGTTATCGAAAAATACGTTTGCGATAGTACTAGTAGTTACGTAGCTCAGTAGCATTTTGAGGTGTGAAACATGTTTACATTATTGATGGTGATTTTGACATTATGGTTATGATTTTGACATTATTAATGGTGATTTTGATATTATAGTTTATGATTTTTACCTTATTATTGATAGTTTTGACATTACTAGTAATTATGACCAAAATTTGGCAAATATTATTATTATGTACTTACACTAGTGTTTGTAAATGATGTGTATATAATTACTAACGAATTGGATTGTATGATCTAGAAATAAAATTATTTGATTGATTTATTGATTGATTAAAATTAAAATTAATATATAATTATTATTTAAATTAATTATTAAATTAAAATTATATATACATTTTAGAGTCTAATAAAGTCAAAATAATATCTGGAAGAGCTTATTTAGCATAAAATATGTTAGTGGCCGCTGAATTTGAAGACCAAAGACGTGGACAACGTGAATTTCAATAAAAAATCATAATAAGTTCCTTTACAAAATATTTTATTTTTGTAAACATAGTTCATTTTAAGTTTAAATAAAAACGCCGCGAATCACACATCGTCAGCAAAATTACAAATTGAATAGACGTATATAATTATTATAAGGAATAAAAATTCAACAACCCCTAAGTAGTTTTCACTATTAGCACTTCACTATACAGCGATTTTGAAAATCTAAATGTGGTCAACAACTTTTGATGCTGACTACCTACCATATCCTACCTACCTATCATACGTAGTTCACTAACCGCCAACCTTTCTATTAATTTAGTCGGATTATTTCATGATATTGAAGGTCATAATTATCATTATTTGTTACCATAGCGATACCACTACGTTTTGATCGTATGAGATCTCTTCTTATTATTGAGAAAGAAAGAAACAAAACACGACACGATCTATCGAGCTTACCTTAGCGCCTACGTAAGACTCCGTAAAACTCATACTGCAAGCCAAGGCTCGGAACCGGTTTAAGAAATACCGGTTAGTACCGGTTTATTTCGGTTTTCCTCCGAACTTTTCTTAAGAACGTGAACATTTTAAGAACTTTATTTTAACCTAAATTAACCGGTTTATTTGACGAACAGCATATCAGTAAACGCATTGCAACTTGTGACTACTTGTAAGGATGCCGTACATAGCGGCGCGGTATGTAGACGTACGAACAGCGCGCGACGTTTGTTTATCGTGCCCGTATTAACCGGTTTTTGTTGCTCTAAACCGTTTAATCCAAAAAAGCCTTTATGTAAATACTCTTCCAATTACCGGTGTATGCGAACGAAACCGAATGTAAAGGTTTTTGCGTCAAGTAAATGATAACGGTTTGAAAATTTAACCGGTATCCGAGCCTTGCTCCGAGCATTGTTAATTAATAAATATAATTATTTGAACTACGTTAATACTTTCGACTCCACCCACTTTTCATAGAGCTCATACGCCATGCCACCATACATATCCCGGGAGGGTTCATCGGCATTACGTTTAAAACCGTATTTAACACAGTAAAACTAAGTAAAATAGTGTTTTCAGGGGGTCGTGTCGCTATACGTAGTCCAACCTTTAAAAATGTTAGTGATTATTAGTAAACAAAAAAAAAATATTGATAATAAAAATGCTTGGATTTTAAAACCAATGCATATAAGTACTAATAAATAAATCTTGTTAAAATATACGTCAGATTTTATTTTTACGGCTTATAATGCTGTATTCGCTAAGAAAAACCTATATTTAAAATGAGCCCTCCGCGAGGGCTCCCGGCATTCCATATGCGACTAGGTGAGCCTTCCAGGAGGGATCCCAGCACTGAACGTGTTAAATACGCTAGCGAGTAATTTTTCTATGACAGGTCATGGTAGAGGTACAGTCTTGCCAAGGAGTATCGTTTTACCCAGTAACTGGGTTGTGCAGGTCAGATAGGCAGTCGCTTGATGTTAAATACTGGCATCCAGCTGTATCTGCTGGGGAGTTTGTTGCGCCACTTCTTCTTCCCAGCTAATGCACTAGGAAGTGGTGAAGGGTGGGCGTTTTGGGGGACCGTCTTATGTAATTTTGACGTTCGAAAAGTGTTGATTCTCAGTCTAGTTTGAATAAATTACTTTTGAATTTTGAATTTTATCCAGTTAGACTGGAAGCCGACCCCAATTTTGGAAAAGGCTAGGCAGATTGATTGAACATCGCGACTCCATCCACGCGGAAGTTGGATAACAACATTGAGATGCACCGTGCAAGTATGTATTTGGAAAAACATATTAACTTGTATTTAGGGGTTCGGATTAAAAACATTGTTTGACTTAAAAACTCTCTCGGATTCAAAACAAAGCTAGAGTTAGAGCTTTGTTTTAACAAAAGTCACTCATGGGGTAAACGAATTCAGCTAAGAAGCCAAATAAAAAAAAAAACACTACAAAGTGAAAAATAACTTGAATTTCGGAAGTCGGTTGTCTTTGGTTTTGAATTTTCGTTTTTTGCCATCGAATTCCGAAATTAAAGTTTTGTAAAAAGTTTTTATTTTTCACTTTTTAGTTGTGGTACCTACCCCACACAAATTCGAATACCACTACCTGCTATGTAAATAACAGTGTCAGGAAGTTATCATCAAATCATCCACATATATACTAAGTGGGAAAAATACGTATTATTGAAGCTTACTCAAAAACTATCCAAGCAAAGTTAATAAAATTAATATGGGACCAATTTGAGAGCTCCTTTCATACAAAAAAATAATTTTCAAAATCTGTCCACAATTTACGGAGAAATCGGTGGCCATTCATTAAAAAAACATACATAGGTACGCTACGAACATAGAACCTCCTCCTTTTGGGAAGTCGGTTAAAAAGCAAACATTGTCGGCATATCAAATGTATGTAAAGATTCACATATTTATTGTTTTAAATAACTTTTAATACGTAACTTTTTTTAAATTTAAATTCCGGTACCGGCTACTGCTATATTTAATTGTGTAAAAAATGCGGTCAGAACCTTTTAGCCTTTTAAAAGTGATTATAGGGTATAAATTCATCGAGTTGTTTTCGGTACACAGCAGGTATCTTCGTCATTTATTCCTCTGCCGATTTTCGTGATTCTTTTTACATTTGGTAGAAAAAGGTCGCGACCTGGTCCCAGACATAACTTAGGTTTAGTCGTTTTTAGGGTTCCGTACCCAAAGGGTGCCAATCGGAACTCTATTACTAAGCCTCCGCTGTCGGTCCGTCTGTCTGTCAGCGGGCTATATCTCATGAACCGTAATAGGTAGACAGTAAAAATTTCACAGATTGTGTATTTGTATAGCCGCTATAACAACAAAAAACTTGAGAGGTGTCAAGGGACACCCGGATGGAACGAAGTTACACGTCGCACGCACGGCTTACAACTATAGCAAAAAGTGTCGTTACAACTTTTGGTCTTAATTTTTTCCGTCTAGCCCCCTTTCGCAACGCGCTAGAAGGAACTTCGTTCCAAAAATAAAATTAAAAATTAAACCTTACAAAAATGGGTTTTTTTTCGGCGTTTTTTGCTAAATATTGTACGGTGGTACGGAACACTACTCGTACGTACGTTCTCTTCGTGTGCGAGTCCGGCTCGCACTTGGCCGGTTTTATTTTAATTAGCTTGAGTATTAGGTTCAATATACAGCATGTATCAGCAAGGTATAGGTAGTCATATTTAAGGGGTTTTTTTTATTTTAATTAGCTTGAGTAATAGGTTCAATATAAATACAACATTTATCAGCAAGGTGTAGTCATATTTTAAGGGTGTGGTGTACAGAACATTAAACTGCACAACTTTCTCCATGTGACCAACATCGTAATCGCGACACAACTTGACTGAAGTTAAATTTTTTTTTTCGATTTTTATACATTTTGTAAAACGACCCATCACCAAGCCGTTTACGGATTGAGTAATATACACGCCTTTTATAACCTCTGAAGAGTATAAAGAACAGAACGGGGGACGCAGACAATGATCAGTGATTTCGAATTATAAAAAAAAAACGCAATTCCAATATAAATTGTAATTTAAAATTGTAAGTATTCGTTTCACACGCCTGTGAATATTAATCAATGATAGGTACCTTGATATTGCTTTGCAGTGCGCGGCAAAATAGCATTATAACTTCTCCAACAAACAGGAATCGAGACACACCACGTAAATCCAGAAAATCTAAAAATAACGCACACACATTACACTGTTTCACTGTCACTGTGAATGCACACACTTTTATAAACAAATATTTTGCGCAGCACCATTTATTTAACCTTAACGTCCTTAATTAAGTCAATACTCTTTAAATGCATAGACGTCGAGGGGCGTCTGTACGGCGCGCGCACAACGTGGAACTGAACTGACTTGAGTCTAGTCTGGAACTAAAAAACAAACAATAACTGGCCCGCGACGGGGGAGACTGGGGGAGGCGCGCGCGCCGACCCGACGATGACGTTGCAGTCTCGCCGTAGTGTAATTTAAATTTTAAACGCAAGCTATTGACCTTTAAATTATGAATATGCACTATTGTGCCAGATCATGGTCAAATAGTAAAAGGAGAATTAGTGAATCTGTCCCATATCCCCAAAAATATAATTAATTACTTTCCTAATTTATGTATACGTAGATTTTTTAAATATTCGCTGCTCATCAGTAATTGTA
This sequence comes from Agrochola macilenta, assembly GCA_916701695.1. NCBI lineage: Eukaryota > Metazoa > Arthropoda > Insecta > Lepidoptera > Noctuidae > Agrochola > Agrochola macilenta. Next base: position 10,637,818 of record OU753562.1, read on the forward strand.
GTAACTTCGAAAACCGCTGTCACAAAATAAAGATCGTCGATGTCAACAATTTGCTGGTTGATCGTACTTTGTACCTAATGAGCCGAATTACACAATGGTTAATGAATATTTGACAAATGTTGCAATAAATATAATTGTGTGTTAAAATATTGCACTTCCAGTGTAAAGTACCGTTGGGATTTGTTTGATGCCCTGATTAATTAGGTTTAAATTTTGCTACGATCAGAACTGGCTGAATTATATAAAGGCTTCTATACAAAAATATTGATGGCAGTCAAGCTATGTTGGACATACATACATAAATAAACTCACGACTTTTCCCAAGAGGGTATGCAAAAACTACAGAACGCCACCTTACATACTCTTTTTGTTTCCTTTACGTTCATACATCTGTGGTTATACTTATACACGCACGCTAGTTGCGAGTACCACGCACCTGAGCTTTCTGAAAAAAGAAGAACATCACATTTCACATGTCGGACTTCAACTAAATCCACTCCGTGGCCATTCTCAATTGAAGAATTCAACTGTGTCAAAAAAAAAAAAAAAACCTTTCACATAAACCTACATGGGCACTTATGAAACGTCAGAAGCTAGGTGCACGGTTCCAATTGGTCGTTTCCTATGGAGAAGAGCCGGCAATAAACTCCAAGGTTACTCTTTTAAAAATAATTGGCCTTTACAATATTTTCAAATAACAGTATTAATAGGTATGGGAGGACAGTGTAGGTCTTTCAACAAGTACCAGGTACTTAACAAAAATAGAAGATGGTCAATAATCTAAAGTCCACTAAGCCTACAGCGTCAAAATAGAAAAGAATCTAAATAAAATACGAAACTTATTTTAAACGAAATTACATGATTGCTATTACAACTGTAACAAATAACTACGGGTAATTGCGTAACACACTAACAGTAGCAATGGCTTTCATTTTGACAGTTCAACAACATTCATTACGTTATTTACGTTGTTGAGCAGACAATTTTTTTTGAACATGAAGCAATGGATTAGCAATATCCTTCAAAATCATTCAGATTGTGATTGTTACGAAACAATTTTTTTTGTTTTTTTAAACTGTCTTCGGTGGAACACACCGTGCCCCTCCTGAGCTCACGATACACACGGTAGGAGGAAGTTAGTAAATAGATATTGTAATGAATTGCTTGTTATCTATGCTTATATAACTTGGGACGTGGGATAATCAAACATGATTAGCAAACTGGGGGTCATTTACGGTAATTATCAATTCCAACTAATTACATCTAGATAAATAATAATATGGCGATGGTAAATAAGGTAATTGATATGCTGAATGGCAAGTAATTAACTAACTACCTCCACTACTTATTTATCTATTGCGTAAGGGAACTAAGCGTAAACTTTACGCTTCGATCTGTCAAAATCAGTGCTTTTTACCGTAATTTTGACAGCTCAAAGCGTAAGTTTACGCTAAGTTTCGTCTCATAGGTTAAGTTTGTTACCAATAATTTGTTTTAAGATAGTGTTCGTGGTCGTGGAGTTTTTTTTGCTCGTTCTTCTCTATATAGAAACCTACGCTTTGTAATAGGCAACTAGCTTCATCTTTCTGACTGACCGAAAAGTGCTTGTAATTGTTTTATTTGAAATTGATACTTCTAAATTTAGAGGGTTTAAATACATAGACACTCCGAAAGTTCAGTAAGGTATTACAGAACCTCACTCAAGACTCAAGCATTTTGAGTGAGGTTCCGTAAGAAATAAATAAAATAAAAATCGTTTATTTTCGCGCGTCGACGGCCCATAGCGTGTTAGTAATCAGTACAAACTTAAAAACTATGTTAGTAGTAACACTTAAACACACATGAGTACAACAATAAAAACACAAATACACAATAAAAACACAAATACACACTAAAAATACAGCCAAGATAAGAGGAGGAAGATTCATCAAGTCCCATGTCTGACATGCAGTTTGATAAATCTATCCATTGTAGGCCCTTAGCCTTTCTGCAAACACCTTCAGAATGCTATTGCTGCTTCCCCTCAATCTACGTATCACTGATGCCACTTTTTTGCGCATGATCGCGAAATAATCGTCAGTGTGCGCATCCGCAAACATCCCTGACGCACTACAGTAAGGTGGAAGCCTCAACAGCAGCGCCCTGAAGGCGTTATTATCATATTGAATGCACAGTGCGCTGTCTGCTTTTTGGGTATGATTAGCCCACAGACTGCTGGTGTAAAATATTTGACAAAACGCTTTAAAAAGTGTTATTTTAACCGGTGCTGAACAACCAGCAAACCTGCGTGCTAGCATGTTTCCCCTCACAGCCAGCGCCCTGCGCTCCCTTTCCATGTCTAAGTCATCTTTTAGATCCTCGGTAACAGTATGGCCCAAATATTTAAATTGTGACACCCTGTTCAAGGGTAAACCGTTCAGTTCTACGGGTGGGACATTTGAGGGACATTTATTTCTTCCTCTAAAAACCAATAACTCACTTTTCGTGGGATTATACTTTAGCCCATGCTGTTCAGCGTATCTTTCACAGATAGTGAGTAACTTTCTGATTCCCCCGATTGAATACGGGCCTAAGAGATCCATCCATTGGAATTTATTCAACATATTATTTCGAATAGTTCTTGAGGGATATATATGCCGATTCTCCTTTATGTGACTCCAAAAATACATTATATGTATATTAAATTCTTCGTCTGGCTTCCTTTATGAATACTAACGCCAGATTACGGCGACATTTTTTCTTACAGTTCGGTCGTTGAACAAAACATCATGCTCATTAGATAAGTACGTAGGTATTTGCGATTTCATTCAGACCATGAATTATCTCTAACCTTTACCACGTCCACGTGCTCGTGTCGTATTTTTTATTGATTTGTATTTTTTTTGGCAGTACTTAAACATACATATTAGGATTATGTTTATACCTTTTATTATTTATTAAACTCAGTAAAATACATAAAGAAGCGACATATAACTTTTGAGGACATCTATTTGTAGTGCTTACTAAAATACTAGGAACTGATCCTGGTATTTTTTATCAGAACCCAAAAAAAAAGGTTTCACCTAGCTAGGTTGTCTAAAAATATCTTATAGTTTTTTTCGCAGTATCGTCTCCTTTTATCTGGCGCAAAATTGAAAACTACGGCTTAAGGTTTATTTGTCATGAAAAAAAAGGTCTTTGTAAAAGGGACCTTGAGCATACGCATTGTGAGAAGAAACAATGTGCTTTCGTTTATTTTTTTAAAGCTGTAGAAACTGGTTTGTTTTATAAAAAGAACAATGTGTTATCGAACTGATTATATTGGGTTTGCGCGAACCCTAAACAGTTAACCCCACTCCTAGTATTGTCGAAGAACCTCCCCACCACCGACCGACTCTGCTGCGCTGCTACCTGCGGGAGCCTCCGCTGCGCTTAGTCGTTTACCCAAGGAGGGTTGACAATTTTGTTTATGATCGGGCGTGAAGAGCGTCGCGTGCGCTGCATGAAACACTGACTTTCTTGAACGGTTCTTACACCCTGAAACTGCATGTAACATGTAGAACAGAGATGTTGACAGGTGAAAAAAAACTATTTATTCCGTCAGTCAGATAATAAAAAATGACGGACATGTATTTTTTGCTTTATCAAATTAATAAAAAATGGTTTAGATATAACGCATTAAAGTTGGGGAGTGGGGGCTTGCTACGTCACAAGCCAGTGACGTCATGCTACATTTTTACGCATTACCTACTCAATGTATTGCCGTAATCTTTTTATTACGTAAAAAATACAATAAATACGTGTCCAATATTTTTAAATAATCTACCAGATGGACAATTTTTTTTTGTCAACTACCGTATTCGTCCGGAGTGTCAGTTTTGCGTCTAGAGCTAGTTTCACATAAAAGTTGTCATTATAATGATTATCTCTATGGTAAGTAGTCACTCGTTACCCGACACTCGTACTGAACGGACGTGTCGCTCCCTGCACTAGGATCATGTACCTTTTTCACCCATGTTACGTTCATGGTGATCATTATTACCTACGCCAAAAGCTGTCATTATAAAAAATAAAGGCATAACATCTGCTCTCAAAGTGTAACAGCCAGGAAGCTTATGCCGCCTAACTAAATGGAAGTTAGTCATACCTATTGCTGGATGTGGAGTCCTCTGAAAACGTTGAACGGTATAGTCATAGCGTTGGAAAGGGTGGTATCCCTCAAGGACGTCGACTTACTTGCCAAATATGACAAGTTACCTGCGCTTCAGCAGCTTTCCCTCCCTACCTCCATTCCATTGTCTGACTAACACAAATTATGAATAACAAAAATTCCGAGAGCGGTCACATCAAAGTCGTCGTTAGAAATTCCAGACCCATTCTCATTTCGAACAATAGCCCAATTCCCATTGTTCCCAACCCAATACAATCGGATCGTTGTAGGTGCAGACTTGAATGTTAACCTGCCCCCACCAAGCGTAAATGTATTTTTCGATTGTTTGTAGTTTCCTGAGTGAGTCCCAAATACTTTTTCTTTCTTGGTCAAAATTTCTCAGGTAGAAAGTATGGAAACGTTCGCTCTACTCGTCCCCCGTTTCTGAAACTGAAGAGGTCTTCTCAAAATAATCGCGCTCTTCCCCCTCCTCTGTCAAGGAAAGAAGACCACCGTATTTTCCCAGGACAACATGGTCAAAAAGACTGGTTATGACGATCCCCACCCCTGCCTCCAACCAATCGGCGTGAAGGTCCAGCGCAGGTATCGTGACAAGAGCGGAGATTTTCAACATGATGCTTTTAGTGTGTGAAGCTACCGAAGACCACAGTCACCCTTTTTTTTCAGGATGAAATCGGTTTGATACTTCTTTACGGGCGATCGGAGGGCAATGTCACGGTCGACCCGTGCAACCACGCACCGCAGAATGTGCCCAGAGCTAGTACCAAAAAGACCACAGTTCCACTAATCCGCCAGCAAATGAAATCCTTTAATGACGTCACCTGCGTTACTGCTGTCCATGGATACTCTTGGAACTGAACACAGTGAGCTTGGCGACCGTCCCTGTAATTCGCCGGGCGATGTGCGTATTGCTTGAGAATAACGTGGTTATTTGTTCGTGTGGATGACACATTTCCATGCAGCGCGAACAACGCCCGGGTGTCTCAAATGTAATGGTCCAAAGGCAAATGGGGTAAAGCGGAGGTGGCCACCTATCATTAAAAAAAATGTAAGTTGAGATATTCTCAACAGTTCAGAAAATTACGCTTATTTAATCATTTTCAAGAAATTTTACAATAGCACTTGGATTTTTCGACCCTGTGAACAAAATTTTCAACAAAGGTGCCTTAATAGTTTAGGTACAAGGTTATATTCCTATTTACGTTCAATGTGGCTCTGCAATGCTTCAAATTTAATTTTTACTGGTTTTTTCTATCGTTTTATAAAACTTTAGCGATACTTTCAGAGCCTAGATTAAAAAAAAAAATACTACCGATTACGTGCACATAGATTAAAAAGTACCTTAATTATTCATAGTTAGATTGGGAAAATTTCATAAAGACAGCATAATGAGAACCTTTAAAAAAAACCGGTCAAGAGCGAGTCGGACTTGCGCACTGAGGGTTCCGTACCAGGACATTTTGGTTGTGAACCGTGAAATGTTTTTAAATTTTCATCTGCGAGGCCTTTATTCGTCAGAGAATTTTAACACTGCGGTGTAGAATATTGTAGTTTTTGGTCAGCGCCATCTCTTGACCAATAGTGGAACTAATATAATTTTTGTTGATGACTTCTGGAAAAGTGTGCTATTTAGAGACATCGTTTTATTTTTCCTGTAATCTTTACATACATTTCTATCACATTTCAGATCTTTCTCTATGCAAACTTCGTAGATAAGAGGGGTCGAAAAAAATGCACCCTAAAAAAATGAAAAATGTTTGAGAATGTGCAAATAGCGCTCTTTCATATGATACCCCACATGCCCAAGGTCCAGCTGCAAAAAAAAATTCTTTCTTATTTGCAAAAAAGTTGGGCATCTAAAATCATTCCAAATTTCAAGTTGATAGCTTGAGATATCCAGCTATGACAGACAGACGGACAGACAGACCGAGTTGCACCATAGGGGTTCCTTTTTACCATTTTGGTACAGAACCCTAATAGAGTTTCATAATTTGCTTTTAAGCTATCTATATGAAATTTTCCCATTCTAACTATCAATAAATAGGGTACTTTTTAAAGCTATGTGCACGTACTCGCTAATAAAAAAAAAAAATATCTTGGCTTGCAAAGTTTCGCTAAAGTTTTATAAAAAGGCATCTTCCAGCCAGATTTGAACTCGCTACATCAAAAAATTTGTTCACAGGCTCGAAAAATTGAAGTGAAAGTGTAAAATTTCTTGAAAATTATTAAGTTTTATATTACATTTTCTGAACTGGTAAGAATATCCCAACTTTTAATTTGTTTAATGATAGGTGGCCACCTCCACTTTACTCCATTTACTTTTGGACCAATACGTTTGAGACACCCTGTATATACCTACTCCTAATGTAGTTCTTGCCGCGTGCGCGACTTGGATAATTCATATTATTTGATTAAATTCATAAAAGTACAAAATAATAATAAATTAGATCTACGGCAGAAGACATGTTGTAATGTGAGGATATATTGAACGAAGTTTATACTTATATTTACTACTTAACAAAATAGAAAAGCCGCATTGATAATATAATACTTTTGGAGTGTATTTATTTAAGGGTACGGAAGCTTTAAGGCTTGTGCAGACCAGCGCGACATGTCGCGCGACGCGACACGAACAATACAATTTCTAAGAAAACTTCACAGTATAACAATAACTGGTGTCGCGTCGCGCGACAAGTCGCGCTGGTCTGCACAAGCCTTTACTTAGTAATAAAGCCGATCGATCAGCACACTACATCTTATTTCAATTTCAAATAACCTTTATTAGCAATCTTTTAAAACTAGTTTTACCATATATTTAACTTAAAGGTTTTGACATCAGAATTATCCAGATTAAACAATCGAAAAAGAAAGTAATTCTTAATCTACTATTAGGACTAGGAATGACTTTCTATGTTGTAGAGTTATTGTTACACAACAACTTAAAAATCATAACCCTCCTTTTTGCTTCGCCGTAGTCGGGTAATAACTACAATTAATTACGGCGCAGTTACGCAGTAAATAAATCCAAAAGTCTTTATTAGGCTCGTCCAGATAAAAAGTATGACTATAAAATGCTGACCTTTGATTGGCCAGTACAGTAACCTTCTGAATTGTTTATATTATGATAACAACCTTATCTTTACATATAATGAAATCGTAGCAGTCAAAATTGTACATTGACTTTTTTATTGAATATATGTACCAAAACTACCCCAGTCGTTTTGAAAAAAGGGGGGTAAAGCTTGTATCGCGTGGTCCGATAATTTTGAAACTCAGCATAATATTTATAAAAAGTATAAATTATGTATAACAATTTGGATTTTTCGAAATTGAACCCTTTACTGGGTTAAAAGGGGTAATCAAGTTTTTAGGGGAGAATTTTAGTGCTTGCTTTAATTATAAAGCCAAATAACGGAAAATCAATCAACTATTTTTCCAAAATCAATTCTTAAATATCGGGATGAAAAGCAGAAAAACAATTTGTATGAAAAACCACAATCCTTTGATTTACACATTTTAAACACGATACACAGATATATATTTAAGCAAATAATAAAAAGACCGTAATGATTAATTTTCTCAAACTACCCTTTAAAGGGGGGGTGTTAAAGTTCGTGGGGGAACTTGAATTAAAAAATAGCGCGCTATTTTGATTTTTAGATGGTTACAGCAAGAACAATTTTACGACGGGAAAACAAATGAACAACAGATTTTGAAAAAAAAAAGAGTCATGCAATATTATAAAATTAACTTGAATTTAAATTCTAAATAGAAAGATAATAATATCTATCTTCACACTAGCTAGTATCAAAAATCGGCAATTTCATAGGTAAGGACCTAAAATGAACAACAGATTTTGGAAAAAAAAGAGTCATGCAATATTATAAAATTAACTTGAATTTGAAATTCTAAATAGAAAGATAATAATATCTATCTTCACACTAGCTAGTATCAAAAATCGGCAATTTCATAGGTAAGGACCTATACAAAATCTGCGCGGGCGAGGTCGCGGGCGAAGTGCTGGTGAGTTAATAATCATAAATCATCTATTAAAAGAATATTTATGTTAACAAGCATTATCTTTGTATATAAATTTCAATGTCCAGGACCGATTATCTAAATGTAAGTTCGATTTTATTTTATTTATAACTAGCTTCTGCCCACTACTTCGTTAGCGTGGCAGTCGTAAGACACCACCGTGTACTACAATAACAGCCACATTTTTTATAAAACGTCCCTTTATACTACGTTTGTAGTTTTGGTCTCAGCAGCCAAATTATCACTTGCTTCAAAAACAGTGAAGGAAAACATCGTGAGGAAACCGGCATGCTTGAGAGATATTTCTCGACGGCATGTGAACCCAAGTCAGAGGCCCATGGGCGGCTTTAAAACTCTGACACCAGGTTAGTCACTAACATAGAAATATAAATTACAGGAGAAGTGGCATGGGGGCGTGTCTGTTTCAGCGCGTCATGATCACGGTGCTCATGGCTCAGGCAAATGGCCGTCTCCGCTAACTAGTGCTCATTCGAACGCGATCGTGATAACATTTAAGAATACCGTGTTGTTCAGTGTTTTCTGAACCACTTTTCATAAATCAATACAAGTATTTTACTATATTTGTGTTGAAAATCATGAAAAACAACAAATCGTAAAATATTTCTTGCCTTTACTACGATATTTTTGTTTTCATATATAACAGCGACTGTACTATTATTATTGTTCTCCTTTCTTTTATTTATGATGTGAACACACAAGATTTCTTATTAACAGTCACCTAACCATAGATATTTATTTATTTATAATATGTAGTTAATTAAAACGGTACAACACCAATTACATTAATTAAAATATAAACATAAAAGGAACCTGTATTTCATATATCTGTGAAAGGAACCAACATAATTTTGACAATAATTTATGTTGTATATAAATTTTAAAGTAAATCCCCAATCTGTCGTGATTCAAACTCAAACTCAAAGCATTTATTTCAATTAAACCATTTACAGGCACTTTTGAATTGTCAAGGAATTTGTCAGTCAGAAATATGAAGCTAGTTGCTCATTAAAAAGCGTAGTAGGTACCTATGGAGAAGAACGGGCAAGAAACTCCACGGACACTCTTTTAAATATTGAATTTATTATAACCATGACAGGAGAGGCCCAAAAGTTTATTTATTTATTTTATATATTTATTCACTCCAAACATACAAATATCCATACAGGCTAGACCCAATGCGATATTGTAGTACACTTAAAAATTAACTAGTTCCACTGCTTGTACCGTATCAAATTCTATAGGTAGGACAAAATCTGTCGATGTCATCAGCAATGAGGTAAGGTAGGTTTATGTTTGTCGGTGTCCGTTCTCTCAAAGACATGTGACATCCACCAACCCGCACTGGGCCGGCGCGGCGTGGTGGATTATGGCCCACTCCCTCTCACAGAGAGATGGCCTGTGTCCCCGGCAGTGGGAACATTAAGGGCTGATTATGTTACGCTCCAGTTACGGGTTAGTCCACCTTCGCCGTCGAGGTAGACCGCGGCGAGGGTGGTGTGACGATCTAAGCATGTTTGCGAGGCCAATGGGGTCAGAGATCGCACAAAATAGAGAGTTTTGGAAGGAAAAAGAGGAGGCCTTTGCCCAGCAGTGGAACACAATATAGGCTAATAAAATAAAACCGGCCAAGTGCGAGTTGGACCACGTACAATGAAGGGTTCGTAGTTGGGATGAATTTATCCCAAAACAAACTTAACGTTGTAGTTGAAAAAACATTTCTCCCATACATCGATTTCTCGATACGTCACGGTCAAAAAAACGTTGCAGGTCTAGTTGAAAACCAGCGTCAGGCACTAGTTGTCTGGCATTTTTTCTGAACTAGGCCTATTTGGCGCAGCCGCGAGGCACACTTTCGTTTGCTTTTGGGATAAATTCATCCCAACTACGGAACCCTTCATTGTACGTGGTCCGAGACGCACTTGGCCGGTTTTTTTTCTATAAGCAGTTATTGAAATCAATAGAAAGGCGACACGTGTTTAATTTTTTAACAATTTCTTATTGACATCAATAGAGAACCCCATAAAGTGTTACAAAATATGTGACATATTCCTAGAAAATTTCGCTTTTATTCGCCAAAAAAAACAAACTTAAAATCACGTATTAGCATTTTCATTTGCATAATCATTACAAGAACTAAGTACCTATTCATTTAGTTAGTTTCTATGTTTTCCTGCTTAAGGTTGCGTTTCCACCAAAGATGAGCGAGGATGCGTAGCGAGGGATGTGTGTGAAACTTAACAATAACAACGCTAGCTTAGCTCAAACCATGACAGTGAAGCGATGTTATTGGTTAGTTTCACACACATCCCTCGCTATGCATCCTCGCTCATCTCTGGTGGAAACGCAGCCTAAGTCTTTGCCCTTGGTCATATCATATAGATATGACAATGTTGTAGATACTAAACTATCTTCCGGAGTCTACACCGTTAACTGGACTGCGGATGCTTTGCAGCTGCATTTGCATATCTAGGGTAGCTACGCTTCTTTAGTTACCTACCTACGTCACGGGATTGCTGCGTTTAGCAAATGTTTTTCTAATATAGAAAACACAACATTTCGCACTAATTAGTAAATTTCGCATTTATCGCATCTTTTCGTAAAAACGAAAATTACGTAGGTATCCCTAAATATTATATAATAATAAATTTATCGAAATTAATAATAATAAGGATTTTAATAAACAAATCAAATAAGTACATATCTTGACTTGGCTCGCGAGCTTATCGATATGTGGAATGTGGACTCAGCGATCATTGTGCCGATAATCATAACAGCCAATGTCTTAATAGCCAAGAGCCTCGACCAACACCCGAGGGGGCTTTCGTTGGGCAGCTGGATTAAGGGCTTGATTCAGAAAGCGGTACTTCTGGACACGGCTCGTATTGTTAGGAGGTTCCTCTCTCTGGAGCCCTGACCGCCGCCGCCGGTAGCTTGGACCCTGTTTTCGATAACGGTGGGCTACTATTTTTATATATTTTTAAAAAGTTTTATATTATTTATATTCTAAAATAATTTAAAAATATAATTTATAGAATATAATTAAATAAAGGAAATTAGAATCCTAAGATAACGCTATACACGAAAAGAAAATTAAAAATATTCACTTGCCTTTTACAAAAACTCTAGCAAACGCAATCTAAAGATTTATCCACAAAACCGAGATATCTGTAGGTACCAATGTACTGGATACACAAACACCTGTTAGAGTTATCTCGCTAATAAGATCGAGATATAAAGGTGTGATGTTTATCGTTTTCAGGCTTTCAGTCGCGGTCCGGTCGTCGGGCGCGCTTCACGGTTTTCAGGAATTGAGGAAAAGCGCGCCAATTTTCCGCGAACGTAGTACTGAAAAAGTTTGCGACTGTTTAACGATTCCATGTTTTGTGTAAAGTGATTTTATCAAAAGTTTGTAGTAATTAATTAGATCAATGATATTGGTACAGTTTCCCTTTGTCTAAATAATAATTTTGGAGCAATTTTCTGATTTATATTTTATAGATTAAAGATAGAAGTAGTAAAGTGAAAACTGACTTAGAATACTAAACTTATATCATAATTAATAGACTTTTGTAGTTTTCGATGAGCAACATCAATGATTGCAAAGCAAGTACATTTTCAGTAAATTGATTTGACATTCAGGCTCGTTAGAAAATCTGTTGTCAATATGCTGATTAGCATCTGCTGCTGAAACAATTAATTAAAAGCGTACAAATATTTTATATTCTTCGAATTGTGAAAGTTTTGAACAACGACTCCACGAGATAGGCTCAACCAACTGTGGAGTCCACAAGTTAAAATATTAAAATTATGTTACACTTGTAACAATAATTTTAAAAGTAGTTTATTTGTATTCGTTTTAAGGAAATATAAGAATACTTGATTTGGTTATTATACGATTTATTATTGTAGTTTGTTAAAAAAATTATAGGTACTCTCTTTAATATAATTAGGCTAAAAACTAACTTACAATCAGTATAATAGCAAGAAAATAGTGAATAAAATGTAAAACAGAATCTTAAAAAGCATATAAAGTAAATGGTGCAATTACAGTAAAAATCGTGTCTGTTGATAGAAGAAAACATTTATCAAGAGGAAACGCAAGGCAATGAAAATGAGAGGTTAGTGAAAACAGAACATTGTTTATCTTTAACCTTATTCTAATAGAATTCTGACCGGTCAAACGGTATTTTATTTATGTGCACACTGTGTTATATTTTTAGTAGGAATTTATTTATACAACGTTTTTCTTTTGATATCCTATAACTCTAGGGTATTTATGAGACTATGTCAAAGAACCATCTGGCATAATTATGCATTATTTATTATTATTTTCTTTTTTCTTAGAAAATTATTCGACAGTCTCACGATTATTTATGTAAAACACACTTACGTAAAATAAAAAAATAAAAAAGACATTTAATTAACACTTTTTTTATCCATAAAAAGATATGACGACGTCGCATTTTCTTAACTTTACATGAATGATTGGTTTGAATGAACATGATTTTTTCATTGATAAGTACGAGACTTAAAAATGAAACTTAGATATAGACAGTCTAGTGTTATGTTATCTTCCAAACTATGTATTTTTAACCGTCTTCCAAAAAAGAGGAGGTTATATGTTCGACGCGTATGTATGTTTTTTTATTTTTATGTATGTCGTGTGTGTCGGTGGCAAAAATCGAAAATTCAAAACCAAAGACACCGATTTCCGAAATTAAAGATATTTTTCACATTACACACAGATATTGTTATTTTTCGGAAGTCGGTTGTTTTTTTTTGTAAAAGGTTTTTCGAACACTTGTTCTAGGACATTTTGTATTTATTTTACTTAAAGCTTATACCTTAGAGATATAGGACGTCAAAAGGAACGTTGTATATTAGTAAAAGTTTTTTCCTAAACAAAACCAACAGAAAAGGTAATAATATAGTATAAAAAGAAAAGGTAATAATTTTTTTTTTTATCGTGTTTTTATGGATCATGTGGTCTGCAATAAAGATTTTTATTATTATTTTTTTATTTATTTTTATTTTTATTAATACCTTTGACGAGGATCGCTAAGTATAGCTACTATTATAAACTTATCACGAATTAGATTATTGGTTGCGTGCAGACTTTAGTTTAATAATTAGTATACTTAGTACGTATCATTTCACTGGATTTGAGTCAGAACGATGACGGTTTTTCCTTCACAGTGTGAAAATATAAAATGATTTGAATTAACTGTTTCATCATCATTACCTACTACTCGGACTTTTGATTCACATTTTCAGAAATGCTGCAATTTTCTTTGCAGCGGAACATTGTTTTTTTTTGCTAAGACAGACGAATTGAATAAAACTGACGAATTGAATAAAACTGACGAATCGACGAAAACTGGCAAACAGTGGAAACTGTCGAGTTAAAGAAACTGTCTTATCGATAAAACTAACGAATCAGTGAAACTGACTAATCAACGAAACTGGCGAATTAAATAAACTGACGACTGAGGAAAACTGACCAGTGATACGCGGAGTCGTTTTAGTTGGGGTTCCAAACTTCCAACGTCAACTAAAACGTTCGTATGAAAACTTTTACCATAAAAAATACAGATTTTCTATAAAAGCACATTATTATTAAAGAAAGTAGGTCTAGAATTCTAGATTGGTACGTCATAGGTGTAATCCAAATATTGTGCCGCTTGTTCATATACCTAATCTACTGATTATTCAATTTTATGGTATGTGGTGTGACCGTCAGACTGCCAAGTCATAGGTCTCGAGTTCGAACCCAAGGCATACACCTCTCATGGCGGCATGGAGTGTGCGATTGTCGCAACCCAGCGCTGGGCACGCCACAATTGCGGCGGTAAGGCCCCTCTTTGAGGAGTGGCTAGAGAGGCGCCACGGCGCACAGTGGGAAAATCGCGTATGTTTCGTCTCAAAACTCCGTATCTCAGTTGTTACAAAACTAAATGAGCTGTAATTTTGCACACATATACTTGAATGTATGATGTTTAATGAAAATAATTTTGATTTTGAAAATTCTGTTTATTAATTAATTTTAAAATTAAACTTAAAAAAATACATGCATTTTATAAGAAAAACATACATATGTTTGTTTAATTTACATAAAATGGAATACAATACATACTAATACATAGTACCAAACGAGAAAACAAAATATGTACACAATTCAGCAAGCTTCTACAGATTTTCATTGACAGCAAGAAGGGCCTTGGCTTCATCTAAAAGTTCTTTCGATATTGTTTCTGAGGTATTTCTCAAACTTGATATATAAGGATCAGAAGTGTACAATAAGGTATGGAACACGTCTTCATTGGTAGCCGCTCTTGAACACTTTCTAGAATGATGAAGTCTAAATTTTTTGTAATCCTTATTTCGGGATTCTTGCGCGTCTTCGGACAATTGTCCGATAGGTAAAATAGCATAGTACTCAATTATTTTTTCGCCGTGAATAAGTATTTTATGCACGGAGGAAGGCATATAATACCAGTTATAATTATTTACGTACAGTTGGGCTGTACTATATGCGTATTCACCGAACTTTTTTGAATCAATAGCCATGCCAGATAACATAGTTTGTAGTATTATGTACATTCGTTTTATAAGTTCTACGTCTACTCCTGTAATGTCTGCAGAGCAAGAGTAATTCTGAAAAAATTTCCGAGCCGTGTTTCCGTCATTACTATTTCCAGTGCCTTGTCGAGGTTTATCGACATGCAGTCCCATTTCTTCCCTAAACCGCTTTTGCACCAGTTTTTTCTTTTCGTCTTTGCTTTTTTTATTTTCGGGTGTAGTAGCTGACCACTTTTCAAAAGGCAAGTTATAGGAAATGTGTAAGATCATCTCCATACTCCTAATCCAAGCATGAAGTGTTGACAGTCCGTATTGAAATGAACTTTCGTTCACATCTCGTGTCCTAACTGCCTCTAAGTTATTCATTTGTCGAGGAGTAGCACCACACACTGTACAAGAAGCGCTTGAACGGGTTTCAGTTAAAACTTGTGCCACTTTACCATCAATCATGGTTAAAAATAGGTCATGAGTAATTTCGATTACCTCACCATTCTTATTTATCAGGGAAGGAGATAGATTTTGTTTTTGATTGCTGATATCAGCCACAACAGATGCGGTTTTTTCAGGAGTTTCTTTGGCAAATTCTAACAATATAGGTCTGCAATATCTTACAGATGAGCAAGTTTCATTCTTCCAAACAACAGTATTAGTTGTCTCATCTATGAGTCTAATGGGTACAAGTGAAGCAATAAAAAGGTTTGCATCTGATATAAAATCGCTTTCTTCGGGCAAAACTTGCTTGTATTCACTCTGCCCAGATGACCCGTCACAACCCCATTTACAGAATAGTTTCAACTTTCTTAAACCGTTTTTGTAAACTGAACCAATTAGTAATATACGTGCCACAGTATGATCCAACAAGTCTTGCAGATTGACTTTTGCACTTATGTTAGTAATGGTTATGCTCGAATCTGGTGGGTAACACATCTTCTTCGCTTCGAGTAAAGTTGGATAAGAAGGAAACACTGAGCAGTTTTTGTCCGCCAAACAAATACGAAGTTTTCCATACTGTTCTTTGTTAAGGTCTAAGTCAATAAATGTCCGTAGTGCTTCTTCCTTTGTAAAAGGTGTAACGTCTACAGGGTTTTCTGTTACGTATTTAAGAATGTTTTTCTTATCATTTCTTGATGCAGTTCGTATAATATTAACGATTGAGGCCTCCTCCGTCTCACCCATAGACCGTAATTCCTGAGCATATGCATTGAGCACACAGTCCAATCCGTACTCTTGTATCAATTCCATGTTTTTTCGTTTCTTTGTTTTTTCTGAAGATGCTTCGTATGGTTTCGAAGGTCTGCCACCACTACTTCCAGACGTATTAGGGTCATTAACCGCGACTCGACACTCTAGTGGAACACGAAATTGACCGTCTAACCAGTTGACGTTCTTACTTTCAAAGCGTTCTTTTCTTCGAGATGCATTTCTCCAGCGTTCGTTACATTTAGATACCAAGTTTCTTTGAATGTAGGAGACCACAGTAGCCATATCCTCCGGTGACAAATTGTAATTTTCTTGTAAGTAGTCTTCTACATTATGCCTATTTATCAACAAATTGCACAACTCTCGTATGCTACAAACAAATTCACCCATTTTTCAAGCAGTCAACTTCTGCGAATATTCGAAAATAAGTAATAACTGCTTTTTAGGGCATATATGTGACCAAAAACTGTGAATGTTTCAGGGTTCGCCTTCCTTTTATTGGCCAATGAAATAGTGCTATGTGCAAAAAGATAAGAAACTAATAAATTGCACTCTTCCCATAACCAACCTGTTTTTTATTTGACCCTAATAGATAATGGGCCATATTTTATAAAGTAAGGTGGTTAAAACTGTATCAAAACCACAAAAAAACTATTAATAATACTCATCACTGTAATGAACTTTTTATCAATTTGACCTTCATAGATAAAAAATAATTATATGAGAAATAAAACGAAATTGAAAAAAAAAAAAAATATCTTGCGATATGTTTTGATCCCGTGTCAGAAAAAGCGCAAATATGCGCAACTTTTTATTTTCTCCTTGCATAAACTAATGTATAAAGATCTTAATACAATAAATATCTCGACAGCGGCAAGCAGCGGTAAAGGGTAAAAGACTCGTTAAAAAAAAAAATACACTAAAAATATACCATCTTAAACGATATTGGTTAATTTTATTTTATTAAACCAATGTATATAATATTAATTACTAAACGTTATGAAGACATTATAAGCATTCCAAAACTGTATAATACTTGTACATTTATATCAAAAACTTTTGAGTAATGTGGCGTTGAATTGTAGTAACGTATTGCGTTTAAATTACGTTATTGAACATGAGTGAGCTTTGATGCCTATTTATAAACATTATGATTAACTAAAAAAAAACAAAAAATTGCGAAAAGAAAGCTTATTTATTGGACTATATTAATTTATTAATTTTATTCCATTACAACGACTTTCACGTGAAACGGTTTTGAGACGGCTTTGTATGGGGCTTTCCCACAGTGCGGCGTCCTCACCTTCCGCCTGACGCAGGTCCTCACCGGACACGGTTGTTTCGGGAGGTTCCTGTTCAGGATTAGGCGGGAGGAAACGCCCGGGTGTCACCATTGTGTGGATCGCCCGGAGGACACGGTGGAGCATACGGTGGAGGTCTGCCCTGCTTGGGCGGAGCACCGCCGTGTCCTCACGGAGGCGATCGGCAGCGGCGATCTCTCGCGTCCGGCCCTGGTTCAGGCCATGGTCCGGAGCGAGAGTGCATGGGAAGCCGTCACTTCCTTCTGCGAAGCAGTAATGCTCGCGAAGGAGGAGGCGGAGCGCGCGAGGGAAATGCAAGATGCGCGCCCTCGCGCCCCTAGTCGCCGCAGGAGACGCCCCGGGCGTCGGGAGTCGCGAGCCGACTTCCGGCCACCGTAGGCGCGGGCTTGCAGACGGTTGGCAACGGGTAGCTCGCCGTCCGATTAGGACCAGGCCCGGGTCGACGGCGCGTTGTGTTCCACATGCGCGTCAAAGAGATGTCAGCACCAACTGACGGGGTCCGTAAGGGCCAATGCCTGCCAGGGCTGCAAGTTTGTCCGAAAGGGATATCGCGGCCCCGGCATACAGGCAACGGAAGGAACACGGGTGGGTCCTCCCTCTCGCTCCGCCCAGAGCGGGAGGAGTCATTTGAAGATTTCCCAACCAAAAAAAAAAAAAAAAACACACTCTTCTGACTTTTCGGATTCATGTGCGTATTGTATAATTATCACTTGCTTCAATAGCGGTGAAGGAAAACATCGTAACGAAATCGGGAGAGATACCGAGTATTTCTCGACGGAGAGATATAACTCTGACATCAGTACGGCTAACATGACAAGCGCGAGGACGCTCTTTTTCTCGTTTTGTCGAAATTTATCTACGATTCCGACGTCATTCTAATCCCTAACATGACCGTAAACGACGAGTAATCTCGAAAACGGCACTTTGACACTTCTATATGTCGCGACGAGAAACCAATGTTGCAAATTATTAAAAACTAATTATTTTTATTATAGCAACATTGGCTTGAGATTCCATTTCATTCTTTCTATGATGCCGATTCTCTTGTCACGAATGCCTCTAAACTAGACAAAAAATCTAGTTAAGTTAAAAAAAATAGTTTACTCACTGAGTGATTAATTGAGTGAAAATGTCAATTTTGCTATTCTGAATTTGACGTTTTTCACCTAAAATTTGGAATGTGTAACTGACTATTTTAAATCGCGATTAAAAAGGTGTGGATTAAAATGAGTTGTCATGAACCAAAATTCACACCAACACTTCGACGGTGCAATAACAGTACTGTATCTTTTTGTTCTTTTCTTTTGCTTTTATCTCGAAAATGGTGAGTCCTATCGCAAAAATAATGAAAATTTCGACCCCCTCTATAGAACCCATAAACCCCTAAAACTCAACATGCAGGTAATACACGTACTACAACGTACGTAATACAGGTACAAAAAGCGAAAAATTCCATATAAAACATGTCATTCCAATATAAATAGTAGTTAAAACTAAGTATTTTCTTTATTAATATATTGTAAAATATAATGATGATTAAAATAAGTACAATTTTGAAACTGCCACTGATATTTTGGAGTTTTTTTTGCATCATTATTTTCTCTACTCTTACGATAAAATGACAAAAATCGCAGATTATCTCGTGTTGAATTGTCAAAAATCAAGATAACTAAGGTGCCATGTTAGGGTTTGTCGAAAAAACATCAAGTTTGACAGAACGAGTCGACTATTTTGTATGGCAGCGCTGTCAGAAAATGAGAAAAGTGACAGAAATAGACGACAATTACTCACGCGAGAGTGAGTAATTGTCGTGTGTGTCATGTTAGGCCTACAGGGTAGTCACTAACCACTCGGAAAGAAGAAGACCTGTACGAATGCGTTCTTTGTTTACGGTAATGTACGAAATAAAATAAAATAAATCTCTCTTCATTTTCTTACTGGGCATAATTTTATGATCGTCCTGTATTGCTGCACAACTACTCCATGAAACTCCATCAAATTTTTTGTTCAATCATATTGTTATATCGCCAAAAATCGCATCCGTTGGTACTAATATTCGTAGATGCGAAATCAAGTCTATGACCAGCGCAACGTAGTGCTGAAGCAAATCAGATGGCCTCTGAGCCAACAGAGCAACCATATAAAGCCTTTTATAGAATTAAACTGACATGCCAGATATTAATGCTTCCACAAAACCGTCTCCTCAAACCTTTGACAGAACCAAAGCAAAAATAAATAAAGCGCCTTTTCCTCGATATGTAGGTAACGTATCGTAATCGCGACAGACTACCGAGAAGCGAGCTAATTAGTTTCTTTAGGTAGGTATATTCTATCTCGTTTTATTCCTTTTAGCACACTTTGATTGGCTGAAAATGGAATAAAAGCTTGTAAATACAGTTTGCATTAGCGGCGGTTATCAGTACCTACGGTCAACCGCACGTCACTAGTAATAACACTCAATGCGAAAATCGCTTTTACTGCTATGAAATATAGGCGCTGTCAATGTCAAATTATTGCCACGTGTGGTTAGGGTTACCATCTGTCAGGCATTTGCCGCATTTGACAGGCATTTTACGGTTAAGACAGCCGTGCGGCCGGCGCGGCGTGCGGAGACAGGCATTTTTGAATTTCCCAAATAAATGCACAGTTGAGTAAAGAAAGGAACCGCCTTTTTTTTTTTTTTGAGTTTTGGAAACTATCAAATAACTTCTCCCGCTCTGAGCGGAGCGAGAGGGCGTGTCAGACTCTTACTGAGTAAAACCCACCCGTGTTCCTTAAGTTGCCTGTACGTTGCCAGGGGCCACGGTATCCCTTTCGGACTTTCCCGCGACCCCGGCAGGCATCGGTACTAGCGGACCCCTTCCGTTGTACTGACATCTCTTTGAGGCGCGCGTGGAACACAACGCGCCGTCGACCCGGGCCTGGGGTCGTTATCGGACGGCGAGCTACCCATTGCTCACCGTCCGCAAGACCGCGCCTACAGTGGCCGGAAATCGGCTCGCGGCTCCCGACGCCCAGCGTCTCCTGCGGCGGTTAAGGGCGTGAGGGCCCGACATTTGCCTCTCCCTCACGCGCTCCGTCTCCTCCTTCGCGAGCAATACTGCTTCGCAGTAGGAGGTGACGGCTTCCCACGCCCTCTCGCTCCGTATCATGGCCTGGACCAGGGCTGGACGCGAGAGATCACTGCCACCGATCGCCTCCACAAGGACACGGCGGTGCCCCGTCCAAGCCAGGCAGACCTCCACCGTATGCTCCACCGTGTCCTCCGGGCGATCCACACAGTGGTGACACCCGGGCGTTTCGAGAAAAGAACAGCCGGACAATAGAGTCGGTAAAAGCGTTATGAGTAAATCAAGAAAACTTTAAAAACGTTTCGTGTGAATAAATTTTAGGAAAAAATAACTTTAGAAAAAAGAAATAGTCTTAGTGGTCGTAAATTGTTCATAATTTTCATTTTGAATAAATGTCAGTCTTTAAAACTATCTGTTGCGTATTATTTATTTTTAAACTTACAGTTTTTTTACAATAGACAGGTATTTTTCAAAAATATCAGGCATTTTGTACACCCTAGACAGGCATCCTACCTTACATAGATGGTAACCCTACGTGTGATTGACCATCCAAGATGGCGGCTTGCAGGAGTTGACTGTTTTATCACTCGCAGTGTAACATTATTTTGACGACACGGTTGGCGCAGTGGCTGAGCGATCGACTGCTCCGCAACGTGTCGCGGGTTCGATCCCCGCACGGAACAAAGATTTGTATGATCTGCAAGTAGTTGTTCCGGGTCTGGGTGTTAGTGTATGTGAGTTTCTATGTTTGTAAACGCACCCACGATACAGGAAGAAGTTAGTGTGGGGCAACGTTAAAAAAATAAAAATAAAACTGAAACAATAATAACTTCGGAAAAATACCTACATGTGCATTGTACATACATAATTTTACTGTTTTTTTCTATACCTTTAAATATAGGTGAATGGAATAAAACAGGTATTTGCTACTAATATTATAAACGCGAAAGTTTGTGAGTATGAATGGATGTATGGATGTTTGTTAAGGCTTGTGCAGACCAGCGCGACTTGTCGCGCGACGCGACACGAACAATACAATTTCTAAGAAAACTTCACAGTATAACAATAACCGGTGTCGCGTCGCGCGACAAGTCGCGCTGGTCTGCACAAGCTTTTACTCTTTCACGCAAAAACTACTGAACGGATTTGGATGAAATTTGGCACACAGATAGTTTATAGCCTGGATTAACACATAGGATACTTTTTATCCCGATATTCTTACTGGATCGAGATTTATACGGGTGAAACCGCGGTGCGCTGCTAGTATTTGATAAAAATCTTAATTAAATTCATTCACCACTGCCGAAACCACTGGGTCTAGAAGCATGAACTTTTGCACTAGAGTTCTTTTGCACGAAGGTGAGCACTAATCAAGGATTGTGTTTAAATTCATCCCCTATGGGGGTTAACAAGGGGATGAAAGTTTGTATGGAAATTCATCATTATTGAAGTTAGACACATGGAATTTGGTATTTAGAGTTCTGTTTATGAGTTGCAGCTAGTTGTATCATTGTTTCTTCGAAACTCACAAGGCAGCCTGTCCACTGGAGCGGAGACGAGAGGAGAGGAGCGGAGCTGTGACAATATTCAGCAATAGAATCTAAACTCTGGAGCGGAGTTTAGATTCCATTGGTTAATATTGACACAAAGGCTCCTGATAAGTTGCCGATGGGAAACCCCGTCGGGCAAACGTCTTGTATAATATTTTATTTTTATGTAAAACATATGTACCTATTACGTATTGGGCTATTTTCAGTACAGTGCTAACCAAAGCTAAGTATAAGATTGTACGAAGGACAGCCAATATAATTACCTGTGAATTTGTCTGTCACGAACCAAATGTTTAGACAAAACATTGACATCCCACGTATGTGTTAATGAAATACCATAAATAGACAGATAAAGGAGGATGTCGAGAGTTCATGAGCAACAAAGAAGTATAAAAGTGCCCGCATAGAACAAAAGCAGCCAAGTGCGAGCCGGACACACACACGAAGGGTTCCATACCACCGTACAATATTAAAAAAAAAAAAAAAAAAAAAAAAAAAATATTAAAAAAAAAACACGTTTCTTGTATTTGGACCCCCTTTCATTTTTACAATATTTAATTTCTATTATTTCTTGTTATAGCGGCCATACACACTCTATGAACATTTCAAGTGTCTACCTATTACGGTTCAAAAGATACATCCCTGTGACAGATGGACGGACGGGCGGTCTTAGTAATAGGTTCCCATTGGCACCCTTTGGATACGGAACCCTAAAATTAAAGCACCACCTGAATCATGTATAAATTGTACGTTTTTACCGTTTTTATAACTTAATTTTAGTTTATTACCAGGCGAAACCGTCGCCTATCTTAATTATTATGTTTTTCCTCATAGGAGTGAATATTTGTACCTATTCTTTTTGAGCGAAATAAATTTCTTAAACTGTAAAAACAAAACTCCGTCCTTTTCTTAGTTTGCCAAGTTTGTCTAAGACTTCTTTGCCACTGACATACGATAAAGGAAACCAAGTGTGTTCTGTTCAATGCTGGAAAGAAAAGATGAGGAAAAGATGGTGTGTATTTTGTCTTTTTTTTATGTGCGGTTTGTTTGTGCAGAATCTTGATCGAAGTGCAGAATAAACAAAATTTTCTCCGAAGTTCCTAGAATTTTGAGACTTTCGTCAGATCATAGAAGCATAAACAATTATGGTATGGTCATTCAATTTTGCTTGAAGGGCCGTAAAATTGTATGATTTGACGAGAGGCACTACGCTAATTAAGTAACTTTACAGCGTTGCAAAAGTTACAAATCAATCTCACCTGAAAGGCAATATCGATAATAGATAGTGTTTCAATTAGCTAAGTAGTCTGAGAGTGTCCCCACTCCCCACTGTCATTTTGAAATGGAACATAATATGCATCTTAGTGCGGATTTTACCAATGAAATTGTAACGCATTCAAGAGCTGTTAGTGTATAATATCCCAATACAATTTTGACACTACGAGTAACAGCTCTTGAACGCGTTTTAGAAATGCTGATTGCGTTCATTTTCATTGGTGAAACTGAACGAGTCAAACTAACGGCAGATCCCTTAGTTTGATACGTTGAAAAGGGAAAGGCAGACGGAAGATAGTCAAAAGCGAAAGCGTTATACTGACTCAGACTTGGGAAAAGATCTTCCATCTTAGATCTTGCCAGTCAGTGGACCAGAGAAAAGCTAAATCGGAGAACTGTGGATACGGGAATATGGAAGGCTCGTAAAATGGTATTACAGAAGAATCAGACAGAGAAGTGGTTGAAAATATGCTGAAATTATGTTGTAGCAATGCGTAATTAGGTACTCGTCTAGCGGTTATTGGCCTCCATTAACCCTTTAAGGGTAAATTACCAAATTTGCCTAAACATATAGCTGTACAGTCGAGCAGTTTAGCAGCGAGGAGACAAGAACCTTAGTCATCTTTACGAATCTTTCGAGTAGAGAGGAAGCATCTGTTCCACGTTGAACATGGAAGATTAAGAACAAATACAAATTTTTCAAAGCTACGATATGTGTAAAAAAAATATACTCAATAGCCAATCGTAATGCAAGAACAAAAACCACAATGTAGATGATTTGAACGAGAAATTTCTCGCTCACTAACAACGAGCTGAGTTGAATTATGCTCTGTAGCTATGGTCGAAGAGTTGCTGTTAGATTAACTCCAATTTGTATTGTTGTGTTGACGTATCAGCTACACAGACATGCTGACCTAGTATTCAGTGATCATGCATTGTGCACACGGTGCCGGTAAATAGATTAACTATCTAGGTACTACTGATACTAACTTCCGCACTATTACTCGTTTATGCCTCATTTACATTTAGTCCCTGCCACTGCTCCTCGCGGTGCCGGCAATAATTCCCTAAATACTGCCGTACAGTTCGCGTCAAATAACTTTGCCGCTCTGAAGTTACGTTGCGCATGCACGCTGGCATTTTTTTTTATTTTTTTTGTAGTACATCTCGTAGCTAACCACTGAGGTCATGACTACTTAACCGGACAATCCTGTGGCTGCCTTAAGCTTCTACACTCAAAGCCTCCGCCAGGGGAACACGCTGGCATGCGCACCACTGTTTTATATGGAAGATTGACTATTGACTATACTAAGTCTAGTCATTTGTAGCCTACTTCAGAGCGGCAAAGTTATTTGACGCGAACTGTGGCAGGATGGAGAGAAGTATCGTGTTTGCATTCTCGTCCTGCCCACTTCCCTGCCTGAGTGTAAATGGGATATTAGAAGTACAGTCACTATAGATATTACAGGGCGTCCCACGGATATGCTACATGGAGGGAAAGTACCTTGAATATTGTAGATGGAACATTTTACTGAAAGAAGACATTATTTGGTCTTCCTTTTATTTTAGACACTGTTATTTAGCAAAAAAAATAATCCTTATGATGAAGCCTTTCGATCGGTATCAATCTACCTAGCCTTTTCCCAACTATGTTGGGGTCGGCTTCCAGTCTAACCGGATGCAGCTGAATACTAGTATTTTACATGGAGCGACTGCCTATCTGACCTCCACAACCCAGTAACTGGGTAATACGATACCCCTTGGTAAGACTGGTGTCAGACTTTCGGGCTTCTGACGACTCGTAACGACTGTCAAAGATCTACGAATGACCGCTGGGACCAACGGCTTAACGTGCTTTCCAAGGCACGATCACCTTTCGATCGGTATGATAAAGCTAAAGGGTGATTATTTTTCTCGTGAAACGGGTTCCTTTTCCGGTTCAACCATGTAATTATTTAAATATCTATGAATGCAGTTTAAATTGTTTTTTAAATTCAAATAATGTATTCTTTCAGTAAAATGTTCCATCTAAAATATTCATGGTACTTTCCCTCCATGTGGCATATCCACGGGACGCCCTGTATATTTACACATTATATTTTTTAAATGATCTGCGTTGTTAGTCTAGTGGTCGCAAGTTCTACTGCTAAGCATGAGGTCCCGGGATCGATTCCCAGGTCGGACAAAGTGTTATTGGGTCTTCCATCTGGAATTTCTCAGTAGCAGCCCAGAGTCTGGATTTGTGCCCGGTTGATAGCAATAGGGTCACCTCCTATTACATGGGACTTAAACATAACTGGCGAAATGTGGGTGTACTAGGTACACTTCTGCCTAACCCTTCGGGGAAATACGGGCGTGATGTTAAGTGTATGTGATTTAAAGTAACGAATGATGGGCATTTTTGTTTGGAGCATGGTCTGACCGCGTATAAGTACAGCTGGACTATAAAACCATCTTAAACTTTTACGGTGCGTCTGCCATCTGACCTCTTCAACCCTATTAGCGGGTTATCCGAGGAGTGATTTTTCAAAGGGGCTTATTTCCATGATAAACAATTTTTCTGTAATGGAGAAAAACCGGTTTAGCCATTTTAAAATTAAACAGGAAATTTGTCCTTCTGTACGAAAATGAGATTTTTGTCTGTAAGTTTAATTAGGGAAAATTTACTTTTTGTACTGGATTTCGGACTAAAGGCTAGTTTTTGACATGACAGTGACGATGGCATTCATAGATTTGTTTCTAGTTAAAATGGAAACAAGGCCTTTTGAAAAATCATTCGTCCTTTGAGGTCCGTAATTTTATTTTATGTTTATTTTTTACTTTCTACGACTTAGATTTTTAACTTGGAAGTAATGTATCAAAAAAAAAAAACTGTGCCGTGACCGGGTCTACAATGGCTCTTAGCTCTAAGTCTTTTGTTAACATCTTGTTTTACCTTGTGGAACGCAAATAAATGAATAAGAACATTTCAAAAGCAGGTGAGATATCAGAGGACTATTATTCAAATGTATGGCGCCGGGTTCGAAATTAAACAGATTAAAATTGACCTTTAATTCAAGATATCTTAAATAATCAAAATTTTATTAAGCGGCTGTAAAAATGAAGTTTACGGCTAGGAAGCTTATTAATACAGCCGCATTTTTCTTTCCCTGCATTTGAAAAGAGCGTAGTTTGCTACTGACAGAAATAAGTCACGAACTATAAAACTAGCCAGACGCAGAGACGTATAATTTTTATACGTCTATGGCCAGACGTTATTTAATACGTACGCAGTCGGTTACGATTGTTTTCAACTTGGTCCTAAAATAGGCGTCTTATCTTTAAATTAGTGATAAGCAAGTTCATACTTCTTATCTCTGCTAAGTTGAAAACACAGATGACTCAGACTCCAATTATATTGTATCATGTGAAACCTAAATCATTATCATTCTCCATTAATATCATGAGTTTAACTGTCACTAACGAGACAATAGAATTTTATCCCCAAAGCCATTTGCCATTTTTGCCATCCAAAGGCAAAGTGACAGTTGAGTGGAAACAACGAGACAAGGGAAAAAAACGGCCAAGTGCAAAAAGAAAGAAAGAAAAAGTATTTATTGAGACTCGCACAGGAAATCACAAATTAAACAAAAAAAAAAAAAAAATTTTGTAGTTCTGTACGAGGCCAAAAAGCTCCTATCTCAGCATAATGCTGTGACATTTAAAAAATAAATGTCGCAGTGATGAGTGCAAGTCGAAGGCACTCACGAACGTTTCCGAAAAAAAAACACTTTTCTTGTTAAAAATTAAGGGATGTTAAAGGACAATGGGCAATTTTGTATGGGCCCCGTCCCCCCCCTCCAACAGTCATATGACACATGTCAATATGTTTATAAGGATCCTGAAAAAGACCTACTGTCTTGAACAATTGCAAAATCGATGGGAATTTTTTGTAATAATAAAAAACTTTTTGGTTCGGCTAACCTAACCTTTTTTTTTTTTTTTTTTTTTTTTTTTTTTGTCGCTGAGAAATGCTTTATGCATCCCCGGCTCGTGGGGGACGAGTCGGGGTATGTGGGACTCCCTGTCCTAGTGACAGTATACCCACTAAAACTCAGCGGTGTTCCCGCATCGCCGTGATGGGAGGGTCATGGGAAACCGGCTCAGCCTTTACATCCACGACCCTCCCGGCGCATGCCCGCCTAGCTGGCGGGCCCCGCATGCCCCCCGGGTTGGGGGGCTACGGGAATGGCCGGGAACACCTGGCCATTCCCGTCCGACACTGGTGGAGGTCTGTGCGATGCAGGCAAGGGTGCCCCCGCACCCGTTGCCTGCTGGCCTCCACCTGGGAGGAGTCGAAGATGACTATCGTATTGACGTCTTCTTCGACCCCTCCTCCGCCTTCGGAGCGGCGCCTCGGCAGGATCGTCCTCCCGTGCGCGCTCCGCCGCCTCCTTCTGGGACATGACGTGTTCGCAGAAGGAGGCGACTGCCGCCCAGGACCCCTCGTCCCTCAGCATGGCGTTAACCAAGCCGGGGAGCGAGAGGTCCGGTCCGATCGCCGCGACGAGACTGCGGCGCGGCTCTGACCACGACGGGCACACCTCCAGAGTGTGCTGTGCCACGTCCTCCGCCGCGCCACAGTCGCGGCACGACGGCGTCTCCTCCCGTCCGATACGGTGCAGGTACGATCCGAAGCAACCGTGTCCGGACAGCACCTGCACGAGACGGAAGGAGAGGAACCCGTGCGGACGCTCGAGCCAGTCTCGCAGCACTGGCCCAATCGCGTCGAGGGTTCGGCGGCCGAAGGCTGCGGTGGCGAGGTCCCCCGTCCAATGGACGACGATGGCGTCCCTCGCCTCCCGCCGGACGGCCTCCCGCTCTTCTGGAGCCGAGCGAACGCCCCTCGCTTTTCGCTCCGCCGTCCACTCATACACTCTGGCGAGCACCCACGCCTCGAGTTCCCAAGGAGGGGTGCTGGCCAGAGCGCATGCTGCCGCATAGCCCACCGTGCGGTAGGCCCGCGCCGCACGCTGGGCTATGGCCCTTTGAGGTGCCCGCAAGGCCGCGGCGTTCTCTCGTCTGTGGAGGGACTCCTCCCAGATAGGAGCCCCGTAGAGGGCCATGCTCCTCAAGATGCCGGCGTAAAGCTGCCGGCATCGCGCGCTGGGCCCCCCCAGGTTGGGAAGCAGCCACGAGAGAGCGCCCGCGGCCTTCAGCAGGCGCGACGACAGCCCGCTGAAATGCGGGCCGAAGCGCCACCTGCTGTCGAGTACAAGGCCCAGATATTTCATCTGGGCCTTCACCTCAATCCTGACGCCCTCCACGAAGATGTGGGCGTCAGGGTGGCGCTGCCGAGGGCCGTGGAAGAACACGGCCTCGGTCTTGTGCAGCGCCACCGTTAAACCGAGGCGGCGGATCCGCCCCGCGACCAAGGATCCGCCCGCCGAGGCCAGGTCGGCCGCCTCTCTGAAACTCTCCCCCCGGGCGGTGAGGAGAGTGTCATCCGCGTAGCAGACGACACTCGTGCCTCGGAGGAGAGTTCCCCGCAGGAGCCAATCATAGCCGACGTTCCAGAGGAGAGGTCCTAAGACAGACCCCTGTGGAACGCCGGCTTCAACGGCGTACCGCCGGACTCGGCCAGTCTTGTTTACCAGGAGGATCGCCCGATCCTCCAGGTAGCTGGCCAGCAGACTGCGCATGTACCGAGGCACTCCGTGGAATCGGAGCGCCTCGAGGATGGTGCAGTGGGGAACGGAGTTGAAGGCGTTGGCAATGTCGAATGACACAGCCAACAATCCGTCCCCCGCATCCATCGCCTCCTTCACCTGCCCCTTAAGGCAGGCCAGCGCGTCCACCGTGGACCGCTCAGCCCGAAACCCGAACTGAGCGTCCGACAAGTCCGGCCCGATACGCCGCAGATGGCCCTTCAGGCGGGCAGCGATTATCCCCTCGAACATTTTACCGACCTCATCGAGCAGAACGATGGGCCGGTATGCCGAGGGGGAGTCTGCTGGGCGGCCCTCCTTGCGGAGGAGGCACAGCTGCCCCTCCTTCCACGGTTTCGGGAACCTCCCAGACGCAAGGCATGCGCTGAAGAGGTCCCGAAACCTCTCCTCCATTTGAGTGGCGGCGATCGCCACCACTCTTGCCGGGACACCGACGGGGCCCGGAGCTGTCTTCTTGGCGCGGATATGGAGAATCGCCGCGCCAAGTTCCGACTCCGTGACAGGAGGGGCCTCCTCTTCCTCCTCAGCTGGCGGAGCTGTCCCAAGCGGGGGGTCCATCACTGGTGGGGTGAAGTTGTCCCTGCACGGAAACAGGGACCGAACCACCCCATCCAGAAACGAGGGCTCGAGGGTCTCGGCAACGGGGGGACCAAAGGGGCGCAATTTGTTGCGCGCCGCCTTGTACGGTCTCCCGAAGGGGTCGTTGTCGAGACCCTCCAGCATCTCCGCTCTCCCCGAGTCTCTGGCGGCGGCGATGGCTCGGTCGAGGACCATTTTCGCCTCCAAGTACACCTCATAGAGGTGGTCCCCGACAGCCACATCCCGTCGACGCCGCCGCCGACTCCGCGTGTAGGCCCTCCTTGCCTCCACACACGCCGCTCGAAGCTCCGCCAGCTCCGCCGACCACCAGTACACGGCGCGTTTTGGTAGTGGTCGGCGAGACCGAGGCATGCTGGAGTTGCATACCTCGGTCAGAGACTCCCTGAGGTGCCCCGCCACGGTGTCCACGTCCAGACCGGCGGAAGACGGCGAAAGCCAGTCCTGGACGAACGCCGCCTCCCGCGCTGCCTCCCTGTCCAGGCGGGTGAGAGCCCACCGTGGGAACGGTGACGGCCCCGAGCGGGGCCGCGTCGCTCCGGGGCCACTGGTGGAGATGTCGAAACGCACGTAGCGGTGGTCTGACAAAGTCTCCACCAGGTCCACCCGCCAGTTCAGCACGCGCGCGGCTAACGCAGGGGTGGCGAAAGTGACGTCCACTATTGAGCCACCCTGCCGCCGCACGCATGTCCGGACGCTTCCTCTGTTCAAGAGGGAGAGTCCAGAGGAGGCCGCCCACATTTCCACCGCCCGCCCGCGGGCGTCGGTGGCCGGGTTGCCCCAGGTCACAGACTTGGCGTTCAGGTCTCCCAGCACGGAGACCTGACGCGGCGCCGCCCTGCCGACCACGGCGGCCAGGACTCCGAGAAAGTTCTCGAAGTCCTGAAGAGGGCGGTTTGGGGAGAAATACACGCCCACAAGGGCGAAGTCTCCCCACGCGGCGGCCACGTATCCCGGTCCCTTCTCTAATAGCGAGAGGGGAGGGGAGTCTGTGGAAGACCGCGCCGCTAGTGCCACCGAGCCGTCCTCGTCACCCAGCCAGCTGCCGGGGATCGAGTAGGGCTCGGCGACCACCGCTACGTTCACCAACCACTCGGCCATGACCTGCACTACCAGGTCCTGGGCCGCTCTGCAGTGGTTGGTGTTCGTCTGGAGGATGCGGTAGTCGGAAATTGTTATTCCGACATCGCACCCCCCACCTCATTTACCGCCGCCACTGGAGCTACAGCGGCGACGACTGCGACGGCGGTGGCAACAGGGCGAACCTGTGCCGGCACCACGCCCTTCCTCACGGGGGGCTTGCAGCTCCTGCCCGTCATCCTGTGGTCCGCGGGGCGGCCACCGGCGGCACACGCCGCGCAGTGCGGCTTGGCGGCGGTGCAAGCGGCCCACCCGTGTCCCTCCTGACCGCATTGGAAGCACGTGCCTCCCCAGTCGGACTTGGAGGGACACGTGGCTCGGGTGTGGCCGACCGCGAAGCACTTGAAGCAGCGGACGGGCTGGTCTTCAAGCGCCCGGACCACAGCCGAGCTGAAGCCCACCAGCAGCCGTCCCTTGGTCGCTGCAAGGACGGCCCCAGCCGCGGCGACTGGGCACTCGACGCGGATGATGCCCAGGCCGCGGCGGCCAGGCCTGATGGCTCCACCCTTCACCGCGCCAGCGTCGCAGCCTCCAGCCGCCGCGACGGCCGCCACCACATCCTCCTTGGTGACCGAATCATCCAGATCGGCCACCTCCAAGGCTGCGGTCTTTATAGGCCTGGCAACCTTGGCCACATCTGCGATGACCTCTTGCAACTTTGTTGCGAAGAGGTCCGCATTTGTGCCGCGCTTCTCCCCCGAGAACTCGAAAATTCGAGCCCCGGTTAGAGTTCGGCGGCACTTGATGTTGCTGATCCCCAGCTGGGAGGGATCAGCATTAGTACGAGCCCGTCTTAGGACGGACTCGTACGTTTCCCCACGCTCCGCGGCCTCCGGGGTGATGGTCACCACGACGGCCGCGGTTTTAGGAGGAACCAGCTTCCTCCCGCCGGCCTTTTTGGCTGGAGGACCAGTCGCCGCGCTGGCGGGCTTGGGAGCCGACTTTTTGCCCTTTTTCCCTTTCTTGACCACTTCCGTCCACGGCTGGTTGGACGGGGTGGTGGAGGGAAGAAGGGCGTCTTCCTCCTGTGGGTTCTGGGAGGCTGCTGGAGCGGCAGAGGACCCAGACGCTCCCTCCGCGCTTGTGGTGGGGGCATGAGGAGCCGCCTTGGTCCTCTTGCCCTTGCCTTTGCCCTTGGCGGGCTGGGCATCCGATGCTGGGCCTGCTACAGGCGCAGGTTCCGGCTCCTTCGGCGGTGGACGCTTGTCCGCCGCTAGCGGCGGGCGCAGCCGCTTTTCCGGCAGGAGCCGGTCCTCGATGCCTGCGAAGCAGGCCCGGATGAAGGCCCTCTCCTCCATCACCACTCCGCGAATGGTGGCCTCAAGGCTAGCGGTTGAGGAGGTGGAGCCTCCTACCACCGGACCTGGGGCGGATTGGGCAGGCCTGGCCGTGGCCTCAGCCAGCTTCTGGTGCAGCTGGCTGACCTCCGCCTGCAGGCGATCCACCTTCGCCTGCAGCTGCCGCGTCTCGTCCGTGGCCGTGCGCTTGACCAGCTCTGTCACGATGCCGTGCATGCTGGCGGCACGGCATTTGAGGGCCTTCTGGAAGGTCCCCTTCAAATTGGAGGACTTTGAGGCGACCTCCAGGACCTCCTCCCTATCCTCCTGCGCCATGCGCTCCAGTTCCGCCAAGGAGTGGTCAGCATACAGCACACTGGATGCGCCGTAGCCAGCCCTCGCCCTGGCAGCTTGCGCCTGCTGCTCCTTGGCGGCGACCCTCTCCTCCAGGTCTTGTTGAAGCTGCGCCCTCTTCGCCAGATTCAACTGGCGCTCGGCGTCCACCAAGCCCACACTGTGGGAAGAAGGCGCAGTAGAAGTCGAGGCCTTTCTAGGCTTCGACTTCTTCTTTTCTCTCTTAGACTCCGAGGAGCCCTCCGACCTCTTCCGCTTGAAGCGGTCGCTCTCGGACGCCGACGTGTCCATGATGGAGTCGTCGGAGTCCGACACCTCATCCGGTCTTCGAAACAAGCCGGCCGCAGATGGTATGCGGTCAGCTTCTGACGCTAAAGCGCCGCCGGCGTGGCCCTGAGAAGGGCCGTTGGGGTGGCCCTGAGAAGGGCCGTTGGTGTGGCCCTGAGAAGGGCCGTTGGGTTGGCCCTGAGAAGGGCCGTTGGGTTGGCCCTGAGAAGGGCCGTTGGATTGGCCCTGAGAAGGGCCGTTGGTTTGGCCCTGAGAAGGGCCGTTGGGTTGGCCCTGAGAAGGGCCGTTTGAATCGCCCTGGGAGGAGCGATTCGGGTTAAAATAAGGGATAAAACGGCCAGACGCGTCACGCGCTGGCTTGCTCGACAGGTTTTTAAAATTCGACATGGTGTTAAAATTAAAATTCGACTCGTTCGTAGACGACTGCGTGATGCCTACGAGTCGCCATAGTAAAAATTGATCACCTTACCAAGATGGTTTGACTGAGATACATTTTAAATCTGTTGGTCGGTGTAAGGTTTGGGGGGACGTTTTTTCCCATCGCCCTTTATTAATTTATTTTTATTAGTTTTAGTTATAGCGGCAATAGAAATACACAATCTGTGAAACTGTCTACCTATTATGGTTCATGAGATACAGTCCGCTGACAGACACACTGACTGACAGCGGAGGCGTTGTAGGATTCCGTTTAATCCGTTTGGCATCCCTCGGGTACGGAAGCCAAAAATCTATTAAAATTCCAAAATAAAAAATCTATTGTAAGTTTAAACTTTAAATACATTTTAAAATTTTCATTCATTTATTTCAATTTTACGATGATGATAATTATGATGTATAGGGAAGTGACTTCATAAGTTATTGCGTTTGCGTAAAGCTCATTTTCATCTAAAGCAGTAATAAATATTGGTGATATTAAAGACACATTCAGTTCAGATGGTGATCGGTTTTACGAATTTTGCCGATGCTACATCTAAGTTGTGTCGTACTGTAACCCATTCGCAAGACTACCAATAATGGTAGTCTCATAGGGTGCTATAGATATACGAGTAAACCTATTCCTCCTTTTACATTGATTACCACGCTTACTCAAGGCGAGTTGGTGGGTTGACGGATTGGGTTGGGTATTCTTTTAGTGAGACTACAGGAAATGTTTTTAACCAGTGCGCAAATTTTTTTTTGGTGGTTCAAAATCAGTAATTGAACACATTTCCATTATTTATTCAATTTTTTATTTTTTTTATCCTACTTTAAATCAGCAAAATATGGACACAATCTATTCGTAATAATATCAAAGGGCGCGCGCGGCGCGGCGGCCGGCCCAAGCGGCGGTGTTGAACCTCCCCTCCCTCCCCGGGCGGCAAGGCGACGCCCGCGCACCGGGCGCTGTGACCGACAGTTCGCTCATCGCACGCGCTGTCGTGTGACGTCGCGTCTAATCGCTTTCCCGCGCTGCACGTGTGTCGTACTTGTACAGACCTACCGGTCACGATGTCAGACTTCACTAACCGCGAGTTTTATGAGATGGTGCGAGTGTATGTACTGAGTGGTGAAAGTTTGCGAGCAGCTCACAGAGCATACCTCGAATGCGAATGCCCATGGAATCCTTAACCCCGTGAAAGGAAAAGACCATTTTAGCGGCATAAGGTATTAAGTAATGTAAATTTAATTGATAATAATGCTTTATTTTCTGTATTTTGATGGTCCTAAGCCCATTAAAGTATGAAGGAAAAATTGGAATTACTCTTCAAATAACTTCAGGTCACGGCCTAAACATAAAAAAGTCTAGTTCGAATCTGATAAAATTAGCGATCAATACATTGTAAGTATTGTAACCCACGTAAATACCTACGCCGGCGAATCGAGCGATCACACAGCTGATAGGCGGCGAGCGGCGAAGCGGAACGCGCGAAAGTACCTACTACTTTCGCGCGTTCCGCTTCGCCGCTCGCCGCCGGCTAGCCATGCAACCACTTTTAAAGTAAACATCTTTCGTTAACGATAACTTTTTTTTTTGTACTATGACGTTTCAAAATAAAAAAAGTATGTTCAATAAAACTCGTTTAAGTTTAATTTGTCAAAATTTGCGCAGTGGATAAAAACTTTTCCTGTATAACGCATGTTTTTTTTTACCGACTTAAAAAAAATAGGGTATAATACACCTATTATACCCTATTTTTTTTTTTCACGGAGTAGAAGCCTATGGCAGAGAAAAGTATTTTTTTTTTACTATAAAAAATATCGAAATTCAAATCATACGCACCCTACTAAATGCGCGGAATTTATCAATGAATTCGTAGCTTTCCTTAGCGGCCGATAGGTAGTCGCCGCACTTGCCGTCGGCCTCTTTGATATCCTTTCGCAGGCGCACAAGCCGCCCGCGTGGTCAATGCTACTAAGCAAATATTCCCGGGTATGTCAAGTAGAAGTGTAGAAGTGTAGAAGAAAGAAGCCATGGCTTCTGTTCCACTTACACAACTCATCATATTATTCTCGAGACGGTAAAAAAATTCAGCCGGTATAAGAGCTGTCTTTTGTTTGTTCCCAGGATTCCCCGAGACTCTAGTCCTATTCAGCGTGGTGACGGTAGTGACTCCAGGGTTTCAGTT
This sequence comes from Agrochola macilenta, assembly GCA_916701695.1. Lineage (NCBI taxonomy): Eukaryota > Metazoa > Arthropoda > Insecta > Lepidoptera > Noctuidae > Agrochola > Agrochola macilenta. Next base: position 10,672,994 of record OU753562.1, read on the forward strand.
CCGCACCAGAAATGCCTCGGACGCATCAGTGAGCAAGCCTTGTTCCCTCGGAGAACATTCGGCAAGAGCCCAGTGCGAGCAGTCACAGTACCGTCTCGTATGCAAGGATGGCTTCGCTAGCTACTGGATACGAGGAATAAAGTAAGTAAAGAACCAATATTTATGAAAATAATTATAATGAGGTGATCAAATTCAATTCATTCAAAGCTCAAATTAAATGACTTATACTATCTTCAACTGAGTTCAATATAATGTGCGATTCTTCTAAGGCTGGTTTCTCAGCTGTCTGGAAAACCCGTACAGGCCGTCCGTATACGAAATACCCGTACGGGTAGCGCCCGCACTGCTCTGAAACGAGCGAGTAGTACGATACGTTGTACAGGCTCTACCCGGAGCGGATCGCGTACGGACCAATCCGCGTCGCTGTGAAACAATGTTCAAGGTCCTCACGGGCCTCACGTGTGTCTCTGTTCCGGGAGTCTGTACGGGCGGACCGTACGGGTCTCCCGGATAGCTGTGAAACCAGCCTTAGACTTAGAATCTCAGTGATACGTGTCCTTGGTGGACGTATCATCTTTGAAAAATCGGCATGGGTGGACGGTCCACCCAAAAAAGGACACGACCGTCGCGAATTCCATACATAGATATACATCCAAAGGACGACGACAGACGCTACCTTTAATTTTGCAACTCTAAGGTTTTGATCACAAAATTACTATGTCAGTCTAAAATCTAAAATAATAAGACAAGAATCATTTATTTTCCACGTACTAGGGCGATTATGAGAAAACTTTTTTGCCGTCATTATGTTCTTGTAAAGAAATATTAAGGCGGCCGCCCACACTTCTATTACATTTTGTATATACATGAAGTTGAAGTTCAGTGTTTTAGTTCAGTGAATAATATTGTTATTTATACCTACGTAATATACACTCCTTCGTCAAACGATTCTGCTTGAATTTTTTTATATTATAGGTACGTATAAAAACATTGATCAACATAAGTACGGTATTAAATGTATTTGCGTTAAATTTAAACATAACTGGCGAAATGTGGGTGTACTATACGAGTATATACCACTTTTGGGGATTACACGCATGATCTTATTTTATGTATTATTTAGACAAAGACTCGTGTTCAGAAGATTTGTTGGGATGTGTTACTTATTTGAATATCTAAATTGGTATGTTGTTCATAAATTAAACCTTTTATACATAATTTACATGAATTTACAATCGTTTGTTTATTTTTTGTTACTTTCTACGTAAATTGTTACAGCCGACATTAATTAAGGAAACTGGCTACTGTGGTTCTGTGGGCCGTGTTTATTTGCGTATTATTTTACTTTAATTAATTTTATACTCTGATCTTTTATCTTTACGTAGGTACAGTACAAGTATTTTCTTGTCCCTCGGCAAACTTCGTGTTTCGTCAGTCGTAGGACTTCTATCAGTTGCCCTTGGTGCTTGTACGTATTGACTCATACCGCTGCGCCCGCGCCCGCGCCCGCGTTGCCGTCAACCATAATTAAATTACCAAGTGCAAAGGGCAACTGATAGAAATCCGACGACTGACGAAACACGAAGTTTGCCGAGGGACATTAAGAAAATAGTTGTAATATACTAACGTAGTACTAAAAGATTTGTGCCTAAAACATCTTTTAAGAACTAATAAGACTGCTTGCTAAAATAGTTTTTGTCAACTTTTACAAAATGTGTGAAGGTGGCGTGTCTGTCTGTGTGACCGCGTTGTTTTTCTGATTTTGATGCAGTTTTCACCATCATTTAGACTTTTAGAGAATTAATTCCGGAAGATTTATGAAACTTACATAACATACATTAAAGAAATCTCGATGTTTGGTCAAGTCGTAAAAACCGTGCGAAGCAGGGATGGGTTGCTAGTTAATTATAAAGAAAAAGACGCATCCTGTATGACAGTATATACACTGAGGATCTATTTCGTTAAGGCTTGTGCAGACCAGCGCGACTTGTCGCGCGACGCGACACGAACAATACAATTTCTAAGAAAACTTCACAGTATAACAATAACCGGTGTCGCGTCGCGCGACAAGTCGCGCTGGTCTGCACAAGCCTTTATTCGTTAGTGTTACTGGTCAGGGGCGGCAGTCTCGTCATAGATAGCGATCGCCATACGACCGAATTCTGTCACAAAGTCGTAATAATGGCGTCCCTAGACGCGCGCGACGTGCTTGACAAGCACGTATTTTTCTCGTGCTTGTCAAGCAATTTTGACCGTCTATGCTATGCGCTATGTGTCGAGACTGCACGGCCTGGTTTGCTCCCTCTGAACTATGCTATCTGTGTATAGGCAAGTCATTTTATACTCGACCTTTCCTGTAACTTCTCAAGTAAACTATAGTCGTAACAACAAAACTACGCTTTGACGCCAGACCGTGACGTCAGAGCTGTCCGTTCATGTGACGTCATGTATACCCTATTATTTTCGTTTATTTTCTACTAGATAATATCTTATAATATATTTGTATAGTATTTATTTAACTTCAGGGATGTCTCTAGACTCTCTGACATTTGACAATTGTGCTTACTTATGGAGTTGTATTCCTGATTGTAATGATTATAATTATGTAAAACCATATTTGTTACGGTCGCGACTCATATTTTAATCAACATAAAACCTGACACTGACCTGCAAAATGCAAAAAACTAAAGAAAATTTGAATTTCGCGGGTTACCTTACCGCATGAACCTTAAAGTTATTTTAATTTGCGAGGAAACCGGCATGCCTGAGAGATATTTCTCGACGGCATGTGAAGCCAAGTCAGAGGTCCATGGGTGGCTTTAAAACGTTCAGAGCCGGGAGCCCTCATGGAGTTTACAATATCTACATTGAATAGTATATAAAAAATGGTTTACTAATGTTTGCCATAATTTAAAATGCAATAATTTTATATACGAGTACCATACTTGTATTTGCCATAATTTCATTAGAAACAACGCTTCAGTTGCCATAATCGTGAAATTACATAAAATCATTTTCACTAATTTCATTGGTCATAATCGATCAACTGTCATAATAATTTTAATCCATAAATTTATTTGCTATATTTTTCATTTTCAATAATATCTTTTTCCATGACATTTATTCACCATAATATTCATTTGCCCATACTAGCACAACAATGCTAGTTCAGTTGATTAATATATGATTATACGATACAGATCTTTTTATTCACAAGGAAATTTAAAAATAAACTTAGTCTACCATGCGTGCTTGCTTTGCAAAAGGGGAAATCTAGCACTCGGCGGCCGCTACCGCGGCACGCTCGCTGCGCTCGCTCGCCTTCGCGCGTTGTGTGGTCACGGTTCTAACTTAACCTAACCGTTTCGAATTTGACAAACTATTTATTATCTAAAGATTGTTTGGTGTAATAAATCATTTGATTACAGACCAAATGCCTAGTGACATTATTTTTTGTACAAAATAATAAACGTTTCTAAATTATATTAAATGTTGCTATGTCAAGTATGGATTATGTAATGTGTTACATAAAGAAACTAATGATTATAACACATGTTATTATGGAAACTTATTTTATGGCAAATAAAAGTTATGACTAATAAGTTGATATGACAAGCGTTATTAGTATACATGTTAATAGTGCAAGTAAATATTATGAGAGGGGACGATTATGGAAAACAATAATAGTACAAATAATTTTATGGAAAACAAGACAAAACCATAAAAAATGTCGCTTTTCGTGCCTGTCAGTGTAATCAAGTTATTCTTTTAAACTACGCAATGGATGTTGATGTGGTTTTTACCATCTTTTAGATATTTTCTTCTCATACATTATTATTAAATTTACCAAACTACCTATGTTAAATAAATTCCGATTTTTTGTCAATTCGTGATATTCGTGCGAAGCAGGGGCGGATCGCTAGTTATAAATAAATAGAAACAAGAGAAAAACAATTTGTACTTGTGCCATTAAAAAAATTAACAAGTACCATGCAAGTACCAAAACAAGTATTTGATATCGTTGTCAACTCCACCGATGAACCTTCAAACTTTTTAATAGGAGTTTAAAAATATCTGAGAAGTTATAAACGAGTAGGTATGTACTCAAATAGCGTGGTATCACTTTAGTCGATATTGATCATTTTCCTAACTTTACTTAACTTGCCTCCAAATATCACTTCATTATTTATCAATTTAAAACCACTAGGCTCAACTTTTAGTACCAAGTCGAAAACACAGTTAATATGCAGAAAATTTCTTTGTAAGTTTCTAATAGTGATTTAAGTGCACATGCTACTAACAATTTATGGATCTTTTTGTGTTATCCGAAATAAAATGATTGTATTTATTTGTAACTGATCCTTTTTTGCTAAATACTTGAACACTCCTATCAACTTGGCTTCAAACAAAAACTAAAAGGTCGCCACAATTGCTGACCACCTGTGGATCTAAACAATAGATAAGACATCTCATAAAATGTTCGAAACAAACATGCGGTGTAGTTTTGTCATGCTTCACTGTATTGTTCGCAGCGCTCTGTCTTGGTTTTTTATTTGGTCTGAGGTCGTACCCTTGTAACATTTGACGTTTTCAAAATCCATACAAGTTTGGTTGACGTGCCAAAGGCTACATTTTCGAGCCTAAACCCCCGATAATACGTTTGTATTCTCTGAAGCGTACATAGAGTAAATGGTTTATTCGTAAAATATTTGTCTTTACTTTTGTGTTATTTGGAAAAGTTTAATATCGATCGTTGTTATTTTTGCTCATCCAGCGGGGTAATAAAGTAGCACACATAAAATTATATTATTTTTGATCGCAATCGGTTTCATTTTGACAGTTCTGCAACGTTCATTGCTTTGTTGAGCAGACGAAAAATTTTCAAACCTATGAATGCAGCAATGGATATCAATATCCTTTAGGGTGCTGGAATTAAGATCTTAAGTATTAGTGACTATGTGGTGGTGGAGGTCTGCCCTGCTTGGGCGGAGCACCGCCGTGTCCTCACGGAGGCGATCGGCGGCGGCGATCTCTCGCGTCCGGCCCTGGTTCAGGCCAAGGTCCGGAGCGAGAGTGCATGGAAAGCCGTCACTTCCTTCTGCGAAGCAGTAATGCTCGCGAAGGAGGAGGCGGAGCGCGCGAGGTTGAGGCAAGACTCGCGCCCTCGCGCCCCTAGTCACCGCAGGAGACGCCCCGGGCGTCGGGACTCGCGAGCCGACTTCTGGCCACCGTAGGCGCGGGCTTGCGGACGGTGAGCAATGGGTAGCTCGCCGTCCGATAAGGACCAGGCCCGGGTCGACGGCGCGTTGTGTTCCACGCGCGCCTCAAAGAGATGTCAGCACCAACTGACGGGGTCCGTAAGGGCCAATGCCTGCCAGGGTTGCGAGTTTGTCCGAAAGGGATATCGCGGCGCCGGCACACAGGCAACGGAAGGAACACGGGTGGGTTTTAGCCAGAAAAAGTCTGACACACCCTCTCGCTCCGCCCAGAGCGGGAGGAGTCATTTGATGATTTCCAAAGCTCAATAAAAAAAAAAAAAAAGTATTAGTGACTAAACGAACTTGTGAGTGAAGTTCTAGTTAATTAATTCAGGCGTGACTTTGCGGAAATCCATTATAAAATATAATAGATGACGTATATTTAGTAACCTAATCCGCGTAACTGTTCTTATTCTGTATTTTTTTTAATTAAAGTGAAGTTCTATTTGATAGTCTCGTCCGAAGAGATCATTTTAGTGGATGAGTGGCGACCACTTATGTGGAACTACAAGTGTACAATACTAATCTCGAGGGCGAGGCTAGAGTAAAATAAAACTGAACACATAGGAGGTCAAGAGAAGGTGAGCCAAAGCCCTTTCAAGTACAACGATACGATGAGATATACATGACATAAATATCTGTAAGGTAGAGCTTTGTAAAATACTAGGTTATCAAATATACAAATGTCTGCGCTGCATCATTATTTTCTTGGTGAACGAGAATATAAAAGGAGTTCTTACATAAGCTAGTTTCAAGTCAAGTTTGATAATAATATTGCATTTTTAAAGGTCTTTTGCGTCACAAGCTTGTTGACTAACTTATTTTTAGTTCGCATAGTGCACAAAATAGACTATTACATAATATTTTTCTATCAATGTATTTAAAACGATTGTTGTACGAATTCTCTCGAATTATAAGAAAAGAAAATTTGAGGAGCTCGTGGCTAAGTAATAACAGCAGCACGATTCGATCAATCAGGTTAAGCTACGCTTGTCAGGGTTGGTCTGTGGATGAGTGACTATCTTAACATACCGAGACTCCTCCGTGTCTCGGAAAGCACGTTAAGCCGTTGGTCCCGGCTGTCATTCGTGGATCGAGACGTTGAAGACAAGGAAGTTTGGCAATAATTCCTTCTGCACATGTGGCTTCCCTGGTACATCATTAACGGCACATTATGTAAGAGTCTATGAACTGCTCCCAAATTAACTTTTTTTTTTTTTTTTTTTTACATTCTTCCTTGACATAATCATCCTAATATTTGACATTATATACCTACAATTTAATTTCAACACTTTATTAGTGGCTTTTGTGTACATGATAATTATTCAGATTTGTTACAGTTGTAATACCAATCATGTCATTTCGTTTAAAATAGGTTTTTATTTTTATTAATTTATTCATATTTTATATACTTAGATTATTTTTTTCTATTTTGTGAATGTGAGAACACTGTAGGTTTAGTGGACTGTAGATTTATTGACCATCTTCTATCTTGTTAAGTACCTGGTACTTGTTGAAAGACCTACACTGTCCTCCCATACCTACTAATACCTACTGTTATTTAAAAATATTGTAAAAAACAATTATTTTTAAAAGAGTAACCGTGGAGTTTCTTGCCGGCTCTTCTTCATAGGAAACGACCAATTGGAACCGTGCACCTAGCTTCTGACGTTTCATAAGTGCCCATGTAGGTTTATGTGAAATAAAATATTTTGATTTTGATTTTTTGATTTTGATCTTTGACAGTCGTTACGGGTCGTCAGAAGCCCGAAAGTCTGGCAACCAGTCTTACCAAGGGGTATCGTATGACCCAGTTACTGGGTTGTGGAGGTCAGATAGGCAGTCGCTCCATGTAAAATACGGTATTCAGCTGCATCCGGTTAGATTGGAAGCCGACCCCAACATAGTTGGGAAAAGGCTAGGCAGATTGATTATAAGAAAAGAACATTTATTTAGGGCAATCGGGTTGTCTTCACATTTTATCTTCACGCACACGACCAAAGCGTCTACCCACACTAGGTGTCCATATTACGTATAGCTTATCACCCAAATCACACGGTTGTCATTTATATATTTGTTCGGACGTTTCATAAATATGATACATTACGTTTTCTGTCACAATAATAAAGTGTGTTCTACTATTACGGCTTGAGGGTAGGTAGGGCCTGACTAAATTTGATTATCCTTTGAGCCTTGTTTTGGTAAAAGATTAGAATTAATAAAAAAGAGGGTGTGTGCTTATGACCACACGATAGAGAAGTGAATACCGAGTTTCCGCGATTCAGCGCCGACTATTCGCGATATAGTGCCGAGTATACGCGATTCAGCATCAGCGACCCGAGCGTGACGGTTCAGTTTCGTTCACTGTTCAGAAAGTTCATTGCTGAACATAGGCCTCCACCAAGCGCCGCCACTTCAACGGGTTCTGTGCTTCCTGCATCCAGATCCTTCCTGCTTCCTGGATTTCTTCACCAGCTCAGCGGTCCACTTTGTGTGGGGCCTTCCAACGCTACGTCTGTCAGTACGCGGTCGCCACTCCAGAAGCTTTCGGCCTCCGCCGCCGGCCTCTCGCCAGCCTTATTCTATTGAAACTTCGCACCACGCTAGGCAAGCTCAAGTCAAAGAGTTCCCACCGACGCCATGCGTTCGGCTGATATAAATCATTTTTATTTATTTATTTAGCTTTTAAATTTAGTAGAAGCAAGATATAAACATATTTCGCATAGATAGGACCATTTATAGTGACATAAAAATATGGATGTATTACGTAAATGTAAATGTAAACCATTGGGCTTAGTGCAAGGGTTTATTAGGTATAAAAACCTCGAACTAGGCCCACTGGTTTCGTTTTCGGTCCATAAAAATTGACGTAAGTGAAGGCCAACGTAAACGTGATCGAATAAGTTTAAAAACTGAATATAACGAGCGACTTTTAATTGATCAACAAGGAAAAAGTTGATCAACTCTGATAACGGATGTCGTTTCATATTCCCCAGTAACAGGCCTTTTTAACATGTTATTCTACATTCGGCAAGTAATTATTTTTTTCTTGGATGTATGCGGATTTACTACACTACGTGATTACTCTGCCGATGTAAAACATATATTTTCATTTTATTTCACATAAACCTACATGGGCACTTAAGAAACGTCAGAAGCTAGGTGCACTCGATGTGCATTTGGTAGAGGACAGCTTGCGAAGAAGTGGTCTTTATATTATATAAATTGTATTAACTTTGCTAATACTTTTTGCAAAAAAAAAAAATATATAAAGATTTGAAAGCTTTTCCCTGAAACGCTGAGTCTTATTCTGGGTAGTAAGCTTAAGTAATGACAATAACCTAATGAATTACGAGCTCCAAATATAATAATCGAGACTGTATTTTTCAGAACCAAATTTTAACCCTACGAATAATAAAAGTACTTTATTATTTCCTTTATTTAACTATATACATATAAATTATATTTTTAAATATTAGAATAAAATAATAAAAACATTTAAAAATATAAAAAATAGTAGCCCACCGTTATCGGGAATAGGGTCCAAGCTACCGGCGGTGAGGGCTCCAGAGAGAGGAACCTCCTAACAATGCGAGCCGTGTCCAGAAGTACCGCTTTCTGGATCAAGCCCTTGATCCAGCTGCCTAACGAGAGCCTCCTCAGGTGTTGGTCGAGGCTCTTGGCTATTATGCCATTGGCCGTTACGATTATCGGCACAATGACTGCTGTATCCACGTCCCACATGTCGACAACCTCGCGAGCCAAAAGTACTTTTATTATTCGTAGTTTTAACCCGTTTTATATCTTGTTAACCGTTTTTAAACTCTCTCTTTTTTCTAGGCGGGAGATTACTCACCTCCGGTTACAGAACTGGCCAGGGGAGTGCTTCAACGTCGCTCGCCTTCAGTACCACTATCCTGAGCTGGTTTTCTTAGAATTCATCAATTCTACCAGTCTCAAGAGCTTCAAGGGACACTTCAGCACTGTGAACAAGATTGAGGTTTGTGTCTCTTATTTAGTTTTTAGGTATATAAAGATTTAGAACTTGTATTTATATTTTCTCTTTTTGTTTCTTAACTTATACCTCAGTTTATGCTGTACTGGTTGACGTCATTACGTCAACGCTGGCTGTCGCTAAAACAGGCTGGTCATTGGTCCCCAATTATTCTAAAAATCTTTAAATCATTCACTGACAGACAGGGTACAGCCTGAACCGAACTGGGGCTAGAAGTATAGGGCTGCGGTCTATTTGACCACACGCCAATCGCGACCGACGACGTCGTGTATCCGTCCGTCACCGACGACGGCCGAATGTTTAAAATCATCCCCTAAAGGAGTTAAATACGGGATCAAAGTTTGGTTTGACATTTTGCCGATGCGTAATACCATCGGGTACACGGCTTCTTTTATAATCATTTTGAAGAATTGTTTCTATTCTATAATCATTTTAAACCTTGTGTGCTGAAAATAAGATGGAGCGTAGCATTCTGGGCATAAAATGAATTTAACTGACAGAATACGAAAGAAACACCACGCTGCGCTCCAAAACGTATACAAAAAGGCTGCCAAGCTAAAATGGAATTGGGCGTGTCATGTCAGCCGCATGCATAGTGACAGCTGGGCAACAGTCTCCACACGGTGGGCGCCTGAGGATGGAGGGCGCTGCCGAGGCCGGCCCAGGAAGTGGTGGCGAGATGATCTAGACGCGCACCGCAAGGGTTGGATCGAGATGGCCCTGCAAAATGATGCTTGGTAGGATTTGGAGGAGGCCTTTGCACAGCAGTGGGACAGTGTAGGCTAAAGTATATATTTCAATAAATATGCTGAATGATCACAATTCAAATGAACTGTATTGTATGACTGTTTATTACGTAATATTTATTTGGAGTTTTCATATCTTTGTAAACTAATCCGGGCGTAGTAGAAGTATAGGTAAATGAATATGTAGGAATATTTAATAGAGAAATACACGGTTTGAAAGACTTTAGAGTATCATGATTTGTCTCGTAGGATATTGAGTCTCGTAGTCAAATAAATTTACCTTTTTGTATTGCTAAATGGGCCGGCTCTTGTCCTCGATGTCGCCTTATGGAAAGTGATGGATTAGGTCCACGGTAGAACGAGCGTGCCCAGAAGATGCCTCTTGCTTAGATGTTTAGCCAATAATAATTATGGAATCCCTAGCGTTTCTAAATTTGCCAAAGATCTAGGTACACAACAATGGCTGTTCGAATTTAGTTTTTTTTTAATTTGGTTTAGTGATGTGTTTATATTTTAAGTTAAGGGGTAATCGATGTTACAATATTATAATTATATTATTTCCGCGCATAGAGTAGATTATTGAATATTGAATGATTAGCATTTTGATAATTTACTTTATTAAAAAGCCTAAGTAGGTACCTAGTTTTATTGACCACTTAACATGTAATTTTGTTTTTTTTTTATTGCTGTATTTGTACGCTTCGCAAAGGTTTCTTTTCCACCCTTCTAGTATACCCAATTTTTTCCAATCGCTAAAGTTCGGTTTAGAAGAGCGGCGACCGCCACTTACGGCCGCAGAGACGGCTGTCATGAATATGATGGCAGTGCCAAAGAATAAAATCGTTAGATTCGCCCTAACCCGTCAAAAAATAGTCGCATTTCTGATTCGTTTTAACACCTTCGACACACATTCACGCAGTGACTACACTTGATTGTCACGTAAATGCTATTTAATAATGTGTGAGCTCACTCTTCTCAGTATGAACACTTTTTCTTGTGACTTAAAGCGATTTAAATCTTTGGACAGCGGTGTTTGACGTAATGTCAAATACTGGTGAAAATTACAGATTTTCATGACTGCCGTTCTATTATGACGGAACCGCTTTCATAGGAAACCAATGCTTATTACCCATTATACGAGTACACCTACGACATTTTTTTTTCTATATATGTATTAAATACTGTTTGTACATAATATCGATAGGTAATTATTTTGTCACATCACATAGTTCAATGATTAAAAAAAAAACAAGAATCAATGATATCAGACGTTTGACGTTTTGTATGAATTCAAAAATCGTCTCATATTTTCGCTATTATCCTAATCTTAACTAATATTATAAATGTGAAAGTGAGTTTGTTTGTTACGCTTTCATGCTAAAACGGCTGAACACATTTGGATAAAATTTGGCACATGGATAGACTATGACCTGGAATTGCTTCCGAGCGAGGCAGCGGAGCGGAGTTGCGGACTGTGCGGATCTAGGACGAGTTCACGCGACGAGTAATTTGAGCGGGCTGCAATACCCCGCGGCCGAGTTTTTCCGCTTTCCCGCTCCGCTTACTCGCTTTGCTTCCCGGTTTTGTATGAATTTTTAAACTATTCCGCAAATCCCTGTCCACTGAAGCGGAGCGGAGATTTTATGCAATTCCATTGGTTAATATTGGCACAGCTCCGCTCCGTTCCTCTTCTCTTCGCTTCGCTCCAATGGACAGTCAGCCATATGCGGTCGAAACCGCGGGGCGTAGGTAGATGATGATTAAATATGTATTTAACAAAGATTTTAAATCTTTGGTATTTAATAGTTTTCTGGTGATCCACAGGATTTAAAAGTGATTGTGATAATATAGTGTGCTATAGACGCGTTATTGATCAGTGACGCGCAGTTATCGCGTTCTATTCCTAAAAAAGTTCAATGTTACCTACCGCTTTTGGTTCATGGGCACGGGCCTGCTTGACTTGAGCATTTACTTGTAATGAGCGTTTTAGCGAGCATTCTAGCGAGCATTCTAGCAAGCATTCTAGCGAGCTTTTTGCCGAGCCGAGCCATTCTGTCATTTTTCCGCCGCCACGCCGTCCCTCTATGCCTACTTAGAGCATTGACTCGAGCGTTCGTTAGAATGATCGTGAAAATGTTCGTAGTGATGGTTGGCTTTATGCTTGGCTCTGTTCCTTGGTCAGTTCGACAAATTTAAAACGGCGAATGCGGATGTTCTTTTACCAAGTGAATGCTCAAGTCAATAATTTTGAAGGATATTGCTACTTAATCCATTGCTTCATGTGTTCGCAAAATTTGTCTGCTCAACAACGTAAATAATGCAATGAATGTTGTTGAACTGTCAAAATGAAACGGATTGTGATTGATCGTGTGTTATGCAATTAGGGTGCTGGGCACTGGGCTGGTGTTTTAAGTTGAAACATTCAAATTAATTTTTTTGTAGGACTTACGTCAACGAAAAAAAAAGATGATAACTTTAAGTAATAAATTCATAGCGAAGCTGCGAAGTCAAAACTGTACATTGAATTTTTTTTGGAAAAAAGTCATTGCTACGAGGTCTGGGATCGATTTAAGAGCCGAAAATACAGGGTGGCATGGACAACGACGTGAAAACTGTTGAAAACTGTGGTTATTTTAAAAAACATCAGCTATTCCATACATTTTGACCGCTTAGGTATTACACTTTTCTATGGAACAGCAGATTTTTTTTTAAATAACCTACGAAATTTTTTGATTTTTCGTCGGTTATTTTCCATGGTATCAGTTTTCGCGTCGATGTCCCTGCCACCCTGTATACTTTTTAGAATTTTTGTCTGTGTGTCTGAATGTATGTTCCAGCATCACTCAAATTCTACAGGATAGATTCTGTACACATTTTGCATAGCTATTCCCTATCCGGTCAGTTGGTAGGGTCTAATTATTGTTAATAAAATGGACGTTATGTCTTGCCGCCAACGGCGTAAAAATACAAATAATGTGTAGGAGTTGCCTTAAGCGCAGGCCAAACTGGGATCGAAGCGAATAATCTTACTTAATTTTTGCTTTCACGTACAATCTGCAATCGAAGCAAGTTCAGCATTTAGGCAAATAATGAATATTAGGATTCACGCATGCACATGCATACGTCAGTCACGTCAACTTCAAGTCGCCGATCAGTCACGTCAATTTCAGGGTCGTGTTTGAACAGAAAGTCAGTCAGTCAGTCATAATAACACCTGTTTCGTTGGTAGCAGTATAAGTTATGACTTGCTTGACGCGACGTCGACTGAGACAGTAGTGACGTGACTGATGTGTGTAGGTGTACTGTGTAGCCAACATCCTACAACTTCTACGTAACTATACAGGGTGGCTGTACTAAACTGTAACCATGGATTCAGTACATGATTCTGAACGAAAAATTACTCAGGTACTGAATCCATGGTATGGTAAGTTTTGGTGTCGATGTCCCTGCCGCCCTATATTTGTTGACGTGACTGATCGGCGACTTGACGTTTACGTGACTGACGTGTGTACATTAACCTTTATGCATAGATAATATAAAACAATTTTTTTTTTTTACATTTAGCACATTGCGTACGTAAGCGAAGGGAAACCGGTAAGTAGTATGAAAAGACTTGGAGAAAAGCAAAACGAACTAAGCTTCGTTTCACTTCGTTCCCAGTGTGTCTTGCGGTTTATTCAGATTTGTTTATTTTGAACAGACTAAGTTTCAAACCAACGATGAAACAGTTGTGTTGATATTAAACGCTCGCTCGAGTAACCTGCCTGTACTTGTTAACTTTAAGTTCTCGGAACTTAAAGGTTACAGAGAGGCGCGATGCGATGTGGCGTCGCACCCCCACCGGTAGAACAATTTCCGTGAAGTTTTCATAAAAAATGTCTCACCAGAGTCGCGTCGCCCCTGTCTGCGGAGCCTTAATGCTGTTAATATCAAGCTAAGCTTTGCTTCAGCACGGTAGGCAAAAGAAATAAGTATTCAGATTGACAACTAGGCCTAGTGCGACACAACTGGCTACATCTAGTAGCCATCGACGATCATGCGGCGTCAGGTTATACTGGAAAAGTATAGCTTGATACTTTTCCAGTATAACCTGACGTCGCATTATACGGAAATCCTATATAATGCGAGATCAGCATAAACTTCTTTCCATCTTGATGCTCACATTACAAAAATTGTGAATAATGCTTTTCGTATGTTCGGTTTTGTGATGAGATCGGCTCAGGAATTTAAGCGCCCTGGTACTTATTTATATCTTTATAAAACGTTAGTTAGGTCTCAGTTGGAGTACGCGGTCCCGGTGTGGAATCCCTTCTATGAAAAATATTCTAATATGCTAGAAAAAGTACAACGCAAATTTTTAAAGGCCATGCATTACCGTTGTTGTCGTACGTTTGCATCTTACAGCAACTTAATGAAAGAATATAAACTTCAAAACCTTAAATCTAGACGTATAATGTTGGAATCGACGTTTCTGTTTGATATATGTAACAATTTATATGATTGTATAGACATAAGCAATAGAATAAGTTATGTAGTACCCAGAACAACTATATGTCGAGGTGTGCGCGCGCGACCGCTGTTTGCTGTAACCTCTTGTCGATCAAACGCAGGCTCGCGAGCACCCCTGCGACGTCTTACTACGCAGTTCAATAAGATTTTCCGGGATATCGAGTTCTTTGCTGTTTCTGCTGGAAAATTTAGAAGTATTGCGCTTAAAATTATAGCAGAATTAGGTTCTTAAAAATCCTAAAATCATAATCTTTATTTTATATATTCTAGTATAATATCTTCTTTCTCTTTTTACTATTTTTACTTGTATTAGTTTCAGATTGGTTTTATTTTTGTATTTAATATATATACTCTTATATTCAATATTATTTATATCGCATGTCGTTCGTGTTTGTTTAACTTTTTTATATTATGTGGAAAATGTTGTTGGCTACACATTTATACTCCCATTTTAGTTTTAAGTTCTATACCATAATATTGTAATGTGTAACTGTTTATTTTCCCAAATAAAATAAAATAAAATAAAATAAACTGGAAATACATAGCTTGATGTGTAGCCGTGTGTACCAGAAAAACACTTTGTTGGTTTAAAGACAGTTTTAATCTAAATAACATGCAGAAAATGATAGTCTAATATAATATAATAAGGATACGTAAATATTTACCCCAAAAATTGCTTAAAGATAAGTAGCTATGTTTAACCCTTAAATGCATGATTTTTTGTTTTGTAAAATAAATAATATTTTTGTGTAGATGTTTGGCGATATGTAATGGGAAAAATAATGAAAAAAAACCGAAGTAAAAAATAAAGATTTTATTAGGAAAAAACTATATGTTGCCTTTTGGATACATTATGCGTTGAAGGACTACCTAATCTAAGAGTGGAATGCAGCAAAGCAATTTCTTTCTTTGGTATGGCAAAGAGCAACAAGACATTTTGTGCACACGGTGCGCGAAAATCCTTTACAACCAGGCAGTCTGCATCTATTTTTCTTTTCGCATCTTCTTTGTTGTGGTCGACACCATCCGTTCTTACATCTTTTACTGGCACAGGGTTGAGTGGTTTACGACGAGGTTTCTTCGCTTCCAATTCTCTTTCAATATTGCTGCTAGAGGGTCTTGCTCTCTTTTCGACACTTTTTTTATAGTTACATAAAGCCTCTGCCAACTCTGCTCTAAAGTCACCTAATGTTATTTTTTTGGTCTGATTTCCATTATTAGCTTTTTTATACAAAACCCACGAGTTGATGACCGCCATATCGATCAAATGATAGAAGATACGAATGTACCACTTTCTGATCATTATTCTTATCCTGTACCTGCCCAAAAAGCTATCCATAAGGTCAACGCCCCCCATGTGGGCGTTATAGGCCTTGATAATTTTTGGGCAGGGTATAGTTATTACTTTTTTCTGTTTTTGTCGTACCTATCGACTGTCTCGGCCGGTTCTGCTCCAACGTATGTAGATGCCAATGTTACCATTTTGTTGTCCTTCCAGGTAGTTACAGATATGTCTACACCTTCATAATCAGCCACTTGCTCCTCATAAGAACCTCGAGGTACAGAATCTTTCATGAATGTCTGCTGTGTTGGCAGCTTACAATTCTTGCCGAGACGATTCCTTTGGATGGTACCCAGAGCATAAATGCCCTGACTATCAAGGTAGTGCAGCAAAGGAATTGAGGTGTAAAAGTTGTCGAAATAAATTATATGGTGTACCCTCCGAGGGACTGAACGACACAATCATATGACGGTATTTCCTACCACTCCTAGATCTGGTTCACCTGGGGCTTGGGCAATATCTTGCTTACCAGAGTATATTTCAAAAGTAAGCTGCAACTCTAAGAATACCCGGAACTGATGGAGTTGGCAAAGACCCCGAAGCAGGTTCCACGGACGACGTCTCACGAGATAGGGGCTCCTCTTCGGATACAAGTGGAGGGTCTTCGTCGACTTCTTCATTTGCGGGAGATTCATTATCCAAATCATTCAAAATATCTTGTACTTGGATAATAATCTATATCATTTTCGTCACCTATGTCTTCTTCATCTTCTGAGATATTTCCATTTTCTAAAGCCATGAGCATATCTTCGATATTTTCATCGCGCAGCTTGCGTGGCATGCTAAAAAGCGAAAGCAAAAAATAACGTCAAGCCGGCCCACAACCATAGAAATTCGTAAGCGCAAACGCATAATGTAGACATTTGGCAACATATTAAATTTTATGTCAAGGTATGACATAAAATTACAAAGCAATCAGCGGAAAAATATATGAAATATCAAAAACTTACCTAATTTTTTACTCGATTACTATTTTTTAAACTTTGAAGAATAGATTCTTTGATGAGAAATCGTAAATCAAATCACTCGTACTCGCCAATACACAAACTTTTACACTTACTCGTTTGTAATGACGTAAGACAGAAAAATTACCGGCAAATTTCGTTAAAGTTTTTATTTTTCTGATAGTCTATAATCTATGTCCGCATATTACGTTGTGTTCAGAAACGTACATCTGTCAAATTATTTATTTGGCGGCAAAAAATAAATTGTTGCCATTTGTCAACTGTATGCATTTAAGGGTTAAAAGCGTTTTCTAGCAATATTTTTTCGTTATTGTGTGTTACTCATAGAAAATAGACATAGGTTGCGTTGGTTGGTTGGTTAGCGTTGCTACAGTTTAATAGATCTTTTTTAGGGCCGATTTTTCAATCCTTAGTTAAATCGTTGAACAGTTATCTAGCGTATAAAATTATCTGGCTGTTTATCAGGCGAATAAATATTTAAAAAAAATCAATCGTACAATAACTGAAGAATATCTGTGGTCTTTGTTAACCAACTTCACACTATCATGAGCAAGAGAGATGCACAGATATTCAACAATATTCAACCTGTTAGACCTTAGTGTTAGACAAGAATAAACACAAAACGCATGTTTGACATTTTGACGAGATGTCATATCTTTTGTTTAGATCCAGAGATGGTCAGCGATGTGGTGACCTTTTTTTTTTTGTTTTTGTTTGTAGTTAAGTTGATATTGGTGGGCATGTATTTAGCTAAAAAGGATCAGTTACAAACACATTTTCTGTGTGTTAACGGTGTTTTCGACTTGGTATTAAAAGTTGAGCCTAGTGGTTTTATAAATTGTTAAAAGAATGTCATCCCGAAGACGTAAGAAAGTGATATTTAATAATATAAAAAAAAAACTATCGTCAATTGAATCAAAAACATCAATTTTTTCATCAACACAAGACTTCAAAAACGCACAGAGGCAAAGTACATTAAAAGTTTAAAACCCCAAACAAAACAAATGTGAAAACTTGATTTATTCTAGAGATAAATCGGATATCCGGTAACTATCCGGTATCCGGCCTTGTTTTCACTATTTGGCCGGATACCGGATAGTAATTCAGTATCCGGCCGGATTCCGGATAGTAAAATTTAAAAAAATCGCAATAAATTACACAAGGCAAATCATACCACAATAAGATAAGGACACCGTTTATTTTTATAAAAAACTTTTTACAAAATAAAATCAACCGACTTCCATAAAAACACTACAAAGTGAAAATTAACTTTAATTTTGGAAGTCGGTGTCTTTGAATTTTCATTGTTTGCCACCGACTTCAAAAATTTATATGGGACCAATTTGGGAGCATACCCTTTCATAGAAAAAAAAAAAACATACATACATACGCGACGAACATATAACCTCCTCCTTTTTGAAAGTCGGTTAAAAAACTGCCCAAGTGCGAGTCGAACTCACGTGCAGTAGAATATAACAATATTCAGCCAAGTATGCGAAAAGTTTCCTAGTCATGTGTATACGCATTTATAACACAATTCCTAAAGAAATAAAATTGTTATTTAATATTAACTCATTTAAAATCAGATTACTGAAATGGTTGAAAGAACACATGTTTTATGACATTAAAGATTTTCTCAACAATAAATTATAAATTTCTGGACTTCTGTAATTGCAGATAATGCTGAGAGAAAACTATTATTATTGTATTGACATTGAACTTTTAAATTTACTTATAATTATTATTTTGCATGCAATTGATACATATCCTGTATAGCTGAACATGCGGACTTTAGATTAATATCTGACTGTAACAACTTTATACCATGTTTAAGGCAAATAAAGACTTATCTTATCTTATCTTATCTTATCTTCATAATTTTCGTTTTACTATCTTTTCGTTCAATTGAAGCAAAACATTACCTCTAAAACTTACGAACCTGCCTTTTTTCCTTCACCACCTCGAGAAATTTGAACCTGACACAATCATGCCGCGTACTTGTTATCGTCACTGTTTAAATCAAAATATTGCCAAATTGTCGATGGTTTTTTATATGATGACATTTCTTGTTAATCAATCAAACATAAAACCACGATGACAAGTGAAGTAACAATGGAATAAACAAAACAATTGAGAAACAAACACAAACTGACACGCACTATAACACTGGAACGCGCCCGGTTCGTCCCGATCACCGTTCACGTACGATAACACCCGAACGCGCCCGAATATTACCGATCTCGTTTACCGCGCCTATATTCAAATCAAATTGATCGCTTCGTGTAACACGATAAAGGGTCGAATATCCGGTAGCCGGATATCCGGCGCTCCGGCCAAACCAGTATCCATTTCAACACTAATTTATTCCCTAGAATAACGTACTAACTGAGGCTTGAAGGGCAGTTAACTTTATTCCACAGTTATGAGCTTTAAAATCATAATCTTGCTTCTCTTCTCTTCTTGGTTTGACCGGATACCGGATATTCGGCAAGCTACGAAGCTTGCCGAATATCCGGTATCCGGCCAAACCACTATCCGTTTCAACACTAATTTATTCCCTAGAATAACGTACTAACTGAGGCTTGAAGGGACAGTTAACTTTATTCCTCAGTAATGAGTTTTAACCGTCCGATACTGACTATCTGACTATTGAAAAATCCAGAATCTTGCTATCTATGGAATAAACGCTATTCGATTCTTTATCTGAAAATTGAAAAATCGGTCCTAAGAGGATTAATTCCGTAATATGTATATTGCTTTCATATACTCGTAACTCTATTGGTTTACGCGGCGCATGCCAGTAAAGCTCTCTCTCTCTCCTTCCGAAATCTTCAAGAATGTATGTCTTCGTCTTAGTTCAGCCAATTTGCACAAATCCTTAATTCATTATACACCTAAACCTTTCTCATGAATCACTCGGTTCATTGGTGAAAACCGTATGAAAATCCGTTCGATAATTTTAGAGTTTATCGCGTTCAGACAGACTTATGCGGCAGGGGCAGAGGGGGGACTTTGTTTTATAATATGTTTGATATGTTACTATTACGTCAAAAGTTTAATATAAAAAGTGTTTATCTTATCGACCGAGTTTATCTTTGAAAGTTGTTGATGTTCGAGCTACCGAACTGTCAGATAAATAATATTACATCCATAGTTCGTATTATTGTTGATGAGTTTTATCTGTTCTTGTTAAAGCATGACTCAAATTCCGGTTTATCGATAACTCAAAAGGACACGTGTCTAAATGAGCACTGACGAGGTGCAATAAAATTATAATATGACTCTAGGTATAGGTACAAAATTAAGCATAAGGCCCGAACTCCACCATAGTGGAGATGTGCGGAGATGTCCGAAGCGGAGACGAGAAGAGATGTTTTTCAGCTAGGGTGTATCCACCGAAGTTGTGCGGAGATGCGTTCTGGCTAGCCTGGAGCGGAGATGTGTGCTTGCTAGAGCGGAGATGTGTGCTGGCTAGAGCTAAGAGATGTGTGTTGACTAGCGCAGAACTGAGTGCGTGCGGCGTTGGATGTTAAAGAAATTACGGTGCCGCTCACATCTCTTCTCGTCTCCGCTCCGCGCAGTCGCCACATTGCGAGGCACAGTTCACATCTCCGCTTTGTACCGCCGCCCAGCTCAATCTCGGCGAGGCACAGCTCACATCTCCGCTTCGTTCGCGCCATTCAAATATGATCCATCTCCGCTCAGTGGTCGCCACTGAAGCTAAGTGACGAGATTTGTGAATAACAAAATGCTATTGGTTTTAAAACACATCTCTCCTCTCGTTTCGTTTCCGCTTTGGTGGAGTTCGGGCATAATATATCGTTAATTAGATATTGCGGAGGAATGAGGGTAATGTCGTGAGGAATGGTTTGAGTATGAGTGTGGACTGCTATAGGAGTAGGGGAAGACCAAAGAAACGATCGATGAACTGTGTGAAAGATGATATGGCGAGAAACGAGGTGACAATCGAGATATAACGACTAATAGAGTCAATCAATCTGCCTAGCCTTTTCCCAACTATGTTGGGAAAAGGCGACGACTAATGGGAGTATGGTAGAAAAAATATGTTGGGCTGCCCCCAAATAAAATGGGTTATGGGTAAGAGAATTATGAATATATTTAGAATTGAATTAGGTAGGTACCATCGAAGAAGTTCATATCTAACCACTGTAAGGACTATTCTTGCTTGCAGCGCTCGGTGGCTATAGCACCGGGCCGACAACAGATGTGGTCATCGTGTTCACGGGATTTCGTTTTGAAACTGGTTAGATGTGAACTTTGATGGTACGTCCAGAAAACAGGCAAAGTAAAATATACCGAATGAATGATGCAACTCTGGGCCCACATGAATATTGATTTTAACTAACATTGTTCGAACTAATATTGGTTCGAACTAACGCAAATAAGAAGTAATACGCGTAGGTACATACCTGGACTGCACTGGAAGTCACAGCGTTGGTAGGCGCCCCAGAAGGTGGACCTACGACCTGTTGAAGGTCGCACGAATCTGCTGGATGTTCTCGTTGTGGCTGTGCTTCGGGGAGACTTATGTCTTGTCCAGCAGTGGACGTTTTTCCACTCATTGACGATGATGACGTCTTGCAGCTGCAATAGCCGAGTGTACACCTTCCGTTATTTCACAAACTGGGGGTGGCTGGTCAATGTCCAGGGTTCACAAAATGTTCACTCACACACACAGTCACACAGAATACGGTGCGTGCGCACATGGATTATACATAGCGCACTGTACAGGAAATTAGTCTATACGTGTTGATCGAGCAGACTTGCAAATCACAGTAACGCCACAATTATTAGTGACGGAAATGGCGCGTACGACAGTTTGTAAGTAGTGTGTGTGGGTGTGTGTGTGTTTGTTTGACGTTTCTATAAATAGTTGTTGCAAATCACGAATATGCCTCATTGCAATAAGGTTTAAATTGCAATGATTGACGTACGCTCGTGAAATGCAACACTTTAATGGGTATACGGGCTGGTGTCCGCAACTCCATGCCAAAGCGCATCTTTGGCGTATGGAATGCAACTCTTTAAGTACCTACTTCAAGTAGGTAGGTACCTTTTGTTATATTGAGTAGAGATAAAAGTAACCTGTCAAGACTTGACTTCCTAATTATTCTATTGTGAGGTATGACGTTACACCTGCTGGGGTTGCGGGTCTGTCCGAAAGGGATATCGCGGCCCCAGCACATAGGCAACGGAAGGAACACGGGTGGGTTTTAGTCAGTAAAAGTCTGACACTCCCTCTCGCTCTGCCCAGAGCGGGAGGAGTCATTTGATGATTTCCCAACCAAAAAAAAAAAAAAAAAAAAAAAAAAAAAAAAAAAAAAAAAAAAAAAAAAAAAAAAAAAAAAAAAAAAAAAAAAAAGGTATGACGTTACTCCCCTGAGTCATACCATTGTGCAGATATAAATAAAGATATACCTACTTAAAAAGGAAACGAGACTAAATTGTAGCAAAGAGGGTGCAGCGCCGTAAAAAATGGGTTTTATTCACTGAAAAAAGTGAATAAATAGGTCTTTTAATCATTATTTTGGTGTTTGAATTTAGAATACACCAATATACTCGACCTCCATCTCAATGCTATACTTGCAACCTCCTTGCGAAAAAATACTCGATACACAGGAAATAAATATCGCTTCACAAATTGACCATCCTAATAACAATAATAAGAAAATTACTCTTAATTTTAGTAATAGTTCCAATTTTAATGTGCATTATAATTAATCGCCTAAATCTTTCTTTTTCTCGTAGTTTTTTTTTTTTTTAGTTGGGAAATCATCAAATTATTCCTCCCCCTCTGGGCGGAACGAGAGGGAGTGTCAGACTTTTACTGACTAAAACCCACCCGTGTTCCTTCCGTTGCCTGTGTGCCGGGGCCGCGATATCCCTTTCGGACAAACTCGCAACCCTGGCAGGTATTGGCCCTTACGGACCCCGTCAGTTGGTGCTGACATCTCTTTGTGGCGCGCGTGGAACACAACGCGCCGTCGACCCGGGCCTGGTCCTAATCGGACGGCGAGCTACCCATTGCCCACCGTCCGCAAGCCCGCGCCTACGGTGGCCGGAAGTCGGCTCGCGACTCCCGACGCCCGGGGCGTCTCCTGCGGCGACTAGGGGCGCGAGGGTGCGCATCTTGCATTTCCCTCGCGCGCTCCGCCTCCTCCTTCGCGAGCATTACTGCTTCGCAGAAGGAAGTGACGGCTTCCCATGCACTCTCGCTCCGGACCATGGCCTGAACCAGGGCCGGACGCGAGAGATCGCCGCTGCCGATCGCCTCCGTGAGGACACGGCGGTGCCCCGCCCAAGTCGGGCAGACCTCCACCGTATAGTCCACCGTGTCCTCCGGGCGATCCACACAATGGTAACACCCGGGCGTTTCCTCCCGGTTTATCCTGAACAGGAACCTCCCGAAACAACCGTGTCCGGTGAGGACCTGCGTCAGGTGGAAGGTGAGGACGCCGTGGCGCCTCTCTAGCCACTCCTCATTGAGGGGCCTTACCGCCGCAATTGTGGCGTGCCCAGCGCTGGGTTGCGACAATCGCACACTCCATGCCGCCATGAGATCCCGCCGGAGCTCTGTCCGCTGTGCCGTGATTTCTCGCGGCAGCGGAGTTACACCCCGGCATTTCGCCTCCTCGCGCAACTCCCACATGTGCGCGAGGACTTTTGCCTCCAGATCCCATGGCAGTAGTCCGGCAAGGAGGCTCGCCGCCTCACGGGAGACCGTGCGGTATCCTTTGACCAGCCGAATGGCCATGACCCTTTGGGACGCGTTCAATCGCTGGGCTGGTCGCAGCCTTAATGAACGCGCCCACACCGGTGCCCCGTAAAGGGCCATAGACCGCACGATCCCCGCGTAGAGCCTCCGGCAGGAGGCGTTGGGACCCCCTAGATTGGGCAGAAGCCGCTTCAAAGCAGCCCCAGCCCTCTGCAGTTTGGGAGCCAAACGTCGGCAGTGCTCCACGAAGTTCCACCGGCTGTCGAGGACGAGTCCCAGGTACTTCATCGTCGACTCGACACCGATGTGAACCCCTCCCGCCGTTATCTGGGAACCCGACAGTGGCGCGTTCCGAGGACCATAGAAACACATGGCCTCGGACTTGTGCAAGGCCACCTCGAGTCCCAGTTGCCGGATCCTATCGACGATTGTCGCAACCCAACGTGTCGCTAGTTCGGCCGCCGCCTCATGCGACCTCCCCTGCACCAGGACCAGCGTGTCGTCAGCGTAGCAGACTACGCTGACGCCGCCGCTAGGGAGGTCGGCGCACAGCACCCAGTCGTAGCCGATGTCCAACAGATGCGGCCCCAGGACCGATCCCTGCGGGACACCGCACGACATCTCTCGCCGGTTCCACTCTCCGTGGTGACCGGGGTCGATGACGGCCCTGTCCGTCAAATAGGCCTCGACCACTCGACAGAGGTAGGTCGGCATCCGGTGATACCGGAGTGCCTCCCTAATGCAACTCCAGGGCAGATGAATCACTCCCTACGGTCGTGATTCGGTCTTTAGAATCCTTCACTTGCTCATGATTCATCTATGGCCCTCGCTTTAAATCCGTCTTTTAATCACTAATTGCATAATATACTATTGTTTTTGCCTTTATGTCCTCTAGTGGGCGTCATGATAAAGCAAATTACGTGTGTAATATTTTTTTATTATCTGACTAGCGGACTAAATTGTATTTTTTTTTATCCTTTTAACATCTCTATTGTAACAAAGCTTGACATAATTGAAACATTAAGTGTGTGTAAGTATAAAAGTACAGTTTTCATGGTGCTGAACCATTCGTATCAGTCGCAGCACCTGTTCATAGTAGCGTCACTTTTGCGCTCTCGAAAATATGGTTTATTTCACCTTTGACTTACATAATGAAGATATTACATTATGTCCTCTAGAGGGCGTCATATTAACGATCAAGACGCTTCCAACGATACCTTATTTATCAAATTATGATAAGTAGTTTAAAAGTTATGAGGTAACAGATGAACATACATAGATACATACATATCGGTCGAAATCATAACCCTTCTTTTTTGCTTCGCCGTTGTCGGGTAAAAATGACGCCCTATTTAAATCCTTTAGTGCTCACTTTTGCTATAATTATATTGAACTCTAGTGCAATTCATGCTTCTAGACCCAACGGTTTAGGCTGTGTGTTGTCTGTCAGTAAATAAATGTTACATGTATTTAAGATTTTTATTAAGTTATACACGATAAATCTAATAATTGATGGACATGGAAATTAGTATTCGTTTGTATTCGGAAATGCGATGATTCCCGAGGGATATTTAGAAAATAGTTGTACTATAAATAGATAGGCAGGGTGTAACGATTATGAGATGCGGAAGAGACGATAGGAAAGCTAATCTGCGTTCGCAAGTTATTTACCAAACATGTAAACAAACACGAGTTTTTCACTGAGATAAACATCAACTTTATGCATGTGTAAATAAGGTTGATTTTAGACCAAATAGTACTGTTGAAAAAGTCATACAAAATATGAAGTTGTATCGCAAACTGAACCTTATGTGTAGGCTATACAGTTGTTTTTCCTTAAACTCGTGTTTGTTTACATTTTTGGCAAATGAATTGCGAGACCAGCATAGGTAGAATGCGGCGTTCCGTCCCAGGGAGCGTACTGCCTTAAGAGACAAATGGGGGAATCCCGAATAGACCTGGGGCCTACTCCCTATGCGAAATCCGTAGTTTGGGCCGTAGTTACGGTAGCATCGCTCTCTTTCTCACTTATGGTATGTCCGTAAGTGAGACGGAGAACGAAGCGCCCAGTGTATAAATTAGTTGACTCGGTTAGCTAAAATGGTTTAATTGTTGTATTGTTAGGTATACCAAAACAGTATGTAGATAGGTGAAGCCACAGATAAACAAGCTCGTGGTCCGGTGTTTTGCTTCGACACTGTGAGTCACATACCACCTACCAAGCGCCTTTGAGGAACACTGTTATGCAAATTACACTCGTAATGTTCCATCATACATGGGTCATTTTCAATTGCAGCTAAAAACATCACTAAAATAAAGTCATGACGTCATTGCATCATCAAGGGCAGACGATATGAGATGTTTTTCATTTGTTTTATGCTCTCCGCAAGAATTTTAAAACAAGAGACTGACATTTGAAAAAAGAATGAGGTTGTTTCCGTCTAGAAATGAAACAAAGAAAATAAAACATACGTACTATTTAGGTACAGTCAGCTCCAAAAAAAAATATACACGGACAAGGAACCCTTTCATTGTCTACAACCATTGTTTCATAACATTGTATCCACCATGTGGGTTCAACACATGGTATACAATTTATGTTACCAAACCCATACCTATACACCCTATGACACAAACAATGTTCACAGTGAGTGTTCCCTAACAAGGCTGACAATTTCATACGATTTATATATATCGAAGGACACGTCTTTAGCTTCGTTTAATAGAAGAACAATAATTTTATTTTTGTCCTTTTCATTTCATGCATGACTTCACTGACGTGTCATTTGTTTTTGATTTGAAATACAATTATGTAAATCATGAATGAAAAAAAAAAATGTAAAAAATGTATACGGACAAGGAACCATTTTATTGTTTAAATACCATACACAATAAAACGGTTCCTTGTCCGCATACATTTTTTTGGGGTTGACTGTATGTACCAGGTATAGTTTAATATCCTGTTTTTGCTTCCAATCCAATACAGGAAAATTTATCCAACTCCGTATTGTATATCCACATATTTCCCCAGGGAGTGCAGTGGCAAATCTCCTCATTTGAAATTATTATCTTAGAATAAGTCTTTTTATTCCAAGGTTCTTGTGACACAGGGTGGCATGGACATCGACGCGAAAACTGATACCATGGATTGAGTACATGATTCTGTACCGCTGACGTTGCAATTTTTCGTCGGTTATCAAAACAAAATCTGATGTCCCATACATTTTGACCGCGTAGGTATTGCACTTTTCTAAGAAACAGCAGATTTCTTTTAAAATAACCGACGAACATTTGTAACGCGGGGCGGTTCAGAATCATGTAGGTACTGAATCCTTGGTAACAGTTTTCGCGTCGATGTCCCTGCCACTCTGTATATGTACTAGCTTTCAACCTAAAATGATGTAAATATCCGAAGAGATGTATAATTCAACTGTTAAGTTTGCTTGAAAGCTGTGATTTATCAGACACTTTGCGTAGAAAGAAGCACTGAACTATTTCATACTTAGCTAAGAAACTTTTAGTCTCCGTCAAACAAAAAGTGGGTCTCTCAAGACAGACAATTCGATGCTGCAGTCTTTAAAAAAAATCGGCACAAGTTAAAAGAAAGAAAGTTTTTAACTTCGTCGCACATAACGTGACTTTCAGAGAAGACAAAACTTGACATAGGGCTTCATCAGCACTGAAGGATTTTCAATCATGTTTGGGCTAAATAAGCGCCATGGTTTGTAGCTCAGTTATCCATCTGAGCTGAGATTTTATGATTCAGTCTGTCGAAGCTCATACGGGGCCTTTTCCAAGCGACAATTTTTGCTGAATAAGCTAATATACTCGTATAACAAATTTTCAATCTAAAGATGGCAGGTGTGTTACCGCCGTCACCGATTATTGTCTATCGTCTGCAAAACTCGTAATCATTGTACGTATATGTTACTACGACGTAATAGAATATTAGTATACATGTTAACCAATTAACATTTTCTCTACAGAAATTGATACTGCACGGTCTGATGTCTCTCTGGGAGCTACCGCCGGAAGTCGTGATTGAAATGCCAGTTCTTCATGAGATGGACCTTCGAGGAAACATGCTGAGACATATCAAGTCGCCTCTGTTGACGGGACCGAGGAGTTTGGAACACGTTTATTTAGCAGGTGAGATATAGAGATTATAGGGTTAAGGCTCCGTGCACGGAAAAAAACCGTTTTCGTCAATAACTTATCTAATAGGGATGTTGACAAAAAAAAAAAATTGTCCGTCTGATAGATTATTAAAAAATATAGGACACGAGTTTTTTTTTTTTTTTTACGTAATCTAAAGATTACAGAAGTACAGTAAAAATGTGGCATAACATCACTGGCCGGTAGATTTAATAATGAATTGAAACGTAGCGAGCCCCCACTGAACCAACTTTAATACGTTTTTATTTAAATATTTATTTATTCATATGATAAAGCAAAAAATATGTGTCTAATATTTTTTTATTATCTGACTTCTTATCTGTTTTTTTTTTACCCATGCAACATCTCTATTGTAAGAACGCTTGAAATGATTGAAACATTAAGTGTGTGTAAGTATATAAGTACAGTTTTCATGATGCTAAACCATTCGTGTAAGTCACAGCACCTGTTCTTAGTTTCATCACTTTTGCGCTCTCAAAAATATGGTTTATTTCACCTTTGATTTACATAATGAAGTTAATACATAATCATAAAATAAAAGTTTGATTTTATTTATTTCAAGGATAACTGAAGATAATGTGTGATTTTTAAATTTCTTGATATTATGTGCTAAATAATAGGAAAAATACATTACTGACAGGGTTTAAAAAATAAACGGTTTATTTTTCTGCTATATTTTTTATCGAAGTTGGAAAAAGTGGTTCAACCACTTGCAAGTAGACCATAATATCGATGTTGATGATATTTTGAAACGTTCAAAATCAAAAGTAGTTTCTTGTAAAAAAGTGAACAAACGTCATTCTCGCGTTTGTGATTTTCCATGAATAATTAACTTATTTGAAAAATCCCTTTCAGCCATACGCAAAACAAAGAACTCGACTTTTCAAATTTCAATTTTTTTTGTTTAAATTATTTTGCCCTTTCTCACAACTAATGAACAAAATTGATTAAAATCAGTAGATTTCGTGCACGGCCTCTTAAGTTATACTGCCGTCACCATCAGCATACCATATCATGCGCCAAGTGGGAGTCAACTGTGTCTCCGTTAGTCATTTGGTTAAGAGCCCTCTTACATTTCGGCGCTGCGCTAAAGCATTCTTGCGATACTGAGCGCACATTGCCGGCGCAGTGAAATATATGGTACTTTTATTTTATTCATAAAAAAATAGAAATAGGAATAAAAAAAATTAAAAAAATTGTTTGTTATTAAGCAAATGTTGGATATTATTTTAGTATAAATACTACGTACGGAAATGATGTAGAACTTCGGATATTCAGACTTGTTTCCAAACCTTTTTAGTAGAAAATTGAATTAGGTCCAGTCATTTTTTCTTTAAATAAAAGTCATATAACAAAAATGTATTCTATTATTATAAAAGTATCGGATATGTTTAATATGAGAAAAATTGTTTTGATGAATTATATTCAACAGAATCCGCAAATTAGAGCTCTCAAATGAGCTCTACATGAGTTTTTGCCAAAACATGCATCAGGAGAACGATTATTGCTAGATAAATAAATAAATAATGAAAAAATCGCTTTATTATTATTGTAGAAGAGAAAACAAACTATTTTTACCAAGTAATTGTTATTTATACTAACCAACGAATAGTATTCAATTTCAACGAGGAAATCATGCATCTACGCGCATTTTTGTAATAGGCCCCTTAATGCTTGGATACAAGTGCGCCAGACCGCCCATGCAGAGCTGTTGGTCACACAGAACATGAAAAAGAGAACAAAATAGGAAGTAGAATAGGTAATAGGAATATAAAGGAAATAATATAAAAATAACAAAATGAATAATAAAAAACAAGGTTAACAAAGAATGCAAATAAAAAGATGTGCCGTCTACGCAAAAAAGATCATTAGGTATTGCAAAAAAAAATCACACATGTTTTAACCTCAGACAACCTACAAGTTTGGGTTAACGGCCCTCAAAAAATTATTATAATGCGGAATACAGACATCACGTTTTTGTATTTATTTTGAACAGTATTTATCATGAGCTAAATTAGGTAGAAGGTTCGTTATTTTATTACCTTTTTATAGTTTTTTGAGGAATTTATCCTCTTTTATGTACAAAGTCGCGACAAATAAAAATAGGTAATCGGAGCAAAATTGATTAATTTGAACTATTTGAAGCAACATATTACGGTTGAGATTATCATTATCTTCCAGTTCATATCCCAACTTAAGGCTTGTGCAAACTGGCGCAACTTGTCGCGCGACGCAAACACCAGAAATTGTTTTATTAAAGTCGCCTCGCGCCTGTTTGCTTTAAGCCTTTATTTGGATTTAGCGCATCTTTTACACGTATTGACATATACGTATTATATTGAGCCGTCACCACAGTATTCAATAGATATTTGAAAAAATAATAGCCGCACGGGTCGATCGCAGGTTTTAAGCTACGCTTGCTGCGGTCGAACACCACCCATTACATATCGATATCCCTCCGTGCCTCGGAAAGCACGTTAAACCGTCGTTGGTCCTGGCTGTCAATCGTCATCTTTGACAGTCGTTACGGGTCGTCAGAAGCCCGAAAATCTGGTAACCAGTCTTACCAAGGGGAATCGTGTTACCTAGTAACTGGGTTGTGGATTTCAGATAGGCAGTCGCTCCATGTAAAATACTGGTATTCAGCTGCACCCGGTTAGACTGGAATCCGACCCCAAGATAAATTCAAATTCAAAATATCTTTATTGTGGGCATATGCCAGTTATAGGTCTTAATAATAACTTAAAGTTTCAATATGTCCTGCCTAGGCATACAATAATTACGTATTATCATTAAATTTAATATTATGTTACATGTCAAATAGCTAGTAAGTGATAGTTGGCAAATGACTAGGATTTGATATTTGAAAATTACTTTCGGAAAATTGCTGAATGTGACCATCTTTCTACGTACACGTGACTGTACCTAACTTTATTCTGTTTGTTGCGGAAGAGATTATTAGCATTAGTAGCAGGCGCCAGGTGCTATTTCTCAATGGAATTATTCCATGATATGATATTCACGCATGAGAAAATATATCTTCGTCGCTAGGCCCTTTGTACACCCACGTTCTTTTTGCCGTGAAAAACTTCTACGTCGCGTTTTATACTCCGTGTGTAATCACGGTCGTCAGTCACGCCTGAATCAATTAACTACGGTCGTCAGTGTTATATGGATCACTATGGAAGCTTATTGACAGATGCGTTTTTTCCACGGCGCGGTTTATACGCCGCGCCGTGTGTAGACTACCGTCAGTAATGTATGGATCGCTATGGAAGCTGTAGACAGACACGTTTTCTCTACGGCGCAGTTTATACGCCGTGTGTAGGCACCGTCGTCAGTGTTGTATGGATCACTATAGAAGCTGTTGACACTGACAGAGACGTTTTCTCCACGGCGCGGTTTATACGCCGTGTGTAGGCATGGTCGTCAGTGTTGTATGGAGCACTATGGAAACTTTTTGACGGACACGTTTTTTCTACGGCGCGGTTTATACGCCGTGTGTAGGCACCGTCGTCAGTGTTGTATGGATCACTATAGAAGCTGTTGACAGAGACGTTTTCTTCACGGCGCGGTTTATACGCCGTGTGTAGGCATGGTCGTCAGTGTTGTATGGATCACTATGGAAACTTTTTGACGGACACGTTTTTTCTACGGCGCGGTTTATACGCGGCCTTACTAAATAATATTACCAGATCATTTATGTGGGTTTCATGGGAAAATAGGTGTAATGTTAAGCAGAATATATTCTCGGAAGTATTACTTTGTTTGTTTCAATATTGGAATTGATGATGGCATGAAAGGAAGACTACAGAGAAAAGGTTCTCTCATTTCATTGATCAAACAACAAATGTTTCTATATTACAAAACCTACCAACGAATTCTAAGAAAACCATGTCCCAACATTTTTAATATTGCCTGTACTTACACATAACCCTTTTTTTAGTTTTTTGGCAACGGGGTTGTAATCGTCGTGGATGTCCTCCGCCCTGGGGCGGACGGAGGGGTCCGTCAGACTTTTACTGACTAAAACCACCCCGTGTTCTCTCGCACACTTGCTACGGGGGCATTTAAACACTCTTCAACTCAGCCCCCGACTGGTCTGGCTCGCCTTCGCGGACTCCGTCTGGTCAAGCGGGGGGGCGTAGGGAGGGTGAGGTGTTATAATCCTACCTAGCCTTTTTCCAACTTCCAACGGCTTCCAGTCTAACCTGCCTGTACCTACTAGTAGTGAGCAACTCAGACCGAGATCTTTAAAAGTCCCGTGAAAATGACAGGAATAACGCTTAGCCTAAGTATGTGCTAAGTAAGACCTTTTTTTTTCGTTTTGAGTTTGGGAAATCATCAAATGACTTCTCCCGCTCTGGGCGGAGCGAGACGGCGTGTCAGACTTTTACTGACTAAAACCCACCCGTGTTCCTTCCGTTGCCTGTGTGCCGGGGCCGCGATATCCCTTTCGGACAAACTCGCAACCCTGGCAGGCATTGGCCCTAACGGACCCCGTCAGTTGGTGCTGACATCTCTTTGAGGCTAAGTAAGGCCTTATACACGGTTTCTGAATTGAGAAATGGAAGTTGAGAACTTGTCAAACTCTACTTTAACATTACTTAAGGTGATTACCTCAATGTTGCCCGCGAAATTCAATGTTTCTCACGATGTTTTGTAAATAAATTCGAATTTCGGCCTTGATGACAATGGGGTTTGATACCATAATGACAAAAAACGATCTCTAGGAAAGACCACTAACTTACTTTCATAAATATGCAATTCAATTCAAATCTTTATTGCATATCTCATGTGTGTACAAGGTTTTAATAATAGTTACAAAGTTCACACTCAGGCACAACAATTTAATACTCAAGTGCCCTGGGCGACCGAGGTCTGGTCTAGTGAAAATAGAGAATGCTCATTAAATAGGCATACTAATTTAATTCTGCCATGATAGTATGTACCTACTTACTAATTCATGCTGCCATGATAGTAGGAACTTACTGATTCCATGCTGCCATTTTAGGGTCGCCATCTTGTTCTAAACTTTGGGTGAAAATACGGAGAAAACAAATTTTTCCCTTTGATGTAAATTGATGATTTTCCTAGAAATGAGACCTAGCTTGATTGAGTTTTCGCCCTAGTAAACCCCTATATTGCAACTTTCATCGAAATCGTAAGACCCGTTTTCGAGAACGTGATTACAAATTTAAAGATATGAAAAGTACAAAACGTCATAATTAAAAAAAAAAGGATAATATTCAGTTATCATTAAAAAAAAAAACAATTTAAATAAACTAAATCACATTTTAGTGCTTATGATACGTCATAAAGAATTATACCATTAAAAAATTCAATTCATTTGAAGTAAATACATAACATCAACGAGGTTTATTTAACCGATAACCTCATTGCTTAACTTAACAATAATAGTAGAGGATCCGCAGAGGAACGACCTTCACCCATTTATATAATGGATGAAAAGTATTTTATATTAAATTTAACAAAAAAAATCCTGGCCAGATACTACAAAAAAAAAAAAAAAAAGTTTTTTTTTAACATTGCTAGAGCTTTTCAAGGAGAACCTTTGCTAGTAACTCGACTTTTGCCAGTTGTTAGTCAATTCAGAGTTAATGGCCAAAAAGGTGGCTACTTGGCCACCTAAGTTTAGGAATGTTTTTGGTGCCCAATAGCCTTGTGATATATCCATGGATAGTGCTTTTTAAGAGAAACATTTGTTACTAAAACGAACTAATCGCTAAACGAATGAATGCAGTTATTGAAAAAAAAAACATTTTTAATTTTTTTATTAATCATAGTCTAGCCAACCCACTCGCGATATATTTTTTAACATCATAAATTTGATATAAAATAATTTTCATTCATTAAATAGATGGGTGAAGGTCGTCCTTAATCGGATCTTAGACCATAATAGATATCATGCAAAACTCAATTCACAAAAAAAAAGTCACAGTAATAATGTCAAATAACGTTTTTAACGAAAATTGCCGCTCGTCTAGGCAACCGTAGCTTTAGCCTCTAGTCTCAGCAATAAAAGCAGTACTTAGTAGAAAAACTGTTTCTATTTTTATAAACATGAAGCAGGTTACATGAAATCCTTTACCAGTACCAGGAGCTAGGTTTCGTGGAAGCTAGGTACTCGTACTTACGTAATATATTTATTCTAAGCTAAGCCATTTGCTCTCCGCTAAGTCTTCCTTTTACCTGCGTCGGGTTTAACATCAAAAAATAAATATTACCTACTCAAGTTCCTGAAAAAGCAAAGGAATAATATTTTTGCCCGACTTTTTCATATTGTACGCCAAATAAAATTAAACTGCTAGCCGCGAGCGTCTAGAAAAGATTTTTAAATAAAAGATCTCAGGCATCCCGCTTATCCAAAGAATAAGAATTTAATCAAATGCGGTCAATACCACATCATTTTGGACTTAGGTTCTTTTGCGATAAGGGAATAGGTTTATTCCATCAATATTTTGCATAAATATTATTTTAATTTTCGCGATTAAGGCGACGACGATAACCGACTTTTAATGGTTTTATACTGAAGGTCACGTCTAAACGAGTACCTAATGTTAATGATTTTGGAAAAAATATATGATAAATTAAAGCATTTTCTTAATAACTTAATATAGGAATATTTTAGATTATGTTTACGAGTATATTACATAGTGAAATTAATTTGTAAAGTTATGTCTAGCGCGGATAAAAAACTGAGAATCACGCATAATCTATCAAGCGTATTTTTCTGAACCCTTCACCATTTTAAAGATAATTTATTAAAAAACCTTTTGTTTTGTGTATAATAAATTAATTATGCGTTAAATTTAGCACGCTCCTTGATAGGCGAGTCCTATTACTGGCTGGACGTACGACGCGTTACGTAAGCTCAGTACAGAACACGCAAGCTAACCACTCAAGGTCACTGGCATATATCTGCGTCTTAAGAATTTTTTTACGATGGCAATGTTAAAGATCATAGGCATGATCTTAATAACAACAACAAAATCACCGATCGTGAGATTATTCAATGGCGGGTTTAGACGAAACGAACACAGAGGAGAGTAAGAGCATTCTTCTGTTGATATTCTTGACATTTTATTAAGGACTAGCTTCTGAAACGTGCTACATGTCTTAAATCAGGTCATGGCCGATCCGTATACCTATCATCCAAATTCATTTAGCCGTTAAAGCCTGAAAAGGTAACAAACAGACAGACATATAATAAATGCATCTTTAATTTAAAAATAAAACAGGTTTTTTTTATTCTAAATCTCTAACTTAAAAATAATAATTATTTATTTCACCATTAATTTGAAATACTCTGGCACCGCCATTGACCACGTCATACCTTTTGTAACTTTAAATTGAAATATTTTGTAAGCGGCTGGACCGATGTAAAGGAAAAAATATTTATTACAAAAGTCGTTTTTGTATTTTTAATTAATCAAAAAAAGGATTTTTTTAGCCAACCCATTCGCGATATATTTTTTAATATTTAGTGGTATGAGGAACAGGGTGTATAGTTCACTCATCCACCATAAAAAAAGGGAGGATCCTCCGACCAGACGGGTGTCGTGTCTGGCGGGCAACTGCCCAGAGGTTGAAGTTGGGAGATTGTAAATATGTCCATCGCGCGGTAAACTCTAATTGCGCGATGCAGGATTAGTGTGACGTCAGGATGTTGTGTGACGTCAGGTTTTTGATGCGTAGATTTCGCATGTGGCGATTGTAGATGCCGCTGCAAATATACTAAATTTATATTTAAATAAATAAATCTTTTCATCCATTAAACAGATGGGTGAAGGTCGTTTCTAGGTCGGATCTTAGGCTATGTGAAAAGGGTTAATGGTCCTTTCAAGAGAAGACAATATCATTTCTCCTTTCTTTTAAATATAAATTCAATTCATGGTTTATTTAACATACAAAGCACATCTACGATCTCGGACGTTGTATTGTATTGCCTATGTATTGTATTGGCTTTGTATTGTGGTACCTAGTTACCTACTCAACTTAAGAATAGGACTCCAAATTATTTTCACGTGGGCGTCGTCAATAGATTCATGAGCATATCTGTTAAAGTTAAATCCATTTAACATTGATAGAAGGATCTTTTGTTATTAATGAAAGAACAGTCTGAAGAATACAAACATCTTTAAGGCGTGTACGCAGGAACGAATAAAACATGATGAACGCGAACATCGAACACGGCACATTTGGTTCATACGTTTTGACGTAAATTAGCAACGCGAACACGGACACTATACGAACACAGTTCGACTTGTGTTTGTGCTCTACCGCTCTCATTAGTAGCCATTGATTCGAAATTTAATCGCCACGAACATTTTTGATGAACACAATGTTTGTGTAAATTATTTTGAATACAGAATCTTTTATTTTTGTTCTTCTAACTGAACAGACAGCTGTGCTGCTGGGGAGTTTGTTGTGCCACTTCTTCTTCCTAGCTAATGCACTAGGAAGTGGTGAAGGGTGGGCGTTTTGGGGGACTCTCTTATGTAATTTTGACGTTCGAAAAGTGCTGATTCTCAGCCTAGTTTGAATAAATGACTTTAGAATTTTGTTTTTTGATGTTCGTTAGTGGCAAGTACGCACATGCGAACAAAGTATTAGATGTTCGTGTTCATCATGTTTTTGTTCCTTCGTGCGTACTCGCCTACTAATGACAAAAGATGACAGCTGAAATTGTACGTTTGTGACGAACAGAGTTAATGACGTACGGCGCCTATGACAACCAGCGAAAGTGTCCAATCACGGATTATGACGTACTACGTATGACGAATAGCGTTTGTGACCTGGAGCGTGTTATCCGTTTTAACGATACCAGAAAATACGCAAAAAAGTTTTTTAATTTGAAATTGTAGTTCGTACATACAAGCACAACTCTTGATTTTGAACTTCGACATGTTTAAAATCCGATAATAATATCAGTTGACACGGTGCACTTCGAAATGAACGATGCTCATATTTCAAATTGATTCGGCGAAATAGGAGAAGTTAGAACAGGCTAAATAAAAATGGATTTTAATTTGTTGTAAATACGGTCCACAATTTAATAAAGACTGGCGTCGGTTGAATTGGAACAAGTGACTTGTTTATGATTTTGTAAGCGCCCCAACACGTGCAAACGCAATTAATAGCGTTCTTGTTCTCTAAGCGTTTTAAAAATAACACATTTCTGGGAATATGTCACATAATATTTTATGGGGTTCTCTATTGTTTTCCATAAGTAATAAATATTTAAAAAAAACACGTGTCGCCTTTCTATTGCTTTCAATAACTGCTTATAGAAAAAAAAACCGGCCTAGTGCGTGTCGGACCACGCACAATGATGGTTTCCGGATTACAAACTTACATTTTGCAGTAGGAGAATTGACCGTGGTGTATTTCGATGTATGGGAGAGCATGTTTTTCAATGTTGAGTTTTGTTTTTGGGATAAATTCATCACAACGACGGAACCCTTTATTTTGAGCGACGGTTTATTTTGGATTTGTGGTCCGACGCGCACTTGGCCGGTTTTTTCCATGAGGTACAAAACCCTAAAAAACACGTGACATTTGTCTAAGGTTTTAAATAACAAATTACAGAAAAAAATGTATTTTAGGCGTCACGTACGGTTAAAAAAACGCGTGATATATGAAAACCCTTACGAAGCCCCTTAAGCGTGATGTACAGGGTGAAATTTAATTACCTGTGGCATGCCATAAGTTCATGCAACATTATGCACAGTCTAAACAGTTTAGACGAAGCAAGTCGTTGCTTCAATTTTATTGTAATCCACAGGCAACAACTTACGTCATGTAAATGGGGCTTTTCTGCTACGAAGTCAAGGCGCTGTCAAAGTGACATTGCTACCATAGAAGAGCGGTTGATTGTATAGTGAAAAATAATCAGAATACCAATGGGAATTATAAACGTTTTTAGTTACGGGAGTAACTAAAAACGTTCTAAATCTAGTCAAAATCTCATCTGAGCAACAATCAATGAAATGAAATGAAATGAAATGAAATTGTTTATTCTGTAAATAGGATATCGGAATCACTTTTACACGTCATATAAAAAAATATTAAAAATAAGCTTGGTGAGGTCGGTGTTTCCTATCTGACTACTCTGAGAAGAAAGGCCGAAACAAACTCAGAGGTCACAGTCTCTTTTAAAGTCCAGACATAATCTTGGTCAAGTCATGTCAAAACTTGTCAAAAAAAATGGAAAATTAGAGCTGTTTTTGACAGATTAGAATGCGAACTTTCAATTGCCCCTCAGCCCTCAGCTCTACGCATATTTAAAAAAAATCTCTATTCCTTTTTTAAATATTTTTTTTGTGTACTTACTGGCAGGCAATAGTTGGGACTGCAGCGATGGTGGCCTCGACTGGTTGGCAATGGAGAATGAAAATGGAACAATCCGAAGAAAAATCGTGGATTACGATGATCTCGTGTGTCATCAACAACTGTATAGAGGGAAGCCACTGAACAAAGTCATGGATATTATTCGGGTGAGTTCGATTTTTCTCGGCTGACTTTAAACTTATTAGCATTCTTTTAGCCTAACTCTACCCAAGTATCGGTATCAACCATAACAACCAGCATCTTAATTGCGTAATACACCTTCAATCGCAATCCGAAGGATTTTGAATGAAATTGGTTATCCATTGATATGTGACTAGGGATCAGTAATTTTCGCTTTTACGAAATAGATGCGAGAAATGCGAAATTTTCTAAATAGGTGCGATACATGCAAAATTTATTAATAGGTGCTTAATGTTGTGTTTTCTATACTTTGCCACGAAAGAAGAAAAACATTTTGCTGCCCCCCCTGGATTTTGTATGCCTAGATACCTACTGTTGTCGATAAAAATGATGTTACAGTCACGCTAAGACTTACAATTACAATAATAATATATTATGCATTCATTTTAGAAAAAACCGCACTGTGCGGCATTTCATCTTGTTTTATTTTACAAAATATGCGAACGCAGCAAGCAAGCAAGCACACAGTTTATTTATTTTACTACCTAGGATCTCCTGCAGGTAGTGCCCCGGCTCTGTGGAGTTTGTTGCGCCACTTCTTCTTCCCAGCTAACGCACTAGGAAGTGGTGAAGGGTGAGCGTTTTGGGGGACTGTCTTATGTAATTTTGACGTTCGAAAAGTGCTGATTCTCAGCCTAGTTTGAATAAATGACTTTTGAATTTTGATTTTTTTTAAATAAAAATAAAAAAATGTTTTGCCCCTCCCCCTGGGCCAAAAGCTGGGTACACCCATGATTGTATGTGTGTTAAACCATTATCCCGCAGGAAACACTGAAATATTGTTAGGTATTTTAGAGTTGGTAAAGTTATTCATTATTCATAATGACAAATTATTAAAAGATAATAATACACTTAAAAAGTTCTTAAACCAACCACCGCAAAGAGAAAATGATAGACCAGAAAAAAATACATATTCTATGTTACACCAAGATGTGCAAGCCTTCTTTACGCCACCTAGAAATTTAGGTACAAGTAATATCTTGAGCCTACAAAAAAACATCACAGATCTGGAGCGTCAGTTGGAACAAGCCGGAAACGAAATATTAAACCTCAAGGATCAATTAAGGACGCTTCAGAAGATATTGGAAACAAAAGGTGAATGTCCAAAGGAAGAAATTACTCCACTGGATGCTTTAAAAGTGGAACGTACGAACAAAATATATATTTTTGGCACTCAACAATGTGTTGGACTATCATCTGTATTGATGCGATCACGACAGGATACATCATATGAAAAATATGTCATCACGTCTCTAACTAAGCCATACGCACTAACTAGTGACGTCATTAAGAACTGCCATAATATTCAGCTATCGCCAAATGACAAACTCATTATTTGTGTGGGTGAAAATGACTATGATAGTAAAATTTTGTCTTCACAACTTCGTCAACTTCTAGATGTATTCGGCAATAATAATGTCATTGTTCTAAGTTTACTTAAGAATATGTATTTAAATGTAAATGACTTGAACCAAACGATACGCAATATTTGCAATGAATACAAAAATTCTAACTTTATTGACTCTAATCTTATGTTAAATAATACTTGTAAATTAATTAATTATACTATTGACTATGATGATTATGAAAAAAAATACTTAAATGTCAAAGAACTAAAGAAATTAATACTGCGTCGTCAACCAAATGTTACGAAAACTGTGATCAAATGTAAAAAAGACCCTAAGGGAACAATCCCATATTACTTTGCACGAAAACAGCCAGAATGCGGTACAATAAATAAACTTGATGTAAAAAAAACCCACTTCTACAAAAATAGGTACAATACCACACTATTTTAAGGTTGTAGACAGGAAACAGCTTTTTCGTGAAAACTGCTAGTAAATGCAAAAGTTTTAAAATATTACACCAAAATATCGCTAGTATTTTATCAAAACGGGAAATACTAGAACTAACATTATTAGAATTACGGGACGCCAATAAAGAACCTGACATTTTATGTTTCTCTGAAACTTTTATGCGTGCCGGTAATGAAAATTATTTAAAATTAAATAACTATATTTTAGCAACTGTGTTTAGTAGAGACAAACAGAGAGGGGGAACCTGTATTCTCGCGAGACAGGGTATTATATACAATGAGCTTTCTTACATAAAAAAATATTCAACACAAAAATCATTTGAAGCCTGTGGCGTTGAAATCCCATTGCACAATTTATTAATAGTATGTCTATATAGAACGCCAAACTCTGACCCTAATGTATTTTTGAATAAGCTCGACCAACTTATGTGTGAAACACACAAAAAATATGGACCAAGCACAAAAATAGTTATAGCTGGTGATTTTAATATAAATACCCTAAAATTAGGAAAAGTGACCACCTATTTAAAAGACTTATGTAATACCTACAATTTGCAAATGCACATTAATATTCCCACTCGTAAAGACGCTTGTATAGACCACATACTTAGTAACATAAAGACAGCATCAACAGATGTTTTGCCTCTTTATCTATCTGATCATGAGACTGCCCAATTATTAGGCTTTCCAGTAAAAGGGCAAAATTTGAAGTCCACATCTTACTACACTTTTAAGAAAGACTACGGTACCGAAAATATTAAAAAATTCAAAGAATGTCTCTCAAGTTTATCGTGGTCAGAGGTACACCTAGAAACTGACACAAATAAGGCTTTTAATAAATTTCATGACTTATTATGTCTGTTATATAAGTTATGCTTCCCAAAAATAAAAATAAAGATTAATCATTCTAATACATACAAACAAAAATGGATAAGTAAGGGTCTAAGAAATAGTTGCAACACTAAACGATCTTTACGATATCTTTACTACAAAAACAAAACTTTATTGTACAAAACAAAATATAAAAACTATTCAAATATGCTGAAAAAGTGCATTATTAAATCAAAAATGAATTCTAATATTAATTTCATTAAAAAAAGTCAAAATAAATGTAGAGCAACGTGGTCAGTCATTAATCACGAAATTGGGAATATAAAATGTGACAATAATATTTCTGAATTACAATTAGATAAGCAGATACTGACAAATCCCACTGACATAGCGAACGCTTTTAATAATTATTTTGTTGACTCGACTCACACTTTATCATTTAATAATTTACATAATGACTCTAATAAGGTGTCATTTCTTAATTCCATGTTTCTTAGTTTAATGACTCAAGATGAAGTTAAAAAGGAGATAATGGCTTTAAATAATACTAACTCCGAAGGTTATGATGGAATTAGCACAAAAATAATGAAAGCGTGCAACACTGAATTAATTTCTATATTGACATATTTAATTAATCTTTCATTTTCATCAGGTACTTTTCCTGATGCCTTAAAACTATCAGTCGTGAAACCACTTTACAAAAAAAGCAGAAAAGATGACGTGAAAAGCTATCGCCCGATTACTCTTATTCCTATTTTATAAAAAGTATTCGAAAAATGTATGCTCAACAGACTTGTCGACTTTTATACCAAATATAACATTATAGCAAATGAACAGTTTGGATTCCAAAAGCACAAATCAACAACACAGGCAATATTTTCCCTTTTGAGCAATATCTTGTGTAATCTAAACAATAATCATATAACTACAGGACTTTTTTTCGACCTGTCACAAGCATTCGACTTTGTGGCACATGATGTTTTATTAAAAAAGTTAGAAGGCATTGGAATAAGAGGACTAGCACTGAATTGGATTTCGTCTTATTTAAGTGAGCGGAAACAATACGTTGTTATCGATAAAGTACATGAAAACCTACTTTCTTCCTATTTTTCTGACTCCAGGGAATATAAATGCGGCGTCCCTCAGGGGAGTGTGTTAGGACCCATTTTGTTTATATTATATATAAATGACATACCACTAGTGACTAATCATAAATGTGTATTATTTGCAGATGACATTTCAATTATCGTGACGTCTGATAAGAAGTATAAATCAATATCTGACCATGAAATGGACATTAATAATACTATTGACAATATTTTAGGATGGCTACAGACAAATAAATAAAAAATCAACTTAGACAAATCTAATTTTATACAATTTAATAAATCTAAACATGCTAAATACAATTTTAAACTTAATATTGGCAGACTGAAAGAAGTTACACAAACCAAATTCTTGGGTGTACTCATAGATCAAGACTTAAATTGGAAAGTACATCTGGATAATTTGTGCAATAGGATCAATAAATTTGCTTATGCTCTCAGACAAGTAAAGAACGTGACAAATAGAAAAACGGCAATTATTACATACCACGCATATATAGAATCCATTTTATGTTACGGGCTTATTATATGGGGGAACAGTACGGATAAGGATAGAGCATTTATTGCGCAAAAAAAATGCATCAGGGCCATTTGTGGACTCCGTCCTGATGAGTCCTGCGAACCGTTTTTTAAAAAGATAGGTTTATTACCACTTCCCTCACTTTACATATTTGAAATCTGTAAATTTGTGTACAGTAATAAGGGATTGTTTAAAAAAGCGTACGAATTCATCTCTCGACCAACAAGGGATCCACACAGACTTGTATTAAAGGATAATCCTATGTCAGCCAAGTATGCAAAAAGCTGCCTTGTGATGTGTGTACGTATATACAATAAAATACCAAAAGAAATAAAATTATTAAATAATCATAACTCATTTAAAAACAAATTATACAAATGGCTGAATGGACATAATTTTTATGACATTAATGATTTTTTTAACTTGAAAATATAAAATGTGTATCTACAGGTATTAATGAATGAATGACTATTATTGTATTTCCAATTAATTTGTGACATTCTATAGCTGACCTTTTAACTCGTTATTAATTATTTTGCATGCAATTGATACAATATTCTGTATAGCTAAACATGTGGACATTATGTATATCAAAACCAGACATCAACTTTATACCATGTTTAAAGCAAATAAAGACTTATCTTATCTTATTCTTCATATTCCTGAGAACATATTATTATGCACCCCCTGTAAAGATGCTAGTGAATATAGAATCAGCCGCTATACGTAGAGTGCGTTAGTCTAGTGGCTGCTAGCGCTACTGCTGAGTATGAGGGCCTGGGTTCGATTCCCTGGTCGGGCAAAGTGTTATAAAGTTTTTCTGTCTAGAATTTCTCAGTAGCAGCCTGAAGTCTGGATTTGTGCTCGGTTGATTGCAATAGGCTCGTCCCCTGTTACATGAGACTCAAACATAACTGGCAAAATGTAGAGGTGTACCTGCTACAGGTACAGTACGACACAACTTAGATGTAGCATCGGCAAAATTCGAAAAACCGATCACCATCCGAACTGAGTGTGCCTTCAAAATCACCAATAATTAATTGAATATTATTTTTATATTATTTTAATTATTGTGAATGTGAGGACTATGTGGTTTTTTATCTTTTTTATCTTTTTCATTTCATTTTTTTTTTTTTCTCAGTTAGTTTTAATGATGGTCTGGTAGTTTGAGTAGTTGATGCGGCCTACCCAAATATCCTTTCTTTGGTATTGTTCGTCGAGTTGAGCTCCTTAAGTTCTGAGTTGAGCTCCACGATTGCTGACAAATGCTTGCACTGACTTGACAATTCCACTCAAATCTGTGTGGTTCCTTCGTCAAAAGACTGAAAAGACCATTTCAGACACTAATCTACATGTTCCTCACATGGCTTGACCAAGATTATGTCTGGACCTCTGAGTTTGTTTCGGCCTTTCTTCTCAGAGTAGTCAGATAGGAAACACCGACCTCACCTAGTTATTTTTAATATTTTTTATATGACGTGTAAAAGTGATTCCGATATCCTATTTACAGAATAAACAATTTCATTTCATTTCAATATTTATAGTAGCTTTAGGCGAAAATGATCTTTACGCAAACGCAATAACTTGTGAAGTCATATTATTATAACCAAATAAATTCGTAAAATTGAAACGAATGAATGCAAATTTTCAAATTTATGCTACATTTAAGTTGTGTCGTACTGTACACCTCTGGTTAGCCTTTCGGGGTCAACAAGGCGTGATGGTATGTTATGTTATCTAAACTAATATTATATAGAGAAACGATTTGATTTTTTGTATGTTTGTCGTAACGTTAACGTGGGCTTAGCTTTCTCCTTCGAAAGAAAAAGAGTGACTCAAAATGTTGAAAAATATAAATAAACAACAAAAAACAAACAAATAACATATGACACACACACATACACGTACACACATTTGTTTAACAAATTCTTTACAGCACTTTTTGAGGTTAATGTATTTCAAAGTGCAGTCAGACGCGGCTTTATATTAACTAAGCTATAAAATTATGTTTGTACTAACTAACATGATGTTATTACGTAATTGCATTCTCTAGATAACTATTATTATCGATGTGATCCAGTAATTGAGTTAACACATTAGTGCAATTACGGAATTAAGGCCTAATCAAGCATCACCATGCGATGATGCGATGTGATTATCACCATGATTTGCGAAAAGATTTGTGATTTCGGTGTATTTACATCAAAGTACAATACTGTTTTCAAACCTCCATACAGCTGATTGAAAAAAAAGTTACGTCTGACAATTTCTGACAGTTTGAATATGGATTAGTTATTACTCTGAGGGAAAAACTGTCAAAAATTCAAAATTTATTCGCATAAATAATCGAATTCGCTCGTAATATTACAACATGAAAAAACCCCTGTCCGATCCTTGACGTTGTTAGGTATCGTACTGAGAGTAT
Organism: Agrochola macilenta; assembly: GCA_916701695.1. Lineage (NCBI taxonomy): Eukaryota > Metazoa > Arthropoda > Insecta > Lepidoptera > Noctuidae > Agrochola > Agrochola macilenta. The sequence goes on from OU753562.1 coordinate 10,717,993, forward strand.
ATTTATGAGGAAATCTTCAGGAAAAAATAAAAATAAAATTCGCCAAATTTTTTTTTCAACGGGGAATTTTCCGGGTTATTTAATTTGGCGCGGGCGCTTAAATTAAAATAGCAATTACTTTTTATTTTCTATGATACTTAATTTTTTTTTAACTTTTTGTTAATGTAATAACAGTACCTATGTGCCCCTTTCGGATAGGTTTTTTTATACATATTGTTTAATTTATAACTGAAAATAACTACAATAGAAGCCTAATTCTTTACCTTTACAACTGAAGTCTTCGTAATTACTATTTATTAAAACGATATAGGCGATTTTTTGCGTTTAATTAAAAGTTAGTTTTTGTCGTGTAAAGGTTACAATTAAAATAATAACTAGGCTCTGTTGGAAACAGTAAGAGTGCCTCTTGACCTAGACTCGAGAGAATCGACGGCACGTCGGCGTTGTTGTGAAATTTCAGCGATGAGCGGTCAACCGCATGTCAGTAATACCTACTACGAAAACAGACCCTATTGCTACGAAATAAAGGCGCTGTCAATGTTGAACTGTTACCATGGGCCTGCGGTTGAATGTGCAGTAGGCGGGCAAGCTTTTACTCCTGAAACAACGAAAGAAAATTTAAAAAAAACCCATTGTCTCCGTTTTATCATGTCTGCTCCTTCACAATTCCAAATAGCTTCTCGTTGTTGAATTTCAACAATACATTTCTCTGTGTTGAAGTTCATGGCACGCAACTCACGAACGTGAACTTGCAAACTCACCGCGGCGGATCACCGCAAACTAAACCGCACATGACTCGCCTAGTGCGTATCGACAGGTCGGCCCATAGATACGAGTATACTGTTATTTATATTTCTATGGGTCGGCCGCAATCCGCGAAGCGAGCCGCGGCCCTTCATTCAACCGCTGCGGTTGAAATTTTGTGGCGGTTAAGTGCGTACAATCATAAGCGGTTGCATAGTAAAATGATAAAGTGGCTAGCCCCGTTGTTAGCCACCCCCGCGGTTAACCACTGGTGCGTATTTCAGTAATAATAGATAGGTAACACAAGCTACCTCGATGGCGTCCATTTTGTTTATGGACCGACAGTACCTTCTCTGCCTTCGAGCGGTCCAACCGTTTGACGCGACAACATCGCGGTTGGCCGCCATGGCGGCTGGCCGCTCAAACGAACCGCCTAGGTGGCCAACCGCTAGTGAGTATGTAAGGGTTGTTAGTGTGGAGGTCTGCCCGGCTTGGGCGGAGCACCGCCGTGTCCTCGTGGAGGCGATCCGCAGCGGTGACCTGTTGCGTCCGGCCCCGGTCCAGGCCATGGTACGGAGCGAGGGGGCATGGGAGGCCGTCACCTCCTTCTTCCTTCTGCGAAGCAGTAATGCTCGCGAAGGAGGAGGCGGAACGCGTGAGGGAGAGGCAATTTTTTTTATTTCGCGCCCTCACGTCCCTAGCCGCCGCAGGAGACGCCCTGGGCGTCTGGAATCGTAGGCCGATTCCCGGTCACCGTAGGCGCGGGCTTGCGGACGGTGAGCATTGGGTAGCTCGCCGTCCGATAAGGACTAGGCCCGGGTCGACGACGCCGCGTTGTGTTCCACGCGCGCCTCAAAGAGATGTCTTGATAATAAATTGTTTTGATAATTTCCCACCCAAAAAAAAAAGGTTTGTTATATAAAATAATCGAACATTTTAGTATTTTTATATTACTTGGTACAAGTTGTTTATACCATATTTCATTTGAGTATCGGTTCCTGAATCTTAATTGTAAATTGGTAACCGCCGTTATATATATTTATTAAGAATTAAAATGAACGAGAAAAGAAAATAATGTACATAAATAACAACTTACCAAATGAAATAATAAAATTAAAATATTATTAACTTTACTGTAAATGTCAATAGGTATAACGCGACGTTGAAGCATACTCACATACCTTCATAAAACGAACGAATCACGCATGATATTTTCCTCTACCTGAAAAATCTATGGCGTCATATGCACCGTCCTTGTGACTCTCTTAGTATCGTCCGATAATCCAAGTTTCCGAAGTAAAACAAAGGTAGTTTTGGTAATTACCTAATTTCTAGGTACAATAAGTCGCTTGCTTTGTTCTTGCGACTTTGTTTGTCTTGTCTCCTAATCAGCCAATAAAGTTTCTTCATCTTTAAGCCGTTTGCTACACAAAGAACTCACATTATTTCTTTCAGCTTTATGATTTCATACTATTTCTGTGCAGTATTTGAAAACGATTGTTTAAACGAATTTGTTTAAAGAATACCTATATTGCTTGTTTAGTTAGAATTTCCATACTGTTTTGTTCGTTTTTTTTAATAATATGAAAACAATAAAAGTAGAATACAAGCGAACTTGCAAGCGAAACCAACCCCAAAATAGTTGGGGTAAGTAGGCAGATGATGGAAAGTGAACTTCTCATGCAAATGCAGGATAGGAAACATCTTATTTCTAGTAATAGGGATGATGCCTGGGTAAAAAAAATTAAATTCTAATTAGTCCGTCAGTCAGTTAATAAAAAAATATTAGATACGTATTTTTTGCTTTATCATATTAATAAAAACATACTTAGATAAAACGCATTTTAAGTTGGGGAGTGGGGGTTGCTACGTCACTAGTATTTATAAAATCTACATACTCGTGACGTCATGGCACATTTTACCTCAATATATCGCCGTAATCTTTTTACCTACGTAAAAAAAGAAAAAATACGTGTCCAATATTTTTTTATAATCTCAAAGACGGACTAAAAACAATTTTTTGTCATCATCCCTATTGTAGATGTCCTGAAACTACCATGTTTTGTTAATTAATTAATTAATTACTAATTATAAAATAAAATAAAAAAATATATATAAATATAAACTAGTATCAGAATAAAATTAGTTAATTAGTATATTAGTCGAAAAAAAAAGAAAAAATACGTGTCCAATATTTTTTTATAATCTCAAAGACGGACTAAAAACAATTTTTTGTCATCATCCCTATTGTAGATGTCCTGAAACTACCATGTTTTGTTAATTAATTAATTAATTACTAATTATAAAATAAAATAAAAAAATATATATAAATATAAACTAGTATCAGAATAAAATTAGTTAATTAGTATATTAGTCGAAACTGATTAGATGAACCATCAAAGAAGTTCATACCTAATCAGTTTCAAAACAAAATCCAGTGAACACGATGACCACATCTGTTACCGCCCCAGTTCTATAGCCGCCGACCGCCGCAAGCAAGAATGGTCCTTACGGTTGTTAGATATGAACTTCTTCGTACATATTCTGAGAACGATGTAGAGTATGAGAATTATGAAGGAACAGTAAGCAAAGGAGAGGGATCCAGACTGAGATCGTTCTGGCTTGCAGTGATTCTTGATAAACCAAATGGTTACCATTGCTCTATTGCCTTAATCAAATTCAATTGTATTTTTTTATTAATAATAATAATAATCCATTTAATTCAGGCGACGCAGGCCCATAAATAAATACCTTAACCTAAACATACATATATTTTTATTATAATTACTGCAAATTATTATTGTACCCGAAGTGATGACTGTGTCGGCATCGTGTTGCGCTGCGTGGTGTCGCGTAACCTTCCACGAAATCGTCGGTACGCCACACCTTTCGGCCAAAACTCTTCTTTCATGAAGGTTTCTATGTACTGAGTTGGTACCCGCACCACAAACGACTTGAAGTTTATGTTATGGCGCGACTCCAACTTCTCTACTCTCAAGGTCCACTTGGTCTTGGTTCTGATGTATTCCACGATGTCTTCAGTCATCGTGGAGTGATGCAGACGGGATACGTACAGCTGCGTCGACGGTGTAGCAGGACGCAGCAACATATTTGGCCCCGCCAGAGCAGTACCACATCGATTACGGCAAGTGGGCTTCCTTCGCTTAGATTCCGCTTTATTGCCCTTATGTGGTAAAAAGTTATTAAAGTGTTAAGGATCCAGCACCTGACATGAACCCTGTAAAGCCGCTGTCCCAAAGCGTGTCGAGGACCGTCGCGGTCTGGCGTGCGGCCAAGCCTGTCGAGGCCTTCGCGGCCCGTACAAACATTCTCACCACAGGCCTCGTCGGATCATCGGTTCCCATGGCCTGTCGGCCTGGCCTGGCACGAACTGGCCTTTGCGAAAGCGAGCCGTAGGACCGCAGCATAAAGGCAAGCTGTTGAACTTAACACTTTAGACGTTAAAAGAATAAAATTTCTATTGTGTCTCGTTCAGAGTCAATGAATGCGTTAAAAAGTAAAATAGTTTTGAGGTGTTCATCTGCAAACCTAACACTTTTGCTGTTTGCACAAAAAATTATCAATCAAAAAGTATTAGCATGCCACAAGCATTCGTAACGAGTGCGTGAGATAATCAAACACGTTAGGTGCTATCCAAAATTGGATAAGACATGACAAGATAATTTATTCAGATTCTAGATACTTGTATGGAGAAATGGAAATCACGTCTCCTTGCTTATCAAACACTAGCGACTCGCCCCTGATTCGCAAAGTTTCTACGACTGGACATAGCGTCGTTTATTTATTATATGTTTATTATAGACATAATCCTTCCGGAATAAATTCTCTAAATTATGGTCAAAACTGCATAAAAATCCGTTGCGTTGTTTAGAAGAACAACGCGGTCACACAGACAGACACGAAAAGCGACTTCAATTTATATGTACCAGCGACTGCCCCGGATTCGCACAATTTCTACGACTTGACATAACGTCGTTTCTTTATTATATGCGAGTTCAATTGTATATATTGAACTTTAAAATTGCGAGTTCAATATATACGAGTATGTGTTTTATAGACATAATCCTTCCGGAACAAATTCTTTAAATTATGGTGAAAACTGCTTCAAAATCCGTTGCGTTGTTTAGAAGAACAACGTGGTCACACAGACAGACATGAAAAGCGACTTCAATTTATATGTACCGCCCCGGATTCGCACAGTTTCTACGACTTGACATAACGTCGTTTCTTTAATATATGCGAGTTCAATATATATATTTACTAGCTTACCCGGCGAACTTTGTTCCTAAATCAATCGAATATAAAAAAAACCCTACCTACCTACCCTACCCTACCTACCCCACCTACCCTACCTACCCTACCCTACATACCCTACCTACCATACCCTACCTACCTAGCCTACCTACCCTACATACCCTACCTACCCTACCTACCCTACCTACCCTACCTACCCTACCTACGCTACCTACCCTAACTACCCTACCTACCCTACCTACCATACCTACCCTACCTACCCTACCTACCCTACCTACCCTACCTACCCTACTAAAAAACTAGCTAATTAGCTAAATCGGTTCAGCCGTTCTTGAGTTATAAGTGGTGTAACTAACACGACTTTCTTTTATATATATATATATATAGATTATAGACATAATCCTTCCGGAACAAATTCTCTAAATTATGGTGAAAACTGCTTCAAAATCCGTTTCGTTGTTTAGAAGAACAACGCGGTCACACAGACAGACACGAAAACCGACTTTTATTTATAATATTTATGTTTATATCAGTAGATGTTTTATGCGTTAATGGATCTACAGATTCGTGAGATTTATCTAGAATTTCAAATATGTGAATATCTCAGTTTTTGTTAATCCGATAAATCCGATGTTATCTTGTTTTTGTCTGGGTAAGAAAGATTATCTTGGCTGATCTCGATGTACTTATTGCAATGGTTTTTTTAAGTTACGCGTTTATAATGCAAATATATCGTACAGCTTATCTTCAGGTGAATGTGTCGAAGTGAAAGCCAGAGATTATTTCAAGAGGATAGGGACTGTGCAGGAATATCTAAATGAATGGTGCAGAAAAGTGGTTAAGGCTTTAATTATAAATGTATATTTTATGCTCGACTTTACTTATAATTTGCATAATAAGCATTATTAGCATATAACGTCCCCACTGCTCGAACACAGGCCAGGCCAGAGGGAGTGGGCCATAATCCACCACGTAGGCCCAGTGCGGGTTGGTGGATGTCACATGTCTTCGATTTTTTGGTTCTAGGACATGCCGGTTTGAAAACGGTTGATGAGCAGTGGTGATGAAATAAATTATAAGGTAAAAAAAACTGAAACTGTGATGATAAGGTGATAAACAATTTGTTATATGTTTACATAAACCCAAAGTTATAGCTAGGTATATTAGGGTTTATAATAGACAAGTAATTCGCTGCACACCAGATATTAATTGCGCAAAGGTACAATTTCTAGCTAAATCCTTAACGAATGAAGCACAGAAATGTTAATTAGCGTTGCATTATGCAATTTATAGCGAGGTATTACATAACATCACGCCTGTATTCCCCGAAGGTTTAGGCAGAGGCGTACCTATAGTACACCAACATATCGCCAGTTATGTTTAAGTCCCATGTAAGGCTGCCTGTCCTCTGGAGCGGAGAGGAGAGGAGCGGAGTAGCGGTGTGCCAATATTAACCAATGGAATTGCATAAAACCTCCGCTCCGCTTCAGTGGATGGGGATTTGCGAACTAGTTTAAAAAATGATACAAAACCGGGAAGCGGAGCGGAGAAACGGAGCGGAGAAGCGGAGAGGGAAAGCGGAGCGGGGAAACGGATCGGAGAAGCAGAGAGGGGAAGCGGAGCGGGGAAATGGAGTGGAGAAGTGGAGCGGGGAATCGGAGCGGGGAAGCGGAGAGGCGATGCGGAAAATACGTGAACTCGGTCTAGCTCCGCAGAATCCGCAACACCGCTCCGCTACCTCGCTCCGCACAGTCCGTAACTCCGCTCCGCTACCTCGCTCCGCATCAATAGACAGACACTGTCCGCAACTCCGCTCCACTCCGCTGCCATTCTCCTCTCCGCTGCCTCGCTCCGCTTCAATGGATAGGCAGCCTAATAGGGGCGATCCTATTCCCATGAACCGGGCACAAATCCAGGCTCAAGGCTGCTACTTAGAATTTCTAGATGGAAAAACCCAATAACACTTTGGACGACCCGGGAATCGAACCCTGGACCTAGTGCTCAGCAGTAGCGCTTGTAACTAACGAGGCAGTCCAAGGAAACTGTTTCAAGGAAAGTCTTCCGGGATATTTATGTTTGTCAAAGCGAAGAATGGCGAAGATTGCCCGTTTCCTTCAAATGAGAAAATTAATTCATAAGAAATTATAGGAAGTTAAACATTCTTTGTAAAGTTAACTTGTACAATTTCTTTTACAAGATAATTTTTAAAGTTCTCCAAGAACATTTTTCTCGGTCTTGTTTTAAAATTTACAACACGAGAGAAAATGATTCTTAGAAAAATCTTTTTCTTGTTCTAGTTGTACGTTAAGTAGGTATATTTTGTAGATTCAAATTGTTTTATTATTTTCTCATTTCTTTACGACAATTTCTATCATTGTCTGTAGATTTATATGTATATATTTTTTTAATTTATTTTTTAACTTTAACCAACAACCGGAACTTTATTATCTACATAAAAACTTATAACTAATTAATAAATAAAAATAGCAAAATTATATACTAACTTAACTAAAATTATTCATATATTATGTATAATAAATAGGTACCGTATGAAAACCATTTTCTGGCTTGCCTTTAACAAACAAAATAGTAGAGTTCATTTTTCGTTTTTTGTAAATTATCTCTTTGTTTTAGGACAGATTATAATTATCTACTAATCTCGAATGGATTGTTAGGTTTCGTAAAATATGCAAACTTTACGAGAATTTGCTTATCAGCGAGTTACAAAACCTATTGGTTTGATACCAAGACTAATGACACAAAATCCACGATGTAATAATTTCGATGTCGTTATACTGCGTTTATAATACCAGCCTGTTACTGTCCAACTGCAGGGCAAAGGCCTCTTCTCATACAGAGAAGGCACGAGCATTGATCACCACGCTTGCTCAAGACGGGTTGGTGATTTCAGACTTATATTAACTATAAGTCCAGTTTCCTTACGATGTTTTCCTTCACCGATGTCAGTAATGTTCAAGATAAACTCAGAAAGTACATATGAATTGAAAAAGTCACATTGGTACTTGCCCGGATTTGAACCCACAACCTCGTGCTTGAGAGGCGAGGCCTTAACCACTGGGCCATCACGACATATACTGCGCTTGATCATCATCATAATCGTCGACCGTACGTTCAACTGAGTTATGGGACAAAATATCCAAAATAAGTTGAGTATACAGTTTTGTTCAGAATTTTTCGCTCTTTCGAATGGTGTATATGAAAAAATTCTAGCTTAAGAAAAATTTCCCTTACCCTACTGATTTTTTGGATCCAAATATCAAATCAGCCCCATAATAACAATGTATCTGAAAAACTATGCAATATAGCAACTTGAAATGGTGTAATTACCGCAGCCAATCCACTTCAAATAAGGTAAGGGTCTTCCCAATCAACGAATTACCATTACGGATTACTCAGTACGTCAAAAATGTGTAGTTACTTCATTTTCTGTCAACAATCTCTTTACACTGTATATTTTTTCATAAATTTTTTCAACAAGTCCTTTACACAATTTTTTCATTAATAGATTGGCTCCAACGTAGATACCAAACCAATTTAATGTAAGGGACGGGAGGGACTACAAGACACTTGGTCAGTAAGGGACATTACTAACAAAATACGTTGGTGTAAGGGACGTCTATTTTCTTTTTATTTAAATAAATGTTACACATGTAGATAGAGCACTAAAATACAAGATTATGTGTGAAATCAGATCCGAAAAAGGTTAATAACAAAAAAAGTTATGGGTGATTTAGTTCGAAAAAAAACTTTTTCGGCCTCTCCTGAAAAATCGTATTTTGTCCCCTACGGTCGATGATATTTATAATTATTGTTATTAGTCAGAAAAGAGATCTTCTTTGTAGTATGCTGCTCATTATCACCATCTAGAAAACTTAAAGACTCATAATTCCCATAATTATGGCGTTTTCCCTACATCTTGTTAATTTATTCATTTATGTATTTATGCACAATTTATTACTTTAAGTATACCTACTGTTGACATTACAATATACAAGGCCGCCAGTAACAGTCACAATACCCACCGTACGTAGGTTCACATGGCTACACATCAAGCTATACATTTCCAGTATAAACTGACCTCGCATTGTACGGAAATCCTATACAATGCGAGAACAGCATAAACTGGAATTGTATAGCTTTAAATAATGTGTAGCCGTTTAAACTAGTGGGATAATTCGCTGCTCTTCTAAACTATTATCCTAATCGTAACTTAATATTATAAATGCGTAAGTGGGTTTGTTTGTTATGCTTGCACGTCTTAAGTACTCAATCGATCGTCATACAATTTTGCATAAACGTTGTCAGAGGTACAGAAAAGGACATCTCAACAACCAATAGCATCGCAGCATCAGATTTTTGATAATGAAAAAAAAAAGACTGTAAGGACCAGCTGAGGTGGTGCGTATTTTCGCGGAAAAGTCCGAAATCGTGGGAAAGTCCGAAAGTGATACCGTGGGCCCCACGTACAGGCAACTGAAGGAACACGGGTGGGTTTTAGTCATTAAGAGTCTGACACGCCCTCCCGCTCCACACAGAGCGGGAGAACTTATTCGATAATTTCCAACCCTAACAATAAAAAAATAAACAAAAAAAAAAGGGTACAGAAAAGGACATGGGGTACATTTCATAAAGAAAAAATTACATTAATGCGAGCGAAGCCACGGGCAAAACCTAGTAATAAAATAGTACATAAATATAGTAACTACGTATAATCCTTCCAATTAATATTTTATTTTATTATAAATGCGAAAGTGAGTTTGTTTCTTTGTTTGTTTGTTACGCTTTCACGCTAAAATGGCTGAACGGATTTGGATGAAATTTGCCACCTGGGAAGCCACCATTTTACCTGCCACCACTTTACCTGGGAAGGACATAGGCAAATTTTCATCCTAGATCGCAGACGAAGTCGCGGCCGACAGCTATAATATTATAATATTATAAATGCGAAAGTGAGTTTGTTTGTTTATTTGTTACGCTTTCACGGTAAAACGGCTGAATGGATTTGGATGAAAAGCACATGGGTAGACCATGCCCTAGGTTAGGACATAGGATACCGCGGGGCGCAGTTAGTTTGTTCTAAAGACGTTTGAACTTCTAATTTGAAAGTGAAGTTAACATCAAACAAATGTTAGCAATCATAACGATGACAATATTCAGTCCAAAAACAAGAGGCCATTCAAACTTTTGTAACTTCCAAACTCACAAATGAGTGTTACGTAAACAGTTATTTGCTGGAAAAGTCAACCGATTTTTTTTTATTTGCTTATGTAGACTTCGCATTGTTTTTACCAAATACTTTTCTGAACAAGTAGGTAAACTAATTAATCCATGGTCACTGTTTACGTTTCTTTGTAGAAGCGGTGACGTAATCGTCCGGTTTACGTGTGATTACGGTTAAAGAAAAAAGAACGTCAGAACTATTATTATCTACACATACAGAGAAAGAACACTATCTGTCCACTTCGTCATATTTGCATATTTTGTATTTATTATTTTATGCTACATTATATTTAAGTAGGTATATTTATTTTAGTGATATTTAGTTTAGAAGTATGTATGTAAGTTTATTCTCATATTGTATGTTTATGGTTAAATTAGTGAATAATTAAGTGTTTTTATTTTATGTATATTATTTTCTCTTCTAATCTTACACACGTTGTCTACATCTCTTTAACTACTTTCCTATCGCAGGTATGCTGGAAGAGATTTCTTTAGAAATAAGCATCACCTTTGTACGTATTTTTCTGTTCCTTTCTTCTTGTCTATTTATATGTGTGTACATAAACTGTTAAATAAATAAATACATACATAAACTCACGCATTCTTCCCATGGGGGTATGCAGACACTACAGAACGCCACCTGATCCTTGTATCTGATCCTTGTATTATATTCCTTTTGAATCGCCGTACGCCGCGTTACGACTACAAAGCACCTGACCTTTCTGAAGAAAATCGCCAATAAGGTCTTACACGTTTAAGTTGAATTTTGTTTGTAAGAATATTATTACCAATATTCATTTAAAAAAAAATCTTTTTATTCACTCTTAAGGGGCATGCGCTACCTGCCGGGGTTGCGGGTTTGTCCGAAAGGGATATCGCGGCCCCGGCACACAGGCAACGGAAGGAACACGGGTGGGTTTTAGACAGTAAAAGTCTGACACGCCCTCCCGCTCCGCTCAGAGCGGAAGAAGTTATTGGATAATTTGCCAACCTCAAAAAGAAAAAAAGGGGCATGCGCTAAGGTAGCCCGCGAAATTAAAATTTTCTTTAGTTTTTTACATTTTGCAGATCAGTGTGAGGTTATAAGTTGATTAAAATATGATTCGCGACCATAACCAATATGGATTTACACAATTATAATCATTACAATCAGCAATACAACTCCATAAGTAAGCACAATCTCCAAATGTAATGATTTCATGAAATAGTCATTCAATGCGATTATATGCACTTAGAGAGTTGTATTGATAATAATTTTTATGATTATAATTCTATAAATACCTACACATTTGATACGGCCGCGAATCATATTTAGATCAACACACAACATGATACTGACCTGCAAATTGAAAAAACGTAAGAAAATTTGAATTTCGCGGGCTTCCTTGACGCTTTCGCCATAATTACATATAATTCTCTTGTTTAGCTTTAATTCAATAACTGAACTTTTAGTTTGATTTTGTTAATAATCACCGTGTACATTTATTTTTGGATATAACGAAAATGTACAACTCTGATAACCAAGATATAGAACATGACCCCTGTTGAAAATTTACCCATTTTTAATGGAATTGGGATAATTTTGGTATACTAAAAACCTGCATTTTAAATTGCAATAACTTTTTTATTCTCAATAATAATAAGTTTGTTTATTACTTTTTGGTAATTTGATTGCTGTAATTACCTATGAATCCTGTTCAGAGTTTTTGTAACACATTGTATATTTGGCATCCCGAACAAGCGGCACGAACTTTGACAGAAGAACATTGACGTGCCCAATAGTGCCTCTAGTTATTCTAGCGTATGGCACTCGTGGGTTGCAGAAAATCAGCGTCAGGTGGTACACTTTGTGTTGCCATCTGACATTTATGCTGAGCTGAGACCCTATTGGCATTATAATCATTGTTTTTTGTATTTTTTTTAGTTATAAGGTGTATTTTTCTGCTGTAATGCCAATAAACGCAATTTTCTTTCTTTCTTTCAAAATGATTCAATCATAAATTATAAATCATTTATTACATTGCAAACATGGGTAATTATTACATTGATGTTTTATTACGAAAGTCCTCCATGTCCTACCGTCACATGGGCATGCAAATCATATTACACAAATTTAAAGCCATTGTAATTTTAAATAACAATTAGGAAATTATAACAATACATTTAATATAAATTAATGTCAAATCTTTCGAATTACAGTAAATGTCAAATTATACAAAAATGGCAACAAGGTTACAGTAATCAATAGTAAAAAATAAAAAATGTCAAATGGATTATTAGCATGTCAATCAGTCAGTGATTCATCATTAAGGAGTGTAATAACTTTTTTTTCAATTAATATTTCGTTTAGTGCCCTTTTGAATTTGAAAACAGTCATATTTTTAATAGCATTAGGTACTTTATTATAAATGCGGGGGGGCAATACCAAAAAAACTTTTTTGCATTACGAGTAGTGCGGTTTTACATTTTACTTGACACAATTGATTGACGTATTGAGTCGGTATTGGATTCTTTCTGACAGCCGACAATTTTTGAAAATCTTTAAAACCTTTTATCTTCTTCCACAGACGATGCGTCAGACCTGCCCCGACCCCTGCGCATGCACGATGACGCACGTGGTGTCTGACGCCGCGGGTGCCGTGATCCCGCTTATCACTGTAGACTGCTCCAACAGGGAGCTGGAGAACCCACCACCAGCGCTGCCACCTGGCACCACCACTCTTCGGCTTGAGGGCAACAAGGTAAAATGGTACGAAGATTTTTTGATGTTTCATGTAAAAAAAATCGAATTGGGCCTTTGAGCGGTACCTAGGCTGTTGATTGACTTATTTAAAAAGGGCTTATGTATTATGTTTCTTAGGCAGCGCATTCCCGATCAAAGAATGACATAAAACCATTAGTACTAAGTCATTGCAATGTAACTCTTATGTCATTGTTATAAAGCATAAATAAGAATGATTGCTGTGAGTTTCATAAAACTGCCTTGTTTAACTAATGGTTTTACGTCGAATTTGAATGTCCTTATTCAAGCAGACGACAAGATAAAGAACCCTTGCGATAAGGATGCAAATTAAGCCACATGATTTAAAACTTTATAATGCACCATGTGAGTGACTAATTTATAGCGATTGAACAAGAACTATCGGAAGCTAGCCAGCTATCAGATTTGCTCAGTTCTTAGTTTTGTTAAGTTCGTTCAGCTCGGTGGTACAAGTCAGATTGAGAATACACTGATGAAAAACCATTTGCCTACAATGTTTGGATAAATCCATCAATCTGCCTAGCCTTTTCCCAACTATGTTGGGGTCGGCTTCCAGTCTAACCGGATGCAGCTGAATACCAGTATTTTACATGGAGCGACTGCCTATCTGACTAAGACTGGTTGTCAGACTTTCGTGCTTCTGACGACCCATAACGACTGTCAAAGATCCAAGAATGACAGCCGGGACCGACCAACGGCTTACCGGGCTTTCCGAAGCACGGAGGAATCTCGACATGTAACGTTGGTCACCCATCCACGGACCAACCCCGGCAAGCGTAGCTTAACCTGATAGATCGACTCGTGCGGCTGTTATTACTTATCCACGAGCTCCTCCTAGGATAAATCATAATGCGAAATCAATTTATGGCGAAAACTTAAATAAATTGCGATAACTAGCTAAATGCAAAGCGCACATATAGCAGCGGCGCGGCGAGTCGCAACGCGCCGCATTGCAAAAATGCGCCATAGCTCATTAGAAGCCGCGATAGACCGCACCGCGAGCGACGCAGTAATTGTTTCAGACAGATTCAAATTTGAAATTTGAATTCGAATTGTTTCCATTCCAGTCATACCAGTGGAATGAGGTTCGCGCACATTCTTGGGTGGGCTGCGCCAGTAGATAAATTATAGCGGGTCTGGACCACCGGAAACCAGTGTAAAAAGATCCCTTTGTTCGTAAATGTTTGGCAGAAGCGGGCGGTAATTTTATGTTGGTTGTTGTGAGAGATATGGTTGAAGTAGGAAGTGTAGATAAGAAGACAATGCAGCAGGTACCCAGACTGCCGTCCGGTTTCGGTGATTAGGATAAGATACGTGGGTGGGGATCAGGGTTGCTCTGATTTGTTATGTCACACAGGGGGGCGTCATTATGTCACTCCTTAGTTAATTGCTGAAAACCAGTGTTGTTGACGTAAGGTTCGTCCAAAGTCACTGCATTTTGCTTAGCAATTACCTGTTCTTGCACAGATGCGACGCACAGCTTAATTTTTCTTGTTATTTTTTACAAAAGTAGGTAACTCTGCAATCGTCTTGTCATTTGCTAATGTCGCAACAGTAATTACGCAAAATTGTCGGACAATCGCTGCCGGTGCATTTAGGTGATAAGGATGTAGGGGCCAGCGTTGATTTGGTTCTGATTTGCTCGCGGCGGGTCGGATAGTTGTGGTTTTTAAGATGGTGTGATGTCGCTGGGGGCCAGCGTTGATTTAGTTCTGGTTTGCTCGCGGCGAGTCGGATAGTTGCAGTTTTTAAGATGGTGTGATTTCGCTGGCAGCCAGCGTTGATTTGGCTCTGGTTTGCTTGCGACGGGTCGGATAGTTGCAGTTTTTAAGATGGTGTGATGTCGCTGGGGGCCAGCGTTGATTTGGTTCTAGTTTGCTCGCGGCGGGTCGGATAGTTGCAGTTTTTAAGATGGTATGATGTCGCTGGGGGCCAGCGTTGAGTTGGCTCTGGTTTGCTCGCGGCGAGTCGGATAGTTGCAGTTTTTACGATGGTGGGACCGTCGCTGGTGGCCAGCGGTGATTTGGCTATGGTTTGCTCGCGGCGGGTCGGATAGTTGCAGTTTTTAAGATGGTGTGATGTCGCTGGTGGCCAGCGTTGATTTGGCTCTGGTTTGCTTGCGGCGGGTCGGATAGTTGCAGTTTTTAAGATGGTGTGATGTCGCTGGGGGCCAGCGTTGATTTAGGTATGGTTTGCTCGCGGCGAGTCGGATAGTTGCAGTTTTTAAGATGGTGTGATTTCGCTGGTGGCCAGCGTTGATTTGGCTCTGGTTTGCTCGCGGCGGGTCGGATAGTTGCAGTTTTTAAGATGGTGTGATTTCGCTGGTAGCCAGCGTTGATTTGCCTCTGGTTTGCTCGCGGCGGGTCGGATAGTTGCAGTTTTTAAGATGGTGTGATGTCGCTGGCGGTCGGCGTTGAGTTGGTTCTGGTTTGAATATTGCTTGGCCGGCGAATAGTTGCAGCTTTTTGATAAACAAAAGCATGATTTGTTGGATTTATGATGAGTGCATTGTGTTTACAATTACACTCGTATTTATTTAAGTACATTCGGATCTCACCATTGCTGGATGAAGGTTCTATTTTATTGTTATCTCTTTGAATTTTACTCTAATTTAACATTGTTACGCAAGTAAATACATTGATAATTATTATCTAAAATGTTCGATTCAGCGAAATATGATGTAGAGGGCGTTTGTGAAATTATTTTCAAGAATGTTAGTGGTGAGATAATATTCTTTTCGTCTGGTTAGTGTAGTCACTAACCAGGTTAGTAACTGGTGTCAGAGTTTTAAAGCCGCCTATGGGCCTCTGACTCAGCTTCATATGCCGTCAAGAAATATCTCTCAGGCCTTCAGGTCTTTTTCTTTTTGAGGGTGGGAAATTATCAAATAACTTCTCCCGCTCTGGGCAGAGCGAGAGGGTGTGTCAGACTTTTACTGACTAAAACCCACCCGTGTTCCTTCCGTTGACTGTGTGCCGGGGCCGTGATATCCCTTTCGGACAAACACGCAACCCCGGCAGGAGATATGTAATGGATGGTTACCCATCTACGAACAGACCGCGGCAAGCGTAGCTTAACCTTCCACCGACAAGTGCGACTGTTATCATGTGGCCACGACCCACTTTTTGTTGCTTGATTGACCTTAATTTTTTCGGATTGCATGTTCCCTGATCCGATAATTAACCTGATTCAATCATCATCAGAGCCCTTTTCTTCTTTGCTGAAGAAGATTCTTAGTATAACATAACACCTGTAATTCCCAAAAGGTCAGGCAGAGGTGGACCTATAGTACACCCACATTTCGTCAGTTCCCATGTAATAGGGGCAAGCTTATTGCCATCAGCCGGGCATAAATCTAGACTCCGTTCCAGATGGCAAAACCCAATAACGATTTGCCCGACCCGGGAATCGAACCTCATGCTCAGCAGTAGTGCTTGCAACGACTAGTCAAATGAGGCAGTTAACCTTGCCGGAAAATACAATTTTCGAATTCTGTCAATTATAAATGAATATGTATTGCAATTCGTAAGAGTAGGGTAGGTACAGAATAACGTTTGTAACTACTTTATTTACTAGGTTAGTGTGTAATTTTCCCAGCGGCCACAGGTGGCATAAAGGCTTGTGCAGACTAGCGCGACACCGGTAATTCTTCTACCGTGAAGTTTCGTTAGAGTCGCGCTGCGCTGCAGCGTCGCGCCGGTCTGCACGACTCTTAAAACGGCCATTCGAAACTGCACAGGTGAATGAACATTAAAATGAGAATATTAATTACTGTGATTAATACTAGGTACGGTAGGAAGGTGACTGTGTTGCCATTAAGTGTCCTTGAATAATACGTAGGTAGGATTTTCCGATTGAAGTGAGAAAAGTAATTAGGTATAGTGTATTCATTTCTTTTATTATATTTGCATACATATTAGTTACAATTTTAAATATTTTTATTACAAAAACATTTATATTATTTAAAAAATAGTGCCCATCGGCATCACGAACAGGGTCCAAGATTATTAATCATTATTATTTCAGAATAATTTACATTCTATAATTAACGTACTATTTACTAACAATTGTTAGTAAATAGTACGTAAGTATATAAATATGTTCGTAAATTGATGTGTTTACAAATCCCGGGACCATGGGGTCCCGGTCCTTTGGAAAGCATACTCGGGGCCGAAGCCAACTCGCAGAGGCCCCTTAGACAATTTTAAATGGAATGAGGCACCAACCGACGATTATCCCTGTATGCACCATTCAAGTGCACCCATCGACAACCCCCGGTTGGTGCAGGACTATTGCAGAACATGGAAACAAAACATATTGGGGTATGGGTTTGGGTGTCTATAGTGGATTGGTTACCAAGAATTATAGAAGGCCTATGTCCCCTGCTTGATCAATGTTATGGTGAAATGGCAGGGGGTGACTTGCACACTCAATAATGGGCCCCCGAAAACTGTCGCTAGCACATAGTGACGTAGCGACAAGGGGGCAACATGTCCTGAGGTGCTTGAGGAGTAGAGAGGTATTCCACGGTTTTTAGAACAATCCCAGAGCCCGGAAGATGGTCAAGATCCCTACGAGCACTTTCTGGAATACTTCCTTCCTCCGAGCACGTTTGCTCTTGCGAATCTCCACTCAAGGCAGCCAATTAATTAGTTATTTATGTTTTTTTTTAATAGGTATATAAACATGATTGTCAGAACAACAAGTAGGACTAAGAAGTATCGTTACTGGGTAACACAATACTTTCCCAATATAGGTATTATAGTTGGGAAAAAGACTAGGCAGTTGATGATATCGATATATTATTTTTTATTGAGATATTTAATACATACGAGTATATGACCTCCTTAACCGTGGGCGATATTCGAGTGCTTCACAACAAGGCAATTAGCCCTCCCCAATATGGTATTCAGATGGCTGTTGGTGGGTGCTTCCTCGCACAAGCCAGGCCACTCTTTCCTATACTGCTCTAAAGCAGTTAATTGCGAGCTTTCGCAAATATAACTGATGCACTGTATAAGCAAGGCAACCCCAACAGCATGATTCTCAAACTATTATTGTATTGGATCCGGGGCATTGAAAGATCTATGCATTTAGAGAAACCACAGGTGGGTGTGCCTGCCAAGGTTGCGAGTTTGTCCGAAAGATATCGCGGCCCCGGCACACAGGCAACGGAAGGAACACGGGTGGGTTTTAGTCAGTAAAAGTCTGACACGCCCCGGGAGGGCCGCTCCGCCCAGAGCGGGAAAAGTTATTTGATAATTTCCCACACTCAAAAAAAAAAAAAGGCTGTGGGTGTAAAATGTCTATAATAACATTTTTGAATAAACTGGTAATTTGATATTGTTTTAGGAGAATAAAACAAATAATTACCAGATTAAGCCTCGGGCTAACTTGCGCGACGCGGCACGGGTGTTCTACCGTGAAGTATCTTAGAAATTGTTGTGTTAGAGTCGGGTCGCGCCAGTCTGCACGAAGCTTTATTCTAAAATAACTATACCTAATGTTGTCAAAACTGAACGGTTTACATAAATTACTTATGTATTGATACCAAGAGATGTGTTATTTAGATTCGCGGAACTTGAATGAGGCTAGCACAGGAGGGTGAGATATTTGCACAAACAATGAGAGACTTGCCCAGCTGTGGGTGAAGTATTGCTGTTATGATTATATTATCTTACAAGCGAGTGCAAAGCAGGAGCGGGTAGCTAGTTAATTTATATTATGTATAGATGAGGAGAGGGCTTAATAAGTGAGGCTTTGGAAAAATGGTGGAAATTCATTCATCGGTAACATAAGCCACGCAATAATACATTGTAGCAAGTACATTGTAGGTCGCGAGCACTACTGTTGAGCATGAGGTCTTGGGTTCGGCTCTCGGGTCGGGAAAAGTGTTTCTGGGTTTTTTCCATCTGGAATTTCTCAGTAGCAGCCCGGTGTCTGGATTTGTGCGCGGTTGATGGCAATAAGTTTACACATAAGTAGTGAAATGTGGGTGTAGGTACTATAGATACCATCGGAGAAGTTCATATCTTACCACCGCCGTAAGGACTATTCTTGGTTGCAGCGCTCGGCAGCTATAGCACCGGGCCGGTAACAGATGTGGTCATCGTGTTCACGGGATTTTGTTTTGAAACTGGTTAGATATGAACTTCTTTGATGGTACACCTCTGCCCAACTCCTCAGGGATAACAGGCGTGATGTTATGTTATTCATTTAGGCCAATCAACTCAAGCTTAGACAATAATAAGTTCGTCCTACGCCGTACTTAATAAGGTATCTATTCATAATGCTAACAGTGTATTGTTTTCGTCATGAACACTATCGTTTTGCATGTTTGCCAAATATTCCCAGCTAATTAGTTTCGGGTTTCGTAACTAATTTGCAACATGAAACTTTATAAACAGGTTTTTCATGAAGTTTGAGGCGTCAAGCAAGGTCTGCAAGAAGCCTGGAAAACTGAATGAATAGCCGTCGACTTCGACATCTGTTGGTACTGTTGATTAGAATTTAAAGTGAAGTGTTTACTAAATACTAATTGAGATTGAATTAGTTTAAATATTATTTGAATTTGTTTCAAATTCTGTATTTAAGTAGGTAAATACTAAGCCAGAATCATGATGTCGGACAAAATAAGTCTGTGTGAGTCAGACTGTGTTAGGTCTCCATAAATTTTGACTCTTAGGCCCGTAGAACCTCACTCAAGACTCAACCAATCAAAAGGCGAGTTTCAAGTAATTCTTGAGTTTTGGGCTAGGGCCCATATTACAGTACCAGACCGTATTTACGGTCTGGTACTGTAATACGGGCCTCAGAGTCCGGCCGTCGAGAGAATACGTTCTTGACACCTGTCACTGTCATACTAATCAATATGTGTTTTGTGAATTTTGGTGTCTAGGATCTGCCCGCGACTTCGTCCGCGAGCCTATAACCTTCCTATAGAATAGGGCTATCCAAAGCAAAGATATTTTTTCAAATCCGACTGGTAGTTCCAGAGGTTACCCCCTACATACATACTTACAAAACGAACAAACAAATACCTCTTTATAATATATTATTAGTATAGAATCACAAAGTCAAAAATCTGATTCTTTTGTTTACCTGATACCACAGATTAAATATTTGAATGACCGAACCTGCGTTTGTGTGTGCCAGATTTTCTTGTTTAAGCAAACACACGAAGCAGGGGAAAATTCCAGTGAAATTTAACCCATTGTTTTTGTAAAACTCATTCAGATTTATGGTTTCCCTCACGTGTGAGTTTCAGGGTCACACAAATTATGTTAGAGCCCTTTTCTTGAGCTGTTCACGCGGCGAGATCGCGAGTAAAAAACGTGAGCGAAGGCGAAAATAATGTTTATATTTTTATATTAAATATGTCATGTGTATTCGTAGATACATTTCGCACTACGTTGTATGTTCACAACGTGTAGGTTGTGAACATCTGGTGGGCATTTTTATATTTTTTCAGACTCAAAACAATTAAAAATGTGCCCAGCACATGCGCGCCCGGTTTGTCTACCTGAACTTTAGCGACTTCAGGTAGCGGTATTTTATTGAAAATAAAGGAGGATGGATACATTTTAGTTTTTGTCAGAATTTTTATCGTTTTATTATTTTTATTTAATGCTCGGAGGAGGAGGAGCTCGTGGCTAAGTAACAACAGCCGCACTGGTCGATCCATCAGGTTAAGCTACGCTTGCCGGGGTTGGTCAGTGGATGGGTGACCATCTTTACATACCGAGAATCCTCCGTGCCTCGGAAAGCACGTTAAGCCGTTGGTCCCGGCTGTCATTCGTGGATCTTTGACAGTCGTTACGTGTCGTCAGAAGCCCGAAAGTCTGACACCAGTCTTACCAAGGGGTATCGTATTACCCAGTTACTGGGTTGTGGAGGTTAGATAGGCAGTCGCTCCATGTAAAATACTGGTATTCAGCTGCATCCGGTTAGACTGGAAGCCGACCCCAACATAGTTGAGAAAAGGCTAGGCAGATTGATTTTATTTTTATTTAATGAGCTTATGTTAGTCAATTATGTAATCGTTAGTTGTATTTAGTTTAACATAATGTAAAATATAGCTATTTTTACCTCAATTAAAAAAGGAAATATTGGTGAAAAATTAAAATAGGTAGGTAAACGTTGTTGCTCTGGCCTTATCACGAAGTTACGAGGTATTAAGAGTTAAATATCTATTATATGTATTTAGGTTAATTAGTCAGGCTGAACTGGGTAACAAGTTCAAACTTAAGTCAAGTCTATCTACGTAGGAGTCGTATTCGATTTGGGTTACATTAAAGTTTTCATCCCGATATTGTTATCATTTACGTTTAATTGACCCAAATATGGAAGTCAAATTGTACTAAGTATGGTAAATAGTTTCGGCTTCAAGCTGGCTTCTAAGCATAACAACCAAGATGTTGTTTTTGGAATTCCAAGTTTTATTGACTGTAAATTGAAGCAGAAGCTTGGGAAGTTGGATAATAGATAGTGAATAGTGAATACCTACTTCTAACATTAATTATATGTATGCAACCAGTGTTTCTTATTCAAAGTAAATAGTTGTAATATGTTTTTGAGAAATAAATGTCTTAAACTATATGAATGATTCCAAATTGATCAATGAGAATGTAAGGCGCCTGACTTGTAAGAAGAAATTATATATAGCACTTATGCTGGGGCTACATTGGTGCCGATTCTCTTGTACAACGAACTAAACTAACTAAACTATCACTAAAGTTCCTTACTTTAGGGTATGAGAATCTTAGAGCTATTCTGTAAATAAAATTCTCTAAACTAAAAAATAATTTTGACACAACTAAAATAGTATTTACAATCGCGAAACCACGTGGTATCCGTAGTTTGCCCTCACCCGTGATTTTTTTTAGAGCCCGAGGCGTGCAGGGGTGCCGCCTCGACGTGTTTTATTTGGAATTTTTCACTTTTTGTATGGAAAACATGAAAAAATATTACCTACATGTTCAGGTTTAGGGGTTTAAGGGTTTCATAAAGGGGGTCGAAATTTTCATTATTTTTGCGATAGGACGCACTATTTTCGAGATATAAGCAAAAGAAAAAATAAATACAGTACTGTTTTTGCACGTGAAGTCGAGATGTTGGTGTGAATTTTAGTTCATGACAACTTATTTTACACCACACCTTAATAATCGCGATTAAAAATTGTCAGAATTAGTCTGGTTTGGTATTTTACAATCAAAATTTTAGGTGAAAAATGTCATATTCAGAATAGCAAAAATTGCCATTTTTTCACTAAACTAAAAACTCAGTACTATCTTAGTGCTCTCAAACTAAAATGTTTAATTGTGTCACTTTAGTCTATTTCAGAATGGAAAATCGTCGTTTGACAGGATTAAACTTAATTTTAGTGATTTTTAGTCTAGTTTAGAGGCATTTGTGACAAGAGAATCGGCACCATTGACGCGTTATCGCGAACTTTAGTTAGCGCACTCTCTGTTGCTCAGCGAGACGTCGAGCGGTGTGCGAGAGAGAGCGCGCGAAGTAAACTTCGTGATAACGCGACAATGTAGCCCCACACAGACAGTACACAATACAGGACAGTAGTGTAGACAGTGTACAGTGAAATTTTACTTATAGTCTAAACATCTATAGACTAAACAAACTTAATGATATAAATCAATGTCAAATTACTTATTATTTATCACTGTGGCGGCGCGCGGCGGCGACACTTGAGTATGAGAGCGACCGTCCACAGCGCACCTAATATAAACACAAATACAAGTACATACTTAATTCCTAAGAAATGTACTTTATATAACTATCATCATACATAAAACATCCTATATTTTGGCTCGTCAGGGCCTAGACTAGTGACAATCGCTTTCAAAGCGTTTCGTTTTTCTACAACAACTTTCAACAGGATTGTTATAATATAAGCTTTTCGGTAGCTTACGTGCATATAATAATATAAACTATCGAAAAGCTTATGTCAATCAATAACTAGCTTTTTCCCGCGGCTTAGCTCGCGTGGAAGTCGGAAATTATCCCATGGAAACGTACTACCTAAAAAGTATCCCATGTGTTAATATAGGTTAATATAACCATCTGTCTGCCACATCCAAATCCTTGAATACTATCGTGAATTCATGTATGCCTAGTACTTTTTGTTAGGTTACTGCTCAGAAATTGTGCACAACGTCTAATGATTGAAATACTATCTTGAATTCATGCAAGCCTAGTACTTTTTGTGCCAAGTTTCAAATTTATTAACTCAAGGAATCACGTTGTTCCATACAAACATTGCCCCCCTTTTCGACCCCTTAAAGGTGGAATTTTTTAAAACCCCTTCTCAGTGCTCCTCTACATTATAAAAGGAAGCTGTGTGCAAAATTTCACGTTCCTAGTTCCAGTAGTTTCGGCTGTGCGTTGATATGTCAGTCAGTCAGTTTGTCTTTTTATATATATAATAGAAGAGAAACGGTAGATAGATGGTAGAGCTTATGACAAACATTTTGCACTTTTCCACGATCGTTATCGCTGATAGAATACACTTGATAGTTTTGGTGTTTATTTATTTATTTATTTATTGATTTATTTGATAGGTACACCAACGACCTATTATTCACTAGAACATTAACATAATAGAAAATAACATAAGCATTGATTTATGGTGAATTAGTCACTTACAGGCGTACACAGCACTTACATAAAAATAGCTTATAAATACACGTTTTAAAAAGATTTTATACGGATAGAAAAATTGAATTGAAACAATGAACAAAACATTAAGTTAAAAACAAAATCATAATCGTAATTAAAATAAAATATATCAAGAATTACAATCAAAATTATCAATAGAACAAAATTAAAACATTGAAATAAAAAATAAAAATGTATGCAGCAAAATTGTTATTCAAAATGGTAAAACGCGATAACGAGTGCATTATATATTAAAAATTAAAAATTAAATAAGTAGTAGTTCCTTCCACTTGTATATGCCTAAAATTCAAAATTCAAAAGTCATTTATTCAAAATAGGCTGAGAATCAGCACTTTTCGAACGTCTAAATTATATAAGGCCGTCCCCCAAAAACGCCCACCCTTCACCACCTTCCACAATGATCACATATATCGGCCGTTGTCTTGACGATAGATATTAATGGATGCATCTTGAAATCAGATATTATAGCCGAGCTGTCCATTGTAGGCAATAATATATCTATGCTCGTGACTGTACCGAAAATTATTATTATATGTATTATATTAACACGTATGATTATGACTGTAAATAATAGTAGCTAAAATGACTTCCTTTCCTGTGCTGATAAGCTATAAACAATGGGGTCAAATTCCAGACAGAATCTCTAGTGGTTGATGACGTCACACGTCATTTGAATCCAATTGTTTATTTGTTTGTCCCACTCTTATGAGGGCTGATAGAAAGGGATATAAATGCTTAACAACCGGACGTTGTTATTTCTGATTAATCGTAGTTGCATATTCTTGGAAGTCTGGCATTTGAGAAGGAAGGTTCTGTTTACTTACATTGTTGTTAAGTTATACAGAAAGAACTTGATATGGTTTAGGTTTCTGAAAGCGAGTAGCGTTACTTGTCGGTACTTAGAAGATTTATTTACACTCAAAGCAAATGTTCCCATAGATACTCAAGGACCCAGCACTCGCCTAAAGCCTCGTGCAGACTGTTGCGGCGTGACTCAAAAAAATCAATTTCTAAGAATAATTCACGGTAGAACAATTACCGGGGCCGCGTCGCGCCAGTCTGAAACTAAAACTACATCTTCGATTGCCTTGTTGGTCTAGTGGTCGCGGAGGCTACTGCTGAGCATGAGGACCTGAGTTCAATTCCGGGGTCGGGCAAAGTGTTATTGAGTTTTTCATCTGAAATTTCTCAGTAGCAGCACGGAATCTGGATTTGTGTCCGGTTGATGGCAATAGGTTCGCTCGTATTACTTCCTATAACTGGCGAAACGTGGAGAGGATCTCGTGGCTAAGTAACAACAGCCACACTGGTCGATCCATCAGGTTAAGCAACGCCTGCCGGTGTTAGTCAGTAGACAGGTGACCATCTCTACATACCGAGACTCCTCCGTGCCTCGGAAAGCACGTTAAGCCGTTGGTCCCGGCTGTCATTCGTGGATCTTTGACTGTCGTTACGAGTCGTCAGAAGCCCGAAAGTTTGACACCAGTCTTACCAAGGGGTATCGTATTACCCAGTTACTGGGTTGTGGAGGTCAGATAGGCAGTCGCTCCATGTAAAATACTGGTATTCAGCTGCATCCGGTTAGACTGGAAGCCGACCCCAACATAGATGGGAAAAGGCAGATTGATTTAACTGGCGAAATATGGATGTACCTCTACCGAACCTTCGGGAAATACAAATTTACAGGCGTTATGACATACTATGTATGATCTAAATCATCACCATATTCACCATACGCTTAGTTAAGCACAATCTCCACGTTCTTAAGTTGTGCCGGTTTTGTTCAGTTTTTATGGTCTAGTCTGGTCCCTTTGCCCAAATTCTCCTATTGGTCTTTTAGCCAACGGTAAGAAAGAAAAAGAAAGAAATCGAAAGAAAAATAAAGAAAAATAGAAAGAAAGAAAATGAAAGAAAAATAGAAAGAAAAAGAAAGAAAAAGACAGAAAAAGAAAGAAAAATAGAAACAAAAAGAAACAAAAAGACAGAAAAAGAAAGAAAAATAGAAACAAAAAGAAACAAAAAGACAGAAAAAGAAAGAAAACGAACGAAAAAGAAAGAAAACGAAAGAAAAATAGAAAGAAAAAGAAAGAAAAATAGAAACAAAAAGAAACAAAAAGAAAGGAAATGAAAGAAAAATAGAAAAAAAAGAAAGAAAAATAGAAAGAAAAAGAAACAAAAAGAAAGAAAACGAACGAAAAAGAAAGAAAACGAAAGAAAAATAGAAAGAAAAAGAAAGAAAAATAGAAACAAAAAGAAACAAAAAGAAAGGAAACGAAAGAAACATAGAAACAAAAAGAAAGAAAAATAGAAACAAAAATAGAAACAAAAAGAAACAAAAAGAAAGAAAAAAGAAACAAAAAGAAAGAAAATATAAAGTAAAAAAAAAATAAAAAAAAATAAGAAAGAAAATAGAAACAAAAAAGGAAAGAAAAAATTGTTTTATTGCTACAGAAAACACGTGCATTTCAAAAAGCTTAACCTCAAGTTTAGTTTTGTTGTTCGCTTTTTGTCTGCTGTCGGCTTTCTAGTCATAATCAGATGGGGTCTTTGTGTGAGATTGTTTTGTAATGTTCCATTGAACATTTACAGTTAACTTAACCCGAGTAAATGATAAAACAATAAAAAAGAAAGTGATGAGATGAAGAAAGTGTTGCCCAAGGAAAAGTTATTCTTAAATAACTGACTACGACGGGTCTACCTTTTATATCAGAACTTTTTATATCATAATATTATTTTGCATAACAACGGATAGAATAATCTTAATTTCGCAGAAAATCGTTTGGCATACACTCATTTATCATACATTCAAAACTCATAACTTTGTAAGTTAGCTCGCGATCGCGGGCCGCCACGCCCGCGCCTACGCGGGCGTAAATTAGGGGTAGGGCAGACAAGACTGCGTGGAGTCGGTTTTGTAGCGATTCGTTTCTGTCACTAACTTTTGTAGCACAATATATTGACTTTTTAAAACAATATTTTAATTTACATTTAAGGTTAAAAATGCCATTTTATAGAAATGGCAATATTAAGAATAAAATTATTCCAAACAAAAATTTAAAATATTATTTTTAAAGGCATACAAACTATTTAGTATAATTATTGTTTGGCCGAATGTTTATATGTCCGAATTTACAATAGCATACTTTTAAGATGGAAGAATTTTAGAACAATCTTGGCACTGAGCGAAATGGAGCAACTTTGCTCCACTGAGCATTTCACAATAATTGGTGAAAAATTGCCCGCGTAGAAAAATTCCAGAGTGTAAGTAATTTAGTTTCCGATGTTGACTCGTGCATCGCGGGTCGTGACGTCATCTATAATGGATTTTTTTAATTTTGCTGAGTTGATGGGTGACATAATGATCGTTCATCCATACATCGATGAGAAAAGAAACGAAGCGTAAAGTGATTGTATATGGATCAACCGTTATATGTATATCTGTTACATATAAAAATTAAAGTCGCTTTTCGTTTCTGTCGATGTGACCACGTAAAGGCTTGTGCAGACCAGCGCGATTTGTCGCGCGACGCGACACGAACAATACAATTTCTAAGAAAACTTCACAGTATAACAATAACCGGTGTCGCGTCGCGCGACAAGTCGCGCTGGTCTGCACAAGCTTTTATTCTACCGTGTTGTTGTTGTCACCACGATCTTATTTCAAATGGAGTATAAGTCAGTTTAATATTAATGAGTTGTACACATAAACCAATGATGGAAAACCCGCCTTTTTCGTAAGGTCTTTGTGTATAATTCATTAATATTAAACTGACTAAAACTCCATTTAGATTAGACATTTAAACAAACCTTTTTTACAGTCCGTTCAGCCGATTCTGACTTCTATACCGTAGGCATAAGGATGCCATTAAAAGCAAAAAAGTGGTTACAATACCAACTGTTTACTGCATTTGTCATGCTACCAACGCAATAGAAGTCAAAATCGGTTGAACGGACTGTAAAAAAGGTTTAGTTAAATGTCTATCTCATTTCAAATGGAGTAGAAGTCAGTTATTAAGAAGTGGCGATATGTTATCAAGTCATAAAAACGTGCGAAGCAGGGACGACCTGCTAGTGATCCTATAATATCCTTGTATCCCGGTCTCCGTGGGTAATACTAACAATCCTAACTAATATTATAAATGCGATTTTTATTGTTTATTTGTTACGCTTTAACGCTAAAATGGCCGAACAGATTTGGATGAAATTTGGCACATGAGTTGACCCTGACCTGGGTTAGGACATAGGATACTTTTTATCCCGAAATTCCCACGGAATCGAGACTTATGCGGGTGAAACCGCGAGGCGCAGCTATTATGATGACTATGAAAATAATTTACTTTAGTAAGTATGTACTATATTACGACCATGATTATTGGTTGATGTTGAATTTTTCATATTTTTTGCAACATTCTTCGTTGATATATTATGTAGTTTTTCAGTCACAATGTTTGTCGAACAAATTGCGACTCACTTTGGTTTCGGTCGCAGTTCCATTCGGTGAAACGTGTTTTTGTTTTCAAGGATGTTTTATCAAGAAAACATAAAGGTGTGTCCAAACATTGAGCGGCAATCGTGCGCGGCTGCCGCGCGCGGCCTGCTGCGCTGTGTTTGGACGATTACCGCGCGCGAACGCTTCTGTCTACCTGCCGCGCACAAACATTTTTAGGAAACATTCGTCGCCAATTGAGTCTGGACGTATTAAAGGCTAGGCAGATTGATATAGCCAACTGAAGTGCGCGGTGTGTCTCGGATGTGCCGCGCCATGGTCTAATAAAACAAGGTCTGGCATTCAGGGACGAACACATGCTTACGTCACTATCCAGTTGCCACTTTATTGCAACAAAACACGAATAAGGAAAGATTTTCAGAAACCAAAGCTTTTAAATTGTCATTTCGTGTGTCTAATCAAACGAAACAATTCAATTTAAACATAAACCAACGTAATTGTTAATTAAAACCTTATTGTTTTAACGGATTCGCCCAGGTAATATAGGTGGTTAGGGAGTTATTATTACAAACTTCTGGTAACACAAATGCGATGAATAGCCTTGTGTTGCCCACGTGACCACTGTGTTTCGGAATGCCATACCTCTATTATTATATCATGTGCCGCGCAATCATTCGTCGGTCTGGTCCTAACCACAGCGCGTGTCCTGCAAACGCCGCGTGTTGCTGCCGCGCTCTTGTTTCGACACACGTGTAATTTGGGTGTACTATAAGTACACCTCTGCCTTACCCTTCGGGGATTACAAGCGTTATGTTATGTATTTTTATCAAATATGTTTGCGTCACCTTGATTATCTTTTTGACAATTTCTAAATTCATTAAGAGGGTTTATCCTAAAAGTTGGCAACGTCGCAAATAACTGTCAAATATTTTTTGATTCTTAGTAATATATATATATTTCTATTCAGTAATAGAAATAAGAAATGTGGCTAACTAGCGAACTAGAATATTAATAATGAATTGCGATTATAACAGCAGCAGCCACATTTTTTATTTCCACACAGTAATATTGCCAAATTAATCAAAACAGTGAAATATTTGACATCTATTTGCGACGTTGCCCACTTTCTAGAATAAACGCGCAAATAACTGAGAGAAAATAAACTTTTTAGAACTACTCGTATTAAGTTCTACAAAGTTTATTTTCTCTCAGTTATTTCAATTACGTGCACTTCCTTCGTCGTCGTCAACAAAATTATCTTTTAATAAAATTCCTTATAATTAAATATTTTTGTATAGTAGGTACAGTGCGTTTCGGGAGGCCCGATTTCTAGATTGACCTGTGACCTCGTCGCGTGATAAGAGCTTATCTCTGTACTAAGGTTATTTTTTTTAAACAAATGATAAATGCACACGTCATGTCAACTAGATCAAAATAGTTCATGGCCAGTGTCAGCTTAGAAATATATTAAAAAAATTGGTTAATTATCACAGAAGCACGTGCATACAAAAAGATCATTTACTCGAGTACAGTATACAGTAAAAGAAAAATAATACACAATAGATCTACATTCATGAGCACAATACCGAACAGCATGATGCTGTGCTATGAGGGAGGCACAGCATAGCGCTGATTTACAGTATAATTATGAACTTTGTGTCTTTCATGGGCTTTCTGGACAACTTGGAACATTCATCTTTTATTGCAGTTGAACACGATCCGGGCCATAGTACACAATCCGCAGTACAAGAGACTAGCTGACCTGTATTTGGACAACAACAGTATATCAGCCGTCAAGGAGCTGGAAGGCACTGAGTGGTTCTCCACTTTTCGAGTACTGAGTCTTCGTGGGAACTTGCTGAAACAGGTACGTTTTATGGCTGGCGGCCCACTTGACAATACGTGGTCAACGCCACCTGGCCACGTGCACTTCTGGAAGCACCTAAGGGCCTTGCCATCCTATAGTCAAAGCTGGAATGTCTGATGTGGTCAACGCCACCTGGCCACGTGCACTTCTGGAAGCACCTAAGGGCCTTGCCATCCTATAGTCAAAGCTGGAATGTCTGATGTGCTTGTCATTACATGTTATATCAGAAAAAGTACCGTCAGTGTTAAACTTTATACATATAAACCCGCTATGTACTTTAATTTGGCACATAAGTTCCTGAAACTTTAAAATGTTTTCTTAGTGTTTGTTTCTCATGTTCATTGTAATTGGAAATAATATGGGTACATAAAAGTGATATGTAATGGCTTCTACACACTATGCCGCCGGCTTTTGCCGCGCGGCACGTACCCCCGGCTTTTGCACCTTCATTTTCTTTGCGATCCTTTGTGCGGCGCGCGTGCGTACACACTATGCCGGCGGCATGGTCGCCAGCACTGCCAAGCAAGCCGCGGCGCGCCCGGCCCTTCCGCCGGCATAGGAGTGTAGGAGCTATTAGGATCGTACTAGGGGGAGTTCTATATTATCTGCTTATGCCCATAAGAAGAAGGTGTGAGTTTATGTATGTGTAAAACTAAAAAGTACGGATCTCAGCGATTGGAGTCGCAAAATATCACATCAAGGTTTTTAATCTCAAATATCACAACCTACGTACAATATGATATTTATCAGGTTACAATATGTGATTGTGTAAATAAACACATGGAATTCAAAGAACCTGTATCTGGGAAACAGTTTGGAATTGTATGGAAGCGCAAATAATAAACGAACGGTATCTTTGAAGTTTCCTTCCTGAATAAATTGCGAATAAATTTTATTTGGAGCAATATTCTATCTCGACTGGTGGCCTTAAATCAACATACGAGTTTACTCTAGTTGTAGAACTAGTATTTTGCCAAAGTTGATATATGAGAACCATGTAGATTAGTGTCTGAAATGGTCTTTTGAGAAAAGAACCACACAGATTTGAGTGAACCTGTCCAGTCAGTGCAAGCATTTGTCAGTAATCGTATTGCTCAACTCAGAACTTAAGGAGGAAACCTATATTACTTTCCAAATTAATTATGTAATTTTATATGTAATATTCAATAATGTCAATATTTAAATAAAACTGGTATACTTTGATGATTTTACTGAATAATTATAATGTCAAGGTTTGTGGTTTTATCACAAGGTTTAGCAGAGCGAGCAGCTCAATCCCAAGCTTTTTTATCTTCTAAATAATCTGAAATTTTATAGTACCTTTTTTTACAAAGTTTTAATTAAAAAAATATCGTTTAATGGGTAAGTTCCAAATACCGACTAATAGTGTATATTATTCGACATTCGGCGAAAAGTTGTCTAAATAAAAATAAACTTTTAATGAACAGAAAACCAATAGACTTAAAAATAATTAATTTTTATTAAGTAATCTTTAAAAACAAAACACACTTAGTATTCATATAAAAAGTTAGCCAAAAATCTTAGAAGTTAATTAGTTAGGCTTTTTAATTAATAATTTAAATTATAAGCCCAAAAGGGCAGATTGTGGTGCGGAATAACTAGTTTTTCTCAGATTACAAAAACTAGTTTTTTTATTATCATTATTATTATTTTAAATGTCTTTGACATATCTCGGGACCCTAGGGTCCCGGACCTTTGGAAGGTGTATGAGGGGCCGAAGCCAACTCGTAGGGGCCCCTTAGGCATTTTTATGTATTGAGGCACCAACCGACGGTTATCCCTGTATGCACTACGCAAGTGCACCCAAGGACAACCCCCGGTTGGTGCAGAACTATTGCAGAACATGGAAACAAAATAAATTCAAGGTCAAGATCCCTACGAGCACTTACTGGAATACTTCCTTCCTCCGAGCACGTTTGCTCTTGCGAATCTCCACTCAAGCCAGCCAATTAAGGCAAGAATGAGGTGGGAGCTCTGTTCCTCGTCAGTGTTCACTCCAGCCGGCCAATAAAGGCAAGCCAGAGATGAGGAACAAGATTTCTCCCGGGAGATAGGGTCCGTGGGGTCGCTACTGCCCAACAGCTCGCCACATGCTGCCCTGTGGGTTTCTGTATCTCTCTTGGTCTGGCCCCTCATCCTAGACCTGTTCCGGCAAAGTAAACTCTACCGGCACAGACCCAGAGTTTGGAGCGCGCAAGCCCCACCACGACGTCAACGTAGAGATACGGCGGTGGGGTTATTATTATTATTATTAACTATTCGCGGCATCTCTAGTCTCTAGTGTACCAAATCCTTAACTTTAACCACACCTTTCAAATACATGCTGTATAGGTTCACAGCTCAAGTTTGTAATCTGAGAAAACAATTACAAATGTTTAGTCACGTTATTCTATAGCTTTCGGAAGCCTTCTCAAGTTTTCCTTATTTAAAATCCGAGCATATTACGTCCTCGCAAGTTTATGAAGTCCTTCAAGTTTTTAATTGAAACGTAATATTCCATTGGTACGCGTTCTAATCTTGCGTTTTCCTCCTCAGATTCCTGTGTACGCGTTTGACAAAGCGATCCAATTTAATAACAATATAATGCACGTGTTCCTGGGTGACAACCCCTGGCGGTGTGATTGTCACTTCATACCGCGCTTCCAAAGCTTACTGCTGAAGTACAAGAGAGTGATTAAAGATCATCCTGACATCAGGTGTTCTAAATCCAGCGATAAGAAGACTTCGCTTACACAGGTATGTTTTTGTCTTATTTGTTACTTTTGCCTATTTCATTGCCTCTAGATAAATTCCGTTAAAGTTATCTGGTAGGAAATTTCCTATGAATTCTGTTCCAATTACGACTTTATCTAATACTCGTAGAGTAGTACCTAGTTCATAGACAGGATTAAATCTGAAAGTGGCCAATGTCGCAAATAGAAGTCAAATATTTCACAGTTTATATTAATTTAGCAATATTACTGTATGGAAATAAGAAATGTGGCTAACTAGCGAACTAGAATATTGATTATGAAATGCTATCATTAATATCGTAACACCGAATATTTCGTAAGTAAAAAAAGTATTTCGAAGCTTTCCAAATGCCTTTTTACACCTAAAACGGGTGGGTACAACATTATTTTATATTAATTTAATGTTATAATTGCAATTCATTATTAATATTCTAGTTCGCTAGTTAGCCACATTTCTTATTTCCATACAGTAATATTGCCAAATTAATCAAAACAGGTAAATTTTTGACAGCTATTTGCGACGTTGCCAACTTTTAGGATAAACGCTCGTAAGGGTCTTTGAGGAGCTGAGGTTGCGGGTTTGTCCGAAAGGGATATCGCGGCCCCGGCACACAGGCAACAGAAGGAACACGGGTGGGTTTTAGTCAGTAAAAGTCTGACACGCCCTCTCGCTCCGCCCAGAGCGGGAGAAGTCATTTGATGAATCCCCACCCTCAATAAAAATCGTACCTAGCCCCTCGAATACAGTCGTGATGTTATGTTATATCCATAGCAATATAAAAAACAATTATTTATTACAGCTGTGCAAGCGTTGTTTTCTTAAGGCTAATCCAAGCAAGATTAAAACTCCTGGATATCTAATAAACTGCCCACCAGAATGTACATTTGAAAAACTAAATCATGAAGTAAAAACACACCTTATTTAAAATTGTTCCTGTTTTCCTAAAAGAAAATTCTGCAAGCAATACAATATGTTGTAGGTACCTACACATGTGCAATATCTTCGCAGTGAACTTCATGTCCGCACAGCTGGCATTTTATCTAAATAAAATGTTGTATATCTACTGTCAGCTGATGGCAGTGCACGTTCCAAAAGCAATTTGTATTACGTGGGACAATATTAGACGTCTGGTCTTATTATATTAGTTGATATTAAAACTGTAAATAAGCTTGATATATCATGGATTAAAGATAAAATAAATATGGATAAAAAATCATCTCAATTGGGATGATGCCTGGCTAAAATTCTAATTAGCGTCAGTCAGATAATAAAAAAATATTAGACACGTATTTTTTTCTTACCATATTAATAAAAAAATACTTAGATAAAATGCATTTTAAGTTGGGGAGTGGGGGTCGCTACGTCATATAAAATCTACATACTCGTGACGTCATGGCACATTTTACCTCAATGTATCTCCGTAATCTTTAGATTACGTAAAAAAAGAAAAAATACGGGACCAATATGTTTTAATAATCTCAAAGACGGACAAAAAAATTTTTTATTCATCATCCCTATTGTTACATAAACGATATCCACTGAGGAGTCAACTGGGCTGTGGCACAATTCATCCGATTTTCCGTGAATGTATAAGTCGGTTACAAAAACATTAACTGCTATCGAAAGGGATATCGCGGCCCCGGCACACAGGCAACGGAAGGAACACGGGTGGGTTTTAGCCAGTAAAAATCTGACACACCCTCTCGCTCCGCCCAGAGCGGGAGAAGTCATTTGATGATTTCCCATCCTCAAAAAAAAAAAGACTTGTATGTTTCTTGGGGTCACGCCTGACCCACAATTTCCAATCACTACAACTCCGGGGCCAGAATATACATAATCACATCGCAACGCAACGTCGTCGAGACAATAAAGCTCGGCGAAAGCCGGAAAATGAAAAATGTGGAGTAAAGAAGAAAGACTTACTTAGGTTCACAATATTCACATAAAAACAAAAAAAAAAAACAAAAAATAAAGATAACTTAAAATAATATTGTGTGCCTCACAATAAAAAAGACTAGAGTAGAGTAGGAAATAAGACTGCGTTTTAAATGGAGAAAAAGTCTTAATAGAAAAGAACTAGCATGACGTTTCCATCTAAGTACTAAGCTCCCCCCTATATTAGGATGGTTCTACTGAGAATTTCTTAATAGAAATACTTTGTACTCGGTTTCTGGAAACGTCAAATTATGCTCTGACATTCAATAAAGGACGGGTTTCAGTTCTTTTGCTAACCGTCGCGACACGACGACGCGACGTGACACCCATAGAACATTTTCCGAGAAGTTTTCATAGAAATTGTTCCACCAGAGTCGCGCCGTCCATGTCTGCGGGAGCCTTAACAACTCAACACCTGTACCCTAATTGCGTAATACACGATCAATCAAAATGTGAATAGTTTTGAAACAGATTGCTAATAAAAATAAAATAAAATAATCCTTATTTTGGATAACTAACATCCTTATGGGTTAGTACCTAAACAAAAAGATAACTTATATCTATGTCAGTAAACTTATTATCTATTTGGAAACAAGGCTGTAGTTCGAAATAGATCTTCGAACACCATCACCTAACAAAGGAGAATCGTACCTCCCCGCTATGGTCTTGAGGATGGAGTTGGAGCCTTCCCGCACTCTGCAGAGCATAGACGCAGATTTCTGTTTAACGATAGCGTGGAAGCCATCTACGCGTGCTTGTGCAAACATACCTGATGCACTGCAGAAACGGGGCAGCCCCATCAACATCCTGAACCCGTTAATATATTGGACCCGTAGGGCGCTGATAGCCCGTTGAGTATAGTTGGTCCGCAGGCTGCACGTGTAAAACACTTGGCAATAAGCTTTAAAAAGCGTTATCTTGACTGCCCTGCTACAGCGTGCAAACCGGCGAGCCAACATTTGTTACATCGGACTGCCGTTCCCTCTCAATATCCACTTGGTCATTAAGGTCGTCGGTTACATAATGCCCCAAGCTAATCCATAGCGCGCCATAAGGTCGAAAAAAAATCTGCTCGACAACGTAAATAACGCAATGAATGTTGTTGAACTGTCAAAATGAAACAGATAAGTCGTAATCGTTTACGAAAATATGTTACGTAATTAGATAGCTAGTATTTAGAGTTGCTGCGTATAGCGTATAGTATATATATACTACATATTGCTGTTCGATTAAAATAAATACTAGATTATTGTTTAGCTAATGCCTCATGTGGCCGATTCTAAGGAATTACTGTTTATTTAGATAAGATATGGTATTGAATTGATGATCCAATTGTACATAATTATAAATCTTCCAATTAGCATTGTATCCGCAGGAGAATCATTCCATCTGAAACGCCCAAGTCGAGGATATGTGTCCATTTAAATACAACTTATAATTAAATTTTATATTCAGAAACCGAGGAGTGGACTCAGGAAGATGTCTGGTAATATGTCATAAATAATTATGAAAAAAAACATTTTACAAAAAAAAAACAACCGACTTCCGAAAAACTCTTTTTCACTACAAAGTGAAAAATAACTTTAATTTCGGAAGGCAGTGTCTTTGGTTTTGAATTTTCGTTTTTTGCCACCGACTTCCGAAATTAAAGTTATTTTTCACTTTGTAGTGTTTTTCTTTGTAAAAAGTTTTTATTTTTCACTTTTTGTTGTGGTACCTACCCCACACAAATTCGAATACCAGTACCTGCGATGTAAATACCAGTCACAGGAAGTTATCATCATATCATCCACATATACTAAGTGGGAAAAATACGTATTATTGAAGGTTACTCAAAAACTATCCAAGCTAAGTTAATAAAATTTATATGGGACCAATCCGGGAGCATACCCTTTCATATTTTTTTTTTTTTTTATAATCGGTCCACAATTGACAGAGAAATCGACGGACATACATAAAAAAATAAAATACATACGCGTCGAACATATAACCTCCTCCTTTTTGGAAGTCGGTTAAAAACAGAGTAACTGCTCTGCGTAGGTTTTATACAACATCTTCCTTTGAATGTTTTTATGTCCCATTATAGTATTCTTTGTGATGTCTTGTGTCTGGAAAACTACGCGTCCTATTTATATGTTACTACTTTTCTCATGACGGTTACAACCTTCGATCAACAATGTATTGTTGATCGAAAGGAATTCGTATCTGGGAAACAGTTTCGAATTGTATGGAATTGTTGATCGAAGGTTACACCTACCTTCAATTTCGTCAACAACTGCCATTTTATCGTTAGAATAATTTAGTAGCCATGTATTTTTGTACTTTGACATTAGAGTATTTTTTATTGAAGCGGAGAATTAGACCGACATTTTAACTATGAATGTTTTTTAAAGCACTAATGAATTAATCAGAGCCTTGTTCCCTAGCGGTTTCTGTTAGGTAAATTAGAATATTCTTCGTTAAAGGAAAATAAGCGTTATTTCAGGCAACCTAATTCAAATTATTCGTTTGGTACAAAAAAGTTGTAGCTACGGATTCAGAAGCTTTGACAAAGCTTTGAATTTGGCAAGTCACCTTTATGATCCTTTATGTCAAGGCTGGCAATAAAGCTAGGATTTTATTGACATAATAATATCATGCCTTGTTTCCCGAAGAGTTAGGCTGAGCTGTACCTATAGCACACCCACATTTCGTCAGTTATGTTTAAGTCCCATGTTATAGGGGGTGAGCCTATTGTCATCAACCGGACACAAATCCAGACTCCAAAAACGGAGAAATTCCTGATAGAAAACCCAATAACACTTTACCCTACCTCGGAATCTAAACCTAGACCTTATGGTCAGTAGTAGCGTTTACGACCTCTAGACCAACGTGGCAGTCAAGCTGATTTTTTTGACAGTTGGTAGTATTTCATCTTCAGCATCATTTTAACACTCGAAGGCGAAGTCACAGTAACTAGAAATGGCTCACGCCAGTCACTTTCACGCATTTAGATCATACTCTAAGGGACTTAGAGTATGATTTAAATGTTTGTGTATGTCCCATACACAAGTGGCGTGAGCTGTGCCTCGTAAGCGGGCGACGGCGCGCAGCGGAACGAGAAGAGATGTGAGCGGCGTGCAGTGAGCGGCGCCGCTAGTTTCCCCTGCGTCGCACAGCCCGCCGGCCACACGCAGCTCCGTTCCAGTCCAGCCAGTACGCATCTCCGCGCAGCTTCGGTGGATACACCCTAGCTAAAAAACATCCCTTTCGTCTCCACTTCGGACATCTCCGCACATCTCCGCTTTGGTGGAGTCCAGGCTTTTTAGTAGTAGCAAGAAGTTTGATGCACTTATTCATGGGAACTCTATTTTGCTCGGAGTTAGAAACTATTGTGTACCTTACAAATTCAAAATTTCGACTTTCTGTGAGCTATACTTTAGACGATATTCGTTACTTAGACAAACGTCCAGCCAGCGGGCCCCTTTCTTAAATACTACTCTTTTATATCATACAATAGCATTAGAAGCTTGATACTATTATGTACCTTACAAATCCACAATTTCGACTACGTTATCTAAATAAGTATTGAACCAACGGACCTCGTAAAATTTGCGTTTGCCAAATACAAATATGCCTTTGCTCGTTATGCCCATTGCATTACTAAATCATTTTTATCTTTAAACAGATTAAAGATTCATCATCTTCCTGTCCCATGTTATTTAAAGACTGCACTACACTTTTTTTTTTTCCATTCTTCCATGTCAATGTTCACGCTATCATTTAAATTTTTTGATAAATCTCGTTGGGGCCTGCCAGATAGACCCACACGTAAAAGCCGTGCGAAGCTGGGCCGCTAGAT
Source organism: Agrochola macilenta (assembly GCA_916701695.1). Lineage (NCBI taxonomy): Eukaryota > Metazoa > Arthropoda > Insecta > Lepidoptera > Noctuidae > Agrochola > Agrochola macilenta. The sequence goes on from OU753562.1 coordinate 10,756,553, forward strand.
GAAAAAAAACGTAGGATGAACATGCATCTGAGAGAACATGTCATGTCAATGGTTCGTCTGTGGTTCTAAACCACGGATATCTATGTTCTGAACGTTCCCTGCGCAGTACTATTTAATTAAGATTAAATAAATAAATAAAAAAATTGAGTTGATTATTTTGTTGAGTACATAGATGTTCACCGCAGAGTACATCTACGAGTAGAATGCACTGTAATATTTTATAACCATATCATGATTTAAAATAGTGTCCGTGGAGTTTCTTGCCCGTTCTTTTCCATAGGTACTATCAAGGAATTTCATATCTAAGCACCTTAAAGACTATTTTTGCTTGCAGCGCACGGCCACTATAGAAATCTCGTCAACCAATAGCATCGCACTATCAGATTATTGATGTGTCCCTTGTTTTTGTAAATGAAAAAAAAGACAGTAAAAACCCAGCTGATGTGGTGCATATTTTTTCAATGGAAATAAATATCAATGGGAACCCTCGTTCGGTCGTAGTTCGAGAACGTTTGGGACAAGACAAAAACAAAGTATGTCGTATTTTATAAAATCTAGTTTACACTTTCATTTTTGGAATACCCCGGATACGGCATCCCATAGTATACACAAATAATGAGTCTCATAAAAGTTAAAATACCAATTTCTAAGCCAAACAAATATCAACATTGCACGCCTAAAAATAAAGTCTAGAATAACTAGAAGTCTAGTAATAACCGAAAATGTGCACTTTTTTCCCTTTTGATAGAAGTTTATTTATTCTCAACTTTATTTCAACTACAGCAAGGTCGAGATTTGTTTGGCAGGGACAACCGCGCTGCGTTCGACTTCGACAGATGTTCCTGGCTCTCAATGGTTAAGTAGAGAAGCTAGAAAACTATTATAGGTAGTATAAAAATAAAATAAACCTAAACAATTTTTATATGAATTCACCTATAAACAAGGGGAAAGTGGTATGAAAAATTATTAATAATTATTATCCTGTACGGGTTCCGTTTTTTCATGAACCCTAAAAATTACAAACTGTCGAATAAATGTAAATAATACTAGGTTACAATTTCAACGACAAGGCAAAGCTGGATATAAACAAACACTTGAAATCTGCAAAATAATGTCGCCTTGTTCCTTAAAAATATACATGGGCTCATTTCTTAATTAGTGAAGCTAAGAAGATGTAAAATGTAAAGTATAAAAACATTAAAATTAAAAACTTTCTCATTTTTGTTTCTTTTGTTCTATTCCATCGGTCGGTTCCATTCGGTCGAGAAAGGGTCACCATAAATCCGTAGTCAAACATCTGTGATCATTGTAACAGAGCCTACAAAAAACACACGAACAACAAAAACACAAAAACTACAAAATATTGTTCATTTTTATTTCATTGGTCGATGCAAAAAGGGGCGTAGAACAGATATGGGCATCGTGCTCACGGGATTTTGTTTTAAAATTGCTTAGTTATGAACTTCCCCAATAGTACCTACTACGCTTTGGAATGGGCAACTAGCTTCATCTTTCTGACAGACCGATCCCTTGACAATTAAAAAGTGCCTGTAATTGGTTTATTTGAAATAAATGCTTTGAGTTTGAGTTTAAGTTTGACTGCATAGTGAAAGCATAATTATTTGTATTACTACGAACATTTGTAACGTCATTCAAATGTGTATTTTCTCGTATATTCACAATCTTCACGTTCAAAGTATTTTCTTTGGAGATGTTTATTCGTTAGTTCTGTTTACTTTCGCTCCGTATAGAGTAGGTAGGTTCCCTGATGCGTCAAACGAGGTGCCAATTAGTGTGAAAGCACTAGTTGAAAGGTGCAGTACTACATAGGTAATGCTTTTCAATTCATTTCTATTATTTAATATACATAATTAATTAATTCGACGGTAGGTAGAATAGAAGAAGCTACATATAAAGTATGTGTTGTGACTGCCTTTCGTAGGTACTGCTTTTTAACAATAAAAGTATGATATTGATTAAAAAACCGTCACATGGTAACGGGCCACTTAGAGACACATAAGTACATTGGGAAAAAAACTTAGGGACAAGTCGGGCCGGCCGGTCGAATGCAATAATTCAACAAATTCTAAAGAAACGAGTAAAATATCCAATTTCTAATCGCAACTCACAATACTAGTGCCTCATCTGGTTACCATAAGTGGGGTCCAAGTAATACCCAAATGGACCCTTTAAACAATTGAAAAACTACAAAAAGGGCAATAAATCTTTTCTGCACATTTGTGGGAACATGTTTTGAGAGATACTGGAGACGAAGCAGGGCAGTTGGTTTTTAGACCGGTATCTACTTATTGCCGATATAACTTGGCAAGTCTGAACATAGGATCTGCAAACTGTCGCGCATGTTCTCTCACTCACACTCGCCTCATGTCACCATTTGGTTCCTAATAAATGTTATTGCGCAGCCTGCTGCGCGAAGTTCGGAACTGCCAAGTTATATCGGCTGTATTGTTCATGGCACGGCTCGCGCCCGCGGTCTAGGATAAATCAGACCTAAATAATAATGTGCCATTTCAGCTGAAGTGAATAATCTTCAACTAACTTTTGGAGGGCACCGTATATTTAACTGAACAAATAATACTCGATATCTTACGACAGCACACTCGCTCGGGCATGGTCTCTTGTTAATCACCAATTCACCAAAATCTCCTAATTTATGGAAAAACTAAAATTTCATCAGTCTAGAATAATTTAGGAACTGTCACATTATGACATATGCATGCATGGTGCAAAGTGTGCATGTATGTGACACATGCCTTTCATTTCATAGGTACCATACTTGATATTTTAGATCAGAAGCCATTTTCATATTTTTATCGTATTTTCTTCCCCCAGAGCAATTATTAAAAGCTAGCAATTAGGGAGAGGAGATCCGTTTCAAAATTATAGAGAGCGCCCGGGCTCCTTGACTAGAACAAAGAAATACTGAAAATATAACAACATACGTAGCCTTGATATTTGATTTACTAATTAAATCGTAAAAAATATTTGGACTAGTAGATATCATTAAACAGGATGAAAACAGAGGAATACATTAGTAAGGAATGAAAGCCAACGACCACGAGGAAACGCGCCACGTATCCTTTTAAGTTAGCGCAAAAGACCTATTGGTTTTAGGGTTCCGTACCCGAAAGGTGCTAAGCGGAGGCTTAGTAATAGGTGCCCTATTACTAAGCCTCCGCTGTCCTTCCGTTCGTCAGTCGGTAGACAGTTGAATTTTTCACAGATTGTGTATGTCTTGTGCCGCTATTAAAAAATAATAAAAAATAAATAAAGTTAATAATTAAACGATCCTCATACAAGAAACGTGTTCTTTTCGGCGTTTTTTGCTCGATTTTAATACGTTACGGAACCCAGTGAGTCCTCGCACACGAAGGGTTTGGTAACGTATTGCACTTGGCCAGTTTTTTTTATTGTTGTTTTTTTATTTATTGTACGCGTACTTGGCCAGTTTTTTTTGAATAGTACTTAATCATGTGTTTTTTGTTCCAGATCAGCACAATAGCACTAGGAAACATCTGCGGGGACGACGATGTCATGCCTATTAGTCCCATAAATATAGTCAATTTAGTTTTATTATCATTAATATTACTAGTAGTAGGAAAATTTCTTTACGACTGGCAGAATTTCAAAAACACTGGTGAACTGCCCTGGTTGTCTTCAATATTACCTTAAAAATGTTGTAAACAGAGATCATTATGTTTATCGTAATTTATTAAATCGAATAGTCTGAACTTCGATTCAAATAAAATGGTATTGATTTGACAAATCGTTTAATTGTTTCTTTCTTTCCTTTTTAATTATTGTTTATTCAAAAACCATTACTTTAATTTCTAAAGTATAAGTAATGGTTCTGGTTGGTTACAACCATAGATATAAGAAAGATTATATTTCTATGGTTACAACCATTACAACCAAGATGGTTTTAAGGTGGTTGGTGGTAATGTTGGTATGATTACAAAGCACAATTTGATCGATCTTTCTTTGCAAGTTACAGCTGAAGCGAAGAACCGGCGGCTTAAGGTTTCATAGCACATGACGCCGAAGCCGCACCGACGCTCCACAGCAACATGAAAAAATTTCATAATATATCAGAATTTACGCGGCACCGGCGCGGCTGTATTGCGGCGCATGGGCGATATTCATTCGTATACAGATACACAAACATGCGCCCGCGCCGCCCGATGCAGCTCCGGCGTCGTTTTGTACAGGAACCCTAAGGAATATGAAAAAAACTGAGTGAAAAAATATTTTCTTTTGCTGCGTTTTTAGGTTCAGTATCATGAGGAGCTTGATTGAGAGCTGCAGCTCATCCCTTTCTTGAATAAGATGTTATAAAGCTTCCGGATTTAATGACTGAAATTCGTCTATCAGAAAATACACTGTTAAAAACAAATGAGCTAACTTAAATCACGGAGCCCAGAGGCCTATCTGATGAAAGTTTAACCAAAAAATATCTAACCCTATTTATTATATTTAAACTTTTATCCGTCTTTGAAGCCTGAAGCTGAAGGCTAAATTGTGATACTACATAATTGATATTCATCCCTTGTTCATAGTTTGGAAAGGTCAGATGTGAGTAGTGAGCTGCCAACGTTTCTGAAATTTAGCTGACTGAGGTTGAACTTAGGTCGACGTAATCAAAATTAAGAAATAATCCGGCTGAAGATGACAGATCGTAATGAATTTGAAGGATAGTTTTTCGCAAATAAATATATTACAAATAGCGTTATACCAAAATCACACAAAATATCTGAGGAAGGAAAGTTTCATTCAAAATGTTCAATATTTTCAGTTGATGCAAAGGTCAGATAACTTTGCGTCTCACAAATCGAACAACGAACATGTCAAGAACTGATATCACTTTTCTAACAGATGAGCAAAATATGGAAGACTGGTGAGAGATTTAGGAATCATTCCACTTTGCCTCACCAGGCCGCCCCACGTGCACTGGTGGGGCAAAGTGGAATGCCACAAACTTTTCAGTGGAATCTGCCCCACTAGTTCGATTTGGTGGGGCAGATTCCGCTGGTCTAAAATCTTGATGAACCGACGGATTCTGCCCCACTAGGGTTGGCACCTTAGAATTTGTGTAGATAGGTATGCTCGTATTTAATATTTGTTTGGAAAAGAAAGAAATTTTTAGCTAAGTAAAATATAACTAGGACTGGTAACGTCAGACTTAGTACATACTGTAGCAAAAAAAGAGTTGAAAGGTGGCCCGGGGGTCGAACCCGGCACGACGTGAAGAACACAAAGTATATTGAAAAAAAGGATAATAAAAATTTACACAAAAAATTCAGTCGAGGAAAAAAAATTTCGACAGCCTATGGTAAGATTAGTAGTTTATTGGTTAGTTACGTTGGAGGAAGTACGGTAGGTGGTTACCATTGTCGGCTAAGAACGACAGGCCCATCGGGATGCGTTACACCGGTCCAGCTGCTTCAGCGCCCACCGCGGACCACTCGGGGTCTGTCTGACCGGCGTGCCCGAGGTCTGGGCGGAAACGTCAAACCGGATGTACCGGTGATCGGGATAGGTCTCCACCCCCTCCATGACGCGCCAGTCGATGACACGCGGCGACAGAGCGGGGCTGGCGAACGAAATGTCCACCACTGATTCGCCCCGCATCCGTACACACGTGGGGACAGAACCCCGGTTTAGGACGACCAGGCCTGACTCCAGAGCCCAGTCCTCCACCATCCTGCCCCGTGTGTCCGTTAACCGAGAACCCCAAGCCACGTTCTTGGCATTGAAGTCCTCGAGGACGATCACGGGGAGGGGTTATGTATGCGCCTAGGTATTCATTTTCATCGATTGTAGATAGATTTAATCGATTCATTGACACGTAGATCGCTTTCTGTTTCGCTTTGTGGTCTCTAATTACTCCTCAGAATTAGTCCTACTTTTGTTTTTGTTTCGTTTATTTGTTTGTTTTTTCTAACCCTTCTAGGTCATCTGTAATGATCATGAGGTCGTCAGCGAATGATAGCACCAGGGTGAGTGAAATTTAATGATCTTGGTCTAGTTTGATTAATTGAGTTTCGCCTTCGAGGGCATTTATATTTAAGTTTAACTTACAAATAATAATAAAATGTCGTGATGGCCCAGTGGTTAAGGCCTCGCCTCTCATGCACGAGGTTGTGGGTTCAAATCCGGGCAAGTACCAATGTGACTTTTTCAATTCATATGTACTTTCTGAGTTTATCTTGGACATTACTGACATCGGTGAAGGAAAACATCGTGAGGAAACCTGGACTTATAGTTAACATAAGTCTGAAATCACCAACCCGTCTTGAGCAAGCGTGGTGATCAATGCTCGTGCCTTCTCTGTATGAGAAGAGGCCTTTGCCCTGCAGTGGGACAGTAACAGGCTGGTATTATTATTACAAATAATAAAGAAATCTCGATATTTTGTTAAGTCATAAAAACCGTGAGGAGCAGGGTCGGGTCGCTGTCGCTAGTAGGCTCATAATAATAAAAAAATAGTATCAATAGTTATTGAGATGTTGACATTGTCTTATTGCCCAAATTCTTAGGACCGATTCAATTTGTAGCCGTCACCCGATCTTACCCTAAATATCAAATATATTGAAAAACTAAATATTACCCACACAAATACGACCACGTACCTAACGTCCTTCATAAAAAAAAAAAATTACTTTATTATTATAATATTATTGTAGACAATACCGATATTTCGTGTTTGTAATTTCTCATTATTATTGTTACAATACAATAAGTTTCATCAATTCCATTTTCAGCCTAGGGATTTGCGACTATTGTTGTTGGTAACCTAACCTAACTGTATTATTTTATGCTTCACTCTTTGGTCTGTTATTTCTTAAAATATTGGGATATTCAATTGTTATTAGAATTGTAAATGTTTTCTGTTAACTGTAGGTATATACTTGGGGGTGCCAAAGCTTTTAGGCAATTTGCAGAGGTTTTTGTTAGTTTTTAATTGTTGTTAGAATTTAGAATTTTCCCAGATATGAGACCTAGCTAGATCGATTTTTCTCCCCGTAAATTTATTGCAACTTTTATCGAAATCGTTAGAGCCGTTTTAGAGAATGTGATTACGATATATATTTACAAATCTTGCTCGTTTAATAGTATAGGATGTAACATAAACAGTAGTTGAACAGCACAAGCGAAATCCATGCGCTACACACCGCTATCACACACAAAGTTCACTATCCTTTACTAGAGAAATAACACAAGGTGTGAGAGCGTATCGCAGAGGTTTTTGTTAGGTTTTGGCCTCTTATGCGGAATCTCTTCGATAGTATAAATATAAAGGTAGTGAATAAAATGTAAAATTAACTTCAGAAGGAAACATATTTTTGAGAATGGGGCGTGTTATTTTCGTATTTACTAATTACTCGTTATTTCAGGTTCTTCTTTTATTTTGATTTATGATTACATCTAGCATTTTCTTATTACGAAATATTTTAACTACTCACTAACCAAATATGGCATAAATAATTAAAGTTTGAAGTGCCTACAGAGTATTAGATGAACTAAACCAAAATTAAATACATAAAAAAAAACTACCAAATAGACTTTAGTGAGCAGAGTTTCAAAGGTAACCAGTACTACTTAAGCAGACTGAAAGCTGCACGCTAGTTGCGTGACACGTTCTATAACAATCCGAAGGATTTTGATGGAAATTCCTAATCCATTTCTTTATATGCGAAAAATAATCATCTGCTCAAAACGTAAATAACGCAATGAATGTTGTTGAATTAGTGAGCAGTGTTTCAAAGGTAACCAGTATTACTTAAGCAGATTGAAACTGAAGGATTTTGATGGCAATTCCTAATCCATTACTTCATTATGTTTAAAAAAATCATCTGCTCAACAACGTTAATAAAGCAATGAATGTTGTTCAATTAGTGAGCAGTGTTTCAAAGGTAACCAGTATTACTTAAGCAGACTGAAACTGAAAGGATTTTGATGGAAATTCCTAATCCATTTCTTTATATGCGAAAAATAATCATCTGCTCAAAACGTAAATAACGCAATGAATGTTGTTGAATTAGTGAGCAGTGTTTCAAAGGTAACCAGTATTACTTAAGCAGACTGAAACTGAAGGATTTTGAAGGCAATTTCCTAATCCATTGCTTCATTATGTTTAAAAAATTCATATGCTCAACAACGTAAAAACGCAAGTAATGTTGTTGAATTAGTGAGCAGTATTTCAAAGGTAACCAGTACTACTTAGGCAGATTGAAACTGCAATACTGATGAAAGCTGCACGCTAGTTGCATGACACGTTCTATCACAATCCGAAGGATTTTGATGGAAGTTCCTAATCCATTGCTTCATGTTTAAAAAAATCATCTGCTCAACAACGTTAATAACGCAAAAATAATGGCATTGCCATTGTTAGTGTTTTACGAAATTACCCATTGGTAACTGGCTGGTGGTTGGCTGGCTTATCATATACAGGATGGTGTTTTGAGACGAGGCAGTAAGGGTAGGCCCTGCACCTTAACCATTGTAGTTACAGAAAAACGGTCTCAGGAGACTGTCTTCTTAAATACTTCCCTACATAGTTAAGAGTACGCTAATGTATGTCAAAAGGCAGTAAAGACGAGTGGGCGACGACAATTTAGGCTAATATTACTTTCCCAAGTCTATGTGACTTTGTAACTCGATAGACTTGCCCAAGTTATCTCACACGAACTTTGTGGTAATATCTAATATAAATAATATTGGTAAGGTATAGTTTTATTGGTCGTAAGATCATTTAGAGAGAATATGACCGTAAACTTCATTACTGATCGAATAAAAAATGAAGAGGTCCGCAGGAGAACCAAGGTAACCGACATAGCCAAACTTAATTGGCAGTGGGGGTCGAAAGGTACGTACCTAAAGACATAGCTCTGGAAGGCCTCCCACATAGTGGATTGATGACCGATTGTGAAGGCCGCAGGAATCCGCTGGATGCGGGACGCACAGAACCAGTCGAAGTGACGGTGCTTGAGGGGAGGCCTATGTCCAGCAGTGGACGTCTTTCGGCTGAAATGAATGAGTGAATGAATGACCGGGATCTTGTTTTTTTGCCATCGATACCTAGCAATGATGAGAAAAGCTAATATTTCAGTTCAAATACCAATAACTATTGGAAAGTTACATGAAGGAAAAACGTTCCAATATATTTCTACTTCATTCCCATACCTGGTTACCTATCATAAGTTCGAAAAATATTTGACCGAATTTCATTTCACCTAAAACTTTTCAACTTTTATCGTTTCGTTTTTTTTTACTTCATCGAAGTCACGTCTGCCACTGTATCAGTTTACCTATTATCAAATCGTTTTTTTTCGTTATTCCGACGTTTCATTTGGTCGAAAAACTTTTTACCGAAGTAATACTTAGCCGAAATAACATTCGTTCGAAGTATTATGTTTCCGAACATTTATTATACCACGAGGTATGGATGGGTGAAGGAAGGATGCTTGCTTCAAGCATGCAGCATGCAAGCAGGCATCCAGCATGCAAGCAAGCATGCAGCGTGCAAACAAGCATGCAACATGCACTCAGTCAAGCAGCATGCAGCAAGCATTGTTTCTGTTACGGCTCCGGCGGTGCGGGGCTTGGGCGGCCCCACGCGAGCTTCCTCCTCCTCGTCACCCCTCCGCGCCTACGCGGGCTTAAATTACACTCTAGGGGTAGGGCAGACAAGACAACGTGGAGTCGGTTTTGAAGCGATTCGTTTCTGTCACTAACTTTTGTAGCACAACATATTGACTTTTTATGACACTATTTTAATTTAACTTCTATCGTACTGGAAAAAAATACGCGCCACTTCCGTAAAGTACCGCGGCGCGCGGCTTATCGCGATGTAATTTGACCCGGGCTGACCCCGCTCACAAAAAACGCTGGCACTCGGATCCTATTGCGTCTATTTACATTCTGTAAACAGATGCCGGGTGCTTGAACAGTAGTGCCACTTATGATGATAAAAATAACACTCATAACGGCATGTTAGAATTATAAACAATCTCATTTAAATATTAAACGACTTGACATACGACTTGTTGCTGTATTATGTTGATGTCTGGCAAAAGTAATGAATCAATTTACGTAAAATTTTGGTAATAATATCATGAATACACATATAATCGAATAAGATTTTTTTTCTTCTAAGAATTACGTACAATATTCCCATAATATACCAACTGAAACTTCATAGTGCGCGGCTATAGTTTCGTACCGCGTAGTTCTAGTCAAAAATCTTTGAAAAATTGATAAAAATAAATGAATACGCCTCGAATGCATGAAATAATTAATTAGAATTAGTTTTTGCATAGATAATCACCGTATAAAGACACAAATTCATTGAAAAACAGTCAAAAATCAGATTTTATATGGTGTTTTGTTTACATCGAATTTACGTAAGTGTATTGGCTCGAAAATCATTTTTATTATATTGTTTCATGCAAACGATTACCTAAAAAGTTGCACAATACACTACTACGTGATTTTTCATGTACTTACCTAAGTTTTACTCGAAAAATCCATCACAATCACCTCACATATCTAAGAATATGTCAAATAATTAATAAAGCAAAAAGGACGTCGGTAAAATGAAATTCGAACAAAAAAAAAATCGGAAAAGAGATCGGTTCCCCCCATACCTATAGTAAAAATGTTTACCAAAAACCAAAGTGGGCGTTGTCAAATTAAAAGGTCTCCTTAGCAAAAATACTTTTTTCTGGAAAAACTAAACGACTACTTACACAGTAAATTTGCAAATTTAATCTAGCCCTTTTTAGCGAAATTCTCTAAATTATTATTATTAGAACTAACTTAAAGTCTGCTTATTCTAGCCGCCTACAAAAAACATAAACCTGTCTAGACTCAAAGCAAAAATATATATAGGTCGTAACATAAATATTTTGCTAGGCAGGCAAAATATTTATGTTACGACCTATATATATTTTTGCTTAACCGTAACCTCTTTGGCATTTTTTTATAAGAAATAAAACAGCTCATGTTCTTAATAATAAATTGTATCCAAAAATCGTCAAAGCCTCTCGGCGTGACCTCAATTTATTGCGCCTACACACGATAACTTAAGTAAATTCTAATAATAGATAATTTAATGAAAATGACAGGGACAAAGAAAAATAATTAAAATAATGCGATCATGATTTTATTTAGTAGCGTTGTACCTATTTTTTTTATTATTAATTTATTCTTAATTAGGTTTTTTTTCTCTCGCCGTATTAAGTAACACTTTATACCTAAAGTAAGGGTCGTTAAAATTATAATAATAAATAAATAAAAATGTATATTTTTATAAAAATCTTCAACATTTCTTAAAGACTAGGTCGCATGATTATCTTTCAAAGCAATAAAATTCAGGGTTTGTCAATCGATTTTAAGAAATGTAATTATTATAATAATATTTTTTCACGTTAATAAGACCTTATATTATACATTATATATATCAAAAGTTTATCACAGCTTTTTTTTAGTTTTGAAAAGGTCATTGGGCAACTAAGTATGGAACCTATACCCACGGCCTACAGAAAAAAATAGGGTAGGATGTTTAGATAAACGTCTCTAGTTTACGAATATAATACAAGTATAAATGTCGCATTAACGTAAATAATGGGAAAAATCATAAATCTAAAAAAATAAAAATACAATAATAAGGTTAAAATTATAACAACGCACATTTTAGCACATTTGTATTGGATTCTTGATAGTAAACATGATTTAAAAAATAAAACAAGTCTATAAGAATTTTTAAATTTTATTCGACATAATCAATGTCTACAGGAATAATTGTATCGTCTAAAAACGCCGCAGGCGCATCTATTTGCTCTTGATGTCGGGCCGAAGACAAAAAATATACTATGCTGGCTATACACAAACGTTTATTTCGTTTATTTAACAGAATGCTTCACTGAAATTGTTTTATCTATACATTTATTACCTATTTTTTATTCATCTGACATTGACATGAACATTTTATTCGCATGGTTTAAAAAAAAAGAACTATCTAAAATTAAGTGTAGGTAGGTTAATTTTAGATAGTTTTTTTATTTTTATTTAAACCAATTTGGTTTTTGTAGGAAAACTCGTTAACTGGGTCAGATTTTGCCCAATGACCTATGTCAGAATGGTTGCTAACCAACTTTAAATCGAGAAAGATCCTAAATGATCATTCAAAATGAAAAATGATTAGAGAAACCTAATGATGACCTTAATTGACGTTCGTCGATTATTATTAATTTTTTTATTGTATTTTATTGTTTTTGACATTATGCCGTCTAGATGTTGCCACATTGAATTTTGATTTCTGTCATCTCTTTAGTAACACTGATCGATTGACGTAAGAATCTTCAAAATCGGCCCCCCAGCATCTCCATTTTCACCAGAGCAGAGCAGCCATTTTCTCGGTCGCCCAGGTTCTCCATACATATATAGGCTGATAAACACATTACCCTCCTTTGCGTCGTGCAGTCGGGTAAATAGTGGGATAATGTTGCCGTCGCTAGTCCAATGGAATTGTTTAACAAGACAACACTTCCTTTAGATATGCGTTTGGTAAGCTTGAGATCCATTTCCTTTGGCTGCCTGTCCATTGGAGCGGAAATGTACATTGCTAGAAATACATTACCAATAGAATTCCAATAAATGCACGCCTCCGCTCCGCTTCGCTTTTGCCTACAGCGTAGCGGAGATATGTTACATACATTCCAGCTGCTAAATGTATGCAGAGCTGTGTCCTCTCACTTTCTCCATTTGGAAGGTCGCTTGTTGCTTTAGCGGGCCACCTCGCTTCAGTGGCCAGTAGGGTGGTCTTTATTTAATTTTTCTGTTTTTTATGACGTTGTAAATTTCAGGTGAAAAATGTGGAAGCTTTATGGAAAGAATGCTCAATCGAGTGTAACTTTTAAAATTTTTGTGAAACATACTTAATCTTGATGTTTAGTTTAAAGTTTGTTTAGTTTCCAGTGCTACAAATGTTTCAGCCTTGATATTGTCAGAAATTTTTATGAAGTTACATAATACACTTATAAACAATCTCATGATCGGATCGTCTTCTGTGGGAGAGATATTTTTAAGCGATAGCGAAGACGACGATACAATGATTCTGGATGATGACATCATTTCCAAACCTCTGCCAAGATACCCTAAAGTGGGTGACTATGTGGTTATTTTGATAGAGACAAATATAAAGAAAAAATATTATTACGTCGCAAAGATTTTAGAAGAGTCTAATGAACCGGGATATGACTATTTTGTATCCTATTTAAAACGAAAGAGTAAAGTTTTTTATAAATTTGCTGAACCTGTGGAACCAGGTATGGCAGGAGTTTGGAAAAATGACGTAAAATTTATACTTCCTGACCCTAAAGTTGAAGGCAGTAGTCAAGCAAGAAGGCAAGCAACTTATACATTCCCAATAAATTTGTCACTTTTGTCTTTTCCTTTTTGATTTTGTTGGAAAATTGTTTATGTAGATTTTGTTCTTTTTGAAGATTTTAATGTCAGAAGAAGATTAAGAAAGATTTAGGTACTATCTTTAAAGATTATTCGTTTCATTAGTCTATTATGTTATTTTTTAAGATTATTTACCTATTTCAGAAGTAATGTTGATTTTGATATTTTTTAAGTTTTTAAAGACTGGTAATAACGTTAAAGACTGTTAATTGTAAGTAATACTGGTAATTGTAGTGTTACTAGATTTGTAAGTTATTTGTATGTTAAATTGTGCCTAATAGTTTGTTTTGTGATTTTATGTGAGTGTTGCTGACAAATGATTAAATATTACATTACTATAGTTTTATTTAAAGACATTTCTATCAATAAATTTGTTTAAATATGCTATAAAAGTAGGTAATGAAAGTGATGGTTCACTGTATACACATTGGTCCACTGTCGACTCAACCGCGATTCACTGTGTACTTATACTGGTAAACAGTGAACCATTCGCCATCTTTAAAAAAAAAACAATATTACCAACAAACTATTAGAATTGGTGCTGAAATTGATATGCAAAACACAAGTTAATAAATTTCCTTTCGTTTAATGTCAATAGTTCATGATTACATTCACGTACGGTGGATTTATAAATGTTCAAACTTTTAGTGGTTCACTGTTTACCATGTCATCCTATCGTAAAACTGTAAAAGGAGACAAATGATTGTCTTAAGAGGATATTAACATTAAAAGAGATTGTCCTGTCCGTTAAAGTAAAGACAGTCTTGATTCCAGTCCTTGAAAAGTGTAAAAAGTCTCATCCGAATTAGAAGGGAAAATAAGACAAGCCAACGAAAACACTGTTTGACTATTTAAACAAAACACGTACGCGCCAAAAACAAATAAAACATTGTTATTAAAACGATATTCATACAAATAATATTGACGAACAGTTGAAAAGTTTGGGAGCACGTAATTTAATCATTATTGTGTGTTATCTGTATTGTGTGTTGTGTGTCTGATACAGGAGTTCATGAGAACAGTAATGCGGCGCTCAATTTTGCGGTCATCGGTTGAAAGCTATAGTGACCGGAAATATTTCTGTTCCTTTTGTTATTGGACGTGAACAATAGCAATTCTGAAATGAACGGTTGAACTAATGTTCTTTCGTGGAACAGTAAAGGAAGGTTTCATGTGCCCTTGTGGACTATGTGAGTGGGTGAATCAATAATTTGGCATAGAAAGGCAAAAGTGCATAGAATGGCCACTTCTTGGATTTGAAAATAGATATAAAATTATAGAAAATTGTTTAATGTCCAGGTAATACATAAGCACACAGACTAAACACAAAATGGGTTAAGATAGCAAATTTTCCTACGTTTTTTGCTATTTGCAGGGCAGTGTCAAGTTGTATCTTGATTAACATAATGATTCGCGACCGTACCAAATATGGCTTTACAGAATTATAATCATTAGAATCAGCAATACAACTCCTATGTTAGAATAATCCTAAAATGTCATGAATTCATGAAATAGTCATTCAATAGGATTATATGAACTTAAAGAGATGTATTGATGATTTTTATGATTATTATTCTTTAAATATTACGGGTTAGGGTTGACGCTTTCGCTATATGGGGCTTAAAATATTACCTACAGCTAAGTTATATTGGTTATTTGCCAGTGAGCTAGACAATTCGTCTGTATCTTGAGGCTTGGATTCAGTCGATACAAGTCCGTCATAGGCCACATGATAACAAAAATGTAACATTAGGACAGTTCCCTGAAAAATATTTTGTCAGGGGAAGAACTATTTTACTCTTTCTACAAAGCGGCATTGCTGGTCTTGTTTGAAGGATACGTTTGTTATTTATTAGCTCTTACACACTATGTCGGTGGCATGGCCGCCAGCTTTTGCCGCGCGGCACGCACCCACGGCTTTTGCGCCTTCATTTCCTTTGCGATCCTTTGTGTGGCAGGGCCGGGCGAGCCGCTGGCATAGTCTGTAGGAGCTATAAGGTAGACAGAATGGAGTTGGAAATTAAAGGAGATCATCCATTTTGTTC
Organism: Agrochola macilenta; assembly: GCA_916701695.1. Taxonomy (NCBI): domain Eukaryota; kingdom Metazoa; phylum Arthropoda; class Insecta; order Lepidoptera; family Noctuidae; genus Agrochola; species Agrochola macilenta. The sequence goes on from OU753562.1 coordinate 10,772,086, forward strand.
GGCGATTTGGGATAAAAAACAAAAGTCGGCGGCCAGGAATTAATTAAGTACATTTTATTTGAATGGTGGCAGTAGTAGTTCAGAAACATTTTTTTGTATAGCGACAACGCTGTAATTTATTTGCGAACAAAGATATACAACGATCTTTAAATGAAATAAATTATATCCTCCCGCCATTTCATACTGTGACTGTACGATTTCTGAAATCGACATGTGATAGTAGGGTATATATATATACAAGTATGTACCTACTTAATAACTGCAAATTTTTGATTAAATATTTTCGTAGGGTATTCATACCCTTCACAATTATGTGTTTTATGTAGCTAAGTAACTTATTTACTGAATCAATTATATCGGTTGGTATTATAACTTGACTTTTGAACTGAAAACTACGCAAAAACAACGTTATCTTTTGAGAAGTAGGAGATGTTTTGAGTACCCGGCTAATTTGAATTTGCGTGATTGTCAATAAGGACTTGTTGGCCTACATAACTACACTTAACACACAACTTTACTACATAACTTTTCATGCCGTCATTCGGAAAAAAGTCGTGTCACTTATGAGGAGGGTGCGGGGAAGTCACAACAGCATCCTGAAAACTATAGCTGAAGATGTGCGTGCACCTGTGTTGAGGCAGTTCGTTCATCTGGTGATCTTTTAGGGAGGTATCTCCCTATTGGTTATCTTGACGGGCCGGGGTGTCTCAGCACAGGGGCATTTGTGTATAGAATTGGTGTGTCCTTTGTAATTGTATTTAAGTGCTAACAATAGTTTCTAAGTTCTTGTATACTAACCTTTGGATCTAGCTGTCCCAAAATAAATACATTTGAATTTGAATTTGAATAACTAGTTTTGTAAGGCTTCAGGTTCTATTTGATTCTGAATTATCTTTTCAAAATGTTAAAAGTAAGTGAAGAGGCGTGGATCTGCGTAGGATGCCTTTGACTGCTAAGAGATGATCTTCTTGAATCGTGGGAGATAATGTTATCAACAAGATAAGGAATGCCAAATTTTATTCTTATTTTGACGCCCACCTAGAAAATAAATTATACCTACAGTTTATTCAATGACTAAGTTTTTCCAGATTGTGTAGGAAAATATTACCACGGGAACATACTACCAGGATTAAAAGTAGCCTATGTTTAATCCAGGTTATAAAGTATCTGGGAGCCAAATGTCATTCTAATCCGTTCAGCCGTTTTTGCGCCAATCCGGAACATCGCCAGAATTCTAGGAAGACAGACAAACGGAAAAAAAAAACAAAAGAAAAACTATATTTTCGGCATCAGACTCGTTCCCACACCTCGTAGCAATTACTTTATTGACTTTGTTACTTTTTTTTATTACCTATTTGTATAAATATAGAAGATAACTAAATTTGTCTGTTTAAAAAATATTGCTCGTTTAATAGCATAGAATGGGATAATTCTATGCTATTAAACGAGCAATATTTTTATATATGCATAATATATATTTGTAATCACGTTATCGAAAACGGCTCTAATGATTTCGATGAAATGTGCAATAGAGGGGTATACGGGGGCAAAAAATCGATCTAGCTAGGTGTCATAACTGGGAAAATTCAATTTTCAGTATTTTCACCCGAGCAGAGCTCGGTCGCCCAATATTTAGAACAAGATGCTTAACTTAGAATAATGATATGGCGGCATAGAATTAGTAAGTACCTACTATCATGGTAGCATGGAATTAGTAAGTACCTACTATCATGGCAGCATGGAATTAGTATGTACTATTAAATGAGCATTTCCATTTTCACCCGAGCAGAGCTCGGTCGACCAGGTACTTATGTATGTGTCGCAAATTCGTTGCTGAGTTGACTAATAGGGACGCCAGCGCCGCCTAGCGGCGGCGCTTTACAGAGTCTATAACGTAACGCTCGGATCGGCTGCCGGCCCAGGGCTCAGCAGAGCAGCAGAGCAGAGGCAGACTGGATGGGTGGCGGTCAACCGATGAAGACGTTTAGAAACTGTCCCGCGTTTCGAATAGTTGTGTCGTGTACCTACAGTGTGTGTGCTAGTGTGAGTAATGTTATTGTAAATTATAATTTGATCTGAACTGTAACGGTTTTTCTATTGCGCAATAACCAACACTACCCATAGTACGCCCACAGTAGCTAAAATAATTATGCCTGACAACGAGAGAGACTCATACCATTCCTCCGACATATGAATAACAAACGAAAATACAGTGGCATAATAATTTGCTGTAAAATATAATTATTTTATTCGTAGGACCATCTGTTAGGTTTTTTGTATGAAAAATAACATAGAACCGTTTCCATAAACAATTACAATAGGTTTTACAATTGTTTTTGTATAATAATCAAGTAGTTAAACACGTGCAAACTTCAAACCAGGCCGTGTTTTAATTACACTATTGTAAAGTTACTGTAACTGTTAGTTGGCTGACCCTTGGTGTGTTTCGCAGGAGCATCTGCAAGCGTAGCGTGGCAAACCATAACATCTGGCAGGCACTGACCTAACTGTCGTTCACGAGGTGTTCTGGGGTGAGAAAAAACGCACGAATGACTGCTGTCGGTTGCTGCTGCTTCAAGGAATATTGTGTGGTTTAGTCAGTAATATTCTGACAGACCCTTGGGTCCTTCTGTCCGCCCCGGAGCGGATGATGTCGTCTATGTGGGTGAGATAATTATAAGAAAAAAATGTTGGCTGTAAGTACTGTTGGAGTATAGCAGAAACAAAGCGCCACTTCAACACTCTTCTTACTCTCTGGTCATAAATATTATTTTTTAGTATCCGAGCCCGCCCTTACGCCCTTAGACTTGATCTAAGTCAAAAATCAGGCTGAAAAGAGTCCACAAATCGCTCCAAATATTTCAAGATATCATTTTCTATCAACAAAAACAAAAGTCAATAAAATCGTTTAAGAACAAAATGTTGTCACTGTGGCAGACATTTGGATAGTAATTGTGTTTCTTACTTAGAGTAATAACTAACATAGAGGGAGCCTACAAATTAACAACAAATTACGATATATTTAAGCTCTTCTCTCTTATGGCGCAGATTGTACACTTAAAAGAGACAAATGCATATGGATTCGTCTATGCTAAAACGAAATGGACGTTCCGAAATTGTCAAATGGTCATACTTGGTCTCTTTTTTTTTACACGACCAATTAAAAAACCACAATAGTTACTTAGTACACGGTTAACCGTTTAGAGTATTTGATTTAGTCGTATATTACGTCGTGAATTTCAGTACGTGTGCTGGTTGAGGTGTTGGTCATTATTTTATTCAAAATAATAGATTTATGCACAATTTTCTAAAAAAAATTGGTGCAAAGGATAGATCAATAGGCTGTTAACATGGCTTGTTTTGTGTTATCGTGTAAATCACATTCGTAACGGAAAGAAAACAAAGAATTTGTAAGCTTTTATCGGAAAGTGTTTTTTTACAGTTTTCATATAAAATCACGCGAAATATTTGGATGTCATCACTAATAACATACATATTAGAATGATAATGATCTCTTCAAACTATCTTTATTACAAATTATGTTGTGATCGCGAATTAATTTTCAAAAAAATAAATCGTTATATTGTGAGGTTATGTTATGCTAGTGATGGAGATAATTTTTATCGATATGATAATTTTATGCCGATAAATTGGAAAAGTTATCGTTTTCTTTTTCAGTATACCTTCAAATGAGAAAGAAAATTGGTGTAAAGTGATTCCAAAAGCCAGAAATTATTGGACTAAGCATAGCCGAGTATGTTCTAAACATTTTACGAACGACTGCTTTGTAAGTAGCGATAAATGGAGAAGGTTTAAACCTGGCGCCATACCATCCCTATTATTGGTAAGTAAAGTCACGTGCGCTCACTTATTGATCAATTCGCGTTATGTTTTACCTATCACAAAACGTTCACAGTTCTGTGTCCCAAAGCTCTGTGAAAAACTTTTTTTTTCTTGTGTCTTCAGTTGTTTTTCTTGCCGGTTTGAGGGGTCGATTAAAATCGCGGGAAAGTCCGAAAGGGATACCGTGGCTCCTGGCAACGTACAGGCAACTGAAGGAACACGGGTGGGTTTTAGTCAGTAAGAGTCTGATACGCCCTCCCGCTCCGCCCAGAGCGGGATAAGTTATTTGCCAATTTCCCACCAAAAAAAAAGGTGTCTTCTAAATGGTTTGTATGGGGACTGTGAACGTGTTAACCTTTACCAGTTGTTTTACTTTACTATATACTTTACCTAATGTATATTGATATGTATTTTTGGCTATAAATAAAGTATAGTAGATAAAACACAAGTAACACAACACACCAAGTTAGTTTTCTTTGTTGTTTTCAGAAATTTTGCATATAATTGTATGGTTGAGCTGAATGGTGCTGATACATGCGTCATGTTCGTGAACGGGCGCCGTCAGTAGGGACTGGCCATTTCTTAGCTGCCATGGTTGATTTAAATTTTTGAATTGGTCTTTTTTTTATTTATCTTTTTATTACGGACGCTTTTAACGTGCACGTCTTTCTACATTGTTCTCACATGTATAATTTCAACATGAATGATGTAACGAATATTTTGTAACAATTTATTTTATATAAAAGAGTGTCCGTGGAGTTTCTTGCTCGTCCTTCTCCATAGGTACCTATTACGCTTCGGAATGGACAATTAGCTTCATATTTCTGACTGACCGATTCCCTTGACAATTCAAAAGTGCCCGTAAATGGTTTAATTGAAATAAATGCTTTGAGTTTGAGTTGATAAGAAAGCAGTTTAAATTATTCGATTTTCAATCGAATAATTAAACTTATTCGATTGAAAGTCGAATAATTTAAACTGCTTTCTTCTACTCTCTTTATTTTATTGTTTATCCCCAAATATAAAATAAAAAAATCCGTTGTGATCCGATTGTTTCTATTCCATTACATAAATTTTAGGTAAAAAAACTTTTCCACAAAAAATTTACCGACTTCCAAAGCTAAAATATCTTTCGTTTCGAAAGTCGTTATCTTTACCTCTTATTTTTTTGTCGTTTTGTGACACGGAATTCCAAAACGAAAGTTATTTTTGCTTTTTAGTGTGGAAGTCGGTTTATTTTTCGTGCAAAATTTATTATATTTCTCTTTTTAGTTTTGGTACACCATCACTAAAAATTTGTAAGTTCTATATAAGGTATCTAAAAGTTGACAAAATACCCATACGAACACAATTTACACATTGTACTGTCGTTAAGGAGTTCGGTTATATGTTCCATATTTGATGAAACTTGTACCGTTTCCTAAGTTGAAAGATAAAAATCCAATAAAAAAGAATGACCACGATCCGATTACGAGTTTCTGAGAAATTCATGGACAAACATACATAGATACACTTATGAAATTTGGCACACGTGTTTAGAAGCCCACATAGAGTATTATGCATATTGTGCAATACCAACAATATTAGATACATATCGAATTGATAACCTTTTTTTAGAAATCGGTAAAAAGAAAAGTAAGATTGTTTCATGCTTCGGAAGGAACGATAAGCTGCGAACTATTGGTCGTTACTAACATTGGAGCTTGGAAAGCGGTACGAAAACTGATATCAGTGTCTGGTGGTGCAGTTCACATGACAAGAAGAAGGATAGGATTAACATATAAAAGCCTGTTGGAACTAGAGCGTTTTTAAACAAACAGTGTATTCTTTGATTTTATCATCCATGGAATGTATGACATGACACTAACGTACATTCAATTCAATAAGTAAATTTCCTGTCTAAAATAAATTAATATCGATACCTCTGCAAAATACGGCACATCACTACCGAGACAAAAAAAGTGGACAGCCTTGTCATAAGCAACCCTTATAAATATATATCTGTCCTTGTTTTTCACACTTAATTTGTCATAAGTATAAACAGTATACTGAAATTTCACGCTCCCTCTATGCTTTAGTTATTACTCTGAGGTTTCTTACAAAAGAGCTATTAAAAACAAAAGAACCAACAAAACTTTTCAGATGGTGAGTTCGAAACCCCAAAATTCAAATACTTCTGGATTTGCTTTTATGACCGGCAGACTTACAGTAATATTGGGCAAAACGATAAAATAATTGTTTTGGATTCTGGAACCTCAAATCATTTAATAAATCGATAAGATTAGGCACTAAACTTCATTGAGCTAGGAAAGCCAATAAAAAAATCTGTAGCAAAAAATGGCACGTAAATACAAGCGACGAAAAAAGGAAACCAGGTTACCAGTAAGATGGACGTACCTAATCTGCGTGCGCAATTTATTTGCTAAACATGTAAACAAACACGAGTTTTCCACTAAGACAAACATCAACTTTATGCAGGTGTAAATAAATTTGATTTTAGACCGACTAGTATTGTTGAGTTGAGTAAGTCATGTAAAAATATGAAGTTGTAGCGCAAACTGAACCTTTTAAGTTGGCATTACTGTTGTTTTACGTAAAACTCGTGTTTGTTTACATGTTTGGCAAATGAATTGCGAACGCAGATTAGGGTTACCATCTGACAGGCATTTGCCGCATTTGACTGGCATTTTACGGTTAAGACAGGCGTGCAGCCGGCACTAAGCTGAGACAGGCATTTTTTAATTTCGCGGTATCACGCAAGTATAGTCCTGAAAGAATATTGCAGAAGCTTAGACGACATCCAGTTTTCTGAAAGTCTAGCGCCACAGTGGAGCATTTTTTTTTAAGTAGGGATGCCCTCTAAAGGCAATTTCAAGGAAATTGTCTTTAAAGTGCCTGGTCTTAACTTTATATCAAGACAATGAAACATCACATATTTGAGACAAAGTATGTAGTAGGATCTAAAACATGTCTACTCTTTCTTATAATGAGAATGATGAGGACTGTATTTATGATAACTACTTGTTGTGTGCTGAATCTTTAATATTTCAAATTCCTCAATCATATTGGTACCTACAGGAATTAAATCCAGGGATGATAAGCATGATCTATGAGAAAATGCTGTCAAAGAGGAAAAAACTCTATAGGGTCTTCTCGTTTTTTTAAATTAATTTTAAGTTTATATTTCATCCAATTTTTAAACTAATTCCCCTTTTGAATATGATATCTGGTAGAGTCCTCAAAAGAGATCAAATTACTTAAAAGAGATCAAATGTTTTCGGGGAATCAAAATTAACGAGTCTGTAAAAAAAGTTACTTTGGAACAGGAAATGTACATAAAACCAATTCTTGAGAAGTTTAACACGAGTGACTGTAATTCTGTCACTACACTCCTTGAAAGTAAAGATTACGAAGCATTCATTTCGTGTGAAATAACAAGAACCCCTTGTAGAAATCTTATCAGGTGTTTGATGTATAGCACACTATGCACTCGACCTGACCTAAGTTTTTTTGTTAAAAACATCTTGAGTCAGACATTATGGTCACACTTAAAAAGGGTCTTGCATTATATAGGGAACTATAAATCTTAAGTTAACTTTTACACGAAATGATAGCAAAATATTCTAAGTGGCTTTGTTGATTCTAATTGGGGTAGTAATGTAATATACAGGGTAGTCCAAATAAAGACGTCATAAAAAAAAAAGATTCCTTATGCCCACGGGTATCCGAAAATCCCATATGTATTTATTTTTTATATTATTTATTTCACCAAAAAATTATACAACGAATTACACATACTTATAGGCTAGTACTTGGGAGTATATAGCATGGGAGCATCTGTATGTATCTGTAGCCGAACTAGAACGAGTCCTGCATACAGTGCCAGACCCGTCAAAATAGACAATAATACTTAATAGCCCAAAAGACATGCAAAAAGATGCATCAAGGTCTTACACAAGAAAACTGAATGCATACAAAAATGACGTAGTGTAGGGACTGTAGCAAAAAAATAAATATTGGTATAATTCGAACCCAGAACGACGCAGAACGAATATGAAAAATTATGTTTGCAACGACACCATTGACTCTCGAATGACGACTCCCTCAAAAACAAAACCTGACTTTTTTGCTTCGATAAAAACAAATTCAAAAATGTGTTAAGTGTAACATAATTTTAAGAAAAAATACATGATAAGCATTTTTCGCGAGTAAGGAGGTCTACTTGGCAGTGGAATGCTGCAGTACGTAGTATAGTGACGATGAGTAGGTGTGTGCGTGTGTGTATGAACGCGTGATTTTGTGTAAGTGTAGTGTAGTGAAAGATCTTTCACTGTCTTACCGAAACAATTTAAATTAAATAAAGTTGATAATTGGACAAAAGCATGATCTATTTCTGAATAATGAAGAGGTTCTCTGTTTCCTCATAGGAAATGTGTAACCTTCTTTTTACATAGGGATTTGTTGAGCGGGTATATATTGAGTTCTTTATTTAGTATATTGTAAAGGAAAGGAGCAACAACAGTGTAAAATCTTCTTCTGAAATATGTTTTGGGCTCATAGGAACGTATACATATCTCGTGCTTTCGGCTCTTGTTGGTCAGCATTGGGTCATACACGAGCTCGCTGTGTTTCTTCAAAACAATTCTTTCTATGAACAATTGCCTAACAGTAGAGACTTGGCAGTACTGATAAAGTGTTTTTGTCGGAAACAATATCGGATTAAAATTGCTCACTTTCAGTATCGAGCGTTGATCAATTTCTAAGCTCTTGATGGTGGTTTTTGGAGCTCCGCCCCAGGATAATATGCAGTATGTAATGATGGACTGGCACAAAGCAATGTATATCTTTTTTATTAGATTCGCATCTGTGGCGTGTCTTAGATTTTTAAAGACATAGATAAGTTTACGCACCCTAGAAGACAACAACTTAATATGATCTTTAAAGCTAAAGTGATATTCAACTGTGATACCCAGGTATTTTATTTTATCAACGCACTCGAGCGGTTTACAACTGCAGTTTGCTTTGGAGACACATCTGTGTGGAATAATGTGGAGCTCTTTATTAATTCCAGTTTTTTGGCGGATAGAAAACGCTTCTATTTTGTTTTTTTCTTGAACCATATCGAAACCAACCTAAGCAGCATCGAAGACCTCATTCCAGTTTTTGGCAGAGAAGAGAAGATCAGTATCATCCGCATATGAGATTATTTCGCCTCTTGGTATACCAGGTTTGTAAAATCGTTGATATATACGAGAAATAAAGTGGGACCCAGGATGCTGCCCAGGATGTTTCTCGATTTTTGATAGCTTTCCAGTTATATTTTTTTTTTTAATTTCTTGAACTATTTAAGGGAACCGCTTTAAAAAAAAGCTATCCTTATTTTTCCTCATTCTTTTTTTGCAATTATCATTGTTATGGAAAATTATTTCAAACATAAAATAATAATTTTCCTATCATTTATATGATACCAAAATTTTTACCGAAAAGGAGGAATTTACGCTCAAGTGATACAGAGTAGATATTTCTACTTCAAGTAAATTGTAAAAATGTTGGTTTTCCCACCAAAACTAAGCGGCTGTATAGCGAAGCTCTTTCAATGTAGTCTGTGTGCCTGTATGCCTACATACTCGTAGACTGTCATGTGCCCATTTTCAATTTTAATTTTTCAACCCTAGGTGACATCTAAATTAATGCCTAAATGAAAGCGCGGTATTGGATTTTCAACATTCGGTCCTGGGCTAGCGCTTTTTATGTCTTTATAGGTATTTATAATGTAATCTAAATTTTATTTTATTTTAATTGTACTAATGTAATTTAATTTAATTTATTATGATGTAATATTTTAATAACAATACATTGTAATTTTGCTATGGGTAAATCCTGAAACTAAACGATAATAATAGAGCAAACGTGCTCGGAGGAAGGAAGTATTCCAGTAAGTGCTCGTAGGGATCTTGACCATCTTCCGGGCTCTGGGATTGTTCTGAAAGCCTTGAAATACCTCTCCACTCATTAAGCACCTCAGGACATGTTGCCCCCTTGTCGCTACGTCACTATGTGCTAGCCGACAGTTTCCGGGGGCCCATTATTGAGTGTGCAAGTCACCCCCTGCCATTTTTTCCATGTACATAATTATGAAACATTGATCAGGCAGGGGCCATAGTCCTTCCAATATCTTTGTTTCCATATCCTGCAATAGTCTTACACCAACCGGGGGTTGTCCTTGGGTGCACTTGCATAGTGCAAACAGGGATAATAGTCGGTTGGTGCCTCATTTCATTAAAACGCCTAAAGGGCCTCTGCGAGTTGGCTTCGGCCCCTCGTACGCCTTCCAAAGGTCCGGGACTCCAGGGTCCCGAGAAATGTCAAAGATAATAATAATTAAAGATCCAGAAAGCGGTACTTCTGGACACGGCTCGGATTGTTAGGAGGTTCCTCTCTCTGGAGCCCTGACCGCCGGTAGCTTGGACCCCGATACCGGTGGGCTACTATTTTTTATATTTTTTTATTCTAATATTTAAAAATATAATTTATATGTATATATAGTTAAATAAAGGAAATAATAATTAACACTGATGTTTTATTACTAACTAGCTGCGCCCCGCGGTAGTCTCGATCCCGTGGGAATATCGGGTTAAAAAGTGTCCTTTATGTCATAAGTTCATAACCCAGGTCATGGTCGGGAATGTACCAAATTTCATCCAAATCCGTTCGCTTGTCACTTTCGCAGTTAAAATATTAGTTAGGATTAGGATATCAACGTTCATGAATATAAAAGCGAACGTGCTCTGAATACGCGTGGTTCTAACTAGCAAACAAACTGAGCACATTCACTTCATTAGCACAGATGTAATCGGTTTATGTGCTAGTTAGACTAACCAACACTTTGCCTGCCGTCGATGAGAGGAATTTCGACTAGTCATATAAATTATTATATTGGTCATGGAATAGTTTTAGGGTCAAGAGTTCGTATTAAAATGGTTATGCGGTTCTGTCATCCGAAACATTTCAACAGAAGTTTAGTACACCACCTCTTCTAATCCTAGCACGAACGAGCGAAGTACAGTTACGACTTGACGAACCACGTGGTTTGCCTTGCGCAGTAGACTATTTATGGGTCTCTTTAGCGGTATGAGGTCCCCGCCGGGGCGTCATCGGGGCGGGGGAAAGAGCGGCGGGAGGCGCGGTCAACTCTCAACTTTAATGGCACGATTTGTACACGGAACGTAAATTCGAACGACTTTTTGATAGAAAATACAACTACCCCTTAGCATTTTAGTATATGCGGCAACCACAATTAGTATCACGCATAGATAACTATGAATAAAGAGTGTACGTTTTGTATATTCAACTTAATGAGTATTTTTAACTTTAAAGGGTTCGAATTCAAGTAATTTTTACCCCGCGTCCTAAAGTCCTAACCCAAATGATCGTTCGCGCGATCGTCGCGTTTGTCTGTCACTTTTTGCTTGGAAAACCGGAAGGCGTGACAGCGCGACCACGCGTTCGGATTCCCCGAGCAAATGAACGTATCGCAAGTTCGAGCGATAATCGCTTTGGTTAGGAGACGGCTTATGTCCGCGCGTTCGTGGTAGGACCGAAGAATTGTTCACTTCATGATATCTATTTGATGTAATTTATTTATTTATTCATCTTTAATTCAGGCATATTATGTTAGTATAATTAAGACAAATAATACAACTAAAATCATTATCCGGTTAGACCAAGTCCGGTCCGGTCCGGTTATCTGCATCCGGTTAGACTGGAAGCCGACCCCAACATAGTTTGACAATGGCTATGCAGATTGAATGCAACAAAAATCATTATTCCAGATTGTTTGAGGCAATGAAAATATACCTTTGAATAACGAGTTAGGTACCGAATACTAAAAATGTCAGTCACAATTAAACTGTCGATTTCCTACACCCCACTGCTTCGTGTCTCAATATAGATCGTGTATCTAGATGGCAATCATGATGATTATTAATAATATAACGTTAAGAGCGCTTATTCTGAAGGTGGGCAACGTCGCAAATAGATGTCAAATATTTCACTGTTTTGATTAATTTGGCAATATTACTGTGTGGAAATAAAAAATGTGGCTAACTAGCGAACTAGAATATTGAGTATGAAATGCAATAATTAATATCGTAACACCGAGTGTATAGTTTTAGATGTAAAAAAAGTATTTGGAAAATTTCCAAATGCGTTTTTTACACCTAAAATGGGTACAACATCAAATTCAATGTTATAATTTTATTGCAATTCATTATTAATATTCTAGTTCGCTAGTTAGCCACATTTCTTATTTCTATTCAGTAATATTGCTATAAGAATCAAAACAGGTAAATATTTGACAGTTATTTGCGACGTTGCCAACTTTTAGGATAAACCCTCTTAATAATCACTTCAGAAAAATATCTTCCTTTAATGGCGTAAATTCACACTCTGCTGCCAGCAATATTTATTTGTAAGATCCTGTCATATTGGATAAGCTCCGATTAATTTATTCGTGCGAAAAAAGTGGTACATAATGCGATCAGAGTGGGATTTATGAGAACCTTCGATTTTTTTGTTCAACAATATTTTACGGATTAGGTACATTTATTTTATGAGATTCTACAGGTGTATGATCCGTTAATCCGTAGAACATGACACATTTCCTCAGACTTGATTGTTTGTGAGTATTTCTCTGCCTATGGCGTATTTTCTGTATGATTTTGATGAACTGAATATCTATCGATCTGCCCTAGTAACGCTTGTCACACGATATGTTTGCCGTCAATTTGTGTGAGTAGTGGACGATAGAATCCGCAATTTTATTGCAACGAGCTTCTCATGTACTTACGTAGTCCTACACATTCTTTTTCATGAGAAAAGTTATTACCTGGAAAAATATGAAGAAAAAAACCGGCTAAGTGCGTGTCGGACCACGCACAATGAAGGGTTCCGTAGTTGGGATAAATTTATTCCAAAAACAAACTTAACATTGTAATTGAAAAACATGTTCTACCATACCAAAAAAAGTGTGATAAAACTACATATTAATTATTTTCAGACGTTTTCCTTTACATTGTGCTGTGAGACCTTGCTTTCTGCCAAATTTCATGATTCCAAGTCAACCAAGTACCCTGTAGGTTTTGATTTATTTGCGAGTATCAAAATATGTCGCATAAAATGCCATATTTTTTATTGCGTTGACATATAAGCTTGATTTTTTTAGAGATCTTAGGGACCATAGACCTACGTATTTTATATTAATTTCAACTAAATACCTCCACGCGTTCCTGAGAAAAACGGTCTTGACAGACTGACGGCGGACAACGAAGTGATCCTGTAGGGATTTCGTTTTTTCCTTTTGAGTTATGGAACCCAGTTATTGCACTTTGTCTGTCAGAGGCGTTTCACGTGGAAAGTGATAAATGGAGCCGTCCATCAATGTAGGAAATATCAGCAGAATTTTAGAGCTTCTTTTGTTTAAGCGGTGTTATGGGATATCTTTGCTGCAATACTAGAGTGAACAAACTGTGCAAAACTGATGATTGGACGTCCCTCAGTCCAAATTCCAATGAGGTTAAATACTTATCGATGGTTTTTAAAGAAATACAATGTTTATTATTGCCAATGTTGAAACGCAGTTTTGCTAATACGCAAAAGTTAAAGTTAATAACGCATTTCCAAAAGTTATCACTAGTAATCAAACTGAAACTGATTTGATTACTACCACAGCTGAATACAGACTGATGGGACACTCCGCAAGTCAAGTATGAAGCTACAAGTACGCGGCGGGCCCGTCTTGTCGGGCCAATTCAGTGAGTGTAACGTAATCAGAAGATCTAAGAGTTACGCGATAGAAAGAGGGGCAACTTCTAGGTGAATATAACTGTAGGTAGTTATCACTGTGCGACCTGAATTGCACTTTATTGTGTCGCAGCAAAAGTCGCTTTTTATTTAATGAAAATCTTTTGAATAAAAAACGATTCTCAGTGTCCCATCCGTATTAATCTGTGGTACACACGGCTACACATCAAGCTACACATTTCCAGTTTATGCTGATCTCGCATTGTATAGGATTTCCGTACAATGCAAGGTCAGCTTATACTGGAAACTTATAGCTTGATGTGTAGCCGTGTGTACTACCTACATGTTATTAGTAATTTATAACTAATTAATAAAAATAAAACCAAAACTTTTAAGTAAAAATTAAAAAGGTAGGTAAGTAAAACATCCACATTGTATAGGCCAAAAACGACCACGTCTGGAAAAACATCACAATCCAGGCACAATGTTTATGTATATGTGCAGAATAAAATCCACGTTACTTTTAATGAGAGATTCTAATTGTACCTATGTAACATTATACTTGCCACGACCGTTTGTTAACCTTGAACCCTACAGGGTCCAATTGATACATCAATTGGACACAACCGGCCTCAACTCATCGTACATTCATGTGTCCACAGTGTCCACAATAGAACGTGCGTGACGTCATCGGTAGTCCTAGCCGTGTTATCAATACATTCTGGAAACGGCATGTTTCCCTATAGATAAATCAGTTAGTGTACACAATGTTAAATTACCATTATGGCCCATTCCATTCCATAAATGCTAAAGTAACTGTCTATCTCTCTGTCACCTTTAAGACTTTAACGACTGAACGGATTTTGATGAAAATTGGCACACAGGTAGACCATGACCTAGGTTAGGACATAGGATTTTGACTTTTTATCCCGGTAGGTATTACGTTCCCGTGGTATAATTGCCGACCACGAAAAATGCTTGAAATGCCGGAAAAAGTTTGAAATAAAAAATAATCAAAAACCGGTGGAGTGCGTGTCGGACTACGCACAATGTCTAAGTTCCGTAGTTGAGATGAATTTATCCCAAGAACAAACTAAACATTGTAGTTGAAAAACATGTTCCCCCATACTTCCAACTGCAAAATAATGTAACTTTGTACGCACAATATTGAGTGATTTACCATGTTATTTTAAGACCATAGACTTCTAATAGGTAGGTTGTTCTGTAATCTATATGTACGGAGTAGAACTATTCTCTGTATTTCAATTAAGTACATATTTAGAAATACAATTTATTAACATTTTTTTTTTATTGAAACTGTACAATATTAAATATAATATACATCTAACAGTAAAATATATAAATTATGTACAAGTATACAGAGGAAAAAAAAACAAAATAAAAGAAGAGCTCATTAGGCATCAAAAAATTCGTCCGCATCGCTGTCAGAGGGAAAAGTGCCCAAAAGGCTGGCAGCGATGCCACGTTGGATGGCAATGCTGATCATTGACATAAAAATTGGCCAGCCATCTGGTCACGTGAACAGTCGACAAACCGCTTGGCGATAACCGATACAGATTCTCTGTATTGTTTTAATTTGTAATTAATTAATTATATAGATAATTGGGGTTCACTTTTGCGGGATTAAAAAAAAAAATATTAATAGAGGTTTTGCAAACTGTACACCTTAAACAGTTTGCAAAACTCCTTTTTCAATTTTACATTTTTCCCCCGAAAGTAAACCCCATAGGTAATCAAAATTAATTTATTTACGTTACACATTCGTGTATGGGTCACAGAAATTCATAATGAGTACCAAATTTTAACTTAATCGGTCCAGTAGATTCGGAGCAAATATGAGCAAATACGAGTGATCCTATAAGGTTTTCGTTTTTTCATCCGCACTTACGGAACCCTAAAAACAAGGTAAATGTCTCCTTTTTATATCGAATACATTATTAACCTAAATAACCCTTGATAACAATGCCCCTTTGCCCTTGAGCTTTGAACGTTGATAACAAACAGTCATTGCACGGCTTCTTAACCATTCCAGAATCGTTCGTAAAATAACTGTTATGAGGCATAAAAGAGGTTGATGAAAGATGCTTTATACAACGTGTTCCTTTTGAAGTCCCATAACTCTCTAAGGTTATAATTATGCTAAAGTAAAAATAATACAAAAAAGTCCTAGAACAAGTGTTCCAAAAATACATAGTTTCGAAGATAACATAAAACTAGACTCGGCTCGGTAACCCGTTAATTTTCCAAACCGATTTTGGTCTATTACATCGAACCAGAAACGATTGCGGTTTAGTTTTCGGTTACCGGTATCTTAACCGGTTAATGGAGGAAACGCTTTTTTACAAATTCCGATTCTGTTGACCGAAATTAACCGGTTAATTTGAGTTGCGACCTTATAAACGAGTTCTACCTACAACGCCATCTCTGTTACACCTACAATAACAAAGCTCTCGCTCTACGCCAACGCCAACGAATACGCAACCACAAATTAATGTAAGTCAGGTTAGCGCGAGTTTTAAAGTACTATTCTCTGTATTATCCAGTTACCAAAATTATTTAAGTTTAGTAGAAACCGTTTTTGTAATTAACTGGTTAATCGATGAACGGTATTATAATGGTATTATGAACAATATTAACCGGTATTTAAAAACTGGTTTCAAGCCCTGGTAAAAGCCAAAGCAAAGCAAGCCTGGTGGTCTATAAAGTTTCATTGATAAGTACGAGTAAATTATTTAAGATAAGAAAATACGACGCTGTAATTTTTTTGTAATAGACAAAAATAGTCTGAAATGTATATTAAAAAAAATACATTGACATTTTACATAAATTATCGTGATTATGTCGATTATTTTGTGTGAAAAATGAAAACGAAAACAAAAAATGGAATTTATTCATTCATATGCCAGTTGATTCTTTGACATGGTCTCATTGATTGATACCCTAGAGTTATGGGATATCAAAAGTAACACGTTGTATAGATGGGTATGGTTTCTTGATACCTTTCAACGAAAAGGCGCAAGATGAAGAGGAAGCCCTGTCTGAAGAAATTGTTTGTCGCGTCATACTCATGCATTTGGGTCGAGTAAGTAGGTATTCAGGTTTTGAATTGGACAACTGATAATTTTGAATTTGACAACAGATAATTTTTGAATTGGACATCTGATAATTTTTTCGCGGTTATGATATTGGTTCCATGGAGAAAGTTGTTCAGTTTGATGGTCTGTACCACACACTTAATTTTACCCACACCTTTCTGATACACCTTTTACTTGATGACCTGCGAGATGCTACGAGGGCGACACTGAACGTTTTTAGAACTGGCCACTTGTAAACGATATAATAAAAAATTAGTTAAAATTTTGAAAATGGAACTCTTTGCTAATATTGTTGTGTATGTATTTTATTCAATTGTCATTTGTTCACGATTTGGTGGCAAATTGAAAATTGTTTGTGTTACGTCAGCATGAACTTAGCGAGAAAATTTTCGTACAATGATTTTTTATGACTTTCAATGGCATCAATCGGATGCAGCGATGTAAATGGACACTATTTTGAAAATATATTATAAAACTAATACTTAACTTGCTAGTTTGTTCAGATTTGATTTTCTAAGAACTTTCAGTGTCGCCCTCGTATTCATAAAAAAAAGATGAAGATGAAAGTGCATGACTCTTGGGCTTGACGCATTAGCGAAACACGCATGCCTCAAAAATTGATGCTGATTGCCGACTCGGCAACGAAAATCTGAAGCTTCAGATATTCATTGGACGCGAGATGAATTAAACATTGCTTATGGTTTTTTGCCAAAAATAATGCTTTACATTTCCTTATAGTCTAAAGCTAGGTATACATTTAAAAAATAAGACGCACAGGGCACAGGAAGCATGAACTCCACACTAGGTTGAACCAGTCTCGTGGATTCCCTGAAACTACTACTAATTACTTGGTGTGGTTTTCCGATTCGGCAGATGAAATCTGAAGCTGCATTGAACGCCAGATGAATAGAGGTAAAGGTCCATACAATCGTTCGCAGTCGTTTTCAACTATTTCAATAACAACCTTTATTTACGTAGAACGGTTACGGTTTCGGTCAGCCTGTTGGAGTATAGCAAAAAAAAAACGCTCCTTCTTCAACACTATAGTCTTTTTTCTTCTAACTTTTTACTATCCGAGCCTACCCTTACCACTTGACTGAAATCCTTACTTTCTCATCTTTTAACCTTGAGTTCCACACGTCTCACATAATGATTAATAAAACACACCTTTGTAAAGAAAAAGATAATTAACGAATTTTTGGGAGAGTTTCTGAGAATGATCTGACATCTAAAATATAGTAGTCCAATAATTTGCTTTGAACCCAGGCAAAAGGAACGTTTCCCCGAAATATAGGAAAGACAATTTAATTGTCTCAGTTCAAAGGAAATAAGTTTTCACTTTGCTGCACGTTAGACTGCGACAATAAATATTATTTCTTAATGTTGCAATAATAGCTGGCTTACATCTTTCATAGTCCTTATATGGCGGATTCCTATAATTAACGGACCATTATTGGTTAAAATTAAGACTCTTGGACAGCCCCGGATTGGGGGGGGGGGGGGGACCGGGACCCGTGTCCCGGGCGCCAACTTCAGGGGGGCGACAAATTCAACTGTAGCAGACAAGTGTACCACCCAGCACACTGCAACCTTGCAATAAATGAGACGCGCAGCACAACTTAAGGTTTGTGCAGACCAGCGCGACTTGTCGCGCGACGCGACACCGGTTATTGTTATACTGTGAAGTTTTCTTAGAAATTGTATTGTTCATGTTCGACAAGTCGCGCTGGTCTGCACAATCCTTTATCATTCTATTTCTTTCTTTTTCCTACAGTTTTGGCGTTGGATTGGCGCATTATAGATTGATAAAATTTGATTAATAATATGTTGCTGCCAAAATTTCATTTCGAAAAATTTGAATTTCGAGGGCTACCTTAGCGCATCTCCTATAAAGGATTGGCGGGGGGCGGAAGACAGCAGTTTTTGCCCCGCCTAAAAAAAAACTAGATCCGGGGCTGCTCTTGTATCTTTACCAATAATGAAGCAGACTTACTCGGTAGATCCTTCCATATAGAAGTAGCTATCACAGGTAAAATTAGCTTACAAACCAATTTGTACGAGTATATGCCCAGTTAGGCTATAAAAAATGCTACAACGATTATTTTTGTTTATAGGAAACGAGCAATAAAAATTGTCTTCCAGACCGAATTTTGGCCATGGCGACCAATCACAACGAAGACTAGACTTCGGTGCGAGATACGAGTATATTATAGTTACACAAGTGTGTGCGTACACTCAGTTGCACTCTCTCTTTCCTTACTCTCATAATTCGAGGGGACGGTAATCTGACACGACCGGAGAGAGATCGGGCGCAGGACCAACCGCTTTACGTGCTTAAACAGCCCATATATCGTTAAAACGTTGACATATTGACATCCAAAGACAATGCTTGTAATATGTTATCGTTTGCCCTATATTTAGTTTTCTATAACAAGTGTTTTGGATGCAGTGTATGTACAGTCACGAGCATAAAAAGTTTTTTAATTTTCTTTTTTATTCAATTTGAATTAGGGACTTTTATAACCGCAGTGCGTATCATACCCTAAACAAATAATAACAAAATACACACTGCTATGGATTACATTTGGGCCATAAGCCTGAATAGACTCGTCGCATCATCACCATTTGGTTGAGACTGAATTCTATGAAATGTACCTATTGATACAAATTGTATACTGTTATGAACATAGTATTTTCGGAATTAAGTGTACTATTTTTTTCTCAAAGTTGCAATCCATATTTCAAGAGAAACGCGCTTTTAAATTTTGCCTAAGTGTAAGCTATTTACGCTCGTGACCACCTTTTGCAGCTGCATTTATTTCAAGTAGGTTAGTAAATTCTGCTACAAAATACTTCGAAAGAAAGGTTTCTGCTGAAACCTGCATTTGCAAAACACAAGTTAACGTTTCCCGCATGTCGAATACTACCTACGTATGTAATTATATACGTACCTTGTGTGCGTATTAAGTGGGTGTACTAATAATTAAGTGATTACCGAGCGTTTCATGGAATATCAAATTGGCTATAGGTCATCATGTTACATTGTTTACGTCAGCTTTTATGCATATACAGGTGGTTATTTATTGTACCTGGTAACACAACGGCTGAAATGAATTATGGAGATGATAAATAATGACAAGCATTGGTGGCGAAGATCATTTTATTATCCGACTTTAAAAAGGAGGAGGTTCTTATTTTGGTTGTACTTTTTTACATTTTTGTTACCTCATAAGTCCGTCATTTATAAATTGAAATTTTATTTGAAAGGATATACTTCTAGATTGTTCCCATATTTTGGTCAAGTTGTGATGAGTGGTTTTTGAGTTCGCTTCAATAATACTTATTTTTTAATGTTGATACTAACTGTCACTGTGTGGGTTAGGGTAGGCACCACAAATAAAAAGTGACCAAAAAAAAAATACAACCGGCTTCCAGAAAAAACACTAGAAAGTGAAATAGTAGTTTATGAAACTGTTGCATAAAGAGGGGTATTAAAATACGAGGGATAGTATCACACGAGTATTTTAATACCTAGTTATGTGCAGTTTCATACACTACTTTATCTACTCTCATACATTGGGATTGAACCTACTAAATAAAAGATCAAAGTTAAAGATCAAGATTTAAAACACACGAAATTTCGTACAACTTCACGTATGAATGGCGCCTGCACCCAGCACATCACTTCGCATGCGCTAGAGCGGTGCTGTTGTACCCCGCTAACGTTCTATTGCAAAAGTTGATGGAAACTTTATCTACTCTCATATCGTAATATTTGAATTATAAACTTCAAAACGAGTTTATATTGATATACTTTATAAACATAATACCGAAATTTAAAAATAGAATCATATTATAACACTTTTTCTCTAAAAAATAATGTTATAATAGTTATTTATGCAATAAGTGCGGAAGGTAGGTGATTTCCCATGAGTGGCATTTTATTCACGAGCGAGCGTAGCGAGCGAGTGTATATAAGTCGATACGAGTCGGAAATCATCTTACGCACGTGTATCATACAACGTTTTACTATGCATTGTGAGAGAAAAAAAAAAAACATCGAGTGATCGGAAGGACCAATGCCTGCTGGGGTTGCGGGTCTGTCCGAAAGGGATATCGCGGCCCCAGCACATAGGCAACGGAAGGAACACGGGTGGTTTTTAGTCAGTAAAAGTCTGACACTCCCTCTCGCTCTGCCCAGAGCGGGAGGAGTCATTTGATGATTAAAAAAAAAGCCTTACGATGATGTGTAACATCTAACATAATGACGACGTATATAAATGATAAAAACAATATTCATAACTTTGACTTTGACTCCGCCATTGCCATCGCCATCGTCATCGCCATCGTCATCGCCATCGTCATCGCCATCGTCATCGCCATCGCCATCGTCATCGTTATCATCATCATCTGATTTGTAAAACTTTTCTCAAATAATAAAAACTCTTTGCTGCTCTCTTGGCTGACGACGGCTACAAAAATAAAAATAAAACAGAAAAGTAAAAAGCACTAGTGAAAAAAAGTGACACTTTCCGCACTAATTTGCTGCTTGAAAAAGGCTCTTTTCGAGCAAATGCATTCTAAAACATTTTTTTTTTCTATTACGATACAATGCAAATCCAAGAAGTTAATATCACCAAGGAGTTTCCATCAACTTTTGAAATGGAACGTTAGCGGGGCACAGCAGCACCGCTCTAGCGCATTCGCGGTGATATGCTGGGTGCAGCTTCATTCATACGTGAAATTGTACTGAGTTTCGTGGGATTTTTTTAATCTTGATCCTTAACTTTGATCTTTTATTTAGTAGGTTCAATCCCAATGTATGAGAGTAGATAAAGTAGTGTATGAAACTACACATAACAAGGTATTAAAATACTCGCGTGATACTAAACCCACGCTCGTATTTTAATACCCCTCTTTATACAACAGTTTCATAAACAACTCTTAATTTCAACAAAAAAAACAAAAATACGAAGCCAAAGAGATCGACTTCCGAAAAAATTTTTCACTCTGTAGTGTTTTTCTTGGAAGTTGTATTTTTTTTATAAATACGTTTTTGACTCAGACAGCAGATGGAGCAGGCAGAAGGATGCTGTTATCCCATCAGCCGCGGCGTGAATAGCTCACATCGCTCTGATTTAAATAACTACCTACAAGTAAGAGAGGTTTACAAAATACTGTATAGAATCCATTACGGTGGATTAAAATATTTAATTGATAAAAAACATCAAAGAACCTTCTGCGATTACTTAGTCCGATAATTCTTCATTATATGAAAATCCTGTACGTCATTATCGTAATTACTTTTAGCCGTATTCATTAGGGAATCGTGCCAGAAATCCTCAAGGTGCAAAAAACCACCGCTCACGAGGTAACAATTAAAAAGTCTTCTGTAAGGATTGGATCATTTACCAGACTTTTAGTTCTAATTATTATCATAAAAGAGTTCCTATTCAAGGCTAGAAAAATACGATTAAAATTTTTCAGATTTTAGGGTTCCGTACCCGAGTGGTGCCAAGCGAAACCCTATTACTAAGTCTCCGCTGTTCATCTGTGTGTCAGCGGGCTGTATCTCATGAACCGTAATAGGTAGACAGTTGAAATTTTCAGTTTGTGTATTTCTATTGCTGGTATAACATGCGTCATGTTCATGAATCGTCGCTGTCAGTTGAGACTGGTCTGCCAGGGCTTATTTTCAATCTTATATTTTGAATTGATTTTGTTTTCTTTTTACATTGTTCTCACATATTTCTATATGTGAGAACAATACGAGTAATGTATCCAGGATTTCGTAATATCTATATTCAAAAGAGCGTCCTAGGAGTTTCTTGCCCGTTCTTCTCCATAGAGATCTACGTTTTAGAATGGGCAACTAGCTTCAACTTTCTGACTAACCGACCGACTCTTTTACAATCCACACAGACAGATAAACCAAAGGAACGAGTCGATGAGTGTTCCACAATCAACGCAGCATACTTATCTCTCAGCTAGAGCATATATTTACTCCACCGATGGAGTGCTGACCGGTAAACTCCCAGCGGGAATCGGTGCCAGCGCGCCACAAACGTCAAGCCCCGCTGGCACCGAAAAAGCGACACTTGACACGCATAGTGTCGCCTTTTCGGTGCCAGCGGGGCTTGAAGGTTGTGGCGCGTGGCGCGCTGGTACATATTCGAAAAAGCGACACTTGACACGCATAGTGTCGCCTTTTCGGTGCCAGCGGGGCTTGAAGGTTGTGGCGCGTGGCGCGCTGGTACATATTCGAAAAAGCGACACTTGACACGCATAGTGTCGCCTTTTCGGTGCCAGCGGGGCTTGAAGGTTGTGGCGCGTGGCGCGCTGGTACATATTCGAAAAAGCGACACTTGACACGCGTAGTGTCGCCTTTTCGGTGCCAGCGGGGCTTGAAGGTTGTGGCGCGTGGCGCGCTGGTACTTATTCGAAAAAGCGACACTTGACACGCGTAGTGTCGCCTTTTCGGTGCCAGCGGGGCTTGAAGGTTGTGGCGCGTGGCGCGCTGGTACATATTCGAAAAAGCGACACTTGACACGCGTAGTGTCGCCTTTTCGGTGCCAGCGGGGCTTGAAGGTTGTGGCGCGTGGCGCGCTGGTACATATTCGAAAAAGCGACACTTGACACGCATAGTGTCGCCTTTTCGGTGCCAGCGGGGCTTGAAGGTTGTGGCGCGTGGCGCGCTGGTACATATTCGAAAAAGCGACACTTGACACGCATAGTGTCGCCTTTTCGGTGCCAGCGGGGCTTGAAGGTTGTGGCGCGTGGCGCGCTGGTACTTATTCGAAAAAGCGACACTTGACACGCATAGTGTCGCCTTTTCGGTGCCAGCGGGGCTTGAAGGTTGTGGCGCGTGGCGCGCTGGTACATATTCGAAAAAGCGACACTTGACACGCGTAGTGTCGCCTTTTCGGTGCCAGCGGGGCTTGAAGGTTGTGGCGCGTGGCGCGCTGGTACATATTCGAAAAAGCGACACTTGACACGCGTAGTGTCGCCTTTTCGGTGCCAGCGGGGCTTGAAGGTTGTGGCGCGTGGCGCGCTGGTACATATTCGAAAAAGCGACACTTGACACGCGTAGTGTCGCCTTTTCGGTGCCAGCGGGGCTTGAAGGTTGTGGCGCGTGGCGCGCTGGTACATATTCGAAAAAGCGACACTTGACACGCGTAGTGTCGCCTTTTCGGTGCCAGCGGGGCTTGAAGGTTGTGGCGCGTGGCGCGCTGGTACATATTCGAAAAAGCGACACTTGACACGCATAGTGTCGCCTTTTATCGTCGCTTTTACACGGATCCTGTGAGTAGAAAAACCATAGACTACCTTAACAAGCGCATCGAAGCTTTACAATCCCTATGGGATGAATTTCGATCGAATCATGAAATCTTGATGAAGTATGAGTCTAAACAAAGAGAACATGACTACTTCAAGCAAGACATTTTCATCATAACGAGAAGCATGTTTGACGAAACAATGCAATCTATGAATCAAACACGAAACAAGTTGATAAACGAACCTGGATTTTCGGGTACATCAAAACCGAAAATACTAGAAACTCCCGGAACACCGCAATTTGATACAACTGGAGTACACCAACAAATCGGAGATGAAACGGACAAGCACCTATCAACGCTGTTACGTAATCAAATGTGTAACTTCAATGCCTTCAAGCGAGCGGTCTCCAAAACTAATGTGGATGACATGAAAGAGAAGTGGCAACTCCAAGATCAAGTCAACATACTACGATCTAAATGGGAATCCATTGACAAGATTCACTGGGAACTAAGCTACTTACTGCAAGGGAACGACAAGGACTATGAAGCAAAATTCGACCATTGGGAGCAAGTCTATGATAACCTAAAGGAAGAACTAAATAGAAAAATCTTTGAAACATCCCACTACGAAAAAACAACACCGCGTATGGAACTACCGGAGTTCAATGGAACTTTCAACAATTGGATCTCCTTTAGGGATTTATTCTTTGAGATGATTCATAATAATCCTACTTTGAACAAAACGCAGAAGATGAAGTTCCTGAAATCTAAATTGAAAGGTGAAGCGGAAAAGTTAATCAAGCACCTTCCTGTGAGTGCTGAGAATTATGACTCGTGTCTAGACATTATTCAGCACCGCTACGATAACAAGAGATTACTTTTCACCTCATACATAGACACACTTCTCAATCAATCACCCATCGAAAAACCGAACTCAACTAACATGAAAAAGCTGTATGACACTACGAAAGAGTGTTTAAACGGCCTGGAAAACATTGAAATCAATATTCCAATATGGGGTCCACTTATCGTGTACTTACTATCCTCCAAACTGGATGACATCACGTACGGTGACTACATCAAAACGATGAAACAGGCAAGGGAGCTCCCAGACTTAGACGAGTTTATGGAGTTTCTGGAACTGCAGTATAACGCTGGAAACATCCCGTAACAAAAAGAACGGCGGAAAACAAAATTATTCAACGAATAACCAACATAAAAGTTATAATAACAACAAGTCAACGAACTTTAAAGAGTCAGAAAAGTGGACAAAAACCTTCCATGCTACGTTGAGGAAATGTCCACTCTACAAAAACGAACACACGCTGAGGCAGTGTTCTACATTTTTGAACATGGATGTCGCAACGCGAAACCAAACAACAAGTAACCTGAACTTGTGCAAAAATTGTTTGTTTAGTCACGGCGGAAATAAATGCAATTCAACGAAAACATGCCGCACGTGTAACTTCAAACATCACTCCCTTCTCCATGATGATAATCTGAAAGGGCAACAATCAAAGCCGGCCACATCAACGGTAGCTGAGCGAACATCTTATCACATTAACGGTGAACAAGAGATACTCTTAACGACTCTTCAACTAAGGGTCAAGAACAAGGAAGGAGATTACGTCATCCTTCGGGCGTTACTGGATCAAGGGTCTCAAGTATCCTTGGTCACAGAAAATGCTGCTCAACGGTTAAACTTACCGCGAAACAAAATGAACGCTGCGGTCACTGGCGTTGGCACTATAATGGGCAAGAGTAAAGGGATGATAAAATTAGAATGCAAGTCTATCCACTCTGAATATACATTCCAAACCGATGCGTTAGTGATGAGTAAACTCATCAACAATCTGCCTAACTCAACAATCAACACAGAAAACTGGACGCACCTTCATAAAATCAAGTTGGCTGACCCAGACTACAACATCTCTGGACCCATCGATTTACTGCTTGGAGCAGATGTTTACTCCGATGTGATCTTAGGAGGAATAATCAAACATAACAATGGCTCGCCAGTAGCGCAACAGACAAAGTTGGGCTGGATACTGTGTGGTGCTACAAAGCAGTTTAACTGTCTAGTTACTCTAACAGAGCTAGACAACATAACAAAATTTTGGGAGATAGAAGACATCCCTTCGGAACCCGAAATTACAACGAAAAACGAATTCTGTGAAAAATATTATATAGAAACAACAGAGCGATTAAGCAACGGGCGTTATGTGGTGAAGATGCCCATGAACGCTAACTATGAGCAAAACCTTGGTAACTCGAAACCTCAAGCAAAAGCACAATTTCTTCATTTAGAAAAGAAAATGGCGAGACAAGAACACTTCGCTAAACTATACAAAGAATTCATCCGTGAATACATCGAATTAGGTCACATGAAAACAGTGACAGAATCCGATAGTAGAGTACAAGCTTACCTACCGCACCACGGCGTAGTAAGGGAGTGCTCAACAACAACCAAACTACGAGCTGTTTTTAATGCATCAATGAAAACAGATTCCGGGCACAGCCTAAACGATTTGATGGAAAAAGGGCCTAATCTTCAAAAGGACATTTTATCCCTGATCATTAAATGGCGAAGCTATAAGTATGTTCTAACGGCGGACATTGAGAAAATGTACCGTCAAATCCTTATTCATCAAGATCAACAATGTCTTCAAAAAATAATTTGGAGAGACTCCAAGAGAGAACCACTGAGAGCGATGCAGCTGTGTACCCTAACATACGGGACCAAAGTAGCACCATTCATAGCGATGCGCACTCTCCAACAGCTGGCCAAAGATGAAGGCAACGCTTTTCCTCTGGCCCAAACGGCGCTACTTAACGAATTTTATATGGATGATGCTATCACGGGCCACCAAACCATAGAATCGACAAAGCTACTGCAAAAAGAACTAAACGAACTATTGAAGAAAGGTGGTTTTGTTTTACGGAAATGGTCCACAAACGAACCATCTATTCTCAAAGAACTACAGATGAAAGAGAAAAGTAACAATAACGAATTTAACTTCAAGCAACAAGAGTTCAGCAAAACACTTGGACTTGCATGGAATGACGCAAGCGACACATTCCATTTTATTAGCGAAGCGCCTAACAACAACAAAAGTGCAACATACACTAAACGCAGACTATTGTCAGAAATAAGTAAGATCTACGATCCGCTCGGTTGGTTGGCTCCAATTACCCTACAAGCAAAATTGCTTTTTCAAAAACTATGGACTGATAACTGTCAAAACATTGACTGGGACGAAAATGTACCGGATGCCATAGAAAAGGAATGGATGCAAATTAAATCCGATCTGCCAAACATAAAATACATAAGTTTACCAAGATGGATAAAAAACGAAAACAACAGGGCGATCGAATTGCAAGCCTTCTGTGACGCGAGCGAGAAAGCCTACGCATGCGTTATCTACAGCCGAACTACGTCATCCACCGGCGCGTACGAAACTACACTACTCGCGGCAAAAACTAAGGTAGCACCAATCAAAAAGAAAACAACAATACCGAGGTTGGAACTATGCGCCGCAGTTTTGCTAGCGAAACTCCTACAAAGAATTAGAATTAGAATTAGAATTAGAATTAGAATTAGAATTAGAATTTCATTTATTTGTGAGACTGTAGTTTTACATAGTATGGTGTTAGTATTTTTGTTAGTTCTATACATTCTACCACAAAGTATATGGTGTACAAATATTCAGTTGTCGTTCTTAAACTAAGTACAATATTAATTTTAAGATTTGTGATTTACAATAAGTCCAATGAATTAGTATTTTTATAATTAGGTAATCGTTACAATAAAATGTCAAAATGAAGTCCATGTCATCTTGGATTTTTAAAATATTCCATATATTCGTCAATGTCATAAAAGCAATTATCCAATAGCCAGCTTGTCAGCTTTTTTTTGAACATGGGGATAGGAAGTTCTTTAAGTGAATTAGGTAACTTGTTATACACCTGAATGGCATTTACATACACATTCCTCCTAAAAATTTGTAATCTACATTGAGGTACATTTAATTCGTGTTTATACCTATTTCTAGCAGCAGCCTTTTTGTGACTGACTTCTGATTGCATGCGAAAATAGTGCGGATATTGTTTTACTAGCATACATAGTGCTTTGATGTACATGCAGGGTAAAGGTAATATGTGAAGTCTTTTAAATAACGGTTTACAGCTGTCCAAAAACCAGACGCCAGATATTGCCCTAACACACTTTTTTTGTACCCGAAATGCCATTAAAACTTCAACTGAGTTGCCCCATAGTATCAGACCATATGATAGTACAGACGATACGTATCCGTGATATGCAGTGACTGCTGCGTCTACGGACACTGTTGATCGTAGGCGTTTTATTGCGTATACGAATTTGTCTAGCTTATCGCATACGTAATTGATGTGCGATTTCCAGTTACAGTTTTGGTCCACTATTATCCCCAAGAATTTTGTCTTTACTACTTGTTCTAGGATACTGTCTTCATATTTTATGCAAAGAGTCTGAAAGTTTGATTTATAAGTTTGAAATTGAATTATTTTTGTTTTATTTATATTGATTTTTAAATTGTTGTTATTAAGCCAAATTATTATGTCTTTGATTGCTTCATTAATTTCTAGTTTCAATTTATTTTTGTCATTACCTTTTATTATAAGTGTCGTATCGTCAGCAAATAAGATAGTTTCGTGGCGTGTTGCATTGGGAAGGTCATTAATATATAGTAAAAATAAAAACGATCCCACTACGCTGCCCTGGGGTACTCCTACTGCATTCGTTTTAAAATTAGATTTATATTCTACTTTGTTTCCATCAATGACTTTTGATATTTGGACACATTGCCGCCTATCACTTAGGTAAGATTTAAGCCAGTCATTTGTTTTGCCCCTTATTCCATATTTATCCAATTTGCTTAGTAATAGCTTATGATCAACGAAATCAAAGGCTTTACTCATGTCCAGAAAAATAGCAACTACAGGTATGTTGTCATTCATTGCCTCAGTTATTATTTTTATTAAATTAAAACAAGCTAAAGAGGTGGTGCTATTTTTCCTGAATCCAAATTGTTCCCGCCTCAGCAAATTATACTTGTCCACAAAGTCATATAGTCTTTTTAATATTGTCTTCTCAAATATTTTCGATATTATAGGAATTAATGTTATCGGTCTGTAGTTCGTCATGTCAGATTTATCACCATTCTTAAATATCGGTTTGACTATTGAGTTCTTTAATGCGCTTGGAAACATGCCTTCTGAAAACGATATGTTAATTAAGTAGCTCAACGGTTTGCATAAGTGGTTAGCACAAACTTTTATAATTTTGGTACTTATTTCGTCAAACCCGACTGACGCAGTATTTTTTAGGTTTTGGATTACCCTGAACACTTCTATATGATCGGTAGGATTTAGGAATATTGTATTATTGTGATTGATGTCCAGAGTTCTATTGATAGCGTCAATTTTGTACGTAAATTTATTATTATTTGTCAATTGTATGTAGTATTCGTTAAACATATCACAAATGGTTTGAGGGTCAGTGATGTTGTTGGTATTTAACACTATTTGTTTTATGTCATTACTTTTTTGTGTCTCACCAACTTTTTTATTGATAATATCCCATGTAGCCTTGCACTTGTTTTTCATATTCTGAATATATTTTTTGTTGTGTATTTGTTGAGATTTGTTAATACAACGTTTAAGTATGTCGCTATATTTTTTATACTTTTTTGTTAATCTATTTTTGCTTGTTTTATTATGAATACTTTTTAAATGTAAATAACGTTTCCTTACACATGACTTTTTTAAACCTTTAGTCAACCACAGAGTATTATTTTTTCCGTATGACCTTTTTAACTTTCGTATGGGAAAACATAGTTTATAGAACAGTTGTAATGTCTCATGAAATACCTGAAATGCATCTTCCAAATTATCCACATGATACATGTCTGAGAATGAAAGGGCAGAAATACAGTCACAAAACTTTTTTATGTTTTCTTCATGATAGTCCCTTTTGTACTCAAACCAACTTATTACAGATTTAGGTTTATTAGTTGTCACTGTCAGGGTCTGCCCTGTCTCATGATCAGATAGCGCCAGGTGATGAACTTCACCTTTCGCTTGTTTGATATTACTAGCAAATAAATCCAAACAGGATTGTTTCCGTGTTGGTGTTGTTATATGCAATTCAATATTGAAATTTTTTAATAACCCTAAGAGTTCTTGGCAACTTTTATTTGGTTTTATTGTGTCTAAGTTCCAATCACCACAAATAATTACCTTCTTTGATTTCTTTGTGACTCTAATTAGTAATTTTTCCAATTTTTCTAGAAAAACTTTTGGATTGCTGTTTGGTGTCCTATAAATACAAATAATGATAATTTTATTAATTGTTAATTCTATTCCGGTACATTCAAAATTAAAATTACATGCAATGTCATTTATAAACTTATCTAATTTAACGCATGTCATCTCATTCCTAATGAGAATGCATGTCCCACCTCGTTTAGTATCTCGACAGTATGAAGCGACGAGTTTGTAACCTGGAATCTTTAGAAGTGATTCTGATTTGCTTTTAATAAATGACTCACTTAAACAAATGATGTCAATTTCCTTAGAATTCAGAGAGAATTCATTAAGTGCCACCGTTATTTCGTCTATCTTATTAAAAATACCTGCAATGTTTTGATGAAACAGTATCAGACTGGACTTACTGTGAGGTACGAAAAAATGGTGTCTTTGATTGAAGGAAAGGTTCTTTTATGTTTGCCTGACTAGTAATTTTCATTTTATTGAATAAAAATGGGATAGTACCTTTCTTAAATAGTATTTGTGGATTGTCAATACGTTGCATTAAGTTTTTAGGTTTGAAATAGTAAAGAATGCAACCCTTCTTATTTTTTTCTGGCATTTGGGTTATGGACGGCTTATTTTCAATGCAAACACCTGGCTGTAGTAGGTATTTAGTTTTATTGGAGAAAGTCAAGAATTGTTTATTATACGTCATAGAATCTATTTCTAAATTAAGCCTATAACTTAGCATAGTCGTAAATTCATTCATGTTATTCAGAAAAATCTTTCTGTCATTCAGTTGAATTAATTTACAGTTCTTATAATTTTTTACAATCAGATACAACTGTCTATTAAGCATGTATTCATTGAGATATGGGTTGTATTGTACATTTGTTATGAAAACCTTTTGCTTTCGAAATATGTATAACATATTACTTAAATTCGAAACATATTTGTATACATTCTTGTCACCTAAACCAAAACACAATATTACAATGTCTCTGTTTGTGATATTTTTTGACATATTTTCACACGTTTTTAGTATTTCACAGCTTGTGGCAGATGATTTTACCATTCCAAAAATTCCATATTCGTCATTCCATTTACCTTGCCTACTTTCAAGCATGCTTTCTACAAGATTTTGAGCTTGTTCGTCACCAATGATGTAAATCATTTTTCTCTTGTTATTGTCATTATTTTCTTTATTGTTGTCTACTTCAGTTATGGTTTTAGGCTTCAACCTTTTTTGTTCACAGTCGCTTCCAACTATAGTAGGCAAGGTCCAAGTCGATGGGCTAGGTAGATTCTTAATCAGATACTCGGTATTGTTGCAGTTATTTGTTAATATGTCTGTTCTGATATTATCCGACATTTGGCTGACTAACCTTTGTGGAATACTGTTAGTATGAGTTTTAGGTGTTTCAGTATGAGCTGTTATTCTACCAGAGTGATTAATTTGGCCCCGGGATAAGCGAATCTTAACGTTCGTCAGTTTCTTTAGCAGAGGCGTTGAAACCTTGTTTTGTGGTGTGAATGGTGTGAAAACTGGGGTCACTGTTACGCATTCACTTGACACTCTTTTCAGGAGATGAATTTGCTTGTTGTTGTCCTCTAATTTCTGCTTAAGACTGTTGCATTCGTGGTTCAGATTTGCTATTTCTTCGTGCGCAGTAGTCAGTTCCAAACCAAGATCTTTAACCTGTTGGTTTAAATGCCGAAAGTCAGCCAGGCTAAAGCCGGCGCTTGTAGGCATACTTTTTGTCGACAGATCCAGTACCTCCGTATCAGATACTTCGGATAACGTTGAGCTGAGCAATGTGCGATCCATGGTTATTGTAGATAGATCGCATTCAGATTTATTTCTTCTGATTTTGTTTCTAAAAGTAATGTTTTCCATGACAGATGAACTTCGTGATATCTCTGGTAATGTTTTTCGAGCCACACAGATGAGTAATAATCACAGGTTAAAAAGTGTCAATAATGTTTCGTTGTTGGACTAGACAACCGAGATTTAGCACTGGCAACAATTAATAATTGCTTCGTCGGTCAAGCAGTTGAACTTTTTACTACCTGCTTATGATAAAAGATGGCGTTATTCCGTTTTTGTGGTTTTGTGATTCAACTGTTAACGGATTCGAAACACAAATATTTGTTATCAGTTCGTTTTTAGTTAATTAATAAAGTTTTGAGACACACAAATCGCAGCAAAATGTATCTACGTTTGTTGGCCGTAGCCTTTAAAGGGTGGTTAACTCACAGTTTTAGGTGCAACTCGATAAACAGTAATTTTCAAGGGTCCTTACTGCACTATAAGGAATATCTGTTTATTTGAAATCCACCAGGTTTTCATTGAAGATAACAATCACAACACTGTATATTCACTTTATGTACTGGACTTCTGTATTTTCGTCCACATATAATAACTTAATAATATTATTTAAACAATTTTTATACAGGCGAATGTTTACTTGCTCAGTGTTGCCATGTCATGTCAAGATTTTTCAAAGATTTTTAAAAGGATAACTAAGATCCTTGAAGATTACGATCTAAGGATTACCTGCTGGACCGATTCTAAAGTCGTTCTAGCATGGCTTCAGGGAAGTCAAACCAAATACGAAAAGTATATAACCAATAGAACCACACAAATATTAAACATCGTGCCTGCGATAAACTGGGGTTACGTGAAGACGAGCGAAAACCCTGCCGACTGTGCAACAAGAGGACTTCCACCGCAAAAACTGGTCAACTTTATCCTGTGGTGGGAAGGCCCTAAATGGCTTAAGGAGCAAGAAAAACAAGCCCTTATCTCAAAAGAAACTTATATCACAAACGAGGGCTTCCTAACAAACTGTTACACGACTAATAGTACGGAACCCACGCCGATTAAAAATGAATTAATCGATTCATTACTGGAGCGACATAGCAACATAGATCGTATTACAAGAATACTCGCCTTGGTGATACGTTTCGCTGACGCATTACGAAACAAAAGAAGGTCAACTGAGTGCCATGAATTGAACTTGCATGATATAAACAACGCACTAGTTATAATTATCAAATCAGTGCAATGGGATTATTTCGAAAATGAAATAAATTCTCTCAACAAAGGTGGAAAACTCCTCAACAGAAGCACCATTCTGAAACTTAATCCATTCTTGGACTCTTATGGAGTTTTACGTGTTGGAGGACGTCTAAACCACTCAAACTTGCCGGTAGAAACGAAACATCCCATCCTCGTACCAGGAGAGGGAAGACTAACCCAACTTATTGTTGAAAAGGCGCATCAACGAAACTTACACGGTGGAGCAAGATTAACGCTAGCTGACACTAGAAACAATTACTGGATTATTAGCGGCAATCGAACCGTCAAGAAAATACTGCGACAATGCATTCGATGCCGTCGATACGCAACAAACCAACCTGAACAGTTGATGGGCAACCTTCCTAAAGAAAGGATCACTCCATCGAGGCCGTTTTCACACACAGGCATCGACTTTACAGGCCACGTGGATGTAAAGATAAACAAGGGCCGCGGGATAAAAACCTGCAAAGGCTACATAGCCATATTCATATGTATGTGCACAAAAGCAGTACATATCGAACTTGTTTCGGACCTATCAACGCAAACCTTCATCGCAGCACTAAAAAGAATGTGCGCCAGAAGAGGCACCCCAAAACATATTTACTCCGATAACGGAACCAACTTCGTCGGAGCCGCAAGAGCTTTAAAAGAAGAATTCCAACTATTTAAAACAATGCTATCTTCAGAGTTCTTTAAAGAGATCAACGACCTTCAAATCGAGTGGCACTTCAACGCTCCATCCTGGCCATCAGCAGGAGGCTTATGGGAAGCTGCTGTACGTTCCATGAAAGCACACCTGAAACGGGTAATCGGACAACAGAAGCTTACCTATGAACAATTTTCAACGCTTCTTACACAAATCGAAGCGTGCATGAACAGCAGACCGCTGTGTCCATTATCAGAGGATATTGAAGATCTGGAATACCTCACCCCTGGTCATTTTCTCACGGGGAGTCCAACACTAACACTACCACTCAATGAACCTGAAGAAACGAAAGCTATAGACATCAGAAACAACTGGAAACTCATTGAGCTCATGCGTCGACACTATTGGGATCGCTGGTCGAAAGAATACCTTCATTCATTACAAAACCGAAACAAATGGCAACAAACTAAAGAAAACATAAAGGAGGGGCAACTAGTTCTCGTCAGGGACAGTAATCTACCACCAAGCAGATGGGCTATGGGACGCGTAGTGGAACTGCACCCAGGCAGCGATAACTTAGTACGAGTAGTCACGCTCAAGACACAAAACGGGGTACTAAAAAGACCCATAACTAAACTAGCCCCGCTGCCTATAAACGAGGCATGCGGAAGCACTGAGTCACGTGAAGTGAGTCCAGAAACCGAGCACGGCAAGCAAAAGAAAGTGACTAATAAAACCCAAAAAAGGGTAAACAGCTTGCTTATAGTGTTACTAGTAGCATTTACAACGCTATCAAGTGGACTAGCAACACCCCTGCAACATTTTAAAATAACTCGATTAGTTGAAAATCAACCAGTTTACTTTGACCCCGTCGGGAATATCCAACTTATTCACGATGAATGGAAACTTTTGGTATACTATAACCTAACAACATTCTGGCAAAGTACGACAAATGTAGAGAAATTCGTGAATCGTATAGCTCAACTATGCGACACGATGCATAACGAGCCATGTCACTCTACGATACAACAACTCAAGTTCGAAATGAACCAGCTGAACGAGTATAACATATTATTACGCGCTCAACATCAACAACGAAGACGACGTGGCTACGTCAACGGCGTAGGAAATCTTGCACGAGCCCTATTTGGTGTCCTTGATAGCGATTTCGCCGAAAAATACGCTCAGGACATAGAAAAGATCAAAACGAACGAACAATATCTATTACAGCTGATAAGAAATCAGACACTGATTATCGAGGCAGAAAATAACGTCATCAAGAAAAATGAAGACTTTGTAAAGACGCAACTGCAAGTAATTCAGCAATTCATGAATGAAACGAAATATAATACGGCAGTAATAGAAAACAGATTTCAAATAATGAAAACGATGAATGACGTCAACGCTCGGGCGTTAACTGCTAGTTTACTTATCTCAGTACTGAGAAGAAACCAAGAAATGCTCCTAAGTGCATTGACAGATATCTACAGAGGCAATCTCGATATGAAACTATTCACACCGGAGCAGCTATCTGAACAACTACATTATATTGCCGGTATTATACCGAAAAGATTAACGTTACCTATCAAAAACAGCAATGGAGCTAACATGAAGAATATTTACAAAATTATTTATGTTAAAGCCCGGCTCACCGAACAATACCTACTCTTCGAATTACATATCCCGTTACTAAGCGATGACGAGTATACATTGTATCACAATATAGCTATACCTAGACAGCAAACTACTAACCAATGTCAGGCGATAGAGACAACAACACAATATATTGGAGTCAACTTCGTAAAGAATACCTACATACAGATGGAAGAGGTTGATCTTCAGCAATGTACAACAATGACGGCGGACAATCACATCTGCCACGCCTCTACGACTATCAGCAACTTGCATGGAGCCACGGCATCTTGCGAAGCAAAAATACTAAACCAAAATGTAAATAACATTACATGTGATTGGGTACCACAAAAATGCTCTGACCAATGGATAAAATTACAGA
The DNA here is from genome assembly GCA_916701695.1 of Agrochola macilenta. Taxonomy (NCBI): domain Eukaryota; kingdom Metazoa; phylum Arthropoda; class Insecta; order Lepidoptera; family Noctuidae; genus Agrochola; species Agrochola macilenta. Next base: position 10,808,153 of record OU753562.1, read on the forward strand.
GACCAAACATATGGCTGTATAATTGCATCAATGAGTGTACGACTCGCATCGTATGCGAAAATCGAATTACAACAACAATTTTAACAAAGGCTGGGCTCCTTGCCCTAGGTCAGGATTGCATACTTCAGCACAAAGACGCTACAATTTATTCACATAACGTTTTTAGTAGCAGTACCAAGATCGGAATTACCTTGGAGGTACCTACGATTGACTCACCAAATGAGATGTGGAATACGTTCAAAAACACAAAGATTGTGCTTCCGGAACTAAACTTATCTAATGAACACAGATTATTAGATAACAAGATAACCGCACAAAAGGGTCGAGAGAGCCTACCTAACGACCTAAGTGTCCACGACATTGGCAACTACGCTATGAGCACTTTGCTGGTGGGAGGAATCGTCGCCGCTATAATAGTTTGGCGAATAAGAAGATATCTTCAGGCGCGTAAGAAGGGCAATGTCAATACGAACAAGACTCGAGAGAGGACAGAAGATATAGAAGTAAAGGAGATTCCTGCCTACGCTAAAATACGTGGTGGACAGTCAGAGAACTACTGTCCGCCGCAAGCAGCAATTGGAACAAGATTCAAACTATGATTAATTATTTACGAATTATTTCTTCTTATTGTTTTGATTGCTTTTGTTAGTTTTATAACATTTTTATACCTATGTATATTTAACTTGTAACGCAAGTTTGGTTATCTGAGTACGTATTATATTTTCCCTCGGGAGCATGTACGAGCCAATAATGCTCATACAGCAAAAGTACATTTATGCGTACCAAACACTAATAAAATCACTCATCAGTCGTAACCAAAACTCCGTCACGCGGTGAAGTGCGGCTCAGATATCTAAACAGACATAACTTGTAACTATTTCCATAAATAAACTATTAAACTTAGCAGTGGTTTGGTGTAATTTAACTAACTACCTACAACTACAACCGGGGTATCCGTCAACGACGAGAATTAGTATTAGACTTTACTTGAGTATTAGACTTCTCAATCTGTTCAGGTCTTATAATTTAATTAACTTGTTTTTTGAACCTACTAGGATCACGGCATCTTCGTCGACTTGTCTCGATAATATTTTTAGTGATTATGATGCCAAAAATAAAATAGTTTTAAGTGACTTAACGTCTGACCACTGTGGTTTATTGGCTAGCTTCCCTATGCCATTAAATAAAAAGCCTCATAAAATAGAATGCAGGCCTTATACAGCTACTCGTTGCATCAAGTTTAAAAACAATATAGCTCATAGAATTACACCATCTATAGTAGAACACCAGAATCCTAATGAAATTTATGGAGCCCTTTTTGATGTTGTGCAAAAAGAGTACCAATCTACTTTTAAGACCAAAACCATTAACATTAATGGCACCTCCGTTGGCTTTAATCAATGGGCTACTCCAGGTATTTATAAAAGTAGAGCGACACTATACGAGTTATATGGTTTGAAAAAATACAGGTTTGATACTCCTTTCCTAGAGTATGTCAAAAAGTATTCAAAATTATTCAAAAATATTTGTGCTTTTGCTAAATCTAAATTTTTAAGCGATACAATTAAAAAATCTAATAATAAAGTAAAAACCACTTGGAAAATTATTAACAATGAAACGGGTAAGTCGGTTAGACATGAAAAACAACTTGAGATTATGGTAGACGATAAATTAGTTAATACAGCAGCCGACGTAGCCGAGGCATTTAATGAGTTTTTTGCCAACATACCTATAACTACGACTCGCTCCTTGAATTCGTCCCCGTCTAAAGCTGAAAACATTTTGCATAGTAGTGTGCCTAAATGTAGTACCTTATTTAGCTTCGAACATGTAACGCCTCGTGATGTAGTTAATGTTTTTAACACACTCAAGTCTAAAAACACGGGTGATTACTGGGGCATCTCCATTAAACTTATAAGTAATATAATAGACATCGTAGCCCCCTATCTAGCTGTTACTTTTAATAAATGTGTTGATTTAGGAACTTTTCCTGACCTCATGAAAAATAGTAAAATCATACCATTATTTAAATCAGGTAATAAAAATGACGTTGGCAATTTCAGGCCTATTTCTATTTTACCAGCATTTAGCAAAATATTTGAAAAGTTAATACTCAAGCAGTTGCTAAAACATTTTAATTTAAATAGCCTCCTTCATAATGAACAATATGGCTTTACAAAAGGTCGTTCGACTACAGATGCGGGTGTTGCTCTGCTGAAACACATATTTAACGCATGGGAGAACTCGCAAAATGCTATTGGGGTTTTCTGTGATCTCTCCAAAGCCTTTGATTGCGTGCACCATGACACGCTTTTGCGTAAACTGCGTCATTATGGTGTGCTAAACGAAGCTCTCAACGTTATAAATTCGTATTTACATAATAGGTCCCAATGTGTAGATGTTGATGGTGTGAAATCTTCCGGGCTACCAGTTCAGTTAGGTGTACCTCAAGGCTCAATACTGGGTCCATTCTTGTTCTTAGTGTATATCAATGACTTACCATTCTATTTAAAGGGTATCTGTGAAGTTGTACTGTTTGCAGATGATACCTCTCTTATTTTTAAAGTAGACAGGAATAGACAAGATTTTGACGATGTAAACAGTGCACTCTCAATGGTTACAGATTGGTTTACGACAAATAACCTAGTTCTCAATGCTAAGAAAACGAAATGTGTAAAGTTCGCCCTACCTAATGTTAGAAATCTAGGTCCCAACATCGTCTTAGATAAAGAGGTGCTTGAATCCGTAAATTCGGCAGTTTTTCTGGGCATAACAGTAGACGCCAAACTTCAGTGGGGCCCACATATATCGAGCCTAGCGGGAAGGCTCAGTTCCGCCGCCTACGCCGTCAGGAAAGTAAGACAATACACTGACGTCGATACAGCTCGTTTAGTCTATTTTAGTTATTTTCATAGCGTTATGTCCTACGGTCTTCTGCTGTGGGGCAAAGCTGCTGATATTCAAAATATATTTGTCCTTCAAAAACGAGCTGTTCGAGCTATTTACCAGCTAGGTGCCAGAGTTTCTCTAAGAGATTTTTTCAAAGATATTGGTATCCTCACGGTGGCATCTCAATTCATCTTCGCCAATATCTTATATATTAGGCAAAATATACACTTATACACTAAAAACAGTGATTTTCACAATGTTAACACTAGAAATAAGGACAAACTACGAGCTCCCTTTCACCGGCTTCATAAAGTTCATAACTCATTTGTTGGGCTTGGTATAACTTTTTATAACAAGCTACCCTCTTCTTTGGTAGATTTGCCTTTTAATGCGTTTAAAACGAAAGTAAAATCCAAGCTTTGTTCAAAGGCATACTATTCTATCAACGACTACTTAAATGATAAGAATAGTTGGTCGCTGTAGTTAACTCAAGACAATGTTTATGTTCTTTCTCCAGCTTACCCACTGACAAGTTATATGAGTTTATATAAGTAATTGTTTAATTTATTTGACTATAAAAGTCAAATTATTTAAATTTAATTATTGTTGACATTTTAAGTCAAGTTATTTTAATTTATTTTTGACAAAATCTACTCATCACACTGTTTTTTTAAGAGTTGTATTGCAATTTGTGGTTAGCTAGTGACCTCGACAATTGATCATATTATTTATTACTATTAGTAATTAACTGTTTGTTTATTTATTTTACCTCGATGGTCCTAGTTTATCATTTATAACTTCCAGTTACAACTATATGTAAGCGGGCACGCCCTTTATGCCTGGTGGCTTTTATTAAGATATTAAGTTCTGTTTACGTTTTGTTTTTTATTTCTGCCTGAGTATAGTTCTCGATGATTTTGTTTGGTATATTGGCGTGTGCTAGCTTATATATGGCTAATAATTTAAATTATGTTTTGTGTTGCTTAATGTAAATTATTTTGAATACTATTATATAGAATCTTTTTTTTTTTTTGTTCTTTTAACTGAACAGACAGCTGTGCAGCTGGGGAGTTTGTTGCGCCACTTCTTCTTCCCAGCTAACGCACTAGGAAGTGGTGAAGGGTGGGCGTTTTGGGGGACTGTCTTATGTAATTTTGACGTTCGAAAAGTGCTGATTCTCAGCCTAGTTTGAATAAATGACTTTTGATTTTGATTTTGATTTAGAAAACCCCAACAAGGTAGACAGTTGAAATTTTCAGTTTGTGTATTTCTATTGCTGGTATAACATGCGTCATGCTCATGAATCGTCGCTGTCAGTTGAGACTGGTCTGCCAGGGCTTATTTTCAATCTTATATTTTGAATTGATTTTGTTTTCTTTTTACATTGTTCTCACATATTTCTATATGTGAGAACAATACGAGTAATGTATCCAGGATTTCGTAATATCTATATTCAAAAGAGCGTCCTAGGAGTTTCTTGCCCGTTCTTCTCCATAGAGATCTACGTTTTAGAATGGGCAACTAGCTTCAACTTTCTGACTAACCGACCGACTCTTTTACAATACACACAGACAGATAAACCAAAGGAACGAGTCGATGAGTGTTCCACAATCAACGCAGCATACTTATCTCTCAGCTAGAGCATATATTTACTCCACCGATGGAGTGCTGACCGGTAAACTCCCAGAGGGAATCGGTGCCAGCGCGCCACAACCTTCAAGCCCCGCTGGCACCGAAAAAGCGACACTTGACACGCATAGTGTCGCCTTTTCGGTGCCAGCGGGGCTTGAAGGTTGTGGCGCGTGGCGCGCTGGTACATATTCGAAAAAGCGACACTTGACACGCGTAGTGTCGCCTTTTCGGTGCCAGCGGGGCTTGAAGGTTGTGGCGCGTGGCGCGCTGGTACATATTCGAAAAAGCGACACTTGACACGCGTAGTGTCGCCTTTTCGGTGCCAGCGGGGCTTGAAGGTTGTGGCGCGTGGCGCGCTGGTACTTATTCGAAAAAGCGACACTTGACACGCATAGTGTCGCCTTTTCGGTGCCAGCGGGGCTTGAAGGTTGTGGCGCGTGGCGCGCTGGTACTTATTCGAAAAAGCGACACTTGACACGCATAGTGTCGCCTTTTCGGTGCCAGCGGGGCTTGAAGGTTGTGGCGCGTGGCGCGCTGGTACATATTCGAAAAAGCGACACTTGACACGCGTAGTGTCGCCTTTTCGGTGCCAGCGGGGCTTGAAGGTTGTGGCGCGTGGCGCGCTGGTACTTATTCGAAAAAGCGACACTTGACACGCATAGTGTCGCCTTTTCGGTGCCAGCGGGGCTTGAAGGTTGTGGCGCGTGGCGCGCTGGTACTTATTCGAAAACGCGACACTTGACACGCATAGTGTCGCCTTTTCGGTGCCAGCGGGGCTTGAAGGTTGTGGCGCGTGGCGCGCTGGTACTTATTCGAAAAAGCGACACTTGACACGCATAGCGTCGCCTTTTCGGTGCCAGCGGGGCTTGAAGGTTGTGGCGCGTGGCGCGCTGGTACTTATTCGAAAAAGCGACACTTGACACGCATAGTGTCGCCTTTTCGGTGCCAGCGGGGCTTGAAGGTTGTGGCGCGTGGCGCGCTGGTACTTATTCGGTGCCGCTGGGACTTTACCGGTAGGCCTCTCTTATCAACTGTCTTCAAAATAGGAGGAGGTTCTATTTCTTCTGTATGTTTATTTTTTGTCTATTTTAAGTTAGATTGAAACTGTTTAAGTGTGAAGAGAAAGTTTAGTAAAAAAGCATAGAGATTGTAAACAGTTTGACATTAATGCTGTTTATACGTATTATAAACATGCAAATTATTAAACAATATAAATATGTATGTTTCGAATAGCTACTTTCCCATACTACTATTTCTATGTAGGTTTTATTGTGAAAACACTTTTTGTTAAGCAAAATAATATTATGAAGGTCTAAGATCTTGTGACAAACGCATTAGGACCTGGGGGCCTACCACCACCTCTAAAGCAGCATTATTATAATCTTACTTCAGTGGGGGAAAGAGATGGAGCTATACGTCCTGTAGAGCTTGGCGGAAGGCGGAGTAAACAGTTTTTAGTACTTTAGGACTAGCTATACGTGGGCACGCCACAATTGTGGCGATTTCCACCTGACGCAGGTCCTCACCGGACACGGTAGTTTCGGGAGGTTCCTGTTCCGCATAAGGCGGGACGAAACGCCCCTGTGTCACCACTGTGTGGAACGCCCGGAGGACACGGTGGAGCATACGGAAGAGGTCTGCCCGGCTTGGGCGGAGCACCGCCGTGTCCTCATGGACGCGTCTGGCTTCAGTTCAGGCCATGGTTCGGAGCGAGAGTGCATGGCAGGCCGTCACTTTCTTCTGCGAAGCAGTTATGCTCGCGAAGGAGGAGACGGAGCGCGCGAGGGAGAGGCAAGATTCGCGCCCTCGCGCCCCTAGTTGCCGCAGGAGACGCCCCGGGCGTCGGGAGTCGCGAGCCGACTTCCGGCCACCGTAGGCGCGGGCTTGCGTATGGTGAGTAATGGGTAGCTCGCCGTCCGATAAGGACCAGGCCCGGGTCGACGGTGCGTTGTGATCCACGCGCGCCTCAAAGAGATGTCAGCACCAACTGACGGGATCCGTAAGGGCCAATGCCTGCCAGGGTTGCGAGTTTGTCCGAAAGAGATATCGCGGCCCCGGCACACAGGCAACGGAAGGATCACGGGTGGGTTTTAGTCAGTAAAAGTCTGACACGCCCTCCCGCTCCACCCAGAGCGGGAGAAGTTATTTGATAATTTCAAACCCTCAAAAAAAAAAAAAACAGACCACATGTTAATTGCGAAAAATACACGATGAATCAGAATCTGAACCAATTTGAAACAGATTGCTAATCCATGGCTTCCGAATTTCGAAAAAAAAAATCTGCTCAACAACGTAAATAACGCAATTAATGTTGTAAAACTGTCCAAATGAAACAGATTAGTCGTCATCGTTTACGAAAATATGTTACGTAATTAGATAGCTGGAACTTTATAATCCTTTGAGGTTCTATAAAGCAAAAAGCTTCTTTTGTGGAGCTTATAAATCAATTACTATGCTAAAATGTCAGACAATCGAGTTTGGATCGAAAGGAGAATTTGGAAGCTTTCTACTCGTATTTTATTTTCAGGCTTACTGTGGGAACATTTCGTAGAGAACAAAATGACACACCACACACCTCGGAATAACTTTTGAGCATATTTTGCATAAAACTTTATTACATACTAGCTTTTACACGCGGCTTCGCTCGCGTAGAGGTCGGAGAATATCCCACGTGAATGTACTACCACAATAAAAAGTAATCTACTGTCCTAATCCATGTCATGGTCTATCAGTGTGCCTTTCATCCATATCCGTTCAGCCGTTACGGCGTGAACAGGTAACAGACAGACAGACCGACAAACCGTCAGATAGACAGCGTTACTTTCACAATTATAATATTAAAAATATCTATGGGTCTCTTATCGAATAGTATCATGTCCGCTCCTGTGATCCGCTGAGATATTAATAAGAGATCATTTTGAGGAGTAAATATAAATAAAGTGACATTTCATTCGGGTACTTGAATTGTTTTTTTTAACTGTCCTAAGAAAATCTGGATCTATAATTTGCTATAGAGTATAATACGTATTTAAATTTAACCCACTTTGTATAACTTGATGATTTTATAATAGGGTAAAACGTGGTAATACGCCCTAAGTGACAAAACGCCCCACCACTCTAGCACTCACACCAACAAAGCTACGCCGCTCGTAACGAGATGCGCGGGGCGCCACTAGTAGCCAAACAACATGGCTGACGGGTGCACGTTTGTGATGTCCGTTTAAAAAATATTTCGAAATCTAGTTTTATTGGCGTGAAACAATTTGTGGTGAGTGTCAACGAAATTCATATATATTGATACATTTAGATTTTGTGTTAAAATTACCCACACTATCGTAAAATAGATAAAATTACTTTTTGCTTTTTATTTCGTCGAACGTTATAACCTTGAATCTTGTGCTTTGACCTCGGTGGGGCATATTGAAAATTGAATTTGACAATATGCCCCTAAGCCAGTTGTTTAAAACGCCCCAGTATTTGAACTGTGTTGAAGTACTTGATGCGTGTTATTATTACAGATAATGTCTCGGAAGTATCAAAGAACGACACTACGAGCATCATGGAGTGCAGACGACGTAGATAAAGCCATGCCTAGTGTACTAAGCAAAGTAATGGGTGTTAATGAGGCATCCAGAACCTTTGGAATACCGTCTCGAACCCTAAGAAGACACATTTTATCAGGAAAATCAAAGGGCCCTCTAGGACGCAAACCAGTATTTTCAGGTGAATACGAAAAGAAACTGGTTGCCCACATAAAGAAATTGGAAAAAGTTGGATTTGCCCCTGACAGAAAAGACGTAAAAGAAATGGCATTTCAACTAGCTAAGAAACTTAATATTAAAAACGCATTTTCAGCAAGTTCAAAATCAGCTGGAAATGTATGGTTTTCGGGATTCATGGCTCGCAACTCAGAATTAAGTCAAAGAAAATCAGAAGGCTTATCACTTGCTCGAGCTTATGGAGTTAATAGAAAAGATGTACAGGATTTTTTTGATTTACTAGCCAGAATCTACGAAGAAAGTGATTTGGCAAATCACCCTGAAGATATTTTCAACATGGACGAGTCCGGCCATACAGGTGAACAACAAGCCAGGAAGAGTAGTCGCCACAAAGGGAGCCAAAGATGTCTACACGCTCACTAGCTCTGAAAAGGGTGAAAATGTAACGGTCATTGCTTGTTGTAATGCACAAGGTAACTTCATTCCCCCCAGTTTTAATCTATAAGGGTACTTACAGCAAACCACAATTTTCTGAAGGTCTTCCTCCAGGATCGCAGGTATTCATGAACAAAAAATCTTCTTATATAAATACAGATCTCTTCATGCAATGGTTTGAAGAAGTGTTTCTTCTTTACAAGAGTTCCCGAAGGACATTGTTAATATTAGATGGTCACAGCTCGCACAGTAACAATATTCGCCTACTGGAAGTGGCTAAAGAAAATGATGTAATTCTTTTGTGCCTACCAAGTCACACTACGCATGCTCTGCAGCCTCTTGATAGAGCCTTTTTTAGGCCATTGAAGGTATACTTTGCCCAGGAAGCGAAGACATGGATGGTCAGGAACAAAGACAAGAAGTTGACACGCTATGACGTGTCTAAGTTAATCGGACGAGCTTGGGGCAGAGCTGCCACTGTTTGCAATAGTGCTTTAAAATCATGTGGAATTTATCCTTTTGATCCGAGTGCCATACCTGATCACTATTTTTCACTATCCGATTCGTTGCGAGACCAAAATTTTGTCGTTGAAGATGAGGATGGGACATCAAGAGAGTCTCTATCATTACTTCATGAATATGACGATAGTGCACTAATTGCCTTTGATACAATCCATTCATCACCGCAGCATATAGAGTCCAGGATAGTAGGATCACCACCTGTCGTCACGACTGAGTTCCAACCTCAGCCAGGTCCTTCGTGGCTTAATCTAACTAATCCAAATTATGAAGGTAGTTTGATGGCAGTAGTAATTGAACATTCATTGCCTGTGCAAGATGCACTTGTGGCAGAAGAGTTTGACCAAATGGATATCGTTTTGCCAATAACACCACGAAAACATCCGGAACAGTGTCGTATCGAGAGTGAGTCGTGTCTGACTGTTGCGAAGTCTAATCTTATTGATTTGATTGAACAAACCCCTGAAAAGCAAATAGGACAATCTACTGAGTCTGAAGCAACACCATCCAAAGTTTTGAATGACATCCATCCAGTGCCTAAACTCCCAGTAGTATTGTCTAAGAGAAAACAAAAAGCTGTTATTTTAACTTCTGCTGAAAATATAGAGAAACGGAAAGTAATTGCTGATAAAAAGAAACCAGCAGCTGGAAAATTAAAGCAGGCTAAGCCCACAAAGAGGATGAAAACAATGAAAGAAAAAGATGATGTTAAAAAGAAAGAAGTAAAAGGGGGTAAAAAGAACCCAAAGAAACGTCCTGTCAGAAATAAGAATAAGAAAAAAGAAAGCTGTTCATCGTCTTCTGAAAGCAATGATGAAAATGAGGGTAGGATGGATACTTCTGAAGAAGAAATGTCAGACGAACACGATGACCTTAACAGATGCGTTGAATGCACGGAAAATTATTATAACACAAAATCCACTGAAGATTGGATTCAATGCCCGTCTTGTTTATCATGGTTGCATGAGTTTTGCACCATGTATAACCCTATGTGTAATCGGTGTGGACGCAAAGCCAAAAAAGAAGCTGTTAACAAAAATAGACTGTAAGTTGTTTTTATTGTTAATTTTAAGATGATTGCAGAATGAAACCTTATAGGACTGATGTAATATTAAACGGAAGCTGCATTTTATGTTATCGTGTTGATTACTGATGGTAGTTTATTCGTTTATCTTTATAATAATCTATGTACTTCTTTGATCAATACTTGATTTAAATTTTTATTCAAAAGTTCATTTTAAAAATTATGATTTTATAAAGAGACTGACTAAGTGCCTCATATTATTTTAAGTTAGATTTAAGACTTAGTTTTTGCCAAAACAATTAGTAATATAATTTCAAATATGCAAAAATATATGATTAATACACTGGGGCAATATATAATAAGAGTGAGTCGTATTAGCCAACGACCATTTTACAAAATGCCCCACATAGGAATAAAAAGAAAAAAAAAAAAAAAAAATTATGCTTAGTTCCTATTAAGATTACCACTTGTGATATGATTGCCAAAAGACTAAATAATATTCCAAAATAAAAAGTTTGATTATATCTTTGTAAGTTTTCTTTTTATAACAATTAAAAAAAAAGTAGGGCGTATTACCAAGTTTTACGTACTTTCTGTCCCTTTTGTCCAAATAGCAAGTAGTGGTATACAATTGGTAGGTTAGTATAAGTACCATAGCATACCATTTGTTAAGATACTCGTATTATTCTAATATACAGATACAGATCCAAAGACACCTAATTCCGAAATTAAACAAATTTTTCACTAATATGTAAGTGTTTTTTTGGAAGTCCGTTGTTTCTTTTTTTGTAAAAAAGTTTTCTTTTGTTTGGTTGTTCTGTTGCGTACAAAAGGAAAATAACATCACCAATAGGTACTTGATTTATGATTTCTCACCCAATATTTAAGATGGAATAGCACGAACATATTTATATATAAAATAAAAAAGCCTTTAATTCCTCTAACCTTACTTAAACAAGTAGGTACCTAATAGTCTAACATAAATACGATTTATATTCTTCTTTATTATTTTATATTCTTCACCAACCTTTTGGCAGATCACCCTCTCACCTTTTTACCTGTCTTCCTCTACGTCTTTTTCCTTTCATCGTGTACCATTCAGGACTTTTTTGGTTCATGTTTCAGTCTTCGTTTTTCATACATATTTATTTATTCATTCATTTATTTACTAATTTATTTGCTGTCATGTAAAACACTGGTTAGTAGGCATGCATTTAAATTTCATGAAATCATGACACAGTATTAAGACATGCACCATGTAACGCCACTGCAAATGTTTCATATCAAATGATTATATCACATATTATAATATTGATTCTAATTCTTACAACATAATAAATTAATAATTATAATTATATTCATAATTTTTAATAAACATTATTTTTTTCATTTTATTTTAAAATAAATCATACCAAAACTTAAGTAAAAGAAAAGCACCATGTGCATTGAATATGCGTGGTGAAGAAATAAAGTAGGTGCTGTACGTATATTTGTTTATGCATTATTGCACGTTCGCAACGTTTTAAAATACCTATGTAAGAATTTTAGTCAGTACTTCGGTAGGTGCCATCTTGTATGAGTAAGCAGTAGGTAAGTATTAAGTTATTGTAAGTAAGGTGTATCGTTACAATAACAAATTAGTGTCTAATCGGCACAATGTTCGAATGTCTTATTGTGAAATAAACTACATATAAACTAATATTAGGTATAATAAAGAGAAAAGATTTGATGTTTTGTATGTTTGTTTGTCACGCTAAAACGGCTAAACGGATTTGGATGACATTTACCACTTGGGTAGACCATGAATTGGGTTAGGACAGACGATACTTTTTATCTCGATATTCCCACGATATCGAGACTTATGCGGGTAAAACCGCGGGGCGCAGCTAGTAATAAATATAATTATTTTAATTTTAGTTATTAAGAGGTAAAACAGCAAAAACGTGGTCCCTGTACTGCATAGAAAAGAAAGACAAGCGCGGCGACACAACCCTGGTAATTTATTGCAAAATATGAAGCAATTATTTAATATTAAAAAAAAACTATTGATTAGACTAAAAGTACTAAAACTACTTAGGTATAGTTGTATTGTTTTTAACACACTTTCTAACTAGCATATACACAACCTGAAGAAATATCATATATTTTTCTGATTTTGTTTACTGCAGTGGTATTTTTTATGATTATACAGGGTGGCAGGCGTCGACGCGAAAACTGATACCATGGATTCAGTACATGATTCTGAACCCCACTGCGATGAAATTTTTCGTCGGTTATTAACCTACCTCCATTTTAAACTTAAATGATTGAGTAAAGCGATATGGCCGCCCGTGGTATATTTTGTAGTGTATTACTTTTTCTTTATGTAATGTATTAATCTGGTGTACAATAAAGTATTTATAAATAAATCTTGTGTGTGACATAGTGCGGATGGAATTGAATCAAAAACATATTTTACTTTTAGGGATATTTTAATTTATGCAGAAGGATCTAAACCGGAGAGAAGAGATGTCTCGAACACACTATTATGAACATTGGATTTACAAGACATGTGCTCTCCTCTGCTTCAATGGATGTCTGCTCTAATAAGGATGATATCTCTGTAGATGACACCTGTGACATTTATGGAGAATGTTTCGATGTTTGTGACATAATGTCATTTCAACGTAACGGTTTATTTATATCCTTCTGAGGAGGTAGTCAAATATGAACGGCAGTAAAGTAATTTAGTAAAAAAAACTTTAATTACAATTACATATTATTATAATTATAATTTTTATATGTTTACATGTCTCGGGACCATGGGGTCCCACTGTTTTAGAAGGCGTACGAGGGGTCGTACAATAATATACAATAATTATTTCCTTTATTTCACTATTTCATTTAAATTAATTGTGTCGTTTATTGATTTTCTTTCATATAAAATTACATTTTTAAATATTTCTTACAAAAGATATTTAAAAACAACATTAAAAAATAGAGGTCCGCCGGTGTCGGGAGTAGGGTCCAAGCTACCAGTGGTTAGGGCTGCAGGGACAGGAACCTCCTCACAATGCGAGCCGTATCGAGGAGTACTGCCTTCTGAATCAGGCCCTTGATTCAACCGCCTAACGACAGCCTCGAGAGATATTGGTCGAGGCTTTCGGCAATCAGGCCATTGGCTGTTACGACAATCGGCACAATGATAGCTGAGCTCACATTCCACATGTCGACAACCTCGTGTGCTAAGTCGAGATATTTTATTTGTTTCTCTTTCTCAGCTTTCACGAGGTTCCCGTCATGTGGAATGGTAACATCGACTATCATTGCGCGGCGCGCCAATCGGTCTATCACCACTTTATCAGGCTTATTGGCAACAATGTCCTGTCAGTAATGATAGACCAATCCTAGTACAACGTAACATGGTCATTTTCGAGAACTGGGTCGGGCACATACTTGTAGTACGGTACTTCAGAATCCACAAGTTTGTATTTCAGAGCAAGTTGCTGGTGAATAATCCTGGTCACTTGGTTATGCCTGTGCAAGTACTCGCCGTTAGCCAGACGAGAACAACCAGAGATAATTGTTAATGAATTATTATTATTGTTGTCTGCCTCGTCGGTCTACATAGTGGTCGCAAGCGTTACTGCTGAGCATGAGGTTCGATTCCCAGGTCAGGCAAAATACGAGTATGATTGGGATTTTCCATTACGAGTTTTTCAGTAGCAGCCCGGAGTCTGGATTTAAGCCCGGTTGATGGCAATAGGCTCGCCTGATATTACAGAGGACTTAAACATAACTGGCGAAATGTGGGTGTACTATAGATAGGTACACCTCTGCCTAATCCTTCGGGAATTAGCAAGATGTTATGTACAATTATTATAGTAATTAGGAGGTGTGCTCGATTAGAGCGATATAGACGGAATGGCTTACGAACTATCGGTACTTACACATTTTATTGACAAAGGTTAATCTAAACAATGACAGTATACAGCGTGGCTTGTAAAAAACAGCTGTTTCTATAGTTAGCATAGGCTTTAGTTACTTACTGTAACGTTTTTAGGGTTCCGTAGTAAACAAAGAACCCTTATAGTTTCGCCATGTCCGTCTGTCTGTCCGCGGCTTAGCTCAGAGACGGTTAGTACTAGAAAGCTGTAATTTGGCATATGTATATATATTAATCATGCCGAGTGGTAAAATAAAATAAAGTTTTTTTTTTTTTTTAGTGTACACACGTGAAGTCCCAGGATGTTTTTTTTTCTCGTCTTCCCCATGTTGTGGGAAATCGTTAGAAAGGTCGTTCAAAAATATTGTGAGTTTGTGAAAACCATTTTTGGATTTAGGGATCCGTTTGCAAAATATTATGCTTTTAACTGAATTTGTTTGTTAGAGTCAAGTGTCTCCACCCCCTGCCAGCTAAATGGTTGTACTTGGATTTGTGAAAAAATTCACGGCAGTAGTATATATAACGAAATTAAAAGGAAAACTATCAGAGCTAGGTAGGCTGTACAGGTTAACGAGTAATAATCAACCAACTTAAATTTGCGGTTTGAAAAGCATGATCTCCCTTATATTCCGTATGGGAGAATATGTTTTTCAACTAGAATGTTAAGTTTTTTCTTGGGATAAATTTATTCATCCCAACTACGGAACCCTTCATTGTGCGTGGTCCGACAAGCACTTGACCGGTTTTTTTTAAATTTCGGTCGGTGATTTCTCTTAGTTCAACTTTTGGCCACTGGTTCAGACAGGTTCAGATAATTTTGTGGCGGCGACGTAGCGGCTGACCACGGGAATAAGCCACACCCATCAAGCTACCATTTATTTTCAAGCAAGGCCTTAAATACAAAAATAATGTTTTTTTTTTTTTGAAATAGGTATGACTTAAAAAGGTACCGTGCTCAACTCGATTATTAATACGAGTAACTGTATGAATAATCACAGCACAATTTTTGGCAATAAAATTGTGTGTTAATTTAAACTGTGCTTGGACTGGTACCTAATCACTAAAATTTTTTTTTTTTTTTTTGGCGCTGATACTTTTAAACTGGACAAACTGGTAGACGCTTCAGGGGGCCTACTCCCTAAGCGAAATACGTAGTTTCGGCGGTCATTACGGGCGCTTCGTTCTCCGTCTCACTTACAGACTTGCCGTAAGCGAGAAGGAGAGCGAAGCGCCCGTAACGACGACGGCCGGAACTACGGATTTCGCTTAGGGAGTAGGCCCCTTTTTTTTTTTTTTTTTTGGGTGGGAAATCATCAAATGACTCCTCCCGCTCTGGGCAGAGTGAGAGGGAGTGTCAGACTTTTACTGACTAAAACCCACCCGTGTTTCTTCCGTTGCCTATGTGCTGGGGCCGTCATCCCTTTGAGGCGCGCGTGGAACACAACGCGCCGTCGACCCGGGCCTGGTCCCTATCGGCCGGCGAGCTACCATGCTCACGGTCAGCAAGCCCGCGCCTACGGTGGCCGGGAATCGGCCTGCGATTCTCGACGCCCAGGCAGGAGACCACAGCCTACAGTTATGTGTATGATGTATGATGTGTCAATTCGTGTGGAATCCTCGGATTTTACATCAATTTTGAGCGTTGCCCTACCCTAGTTGCGTTATATGTAATGTCTAATAATGTAATTGTAAAAAGAGAACGAGGAAAGCTGACCCGCCTTAATACAGCTTATAATTAGTACGGAGGTCTGGGTGAATTGGTTTCGTAACCTAAATTTTGTATTGTGCACTGAGTAACTAATTGGGTAAGTATCTAATCTTTTAAGATTCATAGAAAAAAAAAGAAAAAAACAATATTTAGCACAGACTAAAAAGCACACAATATAATTATAGGTAAAGCTATCTGCTTTACCTATAATTATATTGTGTGCTTTTCAAACAAAAAAAAAGTCTAAAGTGCGATGTAAGAAATAAGCAGAGGAGTGTGCCTCACGGCTGCGTCAAAAAGGCCCTGTTCAGCAAAAATGCCATACAACTCTAAGTGCCTGACGCTGGTTTTCACCTGGACCTGAACGTCAAAATAGTTAAGTAAGTACTAGTGTAAAGTTTGTTGTAAAGTTGTTATTCTTTTGGCAAATAAAGATTATAATATTATATTATAATGAATGGTCACCCGTTCACGAACTGAGCAGGGCAAGCATAGCCTATTGCTATAGAAATTCTAGATGGAAAAACCCAATTACACTTTGCCCTACCTGGGAATCGAACCCAGCACCTCATACTCAGCAGTAGCGCTTACTACCACTGAACCAATTATTTAGGTAGATAATGCAATTGCATTCCAAATAGGTAGGTACCTAGTTTCCTCTCGTTTCATCAACATCTTTCAAGAAAAGGTAAGAACTAAGAACAATTCAATAAAAATTAAATAAATTTTGGGGTTGTTCGATACTTGCTCCACCTATACGTCAGCAAAAGTTGGTTTTTCCAGTTTTAAGGACAGCTCCATCTCTCGGACATGTTGGTAAGTTCATTGTTTTGAAGTTACCTTCTTTCAACTATGACAGCTGAGCTTTGAGCATCTAAGCGTTTCTTAACAATCGTTTTAGTTCCACCGTTCGAGTGAAGATGTCGTGGATTTGAAAAGTAGCTCATGACACAGTGATACTTGTAAAAAGTAAATCCTGTCCAGACTCTACAGTTCTTTAGAAGCTCCTATTACCTACGTAAACAATAATACGCACAGTCAAGGTTCTATTTGCCCGTATTGGTGTCAGGTGTATAATTTAATAAGGTAATATGTACACACATACTAACACAGTACCGAACGCAGCTCGCAGTCTCGTAGCAGCTGTCGTAGCAACAAGCCCGTATCTCGTAGCATTTGATTAGTTCGTAGCAGTATGGCTACGCATCGATTAATAAGATGATTAAATTTAAGTAAAAAAAAAAAAAAAACTATGTTTATCATGAATAAGTTAATATGATGGCAAGCGCTTAGAGCATTTAGGGTAAATGCTCTAAGGGCAAGCGGCAAGCTTTGAATGCGAATCATGGAATTAGTATGTACTATATTGTATAATGTATATGCTCCTTTGATTCGAATGCATTTAATTAAAATAAGAAAATAATTTCTTAAGTGTAATTTGAAGTTTGTCAAATGTCAAAAAACCTCAGATTTTTTTTCTGTCGCGAAGGTCACAAACTCGAAATAACAAAATTGTTTTTAGATTATAAGTTCAAGCGATTGTTCATTAATTAGCGTCAATAGTCTTCCAGTCTTCTGTAATGAACAATCGTTTGTGAAATCGTTAGTTTCTTCAAAATGGTCAACGAAATTAATGAAGCTGCTGAAAAAAAATTGAGGGTTATGTTTGAAAACATAAAAACTGGTTACAATGAAAAAGATCACGCCCGCCTTGAGAAGAAAGCGAAGATCCACATACAAAAGAAAAAGGTGGTGGTTATGAATAATAATTTAACTCAAAAATCGCAGGACAAAAAGGTTGATGTGATTCGTGCAGAAATAAACAAACCCAGTGATCGGAACAAAAGAAAAATTCAATCTATCGCCATGGCTATGCAGATGGCAAACCACCGAGAGAATCTGGTCACTGACAAATTTCTTCAAGATGTAGAATCACTGGTCTCACGTTTCAAAACAGAACTTGACAAAATGCAGGAACTTTTTGTCAAAATTCTGCAGAAGTTGCCACAGGTCCAGTTTGATGTTGCTGTAACAACGTGATAATCTGGCCAGTCTCCAATCATAACAGTGCAAATTAGTGCAATAGAAATTAACACATTATTGTTATCTATATTATTGTTACTACAAAAATAGCAGCCTGTTATGGTCCATCATGACCATAACAGGCTGCTATTTTTGTAGTAACAATAATGTGTTAATTTATCATTAGAATAACATTCACAAATACAATAATTTACTTTTTCATTTTAATATGAACCTTATAGTTATTGATACACACTAGCTCAAGAACAGCTTAGTCCTGGATGCATATGTACTAGTTGAGGTGGGTCCCACAAATGAACGCTTAAAAATGGGACTTACCTATTACGATTTTAATTCAGAATTTTATTTACCATCGAAGTAATGTATCTGTCGTGGTCAGATTTTAGAATTGACCATTTCATGAAATGGCCAGCTTAAATTGGCCATATCGTTTAAACACCGTTAAACACGTTTAATGATATGTCAGTCGACGTTTGGCCATATCATTAATGTACGGTATCCATGGTTTAAGGTGTAGTAAAAATAGCCAAGTAATTGCGACCAACTTGGAAGTAGCGCTCGCCTGCCGCTGTCGCAGCACCAAAGTCCATCGACTTTTTTTGCTTGGTCACCCTACTTTATTTGATTTTTTGTATGCCGCCGCCATAATGCACAACAAAAGCAAAGCGACATTAACTTTGGCCACATCATGAAGTAGTCGTGCGTTTAACTGGTCATATCGTGAAACGTTGAGTATTCAATGATCTGGCCAGACCACATCATGATGTGAACAGCGGTCGATGTACATTTAATGAAATGATCAATTCTATGATCTGGCCACAACATATCCAAAAACTTACATAACTGTTAGAACACAGCAAGTACCCAAGTATTTACTTATTTGTCCTCAAAAAACGTGACCACGTGAAATAAAATAATTAAACATGAATTAATAACATAGAGACATCTCCTATTAAATTCAATGTCATAATAGACTGAGAGCATGTGCCAATAAATTGAACTAGAAGTGATTTATCTTGAAAGTCTGACATCCACTACGTACGCCTTCGGGGTCTGAAGCTAACCACGGTGAAAAGTATTAAGGCAATATTGAATGTTCTTTATTTGAAAGCGCCCTTAATTTTGATTTAAATGATTAGGAGACCAATCAGCAGTACCATGAAGTACGTGGCATGAAGACGTATAGGGACATCTTATTTCCAGTCGTTGCCATAGTCGTCAAAGTTATAAGATTTTTTATTCATATAAATCGTAATTTATTTAATTTTTGGCCTCATTTTGGAAGATATAACGTAAAATTGGGGTTGAATCACCACCACCATCTCGAACGTGGTACATATGTCGATGAATTGATGAATTGATGAAATGTTGAAAACATTCCTACGAGCAACTGGGTGAAATAGGTTAGGTTTGATTAGAACTGTGACAGACCATGCGCGAGCCGAGCGAGCGAATTGAGCGGTGCCGCGGGAGCGGCCGGCGAGCGCTACTTCCAAGTTACTCGCAGAAATGTTTTTACCATTTTCTAATTATCCGTGTTTTCGCAAAATCTCCAAAGTTTTGAAAGCGAAAATTCGAACATAATAACAAAAGACAGAGACTAATAAAAATAGAGTTGGTGTTTCAGTAAAATATGTCACTGAAACTACTATAAATCTTTGACTGTCTCAAATAAAAAAAGATATGGACAAAGAACATCGTCTTTTCAATTCCATTCTGTCTTTTCTCCAGATTTCTGGCCAGCTTTTCCTATCTGACTAATCGAATAATAAGACTATGCACAATCGAGCACAAAACACTAATAAATCGAGTTTGGTGGCGATATATCACATTGGTGGCAGCTCAGCTGAGTCGGCAAGAGGTTGCACATAATGACGTCATCCGTTCGCGGGACGGCGGCATACGTACAATGCCTTCATTATGCCCTAACAGCTTGCTTACCATTGTGCCGACTGTCTGCCGGTTAATGGAAATAGACCGTTGGCAGTTGGTACTGACATCGAGTCCATTTCAGTATTTTTGAGCTGGAATTTTGTCGTGTGGTTTTAATTTGAATCGGTTGCAAAAATTTCAATGATCTGAACAAGATTATCGCATCATAGAGAGCAATTGCGTGGTGACGCCAATTTTTGAGAAAGATTGCATGTAGAACAATCGTAATTTTTAAAGCCTTTGAAAGTTTAAGTTTTCCCCGTAATGATATAAAAGGTATTTTATCAAATCAATCTGCCGAGCCTTTTCCCATCTATGTTGGGGTCGGCTTCCAGTCTAACTGGATGCAGCTGAATATCAGTATTTTACATGGAGCGACTGCTTATCTGGCC
This sequence comes from Agrochola macilenta, assembly GCA_916701695.1. Lineage (NCBI taxonomy): Eukaryota > Metazoa > Arthropoda > Insecta > Lepidoptera > Noctuidae > Agrochola > Agrochola macilenta. The sequence goes on from OU753562.1 coordinate 10,828,371, forward strand.
TCCACAACCCAGTAACTGGGTAATATGATACCCCTTGATAAGACTGTTTGTCAGACTTTCGGGCTTCAGACGACCCGTAAAGACTGTCAAAGATCCACGAATGACAGCCGGGACCAAAGGCTTAACGTACTTTCCGAGGCACGGAGGAGTTTCGGTACGTAAAGATGGCCACTCATCTACGGACCAACCCCGGCAAGCGTAGCTTAACCTGATGGATCGACCCTTGCGGCTGTTATTACTTAGCCATGAGCTCCTCAAAAGGTATTATCAAATATTTTATGAAAATAAAATATATGCGTTAGGTAATATGAGTTCACTCTACAATATAACATAATTGAACCTACTTCACGAAACAAGGTTCCCTAACTAACTTTCCACTTCAATACAACCACGTACAGCAGTGTTGGCTCATTTTGAGTAATCAGCACTAATTATGGTTATTATCCGTACACGAAGCATATAACACATGTGTACATGTGTGTATGTGGGTGTACAGGGAGTGTTTCCAATTTGCGATCTCTGCCGAGCGTGTTACCGTTTATTGGGACTGAAGCGCGGACACTCTTATTGGAACTTAGAAATGGGTGGTAAAATATTGTGTTCTAGTATGTTTTTATAAACCAGTGCAGATATTGTTGAATACCATGTATTTTGTAGTAATATAGAGAGGTAAAAATGATAAAAGAGGCATCGTTTTCAAACTTAAAAGAAAAGAAAGAAAGAAAGTACAAACATGACCAAAATACAAACAAGATTAAAAGTGAAAATAAACTTTTGACAATAATGTGTGTGCCTCACGGCTACGGCAAAAAGGTTCATTTCAGCATTGATGCCAAACAAATGTTGTCTGACGCTTAATAACTTATACAAATTTTAAAGCACGTTACTGAAGTGTGACTGCAACTACAAATACGGCAGTTGCCGGCTATGGATGTCTAAAATTGCCATAATCCGCCAGCTTTTTTGACACTTCATAGCATAAATAAATAATCAAAACGGTTTTTACTAAGTTTATTCTGAAGGCAGTTATTTCATCCAGTTATTAGTCTTTATACCTTACATTAAAAATTAAACAATCCTAATCATAAATTGTGTTGAAAACTTTTACCGAGAACGCACACAAAGAAATGTACCTACCTTATTCTACCAAGTATACTTATCTTTTGGGATTGATATGAAAGAGAATTTGTCAAGGGTTGGAGATCAAAAAGGTATAATATTCGACCTTTTGTTGTTTTTCGAACAATAGGAAGCCAAACCATAATTATTGGACGGTTGGGATCCGACGAATGAAAGCAAATTATGGGGCATTTTCGGGAACACAAAGATAGGATTAATAATTTATACTTATTGAAAGCATCTTTTACATTGTCCGCATAGCAACTATCCTTCAGAGAATTTAAAAAAGTAATAAATTCTGTGTAAAATTATATCCTAATGAACATATTATAAAAGGGTGTTATGTATCTTATTATCGTATCGAGTATTTCGGGACATCGCCAGGAGGTTGGTCGACTCTTCACGTGACCAGAGGGCTGGCCAATTTTTAGGTCAAATAATTAGCTTTGCCATCCAACGTGGCATCGCTGCCAGCCTTTTGAGCACTTTTCCCACTGACAGCGATGCGGATTTTGTTTTTGATGCCAATGAGCTCTTCCTGTAATTTTTTCTTTACATTTACTTGTACATAATATAAATATATTTTAATGTTAAAAGGGTAGAAGTAGTTTACATTCAAGTAGTGAAATAAGAACGTAACAAACAATTTAATTAAAATACCCAATTAAGAAAGTAAAAATAACAAACGGAAATTGTAGCTACTTCCTCATGTAATAAACTTTTGATCCAGGTAAATATTTCAGTCCCCTAAATATGGTGTTCCGTTTCAAATGACGCTTTTCTTCAAAAAATATTAATTGCCAGTGGATGTTATGAGGTAAAAATTCACTTCCCCTTTATAATTCTTAACAAGAGGAAGGAAAATGTCATTATGAACGACATTTAAATATGAGACACTGTTTAGTTAGGTACCTACCTGGCTATTTATTTTAATTGTTCTCTGCGAAAAGAAGTGGAATTAAATCTTGTGGGTTTTGTGGTGACGTCTATTAACATTGTTGGTGCTTGTTATTTAGTAGTTTGTTTCAAATATTTGTAACTGCAAGAAACTTCTATTGTAGTTGGTATGGAAAAGTTTTCCTTATTCATGTTCTACTAAAATAAACAAATTAAAAATTGAATGCACATCGTTGAAAATTGGGTGGCAAATAGGTAGGTATATAAAATGGTATATAAAGAATTTGGATTAACACTTTTCACAGCTTTTGGAGCAGTGGTGGCCTAGTGGTACCTTATGAGTTGTAGGTCGTGGAGTCGAACCCAGGCAGCCGCATTATTTTTTGTAACTTATTTCATCACCGCTGCTCTCAAAACAGTGAAGGAAAACATCGTGAGGAAACCGAAATGTCTTTGAACCAGAATTTCGGGGACTTGTGACATCTACCAACCCGCACTGGACTCACGTGGTGGCTCACATCCTCTTACAGAGAGGAGGCCTATGCTCCAGTAGTGGGAACGTTTTAGGTTGATTATGCTTACAGCTTTTGTACTACTTCTTAAACTGCGATTTCCATATTTTATTATCATTGCACAATTTGCACCTTCAATTATGTGGCTATGACTACAAAAAGTTTTCACAAATCTATACATGGTTCACAAAAGCATCCTCGATGAGTACCTACATAAAATTTCAACCTCATCAACCTAGTGAAACGGCAACCACCAACTAAAAGGTTACAAAGTACAATAGCAAATACTTAACGAATAGCTAATTTAATTCATTATTCTGCATAATATTTCGTTAACTCTAGAAAGATTCAAAAGCTTTCAGACATGTCCCTATTAAAGCCCCCCCTCACTTGCAGGTGGAACTTATAATGCACTTTGGAGTTTCAGTTAACTTTCAAGATATGAACAAGTTTTCAGTGGCGTGCTTTCGTTCTTATTTGTTTTATGGCCCATCAGACAAACGATGGGTTGTTAAGAATATGCGGCGTTACGTGACATATGGAATTGTTTGGTGTTAGTGCGTGTTATTCTGCACATGAACATAAACGTGATAGCGCGCCATTTTCATGTGACCACTGAAAATCAGCGCTGTGCTGTGGGTCCTCAATAGCACAGCATCATGCCTCAGCATGTGACTGTGTCATGTCGTGACTGTGGCAAAAAAAGCTTGTACTCATACAAGCTTTTTTTGCCACAGTCACGACGTGCATTCTGTTCTGTGCTCGTGATTATAAATCTGTTTTGATTTTATTATTGGAGTAAATTATCTTTTTGCATGCACGTTTCTGTGATTAATCTGTGTTTGGCGTTTGACCATAACGGATTATTTGACGCACGGATAGACCAATTATGGTAGTAGTATTATGTGGGATGTGGAAGAGGAAAACCCATGACTGGGTACTGTGGAAGAATATGGGGGAGGCCTATGCTAAAGCAAAACAATCTTCGGAAAAAGAGTTGTATGAAGACTTAACTTTTTTATTTACTATCTAATTATTATATGTAATTAGAGTTTAAGATTGTTATTAAAGGCTATTCATTATGATTCTGTGGGATAATTACCGAACTCCACAAAAGCTCATATAATGGAAGCCTATTCACATTATACAAATATTAATCCCGACACAATCTGCAACCTTTATTAAGCACAAGAGACAAATCAATCCACCACTACACCATCTAAGTCGAATAAAATCGACCCAATCCATAATAGTCACAAATAACATCATAACTACGATGTTGGTCAATATTTCTGGCCGCCCAGTTGATTGATAGCGTCGCTAGGACATAGGTAATGTTGTGTCATACATCCATCACATTTGTCCTTGGCATTGGCAGATTAATGGAGTGCGCACGATCAATCCGTTTTATTGGGAATGGGGACGAAATAACTGCGTGATTAGTGATGTGTTTTGCAAAATATATAGTAAAGCTTATAGCATATATTAAGCATACTTTTCAGTTTTTGCCAACAGCTTCGCCCGCGTGGAGTTCGGAAATAATTTCACGGAAACGTACCTACTACCAGAATAAAAAGTATCATAATTATGACCTTTTGTTTTATTTTATTTTTTGGTTGGGTAATCATCAATTGACTCCTCCCGCTCCGGGCGGAGCGAGAGGGAGTGTCAGACTTTTACTGACTAAAACCCACCCGTGTTCCTTCCGTTGCCTGTGTGCCGGGGCCGCGGTTTTCCCTTTCGGACAAACCCGCAACCCCAGCAGGCAATCATAATTACGAGTAGGTATCTCCTAATCCAGGTCATCATCTATCCGTATGCCAAATTGTATTCAAATCCGTTCAGCCCTTTAGGCGTAAAAAAGGTAACAGACAGACAGACAGGGTTACTTTCGCATTTCCAATGTTATAAAATATGTAATGTAAAATATAAAATAATAAAGTATGGATTAGTTAGCGTCAGAACGGCTGGTTGCCTATGGCAAGCGGCTCTGAAAGGATGCTTCCTAGTATGGATGAAACTAGAATATTTACACACGCTACGCTACGCGTATGCTACGGGATAAGCCAGCATATAACGATAACATGGGATACCGTACAGTTCATTAGACAGACTATTGTTTACCATAGCCAACATGGTATCGACGAAAATAATCTTTAATCAGTAAACCTAAGTAAACAAGCGCGAATATTAACAGATTTCTCTAACGTAGGTAACAACCGCTCCTTGTCTAGACAAAGGAAATACACGTGATAACAGACTATACCCAAGTAGTCACCACGAGGCTGAAATACCTATTAGTTGAAGTATTACCACAAACTTATGAACAAATTAAACATCAAAGAAAAACCACGCGTCCCCCATAACCGAAACACGCAATATTTGAAAGATGTGATCCAACTACCGAACTTAGAATTTCCTACATCTTATAGCAAGTATTGGATACGTGGGGCTCGTGTAGTTTCTGAGACATTAATTAAAGGAGGCTGCCAGCACAAGAAGGCGCTTCTACGAGATCAGACAAGAAACAACACATGTCCAGTATAACTAGACCCTTCACGTCTCAACTGAAACAGCAAAGAACGTACTTTCTTACCAAAAGGTCGAGTCGTCGGAGGTCAGGGTAAAGTGGTAGATCCTGGTACACACGCGTCCAATAGATTAGTTTAATTATAACACGCCCCTAATAAATGACACTATATTTACAGAGCTTAGTTTCGAAATTCTGTACGGTAATTGCATGCTCATAATTTTACTAATCTACAGCTACAAAGGGTGGTTCTTCCTGAAATCTTTTGGCAACTTTTATAACTGGTAAATAGTGTTTGGGTTTAGGTTTAAAGAATTTATTTCTCATAAGAACTTAAATAACAGTTCACTTAAAATGTGATACAAAGTGCTTACATCTAAGTAAATATAATTATCATATTATTTGCCTCTGGGGTGTTGGTGATGTTACAGGGTACATAAATGTTTCTCAAGTTTTGCTTTAAATATGTGTATATTAACACACTAAATCCTCCGTCAATATATTGAACAGCTGTACTCCCTCAACTAGTAATTGTTCTTCTTCAACTAAGTTTTTCTATTATCGTGTCTAGTTTCGAGGACATCGACGTTTGTATATGACAGCCTTTAAGTACCTACCTGCTGTATTTAGGAGGATTCGCCTTATTAGTCGATTCAATTCTGATATTAGTTCGTCGAATGCCAACCGAATGAAAACCGAGGCTCGGTTTGCATAATTAATTTGCTTTGCTTGCCAATAAATGGTTATAATCAATTAATGCTTGTCAATATTAACAACATTACTAGTATTTTGAAGACTTCAAAGACAATGCTAAACATCGTTGATAGTTTTGTCTATGTCATCGTTAGTAGATCCTAACTTTAATATTATAAATGCGAAAGTGAGTTTTTTTTGTTTGTTACGGTTTTACGCTAAAACGGCTGAACGGATTTTGATGAAATTTGGCACATGGGTAGACCATGATTTAGGTTAGGACATCGGATACTTTTTATCCCGATATTCCTACAGGATCGAGACTTATACGAGTAAAGCTGCGGGGCTATAACTAGCTGCTAGTTATAAGGAAAACACGTTACAAAATTAGTTAGGTACCTTCTTATAATTGTGGAGGACGCATAGTCATAACAGGAATGAGTTCAAGTCGGAAGACAGAAGAACAGAATCTTTAATATCATTGGATATCAACTGAAATAACACATTAAAAACCAGAGTAACGAGAAATGAGACATCGAATGATCAGAACCAATGTAGACAGTGAAGTAAAGTTTAAAACGTATTTTATATGTCGTGCGATTGACAAATATCAGCCCGCGTTGTCATCGATCACGAGCACTGAACGGGAACAGATAAATTGATGAAGCATTTTTCGAAATCGACTCCGTCGAACAGGGAACGTCGGTATCGGCGCGACATAATAGGCACCCATGTATAACGCAAAGTCATGTTTATCTCGACATCAGTTTCCTACCAACACTGAAATAAAGTTTGCTGTGTCGAATGGCTTTGATATTTCAGCAAATATTGGCTCAATCGTAACAAATGTTAAAAGATGTTATATTGTCCTGTGTTGAAGTCTTTTGTCCTGATCGTTGTTATAAATTGATTGGCGATGCCAAATTGAGCGATAAGCATGGAGAAAGGGTTAGCGTATTATCGGGAACCCCGTGGCATACATTGATTTTTATCGATTAGCAATTATTCCTGCCAGTGTTTTTCAATTATGCCATAACGTCACGCAGGCAGGTACGGGTGTTTTATGTAGGTATTCTGCATCCGTATTCTGCCCAGTATGTTAAAAGTACAAGAGGCTGCTACAAAAAAGTCTTCCTGTGTTGAACAAATAAATAAATAAATTAATCAAATAATTATTTTTTACTGAGCAAGGCACAGCAACGACATTTTCACAAAGATAATAACAATAGGTAATCACTAATCTTTAATACTGTGTAAAGACATCACTTATGGGCACAACATTCTTATTAAAGGATTACAATATTAATCAATTAAGTTATTCATTATAAATTAAAAAAAAAAAAAACACTGGACAATTGGGCACTTATGAAACGTCAGAAGCTAGGTGCATGGTCCCATTTGGTCGTTTCCTCTGGAAAAGAGCTGGCAAGAAACTCCACGGTTACTCTTTCAACAATAATTGGCTTTGACAATGCTTTTTTTTCTTTTTTTTGGCTTTTGCTTTGCTTTTTGCTATCTGTTTTTTTTTAAACCCTGTCCGATCTGTGAGGGTTTTGTTAAGTATCGTACTGAAAATCTATTTACGTGATAATACTACTTATTAAGGAAAAAGAAAACAAAAGTTCGCCACATTTTTTTTCAATGGGTAATTTTACATGAGGCGCGGGCGGCATTTGTTTAGCGAGTGTCTACAAGTCATACTTGTATAACATAAGACGGGGTGTCGAAAACTTGATAATTTTTAATGGATTTGGGGTAATTTTGGCACAAAAAATGTGAATTTTAAATACCGATAACTTTTTTCTTTTAACATAATAATAAGATTTTTTATTACTTTTTGGTTATGTTATTAGAATACCTATGTGCCCCTTTTGGATGCGACCGGGTCTATTTTTACATATTGTCTACTGTTAGTAGATATGTGACAGTGTAGTCCTGCCAACAAGTACTGGTATATTATAATAGCGAATAGGTATAACGAAGCATAATATAATATTATGTAAAACATTTTCCTTAGCTGTGAGCCTGTGGGAGTTAGTACACCAATCGATCAATGAAATAACTTTCACATAAAAGTAATTATTGACGTGTCAATTTTCATTACGCGGAGGAACACGGCGTGTGTTGCATAACTTTAGTTTTGTATTAATTGGTATTGGATGGATCGGTATATGTTCGTAGAATATTTCAATTACCTACTAATAAAAATGCAATTAGGTATATCCGGTAGGTATCCGGTAACTTCTATTAAACAATTTACTATTATTATATTAATACCTGAAGCAAAAACTTTGTACTCCTACGCGAACGGAGGGGTATGAAAGGCACAGTTAAAGTTTATATGGAGAAGGAGTGCAGGAAGCTAATATATAATATACATTAGAAATTAATTAAATTAATTAAAATAAACATTACACACACTACCATGCGTTTGACACAAGATGACTACCTTAGAATCATGACATTTAAATGAATTATGGTCGAATTTCGAACTCTGAGCGACCACTAGTTCTTATTAATTTTCAGTAAACATCACGGGAGACAAGTTAATCAACTTGCCTCTGGGTCGCAAATATTTTTGCCACGGTATGAAGCTTGGATACCTCATGATACGAGAGAAAAATAATCTTTACTGCGTCATCTAAAAAGACACTACATTTATGGACACTTATGGTTTGTTCTAAAAATATCTGACGAAAATGTAAACACACGGATCAAAACACATACCTGTGGATGCCAATATGTAGTGCCGCTTACAAATTTAGTACTTTGAATTGATTGATTAACGATGTTTTTCATTTGACAATGGAGGGTTAATTTTATAACCTCAATATCATCGATGATTTTTCAATGACAATTTAAGTATGTTAAACAAATAATAATTATTGGAAAAAATGGTGAGATATAAAGTTGAAACCTTCTAAATACAGATAAATGTGTTACTCCCATTTAGTGAGTGATTGCTTTTGACTCTTTGTTTACACTTTCATCACATATTTTTGGAACAGACATTAGGAAAGCCAGTTTCATAACACAAATAACTTCAGCACAACAATAGTCAACTGTACATAACAAGATCTTCAAGACTTCGGCTAATGCATAGGTATATCGTACCATCATCGAGCTAACTCGGTCTCTGTTTACAATTCAGTTACGCCGAGTGGCCTCTTATGTTTTACACACACTTCACTTGCTATACAGCTTGCATACAGCTTGCTTTACGAATATACGGCTTGCCTTACGACTTTCCTGCGATAATGCGTCTCAAGTCCCGCAGTCTCGGAGAGTCGGAATCTTGGTAACAAGACTATTATGTGCTCTGAGAACGTAATGTTGTTTAATGAATATCTGTGTAGATACATAGACTGTTCAGATATCATTGGGCTTAAAATATACGTAAACATACACATAAACGATTTAGGATTTGACGCCAAGTAAAAGTGGTGTGGGTCTATATTATTAGCCGGGCCAATCTGCCAATAGTGTCATTAGTCAGCTTACTTTACCTAAGTTATCACGGTTATTACAGAATGGACCTGCTGGTGTAGACTTTCTTTGGAAGACGGACACCGAGATTTAAGGTCTTAGGGCAGTTTCATTGTTTATATTGCGACTTCAGAAACAACGAAGAGAGTATGAGTACACATTAGTAAAACGTCTCTACCTATGAAGCTGGCATTGTTAGGTTCGATGTATAAACTACAGAACCTGAATAACATATCATGAAAATCTCTTTTTGAGTAAATATTGACAAGCATTTTGGCCTCTGATGGCCGTTGATATCTAAATTGTCACTATTTTAATGACATTCAGTTACAGTAATGTTTGAGTGGGGTCAACTCAATTGAGATAATATAACATGATATTATCTGACGTTCGAGTCATCGAGTGAAGTAGCTTATTGACTGCGTTTGTATCACTCGATACCATGGCAAAGTAAGATTGTATAATACCATCGATTGCATACAAGTATTTACCCAACTACGGCGAAGCAAAAAGGATATGATTTCGATCGGTATGTATGTACGATTATCTGTTACCTCATAACTTCTAAACTACTGATCATAATTTGATAAATGAGGTATCATTGAAAGCGTCTTGATTGTCCTCTGATTATAGGGTATGTAGTGTAACATGAACTTTAATATGGCGCCCGTGATGTTCAAAATTTAAAATGTAAAATATATGTTTTTATTATGTCAAGTGGGTTATCAAAAATGAAAGGGCTTAATTAGCAAATTTCAAAAATATACCTAAAATAATTTAAATAAAAATAAAAGTTATAAAACTAAAACCCAACTACGACAAAAAAGGTATAAACAACACATCGCAGACAGACAAATTGAAAATCCGGAGTAACACGTAACCTGTTCGATTTATTATTAACACGTGTGACTCCGGATTTTTCATTTCTTTCTTTTTTGTCATATTTTGATTTTAGTTTTATAACTTTTATTTATATTTATTTATGACGTAGACTTAAAGGTATTTGATTAGGGTTTTTTTACTTTGCTAAAGGCAAAAGGGTGACAGTTCTCATAAGAAAACCATTAAGAAGTTGTGATAATATCGTCAATAACAAATGACTTCGTGTCATCATCAGTCTATAGCTGCAGTCCAGTGCTAACCGAGACCCGAGACTTTACGCGCGCCACTGATGTGCTTGATCTTTAGCCACTCTCAACCATCCAAAGTTTAATATAACTCTAGGAATACCAATAAACCCTACATAACAAACAGCCCCACAAAAAACATTCATCTTCCGAAAATCCTAACAAGCGCTTAATTTTCAGACTAGTCCAGTATTCTAGAAAGATCCACATGCATCCCCACATTACATTGGGGCAGTTATCTCCAGGCTAAGAGCGTCAGTAAGACGTACTTAAGAGCTAAAACCAGTTCGGACAGCCTGCCCCTATCAGCTGCCCCAACGGGCAGAGCTTACGTGCCCCGTAATAGATATTCCATGTAAGAGTAGTCGAGTACTACACGACTGTGTCATACGATAACTCTTAAGTGCCCGAAAATGGGTTGTTTGCCGAAGTATTATAGTGCGAATGGTTCTTATTGTGGATTTGTTTGACGTTTTTCGGTGTATTGAGAAGGGTCTGTTTCTTGAAGAAATGTTTTTTAGTAGTGAAAAGTGCTAGAAAATACAATTTCTTTTCAATTTTATACAATCCAAGCTTATCATATCACAGTACATTGTTGTACAGCCATCAACGTGTCTCAAAAACATTTTAGTTGTGTATTCATCATTGAAGATGGATAATTATCTATTATTTTCCTGAAATATCCGTGATACGGTAGGCTGCACGTCAGTGTTAACAAAATCTGTATAGGCTGGCCTCTTATTCTATGAAAACTCCGTACTACGCTAGGCCAGCTCAAGCACTGACATGCAGCCTACTGTACCTATCACAAAACTTCTTATGTCATTTCGTTATAGGGTTGCCAACTTTTTGTAAAAGAAATAAAGTAAGTAGGTATATTATTTATATATTTAGCACCAATTTTGAAGGCTTATGAAAGCCTCACCGAAAAGACGAGGAATAAAAAAATAAAAAAATAATGTATTGAAGCTCCATTTCCGTCGTACCACCACTTTTTAGCATTCATCACTGAAAATATTCATTCTGTGAATACTCAGGTGGCAGAACTAATTATAATATTAGGATCTAAAAGGTAGGTAGTATCTACAATAACAATAATATTTATCTCATTACTGTGTCCGGAAAATTCGAGGCAATAAAAGTTTCGAACCACCGCGCCCATGCCCAGGTGCATGCACGATGCTTTACGTAGCAGATGAAACTTTTTAATTAGGTATAGCTCTGGATATCAGTGAAAACAGTATATTCATATACGTTATTTTTGTTGAACAGTAAACAGTATTTTAAAGTGTAAAATAGTATAATACTGTTTTTAACAGTATTGTTGGCAACCCTATTTCGTTAATAAAGCTGATAGTGCTAACAAAACAAAAAGTTCATTATTACATCAACCAGATGCAAAGAATATAAATCCTAACTAAAGTTATAAATGCGAAAGTGAATTTGTTTGTTTGTGACGCTATCACGTCTTAATTGCTCAATCGATCATGATGAAATTTTGCATACACGTTGTAATGGGTACAGAAAAGGACATAGGGGATGCATAATTTTCATCCAGAATTAATTGACAAAATCTACATTAACGCGAGCGAAGCCGCGGGCAAAAGGTAGTAATAAATAAATATGACAAAAAAGAAGGAACCAAGATTCTACTCATTTTAAGAATATTGTGAAGGATTTCCAATTCAGGGTTATTTTTAAACAAAACACTTTGCAGACCTACCTTTATCATTCAATTTAATTAACAATGTTGTTCTTGTCTCTGAAAATATAAAGACGGTTCCCGGTCCATTTCGTCTGTACATTTTGATATTTCCATTTAAGTAAAACATTCGAGTATACGCACTGAGGAATAGGGAGATTAAAATAAAAACTTCCCGCTGTGGACAGTTACGGGAATGTGAATCTTTGTACATTTTGTACACTAATGTAAACAGTTCCGTACTTAATAAATAGATATGAGCGATATTAAAGAAATGTATGCGAGAATATTATCATTCCCCAGGAAAATTATGATAATATGCGAGATTGAAAAATAATTCATATGCCAGTTGATTTTAGTCTCATTAATACCTTAGAGTTATGGGATATCAAAAGGAACAGGTATATAAGTTGACGAAAAATACAAAAGTGTACCTGTTAACAAAATAAATATCGTTTAAAGAGTAATAATTATTATACATATATGACTATCATAACTTAGTATCACAAAATCAAATCTTAGAATATCACACAAAAATAAAAAAAAATGTTACTACTCATATAGAAAGAGTAGTTCCAGGTCATGGGCCCGAGTGCGCGTCTCTTTTTAAGGAAATTTCTCGCCAATTGGTCGACTCTTCAACTGACCAGAGGGTGGGCTCATTCTTGGGCCAGAGAATTAGCATTGCCATTCAACGTGGCAATGCTGCCATGTTCTGGGCATGTTTCCGGATGACAGCGACGCGGACGAGTACTTTGACGCCCAAGTCCTTTTGTCTTTGTATTTATTTGTATAGTTACTTAGTTAGTCATTTAATTTAGTGTTAGATTGTATATTGTAAATAAGATTTCATTAATTTAGTCAGATAATCATTTAACTTAGTGTTAGATTGTATATTTATGATTGATTTATATGTGAAGATAAAAACCGAAACTCAATAGAAAGATAAATTAATCCAAATCCCCAACACAAAGCGTAATTTTTGCGTTGCTTTTTATATAGAACTCAATGAAACATAGTGCAGTACATCTGAGCTGCAAAGGAACGGAAACGTCTGTATCGGCTAATCAGTAATTAAGAAGATAAACAGCGAACGTTCGCTGTATTTTCCAACGGATCGCTAAAAGCAGAGGTTCTGAAACAATAGCAGTTTATTTATATTTGCACGGCTAAGTCTTTCCGTGAAAGCTCGTTAAGAGGACAAAGCCATTCTGTTTATTAGCTCTCACCTGGCCCTTTTGTTATTATTATGACGCAGACAAAGATTTTGAAAAGAAACACAACGTTTAATGTCATTTCGACCATTTTCCGGTTTTTCATAAATGTTTGCAATGTTACAATTATAATATCTAAAGCATAAAGTAATGTATTGTACTTTACATTACGCACAAAAAGGACATGTTTTAGAGATTTTGAGAGACATTTCGGTAGCGATTAAATTTTATTGTTAAACATAAAGCGATGTAATAGTTTGTGATAAAATGGATAAAGTTTATACAACTGTTGTTGATTACTCTCCCTTCAGTGACAACAGAATCATAATTTTCTCATTAAATTTAGTTATTATTAAAGAATATAACTCTGGCAAATATTATAAGACGTTTGTTCTGTGTAAACAACGCTGGTTTCTTCACTACACAGTGAACATTTTAGAAATCTTTACGACAAACAGCAACAACAGTTGCATAAGTATGGAAATTATGAAACAATCAGTTTACAGGTGAAGGAAACTACCATATGCAGAAGCTTACTCGAGTTCCCCCAAGGGAAATGATGCAGACGACTTCTTAATACAAAAACTGACAACTCTGTAAAACAGAGTCTAAGTTGTAAGTTTTGTATTAAGAACTTTACTGTAATCGAAATAATGTTTAAAATACAGGATGGCATCATCGACGCGAAAACTGTTACCACGGATTCAGTACATGATTCTGAACTTCCCTGCGTTGAAAATTTTCGTCGGTTATTTAAATAAAAATCTGCTGTTTCATAGAAAAGTACGCGGTCAAAATGTATGGAACAACTGATATTTTTTTTAACAAACAACGAAAAATTTGAACGCAGGGGCGGGTGTTCAGAATCATGTACTGAATCCATGGTAACAGTTTTCGTGTCGATGTCCCTGCCGTGCCACCTTGTATAATGATAGGGTCGTAGGTTTAAGCTGGAAAAAAGTTAGAAATCGTTTTGTTATGGTCGGTTTAGACCAAACGAGAGTATGTACATTCTATCCCAAATTAATTTTGTGTAAACAGGTATAGAGCATTCTCTCGTTGGTCTATCCATACTAAAATCTCAAAAATATCAAGAATACTCTTGCTCTTGTTCTAGTTCTGTGTTCGTTTGGTTTAAACCCGTCTTAATAAGACGGATCGAGTCTACGAAAAATTTCGGCTAGATTCTCTGTTGTCGTCTTTGTCACTCATAGAGATTTTGGAAGAAGTCTCTTCCAAAATCTCTATGAGTGACAAAGACGACAACATAGAATCTAGCCGAAATTTTTTGGAAGAAGTCTCTTCCAAAATCTCTATGTGTCAAATTAACTCCCCGGTTCTGTAGCTATGTATTTATAAAGCACAAAACACGAAATAAAAAGGAATTTACAGAAACGCTAAACACGGGGGCGTGACTGAGCGGCGTTTCATTAGGGAGAAGTCAATTACAGAAAAAGCCGCCGAGAACATATGGTGGGTCATATTTCAGCTCAAATAACCTTCATTTTGCCTCATAACGTGAATGAAAAAAATTTCATTAATGGAAAATGAGAAACATAAAATGTGTCGTAAATATTCGTTTTATTTTCGCTTTTTGTTTTATTATTTGTCATGGCGTTTCCGTGTATGTGCTACATACGTGTGACGGTAGGAAATTGTGTAATTTTGTACATTCCCGAAACATTTTATGTACCTACCTATTTGATAAGTAAATGATTACTTATCACGGAATTACAGGAAAACAGAAAATGTCCTTGCTTTGCTTTTTTAGGCAATCCAAAGCTTCATATTGCAAAGCGTTCCTATTTTAATTTTAGAACATTTCGTCGGTTCCATAACTAATAATGAGCTAAAAAGATGGGTGAGTTCTATACCTCCATAGGACGTGTAGCGGCATCTATATCGCTACGTGCAAACTACGCATCAAAGACCTGACGTCACATAACATCCTGACGTCACACAAATCCTGCATCGCGCAATTAGAGTTTACCGCGCGATAAACATATATAGAATCTCCCAACTTCAAACCTCCGGGCAGTTGCCCGCCAGACATCATACCCGTCTGGTCGGAGGATCTTCCCTTTTCTATGGGGGATGAGTGAACTTTACACCCTGTTCCTCACACCCCTAAATTGGTGACCCCGAATATGAACGTCAACGCAGCCTTCGTGCAACTACTTCAGCGTGACGTCATCATCATCATCACTCCCGCAAGCTTTCGTGAGGCTAGTCACACAGCCAGCCAGCACCCACGGCTTCAACGGGTATCCTGACCACCAGCATGCAGCGGACGCGAATTCCTGGTCATCATCCTCAGCCACAACCCATCGCTGTATCACATCCGACCCACTGGATCAAGACGCAGCGCCACCCCGACTCACTGGGGAATCACCGCAGACAGTTCCGACCCACTGCGTACTATGCGGCACCCGGTTCCGAATCACTGGAACCACAGCTGGCACTGTGAAGCATCGCAAGATTCAAGACTTAGCCCACTAACGACCTCCGGTCTCCAGAGGGGAGTGATGTAGCGGCATCTACATCGCTACATGCAAACTACGCATCAAAGACCTGACGTCATATAACATCCTGACGTCACACAAATCCTGCATCGCGCAATTAGAGTTTACTGCGCGATAAAAATATATAGAATCTCCCAACTTCAAACCTCCGGGCAGTTGCCCGCCAGACATCACACCCGTCTGGTCGGAGGATCCTCCCTTTTCTATGGGGGATGAGTGAACTTTACACTCTGTTCCTCACACCCCTAAAGACGCATCGCATTTTGTTCAGGTCAAGGCAGATCCAAAGGTCCAAATAGGATCCCTAGTGAACAAGTTAACTCTAATAAGGTTTTTAGTATTACGTACCTAATCGTTACAGTTTAGGCACCTTACAATCGTTACATCGAACTCTAATTATAGTCTAAATTCAAAATCAAAGTGTTGTGGCGAAGTAATTAATATTCACAATTTCGTAAATTCAATTAAGATCTCAAGATCAAAAGGATTCACTTCTTTCATTTGACTTGTCTAGCTTAGGAGCTAGGAGTCAGACATTTAAAGGTCTCTAATGTACTAAGCCTCATCCACATTGATTGTGATACTCGTCAAGATGGATGATTCTTTTTGTGTTATTGGATGGCAAACTAGCGGGTGACAGGGGAGAACGGAAGAAGAAAACGTGTTGCGCTGACTCCGACTAACACGGGACATGGGTTGGAACATGAGGACTATGATGATATACATAATCAGCCTATAATATTCCCATTACTGGGACACAGGCCTCCTCTCAGTGAGAGGGAGTGGGTTGTAATCTACCGTGCGGGCCCAGTGCGGGTTGGTAGATGTCTTCGATTGTTTGGTTCTAGGACATGCCGGTTTCCTCACGATGTTTTCCTTCACCGTTTTGAGAGCACAAAGTAAAGCGCTTGTGTGAGTTCGAACCTACGACCTACAACTAGTAAGTCGCGGCCGATAACACTGGGCCACCACTGCTCATGATGATAGGATCAAGAGAATCGCAAACTAGCGCCAGCGCAACCGAGGGTCCACTCTCTAAGCCTGTCTGTGAAGATACGGGCCTGTCTGAAAGTAATTGATCCGTCAAAACAAAGTGACATAATAAATTTTTCGAATGGGCAAAAACTTTTAAAAGTTTTTCGGGTCTTAGGTTCGAGCTCCGAACTAATCTTATGTTCGTAATTAATGTAGACTATGAAAGGCCTGCAACTACGGACGAAACTACGGATTTCGTGCTTGGAGAGCAGACCCTTTTTTTTTTTTTTTTTTTTGAGGGTGGGAAATCTTCAAAGCCTTCTCCCGCTCTGGGTAGAGCGAGAGGGCGTGTCAGACTTTTACTGACTAAAACCCACTCGTGATCCTTCCGTTGCCTGAGTGCCGGGGCCGCGATATCCCTTTCGGACAAACCCGCAACCCCAGCAGGCATTGGTCCTTACGGACCCCGTCAGTTGGTGCTGACATCTCTTTGACGCGCGCGTGGAACACAACGCGCCGTCGACCCGGGCCTGGTCCTTATCGGACGGCGAGCTGCCCATTGCTCACCATCCCGCAAGCCCGCGCCTACGGTGGCCGGAAGTCGGCTCGTGACTCCCGACGCCCGGGGCGTCTCCTGCGGTGACTAGGGGCGCGAGGGCGTGTAGCTTGCATCTCCCTCGCGCGCTCCGCCTCCTCCTTCGCGAGCATAACTGCTTCGCAGAAGGAGGTGACGGCCTCCCATGCACTCTCGCTCCGGACCATGGCCTGAACCAGGGCCGGACGCGAGAGATCGCCGCCGCCGATCGCCTCCGTGAGGACACGGCGGTGCTCCGCCCAAGCCGGACAGACCTCCACCGTATGCTCCACCGTGTCCTCTGGGCGATCCACAAGATGATGACACCCAGGCGTTTCCTCCCGCTTTATCCTGAACAGGAACCTCCCGAAACAACCGTGTCCGGTGAGGACCTGCGTCAGGCGGAAGGTGAGGACGCCGTGACGCCTCTCTATCCACTCCTCAAAGAGGGGACTTATCGCCACAATTGTGGCGTGCCCAGCGCTGGGTTGCGACAATCGCACTCTCCATGCCGCCATGAGATCCCGCCGGAGCTCTGTCCGCTGTGCCGTGATTTCTCGCAACAGCGGCGTTACGCACCTGGAGAGTAGACCCTCAGATGTGAAGTTGCCACCGCCGCCTACAGCAACCTGCGTTTTCATCCCAGAGCACAGCTAATAGCTAATCTTGCTTAGCGATTACTTTGTGTGTAAAGTAATTTTCTTAGAGTTAGTCTTTAGTCAACAAACGGATCCCAGATCTTAGCTGATGCTAAGATCTAGGTTACACTAAGTAAAGGGGTTCTAAAAACACTACATCTGGCCTATTGTTTAGCACGTTAAGAATCAACAAGAGAACTCATGATTATTTTTCGTATCGATTATGTGATGTGTAAATGGGTTAGAGTGATCACGCAGTAGGTGCCGAAGTCAGTCGACACCGATGCAGGCCTTTATGTTCTATGTTATGGGTTTGTTTTTTTTAGTGCTTCAGTGGACCATTGTGCGTGGGCCATAGCCATATATTCCAACCTCCAGAAGTTGATTAAGTCTCCTAGTCTGTTCAGAACATTTGTGTAAGATCTGGTTGTCCCGAGGGTCTCTGTTCTAATCTGGGTGATGCCTGTGCATTCAAAAAGCACGTGCGGGTCGGTTTCCTCAGCCTCCATGCACGCCCTGCACAGAGGACTGTCCGTTATGCCCATTGTGTGGAAGTGTCTGTTCAGCGAGCAGTGGCCCGTGATGGTCCCCGTCACCAGGCGCAGGCCATTCCTATCCAGGCGTATTAAACGCCGGGTTAGCCCGGTATCCAAGGACGGCATGGCTTCCTCGGACTGCCTGCAGCCCGGTGTCGAGATCCACCAGTGCTCCGCTTGAGTGTGGGTGAACTCCTGTAGCCACCTTCGTAACTGGGTGAAGGGGATGGGTACGATAGGCTCGGGTCCACAGACTGCCGTGCTGGATCCTCATCCAGCAAGTTCGTCAGCTGCATCGTTACCTAGCGATCCGCTGTGTCCTTTTATCCATTGCAGTGTCACCGTGTTGCGGCTAGATACCGTTATCTGTTCTAGTGCATTGTGACATTCTAGTGCAGGTGCACCGATGCAGGCCTATGAATCGCTAGCGTGACTATTTGAACTCATTCATGACCGATTAGCCAAAAAAGAGTAACACAGAGAGAGTGGAAAACTATGGAAAAAGCTCTGTAGTAGTAGAAAAAAGAGGTTGTCAAAAACGACTATGATGATCGCGCGCGCACACCAATCAAGACAAGGCTTTATCTATGTACGACTACATTTAATTGTATTATAAATTGAAATTGATTGGATATAGAAGTTTAAACGCTTGGCGAAAACATTAATTGAGCTTTTGTTTAGATTGAGACTTAGAAGCAAATATGATTTTCATCAAGCTCAAGGTGAACTTTAAAATTGGATTACAGAATTAATTAATAAATATTGGACTAGGCTGAGGAACCCTGAAAGGGTTTTCTATACTAATATTATAAAACCGGCCAAGTGCGTGTTGGACCACGCACAATGAAGGGTTCTGTAGTTGGGATGAGTTTATCCCAAGAACAAACTTAACATTGTAGTTGGAAAACATGTTCTCCCATACGGAATGTATGGGAGATCATATTTTTAAAATCGCGGTTGATTATTACTCGTTAACCTTGTACAGCCTTCTTAGCTCTGATAGTTTTTCATTTAATTGTGTTATATATACTACGGCCGTGAATTTTTTCACAAGTCCAAGTACAACCATTTAGCTAAAAGGGGGGGGGGGGGGGGAACTTGACTCTAACAAAAAGATCAGTTAAAAGCTTAATATTTCGCAAACGAATCTTTGAATCCAAAAATAGTTTTCACAAACTGACAATATTTTTGAACGACCTTTCTAACGATACAACATGGGTCAGACGAGGAAAAAAAAAACATCCCCATTTTACGTATTTATCCTAGTAGTGTATACCGTAGTACCCTAAAAAAAAAAAACTTGACTTTATTTTACCACTTTATCGGCATGATTAATATGTATACATATGCCAAATTACAGCTTCCTAGTACTAACCGTCTCTGAGCTAAGCCGCGGACAGACAGACAAAAATAGTATAGTAAACAAACTTTACCTTTTTAGGGTTCCGTAGTAAACATACTACGGAACCCTATAACGGTAAAATTTGTTTGTTTGTTTGTTTGTATATTTGTTTGTTAGTTTGTAAGTTTGTATGTAGGGGGTTATCTCCGGAACTTCTAGTCGGATTAGAAAAATCCTTTTTGCATTGGATAGCGCGATTCTTGAGGAAGGTTATAGTCAGCTAGTTAGCTAGCGGGCAGAAACTAGTATGAAATAAAGATGAAGACCTCCGTACAAAAGGAACCCCAAACAATTTGATCAACTTCTTTTAAATATAAAGCTAGTTGCAAAATGTTGTGCGGTACTCGTGCAAACATCGTGCTTTGTAAAGTACTTTGTCGCAATGTATGGATCGTGCTTTGTAAAGTACTTCGCAATGTATGGATCGTGCTTTGTAAAGTACTTTGTCGCAATGTATGGATCGTGCTTTGTAAAGTACTTTGTCGCAATGTATGGATCGTGCTTTGTAAAGTACTTTGTCGCAATGTATGGATCGTGCTTTGTAAAGTACTTTGTCGCAATGTATGGATCGTGCTTTGTAAAGTACTTTGTCGCAATGTATGGATCGTGCTTTGTAAAGTACTTTGTCGCAATGTATGGCCTTTAATTTAGAGCTCCATGGCTACACTGCAAAAATCAAGTATACTGCCATAAGACGTAAAGCAAGCTTAAATTTAAAATAAAACGTACGAGTAATTAGCTTACAATAAGTAACAGATTTTAATTGGCACTCATTTGCAACGGATCACTAGTAGTGTTGGTAAGGCCGTACCAACCTAGCAACCTGTTTATTAATTTTTATCACCAGCTTCTACACGAACTCCGGTATCAAAGACGATTGTTCTTTTGATCTATAAAACTGCCATTGTCCATGATTTATTAGCGCTATAATGAACCCACTTGAGCGAATCGCTGGTAATTAGGAGTTTAGATATCGCTTCTTTTATAACTAATGCTTGATCGTAAATCTGTGTGATGTAGATTGTGATTTTTAAAAGCTTTTATTTAACTTGCAATGTATGTATGTATGTTTGTTCTGGTGGAATCTTGCTACTCAATTTTGAAGCAGATATCTTTAACCGATTGAGCTGATTTTTTTATATTTTTATAATGTTTTTTTTTTATCAAATTATCTTTGGGAACTGTTAACTTTGGTGTTACACAAATCATTGTTTAATCCCCTATAGTGCCTCGTTGGTCTAGTGATCGCAAGTGTTACTGCTGAGCATGAAGTCCCGGGTTCGGTTCCCGGGTCGGGCAAAGTGTTACTGGGTTTTCCATCTGAAATATCTTAGTAGCAGCCGGTCTGGATTTGAGCCCGATTGACGGAAATCGCCCCCTATTACATGGGACTTAAAAATAACTGGCGAAATGTGGGTACACCACTGCCTAACCTCTCTGTTATGTATAATAACATTTTGAGGTCTAAATTTACTTCCTGTACCCGATTATTAGTTTTGCTGACTGCCAAAGCTTTGGCGATCGTCAGGATTACCAAATACTGGTTGACCCCCCGGGCAGCGTTAAAGATATGATCAAGGATTGCTCTTGGTAAGTACTACGTCTTATTTAATTAGCTTGTTTAGTGAGATGATGGCGGCCGAAATTTATTTTGGTAAAATTCTAGTACTCAAAAAACATATGGTTTTTGCTCCCAGTCTTGAGTTTGCCGGCTTTCGCTGAAAACCAGCGCTGGGGCTCTGTCTCGCATAGGGTCGCAGCATTATGCTGAGCTATGGCCGTTTTGCGTGGATGTGACGCATATTTCCCCCCAATTTGTTCTTCCTTTGCGTCATGTTTACCGGAAATAAAAGTATTTCCTTTCTTTCTTCCTAAAACAGGCAAAAAAAAAAGCCAGCCACACACAACGATGGGTTCCGTCTGTAGTCGGGATGAATTTATCCCAAGAACGAACATAACATTGTAGTTGAAAAACAAAATTTCCCATACATACCAACTGCAAAAAAAATAGTTTATTTGCACAATAATGAGAGTTTTACCATATTATTTTCAGACCATAGACTGCATATAGGGTTTTCCTGTAATCTAAGTATAGAACTAATTTCTGCATATTTTTTCAAAATGTTAGGAAAGAAAAAAAAGGAAAGAAAGAAAACACGTTTATTTGCGATAAACATGACGCAAAGAAAAAACACTAAACAAAAAAAGAACTAGTCCATTCTTGTGGTTTCAGAGATAAGGGGGAATGGTCTAGTAAAAAACTAATTATTAAAAAAATTCAGACCTCACAGTAAGCCCTCTCTTTTGATATGTCACTGCACGGTACAGTTTGCAAGACTGTTTTTTTTTTTTTTTTGGCTCTTGCAAACTGTTAAATATTCAAAATTCATTTATTTACGTTACACTTCCGTATCACAGAAATTGGCTGTGATGGACAGAAAGACAGACAGACAGACACACGAGTGATCCTATCAGGGTTCCATTTTTTCATGAGGACGTCCCGAACCCTAATTATCTTATTTTGGTCAAAGCAATATATTTCATAAATAGCCTCTTTTGTACCTTGACCCATAAACATCCGTAATTATGTCATTGATGAATAATTGATAAATAATGTCACAGAATAAGAAAATAGTTGTAGATTAACATTTATAGTTTTATTAAAAACATAGTCTTCTATTAAGGTGAATAGTAGGCTCACTGACCTTGCGCATGTGGGCGGAGCTAAACGCCCTACCCCTGGAATACGAAAAATGCGCGCGGTGGCGCGCTACACTAAAACGACGGTCAAAGAATATGCAGGGGCGCAGACATGCGCACGTTGGTCGGTATTTTTACCTACGATTAAGGGAATGGTACATGCAAGGCTGATATTTGTATTGATAGATCAGGACGTGAAACCCGTTTTGGAATACCGGTTAATATTGTTCATAAACCGTTATAATACCGTTCATTGATTAACCAGTTAATTACAAAAACGGTTTTGACTAAACCTAAATAATTTTCAAGTCAAGTGTCGCCCCCCCCCCTGCCAGCTAAATAGTTGTACTTTGATATGTGAAAAAATTCACAGCAGTAGTATATATAACGAAGTTAAAAGGAAAACTATCACAGCTAAGTAGGCTTTACAGGTTAACGAGTAATAGTCAACCAATATAAATTTGCAGTTTGAAAATCATGATCTCCCATACATTCCGTATGAGAGAAGATGTTTTTCAACTAAGTACAATGTTAAGTTTGTTCTTAGGATAAATTCATCCCAACTATGGAACCCTTCATTGCGTGGTCCGACACGCACTTGGCCAGTTTTTGATGTGTAGCATCTTTCCGCTCGGTTTCCTGCAATTTAAATCTAAATCTAAATAATCAAATCTGTGGGAGTGATTTCGTGAAAAGGGACGGAAGTGTGTAACAGGAAGCCGGGGAAGCGCGAGCTATTTGATTTGACCAATGATCGCGCGCGGTGCTAGAGTTAGTAGTCAGAAACGATTTTGACGAGGCGGGGCACCCCTTTAATGATGCTTATTACCAAGGTGAGATGTCAGATGTTACATATCATAGGTAACTACTGTAAGGCTTGTTTTTGTTTACCCAATTGTTAGCTCGTATGAAAAATGCTACAAGCGCGGAAATCATTTTACGCACGTGTATCATACGTTTTATTATGCATTGTGCGAGGAAAAAAAAAACGAGCGAAAGGGCCGGGCGAGCGCGACTCGCACTTCAAATCGAGATGTGTGCAAAATTCGTTTGGAATATTGCTATCTCTGTTTGACAAAACAATGCGGGCGCTTCAGTGTGTGTGGATAGATACTATAGCTTATAGTAGCTGTAAGTACTTGCCATTCATTCATAACGAGTCGACAGCATTTATATTTATTATTAGAAATTAGGTATGTTCATTATTTGCTTTATTTTTGTTGATTATTATGGGGAATCGTTAGTGAATGTACAGATTAGTAATGCGTTTTTTGGAAATTTCTTTACCATGCCGAGATCTCAACATATTAGCATATTTCGACTAATCTCGAGATTTAGGCCTTGTAGAGAAAATCTATACTCCATAGGTTTAGGTAGTTAAATAAAGGTAAACAAATCGTAACAAGGGTTTTTGTGGATGACACTTTCTTGTTTAAATATACGATAAACCAAACTAAATTCATTTTAGATTTTTACAATAATTTCCTCTTTTATTAATGTATGTTAAACTTTATCATTTATTCATAAACTACTCTCCGTACATGTATCTGCTTGAGCACAATTTTTTTTGTTAGATTCATAATAATAATATACGTATTTTGTAATCTGTCTATTGTAAAGAGCCCAGAATCTAAACGTCAACGAATTATAACGTTGCTAAATTGAAGAGTACAACTGTGCCGTAGCATGACAACTAAAGTGACAGGTATTACGTTTAGTCGGTTACTTGACAGGTGTCTCGTCACGTGGTTTTTTTGTTTACCTTTATTTAACTACCTAAACCTATGGAGTATAGCTAGTAGATAATTCATACAAATACGGGCAGGTACCCATACATTGTTGTCGAGCATGGCCGTCCGCCTTGGGGGAAATTCGGCTGACGCGTAAATATAAATTATTGGGATATTTATTATTATTGTCTTTATTTATTTTAAGCCTATTTAAGTTTATTTATTTCGTTTAGGGTGGTCTCAACTTTAAAAAAATAATGCTTTTTCTGTATTATTTATTATTATTCAAATACTGTTATTACTATGTAATGAATACAATCAAATAATAAAAGTGTTAGCGCACGTTAGCAAGGACGTGAAAATATCGAAGCGATTTTTTTTGTGTACTGGATTTTCTACGCTTTGCTTCACGCCGAGAGTTGAAAATCCAACAGTGTGTTTTTTCAACGCGCTGGGACGAGAGTGCGTCCAACACGTTGCATTCTCAACGCTCGGCTAAACACCGAAAGTTGAAAGTCCAGTGCGCGATAAAATCCCACCGTGATATTATTACGTCCGTGCGAATGTGGGCTTATGAAAAGTCCCAATTAGTAAATGACAAATATTCCTATAATTTATATTTACGCGATGTCCGTAAATTCAGATAAATAACATCTTTCCGAGCTAAGAATAATAAAAAACAAGGATTTTGATTATCCATTTATTAATTATGTTCTTACTTCAGAGATATTGCTAAAGGTGTGTCATTAAAAAAATATGAGTCGAAACGTCATAAAGTCGTCTAGGGTGACCATAATATTCGACCTCGTTCAAATTACAAAAAAATACTATTATTTATGGTAATCAGAATACATAGTGTCAAAGATCTAGAGATGGGTCGTACTTGCAAAATCGAGTACCAGGGCTTCCAAGTACGTCCACCTTTAGACACCAGCGCCAAAAACCAGGGCTCGAAATACTTTCAAGTATTTTCTTTCTGCATGGAAAATAGATCCGTAAATTCATACTAATAAGGAGTACAATCGCGTATGCAAAAAAAGATACTTCCAACCAAGCCTTGGTGGAAGAAAAATACTTTCATAGAACATTGATCCATATTGCGATATAAATAAATAGCACAATCGCGTTTACAAAAAAAACTTCCACAACCTTAAAAGTAAAAATACTTGCATAGGATCCAAACCTTGTTGGAAGAAAAAAACTTGCATAGAACATTGTAATCCAACATACATTCGTAACTTTATAGAAATAAAGAGCATAATCGCGTTTACAAAAAAATACTTCCAAACATAAAAAGTAAAATATACTTTCATAGGACATTGTTCTGTAACTGAATATAAATAAGGAGCAGAATCGCGTCGAGCGTAGACGTACCAATAAGGATCGTCGCTGTCGCTGTCGCGTCGACGGAGCGAGTAGCCGAGTAAAATACTTTGATAAAGTTCCCAAGCCTTGTTGGAAGAAAAAATACTTGCATAGAACATTGATTCGTAATCTAATATAAATAAGGAGCAGAACTGTTTCTACAGAAAAAAAAAACTTCCAAACCTTTAAAGTAAAAATACTTGCATAGAACATTGATCGGTAACTGAATATAAATAAGGAGCAGAATCGCGTCGAGCGTAGACGGAGCAAAATACTTTGAAGTCTTGCGAGTATTTCTCTGGTCGGCACTTGGTCGGCGTGCTTGCAAGTAAATACCTAGTATAAAAACCTGGTTGCGTAAATACGCACCTTCCCTACAAAGATCCACACTAAACACGCTGATTTAAAAAAAAAAAAAATCGTGGGTTGAGTTAAAAGTATGTAAACAATTAGTAGCTAAGAAGGTAAATAGGTACCTAACTTACATAATTGGGTAACTTGTTGTGAGATACATCCCCAACGTTCGGAGTCCATGAAAACGATACACACGACGAAAAATTTGAAAATTTTCGCAGCCGATATCTTGGATTTACATTTTGACCTCACTATCGGCTTTATCATCCGAGAAAACTATGAAAACGACACCCATGACGAAAATATTTGAAATTTCCTCAGCCGCCATCTTGGATTTACATTTTGACCTCACTATCGGGTTTAGCATCCGAAAAAACTATGAAAACGATACCCATGACGAAAATATTTGAAAATGTTCGCAGCCGCCATCTTGGATTTACATTTTGACCTCACTATCGGCTTTAGTATCCGAGAAAACTATGAAAACGACACCCAAGATGAAAATATTTGAAAATGTCCGCAGCCGCCATTTTGGAATTTCATTTTGACATCACTATCGACTTCCGCACCTGCGAAAACCAAGAAAACGATACCCATGAGGAAAAATTAGAAAATTTTCCAATAAAAATAATAAGTGTCAGAATAGTTATTTATGCTTTATGTGCGGAAGGTAGGTGATTTCTCTTCCGCACGTGTCTATCTTACGCACGTGTATCATACGTTTTACTATGCATTGTGCGAGGAAATTAAAAAAAACTTGAGAGGTGTCAAGGGACACCCGGATGGAAGGAAGTTCCTCTTTCTATGAGAGAGAGACAGATAGACAGAGAAACACGCGCACGCCGCACGGCTTACAGCTATAGCAAAAAGTATCGTTACAACTTTTGGTCTTAATTTTTTCTAAACTCTAAGGTCTCTAGACTTTGACTCCGACTCCAACTGACTCCGACTCCGACTGACTCCGACTCCGACTGACTCTGACTCCGACTTCGACTCCGACTTCGACTCCAACTTCGACTTCGACTTCGACTTCGACTTCGACTCCGACTTCGACTTTGACTTTGAGAGAGAGACAGACAGAGAAACACGCGCACGCCGCTCGGCTTACAACTATAGCAAAAGTGTTGTTAAAACTTTTGGTCCTAATTTTTTCCGTTCCGTTTTGTTCGATTCCCGGGTCAGGCAAAGTGATATAAATTGCATTTTTTCTAAAATTGCTCAATAGCAGCCGAGTCCGAATTTGTCCCTGGTTGATGGTAATGGGCTCACCCCCTATAACATGGAACTTCTAAACATAACTGGCGAAATGTGGGTGATCTATAGGTACACCTCTGTCTAACCCTTCGGGGAATACAGGCGTGATGTTATGTTGTTATATTTTATATATACATTTATTTGTTTTTATTGTAAATTTCCAATGAAAATTAAAAGAAGTATTAATAATTGCACATAAAAAAATAGTCAACAATAAACCGCCTACGCGCACAATCGGTTTGGACTCTCTGCAGCGAGCTAGTCTATAAACGCACACTAATACAATAAGTTCGTAAACATTAGCACTAACACATATGTATGCGCATAGTCGGTCGATAGCCGGAGCGGAGCAACGAGCGACACAGCCGTCCCGTCTCAGTGCTAACGCACGACTGCCGCCCGCGCCCGCACAGAGCCCCTCTGAACCTCTATCTCTAGATGGGGATATTTTCTTAGTAAATATTGATTGATTTACAAAAAAAAATGACAAATCTGTAGTAACTCTAACCTTCAATTTTTCAGTGTAAAAATATTTCCAAATATCAAAGCTGTTTAGAAGTAGTTAGGGATATTAGCCAAAAATTGCGTTTTGGTAAATATTTTTTTAAGGCAAACGTATTAACCTTACGAAAAAATCCCGATAATATAAATGTTGTTCATGAATCTATAGCAAACATATATTTTTTTCAAACCTTTTAACCAAGCCGTTAATGAGAAGATAGCTTTTTAAAGTGACCGTTTTACTGTACTAAACGAGAGTAAGGCCCTTAAGAAACAGTCTTAAGCTTCTGTAAAAGTCGACACTAACGAAATATGGAACAGTTGAAAGTCTTGCTAGGTATTGTGGACTTTATGAATAACACCGAAGCGGTGTTGGATACTGTTGATGAACTCGTCACGGTTTCAGAATGTAAGATTTAAGGCCTATTAAAAACTATCTAAAAACCTCAAGCGGCGTAAGTATAATAACCTTACTGGTAACATTTTCGAGCCGTTTGGGGTTGAAATCCTCGGGCCGTGGGGTCCGAGTGCTCACGGCCTCTTTAAAGAAATCTCAAAACGGCGATTTGACACTTCCCGTGACCCAAGGGCTGGTTTTCACCTTGGCCAGAGGCTAAGCATTGCCATACAACGTGGCAATGCGGCCAGTCTCTTGGTTACATTACCAGTCGACACCGATGCGAATGAATTTTTCGATGCTATATTTTAGTTTGTGAATAGTTTTAGTTAAGTTAGTATATCATTTTGCTATTTTTATTAATTCATTTGTTATAAACGATATTGCCGCGATATCACTGTCGCGCTCGGTAGCGATACTGGTCCAAAGTGACTAACTAGAAGGCCGACCAGCACCCTAATTGCGTGACACACAATCAATCACGATCTGTTACATTTTGACAGTTCAACAACATTCATTGCGTTATTTACGTTGCTGAGCAGATACATTTTTCGAACTAACGAAGCAATGGATTAGCAAAATGATTCTCAATTAGGGTACAGTATCGCTACCGAGCGTGACAGCGATATTGCTTATATCTGAATAGGCCCTTACAATACTTCCTTACTGCTTATTAGGTTCAATGTTTTCCTTCATGGGTGTGCAAAAATAAATGTTGATTGTGTGTTTGCTTATGTCTGTGTAGTCAGCCAGTCTTCTCATAAAGTAGTGGTTAAATTGCGAATGAAATGTCAAGCCTGAGGGCCTCGTCAGTTAGATAAAGCTTTATCAAGACCAGTTGTATTTAGGCTAGCAGTACTAGAGCGCGGTAAGGCTCAATTTACATTGGAACGGAATGGAAACAAGTTTTTGTAACGATACTGTTCATAGCAAAATGAACTTTATGTTAATTGTGTAACGTACACACTAGATACGAGCTTGTAACTGCGCGAATTACCGGGAATGCACGAGAATTTTCCATAAAACGCGCGACCTGTTATTTGGCTCACTGGCTTTACACTTATTTTAAAGTTCATCATGCTTTAAAAAAAAAGTTACTTTCATTAATATAGCTACGCTTTGTGTTCTGCCATTTCTATAGTAAGCATCGTGACGCGGCGTACTGGGCGGAGCGGGAGGGCGTGTCAGACTCTTACTGACTAAAACCCACCCGTGTTCCTTCAGTTGCCTGTACGTTGCTAGGGGCCACGGTATCGCTTTCGGACTTTCCCGCGACCCCGGCAGGGATCGCTCCTGGCGGACCCCGTCAGTTATGCTGACAGCTCTTTGAGGCGCGCGTGGAACACAACGCGCCGTCGACCCGGGTCCCTATCGGACGGCGAGCTACCATGCTCACGGTCCGCAGCCCGCGCCTACGGTGGCCGGGAATCGGCCTGCGATTCCCGACGCCCAGGCAGGAGACCACAGCCTAGGAAACCAAATCAACCGCATTCAGATTTAGAACCCCATACTCATAGGCCCGTTTTCACCACAAATCACTAGACACATTTAATGTTAAATGAATTTAAAACGTTGTTTTATTTCTGTCAATCGTTTGAAAATGGCAGAGACAGAATTATGTTTTAAACATGTTTAGCGCTAAAACGAATTTAGTGAGTTGTGGTGCAAGTGAGCCCTAGTATATTTAAAGGTTCATTTTCATTAGTCGATAGGGCTCGTACCTATGATGTGGAGATTTCTGAAAAGCATGCCAAAAGGCCCGTATTCGGGGAACCGTTTTCATCAGTCGATAGGGAACGATTGCGGTAAGTATACGGGGAACCTGCTCCGCACGTTTGGCAGTTGCTTCGAAGGCTCATTTTCAAAGTCAAAGTCAAAGTATTTTATTTGTTAATTCATTGGGTGTGAATCTCCGCACTCTTTTTACCGATAGCTGAATTTCATTGGTCGTTACGCCCGCTATGGGGGTACCGACCGCGTTATCGACTTATGACTTTTATTAGTCACTACGGGATGTCCTCGCATGCTGTATATCGACCGAGTTATCGACTAATGGAAATGAGTCATTAGTTGATATGCTGTGTTTATGTTGTTAATATTGCAGCTCGTAGCAGTGTGTTCAAAGACACTGGACATACAGGCGCGAGTGACGCTACAGTGGCAGTCGTCCCTTGCACCGAATGCAATGATGGTGGTTAGTGCCCTTTCATTATTTTTTATTTTAAGTAGTAGTACCTATAGTTAATTGATTGAAGCGTGATTTTGCGGAAATAAATTATCGGGCCATCCTCAGGATGACGATTGACTTGTCGCGAACCCGAACACGGCGTGTTGCCACGCCGAGCACCAGACGCGTCATCCTGAAGATGCCTCGTTGAGAGGTGTAACTCGTCGATTTCTTACTGGATTTTTATCACTCTTTTGGAATAGTTAAGCGGAATAGGTTACTAAATATATCTACGTCTATTGTATTTTATGTAGTAATATGTATCTACTGCTACACACACACATGCAGGTGTACCTACCTCATACAGAACAAAACGAAGTCCTGTTTTAATTTTCTTTTGTAGTACTTAAACATTTATATAATCAGCCTAATATTTTACCAGCTCAGGGCAAAAGCCTCTTCTCATACAAATAATACA
The DNA here is from genome assembly GCA_916701695.1 of Agrochola macilenta. NCBI lineage: Eukaryota > Metazoa > Arthropoda > Insecta > Lepidoptera > Noctuidae > Agrochola > Agrochola macilenta. Next base: position 10,859,244 of record OU753562.1, read on the forward strand.
TGATCAATAAATACCTAGTGATGATGATATAAGGCGCCTTTTAATGCGATTACAGACATGTATTTATATCTTTAAAAGTGAGATATTAAATAAAAGCAAGGTGTAATATGGCAGCTGATATAACGCTCGGTCGGGAGCGGATGGTGCAGACGCGTCGCGTCCGGCGGGGGCGAGCGGCCGACGTGAGCCTGCCCTTAGGTTACATTGAGAATGGAATTTACACAGAACGGACATTTTGTCTCGCATCCAACGGATTCCTGCCTTCACAAGGTCATCGATCAACTGGCCTTCCAACGTTTCCGGTAACCCAGGACCGGTCGATGTGGTGAAACTTGGGGGAGGCCTATGTTCACCAGTCGGGAGCTGCGTTGAAGAGTGGTTAAGTGGCTCCGTAGTACCTAGTGGAAGTGTGCGAACACTGTGTGGTTGTAGTCAGTAAAAGTCCTACAGACCCCTCCGTCCGCCTATATCCAGCAGTGGAAGTCTTTCGGCTGAAATGATGAGGAGCTCTTTAGTTGTTATTTTTTTTAACTAAATTTTTTTGGCACTTTTTTGGTATACCTACTTACATGAGTTTTTTTTTCTGATGTCGCTATCTTGCTGCTGACGTGGCGTGGTGGTGTGCCGCAGCCGTTCAGCTATATTCTCGTTGATCTACGTCAACTTTGAGTCCCACTGTCAGATTGAAAACGAAAACTGTATTGAATCTGAAGTAGTTGCGTTGCGTTAACAGATCACTCATGAGACAGATTCAGGTCAGAGTCAGGAGACAGTGCTGTTCTGTATCTGGGGGTGAGAACTAGGAAGGCAGAAGTTAGGCTTGCCGTATAATATACGGCCATTTAATATATGTTCCAATCAGTAGTTCTGTCCGACGAGAGACAAGACAGTATACGAAACACTCGAGCAGTTCGTATTTGACCCAACAAAACTCCTTGCTGTTAGGCATAAAACTGTCTAGTGACATTTACCCACTCTACCGCCGTCCGAGTAATTCCACAGCAAGTTAACGATTTATTATCGACTCACTTCAACGCGGTACGTCGGATACGATAGTTTATAGTTTTCGCAACTGTTACTTACCGGCTTTACCGCACCCTACCGCTCACGTGCCTCTCGTACCGCTTACGTACCGCGTGGTACTATGCTAATCAAGATTGCCATTAGCTGCAGAACGAACGTAATTTGTTCTAATGTTGCCTATCTACGAGTGGATCACATGTTTGTGGGTTTTGTTATAAGTAGGTACTAGCGTGTAGAAAGTTTTCTATGTATGAAGCAAATAGTAATTAGGCATTCAGGATTGGACGTAGCGTTCAGTAGTTACTGCCTATAAAGTACCTGGGTAAAGTTTTAAACGCTTTTTTATTTACTTAAGTGATAAGTGACCCGCGGTACTGGATAATTGGTGAGTCGCACGAAATTACTCGTGAATAGACCATTTTAATTAATATTAGTTTTTCTTGAGGCAATCCGCACGAATTCAATTTATTTATGGACGAATCGACAGCTCCAGCAAGATGTAGTAGTAAAGTACACTAGCGCACAGAAGTGATGTTGTGTAAAAATCTCATCGTGAAAACATAGGTGAAGTAAGCTTGAAGTGAGTTGTCAATAGAGTCAGTCCCTAGCTTTAGGTAGAATGATAGCTCACTTCAAGCTTACTTCACCTATGTTTTCATGATGATATTTTTACAGAATACATCAGCAGAACCCAAACGAGTTATTTGTCTATACTTAGGTACTTTGTAGGTATATTCCAGACCCAAACAAAATGCTGTTTGCTTCATTTTATACTGTAATATTTTCCAATATTTGCTGACGCAGAAATAATTCGATTCAGTGAAGAGTATTCGTGTATTCAATAAGATTAAATTCAAACAATAAACGTCAGATAGTATTTAAAATGGAGTCGATTTTTAATTTCAATAAATTCACAACATTTTTACTTCAGAACTTATTTTTACTTGTGTTCGGTATTATTATTTCGATAATACGCTAAAACTTTTCTTTTTTCAATAATTTTTTACGTAAATGTAAGCACCATTTGTATACATTTAGTAGAAGAAAAAGCGCTGATTCACGCTCCATTATGGAAAATAAATAAAGCGTAAAGCTGAAATTATTTCAACTCTTAAACGAAACGGAGGTAGCCAATGATGATTCTGCAGTTCTGAGGGTCGTATTTGAACAATAATATCAGGAATATCGGTTAAAGATATCGATAAAGTTATAAAATAATGCTTATTTAAAACCATGTTTTGGCTTTTTGGTACCAATTTTAACAAACTCAATTTCGGAGTTTTATATAATATTAATAAGTTAGAATTACTATACAGGTGGCATGGGACATCGACCCGAAAACTGTTACCATGGTTTGAGTACGTGATTCTGAACCCCCTGCGTTGAAATTTTTCGTCGCTTATTCTTTTTTAAATCTGCTGTTCCATATATTTTGACCACGTAGGTATTGCTGTTTTCTATGAAACAGCAGATTTTTAACCGACGAAAAATTTCGCATTTATAGGTTATATTAGTTATAATTCTATAGGGATATCTGTATGAACCATTTACCAAGAACAATGTAAAAGTATGTCTATATAGTAATTGTCTCGAGTAAAAATTAATCAAAAAGACAAAATGTAGGTACCTAACAAAGCGTCCAAATCTAAAATTATTTTCGAATCCTTTTTCCATTAACACACAACGTCGAGTCTGGAAATTTTCGACATATAAAAAGGCGGGTTCGGACTTAAGAAGCAAAAAATCGGTCGACAATTTATTCGTGGGCGGGTTGGGCATCTCTAATCGGCGTCATCAATCAGTTGGTCCCGCGATCGGATCAACTGACGGACAACCCCCGCCTCCCGCACCCCGCAACCCGCGCGTCCTGCCACACCTCATCTCACACCCCGTTAATAGGAGGCCGAGTAGGCCTCATGTAAGTGGACTGGACTGGACTGGCATTTTCATTATAAATTCAGTTTTTATTTTGTTATGGAAAAATAGATATAACTTACAAACTTACCCATCTGGTTATCATTTCGATAAAATGATATGAGTAGGGAAGAGTTCGAGGAACTCAGTCCTGGCATGAAATTCTGCAAATAATAAAAGCATCAATATAACTGGCATATAACTGCAATATTAATGGATCAGTTCCAGATATTCGTATCCATTGAATTGGCTGTTTTAATGTTATATTCCAGGAGTAGGTATATTGACTACAAACAAATACAACCGTCGAGTTTCGCAATATTTTTCGGGTCCGAAATTGAAAAAAACTAAATAAAATTATGATCTTTTGAAAATTCAGCAACAATAAAAGTAGTAGGAAAAATAATAGCAAACGAGAGTTTTATGAGGTGGAAACAAAGAATGCTTGAAATTTCATCCGCATAATATTTGACAAAACCAATGTTTACCTGAGTCGTTGGGCTGGCCGTTGTGTTATCTATGACAACAGTCTGCTCCAGGCTTGTCGCGATGAACGTACAGAAATATTCCTGCTGGCCTCACCAACGTAGTATTTATATCGTCTGAATAGGGTTCAAATCATTTTTGCGTAAAACAATCGCCAGTACGGAACCTTCGCGCTTCGCTGACATGGGTAATGTTTGCACCCGTCTCTGAATTGATTTACCCACATCCGTAAATGTCACGGTTTTTCGCGCCAAAATCGACTATTATTGGAATATGAATATGTCTACAAATATGGCAGTACCGCTTTTTGTTTGTGGTTATTGTTGCGTGGCGTATAATTTTTGATGCGATTATAGTCTGGCGTTAGTTCAGTGATCCCTATCTAGTTTGATTGTGAATTCACTGTACGGCCAAACAATTCGACTCAATTTTTATTTTTCCAAAATAAAATTTGAGTTTGGTAGCAACGGCTTTGTTTATTTCGCATGGTTTCAAATTGTTTTTCAAGATATTTTTTGTGCTAATTTTGAGGACTTAAGGGTACGCTAGTCGGTCATTCTTCCATACAAACGTAGTATGGTGATAATTCGTCTGCTTGTAGGTGTACGTTCAAAACTTATCAATTTGTTTTGTCATTATCTAGCCTTGTATGGAAGCTGAATTGACGTCGAAACTTCCAAATTGCAACACTTATTTTAAATTTGGGCGTAAATAAATAACTTATATGGTAAAAAAATTGCTAAATAGAAACTGTACAGGGATAGATAATTTATTCAAAAAATATAATAGTTTTATTTTGAGTAAATACATCCAATAGTTTTTCTAATCTATACGGTTATCTATACGGTCAAAGGTCTGTTCATGAAATATTACGCGCTCGTTTTCGTTATAAATCATCGTCGATTTGACTAAATAAATATATAAATTAAAACTACATAAATAAATACTAAATAAATAAAACTAAATAAATTAATAATTAGACTCATTAGCATGCATATTAGTCACACCCACCAATGAGTTCGAGCGGTCGAGTAGAGCAACCTTAACGTTAACATGTTGGCAAGATCAACATGTTAAGTCCTCAAAATTAAAACCAAGTTTATATAGTCTGCACTCATTTCCAAAATACATCACGTGCATTTAAAAACTTTCATATATTTCAGTAAAATCCACAAAGATTGAACGTTATCAAAACTTCGTCTGACTTACCGCACTTTTACATTCACTGTTCAATATTCTGAAGACAAAGCGTCAAGTTCTATAGTTTTAAACCTTCAAAGAATAAGCTTTGGAATAGTGGAAACTCTATTAAAATTATCCTCAGACGAGCATAAGTTTTATTCTAATACTTCGCACGTAGTTTGTTCAAACGATAGCGCAAGGGCTTAGAAGGGAATGAAAATTCTGTTTCAATGGATTAATTTGCACAAAACTTAAATAAATGTTACCTATGTTTACTATGTTTAGGTTATGTAAACTAGGCATCTTCAATTTCATTGCTGGTCCGATTGCCATTCCAAAATCACATTTTCGTCCTATCGATGATTCCATTTATCTGTTTTAAATTAGCTTCGACCGAGTCAGCCACTTCGATAGCGTTATCGTTGACCTCGCAAAGATCTTCCATAGTGGAGGTGTTAGTGCACAGCGAGCAGGATAAGAGGTGATTCCAATGAGCCACAGTCTCATCGGAAACGATGCCAAAATCACTGTTTCTATTTTCATTTCTTCGTGTGTGGTTATAGAAAATCTTACAAACCTGCTGAATTAGCACTGTGTAGCGTGTGCGCTTATACTTTGTTAAAATCTCACCTTCGGCCCTTTGAAGATCGAAAATATTAATAATATCTTCATTTTTCTTTTCATCTACCCATTTGATAACCTTTCTTTTGACCATAACTGACGTGAATATAATATCAAAAGTTTATTTGTTGTTACAGAAAGAGCTATACTGACCAGCTATGTATCACTCATGCGACAATGCATTGAGCTTGCTGAAAAAGTTGGAGCAGCTAAGGCTTAAGTAGATCAAACTGTGTAACTCCGCTATTTAACACAAATATTAAGTTTTAAATAAAGTGTTTTGGGTCACATATTTTTCGTGTAATTTTTGTTTCAAATATGCTTTTGCATGAACGACTATTTAGATTTAAAGACAGAAAAAGTTTCGAGTTTTCTTCTATATCGCTATCAATGCCGCTCATATTGCAAAAATATGTGACAGACTGGAAGCATAAATATCTGACAGTCATGTTTGAAAGTAGAAATGTAAATAATAAGCGTTTTTTTTCTTCCCGTCTTAAAGTAGGTGAGTTTTAATTTAAATTTACTGTTATGTTTTTATGCTGCCAAAGTGATGTCAGATATTTTCTCAGAGTAATAATATTACTCTGAGGCTATTTTCGATCGCAAAGACGACAGAAAAGACAAAACTTTAAAAAAGAGATGACAACTTCCTTGATGACCGACAAACCTCAAGTCTATAAGACTTTATGATGCTATTGCTCAGCTATCACTGTAAGGTACCTGGATCCGCAGTAATAAGCTATTGTTCGCCCTGCATCGATATTACGAGAAAGGCCTCTTCAAAGAGGCGATTATCCGGTAGTAAGCCAATGACGATAAACACAGATTACTTAAAACATCTGCAAAGTCTTCCAAGGATTGGGGGCTATTTGTACCTACTCCAGTACTCCTGAATATTGTAGTAGCTCTTTGATAGACATATCGATCAATATTGGAAATATACGTGTACCCCGAGGCAAGGCAAAATGAATTGTGTTTTTTGTGATAACTCCCTGTGCGTCAGCGAAAAACCGGGCAAGTGCGTGTCAGACCACGCACAATGAAGGGTTCCGTAGTTGGGATTAATTTATCCCAAGAAAAAATTTAACATTGTAGTTGAAAAGAAAAAAAACATGTTCTCCCATACATTCCGTATGGGAGAACATGTTTTTTCAACTGCAAATTTAAGTTGGCCGATTATTACCCGTTAAGCTGTAAATGCCTACTTAGCTGTGATAGTTTTCCTTTTAATTTCGTTATATGTACTACAGGTGTGATTTTTTTCATAAATCCAAGTACAACCATTTAGCTGGCAGGGAGGGGGGACACTATACTCTAACAAAAAAAAATACCACTTTGTCGGCGTGATTAATAATATATGTACCCATGTCAAATTATAGCTTTCTTGTACTAACAGTCTCTGAACCGCAGACAGACAGACAGACAGACGGACATGGCGATACTGTAAGGGAGCCTTGTTTACTACGGAACCCTAAAAATGATTCAAGTGTCTCTTTACCGTTTTGTCCGACCCCACAGAAAGGGGCTCGAGTAAATGTTTTAAAATGCAATTTTGTCATACAATACTCTGTTTTTGATCGAGTAAGGTTAAGGATAAGGTTTCAAAATTGTTATTTATACCTTTGTTCAATGTACTCTATCAGAAACATGGGTGGCTATTTAATCGAAGAAAGATAAATATCTCGGATATTTTTCTTGCTACTTTTAATATTTTGGATTGTTTGACATCTTAAATTGATGGCAAAACTCAAAAAAGTCGATTTAAATTTGTGTTTCCATCACACATGTAAACTATGGAAGGCACATGCCCTAAAAATAAAAAAACATTTTTATTTACCTACATCAAATGAGGGTTACGTGGTGAAGGTGACCATGGAGTCCTGCCAAATTTTGAGACATGTTCAAACGTGTTCTCTTCGGTGTCCCCTCTGCGTGTATTTACGTCGTCGTTTGCGTTAAAATTATATCAATATACCGCACCTGCTACTAATATATGCATATGTTAGTAATGGTAAACAGCTGGCGACGGTCTTTTTTATTTTGAACATGTTGAGACGTAACTCTTTTAGGGATTTTTGTTTTATATATTTTTGAGGTTGTTTTTCCGTATATAGAAATCATTTTGGGTTCAGACGTTACACTTCGAGTAAACCGAATGATATTAGCATGATAGAGCAAGTTATTGGAACTCTCAAAAAATTTATATTTTCGGAAAATCTAGTTTTATCAAATTCACAAAAGCCTCTAGGGCATTCCATTTTTGGTATTATTTATTTACTCTCGATATAATACCTACGTAAGTTATTGTCATTGAAAATCTGCCTCGATACGAGAACTTCTTTTGTAGTCGTTATGAGGTCTTGTAAACAAGATAATAATAAAATATATTTAAAAGTAAAAATTGGTAAAATTCAGTGTTCTCAGTGTTCAGATGTTCATAGATAAGTAGTTAGTAATAGGGGGACATTTTTATCAAAAATATCTTCACTTGTGGGAATTCTTCATAAAAATGGTATCTAAAAATAAAATAATGATTGATACCTATTTTTCAACTCATTATTCACAGTCAATTTGTGCTAATAAAAACGAAAAATGATTTTCATAATTCTCATGAGAAAAATGTTTGACTTCGAAAAGATAAAGAATGAGATGCATGTTCAGTAATAAAGGTGACTCAGACGACCTGTCACCTTAGGATGGGTTCACACGTGTGGTATTCAAAATATTGCTGTAATTCTGTAATTATCAAAAAAGGAATGCCATTCAGACCTAAAAGCCTTGTGAATTTTGTTTAGGGGTGCGTTACCTTTTGATGTTGTTAGAAGTATTTTTCTACAGTAAATTATTGTAAAGTTAACGAGAGGGTTAAATTAAAAGATTAGAATTTCGTTTCTGGAACATAATTTTTATTACACCGTGTCTGATGATAATTCGTGTAGGAACAAAATAATTTTGAAAATATTTGCCAACATCGTGCTCCAGTATCCAGGATACAAATTCATTAAAATCAATAACACAGCGGGAGCTTTATTAATTTATTTTTCACCAGCGCTACAAAAGATTTCTTTGAAATTAATTTCGCTCTGTCCTCCGAAATATGAAGAATCATAATTATTGGGATCAAAATATCCGGATATTCGAAATTACAAGCGCCAAACAATAAGAGCACTGTGAATGACAATCTATTTTTAAAGAAAGTAACTGTAATTGCCTGCGACGAGGTCAGGTGGGTCTTCGTTGGATTTGTAAAGGGCCTCATTTGTTCCTTTCCTCCTTGATTTTCCGGTGCAGAACAAAAGCTATGGTGGCCTGAATGAGACCTCCTGCCCTGTTCTGTTGTCCTAGTACAGATTAGATGTATAGGTACTATATACGCACTTATGTACAGAGGTCGTGAGTTCAAAGAATATCCATTATTACGGATGCTTTATTGTCTTCCGTCTTCGGTATTGTAGGGTAGCAACATACTCGTATCTACCTATTTAATTTTGTTGGTTGTGTATGTATTGGAGGTACAAAGGAGTGTTGTGATCCTGTCTCATATTGTAATTATGTCTCATAAAGAGACATTCAAATCTCACATTAATAAAAGATGTATGTGGCACATGAGATTTTGAGTTATGTCTCTGGGGTGGCGACGATGGGATACCATACTCCATAAAGGTGTGAACACGAACATCGAACAAGGAACATTTGTTTTGTACGTGTGAATGTAAATTTGCAAAGCAAACACGAACACCATACGAACAGTCACACCCTTGTGTTCGCGCTCAACCGCTCCGCTCTCTTTAGTAGCCATGGATTCGAATTTGGATCGCCACGAACATTTTTGACGAACAGTGTTTGATGTTCGTTAGTGGTACGCACATTCAAACAAAATGTTCGATGTTTGTGTTCACCATGTACTTGTTCGTTCTTGCGTACACGCCACGCCTCTAGACAACGGTGACAAATAGTGACCACTTACTAACTTGTTTGTTGCCCCAACACAATTCAAAGCAATGATGATGCATATAAGATTTGAGATTGATGCCTATCAACGCACCCAGGGAACAGAAGACATTCTCTTGTGTTTTTAGGTAAATACATAATTATTTATAAACCACCTGCACCCCGCATAAGTCTCAATTCCGTAGGAATATCGGGATAAAAAGTATTATATGTCCTTTTCCAGGATATGGTCTACCTATGTGCCAAATTTCATCCAAATCTGTTCTGCTATTTTAGCGTGAAAGCGTAACAAACAAACTCACTTTCGCGTTCATAATATTATTAGTAAGGATGTGGGTGTACTATAGGTACACCTCTGCCTACTCCTTCGCGAAAATACAGGCGTGATGTTATTTAATGTGACATATTAAGAAAAAAGAAAATAATGCCTTCACAAACATAATACATATTTTAACATACACAAGACAGTAGACTTGTAACTACTTGTTTGTCTTTCCTATAAAGTTCGCAAATGTAAATACAAGACCGTTCTTTTCCTGTCTCCCGTTAAAAGAAAACGTGATAACCGCTGTAACCCTTCAGAGCAAAACCACAGGATTTGTGCCCCTAAATAAACATTCGCATTCTTAGTAGTGCCCCAACACACGGAACATTTGTCATTTGTCTTTTAACAACTATGTCGGGATATAGTTGTGACGTGCAAGGGTAAATCTTTGGGTTTTTCATAAATGCAACTTGGACAGGGGGAGGAGCTCGTGGCTAAGTAACAACAGCCGCACTGGTCGATCCATCAGGTTAAGCTACGCTTGCCGGGGTTGGTCAGTGGATGGGTGACCATCTTTGCATACCGAGAATCCTCCGTGCCTCGGAAAGCACGTTAAGCCGTTGGTCCCGGCTGTCTTTCGTGGATCTTTTTTAAGCCCGAAAGTCTGACACCAGTCTTACCAAGGGGTATCGTATTACCCAGTTACTGGGTTGTGGAGGTCAGATAGGCAGTCGCTCCATGTAAAATACTGGTATTCAGCTGCATCCGGTTGGACTGGAAGCCGACTCCAACATGGTTGGGAAAAGGCTAGGCAGATAGATAGCAAATAAAAAAGAAACACGTTATTCAAGTCCCCCTGACTTGAATAACGTGTTTCTTTTTTATTTGATGTTTCATAGTTTGCTTTTTAAGGTTCCGTACTTTAAAAGGAAAAACGGAACCTTTATAGGATGACTTCGTTGTCCGTCTGTCTGTCTGTCAAAACCCTTTTTCTCATGAACGTGTTAGAAAGTGGATTAAAACTACATTTATAGGTATAGGTATCCATTTAATTATCAAGTTTTGAGTGTCAGGATGGTTAAGTACCTACTAGTTATTTACTTTATATGTAGGTACTTTCTATGAATATGGTGTAGGGAAAGGATTTTATGAAGAAAAGCACAGAAAGACAAGACTAGGCATTTATTTACATTTAGGCTTGTCAATACATAGGTCTTGTATCGTTAATGAGAAAACTATTTGTCCGTTCCTAATCTAGGTCATCACGGAGAAGAAGGACAAGAAACTCCGTGGCAGCTTCGTTTATATTATTGGATCAACACATTGTTACATCAGCTTAGATCATTATAATATCACATTAATCTCTTGGACCATTTCTCCAAGCTAGCAATATTAGGCATATTAAAACACATACAGAACAACATAATTATCAGCAATAATCAAAATATAATAATAATTATCAATTAACTTACATGAACATTGTAGGTAGTCTGTCGATCTTTCACAAGAAGTGATGTGATCATCAATACTTGCAGAGCTTCCGCTATGCTACATGATTTATTCTTACGTTGGCTTTTAGCAACTTTATATTACGGACATGGACACCACTCAGGGTCTGTCCTGTAAAAGTCGGAGGTCCTATAACGTCCAACCGTTTAACTCAAGTTCCTTTTCAAGATTGGCGGTCACACCATCTTACCAGCCTATCAACCTTACAGGTCCCTCAAATATTGCCGCCCATTCTCCCGCCATTTTAGACGAATCATAGATGGTCATACATAAATGTTAAATATCTTCTAACCAAAGTAATAATTAACAAATATTATTAGTGGAACTATCTTAAAACTTAATAACATTATTTAGCGATATACTATATATTTATTTGTAATCTTTATAATAAAATGTCATAAAATAATAACATCAACTGGATGTTCCGAAAATCGTTTGAAACACCATGTTACTTTAAAACTGCATTATAAAATCGTGATAAATATTATGAGTATCATATTAATTATTACTTATTCAATATTAATTATTTATTGTACTGATATGTTAATAAACATTTATATTGATCTTCATAAAACCACAAATCATGACTTGTTCGAAAAGTCTATAATCGTTGTTTATGAAACAGCCTTTTCAGCAGTGACTTTTGAGTCACACCGCGGCGCGATTTGCGCCAATTGGCTGAGTAGTACGATAGAGGTTAAAACTATTTATATAATACATCTGTTTAGGAAATATCAATTATAGAAATGCAAATCAAATATTACTACCTTTATATTATTCACTAAACATTAATTACGTTTATTAAAATATTGTTGAAATGGAACGTTTCCAAACGTCAATGTCATCTATCATTCTGACAGCTGACGTTCATACTGTGATTTATTGTTGTAAACAAACAATTAAAGTGATCAATACAATTAGATATTCTCCGATAAATATGAATAACCTCACAAACGCGTGGAAGTATTAACTTTAAATTAATGTCAAATACGTAGGTCTACGATCCCTTAGATCTTTGGAGCTCTTAAAAAATCAAGCTTCTAAAACAACGCAATAAAAAAAATACGGCCATTTTTGCGACATATTTTTATACTCGCAAATAAATCAAAACCAATGGGGTACTTCCTGTTGACCTAGAATCATGAAATTAGGCAAGAAGCAAGGTCTTACAGCACAAGTAAATGAAAAAGTCCGAAAATCGTTCATGAGTAGTGTAATAACAAAAAAAAAAAATTGCTTATAAACTAACAATTGCAGTTGGAGAATTTATTGACCGTGACATATATGACACCCTTAAATACGACTACACATTACTGATACACGCTGTATAAGACAAGTTTAAATTCGTTAATGTAAATTAATTAACGTAATCTGGTTTTAAAATAATAAGAACATAAATATACATAGGCCTATGTAATTTGTATATGCTAAAACAAAACATTTCTAGCCGAAAATATTGAGCCATATTTTACAACAGTTTGTGGCAATTTATATTTCACTTAAGTTACCCTATTACCTACTTTTGAGCATGGCACAGGGAATAATTTAGATTTAATGGCGCAGAAGATATTATAAGCTACCTCTGTATAAGGCATGATGAATCGGGCTAAAGTTGAGAATTTTGTTAAGTTTCAAGGATCCCGTTGCTCGTCGTCTGTGGAAAAGTGCACTGGAGTGTTTCTTTATGATGGAACTTGAGGAATTTTTGAAATATCGATTCTAGAGTTACATTCAAAAAGTTTCGTTGTATATTTAGAATTTATGAATAAAGCGTAGGTTCTTAAATTGAAAATGTTTAGGAAGGGCTCTTGGCTAAGTAACAACAGCCGCACGGTTCGATCGATCAGGTTAAGCTAAGCTCGCCGCGGTCAGTCCGCAGATGGGTGACCATCTTAACATACCGCGACCCCTCCGTGCCTCGGAAAACACCTTTAGCCGTTGGTTCCGGCTGTTATTCTTGAATCTTTGACAGTAGTTACGGGTCGTCAGAAGCCCGGAAGTCTGACAACCAGTCTTACAAAGGGATATCGTGTTACCCAGTAACTGGGTTGTACAGTTCAGATAGGCAGTCGCTCCATGTGAAATATTGGTATTCAGCTGCATTCGGTTAGACTGGAAGACGATCCCAACATAGTTGGGAAAAGGCTAGGCAGATTGCCTTAAATTTAAAATATTTCCGTGTTCGTTAATCTTCGGGATATTACTTCAGTGATGCATCACCCTTAAACGTTCCCACTGCTGAGACAGAGGCCTCCTCTCTGTGGCAGGGAGTGGGCCATATTCCCCCACGCGGGCCCAGTGCTGGTTGGAGATGTCACATATCTTCGAATCTTTGGTTCTAGGTCATGCCGGTTTCCTCACGATGTTATCCTTCACCGTTTTGAGAGCAGAGGTGATAAAATAAATTACTTTTTTCGAACACAAGTCGGGTACATAAGTCGGGGCTGTTACCACTGGGCCACTGCTACTGCTTTTGCTGAGTTATATTCAAAAAGTTCGCTTCTATTTTTAGAATGTATTAATAAAGCGTTCTTAAATTGAAAACGTGTGGGTGCGTGTTCGCTTAATCTTCGAGATATTACTTCCGTGGAGCTGATTGATCAAATATTGTTTGACGTTGTTATTTACATGTCAGATATATTAGGTACTGTAAGAGCCTGTGCACACGATGCGGACCGGCGTCGCTTCGGCGTCCTAGTTACAAATATCCGTCGTGGCACCGCACGTACACCGGACTTGCAACCCGAGAGACGAGGCGGGGAGGGCTTGTTTGTGCGGCAGAACCGTGTGACCGCCAGTGCGGTGAAATCTTTGCGGTGCGGCGCCGCAACGCATCGTGTGCACAGGGACTAAGTTCTGTGTTTCAGCTTAAACAAAGGTTTCCTAGAAGAGCGGTAACCGCCACATAACGGCCGCAGTGACGGCTGTGATGAAAATGATGCCAGTGGGGTTTGACTTTACGGTGTCAAAAAACGCTCTATAGGAAAACACACCAACTTACTATAAATAACGTTTCACTGATGGCATTTGCCGGTAAATTACGGACGCTCTGTGGCGGCCACTACTCTTCTCGGAAACCGTTATGACATTCCCTTTTAGCGTTCACACCCTAAAATAATTAAAATAATTTTGAATTTTATCTATATAAATAAAAATTTATTGCATTAATATTAGTCTATCAATAACTCGAAAATGGCTCAACAGATTTAAGTGATTATTTTTTTTGTGTTGTTCGCCTCATTAAAGGGGTGGTTTAGGAAAAAAAAATTGGAAGAACCTAACAGAACGGCCGAAAAATCGAAATTTAAATTTTGACAGCACGTCTGCCAGGTCAGCTAGTGCATAATAAATACCATGTACTCGTATTATGAACCAATGTAGGTTTCTTTACAACACCTAACAACTTGATAATCACTTAAAATGTCATTAATTCTAAGGGCGTGGTTGCCCAATTAGTTTTGCTAGTTACCCCATCCCAAATTAATTCCTACATGTAGGTACAGAAGTTGTAACAATTGGGAAACTTGTGACAACACGGTATCACGCCTGTCACTGTGGGTGCCAACTATCGACGTAACACCTATCTATATTCGTTTTCAAATGGTTTTAAATGATGATTAAGCATCTTAGGTCTTTAAGGCGAAAGCGTCAAGGTAGCCCGCGAAATTCAAATTTTCTTACGTTATTTGCAATTTGCAGGTCAGTATCATGTTGTATGTTGATCTTAATATGATTTGCGGCCGTATCTAATGTTTATTTATAGAATTATAATCATAAAAATGATGAATACAACTCTCTAAGTTCATATAATCGCATTGAATGACTATTTCATGAAATCATGACATTCGGCGATTGTGCTTACTTATGGAGTTGTATTGCTGATTGTAATTATTATAATTATGTAAAACCATATTGGTTACGGTCGCGAATCATATTTTAATCAACATAAATCCTCACACTGACCTGCAAAATGTAAAAAACTAAAGAAATATTGTTTTTTTTTTGTCCTATATCTACAAAAGAAACGGTCTACGTTTTCTACGGAGCAAGTATTTTTATCCGCATTTTGATGGTGTGGAGCAGCTGCGTGTGATTGTAATTTTCGGCATTTTTAGGGTTCCGTACAGTACGACACAACTAAGATGTAGCATAAATTTGAAAATTAGCATACATTCATTTCAATTTTACGAATACATTATCAAGTTATTGCGTTTGCGTAAAGATCATTTTCACCTAAAGCAGTAATAAATATTAGTGATTTTGACGGCGCACTCAGTTCAGATCGGTTTTACGAATTTTGCCGATGCTACATCTAAGTTGTGTCGCACTGTACCTCAAAAGGATAAAACGGAACCCTTATAGGATCACTTCGTTGTCTGTCTGTCATTCTGTCAAGGCCCTTTTTCTCAAGAACGCGTCCTATCAAGTTGAATCTCATATCAAATACGTATAATGGTCTCTTGGAGCTCTAAAAAAATTATAGAATTAAAAAAAGAAAAATATTTCGATTTATAGGAGAACATGGTTTTCAACTACATACATAGTTAAGTTTGTTTTTGGGATATATTCATCCCAACTACGGTTGTGCGACAACCCTTTGTCCCAACTGACTGGTCCGACAAGCACTTGGCTGGTTTTTTATTTGTGTATGAATATGAACTCGGTTTTGTGCATTATTTGCGACTGAAGCGAACGTCTGCGATAATGCGTCAATACATATAACACTATGAAAAATTACATATCGGCCACGCATCAACTCGGAAGCAGCACCATACACTTTTATCGTAGTCTCATCGATCATGTCAGTGACAAAACCGATGTTTCTGACGCAACCCCTTGTGTGCTTGTGTCGATTGATTGTAGACCATTACAATCAATCGACACAAGCATACAATCACAACATAACTTAATACCTGTTTTATTTTAAAATCCTCTTCGAAGTAGAGGTCCTCAATCCGCTACACATTTCGTGTTTCTCGCCCGACGCAAACAAGCAACTAACACTGGACTCATATAAGGGTAAATCTGTAACGTAGGACGGGCTCTCAAAGGACTTGCCCGTACAGCCATCGACAAATATTTGTCAATCGCTTTGTTTCCATTCGACGAACATTCTTCACGCTAGTTTCGGATCTCTGTGATAGAGAAAATATTATTAGAACGTTGTGTATTTACACTTGTCTTCTTGTTTATGCTATGCTATGCCGCAAATAACATTATGGACCGTTCTGGATACGATTTTGTTTTTTTACGTTTTCAATAATCAAGCTTTTTGTTTCTAATCACAACATTTTAATGCGAATGAGAGTTTGTTTGTTTGTTACGCTTTCATGCTATAACGGCTGAACAGATTCATATGAAATTTGGCACATGGGTAGACCATGATCTGGATTAGGACATAGAATACTTTTTATCCCGATATTCCCACGGGATCGAGGCATATGCGGGTGAAACCGCCGGGCGCAGCTAGTAAGTTAAACTGATTACAAGTATCTAGGTGAGGATGGCAGGTGGCGTTCGTTTCTGTCTATCCCCCTCAGAAAAAGGCGTGAGTTATTATGAGATTTTAATGAGATGTATGTATGTTTCAAACGAATTAGCCAGATATTCAAGCGGTGGTGTAGTTGTTAACTTTGTTGGCTATAATTTATACTCCATTTGAAGATTACATATTTATATAAACCTTTTTACAGTCCGTTCCACCGATTTTGAATTCTATACCGTAAGCATAAGAATGCCATTAAAAGCAAAAATGTGGTTACAATACCAACTGTTTATTGCAGCTGCCATTTGTCATGCCACCAATGCAATAGAAGTCAATATCGGTTGAAAAACCTGTAAAAAAGGTTTATTTCAATGTTTAATCTTATTTTAAATGGAGTATAGATCGTTGTCATCAGTAAATTTTTTATGTCCTGCATTGTTGTGCCATTCAAGAATAGTCCAAATACGAAAAATAAAATGATTTTGCTGGAAAACTTCAATATTTGATACCGTTAGAATGTTTATAGCTCACCGTGGTTACAGTAGTAGCCAGATATGCCAGTCGGTCTGAATAAAAGTTCTCAGGAAGCCGACCTCGAAATTATTGCTATACAGACAAGATAAAAAATGATCTGGAAAAAAGGCACCTTATTTACACACGACGCTAAAAATATATGAGCTGTAAATAGAAAAAACCTATCACAGGATCTATGAAGCTATGAAGTATACAATTTAGTCCTGAGTTTTCCTGTTTTTGTCTGTTATCGGCATGCGGCGCTGGTGACGCGACTAACGACCGATGTCGACATTTCAGTGAAATGTCACAATGATTTATCGGCTGTACCACAGGCGTATACGCCGGATATATGTAGGTACGTAGATATACTCGTAGGGTATATATACCCGAGATGTATATGTTATATAGTTTTGAGGGACGACATGAGAATTAGTAATTTCTGGCTCCGTAAGCAAGATTTCATATTTATTTTAGTTAATTATTCTTTCATCTTTTAGGGTTCCGTAGTAAACAAGTAACCCTTATAGTTTCGCCATGTCCGTCTGTCTGTCTGTCCGCGTCTTACCTCAGAAACCGTTAGTTTTAGAAAGCTGTAATTTGGCACGGGTATACATATTAATCACGCCAACAAAGTGGTAAAATAAAAACTTTTATTAGGGTACCTCCCCTACACATAAAGTAGGGATGTTTTTTTTTCTCGTTTATCCCATGGGATACACCATGGTTTACACCATGGTGTGGTGTCGTTGGAAAGGTCATACATTGTGGGTGTGTGAAAATCATTTTTAAGAATCCAAATTTAGGAATCCGTTTGCGAAATATTAAGCTTTAAAGTACAAATTTTTGTTAGAGTCAAGTGTCCCCCTCCCCCTGCCAGCTACATGGTAGTACTTAGATTTGTGAAAAAAATCACAGCAGTAGTTTATATAAAACGAAGTTAAAAAGAAAACTATCACAGCTAAGTAGGCTTTACAGGTTAACGAGTAATAATCAACCAACTTAAATTTGCAGTTTGAAAAACATGATCTCCCATACATTCCGTATGGGAGAACATGGTTTTTAACTACAATGTTAAATTTGTTCTTGGGATAAATTCATCCCAACTACGGAACCCTTTATTGTGCGTGATCGGCCGGACTTGGCCGGTTTTTTACATGAATTGGATGAAATTAAAGAACTATCGATCACGTAGGGACACTTCAATTATAGCCCCCCCCGTTGCCCTTTAGGTGACTTTGAGCCTTCTAATTAGGCCCATTGTGAGTGACCACGTTTCCGTGCCATCGGTCAATTACTTACTTATCATTATGAAGAGATCCGTAAGAGAACCAACATAGCCCGAAGAACTGCCAAACTTAAGTGGTTGTGGGCAGGCCGATGGGGCAGAAATGTTCTGAAGTGGCCACCGCGTACTGGAAGACGAAGCGTTGGAAGGCCTCCCACAAGGTGGACCGAAGACGTCGTGAAGACCGCAGGAAACGGCTGGCTGCGAGAAGCTCAAAACCGGTCGAGATGGCGATGCTTGGAGGCCCAACCATCGCCCCAGCAATGGACGTTTTTGGCTGAAATTACGAGTATAATGATGAAAGAACTATCGTATGCGTATAGGGACGAATTAAAAACACGGATTTGCCTTATAAAGTCTTCATTATCAAAACTGACCATTAAAAGATACTGTTTACTTTGAGAGAAAGAACAAAATAGGTTACACAACTTGTATTGCATTTAAATGAACAGATTACAATTTTGTAATTAGTTTTCCAGTTATCTGAACATGCAGTGGACGCTATACATTTTAATATTACGTTACTCAAATAAACGTAAGGTACGTTGTATATGGATAAAGTCACTAAACATGAATATTCATACATATGAAAATTTTATTATTTTCGTCTTTATTACAACAATTATTTTTAAGTATAAGCATGTCCCAAATTTTCATTGTTTGAAATACTATATTTTATTCCGTCTCATATCTTTTTATTTCCGAAGCCAAAAGGGTTTTAACAATTTAGATTTATATTTATTGGTATTTCTACGATAACTATCACATATATTATGTAAAGAAGAGTAGTTTAAAATATACGCCTACATGTTCTATACATAAAATAAAATAACGAAGTATTTTTGTTCGTTTGTCTGTTTGTCTGTATGTTCTGGATTGGCGCAAAAACGGCTGAACGCTGGATGAAATTTGGATCACAGATAGTTTATAACCTGGATAAATATATAGGGTGTGGCGGTGTGTTTCCGTCGGATAATTTTCGCCATCCACGCGGGCGAAGCCGCAGGCTAAACTTTGTACATAATAATTGTTCCCATTTATTCGCCTTAGCTGGGTTCGTTTCTCGGTTCGGGCATTGTTATTGGATTTTTCCATCTGGAATTTCTCAGTAGCAGGCTCGCCCCCTATTACATGGGATTTAAACATAACTGGCAAAATGTGGATGTACCTCTGCCTAATTATTCGGGGAAGACTGGCGTGATGGTATGTATGTTATTTGCCTATAAGGTTAAGTGGCAAGTAAAAGCCTAGATACCTACTTATCCTGCAAGAGCTAATATCTAAGCCTACGATAGACGAGGCTTTGCTTATTAGTGTTACTTTGTAAGGAAAAACTTGTCTTGAACTGTCCCCTCTTTTATCGTAACAAAACAGGTGCCTTAAGGATTAAGTCAAGAGAAAAAATGTAATGGGCCTGAACTACATCATTTTCAAGTCTAACGTTTGTTTGATCTGAACTTAACAGACTAACCACGCCTTTCCCCAAACTCCATTAAACTAATTTAAAATGACTTCGGTCTAAAATTTACATTCATATTCATTGATATTACCGATTTTGATACACATTTCTGTGGCGCGTCGAATTTTCGATAACCGCGCTTGCCACTTATTTCGGGCAAATTTGTGTACAGACGTGTGCAAAATTGGAACGCAAAAATTTTCGGTTCATATACAATATGGGGAATACTGAAGATGGCGTGGCGAGGTAATTTGTGCTGGCTTCGTTTTTAATCTTTTTATTTCATATTTATAGGTATTTTTTATTTTTGTCGGTATTGTCCGTCCCTCGTTAGTTTCAATGTAAGTTCTCATCTCTGTTTCGGGGAAATGTGTTATTTAAAGGGGTTTTTACATCGCTGCGTACTGGTAGCATCCAACTTATCACTAAAAAGTTTTTTTTTTGTCGGTATTGTTTGTCCCTGGTTGGTTTTCAGGTAAGTTTTCATCTCTGTTTCGAGAAATGTGTTA
Source organism: Agrochola macilenta (assembly GCA_916701695.1). Taxonomy (NCBI): domain Eukaryota; kingdom Metazoa; phylum Arthropoda; class Insecta; order Lepidoptera; family Noctuidae; genus Agrochola; species Agrochola macilenta. Next base: position 10,879,452 of record OU753562.1, read on the forward strand.
TTCAAAGGGGTTTTTACATCGCTGCGTACTGGTAGCATTTAAAAAAAAAAGTCAATTTTCGCCTCTTATTGCAGGTCGGCTCAAATTAATAAGCTCTAGTTAGTTGATGTAAATCATTTTTCATATCATTTTGTTTCTCTCTTTTTACAAAACCTTGCTTTACGACCGAGTTGTTTCTATACGCATTTAATTAAACATTATTTTTAATTAAGCAATATTGCAGGTTTTTCACTTAATTAAATGTTGCCATTTATGAACTTTTTTAATTTTGCTTGCTTAATCAGGGTAGGTACTGATATTATGATAAATTTAATAAAGAAAGCTGAAATGGTTATGAAAATAATTATGTAAAAACTTAATTTCTACCATACCATAAAATTGTATTAGGTATTTAAATTCATTATTTATTTATTATACTATAATGCAAATTACAGTAGTTATTTTAAATGAGATTAATCGGATGCTGCGGTAATATATTTGTGTTTTGTTTTATAGTCTTTATGCACTGAATTAAGCTTATTTCAATATTTAATTTGTTAGAGTGGAAATTACTGTATCATAATATTAATAATTGTTATTCATATGTGCCTATTAGTTATGTTTATTCTGCGTTACTAACTAGAATAGTGTATATTTCTAGCTATAGCTTGTTCCAAAAGTATCTGATGAAATGTAAACAAACCATGCGCAGGTTAAATTATTACGCAATCACTTACTAAACGAAAATAGTAACAAATTCATCTGCATTTAGAAGGTTCTAACTTTATATCTCACCACTATTTCAAATAATATTATTGGTTGAATAACTTAATTTGATTGCAATTTAAATATCATAAAAATGTTCAAAAACATTGAGGTGACAAAATTAACCTCTAATTTAAAATGGTTTTGCATTTTTGTCAAATGAGAAACATCTTTACGGTGATTTAAAATTAGAATAAAATTATTTAATAGTCAAATCAAAGCACTCAATTTGCAAGTGGCGATACAACTTGGCAGGCATACTTCCACATGTATGTTTCCTGATCCAGTTGTTTACAATTTCATCAAATACTTTGGAACAGACCATACGGATAGATGCTGCCAAAATGGTACGGAATTGTGGTGATTATACATAAAATATAGAAGCTATTCTAACACATTATTATTCAATAGTTGGCTCCATCGCAAGGCACGGGCTCTTCATTATGGGATAAAAAAAGATAAGACCACCGCTTCTCTTGACAACTTCCATGGAATTTTCAGACCATCAATTTCAGGTTTCCTCACAATGTATTTTTTACAGAAAACAACCTTAACATTATACATTTTTGGTACAACTATATGAACTAGTGGTTGCCCAGAGGTTGAAATTTGACCATAATTCATTAAAGTGTCATGATTCTAAGGTAGCCATCTTGTGTCAAACGCATGGTAGTGTGTGTAATGAGTTTTTTATCAATTTAATTTATTCTTCTTCTTTTCGTGTGGTTAGTAACTAATCTGGTGTCAGAGTTTTAAAGCCGCCCATGGGCCTCTGACTTGGCTTCACATGCCGTCAAGAAATATCTCTCAGGCATGCCGGTTTCCTCACGATGTTTTCCTTCACCGTTTTTGAAGCGACTGATAATTATACAATACGCACATAAATCCGAAAAGTCAGAGGTGCGTGCCTTGGGTTAGAACTGGAGACCTATGACTTGGCAGTCCGACGGTCACACCACTAGGCTATCACTGTAATTCATTTCTAATGTATATTATATAAAAAAATAGCTTTCTGCACTCCTTCTCCATATAAACTTTAACTGTGCCAAATTTCATACTCCTCCGTCCGCGTAATTTTCGTAAAAAGGGATAGATACAAAGTTTTTGCTTAATGCTAATAATAATAGGTATAGGGTACCCTGGTTGCTTTTCAGTATCCGGTATTACGCTTATATTGATGAACATAATGCAACATTATTATGAAGCAGTCTTGTTCAGTAAATCAGAGTTCATATTCACGAATTTATCTGAACTTTTAATAGGGATAATAAACCTAACTGAGTTACGAGACAGGGGTCAAATGTTTCACATACAACTATTTGGGAACGCTAAGCGGTAATAGGTAAAGTTAATAGTTTAATCCAATTTATATGACCATAAATCCGGGCTCAGACGTCTGAGTTTTGAATTAGCTTTACGAGTGACTAATAATTTTCTTGATACATTTTTTGTAGTGAAAACTTCTTTAGACGCACTTTACGCTCATTCTGAACAGTGAACGACACTGAACCATCATGGTTCGTGACGCTGAATCGGGCATATTCGGCTCCGGTTGGTCAGTGTCGCTGTATCGCGTTTTCACTTCTATCGCGTGGTCACACATCCCTTTAATGTACTGAATGTTGTCACATCCAAAATACATATGATGGCCACCTTAAGGGCTATTTTCACTAGATTTGAGGGTTATTTGTAGGCAATTTAAAGTGTGAAATAAGATGTTTTTTGGTAATTTCAAAAAGAAAACATCTCTAGGTTTACGGTGGAAAAATAGTCATAGAAGCAGTTTAGGATACGGTTGTTTAAATAATTTCGACCGAACTAATAGCTACCTACTTGAGAAAGTTGGTAAAAGTGAGTGAACTCTATGTCATTTTCATCAAATGAGATGTGTCATAAAGTTCAGTAAAGTATCAAAACTTTTCAAAAAGAGAGGACGTCGTAAATTACTTTTGACAGATTTGCAGTCTGAAATTTAAGCTGGTTTCAAGTTAATAAGCATTTAAAAAGCATTAAAATAAGAAACTCTGCAACTAAGTTGTTCCAAATTGTGTAATTTGTCATCTTATTTAGAACTTTTATTACTAAGACTTACCTCGAAAATCAGTTAGGATACCAATTAAAATTTTAAAATACAGAGTGCTTACCCGTACCCCGCGTCCTAATCCTAACAAAAAGATCGTTCGCGCGAATACGCCATCGTCGCGTTCATATGTCACAATATTTTTTTTTAACTGGAAGTCGATCCCACGATCGGGTTCGCCGACCAAAAAGTACGAGACGATTGCATGTTTGTGCGAACGATCTTGTCGGTTAGGACGTGGGGTTATGCAGATATTATGCGACTAATTGAGAAGTGCCAAGGTCACGTCAAACTAGCTGCGCCCGCGGTTTCACCCCCATAAGTCTCGATGCCGTAAGAATATTGGGCTAAAAAGTATTCTATGTCCTAATCCAGGTCATGGTCTACCCATGTACCAATTTTTATCCAAATCTGTTGAGCCGTTTTAGCATAAAAGCGTAACAAACAAACTCACTTTCGCATTTATAATATTATAATAATTTATGCAAAATGATTTTTTTTAGTTATTAAAAAAACAAAACAATATAGTTATATGCTAATGGTTGATTCTTTGATATGTTTAAAAAAAATATATAATAACTTCTCCCGCTATGGAGGGCGTGTCAGACTCCAACTGACTAAAACCCACCCGTGTTCCTTCAGTTGCCTGTACGTTGCCAGGGGCCACGGTATCCATGTCCCCGGGCGTTTCCTCCCGCCTTATGCAGAACAGGAACCTCCCGAAACAATCGTCGTGAGGATCGTTCGGTGAGGATCTGCGTTAGGCGGAAGGTAAGGACGCCGTGGCACCTGTCTAGCCAGTCCTCAAAGAGGGTACTTATCGCCGCAATTGTGGCGTGCCCAGCACTGGGTTGCGACAATCGCACTCTACATGACGCCATGAGATCCCGCCGGAGCTCTGTACGCTGTGCCGTGATTTCTCGCGGCAGCGGAGTTACGCCCCGGCGTTTCGCCACCTCGCGCCACTTCCAAATGTGTGCGATGACTTTTGCCTCCAGATCCCATGGCGGAAATCCGGCAAGGAGCCTCGCCGCCTCACCGGAGACCGTGCGGTATCCCCGGACCAGCTGGATGGCCATGACCCTTGGGACCTTTTGACCTTGGATGGCCTTGGGACGCGTTCAATCGGCGGGCTGGCCGCAGCCTCAAAGAACGCGCCCACACCGGTGCCCCGTGAAGGGCCATGGACCTCACGACCCCCGCATAGAGCCTCCGGCAGGAGGCGTTTTGACCCCCTAGATTGGGGAGGAGCCGCTTCAAGACAGTCCCGGCCCGCTCGAGTCTGGGAGCTAAACGTCGGAAATGCTCCACGAAGTTCAACCGGCTGTCGAGGACGATGCGGCCCCAGGACCGGATCATTAATACCCTAGAGTTATGGGATATAAAAAAAGAACACCTTGTACATACTCGTATAAATAGTTAGCATTAGGGTAGGATTTAATATCCTTTGTGACACTAAATTAAGACACAAAAATGATATTGCTAGTCATCATCAACAGCCTACAGCAGTCCACTGCTGGACCTATGTGCAGCAATCAGCTCGTTTCTCGCCAATCATCCAGCTGCTACTAACTGCCTTGCGAAGATCGTCGCTCCACCTAGCCTGAAAGCGTCCTACTTTACTCCATGCCGATTCGCGGATTTTTTTTGTGAGACGAGCCAAAAAACCAAGCATTCATAGGAAATTTTCGTTACTTCTTTAGCCCAATCGGATTCGAAACAACTTACTTACATAAAACCTAAAATATGACATCACGCCATCATACAGACGTATAATTCTTGGTATCATAGCAGTGGAATAGCGTGTCGACAATTGAAAACGGCGTGTTAATGCCGCGTCGATTTGTGTAACGCTGGTTTGCAGTTTATAGCCAATAGGTACATTTAGCCTGTATTGTGGTATCAACAACTAGTATACGTATTACTAAACACCTGTGCTAATGGCTGTCATTAATGAGAATCGTGATTTGGTTACCGGATGAAATGGGCTCTGCGGTCGGGAGCTGTCTACAACTTTTGTCATAGCTGAGGCTATATTAAATGTGAATCGGAATAATTCAGCTGGATTACGTGGCAGTGTTGATTATTGCGATTACGAATTTTGTTTGTAATTTTTGTGATGTTTTCTGAGCAGCTGCTTGTAATGTGAAACATTTTTAGTAATTTTGTCTGCTTTTCAACTTTGGGTAAAATGCAAGATCGATTTTTGACTAGTAGTAAGAAATCTCACGCGTCTATTAAAAATAAATGAGACTCACCCACAGTTTCTGAAAATCTCTTCAGAAAATCCGTTGCTATATTTCGCGACGAGCGATTGCATTGGTTAGAGTTATTTCTACCAACGAATCACAATATGTTACGCAGCATTTCTGAACAGAGACAGGTTTTGACAGGTGACAGCAGCAGCAGCAGATTTCCTGATTCTTTGATTGACGTAATCATGCAAAGCTGCATTACAATTTACAATTACAAATTTGTAAATCATACAAGTGTCTATACCACAATTCTTAGCCACACATAATTTTAACGAAAAAACCTTATGTGTTACGCAATATTTTGTACAATTGAACAATGTAAAGTTTTGTAGTATAGGGCCCAGAAATACCTTCATTTATTTTCCTGAATAAATAATCCAGGACCTGTCACATGTAATCGAAATCATAATTCTTTAAAGGCCTTGCGTTACGTAATCTCTGAACCTTATCCTACTCTGTTATTCTATTAAAACGTTGGATAACAGCTACGTACAATCAAGGAAATTGAAATTTTAATAAACTGTTTAATTTCGCCGTCGGGTCGTCGTAGATTCAATATGGAGTATTATGAAGTATTATTAAGTTAACTCAGGCTATTTCTTTGCGCAGTTTCATATCGTAAACCCGTCGGGGGCAGCTTATTGCAGTTAAATCAAAACTATGTAATAACGCTGTATACAGGGTGACTTGTAATTTGACGTATTCCTTCCAGGACAAGTTAGCGTGACCCATTTGCAACAATTATGCACCCCATAAAGCCTATGAGAAAATTCATGGAATTTGAGAAATGTTATTCTTTATGTATTTTTGAAAATTCTGAATTCCAGAATTAGTCACTCCATACCACTTTTCTCTAAAGTTTCATGTTGAGTGGCCTTCAATGCTATTCCATTGTGTACTTAATACTTTAACAGACCTTTCGATGTTACCAAATTATCTATAACATTTCCCATTTTTTTACCATTTTCAAAAATCATCCACATCCACGAAATTTGATACCAGTTATCTCGAAATTTTACTATGGCACTATGCGTATAAATTACGGGGATGACATCTTCATTTAATCAGCTATCTTAGAAAATTTGGTTAAATCGAAAGGTTTGTTAAAGTATTCAATGGAATATCAATGAAGGCCATTCAATTTGAGAGTTTAGATAAAAGTGACATTTAGTGACAAATACTGAGTTTTTTTTTAAAAATACATAAAAATTGGATTATCTCGAATCCTTTGAATTTTCGCCTAGACTCCAATAGGAGCTTAATTGTTGCAGATGGGTCACACTATCACGCCCTGGTAGGAATAATGTCAAATTAAAAGTCATCCTGTATAAATATAGAAGGTTGTCTCTATAACTATAGAACGTTGTTTTATGTTTAGATAGTATTTTTGAACAGTCGCCATGATCTGGTATCGAACGGTTTATAGGGCAAATGAACAACTGTTTGGTTTTCTGCATGAATATAACCGCGAAGTCCAGTTGTTAATGATATTTTAGTTTCGGTGCAGTCATTCAATTAATTTTGAGTGGTGTGGTAGGCTTTGTAGGTTTAATTTATGTTACTGTCAAAAACACTGAAACAGTCTAATAACGTCACTATCCAGTTAATATAAATTAAATAAATAATCAAACCTAGGTACACTACGGTAGGCGTAAGTAACAAGATTTGTAATCAACATAATAAAAATAAATAAATAGCTTTTTCGTATACCTACGTCAAAATATCTACTATTTAATTTCGTTTCAAAACTTTCCCAAAACATAATCAAACTTATAAAACCGTTTGATATTCCAGCTTTTATGGAGAAAATCTTAATTATAGTAACTGCAGCGGATGGGAATATGTACCTTGCAAAGTGTATTAGACAAAGTTCGGGCGAGCAGGTCGATAGGTGCCACAGTGTACGTGAATTAACTGGAATCGACTAAATTAAATGTCAGCCAAGCGTGGGTATACTGCGCTGTGAACGTGTATACACGGAAATGCTACCTAATACTTTTCTGTGAAAGCTTAAGAGCGTGCATTCTGAAAGTCGGCAACATCGCAAATAGATGTCAAAGATTTCGCTGTTTTGATTAATTTGGCAATATTACTGAATGGAAATATGAAATATGGCTAAATAGTGAACTAAAATATTGATTATGAAATGCATCGTTACACCGAATATTTAGTTTTAGTTGTAAAAAAGTATTTGGAAACTTTTTAAATGCCTTTTTTCCACCTAAAACGGCACAACCAGGTGAGGGAAGGTCGATTTCTATATTAGTGCAACTTAAATATGAATTAATGAAACCTGCCCAAAGAGGAGCTCGTGACTAAGTAATAACAGCCGCAAGGGTCGATCCATCAGGTTAAGCTACGCTTGCCGGGGTTGGTCCGTGTATGGGTGACCATTGTAACATACCGAGACTCCTTCGTGCGTCGGAAATCACGTTAAGCCGTTGGTCCCAGCTGTCATTCATGCATTCATCTTTGATAGTCGTTACGGGTCGTCAGAAGCCCGAAAGTCTGACAACCAGTCTTAGCAAGGGGTATCGTATTACCCAGTTACTGGGTTGCGGAAGTCAGATATATAGGCAGTCGCTCCATGTAAAATATTGGTGTTCAGCTGCATCCGGTTAAACTGGAAGCCGACCCCAACATCTTTGGGAATAGGTTAGGCAGACTGTTTTTTTTTTAATATAACCTGGCTAAGAAGGCCCTGACCATCGACAGCGGACGTCAAAATTTATCTGGTAGGTGAAAGAGAGAGATAATGAGACTCGCATAGACCAGAGAAGCACAGCAAAAGAGTGAGGAGGCCCTAAAAATTACAGGCTAGGAAGCTAAGGTTATTGCTAAAACCTTGTATGATTCGGATAGCACGAAAAAACACCAATACCGGATACCACAAATAGTCCGATGAGTCATACGTTTGCTGAATCCTGTAAGCTCAGGTTTTCAGTATTGCCCAGTAGGTAATTGAGTTGCGAGGGCCCGATGACATTTCTCCGCGGCAAATATCGATGCACCGTGTAGGCTTTAAAAACTTGATTAATTGGATTTCCACAGTAAAACCAATCCACTATTCGCACGTTTGTTAGTAAGGATAGGCGACATGAAAACCGCTGCAAAAGTACCAACTACCAACACAGTTCCAGGTTTTATTTTAAGTCTTGGAATGCAGTTTTATTTCGTGGTATGCCGATTGAATGATGTAGAAATAACACAGTGAACTGTGAAATCTGAACTTGATGTCTGGTTTTCATTATTTTGGAGAAAATTTATGGGTTTCATAGCTAGCGGTTACACATCACTCAGTTTATGAATTGATAACTGCGCAAGAGTTAAACTGATCTGTGCAAGAGCTAAGTTGTGTGGAAGTTTAAAATATGGTATTGGTTCTTTACTTCTGCGAGGTTTACTTCTGTGAATGTTATAATTATATAGAATTCAGTATCAAAGCCGGACGGATATTTTGGGTGGTACCAGGCCCCATCTTATAACACCAGATTGTATTTTATTTTGGTGGTGAATGGGTCTTCAAACTAAGTGACAAGATTTATATTTGACCAATCAAATTGATACTTTTATAAATTAATGTAAAGCAGTACTTATTCAAATTATAATTCTCATAGCCTGGTAGGTGTCAACTTGGCTATTTTTAAAGCTATAAATAAATCTACGTTATTTACGCATAGGAAAAAAAAAACATTTCCCTTATTTGTAATACTGCATGCAGGCGAAAAGTATCGCGATAATGTCGTGTTTGTTACAAATTAACGGAAGGTACAAGGAAGCACATTTCTAACGCGACCGCCCCGCTGTCGTCTCGCGAACGCCCCGTCGCCGTCGGGCTCATGTTGTGTTAAAGCTTGAAAAATAACATAGATGAGGGTATTTTTTTATCCCTTTGCCTAAGGCTTTACGACAGGCTATAGAGGAGTTATGATGACAAGATTAAATTGTAGAAACTCTCTTTTGAATCTACCAATACTTTAATAGTGCTGAAACGAATTATGAAGACTAATAATTTTTTTGTTGAAGAGCTATTATTTATTTCATTTGCTCATTCGTGTGACGTCATAATATTGCAAGAATCTTTAAGATTTTACCTTTTCAGAACCCTCATTTAACCCACAGGATATCCACAAGAAACAATAATAAGTGCTGCGGGTGCTACCTACCAACATTGCTGACTGACTAAGTGCGGATTTCACCAATGAAATTGAACACGTTCAGCACATCTAAACGCGTTCAAGAGCTGTCAGTGTACAATATTCCATAACAATTTTGACACTGACAGCTCTAGAACGCGTTTTAGAAATGCTGTTCGCGTTCAGTTTCATTGGTGAAATCAATTACATGAACTGTTGCATTTAAATGTTGACACTAGAAAAGAAAAGCCCCTATATTATGAAGTTTACTTGTTTATTTCCCTCAGTCACATCCAGCCTCTCTAGCTCCACACGTATAGGTGAGCGGGCGGTCTAAGCAGGGTTCTCTAGTCACGTTCGCAACGTTTATCGCGGACACGTTCACTGAAGGTAATAAAAACTTCTCTAAAATGAAATATTTAATGCCACCCCGCCTGAGTGCTGCTCATGTTTCAGACGCGTCAATGAACAAGCGTGTTTATTTTTAAAATAAACTCGCACGGTTTATGCACAGGTGGCTTTACAATCTGCGAGGTGTGGGTGAGGTGATTTTTGTTACATATTTTTTGGTGTTCACGGTATCTTGGTGGGGTGTAAACTTGAAAAATTTGTAAGTGTTCATGTCGACGTCATATTGCTAAAGCCTGTTTTTTGTCAGTTTTATATAGAGCACCTGTCATTTTATCGTCCTTGCGGAAAATGTTTATTTTCACCTAACCTGTTTGTTTGTTTTTTTTCCTAATGTTTGTTTTTTTTTACCTATGTGATCACGTCTTAAGTTTATTATACCAATAAAAGTAAATGAAAACGTCAATATTACTACAATACAATTCAGAAATATGGAGTAGGAATATATATGAATATGTGCCCCCGTTAACCCGAAAAATACCAAAGTAAATATCAAATGGAATACGGCTGGCGATTCAACCGAAAATCTCATAAGACACTGCATTAGGCCTCGGTTTTGACAAGCTTTCCATTTATCTTCGTCGCCAACAAATTCAACGCGGTTGCTAGGATCATAAGTTGTTTGAATTCCATTATAACTTCCCTAGGTGTGTATTAACTTATCTCGAAATTAATACGAATTTCGACATTCCCATGCGGTGTAAATTAAATATGTTAAAGGCGGGTCAGACTACTAATTCCTGAAATTAGAGTTCATAGAAAATTACCAAATGTAAAGTCCCCGCAGAAGCCAAATGAAGGCACAACTTGTACAGCACAAACACGCTGGTCAAATATTAATTCGGGTCACATTTGCCGCTCCGAATGTCCGTGTTTGCAGAGATACAACTTTCGGGCCATCGAATTTAGAATGGTTTACTTTGGGCCTTGTGTATTTGACTATTTATGTAAATTTAATTTGACTTGGTAACGCGGGGCGGGTGCACTAGACACAGAACCCTCCCGCCAAGCCGCTTGCGTAATCCGATATTTTACGCACCAGTTCTAATTAGCACAATATTCCTTTAAATATTATGTAGGAATGGAGGGTGTCTCTAAGCTTTGATATTGCTTTCTTTGGATGATGTTTTCTTGGAAAATGTTCTACACTAAGCTTATGGTGAAAACTGGTTATAACCGATCTATTTTGTAAAAAGTTATGTGAAGTGACCTTGACCTTGAATTAAATGGAATGACAGCTCACTTCATACCGAAGTGTTCACGGATAGGGCTTTACTGAATAGACCTGGCTGGTCAGAATGTAAAAATACAGTTTTGTTTAAAAAAAAACTGAACTATAGAATTACCTACTTTACAAACTTTAAACTACCTACCGCATCTGTCCGAAATGGCTTTCAGATTTCGTTACGTGTACTATGGTTTCTTTGGTACTGAATTTATTAAATTTTATTGTATAACTGCTGTTTATTACATTGTGTGCCTATTAGTCTGTGCTAAATAAATGTTATTACTTTCTTTAATTCTTTATCCACACGATTGTATTAATGAACTCTAAATCTATCAGCATTTAGATGATCAATTTACACCCACAACGCAAGAATAAAGCGCAAAATCAATTTTTTATTTCATTGGATTTTCCAGATAGATTCTGATAGTTTGCACCGATTGACTGATTTTGTTACCAATATCACAGTTCATCGCCTTTTTGTTAGATAAACAATAGCATGAAACGTACGAAACGTGTTTGGGGATAATGGGTGAATTGAGACCTTCATGGTGAGACAGGCAGGTATAATCTCAGTTTGCACGTGGGGGGAGGTGAGGCAGCAACAATGGCCAGTAAGCCAGAAATCCTCAATTTGATCGCTGTCTGTGAGAAGCTTGACAGATGATAGCCCCGGCTTGCGAGGGCAAGATATATCGAGCTGTTGATTATACATGACCACCTGTTATATGTTAAGTTATCGAAATAGTCTGGTAAGAAGTGTGGTTGGCATTTGTTTGATGCTGATCTTGATAAATATTCAACTTAAATTGGAAAATAAGACAGGTAAAGAAGTTCTCTTCTTAGATTTTATCAAAAGTGATTCCGATAAAATAAAATATCTAAAATAGTTTCCTCTAAAACAAACGTCAAGCTTGTTTTGTAACAATCGCCGAAATCGCCTATTTAGTCCGTCAGCCAGATAATAAAAAAATATAAGACACGTATTTTTTGCTTTATCATATCTATTAATAAAAAAATATTAATATTAAACGCATTAAAGTTGGCGAATGGGGGATCGCGACATCACAATTCAGTATAAAATCTACCGGCCAGCGACGTCATGCCACATTTTAAATCAATGTATTGCCGTAATCTTTTGATTACGTAAAAAAAGAAAAAATACGTGTTCAATATTTTTTAATAACCTATTTGAAGAAAATTGCCAACATACCTATTGTAACAGTGCCATGTAAATGAATTTGGAACTCAAAAAGTGTGTTGACACATACTTGGGTAACGATGTAAAATGTTACCATTATTTTTTTCAGTAGCCTCAAAATCCATTTGTCAAGATTTTATTATTTTACCACCAAAACATGCGTCATCCACACACAAAGTACATCATTTGCTGCATAATTATATAATCCAAACAATAATGTCAGAACGGCTGTTTCAAATCGGACTCGTGCCTCTACATAATTTAGTTATTGCCTGTAACACCCACTGTTCCATAATTGCCATATTTAGTGCATTAGTAATATTTGCATGAATTTCATACACGAACTCGCAACTGTATTGTATTGTCATAGGCTTAGTAATATGTTTGATGCATTTAGATTCAGTGATGTGAAAGATATGGTCCTTCCCGCAGTTTATGTTAGCAAAGATCCAACAAAGTTAGAGCACAGATCAGTACAGATGGGACATTCCGCAAAATTATTTAAATAATAATAATAAAAGTAACAAAACTAAAACCCAACTTCGAAAAAAAAGTCATCTAAAATAGTTATTTATGCTATAAGTGCGGAAGGTATGTGATTTCCGATGAGTGGCATTTTATTCACGAGTGAGCGCAGCGAGCGAGTGTATAAGTCGACACGAGTCGGAAATCATCTTACGCACGTGTATCATACAACGTTTTACTATACATTGTGCGAGGAAATTAAAAAAAAACGAGCGAGCCTTACGGTAGTCGCATATGATGTACACATCATAGGCGACTACCTACCATTCTACATATTACGACGTATAAATGATAAAAACAACATTCATGACTTCGACTTCGACATCGACTTCGACTTCGACTTCGACTTCGACTTCGACCTCGACTTTGACTTTTATTCCGTCGCCATTGCCATCGCCATCGTCATCGCCACCGTCATCGATATCGTCATCGCCATCGCCATCATCATCGTTATCATCATCATCTGATTTGTAAAACTTTTCTCAAATAATAAAAACTCTTTGCAACGGGCTGACGATGGCCACAAAAATTAAAAAAAAACAGAAAAGTAAAAAGCACTAGTGAATAAAAGTGACACTTTCCGCACTAATTTACTACTTGGAAAAGGCTCTTTTCGAGCAAATGCATTGTAAAGGTATAAACAAGACATGACAGACATACAAATTAAAAATCCGGGTCACACGTGTTAGGACATAAATCGAACACATTACGTGTGACTCCGGATTTTTATTTTGGGGCAATTTTTTTTTTTTTGGGTTGTGCTAATAAGCTCTTTCATTTGATACACAACACGGCACGACTTTTTTTTTTTTCGTGACAATTTCCTCTATAGTGCGCCATATTGCTTGTGCTTATACAACCTTAGTTTTTGTTTATACTAAACCTCTTAAGGGGTCATTGTACTTATCATTATGAACAACTTTCGCTATGGGACCAACGCTGAAATCGCGAAAAAAAAATCTGCTGTTCCCTACATTTCGACGAGATATGCGAACACAAATGTAGGGAATAGCAGTGCAATTTTTGTGTGCCAGCTGGAGTGTCCCATCTGTATTCATCTGTAGAGTAACATAACAGATAATATCACGACTGTTTTCGCCGAAGTGTTAGGCAGAGGTGACCTATTACTCGTAGTAGACCCACATTTCCTCAATTAATTATGTTTTAATTCCCATGTAATAGAGGCAAATTCTACATTCTAAATTTAGAAGTCATTTATTCAAACTAAACGAATCAGCACTTTTCGAACGTCAAAATTACATAAGACAGTCCCCCAAAACGCCCACCCTTCACCACTTCCTAGTGCATTAGCTGGGAAGAAGAAGTGGCGCAACAAACTCCCCAGCAACACAGCTGTCTATTCAGTTAGAAGAACAAAAAAAAAAGATTCTATATAATAGTAGGTATTCAAAATAATTTACATTACGCAACACAAAACTTAAATTATTAGCCATAATTATGTTAGCTAGCACACATATTGAATAGAATAGAATAACGTTTATTGTCTCCAGTATAATAGATAGTAGTAGTGGTACATAAAAAAACACAAAACAAAACACAAAAAACACAAAACTATACGTATAATACCGGAAGCAAAAGGTTTAAGCGCTGGTTTTCAGTTTAAACCTTTGACTCCTGATTACAAAAAAAAGAGGTACATTTTGCAACAACGGATTAATGAAATAAAAAATAAAAAATCTATATCTATAAAAATCAATGCCACTTCTCGTTGTAATTTTATAACTCAAGAACGGCTGGGCCGATTTAGCTGATTTTGGTTTTGAAATGTTTGTCATAGTCCAGGGAAGGTTTAAACGGTGAGAAAATTAGGGTAGGGTAGGTAGGGTAGGTAGGGTAGGTAGGGTAGGTAGGGTAGGTAGGTAGGGTAGGTAGGGTAGGTAGGGTAGGTAGGGTAGGTAGGGTAGGTAGGGTAGGTATGGTAGGTAGGGTAGGTAGGGTTTAAAGCTACGCTAGCCGTGCGAAGTCGGGGCGGGTAAAGCTAGTATAATTATAAATTATGATGATCATACACTATTAATACTGTTTTTTTTTATAGTTTGTGGACACGACTGGCAATTTTTTATTGGACTATGAGGTGAGTCATTACTATTATAACTTCACCTATTCTGCTGTTCTTGTTTCATATTTAGATTAATCGTGCAGTAGACATAATTTATGCAGTCGATACAGCTTCCTTCCAAATAACATTGAGTACCGGTTGCAAAAAAAACGAATAATTTTGAAAAAAATCAATGAATGAATCAGTTAATTAATAAACAAATAATTCCATTAACATTCCGTTTTACTACCAGCATATTTCAAGGAAATTTTGTTTTGTCGTACCTACGTTGAAAGCGAGCGAGCTACCAGTATTCGGTAAATCAAATCGATTTACATTCAAACAAACGAATAAATCGTCGGTTTTTGCGATGCCTATTCGTTTCCTTTGTTAGTCTGGCTGGAACAATGCAAACTACGGAACATTAGTACATAGCTGTCACGCCTATGAATACTGAAAGGTACTGCAGATAAATAAGTACCTACCTACCTACTAATTCTCGAGAGAATAAATGTTCTAACCAAACCTTGGAATCCAATATAATTATATGGTATCAGTGAAGACTACTACAAGAGCTGACGTTTGAACACATACACAGCAACAAAACGTCACGCCTGTGGTCTCCGAAAGGATAGGCAGAGCCGTAAAATACATCCATTTTGCCGATAAAATGTCAGTAAGAAAGTCCCGTTCACACATACAGGGTGTCCAGTAAATAGCACGACATACTGCAGGGGGTGATAGCTAGGGTCACTACCTATCAATACAACACAATATATGTTCAGCAAAATATTACGGATTTACAGTTTTACAATTTTCCGAAATACCGAAAAATCTCTACCTTGAAACAGATTTTTAAGCATCTCGTAATCCGGCCCATCGTGCTGCTCGACGAGGTGGGCAAGCTCTTTGAAAGAGTAATTGCAGACCGCCTTGTCGGGCAGCTGGTGCGAGTGGGGCCGGATTTGGCGGACAGCCAGTTTGGTTTCCGCAAGGGGCGCTCTACGGTGGATGCCATCATGCGCGTTCGAGCCCTCACGACGGGGGATGCTGTTGCCCGGGGTGGGGTGGTCTTGGCGGTGTCTCTTGACATCGCCAATGCGTTCAATACCCTGCCCTGGAGTTGCATTAGGGAGGCACTCCGGTATCACCGGATGCCGACCTACCTCTGTCGAGTGGTCGAGGCCTATTTGACGGACAGGGCCGTCATCTACCCCGGTCACCACGGAGAGTGGAACCGGCGAGAGATGTCGTGCGGTGTCCCGCAGGGATCGGTCCTGGGGCCGCATCTGTGGGACATCGGCTACGACTGGGTGCTGCGCGCCGACCTCCCTAGCGGCGTCAGCGTAGTCTGCTACGCTGACGACACGCTGGTCCTGGTGCAGGGGAGGTCGCATGAGGCGGCGGCCGAACTAGCGACACGTTGGGTTGCGACAATCGTCGATAGGATCCGGCAACTGGGACTCGAGGTGGCCTTGCACAAGTCCGAGGCCATGTGTTTCTATGGTCCTCGGAACGCGCCACTGTCGGGTTCCCAGATGACGGCGGGAGGGGTTCACATCGGTGTCGAGTCGACGATGAAGTACCTGGGACTCGTCCTCGACAGCCGGTGGAACTTCGTGGAGCACTTCCGACGTTTGGCTCCCAAACTGCAGAGGGCTGGGGCTGCTTTGAAGCGGCTTCTGCCCAATCTAGGGGGTCCAAACGCCTCCTGCCGGAGGCTCTACGCGGGGATCGTTCGGTCCATGGCCCTTTACGGGGCACCGGTGTGGGCGCGTTCATTAAGGCTGCGACCAGCCCAGCGATTGAACGCGTCCCAAAGGGTCATGGCCATTAGGCTGGTCAGAGGATACCGCACGGTCTCCCGTGAGGCGGCGAGCCTCCTTGCCGGACTTCCGCCATGGGATCTGGAGGCAAAAGTCCTCGCGCACATGTGGGAGTTGCGCGAGGAGGCGAAACGCCGGGGCGTAACTCCGCTGCCGCGAGAAATCACGGCACAGCGGACAGAGCTCCGGCGGGATCTCATGGCGGCATGGAGAGTGCGATTGTCGCAACCCAGCGCTGGGCACGCCACAATTGCGGCGGTAAGGCCCCTCTTTGAGGAGTGGCTAGAGAGGCGCCACGGCGTCCTCACCTTCCGCCTGACGCAGGTCCTCACCGGACACGGTTGTTTCGGGAGTTTCCTGTTCAGGATAAAGCGGGAGGAAACGCCCGGGTGTTACCATTGTGTGGATCGCCCGGAGGACACGGTGGAGCATACGGTGGAGGTCTGCCCGGCTTGGGCGGGGCACCGCCGTGTCCTCACGGAGGCGATCGGCAGCGGCGATCTCTCGCGTCCGGCCCTGGTTCAGGCCATGGTCCGGAGCGAGAGTGCATGGGAAGCCGTCACTTCCTTCTGCGAAGCAGTAATGCTCGCGAAGGAGGAGGCGGAGCGCGCGAGGGAAATGCAAGATGCGCGCCCTCGCGCCCCTAGTCGCCGCAGGAGACGCCCCGGGCGTCGGGAGTCGCGAGCCGACTTCCGGCCACCGTAGGCGCGGGCTTGCGGACGGTGGGCAATGGGTAGCTCGCCGTCCGATTAGGACCAGGCCCGGGTCGACGGCGCGTTGTGTTCCACGCGCGCCTCAAAGAGATGTCAGCACCAACTGACGGGGTCCGTAAGGGCCAATGCCTGCCAGGGTTGCGAGTTGGTCCGAAAGGGATATCGCGGCCCCGGCACACAGGCAACGGAAGGAACACGGGTGGGTTTTAGTCAGTAAAAGTCTGACACTCCCTCTCGCTCCGCCCAGAGCGGGAGGAGTCATTTGATGATTTCCCACCCAAAAAAAAAAAAAAAAAAAAAAAGCATCTCGTAATGAAAAAATCCTTTTCTAGTACTTTTTTTTACATCAAATTATTCGTGAATAGTTACTTTACTCATTACTCAAAAAAGTTCTAGAATAGGATTTTTTCATTACGAGATACTTAAAAATCTGTTTCAAGGTAGAGATTTTTCGATATTTCGGAAAATTTTGTAAAACTGTAAATCCGTAAGATTTTGCTGAACATATATTGTGTTGTATTGATAGGTAGTGACCCAAGCTATCACCCCCTGCTGTATGTCGTGCTATTTACTGGACACCCTGTATATGTAATCCTACTAATCTTATAATATTATATATATCTCGTATATACAGGTTGGCAGGGACATCGACGCGAAGGCTGATACCATGGATTCAGTACATGATTCTTAAATCCCTGCGTTTAAATTTTTCGTCGGTTATTTAAAAAAAAAACGGCTGTTCCATACATTTTGACCGCGCAAGTATTGCACTTTTCTATGAAACAGTTATTTTTTAAATAACGGACGGAAAGTTTCACCACAAGGGGGTTCAGAATCATGTACTGAATCCATGGTATCAGTTTTCGCGTCGATTTCCCTGCCACCCTGTGTACATAGAATACATTTTATCTCGAAGCCGCGGGCGAAAGCAAGTATTTAATATTTAGTAGACCAGAAAGAGTAAACATGTAACAGAATTTGTCTTAGCTACTCAAATTATTATGCTTAAGAGGGTTTATCCTAAAAGTTGGCAACGTCGCAAATAACTGTCAAATATTTACCTGTTTTGATTCATATAGCAATATTACTGAATAGAAATAAGAAATGTGGCTAACTAGCGAACTAGAATATTAATAATGAATTGCAATTATAACATTGAATTTGATGTTGTACCCATATTAGGTGCAAAAAACGCATTTGGAAAGTTTCCAAATAGTTTTTTTACATCTAAAACTAAACATTCGGTGTAACGATATTAATTATTGCATTTCATAATCAATATTCTAGTTCGCTAGTTAGCCACATTTCTTATTTCCACACAGTAATATAGCCAAATTAATCAAAACAGTGAAATATTTGACATCTATTTGCGACGTTGCCCACCTTCCGAATAAACGCTGTTAAGCCGAAATGGTATCGTGGTAGCGTTCCGGGAGCGGCGGTATGACCCGGCCCGCGCGCAATTCCAAATATTATGTTTACAAATATTGAATTTAACATTTTACTTGTGTTGATATAGAAAAATAAGTCCATAATTCCTTAAAGTATTTAATAGTGAACACGTAGACAACATTTTAATACAATTGCTTTGATAACAATCGAATGGAATAGGTTTTTCTCTTAGTGGTTGTAACAAAAAAAGCAGATTTTAAGGTAACTTTGCCGTTTTTTTCTATCGAGTAAAGTTTTGTCAATCGTGTTTCAGGCCCCATACTTCACAAAAAGACACTCTTTAATTTTCGTAATCATAAAAAAATATATGCAAATTCGTTGTTTTTTTAAGAGAAACATTGATTTTGCGTGAAGTTGAAACATCTGCTTTGGAACCCATTTCACCTTAAAAGTAATTCAGTTACAATTGTGTCCTATTATTAGCATCTGCTGCCGAACTAGGTTTATAGCCCGTGTTTCAGCATGCAGCGCCTCAAGCCCTGGGACTGGGCATGCAAGTATGAGCTTACGAACAAAAGGGAACAGTTTATTTAAAAAATATGAACTTAATTACTTTGAAAAGAAAGAAAGGGTTGCTGTCTTCTGGGTGTGTAAGGTGAAGGAGTTGAGAGGGTGTGTTCAGAATTAAATAGATTTAGCTAGTACTTTATTTTATGTGTGTCCATAGGTTTATAAAGCCGAAAATTTGTTGTATCACTAACTTAAAGATGGTTTTTCAGTTTGATCGTATGGAGTTTGTTGCGCCACTTGTTCTTCCCAGCTAAAGCACTAGGAAGTGGTGAAGGGTGGGCGTTTTGAGGGACTGTCTCATGTAATTTTGACGTTCGAAAAGTGCTGATTCTCAGCCTAGTTTGAATAAAAGACTTTTGAATTTTGAATATTTTTAAACATCCAGAGATACCGATATCTTCATCGTTAATTTATTCATAGAGTACATTTCGCGCCCACATTAGTGCCCCGTAAAAGGCCTTGGACTACACGACCCCCGACAACGCACAGCCTAAACTGCTTGGTCTAGAAGTATGAAATTTTTGCACAAGAATTCTTTATATAGTGAAAGTGAGTACTTAAAAAGGGTCTTTGAAAATTCACGCCGTAGAGGGGTTAAATAGGGGATGAAAGTTTGTTTTTTCCGATGTGAATTTCCATGGGGCACACGGCTTGAAAATAATAAAGTTTACTCTTTGTCATAGAAGTCATGACTCCTTGACTCCTGACTTATGGAGGAATATCTCTGTACAAAATATTAGCTCTATAATCCGAAATACACTCCATCTCAATAAAAATTATGTAAAAGCATTCTATCTGTTTTACTGAAGCTTTATTTCGATGTTTTGGTATATTGCGCATTTTATATACTGTCGTAAAGATCAACTACATCCACTGGACGTTAACATTTTATAGTTGTGGAAATGCAATGTACTAGTAAATATATTTATTGCTACAAAACGATTAATTGCTATTTTTTGTACATAATAAAGTTTTGAGTGATATTTTATTGGCAATATTATATTACTTTTATATCACATAGTCAAACTTTTATGGTTTGTAAGTGTCAATTATATTTTACACTTTCGTGTATACATTAAATTCACGTTTATTTAATTTATAAAGATGAAGGCAGGTTTAAACCCTGATAGCTTATCGTTTATAAAAAAAATTACTGACAGCAAACCTATACAAGTACAAAATATTTAAAAAATACATCAATCCAATAGCCATAGGGGAACGCCAAAATCCACACATAATCTGCAACCCTCATTGCAAAATTGATCACAGTCATTAATAATACCTAACCTAACCTAAAACTCTACCGCAATGACAAATTACGGGCACAACTGAGCCTTGCATGCCCTTAACATATAGCGCGGATGATTTTTCAATCCGCATCCATTATCTAGCGATTACAAGGGTGGGTCCAGACAGATTTGGGATGTTTTTGCGAGTTTTCGCGTAGCGCTGACAGGGGCGCGCGGGGCGTAACGACCCACCATGATTTATTGACGTCACTGGCGAGCTGTTATTTTTTAAACCCCGTTTTATCTTAAACGTTTTTCGATCAACGGTCTATGAGATTAACGGTGGTGTGACTTTACTATAAAGGGTGGGCTCCAGATAAAGAAAGGTAGTTTGCCAAAAGCGTGTGCAAGCGCGATCGAATAACTCCATTCGTTGTAGCGCTTTTCTAACTCGTTTTCAATGTTCAAGAAGATTATTTATTTATACCATATACTTTATTGTACACCAGAAAATAATAAATTTAACACTACAAAACATACAATCGGCGGCCTTATCGCTTTCTGCAATCTCTTGCAGGCAACCTTGGAATGGACAGTGATTGCGTAGACATAACAATGGGGTTGTCATTGGTGGAAAATAATAATTATATAGATACATACATACATATATACAGGGTGGCAGGGACATCGACGCGAAGCCGGCTACCATGGGTTCAGTACATGATTTTGAACCCCACTGCTAACCTAACCTAACCTAACCAGCTTCGCGTCGATGTCCCTGACACCCCGTATATACTCGTATGCTATATAAAATTAAAATTAAATGCTTTTCTATATAAAAATAAAGAAAGCCAACGCATTTATCAACGGTACCGGCCAAACTCTGCCTGAAGAGATTTCTGCAGAAATGGCGCCAAATTTCAAGTTCTGTCCAGTATCGTCAGTTGAAGTTGAAGTCATTTTCAGCCTACAAAATATTATTAAGTGACAAACGTCACAAGTTTGCTCTGGAATATCTAAAAAAATATTTAATTGTATATTGTCACAAGAATTACAACTTTTATTTAAGTATATAAATATATTGTGAAAACAAACGTTAATTCTATAAATAAATAGTATTTTATTGTGCATATTTTGTGCATATTTCGCCCTTTTTTTGTGCATATTTGCATGCATATTTTGGCATTTTGATAGTGTCTAGATGTCTAATGATGATGATCTCGGCTACCCACATTTTTTTTTGCAGTAGGTATTTAGTTTGTAGTCCCGAGTAGTTAGTTGTGATAGTATCCCCTCACCCACGCATTCGTAAAGAATTCACTCATTTTTTATTTTTGTCAGTTATATTAATGGTCTGGCAGTTTGAGTAGTTGATGCGGCCTACCCAAATGTCCTTTCTTTGGTATTGTTCGTCGATTTGCGCTCCACGATTACTGACAAATACTTGCACTGACTGGACACGTCCACTCAAATTTGTGTGGTTCTTTCCTCAAAAGACCATTTCAGACACTAATCTACATGGTTCTCATATGGCCTGACCAAGATTATGTCTGGACTTTAAAAGAGACTGCAACCTCTGAGTTTGTTTTGGCTTTTTTTCTCTCAGAGTATAGAGATAGGAAATGCCGAATGTATCTAGCTTATTTTTAATATTTTTTCATATAACGTGTAGAAGCCTCCTTCCTATTTACAGAAGAAACAATTTCTTTTCATTTTAATTTAATTTTGCAAACCACGTAATTTTTTTAGGAGGTTGCCGTTTCAATATGCAGCTACTATTCCGGACATATTCCTGCTATACTTGTAGTAGCTAAAGCAACTGATTTCAATGGATCGTTTGAAGATTTTTCCGTCTTCAGTCGCTCGTAAGTTGTAAAGGCTACAAATAGTGAAAACGGTTCTATCGATCCGCTCGTCGACATTAAGAGCTATTCATCGATTGCTCTGTACCAGTCCACGGTAACTGTTCCTATTTAAGCCGTCAATGCATCGTTAACTACCGAAAGATGGCGCTGCTAGTGGTTACGTTGCTATTTTAGATGATAATTTTCATTTTTTTTATTTGCCCATGCCTAATTAGATTTCAGACTGAAACACTTTAAAATGGTTACGCTAGACAATCGCCGACACATTAATGACGCAATGTTTGTTTGCAAAGTAATCAACTATAAATTGACAGGCCACAGATATTGCACACCTTTAATTTCCGTGCTCGATCAAGAATTCCTTGCAGTCCCATAACACCACCCTGCACACCAAGAATGGTTCTAGGCGTACGTACAAGGTCGTATACAGGGTGGCAGGGACATCGACGCGAAGCTGGCTACCATGGATTCAGTACATGATTCTGAACCCCACTGCGTTGAAATTTTTCGTCGGTTATTAAAAAAAAAAACAGCTGTTTCATAGAAAAGTGCAATACCTACGCGGTCAAAATGTATGGAGCAGCTGTTTTTTTTTTTAATAACCGACGAAATGTCCCTGCCACCCCGTATAGCTGCAGTGATCAAATTGATGTGCACTTTGAAAGTTTGGGCAAATTAAATACCTTTGTAAATAGATGTGTGTGTTTACATTATAATAAGTATCCTATATTGTTAAATGTCATTAAATGGTTTATTCATTAATTATTTACACTTTTAGATAAGTGATTCATAATTATTTGTTGTACAACTTCTTGCATGCGGAGTTTGCATCTAAGTGATTATTGCACTATTGTATACACACTTTCGCATATTACCAAATGCATAAAACTTGTGTACAGGACGACACAACTTAGATGTAGCATAGGAACAGTTCGTAAAACCGATCACCACCTGAACTGAGTACGCTTTCAAAATCACCAATATTTATTAGTGCTTTAGGTGAAAATGAGCTAAACGCAATATCTTATGAAGTCATATAACCATTTTTTTTTTTTATTTTTTTTTTTATAAACGATAACCAAAATACATTCGTAAAATTGAAATTAATGTATGCAAATTTTAAAATTTATGCTACTTATAAGTTGTGTCGTCCTGTACACAGGTTGTATGCTATAGGTAATATGCGAAAGTATGTATGCAACAACGCAAGTAATGTCTCATAAAATGATGAAAGGATTAGGCATGTCTAAAACGTAGTAAAAACATTTGTTTGTCCAAAAACAAAAAAATTACGAACTAAGTTTGATACTGCTCTTAATCACCAATTATATTATTAAGTAGATCCATGAGAATGTCCACGTTCAGTAGTGGACCTGTATGAGCTGTTAGGCAAGACATCTCTTTATTTTATTTTTATCAGACTTGAAAAGGTCTGTCAACAAACTAATTTCACGGACGCTAAGTCGGTACTCGCTTCACCGGCCGTCCGTGTATACATAGCTAGACATACGCTTGCCTATATTCCGTCAAACCGAATAGCCTTCCGCCTTTTCAATACCTCAACGGCTTACCCTAATCCTTAAGTACATACGCTTTTCCGTAAAAGGAAAAAACTTTGCCTTTTGATGCTTCAAAATCGACCAGCAATAAGGATATCATCCGAAAATATTCGGAAAATTACGCTTTCCCATCTCAAAATATTTTCTCCGATATAAAACATGACAAGGGTCTTGAACTGTCTGTGACCATAACGATAACGAAAATCCTAACTTTTTGTATTCGAATAATGCTCCAATTATACGAATGATAACTTTCACATTTACCGAAGACCATCCTCGTTATTTCCGCCAGAATAATAAATAAAACATCAGTCAAATAATTCGTTCATTCACTTCGGCGGTTGAATTTTGATGCGAACAGAACCGACTCTTCTCAATTTACATGCAAGAGACAGTGAACGTGATAGCTTATTCATATTCATTTTTTCAATATGAAATAGATCTATCTATCTGCCTAGCCTTTTCCCAACTATATTGGGTTTAGCTTCCAGTCTAACGGGATAGCTGGATACCAGTATTTTACATGGAGCATCTGACCTGCACATTCTGCACAACCCAATAACTGGGTAATACGATACCAAAATAGATAAAGACCAGTAATTTGTTTAAAATATTAAACGTCGGACGGAGGCTTTCTTATTAAACCTGGAGACTTAGTATTCAGAAACTAATTTTCTGGAACCTTATTTTAAGTCTCCGTCTAACTGAGGGATTTTTGTTTATCAAAACAACTGTTGAAATGTTTCGGCCTCATTATAATCAGCACTATGTTCTTCTCCCAACACTAACGACATGGAAATACAACCATTTTGAGCTCAAAATTAATATTTATTATACAATATAAGTCTCAATAATAAATTCTTAACTAATCCCTTCAACGTTCGAACAGAATTTTCCAATAACTTATTTTCCTCGCATTTAAATATTTTTATCCAATAAATTGCCTTCAAATATCCGTCGCAGCAGACACGTAGCGCCCAATCAGGGAGATCTCGTTTCTTTCTTCATTAGAGCTGCATCAAAAAGCTTATTCCGCTTAAATTAAATTGGTTCAATAATCCCAGCTCAGCGATAGTTGCTTTGTTCAATGAAGCCAGTTTGAACGCGTCTCAAAAAAAAAAGAAAATACGGTGCATGCAATCAAGCGTCCCCACTGCGATTAGCTTGCAAAAGCCGATGACACGTACTCACTATTATTATGCCTATGTGCACTCGGTATGCACCTTGTTATTTTAAATTGGACGCGCAATACGAGTGTAATCGAATAATCAACGTGTTTATATTGATTGCGTTTACATTGCTCTGTTATCCATTTCTTTTATTTATTACACCTTTCATTTTTATAGACGGATAAATGGGAACGAGAATGTTGCTATGTATTTATGTGGGAATGGTAGGTAAATATAATAACTAAAGGTATATTATCTAAAAAAAAACACAACTGTTTCGACTCATATGTCCGCTGCCAAAAAAAAAAAACAAATTACTCTATTATCCTTCTCCAAAATCAAATTAATAAAGTTTAAAACGCGAACTTATTTTGAACCACTCCCACCAAAATCCGCTCGACCAATAAGGGCGCAGCTGCAGCTTCTAGCTAAAATGTTCTAGAAGCCGTGTGAAAAACAGAGGACGCGCACCTTTTTTGACAAGCTCAGTCTGTCATCCGTCGGCTGAGCAGTGCACCAAGATATGGTTTAAGAACTTAGAGAGAAAGAGAGATAGTGAGAGAGATAATTTACGAAACCTTGTCTTCGCCCCGAAACCCTATTGTTTTCATCTATATTGTGATGTGTGTATGTTAAATATATTATTATATTGTGATATCTGTATGATAAAAGTAAAAATAAAATTAGTAGAGAGTATAAAGATCTACTCATTTTCTTCATTTATTCATATAGCAGTATAGTATAGCATTTTCATTCATAATTTAACAGACGAAGGAAAAATTGCGCATCTAAGTATGCCTTGAATAGTTTAGAGATGCAAAAATGCTTGTAATCTTAGGAACTCTCGGGAATTCAGCTTACTGAGTTATTTTATTGCAATGAAATGTTTTTGCAGTGTTGAGCTTAAGTTTAGTCATGTACTTCTAGAATTCGAGTTTCTCCTAGATAGGATTTTCTGTAATGTGAATATGCTTAAGCAATGCGAATATAATAACAGTCATATTTTGTGCTGTTGTTAAACATGATTTTATTTTAGTTACCAACGTCACACGGATTAGACGACAGCCATACTAACGCACCATTCCACCTCATCCATGTTGGAGGGTTGAAGATGAAACATGATTCGGAAAGATTGGGTTCAGGATAAAACCACAATAAGCACCTAGTAATTATATTTATTTCAATATGTTGGTACTCCATTAACAACATTTGTTATTAACAACATAAGTAGTTTAATTTTCAGTGGATTTGTTATCGTGTTCTGAAACTTTTGTTGAAAAAACATGTTTTCTTTCGATTTGCAGCTTTCAAGTCATGATAAACTTTTCAAAATGTAAATTGTGAAAAATTCTACTGGATGTAAAGTGACCACTCAAAATAACTCCGGAAAGCAGGAAGTCCTAAAACAACTTTTCAGCTTTGGGAAGTTATAGAGGGCCCCCTTGTGAAATAGGTTCGATGCGATAGTTTCAGAAGTCACTGAGAACAAGTTTCCTTAGAGTTACTACAGACCCGGTCAACTTTGAATTTCACTACCAATTTCTATTGTGCGTTCGAAATTCGAAATACGGACTTATTTTTGAAAAAAAGTGATAATAACAAGGTGGAAAGTTTTGCAGGACGTCGATTTCATCAGGCTTACAAACATAATGTGGGACAAGTTGGCAACGCGGGCGTCCGCTTCAAATTTCGTAATACTTTAAGCAAACTTGTGAAGCAAAGTTAGCGAGTTGTCGGGGAACAGGTGCTGCATCGAATACGTCCTGATATTCAGTGGATCATGCACATAGAAATGAGTAGACGTGCCTTCAATGTCCTCCACATTGTACTGCTAAACGATAAGTTTTGTGCTCATGACAAAATCGCTTGGCGGCGAAATTCTTTAGTGCTGTGTATAAAACTAGTTTTTATTCTCTTTGTCATAATCACAACGGAATTATGATCTGTAAACTTGTGAAGCCTGCCAAGATTTATAAACAAGAACATTAATGGGACTGTAAAATATACAGCCACTATAAGAAAGAGAACTCCAAAATTATAATTCTGGGTACTAAAGTCTCGTCTACTGATTTGTATTCCCACATCAGTCGTACGTTCATGGTATGCAGGGTGCCGCTGTGGGGGTGCCAGTGCAGTTCGAACGAGATAACGAACCCGTTCGAGAGCTACGTGCCTTTCCTGACTTCGTCTGTCAAACTTCGGATTGATTATTTTGTCAAATATATCCGCGTGTGCCTCGTAACTTTGGCTAAACTATCTATAGTTTGAGAACATTTATAATGATTTATTAGTTTAGGACTTAGAGCGTAGATTCTAAAATAAATCTTAGATTTTTATGATTTATTAATGGTACCACATAACATAACATAACATCACACCTGTTATTCACGAAGAGTTAGGCAGAGGTGTACCTTTAGTACACCCACTTAATATCGCCATGATACAAGAAGCTATTGTAAATCTTACTACTCAGTAAAACTACAAGTCTCGTAGCGTAAATATTGATACAGTAACTTGTAACAATAGAATAATACCTTCGACATTCTGTCCAACAATTCAAAGATGAACCCAAGGTTTGTCATTACACAACATTGTTCTAATAAGGCCAAGTTATATACGTTTGAACTGACGACGAAAAAAATAAAAGACAATGTTAATAGCATGCCTGGGTCGGGCGAATACCGTAGCTTATTTATAAAGAACAAAGCTGATTAAATTGCTGTTGAGACCGACGAGATGCTCTTTATTGGAGCGCTCGGCTGCGGTCGGGGGCGGTCGAGATCTTCTATACATCGTGAATTTTCTCCCGCGAGGTATATGCGGGCACAAATTCGGTTTAGTTAGGTGTTTTTGGCCGGGAAATATACATTTTTAAACAGGTTGTGATGAGAGTTTTTCTTCGTGCTTTGTGAATTTATTTTTGAGTAGTAAGTCCTGAGCTGGTGCGTCCGGTGTTTCCTTACACTTCCGTTAAAGTATCTAGTATTTTTAATGACTCTGCAATGAATTCTTTGTTTAAATCTCAACCTGGTCAACGGGAATACATCATTTATTAAAATGGTAATAAATACGTCGAAAGAATTTTTATAATAAAATGAAAAATTCGCATGATAAATATTCATAAAATTTCATATGTCATGCCGTTGGTGGATGGGACATGGCAATCATTAATCATTCTTATTGTTACAGGTTTGTTGTTAAAATATTTTTATATTTGTGAGTACGGTGGGAGCATGTGCTTGAAGTAGGGCCGTGCAACAGTAGATCTGGAACCTATTATACAAGATGACATATGGGTATTTGAATCCAAAAACATTTTCATACGATAAAGTCGATTTTTGGCCTCAAATAGAGGTCAAAAATCGACTTTATCGTATGATAAAAAAAACTTATTTATTAAATGTAACGTGCTTAAACAATAATAACAATAAGGCCTATGACTCGGTGCTTCATACATGGCTCACGAGGGTGCTGGAGATGTATAAAGTAGATGCAACTCTGCGCACCTTCCTGATGTCGTATATGGAGCAATGGAGGGCGATCCTTCGCTATCCAGGATGTGAAAATATCCAGAGGAATAGCGAGCCGATAAGGATCCAGCAAGGCGATTTCAGGGCGATAGTTTAATTCCGCCCTGGTTCTCCTTAGCTCTGAATCCTCTAAGCACACTGCTGGAGGATTCAGTCTTGGCTATCTGTTGAGGAGAGGTGGTCAGGTTATATCTCACCTCCACTTTAGGTTGCTCGCAGAAATATTTTCACCATTTTCTAATTATCTGTGTTTTCGTAATATCCCTAGAGTTTTCGCGAAAATTCGAATGATTTAAAATCATCCTACGACTTAAGTAAACAGTGAAATAAAGGAAATAATAAACAAAAATCACCTCGGTCGCGAAACCCAGGTTATGATTATGGAAATGGTCATGCGTATGAAAGTGTGACAATACCTGAAATACCCTAGGCTGATAAAATTTTAGTTTTTCCTAATTGTGTTAATATTAGTGTTTGGATCGGTTCCCCGTAAGGGGGAAGAACTGTGCCCCTCCTTTCCGCACAGTTCTGTAGGGCTCGTCCCAGACTGGTCACCCTCCCACCGATATAAGAAAGAGAAGCATTCCCATAAACTAAACTACCTTGTTCCGTCTCGGAAGATTAAGGAACAAGGATTGGACCAGGAAGTTAATATTGGGAATTCACAGTTAGTAAACACAAGTATTATAATATGAAGCTAAGAAGACAAGAGGGTAAGCAAAATTATATAATATAATATTATGTTTTAGTATTATAAATGTTGGAACGCCAACGTCTCCTCCTCTCGCAGTTGAGCACCAATATCTGACAGACTTGGTAAGGTGGAAGGGGTAAAGGGATCGTTACGCTTGTACTTCAAATACGATTACGTAATACTACGTTAATTTGTCAGATTACAATATACCCACTTCAGTGAGACCGGGAACCGTATAACAACGTTTGCCTCATTGTACGTGTCCTGCTAGACCTAACGCATAGAACCTCTGAGGAACTAATAGGATTCTAACGGAACACGCTCCCTAAGCACTAAATAAATGTTTTACTCAATCCTAAGACAAAGTACTGCGAAGTCCAACTGTCATTGAGGAAAACAAGTTTAATATTGAATAGTTCTAATCGCGTACTAATATGAAAGACCCTTACGACAGCCTAGCCCATTTTTACAAAGTTAACTCAAAACTAGCACAAGCGCACCGTAGACTCAGTCTCTAGCAGAATACACTACGATCGTACCTGGTGAACGCCGAAGTGGTAGCTCGTCACTTCTTATTTCCTTAATCTGCCCCATTTAGAGGATGCGGTGCGGCTATTAGCGGCATTGCGTCCCAATAGCGTGTCTCAATAAATTGTGTCGATTCAGTAATAGGCCTACAAACAGCTGGGTGGAGTTTTAATGAGACGCGGTCCCTAGCGTTCTTAGAACGTCTACCAATTCAGTTTAGGGTACTTAGTGAAGCCTACCCCAACTCCCTGAAAATATGCGTCAACACGCCTCACGCAAGGTATTCTGTGGCAAAACCTTTTCGGAAACAGAAATCGTCACTAACGTTTGGTTGTTTTGTAATGCAATTACAGATTGGCTTTATAGCCTAGATCAATTCCAAATGACCTGTTAGTATTTATGGCTCTGCCTTCCAAATTTGGTGCGTCATCTCAAAGTCAACAATCGGAGCATTACTGCTCAGTCAAGTATGGTGGAAGGCCTTCGCCATTTCCCTATAGCCAACTGCTATTGACAATAATCTGCCAAGGTACGGATTCGGACATGGACACGTAATACACGAGAATGTAACATTAGTTATAAAACATGATACTAAATAAGTGTTGAGTTACAAGAACTTATGATACCTGAATTATATTACCAGCCTAGGATAATTTTTATAATGAAATACTCACTCAGCAACTCACCAACAAGCACAAGCAAACTCACCCAATCGCTCCAACAAACACACACACATACTCGTACTTCGTTAAATACTACATTAGTCTAGTCTGGGCTTCAACCCAACTATATTTAACTTAATAAATAATACTCGCTATCTTGCGACAGCCCACTTGGACAATCATGGCCTCTGGCATTCAACAAGTCTGCTAATATAACTAGCCTAATAATACGTCCACACCCTACCGTGGTCTAAAACCAACTTCCCAACTTCACCAGCTTGGACTCTCGCGTCCGTAGTCTTTCGTGATCTGGCACCAACCCCCGGACTTCATTCCTCAGTCCCCTAAATTCCTAAAAAATACCACGTTGACGGTTTGGTCCCACAGTTTCGCAGAATAGGTTTATGACTCTTTTTGTGCACAACTTCTTAATTGTTTTAAAAGGGTCGGTATGAATTGCCTTACTAGATCTTTAACAGATGTTCGCTGCATTCTCAGGGATGGTGAATCTTTTGAGATCGACGACGAGTTATAATTTATATACATTTTATTATAAAACATACAAATGTTTTAGCACTGAACATATTAAAGCATTCTAGCTAGGTGCTAGCTAGAATAATAAAATAATTAATCCAATAATATAACTGCAGTTATTGGATAATTGATAGTTACATCGATGGAAGCATCGGCTTTGCATGACTTTTGAAAGTTTGGTTAGATCCATCTTCATAACTTGTTGTTTAAAGTTTCAAGCATGAAAATCGAGAGCTGTAAGTTTACATTGAAAGAACCGCATGTTGACACCCCTGCTTTCTCAGAATATTTGTAGAAAGTGGCCACGGGTCGCTACCCATAAAATATAAATGGAATGGGTTTGTAAGAGGTTCAATATTGTTTTAACATTTTAAAGAAATAGGACATTTTGTTATTAATTAGGGTAACGTGTCGAGCTGTCAACCCATAAAATTGAGATTTAATGTGTTCTTAAGAACCTCGAATCGGCCCTTAAGTGACTTTTTTAAAATAAATATAATGTTATTAAGTTAGAGTAAATGACACACAGTGACAAAAGGTAAGTACCGACAAAGTCCAGCAAAGGCGGTCTTAATTCCCAAGTTATAAAATGCAGGCACTGCACCACACATTCCCGGCATAATTTAAAAATAAAATGACGTATATTTTAAGGTAAACACCTCAGTAACCCAATATTTTATTAAAATGCAGATCCTGGCTAGCACGTTGAAAGTACATGCAAACTAAGGTGGCTGCAAGTAAATTGGTACTTATCTCTCGACTCGACTAAAGGTTGATGAATGAGTATAAATCCCGTATATGTACCGAGGAAGCTCCGGGAAATTTATCCAGGCCTCCAGGGAATAATGGGTCATCGCATAAAATCAAAGGGGCTAGATTGCAAAGTAGGCCGTTATTTGTAACTGGTTGGTAGTGTACTGGGTGATAAAGCTTAATTAAATCAAACCCTGTGTGCTGTATTAGTCCTAGATAAAGTTTTGTAAGTTACGTGTTTGGTTTTTTATTGATTCTTATCGAGTGCGTCTAGACGAAATTGGTAGCTATTGTCGTGTTGAAAACATTATAAATAGAGTCTAGAGACATTGGCGACTCTAAAGTGTGCCCCAATATAATTTCGCCAGACATTTTGTATTGCCTTTTTTTTGCGTTTGAATTTATCAAATAACTTCTCCCGCTCTGGGCGGAGTGGGAAGGCGCGAATCTTACTGACTTAAACTCACCCGTGTTCCTTCAGTTGCCTGTACGTTGCCAGGGGCCACGGTATCCCTTTCGGACTTTCCTGCGACCCCGGCAGGCATCGGTCCTAGCGGACCCCGTCAGTTGTGCTGACATCTCTTTGAGGCGCGCGTGGAACACAACGTGCCGTCGATCCGGGCCTGGTAATTATTGGACGTCCGCAATCTCGCGCTTAAAATATATAATCAAGAATATTGATAGACGAAGAGAAGACTATGCCCTGCAGTGGGATGCATAAAGCTATGGATAATGATGATTACCCAGTTTCTAATTTACAGGCACAGCAAGGCTTCTTTCTTGGAATTTTATCTTTCCTGTTGACTACTTTTGATTATTACGTGAAGATTTATCGAACTTTGACGATTGTGCAGATAGGAAAGCCCTTTGACACACGTTTTTTGCCGTGAAAAACTACGGTTTATTCGCCATGTGTACGCATAGTCGTCAGTGTTTGTATTATTCACTATGGAAGCTTGTTGACAGAGACGTTTTTTCTACGGCGCGTTAAAGAAAGCGTGCCAAAAGGCCTAATGGGGCATTTTTCGGTTGCTTTTACCAAAGTAAATTCCCAATGTGAGTTTCATTTGTGATAAGTCCTCATCTACCAATCAACCGAAAAGCCTGCTACTATAAATTAAATCATACCTATCTGCATTACTGTTGTTTATAACGAAATGTATGCAGGAAAGCGCGGCCGGTCGTACATCATGGGATTAATGCCCGCACCCGATCTCTAACTAACGTAGCTGCCATAAAGGCAAATATTATCCGCCTCACTTGCAAACACTGGGACGGCAGAAGCTACTGGAAGCTTCTATTGGTTTAATAGTGAAATATCATGATGATGCGGACTGAGAGCCGAGATTTTGAGTAGGAACTGATACCGCGGTTTTCTAGACTTGGTTTCCGTACGTCTTTTTCGGGTGACCACTGAAAATCAGCGCTGTTCTGTGGGCCCCCATAGCACAGCGTCATGCTGACTCTTCTTGTCACAGTCATGACGTACCAGCAGCTGCCTGATATTTCTGTTTTGTGTTCGTGGTTATATTTTCGGAGGAGCTCGTGGCTAAGTAACAACAGCCGCACTGGTCGATCCATCAAGTTAAGCTACGCTTGCCGGGGTTGGTCAGTGGATGGGTGATCATCTTTACATACCGAGAATCCTCTGTGCCTCAGAAAGCACGTTAAGCCGTTGGTCCCGGCTGTCATTCGTGGATCTTTGACAGTCGTTACGAGTCGTCAGAAGCCCGAAAGTCTGACACCAGTCTTACCAAGGGGTATCGTATTACCCAGTTACTGGGAGGTGGAGGTCAGATACTGGTATTCAGCTGCATCCGGTCAGACTGAAAGCCGACCCCAACATAGTTGGGAAAAGGCTAGGCAGATTGATTGCTCGTGATTATATTGAAATCTATTGTGTTTTATTGTTGTACTCAAGTTAATTATCTTTTTGTATGCACGTGTTTCTGTGACAAATAAACTTATCATTTTTTCTTCTTTCTTTATTTCTGTGTCCTAAAAGAAAAGAAAGTTGTATTTTGCTTGACTGCCTTGTCGGTCTACCTAGTAGTAGTCGCAAGTACAACTGCTGAGCACTGGTTCGATCCCGAGGTCGAGCAATGTTGTTATTGGGTTTTTATAGTACCTATTCATAAATCTCTGGTAAAAACGCATTTTGCATTTCAGAGTAAAATATAAGAATACCTTGATTTGGTCACTTTTTTATCATTAACATCTAATATCAACTATCAACACTTTGTTTTATTTGTCTGTATTTATTTTCATATTATAAAACAAAGTCCATCCACCGCGTCTGTCTGTCTGAACGCGATAAACTCAAAAACTACCGAGCAGATTTTAATACGGTTCTCCCCAATGGACGGAGTGATCCATGAGAAAGGTTTTGTTGTATAAAAGTTTTGTGTAAATTGGCTATTACATGACGATGATTGTTGAAGATGTCGGGAAAAATCATGGAGCTTTAATGGCGAGGAATTTACGATAGTATTTCAATAATTATGTATTATGCTACTAATAAGATTTGGATGAAATTTGGCACACTGATAGTTTATAACCTGAATTAACAAATATAATTATGTCAAAAAATACAATTTCGGGCGCCATTGCCCTAGAGCATTTATATTCACAGGTTTATAGTGCACACGTGTATTGCTCATTTGAAACAAAACACAATGAAATGGGAGACCTCCCAAGAGATTGAACTTAAAGTGAAGGGGTGTCAGACGGCACAAGTTGCAGATGTTAACACTTTAAAATATACATACATAAACTGACATGGGGGTAGGCAGAAACTACAGAACGCGACTTGCTACGATCGTTACATACTGCTTTTGCTTCGTTTACGCTCATACATATAGTCATACACGCACGCCCTTTACGAAAGTCAACTGTAAATTATAATAGGTGATAAACAACTTAGGATTAGGTATGTTTGTCAGTATTCGCAGATATCAACAAAATTTCGTAAGTCGGTGGCAAACAACGAAAATACAGAACCAAAGACACCAACTTCCGAAATTAAAGTTATTTTTCACGTTATTGTGTTTTTTTTTAAGTCGGTTGTTTATTTTTTGTAATAAGTTTTTATTTTTCACTTTTTAGTTGTGGTAGTTACCCCAAACAAATTCGAATATGACTGCCATATTATGTAAATACCAGTGACAAGAACTATAACATCATCCATATTATTAAACACTAAATGGGAAAAATACGTATTATTGAAGCTAACTCAAAAACTACCCAAGCAAAATTTATAATTTTTTATGGGACCATTTCTGAAGTATTAAAACAAAAAAAAAACAAACAAACAAAAAATGTATTATCAAAATTCATTCATAATTGGCGGAGTAACAGCGTAACAAACATACAATTTTTTTTTGTCAAATTGAGAACCTCCTGCTTTTTGTAGTCGGTTAAAAATAAAAACATACTTTATTTCAGACTTTGATCCCTTCATATGTTGTTATAAGTTGTAGGTTTCTTGTAGAAAAGCCTGTTCGGAGGTTTGAGTCCATGCTTAATAAAACGGAGCGTTTTCTAACTTTTTTCAGAACCAGAGTGGTATCCGCTTAAATAAAATTAGAAATTACTACTTGCTGCACCATCGTCTTTCTAAATTATTATACACTTTTTTTGTCATTTGAATTTTAACCTAAAAATCATGGAATAAACTCATCATTATGTAAAACAGTACAACTTTTACTTAGGGTACAAGACGAAAAAAGTGTTTTTTTTTTTTTAATTCCTTACATTTTGATCTAGTAACTTTTTTTTTATAAGCAGCTGGTTGTATTTTAAATTAAATTTAAAATAATAGTTCGCCTGTCTCGATAAATGCTACACAGTCGTGAAATCTGCAACGAAATTAATCGGAAGAAATGTGGACGTCGGAAATTGAAATGGGGAAAATAGGGAAAAGAGTTTCCGTATATTAGTGATAATTTATATTATTCGTATGATTTACTTGCGTTATTTTCCAGTATATCGTTTTAGTGTTGTCGTCTTTCTCTACTACATAATTCTTTCATAATATCACGCCTCTATTCCCCGGAAGATTAGGCAGTAGTGTACCTGTTATAGTACACCTACATTTCGCCAGTTATGTTTAAGTCCTATGTATTAGGGGGCGAGCCTATTGCCATCAACCGGGCACAAATCCAGACTCCAGGCTGAGAAATTCCAGGGAGAAAAACGGAATAACACTTTCCGGAGCTGAGCACCGCCGTGTCCTCGTGGAGGCTATCTGCGGCGGTGACCTCTCGCGTCCGGCCCTGGTCCAGGTCATGGTACGGAACGAGAGGGCATGGAAAGCCGTCACCTCTTTCTGCGAAGCAGTTATGCTTGCGAAGGAGGAGGCGGAACGCGTGAGGGAGAGGCAAATTTCGCGCCCTCATGCCCCTAGCCGCCGCAGGAGACGCCCTGAGCGTCGGGAATCACAGGCCGATTCCCGGCCAACGTAGGCGCGGGCTTGCGGACGGTGAGCAATGGGTAGCTCGCTGTCCGATAAGGACCAGGCCCGGGTCGATGGCGCGTTGTGTTCTACGCGCGCCTCAAAGAGATGTCAGCACAACTGAGGGAGTCCGCTTGGACCGATGCCTGCCGGGGTCGCGGGAAAGTCCGAATGGGATACCATGGCCCCTGGGAACGTACAGGCAACTAAAGGAACCCGGGTGGGTTTTAGTTAGTAAGAGTCTGATACGCCCTCCCGCCCCGCCCAGAGTGGGAGAAGTTATTTGATAATATCCTACCCAAAAAAAAGGCAGTTTAATACTACTTCTTTCACTTGTTCAAAAATCTCGTGGGAGTCATGTATACCTAGGTCCATACACTTATTATTGTTGTAGGTATCTACTCTACAATGCAAAGCAGCTTAGTTTCAAGATTACACTTCTGAGTAACGAAGAAGTTGGCTACTCTAAGTTTCATAGCGTTTTACGACTAAACTATGTATTTGCAACATAATCTTAGCATACTGAATGAAATACTTTGGACTGCAATTTGTTATTATTTAAACTTTAAAAATATAGTTTTATGAGTTAGAAACTACGTAGCTGTCTATAATATCATGTATCTAAAGAAAAAAATTAAGATAAGCTATTTATTGAGACTCGCACAGGAAATCACAAATTAAACTAACACATAGTCATAAAAACATAAATAAAAACAAAGTAAAATTATTATTTTAGTAATACGTGAAGCAAAAACTTTGTACACCTTTTTACGAAAATTACGCGGACGGAGGAGTATGAAATTTGGCACAGTTAAAGTTTATATGGAGAAGGAGTGCAGAAAGCTAATATTTTGATATAATCGTACATTCGAAATAAATTAAATTAATAAAAAAAACATTACACACACTACCATGCGTTTGACACAAGATGTCTACCTTAGAATCATGACACTTAGGGCCTGTGCACAGCACGTTTGTTAAACGCGCCGTCGACGCGCGCTTTAGAAACGCGCGTCGACGGCGCGCTTTTATCCTACAGACAGGTGTGCAAAGGTCCTGACTTGCGTGCGTATCGCGTCTGTATCGCTACAAACGCGCGTCGACGGCGCGTTTAAAAAACGTGGTGTGTATTGGCCCTTAAATGAATTATGGTCGAATTTCGACCTCATATTCATATCTTTATTTGCATTCCATTATGTAGGTATACAGATGTTATAATGGTTTAGAGCTAAGGTACAATTACGGACCCTGTCGGGCACAACAAAAAGTATAAAATAAATTCTTAACAAAAATAAAAATAAATTGAAAGAAATTAAATTAAAAGAAATTAACCTCTGGGTGACCACTAGTTAAAATAAAAGCAGAAAGTCCTGTACGAGGCCAAAAAGCTCCTATCTTAGCATGATCATCATGTATCTCATGAATTAAAGTGCCCAAAGGCCCAAAAGTGTGCATAATATCGGCATTCCATTCCGGCTTAGTCGAAATTGAGGGCTTGTTCACAGCGCGCGCAACACCTGTGCTCAAAATGAACGACAATGGGTCCGTGTTTGCGAGTTCGCGCACAAATTACGTGCATTTTATTGAACATACGTACCGCAGTGTAGGTAGTGAGTAGGGGAATGCATGAATAGGGCGTGCGAGTCTTGCAAATAAATCGTACTGCAAAGTGGTTGGAATTTGTTAGGCGCTTGCTAATTAAACGGTTTTTAGGACTGCGTGAAGTTCGTGTCATGGAACTTGCAAATGGCAATTAAGGGAATTATAAAAAAAAATGGCTTTTAGGTTGTTAGGGTTAAAGGTTGGACACTAAAGGAAAGACTGTTCTTAGGATTTCAATAATACGTTTATATCCTTTTCTTTACATATTGAAAGGTGAGTTTTACTAGTATTATGTGGGACGTGTGATCCCACACAAGGCTAAACGTATAGTACAGTCACTATGAGAAAGTAAAGATTTCATCAAGTGGTTAAGGGTGGGCTCGGATAGAAAAAATAATATTTATGACTTAAAAAGAGACAGACTGTGTTGAAGTAGGATCGATTTGTTTTTGCTATACTCCAAACTAAATTAACCTAAATCTAGAACGTTTATACGAACATTGGTGTATATTACGTCAGCACGTATATGCTTGCAGCATGTGTATGTTTTACTAGGTACCAGATCGAGCAGATGGTGTTGTAGATCGAAAAAACGTGTGCCATTGTGCATTGATTTAAACAATGTGTTCATTGATCGAAAAAACGATCGAATACGTCGTGTTCATTGTAACCATTCAACTAAATGGTTGTTCGATAGTGAGTAGATTTTTTATTTAGATATTGAGCCTTGCAATTTATGCACAATCCCATACTATCACCGTTGCTTTATATTAGCAATCAATGTAACAGTAGAGTATTTTGATCCTATATTGTATTATGGCATATGGCGCCTCTATATCACAATGTGCATAATTACAAGCTATCGACGACGCGTCATATCTGATCGCGATCGAAGACGAAGAGAAGTATTATTACAAGAATGATTCTGCCTGAGCATGAGGTCTTGGGTTCGATTCCCGGGTCTATTGTGGTTGTGGTTGTGGTTGGTATTGGCAAAGTCTATTGTGTCCAGCAGGTTAAGCTACGCTTGCCGGGGTTGGTCAGTGGATGGGTGACCATCTTTACATACCGAGAATCCTCCGTGCCTCGGAAAGCACGTTAAGCCGTTGGTCCCGGCTGTCATTCGTGGATCTTTGACAGTCGTTACGAGTCGTCAGAAGCCCGAAAGTCTGACACCAGTCTTACCATGGGGTATCGTATTACCCAGTTACTGGGTTGTGGAGGTCAGATAGGCAGTCGCTCCATGTAAAATACTGGTATTCAGCTGCATCCGGTTAGACTGGAAGCCGACCCCAACATAGTTGGGAAAAGGCTAGGCAGATTGATTTGACATGGTGTCACTATTGGTTACACCATCAGGTAGTTGATTTGACAGTTTTGCTCCCTCGTTCAGTATATCCATAGTTAGTCCCGGGTTGCCTTAATTCTAGTTTCTCAGTAGCAGCCCGGAATCTGGGATTGTGTCCGGTTGATGCCAGTCGCCCCCTATTACATGGGACTTAAACATAACTGGCGATCTATGTGTGTGCTATAGGTAGGTACAGCTCTGCCTGACCCTTCTGGTAATACCGGCGTGATGTTATTTTATGTCATGTGTTATTCTGTCAGCTTGCAAAAGTACCTCCTAAGTAATAAGATAATACGAGTAACTAAAATTGTTATCTTCTTTATGATCTACTAGCAGCGCCCCGCGGTGTCACCCGCATAAATCTCGATCCCGTGGGAATATCGGAATAAAAAGTATCCTTTAAGTTAATTCAAGTTATAAACTATCTGTGTGCCAAATTTCATCCAAATCCGTTCAGTCGTTTTTGCGTGAAAGAGTAACAAACATCAACACACACTCACAAACTTTCGCGTTTACAATATTAGTAGGATGTTATTTAAGTATGTCTATGTGGTGGAGGTCTGCCCGGCTTGGGCGGGGCACCGCCGTGTCCTCACGGAGGCGATCGGCAGCGGCGATCTCTCGCGTCCGGCCCTGGTTCAGGCCATGGTCCGGAGCGAGAGTGCATGGGAAACCGTCACTTCCTTTTGCGAAGCAGTAATGCTCGCGAAGGAGGAGGCGGAGCGCGCGAGGGAAATGCAAGATGCGCGCCCTCGCGCCCCTAGTATATTTGCCTGACACATGCTGAGCTGGACTCCCATTTGGTGCAACCTTGAGACGCACACCGCACCTTGTTTTTCCTTTTTTCATTTAAACAAAGTACCTATGTCATAATCGTTGCGCGCGCGCTGTCACTAGCAGTCGCCGATTTTGTCTTACGAGAATGTCCGTAAATAAACTAAAGTGCACGAGTTGTAACCTAGTGATATCGGAAGTCCTTGCCTTCATACGAGATCGGCATCATGTAGTCGATAATGAAAGCTTGATAAGGATTTGTGAAACTGCATTTTCTGAAGAGGAAATAGATGAGGCGAAGAAGTTGTTGTTTATATCCACGAAAACAACAAGAAAACTGGTTTCGAGACGCAAGAACAAGAAACAAAAAGATTTGGAAGACATGATAACTGTATTTAAAACAATAGACCCGGAACAATTACCAGTGTTTGTGGCGTACGACCTACACAAACTACCACCAGTTTGTTTTGATCACGTCGATGTTACAAAACTATTGAAGGATATATTGGTTTTACGGAAAGAAATTGAAGATATAAAAAGCGATTATGTGACTAATGTCCAATTAGAGGAATTTAAACAAAAAGTGAATGTGGAAAAATCGAGTCCGTTAATTAATTCAAATGTTAACATGAAGAAAAGAGGAGGAGGGTACATGATAAATTGTGATAGCGGCCCGTTTGGCCTTCTACCTCACATCGAACAGCAGCCGGTGAACGTCGTCGATGTACCGCGTTCCGGTCGCAAAGATATGAGTCATGGTAGTGCAAGCGAATCGCCGCCGGTGCCGATATATCGCTCTCTCGTACACACGCATACCGGTGGTGAAACTCGAAATAAACCTGTCTCTCTTGCACCTGTTAACTCGACTATGCTTGTGAATGATAGCTTAGTTGCCATAGATGACGCATGTAAACAACAGACTATGGCAGAAATAGTTAAAAAAGGTGAATGGAAGGAAAATAAGCCTGAAGAACAATGGATATTGGTGCAAAGGTCAAAAACGAGAAATCGATTTGTTGGCATGACAGGAAAAGCTGTTTCTAATTCAGTAGAAAATTTTAAGGCCGCTGAGATAAAAATACCTGTTTTTATCTCTAATGTGAATAAAGCTACAACTGAAAAAGACGTATGTGAATACATACAGCAAAAAACTAATGAAGTTGTAAAATTAGAGAAACTCATTATGAAGTCGGAAAGGCAATATAATGCCTTTAAGTTGTTTATACCTAAACACAAATTATCTACTTTTTTGGATGACAAATTTTGGCCGGAGGGAATAATGTTTAGACGATTTATAAATTTCAAGAAAGGAAAAGTCACAGATATTGTTAATGATATTCCCGTTGTAAATAATGGATAAAAGTAACAAAAAGATTGTAAGTTTATCGACATTCAATTGTAAGAATGTTATTCGATCAGCTGATTGTGTGCGCGGATTGTGCCGTGTCGCTGATGTTATTGCACTTCAGGAGACTTGGCTTTTACCCCATGATGTGCCTTATCTTGGGAGCATTGATACTGATTTCGCGTATGCGGGCAAGTCCGCCGTCGACACGTCTGCTGGAGTCCTTATCGGAAGACCGTATGGTGGAGTCGCGATCCTATGGAGGAAATCAGCGTTTGCAACGGTATCGGTGGTGCGGTGTAATAGTGATCGTCTGTTAGATATCAGGATTGAGCACGCGGGACGTTCCTTATTGATATTCTCAGTGTATATGCCGACTAATTCGGCTGATAATCTAATTGAGTTTACGGAGTGCTTAAGTGAAATTATTGCTATAATTGAGAACAGTAATGTTGAATCAGTGTTTATATTGGGTGATCTTAATGCACATCCAGGTGAGCGCTTTTCAAATGAATTGTTATCTGTATGTAGGGAGCAGTCGTGGTCATGTGTCGATATGGAACTACTTCCGAAGGACACGTTTACGTTTGAGAGTACCGCTAACGGTGCATTGCGCTGGCTTGATCACTGCGTGGTGAGCAGTGCAGCACGACATTTAGTTGTAGACGCGTCAGTTTTGTATGGAGTATATTTGTCGGATCATATTCCTTTATTAATTGAATGTAATATTGATTTAATAATACCTAAATTAGTAAGCCCAATCAATGCTTGCAATAAGGTAATATGGGGTGAACGAAATAACAATCAAATTGATGAATATTCCAATTTTTGTAATTCTAAATTAAAATTAATAGATTTTCCAGATGTTTTTCGGTATTGTGCGCATAAAATGTGTTCTGATGCTAATCATGTGGAAGTGTTAGATACAATGTATCGTAGTTTGGTTAGCATTTTAAAGGAAGGTGCCGAGCGTACTTATTTATGTAAACAAATGCGTCATAATAGCAAAAGGTACATTCCTGGTTGGAACAGGTACGTTCGTGATGCTCACAGAGAGGCTCGACTGTGTTACCAAACATGGTTGTCTTATGGTAAACCTGACCGTGGTTATGTTTACAGTAAAATGTGTGAATCTAGAAAAACCTTTAAGACCAATTTGAGATATTGTCAAGATAACCAACAGCAGATAAAAATGGATATTTTAGCTAAACATCACACTGAAAAGAAATTCGGATCATTTTGGAAATCCACAAACAGTTTAAATCCGAAGTTGAGTCCCCCTGTGAGCGTGGCGGGCGTGCATGAGCCAGCAGATATAGCCAATGCATTCCGGCGCCATTTTCAAGTTGAGTCACCTCTTATTAGACCTGTGCAGGTGGTCGATTCTGGGGCCAGGTCCGGCGACATTTCTATTGTTTTTACGGCACAAGAAATTGCAGCCATTATAAAGAGAATGGAGAGGGGTAAATCCCCTGGTCATGATGCCCTTAGCATCGAGCACCTGAGGTATGCGGGGGGACACTTGCCACGTGTGCTTTCTTTGTTTTTTAACATGTGCGTTAGTCACAATTACTTACCGGACGACCTAATGTATACAGTGGTAGTGCCTATTCAGAAAAATAGAACAGGGGATGCCTCTGACATTTCCAATTACAGGCCCATCTCTCTGGCCACTGTCATAGCAAAAGTTTTGGATAGTCTGCTTGATAAACAACTGGCCAAACACCTCAAACTACATGATGCCCAGTTCGGTTTTAGGCCTGGGCTGTCTACTGAGAATGCAATCTTGTGCCTCAAGCAGACTGTTCAATACTATACAGACAGGAAGACTCCTATTTTTGCCTGTTTTCTGGATCTTGCAAGGGCATTCGATCTCGTATCTTACGATATTTTGTGGCGTAAACTGGAACTTGAAACTACTGTACCACCTGAGATAGTGTCAATATTTAGATACTG
The DNA here is from genome assembly GCA_916701695.1 of Agrochola macilenta. Classification (NCBI taxonomy): domain Eukaryota; kingdom Metazoa; phylum Arthropoda; class Insecta; order Lepidoptera; family Noctuidae; genus Agrochola; species Agrochola macilenta. Next base: position 10,922,587 of record OU753562.1, read on the forward strand.
GTACAGTCGGCAAAGCAATGGCGTGAAGTGGGTTGGTTCGCACTCGGACGTGTATCGGTTGGAGTGCGGGGTGAGACAGGGGGGGCTCAGTTCACCTCGGCTCTTCAACCTATACATGAACCAGCTGATCCTTGGGCTCAGCAGCACCAATGTCGGATGTCATATTGACGGAGTGTGCATTAATAATATAAGTTATGCTGACGATATGGTGTTGCTGAGCCCATCGATCGGAGCTCTGAGGGTGCTGATCGATGTGTGCGAGTGTTATGCGGAGAATCATGGGCTCAAATATAATGTCACAAAGAGCGAGCTAATGGTTTTCAAAGCTGGCAACCTGACATATTCGTGTATTCCTCATGTTGCACTGTGTGGAGAATCCCTGCGAAGAGTGGACAAGTTTAAGTATCTAGGCCACTGGGTCACGGAAGACCTTAAAGATAACTGTGACATTGAAAGGGAACGTAGGTCGCTGGCTGTCCGTTGTAACATGCTGGCCCGCAGGTTTGCACGATGTACGAGGGCAGTTAAAGTAACGCTTTTTAAAGCTTACTGTCAATCCTTCTACACGTGCAGTCTGTGGGTTAACTTCACTCAGCGCGCATACAGCGACCTACGTGTTCAGTATAATAATGCACTGAGAGTACTTCTGCGGCTGCCGTGGCGTTGTAGTGCGTCAGGGATGTTTACGGATAATAATGTTGATGGTTTTGCCGCGATTATTAGAAAAAGATGTGCATCCCTGATGTCACGTGTACGTGGCAGCACCAACAGTATTCTCAGTGTGTTTGCAGATCGGTGGGATTCCTCGATAATGCGGAGGTGGATGCAGCTCCACGCTGAATTTTAATTTTTATGTTTATCCGTGTCTGTACCTATTAATACTAAATAATAAGTAAAATTGTAACTAACCCTATGGACTCTGTCCGAAATAAAATGATTCTATTCTATTCTATAATGTCACTCTATTTCTTTAGGTACTAAACTTATGTTTTTATTTTTTGTATATTGGCATCATGTTTTTATGTATATTCATGTAATTTGTTATCTTTTAATTGTGCTTTTGTGTGTCTTTTGTATGCACTGAATAAATGTTTTATCTATCTATCTATCTACCTAGTCGCCGCAGGAGACGCCCCGGGCGTCGGGAGTCGCGAGCCGACTTCCGGCCACCGTAGGCGCGGGCTTGCGGACGGTGGGCAATGGGTAGCTCGCCTCCGATTAGGACCAGGCCCGGGTCGACGGCGCGATGTGTTGTCAGCACCAACTGACGGGGTCCGTAAGGGCCAATGCCTGCCAGGGTTGCGAGTTTGTCCGAAAGGGATATCGCGGCCCCGGCACACAGGCAACGGAAGGAACACGGGTGGGTTTTAGTCAGTAAAAGTCTGACACTCCCTCTCGCTCCGCCCAGAGCGGGAGGAGTCATTTGAAGATTCCCCACCCAAAAAAAAAAAAAAAAGTATGTCTATGTACACACGGCTACACATCAAGCTATACATTTCCAGTTTATGCTGATCTCGCATTGTATAGGATTTCCTTACAATGTGAGGTCAGCTTATACTGTAGCCGTGCGTACGAGTAGCATTGACGTCGTGAATTACGTTCCTCACGCACCACTTGTTTTATTTCCAGTTCTGCTTGAATCCACCTAATGTTGAGTAGTTGAGAGTAGACCTCACTTTGTTTATGCCACTTATCTTGTCTTATCCTTTATTTCTGTAGTACTCTTATCTCTAAACCACTAGCTTGTTAGGCTGTTTACGCTAATCATTTGGAGTTGAAAAGGGTTCCTAGATGGTGGTTCTAATCACGTGGTTATTCGTCTTCAGTAAAATATTATGAGATACATTCATAAAGTCACGGGTACGGACTAATTACGGCAAAAAAACAATACTAGTTGAGGAAGTACAGCTGTTCAATAATTTACCTACTACTGCCTAGCCTTTTCCAAACTATATTGGGGTCAGCTTCCAGTCTAACCGGATTCAGCTGAATACCAGTATTTTACATGGAGCGACTGTCTATCTGACCTCCACAACCCAGTAACTGGGTAATACGATACCCCTTGGTAAGACTGGTTGTCAAAATTTCGGGCTTCTGACGACCCGTAACGACTGTCAAAGATCCACGAATGACAACCGGGACCAACGGCTTAACGTGCTTTCCGAGGCATGAAGGAGTCTCGGTATGTAAAGATGGTTACCCATCCACAGGCCAACCCCGGCAAGCGTAGCTTAACCTGATGGATCGACCCGTGCGGCAGTTATTACTTAGCCACGAGCTCCTCCTATTCAATAATTTACCGGAGGATTTAAAGAAGTGTGATAGTATAAACATATTTAAAGCAAAACTTAAAAAATAAGTATGTATCCTGTATCATGACCAACACCCCAGAGGCAAATATGATCATTATAATTACTTAGATATAAGCACTTTTTATCTCATTTTAAGTGAACTGTTATTTAAGTTCTTAAGAGAAATCAATTCTTTAAACCTAAGTTCTATTTCAAAAGTTCTTGTATATAACGTGCTGCTCCAATGGCGACATTAATTTAACACACGGGTACAGCTAGTGGCCAGTAATCATTAAAAATATAATAAGATAAAATAGTTCGTAAATTGAAACAATAAATTTTCCAGTTCCTTATGTACAGGTTGCTCCAAGATGCTATTTTAGAAAAATGTAAATATATCAATAAATGGTAACGTTTAATGAAATTAAAATATGTTCATAAAACGAAAACGCGGAACCGTATACGTGTGTTAAAAATGTCGCCGTTAAAGCGGCACGCTGTTTGAGTTGGTCCAGTCAGGAAATAAATTGTTAAGTAAATTGACACCCTACGTCAATTTGCAATGTTATAGCCATTTCATACAACTGTCAAAAAAAAATACAGTTGTGATTCGAGTACACAGACAATTTAAGTTGTTTTAATTTCGCGATGAATATTGCTAATCACAGAATGCTAATTGCGTATATTCGGACGAAAGAAGTGATGTAGGAATGCTTTGTTACCAACAAAAAAACTTTATTACAAAAAAAAAACAACCCGAAGTGAAAAATAACTTTAACTTGTTTTTTTTGAAGACGGTTTTTTTTTAAAGTGTTTTTACTTTTCGCTTTTTAGTTATGGTACTTACCAACACACCAATTAGTATACCACTACTTGCTCCGTGAATAACAGTAACAGGAAGTATTTTAGCATCATCAAGATACACACAGTGGATTAAACACGTATTATCGAAGCTAACTCAAAAACTACTTTTGCAAAGTTTATAAAATTTTATATATGAGACTACCGCGCAAGTTTCCTCTACCAAATGAAAAAGAATTTTCAAAATCGAACATAATAACCTCCTCCTTTTTTTAAGTCGGTTAAAAACAGGCTTCCTGTGCTTTCTTACGAGAGATGTACCCACTAAATTATTTATTAGATATCTTTTTGCCAATAATTCTTATTCTTTCAGAAAAAAGCAACCATATCTTGCTGTTTCACAACATAACCCCATACACTAAATTGCACATTCCAATATACAGGGTAGTAACAAAGTTATTATTTGCAGCGGGCACTTCGCATGCACTAAGTCGTTAATTATTCACTGCGCCGACACCTGACGCTTTCTGTTTAGTAAAAAGCCAATAGTTAGGGAGCGAGGCTGCTAATTTATGAATTTATGTGTTCACTTTGTTTATAGGTAAATGGAAAATAGAATTTACTCAACTTTTGTGCTACTAAAGAGTTAATTTATCATGTTTTATGTGGAGTCAATATCAAGGATATTAGCTGGCTAAACATCAATTAAATTTTTCCTTTACCAGGCGTTCTATTTTTAAATTTTCTTGTAAAAACGGTATTCGTTAATAGTTTTCATTGAACTGAGGAAACTGGCATGCCTGAGAGATATTTCTCGACGGCAAGTGAAGTCAAGTCAGAGGACCATTGGGCGGGTTAAAAATCAGACACCAGGTTAGTCAGTAACCACACGAAAAGAAGAAGAAGATTAAACTTGTATACTGATGAAAGGAAAACGATCGATGATGTTAGAATGTTTGTAGTTCCATGGGAAGACAGAGTGAAAGGATTAACTTATTTTAGCATGAATGGCTAACTTCCATCTGTCTAGACTTTCGCCAACTATGTTGGGGTGGGCTTCCAGTCTAACTGGATGCAGCTGAATACCAGTATTTTACATGGAGCGACTGCCTATCTGACCTCCACAACCCAGTTACTGGGTAACACGATACCCCTTGGTAAGACTGGTTGTCAGACTTTCGGGCTTCTGACGACCCGTAACGACTGTCAAAGATCCACGAATGACAGCTGGGCCCGACGGTTTAACGTGATTTCCGAGGCACGGAGGAGTCTCGGTATGTAAAGATGGTCACCTATCCCCGGACCAACCCCGGCAAGCGTAACTTAACCTGATTGATCGACCCGTGCGGGTATTATCACTTAGCCACGAGCTCCTCTGAATGGCTAACTTGCATAATAGGTACCTAAATATATAATAAAAAAAACTAAAAGGCCCTACCAATGCCCTACTAATTTATTTTTACATAACCAAGGCGATGCAGGGGGTTGCAATAATAGCAGAAAAACATTTACTTATCATAATTCAAAGGATTTGACCGAGGATACAGCATGGTTTACATAATGGTTGTATGTGTGTGTCATGTCTTTATCTCATAACAGCTTCCTTACAACTAAAAGTATTGTTTACGAGATCGATTTTACAACCTCACTTTCAAGATTAATTACTGGAGCGACCATCAAAAAGTCAATTTAAATAGCCAGTGAAGTAAAAATGCATGTAAAGAGAAAAGTTTTAATGGCTATTGTCTTAATCTGTTTCTTAAAAGATCGTATTTATTTTATGAAGGTGTAAGTGACGGATAAAATGTTTGGAAATGCAAATTATGTACCAATTAATTTGCAACAAGGTTTTAGTTGGCATACTACGTTTGACATTATCGAATCAGTCATAGAAGAATTGCCTTGTTTTTCTATGAAACAATAAAATCGTTTATATGTACAATCAGGCAAAAATTATTGACACACAACGTAAATTTTCATACGACTGTCAAAGGATGACAGTTGTTACTTGAGTAATATTTTTTTCTACCACAACGGGTAAGCTCTTGGCCTTCATCTCACCAGATGGTAAGTGATGATCAGGTCGAAGGTGGAAGCGAGCTTCATCCGGAATCTCCACCACAGACGAACTGGCTATCTAACCTCTTTAAGGCTGCCTGTCCATTGGAGCGGAGAGGAGAGGAGCGGGTGTGCCAATATTAACCAATGGAATTGCATAAAACCACCGCTCCGCTTCAGTGGACAGGGATTTGCGAACTAGTTTAAAAATTCATACAAAACCGGGAAGTGTAGCGGGGAAACGGAGCGGAGAAACGGAGCGGCGAAGCGGAGAGGGGAAGGGGAGCGAGGAAACGGAGTGGAGAAGTGGAGCGGGGAACCGGAGCGGGGAATTATTACTCGTCGCGTGAACTCTTGCTCCGCACATACCGCAACGCCGCTCCGCTACGTCGCTCAGCACAGTCCGTAACTCCGCTCCACTACCTCACCCAACATCAATGGACAGACAGTGTCCGCAACTCCGCTCCACTCCGCTGCCATTCTCCTCTCTGCTGCCTCGCTCCACTTCAATGGACAGGCAGCCTTATACTACCGAAACACAACAAAGCTGTGAACATTGTTGTTATGGCGACAGACTTAGAGAAGATGGTGGCTAGCATTGTGACTGGTCCAGGAGGACTTAGAACAAGCTAAACCAAGCAGAAAATTTTGCCCCCGCTGGGAATCGAACCCTGGAACCTCTGGGTCTGAGACAGGTAGTCTTAACACTACACACAAACGCGTTTAGAATCACTGGTAATCACAGACAATTCAAGTCATACATACACTTTACAAAGCAATCATTTTTCCTGACTCTACATATAGTACATGTAATTTACAATAGTCTACAAATGTAAAGAACATAGCTTAGAGAAACGGGGAAAGGAAGTACGCAGAGCGAGCGGAAAAAGGCAAGGATTGATCGTAGATTGCTTTCGCTATGCAAGCGGTGTTGTAGATTAGATCTAGTGACGTGTGCAATAGCGTACTTCAATCTGCCTAGCCTTTTCCCAACTATGTTGGGGTCGGCTTCCAGTCTAACCGGATGCAGCTGAATACCAGTATTTTACATGGAGCGACTGCCTATCTGACTAATACGGGACTGGGTAATACGATACCCCATGGTAAGACTGGTGTCAGACTTTCGGGCTTCTGACGACTCGTAACGACTGTCAAAGATCCACGAATGACAGCCGGGACCAACGGCTTAACGTGCTTTCCGAGGCACGGAGGATTCTCGGTATGTAAAGATGGTCACCCATCCACTGACCAACCCCGGCAAGCGTAGCTTAACCTGATGGATCGACCAGTGCGGCTGTAGTTACTTAGCCACGAGCTCCTCATAGCAAAGTAAAATAGCGTACTTATTATTTTTTATTAAGTGGGGGTTGTGTTCTGTTCCTGATGTAGGCAGGCTACATTTGTTTTTGTATTTCCAAAGATTGGGGCATTTGTTACGCGGCCGCGTCAACAGTAGTAGATACGACGAACAATTATTTTTAAAAGAGTAACCGTGGAGTTTCTTGACGGCTCTTCTCCATACGAAACGACCAATTGGAACTGTGCACCTAGCTTCTGACGTTTCATAAGTGCCCATGTCCATTATGTGAAATAAAAAATATTTTGAATTTGAATTTTGACGCATTGCGAGAAAGTTTTTTTCTCTTAGTTCACGATAAAAACCCTTCTTTTGTCAATACTTTTTTTCAAATTGTGAGAAAGCTTGAAATTATTGAAAGATTATTGTAAACGTACAATTTTCGTGGTGCTAAACCATTCGGGTTAGTCACAGCACTTGTATATAGTTGCATCACATTTGCGGTGTCGAAAATAATTTATATTTCGCCTTTGATTTATTTAATGAAGATATTGTATAATTATAAAATAAAAATTGTTTTTATCTCAAGGATAGCTAATGTCTGATTTTTTTATTTCTGGTTATGGTTTGCTAAATAATAGGAAAAAATACATTACTGACTGGGTTTAAAAAAAAACGGTTTAATCAACATTATTTTTCTGCTATATTCACAGTACTTTTATACTAGACAAGTTCTAGACGCGAAGACCTGTAATTGGCTGTCAGATTGTCATACTGTTATTTATCAACATTGTATTTAGCTGTAAGTCTTCCAAAGTCCTTAAATAAATAAATAAATAAATAAATAAATATTTTGTATGGAAGTTGTTTGTATGCAAGTAGACCTGATGTTGATAAACTTTTGAATTTTCAAACTCAAAAGTAGTTTCTTCAAACTCAACAAAATGATCAAACGTCAGTCTCGCGTCATTTTCCGGAAAACTTGTTGCCAATATACGAGTATACTAGAGAAATTCCTCGAGTACCTAAGAAAACTTTTAAAGCAATTCTCCTAAAACCACATAAAAAAAAGCACAACAGTATTACTTTCGTATCATCAAGTACTACAGGTTGGAGGCTGTGACTGGCTACTTTCATAATTGCCTCAGAAGTAACGACGCGATGAGTTGGCCAAATGATGCGTTACCCCGATGGGGCCAAAGTAGTGGAAAATTGCTATAAGTTATGCAATTTCCCTACGCACCATTAGCTCCAGGCCTCCAGTCAGGGAATTTAGTACTCAACACTTATTGCATCGTCTGCAGCGGATTTTCTTTGTCGTAGAACTTTGTATTTGCTCTTTTGATGTAAGGGTTCCTGAGGGAATTGAATGTGCATTTGTAGTTTGAATTTTTTTTGTTTATGTATTCCCATTAGTGGCCAAATCAAAACGACTGAGCGTATTTTCAAAATTCTATTAATTTCAATTTATTAACTATAAGAGTAAATAAAGGAAAATAAAGAAAAAAAATAAACATAATTTTACAGGGGTGTACCCAAATTGGCACAATGGCCTCATAGGGGTGAAAATAAAAGAAACACGATTTTTCAATACACAGCGGCCTGTGTTAAGGCACACAGCACATCGCACTCGTTTTGGAAGCTTTTCAAAATTGGAATTGGATTTTGAAAGCTTTTGTAAATGTAACTAAGAACTTTGAAACTAAACTGACTGAAACATATAGAGAAAAAGTGGAATAAACTACTTTTGATGAAATAATGCGTTTTTTTTCCTGCTAAATCAATCACGCTTTGGCAAACTTTTGTTTTCCCTGCATGTAAATTCCAATCTATCTATTTATACATATAAAATGCTTTGTCTTGAATGACTGACTGACGGATCAACGCACAGCCTAAACCGCTGAAACTTAGAGGGTGTGTTCTTTGTATGACGTAGGCATGCGATAAGAAAGGATTTTTCGAAATTCTACACCTAAGGGGTTGAAAAAGGGGGGCAAAGTTTGTATGGGACAATGTGATTCCTTGGCCTACTTCAAATTTTGCATAAACATTTTTTAACAGAATTGATGGAAGACGTGTTTCGTATTTTATTGAAATTCATCCCCTAACGGGGTTAAATAGGGGCAGAAAGTTATTTTCGGAGTGATCTGCTTCGAAGTCGATATCAAAACTACTTAGTGATTTTTATTTAAATTACATTTTATTTTGACACGTGTTTGAAAACTCAATCCAATTTTATTAAAAAAAGTTGAACTCACATATAAGCTTGGTGCAATGCAAATTGGAATGTCTTGAAAGTCACCGTGCTATATTAGTAGGTACATTAGTACCGCATTTGAACGTATCTAAGCTTTACAGAGGTCTGTATTTATTCCTAGGATTCCCCTAACACCATCAAATTACCCCTTTGAATTTAAGAGAGTGCAGTTTCCCATCAAAGTCTGCTTCGCAATGACCATAAACAAAGCTTGAGGTCAAACTCTTAAGGTAGCGGGAGTAGACTTGAGGAAAAGCTGCTTCTCCCACGGCCAGTTGTATGTGGCATGCTCTAGAGTAAGCGCACAGAGTAGCCTAGTGATTCTAGCACCAAGGAAAAACAAAAAAAAAATTGTTTACAAAGAAATACTGCGGTAGGTGTAGTATTTCGATTTCGTTGTAAAAAGATATAAACACCCCCGTGTAACTTTCACGAGATCAAAGGCCGAGCATCGTGTTCATAAAATATTTAAAAAAAAACATGTTTATTTAACCTTTAAATCCCTACTATAATAAATATTGTTATATTTTATTAGTATTCAAACATTTTAACATAATAATTTATATGTTATAAAAAAATTAAGAACGTAAAAAATCATATTGGCACCATTTTCGACTTTTACGCGGACGAAGTCGCGGGCAAAAGCTAGTGAATCAATAAAATTGTGTTCTGTTGAAAGTGGAATAGTCAAGTTTTGAAAAGAACCTCCTCGACTGATGAGCGACTAGTAAAACACAATTTTTTTTTTCTAAAAATTTGAAGCATTTATGTCGCTGTTTTGTGTTGATACCGCCTGCCAAAGGTTAGTCCTACTTTAGTTTCTATCCACTATTAGAAAGGGTCATCATTCAAATAATAATCCTGTACCTCTCATCATATCTGACCCACAAACGAAACAAAAATTCATTAATCATCAGGTGTCCTATTTCCTCCACAGTGTGCGAGAGGTTACGTTTCATTAATGAGTGACTAGTAGTAAAACGGAACGAGGTTCAGCGAGGGAGCATAACGACGTCGTAAAGTGATATAACTGACGTGCAAGTACTACTTCTTTGACTTTTACTTGTAGTTGTAGTGGCCTTGTCAGGGCACAGTTTATGTACTTACCTACGCATGCCTCTCCGAGACTAGTGTCATGAATTCTAGTTTTCACGGCCGTAGAATTGTTTTTTTCTTCGTAGAGATGATAGTAGTATTAGGTTCTTCTGTTTTATTGGTCTTAGTCGAATTGGTATTTGGAAGCGTAGTTTTATTTGCGTTTGAGGCTTTATTTCTTTAAGTTCATTTCAAAATTCAATATTTATGCTGAAGTTTTGATGAGCGAGAAGATTTTGACTTGATATTTCGTGAAAATATAAGAATATTGAATCTAAATATTTTATGATCTTTTATGTTTTAGTTCTAAGTAGATTAGATTTCTTTGAAAGCAATTGTATTTTCAGAATTATTAAAATAATAATGTAAGTACCTATCACTTATTGTTGGGTAAATATTATCGTCAAAGAAGTCAAGTGTTGTAGTATTGTTATAATCTCAAATTCTTCGAGTCACAAGACGTGACACGTTGCTTCTTGGCAAGCTTATAAAGTATCGTCGCCAGCATCATGGCACAACATCAGGCCTGCTGATGGTCCGTCGCTGGCAAAGAGAACAGTCGATAAAAGGATGATTTCCACTCTAGTTGTATGAGGAACAGGGTGTAAAGTTCACTCATCCACCATAGAAAAGGGAGGATCCTCCAACCAGATGGGTGTCGTGACTGGCGGGCAACTGCCCAGAGGTTGAAGTTGGGAGATTGTATATATGTCCATCGCGCGGTAAACTCTAATTGCGCGATGCAGGATTTTGTGTGACGTCAGTTCTTTGATGTGTGTTCGCATGTGGCGATAGATGTATGTAGATGCCGCCATACCACCAAATGGCTCGCATCGCATCGGATCGGAACGGATTTTACAATCTTTAAACGATATTAAGACGTGTACACAGTATTTAAAGTTTATATTAGTCGGGCGTTTTCTGCGACACGCAATCGTAAAGTATGCTGCAACGCGCGATCGGCTCCGTTCGCCTGTCGTCGTGTCCGATCGGATGATGATTATTTTCTTCTTCTTCTAATCATTATAACGTAGCCGTGATGTAGTATTGTTGGCTATTGCATTAGAATCTAATGCAATAGCCAACAATAATACGTCAACTTCAACCATTTAAAAAAATTAGAACACGTTAACACTGTAGAATGAAAATATTTGACTAGACGCAGAAATGGATACGTTCGCAAGCGACGGTACGGAGCCGATCGTATGCGTCGACGTCTTGCTGGACGGGATCGGTTGTCACCGCATCCGTTCGTATCCTTTCCGATCCGGAGCGATGCGAGCCGTTTGGTGGAAATCATCCTTTAGATTCAATTGGTTTTTTTGTTGTAATTATATTAATAAAACCAATACAACTTAATAATATCACAGCAATTCCCGATTTCCTCACGTCTGATATCAAAGTCACTAAGCGTTTCTGTCGTTAAATTAATAGTCAGAGAGCTCGAGGGGCGTTTATACAAAATCTTTTAAATAAAGCGGGTACGTGACCTCTCGCTACGGCGGCCCTGCCAAATGGTGCAACAACAGATTTTTGTAATGTTCTGTGTTGGTAAGCTAGGTCTGGACTGAAGCCAATTCGGTCATCGATTTACAAGTTCACTTTATGTTTTCCTGATACTTTCCGTACTAGACGAAATAGGAGAGACTTCCGTTTGTTTGTTGTGTCTTCTTGTAATGTAGATGGTGATTTTGTTTTAATTTATGCTGATGGTTAGTAGAAGGTTGTCTGGTGGAGTCTGGTTCAGTATTCCATAACATTGTTTAACAGATTTTTCTTTTTGACAGATTAGGTAGATTAGTAGGATTACTCTACAAAAGATGATTTTTTGAGCACATAGTTACTTATATTAATCATAATTATTATACCTAAGAAAATTAACTAAGTTACCTAGTAGATCTTTTTAATTAAATCTAACCGGAATCACGAAATCGTAATAAAAACTTACTTAATGTTTTGTTATTTTTCTGCGATTCACCCAATTGATGTAATTCCATTGACGCATTTAGTAGAGTAGTACCTAATCTGTCAATAAGAAAAACTGTTAAACCTTAACTTAAAATCACCAACAGTTCCTTTAATATTTGCACAACTTGCGATTGCCAGAGCGTAACGTAACAATAGATATTTTTTTTATGATAAGGCAAGATTTAACTATTGAATAAACTGATGTTGCCTCTTGTGACAATTCCTGAAATACCCTAGGCTGATAAAATTTTCGTTTTTCCTAATTGTGTTAATATTAGTGTTTGAGTCGGTTCCCCCTTAGGGGGAAGGGCCGCACTCCACCCCGTACGGCCCTGTAGAGCTCGTCTCCGGACTGGTCACTCTCCCACCGTTGTAAGAAATAAATGAATTCCCATAAGAAGAAGTTCGCTACCTTGTTCCATTAATAAGGCAAGGAAAGGATTGAATGAGGTTGTAAATAAGACTTAAGAATTCATAGTTATGAAATCGCATTGGATGTGGTTTTAGAAATCTAATAAATAATTGAGGGATGCAAAGTATATTATTATATAAACCTGTGAGTAACCCTTACGTTAGCGTAATAGGTATTTTGTCAGTCATTACTCACACGATACCTCACATCTGCACTCGGAGTACTCAGAGTAACACTTCCATAAGTGACGCATTGCGTCAACATCACGCTCTTATGGAGACGTGGTCCCTAGCAGTTCTTTCGAACTGATAACGTGACGAAGCGGCTTTCCCTGCAGCCTCCGTGCGTCAGTCCTTGTTCGAGCAACGGAGCGGTTAGTTCGAGCATTGCGTCGGCATCATGCTCCTAAGGAGACATGGTCCCTATCAGTCCTTGGACTGAATATAAGATAGATGTGGTCACCCAAAACCCTGGAAGGTCACTCTTTGCACAACAAGCATATCTGTAAGACACGTGTTCATGTCAGTCTGACCGAATTATTGGTCTGAGATAAAGAATACAATATTCAAGAATTACTAGGTAATAGAGTTGAGTAATGAAACTCAAGAATCATTATTTAGAGTTATAGATAATCTCTCTTAAAGCCCTATTATTGATCTGGGGCAAAGAATACAAAATTCTACATTTAGGTGCTAGATAATAGAGTAGAGAATCATAATTCAAGAATAGTTAATTAATAGAGTTGTGGATCAACTCTTTTGAAACCTTATAGACAGTCCCAAAGCGCCCGCCCTTCACCACTTCCTAGTGTTTGAACTGGGGAGAAGAAATGGCGCAACAAACTCCCCAGCAACACGTCTCTGTCTGTTTAGTTACAAGAACATCAATTATATTACCAGCCTGGGATAATTATTATAATGAAATACTCACTCAGTCGCACCAACAAACACACACACATACTCGTACTTCGTTAAATACTACATTAGTCTAATCTGGGATTCAACCCAACTATATTTAACTTAATAAATAATACTCGCTATCTTGCGACAGCCCACTTGGACAAAAGTATATAATATAATATAATATTATGTCTTAGTATTATAAATGTTGGAACGCCAACGTCTCCTCCTCTCGCAGTTGAGCACCAATATCTGCAATACAGACTTGGTAAGGTAGAAGGGGTAAAGGGATCGTTACGCTTGTACTTCAAATACGATTACGTAATACTACGTTAATTTGTCTGATTACAATATACCCATTTCAGTGAGACCGGGAACCGTATAACAACGTTTGCCTCGTTGTACGTGTCCTGCTAGACCTAACGCATAGAATCTCTGAGGAACTAATACGATTCTAACGGAACACGCTCCCTAAGCACTAAATAAATGTTTTACTCAATCCTAAGACAGAGTACTGCGAAGTCCAACTGTCATTGAGGAAAACAAGTTTAATATTGAATAGTTCTAATCGCGCACTAATATGAAAGACCCTTACGACAGCCTAGCCCATTTTTACAAAGTTAACACAAAACTAGCACAAGCGCACCGTAGACTCAGTCTCTAGCAGAATACACTACGATCGTACCTGGTGAACACCGAAGTGGCAGCTCGTCACTTCATATTTCCTTAATCTGCCCCATTAGAGGATGCGGTGCGGCTATTAGCGGCATTGCGTCCCAATAGCGTGTCTCAATAAATTGTGTCGATTCAGTAATAGGCCTACAAACAGCCGGGTGGAGGTTTTAATGAGACACGGTCCCTAGCGTTCTTAGAACGTCTACCAATTCAGTTTAGGGTACTTAGTAAAGCCTACCCCCATCTCCCTGGAAATATGTGTCAACATGCCTCACGCAAGGTATTCTGTGGCAAAACCTTTTCGGAAACAGAAATCGTCACTAACGTTTGGTTGTTTTGTAATGCAATTACAGATTGGCTTTATAGCCTAGATCAATTCCAAATGACCTGAGAGTATTTATGGCTCTGCCATCCAAATGTCGTGCGTCATCTCAAAGTCAACAGTCGGAGCATTACTGCCCAGTCAACTATGGTGGAAGGCCTTCGCCATTTCCCTATAGCCAACTGCTAGTGACAATAATCTGCCAAGGTACGGATTAGGATAAGGACACGTAATACACGAGAATGTAACATTAGTTATAAAACCCGATACTAAATAAGTGTGGAGTTACAAGAACTTCTGATACCTGAATTATATTACCAGCCTAGGATAATTATTATAATGAAATACTCACTCAGTCACACCAACAAGCACACACTCACCCAATCGCACGAACACACACACACGTATACTCGTACTTCGTTAAATACTACATTCGTCTAATCTGGGCTTCAACCCAACTATATTTAACTTAATAAATAATACTCGCTATCTTGCGACAGTCCACTTGGACAATCATGGCCTCTGGTATTCAACAAGTCTGCTAATATAACTAGCCTAATATTACGTCCACACCCTACCGTGGTCTAAAACCAACTTCCTTCAACTTAACTACCCTGGCTACGGACTCTGATGTCTCACATGTCTGTCCCCTTTCGCGACCCAAAACCAAGTTTTCTTCCCCACCTTGGACTCCCGCGTCCGTCGTCTTTCGTGATCTCGAACCAACCCCCGGACTTCATTCCTCAGTCCCCTAAATTCCTAAAAAATACCACGTTGACTGGTTGGTGCCACAGTTTCGCAGAATAGCTTTATGACTCTTTTTGTGCACAACTTCTTAATTGTTTTAAAAGGGTCGGTATGAATTGCCTTACTAGATCTTTAACAGATGTTCGCTGCATTCTCAGGGATGGTGAATCTTTTGAGACCGTCGACGAGTTATTATTTATATACATTTTATTATAAACCATACAAATATTTTAGCACAGAACATATTAAGTTTCGGTCGGTCCGGGTACGTTAACAGTACGAGAGCGGTTAAAGCATTCTAGCTAGGTGCTAGCTAGAATAATAAAATAATTAATCCAATAATATACGTGCAGTTATTGGATAATTGATAGTTACATCGATGGAAGCATCGGCTTTGCATGACTTTTGAAAGTTTGGTTAGATCCATCTTCATAACTTGTTGTTTAAAGTTTCAAGCATGAAAATCGAGAGCTGTAAGTTTATATTGAAAGAACTGCATGTTGACACCCCTGCTCTCATAATATTTGTACAAAGTGGACACGGGTTGCAGCCCATAAAATATAAATGGAGTGGGTTTGTAAGAGGTTCAACATTGTTTTAACATTTTAAAGAAATAGGATATTTTGTTATTAATTAGGGTAACGTGTCGAGCTGTCAACCCATAAAATTGAGATTTAATGTGTTCTTAAGAACCTCGAATCGGCCCTTAAGTGACGGTTTTAAAATAAATATAATAATATATTGTTATTAAATTAGAGTAAATGGCACACAGTCACACTCTGTAACGGCATTAAAATTATTGCTATCGATTAATCATCTTGGCATGATTGCTTATAATTTCACTAGTTTTTGCCCGTGGCTTCACCCGCATGGGTGTCGGGAAATATCTCACGGGAACGTACTGCCGGAATTAAAAGTACCCTATGTTTTAACCCATTCAAGAATACTGAATAAGACACAATATAATTTTTATTGTTATAACGCCGCATAAGGGCGTTTAGTGTCCCTCAAAGTTTAAATTCAGGTAAACAATTTATTAACTCCGTAATGCATGATTTATTTCGACATCTTCAACAATCATCGTCATATTTCAGCCAATTTACACAAAACCATAATGAATTATACACTTAAACCTTCCTCATGAACTCCTTCCATTGGTGAAAACCGTTCAGACAAACAGACACGGTGGGAGGACTTTGTTTTTACAATATGTAGTGAGACTACAGACTAGAGACACTACTTACCTTTAAAGGACAATGGGCAATTTTGTATGCCCCCCCCCCCCCTCCAACAGTCATATGACACATGTCAATATGTTTATAAGGATCCTGAAAAAGACCTACTGTCTTGTTCAATTGCAAAATCGATGGTATTTTTCTGTAATAACAAAAAAACTAACCTAACATATTTTTTTTTTTTTTTTTTTACATTACAAATTGGGAAACTGGCCCTGCCCAAGGCACGCTGTGTAGAGTCCTCTCAGTTGGGGCTCAAGCTCCTTCAGAGCGAGGGCTAGCACGCAGCCGTGGATCCCGTCGGGCCCCGGAGCCACGTTCTTGGCCCGGAGCCGCATCACGGCTGCCCTCATCTCTGCCTGTGTCACTTCTGGGACGCTGATGGCGTTCTCCTCTGTAGACTCTGCGGCTGTGGGCAAAGCCATCGGCGGCGGAGTATGCTCCGCTCTCGCCGGGAAGAGGGCTGCGACCACCTCCTCCAGCAGCTCGGGTTGGAGATTCTCCGTAAGTGGAGGCGCCGCGGCTCGAAGTTTCCCTCGGACCGCGCGATAAGGGCGCCCCCACGGATCCCCGTCTAGAGTCTCCAACATCTCCTCCCTGGCTCGCGTCCTCGACTCACCGATGGCCAGCCACAGAGTCTCCTTGGCCGCGCGGTACACCTCATACAGCGCGGCCTCTTCGTCAGGGACCCGACGACGTCTCCTCCGGTATCGGGTGTACTGGCGGGGCTAGCAAACGAGACGTCCACTATAGACCCGCCCCGCTGCCACACGCACGTGTGTACCGAGCCCCGATTTAGGACGGTCAAGCCAGTCGTGACCGCCCACTCCTCCAACACCTCGCCCCTAGCATCGGTCACAGGGGATCCCCACGCCTCAGACTTGGCGTTGAGATCCCCCAGCAACAGCACCGGGCGAGGGTGGAGTCGGCCCACGACGGCACCCAACTCGACAAAGAACCTCTCGAAGTCGGCGAGACTCTTGTTGGGCGAAAATACGCACCAACCGTGCCAATGCCGTCCGCGAGGACGGCTACCCAGCCGTGACCTCGGGACGGGTTGACAAGAGCCCCGCCAATGATGGCCACCAAACCGTCCAAGTCTCCCACCCAGTTATCCCTGGGGGGGACAAAATACGGTTCGGCGACCACAGTCACGTGAATCGACCACTCTGCCATGCTCTGGAGCAAGAGATCCTGAGCTCTAGCAGAGTGGTTGATATTGCCCTGGAGGAAATGGTACAGCGCCATTAAGCGCAATCCATCCCCTCCGCACCATTCCTAGGCCGAGAGTCGGCCGAAGGGCAGCCAGGGTAAAGAGCCCCCGGCAGCCTTGGCAGCCCCTCTCTTCTTCTTCTTTGTGGCGGGTGCGCCACAGGCCTTTCCGCCCGCTCTGTGTCCGGCGGGCCTCCCCGCAGCTGTACAGAGGCTGCAGTTGCCGGAAAGTCACTGCTGGGAGGAGCCTCGACTCCAGACCCTGCAGACGGGCATTCATCATACCCCCACACTGCAGCATGCAGATGCGAACGATTCGGACGTCGGAAATTGTTATTCCGACATCGCACCCTCCACCTCATTTACCACCGCCACTGGAGCTACAGCGGCGACGACTGCGACGGCGGTGGCAACAGGGCGAACCTGCGCCGGCACCACGCCCTTCCTCAGGGGGGGCTTGCAGCTCCTGCCCGTCATCCTGTGGTCCGCGGGGCGGCCACCGGCGGCGCACGCCGCGCAGTGTGGCTTGGCGGCGGTGCAAGCGGCCCACCCGTGTCCCTCCTGCCCGCATTGGAAGCAAGTGTCTCCCCAGTCAGACTTGGAGGGACACGTGGCAAAATTCAAAATTCAAATTCAAAAGTCATTTATT
The DNA here is from genome assembly GCA_916701695.1 of Agrochola macilenta. Classification (NCBI taxonomy): domain Eukaryota; kingdom Metazoa; phylum Arthropoda; class Insecta; order Lepidoptera; family Noctuidae; genus Agrochola; species Agrochola macilenta. The sequence goes on from OU753562.1 coordinate 10,940,505, forward strand.
CAAACTAGGCTAAGAATCAGCACTTTTCGAACGTCAAAATTACATAAGACAGTCCCCCAAAACGCCCACCCTTCACCACTTCCTAGTGCATTAGCTGGGAAGAAGAAGTGGCGCAACAAACTCCCCAGCAGCACAGCTGTCTGTTCAGTTAGAAGAACAAAAAAAAAGATTCTATATAATAGTATTCAAAATAATTTACATTACGCAACACAAAACATAATTCAAATTATTAGCCATATGTTAGCTAGCACACGCCAATATACCAAACAAAATCATCGAGAACTCAACCAATCAATCATCGATACTCAGGCCGAAATAAAAAAAACTAAACGTAAACAGAATTAATATCTAAATAAAAAAAGCCTCCAGGCATAAAGGGCGTGCCCGCTTACATATAGTTGTAACTGGAAGTTATAAATGATAAACTAGGACCATCGATGTAAAATAAATAAACAAAGAGTTAATTACTAATAACAGTAAATAATATGATCAATTGTCGAGGTCACTAGCTAACCACATATTGCAATACAACTCATAAAAAAACAGTGTGATGAGTAGATATTGTCAAAAATAAATCAAAAATAAATAAAGTTAAATTAAAATAACTTGACTTAAAAAGTCAAATAAAATAAACAATTATATAAACTCATATAACTTGTCAGTACGTAAGCTGGAGAAAGAACATAAACATTGTCTTGAGTTAATCACAGCGACCAACTATTCTTATCATTTAAGTAGTCGTTGATAGAATAGTATGCCTTTGAACAAAGATTGGATTTTACTTTCGTTTTAAACGCATTAAAAGGCAAATCTAGCAAAGAAGAGGGTAGCTTGTTATAAAAGGTTATACCAAGCCCAACAAATGAGTTATGAACCTTATGAAGCCGGTGAAAGGGAGCTCGTAGTTTGTCCTTATTTCTAGTGTTAACATTGTGAAAATCACTGTTTTTAGTGTATAAGTGTATATTTTGCCTAATATATAAGATATTGGCGAAGATGAATTGAGATGCCACCGTGAGGATACCAATATCTTTGAAAAAATCTCTCAGAGAAACTCTGGCACCAAGCTGGTAAATAGCGCGAACAGCTCGTTTTTGAAGAACAAATATATTTTGAATATCAGCAGCTTTGCCCCACAGCAGAAGACCGTAGGACATAACGCTATGAAAATAACTAAAATAGACTAACCGAGCTGTATCGACGTCAGTGTATTGTCTTACTTTCCTGACGGCGTAGGCGGCTGAACTGAGCCTTCCCGCTAGGCTCGATATATGTGGGCCCCACTGAAGTTTGGCATCTACTGTTATGCCCAGAAAAACCGCCGAGTTTACAGATTCAAGCACCTCTTTATCTAAGACGATGTTGGGACCTAGATTTCTAACATTTGGTAGGGCAAACTTTACACATTTCGTTTTCTTAGTATTTAGAACTAGGTTATTTGTCGTAAACCAATCCGTAACCATTGAGAGTGCACTGTTTACATCGTCAAAATCTTGTCTATTCCTGTCTACTTTAAAAATAAGAGAGGTATCATCTGCGAACAGTACAACTTCACAGATACCCTTTAAATAGAATGGTAAGTCATTGATATACACTAAGAACAAGAATGGACCCAGTATTGAGCCTTGAGGTACACCTAACTGAACTGGTAGCCCAGAAGATTTCACACCATCAACATCTACACATTGGGACCTATTATGTAAATACGAATTTAAAACGTTGAGAGCTTCGTTTTGCACACCGTAATGACGTAGTTTACGCAAAAGCGTGTCATGGTGCACGCAATCAAAGGCTTTGGAGAGATCACAGAAAACCCCAATAGCATTTTGCGAGTTCTCCCATGCGTTAAATATGTGTTTCAGCAAAGCAACACCCGCATCTGTAGTCGAACGACCTTTTGTAAAGCCATATTGTTCATTATGAAGGAGGCTATTTAAATTAAAATGTCTAAGCAACTGCTTGAGTATTAACTTTTCAAATATTTTGCTAAATGCTGGTAAGATAGAAATAGGCCTGAAATTGCCAACGTCACTTTTATTACCTGATTTAAATAATGGTATGACTTTACTATTCTTCATGAGGTCAGGAAAAGTTCCTAAATCAACACATTTATTAAAAGTAACAGCTAGATAGGGGGCTACGATGTCTATTATATTACTTAAAAGTTTAATGGAGATGCCCCAGTAATCACCAGTGTTTTTAGACTTGAGTGTGTTAAAAACATTAACTACATCACGAGGCGTTACATGTTCGAAGCTAAATAAGGGACTATTTTTAGACACACTATTAAGCATAAGGTTTTCCGCTTTAGACGGGGATGAATTTAAGGAGCGAGTGGTAGTTACAGGTATGTTGGCAAAATGCTCATTAAACGCCTCAGCTACGTCAGCTGCTTTATTAACTAATTTATTGTCGACCATAATCTCAAGTTGTTTATCTTGTTTAACCGACTTACCCGTTTCATTGTTAATAATTTTCCAAGTGGTTTTTACTTTATTATTGGATTTTTTAATTGTGTCGCTTAAAAATTTAGATTTAGCAAAAACACACACCTTTTTAAATAATTTTTGACATACTCTAGGAAAGGAGTATCAAACCTGTATTTTTTCAAACCATATAACTCGTATAGTCTCGCTCTACTTTTATAAATTCCTGGAGTGGCCCATTGGTTAAAGCCAACAGAGGTGCCATTAATTTGAATAGTTTTGGACTTGAAAGTAGATTGGTACTCTTTTTTCACAACATCAAAAAGGGCTCCATAGATTTCATTGGGATTCTCGTGTTCTACTATAGATGGTGTAATTCTGTGAGCTATATTATTTTTAAACTTATTGCAACGACTAGCTGTATAAGGCCTGCATTCAATTTTATGCGGCTTTTTATGTAATGGCATGGGGAAGCTAGCTAATAAACCACAGTGGTCAGACGTTAAGTCACTTAACACTATTTTATTTTTGGCATCACAATCACTAAATATATTATCTAGACAAGTTGAAGAAGATCCTTTGTACTCATAATTATGTTTATGTCGTATTTGTATCAATTTTACTGTGTGTACATAAATAATAAAATAAATAAATAAGATGCCGTGATCCTAGTAGGTTCAAAAAACAAGTTTATTAAATTATAAGACCTAAACAGATTAAGAAGTCTAATACTTAATGGAGTAACATCTAAAATATTAATATTATCAGTCTCGCTCCCGTCGCGAATTCGCACGGTCACTTTCGTTACCTGTGTATACTGCGTTAACTACAGAATTCCAGCGATTGCCAATCTTTTCTATTACGCACGCACTTTGCCGTATCTACGTCGTTCATAGTCATGGACCCCCTTACGTGTGGAGCATGCGAAGAAACCCTATCCGACGGAGCCCACTGCACAGTTTGCAATCGGGATCTGCACTTTCATTGTGCGGGCATAACAGAAGCCGGTCATAGGAAGCTGGGTGATAGAAAACTAACATGGCGCTGCAGCAAGTGCAAACTATCGAGCTTCACCCAAGCCCCAGCGTCTCCAAGGCCCGAGACAGAATCACTTATACTGAAGGAAATAAGATCTCTGGCGGACAAATTAGCCCCATTAGAATGCCTAAAAGATGAGATTGCTGAACTGCGCACTGAGTTGGCTGGCTTCAAGTCGTCCCTCTGTGACACTAACCGGGAGCTGAAGGAGTTTAATGGAAAAATTAAAGACATAGAAAATCGCCTTATGCGCGTGGAGAAGGTGCAGGAGCAAGTAGATCACGTCCAGGCTCGATTAGAAAAATTAGAAGCGGAGTCTAACGCTAAGGAGCAGTGGAATAGATTAAACAACATCGAAATTAAAGGCATCCCTCAAACCGACCACGAGAACCTTTTCGAGCTCATTGGAAAAATTGGCACAAAAGTTGATTACCCAGTCTCGAAAGCTCAGATTAACTTTATTACGAGAGTTCCAACACGAGAAAAAGACCATGCGAAGCCCATAATCGTGTCTTTCGTGAATCGCTACGTTAAGGAGGACTTTATTGCAGCTGCTAGACTGGCGTTTAAAGCTTCTGCTCTTTTCACAGGGCATATCAACCTGCCGGGAAATCAACGTATTTACGTGAACGACCATCTAACAATGCAAAATAAAGCTTTATTGTCTAAAGTTAAAAAGGCAGCGGCTGAAGCCAATTTTCAATATACCTGGGTGAAGCACTCGAAAATTCATGTGAGGAAAACCGATACGTCACCGCCAATTGTGTTAAAAACAGAAAAGGACCTCATAAAAATAAAATAAATAGTGTTCCTAATATTATTAAGTCAGTTTCGATTCGTGTTAAACCAAATTATGAAATAAAGATTGAGAACCATATCATCGGGAGTGCTACTAGTGTATTCCAAAAGTTAATGTGTCGCTCCGTGTTAAACTTATTGTTCATTTGTAAATGGAGTATTGATGTGGTTGTTCGCAGGTATGCCGTTATGAATCTAATTGCGTTAACCTTAAGATACATTTTTAAGCGCCTTGCTTGTGTAGATAAGCCTATTTTGCAATACAACGTTTCTTTTGTTCCTTATCGCAACTCATTAGTCGTAGTCTTTTCAAACTTGTGTGTCATTACGTCGCTGTGCACTGCTGTGCTTAGAACATTACCATACTTTTTACTTTCTACCTGCATTCTATTATGTTATTATTGGTTTCTTCTGAATTTATTCATCATATTGAGACTTATTAAAACAATCGGTTATGTAGTTATTGTGTGGTTCAAAAATGCTTAACATATATTACCAAAATGTACGAGGCCTGCGCACGAAGACAAATAGTTTATATCGTAACATTTTATTAAGTTCGCACGACGTTATTATATTTACGGAGACCTGGTTAACAGATAATATTAACGATAGTGAGTTTGTGGATGACCGGTATCTTGTATGGCGGCGCGACCGCAATTATTGTAAAACAGCACAAACACGGGGTGGTGGGGTGTTAATAGCAGTGAGGAATGATTTGACCGTTATCGAAAGATATGACTGGCGTACTACAGCGGAAGATCTATGGGTAACCATCAAATTCAAGAGGTCGAGACCTACTGTAAGTTACAATATTCATATCTGCTCGTTGTATTTGTGTAAAGAAAATACGGGCAACTCATACACAACCCAATTAAAAATTTTTCATCAAAACTTAAATAATTTGATAACCACTCACCCAATGGACATTTTTATTATAATTGGTGATTTTAACTTCGGTAAGGATGTAGAATGGCTTGGCCGGAGTGACAGTGCTGAACTGAACCCCACAGGTATGACTTCCCAACACATTATACATTTCTTCGATACTATAAACACTTGTAACTTGTCTCAATATAATAGCGTGTGTAACATTAATGGAAGATTATTAGATCTTGTTTTTTCAAATGGATTACTAAAAGTAAAGGAATGTTGTGACCCACTAGCCACTCCTGTGGATTTGCACCACAAACCTTTACTTATACACGCTGACTTTATTGAGATACACAAATGTTTTGAAAAACACAGCGCAAAGTACCTATACTACAAAGCCGATTATCCTGCTATAATTACTGCATTGGATCGGGTAGACTGGAGCGAGTTTTTATCTGCTGAGTCTCTGGACCAGGCTGTTTGCCTCTTTTATAGTAAACTTTACGAACTCAGGGACTTACACATTCCGGTTAAAACAACAAAAAAAGCGGCTCATCCCCCCTGGTTCACTCGTGCATTGATTAAAGTTTTAAATGAAAAATACAAACATCATAAAAAATATAAAATATATGGTAACATATCGGATTATCACTCCTTTGTTCTCTTGCGAAGCCGCGCCAAGCAGCTAGAGAAAGAATGTTTTTCTGCTTATATGACAAAAATAGAAGCCTCAATCGTCAATAACCCTAAATTATTCTGGTCGTACGTGAAGGGTAAAAGGCGTAATAACACCTTGCCTAAAGTATTTCACTATATGGATGGGACCGCAGACACAGGTGAGAGTGTCACTGAACTTTTTGCCTCTTACTTTCAGTCAACTTTTCAGGACACTCCTTCAAGTGATTTGAATTTGAATTTTGATACCCATTCTACTACATCAGTCTGTCTGAGCTCGGTCACAGTTTGTCCGGATCGAGTATTAAAACTACTTAAAAATCTAGACACTTCAAAATCGGGTGGACCAGACATGATCCCTCCTATTTTCATAATAAACTGTGCAGGGAGCCTGGTGGCACCTGTCTGTTTTTTGTTTGATTGGTCGTTGAAATGCGGTGTCGTACCTAATATATGGAAGTCTGCCTTTGTCACACCTATCTTCAAAAAAGGAGATAAATCCGACGTACAAAACTATCGGCCTATATCCAAATTATGTCTTTTTTCAAAAGTTTTAGAGAGACTAGTTTATACAGAAATTTACTCGGCTATGAAAAATCACTTTAGTGATGAGCAGCACGGATTTCTCAGAAAACGGTCTACTACCACCAACTTAGTATTGTCCAACGCGATCATAACAGACGGAATGGAGGGAGGTCATCAGGTGGACGTGATTTACACCGACTACAGTAAATGTTTTGACAGGATAGATCATCGTGTGCTTCAACAGAAGTTATTGTCTGTAGGAATACACGGTGATTTGTTTCGATGGTTTTCGTCGTATATAGAAAATAGATCACAGGCTGTCGTGTTACGGGGATATACGTCTCGATGGAATTATATCCCTTCAGGAGTCCCTCAAGGTTCGATCTTGGGTCCGTTATTATTTATTATATTTATTTCAGACATTAAAACCTGTTTTAGAAACACACACATCCTTTTATACGCGGACGATATGAAGATCCTTAAATCGGTGCGTACATTATCTGATGCGGAGCAACTCCAGTCCGATCTGGACAGGTTCGTGGTATATTGCAGGGATAATAACCTGCAGCTTAATGTGTCTAAATGTTTTCATGTACCGTTTACACGGCAAAGACGTTTAATTGATTCCGCATATAAACTAGATGGTCACTACATAAATAAACTGCATAGTGTTAGAGATCTTGGCGTGATACACGACAGTAAAATGATTTTTGACGAACATATAGAATCCATCATAAAGAAAGCCTCCAAAGCTATGGGATTCATAATACGAACTTGTTCCGACTTTCATTCTCTAAAACCAATAAAGGTACTTTATTGTTCTTACGTGCGCAGTACCCTTGAGTTTGCTTCCCAAGTATGGAACCCCCAGTATGAGACGTATAAATCTCGTATTGAGTTAGTTCAGAGGAAATTTATGAGATACCTAGATTTCAAGGCGCAGAAGTTTTCAGACGACTATGCACACCGGTGTAAGCGTTATCACTTTTTACCATTAGAATTGAGGCGTAATATTAATGATATTTGTTTTCTTGTCAACATTGCAAATGGAACAATCGATTGTCCCGATTTACTCCGTAAAATCTATCTTCGCACCAATCAGAATAACTTAAGATTACGACCATTATTACAAGTACCGTTTACAATGACAAATTATAGGCGTAACGCTTTTTGTATACGCAGTGCAATATCATTCAACAGCCTGCCATCGTATTTAGAAATTGATTTATTCTGCACGAGTGCGTTAAGAATCAGGACAATTTTGAGCAAGGAATATTTCAATGAGTGAGCGTTTGTGGTTTGTCACGGCATACGGTCTACCTATTTTGCATACCTTTTCCTTTTTTTCTTTCCTTTTTTCTTCATTTTTGTAATCTAAATGTGGAAGCTTGTAATTAGCAATTGTCAGTTTACTACTTTGTTACCATTTACGCGTATTAGTCTGTAAGCTGTCTTAAAATTGTAAAAATAAAATAAATAAAATTATAATCGAATTATTGTGTGAACAACACTTCTAAATGTGGAAGCTTGTAATCTAAATGTGGAAGCTTGTAATCTAAATGTGGAAGCTTGTAATTAGCAATTGTCAGTTTACTACTTTGTTACCATTTACGTGTATTAGTCTGTAAGCTTTCTTAAAATTGTAAAAATAAAATAAATAAAATAAAATAATAATAAATAAAAATATTAAAATCTCCACATAAAATTATACTTTTATTACTTGATTTTAACCTATTGAGTGAATCCTCCATTACCGATTCGAAACTAATAAAATCACCAGAGGGGGGTCGATAAACGCAAATTATAACGTATCGCTCGAGTTCAACACAAGACAACTCAATAGTGCGCTCGATAGAAAGATTAACTAAATCTAAACGTTGTTTACATTTCAACTTGTTTGAAACAAGAACTAAAGATCCACCGCGAATGGCGCTTTTCCTTACAAACGCACTTTGTACAGTAAAATTATCATCATTGATAAACACTACTTCATGTTCTTTCAACCAGTGTTCAGTCAAACATAACACTTGAACATCATAGTTCTCTATAAATAAACTTAGCTCTAGCTCTTTGCCGGACAGACCCTGCATATTTTGATGAACAACATTCAAAATATGCGGCTCACCCGTTGTCGCTCCTAATAGTTTAAACTATAAGGCGTATCAAAAGTAGTGTTAGTACCACTACTAACAGTAATTGGTGGTACACTACAGGTACCAGTGTCACTCTGTATATTGTATGCTAAGAGATTAGCAATTTGTCTCCTACAACTAGGTGGCAAATACATTGTATAATTTGTCAGTTTGTAATCAGTAATAAATTGATTACAATCAAAATATAAAATAGCGTCACTGTGACGACATGTCCTATTATAAATTAACATATTTAAATTATAAATGTGCCTATTTTGCTCATCAGACAAATATTGAGAATAAGGCAAGGCACAGAAAATAAATTTACAACTATTGGTCTCATTAAGATGTAACATCAAATGGACACATTCAATTATGTCCTTTTTTCTTACAGTTAAACTATCCCCATATAATAAAATAACAGTTGAACTGGGGTTTATTTTTGTCAATTTAATACTACTAATTAATTGGCTAACACTGGCACCGGGTATACAATTATTTATAACATATTGTTGTGAACACTGATTAAATACTCTACCAAAACCTTGACCAAATTTGTCAGAAAATACATATGTTGTGTTAATCAAATTATTCCTACTATTATTAACATTATTAATACAGCTACCTACATTCTGAACCACTGAGGGTGTGGGCGTAACAACTTCAGGCTGAGTTTCCTGAGAGGAGGCGCAGCTAAAAGAAAGGTTATTTGTCAGAGACTCATAAATCTCTGCATTGTACTTGACCAGGTCTGCCAACTCATTGGCCTCCTGCATACGCTTACTTAGGTCTTGTTGACAAGTCTCATATTTACTAAAGATATCCTTTAGAGCATATTCCCTTACAAACAATTCATCCTGTAGGTGCTGAGTGTCAGTATCATACATAGTATTACATAATTGTAATTCACTATTACACTTCTTTAATTCTTGAATTAAATTTAGATTTTTTTGCCTAAGTTTTGTATTTAATTTATTAACTTTTTGGCGTTTTAGTGATTTTTGAATTTTGCTAATTAATCTTTTAATTTTAATATATTTTTTCAACTTATTATGGCTAGTAAAAACATTGCATTTAGTGATAGTATCATCAGTTAAGTCTATTGTTACCATTGGCTGAACACATGTGGGTCCAGACCCGCTACCAACCAACTCATCATAAAGACTGCAGGTGATCGCAGACTCTTCACTGGCTTTGAGAGTTTCTAAACGGGTTATTGAGTTGTGGGCCCTGCTTAATTCCAGTTCCAATTCAGATATCCGTCTCAAAGCCAGTTCGTGGGTGTCACTACATTGCTGGAAATTTGACACAAGTTGACGGAGGTGTTGATGCTGGTCGAGTATGTCCACATGCTGAATATGTAGTTCGGCCAACTGGTTCTTAAGTTCAGTGTTCTTGTTATTAATATATAGTACTTCTACCTCGCTGTCATCCCTTTCCTGTAGCAGCTGAACGCACTGGTTTTTACTACATTCCAACTCTTTCAATGTAGCCTTCAATTTTTCCTCCAAGGATGCAGCTCTACGGGTCAACATATTGACAAGCCAACCCTAGAGGCACCCTGGAATGAGAGAAGAGAAAGCCAAGTGAGTAAAAGGAATAAGAGAGAGAGATAAGATGTGGATAGTAAGTACTAAGATGAAGGGAATATTGGGAGAATAAAATTAAATATTATTAAGAATTGAAGGAAAACAAAGCACTAAAAGTTATGAAGAGTGTGTAATGTCAAATAAGGGAGGATAATTTAATTATTATAAAATAATAAAAGGGAAAAACCACAAAATTAAGTTTACAAATTAGATGGGGGTAGGTACCTACTACCTACTATTTTAAAGTGATTGAAACTCCAGTTTTAACATTAATTAGATGAATTGGCACTAATACAGTGATTTAACATATCAAAGGTATTTCTTAATATTGTACAGTTATGTGCAATTGTAAACAAAAATGAAGTTAAAAGGAATAAGTACCTACACTGGTTTTAAAGAAACTAGATTAACAATACAAGTTTATGACACAAACCTGTAGGTTTAATAGTAAGAAAAACTATAAGGCCTAATGAGCCTATTTTTTGTGAAGTAAATTATGCAGTGTTTATTGTCTGGGCGAATGTTTTCGTCTTCGATTTTGCTTCCACTAGTTGTCAAGCAAAAGGAGGCATAAACGGTGCCGGTGTGTGATGGACGTAGCTCAGAAACCTGAGCAGTATTTTGTGATGTTCTGGGTTATGTAAAAATTATATAGAATAAGTTAAATAAAAACAAAATACTCCCCGGGATTGCTGAAATTTTGAAATCCGTCACCGTTGGGTTGGTTGAGTTGACAGCCGGTTTACTTAAATCCTTTTTATGCGAAGTTCACGCAAAAAACACTGTATAATCACTGAATATACTAATTAATAACTAGGTACGACTATAGTACACTGGTAGTACACACAGTGGCTTGGGTGTGGCCGACCGCGAAGCACTTGAAGCAGCGGACAGGCTGGTCTTCAAGTGCACGGACCACAGCCGAGCTGAAGCCCACCAGCAGCCGTCCCCTGGTCGCTGCAAGGACGGCCCCGGCCGCGGCGACTGGGCACTCGACGCGGATGATGCCCAAGCCACGGCGGCCGGGCCTGATGGCTCCACCTTTCACCGCGCCAGCGTCGCAGCCTCCAGCCGCCGCGACGGCCGCCACCACATCCTCTTTGGTGACCGAATCGTCCAGATCGGCCACCTCCAAGGCTGTGGTCTTAATAGGCCTGGCGACCTTTGCCACATCCGCGATCACCTCTTGCAACTTCGTTGCGAGCTTCTGGTGTAGCTGGCTGACCTCCACCTGCAAGCGATCCACCTTCGCCTGCAGCTGCCGCGTCTCGTCCGTGGCCGTGCGCTTCATTAGCTCCATGACGATGCTGTGCATGCTGGCGGCTCGGCATTTGAAGGCCTTTTGAAAGGTCCCCGCTCGGCGTCCACCAAGCCCACATTGTGGGAAGAAGGCGCAGTAGAAGTCGAGGCTTTTTTAGGCTTCGACTTCTTCTTTGCCGTTACGGACTCCGAGGAGCCCACGGACCTCTTCCGCTTAAAGCGGTCGCTCTCGGACGCCGACGTGTCCATGACGGAGTCGTCGGAGTCCGACAACTCGTCTGGCCTTCTAAATAATGAGCTGGCACACCTCGAGGGTGTGCTGTGCCACGTCCTCCGCCGCGCCACAGCCAATCCTCCAGGTAGCTGGCCAGCAGACTGCGCATGTACCGAGGCACTCCGTGGAATCGGAGTGCCTCGAGGATGGTGCAGTGGGGAACGGAGTTGAAGGCGTTGGCAATGTCGAATGACACAGCCAACAATCCGTCCCCCGCGTCCATCGCCTCCTTCACCTGCCCCTTAAGGCAGGCCAGCGCGTCCACCGTGGACCGCTCAACTCGAAAACCGAACTGAGCGTCCGACAAGTCCGGCCCGATACGCCGCAGATGGCCCTTTAGGCGGGCAGCGATTATCCCCTCGAACATTTTACCGACCTCATCGAGCAGAACGATGGGCCGGTATGCCGAGGGGGAGTCTGCTGGGCGGCCCTCCTTACGGAGGAGGCACAGTTGCCCCTCCTTCCATGGTTTCGGGAACCTCCCAGACGCAAGGCATGCGCTGAAGAGGTCCCCAAACCTCTCCTCCATTTGAGTGGCGGTGATCGCCACCACTCTTGCCGGAACACCGTCGGGACCCGGAGCTGTCTTCTTGGCGCGGATATGGAGAATCGCCGCGCCAAGTTCCGACTCCGTGACAGGAGGGGCCTCCTCTTCCTCCTCAGCTGGCGGAGCTGTCCCAAGCGGGGGATCCATCACTGGTGGGGTGAAGCTGTCCCTGCACGGAAACAGGGACCGAACCACCACATCCAGAAACGAGGGCTCGAGGGTCTCGGCAACGGGGGGACCAAAGGGGCGCAATTTGTTGCGCGCCGCCTTGTACGGTCTCCCGAAGGGGTCGTTGTCGAGATCCTCCAGCATCTCCGCTCTCCCCGAGTCTCTGGCGGCGGCGATGGCTCTATCGAGGACCATTTTCGCCTCCAAGTACACCTCATAGAGGTGGTCCCCGACAGCCACATCCCGTCGACGCCGCCGCCGGCTCCGCGTGTAGGCCCTCCTCGCCTCTACACACGCCGCTCGAAGCCCCGCCAGCTCTGCCGACCACCAGTACACTGCGCGTTTAGGTTGTGGTCGGCGAGACCGAGGCATGCTAGAGTTGCATACCTCAGTCAGAGAATCCCTCATAAGCCCCGCCACGGTGTCCACGTCCAGGCTGGCGGAAGGCGGCGAAAGCCAGTCCTGGACGAACGCCGCCTCCCGCGCTGCCTCCCTGTCCAGGCGGGTGAGAGCCCACCGTGGGAACGGTGACGGCCCCGAGCGGGGCCGCGTCCTTCCGGGGCCACTGGTGGAGATGTCGAAACGCACGTAGCGGTGGTCTGACAAAGTCTCCACCAGGTCCACCCGCCAGTTCAGCACGCGCGCGGCTAACGCAGGGGTGGCGAAAGTGACGTCCACTATTGAGCCACCAGAGGGAGAGTCCAGAGGAGGCCGCCCACATTTCTACCGCCCGCCCGCGTGCGTCGGTGGCCGGGGAGCCCCAGGTCACCGACTTGGCGTTCAGGTCTCCCAGTACGGAGACCTGACGCGGCGCCGCCCTGCCGACCACGGCGGCCAGGACTCCGAGATAGTTCTCGAAGTCCTGAAGAGGGCGGTTTGGGGAGAAATATACCCCCACAAGGGCTAAGTCTCCCCACGCGGCGGCCACGTATCCCGGTCCCTTCTCTAATAGCGAGAGGGGAGGGGAGTCTGTGGAAGACCGCGCCGCTAGTGCCACCGAGTCGTCCTCGTCACCCAGCCAGCTGCCGGGGATCGAGTAGGGCTCGGCGACCACCGCTACGTCCACCAACCACTCAGCCATGACCTGCACTACCAGGTCCTGGGCCGCTCTGCAGTGGTTGGTGTTCGTCTGGAGGATGCGGTAGTCGGAAATTGTTATTCCGACATCGCACCCCCCACCTCATTTACCACCGCCACTGGAGCTACAGCGGCGACGACTGCGACGGCGGTAGCAACAGGGCGAACCTGCGCCGGCACCACGCCCTTCCTCACGGGGGGCTTGCAGCTCCTGCCCGTCATCCTGTGGTCCGCGGGGCGGCCACCGGCGGCGCACGCCGCGCAGTGTGGCTTGGCGGCGGTGCAAGCGGCCCACCCGTGACCCTCCTGCCCGCATTGGAAGCACGTGCCTCCCCAATCGGACTTGGAGGGACACGTGGCTCGGGTGTGGCCGACCGCGAAGCACTTGAAGCAGCGGACAGGCTGATCTTCAAGTGCCCGGACCACAGCCGAGTTGAAGCCCACTAGCAGCCGTCCCTTGGTCGCTGCAAGGACGGCCCCAGGCGCGGCGACTGGGCACTCGACGCGGATGATGCCCAAGCCGTGGCGGCCGGGCCTGATGGCTCCACTCTTCACTGCGCCAGCTTCGCAGCCTCCAGCCGCCGCGACGGCCGCCACCACATCCTCATTGGTGACCGAATCATCCAGATCGGCCACCTCCAAGGCTGCGGTCTTTATAGGCCTGGCAACCTTGGCCACATCTGCGATGACCTCTTGCAACTTTGTTGCGAAGAGGTCCGCGTTTGTGCCGCGCTGCTCCCCCGAGAACTCGAAAATTCGAGCCCCGGTTAGAGTTCGGCGGCACTTGATGTTGCTGATCCCTAGCTGGGAGGGATCAGCATTAGTACGAGCCCGTCTTAGGACGGACTCATACGTCTCCCCACGCTCCGCGGCCTCCGGGGTGATGGTCACCACGACGGCCGCGGTTTTGGGAGGAACCAGCTTCCTCCCGCCGGCCTTTTTCGCTGCAGGCCCAGTCGCAGCGGGCTTGGGGGCCGACTTTTTCCCCTTCCTCCCTTTTTTGACTACTTCCGTCCACTGGTTGGACGGGGTGGTGGAGGGAAGAAGGGCGTCTTCCTCCTGCGAGTTCTGGGGGGCTGCTGGAGTGGCAGTGGACCCAGACGCTCCCTCCGCGCTTGTGGTGGGGGCATGAGGAGCCGCCTTGGTCCTCTTGCCCTTGCCTTTGCCCTTGGCGGGCTGGGCATCCGATGCCGGGCCTGCGAGAGGCGCAGGTTCCGGCTCCTTCGGCGGTGGACTCTTGTCCGCTGCTAGCGGCGGGCGGAGCCGCTTTTCCGGCAGGAGCCGGTCTTCGATGCCCGCGAAGCAGGCCCGGATGAAGGCCCTCTCCTCCATGACAATGGCGCGGAATGTGGCCTCAAGGCTGGCAGAGGGGGAGGAGGAGGAGCCTCCTACCACTGGACCTGGGGCGGATTGGGCAGGCCTTGCCGTGGCCTCAGCCAGCTTCTGGTGCAGCTGGCTGACCTCCGCCTGCAGGCGATCCACTTTCGCCTGCAGCTGCCGCGTCTCGTCCGTGGCCGTGCGCTTGACCAGCTCCGTCACAATGCCGTGCATGCTGGCGGCCCGGCATTTGAGGGCCTTCTGGAAGGTCCCCTTCAAATTGGAGGACTTTGAGGCGACCTCCAGGACCTCCTCCCTATCCTCCTGCGCCATGCGCTCCAATTCTGCCAGGGAGTGGTCAGCATACAGCACATTGGATGCACCGTAGCCAGCCTTCACCCTGGCAGCTTGCGCCTGCCGCTCCTTGGCAGCGACCCTCTCCTCCAGGTCTAGCTGAAGCTGCGCCCTCTTCGCCAGATTCAGCTGGCGCTCGGCGTCCACCAAGCCCACAGTGTGGGAAGAAGGCGCAGTAGAAGTCGAGGCCTTTTTAGGCTTCGACTTCTTCTTTGCCGTCACGGACTCCGAGGAGCCCACGGACCTCTTCCGCTTAAAGCGGTCGCTCTCGGACGCCGACGTGTCCATGACGGAGTCGTCGGAGTCCGACAACTCGTCTGGCCTTCTAAATAATGAGCTGGCCGCAGATGGTGCGCGGTCAGCTTCCGACACGTGGCCCTGAGAAGGGCCGTTGGATTAGCCCTGAGAAGGGCCGTTTGGTTGGCCTTGAGAAGGGCCGTTGGGTTGGCCCTGAGAAGGGCCGTTGGATTGGCCCTGAGAAGGGCCTTTGGGTTGGCCCTGAGAAGGGCCGTTGGGTTGGCCCTGAGAAGGGCCGTTGGGTTGGCCCTGAGAAGGGCCGTTTGAATCGCCCTGGGAGGGGCGACTCCGGATAAAACGGCCAGACGCATTACGCGCTGGCTTGCACGACTTGATAAAATTAAAATCCGACATGATAAAATTCGACTTGTTCGTAGACTCGACTGCTTGATGACTACGATTCACAGCGCACTTTAGCCGCCGGTCTGCCACTCCGTTACGGTGGTCAGACACGGCGTTGCCCAGGGGATACTACGTGGAAGTATGCGCTGTGGGGGATCCCCCAACCTAACCTAACCTAACTTTACCTATCCAAACCTTTTTTTTTTTTTTTTTGTTTCTGGGTGGAAAATCCTCATGGATGTCCTCCGCCCTGGGGCGGGCGGAGGGGTCTGTCAGACTCTTACTGACTAAAAACCACCCCGGTGTTCCAACTCACACCTACGCCGGGGGTCGCGGGAACTTGAAATCTTCCGCAACCCCCGGCTGGGCCCGCCACTGCGGGCCTCCTCGGGTCAGGGGGGGGAGTGAGGTGTTTGACTCCCCCCGCGACGTCTCTGAGGGGCGCGCGTGGAACACTACGCGCCGCCACCTCGGGTTCTGATGTGTGGGGGGCGACGGACGTCCCCGTGTCCGTCACCCCTGGACCCATTTTGGGGGGCTGGAAGAGGGCGTTGTCCGCCCTCCGCCGACGCCCGGTGCGCCTGCTGCGGGTCGGGTGAGTGGACGAGATCTCCCTCTCCCTTTCCGCAGCCTCCTTAAACCTATCCAAACCTAACCTAACATAACCTGTCGCCATAGTAAAAATTGATCACCTTACCAAGATGGTTTGACTGAGATACATTTTAAATCTGTTGGTCGGTATAAGGTTTGGGGGGACGTTTTTTCCCATCGTCCTTTATAAATAAAATATTACGTACAAATGTATAATGTCCCTACATATCTACGTATAAATTCTAAGGACTCAGACATGCCAAAGCTTTGACATCGTCCTTATTTTATATACATACTAATGTTTCACGTTACCGAGTTTTACAAACACAAGTGTGTTCTAAGGCGAGCAATTATACTGAGTGGTTTTGCGTGTATCTTGCTTAGGTAAGTAAGTACTTAGGTACTTGTGTTTAATAAATTGTAATTATACTATATAGGAGGAAAATAAATTAAAACATTTGAAGATCTTGAACTCGAGTAGGCAGAAAGTTTGATGAAAAGAAACGTTTCTATTAGCTGAACTCAGACGCTTTTAACGTGTACGTCTTTTTTACATCGTTCTCACATATAATTATAAATTCAACAATAATGATGTAAGAATTATTTTTGTAACAATATCATTTAAAAGAGTGTCCATGGAGGTTCTTGCCCGTTTTTCTCCATAGGTACCTACTACGCTTTGGAATGGCAACTAACTTCATATTTCTGACTGACCGAGTCCTTGACAATTCAAAAGTGCCAGTACATGGTTTTAATTGAATTTTTCCGACTTGACAAATCATCGAGATTGTTTTATTAAATGAAAGTGTAACATTAATGTGTAATCGTATAAATCTTTCGGAATAAATTCTCTAGATGATGGATGAAAACTGCATCAAAATCCATTGCGTAATTAGAAGAACAACGCGGTCACACAGACAGACACGAAAAGCGACTTAAATCCTAACTATATAGTAAGGATTGAAGTCGGTTTTCGTGTATGTATTCTTTCTTTTTTTCTTTCTATATTGAAAGAAAGAAAGAATGAATAAATTTTATTTGAACACAGTTCGTGAAACACAAAATATTAGTAGCTTCCGCTAGTGGCTTCGCCCGCGTGATATCTTTACAAATTATAGCCTGTGTTACTCAGTGATAATAAAGTATTCTACAAATGAAAGATTTGTTTAAATCGATCCAATCGTTTTTGAGTTTATCCATTACAAACAAACATATATAAAATAAATATTTTCTGTTTATTATAATATATTATATTAGTTTAGATATAATAATTATTATAAAAGCCAAAGTGAGTTTGTTTGTTTATTTGTCTGTTACGCTAGAACCAGTGAACGGATTTGGATAAAATTTCGCACATGGGTAGACTAGACTTGGGTTAGGACATAGGATACTTTTATACCGGTAGTACGTTCCCGTGGGATAATTTCCGAACTCCACGCGGGCGCAGCCACGGGCAAAAACTTGTTTATAATATGTATAGAAGCTCGAAAGTTAAAGTAATTATTTTGGGCGTGTTCAAGTTAGTAATAAAAGAGAACTTAAAACTTATGATTTTGAATATCAGATTAGGCCTGAAAGGGATATGAACTTTTCGTAATTAAAAACTTATTTTTAGAGTAGAAATTTTGAATTTTTTTTTTTTGTTTTATGGCTATTTGAACTGGGAATCGTTAATCGCCTATGTATCGACACCTTTCACCAAGGAGATTGCTCTAGACATTGAAGAGTCTTATATTATATATTTCAAAATGGGAACCGTTTCTAAAAAAGCTCTATTTCTTAAGTGTACGTATCGTGTATGTACATTAGGAGGTGTCTGTCGTTACGGGTAGTTTGAAGCCCGAAAGTCAGACTACCAGTCTTACCAAGGGGTATCGTGTCACCCAGTAACTGGGTTGTGGAGGTCAGATAGGCATTCGCTCCATTTAAAATACTAGTATTCAGCTGCATACGGTTAGAGTGGAAGCTGACCCCAACATAGTTGGGAACAGGCTAGGCAGATAATGATTTAGGTAGGTAAAGCCTGGGAAATTAATTGGCAAAGAAATTGACTACCAACTTAAATTGTGCGTATTTTAAAATCACAACTGTCATTTTTGGACAATTGTATGAAATAGCTTTTAACACGGCAAATTGAAGTAGGGTGTCAATTTTCTCAATAAATTTCCCCGACTTTACTACTTTTTAGTATATCCGCATTGTGAAGATACATTTCTAGGATTTATCTAATGGCCGATTCCTATAATTTACGGACCATTAATGGTTAAAATTAAGACTCTTGTATCTTTACCAATAATGAAGCAAACACCTCATTCATAGATTTGCATAGTAGACCCGTCCATATTAGGAGGCCGTCACTTCCTTCTGCGAAGCAGTAATGCTCGCGAAGGAGAAGGCGGAGCGCGCGAGGGAGAGGCAAGATCAGCGGCTCGCGACTCCCGACGCCCGGGGCGTCTCCTGCGGCGACTAGGGGCGCGAGCGCGCGAGCCCTCGCACCCGTAGTTGCCGCAGGAGACGCCCCGGGCGTCGGGAGTCGCGAGCCGACTTCCGGCCACCGCAGGCGCGGGCTTGCGGACGGTGAGCAATGGGTAGCTCGCCGTCCGATAAGGACCAGGCTCGGGTTGACGGCACGTTGTGTTCCACGCGCGCCTCAAAGAGATGTCAGCACCAACTGAAGGGGTCCTAAGGGCCAATGCCTGCCAGGGTTTCGAGTTTGTCCGAAAGGGATATCGCGGCCCCGGCACATAGGCAACGAAAGGAACACGGATGGGTTTTAGTCAGTAAAAGTCTGACACGCCCTCCCGCTCCGCCCAGAGCGGGAGAAGTTATTTGATAATTTCCCACCCTCAAAAAAAAATTATAAAAAAAAGACCCGTCCATATAGAAGTAGCTATCAATGTAAAATTTGCTTATGAATTTATTTATATGCACAGTTTGGCATTAAAAAAAGATACCACTAGTAAAGAAAACGATTCGTTTGGTTTAAGGAACCGAGCATAACAGTCTTAGTAATGTCTTTAGCCATGTCTAGTTACCCCCGGAAGGCGCTAAAACAACATGCTTTAGGATAACTGTTTTTTCGATTCAAAAATCGTTTGATTTTGGTTACGTTCTTAGTTCGTGCCGGGGCCTCTGTTAACTAATGACAGATTTAAATTTCAGTTTATAAAAACCATTTTTCATAACGACGTCGTCTAGCTCTGCCTTTCAACTTTTAGGTGGGTATTATAAGATTTTTGATTTCTGATTGATATTTTTATTTTCATTGGCCATGAAAAGTAGTGGACGTTATGATGGGCTGAGTTAACATGTTAAAATTATTGTTGTTTGTGCTGAGAAATTGAAGTATTTATAAAGCCTGTCAGTACGCTCAAATGATAAACAATGTTTTTCTCTTACTCCTTACTCTTACTCTTAATGGGACTCGAAACGAAGACAAAAAGTCAGATTTTGAACGCGATTTGTCAGGTGAAGCGAGCCGACAGTAAAATATAGGGATCATTAATTGAATCGCAATATTGTTTTAACAAAACAAAAGGGCACTGTGAATGACAAATTTATATCGTCCTGAAGGCATCAGTTGCTTACGAAATTTGACGGAACCCGCCCCTGGAGCGATACCAAAATAATAAATGGAATCCTGAACGGGTCTGGCTTTAGAAATTTCTTGATTTGCCAACCGTGCTGCTCATTATGAAAAGAAAAAAAATGTTCTTAATGAATAATTTTTTCAATGCAATATTTTAACTTTTTAAGCTTCTATATTGCCTCAATTTCAATTACAGTACTGTGCCGCTGGAGGAAAAATATTTAATATAAAAAATGGTCCCGTCATTCAGAGGAAAATGGGACGCTGTATTGACGATTACATCGGAAGGTTCTGCTAAATATAGTCAACATTTTAAGTAAATTATTTTCTTTTATTGAGCCCTGGGAGTTGGACGTTGTTTATTTTTAATTAATAAAGCTTTGATGGACTATATTTAGGTAACTACGTTAAGAACAGATGGAAAGCCATGTTTTGTGTTTTGTGACATATTGAAATAAAATCGGCATGATTTGCGTAATAACACGTAGATACGTAACTGTTTGCTAACCTACTGTTTTTCAGACTACCAGCTTACTTAGTATACCTCTATAAGTGGGCCTTGAAAACTTAGTATCGACTAACGAAACTTAAAAATAACTTGAATATGAAGCTTAGAATAACATGCTTTAAGATGTACGAGTATTAGAACTCTAAAATAATTTGTGACAAAGAGTCTTGTTTCTAGCACACCGAAAATCTATTAAAGTGCCGTATAACTTATAACCTTTTAAAGACACTTTCAGGAATTACACGAAAATATAACATAACAAGCAGAACTCACAATAAACATCATATTGCACTTAATATCAGCTTTTGTGAGCCGCATGAAGACAAACGATAAACTAAGAAATTTCACAACGTAACCGAAACGTGAAGGAGATGTTGGAACTTGTGTTGAAACTAAGATCCCACTGAAGAGGAATTTATGCAAATGAATCTCATCTTAGTTGATGGAATGCATTGTTCTGCTATATCACACAATGGATGAAGCATATAAATATTATCTTTGTTAATGGAACATGCGAGGCCAATAATTGAGGTAAGTTGGTACCGTGTAACTAAATCTGTGTACATTGATTTATTTGTGTAAATTATGTAATAATAGACATACTAGTATCAGATTCGCGGGTTCTCCCTGTGGATGGGCCGCGTCAATCATGGTTTCCTCGATTTCAGAATTTGAATTCCGTAACCAAAAAGTTGTTTCTTATTAAAGTTAAATAAAATTCAAACACAACAATCCAACTTTGTTACCAATAAAGGAAATGGATTCCCAGGGCTTTGTAAAATGTATAAATTTTTAGGATTATTTCAACTTCTTTGTAACTTACCCATTACTTATTCAAGGCCACGATCAATCCGGTTCGGGTAGAGTTTCGCTTTAATTTTCAACCCTATAAATTTGTTTGGAGTGGTATTTAAAATACGTAGCGATATTTTCTAAAACGCGCCTGAAATTCAGATTTATTAGATGCTCGCATAAATTTTGCAGTTTAGTTTTGTGGCATTGCGCGGCGCGGTCGAGCTATAAATCTGCTGGTACCGTTGGATGCAAATAGCTTGCACCTGTCACACGCGTGTGGCATTCAGAAAGGTATTCCTGCTATCAGTACCACTTTGACGTGTCGAAGCTATGACGTCACAGCAGCCGTTACAACGCGTCAATTTTCTGCTTATGACTGTTTGAAAATGCGCAACATTTAAATCTGCTGTTGAGTTTTGGGTTAGCACTTTCTGCTCTGTCCAGATGCAATGCGCAAAAACGCTTGGTATTTAGAGAAATGGAACGCGGTAAATAACAAGTGAGGGGAAGATTTAGTGCTGGTATTAAGGAAACTGCCTCGGGTTCTGTAGCAATTTTTTTTAAAATACAGACTTGCGTTTGACTACCGCTTTGGTTGATGGTCTGCAAAGACGTTGTTTACAAAGAATACTAGACAATAAAATGCTTTTATTTTTTAAACACCCCTAGAATAAAGTGTCTTGAAAAATACGCTAAAACAAAATTGTGTAATTCATGGCCTCCCTAGAATAAATGAAATCTCAGGGCAGTTTCCGAGTGATTTGATCCTGAGTAAGAATATTACATAACACCTCACATACATTTATGCATGTAATATGCCAATGGTATAATCATCATAACTTCTTAATCAATCCATTAGATCCATTTCTATAGATCTTCATAATAATAATTTTCGTCCGAGACAGTATAAGGGCCATTCACTTATGATGAAAAGAAAAATAATATCTTTATCATAATTTTCTCAGACATTAATATCTGTTTCTAAGAATCAGTTGAAAAGTTTTTCGAATTGTTTTGTTTTTGTGTGATATATCTTAGCTCAAGCGTGTGTATTACGAGTGGTACTTAAAGCCAGTAATACTCTAGCCAGTTACTTGCACGAAAGCAAGCAAGTAGCTTGCATGCCATTGTGACCAATCAGAAAAGATCATAACCTCATTTACAAATAATTCATTTTATTTATTTCTTAAAATTTAAATACAGTCAATCAATCTGCCTAGTCTTTTCTCAAATAAGTTGGTGTCGACTTCCAGTCTAACCGGATGCAGTTGAATACCAGTGTTTTACATGGAGCGACGGCCTATCTGACCGCCACAACCCAGTTACTGGGTAAAACTTACCCTTTGGTAAAACTGGTTGGCAGACTTTTGAACTTCTGACTTCCCGTATTTTGCCGGATTTTGCGTGGCGTCCATCAGTGAGATGCCTAATTCACATGTGGCGATGTAGATGTCGCCACAGTACCTTCTATTGAGTTATCCCCTACTACTGAAAGTTGTTAAAACTTATACCTTATTTGTTTTGTAAGATTGGTTCATATTCATGACTATTTCCATGTCCTGAGAGAATTGTATGTACTTACGGTGTCCTTCGTGAATCTTTGACAGTCGTGTCAAAGATTCACGAAGGACAGCCGGGACCAATGGATTCGTGCTTTTCGAGGCATGGAGGTGTCTTGGTATGTCAGGATGATCACCCATCCACGGACAAACCGCGGCTAGAATAGCTTCACCTGATCGATCGACCCGTGCGGCTGTTTTAACTTAGACACAAGCCTCCGTGAGAACAGTCTTTAATGGTTATCGAAAGGTCGTGACTTGAACGTCAAAGCCACCGTGTTTACTTATTGTGGGCAGTTGAAGGAGTTCAAGAACATTTATAATGATGTTTCTTTTCAACTTTTGTCTGTTATTCTCGTAGATTATAAGTACCTGGGGGACCGAGCTCGGCTCTGGTGAAAATAGAGAATGCTTATTATGTAGTATAATATATTTCATACTAATTCCATGTTTAGTACATACTAATTCCATGCTGCCATGCCATTATTCTAAGGTAGCCATCTTGTTCTACGAGAGAAATACGGAGAAAACTAATTTTCCCAGATATGAGACCTAGCTAGATCGATTTTTCGCCCCCGTAAACCTCTATATTGCAACTTTCATCGAAATCGTTAGAGCCGTTTTTTTTAAATATACAAATATTCCTAATTTAAAGATAGATAATTAATAGTAGAGATATTGTGAGAGGAGGAGCTCGTGGCTTTGTAATAACAGCCGCTTGGGTCGATCCATCAGGTTAAGCTACGCTTGCTGAGGTTAGTCCGTTGATGGGTGACAATCTTTACATATCGAGACTCCGTGCTCCGTGCCTCGGAAAGCACTTGTAGCCGTTGGTCGGGGTCTTACCAAGGGGTATCGTATTACCCAGTTACTGGGGTGTCGAGGTCAGATAGGCAGTCGCTCCATGTTAAATACTGGTATTCAGCTGCGTCCGGTTAGACTGGAAGCCGACCCCAATATAGTTGGGAAAAGGCTAGGCAGATTGATTGAACGGAAATCGTACTTATGGACGTCGTTCCATTTGTATTCACTCATGTTATTGATACACGTCGAGGCTGTTTAAAATGACATACACAACTGGCGAGAGGCGCGGGCATGTCGCCTCGTCCACGCCACGCCTCTTGTGTATGTTCCGCGCCACGTCCTTTGTATACGTTTTGTATGAAATATGAAACGGGCGGTGCAACGGCCGCGCCACACCGTCGCCTCGCCCGTGCCATGCCCGCGCCACTCGCCACTTGTGTATGGCCCGCGCCTAAAGGTTCCACTTTTAATTCGGATGTACGGAACCCTAAAAACAAATAAAACGAAATATTTTCCACCACAAATATCAGAATTACAAGGCTATACGTATTGGTTACTGAATAAACAAATATTTGTGTGCTCGCTACCAAATGCCGAATGTTATTACGCCACTTCTCTATAAGGCAACACATGTATGAAGCATAAATTCGGTCCTGCACGTTAAAATTAGAAATGTAAGCGCGGCGCCGTGAAATATGTGCCTTTAAAATTTATACCGTATTATATTTGCTCACACCCGAACACCAACAATTGTTTTTATCCGTAAGCAAATAGTATCCTCAGATATATATTTTTATAAACTGGCCAGGTCTTTGTTACTCGTACACCTGACCCGTTTTTATTTCGAGGAAAACAGGATTTGGTCGGGCAGTTGTTACAAATCCTGGGTTGATTGTTTGTGGATGTTCGTGTTAATAATTAATTTTTGAGACCCTTTCATGAGTACTTTTGGTAGAGAGCGTATTTAAAAAGGTCACCCTACAAAATGAAATACGGTTCAAGTTAAACAGAAATGAGTCTGTAGTATAGCATACGCCTTACTTTAGATCTACAAAGGATACGAGAACGCAGATTTAAATGGCGTACTAGAAGAACTTATTTGACAGACCTGTACATACAGGGTGTCCAGGAAATAGCACGACATACTGCAGGGGGTGATAGCTAGGGTCACTACCTATCAATACAACGCAATATATGTTCAGCAAAATCTTACGGATTTACAGTTTTACAATTTTCCGAAATACCAAAAAATCTCTACTTTGAAACAGATTTTTAAGTATCTCGTAATGAAAAAATCCTTTTCTGGAACTTTTTTGAGTAATGAGTAAAGTAACTATTCACGAATAATTTGATGTAAAAAAAAGTACTAGAAAAGGATTTTTTTGTATACCTCGCCCTTGTGTTTTTAGATCATTGTGCCAGCATGGTGTAAATGTTTGGACCAAAAAGCAATCTCTCCCAAAAGACGGTTCTTGGTAACAAGAGGATGATGGGCAGCAACGTTTCGATGCAAGAACGTCATTTACTGGGAGTGGTTATCATTCGAACCTAGAATGGATCCACATTAAATAGATGTACCAATAAAAACCCTTACACGCTCTACTTAAATGGAAATAAATCTTTATTTTAGAATGATACGAAAGGTGTAGTTTGGTGGAGGAGGTCGTGGCTAAGTACGAGAACGGCCGCAGGGGTCGATCCATCAGGTTAAGCTACGCTTGCCGGGATTGGTGTGTGGATGGGTGACCACCTATACATGCCGAGATTCCTCCGTGCCTAGGAAAGCACGTTAATCCGTTGGTCCCGGCTGTTATTCGTGGATCTTTGACAGTCATTTCGGGTCGTCAAAAGCCCGAAAGTCTGACAACCAGTCATATTAAGAGGTATAGAGGTACCCAATTACTGGGTTCTGGAGGTCAGATAGGCAGTCGTTCCATGTAAAATACTTGTATTCAGCTGCATCCGGTTAGACTGGAAGTCGACCCCAATATAGTTGGGAAAGGGCTTGGGAGATTGATAAGATTGACAAAAAGTGTAGTTTGAAATCCAGTATCTTAAACATGAAATATTTAATATAACACAACCCTCGATAAAAAAACATCAACCAGGCCTCCAGGAACAAGTAAAACATTATTAATTCCAAAAATGTAAAGCGAAGCGCACGTGTATTTTACGGCGCAATACATCCAGCAACATTGTATGATCGTGGGTACTAAAACCTCCAGAATTCTCATCTAGTCGGACACTGCAGTTTAATCAACTTCATTCTTTCCACCGTTATCTGCTAGCCTGGTAACTGGACTTAGCCGTACGTAGCCAACGAAACTGTTCAATCAAGAATATCTTGATTAAAATATCGTTGTGAGTATGCTTTGAAGTTTTTGAATTAGTTCCTTTAAGTAGCCGAGTTTTTGAGGATTTCGGGCTTCGAGTTAGTTTATAGGGTGTTTTTGCTGCATACCATTGATGCCTTTCTCTTAGTCTATCGCCAATAGTTATGTTAGTCCTGTGCAAATAAAGTATTAAATGGTATCTAGTATGTTTTTGAAAAAAGTGTAATAAAACTGTGACTTTGCCTCAAACCACCTTTAAGAATTGAAAATGGTCCTAGACCGTTTTAGGTACCTAAAGTAACTAATATATAAAGCTTGACTAGACCACCTAATTTTAATATGACCAAGTAAGCACCGGTACTTTGTATCAAATTTATTAAATAGTAGCACTTGAAGTATCTCAAAGCACCTCTCTACAGCTTTTATCATCAAAACTTTAAAAGGTATAGTAAGTATATAAGTAAAGTACTGCAGTTCTTCAATGTTATTTCTTATTATGAATCTAATTAATAAAAATAACGACTGCAAGTCTCGTCTACAAGACATTGTCGTCCAAATATTTACCGTCTGCAAAAATAACGAAATAGCATTTTAGTAAAATAAAACACTTTTACAACACTTTAGCTATTACTTTACTTCTAAATGAATTCTAAAATCTTGAGTTATTAATAAAGTTGTTAAAACTTTTAGAACATTCGATATCATCTTGTTTACTGTTGTATAAAGTTTCATTTTATTAAAGGTTTATTTTCCTAGAATCTTTGTCTTCAATGCGAACATATTTTACTTGTAATGATTTCGTAATTTCTTTGTTGTAATACATCACAAGATTCTTTTGAATACAACACAATCTTTACCATTCCCCACAGAAATTCTTTTCGAGACAAAAAAGTCAACGGTGCAGAAATGTTTGAGGAGAGAATATTTTGTGCTTCGACTATGATGTTTCATACGAACTGAATTACTGTCGCACGGTTAAGCTTAACTGCAGCCTCTGCCTGCCTGAAATCATTTTTATTTTGATAATTCATTGCATTGAAATATAAAGTTAAACATAGAAAGCAATAGATTTTGTTGTGGGTATTGTCAAATAAAACGATGTTTAACATTGGGCGTCACTTTAAAAATGTGAATATACAGAAAGCAAGATACCTGAGAAGTCTATTTTAATATACACATTAATTGAAATTCTCACAATAAACTAACCTAGCCAAGTGTCGCACTTTGATTTCAATCTAGTCATGCTATATAAAATAATTTCTCATCAGCAAAACCTAACTACACGCAACAAGCATGCAACTACGCTTATATTAAATTCTGTGGTCGAACTGTACGTCGCGACACCGCTCGCTACGTGTGGAAGGGCGTTAAGACTGCGAGCTTAGTGATTTCGTACAGCGAAATGATTTAGTAAGTCGCGTCGGGCCCGCTCGCGTCCTGTCGCGTGCCATTGTTTCACCTCATCACGATTCTCCAGACGTACGCTTGGGTTTGCTCTGCTTTACTCTTTAGGTATGTACGAAGTTGGGAATTTTGTTCAGTTTTTAATATTTTTAAGATCAAATAAGTATAAAATAGGTTGGCCAAGTTTGGGACTAGATAAGCGTAATCGGGCGTTATTTACGCCGCTGAAAGTGAGTCGCCGAAATTACGTTGCGTTTGTGACGAGGACTCGACCTTGCAATATGAGTAAGTTAAACGGAACGTAAATTCTAAAAACTCATTTTGGGCGACGCAAATTAGGGTTGTTTAGCGCTGGTATAATTATAATATTCCAATCTTATAAAAAGCTTGAGTAAAATAAAATAGATTTTCAGCAGCAGCAACTGCTACGAGACCGCTACGCCTGCTACGTGTCCGCTACACACCCGCTACGCGCTTGCTACGCACACGCATTCCCTGGGCGCTACAATTCGCTACGCATCGTATACGTTCTAAAGACTAACTGTATCCTTTGTTACAACAGACTATTATATACCTGAAACAATAGATCTATACACTATACAGGGTTATTATGTAATACAAAATTCACATTACAAGTTGCTAAGTTACTTCGTGTCATTTATTTCAGTCAAAACCAAAAACTCATTTCAAGTTAAAAATAGATTTATTAGTTGTACATAAATAATAATTTGGTAACTAAACTCTGAAAGGTTATTGTAAGACAAGTAGGTATATACGCCAAAAAATATAATTAGTAGAGAACGATTACCGTCATTCCTATACTGATAATAAAACACACGATAAAGTAAGCCTTCCAATATTCCAACACACGACCCCTTAACCTCTAAAAACCCAAATTATTCTACACAATCTCAACAAAAAATCTAAAACAATCTACTCGTTAGAAAAACGATCACGTCGTTTAATCAAACGAGTCGGCCTGAAAAAACCTGATTGAATTCCAACTTTGGCTCAATAAATCAACTAGTGTCAGATAAGTTTACTGTCATCAATTTCATGGGATCATTAATCATCACTCTACTTACAAGTATGAACATTATTTATTCGCTGGTTCGAAACGGAAAAGCCTTTTTAAACAAATGGCTGGTCGCGTTCTTCGCGTTACGTATAGAAGTAAAGCATGTTTATAACAATTTCATGGGTTACCCGAGAATTCTTCTTAAGCGTCTAAAATTTTAGAGCTGAGGTGTTCTCGCTGAGCACGTCAGAGCAAAAATGAGCATTGTATTTTCATTCATCTTGAGCAGAAATGTTCTTTTTTGTCTTCATCAAATACAAATTTTTGTTAGGATTTTTTTTTTTGTTTTAATTTGTGAGTATGGCTAATTTGAACGGGTTTATTCATAACTGGGCAATGGAAGAGGGCTATGCTTGGAGTTTCCCTACGTGATCGAAGCAGAAATGAAGAGATCCGCAGGAGAACCAAGGTAACCGACATAGCCCGAAAAATTGCCAAACTTAAGTGGCAATGGGCAGGGCACATTGCTCGCAGAACAGATGGCCGATGTGGCCGAAAGGTTCTGGAGATGCGACCGCGTACTGGAAGACGTAGCGTTGGAAGGCCTCCCACAAGATGGACCTATGACCTTGTGAAGGCCGCAGGAATCCGGTGGATGCAGGAAGCAAAGAATCCGTTGATGTGGCGGTGCTTGGGAGAGGCCTATGTCCAGGAATGGACGTCTTTCGGCTGAAATGATGATGTTCATGATGATGATTCGTAACTTGTTTTTTCCGAAACAAGTGTAACTTTGGTATGATTTTTATTGACATGAAGACAACATATATACAGAGTCAAACTAAAATAGCTAGCAAAGCTCCTCAAACTGATTTTTTTTTTGGCTAACGACGCGGTAAGTATGTAGTTTAGTTTCTTGGAATAGTAATAGTCTATTAGTTTTGTGTACGTGTGTACTTCACAGACGTTATGGGTAGCGATGTCTCAAAAAGACAAAACAAAAAAAAAAAAAATCTCAACTCATACTTCAAATCTATACTACTAGCGGTCTTGGACCCCAGAAAAAAAATCATCAAAATCGTGATAAAATATCGATACCCATCACGTCCGCGGAGTTTCGCTAGCTAATTTAATTTGACCCTGTATTTTCATAACAATCATGCCATTTGTACTTTCAAAGCAAATTCTTTTTAATTGAAGCGAGCCAAGTCGAGCTTTAAATGATTTAAAAAAGATCAAGAAAAAAGTTTAAAAACGTAAAATTAATAATTAAAATTAAAAAAGATTAAGAAATATGATTTTTATAATTACGAGTATAATTGTAGTGGTTTAGATTAACTTCATAATATGTACTCGTAATTATACAAAACCGCTACAATTTTCTAAAACCCTCTCATCACAGCCCTAAACAGGCGAAAAAATTACTTTTTTTTTGTCGTATGACGTATGTGAGGTTTGTTAAGGAACCTTATTTTGTCATACAAAGGGCCCGTGCTTTGGAATAATGAGGTTCTCACGAGAGCACACTTCAGCGTCGTTCCTCCTATTTCAAACTTGACTTTACTGAATCAAGACATGAGATGAGAAAAAAACTTTTAGTGGGAGTTCGTTGAAGTGTTTTTTTTTATTACCTTTTTGGGTGTGTGGTTGTATTGTTGAGTTTACTGTGCTGACTATTAGAGACAATTGATGGTCTAAATAAAAATACATCAGAAGTTATAGGTCCTCGTTGTTTCAAAAGTGCCTGTAAATGGTTTAATTGAAATAAATGCTTTGAGTTTGAGTTTGAGTTTGTTATTGGACTTTTCCATCAGGAATTTCTCAGTAGCAGCTCGGAGTGTTGATTTGTGCCCGGTTGGTGGCAATAGGCTCGCCCCCTATTACATGGGACATAAACGTAACTGGCGAAATGTGGGTGTACCAAGGTACACTCCTGCCTAACCCTTCGGGGATTACAGGCGTGATGTTATCTTATGTGTAGTTATAGGATCTTCTATTCTATGTTTATATAATATTTTAAACTAGCTTTACTTTGCCCGGCTTCGCACGGGTAGCACTAAGTACAGTACAACTATTTTCTTAATGTCCCTCGGCAAACTTCGTGTTTCGTCTGTCGTCGGATTTCAATCAGTTGCCCTTTGCACTTGGTGCTTGTACGTATTGACTACTACCGCACCCGCACCCCGTCAACCGTAATTACCAAGTGCAAAGGGCAACTGATAGAAATACGACGACAGACGAAACACGAAGTTTGCCGAGGGACATTAACAAAATAGTTGTACTGTACTTATCTACGGCGCACCTATATAACTACCTTATTAATTAATTTAAATAAAAACTGTGCTATTTTTCGATACTTTAATATTTATTTTGCTATTCGGGGCGGAGACAAATCCAACAAATCAAACATCATAAAAATCGGTTCAGCCGTTCTTGAGTTTTAAATAGTGTAACTAACCCGACTTTGTTTTATACATAAAGTCGCTTTTTGTGTCTATCTGTGTGACCGCGTTGTTCTTCTTAAGGGAAGAAGGTTTACATTAATATTAAACTTACGTATAATAAAAAAATCTCAATGTTTTGCCAAGTCGTAAAAACCGTGCGAAACAGGGGACCGAGTCGTTAGACTCGCTAGTGTGTTTCTATATAAATCTAGGTTTTACAATGCGTACTAACACGGTTACAAACGCAGTTACTAACTGTAGCTTATGAACCATTTTTGGTTAACTTTTCCCGAAGTCACCGACACTGTCGAAGGAAATACTATATCACACACTAAACACAATATAAATACTCATTTTTCCAGAATGTCTTTGTCTATCCCAAAACAATATCCTCACATTATCATCCCTTCAAACATCTTGTCAACATTTACCTACACAGGAACAAAACTACAAAATGCTTTGTAAAACATCAAAGTGTTCTTATAAAGCACGGAACAAAAATCTATTACGTTACATTCCAATTTCTCAAACGTTTACCTGTTCAATATATCCGTCTATTATCCGAGTCTCGGATCAATATGGGATCCGACAGAATGTTGTATCATTGTTTATGGAAAGTCATTCAATCGTTTCGTACAATGGAACATATCGTTCGAGTCTTGTGTAGTCTCGTTAATCTTAATCTTTCTATCCGCTGGTCATGGCTCACTTGGTTGAATTATGTAGAATAATAAATAATAACTGTATTTTTTTTAAGTGGATTTTCTTTGTACAGTGTTTATTGTTGATGTTTATTTGTTTCATAATATTAATATAATTTTATAATTTCATAAAATATACATCGACGCGAAAACTGTAACCATGGATTCAGTACATGGTTATGAACGCCCCGAGCGTTTAAAAGTTTTCACCGATTATTGAAAAAAAAATCTGCTGTTTTATAGGAAAGTGCAATACCTACGCAGTCAAAATGTATGGAACAGCTGTTTTAAAACAAAATTACCAACGAAAAATTTCAACGTGGGATTCAGAATCATGTCCTGAATCCATGGTATCAGTTTTCGCGTCGATGTCCCTGCCACCCTTTTTTTTTTTTTTTTTTTTTTTTTTTTTTTTTTTTTTTTTTTTTCAAATGACTCCTCCCGCTCTGGGCGGAGCGAGAGGGAGTGTCAGACTTTTACTGACTAAAACCCACCCATGTTCCTTCCGTTGCCTGTGTGCCGGGGCCGCGATATCCCTTTCGGACAAACTCGCAACCCTGGCAGGCATTGGCCCTTACGGACCCCGTCAGTTGGTGCTGACATCTCTTTGAGGCGCGCGTGGAACACAACGCGCCGTCGACCCGGGCCTGGTCCTAATCGGACGGCGAGCTACCCATTGCCCACCGTCCGCAAGCCCGCGCCTACGGTGGCCGGAAGTCGGCTCGCGACTCCCGACGCCCGGGGCGTCTCCTGCGGCGACTAGGGGCGCGAGGGCGCGCATCTTGCATTTCCCTCGCGCGCTCCGCCTCCTCCTTCGCGAGCATTACTGCTTCGCAGAAGGAAGTGACGGCTTCCCATGCACTCTCGCTCCGGACCATGGCCTGAACCAGGGCCGGACGCGAGAGATCGCCGCCGCCGATCGCCTCCGTGAGGACACGGCGGTGCTCCGCCCAAGCCGGGCAGACCTCCACCGTATGCTCCACCGTGTCCTCCGGGCGTTCCACACAATGGTGACACCCGGGCGTTTCCTCCCGCTTGATCCTGAACAGGAACCTCCCGAAGCAACCGTGTCCGGTGAGGACCTGCGTCAGGCGGAAGGTGAGGACGCCGTGGCGCCTCTCCAGCCACTCCTCAAAGAGGGGACTTACCGCCGCAATTGTGGCGTGCCCATCCCTGCCACCCTGTATAGTTAGCCTCGTAATTACTTTATCACCCTTAGGTTGTATGTCACTTCATCATCATCGTCTGTCTGTCAAAAATCAATGAACAATCGCAGTCCACTACTGGACATAAGCCTCTCCCGAGCTACGTCACAACACCCTGACCTCCACCTTCCGCGTCCAGTCTGCCTCAGCCACCTTTTTAAGGTCGTTGGTCTATTTAGCTGTGAGTGGTCCCAACGCTAGCTGACACGCGTTCTCCACTCCAGGACTCGTCTGCCCCACCGGCCATCGGTCCTTCGACAAACATGGCCAGCAATGCATGGTAGCAACTCTGCAAGCTATGTCGGTAACTCCAGTTCTTTTCCGGATAATTTCCTTCATCTGCCTAGCCCCCCTTTACTATATCGGGGTCGGCTTCCAGTCTGACCGAATCTAATTCAATACAAATATTGTACATGGAGCGACTATCTATCTGACCTTCACAACCCAACTACTGGTTGCATGTCACTGGCACGTCAAAAAACGACCAGTTCTATTTACTTTAAATCTTAAATAATCAGCCGATAATATTCCCAACGCTGGGATACAGGCTTCCTCTCGCTTGAAAGGGAGTGGGCCTCAATCTACCATGCGGGCTCAGTGCGGGTTGGTAGATGTCACATGTCTTCGAATTTTTGGATCTAGGACATGCTCTGACGATGTTTTCCTTCTCCGTTTTGGGAGCAGCGGTGGTTAAATAATTTACGCAAAGTAAAGCGCCTGTCTGGGTTCGAACCTACGATTCGTAAGTCGCGGCCCCACTGTTACCACTGGGCCACCACTACTCAACTTTAGCGAGGTATTAATTTACTGGGAGTTGTTTTCAAAATTGGTAAAACAATTACGAGTTCGACTTTACTTATTAAATCCCGCACATCCTATTAGCGACCAAAATGTGTTGTTTAACATGATGTTAAAATAATGATGTGTTTGTATAAACGTATACATCAAAATAAGCCTTTATTAACCTATATTAATAAATGGGCTCAGGATAATTAAATAATTTTAAATGGCTTTGCAATTATATATGTACTAATTCATTACTTCAATTAACCAAACAGTCAGTAACGTTAACAAATACTTCACATCAAAATAGCCTGGTTTCTGAATTCAAATCTTGAACTTGTCAGACACGACTTTAGCATTACTTCAGGTGATTTCTTTAAAATAGCCCGCGAAATTCAAAAATACTTACATTTTTTGCAACATAACTTTAAATTTCGCGGGTTTTCACCTTACGTAACATAAAATCACACTGGTATTATCCAAAGGGTTAGGCAGACGTGTACCTATGGTACACCCATATTTCGCCAGTTACATATTATGTTTAAGTCCCATAAAAAGTAAAATAAGAGGCGGGCCTATTGCCATCAACCAGGTCCCGGGCGGGGGTGGCATTCACCTTAAGTAATGCAAAAGTAGACTTGGCTAAGCTCTCAACTAAACAATCTCAATTGAGATTTAATAAGTTTATTTTAAAATGGTTTATCAAATCAAATCAATTTATTGCAAACATGTTACAGAGGTTGGAATAAGATTATAAGTTTCAAACATGCACTCTGTAAGGGCACTGCAAAACAAAACAAAATTAATAAATTACATTACAATACATTTTTCATTCTGTATAATTTTTACAAAAAAGAACTTGGTTCGAATCAGTAGAATAGAATGATAGCAGTGTTAACCTAGTGATGTAACCGTCGGACTGCCTAGTCATAGGTCTCGAGTTCGAACCCAAGGCACGCACCTCTGACTTTTCGGATTCTTGAGCGTATTGTATAATTATCACTTGCTTCAAAAACGGTGAAGGAGAACATCGTGAGGAAACCGGTATGTCAAGTCAGAGGCTCATGGGCGGCTTCAAAACTCTGACACCAGGTTAGTCACTAACCACACGAAAGGAAGAATAGAATAAAATAGCCTGTATTCCCCGAAGGGTTGGGCAGAGGCTATAGTACACCCACATTTCGCCAGTTATGTTTTTTAAGTCCCATATAATAGGGGGTGAGCCTATTTCCATCAACCAGGCACTCCGGGCTGCTACTGAGAAATTTCATATAGAAAAACCAAATAACACTTTGCCCAACCTGGGCATCGAACCCAGGACCAGCTCAGCAGTAGCGCTTGAATAGAGTACACTTTGCCCAACCTGGGAATCGAACGCAGGAACAGCTCGGCTGTAGTAATTACTGTTTATTGTTACTGTAGGTATCGAATTATATGTATGTTTATAGAACCAGAGCCCACGACTTTGTCTTTAACGGTCTTACATGAGTACATACTTTCATACAAAGTAGAGTATTAGGTACTTTGTACTTGGACCTCAATTGTTTTATTACATAACTTATTTAAGTATCCAAGTACACTATTATAGTACCTACCCGGTATTGATATTCTGAACACAAACTTAGTAATTCGAAGAAAATCTTCGCCAATCTTTTTGTAGAAACTATAAAAACTCGATTTGCTAAGAAATAAAAATAATACTTACTTTCTTTCCTAGAGAACCATTTTATTTGGTTTCTTCTGTAAACTAATACCTACAATTATTCTTAGCTTGATAGATATACGTTCTTAACAGGCGAGGTTGTGGGTTTAAATTCAGACAAATACCAATGTGGCTTTTTCAATTCGTATGTACTTCCTGAGTTTATCTTGGACTTTACTGACATCGGTGGAGGAAAACATCATCAGGAACGTTTCTTCACCTCACGATGCTCTGCCCCGGCTTTGCACGGATATGTACTCGTATTATACATATAAACCTTCCTCTTGAATCACTCTATCTATTGCTGAAAATTGCATTAAAATGCGTTGAGTAGTTTAAAAGATCTAAGCGAACAGACAGCGGAAGCGACTTCATTATATACATTTAGATGTAAGTCTGAAATCGCCAATACGTCTTGAGCAAGCGTGGTGATCAATGCTCGTGCCTTCTCTATATGAGAAGAGGCCTTTGCCCTGCAGTGAGACAATATAAGCTGGAGCTCGTGGCTAAGTAATAACTGCCGCACGCATCGGAAAGCACGTTAAGCGGTTGGTCCCGGCTGTCATTCGTGGATCTTTGACAGACGTTACGGGTCATCAGAAGCCCGAAAGTCTGACAACCAGTCCAGTTAGACTGGAAGCCGACCCCAATATAATAATTGGGAAAAGGCTAGGCAGATTGATTTTTTATTATTTAAGGGTCTAGTTTACACTAATAAAATAAAATAACGTGAGGTGATGTATGACTACTTCATCTTCTGTGAAATAAACAGTAAAACTCAAAGTATAACAGTCTGTTTATGAAAATGACGAAGTGAAGTGAAGTTGGAATTGAAGATTATGCTGAAAGAATGCAAACGCAGAAGAACGTCGCCGCCCATTCTCTCTTATCCTCTTCTTTCGTTCCTTATATCTTATATTTTGAATAGTTTTAGTTTTTTTTTTACATTTTTCTCACATATAGAAACAACAAGAATAATGTACCCAGGATTTTGTAATATCTATGTTTAAAAGAGTTCTTGGGGTTTTTGCCCGTTCTTCTCCATAGAGATCAACGTTTTGGAATGGGCAACTAGCTTCAGCTTTCTGATTAACCAACTCTTTGACAATTCAATAGAGCCTGTAATACCACCTACACACTATGCCGGCGGCATGGCCGCCCGGCTTTTGCGCCTTCATTTCCTTTGCGATCCTTTGTGCGGCTTTGTGCGGCATGGCCGGGCGCGCCGCGGCTTGCCCGGCGGCAGGGCCGGCGGCAGTGCCGGTGGCCATTCCGCCGGCATAGTGTGTAGGTGCTATTATAGGTTTAATTGAAATAAATGCTTTGAGTTTGAGTTCATTTG
The DNA here is from genome assembly GCA_916701695.1 of Agrochola macilenta. Taxonomy (NCBI): domain Eukaryota; kingdom Metazoa; phylum Arthropoda; class Insecta; order Lepidoptera; family Noctuidae; genus Agrochola; species Agrochola macilenta. The sequence goes on from OU753562.1 coordinate 10,976,969, forward strand.
CATTTTCCACACTTTTAGGTTTAGTGGAAATAAGTTGTTTAATGTAAGCCTGTATCCTATCCTCATTTTAAGTAGTTTAGTTTATTTATTAATAATTATCACAATAGTGATGATACCTGGGTAAAAAATATGAAATTCTAATTAGTCCGTCAGTCAGATAATAAAAAAATATTAGACACGTATTTTTTTCTTTATCTTATTAATAAAAAAATACTTAGATAAAACGCATTTTAAGTTGGGGAGTGGGGGTCGCTACGTCACTACTAGTATGTATAAAACCTACATACTCGTGACATCATGGCACATTTTAGCTCAATGTGTCGCCGTAATCTTTAGATTACGTAAAAAAAGAAAAAAATTCGTTTCCAATATTTTTTTATAATTTCAAAGACGGACAAAAAAAAAATGTTTTGTCATCATCCCTATAATTGCGGGTCATAAATATAATCTTTTATCCACATTAAACATTCCCCTATATAAAAATAGGCATCAAAAACCAGCGCTGGTACGGTAGACACAAAAAGCGGCTATATTTTTTTAAAGCCAACCGAACGGTACCTAATCGAAAACTGTAATGAATCAAAGGACTGTTGCGTGGTTCAGATAGCTTTTTCCTGCTCTATCCTCTACCCACTCTTTTATTTTTACATTTTACCCGTCGGAGTCTCGTTAGCTGGGACTGAATTGAAATTATCTTGTTATTCCTAGTTTTTTTCAAAGTGGCGGTTTTAATACACCTGTACCTTTTGAAATTATTTTTAGTTCGGTATTCGTAATTTATTTTATAGTGGACAGATTCACTGGGACGCTGATTCTTTGTCTCGTATGTAGGTCAACAGGTAAAGCAAAGAAAATGAGGTTTATGTAAATTGTTTTGATGTTTTTTACTTATTTTCAATTTTCATTTACTGTTTATACAGCAGAATATTTTTTATTTTGTGGCAAATTTCGCCAATTGTTTAGATCTCTAACATATACAGGGTGGCAGGGACCACGACGCAAAAACTGTTACCATGGATTCAGTACATGATTCTGAACCCCGTTGAAATTTTTTGTTGTTTTTTTTTTTTTAAACACCTTTTTCATATAAAAGTGCAATACGTACGGGGTCAAAACTGTCATCATGTACTGAATCTATGGTAACAGTTTTCGCGTCGATGTCCCTGATACCCTGTATGTACAGGTATAACTACTAAAGGTGGCATTACACCCACATGATCGATATCACATCGATGCCTTGATACGTTGAACAACCTGAGCTATTAGGTACGCCTACGCGATCAACATATAGATCGACGTTCATTAATCGGTATTATTGCTCAATGTCGATTGAGTGGGTGTATTAACACCTTAACATACCCACTATACTGTAGGTTGTAAAACATTAATGGTTTTGTTACATCAGTAGGTATGACCATCAATATAAATTAACTACCTGTTCACCCACGTCTTCACCTGCGTCTTCATCGCGTGGATTTCGTACTTTCCATTAAACATTTTAACAACTTTAAAAAGAAGTAAAAAAAAAAAAATGATTACGTTTTTTATCATTTATTTAGATAAATAATATTTATATTTGAGCCAAGTTTCAAGTTGATTGATTTTTCATATAAACTGTATCATCTCTTTTCACCCCCATAGGGGTGGAATTTAGAAACATTGTTTGGGGCGTTTCCATAACTTGACTTAAAGATTATAATTATACTGATTTTTGAGTCAGCCAGTTAGTAAAATCTGGGCCTAAAAAATTTAATTACCATTCGTGTTAGGGGTCCATTTTCGAAAAACCCAAAAACTTTATTTGTTGTTAAAAGTATTCAAACTGAATTTTTGGTTAATCGGACCGGAGTTTAAAAATGATTAAATACATCATTTTTACTTACTTAGGCAAGTATTCGTGTCAAGGTTCAAATATATTAACCAAAGGTATAAGATTTTTCATATAAAAACCGTATAGGATTTTTATCCTAGGGGGTTTTTGGAAACTCTACCTATCCGGAGGTAGATAACCTCCTTAAAGGTACAGTTTCCAAAAACCCCTTCTTAGTAGTCGTCTGTATTATAAAAGTAAGCCGAAACTACTGGGCCTTCCTAGTAGTTTCAGCTGTGCGTTATATGACAATCAGTCAGTCAGTCACTTTGTCCTTTTATATAAATAGAAGAGTGATTCACTGTGAGTTTCAAGAAAAACAGAACTATAAAATAATATTATTTGTTCGTATTTTTTTAGGTATTTCAAAACTCAAATTAAACCAAATCATCTAATACACCATTCCAATCATAATTTTCAATTTATTAATTCCATTGATAGATGTTGAAAACAGACTTGAAGAAAAACAAGACTCGTATGAATAAACTGAATTGAATATCTAATCTGTTTATTTGATACATTTCAGCAGTATCATAGTTTATTTCGTATATTCAATGAAAGAGAATAATACTGTGTAGATGTTATTGATATTCAGTCATATTGTTGGCAACGGTTCTTCATTTGTTTGACTTATCGTGTAGAAGTTTTCTTTGGACTCAGTGTTTCCACTTTTTGGGATTTCTCCCTTTTTTAGGTTAAATTACCAATATAAAATTAATTTAAGTTAGTAACCCTATTGTTTATAGTAGCCACCACCGAATGTATTACTTTACTCTATGGCACCAACGATTTATTAAAGGGGATTCCCTCAAACTCGTAATGTAATCCGTTTTATTTTAGTTTACCATGTTATTTGTGTTATTACCGTAGCTAAAAACGACATCGGAACTAAGTCGGATTATACCTAGAGTTAGTTTTTTTTTTTCATTCTGCATCGCGAATGTATAAAAGTAATGCTTCGGCTTCTGATCTTGTAAAATTAAAATTTATTTTTTGTAGTTATTTTATGTTATTGAAAAAATATTAAACATGTGGAATTATGTGTTATTATTTATTATAATCATACCAAGGAAGATTATTTAGGGAATTTTAGGGATAATTCATTAAGAAAACTGGGGAAAAACCAAAAACGTAAGTGGGAACATCGGACTGTTGTCTCGCTTTTTGATTGAGTAAATGAATAGATGCTTTATCTGTCGCGATTGCGATCTCATTTATATTTATTTATTTATTTATTTATCACAAACACAACTATCATTACAGGCAATAATCCTAATGCGGTAGCGTGGTCTTTAGATACATTCTAAATTACAATTAAAGCTACTAGCTATATATTAGCATAACATAATACAAACAATGTTACCTTTGTGAATTCATTCAGAGAGCAATTAAATAAATCTATCCTATCAGCAGTGTCATTCAGTGTATGCAAGGCTCGCGTCAGGGGCGCTTTACTGAGCAGGTTGGTTCGCGCGCGTGGCACTGCTAACAACCGTGGCCGTCGGCATCGCAATGCGTACTTATCAGGCACATTCAGACATATCTCCTTCAAAACACCACCATTAAACACCTTACCGCGCAACAGCTTAAAAATATACGTGGTAAAAGCCAGGTCTCTTCTTGTCTCCAGTTTGTTGTACCCAACCATGCCAATTACGAACAAGGTTGGGTACATCAACGGATAGAAGGGGTAGACCCCGATGTTTCTCATTGGTATTGATAAATAAATAAATATTAACTTTATAAAAAAAGGATTATTTGTTGGTCATGCAGTAGCTCGTGCCCGTGACTTCGTCTGAGTGAATTTCGGAAAATAATAATTTTATGTCGTAACTTTTGAAGAAGTGTGCGTAATTCATTGGTTTGCACCCATGTAATGACAAATAAAATAGTCATTACCTACAATTAACTAACGTTAGATTTCATGGAAAGAAAAAAATCGCTTATTCGTGTCTCTCCGTTTGACCGCACTTTTCTTCTAAACTGCGAAACATATTTTTATACGGTTTTTACCATCATTTAGAGTATTTTAGAGAATTCTTTCTAATATGTTTATGTGTATAATACATTGGATTTTCAAGTCGTAAAAACCGTGAGAAATAGTGGAATATTTAAGAAGAAGAAGACCAATGCACATCATCCCGACAAAAGAACAAGTGAAGATCGCGACGTAAAATAATGTCAAGGAACTGGCCCTCATTTAAAATATGGTGAAGATATTACCCCAACAAAATCGTAGTTTTATGAATTACACCTACATACTAGAAATGTTTCAGTTTATTATTAAATATTTTTAAATAATTAAGTTCCATCAGGAATTACTAAGTAGCAGCCTGGAGTCGGGCTTTGTGCCCGCCTATCTATATATCGTATATATATAACTTTTTTAACTATCATCGTTTCCATTGTAATCATATCGCAAACCGATATGATTACAATGGAAACGATGATAGTTAAAAAAGTTAAAAACTGTGTCGCAGCTATAAAGCCCGTCTAAAAAAAGAAACACATTGACTTATCTGTGACGTGGGTACAGTTTTAGTACGTGATGTTATGTTATGCAAATGAATTAAGAATTTCAGTAACTGCTCAAATTATAAACTAAAACCAAGTACTCGTATTCAATAACCCAAACAAGTTTTTCTTCTAATTCTACATCGCGAACACACTGGATATAAGAGGGATCTAATATCCTTTCCATTTATCTACATACAAATCGGAACGTCTTGTCAGTGTCGTGTCACGTCGCTCGACAAAGGACGCGTTTTCCCGCGCGTCTCGTCATCTCTTTTTACATTGCTTTGAATAAAGCTGGCAGATTGTAAATTAGTGTCTGACTCAATTAAAAGCTTGGCTTATTGTCTTTTGTTTAGCTTTAAAAGTGAAGCCTGAAGATATTTGGATTCTTTAGATATCTTTAACAATAGGCTGCTGTCTGATAAATAAAGGCTTGTTGAAAAATGATCCCTATTTACCTTTAACTTCAAAACTCAAAGTAAAAAAATAAAGATGTGTATGTATCAGCTCCGACGCATGGCTGGAGTTTACTCCATAATACGATTGCCTTTGAATATGCAAAGAGGGTAAATTTGGCATCGCTTAAAAAAGAAAGAGCATTTGAAAAAATAAACCTCCCCCTGTATACAAGTAAACACATACAATCCCCCCCCCCTCCCTAATATAACTCAAATAAAAAAATAATTAGATCATAATTTAGACTGGTCTTTGCGATTTAATTGGATGCAGTAACGCCAGAAGCACACCGCCGCGAAACCGTAGCAGCGAAACCGCAAGTAGTTCAATTCAACTGGCTTGCGTCATGACTCGTTACTCGAGTGCCGCTGCTAAAATTTCGCGTAGCGGAACATGATGCGAGCCAGTTGAACTGATCTACTGCGGTTACGCTGCTATGGTTTCGCAGCGGAGGTGTGCTACCGGAGTAAAGTGCAAGTAATCGTGTATCGCATGGCCGAAATATCTTGATCGAAGTGTTTATGATAAGTTTTTTAATTTGAATCCATGTTTTTTACGAATAAAACATATAAAAAGTTAACGCTTGTATCAATTTCACTCCTCATAAAAATTCCATCCTTATAGGATGAAAATCGATTCTTATGGAGTAAACTCCAAAAAATCCGACTGCAACTAAAAAGTACCAAACAAGATCTATTTTCAAGCTGTTAGTGGCACTTATTTTAGTTCAATCTCAGATTTGATGCCATCAACTGCATCAGACTGCTCATGCGTAGCCGGGTAATAAATATGACCTTAAAATAATTGACAAATATTTCCCTAATGCCAAGTAACATCTGTGGTAAATAATCATCGGTAGAAACGGCTTAAATCGCACATAATTATTATACCAAGTAAAATTGTTTAACGTTTACCAAAACATTCACTGTTTACTGTAGTATACATTATATTTCCTGTTATAGAACAGAACCTTCAAATTTGAAGATACAGAAAACAAACATTGTTAATACATTACGTATAAACAATACAACAATGTAACACAATACTTTGGCATAAATACAAGCAATTATGTTCTCATAACGTGTTTGTTATTACCTAAATAGGAGGACATGGTGAACACACAATCATAATACATGTACATTTGTCTATCTAAGTGCAACTGCAGACTAAGCTGCTAGCCGCAACAGTGCGGCCACAAGTCGCCGCAAGCTGCGGTCGACAGTTCACATGCATTTTCTATGAAGTCTGCGCAAATTCGGCATTCGTCGCGCCGGACTAAGTTTGGAAGCTTGGTACGTCTTGAGGTAATAGTGGCCGGTATTTGTGGTCGCGACTGTGCTTATGGCGACCGCAAGTCCGTGCTGTCAGGATGAAGATACATGGAAGTAGCTAAAATTGATCATCTCGACTCCAAAGATACTTACATAAAAAGCAATGTCGCCTATTCATTCCAATAACATCGCTTCCTTTAAGAGCCCCATACTTATTATAATTCTTATTTTAGCCCCATTGGTAATTACTTTATATTTTTTTAAATAACTGTTAGTAACTGTTCTGTTAGATGAGCAGTAGATGATTATTAGAAGCGAAATTACAGAAAATTTAATAAAATTGTTTGTGTTCAGCACATTTACAAAACAATAATAATTGATGATGACAACGAGTTGTCTAGTTTGTGAAAAGTCTTACAGTATAAACCAAAGTTAGCCAACAAATCAAATGTCTCATTATTTTATGATTAGAATGTTGAATTATACAACTGTTTCATTTGTATTTACGTTTATGAGTATTTGTAAATGGTGTGTGATACATCTTTAATTTATTTATTTATTTATTTATCGTTATTACCTATCTGTTTCTATTATTGAGTAGTATCTCTCTATCTACAGATTTTTTTAATTTATATTTAGTGTGGTGGATTATCAAATAACTTCTCGCGTGTCAGACTCTTACTAACTAATACCCACCCGTGTTCCTTCAGTTGCCTGTGTGTTGCCAGGGGCCACTGTAACCCTTTCGGTCTTTCGCGACCCTGGCAGGTTTCCCGCGACTCTGGCAGGCTCTATCTACTGATCTGCGATGCTAAGTTGCTTTCGGCACGGTAAGTGCTTGAATGAATAACCATTCTTTGTTAGTGCGGTGTCAGTTTTTTAGCTGGTGGCATATAGTTCCATAATTGTTGGCTATCCCATCACTATCTCATTTTGTTTAAAACTGGTAGCGTTCAGCGTTTTTTTTTCAATTCTTGTAATACAAAACTGAAATCACGAATTCATCAGCATTATTCTTTTCAATCCTTCGTAATAGCAGTTTTTATTTATTGCGATTGCAACAATATGCTCGAATTAAAAAAACGTCTTTTAAAAATAACTAAACGCAACAACACAACAGTCCGAACCATAGATATAAGAAAGAAGGAGATATGCCCGGTAGTTGAAAATGTATCGAAACCCAATGTCTTCTATCTATCCCTACTCTCTAGCCTGCGATCACACATGCGATCAGTAAACCCAATAAATACGAGGCCCCGCTCACACTTGCAATTTACAAATCAGAACGTACTACATAATCAATTATAAACCTTATCCCATCAAACACAGCGTGCATTTACCATGCACCGTACAACTCACCCACACGAAAACATCGTTCGCTATCGTTGTGCTGTGCAAAAGCCATTTATTTTACATATACGCTAGTGATTGACTAAATCGGAAACTTATCGATTCTCCCATTTATATTTGTATTAAAATTTTTGGAAGTTGCTGAAAAAATTATAAATAAAAAACGATATACATATAATAAGATGATATAAATAAACAATAAGTAAGTAAAAAAAAGAAATATTAAGTAAACCAAAAAAATAACAACATTATGAGAAAATCTAAATGAGTATAAAACAAGATTTCACATCGGTCTTCCAATCAGGCTATAACTGTTGACAAATTGAAGAATAAACTTTAATAGTAATATAAATTCATACGACAATCGACATTATTGTCGATAGCCTACGTTAGTGGATCTGCACAACCACATCACTAATCCGTCACAAGACGCTGCGGCCGTACTAACGATGCAACCGCTTAAAGTAAATATCGTTTTGTAATTTTTACATTGCTTGTCCAGTTACTTAGCGACATACTTTGGTAGTGGTAAAGAAGCAATGTATTTACTACAATAAAAGTACAGTCGCTGTGATATATGAAAACAAAAATAACGTAGTAAAGGCAAGAAATATTTTACGATTTGTTGTTTTTCATGATTTTCAACACAAATATAGCAAAATACTTGTGCTGATTTATGAAAAGTGGTTCTACGATTTATAAAGTTTATAGTTTAGCTTCGATTTTTACAAGAAACCACTGAACAACACGGTATTCTTAAATGTTATCACGATCGCGCTCGAAAGCGCACTAGTTAGCGGAGACGGCCATTTGCCTGAGGCATGAGCATTGTGATCAAGACGCGCGGACACAGACACGTCCCCATACCACTTCTCCTGTTATTTATATTTCTATGGTCCGAACAGTGTTTCACGTTTAGGTATTTTTTTAAATGTCTATAAAAATACCAAAAAACCCGAAGCACAGTAGGTACGCACTGTTGTGTCGCTTAAAATTGCAAGAAAAAAAGCTGAGATCCTATAATATATCACATGCTCTATGACGCGGCGTCAAAAACTTGCGAAGTAAAAAGTTTGAGCCTACTCACAATGACGTAGTCGCGGATAATGGCGACATAAAAGTCATGTACTGAATCGTTTTATGACGTATTGTTTCTTGATCGCGTCTTGATAAGTTTATGATGAAAATTGTGCCTTTTGGCTTGTGATTTAAAAGACGAATAAGTCATCGAAGGCGAAATTATGTTATTGAAGCATAGCTTAGTCTGAATTTTCATATTCTGACCTGTAGTGACGGCTATTACCTACTGCATCCTTAAGGGGGCGCCCCATAGTCAACCGTTTATAAAGTTTCCTATTGACACACGAAGCAACAGTATACGATCTAAATGAATGTGGCCGCTTTTCTTTAGATCGAATTTTGTTGCTTCGTGTCTCAATATGAAACTTTATAAAAGGTATTAGAAAATTCTAGACACACTTACCGAGGGTCCCTACTAGCCGTTATTCATAATTCCTTCTCAGTCACGAGATAATATTTTTTTAAAGGAGTGGCGCTAGTTGACCATTGGGCGCCCTCTTAAGATTCAATGCGAGCTAACTATCTAACAAGCCCATTCTTCGTGCGAACGGAATCATCAACAGACTTAATGAAAGGGCTTCGAGAAGAATAGCTTCTTTGACGACCGTTTACTCGCAAACAGTCTATAAACCCTTATCGATATCGATTTTACAATAAAATCGTACACCGTTCGTGTTTCCGTATTTCTTTTCCACATTTAAACTTGAGAATTACTCGATTAATCCCCTGTGCGTAGGACGGTACCCATTCTCTTCATCTCCAAGTTGAAAACTGACGCAGCCGTCGCTTTATTCAGAGGTTTTTCTCCTTTCACACTTTTTGTGCGCGTTCGCGTGACACTTCATTTATAATTCTGCTTAATCCAAGTGAGTGAGTTCTTACCGAATGAATTTGTAATGTAAAGATTAATGATATATCCTACGAGGTCTTTCAAACCGTTCTCTAACTGCTATTCCTTATCGTATTTATCAAACCATACAGCTCCATTGTACTGTCGAAGCGTGTTTTTCAGCCTATGTAATTCGCGGACTATCAAGTATTAAATTGTGTGGATGGCAAACAGTTTTTTGTAACACAAACACGGGTTCTAACCGATCCGTGTCCCTTATTGAAATGTTATGTTCAGACTTGGGAGTAAATTTAATTGTCGAAGTTCAGATTGAAAAAGTTACAGGCGGTCGCATAATTCCACAAAACGAGCCTCGGTGCCCGCGGCGTAATTATTAGATATGTTTGTTTTGTACAATTTGGTTAACGTAGCCGGTGGCGGGAGAGTTTTATGACTAAAATTTTCGGGAACCTCTTTAAACGTAGGTGGAAATTATTTCTTCAACTTTTATTACTTTCCCCTTAATAAAAGTTTTTAAGGTGCGTTCGCATTAAATTAAACAGCGTAACGTTGAGGTTGCCTAGACTATTACTTGTGTGTTACAGCTTTAAACATTCATTACTTGTAAATTGTTACTTAGTACGGCGGTATGGCTAAACTTGGTGTATAAAGATAATCATTATGGATTACGTTTAGCTTTTGAAAGCAAGCAATGTGCGTATAATAAAAATAAAAGTATATTAAGGGCCTAAAAGCCTTAAGTGCGTTTATTTGTATCTTAGCTAAATACGTTACCTAAACCTACGTAGAAGAAAGTGGCCAATAACAGGTTCATGTAAGAGTGAACTCTTTGTTATATGATTTATTGGAACGACTTTCAATAATCCGGGGCCCATTGCCTTTCGCGGGCGTTAAATTTCGATGAAATTGGAAAAAATGGTATGGAGCGGCGGAAAGGCCCCCGGAAACTTTTCTTTGTACAAAGGAATTTTCTTTATAAACCATAGTGAGATTACAGAAGGGTAACGACATGTTTCTAATTATAAATTTGTGAATTATGTGCTGAATTCTTTTGTTTCAGGTTCGATGGACAAAAAAAATCTTACAAGTTAAACTAAAAATTTACTCCATTTTTCTCAATTACCCCATAACTATTTCTGTGTTAAAATGAATAAAAGGAAAAACCGGGGTTAGCTCCGAATGTAATAAAAATTCCATTCATCTGCCTAGCCTTTTCCCAACTATGTTGGGGTCGGCTTCAAGTCTAACCGAATGCAGCAGAATACCAGTATTTTACATGGAGCGACTGCCTATCTGACCTCCACAACCCAGTTACTGGGTAACACGATAACCCTTGGTAAGACTGATTGTCAGACTTTCGGGCTTCTAACTACTCCTAACGACTGTCAAAGATCCACGAATGACAGCCGGGACCAACGGCGTAACGTGCTTTCCGAGGCACGGAGGAGTCTCGGTATGTAAAGATGGTCACCCATCTGCGGACCAACCCCGGCAAGCGTAACTTAACCTGATGGATCGACCCGTGCGGCTATTATTACTTAGCCAAGACAAAAAATCAATCATATAAAATAATATCCAATAAACCTCTTACTTTAACAGCATGTAAAACTACCCACGTACAAAAAAGCAAGTACTTGAAAATATTACAATAGCCACAATATAAAAATAATTCATCCCGCGTCAATAGGATCCAATAAATTGAGGTAAAAATTGCTAACACACGGCTCGCAGTAACAAGTTTGCTCAACGTTTTCATGTACAGGGTGTCCATTACGCGAACAATCCAGCTGCGGCCGAATTTAATCCATTTAACTGCATAACGCCGGCAAAGTTATCTCTCTGAATATGTGTGTAAAATCAGCCCTGGTTTAATGAGTCCAAAATAACGTTACAGTGTGCGGTCCGTTTATTTGCACGCCGTGTTTTTCTCAATTTGTTAATGTTGTAATTAATTTATTTGTGTGTTTTGTTGACGTGTTTGGTTTTTTATTTATTTTTGTTGTGTATTTGTGTATTGTTGGATAGATTGACTGTTACCTACCTGTAAGGTACCTACCGGACTGCCTCTCCCGCGTAGCTACTTTGTAAGATAAAGACTTCGGACTGTCTCGGGTGCTACGACGTAGCGGCACGCTACGCCGTAGCACCACGCCACGTAGTGTTTCTTCTCCACTACCTACGTTATAAGCAACGTCTTTAGATTTTCGAACCATTTGATCTAATCTAGAGCATTCAACACTACGTTCTCTATTATTTTTAGCTTTATTCTGATTCCTAGTACATCAAATATTTCTATCTATACGTGGCATTTGTATGGGATTGCGATTCCAATTAGTAACGTTCGATCAGCGATACAATTTGTAAAATGTAACTGCCAAAAGTGAAGGTTATGGCAGGTTTCACCCCGTTCGTTGTGGGGGATCGCCGGAAATGACTGACGTGCCAGAACAGAATATTTAAACAAAATATAATTTGATGAATTGAGCTTTACTTTAATTTCGATGTTTTTAATTCGAAACGTCTAGATTTATGGGAAGCAGTCCCAAATCTTACCTTGATTTTGCTAATCTGTTTAAAGAAAACAAAAATAGAAAAAAAAAAGCTAGGTACTTGATTTGAAAATTTGTATTAATTTTAGGAATGTACCTATTTGGTTAAATGACTTTACAAGTTATTGCGTTTTGCGTAAAGATTATTTTCACCTACAGCAGAAATAAAGATTGGTGATTTTGAAGGCGCACTCAGTTCGGATGGTGATCGGTTTTACGAATTTTACCGATGCTACATCTAAGTTGTGTCGTACTGTGCACCCTTACAAAGTAGCCAAAAGCCTCGTACTCAATAATTAAAAGTTTAAACTTTGATGAGTTTGTCCAGTGCTTGGTGTTTATTAAGTCTCGAACTAAATCCGATAAATTAAAATTCCTAAACCTACATAAGTCCTGCAATTACGAGACAAAATACAGTGTGCGAATTTTATGTAGGTACGTAGTGTGGGTCTGACCTACATAAGTAGTTCGGAAAAAACGAAAAATACAAAATTCTACAGCAAAACATGAATAAATACAGTCAACAAACAACAGAACTACGGCGGAACATATTGAAGCACTTTCAAAGACTCCATCAGAATGATATAATGAAACTTATCAATTGAAAAATGGAAACTCGTTTGATCTACTTTAATCCCAGTATGTCGTGAGCGAAGCAGGGGAATGAAACAGGAAATGTCTAACGAGATTTTATTTTGAAAAGAAACACGAAATCGCTATTTATTGCGAGTTGCTCTATTTGATTTGCTTCGGTACGGCTAGGTTTTGAAGTGTGCAAACGGATTCAAGCAAAGAAAAATATCTATTTAGCTCCTCTCCGCTAGTTTGTAGTTCTAAGCGGCGAACGAATTAAAGTACTATGTATATAGCCTTTGTAAGATATCTGAATTATCTACATGAAGATAGTTAGTGTGAGGATTTGTATAATGAAATCTAAGTTTGTCTAATTGCCTGTGTAAGTCTGTCAATATACCAAATAAATCATATATATGTAGGTATATATATATATGTATATCATATATATATACATAGTTGTAATACCAAGTTTATACATTAAAAAGCACTGCACTTATTGACCTGGGAGTGCCACAGGTCCGAATCCAAGTTTCCGTGGCACCTCCAGGGGTGTCCTCCAGGGGTGCCTTGGGTCCAGAATGTTATGGACATTCTGGACCCAAGGCACCCCGTGTTTCTATGCATTCCTGTTTCTAAAAAGTATTTTTAAACAGATATATTAACAAGTATTGAGTAAACTTTTCGCTTATGCTCATACTATATTATCAGGGAACAAACTCATATTAATTGACAATTTAAAAATAATAATATGAACTTTTGATAATTTACATAACATAACATCACACCTTATTTCCCCGAACGGGGCTCGACAGAGCTGTACTAATATTACACCCACAACTCCCCAGTTATGTTTAAAGTCACATGTAATATGGCGGCTTATTGCTATCAACCGGACACAAATCCAGATTCCGGGTTGCTACTGAGAGAATTACAGATAAAAAAACGAAATAACACTTTGCCCAACCTGGGAATCGAACCCGAGATAAATAACAAGAATAAGATAATTTATACCAAGAATTATACAATGCAACAAATAGTTACATATAATTTGCATTTACTTTTAATGAACGAGGTTGTGTTTGCAAATCCGGGCAAGTACCAATGTGACTTTTTCAATTCATATGTACTTTCTGAGTTTATCTTGTACATTACTGACATCGGTGAAGGAAAACAACGTGAGGAAACCTGGACTTATAGTTAATATAAGTCTGAAATCGCCAACCCGTCTTGAGCAAGCGTGGTGATCAATGCTCGTGCCTTCTCTGTATGAGAAGAGGCCTTTGCCCTGCAGTGGGACAATAACAGGCTGGTATTATTTTATGTAACTGGCTTGGACAAAAGCCGTGAAAAAGGATGAAAGTATCTAAGCTCTGTAAGTAGGTACATATAGTACACGTACTTGTAACTACTTATAATTCCGTGGAAGTAGCGAGACTCACCTAGGGAAAACAGGCTATTACTGGCGCATACGCGTTGACTATCAATGCGTGTGTTTATGCCCTGTTTGGCCAATGCCTTGTACTTAGTGGAGCATGTTGGATAAGGAGCCAACCCAAACAAAGTTGGAAAAAGGTTAGGTGGATGATAAGAGCACCTTGTAAAACTGCTGTAGGTAGATTCGTCTTTGGTAATCAAGAGCCAGAGCGTCTAATTCAATCTACCTAGCCGTTTCCCAACTATATTGGGGTCGGCAGCCAGTCTAACCAGATGCAGCTGAATACTAGTATTTTACAAGAAGCGACTGCCTATCCCACGCCCACAACACAGCTAACTGGGTTAAACGTTACCCCTTGGTAGACGGGTTGTCAGACGAGAGCCAAAGCGTCTATAATTACTAAAACAAATATATTAAGACTTAAATAAGCGTACTTTACTTAGCGTATTTAAGACTTAAATATCTGTAGATTTTACAAAGTAATTATTGTTTAAAGCCATGAGAAACGTTGATGTTCAAACGAATCTGGTAACATGAAAGCGACCTTAAAATACTTTGGATAAAGCTAGGTGGATGATGACTTGCGTTGGTGTAAACAAAAGCCGTATATCTACTATTATTGTATGGCTAAACTTGGGTTCAATAGGGGTGTTGACAAATTTTTTTTGTCTGTCAAATAGATTATTAAAAAATTCTGGACACGTATTTTTTGTTTTTTTACCTAATCAAAAGATTACGACAATACATTGAGTTAAAATGTGGCATGACGTCACTCCCAGGTAGATTTTATACTGACTTGTGACGTAGCGAGTCCCCCCCAACTTTAATGCGTTTTAACATGATAAAGCAAAAAATACGTGTCTAATATTTTTTTATTATCTGACTGACGGACTAAATAGTTTTTTTTCCCAGTTAACATTCATATTGTTGTATGCAACTTAGGATTCTTTAACGGCATGGTACATACATACTTTTTTACATACAATCCTGAACGTTCCAGAAACTTGTATCGTTTAAATCAGGATTTGGGGAGGTACTACTTACTGGCAACAGAAACCATATTAAATTAATTCTGTATTTGTCAAAGAAATTGAATGAAGACTTGGGGAATAATGAATTAATATTGGTTACTGAAATCCTATTTAATTGAATTTTAAAATCACTACTAATCTTCAAAGACCGACCACTATAAGTTTAGTCCTGTTTTCTGAACTATCCAGTTATCTAAAATGATACCAAAGAAGCCGCTAGTATTGTACATTCACAGGTCGTCTGTATCGATATTGGGTTTGTCGCTATTTGTCGGGCACAGTTCCAATCTCTGGCTCTATTGAGAGTGTTTCGTACACGAGAACTTTATCACATGCGAATATTTTTGTCTGACTTAGGGATTTTTTCTAGAACCTCAATATTTGGTCCTACGAGCCGAAATTGCTGCTAACACTAGATATTACTTACGATAAAAAGAGGTTGACGTTTATGAGTTAAGATGACTTGAACTGTCAACGTCATCTTCTGTAGATACATGACTACACTGAGTCATCTGGTCTGCTTTAAAAAGACATCATTAACAAATTTTCACAAAATTCTAATTTCAAATTCAAATCTGTCATGTTCCACGCAAACTTTTTCACAAAAATCTCTCTATTTAATCTGTGAACAATGACATAACAGACGTCGAAGTTCGATAAGTGAAACTTTTTATTCATGTAAATCCATATAATAATATGGATGGAACGGAACAAGAGCTTGCCGGGATTTATAAATGGAACATTCACGTTCAAATTTCAATTTCCTACTAGTAACAGCCATTCTGATTTAAGGTGACGTCATTATCGTAGTTCGTATTACCTACAGTTAGTTTTGTTTTATTGGTATTGAAATACGTTAATCTTTGGAGATATAGTGGAAGTTAAAATTTGTTGATCACCATGTTTTCATCCTTAGATCCAAGAAAAGGTTTTACAAAAGATTTCACATCTAGGTAATACTTTCTATTGTTTACGCTTGATTTAAAAGTAGGTGTAAGATCAATATACGCACCAGTGTACGCAAAAAACTATCTTCACATACTATAAATATTATAATTTTTATTGGGTCATTTATAAAGGAATAGCGATCTTCAAATTTCCGGCAATTTGCTGCGTTTTGTTAGAAAATTTATGATTGTATTTTACTGTCACTTGATGACTCCTAAAGTTTGAAATGTGCGTCATAATAAAATTTAATGATGCTATTTCGCAAATATTCTGTTTGTCAAACATTCTCTTAAAGAGTCGTATTTTTTTAATAATATAGTCTTTGCAGTTGCTTCCTATTTGTTTTAGTATTGTACGCATACTTCCTTTATATTAGGATGAATCAATCTTGGTCCTTTTTAGTTTATGATAAAGCGTAAAAAGAATCAATGTTCTCAAATGCGTGTCTGTTCCCTTCGCATTTCGGATCTTCACAACATGGTATGATACGTTGGGTGTAAGATGCTTCTAGATTAATAAAAACTTAACTGAAAGCGTATTCATGGGACATATTTATTTGTATATACATATTTACAAGTGGATACAAAACAAAAAAAAAACAAAAGTTAAGCTATTTCTTTAGTTGTTAATGTTTTTATTAAAGCAGTAGATGGTAAATTCCTAAGTCAAATTAACGCTACAAAGCTCTTGAGCTTAGAATGTCTCCCAAAAATTCAGGTAAACATCACACTTATCGCAACAATAAACAATCTAAAATCCTCAGTAAAAACTTTCGACGACATATTTTTCCAAACGTAAACAAAAACTTTGTCAAAATATTAAAACAAGAAGATTTTTATCAATAACAACGATACAGTTTCCCAGACATGACCGATCAAAGACAAGCAAATCATTAAAACTAACAAAGCCCCCGCTTTGTAAGACATGGGAGGCAGGGATTTCTTCTATTAAAACTTACGGAGCCAGCCCGTTCAGACCATTCACCCGGATTACATGTAACTTTAAAATGTGGCTGAATAGAAACTGCCTGATTAGAGATATAATACAATTAGATACTCTTAATACTTCGCGCGATTTGCTTTAACATTCGAGAATGGTGTTTACAAGTGAAGTGGTACTTTGTTTTATTGTTTTACTAACAATTTGCTCTCTATTTCGGTCAAGAAAAACATGTTCATAATTTTATGTTATTTTCTTTTAGAAACGGGTCACATTAAACCGGTGCGCGGGGTGATGTTTCAAGGTCATCTCTTTTGTTTCCTAAGAAAGCTGTGAACGGTCACACAATAATGGCTGTCCAAAGACAAAGCGTTTTTGACCTTAGAGCCTGTGCACAGGATGTGTTGTGGCGCCGCACCGCATACAATTCGCCGTATTGGCAGTCCCACATGAGCTGCGGCGCCGTGGTGTTCTTACGCTGCAGCGGCGCCACGCCGCATTGGCGGTCACACAAACAACTGAGCGATGCCGCTCCGGCGTTGCAACGCGTACGTACATCCCTCCCCGCCTCGTCTCGTGGACTGCAAGTTCGGTGTACGTGCGGTGCGACGTTACAACGCACCGTGTACCATATCATGGATATTTGTATGTAAAACGCCGCAGCGACACCGCTCCGCCGCCCCCGCAACGCATCATGTGCACAGGCTCTAAAATGTCAAATACTGGTAAAATTAACAGATTTTCATGATTCATTCGTTTTCGTTATAATATGACGGAATCGCTCTTCTAGAAAGAAAATAGGAATATACTCGTGTTAACATATTATCTAAGAAGTATTAGTACAGTAAACTATGGATATAAGTATAAAAAACCCTGATATAATATTATTAGATTTCGTTCAGAAGATTGATAAGCTAAGTTTTTCAAAGCTTCCTCTCTCTTACTATTTTGCTGTGCCAGGGCCATAATGATCACATATAATTTTAAGTTACCATCTAAGTACATATTCAATCTGCCTAGCCTTTTCCCAACTATGTTGGGGTCGGCTTCCAGTCTAACCGGATGCAGCTGAATACCAGTATTTTACATGGAGCGACTGCCTATCTGACCTCCACAACCCAGTAACTGGGTAATACGATACCCCATGGTAAGACTGGTGTCAGACTTTCGGGCTTCTGACGACTCGTAACGACTGTCAAAGATTCATGAATGACAGCCGGGACCAACGGCTTAACATGCTTTCCGAGGTACGGAGGATTCTCGGTATGTAAAGATGGTCACCCATCCACTGACCAACCCCGGCAAGCGTAGCTTAACCTGATGGATCGACCAGTGCGGCTGTTGTTACTTAGCCACGAGCTCCTCCATCTAAGTACATATTGAGGAATGTAAATAAAGTATTGAGTATTGTAGGAAACCCTAGCTTTACTACCAATCTTCGGAGACTTGCAACATTTGTTTGTAATGTATCATTCGAGCCGAGCTTGGTAACAAAACGGCGATACACAAGACGCGGTGAATGCTCGTTTCGAGCACATGAAATTTTAGTTCCAAATATTTCCATTAAAAAAAAAAAAAACACGAATAAGTTGACAGTCGAGTGGAGGATCCGGCGCTCGCATCGAGCGGCTCGACTCGCTGTACTGACTACTGTAACGCGTTCCAAAAACTCGATACATTACAAACAAACGTTGCAAGTGTGTCTCCACCTTTACAGGTAAATTTCGAGAATGCGTTCCTGACACCTGTCAGTTACTTACAAAAGAACGAGTTAAATATTTATGAGGAAAGGTGTCAGGAACACATTCTCTCGGCGGTGGCCGGAATACACCTGCGTAGTTATATTTTTCTTAAATTTATAAATATATATAAAGTCAATTAAACTTCGTAACCTCAAAGGACAATTGCATCCATATTTTAATCGCTACACCGCAGCTTGTTATGGCCAATAAATAATTCAGGACTTATTCAAACAGGCAGTGAGCAAGCTAGAAAATATGCAGAGTAACGGCCAACGACCCATTTTTATAGCTCCTGGTTAGGGTATAAATAAAACACGCTGTACAACGCTAATGTACTATATTATGGTTGGTATTTTCATTACGAGTGTAGTATTTTTCAAAGTTTCACATTTATTATGTTTGTAGTTTAAAAAAGTGCGACTGCAGTAACGACTTCCAACAGACTTTTAATGTTATGAATTATGCTATAAAAAAAAGCGTATTAAAAAGGAAACACCGTGTTTTTTCACTCGTGCACATCAGAAAGCCAATTCTGGTACTTAAATAACGTTTAAATTGAAGTCACTAACTCATTTCACCGGCGATCTCGATGTCAAATTACTTGTCAAAAATGCAAGGAAATTGGAGGAATTTTTGACAGATTGAGACTAAGAATAGAATGCGAACGTTCTTAAAAATGCGGGAATTGGGCCTCACTTCATTTTTCGCTCGTGCCTCCTTTTTTGTTGTTTTTTTTACGTTCGTTATAGTTTGAGTATCAAAAGCGTACCACAATGATTAAGAAAATCATGACACCTAAGCATCTTACAGCCTGTTTCACGATGTTCGAATAGCCACTACTCATCGAATAAATTCAAAAATGGAACAGAATTTATATGTCTGCCAACTTTGTTAATAATCCGCCACTGAAATGAGTGACGTAAATAAGGAAGGTTAAACTATTTTCGGTGTTAAAGTGTGTCACTGAGTCAAAATAAGGAATCTATAAAAGCTTGCTCGCACCGAAGCAGCTCTCAACGCAGGATTGCGCTGTTGACATGTTGCTAATGCACTGGATTCGATATGTCATCCCATGAAACTTAACATTCATTATAACTCTCGTTGCAATACATAATATGTAGGGTACGTTCTTGTGGAAAATTCTGTTATTTGTTCAAATAATTATAATAACGCAACGATCATCATCTGTCAAGCCTTTTCCCAACTATTTTAGGGTCGGCTTCCAGTCTAACCAAATGCAACTGAATACCAATATATTACA
This sequence comes from Agrochola macilenta, assembly GCA_916701695.1. Classification (NCBI taxonomy): domain Eukaryota; kingdom Metazoa; phylum Arthropoda; class Insecta; order Lepidoptera; family Noctuidae; genus Agrochola; species Agrochola macilenta. The sequence goes on from OU753562.1 coordinate 10,996,844, forward strand.
TGGAGCGACTGACCATCTGACCTCCACAACCCAGTTACTAGTAACACTATACCCCTTAATAAGACCGGTTGTTAGACTTTCGGGCTTCTGACAACCCGTAACGACTGTCATTAATTACCCTTCGATCAACCCATGCCTTTGTTAATATTTAGCCACGAGATATTACGCAACGATACAAGAGTATTAATTTCAGTTAACGACATCTATACGAACAAAACTGAACCTTGAGTATTTATTTACATCTATAGCTTGTATTATACATACTTAAAGACTCCCATGTAATGCAGGGTAACCGAGTGGTCGCATTATGCGACAGTGGCGCTCTCTGGGCCAAGTGGCTGCACGGAGGTACTATATAAATTGCGCACAACCTGTATATAAAATAGCGGTGGTTTTAGTTTTATGGTAATACAATTTAAAACAGGTGTAATAGCCTCACATTTTCGTATGAGAAAGTAAAAATGTTCTTCATAATTAGATAGATAGAATAATATACCTACTTTATTGTAGGTACACAAAAATAGTAACACAGCCTTATTAAATTTTCTCATACTTTACTTATTGCAGAATAGGGATGATGACAAATTTTTTTTTTGTTCTTTATGGATATTATTAAAAAATATTGGACACGTATTTTTTTCTTTTTTTACATAATCTAAAGATTACGGCGATACATTGAGTTAAAATGTGCCATTACTTCACAAAATTTGTAGATTTTATACTTACTTGTGTAATAGCAACCCCTACTCCCTACCTTAAAAAGCGTTTTATCTAAGTAATTTTTTATTAATATGATAAAGCAAAAAATACGTGTCTAATATTTTTTTATTATCTGAGTGGCGGACTAATTAGAATTTATATCACATAAGTATCTACTTATAGATACAACTTACACAGCCTAAAAGCCATCTACGCGTACCTACCTACATGCTCCACATCCGAATCACTTAGTCACGTAAGATGAAAGCATATATCAAGCGGTATCAAAGGATCTACGGGGCCCTAATCAGGTGTATCGCTCACTAATGATCCGATCTCGGCGCTAATCCGGTTCCAGGCAGGCGGGGCAGGGCTACTTTTTCTCGTTAATCCCTTCATTAAAGGTGCTTACAGCTTTCCAAATACATTGTACCGTCCAGGTATTATACGTGGATGGTTTAGTGTTCTGTGATTGATTTGGATTGAATGTAAAATTATATTATGAAAAGTCTTAGTGGACGTGAGCTCATTAATTAGACAGTATATGGTATGGATGGGAATCGGGGACTCAAACTCAAAGCATTTCATTCATTTAAACCATTCACAGGCACTTTTGAATTGTCAAGGAGTCGGTTCGTCAGAAATATGAAGCTAGTTGCCCGTTCCAAAGCGTAGTAGATTCCTATGACGAAGACCGGGCAAGCAACTCCACAGACACTCATTATTATTTTTTTTACAAAATATTGGTTACATCATTCATGTTGAAGTTGTACATGTGAGACGAACTACAAGGCTGATTCTGAAACATACTACACAACACAGGGGTAGCTACTCCCCTTTTTGCCCTAAAAATAAGTAATTATTTCAGCACTATATTAATCTGCGTGCGCAATTTATTTGCCAAACATGTAAACAAACACGATTTTTCCACTTAGACAAACATCAAATTAATGCTAGAGTAAATAAAGTTTATTTTAGATCGACTAATATTGTTGAAAAAGTCATAAAAAATATGAAGTTGTAGTGCAAACTGAACCTTATGTGTAGGCTTTACAGTTGTTTGTTCTAAAACTTGTGTTTGTTTACATGTTTGGCAAATGATTTGCCAGCGCAGATTATGTTATACATGGTAAAGTCAGGGTAAATTGTTAAGGAAATTGACTACCAATTAAATTGTCCGTATATTCAAATCACAGCTGTCATTCTTTGACAGTCAGTTCTATGACATGAAAAATTGACTGTACTATGTATTTGTAATTTGTATACCTATAGAAAAGGTGAGGTATATTTGTAGGTAGTAAACTAAGATAGAGATTGCAATATTACAACTAAGTAATGCTAGTTCGCCCTAACTAGTGTTTAATGAATTAGCTTCAGTTAACTCTTACCACTTGCACTATGTCAGTAGTCGGGAAACCGCGGCTCTTTGGCCTATAGAGTGCGGCTCTGTACAAATGTCGATGAGTGCGCGGGGGTCGGCGGTCATTCCACAAGATATCAAGTTTTGTTCAAAATTCAAACCTTGCAAAGTTTTCCAAGGTTAGCTTGATAATAAGTAAAATGCTCCATAATATTATTATCAGCCGACATGATGATGATGAAGGCATCCTACTTCTTAGCAAGTTAAGTTTAGGAAGCGTTGTGGAGTGAAACAGGATGGTAGTTTTAAGGATTAAGAAAAGTGTATTGAGACAATTTGGACACACAGAAAGGATTGACTCCATAGATATAAGAAAGAAGGAGATACGTAGTTAGGGTAGGGTAGTTAAAAATGTATCGCAACCCAATGTCTCCAATTCATCCCTTCTACCTAGCTACAACTACACATGCAGATCAATAAATCCAATAAATACGAGGTCGCGCTCACACTTGCAATTTATAAATCAGAACGTACTACACAATCAATTATAAACCTTATCCCATCAAACACAGCGTGCATTTACTCTGCACGGTACAACTCACTCACACGAAAACATCGATAGCTATCGTTGTGCTGTGCAAAAGCCATTTATTTTTTAAATGATTAAATCGGAAGTTATCGATTCTCCCATTTATTACTGTTGAAATTTTGGGAGTTCCTGAAAAAAAACGATACACATATAATAAGATGATATAAATAAAAACGTAGCTAAAAAAAAAAAAAATACGCAAATAAAAAATTTAAAAACAACAATATGAGAAAATTTTAATGAGTATAAAATAAGATTTCACATCGGTCTTCTAACCAGGCTATAACTGTTGACAAATTGAAGAATAAACTTTAATAGTAATATAAATTCATACGACAACCGACATTGTTGTCGAAAGCCTACGTTAGTGGATCTGCACAACCACATCACTAACTCGTCGCAAGTTACAGCGGCCGTACTACGTGATGCAACCACTTAAAGAAAGTATCGTTTTGTGATTTTTACATTGCTTGTCCAGTTACTTAGCCACATACTTTGGTAGTGGTAAAGAAGCAATGTATTTACTACAATAATAGTACAGTCGCTGGGATATATGAAATCAAAAATAACGTAGTAAAGGCAAGAAATATTTTATGATTTGTTGTTTTTCATGATTTTCAACACAAATATAGTAAAATACTTGTGCTGATTTATGATATGTGGTTCTATGATTTATCAAGTTTCTAGTTTGGCTTCGATTTTTATAAGAAACCACTGAACAACACGGTATTCTTAAATGTATCACGATCGCGTTCGAAAGCGCACTAGTTACCGCAGACAGCCAATTGCCTGAGACATGAGCATTGTGGTCACGAAGCGCGGACACAGACACGCTCTCATGCCACTTCTCCTGTTATTTATATTTCTATGATTGACTCTCATAAGAAATGTTAGTCGTTACATGTAGTATTGATATTTGGCTCTATTGCCTAATGAGTTTGCCGACCACTGCTTTATGTTGTAACCGACTATCTTGGTTCTAAGAAAATGTGTGCTGCTGGGGAGTTTGTTGCGCCACTTCTTCTTCCCAGCTAAAGCAGTAGGAAGTGGTGAAGGGCAGGCGTTTTTGGGGGACTGTCTTATGTAATTTTGACTTTCGAAAACTGCTGATTCTCAGCCTAGTTTGAATAAATGGCTTTTGAATTTGAATTTGGATTGAAATAGCTACTTAACTCGTCTTATGGATACACCTGTAGCCATCCTGTAAAATAGTGGGGAGGTGTCGTGGGACACCGGGTTGGAACGAAGTTCCATTATGTATTAATACAAAGCCATCTATTATGGTCTCAAGTTTCAAGAGCCAAAAGTTTTGTTTTTGTTTTTTAATACAGAGTTATAGTATACGTTTTTAGCATGTTAAAAAGTAGCAAGCTGTTGACACTTGAAACTGACTTTTTTGGGCATAACTCTTTTTCATTACGTGACGATTTCTACCAGTTTTCTCCTACCGCAAGCCACGTTAAATAACTTCGTTTCAGAATTATTATTTTGGTTTTATGTTATATCCGGTTGGTTGATTTGTTGGAGATACAGTCATGAGCACAAATATACCTTACACTTAAAACGATTGCAACTTATTAATACTATAGGAGAAATCGCTTTTAAATCTCGCGTAATTGTTAATGCTCGTGACTGTACTCTAAAGAATATAAGAGTCATCTAATGAAATCGTCCTGCGAGACGAGAATTTAAACAAAACTTAGTTTATAATGAACCGCTCCTGCTTGGCACGGTTTTTAAGACTTGACAAAACATCGAGATATTATTATGTTAGTTTTACGTAACTTTAACATCAACGCATTATACAAATAAACTTTCCGGAATAAATTCTCTAAACGATGGTGAATGCCTCATCAAAATCTGTTGCGTGGTTTAGAAGAACAACGCGAACATACAGACAAACACGAAAAGCGACTTCAATTTATGATACGAGTATGTATGGATGCATTTAAAAGAAATAACTAGAAAAGGTCACAACAAGAAGTGTTATAGTTCTACTTCATATAAGAGCTTTACTAATGATATCCTATAGGTACACTGATAGTTTGCCTCTATATTTCAACCGTAGGGAATTTAACTCATGGTCCATTGACCGCCACTCTAACTTTTTTGCCATTGAGCTACTGCCGCTTAAGCATTTAAACTGTTTCCACTGCATATTCCGTTTTCTCTCGCAGTCAGTCTGGAAATAAACAAATATTTTATAGAACAGAATATCAGGTTTAAGTGAACTGACGCTTAAAAATCCCGGCATTAAGTAAATCCTGGTATTAGTACGCCCCTCTCAGTCCAGTATTTTTCGAGTAAAGGGGTCGGTATTAAGAGTTTTTTTTTTTTGGTACAAATTCTATATAATAATAAATACTTTTAAAGATAAAATTCAGATAGCTTAATAAGCATTAATTGTCTCGTTGGTCTAGTGGTCGCGCTTCTGCTGAGCATGAGGTCCTGGGTTCGATTCCCGGGTCGGGCAGTGTTATTGGGTTTTTCCATCTGGAATTTCTGAGTAGCAGCCCGGAGTCTTTGTGCCCGGTTGATGGCAATAGGCTCGCCCCCTATTACATGGGACTTAAACATGACTGGCGAAATATGGGTGTACTATAGGTACACGTCTGCCTAACCTTTCGAGGTACACGCGCGTGATGTTATCCTATACTAATAAACGAACAATATTAGTATATATATATATATTTGTAATCGCGTTCTCAAAAACGGCTCTAACGATTTCGATAAAAGTTGCAATATAGGGGTTTACGGGGGCGAAAAATCGATCTAGCTAGGTCTCATATCTGGGAAAATTCGATTTCCTCGTATTTTCCCCCAAGCAGAGCTCAATGACAGAATGACACCTTAGAATAATGACATGACAGCATAGAATTATTATGTTCTATCATGGCAGCGCATGGAATTAGTATGAACTTTCCTATACTATTAAATAAGCATTCTCTATTTTCACCACAACAGAGCTCGGTTGCCCAGGCATTGTTTATGAAATAAGCATTGATGAGCTAGTAGAAGTATTTTTAAATCACCCATCTTAATTTTTTCTTTGATCTACTACTCGCTATAGGCTTCTTTCTGCTTTATTTATTTCCACGTCAATTCATACTCGTAGCAGCAGGAAATGTAGAAAAATGGGTTAATAGGCTTCACTCAGTTTCAGGTCACACGTGACAGCGGAGGCCTCTCCCGGTGGGTAACATCATCTGGCGTTACGCCGCTTGACGTCGGAGGCCTCTTTTCTGTGTGTGCTATTCGTGGCGTTTTACGCCACGTGGAAGAGAGGAGAGTTCTTTTGGAATAGAGGACAGTAGAGACCTCCTACAGAGGTAGGCGAGAGGGTTGGACAAATGATACGCAGTATTGCCCAGACACACTCAATGTTTATTGTTAGAGATCTCTAAAAATCTCTATAAATAAATAAAAAACTCAGAAATGTTACTTCATTTCCTAAAATTTTACATTACACAGCGGTGCATTAGTCAGGGTTAACTTACATTTGAGAACACATTAAATGTCGACTCTGCACATATCGCCCGATTTATCCACCGCCAATAATCCATCTATTACAAAAGCTTATTCAACCATTGGTTAAAGTTAATTCTGACAATCAAATCTATGAACGAGCGTCTCATTCCAGCCCGGTCCGGTTCGCTAGCGTCCGGCATTCGGACGAGTACGGCTGTAATATTTTATAGATATTGGACCGCGTTTTCTGTCATTATCGTAAAAGTAGCGTCAGCAAGAAAACTATTCCCTCTCCTCTATTACTTTCATAATACTTAAGTGGATCCGATACTTGCGTAAAGGAAATTGAATCATTTATTGTAACGGCATAATACTGCTTTATCAGATAGGTTTCGGATGAACATACCTATGATTGTTTACTACAAAAGATATGAGCTAACCCTTGCTCCGAGAGAATTGTATACGCCCCAATCATACCGATATCAATATGTCCAATCAATTTCGTGTATACGATAAAAATTTATTCGGCAGAAAACAAGAATAGTTTTGCCATGATTGAAAAAATCGGAAAAAGGAATCCTCTTTTATTTTTTGTAATATTCAAATGGGTGTGTAAATTATTTTATACAGCGATTCACGTTAGACACACGTATTATAGCATGCATAACTATGCAACTGTTCACTGTACACAATAACACCGAAAATTCCCGACCAATATTAAAATGAAGTGCAATTTTATTCGGTCAGTATTCAAAGACATAAATTGGCGGGTTAACCACGCTCACGCGGCCTCACCCGTGAAATCATAAAATCAGAACTACAAAGTGGGTGGAACGTCAGGCGTCATGCGGTATGCGTCACACATTAATCTATGTACAGGGTGCGCCACTTGCAACTGTCCGACAAAATCCGCATGCGGTGGCCGACAGAGTAAAGCCCACCGAAAGCTGCTTTGAGTTTGTCCCTGAACGGATTAAAAGCACAAAGTTTGTTGAATGCAATTTTAAATTGAAACTTTTGTAAGCAAGTGCATACTATTATGTAACAACCTCATATAATTTTAAACAGCTCGAGAGCAATATTGGAAAGGGTCCTATTTAGATACATTATTGCAAGATAAAATATTGTTAGCTACTAATAATACGAAACCTTCTTTTCCTTTTTCTCCCGTCTTCGTAAACGTTTATTACCGAAGCGATATGGGGGTACTTTCACAAATCACGCACGGATACGTCAAACTCATCGCTTTCACATTTAGCAACAATAAAAACGTGCATCAGCGCCATGTCATCTGAAAATCAAAAAGCTTTTAATTTTCTTTTTATCGTGTTCGACAAAGTTTTTCCATTTGCTTCGATTCTTGTATCGGCGACATTTCCGCGGGCAACTTTTTCATTTTCCCCACTCATGTTACTTTATACGAGTGCTCTCCCTTCTATGAAGCCGCCTATTGTGCGATAAAGATATTGACAACAACATTTCATCAGAAATCAAAATGTTCACGCAGATTTTATCAATTAATATCAACACCTTTTAACGTTATTGTTTAAAATAAATGTAATAAGTGAGTGAATTTGTATTCACTATGAATGTTCGCTTATCATTATTCTGTTGCACTGCGGTCGGCTTTTTGTATTTAAATTATTTTATTAAATCGTTCTGCTAAACTCGTTGAATATTTCACTCTCGTTAATATGCATTCGGAATTGGCTTTACGAAAATAAATGATAACATGATTTAAAGTAATCCACTTTATAACAATTTAATAAAATTCCTAAACTGGTATTTTTACATCCTGTAGTTGTTCCAGCTGAAAACGAAATCTTCTTTAATTAAATGCCAAGACAGTACGAGAGACTACTTTTAACCCTTACATTAGAAATTTACATTGTCTGTCTAAATAATTATTAGTAACATCAATACCAACAGAACTAGAAAACTTAATTTAGTCTTGCAGCGTCTTCCCTAAATAATTTTATTAAATCAAGCTAGAAGGTGGCAATTCCCATTCCATCTGGAATATTCTGGAAGCAGTTTACATGAACCTGGCTTCGTGTGGAGTCGGGCATTCTTGGGGGTAACTCATCACTTCTTACGACCCGAACTATCCGGCGGAAAAATGATGTAGAGGCAGAGGGAAGGTACCGTTTTAGTTAGTTTTGAGTTATTCTGTTGTGATAGTTTTAAGTTTTGTGATTGTATTTGGTTAAAAGGCGATGTGATGGATGTGATAATAGGCATATTTTTATAACAGTTGTATAGCTGTTACTAGGCCGGCCATGTTTAGCAATGGAACAAAATAATGCAATATTTAGATACAGATTGATAACATTTCATAAGTTGTTGTGGATTTTCTCAGTTGTTTTTTATTTGACACAGGATAAAATACACTGAATTCGTTGATGTATTTCAATAAACCGTGAAAATTAAATGGCACAGTGTAAATTCACCCAAGATAAACGAAAAATCCTCATATTATAAAGAGGTATTTGTTTGTTTGTAAGGAAGTGTGTAGGGGGTAATCTTCGAAATTACCAGTTGGATTAGAAAAAAACTTTTTGCATTGGAAAGCCCAATTCTTCAGGAAGGTTACACGCTCGCGGACGTAGTTACGGGCAGAAGTTAGTCGATACTAAAAAACTAATCAGGCCTAAGGTAATTAGCCGTACATTTCCTAGAACCTAATTAATTACCCACAACATGAAAGCATGTATATTTTTTCCCAAAACTCTCGCAAACTATGAACTATGAAAGGTCTGACATTGTCTCTGTTTTAGTTTCAGCTGCTTTATCCCAGTACAAACATTTACATCAAAGTAAACATTCGTTTCGACTGCACACGGGCGAATCCCTTTGTAATTTACTAAAAGTTTATGGTGAAACTGGACCATGCTATTAGTTGAACTATGAATTTTATGTTTTAATAGCATATTTTGTTGACTAAAAGAGGTTTTATATAATTTTATAATGGCCAATGCTTACCTATGTTTTAAGATTCAAAAGTCGCATTTGGGCACTGTGTGATGTTGCCACAGTTCATCATCATCATTAGGGATGCAAGAAGTCCAAAAATGTATGGATATATATCGTTTCGATATTTAAAAAAGATATTGATACCGATTCGATTTATCGAAAAGTAAACACATTTATATCAGTGAACTTTCAAAAAATCATTATGCTTTATGAAATTCTATTGTGTCAAAAAGTATCTGGTAATAAAAGATTTCATTTCAAAAATCATAAATTAACAAAACATTGATTAAAAAAATGAGTCTACTGTTTACGTCTCTGAATTCCAGCAGTTTTTTAGTCAGTGGCGGCAACGGTGTTGCTATTGTAAATATATGGTATTTGATACATTTGCGATACTTGATATCAAAATAATAGATATCGCCAAAAATATCGATATATCGAACATAAAATATCGATGTACCGATACAACGATATTTTTTCTACAAGCCTAATCATCATCAGCCTACAGCAGTCCACTGCTGGACATAGGCCTCTCCAATTGCACGCCATTGCCACAGTTGGCTCAAAGTAACCTAATCACTCTTAACAATTTTTACTTGAATGCAATACTCTAGGTTATGACTATCGGTAAACCCAGACCGCAACGAGCTCCATTCTAAAACGAGTGTTATGGATATACCATATTGAGATTGTATGGTAAGTTTCCATAAAAAAACCAGGAATGTGTATAAGTTTACCGTGAAAAAAAAACTGGCCCAGTGCGTGTCGGACCACACACAATGAATGGTAGTAGAGTTGGAATGAATTGATCCCAAAAACAAACTTAACATTGTAGTTCATCGACATACGTTACGGTCAATTCGCCAACTGCAAATGTAAGTTTGTAATCGCATATTTTATACCTCCATGCGTTCCTGAAAAAGGGTCTTGACAGACTGACAGACAGACAGACGGACAACGAAGTGATTCTATAAGGGTTTCCTTTTTGTCCTTTTGAGGTACGGAACCCCAAAAACATCTTTAAAGCTCTTAAAATTTATCTAACTGCCAATAAACGGATTCTACAAAAATACTCAATATTTTCCACTCAACACGTTTACCTTCAAGCAATATAAAACAAACTGAAGCAACAAAGAGTACACCCCACCTCACCTAAGTAAACAAGTCACAAAGCCATTCAATTTCATAAATATCTCGCCACCAATATAACCGTGGCCGTCATTTCATCAAGTTTGAGAGCCGTGAATTCCCTATCCCACCTGGAAAACTTATCATTCAAGCGCACTCGAACTTCGTTTACTCTCGTAGGTATCTCTTCAAAGTTAGCACGTAGCGTTTTACACAAATGTGTACCTTAATGACGAAGAAATAAAGTGTCACTGGATGAAATATGATTTGTTGGTTTTTGCTTTGCAAACCTAAGACCTTTAGAAGAGCAAGAAGTTATTTTTATATGATTTGCTTGTTATGAGTGTTGTGCTAACTCACCCGCTTTGCAGTCACAAATCGAGATCTTTCTATTCACCTTGTTAAAAATTTGTAGCTTTTGCCCGCGGCTTCGTCCGCGTGGATTTTGGAAAATATCTCACGGGAACGCACTCCCGGGATTAAAAGTACCCTATAAGTTAATCCAGGTTATAAACTATCTGTGAGCCAAATTTTATCCAAATTTTTTCAACAGTTTTTCGTTTTTTTTTAACATAAGTACATCCAATCAAACAGACAAATGTACATTTTTTTTCTATACCGATCATTATTTAAATTCAATCGAAATATCAATATGTTGATACGGGTTTCCAAAAGACAAATTGGATTTTAACGTGTATTTCTGGCCTCACATAAAAAAAGAAAATTTCAAAAGTTTGTTTTTGTCGCACATTGCCATTCTGAAAAATATCATCCAAATAAGCATAATTTCATGTATGTAGAACGCTATTTAATTATATTTATCACGTGGCCTATCTCCGGATTACAATGCATGCTCGCATGTCCAGCGATCATTCGTTGCATAAGGATTTGGATGTTATCTGAAATTGTTTCATTATGAAATCGTGTATGCGTAACATACATTAAAATGTAATTATCATGTTATATGGGCTACGATTTATTCATTGAAATTATTCTGAATTTTCAATCAACTTGTGAACTTGTTTATTTTATTTAGGTAGTCACGAAATACTCCAATAAAGTGGCATGACCTCTAAGCTTGCTTGATCAAGAAATTAAGTTTATTTAGCTATACAAAGTCAGGAGACTTCCCAAATGATAAGTTTTTGTAACATTACTTTATAACCAATAACTAAAACCACATAACAACATATCTAAATGCTTCACAAGGTACACAGAGGTGTACACTGTACAGTACATTTGGCGGGCCAAATGCACCCTGTAATCCCATCACCCTTCCAGTATCTCTAACCCCGCACTCCGTATTCCGATTCGAATCGCGAAGTTGGTAGCACGTTGTAATTCCGATGCACTTTCAAGATAACTTTCTAGATCGTGCGGGGCCCAAACGACCTGACAAAGTTTCGCCACCTCGTCCTTCAGATTGTAACATTGTATTTAAGCGTTTGCTTTAGCGTTGGGCATTTTAGGACGGACTGCGTGACTTAAATTCCTTTGTGTCTTCCCCTTAATTAATTTGTGAATGTGTGTCGGTGATTGGGTTCTTTTTCATATTTTTATGCTTCGTTATTGTAGCGATTGAGTGCATTTTGACATTTACCTTTTTTGTGCCTTTGGTGCGCTGATGAAGTCGTTTGATATTTTGAAGTCGGTAGGTAGGAATTATAGTATTTTTCTACTTGATCGCAATTGACCAAGTCTCCATCGAATGGAACTACTAAAAAAATAAACCTCGTTAGCAATATTTGCGATACCGAATAAGCTTACGCTTGATTAAAATCTGTGAGCAATTATTAATTTTCACTATTCATCTAGGTTGTATTCTTGTATTCAATATTTGGTTTCTGGAAATGAAAACTAAATAGTGAAAACATTTTTGGAAAATAACATTGATAAGATTTTCATTTAAATTATTTTCAGGAAAAATTGCGATTAAAATATATGTTGATACTTTAATAATAATTTTATCATTAGCTTAGGCAAATAAATTGGCAAAAATATTTACTGGAAATTGTGTTTAACATAAATTGGTCAATTAACCAATTGCTATAAGTAAATGAATTTTAATGAATTCAGTATAGTAATAATAATATGGTACCAGATCTAAACAAACAGTTAAGTACCTGCAATTTACGGCACCAATATAATAAATATATTACATAATCTATAATACTTTCAACCATATTTACATAAACCTGTTTAAACAGCATACTTGTTACCAAAATTGTAAGTGTCGAGTGTGTCCCACAAAATGTGTAACAAGAGCGCTGCATAACCAAGCACGACGGAGGCAAGACAGGCCTGACATCAAGTGAAAGGACTGGCCCATATTAGCACTGGTATAAGTGGGAATAAGACTGACGGGGATTCGCTGTGAATATGCGGGTCGAAAATGAATTAGGTATTCATTTTACAAGTTTATAAGTGTTACGGTTAACGTAATATCTAACGGTTAGCACAAGATGTGAGGACTGCCTCGTTAGTCTCTAGTCCAGAATATGAGGTCCTGGGTTTGATTCCTAGGTTAGGTAAAGTGTTATTTTTTGTGTTATGTCTTTATTTTCTTCTATATTTTATTTTTTGTACATTGGCACCTTATATTCTATATTCATGTATTTAGTTATTATTTAAACGTGTTTTTGTATTTTGTGCTATGTCTTTTGTGTGCATCAAATAAACGATTTATCTATCTATCTATCTATCTTATTGAGTCCATCAGGAAATTTTCAGTAGCAGCCCGTAGTCTGGATTTGTGCCCGGTTGAAGGCAATGGGCTTGCCGTCTTTTACATGGGACTTAAACATAACTGGCGAATTTATTGCTAAGTTGTTGTGTGATGTTTGTTAAGTCATAATTTTCTAGACTTTCCGGTATACTTAATAGAATTTGAGCTGAGAGGTCCTATCCTATTACGACATGTAATTGTGGCGGCATCTACATCGCGACATGCGAACTACGCATCAAAGACCTGACGTCACACAAATCCTGCATCGCGCAATTAGAGTTTACCGCGCGATCGACATATATACAAGTTCCCGAATTTAACTATTGGGCAGTTACCCGTCAAACACGACACCCGTCTGGTCGGAGAATCCTCCCTTTTCTATAGAGGATGAGTAAACTTCACACCCTGTTCCTCATGCCTTTAAATAATCTCCAATCAATACGTTAGTTATTCATTTGATTATTCTGGCAATACTCTTTGAGGAATAATGGCTACACAAACGATTAGCTTTATATATATCTTTAAACTTTTAAATTATACGTAGCTTTCTATGCTGATATCATGAGAATGCTCACATGCGCACATCTACATCAACACTAGATTTCTGTGACCCGTTTCTCAAGCCTTTGTACGTTAAAAACCGACCTAATCAATCCCGTTCGTGAACCAAAGTAACCTCAAAATAAAACTACAAGGCAAAATAAGTCTATTCAGAATCAGTGGCTCTTGTAGTACGTCGATTGTTTCCCTCGCACATCGTACTCTATTGCTAAGTCGAGACGACTGCATAAGCCACAGCTGACAACTCAGTTGGTCCCTTTCCAATTTGCGTCCGAATAAATGGAAACGCTCGAATCGCATAAATGAAAACGCTGGAACAAATTGATTTCTCACTCAAACAGAACCGAACACAGAACAACCTATTACACTTTCTATTTTCTGTTGTGTTCTAAAAATATGTTTTGCAGTAATATGAGGCGGACAATTTTTGTAGTGAAAAGTTTTGGCGGAATTTTGATGGTACATTTTCGTGAATTGGAAAAATCGTGACAGAAACAGCATAGTTGTTTTGTATATTTTTTTTGTATAACATTCAAATCAGTCTATTTATATGTAGACACTTTCTACAATTCCAGTTTTTACAGTTAGAATCTAGTTTTGTTGCTATACAGATGTTCTAGAGAAAACCTTTTGGTTTTTCTTCACACTCTATGCGGCGGCCAAAGGATCGCAAAGAAAATGAAGGCGCAAAAGCCGGGGGACATACCGCGCGGCAAAAGCCGGCGGACATGCCGCCGGCATAGTGTGTTGGAGCCATGACACCGAACCCATTGTCACGCCTCCCCCTTAAAATAATAATTTCACAAATACTGTTTAGGAAAATGTTTTCCTACACAATTCATCCTTTGTTATTACATAATTCCACAATTCCATCATAGCATTCATTACTTGCGCCATGTTAATTGTTACGTAAGAACGTCATACAATCTTAGCATACAATATAGTTTTTCTGACAGCTGCGCGCACAGATTAAAGATTACTTTAAGCCGGGGCGGCGCGCGAGTCCATGTATGCCAACACGGAATGTTGCCATTTAAAATATTGTATTACACATTTATAATTCAATTGTTTATCTATTTTATTTTTTAATTATTTGAATATCTCATTGTATGTTGCTCCGGTCGACGTCATAATGTTCTTGTCGACGTCATAATGTTCTTGACGGTTGTTGTCATAGAAATATAAATAACAGGAGAAGTGGTATGGGGGCGTGTCTGTGTCCGCGCGTCTTGATCACAATGCTCATGCCTCAGGCAAATGGCCGTCTCCGCTAACTAGTGCGCTTTCGAGCGCGATCGTGATAACATTTAAGAATACCGTGTTGTTCAGTGGTTTCTTGTAAAAATCGAAGCTAAACTATAAACTTTATAAATCGTAGAACCACTTTTCATAAATCAGCACAAGTATTTTGCTATATTTGTGTTGAAAATCATGAAAAACAACAAATCGTAAAATATTTCTTGCCTTTACTACGTTATTTTTATTTTCATATATCACAGCGACTGTACTTTTATTGTAGTAAATACATTGCTTCTTTACCACTACCAAAGTATGTCGCTAAGTAACTGGACAAGCAATGTAAAAATTACAAAACGATATTTACTTTAAGCGGTTGCATCGTTAGTACGGCCGCAGCGTCTTGTGACGGATTAGTGATGTGGTTGTGCAGATCCACTAACGTAGGCTATCGACAATAATGTCGATTGTCGTTGTCGAACTCACACACTGACTTATTAGTATTACTTGTTAAAATGTTAGGAATATCGTATAATTTTGCAATGTTTGTAAATATGTGAGCACCATGTATCTATCTATCATAATTAATTTATCTGCAATTGCTTTATTTTTTTTCCTTTTTTTTTACCTATCGTGGTATAGTAATCTTATTCTAGATGCATCGTCTTCACATATAATTATATAATTAATGTATACAAAATATTGTAAAAACATTTTAAAAGAGTAACGGTGGAGTTTCTTGCCCATTCTTCTCCATACGAAAACTACCTTTTGGAAGGGGCGACTAGAATCAATTCTATTTTTTTGTAAATTGACGTTCATAAGTGCCTTTTATGTGCCTAATTGAAATAAATTGTTTTGACTTTGACTTTGACTTTGTATGAATTTATATTACTATTAAAGTTTATTCTTCAATTTGTCAACCGTTATAGCCTGATTGGAAGACCGATGTGAAATCTTGTTTTATACTCATTTAGATTTTCTCATAATGTTGTTATTTTTTTGGTTTACTTAATATTTCTTTTTTTTACTTACTTATTGTTTATTTATATCATCTTATTATATGTATATCGTTTTTTATTTATAATTTTTTCAGCAACTTCCAAAAATTTTAATATAATAATAAATGGGAGAATCGATAAGTTTCCGATTTAGTCAATCACTAGCGTATATGTAAAATAAATGGCTTTTGCACAGCACAACGATAGCGAACGATGTTTTCGTGTGGGTGAGTTGTACGGTGCATGGTAAATGCACGCTGTGTTTGATGGGATAAGGTTTATAATTGATTATGTAGTACGTTCTGATTTGTAAATTGCAAGTGTGAGCGGGGCCTCGTATTTATTGGGTTTACTGATCGCATGTGTGATCGCAGGCTAGAGAGTAGGGATAGATAGAAGACATTGGGTTTCGATACATTTTCAACTACCGGGCATATCTCCTTCTTTCTTATATCTATGGTTGTTGTCATGAAGGCACATACTTTCTATTTAAAGACAATAGATTTTTTAAATTTATTATTTATTTTAATTTTAAATGTAGCTACGAGTATTATGACACAGATATTGGGTATTTATTTATTTTAGTTTCTCATTCACAACACACCACACACATTAAATGTATGTCACAACACTTTATTTTATTTGATTTTGTGAGTTTTTCATGTTATCCTATCTTTTACTACTTACCTTAATTTATTCTGTTAATTTATTACAACGGACACACACTTCCCTGTCTTTATTATTCTAGCGTATGGCACTCGTGGGTTGCAGCTGAAAATCAGCGTCAGGTGGTACACTTTGTGTTGCCATCTGACATTTATGCTGAGCTGAGGCCCTATTGGCATTATAATCATTGTTTTCTGTTTTTTTTTTTTAGTTATAAGGTGTATTTTTCTGCTAATGTAATGCCAATAAACGCATTTTCTTTCTTTCTTTCTTTCTTTTAAGATGTTCATGACCTAAAGAGGTGCCATAAAGAGTACGAACAAAAACCGGAAAAAAAACGCGGAATTTCGCGGATTAAAGCTAGTATACATATTATTTATAACAAAGTCGCTTTTTGCGTTTGACTGTATGTCCGCGTTATTCTTCTAAACCACGCAACAGAGTTTAGACAATTTATTTCGGAAGGTTTATGTGTATATATACGTTAATATTAAAGTTACGTTTACCTAAGAAATCTCGATGTTTTGTCAAGTCGTAAAAACCGTGCGAAGCAGGATCGGGGTGATAGTAAATAATAAGGGTAAAATTATTTTGTAAATACAAAGTTACGTAAATCGATGATACAACTTAAGGCGTCTCCTAGAGTGGTATTTTTGTAAAGTTCGATTTTCAATCAAACACATCAGACAGAATTCCATCGTATGTCTCGAACGGTTCATTAGAAAATTTCGCCCCTCCATCCCGGCCCCAGTCTAGCCGCCCGATACCTTCTGTATGACGCCCAATCTACCTTTTCATGCCCCAACCAACTCGAAATATCCGAATAACCATGTAATATGTAGTCTAAAACAAGGGTAACTGTATATATAGTATTTATTTGCAAATAGGACTTATATGTATGTAAATTAAACTATACACAACACTCAAGAACAAGACGCAAACTAGTTTCCCAAGGCCCCGGCCTCACTCCGGTAAGGACAGTAATTCCCTATTTACAAAACTTATATAACATCCGATAATTTTGGCAATAAATCAGACAACTTGTTAACTGAACTGCCACAAGAAAATAAGTCCAAAATTTTCCCTCAATAATAAATAATGTAAAAATAAAGGGTCCCTTTGTCGTTATGTGGTCGTCAGGCAAGCACCACGCACGAGCCGACCGTGACCAACGAAGCGTTGACAAATGCCTAATTGAATTTTCAGTCACGATATTGTGACCCTGTCAAAAAGATTTATACTTATAGATTCTTTACTTGCTTCTATTTTCCAGTAAAAAGCAAATACACTGAAGAAAATGGACAGGTTTTAAGGCCCGCTCAATACAGGTCGTAAATAGTTGAAGTCTGTGGCTATTCATCCAAGTCCGGTATGATTGCTACGTTTTTTGTGTCGTTTCTCTACAAAATGGACTATCCTGAATGAATGATCGCCGAAGGAATGGCCGAGTGCGATCGCAAAATAAAAAATAATACGAGAAGAGAGTGGAGATTTAAAATATTAATAAAGTTCCACTGGACTGCGGTAAAATTGCTTCGTAGATTGATCGAATTAATCACGGATGAATTAGTATGACTGTTTAAAATGTTTAACCTTATCATAATGTAATTGATGCGTCAAACTTCCACTAAGTAATTATTCTAAACTTAAAATATCTTTGATCTTTGGTATACATAGGCCGTGTACACATCATATACGCTGAGCATTCACTACAATAATTCGTGTAATTTCCCAGCCCCGTTTTATGAAGATTTATGTGAACAGGAACAAATAATGTGCGCAGAGCACACGAATTAATTCCCCATAAACGGATTCACGCTTACATTTTCTCAATATTTTTTATTATAATTCTCATATCTGTTATGTTTTTACTTGGCGGCTTTGCCGGCGGATGGGTAATCCTTTTCATCATATTCATATTTTAGGATTTCTCGTTCGTCTATTAGCGGCAGCTGTCTTTTAATAATACATGTGATTTACGTCTTTTTATATCAATATGCCTAGTGGATTTATTATATAAGCAAGTAATGCTATAATTCAGACTATCACATAACATAACAAGGTATATCTATATATATAATAAGAACCTCCTCCTTTTTTTATCGTCGGTTAAAAATGAGTCCCTATTTCCCTTGGCCATGGCATCACGCGTGAACGGCTGCACCAAATCGGATAATTCTTTTTTTGTTGTGTTCGTTAATCTCAGGACTAGGTTATACATAGGTAGGTGTAGGTAGGTTGGTAGGGTAGGAAGGTAGGTAGGATGTATGTATGTGGTAGGGTAGGTAGGTAAGTGTAGGTAGGTAGGTATGTAGGTAGGCAAATAGGTAGGTAGGGTAGGTAGATAAGTGTAGGTAGCTAGGTAGGGCAGATAGATAGTTAGGGTAGGTAGGTAGGTAGAGTAGCGTAGCGTAGGGTAGGTAGGTAGGGTAGGTAGCCGTAGATTAGTAGCTAGTGTAAGATAGTTTAGACGTTTGTTTGACACGTAATTGAAATTTTTAAGTTTTAACATTGAACTCTCAGCAAGCATTTCACACACAGACATGTGTTTAGAAAAACTTATGCCTATTTTCTCAGCGTAAAATCCAACCTCATACTTTGTAACAATACATGAATGAATTTTAATATGTCAATGAAGTGCCGCAAATTGAACACCGCAAATTGAACATCTTAAGCTCCAAAAAAAATCAAATTAACCGCTAAAATAAACACGCCATCCGCCAATGAGCATGTTCGCTTTCGTTCGAATTTCGAAACGTAGACAAAAACGAATCGACAAATGTTCAGTCATGTATAAACCCACATTATTACTTGTCAATTCAAGTAACGAGATTCCGCTTACAGCCGATATTCGGGACAATTCAAGGCTGACCCGAATTTCAGAATGAGGAAAGCCTAGTCTCTCGAAATCTTGAGGAGGCTTCACTTAATTGAAAGAGATCGCCCCACACTACTCCACGTTGAGGGTGAACAAACTATGTGAGGCCACTTGCTTGTACTTGTGTGGGATGTGTGTTTTAGGATTAAAAAGGGCAAGCTCTTTGAAATATATTGGTTGTTCGATTGTGTCTACGTCAGGATTTCAAGTTGAAATAAAAATTATTTGAATAGAACATTGCTAAATAAATTGGTTTCTGTTTAATTAAGAAAATTGGATGCTCAAATAAAACGTTATTTTAATTTAAAGAGTATGAGGTTTAGGTATGCAAAATAATACATATTCATACGTAATTTAAAGTATCAAGAATCAAAGGGCTTCAGTATCTTGTTATTTTGTGCTTTACATTATAATAATAAGCTAAGTACAAATTTTAATATTTAAAAAACACTCCCTTAAAATAAACACGCTATCAAAGCGATATAAAGGCACGTAGTTCAAGTAAATACGTTTTAAATTATATTCACATGAAAGCTGCTTAATTTGAAGTTAATAAAGCCACTTAGTTATCACTCAATCTTATTATCGAAGTAAAACCACTATCTACTATTTTTGAAAGTTAATAAGGTTATAAATATGATTAAATGTATAGAATTTCTTTAAGAGCGTCCATTATAAAAGTTGACAACGTCGCAAATAGCTGTCAAATATTTACCTGTTTTGATTAATTTGGCAATATTACTGTATGGAAATATGAAATATCGCTAACTAGTGGACTAGAATATAAATAATGAATTGCAATTATAACACTAAATTCTATGTTGTAACCGTTTTAGGTGTAAAAGGCATTTGGAAAGTTTCCAAATACTTTTTTTTACATCTAAAACTAAATATTCCGTGTTACGATATTAATTATTGCATTCCATACTCAATATTTTAGTTTACTATTTAGCCATATTTCATATTTCCATACAGTAATATTGCCAAATTAATCAAAACAGCGAGATATTTGACATCTATTTGTGACGTTTGCCACTTTCAGAATAAACGCTCTTAAATTTAGGTGTATGATGTGGCTTCGTATTCATGATTTTAATATTCAAGCACACTGTGCTTAGTAAAAGTATGCAATTTTAATTAATAAAAAATATAAATTTTAATTGCAAGGATTTTCACTACAGTGGCTATTAATATTCAGTGGTTATGGAGAAAAAAGCTTAAAGCAATTGCATTATTTTGGCACTGTCATTGTCAAAATATTATGCATGATTTGAAAAGAACACAATCTCGTCCTTTATCAATAAAATTGTAATATTTTACTGTTTAATTTCAATTCTAAAAGTTTAAATTGATCCAATTTCTGGTCATCCAGTTTTATCCATATTTCTAAACTTTTTGGCTTTGAGCCAACTTAGCCTCTTTTACATATTTGTCTAGCCTTTGTCAGTCGTAGGTATGTACTAAGGCTTCGAAATTTTGGGGTTAAACTTTTCAAGTACTTAGGTATGTATTTTATTTTATAAAGACCTTTGTTTTCTCAAGAGATTTTCTTTTTGTACCCCTTTAATCTGCATTTGGTGTTTTATTGCCATCTTTTTAACCGACTTCCAAAAAGGAGGAGGTTATATGTTCGACGCGTATGTATGTTTTTTTATTATTTTTTTATGTATGTCTACCGATTTCTCCGTCAATTGTGGATCGATTTTGAAAATTCTTTTTTTGTTTGAAAGGGTATGCTCCCGGATTGGTCCCATATAAATTTTATTAACTTTGCTTGGATAGTTTTTGAGTAAGCTTCAATAATACGTATTTTTCCCACTTAGTCTATGTGGATGATGTGGCAAAAAATTTAAATTCAAAACCAAAGACACCGACTTCCGAAATTAAAGTTATTTTTCACTTTGTAGTGTTTTTTTTTCGGAAGTTGGTTGTTTTTTTTTTGGAAAAAGTTTTTATTTCAACTGACTACCCCATTAGTCTTGGGGTGGCAAGCGCAATTGCTGAGCGTTGGGTACTGGCTTTTATTCCTGGGTCGGGCAGTGTTATTGGATTTTTCTATTAGGAAGTTCTAAGTAGCAGCCCGGAGTTTGGAAGTTTTTTTTTTTTTTTTTTTTTTATTCTCAAACATCGGTACATTATTTGTTGCTTTTACAGTTTTACTCGCCAAACTATCCAGTTTGATGGCGAGAAGCGCTTGCTATTCGTTATACACAAACAATGTAATTAATTAAATTAAATTTCGTTATCGAGAAACACACTCCTTAATTTTGACTTTAACATACCTTCACTTACTTTAGGGTTTTGTCTTAACAGATCTATTTTATTAAATACTCTTGGGACTAGATATCTTGTAGTTCTTTCCCCATAATAATTTATTACTTTCGGTTCAACTAGTTTATTTTCTCTTACTCTTCTTGTGTTATATTTATTATCAACAGGTACTTTATACTCGTCACTAAAATAGTGTTCTAGGCTTATCAAATAATCGACTTTCTTATCTACTGGTAGAATTTTACAAATGGGGAATAATTTTTCATATTCTTTGTTACATTTTTTCTTAACCTTTTTGTTGACTAAGAACTTGATTAGTCTTATCTGTATTTTTTTAATGTCTTGTAAGTATGTTTTAAAAGTTCGCCCATACACAACAAGTCCATAACTGATTAGTGAGTCAGCAAGTGCATAATATACAATCAATAGCGTCTGTTTATTCACCACATTGTTTATCTGATAGAACTTCCCCAATACCGATCTCAACTTGTTACACACATCAGTTACATGCGTTTTCCAATTAAAATTAGTATCAATATTAAGGCCTAAATATTTAAATGTGCTAACATATTCCAATTTCATACATACGCAATTAACCTTATCATTATGCAGGCATTCGTAAGTATGTCCTATTACATCAAGATCCCGGTTGAGTACAGTTTTAGCTCGTAGATTGTGTGGTGTTGTAGTTGTCGGTGTGATACCTCGGTGTTGGTGTAGTACCTCAGAAAGCACGTTACTGCCCCATCTCCAAAATCCACCCTGTTTATCCGCCGGTCAATCGTAGTCGATCGTATTTCTATATTCAGACAGAGATTTGAGGCACCACCGGAGAGAGATCAGGCGCAGGACCAACGATCTCTCTCTGGTCGTGTCGGATTGCTGTCCCACCGGACTAGGAGAGTTTGGGAAGAGAGACTGCATCTGTGTCTGCGCACTTGTGCACTATAATATATCCAGCGCCGAAGCCTGGTCTCCGCTGAGATTGGTCGCTGTGGCCGAAATTCGGTCTAAAAGACATTTTTTTTTCAAGAGCTGCGTTTTATCACGTTAAGGCCTTCATTGCCAAAATATTTGCAGCAAAACCCTGCAATTCTTTCTCAATAAACTGAGATGCGCCCATTGATGCGCCACAAAAATTTGAGTGGCTCATTCCTATTTACGATTACATCGGTTCGCATTACATACCTCGATATTCTTGTTCCAATATTATTTTATCAGACGGGGCGGGTGCTTCCAGGATACGCTTATTCTTCAAAGCCTGTTTCGAGAGATGCTCGTAAATTTTACGAGCGTGAATGACAGTGCCCGGGTCAAACGGTCCTAGCCGGTACCAAACGGGAATTCCGTTTATAACACTATTCTGTGCTAAGATAAGGCTCCCGTAAGCCTCACGATGGCCTCGCCTCTAAGGTGCACACGTTAAGTTCGGTTATAGCGTGCAGATGGTATATAAATCTTTGGGAGAGATATTCGAGGTACTACCAGGCAAGTGGAACTGCAAGTATAAAGAGGTGGGACTCATTTGCCTCTCTTGTCCCGTTTAGAGTTCTATAGATAACTTGTATCAGTCAATTCCTTTCACTGCTGTGAAGGACTATTACAATTATTTACTTAGGTAGATTATATAAGGAAATAAGAGTTTTATTTTTCCTCAATATTTTATCCTTTGTCATTCGTAAATCTCTGTCTGAATCTGATATACGATCGACTACGATTGACCGGCGGAATAATGAATAATACGGCATGAGTATTAAATACAGGGTGGATTTTTGAGTTGGGGCAATAAGGACAGCTACCTTAACCGTTGTAGCTACAGAAAAACGGTCCTAAGAGACTGTCCTTAACTTTTGAGACATTTTGATCTGCATACACAGATTTTGAAAAAATTTACAGTCATCAAGTAAGTAGGCAGTTTTAACAAAAACTTTTTTGGATGCCAATCGTTCCTCTTTCTTATATGGATAAAAAAACTCTATTGAACCAACTGAGGTTTGAGTACTAGAAAAGAAAAAAAAACTCATAAAACTTTCCATACATTACGTAGGAAATGAGACTCCAACCTACTTTTCACGATGGATAGACTGGCCGAAAATAATCTTGTAGCGACAACGGTTAAGTTACTTGTCCTTACTGTCCCATCTCAAAAATCCACCCTGTATAGTACCTAAATAATACAATAGACAATAGTTATTTAGGTAGGTACCTACCTACTATGTTTTGTCTTCTCCTCTCACTACTAATAATATTTATGAAGACCATTGTCAATAATATTGATTAGGTTGACGTCTAATTTTATAGAATATCAGCACTCAGTTTTGGGTTTTATTCAAACTTTTCTTATATAGACCTATCCAAAAATATATTCAAACAATGCTCCTATCTCAAAATCAATTGATCATTTGTACAAAAAACTCATTTATTTGTTACATATAAATCGTAAACGTCCATTAAGGTTACAAATTAGTTTTTATCGAGTACATTAAGCAAACAGCCGGTATCTCCCTCACGCAATCTGCTCCTAATGGTGCGTTAAGATGTGACTTAAACAACTCGATGACTTGATACAATTTGCTTCGAAGATTCGATTTGACAACTGTGATGATACGGCGGTTTTGTGTTCCAAATTGATCACTTGTACTTACGTAGTTACGCTATTTAGGAATTGATTTATTCTTTTTATGGTTTGGAAAAAAAATATTTTCTATATTTGACAAGAATTTATATTAAGTTTAGAAGAATAATTTAAAATAAAAATATACCTAAACATTGGATAAACTTTTTATTCAAAATTAACTAACAAACTATTTAACTTTATTATAAAAAAATACAATATAATATCCTAACTTAAACCTAATAAACTAAAATATGGCGTCAACAAAGATTTCAATCTTAGATTGGCCTCTACCGCGTCCAAAGATGGTCACGTTTCTGTTTCGTTTTGACACCACTGACACACACAATGTCGCAGAGACTTAACTTGATTGTGATGGAAATGTAATTATTAGGCTGTCCATTGAAGCGGAGCGAGGCAGCGGAGAGGAGAATGGCAGCGGAGTGGAGCGGCGTTGCGAAAAGTGTCTGTCCATTGATGCGGAGCGAGGTAGCGGAGCGGAGTTACGGACTGTGCGGAATGAGGTAGCGGAGCAGTGTTGCGGACTGTGCGGAGCTAGACCGAGATCACGTATTTTTCCGCATCGGCTCTCCGCTTCCCCGCTCCATTTCTCTTTTTTTTGTATGAATTTTTAAACTAGATCATCGCAAATCTCTGTCCACTGAAGCGGAGCGGAGGGTTTATGCAATTCCATTGGTTAATATTGGCACACCGCTACTCCACTCCTCTCCTCTCCGCTCCAGTGGACAGGCAGCTTTATTATGCGAGCTCACTTTCTCAGTACGGACACTTTTTCGCGTGACAGTACGGTGAGGGCAAATCTACGATTTAAATCTTTGGGCGTCAAAGGATTTGTCCGCATCGCTTTCGACTGGTAGTGTACCTAAAAGACTGGCATGACAATAGCTTTAACCTTGGCTAGAGGCGCTGGTCAAGGTATAAACCAGTCCTTGGGTCACGGCAAGTGTCAACCAACCGTTTAGATATCATTAACAGACTAAACAGACTATATGAGCAGTCGGACTCTACAGCCCGAAAGTTTGTTTATTTAATCGCAATGAAATGTTGTGTTTGTATTACTGATTATTTCGAACGTAGATAACGAGATTCTGACGCAGTGACTCAGTAAGCAAAGAAGGTTCTAACGCACATATTCTTGACATAACCCTTAGTATTATTTACGAAGATGAGTTGTAACGTTCCATTCACCATAGGTAACCACAAAAGTCTACCCCTAAAACTTCTTTCAATCTTCGAAGAAAAGTTTCCCTATAAATGTTATTTACCAAAAATCACGTCCCAATAATAAGAATGACTTAACGATCTCTAATCGTCCATAGACTACTTACATTCATATTCCCAGCTCATTCATCCGTAGTACTGAGTACAGTTTGTTGAAACACTGTTAATGGGAAAAGTTCGGTTATTGTACTTATTGTAAGCTTTTTGTTACGTGTGTGTGAAACTGAGCACCTGGCTACAGGATTTGCTGAAGTTGTCTTGTATGTTTTCCTAACAAATTCTTTTGGTAAAATACTGGGATGTTTACGTTGAGATTAGTTTTGTTTTTAATGTTTTGAGTGGTTTGTGTGTTTTCGGATAGTACTCTGTTTATTATGAAAATCTAAATATTTTATTTCAAACAAATAAAATACAATAGACGACGTATATTTAGTAACCTTATCCACTTAACTGTCAAAAACTTTCTTAAAGAGTCATAAAGAACCCTGTAAAAATCAACACGTGTTTCACCTCTCAACGAGGCATCCTCAGGATGACGATTGACTTGTTGCGAACCCGGACTCGACGTGTGGACACGTCAAGCGTCGAGAGCAGAGCTGGACGTGTGCACACATCGGGTCCGGGTTCATAATGGATTTCCGCAAAGTCACGCCTGAGTCAATTAACTTTCATATAAATAGATGTATATAACATGAAATATTGCACTTGCGCACTTATGAAACGTCAGAAGGTAAGGTGCAGGGTTCCAATTGGTCGTTTTCTATGAAGAAGAGCCGGAAAGAAACTCCACGGTTACTCTTGTAAAAATAATAGGCTTTATGATGCAATTATGAGTTTTGTAGCCGAGATATGATGAGTGATCCGCCAACTCGTCTCGAGCAAGCGAGCTTACGTCTTCTGTGGATAAGAAGAGACCTTTGCCTTGCAATGGAAAAATAATAGGCTGGTATTATTATTTTTATTTATGCTGAGTCATCTTGGTAGTTGATAGATAACCTAGCATGACGTTAAATAATAATTAATTAATAATTTAATAATTAAGAATACATTTTTGGACACCAAAAATATGAACACTATATAACAACCATATTGCGTGAAAATACACTCGTAGGTTATAATAAAAATATTACAACATGGGAGCATCTGCAGCCGAACTAGGTGAGAAACCTGACAGCGCCATACCTCTACGATAATAGACTGGAAAAAGTTTAGCAAACATATACAATTTTGTTAAATCTTACAGAATATTTATCAATAATATTTATAGAACAATAGAATAATAGAATAGAATATAGTAATAGAATATTTATTTATTTTAATATTTATTTTTAGTATACAGTATTTTTGTTATTAAAATAGAGAAATTGATTGATTACACTTGAATGAGTTGTGGAGTGTGGACGGGAGTGAGTAAGTGTGGTGTTTGCTAGCTTTAGCAACGAGGAACGACCCGACAGTTCAATATGGATGCCAAGTAAGTACATAACAGTAAGTAATGTGCGTGTGGGTTTGTGTGTATGGGGGGGAGTGTGTATGTGTGTGTGTGTGTGTATATATTACATCTAATGGGAACTCCATCTCTGCTTGGAAAATTTTGTTAGAAATGAATTTTCCTTTGATAAACACAAATATAATTTCAGTCCTGAAAACTAAGCCAGCTATAGTATATAATTTATTTATTATAAAAACGTCAGCCGAACCTGATAGAGAACTAATAAGATTCTCCTTTCAAAATTGTTTTTTATTTCATTTAAATTGGTCTACCTACATAATAAACAGGTCGTGTTCCCCAAAAAGCTCCCATGGCAAAATGATTTAAATATTTAAGTACTATAAACAACCCTAATGGATTACAGTAGTTGCAGATCCGATAATCCCTTCACGTGGGTGATACCAACAAAACTTTATTTCGGACATGTAGGTAGCAAATCGATTTGGGGGGCTTACTGCACACGGACGATTGAGTCGTGCGACTTGTAAGTCTTTTTGAGATTACATGACATGTGTACAAGTTCCCCTCAAATTGTGAACACCAGCTCAGATTGTGACACTTTTTTTAGAATGTACGAAAATAGTAAAGTTTGTTAAAAGTTATTTGGTACCTGAATAAAACCGCTGAAATCGCAAACAATTGTTTTAAGATTATGTCAAACCGAATCTACGAGTATACTTCTTTATATACTAAAAACAAAGCCGAACAGTTTGAACCGAAGAGAAATATTTTTGCACTTGATAGACCATTTTGTTTCACAGTGATGTGCTGGGTGCAGGCGCCAGTCATACGTTGGGTTGTACTGAATTTCGCGGGAATTTTGTATTCTTGATCTTTAACTTTGATATTTTATTTAGTAGATTCAACCCCAATGTATAAGAATAGATAAAGTAGTGTATGAAACTGCACATATCTAGGTATTAAAACACTCGTGTGATACTAATAACACACGCTCGTATTTTAATACCCCTCATTATGCAACAGTTTCATAAACTACTATTTCAGAAGGTTCAGACTCTTTTTCAGTAACCTATGTATCGTAATCACCATACTATAGAACCAGGAAAATGTCCCATATAGACCGTATCCTCTACAAACCAGTCGTAACTAATAGTCTACAGGGAAATAATGTAAGAGACGTATCACAAATTTATTTCTCTACTATCGTAATAGTTTTCCGCCCCTATTTCTTCTTATCCCCCCTTTGTCCTGCGTTAATTCGAACGTGCAACCGTACCACTTAGTCGTCGATTGGTAGCTGACATCCCCCGATGCAATTGATTTATATTAATTTTATTTTAGAAGGTGGCTTGTTTGATTGCATTTACAAGTCTGATTATTACATAGGAAACAGCTGGAGCTCTTTCTTTTCTCATTACAGCTCTTTTCTGGAATTGAATACTACCAACTGACATATTTTTTTTATGTGTAACATCTTTCCTGCAACCTGTGGGAGTGATTTCGTGAAAAGGGACGGAAGTGTGTAACAGGAAACCGGGGTGCGCTTCCCCGGTTTCCTGTTACACACTTCCGTCCAGCTGCTTGATTTGACCAATGAGCGCGCGGTGCTTGACTTGGCTGTCAGATGGTACCAAACCATTTTCGGTACTGTCAGCCAAGATGTCAAATATTACACATCTTATGCGACTACTGTAAGGCTCGCTAGTTTTCTTGTTTTTATTAAACTTATGTTTTGAAGAAGATCTTCATAGCTTTAATCTATATCTACTCGTATAAAAATCAATGCCACTTTTCGTTGTAATTTTATAACTCAAGAACGGCTGGGCCGATTTAGCTGATTTTGGTTTTGAAATGTTTGCCATAGTCCAGGGAAAGTTTAAACGGAGAGAAAATTAGGGTAGGGTAGGTAGGGTAGGTAGGGTAGGTAGGGTAGGTAGGGTAGGTAGTAGGTTGGGTAGGTAGGGTAGATGGGGTGGGTAGGTAGGGTAGGTAGGGTGGGTAGGGTAGGTAAGGTAGGTAGGGTAGGTAGGATAGGGTAGGTAGGGAAGGTAGGGTAGGTAGGGTAGGTAGGGTAGGGTAGGTAGGTTAGGTAGGGTAGGGTAGGTAGGGTAGGTAGGGTAAGGTAGGGTAGGTAGGGTAAGTAGCGTCGGTAGGGTTTGAAGCTACCCGTGCAAAGTCGGGGCGGGTAAATCTAGTCTTGTTTAGGTAACAACTGAAAAATCATGCCGTTAAAACGGACTCCACCGCCTTCAGTTGTAAATTACGAGTCGGAACCAGATATGCCAACGGGAAAGGTGGATCTGGACTCTAATACACAACGCAAGCGCAAATTTGACCAGGTGGATGATATGAATGTTTTTATGTCTGAAATGAAGAACCTCTTCACTAAATTCGAAAAGCAGCAGAATGATAAGTACAATGCTCTGCAGGCATCTATGAATGAGATAAGAGAGTTAAACGCATCTATAAAAAAATCATGTGACTTTGTAACAGGGAAATATGACGATCTGATGAAAGAATTCAATAAGCTATCATCCGAGCGTAAAGATAACTTAGCTTATATTCAGATACTGGAGGAAAATGTCGAAAACCTAGAGAGACTGCAAAGATCTTCTTGCCTTGAATTGAGGAACATACCCGCTAAATTGCGAGAAACGAAAGAGGATCTCTCAAAAATTGTCATTGATACTGGTAAAGCCTTAAATCTTTCGATAAGTACTTCTGACATACGAGATTTTTACCGTCTAAATACAAAGAATCAAACAAACAAACCTATCTTGGTCAACTTTACGACAATAATCATGAAGGAAAATATCGTTAATTCAATAAAATCTTACAATCGAGCCAACAAAGGAAAAAAGCTGTCAACCGCTAAAATCCAAGTGCATGGCCCTGATGTCCCTGTATACATATCAGAATACCTCACTTACAGGGCTAAACGCCTGTACTTTTTAGCTCGAGATTTCTCAAGAACAAATGGCTATACCTTCTGCTGGACTGCGCATGGAAAGATCTTTGTGCGCAAGAAGGAAGGTGAATCTGCACACTGCATTAACAATGAATCTGACTTGAAGACTCTTAATGATGAAGATTTACTATTCTTGAGTTATAATCACGATCTTCCACTTATTTTAATTACAATCACTATTTTTAAATATGCATGCATAACTTTATTTTACATATTTTTATGGAAATACACATCTAGCGCTCTTGTCACTCTAACACACATAGCTTACTCATGGCGTACCCAGCATACATCAACTTGCATTCCTGTCACTCTCATTAGCAGTCTGAAAAAAACAGTTTCTCAAACAATAAGTAAAAAAGTTTTTCTATTTGACCACAACTGCGGTCAGAGTCCAGTCATTGTCCCTTTTACTAGCACCAAAATTATCTTTCGTCGCACTTGTGGATAATTTAAATAAGTTTATGGATTCTGTAGAATCCCTAAATGTATCTCGATCCTTCGTGTGCTCGCCGGGCCAATGCTTACAGCACTTACAATCCACCAAGCAAATGCTAAACACTTTGCACGTCAACATTCGAAGCTTGAACCGGAACTTTGATGGCCTAAATGTCCTCATACACTCCATGGATGTTAAGTGTGATGTAGTTATTCTTTCGGAGTGCTGGTTGAGTAAAGTTTCTGACATCCCTGTTTTGGACGGTTTTGCCTCAGCAAGGTCTTCTTTTAGTAACCAAAACGATGGTGTTTTAATCTATATTCGTTCCGATTTAAAGTATAAGATTACTGAACCGTTGTTCCGGGATGCTAACTGTCTTATTTTGAGGTTAGACCCAGACGTTGCGATTGTGGCAATTTATCGATCACCTTCAGTTAGAAATATTGAACATTTCGTTAGCTCCTTAAATGACACACTGACTTCCCTTTCATCTATGAGAACAGTGGCAGTGATTGGTGATTTAAACATTAATATTCGTCCAGGAAATAGTGATCCAAACTCTGAAGAGTATTTAAATATAATGGCATTTCATGGGCTTCTGCCAGCCCACCTCTTCCCGACACGTATTGACAACTGTCTTGACCACGCCTTTCTTAAATCAGATAAGTGTTCGACAGCACTAGTTCTAGACTCTTTCCTTACCGACCACGCTCCTGTTTTGTTTTGCCTTGAAACTGTCTCCTTTGTTGAGAAACCTAAAAGCATGATCCGCCAGATTAATCTTTCGGGTGTCATTTGTCACTTAGAAAACTCGGACTTCTCCAGCATTCTGGATAGCACAGACCCCAATCAAAGTGCGGAACTACTTATCTCCATTTTGGCGGATTCAGTAGACGAACACAGCAAATTAAAGCAAGTTCCGCACAGAAGGAGAATTATTAAGCCATGGATCACTCCTGGTCTTTTGAGATGCATACGCAATCGAGACAAACTACATTTAAAGTCAATGCAGGATCCTGAAAATCTCATAGATAAATTAACATATTCAAGATATAGAATTTTTTGCAATAATCTGTTAAAGACGATTAGGTGCCAATATGAACAGAATGAGCTCCAAAAGGCCAGCGGAAATCCCAAGGCAACTTGGGATATCATAAAGTCCATAAGTTATAAAAATGCCACACCCGCAAGTAAATCGGGGGATCTCCTTAATATCTGCAGTGATCCTGATGCCTCTGTAAACTCTATAAACAATTACTTCTCAAATGTTGGAGGTAATCTTGCTCAGAAGATACAGCAGGCTCAACATATTATCAATTCAAACTTTGATTTTAACTCTTTACCCAACCCGCAGGGCAACTCTTTGGTTTTGCTTGAGACCGACTTTGCTGAGGTGAACAGTATAATTACGGAATTAAAGCATAACTGTGCTGTTGGCTACGATGGTTTGCCTGTTTCAGTTATTAAATCTGCTAGGCATGTCCTCATCCCCTCAATCACTCATGTATGCAATCTGTGCTTGTCAAAGGGCATCTTCCCAAACGCCTTCAAAAAGGCATTAGTTTCCCCTATATTTAAGGGTGGGGATGGAGACCGTGTCGAAAACTACAGGCCTATATCGGTTCTCACGACCTTGTCCAAAATATTAGAAAAAATCTTAAATAAGAGACTACTGAATTATTTAGAGCACAATAATGCAATTGCCTCAAACCAATACGGCTTCAGGAAACGCAAATCAACAGAGGATGCTGTGCTTGAGCTATCAAATCAGATCACTAAGAATCTAGACACCAGGACTAAAACGATAGGTGTATTCTTAGATTTAGCCAAGGCTTTTGACACGGTTTCTACTCCCATCCTTTTACACGGATTGGAGGCTCTAGGAATACGAGATGCCGCTCTAAGGATCTTTTCCGACTACCTCACTAATCGCAGTCAGCGAGTTAAGGTTCAAAACTACATTAGCGACGATGAGTATTTATCTTTCGGAGTCCCGCAGGGCAGTGTGCTGGGTCCTACGCTCTTTCTTGTATACGTAAACAGGCTATGTCAACTCACTATACCAGACTGCAAGATCTATGTCTATGCTGATGACACTGCACTTATTATAAGTGGCGATACCTGGACTTCTGCTCACCGCTCGGCTGAAAATGCTCTTGGTATAGTGATGGATTGGCTTTCCTGTAATCTGCTAACATTAAATGTTTCCAAAACCCACTATGTTGCCTTCTCAGCGAACTCTTCTACACAGCCTAGCATTCCGGATATAAAGGTTCATAGATGCTCCCAACCTGCGCTTAACACCTGTAATTGCCCTCCTATTCAAAGATCATCTTGCGTCAAGTATCTGGGGGTGTACATTGATTGCACACTGAGTTGGAATAAACATGTGGACGTAACAGTGTCTCGGGTACGAAAGCTTATGTTCCCAATGAAAAGGCTCAGAAATGTAGTTGCTTTCCCGCTCTTGAAAACTATTTATTATGCTTTAGCTCAGTCACTACTAACATACTGCATCTCAGTTTGGGGTGGTACTTTTAAGACCTTCATGCTTCGCCTTGAGAGGGCGCAAAGGGCCGTTGTGAAGGTGATGCTTCAGAAACCGTATCGCTACTCTACAACCCAATTATACAAGGACATGTCTGTACTCACTTGCAGGCAACTCTGTGCACTCAATATAATCCTACGTAAGCATTCCTCCCTTAATTATGACTCAAAATTGCTTATAAATAAACGACGTAAAGACCTGGTTTGCCCTCCTGTTAGAATAAAAACTGCCCTGGCAAGTAGAAACTATTTGAGTCTGAGTGGCCGCCTATATAATGCAATAAACAAAACATGTAACATTTATTCCCTTCCAAAATACAAGTGTAAGACCGTAGTAAGCGAATACCTTCAGGGTCTTACTTACGACGACACTGAAAAGCTGTTCGCCAGGGAATCATAAATAATAAGCGCTAAAACACACAAAAGCACACACTCAAACGCACACACACCAACACACACACACCCTCTTGTTTGTATATACAGACACCACTCACACACACATTCACGTATTTCCTTGCATGCCTTAAAATAAAAGTAAATTAAATTATTTTTAATCTAACTATATTCAATTCAATTTTTATTAAACTGAAAATGAGCGTAACTTAATTTGTACGAGTACTATTTGTATCATAGTTATAGTAAATCATGGTTGTAGGAGGAAGGCGCCGGTGTCTGTAACACAGTTCATACTAGCACAGACATCGTCGTTAACTCTATCTTCAATATGCTCAAAATGCTGTACTTTGTATTTTTGGATAGGATAGATGAGTTGTACCAACATTATTGTTAATAAATAAATTATTATTATTAAATTTTCTGTTCATTTTTCTGTTCAATTATTTTTAAAGTCCGTGCATTTATTTTGGCACTTGATAAATCTGCTTAGTTATATTTATTCGTGAATCTTTCGTTTTTAACTCATCATCATAAGTTTTATCATCATAAGATAAATAAATTGTAATAATATTAGATGTTTCTTATTTTAAAGTTCCTCGTGCGTTCGAATCGCATGAGTCGTAGATTCGCGGCAGAGTCAACCAGTGCGGTCGGTTGGTATTAATTGTGAAAGTTACTCGGTTGTTAGCTACACCAACTAATCTGAACGGTACGTGTTCTCCGTGCGCCACGCAACTGTGACGCACGGAAACTTCTTACTAATTTCCTGGGAATTTCTAGAAAATGTCCCTTATATTGTTTATAAGTGAGGGATTTTTTTGGTTTCGTTTCAAGACTGGTGTAGCAGAAACAGTATGAAAACGGAGCAGTAGTTTTATTTCATAGTCATCAAATTATTGTAAATTCTATGGTTTAAGAAATATAGTTATTCATCATCATCTGCTTAGCCTTTTCCCAACTACGTTGGGGTCGGCTTCTAGTCTAACCGGATGCAGCTGAATACCAGTATTTTACATGGAGCGACTGCCTATCTGACCTCCACAACCCCGTTACTGGGTAACACAATACCCCTTGGTAAGACTGGTGTCAGACTTTCGGGCTTCTGACGACCCGTAACGACTGACAAAGATCAACGAATGACAGCCGGGACCAACGGCTCAACGTGCTTTCCGAGGCACGGAGGGGTTTTGGTATGTAAAGATGGTCACCCATCCACAGACCAACCGAGTTAAGCGTAGCTTAACCTGATTGATCGACCCGTGCAGCTGTTATTACTGAACCCCACAGAAACACATAGTTATTATGGAGATTAATAGGGTAATAAATGGATGAATATTTTACCTTCAGTGAAAATCCAGTCTGTTTTAAGATTTGTATTGAATTTAATTTCGCATAACTGGCGAAATGGGAGTGTACCATAAGTACATCTCTGCCTAACTCTTCTGGGAATACAGGCGTGACGTTACCTCTTCTTCTTTTCGCGTGGTAAGTGACAAACCTGGTGTCAGAGTTTTAAAGTCGCCAATGGGCCTCTGACTTGGCTTCCCAATTCGTCGAGAAATCTCTCAGGCATGCATAATACAATTTTTCGTTTTTTCGGCACTTTAATCAATGTATTTGAAACTAGAATAATTACACTAGCTTCAATAACTCTACTGAAATATTCCTCCACAAAAATCTCTTTCAGCTTTGTTTTGTATAAACAGAAAAAAAAAGACATTTGAACTAATAAACTGCATACAACAGCGCTTCAGCAATACCAGCATCAATTTCACAGTCTACGTTTGATTTTGCATCAAAAGCCTTGATCGCTTTTGTACGCTGTATGAAAGCGTAGATTGGTCAAAGGTACAATTTTTATTGAAAAAATAAAACTTCAAACATATCACGCAAAGGCTCACTGACTATGCAAACAAGTTTTACAATGGGAGTATATAAAACTAAATAATAAATAAAAGGTACAATCAAGCTTAAGGGCCGAGTCACTCCGGAATGGCAGCGGCCGGCAGCGACGCGGCGAGCACTTTCAGTGTGAATAAAATTAATTTTAAACGTTATCTACATACTTAAAAGACCAGTATCGCTTGAAAAGGTCGCGAGGCCGCCCGCGGTGACGCGAGCGGCCGCGCGCCACGCGCATCTTGTCGGTGGTTCTGCCCGCGGCTGCCAGTGGCGACGCGAGGCCACTGGCGTCACCGCGGGCGGCCGCGCGTATGTAATGTAGAAACTAAACTAGTCAAGTGGAGACTAGGCACGTGGGATCTGGAGGTCGCGCGAGGCCGCCAGCGGCCGCCAGTGGCGACGCGAGGGGGGATCTGGAGGTCGCGCGAGGCCGCTGCCATTCCGATGTGACTCGGCCCTTACAAATTTGCGGGTATGAACACAAATACGATTGCTTTGTTCTCAAACCAAATCCAAATAGGTACCTACATAATAGAACTGTGTAAATCAATAACGTCTCTTCAGTCATAAATCAATAAAAAATCTACGCTCAGGTTTAAAAAAAAATCTTGGCACAAGTAAAATTGCGCATTCCACGATTATTTTCTGAATGGACATACGACCTTTTGGATTACAACCACGCCGTGTTCCGAGTCCTGTTTTCATTCACAGCTGCATTATTTTTATGCTTACCTAGTTCCTATTATGTAAGAATATTGACATTACTGTCTGAATAGAAAGGGAAAACGTATCGTTTAAATGAGATAATTTCTATCAACCAGCATTGTTGATGAATCGTCATTTATATTAACATTAACATATCGCTTCTATTTCCCGAAGAGTTGGCAGAGGTGTATCTATTAGCACACCCACATTTCGCCAGTTCTGTTTAAGTCCCATGTAATAGGGGGCGAGCCTATTGCCAACAACCGGTCACAAATCCAGACTATGGTTTGCTACTGAGAAATTCCAAATTGAAAAACCCATAACACTTTGCCCGACCAAGGAATCGAACCCAGTACCCCATGCTTGGTAGTAGCGCTTGTAACCGCTAGACCAACGGGGCAGTCTATTTATATTATTCTCTTTAAAAGAAAATATTTCCTTGATAGGTAGCATTAAGGCTCTCGCAGACAGGCGCGATGCGACAGCGCGACGAGACAGGGCGACGCTACCATAATAGAACAATTTCTATGAATACTTCATGGAAATTGTTCTACCAGAATCGCGTCCCACTGTCGCGTCGCACCTGTCTGCTAGAACCTTTAATTGCTTATTGGTCTGTGTTTATTAACTGTTTTTGGAGATATATCATGTCGTTAAAAGAAATAAAGCTTTCATTTACGAAATAAATCCCATTCTCAATATCGTTTATCAAGGTAGAAATGAGATTACATTCTTGTCTAATACCTAGTGCTGATATTAGAGGTGAAGAGCTCTTCAGAAACAATTTGCTTCGCAAGGTCAAACTGGGACAGTAATCTAAAATGTGTATGATTAAAGTAAAGTATTTTTAACCGATTTCCAAAAAGGAGGAGGTTATATGTTCGTCGCGTGTGTATGTATTTTTATGTTATTTTTTTATTTGTGTTCTCCGATTTCTTCGTCAATTGTGGACCGATTTTGAAAATTCTTTTATCTTCCTGTCACTGTTATTTACATAGCAGGTAGTGGTATTCGAATTTGTGTGGGGTAGGTACCACAACAAAAAAGTGAAAAATAAAATCTTTTTACAAAAATAAAAACAACTGACTTCCAAAAAAAAAACACTAAAAAGTGAAAATTTACTCCCAATTTCGGAAGTCAGTGTCTTTGGTTTTGAATTTTCGTTTTTTTGCCAGGGATACTGAACGAGACACATACAGGGATACTGAACGAGACACATACAGGGATACTGAACGAGACCAATAAGTTTCATTGATATACTCGTATTGCCTGTAGGCGTTCAATATCCCTTTTGCCCTAAAAGTATTAATAAAGAAGGTATCGTATTTACAAAAATTGTATCTGAAGTACCCATTTGTTTGTCCGAATTTCCATCAATCAACAATCAACTCAGCCTATCGCAATCTACTGCTCGACATAGGCCACTGCCAGGCTTCACCACAACACGCTATCCGCCGTATTCCGCATCCAGTCTGTCCCACCCACCTCTTTAAGGTCATCGGTCCATCTACCTGGGGGGCATCCGAATACGGTTGCCGATACGAGGTCTCCACTTCAATCCACTCCAGAACTCGTCTGCTCCACCGGCCATGGGTCCTTCGACAAACATGACCACTGCCACTTCAGCTTGCTTAAGGACATCGCTCATTATAGCAGCACCACTCCGACATAGCAAATAACTGGTCATTCAAGTTAGGATTTTAAACAATTTTACGATAGCTATACAGAATAGTGGACGGCACGGGCAGTGAGTGGCCCACGAGCCGTCAGACGGCACGCAGACAGCACGCTTCAAGCGAGGAGCCCGCTCCCCGGCGAAGAAACGCCTTCAGGCGGTATGCATGGCCTCGCCGTCCGCGCGGCGACGCCTCGTTGGCCGTGCGGTGTGCCCCGCATGAAGCGTGCTGTCAACGCGACGTGGGACGGCGCGCGGGCCGGTCAGTGCCCGCGAGCCATCCACTATTCTGTATAGCCATCGTAAAAAAGACTTTAATGCATGTGATTCAAAATCTTAACTTAAATGACAAGTTATTTACCGAGTCGGAGAGGTGCTGTTATAATGAGCGATGTCCTTTACTCTGCAAGGTATTTCGGTAACTCCAGTTTTTTCCCGGATAGTTTCATTCCTGATTTTATCCTTCAAAGAAACTCCGAGCATAAGCTTCGATGACTTTTTCGTAAATCTATTATTACCTTCATAGTCAACTAAGTCAGATTCTCGGAATCAAATATTCTAATAATGGTATTATTTTCACAATTACTCCGACTATGCCGCCTGCCGAAATGTTACTGTGCAGGCGCGAGATCCCTAGGGAGTTTTTAATCCAACCCCGAAACTTCCAGACACACATTAATGAGGAAATAATACCACATTACCTGCCCCTATTTCGTTCACAAAGTTAGATTGAATAAAAGGTTGTATACCTGTATTAGTGTCAAAAGTTTATGATTTAATTTCATTGCATTTATCCCAGGTTTTTAATTAAGTCGAGAAGATTAGTTATTTCAATTTTCGGGTAGGATTTTATTTTTCGTTTTTCGTTGAAATTTCACCTAATTTGATTTTCGTCGCAGTTTATAACTTTTATTAAACATGGATTCTGTTATTGGGGATTTAAAAGTAGGTAATCATTTTATAATACGGGGTAATGTAGGTAAAGAGGAAGTTTACTGTCTCCTATTACTATTACACAGTAGTTGACAATTGTCGTATGACAATCAATCTGCCTAGCCTTTTCCCAACTATGTTGGGGTCGGTTTCCAGTCTAACCGGATGCAGCTGAATACCAGTATTTTACATGGAGCGACTGCCTATCTGACCTCCACAACCCAGTAACTGGGTAATACGATACCCCTTGGTAAGACTGGTGTCAGACTTTCGTGCTTCTGACGACTCGTAACGACTGTCAAAGATCCACGAATGACAGCCGGGACCAACGGCTTAACGTGCTTTCCGAGGCACGGAGGAGACTCGGTATGTAAAGATGGTCACCCATCCACTGACCAACCCCGGCAAGCGTAGCTTAACCTGAGTGATCGACCAGTGCGGCTGTTGTTACTTAGCCACGAGCTCCTCGTCGTATGACAATCAATTGTCTCAAATCATTTTTAACCCCCGATGCAAAAAGAGGGTTGTTATAAGTTTGACTGCTATGTGTGTGTGTGTCTGTCTGTGGGACCGTAGCTCTTAAACGGGTGCACCGATTTGAATGCGGTTTTTTTTATTTGAAAGCAGGTTTTCTGGCGATGGTTCTTAGTCATGTTTTATCAAAATCCAATCAGCCGTTTGAAGATTATGAGATTTTTTCTAGTTGATTAATGGATGTATGTGAGCGTTTTCCACAGGTCTGATAGATTTGAAATTTGGTGTTCTGTTACTTCAATGATATTAGAAGAACATAGTAACCTTAAACTGATGCTGCAGCATCACCTGGAATTTGCAGGATACCCAACTGATAACCAACTTATAGCACAGGTATCGTGTTTGGGCTCATTAGAATGTTCTCAATGAATAGGTTACAGATAGATGATGAACAGGGTCTGATGATGGAGTTGGAAAGGGAAATGAGTAAATGTTTCTGTCGAGGGATTTTAAAATTTTAATATAATTTCACTTGTGAAGGAATGTTATTATCACTGGTCATTGTTATGACAGATCATTATCAGTCGGGTAGCTATCCGAATGATAATGATCCGTTAAATCTATATTTGCAATTCAACTGTTGCATAGTCCATGCTAATTCATCCCCGAAAAAACACACACTAAAAACCAATAAATTAACCATTCCCTCACCTTCCAATCTCTATTAATAATGAGAAAATTGCGCCACCCAAATGAGGCAGATTAAACATTGTTCCAGCGCGCCCAATTTCACTGTGGAACGTACTCCTACAATTTATGACGGGACACGTGTGAAGCGGCCCGCGGTTTTAATATCTGCTGTAAATTAGCCTGAGCGAATGGATACTGCACAAATTGGCCCGTACTACGCTCTTATTTACTTTATTGTTTTAGAAACGAAGGTTGATGTTATCGGCGTTATTTATGACCAATGGTGAAGTAATGTGATGAAACTTGTGTTGGTTCGGAGTTTTTTTGAAGTGAAAACTTCTTTAAGCTCGCTGAGTAATTTTTGGTAGGGGATAAACTTATGGATTTGCGTCATCGACATGCTCGCGCCGTAGTGCTGTACTATAGAATATAGATGGCGCTAATACCAGTTTTAGTTTTCGTTTCTATCGGCAGTTGCCTGATGCCTATTTTTTGCACGACTCATTATGCGAAGCATTAGAGAGAGCTTTGCGATCGAAAAATTTAATTTTGCCTCCTTTCTGCAACTGTTTTTATTGTTACACTCCTGCTAGTACACAGAACCTACTTAATTTATATACCATTGTATAGATAATTTTATAGAGATTAATTCGGTACTTGTATTTAACGCAGCAGAAACAATCGAATTTCGAAAAAATCGATTGATTGAATTTTTTTTTTTATAGATTTGTTTTCCGCCATAAGAGGAACCCTATTGAAAATTGCTCTTTTATTCAAAGTAGTTTAATTATAATTAATAAAAAATTAACTAATACAATATCTATTTCTACATAATTTATATACATTTCCAACTTCGACCCTCATCCGTTGCCTAGCAACCAACAAAGCAAACCTAAATAGTCTTTGACAGTACATACAGATTGCGACGTGAGAAATTTTACCCATATTGATGGGTAAAATTTTTGAATAAGCGTTACGAGGCTTGCACTTTTGGATTTTGCATATATTTTGTATTGTAAAACATATGGTTTTTGTAACATTGTTGTAGATTTTTGGTACTTTGTGTTTTAGATTGGAAGACAGCAGCAGCATGTTTACTACTTTAATAATACGAATTGTGTTTCGCGTTTATATTACACTTACAATCTGTTCCAATGTTTTCAACCCTAAACTGGATCCTCTAGTCGAGACTCTTATGGTTACAGCACGGTATGATAATGGATAAATAGAATACTAGCAGACAGGTTTAGCTTAAACATAAGCATCAACATCATTTCTCTACCAGAATTTGATGACGTAGTTTATCCATTAGGATGATAAACGCTGTTTCGATAATCCGTAAGAGCCGCTTCGATATGACTCATTATTAGCCGATAACAACGTGTTGACAGCGCTTCGGAAAATGGCACTAGGTAATCGGGTCGGTCAGCCAATCGGTGCGCCGTGCGGTAACGTAGGCACGTGTGATTGGCTTACGAAGCCTTGCGCTGACCGACGGATTAGCTAATGCAGCTGGCCGAGTGCTGCTAAATCCAATACTGTTGCCCCAAATTTCAGGCTTTGGACTAATTAGTCTGTGATTCAGTTTAGCGATTAGGTATGATTTCATTTAGCGATCTTTCCTAAATCGTGAGTTTCATCTGTCTTATCAGATCAGTCTGTTTTGTTTTTACGCTTATCAATGTGTGGTCTGTGAATTAACTATTATTTTATAAGTATCTGCCGTTTTCAACACCTGTTTTATTTAAATTTAATACTGGATAAAGTAGGCTACAGTAAAAACATAATTAATGGGCTCTTATTTGCACTTGCATTTTCATTATAAATGAATATTTTATTTACTTTTAATTTTATTTATTGGGTGCATAGATTTGTACTGATTTAAGTAGTTAATGGTTTTTGCATGTACGTTTTGTGCGCCCTGGTCCGCCCAGTTAATCTTATATTTTGAATTGTTTTGAATATTTTTCTTACATTATTCTTACATACAGAAACAACAATCTAGAGTAATGTACCCAGGATTATGTCAAAAAATATTTTATTTTTTATTTTCATTTCTTAACCAAAACTAGACAACAAGTTGATGATTGGAGCATCCTTTTAAGCAAAAAATGCCTGTATTAGGAGACTCCGCTCTTCCATAACAAGATAGTTTTACAAAAACAATAGAATTACATTGTTAAGATTGTGATATTTTTGTAAGTGATAATGTAAAGTAATGAAATTTAATTTTAGGGACTACTCAGTTTATTAAAACTGAGTAGTCCCTAAAATTAAATTTCATAATTAAATTAAAAATAATTAAATAAAAATAAAAAATAAAAAATAATAAATAATTAATTAAATTTAATAATTTAATTAAATATTCCATACGTCACACAAACTACATTACATTAGTAATGTAGTTTGTGTGACGTATGGAATATTTAATTGTAATAGGAGTGTCCTTGGAGTTTCTTGCCCGTTCTTCTCGATAGAGATCTACGTTTTGGAATGGGCAACTAGGTTCAACTTTCTCTTTGACAATTTAAAAGTGCCTGTAAATAGTTTAATTGAAATAAATGCTTTGAGTGTTTTGAATTTTGAATTGTCCTGTCCAAATTTCAATAATTCATACAAAAGAGGACGTTCAATTTTTGCTGAATTTGATAATTTTTCTTTCCGTAGGAACCCAATTCCAACTTTTTGTAACCCAAAACCACAAATTTACCAAATCAGTGCAGCCGTTCTTAAGATACGCTTACCAACAAACAACATTTAATTTTTTATTAAGTAAATAGAAGATATACAAAGACCGTTATACCAAACAAACACTCACGTCTACGGCATTTCTCACAACACTAATCCTTTCTAATTATGCATCCCACCAACAAAAGGAGACTAACACAACATTTGTAGCATACCTATTGTGCACTATACACCCAAAAAGCTAACAACATCATGCATAAACTGCTCTTACCCAGTGACCCGTCCAAAACCGACCGCTAATCTAAATTAAACCGTGTTTTGAAGAGCAAAAGGTGTATTATCATTTGGTCGGATGGTCACGTCAACTCTTATTAAGTTCGCCTGGTAAGCTCCTTATCAGGCAGTGTATGGTGAAGATAAAGCGAACGCCAATGCCCGCTGTCTGCTGGAATGCATTCGGTGTAATCGCGTACAATGGTGATTTCAGTTTATTTGTCCTACGTCCCGCGTTGAGAAGATGTAATGTCGAGTGCTAAGTATAATTTGCCCGTTTCTGAGCCGAGTTTGCAACGGTTTTCGTACACGGCTACAACTGTAAATGTTACTTTATTTCAGTGTTATTGTGATGTCTTGACTATGCCTTGGCAATCTAATGTTTCGACTGTAATATACTATGTGATTGTTATTTATATCCTTAAAGTTAATCCATAATAACAAATAAAATGTTGCATTTAATCAAAATACAATTTATCGTTCAAATATTCTTGCTTTAGCCTCTGAATACCGCAAGCGGGTTAACAAAAGTTATGCCACCACCAGTAGTTGTCCGAGCGAGTAGGGCGGAAGACCATTTCTGGAGCTTTACTGCACGAAATTTGACAGCTTCGCCCCCCATCGCCCCGCGTCGCCCCTAGCATTTCTCACCCCAATATTATTAAGCTGGCTTTTATCGCGCCCACCTCACCGCGTAAATTAATAGAGGTAATTGTGGCATACAGTTTAAATGAGTAAAAACTGCTCGGAACATTCAATTATTCGGTTCGGTTGAGGAAATATGTTTGAAGAGGGCGAGCTTGTAAAAACCTTTGTTTTAGTTATGACTGCGTGATTATTGAGATCAATTAGTAGGGTTTGGGGTGAATGGTTTTTTGTGTTAATTGATTTATTATTATGTACCATCGCGGGCACTGGCGGTGGGCCACTTTTCAACCTTATTACTAAGGTCATAAGGGTGACAAGTGGTCGACCACCATTGTCCGCGGTTCTACCTTTACGTTTGGGTATTATTAAAATTTAATTTAATGGGTAATTATTTAGCTAGCTAGTCGCATCATAAATTCACGAACATCTAACATGCCGTTTTTTTTTTTTTTCGATTAGTCTATCACAGTAGACATTGCTTAAAAAAAATCATTTAATTGGTAGTTACACATTGTGGAATGCAAATAAAGAATTATCTTCGCTGGTTAATAACATAATAAATTGAACTTAAAGCAACATACTGAGTACAAATACAAATAATTTATTTTCTTTCTCAAGTTATGTACTACA
This sequence comes from Agrochola macilenta, assembly GCA_916701695.1. Classification (NCBI taxonomy): domain Eukaryota; kingdom Metazoa; phylum Arthropoda; class Insecta; order Lepidoptera; family Noctuidae; genus Agrochola; species Agrochola macilenta. Next base: position 11,040,673 of record OU753562.1, read on the forward strand.
TCTAGTGGTTAAAGTGACCTTTAGACAAAAATTGCCTGTGTTAGGACACTTCGCTCTTCCGAAGCTTAAAGTTACGTGGTGTACCAACAATTTTGAATCTTAATATTTTAAGAAAACAATTCAAAATAACTTTATAAAAAGAAAAAGATATGCCAAATTTTGAATTTACTTAAATAAGAATAAAAATGGAAAAAAGCAAAAGTACTGACAAACTACTAACCTGCAGTAATTATTTATCAAATGTCACGTAAGCAATCACAAAATAAATTATTTATAAACATTTTTGAAACAGTTACATCGTAAAACTTCCAAACAAAGCCAACCCTACAATGTAGGTATAAACTATTAATCTAAATTTAATACCTGTAACAAAATCTTGTACAAAAACTTTCCTCCAATTTAAAAGTAGGCAGGTAATGTAATTTTGTAAGTTAATTTCAATGCTTCTACGTCGCCCTAATTCGTTTAACTGGGAACGCTCCCGAAGAATGTTATCGGGATTTTATGAATATTCAAACCAAGTAATCATGTCGAGGTAAATACGATTAAAACGAGTCTGCTTTAATATTTAATTCTGTCTGACAATCTCGAAGTATACAATTATATGGTTAGTATTTAATTATGATTATGATTATAATTATGACTCAGCGATCATTGTGCCGATAGTCGTATCAGCCAATAGCTTAGTTGCCAAGAGCCTCGACCAACACCTAAGGAGGCTCTTGTTGGGCAGCTGGATCAAGGGCTTGATTCAGAAAGCGGTACTCCTTGACACGGCTCGCATTGTTAGGAGGTTCCTTTCTCTAGAGCCCTGACCGCCGGTAGCTTGGACCCTGTTCCCGATACCAGTGGGCTACTATTTTTTATATTTTTAAATTATTTTTTTAATGATTTTTATTAAAAAACTTAAAAATGTACTCAATAAGTTTATAGATGAATAAATGAATATAAATCTACTTGTATACACAACCTTAGTAGCCAGGATTATCCACCAGCAACTTGCTCTGAAATACAGTCTTGTGGAATCGGAAGTACCGTACTATTGGTATGTGCCCGACCCTGTTCTCAAAAAAGACAATATCACGTTGTATTGTGATCGATCTATCATCACTGACAGGACTATTGTTGCCAATAAGCCAGACATAGTGGTGATAGATCGATTAGAGCGTCGCACATTGATTATTGATATAGGGGTGACGAGAACCTCGTGAAAGCTGAAAAAGATATGCAGATTGAGTATCTTGACCTGGCTCGCGAGGTTGTCGCCATGTGGGATGTGGATACAGCAGTCAGTCAGTAGATGTGACGGCCAATGGCATAATAGCCAAGAGCCTCCTCAGGTGTCCTCCTTAAGTATCCTCCTCAAGGGCTTGATCCAGAAAGCGGTACTTCTGGAGACGGCGCGTATTGTTAGGAGGTTTCTCTCTCAGGAGCCCTGACCACCGGTAGCTTGGATCCTATTCCTGATACCGGTAGGCTACAATTTTTTATATTTTTAAATGTATTTTTTTTTGTTTTTATAAAAATATTTAAAAATGTGAATTAAATGAATAAAGGAAATATTTATTAAATAATATTAAATAAATATTTGCTGTCGATTTCAGACTCCGGTGGGGTAATTCCGTAGCAGACTAACAGTAGCAATGGGTTTCATTTTGACAATTCTGCAACATTCATTGTTGAACGTTGAACGTTGTTGAACAGACAACTTTTTCGAACATCAAAGCAATGGATTAGCAATATCCTTCAAAATCAATGAAATCGTGATTGTTGGTGTGTTACGCAATTACGGTGCCGCACCCCAATGCTTATGCATAAAACATAGTGTCGTTATTTCGGCGTTCGAACTCTTCATTAAAACGTTAATTTTACTTGTTGTTTTTTTTTTCAGCTTCTCAAATAAGTTGCCTACCATGGCACAATGCACATGCGTAGCTACCCTATACAACTAACTTAATTGTTGTTATATTTCTAGAGCATTTAAAAAGAAGGAATATAATCTTTTTATTGTATCTCTTTATTAGCTACCTAGCAACTTTCTCTAGAGTACTTACATAAAACTTAATGTGAATTTAAAAAGTTTCTTAATTAAGCACTCGAGACATTACGAAGGATATGTTCCAGTTCTTTTTTTGCCTCATGAGAGACGCCGTTTGCCTCATGAGAAAGTGCCTTATCTTTGGCTACTCTTTTAGTGACTTACAGATGGTAAGTCCCTTTGCTTTATTTTTGGTATAACTATAACAATAATGAAGATTTTCTTTTACTTTATCTAAGAGGCTATCGTGAACGCATCCAGGGCAAAAAAATAAACTTCATAATGACTTCTCTTTGTAAGCATTGCTTTGAATAAAATGAAAGAAGGAGTTTTGAATGAACTACAATAATATTTTTTTACCATTTTATTTTTACGCAATTCTTATCAGTTTTACCAATGTCGAAGAATGTCAATTTTACCTTTACCAATTTTATAATATTTCAACTTTTTTAATATTTATATATTTTATAATATTTTTACTTTTTACCGATATTACCGAATTTTCTATATTAGCGCTTATTATTAAGTAAGTTAGCTTATTTGTCATATTAATTGTTTTATAATGATAATAATAATCTTTATTTATCCAAAAAAAAACATACAGAGTTTGAAAAACAGTTTGATATTTGGTTTAGAAATACATTTAAAGTAGTTTAAGTTACAAAATCTGTACAAGAATAATACTCTACCTCTTAAGCTAGGGTATATTTGTATTTTAAAATAAAAATAATAATAATAATAAATATTTTTTAAAGCCGAAGTGGGTATGCACCGGGATGTGATCGCAGTGGACAAGGGACTCACCCCACTGTCCATGGCTAAAGAGAACTGGCGCAAACCTGTAATACTTACTACAGATGACCGCAAGGAGGTATGGCAGAGCAAGGAGCTTCACGGGCGCTACTATCGGGCTCTTCATGAGCCTGGTGTAGATTTCTTAGCGTCCGTATCCTGACTACGTTTCGGTGACCTTTTCGGGGAAACTGAAGGTTTTGTCTGTGCAATTATGGACGAAGTTATCTTGACGAATAACTACCAGAGACATATTATGAAGGACGGGACGGTTGACGTGTGTCGCGCATGCCATCGTCCGGGTGAGTCCATCAGACATATTATCTCTGGTTGTTCGCGTCTGGCTAACGGCGAGTACTTACACAGGCATAACCAAGTGGCCAGGATTATTCACCAGCAACTTGCTTTGAAATATAAACTTGTTGACTCTGAGGTACCGTGTTACAAGTATGTGCCCGTCCCAGTTCTCGAAAATGACCATGTCACGTTATACTGGGATCGGTCTATCATTACTGACAGGACTATTGTAGCCAATAAGCCTGATATAGTGGTGATAGACTGATTAGCGCGCCGCGCAATGATAGTCGATGTTACCATCCCACATGACGGGAACCTCGTGAAAGCTGAGAAAGAGAAACAAATTAAATATCTCGACTTAGCACACGAGGTTGTCGACATGTGGAATGTGAGCTCGGCTATCATTGTGCCGATTGTCGTAACGGCCAATGGCCTGATTGCCGAAAGCCTCGACCAACATCTCTCGAGGCTGTCGTTAGGCGGTTGGATCAAGGGCCTGATTCAGAAGGCAGTACTCCTCGATACGGCTCGCATTGTGAGGAGGTTCTTGTCTCTGTAGCCCTAACCACCGGTAGCTTGGACCCTGCTCCCAACACCGGCGTACCACTATTTTTTTATATTTTTAAATGTTTTTATAATATCTTTTGTAAAAAATATTTAAAAATGTAATTTTATATGAAAAAATATGAATAAACGAAATAATAAATATTATTATTAATAATATGTTTACGGTCATTAATCAACAAAATGTACATTATGCATGTGGTGTTTAACTTAATATAACTGATACACTGTTATTTTACTTTTTTTTTATGTATTATGTGTTTGTATTAGTGTAATCAATTGTTGGTGAACCTAATAAAATAAATAAGAACAAAACCAGCATATTTTTTTGCTTTAGTACAGAAGGTCGACTCCGTATTTTAGGTATGCGGCGGGCTCGTCTTGTCGGGCCAATTCAGTGAGCGTCACGTAGTCAGAAGATATAAGAGTTACGCGATAGAAAGAGAGGCAACTTCAAGGTGAATATAACTAGCGCTGAGAGACCTGAATTGCACTTTATTTTGTTGTAGCAAGAGTCGCTTTTTATGTAAATGATTTTGCGGAGTGAATCATCTGTATTTATCTGTGGCTCTAGTAATATAGTACTGCGATAGCTATCCAAATTAAATCCAATTTCCTTGACAACAAGATTCGTAGATTTCACAAGTAAAGAATGCCGAATTCTTACATACAGAATCTTGGTAGGTAAGTACCTACGTCATCAAAGAATATGGTTGTCATCTAAACTTATTTCAGACGTAAGGGGAAATAAACAAGGAAATGAGAGATGTCGTTTCTGTTACAAGTGCCATTTTCATGATATTCAGTGTTATGATAATGTCTTGTAGTAAATAAAATGGGGAAAACTGTACGTATGGAATCTGTGCCAAGGAAACGGCAGGAACTTTTATATGAGTCTATGATTTTGTATAGGTATAGAAAGTGATGCTAGCTACTGATCGTTGAGCTCTTTAAGTTTTATTTATTCTAAATATCTATTTAGTATTAACGCGCTTACGATTGCCATTTATAGGCTTCCATAAATTAAAAAGAAAAACATTTTGACTGGAGTTACACGATATCTGACACGGACGTCCACTGTTTGTGTCTAACCGCATCTGTGGTCAAGTGGTTAGACCACCTGTTTCAGACCCAGAGGTCCCTGGTTCGATTCCTAGTGGAGGCAAAATGTTGTGCTCACTTTGGTTGGTGGTAGGATTTGTTCTAAGTCCAACTGGCTAGCTACCACCATCTAAGTCTGTCGCCATAACAACAATGTTAACAGCATTGTGGGTTTCGGTAGTTAGAGGTAAGATAGCCAGTTCCTCTGTGGTTGAGGATTCCGGGGGTAGCTCGCTTCCACCTTCGGCCTGATCATCACTTACCATCAGGTGAGATGCATGCCAAGAGCATCGCCGTTGTGGTTAAGACATTAAACTACATTGTCTTTCTCTAACCTGACCATTACAATGTTATTGTATGGAATTTAAAGACAGACGAGTTTGTTTCGGTATTACTTCTAAGAGTAGTCGGCTAGGAAACACCGACTTCATCTAGTTTAAATCCTATACTATTAAACGAGCAATATTTGTAATCACGTTCTCGATAACGGCTCTAACAATTTTGATGAAAATTTGCAATATAGGGGCGGGGTTAAGTGGGCGAAAAATCGATCTACCTAGGTCTCTTATCTAGGAAATTTATTTTTCTCCGTATTTAACCCGAGCAGTATGGAATTAGTAAGTACCTACTATCATCGCAGCATGGAATTAGTATGTACTATACATGGAATTAGTTTTCTTTTTTTTTGGGTGGGAAATTATCAAATAACTTATCCCGCTCCTCGTGTCAGACCCTTACTGACTAAAACCCAGCCGTGTTCCTTCAGTGTTGCCTGTACTGTAATACTATTAAATGAGTAAACTCTATTTTCACCTTAACAGAGCTCGTGCAACCACTGTACTGAAAAAAAAAACGAGTTAAAGTGTATTTTTTTACCCGTATACAAATAAAAGTCATTTATCATTAGTGTGCTGATAAGTCGGACACGCAGGTACTGAGCATGGATTCTGCAGGTCTGTGTTTCATTGGATGGTGACGCTGATCATCCCGGGTATCTATAGATAGACGAGGAACGCAGATAGCAAATCTTTTTACAAAAAATCTTAAGTTATTTTGCACTTTAGAGTTCTTTTAACAAATCCGTTGACAAAAAAATTGCCGAATGCATAACCACCTACTTTTTTTTAAGTCGGTAAAAACCATTGAACTGGCCGAATGCATCACCTCCTACTTTTATTGAAGTCGGTTAAAACCATAATATCTTACTTATTTTGATTTTGAAGAGCGAGATATAAATACTGGTTCAGCTTAACCTTATTCAAATTTTAATTTAGAAACTTCTGCTCAGTGGCCTCAATGAAAATAAAACAAAATTATTAAATTACACAAAACAATAAACCCAAATAAACAAAAGACAAAGAAACTTAGTGAACCGCTTTCACAATAAAATACCGAAATTATAGTCGTTTGAATAACAAAAGCAAGAACAATAAAGAATTATAAGATTCGATGTGAATTAAACTTTTTTTTTCTTAGACACAATTCCGGGGTAAGCCATAAACTTGGTGGAAGTTCTTAAAGGGAAACATTCGGAATCAGTACAAAGGCGACTTGATAATAACGCGCGACTCCATTCAGTGTACTGTAATCATCTTCCATTCCCAATTTCTGAAACTTTTTTCATCTTTGTTCACATCTGTTTGGGCGCTTTGCTAGCCGTCTTTTGATTCTCGTAACGCTTTCTACTAAGACACTTTTTATACGGAATTACTTTGCAAAATATACGTTAGGCTACTACTCCCTTGTTTGTAGACATCTATACAAATATGGACATGGCAGACGTTGTCCTGCCCGGACAGCGCCACCTACCGGGTCCAATTGTATTGTTCACGCATCATACGCGTGCACCAGCGGCAGCGGGGGACGCGCGGGTGGTCACACAGCTGATCGAGCTTCGGCCGCGCCCCACGACTCGTCCACAGATACGGTCGTCGACGGACGTACCGTGCGATCTACAATTTTAAATTATATACTGTAACCCAAATTATCTGCATTAATGTATTAAATCAAGTCATTTCCAAACAAGTCATTTAATTTCATATCTTAAACAGTATTTTCAAACCATCCAGAGAACCACTCAAATATGTATACATACAAAATTCCATCTTAATCGGTCCAGCCGTTTAGGAGGAGTTAGGTGACCAACACTCGTACGGAAGAATTATATAACAATCAATCTGCCTAGCCTTTTCCCAACTATGTTGGGGTCGGCTTCCAGTCTAACCGGATGCTGCTAAATACCAGTATTTTACATGGAGCGACTGCCTATCTGACCTCCCCAACCCAGTAACTGGGTAATACGATACCCCTTGGTAAGACTGGTTGTCAGAATGGAAGAATTATATATATAAAGATATACAATAAAGAAGATGCAGTTCAATTGGAAAACAAAACGGGTATCTCTTGCAAGTTACAAGGATTCTTGTCAGTTCACGACAATTTTCACGTCTTTTCTTTCTTTTTGGTGTGGTTAGTGACTCACCTGGTGTCAGAGTTTTTATGCCGCCCATGGGCCTCTAACTTGGCTTCACATGCCGTTGAGTAATATCTCTCAGGCATGCCATTTCTTTACGATGTTTTCCTTCACCTTTTTTGAAGCAAGTGATAATTATACAATACGTATAATTATCACTTGCTTCATGAATTCGTAAAGTCAGAGGCGCCTGTCTTGGCAGTCCAACGGTCACATCACTGCTTCCATAATTTTCGGTATATAATAATCGTTCGGTTAAATATGTACTGAAAATGATGCGTCAACATATCAAACAAATAAACACAATAAGTTGAAGGTTTTTGATGTGTAACATCTTTTCTCTCGCTTTCCTGCAATCTGTGGGAGAGATTTAGTGAAAAGGAACGGAAGTGTGTAACAGGAAGCCGGGGAAAAGCGTGCTATTTGATTTGACCTATGAGCGCGCGCGGTGATATCGTTGGCCGTCAGATGGTACCAACCAATTTTCCGAGAGGTTGGTACTGTCAGCCAAGATTTCATATGTTACATATCATATTATATGCGACTACTGTGTAAGACTCGCTCAGTTTTTTTTGTATGTATCGACATTTTATTTCTACTTAGCGAACCGGATTCCAACAAAAATGTATAGGATGTCGAAACTAAACGAAGACGAAAACTCAGTCTACTTTTGCAAAATGCTACGAAATCACTGAAAAGTTACCTGTACCTAGCTGTAGTCACAAAACAAAACTGCCATCCGCGGTGAGCTAAATTGGCCTTTATTAACATCACGTCTTGAGACCTTAACGGCTCCTTCTCGTGATAGCTACAATAAGTGCGAAAGTTGATTGTTTGACAAGAAATCACGTTGTATCATAGCGGAATAGCTCGTCCTACTAATAGTCTTTAGTATCTTGTGTTAATGTGGTTGTATCTAGCAACTTCCATTAATACTCATTTTAGTTTATTTATCATTATATTTGGTATCATAGCTATAAAATGTATCACAGTAATTTAATATAACTATTATTTATTTATTACTCTAGAGCAGTTAAAGCAAAGGAGTGTACTGGATAAATCTCGTCAGGAAATCCTTTTTGAACGACCATCTTTACAGTTTTCAGTTTGGCTTGTTCGAATAGTATTTCCAGCAATTTTATAGGACGTGTTACAGACGAATCATCCTCATCATATTCTAATACTTCAGATGCTGCTATATTTTCTTTGACGACAATCACTCCGTGCTTGTTCAGTGACATTCGGCATCTCTCAAAGAAGTCAATCAAGTCATAATCCTTTAAATATCCGATTACCCACTGGCACCAAATAAGGTCGTAGAGTTTATCAGGCTTAAAATTCTGAAGACCTGTTTGGTACAGCATTCCTATCTTCGGATTTTCTTTGCCGATGAATTCTTTGACGTTTTGTATGAACTTTTCATCCTGGTCGACGAGATCGACTTTTTCGAAACGTGGAATCAGTACATACTTACTCACTCTTCCGATACCCGCTCCACAATCGAGGGCTATTTTTGTGGCTGGTGGGTTTTCAAACGACAGTATTTCGTCTAAGAACTCTCTTGATCCATCGATGTCTGTTTGAGAGATGTGACCATATCCTCCGAGCACACCGTCGATTGTTGCGGGTATATTAGCCCAGTAACTGGCACCTCTTGAGTAAAAAAAGCTTTCGGTCATTATGCCATTTTTTTCACAGAATAGATATTTTTTAACTTTATTTGTCAACCATTGTAACGTAAGCATGACCGTTAAAATGAGTGCCGTCACTCATGACAGTTGTAATGTTTTTTAAATAAATTTTACAAACGACCTGCTCTAAATAAGTTGCATTCATGAGATAAAATACTAGTTTTAAAACCTCTGCACAAACGGGTGCTCCACAAAACACGAATCGAGCACTTGTTAGATGATTTCCAATAATCTAAAAGTATACAGACTATAACAACAAATAAGTAACCCCATTTATTTTGTTCCAGGCTCTAATAGCGACTGTGAATGAGACTACCGAGGAAAAAATCCGCGATGCTCTGAAGTCGCTGCTGGAGTACTAGCTAGCTCAGGGCCGCGCGGAAGGAGTGCCCTTCCGCGCGGCCCTGAGCTGATGGAGGACACTGTCGCATAAAATACTACCATCACCACTGATGACACCGTAAGTACCTACTACTGCCGTCTGCGGTGTGCTAAATTCGTCTTTATACACATCACGTCAATGTTCTTGACACATTGACGGCTACCTGTCGTGATGGCTACAATGTAATAAGTACGAAAATCGTTTGACAAGCAATCACGTTACTTCATAACACAATAGCTGGTAGCAACAGCGCGGCCAAAGTTTAATAGATTTTGTTCTAGAACTGGCAAGCATGAAATGCGCGAATCGCTTCCCTTGTATTCTCAACAAATTCAAAACAGTTTCTAAGGGAATTGTTATATTTTAATTTTATATACAGTTTAGAAGAAAGTTTGTGGTGCTTTCTGCATAAAGGCAGATTGATTGATTTGCAAGCTTATGAGCCATGCCTAACGTACCTTAGCGCCTGTATTTGATCACCTTATGGCTTAAGACATTATAGACAGACATAAATAGACATCTGTAAATAAAAAGACGATATTTTAAGTACTTTACGTAATTTATTTTGCTTCTGAGAATATTAATGAAATAGCTAAAATCTAGTTTCCAAGTTCTACGTAAATCGTTCTCGTGAAAGGAGCACGCTTTTGAATGAAACGGGTGCACTAGAATTGAACCTTCAATCAATAAATTCACTTAGCTTGCCGGTGTTCATTCCTAGAAACCTTGCCTTGATATAATTCTAAGTGAACAACTCTCAATCTATGTTCGACGAAGGGGCAGGCAGGCAGAGGTATATAGTACACTCACATTTCGATAGTTATAATGCAGTCGCTTGTTACTTGGTGAGCCTAATGGACTCACCCCCTGTTACAAGCGACTTTAACCAACCACCAATCTAAACCCTGGGCTGCTAATGAGTAGTACAGGGTGGCAGGGACATCGACGCGAAAACCATGGATTCAGTACGTGATTCTGAACCCCACTGCGTTCAATTTATTCGTCGGTTATTTAAAAAAATCTGCTGTTTCATAGAAAAGCGCAATAACTACGCGGTCAAAATTTATGGAACATTGTTTTTTTTAAAATAACTGTCGAAATATTTCAGCGCAGGCCCTGTGTTGAAATTTTTCGTCGATGGGTCGATGGTTTTTCGTTGATGGTAACAGTGGCAGTGATAGCCTAGTGGTGTGACCGTCGGACTGCCAAGTCATAGGCCTCGAATTCGAACCCAAGGCACGCAACTCTGAGTTTTCGGATTCATGTGCGTATTGAATAGTTATCACTTGCTTCAAAAACGGTGAAGGAAAACATCGTGAGGAAACCGGCATGCCTGAGATATATTTCTCGACGGCATGTGAAGCCAAGTCAGAGGCCTATGGGCGGCGTTGAAACTCTGACACCAGGTTAGTCACTAACCACACGAAAAGAAGATGGTAATAGTTTTCGCGTCGATGTCCCTGCCGCCCTGTATAGTACACGCATAGTTCGACAGTAATCATTCAGTCACTTGTTACAGGCTGGGCTGCTACTGAGACATTCCTTCTGGAAAAACCACAGAACACTTTGTCCAACCTGGGGATCAAACCGTCCCCACATCTAACTCCGCGCCAAATTTAAAAGCGATCGTCTCATGAATACACGATCGTTCGAAGTTTTGTTCGCTGAACCTGAACGCGTGGTCGCGCCGACAGAGGGCGCTTTTCGGTTTTCCGAACAAAAGTGACATATGCACGTGACCGATCGCATATTCGCGCGACGATAAGACGCGGCTTAAAAGTCGCGACTATACCAACGAGGTAGTCCACCAACCAGACACAATAATACTTAGAATTTACGACAACAAAGGATCCCAGACAATAAAATAAACACAATCGCAACCATAAACAATAAAACAAAGCTTAAATAAAGGTGTGATTTTAATGTGAGAGCCAAAATCCAGACTCTAACAGTGCTGAAATGAATAACTAAACCGAATGTGTAGGATAGTCAACTGCGGTCTTATTGTTAAATATTCTATGGTCAAATTCACTTAGCTTGCCGTTATTGATATAATTCTAAGTGAACAACTCTCAACATCACGACAGTCTATGTTACCCGAAGAAGCAGGCAGGCAGAGGTGTATATAGTACACTCAAATCAAATCAAAATCAAATCAAATAATTCTTTATTGACATAATATGTTACAGGAATTTGCTTGAATACTCTGACTCCTGAACTAGGTGTACCTGTATGTCAGGAGTCAGCGGCCTCTCCCATTTAATTTGGCTAAGTTGTTAATGTCAACATAGGAATAAACAATCTTATGAGCTAAAAATACAATTTTTAAAAGAAAAACACAACATTAAAATTAAAATAAAACACTATAACAGAAATGAAAAGCATGAAAAACATGAAAAAAACATCAAAAATATAATGTAACATTAATCTACGAGTATTATATTGTTCTGTGTGTGTGCAGTTGGTGTGTATGTGTGCGTGTGGGTGAGTTCCGTGTTTGTGTATGAGTAGGTGTATGAAAGAAAGGTATGTTCTATGTATGTGTTCCTTTGTAGAATGACACTCACAGTTCGATAGTTATAATTCAGTCGCTTGTTACTTGGTGAGCCTAATGGACTCACCCCCTGTTACAAGCGACTTTAACCAACCACCAATCTAAACCCTGGGCTGCTAATGAGTAATTCGTTCCGGAAAAACCACAAAACATTTTGTCCAACCTGGGGATCAAACCGTCCCCACGTCTTATTTAAAAGCGATCGTCGCACGAATACACGATGGTTCGAAGTTTTGTTCGGTGAACCTGAACGCGTGGTCGCGCCGACAGAGGGCGCTTCTCGGTTTTCCGAATAAAAAGTGACATAAGCACGCGAGTGCTCGCTTATTCGCGCGACGATAGGACGCGGCCTAAAAGTTGCCACTATACCAACGAGGTAGTCCACCAACCAGACACAATAATACTTAGCATTAACGACAACAAAGGATCCCAGACAATAAAATAAACACAATCGCAATCATAAACAATAAAACAAAGCTTTAATAAAGGTGTGATTTTAATGTGAGAGCCAAAATCCAGACTCTAACAGTGCTGAAATGAATAACTAAACCGAATGTGTAGGATACTCACCTGCGGTCATATTGTTTAGTTTATTCTATGGTCAGGGGACCGTAAAACTGGGTTTTAGGTACGACATAAAACTATGAAAGAGAGATACATGAGCCTAAATATTTTATTAGCAGTACCTTTGGTAGTTAGGGAAATTAAGTGTTTATCAAATTGACACACTACGACAATTTGCCGTGGTATCGTCGTTTCATGTCAAAGCATGACAGTTGTGATTAGAATATACGGACAATTTAAGTTGGTTGTCAATTTGCTAATACAACAATAAATTTCCCTGACTTTACGTTTCAAGGTATTTTATCTAATTGTCTATAAATGATCTACTTTTAACACTTCATAAAAAGCTTAGTCAGACAGCAGAGTAGTAATCGAGGACTGACTATTCAGTGTGCGTCAAATGAAAGTAATTTTCAGCGTGAGCACTTCAAATAAAAGCCGTCCAAGTGCATGTCGGACCACTCATAATGAAGGGTTCCGTAGTTGGGATAAACTTAACGTTTTGGTTGAAAAACATGTTCTGTACATCGATACACGTCACGGTCAATTCTCCAACTGCTAATGTAAGTTTGTAATCGCATTTTTTTTTATGTGCTAAAGAAAGTTACTAATTCATGATTTTCGGTATTTTTCTCTTAGTTGTGTTGTGAGAAGTTGCTTCTTGCCAAATTTCATGATTCTTGTTCAACGGAATTATATAGGTTTTGATTTATTTGCGAATATCAAAATAATGTCGCATAGCCCGCCGTATTTTTTTTTATTACGTTGACTTAGAAGTTTGATTATTTTAGAGCTCCAAGGAAAACCTACGTTCCTGAAATTAATTTCAATTTGATATCAACACGCGTTCCTGAGAAAAAGAGCCTTGATAGACTGATAAACAGACGGTCAGCGAAGTGATCTTATAAGATCACTTCGCTGTCCACCTCCAGTTCCTTTTTTTTCTTTTTTAGTTACGGAACCCTAAAAACCATGAAATGATACCCACGGCTAATTTTTTTTGATTGTAGAACAATTTGTAATTTTTGTGTATATAATTAACTATCATATACATCACAGCATTCAAACTAAATACCAAGAAGTTCAAAAGTGTTAATGGATTCCTAAACCCCATAAATTACTTCAACGACCTTCCTTTAAAACATAGCTTTTACTTCCAATCCAATAGCTCCCATCGATTTTCATGACCTACAAATACAAATAAAAATCGTAGCACTTAAAAGTTTAATATCAAGGATTCCTTAACGTATTCTCGTCTCAAACATGTCGGTGATTGGTCGAACAGGGCTGCAAGTGTCTACCTACGTGATTCGGAAGCAAATTCAGGGAACTAGGTACAGTACAGTTGGCACAAGAAATAAGTATGCAGGGAGCTTGGCTTACAGCAAGGAGAATTTGAGTGACCAAGTAAAGTTTTTAATATTGCTTTTCTAAATGTCTCTGGTGAAGCAATTTACCGACTTAGTAAAAATTATAGATGCTCGCGCAATACCTCATCTGCCTGGCTTTGTTAACCGACTTCAAAAAAAAGGAGGAGGATATACGTCGCACTTGGGGAATTTTTTCCAACTATTTTGGGGCGCATCCAGCCTAAACGGATGCAGCTGAATACCAATATGTTACATGGAGTGACTGCCTATCTGATCTCCACAATCCAGTAACTTGGTATTGTATTTTTATCTCACGAAGCGACGTGCGCTCTACTTGTGCTTATTAAGTGTACAAAAACGCTGTGAATGTGTGTTTAATCACAGGAGCTCTAGGTACCGTCCGAGACAATGGCGAAGTTGTGTGCGTATGTGTGTTGTGTGCTGACGCTGCTCGTCTTCCCGCATACATTCACAGCCTGGCTGTACACTTAGTTACCACAACCAAAGCGCGCGTTGCTTCGTAATATAAAAATACTACAACACGATACCCCTCGCTAGTAAGGAGTCCGCGTATCATTGGTCAGTTTCCTTCAGTCGTCAGTTTATTTAATTCGCCAGTTTCGTTGATTAGTCAGTTTCACTGATTCGTCAGTTTTGCAGGTTAGACAGTTGCATTAACTCGACAGTTTCCAGTGTTTGCCAGTTTTCGTCGATTCGTCAGTTTTATTCTATTCGTCAGCCAAAGTACAGTCTGTAGAAAACTGCAATCAATTATTCCGAGATTACTTAAAATGAAATGTTTTAAAATTCTTCGTAATATTGGTAAGACTGCTTGTGTAGTTCATGGATGTTTATAGTACCTCCGCCTGTATACTTGACTATTTTGTTATTTGTACCTCCCGTACTTGTATCCGAAGTAAGTTTTACGTCGGATTTTACTACTGCAACGTGATTGATACAGTGTAGAATTACTTGGGGAGTCACTTTTATAGCGGAGTCTTTGTGAATAAGAATCGGCCTTGTTTAAAATTTTGAAGATGTTTCTGTTGTTACTGCGAAACTGTACCTTACAATGTTTTATCGCGGACCGACTTGAAGAGATAGTACTAAAGAAATGTTTTATTTTCAAATAAATTATTATCTGAAACTTTTTGATATTTTTCTGTTAAAATATTTTTTGTTCTTTTATTTGATTGTCCAGTGCTAAAAGAAATGATGATTTTCTTGGGCAGACTTTAAGTGGTTAGTAAGCCTATTAACCTACCTGCTAGGTAGGTATAATTTTACACGTTAACATACCTAATTATGAGGCCAAAAAATATCGCAAGGTACAGTCAGCATCAAAAGTTGATGACCACATTTATATTTTCAAAATCGCTGTACACCGTATTCACTATTAGCACTTCACTATGCAGCGATTTTGAAAATCTAAATGTGGTCATCAACTTTTGATGCTGACTTTACCTGTAAAAAAATGTGTCTTACTATTTTGTTTGACCTTAAAGTATAATTCGGACTTTAAAAGAGACCTCTGAGTTTGTTTCGGTCTTTCTTCGCTGAGTAGTCAAACAGACACCGAAGTTATCTAGTTTTAAAACAAACATTATTTTTGAAGTGTATTTACCAATTTACAGAAGTAAATATCATTTACCATCATCTATACTGACAAATAAATAAAATTCAAATGTCTTTTTGTTATGTCAAAATAACAGATTTTTACTAAATGATTGACATTTGATTTATAATAAAAAAACATTTTTATTTGTCTGTCGTCTGTCTGTTTGTTCCAGCTAATCTCCGAAACGGCTGGACCGATTATGACGGGACTTTCACTGGCAGATAGCTGATGTTATAAGGAGTAACTAAGGTATTTATTTAGAAAAAGAATCAGGGCCCACGCGGGTGAAACCGCGGGTATCAGCTAGTTTTTTATCAATAAAGTAACCTAATTGCGAAATGGCAATATAAAACGGTGTAATTATTTCGCGTTGTAATGAGGAAATGATTATGGAAATGAGGTCAGTGTCACTGCTTTGTTAATGCGAAATTCTCGTTTAGCGCTAATTTATTGAATCTAATTGTGAGCAAAAACACTAAGCTCTATTTCAACCGGCCGGCCTAACTAACGGTATTGAACGCGCACGATTTACATTCAAATTATATCTGCAGCAGGCTGCTTTAAACACATCTGTTGTTGCTAAATTATTACATTAACAGTGCAAAGAATTAAAGACAGTACCTGGACGACCGACCTCTGCTCTGGTGAAAATAGAGAATGCTCATTTAATAGTATGTATGCTGCCATGATAGTACATACTAATTTCATGTTGCCATGATAGTATATACTAATTCCATGCTGCCATGATAGTAGGTACTTACTAATTCCATGCTGCCATGATAGTAGGCAATTACTAATTCCATTCTGCTATGATAGTAGCTACTTACTAATTCCATGCTGCCATGATAGTAGGTTCTTACTAATTCCATGCTGCCATGATAGTACATACTAATTCCATGCTGCCATGATAGTAGGTACTTACTAATTCCATGCTGCCATGATAGTAGGTACTTACTAATTCCATGCTGCCATGATAGTAGGTACTTACTAATTCCATGCTGCCATGATAGTAGGCAATTACTAATTCCATTCTGCTATGATAGTAGCTACTTACTAATTCCATGCTGCCATGTTGTTATTCTAAGGTAGCCATCTTGTTTTAAACTTTGGGTGACCGAGCTCTGCTCGGGTGAAAATACGGAGAAAACGAATTTTCGCAGATATGAGACCGAGCTGTTTTTCGTCCCTTTATACCCGTGATTACAAATATATATACCGGCTGTAATGTTTTACCGTCTCGAGAATAATATGGTGTGTTGTGTAAGTGGAACAGAAGCCATACCCGGGAATATTTGCTTAGTAGCATTGACCACGCGGGCGGGCGGGGGATGCGCGAGGGGCTTGTGAGCCTGCGAAAGGATATCAAAGAGGCCGACGGCAAGTGCGGCGACTACCTATCGGCCGCTAAGGAAAGCTACGAATTCATTGATAAATTCCGCGCATTTAGTAGGGTGCGTATGATTTGAATTTCGATATATTTTTAGTTAAAAAAAAATACTGTGCCATAGGCTTCTACTCCGTTCATCTAATATACCCAAATTTTTTCGAGACGGTAAAAAAAATCATGCGGTATATACATATACAAATATTGCTCATTTAATAGTATAGGATCAAATCTGAGGATCAAATAAAGTCAGGGTATTTAAATGTAAAATTTCTACCAACTTAAGATGGCGGTTTATTCGAATGACAACTGTCATTCTTTGACAGTTGTATGAAATGCCTTTAGAGATAACACAAGTCGGTGGGCTCGAGACGCGTGTAGGATACGTCTCTTATCCAATAACACTTTGCGCCTTGCATCCAGGTTCCTCATGCTCAGCAGTTGTGCTTGCGACCACTAGGCAGGCCAACTAGGTAGGTGTTTTAAACATGTAAAATTTGAAATGCATTTAGTGATTTGTCACGGAATATGTATTTACAGTGCGTTCATTATAACTTAACCCGTGACGCGATTGGTAGCGCTTTCTGTTAGTCGCCATTTTGAACTCTATTAGTATTGGAACTAAGCTTGACAAGCAATGGTGCCAACATGACCGCAAGGGACAAGTTATAGTGAATGGTCTGTACTGAGTCAATTTAAACAATTAATTTCCCTGACTGTACCTAACACGTAAATTATTTCATCACAATTCCTCTCAAAACGGTGCAGGAAAACATCGTGACGCAATCGATATGTCCTAGAACTAAAACTCCAAAGACATGTGACATCTACCAACCCGCACTGGGCCCGCGTGCTGGATTACGGCCCACTCTATCTCACAGGCAGGAGGCCTATATCCCAGCAGTGGGATAATTTTAGGCTTCTTCTTCTTCTTTTCATGTGGTTAGTGACTAACCTGGTGTCAGAGTTTTTAAAGCCACCCATTGGCCTGTGACTTGGCTCCACAAGCCGTTGAGAAATATTTCTCAGGCATGCCGGTTTCCTCACGATGTTTTCCGTCACCGCTTTTGAAGCAAGTGATAATTATTCAATACGCACATGAATTCGAAAAGTCAGAGTTGCATGTGTTGGGTTCGAACTCGAGACCTATGACCACTAGGCTACCACTACACACATTATTGGCTGATTATGTTAGTCGCATCAAAAAGGTCTGGCTGTTTTGAAAGAACACCTAACATCTTCGTTTTCCCTTGCCATAAAACTACAATTTTTAACTTTTCTGGAAACATGGCCAATGTTTGTAGTGCTATCTCGGATTCTATTGGACCCACATAGCTACGGCTGCGCTCAACATTGCTCAATTGTAGCATTTTGTAGGTAAACTTAAAAAATGGATAGTGTGACTTTTTCCGTAGGATGCTCCTTTTAAAAGCCAAAAACTACAAGAAGTCCGAAAATTTCAAGGATTTTCGAGCACCACGCAGTTAGCAAAGGTCACTCGAAGCTGCAAACTTGGTTTTACACTATTGGTATTTATCCTAACAACATGCCAATAAATTAGAACAGTGCAATTTCAGGCGACCTTACGGCGTTTTGTGTCTACTGTTACTATGGCCACATGACACAATTCCTTCAAATAAATTATTAATTAAATTTGTTTTTTTTTTGGAATTAGTAAGTACCTACCTACTATCATGGCAGCATGGAATTAGTAAGTGCCTACTATCATGGCAGCATGGAATTAGTAAGTACCTACTATCATGGCAACATGGAATTAATAAGTGCCTACTATCATGGCAGCATGGAATTAGTAAGTACTATCATGGCAGCATGGAATTAGTATGTACTATCATGGCAGCATGGAATTAGTAAGTGCCTACTATCATGGCAACATGGAATTAATAAGTGCCTACTATCATGGCAGCATGGAATTAGTAAGTACTATCATGGCAGCATGGAATTAGTATGTACTATCATGGCAGCATGGAATTAGTAAGTGCCTACTATTATGGCAGCATGGAATTAGTATGTACTATTAAATTTTCACCGTGTTAGTAATTTACTCGACTTTTAGTAGCTATCTAGATAGCACTAAGGCGTTGGCTAGATTCTACACTAATGGCGCACTTTGTTATCTTTTACTTATAGCAAAAGCAACCTCCTACAATTTCAGTTCCAACAAACAATAATTCTTTGTCACACTGGTATTATTCATCAAAATACTGATACCAACATCTGACCGGTCGGTTACGATGTGAGCCAACAAATATTGCAAACAGCTTGCACCCCGGATTGTGTGTCTAAAACACTTCTGGTACACGTATTGTCCGAACGCCATACAAGCGTATACCGTTCACATTTCAAGCTTAGAGCACACTCATGTTGCCTGCAAAATTTAATACTGTATATATTCTGAGAGCGACTCGGGGAGGTCTGTCTTCTCGCAGATTGATTTATTGGAGCCCCCGGGCCTTCGACGCGTTCCTATTCCCTGTTAATGGAAATCGTAACGGGGTGTCCTTTTCATTTTCTACCAATGTTATAAAAAAAGTTTGAAGATTTTTTTTTCTTTCCGTTGATTTTTCTTATTCCACTTTTCCTTCTTCGTCGTTTATTGTACCGTTCGGATTTGTGCGCTCATTTTTTTGAATAATCCGGCGGTTGATCGAGATTAATAATAAGGAAAAATAAACGATAGGAGTCCAACGGATAGAATTATGTTGGGATAATTGTGGGGATCTTTTCGATTTGGAATCCACTTGTTTAGACAAAATTTTGTATTTAGTAGATTGGAAATCCGGTATATTTTTCTGTAAAAGCTATTTACTGTAAGTTATTATAATGTTTTTAATCTAAATAAACAACTATTATCCAATAAAAGTCGAACACTTTCGTACAAAGGCGACTATGTAGTACATTGATGAAAAAATACTGAACAAATGCTGTAATCCATTCCAGAATAAATTAGATTGCGTTCTTAATTAAATCGGAAGAAGTTCATAGTGAAGGTATTTCAATTAATGTAGTTATCAGAATATGGTTGAGTTAATTGGAGCACTTTGATATTGCAAGGACTTAGTACTGTGGTATATTATTACTAAAGCTTCGCTTGGGATAAATAAGCATTCTATTAAAATTGGCGATCGATTTTGGCAAGGTGACTTGTAAGAATTGTTCTTTGTTCTTCTAACGATTAATAGGTAATAGAGTTATCTACTACTGGTAGTAAGCAAAAACTAATTGGCAATCAAATTCAGCAATATTAAAAACCGGCCAAGTGCGAGTCTGAGTCGCACACGAACGGTTTCGTATCACCGTATAATATTTAGCAAAAAACGCCGAAAAAACACATTTCATGTATGGGCACCCCCTTTATTATTAACTATAATTTATTTTTATTATTAATTGCTATAGTGGCAATAGAAATACACGTCTTTCTACATTATTCTCTCATTATAATTTCAAGATGGATGATGTAACCAATATTTTGTAAGAATTTTGAAGTGAAAACTTCTTTAGGCGCGTTGAGCACTTATTGGGTGAACAAAAATCATGGAACTCGCGTCATCGTCACCGAACGATTTCCATGAGCTATATGTATACTGTGTATATATTATGTACATAGATATACAATTCACAAGTTACTTAGTTTTCACTTCTATCGGCAGTCCCCAAAGACTGCCCCGCATTTTTATTTTTATTTAAAAGAGTGTCCGTGGAGTTTCTTGCCCGTTCTTCTCCATAGGTACCTACTACAACTAGCTTCATATTTCTGACTGGCTGACTCCTTGACAATTCAAAAGTGCCTGTAAATGGTTTAATTGAAACACATGCTTTGAATTTGAGTTTGAGTTGGACAATCATTAACCGCTTA
The DNA here is from genome assembly GCA_916701695.1 of Agrochola macilenta. Lineage (NCBI taxonomy): Eukaryota > Metazoa > Arthropoda > Insecta > Lepidoptera > Noctuidae > Agrochola > Agrochola macilenta. Next base: position 11,061,375 of record OU753562.1, read on the forward strand.
TTACATAAAATATTATGAAAACAAACACCAAACAACTTAGGTACTATAATATTCCACTGATTAAACCTGTCTGCAGCAATCGGAAACATAATATACCGTACTTATGTAAGCAAACAGAATACTTCTAAATGATTTATTGAAGGCTCCTTCCATTGTGGCGCGAATCCCTCGCACGAGCTAAATATCAATGACAGTAAGAAAGATTTATTATGTTTCGCAAGAAACACTGCCGAGTAAGTTTCACTGCAGTTGGCTAACCGATAACTTTGAACGGGAGTCGGTACTTAAGAGCCTTTAATCTATTTCTACTAGACGGTTTGAGCCTGGAAAATATATGCATATTTTTGCAAATAAATTGGCTTTTGTTTTTTAGTTTGAGTATTGATTTTAGTATTTTTAGCTGCGAGCTGGCTTCACAATAAGGCTGCCTGTCCATTGAAGCGGAGCGAGGCAGCGGAGAGGAGTTACGAGTGTGTGGAGCGAGGTAACGGGGCGGAGTTGCGGACTGTGTCTGCCCATTGATGCGGAGCGAGTCTGCGGAGCGGAGTTACGGACTATGCGTGCGAGGTAGCGCAGCGGAGTTACGGACTGTGTGGAGCGAGATAGCGGAGCGGGGTTGCGGACTGTGCAAAGTGACAGTGACAAAAAGGATGACATGACATAATGCAAAAATAAATAATTGTAGGGGAGATCGGGTACAATAGTAACGACGGTCGTTGTCGCCAACTAGCCAGTTTTATGGAGAAGGAAGGCCTCTTTATGATGAGCTCCTTCTTTAGAAAGTGAACCTGGCAGAGCCCTGATGGTGCAACTAAAAATGAAATTGATTTCATTATGTTGACAAAGAAGCAAAATATTAAATGATGATACTGTGATCAACGCGTTGAAAACCAGAGTGATCACCGTATGGTAAGGGTCTTAAGTACTGATGACGTCTACGCTCCGTCCAGCACCGATCCAAATCTAAAACCCCGAAAGCTTTCAGCTCGAACTTCAGAATCGTTTCGAGTATCTAGCGAGCTCCGTGGGCGATTATAATGAAAACTGTCCATACAATCGGGTCTAAGATCTTTAAGACCCGTCGTACGAATCGAAACCAGAAGCTTTCCGATGCTACTTTACAGTTCATGGAGGAGAGGACTTTTTTTTAATCTCTGTAATTCACAATAAACAGCAAATAATGAGATAAATTTAGATACAAAGTAGAGCATAATCGAAGTTTATAAGTGGTGGTAAAATATTATGATAACTAACTAGAAACCAGTGTCAAAGTACAAAGGTTTACTTATGTACCCAGTCTCCCCTAAGTCGAAACAAAGAGGCCACATAATATACATACTCGCCCAGCCGACGCACGCACTGGCCGGTGGCACACTACGCCCCCTCCCCCGGGCCCCGCAGCTGCAATACGTCGCGGCTGGTTTTTTTCTGCACCCTCTCTCCGTTTCTCCGCTCCGCTTCTTCGCTCCGCTTCTCCGCTCCGCTTCCCCGCTCCGTTTCCCCGCTCCGTTTCCCCGCTCTGTTTCCCCGCTCCGCTTCCCGGTTTTGTATGAATTTTTAAACTAGTTAGCAACTCCCTGTCCACTGAAGCGGAGCGGAGGTTTTATGCAATTCCATTGGTTAATATTGAAACACCGCTACTCCGCTCCTCTCCTCTCCGCTTCAATGGACAGGCAGCCTAATAATTATAATTCTATGGGTATCGATTTGTGTTGACTTTTAAAGTCGACTGAAAGCGTTTATTATTATCTGTGCTATTGATGAATACCTAGGTACCATCTATTCTAGGAAACGTTTAACCTGTAAGGGCAAGCTATAAGTGTATAATATTTTCTTCGTTTAATTTTAGTTTAATTTTATGAAGAGTCATTTTTACTTAATAATTTATTAGGGTTCCGTGCCCAAAGGTTGCCAAACAGAGCCCTATTGCTAAGGCCCCGCTGTCCGTCCATACATCTGTCTGTCAACGGGCTGTATCTCATGAACCGTAATAGGTAGACAGTTGTAAAAACAACAAATAATAACAAAAAATTGACAAGTTCCACTCAAATCTCCTAGACCAGTCCCCCAGGGGACTACACAGCACTCAGTGTTCCACTACGATCCCCAATGCTGGGGATTCTCTAAGTACTAATAAGTGCTATTCCTTTATAGTCCCTTCTAAAAAAAAGGGAATTACTAAATAACAATATGTAATACATATAATTAAAAATCTCGATCTTAATACGGTACGGAATCCTTCAATTTTAAGTTTTTTAGATGTCTCATCGTTATCTTTATTAGGAGCTTTTTTCCACCCACTTGCACTGCTGAAAGTTTCATTACAAGGGATCTGGAGTATTTCCGAAGTAGCCCAGAGGTCCTTGACACAGTGACATTCTGTCAGCGGTAACGATGACGGAAAACTCAAAAGACAATGGGACTGATATAAACTACCGAGAAGCGAAAAAAATTAGAGGTATGAGGAACAGGGTGTAAAGTTCACTCATCCTCTATTGAAAAGGAAGGCTCCTCTGACCAGACGGTTGTCGTGTCTGGCGGACAACTGCCCAGCGATTGATGTCAGATAGTCTTATATATATCGTTTTCGCGATAAACTCTAATTGCTCGATGCAGGATTTGTGTGACGTCAGGTCTTTTGATGCGTAGTTCGCATGTGGCGATGTAGATGCCGTCACATTCATAAATCCAGTCGTTTTAGTAATACGAAACGCTTTGAAAGCGATAACCACTTGTCTAAGGCCTCAGTAGGCTACGTTGCCACTTCTCTGTAACCCCGCCTCCCAATTAAAAGCGATCGCCGCGCGAATACGTGATCGTCGCGTGCATACGAGTATCTCACTTTTTGTTCGGAAAACCGGAAAACGCCTCTGTCGGCGCGACTACACGTTCGCGTTCACCGAAGAAAATGGAACTCATGAGTGCGACAATCGCGTATTGTGCGAAGATCGCTTTTAAATAGGACGTGGCCCTACGCCTTTGGCTCCGGTCTGGCAGCACAATATGACAACTACGTGCTATCCTCCACCTTAAGAGAGCACCCAATGGTCCACTAGCGCCACTCCTTTAAAAATTATTATCGCGTGACTGAGAAGGAATTATGAATAACGGCTCTGACCCTCGGTAAGTGTATCTAGAATTTTCTAATACCTTTTATAAATATTGAGACACGAACGAAATACGATCTAGACCAATGTGATCGCTTTTCTTTAGATTGAATTAAAGAGTGACGATAATTGGCCATTGGGCGCCCCCAGCATGGTTTCACAAACGCTTCCACTCTCCGTCCGGGCCAAACATATCCAAAAATTGTAAATTGATGGCCCCAAAGCTATATTTAGGCTAATATCGTAATCCCAATAGCCCGTGCTTTTAAAATGATTGATAGGTTAATTATCATTAGGTAATTAAGTAACACTATTAAATGAACATGTTGTATTAATTAGCCTTAAATTAACGTAATAGCTACTGTTGAATAGTGAATGCGTGAATTAAATATGTACTGCTAATAAAAGTGTCAATTACGAATGAACTATTATGAACAAAAGTATTAGTAGAACCAGTTAATATTCATAAAAAACATTGGTTTAAATTATTGACTCAGAGTAAATTAACTACAAATTCCATAAGCTTCACAATACACTATAGCGATTCTCATAATGGTAGATACGTTTCCAATCTCCTTCTCTAATTAAACATAATAAATCTATACGTTCTGTGTATTCTAGATCCCTATTTGATAAGGGAGCATTAAAATAGCTTTCATGACTGGACATTTTTACCACGAAATGGTCAATTCTCATAGTTACGATACCGGAGAAGAACAGGACTAGTTTGTAGAATCAATCGCCATGCTACTACGAGTACGTATTTTGGTTTAACATTAATAACTACATACATAAACTTACGCTCACGGGGCTATGTAATAACAGCCGCACAGGTTGAGAGATCTGGTGAAGCTACGCTTGCCGCGGTTGGTCTGTGGATGGGCGACCATGTTTCAATACCAAGCAAGACCCCTCCGTGCCTCGGAAAGCACGTTAAGCCGTTGGTCCTGGCTGTCATTTATCTTTGACAGACGTTACAGGGTAGTCAGAAGCCCGAAATTCTGGTCCACAAGGTAATCCCAGTAACTGGGTTGTGGACGTCAAATAGGCAGTCGCTCCATGTAAAATACTGGTATTCAGCTGCATCCGGTAAGACTGTAAGCTGACCCCAATATAGTTGAGTAAAGGCTAGGCAGATGATGATACATAAACTTACGCCTTCTTCTCATGGAAGAAACTACAGAACGACACCTGCTACTATCCTAAAATAATTCTTTTACTTCGTTTACGTTCATACATCTGGTGATACACGCGCGCCGGTTGCAAGCACTACGCACCTGAACTTTTTGAAGAATATTACCAATAGGGTGACTATGTGTCACCTTTCGGCGTTTCCACTCACATCTGCAACAGCAACGGATTTAAAACTGGCGGACGGGATGTCAGAGGATATTAATTTATCAATTGAATTTAATATTTATCCAATCGAAATAAGGTATTTAAATGCTCGGTGATCGACCTTGAAGCATCGCAGCGCAGTTTTCTCTGGAGCATCGAAGAGCACGCTGTAGGATACCTCTATGGGAGGCCACGGTATGCGGCGGTGTATGCGGCGATACGCGCTGGTATACGCTAGAGTCTGCCAGGTCTGCTTATCCAATCGAAATAAGGTATATATTTCAATGCTCGGTGATCGACCTTGGAGCATGCCATGCCACGGCATACAGGCGGCGGATGCTCCGGTAAGCTGTCGAACGCTCCCGGTATCGCATAGGATTTTTCTTGTCAGTGTGCGCTGACGGATAGAGGATCCCCTCGATGCTCTCCCCTGCCGTCCGCCAGTGTACGCAGGCCATTCAATAGTCTTCGAGGGTTTAGTAGTGCATTGGTCCACTGACACGATGCGCGTATTCGATTAAAATCGATGTAAATAAAACAAAGATCAGTAAAATCGAATGCAGAGAATGCTTTAGTACTACGAATAACCGTTTGTTACTTCTTAACTAGGTATCTGTTTGACGTCGAAACGTTTTCAATAAAATCCTTTATTAAAGATTTACTGTCGTATATGGAGCTTAATATGTTTTGAGAGGATTTTCCTTTTTAATTTCAAATGAGTTTGATAGTTCTCGAACGTAATACAGTGCACTACCCCAAAAAGGTATGTTAAATTATGAGTATTTAATTAACTGACAAATAAAAAAAGGTTTTCAAGTCGACGCGTATATTTTTGCCCACATTTTTCAGAATCAGAATCAGAATCAGAATTATTTATTTGTTAAACATAGGTGAAGAACATATATACATTAATCATACATGTCAAGGTCTTAAATAGATAAGTGTTGCACTATGCTTTGTCATTGTTGACATACAAATATTAAAGTCAGGTTCGTCAAAGTTAACAAAATTTTACGTTAACAAAATACATTAAAATAATCAATTTAATAATGTCCACTACAAGAAAGAAAAACAAAAACAAAAAAAACACACAAGAAGATCACGACAAAAGAATATGCGAGAAATTATTCGTTCGTTACATTAATAATATGAATTAATAAAATTACAGAATTTAATCAAATAGTCATCCAAAATTAAAATAGTCATCCAAGTCAACATTAATAATATAAATTTATAAAATTACAGAATTTAATCAAATAGTTGTTTAATTATTATTTTAATTATTTAATTATCATTAAAATAGTCATCCAGGGTATAATAACATTTCTCAACTAATAACTTGTGAAGACACTTTTTGAATTTCTTTAATGGCATACATTTTATAGCATCAGGTATTTTATTAAAAATTTTTGGTGCAACACCAAAGAAGCTCTTTTTCATTAACGCAGTATTGCATTTCAACGTACATAGTTGATTTTCATATTGACTCCGAATGGGGGTCTTCTTAACTGTTGAAAATTTTGTAAATAAATGTGGATTTGATTTTATAAATAATGCAGTTTCTAATATATATATAGCTGGTAATGTTAATATTTTTAATTTCTTAAAGTAGGGAACGCAACTATCTGTTGACTTTAAATTACACATGGATCTTACACACCTTCTTTGCATCCTGAATACCAGTTCCCTATTAGTTGATTGCCCCCAGAAAACAACACCATAACGGAGATTAGAGGCTACAAGTCCATGATAGGCTGTTAATTGTGTTCTAGTCTTTGATTTTTGATCTTAATACTTTTGAAAATTCACATACACACATCATAGATGATATATGATGATGATGATGTGTGTATGTGAATTTTCAAAAGTATTAAGATCAAAAATCAAAGACTAAAAAAAAACTGGGTACTTATTCCATTGTTTTAATTATAATTAATTATATAAAAAAAACAATTTTAATTCCTATCTAGGAATTAAAATTGTTTTTTTTTATATAATTAATTCCTAGATAGGAATTAAAATTGTTTTTTTTTATATAAGATTATAATTAAAATAATGGAATAAGTACCCAGATTTTTTCTACCTGTTTGAAGCATCTTCTCCTTCTTTTCGTGTGGTTAGTGACTAACCAGGGCGTCAGATTTTTAAAGCCGCCCGTGGGCCTCTAACTTGGCTTCACATGCAATAGAGAAATGTCTCTCAGGCATGCCGGTTTCCTCACAATGTTTTCCTTCACCGTTTTTGAAGCAAGTGATAATTATACAATATGCACATGAATCCGAAAAGTAAGAGGTGCATGCCTTGGGTTCGAACTCGAGAAGTATGACTTGGTAGTCTGAGGGTCACACCAGTAGGCACACTGTTTGAAGCTACTCTCACAAATTAACTAAACTCACTAGCCAATTATAAAAAGTACCTAAACACGTACAATAACATACCTACTCTAACGGCTCTGAGATAAGTTCAATTCAGGCTTAATCCACTCCGTCGGAGCAATTGACCTATGAAAGGTCACAATAGGCACAATAATAGAGTGGGTATTTTCCGAAGAGTTCCCTTTTACGATAATTGCTTATAGCCTTTTGTAGCTCCGGGTCTGAGCCGTCGAGATTTACGTTTGCACAACTATTTCGAGGTTTAAAACTTTAAATATTGATTATCGGGAGTTTCTGGGACGTTGGCAGCTTCTGTCTGGTTTCGAAAGCGTTTTTGTGTTACATTTAACGTTATTTTGGATGTTCTTTGGAATGTATCAATGAACACCATAGTACTGACCGGGCCGGAATGTTAATGGTAAGGAAACAAGTACACGCTGGCTTCTTATCACAACTATTGAAACTCCTCGACTACGCTAGGCCAGCTCAGGGTTACCAACGACATACGGTCGACTGTACCTAAAGCATAAATATTATTTTATCCATCAATCTAGTCATGCATTAAATAGGTACATATTTAGCAAAAACATACGAGTACATCAAGGTACGTGAAATTATAGGGTTCTTGTAAAAATTAACAATTTTTTAACCCCCGACGCAAAAAGAGGGGTGTTATAAGTTTGACCGCCATGTGTGTGTGTCTGTCTGAAGCACCGTAGCTCTTAAACGGGTGAACCGATTTGAATGCAGTTTTTTTATTTGAAAGCAAGTTTTATAGCGGTGGTTTTTAGACATGTTTTATCAAAATCGGTTCAGCTGTTTGAAGATTATCAGCACTTTTCTAGTTGATGAATGGATGTGAGCTTCTTCCGCAGGTCTGATCGATTTGAAATATGGTATTCTGTTACTTCAATGATATTAGAAGAACATAGTAACCTTGAACTGATGCTGCAGCATCACCTGGAATTTGCAGGATACCTACTGAACTTACATCACAGGTATCGTGTTTGGGCTCATTGGAATGATCTCAATGAATAGATTATTTAAAGATGGTGAACAGGGTCTGGTGATGGAGTAGGAAAGAGAAATGAGGAACTGTTTGTGTCGGGGGTTTTTTTTAAATTTTAATATTTTTTCACTTTATCAGTAAATTATAAAAAACGTATTCGCATGACACAAAACAAATGGGTCAGTATGTTCCAGCGAATAAAAACGATAATGTTATTAGGTAACTAACGCATGCACGTTGTATGAATAGCAATGTTCTGTAAAAACCACTATTTTCTGTTTTACCCATTCAGTAGGTACGTCATTTGGTGCTCAAAAAGGGGGATACTTGGATAGTACTCCGGGAGTTTTGAAAATTGGTGATTTTATTTATTTCGGTAAAGAAACGAGGTTGCAAACAGAAAATTTCAGAACTCCCGGAAAACTTTTTAGGTAAAACTACCAAATGACTGCACAAATATAATTCAGTGTACTACGAACTGAAATCCCTCTTAAAAATCATGTTAACAAAGGCAAACCACGGTACGATAATCCTCCTAATTTTGAACAGAATATTCGAAAGACGAAACCCCGTATGCCATGGCATAAAGAGGTCGTTTAGCAAAGAAGAAAATACGATTAAATTAAATTTCCGCTAGTCTCAAAGGGTTTTCGATAGCTGCAATATCTTAAGCCGGCTCTCCAAAGGTCTGGCTATCGCGGTCTTTCCTTTCTACAGCGAGCCTTTTCATGTAGTAGTTTAGCCTTAGGGCGCGTTTACACGACAAGGAATTGCTTGTTTTTTGTTGGGGAAAACAGAGCGTAATTTTGTGTGTACTTCACACGCGAGGCTGTCATGAAATGAATGAAGGTTTGCGAAATACGTTACGCGATTTTGGTTTACGGTAATCTATTTTGTTTTCTTTTTCGCTATGTATGTTGAAGGTATATTGGATGAATGTAGGTACATTATATTTTGATGATTCTCATTTCCTGTGTAGCTCAGTCACCTTATAAATATTCTTTGCTCTCAACTGATTTATTTTTCAACCCGAACAGTTTTTTTTTTTAAATATTGGCAAGAAGTAGAATCGATAGATAAAAATAGAGCAACACACCATTTCATGTTCAAGAAGAAACTTCGCGATGGTCAGTATCTTAAACTGGTCAATGATAGTAAAGCGTACAATGGCAGGCGGAAGATCAGCTGTTCAAAGCGAAGGCACTTGTTAATCTCTTTTATTGGACTTCAGGTTTCGCAATACCTATAAAATATACCTCAATTTGTAAATTTTTTGCGGTGTGCCAAAACTGAATGAATCATCAATTCGTTTTGTTAAAATAAGCAATCACCTGTTACAACTATTGAAACTAACGAGTGATTAAAAGCTCCAGTATTTCATACCCACCTATTACAAATTCTAAAGATCATATACCTCATTAGTTATGTAATCCTCTTTGTTGGCTACTGTTTATCTGTATAATGTAGCACCCTTCTATTAAATGTAGGTCATATGATTAAATTTTCTATTATAATAGCTACGATAAGTACTAGTGGTTATAAGTCTTCAATGGGATTTATGGTTTCTGTTTTCTAGATAAAAGTTCTTATTTTAAGATTATAAGAAATGTCTGCTGTTTTAAATAAAATACAAGTACCCGTCTACTCTTAAACTGCAGGTAATATACAGCAGGTACTTCAATACCTATTATAAAACAAGTCGCTTTTCGTGTGACGGCGTAGATCTTCTAAACTACACAGTAGATTGTTGCGGTGTACACCATAATTTTGAGCCTTTATCCCGGAAGATTTTTGAAACGGAGTTCTTTAATGCGGCTTGCATGCACTGACAGAAATCATCACGTGAAAAATCGTTCATACTTGCTATTGTCTTTTTCTAGTTCAAAGAGAAAGAAAAAGAGAAAATGTTTGAATTTACACTCTCGCTTATAAGATGGCGGCTGTGTTTTTTTTTGTCATGTGTGTAGTGTTCATAGTTTTCGAGGATACCTACTTGACACTACTTGGTTACGAATGACATTAAAATGAAAATCCAAGAGAGCCGCTGCGAAAATGTTGAAATTTTGCATTATGGGTATCATTTTCATAGTTATCGATGGTGCTAAAGTCGATAGCGAGGTCAAAATGTATATCCAAGATGGCGGCTGCGAAAATTTTGTTTTATATCATACGTGAGAAAGAACTTCTTTCCTGACGGGGGGTCCCCGACCGCACACGTTTTTTTCAACGCGGCCACACAGATAGACACAAAGAGCGACTCTATCTAATTTATTATTATGTATAGAAGATAGCTAAAACCGCTTTTCTATGAAGAGCTGATTACGATACTGAATTACTTGCTAATCATTCAAGCAGCAGACGTCAGTTACGCTCCCCGCTTCCTGTCGTAACAGTTTTCACATACTCTCTCGGGTCATTTCCTTAGCTAGTTACCGTACAGAAATAGCTATTAATGTTCTAAGTTATGTTTTGTATAATCGAAGAATGGCGTGTATTAAAACAGCCTTCATAACTGGTCATACTTAAAAGCTTCATGCAACAAACAACGCTTGCAACCAGAAAACAAAGAGATAAAGAGCAAAAAGAAACGTACGTCAGGTGAATCTTTTACATTTAGCCCTGGCACCGCCTAAAGTATCCTATGCTGGTATAGCTTTAAGGCTGGTTGTTGGTGTACTAAACTCCCCATCTAAGCGCGTATTTTATGTAGGGGAACACCTAGGTAATTTATTTATATGACGGAGGTCAGTGTCTCTCATTATATTATTAGGCATATTTTAACTAGGTACTGTGGGCGTACTATGGGTAGTGTTGGTTATTTCGCAATAGAAAAACCGTTTGCAGTTTCACACCAACAATTCACACACTAAAGGTACGTCACACCACTATACGGAACGCCCGACAGTTTCTAAACGTGTCCACTGTTTGACCGCCACCGACAAACTTCACTTAACTTTGGTCGAGCATTATGTTGTGGAGTCTGTAGAGCGCCGCTACGTGGCGCTGGCCCCCCGATTAGTCAAATCAGTGACGAATTTCCGAAATATATTTTACAAAGAAATGTCTCTAGGAGTAGTAGAAGATTCTTCTGATTAGATTATAATTATAATTATATAAGATTATAATTCTGGTAAGAGATTTCTTTTTTGTAGGTAGTGCAGATGCGAGAGAAGCTCGGAATTGCACACTATTGCTATTAACATGAATTCATATCTGTAAGTAGCTTTAAACAAACACGTCAATACTATTTAGAAAACGTGATGAGGTCGCTGTTTCCTATGAGACTACTCTGAGAAGAAACACCGAAGAAATTCAAAGGTTACAGTCTCTTTAGATAGGTTGGTATGTAGATTCAGTCGGTCCGCAACTTTAGCATCAACATCTTACTCCTCTTGACCATGTTAGGGTTTGCTCACTGCTTGTCTAAACTGACGGAGAAGTTACACAATTTAACATCAATATTTACATGGAACGGCTTCCAGCTGACCTCCGCAACCTAGTTCTTAGTTTATTACTATAGAGTAAGTACGGATGTAAAGCTATGAGTATATTTTTGAGCTTGCAATTGCCCAATGATTTATAAAACCGACAGGCGACAATCGAACAATCTGACAATTTTTGTTAAATCTGACAAGTTTAAGATTTTTTTCAAAGTTTTCTGCTTTACTTCTTGTAAGTAAATAATTTCATCACCACTGCCCTCATTACGCTGAAGGAAAACATCGTGAGGAAACCGGTATGTCCTAGAACCAAAAATTCGAAGACGTGTGACATTTATCAACCCGCATTGGGCCCGCGTGGTCGATTATGGCCTACTCACTCTCACTGAGAAGGCCTGTATCCCAGCAATGGGAACTTTTTATGCTGTTATTATGCAGTTATTTAAAAAAGGACCCTGGTAGGTAAGATAAAACGCTTCTGAATGCTTATTCGTTTACCTCTCTCTGCACAGCACGGGCTACACACAAGAAATATGTAAATTTCTGCCAGTCAAGGTAGGCAGGGCTGTTTGACCAGGGTGCACCGGACGAACACTATTGGCCTATTGCCCGTTTTCCCTAACACTAGATGTAATAATGCCTTAGTATTTTTGCATAGTTGGATTTTCGTCTCTCGGCGCTAAACCAAGCGTTGAAAATCCAAGTGATCCGAAAAATTTAAGTGTCGCCTAGTGATTACGAGCATTAGGTATTGTTATCTGTGCCCATACCGTTTGCAGGGCAGTTGCTGCTGTAATAGGTTCACCGCACATGGTTCAAACTCGCTGACACTTCTAAAGACATTTTTTGTCTTGCTTTAACAGTACATGGAAACATTACATAGAGTGACAGCAAAGTTAAACGGGAATCGTTTGTCTTGGCATGTGATAAGGTGATATGAGACGCAGGTGACTAAAAGAGTAAAGAATATAAAAATGTGGATGGATGGATCGAAAAGACGTATGGATTGTGTGAGGAATGCTATGGAAAAAAGGGAGTGAAATATATCGTGACGGTTGAGATGGGGGAGAAGAGAAGAAGAAAACGTGTGGCGCCGACACTAAGTAACATGGGGCAAGGTCAGAAAGATGATGATGAGGAAGAGTGCATGGAAATCCCCCTTTTGAGGCTACGCTATAAGAAAGAAAGAAATAAAGAAAAAGTATTTATTGAGACTCCCACAGGAAATCACAACTAAAAACACACCTAACATATATCAAAATAAAAAAACAAAGTAAAAATTCAAAATTTATGCAGTCCTGTACGAGGCCAAAAGTCTCCTATCTCAGCATAATGCTGCGACATTTAAAAAAATAAATGTCGCAGCGCTGGTATTCTGATAGGCCCGCTATACGTAATTGTGAATGCCTAAGGTTCTGTTACCATGACTGCAGCAAAAAGGCCAGGAACCCATTGTGATTATACTCTACAACATAAGCTCCTAATAATTCAGCATCAAACGTGGGCAGGCCCAATTATAATAGCGGACAATTCTGTGAGAAGATTACCTCGATCACGTGCTTGCCACTTAGATTAACAGTCACACTGTAATCTGCGACTTAATTTTTCATATTAAGTACATATACGAGTATGTAGTTATCGTGTTAAAGCTGTATCTATTTGTGTATCTATTTATAGGATACCTTGATCTGAGATATGGTATGTTGAACTATTATTCAATCAATAAATCAACTCAGCCTATTGCAGTCCAGTGCAGGACATAGGCCTCCCCCTGGATGGGCCACATCACCCTGTCCTACGCCTTCCACATCTAGTCTATCGAAGCCACCTTCTAAAGGTCGTCGGTCCATCTAGCTGGGGCGGTACACTACGTTAATTCATCATTACTTAAGTTAATTTCACACTTTTACTTAAAGAAAAAGGTACCTAATCTGCGTTCGCGATTCATTTGCCAAACATGTAAACAAACACGGGTTTTAGAAAAAACAACTGTAATGCCTACACATAAGGTTCAGTTTGCACTACAACTTAATATTTTTTAATGACTATTTCAACAATACTAGTCGGTCTAAAATCAACTTTATTTACAGTACCATAAAGTTGATGTTTGTCTAAGTGGGAAACTCGGGTTTGTTTACATGTTTGGCAAATTAATTGTGCACGCAGATTACGTCGTCGTTTAGATGAAATGTTTATTATACCTAAATAATATGGTGTAGTTTGCGTGTGAATAATTAAGCTAATTAGAGGAAGTTTTATTATCTCTAGTAAAATTATCAAAATTTTAGTTCTGAGAAATATTATGTACATGGAGGAGCTCGTGGGTAAGTAATAATAGTGGCACGGTTCGCACACGGCACGGTTTTTCGGCACGGTTCGATGGTTAAGCTACGCTTCCCGGGGTTAGTCTGTGGATGGGTGACCATCTTAACATACCGAGACTCCTCCGTGCCTCGGAAAGCACGTTAAGCCGTTGGTCCCGGCTGTCATTCGTAAATGATAAATGATAAATGATTCTATTTCTGTAAGTGGGTTTGGACAAAACACTTTTACACGTCAATCATATTTTTTAAACTAGATGAGGTCGGCGTTTCCTATCTGACTACTCCGAGAAGAAAGGCCGAAACAAACTCAGAGGTCACAGTCTCTTTTAAAGTCCAGACAAAATTTTGGTCAGATCATGTGAAGATCATGTAGATTGGTGTCTGAGATGGTCTTTTGAGGAAAGAACCACACAGATTGAGAGGACCTGTCCAGTCAGTGCACGCATTTGTCAGTGACCGTGCAGCTCAACTCAGGGTTTAAGGAGCTCAACGATTCGACGAACAATACCAAAGAAAGGACGTTTGGGTAGGCCGCATAAATTACTCAAGCTGCCAGACCGTGATAAAAACTAAATAATAAAATAAAAGGAATGACCCACATAGTCTTCACATTCACAATTATTAAAACAATATAATACTTTAAAAAGTAAATATTCATGTCATTGTATATATAAAATTCATTAATGTCAATGTGTATATAAAACCCAGAAATAGTCATGGTCAGATCATTGAAGGACCATGTAGATTTGTGTCTCAAATGGTCTTTTGAGGAAAGTATTTTTGTCCTCAACGTAATCTTTAATGGTATAAAACGCTTTCTGGCACAACTTACGTTTAATGAATGATTTGAATTTATTAAGATTAGATCTTGTACGTGGCTTGGGAGTTTATTGTAAAAGCGTATACATTGACATCTGAACGAGCTACCTATTTTCTTGAGCCTTGTTGTAGGTACTACAAATTTGTGTTTGTTCCTAGTGTTTATCTTATGGATATCACTGTATTTTTTATACAATCTTATATTTTTATGGGTATATAAAAGATTTTCAAAAATATACTGAGAAGGCACAGTCATTACATTAATTTCCTTAAATTTCTCTCTGAGAGAGTGTCTCGGGCTTAATTTATAAATTGATCGAACGGCTCTTTTCTGCAAAACAAAGATAGTTTGAATGTCGGCGGCATTTCCCCACAACAAAATACCGTACGACATTACACTATGAAAATAGCTAAAGTACACTAAACGGGCTGTCTCTATGTCAGTTAAATTACGAATTTTTCTAACAGCATAAGCTGCGGAGCTTAGCTTTTTTGACAATTTATCTATATGTGGGCCCCACTGAAGCTTAGCATCCAAAGTTAAGCCTAAGAATACTGTGCTATCTTCAGGATTCAATTCTTCGCCCCTTATCAACACCTTAGTTTTCACCTGCCTAACGTGTGGTCGGGTAAACTTAATACATTTGGTTTTTTTTTCATTAAGAAGTAAATTGTTAACATTGAACCAGTGAACTATTTTTGAGATCGCGCTATTTACGTCGTCAGTAACCAACTGCTGACGTTTAAGTTTAAACAAAAGTGAAGTATCATCCGCAAACAACACTATATCATGGTTATCCTTTATGAGGTAAGGCAAGTCATTAATATAAATAAGAAACAAAAAAGGACCAAGAATCGAGCCCTGTGGGACTCCCATTATTACTATAGATCCAGGAGATCTTTGTCCATTTACGTCAACGCTCTGAATCCTATTACTCAAGTATGAAGAAAGAAGATCCAGAGCGGTGTTCCGGACCCCGTAGTGGCGGAGTTTCCTGATTAACGTTTCATGAAGAACGCAATCAAATGCCTTGGACAAATCACAAAAGATGCCTAAGGCATCGCATTTATCTTCCCATGCATTATAAATATGTCCTAAAAGTTCAACACCGTTCAATCAGTAGTAGAACGACCCCTTGTAAACCGAACTGTTTGCTATGTAATAATTTATGTTTATTAAAATACGTAGATCTTTGACAGTCGTTACGGGTCGTCAGAAGCCCGAAAGTCTGACAACCAGTCTTACCAAGGGATATCGTATTACGAGTACCCAGTTACTGGGTTGTTGAGGTCAGATAGGCAGTCGCTCCTTGTAAAATACAGGTATTCAGCTGCATCCGGTTAGACTGGAAACCGACCCCAACATAGTTGGGAAAAGACTAGGTAGATTGATTGAGAAACATTATGTACATGGCTTATTAAAATGTGTTACATCAAACACAGAGGTAAAACGTTTCTTAGCTATTTTAAACCAACCATAGCAACCTACCTTACGCACACCGAATATTTATCTCCAACTCGATCTATCTGCGATCTGAGTCATATCCATTTGTTTCTAAGTCTTTGCAACTCAAATGGTGTAAGTGCGACGCAGAAAGAATGATCGCCCGCTAATACTGCTCTGAAATGGTGAATAGCCGTAAGGCCATGCACTTTTACGAGTATTGCAGTCTTTCAAGTGAATTGATCGTCGAATTGTCTGCCGCAACTATTGGTGTTTTAGATAGAATTGACTCCCTTTCAATGGGTACTTAGTTTTATTTGAGAAGGAACTGAAGATAAATGCTAGCTGATTTATATAATAACATTATCAGTACACCGATGCGCAACCTGTTACCATGGATTTAGTAAATGATTCTGAACCCCACTGTGTTGAAATTTATCGTGGTTCATAAAAAAAATATTGTTGTTCCATTACATTTTGACCGCGTAGGTATTGCACTTTTCTATGAAACAGCAGATCTTTTTTTGATATCCAACGAAAAATTTATACGCCATATATTATAGGGGATTAGAATCATGTGCTAAATACGTGGTTACAGTATAGTAGCCCTGCCACCCTGTATTTCCTAGAGGGTAGGTAGTGTAGTGCATATTACACTTATATTTCACCAGATATGTTTTAAGTCCCATGGGAAATGAAATAGTTCATTCTGTAAATAGGATATCGGAATCACTTTTACACGTCATATTAAAAAAATCATGTCAGATTAGTCTTGCTATCTGATTACTCCTGAGAAAAAATGACGAAAGAAACTCAGGGGTCAAAGTCTGTTTTAAAGGCCAGGTCATATCCTTGGTCTGATCATGTCGGTTTATGTCTGAAATGGTCATTTAAGGAAAGAGCCACACAGATGTGAGTGGACCTGTCCAGTCAGTGCAAGCATTTGTAAGTAATCTTGTAGCTCAACTCAGAATTTAAGAAGCTCATCGACTTGACGAACAATACCAAAGAAAGTACATTTGGGTAGGCCCCGTAAAGTACTAAAATTGCCAGACTATCATTATAACTAACAGGGAAAATTATAATATTTAAAAATGACCCACATAGTCCTCACTTTCACAATAATTTTAATAATATTAATACTATACAAAGTAAATATTCATGCATGTGTGACGAACATAATTATACTGCTAATAACACTTTGAACTTCACTCGAACCGAGAATCGAATTGAAGACCCGAAGCACAAAATTAGTGGTTGAATCCACTAGACAGACGAGGCGGGGCAATCGAGCAACTATAGGATGATCAAAATGTTGGTGTATTTATAGGTAAAGGTTGGTTATTACGAGCAATGATGGCCCAGTAGTCACGGCCGTGACTTACGAGTTGTAAGTCGAAGATTCGAACCCACAGGCGCTTTACTCGTACTTTGTGTAAATTATTTCAGCACAACAGTGCAGAAAAACTTCGTGAGGAAGCGGCATATACGAGTACTAGAACCAACAATTTGAAGACATGTGCCATCCACCAACCCGGACTGAGCCCACGTGGTGGATTACGGCCCACTCACTCTCACCGATAGAAGGCATGAGTCCCAGCAGTGGGAACTATTACAGGTTGAAATTTGAAAAGGGCGATTCGTAGGTGTATAATAAGCACTATTATACTTCTGTTTACCACTTCACGGAATTCACTTCACGTGTATTTTGACAATATTCTGCCTTATTATAACTTTTAGAGATGCCTCTTACGACACCCACATGATCTTATAACTTCTAGGGATGCCTTCTACACACCCACATGACCTTTTTGTCGTCATAACACGACCGATTCGACGCCCACGCTTTGAAATAATCTACGATCACCTTACCAGTTGGTAATTAGCCAAGCATCGTGCACCTGTTCATTCTTAACTTCGGTTATTGCTAAGTAACGTTACCTACTAATAACGTTAAAGCTGTTGTTGCGTTAATGATTGCTACTTAAACCTTATTTCAATATCAAATTCTTCTTCATTGGTCTAGTCGTAAGCTTGACTGCTTAGCGTGAGGTTCTACGAAGTTCACAGGATCTTCAGATCAGTTCAGTAACTTTGGAGATTATATACCAAAGAAAATACATTTGGGTAGGCCCCGTAAAGTACATACTCAAACTGCCAGACCAAGGTTATAACTAACTGAGAAAAAAAAAATGGGTTAAGGTCGGGCAAAGTGTTATTTGGGGGTTCTCATTACCCGGGGTTTGAATTTGTGCCCGGTAGATTGCAATAAGCTCGCCCCCTATTACATGGGACCTAAACATAACTGGACCCATTTTTGCAACCAAGAACCAATCCACAGATGCATTACCCCCAAAAATGGGTCCAACTGGCGAAATGTCGGTGTTATTTACAGCGTATAGCTCTGCCGAACCTTTTGGGAAATATAGTCGTGATGATATGTTATGTCAATGTCAAAAAGCCACGTAAAGCGCGCTCGTGATTTGCAATGACTATAAAATTATGAATAACCCAAACTCAAACTCAAAGCATTTATAATTTATACAGGCAGTTTTGAATTGTCAAGGGGTCGGTCAGTCAGAAAGATGAAGCTGATGCCAACTCCAACGCGTAGTAGGTTCCTATGGAGAAGAACTGGCAAGAAACTCCACGGACACTCTTTTAAATCAGAATATGGTTACAAAATATTGGTTACATCAATCATGTTGTAATTATACATGTGAGAACAATTTAGAAAGACGTGCATGTTAAAAGCGTCCGTAATCAAAAACATAAACACAATAAAAAAAATCAAATAAGCCGTAGCAGCTAAGAGATGACCAGTCCCCACTGACAGCGCCCGTTCACGAACATGACGCATGGATCAGCACCATTTAGCTCAACCATTTTGAAGGGAACTTAATGATCCAACACACACGCCACCACCAACGAGACATTTGAGTGAGCATGACATACTCTCAGCCGCCAGTGCTCATTCAAGTCAATGAAAGACGTACCCAGTAAATGGTAGCTTTAAAGTAGGTACATAGTGCTCACATATATGCTATGCAATTATATAATACTAAGAGATTGAATTTATGCAATCTTAAGATAGTTTTACAATCTTCAGCACCTCCAACAATATTTTCAAATGCTAATCAATTAGTATATGCGCCCTTGTGGAGCTGGACCAGCGTTGAGCCAATTTTTGTCAACGATGTAATCCGTCAACTTATTATATGCTTGGCAGTGCACTCCAGTGAGTTTACCAATTTTAGCATTAAACTTATCCGGAATTTAATTATAAAAAAATAGAAAAAAAAACTTAAAACAGTATTTTTATAGCTACGAATAACGTAGTACACAGAAACCTTGATTGGATTCAAGGAACAGCACAATATTGAATCGCATTGCATATTCCACGGAAGGGTCGGGTTCCAAAAATACCATCTGTTATGTTGGTAACGTTTCAGTTACTTTAGGTAACAATATATAAGTAGCAACAAATTGTTTTCCGTACGCCATACGCATTGCAGTGAACCTTTTTGCTACTGACGGTGACGGCTAGTGCGGAAAAATCAATCCATAATGCTGAGTATATATTTTTTTCTTTTACAGATGAGTGGGGAATTATTTCGATGTTATGGAATGTTTTATGAGATAATATAGGTACCGATATATTAATGGTTAGAAATAGGTATATGATATAAGGTGCTGTAGGTACTTTGGGTTAAGAAAAAGACTTATTTGCAGTAGAACCGATAACTATATTAGGTTAAAGAATTCATTTATACAATTTATATATTCTAATCGTTCGCTTGACAGCCCCGGGGCCATTGTCTCCTCTTTTTTCTATTCTTAATATAAATTCACTGTTTGTTTCATTTAAGTGCCAACAATTTGAACACACCAAGGTTTTATTCCAAAACCATACGAAGAGCCTCTACTGTACCTTACCTTATCTAACCTATCTCTAATCTTGTAAAATATTCACACAGTATACAGATAAAAAGTGGGTACATGAGGGTAGCGGTTGACTTGTTAGGACTATACTAGCACCCGGGCGTCGGGAGTCGCGAGCCGACTTCCGGCCACCGTAGGCGCGGGCTTGCGGACGGTGAGCAATGGGTAGCTCGCCGTTCGATAAGGACCAGGCCCGGGTCGACGGCGCGTTGTGTTCCATGCGCGCCTCAAAGAGATGTCAGCACCAAGTAACGGGGTCCGTAAGGGCATTGGCCCTTACGGACC
Source organism: Agrochola macilenta (assembly GCA_916701695.1). Lineage (NCBI taxonomy): Eukaryota > Metazoa > Arthropoda > Insecta > Lepidoptera > Noctuidae > Agrochola > Agrochola macilenta. The sequence goes on from OU753562.1 coordinate 11,081,458, forward strand.
CCGTACTCGCAACCCTGGCAGGCATTGGTCTGCCAGGGTTGCGGATTGTCCGAAAGGGCTATCGCGGCCCCGGCACTCAGGCAAACGGAAGGAACAGACAGGGGTGGGTTTTAATCAGTAAAAGTCTGACACGCCCTCCCGCTCCACCCAGAGCAGGAGAAGTTATTTGATAATTTCCCACCATCAAAAAAAAAAAAAGGGTAGCGGTTGAACAGAAAGAGTTACACTAATATATCAAGAAGTTTGTCGGAAACGTCCTGTCCGCCATTTTATTAAAAAAATAGGTACTGTGAACAACAGTTCATCTACCAAGGCCAGTGAAGATGACACTGCCCTTTTATTGGATCGGTCATTGGAGGGCTCCATGTTCCATGATAGTTTATGGGGCTGAGAGAAAATTGCAGAACCTTTAATAAAGCCGACATACTTTACCAAAAACCAGCGTGTCACAGATACACAGCAGGTTTTAATGAAAAAACTTTCCTACATTTCAATTAGTATCCGTTCAAAGACTGTAATTTTCCGACGTTAACGAGTTTAATTTTATCGAAAATTAATTGCGACATCTTCATTGAAAACTTTTCACTCAACTTTAATACCTACGTAAATTTTCGTTCGAGGAAACTTCGACAATACAGAGTATCTACCGGGGAACTCGGAGGGGTGACTGAGTAGCTGTTACGTTGAAGTAAATCTTAAACAAATTTTCTCTTCAATCACCCGTTGAAACGTTCAACTGGATTGCCAAAACATTATTAAGAAAGTTCTCATCTCGTTTTGTGCTGTTTAATTATACAGAATCAATAAAGACGTAAAAGTCTTGTTTTCTTGTGACATGAACTGGAAGACTGAAGAAGTGATTGTTTCTTTTGAAATGTAACCACATTTTATTTTTAGTTCTTTTATGCTTATGTAAGTGTAAACGTAAATAAAAACTTGTTATTTGCCATCTTCTACTTAATATTATTGCGTACTCATAGGAACCTGTAAGTTTTCTTTAAAATGATAAAATAAAATAACACAGTTCATTCAGATAAAAAAAAAGTCACATAATCCTACATGGGCACTTATGAAACGTCAGAAGCAAGGTACACGGTTCCAATTGGTCGTTTCCTATGGGGAAGACCCGGCAAGAAACTCCACTCTTTTAAAAATAATTGGCTTTTACAATATTTTCAAATAACTGTGTTAATACATAAGGGAGGACATTGTAGGTCTTTCAACAATTACCGGGTACTTAACAAAATAGAAGATGGTCACCAAATCTACAGTCCAGTAGCCTACAGCGTTCTCACGTTAACAATATAAAAAATTAATAAAAATAAAAACCTATTTTAAACGAAATGGCATTATTGCTATTACAACTGTAACAAATCTGAATAATTATCATGTCCACAATTTTTTTGCGAGTACACATGCAATGGACCTATATTTGGCGCAGTCGTGAAACAGACATGATATAATTTCACGTTAGTTTTAAATTCAACTGTCCCTAACAAAACTTTATTTATTTCTTATTTCAATGTTATAAAAAATCTCATCACGATGTGTTTTGTCAGTAACTGTTTTATGTGTGTGTTTTTAAACGTTTGCCTCACAGATTTTTCTTCTGTATCTTGGGTGCGTTGATTTAGGCCCTATAGTCCATTAAAACAAATCCGTACAGGATTCGAACTGGTGAGTTGCTTTACGCCAATCGCTCAGTCACTGCACCAGCCACGTCGTATTTATTTACATACTAGCTTTGGCCCGCGGCTTCGCCCACGTCGAGGTCGGACATTATCCCACGGGAACGCCCAGACTTCCGGGATAAAAAATATCCAATATGTTATCCAGGTTTTAAACTATCTGTGTGCCAAATTTCATCCAAATCCGTTCAGCCGTTATTGCGTGATTGAGTATAACAAACATCCAAACAAACAAACTTTCACATTTATAATATTATATATACATATGTATTTATATGTACATAGTAGGGGTTTGTCCGTGTGGTGCCGCACGTAAAGAATAGTACCACCCCATTTCTTCCCGTGGGTGTCGTAAAAGGCGACTAAGGGACTCACTAGAGAATGGGCAGCAGCGCTTTCTATGCATTTTAACACCATACTGCGATCGCCAACCCGCCTGCCGAGCGTGGCGATTATGGCAAACCCCCCATTTGGGGGAGGCCTATGTCGAGCAGTGGACATCTTTCGTCTGAAATTATGTATATAGTAGGACAGTAGGATGAGTACTTCTTTAAGGACACTAATTAGTTAAGGCACCGAATAAAAAGATGCTTTGTGTAAAAAAAAAAAACCTTCACGGACTGTGAAGGATTTTACTTTACACAAAGCATTATTTTTTATGTGAAAATTCAATCTAAAGAAAAGCGGCCACATTCCTCTAGATCATATTTTGTTGCTTCGTGTATCAATATGAAACTTTATAAAAGGTATTAGAAAATTCTAGACACATTTACCGAGGGTCTTTACTAGCCGTTATTCATAATTCCTTCTCAGTCGCGAGATAATATTTTTTTAAAGGAGTGGCGCTAGTGGCCCATTGGGCGCCCTCTTAACAGAACCGGAATTCTCCCAGTGAGTTGCCTGAGCTGTCAGTCATAGATATATTCCATCTAATTACCGCTGTAAGTGTTTTTGCATAATTATCGAGTCAGCCCTATCGATATGATGTCGAGGTATATTCGATTGAGCTGAAGAAATGAATATTCAAAACAAGGAATTCTCGACTCAATAATTTCAAATTTATTTCAGGCTATTAATTTCATTCATACGAAAATTGGTTTACGACCCGTAAATTATTTGTAACTTATAATTATTGTTCGATCGTCGGAGAGATACTCGTATTATTAAAATCAAACTTACTCTTTCTATTTCAGTAAAATCAAATCCGTTGAATACAAATTATCGTTAGGGATTACAAGTTTAAATCGCTTCCATGTGTATGAGCATGAGAGAAGTTGTGCGTTGAGCGTCGCGTGTGTGAGTAAATCACCATTAGTGTGTACATCATTTACAAGCCCAAAAATGTTACTTTCCCGCTTCCTCTCGCGGCCCTCTTGTAAGAGGTGCAGGTGTGTGAGTGAGCCGCCCTGTGCCGATAGGTTCGCGAGCTCGATGTAGATGTGTAGGTGAACGGTCCGGGCTCGCGTAGCCCCCGCCAGTGGTGAGCCGGCCGTAGCGGCACTACGACGCGCCTACGCCGTAGCACACGCGCTCGCATTTGTCCCCCCTACCCACATCATCGGACAATAGGACCGGCGACGATTCGTGGCGTTTTGTTATTTTTTTGTTAGATGTGAATAAAAGCGACTCTTTGTGACATTCACTCGTAAAAAGCGGAGACAGTATGCTGAAGGGACACCCTTTGTCCTCAAAAGAGACGGTTATTAAGGCAGCACTATGTAATTTTTGAACATTAATTTGTTGAAATGATAGCTTACAAATTGGGACAGTTTAGTCGTGTTGCGGTAGATTGAGCGGGATGTAAGGCGGCCGCAGCGGGATTCGATGTTGTGTATTCATAAATAAGCGCGAGAAAGCCAATTTTGGCGTATTATTGTAATCCATGTGACGCTAGTGTTGGTGTAACGTAATTAATATCAGACAATTGTACGCAGAGTGCCGGAATGGAGTTTGTATTTCTGCCTTCACAAATACAAATGTAAGGTAAATAATAATACGTCTTGGAACACTTTTCATCTTCCAGCATCCCTTTCCGTTTTTACTTTGTTCCGTTTACGTTGTTCTTTGTTGTATTTGTTATGTTTATTTACTGAAACTTTGTTTGACATAAATGTATTTTCTTAAGAGGCTTTTAACGGAGACTGGTTGACGAGGAAGATATTTTTAGGGTGCTGTAATAATCGGAATTATAATTTAACTCAGTTTTATTGGAGGGACTACTATTTTTTTTTTTTTATAATAATTAGGTAAATAAATTAACACATCAATCAATAAAATTATTGATTAAAACATTTGTTTGCAAACAAACGTAATTAAATCAAATCAATTGACCTTACGTAATTACGTATGACATTGTATACTTTTGTCCTATAATTTAAACTGGTTTTTCAGTATAATACATTAGCTGAGAAGCAGAATTTACTGTAAATTAAATCGGTAATTATTAAGGAATAATTATTCAACGCAATACAAATGGAATTGAACACTCTATCAAATAAAAAAGTAATATTTTAAATATCCAAACTTAACTATGAATCCAAAACCTCTCTAAATCAAAGTAGGCACTAGATACTGAACTTGGTACTTAGCTTTTGAAGAACTTTTCCAAATGGCACTACATTTTTTTTTTACTTTGGGAACTGTTTACATACATTTGGTTTTTTCATCATATTTTAAAGGATTCCAGTATTCATATGCATAAAATAAGCTAAGTCTTACTAAGAGGTATTGTATTACCGAGTAATTGGTACAGAGGTCAGATAGGCAGTCGCTCCATGTAAAATACTGGTTTTCAGCTGCATACAGTTAGACTGGCCCCAATATAGTTGGGAAAAGGCCTAGCCTTTTTCTAACTATGTTGGGGTCGGTTTCCAGTCTAGATGATACGATGCATAGAATAAGCCACCACTGTTGACAAGTATGGCACCCTCTCGGCAGTCAGCTTCACTTACGGTTTTTCTGACTGGCTTAAACCCCAGCATGAACAGCTCGTGCCAACATGGGAGAAATTTTTTATCAGGGGTCACGTCATGGCGTATCTTCGAAACAGATTATGGAAAGAAGTCGACTGCTATAGGAACATTGCATAAGGTTATGCTTATTGATATTCAGTCAAGGCTATGACTGGTTTGTCAAATTGACACCCTACGTCAATTTGCCGTGTTATAGCCACTTTATACAACTGTCAAAGAATCGCAGTTGAGTTTTGAATATACGGTCCATTTAAGTTGGTAGTAAATTTGCTTATCTATAAATTTTCCTGACTTTACGCTATGCCGGGTATGCGTCTCAGGTTTGCAGGTTTGCGTCTCAGGTTTGCTGAGCAGTGATAGCCTAGTGGTGTGACCGTCGGACTGCCCAGTCATAGGTCTCGAGCTCGAACCCGAGGTCCTCTGACTTTTCGGATTCATGTGCGTATTGTATAATTATCACTTTCTTCCAAAGAGGTGAAATAAAACATTATGAGGAATCCGGCTTGCCAGAGAGATACTTCTCGACGGCATGTGAAGCCAAGTCAGAGGCCCATGGGCAGCTTTAACTCTGACACGAGGCACTAACCATAACCACACGTAAAGAAGAAGAAGAAATCTCAGGTTTAACTTGGTTGTAAAACTTAAAATGGTTATTAAGAATACAATAGACCAAATATGATTGACAATCTCAACTGACAAGCAAGTTGTTTATAATAATTCCATCTTTGGCTTTTTACTGTTATAGCCGCTGCCCCAAGTTAAGGAGTTAACGGGTCCATGACATGACGTCACAGCAGTTCCCTGATCCTCTTGTCTTAATAACTTCATGATCTTCTACTTACTCTCTCGTATCAACACGAACTGTATAAGAATCTATGCAAATAATAAAAATAATCTCGTATCTTGACTTGGCTCGCGAGGTTGTCGACATGTGGGATGTGAACTCAACGATCATTGTGCCGATAGTCGTATCAGGCAGCGGCTTAATTGCCAAGAGCCTCGACCAACACCTAAGGAGGCTCTCGTTGGGCAGCTGGATTAAGGGCTTTATTTAGACAGCGGTACTCCTGACACAGCTCGCATTGTTAGGAGGTTCCTTTCTCTGGAGCCCTGACCGCCGGTAGCTTGGACCCTGTTTCCGATACCGGTGGGCTACTATTTTTTATATTTTTAAATGTTTTTTTTAATGATTTTTATAAAAATATTTAAAAATGTATTTAATAAGTTTATAGATGAATAAACGAAATAATAATAACTAAACAGCTCTCGAGGCTCTCGTTAGACGGTTGAATCAAGGGCCTGATTCAGAAGGAAGTACTCCTCGTTACGGCTAGCATTGTGAGGAGGTTCCTGTCTCTGCAGCCCTAACCACCGGTAGCTTGGACCCTGCTCCCGACACCGGCGGACCTCTACTTTTTTATATTTTTTAGTGTTTTTTTTAGATCTCTTTAACTTAATAAATAGTTAAAAATGTAATTAATTAAACAAGAATATAAATGAATAAACAAAATAATAATAATAAAGGCTCGCATTGTTAGGAGGTTCCTCTCTCTGGAGCCCTGACCGCCGGTAGCTTGGACCCTGTTCCCGACACCGGTGGCCTACTATTTTTTATAAGTGACTTTTTTATTTTTTATTCTAATAGAAAAAAAATGTAAATAATGAAATAAAGGAAATAATAATAATAATATTTTAAAGAGGTAAAATTTGTGAGTTTGTATGTAGGGGGCAATCTTCAGAACTTCTAATCCAATTCCGAAAATTGTTTCACTAATGGGAAGCAACAGTATTGCCGAGTGTCAGGATATATTGCATAACAAAACAAGAAATATCACGCAAACGAAGTTGTGGCCGAAGCTAGTAGCTAAAAAATTTGTTAATGGACAATCAGCTAGTTGGTAGCGGAGCTGACTGCCTAGGTTGCATCGAGACTGCATTTTTAAGAGGATACATTCTGAAATTGGCAACATCGCAAATAGCTGTCAAATATTTTCCTATTTTAATGAAGTTATCAATACTGGTAAATTAAATTATGAAAACCGCTCTGCAGTGCACTAGAATATTGATTATTTATTCCAATCATTAATATTTTAACACTGAATATTTTGTCTTTGGTGTAAATTAGACATTACGCCTGTGTAGTCTCCAAAGAGTCAGGCAGAGGTGTAACTAAGTACATCCACGTTTCGTCAGTTTTGTTTAAGTCCCATGTAACACGCTGCGAGAAATGCTTTTTAAACACCTAAAACTGAAAGAAAAAAAAAAAACTGTGTAAAACTGTCAAAACACCCAATACAGTATTATTATTACAAATCATAATCAATATTTTAGTGCATCACAGAGCGATATTTCATAATTTAATTTAGTTATAATGACATAATAATCAAATAGCAATATATTTGATAGATATTTCCGACGTTAGCTACTTTCGGTATGCAACCTCTTAAGAAGACTCGGGTTGTTCCTACTTCAAGAAGACCATTATCAATATGTATTCCATACCTTTCTTGAAAAGGGGTGGCAAATACCTTGTGGAGGCACTAACAAACAAGCTCACAGGCTACAAAATTACAGAAATTATAATATATAGCTTGTTTGTCTAGTTTGTGTAAGTTCCTAGGGGTGAAATGGGAGGTCAAAGTTCCAAGCAAACAAAGTCACATGCACTAATTAGTATTTTATAAAGCACTGTTAATTTAACCTCTGTAACTATGCACTGTTGCATGTGTGTGTTCCATTTAGTTATTTTTGTTCCTTTGTTTTTACTAAAGTTACTGAACATGCATTGTAGTGGCATTCCTGTTTTATGTGTTTATCTCTGATTAAATTAGAAAAACTACTTACCAAATATTTTGTTGGCACACTCATTTGTTTCTACTTTAATTTTAGCTATAACTCAACAGGATTTTGAATGTATTGTTAAGGATGTAAATTGCATTCCTAATAATCAACTATACATAATAATAATTATAATACCAGCCTATTATCGCCCCACTTCAGAGAAAAGGCCTCTTCTCATGACAGAGAAGGCACGAGCATTGATCACCATGCTTGCTCAAGACGGGTTGGCGATTTCAGACTTATAAATTTAGGTTTCTTCACGATGTTTTCCTTCACCTATGTCCGTAATGTTCAAGATAGGTACATAATGTTTTAAAAGCCTAAATTCAAATTCGATAAATATTGTGATAATTATAAATCACGTCAGTCAAATACCGAAGACTTTCCCAATGGATGTTTATAATGTATGCGTCCTAAAAGACCAACAAGACAAACCTTTGCAAAAGCCTTTTTCCATTACGTATTATCATCACTATTGACAAATAAATATATTGGTGGATAGCAGCATTTCCAATATATTCTTCCACGTATCAATTCAAACATCAGGCATGTTTGATTGCTATGCAAATCTGACAACCCTCTAGCACCTGACGTACATTTTCCTCATGTCGACATGAATGATCAAATAAAATATTAAGTAGGTTGGCAGATTTCGCGGATCGTCTTTCGTCAGAATCTAATTACGCGGAGGTACTTGATTTTGGCCATATTAATATGTGAAATACCTTATTCGATTTTCTATGAATTGAATACCGCTGAACCACAGCAAACGAGAATATCGCTCGGAGTCTGGACTCCGAGCGATATTCTCGTTTGATTCGATATTTTCGTTTTTAGTAAAAAAAATATCGAAATATCTGGATATTTCGATATTTTTTTTACTAAAAACTAGTTTTATATTGAGAGATATCTGCGAAGGCATCGTTCTAGAATACTGAGTAAAAATGATAATTTTTTCACTGTATTCGAGGTTCACGTGAGATTTAAAACCTATAAACGGACATACAGCAGTCTGTTGAGAGCAGTACTATTGTCCCATAAATAAACAAACCATTATCAAATTCAAATTCAAAAGTCATTTATTCAAACTAAGCTGAGAATCAGCACTTTTCGAACGTCAAAATTACATAAGACAGTCCCCCAAAACGCCCACCCTTCCCCACTTCCTAGTGCGTTAGCTGGGAAGAAGTGGCGCAACAAACTCCCCAGCAGCACAGCTGTCTGTTTAGTTAGAAAAAAAAAAAGATTCTATATAATAGTATATTTCCAATCAATTGAAAAGAAAAACTACAAGTACCTACTAGAATGTCGCATCTGTCGAACTAACAATCAGGATAGTACAAGTAGAAAGTAGTTTAAAGTAAAGCAACAAAGCAATTTAACGTAATAGATTGCAGACTAACCGTTACAAGTTAATCCTTTGAACAATCAATACCTGCCCAGTACACCCACAGTTTGTCTATAACTGACGTAGAGAAATACTTTTGAAATACTCAAGCCGAAGAATGTTTTACGAAGTTCAACCAAGTTTATAAAATGGAGAAATACGTACTTTTACAGCTTCACCTTTGTTCTTTCACGGCAGCTGAACTCTGTTAGGAGTTATGTCGGGTATAACTATGATGCTTGAAATTCTAGATGGTTGGTCATGTTCGATTTTTGCAATATATTTTTTACTGGTTTTGTAAATTATAGACGTACCTAGTGAAGTCTATTCACACGAAAAATATGCATATTAATTTAATGATGATTGCCTCTTGGATATCAAGGAAGACCAAGCTTAATGTGTTATGGCCTATTCATTTATTAAAAACTCAAATTTGTTCCACCACCAATTTATTAGCTCCAAGGTCAGCAAACGCTCGCACATTCCTGCATAGCTTACCCCAGTTCTCAACAAAAATAAAATTAATTTACAGCCAAAGATTTTAATCGTTGATTTGCCCTGCCGCGTTAAAAGATGGTCGCATTTCGTTTTGACACCTTTGACACACACAGTGTCGCAGAGACTTGACTTGATTGTCATGGAAACACCATGGTTAATGTGTCAGCTCACTCTTCTCAGTACTGACACTTTTTCATATGACTTAGTACGGTGAGGGCAAATCTACGATTTAAATCTTTGCTTAAAAATTTGTAACGGTCTTATGTTACTCTTCAATACAATCATGTTCCTCGATTACTTCCGGGCCATGTCTCTGACAAAAAAACTCGCTTTTAACCTCGCATTTTTTGCCAAGGCTTCTCTACTTCTGTCAGTGTGTGTATGTCTGACCAATCACACACAACACTGAGTCCCAAATATTGTTAGGTACCGTCATCATAACGGAAACTGAAGATTGACGGGATCGATACCAAACTTCATTCCGGTACACAATAGACGCAACCAAAACCCACCTTTAAGTCCCGTATACACTTGCAACAATTCCCCGTTGTTACGCCCAGCGGTGTTGTTTGCAGTACCAGCGATACCGCGATTGACTGGGTTCATTGTTTGACGCGGCGGGCGTAACTCTATTGTGGATGGAAAATGTCATAGACCGCTCCGGTGTGTACCCGTCCTATGTTGCTTCGATGTATTGTATTTTACGCAGTTTTATGACAACTTTGATATGTCTGACAAAATTTAACACAATTTCGAGCCGTCAGTCGGTGTCGCCCTGGTTATAGGTAGATATAATATTAGTTTGTGACATGTTTTCCAGCAAATACAGAAAAATATTTTTCGTAATTAACGTTTTGAAAAATGAAACTAGTTCAACGGATTGTCATGTCACATCAGTTCCTCGGGGACACTGAGCTGCAAAATGTTTGAAACTGGGAAAAAAGTTTGTCACGTAAATAATCCATGAACATTTTCGTAGAGTTGGTTTTATTTTCACGTACGTACGTTTTATGTTATTTCCACAAAAACACGCCATGATATTTATCAATCAAATCAAAATGATTGATATTTATCAATTGACAGGGTGTCAATCAGCGACGCGTCTGAACATTACTTTTTTTATGCTGCAAGTACGTAAACTGAATTGACACTATTTATAAACTCGTGTATCAACGAAAATGCAGGAAAATACTTGTTTTTAAGTATTTCATTTTATATATGAAACAAGCAATTTTTTGACGCTTTACTCAGTCGTTAGTTTTTGCAGAGACTGGTTTTACATTGGTTATGAAGGCACATATTTTATACTTTTACCTAAATGAGGCAATAAAACACAAAAATAAAAAATATAAATATAACATCCTAACTAATATTTTAAATGCGAAAGTGAGTTTGTTTGTTTGTTACGCTTTCACGCTAAAACGGCTGACCGGATTTGGATGAAATTTGGCACATGGGTAGAGCATGACCTGGAAAAGTACATAGGCTACTTTTATCCTGGTCCGTAGACGACGTCGCTGGCACCAGCTAATAGGTAATAATGTAAATGTAGAGAAATTAAGTAATAAGCATATTGACTACTAACTTAAATTGTCCGTGTATTCCAATACAACTGTCATTCTTTGGCAGTTTTATGAAATGACAAAAACACGGCAAAATGACTTTTGGTTGATTAACAATTAGTTTTCCTGAATGTACCTACCATAGAAATCAATTTCCTCTTGCTAACAAGATGTCCCTACATCTTGTGGTTACGTCGTTTGCAATAGAGCCAACAATCCACAATATCTGATACATAGCCTCCAGTCACATTCTTATTAGTCTCGCACTTGATCGAGAGCACAAACCAAAATAAGAAGTTATTGGACCAATAACTTCTTATCTCCCACGCAAAAATACTCGTCATATAATATTTGACGTATGGCATTTTAATTTGGAAAACTTACTGAATCTATGTGAAGAGTAGTTTATACTCTTCACATAGATTCAGTAAGTTTTCCAAATTAAGAGGGTTTATCGTAAAAATTGGCAACGTCGCAAATAACTGTCAAATATTTACCTGTTTTGATTCTTATAGCAATATTACTGAATAGAAATAAGAAATGTGGCTAACTAGCGAACTGGAATATTAATAATAAATTGCAATTATAACATTGAATTTGATGTTGTACTCATTTTAGGTGTAAAAAACGATTTTTTTAAAGAGTTTGTTTACATCTAAAATTAAACATTCGGTATTACGATATTAATTATTGCATTTCATAATCAATATTCTAGTTCGCTAGCCACATTTTTTATTTCCACACATTGCTAAATTAATCAAAACAGTGAAATATTTAACATCTATTTGCGACGTTGCCCACCTTCAGAGTAAACGCTCTTAATCAAATCAGAATCATCTTTGTATTATGTTGTTTGTCTATGACTAAAGGAAAGAAAAAAGAAAATTGGAGCATGGAAATGTAAACAATAAAAAAAGAAACTCGATAATAGTTCCATTAAAAAAATGCCAATGAATAATTAAGACGTGAGGCTAACACCATTTTCAATATAATTATAAACATCCACAGCTGAAAAAAAACCTAGGAATCTATAACCTGTAACCTGGATATCATATCGGTTTTTCCATTAGGTAGGTACCTAAGCAAGCTACATCAAAGCTACTCCATCTCCATGTATCAAAGGAAGCCATCACGAGATTGTTATGACTGCAATGGACTGTAGGTGTAATTAACTTGCATACTAATCACGTAATACATATTACAATCATTGACATAAAATATATAATAATACATTATACATTCAAAACTATTATAGGTATAATGTAGCTAGATTATGTGGTTTCTAGTTGTATTTAATTACAACCAGTAATTAGCTGTAGTTTAAACCTGTTTTTTTAACTGCTAAAGTTAACACAATGCACAATATATTATATTATTATATTGTTTATTGTTACTTACACAATTATTGAAAATCAGAAGCACTGAAATGTATCCTATACTAATAAACGATCAATATTTGTATATACAGCGTGGCATCCCACATCGACACGAAGCCGGCTACCATGGATTCAGTACATGATTCTGAACCTCACTGCGTTGAAATTTTTCGTCGGTTATTAAAAAAAAAACAGCCGTTTCATAGAAAAGTGCAATACCTACGCGGTCAAAATATATGGAGCAGCTGTTTTTTTTTTTAATAACCGACGAAAAATTTCAACGCAGGGGGGTTCAGAATCATCTACTGAATCCATGGTAACCGGCTTCGCGTCGATGTCCCTGACACCCCGTACATATGTATTTGTACCTACTCATGTTCTTAAAACGACTCTAACGATTTCGATGAAAGTTACAATAAAGGGGTTTACGGGGGCGAAAAATCGATCTAGCTAGGTCTCACAACTGGAAAAATTCGTTCTGTCCGTATTTTCACTCGAGCAGAGCTCGGTCACCCAAAGTTTAGAACACGATGACTACTTTAAAATAATGAGATGGCAGCATGGAATTAGTAAGTACCCTACTATCATGGCACCATGGAGTTAGTAAGTACCTACTATTATGGCAGCATGGAAATTAGTATACAGTACTATACACGGAATTAGTATAAACTATCTTTTATTATTAAATGAGCATTCCCACTGCTGGGACACAGGCCTCCTCTCCTCTCTCCTATGTAATACTCATTATTATCTGCCAAGCTTTTCCCAAATATGTTGGGGTCAGCTTCCAGTCTAACCGGATGCAGCTAAATACCAGTATTTTACATGGAGCTACTGCCTATCTGACCTCCACAACCCAGTAACTGGATAAGACGATACCCCTAGGTAAGACTGGTTGTCAGACTTTCGGTCTTCTGACAATCCGTAATGACAAAGATCCACGAATGACAGCCGGACCAACGGCTTACCTTGCTTTCCAAGGCAGGGAGGAGTCTCGGTATATAAAGATGGTCACCCATCTACTGACCAACCCCAGCAAGCGTAGCTTAACCTGATGGATCGACCCGTGCGGCTAATATTACTTAGCCACGAGCTCCTCCTATTTAATACTATAAGTTCCTAATTGTATCATAAAATACACTCCAATAAAATAAACCTAGCGAAATAGTATGAAATAACTAGTAAACGGTCAGTACAAGAATAAAAACGAAAATCACTTATACTTGCAGAGAACTGAAAGTAATTGGATCCACTGTTGAAACCTGGAGCAGTGGTGGCCCTGGGTCGTGGGTTCGACTCAGGCAGGCACTTGGTGTAAATAATTACATCACCACTGCTCTCAAAACGGTGAAGGACAACATCGTGACGTAACCGGCATATCTTAGAACCAAAAAATCGAAGACATGTGACATCTACCAACCCGCACTGGGCCCGCGTGATGGATTCCAGCCCACTCCCTCTCGAAGAGAGGAGGTCTGAGTCACAGAAGTGGAAACATTATATTATAGGCGGATTACGCTTGAAACCTGCAAAAGGGAAGAGCATTAAATACTTATTAAAGAATGCAACGGTGTGTGCTTAAGCATCATTATAACTTTGTTGCATGTGCTAATGCAATGAACATAAATAATATTTCCCCTTCAATAAACTAAAAGTACCCCACTCCACTCAAGAATTTAAAGTAAAACTTACAATAAAATGTTTTAAAATGCAAGCCAAAAAGCGCAGTTTAATTTAAAAAAAAAATTTTACAATGATTCTATTTGAGAATATTATTTTAAATGCAAAGCCAAAAAACGAAGTTAAAATAAAAAATCGACAAGCATTTTAGTTTCAGTAGATTTATTCGAACAGAGCCTGTTTGCGAAGTGGCCTATCCTATATTACTCTGTTCGTTCGAAGCTTACTTTACTGTCCTCGAGTCAATAGTGGCTCAAAACGAGATTTTAAATAAAAATGGCTCGTTTTGCTATGATAGTTGCTCTTTCGTTGAGTATTCTGTGCCGGATTAAATTATATTTTTTGCAGGACTGGTGTAGTTGGAAATTTTAACAGTGATTTATAAATTATTGTTAGTTTTATGTATCTGAGATTACATTCGTGCCAGTTTTTTAAATTAGTCATGTAATTAAAATGGCTCCTCTTCACTTTTTTTTATAGAATATCCAACATTTCAATATTTTGCACCATACATAGATCAATCAATCTGCCTAGCCTTTTTCCAACTATGTTAGGGTCGGCTTCCAGTCTAACCGGATTTTGTATTATACATAGGTATAATATTAAAAGCTTCTAAGTATCCAATAACATAGGTACCGATTCTCTCCAAGTGTATTTTTGTCCGATTATTTTTAGCACTATGTAGGCAAAAGTAATAAAAAGTAACAAAAAAGATTTCCCAAATACAGCAGCTTTCGAGTAAACTCGCAACAATAAAAAAACTTCTAATCCAATTTAATTCTACACCGTACTCCCATAATAACGTTTTTACGTACAAAATCAATTGAAACAAGTATTTCTGACCACACAAGGGTAGGTGCGGCAAAAAGTTGTGCCTTGATCATGCGAATGTAATTGTATCAAAAGGCACAAAAACCACAAATCGTACGATTAAAAGAAAACTTCTAGATTGCTTGTAAAGGTCTGTTAATGTTACTTTTGTAGCTTTAGACACTTGCGAGAATTGGAAAGGGATTTAGTCCTTGATTATTTAAGGAAATTTTGCTCTACTTTTGGGTTTTTGAGTACGTGCCTAATTGCTGTCGGTTTGGAATCAGGAAACGCAGAAAAAGGGGTCTTAACTATTGCCTTATGCAAAAAAAACATAAAAATGGCTCATTTAAATGACTGTGGAGAAAGTTTAGATAGCATTACTTCAAGACCAAATAAAGCATACTACTTCTCCATTTAAAAACGTAAAAACTTAAAAAAGACCATGTCATACAAATACCTAATTAAATTTAAACTCTACTACCGTTCCCTCCGCAAATTCCAACCAATAAATACGTCCAGAGCCAAGAAATATGATAAGATTTCATAGCGAAAATCGTTGAAGCATCCAAGCCAATGTCGTGGTCAGGTAGAAGCACCTTTTATGTGCTACGCTCCAAAGAATGCGATCATTGTACTCTTCGAATGTCACCTCGCACTACTGGTACTGCTACCTCAATCGAGAAAATTGAATTGAGTCCGTAGTACGTCTTTTGAAAATGTCTTTCACAAGATAGACGAAATACTTACTTGTTACTGGGAACTGGGAACCAATAAGTTGAACGTCAAAGATTTGTTTCGAACGTTTTGCAGGATATAGGTAGATTACGAAAGGATTTGATTTCCTGCGAGTAATTTTATTGGTTTGAGGAGGTGCTTTTTCCTGCAGATCTTATTGGCTGTCGCTTCATAAGATACGTTATAGTAAAATGATTACCACATAATACGATACTCTTTTTCTACTCGAAGGGTTAAGCTACAGTGTACCAGTAATACACCCACTTTTCGCCAGTTATGTTTAAGTCCCATGTAATTATTGGCTAGCCTATTATTATTTACCGGGCACAGATCCAAACCCCAGGCAGTTACTGAGAGAAATTCCTGATAGAAAATTTCTTAAGAAATAAGCAGTACCTTTGTACTCAAAGCTATAACTATGTTGTATCTATATGTATTTTATTGTGTGTACTTAAATAATAAAATAAATAAATAACATTTTACCCGACTACTACTCCTGAGGTCCTGGGTTCCATTCCCAATGGAACCCAGGACCTCAGGAGTAGTAGTAGAACACCAGACCAACGAGACATAATACGGTATCGTATACAACATTTTTTTTTCACTTTAAATAATTTCTCATTTTATAGTAATTTATTGTAACCACAAAAGAATTAATTGTTAGTTTAACCACCCTTAAGATTTTCATGATGCTATTGTTATTGTTTTTTATAACAATACCTATTAAATTAATTGAAATTCTGAATATTAAAATATTTATAGATAGCAAAATGGAGATTGGTAATATAAAGATAACAATGAAAATAACTCGGAATTTTACAATAAACCAATATCAAAAACCGGTGCAAACACATAACATCACGCTTGACATCCTCGAAAGGACAGGCAGAGCTGTACATATAGGTAGGATTTCCTATCTAGTCGTACACACACATTTCCCCAATTGTTTTAAGTCCCATGTAATAATAGGGAGCGACCCTATTGCCATCAACCAGGCACAAATCCAGACTCCAGGCTGCTACTGAGAAATTCCTGTTGGAAAAACCCAATGACACTTTGCCCTACCTTCTTTTTTTTTTTTTTTGGTTGCGAAATCATCAAATGACTCCTCCCGCTCTGGGCGGAGCGAGAGGGTGTGTCAGACTTTTACTGACTAAAACCCACCCGTGTTCCTTCCGTTGCCTTTGTGCCGGGGCCGCGATATCCCTTTCGGACAAACCCGAATCGAACCCAGGATCCCTTGCTCAGCACTAGCGCATACGACCACACCAACGAGCCAGTCAATAGTAAATTGAACTAAAAAAAATAAAAAATATAGCTCATTCGATAAAGCTGCCAGACTGAAAAATACTTTCCATCAAAAAAAAAAAAACGAACGATCTCTAATAAAATTACCGGCGTAGGAAAACGGGGCCAGTTATTAATAAAGATATAATTTTCCCTCGGTTATGAGTGCGGACGACCATCCGTTACGCAATTAAAACACGCGAAATGGTTTGTGTCCATTGAGATTTGCATACAGATATGTGATTATAGCCAAAATGGCTTTATGTTATGGATATAATGCGTACGAAAAAAGTATTATGCCCCGGAATAGGTATACAGATTTTATTGCTCTGAAATCCGATCTGAAGCGTGGTATTTTCTTTTGTTAATAATATTTACCTGTGATACCTAATTATTTCCAAGTGATACAGGTTTTTTTTATCAAGAGTCAGCTGCGCCCCGCGGTTTCACCCGCATAAGTCTCGATCCCGTGGGAATATCGGGATAAAACGTATTCTATGTCCTTCTGCAGGTCATGGTCTACCCGTGTGCCAAATTTCATCTATATCCGTTCAGCCCTTTTAGCGTGAAAGCATAAAAACAAAGAAACTCACTTTCGCATTTATAATATAAGTTAGGATTTGTGCCCGGTTGATGGCAATTGACTCACCCCCTATTTATTACATGGGAATTAAACATAACTATCGAAATGTGGGTGTATTATGGGTTCACCTTTGCCTTAACCCTTCGGGAATTACAAGCGTGGTATTCTGTTAAATTATCATCATCATCATCATCATTT
This sequence comes from Agrochola macilenta, assembly GCA_916701695.1. Taxonomy (NCBI): domain Eukaryota; kingdom Metazoa; phylum Arthropoda; class Insecta; order Lepidoptera; family Noctuidae; genus Agrochola; species Agrochola macilenta. Next base: position 11,099,078 of record OU753562.1, read on the forward strand.
CAGCCGAAAGACGTCCACTGTTGGACATAGGCCTCCCCCAAATGGGGGGGTTTGCCATAATCGCCACGCTTGGCAGGCAGGTTGGAGATCGCAGTACGGTGTTAAAATGCATAGAGAACGCTGCTGCCCATTCTCTAGTAAGTCCCTTAGTCATCATGCTGAGATAGGAGCCTTTTGGCCTCGAATAGGACTTCCTTCTTTAAATTTTAATGTTACTTTGTTTTTTATTTTTGTTTAGTGTGTTTTTAGTTTAATTTGTGATTTCCTGTGCGAGTCTCAATAAATACTTTTCTTTCTTTCTTTCTTTCCTTAGTCGCCTTTTACGACACCCACGGGAAGAAATGGGATGTCAAATACAGTGGTGAAAAAGTATGTAGCTATTACATACAAAATATCGTAGTATTAGCAACGATATAAAAGGAAAGGTTATTGTAATAATCCAAATGTGTCTTTTCTGAGCTAGCCGTTTTGTAATGCATGTTTTTGTAAAAATAAAATCTTGTGATAGTAATAGCAATAGTAACAGTAATTTATTTCTAAACTTCTGTACACATTACATTAATGAGGTCTCGACCCCTAAATTAGGACATCCTGTATGACAGGGGTTGAGGTTTCCACAGTTACATGGATCAACATGAGAAGGATTAGACTAGATACAATCTTTATTTAATTTTTTAAATAATTAAAAAATAAATTAACAATGATTTTTTTTTAATTTTTTATAATTCTTATAAATAAGGAAATCTGTTTTAGAATTGAATAGGGGTGGAATGTGTGTGGTGAGATGTTGGATGGGTGTGTCCACTAGGTTGGATTACTGATTAGTGATATATTGATCATGTTATTTTGAAACGCAAGCAACAAGCAACACGTCATCACTTCCCGTGGTATTGGGTACCTTAATCCCCCGAGCAATGGTCACAGCATCCATCCGTGTATGAATAGCAATTACCAATTATAGCAAGCGTGATGAACATGACATTATACAGGATTGTTCATTAAAATGGACGTGAAATGTGGACGTGAACTGAGGTGTCCCTGTCTGTAATTTTCAGACTTTCTATAACAATGTACAAGTAGCGAAAATAAGGGAAATAACTACCAACTTAAATAATCCTTAAATATTCAAATCATAACTATCATTCTTTGTCAGTTTTATGAAATGGCTAGGTATATATAACACGGCAAAATGACATAGGTAGTGTGTTAATTTAATAAACAATTAATTCCTTTGATACTTTGAAATTGAAGATCACTAGTCCACCAACTATGATTCAGAATTATCCGTGGATTAGGTAGCCTTTAGTTCAAACAAATATTCAATCCTTGCAGCTTATTCAGGACCTTCTGGTTTCAGAACGACAAAAATACCAACGTTGTTTAATAGGAATAATAAGCTCCAGTAGTCCGCACATTATGAAGAGAACAAACTAGCCCATTAAGATTCTGATGACCCTCTTTTAATTTAATCACCAAGTAATTTGGCACCGAGATAATATTTCCCTCACAAAATAACAAAGCAGAAAATATATTTTAAAACCATACTGTATTTTATTTTACGTTAGCACGTTATACTACGACTCCAGTTTATATTTGAATGCTGGAAACAAAAGAGATTATACTACCAAAAGATTACAAGATAAGGCTTTTTGCAAATATACCTAAACAACTGAAATTACCAAAAAGGCAGTACATTATGTAGGGAAAATGCCTGAGGTAAACGGTTTTGTAAGCTGAAGGCTATACGACATGCTCTCCGACCTTGAATAAAATAGACGAAATTTTTCGCTCAAGGAGGAAACTCATATCCGAGCCTTTGGAGTTATCTATACAATGGCTACATAAGAACGCCTTTTACTTGACCGTGGCGGTTCGGTCGATGTATAACCATAAGCTCTTTCTCTTGAGCATGAATTTATTTTCATGAAAATCGGAGATTCATATTGAGATTGACGCAAGTAAATTCTTTCTACACTAGACTTCATAAAATGGCGGACACTGAAAAACGCCGACATCTTATCGAATAAAGACTTCAAATACTGTTGTAATTACTAATCTAGCATTAATTACTTATAAAGTAATTCTAAAATGTTGTTAAAACACAAACTTTGTAAAAAATCCGAGAAAATACTAGGAAGGAAAAGAAAACAATGAATTCCAAACGTTATTCAAGACAAGTGTCTTACCATGTCCACACATCAATGTCTTTATTACGTCCTAGATAGTCGTAGTACGGACATCGGATGTCAGCTAAGCAGGTCAATGTACGCGATTCCAGACATCCACCCATTTATTAAAGTTGGTCGCCGCGGCGCGACTAAGTGATGAACAGCTAGAATAGAATGTTAGCGACATATCGGCGACTTATAGCCTTTGCTAGTTGCTTGGAAGTATTCCGGGTAGTCGAGATACAATAAACAGAGTGTATTTTTGAGATGGGGCAATACAGGCTGCTACCCTCACCGTAGTTACAGGAAAACGGTCTAAGGAGACTGGCCTTAACTTTTTGAGACGTTTGGATCTGGATTGAAAAAAAAATACAGGCAGCAAGAAAATGGGCAATTTTCATAAAGCTTTTTGATTCCAAGCGATCCTGTTTCGTATAAGGATAAAAAACTCTATTGGAGAAACTGAGGTTTTGAGTACTAGAAAAGTCAGAATTCGCAAAAAACTTTTCCCATGTATTGTAGATTTTTGATAGAGCTACGTGTACTAGTATTTGGTAATTGATCTAGCATATATACGTACATACAATACACAGTTTCTACGTCTGACTACTACGTCGATTATTTTATCCACACAGATAGTGCTCTAGAGCAACGATATTACGCTCTTTTTTATTTGCATCATCTCAGCATTCAGACTATAAAAGGTTTCAGATCAAAATCTAGATTTATGTCATGCAGTGTAACCTTTTCCTGTTATTACCAGGGAACTTAGAGCTTGTGTAATGTGTGAACACTTTCAATTCCGTTAACGTCACGCCAAGTAGCGAAATAAAAAAGAGAAGATACAAAAAGAAATGGGTAATGCGCGCCAATTGCGGTTGTCACCCCAACCACAGCACATCCAGCGTCTAGACTTTTAAGCACTTATAAGTCTTATTCATGTGCGGTTTCCGCAAATGAAAAGACTCCATCTTTTACAGTTTTTTTTTCTCGCTTGCGTGTTAAGCGATGATGCGGTCAACGGCAATGTAAAGCCTAGAAGTAACTTATTCCCTAGGGGGTTGGTCAAGGAGTTTCAACTTACGCCAAAAATACATGAAAATACCATTTTATTTCATCTGTCCCAATAAAAGTCTATTCACTTGGAATATTATGATGTCGATGGTTATGCGTTATTAATTCAAAATCGGATTCCTGCAACTCCAACTGCACCTCAACCCTACATACTTCTCACCTAATTCCGTCACCTCCAAGAATTGAATGATTAGCGTACATATCTGAATAACGTGTTAGATACATCGATCAAGAGACATCGATCTCGGAGTTAGTTACTAGGTCAACATGACGACAGTAACGGCTATCAAGCAAACATTCGGATCAGATTTCAGTAATGTCACCATCGGAATCCAGTGGGCCAAATAAGGCATTGTAGGAATTTAGTGGCTATTGTAAGCGTTTGTGTAGGTTTGTTGTAAGAAAATAATTATATCTAGAATGATATAAAAATATGAATAGAGATAGATCATATGTTTTACATATAAAATAACGCCTATTCTATCGGCTACAATCTTCTTGGATCCTCTTGCTTCATTCACGGTCATACATGGACTCTGCTTAAGTATGTACAAATTCATCTCTGCACCTGTTTTAAGGTGGTTCTAAGGACATCAAAATAAATGAATTATGTCGTTCTGGGACGTCTTGTCTTAACCATTAAATAGACATCCTTAAAATATTACAAAATAAATAAAGAAATATATTGAAGCAAACAATACTTTTAATGCAAGTTGAACAATTTTACAGTAACTAATTATTGGTTCTTTGTCGGTGAAATTTTACTGAGTTTTATTGTCGTTAAAAAAGAAAGAAAGAAAGAAAAATGCGTTTACTGGCATAACAGCAGAAAAATACACCTTAAAACTAAAAAAATACAAAAAACAATGATTATAATGCCAATAGGGCCTCAGCTCAGCATAAGTGTCAGATGGCAACACAAAGTGTACCACCTTATTTATTTATTTTTTTGGGTGGGAAATCATCAAATGACTCCTCCCGCTCTGGGCAGAGCGAGAGGGAGTGTCAGACTTTTACTGACTAAAACCCACCCGTGTTCCTGACGCTGATACACCCCTTTTTTTTTCCTGACGTTACTTTTTTAGAGTTCCGTACCCAAAGGGTGCCAAACAGAACCCTATTACTATTGAGCCTCCGCTGTCCGTCTGTCTGTCAGCGGGCTGTATTTCATGAACCGTTATAGGTAGACAGTTGAAATTTGCACAGATTGTGTATTTCTATTGCCGCTTATAACAACACTAAAGTTAAAAATTAAAGGGATATTCAAGAAACAAGAAACGCGATTTTTCGGCGTTTTTTTCCCAATGTACGGTGGTACGGACCCCTTCGTGCATGAGGCTGACTTGCACTTGCCCGGTTTTTATATTTTAATACTTAATTTTTCTATCGTGCCCTGTGCAAGACATGTAGTCTCTTCTGTGTGTATCGCATTTCGCAGTCTGTGATATTTGCAAACTGTATGTCCGGCCAATGTCCGAAATAATCGTATAAGTGAATATACAGTGAAACGTTATCTCCTTTAATTATATCGATTTACAAAGGTATTATTTAAATCGGTTTATAGGCGAGATTCTTGTTGCGGTTGCTAAAAAAACTTTAGTTACCCGTACTTAGGTATGTATTGGTACGTAGGTACTTGTGTTTGATTTAAATATACGTAATAGTAATAATTCCAATCGGTACTTTGCTTATCATTTTTATTGAATTACTAAAGCTTATTTATAACCACAACAACAATCTCGCCTACAAACAGATTTCCATAATACCTACGAAAATCGTTAAATAACTAAAGGAGATAACGTTTCACTGTGTATTCACTTACCTATACGATTATTTCCGACAGTCGCCGTACATACAGTTTCCAGGTATTAGGCACAAGCTATTGCTCTACAATAGAGTAAATGGTTTCCATGAAACGATTTTTTGTTCAGCGTTTTCATTATTAAGGCTTCGTATTTCTCGGTGGGCTCGTGGCTAAATAATAACAGCATAGTATAATATATTATATTATAGTATAATAGTTCTTGAAATAAAGAAATTACTCAATTGACAAAAAATAAAAAATAACAGCCTCATCGAAGGTTAAGCTACGCTTGCCGCGGTTGATTTATGGATGGGTGACCATCCATTAAATATTCAAGCTTCGGAAAGTACGTTAAGCCGTAGGTCGGTTAAGTTCGGTAGGTCGGTCGGTTGTCATTCATACATCTTTGATATTCATTACGGGTAGTCAGAAGCTCAGAAGTGTGACAACCAGTCTTATCAAGGGGTATCATGTTACTCAGTAACTGGGTTGTGGAGGTCAGATAGGCAGTCCATGTAAAATAAAGAAAGAAATAAAATAAAGTATTTATTGGAACTCGCACAGGAGATCACTTAACAAACATAAGGAAACATAAATAAAAATAAAAACAAAGTAAAATCAAAATAAAAGCAGAAAATCCTGTACGAGGCCACAAGACTCCTATGCTCAGCATGATGCTGCGACATTAAAAAATAAGTATCAGTGTTAAATACTGGTATTCCGCTGCATCCGGTTAGATTGGAAGCCAACCCCAGAATAGTTGGAAAAAGGCAGGTAGGTCTTCTCGATATTGTGATGATAACCATGTTTTATCGGAATATCTGATAGAGATAATAATTATGTAAAATTGTAAATTATGACCTTCAATGCATTTTTTCTTACGTTCGTTAAAGATTTGAGATGATACTGTTCAAGTTATTATTTGTTATCAATAGTCTTGGACCAAGAAAGCTTAAATTTTGCACAGAGGATCAGCAGTGATAGCCTAATGGTGTGACCGTCAGACTGCCAAGTCATAGGTCTCGAGTTCGAACCCAAGGCACGTACCTCTGACTTTTCGGATTCTTGTGCGTATTGCATAATTATCACTTGCTACAAAAACGGTGAAGGAAAACATCGTGAGGAAACCGGCATGTCTGAGAGATATTTTTCGACGGCATGTGAAGCCAAGTCAGAGGCCCATGGGCGGCTTTAAAGCTCTGACACCAGGTGAGTCACTAACCACAGGAAAAGAAGAAGACAGAGGATCTCTTATTGATGTAGACAAGGTTAGGATTTTTAGATATTCACACAGGATAAGGAATAAGGAGTGGACGAAGTAGCTGTCAATATGCTAGTCTGTCTATGAAACAGCAATAACTTATTCAGTATGTTTCATAGTATAATATTCATTGGATAGACATAAGGCATACTGTTTCCAAAGAGCTCCAAAAGCCAAAAATTTGTTTAGCATTTTTTTTTTTTAGGTTGGCAATGATGAAATAACTTCTCCCACTCTGGGAGCCGGGAGGACGTTTCAGACTCTTACTGAGTAAAACCCATCCGTGTTCCGTCAGTTGCCTGTACATTGCCAGGGGCCACGGTATCCCGTTCGGTCTTTCCCGCGACCCCAGCAGGCATCGGTCCTAGCAGACTCCTTCTGTTGTGCTGACATCTCTTTGAGGCGCGAGTGGAACACAGCGCGCCGTCAACAAAACAACGCCGTTAAAAAGCAACAGCCTGAAAAAGTGAGCTCTAATAAAAATACTGTAAGATCTACAGAGCCGTTTTATAACTTCTTCAGTTAGATATTGTGGTCTCATGAGTATTTTTATAAAGTTTCTATTAGACCTACCTAAGTGTGTACCTCTAAGCCTACGCCGACAAGTTGGTCCACTTAACCTTTTCCATATTATTCGTATTTTATGGAACTCACGTCATTATAAATATTGAAAAGGGGACATATTGATCATAAGTTCTGACCGCCTACGTTCACTTTCGAAGACCTATTTCCTTTGGATTACTTCTGAACTACAATTTTCGTGGCGCTTTATTTGATAAATTACTATATTTAGGTATATAGAAATTATGTGTAATGTTGTGTTGTGTTGTGTTGCATGTGTTGTAATCGTACGATTGTGTGTTTTTATATAGTTATTAATGTACGATATAATATATATCGTTTTCATTTTTGTATTGCTTATTTGGTATTAAAATGTGTTAGAAGTTATCTCAATAAAGATTAAGGACATTCTGACTGAGTTTAACTTACTTACGTTGTTTCAGAGGATAGGGTATGTTTGCATAATTTTTACTGATTGCAGAATCAAATTTTAATGATCACGTACTTTGTATCACATGAGGTTATTGCTAAATCTAGCTTTCAAAATTGATATTTTAATGCTTTTTATTGCTTTAATAGGTTAAAAAGATAACTTTTATATCCGACTGCTCTCTTAAACTCTCACATAATGTTCACAGATAGTACAAAACTAGTTATATACGAGCCTTCAAAACAGTGTCCTTTTAAAACACCGTTACATACAGGGCGGCCATTTTCGAAAAATAAAAGTAAGTAACCCTCGCTATTTACTGAGTAATTAAAGCACTGGCTGGTCTTTACTACCAGACCCAGAATGTTCCATAACATTCAGAAACGACGTTAAAAAAAATACAAAAACATTTTTTTTAATTCTTATTATTATTTACGTAAATGTTGCTCGTTATGAATAATGCAGGACTTTTGAAAAAGATAATGAAGTTTCCAACATTAAAATATTGAATGACATTTCATGGTGGTCCATCTGGCCTTTCTGGGCCATAATAATAAGCAGTTTTGAGCCTTAATGGGCTCAAAACTGCTTATTATTATTATTACATGATTAAATAGGTAATTTCGGTAACGATTTATTCTTTTAAGCCTTTCCAACTAATTATAACATTTTGATACAACATTATCTCGAATGCCTAAAAAGTGTGTTTGCTTCTACGTTTTAAATACCTGAATGATAAAATACAAGATTGTCGATTCATACATAATGAAGTCGCTTTTTATGCAAAATATACCCAAAACCAAAAAAAAAATCTGCCTTAACAGAATTTGAAGAGGAAATATCAAACGGTCAAGCCCGCACTTCCGAACTCCCCTAAACATAAACACGTCATCTTGCCTGAATTACATAAATACTTAGAAGTACCTACCTACACAGATAAAAACACATAAATAAAGTGGACCCAAACGAGACCGGAATATCTTCAAGCAAAGATGTGAGTAAGCATAAACACAATAAATTTTCATACCACTTAAATCAGCTTTGATCATAAATACACAAAAAACCGTGGAAAGGAACCCTAAAGCGATGGTTATCGATCAACTGACCGTGTACGGACCCCTCGGGGGTCGAACGAACGCCCTTTGTAATCAAAACAGTAATCAAACGGGTAATTGGGAGGACCGAGTGAAAACTTAATTCGAATTTTAAACTCGTATGAATAGTCCTGCTCTAAATATTTCGTATTGATTTTTTTTATTCAACAAGGGATTAATTGAACAGATTACTTTGAAACTGTTTTGCATGACTATGAATAGAAGTTACCCTCTTTTTAAATTTAAATTGAGACAGAGTTTTATTACGCCAACTGTTGAGAGTGGTTAGAAAGATGATTTAGATGGGTTTATGATGAGCTATTGTTAGCTTAAATAGTTGTTTGTTGAAAGCAGATTTTGTAATTACTTTTTATTGTTATGAAAGATTTTTGAGCGAGCTTATTTTCTCAGTCCTATACGTTATATTATGTTGTATTCATTGTCATTTTCCATTAAATGAAAACGGTCCATGAACTTTAATACACGGCTTAAGTAAGTCATTTCAAGTATATCCTAACGATGATAACGTCCATAACTACACTCTCGCGGTGGCGGCACCAAAATCCTTTTAGCCATTCCAGTTTTACTGAAAACCAACATATTCAGTTCATCCTACATTATTATTAAAAAACGCTGAACAAATAACATTATGAAAGTAAATCCACGTATTAAAAGGAGTGTTCGCGCAGTGTTGTCGCACCCGGCCTTAATCTGGCGACCCGCTTCGTTCGCCAAGCAATTATCTACGTGAAATAGTGTCCGTATTAGGAGCACTTACTTTGTACAGGATTAAACCGGATTACGCTAACTGTAAGTAGCCGTCTGTGCTGGTATTCAGTCGGAAATAACAGTATTAGACGAAACAATCATTTGCCTGTACCCAATGACGAGTCGGACTAAATTGTTTGCACTAATTTTATTTGAATCGCTGAGTAGTGAAATGGACTTGAATTAAGTCTTCGTATACATATGCTTGATGGGAATTAAATGTACTGTTATTGCCACAACACATTGCCGGGAGTAAATAGAAATACAGAGACAAAACGACTTCAAGGAAGCGAAGGGGCGTTATCCGAGCCATTTATATTTATTACAGCACAACATGATGTTATGTTAACTTGAAATACCCACAATAATCCGAACGATTTCAGACTCTATTTATAACACTAACCGCTTAACAAATCGGTTATATTTCTGTCACACAAATAAAACAAGGTATTTCGTTCCGACCTTTTGATACAGACCCCAAACTAATGCATCACAATAGATAATCCCATCCAACATGGATGTCACCTTTGTTCTGCTGAAAAATAAGCCTTAGTGCTATATCCGATAAATCGTGTTTCGGAAAAAATACATTGTGAGTGGGTTACGTAACGATACCCATATTATGGGCTGTTTGTGGGACAGGAATCTCTACGTAATGGTTCCCACATGGCTCCTTATTTTAAGGATACACGCGATATAGCAAAATGTTTTCGTAAAATGGCTCGCCCATTTTACTGTATTGACATAGATAATGTACTCTGAAGCCAGTGAGACGGTGGAGGGAGCGACGCGGTGCCCAAGGGAGGTTTTTCTAAAACAAAGCAGTGAAAGCAAGGGAAGATTAGAAAAGATGTACTTTTACCAAAGGCGTGGTGTTTCGCTGGGAAATATCTAACGGACGCCGCGAGAACTTAGATAACCGTCTGGGTCAGATACGAAGGACGAGAGAAAATATATTGCCTGCTTTTTATAAAGGCTTCCTATTTAATATCAAAACAGAAATCTTCCTTTGTGTAATCTAGGAAATATCTCGTAGATTAATTCTGAATTAGATCGCGTTTTTTGCCAAAGAGCCCAGGTTCGGTTATTAGGTTTGTTTGTACGAGTAAATACCAAAATGTGTATTTAATGTTCATAAATGATTTATAACATCCCCGTCAAAACATTGAATAATTTATCAAACCCACTTTAATATTGACGACCGCATAATCGCACCTGGATTCGCCTCATCAATAAGCTTTCGGGCTAATCCCTTAGAGCAAGTGCGGGGACCACAGGCTAGAGAAGAGAACATAGACTAACAGAGACCCAAAAATGTAGATGTGGCCGTTTAGCTACTTATCTACGCCCCCTCGTTTGCTTGTTTTGTTTAAAAGCCCTCGACACCATGTGGCACTGTAAAAACAGACCGACTCGAACCGTCCCCTTTAATCCAGGACACACAGCCGTTCGTACACCCTTCACTCATTTGCATAAGTCCTGTCCGTCATAAGATGGGTTGTAAAACTTTAATAAGACTTTTTGATGGCCACTCTCAGAGATTTAATTGGATTATAAGGGATTATAATGATTGGCGTTGCGTAAGTATTTTGATAAAAATCTGTCTGTGTACCTTTTTTGTACTTGGAATCTTTTTAAAACATTCAGTAGGGATGGAGAGTGTAAAATTCAATTATTTTATGTTTTGCCCCATGATGATATTGTAAAACGTTCTTGCGACACTGATAAGTTACTAATTTATGTTCTCATCTATTTTGAGCGATAAACATCAAACCTTGTCAAAATGGGACCCTTCTAAAGTTGTATTAATGTACACGTTCCCTTCAAATGTATTAATCAATTACAGTTTTTGCATTTCAGATTCAGAAACTATAGCCCGTAATGCCATCCCAAACTTAGTCCCAATAAAATACGTGAGTCATAAACCACGTTCTCTTACATACATTTTTGAACAGTCGTTTCAAGTGGTAACAAGATATAAAAATAGCGAAGTGATTGTACAACTGAATCGAAATTGCCATCGAAACTTTTATTACCTTCTTTATATCTAACCCCATTGGGTAGATACAAAAATGGCTACAATTGACTAAAAAGCGACATCACGCCACAAGTTCATCCAATAAATATTCCTAACTGCCGTTTCGTAAGGAAACAAATGCTCGAAAACACAATGATGGCCGACAAAATACAATACTGCTGAGAACAAGTGAAGCGTGTCAGACATATTCTGTTTGTTGTGTTGTGCGGCTCATGTTTTTCTCATGTTGCGCATATTTCTTCGAAAGTTGTTTGTTCGGTAATCGTGGTAGGTAATCGTCCTGATACCGGCTATTTGTTTCAAATATTTTAACTGACCGGAAAGTGTGGAACACACGTGGGAGGTTATTTGTTTATCGTGGTTGGAGTCGGGAGTGTTTTGATGTCACGAATACGAGGATAATAACCATAAAGAGCTTGATATGTGGCCATGTTTTTATGTAAAGTTTCTATAACAAATAGAGCACTCGGACAGCTTAATGTTTGCTTAAGTGCGATTAAAAGAATATTCGTAATGGAAGATTAGTTGCACGCTTCATAATGCGAAGCATTAGAGAGTGCTTTGCGATTGAAAAATTTGTTTTGCCTCGTTTCTGCAACTGTTTTTATTGATACACTCCTGCTAGTACACATAATCTACTTAATTTATATACCATTGTATAGATATTTTAATGGAGATTAATTCTGTACTTTTCAAAAAATTATTGAATGCAGCAGAATCTAAACTAAAAAATACATCAATATAGTTTTAAAAAAAGTCCCTTCAATAAAGTGTGAAACCTGAAAACATTGTAGCTTGTGAAAAAATAAATAAATTGAGTAAGTAATACTAACGAATCTGTTATTTTTTTTTTTTTTTTACATATTCGTTTCAGCCGTAGGAGAAACCCTATTGAAAATGGCTCTTTTATTCAAAGTAGTTTAATTATAATTAATAAAAAACTAACTAATATAATATCTATACCTATTTATTTCCAACTTTGACCCTCTTCCGTTGCCTAGCAATCAACAAAGCAAACCTTAATAGTCTTTGACAGTTACCTAAACATTCCGAGGTGAGAATTTTTACCCATATTGATGGGTACAAAAGCAGTCTTAAAACATACTTCATGAAAAGTCGTTAAAATAATTTTGCTTTTACAATTTTTCTGTTGTTGAATGAGCGATATGAGGCGTGCACTCTTGGATTTTCCAAATATTTTCATCTCCATATAATTTATTAGATGTCCCATACTCGTTGTTATTACTAAAAGTGCCGTTATAATATATCATAAAATATTTGTATCCTACGAGAAAAACTCGTGATCCTAAATTCATGACGAAGTTATTTTCCTTTTGGAAAATATAAGACGACGAGCGATATATTACTCAGGCATTGATAAAGCGCCCTTCGGCAATCCATAATTTTCCGAGAAAATTATTCTCATGTAACTTATTCCCACAACATTAATTCTTATAAGTTTCAGGGAGGGTTCTTTCACAACATTTTTGCATACTGTCGAATTGAGTTGACGTAAATTATATTCGAAATAAGGAAAATATACTGCCCTATGGGATTACTCACGATATATTTTCTTCGTTTTTATCTTTCTTTGGAAGTAAGGAATAATTTCATCGCTGCGTCGCGTCGGTCAGCGAAGTAACCGAAACGGAACGACGTTATCTTTATAGGCGGTACCTACGCCTATTATTCTGCTATCGCACTTCCTTAGGGTTTCGTAGGTAGTCGGTACCTATACATCGAAACCCGTAGGTACTAGATGTGTAATATATCTTCTATCGGGCTTAATAAAGAAGACATGCCTGCCTCGGGAAGTTGCTAAGCAAAGTTTTCTGATGAAAAATGTCGATCTATTTTTCTCCGTCGCTCGCGTAATTTGGATCATGTGGTTGGTTGCGCGATTGCGCACCGAAGAGATTATAATAAAGTTAGGACAGTCTGAAGGGTCATTAATTTTATACAATATTATAGGAAGTTTGATGGAAAATACTTTGGATGTTTTGTATCTGAAATGTTTTTCGGATCTAATCGAATTTTCTCAAAATTGTTTTGGTGCGCTGCATTTATAAAATGTTTTTATGCATTTAAGGTACCACCTAGAAATATTTAAGCAAAGTTTAATTTAAAATCTTTTAACTTTACCATGCCCCCATTTAATAGCTTTTCACAATGTTTACCCGAACTTTTCAAAAAAATACTTTGAGACAAATTACGTACGGTCTGTAAAACAAAAAGGTCTCAAAGAAGTCTTCTTGCACGGGTCACTTAAAGACAGTGAATTTAAATATACAACGGACTAAATTTGGAGCAAAAAAATTATTTGAAAAGGTACCTTCCTACTTTGCCTAACATACCGTAGAGAATTGGGAATAACAACTTAGAGGAACACTTCGTTAGGAAGAAAATGCGAGGGCAAACGATCTCAGTGACAGGGTCCCCAAATGAAATTTGTAAAGGAAAATCTGCATTAATTTAAATTTTTACTGTTAAGAAGATTTTGTTGACGAATGTAGATGTCTATGTTCGTTTTGCGTTTGTTACGTCACAAAATATTGTCATTGGAGCGTTTGTAAATGGAATTGCCATGTTTCGGCGCGAGCGTCTTGTGAACACATCTGTGTAGTTACAGTCTATATACTATGCGAGTTTATTTGCCAATTAAGCGCTATAAGGGTAATTGCTTTCGTTGTTAATTAAACTATATATTTTGAAAATATTTGTGTTTGTATACCTACCCACCATTAACTACTTGAATTAATCAGAATCTTAGATACTTGGCTGCAATGGAACTTGGACTTTTATATATGACTTTGAGCTTGTGATCCTTTTATAACCAGCTACCTATCTATGATTTTGAATTCATGTTTAGTAATTGCTAATTAATAAGATATATACATTTTAGCTCAACAGTAATCTGTAGTTAAGTAATAGCAGCCGCACGGGTCAATGCATCAGGTTAAACAAGGGTCGGTTGTTGGATGGGTGACCATCTTTACATACCGAGACTCCTCCGTGCCTCGGAAAGTACGTTAAGCCGTTGGTTCCGGCTGTCATTCGTGACTCTTTGACAGTCCTCACGGGTTGTCAGAAGCCCGAAAGTCTGACAACCAGTCTTACCAAGGGGTGTCGTATTACCTAGTTACTGGGTTGTGGAGGTCAGATAGGCAGTTCCCTGTAAAATACTGGTATTATGCTGCATCCGGTTAGTCTGGAAACCAACCCCAACATAGTTGGGAAAAGGCTAGGCAGATGGAGTAATCTGTGTTAATCCTGAGTTGTCATATTTTATGGACACTAATTACTCGTAATTCATAGGATATTAATGTTATGTTAGGTCAACATAATTATGTAATAGCACTACGATGTTATCAGGTTGTTATTATCTTATAGGTCAATGTCCAGCCAATGTCCGCTATTGAGCACGGCTTTTCCCTATAAATGTTGTGCTGCAATAATCTGTATGTTCCTACAATATTGGCGATTTTTGATATTTTTTTTTACTAAGAAAGTAGGTAATGGAACGATTATTGAGCACACTGCCTATAAAATGTCGACAATTATAAAAAAAAAAACTGTGAATTATGGTAATTTTTCGGAGAGGAAGTCTTGACTTATATAAACCCATCCATGGCCTTTTTTAAATAGTCAACAAAGAATTCTGTTACTTGCGCAGTTAAAAGCTGAATCAACAGAATCACCCTATTCAAGACTCAAAGACTACTCAGCAACTTCCAATTAGATATAACCCGAACAATCCTTTTCTCCCCCATTCAATCTCAACTTTTCAATCACAAAACAATTTATATTCTCAGTTCACTGATACAAAATATACTATACATACTGTTACAGTCTTCAATGGGTACTAGTAATGAGTAGTAGAGATTGGCTTATGTCAGAGATTTTGCTGAATGCAGGCAAATGTGAAAGCATTTAGAAACCTAAGATCAGAAGAATTTAGCGAAGAAACTTTTGGGGACCCAGTAAAGTATAACTGCATACTGCTTAATTCTGTATGGGGGCCAAGAGTTTAATGTTAAGGTAATAATGACTTAAAGACTACTCAGCAATGTCTTACAATTAGATATAATCCAAACATTCCTTTTCTCCCCTTTTTAATCATGAAACAAATTATTTACTCAACTGACTGATACAGAATCCATTCTATACCGCTGCTCCTATTTTCAATGAGAAACTTATTTGTGCAGAGATTGGCCTACATCAGGGATTTAACTGAATGCAGACGGTAGTTTGCCCGGGGGAATGTACAGGCATTTAGGAAATTTGCATACGATACTATCGGGAAGAATCTAACGAAGAAACTTTTGGGGACCCAGTAAAGTGTTATTGTAAGCTGCCTAATTATGTATTGGGGGCCGAATATAATGCTAGGGGGATATTGATTTTGCTTGCCTAAATTTTAATTAGAAGAGATTACAGTTAGGAATTAAGAGATTAGGTTATCTTTAATCTGAATGGAGAGTGGTGATTGGATCGGTCCTTGAATTTTCGACTGTATTAAAACCAAGGGCCCTTATCTTAATATTCAAAAACCGTTACCAATATTCGTAGATGAATAATAGATAAGTCCTCTTTGCTATTATCAGAATATTTATTCTTCTTATCTATCTGCCAAGCCTTTTCCCAACTATGTTGGGGTCGGCTTCCAGTCTAACCGGATGCAGCTGAATACCAGTATTTTACATGGAGTGACTGCCTATCTGACCTCCACAACCCAGTAACTGGGTAATACGATACCCCTTGGTAAGACTGGTGTCAGACTTTCGGGCTTCTGACGACTCGTAACGACTGTCAAAGATCCACGAATGACAGCCGGGATCAACGGCTTAACGTGCTTTCCGAGGCACGGAGGATTCTCGGTATGTAAAGATGGTCACCCATCCACTGACCAACCCCGTCAAGCGTAGCTTAACCTGATGGACCGACCAGTGCGGCTGTTGTTACTTTGCCACGAGCTCCTCTAAATATTCGAGCTCTCGAATATTTATTCTTCTTATGAAATGTATATATAATAACCCATGGGTCACCCGTATTTTTCGAAATATTCATGAAAAATTACAGAAAATTAACTTTCAAAGGAAAATCTTTAATCATTTTGTCTTATTTTTTTTTCCTCCCCATTAGATTGTATGGTCTTACACATGTGTTTTTTTTAGAAAAATATATCTTCAACCCCGTTTTTTTTCATAGTCGATGAATGTTTACAAAAAATGTTACATAATCCGATGGAAAAACTTATAAGCTTTTAGAAATAATAAACAGATTCCAAATCGAGCCAATAACATCGGAGATATGGCAAACGCTAGTCAAAAAATGAAAATTGAATAACATGAAAAAATATTAAAGACCCCCTTTTCAAATCTTTAACATTTTTCATGTTAATTTCTGATAATTTTTCATGAATATTCAAAAAAATACTATCGGTCTACTATATACAGATTATTTATGTATGGTTAATATATTATATATTTATTAATTTATTTATTTTAATTCCAATTCTACTATACTATATATATATATATATAATACTATACTATATGAGAAGAGGCCTTTGCCCTGCAGTGGGACAGTAACAGGCTGGTATTATTATTATTATTACTATACTATATAGCCCACGGGCTATATTGTATGTATAATAATGTTAATTGTTAGCGTTGTAATCATCTTTAAGTAAATTTGCAAAGTGGTTAAAGAATTATTAGAATTCAACAGCTTAGTCGGCAATATTCAAAAATATAAAAAATAGATTAGAATACATCTTACCATAATAAAGGTGCCATAATTTTAACTATATAATATCCAAGTGGCTCTCTAGTTAAATGGTTTTGTAGGTGCTATTATAATCAACACGCCTAGCAGACAGATTGAAGAGAGATACCAATTAAAATGTAACGCTTCCTTGATAAACTGACACTGTCTTGGATGTTCCAATCAAAACGTTATACCCTAGCGTCAAACATTTCATGAATGTGCACAGAATATAGTATTTTGGGGCTTGTTCAATAAATTTTCCTCATAAATGGTGGTTTCAAAGATTCACAATCTACTTTTATTATTATTATTATTTTAAGAAACGAAGGTTTCAACTAAAAGACGCAAATAGTTTTTATTTTTAACCGACTTCCAAAAAGGAGGAAATTAAAAATTATTATTGTTTGTCGCGTATGTATGTTATTTTTTTTTTATGTATGTCCGCCGATTTCTCCGTCAATTGTAGACCGATTTTGAAAATATTTTTTTCGTATGAAAGGATATGCTCCCGGATTGGTCCCATATAAATTTTATTAACTTTGTTTGGAGAGTTTTAGAGTAAGCTTCAATAATACGTATTTTTACCACTTAGTATTATGTGGATGATATGATGATAACTACCTGTGACTGTTATTTACATAGCAGGTAGTGGTATTTGATTTTGTGTGGGGTAGGTACCACAGCTAAAAAGTGAAAAATAACTTTAATTTCGGAAGTTGGTGTCTTTGGTTTTGAATTTTCGTTTTTTGCCACCGACTTCCGAAATTAAAGTTATTTTTCACTTTGTAGTATTTTTTTTCGGAAGACGGTTGTTTTTTTTTTGTAAAAAGTTTTTCTTAAATTAAACGTCTAAAACTATATGTTCCTTCTTTTATCAACTACATGAACGAATGAAAAATATATCTAGGTACCTACTCAAATTTAAAAACCACAGAATATCCAGATATTCATACATTCACACAATTACGTCACAGCGCGTTACACTTTAAAACAAGCCACACATTTGGATAATTGAATAATTAATTATCCAAATAAAGACTACCACAGCATGATTGTATCCATTTTGAAATTATTAATCAGCATGCTAGTAAATTATTAAGCAAATAATAATAAAATACGAAGTCGCATTTCACGCTGTTTAGTATGCAGGAAACATACAACTGAGCTCGCTGGCCGTGCAACGAACAACCGGCTTTTATTGTACTACCCACTTATAAGTAATAAAATTATATGGACACTGGTTCAATATACCTATGTTGATGTTCGTAGATTACGGACGTATGCGTATTCAGTTTGTTTAGTAATGTTGTGTCGGGAAATAATGCACAAAAGTAATGGAATTTTTTATTGTGCTTGCGTCGGTTAGATATAATTTGGTTGATAATTATGTCATTAATTTTAGACAAAATAAAGCAATATTTCGAAAAAATATACATCACATTTGGCTAAAGTGTCCTTATTGCAAAGAGATACCTACCTACTTATATTTTCCGTATAGAAATACTGTTCATAGTGTTCATGCTACCTATAATATTTGCATAAATAGACATGCCTTCCGAGTTATCACATTATTTAATTAAAACGTTCTCGTTCATTTTTAACAGCATTGCAATAAATCAGTCAAATGCGAAATTAATTGACCAGAGCTGTCGCACATTCATTAAATACTTGTCGCCTGAAGTTTTATAAAAAAAGTAGGTACGAAAAGCATAAAATACTAAAAACACAGTTCCAACCAGATTGTAGAATTAAAAACAAACGACAACTATCATAAAGTCAAGTTTCCAACTCAACTTACTTTTAACGAGACAAGATGAATATATTTCAAGAATGTTCCCTCGCTTTGCCTCATCTGTGGCTGCCGTTGAATAATGGTTGGCATTAATAAACAGGAATGGTTTGCTCCACAAAGTTGAAGTGAGATCGTATAAGAGGATATAATTAATTACAAGGAAGAGAGAGACAGAAACTATCACTTAGGATTGAGTAGGATTGTGACGCGGAAGGTGCACCTATATCAGCTGTCTCTGTTTATGGGCTACCATACGTTATGGGATGATTTATGTTGCCAGTGCGACATGTTTGTGTGCCGCATATGCTCATTACTGTTGCTTGCTCGACGGCTGTCATGCAAATTAGTAACCTACTGTTGCCACGGACTGAAGGCTAATTTCCAATTTAATCGCGTTGACTGCAATAAAACCAAGTGGTTGACTGATTTTTCGTCTGAAAAATAAGATTTAGGCGCAGAATGCCCAATTCTCAAAAAGGCAAATGAGTTTTTTTTAATGGACTTATTCTCAAAAAGGTTTGTAACCTAACCTAAAAAAAACAAATTCTAAGCTGCTTGTTGTTTTATAAGCCTGCGTGCTAATCAAAACTTACCTGCTATCTAATTACATAACACATTTTCGTAAACGATTACGACTAATCTGTTTCATTTTGACAGTTCAACAACATTCATTGCGTTATTTACGTTATTGAGCAGACTTTTTTTTCGATTTTATGAAGCAATGGATTCGCAATCTGTTTCAAAACTATTCAGATTCTGATTGATTGTGTCTTACGTAAAGTTCGTACGTTACGTTAGGGTCTATAAAATAGAAAATCCTATCCAGTGGGTAATTACTAGTTTTTTTAGGTCAAAAGTCACACACCTACATCCACTTACCCATCACTGATCTCACCACACACACGCTAGCCTTAATCTAATCTAAGACAGAATATTTTTTAGATTTTATTCAGTTTTTGCATTTTGTTTATATAATCAATAAATATGATAATCAATGAATATGTTTTTTCAATTTTATTTTAATTATTAAAAAAATTAAGTATAAAATATATTTAGTCTAAACCTTTTCAAGCTGATCTTTGTAACTGGAGAATCCTCGACCCCTGTCATACAGGCTGTCCTAGTTTAGGGGTCGACACCTCATTAATGTAACGTGTACCTAC
This sequence comes from Agrochola macilenta, assembly GCA_916701695.1. Lineage (NCBI taxonomy): Eukaryota > Metazoa > Arthropoda > Insecta > Lepidoptera > Noctuidae > Agrochola > Agrochola macilenta. Next base: position 11,119,000 of record OU753562.1, read on the forward strand.
TGAAGTTTGGAAATAAAATTACTATTACTACTATATAATTATCTCGTTTATTCATTTTCAATCTAAATTGTTTATTTTTTTAAATATTTTTATAAAAAAAAGTATAAAAAATAGTAGCCCTAAGGGACGAACAGGGTCCAAGCTGCCAGTGGCCAGGGCTCTAGAGAGAACCTCCTCACTATGCATGCCGTGTCAAGGAGTACTGCTTTCTGAATCAAGCCACGCAATCAGAGGCTCCCGAGGTGTTGGTCAAGGCTCTCCGCTATTAGGCCATTAATCGTAACGATTATCGGTAAAATGGTTGCCGAGTTCACGTCCCACATGTCGACAACCTCATGTGCTCAAGATATTAGATTTTTCATCTTTCTCAGCTTTCACGAGATTCTCGTCATGAGGGACAGCGTTATCAATATCATTGCACGGCGCTCTAGTCAATCTGTTACCTAATATCAGGTTTATTGGCTACAATAGTCCTACTTACTATAAACTCAAACTCAAAGCATTTATTTAATAGACCAATTCCAGGCACTTTTGAATTGTCAAGGGGTCGGTCAGTCAGAAAGATGAAGCTAGTTGCCCATTCCAAAGCGTAGTAGGTTCCTATGGAGAAGAACGGGCAAGAAACTCCACGGATTCTCGTTTATATATATATATATACTCTTATAAATTATTATTATTTACCATGTTAATGCATAACACCTATGCGTCATTAACTAATTATATAATTATCAAATATCCTAGTTGCGTGAAGGTAATTATCTACTCTACGTGAAACGAGTAGTTCTAGGTACTAGTTTATCTAGGTGTGGGTTTATGTGCTTCAGATATCAATTATCTTAATGGGAAATAGAATGCCTACATTATTCGGGATTAACATTTCAAATGGCCATCTACTTACAAACCAAGGGTGTGATTCTGATTAAGTGATGGGAGAGGGACACCAGCTGCGTCCATTTGATTACTTAAATTATTTATAATCGCCAATCCAACCATCACAGGTGATAAATGGTAATATTTCCCTATCATTATAAAAATATAGCAAAATTACATTCGTTTTCTTCTCTCGTGTCGAACTAAATTGTGAATAATTCATGCCTTAGTAATAAATTGAATAAAATACCTATTAGCCATTCAGAACGTGGTGACATGACTGACTGCTCACGATGTGAGTTAAACCATCGCCCCTTGTCACAGTATAGTAAATTAACAGTATTATATCTCGGCAGTGACTTTGAAATAATTACCTACGGCCGCTCGGTAGATAAAACTTTCGCGTCCGTGCGTAACTGCTGCGCACTCGAGACTATTGCATACTGGTATTCACTGAGATTTCGAAGCGCGTCGTTTTGTACGTATACTGTGCCCATGTGGAGACTATTTCAAAGCATTAATAATTCAGTACAAAACTGATTTACATTCGTTTTCATATGGCTAACAGGCTGTCTTAATGATCCAGTGTTGCAAGCGTTGTTATTGTTTCTGTGAAACGGAAAAGCTAACAAAATAAAAATTAAATTATTAGAACACTACTAGAATTCATAAAGCGAAAGCGTCGAAACCTAATTAGATAAATGAAGAAAACACACTGTATGGTTTAGTTTTTTTAGGGTTCCGTGCTAAAATTGGTTAAACGGAACAATTGTGTATCTTTCTGTCAATTCGTCTGTTTTTTGCACATCCTTATCACCAAAAGGATAGGTTTTAGACAATTTATTGAAGTGAAAACTTCTTTATGCGCAGTTTGCGTTCTTTCTGAACAATGAACGAAACTGAACCGTCACGATCGGGTCGCAGTGACGCTGAGTCGGATATTTGTACTCGGCTCTAGCCAGTCGTAACTTTTCACTTCTATCATGTAGTTATAAGCACACACCTATTTATAATTTTACTAGCTGTGGCCCGCAACTTCGTCTGTGACCCAGGATGAAAAGAAGCTTATGTCCTTCTCCAGGTCAAGGTATACCCCTGTGCCAAATTTCATACAAATCCGTTCAGCCGTTTTAGCGTAAAAGCGTAACAAAGAAACTCACTTTCACATTTATAATATTACTAGCTGCGCCCCATGGTTTCACCCGCATAAGTCTCGATCCCGTGAAAATATCGGGATAAAAAGCATCCTATGTGTTAATCCAGATTATGAACTATCTGTTTGTCAAATTTCATCCAAATCCGTTCAGTAGTTTTTGCGTGAAAGAGTAACAAACATCCACACATACATACATACAAACTTTCGCGTTTATAATATAAGTAGGATATACAGGGTGGCATCCCCATCGACGAGAAAACCCCCCTGCGTTAAAATTTTTCGCCGGTCATTTAAAAAAAAAATCTGCTGTTCCATACATTTTGATCGCTTTTTGATCACTTTTCTATGAAACAGCGATTAAAAAAAAAATAACCCATGAAACATTTCAACGGTACCTATTAGTTTTCGCGTCGATGCTGCCACCATGTATAGTTAGGATTTTATTTTCTCTTACAATTTGTATTTTCCCACGTACCTAACCAAAGTGCGTTACAGAACAAGTGTGCAAGTAGGGAGTAGGGACGACTTGCACTTGGCCAGTCGTTTTAATACCAAGAGATTTTGAGTTCGTGCCAAAAAAGTTTGGTAGTTTTTCGTCGACCACAAACGGGCGGAACCTTACTAATTCATAGTTCCCTAGTTCCCCAATCTGTTACTGGGACACTGGATTTATGAAAATTGATAAAATAGTTTGTGGACTGCAGTTTATGACTTGCGATCTCGGTTTTGAATAGACCCTCAATAGATAAGTATAGATATTTGTTCTTGGAAGTCTTGTTAGAGGGACTATTCAACTAAAGGAAGGCGGTGAGATCCATCTAGGAGTGATTCTGTTAGGTATAGAAACTGTGATAAAATAGCCGACATTGTGTAGTTGTTATAATTACCTAGTTCCTGTCGAAAGCTACATGTGAATCTGGCTGTACTTTTTTAAGATGAGGAAATTTAAAATGCATTTATAGACTATATTTTTTTTATTGGATCTCCAACAGAGGCTACACAATTACATGCAAGTTTACAATCTAAGTTTACAAATACAGTGTGCGCTTCCAATTATAGGAGACCAATTATCATTCTCTTATAATCTAGGTACAACATTAAGTTTGACAAAGCGAAAATATAATAATGAATAACTCAACATGATAACAGAACTGGAAATAAAATGAAATACAAAACAAATTAACAATAAAAACATTAAAAATTAAAATAAAATAATAATAATAAAATAATAACCTTACAAGACAACAGACAAAATTATTGAATTATGGCTTGGATATTTATGGCTTTTAAATCTTTTTTAAAGTTTGACATTTTGCATATAAAGATTCATTCCCTGTAGTTCCCATGTGGAAGAGAATGCGGTTCTGAAACGAGGTTACTTTATGGTACAAATATCCATTACATTAATTTACCTTCCTAACGCTAACATAAAATCTTAAAATCTACCCTCTTCATGCAACAAATTTTCATGAAAACAAAAGCTGAAGTATCAAATAAATCCCAGTTTAAAGTTGTGGTAAGCAAATTATACAGAGCCTAAGAACTGACGTTTGTGGTATGACTTAGAGCCCTAAAAGCACGGAGCAGAAATAATTCAGCTGGATCGGATTACTGTATGAGAGCAGACGGGTCTCTCAGAGTTAGGTTAAGGTAACCAAGGGTACTTAGGACCCCTTCCTGTCACTCCTTATGTTTTAAGTATTGCCGTACTTTCAAGTGACAGTAGGTAAATACATATTTATCTGGTTTAAGTAAACATTGAAACATTTGTGTGAGGAAGAGAAATGAGTGAGGGTTCGAAAAATACTGGCATACGAGGGTTGTGCTTTGACTTCAAGATTATGATAATTATCCATCAAGGATTTGTTTTTCTCTGTAGGTAATGTACCTAACTACCTACTAAAAAGGTGCCTGCAGTCCGGCCGTCGAAATAAAGGCTTATGCAAACCAGCGCGACTTGTCGCGCGACGCGACACCGTTTATTGTTATACTGTGAAGTTTTCTTAGAAATTGTATTGTTCGTGTCGCGTCGCGCGACAGGTCGCGCTGGTCTGCACAAGCCTTAATGCGTTCTTGACACCTGTCAGTTTTATACTAACGTTTATGAGTTTTGAGAATTTGATCCTTATTACTACTAGATTTTTTTTCAACCCACATCAAACGTGTCCTTATCAAGAAAGCATATTATCAAATTAAAGACTACGTTGAAGACAAGGAAGTTTGGCAAGAATTCCTTCTGCACATGTGGCTTCCCTGGTACATAATTAACGACATATTACGTAAGAGTCTATTAACTGCTCCCAAATTACCACCTTATTTTTTTTATATATTCTTCCTTGAAATAATCATCTTAATAATTAACATTATATCCCTACAATTTAATTTCAACACTTTATTAGTGGCTTTTGTGAACATGATAATTATTCAGATTTGTTACAGTAATAGCAATAATGCCATTTCGTTTAAAATTAGTTTTTATTTTTATTTATTTTTTAAGATTATTTTCTATTTTTTGAATGTAAGAACGCTGTAGGCATAGTGGACTGCAGAATTATTGACCATCTTCTATTTTGTTAAGTACCTGGTACTTGTTAAAAGCCCTACACTGTCCTCCTATACCAATTAATACTGTTATTTGAAAATGTTGTAAAGGCCAATTATTTTTAAAACAGTAACCCTGGAGTTTCTTGCCGGCTCTTCTCCATAGGAAACGACAAATTGGAACCGTGCACCTAGTTTCTGACGTTTCATAAGTGCCCATGTAGGTACATGTGGTTTTTTTTTTTTTTTGATAGTTGTCAGGAACCCAATTTCTTGTCGGCCAGTAATAGTAATAGTATTAATAAAAAACATAATGAAGTTTGGAATCGAAGTAAAGATGAATTATCTAATTATCTACAAGCAGGAGCCCCATTTATTTTGTTCGAGCTTCCACATGACACTGAAACTGATATCTATGTTACATGTTCCGACAAGGAAGGTTCGTGAACTAATCGCAATTATCTGTGAACTGTTCACAGAAATCGTAACCACCTACCTGTAGGCACCAGAATATTACCTGAATGTTGTATCAAAGCACTTCAATCACTACAATTCCTAGAACAAGGCAAGGATTAACCCGCATTACCTCAAAGGTTAACAAACCCTTACAGGCATTCTTAGCAAAACGTTACACATGTTCCGACAAGAAAGATTCATGAACTAATCACAATTATCTTTAACCTTTTCACAGAAATTGTAACCACCTACCCGTAGGCACCAAAACATTCCTGAATGTTGTATCAAAGCTCTGCCATCACTACAATTCCTAGAACAAAGCAAGGATTAACCCGCATTACCTCCAAGGTTTACAATCCTAACAGGCATTCTTAAGAAAAAGCAATTTTAATGTTCTACAGCTAAACCAAGTTGCTCACCCAATCTGTTACTGAATATTTGAATTTATGCAAATTAATAAAATAGTTCGTCGAGAGCTGTGTAGCCTCGGGCCAGGCGGCCGACCTAATTGAAGTGGCCGACGGAGATTCGATGACAAAGAGGAATGTTGTTTGCGTTTAGAAAATTAGACTTTGCTTTATTAGTTATCGATTACAGTCCTTTGTAATGCGCATTATATTGTGATATTTTATTTATTTGGAATGGATAACGGAACGGAATTTAATCTACTTTTCTATGTATTTTTTATACACAAGCGGTGAGGCGTAGCTAAGATACTAAAGTCTTATGCACGCGGAGTTTTGTATACGCGCGTGCCATGTAACGCGCGTCATTTGCGCAGTGATGGCGCGTTTTCTGCCTTGAAATTGCAGCGCTAGTTTGAAGCGAGTATACGCGCCGTCGACCACGGCGTATGTACCACTAAGAACCAATACATTCCGGTCTCATCCAATTCTTTTAACTCGCGTACTATGATCGTAAACCATTTTATTAGGAAACTCAGTCTTTTATATTATTTAAAAAAATCACGTATAAATTCAAAGGAAAGGAAAAAAATAAAGGAAAGGGCATAGTCAGGTTAATAAAGTATAACTGCTGACTATATTATTTTCTTTGTTTTAAATATTACCTAAATGTAGTTACATAAGCGACAAACCTATTTTCATGCTTAAAATAATAATAGTTAGAAAGTAAATAAACTAAACACCCACAATTTCTTTAATGGCGGTTCTAAGTAAAAAGCCAAAAAGCAGAAACCTTTTAGCCCCGCAATGCTTGAAGCTTCTCATTAGTACTACCAAAAATACAAATTACGTTGCCCGTAAGTACTTAAATAAATATAATTTGTACCAGTTTCCAGAGAAACGATTTCATAATCGTCGCGTTATATTGTACATGACCACGCTATTGCAGTTTTTTAAGTGTCCCAAGCACGTGAAGTAACAAAGTGTTCGTTTGTGGACTTAATTACATTACCCTACATAATGTACCTTATTTGACCTACTCTTAAGTGGTAGGTACATTTCTCTCTCTGAGTCATAGCCGGTACACTTACTCGTAATTTTCCGATTTTATCGATCCATACAAAGCTACGATAAAACCGTATCAAGGTAACATGTCTTTTAAATACCCTGACAGTCATTACTGAGCGACGGTATCGATTGTTGAGGTTTTCTAGACCTACCTACTTTGTCAGGATTATTGATATATATTTTACCTGAATTCATACTCCATACTATTGTTATAATATTGCGGGAGTGTTTTTATAAAATACCACGACGTGAGTTAGGACATAGGAAACTGTTTTTGCGGTAGTACGTTCCCGTGGCCATATTATGGCCACTTCGTGGTCAAATTAAGAGAGACCCCCGTCTATTCAGGTCCCTGAAACCAAATGAAAAGTGGTTCACGATAAACAAAAGGCATTTAAATCTACGAGTATAAAGCCAAACAATATTATAGTTCCAACAAGAATAATACAAGTTTAAACAAAAATGGCTGGAGGAGTCAATTTGTCCAGCTTAGCTCTGAGGTGGCATTTAAATTGCGCAATTATTTTTTCCTGTAGCCTTCATTTGTCATGGGGCGTGTCTTTACGCAGGGTTTCTTACCAACAGTTTTTGTTACTGATCGTTATCAACGCTTTATTTACTCATTAATTTGTCACTGTCCGGCAAATTATCTTGTCTGAAGGGATCAATGTTGCAATTTAAAAAGTTTTTACGATCGAGGTTTTCTGAATGTTTTTATATTGCTGCAAGTAAAATCCGTGGTTTGAATTAATTATTAGTCAGCGGTTTTACTTACATTATTTCACGTGGAAACAGAATAAAAATATTCAGTTCTACACATAACTTACCATGAGTGACTTTAGCCAGTATACATTGGCATTGCAATAAAAAATTACATATTATGTAAAATGCGTCGCGGCATCTACATCGCCACATACAAACTACGCATCAAACTCACGTCACGCGAAATCCTGCATCGCGCAAGCAGGGTTTACCGCACGATCAGCCTATATATATCAATCTGCCTAGCCTTTTCCCAACTATGTTGGGGTCAGCTTCCAGTCTAACCGGATGCAGCTGAATACCAGTATTTTACATGGAGCGACTGCCTATCTGACCTCCACAACCCAGTAACTGGAGTAATACGATACCCCTTGGTAAGACTGGTGTCAGACTTTCGGGCTTCTGACGACCCGTAACGACTGTCAAAGATCCACGAATGACAGCCGGGACCAACGGCAACACTATCGTGATTTTTATCGGTCCGAAAACAATAATTAGTAAGAATTAAGTGTCACAAATGATTACAGAATGCAACCCCACGGTAATTTTCAACCATCAGTGGGGCTTAGCGCAGTAAATACAGTGTCATGTCCAAGCTCACAGTTCAAACGTTATCAACCTATCCACATACTCACCCGACGGGCCATCCAATCGGTTTTACATTTCACCGTATTATCTGCATCGCTTTTATAATAGAATTGCAAATTTAAACCCTTTATAAGCGCTCTGCATTGGGGAACACAAATTTGCTTTTACGTTCATTTGCATTGCTACGTCACAGTTGTGGTGGCTTCCGAAACGCCTAGTCGTGCACATTGCACGGTTATTAATGAAACAGAGAGAGGGGTCGTGGCTTTTAGCATTGTGGATCGATTGTTCTGTGAAGTTAAGCTGCACTTGCTGCGGTGAGGCTTTAGATGGGTGACTATTTTAAGCACTTCAGCACCTCTCCAGGATTATTTTCAAATGTCAATCCTCGTAGTCAGTTACTTTACTTTAATTTATTAAAGTCAAAGTCAAAGATTTATTTGCAGACTGAGTTTTTTATTTTTGGTGTTATTATAATGTAGGTACTTACGACTTAGCGGCCTTTTACAGGCATCGCAAATTTGAGGGTTATTTATTTAACATTAAAAATTAAAATAACTATGCTATTGACACGATTTTACATTAATAATTTAAATAATTTATTAATACTCATTCAAATAATAATTTATACACATTTTTATAGTTAAATTATAATATTAATATTTTTTTTAATAATTCGATCGCCTTATAATTATAAATTCAACATTGTCAGCAGTGATAGCCTAGTGGTGTGACCATCGGACTGCTAAGTCATCGGTCTCGAGTTTGAATACAAGGTATCCTTGTGACTTTTCGGATTGATGTGCGTATCGTCTAATTATCACTTGCTTCAAAAACTGTGAAGGAAAACATCAAATCATAAAGAATTCAACATTAACGAGATAGGGAACTAATATTTTGTAAAAATATAGTTAAAAAGAGTGCATTTAAAGTTAATTGCCCGTTCTTTTTCATGGGAACCTACTACGCTTTAGAATGGGCAACAAGCTTCAACTTTTTGAATGACCGACTCCTTTGACAATTTAAAAGTGCCTGTAAATCGTTTAAATGAAATAAATGCTTCGAGTTTGAGTTTACGACTAAAGTGGTTGTTGCAACAGGCGAAAAACAAGGCAACTGGCGTTAAAATATTGGTTCTGCTCAGTTGGTTTTGGATCATCTCAGATGGCTGGATGAGATGTAAAACTATATAATTCAATTACACTATGGCAATCCAAAAATCAATCTGTCTACTAATCTAACGTTTTCCCAACTATTCTGGGGTCGGCTTCCAGTGTATTTTACATGGAGCGACTGCCTATCTGACCTCCACAATCGTCTTACTGGGTAACACGCTATCGTTTAGCAAGACTGGTTGTCAGACTTTAGGCTTCTGACTACCCGTAATGACTGTCAAAGATCCGCGAATGACAGTCGGTACCAACGGTTTAACGTGTTTTCCGAGGCACGGACCAACCTCGGCAAGTGTTGCTTAACCTTGAAGATCGACACGAGGCCCTCTAAAAGGCAATCCCAACAGGATAATAATGTAATCACAGCTGTTTCTCTTGTTAAAGGAGGTTTACTATGAGGCTCTGGATACTTAATTTCATTGGGCCTCCGTAGCATTGTTTTTATGTCTAATTTATTGAGCGCAACCCCGATTATAATTACAACTGGCGTTTAATTAAACGGGTTTAGCTTCATACATATTTAGAGGTATACATTATGTACTTGTATCATAAGCTATAATTAAAGCCTCACTGAAACGTTTTGTATGAAATTTTCAGCAAAATTAAATTGTATTAAATACGAACGTGTGTAATAATATTGTAGTATTATAATTTATTTTTAGTTGAGGTACTGAATAAGTATTACAGTATTAATTTAATTGAGTTGGAACACGATTACGCATTGTTGTATCAGATTTATTCGGGCTGCAAACCTACTTTGAATTAAAATATATAATCAATTCTCCCATTCAAAAAAATATTATAAAAGTTAAGAACAAAAATCACTTTTTCCCCAAAATCCTTTTCAAGATTAAAACCGCGATTTGAATTCCTGATTACGGTAAAGGATTGAAATGAAGGAATTTAGGAAAATTTACATTTGAACGTTGAAGGGCGCGACGGCTTACACCCGTTTCTGAAAATTCGTACTTACGTTACGACGATCCCGGACATAAAACTGTTATCACAGTATCCTACTTCAAGATAAATTATTCTATTATTGAACTACAAAGAGATGGAATACTCATACATTTACAAAGAAAGGAAGACAGTTAAGTGTCTTGCAATAAAACGAAAAGTCTTGAAGAAATAAATGAACAAGCTATAAAGAAATTCGAGCCCTTGTAGTCTTGAGACAAAGACTTTTTACACTTTCTGTTTATTCATTTACTACACTGATGAAGTTATTGGAGTTGGGTACCTCGTCTTATCCTTAGTACCTGGGCGGCCGAGCTCTGCTCTGGTGAAAATAGAAAATGCTCATTTAATAGTATAGGAAAGTTCATACTTATTCCTTATACAGTACATACTAATTCAATGCTGCCTTGATAGTAGGTACTTACTAATTCCATGCTGCCATGATAGTAGGTACTTACTAATTCTATGCTGCCATGACAGTAGGTACTTACTAATTCCATGCTGCCATGAAAGTAGGTACTTACTAATTCTATGCTGCCATGAAAGTAGGTACTTACTAATTCCATACTGCCATGATAGTAGGTAATTACTAATTCTATGCTGCCATGATAGTAGGAACTTACTGATTCTATGCTGCCATGATAGTAGGTACTTACTAATTCCATGCTGCGATGATAGTAGATACTTACTAATTCTATGCTGCCATGACAGTAGGTACTTACTAATTCTATGCTGCCATGATAGTAGGTACTTACTAATTCCATGCTGCCATAGAATAAAATAGAATAGAATAATTTTATTTTTGCAAATATGGGTAGATGATACATCAATAGGTGTTAGTAAATTATAAAGATCAGCCATATTTTGCCATTAAGCATGCAATGCCATGATAGTAGGTACTTAATAATTCCATGCTGCCATGTCATTAATCTAAGGTAGCCATCGAATTCTAAACTTTGGGCGACCGAGCTCTCCTCGGGTGAAAATATGGAGAAAACGAATTTTCCCAGATACGAGTATGAGACATAGCTAGATCAATTTTTCGCTCCGTAAACCACTATATTGCAACTTTCATCGAAATCGTTTGAGCCGTGTTCGAGAACGTAATTACAAATTTATTTGTACAAAAATTGCTCGTTTAATACTATAGTATAGGTGTTGTATTTAAAGCATGTACATTAAATCCAAGTTTTAAAATAATAAATATTTAAATTAGACTAAATTGCTCAAGCATTAAAGATTTTAAAGATGTAAAAATATTATGAAATAGAGTTATTAATGAATTAGGTAGGTACTTAATTTTTATATTGTTGTTTTCTAATAATAAATGAATTATTATTATATTAGTGTTGATGAACTTCAATTATTTTGTGTTATTAATGCATCAATGAACCAATTATAACTTATTAGTGATGAATAGAAATCATAAATTTATCAATATTGTGTTTTTTTTTATCCTGCTTGTGCTGAAAGAAATAATAATTGTAAGATTATTATGTTTATTTTAATTAAGGAATAAATAAAGGCTATAATAATAATAAAGCGGGGCGTAACTAATTACACTGATTTATTAGTTGAGTTTCTGTTATTCAACTAATTAGCGCCTCTCTTGTTTATGGCACAAATTTTATGCGCAAATACTTGGCAGTGGCACTAATTTATGGTAATTTTAAATGAAAGATAAGTTAATGGTGGAAAATAAAATAATAGTAAGCTTAATTCTCTAACTTGGCTGTCATACGTAAACTTAAGGCCAGGTTTTCCGGGCCTGTAGGCCTTTGAAATGCTACCTCCACCTCCCCCAAATGCAGAGCGACGTATTTATTTACGATGCGCCGCCGACCATTTCGCGGAAAATCCATGCCACAGCATAAAATATTTTCAGTTGATCAACTGAACTAGTTTTACTTATGTTCGATTTTTTCCATAAGTTTACATTTTGGGACCTACGGAGTAGTGAACTAAACTGATTACTTAAAATGTCCTGTGTACCTAATCGGCGTCGTACCTAATCTACCAATCGACTTCATCCGCGTGGAAGTCAACTATACCATAAATCTTATCCTACTTAGAAAGAAAAAGTATTTATTGAGACTCGCACAGGAAATCACATAAACTAAAAACAAACTTAACATAAATTTAAAAAAAAGCAGCGCTATAGCACTCGGCTCGATCAGTGAAACATTTTTTGTAATTGGTTCAGTACTTCCAGAGATTACTTCTTACAAACAAACAATTTCCCTTTTTTTTTCATGAATAAACACACATACATCAGGCCTGTATTAGGTTATGCAGAATGTTATTCCCGGGAGGGTGAGGCAGTGGTGCACCTATAGTACAACCATATTTCGCCAGTTACGTTTAAGTCCCATGTAATAGGGGCCAGCCTATTGCCATCAACCGGGCACGAATCCAGACTCCGGGCTGCTACTAAAAAAATTCAAATAAAAACCCCTAATAACACTTTGCCTGACTCGGGAATCGAAGCCAGGACCTCATGCTCAGCAGTAGCACCTTTGACCACTAGACCATCGAGGCAGTCAATATTATTATAATTACATAATTTTATTAAGATTATGTAAGTATTATTATTAATATGATTATTAATATTAAGTATTTACTGTGATTATAAAAACAAACTACAACTAATGTAGTTTGTTTTTATAATCACAGTAAATACTTAAAAACCTTGACTTTTTAGGTAAAAGAAATCCTACTTATTTACCTACATATTGCGTAGACGATAGAAAAAAATACCGTTCACTGTTCCCATCTACCGAAGCAAAAACAAAGGACAAATCATATAACACAAACGTATATGAACTCAGTAAGTGTGAAGCAGAGTCGACCTCTCGTAAGTAGGGCAATACATTCAGCCACCCTTTCCGACATGTGTGGAGACCATAAATTACAACGCGCACCTGTAAGTGCTAGATCATGCCTAGATAAAGAAATGTATATAGAAACTGATTTATGATTTTGTTATATGCACTTTCGGATTTCGTACGGAATTTATTAGTAGTTGGTACGTATTTTTGGTGAAGAATAGTTGCCCTTTTTAGGTGAGAGGTCTTATTTAAGTAGCTGTAAACCTAGGCGAATATTACACTATCATATATGTCTATGATCATATGATAGTGTAAAAGTATGGGTATGGTAGTGGCGGGTAGTCAGAAGCCCGAAAGTGTGACAACCAGTCTCACCAAGGGGTATCGTATTACCCAGTTACTGGGTTGCGGAGGTCAGATAGGCAGTCGCTTCATGTAATTCTACTGGTATTCAGCTGCATCCGGTTAGACTAGAAGCCGACCTCAACATAGGTGGGAAAAGGCTAGGCAGATTGATTGATATTTCTTGGATCATATTTAAGATCATAATATATTTATTCTTTAAGAAATATTTAAAATATCGAAGATCACAAATGATTCACATGTTTATACTACATTGTCATTGTTTTATCTATGACTCATAGATCTATGATCATGTAACAGATGTATGATAGTGTAATATCAAATTCAAAAGTCTTTATATATTTATTCAAAATAGGCTGAGAATCAGTACTTTTCGAACGTCACAATTACATAAGACAGTCCCCCAAAAACGCCCACCCTTCACCACTTCCTAGTGCGTCAGCTGGGAAGAAGAAGTGGCGCCACAAACTCCCCAGCAGAATAGATATCCCCTTGGATAGATATCAATCAGTGTAGTGCTACTTCAATAAATATTTCGCCACCAAACAGAAGTTTGTTTCGTTTTGAAGTGTTTCCTATTGTAAAATTTTTCAAGAGGTTTTTTAAATAGCATATCGAGAAAATATCTTCATATTATGAAATAATGTTCCTATCTTAGGATGATTTACTAAAAGTAATTGGCTGCTGTCAACGTTTACATAATTTCCTAACGTGTTCATTTATTCATCTCATGTATGCGGTTTATGGTTCTGTCTTAGCAGTTCAAGTTTAATGATAATGGTAGGTTTCAGAGGATTAACATTATGCTGTTGTTGGGATAGGAATAAAGATACATACGGCATTGCTGATTTATGATTCATACGAGCATGCACTTCGGGATTAAGTCTGAAATTTACGAGTGTAGGTACGTTTGATTTAATAGGATTAAACAAAAATGTGTGTTTGTAATCGAATTGGTTCCAAGTGTTTTATTGTCGGATTATGATAATACAAGGGTAGTGCTTATTGTTTGTTTTTGTATGGTAGGTACATAAACGGGATTATTTTGTGTTCAATGGCTCCCGTATCTATTTGTGGAAGTGTGTTACATTATCATACGTAAATATGCTGTTTTTTAAAAGCCTTATTTGCTAAGTACCTAGTTTTTTTTTAAAGGTACGTGAGACAATTTGTCATAATATTGAAGTAAATGACTGTATAAATATTTGTGCTCCAATCTGGAGCTAACCCTGTCATCACAAACTGACTCCTGCTAATCAATTTTTTTTTATAAGTATCATCTCCATAATAATTCTATCAACAGTAACAATAAACACATATACAGTGTTATTGGTTAAACACGAACAACCTCTTAAGAGGTTATAGTACTCATCATTATGAACAAGCTTTACTATGGGACCATACATGAAAACGCGATAAAAAAAGCTCTGCTGTCTCCTACATTTATGTTCGTCTAACTCGTCACCATGTAGGGAGCCGCAGATTTGACAATGACCTCTTTAGAGGTTGTTAGTGATTTACCAATTTAATCCTGTTTCATCGATTGAAATGAATTAATATTTTTGGTAAATAAAAATAGTAGAAAGTTTTGTTTTTGTAGACCACCTTTTTCGCTACGCTACACACTTTTATCTTTATATAATATAATACCAGCCTGTTACTGTCCCACTGCAGGGCAAAGGCCTCTTCTCATACAGAGAAGGCACGAGCAATGATCACCACGCTTGCTCAAGACGGGTTGGCGATTTCAGACTTATATTAACTATAGCTTTTGCCCGCGACTTCGTCCGCGTAGAAGTCGAAAATGGTTCTAATAGGATTTTTTATTGGTTTCTTACGTTAATAATTTTGTTATAACATATAAATTATTATGTTAAAATGTTTGAATAATTATAAAATATAACAATCTTTATTATAGTGTAGGGATATAAAGGTTAAATAAACTTGAAAAAAAAAATGATATATTTTATAAACACGAAGCTCGGCCTTTGATCTGGCGAAAGTTACACGGGTGTATTATCTTTTTACAACGAAATCGAAATACTACACCTACCGCAGTATTTCTTTGTAAACAATATTTCACAAAGAAATGTTTTTCTTTCGGGTGCTAGAATTACCAGGCTACTCTGTGCGCGCTTACTCTGGAGCATGCCACATACAAATCAAACTCAAACTCAAAGCATTTATTTCAAATAAACCAATTACAGGCACTTTTGAATTGTCAAGGGGTCGGTCAGTCAGAAATATGAAGCTAGTTGCCCATTCCAACGCGTAGTAGGTTCCTATGGAGAAGAACGGGCAAGAAATTCCACGGACACTGGCCGTGGGAGAAGCAGCTTTCCCTTAAGTCTACTCCCGCTACCTTAAGAGTTTGACCTTGAGCTTTGTTTATAGTCATTGCGAAGTATACTTTGATGGGAAACTGCACTCTCTTGAATTCGAAGGGGTAATTTGATGGTGTTAGGGGAATCCTAGGAATAAATACAGACCTCTGTAAAGCCGCGTCCCCACTAGGGCCGCGCGGCTTGGCCTCACGGGCCGCGCGGCCCTAGTGGGGACGCGACTTTTAGCTTAGAAACCTTCAAATGCGATACTAATATGTATAGTACGGTGACTTTCGAGACATTCCAATTTTAAAGAGTATTTGCATTGCAAGCACCAAGCCTTTATGTGAGTTCAACCTTTTTTGAATTAAATCGGATTGACTTTTCAAACATGTGTCAAAATAAAATGTAATTTAAATCAAAAGCACTAAGGAGTACTGATATCAACTTCGAAGCAAATCACTCCCAAAATAACTTTCTACCCCTATTTAACCCCGTTAGGGGATGAATTTCAATAAAATACGAAACAGGTCTTCCATTAATTCTGTTAAAAAATGTTTATACAAGAAGTGGATTGGACCAAGGAATCACGTTGTCCCATAAAAACTTTGCCCACCTTTTTCACCCCCTTAGGGGTAGAATTTCGAAAAATCATTTCTTATCGGATGCCTACGTCATACAAAGAACACACCCTACAAGTTTCAGGTCTCTACGATCAGCAGTTTACGCTGTGCGTTGATCCGTCAGTCAGTCATTCAGGACAAAGCATTTTATATGTATAGATAGATAAGTCCCGTTTTCCTCGCGATGTTTTCCTTCACCAATGTCAGTAATGTTCAAGATAAACTCAGAAAGTACATATGAATTGAAAAAGTCACATTGGTACTTGCCCGGATTTGAACCCACAACCTCGTGCATGAGAGGCGAGGCCTTAACCACTGGGCCGCCACGACTTTTATGTTTAACCAATCAAAATAAAAAAACACAAATCGGATTATTCTTAATTTATTTAAAACCCTTTCAAACCAAAGCGTAGGTATTAATTGTACCAAAACCTATAATGTACTCGGTGACATCAAGGGCCAAATTAACGTTTGAATTATTTTCAAATCAGTGAACTGAAAACTCCAACATAGTCGTATTATAATATGGTAATAAAAAAGTATTTTGTGGTCACATATTGTTCACTCGATATAGCATTTTAGGGAAAATACAGGTGCCCAATGTTCTGGATTATCGATGTCACGTAGGTATTGGGAATCCTTGTTAATATGGGGAAAAGTTTCGGTAGAGACCAAAACTTCCCAGACAAAATACCTTTTCAAGGACGTCGTGCGAATATTGGGTATTTTTTCGTATTTATTTATTTAATACTTTAAGCACATAAATGTACAGAGGCGGACTTAATGCCATAGGCATTTTCTACCAGTCAACCTTTGGGTGATGCAGAGATAAACAGTGGTAGGTGAAATATGAAAATTGTGGAATAAATATTTATTTAAATATAAGGATATACATATACCTATTAACCTATATATATAATAAAATATAAGTAAATACAAGAACAGATAAATACACATAAATACACGAATATACTAAAACAAATAAGACAAACAATGGGAAAACATTACCGTTGTTATGATACTGCCAGCTTCTTACGAATGTGCTCGCGGACTTTAACTTTAAAGGATAATCGGTTGGTTGCCATCCTGATTTCTTGGGGGAGCGCATTCCACAAGGAGATAGATTGAACGAAGAAGGAAGAGTGAATGAAGTCAGTGCGGTGAGTGGGATATTGAAGAAGACGATTGTGTGATGAACGTAGAGTTCTATTGTGGTTTGCGCAAATGTACTGAAAGTGGGGGGCTAGATAATCGTATCAAATGTTGTTCGATGTCATTGATGTAATTTATTTGATATTTGTCAACTTGAACCTTATAAAACATGGCTCAGAAGATTAACATTATGTACCTTCAGAATTTGCTAATGCGGCTTACAGTAAAAATAAATGGTATGATCAATAAGATTCCTATTTGGAAATCTATTTTAAATAAACCTGCTGCCAGTATTCTGGGCACAATACTTCGACGCCTAAGTGCCTTTTGTTTTTTGTATCTATTTGTATAGTTAGTCATTATATTTAGTACCTAGTGTAATATGATTTAATAATGTTTCTCGTTAATTTTTAAAATATTTTAAATGATAAAAAAAAATCATTAGTTAATGTAAGTAGCTACCGATCTATCGAACAATAATAACTTAATCATGTTGATAATATAATCTATATATATAATATATTAAAGTCACTTTTCGCATCTGTCTGTGTGACCGCGTTGATCTTCTTAGATAAATTATTCCGGAAGGTTTATGTATAATAGATCAATATTAAACTCAGATATAATAAAGAATTCTCGATGTTTAGTCAGGTCATAAAATCCATGCGAAGCCACGGTGGCTCACTATTCTTCTATATAAAATGTCATTACAAGCTCTATCAAGAGTAATTTACAAATTCATAATTTAATTAATATTGTACAAGTAATTCACTTCACTACCATCCATATGTTAATAAGCACCCAATTACTTTTTAATAACTCAATATCGAAGCTTATAATTAAGTTTCACGAATAGGTGTATTTTTATTATTAATTAAATTGAGAGAAATGTTGTGCCCGTAAATCAATTTATTTTAATCTTTTAATTATTTTAGGCGTAAGTATTTTGCGGTTTTATGGTATTTTTTAATGATGCGGTTTTAACGACTATGATGTTTTATGGAGAAGGAGAAAACCATATTTATTAAAAAAAAATAACACATAATAGAACATCACGCCTGTTTTACCCAAGGATTAGGTAGAGGTACCTAAAGTACAATTACTTTTCGCCAGTTATTTAAGTTTTTAATTCGTATTTTTCTAAACCACCAGATGTGTTGATCATCCGTCAATACTTCCTCAGTAAGTTTCTTAGTTGATCCTGTAGAATATTCACGCAAAAATTAACTGAACCTGAAACCTCGTTTCTCACAAGGTTTCCTTTATGTAGGCTAGGTTTCTATTGTAGGTCGGGAAAAAGGGTTATGTACATGAATATGCGAATCATTTTCTGTCTGAGCCTAACACATAGTTAAGTAGGTACTACCAGGTACCAAATCTGTTACCTAACTACTAAAAACAGCTATAAACAGTACCAACTTTTAATAATGAACTCACACAATAAGTATTTCGGTACACGCTTCGCTACACCCTTTGCAAATAGCTGAAATTATGATTACGTAAACGAAAACCGACTTAGTCTCTACAAGTAACGGGTTACGTAAAAGTTTGTACCGTCGTATTGATTAGCATAAAATTTTCCTACCTACTATTATCTTAATGACTTCCCGCTAAAGCTTGAGGTAAACGTTTGAAATAACTTGGAACAGTGAATAAGTAGGTCGCGTGCGAAAAATGTGGAGATTTTTAAACTCATAAAGATAATAATATAGTACATATAGTACTCGGACCTAACATAATTTACATTTTGAATATTGTTTTGCATCAAATAATAACAGTTGTACGGGTCGATCGAAAGTTAAGCTACGCTTGCCGAGATCGGTCCGTGGATGGGTGACTATTCATAACATATCGAAACCCCTCCATGCATCGGAAAGCACGTTAAGCCGTAGGTTTCGGCTACCATTCGTAGATCTTTGACAGTCAGAAGCTCGGAAGTCTGACAACTAGTCTTACCAAGTGTTATCATCGTATTATTCAGTAACTGTGGAGGACAGACAGGCAGTCGGTTCATGTAAAATACTGGTATTCAGCTGTATCCGGTTAGACTGAAAGCCAACCCTAAACAGTTGGGAAAAGGCTAGGCAGATTGATTGATTCAACCTTCTTTTCTTGTTAGTCTCACTATTAGGAAACTCTTATATCTCAATTTTGAAACAGTTTTCGATATGTTTACCAAAGTACTAATTAATACCTTTGTTATATTGTTACAGGTACTAAAAGTGCAGTGCTCTCCCGAAGAAAATGTTGTGACAAAAGTGCGAATCGGACGGTGACTTAAAAATGTGTCACCCAAAGAATTCCCTAGATATGACCAGCAGTAGAACATTTCTGTTCATAATAGTGTTACTATCCCTAAAACTGTGCAGTCCTCAGGACTTGAATGAGGAGTTTGTGAACGAGGATAGTATAGAGACTTCAGATATTAGTATAGTGCCAGTTAAAAAAGTGAAGGTTCCAAGGAACATTGGTGCAGCGTCGCCTTGTCGCTTGAGCGAGCTCTTGTGTGACACTGGCCAGTGTATATCGTTGGACAAGTATTGTAATGGAGAGGACGACTGTGGAGATAAGAGCGACGAGCCCAAGTCCTGTACACGTAAGTACTTATAGTATTATATTTCTTGCATAATGTGAACGTTGTTTATGATAAATGTTATGTGTCGTGCTTTGGGAGTGCAAACTTGGGTGTTAAGCTTGATTCACACGATGCAAGTTTCTTGCCTGGGGCATACCGTAAAATTAAATCAACAAATGACTTGCACCGTCTAAACACTAATTAGACTCTGCAAGACATAAACTGACCTTATTGGTGATGTAATTCAGAATGGTCAGGTGCGTAGTATAAAATCAATCAAAAATATTTATTTCACATAAACCTACAAGGGCACTTTTGAAACGTCAGAAGCTAGGTGCACGGTTCCAATTGGTCGTTTCCTATGGAGAAGGGCCGGCAAGAAACTCCACGGTTACTATTTTAAAAGTAAATGATTTTACAGTGTTAAAAGGTATGAGAGGACAATGTAGTCCTATCAACTACTACGCACAGACGCCGCAGAATCACAGATTAATGTAGTACTCGCAGCCTTCTTGCGTGTATGACTAGATATAAGAACGTAAACGAGGTAATAGGAGTATGTATGGATTGTATTAGGTGGTGTTCTGTAGTTTCTGCCTACCCCTATGGTAAGAATTTAGACTGTATGTAGACCCCGCAACGTTGATTATTGCTATAACTTACCTAAGCCCCATTTACACGATGCAAGTTTCCTGCTTGAGGCATACAATAAAATTGAGCCAACAAATGATTTGCATTACTGTTTTTATTAGTGCTGATGGTATGCCACATGAAATTAAATCGCACTGTGTACGTACATCAGGCTTTAATATATTAGTATCATCGAAGTCAGACCAACTCATATCTAAGAAATAATTTCGATATTATTAGATACCTTTTGAAAGCACACCAATACATACGGGACATTGACATCAAATATGTAATTTGTAAAAGTAATATGTGAAGTGAAAGAAGCCGAACTCTTCATAACAAAAAGGCGCGCGAATAAATCTTTTGAAACTCATTTTAGGTCATTCAAACGCATTTTTAATATGTCTCCCCTTCTCGGTTTGCTGACATCTGTCACAAAAGAAAAGGTAGTAAAGGAAGGCTATGGATTGAGGGCCTTAGAACAAGCGACTTTGTGGAGAAGCGGAAAGTTTGAGTTGTGTAGGCGTTTGTGCGTAGTTGATGATAGCACTGGAATGTTTTGTTTTGTATTCTTCAAGTTCTTTTGTTTTGTGAAAAGGAGCTCGTGGCTAAGTAATAACAGCCGCACGGGTCGATCCATCAGGTTAAGGGGTTGTTCTGTGAATGGGTGATGGGGATCTTTACATACCGAGACTCCTCCGTGCCTCGGAAAGCACGTTAAGCCGTTGTTCCCGGCTATCATTGGTGGATCTTTGACAGTCGTTATGGGTCGTCCGAAGCCCGAAAGTCTGACAACCAGTCTTACCAAGGGGTATCGTATTATCCAGTTACTGTGTTGTGGAAGTCAGATAGGCAGTCGCTCCATGTAAAATATTGGTATTCAGCTGCATCCAGTTCGAATGGAAGCCAACCCCAACATAGTTGGGAAAAGGCAAGGCAGATTAAAGAACTTTTGTGTTGTAGTACGGACTTTCCACGTGTAAGTACATATTTATGTTTTCAATTATATTAGGTTCTTTTTTTCATAATAACTTGTAAAATGAATAGGTCGTTTTCCCGTCGTATTTTTCATGATTTTAATGAGTTATCAGAACTCACGTAATCGTAAACGGGCTTCTAGGAGCTTTCCATCTTTTTGAGGTTTTCTTTTTATTTGAATTAACAAAGCCAAAGAGAAGTATTATGTTATAAATCGATAACAAAGTTCATTGTGCAACACATTATTGACCCAATTGAAACTATAAATCTTCTTACGGGACCCAAATCGCGGTTCTTGTAGCCTCGAATGCTTCGTCGCGTGGCAGTGGAGTGGCTGTGTCAGCGATGGACAGACTTGGCTTCCTTTTGCCTTTTATGTAATATTCATCCCGGGGAGTTATGCGGGGACTTCGCCAAAACATATTATACAACATGTTTATGGATTTACGTAATCGTTCGGTTGGGTTAGGTTACTGTGTATCGCTTCTGCATTATTTTGTTGGTTAGTTTGTTTAGGAGTTTATATCTGCGTGATGTTTATCAATAAGGATTTGAAGAGGCTCTTGGTTAAGTAACAACAGCCGCACGGGTTGATCGATCAGGTTAAGCTACGCTTCCCGCGGTCAGTCCACGGATGGGTGACCATCTTAACATAGCGGTATGTTTAGATGGTCACCCATCCGTATCGTAGGGGTGTCGTGTTACCCAGTAACTAGGTAGTGGAAGTCAGATATGCAGTCGCTCCATGTAAAATACTGGTATTCAGCTGCATCCGGTTAGACTGGAAGTCGACCCCAAGATAGTTGGGAAAAGGCTAGGCTGATTGATTGTTTTTTTTGATGATGCACTTCAGATTGACAGAATAGAATAGAATATTATTTATTTGCCATCTGTCATCTGCGGTAACTGTCATGTAATTGAGATTTCATACGTCCCTATAAATTATTTCCTCATCAATTAATTTTGTTATAACCTGAGTAATCATAAGGCCGTGGTAGGCTTTTATAAGAAATGAATTACCTATAATGTATCAGTTTCCATTACATATAACTTGGCGAAGTGTGGTACACCTCTGCCTAACCCTTCGAGGTGAATAGGTGTTACGTTAAGATAAGATAAGATATATTGATTTGCTCAAACATGTGTACACATACAATAATATAAACGTGCATTTAAGATACCATATAGAAAAAAAAAGGATTAGACATGTTTGCCACATATTATTTATAGCGTGCAAATATGAATAATTGAATAGTAAGTAGGTACTGTTAAATTTCAAGTCAATATCATTCATGACATGAAAAATTAATTTAGCAAACAATAATAAATTTAAACTGTCAATAGTAAATAAAAATTTATAAAAAAAAAATCTTTGTCAAAATAAATGCTTCAGCCAGAAATTCATTAATATTATACTATAGTTATTGTTGTTATGTTAATTGTTTAAGTCTTCTCCTCCTTTTCGTGTCGTTAGTGACTAACCTGCTGTCAGAGTTTTAAAACCGCCCATGGGCCTCTAACTTGGCTTCACACGCCATCGAGAAATATCTCTCAGGCATCGTTTCCTCACGATGTTTTCCTTCACCGTTTTTTAAGCTAAGTGAGGTTATGAAAGTATCAACGTCCAATCAAAAAAGTTATCGTTATATTTTAGCTTAAACAACACTCCAGTCACTCAAAACTCTAGACTTCGAATACATAAACCATACAGGATACTTTACCCGTCAATCTAAGACAACGAGTCACAATCCGTAAAGCCGCTTTATAGCTTTTCTCTAACCTATAATATAAAGCGTCAGCGGTCAAAAGTTATGAAGCACCTGACCCTTTCTGAAGGGCATCACTAATAGGTCGCCGTACGCCGTACGTCCTTGTGGGGGGTGTCCTTTCCTGACATTTTCTTTATTATTAGAGTGTTGCATAAAAGCATTATGTAAGGGTAATTCGTAAAATCAATGATGAGTATTTTATTATTGAAAGCATTGTACGCTATAGGTAACAATACCTATTATTAAAAAAAAAGTTTATTCAAGAAAAATTATTCAGAGGTTTGTGAATATTTTTAAGGTTTAGGGTCATTTCACACCGAGACGTGATACGACGCGACGCTGCACGCACTTTTTAAGATATTAATACAAAATATAACTTTATTTACTACACAAAAAGATACACATTTAATTGGAATAATTCGGCGTGTCACTACGCCGCGCTGCGTCTCGAGATGCCTCGCGTTGTAGCGCGACGTAGTGGTGCTTCGCCGGTAGGCGCTGCGTCCTAGAGCAGCGCTGCGCCTCGCAAAGCTGCGATGCGTCTCGCGGCGTCGCGCTGTGCAGCGCGAAATCACTGGCCTCTTCAAGTATCGTCGCATCGCGTCACTCTCAGTGTGAACTAACCCTTAGAAATATTTTTCATGATTATGCTTATTGTTAACAACAAACTCGACGCCAACTTTGGAAGATTATTTTGAAGAAAACAAGATTTATATCACTAGCTTTGTAGAATTCTAAGCCGTAGGTACAGGAATTTCGTTTCGTGGAAACTAAATTCGTAACAGAACAAAGACGAACCTAAACCACAGAACATTAGTGGTAATAATCCCCGTCTTTATTAACCGAATAAGCTTTTAGAACGGGCTCCCAAACAAAATATACTCTCGGGTACATTTGCCAGTCCATAGCACTATCGCCGATCCCTAACATAAATAAATTCTCTTGCAAAGCATGCCTTAATCTGCCTCGCGCAGTTTCACCAAAACGGCTCTCATTCCGCGCTCGTAAAATACGTTTTTGCTCAGAAAATGTCTGCAACGATAATTGTCTTACACAAAAGAACTGAAGATGTACTCACAAAGGGAATTGAAAGAAGTAGATTACAATGAGTTTGCTCAGCTCAGGGGAGTCGGTGCATCAGTCTGATGCAGACCGCAGAACGAAGTTAGGAATTACATTTTTATTGAGCGAGTGGTATAGAAACTGTACTGAAACAATAGAGTTGCGATTTCAATGCAGCGAATTTGAAGTCAGTCTTTAGGGGATTAGTCTCAAAACTGAATTGAACATACTGGAAAAACATGCTGTTATCAAATTGAACTTATATGTAGGTAGACTCAGCCTCAAAATATACATAGTAGGTATAAAGATTTTTGTATTACTTAGATTTTTTGTGAAACTGTATTCAATGAAACAACCTTCAATTAATTGGTATGGGGGCACGGTCATTGTCAAAGTTACGATTACTATGAATTGTTTGCCTACTTACTACTAAACCAACCATTTGTGAGCACTACAACGCATCATTTATCCAACTATCCTATTATAATATATGTCGGAAATACGTTACTAAATTGACTAATCGGGACGCCAGCACAGCCTGGCGGCAGCGCTCGGCATAGTCTGTAACATAACGCTCGGACTAGCCGCCGGCCGGGGCAGACTTCATGGGTGGTGGTCAAGCAGTGAAGTCGTTTAGAAACTGTAGCGCGTTTCAAATGAGGTGTCGTACCTACAGTGTGTGAAATATTAGTGTGATCAATGTGACCGTGAATTATAATTTGATCTGAACTGCAAACGGTTTTTCTATTGCGCAATAACCAACACTACCTATGACACAGATAGTTCATAATCTGGATTAACACATAATACTTTTTATTCCGGCTTATTCTTTTTTTCCGACCTCCACGCGGGCAAAGCCGCGGGCTAGTAAAAAAATAAAGCATTTAGTAAACGCAGCCCTATTATAGCAAGCACAATGATTGTCCCTATGAATATTCTAGCGAGTTAAACACACACGGCCGTATCTCGACGTGGGTTCCGTGACTAATGTCAGTCCATTTTGTAAGCACCGCCACGGTAAACTTAACACCTTATTAAACGCAGGTTTTTTTGTTAATTGTAGCTATATTTTGGCTTAATGACCACCTACGTCGGTACGATAAAAGGGAAAGCTCGTTTTCAGGCGGTCGCTATAATTAAAGAAGGTTTATTGTCCGCCTAAGTCTTTGAGTGGTTGGCTATTAAAATTTTCACGATGTTTGCATTTTTTTTTTTACCACATCTTTGAAGCTCTTGGCCTGCATCTCACCTGACGATAGGTGATGATCAGGCTGAATATGGAAGCGAGCTTTACCCCTAACAGCCGAAACATAACCATGCTGTTAACATTGTTGCTTTGGCAGACTTAGATAAGCTGGTGGAAGCTAGCCAGGCGGACTTAGAACCAACCCTACCACCAACCAAACCGAGCAGAAAATTTTCCTCTGGGTCTGAGACAGGTGGTTTAACAACAACCACAACAGAGGTGGTTAAAAATTAATTAATATTTCGCATTTTTTTTTGTTAGTAAGTAAGTTATTTAGATATGTTAAGATATTAAATACAGAAATGTTCTATCATGTTCAGTCGCGTATCGTGGCCTACAAATTGGTAAGAAGAGATGGTGCACAATCCGCGATTATATTTATCAAAAGTACATTATTAAATCATAATTACTCATTATAAGTTATTATTACAATTCAATGCCCATACTTATTATTAATTAAGTAATTGCAAATTTTAATTCCATCAACAATAAAAACAATACATTATACAGGGTGGCAGGGACATCGACGCGAAGCCGGCTACCATTCAGTACATGATTCAAAACCCCCCCTGCGTTGAAATTTTTCGTCGCTTATAAAAAAAAGAAAAGTACAATACCTATGCGGTCAAAATGCATGGAGTTTAATAAGCGAAGAAAAATTTCAACGCAGGGGCGTTCTGAATCATGTACTGAATCCATGGTAGCCGGCTTCGCGTCGATGTCCCTGACACCCTGTATTATATGGAGTGATCTTATTAAACAGTGGAAAACAACATTAAAAAGACAACATCATCATTTCAAAAATGGTTTGTCTTTACTATACGCCTATAACAAGTTTTATTTTTTGTATGAGAATATATATATACCTAAAGACAATTATTTTATACAGCGTGCGAATAGTCGCCGGTCGGTTAAAAATGTTCGGTAGAAATTGTAGTAAATTAGGAGTCTTTTTTTGTTTTGTTGTGAGACCGTTAAGGTTTTTCGGAGTTTAACGCCCGCGCTCAGAATAAGTTAGGGTTATGTTAAGCAGTAGGTAGTAGGTTGCGTTATATAGCAAATTCAGATGCCAGTGTAGGATCAAAGCGTCGTTTCATAAGGCATTCTTGAGTTGTCACTCTAAGGATAGAGGTATTAGGAACAGGGTGTAAAGTTCACTCATCCTCTATAGAAAAAGGAGTATCCTCCGACGGGTGTCGTGTCTGGTGTCCAACTGCCCGGCGTTTGATGTCGGGACGTTGTATATATACTCGTTGCGCGATAAACCCTGCTTGCGCGATGCAGGGGTTTTGCGTGACGTCAGTGTGATGCGTAGTTCGTATGTGGCGTTATAGATGCCGCCACAAGGACCATATTTGGTAGCATTTATTGATCTAACAACAAAGTAGACAAACTCTATACTTGGTAAAAGACTTTGTGATAAAACAACCTCATTCCAACGTTCTCTCTAAAATCCGAAATTCCTCCTTAAACCTGGGTTCAACACCGCAAACTATCAAGAGAGGTATCCAGCGTTATTCCCAAATATTTTACCTTTCTGTGTCAGCATTTTAAAGTCTTAAGGAGCTTTATTTCGCTCCACAGACTGCATTCTTACCGGATACTTCGAGGGCATTAGACGGTGACTCTTATCTTAGATGGCGTCTATTTCAGACAAGAAATTCCTTTATAAACCTGTTACTTATATTATCACATACATACATATATAAAATCACGCCTTTCTCCCATGGGGGAGTACACACACACACAACAACACCCACGTACACACACACACTATGGGTACACTTACATAATTATATTGTACCTTTATACTTTTATTCAGATTCAGATTCAGATTCAGATTTATTTATTTGCCATCAATGTAGGTACAAGTTTAAAATGATACAATAGCTGAAGGTTACCGCTACATTCTACCTTACGGCATGCAAATATATCTATATATCTAATCTATATCTATCTATATATTTATATCTCATATGTTTGCTACTGGGTGATTCGCTGTACCCATGCATCAAAAATACTGTCCACAAAGTTTAAAAAAAATCAAAACGTTATCTATTAACATACGAAAAACCTCTGAATTTACATAAACCAAAAACCACAAAATATTTTAGCATCGCGCAAATTGAAAAATATATTTCGTTGTTTTTAAACCCGAATTAAATATGTAAATGGGTCACACTACGCAGCTTTAAAATAAAATCAATTCGCTTTTTTTAAATATTTACTCTCCGTGAAAACCAGGGGTACAAAATATATTAACACAAACCGAAATTAGGTCAGGTGCAACAAAAAACGGAAAGCCGGGCTTTTTAAAACATTTTGTAAAAATACGCCGCATTGAGTCAAGGCGGATGATACCGGTAAAATACGTCTGCCAAAAGCTTAAAATTATAATGGTCCTTATTAGTATTTTCAACAAAAAGAGAAAAGGAAATGAAAAATATACCGCAGCTGCAAATCATGACGATGTGCTTGGACTTTGCCTAGGCTCATTTTGTTTAAAGCTAGCGACATAATGATTATTATGAACCGAAATATAATAAAACTATTAAATGGAGTTTCTTGTCCTTTTACTCCGTGAAGGCCTAGTTTTGCGAACGCATGACTAGCTTAATTGAAATAAATGCATTCTTATAAATAAATTAATAGAGATCTACATCCAACATCATGCTTAAATTGCCTATATTTATCTCTGTTTAGCCACCATTACATACAAATTGTAGTGAAATTCTAAACATGATAAGAACAAAAGCAATTCAATTCAATTCAATTTATTTTTCATTAACAATCTACATTGTGTTCGAAATTATCCAACATGAAGCAATTATACACATATATTACAAAATAACGATATACAAAAATTATAATTTAAAAAACATGCAACACAACATTATTATTTAGATAAATAAATAAAAATAAAACACAACATTGTAAAATACCATGCAAACATAAATTATAAAACAATATATCATTCAAAAAAAATTAAAAGCAAAATAAACCCAAACAATATTTAAACAATAAAACCAATAGAAAAATAATGACACAAGAGAATAGGACTATAAATCATCTAATGTATATAGGCATTTTTCCAACAGAAATGCCTTGAGCCTTGCCTTGAATGAGCCTGTGTACAGTATACTTTTTAACTCAAGTGGCAATTTATTAAATATTTTAACTGCCTGATACCGTGAACTATGTTTAACTATTCCAAAAGCGGGGATGATTTTACTTCCAAAATCTTTTCTTCGCGTTAATAGTCATATATATATATTTTGAAATTGTTTAATACTCGTAGCACGACCATATAAAGGCTAGGTACTGTGAGAATACTAAGTTCTTTAAAATATGGTCGACAGGTGTCTCGTTGAGAAATGCGAACAATGGTTCGTATCGCTCTTTTTTGGAGAATGAAAGCCCTATGCCAGTTGTAATGTTATACCTCAATTTGAACTCTATCAGCGTATAATATACCATTTTTTAAGTGTAATATGCTTACTTCATCCCTAAGAGTTCTTAAGGCATAGCAAGCAGATGATATGGATGAATCCAATGCTGCTAATTCTTTCTTCCAATTTAATAATTCATCAATATATACTCCAAAAAACTTGACTTCCCGGACAAGCTCGATTTTAACATTATCCAACTCAATATGCATATCATCTTTGTTTCGCGCAGTAGTTTTAAATAGCATAATGTTAGTTTTAGTGGTATTTATTATCAGCATATTCGAATTAAACCAAGAATGTAAAGCCTCTAGAGCTGCATTCACCTTAACAGTAAGGTCTTGAGTATCGTTACCTGCAACTATGGCATTTGTGTCATCCGCAAAGACCACAAGTTGCATGTCCGGGAAAAGTTTATAAATGAAATTGATTAGATCATTAATAAATAATATGTACAATAAAGGGCCTAAAATAGATCCTTGTGGCACACCAGTTGTAATGTTTAATATAATGTTAAAATTGAAAAAAAGTTGGGTAGAAAAACAACTACAGGTCATCTATAATGATTATAGATGACCTGTAGTTGTTTTTCTATCCGTTTGGCTGTGTAGAATTAAGTTCGACAAACATTTTACTGTTTTTGAGATATGAAGAGTAGAGTTGTAAAGCTTTACCTCTTACTCCATAGTGCTCCATTTTTGTGATCAGTAGTGTATGGTCAATAGTGTCAAAAGCCGCGCTTAAATCCAAGTAAATACCAGCTACCCTCATTTCACAATTTAATTTATTAACTACATCATTTATAGCGTATATATAGCATCTCATGTACCAACATTCTTCTGATATCCAAATTGTCTTAGATTAATTACTTTATTCAAATGAAGATGTCTACTTAAGCGGTTCTTTAAAACTTTTTCGAAAACTTTTGCCAAAGTGGGCAACAAGGAAATAGGCCTATAGTTTTTCGGATCAGTTTTGGTGCCCTTCTTATGAATTGGAGCGATCTTAGCAATTTTTTGTTGTTCCGGGAAAATGCCTTTTACAATGCACTTATTATAGAAAGACGAAAGCGGCTCAGATAAAATGGGTAAAATTTCTTTAATGACTGATATTGGAATTTCATCATAGCCACAAGACTTCTTAATATATAATAATGAGGGTCATACTAGCAATTCTCACTAGTTCCAAAATGCTGACACCTCGAATTCGAAATCTCCCAAAATTGCCAACCCCTATTTGAAACATTTCACCGATTGCATTCAGATAGGTGACCGGCAAATGGGAACAAATAGTGAAAACATCCGATCACGTTGGTGGAGAGGACTACTCAAGAATCTGGATCAGTGACGCAAACCGGGTCGCGAACCTGAAAACTAAACATTTTGTAAAAATACCTGAAGATGGCAACGGTGTAAATGTGTGTGTGTGACGGTGACGTAGTAAAAGAAAGCAAGGTTGTGTGAGTGAATGATTGTGCTACTTTCTTTAAAACATTTGAGAAAGATGTTTAGAGTTTATTTTATTTTATTCATAAACATTTAGCTTATGTTAGCATTTGTTGCCTTTTTTAACCTTTCACTTTTGTGGGTTTCTATGTTCATTTTATTGAAATGTAATTTTACGTAATTGGAATTGGATTAATTCATTTTATGAAATTGGAACAACTTAATTATTTCGAAAACATTGAAGAAAGAGGTTTTGTTTGGACGCGTCGAATTGGGTTTGTTCCGGCTGTTGCCTCTGCTTCGAAAATGATGGACACTAGGCCTGGTTTTAAATCTATTTAATTTTCTGAAAGAATCTGACAAGACGTCCGCCATGCGATGTCTGAATAAGAGTCTTCTTCTTTTTCAAAACCCGCGGCGCCCCTGACGGCGCGAAAAGCACTGGCTGGCGCAGCGGCATGTCTACAGAAAATTCCGCCACGCGCCACCTGGTGGCGGTGGCGCCGTAACAGGGTTAAGAAAAATCTATATTTTAACAAAATAGAAGTGGATTGATTTCTTAATGTTACGTGAGATGATAAGGCCCATATGTCAGTACACTGCATAACTCCACATACTGCATAACTTCACTATACTAAAAATATCACAAAAGAACATAATCATTTTACATCGTCCCACGATTAAATTATTTAACATTGAATACATCGAATACCCGGACTGTGGTGAAAGAATAATTTAACTACACCGCAAATGTAAACGTGACACAGATACGAGTTTGTACAGGAATATCTACTGCACGGCACATTGTGCACTCATGTACGGTAATGTGCTGCACAGTCTTTCCAATTTAAATAATTAATGTTCTGTATCTGTTATGAACTCTCTCTCTTTCTCCCTCTTTCAAAGAAAGAGAGAGAGAGAAAGAGACGGAGAGTGAGAGAGGGAGAGAGAGAGAGAGAAAAAAGGAGGCAGCCTGAATACGGGACTTGGCGTTACAACTTTCCTTTCTCAGACCAAGCCTCAGAGGCATACCCAAAACATGGTGGAAAGCTGTGCTGTTAAAGGTCATGTGTCAATTAACCGAAGACGATGTGGAGGATAGAGCGAAGTGGAAGGGACTAGGAAAGCTGATCCTCACCATGTGCCAGGAAGAGAGGGGACAAGGAAAGAGAGAAATAGAAAGAGAGAGAGAAAGAGACAGAAAGAGAGAGAGAGAAAGAGAGAGTAAGAGAGAAAGAGAGAGTAAGAGAGAGAGAGAAAGAAAGAGAGAGTAAGAGAGAGAGAAAGAAAGAGAGAGTAAGAGGGAGAAAGAGAGAGAGATAGGTAGCGAAAGAGAGATAGCGAAATAGAGAGAGAAAGAGGGAGAAAGAGAGAGCGAGAGTTAGCGAAAGAGAGAGAACGAGAGAGAAAGAGGGAGAAAGAGAGAGCGAGAGTTAGCGAAAGAGAGAGAACGAGAGAGAGAGAAAGAGGGAGAGAGAGAAAGAGAGAGAAAAAGAGCGAGAAAGAGATGAAGAGCGAGAGAGAGAAAAAAGGAGCCCTCCTGAATACTTAATGGACTTTGTAAGGATAGAGGAGAAAGGAAGAGCACGTGAGAGGAGGAAAGAAGAGCACGTGGTGATCTGTATTTTCTCCTTACCACAACGGCAAAAAGACGTGCCAGCCTATTCTATACAAATCTCACCATGAAAGTGAGCTTAAAGTGAGCAGTCAATAGTGTCAATCATCAGGCATAACGTGAAATGCCAGCTCACAGAATAGACCGGGTAATGTTATTTTTGATAGGTAATATCTTTCCTCTCACTGCACAATCTACTAGTCACACAATCAAAATCAAAATTACTCCTGCAATCAAAATAAAATATGTGGGATTGATTTCGTGAAAAGCGACCGAGGTATGTAACAGTAAGCCGAGGAAGCGCGCGCTATTTGATTTGACCAATGAGCGCGCGCGGTGCTTGAGTTGGCCGTCAGTCAGATGGTACCGACCCATTTTCCGAGAGGTTGTAATCAGGATGATAATGTCGATGATGATGCCGGTAACGGTGACGGTGATGATAATGAATATTGTTTATATCATTTATACGTCAGCCAAGATGTCAAATTTTATACATCATTTATGCGACTACTGTAAGACTCGCTCGCTTTTTTTATACTTATACATGCTAATAAAATCTCATGTACCATCCATAACAGTTATGTTCACTCGTCGTCACTTTATACATGTTGGGTTATTTGCTACGACTTGTAGCAGGCGTAGCAGTTGCGTAGCAACTTCGTAGCAACCGCGTAGCCAATTTTCCTTTACAAAATTGACGTCAATAACATAGCCACGTAAGTATGAAGTCAAATCATAACATCCACATCTAGTGGGCTTAATAATATAATACACATTAATTGTTTAAATGAAATGCCAGCTTCGTTGACAGGTAATGTGTCAAATGTGTTATTAAAAACGCCGCAGTTCTGGCTAGAATTTAAAAACAGATAAAATTATCACGAACCACTCCAAATAGAAAACTGTTGAAAGCTTAATTATGTACATCACAAATAATCCCTCGACGACTGAAGTTTACACATAACTAATTAGTGAAACGCGTGCGCCCATTTGGTAATGCAGTCTTACTAAAACTTGCTGAACAAACTTCGGTGTATGATTTTGCAATGAATTAGAGTACGAGACAAGTTTGCTTTCTAACGCATAGATAAAGTACCTTAAATGAAATGTATGGCTTTGAAAGTCTGAATTTATAGAAGGTGTAATTGAAGTAGAAACCTATTATGGGGTCATTGTCCTCATCATTATGAACAACTTTTACTAAGGGACCAAACCTGAAATCGCGAAAAAAATCTGCTGCTCCATACATTTTATGTTTGTATACATAGGTCAACAAAATGTCAGGAACAACTGATTTTTTATCGCTATTATAGGTTGGTCTCATATATCAGCGTATAATTTTCTCACTGCTGGGATATAGGCCTTGTCACGGTGAGAGGGGAGTTGGCCGTAATCCACCACGCGGGCCCAGTGCGGGTTGGTAGATATCACATGTCTTCATTTTTTGTCATTGTCTTTCATTTTTGGTTCTAGAACGTGCCGCTTTCCTCACGATGTTTTCCTTTACCGTTTTGGGAGCAGTGGTGATGAAATAATTTACACAAAGTAAAGCGCCTGTCAAGGTTTGATCCTACTGTCGTTCTTGTGATAAATGTACATTTAAGTACTGTCATTTTTGATACACCCCATAAATGCTGAATGATATTGTCATTGCTTGAGTGAGACTAATATGAGCTGAATTACGATAATATGAGGTAGTTTTCTGTTCTTTAAAATAAAAGAGGGTGTGTGCGACACGATAAAAGTGAAAATTTACGACTTGAACCGAGTATACGCGATTCAGTGCCGAGTATAGGTACGCGATTCAGCGTCACCCACCGACTGAAACCGAATATACCCGATTCAGCCTCACCGACCCTCTAGCGTGACGGTTCAGTTTCGTTCACTGTTCAAAAAGAACGCAAAGTGCGACTAAAGAAGTTTTCACTTCAAAAACATTACATTTTGATCGTGTAGGTGGTCCTTGTGGTTGCACATCGTAGGGAACAGCAGATTTAAAAAATAAATGGTGGGTCCAATACTGAAAGTTGTTGGTTTCTATGAGTACTTGCAACTAGTACCTTAAAATATTATATCCCTCATTAAACCTAACACTCAGTATAAGTTCGGTGCTACACCAGAATCAATACCAATATTATAGGTACTTTGTACCTTACCTACCTTTTTTATTTTTTATTTTTGTGTTTATCAGTGGAAACTTGTAAATGGCCCTAAATTCATATTTTTTAACTACATTGTATAAGTTAGCTGTAACTTTCCAGTAGTAAATAAAATACAATAATGGTTGTTCCATTAAAAAGCTCATCAAGTAGTTGATTAGAAAAGCTTCGGCAGGTCTACAATGCTAAACTACAGAGAACAGATAACATTAATTACACAGCAAATTCCGACTCATTTACTATGCATAGTGATTATGCCATTCCACCCGTATATTGTGGAATTCGATCAGAATACAACAGCAAACTAAACTGTGTATTTTCTATTACTGTGCATTAGAGCCATTTGGCAGCAATTGGAACAGGAAATCTATCTCTAATGACTGACATAGCCACGGCTACTGTGGCAAAATAAAAACAATATAAATGCATGGAAATCAAAATTTTCGTTCCAATATGACAAACATTAATCAGACCTGAAAATCACGATTGTAAGTAAGACGCTTGAAAAATGATATATAAATAGATTTCTGACATCAATAATCGCCCTATCTCGATCGATTGGCACCCTGTACGGAGCCGTGTTGTATCTATCTGGCTCTGTCTTCGTATTGATGCACATAAACTGGAAAAGTAATAACTACTCGCTGTGAAATAAAGCATGCTATGTCTATCTCGCTCTCTCTTCATTGATGCACGTACACTGGCAAAATAATAATTATCCTCTCCACAAATGTGCGCGGCACACGCGCGCTCGTACATAATTAGCGCTGGACACAGGCTCCTGTTGTAATGCAGTCTTAACAAGCCCTGTTTGTTGCCAGCATTGCTGTGTCAATCTTTGTTACGTTGGCAACACGAGGTCTCTAATGATGAAGTTTGCTTGCTGTTTGTTCTGCAGTGCTGTGCAGTAATACGAGCGGTTTGTTGCCTGTATTGCTATGTCAATCTTTGTTATGTTTGCTGTACGGTCAGAGTAATAATTAACGTAGAAACCATTTTATACGCTTGTTTCAACCGCATAAACCACACTGGCTCACCAGCTTCTAAGTTGGTTACGGTAATGTTGTACTAACTATATCAGGGTTGGATAGTGTGATCTTGCGATCAATTTCTGGGACAACGTAATGGACAGGGTTTGAAATATCCTGTTTATAATACCAGCCTGTTACTGTTCCACTGCAGGCCTCTTCTAATACAGAGAAGGCACGAGCATTGATCACCACGCTTGCTCAAGTCGGGTTGGCAATTTTAGACTTATATTAACTCTTAACTTAAATAAGTCCAGGTTTCCTCACGGTGTTTTCCTTTACCGATGTCAGTAATGTCCAAGAAAAACTCAGAAAGTACATATGAATTGAATAAGTCACATTGGTACTTGCCCAGATTTGAACCCACAACCTCGTGAATGACAGGCGAGCCGTCACGACACGGAAAAATCCTGTATAGTTAATGTATAATCTAAGTTAGGAATTTATAAATTAATATTGAATTTATTGATAAAGACTCGAGGCAATGAAACCTGTTTCGTAATTTAATTACTCTGCTGCATGTTCACGTCACACATGCAATTTTGTATATAACTAGTGGCAGATACAAATTAGGCGTGTGTAACTCTTTACGGAACCGACTCACTGATCCGGATCATTGAAGTGTTCCAAAAGATTGGTTCAGTAACAACGTTTCAAACGTATCATTTGAATCTGAATCATTACTTTGTCTCTGTGTCTTTCCGCGCGATCATCGTCGCTTGCGAGGCGACTGAGCAGCAGTGAGCGAGTGAGCGAGAGAGAAAGACTGAGACGATGAGTTACATTACTTTAGTGTCAGTACTACCGAACTGAATCACGAGTCGCGAGTGAGCGGGTGACACATTACAATCTATTTAAGTCAGAAAGAGATACCAAATGAGATGTGTATCACTCATAAATCGTATCGTATCACTCATACTCTCATAGTTTTTGGTTGTTTACGCATTTTTATATCCTTTGAGTCGATGATTCAAATGATCCAAATGAAACATATCAATGATTCGGATCATTTCAGTGATTCAGATGCAAATGTTCCAATCGCAAAAATGATACACTTTGCCCACCTCTAATACAAATGTATGTTCATGACTGTTTAAGGTATAACTCATGTTTGACGCAACTAGTCAAACAATCTCTAAAATATACATCGTATCTTAAAAAGGTCTTTCAAAAGTTATGATTCAAAAGGGTATCTACTCACTCTGTTGTGAAACTCGCTAAGTGCTTACTCAGTACAAAAACCGTTCCCAAAAAGCTTTCGATTTCTTTGATAGCATCTAAAAACAAGTCTCACTTAGTAAGCAAACATTTACTTCCCATTCCATCGTATACCTACTATCATTCGGCAATCGCAAACGTTCTAGCGTGCCTATCTGAGAACCGTCTCCGACTAACTTTCGGAAGAACAATTTCGTTCCCATTCTGAGAAAACTTTAGCGAGTACTAACTGCGTTCTCACTAAAATGTCTCGATTATGTTCGCTAAGCAAACACTTCCTTTCGCGTCATTCGCTCCTGGTATATTTGGAACAGTTCTTGCTGGTTATTTTGGGCTTTTAGTTGCTAAGAACAGGGTAGGAACACAATGAGACGAATCTCAAGTCTGTAAACGCTTTCTATTGGTAAAGAGGTAAAAAAATAAAGATAGTTAATTGACTCAAGCGTGACTTTGCGGAAATCCATGATAAAATACAATAGACGACGTATATTTACTAACCTAATCCGCTTAACTGTTCTTAAAGAGTCATAAAGAACCCTGTAAGAAATCGACACGTGTTTCACCTCTCAACGAGGCATCCTCAGGATGACGATTGACTTGTTGCGAACCCGAACCCGAAATGTTGACACGTCAAGCGTCGGGAGCAGTGTGAGTCACTTCGCCTTCTAAAATTGTATGAAACATACTAAAGATGAATAAATTGAAAGGAGTTCATAAAAGTGTTTCAGGGCCTAGTCAAGTGGCAATCGGGTTCAAAATGTTTCGTATTTCTACAACGACTTTCAACAACATTGACATTTTTGACCTTTTCATCATCGCTTTCGGTAATAGAATGACGCTTTGTCTAGAACTTTTGAAAGCCTCGTTGTCTATTTTCTCAGTTCATGAACATGGCCCTGTCAGTAGGTGCGCTAGTATTGAAACAGTTTTCAAAGAGTTATTATTTAGAAGTGCAATGGCGTAAAATTGTCTTCAGAATATTGTCAAAGGACTGTCTGTGTGTCAAAAGATAACGATTGGTAAAAGTTTTTGTTTGTTAACCAGAACCGATTAATGGTCACCTATTATGAATTTATACATTTTTGGTAAGAGAAACGATGAGGTCAGTGAGTTTGTCTTCCATTAATCTTTTATTATTACTAAATCCTCTAATAACTTGGCTCAGTTGACTCAGTAATTCAGGAAAGCTAACATAATATTTTCCTCTTACTTAAATTTGCTCTATAATTCAAAATAAATTATGTCCCGGGGTCTGGCCATAACTTAGTCTTTTTTGTTAACTTTGACTGTGCGGTAAAAAATATTTTTTTTTATAACATAATGCCGAGAAGTATCATTTTTGTTTGAACATTTTCTAAGTAATTGGTCAATGTCACCAGGTTAAATTCTTGTGGGGTATTTGAACTGGCCTGGAGTAGTTTCCAAGATGTGGTTTGAAAGGTAAGATAAATTCTCTGGTACGCACATTTACAGTCTGCATTTTATAATTATATATTCATTCCGTACAGGAATCGTACCAATGACTCGGGTGCAAAAGCTAATTACTAAGCCTTAGCGCTAAACGTATCTACCATTTAAATTAATGAGGAGGCCCACAGTAGAAACTTAAACAAATTTACCGTTTCGACAGCTCGTCTTTCACTTAAAAGTTACATAACAATCAAAACTTCCGAATCTAAGTTATATTACAAGAAATAAACCTAAGAAATTGGGTGGTATCATTTTATGTAATTAAGTGGTGAAGTTGTTTTGATATTTCGCGTTTGCCTACCCGAAAACAAAAGCTGGGAACATTAATGGGAACAATGATTCTGGCCCGAAATGTACACTTGTCTTATGCTATGTAATGCGCTGTCAGTGTAGACAAAAGCCGCATTTTTTAAACAAGATCGTAAAATATGGCCGGCGTCCATTGTACGGGCGCTTTATTCACGACCTTTTTCCTTCTCATTTCCCTATTTTTATTCTGAAAGGATTAACAATATGTAGTACAGGTGCGGTGGTGTATTTTATAATGACTTGCATAAATTTAGGACATGACGTATTTCTGTTTGGAATTTTCGTGACTATAAAAATTGGACTAGTATGAATTTTCTTTGTCTTTAGTTGATGAAGGTCGCTGAAACCGAGTACAGTAACCCGCCTTTTCATGACGTGTCTAACTCTGAACTAATTTTGGTTGCACTGATCACTCTTTCTCTATGCAGCGCAAATACCTTATAAAACTTCTATTTTCATGGCTTCGAAATAGCTGTGACTTTTTTTTTGATTAACTTTATTCGCAAGTAAAAAAACCGTAGAAAGGCGAACTTAATGTCTTAGGCATTTTCTATCGGTCTGCCTTACTACTTATTATGCTGTTCTATGTTACAATAGAGCGGGAAGATATCACAGTTACGTAATATCTGACACTTTTAAGTTATGGTTGCCTAGAAAAGAGCGGTGGCCGTCATAAAAATCTGTAATTTTCACTAGTATTTGACATTGAAGAAAGAAAGAAAATACATTTATTTAGCTCAGACTAAGAAGCACATCATATAATTATACAGGAGATAAAAATAATAAAAATTGTAAGCCAGTGGAGTGTGCCCTACGACTGCGCTAAAAAGGCCCAGTTCAACAAAAAATCCAGACAACTATAAGTGCCCGACGCTGCTTTCCAACTGAACCTGAGAATATGAGGTGACGGATGTAAATCAATTTCCATTAAGATGTCAAAAAACGCTCTCTATTTGGACAGCCTTTATTTTGTGACCGTTCACCGCTTTTTAAGAAAACCATAGCTTTTCGCTTCATTGGCCTCGCAAAAGGTGGACTGATAACAACAGGAATCCACTGGATGCGGGAAGCACAGAACCGGTCGAAGTGGAGATGCTTGGGGGAGGCCTATGTCCAGCCGGGGACGTCTGTTAATCATTAAGCCTTATCAATATCCTATACTATTAAACGAGCAATATTTGTATATAATTATATAAACTAGTAATCACGTTCTCGAAAACGTCTAACGCTAGGTCTCATATCTGGGAAAAATCGTTTTCTCCATATTTTCACCCGAAAGTTGCAGAGCTCGGTCGCCCAAAGTTTAGAACAAGATGGCTACCTTATAATAATGACATGGCAGCATGGAATTAGTAATAAGTACATACTATCATGGCAGCATGGAATTAGTATGTTCTATACATGGAATTAGTATGAACTATCTTATACTAGCATTCTCTATTTTCACCAGAGTAGATCTCGGTCGTCAAGTACTAAGGTTTAATGATTCTAAAGATTTGGTAAAAACCTCAATATGTTTTTTTCAACGAAAAACAAAGTTTCAACATGAATCGCGATCATACTAGACAAATCGAGCCACTATCGACCCATGTCACAGTAAATATTGATATGCATAATTGTAATGCATGTTGTGTGTGTTTGGACGATTCAGTTGTATGCACTATGACATTCTAACATCAATTATGACTGCGCAATAGACATAGCTCCATAACGATTAATATGTCGAGTGGTTCAGACAGTAGCTTATGATATGTGGAAACATTTCTCACAAGCTTTTGGGAGCGTGTGTGATGGATTTATTATGGTCTATAAAATATCATCCGATATAGGATGAACGTTTGAACAGCGTATAAGTTTAAGGTATAACATAAGTTTCTTCTGTACAACCAATTTCGCCAGATATGTTTAACTCCTTTGTAATAGGGGGCAAGCCTATTGCCTTAAACCGTGCACAAATCCTACCTCCGGGCTGCTACTGAGAAATTTCACATGAAAAAACCCATTCTCACTTTGCCCTAACCGGGAATCAAACCCAGGACCTCAAGCTCAGCAGTAGCGCTTCCGATCACTTAAACCATCGACACAGTTTACGTTAAGTTACGTTTTTTCATGTTTAACAATTGATTTTTTGAAAGAATATTATTGTGTGGTAAACAACCTGGCTGTCCACCTCATTGTGAACGGTCACAGCTGCATTTAGACATCTGTAATACGAGACGCATCCAGGTTCGTTGCCATTTCAATAAAGGTGAAATGTCTCGGGCGACTGTAGAGCACCTCAAATCAGAATTAAATAACGCTGCTTGTCAGAAGTAGCTGGTAGTATTGCCCCGGACTCAAACTCAAACTCAAACTCAAAGCATTTATTTCAAATAAACCAATTACAGGTACTTTTGAATTGTCAAGAGGACGAGTTCCTTTTCAAATAGCTGTGCTAGGTTACTAAACAACTAAAGTTTGACTAGTTCTATGTTCTACGTTATGGGGTTTGGTTTCCGCACTTAGTCCTCCGGTGGACCATTGTGCGTAGGCCATAGCGGCTGTTGGTGGTTATTCCAACCAGCCCACCTCCCGCCAGAAGTTGATTAAATCTCCTGGTCTGTTCAGAACATCTGTGTAAGATCTGGGTGTCCCGAGGATCTCTGACGTATGACTTATCATCAGATATCATTATAATACTTTATTTTACACAAGATAATATTTACAAAGTATAAAAGGTAGGGTGGAATCTCATTTCGTATGAAATGTGTTGGAAACAGTTTGTTGCTATTTCTGACTTTTCTAGTAATCAAATCTCAGTTCGTCCAATAGAGTTTTTTGATGCTTTTATGCAAAAATAATGGCAAAAAAAGGCAGTTTTTGCAAAGACTTTTTTTGATTCCGCAATCCTTATTGGCATCAAAAAAAAGTTTTTGTGAAAACTGTCCATATTCTTGCTGACTGTAATTTTTTTTCATAATCTGTGAATCAATCTGCCTAGCCTTTTCCCAACTATGTTGGGGTCGGCTTCCAGTCTAACCGGATGCAGCTGAATACCAGTATTTTACATGGAGCGACTGCCTATCTGACCTCCACAACCCAGTAACTAGGTAATACGATACCCCTTGGTAAGACTGGTGTCAGACTTTCGGGCTTCTGACGACTCGTAACGACTGTCAAAGATCCACGAATGACAGCCGGGACCAACGGCTTAACGTGCTTTCCGAGACACGGAGGATTCTCGGTATGTAAAGATGGTCACCCATCCACTGACCAACCCCGGCAAGCGTAGCTTAACCTGATGGATCGACCAGTGCGGCTGCTGTTACTTAGCCACGAGCTCATCATAATCTGTGAATGCAGATCAAAAAGTAAAGGACAGTCTCCTAAGACCGTTTTCCTGTAGCTACAACGGTTAGGATAGCTGCCCTTAATGCCTCATCTCAAAAATCCACTCTGTATAACATGATAATATTAAAACAAGTAAACTAAAATTGTTTACTGTCTGAGTAGTTTAGAAGTGAAAACCATTTCAGTAGGATCAAAATTATGTAGATTTGTAGGTATTATTCTATAACCTAATTGAGAGACGCCGAAAATGCGATAATCAAATTCCTTTCAAAAATTCAACGTCAAAGGCGACCTCTTTTAATAGTGGATCGAAGTTAATCAAAGCCTTTGCCTGGGCGTTGGGCTACTGACTTTATAATCAGATAACAGTATCAGATATTCTCCGACTGCTACTAGCGTTGTTACATTTGTTTTTAGGTGCGCTTAACGATATTTCGGGGATACTGCTTGTCAAATTAAAAGTAACATGACATGGTTTTGTGACTGATTAATCGAATCGATTTTGCCAAAACTTAACTCAGAGCTAATCTAAAAATGAAAAGGGAAATATAATCTAGGACCTATCGGGGCCCTTTACTACTAGTTGTATTATAGACGCGGGTACCTACTGCATTGGGTTATGTGTAGGTAAATTATCTTTCCTTTCAACATTTAATTGTGTATTATTATTTTCTATAATAATTTGTATCAGTTTTGTAACTGTCAAAAATGAATCTACGATTATAAAATAGTGCAACGGCCATTAAACTATTGTTTAATTTAATTTTTTTTAAAGAGAAAAGATTTGTTTTTTTGTATGTTTGTTCGTAATGGATAAACTCAAAAAATACTGAACCGATTTAAAAATTCTTTCATCAATAGAAAGCTACATTATCAGCGAGTAACATGGGCTGTATTTTAAATACTTCCACTCGAACAAAGTCGGGGACAGAAGCGATTATGGTATAATCTCTGTTTTATCGCAATCGTCTCGGGCTTATAATGCTCTTTAATGTCAAGGGCGATCTTTCCTGACAGAAAATCATGCTTAGT
This sequence comes from Agrochola macilenta, assembly GCA_916701695.1. Lineage (NCBI taxonomy): Eukaryota > Metazoa > Arthropoda > Insecta > Lepidoptera > Noctuidae > Agrochola > Agrochola macilenta. The sequence goes on from OU753562.1 coordinate 11,161,576, forward strand.
GAAATTGTTACGGCCCCGCCGCCAGATGGCGCACTATGACAGGACTTACCATCGCCGTGCCTGCGTAGCCATGAGTGTGTGGCGCGGAAAGGAGGCGCCAGTCGTCGTATTCAGATCAGACCTTGTAATTTCAAAATTTCAATATCAGATTGTACTAGCCTACGTCCATTTATTCGAAACCTTTCCATACATAATACACAGCGGTAGCAGCTGTGAAAAACATAAAAACCGACCAGTACTACTCTTCTACTCGTATGTCTACAATGTTCGCTCTTTCACTTCACGGTATGCTAAATAATTATGTCTGGGAAGGAACTGCTTTTGTTTGTCCCGTGCCAAGAGTAACGCAAACTTAAACATGTGTTTTATTGTTATAGTTGTTTTTAAGTAATATTTAACCTAAGTGTTGTTTCTATATTTTGGCAGTTTTATTTTGAATTTGATTTGGGTTCATGTTGGTTGGTTGAAATAAGTAAGTCTGAGCGATGAAGTTCTTTATTTTGAATCGTGAAAACCCGTTTTATTTTATGTATTATTATAGTAACTTACGAGTAAGTTTATAGTAAACTGACGCAGGTGTAACAGGTGACCTGCTCTTTTCAAATTCCGTTTGTTTAGTATACGAGGCATGGCCGAAAACTTTATTCTTTTGAAAATAGCTTTTAAGTGCACAGGGCTATTTCATTACCTTTTTGAAAATGTAGTTTCCATACAACATATTAATGATTTGAGCTGACTATATGTGTCTTCGTAAAACCACAAAGCATGATCTGCCTAGCCTTGCCCCAACTATTTTGGTGTCAGCTTCCAATCTAACCAGATGCAGTTGAATACTAGTTTATTACATGAACTGCCTATCTGAACTACACAGCGCAGTTATTGGGTAATATTACTCCTTGGTAAAACCACTAAACTAATAACAATAACCCCCTAAATCCGATTTTCTTTGTTACAGCATGCAACAGGACGTACATGGGGGACGTGGGTCGCACATACGAATTAGAGGTCCGTAGGCCTCGTGAGGACCACCTACCTTTCGTCTGCCACCTCAACTTCACCGCCACAGGAGGAAACTATGGAGACATTATACAGGTATTTAGAAATGGCGACGTGATCCGAATCCTGAATCGGACCCCCGTCAAACGGATCGGGGTCTGAACTAGTATGTGATTGTAATCTGAAATAGGAAGATTGTATTTTAGTGGACGGGTGGGGTTGAATTTTGATCGGGTGGACTTGGTATTGACGTAAAAGTGGTGGGATTATGAAATGGACTGGTAATATTTATAATTTTCTCACTAGCGCAATTCTTTATGCTGGAAATGCGATAAAAAAGAGAAATATTGTATTTTAGTTTAAAAACCTCTACCCATGTTGAATTTTTATAGAGTGAATAAATGGACGTAAAATGAACATCATACCCGCATTCTCTAAAGAGATAGGCAGAATTCTAACTAAAGAACACATTTTTTTTGCCAGTTTTGTGTACAACTTTAACCTAACTAACTAACTTTTAACTTTGCTTTTATTATTATTTATAAATAGTATACCTTAGTAGACCAACAATTCTGAGTCACAAGATTATAAATAAGTCTCAAAGCCTGTCAAAACATTAGTTGAAACCGCGTTTGACATGATTAAGGTAGCTTTAATACTTAGAATTCTTGGAAATTCGACTTAGACACGAATTATTATCCAATCAGACTTTTAAATAAATGATGAACAATTTTTATGATTACTTAGAATTTTGAATTGAACACAAAATTCTACAGACTTCGGTCTCAGCTTGACCGAAGCAAGCAATACTTAATCCGGAGAGGATTCATAGACCAGTCCAATCAAGAGTGCAATTGTGATGCTGTTCTACTAACAATGGTGCACTTTCTAGGTGCCCAGATATCTGCACATTACAGGAAGATATAGATGCCACTGAAAATACTTGTAGCCAAAGATTTCAATCGTAGATTCGCCCTGCCGCGTTAAAAGATGGTCGCGATTCTGTTTCGTTTTGACACCTCTGACACACAATATCGCAGACACCTGGTTTGATTGTCATGAAAACGCAATTATTATTGTGCGAGGTCACTCTTCTCAGTGTGGACAATTTTTCGCGTGACGTAGTACGGTGAGGGCACATCTACGATTTAAATCTTTGCTTGTAGCTAAATCCTGTGATGATATAATTTAGATTTATATCGACACGCTAAGAGAAATACGGATTATTTTGATTCATGGCGACACTGCTTACCTGTTTAAACCATGCTCCAATGTCAAAGACATCTCATTCCACATTTAAATTTGACTCCACCCACTTATCGTTAGTATTATAAACGGTTCATTATTTGCCTCAGTGTGCGAGAGCAGAACACAAATTGCGCTACCATTCCTGAAATAAGATACGCCATTCCATTTCCTCCGGTATGAATGGAACGCACGCGTCATCTATATTTAGGGGTGAAATTGAAAAGGAAACGTATCGACAAACGAGCTCATTAAAAATATACGCTCCACAGAAGTTACTGTCTTATTCTTGAAGGTTTAAATTCTTCTTCATCTGTTGGTCGGTGATCATTAGGACGATTTTCACTTTATTTTCTGGGTGGTATTGTGCTTGTTTAAAACTACGTTCTTTTTAGGGGTTTCAATCGAGACTTTTATACTCGGGTTTTTTCTCCTCAGTCACAAAATAATATGTTTTAGGGTTCCATAGTAAACGACGAACCCTTATAATTTCGCCATGTCCGTCTCCGGCCGTAGCTCCAAGACGGTTTGTACTAGAAAGCTGTAATTTGGCATGTATACCTATTAATCATGCCGACTAAGTGGAAAAATAATATCAAGAAAATAATATTTTTTAGGGTACTTTTTGTGATGTTTTTTTTTTAAATTGTATTTTGTTTTTCACAAGATATTTACATAATGATTATATAATCTAACAGTCTTGAAATAATAATTATGAAGTAGGTATTTCTGTGAGTCCCACAATGATTTTACTCTACATATTGATGTAAAAGTAAAAAAATGTGTATGTGAATATCTATTTAAAGTTCTTTACTGTTTAATTTACCGGATAATGGAAAGTACCGTAAAATATTTCTAAAGTTGGCGTAAATTTGCCGTAGTCCATGTACTCAGACATTCAAAAGAGACCACACAATACGCATGACCGTCGTACGCCTGCGCAAGCCGTAACAATAACCATTCAGTCTTGTAACCGGCACACATTGTAAGGAAGTTCCTCTCTCTGGATCCCTAAATGGGTCTTACCACCTCGCAGTGGCCGTGGCACTATTCTAAAATAATTATTTTCATCTATATTTTAAGATAAAAGTGCCTAGAGTTAGTTTTTGCAAACATTATGTTAAATCATTAAAACAGTTTGTAATGCAAGCAAAAATTGTATCCTTGTACCTCGCAGGCAATATTTGTTGCTATTATGCTGCAGTCACACGTCACATGTGTAACGGCACTGTAGAAAACTATTAAATGAAGCTGAATGCCATTAATTATAACGCATAGTTATACTAGCTTCCACTTTCAAATTCATAATATTTCACATTTTCATTCACATTATATACAATTTTGGTGTCTTCTTCCAATGGGAATCGTTCCATGGCTGAATCAATACAAGGTGGAAGGCCAGTAAGGAATCAAAAGGTTGTAAGCACAGAGATTTTAGTTTGGCAGAGTAACGCTGCAATATGTCAAAGTAAGCTAAAAAATTATTCTATTGTAAATTCAGGGAAATTAATTGCTAAGTAAATTATAATATGCAAGGAGGCTGAGGAAACCGTCACGCACGTGCTTTTTGAATGCACAGGCGTCACCCAGATTAAAACAAAAACCATAGGGTCACCCATATCTTTCACAGATGTTCTGAACAGACCAGGAGATTTAATTAACTTCTGGAGGGAGGTGGGCTGGTTGGAATAACCACCAACGGCCGCTATGGCCCACGCACAATGGTCCACTGAAGGACTAAGTGCGGAAACCAAACCCCATAACATAGAACGTATAATATGCAACACCTTACGTCAATTATTAGCCATTTCATACAACTGTTAAAGAATAATAGTTGAATAGTTCGATATACGGCAACATTTCAACACAAAGTTACCGGTAAATGTTTATATGAATTTTCACAAAGACTTGCTTGCATTCTAATTCCTGTTTAACGTTTTGTTGACTGTACAAAAATATTGATCAGAATGGTAAGGCTGTGTTTATCTAAAGTCCGAGTTTAGTTAGAGGCTTATAATTAGAGAGTCTTATGGCTCTTTGTGAACCACTATGCACCTGATGATGATCTTTATCTTCTTTATATAATCGATACAGATTTATAATATAAATCAAATTCACTTTTCGTGTCTGTCTGTGCGACCGAAGACTTCTCAACTACGAACTTTAGGTGCAGTTTTTACCATAATTTGTAGAATTTGAAATGCTTATGTGTTTATATCAATCATTATTAAAGTTGCATAAAATAATGTAATCTCGAACTTTTGTCAATAAATAGACAGATACTCGTAAGTCGTCAAATCCGTGCCAAGTAGGGACGGATCGCTAGCGTTTATAATAATTCTTCAATCTAATCAAAAACCCTTGTTCCAGCTAACATTCGACACGTTCACGGTGGGCAAGTTCGTGTCTTTCACCTCGGACGGGTGTCCTGACGGGCACATGACGATAGTGGAGCGCTCTCCGTCGCCACCCACAGGACAATGGTGCGGATCTGCGTGGGGCTACACTGTGTACTTCTCGGAGTCAGATTCTATTAATATGACGTTGAGATTGGATAGGTTGAGTCAACAGGTGAGATGAATTTTGTGGATGAATCAAATGTCCGTTTAAAAATAAACTTTCTTGGTCTATCGAGAATCAGTTAGTATAAGTTACGTGTTAAGCGATATATTGTTAGTCATAGAAGATCGGTTTTTGTAGGGCAAAAATCTATTAAATATCTGTATTTAGAAACCTATAAAGTACCTACTTACATTTAATGAAACTAGAGACTAAATTTTTTCCGGGAGTTACAAATTAAGATGTTCTCTAATAAGATTTGATATTTTATCTCTATCGCATGAAGGTTGACATTGATTAATAAAAAGAGGGTAAAAAGATGAGCCTCTTCCGTGCAAAGAATTTTAAAACCGACATGAAAAATCGCATACACGGAGGTACATTTAGAAAGGGAACACGTAGGGATAAGGTTTAACATACAATTTGTTAACACAACAAACTGACACGTTTAATTAGACTTTTTGCTCTCAGCAAAGTTAATCCGTATAAATGAACAACAGTATTTATCTTCATTAAGAGTCACTTACTAAGCATCCCTTTGTGTTGTACTGACGTGGTGTAACTAACTACACGTTTTCGCCTGTGACTTGACTAATATTTCACATCGCCCCGCTTTTAACGGTTCGCTGCCTTCCCTTTATCTCTTGTTAGCAGCCGTATTATGTGCACTAAGGGTTGAACTTTCGATCAATTAATTAGGCGACGATTACGGATGCCCTCCCGGGACCGCAGGATAAGGATACCTCCCTATTACAATAATGTTATTGGGTACCGCCTTAATTCCTTAATTTAATAACGGGAATTTCGGAACCATTTAATACATTTCGGATGGCTCCCTACATTTTGTTAATTCGCTTCGCCTTTTATCTTTTACTGATATTTTCCTTTTAAAGAGAATCTCTCGAAATATAATTTTGGTCTTCTAAGTAATTGATTAATGACTGTTTCTCAATACGACAGAAGTTGAAAATTTTAGATTACTTTCCGTTATATTTTTGAGTGGGCTTCTGAAAGTTATGTTGGTAAATACTTGGGTAATAAATTAATTTCATCCAATGTTTTCTATACTTAAATAAAACAAAATTTGTTGATGGTAAATAGGGTTTGATACACATCAGTTTCACTTTTAACTCAAAGCAACAACCCAAAACTTCCCTTATCAACTTAATTCCCACCATTTACCCGTACAAATTCTGACACCCGTATTTGATCACAGGGCGTGGGCTACAATTTCGACTTCAAGCTGGCTTACAAGTTTTTAAGGCGAAGTGAAGCGAGATTACGATACGGTAATACCACTGTCGGCGCGTGGAGAGGAGAGAGGGTACCTGGGACCTACTGCGATAGAATACTGAGTGACTGCGACCTTAGAGCTTGTCGCATCCAGTCCCCGAACTTTCCCGGCGTTTATCCCAGAAACGCAACTTGTACATACCGCATTGAACACACTAAGGTAAGCAATGGAAATGGGATTTATCTTTTGGGTTTGTGTATTCTTGCGTTTTGGATACGAGAAACCAGTGATGCAACTGGTTACGAGGAGTTCTAAATTGTATATTTTGTGATTTATATATTTTTTCATTCCATGTACCTACACAACTAGATCTTTGTTTTAGTAGTGTGTAACGACGTCATGTTTTGGTAACTCTGATTGTGTAGGTGTTTTGTAAATGAAACTATTGTTCCGTTTAGAAATGGAGCACCTTCGTTGCCATATTTGTTAACTTACATAATACTGTATAGGGATCATTTTCATTGTAGCTTCATGCTATAGGGCTAGATAGGTATTAGAATATATTTAAAAAGTATTGAAAATAAAACAATGCCCTAAATCGCGTCATCATTATCATTGCGGCATTATTTTATTCAAATAAAAGGTGTGAAGCAAAAGTTACAAACAGAGAACAAAGCAATTAAAAAGGTGTTTTTTCCTGGTTTTGTTTAGAAAATAAATCGTAAGCAAGAGATATGTAATGTGGCCTTTGTGTGGCTCTTTGTGTTAATATTTAATATAAAATTCACACCAAACTGCGTAACTGTTACACCTGAAATGTACATAATAAATGTCGGAAGCGTAAGGGTTGGAAGTTTTACGGCAAACCAAAATGTACTTTGGTCGCTTGTGTACAGAGTTGAATTTACTTTGATGTGTTTCTTTGCAGATACCAGCAGATAAACATGCTTTAGTAGCAGTAAGACAGACGAATAGTCACAAAATACATATCAAAGACCAAATAGTGAAGTACGATAGGAGTCAGCGCGTCTTAAAGTGAGTACACATCAAACTTTCGTGTTTCCTTACTGCCGTGAGTGTGAAGTTTTGTTAGTTAACGGAACTACTGCATTCGTAACTCTTTGATACTCAATCAATCTCCCAAGCCTTTTCCCAACTATGTTGGGGTCGGCTTCCAGTCTAACCGGATGCAGCTGAATACCAGTATTTTTCATGGAGTGACTGCCTATCTGACCTCCACAACCCAGTAACTGGGTAATACGATACCCCATGGTAAGACTGGTGTCAGACTTTCGGGCTTCTGACGACTCGTAACGACTGTCAAAGATCCACGAATGACAGCCGGGACCAACGGCTTAACGTGCTTTCTGAGGCACGGAGGATTCTCGGTATGTAAAGATGGTCACCCATCCACTGACCAACCCCGGCAAGCGTAGCTTAACCTGATGGATCGACCAGTGCGGCTGTTGTTACTTAGCCACGAGCTCCTCTTTGATACTCTCTTTGATACTCAACTCTTTGATACTTGATACTTATATGAAATATTGGACTAGAAGGCCAATTCCTGTAATTAAAAACGTTGAAAATATTCGCATCTCATCTCAGTGATGATCAATGTCAACAAAAATAAATAGTAATATCTTAGAAGAGATTAGGATTAACGTTAAAATTACGGTAATTTCCGCGTTTTCATTTTACTTTCATAAAGCAAAAAATCTGACACTTTTTTTTCATGAACTTAAAATGAAAACGCAGTAAGCAACTCGTATTTAGAACTTGCTGACAATGTAATCAAAATTCTTAAACTAGAACTGTAGATACTAAAAATATTAATAAAACTGTAACACGGAGTTCCCTCGGCCTTCGATATTGTTACCATAACGTGTGTCATCATAACGTTGTTGAAATGTGTGAAATATCGGTTTTTGGGAACTGGGTTAAAATGATTTTATTTGAGAATCTATTGTTAGACAGTCTGTTATGAAACTGAAAAACTATGTTCACAAACGCAATTTCTTCAATGATAATTATATGAAAATAATTTACTGTACAACGAAAAAAAAAGAAAAAAAACATTGTATTACACAACAGTGTTAGGGGCAGTGATAGCCTAGTGGTGTGACGGTCGGACTGCCAAGTCATAGGTCTCGAGTTCGAACCCAAGGCACGCACCTCTGACTTTTCGGATTCATGTGCGTATTGTATAATTATCACTTGCTTAAAAAACGGTGAAGGAAAACATTGTGAGGAAACCGGCATGCCTTTTTTTTTTTTTTTTTTTTTTGGGTGGGAAATCATCAAATGACTCCTCCCGCTCTGGGCGGAGCGAGAGGGAGTGTCAGACTTTTACTGACTAAAACCCACCCGTGTTCCTTCCGTTGCCTGTGTGCCGGGGCCGCGATATCCCTTTCGGACAAACTCGCAACCCTGGCAGGCATTGGCCCTTACGGACCCCGTCAGTTGGTGCTGACATCTCTTTGAGGCGCGCGTGGAACACAACGCGCCGTCGACCCGGGCCTGGTCCTAATCGGACGGCGAGCTACCCATTGCCCACCGTCCGCCAGCCCGCGCCTACGGTGGCCGGAAGTCGGCTCGCGACTCCCGACGCCCGGGGCGTCTCCTGCGGCGGCTAGGGGCGCGAGGGCGCGCATCTTGCATTTCCCTCGCGCGCTCCGCCTCCTCCTTCGCGAGCATTACTGCTTCGCAGAAGGAAGTGACGGCTTCCCATGCACTCTCGCTCCGGACCATGGCCTGAACCAGGGCCGGACGCGAGAGATCGCCGCTGCCGATCGCCTCCGTGAGGACACGGCGGTGCCCCGCCCAAGCCGGGCAGACCTCCACCGTATGCTCCACCGTGTCCTCCGGGCGATCCACACAATGGTAACACCCGGGCGTTTCCTCCCGCTTTATCCTGAACAGGAACCTCCCGAAACAACCGTGTCCGGTGAGGACCTGCGTCAGGCGGAAGGTGAGGACGCCGTGGCGCCTCTCTAGCCACTCCTCAAAGAGGGGCCTTACCGCCGCAATTGTGGCGTGCCCAGCGCTGGGTTGCGACAATCGCACTCTCCATGCCGCCATGAGATCCCGCCGGAGCTCTGTCCGCTGTGCCGTGATTTCTCGCGGCAGCGGAGTTACGCCCCGGCGTTTCGCCTCCTCGCGCAACTCCCACATGTGCGCGAGGACTTTTGCCTCCAGATCCCATGGCGGAAGTCCGGCAAGGAGGCTCGCCGCCTCACGGGAGACCGTGCGGTATCCTCTGACCAGCCTAATGGCCATGACCCTTTGGGACGCGTTCAATCGCTGGGCTGGTCGCAGCCTTAATGAACGCGCCCACACCGGTGCCCCGTAAAGGGCCATGGACCGAACGATCCCCGCGTAGAGCCTCCGGCAGGAGGCGTTTGGACCCCCTAGATTGGGCAGAAGCCGCTTCAAAGCAGCCCCAGCCCTCTGCAGTTTGGGAGCCAAACGTCGGAAGTGCTCGACGAAGTTCCACCGGCTGTCGAGGACGAGTCCCAGGTACTTCATCGTCGACTCGACACCGATGTGAACCCCTCCCGCCGTCATCTGGGAACCCGACAGTGGCGCGTTCCGAGGACCATAGAAACACATGGCCTCGGACTTGTGCAAGGCCACCTCGAGTCCCAGTTGCCGGATCCTATCGACGATTGTCGCAACCCAACGTGTCGCTAGTTCGGCCGCCGCCTCATGCGACCTCCCCTGCACCAGGACCAGCGTGTCGTCAGCGTAGCAGACTACGCTGACGCCGCTAGGGAGGTCGGCGCGCAGCACCCAGTCGTAGCCGATGTCCCACAGATGCGGCCCCAGGACCGATCCCTGCGGGACACCGCACGACATCTCTCGCCGGTTCCACTCTCCGTGGTGACCGGGGTAGATGACGGCCCTGTCCGTCAAATAGGCCTCGACCACTCGACAGAGGTAGGTCGGCATCCGGTGATACCGGAGTGCCTCCCTAATGCAACTCCAGGGCAGGGTATTGAACGCATTGGCGATGTCAAGAGACACCGCCAAGACCACCCCACCCCGGGCAACAGCATCCCCCGTCGTGAGGGCTCGAACGCGCATGATGGCATCCACCGTAGAGCGCCCCTTGCGGAAACCAAACTGGCTGTCCGCCAAATCCGGCCCCACTCGCACCAGCTGCCCGACAAGGCGGTCTGCAATTACTCTTTCAAAGAGCTTGCCCACCTCGTCGAGCAGCACGATGGGCCGGTAAGCGGACGGAGAGTCCGCCGGGCGCCCCGGCTTCTTGATGAGGACCAGTTTCCCCGTCTTCCAACGAAGTGGGAACTGGCCCCTCTCCAAGCATGCGCTAAAGAGCCCTCGAAGTCGAGGCCCGAGAGCCTCTAAGGCCAGAACCCAGGCTTTTCCAGGTAAGCCGTCGGGTCCTGGGGCGGTATTTTTGGCATTCAGCCTACGTACCGCCACTCTCAAATCTACCCCGGTCACCTCCGGAGATTCGTCGTCGTCGTCGTCACCTGTGTGGTCCGCATCGGGCACCGCAGGAGGCGGAGCCATGGGCGGGGGAGTATGTTCCCCTCGCGAAGGGAACAGAGCGCTCACCACGTCCTCCACGAGCTGGGGCCGGAGACTCTGCGTCAGCGGGGGAGCCCATGGGCGGAGTTGATCTCTCACCCATTTGTATGGGCGCCCCCACGGGTCTCTGTTCAGAGTCTCCAGCGACTCTTTACGGCCCTCTCCTCTGGCCCGCTCGATCTCCGCTCGGAGTGCGGTCTTCGCCGCTCTGTACCCGGCGTACAGCTCCGCCTCAATGGCTTCCGTATCCGGCGGGCGGATACGGAGCCTGCGGTGCCTGGCGTACAAGTGGCGCGCAGCAACGCACGCCGCGCGTAAAGCGGTCAGCTCACGCGACCACCAGTACACCTGGCGCTGAGCACGTCTGGGCTGGACCCGGGGCATTGCCACGTCACATATTTCGGACATGGCCTCCCGGAACCACTCCGCCTCGTCGTTGATGTCGGCAGGCCTGTCCGGTGATGACACCCAGGCCTGCACGATCGAGGCCTCCAGGAGGAGCTCCCGGTCCAGCTGCTTCAGCGCCCACCGCGGACCACTCGGGGTCTGTCTGACCGGCGTGCCCGAGGTCTGGGCGGAGACGTCAAACCGGATGTACCGGTGATCGGAATAGGTCTCCACCCCCTCCATGACGCGCCAGCCGATGACACGTGGTGACAGAGCGGGGCTGGCGAACGAAATGTCCACCACTGACTCGCCCCGCATCCGCACGCACGTGGGGACAGAACCCCGGTTTAGGACGACCAGGCCCGACTCCAGAGCCCAGTCCTCCACCATCCTGCCCCGTGTGTCCGTTAACCGGGAACCCCAAGCCACGTTCTTGGCATTGAAGTCCCCGAGGACGATCACGGGGAGGGGATGGTACCCGACGACGACGACTCTCAACTCCCCAAGGGAGTTGTGGAACTCGGCGAGAGTTCGGTTCGGGGAAAAATACGCTCCTACCACGACAATCTCCCCGAACCGTGCTGCTACGCAACCCCGTCCCTTCTTGACGGTCTCGAGGGACGGGGTACCGGCGGCGGCCGACGAAATAATGGCCACTGAGCCGCTCAGGTCCTCCACCCAGTGATCCCTGGGCGGGACAAAGTACGGCTCAGCGACCACGGCGATGTTAATCGACCACTGCGCCATGCTCTGGAGCAACAGATCCTGAGCTGCGGCGCAGTGGTTGATGTTCGCCTGGAGGAGGCGTAATGGACCTATTGGCAGTCCATTTTAGCCCCCCCCCGAGCCCCGCGTGAGGGCCCCGCCACGGCGGCAACGGCCGCGGCGGTGACGACGGTGGTGGCGGCAGCGGCGGCGGCAATAGTAGCGGCGGCTGCGGCAGTGACGGCGGTGGCGGAGGACTTGCTCCTGGCTTTGGCGGGTTGGGCGCAGGCCTTGCTCCCAATCCGGTGCTCGGCCGGCTTGCCAGCCGCTGCACATACGGCGCAGTGCGGCGTGGCTTCGCACGAGCCGGCCTTGTGACCGGGCTGACCGCAGCGATAGCAGTGATCGCTGCGGTCCACCTCCGAGGTGCATTTAGCTCCCACGTGGTTGCCCACATGGCAGCGGAAGCACCTCAGAGGTCTGGGTTCGAGCAGTTTGACCTGCGCGGATACCCAGCCCACCAATAACCTTTGGCCCTCCCCGGCGATTTTTCTGGCCGCCGACACGGGGCAGCTCACCGTTACGGCTCGCATCCCCGTGAAGCCAGGACGGATGGTGCCCGCCCTAACCTGCTCGGCAGAGCACCCCCCAGTCCTGACGACAGCGGCCACCACCTGTTCCTCCGCCACTGAGTCGTCCAGGCCCGAGATGCGCATGTCCACGCACTTGGTGGGCCTGGACACTCGGGCCTCGTCCGCATTTAAGGACGCCCTAAGCTTTTCAGCTAGGGCGTCAGCGGCCGGGCCACTGGCCACTCCGGGGAGCTCCAGCATCCGGGCGCCAGTCGCAGTGACCCTAACCCGGATGCCCTGAGTGGCGCCGATCTCTTGCAAGTCCACCGCCGCCCCAACCTTGGAGAGCACGTCGCGGTAGGACACGCCCTTCTTTTCCGCTTCCGGCTGTAGTGTAATCACTACAGCTGCAGACTTCGGGGCGCGGAGCCTAGCCGCGACGCTTTGCTCTTTGCGCCGCTGCCGCCTGGCCTTCTTTTTGGCCGCCCTTTTGGCCTTGCCTGCCTTCTTCTTCTCCCCGGCTATTTGCCACTCGGCGTCAGCCTGGGGAGATTTAGGAAGCGGGGGTGGCCGTTTCGCCGCCGGGGGCGGAGCTCCCGCTGCCAGGGCCGGGGCCGAGGCCGGGGCCCCCACCGCCTTGGCCGGGGCCCTCGCTGCCTGTGTAGCAGCCCCACCCCTGGTCTGCCCTGACGGGCCTGGCTTGGCCGCCGCGGCAGCTGCGGTGGCGGCATACGATGCCGCCTTCCGTTGGCCTGAGGCCAGCTGGCTCGCCGCCAACGGAGGGCGCAAGACCACGGCCTCCAGTACGGAGAACCGGCTGTTGAACGCAGCCAGCTCCTTCCGCACCAGGGCCAAAACCCGGTCCTCCGCCGGCAAGGGCGGGCCCTGCCCTTGCACCGCTCCGCGCTGCAACACAACGCGGGGGCCGGCTCCACTGAGCCTGGCCAGGTCTGCTCGGAGCTCCACGTTCTCCTTTCGGAGAAGCTCCATAGCGGCCGTCAAGCGGCCGACCTCCGCCCGCATCTCGGACAGTACGTCCGACGGTGGCCCGACCTGAAAAGCCCTCGCTGCCGCCATAATGGAGGCCGTAGCCGCGGGTATGGCCTTGTCTTTTGAAGACTGTAACTTCTTCAAGGCCACACTCCTGATGGCGGCTGCTACGACCTCTGCAAACCTGGCCGCTCGCTCCGAATCGGAGCCCCCAGCGGCCACTTTGGCGGCCTCGTCGGTCGCCACTCCTCCCTTGGCACGGTTCGCGGTGGCGCCAGCCTGTGCCGTCGTGCCCTTTTTTTGTACGGTGACGCCTACCGACACCTCGGTTGAAGCCCCGGACGAGACCTCAGGGTCACTCTCCCCGCCGATTCCTGGGGGGGTATCGGGTCGCTTGATGCGACCCCGATTGCCACGCCCAAGCTTCGAGGTCACCGCCGCGCGACCTCGGCCTCTCCTAACAGCCGGCACTTTAGCGATCGGCAGGCTTTCCTCGCTCGAGGATCCCGCCGATCCCGTGCGGTCCGACTTATAGCCGCGCGAGCGTTTCCCCCAAAACCTGCCCATGTCCTGCTCGGACCCAGCCCGGTCCCCGGAGGGACAGGAGTCTCCTCGACCCTGGTTGCCGTCGCCGGCAAGCGGTTCCTCCGCCAATAATATTGGCACGTCATCAGTGTTTGGGTTTGTTTTTATAAAGTTTTCCATAATTAATCCCACGAGTAAAAAATATATCCAACCAACCAACCAAAAAAATAGTGGTTCGCACTAGTGACTAATTAAGCTACCCATTAGTCAAGCTATCAACCTCCCTCACGGTGCGCCGCCGCTTGGAGGTTTGGGGTGATTTTTTATAGAGGTTTTCTACCTCGCGGCCCGGGCGGTTAAGCCAAGACCCTCGACCCCCGTCAAATGCCAGAGACATGACCTTGACACTCTTCGGGGCTACGAGACCAACGGTGGCAGGAGAAAAGACTTCCTCCCGCCTGCCCGACGGCAGGGTTAGTGCACGCCGAGCCCGCTCCCACTGGAACGCTGCTCAACGTGTACTCTCTACGAGTACACGTTAGAGCGTTCACTCCTCTGACAGGATATTGGCATACGGGCAACGAGACCCCCTAGGCACGCAGTACCTAACGGGGAGACATTGCCCGCACCCCAGGGTGCACCGTCCCAGAGACTGGCCTTCCCCCCGGACGCATCCGTAAGGGAACTCCAGCCCCCAGGCACACGGGGAGGTTTCCTGTCCTAGCACCCCAAACCGGCATGCCTGAGAAATACTTCTCGACGGCATGTGATGCCAAGTCAGAGGCCCATAAGCGGCTTTAAAACTCTGACACCAGGTTATTCACTAACCACATGAAAAGAAGAACGGTGTTTACATTGCCCGTAATTTATATTACTATTAAATAGTTTACTATACTACTACCGTCAACCTACAAAACATCCTCTCAAACTCCCATTTCTACCACCCTTATACCAGAACACACCATTACTCATGTCAGATGATAATCGTAATTACAACCGTAATATAGATTAATGAAACAACTACTGTCCAGCCACGTTATTAGTTAACACACTGTCTTAGCTGCCTCGCACACTATGCGACATGCGACTGCGACAGCTCGACGACTAGACGCAAAGACAGGCTGTAGCCGACAAATTTAATGTAATTTGTTCAAAGCTCCGCAAACTTGGTGTCGAGTTACAGAGTCGCAATGAAAGGCTATGGGAGACGCTATCTTTCGCCACTTATCGCAGCAATTAGATGCATGATGAACGCGCATACCCGATGACAGTCGCATGCCACAAGACGCAGATGCATACAACAATTCTGCGTCTTATTGCAGCGTCTAGACGCAGCGACAAGAGGCACAGTTTGCGCTGGCTCTTACTCCTTGATATTAAACCTTCATTTGTTACCCTAATAATGTTGACAAATTCTATCCGTCCAAGACATTTTGGGAACGTTATTTACGGTTGATTTAGAAAGCGTCGGAGTGCGAACGAAGATGGGCAAATTAGAATTTTATTTGAAAATGGATTTATTGAATATCTGAGGAGTTTAAGCTTAGTCATTTTTGGTGAATCGACGTTGTGTTGGGCTTTTTTGATTTTGATATGAGTGTTTTTGGGTTTCTTTCTATTTAAATATTTTATTGGAAGTGGTATATTCTATGTGTTAGCTTTTTTACGTCAAAATAATTAGTAAAGTTTTATGTAACTTTCGCGTCATCCAACATAGCTTATTATGGTCATCCACTTATACTATGCTCACTACGAGCTGACTTTTTGCCAGATATCTTTTATCTGAGCAATAAATATTACGGCTTGTTAGCTTTTGTATAGAAAATAGTCATACTATAATATTTATTTATCAGATAAAAGTTATCAAATAAAGTCAGAAAATTGTTTGAATATTGAAAAATCATTCCTAATTGTAGTTTATGTTCAATTAATCCATACCAAATACAAGACGAAACTTCAAATTATCACTCAACAACACTCCAGATCCCATCTATTCTAAAACCTTAACTTGTCAAACTTCACTAATCCATCAATCTTCTAGGATTTGGGACCAGTGCAATGTCGTGCAAGATTACCTCACAGTTTGGGACGGATTCACCCGCGATTCGCCCATCCTGGTTCGCCTTTGTGGTGGAGATGCGGTCCCAGATATTGTCAGCAGAGGTCCCAATATGTTGCTGGAGTTTCATACATCGCCGTACGATAATCCCTTTCACCCGGTACCGTTGAGCTACCTGCCCGGATTCGAGCTTGAAGTACAGGTGAGGTTTTCAGATTGTGAATGTTATGTGCGAGTATTGGAGACGGCCGATCTAAATGTATTTTGTGCTTTGTGTGTGAAAGATCTGTGATGGAACATTGGTAGAGTGTTAAAATATGTTATTGTGGAATTTAAAATTTAGTCTTTAGTTCAGTTTTCCTAGAAAGAAAGAAAAGTATTTTGAACACGCACGAAATACAAACAGTAATAAAAAACTTAAAAAAGAGCATCTAAAAATAACAAAAAAAAAGAATTGGTATTAACGAAAAGAGAAAATGTATAAATTCAAAAGTAATTTATTCAAACTAGGCTGAGAATCAGCACTTTTCGAACGTCAAAATTACATAAGACAGTCCCCCAAAACGCCCACTCTTCACCACTTCCTAGTGCATTAGCTGGGAAGAAGACGTGGCGCAACAAACTCCCCAGCAGCACAGCTGTCTGTTCAGTTAGAAGAACAAAAAAAAAGATTCTATATAATAGTATTCAAAATAATTTACATTACGCAACACAAAACATAATTCAAATTATTAGCCATATGTTAGCTAGCACACGCCAATATACCAAACAAAATCATCGAGAACTATACTCAGGCCGAAATAAAAAACTAAACGTAAACAGAATTTAATATCTAAAAATTAAAAAAGCCCCCAGGCATAAAGGGCGTGCCCGCTTACATATAGTTGGAAGTTATAAATGATACACTAGGACCATCGATGTAAAATAAATAAACGAAAGAGTTAATTACTAATAACAATAAATAATATGATCAATTGTCGAGGTCACTAGCTAACCACATATTGCAATACAACTCATAAAAAAAACAGTGTGATGAGTAGATTTTGTCAACAATAAATTAAAGTTAAATTAAAATAACTTGACTTATTAGGTCAAATAAAATTAATAATTATATAAACTCATATAACTTGTCAGTACGTAAGCTGGAGAAAGAACATATACATTGTCTTGAGTTAATCACAGCGACCAACTATTCTTATCATTTAAGTAGTCGTTGATAGAATAGTATGCCTTTGAACAAAGATTGGATTTTACTTTCGTTTTAAACGCATTAAAAGGCAAATCTAGCAAAGAAGAGGGTAGCTTGTTATAAAAAGTTATACCAAGCCCAACAAATGAGTTATGAACCTTATGAAGCCAGTGAAAGGGAGCTCGTAGTTTGTCCTTATTTCTAGTGTTAACATTGTGAAAATCACTGTTTTTAGTGTATAAGTGTATATTTTGCCTAATGTATATGATATTGGCGAAGATGAATTGAGATGCCACCGTGAGGATACCAATATCTTTGAAAAAATCTCTCAGAGAATAGAGAGATAGAGATACTATTAACGTATTCTGATAGATACACACCTACGGACACATAAATCCCACTATTTACAAAATAAATAAATATACAATCATTTACTAAAATATTCACAAAAAATATTAAATTGATACGTTATAGAAACACTCTGCACACGCGCGCTTGTCTTTCAATGTGGAAAGACAAGTGCGCATGTACAGTTTCTTTTACGTGTCAATTTAATATTTTTTTGTGAATATTTTAGTATTCAAAAAATTCAAAGCATTTTTTTATGGTTGTATTATTTTTTCCTTGTATGGACGCGATGATTTTGCGGGTTAACGGGAACACCTTTCGTTAATTAACGCACTGTATTTTCAGCAATTGTTTAAAATACTTAGATACAAATAAATCAATACTTATATATTTGAGATATCACCAGTGAATGGTACTACTTTCATATGCAACTGTAAAAAATATAATTAAACGCATCGAAGATTCTCTAAAGCTCTATTTGAATAGAAAAACTTCCAACGATAACAAAACAACATTTCAAATGTTTCCGTCTTATACATTGTAACAATTCCAATTGAGACCGAACGATGATGCTAAGTTAAATCCATACTATTTCTGCACTGAAAAGCTGATTGTATTGCATCCAATACAAAGCGAAGTCGTTGGTACTTGTTCATAGTACGATCAAGTAAATATATATATGTCTTCCCGTGCAGGTGTTGTATGTGGAGAAGGATTCACATTCGTACGTGCGTTCGGATGGTCGGTGCCGTTTTGTGCTCCGCTCCTCAGACAAAACTAGCGGAGTATTGAGGAATCCGAGACATTCACTGCCACCAAATACTTCGTGTGTCTACTATTTTCAGGTAAATTTTTGAGAGAGATATTTTTGTTTTGTGCTGTATTTTTAGAAAATACCTGCAACTAGTCTGCTTCAGTACCGCAGCAAACGACTTCTTATACCGAGAAAGAACTGTGAAAATTTTCTTGTTATTTAGTATTTTAGAAAAATCCCTGGTATTTCATACGTTTGTTCATTTTGTACGCAAAAGTAGTAATATTCGTTGAGGTATTCAGTTACTAAATATTGATACCAATTTTTTTTCAACGTGCAATGATGCTAGTTTTATTTACGTTATAAAATATAAAACTCCGGAAAACAAGATCTTTTAAGCGATTTAACTACATTACATGAAACTAGCCAGTCTAGCTAGTCTAGCGGAACTAGACCAAATCCGTCCGGAAAACACTTTCTAAAATACCGAACGTCAAAAATATTTGCTGTTAGGTTGTTTGCCGAATTCTTAGTGAAACAGTTTCTTTGTTTATCTCTTTAATTATGTTGATGTATGTCCGATTAATATAAACATCATCACTAATAAATATATCATCAATCAACAAATGAAGCGAATATTATTGATCACTTTGTACATAAAGGAATTTCCTTCTTGTGTACAAGGTCCAATATTCCTAGGAGCTTGTTTTTACCTTACTTTCAAGAAAAGATAAGTCAAAATAAATTGTATTTGTTGATAATTTTCCATAATATGTACGATATTATGGAAAATTATCTTTTTATTAATTATAAAAATATTAATATATACGGTCTGAAATATTAATTACAGTAGTAAAGCATAAAGATAATTTAATTTAATTTTGGTAGACATATTAATTACTGAAGGCTCTGTCTAGTATTCATTTAAGGGTAATAAATGTGTAAAAGTCACGCAATCGTTTCAGAATGAATACGTAACGAGAGTCTGTTATTTATTATTAATACCTGAAACAATGTAGGTTCTTTAGGAGACATAAATAGGTCTCTTTTTATCGACATAATCCTTGTACCATCGAATAAGTTTATATTTAACCACCGTAAGGATTATTCTTGCTTGCAGCGCTCGGTGGCTATAGCACCGGACCGGTAACAGATGTGGTCATCGTGTTCACGGGATTTTGTTTTGAAACTGGTTAGATATAAACTACTTTGATGGTACTAGGCTAACAGCCTATGGGAGGAGGTCTGACTCTATTTCAAAACATGAAAGGAATTAAAAAAGGAAAACTCTAGTTAACAAAACCGGAGTAATTCGATACTCCGTACCAGTTAAACTATCCACGTTTCGGTACGGGTAAACATTTAGCATGTCTACTGGCTGTAAAGTAGGGATGGCAAACCTTTTTGCAAGAGCACGGTATGCCATGAAGTGCCACCGATTTCATAAACGATAAGACTAAATTACTAACATTAAAATTTTACTTTACGAGGAACGGTTTTTAAAATGCTACTTCCAAAAAGTTATTTTACAAAAAAAAAAAAATGTTTTATTTGTAAAAAGTGTTGAATAAAAGCCCTTTTTTTGTCTTGCCAACATTGGTACGTCTGCGCCATAGTTCTACCATCCCTGATCTAGTGTTTCAAACAAAACAACTAGGGTTGTAACTGGTAGTTAAAACGATTTACGATTTCTAGGGTCGCGCCAACGAAATAGTTTGGGTGTCGTTTGTGAAGTACCATTCCGCTGGAACGGAGCCTGCTGGCTTCGATCAACAAAAAGACTGTTCATCACAGCTGACGATATGGGACGGTGCCGCCCCTGATGCTGACTTGGATCGGAAGGTAAGTTTGCTTAATGGTTCGGCTTAGAACAAAATGCATATTATTATGTTTTGCACATATATAATAGATACTTTGCTGCATTGGTTCATGGCGAGTCCAAATGTTTGCTACATCTGGTACAAGTTTGTAGTATCTTTGGCTTTGGTCCTGTTTCTGAATTGAGAATTTGAAGATGAGAATTTGTCAAACTTTACTCTGGCATTACTTTATAAGATCTCAACTTGAAATCCTCAAATCAGGAACGGGATTTTAGAATCAAGTAGGTATTTAGCTTTAAATCTTTCATTTAGTTTATTTCCGAATGCAAAAATCTTTTGCTCACGGCTTCGCCCACGTGGAGGTCGGAAACTATCCCACGGGAACACAATAACGGGATAAATGTATACAGCGACCTAACCTAGGTCATGGTCTACTCATAGGCCAAATTAAACAAGCGAAAGCGTAATAAACCAACAAATAACAAACTCACTTTCACATTTATATAGTTTCAGTATCTGTAGTTACAAAATCTTAAATACTCTCGAGACCCTCATCTTATCCGATTATCCAAGTTCTAAAAGCTATAACATTTTATACTATACCTATTAAATACAAGTCTTTATTCCTAAGATTAATCCCCTAGGTAACAGTAGGTACTTAACTGAGCGCTCAAGAATTCTATTTTCACAAAGCACAAAGGCATGATTGATACACGGAACCGGTATGACTTATCTACAACAGCGCAGATTAATCTTTGAGCCGTAAAGAAGCTGGTATAGTTTCCTTCCTTAGAGTAAATACACTAAAAACACGTGAAGCTATAGCGCCAGTTTGTACAAAGGGGTGGATAGAAAGGTTACTTCCAGTTGTACGTTAAAAGTCTTCAGTTCCACGTGATAGAAGCTAAACCAAGACCTTGCGTAACACATTTTCAATTAATAATAATAAATAATAATAATACCAGCCTGTTACTGTCCCAATGCAGGGCAAAGGCCTCTTCTCATACAGAGAAGGCACGAGCATTGATCACCACGCTTTTCAATTACAATCCGAAAATTTTTGAAGGAAATTGCTAATCCATTACTTCATATGCTTGAAACATTCGTCTGCTCAACAAAGTAAATAACGCAATGATTGTTGTTGATCTATCAAAATGAAAGGCATTTTCATTGTAACTGCGTTACAAAATTATCCAGCTGATTGCTATTTAGAATATGGATTTTTTTGAATTCCATCTTTAAACATGCACGGTGTAAAACCTCACTTTTCTAAAAAGTATAATCATTGCTTGACCGGCGCATCGATACTTTACTAAAGCTGTATTTTGAATGGTGGCTCAGTTGTAACGACCAAGACTTACAAGTTGTAGGTCGTAGGTTTAAACCCAGGGTTTGCTTTGTGTACATTATTTTATCACCACTGCTGTCAAAATGATGAAGGAAAACATCGTGAGGAATGTTGTAGAATAAAAAAAAAACGAAAACATCTACCAACCCGCACTGGGCCGGCGTGGTGGATTACGGCCCACTCCCTCTCATTGAGAGGCGGCCTGAGTCCCAGCAGTAGGAACATCATAGGTTTATTATGCCTTCTGAAGGTCACGATCTGTCTTCTGAAGCTATTGTTTTTTGTTTAGGGGAATCTAGTCAAGGTAGGTAGTTTATTTTACTTGACCTGTGAAATAAATCTAAGTCGACCAGACGTTCAGATAGATAGATAGCATATGCTTTATTATTGTACCCCAAAACCTCATTTTCCAAACCCCTACTATAGTAATAATACCAGCCTGTTACTGTCCCACTACAGGGCAAAGGCCTCTTCTCATACAGAGAAGGCACGAGCATTGATCACCACGCTTGTTCAAGACGGGTTTGCGATTACAGACTTATATTAACTATAAGTCCAGGTGTCCTCATGGTGTTTTTCCTTCACCGATGTCAGTAATGTCCCAGATAATCTCAGAAAGTACAATACATATTAATTGAAAAAGTCACATTGGTACTTGCCCGGATTTGAACCCACTACCTCGTGCATGAGAGGCGAGGCCTTAACCACTGGGCCATCACGACACCTAACCCACCCCACCTTTACTATAGTAGCCTTTACAAAAAATAGAGCAATACTCTTGTCCTTTTTCATCTCATTCATTATCATCATTCACAGCAAATATAACCCCACTGAAGCTCCAGAGAATTTGTACCAATGAGTTCATAAGCCTCTTTTATTTTGTATCTTTTCTGTCCCGTGCTTTTTAATTCCTTTACAATAGGTACCGTATAGCCGAATGCTGTCGAATTTATACGAAGCTATATTTTTAACAAGTAACAGTGTTCCGGCTGATTCTCGTTCGGTTATTCATAGCATAAAGAACGCATTTTATATGCAACGGAGCGTTGTACGGTAGCGGGTGAATTAAAAATTGTGTTGCAATTTATCTAGTGTGTTTTTAGAGGATTTTGTAGTAAACATAAACTGTTATTCACTCAAAATAAGCGCTGTGCTGTGGGTCCTCCATAGCACAGCATCATGCTGAGTGGACGCCTTCTTGTCGTGTCACAGTCTCGTGCAGATGCCGAGTATTTCTGTTTTGTGCTTGTGATTATAGATGTATTTTGTTTTTATTCTGTGACAAATAAAATTATTTGTCTTTCTTTCATTCTTGTGAAGCACGTGGAGGATAAAGTAAAAGAGCCTTTAGGGTCTTTGACACTCTCCGACCATTCTGTCATTATTCTCTTTGCGTCTTTGGGTGTGGGAGAAAGCGAGAAACCCATCAAAATTAACCCTAATAGTTCATTGCTCATCAGAAAACCCATTGATTTTAGACAATTACGTATCTTGTTTTTCAATAAAAACATATTCTAAGTTATATTGAAGGTAAGTAGGATTTTTTTTTTTAAATAAAGTTTTTTAACTCCAATATTTTAAAGCCGATTCATATCGCGCTAATTATATATTTTCTTAGAAATTTAGTTCCCTCCTAATGAGTTAAATATTTATCTTTTAAATGGGCGCACAGGGATTAGATTTATACTCGAGACAAGGCCGAAATATAACATTTTGAATGATAATTGCAAGTTATACCGTGCTGCTAAGAAATTACCGTCATTTGTTATTTCTTATCTTCGAAATCGGTATGGCGACAGAAATATTATTTGAGCCCATTCTCTGTTTAGAATTTTGCTGTTTTGTAGAATAATACATACCTAGACAACTTGTAATGCCTTATCCTACCTGTAGTGCCAATTCATTTTCATCAAGTATTTTACGTTCAATGAATAAATCAATAAACTCTTAGTATGTTTAATAATAAATACACAGAAAAAGCACGATTCCCGAAACGCAGAGGCATCACAACTTTCCAAAAATCCCTAAAAAGCCATTTCGATTTGCAGTCGCGTAGGCAGAAAAGGGAAGTACCGCACCATGTGTTGTCTAATGTCCCGTATAACACGGTAAATCTCCACTTAAAACTGTTATTGTCTAACTTCCATACTTATCGGAAACAATTCTTGGCGTTCGCGCAATAAAAATAAAATATTTAAATTGTTATCGCATACCGAATCACAATACCGGGTCGTTCGTATAAAATTTTATAGTACATGAATTTAAATGGTAAAAAGTCCGGAGCCAACGTGTACCGTAATGAAATGTGGATTAAGTTTAGCATGTAGGAGTGAAACTTTCGCACTGCGCAAGACTAACGCGATGATACAAGTACGAGGCGATATAGAATTGGGCGGCATTCTCACTGCCTTTATTCGTGCCATTTCACTTTGCCAACCAACTCAACCTCCCCACTTGACGTCGGCAGCCAAACATTAATTTTCTTTAATGTGTCTGAGCACTTTTACCGAGTTCCACCGACTGCAGTGCGGTGTTTCGTTTCATTCATTCATTCGTTCGGGATTCTTCAGTTTGCATTAAGAATGGATAAGCGGTTCTAGTTCAACTTATTTTTTTGTTGGCACTTTAATCAGAAAAGTTTTTCCGTTCACTCGCAGATACACTATGTAAATAGTGTGGCTGAGTTGAATAACTAAATAATTTATTCAGGGCCTTTTTAGTTTTCTTTTAATTTGCATGAATTTATGGGGGAGTATTTAATGAGTCGAGATGTCACTAAAATTTATTTTAGCACTGATAAGCTATAAATATTCATTACTATTGGCCTTTCCCGTAGACGACAGAAAAAGTCTTGTGAGCCAGAAAAAACTTTGCAAATAAAATAATATATTTGCAAAAAGTTTTTTGATGTGTAACATCTTTCCTCCCGCTTTCCTGCGATCTGTAGGAGTGATTTCGTGAAAAGGGACGGAAGTGTGTAACAGGAAGCCGGGGAAGCACGCGCTATTTGATTCGACCAATGAGCGCGCGCGGTGCTAGAGTTGGCGGTCAGATGGTACCAAGCCATTTTCCGAGAAGTTGGTACTGTAAGAAAAGATGTAAGATGTTACACATCTTATGCGACTATTGTTTGGCGCGGTCGTTTTTATTTCAGCCGATTTAAAAAAAATGAAGTCTTTAATTTTGTTACTTAGATTTTACTACTCTCTCCCTTAAAGTAGTCACAGAATATGTGTTGTTATACATAAGAATATTATGAAGTCAATCTACAATATTTGCTGATCCATATCTTTTTTCCTACCAGCTGGACATGAGTGACAAGAAGTCCCGACTCGGACTCTTCTGTCGCGAAGAATCTCCCCGACTTTGCGACCACGCTCTCCTCTCTAACGCGACTAGAGCGACCCGACCGTGCGCCCCCTCTGAGAGCTACATCACTACTGGGAACGCGTTAACTATACTGCAAGTAAGTAAATAATTAGGTCTGATTTACACGAGCTACTTAGTGGGATGAATGCACGCTATCTTATGAACTATGTAAGTAACTTTACAGGAAATGGCCAAGCGGAAAAGCGTTGGGCTATTGCGTTTTTTGAATATTATATTTGTTCTGATTTTTGGTGTTTGATTTGTACGATTCGAAGCTGTAACTAGAGCAATACAGGAGTAATTAGGTAGACATTGACCTGAAAAATATTTAGCGATGCATTTTTCGCCAAAACAGCAATAGACCAATGGCCAAGGTTGGTGGGCGATATATTTTAACTTCAACTCTGCTATTAAACAATTATCTTCAGGACGGACAGGAAGGTATGACTGTCGGATATTTAATAAGAAATCTAAGGCCCTCTTGCACCAAAACTTAATTAATGTATTTAGCACTAAACGTATTAAAACATTATTCTATCTCTATCATCTTTAAACGATTTGCACAGATCGAACAATATTTTAAATTCGTTTAGCGTTAACGTATTTAGTGATTTCTGGTGTAAATAGTTAGGCTTTCACTTTTTCTTTAAAAAAAAACAATTTACTTTTACGTAAAACACAATGGCTGAAAATGAGCTTATAATCATGATAATGCTCCTTTAATATGTGCGTCCCAATCTTTTGATGAAAATATCAAAGGTGAAAATGAAAGGTCAAAAGGTGAACGAATTGTTCGTGGTCTAATGGTGATTAATGAAATGTCAAAGGCTTTAACAAAGACCCTATTTTTGTGCATAAAGTGGATCTTCAGAAGACAATAGGTTCCATTAAAAACCTTTATCAAAAATCTTCAGTCACCTTTTATTGCAATAAAATGTTTGATTCGTGTTTATAAAGGGTTTAAACCTTTGTATTGTCTTCTTAGGATAAAACAAATTGAAGTATATTACTTTTATCTATATTAAAACCATAAGTTCACTTTTATATCTTATTTTTATCGCTAAATAATTCAATTGTTTTACAAATCTCTCGTAGAAAAACTAAATCATATTAGAAAAATCTACAGAAAAAAGTATTCACCTTTTATTTTTGTAAACATTCATCACGATGACCCGATTTTACACTAATATGGGACAACTCACAAAAAAAGCATGTAATTAAAGGAACAAACAGCTGACAAACAACTAACTGCCAAAGCTCACATAATTACTACTGCAAATATTTATCCACCCATTTTGGCACGTACTCCCGTATGCAAAGAGCGGTGTGACAGGCAACGAGACATTTTTAGCAAAAATATAGAAAGAGTATATTGCATAGAAGTGACTCGGAACGGTCATGAATTTAGAAGCAGGGGGATAAAACACGTCACGTGCATCGCAAGATAATAGTGCGAGTACTCTTGCGCAATTTTTATGTCTTTCTTGCATATTTCTGGCTGAGTTACTTCGGATATGGCTTCTGAAATATGTATGGGAGATTCTAATGGAGACTGTGGTGTATTTTATCATGTGCATTTTATTTTTGATTTTTTTCTGTGAATGTCATGAAAAACATTAATATAAAACATCACGCCTGTAATCCCCGAAGGGTTAGGCAAATACGATAAAACATTTCATATGTTACTCGGTAATAGTGTAGCTTTCCATCAGTGAAAGAATTTTTGTAATCGGTTCAGTACTTCCAGATATTACTTTTTACAAACAAACAATTTTATGTAAATGATAATTTTATTAATTTTATGGTTATGAAGAATGTTATCCGTCGAATGGTTAGGCAGAGGTGTACCTATAGTACATCCACATTGTTCGCGCCCCGCTCAGACAATCGACTAAACTCAATCGTAACGGACATCTCTAGCGCGCGGGACCGCTCTAGCGCCGGCGCGGCAATATGGCGATGAACAGAACTTCACTTCAACTTCAGTCAACTAAACAAGCAGTCTACAATTTACAAAGTTACAACATTTCAAGAAACCTAAGTTAAACCACTTCCAAATAAAAGTAAAGCAACATCATCATCTCAGTATTTTATTCTAATAAAAACCTTTTGTTCCATCGCGAACACACATTTCGCCAGTTATGTTTAAGTCCCATAAAATAGAGGGCAAGCCTAATGCCATCAACCGGAAAACAATGAAAAATGTCTCAATATTATTATTGTATAATTGTCTTAAGGCACTGTCAACATTCTTTCACAATTTGACAATGACAAATTCTCATAAGAAAAAGCTTAAGTTAAACATAATAAACCCAAGGTTCCATAATTCTTTTGATAAAAAAGATGTCTTCCAGAAAATTATCTTGTAGCTACATGATTTTGTTTGTAAGTTGTTGTCATGACCTTAATGACAAGAACGATTAAAAGTCAAAGTCCTTGTAACATCTTTTGGGTTATCTTTCGTTGATGAAAATGATACGTTTCTTTTATATTTTAATGCCACAGAAGTAGGTATACGAGTCAACTTTTTTATTTTCGTTGTCGTATACCTACTGCCTAGTATCATAAGCAAATAGAAAGGAGAATCGAAAAATACCCAAATTACGATATTCCTTTTCATAAACGACCCTCTCAACAAATCAGAGGATAATAATAATAATCCCATATACATGATTTCTCCATTATTTCAGCCCGCATATATCAGCTCGCTTATATTTATTCTGATATCGATCCAATACTCTGACATTCAAAGCAAGCAATCCACGCGGGATTACGGCAGTGACTACCCATTGTTTCCTTTTCTCCCTCGCCACTGCCCTTTCAGCTGTATTCCCTCAGCTAGATGTAACTTTTCTGGTATGTGAAACATTCATAGCGGCCAGGATAGATAAGTCACGTGCTACTCCAGTTGCATTTGCCATAGTGAATAATGCAAGAAGCACGTGCTGGTTCGCAACTCTCACAGTGATATAATGCTTTAGTGTTGTCACGTTATTTGAAGTGTTCGGAGTGTCACCGGATGAGACACGTCCCAAAGTGTTTGTAAAACTCAGATTTATTGCGACTCATCACTCGTTATAGCTGCTTTTATTTTCTTGCGGTGTTTTGCATAAACTCGAAGTTGGAACGTGGTGAGGTTTAATCTAGGTACGTATTGCAGATATAGGTACAAACATATTTCGTAGAATACTACATGCATATTACATTTCAGTGGGTCTAACTTGTCAACCAAATTAATTGGTTTACTGACAATTTAGTGTGAGCACTGATAGGTGTCCAATTTTCATAGGATTTCACGATTCACCGTAATTTTGTGCGCATTCCGGTGACTCTACACGAGGCACTAAAATTCGTAATTTGTCAGAGTTGATTTCAGTTTCCAATTTGCGAACACTCTTCTCTTTTGCATTTTAGTTTGGTTTTGGATCTATTTGAATACCTAAAACAGCATTAGTTGAATGGTTATGGCACACATATTCTGACTATTATTGAAGATCTTGAAACTGTTAAATTTCAAATGTTGTTAATGTTTAACCAACAAATCTCGTCTTCGAACAACTGAAAGAACCAGTTAACGCATATAATAATTACAAAAACTTTAACATTGCCATTAGTATTCTACGCAACTGCTCAGCAACTAGAATACGCCCTAGTTAATGTAGGAAACCTGGTCTTAAGCAAGTTGTTAAAGTCACTAGTTGAGAACTGCTTTATTATTCAATATTAAATTCTACAGAGGAAGGACTGAAGCAAGTTTCTAACTAAATATTTGAAGTTTTACTACACCACGCGGTCTCGCTTTACCGTGAGTCGACCTTGGCGATACACTACTTATTAAGTGGAAATAAGTTTTAACGTTTAGAGAAAATGGAATATTGATGGGGATAGATCATTATGGGTGATAAAATGTGTGTACTAGTTAGACTTTTACTAATGGTAGCGTCTATTTTACTAATGGTATGTTCTATAAAGTGTGTCAAGAAGGACAATGCAGATAGTAATTTTGATAATAAGACGTTCTGTTTAGGTGAACGTTAGGTGGACGGATATCATTAATGTTTGGATCCGTACTTAGCTTTGTATTTGTTTACAGGAACTTCGTCAAGGATCAGCCCTCTATCCAGTCTCATTCGTCCTCCGCTACGAGTTTGTTGACGTGAGTGAACAAGGACAACCATTGGTAGACTCACAATCAGCTTGCGACAGAGTCTTCAAATCTGCTCAGACATATTCTGGAAGGTTTCAAGCTCCCCGAGCAATATTCTACTATGGAAGAGGGGGTGCACAAAACTTAACTTGCATACTAAGGTAAAAACTATTTCTAAGAACCTCTAAAACCTTGGAACTACATTAGATATACGTATTATTGAAATTATGATAATGTTTGCAGATTCGAAGCCAAACAAGGAGAAAGAATACAATTGACCTTCACGAGCACTTACTTTGGAAATAAATATTGTAATACGCACAAAGACTCCCGAACGAGTCGCTGGAAATGCGATAGGCCTGCGAAAAGAACCATTGGGGGCGAAGGACTCGCCCAAATTATTATAACAGAATATCCTTGGGAAGGAGTGCCGATTCAAAGAGACTGCATTTGTACAAACAGATCTGAGCCATTAAATGTACATACGTTAACCGCCCCAGTTGTAGAAATTAACTTTACCGTGACGATGATGAATATTACTGAAGATTACGATGACTTTGCTTTTGAAGGCGAATATAAATTTGTTCCGACTGGACCAGGAGATGAAACTGTGTGTTCAACAGGATGGGGTAAGAGACGGCTACGAGGCAGCAGTGGAGAAATCAGACTGTTTGATAAAAGACAAATACCAGTAGCACCAGAAATAGTTGGTGATAGACATGTTATATCAGAAAGTGTGAGAGCAGAAGTTGCATGTGTCCATAGACCTTGGCTCATTGAACCTGGAGGGGATGAAGTTACTGCTGTCCAAGGGAGATATTTGTATGTCAAAGTTCCTGGTTATGAGCTCACAGCGTCATCACCTTTCTGTAGCACTCCAAATCGATTGTATATATACGAAGCTCAGGATACATCAAAATTGAGAGAAGTGTGTCCAGAGGGTACAAATGTCATAGAATTGTATTCGCCAGGGTGGAAATCTGCCCAAACTACTTTGGAGACATCATTGAAACCTCATGCAAGGAGCTACGTTATCGATTTTCTGCAACATGAGCAGGCCGATTATTCAATCAAATGGATTGAACTGATGAAAAAACCGTCTTTTGAGCATGATCCCGAATCCAACACTATACCTCCACCTGTGTCATTGGAATGTCGTTATAGGTAAGTCTTGACATTTCTTATTGGCTCCTATACTATGCCGGCGGCATGCTTGCCGGCTTTTGCCACGCGGCATGTACCCCCGGCTTTTGCACCTTAATTTTACTTTTTTGCGATTCATTGTGCGGCTTTGTGCGTCAGGGCTGGGCGCGCCGTGGCTTGCCCGGCGGCAGGGCCAGCGGCATGGCCGCCACCACTGCCATAGTGTATATGAGAGTTCTAATATTGTTTCCTTTTTCTGTTTAGCTGTCCGGAGTTGAATGCCTGTATTCCTATCGCACTGTGGTGCGACGGTAGTGCCCACTGTCCTTCGGGCTATGATGAAGACGATTCGAATTGCTCCTTCAGGATATCCTTACCTCCACCCTACGTAGCGGCCGCTGCTGGAGTTGGTCTTCTTCTATGTGCTATTGCCGTTGCTCTGTGCGCATGTAAAAGACGACGAAGAAAAGACAAGGAATTCAAAGCCAGACTTGATGGTGCGTTACCACCTGAGGAAAGACCGTTTGATCGCGCTAAAACAAACGGCGTACCAGAAGCTGCTCGCCAATATGCTACTGTACAAAAGTATGCGACGATAGATAAGTACAGCTTAAGTCAGAAATACAGTGCAGGGTTGAACGACGCTCGTTACTACGATGAGGTAGCACAAAGGGATAAGCTCGCGGATACAAGGTACGCTAGTTTAGGTCGAGCTGGGCGAGGCATGCGAGTCGAGAACTCAAGAGGCAACGGTTCAAGAAGAGCTATGCCTGATTTGGGTTATCCGGACTTAAAAGACGGTTTTTGTTGACCCTCCCCGGATCTTATAGAAACAACAGTTTAACGTTTAAGACGTTAACCTTTAACAGATTTTCTTTTGTGTAAACATTAGATTGAAGACTGAATTTGGCGAAAGTGCCTCCCCTAACATTTGATCAATAGTTATTCAGACTCGAAATTGTGCTGCAGACATCGGCTTCTATTCTTAGGTAATTTGTTTTATAACCGAGACGAAGACTACGACTTTGACATTGTAGTATATTGTGTAAATAAATTAACTTTAAATAAGTTTGGATAGCAGGCGTCAGAGATACTTCATATTCTTTGCATCAAATCTCACAGTAATTTTATTCTCATCAAATAACATATCTAAATGTACATAAAACGCTTGACAATACGATTTTAAGATACAAAATGAAATCATTTTAAAATGTTAGTAGTATGAGTGGTTAGTGACTGACTCTAAACAATAGAATTAACTGTCGGACTTATGTGTAAATTATATTATGTAACTTCATATGGGTATTTTCCTGCATCAATCCTATTTTAATATGGGGTAAAATTGATAAATGTTTGCCATGAAAATAATGATTTCATTCATTGAAAGCGAAAAAATTAAACCCGTCTGTTTAATTTTTTTTTTTTTTTTGTCGAAAAGGTTAATCAGTGGGGTAATTGCGTAACACACTAACAACATTCATTGCGTCACTTACGTTGTCGAGCAGACGAATTTGTTTGAATTTGCAGCAAAACAGCAAACAAATGAAACAATGGATTAGCAATTTCCTATAAAATCCTTTGAATTTTGATTGAAAGTTTGTACCGCAATTCGGGCATAGTATTGTTTCAGTGCATTTCTGTGTAACTCATTTATTTTTCACGGCAAACATTTGCTTTTCACCTACATTGTAATGACACTAGACATAAAAAATGAAAATGTGATATAGGTTGTAAAAATGTAGGTATCTAAGCGTTCACAGAATGTATAACTTAAATTAGTAATTTTCCTTTGTGTATAAAAATAATTAAGGTTGTAACTAACTAGATATCGATTGTAAATAAATTATAGATTAAGATTTTTAAAGTCTGTAATTATTTCCAAGTAAAAGGAAGATTAAAGTCATTTCTAAAAATCAACTCCTTGTGTCTTTTACTATCTTATTCAATATTATCCCAATTCAATAGCTAGTTCACGATCAAGAATATTTTTGTAAAAACTTTGGCCGTTTTCGAAATTTCTTGATGGTAAATAAACGTAGGTACCTCCAAAAATATTTGTAAACGAATGTCATTATGAAATAATTGTCATGAAAATAATATTCTTACGTACAAAGACTCATAAACATAATTCAAAGCAGGTAAAAAACGCTAGAAAACAAAGAAAAACAATTTACTATCTTATTCAATAATATCCCAATTCAATAGCGAATAGAGTTCACGATCAAGAATATTTTTGTAAAAATTTTAAGGTACGTCCAAAAATATTTGTAAACGAATGTCATTATGAAATAATTGTCGTGAAAATAATATTCTTACGTACAAAGAATCATGAACATAATTCAAAGCAGGTAAAAAACACAAGAAAAACAAAATGATGTACCGACCTCTTCGTACCTGCTCTCTTGCACACCTGTAAAATCTCAGAACGGCTTAAAAAGTATACCAAGTTAATGAATAGGACGTCTGTCTCACAACAAAGAAACAACGAAAATACACCTACAAAGACACTTTTTACGACAATGAAATATTTTTATTTAGTACACGAAAAATGAGACACATTTCGCTTCATTGGGGCCGTGATATAAAGGTGACTCCCTGTGTTCTTATATTTCTGTCTTGATATAATTCTTTTGTAAATTATAGCTTTGTATTAAATTACTTTATGCGACTCCGTCACGGAATAATGCGGACATTATGTCAGAATTCTTATGAACGTTTAAAAATGTGAGTTTTGTTACCAAGTTTCTATCGATACGGTTTACGCATCGAATAAATATTAAGGTTTTTAAATAACACAACGCAACGCCTGTACATTTCCCGAAGGATTAAGGCGACGATAACCGACTTTTAATTATTCTATACTGAAGATCACGTCTAAATGAGTAGTGTTAATGATTTGGAAAAAAACTATGTTAAATAAGAGCATTTTTTTAATATATGAATATTTCAGATTATGTTAATATTACTTAGTGAAATTAATTTGTAAACTTATCTCTAACGCGGATAAAACACTGAGAATCGCCCAAAATCTACCTAGCGTATTTTTCTAAAACCTTGACCATTTTAAAGACAATTTTATACCTTTTATTTATTTTTAAAACGTTCTAATAATGCGTCTAATTTGGGATGGGCGAGTCCTATTACTGCCTGGACATACGACGCGTTGCGTGAGCTCAGTACAGAATACGCAAGCTAAGCTAACTCAAGATCACTGACATATATCAGCGTCTTAAGCAGATGTGAATCCAAAGTAGGACTCACATTTCTTCAGTAATGCTTGAGTCTCATATAATAGGGGGCGAGCTAAGTGCCAACAACCGGGCACAAATCTAGACTTCGAGCTACTTCTGAGAAATTCCTAATGGAAAACCCAATAACACTTTCCCGACCTGGGAATCGAACCCAGAACCTCATACTCAGCAGTAGCACTTGCGACCACTGGACCAGCGAGGAATTTTTGAGTTAACATTGTGAAAATTGTAACGATTATTCAAGATTCGCGTGCTTTTAAATAGAAACGGCTTCCGTAATTTTCTCGGTGAGATGCTCTTTGTTTTATCAACCTGAATTCTTAAACGAAGCGCTACATTCGAAAATAGAACGCGCGGAGGCATGACAATGACAAAATAACTCGTGCAGTCACATAATAAATTGCGCTGATACTGGAAATAGCAATTTAAATCATGAAAACAAAGCAAACCTGAAAATTATACTACAACAAATTGTTTATGTTATCTTGAGTAGGTACAGTCAGGGAAATTAACCACACGTTTACCCTATGTTAATTTGCCGTGTTATAGCTATTTCATACAACTGTTAAAGAATGACAGTTGTGACTTAATTATACGGACAATTTAAGTTGATAGTAAATTTTCTTAACTATTAATTTCCTTGACTGTACGTACTAGCACTTTCTTATTCACATAAAGTAGACGGCCATCTTCTAAAATGGCGTCATACTCGTAAAATCAAATAATTTAATAGCAAGCTTGTCCAAGCAGGTACGCAACATCACTAATTTGTATTTGTCTCGTCAAATAATTAGATTATAGGCTCCAGCTGCATTAGCCTGTCCACTTCGCTGGCGTAACGAGCGACTCGCAAACTAAATTATCTGATGAACTAATTAGGATAGAAACTGTACTTGTGTAACAACCAGTGAATTCCCTGGGAATTCTACGATGTCAAGTTGGGAGCAACGCTTTGGATTTTGTTGATCGTTTGTTCAACTTTGGCTGAGCTGTGATTGACTGACAGTTGGTTTGCTTTGCCAGAAAATGGAGGCGCAATTTGGTAAGTAATAATGGTGAATCAGTTCTAATAATCAGATGAATATAATTTGTAAGCAAAAAAATTATAAAGTTAATATGGCTTATTGGTGATTCACACGAATTTACTCGGCTAAAACGAGAAAATCGACATTAAAAAAATAATATGATTTAGGTACTTAAAGTAAAGACATGTACCTACAGTCAAGCTATAAAAATCTTAGGCAGTTTTTTTAATTTGTATTATCCTTGCTACTTTTTTATGTCTATTGAAACCATTTTTCAGAATACTTAGGTACTAATTAAAACAGACTTATTTTATGAATCACTTTTATCAAGACCCGCGGTAGCAGGTCAGACAAAATTTTGTTTAAATACCGAGCAGTATGTATAGTAAGTAATAGATTCCTACATTGTTTTATTTTCTCATAATTCTAAATGAAGATAAAAACTAACCAATTTATTTATATTTTATGTTCAATACCGAGACGGATCTCATAAATGTATGCTTCCACATTTTTGCCTACAGACACTAACTTAGTAAACTAAGATAAATGAAAATACTTGGCGTAAGTTTCAGTCCGGTTATCCAGCTAAACCAGTTATCCTCGGAATTTGTAATTTAAGGAATGTTTCGAATTTACGCTGTAGGCGCTCTGTAAACACGATGTTTTGGATATTCAAGAACGAAGGGGTAACCGCAGCCAGCGTGCAGCTACATGTTAATGGCAGTACGTGGATGCGTAGTTTTGGACAAGACGATTTCATAGTAAAGCTGTCAAAGTTGTCGGTTTTATCATTATTCTAATAAAATGAACTGAAATGATTTATTCTGTAAATAGGTCCTATACTTCCGGAATCACGTAATCCAGGGTGGATTATTGAGATGGGACAGGACCATTTAGATTTGTGATGTGTGACTGTGTGACTGTGAAAGAGCTTTTTTCCATAAAATCTACGTATAGTTGACTCAAGTTATGGAAATAAAGCAGGTACTATACAGTACCTGCTTTATTTTCTGCCGCACAAGTCAGTGGTAACATATCCAGTATAAGTTGGCCTCTTATTCTGTTAAAACTCCAGCTTGACCACCTCAAGGCGAATAAAGTGTTCCTTTCAATGCGTGACATAGTGACAACGTGCTAATTTCTATCCACTTTTATAGGTAAATCATAAATTTTATCAATAGTACTTAAAACTTCGACTACCTACAGTCCGGCCGTCGAGAAAATGCGTTCCCGACACCTGTTAGTTGGACAATTTCTAGTAACTATAATGATCAAATTCACAAAACAACGCAAGCACATAGGTATCAGGTATCTTATACTTTATAGGGTGACTGGTCATTAGTGACCGATACTTGAACACGTGACTTTACTCATCATTATGAACAACCTTTGCTATGGGACCAAACCTGAAATCGCGAAAGAAAAATCAGCGGTTTCCTACATTTTGACGATTTATGCGAACATAAATGTAGGGAACAGCTGATTGTTTTTTCTCACGTGATGATGTTTCGTCACGTGTTTAAGTATCGGTCACTAATTACCAATCGCTCTATAAAGGGTATACAAGTAGTCCAGCCGTCGCATCGTGAGATTGAAATGAAATTGTTTATTCTGTAAATAGGATATCGGAATCACTTTTAAACGTCATATGAAAAATATAAAAAATAAGCTAGATGAGGTCGGCGTTTCCTATCTGACTACTCTGAGAAGAAAGGCCGAAACAAACTCAGAGGTCGCAGTCTCTTTTAAAGTCCAGACATAATCTTGGTCAAGCCATGTGAGGACCATGTAGATTAGTGTCTGAAATGGTCTTTTGAGGAAAGAAGTTTTGAGTGGACCTATCCAGTCAGTGCAAGCATTTGTCAGTAATCGTGGAGCTCAACTCAGAACTTAAGGAGCGCAACTCGACGAACAATACCAAGGAAAGGATATTTGGGTAGGCCACATCAAGTACTCAAACTGCCAGACCATCATTAAAACTGAGAAAGAAAAAAAAATTAAAAGAAAAAAAAAAGAATATCCACATAGTCCTCACATTCACAATAATATAATACTTTACAAAGTAATCTTGTCATTTTGAATATAATTTTCAACGATGTCAATGTTTTTATAAAACTGGTTTATTGTGATGAATAATTAAAATATCAAGTTTTATGGTTTTCACAAGGCTTAGCAGAGCGAGCAGCTCAATCCCAAGCTTTTTTATCTTCCAAATAATCTGAAATTTTATAGTACCCTTTTTTACAAAGCTTGGTTTTAATACAGCTTTTAAATCGTTTAATGGGTAAGTT
Organism: Agrochola macilenta; assembly: GCA_916701695.1. NCBI lineage: Eukaryota > Metazoa > Arthropoda > Insecta > Lepidoptera > Noctuidae > Agrochola > Agrochola macilenta. The sequence continues at coordinate 11,198,087 of OU753562.1, forward strand.
TCGAATGTCAATGGGAAGTTTGTTGTAAGAGCGTATACATTGACCCATGAACGAGTTGCTTACTCTGTGGAGACGTGAGCGATGTACAGAAATGTGCGTTCTCGACACCTGCAGTGAGTTTCATACTAAGTAATCCTATACTTATGACTCATGAAACTGACGGCAGGTCTATGCTATTAAATAAGAAATGTTTGTACATACTCGTATATATATTTGTAATCACGTTCTCGAATACGGCTCTAACGATTTCGATGAAAGTTGCAATTTATGGGTTTACGGGGGCGAAAAATCGATCTAGCTAGGTCTCTGAGAATATTTATTTTCTTTATATTCACCCGAGCAGAGCTCGGTCGTCCAGGTACTTGTAATTATGGGGACGGCCATTATCATTATTTAATATTGGAATATTATGTAGGTTAGGTTTTAACTTGGCTAAGTAAGAACACCCGCACGGTTCGGTCCATCGGGTCCAGCTACGCTTGCCGGGGTTGGTCTGTGGATGGGTGACCATATTAACATACCGAGACTCCTCCGTACCTCGGAAAGAACGTTAAGCCGTTGGTCCCGGCGGTCTTTCGTGGATCTTTGATAGTCGTTACGAGTCGTCAGAAGCCCGAAAGTCTGACAACCAGTTTACCAAGGCGTATCGTTACTGGGTTGTGGAGGTCAGATACGCAGTCGCTCCATGTAAAATACGGTATTCAGCTGCATCTGGTTAGACTGGAAGCCGTCTCCAACATTGTTGGGAAAAGGTAAGGCAGATTGATTGATGTAGGTTAGGTTTATATGTATGTGGTTTTTTTTTTAATTTTGTAAAGTGTGGTATACTTTACAAAATTCTGGGACAAAAGTAGATACTTACTTCGACTCTTGGCAAACCGTGGATTGAAACTAGGGCAAAGGCTTACTAAGGATAAGTCCTCATCCTTTCCCAGACTTAGGTGATTTAGGCTAGGTCTATTCAGTTAGTTTCTGAACAATAATGTAACACCTTGCCTGAATTCTACAACTGAATTACTGTGCCTAAAATTGTGAGCATAATATTCTGATAGACAAAGGACACTTAGGTTCATTGAACATCTTCAGTAAGGAGGTAATTGACTGAAACAGACCAGCAATGCACATAATAATTCTATATATACACCTATCTACAGTTATATTGTCCCAGCACAGGTAATAAACGGTAATGTATTAATTGCTTATTATGTGCGTCAAGATTTGCATAATAAACTAGATTGGTTCACCTTGCTCTATGTGTAATTATTGAATTATTTATACCTAATTTATTGTACCTAATGCTTCTATTAATTATACCGCTAATAGTTACGATAGTCTTTAACAAGATTTTAGCACAACATTGCTGCAACGTTACGATTCGAACAAATACGCGGCAGTGTGTTTTTCAAGATTTTGTTTGGCCCTATTCAACATCGAGAAGCTGTCAAGGTATATAGGAACTAAGACGTTATCTAGATTTATAACAATCTTAGGTGTTACCAACAATAATTGAGCTATGTTAAGAACACACTAGTTGAACTAGAATCAGGAAAAATAATATTAAACCACGAAAAAGAACACAAAGCTCATCTAAAAGCGTGCCTGTATTGCATAAAGAGCAGTGATGCCTTAGCGGTAACGACTTACGATTTGTAGGTCGTAGGTTCAAACCCAGACAGGCGCTTTTCTTTGTGTAAATTATTTCATCACCACTGCTCTCAAAACGATAAAGGAAAACATCGTGAGACAACCGGCATGATCCATAACCACAAAAACAATTGAAGACATGTGACATCTACCAGCCCACACTGGGCCCGCGTGGTGGATTACGGCCCACTCCCTCTCACCGTGAGGAGGCCTGTGTCCCAACAGTCGGAAAAGTATAGGCTGATTATGCATATACTTATACCACGTGCTCGACGCAACACAGGTTGAAGAAAAAGTTTATGCATATATGCTCTGCTACCAGTGAGAAGCCGGGGCGGGTTGCTAGTATCTAATGAAATGAAACAGTACCTACCTTTTCTTATCTTAGCTCGAAAGAAGTCAATAAAAGATTAATAAAAGATTAACAGATTAATTCATTACAAGCAGAAGGCTCATAAAAATAAACGATATAAAAACGAAACTCCATAATATAAATACTAAAGGTTGCGTGATTCGAAAGCGTTTTAAAATAAATAAAAGTATAATCCTTGAGCCAATTATACGACATGGTTTACTTAAGTAATAAACTGGAAACAACAACTCAAACCTACTCATTAAGTACGAATTTCTTCGTTTCAAAGTAAATAAAAACTTTTCTGAAGGGTTGAAGAAAATCCTAGAAAAAATAAAATGAGGCGGATTTTCTTGGCCAAATGGAAAAAAAACTAAGTTCCTTTCTTACTTATTAGATTGTCTCTTATTTCAAATAATATTGACAAGACCTCTTCACCTATCGTAAATCTAATTTATCGCTCTGAGAATGCTATTTCACGATTAGGGTTCAATGAGTTTCAAAAGTGTTAAGTGTGTATTTCGTATCAAGAAAATGTTAGAAAAATATGAGTTCAAGTAATTTCTTAATGCATGCTTATCCCATTTTGATTATCTTTACTCAATTCACCGTACATAAAAAACCAATTTTTAGGTTGGATGTACTTCAATACAATTTCGTTTATCTAGAAATAGCAGTTATAGTATATTAATTAGTACCTAGGCGACGAAGCTCTGCTCTGGTGAAAATAGATAAATGCTCATTTAAAAGTACAGGATAGTTCATACTAATTCCATACTGCCATGATAGCAGGTACTTATTAATTCAATGCTGCCATGATAGTAGGTACTTACTAATTCCATGTTGCCGTGATAGTAGGTACTTACTAATTCTATGCTGCCATTTCTAAGGTAGCCATCTTGATCTAAACTTTGGGCGACCGAGCTCTGCTCGGGTGAAAATACGGAGATCCTATAGAATTAGAATTTAGAATTTTCCCAGCTATGAGACCTAGCTAGATCGATTTTTCGCCCACGTAAATTCCTATATTGCAATTTATCGAAATCGTTAGAGCCGTTTTCGATTTATATACAAATGTTGCTCGTTTAATAGGTACATAATATAGGATGTAAGATAAACTCTAGTTGAACAGCACAAGCGAAATCCATGCGCTACACACCGCTATCACACACAAAGTTCACTATCCTTTACTAGAGAAATAACACAAGGTATGAGAGCGTATCGCTCCAAGAAACAAAACCACTTACTGGTAATGGCTGCTATAGGAGTTACGTGACACAAGTGTGAACATGCTTTGCTGGCCACGCATTCCAATTCAAACAAAAATAAACAATCCATATTCTCAGCACAGGTGCAATTTTCAAATAGAATGTGGGAACAAAATTGATTGTATAGGGCCGTTTTCCATTTAGATATGGAAATTCCGACAGTGTGTAGGACACCACAGCGAGGCTCGTTACTAAAAAATATTCCACCGGCAATGTGTTCGCACGTGAATTTTTGCTTTTAACGAGAATGTATAATGGCTGAAATAATAGTGGGTGTTTTATGCGCATTTAAAGTAATGAGATGCCTGTTTATTGCATGCTGATGCTCCAAATGGACTCCCATTTGTTATTGTTATGTTGGCAGACAAATTGTGATAAATTGGGGCTAATTGAAGAAGTTTATTAAGGGGTCATTTGCAAGGATCAAAATATAGTGATTGAGATGGATAGGGTGATTAATGTTCATTTTATTTTAATCAAGGGCTGTATTGGCTCTTTAATAAGGCTCATTCTACTTTGACTATCATTTTAAAACAGGTATCACCCCAAATCTGCAAAATTTATAATAATTTGCACGAAATATAAATTTATGGCCATTAATAAAAACTTTTAATTGCAATAATCCGTTTATGTGTTTGATTTCATTAGATAATAGAATAACTGTGCTTAATTATTCACGAGAGGTCCAAAAACTGATAAAAACTAAATTAGGCCCAGAAAATCGAGTTACACGCAAAATTTGATCTGAACTTTCCGGAAAATTTCCGTTGTTGACTTCTTCGATAAGTATTGCTTGAACAGTATGTTTTTACTATATTATAAGTCGATTGGTGCTTCAAAAATAGTACCGTATAGCAATAAACTGAGTGTTTTTTTGTCATTTTGTTATTTATGGAATGATAAAACTCGATCAAAGGGAAAACCGATGACCGGTTGAAATGAAAGCATTATTTTCTCAAACAAATTGGAAATTCCATGAAACTTTTAAAGTCTAATAAATATGTATTGCAAAATATTGGTCCTAACTCTTGAACGTCGTTGAAAATAGAATGAGTTCTGTTATTACATTTTATCAGAGGTATTGTTGGCCTGATAGAAAACAAAAGGTGTCGTAAATTAAAATGCTTCGCGATTGGTTTTGTAATTTTAGGTACTGAGGGTTTCTCTTCCTATTAACTTTTGTCCGGATTTACGAGACGAACCCCTGCGGCTCTGTTTTGTCTGTCTAAAGACTTGAGTGGCAATAGCCAGTCATATCTTAGTTCAAATACAATCTGTTGAGTAATAAACAAGCAAAATACCTATCTTTAACAGATATATTTTTGGGTTTTGCTAAAAGTTTTTGTTTAGTTATTCCGACTTGGTTCTGTACGTTCTTGTTCAATAATGTGTTCTCCACGTCATGTCTGAGTGGATAAGTATTCCAAGAAATTTTGTAGTGTGTATTTTTCCTATATACAGGCTGGCAGGAACATCAACGCGAAAACTGTTACCATGGGTTCAGTGCATGATTTTGTTTTTTTTATTATTAAAACCTCCTTTTTCATAGAAACATGCAATACCTACGCGGTCAAAATGTATGGAACACTGATTTAAAAAAAATTAAAACCTCCCTTTTCATAGAAACATGCAATACCTACGCGGTCAAAATGTATGGAACACTGATTTAAAAAAAATTCAAACCTCCTTTTTCATAGAAAAATGCAATACCTACGCGGTCAAAATGTATGGAACACAGTTTATTTTTTTGTAAACCGACGAAAAATTTCAACGCAGGGGGGTTCAGAATCATGTACTAGGAAATCCATGGTAACAGTTGTCGCGTCGATGTCCCTGCCATCCTGTATACTAATAATATTTTATTGGAACAAAAATAATAAACATGTAACACAAATTATTTTAGCTACTTACTTAATTATGCTTAAAAGTAAATCAATTACAATTGTGTCTAATTATTAGCATCTGCTGCCGAATTAGGTTCATGATTATTTACTAGCCACTTGGAAAACCGAGACTGCCTCGTTTCTCCAGTGGTCGCAAACGCTATTGGTGAGCATGAGGGTTCGATTTCCGAGTCAGGCAGTGTTATTTGGATTTTCCATCTGGAATTTCTCAGTAGCAGTTCGGAGTCTGTATTAGTGGCAATAGGTTCGCCCCTCATGCATGGTACTTAAAACATAAGTGGTGAAATGTCTGTGCTAAACTCTGCCTATCCCTACGGGGAATACACGCGTAATGCTATTTAATGTTTAGAAAACCTATGTTTTTCAATCTTTTACAGGCTAAAGTAAGAATAATGCGGTATTTCCGCACACAACTACTATAGTAGGTAACTCCATTCTGAAAGAACCATCATATTTTAAGGGGAATAACACACCACACATTTACAGTAACAATTGATATTTTTATGGCGGTCGGGACAAAATACATAAAAACTTTATTGTCTCTGGCCAGTTTCAAGAGTTGAAAGAGGAAAGCCGTTTGCTATGATGTTTTTTGGCAATGGAATAGCCATCTGCCGTTAGTTATTCATTGGGATAACGTTTTTACTGAACTTATATTTAGTTTTGTGATTGAGGTCACAACGAATAGAGAATAACTATGAACCTTTTTGATAGAAGAAGATGTTACGAGTTTTATGATTATAATGATAACATACTGGTTTAAAAAAAAAGGATTATGTCATCGTTGAACATTATGTGATAGGTACCTATGGTAATCGTGATCATAATTCACTTGTGAAGCTATTAAATTTCCAATACAATAAATTAGGACCATGTTTACCCAGATATAAGAAACAAGTTTAAGACGCAGATATATGCCAGTGACCTTGAGTGGTTAGCTTCTGTGTTCTGTACTGAGCTCACGCAACGCGTAGTACGTCAAACCAATAATAGGACTCGCCCATCAAGGAGCGCTGTCCCAAATTAGACGCATTATTATTTTAATATCCATAAAATAAAAGGTATTTTAATAAAAACACGTATAATAAAAGATCATTAATTAAATCTTTAAAATGGTGAAAGTTTCAGAAAAATACGCTTGATAGATTTTGCGAGATTCTCGGTTTTTAATTCGTGTTGGTCATAACTTTACAAACTAATTTCGCTATGTAATATAAACATAATCTAAAATATTCTTAAATTAAGTTATTAAGAAAATGCTCTAATTTAACATATATTTTTTCCAAATCATTAACACTCACACACACAACTCTTTTAGACGTGAACTTCAGTATAAAATCATTAAAACTCGATTATCGTCGAACGATCCCAAAGAATTAACCATTGTAAAATGTAAAACACTTGCTAAACGAATGGTTGATTGCAGATGGTATGCAATCATTTCTGTTGCTGTAGGCTATAATATGTTACCATAGGCGCCTCTTACGGGACAAAGCGTGGCCTATTTATGTCACGCAATGGTAGGGGCATCGAACTGTCTGCACCAGAGTTAAGAATCTAATAGTACCAAGCCGTCCGTTTACAAGCAGATAAAACATTTATTTATTTATTTAAGGATAACCAACGAGACACATTACAAATATCTTTTACAAGAATAAAAACTTGTTTAATATAACAGCTTACACATTATCGAGTATACGTGCTCTCAACATATATTTAAAAACAATAAAAAATGAAAACAACAAAGACTTGCAAAATAAAAAGCAAAAGCTCTTCTTTCTTTTTAAGAACAGTGGCCCAATTTCTATTAATTTGTTTTTGCCTTCAACTTGTCAAAATTTTATAAAAAAATCGAGACTACAACCGATTTCCCTAAAAGAGAGTGCTTTGTGAATAACAATTACGGAAACAGGGAAAAACTAAAGTATGATGTAAAAAAAAATCTTGACTTTCAGACCACATTCTAAGCACTGAGTTTAAAAATTTCATCACGTCTGTAGTCTGAAAAGCAGACGACCCACATGATCGTTACTGGTCACCGGAGCCTATGGATATCTGCTACATTAAAGGCATATATAACAGGTGCGCATCTATGCCGGAGACAAAGCTGAAATTATATACCATGTATTCAGGATGGATTTTTGAAACAGGGCAGTTAGAGTTGTCGCTACAAGAAAACGGTCTGAAGAGAATATCTTTAACTTTTTGAGACATTTTGATCTGCATTCACAGATTATGACATTTAGGCCCCATCTCAAAAATCCATCTGTATATGGCCTGTAAGAGATTTCACCGACCTTAATTAACCTGACCTGATTAACATAGCCTTTAAACCGAAATACAGTAATACTGCTTGGTGATTTAAATTGTATTAAATAAAAAGCTCTACCACTACTGAAAGGTGGTAGCGATAGCTATGTTACATCATTTACTTAACTTTTCCTCAACTATGTTGGGGTCAGCCTCCAGTCTAACCGAATGCCGCTGAATACCGCCCACTTCCAATTATTATATAATATACAATGTACAATTGTTTGTTTTCCCTAACAAAATAAATAAATGTCTCTCTGACCTCCACAACAACCCAGTTACTGGGTAACATGATACTATTTTGGTAAGACCGGTAGTTAGACTTGTGGCTTCTGACTACCTGTAACGACTGTCAACGCAGAATGTAGCTTGACCAAGATTATGTCTGGACTTTAAAAGAGACTGCGACCTCTAAATTTGTTTCGGCCTTTCTTCTCAGAATAGTCATATAGGAAACGCCTACCTCATCTAGCTTATTTTTTAATATGATGTGTAAAATATGATTCCGATATCCTATTTACAGAATAAATAATTTCATTTCATTTCAACGATTTTCGTATGACAGCCGGGTTGTTACTTTAAATAAATTATATTTAACTTAAATGTTAATATTTTAAACACACAGCAGATCATTTCGGAGATTATCAATATCAGTTACGACATTAAGCTACCTAATTGTTGACATTAAAAAGATTATTCCATCCTTTCTGCTCACATACACGTAGGTGCACCTAAAGGGCATAATTAAACGTATCATTCGATCGAATGAACAATATTTCTCTTTGATGTTAAATGAATATTCCGACGCGGTTCGTATTATTTCGTTAATTACAAGCATTATGAAATGCAATGCGGTCTGTTAATTTCCGCTCCACTCATATTGTGTAGTGACATAGTATGTATGTGTCGTTAGTATATTGCTGTTCGCATGTCATTGTTTGGACGGCGGCGTTTGTGCTTTGTAGGTTATGTGGAATGAGTTTGTCGCAGTGTTTAAAATGTAATGTAGATAGTTTTAAACTTTAGTGTGTTGTAGGAGTAGGAGTGTCGTAAAAGGCGACTGTAGAACAATAAGAGGAGGATGGGTAGATAGCATCTTACTGTGGACGGCAATAATAGTGATTTTCATTTTCTTTCCTAATAGCTTTCTTTTTAGACCTATTAAAAAAAACTTTTTTTTATTGCTTGAGAAGGTGGTTACGAGTTTTTTTTTAATGGAAATGTATGGCTGTGACGGTGTTTCTATGAAGAATTTTGCCAATTTTGCATTAGTCATTTTGTTTTCAGAACTTAGCCGACTTTTATTAAATAAACTCAGTATAAGGGAGACCGGGGCTGGTCGACTAACTTTTCACTTTGACAATTACTTTGTTTGATAGTATTACCTTAATAAAATAATTTATATCTATATCATAATTTATCGTAGTTATTCTTATTTACTGCTTTTTACAGAGCAAGAAATATTTGTTAATATACCATAAGACCGGGGTAAGTTGACAACAGGGTAGGTTGACTAATACAGTAATTATGAGAAGGGATGAGTAATAAAACAATATTATTTTAAGCTTAAGAACAACTAACTCACAACTTAAACCAATTCTAAAGTTTGTACGTCGGACGCACGTATGTACGAGTAGTTTTAGTACGTCTTGTCTTCTCATTTTATTATATTTCTTTTAATATCATCACATTCGATATTTTAAGTCTTATAATGAACATCATACGCTTTTGCTACTGCATATACACTTCTTTTGTCAAAAAGAACTAAGTGACTAAGTTTTCTATAACATTTCTTATTATGTCGACCTGCCCCGCAAAAAGGTTGCAAATCAGGCCAAAACGACATTTTTCCCTTTGATTACCTGGCACTGGCCTAAACACTGATTTGGATTTGAGAATAACACTGTGTTATATAGTCCACGATTCTTAAGCAAACATTTGTAGAAAAGTAGTTCGCCATGAATCTGTAGACTTTATAACAAAAAGTATAAGATCGCAAAATTTCACTTCAAGTATGATAAATCAAAAACGTCACCAAACTACGCGCGACTGAGATGCCGTACTTTGCACAAATGCATTCTCGAGTGTTGTTAGATGACCCAAAACTCGTACTGCTGACGAGTTTTAGGCAGTTAGTCTATTCCCCAATAGGCAACCAGCCCCGGTCTCCCCTAAAGTCAGTGTAATTGATTATAAATTATTTAGGTAATTATTCATATTCTTCTATTTAATTACAATGCATTCATCACACCACGTAATTAGTTTTATCAACTTTGAAAGAAAATCTGTGCTGCCTTATTTATAGCCCCATTCGAAATTAACGGGGGTTCATAATTGCCTGTAAAATGATTGGGGTTCAAAAGTCCCGTCATCCCGTATAGGTTGAAACTTATTCTCTTACAATCTCTGTTTTAATAGCTGGGTGTTTCAGTGGAACTCAAATTATTGCTTTTATTACAATTATGTTGTTACTTACTTATGCTCGGTTCCTATGAACAAAAACGAATCGTTATATTTACCAATGGTAGCATTTTTTATTGCCAAACTGGGCATGTAAGTAGATTCGTATGCTAATTTTACCTGTGACAGCTAGTTCTATATGGGAGGGTCTACTATGCAAAGTTATGAGGTATTTGTTTCCTTATAGGAACACCATACAAGAGTCTTATATTAAAAAATAACGGACCGTAAATAGACATGATTTCTTTGTCCGTCAGGTAGATTATTAAAAAAAATAAGACACGTATTTTTTATTTTTTTACGTAATCAATAGATTACGGCAATACACTGAATTAAAATGTGGCATAACGTCACTCCCCGGTAGATTTTATAGTGACTTGTGACGTAATGAGTCCCCACTCCGGGAAACATTAATGCGTTTTATCTAAACCATTTTTTTATGATAAAGCAAAAAATACGTGTCCAATATTTTTTTTATATCTGACTGACGGACTTAATAGTTTTTTTTTTCAGTTAACATACATATTGTAGGAATCGGCCATTAGCCCCAATTTTTTTTTGAAAAGACATTGCATCATTGCATTCAATGTGTTTTTTTGTGCCACTTTTGGTATAGAGTACACACGGCTACACATCAAGCTATACATTTCCAGTATAAACAGATCTCGCATTGTACGAAAATCCTATGAAATGCGAGATCAGCATATACTGGAAATGTATAGCTTGATGTGTAGCTGTGTGTACAAGCGAGAATAGTAGATTAACAGCTTACCACCACAATTTAATATATCCCAATTTTGTTAAACCACGAAAGAGTTTGCAATCTCCAACACCACAATAACCCCGTTTTACAAAGATCAAGTAACGAACTACGAGTAGTAAGCCCATCTGGGCCTGACGCTGTACGCAGCAGAAGTGTTTTTGCGTTCCAAATGGAACCCTTCCGGTAAACGAGAAGTTATTCGGGCGTAACATGAACTTTCGAGTAAATGTAGCATGTGTTTAACCACAACCATAATTTTAACTTAACGACCCACTACGTGAGAGAGATAAGTCGAAGTTTTCGGCATTGAAGGTATTCCTGGTTTATCGCACGCACGTCGGAAGAAATTTTAATGAATGCGCTATAGTTAGTGGAAGATTTATTAGGTTCGCAGCATTGCGTGCGTCCACGGCTTAGATCCCATTGATTTATGTATGAAATAAACCCTAATGACATCGTTAACTCTTTGTATTTTTAACGATTTTTGATTGCGTCGTTTCCGATAGGATTGAGTAGGGTCAGTGTGTAATGAGGTGCGAGGTTATCGGGCTGGTCGTTTGACGAAAGAGCGCAAGTAGGCAGTTTTATGTCGCCAACATAAGTTGGTATTCATGGAAAATCAATGTGAGATTCTTTTACTTAGGAATATGTGTTTGACCGTAGTTTTTCTTGAGTGTGTCTAGAGTTAGGATCACTCAAGTCTTTATTGAATTATACGCGTACGATGTTAAGGAACCGAGGAAAAGTAGGTTCATACCTTTTTTCTGTGAATACTAAAAGGGTCATTGAACTTTTCTTGCGTGATGAATATACTTTACCTTTATTTACATTTAGTAGGTAGCTTTTTCACATAAACGCGTAGGTGACTTAACAAACAATTTGGAAGAGTAATGCTGAATTTCTTGTAATTAATTTATTCAGTAGCTACTAGGTAAAGTGGCGGACTACCTACGTAGATAGATACTAAAATATGAATTATTTCAACGGTGTTTTTTCACGATTTTGTAACCTTGTTTATGTTTGTTTCACCTTGTTTACAGAGTGGGGTATAAATTATGGAGTCTTTCCATCAACCATAGATTCATATTTAGTAGATTATATTACAAAACAAGGTTATATCCAGATCTACCTCCCCAAAAAGGCCAACATTTTTTTCTTCGATTCTTCGCTGTGTTTTTTAATCGTTGTACATTACTTTCCATAATTACAAAAAGCCACCGGACGGATAACGTTTAGTGTCCAACTTTACATAGTTCAAAAGGCTAGATTTATTTTTAGTCCTAGCTCATTTCTAGCTCAGTTTTTGTTGGGACTTGTTCGAGAGTTCCAGTGTAGTTTTAGCTTAGTGTTTTTTTTAAATCCTTTAACGCTGAGAAGTTGCTCTTTGCTATAAAATGAGAACGCGTGGTCTACGAGTAAGAATAACCCGTCTTATTAAAGCTAGTTGAATAAACTTGGTGTTAAATTTACCCACCGGCTTACATAGCCATATGTCGTGATGGTCCACTGGTAAAGACCTCAGCCTGGTTCAGGCCATGGTCCGGAGCGAGAGTGCATGGGAAGCCGTCACTTCCTTCTGCGAAGCAGTAATGCTCGCGAAGGAGGAGGCGGAGCGCGCGAGGGAAATGCAAGATGCGCGCCCTCGCGCCCCTAGTCGCCGCAGGAGACGCCCAGGGCGTCGGGAGTCGCGAGCCGACTTCCGGCCACCGTAGGCGCGGGCTTGCGGACGGTGGGCAATGGGTAGCTCGCCGTCCGATTAGGACCAGGCCCGGGTCGACGGCGCGTTGTGTTCCACGCGCGCCTCAAAGAGATGTCAACACCAACAGACGGGGTCCGTAAGGGCCAATGCCTGCCAGGGTTGCGAGTTTGTCCGAAAGGGATATCGCGGCCCCGGCATACAGGCAACGGAAGGAACACGGGTGGGTTTTAGTCAGTAAAAGTCTGACACTCCCTCTCGCTCCGCCCAGAGCCAGAAAAAAAAAAAAATTAAAAAAAAATGTGACTTTCAATTAATTTGTACTTTCTGAGTTTATGTTGGACATAACTGATATAGGTGAAGGACAAACATCGTGAGGAAACCTGGACGTTATTATCGGGCATATTTTAATTACTGTGGGCGTACTGTGGGTGGTGTTGGTTATTGCGCAATAGAAAAACCGTTTACAATTCGAGAAAAATGATAATTTACTATGAAATTAATCACACTAGCAATTCACACAGTGTTGGTACACGACACGGCCTCCGATGAACCCTGCTTAGCACCAGCCGGTCCTAGCGTTATGTGGTAGACTCCATCGAGCGGCGCTCGCGTCCCGATTAGTCAACTCAAAAACGTATTTCCGACAAATATAAGTCTGAAATCGCCAACACGTCTTGAGCAAACGTGTTCTTGCCTTCTGTGTATGAGAAGTGGGCTTTGCCCTGCAGTGGGCAAGAATTAGGCATTGACATTGATTGCTTCTACAAATGAGGACAGCAGTTCTGGAAAGATTCTATGTCGATGTTCTGCATAGTAGTATTTAACACAGATTGTAGTAGGATTTCAGTAAGATGGCAATATTATAAAGCCTACTGACAGTTGTCCAGTGTTGGAATGTTTATCAACGAGAGATTTGTATCAGCAAACCCACGAAACAGGAGGAATCCATTCCTGATTTTTCGATTATTCTAAAGCAAAGATTTCACAATTAAAATCACCCTGATTTAAACTAAGAGGGTGATTAGCAAATAAATCCACCTGGTATCAAAATTTCAATTACGTATTAACATTAGCTTGTCTTAAAAGGGAGGGGACGAACCCTGCAGAGAATTATAATTATCTATTCGGCCCCAATCGGTTCTTCTCGAACATTCCCGAACCTTTCACTTTGATTCTTCGTTAAATCTATTTCACTAATTATATTCAACTGGCCATTTTCCTTTAATGTCCTACAACTTTAATCCCTTTATCCGTTTTGTGTTTGAATTTCGAATTTTCGAACAAACCCTTCTTGTTTTGATTTCGGCGTATTGGTGATGAGTTTGAATGGCTTGAATTGGGACTAAAGTACCCGTCTGTCATAAGTGAAGTGGGACGGGTAGGTACTGCATTAGAATTTGATGAAAACATAATTGAATAAAATTTTCGTCGGACTAGGGCCCCTAATCTATGTCAGAATGTGGTATAGTAGGTATAGTTTATCTATTATGAAACAAAACCTTTACCTATTTAAATTAGATAGGTATAAATAAAAATGCTTTTTTAAGGCAAAGTACACCTTTAGAATTGTGGCGGCATCTACATCGCCACATGCGAACTACGCATCACTCTGATGTCACGCGAAATCCTGCATCTCACAAGTAGAGTTTACCAAGCAATCAGTATATGTATCCCGACATCAATTGTCGGGTAGTTGCCTACCAGACTCAACAGCCATCTGAGCTGATCTCAAGATGGCTATTGACTTGTTGCGAACCCGGACCCGACGTGTGAACACGTCAAGCGTCGAGAGCAGTGTAACGCTGACGCTGACGCTGTGTGTGACGCTTGACGTGTTCACACGTCGGGTCCGGGTTCGCAACAAGTCAATAGCCATCCTGAGGATGTCTCGTTGAGAGGTGAAACACGTGTCGATTTCTTACAGGGTTCTTTATGACTCCTTAAGAACGGTTAAGCGGATTAGGTTACTAAATATACGTCGTCTATTGTATTTTTTAATGGATTTCCGCAAAGTCACGCCTGAATCAATTAACTATAATCAAATTAGCAAGACATTCAGCCTGCACATTCCACTGAAAGTATTCGTACACTCAAGCACACAATTCGATTCAATGTCTCCGCCACTAAACGTAAACGACCATCACTTCATGACGTCACGGGTACATTACGACCACACGATTGAACGCAAAGGTAGTTCCAACCCCAAAATTATCACTTAAAATACTTAATATGCTCACAAACGTTCCCAACGCCGTGAAATTCGTTTCACGTCCCCCAACGAAATGTCAAACGCTTAGAGAACCTTCTCAAATACTCTAAGAGGGTCGATTCGACCCCTTGACAGCTCTAACCAGTAATCCGTCGAAAGCGAAGGGTCACTTTCCAATTACATAATTGTCTACTCGAGCGCAACGTACGTTCCCCAAATGTTGGCGAAATGACGCTGATTATACAACTATTGATAAAAATTGGTACCAAGCGCTGATTGTTTTCAGTTTGACTATAAAAGGCCCAAAGGACTATGTAGATGCATTCACAGTAAACGCCCACCTGCGCTTTACACGATCTCAGGTGACTACTTGCTGAGCCCGGACAACAATGGTGTAGATACTGTCGATACGAAAAAAAAGAATTTCAGAATTCATAAACTCAATAATAATACACCTCTGCCTAGCCCTTCGGGGATTACAGGCTTAATGTTATGTAATGTTAATAAAATTAAAAGAACCGGACACCAGTAGACGAGTTAGAGAGAGTCATGCACTCGAACCAATATTATCCAAACATATTTCTGCGATAGTTTACAAATACTATCTCCATAAACTTGGTTGCTAAATTCACCTCTTAACTTAAAAAATCTGACTCTTAATTTAACTGTATCACCATTTTAGATTAAACATAGTTTGTACGGAATTTGTACCTATATGCCTACAATACCCTACATTCTACATCCTTTACTGTACCTAAACATTAATTACATATAGTTTCAATATAATTCGTCTTACTTAACCACAATAATGTGAACTCAACCAAACTAGGATCCCTTCACATACCTAAGTTATATATAACATTTTCGAAATTGTTTCCATGGGAAGTTACAAACCACGAGGATGCCGTGGGGCGATTTCCTAGAAACTCCCCGTGGTTATATAGTAAATGATTTTATTTCTGTAAGTGGGATTATATAAACACTTTTACACGTCAATCATATTTAGAAAACTAGATTAGGTCGGCGTTTCCTATCTGACTACTCTGAGAAGAAAGGCCGCAAAAAAAAAACAGAGGTCTCTTTTAAAGTCCAAACATAATCTTGGTCATATCATGTGAAGGCCATGTAGATTGGTGTCTGAAATGGTCTTTTGAGGAAGGAACCACACGTATTGCGTGGACCTGTCCAGTCAGTGCACGCATTTGTCAGTTCTCGTGCAGCTTAACGCAGAGCATAAGGAGCTCAACGATTCGAACAATACCAAAGAAAGGACATTTGGGTATGCTGCATTAATTACTCAAACTGCTAGACCATGATAACTAATTGTAACTGTGACATTTTAATTTCTAATTTTATTTCTAGATACTTATACTTCCTAATATTTTTTTATAATTATTAGCGTGCCTATTTCCAGACAGAATGTACATGGCTCACTCCTATCTACTCCACCTGTATTCTAATGTAATCTACATTCGTTGCAAATAAATGATTTATTGATTGATACAAAACTAACTGAGAAAAAAAAATGCCCACATAGTCTTACACACAATAATTAAAATAATAATATAATACTTTACAAAGTAGATATTCATGTGATTGTATGAATACAATTCATCAATGTCAATGATTTTATACAAATCTAGAAATAATCGTGGTCAGATCATTTGAGGACCATGTAAGTTGGTGTCTGAAATGATCTTTTCAGGAAGGAACCAGACAGTTTTGAATTGAGCTGTCCAGTCAATGCATGCATTTGTGAATTATCATGCAGCCATAGAAAAAAATTACGTATTTATGTTTCAAGTTTTATCACAAACCGGTTGTCCACCGCACCGTGAACGGGATGTCAACGAGAATGAGATGACGACGAACGACACCGAAGTAGCGAGAGTGCATTTACTATGGCCACGTAATCTCGTTTCTCGTTGACGTTCCGTTCACGGTACGGTGGACAAACAGTTTAACACTTCACTGGAACCGGCGGAGGTCGAAACCGTCAACGTAACTTTTCCCACGACTGGTAACTTTTGCCAATGTACAGTCTGAAATATCGATAAGGGTGCTCTAAAATATTGAAAGCATAGAATGTTTTTTGCTATACTTGTTTGAAACTGGAGCAACACCTTGATTTATTGGCCTTGAATTCTCCGTCGCAGCGTCCGACCAACTTTACTAATTAAGAGAAAGATTAATTTCCCTTTTCCCTTAAACAATTTCCTTTAAAAGTTATAACACTTGGAAATTCTTTTTTGGTTATAAAAATAATCTGATTCACCCTAAACCCCGGTTGGGGTATTTAGCCAAGATTTTCCAAACAAGTCATTTTCTTAGAATTGCTTGTAAAGGAAGATGAATTACAACACAACATAAATTTTTCTCGTTTGTCAAATTAAATATAAAATATGTTTAAGATGTACGTTACGTGTGTAGAATAATATCGAACAATGTGACTTCGTAGAAAACATTGTCTAAGTCACATTTTATCATGTCCATTTATATCACAAATAAAATATATATTTGACAGACTCATGTACAGATCAAGCGAACCGATGTATAATATCGATCGTGCGGAAGACGATACTTTTAATACCAAAAAGAAAAAAACTTATACCTTCTCATTCGTTTTTTCATAAATATATTAGAAGGCTCAAGGCAACAAAAATGTGCCATCAAAAATCGATCGCGTGCGTGTCCATAATGGAAACATTACATAAATAATCAACGTATACCGGAAAAATCACGATAGAGCAATTGTTCCGATACAATATCTAAATAAAACCAACTATAGAACCATGACGTTGCGTGAACCTTCGTAACAGTTATAATATCACAAAGATTTTAACGTTATTTACTCAAACGTTTTAACATTAAAGCTCGAGTTTTTGATCCCTAATGATACAATGGAGGTACACTAACACGCCATAAACTCATTTGCTGCCGACTCCCTAATCTTGGCTGCCAGTGTATTTAGTTTCACATTTATGAACACCGTTGGCGTGGAACTTGCTTCGTACATAATTATTAATATCGGCTTAGAGCTGTAATGAACCACAAAGCTCGCGCTTCATATTATATCGTGTACTATTTTGATTGGTCGCATGTGTAATTTGGAACTGGCTGCGCATTAAAATGACAATCACGGTTTGGATAATGATGATCTATTTTGTGTTAATTTGACACATTCTAATAATTTTCTATATTGGAGTGCGCGCCACGAAAAATGGCCGGCGGATAATTGTGGAACTACATTTATTTTAATGCAATGACATAGACACTAGCGCCACGTCAAATAGACTCAGGGGTTGCACGGACTAGTACCTATGAATATTTAGTATTGGGTTTAGCTTTGATTGATGTCCTTGTTAGAAAAACTATAAGGTTTTCGAAGCTTGTTGTTAAATAATTGTCTTTCGGCTAATTTTCACTGTAGCGAGTTTTAATAGAGTAATTTGTCAACAAAGCGTTGTCTAAATTAAAAAAAAAAACACATTTTCATGTTCTGAATTCCTCACAACACGTCGGTCTTCTTAAATTATATTTGATTCGAGGAACAGAAATTTTAATATAAATATATGAATTCTAATAAAATATTTTTTAAGTAAACTGTATTTTTTGGAAAACAAAAATGTGGGATTCTGTTAATTTTACTTTGAATTCGAAACAGTTTTTAATGTATTGTTACCGTTTGTACTCTTGCAAAGATTGAGATGTTGTTAAAATCAACAGAGAGTGTTTGATGAAAGTGATAATTTTCATTCCGTGTTTTACCTAATCAGACCAGTCAGGAAAAGCACAAGAAGACATCTGATTTTTATTCATATCATCTCATAGTTATTAATTTCTGCATCATCACTTCACATACTAAATATAAATCTTCACCCGTCGTCTAAACCGGTTCAACCAAAAATCGATCAAATGTCTGAACTTTGGCGCGGCTTGAAACAAATTTGCAAGCGTTAGCACGTGCACGGATGCTCTCGACACGGTTGCTTGCTGGGAGCGGACGCGAAAGAACTCATTTGTAGCGGTCAGATAGCTGATAGTTTGGAAGCCACACGTAACAGTCTGTTTCCTCTAGGGTTTGAATACCTACTTATAATATTATAAATGCGACTAATAACTCTGTCTGTTTGTCTGTTACCTTTTCACGCCTTAACGGCTGCAAGGATTTAGATAGTTGGCACACGGATAAACCATGAGCTGGTTTAGGACAAACAATACTTTTTATCCCGATAGTATGTTCCCGTGCGATATTGCCCGACCTCCGCGCGGGCGAAGCTGCGGGCAAAAGCTAGTCGGAAATAGTTATTACATAACACCACGCCTGTACTGCTCGAAAGGGTAGTCTGTCATCAACCTCCGTGTATTTGTGCCGTAAAAGGTGATCTGATGATAAGCTGAGTCTGTGTCTTTACAACATTACATTTCGACGACATATACGAACATAAATGTAGGGAACAGCTGATTTTTTTTTCGCGATTTCAGCGTTTGTCCCATAGTGAAAGTTGTTCATAACGATGAGTACAATAACCCCTTAAGAGGTTTAGTATAAACAAAAACTAAGGTTGTATATGGAACCAATTCTTCATTCAAAAGTTCGTATAGTGCAACGCAATGTTACGATCGCCATATTAACCTTTTACTGTCAGCGGTTTCGGGAAAGTGTAAACTTATACTAATCGGGGAAAAGGCTTTTTACACATGTTCAATGAATGAATGACTACAGAATTACGTTTTGTAAGCCATATTTGTGGACGACTATTCTATAGCTTCTCTCAATATTTCCATAAAGTAAACTGACAAAGGACATAACGAAACAATTCAGTTTTTATCTCAAACTTTTATAACCGCGCATACTTTTTTTATTTCAAAATTGAAAGAAAGAAGACAAACATTAAAAGCGTTTCAGTCGACTTCATTTATCTAATAATGCCCTAGAGACTATATAACAAAAGTTTGCAGCAACTACGCTATGCGTTCAACTTAGCCCAGACTTCATTTCTGTGCCACTGAATGCCATATTCGTGGCAACTAGGTGTTATAAATGAACTCATTTTTCTGGCGCGGGACTTTTTATGGATATTGTTTTGCTTAATAATATTTTCAAGTGCTACTCTGATATTATGCAAGCAATCTTAGAACTCGTTTCTTTGAAGCAAAAGCGCAGATAGAGCTATTTTAGAATGATGTAAATAATAGATTTTTTAAATATGCCGTGAGAAATTTATAGGACTCTTCGGGATGAGTTATAATGTTTTTATACTAAAATATTAATGTAATAATAGCTGTGTTTTCAGATAATTTAATGGTACTGTTATGGTGTAGTAAGTGCGCCATTAAGTATACATTATTTTCTTATCAAACATTTTACTTTTTGTACGATTTTATTTACTTGTTAATATTGTCACGATTATTTAACAGCAGTACCTACATAGGGATGTTGAAACCAATCGACGTAATTATTCATGGTATAATTAATGGTGATTGAGAGGGCTACTGAGCGCGGGTAGGAGGGTAGGTGTCCTACGATTCCCATGGGTCTTTTTCACAAGGGTAACCGATCTCAAAAGCGATGAGAGACATAATTATTCATACTCATGTGGTTCACCGATGATGTATAGAAATACTTAATATTGATAATAATATAATACGTACCCATTATTAAACCCCAAACTGCAGAACACCTATGTCAAAAAGCGTTGTTATAAATACAACAACAGTCGGGTACAACCAACTGAGGGTAAGACGGGAATTCACGCTTGTCGCGTATCTGGTTAGGTTACTTCGTGGAATTGAGCATAACCCAGGAGTACTGCAGCGCCTGAGTATATGTGTACCAGACCGCTATGTGTGGAGGCGGCGACACCCGCCTCTGCTGGCCGTTCCGGTTGCCAGGACCAACCTGCTGGCCAAAACACCATTAACCCGCGCAATTCGGGTTTTTAACGATCTTCACGTGAATATTGATGTATTTACATGCCATTTGAATGAACTCGCAAAAATACTGTTTTTGTTTATGTTATGCTGTAGATTAGAGTAGGCTATAATTATGATGTTGTTTTTTATTTTTATTTTATTATTTTATAGGGAATTTAGTAATGTAGTTATTATTTTTAGATGTTTAAGTACTACTAGTTTTTTTTTTTCATAGTAATAAATTGTAATTTAGTTAATTTTAAGACCGCGCTATCGCATTAGGTATACACCTATAATGATAGTTGTAAGGGAGATATAAATAAATAATAAATAACACTTTTACATACTTTTTTTTAATTTAAGAATCCCGAAGAAAACATTCAAAATGAGAACACAATTGGTACGCGCTTGCCGAATTCTTAATAAAATTATCCAATAACCCGATAAATACACATCGGTGCACAAAAAGGGGCCCCTTGAAAAATTCTCACATTAAAATTCAGCGGGCTTAATCAAATATTTGTTATCGAGAAACTGCCAGCAATTCTTATGAACTGAAAGTGGAGTTTTTTTACCCCTTTTTACTTGTAAGGGACCGCTCGAGTTATTGTATTTCGTCCATGATTCTATAAAAAAACCTTCAACCAACAAGTTATGGCTGAGAGTAACTTCTGAGACGAGTATTTTTATTTTTCTTTTTTAGAAATTTGCGAATGTTGTGCTGTTCCCTCGGGTATTCTGAACTTTCTTGTTTCGATGCCTTTTCAGCGATATATTGGTATGCTGTTGTTTTATTTACTGGGCGATTCTTTTGTTACTACGTGTACGAAGTATGTCCTACATTTGTAGTCGGATTTGGATCGTTTCTCTGATTCGGGTTCTTTATCGAAGAATAGAAACGTTGTAGGACTGCCAACGTATAAGTATTTATTTGAATATCAATGATTATTTACTTGTAGTCTAAAGAGATAATATTATGCTTCTCGCTTTAGCCAGGGAGAAAAATCTATACCTACAAAATGGTAACATTTAGACACTTTTCTATCATTCAAGCTAGTGTCATTTTTATTTATTTAATACGGCCTGTAGGCTACCTCTAAATCTTTGGAGTCACGAATTATTTACCAGCTACTCTACTCTTTTGTAAGTGCCACTACATCAAAATGCTTCTCGAGTCAACCGTTTCTCGAGTCTTCTGAACCCACTTGAATCTAATTAGTGTGCGCTAATTAGCAGGTACAATCGCGAATCCATAATAATACATATTAAATAACATACAATAGACGACATATATTAATTATATTTAGTAACTTAATCCGCTTAACTGTTATTTAAAGAGTCATAAAGAACCTTGTAAGAAATCGACACGTGTTTCACCTCTTAACGAGGCATCGTCAGGATGACGATTGACTTGTTGCAAACCCGGACACGATGTGTTGCTACGCCAAGCGCCGAACGCAGTGTGCATTTCTTACAGGATTCTTTATGTCTCTTTAAAGAACAGTTAAGTGGATTAGGTTAGTAAATACACGTTGTCTATTGTATTTTATAATGGATTTGAGCAAGGTCACGCCTGAGTCAATTAATTACATTAAATAACTATAAACACATGGCCTGTGGGCCAAGCATGAACGCGCGGAGTAAACATAGCGTCCATTTAAACGAATTTAAAATATTTGTACCGCACATTATATCCATTTAATTTTAAGTTTGTATTCATGACTAGCTGCTGCTCGCGAGTTCGCTCGTGTATTCCCTCATACTTTTTTGTAAAATAAAAGTACCTTAAGTTACTCCTTATATCATCAGCTATCTGCCAGTGAAAGTTCCGTCAAAACCAAACGTCTCGGAGCTAAGCCGGAACAAACAGACAGACAGACATACAAAAAGAAAAAAAAAATTTTTTTTTGTTATAAATAACGTATATATTTTGCATTGCATGCATTTAGTAAAAAAGCTTTTATTTTGCCATTACAAACAGACACTTAAATTTTACTTAATGGTATAATGTTATGTTAATAGAGTTTGTATTGTTTTTGATTCCAATAAATTGTTCTTGTGCTAAAGGGAAGCTGTTTTTTCGATTAAAAAATCGTTCGATTTTACATTACGTTTACTTCACGCGTTCGTGCTAGGGCCTCTGATTTATACATAAGGAGTAACGTTTGACCGGTCTTTTAGTTAATTATTATATTTAGGATTTTATAAAGATACCTAGGTGGTTAAGTAAAAAATATTTAAGCCTAGAAAAAGCAAGCATAACACGCGCGTGTAACCACGAGCACAGCTTCATAAATTAACAGGCCATATATCAAACCCATATTTAATTTTACCTAGCTTTAAACATGCTCTAATTGTAACAAATTTCTATTAAGTTGGAAGCTCGGTGTAAGATAATGAACGAAATACTCTTTGAAAGCAATAATGTCTGTAAACTCAAAGTTGTATCGACTTCAGTGAGAACTCTTGTTGTATTTACACAACAATTCACTGAGACTTAGTGAGGGCACTAACTAAGCAACATTTAGACGTAATAATATCTTTTGTGACTCCGCTTCAAATCTCAACTCGAAATTAGGTTTTTGAAGTACCAAATGCTCTTTTGTTTTGTTATTTATAAAAATGTGAATACAATAATGTTTTCTTTTATTGTTTTTTCATAGAAAGCGTAGCGTATTTCCAATCTATACAAGGCCAGAACGCAACCATGGGAAACTGCTCGCGTATAGATTGTAATGATATTTTTTAATCTGTTATTACAATGTATACACGAATTTTGCGTACTGCTCGTGTATAGTCTGTAATGTAGAAGCACGCGTCCGGTTCCAAACTATACTACATCACTTACGCTTGACATAAGTTTTTAACCGACTTCCCAAAAAGGAGGAGGTTATCAATTCGGTTGTATGTTTTTTTTCTATGTTTGCTACCTCATAACTCCGTCATTTATGAACCGATTTGGAAAAATATTTTGTTATTTGAAACGATATATTTCCAGATTGGTCCCATTTTTATCAACATTCAGCTCTGATGATGGAATCTATGAGGAATTGAGGGAACTCCTCAAATATTATAGGCATACACATAGCGATTTTGGTATTTTCAGCAACGAGTTAAGCATTTGCTTTCAGAAAATATGATTTGGTGAAGTGGAACTGATGAGGAAGACCACAGATGGCCACCGGAACTAATCAATGATAAATATTTTACGGGTGGCGATATCTCGATTAAAATAGTTAAGCGACTATGAAGCACATTCTGATGAAAATAGTACCATTGAACTGATCTGAAGATGAAGCCGGAAGGAAGGCACCGGAACTCCGTCATAAAACAATATATCCTAGCCGTGTTTGGGCTTATTGGAATTGCCATGAGGTGCACTCGGCCTATAAATGATTAATGGTAGTATCCTGGCATCAAATTGCGCTACTTGAGTCGTCTGCTATGTGTGCCCTTGATTGTCAGGAGACAGATTTCGTAGCCTTGTTATTTCCGTCAATGATCCTGTCATCGTGTGGTCGCTTTAATAAGTTGTTCGCGTCCAAATGTGATAAAACTATGCCTTCCAAACTTCTGACACGACTAAGTACGATGTATATTTGCCCGTTTGCAATTTTTTTAACAAGGTAGATCACAGATCTTTCGAGGATGGTACCCTGTAATTTATGGACTGTGACCGCCCAGTTTAATATTAGAGGCAGCATACTATGCTCCACATCTCCGTAACCCCTTGCCGCCTGGAACGTAGTACTTGTTGGTGGTAGATATGGGTATCACTTTGAAAACTATAAATTAGCATATCTTTTTATTGGATGAGACGATTGCAATGAAACAAAAACGAAATGTTACATCGTGATTTTATTCTATTTACAATTTTAATAGGACTGTAATTAAATTTCAAAAATGTTATATCTTCTAAATTGTACCTATGTAGAAAAATACATTCATTAGTATCATTTTGGGCCAATAGATGTCATTGAGAGGCAAAAAAATAATTTTACGCCCTTTCTACACCTTAAAGCCAGTTTTGAAAAATTTATGATTAAATCTTTATTATTACCTAGATAAGTTTATACCACGTTTTCTAAACCAAATTAATAAGATCTTTCATACAAAATGTATACCCCTGTTCACCCACAAAGCGGTTAATTTAAATCATTCCATTTTGCCCAACCAAGTCGACTGGTCCAAAGTGGAATGCCCAAAATTTTCAGTGGTATCTGCCCCACTAGTTCGATTTGGTAGGGCAGATTTCACTAGTTTAAAATCTTGATGGATTACTTGCCCCACTAGTTGTAACCCCACTAGGCGTAATTTTTGAAAAATCTTTTGATTTGTTTCCATTATTCGAATGGTATACTAATTTGTATGGGGTAGGTACCACAACTAAAAAGTGAAAAATAAAAACTTTTTTACAAAAAAAACAACTAACTTCCAAAAAAAACACTAAAATAACTTTATTACAAAATAAAAACCACCGAATTCCACAAAAATACACTTAAAAGTGAAAAATAACTTTAATTTCGGTAGTCGGTGACAAAAACGAAAATACAGAACCATATACTTAGTATACCTATACATTCATTAATATGGTTCGCAGTAAGATGGTTGAAGCCGTGATATATTTATGAATCGTTATCAAGCACCACTTTTTTTTTTTTTTTTTGGGTTGGTATTCATCATATGACTCCTCCCGCTCTGGGCGGAGCGAGAGGGAGTGTCAGACTTTTACTGACTAAAACCCACCCGTGTTCCTTCCGTTGCCTGTGTGCCGGGGCCGCGATATCCCTTTCGGACAAACTCGCAACCCTGGCAGGCATTGGCCCTTACGGACCCCGTCAGTTGGTGCTGACATCTCTTTGAGGCGCGCGTGGAACACAACGCGCCGTCGACCCGGGCCTGGTCCTAATCGGACGGCGAGCTACCCATTGCCCACCGTCCGCAAGCCCGCGCCTACGGTGGCCGGAAGTCGGCTCGCGACTCCCGACGCCCGGGGCGTCTCCTGCGGCGACTAGGGGCGCGAGGGCGCGCATCTTGCATTTCCCTCGCGCGCTCCGCCTCCTCCTTCGCGAGCATTACTGCTTCGCAGAAGGAAGTGACGGCTTCCCATGCACTCTCGCTCCGGACCATGGCCTGAACCAGGGCCGGACGCGAGAGATCACAGCTGCCGATCGCCTCCGTGAGAACACGGCGGTGCCCGGCCCAAGCCGGGCAGACCTCCACCGTATGCTCCACCGTGTCCTCCGGGCGATCCACGCAATGGTAACACCCGGGCGTTTCCTCCCGCTTTATCCTAAAGAGGAACCTCCCGAAACAACCGTGTCCGGTGAGGACCTGCGTCAGGCGGAAGGTGAGGACGCCGTGGCGCCTCTCCAGCCACTCCTCAAAGAGGGGCCTTACCGCCGCAATTGTGGCGTGCCCAGCGCTGGGTTGCGACAATCGCACTCTCCATGCCACCATGAGATCCCGCCGGAGCTCTGTCCGCTGTGCCGTGATTTCTCGCGGCAGCGGAGTTACACCTCGGCGTTTCGCCTCCTCGCGCAACTCCCACATGTGCGCGAGGACTTTTGCCTCCAGATCCCATGGCGGTAGTCCGGCAAGGAGGCTCGCCGCCTCACGGGAGACCGTGCGGTATCCTCTGACCAGCCTAATGGCCATGACCCTTTGGGACGCGTTCAATCGCTGGGCTGGTCGCAGCCTTAATGAACGCGCCCACACCGGTGCTCCGTAAAGGGCCATGGACCGCACGATCGCCGCGTAGAGCCTCCGGCAGGAGGCGTTTGGACCCCCTAGATTGGGCAGAAGCCGCTTCAAAGCAGCCCCAGCCCTCTGCAGTTTGGGAGCCAAACGTCGGAAGTGCTCCACGAAGTTCCACCGGCTGTCGAGGACGAGTCCCAGGTACTTCATCGTCGACTCGACACCGATGTGAACCCCTCCCGCCGTTATCTGGGAACCCGACAGTGGCGCGTTCCGAGGACCATAGAAACACATGGCCTCGGACTTGTGCAAGGCCACCTCGAGTCCCAGTTGCCGGATCCTATCGACGATTGTCGCAACCCAACGTGTCGCTAGTTCGGCCGCCGCCTCATGCGACCTCCCCTGCACCAGGACCAGCGTGTCGTCAGCGTAGCAGACTACGCTGACGCCGCTAGGGAGGTCGGCGCGCAGCACCCAGTCGTAGCCGATGTCCCACAGATGCGGCCCCAGGACCGATCCCTGCGTCACACCGCACGACATCTCTCGCCGGTTCCACTCTCCGTGGTGACCGGGGTAGATGACGGCCCTGTCCGTCAAATAGGCCTCGACCACTCGACAGAGGCAGGTCGGCTTCCGGTGATACCGGAGTGCCTCCCTAATGCAACTCCAGGGCAGGGTATTGAACGCATTGGCGATGTCAAGAGACACCGCCAAGACCACCCCACCCCGGGCAATAGCATCCCCCGTCGTGAGGGCTCGAACGCGCATGATGGCATCCACCGTAGAGCGCCCCTTGCGGAAACCAAACTGGCTGTCCGCCAAATCCGGCCCCACTCGCACCAGCTGCCCGACAAGGCGGTCTGCAATTACTCTTTCAAAGAGCTTGCCCACCTCGTCGAGCAGCACGACGGGCCGGTAAGCGGACGGAGAGTCCGCCGGGCGCCCCGGCTTCTTCATGAGGACCAGTTTCCCCGTCTTCCAACGAAGTGGGAACTGGCCCCTCTCCAAGCATGCTCTAAAGAGCCCTCGAAGTCGAGGCCCGAGAGCCTCTAAGGCCAGAACCCAGGCTTTTCCAGGTAAGCCGTCGGGTCCTGGGGCGGTATTTTTGGCATTCAGCCTACGTACCGCCACTCTCAAATCTACCCTGGTCACCTCCGGAGATTCGTCGTCGTCGTCGTTTCCTGTGTGGTCCGCATCGGGCACCGCAGAAGGCGGAGCCATGGGCGGGGTAGTATGTTCCCCTCGCGAAGGGAACAGAGCGCTCACCACGTCCTCCACGAGCTGGGGCTGGAGACTCTGCGTCAGCGGGGGAGCCCATGGGCGGAGCTTGTCTCGCACCCATTTATATGGGCGTCCCCACGGGTCTCTGTTCAGAGTCTCCAGAGACTCCTCGCGGGCCAGTCCTCTGGCCCGCTCGATCTCCGCTCGGAGTTCGGTCTTCGCCGCTCTGTACCCGGCGTACAGCTCCGCCTCAATGGCTTCCGTATCCGGCGGGCGAATACGAAGCCTGCGGTGCCTGGCGTACAAGTGGCGCGCAGCAACGCACGCCGCGCGTAAAGCGGTCGGCTCACGCGACCACCAGTACACCTGGCGCTGAGCACGTCTGGGCTGGACCCGGGGCATTACCACGTCACATATTTCGGACATGGCCTCCCGGAACCACTCCGCCTCGTCGTTGATGTCAGCAGGCCTGTCCGGTGATGACACCCAGGCCTGCACGATCGAGGCTTCCAGGAGGAGCTCCCGGTCCAGCTGCTTCAGCGCCCACCGCGGACCACTCGGGATCTGTCTGATCGGCGTGCCCGAGGTCTGGGCGAAGGTTATCAAGCACCATGCGGTATATTTTGGTTTATATTTAGTATAAAATATTTTCGTTTTTGTCACCGACTACCGAAATTAAAGTTATTTTTCACTTTTAAGTGTATTTTTGTGGAATTCGGTGGTTTTTGTTTTGTAAGAAAGTTATTTTAGTGTTTTTTTTGGAAGTTAGTTGTTTTTTTTGTAAAAAAGTTTTTATTTTTCACTTTTTAGTTGTGGTACCTACCCCATACAAATTAGTATACCATTCGAATAATGGAAACAAATCAAAAGATTTTTCAAAAATTACGCCTAGTGGGGTTACAACTAGTGGGGCAAGTAATTCATCAAGATTTTAAACTAGTGAAATCTGCCCTACCAAATCGAACTAGTGGGGCAGATACCACTGAAAATTTTGGGCATTCCACTTTGGACCAGTCGACTTGGTTGGGCAAAATGGAATGATTTAAATTAACCGCTTTGTGGGTGAACAGGGGTATACATTTTGTATGAAAGATCTTATTAATTTGGTTTAGAAAACGTGGTATAAACTTATCTAGGTAATAATAAAGATTTAATCATAAATTTTTCAAAACTGGCTTGAAGGTGTAGAAAGGGCGTAAAATTATTTTTTTGCCTCTCAATGACATCTATTGGCCCAAAATGATACTAATGAATGTATTTTTCTACATAGGTACAATTTAGAAGATATAACTTATACTTATTGTTTATATATTTTTTTTATAACTTATTGTTATGTAAGAAAGTTATTTTAGTGTTTTTTTTGGAAGCCGGTTGTTTTTTTTGTAAAAAAGTTTTTGAACATAAATAGTTTAAAATATAAAAACTGGAACTGGGTGAAATGGAACTGATAACGGATTATAAAATAGGTTAGGTTAAGTTAGAACTGTGGCAACCGCGCGCGAGCCGAGCGAGCGCTTCCAAGTTGCTCGCAGGCAGGCAGGCTATTTAGCGCAAGGTGCATTACGTTGCAAACAAGTTGGATACCAATTTACAATTTGACGCAATATATACACAATTAGTCCGCATGCGTACTAGCACTGTATATTTTGGAATAAGGTAATTAATTAGGTCACTACGAAGTATACGCGAGTATTTGCGTACTACTCTTGTATAGATTGGAAGACGTTAGTAAAAAAGTGATTTCCAATCTATACGCGATTAGTTTCACACCCTTGCGTTCTGGCCTTGTATAGAATGGAAAGACGCGAAAGCGTAGTGATGTAAGTTTACTAACACATCCAATTCTACTAACTTAGCTTTTGCATTAGTAGACATAAGGTTCTATTTGATTCTATCAGTGCATCAAGAGCCAAAATGTGCGAAACTATTTAGGAAGGTTTCTGTGCCTCGGACACCGCGTTAAGCCGTTGGGCCCGGCTGTCATTCGTAGATCTTTGGCAGTCGTCACAGGTAGTCAGAAGCCAAAAAAAATTACAACCTGTCTTACCAAGGAATATCTACTATACTTATCGTATTACCCAGTAAGTGGATTATGGAGGTCAGGTATGCAGTCACTCCATGTAAAATACTGATTTTCAGCTGCATCCAGTTAGACTGGAAACCGACCGCAACATAGTTGGGATTTCTTTATTTTTATTCCGGAACGCTCTATATTAAGAAATAATAATCAAAGTTAGGTACAAGCCTCTGATTCCTCGTGTGCGCCGACACATGCGGAACCTAGACCTAAGTCCGGCACACAATTAATTGCAATCCATAATCAATATTTGAGTAGGTACACTATATGTATAGTGATATTTCATCACCAATTTATTTATATTTTTGTGTATTTTATCTCTTTGTGTATTTTTATCCAAATCAACTTTGTACGTACCTATTTATAGACACACATGCATCTAATAGCATTATGCGCATAAAATATACGTACAAGACCCCCGCCGTACGCACATCGAATTCAAATCAAGCAAACCCCTCCTGATGGAGATTTGATGACATCTGTAGCCGACTGCCCATGCACATTTTATTGTTTTTTCTTTATCTTTTGAACAGTTTTTCTGACGTCTTATTAAATTTATTTTAAGGATTAAACCAAAAATGTGGATGGAATATTTATTTATTTGTCAGTCGCAATGTTTGTTTTCGGTAATCGGATTTTAATTTGATTTAAAAAAAAAAAGAATATAGAGATAGATTTATTAAGATGTTGACAGACGTGGTTGTGAAAACTGTCAAAGAAACAGAAATAAAATAAATAAACAAGAATATGCAAAAGAAGTTTCAAATCTAATAAGTAAATAGCTATTATTTGTCTGAAATTGTATTATAATATTAGGTCTGCAAGAGAGAGAGGATTTGCTCTTAACCCGATAAACATAAAAAATGCGTCAAGGGAACATGCAAAGTGAATAAACGAGTTGTTTCACTCATTGTGGTCCATTCGCAACTGCGCCGTCATGCTAGCACCTAATTACTAAATAGCTTAATGGATGGAACGGCCTCATTAGACCGGAGTGGAGTAGCGTTTAGAAAGACATTCTATGGCCATTGGCAGCGAATATAAGGCCGCACATTCGCAAAGTTGCTTCATCGGGAAATTACGCTTTAAAAAGCTGCTTTTTTAACCACGAAGCTGCGACGGCAGGTATAATACACGTGTGGGTATACGCTCGTCAGCAGCTTTTGTGAATCGGTGTTGGTAATTTTGACGTAGTTTTTTTGTCGACTTTCGTTTGGAAGATGTGAGAAAATGTTTTCTTAGAAATGCTGAACATCCCAAGTTTGCTTGTGTACTGAATACAATGGAGTTCTCATTATACAATGTTTTTATGTATAAACCTAAAAATAGAAATGAACAATACGAAGTTTATAATATTGTTTATGCTTGAACTACAGAATTCACTAAGTCACGTTACTCGTCTAACAAACCAACAAAATATGCGAAGCAAGTTTGCTCTAAGAATTTTTTATTGGTACTTTTTTGCAGAGTCGACTCCCAACACAAGATTTGTGTCCACTGCATACGGAAACTTTGGTACACCCAGCTAGATTTATGAGGCCGAAATTTCAGTTACAATGGATGTTGGTGGAGACTATTTTGCTCTCAACTCGACTGCATGCTGTTTTCTCGGTACGCAAAATTTTGTAGCGTATTTAGAAAGGAAAAGTCACTGAAATATCAGCTTGTTTCGTTGTTTTGTTTTAATTACCTATTCATTATTGCGTAGTGTTAGTTTTTGTAACTTGCACTTGTTTTTGTAGCGCTTCCAGTTATTATTTTGAGTTAGATTTAATTTCATCTACAGGGTGCATCAGAAAGGATTGGTCAAACTTTACTTTGATTGGTGTGGTACAGACCAGTGTATCAGAAAGTTGTTCAGTTGTTAAGTAACCTAAATTAAAAATAAAAGACTTTACGTGTTTAATTTTTTATATAAACAAGTAATTCTGGTTTTCCCTTGTCCTTTTCATTATCAATGCATTACGTTACTACATAATAAACTTTTTAGCTTACCTACTTTATTTTTATCGTACTGATCAATGCCATCAAAAGTTTCAAACAAAATCAACTTCTCATTTGCGTATTGTCCTCCAATTTTGAAACACAAGCAAACTTGGATGTCAACTTTGTTTCGAAATGTAAATTATAAATCTATTATCCAAATCCCCAAGTGTCCGTTTGAGTTGAGAGCTTCTTCTCGAATGATAACGAAGTGTCGATACGAAATTTGTCCAAAGTTTCTGTCCCTCTTGTTTTGTCCAGATTTGAATATCTTAACGAGACAAAGCAAACAGACACAAAGTCTTCAAATACACAATTACTTTTAATTTTGTCAATTTTCTTTTGAAGGAGGAACATTTCGTAGGAGTGTGTTATTTTAATTATCTTAAAAATTATCTTCTGTAGGAGGAAAAGTAATTTAAAATGTTATATGTACAGACTCGTTTTGTCATTTTTTTATTGGAATGAAACGTTTATTTAAAATTTTAATTAAGTTGTGACTTGTGCCGTTTTTAAAAGCTTTTATTTAACTTGCAATGTATGTATGTATGTTTGTTCTGGTGGATTCTTGCTACTCAATTTTGAAGCAGATAATTATCTTCAACCGATTTAGCTGAAATTTTATATACACGTTTAGTTTGGATAACAATACACGATAAGCTATGTGACGTCATTCTAAATCTAATATGGCGGACCATCCAAGATGGTGGAATAGTTATTTTTTATGCATTTTTACAATATGGGTATCAAATGAAAGGGCTTGCCGAGAATAATTATAAAATATTCTGACATCACTCTTAATCCAATATGGCGGACTTTTGAAGTTTTTTATGCTTTCATATGGGTATTAAATGAAACGGTTCGCTGAGAATAAAAATGCAGGTTAAAAAAGATGGTGATTATAATCACCATCTTTTTTTAACCTGCATTTTAGGGAGGTAGGTAGGTGGATTAGAGCAACGGAGCTTATAAATAAGCTCCGTTGCTCTAATCCACCTGAAATTTGGTGTAGAGACCTCGATTATTCTTGAGGTAGAATTAAATAAATAAATAAAACTAGCCAGTGATAACTAAAAAAGAAAAATAAATTAAAAGCAAAAAAACCTTTTGTTTTAAAAGCTTTTATTTAAATGCTCTAAAAAGAAGGAAATAAAATTTTCTTTTAAAATTTTAACTATGAACTTATAACCTCATTATAAACAATTTATATGATCATAAAAGCTTGTCGCGAGGTTTGCGTAACTACCTATAAGTATTTAATTAAAAGCAAATTAAATAAAAAAAAAAACTTAGCAGATTAAGTTACTCAATTAAATAGGTACTAGTTTATTTACACAAGTAAATCGCGCGACAAGCTTTTATGATCATATAAATTATGTATAATGAGGTTATAAGTTGATAGTTAAAATATTAAAAGAAAATTTTATATTCTTCTTTTTAGAGCATTTAAATAAAAGCTTTTAAAACAAAAGATTTTTTTGCTTTTAATTTTCATATAATACGTATGCTTATTTAGAGGGCAGGAATCTCATGTTAGTTTTTTAACTTCGAATGAAAAGCGCTTGTAGTTATTATTTTAAGATACTTATAATTTCATCTACAGGGTGTATCATAAAGGTTTGGTCAAATTTATGGGTGTGGTATAGTCCATCTCATCTCATCATAAAGATAAAATAGATCAACCATTTTTCAGATTATCTAAAGTACATACATTATCTAAAGTACATTTTATGGGGTACTGTGTTAAATGTAACAACAAAATACCTTGTGATACTCGTATTTTACAATTAAATGAAAGAAAATTTAAAACTCATATTAAAAGTACACTTTGTAAACAAGCATATTACAAATTAGAGGATTATATACAAGATAAGAATGCTCGGAAACATGCTGCCAGCTCCATAGGATAATCTAGAATGTAGACATAATCAAACTGGTTGCTAATTTAAATTGTATAAATTATTATATTTCACTAAATGACATTGATTTTACGTTCTGTGATTACTTCCTCATACACTGGCTTATTAATCGTAACTTTTTTGGGAAATCGTCTACTTTTACAATGTTTGTAAATATGTGAGAACAATGTATCTATCACATAAGTAATTAATTTATCTGATGTTGCTTTCTTTTTGAAATTCATTTTACCTATTGTGGTATAATATTTTTTTTTATATATAGATGCATCGTCTTCACATATATACGTAATTATATAACTAATGTACATATACAAAATATTGTAAAACATTTTAAAAGAGTAACGGTGGAGTTTCTTGCCCATTCTTCTCCATACAAAAACTACCTTTTGGAAGGGGCGACTAGAATCAATTCAATTTTTTGTAATTTTTGACGTTCAAAAGTGCCTTGAAAGGGCCTATTTAAAATAAATGATTTGACTTTGACTTTGACATCAAACTGTTGTAGGTATATTAGAAAAATAATAATAACATAAACAAGGTTTTACTTAGAGTAGCTAATAGCAAATAAATTGGGTTACGTGTTATGTAACAGCTATTAACCCAAATTAGTGTACCTAAATAGTAACTAAATGGAAGTTTCAAGTATCGAAATAATCTACTACGCGTCTGTCTCGTGTTCTCAAGGTAGCCTAAGAAATTTATCAACATTTACGAGTACGTACGTAGATACTTGATAAAATTAATATGGGGTGTCTGTGTGAATGTTTAAGCAATGACGCTTATTTATTAAGATTAAACAATCTCACCCAAGAGTTTGTCCTACTATTGATTCCTGAAAAATACACTAAACATGTGAGGACCGGGATACAAAACAAGCTATTTTGATTTCTATTCAACACTTTAGCTAACCCGACAGACATTTTCCTATCTAAATATCAATAATTCATTTAAAAAAACCCATAGAAAAAATTATGTATGTTTTTTTCTGAATTTGAAATTTTTCCGGATTTTTTTGAAATTCGGAATATGACGAAAATGTAAAAAAAAAATTGCCATATCGGTCCAGCCGTTCTCAAGTGATGCGCTTACCAACGAACAGCATTTCATTTTTATTGAATTTATATATGGCACAGTAAGATGGTTATAGCCGTGATAAAGTTATATTCCTAGGGATATAGATATTTACCATAACGGAGTGCACAATTTTTTTTACTGCGACCAATTTCGACGTCCACTACGTCGAAATTGGTCGCAGTAAAAAAAATCACAATTCACAGTCACAGTTCTAACCTAACTTAACCTATTTTTTCGGAGTGCCCTAATAGTTATGTTACTAGATCGAATGAATTAATGAATGATATATTTATTTGCAAGAATATAGGTAGCTAACATAAGTTCCTAAGATCTATGGGTTTCACTATACCTATTCAATATTTCAGTCGTGCAAATATTCAGATTTTAAATCTTGGTTATGCTTAAAGCATGCAGTACACATTTAGTAATTAGCAACAACATAAAAAATACTAATAATAATTTCATAATTTAAATTTAGATTACAATGCAATTAATAAAATTTAAATTAAATACAATTCTATTAATTTAAAATAATTTATATTAAAAATAGCGATCAATAATAATGATGTCATGTCAATAAAAAAATAGCAAAAATAATTAAAATGTTTCAATATTATTTAAATAATGTCAATATGTAGATATCATAATAGAGGAGCTCGTGGCTAAGTAACAACAGCCGCACTGGTCGATCCATCAGGTTAAGCTACGCTTGCCGGGGTTGGTCAGTGGATGGGTGTCCATCTTTACATACCGAGAATCCTCCGTGCCTCGGAAAGCACGTTAAGCCGTTGGTCCCGGCTGTCATTCGTGGATCTTTGACAGTCGTTACGAGTCGTCAGAAGCCCGAAAGTCTGACACCAGTCTTACCATGGGGTATCGTATTACCCAGTTACTGGGTTGTGGAGGTCAGATAGGCAGTCGCCCCATGTAAAATACAGGTATTCAGCAGCATCCGGTTAGACTGGAAGCCGACCCCAACATAGTTGGGAAAAGGGTAGGCAGATTGATTGATGTAGATGTCATAATAATTATAATAAATAAGTTTTACATTTTACACTGAAAATATTCATTGATGTAATAAAAACATATCTCACACAACCAGTTATTTAGCTTTCTATAAAATTCCAAATCTGTAGCACTTCTAAATTCTTTGGCTAAGTGGTTATGTATCATTGTTATATTCCTAGTAAGATAGTTTAGAACCGCTTTCGTATAACTATATTACGGTTTATAGCTAGACCTAGGGATATAACTATATCACGGCTATAACTATCTTACTGCGACATTTTAATAAAAGAAGTGCGCCACATAATTCATTCATATGAACAAACTATTGGGACAAACGAAATACGTCTCGTCAATAGCTTAAGATCGAAAGATCTTTTTGTACGAAATATAAAAGCAAATCATCGAATTCGAGAGGCATTCATTATTTTGACGTACCTACTCGTCTACAATACTTATTGTGCTTACAACACAAAAGGACTCGAAAATTTGGTTTTGCCTGTTCATAATAATTTTAATTCAATTGAGGACAAGTGACATTCAAAGACCTCTGTTTCGTCGAACTAATTATATCTAGCGAAACCTCCTAAGTAAGGAGCTATTCTACGTAAATAATACGTAAAATTCTTGAAGTGCAGACGGTGTTTATAGTTACACTAGTTATTATTAGTATTTCTTGTGAAACGACATCTAAACTTGGTTAATTCTTTTTCTAAATGAGATTCCAATTTATTTCTGATTAAAAGATTGCAATAGAACTGCAAAACAATACTTAATTCAACGTGGTATTTTTTCGTTGAATCTGCGACCAGTTAAACATGCGTTTTCATTGTCATTCAAAGGTGTCGTTATTTTTTTTAAATTACTTTTGCAATGTTTCTTAATATTTTTAGAGTTCGTTCCCAAAGGGTGCCAACGGAACCCTATTACTAAGGCTCAGCTGTCCGTCCGCCCGTCACAGGCCTGTATCTTTTGAACCGTAATAGTTAGACACTTGAAATTTTCACAGACTGTGTACTACTAAGGCCGCTATAGAAAAAAATTATACAAATAAAATAATCGGCGTCTTTTGCTCGATAATAATGTATAGTGTTAAATATTGTACGGTGCTCGTGGCTAAGTAATAACTACCGCACGAGTCAATCCATCAGGTTAAGCTACGCTCGCCGGGGTTAGTCTGTAGATGGGTGATCATCTTTTTATACCGAGACTCCATTCCGAGGCTATCATTCGTGGATCTTTGACAGTCGTTATCGTCGTCAGAAGCCTGAAAGTCTGACAACCAGTCTTACCAAGGGGTATCGTATTAACCAGACTCTGACCCTGACCTCCACAACCCAGTAAGGGTTGTGGAGGTCAGATAGCCCGTCGATCCATGTAAAATACTGGTATTCAGCTGCATCCGGTTAGACTGGAAGTTGACCCCAACATAGTTGGGAAAAGGCTACACAGATTGTTAAATATTGTACGGTGGTACGGAACCCTTCGTATGCTAGTCCAACTCGCACTTGGCCAGTATTTTTTCTTCCAGAACTATTTTTCTTTCGTTTTGGAAAACAAACGAAGTGTTATTTTTAACACTTAAGTTGCACAAACGTACTTTCCTCACAAACCATTATTGCACTTATAAAGCTATTGTGACTGGAAATTACAAGCGAGCAGTCCTTTAGTGACTGAATCATAAAATCATTTGCTGAAGTTTCTTAGGCTAGAGTTATTTTAAGTGGAGATCATTATATTCCAATAAAACTCGAATTTCTCATTCAGACTTCGGTGAATAATCTCTTAAAACTTTAGATATCCAATTCAAAATGTCCAATGTCGAAAGTAAAGACGTGTGAAGTGTGAATATGATATTCATTCTTAGAAGTTAAATTACTTTAAAGTAGGTAATAATTTATAATGAGCTGCTTTATGATATTTTAGAACTTGACTTTGATTTAAATGGTGTAAATAGTAAGTCTAGCATTAATTAGTGGTTTTAAGTCTGATAAGTCTTGGCGTGGATGCAAGGTGTATGGAGTTCGGGTTTCAGAAAGTACAGTGAAATAACATAATTTAGGTACCTATAGAGATTCCAATCCTCTTGTTTTCAATTGATGCTATTTCCACTTAAACAAATATCAACTTTAGGCTAGTGGAAGTAATGTTGAACTCAGAATGATGAGGACAGGTCTTCTTTTTTTTCGTATAGTTAGTGACTAACCTCGTGTCAGAATTTTTATGCCACCCATGGTCCTCTAACATGTCGTCGAGAAATATTTCTCAGGCATGGTCGGTTGTCTCACGGTGTTTACCTTCACTGTTTTTAAAGCAAGTGATAATTATGCAATACGCACAAGAATCTGAAAAGTCAGAGGTCCTTGGGTTCAAACTGAAGACGAATGAGAACGGGTAATTATTATTGAAAAAGTAATTTTTTATTTTATTTTATGTTTTGCCCAATCTGCATTTAATTTCTGTGTATTAAAGTAATTTTTTCAAAAACACATACCGACCTACATGTTTGTAAAAGCTTAATATTGCAAACACAAAATAGGCTTCAATCGCCAAGAAAAGAATGTAGGTTACTCAATTAAAGTGTAAGTATTGGTTTCAGTTACCACCAGATGCGGCTCATTTGCATTTTACATTTGCGGGAAATACTTATATTCTCCTGTTGCAGTTTACAGGGACTTGGATAAGAGGCATACGGAAGACATGAAGGTATAATGTAAAGCTATTTGTAACTAGGACCGAGGGGCTCATTGCTAAATCATAATAACTACACGGTGCCAGTCGAAGCTACGTTTGCCGAGGTCTCGAGGATGGCTGATCGTCTATTACGTACCAAGATCCCTCTGTGTCTAGGCTAGAAAAAAGATGATATTTTTAACTAAGATTAAACGAACATAACGATTAAAAGTAGCAATAGTCTAGCGAACGATGTCTCCCACTCTTAGGAAAAGCAAATTAAGCTCAGCAGATAAATATAACCCAAACATGTAATGGAAATCTTGGAGTTAAGTATAAGTCCTCTTCAAACAGTCATAAAACTTCTATACAGTTATGCATTCATAATACCGTCTCCACAGATTATTGGACCCAATTTTCAAGTCGGCTTTGAAGAGGCCAGTTAAACAGGCAACGCGGCGGAGCAGTTTTGTATATTGACATCAAAGAGGGCTTGCGTCAACCGTTTGTTATGCAAATAGAAGACGGTAGTTAGGGTTGAAGGGTTAGCCACTTAGTTTAAAGATATTTTTGCAAGGAGAGCCAGGATTTTATTTGTAATATTTGTTTTAGAATTGAAATTTTTGCCTTGGATTGTTTTGGACTACAAAAGAAAAGAAAAAATAAACTTTTACAGAAAGATAAAAACAGATAGGTATTATCAAACGCACGTCACTAATAACACTTTTGACCTCAAAAACCACACTTGCTGCTACGAAATAAAAGCACAGGCAAAGTCAAATGGTTACCATAAAAACCGGCCAAGTGCGTGTAACTGTACCTGCAATCTATGCAAGTAACTGTTTACTTTACATTACATGTTATTGCAACCGCAAATGTAAGTTGGTCGATTATTACTCGTTAACTTGTAAAGCCTACTTAGCTATGATAGTTTTTCTTTTAATTTTGTTATATATATTACAGCCGTGAATTTTTTCACTTATCCTAAACCAACCATTTAGCTGGCCCCCTACTGCCAGCTAAATGGACACGTGACTCTAACAAAAATTAGCACTTTAAAGTTTAATATTTCGTAAACGGATCCCTGAATCCAAAAATGGTTTTCACAAACTCACAATATTTTTGAACAACCTTTCCGACAACATCCCACAGATGAGAAGAAAAAAACATTCCCACTATACGTGTAGGGGAGGTACCTTAAAAAAAAAAACAGAGATTTATATTTTACTACTTCGTCGGCTTGATCAATATTTATACCCATGTCAAATTACAGCTTTCTAGTACAAAGAGTCTCTGAGCTAAGCCGCGGAAAGACGGACAGACAGACAGACGGGCATAGCGAAACTATAAGGGTTCCTTGTTTACTACGGAACCCTAAAAAGTAGTTTGACTATAATTACCCGAATAATCAGTTATACGTAAAAAAAAAAAAAAGAAAACAAAACACGATCGCACAAAAAAAAAACAGCGCCAAAAAGCTCTTTCCCCTTAAAAATAATGGACACACTGACATTATAATAGCACCTACAAAAGCAAAGTGCAATATCGTGCCAGCAATAAATATGAATAGAACTCAAAACAGAGGGACAGAAACGAAAATTGTTTTAAAGAATCACCATTAATTTGTGTAGGAAGTGATATTTAAATTCAAATTGACTAATATATCAGTTAAATTGCAAGCTTTATGTCACTTCACGAAGTCAAGATCTCCGTTTGTTGTGTTTGTTTTAAAATAGCTGTGCTTGTGGCTACATCCGTGTGTACGTCAGAAACCTAAAATAAATTAGCTCGTAAGTTAAGTGAAAAGAAGTGTTCTAAATAAATGACTTTAGCAACGTGTAAACAGTTGCTTATAATGTAATTTGAAAACATGAAATCATTGTATTTAGTTATTTGTTTGTTTAATTATTAGTTATTTTAGTAAAAGCTAATCGATACACTAACCGAAAAATGCCAAATACGTAAGCAGCGATCGAAATCCTTATATACCGATTCCTTTAAATCCGTCGGCCAACTCTATTTAATTAGTTGTGACCGGGTATATAAAACTAAATTCTGTCTGGCGAGACATATTTTATAGGCATACGCTAGGAAATAATAATTTCAAAGTTTCGTTATCGAAATCGATAAGGAGGGCTAAATATTATATTTTCTATTCAGAATAGATACAGTGAAGAATTTAATTATGGTTAAATTAGTTGATAGACCCATAATGTTACTCTAGCATATTAATACAAGTTGCTAGTATGCATAGCTTTATATAATTGAACTAATAAAGACAAAAAAACAGTCAAACAAACCAATAAAATGTTGTACATTCCGTCAAGCATTTTGGACACTGATGTTTTATGTTTATAGTAATAATTATTGAGAATAGGTACACAGCACAGTTTTACTACTCAGGATGTTTATAAATGGTTATTTTTGTACAGTCTTATTAAATATTTGTCGGCTTGATAATGGACGTTATTTATTGAGTCTGGCGCGAATAGAGTAGTTTTTTCATTTGTTTTGTGCGCCGAAATGAATTTCAATTGTGTATTCGGCCAGTTACAATGTTAGCTTTGGTATATTGTCATTGCTGTTTTATTTACTGGTATGTAAACTAACAGCAATGCAATGTAGTTTCGTATGTTCACAAATATTCACATATAAAGAACGCAATAAATATGATACCGAAAACAATTTGATGAAAATGCAATGTCAGTAAACCAAACTAATCAAGATTCTTCTCATTACAAGAAAACTTTACAACTTGGATTTAAACAGACTTGTTCACAAGAGAAAACATTAGTTACAACAAACACACATAAATGAACTCAACCACATTTGCACAACTTCGCTCCAAGTAACGTACTTTACGTAAAGTGCTACTCAACCAAAAATGCAAAACGCACTCACACACACACACTCCCTTTTCAAACGTCAGGTGCTTTAATTAAAACACCACACTCACACACCCACAGAATTAGCGTGTCTTGTTTATACGTACGCACTCGTCACCACTTTCTATGAACCACAGAAGTTTCCTTTGTCGTCGTAGAGTTACAATTTGCGGAGTAAACAATTGTATATGAAGACAGCTTAAATTTCATAGGATGGAAAAGGAGGCCATTGAGGTAATAGGGATGTTTTGGCCCGTCTTACAGACGAAAACCTCACTCGAGATCACGTAACGTTTTCATAGCACTGGAAAATTCCAAATATATTACCTGCGACCGTTGCATTGTTGAGAATAGGAGAGGGGTGGAGAAGTTTTGCTTAGTTCTTTAATTTTATTTGTTTTCTAGAAAAGGTTTTATGAACAGATATCTGCATTAATCGGGTACACCCTGTGCATACGAACACAAAGTAATGCTCATATTAAAGCTCGTACCTATTAATGAAGCCAACTGAATAATACAAAAAGGAAATTTTTGTTACACTACCTAAACTTTACCTCCCTACATAGCAAGCTACTTTGTTTCAAAGTCAGCCATGATAACATGAACTTTTAAGCCGTAATTTTTGGGGTTTTGTTATTTTCACAGCACTAATTTCGTTCACAAATGGAACAAAAAACAAAGACCAAACAAAATTTTACCAAAAAATACAAAGTACAGTAACACACTCAACAGTTCCACAATAAGCTTATTAAGTACAATCGCATCCACAGCAGCATAAGGCCGCTCAAGACTGGCGCACGTGTGCCCGCCGCGGAATTTCCTCGTTGCATTTACCTCTGATGACGCGTCCCACCATTACCTGCGGGACCGTCCCAGCAATTTTATATTTCGCTGCAATATCGTGCTGGTTGTCACACAGCTTGATAGATTATCTTGTACGGTGATATTTTATAGATTAAAAGTGTAAAATGGGGTGGTGTCATCGTTCGTTGTGTCTGTTTTTGGTGGCTAGTTCGCTGGTGATATATATTTTAGTGAAGTTTTTTGATAGCAGAATAATAATAAGCGAATATGTTTTCATTAATATATGACGTAATAACCTCTTTTACAAGAACGAATAAAATGATAAGATATATTGACATAAGCATGAATACAAATTCATTCTACATTAATGTTGACATGAATACTAATTCATTTCAAACACGTTTTGACACTAAGGTAACGCATAAATAAAGTCAAACATGTAATTATCTGAATCAAAGTTTAAGGGTGTCGTAGTTGCTCAAACGTAGTTTAAAACGTACACTTCAAAAACGATATTAGAATGCAAATCAAGTCAGACACCGAGATTAAAAAACAAGAAAAAACATAAAGTCGTACAGCTACACGCTTTCCAATCCAGTTTACGGCTTAAAATGATATACAGAACTCTTTTACGTTTCCGCCGTTGCGTTCCCCAATCTGAAACGGCCATAACTCACTCATTCCCCACGTACTGTGTTTTATCAAATTTACAGGTTTCAAAAATCCAATCGGGTAGTGTTGAACGAAAAATGTCACGGCAAAATAGGACTTCATAATACAGATGCCGTGGCCCGGCCAATATGCTGACGTTGGTAGGAACACTTGAAACTCGATTTTCACCGTTCCCGTGGTGTGGTGAAATTTATAAGTACCCCGGGTTTGTTATTCCGACAGGTTAGTGGTGGTTTTGAAAAGGTGCTTTGATATTTGTGGCAGATTTGTGTCAAAATGGAATTTAGGCATTCCATTTTGTCACACATCTGCCACAAATAACAAAGCACTTATCGTCGTCTTAGAGTGAAAACCTCATATATGCGAAAAACTGGTAGGCAACTGGGAATTTATATTATAGGTATGCTGATCGCGCGCCGGCCTTAAAATCTGCTAACGCGATGCAGGATTTTGCGTGACGTCTGATGCGTAGGTCGCATGTGGTGATATAGATGCCGCCACAAAACTGCGTGTGCTGCGAGGTTTTTTTCCCAAAAAAGTAATAAAATAAAAAGTCAAAGTTGCATTCCAGAGCTTTTCATTCTAAGG
Source organism: Agrochola macilenta (assembly GCA_916701695.1). Classification (NCBI taxonomy): domain Eukaryota; kingdom Metazoa; phylum Arthropoda; class Insecta; order Lepidoptera; family Noctuidae; genus Agrochola; species Agrochola macilenta. The sequence continues at coordinate 11,241,210 of OU753562.1, forward strand.
CGAATTTATGGAACTGCAGCTCATATCATAAATACTCCATGATTTTTGATTTTTTCCATGGTTTTTGACTTCCTCGTTGGTCAAGTAGTCGCGAGCGCTTTTACTGAGCATGAGGTCCTGGGTTCAATCCCGGGTCGAGCAAAGTGTTAATAGGTTTTTCCATCAGGAATTTCTCAGTACCGGCCTGGTAGATTTGTGCCCGGTTGATGGCACTAGGCTCGGCCCCTGTTACATCGGACTTACACGACTAACATACGAGTAATAACTGGCAAAATGTGGGTGTGCTTAGGGGACATCTCTACCTAAGTCTTCGGGAAATACAGGCGTGATATTATGTTATTGGTTTGTGGTTTTGAACTTGGTAATAAAGTACCTGGAGCACTGGATCACCGAGGACCTGTCAGATGACATTTGATACCTGCAGCCTGTGGGTCCGTTTTACGAGTAGATCTTTCAACTCCCTGCGGGTCCTGTACAATAATGGTTTTAGGATGCTGTTGGGGTTGCCTTGCTTTTGCAGTGCATCAGGTATGTTTGCTAAGGCCGGCATGGACTGCTTTAGGGCAATAGTAAAAAAAGAGTGCCCTCCCTGATGCGCCGCGTGCGGGGCAGCTCCAACAGCCTTCTAAATACCATATTGGGAAGGGTTGATTGCCCGGTTGTTCACGGATCTACAGGTGCCCTCTATAATATAAAATAGCATATAATATAAATCAATCAATCTGCCTAGCCTTTTCCCAAGGTCGGCTTCCAGTCTAACCGGATGCAGCTGAATACCAGTATTTTACATGGAGCGACTGCCTATCTGACCTCCACAACCCAGTAACTGGGTAATACGATACCCCATGGTAAGACTGGTGTCAGACTTTCGGGCTTCTGACGACTCGTAACGACTGTCAAAGATCCACGAATGACAGCCGGGATCAATGGCTTAACGTGCTTTCCGAGGCACGGAGGATTCTCGGTATGTAAAGATGGTCACCCATCCACTGACCAACCCCGGCAAGCGTAGCTTCACCTGATGGATCGACCAGTGCGGCTGTTGTTACTTAGCCACGAGCTCCTCCAGCATATAATATAAATAATTAACAAATAAATAATTAATAAATAATTTACTAACTTAGTTTTAATTACTTTTTACTAACAATGTATGGAATGTTTTATTTCCGAATAAAATGATTAATTAATAGGGGGAGCTGAAGATGTGCCCTTGAATTTAAAAAAATGTATTGTGTTATAGCTTTAGGAACACCAAGAACAGTGCCCAGAGTAATTAAAAAAAAAAAAAAAATTTAATAGCTAAAACTACTTTAAATTATTTCATAATGATTCGAAACTTTTGCTAGATCGTTCTCTTACTGAGTTCGTGAACAAAATAATTTTATTTGTTTTCTTATTTTATTTTGACTAAGCTTTTAGAGTTAGTAGATTTTATCTAAATAAATAAAGTTTAGTTCTTTGTTTCAATTTAAAACTATTTTGTTTAAATTGGATTAGGCTTTATTCAGTAGCGAAATAAAAACTTATGCTGGCATTTTTGTTTGAGATAACCTTCAAGGTAAAGACAAGGAAATCAATTGTTAAGCAGATTGACTCATCATTCTCCTGCTATCATCATCTGCTTAGCCTTTTCCCAACTATGTTGCATGGGGTCAGCTTCCAGTCTAACCGGATTCAGCTGAATATCAGTATTTTGCACGGAGCGACTGCCTATCTGACCTCCACAACTCAGTTACTGGGTAACACGATACTCCGTGGTAAGACTGGTTATCAGACTTTCGGGCTTCTGACGACACGTAACAACTGTCAAAGATCTACAAATGACAGCCGGGACCAACGGCTTAACGTGTTTGCCAAGGCACGGAGGGGTCTAGGTATGTAAAAATGGTCACCCATCCACGGACCAACCGCGGCAAGTGTAGCTTAACCTGATCGATCGACCCGTCCGGCTGTTATTACTTAGCCACAAACACCTCATTCTCCTGCCCTTACCCTAATTCAAAAACTCAAACTCAAAGCATTTATTTCAAATAAACCAATTACAGGCACTTTTGAATTGTCAAGGGGTCGGTCTGTCAGAAAGATGAAGCTAGATGCCCATTCCAAAGCGTAGTAGGTACCTATGGAGAAGAACGGGCAAGAAACTCCACGGACACTCTTTTAAATCAAGATATGGTTCCAAAATATTGGTTACCTCATTCATGTTGAAGTTATACATGTGAGAACGATGCAAAACGTTAAAAGTGTCCGTAACAAAAATAAAAAAATTACAATTATAAAATTAAATTAAATTAAAATAAGCCATGGTAGCTAAGAGATGACCAGTCCCCACTGACGGCGCCCGTTCACAAACATGACGCATGGATTAGCACCATTCAGCTCAACCATTTTGAAGGGAGCTAAATGATCCAACACACGCGCCACCGTCAGCAAGACATTAGAGTGAGCATGACATACTCTCAGTCGCCAGGGCACATTCAAGTCAATGAAAGACATACCCAGTACCTAAATGGTAGCTTTATAGTCGGTACATAGTACTCACACATGTGCCATGCAATTATACAATGTTAAGAGATTGAATTTATACAATGCAAAGATAGTTTTTAAAATCGTGAGCAGCTCCAACAGTATTTTAAAATGCTAATCAATTAGTCTATGCGCCCTTGTGGAGAAAGACCAGCGTTGAGTTAAGCATTTTTATCAGCGATATAATCTCCCAACTTATAATATGCTTGGCTGCATACTGTGCGTTTAATATAAGATTTAAATTTCGTTTCATTCAGTTGAAGTATGTTGGGAGGTATTTTATTGTAACATTTTAAACAGTACCTCATGAAAGACGAGTCCACTTTAGCCAGCCTGAAACCCGGTTGAACTAATTGGTCCCTATTCCTAGTGATGTAATTGTGTCTTGCACCTCTTTCTTATTTGGGTTCAGCAAAATGTTTTCTTCCATAATGACTACAAACTTAAATTGTTTATAGACATATTCAAAACACAACTGTTGTTCTCTAACAGTTGTATAAAATAGCTGTAACAGGAAATTGACGTATGGCCTCAATTTACATTTTTTTTTTTTTTTTTTGTTTTTTGTGGGAAATCATCAAATGACTCCTCCCGCTCTGGGCGGAGCGAGAGGGAGTGTCAGACTTTTACTGACTAAAACCCACCCGTGTTCCTTCCGTTGCCTGTGTGCCGGGGCCGCGATATCCCTTTCGGACAAACTCGGAACCCTGGCAGGCATTGGCCCTTACGGACCCCGTCAGTTGGTGCTGACATCTCTTTGAGGCGCGCGTGGAACACAACGCGCCGTCGACCCGGGCCTGGTCCTAATCGGACGGCGAGCTACCCATTGCCCACCGTCCGCAAGCCCGCGCCTACGGTGGCCGGAAGTCCGCTCGCAACTCCCGACGCCCGGGGCGTCTCCTGCGGCGACTAGGGGCGCGAGGGCGCGCATCTTGCATTTCCCTCGCGCGCTCCGCCTCCTCCTTCGCGAGCATTACTGCTTCGCAGAAGGAAGTGACGGCTTCCCATGCACTCTCGCTCCGGACCATGGCCTGAACCAGGGCCGGACGCGAGAGATCGCCGCTGCCGATCGCCTCCGTGAGGACACGGCGGTGCCCCGCCCAAGCCGGGCAGACCTCCACCGTATGCTCCACCGTGTCCTCCGGGCGATCCACACAATGGTAACACCCGGGCGTTTCCTCCCGCTTTATCCTGAACAGGAACCTCCCGAAACAACCGTGTCCGGTGAGGACCTGCGTCAGGCGGAAGTTGAGGACGCCGTGGCGCCTCTCTAGCCACTCCTCAAAGAGGGGCCTTACCGCCGCAATTGTGGCGTGCCCAGGCCTCAATTTACTTAACATTTCATTCGTGTGGAAAACACCGGCCATTTTAAAACTTAATCAATTAATCGATCAATCAACCTTTATTTGTAAACATAGGTTACAACAGTATCGGGTAGTATTGTTATATTATAGTTTCTTTATGTTTTGCCATTTGGCGTACAAATATACATTTATTGGATACTTTTGTCAATTAAGTAAATTCATTTACAATCATTTAGTACTAACAATGTGATTTTATTTCAATGTAATTTAATAAAAATTCAAAAGGTTATGTCTGGTATTCAAAATATTTAACAAAATGCAATAATGTCAATAATAAATAATTAAATTAACTATTTTCAACGATGAAGGCGCTGGAGTATCTCCGAGGGATACCCAATTCCGAGACAGGCAGTAAAGTTTGGCACTAGTGCGAGATTACAAACACTAGAAGACTATTGTGTTTTATAATGTCCACTTTTATGGACTGCAAATTAATGCACATGCATTAACATAACACGGGGTGGGGCCATTAAAATCAAATTCCTAGAACTGGAAAAAGCGCAAAGGTCTCTGAGCTTGAAAGTCATGTATTATAAACTTTATAGATTCCCTACTGAAAAGCTTTACTCACTAAGTGGCCTTCTCTCAGTCAGGAAATTAAACGTACTCCATGCTGCTTTGAAACTACATAAAACCCTTCCCTATGATTCTAGCCTTAACAAAAACGAAGAAAATATCTTGTTGCACCAAAGTCACGGTTAAAACCTCATATGAAAAAAGACAGTTCACCAGACAATCCGCTTCCATCTACAACAAATTAAATAAATTTGTATTATTTATCCCATGACTTATTGAGAATGTAAAAAATCATTAATAGACTGGCTAGAACGCAAATGCTATGACAATATTGAAACTCTTTTACAAAGCATCATGCGATAATTTGGCAATAAGCGACACTCAATCAAACACACATACACACACACACACGCCTTCCTAGATATAAGTTGAATTTATTTTTATGTACACTCCTTACATAATTATTGTTTCTAGTTTTAGAAAAGTGGGGTCTCCTAGCACAGGTATTTTTATACTTAAAAGGAGGCCACTATGTTACATTAAATATTGTAAAAGGTTACTATACAAAATTAAAATAAATCCTGGTGGAAAAACCCAATAACACTGCTCGACCTGGGAATCGAACCTATATCTATGCATATATAATAATAATTATACAAACAGGATATCATAAAAAGCACTTCATAATAATAATTATACAAATCATTAAAAACCACTTCAGTACTTGCGTAAACATTTTATCGGAAGAAACTTTAAGAGCGCTTCGCATTTCAAGCCCTCTGCGATGCCACCTGCAGTATTCAACGTAACATACAGCGTAGTGGACTTATTCACACGTTATATAAAACGTCACGCTAAAACACAATCTGAATATCGTCGCCGTGCAGTGGAAACCTCGCAAAGAAAAAAATATAATTGTTTTACTTTCTATTTATTTGTTGTGTAACAAACTTCGTAATGCATACTTATAACAAACCTGCATAGCTGTAAGATGCTTCTAATGTCTTCTATTGATGATAATAACAAACTAGTAATTTTTCAGGCAGTTTTTATTTTCCCTTGTAAAATAACGTTTATCTATACAATCACGAGGTTTTCACTGTACTGCGACGATATGTAGTGTAATAATTGTTTTTTTAAAAGTTAAGCAGAAGGTCAGCTGTTCGTTAAGATCTTTAATAAAATAAGTATATAATCTTTCCTCAAGTTTGTGGAAAGATTAGTATCGAATTCATTTGAATCAAATACACGGTCGCCCAAGCATTTAGACGAGGAAAGTGCTAATTGAGGTCTTCTGTATTTTGCAGCATAATATGTAGCTATAATACCTACCTGCCAAACAAAGTTAACATGTAGTACATTGTAAGCACTTCCGTTTGTATGTCATTTGCTTCACATAAAAGGTACACACATATATATTAACACCAAACATAAAACGCTCCAATAAATTAATATTACTTTTTTCGACGCAACACAGCGTTTTTCCGTGATGGCAATCGGGATTTTTTGCCTTATTTACGGAGAGACCGCTTCCCGCTGTGTTACAGTAGTCATGGTTGTGCAACACTATAAATATCCCCTCCGGAAACATGACAAACAATTGTATTGTGGACAAAAATAAACAGCGATTCGACGAAATGCCTTCCATCGATAGTGTGGGGATACGACTGAATATAAGTACCTTACACGTGATTATGAGTGTGTGTGAGTATGTCAATGGCGTTGTGTTTATTTGTGTAAATAGTAATAGTAACACGTGAATGGCTACTTAAAGTCTATCTACCTAGCCTTTTCCAACTATGTTGGGGTCGGCTTTCAGGCTCACCGGATGCAGCTGAATACCATTATTTTACACGGAGCGACTGCCTATCTGACCTCCACAATCCAGTAGCTGGGTAATACGATACCCTTTGGTAAGACTGGTGTTAGACTTTCGGGCTTGTGACGACTCGTAACGAATGTCAAAGATCCACACATGACAGCCGCGACCAACGGCTTAACGTGCTTTCCGAGGCACGGAGGAGTCTCGGTATGTAAAGATGGTCACCCATCCACGGACCAACCCCGGTAAGCGTAGTTTAACCTGATGGATTGGCCCGTGCGGCTGTTATTACTTAGCCACGAGCTCCTCATAAAAATTGCTACTTAAAGTGCTGTTATTTTACGAGTATGTGTTGTCGCTATAATTATTCATTGTTTGGATATGAGGTGACTATTATCCAAAGATCAAATATGACGAGCTAGATTATTTAATAAATTTAATAATTAAGTATGATTTTTTATTATTTCTTAGAGAGAGAGAGATAAAAGTTTACGAGCTTGCTACGGCGTAGCGGTCGTGCTATGCAAGGTACGGTGACGTAGCAAATGATTAGTTAAATATTGTGTAAATCGAATACGTTTATATCTGTTTCTTCCACTGTATAATTAACGTCTTTTAAATTACACAATTCTTCTCTGTTTTGTGTCAATCTAGTTCGGATCTTTTCTTTCTTTGTTGAAATACAATATAATCTACTTACAAACATCTAAAACAGGACACACATAATTGCTAACACACATCACGCCTCCCTTCATTCAAATCACATGTTATCGAACAATCACTTCACGTAGACGTCGCCGATGACTTGTAATAGACGTCGTGTGGGCGGACAGGCCCACCGGTGGGCTATGAACGTGCCCGCTCTCCCGTTGATTGCATTTATTCTATGACGGGGGCCCATCTAGGGGCGAAGCTCGGCTGGGCATAATGACGTGCCCCAGGCGAACAGTGCGATCAGAAATTCCCTTGTTAATAGATTTCTGAGAGTCGATTCATGTCAATTATGTTTGGACGTTCGGAGCCTGGGCTTACTGGAAAATCAATTCGGGTATTGTTCTTTTTGTTGCGTTATTTTTTATCTGGGGTAGGCTTTGTGGAGCCAAATTAGTTTCAATAATATGTATTACGTAATCATTCGGTTCAATAAAGACATTTTATTTTTGTGGATTGGGAATTTGGCAAGCTTGTTGGTATGTGTAGCAAGATATGTACAGTTAACGGCACATTAGTGTTGTCAATTTGACATTGATAGAGCCTTTAAGTCGTAGGAGTGACAGCGATTTTCGTAGTGCAAGTGTTACCACTGGTATGCGGAGCACTGTCCATAAGTCCTCTCTAAACTTTTGCATCAGGAATATTGGCGAGAGTTTTTGTTTATAATAATATATAACAGTCTAAGTTTTATGTAGTAGTAGGTAGTTTATTTTATACGCGAATGAATAGGGATGTTGACTGGAAAAAAAAAACTTTTTAGTCCGTAAGTCAGATAATAAAAAATATTAGTCACGTATTTTTTTGCTTCTATGATATTTATAAAAAATGGTTAAGATAAAACGCATTAAAGTTGGTGAGTGGGGGCTCGCTATGTCACAAGTCAATATAAAATTTACCGGAGAGTGACGTCATGCCACATTTTAACTCAATGTATTGCCGTAATCTTCTGATTACGTAAAAAAAGAAAAAGTCGTGTCCAATATTTTTTAATATAATAATCAATCAGAAAGACAAAAAAAAACTTTTTTGTCAACATCCCTATGATAACACTCTATCAAACACTAAAAAGTGATGTTATTCAAACAATAAATCTATTGAGCCTATTTCAAAATCCGATGTCTACAAAGAGTAAAAACATCAATAATAAATAAAGATTAAGATAAGTATTAAAGTAGATAATATTAAGTACCAACTTCCTCTAAACTTCATTACATAACCAGTTAATTAGTTTTCTGGTACTTTTCGTTAAATGAGGCCGAAAATTTCGGTACCCACCTACTAATTATATCGAGCCTCCGATATTACTGGAATATTAAAGCTAAGAACAGATAATAATAAAGTACTTACCGATTATTATAAAAATGTTCCAAATTAAGCCTGCGTACCTATAAATTATGGATTATAACTTTGGATTATGTATCCTTGTGTTAAAAAATTATCAATTGTATAATACGAGTTATTTTCGTAGACTACGTGTAAACGTCGGTAATTAACATTTATGTAATTATCATATATCAACCTATTCCTCCTTCTTATTGTTTTAAAAAAAGAAAAATCACTGTAATTTAAAAACGTTGCTTAAAGTTAAGATAAATTAAGCTTAAATTTACGTTACACTGACTTAATCATTACTTAATTTTAAGCTACGTTTTAAGTAAGGGTGATTGTGCCTAACTTCGATGTCATTATTTTACTCAAAAAAAAAAGAATTTCCAAATAAGTTTACATGGCAATATAAATGTCAAGATTTCGAGAACATAGAAACAAGTATGTTTCCACCCGTGCCTGCAAGAAACTCCATTAGCCGCAGTTCCTCTGTATTTTATAACATACAATTTTACACACACTTCTTAACAAGCTAACTTTATGATATACATCTTATACATTTGTGCCCTCGAGATTTTTAAGTTTCAGCGAACTTAAAACTCGTGCGGGGTCATTCGGTATCTCAAGTTCCCGCGGGTACTAACTTACCTAAGCGGTCGGGTTAAAAAGTAGACCGTTTCTTTTTTCTTTTCTTCTCTGTAGCACTTTCAGTTACTCCGTTGAGACGTGGGGGAAGTAAGGGTTCTTGTGGAAGTTCGATTGTCAGGGGAATTATATTCGATTGTCATTTTTGTTTAATTTGAGGATAGTGCTCCAGCTTAATAAGAAAAGTAGTTCCCCAGTGTATTGTTACCCATTAATTATGTTACCCAGGACACCATCATGATATTTCTAGTACTTAATCGATACGTTTTATAAAACATCGTCACTTTTCGCGTTTGCCTGTATGTCCGCGTTGTTCTTCTAAAATATTCAACGGATTTTGATGAGGTTTTCAACGAAATTTAGAGAATGTATTCTGGAAGGTTTATGTGTATAAAACATTAATTTTAAACTAATAGATAATTAAGAAATCTCGATGTTTTGTCAAATCGTAAAGACATTGCGACGCAGGCGCGGGTCGCTAATTAAAAATATAAAACAAGGAATCATACCCGGCCGTTTCAGTAGAACATCAAATTTTCCAAATAGTTCGCCTTTTTGGTAATACGAATTTACACAAAGTAAAGCGCCTACCCTGGGTACCCACCCACGACCTACAATATTATAACTAACTAATAAGTATGTCAAAATCACAATGATCTTTATTCTCATTATTATAAGGTTGCTGTTGGGGTGCTGGCACCAGAGGTTAATAACTAAGATCGAGCTGTAGAGCTTTGTGCCAGTATTTTTCTAAAGATCTTTGTGATCATCGGCCACCACCCACTCTTATTTTTCGTGTGGTTAGTGACTAACCTGGTGTCAGAGTTTTTCTACCGCCCATGGGCCTCTGACTTAGCTTCACATGCCGTCGAGATATTTCTCTCAAGCATGCCGATTTCCTCACGATATTTTCCTTTTATTTATTTTATTTTATTAACAAGTAACAAGACTAGATGTTAGTAACAATATTTCTTATCACCTATGTTAGTAAACTTAACCTACGAAGAATAATACATTTTATGAAGCGAGTCATAATTATACAAGACGCACATGAATCCGAAAAGTCAGAGTTGCGTGCCGTGGGGTCGAACTCGAGACCTATGACTTAGCAGTCCGACGGTCACACCACTGAGCTATCACTGCTCTATTAGTCACCTAATTGAAAAAGTTCACGAACGATAAAAGTATAAATACACACTCATCTAAAAACGAAACACGACACCGGTCAACGAAAACCAATTCCTTTTAAACGAAAGGTCCTCCTTCCAGCCGTCCTTACAAATAATTAACTAACTAATAAAAGGTTTCACATAACAAAGCGAATGGCACTCAATGCAGTACCAATACCTCTTTATTTTGAAAACACCAATAAACTGAGAACCATTAGGTACTGGGTTTTATTTTATTTACTTCTCAAACAGCTTAAGTGGACGTATAAAGTGTGGGAAAGGCCAAACGGTAGGTATTTTAGGTGCCGTAGGTGATTTGCAGAAAATTGAAGGTATTCCCCTCCATCCTGGTTGTCTTAAAAGACCATGAGACTAATTTATGTTAAGGGGATTGCTGGCAGTGTTCGAGTGTACAATACTAACTAAAGCCCCATTCACATGATGCAACTTTCTTGCACACAGGCAATATAATCGCACCGTGTACCTAAATCAGTCTATACGCTTGATTTCATCATCATCATTATTTCAGCCGAAAGACGTCCACTGCGGACATAGGCCTCCCCCAAATGGGGGGGTTTGCTATAATCACCACGCTTGGCAGACGGGTTGGCGATCGCAGTATGGTGTTAAAATGCGTAGAGAACGCTGCTGCCCATTCTCTCCTGAGTCCCTTAGTCGCCTTTTACGACACCCACGGGAAGAAATGGGATGGTACTATTCTTTACGTCCTATTCACATGAAACATGCTTGATTTACTCGGTGCAATTTAATTGCCGGAAGCATACCATAACTTGAAGCAACAATAAAAGTTGCACTGTCTAAACAGTGTTTAGACGATGCAAGTAATTTTTTGCTTCAATTTTATTTTACTCCACAGGCAAGAAACTTGCATTGTGTAAATGGGGCTTTAGAGTACTCACGGTTAATCTTCATGTACGCTAGTTAACAAAGCAAGCTATTTTTCCAATCAGTACCTACACAGACCACACTTCAATTTCCAATAGCATTTGTTAATAAAACAGGACAATAAAGTATATATAAACATAAATAAATAATTCACCAATTATCAAGGTTTTGGTAAAAATGTTACTTCACAAATTAATTTATTTTAATTTGCGACACAGAAGCGTACCTACGTAACCGTCTATGCATATTGATTTACTTTTGAGTGGTAGAATGTGTAAAGTATCTAAAATTTGGTATGTAATTAACGGGAGCTTCCTGTGCTCAATCGGGACTCGGCTCCACATTTTTCAAGTGCATAGTCGCGCGGGTTTTTAAATAATGTAATATTTATTTTTATTGAAATAATATGTGCAGATAAAATGAGAATTTAATGCGGAATTGATAATTTCGTAATTTTTCTGATATGTTTGAAAATATGACAAGTATGTTTTTTTATCATGTTTATTAACAAAAACACTCCACACCCAATTTTTCTAAACAGTTGATCATAAACACCCTTCCATTCATTAACTTCCAATGCAACAGTATTTAACAAACCTTATAACGTCTAATTAATAGTAAAAGTATACTCGTGGCTAAACGAAAACGTTTACAATAGAAACACATTTTTTACACTATTATTGTTGGATGTAAATACCTTTATTATCCTAAAAATAGTAATCCTACTATTACAATAAATGTGAAAGTTTGTATGTTTGGATATTTATTACTCAATCACGCAAAAACGGCTGAACGGATTTGGATGAAATTTGGTACACTAATAATTTATAACCTGGATTAACACATAGTTTAATCCAGGCTATAAACGCTTTTTATCCCGGTAGCACTTTCCCGTGGGGTAATAAATTTACTCCCTCCACGCGGGCGAAGCCGCACGTGAAAGCTAGCATTTAATATTATAAATGGGAAAGTAAGTTTGTTTGTTTGTTTGTTACGCTTAAACGGGTGAACAGATTTGGATACAATTTGGCACATGGATAGATCATGACCTGGGACATAAAATACTTTCTATCCCGATATTCCCACTTCTTCTTCTTCTCTTCATCATCGAGACTTAAGGCTTGTGTAGACCAGCGCGTTATTGTTATACTGTGAAGTTTTATTAGAAATTGTATTGTTCGTGTCGCGTCGTCGCGCCTGTCTGCACAAGCCTTTATGCCGGTGAAACAGCGGGGTGCAGCTAATATTGCATAAATGGTTGATGTTGTTATCCTGTAAGTAATTGTTGCACTTATAAACGTATTATTAAGGAAATTATTTTAAATATGTATTTAAAATAATTTCCTTAATAATACGTTACGCAATATATGTATATTGCGTAAACAATTGTTGGCTAACCTAAATAAATAAACGAAATATTCTCTTTAGAGTTTATATTCCACTATCCACCTTAGTACTGTGTGTAATCCTGATGATCGAGCTGAAGCCGCGCCCGGTGATATTCCGTATGACCGGGCACACGGGATTGTGGATGACATAATGCGTCCCCTAAAACGTTTGCTGGATTTGAATTCATTAACTCGTTGAAAACTAAAACAGATTGAACTAATTTTGATCGGAGTTCATTGTGTACTGATCTATGTTAGAACTGGGGAGAAAAATAATGGCCGGATAGATGTTATGGGGTAATAAGTAAAACAGAAGGGGAAGTCAAAATTTACTTTTCACTTTCACGAAAAAAGATTCGTGGTGCTTATTAGAAACTTTTTGTTGAAAAAATAAACAGAAACCACTGCTCAAGAACATGTTTCCACGAATGTTATGAATTTTATCTGTAAGTGCTAAGTCTATTGATATAAAACGTTTCTAGCTTAACTTAATACTACCATTATAATATTATCGAGCCAAAGTAATAATATAAATAAAAAAAATTACGGCCTTAAAATCCGCCTATCAAGATTTTCCTACTTAATAAGTAAAAAGAAAATTTCTCACAAAAATAAACACTTAATGTTAGGAGGTACATAAAAAATCCATTCCACTTTGCCAAGTTCAGAGAAGTTAAATTTAAAATCAACTGCCAACATCCCTCCAGTAAAATCAAATTATTTTTGCCACCGTGAAAAATGGGAAAACATTTTTTTTTTTCTTTTGATGTAAGAAAACATTGCGTCCAATATTTTGGGTAAACATCAATTTGGCGTAATGACCTGTTCAGCGTATAATGTTGTCTAATGATTTAAATAATGTTCCAAATTCAAATAAAATCGGTTGGGTCGTGTTTGGGTCTCATTAGTAACAGTTTAGTAACACAATGGTTTGGTTCCCAATGTACTGTACGGCACGCTATAGCATGATGGGAAATCGTATTATGAGAACTTTAATTATATCGGTTAACAGCTTTTCTAAGGACTATTATTATTTTGGAAATATAATTTCAAGGAAAGCGGAAACGTCGATATAACTGAGGTGAAGCAGGTGAGGATTCTAATTGTACTCGTGGAGTGTTGATACCTACTATAGTCTACGAGTATAACATGATTATATTAAGCTCGCTATTATAGCATGGAACTTCAATGCCGAAAGTTTCTGAGACGAGAAGCAGCGTGGCTGGTGATGAAATATCGTTCAACATGAACAAAATTTTATAAAATTCAATCTCAATATCCTACCTAAAGTTTATAACTAAACGTGGCTTAAAACACGCTAAACGTCGCATCAAAGTTACTTCTTTAATAAGATTCACGTTATCGAAACTCCAGACAAGATTAGTTACGTGTTGACGCATAAACTGTAAACGATTTCCACATATTTCTCTAGTCTATAAAAATCTAGCTTTGTGGCTTGGCAAGGAAATAAAAATTGAAGGCACAATAAAATAAGAAAGATTCGTGTTGTGCGTTGAATAGGAATCATATTGTAATATTCGATACTGGAGTTACAATTTAGTGAAAAATTGTTATTCTTGGAAAGAAAATGGGACAAAATATGACGATTTTTTATGCGTTCTTAATGAATAACTGTCTGCAGAATAATCACAAGTGTGGCAGATAATTCATCCATTCTAAGAGTGATGTCATCATTTTAAAAAAAATGTCCAAAGGATAGGAAATAACCACGGCAAACGAGTACAACAAATATAAGGTTTATCCGAATATTCAAATCAAAATCACAAAGCAATAAAATCGAATTTTAAATTCGAAACCCAAGAGTTAAAAGCTCACATAACTATTATATTCAACTCAAAACGGGCCAATCGGAGCGCAAAATGTTCTTACAAACAGGATTTTGAAGAACGCCGATTGGTGGATTTCCAGTAGACCTAGCATTTCAAAAACGCTTTGGGGGAATGTAAAGTGGCGTGATATAGTTTAGATTATGTCCTAGATTTGCGTTCTTCAACGCAGTCGGTAGCCATTTGGCTTCATCCAGAGTGAACAAGCGGTGACAAGGCGGTAGCGGGCGCGGTGGCGGGCGCGATTATGTGGCCACAATGCATCGCGAGTTGTTGTAGTGGACAGTGGAGGCTAAAGTCTGATTTACACGGTGCGATTAAATTTTATGTGGCATAAGTTGAAAAAACAAATTTAAGTTACACCCTTTTTAGTATCTAAACAGTGCTGAGACGATGCAAGTCGTTTGTTGCTTCAATAAGTTGCATCGTGTAAACGGGGCTAAAGCCCCGACGATGATTGATATGATTGCTTGCTTTAACAAACATAAATGAATAGAAATCATAATCGTAAAACAATAGACGAACGCTCGCTAGCTAAGTCGTCGAACTAGACACGCCGTCACTTCACAAGAACGCAATCGGCTGTTTCATATGTGTTTGGCTAAGTTTTTCCCGCAGATTCGGCACGTGGAGGTCGCAAATTATCCCACGGGAACCCAAGTAATAGGCTATCCGGGTGCCAAAGTTCATCCTAATCTGTTCAGTCGTTTAGGAGTGAAAAGGTAACAGACAGACAGAGTAACTTAATATTCGCATTTTTAATATTAGTATGGATGATTCTCGCCCGCCTTATCCTCCGCGCAAGCTCCTCACCCAGCTCGTGACCTTCATTTTCAGGTCGCTGCAACTGCGCGTGGTTATATTTGCATGGTCGTAATAAAGCAATAAAATGTTTTTCGCGTGGCTGAGAGCTCATTTCATACAGCTAGTCTTGAACGAGTTAAGGCTCTATAGATGTTGTTTGTTTTATGTATTTTACTGCTGGTTTTTAGATGCCAGATGTTTTGATGCAGAAAGTTTAACAAGTTTAAGAAACTACTACTATTAGCTTGTTGTATGCACGTGTTTTTGTGAAAAATAAACCAATTTTTCTTTTATTTCTTTTTCTTTTACTGTTTATGTGCAAATAATTTATGGAATCTTTGTTCTCTGCATTTTGGCCTAAAGTAATAACATTATTGCGGTATTTTTTTTTTAAATTATATTTGTAAAATACTAGGGTTTATTTAAGAACGTTGCTTAAAGGTGACGTTCAAACATCAAACATTTATGGTTAGCACGCGTAGCCACTTTTTTTTGTTTGCTTGCCTGTTTTGTGTCCCACTGCTGGGCAAAGGCGTCCCCTTTTTCCTTTCAGAACTCTCTGTCTTGTGTAGTCTCTGGCCATGTTGACCCTGAAAACATGATCAGATCGTAACACCACATTCACCGCGGTCTACCTCGACGGCGATTTCCTCTTGCTTATATTTATCTCAAGTACATCATAATATTTAAAAGCCAAAACATCTTCACATAACCAGAGCACTCCTATTACGTTTCGAGAACCATTAGACCCCATTTACAACCAAATTTATTTCCATTCAACTTTCATGCGAACTCCTAGCCATAATGAATGGCTGTTAGCTCGCCTGCAAATCTTATGGCTATTCCGAATGCCTATAGACATGACCTAGATGCCACACGCTTGGCATTCCATTAAAATTATAGAGCAATTTTATTTATATAATTCTTGTTTTTGTCGACTATTTTACTGTTTTACTTCAAAGTTTTTGTATGCAAAAGTACCAAAACGTTTTCTGTAAAGAATATTCAATCTATCCTAAAATACGGATGATTAAATGGCAAAATGTCGGATTACAACAATCCTCCAATATAAGTACAAATCACAATTCAACTAACTGTGATTGTCAATCCGTCCGCGAAACGTCTTTATGGCTACATTTCTTTTCATTTTCATGTTTATTGCAATGTCCCTTGGTCCTATTTAACCACACGACAATACATTCGGAATTACATGGGACTCAAACTTAAACAGCAAAATGTTGACGTTTCATGCATCTACATATGAGTATTATGTTCTACGTTAGAGCGTTTGGTTTCCACACCTAGTCGTTCAGGTGGACCATTGTGCGTGGGCCAAGGCAGCCATCGGTGGTTATTCCAACCAGCCCACCTCTCCAGACGTTGATAATGTCTCCTGGTCTGTTTAAATTATCTGGCCAGTCCAGTCCTCTACCTGCCCTTTCGTGGCGGCGTGATGTTACGGTTTAGATGTTACATCTCATTATCAAAAACACTCCCTTGAGGTTATATAAAGCCAGTATTCATCAGTAAAACTTCTATGCAACGTCAATTAACAAACGATTTAAAAAGAAAAACTCTCTCAAATAAAACGTAGGTACACACACATTTTGAGAGTGCAATCCATCCAGCCTCTCAAAGCGACAGATGGAATCAGTTATCCGACGGATACAGTCCGTATGCACTCGTGTTATAACAAAAGCGTTAAGGTGTGGATACACGGGCAACTTGAATTGCTTAATTCTGGGGAATGTTGGTCATCACGTAACTTCGTGACGTCACGACAATATTCAGCCATTGAAGCCGATGCCAACATGTCATGACAAGATGTGACCATATTGGGCAATATGGAGCAATTTAATAAACTAGGTAATACACTTACCGGCCACCGTAGGCCCGGGCTTGCAGACGGTGAGCAAAGGATATCTCGCCGTCCGATAAGGACCAGGCCCCGCGTCGGCGCGTTATGTTCCACGCTCGCCACAAAGAGATGTCAGCACAACAGATGGGATCCGCTAGTTCCGATGCCTGCCAGGGTCGCGGGAAACTCCGAACGGAATACCGTGGCCCCTGGAAACACACAGGCAACTGAAAGAACATGGGTGGATTTTAGTCAGTAAGAGTCTGACCCGCTCACTTCGCCCAGAGCGAGAGAAGAAATTGGATAATTTCCCACCCAAAAAAAAGAAAAAAAAAAGGTATTACACCTAGTGGTGTAATACCTTTTTTTTTTCTTTTTTTTGGGTATCAAGTATCATATGTACAATATACCAGTACCTAGTGGTACTGGTATATTGTACATATGATACTTATTGGAAAAGTGGAAATGCAGCATAACATAATATGGAGAAATTAGACGAATCTCTCATCTGATAACGGTGAAGGTTCATAAATTACATTGTGGAATCGCGCATGTCCTAGATTCTAAGACCAGAAATTGGAAGGTATGGGTGTCATTCGTCAACCCGCACTGGGCCAGTGGTTTATAAGGGGCCGTTTTCTCCCATAGAAAGGAGATCGGAGACCCATTTGCGGGATTATTTTAGGCTGATGAATG
This sequence comes from Agrochola macilenta, assembly GCA_916701695.1. Taxonomy (NCBI): domain Eukaryota; kingdom Metazoa; phylum Arthropoda; class Insecta; order Lepidoptera; family Noctuidae; genus Agrochola; species Agrochola macilenta. The sequence continues at coordinate 11,258,791 of OU753562.1, forward strand.
CTTAAGATAAAGGAAATCTTGGTCAACGAATCTATGAATTGCTTTATTTGCTTTTCTATCTACCTCCGGCAGCAGTGCAATAATTGCTGATAAAATTGCCCGTGTAACCACAGCTTTATAACAAAAGCGTTACCGACGACATCCCGAGATTTTCATTATTCAGTGCCGCACATATTTACCGTTTCTTTGTCTCGGTATGCTAACGCTTGTTTCATGTGTAACTTTGAACGTATGTTTGTTATGTAGATATAATGTAGATACTTGTATGTGTAGGAATGGTGCATATGATTGCTAAAGGGAAAGGGATTTTTTTGTAGGGCAACTAATATTCTATGAGGCACCCAAGAGTTGTGTTTAAAACATATGATACTATGCACAACATAATGGTACAGATACTTGTGTAAGAGTTCTGTTGTTGCAAGGAATTACAGTCACATGTGTTTGAGTCGATGTAAAGGCTCCTAATTTCAGGCGCCACGCGACATTATTAAAAGTATTTCTGAGAAAACTTCACGGTAGAACAATTACCGGTGTCGCGTCGCGCCTGTTTGCGGGGGGAGCCTTAGCTTTCGTTTCTGAACCAACGTAAAGACCGACATTAATATCTCAATTGAAATTTGTAATTTTTCTGTTATATCATGATGATTTATACCAGGTCAAATTATTGCTGGGGAAACTTTACAAACTTGACGGTTATAGAAAAACGATAAACCAACAAATAAAGATTTTATCCTAACTAATATTATAAATGCGAAAGTGATTTTGTTTGTTTATTATGCTTTCACGATAAACGGGTGAACAAATATGGATGAAATTTAGCACATGGGTAGACCATGCCCTGGGTAAGGATAAAGGATACTTTTATCCCGATATTCTCACGGGATCGAGACTTATGTGGGTGAAACCATGGGGCGCAGCTAGTAAATTCATAGTTTTAAGTCACTACAGTTGATTGCGGGATCAACGGCTGCTGGTAGAATTACCTACTTGAAACCATTTTTTTGTTTTTGTTTTATCACGTCTGCGAAGTTTTGCCAGCTAATTTTATTTGACCTTGTTTAGATTTCATATATTTATTAGTTAGTTAAAGACAAATATTTTATAAAGTACACAACTACACAATAGTCATACACTCATCTCACAATACTCCAAACATACTGACAAGATCTTGTTCCATTCGATACCGAACACATCACAGTCGGGCTAAGCGTTCAAATCATTATTACCCATTTAGGGATATTTTTAACCGACTTCCAAAAAGGAGGAGGTTATATTAATGTTCGACGCGCATGTTTTTTTTTATGTATTTCCGTCGATTTCTCCGTCAATTGAGGACCGAATTTGAAAACTCTTTTTTTTTTTAAAGGGTATGTATGCTCTCGGATTGGTCCCATATAAATTTAATTAACTTTGCTGGGATAGTTTTTGAGTAAGCTTCAATAATACATATTTTTCCCACTTAGTATATGTGGATGATATATGATGATATCTTCCTGTGACTGTTATTTACATAGCAGGTACTGGTATTCGAATTTATGTGGGGTAGGTACCACAATTAAAAAGTGAAAAATAAAAACTTTTTACAAAAAAAAAAACAACCGACTTCCGAAAAAAAACACTACAAAGTGAAAAATTACTTTAATTTCGGAAGTCGGTGGCAAAAAACGAAAATTCAAAACCAAAGACACCGACTTCCGAAATTAAAGTTATTTTTCACTTTGTAGTGTTTTTTTTCGGAAGTCGGTTGTTTTTTTGATGAATGTGTAAGGATTTTCGATGAGGGTATTTCACGCGTGTACCACGCCAGCGAGCGGCAAGCTGTTAGTTAAAATAAAATAAACACACATCGGCCCATAAATCATCGCGGAACGTTTAAAATTATTTTGTGTAAAATATTGGAGCACTTGTTATAATTTATTTACCATAACATGCAATGTACATGTGCTTAATTTATAACTCTACACTTTTTTATCGCCTCTTCATCATGATTTATTTAGAGTTAAACAAGCTGGAAATAATAATTCTTAGTCACGTAATATAAAATTCAAATTGCAGACCATCCGTTTATTCAAGTCCAAACATCACTTTAAAACAATTTATAATTGATTAAATTCAATTTGGTTGTGTTAGACAAGCCGCTACGGATTGTCGATGTAGTCATTCGTATGCTGGGCTCGTAACACCTCGTAGATCCTCGTAGCGCCTCGTAGCGGCTCGTAGCCTCGTAGCCGACACGCGTCACGGCGCGCTTGAACGTCAGTTCTGTCGCCTCGGGCATTCCTAGTACCCTTTTGTGCAAATGTCGAATTTATTTCACTTGAATTGTTAATCGATAAGTTGAATAAATGTGTTCTGCAGTAATAGGGATAATTGAAAATGAACGTGTTGTGAATACACAGGGAGGGGTTAAGCAATTCTGCGATATTCAAGTATTAGCAAGTCATTTTAAATATGGGAATGAAATTGTTTTCACATATTATACTTTAATAATACTAGCCTGTTATTGTCCCACTGCAGGGAGAAGGCATACAGAGAAGGCACGAGCAATGGTCATCATGCTTGCTCAAGACGGGTTGGCGATTTCAGACTTAACTTAGTACAGGTTTCCTCATGATGTTTCCCTTCACCGATGCAGTGATGTTCAAGATAAACCTAGAAAGTACATATGAATTGAAAAAGTCACATTGGTACTTGCCCGGATTTGAACCCTCGTGCATCAGAGGCGTGGTAACATACTTTAGCATTTCAATATATTATTCAACTACAGCCCATGTGTTTTATGCAATTTCCCTTCGGCATAAATGACGAACTTCCAAACAAACTGTTATCCCCTACTAAACTCCTTTAGAGGACAAATTTTCAAAAATTTTATTTTATTTTTTATTTTATTGTATTTGGGTGGCTTACAGCTATCAATACAAAAGTAACAGTGAGGTAATTGACGACAAGCCATTTACAAGCCTCCACAGTTAGCAATAGACTATTGTTGTACAAATGTTCAAATTGAATACCAATTCAAAAACTATAACACTATGTATATAACACTAACACTAAGTATACTTTAAAACTAATTATTAAATTAAGTAAGTACTGGATAGGCAAAGATGCATGCGCAACCGCTATTACAATACATCAGCAACATTAATATAGTGTTTAGATAAAATAGTAGAAATGGATGCTAAGCTGCTTGCAAACAAATCGATTGAGGGGTGTTTATTCTTAATAATTTCGTTAAATATTTTGACTGAGCGAATTATATAAGAATTAGTACGGTAAACTGTGCGAGCGTAAGGAGCATGAAGGAGATTTCTCAAACGAGAATGACGAGGTGGAACATTCAGAGACAGCTTAGAAAGAAGTTCAGGACATTCAATCCTTGATTGTGCTATTTTCACTAGGAACCGTAAGTCAGATATGTTTCTCCGAGCTACGAGCGGGAGTAAGTGGAATCGAGCGCATCGTTCATTGTAACTCAGATGATGGATTTTGAATTTGTAGCCTAAGTATCTCGTGAATTTCCGTTGTATTCGTTCCAATCTGTCTGAATGCACTGCATAATTTGGATTCCAAATTTGACTCCCATATTCGAGATGACTGCGGACATAGGCACAATACAAAATTTTCAATGTTTTCATTTTATTGAACGAACTGGCATTACGGATAATGAATCCCAGGGCTTTGGATGCTTTTTTGGCGATATGGTCGACATGACACTCGAAGGTGAGCTTACTATCAAGCAGGATACCAAGATCTCTGGTGACATGAGTTCGAGATAAAGGCTGATCTGCAATTGAGTAGTCAAATATGATTAATAGCTTCTTCCGGGTAAAGGTGATAACTAAGCATTTCGATATGTTAAGATCTAATTTATTTATTCTACAATAGCTTACCAGTCTAGATATGTCCGCCTGTAAAAGTCTAGCGTCATTCAAACTCTTAACTGATGTATAAATTTTCATGTCATCCGCAAACATTAGGTATTTAGAATGTTTGATACACTCGCCGATATCATTAATGAAGAGTACAAATAATAACGGCCCCAGTAGGGAGCCCTGTGGTACACCAGAGGGGATGATTGACCAGGAGGACATAAAGCCAGTAAGGACCACTGCTTGTGTCCGATTTAGCACATAAGACGAAAACCATCTGAATAGGTCTCCCCTAATGCCCAAGTCGAAAAGTTTCCTCAGTAGAATGTCATGGTCGATTCTATCAAAAGCCTTGCTATAATCAGTATAAATAGCGTCCACCTGCGACCCATTATCCATGTGCTCAGTAATATAATCTGTGAAAAGAACCAGGTTAGAGACTGTAGACCTCCCCTTCAGAAATCCGTGTTGATGAGGACTCAAGCTAGAAACCACGCTGCTATACAACTGATTATAGACTATGCGTTCCAATACTTTGGCTAGCAGGCAGAGTTTTGAAATTGGCCTATAATTTTCAATTTTGTCTTTAGCACCCTTCTTATGGATGGGCGATATGAAAGCAGATTTCCATAGAGAAGGCACAATACCGGCAGATAATGACCTTTGAAACAAAAGTGATACAGGTAGAGCTAGTTCCTCAGCGCACTTAACTATGAACACAGCAGGTAGGGCATCGGGGCCGGCAGATTTGGTTAAGTCAAGGGATTTCAAATGTCTATGAACAACCACTACGTCAATTTCAATTGTACTCAAATCACAGTTGGAAACACAGCTGGTCGAACCACAGTTGTGACTTGCAGAGGAAGCATCCAGAAAGGTTGTGCGAAAGTAATCAGAAAAAAGCTCACAAATTCCCCCCCCCTGAGTCACTTTTATTTTCACCATATGACATACTCGATGGGAAATTACTATTCATGCGTTTACTTTTCACATATGACCAGAACAGCTTTGGGTTAGTACCTATTGAGGACTCAATTTTAGTCATGTAAGACTTATAACAAAGCTGCTCAACATCATTGGCTCTGTCGCGAAGTAATTGATATGATAAGCGATCAGAAATATTACCGTAGACTTTAAATTTCCTATAGTATTTGAATTTTTCTTTAAGTATCTTAATGAGCGCCGAGTTATACCAAGATGGATACTTAAAGAGTTTACACAAACGCTGAGGAACGTGCTTATCTCTGATATCGAACAACGTTGAATAAAAATTCTCTACAGCTTCCTCAACAGTGCCTTTCAATATTATGACGTCCCAGTCAATGCCCCGCAGGTCAGATCGAATACATTCGTAGTTGCCTTTGTTATATTGATACTCCATGCGTGCACTGACGCTAAGTGACTGAGGTTGTACAGTTACAAGCTGAATTAACAACGCAGGGTGATATGCGTCCTCGATAGTTAAGGGTTCTAAACATGCTGACACGGTGACGGGAGTATTTGCGAGGATTAGATCTAGAATTTTGCCGTGCCTGTTATTAATAAGGTTAAATTGCTGCAGACTACAAAAATCAATGGTGTCAACAAAATGAGTGAACATGCTAGTTTGAGGCGCGATCGGTCTAATTCCATCATATGAAGTAGTCCAAGTAATGGAGCTCATATTAAAGTCTCCAAGAACAATAAATTTGTCTGTAGGGTGGTTATTTATTAAGTCCGAAAGATTGTCTAAATAAGCATGTAACTGATTAGCGAAGCTATTACCCGAATTCTGTTCACATAAATATAAAGTACATATATTAAGGCGGTAGGTGTGTTTATCACAGCTGGTTCTTAATTGAATCGAAATCCAAATGTCTTCCGCACTGGACTGCCAGTCAACATTCTCAACTACAGCAAGTTCACGGCGGACCGCCACCAGTACGCCGCCACCACGCGACTGCGCTGTGGTCGCGAAGTCACGGTCGCGCCGCCACACTAGGTACCTATCGTCAAAAAGTTCACTGTCCAAAATCCCATCAACGAGCCAGGTCTCTGTTAAAGTGATTATATCATAGTTACATTTAGCTAAATTCCTGCAAAAGTTAATTGACTTCGTCCGCAGCCCTCGAACATTCTGGTGATAAATGTTTAGTTCATACACTATAGAACGTGACATCTACAAATAAGTAGTTAATTAAAAAAGTATGTAAATAATGTGTGATAAACCCGACCAAGAATATAGGCCTCCGTTTATCAGCATTAAAAAAAAAGTATAAGCTCCATCGACAGCTCACAAAACAACATTTTGTTTTATGTAAACTATTCGTATAGGCGTAAGTATTAGTTATTACGGGTAGGCCAGAAAAAAACTTTAAATGCATGTTCCTAATATTAAAACCAAGGTAGTTAATATTTATATCTATACTCAATACACAACGCTTGAAAAAAAGCATTTCTAACAAGAAAAACAGCTCAACATCCATCAATACATATTTGTTAGCAAGCCAATGAATATACTCGTATCTATAAAAGTAGTAAATAACACATTTCGGTAAAAAAGCAATCCGAACGTAAACACAGCGAGTATGGTCAAGCGGACTTTGGACTGAGATAAGCGAATAGGCGCGTTCCGTGTTTCTCAACCTGCTAATTAACGACACTTTCAATAATCGTTTTAGTTTTAGCGCAGTACTTTTAAGGCATAGCAAAGATTAGATGAATTTTAGTTTATGAACTATACCAGCAACGTTGAAATTAGGTGCTATATAAAAATAGTTTAGTGTATTTTTTGCAGGTCCCGTTCCGTTGCAACTATGAAAGTCTTGGAGGTGGTATCCCGTTTTACAAAAATCTTCATATGCTTCACCCACACAAACAGGAAATTTCGTTCCTTGGCAAGGGATTTAGTTTGTGAGAGTAACATTTTGTTCTTGATAGTAAGATGATCATTGACGAAGATCCTGCCCAAGCCAGTGATTCCAATGTGTTCGGGGAGTAGAGGATCCTTGGGGGAACGGGCAGCAGCGATGAAATCCTCTTTCGCATATCAATTCATAAAAGATACAATAATATTCTTATTGGTAGATCCGTTTGTCGGTACTCTGTGTACAAAATTAATTTGAGTCTTCATAATAGGATAAGAAACTTTATCACCGATTTTACGAACTATATCAAATAGGTTCTCTCTATCCTTCATCGGTACTCCCTTAATTTCCACATTATTGCTGCGGAGCCACTGATCAATGTCCCGATGCCCGTCCTCAAGTTTGACAATCGCTGACGTAGTGTGTGTTACGTCTAACTGCACCGCTTCTACTTTGGTTAGTCTATCGTCCAACGCTAGGACCTTACCAGGAAGTTCATTGAGACTGGATAGCTCCCGCCGTAACAGTAGCACTTCAGATGCCAAACTAGAGAGAGGAATGAGTTCCTGACGGATGCTGGACAATTCACGCATTATTGTTTCCAGGGTAACTGGTACAGGAACAATTGGTGAAGCTGTGCTTGATAGTGATGATTGGGTACTTGCTTGACACGCATTCTTGCAGTTGGCACATCTCCAAGTAGCTTGGCGCTCCCCGAGTTTGCGGTAACCCTTCTCAGTGATTCCAGAACAAGGGAAGTCGAAATGGTTGCGACATGCCGAGCACTGGATTGCTTCCGTGACTTCGTCACCACACCTTCCACAGATAACCATATTTCACAGTTAGATAGCACTGAACAACAACGTTAATAACTATTATCGCGAACGACAGCTGACGACAAATGGCAGACGCACGATGCGATCTCGCTTGGACGTCTTATCAGAGCAGCGTACGCTCGGGGACTGTAAAATCCTTCCTTAGTGCTAATTTTCATTAAAGAACATGTAAAAATACCCTGTCCGATCCATGAGGGTGTTAGGTATCGTACTGAGAGTCTATTTATGTGGATATTTTTAAGAAAAAAAATTTTTTTTTTTTTTTTTTTTCAATGTGGAATTTTACATGGAGCGCGGGCAGCCGTCGTTTAGCGGGTGTCTACAAGTCTAATTGACCCCTGTTGCTAATCACCTGATTTTTGTTGATTTGGGGTAATTTTGGTACTACGTAAAAATGTGTTTTTTTTTAAATAAATAGATAGATATATCGTTTACACACAAACGACATAGCACAAAGTAGAAAAACACGTTTTAATAATAACTAAACACATGAATATAGCAATATGGCGCCAGTATACAAAAAAAAAAGAAGAAATCAAGACATTGTGATGACTATAACTTGCTAAGACACTTTAAAATAATGAAACATACAAAGTAAATCGCAATAACTTTTTATTTTCAATAATATTAATAAGATTGTTTATTATTTTATGTAGGTAATGTTATTGCAGTAACTGTACCTATGTGCCCCTTTCGGATCGAAAAGAGCTTTTTTCAACATATTGGATAAAAAACTCTTGTGCAAAATTGTATGCTTCAAACCACAGAACAGAAACCCAGAGGTTTAGGCTGTGCGTTGTCTATGAGTGAATGAATGAAAATTAAAGAATTTGTTAAGTACTTAGCAAAATGCTTTGATAATTCACTTCTGCGTCAGATTTAATAGGTTTCTAAAAACTTTATAATTAAACGAAAAAGAACAGCCAATCAAATTACTCCAATTAATAATTATGAAACGTGACTACAGTTTATCTGAATGTTCATTCAGAAACCTGGATGCTCTCCTGGATCAGAACATCGATACACATTATTACAGATAATAAAACAAAACCGTCCTTTCTACCATCCACCTAAACCAAACCAATCCGAAGTTTTCCTACTCAAATCTAAAGCCTAAACTGCCCAATCAGCAGTCAGTCTGGGTAATCTGAATTGTGCAAACAAAATCGTCCAACCGGTTGTTTCACTAGTAATAACTGTATGCTGGCGTGCCAAGACTTTGGCAACGCGGCAACATTTGTCCGACTGTCAGGAGTCATAACTTACTGTCTTCTTGTTATCAAGTCTATCAAGAGATGAATATAAATCTTTTAGGCCTATGGCTAGAACCCTTATAATTTTGTCATGTCCGTCTCTCCGGATTTGCATGCGTAAATATTCTTCCCGAATATGGGACTTTTCACTATAAGTGATCCAACACGCTCTTGGGTGGTTTTTGGTATTTGGTTTTGGTACCTTTTTTCTACTGCAAATGGCTTGGGTTTTCAACTTTTTCGTTTTTGTGTCATAAAGCATTAGTAGGTATAATCAGCCAATAGTGTTCCCACTCAGGCCTCCTCTCTTCGAGATGAAGTAGGCTGTAATCTACCACGCGGGCCTAGTGTGGGTGGGTGCAGGTCAGTAGGCATGCCTTTTACAATAATTTAAGATGGTTGAAAAAAAGACTTTGTACAATTTTTGCTACACCTTTGTCAGTTTTAAGTCAATTATAAAATTACAATTTAACGTCAGTGGCTGATGATAACAGGGTGTGTGAGTTTAGTTAACCTTTATAAATAAATAACATTAACTAACACTGTTATAAAAAAATCGCCTTGTCAAACCTAAGTTTACATTACCTTAGGCCAGAAGACGTTGGAAGTAATTACTCCCAGTCCACATCTACATTCAAACCTTCACAGTTACATAAAAAGCACTTCTTCAAGCTAAATAATATCGAACACGAATACATAATATTTGCTCTCCAATTAAATATTAATGGTTGTAGCAAGAGCAAAATAGTTGCACATGTCATGAGCGTCTGATCATTTCATTTGCAATTAATGGCACGTTTGAGTTTAACACAGTAATCAGGAAGAGCTGCGATTTCGGACGGACGAATGCGAATTATTTTGTGATGACTTTTGAAATTCTGAACTGTAAACTGATAATAGTGACTTCGGTAATTAGGTAATTTTATAGTGATTCCCTTAAAATGTGGTATCTTATCTTATCGTAAAGTAAGTATTCTTAGAAGAGTCGACCCTTGAGAATAAAAAAGGTGTGATACAGAGGATAGTGACGTGTTCATTGGATGACCGATTCAGCTGGTTGACATTAAAATAATATTCAACCATTTTTTTTTTCTCATCAAAAGTCTTTTCTTAATCAGTGTTTGAATCAAGGATTTTGGAACGTGGATTAGTGCAGTTTCAAGTACAGTTAATGAAACATGTATCACTACATTTCGATATGAAGATCACACCGCACACTGGTACATTGATTACGTCAGCCGTTCATCAATATAACCTATTTTACTTCAGTGACTACATTGTCTACATTATGCACTCGACTGATATGCAGATAATAGGCACATTATTATATAGTATTGATGTGAGAATAGTGTGTTGAAATATGAATCGAAATGTCCTAGTTTCAGTGCATGAAGTTAATACTCAGTAAAAAGTCTTCAAGTCCCAAAAAATCTGTAAGCATAGTCATGTCAGTAACATATCGAAAAAAAATATTGCGCGTGCAACACTGTTCACGTGATAGAAGTGAAACTTCTTAAAAAATAAAGAATGAGGCTCTTTTTTTTTTTGAGGGTGTGTAATTATCAAATAACTTCTCCCGCTCTGGACGGAGCGGGAGGGCGTGTCAGACTTTTACTGGCTAAAACCCACTCGTGTTCCTTCCGTTGCCTGAATGCCGGGGCCGCGATATCCCTTTCGGACAAACTCGCAACCCTGGCAGTAAGAACAAGGCCCTTAGTGCACACACGCTTTTCTTGCCGTGAAAAACTACAGTTTGTTCGCCGTATGTAGGCACGGTCGTCAGTGTTGTATAGATCACTATGGAAGCTTGTTGACAAACACGTTTTTTACGAAAAAACGGCGTGGTTTATACGCCGTACTGTAAAGAAACCGTGCCGTGTACAAATGTGCCTAAGTGTGACGCGTCCTTGAAATTTCATTTTCAATTCTCGTCCAATCCGTCGTTTCGTCTCGAATAATTATTAATCTAATATTGATCACTACTTTTTTCAAAAGATCCAAAAAAGACTATAGGTAGACGTTTTTCATTATGTTCTTTTAAACAGGTGTTTGTTAAAGTCTGAATGTATTTCGTGCATTCAATAGTAATTTCAAGACATACTAGTAATATCACAGAGCGCCACATTAATAAATAAACAGCTCAATCCACCATGTCGACCTATCGATTATTTGTGCCTATTTATAAAGGCTCGTTCAGATCATCCGACATACGTCCGGCTACCAAGCGCAGTCAAATTAAATCGACACGCGTCGTGCATGTGTACTTATGAAAGTTAAATTCATTAATAACTCGCTCAATTTCGGCTTGTTTATTTTCACTTACAACTGAATGAAGTTTTTGAACTGTATTTTTTTACGTAATAGGTAGATTAATTAAGGCTTTTATGTATATTAGGCATTAAAATTTAACAGAGTTTCATTTAATCAACATGACCAATACATTAACACTCGGTTTCTTACTTGAGAACCTATCAAACTACTTTACATAAGGCGACATACCGCGAAAGTCCGTTTTTATTTCGCGGGCTTCGTTGAAGGAACCACCATGCTAGAGTTGCTTTGAGAAAAGCATAGGTAATTAATCTACCTATTACCGAAAAAAATACAGTTCAAAAACTTCATTATTCATTGCTTCAAATTCTCAATTTAGAAACCGGGTATAAGTATTACATACTCGTAATAACATCATTTATAATTATAGACTTATTAAAATTGTAGCCAGAAATAAAGTTTTAGGCTTAGTTTTCCATAGATGCATAATATTGGCAAAAACATAATTGCATAATATAAACTAAACATTAAACAAATGAAAGTCAATCAGTACCTATAGTAAAACAATCAGTGCCTGCATTTCAATGACTTTTTATCACATCTTAAAATTTCGTAGGAAACTGCTATCACGTGAACTGTAACAGATGTTTGAACGACACATTACACTTTGATTTTGTTTGAACTTGTTCTTAACTCGCGCCATGAACTTCCTTAACTAGGCATCTACACGTTTATATTTAAGAAGATACTGTATGGATATCTTCTGTATGTACTTTGTCTGAAAGTAAATTGTTCTATTCTTTTCTACTCTACTCTATTCTATCTTCTTTTTTTTAAATATATATACAGGCTGGCAGGAACATCGACGCGAACCGAACCGAACTGAACTGAACACCCCGTTTTTTTTTTTTTGAGTGTTGGAAATCATCAAATAACTTCTCCCGCTCTGGGCGGAGCGAGAGGGCGTGTCAGACTTTTACTGACTAAAACCCACCCGTGTTCCTTTTGTTGCCCGTGTGCCGGGGCCGCGATATCCCTTTCGGACAAACCCGCAACCCCAGCAGGCATTGGTCCTTACGGACCCCGTCAGTTGCTGCTGACATCTCTTTGAGGCGCGCGTGGAACACAACGCGCCGTCGACCCGGGCCTGGTCCTTATCGGACGGCGAGCTACCCATTGCTCACCGTCCGCAAGCCCGCGCCTACGGTGGCCGGAAGTCAGCTCGTGACTCCCGACGCACGGGGCGTCTCCTGCGGCGACTAGAAGCGCGAGGGCGTGCAGCTTGCATCTACCTCCTCTCTCCAAGGTGACGGCCTCCCATGCACTCTCGCTCAGAACCATGGCCTGAACCAAGGCCGGACGCGAGATATCGCCGCCGCCGATCGCCTCCGTGAGGACACGGCGGTGCCCCGCCCAAGCCGGGCAGACCTCCACCGTATGCTCGGGCGTTTCCTCCCGCCTTATACGGAACAGGAACCTCCCGAAACAGCCGTGTCCGGTGAGGACCTGCGTCAGGCGGAAGGTGAGGACGCCGTGGCGCCTCTCTAGCCACTCCTCAAAAAGGGGACTTATCGCCACAATTGTGGCGTGCCCAGCGCTGGGTTGCGACAATCGACACTCTCCATGCCGCCATGAGATCCCGCCGGAGCTCTGTCCGCTGTGCCGTGATTTCTCGCGGCAGCGGAGTTACGCCCCGGGAACTGAACACCCCTGCGTTGAAATTTTTCGTCGGTTATTAAAAAAAATATCTGCTGTTCCATACATTTTGACCGCGTAGGTATTGTACATTTCTATGAAACAGCATTTTTTTTTTTAAATATCTGACGAAAGATTTCAACGCATGGGGGTTCACAATCATGGTATCGGTTTTCGTGTCGATATCCTTGCCACTCTGTATACAGTGAAAATGGTTGTATTTTGTTTAAGTTTAAAAAAACAAGTAATACGAGTGGCATTCAAACCCGTGCTCAAATTGATCTTACAACTGCGCTACAGTGCTCAATTTTTACATTCTGAGTAATTATTGCTTGAAATTAAAGTGTTTAATTTACATTGGAAGGATATTAAAAATTCATTCATTGAAGGGGGGAAATCCATCATCATCAGCCTGCAGCAGTCCACTGCTAGACATAGGCCTCTCCAATAGCACGCCATTCAGCTCGATTCTCGGCAACACTCATTCAGCCGCTAAAGGAGGAAAATTTATTAGTTTACTATAATAATAAAAAAATCAACCAAAAATATTAACTTCTTTGCAAACAATTTTTTGACTTATAAAAGATAAAGATTTGTAGATTTTAAATATATTATTATAACAGATATTTTCGACCAAACCGTCCTCAAAGTAGGTAACTAATATATCTTCCCACCAATCTCTATTATCTATGTAGATTAAATGTGTTTAGCTCTTTCAAAGCGTCCCTAACCGAATCTAAAAATAAATCCGAGCAAATTGTCTTCGAACACGACAACACAACAAATGCAAATTGGCAGACAGACCGCTATATGATCTACTTGGGACTTAATGCACCATGAAATTACGTATTTACCTACTTATCTAGTGGATAGGAAAATTGGTTTCTACATCCCGGTTGTCCATTCGATGCAGGGAAGATTGGCGTTTGACAGCAGAGTGCTTCCCGCCGCGGTATTAGATGGATCAATCTGATTATACTAATCGTTTGATCTGTTTTATTAATAAGAATCTGGGATTTATGAGTGTGCGTTGAGATTATTTTGTTGGGATGTGGATTAGAGATTGTGCCTGTGTCAGTTTTTCTGTTTATTTATTGATTTTGAACGATTGGATATAGCGGGAAAATAACATAATTGTTTGGCTATAAAAGACGAGACGTAAAGTGAACGTAGATTTTTTCATAACTTACTAAAATCTTTGTGCCCAGACATTTTTATTAATTTCTGGGTCCTTTACGAGTATGTAAAAGAAAATATAGTTCATTCATAAATCTGAAAAAGGGAGTTTATTGTCGCTTTACTTTATTGGCTCATAAATTCTTGATTATACCTATACCTAAAGTATAGAAGCAATAACTTTCAGCTTGGTGGTTGGCTTACTGCTATTATCATCGATTTCCTCCACTGTCATCAATCACGTTGCCCTGTATAAAAATCGGGTACAATTAATAATTTATACCTCGTCGGCGAAGTAAGTAAAGAAAGTTCTCGGCTGTCAATTTTTTCGTTTGGTGCCTTTGAAAAATTAGTAGTCATCAAAGGTTCAGAGGGGATCATAAATTTTAGGGTGGTACTTTCGTGATTTCATTCGCTTTCCCCTTAGAACACGGGGCGAATGCGATAAATTATGCCCATCAATAATACCCAGGCAGCTTTGTGTCAACAACATTCTATACTGAAGGCATTTGTAGCTATTTATTTAGGTACCCTTCACAGCTGCGGTGTTACGTCATAACTTCTGCTTGTCTTAACCATGGATTGTTTTATGCACGATAAATGATTTTACGAGTCCGAATATCAATGGCGTATTATTCAGTTACTCACAAAAGATATTTGGCAACCGCGGCAGAAATATTCATGGAAGAAATTTCCTACTTCAAAGGATGTTTATGTAAGACGAATTGGCATTTATTATTATTTAATTAATATACTCGTAAACTGGAAAGAACAAAACCTCTTTGTGATTCCACAATATTGTTTTTTATTAACATAACCTAAATGAATTCGTATGAACAAGGAAACAGTGCCTAAATTAACCAATAAGACGCAAATCCGAACAGAAATGTCCGAATATCATACAATATCCTATCCAACCCACATCCGCTGCGGAATCCTAAAAAAGGGAGCTATATTTATTACTTTACCCAAAATTAGTTTTCTTTTTTATTATACGCTACTATAAATAAACCTGCCAAAGTTAACTAAAACCCACTCGTCCTTTTATTCCGGAAAGAAAAGAGCCTTTTACCTGCGGGAATACCTTCTATGTTTAACCAGAAAACTGGTCGCGGATCGGTTTGAAATTTCAAGTGTACGTACCCCTTTCAAGGTTCAATCGGAATAACCACAAAACATTCGGATCCTATTTCCGATTCCCGTCACAGTGCCTCCATCATTCGGGAGGTTGGGACGGGACCGAGGTGGGTAGAGCCACTTTCGATGCGTATTCAGGGAGCGTACGTGTATCGGCGTGCTGTGATCGTGTATGATTTCTATTGAGCGAAAGATTAATAACTGTGTTTAAGATTTTTCGTTCGGATTTATGTTGGAGGATTATGTTTTGAGGACTTGGTTATTACGGAATATTTTTATCAATGCAATTTGCTTGTAGTACCAAAATAAATTGTTTTAGTGATTAATGAAACAATTACAGAAAGGTTATAAAACATGGTAAAGGGTGTAGAGCTACTTTCAATACACAATCAGAAAGTATGGACACGAGTTCAAAATTCTTGATTAATATTTCAACATGCATGGAGTCTCACAGGGTGGTGTCCTTGGACCTACCCTTTTTCTAATTTATATAAATGACCTCTGTAAATTATGTCTAAGAAATTCTAAAATGATAATGCACGCAGATGACACTGTAATACTTGTTCATGGTAATGATTTTCTTGAAACTCTTTCCTATTTGGAATCTGCCTTACAGGTTGTTATGAATTGGCTAGCTAACAATCTCCTTACCCTGAACCTGGATAAAACTAACTTTATCACGTTTGCACCAAGAACAGCATCCCAACCGGCTTCACCGTACAGCTTAAATGCACAAGAGCTGTTCAATAACTAGCACTTCCTGTACCTGTGATATGATTATGCGAGCCAGCAGCATAAAATATCGTGATGTTATTATCGACAGTACTATGTCGTGGAATGAACAGATCCGGTCACTGGTGACACGGGTCAGGAAATTAATATTTGTATTCAAAAATTTTAGATCGTCTGCCGAATTTCATACTCTGAACATGGTTTACTCTGCCTTGGCGCACTCTATCATAACCTACTGTATTGCGGCTTGGGGTGGCGCTGTTAAGTGCTTACTGCTTAGACTGGAACGGGCACAGAGGGCAGTTCTTAAAGTTATGGCACATAAACCTATTCGTTTCGCTACCATCGAACTCTATGCTCTCTGTAAAATGCCCACAGTGAGGCACGCATTTTTCCCCAGCACTATATTACGCAAATACTCAGAACTTACTTTTGACCCTAATCACAGTTCAAAAAAATGAAAGGCGGACAGAGTGTGCCAGACTGAGCCGGCCATTGTTGTGTTGGTGAAACGGCAGTATCACTGATCGATCGAATTTATTTGATTGTTTTTGTATTATACGAGTAAATGTGGAACGCCGAGGTGTCATAAAAATTTGTGAACCTGTTTTTGTTCCAATAAATATGAATCCAGCCTTATTATTTTTATATCCAGAAAAAAACCCTGTGAATTCTACTTTTACATCGGGTCATTTTGCAGGTTTAAAAATTCTAAGTAAAAGTTCGAAGTCAAAAAATTGTGTGACCAACTGAACAACTCATTGAATCGACTTTTAAAGTACCGTTTGAATCCACCAAAATATAGGTCATGCAAAATCTAAGCACGTACATTCACATGAGTATCTAAAACACGAAGTTCACTTGAACTTTTGACTACAGTATTACATAAGAAACGATTTATTTTATTGGCTTACCTACACAGGAATCCAGTTTAGAGTATTTAGAAGACTTTAGTACAAATCAAAAACAATAGTACGTGCCTACCTCGGCAAATTTGTTAGGCGTTTGATTGACTAAAGCGGATGGCATTTGAATAAGCTTAGGCATATGCAACATAAGCTTTCAATTTCCTTGTAGTTCTGTAGTCGGAGGGAGATTTACAGACCAGTATTTTATCAACGTTTGGCGCTGATTGATTCAAGGTTCAAGGCACATGAAGCTTTCGTTAGTACAAAGACGACGTTATGCCCATCATGTAAAAATATATTTGGTACCCATTTTGAGAATCTAGGACTCATACCCAGCAGCCACGGTTTCATGTCACAATATTTATCGCAACACAACCATTTTTAATGGGATTTAAGGACAACTATGAATTGTTTAAGAGACTGACAAAAAACTGCTGTTCCCATGCGGAACTCCAAACAATCTTGTTTTACTTCAAAATTAACCTTAATAGTACATAACTATTAGTAAGTTCAAGGCTATTGTTACGGGTGTGTAAAGCCAGTTGTGTGAGTTGGCGTGATTAAGCGACATCGTGTAAATATTTCATTAGTAAGAGGGCAGGAATCGTTTAGTTAAACTAATGGTACTTGTGTGGGTCAATACTGGACGAGATAGGAATGCTTAACGAGCTTCTAATCGGTCAACGTGTGTGTTGAAGGTACAAGGATTTTTAAAGTAACCGACAAATCTATGTAATTTACAAAAACATTGCAAACAAAATTTTGTAAGTATTAAGGTGAGAATTATAACTTTTCCATTTCAGCGTTTGACAGTTTAAGATATTTGGAAAAAAAAATCTAAACTTATTGAAAAATGGATAATGTTAACGCCTATCTGTTTTTGTAAGATATTTATTTAAAACTTATATAAATACAATAAAAGTACTTAGTAGCTTAGCACAGAGCGTGGAGACGCTTTGGCGGTTGCTGCTAGAAACCGCATTGTCAACACTTTCCATAGAAATCAAGCGTGTGAATGTTATTACTCGCACTACGATAGAAACTGATGGTTTTGAAGGCAGTCCATGACAGAAAGGTGTACAACGCACTTTCGGCGCCACGAATTTTATTAGTATATCAATTGTCCCAATAGTTGTAGCATTTTTAGTATCAAACTCACAAAAGTAGCCTAACCTATTCTAACATTACCTACGCACCTAAAGACTATAGGTACCACCCTCAAATAAATATTTCAAAATGAAAAAAGTGTTCCAATAAAAACTCCTAGAGTTTCCATGTTATTAAAACATTTCACGCGTCACCCCTCACTTTGGCCAGGGCCTGAAGTGGAATCAATATAGATGCTTTTCGTATTCCGTATCACGTAGAATCAATTTAAGAACTCCTGCTGCGGGTCAACGGATATTTATGAAGATAACTTCGATTTATAGAGATTGCTTTGCGTTCTTTACACCGCCGAGCAAAGTTGTGGCGCAACGGTGTTGCGTTAAGTGTTCGATAAGATATCTTACCGCAAATGAGTCTTGGGTCTTATTTATTTTAGAGGACATTGGAGGTGTCTCTGTTTAAATGGCACTTGTGTGTACTTGGGTCAGATTTTATGATTAGTCCTTGCACTTGTCCATTTAGCTTCAATTTTAATTGGTGACGGATGAATAAGCTGTCACCCTTAGGATAGTAGTAGATGGTAATAGTGAAGAGGGTAGGCAGCGATGTCAACATACTACAAATTTCAAACACGTGCGACCAATAATCCATAAATTCTCGTTTTTATGGCTAATATTTGGTTCAAAGACTGATGAACATTCATGAAAGAAGCATTTTGTAGTTGCTATCTACCCCCATAGGAAAAATGCGTGAGTTTAGGTATGTATGTATTTGAGCATTCATGAAAGCTTTATATTTGACGTCCTTGTACTAAATACTTCGAACCTTGGCCGCAAAAGAAACCTCCAGACCAAATAAAAAACCAAGACAGAGAGCTGTCAACAGTGTAGTGTCATTGTAAAAGGTTGTAGATGTGTGCGTGTGAGCATGTATGCACAGAGCGGCGGCGTAGTTTTGGCATGCTTCACTGTATTGTTTGCAGCGCTCTGTCTTGGTTTTTATTCGGTCTGAGAAGAAACCTTATAACGTAGACCTTCTGCGTATATCGTCTTAAAACTATATCAACGCGGTCTGTGGTCTTAAATGTGTAATGTCTGGAATTTATAGACCTCTGCAACTAATACGATGTTGACTGCAATATAAGTACAAAGAATTGTTCTGCTGTCAACGTCTCAAATGTTTTGTGTTTTTCCTCTTGAAATGTATTTCTGTGTACTTATTTCTAACATGTATTTTCTTTGGTAGAAAGTTTTCAACTTTCTGTTGTATTTGAGCTTGTTGTTTCACTTTAGTCTTTAGTACGAGACCCTTCGTGTACCTACATAGTACATATTTGGACTCCGTCAGAACTTCAAGTACCTACAGATGTTTTTAAGTTTGCGGGGATTACCAAGCCTGCAAATTCCAACTAGAAAGAGTCAAAGATGGTAAACATTGGGATTTTTGACCAAAATAACATATCAACAACATTGGGTGTAACATTGGGTTTTTCCATCTGGAATATCTCAGCAGTATCCCGAGGCTTAGTACCTGGATTAGTACCCGGTTGATAGAAATAGGTTCACCTCCTGTTACGTGTGACTTAAAAATAACTGATAATGAAATCCTCCCTTCGAGAAAAAATCAAAGAAATAAATATTCTGACTGTAGCCTCACAATATAAAATCGCATGAACACAAAAATATATCAAATAAGAAAATGTCAGATATTCATAGTTTAAATACCAGGACTAAACACAATCTCGCTGTACATCGCACTCGTCTCCACAGAGTAGGCAACTCGTTCATGTTTCAATGTATACGCTTTTGCAACATACTTCCCATTGGCATTCGAAACTTATCCATTAAACAATTTAAATGCTGTATTAAAACCAAAGTTTGTAAAAAAAGGGTAATATTATAACATTTCAGATTAATAAGAAGATAAAAAAGCTTGGGATTGACCTGCTCGCTCTGCTAAGCCTTGTGATAAAATCATAAAACTAGAAATTTTTATTATTATGTAAAATCATCAAAATATACCAGTTTTCTATAAACATGGACATTGTTTAATATTATATATAAAAGGACATGATTATTTTGTAAAGTATTATATTATTTTAATTATTGTGAATGTGAGGACTATCTGGATAGTTTTAGTTAGTTTTAATGATGGTCTGGCAGTTTATTCGGCCTACCCAAATGTCCTTTTTTTTATATTGTTCGTCGAGTCGTTTAGCTCCTTAAGTTCTGAATTGAGCTCCATGATTACTGACAAATGCTCGCACTGACTGGACAGGTCCACGCAAATGCGTGTGGTTCTTTCCTAAAAATACCATTTCAGACACTAATCTACATGGTTCTCATATGGCCTGACCAAGATTATGTCTGGACTTTAAAAGAGACTGCGAACTCTGAGTTTGTTTCGGCCTCTCTTCTCAGAGTAATAGATAGGGAACGTTGAACTCATCTAGCTTTTTTTTTATATGACGTGTAAAAGTGATTCCGTTATCCTATTTACAGAATAAAAAAAAACATTACATTTCATAGTTATAGGTTGAAATGCTTATCGGGGCATTTGTTTTCATTTGGTTAGATTATTGGTTTGTTTTTGATATTTTCTTTATTGGTCAAGCGGAGGCGTAGACAATATTGAATAGCCTTTCAGAAACCATAGCTAGTTTTTATTAAACAAATGTGTAGGTGTTATTCATTCCGATTTACGGAATGGACTTTCGTTATAAGCGTGTTAACTAGTTCCAGGACTAAAAGGATTATAGCTCAAAGCTAGTTGGTATATTTAGCCCGAGTGTGATAATTGAACAATTACGTCACGTTCAGTCTACCAGTTTTATTATTAGCTGTTATTTTATAGCTTTTCCTGAGCTTTTTTAATGCTTTTTTAAAATTTTAAGTAGCTTTCTTAATAAGGCTTCGTTTTTGCTATTTGCTTTTTAATAGGCAGTTTAACAAATCAGTTAATCAGTTAACAAATCAGTCTTTAAAAAATGTTGTTCTAAAACAAAGACAAATAAAACACAAAAGTTGTGGTGGTACAAATAAAACATAAAAATAATGAAATCTTATTTTTATTTTCGAATTAGTAACAATAACAACTTATCGAAATAATCATGGCACTATCAACGAGACAAAAGCATACAACGCCGTCTAAAATTAAAACAAACTCTTTAATCCATAAAGACGCTTCCCCCTTACATCGGTTTACATTTATTTCCCCAATTTCCATCAAAGAGAAAACGGGGGAGCCCTCCAAGAAAATCTGCCAGTAAAAGAGCCGTGAGCAAATTTAATAATACATGTTTCGGCAGATTTCCTCACTCACATAATGCACTTGGTGACGTCACTTTTTCCGATGTTTGGTTCCCCTCGGGCCATTAAATGTATTAGTTTTGCATCGGTAGACTATTGTCAATACGTTGAAATATTAAAAATGCCGAAGGGGTCTGTTTGTCTGTCTGTTTGACACGTTTTTTAATGGTAAAATCACTGAACCAATGTGGTGGTATTCGGAAAGTATGTCTCTATCTTATCTACGAATTATGTAGTTTAAAATCATTTACTTCTAGTTGAAACTTTAAACCCTGGGAAAAGACAAGATCTTAATAAAAAAACAACCTTTTATGTGGTGAAATGGGGTGTTAAACTTTCGATGGATCTAGGGGGCTTAGAAGTATCTATGGAAAATTCCCAAATCGAAATCTACGCAGACAAAATTGAGGGAAAAGTGCTAGTGCGTCATAAATAACACTTTAGCATTGGGTTTTAGTGTATTAGAGGGGGAATGTCCAGATGTTTCACGATAATAAACTACAGAGTGGGTGAAAAGTAATTTGTTAGAGTACAATAGTTTTGAAATATTCTTTTTTGCATGTTCCCGCTGTGAGATTAATTGAGATACTGTTGGTGAGGGTGATAATTGCTATGTTTGGATATAATCGATGTACTATGTTCATTGTCAGATAGTCAATAATGGAGATAACGGTTACTAGTCGGTTTAATTGCTATGTCAAATACTGATTGCACTGTTGACAGCGAGGATTTAAGCAGCTGTCATGTATTTATGCTTTCGTTTAATTAATACATACAATAGTTAATACAATATGTACTGCTGAAGTGGTGAATATAATTATGTAATATTATATTAAATTAACCACTTCAGCAGTAAGAATTTTTAGCAATTTTTTTTTCGTAGACGTTTTTAGACATCTGTGTGACGTTGTGATTATTCGTTTTTTTCTGCAACTCATCTCTTAATATTGCTGGTAATAGAACGAGGGGTGTGTGATGGGCTCAGCATTATTACAATCTTTTTTACCAAACCTCAGCCGCCCCTGTATATAACAACGGTTTTACGGTACAAGAAGAGGGATGCCATAAGAACGCTTATGGTGGATTGATGATCGAAGTACCTACATGTCATAATCCTGTTAGTATCCCAGGTGGATGCCACAGTCCACCCCTCTTTTGATTTTCTAATCGGTGTAGTGAACTGCAATACTCAAAAACGACGGGTTTCGTTTCGTGAATGAAGCTGTGATTAAAGTTCAAAATATAATGTTATCCACTGATAAAAGAAATGTTAATAAACACATAAAGTTTAATTATCATCATCATCCCACCGTTGAGACACTGGTTTCCTCACTGTGTGAAGGATTGGGCCGTAATCCACCACGTGGGACATAATCCACCACGCGGGCCCTAGTGCAGATTGATCGATGTCAATACATAGAAAGGTACTTGCTACGAAAAATAAAATCTAGGACCTATCTAATCTACACTAATATTATATAGAGAAAATATTTGTATTTTTGTTTATAATGAATAAACTCAAAAACTACTGGACCGATATTAAAAACAAGTAGGAATGCTTTATTAGGTATCACTGAGTAACATCGGCTATAATTTAAAAGATATCATGGCGGCGAAGCCACTGGCGGAAACTAGTACTACATAAACAACCAAAAAGCAATAACACTCAAACACAGTAACACACAATAAGGTACGTTTACCAACAATAAGCAAAAAAAAACTAATACCTATATACCCGTCACTTATTTCCCCACACTACAACACAAAAAGTAAGTAATATATTATTTTTATTTATAAATGCAGAACTAAACACCTGGGCCCTTGTAGTGACGACAGCAGCGAACAAAGCGGACAAGTGAACACCATTACTCTTACCGAAAATATTCCGCTCCTCAAATTTGGTAAGGGAACAAATGCTCTTAGCAATGCGGTACGGTAATGTACGCCGACCCCCTGAATTTTTCATTCCCTTGTGGCTCGACAACTAAGCATTACCAAAATTGCGTCATATTTCTTTTCCAAAACATACTGAAGGGGGAATAGTGAGGATTGCTCCTTTACGAAGGAGGACGAGGAACTTAGTGATGCTAATTGGTTTTGTGGAGAGTAATGTCAGTGATGGCCGATGGATAGTAATTAAGTGTCAAACGACGATTTAATAAAAAAGACATTCGGTAAAATATAAAATTTAATTTAATTTTGGTTAGTATAATGCAAATATACACTTGTCTTCAATTTTGTTTTCTAATTGTATTTAACGTTTTTTTTTAGTTAATTACGATGTTATTTTGTAGTGCATGCTGTGTATACCTTTATTAGGTATACACACCTTTATTATGTTAGCCCACGTTCTAAATATATAATAATAATCTTTAGCTTATTTACACACACATGTATTTACATGATTTAAAAGCTAACAGACCTAAAATAATTATTATAATATGTACATATATATAAAAAAGGAGGGGAACAATCAAAGGGCATCAAAAAATTTGTCCGCATCGCTATGAACAGGAAAGTGCCCAAGAGACTGGCGGCATTGCCACGTTATATGGCAATGCTGCATACATCTGTTTTAGTATAACTGTACAAGTCTTTATTGAACAACATTGACGTATAATAGGACAAAAATAGTAACATCAATCTTAATACATTTGAATACTTTCTCTGTTTAACTAGTTAAGAGGCAATGTAAACAAGGTTTCATTACTTTATTTTTAACATCTAATAGTAGGTATAATATTGATTTCCAGTACTATGCTTAAATATATTATAATGCCGGGTTCCCATTCTTCTAGTACGAGTAGAATTCCAGTCCAGCGATCGGAACCAGCGCTGGAATGCCACTGGAATGCACTGAAATCGCCAAAGGATTGGATTGTTCACTGCAATGGGTACCCATTGCAGTGAACAATCCAATCCAGTGGCTGATTGACAGTCTGCTTTTTCATTCCAGCTTACCAATTCCAGCGCCACTGGAATAGTGTAGACGGCCAATACAATGCTGGATTAAACGTTGAACAGTCGAACACGCATTGTGGTTTTTTGTCTGACTGACTGAATATCCGGAATAATGTCGACGATATGATCCAGTCTAGGACTGGACTGGATTGACTCGCCGGGTTACTGGACTGGAATAATGTGAACCCACATTACAGTCTACTTTTTCATTCCAGCTCGCCCATTCCGGCGCTACTGGAATAACGTGAATCGGGCATAAAAGCTCTTAACCAGCCGTAGTTTGAGGTCAAAAACATGAGGTACTAAAATAGTTTCAATAAATATCGTCAATCTATCAATTTTATGTGGTTAATATGTATTAATAGTAACGTTTGCAGGACGTTGAGCTAAGGCCCAGATCTATCAACGGCACTTGTAGTTTGACAGTTGTGTGACAGTGACAGGAAAAACACTTAGCCAAAATACGTGTTATGTAACGTTAATAGATCTTGGCCGAAGTCTTACTCTATAGACTTGCTAACACCATGCTTCTTTTAACTCAATTTCATAATCACTCGCACGCAAACACAAGCAATAAACCCTGGAAAAATAAATAAGAGCCCAGCTAAGTAGTATAAAACACACTTCAGTGCCTTTTACAACTCTATTTTTTACCCCACACGCAAAAAAGAACGAGTGCCGTGTTTATAGCTAATTAAAAAAATATTCCATTTACTGATCCTACATTACGATCCCTCCAGCTTACGTAGGCATATTATATAAAAATACAAATCTGAATCTATTCTAATATAATAAAGTTGAAGAGTTTGTTTGTCTGTTTGAACACGGTAATCTCTGGATCAGTCCAGTCGGATTTTAAAAAATGTTTTACCATTTGATAGCCAATTCTTTTGATTTCCAATTCCAATTCTTCAGAAAGGTAAGGCTATTTATAAACATCACGCTGCCACCCTTAGGAGGCGAGCAAAAAGAGCGCTGAGCGAAAACGAAGTAATAGCGCGGGTGGGCGATACAATGCGACGCGATGCGACGTGATGCAACGCGGTGTGTGGCCAAGGGAGTTTTGTAAAAATGTAACTATTATTTTAGTATATTGTGTATCTTATGACTTCTACGCGAACGAATTCGCAGGCAGAAGCTTATAATATAATAAATAAAATAGATCTAGTCTGCAGAATATCTTCTTTTGTCTTGGTACTTATTAATACTGTATAAGTAATTCTTTCTTTCTTATATTATTATTTCTATTAAGTAATAATGTTATACGATTATGCGGCTCAAGCCTTGGAACCGCATAAATTATTATAATCCGTACTTATATTTGTGTATGTCTGCGTAGGTTGTCCTTGTTCCTTTTGTTAATGGTCGGCGAATGGCTGAATATAGATCAATGGTCTGTGTAGCTTTTTATAGAAGAGTTTTTTTGAAGGCTTTCGTGAAGCCCCGACGCGATAGCTCTCACTCTCCAAACCGCAGTCGACAAGCTCGGCACGTGGTTCAGAAAGTGGAGAATCGAGATCAATCCCGATAAGAGTCAAGCGGTTCTCTTCAAGAAACCGAGACTCAAAAAACTTATTAACACGCTCCCCCGACCAATCACCATGTTTGACAAGCCGATCCCCTGGGAGAAGCGAGCCAAATATCTAGGTGTGGTTATCGATTTTAAACTCACATTCTCCGAGCACATAAAGCAGGCACGCTCGCGAGCCGCTTTCGCTCTCGGTAGGCTCCACTCCGTTCTCAATGCACGAAGCAAATTGTCACTCAGGTGCAAATTGCGTACATACACGGCGTGCATTAGACCCATTATGACCTATGCGTGTGCCGCCTGGGCACAAGCCAAACCCTACCATCTCCATAAGATGCAGACCCTCCAAAACCGTTTCCTTCGAATGGCGACGGCTTCCCCCTGGTATGTTAGGAACGAGATCCTCCACCTCGACCTTAAAATCCCCACAAAAGCCCAATTTCTAAAACGCAATGCAACGCGTTATTTTGATAAAGCCGCAATACATCGCAACCCTCTGGTTGTGAAGGCCTCCAGGTATATTCCCTCTAGAATAAGTAAAGTCCGCCGGCCAAGGCATGTTCTCAACAACCCAGATGACCCCATAACCCTCCTTCAGGAGAGCAATAGGGCCACCAGTACAGTAAAGAAACACACACACCGACACACGTTTCGACCTCGCCGCAGAGGTCCGCGACCGCGTCCCTCCCGAGTAAATGATACTCCCCCCCGACCCTTGCTCGACGATGCGCCAGCCCGCGTCGAAGCTGAGCCCGTAGTCTTAAATTCCCCGAGTAATAATAATCTATGTTTGATCCAGCCTGTCCCATCTTGCTGTCCTCCACCCAGCGACACCCTAAGCCGAGGTCCGTACCCCACAGGGGGTGCCCTTAGCGAGCGTTCGCCTATTTTTAATTAGAATAGTTCATGCCCCTGGCTGGAGGCTTTAAGTGTAGGAGCTTAAGGCAGCCACAGGAAAGTCCGGTTAAGCAGCTACGACCTCCTCCGAGGTTAACTGCGAGATGGCCTATTTAAAAAAAAAAAAAAAAAAAAAAAAAAAGGCTTTCGTCCCGGAATACACCTTTTTTTTGTTTTCGGAGCGAAGCCGCGTCAAAAGGCGCCCGGGCTTTTAAGATAAGACCGGGGTGTGTAGGATTCCTACCAAAACCAGCACATGGCACAGTGTCCTCTTAAAACTTACCCCAGTACAACCCTGGGGAGACTGTAAGGGGGTCCCCCTAACCTTCGTTGTCCACGGCAGCACGTCACCACTGTGCCACCGTACCGGGGATTTACTTCTATCATCAGCTTCTGCCGCCGCCTCCACCACCGTTTTGAAGGGTTATGCTTGATTGCGCACATCATATACAATGTCGCCAATGGGCATGTGTCCGCCCGTATTTTTCTGAATATTCATAAAAAAATATCGAAAATTAACTTTAAGGGGGGGGTGGGTCTATCTTTAATATTTTTCATGGTAAACATTTTTACATTCTTTTTGTAGCGTTTGCCATATCTCCTACGTTATTGGCTCGTTTCGGATTCTGTTTATTGTGTGTTTATTATTTCTAATAACTTATGAGTTATTTTATTTCGATAATTTGTCATGAATATTCAGAAAAATACGGGCGGGCTCATACCGATGGGCAACATTGTATATACAGGCAGACAGTTTTGTCTCTGGGATGGCGTACAGCTGCGTTGCCTCTTATGTTGGTAGATAGACAATAGGCAGCGGTGACTTCTTATCATGAGATGGGCCTCCTACTATTTTGCTAAACTCAGGCTTTCTTCCCATTAGGCAAACACTAAAGAACGTCATTTGCTACGGTCCTTCGTACGTTAATACATCTTTTCATACAGTTGCTACTCAATAACATAAAAAGTAGAACTTGAAACTATTCCCACGTAATTCTATCAAACTCCACGGGCAAAGCCGCGCACAAAATCTACTAAAACTTTATTACGATATTTGCGTTCATATCACTTACGAGTAGGTATGTCGATATGAAGTTGAGCCGCCTGAAGTTTACGCGTCAGCTGAAATTAAAGAGCAAGTAGGTACTTTAGTGGTATCACGGTAACTTGCCAGACTCGAATTTGCGAAATTATTTCGTGGATATGTAAAAACATAGTCAGTATTGAGTATTTTTTACGAATTTCACAAATATAACGGGCTCGTGGGTACAATGATAACTGCCGCACGAGTCGATCAAAGTAAAGTTAGGCTTGCCGCGGTCGGTTTTTGGATGGGTGACCGTCCATTACATATCCCCCCTCCTTGCCACGGAAGGCACACGAAGCTGTTTGTCCCAGCTGTCATCCGGAGATCTATGACAGTCTTTACGGTTAGTCAGAAGCCCGAAAGTCTGACAACCAGTCTTACCAAGGGGTATAGTGTTTCCCAGTAACTAGGTAATGGAGGTCAGATAGGCAGTCGATCCATGTAAAATAGTGGTATTCAGCAGCATCCAGTTAGACTGGAAACTGACCCCAACATGGTTGGGAAAAGGCTAGGCAGGTTGAAGAGAACAAAGGATTCAATATACTTGTTCCAAATTCATTTTTTTTTATATTCACTCAGTGACTAAAAGAGAGTTTTATTCACTGTTTTCGATGAATATCGTCGATAACCTGGCTGTTATTGATTTTATGTGCTATTTTAAGATAACGGATAGAGTAGGTAGTACGGCTGTATGATTTACATAAAAGGAAACCTTTAAAAGTTCGCAGGTTTCGGTTTCTCGGTAGTTTTCTTGGAAAGTTTCAGAAAAATACAACATAACTTATTAACCTGTTCTATTTTATTTTTATACCTATTTCTTTATTTCTTTTGAATATCGAGAAAATTGGATTAAATGAATAAAATGGGCTAAACCAATAATTTATCAAATTATGTTGTTTTTGTAATAAATCCAATGCAGTCAAGCACAGATAAAGGTAAGTATTTACACAAAAAATACGGCTTTTGAAAATGTCACGTGATATTAGGGTCCCCGGGAGGGGGTCGAGACAAATCTCACGACATCTAACCAAGAAGGAGGGTCGAAAAATCGCCATAACCGCTTCAAGTAATTATTGAACGTCCCATAACAAGAAAACTACATATTATTACAGCCATTGTTTCCATAGAATTAACAATATTGTATATCGTATTATTCATCTATCTATTTAAAAGACAGTGCAGCGCGTTCATATATGGATGAATCATCAATATCATAATCATTATAAACTCGACGACGACTCCATGAACAATTTTTTCTACGTTAATTACATAGTTTCCATAATGACCCATTTTTCCGGGTCACCCCGTATTACGAATGTCAGTTAACATATATAATATTCCATTTTTTAATGCCGTCAGTTTCTTGGGTACTTTACCAGGCGACAGCGATGCTGATAATTTTCTCGACGCCTTAATTTAGTTTGTTAATACTCGAAATTTTAGTTAAGTTCAGGGCGGAGTACATCTATGAGGATTAAAAAAAATCCTCATAGATGAGGAGAACTCATTGATTTTTTTTAATCCTCATTTCCTGATTTTTCACAAACAAACAAAAAAAAAATACAACATCAAAGGATATTAAATTGGTATTTTATTTAGTAATTAGGTGTAAGTTGTTATTTATATACATTTCATTTTAATTTAGAATAAACTATGCCCATACCCTTTATTTTTTATATACCTAACTTTAAATTATTTTTTATTTACTCTGCATCAAATACAAAATCCTCTCTAAAAGCGAAGTACCTTTAGGAGAGAGCTCGAGTGAAATCGAGCTTCTAAAGTAAAGTTGGCTGAAAAAACGTCAAGCTCATTTCTTAAGGACTGTTCCTTGACGTTTTGGAGACGTTGCATGAAAATATAATCACTTATAAGGGAACAAAATATGAAACATGTTTTGTTTTTCATAAATTCTTTGAATAAATCAGCGGTTTGTAATCCCTCGCAAGCAACGCTTATCATATTGTTTCCTGGTCGTAATTGCGGATAACGGAATTTTGGATAGGTCCTTCTGAAGTTAGGTAAAAAGTCGCAGAAAATACTCAATATTAATCTGCTATTTATAATAATATTCTGTGTTGTTGCATTGATAGCTCGCAGTTTGAAGCAAAACATTAGCTATGATAGCAACAAAAAAATATTAACACAATGGACAAACAGATTTACCTATGTTCCCAATTTCATAAAAGTAACAATGATGACGCAGCCAAACTACACGAACCAATCCAAAACAGCATTCGTCAACCACAATCCGAAATCGCAATAGCAATTCTATTATCAGAAATCGTAAAACGTCAACACTTAACCAAAAACAAAATGCAAAAAAAAAATGAACATCAACACTTCAGTTACCAAGCAACGTATGAAGTTCATTCACACTTCTCATCGGTTTGCCGCAAATAAATAAGGGCTCATCAATAAGTAAAGCTTCTCGGTATCTTCGGAAACAGCGTTCATTCGTCAATGTACGCTGCGGGCTTTTTCTTACGCAAGTATTTACTTATTTATAACTCTGCTAACGATATTTATGTAGTGTTTTAGGTATTCAAGGATAGAGCATTATGTATAGGTTTCGTAGTATTGTTGTAAATAGACTTTCACTGAACTAATGTAATGAACAACTGATAAATGTTGTAGGTTTACTTAAATCGTTGATCAAGCGGTAATGCCCGAGATACACGAGGCTAGTTTTTCAAAGCTAGGATAGTAAGCTAGAACTTCGGTATACTACTATCCTGGCTTGCTTTCCTGGCTTGGCACATGCTTGTGCTGTTTGTATTATCACTTGCTTCAAAAACGGTGAAATAAAACATCGTGAGGAACCGGCATGCCTGAGAGATATTTCTCGACGGCATGTGAAGCCGTCAGAGGCCCATGGGCGGCTTTAAAACTCTGACACCAGGTTAGTCACTAACCACACGAAAAGAAGAAAAAGAAGTGCTGTTTACATGATAATTTCTAGCAGTTACAGTACAACACGTGGTTGCGGTCAGAAAAACAAAACACGTAGTCACTGCACATTAGCCAATCGTATACTAGCATCGCCGGCCACATGAAGCTAGTACACAATCCAGGATGGTAAAATCTTTTGTGGTATGCTCCTAGCACAAAAATTTGAACTCATCCTATTAAACTATTATGACTAAGCAAAAACATGCATGCTCTTGTACTTTTTTTTTTGGATTTTACCTTAATTTATACCATGTTTTTAAGCAAATAAATATTATTCTATTCTATTATATTTCATGCTATTCTATTCTAGCTTAAGACGCTAACTTACTAGTTTTCTTACAAGCTTACTAGCCTAAAAATGAAGCTAGTTTTGTTTACACGAAAGCAGAGTTACTAGCTTATTAGCTTAATATCCTGGCTTGAGAAACTAGCCTCGTGTATCTCGGGCATAAGATCCAAACAGCTTGGGCGTCGGACAGACGTTACATACTCTGTTTGTAGATAATCTATGACAAAAACAATAGACATTCACAAGTTGTGAGTCGAATCACGAACGTACAGTCAGTCAGTACAGAGTGGGTTTACGTTGATGGTGGTAACCACCATCAACGTAAACCCACTCTTATGACAAGCATCTTTAAAAACACGGGATATTAAGATTAGAAGTTCGTGCAAAATTATCGTTACGATACTTCATTCAAGCAGTAAACGATTTAATCCCAAAATTAAAAAAAACTTGAGACGTGTCAAGGGACACCCGGATGGAACGAAGTTCCTCTTTCTATGAGAGAGAGAGAGAGAGAGAGAGACAGACAGACAGAGAAACACACGCACGCCTTACAACTATAGCAAAAAGTGTCGTTACAACTTTTGGTCTCGAAGTATAAGTATATAAGTATAAGTCTCTTGACTCGTGTTGACTTATACACTCGCTCGACTTCAACTTTGACTTCGACTCCGACTTCGACTCCGACTCCGACTTCGACTCCGACTTCGACTCCGACTTCGACTCCGACTTAGACTCCGACTCCGACTTCGACTTCGAATCCGACTCCGACTTCGACTTCGAATCCGACTCCGACTTCGACTCCGACTTCGACTTCGACTTCGACTTAGACTTAGATTCCGACTCCGACTTCGACTTCGACTTCGATTCCGACTCCGACTTCGACTTTGACTCCGCCTTCTACTTTGACTTCGACTCCGACTTCGACTTCGACTTCGACTCCGACTTAGACTCCGACTCCGACTTCGACTTCGAATCCGACTTCGACTTCGAATCCGACTTCGACTTCGACTTCGACTTAGACTTAAATTCCGACTCCGACTTTGACTCCGACTTTGAGAGAGAGACAGACAGAGAAACACGCGCACGCCGCTCGGCTTACAACTATAGCAAAAAGTGTCGTTACAACTTTTGGTCCTAATTTTTTCAGTCTAGGCCCCTTTCGCAACGCGCGATAAGGAACTTCGTTCCAAAAAATTAAGTTACTAAAACCCAACTACGACAAAAACGCCAACTAAAACGGTATCCGTAAGGATAATCCGGAGTCACACGTCGTGTTATGTCGGCATAAATCGAACAGATTACGTGTGACTCACTCTTCATACACTACACACTCGTCACACCTCACACACCCCTCACACATCACACACTCCGCACACCCAACACACCCACATTAATGTATACATTTTCCTAAATTCACGAGCGTTAGCTTGAATTTATATTAGTTACACTTTATTTATGTAATTTGCAATAAAGCACGCATAGCGCGCTCGAGTAAAATATGTAAGTATAGTAAACTAGCTATAACTGAAATGTGTAACTCTAGAAACTAAAAATCTAATAATTTTGTTAATTGTACAAACAGCCAAATATTTTTTTTTTTTTTTGTGACTCCGGATTTTTTATTCGTCTGTCTGGGATGTCTTGTTTATACCTTTTTAGTTGGCGTTTTTGTCGTAGTTGGGTTTTCGATTTTTTAACATTAATTTTTATTTATATTACTTTTTAGTTAAAATATATTTTTTTTTGAAATGTGCTAATTAAGCCCTTTCATTTGATGCCCAACATGGAATCATAAAAAAGTAATTTATTCTTGACTTTATGTCCTCTAGAGGGCGCTATATTCAATTTAATGTCATCACATAGCCTATATAACCGGCAGACGATTAAGACGCTTCCAACGATACCTCATTTTTTCAAATTATGATACGTTTTTCAGAAGGTATGAGGGAAGATTATGATGAAACAGGGCTTGATTAGAGAAACACTTTTTATTGTTATCTTCGTTTATTTGGCTCGGTAAAACACTCAACACAATTTTTTTCTTCCTAAACCTCGTCGTTACTTTTCTATCATTCACCATTCCTAAAAAGGCTGTCCCTTTATCAGTGATAATTCTTGATGGATTTCCATAATCTTTTTGATGAATTTTCAGTTTGTCTACTGTCTGTTTAGATATTAATATGTCTTCGTGGGATATTAATGTGTGGAAATAAAAAATGTAAACGCTAGTTAGCCACATTTCTTATTTCTATTCAGTAATATTGCTATGAGAATCAAAACAGGTAAATATTTGACAGTTATTTGCGACGTTGCCAACTTTTAGGATAAACCCTCCTAATATCAAATGGTTGCTGCGACCCATACGAGCATTTATTCTGAATGTGGGCAAGATCGCAGATAGATGTCAAACTAGAATATTAATAATGAATTGCAATTATAAAACTGAATTTGATGTTGTAACCGTTTTAGATGTATAAAAGT
Organism: Agrochola macilenta; assembly: GCA_916701695.1. Taxonomy (NCBI): domain Eukaryota; kingdom Metazoa; phylum Arthropoda; class Insecta; order Lepidoptera; family Noctuidae; genus Agrochola; species Agrochola macilenta. The sequence goes on from OU753562.1 coordinate 11,292,124, forward strand.
CATTTGGAAAGTTTCCAAATACTTTTTTTACATCTAAAACAAAATATTTGGTGTTACGATATTAATTATTGGATAGCATAATCAATATTTTAGTTAGTTAGCCACATTTCCATACATTAATATTGCCAAATTAATCAAAACAGGTAAATATTTGACAGCTATCTGCGACGTTGCCAACTTTTAGGATAAGCGCTCTCAATTTTTAGGCATTATAATTTTCTTGTTATCGTGTCGATGGCTAATATTGTTTGAAAGTAAGTGATTTTTTTTGGCCCAGCACTTAGCGACGCTGTCAGCATTCGCTAGCGCAAAAAAAAAATCTCATGTGGACAGGTGACAGGGCATGCGGCGCAAGATGAAAGGTGGGTTATGGTCTGCGGGAAGACACCGAATGTACACTGTAGATTGGAACCATCTCAGAAAACCGGTGGAGATTGTCTTTGCTACTGCCGACCTGCACGCGTAGCATGAGAACCATGGAAACGGGTTTGCTACGGGTTTTGTCGACGGAAGAATAGATAAAATGACAGATTGTGATTGTTTATCTGTCATTTTGTCTATTCTTCCGTCGACAAAACCCGTTTCGATGGTTGTCATGCTAAGCGTTCTGGGTGCGTTATAATCATTCATAGGAAACTCTTTATCGAATCGATAGTAGAAATGTGTTGTGTGTGTTGTGTTTAATTTTTGGCAAAGTAATATCTAATAAAAGTTGATCAGGTACTGGCTCACATTATTTCACTTGACTCACAGTTTGAAGGCTTATGAACATGAAGCATTTTTCGATACAGTTCTGTTTTAGTACCATTGCAGCATACGTATGGCAGGAAATATCACTTTTTAAGCTCCAGATTTGATATTCGACAAAAGTTACAAGTCAGCTTTATTTTGCATAAATACCTACCCTTATTTTGAACGTTTGCCACGACTCAGCTGAATCCGTACGTTCTATCGACACCTGCGATAACTTACCTTTGAATTATGACAAGAAACTTTTCACATTCATCTTGTTCTAATTAAAACAATCTGTTTTAGTCGAGAACAAGTTTCATTAAAGTTTTGAGGTTGCAACTATAGATTTGGTTTATTGAATTGAAATGTTTTTAAAACGGCCGTCGTGAAAATCAGTAATTTTCAACAGTATTTGACATTAAGGTGTCAAAAACGCTCTGTTTTTGGACTGCCGTTATAAGGCTGCCTGTCCATTGAAGCGGAGCGAGGCAGCGGAGAGGAGAATGGCAGCGGAGTGGAGTGGAGTTGCGGACAGTGTCTGTCCATTGATGCGGAGCGAGGTAGCGGAGCGGTGTAGCGGACTGTGCGGAGCTAGACCGAGTTCAAGCGACGAGTAATAATTCCCCGCTCCAGTTCCCCGCTCCGTTTCCCCGCTCCGCTTCTCCGCTCCGTTTCCCCGCTCCGCTTCTCCGCTCCATTTCCCCGCTTCGTTTCCCCACTTTTTAAAAGTTTACACGACAAGTTTACACAATTTTTAAACTAGTTCGCAAATCCCTGTCCCCTGAAGCGGAGCGGAGATTTTAGGTTTTTTTTTTTTTTTTTTATGTAGGGCATCTCTTAGCTGACCACTAAGGTCATGACTACTCAACCGGTCAATCCTGTGGCTGCCTTAAGCTTCTACACTCAAAGCCTCCAGCCAGGGGGGAGGTTTTAGGCAATTCCATTGGTTAATATTGGCACACCGCTACTCCGCTAGCGACAGGCAACCTTATGTGACCGTTGTCCGCTTTCTTTGCTTTCGAAGCTTTAGCAAGCATACACGAAGGAACACAGTTTAAACCATTTGTGCAATAGAGGATGGGGATGTCGATACGACATTTTATTAAGCTTTGTTTATCTTACTACAGTCCGGCCGTCAAGAGAATGCGTTCTTAACACCTGTCAGTTTCATACTAACGAATATGTGTTTGGCGAATATGATCCTTATTACTACTAGAAATTGTTCAACTGGTGTTAGGTGTCAGGAACGCACTCCCTCGACGGCCGGACTGCAATAACGTTCCCAGTCCTTAAACAATAATTCAATCAAATAACTGCCTAAATAATATCTAATTAGTCACTATAGCTCGTTGGCTAAGTAATTGGCAAAACTCATACCACTATTTAAATAGTATGAAAAAAAAAAAACTGGCCAAGTGCGTGGTTGCGCGTGGTCCGACACCACGCACAATGAAGGGTTCCGTAGTTGAGATAAATTAATCCCAAGTACAAACTTAACATTACAACAACAATATTGAGAGATTTACTATGTTATTTTAAGACCATAGACTTCTTATAGGTTTTCCTGTAGTCTATGAGTAATGAACCATGCTCTGCATTTTTTTTTTTAAATTTGTCTCAATAGTTTCGGAGCTAAGGTCAATTTTCATAAATTTTCTTAAATGTCTATAAAAGTATTTAGTTTAAAATTATAAAAAAATATATATTTGAAATCCTCGCAACAAGCCCTTTTATTTGATATGTCACATGGTTCAGTTTCCAAAACTTTTTCTTATTTGCCCCCCAAAACTAACCAAAATTCAAAATTCATTTATTTACGTTACACGTCCGTGTTTGGGTCCCATAAATACATAATTATGTGTACCAAGTTTCAATTATATCGGTCCATTAGATTCGGAGCAAATTGGCTGTGACAGACGAATAGACAGACACGAGTGATCCTCTATGGGTTCCGTTTTTTCCTTTTATGGTACGGAACCTTAAAAATTTATCGATATTTGGATTTACGTATTTGAAGATTTCAAAATACTCTGCACTACTAGACGTATTGCCAGTGCTTTTTATTAATTCATGTATTATAGTCCCCTAAGCTTGTTCAAAATTGGAAACCATCTGCTCCCAATCTTAGTTGCAAGTGTATAAAATAAAATCATTACGTTTCTTTTATCTTTTCAGCCAATATTTTCATAAATAAAAAATTACATTACATGGACTAGAAGTTACGTATTATCATTATCTAGTTACACAATTGCCGAGATAGCTTCAGCGGATAAAGTCGGAATTGTCCGGTGGAAAACGAGTTTCATTGCTAGCGAAATGCTGGAGTAATTTCATGGAACATTTACCCCCGACCAGGGGTAGTGTTTACAGTACGTCCTTTCTCGAATACGCTTTATGCCAGCTTCCATTTTATGATGTACATCTTTATTTTATGAATAATGTATTTGTATGAATATAATTTACATGTGGGTGGTGAATTTGTGTAGAAGTAAGCAGGTTGGAAAAATGTGTGGGAAGGAAGTGAGTTTCTTGATTAAAATCTGAGGTTGGTTGAATGTTTTTTTTTTACCCAACTACGGCGAAGCAAAACGGAAAGGAGGGTTTGATTTTGACGGGTATGTATGTACCTATAATATATGTGGACCTATTTTCTTTGAAATTAAAACAATTAAAGTTAACCGTGAAATGAAACATTAAATGCATTAGTAGAATGGAACGTAAGATGAATGAATGAGAGGTGGGAGTATGAGAGAGCGAGAGGGAAAACAAGAAGGCTTCCTCAACCCAATAGAAATAGGAGAATTTCCGTTAGAGACGCTGGACTGTGATCATCTTGGTCCATTGGATGCTTCGAAGAAATTGTATAATTACATTTTGACTGTCACTGATGCATATACCAAATTCATTTGGATTATTATTGTTACAGTATTGCTAAATTAATCAAAACAGTGCAATATTTGACAACAATTTGTGACGTTGCCCACCTTTAAAATAAACGCTCTTAAGCCATCATTATAGTCATTACAAATCCACTGGCGCTTAAAGATTATACCTAAATCTCTACAGGATCATTTCTCGTTAAAGTCTGTGAGTATATCCTACAGCGGACATTACGGGACCGATAACTGAAGAAGATTGTATCCAATTTACGTGACCCACATAAATAAATAGGTCACAATCACGACTCAATTATTATTATTATTCACTTCATTTTTCTTCCACCCTTTTTCAAGTCATAGTGAAATTAATAATGACTCTATTATTATTCCTACCGCAAAATGTATTTATCTAAAACAAAACAACTAAGAAATATCTCGGAAGACAGACATTTCCATTGGCCCCGGAATAAATTACAAACTCACTTAATTTTGTGTTGTTTGGTAATCCCCACAATAATTTCTTTCAAGGCCTTCATTTCAATCTGGGGGAACTCAGTAGCATTGAGGATTAGGTATGATTTACGAGACTAGAGAAATTATTATGAAATAATGAGTATTACCGAAGAAAGCCTCGTCCTTATTAATAGATAAATACGAATTATCCTCGTTTAAACGTGGAAAAATGTGAGGCATTTTTGTAAAATAAAGAGATTTTTATTTTCGCCGGGTATCACGTGTCAGGGTCAAATTTTCATCCGAAAAGCTGAATTATTTTGTAAGAAGTTTACATTTTAATTTTGGCTTGGAAAAGATTACAGATTTCTTAATAAATAAGGTATTATAAATGATACTGGACACCAGAGAATGAGATATTACATCAGAGATCCTCATCTCTTTGTTAATAAGAAGAATCCAATCCAGAAAACTTAGCAGAAGAAAGTTCATTTAGCCCCATCAACTTAACATTGAATATACACTTGACATTTAATTAGTTTTAGTTATGCTGCGGCCGCATCTGCGTGTATCGTGACGAAGTTTCGCACAGTGATACAATACACGCAGATGTGACCAACCGTTATCGGTTATCGTCGCGATAGTTCGGGCTGCCTAGCACTTATCGCCCGGGCGGTACATAATAAACGTGACGAGGCCGCTAATCTGACCACCACATTAGTGCGATAACTTTTTTGCGAGCAAAACGTACGATGCTTCGGTACGCATTGCTTTTTGTCGCGATAGACGCAGATGCGGCCGCAGCATTACATACCAAGCATTAACATATCACAACAATAATCGGAACACCAATCAAAGATCAAGACCCCGATCACGTCAATCCGTTTCCTGCGGTAAATCCTCGAGAATTGCATTTCATTAGCACGAGGAAGTTCCCTGCAAGCTATAGTGACAGAATCATAAATGACGTGACAGCCGTAATCAACTATCAACTGGCAACACTGTGTGGCAGCTGCTGTCATGTTGGAAAGCGAGGGAAACCGGTACATGGCAGTATCAGTCGTCTTTGGTTAGGTTTACCCGGTTTAACATTCTTGATTGGCTAACTGGGTGTTTCTGTTTTGAAGGCAGTCATAAATTCTTTTGAAAGCGCTTTTGTAGTATGATAATCATAAGTACAATACTGGGCAGGGTGCTGTGTTAACGTGTGCACAGAATAGTAGAGGCACTGGAAGGACAACAATAATTTATTTTCAGTAATTCCCTCCATTTACTAAATCGTGATAATTAAGAATAGTGAGCGATTGTGGACGCTGGTTACCTATGCTTTTCCCACAACACACACAGGCACACACACACAACATCGACACATCTATCACATCGTCGCCTGCGACGACTGTCTCAGCATCATGCTGAGATAGGAGCCTTTTGGGCTCGTACAGGACTTCCTGCTTTAAATTTTAATTTTAATTTCTTTTTTATTTATGTTTAGTGTGTTTTTTCACAAAGGGGCGGTGTAGTTTTGGCATGCTTCACTGTATTATTCGCAGCGCTCTGTCTTGGTTTTTTTTTTGGTCTGAGATATTACTAAACGAGTTAGAGAAGAATTGTTTATTCTGCACATAACAAAAAATAGAGATAAAATACACAATTTTTTTTGAATATATACTCTATAGTGTACCTACAAAAATATTGATTATGGATTGCAATTAATTATGTGCCGGACGGAGGTCTGGGTTCCGCACACATGGCATCGAGGTTTGTACCTAACTTTGATTATTGTTTCTCCTTAAAAAGCGATCCGAAATTGTAAAAAAAAAAACTGTTCTGGTTTTTGCCAACTATGTTTTTTTTTTCTACCGCTCTGGGCGGAGCGAGAGGGAGTGTCAGACTTTTACTGACTAAAACCCACCCGTGTTCCTTCCGTTGCCTCTGTGCCAGGGCCGCGATATCCCTTTCGGACAAACCCGCAACCCCAGCAGTGCCAACTATGTTGGGGTCGGCTTCCAGCCTAACCGCATGCAGCTGAATACCAGTATATTACATGGAGGGACTGCCTATCTGACCTCCACAACCTAGTTACCGAGTAATAATACGATACCCCTTGGTAAGCCTGGTTGTCAGACTTTCAGGCTTCTGATGAACCGTAACGACTGTCAAAGATCCACGAATGACAGCCGGGACCAACGGCTTATCGTGCTCTCCGAGGCACGGCAGAGTCTTGGTATCTAAAGATGGTCACCCACCGACGGACCAACTGCGGCAAGCGTAGCTTAACTTGATCGATCGAACCGTGCGGCTGTTATTACTTAGCCACAAGCCCCACCACATTATATACAAGGGAATAATATAACATGAGCATTGCTAGCATTTGCGTCCAAAAGCCGTATTCAGAACATTCTATAAACACAATAACATCGCAGTTCTTAAACAAATACACTATTTTATCAACATGAAAATGCACAGGCCATTAGGATCGGTGAATTACAGTTAATATGCCAACAAATCAGAAATAAAGTGGGTATGTAGAGGGCAAAGTTTACGAACTTGTTCTTAGTTCGAGCCGCAAATCAACTTAACTAGCGCACGCTACTACACACTACTTTAAACTACGTGGTGCGATCGATTTGAAACTAACTTAACCGCCACTAAGCCTGGCTTGCGTACAAATATGTGATGATTTTTAGATTATTGCTTACTAGTATGAAACTGAGCCTTTTTTGCAATAAAGAATAAAATATATTACTCTGAAATAAAACGTATTTTTATTTGGAAAGTTATTATTTTATTTTTATAATAGTCTATTGTGAGAAAATGTATAATATAGGATCGTGACTTCGTTATAGATAAGCGAAATCCAGGTTTATTTGTTGTTTTTTTTTAAATAATAAATTTGGTATTGCATTGATTTAAAACTTGATATTATTTTATCTACTCGTACATACTCGTATTTTATTTGCAAAACCATGTAGCTTTCTAATGACGACATAATATTTCGAATCATAAATTATCGTGTATAGAATTTATATATATATGTTTTCGAAAAAATGGATTAACATATTTAAAATCCATACAACTTTTACCAAATCCTCACAAGCAGTTACATAACAACGTTATTTAATAATACAATATTTTAAATTGCCTTGATTTTCAACTGACGATTTTAATAACACACACACTATACAGAATCTGAAATCGCTTTTGCACTACTACTACCGTCTTGTCTTACTTTCAGGACTTGCGTTCATTCTGTCACACGTTGTACACTTCACACACACGTATCATAGGCCTAACATAGCCCACTCACACAAAACAAAAATAAGTAATAATACTAGCAAACAAAACATACTCGTTCCCAAGCACCAAGTAACAACTGTGTAGCTCGAGCTTGCTAATTGAGTAATTCCTTTAAGACGTTCGTTATGATTATCAACTAGGACAGACTCCCGGGGGTGAAACTTTGCGAAGTACTTAGCACTTCTCTTCTGAATACGTGTGATATGTAGGTGCCTACGCTGCGGTGTGAGGCGTTGAACACCGATGTACGAAGACACTTTGAAGGTGCATTGAAGGAAATCATAACAACATTTTAATGTTCGGGTGGGACTCAAGTCTGAGCACATATTTTTCTTAAATACCTAAATCAACCGTCATCTCAATGTACTTCCTAGGAACTTCATCTCCAATATTCTTTACTACATTATTTCCGTAAAGCGTCGACAGCCAGCTACAGTCCTTGCTGACTAAATATATTTTTTATCACACATCAATACCTATTTTCATATAGCTCGAGCAACACGAGAAAGGTTCCTTTGTTACAAATTGATTAACATAAACTGCAAACTCCGACCAACACAGACGAAAATATTGCAGACAAAACTATCAACATTAACTTGAGTACATTCATTTCACCCCCATTTTCCGCAGTTGGTCGCTAGTTACGAAGTTATTTCGTAACTTCGAGTTACCAACACAATGACATAAGGGGCGTCGCTTTGAAGCCACTTCCGTTTTCTGCGTAACTGTTATTAGGCAGACGCTCCGCTCAATTTCTATGCCATTTTCCAGGAAGGTGGGTAGTTATAGTGTTTCTAGATATCGATATCTGTGTGTGGAACAGCTTTGTGGATGTTTAAGTCGTTAGCGGTCGGTGTGATGGTTTGATAATGGGTGCTTGAGGGTTTGTGAAGTGCTGTTGTAAGTTCGATTGATAAGACGGAATCCTGTATGTTCAAAATTTATACTCGCTTGAGAGAGTGTGATTATTATATGTATACTCCATTTGACATAAGATTAGACATTTAAACAAGCCTTTTTTACAGTCAATTCAACTGATTTTGACTTATATACCGTAGGCATAAGGATGGCATTAAAAGCAAAAAAGTGGTTACAATACTGTTTAGGTACTGCAGCTGCCATTTGTCATGCCACCAACGCAATAGAAGTCAAAATCGGTTGAATGGACTGTAAAAAAGATTATTTAAATGTCTCATCTTATTTCAAATGGAGTATTATATAGATATGCTTGGATAGCAAACAAGTCTACTACAACCAGCTGCTTGATGGTAGGGGTTATCGACGCTTATGCACATCTTCAATACCAGAAGTATAGCGGAAGCATCGCCATACTCCAGACAAAGCTGCAACGTCTCATATGTACACATAGCCTTACAAAATTAAACACTGTAACGCTGTTTGGCAATAAATAAATATTATTAGGTAAAGTGATAGCTTCCTCCTTCACAAAGAGCACTTCTACTACTAATGAATTATTGTGAATCTTAATTTTTCATGAATTTATTTATTTATTTAGACTTTATTGTACAACAGATTACCAGATTTATCGTTGGTGTGTAACCAGATAAGGTGCTGTGTGTGAGGTACCAATAACATGGAAGGTCTAATGGTGACTGGAAAAATAGAGAGCATAAGACCTAGAGGCCGAAGTCCAAAAAGGTGGCCGGATCAAATATACGAGCATTTGACGATACCTATCAGCGCAGCACTCCACCAGGCCACTGATCGTAACCGATTGAAAAAAGACCGTTGACAATTTGATACCAAGTCACGATTCTCAGCAGTGAGAGAGCGATTGAAAAGAAGAAGATCAGCGCTGTAATAAATGACCATTAGGAACTTGCAACAAAAAAAACGCTGTCACTCAACAATATTGTTATTTTCATCTAAAACAATCAATTTAAACACATCACTTATCCAGTCTCCTAATCAAATAATAAGTGCGGACTCAGACCGTGAGGCGCCTTGCGAATCCACACCCTGTTTTCATAAACATAAAAGCTAGTGATAAATCTTCAGTGCTGATACATCTCACATTGGAAGCTCTTGTGATACCAATAGTCGCGGTGTTGTTGTTAGAGCACGTTGTCAAGTAAGGGGGATTGTACACTGCGGTGTAATGCAAGAAGAGGGAAGATATGCAAGAAAGGGAGTGTTAGGGATGATTTATGCTAGACCGTGGCGGGCGCGAGCCGAGCTAAAATTCACGAACATTTCATGATACACCGTGCAGCGTTCGTGTCCCGTCCTAGTCTTGGCCCCTATAAATTGAGCAGACACGGACGGACCAGCATAAATCATCCCTTATTTGGTGTGAAGTATTTTTTCAAGATAGATTAAATTAAGTAATAATTATATTATTGTTGAATAACGATATTAATTAATTATTAATATTAGATAGACACTTTTGCTAATCCTGTAAAAATGATAAGACTACAGTAGGGTCAAGTAGAACCGTTTGCATGAAAAAATTACCTTAAGAAACTAAAGTCGGTAATGGGATGGTGGGCCGTTATATTAAGTTACGGGTTACGGCTCATATTTCCTGGTGTAATATCCGACAACATTGAAGGGATCGTTTAATTTTGGAGTTAAACAAGTGAAGGTTTTCTCATAGATAGTTTTATGGCTCATATAAAAATATTGCTTATGAAACGACCGACCACAAATATAATATTTCTTTTCCTAACATTGAAAAACTGATAGCTCACTCTCTGTTGAATCTTGACAAAAGAAAACGATTTTCCTATTTGGGATTAACTTACATATGGCGTTTTCCTTGTATTACGATATCGACTTGAAAGTAAAGCATTTTCGCAATGGCCCCAGGTGAGAATAACTCTGTTCGGTAAGATTTTGTCACTACTTACAGAAGGTAACACGTTATTTCTAGTTGTGAATTGGTTATTTTGTATTGTTGTTACTTTTAGTGCCACTGTCATAATTTTAAGGAAAATTAGTATAATCTACCTACTTGTCATTATTTCGAAATAGACTTGGAATTTACTAAGAATGTGAAAACACAGTCATGCTGTAAAACAGTACATTCGGTACCTCAAATTTTTCCTCGCATCATCTTGAGTTGTACGTACAGTATTTTTTGTGGATGTTCAGTGATTAGGAAGTGCATTGTCCTTCAAACAGTCAGATTATAAAAGAACTGTTCTATACTCGTAATTTTTAAATTTTCTTCTGGCATTGTCTTGCATCGTACAGACGGTGTAAGTCCACCTTAAGCTTGGCAATCGTCCGAGGCGGAGTGACGACGCGCGGCGCCACTTGTCTCCTCAGCACACATGTCGTGAGACGGTTGCATCGCCACTCATGCTGTGATTAGTGCTGCGAGGTTTTCTTGTAATTCCTTTATATCGAAATCGTTTATCGTAAAACTGCGTAAAAATAATCATCTTTGAAATTTGGTTAACATGGTAAGAAAACGTGGTTCATTTATTTCAGTTTACTGCTAAATTTGCTTTACTAAATCTCTCCCAGATGTCATAAATTACGTAAGAATTTTCTTATTTAAAATAACTCAATTACAGAAAAAGAAAACAGTATATCTTTACTAATTTCAGTCCATAAATGAAATGAATCGAAACCCCTAACACTCTTCTTAATTGCACAAAACCCTCTTACTCTCGAACCCATACATTCCAACACAAGATTACATTGTAAACCGTAATCGTAAATCTAAATATCGATAAAATTGTAACATTTGATAGGGGATCACTAGTGTAGTCCCCGAACGGTAATGCAACTGTATCCAATTCGTTATCGGATCCGACTTGGATTTGTCGCCGTCTCAGCTCACAATAGTAAATTTTCGATGTGGCTACAACGCTGTTGTGTGGAATTCAATGTGTCTATCGAAAATATATTGATCTCAGTTATACAAAAATTCAGTGGGCAGTTTTATAGTTGTAGAAGTGACAAATGCCTCGGAAAAGCACGTTAAGCCGTTCGGTCGGCCTGTCATTCGTAGATCTTTGATAGTCGTTACGGGTAGTCAGAAGCCCGAAAGTCTGACCACCAGTTTTGTCAAGGGGTATCGTGTTACCCAATAACTGGATTGTGTCGGTCGCTCCATGTAAAATACTGGTATTCAGCTGCATCCGGTTAGACTGGACGACGCGGCCGACCCCTACATATTTGGAAAAAGGTTAGGCAGATAGATTAAGAAGTTAAAAGTGCTTAAAAGTAGGAAATTCAAGTATTTGCAAGTATATTGAACAGTATTTTGCTGTGAAAAACTTGTCGTTATATTAAACCAAGATAACTTTAGAATAATCAACTCAAAGATGGGTTACCGATTAATACAATCATTCGTGCGATATCCACATGTACAGGTCAATAGATTTTTATTAAATAAATAAGAAAAACAAATCACAAAAGATAATAACACAAAATCCGGTGCTCAAACCAAAACCGCAACGCAAAAAATAAATAAACGAAAGCTCTGATTCAACACCCGTAATTTCGATCAACATTTTTCACTTGAACAACAAAAACCCGATTAATACCGAATGAATTCGTTAAAATTTACATCGCAAATACTGAACATCAATTTCATTAGTAAACAGTAATAATCTCAGCAGTGATCTTCTATACGTACATATAATAAAATAGTGTTGAAACAAACAGTTTTTTTTTTTTTAAGTCATTGCTACAAGGTGTGGGAACGAGTCTGAAGCCAAACATATAGTTTTTAGAATTTTTGTCCGTTTGTCTGGATGTAAATTCCGGATTGGCGCAAAAACGGCTTAACGGATTTGGATGAAATGTGGCACGCAGATAATTTATAACAAAGATTAACACATAGGGTACTTTTAATCCCAATAGTACGTTCCCGTGGGATATATTCCGACATCCACGCGGGCGAAGCCGCGGGCAAAAGCTAGTAATAATTACGGTATATTTACTCTGTAATTGCCTTCGGGTATGCGTGTAATTACACAGATAGTTGTTTGTCGTAGCAAATTAATCGACAACGTTATCGGTTAGTGATGTACACCTCTATTGTTGTCTTTTTCACTGTTGTCTGTTATGGCACGATGTTATTTTATATTGTTTTAAATTTGGTTTTACACTATATTTTTTTGGTAATTGTTTATTTTCAGTAAATGTTAATCTATACATATTTTATTATAAAACAAATTCGCTTCGCCCCCCACATGATGGATCGATGACCTTGTGAAGGCCCCAGAAATCCGCTGGATCCGGGAAGCACATAATCGGTCGAAGTGGCGGTGCTTGGGGGAGACCTATGTTCAGCAGTGGGCGTGTGGAGTGTTTTGGCTGAAATTATGATGATGATGAAAGTCGCTTTTCGCGTTTGGCTGTATGTCCGCGTTGTTCTTCGAAACCACGCAACAGATTTCGATGAGGTTTTCACTATCGCGCATCGATTAGAGAATTTATTCCGGAAGTTTTATGTGTGTGAAAGTTACGTTCACCTAAGAAATGTTTTGTCAAATCGTAAAAAACTGTGCGCAGCAAGAGTGGGTCACTAGTATGAATAATATTGAAAAGGAAAAGACATAAAACATGTTATGTTATACACAAAACGGGTCAATTTGACTAACTGACTGATTAATGGCTTCTTTCAAAAAACACAAGAAACATAAAGACTTACTCACCTAAAGTTATTAAGCCACAAGTAGAAAAGCCCTATTGTATTTTAATGAAAATCCAGGTGCCTACCTACAAACAAAACACAAAATCATTCTGCCTAGCCTTTTCCCAACTATGTTGGGGTCGGCTTCCAGCCTAACCGCATGCAGCTGAATACCAGTATTTTACATGGAGCGACTGCCTATCTGACCTCCACAACCCAGTAACTGGGTAATACGATACCCCTTGGTAAGACTGGTGTCAGACTTTCGGGCTTCTGACGACTCGTAACGACTGTCAAAGATCCACGAATGACAGCCGGGACCAACGGCTTAACGTGCTTTCCGAGGCACGGAGGATTCTTGGTATGTAAAGATGGTCACCCATCCACTGACCAACCCCGGCAAGCGTAGCTTAACCTGATGGATCGACCAGTGCGGCTGTTGTTACTTAGCCACGAGCTCCTCCAGAAGAGAACAAACAACACATGAAGGTAAATACGTAGCCACAATAATACGACCGCACAACATTTCCTCGGACGAGCCGTGTAATTTCTTTAAAACAATGCTTTCTTATCTCACAATAGCCAACAAAAGGCGTCGAAAAGGGGAGCTGTCCTAATGGCACAGAATCTCAGATTAATTTTTTTTCAGGGGACCTCAATATAAAAGTTTTCAAGGCAATAACAAAAGCCTTACCTTAATGTAACCGGTAAAAATTTTAATGTAAAGAGCGATGAAAGGTTACGTAAGAACGCTTTCGAAGCTAATGCTTAACGTTCAGAATTGACACGAAGCAAAAAAAAAAACTCCGTAAAAAGATATCGAAGTCAGTAAATTTTTGATATAGGGAGGTACGCTTGAGGATTCCGCAGAAAGTTTTGGTCAAGGGCTGTATAGGTTTACGACTTACGGCAAAGGTTCGGAAAATTGTAAAAGTAAACGCGGCGAATATCAATAAAATTAGTTTTATGTCGCCAATGCGAGAAGCGGAAACTTTCTCAATCATTTTATCGAATCAAAATGCGTGTGTAAGGGGAACATTTTACGTAATATGTGTTTACTAGCTGCGCCCCGCGGTTTCACTCGCGTACGTCTCGATCCCGTGGGAGTGACGGTATAAAAAGTATCCTATGTCCTAAACCAGGTCATAGTCTACGCATGTGCCAATTTTCATCCAAATCTGTTCAGCCGTTTTAGCGTGAAAGCGTAACAAACAAACAAACTCACTTTCGCATTTACTACTCGTCTATTAATAATATTACATAACTATTTAACGATTTATTTATTATTTATTTAACCATTCTTTTTCTTTTCGTGTGGTTAGTGACTAACCTGGTGTCAGAGTTTAGTTTTAAGCCGCCCATGGGCCTCTGATTTGACTTCACATGTCGTCGAGAAATATTTCTCAGGCATGCCGGTTTCCTCACGATGTTTTCCTTCACCGTTTTTGAAGCAAGTTCTAATTATACAATACGCATATGAATCCGAAAAGTCTGAGGTGCATGCCTTAGGTTCGAACTCGAGACCTATGACTTGGCAGTCCGACGGTCACACCACTAGGCCATCATCATTTATGCACACACATAATTATTAACAGACACGAGGAAAGGAACATAAAACAACGTACAAAGTGACGTATCACTTTGTACGTGTTTAGTGAGTTGGTTATTCAATCTGGGAGTACTATGACATACTTGAAATGTATTAGACGCGACTCTCTGAGGTACTGAAACACGTTACTTCGTGACGTTATTAGAGTAGCTCGGAATTGTTCCGGAGCTAACGCTTTCACAGTTGCTCAAATAGCTTCACATTTCCTTTTCAAATTATAATGTTTGTAAAGTGAACTTAAGAAGTGTAGATTGTTGTAGATTATAAATAAGGTAAAAATATCGTGGTAATTTTAGAAATGATTAGTTTGATGACTTTAAAAATAGAGGGCGCTTAGGCGCGCTAGTGGGGCTTAAATACCTTCACATTTCCTTTTCAAATTATAATATGTGTAATGTGAACCTACAAAGCGCATTGTTGTAAATTATAAGGAAAAACATCGTGGTAATTTGATAAATGAAAAAAAATCCAAATTTTTAAGAAAGATCGCTTTTTAGATCGTTAGTCTGAATCTGTCAAAAATTGTGTAGGATTTTGGACATTATTGTTGCTGAGACTAATCTCAGCAAAAAAAAAAAAAAAAAAAAAAACGTTCAAAAACTAGGAGCAATTGAGATTGCTCCTAGATTTTGAACGTTTTTAATTACGGGAATTGGTCTTGAAACTGATCTTTCCATTTAATATTTATTTAGCATTGAGCTTGCGTAGCACAAGCTACAACTGCTCATTCACTACTTCTTTGCACATTATTTTCATCTGCCAAACAGTCTAACCAAACATTAACACATCACCCAAAAACGAAACAGCGATGGTTCGCTGTCGAAAACATACTAAATTTTTATAACAAGTTCTCAACCAAACTAGTGCCCTCTTCTTAATTTATGCGCGATTACCCCATCACGCTAGTCTATAGAAACTTTGTTTACGGCCACCATATCTTAACTTACCTATGTTTACGGAGGGTACGCTTGGTACTAGCATAGAATAAGAATGGGTAGAGGTGAAACTCTCATTCCGAACACATAGTAACCTAAACTGTGATTTACTGTGACTTTAATTAATATTAATTAAATAAAATATTTTTCAAAGAGATTATACAATGTGTTTTTTTTGATATCCCATAACTCTATGATTGAGACCATATCAAAGAACCAACTGGCATATGAATTATTCTTCAATTATCTTTTTTTTTGTTTTAGATTTAAAGAATTTATTCTCAATAAAGAATACAGATTCGCTTACTTGAGAACAACAGATTAACTTAAACAATAATTACAATTCGTCGTTATCACACATCCAATGTATTCATGTTTGAGGAGACTTATTGTT
Source organism: Agrochola macilenta (assembly GCA_916701695.1). Taxonomy (NCBI): domain Eukaryota; kingdom Metazoa; phylum Arthropoda; class Insecta; order Lepidoptera; family Noctuidae; genus Agrochola; species Agrochola macilenta. The sequence continues at coordinate 11,308,037 of OU753562.1, forward strand.
CGCAATTACAAATTGGGCTAATTTAGTTTTGAATACATTAAATGAGTTTACATTTTTTATGTGTGAGGGTATTTTATTATAAAGTTGTCCCCCTTCAAACGTCAGCATTCTTTTACCATAATTTGGTCTTACTCTAGGTAAAACTAAGAAACTAGCGCGACGGAAACTACGTTGGCTAATCTGCTTTATTTTAGTAAATGTTAAACCGGTTTGAATGTTTTTGTGTTTTAATTTTTCATACAAAATAATTCGACAAAGTCACGATTATTAATGTAAAACACCCTTACGTGAAATATGACAACGTCGTATTTTCTTAGCTTTAAATATGAATGATTGGTTTGAATAAAAATTAATTACTTTACTACACTAAATTAATTACTTTACTACACTACTGCGAAATTTGGCAACGTCGCAAAAGTAAAGATTCGTCATACTGGTGACAATTTTTGCCCTAATTTAATTAATTATGATTGATTATATCTTCGAAACTATGCATTGGACCACCTATTCTAGGAGATTTTGTGTTCTTTTTACTTTAAATAACCCTAGAGTTATGGGATATCAAAAACAACACGTTGTATATTAGTTATAATAATGAATGTTGCTATATTGATATCTAGTAGGTATGCAATATAATGTTAACTTCCAAATATTTAGTTAATTGACTCAAGCGTGACTTTGCGGAAATCCATTATAAAATACAATATACGACGTATATTTAATAACCTAATCCTCTTAACTGTTCTTAAAGAGCCATAAACCCTGTAAGAAATCAACACGTGTTTGACCTCTCAACGAGGCACCTCAGGATGACGATTGACTTGTTGCGAACCCGGACCCGGGCTCTGCTCTGTCACACGTGTCGATTTCTTAGATTAGGTTACTACATATACGTCGTCTATTATATTTCCAAATATTTAACCTAGATAATTATAAGTTAACCTACTAATACTTGCTGCACCCTAACAGGGTCGTATACTCATAAGTTTTAGCCTAGCCTGGAACTGAGTGTACATTATGCAAAAAATAAAAATATATATTAAGCCTACAGAAAAGTCTAACACAACCTATTTGGTGACTGCAATCGTGACCATGGTCGCTGTGACCAACATTTTACACTACCGTAGTCATAATAGTATTGTAAGCAGGGTTACAATTAATGTAAGATCTTGGTGGCAGTGACTAGAGTCACGGTACATAGCAGGAGCTCTTGTTGTTGTTGGAATTGTATGTATGTATATAATGCGGTGTACGCTACTCGCTCCACGTTCGATTATTTCAATATTGGTAACCCTGTTTAGACCTGAGCAAACACGGGTCTTAGTAGGAGCAGTAGGTATATACAGTATGACACAAATTATATGTAGCGTAAATTTGAAGATTTGCAATATCAATTTTACGATTGTATTTGGTTATATGAATTCTTAGGAGCTCGTGGTTAAGTAACAACAGCCGCACTGGTCGATCCATCAGATTAAGCTACGCTTGCCGGGGTCGGTCAGTGGATGGGTGACCATCTTTACATACCGAGAATCCTCAGTGCCTCAGAAAGCACGTTAAGCCGTTGGTCCCGGCTGTCATTCGTGGAACTTTGACAGTCGTTACAAGTCGTCATAAGCCCGAAAGTCTGACACCAGCCTTACCACGGGGTATCGTATTATCCAGTTACTGGGTTGTGGAGGTCAGATAGGCACCGCTCCATGTAAAATACTGGTATTCAGCTGCATACGGTTAGACTGGAAGTCGACCCCAACATTGTTGGGAAAAGGCTAGGCAGATTGTTTTGGTTATTTATGACTTCACAAGATTGCGTTTGCGTAAAGATCATTTTTATCTAAAGCAATAATAAATATTTTGAAGGCGCACTCAGTTCGGATGGTGATCGGTTTTACGAATTTTGCCGATGCTACATCTAAGTTGCGTCGTACTGTACCTACATAATGCTCCTACTAAGACCCGTGCATTTTGGTGACATTGGCGCACCCATAAATCGAAATACACGAGTTTCGGTTCCGTTCATCATAATGATCTGCCTCGCCTTTTTCCAACTAATTGGGGTCGGCTTGCAGTCTATCCGGCTGCCTAGGCAGCTTCGTAGTTTCGGTTCTGTTTTCTTATTCTATGGTATCAGGTAGAGAAATTTAGGGGAACTATACTATCATTAATCCCAGGAGACAATGTAGTTAACTACGACCCACTTTATCTATATTTCTTGGGGCCTCTAGTTCCCAGCACGATTAGTCGCTCTGATATTGGACGGGATATTAGTTTGAGGTCGGTTCTATTGTTCTTTATGGTGATAGTTATTTTAATAGGTCAGGTCTAGTTGAAAACCAGCGTCAGGCACTAGTTGTCTGGCATTTTTGCTGAACTAGGCCTATTTGGCGCAGCCGCAAGGTACACTTTCCTGCTAATATCTTAGAACGCACTTTATACTTTTTATTTGTTTTCTTTCTTTTTTAATTTGGTTTTTATTTGTAGTACAATAATTATGTTGTGTTGTGTGCCTCTTAGTCTGTGCTAAATAAATGTATTTTCTTTCTTTCATTCTTTCTAATATAATAGGGGTGATTTCTTTGCAGAAAAAATGATCTTGATCACTTGAAATTGTTCGATGGAGCAATTTGGGCTCAAATCAAGCTGCAAACACCTCTGTGTAACCTTTCGTGGATTACATGCGTAATTTTATGTTGTGTAAGATTCATTATGCTTCGAAGTAGCAATCAATTTTAACGAGGAACCGTACAGCTGACTTTTCTATTATTATATTTGTCAGTAGAGGATTTCAGTTCAGATACATGCAGTTCGATTGGCCCCAGTATGCTATAGTCACGACGCGCAACGTTCACGTAAAAATCCTACCAATTTCTATTACAACATAGCGCTGGTCAGAATTTTTTAAATTGCTTTCGACAGTGTTGCAGTTCAATCTCACGGGATATATTTTTGCCGTTTCGCCAATAATCGTAAGGTATGTCGGTTTACTGATTGTTTTCTTAACCCAATACAAATCTCTGATTCCCACTAGCAATATTTGAACCATATTTATGTATATTATTCCCAAAACAAAAACAAAAAAAACAGAGTTAGTAAGGAACAGAAAAATACGTACCTACAAATGTGATGCTTATTTATTACCTTCTAGCATACCTGCGATAGGAAACTAGATAAAAAGAGACGTAGACAACATAAAATGTGTAAGAATAGAAACGAAAAAACCAAAATAAATCAATTCAACAAACAATTATTAATACAATCACAATTATTATTGTATGGGTTGGTATGCACTACGAAAAACTTAAAAAAGTGAATTCAGTCGCTTTTCTCCTGACTGCGAGCACAAAGGTATTCGTAAACTGATCCGCAATCCTTTCATTGCCAAAGTGTCTGAGGTTCCTCATGAATATTGAGAAGAAGTGATTGAAATGCAACACGATAGTAACTTAAAAGAAAATTTGAGACATAAACATTTGATAGTTAGATACTGCCGTAACTAACAGTAGCACATCTCCGCCGCGAAACCATAACAGTGAAACCGCAGTAGTTCAATTCAACTGGCTCGCGTCATGTTCCTCTACTCCAGTTCCGCGACACGAATTTCGCGTAGTTTCGCGGCGGAGGTGTGCTCTGGGGTCAATATACGAGTATCCACTCAATCATCATCATTTTCTGGTTATACCTACCACTCAACTGATTCATCGCTCCAGTGTTTCCCAACCACGTACAATAGATACACAAAAATCATCAGTGGACCCCAGCCTGTATGTGAACCGAATTATCGTTTAATTTAAATCAGGTCTTACTAAAAACCCCAATTTTCACTAAACCACTTTGAGATTCACTTTAAAAAAACAAATGCTGTCAAAACAAAAGAATGAACGAATGAAAAACTCACTCAGTCATAATTAGAATGCGTATTGGCAATTCAAAATGTCATACGAGTAGTCTTCGGAAGCTATTCGGGCGCTACGATGAATAATAATGGTCTCACCTCACCGCTTCAGTTTACATTGTAAATCTGCTGCGTCGTGTAAACAACCGTTTGTAATTAACATTTTAGTAGGCGAGTGTATTATTAACGTTTAATTACGATGTCTACGATTTATTTATAGCAATGTTTTAAGGAAATTTTCAAGTTGTTTCCACTCTTGATTAGTTTATGAATTTTATGGGTGTTTGTCGCGTGGTTTGAGGGTTTAAACTTTTTGTAGAAGGGTTGAATCAGTATTGCCGGGGTTTTAATATTTTGGAACTTATTTTAGGCACCTGCGCTACTGCCGCCGCGGTTAGCGAGAAGTTAGTTGAACTAGCAACTAAAAACGACTGGGCGAGCAACGAGCAGCGAGTGCGCAACGGCAACGAGCAATTACTCCCAAATTTTCCTTTTTTTCCAAGCGTAGTTTCTTATTGAGTGTTCTAATAACCGCCAAGCGAGCGTCACTGCGCGAGTACACTCTTTAGTAGCTCTTGTCGCTGCGACAAACGACTCGCCCCCGGCGGCAGTCTGAAAAGTCAGTGATCAAATATAATATAAGTATCTCTTTTACTTGCACGGCCCTACAATGTTATTTACGTTTCGTGAGCCAGTAAATCATTATAATAGCTAGTCGCTTCCTCGCCTGCGCGGCGGTGGGTCAGATGCCTTATTGGCGTACTTTATTCGTTGTGAATTATATTATTCAATTAATGTTCAGGCAAAAAAAAAGGAAAGGGAATACATAGGTAGGTAATTAGGTAGTCTGCCTACAGGCTATGTTCGTGAACTATTAAGTACAAACGAATAATGTTGTATATTCAATTGTATCCATATATTATACTCACACAGTAATAAATAATTAATACGATAATTTGTGCCACTTACGAGTACAACCGCTTCTAGGCGTTCCTTATTTCGAATTAATCATTCATTATTAAATGTGTAGGTTTCATAACGTATTTAGTTCAAACGCTTGTAGCTGATAATTTTACCTGTAGGCAACACGTACGATAATTATTTTCATTACTAGGCAATAAGAAGTAAGAACTATAACCTTTTCAAAAATTAATTATTTTTATCAAGAAGTATTATTATTCAGTGACGAATGGTCGAGGTAACTTCAAAATTAAACTTTAATGAAAATTTGTAGGAAAATATTTCGAATTATATGCGAATAAAATTGGGTGAAGATTTGAATACTCTTAACCGCATTTTTTTTTAAATCTCATGTCGCAGGTCAACCTGGGAGGTTGTCAGCTGATTAACTGGGTGTTTCTGTGAATGCCTTAATAAATTAAGGCCTCCAGCCAGGGCATCAAACTTATAAACTAAGCGACTACATGCTAAGGCCACCCCTGTGGGGTACGGACCTCGGCTTAGAGCAGCAAGGGACAGGCTGCATCAGATCAAGATTATTTTTGGACGAATTTAAAGCTACAGGATTAGTGACGCGGGCTGGTTCGAGCAAGGGTCGCTCGGGCAGGCATGGACAGGGTGTCACGGTGGTCCTCGGCGGCGAGGACGGAAAGACTGCGGTCTGTGTTTGTACTTGCGAACGGTACTGGTACCCCTACTACTCTCCTGGAGGAGGGTTATGGCGTCGTTGGAAATGATGAGAGTATGTTCCGGTCGTCGAAACTTACTAATGCGTGAGGCAGTGTATAGGGCGGCCGCCGCAATCAGGGGATTGGGGTGCTTTATAGCAGAGTCGAGCTTTGAGAGGCGTTTCATGAACTGCTGGACGGTGGGCATTCTGAGATCTAAATGAAGGTTTTTTTCATTGCGAACTTAAAAGGGCCTTTCTTATGAAACAGTTCTGGAGGCTCTGCATCCTATGGAACAGCGTGGCTTTGCGTGTGCGAAGACCACGCAAGCAGGTCATGATGAGACGGATGACCGCGATGTAGATGCGCAATTTGTACTCGAGAGACAATTTGCTGCGTGCGGTCAATATAAATTTGAGCCTACTGAGACCGAAGGTACCACGTGAACGATCCGCCCTTATGTGCCCACTGAAGGAAAGGTCGTGGTCAAGGATCACACATAGATCTTGCCTTCGCTGGGACGTCGTTTTTTACCGACATCCAATAATGTAATTGGGTGCAACACAAGCAGGCCCACCTGTAAGTTAGTGGTCACCGATACGTACTTAGACATATCGGAACAAGGGACTGATTGGAGCTGGGATCTCACCGTTGAACATTTTACTGGACGTAGATGAGTTGCGGGCGTATTAATTTTAGGTTATATTTGAACTTGACAAAATTTACAAAATGAAACGTTGGACAGTTTCTAGGTACTTGTTGTCGGTACGATGTCCGATGGTCAAGGGAGCTGCGCCACGCCACCGCATCGCCCCTCGTCGACTCGTACGAACATCAGGCAGGACTTTGTCAAAGCGCGCCAACTTCACACTTGCGTTTCGTTGTCAATTGACTTGCCGTACCCATGACCCTTCTGATAGAAAAATTATGTGACAAAGCTGAAATGTCTTATATGCCAGTGATTACACCAACACCTTCAAAATGAAACAGAGCAACGCCGTTTATTGACAAAGATGGGAATGGCTTTAGTATCTACGTCCCCGAAAAAGTTCCTTTGCAAAGAACTCTACTATTACACATAACATCACGCCTTATTTCTCCAAAGGGTTGGGCAGAGCTGTACCTATAGTACACCCATATTTAACCAGTTATGTTTAAGTCCCATGTAATAGGGGGCTAGCCTATTGCCATAAACCGGGTACAAATCCAGACTCCGAACTACTACTGAGAAATTCCATATAGGAAAACCCAATATCACTTAGCCCGGCCCGAGATCGAACCCAGAACTTCATGCTCAGCAGTACCTACTATAAATAAAGAGATCTAAGATCGCAATTCTTGCGTATTTTATTCGGTTTCATTTGTGTAATCTAAATTTTTCGTTTACCTTCATAGAAAAAGGAATATTAACCACTTCAATAAATATTCAGATTTATTGAACTAGAATTCTCAGTAGAAACATTTTATCGAAGTATTTTAGTTATCGTATTGCTCTGTTTAATTTTATAAGTTTTTTTAAATATTTTTGCAGATGTAAGGTAGATCCCAGACGACTTGGGAAGATTTCTTTTATTAGGAGAATTCTCAGTAGAAACATTTTATCGAAGTATTTTAGTTATCGTATTGCTCTGTTTAATTTTATAAGTTTTTTTAAATATTTTTGCAGATGTAAGGTAGATCCCAGACGACTTGGGAAGATTTCTTTTATTAGGAGAATTCTCAGTAGAAACATTTTATCGAAGTATTTTAGTTATCGTATTGCTCTGTTTAATTTTATAAGTTTTTTTAAATATTTTTGCAGATGTAAGGTAGATCCCAGACGACTTGGGAAGATTTCTTTTATTAGGTAAATCTGATATTCCATGTTGGTCGCTGTTGTTATTAGAATTTTATTAATTGAAGCACATTAATACGAGTATTTGCTTGTATTTAAAATCGAAAGCATTTTATCTGCTTCGATCCCATTGTTCTAGGTACCTTAGATATCTACCTACATCATTCTCATCGTCAGTAGAATTTTGTCTTCTTCAAAAATCTCTATTAACCAACAGAATCCCTCAATACACAAATTTTATTTTCATAGGTTTTTCGTTTCAAACTTCACAAGCACATAATATATCTCCTATTTTAACCGACAAATCATCGGATATCATTCGGTATCATTCGTCTGTGTTCGACCAAATTTTAAATTTTCAGTGTAAATTGATATCCTGTTAAGGTCTCCAAGCACCTTTTGATCTTCAATAATTTAAGGTGCTTCCCGACAAAAGACTAATCGAATTTACGTTATGAAAAGAAAATAATTTCAATTTCTCTAGTGAATTATCTTCGCGTTCTTTTCTTAACGTTAGTAGAAATAACGTTTTAGGAACAATGAGTTAACTTTCTGGAAACGACGGACATAAATTCTGTGTCTTTTTCTGTTTTGTATGCATGTAACAGACTGATATGACAGCTATAAGATATTGGTAAAAAAAAAACTCTGTCTTTATATGTGCATACCTTTTTTTTTTCTTTTTTTTTTTCGTTGGGAAATCATCAAATGACTCCTCCCGCTCTGGGCGGAGCGAGAGGGAGTGTCAGACTTTTACTGACTAAAACCCACCCGTGTTCCTTCCGTTGCCTATGTGCTGGGGCCGCGATATCCCTTTCAGACAAACCCGCAACCCCAGCAGGATATGTGCATACCTTAAAATTAATAATGATCTCTCCTGAGCTCAGGAAAGCTGATTATTAATTTTATTTCGAATATAAATATACTATTCAAGTAGTAAATAGTGATTAAGGATTAGCCCTAAAAACGGAAAATACCATGTATTTTCTTAGCCTCACAATTATATTAGTTTTTATATAAATATTTCATGGTTTAATTAGCAAATTAAGAATTAGCCATAGGTGGATCATACAAAAAAACACCTTCGTAAAGGAAAAGCCATGTATTTTCCCCTTCCCCTCGAAAACAGGCGAAAGCAACATTAAATTGATATTAGCTGCAAGTGTAAAGCCATTTTATTTCCCGTACATTAGCTCCTAGTTTTCGCACTTAGAGGTCTCTGAAGAAAAGATTTATTAATGGTGGGGCAGCTACAGGTACACCTCAAGGAATAAAAATAAAACACATTTAAGTGCGGTAAAGATGTAATAAATAACTGATGTTAAATTGACTGCGAAGAGCTTATGGGCCCGAAACTCGAAACAAAAGGGAAATTGGCTTGTTTTTCCATTGGTTTTCAACGGAGAAAGAAAAACGAGTTTAAAGAATTCTATTTAAGGATCTTTGTGATGTAGAGAAAAATATTTTTCGGGTTGGGAAATTGAATCTAAACTTCCTATTTTTACAAAATATTACCTGTTCTGGAAACATTTAGCCGAAAGTGCGCTATCTCAATCGCAGTAAGTTTTGAGAAAATGAATTTTTGTAAATTGTAATTTAAGGAAAAGTCGAGATATAAAAAACTTCTTAGTGGTTTTTTTAAATGTTTTAAGTTATATAGCGCTATTTGGCTTAAACCATTAGATGCGGAATTGTTATAGCTATTGAATGGTATAAAAAAAACTAAAAAGGCGTATCTCAGAGTTAGCGCCTTTCGGCTTAGCAGGGCAGTATAGTTTGGGCGTAAAAAACAACCATAAAAAGGCAATAATTTATAAAATTTACATTTCAATATGCTTGATAATTATTGAAATAAGCAGGTAATTCTGCTAGCTTAGAATAAACATACAAAATAATCATCTATTATTGCTATGCCCTCGCATAGCAATAATAGATGATTATTTTATGTTTATTTTAAGCTCATCACAATATTTAATAGATACGCGCACACAGCTCTGCAGCTACGCAGCTAGTTTTATTCTTCAAACTAAAATCTCATTCCTCTTTTTATTTAAATACAAATTGCTAGAATGGTAAAGTAGCCATGGCTGTTTTCTTAACAGCCTGTACAAAATAAGGTCGCTTTTCGCATAAAACCTTACAGTATTTATTCTATTCAAACCTTTTTTTGATAGATGGATGGAATATTATATTAGTAAACTAAACGCAACCGTATTCTGTCTCTTTTCTTTTCTCATCTCTCTTTTGCGCTGTCAACTGTCTTGTCATGCATTTGGGTGTTCTGCTGATGTCCAATAAATCCCTTTTAATTAAATCAATCTTGTCTTCTTTCATCAAATTCATAAATATGCTCATTTTACCTGTATTAACTATTTCTATACGGAGGTTTAAAACACGTAGCAATTTATAGAAACTTATATTAATTCGAAAACAAATTACAAAAATAACGCGTTTCGCGGCTTGAGACCAATAATGGCGGGAAAATTCTACCCTTCACCGCCAACGCTCCAAGTAGCTTCACTCGGTGTTGCCAACACCTGTCTCGAGACTAGGCTTTTTTTTTTTTTTTGGGTCGGCTTGACTTAATGTTCACAAAAAAATACATTTGCTTTCTCTACCACCCATAAAATTATTCTTCATAATCTTAATTAAGTAATAACAATTGTATGTATCCCTATCGAAATGCTTGATAATTAAGTATTCAATTTACGTAAAATCATTCCAGCCAAATTATTTATTCTATAAAATTAATATTACCCATAATATTATTCTATCTATGGTCCTCGGAATGCGCCACTGTCGGGTTCCCAGATAACGGCGGGAGGGGTTCACATCGGTGTCGAGTCGACGATGAAGTACCTGGGACTCGTCCTCGACAGCCGGTGGAACTTCGTGGAGCACTTCCGACGTTTGGCTCCCAAACTGCAGAGGGCTGGGGCTGATTTGAAGCGGCTTCTGCCCAATCTAGGGGGTCCAAACGCCTCCTGCCGGAGGCTCTACGCGGGGTTCGTGCGGTCCATGGCCCTTTACGGGGCACCGATGTGGGCGCGTTCATTAAGGCTGCGACCAGCCCAGCGATTGAACGCGTCCCAAAGGGTCATGGCCATTAGGCTGATCAGAGGATACCGCACGGTCTCCCGTGAGGCGGCGAGCCTCCTTGCTGGACTACCGCCATGGGATCTGGAGGCAAAAGTCCTCGCGCACATGTGGGAGTTGCGCGAGGAGGCGAAACGCCGGGGTGTAACTCCGCTGCCGCGAGAAATCACGGCACAGCGGACAGAGCTCCGGCGGGATCTCATGGCGGCATGGAGAGTGCGATTGTCGCAACCCAGCGCCGCTCCGCCCAGAGCGGGAGGAGTCATTTGATGATTTCCCACCAAAAAAAAAAATATGCCAATTTATTTATTTATTTATATATACTTTATTGTACACCAGAAAATACATAGTAAATATAAAATTTAACACTACAAAACATACAATGGGCAGCCTTATCGCTTTCTGCGATCTCTTCCAAGCAACCTTGGCCAATCCATGTCATGGCAATGTCAATGTCATGCAATGTATGTCACACATATATTACGTTATTTACGTTGTTGAGCGTACAAATTTTTCACACTTACGAAGCAATGGATTAACCATATCCTTAAAAACTCTTCGGTTGAATATGTTATATTGGCTAGACTCAGTTGACACAAAATAACATTTACTTTCCATATCATTGTTACACTTATTCTTCATTATAACAGGCACATTGTAAATACCTTTATTTCCCTTAAAAAACGACAACAGCTTGAACAAAAAACAAGGGTGTATGATAAATTGCAGCGAATGTAATGCTTGGGTAAGACTATGCGGTAACTCCATCTGTCATGGCGGGCATAAACTTAAGGGACAGGTACTTATATCGTTATTTATTTATTTTTATCCTGTAAGGCATTCTGAGCTCTGAAACCTGGTATTTACGACTTTGTTCAACGGTAAGTATTGTTAAACGTAATTTCTATATTATGTCAGTCTGTTAGTGCGGTTATAATTCGAAAACTACTAGTTCGATTTACGTTTTTTTATTCATAAATGTTCGGCCGTATTCAGTGACTAAGTATTATAGGCGAGGACATGGTTAAGTTTACTATAACTTTAATGGTCGCTATGAGTTTACATCCAAATTAACATAGGCACATTTTCTCTCCATTTCAGCAACAAAATATTTGCTTACCTTCCAATTTCAAACTATCACATTTCAAACGATTGCGCAGTTCGGATGTGCATTTATTTGGGAAACTAGTTTCCATAGCCAAAATTAGTTTTGGTACCAAATATCTCGTATTTCTATCAAAACTTTTTATATAGAATGATATAATATTTCAATTCGGGATTAATTGAATTTTACTGCAGAGCTGCAATCAGTGTTAGGAATGCCTTGTGTTTGTCCAATCAGGTTTTAGGTATTCGAACTGATGAAATTAGATACATAAAATCTATTTGTGCTAACGGGTCCTATTTATTTCATGATCCTTCGATACGTTAAGCTGTCAATGAATACCAGTTCTCACCTTCGATCAATAATTTCTCACACGGTTTAAATAACATTGACAATCAAACGCCTGAAATGTGACAGCTCAGCTTGTCAAATCGATACTTTTACACCATAAAAGACTTTCCAAGGCTAACCCAAGCTGCAAAAAATACTCTTAAATACTTTGCGGAAAAATACTGATATTGAGAAACCTCCAATAACTCTATTTTGAAGACTTCCTAAATAAGTCTTTTAACCTCCAATATACGAGTACCTTCTATACAGGGTGGCAGGGACATCGACGCGAAGCCGGCTACCATGGATTCAGTACATGACTCTGAACCCCTCTGCGTTGAAATTTTTCGTCGGTTATTTAAAAAAAAAACAGCTGCTCCATACATTTTGACCGCGTGGGTATTGCACTTTTCTATGAAACAGCTGACACCCCGTATACTCAACTTTCATTACCCTAAACACGTACACAACAAAACCCTATAAATAAATCTAGGTACACCGCACTGGGACTATTGAATACCATTTTTCATGATATACTGAACTTCGCTATTATCATAACGGCTTGAAATGATATACTGGGCTTGTTTTGACGTACGCTCGGTAACCATGAAATGGGAAAGTTATATTCAGTACTGAACGAACGTGTAAGTAGTCTCTTATTTATTAAGTGGAAGTTCAAGGATACAATCTTGTAGACGGTTTTTTGGGGGAAATTGTCAGAAATTATTTTATGTCTACGTGAGTACGGTCTTTATGGATTCAGGCTTTTTGGTACCTACAATAATTTTGTTTCGTCATAAAACAACATTTATTCGTGATTGTCTATGTAATTTCTGTCAAAATTATGAAGCTGACAGTGTTTTTAATACTGAAAGTTCATGTGTTTTTGATACTCAAAGTTCCACACCTCGTTTACGAAGACGAGGGGCATCGCGGGTCGCATGCGGCGTGGAGTCTCACGGCGCTTCAGACGTTTTTAGGTTTACAGACAGGCGCCGGGTGCAGCTGCCCATGTTATCATATGCGACGCCACGGGCCCCGCCGCGGGTGTCGCTACGATTTACCGTGAATGGAAAATTGCAGGAACATCTGGCCGCAACGCTGCGTGCGCCGCTACGATAAACGTCGCTTGCGGCACGGCGATGCTATCCGCGGGCTCCACCTGCATTTCAAGCAAATGCGTGATACATCGCTTCTCCGTATACGCTCTCATACAACGCCATATGTTTGAATTTAGAACAGGCCGCGCCGCTCAACGCGTCGCGCGACACTCCACGTCTCAGTAAAAAAGGGCTTAGTCGTTTTGGGTTTGTCCGAAAGGGATATCGCGGCTCCGGCACACAGGCAACGGAAGGAACACGGGTGGGTTTTGGTCAGTAAAAGTCTGACACACCCTCCCGCTCCAACCAGAGCGGGATAAGTTATTTGATAATTGCCCAACTTAAAAAAAAAAGAATGTCGTATGTATTCATACATACATAAATAAATATTATAATTGTGAAATTATGTTTAATTGATATCAATATCAAATAATTATTATGTACCACAACCTATAACTGATCTCAATTCAAATTTCAATATTAAGAACATTTTATTTTTTATTTTTTATATTCAATTTGTATTTTAATTTTATTTTTATTTAAGAATGAATCTTATACTTTTTGATGTGCCCTACTGGGTCCGTAATAACATGATAACTACATGTGGGTACGCATTTTAACAACGCAAAGATAAAATATCAAACATCTCTTCCGTTCATTTACTTTAAAGAACTCTCAACCTCCTCTTACGTAGTCCCTTACCACCCAATCTAACAAGAAACATCATAATATCATAATTGTTGGTAAAAAAGTTTTTCGTTTCAAGAGTTTCGCGATACAAACCGAGGGAGAGATGTATAAATATTTATTGTACAGGTGGTATAAACCGCCCGAGGATATTGGAGGATAAATTGATTGTTCGGGGTCGGTTTTCCATTTAGATATGGAAATTTCCGGGATTGTGTACGAAAATCTTCGATTTTACCTACCTACCTTTTTTTTCAACAAATCACGCTAAGAGCGAGCGAGGTTTTTTAGATTTTTTTCAGTACTCGTAATTTGAACATATATTTTGCTGGGCAAGTATTTTAAAAATTGATTAAATATAAATATTGATATAAATATTGACATAATATTGATATAAATATTTATTTAATATTGATATAATACAGTCAAATAAATCAAAGCTTAATTTTTATTTTTACTGTGGTAAGTAACCAATTTTTGGTTCTAGAGTTATTATAACATAATATTTCACTGTCAATATGATTTATTGCGAAGACAAAAAATAACAAGCTTATAATGTAATAAATACACAATAACCGAAGGTAAAACCACAATACGTCAGGCCAGTTAAAAGGTCCAAGCAATTTCGTTTTCGGTTCGTCCATAAAAGAAATACAGCGGTCACAAATTTATTTATGTTCAGTTATTGTACGTCAGGTCCCAGGGATCGTAATAAAACATAGCGTTTACATCCGTAGCCCACAAGAGACGCCAATCAAACAAACGTGACCCTTTCACCATCATATTATTAGATCCAGAACGACCTAACATATAAACAATGAACAAACGATCGACTTTCATGATAAAGGGTTCGTCCATACGAAATTAATTCAATAACAAAGGTCACTATTGTCTTGTTGTCTCCTTCTTTTTATCCTAAATTGGATATTCGAGATGTTTCATTTCACTCTTATTCGGTTACAATTTTACTTTTTCTCTTATTGAAGATTGAAATTGTGTCTCTAACCCGGCCCGCGATTGCTTGCCTCAAACTTTCCAAGTTTTGATATCGTATTACTCAGCGTTTTTAGATATTGCCTATTCAATAAAAATATATTATTCCTTATTTTATCGACAGCTCTTTGCTAGTTTTCGAAGAATAAAGGCGCTTAAAATTATTTATAGCTGTCGTTTAAATACTCTGGGCAAGACATACGCGTCTGGGGGACTTTGGAAACGGATTTATTTTATAACTCTACCTAGCTTCCACAATTTGAATAATAAATTGTATAATTTCTTATAGGTACCTTTCAGAGCTGCCTTCATAAATTATTTTCTCGGCCATTAATGCTTTCGCGGCCTATATCAAGAATATTGGTGAAACTTGGTCAAACTAACGGAAATGCCCCAAAACTAAATTGAAACGAATGGCTCCAAGTTATATACTAATTAGACGACGACGCCAGAACTTTATACGTACAGTACGTCTCCTTAGAGTGTCGAAATTAGAGTTAAACTAAACTTGTTTACCTTTCTGCTGAGCTGTTTATATGAAAGTTTGCAAATACGCCACCTCAGGGAAGTAAAATTTTGCTAAAAGTGCCATGCCCGAAGTTTGCTTAGTTCTCTCATGCCTCAAAGTAGTTAAGTAATTTGTATAAAATTGTTTTACTTGAACAAGTTTTGCATCTGTTCGCGTACTTTGCGGTTATCATAAAAGCTATGCGTCGTACATGTATATTCAGTAATGGGGGCAATATTTTGTTTATTTTAGTCAAAATCCGCGATATATTCGCAGATTTTGACTAGAAAGGTAGGTCAATTTCTAAACAACATCACACATTTTCCCTTCTGGTTTTTAACAACTCAACGTTTAAACGACAACGTTAAAAATTGTGATTGACATTGAAAGCTTGATAATAGAAATTCTATTTGTTTTCTACAGTATTTTTAAACCGATAGACAAAAGGTAAGAGGAACAACTACAAGGTGAAACAAACTGATATATCACTCAAAACATGCCTGTCTGCATGCTGTCTATTTATGCAAGCTTAAACAGACTGTAAACAGATCAGAACGTGTTAGCGAAAGCAAGTGATGTTTTGGTAATCTACCATTTATAACAAACAGATTACCTGATTTATGAATGACCTCATAACCTTCCCTATTATTTCAAGAAGTAAAACTTAACAGTACACTAACTGTCTCTTTATGTTAGCAGTCAACGTGCACATCTCGTTTTATCTTCCTTTTACGCCCTTGTAAAGACAAGTACCTATATTTATAGAATTGGATTTTTCTATGTGCAAGGTCACGGTATTTTCCTTTATATAGTGAATTAGCTGTACAGATCCAGAATAAAAAGTTATGGCCTTCTCCAGGTTATGGTCTACCCATGTGCCAAATTTCATCCAAATCCGTTAAGCCGTTTAAGCTTGAAAGCGTCACAAACAAACTCATTTTTGAATTTATAATATTAGTTAGGATAATATTAAGGAAGAAAGTTATGTCAAGGTGAGGTCTGTTTATTTATTTAGAAGACACACTAACAACTGATTTACGGAGACATTATTTTAATCTTTGATCGGAGTCGGTATATCGCTATTAAATTAAATTCCAAATGAAAATAATTGTAAATTTTAAATAGGTATTGATTACTATTGATTTGTTTAAGATGCAGTTTTGGAGGGCAGATGGCATTCATTCATTCACATTCATTTGGAATTCTGACTTGAAAGTACAAAAATAGGACCTAAAAGATTGATCATTATTTAATGTAGTAAGTGAACAAAACACAATTCCAAAAAGCTGGAGCCTGGACTTGGAAAAAAAGGTAAATAAGTCATGCAAACGTTATTTTCCGAAGTCAACTCAGTATTTCAGAAATACCCCCAACAAACCAAAAAAATACATCCCAGTTATTAAGAGCGTTTATCCTAAAATCTGGCAACGTCGCAAATAGAAGTCAAATATTTACCTGTTTTGATCAATTTGGCAATATTACTGTATGAAAATATGAAAAAAATATTGATTATGAAATGCAATAATTAAATCGTATCACCGAAGATTCAGTTTTTGATGTACAGATAGTATTTGGAAACTTTCCAACTGCCTTTTTTACACCTAAAACGGTTACAACATCAAATTCAGTTTTATAATTGCAATTCATTATTAATATTCTAGTTCGCTAGTTAGCCATATTTCTTATTTCCATACAGTAGTTGGCAGTACTACAGTAATTAATCAAACAGTGAAATATTTGCTATATATTTGTGACGTTGCCCACTTTTAGAATAAACGCTCTTAAACTTAAATTATTATACCTACCTACATTTCCATTGTCTACACAATTTCGTTCAAAATGATGGAAAAGGGGGAAACTTCTCCCCTTACATTTTGTTTCTTTTCAATCAATTCCTTCGGTTCAACGCAAACAAGCAACTGTCAGTTAAAAGAATGCGTTTTGGATATAAACTTCGGATTTTATTAACTTTGGGAAAATTAATCTCTGTAACATTTTCTTTTTGCAATTTTATTGGATTTATTTTTGTGAAAAACTTTATACTGAAGTATAAAGTTCTTCATTTTTCAGGATATTGGAGTGGAAAGTTAGACGGTTTTATATATTTGTTTATGTTGGTGATTAATCGTTGCAGTTTGAATATGGGTACCTATTGACATTAGGTCTGAAAAGTCAATTTATTGACTTTCAAATTCAATTCACAGATTTCTAATTCAACCAAAATAAATATTGTTGTATATATTTTATTTTTATTTTTGCCTTTGTCGTGTCCCACTGTGGGGCAAAGGCCTCCCTCTTTTATTGTTTTATAATGTAAGTATCAAAATCTCCACAGCAAAAAAAAAACGAACCAAATAAAAATGCCACATTTTAATAAGATCGACATGAAAGGCAGTATTTTAATATTCATACTATGTAACTTAAGTCGTTTTTATATATAAAAAAACTACATCAAAGGGGTCGTCATCGACAAAGAAGACCGCTACCAAAAGGATTGACATAATCGTGTGGCTCCCATTTCGTAAAAAATAAACAGTCGCATATTCCCGACAGCTATACATAGAAATACAGGAAACGTGACGTTACTATATTTTCCTGTTGAAATTTCCGCCACTTGGAAAAAGATTAGGTTATGTATATCTTTACGATCTAACTTTATTCGGGTAACGTGAAATTGAAAGCGGTAAAATATCGCGAAAAAGATATCTTATGTAATAACTATTACGACGAATATAAAGTTCGTATGAATTGTCTTCTTGAAGTTTTCTGGATGATCTGTGAATATAGTAGGTATAGTTGTCACATTTCATGAACAACTATACCTACAATCATTACAATTTATACCTTATTACAATGTTATAAGAGTCACATAACGCGCGCTCGTGAATATCAGCTGTTTACCGTCGTAAATTAGGATAAAGACGGATAAACTACTTTTGTCTGTACGTCGCTTTTACTATATTGTATCACTAAACTAATATCGTATTCTTCCCTTTACCACGTATAAAATTTTACCTTCAATATACAGGGGATTATATTTCAGTATCATTAGAACTTTTTCATTGTCCTGTAAAACTTAACTTATATTGGCTTGTTTCAGCATGTTGTACACTAGCAATTAGCTAGTCAGAACGGAATGAAACCAAAAACTAATGAAAGGTTTACAGATTGACCGGTTATCATACATTACATGAGTGCTTTTAAAACACAATTATCTATCCATACCAATAATAAAGCTGAAAAGATTAGTTTTTGATGTGTAACATCTTTCCTCTCACTTTCCTGCCAACTGTGAGATCAATTTCCTGAAAAGCGACGGAAGTGTGTAACAGAAAGCGGGGGAAGTGCGCGCTATTTGATTTGACCAATGAGAGCGTGCGGTGCTAGAGTTAACCGTCAGATGGTACCAACCCATTTTCCGAGAGGTTTTAAACAGGGTCATGACGATGATGGCGATGATGATGGCGATGGTGATAGTGATGGTTATGGTTATGGTGATGGCGATAGTGATGGTGATAGTGATGGTTATGGCGATGGCGATGGTGATGGCGAGAAAGTCTTTTTGCATTTGATAGACCAATTCTTAAGGAAGACTTTTTAACCTTAAGGTACCGAGCAAAGAGATAAAAGTTAGAAATAACGCTAAGCAAGAACGAAGTAATAGCGCAGGCAGACAATGCGATGCTATGGTGTGTCGGAGGAATAAGAAATTTCACGCTGACGAAGTCGCGGGCAAAAGAGAGTGTGTGATAATTTGAAAAGAAATATGTTGAACATAATTCAAAAACAAAATAAACTTACAAAACGGACAGTAAAAACCAATCCATAATCGCCCTCAATTAACAAGTCACTCAATTTATAGTCGCGTGCTTAAAACCAAACATCGAAGCCTTCCCAAGTATTGAATTATAGATGAGTTCCGAAGAAAAATAATTACTTACCGGGGAGTACTTACGTTTAATTATTTCCGAACAATTCAGTTGGCAGCCTCGAAATGGCGCCGACTAAAAGAACCTTTCAGCGGGAACCAATTAGTAAAAGTAGGTGCCTACAGTGCGTTCAGATAGATCAATAAATTATTAACCTGACTACAAAGAACACGCTTCATAGAAATAAGTGGTGGGAAAAGAACATTTATATAAAGTGACAGTCCTTTTTTTTTTTGTTAAGTTGCTTTGAAGTTTGTCAGAATAGGTGACTTTTTTGTGTGGGTTTCAATTTGTCGTTTATATTCATTACTTTTATTTTGTTGTAGAAAATATTATGTTAATAATAATAAGTTGATAAAACGTAACGCCACAATCTCACACTGATAAAACATCTCTGACGGGAGAAAGGCATTTCGAAACAGACTTTAACTTTTTCATTGTTTTAAACCCCCGACGCAAAAACAGGGGTGATATAAGTTTGACCGCCATGTGTGTGTGGCTGTCTGTCTGTCTGTGGCACTGTAGCTCTTAAACGGGTAAACTGATTTGAATGCGGTTTTATTTATTTGAAAGCAGGTTTTCTAGCGATGGTTCTTAGATATGTTTTATCAAAATCGGTACAGCCGTTTCAAAGATTTGAAATTTGGTATTATGTTACTTCAATGATATTAGAAGAACATAGTAACGTTGAACTAATGCTGCATCACCTGGAATTTGCAGGGTACCCAACTCCCTTACCAACTTACAGCACAGGTATCGTGTTTGGGATCATTGGAAGGGTGTCAATGAATAGGTTATAGATAGATGGTGAACAGGGTCTGGTGATAGAGTAGTAAAGATAACTGAGGCAATGTTTGTTTCGGAGGTTTTGATTTTTTAATTTATACTTGTATTTGATCAATGCTCGTGCCTTCTCTGTGTGAGAAGAGGCCTTTGCCCTGCAGTGGGACAGTAACAGGCTGGTATTATTATATTATATATACTTGTATTTTATTCACCTGTGGTTTAGGTAGGTATATGGAAGCGTATGATGATACGGCAATGTTTGGAAACATCACGCTTGTAATCTCCAAAGGATTAGGCAGATGTGTATCTACAGTAACACCCACATATCATTAGTTTTCCTTTATTGCTTTTTTTTTTTTATTGGAAAACTACGGGATTTGATAAAAAAAGATTACACTAGTCTCAAACCAGAAACTATACCCTCTTTGTCATAACACAGGACGGATGAAAGTAGCCTATTCTCAGTGGGAGCTACATTCCATTAAAGCTAAAGTATTTCCATCTCACTCCTAGCCATTTTCCTTGAGAAATAATTCATTTCAATCACAACGGACAAGTGAATCTCGTCGCGAAATGAACGCGGTTTATTTTATATATCTTTATTAAATTCCTGAAATATTATCTTTGTAGCATTATCCGGGCTTGGAGGCGAGGCGAACGTCAGATCGACTACACTATCTGACCTATTTAACTTAATTAAGCTATAAACAAATTCCACTCTTTCATAAAACGATTATTCAATAAATTGTGTAGCATCTACGGATGATTTCCTTCGCGAATAAATGGAAGGCAATAAATATACTACATTAACAGTGATATTTTGAATACTTTTGAAGAGCTGAAATTTTAATGGGAATGAAAAAAATAATGACTGTAGAATCGTTCAGTGTTTTTAGGTTATGATCATGAAACCGTAGCACTCTTCGACGCGTAGCAAGCTAGCTACGTCTTTTTGCTACGCTTAAATTTTCATTAGACGAAGAAGTACTAATGCGAAGTAACGTTTAACACTACGATATTAAATGATATTTACAAGCAGAGTTCCGATAGAAAAGTCTAAGGTACAAGTACTAATAGTCTTTCGATCTTCTCAAATTGTATGGTAGGAAAGAATGCGGTGGAAAGCAATACAATGTTTATCTTGTAACATTAACATTATTAGTTGCTATTATTAACGCTCTTTTTTAAGCTACTGTCAATTCTTATGTCAGTGTATAGTGATTTGTCGCTGGAGTTCAAGGTCAATATTTGTCAGCTGATTTAGATATCAGAAATTAGAACCAAGTCCAAACTAAATTGACGTAAAGTGTTCTAGTGGTTAGTTAATATTCATCATAACTATTATTATAAAGAGAAAAGCTTTGTTTTTGTTTGTAATGAATAAACTCAAAAACCACTGGATCGATTTAAAAATTATTTCACCAGTAGAATGCTATATTATCATTGAGTTTAGCCATAATTTATAAAGATATCAAGCGGGTGACGGCGCTGGTGGAAGCTAGTATAGTTTCATAAAACAAAAGCCACATCAACATTAATTTCCACTTTAGCTACAAGAATCAGTTTTACTAACAACGCTTCAAGAATTCTCGTTAGTCATACCGGTCGGACAATGCTAAAAATGTCAGCTTTTCGTCGCTCCATATAAAGCTGACCTGAAATAACTCTGTTAGTGTCATTGTTGAAATAAATATTTTAAAAAATATTCCCAGCATAACTACGTTGAAAATACCTTAGAATATTGGTAGATATTTTTATGATACGGTTTATTATTGTAACGTTTTTCTTAAAGCAAAAACAGGTTTTTATATAGGAGCCTATCTTTTTTTTCTTTTGTTATGATGTTTATGTCGGAAATACGTTACTTAGTTGACTAATCGGGACGCCAGCGCCGCCTAGCGGCGCTCGACAGAGTCTACAACATAACGCTCGGACCGGCCGAAGCAAAGCAGACTGTAGGGTGGCGGTCAAGCGGTGTAGACGTTAGAAACTGTAGCGCGTTCCGAATAGTTGTATCGTGTACCTAACGTGTGTGAATTGCTAGTGTGATTAATGTGATCGTAAATTATAATTAGATCTGAACTACAAACTGTTTTTCTATTACGCAATAACTAACACCACCCGTAGTACTCCCAGTAATTAAAATATGGCTGATAATAACGAAAGAGATATATATACCCTCCTCCTTTTTATACGTTTTCTTTACAATCTGACTTACAAGTAACCGCAATTTAGCTTTAATGTACGTTTTGTTCGTGCAGAATAAACAATTTTACTTTCTTATTTTTTTTTTTTCATTAAAGTTCATAAAGAAATCCATGATAAAAATCAATGACAAAGATTGAACTCATTAAATATTCTGTTGACATATCCGTAAAGCCACCGAGATAAGCTTTCTATGAGCTTGTTAATTGGTCTAAGTTTGTCCAAGTTTTTGAGGCAAAACTCAAAACATTTAGAACTTAAAAACGACAGAATGTGTCACCAATTGGTGACGTTTTAATTACGTTGAACGCAAAGCCAACCCTTCCCATAGCAACAAATAAAGTCATCCATATTATTCTTACTTCCCTTTATTGCCATTGCACTACACTAAAAATGTAATTCAAAATTACGCATGCAGCATAAAAACCGCGTCTTCCGTGCAATAACGTATTCCAACGCGTCATAGGTCAGGTGGGTAGACCGCAGACATTCCGGCTGTGCCGTACGTCTGCTACACCGAAATTGAACTTGTTTACCGAACAATCCCGCGAGTTGTACGAATACAATGTACGGAGGTAGCGGTTAAATTAATTTTCAGTGCGAATTATATTTTGTTTATTTAAAGTAGTGTTTTGTTTTAATTGAAATTTTGGGAAAAAAAAGGTTTTGCGGTTTTATTAGTGGTTGAATTCGATTTAATAACGTGTTCCTCGTGTCACATAGTACAAACATACGTACCTTAGTATTATTATCTTGAGCTGTTTATTATCTAGACATTATTTACACACGAGTTTGTCACACTACACAACAAATGTGAAGCATCAAAATTTTGGAGTGCACAGATAACACAACTTTTTTAGTATTGTGCCTAGTTTGCGCGTACAATATTGCCATTTGTCATTTTAAATATTATATTTGGTATGTACGATGATTATTATTGGTCGGTTCATGGATGGGTGACCATCCATGTCTGGCTCTTGTGATACAGGAACTCCTGTACAAGAGCCAGGGCTACACAGATGTTTGTGACTTTTAAATGTAAATAAATAAATTACAATTATTTTTAAATTATCCTTATCATTCCGAGATCCACCGTGCTTCGGAAAGCACGCTAGACAATTGGTCCCGGCTGTCATTCGTAGATTTTTGACAGGCTTTAAAGGTAGTCAGAAGCCCGAAAGTCTGACAACCAGTCTTGCCATGGGGTATCGTGTTAACCTGTAACTGAGTTGTGGAGGTCAGATAGCTAATGACTCCATGTGCAATACTGGTATTCAGCTGCATCCGGTTAGACTGGAAGCCACCCCAACAAAGTTCTAATCAGGCTAGGATGATGATGATGACGGAAGCCCAAAGAAACGATGGATGGATTGAGTGAAAGATAGTAATGGTTAAGGGAGCGACTTCTGAGATGATCTTAGAAGATATCACTTTTGGTTATTCTAATATGTATTTTACGAAATAACAAAATTCATGAGAATATTAATCAAATATTCAAACTATCCACGTAATTATAAAAGTGCGATTAAGTACACTAATATACAACAAACTATTTCAATCAATTCATTCGATATAAATGAAAATTATTAATTTAATGTTAGATCAGCTGAATTTGTGGTTTCAACGTTTTCTATTAAACCAGTGATTTCTGACAGCTTGTCAAACAATATACAAATTGTTAGCCGCATATTTTATAACGCAAACCACATAATAACTAATTTAATAGCTATTGTGTTAATAAATAAGCTCTTATTTCACATATTTCAGGGAACAGAGCTGCATGTGCATTTAAACTGAAATATGATCATTTTGCTATACGTACATTGATTCCGGAAAGAACCGGCGTTACCGATATAGCTTGCAAAGTAAGCAAGCTGAAGTGGCAGTGGGCTGGCCATGTTTGTCCAAGGATCGATGGCCGGTGGAGCAGATGAGTCCTGGAGTGGAGACCACGTATTAGCAAGCATACTGGGGTTGTCCCCCAGCTAGATGGACCGACGACCTTAAAAAGGTGACTGGGACAGACTGGATGCAGAAGACGGAGGACAGGGTGTAGTGCTGCAGCCTAGGAGAGGCCTATGTCCAACAATGGACTACGATAGGTTGAAATAATTGATGTGATAGTAGGTCATTGATAATAATTTTGCCCCTAAAGATGTTTCAGCACTGATGTGGATTCTTTCAGAAAATTAATCGTAGCAGATGGTCGTAAGTTGCACGAAGATATATTAGTACTATTACGGTTGAAATGGTAGACTGTACATAGTTTGCAAAGTGACGTGTATCGACATGTTGATCTTAATTTGTCTCTGCACATCGCCAAGGTGCTAACTGCAGCAGTGTGGTACAAAAACAATGTTTTATGTTGAACGCAGTTGATACCTTAAACATGTATTTGACATTAATATATTATATTATTTATTTAAGTTCTAATGTAACTAAACTAGGTCTTAAGTTCTATTAGGTACCTACCAGAACTTGTTTAACGAAACTCCTTGAAATATTTTTGGGCAGATAATTTGTGTGTGTAGTTGTGTTGTTTTAAATGTCAGCTGAATATTTTTGTTCAGTAATATCTTCAAAAATATTAACAAACTCTTCCAAATTACATATTTATTTAATGGCAATATTTACTTTTCAGAAAATACCCATAATTGTTAGTATAACGAACAATTAATATAGGATGTTCTTCGAAAACGTACCGTACACACTTTGTAACCCAATGTAAGCTGTGTAATACCTACTGTGTGTAGACAGAAATTAATTTTACATTGGGCCGGAACCGCCGAAGGGACCGAGTGGCAAGCAAGTAATTATAAAATTCATTCACTCACCTCATTTTGCTCATTCAAAATATCTAGGGTATAATATTCTTGTATTTTGAAGTAATCGCAGCGTTTGTGTTCCTTTATGCAAAGATTTTCCTGTGTTATGGTAACTGCTTATGGCTGAACATCACACTGAATTCGTTATTTTTGCTGGTGGAAGAAGCTGGTGATAATATTCAATGCCATCTAGGGACGGTAACTTAGACAAAACTCCTTTGTTTCTTGAGATAAATATAAATTGTTTAAACATGACACTTCATCCAACGCCAGCCGACTTTCTTTTATTTTCTTTCCAAGGAATATTTATTTATAGAACGCCTGGATATTCTTTTCATAATCCTAATTATGAAAAGAATATTAAAGAAGAATTCAGTAAAGAAGTCATAGAACAAACTTCGGTCACAAAAAATATTACTTTCTCATTCACATTTCATACGCCTTTAACCTCGAAGTCGCGTAAGAAATGAAAGGCGGTCGTGCAGCCATATGTTAAGACCAATAAATCATATCACAGACTCTTCAAACATTCACATTCAAGGCTAGGTATACATGAATGGTGCGCAAAAGTTATCTGGGGAGCATGTTGAGTACCTCACCCCTTAAAATAAATCATATGTAATACCACGCTGAGGATGTGAGCCTGACGTTGCTCAATAATCCGAGCTTGCCGTATCTGGCAGCTCAGATTTCATTATCATCTGATATGTAAGAATTATTCGGAGAGGTATTTTGTATCGGCTGGATTTGAATGCGCTCATTTTCTTATTTCGGTTGGATATTATAAATACGTCCTTTACGTCCTAGTATATATATATATATATATATTTAATAACTAGGAAGTTTAATTTTGCCTCAAACATTTTTTAGCTTGTATCTACGTACTTCGACTTATGTTTTTGAAGATCTTATGATTTTTTTTCGTACATTTACACATAAAATATCATTTGTGCCAATCGAACCCAACTTAGTAGCTAATTTTCATGTTAGTAGCCTAGACAATTTTCATATTGTTGTTTTCCGCCACCGCACCGAATCTAATTTCCGCAGCTCTTTCTGTTCATTTAGTATTGTTCGGTGCACTATAAAAAAAATTCATAGCGGGAAATTTCATTAAAAAAATAGACCCGGCTTCAACCCAACAGGAGCTCTTTGCATGGAAATGCTAAAACTATCAAGAGTATTTGCTGCATACGATTTGCAATAATACCATTGTACTCTCTGATTAGATCGTCAATGTAATTGGTTGCTGAGCCAATCGTAGACTGTAAATTTAGGATCTAATGAAGTGTTGGCCGGTGATTGGTTGTCCAAATTATTACGACCAATCATGTTAGATTACTAATAATAAAATCGTTAGCCCTTAAGATGGGTATTCTGTATGTCTGAAGTTGCACCAGAGCTCTTCTAGATTTTTTTCTAGTCCAGCAACTCCAATAGTAATAGCAATCTAGTTTGACATTTATGACGTCATAGACAAACGCTTCTCAAAGCATCAGAAAGTTTTAATTGCTAACGCCATCTCGCGGGAATCACCGTGATCAATATTTTAACGAGCTCTTAAAGCGCAGGGGAAGCTCGTAAACATACGAGATTAGATCTTATATTATGACTTCTGACCAGACATTGCTTAAACATGAAGAGATAATCAGGTCATGGTCTCATGAATGAGCATGAGAATTTAAAGACTTATTAATAATAGGTAATTAATAAGTTTACTAAAGTAAAAAGATTACTGATTTCCCTTAATTAACGGTAGATGGCCAACAGTTGTTAAGATCAAAGCATGAGAAATACTTGGGCCTGATCTTGGACAGTAGACTGACAATCAGACCACACATTGATTACATTAGAAGCAGATTGATTCAGTTGACAGGAACTCTGCAAAATATTGCTAAATGTGTGCAATTTCAATCACGCTACACAATCTATAATACACTAGGCAAACCGCATCGAGACTATTTAAACCAAGTTTGGGGACAGGCCACTATTACGCATCTTCCTGACCTACAAGTAACACAAAACAAAGCAATCTAAGTTCAATTAAGAAACCTACGAAAAAAAAATACGCTAATACAAAACTATATAACCTTCAAAAATAAACAAATTAAAAAAACATGAATACTAATAAATACAACACTAGGAATAGGGATAGAATTAGAACTAGTAATAGTATTATTCTTCAATAATAATAATTAGTCTCTGTCATATTATTGTCCTCTGACTTGTACTCCGCGTCCTTACTTGGGACTTCTTATTTGATTATCCACGTTTAATTTTATTGACAGATATAAATTTCGACAGTCAAAATAGGACAGTTTTAAAAGATAAATTTTTAGTTGGTGGTAGTGTTTAATTGGTTTTTGAGTGACGTCTCTGAGTGTGGAAATTGTGACTACATTGTTGTATTGGGTTTCCACCTTTAAAAACAAATGTAAGTGGTAATAGTAAATAAATAAATATATGCATTTTAATGTGTAGCATTGTCTGAAATTAAGCACGGAAGAAGAACTATTTAGTTTGAGGGAGTGCAGCTATACTAAGTTACCGAAAGAAATAAGAGATTCTTCATCAATGAACATTTTTTTTTATACGTTAATGTTGTATTTGGCTTATCAACAATAATAATCCTTACCATTGAATGTACTCGATAGATCGACCGACAATTGTGTTTATTATTTAATTTTCTCATATTTAAGTGAACTATGTTTGTTATTTTAGAGAAATTAATTTCTTTAAACCGAAAAAGTCATTTTCCTTTAGATGAAAGAGCAACAAAGTTATAACACCAATGCCTAAAGGGCGCTTAGTGGCATGTGACGTCTACAAATGCTGATCTAAATCAGAAAGGTTTGGTCCGACTATTTCTAAACAACGTGGAAAATATTGAAAGACAAACAAACAACTCTCCTCCAATACTTATTGACGTAAAGATCAAAGGTTAAAACAAAAATGTAGCAACATTCCACATACTACGTTGGGAAGCGAGAACCCCGAACTAAAGCAACAGATTAAAGCAATACGCAGCAATAAAGTGCCAAAAGATTAAGGGGAAAATGTAGGTAGCGGACAATAAACGAGTTGGGAATATTCGAGAAAATTCGCTCTGCATACTGCAGTCAGAATGCGCTTAGCAACAGCGACTGGCTCGAAATTAGAACATACTTTGTTGTATGCGTAGCTTTGCACTAAGCTCATAATGTAGCAATTTTTGTGTTCGAAATCGATTGGCTTTACGGCGAATAGAAACTAGGAGATTGAGAATATATTTTCTGTGTTAGAATTGCGCTTGATTTTTTCTATTTTCTAAGTTAACTCCAGCGAGTGTTTTAGATTGAGTTCTTTTTTATTAGAGTGGACTACATGCGGGAGGCGAGTCGAGTTGTGGTGCTAGGGAGTGGTCTAGGTTTAGAAGTAGATGAGATTGATATATCTACCATAGTATTTATGATGATTATCAATATCTCGAGTATCAATGATCAGTTATAAGGGTTTACCTATGAGTTATTAGGAAGGTACACCACAAATTCTGGTGACCAAACCTAAAATATATCACCTCCATCAAATAACCGAAGTTATTACAGGGTCAGGGTATCAAATTACGTAATTCGTAGAGCACTATTTGAAGCCAAAATCTATTTGTAATTACACGTAAAATTCAAAACTAAAGCACGAAATTGACTGTAATTTCTCTTTAAAAAGGCTAAATATATTTTTAAATAAGGGCAGCCCAGAAAATATGTTTTCTACGTGAGAATCCATTAGTTTCGTGTAGTTAAAACTTTTACAAACTTGATGTTAGTAATTACGTACCTAAAATACTTTGTAGTAAAAGTACATCGGTTCCACGAAAGTACAAATGAATTTCCTTTTACTGCCACGGAAACCTCGGCGAGAACTCAAACTCGTACTTGTTGGGTTTTTGAACTCAAAAAAGTTTGACCGCTAGCTAACGATAAATTACTAGTCATGGTAAAGTAAAACGAAATGATTTCTGGCTGAAAATAATCAGTCTGTGCGTATAAAAAAATAAGTAAGTACGAGTATAGTGTTATTAAATAGGAACCCAGTTAAAGTGGGAATAAAAATTGTCAACTTTAACTTTGGAGGAGGAGGGAAGAAGAAAACGTGTTGCACCGACCTCAAGTAACATGAAAGAAGATGATGATAATGATGAACTTAAGAAAAATCGTTTCAGAATAGAATACTCTTTATTACGTACACTATAAATATTACAGGTATACATTTTACAAGGGGTGTGACACAATCGGCGGTCTTATCGCTAAAAGCGATCTATTAAAGACAACCAGGTCAGGTCAGTATAGATCGTGATTTTTGTTTCTTTGTTGCCTGATTACTGCAGTAAGTAAACATTTATTTTAGAACACGTACTTAAATAAACCACATTCTTGAATAGCGTCAAAACCTGAACAAAAAACGCGTTTCACGATTAGTATTCAGGTGTCGTGAAGGGAGGCTCAAGACATTAACCTTTAAAAAGGGGTCAATGCGTGAAGTTTTGTCCCCTAATATCTTATTCTGGGCGGCGATTTGTCGAGGGACTGTTTGGAGAGACAAATACTTACTTTGAATATTGATGGTCCACCTCATTATAAAGACAATTAAAGTACACTGATAAGATTTTAATAACAGACCTTCACTAACTTTGCTTTTAATGAGAGAGCATAAGGTTTCTAACCAGTACTCGTAACAAGTCACGTCGATGGTCCCTTGGGTAAAAGTTGACTGAGAAATAATGAAGGTTTGTATAGCGATATCTAAAAGTATTTTGGTATAGTTACAAATAAGAATGGTCCAGAAGTATAAGTACTCAAACGGTTGTTCGAAATTACGCGAGATAAAAAACACAAAATGAAAATTAATAAAAAAGCAAACAATAATCAATTAATATAATATTTTCTTTATTTACACTTCAAAGTCACAAACATCTGTGTAGGCCTGGCTCTTGTACTAGAAGTTCCTGTATCACAAGAGCCAGTGTTATTAATGAATGAGTATTAATCTACTTATCCATGTTTTGTTATAAAAATACCCGCAAGCAACTGCCGTGCATGCAATATCCGAAAACAATAACACAGCACGGTGCACACCCGACAGTTTTCAAAAGTTCAACAGGTCTTACTGTGTAGCCGTAAACGGTGCTAACGAATCTTTATTTTGTGACTTTGAGTCCGCAAATAAATGAAACATACACCTTCTTATATTGATGGAGGAAGAAGCTTTTTAAATGATAACAAAAGATAACGAAGATGAAAGACACAATAATGAAGGACGCAACGAAAGATTACAACATAAAATTCATATAAAACGGAGAATCGATCGTCTCTCCTTCCTTGTCGTAACAATAACACTTTGAAGGAAAATCTACTTCGTTCTCGAGTACATTTTACAGGAAACTTCCAATGGCGAGTGACTTTGTCGGGTGAATAATAAATGTTCTGGAAGTCACCTGTGGGCTCTTATTTTTGCTGCCAGGTATGGTCGTGTCTTTTTTAGTCACATACAGTGTGACTAAAAAAGACACGATTAAGAAATTCATATTGTTCCAACCAGACAGTGAGGTTAATGATTAAAGTAGAGATATTAACAATTATTGCAGTTTTTTGCTGTAAAAATAATAGTGGCAATCCTATTTTCATAGATCTCTTTTATGTAACATATACAGACAATATACAACGGAAAGACCTAATACTTTGTCGATAAAAGTAAATTGACGGTACATTTAGCGACGCTAATAGTCTATTTTTGGCTAAGGCATCCGCGACGCTGTCAAACTGGTAATGGACGTAGCAAGTTTAGATACGAACTATTGCACTCCAAACTTGAATTTCCCCTTGACGTTATTTTAATCTAAGTGCAAGAATAAAACCATCTGCATTATTAGATGCTGCGTTATTTTCAAAAACTTAAACAAAATATCAAGACTCCAATGAAGTTATTTTCTCCTCAAAAAGTTTATTGATTCTAAAACACGAAACGTACTAAAGTGGATCGGATTGCGACCAGCAATAAAACAGCACTAATTTAGTGCCGATCTTCACGTAACAATGTTACACACATGACTCGGTATACAAAAGGCGATGCTTGCTTTACGAGTATGTACTGACAGTACCAATTTTAGAGCCTTGTCGACTTGCAGTAGTTACCGCCATTGTTCGAATTTTATGATGCTGCCGCTGTTCGAAATGTGAGAACGTTTTCATATACATAGTTATGGAGCAACTCTATCGAAACTTTTTATATTGTATGTGTTCAATGAATATTAATATCGATTCCTTGGCTTTATCGAATAAGAAACAAGGATTTTTTGTCCTTTTTTGTCGATAAAGCTTTGCGTATTGGAGTTCAACTTAGAGAGGTATTGCGACACTTCATTACCAGGCAAAATATTAGTTTTCTTGAAACCAAGCTTGCTGAATATGTTAATTTATTCAAGGTTTAAAAAATAAACTGGAAGTAAATGTAAATAACGACAAAGCAGACAAACAATCTGTAATTATATTTATTAAGAGAAATGATAACAAAAGACATAATATACCTATCAGCTAATAAAGAAAGTATTGATTGTACGGAACAAAACCCGGGTTCCTATTAGGCAGAGGTCTATGCAAAAAGCCGTCATAATACAAACCTGCTAATGGCCTAAATTCACTCGACGGTGAAAACATTTCCCCCAATGAAGAGAATCTCCTCCATCGATCATCTCGTGGCGGAGGCAAAGGTGATTCATTTGTATAAGAATTTGTCGTAATTGATACCTGATCAATCTCCGCATTGTGGTACAGGGCAGCTGGATAGGGACCTTTTATTGTACTGTCAGTCTCATTTACTGATTGAGATGTAGTATCATTGTCTGAATTTTCTATGGTTTCGGTGGTATTTTGTTTAGTTATATTTATATTAGCAGTTACTGTGAAGTTTTTCCATTCTTCGTCTAGTAAAGGTGGTAGCAAAAAAGAGTTTGGTGGTCCGTCTGTTATGGTTATTGTGTTCACAAAATGATCGTTATAGATTGCTGTTGGGTATTGTCCACTAGTTTCAGTAGTAGTAAGCTCTGTACTATTCTGGGGACTATGATCTGCTGTAGTAGTTTTATCAAGTGTGGCCGTTTTATTTTCTTGAATAGTGTTTTCTACTGTATTGTTTGCAACCATATCATCGCTTTGCATAGTTTCATTTGTTTGGTTTTCATTCACGTCGCTTTTGCCAACAGTTCCTCTGTTTAGTGCCTGTCTGAAACTCACTTCAATGTCATTGTTTTCTTCGTTTGCTTTAGTGCCGTTAAGTATAATTCTCACTGGTATAATTTTCTTTAATATTGCACTATTTCCTTCGAAGTTTTCATCACTGCTCACTGCTTGATCATTCCCACTGTGTTCTTTATTTACTTTAGGCACAATTATTATAGGAGATATAAAAAATGCTGGAAATTTCAAGGTTTGACCAGGTATGAAGCCTTGTAAATACGCAAGTATGGTCAGTGTTTTCTTAGAAGCTTGTTTATTATTTTTACCTTAAAAAGAGACAATAGTTTAATAAAGGAATAATCACTATTCGATATTTAGTTCAATTGTATAATAACTTACATAACACAACACCATAAAATAAAAACAATGTAACACAAAGAGTACGCAGATACATTTTGTGGAAACTGATGTACCTGCTGATGCATTACGTAGATATTGGAAACTAATGTCACGGTACCCTTATGTGTGATAATAATGCAATAAGTACAGTATACGTAAAAATTAAGAGAATTTCACGAAAAAAATTGTTTGTATTTACTCGAGACAGAAAAGAAATTTTTAATGAAGAGGAGATATAACATAATATAAACATAGCATCACGCCTGTATTCCTGGAAGGGTTAGGCAGAGTTCCACCTTAACCACATTTCGCCAGTAATGTTTAAGTCCCATGTAATAGGGGGCGAGCCTGTTGCCATCAACTGGCCACAAATGCTGCCGGGCTGCTACTGAGAAATTCTAGATGGAAAAACACAATAATACTTTGCCCGACCTAGAAATCAAACCCAGGACCTCATGCTCAGCAGTAGCGCTTACGTCCACTAGGCCAACGAGGCAGTAGAGAAGGTAGGAAGGTAGTAGGTAGGTAGGGTACCTACCCTACCTACCTACTACCTTCCTACCTTCTCTAGGGTAGGTAGGGTAGGTAGGGTAGGTAGGGTAGGTAGGGTAGGTAGGGTAGGTAGGGTAGGTAGGGTAGGTAGGGTAGGTAGGGTAGGTAGGGTAGGTAGGGTAGGTAGGGTAGGTAGGGTAGGGTAGGTAGAGTAGGTAGGGTAGGTAGGGTAGGTAGGGTAGGTAGGGTAGGTAGGTAGAGTAGGTAGGGTAGGTAGGTAGGGTAGGTAGGTAGGGTAGGTAGGTAGGGTAGGTAGGTAGGGTAGGTAGGTAGGGTAGGTAGGTAGGGTAGGTAGGTAGGGTAGGTAGGTAGGGTAGGTAGGTAGGGTAGGTAGGGTAGGGTAGGTAGAGTAGGTAGGGTAGGTAGGGTGGGTAGGGTAGGTAGGTAGGGTAGGTAGGGTAGGTAGGTAGGGTAGGTAGGGTTTTTTTTATATTTGATTTATTGCGGAACAAAGTTCGCCGGGTCAGCTAGTAATCATATAAACATAGGTACTCTTGTTAGGTATATTATACGTTAATGAGAGAAAACATTAATATAATTTTATTCAAAATTACATTTAACCTTTTTTACCACAAACCGATTAAAAACCCCATCTCCATCTCAATTTCGACGCAAGACATCCAATTTTCTTATTAAAATGTTTACGTTTCATCTGTTTTCATCAAATTTAATCTTATAACCCTCCTTCGCTTATACTAAGTGAAGTGAAATTGAAAATAAACATAAGCCACATCAGAATGCGGGTTTGTCAAACCAGCATTCAACTTCGCTATCATTCTTTCACATTGTTTATCATTCATGTTTACGATACTGTGTACAGTTTCTAACATTACAATCATTGCTGTAATAATAGTGTGAAGTGGAAAACTTTCCAACAGAAAGTTTGATGATATTACTCCGCATAAGTTCTAGTAATAACTAGAATATTTGGGGGTGTGTAACTTGACTTGCCTACTTGTTCAACTTCTGCTTTGTTTTTTTTATTGTAGTATATGATCATCTTCTGTTACGTCTCTAAGATTTCAGCTAATACTTGCGGTCTTCTCATGCATTCATTATGTCATTGTCAACGGCTGTCAGATGCACAATCCTTAGACAAAGTACCTATTCTCCGACGTCATCAAGATATTTACCAAACACGTGTTTGAGAAACCTGTTGTTTGCCTGAGACTTCAAACTCGCCATAAATACTAAATGTTGCGGTTCTATTCAAAGCTATGCAACGATAATGTACTGGGTTGGCTTGTGGGTAAGCTAAGTCTACAACTTGGACAACGCTAGAAGTCACAAGCAACAGCATCAAATATTAAAAACCTTTATGGTCAATTTCAGCGTCCATAAAGGAAGGTGGAGTGTGACTACCTATATTCACGTGGCTCAGGTTCCCGGTAAACTCCTTAAAACTCTTTGGTCTTGTACAAAACTGACTAAGAATCTCTTGGTCAATTTGAACAGCCAACCTTACCTCCAAAAAATCACATCAGAAACCGAAAAAAATCACACCAGTTTTCCTCCAAGGAATCAGCAGACACAGTGGTGCCATACATTTACGTTTGAGTCCCATGCAATAGGAGGCGAGTCGACTGTCATTAACCGGATACAAATCCAGACACCGAGCAGTTACTAAGAAATGTCTAATGGGCAATTCAAATAACACTGATGGAAACAAAGCACAGAACAGAATAGTAATTGTCTCTGGGTTTATAAACACCATCATGTACCGGTACCCAATCTCACACCGTCCAAATACAAACAAAAGATTCGAGCATAACAAAAGTATAATCAAGAACAGACATCGATGACAGGTAAAAAGCAGCTATTATTATTTTCCTTGAAATGAAAGCGTTCGCTCCTTTATTTCGTTGGGGCTTCACTGAAAATAAAATATCCTTTGAAAAAAATAATATCAACTCCTAAGGGGGACGCGAAGGTACAGATGACAGTTTTAGAACAAAGCATTTTTTCTTCTTTGGTTTTACTTATACGAATGAATTTACTTATTGCGATATAAGAAATGAAATAGCTTGTTTGTCGGTATATTTATTTACAAGCAATTCTCAAAAGCTAAGTTCTAAACTAAGCTAAACTATCTTCTAAAACGTATCTCTCTTATAGAGCATGAACACAATAATTACAATCATCTGACAATCCAATGATTAAAAAAACCGGCCAAGTGCGTGTCGGACCACGCACAATGAAGGGATCCGTAGTTGGGATGAATTTATCCCAAGAACAAACTTAACATTGTAGTTGAAAAACATGTTCTCCCATACGGAATGTATGGGAAATCATGTTTTTTAAACCGCAAATTTAAGTTGGTTGATTATTACTCGCTAACCTGTACAGCCTACTTAGCTCTGACAGTTTTCCTTTTAATTTCGTTATATATACTACTGCTGTGAATTTTTCCATAAATACAAGTACAACCATTTAGCTGGCAGGGGAACTGATTTTTTTTTGTTAAAGTCATGTGACTCCCGCACTTGACTTTAACAAAAAAAAATCAGTTAAAAGCTTAATATTTCGCAAACGGATCCCTGAATCCAAAAATGATTTTTCCAATCTCATATTTTTGAACGACCTTTCTAAAGATACCCCACAACATGGGGTAGACGAGGAAAAAAAAACATCCCTACTTTACGTGTAGAGGTACCCTAAAAAAATTTGTTTCTTGATTTTATTTTACCACTTTGTTGGCATAATTAATATTATGTATACACATGCCAAATTACAGTTTTCTAGTACTAACCGTCTCTGAGCTAAGCCGCGGACAGACAGACAGACGGACATGGCGAAACTATAAGGGTTCCTTATTTACTACGGAACCCTAAAAAGAGACTATTAGTATCAGCTTTTTTACATTGTTTGTAATATAAGGGAAACTACTAAAACAATAAAAGTAGTGGTTTAAAATTTTACATTTGAGTGTACAAAGATGATTATAATCAACCACTTATACAAATTTTGCATGAAAATGATATTGTTATTATAAATCTCATAAAGCTTAGTCTTATATGAGACTTGAAAAAATGTTATTTAGATCTAAATAAATGCGAGTCATTTTTATTACTTACCCAGAAGATTCATTTAAAATGTACCCACTTTAATATATTTTCTCCATAAAGTGCTCAAATCTACCATAATTTTGGTTGTTTTTTTTATTATTGGAGATGGTTAGTAATTTATTTTCCAATCTAAATTATCTCTCGGTGACCATATTTTTTTCGTTTTTCGTAAGTGTTTTTGAGGTAGATTCAGAAAAAATACAATAACGGCACATAAGAAAAAGACATACCTACCTAATATATCATAAGAAAAAAAAAACATTATTTTATAATTGGAATCTGAACCAAAAACACCATATCACCATATTGGTTCTAATGAGCAGAAAGCTTCAGTTTCTGTAAGAATTATTACCCAGGTAATAAACTTAGCAACTATGTTTCTACAGTATTCTACTCCGTATTTGGGTTAGGTCTAGGTCTCGGCTTATTGCTACGTCTAAGACCGTAGCAATAAAACATAGGCTCCAAATCAGTTATGAAAATCTGTAACACATGTGCAAAAGAAATTGAGAAATTGCGTGATATATGTTTTTCTTCTGTCGAGATTAAAATTACAAAACCTTTTTCCGAGGCAAAAGTGTATGCAAAAGAATTACTGAACTGAAAAAAAACTGATTTACCTACTGCTTTGATCTATTGTAAAACTAGTGTGATAGGTACGGAAATTCCAGGTTCTTCTAATACATATATTATTATTACTTTTATCGTTTGTCGGCACAAGCTATACAAGAGCCTGTCAGCAAGGTTGGTACCAGGCGTGCAAAAGTATCGTGAAGGTTATTTGATTGTACTCTGAAGACTTGCCTTTAGCAGCACCAGATACTTCTGTAATCATCTCTTACGGTAAGAGGCACAAGAAATACCTATAGGCATTTTAACCAGCCTACATAAGCCAACGCACCTAGAAAACGATGACGCAACACACAATTATAAGAGTCTTGATATCCGAAACAGAATGACAGAATACAACGTAGGAGTAATATGCGCTTATATTACGCGAAGGGGTCCGTGATATCCGCTGACAGAACGGCGCTGGAGGCTCACGTCATCTGTCGTTCCGTGACGTCAGCGTTACGTCGCATACCCAAAATTATTTAGCTTTACTTATAATATCATATATCAAGCGTTTGACGCACTTAATTTCAGTTGTAGGTTTCCTTGCCGCCCACAGTATGTGGCAATTATAACGTATTTGTATTATATCGCCTCCAATTATCTTAATGGAAAGTACAAATTTCGATGACTTTGTTTTCTACTGCGGTAGAAAATGAGGATTTTATTATTAGAACACAATATTATGAACATACCGTATACCAAAACTGGTAACATTTCAAATATGTGACATTGGATGTGATCTCGGTATTGTGTAGGTGGGAACTGCCTATAAATAGGCTAACAATTTCTGTTTATATTAGACTAGCGACCCGACCGTGCTTCGCACGGTTTTTACGACTTGACAAAACCTTGAGTTTTCTATATTATTTCCAATTTAAATATTAATGTTTTATACATATAAATCTTCCAGAATAAATCCTCTAAATTAATGATCGTGAAAACCACATCAAAATACGTTCAGTATTTAAGAAGAACAATGCAGTCACACATATACGAAAAACGACTTTAATTTATAATATAGATAGATATACCTATAAAGAAGAGGTATGAGGTATAAATAAGGCTTAGCTGTAATAGATATAAATCCTTTATTCTAGTCTATATTCGGTATTTAATATTATAAGTTTAACACCTTATGACGTAGGTACCACTAAACCTATAACGAGGTAACTGTACCAACTCAAGCGTATTCATACGAAACAAGACCACACAGTCACCCATTTTAGATTCAGCTGTCCAATTCGAGCCAAATATTCAAACTTGATGTGTCGCTTCAACTATCACCAAGATGAGAACTACTGTTCTGTTTTGGGAACAAAGGTAGTAACCGCTAATACTTGGGTTTCTCGAAACATTCTCGTTGGTGTTTCACTTGAAATTTTATATTTGATGAGTGAAGTGGAACAAATTCTTGAATGTCATCGAAGGAGACTTTTTATAAGCTACACACACTTCTTGAACCAGTTTTCATTAACATCGTCAAAGTAACTACAAGAAATTTTAAGATCTTTTTAATAGAACTAACGGGCAACAGGTTACAGGCGACAATCCGATAATATTTCAAGTTTCTTTCATACATTTTCTGCTTTATTAAACAGTACCTGCTATGAAAATGTGACAATTTAGTCGTTTTTGACAAGGATAAGATAAGATAAGATAATTTCTTTCTTTGTATAGAATGCAGGTGTAACAATAATGGTGTTAGTTACATATATATTCCCAGTACCTACATTCTGCCTGTTGGCATACAAAAATATATTAGTTAACCTACATATATTTTAGAAACTAGGTCCTTAAATTCAAAATGAGATCATGGATCAACTAAGTCTAAAATTATTTACATAATAAATGAGGTAAAGTGAAGCAAAATATTACAGTTCATCATTTATAACATCGGTAATAGATAAAGAACCCTATTGACGTCAGTCTTGATAATTTGTAATCATTACTGAAATCCTGTCCTAGGTAAATATTAGGAGTCTGGCTAAGTAAAGTTGATCACGCGGTTATTAGGAATTATTACCCGCCTAGCTACGTGCACCTAAGATCCCCTAGTTATTAAAACTAATCGGATTATACTACAAAACTTATTACTAAAACACCGTAATTCTAAAATGATATTATAGTATTCAAATCTCACTTAATATTATTATTTTACAAATCCCCTTAGCGATGAAACAAGTAGGCATAGGAGCATTAAGACGCTTATACACGAGTATATTAATAATATTACTATCTTGCTGCCAATCACGGTAGGGTGCCGATATTCTCGAGAACGCGCTAAATTTCAAGTTACCGAGTTAGACGGAGTTCTACAGTTGTACACATATATATTGCGATATATATACTGTTGTAGTAGATTGTAGCAGGTTTAGTAAATTATATTCGAGTTCCTATCGTCTGCTTGAGAAATAAGTGAGTTATCGAAGCTTCTAGAGACTATAACTTTGTAGGGATATTAAATGTTAAAGAAGAAAATGTTTTGGGTAAAAGTATTTTGTCATGTTATTTAGTTATTCAAGAAATAGGTATTATTAAACTTGCCGTTTTGGTCCGTTTCTCTGATGAAAAATCGTTATAAAAGTTAACAAACAAATAATGGTTAGGGAAACTTACTAAGTAGACAGAGAGAGAATAACTTTGCGACAAGCACGAATAGATAATGCAGCTGTAAGAATGAAACCGGCCAAGTGCGAGTCGGACTCGCGCATCAAGCGTTCCGTATCTATACTACCAAAGAACGAAAGGGTAAGTCGGATCAATGATCAATCCGACTTGAATTTTTTTCATTGCTAAGTTAATACGTAAGCGGGCACGCCCTTTATGCCTGTAGGCTTTTATTTAGATATTAAGTTCTGTTTACGTTTAGTTTTTATTTCTGCCTGAGTATAGTTCTCGATGTTTTTGGTTGGTGTACTCGTATTGGCGTGTGCTAGCTGAAATACGGCTAATAATTTAAATTATGTTTTGTGTTGCGTAATATAAATTATTTTGCATAGGTACTAATACAAAGATTTTTTTTTTTTCTAGCGGCTGGAGAGTTTGTTGCGCCACTTCTTCTTCCCAGCTAACGCACTAGGAAGTGGTCAAGGGTGGGCGTTTTACGACTGTGTTATGTAATTTTGACGTTCGAAAAGTGCTGATTTTCAGCCTAGTTGTTTGAATAAATTACTTTTTAATTTGAATTTGTCTTTCAAAAGGCAAAAATCCACAGCAGTTCTTCGCAGTGGAAATAATGTTCCCTCATACATAGGCCTTTATAACCATCGATGATCCAACTGCAAATGAAATTATTTGACTACAGATTAACAATTTTCGGATTATTTCGTTTAGTTGTACTGTGAGACCTTTGATTTCATGATGCATGTTCAACGAGTCGTACTAATATAGGTTTTACGAATATCAGAAAATGTGACACAAATGACTGTACCTATCTTTTGATTGCGTTGATTTAAAAGCTTGAACTTATTACTCGTCCAAAGGACCACGTATATGATATTAATTTTAAATTAATACCTTCTACCCTTTTCTGAAAAAACGGGTCTAGGCAGACGGACAGACGGACAACGAAGCCATCCTGTTAACGGTGTAGTTTTCTTTTTTAGGCACGGAACACTAATGTCATTATTATTTTGATTTATGTACGATTATTTTTGAACAAAAATTATTACAGCTTAATTATAAATTAAAACGTATTCCCTTTTATTTCTCAAATGGAACTGAAAATCTTTCTCAGACAGTTTATTTTTCTTTCTATTTATGAGCTAAATATAAAATGTTATATAAATTCTATAGAACTGTCGATTCTATTGTAATAAATGTCATTCTTACTTATCTCGATGTACAAAGCTGCTATTTTTGTATTTTCTTGTTATCACCGTGCCAATTCTTAGATCTCAATAAAAAAAATAGTGGTGTCTTATACCTGTCACAGGTATAGTAATTTATTTATTTTCACTTCAGAGACACAAACATCTGTGTAGCCCTGGCTCTTACACTAGGAAACTTTTTTAAATTGTTCTTTTAGGTATGCTAGATCTGGGCACGCCACAATTGTGGCGATAAGTCCCCTCTTTGAGGAGTGGCTAGAGAGGCGCCACGGCTTCCTCACCTTCCGCCTGACGCAGGTCTTCACCGGACACGGCTGTTTCGGGAGGTTCCTGTTCCGTATAAGGCGGGAGGAAACGCCCGGGTGTCACCACTGTGTAGATCGCCCGGAGGACACGGTGGAGCATACGGTGGAGGTCTGCCCGGCTTGGGCGGAGCACCACCATGTCCTCACGGAGGCGATCAGCGGCGGCGATCTCTCGCGTCCGGCCCTGGTTCAGGCCATGGTTCGGAGCGAGAGTGCATGGGAGGCCGTCACCTCCTTCTGCGAAGCAGTTATGCTCGCGAAGGAGGAGGCGGAGTGGACGCCCTCGCACCCCTAGTCGTCGCAGGAGACGCCCAGGGCGTCGGGAGTCACGAGCTGACTTCCGGCCAACATAGGCGCGGTCGACGGCGCTTTGTGTTCCACTCGCGCCTCAAAGAGATGTCAGCTACAACTGACGGGGTCCGTAAGGACCAATGCCTGCTGGGGTTGCGGGTTTGTCCGAAAGGGATATCGCGGCCCCGGCACACGGGCAAAGGAAGGAACACGGGTGGGTTTTAGTCAGTAAAAGTCTGACACGCCCTCTCGCTCCGCCTAGAGCGGGAGAAGTCATTTGATGATTTCCCACACTCAAAAAAAAAAAGGTATGCTAGATCGAATAGACATAGATCTTGCAATAATTGTCATTAAGACTTGTTTTCTCATATGGGATTGCTATAATAACCTGATAACCTGGCTTATACAAATCATTTTGGTGATCTTTACGGTGTTCACGCTGCTGCTGTGACAGCAGGCTTTTTTCATATTAGCATTAGATTTAAAAAAAAAACAGAACGGATAAGCTCTTGGCCTGAATATCACCTGACGGTAAGTGATGATCAGGCCGCAGGTGGAAGCGAGCACACCCGGAATCCTCATCCACAGAGGAACTGGCTATCTTACCTCTAACTGCCGAAACACAACAATGCTGTTAACATTTTTGTTATGGCGAGAGACTTATATAAGATGGTCTTAGCTAGCCAGGCGGACTTAAAACAAGCCCTACCACCAACCAAACCGAGCAGACAATTTTGCACCCACTGGGAATCGAACCCTGGGTCTGAGATAGGTAGTCTAACCGCTAGACCATAGAGGCGGTTAAAAGTATTTCACTAGTATTTCAATGGCGGTCCGTAAACGACCCATCACAAACTAATTAATAACGCGTTAGTAAGTCGCGTCGAGATTCTGACTGCTCACTGATGATTTGAATTTGTACTACTTTTGAGGAGTGTCGTGGATGACGGGCTTACATCTTAAGGCCGCGTACCGACAAACGCGGTATATGCGCGTGTACTCCCAAAGGTTATTGCAATTTTGAGTCCTATGCTACATAAACATACATAAAACATACACCGCGTCCGCGCAGCCACCGAGCAGCAACCGCGCAGTCACCGTACAGCGAGAAAATAAGCTATATGTAATTAGCATAGGACTCAAAATTGCAATAACCTTTGGAAGTACACGCGCATAAAACGCGTAGAAAGTACGCCGCCTTAGCCTGTTTATTTTTTCAAGAAGCGTTTTATGTATAAATTGCGTTCATACTGTTATAAACTATTAAGCAACTTAATCCCAGCAACTGATAGCGTAAACTATGTTTATTATATTATTATATTACGGCCAGTACCGGGTATCTACGGTCGTCTGTCGGGAGCATTTCTATACCGATATACGCAGTTACAGTCCGTTCCATAACTTGTGGTCCCTTGGCTACGTTTGGTGGTCTATTACAATTATGTTGCTACGATTACTTATTGGCCCTATTTTGGTGGAGGATTCCGGTATTTTTTTGTTTTCTTTCCACTTGATTGGTTGAATTTTTGATTTAGATATGGACGATGCTTTTGGAGCGGATATAGATGAAGGCACGTGAGATTTTTTTTCTCTTACAAGCTCAATCGTGGTTTTTTAAAGAGACAGGGTTGTAATAAATATTCTTTTAGTACATATTTTTATTATTCAACGGAAATTGAGTCGGTTCCCGCAAGGAGACGCCATATTTGAGTTTCGGCGTGTTTGTCTTCAATTCCGGAATGGTAAAATTTTTATTTCTAAATTGTGTCGATCGAGTTTAGTTTGGCTCAACGTCGGAGCGTGAAAACGGAGAATCCCAATCTCTCTTTCACATTACTCCACCTTTTGTACACTGCGAATTTACATAAAGAGCCTCACTCGGTCCTTGGGGTACCTTTCCGGGTTTTCCATTTTGTGCTTGAATGCGACGTAGCGGCCGGATCCTAACTATAGCTTGAATCTGGCAAAGCGGCCGCCTCGTTTTATTTCGTTCGAACCACAAAAAGGGTTAGGTTTTTTGACGGCTGACTGTACATTTTTTGGTAATTGGAAACTATTCCTTTTATGAGGGTACTTTCGAGACCTCGGTATTGTAGCCTCAAGGATATTTTAAACCTTAATGGTATATTGAAAAAGGTTTATTTAGTGTTTAGTTTTTTTTAGATTTTCCAATCATATAAGTGAGTTGATCTTGAAGAAAGTAATTTTCTACTTAAATTTTTTCCTACTCACAACCACTGACAGTCATATCCCATCCAAAGTTGAGCAAGAACCGTTTACAACTACCAATGAAATACGACCGGGACTCAGCTGACGTAATCACTGTTTCCCACGACACTATCGCAGAACCGATATATAAAGAAAAAGTGACGGAAAGTTCAAGAACACGTTCTATTACCCAGCTGAACTATTCTCACCTCCTAGCCTCGCCCGTTCGTCTCATAAAGTAAGAAAATCGTCCGCGGCCGACGATCAGTGAAAGTAATCTTCGCAAACATTCTACCTCCGGGCGGAAAACAATTTTCACTGATGTATTTTTTTGAGAGGCTCGTGTGTTCCAACATTATTCTCAG
This sequence comes from Agrochola macilenta, assembly GCA_916701695.1. Lineage (NCBI taxonomy): Eukaryota > Metazoa > Arthropoda > Insecta > Lepidoptera > Noctuidae > Agrochola > Agrochola macilenta. Next base: position 11,351,793 of record OU753562.1, read on the forward strand.
TAATACAGGATTGGAGTTTTTTCTCTCGCCCGTAATTCAAAGGGGGTTTTACGGGGTTTTTTAGTACGCCAAAAATAATTCAGACTGTGTACAAAACGTCCATTGTCGACCGCAGATTCAACGCTGTGATTCCTCATGAGATAAGCTTGTAACCACATTTCTCTTTCCACCACTATTTATTTAATCCCAATTTTAAACTAAAAATTTTGAGCTTTTCGCTGTGATGTGATTCCTCAGCTTTAAGTTTGCAAATAACTCTTTTATATATTTTGGTAAGAAGATTAAGGGCTTATTTTGTTTTTATTTCAGCCCCATACAACCAGATTCGTTGTATGCCTAATCCAGGAGCCAGATGTCTAGCGCACGTCTTTTCGTATTAATATCAACAATGTATTCAAGTACGCTCTTAAAGTTTTGAAGGATCGTATACTTAAAGAAATTATTAAACTTTCCCTTCAGGTACTGAAAAACATACTCATAATAAAAGATTAATGATGATATTTTTCACAATTTCACTTCATAAATAAATAGAATAAATTGTCCCTACGGGGCGCGGTGAGCGTAGGTACTTATTTATAGGATAGAAGCACAGGTGGGTTTTGGGTCTTAGCAAACGTGTTTTACGCTGCCCCGGGGCAACCTGCCGTGACGCATTGGCGGCCCGAGACCGTTAGATACGCCAGCATACGTACATAACTTCCACCGTAATTATAGCGGGTGTTAAACATAAGTTGAAAGTCGGTCAGTCTGTTGTGGTTTAGGCCTCAACTTTGAGGGAATAAGTCTGGATAGTTCTATCCTAAATACCTAATCCTGCTTTTAGGAGTAAAAATAAATTAAATAATGAGTCGGACATCAAAAAAGTTTGAAAGACTGCTGTCGAACAAATCGGCCTCAGACGCTCAGACGTCGTTGGTTAGGTTGAAACCACGCTTTGGTTTTCCTAGTGGTGGATTGGTCATTTGTGATGATATTTGATTATAAGTATAGGTACCTATGTAGGTATGTGTGATCACATTCCCTTGTTGATTTTGACTCCTTTCCAAGTAACGCGCCCGCAATATCTTCAAAATGAAATTCTTATAATATCGTAAAGATAAATTGTAAACGAAACATTCTCATTACTCAGGTAAATTAAATAATATATCAAATGAAATACGCCGTATACGATTATAAAGTAAATATTTACTTTACCCAACCTTCTTCGGTTGAGGTATAAAGAATTCTCGACATAAAATGCTGAAGATTTTTCCACGTTTTTAACTTGATTAACTTTGGTAGAGTCGTCTTAAAAGGAATCAATTCTGTTTTTGGTTCAGTTTGTTTAAAATGTTGCTGGAATTTCTATGGTATTGAGATATTTAGGAAGTGTGTTGTATTATGTATTTTAACTTTATCGATCCGTGAATCGTTAATAACATTGAGTCAGTGAACGAAGACAGTTGCCATATCACCATACTTTCCGATACACACGGGGATCAAAGAACAATAGCGCCATGAAAGTAGGTAACGGACAGTCGGGGAAAGAAAGAAAGAAAGAAAAAGAGATTATAGTATTTATGGTGACAAAAAAAAAAAAAGTAACGTTATTAAAATTACTTAATTGATTATCAAATTGACATACCACGTCATTTTACCGTGATAAAGCCATATCTTTAAAGTACAACTGTCAAAGGACCAGTTTCTCTAATGAGCAGTGGTAGCCCAGTGGTAACGGCCGCGACTTACGAGTTGTAGGTCGTAGGTTCGAACCCTGACAGGCGCTTTACTCTGTGTAAATTATTTCATCATCACTGCTTTCAAAACGGTGATAGAAAACATCGTGAGGAAATCAGCATGACCTAGAACCAAAAAAATCGAAGACATGTGACATCGACCAACCCGGACAGGGTCCGCGTGGTGGATTACGGCCCACTCCCTCTCACTGAGAGGAGGCCTGTACCCCAGCAGTGCGAACAATATAGGCTTATTATGCTTAAATTCTTAATGTGACAAATGATCAAGCGTGCGTAAACTGTTGCGATTGGCTGTTGATAAATCATTCAACCACAGCAGTGTACTCTCGTTTGACATTTTGACAGATTAATCCTAAATAATATTATTTAAGCAAAAGTGAGTTTGTTTGTTTGTTTCGCTTTCGCGCAAATGGCTGAACGGATTTGGATGAAATTTGAGGAATAGTATACTTTGTATCTTGGTAGTACGTCCCCGTGAGATAATTTCCGACTTGCACGCGGGTGAAGCCGCTGGCAAAATCTAGTTTTACTTTAATTTTTGTTCTAGAAACTGGTCCACAGAATGACAATTGTGATTCTAATAATCATCATCAGCTGCCTAGCCTTTTCCCAACTATGTTGGGGTCGGCTTCCAGTCTAACCTCGAATATACGGGCAATTTATGTAGCTAGTCTTTTTCATAAACAAGTTTCTCTGAATGTATAAAGGCGACCAAACCAGTACCTACCTACAACATTTATTTCTAAATTCTGTTGTTAACACTTCGCTGGACATCCGCACTTCGGTGTGCTCATCATATTTTTTCTTTCCCGCTAAAAATTAAGCCAGCGTTGGCAGCCATTGTTGCCTTTTTGCTTTCAGTTTCTGTTTGCCCAGCTTTCAGGTGTTGACTCAAAAATATTGCAACGGTTTTTAGCGAATGAAACATCGGAAATTGAAATCATTTTCTTGTAGCGTACTTTGTTTGGAAACCCTTTATTTGTAGAAGGTGCAGATTGTTACAGCTCTTGTTTTTTTTTTTTTGAGAGTGGGAAATTATCAAATAACTTCACCCGCTCTGGGCGGAGCGGGAGGGTGTGTCAGACTTTTACTGACTAAAACCCACCCGTGTTCCTTCCGTTGCCTGTGTGCCGGGGCCGCGATATCCCTTTCGGACAGACTCGCAAACCTGGCAGGCATTGGCCCTTACGGACCCCGTCAGTTGGTGCTGACATCTCTTTGAGGCTGGTGGAACACAGCCTGGTCCTTATCGGACGGCGAGCTACCCAAGCCCGCGCCTACGGATGGCTACACGCTAAGATTTTCCTGGCTCAAGTAAGAAGATAAGCCTTTTAGAGCCCATAAAATTGTATCAAGAATGCCTCGTTGGTCTAGTGGTCGCAAACGCTACTGCTGAGCATGAGGTCTTGGGTTCGATTCCCGGGTCGGGCAGTGTTATTGGGTTTTCCCATCTGGAATTTCTCAGTAGCAGCCCGGAGTCTGGATTTCTGCCCGGTTGATGGCAACAGGCTCGCCCCCTATTATTGGGGACTTAAACATAACTGGCGAAATGTTGGTGTACATACTCATAGGTACACTTCTGCCTCACCCTTCGGAGAATACAGTCGTTAGCTGTTATGACGTAATATTAATAATATTTTATTTTTTTATACTATCTTTAAATTATTTATTATAACGGACAGACACTTCTCTATGTTTATTATTTTAGCGTATGGCACTAGTGGGTTGAAGCTGAAAATCAACGTCAGGTGGTTCACTTTGTGTTGTCATCTGACATTATGCTGAGCTGAGGCCCTTTTGGCATTATAATAATTTGTTTTCTGTTTTTATAGTTTTAATGTGTATTTTTTGTAACGCCAATAAACGCATTTTTCTTTCTTTCTTTCTTTTCAGTGTCATGCGCACGCGCGTTTGCGCGCGTAGTCCGCGCGTGAACGCAAAAACGACGATATCTCTAAAGTTACGATAGGTAGCTCTCTGCCAGTTATGTCGTTGGTATCGTTATTAAATAAGCTAGCACACTTTGAAAGAATTAAAACAATACTAACAACTTTTAATTCATGAATTCTAGACTGAAATCCAGGCTAGGAAATTATTTCAGCCTATTTTACAAAAGTCATTAAAACTATTAGGTATTATGGTTCTTCTAAGTCTCATGCCTAACACGTATCTAGGAGAACCTAAATCCTGAACTTTAAACCTTTTAAGCAGGCCGTTTTTAATGTCTACTTTTCGGTACTACTTTTCGGTTTCGTTATTTTTTGAATAAAAATGTCATCGACGTATATGACGACTGCTACTATTCTCTTTCCATCACTAAACCCTGTTGATAAATACATGGTTCTATTTTTGACTATAAGAAACTAAATTGTGCATCTCCTGATCTAGCTCATGGACCCAAGTGTTTAACGCTTGTTTGAGTCCATACAACGATCTTTGCAATTTGCGTACCTTTGCCTCTTGACCTGTAATAATCGCCCCCTTAGGCAGACGCATGTAGATATCCTCTTTTAGCTGGCCATCCAAGAAAGCAGTCGTAACATTCCATTGGTCGATAAGCCAATCATATGCTACAGCTCCCCCCCCCCCCCCCCCCCTCGTGTGAAGGCCTCCTCCAACTTCTTCTATGTGTCTCTGTCTTTGCCAGTAGCCTGCCAGTCTTTCCCTGCTGTGCCTGTTATGTCATCAGCCCACCTTCTTTTCGGCCAGCCTATTCTTTCTTTTCCCTATTGGTCCCTTCCATCGCGTAGTTCTGATTGTCCATCTGTTGTCTGTATAGCGTGTTATATGACCGGCCCATTGCCATTTCAGTTTTAGGGCTTGCATGCATGGTGAAGCATATGTAGTTGGACTTGGAGGCATTTAGTGTGAGGAGCTTACGATAGAGCCAGTCTGCAATCTTTGACAGGCCAGTTTCGGCTGATGTTCTCACTTTTGCCCATTTCTATCAGCAACGACTATGGCGGTATCATCCGCGTATGAGAAAATGCAACCCTCATCATTGCAAAGGTTATTGATATGTATAAGAAACAACGTCAGACCAAGGACACTTCCCTGCCTAACACCATATGACGTTGTTTCTTCTTAGCTAGTAAACTCCCCTATTTCTACTGTTTGTTTGCGATTATTCAGGTAGGATTTGAATAGTTTGAGAGGAGGCCCCATTATTCCGATGGTTTCGAGCCTGTGCAGGAGTATGGGGGCAGATACTGTGTCGAAGGCCTTTTTGAGGTCAAGGAAATCTGCCAGACATTTGCTACCCTTATCCACTTTGTCGACTATAGTAGATGTTAGCGATAGGACCGCATTTTCAGTAGACCTACCCTGCCGAAATCCAAACTTTGACGGCGACAGAATGTTATGCTTAGAAAGATATTTAATTAAGCGTGAAAAAAAAAAGACCAAAAGACTACTTGATAACTTTTTACATACGAGTATATATACTTTTTACTATTCCAAATGTCGACAACCTCGTGAGCTAATATTTTATTTGTTTTTCTTTATTTATTTATTTATTTAAGGACAACCTCTTCTTTCTCAGCTTTCACGAGGTTCACGTCATGTGGAATGGTAACATCGACTATCATTGCGCGACGCGGTAATCTAGTCTATCACCACTATATCAGGCTTATTGGCAACAATATTCCTGTCAATAATGATAGACCGGTCCCAGTAGAACGTGACATGGCCAAGAACTGGGTCGGGCACATACTTGTAATATGGTACCTCAGAATCCACAAGTTTATATTTCAAAGCAAATTGCTGGTAAATAATCCTGGCCACTTTGTTATGCCTGTGCAAGTACTCGCCGTTAGCCAGACGAGAATAACCAACCACCTTATATATACGTATTTTTTTTTTTAAATTGCTATTTAAACTTACATTTATTTTCCAAGAGTGGAGAATTGAACATGACGAATATCATATCCATCTTGATATGGGAGAACATTTTTTCAACTACAAAGTTAAGTTTGTTTTTGGGATAAATTCATCCGAACTATACGGAACCCTTCATTCCGTGTGGTCGGACATACACTTGACCGGTTTTTAAAAACATTATAATTAATCCGTATCTTCGGACATGGGTTTTAATCACATTTAAGTTAACATTCTTTCATATTTTAACTTTGATGCAATTTTCCACTTTATTAATTTTAGTTGGGACAACAGCGTTCTTTTAGTATGTCACGGTGGAGTAAGCTCGAAATGAATCCGTATCATTGATTTCCCTGGCGCCTGGTAAAACCAAACGTGCCTTTATTTAAATACTGTCTGCTTTGTCGCAGTACTATTCTGTACAGATCTCACCTTGAAAACTCAGGTGAATAAGCTCCGAGTAGTGTCAATCCTTAGCTCCAGGTGGAAAGACTGCTCACTTCACCTAAGTTTTTACGATAAGATTTTTACAGAATAGGCCGGCTGTAGGCGTTCTATTAAAATTGATTGTACTGCCTCGCTGAGCATGAGGTCCTTCCTAGGTCGGGCTAAGTATTATCGGGATTTTTCCAACAGAAATTTCCTCGCCTCATATGGGACTCAAACATAACTGGAAAAATGTGGGTGTACTATTAAGAGACCGTACATCTCTGCCCAACCAATATGAATTTCTTAGTTTAGATTTGTGTCCGGTTGATGGCAATAGGCTCGCCCACTATTACATATGACTTAAATATAATTGGCGAAATGTGGGTGAAAATACCTTCTGTATGTACACACAGCTACATATCAAGATATACATTTCCAGTTTAAGCTGAGCTCTCATTGTACGGAAATCCAATACAATGCGAGATGTATAAGACACCTCGTGGTGTTATGGACGATTGAGTTAAGGACGATTATTGCTGTGAATCAATTCAGGTTCACGACTTTATGAAAGTGGTTCGAGTTTGGCTTCAGGTAATAACCTTGGTATTGGGGCAGAGAGATGGGTTAACAGTGTTTTGAGTGCGGTTTTGTTTTTGATATAAAAATGATTTGTATCCTGGCAAATACAGTCATAACTAAACTTCTAAACTAATGTAATTGATTTTTGTATGTTTGTTTGTTTGTTACGCTTTCCCGCTAAAACGGCTGAACGGATTTGGATGAAATTTGTTACATGGGTAGAACTTGACCTAGGTTAGGACATAAAATACTTTTTGTCTCAATATTCCCACAGGATCGAGAGTTATACGGGTGAATTCTAACAGCCGGTTTCTATTTTGTTAAATATTATCTGGTACTTGTTAAAAGACCTATACTGTCCTCCCATAACTATTAACACTGTTATTTGAAAATATTATAAAGGCAAATATTTTTTAAAGAATAACCGTGGAGTTTATTGCCGTCCCTTCTCCATAGGAAACGACCAATTGGAATCGTGCACCTAGCTTCTGACGTTTCAAAAGTGCCCACGTAGGTTTATTTGTGAAATAATATTTTTTAAATTTTGAAACCTTTAGTGAATAATAATTTTACCACCATATACAGTGGTCTATCTAATCCACTTACCAAACATGGAAGCTTTGACAATACAACCCCTAAATAATCCGTCATCGAAATAATATACTTATTATTCATAATTATAAGGCCCATATTAGCAGTACACGCTTTTGAATAATTTATAAAGACACAGGTATACACGAAGACCTACATTAATCAACAGCTAAGATTGTTCGGTGGACGTTAGTATTATATTATTCGGTATTTCATCAAAATATCATCCTAAACAAACATATGGGGCCTAAACAATATACATTATTCAGCAACTCAAGATGACGGTACCCAACAATCAGGCGTTTGACTCCAATATTCGTCTAATTTCGTTAACAAGACCCGAAGCTTCTGAACCTATAATTATTAAACCACTAGTTACCCGTTTAGTTTAAACTTCCGTTTTGATTGCTGGTATTGTGACCAAAAGTAGCCAAGAAATAGTGTCTACAAACTGTTGTTTAAGTAACAAAGGTTTGTTTATTGATTGTGGGGTTTCAATAAAATTAAGAGCGTTTATCCTAAAAGTTGGGAACGTCGCAAATAGCTGTCAAAATATACATGTTTTGATTATTTTTGGCAATATTACTATATGGAAATAAGAAATGTGGCTAACTAGTGAACTAGAATAATGATTATGAAATGCAATAATTAATATTGTAACACCGAATATTTATGCCTAGACGCTTATTTTGGTACGTACTCGTATTTAGTTTTGTTTACATTTTGTATATATATTTTTTTTGCTTGCGTAGTTTTCATTGAATGTTTTGATTTATTGGCGTGTGCTTTTTTTTGTAAAAAGTTTTTAATTTTATTAGTATGAGTGAGTGAGTGACGTCTCTAAAAGAAGTGTCACTCAAAGGGCAAAGTTTGTTATGAACTTTCTTTCTGAAAGGTTGGAAGAATCAACTCTTTGCGTTTTATAAATTACGTATAGAAATTCTGCGAGGTTCTAATTAATTAAATAGGTATAAGTGCAATTTGATTGGGTTTTAATTATTTGTGTTATCACAAGAAAGTTAATTAATAACTTTCTTAAGCACTAATTAATTGCCTAGATTCATCAATAAGTTCTAAAATTAGTCTCGAACTAAGTATCCAAGTTGGTTTTTAAGCTCGACTTTAATACAAAATTCTAATGGCTGTCAAAACCGTAAATAATAATAAGTACCTGGGCGACCGAGCTCTGCTCGGGTGAAAATACGGAGAAAACGAATTTTCCGAAACAAATTTTGAGATCTAGCTAGATCGATTTTCGCCCCCGTAAACCCCTAAATTGCAACTTTTCAATCAAAATCGTTAGAGCCATTTTCAAGAACGTGATAACAAATATATATATATACGAGTATATACGTATACAAATATTGCTAATTTAATAGTATAGGATAATCCAGCCTATTATTTTCCCATTGCTGGGCGAAGGCCTCTTCTCATACTGAGGAGGCATTGATCACCACGCTTGCTCAAGTCGGGTTGGCGGTTTCAGACTTACATTAACCATAAGTCTAGGTTTCCTCGCGACCTTTTCCTTCACCGATATCAGTAATATCAGTAAACTCAGAAAGCAAAAAAACCGGCCAAGCGCGAGTCGGACTAGCACGCGAAGGGTTCCGTATCACCGTACAATATTTACCAAAAAGCGCCGAAATAAAACAAGTTTCGTGTTGTCTTAAAAAATTATTAACTATACTTAATTTTTATTATTTTTTGTTATAGCGGCAATAGAAATACACAATCTGTGAAAATTCCAACTCAAACTCAAAGCATTTATTTCAAATAAACCAATTACAGGCACTTTTGAATTGTCAAGGAGTCGGTTAGTCAGAAAGATGAAGCTAGATGTCCATTCCAAAGCGTAGTAGGTACCTACGGAGAAGAACGGGCAAAAACTCCACGAACACTCTTTTAAATCAAAATATGGTTACAAAATACTGTCTACCTATTACGGTTCATGAGATACAGCCCGATGACAGACAGACGGATGGACAGCGGAGGCTTAGTAATAGGGTTCCGTTTGGCATCCTTCAGGTACGGAACCCTAAAAACCAAACCATGTCAATGTTTGAACATTGTAAGTTTTCTCGTATCGCCTATAAATTGATATCAAACTGTAATCGCCTTAGAGGTCCGCCCATTTATAAGTTTACATTAAATTTATTTACTTATGTTGAAATTGCTTTGCTCCAGTGTAACCTTGATAGAAATTCGTTAGAATTAATTGAAACCAATATTTGCTTTACATTTTCGAGCCTATTAAAATACTAGATTGATTTATAATAATATGACTAGGTAGTTAAGAATGTATTAGAATAACAAACCTGAAATTCCAATTGTTGAAAAATATTTTCAATATTTTGTTAAGTAATTTCACTTTGGTGATTCGTTTTTCATGATGTAGGTAAACTTATAACTTCACTCAACATTATTAAAGCAGTATTTTCATTCTTGTAAATTCCTTTGTTAGTTGGATAGAAAGTCATGAGCTATATAGCTACAAATGTAGCTAGAATATATTATATTGTACTAGGTATAAAGAATTGTGCAGACCAGCGCGAATTGTCGCGCGAGGCGACGCCGGTTATTTTTATACCGTACAGTTTTCTTAGAAATTGCATTGTTTGAGTCGCGTCGCGCGACATGTCGCGCTGGTCTGCACAAGACTTTAGCCGTGGCTTCGGCGGTCGGAAATTATCCGACTGAAATACACTACCGGGATAAAAAAGTATTATATGTCCTAACCCAGGTTATAGTCTACCCGTGTGCCAAATTTCATTCAAATCCGTTCAGCCGGTTTACCGTGAAAGCGTAACAAATAAACAAACAAATAAACTCTCTTACGGAATTATACGTATAATATTAGTTAGGATTGTAGTTACTAAAATCAAAATAATTTTCTGACTTAATAAGATTTATTACCTACGATGTGAATCAGTAACGGTTAGTTGGGTTAGCAGAGAACATCTCTCATTTCGATAAGCTAATTCGACTATTTGAATGCGACTAAATAATAGTACCTATCTCCTATTGGAGTAGATACACAGTTTTAAGTTTTTCTGATTATTTTTATGTCGTATTTTTCTAATCCGTCTTTTTCTTCTTGTCAACAATACATATCATTCTTATAATTAACAATACATTACAATCAGAGGGGGATTATCTCTAAGGCAAACTAGGCACGTGCCTGAGGGCGCGAGGTCACAAAGGGGCGTGCGCGCGAAAGTTTTTAAACAAAAAAAAGGTAAGATCTCTCGACATTTAATCCACCTGTGATTACAATTTTTTTTTTTTTTTTTTTTCTGAATTGTATTATGTCGTACTTTTTGTTACAGTCTTCTTTTCTCATCCTTCATTTTCTTCTCATCAACAATACTTATCATTCTTATAATTATTAACAATACATTACAATATATTTTAAAATATCCGATCCAAGTATTTACATTACTCTCATACAACTTTTGCGTCTTACAGAATGAAAAAAGCGAGATAAAGGTATTTAGTAATGTTTACGTTCGATAAAAAAGTTTTACATCCATCTAAGGCGAGGTACTCATCGTTATTTATGTTTCTTCTCCAACTTTAATCCTTTTCTTTCCATTGATAAGAGAGGCTTTACGAAGTTACAAAGTTTCTAGTACCTAACTGCCTTGAGAGTAAGCTACTTTTTAGGGTTCCGTACCCAAAGGGCCACGAAACAAAGTGAGTTAGGCGCAGTTCGAGCCCGCGCCGGAAAGTTTCGTGCAAACGTGTGGTGATCGATGTTCATTATTTAATATTTACAATGAATTAGAAAAATTAATATTCTTTGCATTCCTAATAATGCAAGCTTTCATCGATTTTGATAGTTTTCAGTTCTGAGCAGATTTACGGCCGATACGAGTATGAGACGACATATTTTTGCAACAGATTTTCTTACGGTTTTTGACACTGCCGTTGCTATTGTATTTGCTCGGCACTAGATTTTTTTAGGCTCATTGCATTTCTTATGATGCAAGCTTTCTTCATTTGAGATTGTTTTAATTTCTAATCATTAATTTCTAATTTACGGCCGTTAAGAGTCTATTCATGAAATAATTTTTAATTTTGACCCCTATTTTACGAAATATATTTGTTGTATCTCTTTAGGTCCTGGTAGTCCTTTGTCAACTTTTGGGAACGACACCAGAATCACCGTTCTAGTACGAATGTTATTAACACGTTTTTGTACTTTACGAATTGGAATTTCGACATATAGTGAAAAATAGAGGGTCGAGGGCATGCGCCTCCCCTCGCAATGCGATGGTCATAGGCAAATTATACGAGTATCTTGACTCAAAATTGTTATAAATATAACCTATCTTTTGCGTGTTCGACTATTACTCTAGCATTAAAATTCTTGCAGTTATTAGTGATTGAAATATTACATGTTTTTGACGGTCAGAAAAATTTAACTTACATCTGCGATTCATTTCCTCCAATATGGCAATATTTACACCAAATATGAATTATTACCAATTCAGATATGAATTGAATTGAGATATTATTCAGCTAATATGTGTCACCATTTCACGAAAATTAGAGGAATTGCTAATGAACTGCTGGGAATTCAGGAAATGAATCGAATCTTTTAGTAGAATTGCTAAAGTGGCCGTTTTAGGCCCCCAGTACTCCGAGCGAAAAGACGTTTTCACGTCAAAAATATGTAGTGATTAATATTGTACGGTGGTACGGAACTCTTCGTGTGCGAGTCTGACTCGGTCTTGGATGCTTTTATTATTTATAAAAGTACCTTTTATAAAGGTAATAATGGTTATTATCTCAAAAGCTAAGTTTTATGAGTGTTTTAATCTCAGATTTTTGCTCTTCAGTGAATAAGTCAGGGCTTTTATTTTTTTATGTTTTTTTTATTACTAGCTTTCTGTTTATAATGACTGACCTCATCCTGTAGTTTATAAAATTGAAAAGTATCTACTCGTTCGGAATCGATTCAGTGAATTAACATTTTTTTTTTAAATTTACATTACATTTAATTACTCATGAAATAGTTAACTCGTATATCAGTGAAAAAATGATCCATTTAGTAGGTACCCCATAGCCTGAAACCACGGTTCCTAGAAATGAAAACTCTTTAGTGTAGGTCGTTTTACGACGTAGGCAACCACTAAAACTGGATCTTCTCATAAAACGTAGTCAACTTTGCCTCAAATGAAATCCTTTATCTTCTGGTGTAAAAATAAAATTACTGTTCATCAATTTTGTCGCGCAAATGTCACTTTTCTTTCATTTCATTTTTGATTATTGGAAGCTCTCTAAGCGTCGGGTCACGCCGGAATGGCAGCGGCCGGCATCGACGCGGCGAGCACTTTCGGTGTGAAATAATTTTAAACTTTATATACATACTTAAAAGACCAGTATCGCTTGAAAAGCTTGAAAGGTCTCGAGGCCACCCGTGGTGACGCGAGCGGCCGAGCGCCAGGCGCATCTTGTCGGTGGTTCTGCCTGCGGCTGCCAGCGGCGACGCGAGGCCGCTCGTGGCACCGCGGGCGGCCGCGCGTATGTAATGTAGAAACTAAACTAGTCAAGAGGAGACTAGGCACGTGGGATCTGGAGGTCGCGCGAGGCTACTAGCGGCCGCCAGCGGCTGCCATTCCGGTGTGACTCGGCCCTAATGGTCATTTCCTACAATTTACGGCCCATTATTGGTCAAAATAAAGCCACTTGTATCTTTATAAATAATGAAGCAAAGACCTCATAGCTTTGCATAGTAATATGGAAGTAGCTATCACAGGTAAAATTTGCTTACGAATCTATTTATATGCCCAGTTTGGCAATAAAAAAAACTACTATTGGTAAGCAAAACGATTCGTGTTTCTTTATGAGAAACGAGCCTATGTTAACTCTATAACTATCCGTAAGCAACCCTTTAGAAGAGATAGGTACTTCTACTATTTGGTAGATGGGACCATAAAGTCGACCATAAAGTTGCTACTGTTACACAGGATGTGCATAGAAAGGTTTGCAACGGTAGCTGCGCGGTGCATTTGTTTTACACTCATTCCTGCGTAGCGTAACCGGGGGTCACAGTGGAGAGCGCCTTTAGAAGAAATTTTTCAAACCCATACAGAATCGACACAGCAACATTATAACTGAGTACCTACTGAGTTGCTCAGCAATAAAGAAATAGTACTTACCTACAATTTCATTTCTCACAATCAAACAAAATAATTTCAAGATCTCCTCCCTACCAAAAGTAATAAAACGGAGCAAGAAGTATCAATAGCCATTCCGTAACATGAGCTCTAAAATTGAGTCTCGTCCGCTAAAAAGTAAAAACCTATCTTAGCCAGCATCATAAAAATCCGTATTGCACCGGCTTTACTTACAAAATACTTAGAGAAGCACTCCAAGTTCTTACCAAGGAGATGCTCCCAACTTGAGAGTATGTTTAATAGAACCGTTTTTCTACGTTGTCTGTTTTTTATTATATATAGCTTAGGAGTTTAAGTAACAAGTTGTAAGTTCGCAATTAAGATGGAATTTTTCGTGCAGATGAAGTTAGACTCTCAGTATGATTCTTATCAACATCCTCACGGATCGGAGAATGGTTTTGTTACACGATGTATAAGCTAAACTGCAAGGTGCATACGGAACAACCTCCTGTATAAATAAAATTGTAGGTACCTATGTCTGTTGAATACAAATACTGAATTGCAAATATTGAATTGTATTTGGTACTGACAAGAGAAAATTAGCCGTTTCTAACCGAGTTGTTGCCAAATTGTAGTATCCACTGTGTGAAACAATTATGTTGATGACATAAACAGTGAGATTGGATTGTAATTTAACAATACGATCAATACAGAGATTATTACCTACCTATGAAATTATTACTAAAATTGTCGTCCATATGAAAGCCATGTTCTAATCATCATAATTCTAGTGCAGTTCCACATCTGGGCATAGCTCTTTTTTGAATGCTATTAACGTGTTTGTGTGCCGATTGGCTAGTAACAAAACTACCAGCGATAGCCAAAGAAATAAAAATATAATTTATTTATTACCCGACTATGGCGAAGCAAAAAGGAGGGTTATGATTTTGACCGGTAAGTATGTATGTATGTATGTGCATCTGTTACCTCATAACTTCTAAACTACACCTTATAATATGACGACGGCAACGTCTTGATCGTCCGCTGGTTATAGGCTATGTAACGTCACATTAAATTGAATAAATTTTGGTGCCCTCTAGAAGACTTAAGTCATGAACTAAAAAAAAAAACAATGTTGCCGTGTTGGGTATCAAATGAACGGGCTTAATTAGCACATTCAAAAAAATATATATATTATCCCAAAATAATTTAAATAAAAATAAAAGTTATAAAACTAAAACCCAACTACGACAAAAAAAATCATCTAAAAAGGTATAAGTAACGTATAACGTACGTAATAACGTAATTTGTTCGATTTATGTCCTAACACGTGTATTTTTTGTCGTTGATTTTTGTCTGTCTGCGATGTCTTGTTCTCTCACTTCCACACATTTTAACCGCGTAGGTATTGCACTTTTGTAGTTAACAGCAAATAAAGACGAAAAATGTAATCGCAGGGAGTCCAGAATCCATAGTAACAGATTGTACGTCGATGCCCCTGCCGGTCAGACCCGTCGGCTCGGTATTGTCGGTCGTCTAATGTCAAAACACATTTTGTAAAACTACCTACAAAAGTAAGTACGTAGTACCTATGAGAGACTACAAAAAAAAAAACTATCATCTTCAGGTTACGGCTTTCAGTTAAATAAATAAATAGTATTTATTGAGACAAGGACAGGAGATCTCAAATTACACTAAAAACACTCATTGAAACATAAAAAGAAAAAAAAACAATAAAAATTAAAATATAGTAAAATTAAAACAAAAGCAGAAAGTCCAGTCACGGCTGATTTCTTCTGTATCTATACGTACATAATATTATAAATTAAAGTCGCTTTCCGTCTCCTTGTGTGACCGCGTTTGTTCTTTACTCCACATCGGATTTTGATGTGGTGTTTTCACCATAATTTAGAGATTTTCTTCCGGAACCCATTTGGAAGGAAGGAAGGGACTTTTATGGGTTAAATTACAATAATATTAAACTTACAAAATAAGATATCTTGATTTTACGTCTAGTCGTAAAAACCGTCCGAAACAGGGAAGGTTCGCTTCTTTAACATAAACAATAGTAGTTTCAATCTCAATCAGTCATGTCAAAGTGGCCGACCGTCATCGTAATTTAATAAGGTGGAAATCAGCACGAACATTAAATAGATCACTTCTTATTCCCCCGAGCATCGGGCGTAAATCCGCTCGATACTGATCTCTGCCAGTGTAACAGCCAGTTGACTATTTGAAATTAAAAAAACTCTTTTTGCCATAACTATAACCTACAGTCACAACTTCCGATGTAATTTAAATGACAGACTATACATTTTTCAGACAAAAAATCGTAAAAAAATGAGCCTCTTCCTAATTCTAGCTTTAGAGAGAAATTACTGATAAAGAGGGGGGCGATTTAGGGACCTGCATCCGTCATGGGGTGATTCTACCTGTCATATAAAAAAAAACGTGTATCGAAATACTCTGTCTATGAATTCGTTTTTTTTTTTCTCGAATCGGATATGAGTTTCATGTTGTTTAGTATGATGGGTAGAATCACCCCCTTGACGGATTTAGGTGTCTAAATCTCTACCCTCTATGTATAAGATCGCAGTCTAACCACTTTGGCTGTGCCTATTATTATTACACATTGTTTTCTTTTCGTGTCGATGGTATTTTGCTTTTATGTTGTTTGAGCTCAGTAGGTGGCCACGGTGATTACGGCATCAGTGGCATTCTATATGTCATCAATGGTACGAGTGAATGGATTTAGGACACTCAAGCAAGTTGGATATGGTCTAATCAGAAACGCCGCACAGTTTCACACACTATAATTTCCGACTAACAAATAAACGAAATCCGTATACAAATATGCCCTAAAACCAAATGGTCCTAGTATCAAAACGACACTGGCAAAACGCCCTAACATCAAGTAAAACAAAAGCCTTTTTAATTACTGAACGATATAAGGTATTTGATACTTTTATATGCTCACAAGATGCAGTATGTACAAGAAAATACACAAAATCACAAAACATTTTTGGCGTAACCGTATCAACAACGTCAATACGACACGAAGCCACTCAATATTCTGTTGTGAATATATTTTTGACGTGCATTGTACCGCCCTCGTGCCAGCCTGCTCCCAGGAGGGTTGAAGCTGACAGCCTCAACCAAGAGGTAATCCATTAAAGCCGCTGTAAGTCTCTACAATAACATAATATGAACAGTGGCAGCCCTAGCAAGTTTACCTACCGTTAATGTTACCTTATTCTTCATTGTGTACAATTTTGACGGTAGTTCTACAGTTTGATGGAGGGTCAAGGGATTTGTCGTCGATGGGCTATTGAAGAGGTTTTGTGTTGCCTTTATTGCAATAAAATTGGCACATATATAAAGATTTATTCCCCTTGTGCTTCCGGCTTCGAAATTAAGAACAAATAATCAGTCAACTGACGTCTAAGGTTTTCATGAAAGGTCTAGAAGCCTAATACAAAGAGTAAAAAATACGGTATATTTGCCTAGCCTTATAATTATAATAATACCATTTATTTCAGGCGACACAGGCTTATAGAAATATACCTTAACCTAAACATACATATTTTAATATAAACAAAACATGTTTTAATATAAAAACGTTTTACAAAAAAAAAACAACCGACTTCCGAAAAAAAACACTACAAAGTGAAAAATAACTTTAATTTCGGAAGTCGGTGTCTTGGGTTTTGAATTTTCGTTTTTTGCCACTCTTTACTCTTTTTATTCTTCACTTTTTAGTTCGGACCTACCCCACACAAATTCGAATACCAGTACCTGCTATGTAAATAACAGTCACGGGAAGTTATCATCATATCATCCACATAAACTAAGTGGGAAAAATACGTATTATTGAAGCTTACTCAAAAACTATCCCAGCAAAGTTAATTAAATTTATATGGGACCAATCCGGGAGCATACCCTTTCAAACAAAAAAAGCATTTTCAAAAGCGGTTCACAATTTTATTGACGGAGAAATCGACGGACATACATAAAAAATAAAAAACATTCATACGCGTCGAATATATGACCTCCACCTTTTTGGAAGTCGGTTAAAAATAAGACTTAAGACTAAGTAAGTACCACTTCACTTTGCACTAGCTTAACTTTATGCTGTCCTGTGGAGTTTGTCCGCGGAAGCAACGGAACACTACGTCCTGCGACCAAAAGTCTTCTTCCATGACAAAGGGCAAATAACAGTTCAGTACACGCACGACGAACGCCTTGAAGTTGACGTTCCGGTGCAATTCTAGTAACTGCACCCTCAGCGTGTACCTCGTCTTTTGGCGCACGTATTCCACAATTTTTTATTCTTACTATATTGGGGTTGGCTTCCAGTCTAACTGGATGCAGCTGAATACCAGTATTTTACATGGAGCGACTGCCTATCTGACCTCCACAACCCAGTAATACGATACCCATTGATAAGACTGGTTGTCAGACTTTCGGGCTTCTGACGACTGACGACCCGTAACGACTGTCAAAGATCCACGAATCATATCCGGGACCAACGGCTTAACGTGCTTTCCGAGGCATGGAGGAGTCTCGATATGTAAAGATGGTCACCCATCCACGGACCAACCCCGGCAACCGTAGCTTAACTTGATGGATCGACCCGTACGACTGTTAACGAGCTCCTCAGTAATAAAATACGGTACCCATGTACATTGAATATAATATGCGACCTTTCTGTGAATTTAAAGACCACAAAATTAAATATAGAATCGACAGAGTTCCGTACTTATGAAATAAAGAAATGTTCTAAACCTTTTAACATCGGTTAAACAAAGCCTCATCAATACGAAGAATCAATTAATACTACTGACTAAATCTGATTTTACGTACACACACAATATCAGCTACTTATAACATTAGTAGGTAATCTGGTAAAGCCCCTGTAAGACGGGCTTACAATAACATAATGCGAGGAACAACACAACCTTTACCCCTACCTCTAGTAACCCGCCGTGTACTTAGATACCAACTTTACTTAGCTGTATTAACTTGACTTCTTTCTCTCTTCTTTTTTTTTCTTTTGAACCAAGAATACTTAAAAATCCATTTTAATAAAAAAAAAAAGTACCAATTCAACGTCCCATCATTTGGGTTTTCAACGTCACCATAATTCTATTATGTATTCAACAAGATCATGAGACAAGTAGTTAATCATCTCATAACAAAATAAGACACTTTAGGGCCGATTTTTCAATCTTCAGATAATTTATACAGCTGTCGAAACGTCAAACATATTCCCCTGCTAAAAGTTATTTGACGATTGAAAAATCGGCAGTGAATAGGGATTTGACAGGGGAAAACATAAACTATTTAATCCGTCAGTCAGATAATAAAAAAATATTAGACACGTATTTTTTGCTTTATTATCATAATAAAAAATGGTTTAGATAAAACGCATTAATTAAATTTGGGGAGTGGGGGCTCACTTCGTTACAAGTCAGTATAAAATCTACTGGGCAGCGACTGATTACGTAAAAAAAGAAAAAATACATGTCCAATATTTTTTAATAATCAACCGACGCGCGACGGACGAAACATATTTTTTTGTCAGTATCCCTATTATTTAGATGAGAAAATCATTTAAAATAATTCAATAAGCGCCGATTTTTATTGCACCCAGTGAAAGATTTTTTTAACACAACCTTATCTTTAGATGCTAGTGTTGGTGGTGTCTTATCAGTAGATGAGTCTTAACTCATCTACTGTTACTTAAACAGAGACATACACCTAGGTATGTTTATCTACGTACAGTATTGTATTCATTCGTACTCAATAATGACGTCGTTATTAGAATCAGGGATTTATGAATACGACTTTTTAATTCCCTGCAAAGTTAAACTTAAGCACTAGCTATTTATCGACGGTCAAGGAAAACATCGTGCAACAATTATGTGTGGACTGGTCCTAATCGCTAAGATGCTATACGCATGCACGAGATACTTCTTTGAATGAGAAGAGACATTTTTCCTTCAATGGCTAAACTTAAACTTAAACTCAAAGCATTTATTTCAAATAAACCAATTACAGGTACTTTTGAATTGTCAAGGATTCGGTCAGTCAGAAATATGAAGCTAGTTCCCCACTCCAAAGCGTAGTACGTACCTATGGTGAAGAACGGGCAAGAAACTCCACGGACACTCTTTTAAATCCAGAAAATTGGTTACATCAATCATGTGGAAATTATACATGATGTGAGAACAATGTAGAGACAATCAATCTGCCTAGCCTTTTCCCAACTATGTTGGGGTCAGCTTCCAGTCTAACCGGATGCAGCTGAATACCAGTATTTTACATGGAGCGACTGCCTATCTGACCTCCACAACCCAGTAACTGGGTAATACGATACCCCTTGGTAAGACTGGTGTCAGACTTTCGGGCTTCTGACGACTCGTAACGACTGTCAAAGATCCATGAATGACAGCCGGGACCAACGGCTTAACGTGCTTTCCGAGGCACGGAGGATTCTCGGTATGTAAAGATGGTCACCCATCCACTGACCAACCCCGGCAAGCGAAGCTTAACCGATCGATCGACCAGTGCGGCTGTTGTTACTTAGCCACGAGCTCCTCCTTAGAACAATGTAGAGAAGTGCACGTTAAAAGCGTCCGTAATAAAAAGATGAAAACAAAAACATTATTCAAACATTAAAATAAGCATGGCAACGAAGAGATGACCAATCCCAACTGACAGCACCCATTCACGAACATCGCATGGATCAGCACTATTCAGCTCAAACTTACTGGAATGGACTGGTCTAAATCGCTAAAATGCTATACGCATGCACTGGTGATTAGCACTCAATTCTTCTTTGAATTAGAAGAGATATTTTTCCTTCAGAGGCAATTTATTCATGTTTACTGATATAAAATTTAGGTACTACTAATATATTATGTGACAATAAGTCAATAATCACAAAAGATTACTTATACCAAATTCTCCTCAAGAGCTTTAAATAATTTATCCGTTAGATAAATATTCACTTCATTTAAATGGACGGAAATGAAACGTTTGGGTCTCTTTGAATCGGGCAGATCAGCTATAAATCTCTTTTTATTAGATTTCAATGTTATAGGTATTAAATGAAAAAAAAATGGAATTATTACAAAGCTTTTAATTTTGTTTTAAAGTTACGACGGGCGGTACTAAAAGTAGGTAAATGGAAAACTTTTTAATAACTCAACATTTTTAGTACCTTCAACTGTGGCATCTTTTGACGAAAAATTTCAACACATTGGGGTTCAGAATCATGTACTGAATCCATGGTAGCCGGCTTCACGTCGATGTCCCTGCCACCCTGTATAGAGTGCCACTACCGGCATAATAGTGGCGCTGCTTCGGCTCGGCTAAAGTGCCGTAAGCATTGCATTGTCATTAACACTGTCACTGAATCACTGTCACTTGTTATTTTGTTTGATTAATGAAGTTAGGTCGCTGTAAAACACCACATTCCCGATTCCGACGCACGAACCGAGCTCACAAGAGAATGTAATGTACATTCTCTTGTGAGCTCGGTTCGTGCGTTGTGTGGTCATAGTTTTAACCTAACCTAACCTACCTTTCAGCCATTTTTATTTGCTCCTTCATTTTTCGTAAACTCAGTCATTGTAGTGACTTTTGATATAATTATCTAAAACAAATACGATCTATGAATACAAAGGGCGGCGAACTAGCCTCAACAATCAAACAAAATAACAAGTGACAGTGACAGTGACAATGACAATGCTTACGGCAATTTTAGCCGGGTTGAGGCAGCGCCACTAGTGCTGCTAGCGGCACGCTATACATTTCTGTAAAGTTGGTCATGGAAAATAAAGATGCCGCTTGACCGTACCTAGGTAACGAAAGATGACGTTTGCAGATGCTACGGTATCCTTAACTTACATCTTTAAATATTATAAAACAAAGTCCCCCACCGCATCTGTCTGTCTGTCTAAACGCGATAAACTCAAAAACAAAGCAATTATGGTTGACGGCGGCGGGCGCGGCGCTAGGACAAAGATCAATGACCTTTTCCTCTACTATTAAGTATGTGATCATTGGTTCGCTTCCTTTTAATCCCGGTAGTACCTACGTTCCCGTGGGATATTTTTCGACATCAAGGCAGGCGAAGCCGCGGGCTAAAAGGTAGATAAAGAGATGGGGTGTTAGATAAAGTCATTAATGGTTGTTGTTATTTTAATGGTTTGGCGTGACACGTTTAAATTTACTATCTCATCTTGCTACCGATGACTTCATGGCACATAAAATACTTGCTAAAATGTAATATGAATTTTAATGTTGTACAGTCAAATAAGTTATTAAAATTTATTCTAGTATCTTGTAGTTGGGCTCATAAATAAGAAGTGCAAGAGTAAAGGAGTGCTTGTGTGACAAGATAGCTGAGACACATCCTCCCTTATGGTTCCGCCGCGCGCCGCGGTGGCGCGCTAGCGTGCATTACTGAAATTCTTTATTTTTCACATTTCTGGACTGGACAGATATGCGGTCGGAACGCCGCGTTTGTCTTGGAATGACCGGAATTTTAATTGTTGCTCGAATATTTTATTTTTAGGAATTGGGATGATAGGAATTTGTAGAACTCGTAAGGAATTAAGAACGTTTATCCTAAAAGTTGGCAACGTCGCAAATAGCTGTAAAAAATTTACCTGTTTTGATTAATTTGGTAATATTACTTTATGGAAATTAGAAATATGGCTAACTAGCGAACTCTATAGCTATATCTATTAGCGACGTTGCCCACTTTCAGAATAAAATATAACCGAGGATGGATTATGCAACTTATCTGCACAAAATTTTAAAATACATTGCTTTAACTTAAATTTTGTTGCGAAGTTATACCTTGTTTTTATACCCAATCAAGTCATGTCGATCGATCCGACCCAATACATCCTTAATAACTAATTGAATATTCCTTGATAGATTTACTATTGACAAACAACATTTCAAAGGGTTCAAAGCCAATCGCAAATTCTAAAGTAAATACAGCACGCCATCAAATATTATTACTACCACTAATACGAACATTAGTCTCCCCTCCTGAAAACGTTTAGAATACTCAAACGTTTACAGTTTCGTAACAAGCATTGATTAACTACTAGAATATTCAGTCGCAAGTATACACGGAATATTTAAGGATAATAATGCATGTTGCATAAACAGGATCTAGGTATACTTGAGCAAAAGCTCAAGTATACCTAGATCAAAAAACAAAATTGAATTTATCGGAAAATTTCACAGATACTGAAAACAGTATCTGTGAAATTTTCCGATAAATTCAATTTTGTGAACTCAATTCGATGCAAAATTGAATTTATCGGAAAATTTCTATTCAAAATTGAATTTATCGGAAATTATGTACACAATATAGGTATTGTGTACATCATTTTGCGGCATTATAATTATAATGCCGCAAACGTCAACTTAATCTATTCTACCCAAGCCAAGTCATAGGTCTCGAGTTCGAACCAAAAGCACGCACCTCTGACTTTTCGGATTCATGTGCGTATTGTATAATTATCACTGGCTTCAAAAACGGTGAAGGAAGACATCATGAGGAAACCGGCATGCCTGAGAAATATTTCTCGATGTGAAGCCAAGCCAACGGCCCCAAAACGCGGGCGGCTTTAAAACTCTGTCGCCAGGTTAGTCACTAACCACACGAAAAGAAGAAAATCTATTCTACAGATGGTAGGTATACTCTCCTACTGACCGATAGGTACAGTAGTCGGCATTATAGTGAGATACCTATAGCTAGTGTTCACTAGCCATGGCTGTTTTAATTTAGCTATATTTAGCCACTATAATATATGGGCTGGCAGGGACATCGACGCGAAAACTGTTACCAAGGATTCAGTACGTAACTCTGAACTCCCCACTGCGTTGAAATTCTTCATCGGTTATTTTAAAAAAAATTGCTGTTTCATAGAAAAGTGCAATAGGTAACTAAGCGGTCAAAATGTTTGAAACAGTCGTTTTTTTTCGAGTTTTCGTGTCGATGTCAATGCCACCCTGTATATATATATATATAACATACCGAAGTGGAGTCCTACTGTAGTCACTTAGCCTAGTGGACCAGCATGATGTTAATAAATATCATCATAATATCCAATGCAACATCGGGCTTCCATTGGCTATCATAGATAAAATAGTCAAAATGGAAAACGCCATAATCACCAGACTTAACAGACGGTATGGTGATTGTAGTTCTTTGTCTCCTGCAGACAGTAAAACGTAACTAAACATTAACTAAAAGCAGTCAATAACCATCTTGTATTTACTTCATCAACGTTCAAAGCGACGTTAACATTAGAACCACGTCTGAAACGTTCGTTTGCATACATTTTGTGAATAAATCATTGTCTTCTGAACAACAAGATAGTGCGTGTTGCTTTGGCAAATTTATTTTTATATTTCACAGAGTTTGAATAAAAGAGCGGAGCGGTGCAAGAATATTTTAGAAGAGAAAATATTGCTGTGTGTTTAAGTGTGACAAATAATTTGTAGATGTTGTTGAAGACAAATAATGGGATCTTTACCGTTTATGATGGTAGTGAGAGTAGGCACGTTTCTACGGTATATTTTTATTGTTGTACTAGACTGCCATTGTTGGTGTAGTGTGGTCCTGGGTTGGATCCTAGGATTGGGCAAAGTTTGCGCGGACAGTATATAAGTAATCCTATGTTTTTCTAAGGTGCCTCTGAGGTTATAGCAACAAGCCCATATCATAGCCAACAAGTAACTTCGTCTTCTCACACCTCTTGGTCACAATAAGTTTTTCGAGAAAACTGTGTACGGTACTGATTCTACATAAAGCGCCGCCGGACGAACGTTTAGATTCGCCTTGGTACACCCTCACACGTGGAAGCGCGCAAAGAGAAAAATAACCATTTGTGAAAAGTACATCTTGAAAGATCACATATCGACACTCGACACAATTAATATAAATACCCTGACCTGACACTGAATCAAACGATACAAAATGGATAGAAAATACACACACATACATAGACTCATACACACCACACTCACATCACACAAACACATACATACCATACAACACCTGAAATCACCTCTCTAGTCTCCACTCTGAAATTCGTGTCCCGAGCCCCAAGATACAGACTTACTGTCAACTAACTTACCGTTTGGGGCTCACTGGTAAATAATATTTTGTAACCTATAACCTAACTGTTGGTAATATTTTAAGCTACTCATGTCGTCTCAACTTGATGTTAACCTGTAAACCTGCTTACAGTATTACCTGGACAATAAATTATTTTCAATTTTCAATTTCTATTTTCTATGTCTATTTCTATTTTCTATTTCTATTTTCAATTTTCAATTTTCAATTTTCAATTTTCTATTTTTATTTTCTATTTCTATTTTCTATTTCTATTTTCTATTTTTATTTTCTGTTTCTATTTTCTATTTCTATTTCGTTGTTTACATCAATGTAATTTCATGTAGATTGATTGACAGTCAACGTTCATTAACCCGCCACGTGCTACAAACTTCACCTATTAACTCAGTTCGTCAACATCAACTTCAGGAGACTCAGTAATTTAGCTCCAGTGAGTAATCCGATGAAATGGACAATTACCGGCACTTATCTAACGAGGCGTAATTACGAAAGTACCAAAGCTTTCCAGAAAAGAAACTGTCGGTACCTTCTCGAATTACGCAGAAATCTAGAGAGAACATTTGGGCCTAATTTGGAGGTAGGTGTGCAAAAAATTGACTGGGTAAAACTTGAAGGTCTGTAACAAAATGTTGGGGGAACTTACTTCCATATGAGAAATCAACATGGCGAGCAAAAGTTTCTAGCTGCGGAGCTGTAATCGTTTATCTTGTTCAAGGTGAAAAATTACTTCATATTTCCGTAGCCGCAAGTTTTATGATATATTATTAAGGTGAAAGTTTTATATTTATATACATAATTAAATTTTATAAAACATGAGGTGTGTGGACGCTTGGGACTGTAGCTGCGGTGAACCGAAGATTATGGCGTGAGGACAGGGTTAATAATTATTCGAGATATTCAGATTTACAGTTACTTACTAGCAAAATATCTTTGATAGATAGGATAGATTCTCATCATTCATTCATTCATCATGAACTTGTCATCATCATCAGCATTGGCAGCCTTGTTCCACCCACTGCTGAGTATAGGCCTCCTCCATACCATGGTTCCCTGGTCTGTGCGAGTCTCATGGATCCAGGTCTTCCCCGCGATCTTCTGAAGGTCGTCCACCCACCTGGCTATTCGACTGCCAAAGCTCCTTCTACCGTTTCTCGGCAACTATTCTGATATGGCTCCTACACACTATGCCGGCGGCATAGCTGCCGGCTTTTGCCACGCGGCACGTACCCCTGGCTTTTGCGCCTTCATTTCCTTTGTGATTCTTTGTGCGGCTTTGTGTGGCAGGGCCGGGCGCGATGCCGTTGGCATAGTGTGTAGGAGCTATTACGCTTGTACCTGTACTTAAATACTGACATTATAACTAATCAACCATCAAGAGAAAGATCGCATGTATGATTTAATTTGGTAACGAAATAAAATATCAATGCTATTCATGTAGGTACTGGCCAATATTGGCTGAATATAAAACAATTGAATATTTTTTTATACAACACATTTTTGTGTCATTTCTATTGTGGTAAACAAATGTTTGACACAAATTATGTCAGACAAACATTCAAATACAAGGTTTGTGAAGCCGCGTCCCCAGTAGGGCCGCGCGGCGCGGCGCGGTTCGGCGGTATACATGCAAACAAAATGTTTTATTCATTTGTTTTCAGTTGTAGAGAAAACAAATGAGAACGCAGTTTCATTACGTTCAAAAACATTTCTACAACAAATGCACAGCTTGAAAACTATTGGTAAAATCTAAACCGTTCAATGAATTTCCTACTAATTAAAAGCCGGAACATTTGATACGATGCTCATGTTCAACCAATAATGTAAATAGTTTTGGTTTATGTGAGCCCAAACGATTTAAGTTATTTCTGTGTATAATTGATGCATGTGAAATACGGAAACGCATCAATTACATGGAAATAGTTGACCTAAAATGTGATGCGATGCAATTTGTGGTGGAAAGTTTAATCGTTTTTAGCTGGAGCATAGATGAATACAGATGGTCCACTCCGCATTTTAGATATGAATCTACAAGTACGCGGCGGGCTCGACTTATTGGACATGTAATTCATAGAATTTAACGTACCTAGTCAGAAGATCTAAGAGTTACGCGATAGAAAGAGAGGCAACTTCTAAGTGAATATAACTGTGGGTAATTAGTTTTGTGCGACCTGAATTGCACTTTATTGTGTTATAGCAAGAGTCACTTTTTATTTAAATAATTTTGCGGAGTGAACCATCTGTGTCTGGAGCTTAAATAAAGGTAAGTTTTACGCCCGAAATTTGGGTGTCGGGCGTAAAACGGCTGCCTAAATAAAAGCGCGCTGTGAATTTTTACCTAATACGCATTCATTTAGGTGTGGCCTAGTGTTCGTGAACACAGACTTAACTCTTTCTTGAAATCATGAAACATGACAAATTATTTAATAGAATGTTGATATTTCGATCAACTTTACTATATTTAAACAGGTTAGGCACAATAACATCGGCTATAATGATAACTAGGGTGGGCGCTGATACCTATAATTACAAGATATTACTTTTTTTATTATATATTTTTTTATTTAAGTTATCTTAGCTTAGATATTGGCTGCAACTCTGACATGCATCTTTACTTTACTTTTTACTTGAAGGCGCAAATGAACTATTATATTTTATAACTAATCAGATCTGAAAACTGATTAAAAATGTGGCTGTCACTAGCAAACGTGTGATGAACGAAAGCTACATCAGAAACTGAGATTGAACATCTAATTAAATAAATTAATAGAACGTACGGTCATCAACAAAAGTCGATTAACACTGCTAAATTTAATCAACTCAGTCTATCGCAGTACACTCCTGGACAAAGATTCTCTCCCAGGCTGCACTAGAACACCTTGACCTCCGGCTTCCGCTTCCAGTTGATACCAGACACCTTTTTAAGGTCGTGGGTCCATCTAGCTGGGGGGCGTCGCGCCCCACGCTTGCCGATACGCGGTCGCCACTCCAGGACTCGTATGCTACAGCGGCCATTCGGTCCTTCGACAAACATGGCCAGCCAAATCCCACTTCAGCTTGCTTACATAAATGATTCATCTAAAATGACACAAAATTATTCGAAACATTGTATCAGAATATCATAATTTATAAAAGCAAAAAGTTAATCTTTTTTTTATTTTACCTCTGTTCCGATTTTTATTAAATACTAGCTGCCCGCCACGGCTTCGCACGGGTAACACTAAGTCCTTATCTACGGCACACCTACCTATCCACCTACCCTACCCTGCCTACCTACCTAGATAGGTAGGGTAGGGACCTTATCTATCTACCTACCTACCATACGTACCTATCTACCCTACCTACCTACCTACCTACCTACCATACGTACCTATCTACCCTACCTACCATACGTACCTATCTACCCTACCTACCTACGTACATACCTACCTACCTACCCTACCTACCTACGTGCCTACATACCTACCTACCTACCCTACCTACCTACATACCTACCTACCTACCCTACCTACCTATCTACATACGTACCTAACTACCTACTTACATACCTTCACCTACCTATCCTAAGAACCTTGTCCTGAGAATAACGACCACAACATTTTTTTATCGTATTTGGTGCAGCCGTTCTCAAGTTATGGCGTGACCAGAAAAATAGGCATTCATTTTTATATAAATAGATTTAGCTCAATGTAAATTATGAAAAAACTAAAGTGTTGATTTTTGTCGCTGATTGCACCTACTGTAAGTTCCGTACAAAGTTACTTACGTACTCTTAAAACGAACTGATGCTTTCATATTTACATTGAACTAATCAAACTCACCGAGTTCTTCATAACTCATTTGCGAGTCCATTACTATGTTAGGTAATATGGAGTTTTATTATAACATTGTTTTAGGTACTACGCTTTTCATATAAGTGATAGGGAAGTCAGGGAAGCTAGGATAGATAGATTATTAAAAAATATTGGACACTTATTTTTACTTTTTTATGTAATCAAAAGATAACGGTAATTCATTGAGCTAAAATGTGGTATGACTTCTTTCTCCGGAAGACTTTATACTGAATTCTGACGTAGCGAGCCCACTCCCCAACTTTAATGCGTTTTTATCTAAATCATTTTATATTAATTTGATAAAGCAAAAAATAGGTGTCTAATATTTTTTTATTATCTGGCTGACGGACTAAATAGTTTTTTTTTTGCCCAGTCAACATCCCTACTGACTACCAACTTAAATTGTTCGTATAATATTCAAATGACAGCTGTTATTCTTTGACAGTTGTATGAAATTGCTTTAGCACAGCAAATTGACGTACGGTGTTTATTTGCTTAACAATTAATTTCTCTGACTGTAGCTTCTGTGTTGGCTTTTTAGCTCCTTCTTATGCTCCGGTCCCACAGCACGCTTTCTCACAGGCTAGGTCGCGCCAGGCCAGGCCGACTGGCCGTGGGAACCCTCACATTTGATGAGGCCTGCCGTGGCCTGTCGTCGCCCGTCCGATCCATGGGGAGTCGGTAAGTTCAAAGGCGCGGCATGGTGCGGTGCGAGGGCGCTTGTTGCGGCCTGTACCATAGATTACCAGATGATGCACTCCATACAAAATTGTCGATACCTACTGTTATAATAGCCTACACCTTCGACCCGTTAGACGCTGCAAACGAAAATGTACCTAAACTTACAAGCGTAAAGTGAGTTTTGCTTTGTAGCTGCGCGTGGCTGTGCGCCGTCGCGTGGTTTTTGTGAATTGCCAGGGCTGCCTCTTTCGATAAAGATGTCAGTATTATAATCAGATGACTGATTCTGGTGTGTGGTGATTCTTAGAATATGAATTCTAAGAATTTGAAACTAAGTACGTCAAGGTCGACCGAAATATTATACGTACGTACGCGCCTCGCGGCTTTCGGCAACCCACTGAGAAATAGGTCCATAGCGACCCGGCGGCCGGTAGGTAGTTGGCGCGCGTAAGTACATGGAGTGCCTCATCTGGTAATCTGTGCCTGTACGGGCGCGTTTCCTCTGCTTTGTTTTGCACTGAATAAAAAAACCACAGTCATGCGCTTCGTATCACTTGACATGTTCGAATACCGACACACGCCGTGGGAATGCTCAGTGCGGGCTGCGACAGGCCTCGACAGGCGTAGCAACGCCTGGCGCGGCATGTCTGTTAACTGGCCGGGGGACCGCGGCTTTATTATGACGATTAGATATTTCCAAATTAGGTAGGTACCAATAGTAAACAAATACAGGTTTTCTCTTAAATAATATATATACACAGGTTTTTTTCTTTGTCTTATCCGTTCAGACGAAAATTACGCACGTCGCATTGTAATTAAAATTACGCACGTCGCATTGTTATTAAAATTACGCACGTCGCATTGTAATTAAAATTACGCACGTCGCATTGTAATTAAAATTACGCACGTCGCATTGTTATTAAAATTACGCACGTCGCATTGTAATTAAAATTACGCACGTCGCATTGTTATTAAAATTACGCACGTCGCATTGTAATTAAAATTACGCACGTCGCATTGTTATTAAAATTACGCACGTCGCATTGTTATTAAAATTACGCACGTCGCATTGTTATTAAAATTACGCACGTCGCATTGTTATTAAAATTACGCACGTCGCATTGTAATTAAAATAATGAAATTTTAAGCTGCGAACATATTAACAAGGTTTACTTAAACACGTTACTTGGGCCCAAAACTAAAACAACTTTGAGTTTTCCCAAAAGACCTGTGGACTTGCCTGGATAAAATTTCTGTAGGTAGTTAGCTACTTTAGCAAAATCTAGGTCTTAAGTTTTTAATTGCTGTACGTAAAGTTCCATCTGGGAGCTCAAAACTGGTTAAACTTGCTGCTAAAGTAAACAATATGCTTTTTGCGAAATAATTTCAATTAAGAAAAGGACAGACCCACAACTAATTAGTGTGGCGTGTTCAAGAGTATCAAACCTACTTTTTTTTATGTCGTACGGTACCTACCTACACTGATGAAGTATAAATGTAAGGTATTTTTACATAGAAAAGTCACTCGGACTTGCACTTTGAGATTGATCCATTAGTAATTGAGTCATCCTAAACTTTCTATAGTTTACATTTTAAGGTTTAGAAAAAAAAAAGTCCACGAAAGACTAGACTTCTGGTCGCGGGAAAGCCCGAAAGAGTTACCGTGGCCCCTGGCAACACACAGGGAACTGAAGGAACACGGATGAGTTTTTTAGTCGGTAAGAATCTGACACATCAGCTCCGCCCAGAGCGGGACAAGTTATTATATAACACCCCACAAAAAAAAAAAGTTCTAGACTTCTAGAGAATATCTACCAGTCTACTGTCACAGTATAAATAAGTACAGTAGGTATTCTATCTTCATAGAAAACGGCCGAAACAACGAGTTTCGAAATCTCGGTGTATATCAGTACGCAACAGTATCGAATGCGCGGCAGTTACGCACGGACGCGGAAAATTTGTTTACCGAGCGGCCGTAGGTAATTATTGCAAGGTACTGTACAAATGTAAAAAAGTAAAAAATCACGCTCATTATAAAAAAAACACAAATCACGTCAACAAAAACCTCTTTTGACTTTTAGCGAAATCAAGCACGCTTTCGAGACAACACGTCAACCGTTCCAAAATCAGTCTGGCTGCACAAAAAACAGCGAAAAAATATATTTCGCAAACACGCCCTCGTCTCGTGCTGTTTGCAGTTAATTAGCAACAATCGCTTCAGGCACCTGTCCCACAGCCGACGATTAGCGAGAAGCGAGTAGAGCTAGCAACTAGAAAGGAGTTGGCGAGCAACTAGCAGCGAGTGTGTAGTTCTGAGAGTTTGGTCCGCTGGGCCATGAGCGAGCGCGATGACTAGAATGATTGCCCAGCCACTTGTTTAGTATGCGTATGCTTAAGCGTGAGTGTCTCAGCGAGTATCCTGCCCGCCAAATCGAGGGCCGCTGAGCGAGTAGTTTCTTTGATAGCTCTTGTCGCTGCAACAAACTAGTGGAGAGAGAATTCTCGACAGCAGTGTGAACAGTCAGCGATTAACTATAACTTCTTTTTTAACTAATACGTTTCTTGAGCGAGAAAATAGTCGGTAGCTAGTCGCTTCCTGGTCAACCGTGGGACAGAAACGTACTAAAGAGTGTAGGCCCCGTGTAAGTATAATAGTTGATCGCTGACTTTTCACACAGCCGGCGAGTAATCGTTGATCGCAGTAACAAGAGCTATCAAAGAGAGTTCTCGCTCAGCAACGCTCGCTTGGCGGACAGAACACTCGCTGAGAGACTCACACTTGGTACATACCGGCGAGTAATCGCTCCTTGCCATCAAGCACTGGCTGCTCGTTGCTCGCGAGTAGAGCCTTTTTTTTTTTTGAGGGTGGGAAATTATCAATTAACTTCTCCCGCTCTAGGCGGAGCGGGAGGGCGTGTCAGATTCTTACTGACTAAAACCCAACCGTGTTCCTTCAGTTGCCTGTAGATTGCCAGGGGCCACGGTATCTCTTTCAGACTTCCCGCGACCCCGGCAGGCATCGGTCCTAGCGGACCCCGTCAGTTGTGCTGACATCTCTTTGAGGCGCGCGTGGAATACAACGCGCCGTCGATCCGGGCCTGGTCCTTATCGGACGGCGAGCTACCCATTGCTCACCGTCCGCAAGCACGCGCCTACAGTGGCTGGGAATCGGCCTGCTATTCCCGATGTCCAGGGCGTCTCCTGCGGCGGCTAGGGGCGTGAGGGCGCGACATTTGCCTCTCCCTCACGCACTCCGTCTCCTCCTTCGCGAGTATTACTGCTTCGCAGAAGGAGATGACGGCTTCCCACGCCCTCTCGCTTCGTACCATGGCCTGGACCAGGGCCGGACGCGAGAGATCACTGCCGAGCCGGTGGAGCCTACGGTGGAGGCCTGCCCAAGCCGGGCAGACTTCCACCGTATGCTCCACCGTGTTTGAGTTTTTTAGTTGCTAGCTCTACTCTCTGCTCTTTAATCGCCAGCGGTGGGACAGTTGCTTTAAGTACTTGACGCTGTTTCATCACGCCAAACCAAATGATATGAGGATTTACGTTCCTGTATGCTGATTGGATGGCTCTGATTCACGCACAAATACGTGCTAGAGTTGTGTGTGAACAAATTATAACGTCTAATTAGAATTTGTGAACACACGTTATCTCTAATTTGGCTTGCGTACTTTGTAAAATGCTAAGTCGGTGAAACTGATGTTGGTTTCTCGATGTTTATTTGCGGGAGCTGGTTGCTTCTATTGAAAATGTTTTTTTTAAATACGCGTTGTTGTATCATATATCCTACTATATATCCTATCCTACTTATATAATATAATATAATATATATAATATAATAGCGAAAGTTTGTGAGGATGGATATATGGATAGATGGATGTTTGTTACTCTTTCACGCAAAAACTACTGAACGGATTTGGATTAAATTTGGGACACAGATATTTTATAACCTGGATTAACACATATGATACTATTTATCCCGATATTCTTACGGGATCGAGACTTATGCGGGTGAAACCGCGGGGCGCTGCTAGTCATATATAATTCTGCATTTTCCCAAAAAACTAATATATTTAAGTAACAGAGGCGAAAGAAAAAAAAAATCTATTCAAATTTATCTAATGGCACTCAAGTTAAACCGAAAACTTATAAAATACTTATATAATTAAATACTTGAATTAAGTTACACATTGGGAATTGGCAAAAGGCTTTACATAAAGTTTATTTGCATTTTAATAAATCTCAAAGTAAGACATTTACATTCATCAATCAAGAGAAAGTAAAGACGAAGAAAATGGAAATTATTTTACGCCTTTTCAAAGCTTCGAATACAAATGTCTGTATCTAAAGATTTTTGTTCCAACACTGTATACCCAACTTACTCCGAAGGGGTAGGTCTAATAGAACCTATACACCCTCATTATGTGTTTTTATTTCCCATGGCAATATAGCTAGCTCATGGAATACTTGTGTGGGGGCTATCCTATCTAGACTCCGGGCTGGCTGAGAATGCTAGTGTCAAAAACAAATCAATCATTCAACTCTATCGCAGTCCACTGCTGGATTAAGGCCTCTCCCAGGCTGCGCCATAATACTCTGTCCTCCACCTTCCGCATCCAGTTTGTCACAGGTATAATTATAAATATTTACTAGTGGTCGCCCAGAGATCGAAATTCGACCATAATTCATTTGTCATGATTTTATGGTAGCCATATTGTGTCAAACGCATGGTAGTGTGAGTAATGTTTTTTTAATTAATTTATTTCTAATGTATATTATATAAAATATTAGCTTTCTGCACTCCTTCTCCATATAAAATTGAACTGTGCCAAATTTCATACTCCTCCGTCGGCGTAATTTTCGTAAAAAGGGCTACAAAGTTTTTGCTTCACGTATTATAACATATATAATTAAGTAACATCCCATGCCGGCTACGGTAACTATAATTTCAAAAACAAATAACATTTTGTCCGACCTAGGGGTCGAACTTGGGGCCCACTCTCCCACTAAATCAACAAGGCAAGAAAAGACGAAGAAAATGGAAATAATTCCACGCCTTTTTAATATTACGAATTTCAAAGACAGCTCCAAAACTGTAGATCCGGACTGATACGGGATTATACCGGCATTTTTATTTGATGTTAGCGATACGTCACGATTCCTCACAGTACGCCGGTTTTCAATTAATATTTGGTGGAAGCACCTCTTCAGCCTCTAAAACATATTTTTATAATAACCGGAGTGGAATGGATTAACATTCATTGCTGCCGCATTAAAAATTACGCGTTTTAATCGAGGATTTCGTTTTGATTAATTTTAAAGCGAGTTTTATTAAGCTTGAGTTTAGTTTGAATTTCGGATTAGAAAAAAACTGGCCAAATGCGTGTCGGCCCACACACATGAACATGAAGAGTTCCGTAGTTGGAATGAATTTATCCCAAAAAAGAACTTAACTTTGTAGTTGAAAACATGTTCTCCCATACACGCAATAATTGTTTACACACAATATTGAGAGATATAAAAAAACAAATATTGAAATACTGGTACAGCCTCTTGCCAACTATGTTGGGATCGGCTTCCAGTCTAACTGGATGCAGCTTAATTAATATCAGTATTTTACTTGGAAGGACTGCCTATCTGTCCTCCACAACTCAGTTACTGGGTAACACAATAACCCTTGGTAAGGCTAGTTATCAGATTTTTGGGCTTCTGACTAACCGTTACCCGTAATGACTATCAAAGATTTATGAATGACAGCCGGGAACAACGGCTTAACATGCTTTCCTGGGCACGGACGGGTCTCGTCTCCATATGTAAAGGATCCCATCACAAACCGACCGCGGCAACCGTAAATTAACCTGACCGTGCGGCCGTTATCATTTAACCACGAGCCACTCAATCAAATACCTACCAAAATCATTAATTCACTGGAAGATACTACTCGTGTTAGTAACAACTTTATTTATCTACCTACCAAACTAAAGCTTTTATCCAAGTATTCCTAGAGACAAGGACCTAACAATAAAATTAGTTACATAAATGAATTTAATTAAACAGAGGGGACACTAGGGACTGTTATTTATAAACTAAAACTCTGTCAAACAAAGTACAAAAGGATTAAACAAAATTAACAAATATAGTCCTATGTAAACTACTGTGTATTATGCTAGACAGAAACTTTCTTCCACATTAGATTTTCAAACGATTTTAACATACTTTGTTGTCGAGAACTCTTGTGTGTAAACAGTTTTTTGCGTGACTCGTAATATACCTAGTGGTGCCACAGTTTAACAAATTCAGTGATACATTACTTTGAGATTGACTTAGATTTCGGGGTGCAGCTGTGGTCATAAGCATTAAGTACTTGATCTACTGATACATTTGACCAACAGTCAAGAGAAAATCGGTGAAAGGAAAAGAAAAGAAAGAAAAATATTTTATTTTGGACACGCACAAGAAATACAAACAGTAAAAAAAAGGAATATTTAGAACTATGTTGGCAAATCCCTTCGAGAGATATAAATTACGGATCATCCCTTTAACAATCACAGACTCAAGTCAGGAATAATGAGTATATCCATAAAATTTATTTCGCCTTTACATCTCCCAAGGGAAATATAAAAATGAAGAAAAGAACTCGTAATTTTGCATGTAAAAACAAAAATCTTCACTCAAACGATATTTTATTCGTTTAATATATCCATCACATCAATAACAAAAATAGCATTCCCAATAGACAGGCGCACAATAGAGGATCTCATTTTTTCATAATAATATCCCCAAGAAATGGGCCATTATCTCTTATTTATCGCGTAAACTCGTGAACTGTATGAGGCTCAACTCTTTTTTTACTCAACAATAACTCTTTTGGCCTAAATAAAGATGTCAACCTTGTTGGAATTACATGTTATCAACATTTTCGCCTGAAAGGGTGTAAATTTTATTTTAAGAGGATGAGCACTTCTTGCTTGTTGTAACTGCACTACGTATTGTGAGGAGAATTCGCAAAGACAAACGTTTTTTTACGATTGTGATTTCTTTCCTATTACGAGGCCAAACAAAATGTCTATGTCATGTCTATTAACGTCCACAAAGTGAAACAAAGCATATTGGTTTCTTTTACTTCTTAGCTTCACTCTTGACAAATCGGTCGTGTCAATTGCAGGTGTAGCTTGCCTCACGATACCTCCCCATCTGATTCTGATTGATTCTCATTCACACGAGCCGCACGCGTAAACGGCAGAGGCAACTGCAACCGTTGACAGGCGTTGACGGCAGCTGTATTTGAGCACCGTACTCAAATACAGGAGCGGCACGTTCTCGATCGTCGATGTGTGTCGACGACTGCAGTTGTCTCTGCCGTTGACGCGTGCCGCTCGTGTGTATGAGCACTACTATCCTACTATCGTACTGGATAGTTGGATAGTTATAGTGCTCATACACATGCCAAATTTCATCCAAATCCGTGTAGCCGTTTTTGCATGATTGAGTAACAAACATTCAAACTTCCACATTTATAATATTAGTAGAATAATATGATAGTAGGATAGTAGTAGTATTTTATATGTGAAAGTTTGAATGTTTGTTACTCAATCACGCAAAAACCACTACACGGATTTGGATGAAATTTGGCAAACATATAGTTTATAACGTGGATTAACATATAGGATACTTTTTATCCCGGAAGTACGTTCCCGTGAGATAATCTGACAACAACCCGGGCGAAGCCGCGGACGAAAGCTAGTAATATTATAAATGTGAAAGTTAGTATGTTTATGTGTTTGGATGTTTGTAACTCAATCACGCAATAACGGCTGAACTGATTAATATAAAATTTGGCACTCAGATAGTTTATAATCTGGATTAACATATAGAATACTTTTTATCTCGGTATTACGTTCCTCTGGGATAATTCCCGACCTCCACGCGGGCGAAGCAGACGGCGAAAGTTAGTCATCAATAAGATTTTAACACACGTTTTTGTTTATGTCAATAAATTAATTTTTAAATCACAATAAAACCTTTTACCATAAAGGATTTTATTTTTACTATTTATGTACCTACTATTGAACGTTGTTCATCACTTTCGATAATCCCCTTGCAAATATGAAAATATATTGACAAAAAGCTTACAACGACAAATATAAATACCTTTTATCATCAAAAAAATGGTTTAATTTTGACTTGGTCACTAAATCCATCGTAAATCAATTTTCTAAAGCATTAATTTACGTAAAATGCTACACTACACACTGAGCAGTGGTAAACCAGTGGTAACGGCCGCGACTTACCAAGTTATAGGTCTTGGGTTCGAACCCAAGCAGGCACTACTTTTTGTAAATTATTTAATCACCACTGCTCTCAAAACGGTGAAGGAAAACATCGTGAGGAAACCGGCATGTCCTAGAACCAAACATTCGAAGACATGTGACGTCTACCAACCCACACTGGGCCCGCGTGGTGGATTACTGCCCACTCCCTCTCACTGAGAGAAGGCCTGTGTCTATAACGCTCTAGCCCACAATGTTCTACTGCTCGGAAGCAGTGGGAACAATAAAGGGTATGATTATATTATTATTATTCTGATTATCTTGCACGACTTGACAAACTTTTTCTTTTTTATGTTTTCGTCTACGTTTTTATTAACAAGCTAAAAATATTTTATTTCTTTTTCTTGGTTTGCAATTCGCTGTTAACGAACATTTAGTCAAAGCAAAATATTTATTACCAGATGTATACATGTGGAAGCTTGTAATTGGCAAATTTTCCTACCTATGAATGATTTTAATTGTGTCATTAGACTGTAAGCTTTCTGTAAAATAAAATAAATAAATAAATTATCCTATGCTTCACTAAATTGAATTCTTTTGTGTTTACAGAATTTTTGATTACATGAAATACACAAAAATAAAGTGCACCAAGTAAATTAATTTCACAAACATATTAATCTAATCTGAATGAATGTTTTGTATAAAAGACTTGAGATTTTAATTAACAGGTTTTTTTACAATAAGCCCGAGTCCCTAACGTTCCCTTTTCACAGCAAACCGCAAAAATAATTGACAAAGAAGGTAGGCAAGGAGACCGTGAACCGGCCGCTCCCGACCAACGCATTAACAGACTGTTTGAAGAAAAAAACTTGTTTGCGCTTATTGCTAGAGAATATTTCCGTCGAAATATAAAAATGTTGCATCAGAGAAACTTCAAAAGCATTCTCAGCGCAAAAACTTGGAGGTTTTAAGCTTACTCAAACTGGAAAGTTAGGCAAATGACACCGCGGGGACAGAAATATTTCGCAATCTTCTCACAAACCGAGATGGGATGCTTTCTTGAAGTTTTTCCAAAAGGAAGTTGGCCCGAAACGAGTAGCGTTCCGTCGCCGCCGCTTCATAGCTCAAACAAGACAATAGATAGGTACCAGAATAGTTGAAATGTTAACTTTTGTTCTTGCTGTTGACAGCCCGCCTTTTCAGAGAGAATTTCTCATTTTCTTAAGGCCTAGTGTTTGTCACGGGTAAGCAGCGCTGGCGAGGTATTGACTTAGTTAATGACTTGGTTACCTGTTTTAAGAACGGATTCAGTTTATTAAAAGCTGTAAACAAGAATAGTTGAATAAGTAAATGTTTGTTCTACAGAATTACTATCTTTTTTTGTTTGTTACGCTATTGTGCAAAATTAACGGAACGGTAAGCAAAAAGAATGCATGAGAATGACAGTCCTATTGACTTGGACACATTTAACACTCGAGATTGATGACTTAACTTAAAAACTTAACACCGTATTCAATTTCCGGATTTTTCCTTTTTTTTTTCACTCTTTTGTTGTTAACCGACAACACTAGCATATTCAACTCCAGAAGCCTTTACATTTCCATAGACTTTTACATGATCCAGCATCTCCTAAGACTTACACACGTATCCCAAAAGTTAACTTGACGCCCGACACGTATATTTTAATCAACAATTCAAAAGTCCGGTCCACGCTTGGTACGTAATCACTGCGCGTGCCATGTGGCTTGTTCGGGAAATGAAAATCACCGACGCACATCCTTGCCTCGGTGCGATGCTAAATTGGAAAAGCAACACCTGTGCCGGTCGTGTTTCCCAACACTTCCCCTTCATCTGCAGAGGTTTTATTGACGTTTTCTGAGTTAAGTTTTAAATCGTTTTACTTTGTAGCGGTTTATGATTGACGGTTGCTGTCTAAAGTCCGTGCTAGTAAAGTAAAACTAAGTAATATGTCGTCTAGCGGCTACATCTTTTAATAGAAAATGGTAACAACAACGAGTACCTCTCTCCATAATGAAGTAAGACAGATGTAAGTACATATAAAAAAAAAATATAAGTACAATATATTCCATTGTAATTGGTAATTAGTTTATTTTATTTTATTGTGTTTGGGTAGCTTACAGCTATCAATACAGAAGTAACAGTGAGGTAATTGACGACAAGCCATTTACAAGCCTCCACAGTTAGCTATTGACTATTGTTGTACAAATGTTCAAATTGATTAATAACTATTCGTAAAATTAATACAAGAATGTATTAATATTATAGTGTTTAGATAAAACAGTAGTATTGGACGCGAAGCTGCTTGCAAACAAATCGATTGAGGGGTGTGTGATCATTCATCTTAATCTATCCAATCAGTTATAGTATTCACAAACATTACAGTAATTCACCAAATACGATCTCGTTACGATCAAATTTACTTCTTTTGTACCATCACTAACCGTAATAATACCGAAACTTCAATAATGTCTATTATTAGATAAACACAAATATAAATACAAAACGCCAACCCACCGGAACCAAAACATATTTCAGCAAAATAACAAAATGTCGTAAATTGTTACATGAGCAAAATTCATGTTTGTATACTCATCAATTATTTTGGCTCTCAATAATAGAAATTAAATTCGTTCGATTCGTGCTTACCCGTATGTAATACCTAATATTGAATATTACAGGGACATGCACGTAATTATCGAGAGGATAGAATCAAACGCACTTCCGGAGTTCAGAATTAATTAATCCGGATTTCGTCTTCCCTCACTACGACATGAGATAAAATGAAGCAGTGCTTCTAACTTAAAACTAAAATTACGAACATATTGAATTTTTATGGCCGTTGAGTTCCTGCCAGGGTTGCGAGTTTGTCCGAAAGGGATATCGCGGCCCCGGCACACAGGCAACGGAAGGAACACGGGTGGGTTTTAGTCAGTAAAAGTCTGACACTGCCTCTTGCTCCGCCCAGAGCAGGAGGAGTCATTTGATGATTTCCCACCCAAGAAAAAAAAAAAATGCCGTTGCTTCTATTTTTTTGCATACAGTTATGTTATTGCCTTTAGGATCGTAAAGATTTGGTAAATTAATTGATTTGATGATATGTTTTTAATTTTTTTTTTCATGTAAAGTTTTTTTAGTTTTTCAATTAGTGCACATAAGGTTCGGAAACCACCTATTTAATTTACATGATTGTTCTTTTAATTCACTAATCATTAGGTTTTATGCAGATAGATAACTATAATATCTGGTGACTACAGCATGGTTAAAAAAAGTAATTGAAAATAACAATTTAATTTATCTTTACGAACGTAGATGATCATAACAATATTCCTGGCAACAAAACTGCAAGAAATAGTTGCAAAACGAATTTCTTATAGCTTCGCTTGAAGAAATCTGCTGCATAGCTATGACTGTTGAAGAGTCGATGGAGTCAGACTTTTGTTATATACGATGTGAATTTAAAAAACGTGGGTAGGTACAATATTAAGGATAAATTAAAAATATATTCTATTTTTATGTATTTTAAATGTGATATTTTACAGAAAATCGAATGAAAGCTTTAAAAATGTTATCAGGTTCCAGTGTCCGATTTCCATATCACTTTTATGTAACCGAGAACATGCACATATTTTGAAAAGACAATTCAATAAACAGCTTCCATTCTGATTATAAACCCAGGATACGATTACCTAAAATGATTTCAAACAAATCGAATACGTTAGCGCACAATTACGTACAGTTAGTAAAAAAGAAAAACTTCTGAATACCGTTCACAAATGATTGCATCTAAACAAGGCCACAGTCGTCCACGTCTGAGAACCTAGGTGCACTATCTCAACCTACCACCGCCAGTGGGGATGATGCCTGGGTAAAAAAAAAAAAACAAATTAGTCCGTCAGTCAGATAAAAAAATATTAGACACGTATTTTTTGCTTTATCATGTTAATAACAAATTACTTAGATAAAATGCATTTTAGGTTGGGGAGTGGGAGTGGGGTCGCTACGTCACTAGTACTCGTGACGTCATGGCACATTTTATCTCAATGTATCGCCGTAATCTTTAGATTACGTAAAAATAGAAAAAATACGTGTCCAATATTTTTTTATAATCTCAAAGACGGACAAAAAAATGTTTTAGTCATATCCCTATCGTACCAAAAAACTATAAGTATCATCTCACAAGATAATTGGGATCGCATCCTACATCTGTTGAGTTTAAGCACATAATAGCGATAGTAATCAATTTGAAATCGACCGTTCTGCATCCAGAACCGGTTCGTTTCACATATTGAACCTCACCATTTCATGTCAATAGGGCTTTTGTATGGAAACCGCATAGTGGTCTAGCCAGAGGTGGTCTGAGCAATTAGCAGATAGCATTGCTTCCATCTCTATCATTTTGGGACATACAGGTGGTGTGGATGAGGCATTTGTTGGATCATTTTTAAATTTTCTGTGCTTAGAGTTTTATCTCCTTATTTTCGTGTGGCTAGTGACTAACCTGGTGTCAAAGTTTTAAAGCCGCCCTTGGGCCTCTAACTTGGCTTCACATGCCGTCGAGAAATATCTCTCATGCATGTCGGTTTTCTCATGATGTTTTCCTTCACCGTTTTTTAAACAAGTGATATATACAATACGCACATGAATCCGAAAAGTCAGAGGTGCGTCCGTGCGTGCCTTGGGTCCGAACTCGAGACCTATAACTTAACAGTCTGACGGTCACACCACTGCGCTATCACTGCTAGAGTTTTATAAACTAAGTACATTTGTTATCGCCAAGTAAAAGTTAGTATTAAGGTGTCAGTTAAAACCCGATTTGTTTGGACACGACAACTGGTCGTAAGTGGATGATACCAACGACGTAATGCAATAATAATAAGAAATACCAAAGCTGACTTCAAAACATTAACAAAGTCATCACCTCTTAAAATAATGGGGTGATGCTCAAAGTCAGAGTCACCACACCTCACATCTTTGAATCTTACAATTTGAATAAGAACATAATTGATTGACAGAACCTGGAATCCATGCTGTTTAAATAATTGGGTTGCTTTTAAAATAATCCAAATTTTATGCAATTCTTTTTGACGATAAATGCTTTTTTTTGTTGCTTATTTTGTCCCACGGCTGAGCAAACGTCTCCCCATATTTTTCCAATTTTCTTTATGCTGTAACTTCTCCAGCCAATTGGTTAGAAACGAGTCTAAATCGTCACGCCAGCGTTTCTTAGGCCTGCCTCAGTGACGACGCCCGTCTTCAGGCACCAACTGTGTGACGATCCTAGCCCATCGGTTTTGATACATCCTATACGTGTGACCCGCCCAGTCTCATTTTAGCGTCGCAGACTTATCGCCAACATCGAGTTTTATTGAAAATTTGTCGAACAAAGAGGTCGTATGTAACAGCATAATGCCAGTAACATGCTTTGAGCCCTTAGCTAATAGCCAGGCTACTCTTAGCGATATCAAACGATACGAATGAATAAGCTGTGACAATAAAGATACACATAATGTTTAGCTAGGAAGTTATCTATGTTTAGCTACAACCTGTAAAGTCTATATCAGACGCTTCAATTTTCGTTACTTTTT
Source organism: Agrochola macilenta (assembly GCA_916701695.1). Classification (NCBI taxonomy): domain Eukaryota; kingdom Metazoa; phylum Arthropoda; class Insecta; order Lepidoptera; family Noctuidae; genus Agrochola; species Agrochola macilenta. The sequence continues at coordinate 11,394,689 of OU753562.1, forward strand.
GCCTTTCATTCGGCACTCCAAGTGAAAAATCTGAACACAAAATGAATAAAAAGCGAAAAACTAATTCATTTTGTAAGCCGATCCAATGATGTTGGATTTCGGCACTCGGGATCTTTCACTCACCTACCAATAGGGATGTTGACAAAAAAATTTTTTGGTTCGTCAGATAGATTATTAAATAATATTAGAAACGTATTTTTTCTTTTTTACGTATTCAAAATATTACGGCAATACATTGAATTAAAATGTGGCATGACCACTCCCCAACTTTAATGCGTTTTATCTAAATCATTTTGTATTAAGAGGGTTTATCCTAAAAGTTGGCAACGTCGCAAATAACTGTCAAATATTTACCTGTTTTGATTCTTATAGCAATATTACTGAATAGAAATCAGAAATGTGGCTAACTAGCGAACTAGAATATTAATAATGAATTGCAATTATAACATTGAATTTGATGTTGTACCCATTTTAGGTGTAAAAAACGCATTTGGAAAGTTTCCAAATCGTTTTTTTACATCTAAAACTAAACATTCGGTGTTACGATATTAATTATTGCATTTCATAATCAATATTCTAGTTTGCTAGTTAGCCACATTTCTTATTTCTACACAGAAATATTAACAAATTAATCAAAACAGTGAAATATTTGACATCTATTTGCGACGTCGTCGCCCACCTTCGGAATAAACGCTCATAATATGACAAAGGAAAAAAAAAACGTGTCTAATATTTTTTGTTATCTGACTGACGGGCTAAATTGTTTTTTTTTTTCTCCATTCATCATTCCCATTGATCGAAAAATTAAATGAAAGAAGCAAATTAACGTTAATTCCTATAAAATGTGTATGTCGGTGTCGTGTAAACGTGGAATGAAACAAAAATGAACGTCTAAGTGCGGATTTCACCAATGAAATGAACGCGTTCAGCACATCTAAACGCGTTCAAGATCTATCAGTGTACAATATTCCATAACAATTTTGACACTGACAGCTCTTGAGAACGCGTTTTAAAAATGCTGATCGCGTTCAGTTTCGTTGGTGAAATCAGCCCTAATACGTCATAATGAGGGTCATATATCGGTTTAACTAAACCGAATGAAAGTATGCTCGTATTTTTAAACAAAATAGCCAATATTGTACAACGGTTTTTCCAGGTTCCTACCCTCAACTATTTAATAAAAAATAGTTAGCTTAGTCGTAGATGAGGCAAGTTTATGTGGTCTATCCGACACTAAATCGATATTTCTTAGATGAAAACCAAGACCCATCAGTCTGACTTTTTAGGGTAGTAAACAAGGAACCCTTATAGTTTCGCCATGTCTGTCTGTTGTCTGTCTGTCCGTCTGTCTGTCCGCGGCTTAGCTCAGAGACTCTTAGTACTAGAAAGCTGTAATTTGGCATGGATATATGTACATATTAATCCGCCGACAAAGTGGTATCATAAAATCATGAAAGAAAAGGGATATTTTAAGTGAGGATATTTGTTTTTCTCGTCTATCCCTTGGTGTGGGGTATCGTTGGAAAGGTCGTTTAAAAATATTGTCGAAATATTAGGCTTTAAAATGCACATTTTTAGAGTCAACTGACTGTTTTTTCTTTTGAGTTCGGAACCTTTAAATTACTAGGTTCTCCGGAACCTTGTAATAACCTGATATAAGCTATTTCCACGAACTTGAAGTATCATGAGGTCATACAATTATTTTGGACACTAGAAAATTGGCTTTAAGTAATTCTAAAGACTTCAACTTTTATTGCTTCAATTATTAATAAAAAATTGGTTCCGCTCTCAAAATGGTGAATGTAAACATCGCGAGGGTTGGTTATTCCACCACAAACCGTTGTGGTCGAATACTCCGGCAATGCGTATCGATAATCGTTGTACCATTATCTGTTTCGAAAGTGCCAACCAGTCTTACTAAGGGGTATCGTATTACCCAGTAACTGGGTTATCGAGGTCAGATAGGCAGTCGCTCCATGTAAAATACTGGTATTCAGCTGCATCCGGTTAGACTGGAAGTCGAAGCCAACATAGTTCGGAAAAGGCTAGGCAGATGCTGAGATGAGTCGTAGATACTGCTCTATCATCAACAATAACATAAATTACGTTGGATCGACCCATGTAATCACGTGTCATTCACGCAGTCAAAGCACGACAAGGCTCACTTTAATTGCAAGCTGTAATATTTATTGGTAAGTTCCTAGGTATGCGTGCAGTTACACGTTACATTCAAATGTATTATTCATTAAAATTGTGCTATTGGACAAAAAGGAAAACAAATTGACATATGTAGAGTAAAAATACTAGGTTTAACTATTTATTGTGCCAAAACTACTTAGACCTGTAATCGGTACTAGAAATAAGTAATACCCTAACATTTACCTACTCACGATTTTATCGCGCTTCTCAAAATAACCGAAAGGAACTAATCACGTCATCTGAATTACCCATTATTACCCTCAATTAGTATAATAAAACTTCTAATTCAACCTCGAAACCTAGGTACAATTAAAAAAAGCAATAAAATGATTTCGCCATTTTGTAAATCGGAGTATCACACAAAAAGCTTCGATATTTGATAAATATGGCCCTGATGGAATATAAATTAAATAAGTCGTAGGATCTCCACGCTGAGATTTTTATTGATGGCCGTAATTAAAATTATTTGAACGGCACCCGCAGTGTGCTTCGGGAGAAATATGAAAGGCATTACAGCAAAAAGGCCTCTCCGAATTTATGAGCATCTCTTTCGTTGTTTGATAACGTTCGAGTTTTCGCGGTGAGATGAAGCGTTCGATTTTTGAATGACTGGTTTTTTTAAAAATAACTGGCCTTGTTTCATGTCTGGTGGATATTGTTATACAGAGTGCTGTATGAATGCTTGTCTGCTTATAAATCATGTTGTGTTACATGAAATGATACAATAAACAAAAAAAAACAACACTAGTATCTGCCAGCGGCTTTGCCCACGTGATATCTTTAAAAATGCCTATGTTACTCAGTGATAATATTGCACCCTATTGGTGAAAAAAAAAAATTGTCCGTCCGTAGTTTTTGAGTTGATTCATTACAAACTTACGAACAAACAAACAGAAAAAAAAACAAATCTTTATAATATTATTTTAGACAAAAGCAATTTATACCTACAGATATCGTTTTCGGCACATCGACAAGATCAATAAATTTGATGACATTTTCTCTGTCTCAAATTCTCGGAAAATCGCTCAAAGCCTGTTATTAGAAGTCTAATTAGTAACTAGTACTTTAGTGTCTGGAGTATTTACGGCCACTCTTATCGATTGGTTCAGTACGCCCCGGAGACTGCTAACTAAATTATAAGTCTGTAACGAACAATGTTAAATCTAAATAATTGCTACGTGGAGACGGCAAGCAAATATAAACGGAAAGGTTCTACTGTGTATAATAAATGTTCTTTTGTTATTTGAACGTAGACATGGAAAGTTCTCGATTCTATGAAATTGGTTCAATTGTTGGTTTTGGTAATAAGCATTCAGTTCTAGACGCTCAGATCAATCAATCTGCCTAGCCTTTTCCCAACTATGTTGGGTTCGGCTTCCAGTTAGACAACTGGATGTAGCTGTACAGCGACTGCCTATCTGACCTCCACAACCCAGTAACTGGGTAATACGATACCTCTTGGTAAGACTGGTGTCAGACTTTCGGGCTTCTGACGAGTGACAACTCTTAACGACTGTCAAAGATCCACGTATGACTGCCGGGACCAACGGCTTCCAAGACATGGAGGAGTCTCGGTATGTAAAGATGGTTACCCATCCGCGGACCAACCCCGGCAACCGTAGCTTAACCTGATGGATCGACCCATGCGCTGTTATTACTTAGCGTTTTTTTATCACTCATAATAATTAGACCTGAAAATCAATGCTGAGAATATTAGGTATAATTATTTAGTGTTTATTTTTATACTAATACTTATCCTAATCCTAACTAATATTATAAATGCGAAAGTAAGTTTGTTTGTTTGTTACGCTTTCACCGTAAAACGGCTGAACGGATTATTGGATGAAATTCGACACATGGGTAAAACATGACTTGGGTTAGGACATCGGATACGTTTTATCCCGATATTAAAGGAGTGTCCGTGGAGTTTCTTGCCCGTTCTTCTCTTTAGGAATCTACTACGCTTTGGAATGGGCAACTAGCTTCATCTTTCTGACTGACTGACCCCTTGACAATTCAAAAGTGCCTGTAATTGGTTTATTTTAAATAAATGCTTTGAGTTTGAGTTTTGTGTATGCTTCCCACGGGATCGAGACTTATTCGGGTGAAACCGCGGGGCGCTCCTAGTCTATACTAATATTATAAAGAGGTACAATTTGTTTGTTTGTGTTGTCAGATTTGAAAAAAATATTTTTGCTATGGAAATTCCAATTCTTGAGGATGTATTAGGGTCGCGGACGAAGTCGCGGGCAGAATTTAGTAATATCATAAAGAGGTAAAGTTTGTTTGTTTGTTAGTTTGTACGAGTATGTAGGAGATAATCTCCAGAACTACCAGTCGGATTTGTTTTTTGCTTTGGAAAGCCCAATTCTTGAGGAAGTTAGGTCCCGGACGAAGTCGCGAGCAGAAGCTACTTTTAAAATAATTTATGACTAAGCAATAACCCTGTTGGTACTAGGTACCATTCCTCAATTCTAAAACACGTATCAGTTTCGAAAAAATTTAGTTCAAAATCCCATCGCTAAAAACGTAGGTACTCCTTTTAACCCTTTGATTACCCAAGATACCTGCAACAACCAAGTAAGCAATTGAACAAATATTCACATTTTTACTCGCCTAGCTATAGCACACACCAACGAGTCCGGGGCCAAAAGCTACATATATTTTTGTAATTAATTTCCCAGGTGAGCTGTAAACAACTGCAGAGAACCCTATTCCGTGTTTACGCTTCTTCCCCAGCCACTTTTATGAACATATTAAGCTGTCAAACGTACCATTTTCTTTGATTTGAACGCATGGTCTGGAAATATGGCACTGCATATTTTATAAGGTTTGACGGAATTGTGATTGTAAAACTATTACTGTCAAATATATGTAGTTTTATTGCTAATTTGATTTTGTTTCATAATTGAATTCAAATGTGTGTTTGTTACATTTTTGAGCTGAATTTCTTTTAATGAAAAATGCCACGAGATTGAAAACAGTCAAAATACAGTAAACCAAACTTTCAGTAATTTCTTAATCTTCTTTTCAGAGAATAAAACCATATTTACATCGAAAATTCTGCAGTAGCTTTTTAAAAGAAAAAAAAAATATATAGGTATGTTAATTTTGATTAGCATTTTTTTCAATCAGCTTTTAAATGTTACGGTTATAGTCGTAGCTGGACCAACATATTTTAATTTAAGTATATCATGCAAGTGTTAGCACAATCTTTTCCTTCCATTTTTAACACGCTTTTATATTACCTTCACTACAAGATTTTGTTCCTAACATTGTAATAAATCTTGAAAGTCAATTTTAATCTACTTCTAATTGTCGTATCGAAATAAAACTTTGTATGTATATGTAGTTCGGATGACAATACTATATTTTGGTATCTTGGAGCTGATCTGATGATGGAGCCAGGAGGTGGATAGTGGAACTATTCAGTGGCTGCTAGTAAACTCCTCGAGTTTGGGCTTCTATGATTCGTTTTGGCGAATCCAATAGATTTGGCTTCGTAACGAGAGTCTGATGATGGAGCCAGGAGGTGGACAGTAGAACTCTTCAATAGCTACTGGTTAACCCTTCGAGTTTCGAGTCATATGATTCGTTTTGATAAGTCCATTATATTGCACTTGGTGTTGAGGGTCTGATGATTCAGCCAGGAGGTGGATAGGGAACTCTTCAGTGGCTCCTAGTAAACCGCTGAAGTCATGATTTCGTTGACTTTACACATATTAACTAAATGAAGAATATACTAGACTAAAAAGTAAAAAATTAAAATATGTAGTTAAAAAATACGAAAAACATGCTTATATCACTCACAATTTCTTTATTAAATTAACTTGTATTGGTTACGATGTAACGTTTTTTGAATTAATCATTGGTTATAAAAGAAATGACAAGCTGCATAGGTACTTATATCGTAACTAATACAAGTCAATTTAATTATTTTATCATTTTTATTGCGTGATAAAAGAGTATCTATTAGTTTTTTTAAACTGCATTTTTTTCTTACTCCATCTAATGAGCGAGAAAGCAAAGACGTGAGAGATTAATGTCTCCCCGTCAGACTAGGAGAGAGAGAATAAAACAAAATCTAGCTTCCATACAATTTACTTAGAGGAAAGTGCATTACATGTACGAAGGCACGCGAGCACGACATAGTTCCCAGAAGTTGTTTCAAAATAAAAGTTGGTAAAAAGACTGCAGTCTGAAGTTCGTGGTAAGGGTTTAGAGTAACATGCGAGAAAGTTATTAGGGCCGAAAATACTTGATGTTTTTTAAAGGTTGAAGTCTGTGCTGTTAATCATTTCCTTTCATTAGTTTCCGGGTAACGAGGAAACGTTTTCCATTCATGTTTTTTACGTATTTTGGCTGGGTTAGTTAGTATAAGAGCGAGTTTATATACAGTGACCAATTGAATTATTTCAATTGGTCACTCGATTGGTCGATCGATTGGTCTGGTAAAAACTATCGATCGACGTCGACTAATCCATTCTACCAGCGATCGATGCCGTTGATTGACGATCGATCGATTGGTGTGGTAACACCCTAATACAGAGTAGGTAATTATTACTCAATTGTTTATTTCGGCCCCGTTCATATAAAATGTACCGCTCCCGGCTTAGGTCCAACTTAGTTTTATTTATTGGTTTTGCAGTCATTATTAGAAAAAGATGTGCATCTCTGATGTCACGTGTTCGCGGCAGCACCAACAGTATTCTCAATGTGTTCGCAGATCGGTGGGATTCCTCGATGTTGCGGAGGTGGATGCAGCTTGACGCTGAATTTGAATTTTATGTTAATCCGTGTCTGTACCTACTAACACTAGATGTTAAGTAAAATTGTTACTAACCCTATGGACTCTGTCCGAAATAAAGGTTTTCTATTCTATCCTATTGCCCGCGACTTCGTCTATGTTCCAGGATGAAAAGTAGCTTATATCCTTCTCCAGTTCATGGTCTACCTATGTGCCAAATTTCATTCAAATCCGTTCAGCAGTTTTAGCGTGAAAGCGAAACAAACTCAGTTTCGCCTAAACAAGATTAGTTTTGAATAAGTAAACTCTTAATTTGAGGTTACTTTTCAGTGTAAATGTACATTCAAACCAGCTATCTAATTACGTCACATATTTTCGTAAACGATTACGATTAATCGGTTTTATTTTGACAGTTAAACAACATTCATTGCGTTATTTACGTTGTTGAGTGGATTTTTTTTCGGACTTCTGATGCAACTGATTAGCAATCTGTTCCAAAACGATTCAGATTCTGATTGATCGTGTATTACTCAATTAAGGCACAGGTATTTTTGTTCGTAAATTCAAAGTAAATTTTATACTAAATTCAATAAAAATAAAACAGTTAATTTTAAAAGCTAATAAATATTCAGAATTCTGTACCAGCATTTATCAGGTTTAAAATAAATGCCGATAGAATTGGAAGTGCCCTTCAGGATACCTGGATCCATGTACTTGAATACCATCCAATGCTAACGAGCGCCAATGAATGTCGGTCGATTCCCAGAAAATTCCGCAATATATGTCCGATAGATATTTGAAATACCTACCAATAAATTGTTGCACTAGAAGGTTCTGGAACTTGGGAAATTATTTTAGTAACCCAAAAGGAGAGTAACGTTTTTAGAAGATTTAGGGCTGGTTTTTCAATAATCAGATCTCTAAGGAAGCTCTTTATATTATACTAATCTAAGGAATAAATATTGCAATTTAACAGCTTTTGTATATAAAATACTAGCTGTGCCCCGCGGTTCCACATAAGTCTCGATCCCGTGGGAATATCGGATTAAAAGGTATCCTATGTCCTTTTCCAGGTCATGGTCAACCCATGTGTTAAATTTCATCAAAATCCAATCAGCCGTTTTAGCGTGAAAGTGTAATAAACAAACAAACTCTCTTTCGCATTTATAACATTAGTATGGGTGTCAAACTGTCATATTTAATTAAAAAATCAGTCGTAAACGTTAAGGCTTGTGCAGACCAGCGCGACTTGTCGCGCGACGCGACACGAACAATAGAATTTCTAAGAAAACTTCACAGCATAACAATAAAAGGTGTCGCGTCGCGCGACAAGTCGCGCTGGTTTGCACGAGCCTTTAACGTTATTATATCGCAGAATGACATAGGTATAAAAAAAAAGTTCAGAAACTAAAACTCGACTATCGAAATATTCAGCGGACGATCAAGACGCTTCCAACGAAACCTCATTTGTCAAATTATGATGAGTAGTTTCGAAGATTTGAGAGAACAGATGAACATACATACCGGTCGAAATCATAACCCTCCGCCGTAGTCGGATAAAAAGTGTTATCTACTTTCATACTTATATTAAAAACAAAACAAATGCTATAACCAAACAAAAAATGTTCATTTTGATTGATTGATTTTTGTGTGTTCAAGTTGGTTTTCATGGCTTACAATTGCGTGTTATGTACTGATTAAAAAAATCCAAGAGGAGAAACTGAATTGATGGAATTGATTATCGTACTATTACAAGTACCAACTTTTTAATAACACAATCGCAGAGGAAAATATAAACAGAAACATTATGCAACAAGCAGAATAGATAAACTACCTTCAAGAAACAAAAATTTTTTAAGTGTATTAAATCAGGAAATTAGCTCAAAATAACCACCAAAATAAATCCGAGAACAAAAAGTATTCATAATTAACTTAACATTTGCTTGCTCCCTGGTAAAAAGTTAAAGAGGATGCCATAAATTCTATTTTCTTCTAGATTTATAAGAAATAAAAAGGGAATTCACGCGAAGTTCCTCGAAGTTTTTTGAAGAGTTCTCAACTTGAGCATTAGAAAGGAAATTATCGTGGGGCAGAGGTATAATTTCGAAAGTTTCGTTCTGAGCCGCTTTGGCCGAAGCGCACAACTTTTTAATGTATACTTACTGTCGGGGCACTGATGTGATATTGAGTTCTCTTACTCAATGTCAGATGCGTTACACTGAGTGTTTTGCGCTTTTTTTTTTAAATCAAGTGCCAAGTGCGTGTCGGACCACGCAAAATTTTGGGTTCCGTAGTTGCTTGGGATGAATTTATCCCAAGAACAAACTTAACATTGTAGTTGAAAAACATTTTCTCCCATACGGAATGTATGGCAGATCATGTTTTTCAAACTGCAAATGTAAGTTTGTCAATTATTACTCGTTAACGTGTAAAGCCTACTTCGCTGTGATAGTTTTCCTTTTAACTTCGTTATAATACTACTGATGTGATTTTTCTCACAAATTCAAGTACAACCATTTAGCTATCAGGGGGGAGGACACTTTACTCTAACATAAATAAGCAATTTAAAGCTTAATATTTCGCAAACGGATCCATGAATTGAAAAATGATTTTCACTCACCCTCAATATTTTTGAAAGACCTGTCCGTCCAACCACATCTCACAACCTGGGATAGACAAGAAAAAAAAAATCTTCCCCACTTTACGTTTAAGGGAGGTAGGTACCCAATTCTTTTATTTTTATAAAATTTTATATTAACTCTATTTTGGCGTGGTTAATCCATCCATGCCAAATTACAGCTTTCTAGTACTAACCGTCTTTGAGCTAAGCCAAGCTTAGTGTACTGGGTTTTTGTTTTGTTTTTGTATTGTATTGTAATGTAATGTATTGTTTGGAGTATGTGTGTTGTATTGAATATTGTATGAGTCATTGTAACTCGAATAAATAAATGAATAATTAAAAATTATAAGCCGCGGACAGACAGACAGTCAGACAGACGGCCATGGTGAAACTATAAGGGTTCCTTGTTTACTACTGAACCCTAAAAAGGTCCTCCAAGAGTTTTTTGTCCATTAAAAGTTCCAAGTCGGAAAGTATCCCATTAAAATTTGTTGTGTCTACGTATAAACAATTTTCTTGAAAGAAAATGTCTACCTCCTGCTCAGTTACATTGAGTATAACATTGACAGTTCATAATTAAATGCCAATAAATTGTTTCAAGAAAGTCCCTAAAGAACCCCTTTTACCCACCCCCCTTTTTATTTATTAAAACTATACGCAGTTAAAAATAACCCTACAAAGGCGGACTTACTGCCTGGCATCTTGCTCCATCTTGAATTACTGCATGTCTGTGAGAAAATCGCGGCGATAGTCTCATCGTGACATCGTGTATCGTGATAGAAAATTCACATAAGAAAATTTACTGAAGTTAACAGAGCAAATACTACTAAATCGCATGTATTATTTTTGATTTTGCGCTCCTAAAAATGAGCTCCTGGCTAAGTAATAACTGCCGCACAGGTCGATCCATCAGGTTAAGCTACGCTTGCCGGGGTTGGTCTGTGGATGGGTGACCATCTTTACATCGGTATGTAAAGATGGTCTTGGTGATGATGGTTTCCGAGACTCCTCCGTGCCTCGGAAAGCACGTTAAGCCGTTGGTCCCAGCTGTCATTCGTGGATCTTTGACAGTCGTTACGGGTCGTCAGAAGCCCGAAAGTCTGACAACCAGTCTTACCAAGGGGTATCTTATTACCCAGTAACTGGGTTGTGGAGGTCAGATAGGCAGTCGCTCCATGTAAAATACTGGTATTCAGACTAGACTGTAAGCCGACCCCAACATAGTTGGGAAAAGGCTAGGCAGATTGATTTGCTCCTAAAAATATTATTAAACACTCTAAATATAATGCTTGCGTCTCTTTTTGTGAACTTCTAATAATGTCTGCTTTGGATCGCGCGCGGTTGTCACAGTTCTAACCCAACTTTACGCATTTGGTTGGGGTGCCCAAATTTAGTTACTGCGATGACTTTGCCTCGCGCGTGGTCGGTTACAGTTCCAACCTAACCTTACCCGTTTGGTCGGGATACCCTAGGTTAGTTACTGCGACTAACACTAAGAAAATACAAGAAAGTTAAAAAGTTATAAATGAGCCTCTCATTTATAAAAAAAAACTTGCATCATTAGAAGCACAAAAAGTTAGGTAGGTTTAGGCGATCACTTTTATATTTCCGCTACTTACTTACTTTATTTTCGCTTTATATATATATACTTTATTATTATATTAATATTTAATTTATTATGTAATATTATATTATATGTATACACCGTCACATTTTAGTCGTCTTACAAAGGGCTACTAAATGTACCCGACATAAAATACCTCTAGGAGCAATTAAAAAATTATTACAATACAAAAATAAAATAAATTAATGTTTAGTCATTGGATACATGAAGTGGGCTACTTTTGTAAGATGACTAAAGTGTCACGGTGTATATAATATAATATTATAAAGAGGTAAAATTTGTTTGTAAGTTTGGATGTAGGGGGTAAACTCCAGAACTACCAGTCGGAATTGAAAATTATTTTTGCATTCGATAGCCCGATTAATGAGGAAGGTAAAAGGCTATGTAACATCACGCTACGACCCTTAGGAGCCGAGCAAAATGAAAAAAAGTCAGATAGATTGCTAAGCGAAAACGAAGTGATAGCGCGGGCTGATGGGATGCGACGCAGTGGGTTCGGGGCCAAAATTTCAAGCGAACGAAGTCGCGGGCAGAAGCTAGTAATAATGTATTTCTGTGTCCTTAGAATCGCTTTATGCAGAAACAATTGTCACTGATTGTTCTATCTATACGTTATGTCGTTGTTATTCAATGTATTCAGTGCACGCCGGAACTTCATGCTCAACATGACAGGTGGCACTATCTATAGCCGATCTTGAAGACATACATACGTTATACATAAAATATAATAGCTTCATTGTTGTTGTGACATAATTATTGTATCTAGCAACAGTAATGCGACCCCAAGTAACTTAGCGCCTAGGCAGGCAAAATAAACTGTAGCATTTGAAAACACAAAAAAAAACGAAGAGTTTTTGTACAAAAGTTTATATACACGCTGAGCTAACCGATTGAAACGACCAATTGGGACCGAGCACCTAGCTTCTGACGTTTCATAAGTGCCCATGTAGGTTTATGTCAAATAAAATATTTTGAATTTTGAATTGGTAATGAGACTGTTAACTTTCTCATATCTGAGCTTATGAAACTGCCTTCACCAGCGATACTCCCGCATATTAGGCCACAGTCGAAGTCTGGAGTTATGGCCTGTAAAAGTACTATCTTATTCGGAAAAGTGTGGAAACCATACTAACAGCATACAAAATCAGATGAATGTACCAACACTCATAATACGCGTTGCAAAAGAAGAAATGCAATCACCGAGTAAAAGCTTAGTCTGTTTGACTAGAATGAACTCACATTTTAAATTCAATTTTGGAATAGAATCTCTCAGAAAAAAAACCGCCCAAGTGCGTGTCGGACCACGCACAATGAAGGATTCCGTAATTGGGATCAATTTATCACAAGAAAGAACTTAACATTGTAGTTGAAATGTATGTCCTCCCATACATTCCAACTGCAAATGTAAGTTTGTACACACAATATTGAGAGATTTACCATGTTATTTTAAGAGCATAGACTTCCTATAGGTTTTCCTGTAATTTATGAGTACAGAAGCATTCTCTGCATTTTTTTCAAAAGTTTTGGCTCCTTTGTTTCCGAGATAAGGAGGAGGGAATGGTAAATTTTCATCTATTTTCTTAAATATCTTTATAAGAAATATCTTTAAAAGTAAATACTTTTAAAATAGAATAAAATATATATAAAGAATATATATATACTAGCTTTTGCCCGCGGCTTTGCCCGCGTGGATGTCGGAAAATATCCGACGGGAACGTACTACCTGGATTAATAAATAACCTATAGGTTAATCCAGGTTATAAACTCTGTGTGCCAAATATCATCCAAATCCGTTCATCCGTTTTTGTGCAAACCGGAACATACTCGTACATTCAAACAAACAGACCAAAATTCTAAAAACTATGTTTTCGGCATCAGACTCGAATATTCAATGTAAGATTTGACTTCGTTACTATTTTATTTTACTTCGTCTGCGTAGAGTATAAATTCTTTTTTCTAGATATTTATGAATGATTATAACAATTACAATTAGAGCTTTGTTCATGGCTAATTGTCCTCCACTATCTGTGATATTTGAGGAATACTGTCAAGAAATACCTACTGTAAAAAGACTGTAAAGGACCGGTATCTACCTAAATCCTTTACAGTATTTCTCTACATACAATGTTTTTCACTAATTCGGAAGCGGGCACTAAAACAACCAGGCTAGTTGGAGAGCTAATACGTGAGTGAGCCACATAAAATTGGCCGACGAAGAAACAGTCTTGCCGCAAATCAACTCCAGCATATTTCAGAGTTTGTCCCTGTGACTTATTAATAGTCAACTACAATCTTTTAAATTCAAACGGAAGGTCATTATTTGGTATCAATGGTATACGCGGCACGAAGACTGTTTCTCCTCTGGCAGATCCAGTTAGTACTTTGGCCTCAATAACATTGCATAGGTGTTCCCTATATGTGTGGTCAGTCTGTAGGGTACAAATTATCACGCTATTTGCTATGAGGGATGAGCAGTATCGCATTCTGTTCGTATCCTCACTATCCTAATCTATATCTATATCGATTCTCCCGGAGAAGGGGAAGGGGGGGTTTCTCCGGGGCAGGGGCCCGTGGCTAAATAATAACAGCCGCACAGGTCAATCGATCAGGTTAAGCTACACTTGCCGCAGTTAGTCTGTAGATGGGTGACCATACAAAGACCCGTCCGTAGCTCGAAAAGCACGTTAAGCCGTTGGTCCCGGCTGTCATTCGTGGATCTTTGACAGTCGTTGCGGGAAGTCAGAAGTCCGAAAGTCTGACAACCATTCTTACCAAGGGGTATCGTATTACCCAGTAACTGCGTTGTGGAGGTTAGATAGGCAGTCGCTCTATGTAAAATACTGTAAAGTTAGAAGCAGTACACGTGCACTTATATTATTTTTACTTGAATACAAAATTCAGCGAATGAGCAACTTCAATACAAAACTTCATGGCCCTTTTCAGACCCTTTTTTTTTTTAGGGTGGTAAATGATCAAATAACTTCTCCCGTTCTGGGCGGAGCGGGAGGGCGTGACAGACTCTTACTGACTAAAACCCACCCGTGTGTCTTCAATTACCTGTACGTTGCCAGGGGCCACGGTATCACTTTCGGACTTTCCCACGACCCCGGCAGGCATGGGTCCTAGCGGACCCCTTCCGTTGTGCCGACATCTGCCTCTCCCTCACGCGCTCCGTCTTCTCCTTTGCGAGTATTACTGCTTCGCAGAAGGAGCTGACGGCTTGCCACGCCCTCTCCCTCAGTACCATGGCCTGGACCAGGGCCGGACGCGAGAGATCACTGTCACCGATCGCCTCCACAAGGACAAGGCGGTGCCCCGCCCAAGCCGGGCGGACCTTCACCGTATGCTCCACCATGTCCTCCGGGTGATCCACACAGTGGTGACACCTGGGCGTTTCCTCCCGCCTTATGCGAAACAGGAACCTCCCGAAACAACCGTGTCCGGTGAGGACCTGCGTCAGGCGGAAGGTGAGGACGCCGTGGCGCCTTTCTAGTCACTCCTCAAAGAGAGGACTTATCGCCTCAAATGTGGCGAGCCCAGCAGTGGGTTGCGAATATAATAGAATAATAAGCCGAAATATTAGTGATTTTAACTTAAAAAATAAAGAACTTTAATTACAAACAAAATTACATCCCCCTTTTCACCCCCTTAAGGGTTGAAATTCCAACAACACCGTTGCGTTAGCTTCCAACCATAAGCCTAGATAGTAAATTTTGTGATTTTTCTTAAATTAAGGACTTTCAACTTTATCCCCTTTTTAACCCCTCGGGGGTGGAATTATCAAAAACGCTGAGACATGTGTAAATTAATTTTCAATCGTCAGCCTAAACACAAAATTTGAAGATCCTAACTTCAAAACTGACGGACTTTCATATAAACTTCCATCCCCTATTTTACCCCTTTAGGGGTGAAATTCCCAAAAATCCTTTCTTAGTGGATACTTACTCTTTACAAAGAACACACCCTCCAAGTTTCATGTCTCTAGGACCAGCGGTTTGGGCTGTGCGTTGATATATCACCCAGTCAGTCAGTCAGTTTATCATTTTATATATATAGATAGAATAGATTTTTTTAGTTTTTAGGGTTCTGTACCTCAATAGAAAAAACGAACCCTTATAGGATCACTCGTGTGTCTGTCTGTCTGTCTGTCCGTCTGTCACAGCCAATTTGCTCCGAATCTAATGGATCGATTTAGTTGACATATGGTACACATATCTATTTATGTGACCCAAACACGGAAGTGTAACGTAAATAAATGAATTTTGAATTTTGGGATTACTTTTGGGGGCCAAATTAGAAAATAAAAATAAAAAGTTTTGGAAACTGAACCGTGTGACATATTAAATGAAAGGACTTGTTGCGAGGATCTCAATTTTTTTTTTTTTATAATTTTAATCTAAAACTTTTAAAGATATTTAAGAAAATGATGAAAATTTACCATTCCCCCCCCCTTATCTCCGAAACTATTGAGCCAAAAATTTGGGAAAATATTCAGAGAGTGGTTCTTTACTCATAGATTACAGGAAAACCTATAAGAAGTCTATGGTATTAAAATAAGATAGTAAATATCTCAATATTGTTGTTGTAATGTTAAGTTTGTTCTTGGGATTAAGGACGCGTTTGCAAAATTAATAGGTATTGAATCGAACTACTACGTTACATTGACACGGGCCAGCTGCGGGAATAGTGGTCAAGTGAACTAATTTTGTTTTTTTTTTTTTTTTTTCTTTTATCTTTATAATACATTGGTACCTCCAAAAAATATTTCGTACTGTTCTTTAAATTTTTACTAACCTCCGGACTTGATGGAGTGACTGCTACTGGAACTTTTCGATGAGTAGAACTAGGTGTGCCTAGTTTGGGCTCGTTTTGTTAGTTATGATGAGACCTTACCTCCGGACTTGATGGAGTGACCTAAAAGTGTATTTGGGTGACTGCTACTGAAACGCCTCGACGAGTAGAACTAGGTGTGCCGAGTTTGGGCTCGTTTAGTTAATTATGATGAAACCTTACCTCCGGACTTGATGGTGTGACCTGAAGGTGTACTTCGGTGACTGCTACTGGAACTTCTCGACGAGTACAATTAGGTGTGGCGATTTTTGGCTCGTTCTGTTAGTTATGATGAGACCTTACCTCCGGACTTGATGGAGTGACCTGAAGGTGTATTTCGGTGACTGCTACTGGAACGCCTCGACGAGTAGAACTAGGTCTGCCGAGTTTGGACTCGTTCTGTTAGTTATGATGAGACCTTACCTCCGGACTTGATGGAGTGACCTGAAGGTGTATTTCGGTGACTGCTACTGGAACGCCTCGACGAGTAGAACTAGGTCTGCCGAGTTTGGACTCGTTTTGTTAGTTATGATGAGACCTTACCTCCGGACTTGATGGAGTGACCTAAAAGTGTATTTGGGTGACTGCTACTGAAACGCCTCGACGAGTAGAACTAGGTGTGCCGAGTTTGGGCTCGTTTAGTTAATTATGATGAAACCTTACCTCCGGACTTGATGGTGTGACCTGAAGGTGTACTTCGGTGACTGCTACTGGAACTTCTCGACGAGTACAATTAGGTGTGGCGATTTTTGGCTCGTTCTGTTAGTTATGATGAGACCTTACCTCCGGACTTGATGGAGTGACCTGAAGGTGTATTTCGGTGACTGCTACTGGAACGCCTCGACGAGTAGAACTAGGTCTGCCGAGTTTGGACTCGTTCTGTTAGTTATGATGAGACCTTACCTCCGGACTTGATGGAGTGACCTGAAGGTGTATTTCGGTGACTGCTACTGGAACGCCTCGACGAGTAGAACTAGGTCTGCCGAGTTTGGACTCGTTTTGTTAGTTATGATGAGACCTTACCTCCGGACTTGATGGAGTGACTTGAAGGTGTGCTTCGCTAAATGCTTCTATTAGTAAGTATGAATACTACTCGTTTATCTGGTTTATAATAAAGTGCATATTGTGTAACTTTCAAAACTGAATTGTTGTTTTAGATGCCGAGATATAAGGCATTTTTTGAAAAGCTCTCGTAAAATAAATCGTGCCCGTAGACATAACTTTAAGTTAGGTCTAATTGTCTCCTCCTAGAATTGGTTGACCCAAGACAGGCGAGAAATATGGAGCTAAGAGCACATTCGTCACATACTCACACAAATATTTTGGTCTCATCATAACTAACAAAACGAGCTCAAACTTGGCACACCTAGTTCTACTCGTCGAGGAGTTCCAGTAGCAGTCACCGAAGTACACCTCCAGGTCACTCCATCAAGTCCCAGTCGAATAGGCATTTATAAACTGTAAAAATCTGTGAGGATAAAGTTATAATGGTAATTAAAATCTGTGAATACAAAATTATCTTACCATAACAAGTACCAAATTTGGTTTATCAAATATTTAGTATTTGTACAGCGATTTTTTTCCACACGAGCCGCTGCAAACACGCAAAACACAGGGTCCACAGCGGCCAAGGGCGGACTGAGGTTTCTTTCGAAATATTTGTGAAATGAATCAAAACAGACCAGAAATAAAATAACCCTTAATGCAATCGATTAAGATTCATCCGTAATAGAAAAATATTTGAAAAAGTTAGTTTCGGTTTTTATTTTGTATTGCGGCTATTTTGTGACATTTTAAAACATTTTTTTCCAAAGTTTTACAATTGAATTCGTCTGCCTACTAATAGTATTTTTAGAAATCTTAAAATATATTGATAATAGAACAAAACATGTACCTAAACTCAACCCGGTATCCTTAATTTTGTGGAAAATGGCAACGGAAGATCGTTTTTACAATATTATAACTATTATTTTGAACAAAAAAGTTGCAACCATTTGAAGATGAAGAACCAACCTTTAAGTGGTAGTTATTAGTTATATTTGATTCGGTTTAGTTTTGCCACAAAATGTACTGAAAAACAGCATAATTTTTTCCGATTTGCAAACGCGCCCTAACTACGGAACCCCTCATTGTTCGTGGTCCGACACGCACTTGGCCAGTTTTTTTTTTTATGCTTGTTGTGAGGATCTAAATTATTTTTGAATAAATATTCAAAAATTATTTAGATCCTCACAACAAGCTCTTGCATTTGATATGTCACACGGTACAGTTTGCATTTTTTTTTTGCCTCTAAAAAGTGACTCCCCCGTATTCAAAATTGATTTATTTACGTTATACGTCCGTGTTTGGGTCACAGAAATTCATAGGTGTACCAAATTTCAAATACATTGTTCCAGTAGATTCGGAGCAAACTGGCTGTGACAGACGGACAGACAGACACACGAGTGATCCTATAAAGGTTCCGTTTTTTCCTTTTGAGGTGCGGAACCCTAAAAACCCATCCTACTAAAAAGTCCTATTTGTACTTCCCTCACAAATAAATACAAAAGTTTAGAAGAGTGTACCACAAAACCGTAATGGGTTGCCTCTTCCGTACTCTTGCACTGAACTCTTGGCGTCATGACAGCACCAAAGAAATACCTCTATCATAGTAAGTGCAATATAAATAAATTCCACCAATGCACGACTGATTCAACATTCTCACACCGATGCATAGAACCGATACCTAAGGCTTACTGCAGACGATGTACACCGCAGACTACACTAATTACCGTGCACATACGCCTCCTTACTAGCCGGGTAAGGGCAGCCTAATTGACATCGCAACGGATGTCACTTAGCTACGATTCCGTTGTCTCGCCATACAAATTAGATTCGTTTATTAGATTTCCTTGTAAATGAGATTGTATCAGTTTTTTGTATTTCCTTTTTGTCTGTACGAAGGTTTATATTTTTTGTGGGGATTTCAGCTGGCTTTTGTTTTCCTTTATGTGCGCTACATTTCAGTTGTATATTATTTGTACAGAGCCCCTAGCGGTCACAGAAAGAATTAAAATTCGTACCAAGAGCACTATAGATTTCGATAGGTAAGAAACCTAACGTAATCTATTCGATAGTCACTAACGTTTTCAGCTGTCACCATACAAAACGGCACCATGAGTCACTAATTTGACAGATGCTATCGAAAAATACGCTTGTATTGCTAAATATTTGTCAAATAGTTTCATAACTTCATTCCGGAATTCACCCGGGATCATGTAGAGTTACTCCTTATCTTGAGTCAAAGTTCAGTAGTGAAATATGCATGTATGCATATGCCTGTCAAGCTCTGATGCATAGATAAAAAAAATGATTTACAGAATAAACCATACATCATAAACACCAAACAACAAGCTCCCATGAAATCGTATCAAAGAGTCGCCAATATATTTCTTAATATTCTTCCTTCCGCATTCAATCATGACACTGCATCGATATAAATCACAAGCGAAAAACAACAAAAAATAAGAACGCCATTATCCATTTCACACAAATAACAAACGACGCTCGATATTTATCTTAATAACTAGCTTTTGCCCGCAACTTCCTCCGCGTGAAATTTTGGCGCTGACCCATCGCGTCGCATCCCATCGCATCGCCCGCCCGTGTTATTATTTCGTTTTCGCTTAAGGTAAAATGTGTTCCAAAGCAGATGTTTTGACGCGTTTCGACTTCACGCAAAATCAATGTTTTTCATAAAAAAATAACGGACTTGCGTATGTTTTTTTTATGTTTACGAATATTGAATAGTGCCCTTAGTGAATTATGAGGCCCGAAACACGATTGACAAAACTTTCATCGATAGAAAAAAACGGCAAAGTTACCTTAAAATCTTCTTTTTTTGTTACAACCAATGAGAAAAACCTATTCCATTCGATTGTTATCAAAGCAATTGTATTAAAAAAAACCTACGTGTTCACTATTAAATACTTTAAGCAATTATGGACTTATTTTTCTATATCAACACAAGTAAATTTTTTAAATTAATTATTTGTAAACATAGTGCAATAGATTTTTTTTTTTTTTTTTCCTAACTAGGGCATCTCGCAGATTACCACTAAGGTAGTGACTGCTTAACCGGGCTTTCCTGTGGCTGCCTTAAGCTACTACACTCAAAGCCTTCAGCCAGGGCATACTATTCTAATTAAAACTAGGCGAATGCTCGCTAAGGGCCACCCCCTGTGGGGTGCGAACCTCGGCTTAGGGCATTCGCTGAGGGGAGGACAGCAAGAGGGACAGGCTGGATCAAAATGGTGGTTTCATGATTATTGATCGGGGAATTTAAAGCTACAGGCTCAGCGGCAACGCGTGCTGGCGCTTCGTCGACGAGCAAGGGTCGGGGGGGAGTATCGTTTACTCGGGAGGGTCGCGATCGCGGGGGACCTCTACGGCGAGGTCGGTAACGCGGGTGTCGGTTGTGTTTGTGCACTGTACTCGTGGCCCTATTACTTTCCTGTAGGAGGGTGATGGGGTCATCTGGGTCGGAGAGGATATGCCTTGGGCGGCGAAAGTGACTGATTCTAGAGGGAATGTAACTAGCTGCCTCGACAACCAGAGGGTTGCGATGTTTGACGGCTGAATCGAAGTAACGCTTTGACATGCGTTTGAGAAACTGGTGGATGGTAGGTATTTTAAGATCGAGATGGAAGATCTCATTTCTAACATACATGGGGGATCCCGTGGCTCTACGGAGGAATCGGTTCTGTAGGGTTTGCAACCTATGGATGAATCGGGGTTTGGTATGTGCAAAGACGATACCCGCATAGGTCATGATTGGGCGAATGCACGTGGTGTAAGTTCGCAATTTGCACCTGAGTGACATTTTGCTACGTGCATTTAATATGAAATGGAGTCTACTGAGAGCGAAAGAGGCTCGCGAGTGAACCGCCTTTATGTGCTCTGAAAACGTGAGATGCCTGTCTAAGATCACATCTAGATATTTGGCTCGCTTAGCCCAAGGGATCGGCTTGCCGAACATGGTGACTGATCGGGGGAAAAAGAGGGATTTAGCCGCGGTTTCGAGAAGAGGACCGCTTGGCTTTTGTCGGGATTGACCTCGATTCTCCACTTCCTAAACCAGGCGCCAAGGTTATTGACCGCCTGTTGGAGGTTTTGGAGCATCGAAACGGAACCTATGCCTTTACAGTAGATGGCAGTGTCGTCTGCGAACAGAGCCAACTGAGTCTTTTTATTTCTAGGGATATCGCTGGTGAATAGCGTGAACAATAGGGGAGCGAGTACAGAGCGCTGAGGGACTCCTGCTCGGATCTGACGAGGGGTGGATAGGGCTCCGTCTATGCGATAGCGAAAGGTGCGATTCGACAAGTAGTCTCGTAAGATGAGCACGAGACGATCGGGCACACCGAGTTTGTAGAGCTTATACAATAAGCCGTTGTGCCAGACTTTGTCGAACGCTTTCGCTATATCAAAGAAGATAGCGCCTGTCATTAAGCCGCGGTGGATGCCGCTGCTTATATGTTCTATGATACGGTGGGCCTGATGCACGCTAGAGTGCTGGGTTCGAAAGCCGAACTGTTCGTTGGGGATTAAGCCCTTAGTCTCGGCGTAGTCTCTGAGTCGCTTATAGATAAGCTTTTCATAGAGTTTGCCGAGTACTTTGAGCAGACTGATGGGACGGTAACTGGTGGGATCTGATTTGGGCTTGCCAGGTTTTGGAATACCTATGACAGTGGCCTCTTTCCATGTTTGGGGAAAGATATTATTGCTTAGAGCACCATTGAAGATGGTGGTCAGTAGCATAATGAGATGTGCGGGGAAGAGTTGGATCACCCTATTGGTAAGTCCGTCTGAACCGGGGGCTTTTCTAGTTTTTAGACCTTTGATTAAGTCGTGCACTTCGTCCGGAGCGACTGGAGGCAGAGGACTATCAGGGTCTTCGACGGGAGGGAGAGAGGCTCTGCTTTTGACTTCGGCGTCGACCTCTGCGAGGTGAGCTTGGTCTACTGGCTGAGAGCTGGGAGAGCATTGGAGCTCGAGACTATCTGCTAGGCACTCGGCCTTTTCGATGTCGTCGAATGCTATTGACTTATCGGGGCGTATCAGGGGGGGCATAGTGGCTATCTCCTGGGATTTGAGTTTCCTCTGAAGTTCCCAGAAGGCCGTGTGAGTGGGCTCTAGCTCGCTAAGCATCTTGTCCCAGCCCGCTTCACGCAGCTCCGCTACGCGTGTACTTACAGTTCGCTGTAAGTAGCGCATATGGGCTTTGTTTGCGGCACAGGGGAAGCTGCTGTAGGCACGGGTGGCCGCATTCTTCTCTGTCATTAGAGCACGTACATCGTCGGGGAGCTTCCAGCGACGATTATCCGTCGCTGGGACCTCCCTTGAACAGTCGTTCAGGACAGATTGTACGTGCTCCGTGAGAGAGTCGATCGCGGCCGTCGTGTCAGCGATAGAGTCGAAATTATTTGGGATTGAGTCTAACTGAGGGGATGTGGTGGGTTTCAGCTGTTCGCTTACTCGCCTCCAGTCTGTTATCTTTTTGGTAGCAGAGGGTTGGTCGGGGTCATGATGACCTATGCGGGAGTCGCGTCTTAGTAGTATTGGACGGTGGTCAGAGTTAAGCTCGTGCACCGTTTCTATCGAGTCTAGTCTCAAGTTGACACTCTTAAGGAGTGCCACATCGAGGACATCCTGAGTAAAACTGGGGTCGTGAGGAAAATGAGTGGGAATCATCGGAGCGATGACGTCAAAGTTCAGGAAGGTGGAGAGGTCGAACAAGTGTCGACCTCTGGGGTTGGTTCTGGTACTATTCCAGGAGGGATGCTTTGCATTGAGGTCGCCCGCTATGATAACGGAGTCGCTCATGCCTAATAGGATAGTGAAATCGTCTGAGATATGTTGGAAATTCTCAGCCGGCGTAGTGGGAGGGAGGTAGACCGATACTAGCATGATCGGCTGATGGCCAGTCATGGATAGTCGGCAGATAGTGACTTCTAATTTACTTAGGGGAGGAGGGTCCATAGGTATGCAATACAGATCCCGTTTGTAATAAATAAGGGTGCCGCCCTTGTGACAACGCGTCCTATCATTACGGATGAGACGGTAGTTAGCTATAGAGGGGTTTCGGTGACTGGGTTTAAGGAACGTTTCCTGAACGAGGAGTAGGTCAATTTGATGGTCGCGGAGGAATTCCGAAATCTCATCGCGTTGACCGCGGATGCCGTTTGCATTGAAGATGCCTATTTTAAGGATCGGGGTTTATGCCTCGCTGTACTGGTGTTAGACATTATGAGGTTTATAAGAGTGGATTTTTTGCATGACGTCAGAGTATTCGAATAATACTCTTTGCAACATAGGGATGTTTTCAGTTTGTCTGGCTACGAGGATTTCCTGAGCCATCTGTATAGCGCGAGGGGAACAGTAGGCCATGTAGGTATCAGATATTATGTTATAGACGTCCGAAGTGGACAACTGAGCGGCCGCGGGAGCGACGGTACTGGGGCGCGGTGCTTTATGAGCGGGAGCGGGAGCGGGAGCGGGTTTGTAGTGAGCGCGGGGGGAGGGGGGAGGTGGATGCGTTGATCCATGAGAGAGGTAATTTTATTCGGAGGAGATTGAGATTGAGTTAAGGGGGTCGCGGCGTTCGATAAGGCTGGGAAGGCCTGACGGTACTGGAGTTGATTCCAGGGGCTAGGCCTCTGAGGGCTTAGCCGCTCAGGGATTTGAGATGACGGGATAGGGAAGTATTCCCTTTGCTTTTGCTGACGATCGTCTAAACGTTTCGTCAGTTTGGGCGAAGTAGATTTGGGGGCTTTGGAGCAGCCACGGTAGTTGGCTGTGTGACCCTCTTGCCCGCATAGCACACAGCTAGGTGGGATGTCACACTGACTACGGTCTTTTGGACGGGAGCATTCAGCAGTGCCGTGGTCACCCAGGCACTTGACGCACCTGGGTTTCGCATGACAGAACTTCTGCGAATGCCCATATAACTGGCAACGATGACATTGCCCTATCGCGTGATTTTTCCAGGGCTTCTCTATTGTGAAGCCCATGAGGTTGCAAATTGACTTTACATTAAAAATCGGGTTATGCCCTTCGATAGGGGAGCACACGACGAGTACCATGTCGTATGCTTCCCTACCGCGCGAACGGTGCATACGGTGCACTTCGTCTGCTGGGATATTTTGCGACTTAAGGTCGGCTAGGATTTCGGCGGGAGTGATCTCCTTTGGGATCTTTTTGATGACTACCCTAGTCTGTTTCTCTTCTGGGAGAGAGTATGTGTGGAATGACACGTTCCTGTCTCTCAGAAGTCGGGTTAGGGACCTGTAGTCGGTCGAGGTCGGGACAATGACTTTAATACCCTGTTGGGTAGAACGGGCATTGGTATAGCCGATCTTGAGATCGACACACCACTTTGAAATGGCCGTCCACTTCTCCTTGTCCTGAATGAACACAGGAGGTGGAGGCGCGACCTTTCTCTGGCCAGAAGTAGGGGAGGTGGGAGCATCCTGCGAAGAGGATGACGTAATCGGGCGGGGGCAATAGAATTGCGCGTGGGCCGAGTCATACCGCCGCTCCCGGAACGCTACCACGATACCATTTCGCCTTAAAACGTTATTTCTTTATTTTTCTTTTTACTGGGGTCCTGTTGGGTGATGATAAATAACCTACAACCTTCCCCAATAATTTGGCTATCAAATGCAAAAAAGATTAATTCACATCCGACCAGTAGTTCCTGAGATTAGCGCGTTCAAACAAACAAACAAGCTCTTTAGTTTTATTATATTATTATAGATAATCGTGAGTACAAAAGCTATATATTAGAACGCTATCAGCAGATGGAACGAACGATTGTTTTCCGGATGTAGCAGACATGACGTTAAAATAAATAAAGCTGTGTACAGCTCTCGATTTCCTATGTTCCGCCGCTTCCGTTCCAGTTTGCTAGAAAAGATATTTTCTCGCCTCTCAGTGAGCTTATCAAAACCTGGAAATAATGATTTAGTTGAAGCGTTTGCTTTGTTGAAATATTTATTACAGTGTTTATTTATTTATTGGTTCTGGATATAACAAAATGGATGTTGCTGGTAGTTTATTTTCTGACATAAAATTCACGATAATATAGTTTTTGTAATTTTCACAATAAATAAAAAAATAAAAATTATTGTATTTTTCTTTATTCCATAAAAAAGACGGAAAAAGAAAACAGAAAATCAATAAAAAAACAAAAAACATTTACAATCAGTGAGAGCCCTTCATTTAAAAAGTTACTCAATACTCAAGTATACAAAGTATCATTGTTTACAAAGACATAATCATTGTGGACCCTATTGGATACAACAAAGTAGAAAAGAGGAAGAGGGCTTTCATTTGACGTTTGGATTGGGTACTTCGTAGAGATAAAATATGTATTACGTTAACGATTCCTTCATGCACTATGGGGCAATAAAAGGCTTTAACAACTATAACGATTTTCAACCAAACAAACAAAACATGATAAATAAGCAAACAGACAGCTCGAGTATCTGCAATGTAAAAAATGCGAAGAACTGCTGAAAGATATTCAAAAGATCTTAGATTGCAGAGAGATCTAGAAAAAAAAATCTATGTAGCTACCAAATTGTTCAATAATTAATAAGTACTCGTAGTGGCACCGAGTTGTACGTGGCAGTGAGAGCATGTAAACTGTTATTTAATTTTGATTAATAAACATTATAGAAAAAAAGTTAGTCGGTGAAGGAAAACATCATGAGGAAACCGGCATGCCAGAGAGATATTTCTCGATGGCATATGATGCCAAGTCAGAGGCCCATGGGCGGCTTTAAAACTCTGACACCACGTTATTCACTAACCACACGAAAAGAAGAAGAAGCTCGAGTTAAAATACATTAGACCTCCACCTAATCTACACCACTCCAATATGGAAACAGCAGTTAAAGCACTTAGGTATCGACTTCCAATAGTTTGTGTCTATTTGGTCAAACTCGGTGACATACAAGTTAGTACAAACACGAAATAGGGTGGTCCCGCATCTTAAGCAGGCCAAATTACAACTGACTAAGAACTTATACACACACCAAGTTCAGACAGAGTAATATTAAAGCTGTTAAGTAGCTCCACATACATGTCCAAATTGCTTTAAGTAATATTTATGCGCAAACGTAATTAAGTTTTACGGGTTTTGTCCAAATAGCGTAACCTCTTAAAGGGTACTTTGCAAACAACTTGGTCTATAGACGTTAATTGAAATTATGGTGACAGATTTTCTTATGAAATATTACTTTGGTTATTCCAATTTGGGTTGGCCGCATTGTTTTGGGTGTTATAAAACGATGAGAAAATTAACTTGAACTTAAAATAAAATAACTAAAACAGAAACAACAAACATCTGAAATCTGTAGTTTTGGATTCATCTGTCAATATTTTGCGTTGTTGAAAACCTTTCATTTGGTAGATTGTAATGTGCTTGGTTATAAATTAGTCATAACGGATTCATAGCTTTTGATAGAAAAATACAAATTAATTTGTTTGCACTTGTAATTCTTATAAAAAATTGGACCCCAGGAATAAGTTTGGCGACATTCAGCATCCAAAAATCAATCTAACAACGTGAATTCTTATCATCTGAGTATCTTCATTCAATCGTTTTGTCTCTGGCATTTTCATAAATTTTACGGCTACTAGGTGTCAAACTCACAGACCGCAATACGAGCTCTATACTTCGTTCCAAAACACAAATAATAATAATATAATAAATACTTTATTTCAGACCATGGTGTCCATTTTGTTAGTAACAATGTTCTTATAGACTAGTGTTAGTAATACGCAAATCAATCACAATAAAATAAAGTAAATTCAACAATCACTACTGCGCCATTCCATGACAAATGACGCAGCAATGATTGATGAAACTACAGTCCAGCCGACTAGCGATCATGCTAAGGATGCTGTTGGCGCTGCTACGTACTCTATGCACCAAGGATGCGCACCTTTTACGCATCGTAGCATAAAAGCAGTCTACGCGATGTTCAGCAAACATCCCTGATGCACTACAGAATCGCCGCAGCCCCATCAGCACCCTGAACGCATTATTGAATTGGACTCGGAGAGCACTGTAAGACTTTTGAGTATAGTCGGCCCACAGGCTGCACGTGTAGAGTGATGTACAATAAGACCTAAAAAGTGTAATTTTGACTTTTTTTTTTGGAAATAGCGGATGCTGGCCGCACAGTTGTTGGACTAAAGTGGAACTGGGCTGGCCACATTGTCGTATTTCGGAGCAGTATAGTATAGTAATGACTAGCGACAGCCACCATGGCCCACGTAGAATGGCCTACTTGAAGGACTAAGTGCGGAAACTAATAATTTACGTAAAACACAGAACGTGATGTCAGTTTAACAAATTATATTACAACTATGGAAAATTAGAAAACATCATTTTCATAAAACATCCGTCACTAATCGCAGCTAAAAACACAGATTAAAAATAGTCCACACATCCTTGTCCCACATTCTGCAGTCATACAACGCAATATTGTTTGTATGTGGCTAGCAATCCGATGTTGTGACTTCCGAGTTGGCCAATAACGAACCCGAGTGGTGTTTGTGTAATGCACTTGCTCCCATCGGCTAGTGCTTGCAACACTGTGGAACTTTTAACATAAATTACTGGTAATATATTGGTGCGGTATTAAATTTAGAAAAACTTTGCGTGTTTTCTTATAATAAAGTTGTAGTTAGTTGAAGTTATGCTTAGAGAAAAATTGTATTTCTTTGTGATAGTAAGGTTGCAGCTTGGTATTCTGATTAACCACTATCTCTTACTTCTTAAATAATCCAAAAATATAGTAACCTAATCTAATAAATAAAGTAAAATTTGGCGTCGAAAAATTCCTCCGTATCGCTGTCGAGTTGTAATGTAATACTTGTAATGTACCCAAAAGACTGGCAGTATTGCCACATTGTGTATGGCAATGCTTAGCCTCTGGCCAAAGTAAAAGACAGCTTTTGGGTCACGGTATAAACGTATATATTTTTATCCTCTTTAATAATATAAAAATATTTTACCGAACATTTAATATTATACTAATAATAACTAGGTATTGCCCGCGGCTTCGCTCGGGTGGATGTCGGAAAATATCCCACTGCAACGGACTTGCTGGGATTAAAAGTTCCCTATGTATCAATCTAGGTTATAAACTATCTGTGTGCCATATTTCATCAAAATTCGTTCAGCCGTTTTTACGCCATACTAAATAAAAAACCATAAAAAATAAAAACAAAAAAAAGGGAAAAAGACAAACGGACCAAAAATCTTCGTTACTATTTTATTATATGTAGGTATAGATAAAACCACCATTCCTTGTTGACATAATCACTTCGCGGCCTTGTGACCGCAATAAGATGTTATTAGTCCACATATTCTGTTGCCCATCCCACAACCCACAGCTTATCCCTTAGTCGCACCCATGGGAAGCATAGTTGCCCCTAATAGTACCCGGTAAACAGGTGTCAAAGATGACCAACTTAACCTCTTTAGTAGGCTGTGGCTACATAGTTTAACCTCAAAATATAGGCCCATCACACACGAAAAACTTTTTGTCTTTGAAAACATTTTTAACCGCGGGCAACATGTCACTGAAAGGTAATTTCATTGGTGTTCCAAAAAAATGTTTCTGTTTTGTTGTGATGCATCCCAGGGCTTGTCACAATAGCAGACATGCACGCTTGTAAAATCATGTTAGGGAAATCTAGTTCACGTCAACAGATATGGAACCGAAATCAAATTAGACACTACTACATCCACTTATTGTTGAACCAGAAATTCAATATTGAAAAAGGAGAAACGATAAGCTTTTCCGGTTATGCACTTAAATACTAAAATCATCATTCACATTACATCATTTTCATACATTAATCAGCCTCCTCTCTTCGAGAAGCAGTGGGCTGTAATCTACCACACGGGCCCAGTGCGGGTTGCTAGATGTCACAAGTCCTAAATTTTTTGGTCCTAGGACATGCCGGTTCCCTCACTTTATTTTTCGCCACCGTTTTGAGAGCGATTAAATTATGTGTTTCATTGTTTATTTAGTTATGTGTGTTTGTTTTGGGTGATGAAATTATTTACACAAAGTAAAGCACCTGCCTGGGTTCGAACCCACGACTTACAACTCGTAATTCGTGGTCGTTACCTATGGGTACCACTGATCATAATTATAAGGTTGTTCAAATAAATCAATGCGAAATAATGGAAGAGGATTTCTCGAAAGGAATCGTTACTGAGGAAATATATTAATAATGGCCCCAATTTGGCTTATTGACAAACAACCAGGTTTTCCTGCTCTATTGTACTTAATTCATGTCAAAATGTATGTACCTATACAACGTCTATGATCGGTATGTCTAAAATAAATGAATATGAGAGAATTTTTAGATAAATGTGTGGCCGCATACAAACTACGCATCAAAGACCTGACGTCACACAAGTCCTACATCGCGCAATTAGAGTTTACCGCGCGAACACCATATATATAACTTTCCGACATCAATCGTTGGGCGGTTGCCCGCCAGACACGACACCAGTCTGGTCGGAGGATCCTCCCTTTTTTAAGACGTATGGAGTGACGAAAATGGAAGAAATGAATATAAGGGGAAATTTTAAAATGGCACGAGTGACAGACATGTTGAAAGGAAATCGTTTAGCCTGGTATGGGCATGTGATGAGGTGGGCGGAAACGTATGTGACTAAAAGAGTGATGACTATAAATGTTGATGGATGGCGAGGTAGAGGAAGGCCAAAGAAAAGGTGGATGAATTGTGTGAGGAATGATATGAAAGAGAAGGGAGCGAATGATAGCGTGACGGTTGACAGGAAAGAGTGGGAAAAGATAACGTGATGCGCCAACCCCACGTTACACGGGACAAGGGCAGGAAGATGATGATGAAAATTAAATACTTAAAGAAAAGTAAAGCCATATTTATTTATGGTGACCAATGTGCGGTGCAAGTGAATTATACAAAAATAAAACCGGACAAGTGCGTGTCGGACCACACACCATGTTCGGATACATCGATATAGGTCACGGTCAATTCTCCAACTGCAAAGTGACAAAACTAAAAATTAACCGTTTTAGATATTTCATAATTTCCTTTACTCGTGCTGTGAGTCCTTGCTTCTTGCCAAATTTCATGATTCTAGGTTGGAAAAAAATCATAATTACAAAATTCAAAATATTTTAAATCACACAAACCTACAAGGGCACAAAACCTCAGAAGCTAGGTGCACGGTTTCAATTGGTCGTTTCCTATAGAGAAGAGCCAGCAAGAAACTCCACGGTTACTCTTTTAAAAGTAAATGGTTTTTACAATGTTTTCATATGACAGTATTTAAAGGTATGGGATAACAGTGTAGGCCTAACAACCAGGTACTTAGTAAAATATAAAATGGTCCACAGATCTACAGTCTGTTAAGCAACTTTCTCACATTCACAAAATTTTAAAGAAACGAATCTCTCTATTTGGAAACTTTGGATCTATTTGGAAACTTTCCAAATGCATTTTTTGCACCTAAAATGGGTACAACATCAAATTCAATGTTATAATCGCAATTCATTATTAATATTCTAGTTCGCCTAATATATATTCAAGTGCGGTAAATATTTGACAGTTATTTGTGACGTTGCCAACTTTTAGGATAAACCCTCTTAAGAAGCATTCTGACCGGTGCCAGCTATCCACATTAGTGGCATGGCCGCTAATAACACGGATTCTAGTAATTACTCCCATTTCAAATGAAATAACGACCCAATCTCATTTTATTTGTGCAGAATAAACAATTTTCCTTTCTTTCTTTCAAAAAATAATCTCAAATAAATTGCCAACAATCAAGCCAAACAAGCAATATGTCAAACAAGGAAGAAACTAATAAAGACCAGTAATTTTCCTGCTCTGTTTTAGTTAACAAGCGCCGTGACCGCTACAGGCCGTCCACATTGGTGGCGTGGCGTGACGGCCCGAAGGACCACAGTGTACTAAGCTAGCAATTACTCACAGCTAATGTACGACAATGTTTAGCCTGTTAATCCTAACGCATGCGTGTGATTCTAATGGGCCTGAGCTGCTCGAATTTTGGTCCTCCAGAGTAGATTTTGCGACAACCAGTCTTACTAAGGAGTGTCGTGTTGCCTAGTATCTGGGAATCATATAGGCAGTCGCTCCATGAAAAATACTGGTATTCAACTGCATGCGGTTAGATTGGAAGCCGACCCGAATTGAGGCGATTCGCACGAAGTTAATTTATTTATGAACGAATTGACAACACCGGAAAAACGTATTAGGCAATTGGCACATTTTGAATTTTATGCAATAAACTTAAGACAAAAGTACGCTAACTTTACTGCAGCCTTTCAAATGACAACTGCCGTACCACGGCAGCTGTCAAAATCATAGTCAACTGACACTTGCCGTGCTACGGCAGGTTGATTATGGTCCAACTATATTGCGATTATCTATGAAACTAAGCGTCCTATCTCTATCGTTCTTGTGGTATTGTGAGCATGAAAGACAGAGCTAGCAATAAAACATGCCATGCTATCAACATTTTAAGCATTAAAACGAATGTATGGCACTCGGAAGTTACTTCCGAATGTTGCAAACAAAATGGCGGCAATTCGCAAATGTTGCGAATTAATATTTTTATATTTTATTTCTCAAATAAATCATAAAAATAGAACTGCTTTCAATATAGAGGTAATTTAATGTAGTTTTTATTAAAATTTATAAATAATTAGGAAACAAAAAGTTTATTTGTTTATAAAAAAAAATTGTGAGTCGGAACTATCGTGGTCAAGTGGTTTTTCTTTGTGATGTTAGGTGGTAATATTTAATCTAGTTGAACGTTTAAGCGTTTGAAACATTTAGATAATCCCACAAACTTGCAACTTATCTCTCAACATAAACAACTTTGACATGTTTACAATAATTACAGAGCGTTGAGTGAGTCGGGTTGGCGCCGCGAAATTCTATGATGCGTTTCAATTCGTTATCTATCTATTTATATAAAATGCTTTGTCCTGAATGACTGACTGACGGATCAACGCACAGCCTAAACCGCTAATCGTAGAGACCTGAAACTTGGAGGGTGTGTTCTTTGTATGACGTAGGCATCCGATAAGAAAGGATTTTTCGAAATTCTACCCCTAAGGGGGTGTAAAAGGTGGGCAAAGTTTGTATGGGAAACGTGATTCCTTGGTCCAATCTACTTCAAATTTTGCATAAACATTCTTTAACAGAATTAATGGAAGAGCTGTTTCGTATTTTATTGAAATTCATCTTCTAACGGGGTTAAATAGGGGTAGAAAGTTATTTTGGGAGTGATTTGCTTCGAAGTTGATATCAATACTCCTTAGTGCTTTTGATTTAAATTACATTTTATTTTGTCCTTAGATTTTGACACATGTTTGAAAAGTCAATCCGATTTTATTAAAAAAAAGGTTGAACTCACATACAGGCTTGGTGCTTGCAATGCAAATACTCTTTAAAATTGGAATGTCTCGCAAGTCACCGTACTGTATACATACGAGACGGACAGACTATATTTAGCGGCTATTATTTAGCGGCCGTTATGTGGCGGCCGTTATGTGGCGGCCGTTATGTGGCGGCCGTTATGTGGCGGCCGTTATGTGGCGGCCGTTATATAGCGGCCGTTATATGGCGGCCGTTTTATGGCAGCCGTTATGTGGCGGCCGTTATATAGCGGCCGTTATGTGGCGGGCGTTATATGGCGGTCGTTATATGGCGGGCGTTATATGGCGGTCGTTATATGGCGGCCGTTATGTGGCGGCCGTTATGTGGCGGCCGTTATTTAGCGGCCGTTATGTTGCGACCGTTATGTGGCGGCCGTTATATAGCGGCCGTTATATGGCGGCCGTTATGTGGCGGCCGTTATATAGCGGCTGTTAATGGCGGCCGTTATATAGCGGCCGTTAATGGCGGCCGTTATATAGCGGCCGTTAATGGCGGCCGTTATGTGGCGGCCGTTATGTGGCGACCGTTATATGGCGGCCGTTATGTGGCGGCCGTTATATGGCGGCCGTTATATGGCGGCCGTTATATGGCGGCCGTTATATGGCGGCCGTTATATGGCGGCCGTTATATGGCGGCCGTTATGTAGCGGCAGTTATATGGTGGCCGCCACACATCACCAACAATATAGGTCGCATAGGACTAAGGTTGCCAACTTTAGTTTTAGTTGTGATTTCCTGTGCGAGTCACAATAAAAACTTTTTCTTTCATTAATTTCTTTCTCTTAAATGGGGAATACTGTTAGTGCAATATGGTGCGCTTCAACAATTTCAAGCGGAATACCGGAAAAAAAATTGTATAGAAAATTTATTGCCCAGCAATGTAGCATATTGCGGCGTTTATTTATATTAATACTTTAAGCACACAAATTTACAGAGGCGAACTTAATGCCATAGGCATAAGTTATCTACCAGTCAACCTTTGGGTGATGCAGAGACAGTGGCAGGTGCAATAGCGAGAATTGAGGAATAAATATTTATTTAAATATAAAGATATACATATATCTATCAAAAACTATAAATATAATATATACACCTAATTATATATAAATATAAGTACAAATAAATACACATAAAAATACTAAATACGCGTTTGTTATTGTTGTAGTGTTGCGGCCGATAGTACGAGTATTAGTACCGCTTGAAGGTTTCTAAGCTTTACAGAGAGGTCTGTATTTATTCTTAGGATTCCCCTAACACCATCAAATTACCCTTTCGAATTCAAGAGAGTGCAGTTTCCCATCAAAGTATTCTTCGCAATGACTATAAACAAAGCTCAAGGTCAAACTCTTAAGATAGCGGGATTAGACTTGAGGAAAAGCTGCTTCTCCCACGGCCAGTTGTATGTGGCATGCTCCAGAGTAAGCGCACAGAGTAGCCTGGTGATTCTAGCACCCGAAAGAAAAATAAAAAATATTGTTTACAAAGAAATACTGCGGTAGGTGTAGTATTTCGATTTCGTTGTAAAAAGATAATACACCCGTGTAACTTTCGCCAGATCAAAGGCCGAGCTTCGTGTTCATAATTTAGTTTTTTTTTTTTTCAAATTAACCTTTATATCCCTACACTATAATAAAAATTGTTATGTTTTACAATTATTCAGACATTTTAACATGATAATTTATATGTTATAACAAAATTAATAACGTAAAAAACCAATAAAAAATTCTATTAGAACCATTTTCGACTTCTACGCGGACGAAGTCGCGGGCAAAAGCTAGTTTGAACATGTAATAATAACTTTCCAATAAGAATTATTGTTCTTTCTTATTGGAAAGTTAATAATCTTCGTAGAAAAATGATTTTATAATGTAAAAATATGCAGAAATTTGGTATTTATGTTGTTGAATGAGAAAAATGGGTGAAAATAACAAAACTTTTTTTTAGTGTAAACAGGCTCGTTTTATTGTAAACCACATTCTTATAAGTCTTATAAGATCCAATTGGAAATATTGTACAGATTACGAAAGAGTTATTGTTTTATATGGGTTTCATAGTAGAATAGCGAGAAATCGGGGTTTTATCGCAAGAAAACCCAAAAGGGGCGGGGCCACGTCAAGGTCACGATCAGAGTTTTTTTTAAATGCGTTTTGACAGTTGACTGTCGAAAGGATAAAGAATTGAATTAAATTAACTTCATGCGAACCACCTCAAAAAAAATATCGATTCTCCCATTCCGGACGAACAAATTCGTGCAATATAATGGAAGACACAAGAAACGTGTTTTCGGTGTTATTAATAAGTATTTAAAAAAAATATTATGTAGTGTTCAATATTGTACAGTGGTAAGGAAACCTCCGTGTGCAAGTCTCGCACTTGACCGCTTTTTTAAAACTTTACCGTAGTTTGAATAAAGTTCGAATTTCAAAAATGACTCCATAATTTTGACCTGGGTCTGACGATAAACTTTGTTTTGTAATAAGACGGATAAAAGACCATTTGTGAGATCTTCAGCAATGATTACTGAGATTATGTTTCATAATGGAAGTAATAAAATTGTTTTACCAGTTTACTATTTACCAACGTTTACTATTTACTATTTACTAAAGCCCAAAATTATCTACTATCTGAAAACAGCTTAGTAGAAATGTAATATCTAATTTGTAGGTAAATACATACTCGTAGAATAACGTGTGGATCCTATTGATCTTGGCTATCAGGAATCAATTGCCTAATGTAGCCATTGATACCCGATGGTTACTACCAGATACACAACCGTAACTAGTTTGTGGTATTATGGGCTAGTCTATGTGTTAGGCTCGACTTTAATGGCATCTGTGTGTTTGTAGTACAATCAATAAAGATGGATGGAGTTTGATCTTGTTGAGATAAATCAATTACTGAATCAGAGTTTAACTGTATTTGGTCTTACTTTTTTTGCGATAACGTAAAATACATTTCACTTATGTCCTAAATTACTTTCGTACTAATCAATCAAATCATTGTTACGGTCAAAGAAGCGACAATGTTGAGCAATTTTCAAGCAAATTCCTTTCACACTTATGTAGCGCATGTCACTTTTTCGAACTAGCATTTTCATTCAAAACTTTTTGGCAATGACGGAATCGGAAAAAAAAAGTGCAAGTCAAAATTAACCTTAAAGTGCTTTGCATATTTCTAGACTGCACATATGAAGTAAATTCGCTATAAAGAAATTAAACATAAAATAAAATTTCTCAGTAACAGCCAGGAGTCAGGATTTCTGCCCGATTGATGGCAATAGGCTCGCCCCCTATTACATCGGACTTGTAACATAACTGGCGAAATGTGGGTGTACTATATGTAGGTACACCCCTGCCGAACCTTTCGAGGATTGCAGGCGTGAAACATCACGCCTGTAATCCTCGAAACTGCGGTGGTAAAAATTGAAGAGAATAAAATTCAACCACTGAAGCTAAGTGTAGGTACATATAGTAGATACCTATATTATTATCTACATAACATTGTTATGTTATGTATGTGTCAATTTTTACCACCGCAGTTTTATATTAACGAACGCCATAAAAAACCTTCAAATTACAGGAGCTGCAATTTTTTGTACGTAAACCGTCTGTTTCACAGATTTTAACAAACGAATATTCGCATCTGTTTTCGAAATGCCAACCAACGTCGGGCAAAAACGAAAATCATTGTAATTGGGGGCAAAAATGTTTATATATTGCGATATTTTTTGGTATAATAAAGTATTCAATATAAATGTTTTATTTAATTTGTACTTCAATGATTACTAGGTACTTTAACATATCAAAACCGATATTATTTGTATCTAAGGTTGAGTTCGATTTTTACTTTTTTCGATAGACTTCTTCCATTTAAAAGGCATAGATTTTTATTAATTCTGTTTGTCATACAATTATTTTGCAACGTTTTAAGTTTAACTAGACTGCGCGCAAGACAAGTCTGCGCGCGACTGGTGGTGCTTGTAATATTTAAATATTAAATCTATATTAATAATTAATCTTATATTAATATTAATTAATTAAATAATTCTATACTTAATTAGACCTTACATAAATGGCAAAACGGCGGCATAATTATTAGTTCCGATTTCAGCTGTGCGCAGACTTTTCTTTCGAGCACTCTAGAAGTACCTACAGTTTTTGGATGTATGTCATTCATGACACAAGCGACATTGCGGATTTTCTTGCAAGACTAATTAAAACTAAAACCTACTTTTGTAATCTTTTACTCCCACGTACCTTTTGTTATAAAATTCGTGCCAAATAAGATAAGAAAAACCTTTGATCATGTAATAATTTAATCAACATGGTAATCGGAACTATACCTTTATAGTTTTAACGTACCGGACGTTATACTCCTTTATACATGACGTCACGGGAATTACCACAAATTCTAGTGAATAATTTATGGGATGAAAATGGGATATATGTGAATGACGTTGACGACCGGGCGGTCACTCCCATGTCATTCGATACCCGAATAAGTGATGTCTGGTGTTAATAAACCTTTGGGTTTTAAAGTTTTACATTATTTTAAAACCCAGTAAACTTAAACACACACGTGCTTAAAATTATACCTATCTAAGAATGATAATATCGTAATGACTGCTATTAATTTATTCTTGGTACTGTAGATGTTTTCATTTAGATGTATCGCAATAAGATAGGATAAAAACTAAACAGGGATTTTCAGGCTTTTAAAGTTGAAAAAGAAAAGTGGTATTTTTGTATCACTAGAGGTAACATATTGAAATTCGTCCTACACAATGTCTCAATTATGTTCGCTAAGCAAAAATTTCCCTTCGCGTCATTCGCTCCTGGTATATTTGGAACAGTTGTTGCTGGTTATTTGGGGCTTTTAGTTGCTAAGAACAGGCTAGGAACACAATTAGACGAGCTTTTATACGCTTTCTATTGTTAAATAGGTAAAAAAAAAAATTGAAACACACTAAAGATCAATAAATTTAATTTAATTTATTCTGACAGGAGTTAATAAAAGTGGTCCAGGGCCCATTGGCAATCGGTTTCAAAATGTTTCGTAATTCTACAACGACTTTCAACAGCATTGACTTTTCTATAATCGTTTTCGCTAGTAGAATGACACTTTGTTTAGAAATTCTGAAAGCCTTGATCAATTTTGTCGATCCATGAACATGAACCTGTCAGTGTGCTAGTATTGAAACAGTTATGCAAGAGTTATTCCTTAGAAGTGTCTTCATCTGCCATGCCTTTTCACAACTATGTTGGGGTCAACTTCCAGTCTAACCGGATGCAGCTGAATACCAGTATTTTACATGGAGCGACTGCTTATCTGACGTCCACAACCCAGTTACTGGGTAATACGATACCCCTTGGTAAGACTGGTTGTCAGGCTTTCGGTCTTCTGACGACCCGTAACGTCTGTCAAAGATCTACGAATGACAGCCGGGACCAATGGCTTAACGTGCTTTCCGAGAAACGGATTCGTCCTACACACTAACGTACGTAATTAATCTCTTAAACCTTACGAATAACTCCAATGAAACGTTCGAAATCAGAAAAAGCATTCCATCTTTAACGAGCCGGAAGAAAAAATATTTAGGATCATAGGATCAGATTAGAAGATATATTTACCGATATTTGTTACCGTCGAAGTAGATTGCGATTGGCGACAGTGAGATATCATCCTTTCTTGTTAAATTATATTATCAATTACATTCGGTTCAATGGGCCGTGATTGTTATCTTTTGTGCTATTCTCTTGACGAAACGATACGGTCACAAAATACATAGGTTCAGAAGGTCGGCTCCATACAACGAGATCCGTGACGGATAGGCAACTGTCCCACCGCCGCCCGCCACCGCTGATATATGCCAGTGACCTTGAGTGATTAGCATGCGTGTTCTCTACTGACCTCACGCAACGCGTCGTACGTCCAGCCAGTAATAGGAATCAAAGAGCACTGTCCCCAATTTGACGCATTATTAATTTATTATACATAAAACCAAATGTATTTTAATAAAACACGAATACTAAAAGATTTATAAATAAATTATCTTTAAAATAACGAAGGTTTAAAAAAAATGCGCTTGATAGATATTGCGTGATACTTAGTATTTTATCCGCGTTAGACAAAAATTTACAAATTAATTTCACTATGTAATATAAACATAATCTATAATATTTATATATTAAGTTATTATAAAAATGCTTTAATTAAACATATTTTTTTTTCCAAATCATTACCACTACTGGTTTAGACGTGATCTTCAGTATAAAATCATTAAAAGTCGGTTATCATCGCCTTAACGAGAAGCGAGAAGACCTAGTAACTAAAATCAAGTTGGCGAGCAACGATCAGTAACTTCACAATGACAGCACGAGCGATTAGTCGCTTGTATGCATAATATGTACCAAGAGTGAGTCACTCAGCGAGTGTTCTGTCCACCAAGCGACCTTCGCTGAGCAAGTATTCTTCAATAGCTCTGGTCACTGCAACAAATATATTCAATATATAACAACTATTAATATATGTATCTCATATATTTACACGGGACGTACACTCTTTTAGATGTTTCTTGAGCGAGAAAATTGTTGATAGCTAGTCGCCTCCTCGTCAGCGGTGGAACAGGTGCCTTAAGTAATGAAGGCATCACATGTCGCCGCGACCGTGCCGTGACCATGATTTAGCCGTAAAAATCCATACGGACACGGTCCTGCCACGACGGCCGCATGCGTTTTTGCGAAGTATATTGAACCTTTCACACACACACATACAAATGGCTGCGGCACGGGTCGTGTAATTTCGCGATATTCATCTGAACACACGGGGACCGGCAAACCTGTACGTGTGAAAGCTCCAGGTACAACCGCGTGAACGGTCATTTTTTTCAAGGGAAGTCGAGTATGAAAACAAAGAGCCTGAGTGCAAGCACCTATTTTCGCTCGGTGTATGAAGTTGACCTTCTGTAGATACGTATCTATGTTGTGACGAAACGATACGGACGTTGTTAATGTACAACCTTCATTGACTCTTTGTTCTATTTCAGTAGCCTTTGATTCAGAGTCAAATTATATTAAGGCTTCGTGATCAAAGATATTAATAGACAATCCTTAAAAGTTCTTTCAGGGCTTTAATGTAAAATTACTTTTCATAAAAGCAAAGATGACTCACCAGATACGACGTTACATAAATAAAAATTAAAATATCTTGAATGAGTTTTGACACATTTTAAGATGAATTAAGTGAAATGTTAATATTGACAGAGTGTTCAAAGTTGTAGGCTTAGTAACAACTTACGGAGGTCTTTACAGAAGAGATTAAAAAGGATGATTAAAGATGTTTCTGGACCGTGGTGTACCTACCACAAAGCTAGCAATTTTTCTATTGATTTAAAGGTACTTCATGAACCTAGCGCGGAATGTGGAAAAAGGTGTGGTGCAATTTTGGATAGAAGTTTGTTCGGCAGTGGGCTGCGATATAAGAAAGAAAGAAAGAAAAATAAGTTTATTTACAATTACATTTGCTCGAAAAGAGCCTTTTCCAAGCAGTAAATTAGTGCGGAAAGTGTCACTTTTTTTCACTAGTGCTTTTTACTTTTCTGTTTTTTTTTTTAATTTTAGTGGCCGTCGTCAGCCCGTTGCAAAGAGTTTTTATTATTTGAGAAAAGTTTTACAAATCAGATGATGATGATAACGATGACGATGGCGATGACGAAGAAGTCGAAGTCGAAGTCGAAGTCGAAGTCGAAGTCGAAGTCGAAGTCGAAGTCGAAGTCGAAGTCGAAGTCGAAGTCGAAGTCGAACTCGAAGTCGGAGTCGAAGTCGAAGTCGATGTCGATGTCGATGTCGATGTCGATGTCGAAGTCATGAATGTTGTTTTTATCATTTATACGTCGTAATATGTAGATGGTAAGTAGTCGCCTATGATGTGTAGGTACATCGTATGCGACTACCGTAAGGCTCGCTCGTTTTTTTTTAATTTCCTCGCACAATGCATAGTAAAACGTTGTATGATACACGTGCGTAAGATGATTTCCGAAAATTAATTAACGAATTTCCGAAATCCTTCCGCACTTATAGCATAAATAACTATTTCCACAGAAACACTTGAATACAAAAAGATAATTAGCTCGAGTAGAACAATAAAACACACTATATTTAAATATAATCTCTCGGATATTGTGTCTGCTATTTAATATCCTTCACAACCCTAAAACACCATCCTATCTGCGGGAACGCTTTTCTTACGCCCGTCCTTCTGATGCTCCTTGCAGGTCGCATCTTAGAAATCTCCTTAAATCTCCTCCCCACTCAACCGACTTCTACTCCTACTCCTTCAGCGTGCACGCGGTTCGGTTGTGGAATTCACTTCCGCCTGACATTAGGGACTGCCTAACTGTTGCAATTTTTAAAAGAAGAGTGAAAGAACACTATCTGTCCACTTCGTCATAGTTGCATATTTTGTATTTATTATTTTATGCTACATTATATTTAAGTATATTTATTTTAGTGATATTTAGTTTAGAAGTATTTATGTAAGTTTATTCTCATATTGTATGTTTATGGTTAAATTAGTGAATAATTAAGAGTTTTTATTTTATGTATATTATTTTCTCTTCTAATCTTACACACGTTGTCTACATCTCTTTAACTACTTTCCTATCGCAGGTATGCTGGAAGATATTTCTTTAGAAATAAGCATCACCTTTGTACGTATTTTTCTGTTCCTTTCTTCTTGTCTATTTATATGTGTGTACATAAACTGTTAAATAAAATAAATAAATAATTACGAGCACAAAACAGAAATAGTCGGGAACTGCTGGCACGTTATGACGGTAACAAGAAGGCTTCCACTCAGCATGATGCTGTGCTATGGGGACCCACAGCACAGCGCTGATTTTCACTGGTCACACGAAAAAGACGTACGGAAACTAAGTCAGTTTTAATGAATTCTACATAAATAGGTAAAATCCATAAGTATTAAATAGTTTATAGATTGAAAATATTTATCCCCGAATTTTCACCTAAATTAACCCAGGCTACTAATGTTAAATAGGTCGCCACATTTGACACGTGTCGAGAATTCACACAGATTATGACATCTAAATTAAATCTCGAACAAACATGGATTGATTGATCAGATGTGATTGTGCAATCAATGTGACCAATCAGCCGCACATGTGATTATCATTCATGGAACACATAATTTTGCAGTTGAAATTGGATGGGCCGACATTGGATGTCACATTAATCGCTAGATTAGTGAACCAAATGATATTTGATTAGTCATCAAGGAGGATTACAACGCAGAAGCCGCCAGATATGATAGTTTCCGTGTAGTTATTGTTTTGATCAATGATATGTGGTATGCTGGCTTGATAATCAGCTTCAATGGCGGACAGAAGACTATTATTGTTTTAATAGCCGTCCATGAGGCGGACAACATAGAAAAGAAAGAAAACGCGATGACACAACACTGGTAATTTATTGCAAAATATGAAACGATTGTCTGTTTACAAAAAATCTATTGACTAGACAATTTTTTTTTTAACAATATTACGGTATTGATTATTGAATAATCTGACAAAAAAATCAGAATAATTGCATGTATATTATGGTTTGTAATCGTACAAAGAAATTTTCAGAGGTATCTTCGTGATTCCAAAATAATAGATGCTGTAAGCGTCTTATTCGCAGATGACATTTCAGTTGTATTTCCATGCACAAATAACCTGACCCTTAACAAAGACATCCATCGATTGCTATCTGACATATCTGCTTGGTTAAACGAACATAACCTTGAACAAAATTTTGCTAAAACAAAGTTAATGCAATTTAGACCTTATCAAAAACGACCCCTCGAAATAAATTTTACCTACAACAAAACTAAATTAGACTGCGTTGATAATTTCAAATTGTTGGGCCTTAATATTGACACAAACTTAAATTGGAAATCTCACATAGCACACATAAGTAAAAAAATCTCTAGATTCTCTTATGCTCTATCGGAACTGAAAAGATCTACAGATTTCAAATCTGCTAAAGCAGCCTATAACGCTTAAGGTCACTCTTGGCTCCGTTACGGTGTAATACTGTGGGGTAATATACGAACGCAGATAAGCTGTTCAAGTTACAAAAAAGATGCATACGTATCTAGACGAATATAGGAGGTATGGACAGCTGTAGACCACATTTTACAGAACACAATATCCTTACACTCACATCTCTGTATATCTTTGAATTATGTTTATTTGTCAGGAAAAATATAACACTCTTCCCCTTAAATAAAGATGACTACACCCAACCACGATACTTGCGACACCAA
Source organism: Agrochola macilenta (assembly GCA_916701695.1). Lineage (NCBI taxonomy): Eukaryota > Metazoa > Arthropoda > Insecta > Lepidoptera > Noctuidae > Agrochola > Agrochola macilenta. Next base: position 11,437,558 of record OU753562.1, read on the forward strand.
AACGATCTAGCATTACCGGTTTCAAAACTATCCATCTTCCATTCAGGCCCGTATGTAATGCGTATCAAGACTTATAATAAATTACCAAAGTCTTTAAAAGACCTAAAAAGTAACAGTTTATTTAAAACAAAATTGTTTACTTATTTGAATCAGAAGTGCTACTACACATTGCAAGAGTTTTTGATGAAAAAATTGTTAAATAAATAAAAACTAATGACATAAATTGCTGACCATTGACCATTGTTTGTTTACCATACAGACCCTACATATTTTATTTAATTGAATTTATTTTAAAACTAATGACATAAATAGCTGACCATTGATTGTATACAATACCTACAGAATTAATTTATTTGAATTTATTAATTTTATTTTGATTTAACTTATTCTTATTCTTTATTACTCACAATAAATATAAAAATTCGATAGCTGCATGACTTTTTTAAAACAGACACATAATGAAAAATGTAATGTAATGTATTGTAATTGTAATTTATTGTAATGTAATGTAATTTATTGTAATGTAATGTAATTTATTAATTTTGTTTTGTTTTGTTTTGCAGTGCCCTTACAGGGTGCATGTTTGAAACTTTTACTCTTATTCCAACCTATGTACGACATGTTTGCAATAAACTGATTTGTTTTGATTTTTTTCTATCTTATCAAAATAGTTGTATTATGTTTTCAACACACTATCTTACTAGCATACATATATCCTGAAGTTTATCACATATTCTTGTGATTTTGTTTGCTGCAGTGGATCATATTCTGCCTTATGCCGATCATATATGCCTTATAAAGACCTTAAGACCTAGTGTGTTATGATCTACAACGGTTGAGACCGGATAACCAAATAAAAACAGATTTCTCTGAATTCCTTGGACTGGAATTTTATGGGATCAGAATAGAATGAATTCACCTAACTTAAATCTTTAAGAATTAAGTCGAATAATGTTTTTCTATATTTTTTGAGTGATCACTACCTACTGAAATAGAGAGGTACCTAATTTTCAGGAGATTCTTATCTCCGAGAAAGAACTATCATGAAAAGAAAAAACCAATCCATCCTTGTTCCTACGCTTCCAGTTTGAGATTGTTTTGAAGATTTCTAATAAATACAAGTACCGAAAATTAGGAATAAAACAAACGGTTTGTTACAAAGGATAATGCCGACAAACAGGTTTTGGTGTTATATTTATGACTTCTATTTGTCATTTTGAGCCAACAATTCGTCTCATCGCTGGGCAACAACCTCCCCTTTTCTTGTCGAGATCTCTATCTCGTCTTACCGGAGAAACGGTCCAAAACCTCGCTCCATTTAAGATGTTGTCCGACTTGACATCTTTATTTTACCTTGTATTTATATCTTAGGATGTTTCCTGAAAATAAAACTATGTTTTGTGAATCTTCAGGTATAATGTAATGTACCCACATAATAATATTTATTTACTTCTTGTAGGCCCGCTAATTCTTAAAAAGTAGTTAGGTATAAGGTTTCTTCCCATTTGGCCATTGATTTGGCCTTTAGGGGTTTTAAGGATGATACCCATGCTTTCAGTATTGTAAACTTGGGTATACACTACTCACAGGGGACCTAACAAATACATAAAATAATCGTAGTTACATGCGCGTTTGTAATGTTTGATGTTGTTATTGACTGGGCTAAGGGTCAAATTAAATCAGCTAGTGAAACTCCGCAGACCTGATGGGTATCGATATCTTACCATGATTAATAAAAAATAAAAAATTGAGGATTGTTTTAGGGTCAACGACCGCAGGACGTGTTGTCACGTGAAGTGAGCGAGTGACTTTAGAAAATCTGTTTATTTTTATTTTATCGTGTCTGCGGCGTTTTGCTAGCTAATTTAATTTTTCCTTGTAGATATTCGATTAGTTTCATAAAAAAAAGGAATTTGATTACTTTTAAAACATTAAAGCGTGTTTGTTTTTTTTGGATCTCTATGAATCCTCAGCCAGTAGGTAGGTACTAGCAAGCCACGTGACATAGTGCTCGCAATTTCGTTCTGCACCACTTTAGCAGTTCGTTACGTAAAGTTATGTGTCCCACCTGTTACGGATATGGAGTGTTCAGTAGCTGAAATGAGAAAAGCTGGAGTCTTTTCTTATACTGCACTTTGGTGACTAGAGATTTTCCGGTTTTTAAAGGCGCGTTTTTCTAATAATTCACTCTCAGAATGTAGTACCATAGCTTTAAGACGGTAAACATAAAAAAAAAAAAAACATTTATTTTCAGGTAAATAACACCCATAGCCAAACATAAATTAATAAAATAAATTAAAATACAATAAAATCAAACATCAAATAAAATAAAATGTACTATGTCCTGCTGGGGTTGCGGGTTTGTCTGAAAGGGATATCGCGGCCCCGGCACACAGGCAACGGAAGGAACACGGGTGGGTTTTAGTCAGTAAAATTCTGACACACCCTCTCGCTCCACCCAGAGCGGGAGGGTGTTGATAATTTCCCACCCTCAAAAAACAGAAAAAAAAAAGAAAAGACGGTAACTATGTAGTAACTTATTAATTATAAGCAGTACCTACCGTAATCAATTTACCAAAGTGATACAGACTACCTCGTTGGTCAAGTGGTCGCAAGCGCTACTGCCGAGCATGAAGTCCTGGGTTCGATTCCCGGATCGGGAAAACTGTTATTGGGTTTTACCATTTGGAATTACCGTCCGTGTGGTGCCGGACGTAAAAAATAGTACCACCCCATTTCTTACCATAGGTGTCGTAAAAGGCGACTAAGGGACTGACTATAGAGAATGGGCAGCAGCGTTCTTTATGCATTTTAACACCATACTGCGATCGCCAACCCGCCTGCCAAGCGAGGCGATTATGGCAAACCCCCCTATTTGGGGGAGGCCTATGTCCAGCAGTGGACATCTTTCGGCTGAAATTATGATGATAATGATGATTTGGAATTTCTCAGTAGCAGCCCCGAGTCTACATTTGTGCCCGGTTGATAGCATTAGGCTCGTCCCCGTTTACTTGGGACTTATAACATAACTGGCGAAATTTGGGTGTACCTCTGCCTAACCCTTCGGGAAATACAGGCGTGATGTTATGTCATGAATGTGAGAACGTTGTAGGCTTGACATTCTGTAGATCTGTGGACCATTTTATGTATATTTTGCTAAGTACTTACCTGGTACTTGTTGATAGGCCTACACTGTTCTCTCGTACCTTTTAACACTGTAAAACCATTTACTTTTAAAAGAGTAACCGTGGAGTTTCTTGCCGGCTCTTCTCCATAGGAAACGACCAATTGGAACCGTGCACCTAGCTTCTGACGTTTCATAAGTGCCCTTGTAGGTTTATGTGAAATAAAGTATTTTGAATTTGATACAGATTGGTATGTCAGAAATAATTCTGACAAAATAAAAATAAAATTGCCTGGACCTTCTTCTTTATTCTTTTGCTGGAATAGGGATGATGCCTGGGTAAAAAAAAAAAACGAATTAGTCCGTCAGTCTGATAATAAAATAATATTAGACGCGTATTTTAGCTTTATCATATTAATAAAAAAAATACCTAGATAAAACGCATTTTAAGTTGGGGAGTGGGTGTCGCTACGTCACTAGTTATGTATAAAATCTACATACTCGTGACGTCATGGCACATTTTAACTCAATGTATCGCCGTAATCTTTAGATTACGTAAAATAAGAAAAAATACATGCCCAATATTTTTTATAATCTCAAAGACGGACAAAAAATTTTTTTTTGGCATAAGCCCTACTATTATTTTCTAGGTTAGTTAATGGTGTTAGTACCTGGGCGACCGAGCTCTGCTTTGGTGAAAATAGAGAATACTCATTTAATAGTACATGAAAGTACATACTAATTCCATGTATAGTACATACTAATTCCATGTATAGTACATACTAATTCCATGCTGCCATGATAGTAGGTATTTACTAATTCTATACTGCCATGAAAGTAGGTACTTACTAATTCCATGCTGCGATATCACAATTCTAAGGTAGCCATCTTGTTCTGAACTTTGGGCGATCGAGCTCTGCTCGGGTGAATATACGGACAAAACGATTTTTTCCAGTTATGAGACCTAGCTAGATCAATGTTTCGCCCCGTAAATCCCTATATTGCAACTTTCATCGAAATTGTTAGAGACGTTTTCGAGAACATAATAAAAAATATAATTACATATATTATATACAAATATTGAACGTTTAACAGTATAGGTTTAAGAATTGGAGAGAAAATATTCTTAAAGCACAACGTAATTTTTGGGTAAACATTAAAGTATTTAATCCCTAGTTTATTTTAAAGCTAACTGTATCTTTTAAAGTAACTTACAAACTTAAAATTTATAGTTTACAGTGGTTTATCTGAAGCATAAAAAGAAATAGAAACGCAATACAATATAAAGTTATAATTGATAAATGTAGCAGAGTTTTGTAGTTTCTTAATAAGTGTGTTTCTAAGAACGAGCTGAAGTATAATAAACAGTCTAAAATTGTGCTCATAAAACGAAAAAATGATAAAACAAGACAAAATAACATTAAGCATTAAATTGCCGAATTGAGGTAACATATTATACCAAATCGATATCAAAATTTTCAACAACTTAGGAGTCGATAGACATCTATCTCTAACCCCTTAACTTAAAGATGTAGTTCCTAGAAGCTGGAGGAGAATAACAGCCGCACGGGTTGATCCAACAGGTTAAGCTACGCTTGCCAGGGTTGGGCCTCGGAAAGCCCGTTAAGCCATTGGTCCCGGCTGTCATTCGTGGATCTTTGACAGTCGTTACGGGTCGTCAGAAGCCCGAAAGTCTGACAACCAGTCTTACTAAGGGGTATCGTATTAACCAGATACTGGTTTGTGGAGGTCAGATAGGCAGTCGCTCGATCCTGCTGCATCCGGTTAGATTGGAAAGCTGCATCAAGTTAGACTGGAAGCCGACCCCGACATAGTTGGGAAAAGGCTAGGCAGATTAATTGTGTCTGTCTGTGTGACCGCGTTGTTCGTCTCAACTACGCAATGGAAATCCATTGCGTAGTTGAGACGAACAACGCGGTCAAAAACAAAACCACATCAAAATTGATGTGGTTTTCACCATCATTTTGAGAATATATTCCGGAAGGTTTATTTTTTACATTACATTTTTACATTATAATATGCGCTCCATGTAAAGTACTGGTATTCAGCTGCATCCGGTTAGGCTGGAAGCCAACCCTAATATATTTGGTAAAAGGCTAGGCAGATTGATTGTTTCTAGAAGCAAAAAGGTCTAAGTATATTGTATCTATAAACGTAAAGAGTAAAGTGAATCATTATTTAGTCAGACTTGACTAAATAATGATTCACTTTACTCTATTATTATTATTTATTATTTATTGTCAGACTTGACAATACAGCAAATAACTTGCCTATGCTTAATTAAACTAAATGATCCTATTCAACTTTAATCAAACTCAAAACTGCTGAAATATCAATAAAACTATACACCAACAATGTACATAGAACGCACACAAGAAATCTCCAACACAATAGAAATACAAATCCTTCCATTCAGATGTAACATCGATTCAAGTGATAAAAGCGGTAAACATACAGTGCTTTTGTAACGAAAATGTTTTTAACTTAAACAGGTACGAGTTGGTAAAGTTGCGTTGCACTGCCCCAAGTTATCCAGCCAGTGGCATGGACGTAACTTGCTACAAAGTTGATTGCTCTGCTACCGCACTCGACACAAGTTTTAGCTTGATTTCTATACTGTGCCTTTGGAGACCCCATACATGACTCCATTCGGTTTGGTTGTTACTAAGTTTTGTTACTTTAACAAAAGTTTTTCGATAAAATTAACGTAAGTTTTTTTTTAACACGTAATATTACATAACATTACTCCTGTTCCTCGAAGGGTAAGACAGAGGTGTACCTTTAGGTGGATACCACCCACATTTTGCCAGTTATTTTTAAATCCATATATTATCATATAATAGGGGGGAGTCACCATTAAAAGAAAACACTGTGGTAAAACCTTTTAATTAGTAACACTTAAAATAAACAACTGTTACACTTTTATAATAATTACACTAATTCTACACTTAGCTTGTACTATACAGCTCAACAGTCCAAGATATAATGTCCCAGAAAACAGTATTCGATTTACTTGACACCTCGTCTCCACGTTACAAAAATGGGACAAAGTGTGCGAATTTTTTGTCAATAGATGGACGTTAAACTTATATAAAATGTTGACTATTTATTAAATAAATCTAATCTAATAATTTCTACTTATTTAATCGTAACATAATATTATCACAGATATATATTCTATAACACAGTATCATCTTTTATCGAACCAAATTACTGTTACTAGTCAAGTTGCGTACTAATAAAATCGTAAATCGCATTGAAATATCTTGATTATTTTGTAATTGCTTACACCATCAACCGAGCACAAATCAAATTTTCTGATGGAAAAACCTAATAACTCTGAGCGACCAGGGAATCGAACCCAGGACCTTATGCAAAGCAGTAGCGCTTGCGACCACTCGACTAACGAAACTGTCAAAAGTTGTTTTTTAAATCACTTGATTATCAGTAGTTACTGAAATTTCAACTGTAATTACAAACAGTCAAACACCTAAATATCTAACACAAGAAACCTAACCTGAAAGAACAAAAGTTAAAACATTACAACTAACAAAGTAAGTAACGGAGTCGATTATTGTAAGTCGAAAATAATCGTTTCGGCGATTAATTTTTTCGAGGAACAACCTTGTTACGAATAAATGGGTTAATTACAACGTAGTCCGGGAATGTTTGAGCTTCGAACGAAAATGGCTTATAGGAATTAAAAACTCATTACTATTAGCGAACAACTGCCAAGACTAATTCGTGCAGGCACGGTAGCAAAGCAAAATATTTAATCCAACTTCCACAACTTAATTTTTAATTAAAGTATTACCTTCTAGTCTATAAGTGTGCCTAAGCTCTGTTCTTATGGACTAATTGTAAGTCTTTTACAGAACATATTTTCCGTAAGTACAAGTTTTTTTAAAGGTGTAACCACAGTATTAATAAGTAACAGTATTTTATCTTCATAGAAAACGGCAGAAACGACGTGCTTCGAAATGACAGTACGCAACAGTACCTATCGAGTGCGCGGCAGTTACGCACGGACGCGGAAGGTTTATCTACCGAGCAGCTGTAGGTAATTATTGCAAGTTCACTGCCGAGATATTACACTGTTTCTTTATTATACTGTGACATAACAAGGCAGGTCAGGCAGGTCTCGCAGGTTTGCACGATGCTCACTACCTACTAAAATCACGCTCTTTCGAGCCTATTCTACTAATTTTTACACGTGCAGCCTGTGGGCTAGATATACGCAAAAATCGTACAGCGCTCTCCGCGTTCAATATAACAATGCGTTTAGGATACTGGTGGGGCTGCCCCGTTTCTGTAGTGCGTCAGGGATGTTCGCAGATGCGCATGTAGATTGCTTTTACGCAACAATGCGTAAAAGGTGCGCTTCCCTGGTGCGCAGCGTGCGGGGCACCAACAGTGTCTTAAGCATGGTTGCAAGTCGCCTGGACTGTGTATACGTGGGTCACTGTTGTGCCGTCTCTCATGGGATGTCGCAACGGTGACCAACCGTTATTTGTTGTTATTTATTGTATTGTTTTCCTTGTTTTCGTTTAATGTCTGTGCTTACTAACATAATCGTAAGTTTTACTAACAATCTTGTTGTTGAGTCTTGGTTACTCGAATAAAGAAAATTCTATTCTATTCTATAACTGTCATGTACTTTCCAGGAAATAAAACACTGTCCTTTCCTTGTCTCCAGTTGACACAAAAGGCTGTCTTCTGCATTAATTATAATCCTAACTATTATTATAATGCGAAAGTGAGTTTGTTACACTTTCACGTTAATACAGCTAGACGGATTTGGATAAAATTTGGCACATGTGTAGACCATGACTTAGGCCATAAAATACTTTTTATCCCGATATTCCCACGGGATCGAATCATTAAGATTAAATGAGTACCTACTTTAAACACTGTTCGTAAATACAGAATATTGTACCTTGAACTTAGACTCGTAGCAAAACTCTTACCGCAATCAGAGCCTTTTACCTTTTTACCAGAAGGTCAATTCTCGTACATAAAAAACGTTCACATTCAAATCGCAATCTGTCAAACTTGTCAAAAATGTTGGTAAATATATTGTATTTTTGACGGATTGCGAATGAGTTGCGAATGCGAACGTTCTTAAAAATTACGGGAATTGCCCCTCTGATTGCGGCGTGGGCATTTGTTTTAAGGAAAATTTGTCGTAGCTTTCCAAAATTTTTAATATATTTCCGTCTCTAAAAAGAAAGTACCTAATAAACAAATGAGTCTAACTTCAGGGTAATAACACAAAATATTAATCATTACGTCTCATATAAAATAATGCCAAGTTTTATTTGCCTACTCTGCTTATGTCTTGGCAGCTTGCAGCCCTGATTATAAAGTTTCATTTTATCGCCGACGCTTCCATCTTGTGAGGAGGTGACAGATTAATAATAACACTAAACACTAATATTACCTTACCTTAACGCAAAAGTAAGTCTGTCTGTCTTTCTGCCTGTTACCTTTTCACGCCTAAACGTCTAAAATGGTTTGAATGGGCACACGAATAGATCATGACTTGGGTTAGGACATACTAATAAGAAAAAGAATACTTTTTATCCCTGTTGTACGTTCCTGTGGAATAATTCCAGACCTCCATGCGGGCGAAGCCGGGGCAAAAGCTAGTTGTGCAAGAAATTAATTTTCTGTTGTATTTTTTTTATATACCTATAAAAATAATATATAAAATAAAAATGTTCATTGTCTATTGCCATTTTATTCCATTACCTTATTATACAATCGTCGTACAATATCTTTAACATTTTATATTTTAAAATTACGTATTCTTAAATGCAGTTGTAATAGTTGCTCTGAAAAGGCCAATTTTATTAAACCTTTCAGCAAATTGGGGTAAATATAAATATTTATACTAAAAGAATGTATGTTATTAATTAAAGAAATATTCACGAATAAAACTACAAAAAAAATACATACAATAATTCGAGAAAACAATATCATTAATCTGAGAAATATTTCGCAAACGCGGGAAATGTAAGTAGAAAACAATTTAAGTAAATTCTCAGCAAAAAGAATTCCAAGCCAGGTTTGCTGTTTATTTGTGCCTATATTTTGTGAACAAAATATTTTTAAGGCATCTACGGAATGCTCCCAAGGATTCCCTAATGCTGCTAATCTTAATTTAATTTATATGTAAATTCATTCTCAGCATATTATCTCTAATATTTCGGCCAAATGTTCAGAGTTCCAAAAGTTTTTTTGAGATATTTTAATATTATAGCAATTTCTCGCTTATTTCCCCTTTTATTACCTCGACTTTTATCTTTAATTCCGCAGACATGCCATAGGAACGCAATGATTACGGGGGAGAATGGGGTGGGAAGAAACAGAGAGAAAAATGTATAATGAAGTCTCGTCGAACCCTAGTTCCCTTGCTTTGTTGCCATTCTTTAAATCTAATCAAGGGTTACACTTTGTAACGATAGATAAATGAGAAATGCAAACTCATCCCTCGAGTATCGGTCTATTGTCACTTATAGGACGGTTATCAATATTTATAATGTGCTGGCTATTGGAAATTAGAGGGAGAATGGAGTGTAATCTACAATGTGATACCTATTTTGAGCGTTGTTCCTTATGTCGTAGGATGATTTGATAATTCGGATCGGAAATGGTGAAAACGTTTCTGCGAGCAACTTTGTTGAAATAGTTTAGGTTAGGTTAGGTTAGGATTGTGACCAACCGCGTGCGAGCCGAAGCGAGCAGTGCCGTGGCAGCGGCCGGCGAACGCTAATTCCAAGTTGCTCGTAGAAATGTTTTCACTATTTTCTAATTATCCGTGTTTTCGCAATATCTCTATGTATTTTACTGTGTGTACATAAATAATAATATAAATAAATAAATCCGAAGGGTTTTCGCGAAAATTCAAATCATCCAACGATATATACAGAGAGTTCCTTCGTTACTGTTTAGGCCGGACGATATACTGTAACGTAACGTTTTCCTCCGTGGAGGGAAACGTAAGTCACAAATTAAATTAAAATAAAAAGGTATTAAAATTAAAAGTTAAAATTAGTAAAAGTAAAGTTAAGTTTAGGACACAGGACAGGCTCGGGTTAGGCAGGAACAGGCACAAGACAGGCTCAGGTTAGGCAGGAACAGGCAGGCAGGGAGTGGAACAGGTGGGCAGGCAGGCAGGCCGCAGGCAGCGTGCAGGAGGCTGGGCTGAGGATTATCCCCCCTGGAGGTACACTCCAGCCTGTGGAACGGAGTAGAGGTTGTGAGACTTTGTAGATGGAGGCGCTTTGAGGCGCCTCACCTAGCGGGAGGACCGCGCTAGCGTCACAGGTGACGGCGGAGGTCTCTCTCGGAGAGTAACGACGTCTAGTGTCGGAGGCCTTCGTGTGCGTGTGCTCGCGGCGTTTTACGCCGCGTGGTTAAGAGTTCGTTAGAAGTGAGCACCTCCTACAGGGCTAGGCAGGAGGGCCGAGCGAATTAAACACAGTATTATACAGTATTAGAATGTTTATAGACATAATCCACTCAGTATCGATAGTTTAAATTACACAATAAAATTAGGACACTCGCGCACGCTAGTTATGCTAGTTTTAAGAGACTAATATTCGAGTAGCTAACTGTTCAACAAATAAGACTTAAGGGCATAAAAACAGTGACTCCGTCTCAAGTTAAAAATACGACTCTCCGAGGGCTCAGACAAGACTCGACTGTGAAAATATGAAGACCGTTTTTATCGTTCTGTGTCATATTTTAAACGTTTTAAAAACATATTCAGGTTAATTCTTAATTTAGATATGACCAGCACTAATAAAAACGGCTTACAGAGGAGAAATCTTAGATCTACGCTTATTTCGAAGGTTCAGTGTGTACACCCACTTTATGAGAGAAGATAGAGTGTACTTATCTATGATGTGTTCTGTCTATGTTTTAGAAGAGTAAATTACGACAGATGACAGTTTAAGATGAAAACGTCAGAATATAAATATTCTAAAGTTTTTACAAAAGGGAAAATTAAATACTATAAAATCGATTTGGATGTTAAAACAATCAAGAGATAATTAAGAGTATGCTTTACAGGGGTAAACAGTGCTACAGAATATAAAAGTGAGTTAAATATATGTGTCATAGAATATCAATAGGTAAATATATCAAAAGGTGGTTTGTTTAATGTAATAACATAAAGAAAGTAACGTGTTTATACGTAAATAAACTAAAAGATGTGGTTCCAAATAATGGAATACCACAATACAGGGTGGCATGGACATCGACGCGCAACCTGTTACCATGAATTCAGTTCATGATTCCGGACAAAAATAGCTCTGTACATTTTGACCGCATAGGTATTTTTTTTATGAATCATGAACTAAAAAACTGTAAAGGAAAAAGAATCAATGTGCGCTTTTATAATTTCTAACGTGACCATATTATCGTGGACGTCCACGTATAATATATGGAAATACGTGCACGTTTCGACGGAAATCTAAAAGCGTCTTCATAAATAAATCCATAAGTTTTACTTCCCTGTGATATCGTGTTGGATGACGTGGACGTCCACTATAATATCGTCAGATTAAAAATTATAAAAGCGCACAATGGGTAAAGAATTTAAAGATTTACGTAACTTTATTACTATGCATTCTTGTCACTTTCAAGAAAATTATCTCGATGAATACCCTGCAGTGAGTACTTAGCGTTTCCTTTTTTTATCAAAGTAATTATGTACAAGGAAAAAATTGTCATAATAAAATTTCTCGTTTACATCAGTATGAAAATTAAATATGGCAAGAAAGTTTAGTAAAAATTACACATTTTTAACCCAAAAGTTTCTTTCGGTTAATTAAGTTCTTCATGTTACGAAACTTTAGGGGTTGTTCATTTCCTTCAGCTGTTTGTTACGTACAAGTGAAAATGTGTTTTCTTAGGAAAATTCTATTTTTGCAATGGTGGGGCAAAAGTAATGTCGTAATGTGAAAATGCCATAACTTTTTCAATTGACGTCATAATGTGATTTGACAATTATGTCGTCGACAGAAAGAAAATTAGTTGACAAAGAAAAGCAGTGATGACCTAGTGGTGTGACCGTCAGACTGCCAAGTCATAGGACTCGAGTTCGAACCCAAGGCACGCACCTCTGACTTTTCGGATTCATGTGCGTATTGTATAGTTATTACGAGTACTTGCTTCAAAAACGGTGAAGGAAAACATCGTGAGGAAACCAGCATGCTTGAGAGATATTTCTCGACGGCATGTGAAGCCAAGTCAGAGGCCCATGGGCGGCTTTAAAACTCTGACACCAGACGAAAGAAGAAGAAGTTGGCAATGCAATGGAGCGATACACACCGCTCAGGCAATGACGGAGATTTTGAAACACCATATCCAGGCCGTATAATCTCTCGATTTGGCAATGAATGAACTAGCTAGCCAGATTGCCAGATCTGACGGCGCGAGACTTCTTCCATTGGGGCTTTTTGAAATCTCGCATTTTCCAACATAAACTGCAAACCTTACAAGTCTTGAAAGCCAACATTGAATAAGAAATCACTAAATTGGAGCCAGATTAATTCAAAATGCCGTAAAACGAGCACAAATGTGCATCAACTTAGGAGGTGGTCATTTGACCGATATATTTTTTTAAACTTAATGTCATACATTTGACACCTCTAAATAATCTTTCCATGAAAACAGAGCCCAATTTTTTTCATTTTCTAAATTGCAGCAAGTTCACATTATGACATTACTTTTGCCCCAACCTGTATTCGAAAAAGTTTCAAAAATATGCATTACATAATAATAACTCTTGGAAATGAAGTGAGACGGGATAAAATATGATGTTTCGTTCTGTAGGAACAAGAAATTCTCCGGGAAATACCTTACCAAATTGAGGAATCCCTACACAGACGTCAGTTATTGTTTCCGCTTACGGAATCTCGAAATGAATTCACTAGGTAATATTTCTTACCCACACAGATAAATGAATGCTTGTAGTGTGACTATATTAAGAAAATATACCTACAACGTTTTAAGACTGCCGCAAACACCGGTAGAACAATCTCCGTGAAGCTTTCATGGAAATTGTTGTGTCTGGTTGCGAGAGCCTTTACTTGTTGTTAATAAATCTGCTGTTATTTTTTTTTTCAATTAACACCAAATATTATGTAAGTGACTATTTCTTAACTGATTAATAATATTTATTTATGTAAATATACTTTATTGCACACCAGATTATAAATTACAAAAATAAATAATTATACACTCAAAATATACAATGGGCGGCCTTATGGCTTACTGCAACTTCTTCCAGCACACGTAGCATAACCACAGAGAATCGGGTTTTCTACGGGTTTTGTCGACGGAAGAATAGACAAAATGACAGATTGTGATTGTTTATCTGTCATTTTCTCTATTCTTCTGTTGACAAAATCCGTTTCTATTGTGGTACTTAATTCTAAACTTCTTTAAAGGACCAGTTTTCGCTGTAAGGACGTAGTAATAGTGGATGAAGACTGCACTTCACCGGGCGGAAAATAATATCACAACATAACTAATCGCTCACCTCTAACGGGTGGAGCCTACAAAATATTGTAATGTAATATTGTTTTATCCTGAAAATAATATATACACCCAGACTCGTCATTCAAACCAAAAACAATACCTTTTCGCATACTGTCACCTATATCTGTTCGCGAGTGTACATGTAACGGTCACATTGTGTCGACACCGCAGATACGGCACAGTCGAGCGCAGGAGTATCTCCTTGTTAATTATCATAACTTGACACCTGGCTTCTTACCAAATAAATTATTATTTTGTCCTAAAAATAAAATATACACACCCAAATGTCAGCACCAACTGACGGGGTCCGTAAGGACCAATGCCTGCTGGGGGTGCGGGTTTGTCCGAAAGGGATATCGCGGCCCCGGCACACAGGCAACGGAAGGAACACGGTTGGGTTTTAGTCAGTAAAAGTCTGACACGCCCTCTCGCTCTGCCCAGAGCGGGAGAAGTCATTTGATGATATCACACCCAAAAAAAAAAAAAAAAGGAGTATCTCCAAGTTAATTATCATCACTTGACACCTGGCTTCGTACCAAATAAAATAACACACCCAACCTCGTCATTCAAACCAAAAACAATACCTTTTCGCGTACTGCCACCTATATCTGTTCGCGAGTGTACATGTAACGGTCACATTGTGTCGACACCGCACATACGGTACATTCGAGCGCAGGAGTATCTGCTAGTTAATTACCATCACTTGACACCTGGCTTCGTACCACAACCTGTTAGCTAATTGACAGTGGGACGGCCCGACAGCCAAAGCCGGGAAACGGATTTACCGCTGAATTTTCGCCCTTCCAATATAGGTACTGATTTGTAACTTACTTGGCGTAAAAATACATTGTTGTTCGAGTATATTGTTTGCGGTCCGAAATAATTGAAGTGCGTTGTTTTTGTTCAGTTGATTGATTTTTTATTGAAGTTGGTGTAGAATAAAAAGTTTTTGAATCCGTATTCTAAAATTGTTCACTGAGAATTAATTTACGCTTCAAGTGTTTGCGTACGTAAGAGTTTCTGAAATAATACATTTCTGTTAGGAAATAATCTACCTATCCATAAATCAACGTGAATGGGGAGGATGATTAATCTTTAGGTAAACCAATTAGGTTTCATATTTTGTTTTCACTGGGCATGTCATCCCATACAATATGTTGCATCTTGCATCAACATACAGTTTATTCTGCATTTTAATTATATAAAGTATGTAGGTAGAGTAATTTTTCTGTGTTTTACGTTTTTAGTTAAAAATAAATCCAGTTCAAATAGAATATTCCAAGAAAATTATCCTTCAAATGCATCTTATACCTGTCACACGTACCTAATAACCGCTCTAGGTAGAATTTTAATCACGTTTTTTAAATAGTGTGACACATCAAATGAAAGGGCTTCTTGCGCGGATCTCATTTTTTTAATAATTATAAAATAAAAATATTTAAAGATATTTAAGAAAATAGATGAAAATTGACAATCCCCCCAAGGTCTTAAAATAACATGGTGAATCTCTCAATATTGTGCGTACAAACTTACATTTGCAGTTGGAATGTATGGTAGAACATGTTTTTCAACAACAATGTAAAGTTTGTTCTTGGGATGAATTTATCTCAACTACAGAACCCTTCATTGTGTGTGATCCGACACGCACTTGGCCGGTTTTTTTTTTGTTATAAGAACCGTAAACAATTTAATTTAATATAATTTCTATTATCTAAATGCTATTATAATATCAATTATTATTAAAATTACAAATTTTAATTTAAAAGTTTTATAAAATAATTACAATAGGTATATAGAATAATAACAACTAAGTAGTCAAAATAAAAAACCCTCTTCCTCTCTCCTACTTTGCTGTGACCGACAGAGTCCACAGTGATCATGTTTTTGTAAAACCTACCACCTAAATTCACATGTGGAAGCAATAAATACATTGAGTATTGAGTACCCTAACGGCTCGGACAGGGTTTCTTATACATATGTAAACAAAATCATAATAAATCGTATCACATTGCAAACAGACACTTTGATTATATTTATTTGTATAGAAAAGTACTGAGCGTTTTGAACACACGTTTTCGATTTTCCAAGAGTTCGTAACTTTTATTTACAAATATTTCTCGCAAAATCAAAGAGTGTTCCTCCAATACCGACACTGTGTTTTACTGTCGAACAGCAAATATACAGTGCAACGTCGGGCCAGGAGGGGACGTACTTTTTCACTTTATAACTGCGAATAATTCCCGGGTACCCAGTAATAGATTTCGAATAGCGGAAATGAAGTCAACCATAAATCCCGCCGGCGAATGACGGAGTGAATAGCTATTTAAATATCTGGATGCGACAGTACAGGGTTGTATCTAGATAGGTACCTACGTATATATATAGTCGGTCTCGTAATTGCTTTACCTGTTTTGACAACAATCCCCAGTAAATTGAAACTTCACTATGGTTGAAACATAGACATAGAGAATGGATTGAGCGTTAGCGTCACAAAAGTGACCACTCTCTAGTAAGAGATAAAGTGACTATGCGGCCAATAGCTGTCTCTTTTCTGCAAGACTGTAAAAAAAAAATTACAAACTCAATACTCTATTCAAAATCAGAATTCTAGAAAAAGAAAACAACTGGCCGCGCATTCGGTTTGTTTCTGACGTACATTTCGGTCTGTATTCACTGCACAACTGATTAGGGAACGCTCAGTCCATTCTCTATGTCTATGGGCCTCTTCTCTATAGTATGCTCTGTGTATATTTTGAAAGAAAAGTAGGCTTTGTGTCGTCTATCGCGAAGGCGTAAAGAGACAACTAAAAGAGGTGGGTTTTCTGACATTTAACTCTCTTAGCAAAAGCATCGCTTTTTTCAATGATAAACAAAGATTTGAGTTTAATTTTCCCCTTAAAAATAGGTAGTACTAGTATTACATATCATAACAACATCACGCCTGTTCTCCGCCGGTTTAGGCAGAGGTATACCTATAGAACACTCACATTTTGACAGTTATATTTAAGTCCCATGTAAGGTGGCGAGCCTATTGCCATCAACCGGGCACAAATCCAGACTCCGGGCTGCTACTTGGACAAACAAATTCCTGATGGAAAAACTTTGCCCGACCCAAGAATCGAACCCAGAACCTCTTGCTCAGCAGTAGCACTTGTGACCACTAGACCAACGAGGTCGAAAGCAAAATAAAAGGAAAGACCAAAAGATATTTAAAAAATGGGAAGGGAATTGGCCATTTTTTATTTTATGCAAACCAAAAATGTCAATTAATTTTAGAAAAATAACCGGATTCACTCCTCCAGCATGTTCCTCATTTATAAAATGGTCCCGTAAAAAAACTAACCCATTGAAAAGTGACAAGAAGACCCACCATTCACTTGTTTCCTTTTAATTAAACTGAAAATTCACAGTCATGGTTGGAAGCGAACCGGCCGGGATATAGCTAAGCTTGGTACTTGAAAAAAGTTAGTTTAGCTTTGCAAATGAGATTAAGTCTTATGGCAGTGTTGCTCTTTATATCCGTATTTAGTTCAGCCCGGGTTTGTGTAAGCTAAATATATCTTTGAAGTATTTTCTACTTTTAGTTCAGGTTTGTGGCGTAGTTTCTTTAGATCTCTTGTAACGTTGGTGATAAATATTTTTTGAAGACGTCAAATAACAATACAGGGTCAAATTAAACTAGCTAGTGAAACTCCACAGGCGTGATGGGTATTGATATCTAAACACGATACGATAAAAGAAAATTAACAAGTGAAATTATATTAAAATTTGAAAAACCCCCGACACATACCTTTCCTAATTTCTCTTTCCTACTCGATAACCAGACCCTGGTCATCATCATCATATCTATAACATATTCATTGAGGCCATTCCAATGAGACCAAACACGATAGGTACCTGAGATATTATAACACCCCTCTTTTGTGTCGGAGGTTAAAAATAAGATTTAATGATATTTTTCTTGGTTCACCAACCGCAAGTAGTGTAACTACTTGAAGTATGAGTTGAGAAAATCTGTTTGTTTTTGTTTTATCGTGTTTAGATATCGATAACCATTACGTCTGTGAAGTTTACAAAAAAAAAATATTATTTCAAGTAACTACACTAAATACTTACGGCCGTGACCCAAGAAAAAACGTCAGCTCTTTTATTTTATTTTATCATATTTAGACATCGATACCCATCTCATCTGCGGAGTTTCGCTCGCTAGTTTAATTTGACCCTGTATAATAGTAGGTGTGTAGAAAAAACAGACTTTTTTGCAGAGAGTCTAGTAAAAGGACATCGCTCATTATAGCAGTACGGCTCCGATAGGGCAAATAACTTGTCATTCAAGTTAGGATTTTAAGTCAAATTAATTAAAGTATATTTTACGATGGCAATACAGAATTGTGGTCGGCTCGTGGGCAATCATCAGCCCACGAGGCGTCACAATTCGCGCCGACAGCATGCTTCAAGCGAGGAGCCCGCTCCCTGGCGAAGAAACGCCTACAGGCGGTATCATAGATATAAGAAAGAAGGAGATATGCCCGGTAGTTGAAAATGTATCGAAACCCAATGTCTTCTATCTATCCCTACTCTCTAGCCTGCGATCACACATGCGATCAGTAAACCCAATAAATACGAGGCCCCGCTCACACTTGCAATTTACAAATCAGAACGTACTACATAATCAATTATAAACCTTATCCCATCAAACACAGCGTGCATTTACCATGCACCGTACAACTCACCCACACGAAAACATCGTTCGCTATCGTTGTGCTGTGCAAAAGCCATTTATTTTACATATACGCTAGTGATTGACTAAATCGGAAACTTATCGATTCTCCCATTTATATTTGTATTAAAATTTTTGGAAGTTGCTGAAAAAATTATAAATAAAAAACGATATACATATAATAAGATGATATAAATAAACAATAAGTAAGTAAAAAAAAGAAATATTAAGTAAACCAAAAAAATAACAACATTATGAGAAAATCTAAATGAGTATAAAACAAGATTTCACATCGGTCTTCCAATCAGGCTATAACTGTTGACAAATTGAAGAATAAACTTTAATAGTAATATAAATTCATACGACAATCGACATTATTGTCGATAGCCTACGTTAGTGGATCTGCACAACCACATCACTAATCCGTCACAAGACGCTGCGGCCGTACTAACGATGCAACCGCTTAAAGTAAATATCGTTTTGTAATTTTTACATTGCTTGTCCAGTTACTTAGCGACATACTTTGGTAGTGGTAAAGAAGCAATGTATTTACTACAATAAAAGTACAGTCGCTGTGATATATGAAAACAAAAATAACGTAGTAAAGGCAAGAAATATTTTACGATTTGTTGTTTTTCATGATTTTCAACACAAATATAGCAAAATACTTGTGCTGATTTATGAAAAGTGGTTCTACGATTTATAAAGTTTATAGTTTAGCTTCGATTTTTACAAGAAACCACTGAACAACACGGTATTCTTAAATGTTATCACGATCGCGCTCGAAAGCGCACTAGTTAGCGGAGACGGCCATTTGCCTGAGGCATGAGCATTGTGATCAAGACGCGCGGACACAGACACGCCCCCATACCACTTCTCCTGTTATTTATATTTCTATGGGCGGTATGCATGCCGGCGCCTCGCCGACCGCGTGGTGACGCCCCGCCAGCCTCGCGGTCACGCTTCGCTTGTAAATGAACAGCAAGCTGTCACCTCACCGGTGGCGTGCCGGCAACGAGCGGTCGCCTTACTGATGGCGCGTTGGCGACTAGATTTTTCGAGGCGGTGCTGGGGCGTTACTGCGCTGGAGCGGTGCTGTTCTAATGGGCGATGTCCTTTAGACTTGTAATACTCAATCAAGATCTGTACTAACCGATGTCTAATTTACAGTCTCCGCTAGTTTCTGCCCGCAACTACGTTCGCGTGGATAAAATATAGCCCATGTTACTCGTTGCTTCCTGTTGGTGAAAGGATTTTTATAATTGTTTAAGTAGTTTTTGAATTTATCTTTTGTATCCATTACAAACAAATAAACATACAAAAATGAAATATTTCCTCTTTATAATATTAATTTCGTTAGAGTATCGTCCAGTATCACAAATGGCACATACTAGACAGCCATTAACCGGCCATTAAACCCTTTGTGAATGTGACATCTCTACTCATAACTCCAGAAGACCCTAACGTAAATAAACATATCATTACAAACATAATTAAAACAGACATAATAAAAACGCGATCTAACCTAATTAGTCACAACGCTATAACAAAAAAAAAGTAATTAAAACAAACAAAGACAAGTAGGACATTCATAAGCATTTCTATGAACACCGCGATAAAACTCCCGCAGGTATGCTCACCGTTAATTAAATTCAACCGCGGAACGTGTCGCCTCTTAGGATATATTAATCCCCTTTTACCTAGGCATCTGAAATCAGAACAAAACTGCCGTGTCGCGAGGGTTAAGATTAACAGACAAGGTACAATTTTATTAGCATTTTTTCCTCTTTCCGGGGTGCCAAGCTCATTTCCTCTCCTCTAATTTATTGCAGGCATTCGGAACCCGTGAAATAAGTGATATCAAACAGTCATAACCCCCTTTCGTGTTTACCTCGAGGAAATTTAATTTTAGAAATTCGATTAAAATGTGATTAAGTCGAATTTAAAAAATGTTTCACGTCCCTGAAATATTTTATGGGAGATTTAATCGTCTGTTTGAAGTGGGCTAATCTGTGTTTAACACAAAAAGTAATTTTGGGCGAAGGGTTTTATCCTTTTCTGGTGTAAGTAGCTTGGTGGTTTTTCGGGGAAGGAAGAGCATAATGGGACTTAAAGGCTCTCAAACTACTCTTACGTTAAAATTATGGTGTATTTGAAATTGAATTTTTCATCGCTCGTTTCATATTTGAAATACACTCTTGAGATTTCGGCAATAAAAGGGATCCTATCTACCCTATAAGGTGTTTGAAGGGTGGCAATAGGTAAGTAGATAAAAAGTTAAGCAGCTAATCTGTGTTCGCAATTTATTTGCCAAACATGTAAACAAACACGAATTTTCCACTTAGACAAACATCAACATCAAGCAAGTGTAAATATAGTTGATTTTAGATCGACGATCGAAGTTTTAGCACAAACTGAACCTTATGTGTAGGCATTACAGTTGTTTTTACTAAAACTCGTGTTTGTTTACATGTATGGCAATTGAATTCCGAACGCAGATTAGATATCACGCTCTTCATAACGACATTTTAATCCCATCCATTTGAACCCGGAGTTTCATTAAAACATACAGATTTTTATGACAGTTTTAATTGTATTTTAAATATTGAACAGCTCGAAATATGTTTAATTAGTCCAATTTGGCTGTTCGCCATTATTTAAATTCGAATTGTATTGCAATACGAAATAATTAGGATTTCAGCCGCTACACGAATTTATAATAATGTTATTCACGTGTCTGATTCTGTTTGCCAAGTTCAAAGGGTTAGTTCTAGTTCCAAGAAATCTGGGATTTCAGAATATTCATCTTAGAGCAATCAATATGCTCAAAAGCGAAAAACCAAAAACAACAAAAGACATTAATTTTGTTTTCGTTAACAAGTTTTGATCTGATGATTTTCGGCTTCTAGTCTAACCAGATGCAGCTGAATACCAGTATTTTACATGGAGCGACTGCCTATCTGACCTCCACAACCCAGTTACTGGGTAACACGATCGATACCCCTTGGTAAGACTTTTCATTAGGTAAACATAACCTAGTATGCACGAGCTTTCTATTTTAACATTTAATAAAAGTTCGCTGCCCCAGATAACCACTGCAGAATTATTTTGGGTGAAGTCCAGATTACCCAGAAGCTATCGTATCTCCCCAAAAGAACTACATTTGTATCTTTCAATCAAAACGGGAGCCATCTGTATCTACCCGACTAGCCAACTCTTGCATTACCAAAATTGCTCGGAACCAATTTTCTTTATGCGATTCCGTGAGATACACTTTGAGAAGCCTTGCAAGCCACTCATATTTATTTGATTGATTTATGTGTAAGTGAAACATTTTAACAGTTTACAAAAATACGAGGATTTTGTTGGAAGAATGTTGTGTATTTATTTTGTTTTCTCTCAGCATTTATGTGCTTTTACAATATTGTAATAGGAATATCCATATTGTACCAAAGTACGCCCTGTGTATTAAGTTAATGAAATAGACATAATTATAGTAACACATTTTGGTACAAGCCTTTATTTGAACACATTAATAACCCAATTAAGTTCAACAAATACACAACATACCAATTACTTAATTGCTACATTCGTAATTACATTCCAAATTAATGATACTACATCGAAGCTTTTCAGCGAATTTCATTTCAATAAATAAAAGGATGAGTCCCTTGATACCTCCGAACGCGGTGCCAATCGGTATAATAGACACATTGATGAATCCCCGGCTTAATGCAGCACAAAAAAAAACTTCTAATTTAATAAAGGCAGTTTGCATCGACGCTGAGGGCTTAATGACGCCATATTTACGGATAACATGGAGGGATAGAATGTAAAAAAAAATCTCCCAAACATTTTGCGCAGATGTTGAACTGAATTAACCACAAACTTGGGCCATTATTAATTCTGTTTTCGTGTAGCCGACGGCTAATGTTTCAGCGGGCTTATTATTGGGAAATTCTGTAATGACTGTTAATAAAACGATCACGCCACGGCTTCGGGCACGCGACCACGAATATCGTAATAAGTTGTATCAAAGTTCAATGCACTTACCTTCTGACTTCAATTGGGTTAATCATATTATAAGTTCCGTGCCTGGCTGGTACAGGTTAACTTGGAAAAACTAGCAACGTGAACTATTTCAATTATCTAAAAGTTTTCTGTTTCTCGAAGTTCAAAATGATAGGAATAAGTCAGTGTATTGCAGTGTCATCCTTTGTTAAAGAAAAACATGGAAACTTGTCTCGGAGTTTTAACTTTTAACATCGATTTATTTTGAGGCAATAAAATTCAGCTGTGGTTTTGGCAATATGGAGTAAAAACGAATATTTGGTGCTTAATCGGTAAGAAGTGTACCTACATAAATACATCCCAGACATCCCGTCTTCCTGCTGGGGTTGCGGGTTTGTCCGAAAGGGATATCGCGGCCCCGGCACACAGGCAACGGAAGGAACACGGGTGGGTTTTAGTCAGTAAAAGTCTGACACTCCCTCTCGCTCCGCCCAGAGCGGGAGGAGTCATTTGATAATTAGCCACCCAAAAAAAAAAAAAAGGACATCCCGGTCGTGGCCAAGCCGTAGCTTGGCCACGACCTTGTCGTTATCGTTATCAGTGGTAGCTTAGGGCGGGGCGGTAAAAACAAATATACAAAAATGTATGAACCATGCCATGACGCGCCGCTGGCAGCGGCCATTTTTTATGTTCTGACACCGCGCCACTTGCCGCGCCGCCGAAAGTTGTGGCCAAGCTCTTAAGCAGATATACCTACTCAAAATCATTCTAGCTTTTATCACCCAAACTTCTTTTCAGGGGTCACACTTGGCGGAATTTTGTGAGTCGGATGCATGGGGTATTAGATAAGAGTAAGTTGTGGTGGTAACTACGATAGGAGGGTCCCAAGCTTTAGGCTGCGTTTCCACCAAAGATGAGCGAGCATGGGTAGCGAGCGATGTGTGTGAAACTAACCAATAACAACGCTAGCTTAGTTCAACCTATGCCAGCCTCCTTCTTTTTGTGTGGTTAGTGACTAACCCGGTGTCAGAGTTTTAAAGCCGCCCATGGGCCTCTGACTTGGCTTCACATATCTCTCAGGCATGCTGGTTTCCTCACGCCAGTGAAGCGACGTTATTGGCTAGTTTCAAATCCCGCTACGCATCCTCGCTCATCTCTGGTGGAAACGCAGCCTAAAGCTTGGGACCCTCCTATCATAGTTACCACCACAACTTACTGTTATCTAATACCCCATGCATCCGACTCACAAAATTCCGCCAAGTGTGAATGCTCCAACATGTGATGTTGAATCTACCCACAGATAAGAGGTACCTTTATCCCATTCATGTCTCAACACGCGACCATTTTTCATGTCTTTGTTGGGTCGCAATAGGCATTAGGGTGACACTGGCAGTGACGCTCACTATCCTCCTACCCTCGCTATAAAGATTTAATGTTTTTTTTATTTTTATTCACATATATTTTTAAATATACCTGTTGGCATGATTGATGCTTGTTTTATAGGGATTTTGTTTATGAAACAGTCGACAAGTTAAACTATCTGTCAGTTCTGCAGGCAATTTTTCTATGATCTTGTTTGGGATTTTAAATTGGGCCGTGTAATTGGTTAGCTGTGTTTAATACCATATTTTCTCTTTTTACAACGTTTACCCATAAATAAAGTACTTACTCAAAATAAATTGTTGAAATATAATTAAAATTTTAGAAATAATATTGGTATTACAAAGTATGATGTACTAGGAAATAAATCTTTATTTAACATCAATTACATAATTATCACTATCCTATAATACCCTATAATATATTAATCTCCCTAAGAGAATTTAATATTCTATAAAAAGTAACAGTAATAAAGTAACAAAACCTTTAAATTAAATCTTCCTCTTAGGCCACTATTGTATAAAAATGTCTCAGACTTCTTTTATTATTCAGATACTTACCAACTCAATATTTCCACTTCACAAAGTCTGAATTAGCCTTTGGGAAAAATTTAAAAAACGGTTCAAGTTTATTAAAAGCCGAATTGGGCAGACCTCTAGTCGTTAAATTCATGATGAATTTCTTTAGAACTTTCAGTGCGTCGTAAAATTGTGTGTCAACAGGGTTTTAACTAGAATAAACAACGTTAACTTCTTGAAAGGAACTGCTCGCATTATCTTTAATTTTTATTATTATATTATTATACTATCCCTGCAGCTGGGGAAAGATCGGTCTAAATAATAATAATTTCAGTTATCTGCCCTTTTGCTGCAATATCGCTGTCAGGCTAAGCGGCACTATCCATCTTCATCCATTGCTTGGAAACTGTTACTATGCTTAATTAAATTATCAATACATTGATTATTATAAAAACACCAAAGAAGTACACAACCTACATGGAAGCTAATATTCTGACTACTTCTTAGACGAAACAAGGGCCAGAACCCTAAGCGCGTAAACACGATCAATCACAATTTGAATAATTTTGAAAGAGATTGCTAATCCATTACTTCATAAGTTCAAAAAAAATATCTGCTCAACAACGTAAATAACACAATGAATGTTGTTGAACTGTCAAACTGAAACAGATTAGTCGTAATCATTTACGAAAATGTGTGACGCAATTAGATAGCAGTACAGATTTCCAAAATAAAACACCAATTCTTTTCATATACGGAAACCAAATCAGCAGAAAATAACTTACCCACATAATATCGTAACCCTACTTCCCCATAAGTAAGTAAGAATAAGCAAAAATAAAAACCAAATCAGACATCGATAAAGAAAAACGTGATGCTCATTCAAACGATGCAATGGAGCGCTAGATACGGATTAAAACGATACTTTCTGTTTGATAAAACCAGGGAGTATGGAGTAAATAGAGGGCGACTTCTCTTCTTTTGGCACAAACTAAACCTTATAACTCCCTCGTTGGTCTATCGGGCGCAAGCGCTACTGCTGACCATGAGGTTTTGGGTTCGGATCCCGGGTTACACAAAGTGTTATTGAGTTTTTCTATCTGAAATTTCTCAGTAGCAGCCCGGAGTCTTGTCCCCGGTTGATGGCAATAGGGTAGCCTCGATTAAATGGGACTTAAACATAACTGGCGAAATATGGGTGCACTATAGGTACACCTCTGCCTAATCCTTCGGGGAATACACGCGTGATGTTATGTTATATACCAAATAATGTCGTCGTAGTATTCGCAAGTGAATCCTGACAGCTGAGTTTGAAATAAGATAAGCGAGGTGTTAGGTGCACTAGCTGGTGATAATTGTGAGTTTGTGACGATATCTATCTATCTATCTATACATATAAAATGCTTTGTCCTGAATGACTGACTGACGGATCAACGCACAGCCTAATCCACTGATCGTAGAGACCTGAAACTTGGAGGGTGTGTTCTTTGTATGACGTAAGCATCCGATAAGAAAGGATTTTCCGAAATTCTACCTCTTAATAAAGGGTGAAAAAGGGGGGCAAAGTTTGTATGGGACAACGTGATTCCTTTGGCCAATCTACTTCAAATATTGCATAAACATTCTTTAACAGAATTGATGGAAGACATGTTTCGTATTTTATTGAAATACATCGCCTAACGGGGTTAAATAGGGGTAGAAAGATATTTTGGGAGTGATTTGCTTCGAGGTTGATATCAATACTTCGTAGTGCTTTTGATTTAAGTTACATTTTATTTTGACACATGTTTGAAAACTCAATCCGATCTTATTCAAAAAAGGTTGAACTCACATAAGCTTGGTGCAATGCAATTATTCTTTAAAATTGGAATGTCTCGAAAGTCACCGCATTTGAAGGTTTCTAAGCTTTACAGAGGTCTGTATTTATTCCTAGGATTCCCCTAACACGCAGAGTGAGTGCAGTTTCCCATCAAAGTCTGCTTCGCAATGAACATAAAAAAACGTCAAAAGAGTAGACTTGAGGGAAAGCTGCTTCTCCCACGGCCAGTTGTATGCAGCATGCTCCATAGTAAGCGCACAAAGTAACCTGGTGATTCTAGCACCCGAAGGAAAATACAAAAATATTGTTAACAAATAAATACTGCGGTAGATGTAGTATTTCGATTTCGTTGTAAAAAGATAATACCCCCGTGTAAGTTTCACCAGATCAAAGGCCGAGCTTCGTGTTCATAAAATATAACAAAATATTATTTAATTTTCATGTTTATTTAACCTTTAAATCCCAACACTATAATAAAGATTGTTATATTTTAAAGGTATTCAAACATTTTAAAATAATAATTTATATGTTATAACAAAACGAATAACGTAAAAAACCAATAAAAAATCCTATTAGAACCATTTTCGACTTCTACGCGGATGAAGTCGCGGGCAAAAGCTAGTTGTAAATAAAGTTCTTCTGTTCTTGAAGAGCGTCTCATCAATATTTTCAACACCGCTTGACAGAAGTATGTATCTTGATCGCAGTTGGTTGATTTATGTAAGACGGAGAGAGTATAATTATGTCTCTTTATTTATTATCAGCCAGTGTTGGTTATTGCTCAACATAATAACCGTTTGCAGTTCAAATCAAATTAAATTATAATTTACGATCAAATTAGTTATACTAGCAATTCACACACTGTTGGTACATGACACAACTATTCGAAATGTGCGACAGTTTCTAAATGTCTTCACTACCCACGAACTTTGCTTAACTCCGGCCGGTCCGAGCGCTATGTTGTAGACTTTGTCCAGCTCTGCTAGGCGGCGCTGGCGTCCCAATTAGTCAACTCAGCAACGGATTTTCAACATAAAGATAGAATACTGCTTATTATAGAATCTACACCATAAAAATTACAGTTACACAAATTAGCGGACAGAGGCAATGATCGCAAATCTCAATATATTACCTGCTGGGGTTGCGGGTCTGTCCGAAAGGGATATCGCGGCCCCAGCACATAGGCAACGGAAGGAACACGGGTGGGTTTTAGTCAGTAAAAGTCTGACACTCCCTCTCGCTCTGCCCAGAGCGGGAGGAGTCAATTGATGATTTCCCACCCAAAAAAAAAAAAAAAAAGGTTAGCCAGAGCCATGTACCTTGTACCTTGTACCATTTACCTTTTAGTACAACCACATTTCGCCAGTTACGTTTAAGTCCCAAGTAATAGGGGGCGAGCCTATTGTCATCAATCGAGCACGTATTCAGACTCCGGGCTGCTACTGAGAAATTTCTAATGGAAAAACGCAATAACACTTTATCCGACCTGGGTATCGAACCTAGGATCTCATGCTCAGCAGTAGCTCTTACGACCAGTGGACCAACGAGACAGGCTCTATAAATATACAACTTTAGTTTTTGTTTATACAAAACCTCTTAAGGGGTCATTGTAGGTACTCATCATTATGAACAACTTTCACTGTGGGACCAACGATGAAATCGCGAAAAAAAAATTAGCTGTTCCCTACATTTATGTTCGCATAACTCGTCGAAATGTAGGGAACAGCTGATAATTTTTTCGCGATTACAGCGTTGGTCACATAGTGAAAGTTGTTCATAATGATGAGTACAATGACCCCTTAAGAGGTTTAGTATAAACAAAAACTAAGGTTGTATATTATGTGGTAGTTAATTCAGTCTGTTCTTATTTATTACATCATGGCGAAACCATTCGCACCACATCCTCCCAATAACGATTTGTTAACTAACACGGGTAAGTTACTGGTCGGGTTCTTAAATCAAACTGCAGAGAAACTTTGTTTGCAACGTTAACCGCTGAGTTAGAGCCTTCCAAGGTACTACATGTTGGCAATATACTGCAACTATGTTGTTTCTTTTATGTCTGCCTTTTTTAACGTTAAAATATGAGCTTTATTCGATAAAGCAATGTTACTATGCAAGCTTTTTTTTTTAAATGTCTGTGGTAGACGGACAAACAAGTGATGTTATAAAGGCATCCAGTTTTAGGGTTCCGTACCTCTAAAGGAAAAACGGAACCCTTGTAAGATCACTTCGGTGTCCGTCCGTCAGTCTGTTGAGACCTCTTTTCTCAGGAACACGTGGAGATATCAAGGTGAAATTAATATCTATTACGTAGGTATGTGGTTCCTAAGAGCTTTAGAAAAATCAAACTTCTAAGTCAACGCAATAAAAAAATACGGCCATTTAAGCGACATATTTTGAAACTCGCAAATAAATCAAAACCTATAGGGTACTTCCCGTTGACCTAGAATCATGAAAATTGGCAAGAAGCCAGGTCTCACAGCACAAGTAAAGGAATATGTCCGAAAATCATAAATTTTTAGTTTTATCACATAATAAAATATTTGATTAAAAACTTACATTTGCAGTTGGAGAATTGAGCGGGACGTATATCGATGTATGGGAGAACATGTGTTTCAACTACAAAGTTAAGTTTGTTTTTGGGATAAATTCATCCTAAAACGAAACCCTTCATTGTGCGTGGTCCGACACGCACATGACCAGTTTTTTTTTTTAGTTCGGTTCTTTCCTAACCTAACCACCTGGTATAAGTTACTAGGTACCACAAACTTGCAGGATCATGAGGGCACTAGAAAATTGGCTATAAGTAATTCTAAAGATGTCAATATTGTTTGCTTCAAATTGTTAAAAAAAATCGGTTCCGCTCTCAAAATGGTGAATGTAAACATCGTGAGGGTTGGGTATTCCACCACAAACCGTTCTGGTGGAATACCCCGGCAATGCGTATCGATAATCGGTGTACACACGGCTATATATCAAGCTATACATTTCTAGTATAAGCTGACCTCTCATTTTATGGAAATCCTATACAATGCGAGATCAACATAAACTGGAAATGTATAGCTACATGTGTAGCCGTGTATACCTGTTTAAACTTTAACAGATATTAATTATTTAAATGATAATTTGGGGAGCAGTGATTGCCCGTGGTATCGGCCCCGACTACCAGTTATAGGTCGTGTTGAGCCCAAGCGCTTTCGAACTCAAAATGGTGAAGGAAATCCTCGTTTGGAATCCGGCATATCCTAGAACCGAAAATTCGAAGACATTCGACATCCACCAACCCGCACTGGGCCCGCGTGGTGGATTACAGCCCATTCCCTCTCACAGAGAGGAAGTGTGTGCAGTGGGAACATAGTGGGCTGGTTATAAATGATAATTCGTTTTTCCGAACGAAACCTTCAAACCGAATGAAACATACCATAGTATAAACGTAATCATCATACATATTGAGATAAATCTTCGTTTCATGTTACGAATTCAGTGCAAACCAATTGGTTTGAGGTTTTGTAAATCAACAATAGATATAATTACCCTCTGAGTCTTTGATCATAATTAGATGATGATCTTGGTTTAATGTAAGGTCTTTATAATTAGTTTGATTTATTAAGAAAGAAAGAAAATACATTTATTTAATACAAACTAAAAGGCACACAATATAAGTAGCATATATATGGCAGATACTTTTTTATTTTTTATTATTAATAATGGCCTGATGGCCTAGACCAACATCTCTCGAGGCTCTCGTTAGGCGGTTGGATCAAGGGCCTGACAGTACTTCTCGATACAGAAGGCAGTTCCCCTCGATACAGCTCGCATTGTGAAGAGGATCCTGTCTCTGCAGCTCTTATCACACTGGTAGCATGGATCCTGCTCCCGACACCGGCGGAACATTACTTTCAATTTTTTTTATTTTTTTGTTTTTTAAGAAAAAAAAAATGATAAAAAGTTTAATAAACGATAGTAATAATAAAGAGTGTAAAAAGCGATGTAAGAAATTAGCAGGAAAGTGAGCCTCACGGCTGCGCGAAAAACCTTTCAACGTCAATAAATTTCAAATTGCAAATTCTTAATAATACCAGCCTAATGTCCCAATGCCGGGCAAAGGCCTCTTCTCATACAGAGAAGGCACGAGCATTGATTACCAAGCTTGCTCAAGATGGGTTGGTGATTTCAGACTTTTAACTATAAGTCCAGATTTCCTCACGATGTTTTTCCTTCACCGATGTCAGTAATGTCGAAGATAAATGACACACACAATGTACAGATGAATTGAAAAACTCACATTGGTACTAGTCCGAATTTGAACCCACAACCTCGTGCATTAGAGGCGAGGCCTTAACCACAGGGCCATCGCGACAATCAAAATTTATAACAACACTTAAAATTGTTGTAGTAAGTAGAGACTGCATAATTATTTTATTGATAGTGCGGGTATAAGAATCCAACAATGAGTATATAACAAGCAGTAAAATTCCAGCTAATGAATAATAGTGGTACGAGTATATCTTGCACTTTGAAGCACTCAAGCCTTTCAAAGCACCTTAATATCTCGAAGCACTTCAACGTCAAAAATGTTTACTTAAAACAATTTAACTTGATTCATTCAACAATTTTATAGCTCGGCGTGCCCGAGATTCATGAAGAGTGGTGAATACAGGAACCGGGAGCTTTATATAACTCTTATACAACTTCAACATAATTACTTTGTAGTCGGGTAGGGTCAGTATTTCATTGTTATGATCAAAGTTAGCTTTATTTCGTACAATTGGTTCGAGTATTTTGTTAAATTTATTGTTAGGTTTACCAACGTGTGCCATGTGTTGTTTACGTATTGTGAGAAATCAGAATGGGTTTTGTATTTATTTATTGTGATTATTTGGGTAGGTATTATATTCACTAGATTATTCCGGTACTACGGAATAATCTAGTGAATTTATATAATACCTACCCAAATAGTTATACAGTATGGCAGGTATAGGGGGACTTTTACTATATAGGATCAACTCTGTAATATAAAAAAAAACGCTATTCCATACAAAATCTAATAAACATAATATATGTAAATCCATTAACTTTGATAATAGTTATGATAAAATTCAAACCTTGGGAATGTAAATGAAAAATGTTATTTGAAATATCTCAAGATAATTGACAGCAATTTGCACTTTAGCCGCCTCTTGCAATGCTAACAATGTCGTTGGTAGGTCACGTTAAAAACTAAACACTAAAGTGGGGGTCGTGTAAAACAATACAATTTTATTAAAACACGCTATACAATCATAAAAATTATAAGCATTTTGCAATTACTGAGCCAATTATTTTTCAAGATAATCAAAGAACACTTTGCAAGGCAACATTTTATTTCAGCGTATGTTGAGCAATCCTATCCCAGCATACCAATATTTAACATGGAGCGATCTGACCTCCACAACCCAGTAACTGGGTAATACGATACTCCTTGGTAAGACTGGTTGTCAGACTTTCGGGCTTCTGACGACTCGTAATGACTATCAAAGATCCACGAATGACAGCCGGGACCAATGGCTTAACGTGCTTTCCGGGGCACGGACGAGTCTCGGTATGTAAACATCACCCATCCACAGACCAACCCCGGCAAGAGTAGCTTAACCTGATGGATCAACCCGTGCGGCTGTTACTACTTAGCCACGAGATCCTAGTATGTTGAGTATAACCAGCCTTAATGTTGCTAAAGTTACTACACAGAGCTCTCTGTAAGAGAGAGAGTGAGCTGTTATACACCACGCGGGCTCAGTACGGGTTGGTGGATGTCACAATGTCTATGAATTTTTGGTTCTAGGACATACCGGTTCCCTCACGATGTTTTTTTTCACCATCTTGAGAGTAGAGCCAATGTTCAATTAGTAACGTCCATTGTCAACATTATTCCGTCTGTGCAAAAAGTATTTCCTGATGTCTGCTCGCCTAGTACCTACCATGCTTCACAAAACATTAATTTGATCTGTGTGATTCTTTTCTCATCACAGGCACTTCTAACGTTGAGTGTACTTAGGTAGAACGGCGGTAACGCGACTGATCCGAGAATAAATGCACTTTCAAGAATACATGGGGCCATAAACGGATGTTACGCGTAGCGGACGTAGTGCGTCTCCGTCACAATTTGGAACACTAAAATCTTAAGAATTATGAATCAATTTCCCAGTGCCCAATATAATTGTGTGACCTCTTGGTCTTTCGCGAGTAACCTCTCGGTCCATTTTAAGCAATGGACGTCGAATCCGTTTTGTAATTCAATTCAGTTCAGTTCACAACCATACGTCACTGACCGCAAGCCGTCACGCTTACATTTTTAACAACACCTACGAGGTCGCCAATTTAAATTGGCACGCGACGTAAGGAAACTAAAATGTATGTCGCTAGGTACTAAATTTTCTTACGGTATACCGTTGACCCACAAAAAGGCGCTCACTTGACCATTGTAAAGGTTGCTTCGAGTTTGTCGTTGAATTAAAAAGATAATGATCCGGCAGATGGTCTTAACTGTCAAGATAGCTCACAGGATCAGCCAGCTGCCTAGAACAAGACGGTCATATTACACATAGATCTGAGAGTCAGACGAGTTCTTGACTGGACGCCGTGAATTTCATCGATCGGTAATTAATGAAGTGTGGGACACCCAGAGTCAGAGTGAAGATCTTCGCAAGAAAGATGAAGTGGCTGACGATTGAGCTCAGCGGCAAGCAACAGGAGAGTCCTATGTCCAAAACAAGACTACTACTGGTTGGTGATGATGATAAGCTTCAGATTGGTGTAATTTCAAAACTTAAACTCAAAGCATTTATTTGAATTAAATTATTTACACGCATTTTTTAACTGTAAAGAGTCGGTCAATTAGTCAGAAAGTTAAAGCTTTCCATCAGATATCCAGTTGCCCATCCCAAAACGTAGATCGCTATGGAGAAGAACGGGCAAGAATTTCCAAGAACACTCCTTTAAATCAAGATATTACATAGGTGATATTAAAAAAAAACAATTCAATATAAACGATTAAAGATAAGTCCTGGCAGTTAAGACATGACCAGTGACAGCCAACACTGACGAACCTTTCACGAACTTGACGCGCGGATCTACACCATCCAGCTGAACCATTTTAAAGGGTGTTCCTCTATATCCTCACTATTAAAGCAAACCCATGATGAACGACCATACTAGCCTCTTCATACGAGTAGTTTAGCATGTCCAAATTAATTACAGCATATTTCATACTAACAACAGAAATCATACCACCTCTGATTATTTATCGGTGTAGCGATCGTTTTTTTTATATTTTTTTTTATTATCGAACACGCTAAGGTATCATTAAAGGGTTCGTGCATTTGCAAGCCGTAGCGTGAGTAGCCTGCTCGTGCTGTTAAAGAAAAAAAAATGCCATGTCATTTTAACTATAGAAAAATTGCAAGAAATCTTGTTTGAGTCGTTGAAGTTAAGAATTTTGAAGAAAGCAAAAACTTTAGGCTGGTTATCTTAAAATACCTGCTCCCCGCGGTTTCACCCGCGTAACTCTCGATCCCGTGGGAATATCGGGATACAAAGTATCATACGTCCTAACCCAGGTCATAAAGGCGAAAGTGAGTTTGTTTGTTTGTTACGCTTCCACGCTAAAACGGTTGAGCGGCTTTGAATGAAATTTGGGACATGGGTAGACCATGACCTAGGTTAATTTAAAAAAAATTAAGGCGTCAAACATACGAGGTGGTAAAGTGAAAATTCGAAAAGAGCACATGGAAATCAATACAATCACCAATTTTCAATACTCTATGATAACTAATTTATTTTCATTGGACATACGAGTAGAGTAATCGAATTTTGATTAAGTTATAGCTGCAGTCAATTATTTTTAGCACAGATAATGACGACCAGACCAATTATTTCACGCAAATTAACGCAATTTATTTCATGTAATTCATAATGACATTTAATATTGTACATTGATAGAAAATTGTGAGTACATACTATTAAATTAAAACAGGATAGGTAGGTATGTAAATATAATAGATATTTACATACCTACCCTAGTATCCTGTTTTAATTTTCCCAGAGAATTACGTTCGATGAAAGACCTCATGTATTTTAGTTTCCAGTTTTTATTACTTAATAATTACTATAGTGCGATTACGTAATTAAATAAATGAATATGTACATCGAAGTGTACATTAGAACACCGATGACCGATGTTGATGTCAGCACCAACTGACGGGGTCCGGAAGGACCAATGGCTGGGGTTGCGGGTTTGTCTGAAAGGGATATCGCGGCCCCGGCACACAGGCAACGGAAGGAACACGGGTGGGTTTTAGTCAGTAAAAGTCTGACACTCCCTCTCGCTCCGCCCAGAGCGGGAGGAGTCATTTGAAGATTTCCCAAACGAAAAAAAAAAAAAAAGTGTACATTATAAAAAAAAAGAAAAAGACGTGTGGCACTCGGAGACTGCCGCGGTAAAGCTATTGCATAGCATTTTTTATCAACTTATGCAATTTGTGTCACAGTGATGCGCGCGCATCTTAAAATTCCACTCTATGGGGGTGTTAGGTTATTTTCGTTACGGAATTTCTGGATTCGGTCTCCACGCTCAAGGCCCGCGATAGAAGCTATGCAATAGCTTAAAAAAAAAGTGTAAGTACATTAGAAGTTAGGTCGGAGACAGCGAATAACAAAACTACGAATTTTTTACGAAAAACAAAACAATCAACACTGATATTGGAGTTATTGTTATTAAATAATCTTAAAATTAACTGTACTTAGTTAACACTGACATTTGAATATTTGTACACTACATGATGTGGTAGAATGTACAGCACTTACAAAATATTAACATCATCTTATGTAAAACTACATTCTTACAAATAAATAAATTCTAATTCTGATTCTAACATCAATCTGCCTAGCCTTTTCCCAACTATGTTGGGGTCGGCTTCCAGTCTAACCGAATGCAGCTGAATACCAGTATTTTACATGGAGCGACTGCCTATCTGACCTCCACAACCCAGTAACTGGGTAATACGATACCCCTTGGTAAGACTGGTGTCAGAATTTCGGGCTTCTGACGACTCGTAACGACTGTCAAAGATCCACGAATGACAGCCGGGACCAACGGCTTAACGTGCTTTCCGAGGCACGGAGGAGTCTCGGTATGTAAAGATGGTAACCCATCCACTGACCAACCCCGGCAAGTGTAGCTTAACCTGATGGATCGACCAGTGCGGCTGTTGTTACTTAGCCACGAGCTCCTCGAATTCTGATTCTAACATGATACACCTCAATTAAACAATATTTACATACAAAATACTCCCAACTGGGGCAACCATCTAAAAACAATTGGATATCGAATTACACTTGATAAAATAACGAAGTAACCCTAATTTCGTGAATAAAGTTACAAATAAACTGAATCAAAGTCTAGACGTTATTGAATCTAGGATCTCGGCGTATCGTGTTACCAACATAACGATATAAGACGAAGTAATGTCGGCCGCCTAAGGACCTAACTATGTAACTGCGAACTTTGCGTTTAGTTCTGTAAAAAAATACTGAAATTTTTGTGCTTCTAAATGTTTACATTGAGCTGGACAATTCGAGAAAAATGTATAATAAATTCAGCCTGTGGCGTTACACGTCGATGCCAAGAATTTTTCTATTACAACCCGTTACCAGATAGATGGCTGGCCAAAGAATCAGTATTGCCATCGAACGTGGCAACTCTGCTAGCTTTTAGGGCAGTTTTGCTGCTGACAGCGATACGGATTTTTTGATGCCCAATGAGCTCTTCCGTTTTTTTTTTCCATACTTGGTGGTTTTTTTTCCAACTATGTGTATACAACTAACTATTATCTGTATTATGTAATACATATAATAGTTAGTTGTATACAAATAGTTTAGATAGTATTAGATTGTATATAACATAGGTATAGAGTGAATTAAGAAAAAAAAAACAATTACACGTAGGTAGGTACATCATTATTGTGGAAATTCAAATCCAACAAAAACATTGGTAAAAACAGCGATCTTCTTATTATATTAACTGCAAAGCTAGGGTTAAATTATTCAAAATGATTCCGAGATAGTCTTTGTTGTGGATCAGAGTTAAAAAAAGGAATCTTGAATTATCTTCCATCGCCACTCCTGGACAGTACTCATAAAAAGTGGGCAGAGCCACGACGTGACTGCGATATGCCCGTGTTTAATTTTGAAACGGACGGAGGCGAGAGATTTTAATGAGAGATCAGGTTTTTCAATTATCCCCACTTCTTTTCACGAAGTTTTACGTCAGATTTTTATCGGCTGCGCACTTTTATGAGTACTACAGCATCCAGAAATGAATAACCTTGGATAAGTCACGGTGCCTCTTTTAATTTATTGGTCTATTCTGAAATTGATGAGTTAGCGCGAATATTTAACAGGATCCGCCATGTTTTTCATTTTTAATATTATGATAAAATATTCAATATGATTCCCGAATTGGAATTTAAATAACGCGTCGCGTACAGCTTTGTGTTCGTTAACCAGTGCCATATTGAATATTGCACTAACATTCATCGTATAAAACATTAATGTTAAAGGAACATTACTGCAGTATTTTTTCTTTAATATTCCTATGATAGGTACAATCAAAGCAATATAAGTAAGGTATCAATGTAGCTCTGTATTCAAGGTTATTTTAGTTATTTGACTAATTATTAACAAGATTGTATGGTCCCTATCTTCAACAGTCTACTGCTAGACAATACCTACACACCTAAACATACTTAATTGAAAATAGATCAATCAGACTCGCTACTGTAGGTCCATTTTTCTCTCACTTATGCTGAAACTGCTGCCCATCGGCGATCATTTAAGAATGACTAAAGGTACGACTCCGCAGCGGCATTTCTTCAGATTTGCGACAGTCAATTTTATCAAACAAAAAAAATACGTGTTATCCGGTCTGTTCGTGACAGCCACTGACCGCACTACTGGTATCTGGCCGTCTGCAGTCGGCGTTCGACCGCATCAGCGGGCGGAAAAGTCACCATCCACGGAAGCATTAAAGAAACAATAATACCTAGTGTCACTGCGGTCTGTCATTGCGTTTGAGTGTCTTTGCCACTGCGGTTTGCAGTCTGCGGTCGCCTTCCGAATTTTACCTTATCAGTAGCAGGTTCTTCTATAATTCCTCTTTAGTGAAAGTAAAAAACTAAATATTTCAAGTAAATACCGATTTGATAGCCTATCTATGATTCAATTCTATCACCTTTAAATATGAACCGTCAAAGGTAAATGGCGTATATGAACAGAAAACAGACACATCTAAGTAACTGGAAAACTCGGGTATTATCGGATTTATTTATTTGCGTCTTTTCACCCCGAGGTCAAGTTGAAAGGTGTTTTTATCTTCTTTTCATTACTGAACGAACATAATATTCATATGTTGGAAATACGTTACTGAGTTGACTAAACAAGACGCCTACGATAGAGTCTACAACATAACGCTCGGACCGGCCGGAGCTAAGCAGAGTTCATCGGTGGTGGTCAAGCAGTGAACACGTTTACAAACTGTTCGTCGTATCGTGCATTCCGAATAGTTGTGTTGTGTACCTACAGTGTGTGAATTGCTAGTGTCATAAATTTATTCGTGAATTATAATTTGATCTGAACTGCAAACGGTTTTTTATTGCGCAATAACCAACACTACGGTACACCCACAGTAGTTAAAATATGGCTGATAATAACGAGAGAGACAAGTACCTTTCTCCGTTACATACATATTTTAAGTTAAAAAAACCTGACCGACTTTTAAATAGGACTGATAAAACCGATTATTTATTGACTTTTGTATGGAATCAAAGGAACAGCCATTTCATTCCTTTTG
Organism: Agrochola macilenta; assembly: GCA_916701695.1. Classification (NCBI taxonomy): domain Eukaryota; kingdom Metazoa; phylum Arthropoda; class Insecta; order Lepidoptera; family Noctuidae; genus Agrochola; species Agrochola macilenta. Next base: position 11,475,589 of record OU753562.1, read on the forward strand.
TTCAACAAAAAGTAAAAAAACCGGCCAAGTGCGAGGCGCACACGAAAGGTTCCGTACCACCATTTAATATTAAGCAAAAAACGCCGAAAAAACACATTTCTTGTACGGGGACAAAAACAAAAATAAATAAACAATCCGGTTCCGTTTGGCACCGAACCCTTACCCACCCTTAACCTTATAGTTCAATAATGAAAGTAAGTCATAATGACTTATTTCATCACTAGCTGCGTCCCGCAGTTTCACCCGCCTATGTCCCGATCCCGTGGGAATATCGGGTTAAAATATAGATAATATCCTATGTCCGTCTCCAGGTCATACGTCTATAGGTCTACCCATGTGCCACATTTCATCCAAATCCGTTCAGCAGTTTTTGCGTGAAAGAGTAATAATGAAACAAACAAACTCACGATTATAAACACGTCCTAAATACATTCAGCAGCAAGCCAGCCACAAAGAAAACCAACTGAAAGTCATAAAAATATACTCGACCTATTAAAAGCTTACGTAAATATCAGAGATAGTTGTTTTACTCGTAATTATGAAGAGTTTTTAAACATTTTTAATTTCAATCTAGTTTCCGACGCGTTTTAAAAACTCCTTTATATCTGTTAAACTAAAAGTCTGAACGAATAAAAAAATTGAACGGACTACTGAAAGTTTGAAACACATTTTTGTTCAGAACTCATGACTTGTGTGCCCGTCCATCCGTCTGTCACAGGCTTTGTTTAAAAGAGTGCTGAAAAACATTCCATTGAATTTTTTTAAAACTAAAAAAACAATTTTCATAGCGTAAGCTCACTTTATGTAGAATAACTGGATAGTATTTTTTTTTTCTATTGATGTATCTATGTTGATGTTCTGAAACATTATTAAGCTGTTTTTTAATAACTGATAATGTTGTTTATTAATTTAAAAAAATATATATATTGGGAAATTATCAAAGAACTTCTCCGGGAGGCGAGGGCGTGTCAGACTCTTACTGACTAAAACCCACTCGTGTTCATTCAGTTGCCACACACTTCACACATAATGGTGACACCCGGGCGTGTCCTCCCGCCTTATCCGGAAGAGGAACCTCCCGAAGCAACCGTGTCCGGTGAGGACCTGCGTCAGGCGGAAGGTGAGGACGCCAAGGCACCTCTCTAGCCACTCCTCAAAGAGGGGACTTATTGCCGCGATTGTGGCGTGCCCAGCACTGGGTTGCGACAATCGAACTCTTCATGTCGCCATGAGATCCCGCCGGAGCTCTGTCCGGTTCGTCGTGATCTCTCCTCGCATTAATTACCTTTCAAAGCTAATAATATTCTTTGAAAGTATATCGTAGTCTCATTTTATCGGATGAATGACCTCTGCTAGTATCTTGGTCATGAGAGCTTTTTTCAGGAAAAACTTTCACATAAGTTGGATGTCTATTCAACCTTTTCCTACAGAGGTTTTTAGGAAGAAGTTGTAGAAATGAAGGACACATTGTCAATGTATAGCTAGAGCCCGCGCCAACTCTGAAGACCGGCGGAAAATTATGGAACAATTTTTTTTAAATACAATTTGATGCAATGACATTGACACTAGCGCCGCGTCAAAAGGACTCCAGTGGTAGCGCGTACTCTACAAACAATATCTATGTAGGTATGACACTATGTAAAAACACGAATATGTTTTGGTACCTATCGTTTTAGGGTTGCGACCTTGCAAGGTAAAACAGAACCTTTGTAAGAACATTTCTCGGTCACAGAGGTTTTTCTTGGGAATAGATTTTCACTAGGCAAATGCAGCAATTTCACGCAAAATTCATCTTTCACTGGTACCTATCTATTTATGACATAACTTCACGGACAGTTTGTCATGTATGACTGAAATTGTCAGATTGGAGATCTAACTTTAATTATGTAGATATAACAGTGTCAAATTTTCAAACCAACTTCTAATTTTCTCTAAAACTTCACTTCAACAACCAACTTCTGCTGTTTACCATTAACACACAAACACACGCACGTCAAATTCACGCGTTTAACAACGCCGCCATCTAGACACGTTTTTGCTCCAGCTAAACAACCCCGTAGATTCTATATCGCGGTCGCAGCCACTTTTTGTACCGACGATAAATGACGCTTCTTGAGCAGGGAGCACATTGTTTGTTGACCACTGCCGTGTTTATGGCCTAGAAACGGTGCGATGCCACTAAAGAAGATTTATTCACACTTTACTCCATGACTGTAGAGCGTTTGAGTTAAGTCGAGTGTTAAAAAGTTTGCTATTAGCTGTATTGTGTACGCTCGTGCGGCAAAGTTTTCTGAATTGTTGTAGAGAAATAATGTTATCGTTTTTATGGTTCCGTAGTCAATAAGGAACCCGTAGTTTCACCATGTCCGTCTGTCTGTCTCTCCGTGGCTTAGCTCAGAGACTCTTGGTACTAGAAAACTGTAATTTGGCATGGTTATGTATAGGTATGAATCACGCCGGTGCACGGTGGTATGAAACATAGAAAAAAAAAGTTTGATTTTCATGTTTGTCCCATTTAGTTGGGTTGTTGGAAAGGTTGATCAAAAACATAGTTATGTGGGACAACCATTTTTCGATTCAGGTATGCGTTTGCGAAATAAACGTTTGCGTTAAAGTGCAATTTTTTGTTAGAGTCAAGTGTGTGTGTGTGTCCAGCCAGCTAAATGGTTGTTTTTGGTTATGTGAAAAAAATCATGGCAGTAGTAATATAACGAAGTTAAAAGAAAAACTATCACAGGTAAGTTGGCTTTACATAACAAGTTAACGAGTAATAATCGACCAACTTACATTTGTAGTTGGAATGTATGGGAGAACATGTTTTTCAACTACAATGTTAAGTTTGTTCTTGGAATAAATTCATCCTTATACTTGTTTTTCTTTTAACGATTTAAAGGGAACAACCTTTGGAATAATGTAATAGAGATTCCGAAATAAACGTAACCATCCGTTTGTTTTGAAATATTTTTGGCATTTGATTATTATGTTCAGACGCCAAATAATTTTGGCATCTAATTTAATTTCCCAATCTCTTTGTATGATTTGTTAATGAAAAAGGATTTTCATTTATTGCCTTCGGGAAAAGCGTAGTCAGAGAGATTCCGATTCCGAGTTCCAAAAAATAATTATCTTTTTGGTCCGAGTGCTCGCCAAGTATTTTAGGACACCGCCAAGCGGCTGGTCGACTCTTCGTGTGTCCAGAGGGCTGGCCAATTCTTAGGCCAACGAAGCATTTCCATCCAACGTGGCAATGCTGCCAGCCTTTTGGGCACTTTTCCCGCTGACAACGATGCGGACGAATTTTTTTATGCCCAATAAGCTCTTGCGTTTATTTTTATTTTTTCCATTCCATACTTGTACATAATATACAGGGTGTCAGAGACATCGACATGAAAACTGTTACCATGGATTCAGTACATAAGTCTGAACGCCCCTGCGTTGAAATTTTTCGTCCATATTTTTTTTCTAAATGTGCTGTTTCATAGAAAAGTGCAATAAATACCTACGCGATCAAAATGTATGGAACAGCTGATTAAAAAAAAATTACCGATTAAAATTTCAACGCAGGGGTGTTCAAAATCATGTACTGAATACATGTTATCAGTTTTCGCGTCGATTTCCCTGCCACCATATAATACTTAGTTGTATAAATATAGTTTAGTTAGTATTAGATTGTATATTATGATTATAAAATATATTTTCTTTTTGGATAATCTTTGTTACATCATTTTGGTCGTAGAGTTTCTCACTAACTGTAGAATGATTACTAGCTTCTCCAATTTTAAGTGACGTAAATACGATTTAAATTCCCAATATTTAAAAACGTTCTCTTAATTTAAAAGGCCGTAAAGTGCTTTTCAGTGCTTCCTTGTCTATCCACTTTACCTTTTACCAGTTTCTCGACAAAGACATAGTTTTAATTGGACTCCTTCCGCTTTGCTTAAGGTCTCCTAATTGAATTTTTTGCATTTTAAATTTGAAAGCACTTAATTTGGAAGTTAAGATTAATTCACCTCATTATACGTAATAAAGGAGTTGAGAACTTAAATGAACTCTTGCTTTATCTTTCTGACTTCATTTAAAAAGGTCTTAATTTTTTTCCTTTTATCTAGTCAAAATAAAGTAAGATTTTTCATTTGTCTAAGAACTTAAATACAAACTAGACCAAACCCAGAATAAAAACCGCCTCAATTTTCAGAAATTCCACTTCAACACGTTATTGCTTCCTTATTACATTTGCATACGTTAATACAAAGCTCACAATGTATCATGTAACAAAGTAACTGGCCACAATATAATAAAAACGAATAAATATAAACTGAAGCAGGCAAGAACGCCACATCACTAGTCACGGAAGGGTGTTGCAAAAACTCAATTAAAACTTACCTAATACGAACGTGGAAGCAACTATTTCTTTTGTCTCATTGCTGTGATTGAACTGTGTCAATGTACTGAGCCAGGTTTACTCAATCTTTTGTTTAATTGCTAAAAAATATTGCATTTTTCAGGTAGGTTGGTTGGTTTTATGTTTTTATTTTTGTTATTTTTTATTAAATAAATTATTACCTAATTCCTTTAGATCAATATATAATATTTATATTTTATTTATTTTTTGAGGGAAGTTTAATTACTACTTTATTATTAATTATTTATTAGGTCTGTTGACCTTAAAAAAGCTATCGTTGGATTAAAAGCACCCACAGTTCAACTGCAATCAAATATCAATTTTAATAATATTATTTGAATGGAATACTTAGATGACTTTGTCTTACAACCAGTCTTACCAAGGGGTATCTTGTTACGGGAACTAGGTTGTGGAGGTCAGAGAGGCAGTCATTTCATATAAAATACTGCCGTTCAACTTCATCCAGCTAGACTGGAAGACGACTTGGGGTCGACTTCCAGTCCTAACCATAACCAACCATAGTTGGGAAAAGGCTAGGAGGCCGATTGATAGTAATAGATTTTGTTTAGAATAAAACGGTCTAAACAAGTTTTTAGTTAAACTGGTTATGCGAACGCAGAAGAAACAAGCAGTTTCTGGCTAGCCCCTCCCGACAGGAGTTTATGAACTTATGCAATTTAGTCGTACATTATTTGGTGGTACAAGATTTTCGTGATATACTCACGAATATCTTGTACCCCCAAATATAATAAAAATAATGTACCCAGTTTGAGAAACTCTGTATTTCACGAATGTAGAAGCATCGAGAGCCCTTTTCAGTATCTTCAATTCCACAGGACGAGTTTCGTAACTCTTAAAGCTAGATAATACTGACACTGGATGTAATTGTGAATTGTTTTTCTTTGTAAGCACTAGCTATAAAAGTTTTTCTGTTGGATTTTTATGTCATTGCATGATTTAAGTTTTTGAAATTGATTCAGAAAATTATTAAAAGAAAATGGTAGAAAAGTTACTTTCGCGTGTTGTCGTGCGCTTTTCCTTACGAAATCATTATATTGTATTTAAGACGGGTTCTTTTTGTCGATTTAAACACGCAATGAACGAATTATAATAAATAGTAGGTAAGCTTGACTCTACTTTAATAATAATTTTATTGTAGACATACAGCATGCATGCAACTAATTAAGAAGCCGAAAATTCTGATTTAAAAAATGTTATTTAAAACTAGAGTTCAAACGAATGTTACATTAATACTAGCTATAGGTTTCAATTCTAGTGGCCATTACATAAATCAAAGTCGACTTTTAGGTCTCATTCTAGGCCCTGCCGGTCTAAAAGCTACGCAAATAAAGATTTAAGGAGATAGATTTGGACCCATTACTTTGACAAAGGTAGAGCAAATGCTTTGCCCGTTCCTTCTCTATATCAGAAGGAACCTGTACCCTAAGTGGAACAATGACAGGCTAGTAACATTATTTAAATCTTTGGTCTTGGTGGTCACAACCTTGAATGCTTACCATGGGGATCTCTAAGGTCGGAAAAATGTGGCCGACAGATGGCAATAAGCTCGGGCTAAGGAGAAACTCGTGGCTAAGTAATAACAGCCTCACAGGTCGATCCATCAGGTTAAGGTACGCTTACCGGGGACTGGACTGGACTAATCCATGGAAGGGTGACCATTTTTACAAACCGAGACTCCTCTGTGCCTCGGAATGCACGTTAAGTCGTTGGGCCCGGCTGTCAATCATGGATCTTTGACAGTCCTTACGGTCGTCAGAAGCCCGAAAGTCTGACAATCAGTCTTACCAAAGGGTATCGTATTACCCAGTTACTGGGTTGTGGACGTCAGATAGGCAGTTGCTCCATGTAAAATACTGGTATTCAGCTGCATCCGGTTAGACTCGAAGCCGACCCCAACATAGTTGGGAAAAGGCTAGGCAGATTGATTGAGATGGCAATATGCTGGCTTCCCAATATGTACATGAAAGTTAAACATCTCTGACGAATTCGGGTGTACAATATTCTCCTCTGCTTGCCTTTGTTGTTAACTATAAAGTACGGGTTTCTTCACGATGTCAGTAATGTAATGTCCAGAAAGTGCATATAAATTGAAAAAATCACATTGGTACTTGCCTGTATTTTAACCCACACCCCGCACCAATTATTTTGTGCATTAATTATTTACCTAGAACAAAATGTGTAATTTTTTAGTAAGAAAACTAGATAACAAATTCCATGCATTAACAATAGTTGTTACGTTCCAATATTTGCTCAGCGAATACAGAATAAACATTCTGAACAAATTGAGTGTGCAAGCAAGTTGGCCACCGCCCAGAGCAAACGGGGCAACGGAAAGAATCTGTTCCCTGGATACCAAGTTCAGCCAAAACTTCACAAATGACACCAAGGAGGCCACGATAATTCACCAGCTAATGTCAAAGTTCGGAGTTGTTTGAAATTTTTACCAACATAAAGTAGGAAGGTATCATTATTCGTCCTTCCGTTTCGTTCGAGTTCGGTTTATGGTAAGTGCTTCATTAAATTACGGGGTTATTAAAGAAGTTATGTTTGTTCAAAACGATGGTATGTAAGGTTTATTACGCTGGTAATGAGTGTTTATGATCACGTGGTATATACAAGTTTATGTAATTTTATGTTATAAGGTACCTTTTTTAGGCTTAATGGTAATATGGTAATACTCATTGGTGTCTTCCGCCCGAGGGGCAGAGGAGTGGGTCAGTGAAAGTGCGGCCCGAGTCAACTCAACCCGAATGATAATACCAGATATTACGTCGTCGAAACGCCTAAAGAAGTGGTGTGTACCATCTGAAGGGCACGATCAATTTTTCGCAGAAATCGCCGTCCTGTCTTTTATGTTCTAGTCTATTGTAAATTTGATGTGCAAGAGTGAGATAGAAAACTTTTATACAGGATGGCAGGGACATCGACGCGAAGCCGGTTACCTTGGATTCAGTACATGCGTTGATATTTTTCGTCAGTTATTTAAATAAATATCTGCTGTTTCAAAGTCACAACATTTATTTGATTTTGTGAGCTTTTTACTACTTACCTTTAATTTATTCTGTTAATTTAATTTATTATAACGGACACACACTTCCCTGTCTTTATTATTCTAGCGTATGGCACTCGTGGGTTGCAGCTGAAAATCAGCGTCAGGTGGTACACTTTGTGTTGCCATCTGACATTTATGCTGAGCTGAGGCCCTATTGGCATTATAATCATTGTTTTTTGTATTTTTTTTTGTTATAAGGTGTATTTTTCTGGTGTTTGCCAATAAACGCATTTTTCTTTCTTTTTCTTTCAAAGAAAAGTGCAATACCTAAGCGGTCAAAATTTATGGAACAGCAATTTTTTTTAAATAACCGACGAAAAATTTCAACGCAGGGGGGCTCAGAATCAAGTACTGAATCCATGGTAACCGGCTTCGCATCGATGTCCCTGACACCCTGTATAGTCACCATGGTCAGATCCGATTTGTGTATTTTTAACTAAAATCTTCGGAAAACAAAATTAAATTCGTAATGATTTATTTTAAAATATCTATTTTCTGCCTGACCGTACAAATCACCGTAATCGGGAGAGAATTATCTGGTATTATTATTCAGGTTGAGTTGACTCGGGCCGAGCTGTCACTGACCTGCAGCAGGGGAGATGGTCTGTCAGACTTACTGTCCAAAACCACACGCTGTTTTTTAACTACCTCTGGCTGGGGAATACTAGTGCAGTCGTAGCAATAAGGCATGAGCTTATAATCATCACTAATATCCTAGTAATCGTTTACCTAATTACAAAACTTCTTCTAACTAAAATAAGTCATGGTTTTTATACATTTTCGTATACCTAGTGGGTTTTATCGATCGGTACTAAGTAATGCCAGTTGCTGCTAGTTATTATACCGAGTAACCTTTAAAGATACCTAAGTTTTCTACTGCAACTTAACCGAACGACAAATCACGCAATGCAGACTATTAAAAAATATCCAATTATCCAAATTATACAGTACTTTAACGAAATCAAAACGTACTGAGGTAAAAACTTCGCTCCACTCTAGCTTTGACGTTTGGCGCAGTGACAAGAATCCATTAATGTTTTTTTCAGAACAAGATTTCTATAAGCTTTATGTCTCATTTTAAACAAACAATTTTTATAGAACGTCGTAAAAGAAAGAGGTAATGTTTGTGACTCTTGTTTTTTATTAATTTGACTAACTGAAATGCAGTATGATTCCGGTCGACGACGCGTTTTGTTACTCATAAGCCCCGTATAAGCCCGCTGCAAAAGGAAGCGAGCTTTGTTATCAGCCGGACACAAATTCATACTGTGCGATGCTACTGAAAAAAAAAATAAAAACCACACATTTGATACATTATTGAATTCAGGACTCAGGACTCGGGGTGCTAGGACAGGAAACCTCCCCGTGTGCCTGGGGGCTGGAGTTCCCTTACGGATGCGTCCGGGGGGAAGGCCAGTCTCCGGGACGGTGCACCCTGGGGTGCGGGCAATGTCTCCCCATTAGGTACTGCGTGCCTAAGGGGTCTCGTTGCCCGTATGCCAATATCCTGTCAGAGGAGTGAACGCTCTAACGTGTACTCGTAGAGAGTACATGTTGAGCAGCGTTCCAGTGGGAGCGGGCTCGGCGTGCACTTACCCTGCCGTCGGGCAGGCGGGAGGAAGTCTTTTCTGCTGCCACCGTTGGTCTCGTAGCCCCGAAGAGTGTCAAGGTCATGTCTCTGGCATTTGACGGGGGTCGAGGGACTTGGCTTAACCGCCCGGGCCGCGAGGTAGAAAACCTCTATAAAAAATCACCCCAAACCTCCAAGCGGCGGCGCACCGTGAGGGAGGTTGATAGCTTGACTAATGGGTAGCTTAATTAGTCACTAGTGCGAACCACTATTTTTTGGTTGGTTGGTTGGATATATTTTTTACTCGTGGGAATCAATATGGAAAAATTTCTGAAAAAAAACCCAAATGATGTCGTGCCAATTTTATTGGCGGAGGAACCGCTTGCCGGCGACGGCAACCAGGGTCGAGGAGACTCCTGTCCCTCCGGTGCGGAAGGAGCTGGCTGCCTTTAACAGCCGGTTCTCCGTACTGGAGGCCGTGGTCCTGCGCCCTCCGTTAGCGGTGAGCCAGTCGGCCTCGGGCCAACGGAAGGCGGCATCGTATGCCGCCGCCGCCACCTCAGCTGCCGCGGCGGCTAAACCAGGCCCGTCAGGGCAGACCAGGGGTGGGGCTGCTACACAGGCAGCGAGGGCCCCGGCCAAGGCGGTGGGGGCCCCGGCCTCGGCCCCGGCCCCGGCCCTGGCAGCGGGAGCTCCGCCCCCGGCGGCGAAACGGCCGCCCCCGCTTCCTAAATCTCCCCAGGCTGACGCCGAGTGGCAAATAGCCGGGGAGAAGGAGAAGGCGGTAAAGGCCAAAAGGGCGGCCAAAAAGAAGGCCAGGCGGCAGCGGCGCAAGGAGCAAAGCGTCGCGGCTAGGCTCCGCGCCCCGAAGTCCGCAGCTGTAGTGATTACACTACAGCCGGAAGCGGAAAAGAAGGGCGTGTCCTACCGCGACGTGCTCTCCAAGGTTGGGGCGGCGGTGGATCTAGAAGAGATCGGCGCCACTCAGGGCATCCGGGTTAGGGTCACTGCGACTGGCGCCCGGATGCTAGAGCTCCCCGGAGTGGCCAGTGGCCCGGCCGCTGACGCCCTGGCTGAAAAGCTCAGGGCGTCCTTAAATGCGGACGAGGCCCGAGTGTCCAGGCCCACCAAGTGCGTGGACATGCGCATCTCGGGCCTGGACGACTCAGTGGCGGAGGAACAGGTGGTGGCCGCTGTCGTCAGGACTGGGGGGTGCTCTGCCGAGCAGGTTAGGGCGGGCACCATCCGTCCTGGCTTCACGGGGATGCGAGCCGTAACGGTGAGCTGCCCCGTGTCGGCGGCCAGGAAAATCGCCGGGGAGGGCCAAAGGCTATTGGTGGGCTGGGTATCCGCGCAGGTCAAACTGCTCGAACCCAGACCTCTGAGGTGCTTCCGCTGCCATGTGGGCAACCACGTGGGAGCTAAATGCACCTCGGAGGTGGACTGCAGCGATCACTGCTATCGCTGCGGTCAGCCCGGTCACAAGGCCGGCTCGTGTCAAGCCACGCCGCACTGCGCCGTATGTGCAGCGGCTGGCAAGCCGGCCGAGCACCGGATTGGGAGCAGGCCTTGGCCCAACCCACCAAAGCCAGGAGCAAGTCCTCCGCCACCGCCGTCACCGCCGCAGCCGCCGCTGCTACTGCCGCCACCACCGTCATCGCCGCCGCGGCCGTTGCCGCCGTGGCAGGGCCCTCACGCGGGGCTCAGGGGGGGGCTAAAATGGACTGCCAATAGGTCCATTACGCCTCCTCCAGGCGAACATCAACCACTGCGCCGCAGCTCAGGATCTGTTGCTCCAGAGCATGGCGCAGTGGTCGATTAACATCGCCGTGGTCGCTGAGCCGTACTTTGTCCCGCCCAGGGATTACTGGGTGGAGGACCTGAGCGGCTCAGTGGCCATTATTTCGTCGGCCGCCGCCGGTACTCCGTCCCTCGAGGCCGTCAAGAAGGGACGGGGTTGCGTAGCAGCACGGTTCGGGGAGATTGTCATGGTGGGAGCGTACTTTTCCCCGAACCGAACTCTCGCCGAGTTCCACAACTCCCTTGGGGAGTTGAGAGTCGTCGTCGTCGGGTACCATCCTCTCCCCGTGATCGTCCTCGGGGACTTCAATGCCAAGAACGTGGCTTGGGGTTCCCGGTTAACGGACACACGGGGCTGGATGGTGGAGGACTGGGCTCTGGAGTCGGGCCTGGTCGTCCTAAACCGGGGTTCTGTTCCCACGTGCGTGCGGATGCGGGGCGAGTCAGTGGTGGACATTTCGTTCGCCAGCCCCACTCTGTCGCCACGTGTCATCGACTGGCGCGTCATGGAGGGGGTGGAGACCTATTCCGATCACCAGTACATCCGGTTTGACGTCTCCGCCCAGACCTCGGGCACGCCGGTCAGACAGAACCCGAGTGGTCCGCGGTGGGCGCTGAAGCAGCTGGACCGGGAGCTCCTCCTGGAAGCCTCGATCGTGCAGGCCTGGGTGACATCACCGGACAGGCCTGCCGACATCAACGACGAGGCGGAGTGGTTCCGGGAGGCCATGTCCGAAATATGTGACGTGGCAATGCCCCGGGTCCAGCCCAGACGTGCTCAGCGCCAGGTGTACTGGTGGTCGCGTGAGCTGACCGCTTTACGCGCGGCGTGCGTTGCTGCGCGCCACTTGTACGCCAGGCACCGCAGGCTTCGTATCCGCCCGCCGGATACGGAAGCCATTGAGGCGGAGCTGTACGCCGGGTACAGAGCGGCGAAGACTGCCCTCCAAGCCAGGATCGAGCGGGCCAGAGGACTGGCCCGCGAGGAGTCGCTGGAGACTCTGAACAGAGACCCGTGGGGACGCCCATATAAATGGGTGCGAGACAAGCTCCGCCCATGGGCTCCCCCGCTGACGCAGAGTCTCCGGCCCCAGCTCGTGGAGGACGTGGTGAGCGCTCTGTTCCCTTCGCGAGGGGAACATACTCCCCCGCCCATGGCTCCGCCTCCTGCGGTGCCCGATGCGGACCACACAGGAAACGACGACGACGACGAATCTCCGGAGGTGACCGGGGTAGATTTGAGAGTGGCGGTACGTAGGCTGAATGCCAAAAATACCGCCCCAGGACCCGACGGCTTACCTGGAAAAGCCTGGGTTCTGGCCTTAGAGGCTCTCGGGCCTCGACTTCGGGGGCTCTTTAGCGCATGCTTGGAGAGGGGCCAGTTCCCACTTCGTTGGAAGACGGGGAAACTGGTCCTCATCAAGAAGCCGGAGCGCCCGGCGGACTCTCCGTCCGCTTACCGGCCCATCGTGCTGCTCGACGAGGTGGGCAAGCTCTTTGAAAGAGTAATTGCAGACCGCCTTGTCGGGCAGCTGGTGCGAGTGGGGCCGGATTTGGCGGACAGCCAGTTTGGTTTCCGCAAGGGGCGCTCTACGGTGGATGCCATCATGCGCGTTCGAGCCCTCACGACGGGGGATGCTGTTGCCCGGGGTGGGGTGGTCTTGGCGGTGTCTCTTGACATCGCCAATGCGTTCAATACCCTGCCCTGGAGTTGCATTAGGGAGGCACTCCGGTATCACCGGATACCGACCTACCTCTGTCGAGTGGTCGAGGCCTATTTGACGGACAGGGCCGTCATCTACCCCGGTCACCACGGAGAGTGGAACCGGCGAGAGATGTCGTGCGGTGTCCCGCAGGGATCGGTCCTGGGGCCGCATCTGTGGGACATCGGCTACGACTGGGTGCTGCGCGCCGACCTCCCTAGCGGCGTCAGCGTAGTCTGCTACGCTGACGACACGCTGGTCCTGGTGCAGGGGAGGTCGCATGAGGCGGCGGCCGAACTAGCGACACGTTGGGTTGCGACAATCGTCGATAGGATCCGGCAACTGGGACTCGAGGTGGCCTTGCACAAGTCCGAGGCCATATGTTTCTATGGTCCTCGGAACGCGCCACTGTCGGGTTCCCAGATAACGGCGGGAGGGGTTCACATCGGTGTCGAGTCGACGATGAAGTACCTGGGACTCGTCCTCGACAGCCGGTGGAACTTCGTGGAGCATTTCCGACGTTTGGCTCCCAAACTGCAGAGGGCTGGGGCTGCTTTGAAGCGGCTTCTGCCCAATCTAGGGGGTCCAAACGCCTCCTGCCGGAGGCTCTACGCGGGGATCGTGCGGTCCATGGCCCTTTACGGGGCACCGGTGTGGACGCGCTCATTAAAGCTGCGACCAGCCCAGCGATTATGTCGTTCCATAGTATTATGTCGTATGGAATTTTACTGTGGGGTCGGGCTGCTGACATTGAATCCATCTTTATCTTACAAAAGAGAGCTGTCAGAGCCATTTATGATTTACATCGTCGCGAATCTCTCAGGGAACTATTTGGAAAGATTAATATTATGACGGTACCTTGCCAATTCATATATGAAAATATTATGTATGTAAGAAAAAATCTACATATTTTTAATAAAATAAGTGATAGACATAATTTTAATACTAGAAATAAAGATAAAATAGATCAACCATTTTTCAGATTATCTAAAGTACATACATCTTTTATGGGGTACTGTGTTAAATGTTACAACAAAATACCTTGTGATATTTTACAATTAAATGAAAAAAAATTTAAAACTCATATTAAAAGTACACTTTGTAAACAAGCATATTACAAATTAGAGGATTATATCCAAGATAAAAATGCTTGGAAACATGCTGGTCCAGCTCCATAGGATAATCTAGAATCTAGACAAAATCAAACTGGTTGCGAATTTAAGTTTTATAAATTATTATATTTTATTATATGACATTGATTTTACATTCTGTGATGGAAGTCATCAGTCTCACACACTGACTTATTAATTGTAACTTTTTTTTATTTTTTTTTGGGAAATCGTCTTCTTTTACAATGTTTGTAAATATGTGAGAACCATGTATCTATCACATAGGTAATTAATTTATCTGTTGTTGCTCTCTTTTTAAATTTATTTTTACCTATTGTGGTATGGTAAATTTTATTTTTTTTATTTTTAGATGCATCGTCTTCACATATAATTATATAACTAATGTACCTACATATATACAAAATATTGTAAAACATTTTAAAAGAGTAACGGTGGAGTTTCTTGCCCATTCTTCTCCATACGAAAACTACCTTTTGGAAGGGGCGACTAGAATCAATTCATTTTTTTTTGTAATTTTTGACGTTCAAAAGTGCCTTGCAAGGGCCTATTTGAAATAAATGATTTGACTTTGACTTTGACTTTGCGATTGAACGCGTCCCAAAGGGTCATGGCCATTAGGCTGGTCAGAGGATACCGCACGGTCTCCCGTGAGGCGGCGAGCCTCCTTGCCGGACTATCGCCATGGGATCTGGAGGCAAAAGTCCTCGCGCACATGTGGGAGTTGCGCGAGGAGGCGAAACGCCGGGGTGTAACTCCGCTGCCGCGAGAAATCACGGCACAGCGGACAGAGCTCCGGCGGGATCTCATGGCGGCATGGAGAGTGCGATTGTCGCAACCCAGCGCTGGGCACGCCACAATTGCGGCGGTAAGGCCCCTCTTTGAGGAGTGGCTAGAGAGGCGCCACGGCGTCCTCACCTTCCGCCTGACGCAGGTCCTCACCGGACACGGTTGTTTCGGGAGGTTCCTGTTCAGGATAAAGCGGGAGGAAACGCCCGGGTGTTACCATTGTGTGGATCGCCCGGAGGACACGGTGGAGCATACGGTGGAGGTCTGCCCGGCTTGGGCGGGGCACCGCCGTGTCCTCACGGAGGCGATCGGCAGCGGCGATCTCTCGCGTCCGGCCCTGGTTCAGGCCATGGTCCGGAGCGAGAGTGCATGGGAAGCCGTCACTTCCTTCTGCGAAGCAGTAATGCTCGCGAAGGAGGAGGCGGAGCGCGCGAGGGAAATGCAAGATGCGCGCCCTCGCGCCCCTAGTCGCCGCAGGAGACGCCCCGGGCGTCGGGAGTCGCGAGCCGGCTTCCGGCCACCGTAGGCGCGGGCTTGCGGACGGTGGGCAATGGGTAGCTCGCCGTCCGATTAGGACCAGGCCCGGGTCGACGGCGCGTTGTGTTCCACGCGCGCCTCAAAGAGATGTCAGCACCAACAGACGGGGTCCGTAAGGGCCAATGCCTGCCAGGGTTGCGAGTTTGTCCGAAAGGGATATCGCGGCCCCGGCACACAGGCAACGGAAGGAACACGGGTGGGTTTTAGTCAGTAAAAGTCTGACACTCCCTCTCGCTCCGCCCAGAGCGGGAGGAGTCATTTGATGATTTCCCACCAAAAAAAAAAAAAAAAAAAAAGGACTCAGGACTCACTAACACATCACTCAGGACACCCAGCATCTCAGCGCATGCATGATCAGCGAGGCTGTCACAGTTTTCTTTTTCATAGCTCGCCTGACAACTCAATCATGTGACGGGGAACGTTTCGCGTATTCCTTACATATAAACAAGCATACATTTTCCCTTTTGTTTGACCATTAAGTAAGATTTCACGCATTAGTAGTAGAGAGATCTTAAAGAGAAGTATGAATATTAAAATAATGTTTTAATCTGCTAAGACTAATGAAGTCTTAGAATTAACCGAGTACTAGCCATAGGCTATTTGCATATTAATAATCTACTTAATCTTATGACTAGACACAGACGTTTAGTAAACTAATGTTATTCTTGGTACGAAGCAAATTTTGGGCTTAGTGAATTACACTAAAACCGATTTCGAAGAAATTAGATATGAGCAATATGTATGTTGGTTTGTTACTGACATTGTATGATTATAACGATAAAAATAATTACAAGACTTTATGGTCATCATCATCAACAGCCTACAGAACACCGGCCACTTTTGGATATAGGCCTTCCCCAGTCTCCACTCAGGAACATGTCTACCCAAGCGGTCATCTATTCTACGGGTAATATGGCCGGCGCGTCTTTCCATTGTACAAGGCCAGAACGCAAGGGTGTGAAACTAATCGCGTATAGATTGGAAATCACTTTTTTACTAACGTCTTCCAATCTTTATGAGTAACACGCAAATACTCGCGTATACTTCGTAGTGACCTAAGTAACTATCTTATTCTAAAATATACAGTCCAAGTACTCATACGGACTAATCGTGTATAGATTGCGACAAATTATGAACTGGTATTTAACTTGTTTGTGACGTAATGCACCTTGCGCTAAATAGCCTGCTGCAGCTGGGAGCAACTTGGAAGTAGCGCTCGACGACCGCTGCCGCGGCACCACTCACTACGTTCGCTCAGCTCACGCGCGGTTGGTCTCAGTTCTAACCTAACCTAACCCATTTCATATTCCATTATCTGTTAGCTGTTCACCCAGTTCAATTTTTATTTTTTAATCTTTATTATTAAAACTCATGTCAAGCGTAAGTGATGTACTTAGTATAGTTTGGAACCAGGACGCGCGCGTCCACGTTACCAACTATACACGAGCAGTACGCAAAATTCGTGTATACATTGTAATCACAGATTTAAAAATAGCTTTACAATGTATACGCGAGCTGGCCTTGTTTAGATTGAAAATACGCATGGCCGGCCCATTGTTATTGTATTGTTTTTGGTGTTTCTTACCAAAATTGGCTCGGTGTCAGTCTGTCAGTCTATCCAGGCGTCTGCTAGCTAAACGCAATTTCTTTGTAAAAAAATGTTCTTGATCATAAAGTGCCGTGAAGATACTGGCATGTTCTAGAACTAAATAATCGAAGACATGAACTGTGACATCTACCAATCCGAACTTGGTCCGATTACAGCCAACTTCCTCCCACAGAGAGGAGACTTATGACCCAGTAGTTTAAACATTTTAAGCTGATTATGTTAAGTTTTATGTTTTAATAATTTTACACCTTTATTCATAGCATCCAAATCTTTAGTAGAAAAGACTTTAACCTGGAGGCTTACGTGTTTTCTACTAAGAAAGGATTGAAACGCCATACATAGATAATAAACATAGCATATTTTATCAAGTTCCGTTTCCCGCATATAAAGTAAGTAATATGTGAGCCCGTCTCGCATGATCTCAGTTTCTGTCAAACAAAAGCCGAATTGTCTTTGTAAAGCAGGAACTGAATAATACATTTCACTTGAGTTTTAACATGACACCTCTTCTTTGTTTTGTGCGCTGCCACTCGTCACTACAGAGTCTTTGATATGAACATAGGTATACTATGTACTTTTGTGTTGCACGAGAATGTAAACAGAGGTGGAATCTAAATTGGTGACTGCTTATGAAAAATATTGTAGGAACTACTGTATTCTATCGTATGAATTTTGTTTACCAATGCATGAATTTAATATATGATGTACTCTGACGTACTCTAAGTTATTTAAACAAAAATTAACATATCATCTTTTCATGTTTATGTAGGAAACCATACTGCAATAAGGTTTCCTCCCTAACTGCAAAATCCGACTTATGTCAAGAAACGAATGTAAAATAAGGTAACCAAATTGGTATTACTCGTAGTTCCTTTTACATAAATAATATTGTTTCCTTCGAGAAACGTATGTATACTTTGCACTGAGAGAACGTAGAGCGGCTCCACAGCAATTTTATTTACATTCCTGGAAACTAGACAAACGATCAATCAATCATTTATTTGCAATAAGTATTTTTTCAACACACTTGCTCGTAAAGTAGCTCTTATTGAACCATTTTTAGGTTCATAATGCTGTGTATTAAAAACGCGTGCTTTTTACTTTATATTATAGGACTAGAGCTGTAATGCCACAGATAACTAATCAGGATTTGGTTGCAACTCACTAAAAACAATAACATTGGACTTACCTGGGAATTGAACGCGATATCTTGGTGTCACTGATTAAATACGCACTAAATAGGATACACGTATTATCACAAGCACTTTAACATCCAATGCGTGTTTCTTATATTTTAATTAACAATAACAGCGAAAACTGGAATTTGAAGTTTTACAAACGTCAAACAACTGACCATAGGCAACCGACATCCGATAAATGGGATCCGATTGACAGTACCTGGCAACAAAGGTCAGTAGAACTTTATAAATCTAAACTTATCATCTCTATAGTTACGTTATTCCAGCATAAGTTCTTACAACAAGTCTGTTTTCTTCCTCGCAAGTTTGTTGAAAAACGTCGTATGAAACGCGTGTGCATTGATCATTACCCACTCGGATAAATTATCGCGCTCGCGCGCCAATGCCGCCTTGTGGGTAATGACCAATACAGCACGCTCGTATCATAATGTACTATTATAGTGTAGGTCTTTGAATAAGTTCCTAATACAAAGTCAGACATTGGACATGCAAAACATATTATTTTTAAGCCTTTTTATTTCCCAAAAAGTACATTTGTATCATTCATTACATTATAACTAAAAATATTCATTCGTTCACATTACAATATAAATATGCATTTTAACAATAATTAGACGAAAAAAGAGTAGATTATTAAATAAATAAATAAATTGATTTAACACATTAAATTACAATGACAAATCATTACAATGTTAATATTAAATGCTACATAATAATTCATTCCTACGTCCTACGATGTAGTAAAAAAATAAATATGAATATAATAATGAAATACATATAATATGATGTATGTTGCCACTTATGCGGCTGAAACTAGCCACCTATAAAGCTTCCACATTGCAAAATAATAATTGGAGAGAGTTTTATTGTTTGCAGCTACACTTGTTCAAATATTTGAAGCAAAAACAGCAATCATGTAATACTATTGAACTATTCGTTCGTTACTAAATTGTAAACAATAGATATTTTGTTAACTTTAGATGGGTTTTATAATAGTTTTTGTTGTGACAATAGCTTGGTGGGAAGTTCTTTGTTCTGTTGTTATTCTGAAAATCAAAAAGTTGTGATACAGGTTTAAAACATTATAAAAATCATTAAAAGTAGCAGTGGGCTGACGACCGTAACGGCTGAAGGAATACGTTGGATGCGGGCAGCACAGGACCAACCTAGACAATGCTTATGTCCAACAATAGACGTATTTTGGCTAAAATGGTTATAATGCAAAGTGATGCGAATGTATAATACTGATGCTATAATACTGATTACAGTCGATTTAATAACTTTAAAAAAAACTAATAAGCATAAACAATTTCTGCTGCATATTTCGATAACAATTTTATTTTTAATATTTTGAATGTCTTCATGTAACAAAGTACACAATACTAGATTCCATGTCAAAGCTTTGATGTAGGTACTGTCTACTCAATTTAAGATTTTTATATCAAATATTGGTTGAGATATGTAAGATACAGATATTCAATATATTGCATCAGACTTGATTTCCTTTGGCAGATGGATGAAAGGCGCTACAACTTAAACAGAATTTTATTCCTACAAATAGAAAATTGTACTTGTTCAGATATTTGCAAACACTTTAGTGGGTTTATGGAATACTGTTATGATTATTATTGCATGTATAATAATTTCACTTTTCTGTAAGTATGCGAGGCTCTATCTCTAAACTCTTTCTTTTTATAAAGTTTTTAAGATCAAAATCATTTTTTTTTTTTTCAAAATATTACTGAGCTCGTGGTTGGGGTAACACTCAATATTAACAGCGGGTCGATCGAAGGTTAAGCTACTCTTGCCGAGGTCGGTCCGTGGATGTGTAACAATCCATTATATAATATCGAAACCCCTCCATGCCTTATAAAGCACGATAAGCCGTCGAACCGGGAGGTTGTCATTCGTAGATCTTTGACAGTCATTGGGCCGGTAGAAGCCCAAAAGTTTGACAACCAGTCTTAAAACGGGTATCGTGCTTCCCATGGAGCGACTGTCTATCTGACCTCCACAACCCAGCGGCTGTGGAGGTCAGCTATGCAGTTGCTCCATGTAAAATATTCGTATTCAGCAGCTTCCGGTTAGACTGGAAGCCGACCCCAACATGGTTGGGAAAAGACTAGGCAGATTGATTTTTATCACTAAGAGATTGTAAGAATAATTAAAACCTACATAAAGATCTTCAAAGTTAATTTTAGTAGAACAAGCATTTTTTGAAGGTCAAACGTTGCAAAAACGTGTATGAGCTGGAAAGATGAAATTGCAAAACTCCCCAGCAACCCGAAAATAAATTATAATCTATAACTTCAACTAAAATTAAAAAAATCCATCAATTGATATACAAAAGAAAATGAAGAATAGGTAAGTATATCCCGCGATCATTAATTTGTCAAGAAAAGACCGTAGGCACACCAATCTTAAGCTCGACTTGATAGCTTTACTTTCTATAATTTAAAATCTTTTATCTTAGGAAAACTCTCTGGTAATAATTTATTTCCTTTCAGGGTAGGTACCACGTAAATCAATCACTGTAATTTGTGCTTGATCAGTTTTTAAGCTTTTTTTTTCGAACGAAAAAAGATTTAATTCCATTGAGGGTTTCTTAAACTTTCATGTTTATTATTAAAGTTTTAAACTTGAAACTAAGATCTATATTGACTTAAAAGATTTTATTGCTAGGTTGGAAAGGGTTGGCTCTTTAATTAGGGTTCCGTATCTCGTATGTCGTGATGGCCCAGTGGTTAAGGCCTCGCCTGTCATGCACGAGGTTGTGGGTTCAAATCCGGGCAAGTACCAATGTGACTTTTTCAATTCATATGTACTTTCTGAGTTTATCTTGGACATTACTGACATCGGTGAAGGAAAACATCGTGAGGAAACCTGGACTTATAGTTAATATAAGTCTGAAATCGCCAACCCGTCTTGAACAAGCGTGGTGATCAATGCTCGTGCCTTCTCTGTATGAGAAGAGGCCTTTGCCCTGCAGTGGGACAGTAACAGGCTGGTATTATTATTATCTCAAAAGGAAAAAACGAAACCCTTATAGGATCACTTTGTTGTCCGTCCGTCAATCTGTCAAGACAAGACAATACAAGTATTTCAGCTGGATACCAGTTCAAATTAATACCAAATACGTAGATCTATGGTCTCTTGCAGCTCTAACAAAATCAAGCTTCTAAGTTTAGTCAACGCAATAAAAAATACAGTCATGTATGCCACATATTGTGATACTGGCAAATAAATCAAAACCTACAGGATACTTCTTGTTGACCTAGAATCATGAAATTTGGCACCATGCAAGGTCTCACAGCACAAGTAAAGGAAAAGTCCGAAAATCATAAATTTTTTGTTTGATCACATTTTTTTTTTTTTTTGGGTTTATAAACTTACATTAATTTGTAGTTGGTGAATTGACCGTGACGTATATCGATGAATGGAAGAACCTGTTTTTCAACTAAAAAGTTAAGGTTGTTTTTGGGATAAATTCATCCCGAATACGGAACTCTTCATTGTGCGTGGTCCGACACATACTTGGCGGTTGTTTTTTCTTTTAGTTAATGTTTCTCTCTTGGCAACAAGCGAAGAACATAAATAAGGAGATTATTTTCTCGTAGCTGTTTTATAGTTACGCCCTTAATTATTTTCTCAATTAGAATTAAAATGGCAACAAATTACAAAAAATCCTGAAATCGTTTTAAATCTTGTTTTGTGCTAATATATGAAAAACCTTTCCCTTCTTACTCTTAAAAACAATCTTTAACACCAGCGGCCCAGCATCTTACTCCCGGGGTATATATCTGATAGCGGCGGCGTCGCGTCCTTACATCAAGGGGCGTCGGCAAACACCTAGCGTGCCAACGGCATTTGTCAACTTCACGGACAAGACACTCGTGGCACACAGGGCTCTTCGGACAACACGACACTGCAACATTATAGTGGCTTTAGGGTATTAATAGGACAAGCTAGCTCTCTTTTGCCGTAAAAGGAGAATAAACCAACAACCGTCATGAAAGTCATCATCATTATATTTTTTCTTTTTCTTTTGCATTTTTTGTCAGAACTCCTGAACCACATTAAATTATCTGTATTTCTCCAAATGCCGTTAGCTGACTACCACAAAACACTTTTTATTTCACTTTAGTATTGCAGCAATATACAGCCATAATGTAAATAATATTTTTTGCCGGTGTCGGCGTCTGCGTCTCTTTACTTGTCAACACGATGCTATAGAGTACCACAGATACTAAAGGTATAGACAAGTAATTGATGTTACGTCGGATGCAGACACGCGGATTACATAATATTTTACTCTTCATTGTATTTCACACACCTTTTTATTTTTATGTTTTATTATATTTATTTGTCTGTATCTATCTATCTATCCGTGACATCACTGCGGGCCCTATCAGAATACGACATTTTTATTTATTTTTAAATGTCGCGGCATCATGCTGAGATAGGAGCCTTTTGGTCTCATACAGGACTTCCTTCTTTATTTTTTATTTTTTTGTTTAAATTTTTACCGTGTTTTTTATTTATGTTAGATGTGTTTTTAGTTATGTGTGATTTCCTGTGCGAGTCACAATAATTTATTTATTCTTCTTTCTTTATTCAAACAAAATCAAACTACCTATAACAGTGAAAACCGTTTATAACAACTTCGCTAAAAACGATGTACCGATTATTATTTCTATTTACTTAACATACGAGTAGTTTTTGGTTATAACGACTATCGGCTTTAACTACCGTAATCCGATAGTCCCTTCGAAGTCGTTATAAACGGTTTTCACTGTACTTCATCCCCTACTTCTGTGCTTTTGTTCCGAGCTCATGTGTCGTCTACGACGCATTCTGAAAACCATTTAGAATTAGAGTTTGTAAATGATAATATGTTAGAAGTTAATGTCAATGTAACTTACTTTGTTTATTTAAACAAAGCATAATTATTTCGTAGGTACGTTTGTGTAACGTTTTCAGTATAACTTCACGCCTATAATCCCCGAAGGATTAGGCAGAGATGTACGTACTCGTATAGTACACCCACATTTCGCCAGTTAATGTTGAAGTCCCATGTAATAGGGGACGCAACAGATTTTGATGTAGTTTTCACCATTATTTAGAGAATTTATTCCGGAAGATTTATAAGTATCAAACATAATTATTAAACTAACATACAATAAAGGAATCACGATGTTTGGTCAACTCGTAAAAACCGTGCGAAGCACGGGCCAGTCACTAGTACTTTATAAGTATTTGTTATTTTCCTCTTTAAAAACCACAATGAGTTTCTATATTTTCTATATGTGCATAACTGTACCGTCCAGTCGGAATAGTGCAAATAAAAGTACATAAAAAATAAAAGTTGGACTCATGCGAAGACTTGTATGGATGTTATAAAAGTTGGACTCTAGCGAACAGAGGGTATATTTTAATGTTGTATAAAATTCGGTGAGCCGCCACCGGTGAAATACAGCCATTATTCAATCCCCTATCTATTCTGACACGGACTTCCGAATGCGCGGTCTATAGCCACATTAATACTTCAAGGCTACAATAGAGCATCCTGTATCTAAAGGACGGTATCTCGAGCACCGAATCAATCAACCGACACGTGTATAGGGGGAGTCCGAAACACTCGCGCCTCCTCCAAAGCCAGGCTGCTTTTAAAATAATGATGGGTAAAGTGCATCGCCTTGGTAGCGAAAAACATTGTATATTTTTAACGTTGTTTCGTAAGAAAAATATCATAGCGTTTGAAGGGTTGAAAGTAATAGCGCTTATTTTTTCCAGACGGGTTAACGATGAAAAAGGTTGATATTGTCAAATTTTTATTGGACATAACTATGATAAAATGATATCCGACATTACTAAACGACATCCTTTATTATTATTCAGTTCCGCCAAAATGGATAAAATCGGAGTTACGTCTACACTTTCCTTATGTACAGTCACCAGCATAAATATATGACTATGGGCAGCGCTGCAAAATTATCTGATCATCAATTGAAGGTATAATTATATATAGATACTTAGCCGTTAAAAATATGTGACGACTTACAGCCGGCATAATAATCTTTTGCCAGTAACAGCATAAGTATCGGATCGGACCGAGTAAAAGTATCTGATAATACACGAAATCAAAATTATGTGACATGTCATCAGCACAAATATCTATCTACTGTAAACGCATAATTATCGGATCGCATATAGACTGCATTAATATCTGACACTATTTACAGTCAAAAATATCTAAACATTCTGCAAGAATGAACTTTATGTGCCTAAACATAGAGTCGTAATTTGAACGAAACTGTATGACGCTTCTCGAAAAGAGTATCAACCTGTCATTTATGCTTATGGCGAAAGAATAATATTCAATCCTTTGTGTGTGACAGTTGACATTACAATCGAGGGAACGAAATTTCTTATTTTGAATATTTATAAGCAATAAATACCACCATACCATTTATGGCATTTACAACCGATGTAATCTCCTTGCTAAAAACTCTTCTTGTTTCAAATGCTGTCATCAACAGTTCCTTATTTATTTTAGCAATGAAATCTGCTAAAGTCGTGTCATAAAACGTGAGACAGCGACATCAAATGACAGGTTGATACTCTTTTCGAGAAGCGTCATACAGTTTCGTTCAAATTACGACTCTATGTTTAGGCACATAAAGTTCATTCTTGCAGAATGTTGAGATATTTTTGACTGTAAATAGTGTCAGATATTAATGCAGTCTATATGCGATCCGATAATTATGCGTTTACAGTAGATAGATATTTGTGCTGATGACATGTCACATAATTTTGATTTCGTGTATTATCAGATACTTTTACTCGGTCCGATCCGATACTTATGCTGTTACTGGCAAACGATTATTATGCCGGCTGTAAGTCATTACATATTTTTACCGGCTAAGTATCTATATATAATTATACCTTCAATTGATGATCAGATAATTTTGCAGCGCTGCCCATAGTCATATATTTATGCTGGTGACTGTACTATCGTAGAACTTCATATCTAAGAAGTTTGAAAACAAAATCCCGTAAACACGATGACCACATCTGTTTGCGTCCACCAATGATACATTTTTTTTATTTTTTTTATTGTTGGTGTGCTTTGTAGGCTCTGTTACAATGATCACAGATGTCTGACCCTTTTTCGACCACTAGGAACAGAACAAAAGAAACAAAGATGAGAAAGTTCTTAATTTTAATGTTAACTGTCTTTTATTTTTCATTTACAAAAACAAGTGACAGATAAAAAATCTGATACTGCGATACTACTGGTTGATGAGATTTCTATAGCAACTGAGCGCTGCAAGCAGAAATAATATTTACGGTGCATAGATACGAAGTTCTTCGAAATTACCTAAGTAACTGTTCTACAGCCTTTTTTTTTGTGTGTCGGAGATTATCAAATTACTTCTCCCGCTCTGGGTGGACCGGGAGGGCGTGTCAGACTTTTACTGACTGAAACCCACCCGTGTTCCTTCCGTTGTCTGAGTGCCGGGGCCGCGATATCCCTTTCGGACAAACTCGCAACCCTGGTAGGCATTGGCCCTTACGGACCCCGTCAGTTGGTGCTGACATCTCTTTGAGGCGCGCGTGGAATACAACGCGCCGTTGACCCGGGCCTGGTCTTTATCGGACGCCGAGCTACCCATTGCTCACCGTCCGCAAGACCGCGCCTATGGTGGCCGGAAGTCGGCTCGTGACTCCCGACGCCTGGGGCGTCTCCTGTGGCGCGCTCCGCCTCCTCCTTTGCGAGCATTACTGCTTCGCAGAAGGAAGTGACGGCCTCCCAGGCACTCTCGCTCCGGACCATGGCCTGAACCAGGGCCGGACGCGAGAGATCGCCGCCACCGATCGCCTCTGTGAGTACACGGCGGTGCTCCGCCCAAGCAGGGCAGACCTCCACCATATGTTCCACCGTGTCCTCCGGGCGATCCACACAGTGGTAACACCCGGGCGTTTCCTCCCGCCTTATACGGAACCTCCCGAAACAGCCGTGTCCGGTGAGGACCTGCGTCAGGCGGAAGGTGACGACGCCGTGGCGACTCTCTAACCACTCAACTAAGAGGGGACTTATCGCCACAATTGTGGCGTGCCCAACTGTTCTACTGCCTACCATTTTACTTTGTATTTTGGTGTACAATAAAAGCATATTCTATTTATCTATCTAACTGTGTACCAATTTACGGTTAAAAAATAATAATCCCCTAGAAATCGGTTGATTTGTCAAAGGATTTACTGAGATATTTTTTTCCAAAAGCACCTTTAAAAATTTGTTATGCAAATGGAAAAGCCTTATTACACTTCCTTAATTATTTCACAGGCTTTATTCAAGCGCAAAGTCCCTCTAATATTTTATGACGTAATTTAAAAGACTGTCTTTCAAAATGAGTTTTAAGTCGGCCTCTACAAGGGATAATTTTCAGCCATTGTTTTACATTCTGTCGAAATCTCGGGCCCTGATTACTTTGAACAAACGTAAAATTTGTCGAAAAAATAATATCGTCGGTGAGCAAAAGTGAAGAATTTGAATAGAAAGCCGGTTTTTCAGATATAATGTAAATCCATAAATAAAAGTCATTGGTTTTGACAACCGATCCACAATAATTTTACCGTTTTTCTTCATACTTTAATACTCTTCAGTTTCATGTTTGCGTTTTGACTGTTAATCATGTAACAGCGAATTATAGTGGCAAACCGAATTTCCACAAAATCTTGAAAACAGATAAGATTTAAGTGCATGCGAAAAGTTTCTTGCAACCTTTTTTTTATCGCGGTAGAGACAAATCACGGAGAATTTTTAGGGATTACATGCGTACGAAACATTTTATCGGACATAGCAAGAAAGTTTTTTTCAAAGATATCTAAAGCCTCGGATCTCCCTATAAAAGTTGCCCCAAACTTTCGTTTCCTGCTGCTTTACTAATACTACTTTTTCTTTCCCTATCGTCATAAAGAATCTACAGTGTGCCATCTTTTCATAGTGTGGTGGTGGAAAAGCTGTGGAGATTAAATCAGAGTTTATAATACTACCCATATTTTTAACACGCTTTTATTAGGTCGACCTGTACGTAACTATGTAATGGATTTTAGGGTAACTAATTTAACCATCTTCCAAGGGTCGTAGCGTAATGAAAATTGGCAGCTGTATGTAGTTCTGATGACAATACAATAATATGGTGCTGTCGAACTGATTTGATGATGGAGCCGGAAGATATGAACTGGAACTTCATGATGGAAAATCGTATTTTTGTTTTTACGTGCATTTATAAAAGCGTGTTTTTCTATTGTTTTTTGACTATAAATTATATTTATTTAATTATATGTATATATTTTCTTATTCAACGTAGATGACAAAAGCATGCATCTAATAAGTGAGATAATTCATTTTATTTCACTCCAGCAGCTGGTCCTGTTTGAACTTGAAAGTCATGCATCATGATTTTAAGGGTTCCGTACCTTAAAAGGAAAAAAACGGAACCCTTATAGGATCACTCGTGTGTCTATCTGTCCGTCTGTCACAGCTTATTTTCTCTGAATCTAGTGGACCGATTAAGTTGAAAGGTACACATATAAATTTCTGTGACCCAAACATGGACGTGTAACGAAAATAAATGAAATTAGAAAAATAAAAAATAAATGTTTGGTAACTGTACCGTGTGACATATCAAATGAAAGGGCTTGTTTTGAGGATCTGTTTTTTTTTTTGTTTTAAAATAATTTTAAATAAATGCTTTTAAAGATATTTAAGAATAGACGAAAATTTACTATTCCCCCCCCCCCCCCCTTAATCTCCGAAACTACTAAGCCAATTTAAAAAAAAATACTGATAAGTTCTATACTTATAGATTACAGGAAAACCTATAAGAAGTCTATGATCTCAAAATAACATGGTCCCAATATTATGCGTACTAAGTAATATTAGTAATATTTGCGGTTGGAATGTATCAGAGAACATGTTTTTCAACTACAATGTTACGATTGTCCTTGGGATGAATTCATCCCAACTACGGAACCCTTCATTATGCGTAGTCCAATAAACCACTTATCGTTATAATACGAGTGTTACAATTCTCGTTTGACCATTTGGTTTTTTTAATGATTTTATAATGGATTGCCGCATTCTCGCCTGAGTCAATTAACTATGTTGAGCACTTGGTGTAAATATGGTACTGACACACAAACAATGAGGCACTTAATGTCGTAACTCGCGCGTCCTGTTGCCTGCACGTTGCAGAAGCTGATGGACGCTACTGAAGCTGCCAAACTAGGAGCCAAATTCTGGACTGAATCTATATAGATGGCCATCGACACGCTAAGAAGAATAGTTACAATACGTTATTAATATTTATCATCAATCTCATCTTGATTGCGTCACCATATGTGATGTTACCTACGTAAACTAACGTATAACTACTCGTAAAAGCCCCAGTATAAAAACTAAAGTGCCCTAACACAAACATGTCAGAGTCACTCACAGCCACTAGTTAGGTAAAGATTGGATATTTTTTTTCTGTAGCTTTGCAAACATCAATCCTTTTACGCATTGGTATGCAGGCTGCGTGGGTCGAAATGCAAAACACTTACCCTCGGTAGAGTTCAAAGCGTAAACTTTTTCTGTCCCAAACATTATTCCGGTCTCGTAGTTCTGCTTTGCGTGTTTGAGGTTTGAAGTATTTTTCGGTTGAGCCTTGGTTTCATTAAAAAGTTGCCCGCACAACTAATATTCGAAGTGATTGAGCAACTTTCAATTGCGACGTCTGTAAACCGCTTTTGTCGTCATTGTTATTAGGAATTGTGTAGCGGTTTTTGCGAGGCTGTGGGCGGTCTCAATAGTTTGGTTTGAAATTATAATTACAAATTTTAATTAGAATAAATTTAATGATAGATGAATAGAATGATGATGAATACTAATAGTAATAGTAATTTATTTCCAAACTTTAATCACATCAATGAGGTCTCGACCCCTGAACTAGGACAGCCTCTATGACAGGGTCGAGGTTTCGCCAGTTACAAGGATCAGCATGAGAAGCCTTAGACTAGATACAATTTATACTTATTTTTTACTTATGATCCAATTTACTGGAATCACTTTAATATTTTAATTATAAGACCCATTGTTAATGGGCCATTGTATTCTGTTTGTACCAAAACATAATGTATGGTTTTAGGTTACATTTTCACCTCTACAATTAATTCGTGGAACTATAACAATATGTGAACTATATGTTGCGTATTGTATCCGGTTTCTCCAACCTTCATCTGGATAATCAAATGAAACAATTACATCAATATACTTTTTAATCTTGATGAAAAATAGTAATCATTGTTTTTCTTTCCCGTTAATCTTCTATGAGCGTGGCAATCAAGTCATTAACAAGACAACATTTCGTAATCACAAACACCTTAAAGTTCCGAAGGCGAACGCAGACCACAAACCGCAGCTGCAAAGCCGCCCGCCCTATCGCAATGACAGACCGCAGCGACACTACTGGTTTCTATGCAAGTTGAAAATGGCTCCGTAGATGGGGAATTTACGCTGGAATTGTACCTTTAAAGGTCTAACTAAAGGTCTGTAAACGATCATAAATCAAATATGACCTTTTCTAAATTAATGTAATATTATAATCAGATAAGTAACTGTTTTCATACTTACCTCAAGACACAGCGTAGGTATTTAATCACAGAATCCACAGTACAACCATAAGTAATTGCAAAACGACTTCCTATCTGTACTCTGTGGCTACGCTGTAAGCTAATTTAGACTTAGCTAACTCGTAAGTAGATAAGTCAGGAGCTAGTCAGCTAACAGTAAGTTAGTACGGTGCGGGTGGGTGGTCGTAGACTAATACAAATAGTAAAGTCAACTGCGAAGTTAACGTGGCTGCAGATGTCCCGAATTTTGGGACCAGGGATTAGGTATTACATTGAATTGCTTTGAAGAACCTTTTTGGTTGTATTCTCGTGCGATCTGAAACAATGTATTAAAATTTAAATATATATGTATAAATTAAAACGAGTATGTAAATTGTATTAAAACTTGTACTTGACTAATACATTAATCTACCTACCTTGATTATTGGGACCTGAATTCCTGAAAATTAAATAAAATGTGTGATAGGTTTTCCTAGTGCAGATAGATACTAGTTTTCCAAAGGATTTATCAGATATTGTAATCTTTTAGGGCGTCTTTTTGAAAAATAAATAAAATGTTTATTTATTATTTATGAATTATTAAAGGTACAGCAACAAAAATATCGCTACACCGATTAAATATTCCTTGAATGAAATCGGTAATATAACCGATCGCTCACTGCTCAAGGGATTTCTTTCTTAGATATTTTTCCTCAACAAAAATACCACTAAGTAACATAAAAATAGTAAGGTAAAAAGAGCAATGACCTGATCAATACGATGGTAAAGTTACCCGTTAGCGATTCTGAGGGAAAACAATTAAAAAGCTGCAGAAAATAATAAAAGTGAAGCGCTAAAACTGTAATTAACTTAGCCTGAGGCATCAAAGTGCTAATTTAGCCTGACACGGGCAATAAAGGACAAGTTTCGCGCTTTGATTCCTTCACACCCGCATTATTTAGTTTATTGGAAAACAGTGTAAAATTAACTTTGAAGTTCTTTACTTCTACGTATATTATTTATTGTTACAATCTCTTAGTGATAACAAAACTACATAATGGTAGATCATCATAATTATCATGCTGCGTCAATGAAAATCTTTTTAAGAGATGATTCTCTTAAAAAGATTTTCATTTGAAATATATTGAAATAAGAAATATGGCTAACTAGTGAAGTAAAATATTAATAATGAATTCTGATTATAAAACTGAATATGATGTCGTAACCACTTTAGGTGTAAAAAAGGCATTTGTAAAGTTATCAAATTTTTTTTTTACATCTAAAACTAAATATTTGATTTATTATTTATTTATATCTTTTTTTATTTTTTTTTATTGATGTGATGATATTAATTACTGCATTTCATAATTAATATTTTAGCTCACTAGTTAGCCATATTTCTTTTCTTTCTTTAATACCAAAACTCATTTATTTAAAAAAAAACTTGTTACTTACTGACAGTATCGTAACATTACCAAAAATTTAATAATTGACATGACAGCTTTGAATGAAATCCTTGACTTTTAGCTTCGTCGTAAACTTCCAAGAAAGTCTAGTGCTTTGATAAGCTGACTGAACCTGTCAAACTGAGTAGGTACTCGTACTATCCGAGGTAGGAGTAATTACAATAGAATACCAGGAATTCATTAAATATCTAGTGGAATCTTAATCAATTCAGTTTTTGTGAATTGTAATCAAGCTTAATCTAGTCTAATTCAATTAAAATTCAGTCAGACCTGAAATGAACGCCCGAAATCGTAATTTATTATTTGACGGAATTTTCATTTTAAAAGCGTCGGTTTATAGATTTTAGTTTTCAATTTAACTAAGCCCTAATGGTAACACTGGTAATATGATTAAAGCACGCACTCCACTTAAAACTGAAGGCATGTAAATAGGGCTTTATTTATTTTACGAATTCGTTTAAAATTGGAACCTAGATTTTTAATTTTTTTATTCCATTAAAATAATCAACTCTATTATGCATTATGGATTCAGATCTTAATTATGTCGCTATATCAATAGATTTTGTTTATTCAGAAAACTCAAAGAAATTGACCAAAGTCTTTGCAAGATGGGGGTCGTACCTGTAGTAAATATTTCACTGCCAACAATTTATAGGTATATCCCGGGCAATCCCGGGTCACCATGAGTCCCGAACCAAAACCAACTGTAAAACGATATACATCTATTTTGTGTGGCCACCTCCACTTGATTTCCCTTTGCTAAAAAACGAAGTAAAAGGCAAAGATTTATGGTAGTTTTTACAATTTTACGGTCAGCGAGTTCGGTTGGTACGCCAAGGGAGACATTACGAGAGATATCGCAGATTTACTTCAAACTTGATGGCTTCTCTGGAGGGAAATCACGAGATGGGGTATCATTGCAGTATGATTCATTCGACAAGGCACCGGGAGTGCTGCTGTTTTAAAATCTATTTCCGCGCCGCGAGACTGAAATGTAAATGTTTCTCGCGGTTTTTTTTTTTCCATTAATTTGTACGCACTTCTTTTTTGGAGTATTTTTACCGTGTTTATGTCACGCAATGCAGTCTTTATTGTATTACTAACTAAACATAACTAAAATATTAAAATAATGTAGATGTAATGAAAAGGCAGATTTTTTCCTAATTTTGTACCTATATAAATATCTTATTTGCTATTGTTTCCATACAACAAACAAAGAAAAACGACTCCCTTCTTCAAGACACAAGTTTAAAAACAAACAACCTGTTTGGTTTCAAAGCTGTCGTACATCGTTAACAAAAAATCATTAAATTCAATGCGTGGGTTCTAATGAATTCTGAAATATTCCCTTTTCTGTAAAGTAAGTGAGGCCAACGTTTCTTTTAAGGAACACCTTAAAAATGCATATCATGTTTCAAAATCGATACCGTCACATTTTCCTTGTTCGATGAAAACGCAGATACAGAAACTTGAAAGTCAATATACTCGTATATTGTACTACTAGCTTTTGCCCGCGGCTTCGTCCGCGTAGATGGCGTAAAATATCCCACGGGAACGTACGTAAAGTCCAAGCCGTAAGTCGTAAGCCCTTTAAGTCAATCCAGGTAATAAACTATCTGTGTGCAAAATTTCATCAAAATCAGTTCAGCCGTTTTTGCGCAAATCCGGAATATATATCCTAACAAACAGACAAACGGACAAGAATTCAAAAAACTGTATTTTCGGCATCAGACTCGCTTCCACACCTAGCAGCAATTTTTTTTTTCAAAAATATTCTATGAACTGTTTTGTCTTCGGTACGATTTTATTATATGTACCTAAAGATGTAATACCTACCTATATGTTAACGATCCCTTTGGTCGCACACAAACTGATATAGATTATCAACCCCTGGCTCTTATTCGTACAAAGCCTTTATCGAACACGAACCCTAGAACACTTCAAAACAAAGAAAAGGTCGGCTAAAGAGATTATAGTGCCGTCGTTTAGTTGAAAAATGAAATAGAAAAAAATAACGTTTTTTCTTTGTTTGTTGTCAATATCGAACGAACGACTCAATAGAAACGCAACGCTAAATGAATTTACATTTTCAAGATTATTATTCTATTGAATTTGAATAGATCTTTGGAACCGCGTCATCGATTTCGAAAATAAGGTTGGGACCTGTCAAAAATAATTCCATTTTTATGTGAGAGGTTCTCAAGAATGGGGAGAGAGCCCCTCCTCGTTATTTCGTCTTCGTGCGCTCTGTAACGTCTATTTTTATGCTAAATATGTTTTAAATTGCCATTCGCGTTCGATGATTACGACAATAACATATTCTTGCTTCAGCGAAAATGTAAAAGTGAGTAAATAATTTTTTCGAGATAAAACAATTGAGGCTACGAAGATTTAATTTAAAATGAATTTAAATTAAGGGAACTGCAGTTTATATAAGATACTAGCTCATGCTTGCATGCGCTGTATCAACTTTTTTATTAATTTATTTGTTCGGCTCTGGCGCGCATCAACAACTTACCAAAGTTTAATCACAACCGGTCGAGCCATTTTCGAGTTTTTACGAGACTAACGCACAGCAATTGGTTTTTATTATTATATAGATAGATAGATACAAAATATACTTAATTTTGGAATCATGCCAAAGGCCTAAATGTTCATACATTAATTTACCTTATTATGCTCACTTCATTAATTTTGCCTTTGTTATTCAAAGATAGACTTAAGTTTAATGCACTATGTGAAGAAAACATTGAGGTGAATTACGTGGCAATAAAAACTATTTTATTGCGTGTTATTTTTCAAAAGCTCAACGTGGACTCGAATGCTGAATAGTTTATACAAACAGTACCTAGACTTGTCTCGAGTATGGCTACAAATAACGATTTTAATTCGTGAGCAATTTTGAGCACAAACTTAGAATAAAATCCTTTTTCTCAAACATGCTTGGAAATTGGAACAACGAAATTGCGGTAGGTACTGGTCGAATATACGCGAGCGCCCGACCGGCAATGTTTGTATGAAATTCCATACTCTGTCGTGTTTTGCGGCTAAATAAATTACTATGAAAATCATATCTGTCGTATTATTTAAAAATGGAACGAACTTTTTACTTCAACACATGGCAACCAAGGAGGTAATTTATCAAAGAATTATATAAATTTCGATTTGGGTTGCAAATAGAGTTGTTTAAAGTAAAGAAGAAATAAATGAATATAATATTGGCGCGTGTAAAATTATCGTTGTTCATCATTGATTCCGGAATTGATTATTAATTTACTCAGTTTGAATTTCCGCGCATTATTTGAGAAAAGTACTATACAAGCCTTGTCCGCAACCAGGCATTGATGGACTCACGTATGTGTGCCTCGGCTTTGCCTCGAGCCCACATTTTCACGATCGTCCATCAATGCCCGCAGTTGCAGGCCGCGATAGTAGTGTACCTTCATATCAATTACTAAAGACTCCTTTAAGTAGCTGTTTAAACATGAAAAAACGTTGACTGTCTTTCGTACGAAAACTAGAACACTATACCTACTACACTGACTAACATATACGAATCAGGGTGTCAATTGGGCAGAGCTAATTTAAATCACATTTTTACCGTTGTTATTAGTACCAAGCATTTTTGGTTATAACCAAAAACACTTGGTTATAACCAAAAACGCTAATAATGGGGACTACAAGCCGAAAACGCTAGGCGAATGACTAATATTGGCGGATAGGTAGGTAGACGAATATTTTGCCAAAAACAACGCCCAAGAAATGGAAGATATTTTCAAACAAACTACATTACCTGACGACAATATAAATAACGTAAACAAGAAATTTGATAAAGCCGACATCTCAAAGAAATAAGGAAAAACTTGTAGGAAACACAATAAATCTTTGTAGTTATATAACTGTGCTAATAAACGAGGTAGAACGACGACCTAGCCCTTTCATCTGGCTCTGGCCGTAAATCCAAGATGGAGGGAAGTGAGGGAAGTGCCTCTAGTGATGTATTCGCAACATTAATGGAATTACGCGGCCGGCCGATATGTAGCACTTGTTGTTACAATTTAAGGATAACAATTTGTATTAAGTGGTTCGCGTCTCCACGTTCCTAGTTTTCTAGTTGATTTCATTTTCCGGTTTAACAGTGCATTTTATAGACGTGTAATTTTATATCATTTACTTGCAGGAATTTTCTTGTTTGTGAATGGGTGACCATCTTTTATATATCAAGACCCCTCCGTGCCCCGGAAATCACGTAAAGCCGTTGCTCCCGGCTGTCATTTGTAGATCTTCTTTGACAGTCGTTACAGGTCGTCAGAAGCCCGAAAGTCTGACATGGCAGTCTTACCAAAGGATATCGTGTTACCCAGTAACTGGGGTGTGGAGGTCAGATAGGTAGTCCCTCCATGTAAAATACTGGTATTCAACTGCATCCGGTTAGACCTGAAGCGGACCCCAACATAGTTGGGAAAAGGCTAGGTAGATGATGACTTGCAGGAATTTTCATATAACCCCTTCTACAGTTTACTTAAAACAATTTGGGTGTAAGACGACATGATTTCCGTCCCTACATTATTATTTAAACTCTCCTTAATAATTTATACGACCCAAACGTTTCGTAAAGATCAAAACTAAACGTTCGTTCGTTCATAAACTAAATAGTAGCAAGTCTAATCGATTGAAACTGCCTACGAATTATACAAGTTACGAGTATTTCAGTGTTCATTCGATAATTTTCTTTTTCGTTCTTCTCAGACACCAAATTAAATGTTTTCACACAGCCCAATGAGCATATTTTTTTTTACAGTTCGTCAGTTTATGAATTAACTTCAGCAGAGCCTTTCCCAGAGAACTATACAAATACGAAACTTCAGCTCCGAGACTATCCACGGTCAAAGCAGATTTCTCGTTCTTTTTTAAGTTTAGGCTAAAATAAACACACACACACACACACCACACACAACTATACACTAACTAACATGTCCCCTTTTAAACTTAGCCAGACACTAGACATTTATTTTGACAAAACATTATAAAATGCCTGCCTCGTTGGTCATAAATGAGGTCATGAGTATTAGCAAGGTTTTTCCATCTGGAATTTCTCAGTAACTAACAGCTCGGAGTCTAGACTTGTGCCCAGTTGATGGCAATAGGCTCGCTCCCTATTATATGGGACTTAAACATAACTGGCTAAATGTGGGTGTACTACAGGTACCATAGAAGAACTTCATATCTGTAAATCGTAAGGACTATTTCTGCTTGCAGGGCACGGCGGCTATAGAACCGGGGCGGTAATAGATGTAGTCATTTTGTTCACGGATTTCATTTTTAAATTGCTTAGATATGAAATCTTCTTCTTCTTATCGTGTGGTTAGTGACTAACCTAGTGTCAGAGTTTTAAAGCCGCCCATGGACCTCTGACTTGGCTTCACATGCCATCGAGAAATATGTCTCAGGCATGCCGATTTCCTCACGATGTTTTCCTTCACCGTTTTTGAAGCAAGTGATAATTATACAATACGCACATGAATCCGAAAAGTCAGAGGTGCGTGCCTTTTTTTTTTTTTTTTTTGGGTGGGAAATCATCAAATGACTCCTCCCGCTCTGGGCGGAGCGAGAGGGAGTGTCAGACTTTTACTGACTAAAACCCACCCGTGTTCCTTCCGTTGCCTGTGTGCCGGGGCCGCGATATCCCTTTCGGACAAACTCGCAACCCTGGCAGGCATTGGCCCTTACGGACCCCGTCTGTTGGTGCTGACATCTCTTTGAGGCGCGCGTGGAACACAACGCGCCGTCGACCCGGGTCTGGTCCTAATCGGACGGCGAGCTACCCATTGCCCACCGTCCGCAAGCCCGCGCCTACGGTGGCCGGAAGTCGGCTCGCGACTCCCGACGCCCGGGGCGTCTCCTGCGGCGACTAGGGGCGCGAGGGCGCGCATCTTGCATTTCCCTCGCGCGCTCCGCCTCCTCCTTCGCGAGCATTACTGCTTCGCAGAAGGAAGTGACGGCTTCCCATGCACTCTCGCTCCGGACCATGGCCTTAACCAGGGCCGGACGCGAGAGATCGCCGCTGCCGATCGCCTCCGTGAGGACACGGCGGTGCCCCGCCCAAGCCGGGCAGACCTCCACCGTATGCTCCACCGTGTCCTCCGGGCGATCCACACAATGGTAACACCCGGGCGTTTCCTCCCGTTTCCTTCCTTTATCCTGAACAGGAACCTCCCGAAACAACCGTGTCCGGTGAGGACCTGCGTCAGGCGGAAGGTGAGAGGTGCGTGCCTTGGGTTTGAACTCGAGACCTATGAGATATGAAATTCTTCGATAGTACACCTCTGCCTAACCCTCCGGGGATTACTGGCGTGATGTTATATGATTGTTATGTTAGGTTAATAAAAAAATATTAAGGAAAAATCACACTTTAAAACAAGTAAAATCCTAGCAATAACATTTTCATTGTGCGCCTTAATACGAGTAAACGACCGCAATACAGCGCACGATAAAATAACGTTCCCCTTTCATGCACAGGTGAGGAGCGACGTAATTCCCACCACAATTTTTGCAAATCCACAAAGTACGGGCGGATTGAATCCTGGGATACAACGATGTTCTTTTGAACGCTGCATCCGTGTATCAAAACATGTGAAACCTTTTGCAACGCAAAATAAAACATGGACAAAAAAACTGTTAATGAACCCCATGTGTTGCTTACTATCTATCCAAGTATGTAGAACTTACATATATTTTATTTTAGCATCTCATAATTAAAATGCGGACTTGTAAGAACTTTCCTTAATGAAATTCTTGCTTAGGAAAGTTTCCGGTTTTTCTTTACATTTTCGAGATTGCATGACAAGTTTGTTTTGCAACTTGACTTTTTAACCGGTTTTTGATTAGGTACGCCGTTTGAGATCCGGTTGAGTTTGAAACTAATCGGACAGTCCAAAACAGGAGACTATGAAAAAAGAATAGTAGATTATTCACTAAGGGGATAAAGCAGTGTCTTATTTCACGGGCGCTTTATTGAATTCCGAAAGTCTATGTCCGAAGCGAAGCATTCTAGTGGGCTCCCGAGCGCAACGACGGAGGTCTGGGTTAACTCCTGAAGCTAGGGATTCAAGCACGCACATGAGGAAGACAGTAACTAAAACCTATGAAGTGAAAACTCTTTGATAGAGCTGTACTTTATTAGAAATAGGTTTAGTTTTTCTTAGTAAAAGTTTTCATACGAATATTTTAGTTGAGGTTCCAAATTCAAATCACATTATTGACCAGCGGATTATAATGAAAATCAGTACAATATTTTGCCTGGCTAGGGTTAATGACTTGCTTTAGGTTAAGTTTGTTTTCATATAATTAGACATTAGCCAACAGGTGGTGTAAAAATATTTTCTCTCAAACATTTTCAATCTTTACATTTCATTTGCATTTTTCAAGTCATTGTGTCTTTTTTTTATCCAAGACTAGATACGTAAATATTCGCGAATATGAAATTTTTAATATCCTCAAGACAGGCGAAAGTCTTGCTCTCAAAAGGTCGTGCCTTCAATATTTTATGAACACTTAAAACTAAATTAGATTTTTTCTTGAGTTTGAGCAAAATATTGGACGGTGGAACACCTTCCACGAGTTATGGGTTAAAGTTAGATGAGAAACTTTAGTAATTAATAAATCTTTACAATTAGTTTTTGCTTGAATAGTTTTAATTTAATAACAGTGTTAGTTTAAAACTCTATTACAATTTAGTGCCTACTAATGTATTTTCATTACTTGAATAAATATTAAATTACTTTGTTACTAACATCCATTAGTTTTTATCTCCGAATAATTATTTGACGTATTATGTTTTTTTATATGAATGAGGTATGTTTAGTTTATATTTCATTGAAAAATAAAACAAGAGCTTATTTATTATGCATACGTTGTATGTTTGTCTTTGATATAAAGTTAAGTATTAAAAAACATGTTACTTTGTACATCGTACAGTAATGATATGCATGATTAATGCCTAGTCTGCATTAAATAGAAATAGCTTTTCTTCAAAAGGCACAATAAAAAAGAAACTTTTTAAAGGCAAAAAAATATGCGTTATACCTTTCGTGGGGAAAAATTTCAAATAGTAAAATGTAAGCCCTTATGAACTATGTTTAAACTTTTACATACTAAGTCAAGTTTTTCTATAATATTAATAGCTTTTTGAACATAACAGGGATTCTTTTAAAATAATAGCTTTGCTACTTAAATAGAACTTAACATCCTAACTATTCTAACTAATGTTATAAACGCGAAAGTGAGTTTCTTTGTTACGCTTTCACGCTAAAACGGCTAAACGGATTTGGATGAAAATTGGCACATGGGTAGACCATGATCTGGATTTGGACATAGGACATTTTTTTATCCCAGTGGTACGTTCGGGTGGGATAATTTCCGACCTCCACGCGAGCGAAGCCGCGGGCAAAAGCTAGTTTATAATAAGTACATAGGTACTTCAAAATGTTCTGCAGCAATTTATTAGGTACTTGTAACACAAACAAACGACTAATCATCAAAGCTGACGAAACATTAGGCGGCACAATAAGTATGTGACAATGTCGGATAGTGTATCCCGATATTTCCACGGGATTCAGACATATGCATGATCACGTTTATTGTAATCGCCTTACGTATAATAATAATTTTTAATATATTACTATTAATTAATTAAGTATTTGATGTATGATTTTGTATTGTCTTACTATGGTAAAGTAGCTCTTATTTATCTTCATTATAACAAAAAATATGTAAGTCCATTTCAAACAATTTAAATTAATCTTCTTAATTGGTATGTACTTTTTATCTTTGTCTAAGCTGTGTACTTCTTTAAGTGACAAATTCACCATACAAATAGATATAAAAGTTCTTTCATGTAGTATGTTATTAGTGAATAAGTAGTTGGAGTACCTATGCAAAATAATATTATTTTTTTACTTTTTATTATTTTATATTATATTTTTTTTTTTATATTTACGCAGCTAGTAACATATTATAGAGAGAGCAGTGGTAGCTCAGTGGTAATAGCCACGACTTACGAGTTATGGGTCGTAGATTCGAACTCTGTCAGACGCTTTACTTTTGTAAATTATTTCATCACCACTGCTCTCAAAACGGTGAAGGAAAACATCGTGAGGCAACCGGCATGTCCTAGAACCAAACAGTCAACGACATGTGACATCTACCAATACGCACTGTGCCCGCGTGGTAGATTAAGGCCGGTTCCCTCTCATCGAGAAGAGGCCCGAGTCCCAGCAGTGGGAGCATCTGTATTTTTCTGAATATTCATGTAAAATGAACTTTAAAAGGGGGGATATTTTTCATGTTTTATTTTTATTTTTTTGTACCTTTTGCCATATCACCTATGTTATTGACTCGATTTGGATCCTGTTTATTATTTCTAAAAGCTTATGAGTTATTTTATCGGATTAACTAATATTTTTTACAAAAATTTGTCGACTATGAAAAAAAAAGGAGGTGAAGACATTTTTTTTTCTAAAAAATAACAGTATTTTATTTTTAAACACAAGTGTAAAATAAACAGGATATTGAAAAAAAAAAAAATATAAGAAAAAATTTAAAAATACAAAAAAAAAATAAAGATAGACTTTTTAAGTTAATTTTCGATATATTGTCATGAATATTCAGAAAAATACGGACGGGCACATGCCCATGAACGACATTGTATAGGCTGGCTATGCTATAACATAATATCACGTCTAAATTTCCCCAACGGGTAAGGCAGAGGTGTACCTATATTAGTACATCCACATTTCGCCAGTTATGTTTACGAAGAACTTAAAGTCAGTTTAAAACACCTCAAGGTTTCTACAACGTGAACAAGCAATTAAAACCATGTAAATTCTACGTAACAGTGTTAAGGTACTCCAGAACTTAGTCGCTCGCTAACCTAAGTTCAATAACAAACTCATCTTGCCTACAAACTCCTCTATTGTTTAACAAGAGGGGTCAATCCCGCCATTCTGCAGCCAAATTCAATACATTCTGGAATGTCGAACTTATGTAATAACAAAATGTTAGTGAATCAAGCGAACAAACAAACCCCAGTTGCCAGACTTAAACTGGGTTCGATTTCTAGGTCAGCCCGTGTTATTGGGTTTTTTCAGTGAGAAAGTTTTCAGTTTCGATCCGATGTTAGGAATTAAGCCCCGTAAAATGGAAATAGGCTCGCTACCGTTGTCCAACTTTGTTTTTTCGTGTTTTGTAAAAAACGAAATGTGCCTACCAGTGTTTTTGGTTTTTATTGTCGGTGCGTTTACAAACTCAAATCAATCTGCCTAGCCTTTTCCCAAGTAAGTTAGGGTCGGCCTCCAGTCTAACCGGATGCAACTGCATACTAGTTTTTTACATAGAGTTGGGTTGTGGAGGCCTATCCGACCTCCACAACCCAGTAACTAGGTAATTCGATACCCCTTGGTAAGACTGGTTGTCAGATTTTCGGGCTTCTGACGACCCGTAACGACTGCCAAAGATCCACGAATGACAGCCAGAACCAACTTCTTAAAGTGCTTTCCGAGGCACGGAGGAGTCTCGGTATGTAAAGATGGTCACCCATCCACGGACCAACCCCGGCAAGCGTAGCTCAACCTGGTGGATAGACCCGTGCGGCTGTTATTATTTAGCCGCAAGCTCCTCTGAGCCACAAACTCAAATCAATACGACAAACTCAAAAGAAAACAAAAAAATGCCCATATACGAAATACTTTTTTATTACGCAAATATTTATACTCAAAGGAACAGAACGAAAGCAAAAGGACTCTGTCTGCCGGAGACACAGCCAAATGACAGCCTGCAAGTGTAATTACATCCATCTGCCTACCCCATCATGAAATCTAGCGTTCTGTTGTAACAAACCGAGCGAACATAACATCGAGCGAGTGAAGCACAACTCAGCTTATCCGGGTTACAAGATCCGGTCAGATCTGGGCCACATCTAATCGCCAAATACACGGATATTCCATTTGCATTGCATCCGGGCCACGCAACTAGGCGAAATTCATCCGAACGTAAACTATCAGGTTTGGCTGGTAGGTGTAATGATCACGCGCTGTGAAATTATTGGAATCGAAAATGATGGTATTTGGACCGGGATAAGCGTTCAATTGAAGAGATTCTCGTTAGAGGCTAATCATTTGCAAAGCCTTTTCTTAGCTAACCTAGTGTTTGCATATTTTAGCTCTTTTATAAACTCCACATTAACTCACGATTGATAATCGAAAAGATCGGTTTCATCGAGAACATGCAGCCATTTTAGAAGCTGATATAATTTATATGCCATATAAATAAATTAAGTGGATTAGCACACCTTTACAATGTATATATAATCAGTAGAGACAGTCTAAACCACAAACCTCGAAAACCAATCCCAAATATAAACTGGAATAGAATCCTCAAATATTTACAAACAAACAACCACATTTAATCGATACAACTCACAATAAAACAAGACAATTTCTAAGATAGCCGAGATACTCGTATACCTGTAATATATCAAAACAAATAGCGATTCAGAGCATTTCGTATGCATGACCGATCCAGCCAAAAGACTGGACATTTCAGAGATATGAACTACGTACGTGGAATGCAAAAGGACATACGGATAAACAACTGCTAATATTTAGATAAGGACCCCCATTGGCAAAAGCGCGTTCACAGAGTAGCTAAGAAATGGAGTAAATACAGGCAAAGAAAGGACAGGCAGCCGGTGGCAGGTGCTTACCTACCTGAATTATGCCTTAACAAGCTACCAGTTTCGATAGTTTATCGTTTCTGTGCCGTACATTATAAATCAGAACGAGAGAGTAATCAACTCGACTTGGCTCAGCCAACATACAAGTACTCACCACGTCTGTAATGTTTCGCCAATTAAATTGAAAAGGGCATATACTCGCATACATACACACACAAATGTCTATTATAGGAACATCGACGCTGGAGATCGTCCATAACGCATGTACGGTACATAAAAAAGTACCTAATCGGTACAAATGACATTTGAAAGAAAGAAAACTATGATTTATTTGCCACAAAAACACGTGCAAACAAAAACATAAGATAACTCAAAAAAAAAATCAAAATAAATCTGATCACGAGAACAGAATAGAAAATTCAAAATTCAAAAGTCATTTATTCAAACTAGGCTGAGAATCAGCACTTTTCGAACGTCAATTACATAAGACAGTCCCCCAAAACGCCCACCCTTCACAACTTCTTAGTGTGTTAGCTGGGAAAAAGAAGTGGTGCAACAAACTCCCCAGCAGCACAGCTGGCTGTTCAGTTAGAAGAACAAAAAAAAAAGATTCTTTAAAATAGTATTCAAAATAATTTACATTACGCAACACAAAACATAATTTAAATTATTAGCCATATGTTACCTAGCACACGCCAATATACCAGACAAAATCATCGAGAACAGCTATACTCAGGCAGAAATAAAATAAAATACGTAAACAGAACTTAATATCTAAATAAAACCCTCCAGGCATAAAGGGCGTGCCCGCTTACATATCAATCCATCGATGTAAAATAAATAAACAAACAGTTAATTACTAATAACAATCAATAATATGTTCAATTGTCGAAGTCACGAACTAACCACATATTGCAATACAACTCATAAAAAAAACATTGTGTTATGTTATGTC
This sequence comes from Agrochola macilenta, assembly GCA_916701695.1. NCBI lineage: Eukaryota > Metazoa > Arthropoda > Insecta > Lepidoptera > Noctuidae > Agrochola > Agrochola macilenta. The sequence continues at coordinate 11,519,208 of OU753562.1, forward strand.
AACAATAAATTAAATTTAAATAACTTGACTTATAAAGTCAAATAAAATAAACAATTATATAATTTGTCAGTAGGTAAGCTGGAGAAAGAACTAATCGGCAAAAAGAAGAAATAATCGGCAGCTGCACGTCGTGTAATGGATTGTAAAAGCGTATGAATACTCCATGTTTGCCCCACTCTGTGATCCCGTATGACCAACAAAGTTAAAGCTGCAAGAGATAAGAGAAACCGTAAAACATACGTGCTTTCTTTGTGCTTACGTCAAAACGATGAGTTTTTTTGCTCACATTGTCATAAAATTTGTGCAGGGGTTTAGGGGAATATTTAAGTGTGCCGTAACCGCTTCGTAATGAGACCGACAGAGTTAATGACTGAGATAGGATGCAGTTGACATATTCAAAAAAATTGGGTAAGTCGAGGGTTGGATGACCCCTTTCTTTTGTTTTGTTAGTCCCATGCCGCCCATGCTGGAGGTACACATTAGGCATGCCTACGTTTTTTTAGTATCATACCCATGATTATGGCGATATTGCATAATCAGCCTCTTCGAGAGGGAGTGGGCTGTAATCTGCCACGCGGGCACAGTGCGGGTTGGAAGATATCACATGTCTTCGAGTTTTTGGTTCTAGTACATGCCGGTTTCCTCACAATGTTTTCCTTCACCGTTTTGAGAGCAGTGGTGTAGAAAGTATTCACACAAAGTAAAGCGCTTGCGTGGGTTTGAATCGAACTTAGAGATGAATAATTTACTATTGACGCTTAACGTGTCAACATTTCGGGTCCGGGTTCGCAACAAGTCAATCGTCATCCTGAGGATGTCTCGTTGAGAGATGAAACACGTGTCTATTTCTTTGAGAACAGAGGTGATGAAATTATTTACACAAAGTAAAGCTAAGCTGCGGACTGGGTGCTGGGTGCTGTGCTAGCTGTGGTTAAGTTTATGCGTTACGTATTTATTGTGTATGTAAATGGTACACCACTGACTACCTGCAGTATTGTCTCTCCTTCTCCCTTTAATCCATCCAAAGGTTGTCTGTAAAAGATCGCTTTTAGCGATAAGACCGCCTATTGTGTCACCCTATGTAACATTTCTAAATTTATTTCTGTAATTTGTATGGTGTGCATAATAAAGAATATTCTATCTATCTATCTATCTATCTATCTATCTCCTGTCTGGGTTCGAACTCATGACCTAACTATAACTCGTAAGTCGGGGCCGATACTACTAGGCCACCAATAATCTCTACTACTGAAAAAGATGTCAATATTACTACTGCATAATAGCTGCAAACAAAAATTAGAAGTACTTAGCTAAAACAAAATATCGAGAGTTTAAGTCCCTGAACTGAAAAGTGTGTAAACGGTTAAAGTTCATCTAAGCAGTTACCTAATAATTTAATTATGAAAGGTAGTGTGTTCACCGCCAACGGGTGACTTTTAAAACCAACTTCATTAAGTCCAGGGGTTGCAAATATTTTATAACTTTAATATTTTACCCGTCTTTGAAAAGTTGCAAGCTCGAGAGTCCGTCGTATCAGCCAGCAATCTTGCATTTTAGTCACATCTGATTTGGCAGCGGTAGTGTCTACGTTTCTCAGCAGGTAGTCTTCTTAACAAATGTAGAGAAATGTTGAATACCCCGAGAAAATCTTGGCTCATGCAAATCTTGATAGAAATGAAATGTATACGTAGAATTAATGCTTTGACTTTTTTTTTTTTCTATGTATCAGATTTAAAGGAGGCCAGAAACATTTTCAATATATTATCACTTTTGGAAGAATAATACATAACTTTATTATAAATTAAATGTACTTTCTAAGTATATCTTAGACATCATTGACATCGGTGAAGGAGAAACTTCATGAGGAAACCAGAGGGGCAATTCCCGTAATTTTTTAGAACATTCGCATTCGCATCTCATTCGCAATCTGTCAAAAATACAATCAATTTACCAACATTTTTGACAAGTTTGACGGATTGCGACTAGAATGTGAACGTTTTTTAAGTACGAGAATTGGCCTTCTGGTAGTTACTAATATTAATGAGAGAAAAGATTTGAATTTTTGTATGTAACGCACAAACTCAAAAACTACTGGACCGATTAAAAAAAATCTTTGACCAGTAGAATGCTATATTATCACTGAGTAACATTAGCTATAATATAAAGAAATCACTCGGGCGCAGCTACTGGCGAAGCTAGTAATTAATATAAGTCTGAAATAGCCAATCCGCCTTGAGCAAGCGTGGTGATCAATGCTCGTGCCTTCTCTGTATGAGAAGCGGCCTTTGCCCTGCAGTGGGACAGATAAAGGCTGGTATTATTATTCAAATAGAACTTAGCACAAGCATAGCATAATCAGCCCATAATGTTCCCCTTCCTGGGACACAGGCCTCCTCTCTTCGAGAGGGAGTGGGCTGTAATCTACCACGCAGACCCAGTGCGGTTGGTAGATGTCACATGTGTTCGAATTTTTGGTTCTAGGACATGCCGGTTTCCTCACGATATTTTCCTTCACCGTTTTGAGAGCAGTGGTGTTGAAATTATTTACAAAAATTAAAGCACCTGCCTGGGTTTGAATCGAACTTAGAGATGAATAATTTACTATTGACGCTTAACGTGTCAACATTTCGGGTCCGGGTTCGCAACAAGTCAATCGTCATCCTGAGGATGCCTCGTTGAGAGGTGAATACACGTGTCTATTTCTTACAAGGTTATTTATGAACTTTAAGAACAGTTAAGCGGATTAAGTTAATTAATATACGTCGTCTATTGTATTTAACTACTTACTCGTTCTAAAGTGAATGTTTCTCTAAGCACCCTCTAGACATATACTTGTATACAGGGACAGAAATTCCCGGTATTTGAGAAATCCTTTTATGTCGACCGTCCTAGTACAACTAACTATTCCAAACATGTTTCTAATAAGTAACTACTCGCTAGTCAGATACAAGAGTACCAATTAAAACTTCACTGAAATACATGAATTAGCTTTGAATCTAACTAAGTAAATCATTTAAATGCATAACTTAAACAATTTCTAAACATAATATAAATCAAAGTGGCTTTTCGTGTATGTCTGTGTGACCACGTTGTTCTTCTAAGCTCAGCAAAGGATTTTGATGCGGTTTTCAGCATTATTTAGAGAATTTATTTCGAAAGGTTTATGTGTACAATACATTAATATTAAACTTATAAAAAATAAAGAAAACTCGATGTTTTGTCAAGTCGTAAAAACCGTGCGAAGCAAGGGCGAATCGCTAGTAGTTAGATAAAGTACTTTTTCTTAAATAAATATTCTATTTCGTACAAAGAAAAGACGAAAATACTTAAATACTCGAACAAGTTCAACGTTATTCGATCAACAACGAAGAAAATCGAATAGAAACGTCCATTTTGAAATTTGTCACCCAAAATGCTATTCGAGAGCGTAGACGCTCACTGAATGTAATAACAAAATTTCATAATATACGGAACGACAGGTACAGGTAGTTACAAAACTGAAATCTTCGCGGAAGCACGTAACATTTTCATGGCGCTCGGTGCAAAATTTCAGCAGATAACGTCACCTACATAAATGCTAAGTTTTAAGTTTTTTGTGTCCTGTTTCGTTTGCGGACCATTTGCATAATTTGTGAACGCTACATTAAAGACTTGGCGTTATCGTTATTGTCAGGAAGATAGGAATCGGTAACTTTTGAGTTATTAATTTTCGATTTAAGAATATTGACTCTAATCGTCAGATGTTTATATAGAATTTTTATTTTGTTGTATTTAGACTTTTTCCAATAAGCGTAACGTAAAATTTTTCAAAGTACGTCACATACACTCACTCATACGCTTTCCAGCGTTTATGTTGTCAAAGTAATCAATAACACAGTTTAATACATTTGAAAAGGTTAAACCTGAAAATAGAGCAAAATATCGTGTTAATACAACGAACGAATGAATTAATGAATAAATATACATTTGGTCTTCAGTAACAATTCAGTTGACTCTCGATGTTTTGCCAGCGGCGTACAAATTTTATAGTTACAATGGGTACTTAGCAGTGATGGCCCAGAGGTACTTACGAGTCTGCCCTGACTAACGAGTTGTAGGTCGTGGGTTCGAATCCAGACAGACAGTTTAGTTGTGTAAGTTATTTTATCACCACTACTCCAAAATGGTGAAGGAAAACATCGTGAGGAAACCGGCATGTCCTAGACTAGAATCAAAAGTTCGAAGACATGTGACATCTACCAACCCGCACTGGGCCCGCGTGGTGGATTATACCCCCCTTCCTCTCGAACAGAGGAGGCCTGTGTACACCAGTGGGAACATTAAATAAAAAATAAACTTAAAATTATGTTTATTTATCTCCAAAAATTACATTCTTATACTAGTTATACATAATAAATTGACAGATATTTTGAAATATTTTTTTAATTTGTGGGAGATCTGAAGTCTAAACTTAGCTTAAGGCCTGTATTTAAGAATTCCAGGTCCCCTCCATTGTAACACATAGTAAAGATTGTCAACGTGGTACAATTGCGAGTTAATGGTGTGTCTAAGTGCATGTCTGTTTGAGTGTGTGTGCGTGTGAGTGCGTGTATGTGCGTGTGTGTATGCCTACATTTTTTTGTACATACAATGTTTCATAAATACATAATATAATTAATTATGTACATGTGCATAGAAACTTTAAATATAAATATGTAGAATTTAATAAATAATATAAACAGTTATAACAAATAAATGTAACAAATATATAGGCTAATTATGCAGTGGGTACAATAATATTAAAATTAAATTTAGAAACATAATAAATGATTAAATTAAGTATCCTTTCATACCATCGATACTGCTTTCCAGGAAACAACTGGTGTTAGGACCGCAATGATTGAATGTTGCTCATAGAACGTATTAGTTGGCAGCCTCGCTTTTGACTTCAAGCACCAACTCCCGGCGCTAAATGAAAAGCCAGTTCCAAAACAGATGTCCGACCTTTTGTTTAGAGGAAAATTGTCAAGTCTTTGTGAAAAATTGGGGCGTGGGTTGATTAGTAGATGTTAAGGGATCATTTTAACAGGATTTTGTTGTTGGATTACGTATTATTGTTTGTTTTGAAAATTAAAAAAATATATTTCTTTTCTTTTTAGGATTCCGTACCTCAATAGGAAAAAACGGAACCCTTATCGCTCACTCGTGTGTCTGTCTGTCTGTCTCTCCGTCTGTCACAGCCAATTTGCTCCGAATCTAATAGACCGATTTAGTTGAAATTTGGTACACATATGTATTTATGTGACCCAAACACGGAAGTGTAACGTAAATAAATGAATTTTGAATTTTGGAGTTACTTTTGGGGGCCAAATTAGAAAATAAAAATAAAAAGTTTTGCAAACTGAACCGTGTGACATATCAAATAAAAGGACTTGTTGCGAGGATCTCAAATATATATTTTTTATAATTTTATTCTAAAAACTTTTAAAGATATTTAAGAAAATTGATGAAAATTTACCATTCCCCCCCCCCCCCCTTATCTCCGAAACTATTGAGCCATAAATTTGGAAAAACATTCAGAGAGTGGTTCTTTACTCATAGATTACAGGAAAACCTATAAGAAGTCTATGGTATTAAAATAACATAGTAAATATCTCAATATTGTTTTTGTAATGCTAAGTTTGTTCTTGGGATTAAGGACGCGTTTGCAAAATTAATAGGTATTGAATCGAACTACTACGTTACATTGACACGGGCCAGCTGCGGGAATAGTGGTCAAGTGAACTAATTTTGATACTTTTTTTTTCGTGAGGAAACCGGCATGCCTGAGAGATATTTCTCGACGGCATGTGAAGCCAAGTCAGTGGCCCATGGGCAGCTTTACAACTCTGACACCAGGTTAGAAGAGAGCTGCTGAGTAAGTATCTTAAGGCCAAGAATGCCACATAGTGTCCGTTTATGTAGTAGCACAATATTCTATTTGCAAGGGCCCTAGACCAATTTAACAAGCTAAAAAAGATGCGACCAGAAGACAAGGTAATCTCAATTGGACAGCAGCATACAGGGCAGACATGATGCTTCTAAACTTTTAACCCAGACGAGAACCCTGAAGGGGTTTACGACCTGTAATTTTAATTCTAGCTATTGGGCCATACTTTTTTGCGAATTTCTGAAACGGTACGAATTTCATCTCACCTGTTTAAATAAACTGTCCGTAACGTCGGACATACCCCGGATGTCTTCAAAGTTAACGCATATCCCGGAAAAATTATTTAAACTAATTTTGATACTTTTTTTTTTTTTTTTTTCTTTTATCTTTATAATGCATTGGTACCTCCAAAAAATATTTCGTACTGTTCTTTAAATTTTTACTAACCTCCGGACTTGATGGAGTGACCTGAAGGTGTACTTCGGTGACTGCTACTGGAACTTCTCGATGAGTAGAACTAGGTGTGCCGAGTTTGGGCTCGTTTTGTTAGTTATGATGAGACCTTACCTCCGGACTTGATGGAGTGACCTAAAAGTGTATTTGGGTGACTGCTACTGAAACGCCTCGACGAGTAGAACTAGGTGTGCCGAGTTTGGGCTCGTTTAGTTAATTATGATGAAACCTTACTTCCGGACTTGATGGAGTGACCTGAAGGTGTACTTCGGTGACTGCTACTGGAACTTCTCGGCGAGTACAATTAGGTGTGCCGATTTTTGGCTCGTTTTGTTAGTTATGATGAGACCTTACCTTCGGACTTGATGGAGTGACCTGAAGGTGTATTTCGGTGACTGCTACTGGAACGCCTCGACGAGTAGAACTAGGTCTGCCGAGTTTGGACTCGTTTTGTTAGTTATGATGAGACCTTACCTCCGGACTTGATGGAGTGACTTGAAGGTGTGCTTCGGTAATTGCTTCTATTAATAAGTATGAATACTACTCGTTTATCTGGTTTATAATAAAGTGCATATTGTGTAGCTTTCAAAACTGAATTGTTGTTTTAGATGCCGAGATATAAGGCATTTGGGAAAAGCTCTCGTAAAATAATTCGTGCCTGTAGACATAACTTTAAGTTAGGTCTAATTGTCTCCTCCTAGAATTGGTTGACCCAAGACAGGCGAGAAATATGGAGCTAAGAGCACATTCGTCACATACTCACACAAATATTTTGGTCTCATCATAACTAACAAAACGAGCTCAAACTTGGCACACCTAGTTCTACTCGTCGAGGAGTTCCAGTAGCAGTCACCGAAGTACACCTCCAGGTCACTCCATCAAGTCCCAGTCGAATAGGCATTTATAAACTGTAAAAATCTGTGAGGGTAAAGTTATAATGGTAATTAAAATCTGTGAATACAAAATTATCTTACCATAGCAAGTATCAAATTTGGTTTATCAAATATTTAGTATTTGTACAGCGATCTTTTTCCACACGAGCCGCTGCAAACACGCAAAACACAGGGTCCACTCATGACAGCGGCCAAGGGCGGACTGAGGTTTCTTTCGAAATATTTGTGAAATGAATCAAAACAGACCAAAAATAAAATAACCCTTAATGCAATCGATTAAGATTCATCCGTAATAGAAAAATATTTGAAAAAGTTAGTTTCGGTTTTTATTTTGTTTTGCGGCTATTTTGTGACATTTTAAAACATATTTTTCCAAAGTTTTACAACTGAATTCGTCTGCCTACTAATAGTATTTTTACAAATCTTAAAATGTATTGATAATAGAACAAAACATGTACCTAAACTCAACCCGGTATCGTTAATTTTGTGGAAAATGGCAACGGAAGATCGTTTTTACAATATTATAACAAAAAAGTTGCAACCATTTGAAGATGAAGAACCAACCTTTAAGTGGTAGTTAGTAGTTATATTTGATTCGGTTTAGTTTTGCCACAAAATGTGGGTACTGAAAAACCGCATAATTTTTTCCGATTTGCAAACGCGCCCTAACTACGGAACCCTTCATTGTGCGTGGTCCGACACGCACTTGGCCAGTTTTTTCGTTCTATTCTAGGTTACACTTGTACCAACGAGGAGCTCGTGGCTAAGTAATAGCTGCCGCACGGGTCCATCCGTCAGGTTAAGCTACGCTTGCCGGGGTTGGTCTGTGGATGGGTGACCATCTTTACATCTCCTGAGACTCCTGCGTGCCTCGGAAACCACGTTAAGCCGTTGGTCCCGGCTGTCATTCGTGGATCTTTGACAGTCGTTACGGGTCCTCAGACGCCCGAAAGTCTGACAACCAGTCTTACCAAGGGGTATCGTATTACCCAGTTACTGGCAGATTGGCAGTCGCTCCTTGTAAAATACTGGTATTCAGCTGCATCCAGTTAGACTGGAAGCCGACCCCAATGTAGTTGGGAAAAGGCTAGGCAGATTGACATGTACCAACGTGATACAAGTTCTAATAAATTTCCTATGAAAACATTAAGGTAGATATTTATTTTTAAAAGATTAAATCTACGTCATAGGTGCATTCATTTGCCAATCTCTCAATGAATAGAGGAAATATGACTAAATTAAAAACAAGCAGAAACAGATTTTCCTAATATTACTCGTTTTCGAAGCCATATTTCCAAGGACATCTTACGATACACACCAGGTGGAGACAACAATAAATTAAACTGTGTATTTCTAATGACTTTCCCAGTGTGCATACGGAAGTCAAATATAACCAATACTTTAGTCACTACAGCTAGTCAAGGATTGGCGAAACCCACAGTCGACCCATCACTCGTCTTTACTTTCTTAGAAAAAACAACAGTTTTTTAATTTCAATTTTAGGATTTATTTGATAGTTCCTAAATATTCCTATGCATTAGTATTACCAGTTTTTTCATTCATTACAATACACCAATGAATATCCTATACTAATAAATGAGCAATATTTGTATTTTGTATAGATATTTGTAATCACGTTCTCGTAAACGGCTCTAACGATTTCGATGAAAGTTGTAATAAAATGTAGGTTTTATTATTTTTTATTTATACTTTATTTCAGACTAGGTTGTCCATAGAGTGTTAGTAATACAATGAAACTTATGAACTATGTTAGTAATACACATATACAAAAACAATCTATAACAATTATCCTATATGTAGGCTAACCCAGTGCTTCCAGATAGGACTCTCAATGTGTGCAGCAATGAACTTCCTGAAGTTCATTGCTGCACACATTGAGACAGAGCCGTTAGGACTGTCCCTCACTCTGCGCATCAACGATGCTGCTCTCTTTCTTATTATGGCATAATATCCATCTACATGTGATTCAGCTAGGTCTCATATCTAAGAAAATTCGTTTACTCCGTATTGTCAGCCCAGCTAGCTGGGAAGAAGAAGTGGCGCAACAAACTCCCCAGCGGCACAGCTGTCTGTTCAGTAAGAAAAAAAAAAGATTCTATATAATAGTATGCAAAATAAATTACATTATGCAACACAAAACATAATTTAAAGTATTAGCCACTATGTCAGCCAGCACATGCCAATATACCAACCAAAATCATCGAGAACTATACTCAGGCAGAAATAAAAAGTAAACGTAAACAGAACTTAATATCCAAATAAAAGTCTCCAGGCATAAAGGGCGTGCCCGCTTACATACTGATATATATAGCTGTAACTGGAAATTATAAATGATCAACTGGGGTCATCGAAGTAAAATAAATAAACAGTTAAATACTAATAACAGTAACAAAACCATGATCAGCAAGACGACCAGTCACCCGACGCTACCGCACGCAGTGACATCTAAGGGGGCATGACGAACTTGCTGCCGGTTGCTCAGGCAAAAATAATAATTATGATAAATTTTCGAGGTCGCTAGCTAATCACACATTACAATACAACTCTTAAAAAAAACATTGTAATGAGTAGATTATGTCAACAATTAATTAAAATTAAATTAATATAACTTGACTTATAAAGTCAAATAAAATAAACAAATAAATAAACTCATATCAAATATTATGAACTATCCTGTAATATTAAATGAGCATTTAATTTTTTCACCAAAGCAGAGCTCGGTCGCTCAGGTACTCGTTTATAATACGAGTACGTGCATATTCCATCACAGATAATCTTCCATAATTCAAAATTCAAAAAAAGAATACAAAATTCAAAAGCAATTTATTCAAACTAGGCTGAATTATAAAAAAAAAAACAACAACAACGACAACCTGCGTCCCTAATCATCACAGCATAAATATCGCAATTAAATATTTAAATAGACAGACCACAATAATTACACAGTACTACAAGAGCTATTATCCATAGCCTTTTTACCCTCTCGAGTCTTTTATGTTCTTGCCAACGAAGATATAGTTTTAATTGGAGTCGTTCCGAAGCACGCAAAGAGTCTTTTAATTAAAATTTTAACTCTTCATGTTTAAAAAGAGTATGATGGCTCGGTATCCGACGGTATTGCTGTAACTTCTGCAACGATTTTTTTTTCTTTATGAATTCTTTGGATTTTTCTATGTCTGGATAAAGTGGGCTTTACTGGGCAAGTTATTTAAGCGTTTTTATTTTATTTTATGGGGATTTGAATGGAATGTGTCTCCTTTTTTTTAAATGGCAAGAGAATATTATATCAATGCTAGGAATTTTACAAAAAATATGTAGGTACAACCATTTTCATAAACCTAATAAGTGAAATAAGTGTACCCAAGGACCTTTTTGTGATGTAAATAATTGGGGTAAGTAAGAAAGAAAATAAGATTTAAAAAAAGAAAGTATCATCAATATTAAAAGTACTACGATCTACCACGTACAGTAAGCCGTCAGTGGTATCAAACCCAGTATAAGCTGGCCTCGCATTATACTGAAACTCTGTACTATGCTAGGCCAGTTCAAGATTAAATTGTTACCACCGACATGCGGTCGACTGTGCCGACGTGACATGATAGTAAATATTTTTTTATATCTGGATTTTCTCCAGTTTTCAACAAGATAGTCACGTATATCAAAAGTTAATCTGTATGTACAAAGCTATCTGCAACTCAACATTTTATTTTTTCACAGCTCCAATGATTGACTTTCAAACAAAAACTACCATGTAAGCACTTGCGCAAGTACTGCAATCTTTCCAGACATTGCAGACTTGCAGATAGTTAACTATCTACGTAAAATGCAGAAGACATTTCAGCGAAGAAACGAGCAACTCCCAAACAACTTCTTGATTTATTATTGTAGGAAACTATTTGAGTATTTAGTCTAGTGGTTTGGGCGTCACTCTTATCAGGGTTTCAACTTTACCAACTCTCACTATTAGTTGGTAAGCAATTACTTACTCAACTGAAAGGAAATACACAACTAGTTTGAGGGGTAATTATCATAAAACTGAAGTTGCACAAACAACGAATTTTGTAACGAATAGTTGCTTATTGTGCTTGTCTGTTTACTGAAAATTGGTTTCGGAATAAAATTTAAACTTTTACTATAGAAAACACGATTTTTTTCGACTCGCCCGGGTCGACGGCGCGTTGTGTTTCATGCGCGCCTTAAAGACCTGTCACCAAGGGGTCTGCTAGGACCGATGCCTGCCGGGGTCGAGTCCGAAAGGGATACCGTGGCCCCTGGCAACATACAGTCAGTAAGAAGTCAGAAGTTATTTGATAATTTCCGACAATAAAAAAACAGCTATTCATTGCAAATCCATTATTATACTGAACACGCAGGACGTCGTAGGCCTGCTGCGTATATTTCACACACAAGATACTTATATCTTGAAGTCGCGGGCAGAAGCGAGTATCTTAATACTCGCTTCTGCCCGCGACTTCATCCGCAAGCCTATACCTTCCTCAAGAATTTGTCTATCCAATGCAAAAATATTTTTTGTAATCCGACTGGTAGTTCCGGAGATTACGCCCTACATACAATCTTACAAACAAACAAATTTTACCTCTCTATAATATTAGTAGGTATAGATATAGTTCATATTAACCCAATCAAAGATTATTAGGAAAATATTATAGAGGAGCTCGTAGCTAAGTAATAACAACTGCACGAGTCGATCTATCAGGTTAAATTACGCTTGCCGGGGTCTTTACATACCGAGACTCCTCCGTGCTTCGAAAAGCACGTTAAGCCGTTGGTCCCGGCTGTCATTCGTGCATCTTTGACAGTCGTTACGGGTCGTCAGAAGCCCGAAAGTCTGACAACCAGTCTTAACAATGGATATCGATATATACCCAGTTACTGGGTTGTGGAGGTCAGATAGGCAGTTGCTCCATGTAGAATGCTGGTATTCAGCCGCATCTGGTTGGACTGGAAGCCGACCCCAATATAGTTGGGAAAAGGCTAGGCAGATTCAAAGATTATTAGGAAAAGAAAACATTGCACCTTGTGATTTCGGCAATGACAAAGGCGTTGCATTTTGCACATTTAATATACGTGCAGCGCAGTTCCGGCACTTTAACTGAACAGTTTACCCTATAAAACGCCGTCATAATACAAATTAGCAGTGTGTTTTAGCCTCGCTTAATACGCATTACGAATTTATGATAAACCCGGATTCCCCTGGATTTCCCTGGTTAGCACGCCCATAATTTTTACTACTAAACAATTTCCCGAATGAATTACGATCCTTTTAACTGACGATAATGGTACTCGTCATAAAATGTTGCTTTACGATATTATATAGGAACTCGTAAAACAAACTTTGTTTATGTATAAACAGGACCGCGCGGCCTAATTACGTTTTGTGATACTGTAACACATTATTTTAATTCCTAAAATGTTTTAAAAGTTACTTTAAATATCAGAGTTTTAATTAAGTAGATACGATCTTGTGACTGCGAGCAACTTTGCGACCTTTAGGGTCTTTATTTATTTAGTGAGAGCTATGCGATATTATTCTCGTAGTACTTATTACGGTCCGAGCAATATATTGAGTTGGAAAGTCAACGTTATAACGTTACGACAAAACTTGGGAGAAAATAGTCCTATGTACAGCAGTGAACTTTCATAAACTGAGACAATTAATTGACCACCGTTACGGACGGCTAGCTTGCGATTTTGCGATTATTTGAAAGTTGATAACACAATTATGTTTTAAAACGAAACTAATTATCCTATATTATTAAATAAATGATATTTGTATATGACGGGTACGGGTACTTGTCTCTTTCATTATTATTAGACATATTTTAACTATTGTGCGCGTAATCTGTGTAGTGTTGGTTATTGCGCAATAGAAAACCGTTTGCAGTTCAAATCAAATTATAATTTACGATCAAACTAATCACACTAGCAATTAACACACTATAGGTACACAACACAACTACACAGAATGCACGAAAGTTTCTAAGCTTCTTCACTGCTTGACCGACACCCACAAACTTTACTTAGCTCCGGCTGGTCCGAGCGTTATGTTGTAGACTTTGTCGAGCGCCGCAAGGCAGCGCTAGCGTCCCGATTAGTCAACTCAGTAACATATTTCCGACACATGTATTTGTAATCGCGTTCCGTTTTCGAGAACTCGCTTTAACGATTTCGATGAAAATTGCAATACAGGTTGCGAAAAATCTATCGAGCTAGGTCTATAGGTCCATATCTGGGAAAATTTGTTTTCTTTTTTTCACACGAGCAGATCTCGGTCGACCAGGTACTATCAATTACATCGAAACATCACACCTGTATTCGCCAAAGGGATAAGCAGACGCGAATAATTCACCTACATTTCGCCAGTTTTGTGTCAATGCCATTAAAAGTCACGGAAATTAAGTGACATTAGAAAATTTACTACCAACTCAAATAGTCCGTATATTCAAATCACAACTGTCATTATTTGACAGTTTTATGATATGGCTAAACACGGCAAATTGACGCAGGGTGTCAATTTGCTTAACGATTGAATGACCTACCAAATAAATGACGGCTAAAATCAAGTAATAAAAAATATCATTTTTCAAATTAAATTCATAAAATCACAGCTATTTATTATAATTCGTAATAACAACAACCATTAAATTCGTGAAACCCTCTGCAATGACAAATTATCTAACACCGTAAAATGAAGCCGATGAGTTACAGGCGCTGCTGCCTTTTTCAACGAGCGAGACGTAAATGTTTTGCCGAAGCAGTGGCAGGTATAATTTAATTTAATTTGGGGGAGTTGGGTTGATTATAAATTTAATTTATGTGAGCCGTGACGTCAGACGGCCCTGCTTGTTATTCGCAGAGCGTGCAATTTATCGACTGCTTTGATGAGAGCTCACAGTGTTACAACCATTGGAAATTTTATGAAGAACTGATTATTTGGCGTCATACACTTGAGTGTGTGAATAAATTATGTTTTTATTTTTCAGTAAAAAACGTTACTTATAATTTGAAAATTAATTAGTTACCCGAATCTACAAACTGGCCAAGTGCGTGTTGGACCACGCACAATGAAGGGTTATCTATCGGTAGGATAGGGAGGTACCCGAAAAATATTTTCATTGTTTTATTTTACCAATTTGTCGCTGTGAGTAAATAATGTATACCCATACCAAATAACAGTTTTCTAATACTAACAATCACTCAGCTTATCCGCGGACAAGCAGACAGACAGATAGAAGGACATGGTGAAACTATAAGGATTCCTTAATGACTGCGGAACCCTAAAAAAGGAAGTTCTTCGGTCTCTAGATAAAATATGTTGATTGTGTTGTTTTGGGATACTTTTACAAGCATTAAAAATTCTTTAGAGATTTATTCTGTTATTTATAAACATTCTGTGTTTATAAATATTGTAGGTCTTTACATAAGAATTTGCCAGTCTTTCTGTGAACTGTTTATCAAAACGAATTAGGGACTTTGCTCACTAAGTTTATGAAAAGGGGTGGGAAAATAAGTTTTCATTTATAATTGAGTAAAACAGTAGGACCTATTTTCGTACGGCAAAATAAACACTTTTGATCGCCCACAACTAGAATCCCCGGTTCAAACTGACCTGAAATAATAATACCTTTTATTACATTTCACCTTTCCTGGGAATTGAACTCGGAAAGTCTAATCAAGTCTAGAATAAATAAATCTAAACTAGATTTTTCTTTCCTTTTAGCTTTGTCCTGGTTGTAGTTTCAAAAGATATAGTTTGATTACTTTTATCTATCCTACCTATTTCTTTGATCAATATTGGTTCACTTTACCAAACGGTAAAAAGAATTTCGTGATATAAAATACCACTTTTATTTTTCTTTTGACTAAAAACCCCAAAGTTACAATTTAGTTTTTTTTTTTTAAATAAATTTGGATTATTTTATTAAGGCTTGTTCAGACCAGCGCGACTTGTCGCGCGACGCGACACGAACAATACAATTTCTAAGAAAACTTCACAGTATAACAATAACCGATGTCGCGTCGCGCGACAAGTCGCGCTGGTCTGCACGAGCCTTTAACCTTAAAAAGTAGTATTAATTATATTTCGTCTAACGGGAATACTGAGAAATGCAATCATAACCTAAAAATTCACTAAAAGAGCTATTGTTTAGTGAGTCGGTTGGCCTCATCGGTATTTTACTCTAGTAAAATAGTGCACTGTTCAGTAATAAATAGTAAGAATATAGGGTGTTTTGAACGGTACATGAAATATATGGGTACCTAATATACGTGTTCATTAAATAACAATTTGCGAATCAATATACAATATATTTTACACACTAAATTCTCATCATTTTTATACAACGAATTGACATGTCAGTTTGACATACTTTTTGTGGTAGTCATCATAGACTCCACTGCTCATAGAATCCAATGACACCACTGCTTCTCGGTTGGGTAATCGTATCTTGAAATACTTGTCGTATTTCTCTATAATTTCATACGGGCCTTCGTACGGCGGTGTAAGAGACTTCCGCACGCGATCTACACGCATAAAGACATGCGTGCATGTAGATAGCTGTTTCGGTACGTAGGTGTTGGTCATGCGGTGTCGCATTGATGCATCTGCAGTGACATGCTCATTAAGCGATTCCATTGATTCCATTAAATGACGTAAGAATAACGGGTCTTCAGTGTTTGACTTTATCGGTGCGAAAATATCTGCCGGTAATCGTAATGAGGTGCCGTATATCATTGTAGCGGGACTGTAGTTTGTTTCTCTATGAATAGGTGTGCGTAATCCCATTAATACTGTTGGTAATTCTTGTACCCATTGTTGACTATTTCCTCTTGCTGTTATTGCTGTCTTCAGAGTACGATGCAATCTTTCTACAAGTCCATTCGCTTGAGGGTGGTAGGCAGTCGTGCGAATTCTCGATATACCCAGTTTGTTCATTAATTTTTGAAATAATGTAGACTCGAACTGCCGTCCTTGGTCTGTAGTAATACGCAGTGGACAACCGAAGCGAGTAATCCATGTGTCGTATATGACTCGGGCAATTGTTTCCGCATTTATGTCGCTAACTGGTACTGCTTCGGGCCATCTGGAAAATCGGTCGATGATTGTGACTAGATATCGGTATCCTTCTGATGGAGTGAGAGGTCCGACGATGTCCATATGTATGTGTTCGAACCTTCTCGACTCGGGAAACTGTACTAGTGGTGTAACAGTATGACGGTGAATTTTAGCACGTTGACATGAAGTGCAGCATCGTGTCCACGATGAAACGTCCTTGTTCATTCCAGGCCAGAAGTACTTTTCACTGACCATCTTCCTTGTCGTGCGGATACCAGGATGACTCAATTCGTGTAATGCTTTGAAGGCAATCTCACGAAATGGTTGCGGTAAGTACGGACGTGGAAATTTGGTTGAGTTTTCACAGTAGATTTCTTTTAGTGATCCAGGTAACGATATTTTGACGAAGTGAAGGTTGTCTTGCTTTAACAGGCGGTTTAGTTCTTCGTTTATCTTTTGCTTCTCAGCCACGTCATTAAAATTGATAACCGAGGGGCAATCAATGGTACTAATGCGCGATAATGCATCAGCAACTACATTATCTCTTCCATGGATGTACTCGATCTTGCTACAAAATTGAGATATGAAATGAAGTTGTCTCTCTCGCTTAGGTGTATCGCTTGAGCTTCCAGACATAGTCATGGCGTAGGTGAGGGGCTTATGATCCGTATACACCACAACATCGCTCCCTTCTATTAGTCTTCTAAAATGCTTGACAGCCATATAGATCGCTAAGAGCTCGCGATCGTATACGCTGTATCTCGCCTGTGTGTAGCTGAGCTTCTTCGAGAAAAATGAAAGCGGTTTCCAGATGTTGTTTACTTTCTGTTGTAGGACTGCGCCTACACTAAGACACGAAGCGTCGGTCATAATGCATAGTGGGGCTCCTTGCACTGGATGTGTCAACTGAGCAGCCTCCGATATGCTTTGGCGGCATTTATAGAAAGCGTCTTCAGTTGCCTGGTTCCAGATGATAGGCGTCTTGTCATTCTTCTTCTTATTATGTAGGAGGTTATTCAATGCTATTTGGATTTCAGCTTGCTTAGGTAAGCAATCATGGTAAAAATTAACCATACCCAGGAAGCGTCGAAGGTCTTGCACGGTTGTTGGTTTCGGGTAATTAAGTATTGTTTCTATCTTCTCTGCTGTGGGATACCGTCTTTTGTGACTTCGTAGCCTAAGAAATTGAGTGTTTTCTCACCAAAAATGCACTTCTCTATATTAATCCCGATTCCGTAGTCAGACAAACGTTTCAGAACAAGACGTAAGTGATCGATATGCTTTCCTTCTGTGTCAGAGTATATCAAAATATCGTCGACAAAACAGTAACAGCAGTAGTCCAGGCCTCTCAAGACTTCATGCATAAATCGTTGAAATGTCTGTGGTGCATTTCGAAGACCAAATGGCATGCAACGAAATTCGAATAAACCAAAAGGTGTTGTAATTGCTGTTTTTTCTATATCTTGTTCTGCGACTGGAATCCAGAAGTATGCTTTTTTCAGGTCTATTTTAGAGAAGATCGTCATACCACTCAATTGGTAAGTAAAATCTTGAATTCTGGGTATTGGGTAACGATCAGGAAGCGTTACTGAGTTTAGACGGCGATAATCCCCACAGGCGCGCAGACCACCATTCTTCTTGCCCACGACATGTAACGGGCTGGCCCATGGACTCTTTGATGGTTGACAAATTCCATTGGCCATCATTTCTTCAAATTCTGCCTTTGCTGCTTTGTATTTTTGCGGTGGTAGCGGTCGAGGTCTTGCGAAGAGAGGAGGTCCAACAGTTTCAATATGGTGTCTCACATTATGCTTGATTTCCTTCGTAAGTGTCAGAGGCTTGAGTACATCAGCAAACTCGTGCAATAGTGTGTGGTACCGGTGGTTTGGTTCAACTACGTAGAGCGTTGTGTCTTGAGCAGTTCGTATTGCCATAGCGTTTACTGAGAGTTCAGTCACGCTGTCTATGAGTTTCTTGCTATGTAGATCCACAAGCAGTCTGTGATATTTGAGAAAATCAGCACCGATGATCGACATCTTCACATCGGCCATAATGAATGTCCACTTGTAATTGCGGCGAAGTCCCAGGTTCAATTGTAGTGTTTTTTCTCCATAAGTGTTAATCGGTGTGTTATTTGCGGCGAATAGTTTGAACGACGTTGATATCGGTGTTCGCTTACTTCGTGTAGCTAGCACTGATATCTCTGCTCCCGTGTCAACTAGGAATCGTTCTCTCGTGGTTCTGTCAGTTATGCATAGGCGGTTATTTGTATTCGCAACACCGACGTCCGCCACAGTCGATGTGGTCTTCAGTTTTCCGCCGGCTTCCGTGAACAAGGAGATTCACATTTCTTGGCTTTGTCTCCGAATCGGTAATGATAATAACATTCCCAGTTTCGATCTCCCGGCTTCTTCCCAAGCCCGGTTCTTGAACGAGAACGAGATCTTGAGCGAAAATTGTTTGGACGGTAAGGAGGTCGGCGATAATTATTGTAATTGTGCTTCTGTAGTTCAGCAATTTCGAGTGTAAGCTTCTCTATTTGTTTCGATAGTAGTTGATAATGCAGGTTATGACCACTACCGCTGCTTGTAGAAGGTGTGTTTTGGCTGAGTTCCGCAATCGTATTGTCTGTATGCTCCATCATCTTGTCTGCCATCATTGCTAGAGTGTCGAGCGTTGATTCTGTGTTAACAGATAACACAGCGCGAACTTGACCAGGTAAATGGTCGGTAATAATCACGTCGGAGTCACCAAATATGGGTACCTAATATACGTGTTCATTAAATAACAATTTGCGAATCAATATACAATATATTTTACACACTAAATTCTCATCATTTTTATACAACGAATTGACATGTCAGTTTGACATACTTTTTGTGGTAGTCATCATAGACTCTCACCAGCCAGTGTTCCGCCTGTTGTGCAGGTCGGATATACGCTCGCTGAATGCGTTGTCCCACAGTATCCCCCTTCAAAAAAACCGTACGTTTCTTGTAGGTTTAACTGTCCTTCCGGAGCGAGTAATGTATGGGACATCTTCCATCTTTTCATCTGTGGCTACTTGTAATACGTGAGCATCGGGTCGGGGGGGAGTATCGTTTACTCGAGGGGGTCGCGGTCGCGATCGCGGTGGACCTCGACGGCGAGGTCGGTATGACGGGTGTCGTTTGTGTTTGTGTACTGTGCTGGTGGCCCTACTGCTCTCCTGGAGGAGGGTTATGGGGTCATCAGGTTCTGAGAGAATATGCCTCGGGCGGCGGATCCTACTAATCGTTGAGGGGACAAAATTTGCTGCCTCGACAACTAGAGGGTTGCGATGTTTGGCAGCGGATTCAAAGTAACGCTTGGACATGCGTTTTAGGAACTGTTGGATCGTGGGGATTTTGAGGTCGAGATGGAGGATCTCATTCCTAACATACCAGGGGGATCCCGTGGCCTTACGAAGGAAACGGTTTTGGACTGTCTGAATCCTATGGATCGAGTGGGGTTTTGCTTGAGCAAAGACGGTGCCCGCATAGGTCATGATTGGCCGAATGCACGCTGTATAGATGCGCAATTTGCACTTGAGTGACAATTTGCTACGTGCATTCAGGACATAGTGGAGTCTACCTAGAGCGAAAATGGCTCGCGAGCGAACCGACTTTATGTGCTGTGTGAAGGAGAGATGATGATCGAGAATTACACCTAGATATTTGGCTTGCTTCCCCCAAGGGATCGGCTTGCCGAACATGGTGACTGGTCTGGGAATGGTGGGTGTGCGTCGCGGTTTGGAAAAGAGGACCGCTTGACTTTTGTCGGGATTGACCTCGATTCTCCATAATCTAAACCAGGCGCCAAGATTGTTGACTGCCCTTTGTAGGTTTAGGAGTATCTGAGCCGTACTATACCCTTTGCAGTAGATGGCCGTATCGTCTGCGAACAGAGCCAACTGCGCCTTCTTATGCTTAGGGATATCGCTAGTGAAGAGCGAGAACAGGAGAGGAGAGAGCACGGAGCCCTGAGGGACTCCCGCGCGTATGGGTCGGGGGGAGGAGAGCGCTCCTTCTATGCGATAGCGAAAGGTGCGGTTCGACAAATAGTCTCGTATGATGAGCACGAGACGGTCCGGCACACCGTGTTTGTACAGCTTATATAATAAGCCGTTGTGCCAGACTTTGTCGAACGTTTTCGCTATGTCGAAGAAGATTGCGCCTGTTAACATACCGTGGTGGAAACCTCCGGATATGTGTTCTACTATACGGTGGGCCTGATGCACGCTAGAGTGCTGAGTTCGAAAGCCGAACTGTTCGTTGGGGATGAGGCCCTTGGTCTCTGCGTAATCTCTGAGACGCTTTTGAATAAGCCTCTCATAGATTTTGCCGAGGACCTTGAGCAGACTGATGGGGCGGTAACTGGAGGGTTCGGATTTGGGCTTACCGGGCTTTGGGATGCCGATGACGGTGGCCTCTTTCCACGATTGGGGAAAGATGTTATTGCTTAGAGCACCATTGAAGATGGTGGTCAGTAGCATGATCAAGTGAGCGGGAAAGAGTTGGATCACCCTATTGGTGAGTCCGTCTGAGCCGGGGGCTTTGCGTTTTTTGAGACCTTTGATGATGTCATGCACTTCGTCCGGAGTGACGGGAGGCAGAGGACAGTCAGGGTCTTCGACGGGTGGGAGAGAGGCTCTACGTTCGACTTCCGCGTCGACCTTTTTAAGGTGAGCTTGGTCTACTGGTAAGGAGCTGGGTGAGCATTGGGTCTCGAGACTGTCGGCTAGGCACTCGGCCTTGTCGATGTCGTCGAATGCTATAGATTTGTCTGGGCGGACTAATGGGGGCATGGCAGCTGACTGCTGGGACCTGAGTTTCCTCTGGAGTTCCCAGAAGGCCAGGTGAGTTGGCTCCAGTTCGCTCAGCATCTTATCCCAGCCCGCTTCACGCAGCTCAGCTATGCGTGTCCTTACAGTTCTCTGTAAGTAGCGCATGTGAGTTTTGTTAGTGGCGCTGGGAAAGCTACTGTATGCACGGATAGCCGCGTTCTTCTCGGTCAGTAGAGCACGCGCATCGTCCGGCAGGTTCAGGCAACGGTTGTCCGTTGCCGGAACCTCCCTTGAACAGTCGTTCAGGACGGTTTGCACGTGATCAGTGAGCGAGTCGATCGCGGCCGTGGTGTCGGCGACGGAGTCAAACTGATCTGGGATGGAGTCCAGCTGGGGGGACGTGGTGGGTTTCAGCTTATCGCTTACTCTCCTCCAGTCCGTTACCCTTTTGGTGCCTATGGGTTGGTTGGGATCGGAGGGACCTGAGCGGGAGGCCAGTCTTATGACTACGGGACGGTGGTCAGAGTTAAGCTCTTGTACCGTTTCTATTGAGTCTAACCTAAGGTTGACGTTCTTAAAGAGCGCCAGGTCGAGTACGTCTGGGGTATGATTGGGGTCGTGGGGAAAGTGAGTGGGAGTCATCGGAGCGATGACGTCAAAGATCAGGGTAGCGGAGAGGTCGAACAAGTGTCGCCCTTTTATAGAGGTTCTGGTACAATTCCAGGAGGTATGTTTTGCATTGAGATCGCCCGCAATGATTACGGAGTCACTCATGCCTAATAGAATGGCGAAATCGTCGGAGATGAGTTGGAAGTTCTCAGAACCGACCATTGGTGGGATATAAACCGAAACTAGAGTGACCGGCTGATGGCCAGTCATGCCTAGTAGGCAAATTGAGACTTCTAGTCTGGAAAGTGGAGGAGGGTCTATGGGAATGCAGTATAGTTCCTTTTTATAGTAAATAAGGGTGCCACCCTTGTGACAGCGTGACCTATCATTACGGACCATACGATAATTGTCTATAGATGGGTTGCGACTACTCGGTTTTAAGAATGTTTCCTGTATGAGGAATAAGTCTAGTTTGTGATCGCGGACGAATTCCGCGATCTCATCGCGTTGGTGTTTTATACCGTTTGCATTGAAGATGCCTAAGTTAAGGGATCGGGGTTTAAACCTTGCTATGACGGTGTTAGACATTATGGGGGGGGTTATAGAAGGATTCAAGGGCGTGCGTAATCTCCGGGTACGCATGTAAGATTTTCTGCAACATAGGAACGTCGCGGAATTTCTTGGCGGCTGTTATATCCCTGGCCATTTGCTGCGCGCGGTGCGAGAAAAAGGCCTGATAGGTGTCTGTGATGATACCGAATGTATCATCATCTGAGGGGCCACAGGCCCTGGGAGTGGGAGCGGAGTGCGATGCTTTAGGAGCAGGTGCGGAAGCGGGAGCGGGCGCTGGAGGCCCTGAAGTAGCGGGGGGGCGGGGGGACGCGATTGCGGGGGTCCATAAGGGAATAAAGGGGGATCTGCGGGGGCGCGGGCCTAGGGTTATGCATGGCTGGGAAGGCCTGCATGTGGTGAAGTTGGGACCACGGGCTAGGCCTCTGTGGGCTTAGCCTTTCGGGGATCTGGGAGGAGGGAATTTGGGGGTAATCCCTATAATTTTACTGCCAAGCGTCTGATGGACGCTTGGTCAGTTTAGACGGATTGGTTTTTGGGGCTTTAGAGCAGCCCCGGTAATTTGCTGTGTGCCCTTCGAGGCCACATAGCACGCAGCTCGGAGGAGTGTCGCAAAGGTTGCGATCCTTGGGTCGGGTACACTCAGCAGTGCCATGGTCCCCTAGGCACTTGACGCACCTAGGTTTCGCATGGCAGTGCTTCTGTGAGTGGCCATAGAGCTGGCAACGATGGCATTGCCCTATGGAGCTATTTTTCCTGGGCTTCTCTATGATGAAGCCCATGAGGTTACAGATAGAACTGACATTGAATATCGGGTGATGCCCCTCGGTAGGGGAGCACACGACGAGAACCATGTCGTATGCTTCCCTGCCGCGCGAACGGTGCATACGGTGCACCTCGTCTACCGGGATTTTCTGTGACTGAAAGTCAGCTAGAATATCTGAGGGAGAAATCTCTTTAGGGATCCTCTTGATGACGACCCGGGTCTGTTTTACTTCCGGGAGAGAGTATGTGTGGAATGACACACATCTATCTCTCAGAAGCCTAGTTAATGCCCTATAGTCATTGGCTGTCGGGAGAGTTACTTTTATACCCTGTTGGGTAGACCTAGCGTTGGTGTAACCGATCCGCTGATCGACACACCATTTAGAGATAGCCGTCCACTTGTCCTTGTCCTGGATGAACACAGGAGGTGGCGGCGGGATTTTCTTAATACCGGAATTTGGGGTGGGGGCAACCTGCGATGCGGATGACGCAATCGGGCTGGGGGTGGTGGAGGGGGAAGCTACGGGGGCGCAAGTAGCAGGAGTGGCTAGGGTAACTACCGGGATTGAGCATGACTCCTCAAAAGCAATTACTTTGCTGGCCTGTGAGGATGACTGCTTCTTCTTCTTCCTCTTGTTCCCTTTTCCGTGGACAGTCACGAAAGTGTCATCCTCGGATTGGGAAGAGGAAGAGGAAGTAGCGCCATGGACCTCGGTGACCGAGCTATGCATTTGCGGTGGAGGAGTGGGAGCGCGCTTTGAAGAAGCGGTCTGGCTGTCTGTGTCCATAGACACGACGGAACTATCTAGTTCTAGTGCAGGAGTAGCATCTAGGGCATCGCTAAAGATAGCGATAGAGTCAGAAGGACAGACTGGGGACTGCTGTTCAGCAGGGATTGAGTCCGAGGGACTTGACGGGTACTCCTGCTTGGCAGCGAGTGACTCGAGTTCGGGACCGAACTCGTTAATGAGGTCTGGCGACCTTATTAGTATCCTATTAACGCATTCAAGGACACTGAACGAGACACAATAGATGTTTTATTGTTATTACGTCTATGAGCGGTTAGTGTCCCTCAAAGTGTTAAGGACGTCTAATAGGATGGAGTTTATGTTCTTAGTCGCAATGAGTCGTTCCTCAGTACTGAGGACCGACGCCACTGCCTTACCCTGATGGGGCTCGGCGGGTGTGTTGGGTCAACACCCCACTCGGTTTCGTTGGCACCGTATGGTATCCACCGAGGACCACGAAACTGTGGATTTTCCCTGAAGGGGCTAAATCGCGACGATTACGTTCAGATGACAACTCTGATAAGAAACTTATTAATTGTGTCTTGAAAAAGACAACAATTAATAACAGTAGATAGTCCCAGACTATACACGTAGCAGGAACCACAACAGGAGCCACTGAGCCGGAACTCAGGAAATCAGGAACTCGGGAGCACACTAGAGCGCACGTCCGTCCGCGTTCGATGCCGAGCGCTGTATATATATTCTTGATAAAATACGTCTAGACTTAAAGCTAAAATTATACATAGAAAGCGTACGTTGCAAACATAACTTAAATAAACTAACCAATAGGAAGCCAGTAATAAATATAGTTATTACACATCGTTAGTACATCATCAATCCGTGTGGTGTCGCATGGTCGCAGTGCCCGCGCGCCATGTCATTCGTATATATATCTCGAGGCTCTCTTCGCACATTGCGTTGAAATCTTACTGAAAAATTAACACAACATCTTTCTGGAGTAAATGCTGTACCATCTTGAAGATTCCATATTCATTATAATCCTTCAATACACACCGGAAAACAGAAACATAAATTTCATGCAATTCGAAATAAACGGAAAAAATTGAATGTATGACGTGATATTTGTCTTTCTAATAATATGGCTCGATTTTATTTAACTCCTTACTCGAGTAAATAAAATAAAGGCTCGAGTCCATTTTCTGTCAAGGTGCCACTCGATGTAGTCGCAATTAGATAAATATCACCAACACAGCCACACTAGTTAAATGTCATTCCTAATTCTATAATTCAATACGTAGGTAGGTAATAAACCAATAGATATATTATATTTCGTGTAATAAATCGTCAAAATACTTTGAAGTACAGTTGAGTCACAAAATTTTAATTGGAGTGAAAACATGTTCTGTGGGTTAGTGCTGTCAGGTGATAAAGTATAATTTGTCATTAAAATCGGAATGTCTCTGACTGAAACCCTGAGTACCAATATTGAACGGTTGCTCTTGCTGTATTTTGGACCTTCTTAAGATCCTTTTCATAAGTTTTTTTTTTGTGTGCGTTTCAAACTTAAAAAGCTGTTGGGAACCTCCCTCTAGTACCTACCTTAGATTCAACTTGAATTGAGTTTTCTTATTACATAATCGGGTTTGGACAATCGTGTGCCTGACCGTTAATGACTGAGTAACATCACTAGAGTCAAACTGACAAGCAACCTAAAACTAAAATCCGTTTCACGTTGATTTTTATTAAACCACTATAAGCGAGAGTAAGCAAACTTAAAAACGGTATAAAACATAGGAGGACCTGCTGTAGCGTCAATGGTACATTTTTTACTTAATAAAAGTAGATTGGTACCACCTCGAACTGTAATTAAGTATATAATTTGTATTTTTTTAATAAAATCGATAAAAACTCTTCAATACATGTATTTATGACATTGACGATCATAACTGGAATTGAATCAATTGAGTGCATTATCAAAACATTTTCTTTTTGTGATGATTTTGTGATTCCATTTAGACTTTATTAAAAAAATCTACCATTTTAAATGATAAATGGTTGTTTTTTTTAGGAATAATACGATTAATAGACGTCACAATACAGAGGACCAAAAAAAACTGTCTTCTTTAGATATTATTTGTATTTTCAGAAGTATAGGCAGGCATTTCATAATTTTAAAAGCCTCAAAGCTCCAATGTGAGAGGAATTGTCTGAAGGGTTCGTTTCAGAAGGACATGCCCTCACCATATTGATGACGTCACTTCAAAAGGTCAGGTGCGTGGTCCTTGTCACGGCGCACTCCATAAAACCATGAATATGGAAAAGTGGAAGAGATGTATATTGTATAAGAACCGTCACGAGTAGCGTTCTGAAGCGTTCTTTACGACAAAACTCTAAAATATTACATAACATCACGCTTGTAATTCCCCGAAGGTTTAGGCAGAGGTGTACCTTAATACGTAAACCCACATTTAGCCAGTTTTGTTTAAGGCCCCTGTAATAGGGGACGGGCCTATTGCCATCAACTATGCAGAAATCCAGAGTCCGGGCTGCTACTGAGAAATTCCCAATAGAAAACCCCAATAACGCTTTGCCCGATCCGGGAATCTAACCCAGATCCTCATTCTCAGCAGTAGCCCTGCGACCACGCACTAGGTCAACTAGACAGTCGAAAATATTTACTAACTTTATAAGTTAAAATGTATATTAGAGTACCTAGTTTAGGTTTACAAAAACGGTTAATAGTACATTATGATACAAGTGTCTAAAGATCAATGCACACACGTTTCATACGACGATTTTCAACACACTTGCGAAGAAAAAACCAGACTTGTTGTAAGAACTTATGTATACTACAATATTGTAAAGAGATGATACATCTAGATATATAAAGTTCAACTGACCTTTGTTGCCAGGTACTGACCGGAGCTTCTTTTAAAAACTTTTCAACGTCACAACGTCACGTCACGTCACGTTGGTGACAATACTTTTGATTTCGTATTTTTGATAATAATTAACCATACAACGAAAACTTTATCACATGTCTATGGAAAATGGCGCGCTGGTTTTGTATTTTCCGCGCGCTGTGCTAGCGGTGAAAGAAAGAAAGAA
This sequence comes from Agrochola macilenta, assembly GCA_916701695.1. Taxonomy (NCBI): domain Eukaryota; kingdom Metazoa; phylum Arthropoda; class Insecta; order Lepidoptera; family Noctuidae; genus Agrochola; species Agrochola macilenta. The sequence goes on from OU753562.1 coordinate 11,546,164, forward strand.
AATACGTTTATTGCGGTGCGTGCGCAGATATAAATAAAAGCAATGTCAAAACCGCTAAACAGCCTATATAAAAATATAATTAACACAAAATAATGTTATGAATACGCATAAGATTAATACAAGGTGTCAGGCACATCGACGCGAAACTATTACGATAGATAGTTGGATACAGTACTTAATTCTGAAACCCCTGCGTAGAAAATTTCGTTGGTTATTTCAAAACATATATCAGCAGAAAAGTGCAATACCTATTCGGTCAAAATGTATGGAACAGCAGATTTTTCGATGTATGTAGTAAAATATATAATTTGATGAAATATTATGTAAATTTATCATATTTTATTTATTTACACAGTAACGATAAAAAGCATGAAGTCTCTTTGATGAGATTAAAAAAAATGCACATCTCCAACGGGTAAATAGTTTTCTGCTGCGCTTGTTACCGCACTAGTGTGGTAATATGAAGTAAAAAGCACACGTGTTTAATACTCTGCATTATAAACCTAAAAGCGGTTCAATAAGTGCCAGTTTACAAACAAGTGTGTTGAAAAATAATAAATGCTCTATTCTGAGGTTCGGACTGAAAAGAGTTTACTTGTTAAAAAGTAATATCTATTGTAAAAGTTTCCTAATCTTACTACTATTAAAATACTCAAGATCACAAATGAGCTTCCTAATAATCAACAAAATTGCACCTTATTCTGTAGTATCTACAGCCTATTGCCGAACCTAATGTTTATTACATTAGTTATATGTATTTCCAAATTCCTGCTAAACGAATAGTTAGTTTCCATATAATTTACAAATGACGCTCGCGGGAGTACATTTAAAGTTACAATTTCACAGGTAACGACCTTTTAATATCACCCTAGTTGGTACAACTCTCAACGCGTGTTTTGTTAAATTATACCATTACATTGTTACATTATCATTAGTGAAAGTTATGTTTCAGTATTAGTGTTGTGCATAATTCGAGAATGAACGAGTCAGTGCTTACAAAAGAACCATAAACATGTACCTACCAACCTAATTACCCAATACATCTATGTATATCTATACATCTTCTATACATACATAGAAGTGTCTAGTTATAATATCAAAATAGCAGCTTTTTACTAAGGCGCTCGTGAGGAGGAGGAGGAGCTCGTGGCTCAGGCACTTGTCGATCCATCAAGTTAAGCTACGCTTGCCGGGGTTAGTCAGGGGATGGGTGACCATCTTTACATACCGAGAATCCTCCGTGCCTCGCAAAGCACGTTAAGCCGTTGGTCCCGGCTGTCATTCGTGGATCTTTGACAGTCGTTACGAGTCGTCAGAAGCCCGAAAGTCTGACACCAGTCTTACCAAGGGGTATCGTATTACCCAGTTACTGGGTTGTGGAGGTCAGATAGGCAGTCGTTCCATGTAAAATACTGGTATTCAGCTGCATCCGGTAAGACTGGAAGCCGACCCCAACATAGTTGGGAAAAGGCTAGGCAGATTGAGCAGCGCAACGAGTATATACGGTACATGTAACAAATTTTTTTTTTTTAACTGTTTTGTCTGTCTGTCTGTCTGTTTATTTCGGCTAATATCCGAAACAGCTGGACCAATTTTGCCGGGACTTTCACTGGCAGATAGCTGATGTTATTTTTTAGGGTTCCGCTCGAAATATTAAAACCCATGAAAATATCTATACATCTATACCAACAAACAAAATTGAAATGTCTGTTTATAATGTCAAAATAAAAGTTTTTTTACTAAATACATATGAAAGTATTTACTGGACATACGAGTATAATAAAAAATAATTTATTTTTATTTTTGTCTATCTGTTGTTTGGTCCGGCTAATCTCTGTCAGCTTTACAAATAAATTAAATTGAAGTATACATTTCCACGCGGACAAGGTCGCGGGTAACAGCTATTACATCTATATCTATTACAATATCTACTACAATATCATTACTTATTGAAATTTATTTTGTAACAATGGACCAATAAATTATTCTTATTCTTATCTATTTATTATAAATTAAAGTACCATCTCATGTCTGTCTGTGTGACCGCGTTGTTCGTCTTAACTACGCAATGGATTTTGATGTGGTTTTCACCATCAAAAAGGTTTATTTTTTACATACCATTAATATTACTATAAAGAAATTTCGATTTTTTGCGAGTTTTGTCAAGTCGCAAAAACCATAATTAGGTATGTTTGTATAATGTTATGCAGTACTTTTTGTTACAGACTCTACGTGCTGCTACGAGACGTGCTACGGCGTAGCTCGCCTATGCTACGATTGTGTAGCCTAGATATTTCTACGTCAGAGATTTTTCTCGGTAAAAATACAATTACCTACTCTCTAAATAGAAATAGAAAAGCAAGTAGCTATGATCATGCTGTACTCATTAATCATAAAGAACTTAGTAAACTAATAAGTATTAGTGAATAATTGTTTATTTGAGTCAGTAAGGATTTGCCATAAGGTACTAACTTCTTCTTCTTCTTCTTTTCGTGTGGTTAGTGACTAACCTAGTGTCAGAGTTTTAAAGCCGCCCATGAGCTTCCAACTTGGTTTCACATGCCATCGAGAAATATCTCTCAGGCATGCCGGTTTCCTCAAGATGTTTTCGCGAGCCGACTTCCGGCCACCGTAGGCGCGGGCTTGCGGACGGTGGGCAATGGGTAGCTCGCCGTCCGATTAGGACCAGGCCCGGGTCGACGGCGCGTTGTGTTCCACGCGCGCCTCAAAGAGATGTCAGCACCAACTGACGGGGTCCGTAAGGGCCAATGCCTGCCAGGGTTGCGAGTTTGTCCGAAAGAGATATCGCGGCCCCAGCTCACAGGCATCGGAAGGAACACGGGTGGGTTTTAGTCAGTAAAAGTCTGACACTCCCTCTCGCTCCGCCCAGAGCGGGAGGAGTCATTTGATGATTTACAAACTAAAAAAAAAAAAAAAAAAAAAGGCGTGCCGGTTTCCTCACAATGTTTCCCTTCACTGTTTTTGAAGCAAGTGATATTATACAATACGCACATGAATCCGAAAACTCAGAGGTTCCTTGGATTCGCGTAGGGAGCTGTGACTTGGCAGTCTGACTGTCACACCACTAGGATATCACTGCTACTACAAAAATGTTTCAATGCAAAAATACAAGCATGAACTAAGACGCTCGAGAACTAAACAACTTGAGCGGTATCTTCATATATTATTTAAGTATGCACCCCAATAAATTCCCAAAAAGAATTGCACCACTGAAAAGTTATGTTAAGGAATAGTCGTAGCCAAAATTCTAACCGTACTTATAAGTAAATATGGGTGGAATAAATCTCTAAAACGTTTGGCAAATACATACGAGCTCCGATATAGAGAAACTTTAATCACGATAATGTCGGCATGTCGGTGCATTAGAAAAATTGCTTGTATCAATAGCTCTTAGGCACCTACCCCACCGTGACGAGAAAGCAACGAGCTATTACGATTTGCTTGGTCAAGAACCGTACAAGAGATTTTAGGTCCCGTGTAAAAGATATACATTTATTAATAGTTGATCGCTGACTGTTTATATCGCCGGTGAGTATTCGTTTGTTGCAGAGATAAGAGTTCTCGCTCAGCGACGCTCGCTTGACAGGGAGAACATTCGCTGTGAGACTCTTGCTTGGTACCATCTGGTGGGTACCTACATAGCAGCAAAGTCAAAGTCAAATAATTTATTACAATTAGACACATAAAAGGCACTTTTGAACGTCAAAATTTACAAAAAATATAATTGATTCTAGTCACCTCTTCCAAAAGGTAATTTTCGTATGGATATAAATGGGCAAGAAACTCCACCGTTACTCTTTTAAAATGTTTTCAAAATATTTTGTATACATTAATTAAATAATTATATGTGAAGACGATGCACCTGGAATAGCCACGATAGGTAAAAATAATGAAAAATGAAGCAAATACAAATAAATTAATTATGTGATAGATGGTGTGATAGGTGCTCACATATTTACAAACATTGTACGATATTCCTAAAATTTTATCAAATAATACCTATGTCAGTGTGTGAGTTCAAGTAATCACAGAATGTAAAATCAATATTATAAAAAGTTATAAATTAGCAACCAGTTTGATTTTGTCTAGACAGCAAGTAATCGCTCGTCGCTGTCGCGCACTCGTTGCTCAGGCGGTGGGACAGGTGCCTTAAGCAGAATTGAAATGTGAAACTGTAGGTACGAATGTGTGAATTTTGATGAATGTAAATATATGTACTTGCTTTGAAGGTTTTAAGTGCGTGTTTCAAAGAAACAATGTTTCGCCGTGTGAAGTTTGATAGCTTTGAACGTTACATTCAGATATATTCAGACACGGGTAGTAGAAAGTGGAATTAATAGCTTTTATTGAATTTGGTGTCTAGTATTATAAGGGGTCAGGAATCAGGAAGGACGGGAGGACGGGATCAGGAATGAAATTACCATAGCTTGCAGAGTGAAGCTGAAGTGGGAGTGGTCTGGCCATTTTTGCCGAAGGACCGATGGCCGGTGGAGCAGACGAGTCCTGGAGTGGAGACCGACGGCACTAAAAGGGTGGCTGGGACAGACTGGATGCGGAAAACGGAGGAAAGAGTTTTGTGGAGCAGCCTGGGAGGCCTACGTCTACCAGTAGACTGCGATAGGCTGAGTTGATTGATTGATTATAAGGGGTATTAACATGCCTCAAAGAGGTGTCAGCACAACTGACGGGGTCCGCTAGGACCAATGCCTGCCGGGGTCGCGGGAAAGTTCGAAAGGGATACGGTAGCCCCTGGTAACGTACAGGCAACTGAAGGAACATGGGAGGGTTTTAGTTAGTAAGAGTCTGAGTGGGAGAAGTTATTTCATAATATCCAACCAAAAAAACAAAAAGGTGGTATTAACAAAAGGTATTTGCAAAGCAGATGAGCGTGGAAACACCGGGACACACCCTAGAAGGATATATAGTGACCTTATTGGAGATGTTCTTCAGAAAGGTATGATGCGTATTACTCGTAACCAGCGTGCGTGTATGACCAGATGTAATGAACGTAAACGAATCAAAAGGAGTATGTAAGGAACGTACTAGGTGGCGCTCTGTAGTTTATGCCTACTGCCAATGGGGAGGAGACATGAGTTTATAAGTGAAAAAAAAGAAACAAAAAAAAACACATTACATTTTAATCATACACAGTCTCCTAAGTGGGTAACAATTTGACATTGACAGCAACTTTATGTTGTAGCAGTAAGAGCGACTTCTTTCGTAGCGCAAGTGTTACCACTGATGTGCGATTGGCTGTACTATTTCGAGACTAATACTTACTGTAAACAGATATACCTACTCATATATACACTCATATATATAGATATATACATATATACACTCATATATATAGATAGACCTATTCATTCTGAAAAGTAAGCACAAACAACGTTTAAAACGAATACCTAATGATGATTTGTGTATAATCGTAACACATCCAAAACGCTTGGTTTTTATATCCGCATATCTTTCCTTTACAAAACCACAGACATCCGCGACACAGCAAACATTTTCTCACTAATTAAGCCACGGCTTTTTATTAAAACATTCCAAAAATGATAACGAGTTATCATTTCAGGAGAGCCGCGCCATTATACTGGGTGTAAGATAGTCATCTACAGAATGGCTTTTCATTTACGAGAACAAAGGGAGAAATCAAAATAAAGGGCTGTTCCCGAGTTCTTTTAACTCCAGAATATCTTTCATGTCAATCAGAATTTAATTTGCAATTATAAATTTGAGCCGCCCTATTTTAAAGGTACGCAAATCATTGAATACAACAAAACTAGAATTTATTTCAGTCTAGTTGTTTTGTTTAATTTAATTTAATTAAAGCTGAGAATTGATGGAATTTAAATTAACTGTAGGATTTGTTGTTTGGTGTGTCTCTCGCGTGAATTTATTAGTATTGTTTATTGAATTACAGACATTTGAAGTACTCGTAACTTTCGGTATTGATTTATACTAAATGAACGACTGCTGAGAGTACCTTCATTATCATCATCATTATTCCAGTTGAAAGATTTCGCCACATCGTCCTGTTTTTCTCGCATAAAAGAGTACTTACATATCGAAGTCAAATAAAAGATTCAGCTACCCTGGTCAGGATTGTAATCTTGTTCGATTGGTTGCAATAGTCTAAGACGCGGGACATACAGAAGTGGCGAGTTGCGCACGTGTGGCGTTGCGTGGCGACGGTGTGGAGCGGGCGTTGCGCCGCCCGTTTCATATTTCATACAAAATGTTTAGGAACGACGCCGACGTGGTACGGAACATACACAAGAGGCATGGCGCGGGTGAGGGGACGGTGCAGCGCGGGTGGTGCGTGTATGTTCTACGCCACGTCGTTCCTATACATTTAGTATGAAATATGAAACATGTGGCGCAACGCCCGCGCCACACCGTCGCCACGCCCGTGCCTATCGCCACTTGTGTATGTCCCACACTTAACATAGCCGCATGGTAACAGAAACTGTGAACTTCTCTTCTGATATTCAAAGACTGTGATTGTCTTCTGATATTCAAAGACTGTGATTGCCTTCTGATATTCAAAGACTGTGATTCTCATCAAGGCCTGTCCCCGAAACAAACTACATGGAATTAGTCCACAAAAAAGGCAACCTTGTCCTCAATTACATTCCACCGACACTTCCACATCAGTTATGGACATGAAATTTCAGAAACACCTGCGGACCCCACCTATCTCAATTTAGAAAGCTGCTTGCTTTACTGCCCCGACAAAAAGCGACCGCAGCGTAACCAGGTCAACGGCGCATCTTTGCTTAAAAATTCAATATGGCTAAACGTACTTGGACTGTGGGATATATCACGTGGAAGCAATTTGAACACCTCTCGGTAGCACTAAACGTTATTTATGGTAAGCCCACGGCACTCAGTGGATAGCCCACATTGAGTTTCAAAGGATTTTCGCCAGTAACGGGTTTTACTATCCGGCATTGTCACATACTTATTGTGCCGCCTAATGTTTGGTCAGCTTTGATGGTTAGTCATTTGTTTGTGTTACAAGTTTTCTAATAAAGTGTTGCAGAACATTTTGAAGTACCTATGTACTTATTATAAACTAGCTTTTGTCCGCGGCTTCGCCCTCCTGAAATTATCCCACGGGAACGTACTACTGGAATAAAAAATGTCATATGTCCTAACCCAGGTCATGGTCTACCTATGTGCCAAATTTCATCCACATCCGTTCAGCCGTTTTAGCGTGAAAGCATAACAAACAACCAAAACTTCGCACTCGCTTTCACATTCGGATTAAAAAGATTAGTTAGGATTAGTATGGGTACCAGAGCCGATGACGGATACAAGTTTCGTGGTGCAAGAGGCTGGCTCACAACAATCAAACACCTTTTTTAGCCTATGCAGTGAGAAAGATTGTTGATGATCATTGATTGCGCCAATTAAAATTTCATTAAGAAAAAATCTATGGATGTGCCTACTAGTATAATTATGCAACTAGGACTAAACTCAAATAAAAGCATCTGTATTTTTTCAGCCCATCACGCCGCCAGTGTCTTACGTCCTCAGTCATCATACTATCAGACTGTTGTGCTGATACAATATTGTTCATGCTGAAGTTTCTCTAAACATCTCCCGAACTGTTAAAAAGTCTCCTTCAGAATCTAAAAATAAACACCGAAAAGACCATTACAACGTTTCGCTTTTTCTTAACAAAACAACTTAATGAAAGATCCTAAGTAAAGTAAAGTTACCAACAGTATTAAGCTTCCTAAATAAAGATAATCTCCTAAAAGTAATCACCAAATGGATACCGAAGGCAACACGGAACTCTAATTTTACACAGCCGGTTCGATCAGCTCATCCGCTTAGATATCCCAAACTTGCCTCCCGTAACAATCCGTCCGGCAACATTAGTCAAACTCGACTTAATACCGCCCGAAATAGACTTAATGTAATCCCCTGAAATAATAATGAATTAGATTGATACAGATGAGCAGCTCAACGTGAAATTGCGTCTTTCTCACTACACTATCATATAAACCTTTTAGACGACTCAAAGCCTGCAACTAGTAGAAAATCTAGACGGATTTCAAGAATGACATGTCGACAATTGATATACTGGTTCAGTGTCAGGCTCGCATTAAGCGCTACAAAATAGATTGAATTTTCGGCTTATGCTAACAGCGTATATATTCTCAAGCGACTTAAAATAAATCCTAGATGCGATCGCGAAATAGATATGAGAGGAGACAAAGTTTGTCCTACATTGAGGAATGAATTCTGGGGAATGGTTTATATCTATTTTGTTAAGGATAGGGATTTATCGTAGCTTGAATTGGAATTGATTTATTAAAAATAATCTGTTCATACGATTCTTATTTTTTTAAATATATTATATGGGCATTAAAGTTGGGTCCCACAAAGAGAATGAATGAGTTGTCTCATCGAAGCCCAAATTGACAAAATAATGAAGATAGCATACCTTCTGGCATCACAAATTCGTTCGTCAAGCGTCGTGGTTATTGCAATAACTATTAGATCACCCATTCTGGAATAATTTATTGTTTGGTTGCCATCATTAATAATTGCATGTTTTTAAAGTACACATATAACGCATTATTTTTTACTAAGTCATCAAAGTCGAGAACAATTTGAATTCGGAGATATACAAGTTGAATTTTTGAGATGGGGCAGTAAGGACAGTTCCCTTAACCGTTGTTGCTACAAGAAAATGGTCTTAGGAGATTGTCCTTAACGTTTTGAGATATTTTGATCTGCATTCACAGATTTAAAAAAATCGTACAGTCAGCAAGAAAATGGTCATTTTTCGCAAAAACTTTTAAGTGGCAATCGATTCTGTTTCATATAAGGATCAAAAAACTCTATCGAACCTAATGAGATTACAACCTACGTTTTTACAATGCATGGACTGGCTGAAAATGTTGTATTGTATTGTATTGGTGAGGTGGTGCATATTTATGGGATGTTACATGAAATGGCAGAAGGATATAATTTATTTTTAAAGATCGTTGTATATCTTTGTTCGCAAATAAATTACAGCATTGTCGCTTTACAAATAAATGTTTCTACAACAGCCACCATTCAAATAAAATGTAATTCATTCCTGGCCGCCAACTTTTGTTTTTTTACCCCAAATCGCCGAACAAAATGGGTGATCTCCTTTACATACTTTTATTTTAGTATCGACATAAATAGCAGGATCAGATTCAGAGTTAGACTAACATTTGGCATGAATTTTGACGATCCTTAAAGTCAGCTCACACAAAAAGTTCCGTCAAATTTTATTACATCCTCCATAAAGTTCGCTAACAGAAACTATGAGATTCTGCAAGCATATTCTGCACATACATCTTGTAGCGAACACTACATTCAACAGGCACATCTCAAATTCAAATCCCTCATCCACCAAGGTGTCTATTCTCGCGCCATAGTTTATTTGCATCTCAGTATTTCTTGGCTCCTTGAAAAAGCATGTAATGAATAAGTAAGAAGAAGGCCACGGGCGCGGGTGGGGTCACCAACAAAAGCTGGCATAACAAGCAAGGCTCAACCCTTGAGACAAAAGAAAACTCTTCGACTAACGATGTACCGGCTCGCACTTGACACCCGACGAGCGTTGCTACCATTTCGGGGATTAATTTTTAACATGTAGCTATATTTTTCGCGTGTTATTATTTTTCTTGCTTTTTCGGGAAGTGTTCTAAGAAAGGATGCTTGTGGGGATTTTGTGGGTTTATTCTGATGTATCTCATCGGTAAATCTAAACTGAGAGCGTTTATTCTGAAAGAGGGCAACGACGCAAATAGATGTCAAATATTTCGCTGTTTTGATTAATTTGGGAATATTACTGTATGGAAATGTGAAATGTGGCTAACTAGCGAACTAGAATATTAATAATGAATTGCAATTATAACACTGAATTTGATGTTGTTACCGTTTTAGGTGTAAAAAGCCTCATTTGGAAAATAAAGCTTGCTAGTCATCTGTGACGTCATGTTCGTCGTGCGGTCGTCAGCTGATTATTAAGGAAGATTTTCCAATAAAATGGCTTGCTATACCATGACTATGATACAAATTAATAAGCACCTAATTACAAACCAACTGGTAAAAAAGCTACAGACAACAACGTTACAAATATTTTACAACATCAGTAGTGTATAATTGTTAGTAGTATAGAATGATTTATGCTATACCCGAATCGCTTAAGCGTGGCAATAGCGGTTATTGCCCTTTCTCTATTATCTCTCCGTAGGAACCCAGACAATAAACTATGTATGGTTTTTCATTATTGGAACATGTTGAAGTTCACAATAGATATTGATTCAGGACATTAACAGACTTCATTTCAGTTTTTGAAATAAAGAATTATAGAAAATCAATGACCGCTATTGCCACGCTAAAATGATTCGGGTATAGATCCTGGTGGGCGCGTGTCGTGCCACGGATGGGTCGCGGACGAGACACGGATTCAAAACTTCACGAAAATTTTACATGAAGCAGCTCACACTACACTGTACGGCGCCCGTGTCCCGGACGAGTCTCGGCCCTTACAAATCGAGCAGGGGGGTCTACTCCCTAAAAGAAATCCGTAGTTTCGGCCGTAATTACCGGCGCTTCTCTCTGTTTCACGGGTGCTTTGTTCTCCGTCCCACTTACGGACATACCGTAAGTGAGACGGAGAACAAAGCGCCCGTAACGACGACCAAAGCTCGTGACCGAGACGGTCTAACATCAATCATATCTGAAATAACTTTCTATGGCCTATCTACTAATGTGTGTACATTGGATAAGCCCTTCAATTAATACTAATAATTTTAGATCAATATGAGTTCAACACATTCATCACCAATACCTTGCCTTTTTAACCGACTTCCAAAAAAGAGGAGGTTATATGTTCGTCGCGTATGTATGTTTTTTTTTTTTTAATGTATGTCCACCGATTTCTCCGTCAATTGTGGACCAATTTTGAAAATTATTTTTTTGTATGAAAGGGTATGCTCCCATCCTCGCGCACATGTGGGAGTTGCGCGAGGAGGCGAAACGCCGGGGTATAACTCCGCTGCCGCAACAAATCGCGGCACAGCGGACAGAGCTCCGGCGGGATCTCATGGCGGCATGGAGTGTGCGATTGTCGCAACCCAGCGCTGGGCACGCCACAATTGCGGCGGTAAGTCCCCTCTTTGAGGAGTGGCTGGAGAGGCGCCACGGCGTCCTCACCTTCCGCCTGACGCAGGTCCTCACCGGACACGGTTGCTTCGGGAGGTTCCTGTTCAGGATCAAGCGGGAGGAAACGCCCGGGTGTCACCATTGTGTGGAACGCCCGGAGGACACGGTGGAGCATACGGTGGAGGTCTGCCCGGCTTGGGCGGAGCACCGCCGTGTCCTCACGGAGGCGATCGGCGGCGGCGATCTCTCGCGTCCGGCCCTGGTTCAGGCCATGGTCCGGAGCGAGAGTGCATGGGAAGCCGTCACTTCCTTCTGCGAAGCAGTAATGCTCGCGAAGGAGGAGGCGGAGCGCGCGAGGGAAATGCAAGATGCGCGCCCTCGCGCCCCTAGTCGCCGCAGGAGACGCCCCGGGCGTCGGGAGTCGCGAGCCGACTTCCGGCCACCGTAGGCGCGGGCTTGCGGACGGTGGGCAATGGGTAGCTCGCCGTCCGATTAGGACCAGGCCCGGGTCGACGGCGCGTTGTGTTCCACGCGCGCCTCAAAGAGATGTCAGCACCAACTGACGGGGTCCGTAAGGGCCAATGCCTGCCAGGGTTGCGAGTTTGTCCGAAAGGGATATCGCGGCCCCGGCACACAGGCAACGGAAGGAACATGGGTGGGTTTTAGTCAGTAAAAGTCTGACACTCCCTCTCGCTCCGCCCAGAGCGGGAGGAGTCATTTGATGATTTCCCACCCAAAAAAAAAAAAAAAAAAGGGTATGCTCCCAAGTTGGTCCCATATAAATTTTATTAACTTTGCTTAGATAGTTTTTGAGTAAGTTTCAATAATACGTATTTTTCCCACTTATCCCACTTAGTTTATGTGGATGATATGATGATAACTTCCTGTCACTGTTGTTTACATTACAGGTTTGTTTTTCGAATTTGTGTGGGGTAGGTACCACAGCAAAAAAAAAGAAAAATAAAAACTTTTTACAAAAAAAAACAACCGTTTTCGAAAAAAATCATTACAAAGTGAAAAATAACTTTAATTTCGGAAATCGGTGGCAAAAAGCAAAAATTCAAAACCAAAGACACCGACTTCCGAAATTAAAGTAATTCTTCACTTTGTAGTGTTTTTTTTCGAAGTAGGTTTTTTTTTTGTAAAAAGAGTTTTTTCTTACACAGACAACTTCTTTCTTTCTCAAACATGGATATTTATAGAATCTTCACAGGATTTAGAATTCGTACAATAAAAACCTCTATCACAAGCTGTCTCGCGTACAGGAAGACTAAGTCAGCAATCCTGTCACATTGAGGCTACCGGTACTGTCAGCCTCAAAAAGATAATATACCTACATCAACAAGAATTCGTTTAATTGTCTTCAACCTTGGTCCCATAATTGTTTCAATGTGTTGCCACAAAATTTAATTGTAGCTACATATTGATACAGTATCAGACCCTTTGTACACATACGTTTTTTTTGCCGTGAAAAAGTACGGTTTATTCGCCGTGAGTATATATATGGTTGTATGGATCTTTTGATATTTTTTGATAGTTGTATTTTTTTATTTGTATTTATTTATAGTTGTATGGATCACTATCGAAGCTTGTTGACAGACACGTTATTTCTACGGCGCGGTTTATACACCGTGAGTAGGCACGGTAGCTAGTGTTGTATGGATCACTACGGAAGCTCGTTGATGGACACAGTTTTTATACGCCGTTCTGTAAAGAAACCGTGCCGTGTAAAAAGGGACTTACGGAAAACAAATTGTAGACAATGAAATGAGTTTTTGTCGATGGACCTATACGTCTTTTTGAGACTGACTGTACTATTGAAAACTCGTTGTAAATCTTTTGCCGGACGCTAGCGTCGCCTCGCGCGTCCGCCTGGCAACTACCCAAACAAATGTTTTTACGAAAAAGTTTCAACTAGACTCGTTGTTGAGTCACAGAAGTTAGTACTACTCGTAGGTTATAGTATAAACTGTGGTTGGGGCGAAATATGCATTTTTGGATTGTTTTGTAACTTTTGATAGGTACGGTTAGCAACAAAGTTCCTGTCACTTTTCCATATCGCCAAAATTTACATAAAATTATTCGATAAACTACGTTTAAGTTTTTCATAAGAGAGTTAATAATAACTTTTACTTTGTTTCAATTTTAATTGGCTACATATTATTATTTTGTTCAATATTTTAAATAAGATTTATAAAAACTGTAGTTTTTATCGACTTTTGTTGCTGACTACTTTCTGGTATTATGATGAAAACATGGACCACGGCAGGAATATCGTTGAATTTCACTGGAAATCCCAAATTGAGGGCAGTTAAGTTAATTATTTATTTATTTAAACCATCATTTCATCACCACTGCTCTCAAAACGGCGAAGGAAAACATCGTGAGGAACCCGGCATGTCCTAGAACCAAAAATTCAAAGACATGTGACATCTACCAACACGCACTGGGTCCGCGTGGTAGTTTACAGCCCACTCCCTCTCGCAGAGAGGAGACCTGTGTGCCTGCAGTGGGAAAATTAAAGGCTGATTATTGTAAATTAATAATTTAGATAATAGTATCTAGTAGTAGATAGAAGGAAAGGAAGAAGAAAGAGAACAAAGAAGAAAGAGAGAGGGAAGAGGAGGAGAGGAAGGTAGTGGATAGTAGTATCATAGGATAGAAACCTGAGGGCTGCGGTGAAGGTTAGAATGGTAGCACATACTATCTGCACCTATTGTAGACTTTATAGTCTTTAACTTGAAACTATACGCAGTTAATAACTCGCACAAAAATAAAAACTAAGTGTATTTTTGTAAAACATCGCATATGTATGCTGTGTGCCTGCTGCTGCTGCATGCTGTGACCGAATTAATACAGGACAAAGCCACATAAAGTAAATAGATACAAAGCGACCAAACATTAAATTGTTCAAAAATACCAATCACTTATTGTTTTAATTCCCGTAATAAAATCCGTAGCTATTAGTTTTATGCGCTAAATTCCGAACAAGTCGTGAACAAAGCATTACCATATCGTACAACACCGGCCCGTATTACTAATTAAATTAAACAATTACTTCCAATCCCACGTAAAACGAGAACTCACTACAATTTTATACACGAACTCAAACGTAAACAAAAAGAAAACAAATGAACATTTCTTGAAATTGAAACACAGAAGCCAATTTCATTTGTTACATACACAAAGTTAAACAGGAACACACTGCAATAACGTTTTACTCAGTACACGTAGAAGAAAATGTGGTAAGAGAACGCTATCAGGCTAGAAACCGAACATATCGTGCAATAAGCGAGTACTATAAAAACCTAAAACATTAACAACTCGACCGGGAATAAAACCGTGTTACAACAAGACAGAGCTGGCAACACCCATTCACAAACAATAAAATACGCATACCTACACCCAGGTATAAAGGAGTCAATACACGGTGCAGTGTGGTCTGTCGTGGTTGATACGCGGACCACATTTGAAAAGTTAGTTTGGGCCGGAGCAGTGTTCATACACGATGTATTATAATCCAGCAGTCCAGCATTTCCATTAGGCGCGTAGATGAATGAAGGCTATTTTAAAATATTTAACATTAGTGCGTTTTGCACCACACGTAAATAGTTTGTATGCTTAAAAGTAATTTTCAAGATGAGATACTATTTCTTTCTACAATAATTCAATTTTACATACATTTTAAAACCTAATTAAAAAATCATCTGCTCCAAAAGTACTTTAGCCGAATGAACTCACTGAACAGAGTAGACTCTTCAGTTTCTGCTCACATTACTTAGTGTAATTGTAAACCTTAGGAAAATTTTAACTTTACTCTCAAGAGGGTTTTACTCTTGATATTTGACTATTCGCTCTTAGTAACTACATATGGGCTTCTGTATGTAGATTCCATTATAATTTATTTTTTAAATCTCCTTCCTTCTTAAATTTAAAATTTTCATAAATGTTTGAGTGACTTTTTTCAGAAATTTGTCTTTTGTGGAAGCTTTTTTCAATTGGCTAACCGAAAATTAACTTTAATTTTTTTTCAATACTCTCAATATTCCACTTACCTTTTCACAAATTTGGTTGGGTGGCAGATCATTCATTGATAGGTATAAAATTACCACATAGTTTTGTGGTCGGCTCGTGTTGACATAATCACTAAAACCATTCATTATCGTGGATTTTAAAACAACCACTCGGAACCGTAGATAGATTGATAGAAATCTCTTTATTATCATACACCATTGTAAATTACAAATGCATTTTTGACCATTGTGCCCAGTAGACAGCTATTTTTCGTGGTCGAACCGTGTACGCGGGTCTTTACAGTTAGGAAGCAAGGCGCTCATTACTGCAACAATTTGTCACGGGCGCACCGAGCGCTTCCAACTTTACAGTCGCGGCGCTCCTTACCCGGCTCAGTTTGATGTGGTCTGAGAAGTGCGTACTTGTCTTGTCTAGCTAGTAGGTGGTAGAACTATCAGGACAGAGATTTGGATAGTTCAAGGGGATTTAGTAGATGAAGAGGTAATAGGAGACCATTATTTTAAGCGTATTTGTTTAGTCTGTTATAGGGTATAACCTCTATAAGTAAGTGTTGCTGGAGACAATCTCAAATCTTATGTAATAGTACGAAGTACTTAATTGCTAGTGAAAATTTGTAGACGCTGAATCACGATACAAATTATACCTACCTAGCTAACTGAGTCTTATATTAAACGAGTCCACTTAAGTTATTTCTATATCTATATGAAACGCATGTTTTAACAAGGCGTCTTGAACAAACATAAATAAAAGAATTGATTGAAATCGTAAAGTGTATACTTAGAGAAAAGCGAATATGTATCGCAATACTCCTTTTTCTCTAAGTAGGAACAAATGCAACATTATTCCTAAAACTTTATGAAGTCTCGACGCTATAATGCCGTGATTTCGCGGGCACAGTCACCTTTACAAAAAAAACCCCACAAAAATCATAATTAAACTCCTTAAAAGGGGTAAACCAACAGATGTTAAGTTAAAAAATATGGTAATTGTTAAAATTAAACAAGCAATCTCATTGTGTACCAAACGGGGGCCGACTCGATGGCGTTCCGTGAAAATGGGCTATTGCCTCCAAATGTACCAAGTTTAAACAATGATTAGAATCTGGATTTATAGTAATTTGCAATGTAAATGTTAATGGAATCGGTTTATGAGCTGCTTCGAAAATATGGCCTTTATCCACTTTAGGATATCGTTTTTTATTCGATTGAAGTTATAGATAAGGTTCCGTATCAGGATGTTATCAACAGCGTCGTTATCTGAGGTCGTTTTCTCGGAAAGCTAGGGCTTAGACCTAAGTAACATAATTTCGGAACCTATTTCGGGAATACTTATTCAGTACCTTTCTAGCTATTTCGCTTTTCACTTGACTTGGAATATGTAATAGTCACAGGGTTTGATAAAGGTTGTCAGACGCTGTCTATGCCATCGGTATCACTCCAAGGACTTCTAAATCTAAAAATACAAAAAAATTGGTCTACCCTGGTGAATGCTTGATATTATTACTGTACAAAAAACAAACATTCTAAGACAGTAAAAACCTTTCCAACTCCAATCGAAACGAAAACTGTCGCAGAAGTTAAAAACATTCCGTACGGAGTAATAGAGCTAGTCCGTTGTGTAACCACGATTCACACAACCTTTAGACGCATTCATCGAATCTGATCCTCCTATAGATGTAAATTAGGATGAAAATTCAAAAGAGCACTTAGTTTTAAACCGGAATCGGGCCACTTCAAGTATTAATTGCTTTTCGTGGCTCATTGTTAGTCAGATCTGTGGAAGTGAGATGCAAATTACGCTAAACTTTGCAACTGCCCCACTTTTCTAACGGAAATGTGAAAACTTTCATGAAAAACAACGCCTACTGAATAGAAGGAGTCTACAGTTTACAAAAAAGTGTTTGCGTTTTTCAGTCGTTCGGTTTTGGGTTAAACAAATTATTGGAGGATATTGTATAACTTTTTTTTTAAGAAGTGATTTTAGTCCGGAACGTTAACAAATGCGTGCTTTGATATCGTAGGAAAACAAACATCCTAACTAATATTATAAATGCGAAAATGAGTTGTTTTGGCTAAACGGATTTGGATTAAATTTGGCACATGGGTAGACCATGACCTATAGAAGGGCTACTTTTCATTCTGGTTCGAAGACGAAGTCGCAATGGTACCTTAATAGCTAATAATATTTTAATTCCTGAACTAACAGAGCCTCTATAATATTTTTTTATGCATCTAATGTTACTCAATTATCTGTTATGTAATAAAACGAAATTGTTTATTCTGTAAATAGGATATTGTAATCACTTTTACACATTATAGTAAATGTATAGTAAAAAGGCCATATGAGGACCATGTAGCTTAGTGTCTGAAATGGTCTTTTGAGAAAAGAACCACACAGATTTGAGTGGACCTGTCCAGTCATCGCAAGCATTTGTCAGTAATCGTGAAGCTCAACTCAGAACTTAAGGAGCTCAACTCGACGGACAATACCAAAGAAAGGACATTTGGGTAGGCGGCATAAACTAGTCAAACTGCCAGACAATCATTAAAACTAACAGAAAAGAAAATAAAAAATATTCCCCCTCCTAGTCCTTTCACAATAATTAAAATAATATAATACTTTACAAAGTAATCATGTTATTTTGTATGAAATATTCAATAATGTCAATGTTAAAATAAAACTCGTATAACTATTTGATGATTTTACTGAATAGTTATACTGTCAAGTTTTATGGTTTTGTCACAAAGATTAGCACAGCGAGTAGCTCAATCCCAAACTTTTTTATCTTCTAAATAATCTGAAATTTTATAAAGTTTGGTTTTAATACAGCTTTAAAATCCCGTAATAGTCTATTAGCTGTTAACCCGTGATAGTCGATTTTATTAAGAAAATAAACAGGTATTGCTTTATTTAATTGAAATATGCCTAAGTACTTTTGTACTTGTACTAAATGTTCATAAACCACATCAAAATCACGCATATTTGATCCAAATCCATCCATTTATCATTCTATATTTGAATGTATCTCATTATAAAACCCAAAGCTAGCCATTTGTGTTACAAACCAGCTATTACGGGGAAATTGAATCATTTCATACTACGTATTCAATACTAAATTTAATAATAATCATGATCATTAATTATTCTAATCAAACTATGATTGGTTTTATCTATTTAAGCCACCTTATCAAAGCTTTCACGAGTATGTACTTGTACATAATAACTACATAATTATTACCTTTTTTTCCTGAATTGACAAAGGTAGATACTGTCAACGCTCGGCGGAGCGCTGATGGTACCAGGATAAATAAAACACTTGTTTGTGATATAATAACTCGAATACTTACTGAGAAACTTTTATTTTAGTTTTTACATTAATATATTCTCAATAGCTTTTGCCCGCGGCTTCGCCCGCTAGGATGTCGGACAATATCCCACGGGAACGTACTACACTTGGATTACTTACAATATCCGAGGAAAAGGTCATTGACCCCTAGCTGCGCCCACGTTGCCGTCAACCATAATTATTTTGTTACGCGTAATTTTGAATCTGTCATATCTTTTAAAGCATTAATTTTAATGATATGATGTCAAGGCATATTTAAATCTTAATTAAATGCCCAATGGGCAATTTGCCCGTTGGCAATTTAAATAACATATTTTATTGGATAAAGATATATATAATACCGGTCAAGATAGCTTAGGAAAAAACAAAGAAATTGTTATCACTGTGACCTTGTTTTGTATGTATGTAAAAAAAAAAAAAAAAAAAAAAACTCCGGGTGCCGACTGTCTAAACTTTTATTCTATTCTTTATTTGTATCAACTTTTATCTTATAATTGTATGCCAAAGTTATTATAATACTCGTAACTAGAAAAGGTTGTTTATTAACTAAATCAGTTAAAATCTCTACACTACTTAATAAAATTAATTAATTTGTATTTTACCTACCTCCTACGTTATTTTGAGCGTGTAACTAAATAACAGTCCGCATTTCTACCATCCCTAACATCAATATAAATGAACATAACAAACAACTGACACCATCACCTGTCAAATTCGAACGCCATCAGATTCCCAAAATCTACCAATTAATTTCGCATCATGCCATACAATTCACAGTACACCATATACCATGCAACCGATGCAGTTATCAATAAAATATTGGCGGCCATATTGAAATATTTACGTTCTCATTAGCCCGGTGTACGCATGGAAAACGGCTGACATGGCACAAAACCAATCGCGTTCCCGTTTGCTCGCCATTGCATTTTACTAATTAACTCCTTGTTGAACGAAATGCGTACCATATCGTAAATTACATTTCCAATATCTTTCTTCTTTTAATTGGAGATTAATTTTTCAAATTATTAACGTATCGCCTTTCGTTCGGGTAATTTTTTATAATGCTGTCGATGTGAATAAATTATGTTATTGCAGTTGCTGTCTTGGTTTAGAGTGACAATTGTTTATGCGGATTCAGTGGACTTACAATTCTTTTATTCAGTTATAATACTTACTTTTAAGTATTTTATTTTTATTTTATTAAAAAATATTAGTTAGGTACATGGTTATGCTATTGTGTTATTAATTCAGCTGTTTATTTTATTTCTTCATGAATTGGTTATATGGAGTGTTAGCGTCATAACCACAGCGCTAATTTATATATGGTCACAGGTCTGGGTACCTACTTAACCGCGGGTGATTTATTAGAACTAAGAGAAACTTTCTTACAGTCAACTTTCAGAAGTTAAACGAAGTGTTTTTCTAGTTCTACTGAATCTTAACATTCGCTCAATTTCTTGCAGCACTTTCCTCATAATACAATGTGAGAAATTGCATGTTTCTTTTATCTATTAAGGCGACACTAAGCGAATTTAATGATTTTATACTGAACATCACGTCTGAACGAGTAGTGTTAATGATTTGGAAAAAATATATGTTAAATAAGCATTTGCTTAGTCTATGAATATTTTACATTATGTTTACTCGTAGTGTAATTCATTTGTAAAGTGATGTCTAACGCGAATAAAAAACTGAGAATCACACAAAAACTATCAAGTGTATTTTTCTGAAACCTTCACCATTAAAAAAAAAAAATCTTATGTATCTTTTAGTATACGTGTTTTATTAAAACCCCTTTTGATTTATGTATAATAAATTAATAATGAATCTAATTTGGGAATCCTATAGCTGGCTGGAAGTACGACGCGTTGCGTGAGCTCAGCACAGAACACGCAAGCTAACCACTCAAGGCCGCTGGCATATATCGACGTCTTAATAAAAAAATAAGACCACCGGGCGATATAAGCGACTGAGTAACCTACTGGTTGCAAGGTCATGTACTCAAATATATTGAATTTGGGTTTATAATAGCATAATCAGCCTTTAATATTCCCACTGCTGGGATCAGGCCTCCTCTCGGTGAGAGGGACTGGGACGTAATCCACCACGCAGGCCCAGTGCGGGTTGGTAGATGTCACATATCTTCGAATTTTTGGTTTTATCGGTTTCCTCAGGATGTTTTCCTCCACGTTTTGAGAGCAGTGCTGAGGCAATCATTTACATAAAGTAAAGCACCTGCCTGTCGACCCACGACTTTCAGCTCGTAAGTCGTGTCTGTTACCACAGGGCCACCACTGAACTCTAGGTTTATAATGCTGAAGTGGAACTCAAATTCCTTTATCGGAGAGGAAATAGTAGGAAATATTAGATAAGATCACGCGTACACTATGCATTTTAACGCCATACTGCGATCGCCAACCCGCCTGCCAAGCGTGGCGATTATGGCAAACTCCCCCATTTGGGGGAGGTCTATGTCCAGCAGTGGACGTCTTTCGGCTGAAATGATGATGATTAGATTTGATGGCTTGATAAAACGAATCATAATTTTGTTAGAAGATTTAATGATCATGATTATTATTGCATTTAGAATTGAATAGGTAGTATTTACTCTCTCTTGCAAAGAGGAGGTTTGCGTCCCAGTAATGGGAACATTATCAGTTAATTATGCTAAGGTGTACATATATATCATGGACTATACTTTGAAAGATATCACTGTACCGCGCCTTAGATATGTGCGCGGCCATACAGTGGTAAATCAACTAAAAATACTCAAACTCAGCGTTTATTTCAATTAAACCTTTTACAGGCACTTTTGAATTATCAAGGAATCGGTCAGTCAGAAATATGAAGCTAGTTGCCCATTCCAAAGCGTAGTAGGTAACTATGGAGAAGAACGGGCAAGAAACTCCACGGACACTCTATGAAATAAAAAAAAGTTGTTACAAAATATTGGTTACATCATTCATGTTGAAATTATACATGTGAGAACAATGTAGAAAGACGTAATAAAAAGATACATACTTAGCAACTTTTCAAAGATTGATTTGCTCCTACTGTGTTGATTGTTATTTTATGTTGTTACGATCATAGTATTTTGGAACCCACACTTATATGAAATAGGTCTTATCTCAGTTGTAGTCGTTGTTCCACGAGAAAATCGCTTTTGAATTTTGCTAAGTGGATACGAGTACATACCTATTAGCGCTCGTGACTACTAACTACTACTACTAACCTGTGTTAGGACATAGGATACTTTTAATCCCGATATTCCCACGGGATCGAGACTTACGCAGATGACACCGCGGGGTGCAGTTAGTTAGCCTATAAAAATAACAACGTTTTTCCCTATAAGTCTTCACAAAAACATGTTACGTATCACTAATTTAGAAACGCCTTCACGTTCTTTAATAGCAAAATGTATTAGTCTGTCGAAACTCGTATACTTTGTATTTTTCGCCATCATATTTAAATAAGTACTGCTGGGACCACAAAGCTGCCACGATGTTTCAAGGAAACATTTTTTTCTTTTTGTTTTTTTTTTATTCGTCTGCGGACACTACCTGCTTACAAATTTTCGACGCTCGCACTACCAATGGGTTATTTATAAGATTAATGATGTTATCAATTAGAATTTATTAGAGCAATATTTATTTTGACAAATCTTACATACATTATATATATTTATGTTCCGAAGTGTAGTTAGATATTTTTGATTGCACTACCGTAACATACTTATGAACAGTTTATATGATAAGATTTTATTGATGTCTAAGCTTGTATAGAACCATAAGATCATTTTAACGCTTACAATTTTTTGAAACATTGGCACTCCCAATATATTATTTGAATCTTTGTCTGTAGCAATATTATTGATAAAATGTAGTCACATAATTATGATGTCACAGATTTTTTACAATTTATTGTAAGGCAAAGCTGTTTAGAGTTTTATTAAACTTACCATTGCATAGATATTTTTGATTCATGAACATGCTCAGATATTAATGAACTCGACTGTACTCAAGCACTTGTACCACTTCCAATCACATTCATAAATAAAACATTATAGGTAGTAGGTGAGTACATTAATAATGCAAGAACACTAAAACGTTTCCGTCTCACCAGTTACAACCGTCACCCCAGCTACAACCGTCACCCCTCTTGCATTTGACTTGCATTACCATCTAAATGTCAGGGATATAATCCGCAAGGGGTTTGACGTAGGTCATTCTTATTGCCATAAAGCCATAGACGGACGGCCAAAATTGATCCTTGTTTATTTTTCTTTGAAAAATCATTTGCTTTTTTACATTAACAAAAAAAGTCGAGAGTTTAGGGGTATGAGGAACAGGGTCTAAAGCTCACTCATCCACCATAGAAAAGGGAGGATCCTCCGACCAGACGGGTGTCGTGTCTGGCGGGCAATTGCTCAGAGGTTGAAGTCGGGAGCTTGTTTATATGTCCATCGCACGGTAAACTCTAATTGCGTGATGCAGGAAATGAATGACGTCAGGTGTTTGATGCGTTGTCCGCATGTAGATGCCGCCACCACAAGAGGTGTCATGGGACAGCCGGTTGGAACGAAATCCCTTTCATGTATATTATGTAATAAATAACAGGCACAATGAGATAAATTAACGTTTGAGAGTAACTAAATGAAAAAACCGGCCAAGTGCGTGTCGGACCACGCACAATGAAGGGTTCCGTCTTTCGTAGTTGGGTTGAATTTATCCCAAGAACAAAAATTAACATTGTAGTTGAAAAACATGTTCTCCCGTACATTCCAACTGCAAATGTAAGATCATAGATTTCTTACAGGTTTTCCTGTAATCTATAAGCATAGTACTATTCCCTTTATGTTTAAAAAAAAATTAGGCTTAGTCGTTTCGGAGATAAGGAGGTAAATTTTCAACTGTTTTCTTAAATATCTTAAAAAGTATTTAATTTAAAGTTATAAAAAAATGTATTGGAGATCCTCGCAATAAGCCCTTTCATTTGATATGTCACACAGCGCAGTTCACAAAACCTTTTTTTTTTCTTATTTGCCCCCAAAAGTAACGCCATATTCAAAATTAATTTATGTACGTGAGATGGCCGTGTTTGGGTCATAGAAATACATATGTTTACCAAATTTCAACTTAATCGGTCCATTAGATTCGGAGAAAAATGACTGTGACAGACGGACAGACAGACAGACAGACACACGAGTGATCCTACAAAGGTTCCGTTTTTTCTTTTGAGGTACGGAATCCTAAAAGGAAACACATATAATACTGTAGCAAAAGTGTCGTGACGGTCACGCGATAAGGAAGTTCAAAAAATATCGTTGATATTTTTTACTGATGTTTGGTTCCTATACTCAAGTGATGTGTGTGGTGCTGACCATTACAGAAATTAATCATAGTTTCCATTTTTTCTGTAACGTCAGAAATAATAAACTACTGCTCATAATTTGACAAATGTGGTATTGTTGGAAGCGTCTTGATGTGATGTCACATTAAATAATTTAAAAAGTCAACTAAAAGGTATAAGCAAGACATCACAGACAGACTAAGGGCCGAGTCACACCGGAATGGCAGCGGCCGGCAGCGGCCGGCAGCGGCTGCCAGCATCCGCCAGCTCCGGCGTCGCCGCTGGCGGCCTCGCGTGACCTCCAGATCCCGCGTGCCTAGTCTTGTCTTGACTAGTTTTGTTTCTACATTATATACACGCGGCCGCCCGCGGTGCCGCACGGTGGATCGAAAATCGGCTGTAGAAGACATAGGATCTCGATTTCTTAAATGTTATTTTTTTTGCTGGAAATGACTTCTGCTGATCATTACTGGTCTATAAAATGTCATATGAAGTAAATGTGTGCACAAATGGAAGAGTTATAATTTTTATAAGAAAAAAATGTATGGAGCTAGTATGAAAAATCGAATTATCTCCTAAACGGCATGTTTAACCGTAATATCCTTGGAGGTGGTCATAGTGCTAATTATTTATAATTTTTTGGTTGCGGATTTGACGAAAAATTTCATGCCGTTTTTTTTTTAAAAATCGTCAAAATATTTTCATTTGTTTTTTCATATGAAACGACTCCTTTTAGTGTTTATGTTGAAGAACACGGACTTTTAACTACACGTAACATAAAATAGCATCACTCCTATATTTCCGAAGGAGTTGGCAGAGGTTTATAGTACACCCACACGTAGACAACTATGCTTGAGCCAGATATTTATCAACACATCATGAGTTTTAAAACTTTTCATACAACCAAATTACCAATTGTTTACTCTTCTAATGAGTCCGAAAAGAAGTGATTAAGTAACTACACTGATTAGGTCTTCTAATGAGTCTTTATAGGTGATTTAATGATTTTCAATATCTCACGACAATGCCAACTATGGATTACATTCAACTTTTCCTGATAAGTAAGCTAATTTGTTAATTAGCAGTGCTATGAGTTCTAAGAATAGTTAGTGACAATTATAAATTTTCATTAGCTAATGAGAAGATAACTAATGAGGGTAGTTACCTAATTATTGGCGTTTTGCAATAAAAGGGCTAAAGTTTAGTTTTATAATTTAGTTTGTTCACAACTGTGTAACTGCTAACACTAAATCTGCGACTATAAAATCTTAGAATGGAAAGTTTAATCACAAATTTAGACTTGTTTGTTCTTCTACGAAGTGAGAGTACTTCATTTGATCATGAAGTATTGTTCAGTGCAGTTGTATCCCGCATAGGCGATTGCCTGTCTGACGAAGATCGTGTTGTTCTCAAAGAATTTTGTCGGAGATTTACGCGAGCCGCTTTACAAAGGTGGCAGAAATCCAACCGATTCCTTGATAATTTCAGGAGAAAGTACGAGAATTGGTTGGGAGCAAATATTGATTGGCCGAGTTTTGTGCAAACTTTAGTTAATCAAGAACCAAGTGTTGATGAGATACCAAGAGCGCCCTCAGTCTCTCCAGAACCGTCGACATCAACGTCCATTGGAACAATGACGAAAAGATCCTGTAAACCATTCGAAGATCTAGGAAGTAAACAAAAAAAGAGAAGATCTGATGAACACACAGGCGAAGATTCCAGTGAATTGGTATATGCAGCTGCAGCACGTTTAAAAGAAGAAGGGCATGGAGATATCGCCTCTGTCATCGAATACATGATGAAAAATCCTGAAGCAGCCGCTAAATTAAATGAAACGCTTAAGAAACCAGCGAAAACAATCATATTTACGTCAGAAAAGGCGCTTGGATTGCTTCTTTCGCTAAAACTCTCAAAGTGGCAATATATTACGTTGCGAGAGGCTGCCATTCGGGAAGGTGCTAAGGATATTTATCCATCTTACTATAAAGTGCAACAAACTAAGCTTGATTGCTACCCTCCGAAGCAATCAGTGACAGTTACTGATTCATCGGCTAGGATTACACTTCAAGCTTTACTTGATATCACAGTTACAAGAATCCTTCAAAGCCTTTCTAAGGAAGAGCATAACAAGCAGTTGAAGCTGATATCCAAGTGGGGATTTGATGGTGCTTCTAACCAAAGCCGATACAAGCAGAAAATGGAGGGTGAGGAAGATGACTCGAGCATTTTCATGACCTCCTTGGTGCCACTTAAACTGACAGATGGAGACAACATCTTATGGACGAACCCAAAACCATGCTCAGTTTTGTATTGTCGTCCAGTTCAGTTTACTTTTGTAAAGGAGAGTGAAGCAGTTGTCCTTGAGCTGAAAAAACAAATGGATGAAGAAATTGAGGCCCTTATCCCCACAGAGTGCAATAATAATAATAGGGTGACTCATGAACTAATGATGACGATTATCGACGCTTAAGTTTGCACTTACCTTTCTGAAGCTAGATCAAATGCATCGTGCTACCTGTGCTTAGCAAAGCCTACAGAAATGAACCGCTTAGATGCTGTAACATCAAAAATTGTGTGTTCTGACCTGTATGAATTTGGCTTGTCATCCCTACACGCCCGTATAAATTGTATGGAATGTCTGTTACACATTGCATACAGGCTCGACTTCAAACGGTGGGCAGCGAGAAGTGATGAGCACAAAGAAATGCTACAGACAAGGAAGAAAATAATTCAAAATAAATTCAAAGATGAGCTCAATCTGTTGATTGATATAGTAAAACAAGGCTCGGGAACCACCAATGACAGGAATACTGCAAGAAAATTCTTTGAGTTTCCTAATAAAACCGCAGCTATAACCGGTTTGGATGAAGACCTCATCAAAAGATTTGCTGTAATTTTACAAGCAATTACGTCTGGAGAGCAGGTCGATATAATAAAATTTAGAGATTATGCCCGAAAAACAGCAGAAAAGTACGTATTATTATACGACTGGTACTACATGTCGTCAACCGTTCATAAATTATTAATCCATGGGGCTGACATAATTGAGAAAAATAATATTGTGACGATTGGGACTCTCTCGGAAGAAGCCTCAGAGTCTCGAAACAAAGATTTTAGGAGGTTTCGAGAACATCATTCGCGGAAAAGAAGCAGGCAGGATTCCAATCAAGACATTTTAAATATGCTTGTTGTTTCTTCGGATCCTTTGCTAAGTGCACAAAGGCCTAAGTTAGATGCCAAGAAAAAGCAGAGCTTTTTTGCTGAAACTCTCGACTTAATTCAATTACAGGAAACTGAGTTCGAGTTTTTGGATATATCCAATCTGGATGCTGACTCAGAATTGGAGTCTGACAACGAGAGTGATAAGGAAAATTTAAAAAAAATTTATATATGTACTTATTTGTAAATTTGTATTTGAGTCTGTTTGGGTTTTTTTTTTGTAATATTTAATGATATTTTGTCTTTTTTTTTATTTATTTTACTTTATTTTACAAATGCTTAGTATTAATTCCTTAAATTAAATTATTTTGTATAAATATAACTTTATATGTTACTTAAATAAGAGTTTGATAATCTTTTTTTATTTAAATTAATAAAAATGTGTCAAAAAAACAGATATTTTTTTATTTAATTTTTCTTGTTTTGT
This sequence comes from Agrochola macilenta, assembly GCA_916701695.1. NCBI lineage: Eukaryota > Metazoa > Arthropoda > Insecta > Lepidoptera > Noctuidae > Agrochola > Agrochola macilenta. The sequence goes on from OU753562.1 coordinate 11,573,727, forward strand.
GTGTTCTTAATATTTGGGTTAATAACATATCGAACTTTTTAACTTGGACACTAAAAGGGATCGTTTTACATGTAAAAATAAATAAAAATATTTTGACGATTTTTTTAAAAAAACGGCATTAAATTTTTCGTCAAATCGGCAACCAAAAAATCATAAATAATTAGCACTATGACCACCTCCAAGGATATTACGGTTAAACATGCCGTTTAGGAGATAATTCAATTTTTCATACTAGCTTCATACAAATTTTTCGTAAAAAAAAAATATTTCCTTCGTTTTTGGGCAGAATTAACTCGGGTGTCATTTTTGTACATAGTAATGATCAGCAGAAGTCATTTCCAGCAAAAAAAATAACATTTAAGAAATCGAGATCCTATGTCTTCTACAGCCGATTTTCGATCCACCGTGTGCCGCGAGCGGCCTCGAGACCTTTCAAGCTTTTCAAGGGATACTGGTACTTTAAGTATGTAGATAAAGTTTAAAATTATTTCACACTGAAAGTGCTCGCCGCGTCGCTGCCGGCCGCTGCCGTTCCGGTGTGACCCGACGCTAATTAAAAATCCGGAGTCACACGTGTTAAATAAATCGAACATATTACGTGTGACAACGAATTTTTTATTTGTCTGTGATGTCTTGTTTATACGTTTAGTTGACTTTTTGTCGTAGTTAGGTTTTAGTTTTTATAACTTTTTTTTTATACGCTCAATATTTAGTACTACCATTTACTTAGCTATTCATTGACCTCACTCTATCCCGATACAACACCCTTATCAACGAATTGATCACTATGGTAACGATTTAATCAGAAACTATCATCCGTAACGATAAAGTTATACGAGTAATTAGCTGCAAAGTTCTAATTGAAATGAAACCTCGCTACTTCGAACTGAGAGTTAATTAAATCACTCTATATGTTGCTGTTTCTATTAGGGTTCGGTGACCAAAAGGAGTCAACGAGAAACCACTACTAAGACTTATAGTCAAAGTCAAATACCTAATTTATTTCAATTAGGCACATACTCGTAAAATGCACTTTTGAACGTCAAAATTTACAAAAAAATTGAATTGATTCTAGTCGCCCCTTCTAAAAGGTAGTTTTCATATGGAGAAGAATGGGCAAGAAACTCCACCGTTAGCCCACGTTCGCACGGACGTAAAAATATCGCGGCGGGATTTTATGGCGCACTGGATTTTCAACTCTCGGTGTTGAGCCGAGCGTTAAGAATCCAACGCATTGAGACGCACTCTCGTTGGGACGAGAGTGAAACGAGTGGACGTGAGTGAGTGCGTGTTGATAAATTTTAAACTCTCGGCGCTAAGCAGACCGTAGAAAATCCAGTGCACGAACAAAAATCGCCGCGATGTTTTTACACAATATTTTATAAACATTCATTATATAATTATATGTGAAGACGATGCACCTGGAATAAGATTACTAAAAGAAATAAAAATGAAGCAATGACTGACAAATTAATTATGTGATAGATACATTGGTGCTCACATATTTACAAACATTGTAAAATTATACGATATTAACAAGTAATACTGATAAGTCAGTGTGCAACTAAACTCAGACTCTTAATATCGTGTCCAGCGTGTCCTGCACGATGCAGGCGATGATGGACGCTACTGAAGGTGCCAAACTCGTAGCCAAATTCTGGACTGACTCTATAAATTGTCATCGACGCGCTACTTCCCTGTCCGTCTGTCCGTCCGTCTGTCACGGGGTTGTATCTTTTGAACCGTAATAGGTAGACACTTGGAATATTCACAGAGTGTGTATACCACTCAAAACAACGATAATAAATATGATGCCAAAAAAAAAAAAAAACAAAAATCATAATTTGCACTAAACCTGCGAAAAAAGAAACACTTGTCTGTTGAAGTTTTCACATTTCTTTTCATTTTCAAAAAAAAGAAAAGAAAAAATTTTTTTTTTTTTTTTAATATACAAAGTTGATACGACAGAGGGGCTTTCCTTTAAACTGCCTATACTAGGTACCATTTTCAAGCTCTGTACCAAAAATCAATTAAATAGGAGCAGTAGTTTAGTCGCAAATGATTTTTTAAGTTTTTGCCCCGTTTGAACACGATGTATCTTTCCTAACAGCTGATTATGTCTATACGCATAGGTCATGCACCTTAAAACGATAAATCTGAGTATAACCTATGCGTGGTTGCCGCTGTGACGCAAATCACAAGTACAACCAAATATTCTCGCTAAAAAGATGACAATGCAAACAAGGAAGCAATAAATACACACACACTTGCATTTTCATTACGAGTGTGAAAATCATAGCAAACACCCCGTGGGTAAAAGAAATAGAAATAGGTCAGTGTGTTGCTATTGCATCCTAGCGACGAGGGGCAGGGGTTGCGATCGGTAAGTGAGTGGGGCTTCTAAAAACTGTTTTTTTCAGTGCGCCGACGCTATTCTTTCGGAGCGTACTTATGTTACGTAACACGGAAGTACCTGCTCCGCCTCCGTATTGTCGAACTCGCGCGCTGACAATTGGGATTTAGTTTTATTATTGTGATAGGACACTAAACAAGTTTAAGACAGTATTTCTTTTTTTATTGTGACAGGACACGTAACTTGGGATTATTATTATTTAGTGTTAGTGTTTTTTTTTGTGATCGACTGCTTTTATTGTGATACGACACGTAATTAAACTTTGGTTTTGTGTGTGTGTGTGTGTAATTAAAGTGTTCAACAATGCCTCGTGTAACTTACACGGCGTTAGAATACACTGACATGATTTTTAATTAGAAAAATAAGTAACAATATTCTCCGTCGGTATAATTTGTGCATTCATGTGAATGAAGGACACATCGAGAATTTAAAATTTTAGTGTTTTCGTTGTTGCGCGCGTACTTCAAAACCATACCTAAAAGCCGCGAGTGAAGGCCTAAGCCGCCGCCCGCGCCACCGCCGCCGGCCGCCCGCGCCACCGCCGCCGGCCGCCCGCTTTGAAATGAGATAAAACACGCCGCGCGGCGCGGGCGCGGCGTTGCCACTGTTACCTAGGTATCTTCTAAGGTCAGTTAAATTTATTTACAAAGGGTGGTTGCGTTTTACTCTGATTCATAAGCTATTTAGTTTGTTTGAAAAAAAAAAAAAACTCATTTTTGATGCTTTTTATTTTTATACCGTATCGAATTAAACACGTATAGTATACGTAGTGTAATTTAATGCCCCTCTGTCATATCAACTCTGTATAATAAAAAAAAAAAAAAAAAAAAAATGTGTGTGTATGTAATAATAATAATTATATAATAATATAATTTTTTTTTCTTTTCTTTTTTTGAAAAAGAAAATAAATGTGTGCTGGACCTGGGACACATAGTAGAAGTGAAACTTCAACGGACAAGTGTTTCTTTTTTCGCAGGTTTAGTGCAAATTATGATTTGGTTAGGTTAGGTACATTTTAATAAATGCATTTCTTATTTAAACATTTTATCAAACAAAAAAAACTGAATTCAATCCGGAACCAAAAAAAACATCCATAGTCTACTCTAAACTTATACACATACAAAGGAACATTAACAAATGCACATCTTTCGTCATCAATCTTCATTCGGCTCATTTGCGTTATAATCAATGAAAGATACAATCGGCTTATGGTAACTAAAATATGATATAAAAACTTGAGATTCCAATCTATTCTCTCCCTCCGCCGCTGCTACCTCTCACCACGCGAAATATCGTCTACCCCATCCACGCGGCCGTAACGCTTTTTAGTGACAGAAAAAATCCTAATATCAGTATTTTCTGCTTTATCATATTAATAAAACATGACTTAGATAAAACGCATTTTAAGTCTGGGAGTGGGGGTCGCTACGTCACAAGTAAGGATAAAATCTACATACTCGTCAAGTCATGGCACATTTTAACTCAATGTATCGTGGTAATCTTTTGATTACGTAAAAAAGAAAAAATACGTGTCCAATATTTTTTTATAATATCAATGACTGACTTCCTGTAATGAAGAGGATCCTACGCTAAAAGATGACAATACTTCTGAAGAACCTTGCGCATCTTCCATCCATCTTGTTACTTGTGGGTCTTGTGACCAAGAAAACACTGTCCTGCGCACTATCAACTAAAATTACCGCATGCTATCTACCTAAACTATCTCAACAAGATCTTCTCAAGGTCTCACTTCCCAAGTACTTATTTTACTTCATCATCTACTATGGCTGCTATAACAACAAAATAATAAATAAGTAGTGTTAAATATTGTACCGTGGTACGGAACCGTTCAAGGTATTCAAGTCCGCCGTTTTTCTCATGTTACCATATCACCGTGGAAAAAACCTACAAAAAATTACCTAAACATTAATTAAGCAAAACAAATAGGTATGAACATCATATCATTCGTAGAACAATACGTTTACATTTTTCCTTATCTTGCTTATTATGTTTCCACCGAAGATAACTTTTATAAAACGTTGCTGGAGACTTGTAGGCAGGGATTACCTACTTAAATATAAGATAGCTGTATGAAATGTGACTTTGTATTTTCTCATTTGTATAACTTTTTATAATTATTATTTCAGCCGAAAGACGTCCGTAATGAACGTCTTTCGGCATATACATATAAATACGTAAATATAGCATAATCAGCCCATAATGTTCCTGGGACACCGGCCTCCTCTCTTCGAGTAGCTCTTACCCGGGAGTGGGCAGTAATCTACCACGCGGGCCCAACGCGGTTTGGTAGATGTCACAAGTCTTCGATTTTTTGGATCTAGGACATGCTGGTTTCCTCACGATGTTTTCCTTCACCGTTTTTGAGAACAGTGGTGACGAATTTATTTACACAAAGTAAAGCACCTCTGGGTTCGAACCCGCGATCTACCTAGGGCCGTTACCACTGAGCTACCTCTGCTCTGGACATAGACCTTCCCCAAACTATAACTATAATATATGTATTATGTATAACTTTTACTTTGATTTAAACGTAGGTACTGGCCTCGATTAGTCGATTATTATTTAGTAACTGCACTAAAACTATCTCATGGTTATAGATAAACAAACAAAAAAAAAGAATTATTGGAGATTTGAACCTTCGATAAAAAAAAAAGAAACTGAGACTCTGTTTCGTTTTTTTTTTTTGTTAACTTATTTTGTCCAAAGGCAAAATGTCTCCTCCCCCGTACTTTTCCAAAAGTCCTTATATTGTGCCTTCTCTAGCCAATCGATCAGGAACGAGTCCAAATCGTAACGCCAGTATTTCTTGAGCCTACCTCGGTAATGACGCCCGTTTTCAGGCACCCATTGTATAACGATATATATTACACAACTGTTTTAATATTATGAAGGTAAATATTTTAAAACTAGAAGGAACCAGGAAAGTTAAACAAGAGCTTAGGGGCGCAAAACAAGACGAATGCCTTGTTTTTTTTTACCAATATTTTTTACTTTGCGAAGTAAAACATTTTGATAGCAATTTTTTTTTTTTTTTTAATAATGTAATTTCATAATTCGAGATGATTGATGTCGTGATGGCCCAGTGGTTAAGGCCTTACCTCTCATGCACGAGGTTGGTTCAAATCCGGGCAAGTACCAATGTGACTTTTTAAATTCATATGTACTTTCTGAATTTATCTTGGACATTACGGACATCGGTGAAGGAAACCGCCGTAAGGAAACCTGGACTTATAGTTAATATAAGTCTGAAATCACCAACCCGTCTTGAGCAAGCGTGGTGATCAATGCTCGTGCCATCTCTGTATGAGAAGAAGTCTTTGCCCTGCAGGGGACCGTAACAGGCTGGTATTATTTTTATTTCATTATAGACATATAAATTATATTTTTAAATATTGAAATAAAAGAATATGAAAACATTTAAAAATATAAAAAATAGTAGCCCACCGGTATCGGGAACAGGCTCCAAGCTACCGGTGGTCAGGGCTCCAGAGAGAGAAACCTCCTAACAATGCGAGCCGTGTCCAGAAGTACCGCTTTCTGAATCAAGCCCTTGATCCAGCTGCCCAACGAGAGCCTCCTCAGGTGTTGGTCGAGGCTCTTGGCTATTAGGCCATTGGCTGTCACGACTATCGGCACAATGGTCGCTGAGTCCACATCCCACATGTCGACAACCTCGCAAGCCAAGTTAAGATACTTGATTTGTTTATCTTTCTCGGCTTTCACGAGGTTTCCGTCAATTATATCAATAATCATTGTGCGCCGCTCTGTTCGATCCACCACCACTATATCAGGCTTATTCGCAACAATAGTCCTGTCAGTGATGATGGATCGATCCCAGTACAATGTGATATTTCCATTTTCGAGAACTGGGTCGGGCACATACCTGTAGTACGGCACTTCCGATTCCACAAGGTTGTATTTTAGAGCAAGTTGTTGATGGATAATCCTTATTATCTTATTTTTATTATTATTACTTTATAATTAGTACCTAACTGGATTACCTATAAGGAAATAATTGGAAAAATACTGCCGGTAATTAAAATTCTAGTCTATATATAACGACTTTTATGTTTATGACTATATTCTTCCACCGAAATATTAAGAAAATGTATTATATTCCTTATAAAAGCGACGTGTTAATACAATATTCCAATTAACACATCTAATACAAAAAGCAATATCCTGCCCAAACACGAAAGCAGGCGCCTTATCAAACATAGTTACATATTATAAGTAAGACATCTGTATTCTCTATTTTCCCTTATTAGAGAATATTCGTATGCAGTGACGCCATCAGCCTTATTATATCCGTGATAAACAATAACAGTCATCATCACGAACATAAAGTGATATCCTAGTAGGTGTACTGAGTGACAAAAGTGCTCGTTTTCACGCAACTGTCTGTGTATGTGTTTTGAAGACTTCTCTATTTGACTGTACCCATGATAGGATAGTACTCGTAAGGGTGCGATGTCGAGAGCGTTTATTTATTCTAAAAGTTGACAACGTCGCAAATAGCTGTCAAAAATTTACCTGTTTTGATTAATTTGGCAAGATTACTGTATCATAATTTCAGCCGAAAGACGTCTACTGCTGGACATAGGCCTCCCCCAAATGGGGGGGTTTGCCATAATCGCCACGGTCGGCAAGCGGGTTGGCGATCGCATAACGGTGTTAAAATACATAGAGAACGTTGCTGCCCATTCTGAGTCCCTTAGTCGCCTTTTACGACACCCACGGGAAGAAATGGGATGGTACTATTCTTTACGTCCGGCTCCACACGGATTACTGTATGGGAATATGAAATATCGCTAACTAGTAAACTAGAATTTTAATAATGAATTGCAATTATAACACTGGATTTGATGTTATAACCGTTTTAGCTGTAAAAAGGCATTTAGAAAGTTTCCAAATAGTTTTTTACGTCTAAAACTAAATATTCGGTGTTACGATATTAATTATTGCATTTCATAATCAATATTTTAGTTCAATAGTTAGTCTAATTTCATATTTCCATATAATAATATAATAGGTACAATAGGTATTACTGACAATGCCAAATTAATCAAAACAGAGAAATATTTGACATCTATTTGCGACGTTGCCCACTTTCAAAATGCACGCTCATTAAGATGATTTTCAGTAAGAAAAATAAAATCAGACAGCTGTGCTGCTGGGGAGTTTGTTGCCCCACTTCTTCTTCCCAGCTAAAGCACAAAGAATTTTTGAAGGGCGGGTGTTTTGGCCTTTTGGGGGACCATTTTACGTAATTTTGCCGTTCAAAAAGTGCTAATTCTCAGCTGTTTGAATAAATGACTTTTTTTTTTATTTGATTTATCTTGAAAAACAAAAAGCTTGCTAATTACCTCCCCAATAACACAAGTATTTGAAGGAATAAATTTACCTACAAGTAGGATCTGTTTTCCTGTATCTACCACAAAAGGCCGGAGGGCACGTATTTGATAATAATTAAAGATGGGTTTATTTATAAACGTTGTTTAAAGTTAAGTAATAATTAGCGAGTTACTGCCGTTTAAATGTATTTTAACTTTAAGCAACGTTTATAAATAAAGGGGAAAATGTTATAAAACGTTAAACAAATTTAGAAAAAAAAAAGTTTATTTGTATTTTTTTGTTTCTATTTATAAATATCTTATTCGCCAAAGGCTTTAATAGACCGGCCTCTCATTATTTTGCTCTCATTAACTTTTTATTTTATTTTATGGAAAAATAAGCCATCGGTCCACAATCAGCTAGAAACCAAAACCTACCTAGGTACCTAGAAAAGGATATATACCGACTTTGATAACAACACATTTAAAAGCTTAGACAAAAACCGAAAACATACATATTTCAGAACGTGCATACTAATCTTACGCCGAATCAAAATTTCCCCCTTTACCACCCTATTCTCTTATCGTTTTATTAAAATAAATATTCCGAGACGGAATAGTATTATAGCTCATCGCTAAATCCTTGCTGGGGAGGATTTATTCCACTGATTCGTGTTTCCAAAGAAAAACGATCATCATCTGCCTTTTCAGATTCAGTTGAAAACCAGTATTTTACATGGAGCAACTACCTATCTGACGTCTATAACCCAGTTACTGGTTAAGACTGACTCTCGGGATCTCGGGGGCTGTTGTCTGAATTTCGAGAACGGCTTTACGTGATTTCCGAGGCACGGAGTGGTCTCGGTATGTAAAGATGGTCACCCATCCACGGACTGACCGCGGCAAGCTTAGCTTAACCTGATCGATCGACCCGTGTGGCTGTTATTACTTAGCCACGAGCCCAAAAATAAAAACAATCGCTATAATTGTTTTATGTTTTTCTAAATAGCCATTGCAGCCGTTTATTACTGTGGCATTGTACATGACTGCAATTTTTTTCCGAATTTTCTTATTTGCCCCCCAAGAGTGACTCCCATATTCAAAGTTCAATTATTTAGTTCAATTAGTTACATGTCCGTGTTTGGGTCACAGAAATACATATGTGTACCAAATGTCAACTTAATCGGTCCATTAGATTCGGAACAAATTGGCTGGCGGCAAACAGACGGACAGACAGAGAGACAGACACACGAGTGATCCAATAGGTTCCGTATTTTTTTTGAAGTACGGAACCCTAAAAATTTATAATAACCACGTTCATTGGTGACAACAGAACATTCAATGAATCAATTGACTGGTGAAATATAGAAGTCCTCAGCCTATCTCTTTGAGAAAACAGTCGATATGTTACGTTACGTTAATTGATAAGGAAACTGACAAGATTCTATTTATTTACCTCTGCCGAGTGCGTGGGTTTTTTACCTCTCATAATGTACATTTACCTCTAAGATTACAGTAAATAAGAAATGGCAATCTCGTTAAGTACCAAACTCGTGCGTTCAAATAATTATGTAATTGAAGACGTAGCATCGCCCACACAAATAAGACGAGATAATTTAAAAAGAAAGAGATGAATCAATGACTAAAAATAGAATTAACCTTCCAATATCAGAAAATAATTAAATGAAGTCTTTGAAAGTAAATTTGAAGAGGAAGCCCTCAGATGTGACTGAGTTATCCGTTAAAGGTCAGAACAGACTTAAATAGATAGGTTTGCTGTGTTATATATTTTGTTATAAGTACTTTGTAGTCGACCTGTGACGAGGCATAGTGTGACGTCGACCCTGCTGTTTAAAAAGACAAACTGTTTTAAAAACAGAACGCATTAGACTTTTGACTCCTATTCACTTTTGTTTTATTTGTTTAAGTTTAATTGATTACTTCATAGTTTGTTGTTTTTCGAACGATCATAGATAAGAAATACCTACAATAAATTGTTTGTCTTGAGATATTGCGTAAGCATGATTTATTTGTAATGGAATTTACCAAATCAATGTCATTATTTATTCAACCTTGTATTCGAAAGTAAAAACAAATAGGTACCAATGGTTTATTTCGGCTTCTTGTATCATCGGGGGCGTAGCTCAGATGGGAGAGCGCTCGCTTAGCATGCGAGAGGTACCGGGATCGATACCCGGCGCCTCCAAGATAAACTTTTTGTTAAAATAAAATTTCTAAACACCTTTTTATTTGACTTCTAGAAAGTACCAAATAAAGTAACGAATAAACTCCAATCACCAAAACACGGCAGCCATGTTTGTAAGGCAATTTTCAGGTACAAAGAAAATTATAAGATATAAACATCATTTTAATAACGATAACAATGTAACTTTCTGTACAAGATATACAAATAAAAATTAGAAGAAATAATTAAGAAAATGCAGGTATTCCAGTGATACCTCTGCCCAATATTAGTGCGTGAATATCATGTGTTCCTTCATACGTATTGACTGCCTCCAGATTCATTACATGCCTTATAATATGATACTCATCAGACACTCCGTTCCCTCCAAGCATGTCTCTAGCATTTCTAGCAATTTCCAAAGCTTTTCCGCAATTATTTCTTTTCAATAAAGAAATCATTTCAGGAGCTGCCTTATCTTCGTCCTTCAGGCGACCTACTCTCAAACAACCCTGGAGACCGAGGGCTATCTCCGTCATCATGTCAGCCATTTTCTTCTGTATAATCTGGTTGGCTGCGAGAGGTCTCCCAAATTGTTTCCTATCTAACGTGTACTGTCGGGCGATCCGCAAACATGTTTCAGCGGCACCGAGAGCGCCCCAAGCGATCCCATATCGCGCGTTATTGAGACATCCGAACGGCCCCTTCAGGCCCACTACGTTGGGCAATAAATTGTCCTCCGGTATAGCCACTTCGTCGAGCAATATCATCCCAGTTGCCGACGCTCGCAAAGAAAATTTGCCATTGATTTTAGGAGTATCGAGACCCTTTTTGACTTGCGACCGGTCGACGATGAAACCTCTTACTTTGTCTTCGTCGTTTTTAGCCCACACGACCAGTATGTCTGCGATGGGCGAGTTCGTGATCCATGTCTTCGAGCCTGAGAGAACGTAGGTTTTATTCTTAGCGTCGTATTTAGCTCTTGTAACTAAACCACCAGCATCGCTGCCGAAATTGGGTTCCGTCAAGCCGAAACATCCTACTAATTCTCCTGTCGCCATTCTTGGTAAGTACTTTTGTTTCTGTTCTTCTGTTCCATACATGTAAATAGATCCCATAGCCAAGCTGCTTTGCACACTCATTGCTGACCTATACGCTGAGTCAACTCCGTCCAATTCTCTTGTCATCAATCCATATGTCACCGAAGAAACACCGGCACAGCCATACCCTTTAATAGTGCATCCAAGTGCTCCCAATTCTCCCAGCTCCTTGTAAATTGTTCTATCAAAGACTTCATTTCTGTTCGCTTCGATTATTCTCGGCAATAGTTTCTCGTTGCAATAAGCTTTGAACGAGTCCCTTATCGCCTTTTCGTCGTCATGTAATTGTCCATCTAAATTCAGGGGATCCTCCCAGTTGAACGTAACTTTTGCGTTTTTTGAGCTTGTGGTGGACAATGCTCTTATGCTTACACTGTTTTTACACAAAGACAACAATTTATTGGACACTGACACAGCCATTGCGAACAGTTTCACTGCTCGACACAAATACAGTGACGTGATACTCACAATCAGTTGTTTACTGTTTCTTGTTTATCACGAATCTAGAACACTGACGCTTTGTACTACGTGTTATTTTATTAGAAGTGCGTATCACTATAGTTTAATTTATAAACGAGAGTAATTTCCACTCATTTCGACTTATAATCGCTTTTTATTTAATTTTTCCAATTCATAACCTCTCCAGCCAGTGACCTAGAGGCGACGAATTGATAAAATAGCGTTCCGCTACTATCTTCATATCGTTGAACTTTACGTCACTCTGTGTGTGCTCTGCGTAACTCGCGCGCATGTGTGAGTCAGTTATCTAATTTCCATGCGAGAATTTTGTGGGCGTGTCTATGTCATTCAAGACCTTATAATGGATGACATAAGATTGTTTTTAGCTGGTATAACAAAGAAGGATAAATATTATTTCACTTTGATTTGTTATTTGTCTTAATTTTTATCAAGTAAAAACATAATGATAAGGTATGTTTGATGATAAAAGTACAGGTAACGTGCAAATTATCATATTCGCTAGATAAATAACGTAGAAAGTCAAATCAAACGAACCAATGCATAATTTTATTACGTTTCTTCTACAACACGTTTTTTATCATTGGAATACTTAATTAACAATGATAATGAACTTTTACTTATTGATTTAGTTCGCTAGAAGTATAAACACAATATAAAACCATTTTTCAAGGGCCCTACCACGAACATAAACTGCACTGTCTAATGAACATGACCTATGACAATTCCAAGGAGCGCTGTGTTTCAAAAAGAAGTCTATTGAAAGTAACATAAAACTCATTTTCCCAAGCACCATTTCGTGGCTATTACGACCTTAAAGCACACAATTGTTTCAAACTACAAAATCACCGATATATCTTGGGTCTTGACACATTGAATGAATTAAATGAATTTAGTGTGTACTGAATTCGGTTGTCATTTGTTTTTGGCTAGTAGCGACAGCGCTGTAATGGACGCAAATGTAAATACTTTAGACAAAATGGTGAGTGCCTTAGTAAAAGTTTATTATGAGGCGTGATCCTGTATTTCCCGAAGGGACACCCATATTTTGCCAGTTATGTTTAAGTCCCATGTAATAGGGGGCGAGCCTATTGCCATCAACCGGACACAAATCCAGACTCCGGGCTGCTACTGATCAATTACTGATGGAAAAACCCAATAACATGTGCTCGACCCGAGAATTTACAGATATCCTAGGTAATTTGCAGATTTGCGACTGGGCAATAACGTGTTGCCCAGGACTTCATGCTTAGCAGTAACAAACCAACTAGGCAATCTAATACCGAGGCTAAAATAGTCATTGCTAATGCCAAATTTACACTCAGCTCACTTCCACGGCAGTGAGCAGAGAAATAGGCAGGGAAGTGGGCAGGACGAGAATGTAAACACGATACATCTCTCGATCCTGCTACAGTTCGCGCCAAATAACTTTGCCGCTTTGAATTAGGCTAGAAATGCCTGCGCACTAGTCAATCTTCCTTATAAAACAGTGGCGCGCATGCCAGCTCGCATGCGCAACCTAACTTCAGAGCGGCAAAGTAATTTGACGCGTGTACGGCAGTATTTATGGAATTATTGCCGGCAGCGCGAGGAGCAGTGGCAGGGGCTGAATAAAATAAATGAGGCATTAGTAAAAGTTCAATTTCCTGCAAAAATACAAAGTAAATTCCCCTAGGCAGAAGCATAGTTTAAACAAGTAACATTCCAGCAGGGCGCAGTTATTACGTACTTAGGTGCGTTCTCAAAGAGCTAGCGAGGAAAACTTGGCGGTGGGAATTACGTAATTGTACATCTTAGCAACTAATTAGGCCCTGAAGGAGAGTATTTTGTTCTGTATTATTATTTTTTCGCCCCTATTACACGGTACTTAAGGCGAAAGCGTCAGGGCAGCCCACGAAATTCAAATTTTCTTTTGTTTTTAGCAATTTGCAGGTTGTATGTTATTCTAAATATGATTCGCGGTCGTATCAAATATTTATTTATAGAATTATAATCATAAAAATTATCAATACAACCGTATTCGTATTCCAACAGTGAGAACATTATAAGCTTATTATGCTAAGTTCTAAGCGGTCACGCAGACAGACACGAATATAGCAACTTCAATTTAGAATACTTAAGCTGGGAACAAACTATCGGACTCGCGATCATCGGTCGCGACTGACAGTCGCGACCGATGAGTGTGCACGGTCTTCGGACGCGTCCGTAAGCCGCGAATGACAGTCGACGTTGCGTACCTCTTGCTAAACTACTTAGCGAACGAACGAGAACGAAACGGATAAATATAAATTATGAATGAGAACTGTAACAACAGTTCTATTAAAATGAAAGGTTTAGTTTGAAGCCCCTAAAAACATACCCAAAATATCTGTACCTGAAAATTCCCTTATTATTACTTCTCCCCCCTAAATTTTATGCGGAAAACACCAAATTTGCTACCATCGTCGCTTTGTTTATGACTCGACTTCCGAATCGTCCACGGACGCGTCCGAACCCCGTTCACCCTGTCCGCGGATGTCCGCGGCTGAAACAAACATCCAGCCGGCCAGATTTCTATCACAGGTCCGAACGCTCAAGGACGGCCCAAGGTCACGTCCGCGACTTACGACCCATAGTTTGCACAGTGTAGTGCTAAATGTACTATCCAGATACAAATAAGCCGCGTCTCTCAGCCGCGGCTTACGGACGCGGCCGATCATTTGTTCCCAGCTTTATTTATAGAAGTTGAATTACGAATTCCGTAGCGTGTTTCTTTTGTTTGAATTTTATATGAAGGGAAAAAATTATAACACATAACATGACACCTGTATTCCACGAAGGGTTAGGCAGAGAAATACCTATATAGTAAGTAATCTGCGTTCGCAATTTTTTGCCAAATATGTAAACAAACACGAGTTTTAAGAAAAACAACTGTAATACCTACACATACGGTTCAGTTTGCGCTACAACTTCATATTTTTTATGAATTTTAGACTGACTAGTACTAGTCAGTCTAAAATCAACTTTATATTACACTTGCCCAAAGTTTATGTTTGTTTTTAAGTGGAAATAACATCAATTGGAAACAAGGATTTGAATAGACCTGAGGTATATCACTAAAGGTATTAAAACTATATGACAAGTACATGCACGTACCTAATGTCTTGTACTTTGCTAACATCCCTGTTAATCCCTCGAACTAATCTAAATGTGCTTGTTTTAGCATTGGGTTCGCCACAATAGATCAACGGGGTCGGATCTGAGCCCACGACCTCCCAATCGACGAGGTCTTATTGTTTCAAATTGATTACTTTTGTTTGGGACTGTTACGGTAATTCAGAAGGTAGGTTTTTTTTAATAGTCCAATTTATACAGGGTGTCAGGGACATCGACGTGAAGCCTATTACCATGGATTCAGTACATGATTCTGAACCCCTGAATGAATGATTCTGAACCGTTGAAAGTTTTCGTTTATTTTTTCTTAAAAAAAAAAAACTTTCTAATTACTAATACTAATTTCTTAATTAAAATTATTTCTTACTAGCTAGCTGAAATTTCGTAAAATTTCCTAAAGTTTCCGATAATCCGGCATTGGCCTATTGGCCTAAAAGGGTGCGGTTACTGAGCGAATACTGTAGTTTTATATATCCAGAGTTTTATGATTACTTGAAAACTTTATTGTGAGCATTTCTTTATTAGGTATATAATATGTTAGGATGAAAAATGATGTTATAGAAACATAGATTGACGGAGGTAATTGTACTACAACAACAACATTACATTACTTCTGTTTTCCCAACAGGGTTAGGTTGTCTAACCCCTAAGTTAGGCAGAATAATAATAATACACCAACATTTCGCCAGTTATGTTTATGTTCAACTAGCTGTTGCCCGAGATTTGGTCTGCAATCCAGGATGAAAAGTAGTCTATGTCCTTCTCCAGGTCATGGTCTATCCATGTGCCAAATTTCATCTAAATCCGTTTACCCGTTTTAGCGTAAAAGCGTAACAAACAAACTCAATTTCTCATGCAAAATATTAATTAGGATAATATGTCGGGCGAGCCTATCATCGACCGGGCACAATCCCTGATTGAAAAACCCAATAACACTTTGCCCGCCCTAGGAATCAAAACCAGACCTCATGTTCAGCCGTAAAGGCTTGTGCAGACCAGCGCGACTTGTCGCGCGACGCGACACGAAAAATACAATTTCTAAGAAAACTTCACAGTATAACAATAACCGGTGTCGCGTCGCGCGACAAGTCGCGCTGATCTGCACAAGCCTTAACGCTTGCGAGGTACAACCGCTACTGCGCATCTTGGAAAAAGCAAAAACAGTCTGTAGGTATAATTACTTAAAGTATTCCTGCAAATTAAAAAACAGGTAACTAACACAAAAGAAGGATGCCGCAAAGCATATTATCTTTAATCTCGTGCCCTTTCTAAAACAATCCAACAGATAAATCTAACGAAAGCAATCACACAACTGTTCCTCATTAAAAATGTACAAAAATTAGTAGCAACACACAGTGGCGCCGTACGCGGACAGCGTGTCCATTTGTTCACGCCCTAGGACAAAAAGCACAGTGTTATGAATGCGAAAAACGTTGCAGCACACACATTGTTTTTTTTAAGTTTCTTTACGTAGACGAGTAAAATATTTAATTTTAACTAGCTTACAGACGTGCCACGTAATTTATTGCATTACTTTTGTTTTTATTCGGGTATTGTGCCATTTTTGGGTAGAACTTTTTTGGTGCGGGCAGTACCACAGCGTAACATAACTGTAATTAAAAATGTGCATATACATTCTGTGATATATTTTAGCGACCCGCCTCTGTTTCGCACGGGTGTCATGTCGACGTATCAGAACATTGATGTTTCTGCACTAAGTTAAATATTAATGTACTTGATGCGTCCCGCGGTTTCTCCCGCATAAGTCTCGATCCCGTCGGAATATCGGGATAAAAAGTATTCTATGTCCTAATCCACGTTATGGTCTACCCATGTGCTAAATTTCCGTTCAGCCGTTTTAGCGTGAAAGCGAAATAAACTCACTTTCGCATTTATAACATTAGTTATACAAATAAACCTCTTGGAATAAATTCTCTCAATTAATGAAAACCGAATCAAAATCCATTGTGTAATTTAGAAGAATTATGCAGACAAAACAGACAGTACAAAATGCGACTTTGTTTTACATTATTTTATTATATATTCTACTTCCGTACCCTAATTGCGTAATACTCGATCAATCAGAGTCCGAATCGTTTTGAAACAGATTGCTAGTCCATTGCTTCATATGTTCGAAAAAAAATCTGCTCAACAACGTAAATAACGCAATGAATGTTTTTGAACTGTCAAAATGAAACAGTCGTAATCGTTTACGAAAATGTGTTGCGTAATTAGATAGTCAGCTTAGGTTACGTTAGACTTAGGTAATGCCATCCATGATGGTACCCACCATCCATGGTACTCGCCTCGTCTCGGACATTAAGAGCATTTATTCTGAAAGTGGACAACGTTGCAAATAGATGACAATTATTTCGCTGTTTTGATTAATTTGGCAATATTACTGTATGGAAATAAGAAACTAGCGAACTAGAATATTAACAATGAATTGCAATTACAACATTGAATTTGATGCTGTAACCGTCTTAGGTGTAAAAAAGGCATTTGGAAAGTTTCCAAATATTTTTTGACGAAATATTCGGTGTTACGATATTAATTATTGCATTTCAAAATCAATATTTTAATTCACTAGTTAGCCACATTTCATATTTCCATATAATAATATTGCCAAATTAATCAAAACGGTAAATGTTTCATATTATCAGTCAGTTCATATTATCCTAATTAATATTTTGCATGAGAAATTGAGTTTGTTTGTTACGCTTTTACGCTAAAACGGGTAAACGGATTTAGATGAAATTTGGCACATGGATAGACCATGACCTGGAGAAGGACATAGACTACTTTTCATCCTGGATTGCAGACCAAATCTCGGGCAACAGCTAGTTGAACATAAACATAACTGGCGAAATGTTGGTGTATTATTATTATTCTGCCTAACTTAGGGGTTAGACAACCTAACCCTGTTGGGAAAACAGAAGTAATGTAATGTTGTTGTTGTAGTACAATTACCTCCGTCAATCTATGTTTCTATAACATCATTTTTCATCCTAACATATTATATACCTAATAAAGAAATGCTCACAATAAAGTTTTCAAGTAATCATAAAACTCTGGATATATAAAACTACAGTATTCGCTCAGTAACCGCACCCTTTTAGGCCAATAGGCCAATGCCGGATTATCGGAAACTTTAGGAAATTTTACGAAATTTCAGCTAGCTAGTAAGAAATAATTTTAATTAAGAAATTAGTATTAGTAATTAGAAAGTTTTTTTTTTTTAAGAAAAAATAAACGAAAACTTTCAACGGTTCAGAATCATTCATTCAGGGGTTCAGAATCATGTACTGAATCCATGGTAATAGGCTTCACGTCGATGTCCCTGACACCCTGTATAAATTGGACTATTAAAAAAAACCTACCTTCTGAATTACCGTAACAGTCCCAAACAAAAGTAATCAATTTGAAACAATAAGACCTCGTCGATTGGGAGGTCGTGGGCTCAGATCCGACCCCGTTGATCTATTGTGGCGAACCCAATGCTAAAACAAGCACATTTAGATTAGTTCGAGGGATTAACAGGGATGTTAGCAAAGTACAAGACATTAGGTACGTGCATGTACTTGTCATATAGTTTTAATACCTTTAGTGATATACCTCAGGTCTATTCAAATCCTTGTTTCCAATTGATGTTATTTCCACTTAAAAACAAACATAAACTTTGGGCAAGTGTAATATAAAGTTGATTTTAGACTGACTAGTACTAGTCAGTCTAAAATTCATAAAAAATATGAAGTTGTAGCGCAAACTGAACCGTATGTGTAGGTATTACAGTTGTTTTTCTTAAAACTCGTGTTTGTTTACATATTTGGCAAAAAATTGCGAACGCAGATTACTTACTATATAGGTATTTCTCTGCCTAACCCTTCGTGGAATACAGGTGTCATGTTATGTGTTATAATTTTTTCCCTTCATATAAAATTCAAACAAAAGAAACACGCTACGGAATTCGTAATTCAACTTCTATAAATAAAGCTGGGAACAAATGATCGGCCGCGTCCGTAAGCCGCGGCTGAGAGACGCGGCTTATTTGTATCTGGATAGTACATTTAGCACTACACTGTGCAAACTATGGGTCGTAAGTCGCGGACGTGACCTTGGGCCGTCCTTGAGCGTTCGGACCTGTGATAGAAATCTGGCCGGCTGGATGTTTGTTTCAGCCGCGGACATCCGCGGACAGGGTGAACGGGGTTCGGACGCGTCCGTGGACGATTCGGAAGTCGAGTCATAAACAAAGCGACGATGGTAGCAAATTTGGTGTTTTCCGCATAAAATTTAGGGGGGAGAAGTAATAATAAGGGAATTTTCAGGTACAGATATTTTGGGTATGTTTTTAGGGGCTTCAAACTAAACCTGTCATTTTAATAGAACTGTTGTTACAGTTCTCATTCATAATTTATATTTATCCGTTTCGTTCTCGTTCGTTCGCTAAGTAGTTTAGCAAGAGGTACGCAACGTCGACTGTCATTCGCGGCTTACGGACGCGTCCGAAGACCGTGCACACTCATCGGTCGCGACTGTCAGTCGCGACCGATGATCGCGAGTCCGATAGTTTGTTCCCAGCTTAAGTATTCTAAATTGAAGTTGCTATATTCGTGTCTGTCTGCGTGACCGCTTAGAACTTACTGTAGTTTTATATATCCAGAGTTTTATGATTACTTGAAAACTTTATTGTGAGCATTTCTTTATTAGGTATATAATATGTTAGGATGAAAAATGATGTTATAGAAACATAGATTGACGGAGGTAATTGTACTACAACAACAACATTACATTACTTCTGTTTTCCCAACAGGGTTAGGTTGTCTAACCCCTAAGTTAGGCAGAATAATAATAATACACCAACATTTCACCAGTTATGTTTATGTTCAACTAGCTGTTGCCCGAGATTTGGTCTGCAATCCAGGATGAAAAGTAGTCTATGTCCTTCTCCAGGTCATGGTCTATCCATGTGCCAAATTTCATCTAAATCCGTTTACCCGTTTTAGCGTAAAAGCGTAACAAACAAACTCAATTTCTCATGCAAAATATTAATTAGGATAATATGTCGGGCGAGCCTATCATCGACCGGGCACAATCCCTGATTGAAAAACCCAATAACACTTTGCCCGCCCTAGGAATCAAAACCAGACCTCATGTTCAGCCGTAAAGGCTTGTGCAGACCAGCGCGACTTGTCGCGCGACGCGACACGAAAAATACAATTTCTAAGAAAACTTCACAGTATAACAATAACCGGTGCCGCGTCGCGCGACAATTCGCGCTGATCTGCACAAGCCTTAACGCTTGCGAGGTACAACCGCTACTGCGCATCTTGGAAAAAGCAAAAACAGTCTGTAGGTATAATTACTTAAAGTATTCCTGCAAATTAAAAAACAGGTAACTAACACAAAAGAAGGATGCCGCAAAGCATATTATCTTTAATCTCGTGCCCTTTCTAAAACAATCCAACAGATAAATCTAACGAAAGCAATCACACAACTGTTCCTCATTAAAAATGTACAAAAATTAGTAGCAACACACAGTGGCGCCGTACGCGGACAGCGTGTCCATTTGTTCACGCCCTAGGACAAAAAGCACAGTGTTATGAATGCGAAAAACGTTGCAGCACACACATTGTTTTTTTTAAGTTTCTTTACGTAGACGAGTAAAATATTTAATTTTAACTAGCTTACAGACGTGCCACGTAATTTATTGCATTACTTTTGTTTTTATTCGGGTATTGTGCCATTTTTGCGTAGAACTTTTTTGGTGCGGGCAGTACCACAGCGTAACATAACTGTAATTAAAAATGTGCATATACATTCTGTGATATATTTTAGCGACCCGCCTCTGTTTCGCACGGGTGTCATGTCGACGTATCAGAACATTGATGTTTCTGCACTAAGTTAAATATTAATGTACTTGATGCGTCCCGCGGTTTCTCCCGCATAAGTCTCGATCCCGTCGGAATATCGGGATAAAAAGTATTCTATGTCCTAATCCACGTTATGGTCTACCCATGTGCTAAATTTCCGTTCAGCCGTTTTAGCGTGAAAGCGAAATAAACTCACTTTCGCATTTATAACATTAGTTATACAAATAAACCTCTTGGAATAAATTCTCTCAATTAATGAAAACCGAATCAAAATCCATTGTGTAATTTAGAAGAATTATGCAGACAAAACAGACAGTACAAAATGCGACTTTGTTTTACATTATTTTATTATATATTCTACTTCCGTACCCTAATTGCGTAATACTCGATCAATCAGAGTCCGAATCGTTTTGAAACAGATTGCTAGTCCATTGCTTCATATGTTCGAAAAAAAATCTGCTCAACAACGTAAATAACGCAATGAATGTTTTTGAACTGTCAAAATGAAACAGTCGTAATCGTTTACGAAAATGTGTTGCGTAATTAGATAGTCAGCTTAGGTTACGTTAGACTTAGGTAATGCCATCCATGATGGTACCCACCATCCATGGTACTCGCCTCGTCTCGGACATTAAGAGCATTTATTCTGAAAGTGGACAACGTTGCAAATAGATGACAATTATTTCGCTGTTTTGATTAATTTGGCAATATTACTGTATGGAAATAAGAAACTAGCGAACTAGAATATTAACAATGAATTGCAATTACAACATTGAATTTGATGCTGTAACCGTCTTAGGTGTAAAAAAGGCATTTGGAAAGTTTCCAAATATTTTTTGACGAAATATTCGGTGTTACGATATTAATTATTGCATTTCAAAATCAATATTTTAATTCACTAGTTAGCCACATTTCATATTTCCATATAATAATATTGCCAAATTAATCAAAACGTTAAATGTTTGACAGCTATTTGCTACGTTGTCAACTTTTAGGATAAACACTCTTAATCCTCATGTAACTGACATCCAGCCAGCGCAACACATGCTTATTTTAAAGAACAAGTTCAACATCATATTCCGGGTGTAAATACACACGACAAACGTTTAGGAAAACTGATATTCCATTCAAATAGAAAACGCAATGAAATTTACTCTGAAATACATTGACACAACACCAAACAAAGAGTATCATCATAACAATGTAAAAGGTATTTATCCAGATACACCGGTCGCCTTATATCATCCGATTTCCCCAACAATGGGGATGTTCGTAAAGCAGGGGGATGAATCTTCTATAAATTATTCACTCTCT
Source organism: Agrochola macilenta (assembly GCA_916701695.1). Lineage (NCBI taxonomy): Eukaryota > Metazoa > Arthropoda > Insecta > Lepidoptera > Noctuidae > Agrochola > Agrochola macilenta. Next base: position 11,595,593 of record OU753562.1, read on the forward strand.
ATTTGCATGACAAACGACGGGAGAGCAAGGAAGGTCTTAGACCTTTAATGGCACCTCTTCGGCCCTTGTTAACTGTATTTTAACCACTTCATCCTTTCACACTTCTAAGGACACTCTTTAATGGGCCAGTGATTTTTCCCAGTCATATGCAAATGTCAGATTAGCATACATTTTATTCGGCGCTCCTATTTTAGCAGACGAAAACGTTGATAATATTAAAAACGCAAATTTTCTTCTTGATGGTTATTGCTACAGGCTTTTGTGTGGGCGCTTCTAATTTAAGGCGGACCGGGCTGAGTAATCTTGACGTTTTAATGAAGCTATTTAGTTATTTAAATCGTTTACCTACTTTAGTAACCAAAACAGGCCATAAAATTAGATAAAGGAAAAGATAATTCAAGTGAAAGCGATGGTACATTTTAACATTTTAGAAGCTTTCAAATAATAAATGATATCGCTGACAATTCTTCGACAACTGCATAATATAAAGCTCCAACTGAAGTGACATTCCAAAATTAGAGTCCCAGGAATTTCCGCACAAACATAAATGGAATAGTCGTGTAGTTCGAGAGCCTAGAAGTACGAGATAATCTCGGTAGGAACCATCTAAGTCGGAGTATGAAATTGGTTTCACTGTTGGCGTAAAGCGATTTAAAAATAGAAAAGCTAAAATATCAAAGGAGTTCCCAAGCGGGAAATAGTTTTGAGCTGTTTATGGATATATTTGCGGTTCGTACGTGGTAGTTAACATGTTTAGTACCTATATTTTATTTTTCTGATGGTATGAACAGAAAATGATGGCAATGTAGTCCCTAGGTTGTGAAATGTGGATGTCTTCTTGAAATTTTTTGACAAATCAGATCCCACTAGTTACCGTCCCATCAGTCTGCTCAAAGTACTCGGCAAACTCTATGAGAAGCTTATTTATAAGCGACTCAGAGACTACGCCGAAACCAAGGGCTTAATCCCTAACGAACAGTTCGGCTTTCGAACCCAGCACTCTAGCGTGCATCAGGCCCACCGTATCATTGAACACATAAGCAGCGGCATCCACCGCGGCTTATTGACAGGCGCTATCTTCTTTGATATAGCGAAAGCGTTCGACAAAGTCTGGCACAACGGCTTATTATATAAGCTCTACAAACTCGGAGTGCCAGATCGTCTCGTGCTCATCTTACGAGACTACTTGTCGAATCGTACCTTTCGCTATCGCATAGACGGAGCCCTATCCACCCCTCGTCAGATCCGAGCAGGAGTCCCTCAGGGCTCTGTACTCGCTCCCCTATTGTTCACGCTATTCACCAGCGATATCCCCAGAAATAAAAAGACTCAGTTGGCTCTGTTCGCAGACGACTCTGCCATCTACTGTAAAGGCATAGGTTCCGCTTCGATGCTTCTAAACCTCCAACAGGCGGTCAATAACCTTGGCGCCTGGTTTAGAAAGTGGAGAATCGAGGTCAACCCCGACAAAAGCCAAGCGGTCCTCTTCTCGAAACCGCGGCTAAATCCCTCTTTCCCCCGATCAGTCACCATGTTTGGCAAGCCGATCCCTTGGGCTAAGCGAGCCAAATATCTAGGTGTGATCCTAGACAGGCATCTCACGTTTTTTGAGCACATAAAGGTGGTTCACTCGCGAGCCTCTATCGCTCTCAGTAGACTCCACTTCATATTATATATTAGGATATTTAGGTTTAAATGTAAAAAAAGTATTTGGAAACTTGGTAAATGGTTTTTTTACACCAAAAACATCAAATTCAGTGATAAAATTGCAATTCAGTATTAATATTCTAGTTCACCAGTTAGACATATTTCTAATTTCCATACAGTAATATTGCCAAATTAATCAGAACAACGAGATATTTGACAGCTATTTGCGACGTTGCCCACTTTTAGTATAAACGCTCTTAACACCATCCAATTCACTTGCTCTGGTCATCACACTATATTAATTAAGATTTCTTGTTTACAAAATACAGCTAAATAAATTGGTCTTCATAATTTTCGTATAAAATCATCAAACTTTGATTAAATTGTATTCGCACCCATTTATAACCCTTTTCGAAAGCTCAACAGTTTTGTTAGTAAATGAGCGTAGTTATAATTAGTTTTGTTTTGACCCAATAACAGATGCAAAAGTATTAATTATGAATCTCATAGAATCCTACGTATTGTTGGGAAAAAATTAAATTCTAAGATGGAAAAGTAGACAATTTTTTTTGTAGAGTAGAATAAAAGTTTACTTTGTTTTTATATTTAATTTACATTATGTTATCATTTTGTCGTAGAATGAAGACACTTTCATGAAATAATCGTCCAAACAGTGAAGGCTCGTGCATACCAGCGCGATGCGACGGCGCGACGCGACTCAAACAATACGTATACAAGTTCTAAGAAAACTTCACGGTATAACAATAACCGGTGTCGCGTCGCGCTAGTCTGCACGAATCTTGACTTCAAAATCAGCACACGTAGTTCCTACAGTATCACCTAAAATGTAGTGTACGATCTCCTGGGCTAGGCAATAATAACTGTTCAAGTGATCATTCGTGAATGAGTGGCTCATTCGGGCTCGGCTAAACAAGCGTTATTGCGATAATGCGTCCCGATTCCTTGCACACAGCTGCGTCGTCCGATATTTCTAACGTCTGCGTGTAACCTACACTACAGGCCCCCCGCCCGCACTACATCGTACTAGCGTTATTAACGCGCATGTGTGTAAGATCGCGTGCGTCCTAATACAAAATGTTCTAAAAACCTACTAAAACGGAATATCGCAGGACGGAGGAACGCAAGCGTCCTACTTCTATTGTGTCGGTATTATCGCAGTTGTGTGTAACTACGTGGCCGCCCTAATACAAAATGTACTAATAACAAATATCGCAATAAGGCTTGCGTTATCATCGCGCGATAAAAACGCGCCCGTGGGGGAGAGGCTTCATACAAAGTGAAATAACTTTGTTTAATATATTATCAATAGAAATGACTCTGTGTTCCTAATCCTACAAAAAATCAAAAGGTACCTAATAAATTCTTTGCAAGCTCCAAACGATACCTCACTGCGATTTATCACCAATTAATGCAAACGCGAAAATCGCGACCACGCCCGTCGGATCCGTTATATCGTAAGAGATTAATGTAATCTGTTATAATTAGGCTTCATCCAGCGATTGCCTCCCTGGAGCCAAGGCCCTAATTGATTAATTTGCTATGAAAAGATCCGAAGTACCTTCCTGTTCACCGTGTACTGATTTTAGGAGGAAATTAACTTATTGTGTTTATTTTAGGCTCGTAAACATTATTTTGAAATTTTGTAAAAGCTTATATTAAGTAGATTAAAGTTTCGGTAGAACAACGATTTTTAATGGGCTTTTCTATCACGAATTTTTCACTAACAGCCCGGAGTCTGGATTTATGACCGGTTGATGGCAATAGGCTCGCTCCATTACATGGGACTTAAACATAACTGGCGAAATGTGGGTGTACTATGGATACACTTCTGCCCAACCATTCGGAGAAAACAGGCGTGATGTTACGTTATTATTATATTATTCGTTTTTAGTGTCTGTCTGTCTATCTGTCTGGCTAGCTGGCTGTCTGTCTGTCACAGCCAATTTGCTCCGAATCTACTGGACCAGTTTAGTTGTTTAGTACACATATCAATTTCTGTAACCCAAACACGGACGTGTAAAGTAAATAAATGAATTTTGATAAGAGGGTCACTTTCCGAGGGAAAAAAAAGACTTTACAAGCTGTACCTACCGTGTGACATATCAAATGGAAAGGCTTGTTGTGAAGATCTCAAATATATATTTTTTATAATTTTAAATATACAATATTAAAGATATAAAAAAAAAATGACCATGCTCGCCTAATCTCCGAAACTACAAAGTCTAAAATTGTGAAAAAAATACAGAGAATGGTTCTTAACTCATAGATTACAGAAAAACTTATAGGAAGTCTATAGGAGGTCTTAAATAATATGGTAAATCTATCAATATTGTGCGAACAAACTTACATTTACAGTTGGAATGTATGGGAGAACATGTTTGTCAACTACAATGTTAACTTTGTCTTTGGGATAAATTCATCCAAACTACGAAACCCTTCATTGTGCTTGGTCCGACACGCACTTGGCCGGTTTTTTATAAACTACCCTTCGTAGGGACGTTGAAGATTCAAGGGCTAATCAAGAAGAAAACTCTCATAATTTTCTTCTTTTAAAAAGAAGCAACTTACAAAATTGTTGGACTGTCAGATTGTCTTCTATCACCTGTCTGGGCTGATGATGCGGGCAACGATTATAAGTACCTACCTACCTAACGATTATAAACCTACCTGATGACCTATAGCACTGAAACGTGGTCGCTCACAATGGGCCTTATCAGAAGGCTAAAAGTCACGAAAAGGGCAATAGAGAGGGCTATGCTTGGAGTTTCCCTACGTGATCGAATCAGAAATGAAGAGACCCGCAGGAGAACCAAGGTAACCGACATAGCCCTAAGAATTGCCAAACTTAAGTGGCAATGGGCAGGGCACAAGGATTTTTTTTAATGTTTTTTTTTCGGAATTTATCGTTGCCAAAACTTCAAACGTCAATAATTTCATTTAAAAACAACAAAACTGGCAACATTTTATTTTTATTTTCATCTAAACTAACTGTAGAATCTCATATATATATATTCACATTAGTATTTGACGCAGATGATTGCTAGAAAAGTAAATACGAGCCCTTAAACTACAAACAAATAAAAATAAATACCGAAAGCCCGACTTTGAACTGCGTTAAAAAAGAACTAACAGTGATAGAGCAGTTCTAATTTTAGGAAAATATCTTAAAAAAAAAAAAAAAAAACCCTTGTGGCCTGGGTTTTGTTTTTGGGCCTAAAAACGTAGTAGACGGCCCCACGGATCCGCCATTTTCATATGTTCATCCTTCTGCCGAACACCCTGTATACTTGTACATATTATTATTATTTTAAGTCTGTTCGTTTTTAAATTGTTTCTTGTTAATGTAAATATTGAGAAATTAATAAAATCAAAATTTACAAAGAGATAAACTACTACTTAGTTCAAATTATATTTTGTATTCACTGTGACTAAGTTTAGTATATGTCTTAAAATTTTCTGTTCAATGACAAAACTCGGGTAAAAATTCATCAGGTTTCTACAGTAACAACATTAATTCTAGTGATGAACGTAATTATCTGTTACCCTATTGACCCCGGATGTGCAAATGTCAGTCATGTTACATGTATGACGAAGCAGCGGACTATTAAAAATAAATAAAAAATACTAAGTTGCTATAAATTACACATAATGAAACAGTATATAAAGTACAGTCGTTATCAAATTGTGTGTTTTAAGTTTTTTGTAACAACTAACTAATAACCTGTGGATCACTGTTATCTGACATAAATATTTTTAGTATTGGCACTTCCAAACTTAATTCCATATTTATATTTACATTTTGTAACACATTGAAGAACTAGGATGAGCTGAGTGCTGTCTTATTGAATGAGATGATGTTAATCATAACTTAAGACGCAGATATATGCCAGTGACCTTTAGTGGTTAGCTTGCGTTTCCTGTACTGGGCTCACGCAACGCGTCGTACGTCCAGCCAGTAATAAGACTCGCCCATCAGGGAGCGCTGTCCCAAATTAGGCGGATTATTAGTTGATTATACATACAACAAAAGGTATATTAATAAAACACGTATACTAAAAGATCAATATTTAAATTATCTTTAAAATGGTGCTTAAAATGGTTTCAGAATAATACGCTCGATAGATTTTGCGTGATTCTCAGTTTTTTATCCGCGTTAGACAAAACTTTACAATTAATTTCAGTGTGTAATATAGACATAATTCAAAATATTTATATATTAAGTTACTCGTATTAAAATAATGCTCTAATTTAACATGTTTTTTTTTTCAAATCATTAACACTACTCGTTTAGACGTGATCTTCAGTATAAAATCATTAAAAGTCGGTTATCGTCGCCTTACGAAACCACACATCTAATATTACAAAGCTAAACTACGTATTAAGTACAGAGCTTGGAACCGGTACCAAAAGTACAGGTGGTGTACCGATAAATGTACAGGTTCCGTACCGGTACTTAGCGGTTCTTGCAATTTCGGTAGGTACCTGGGTACCGGTACCCATAATACTGGTACTACTCTGGTACCGGTATCATAACATGGTCAATGCATGGTACCGGTTCCCAAAAATACCGGTATTTCAAGCCCTGATTCAGTATTGCTAATCTACGTTCCAATAAAAACTTCTAGAACAATTCAAAACAAACTGTCAACGAAACGAAAAACAATAAATTCAGTTGTATTAATGCCTATATTAACAACGTTCTATATACAAAAGGGACAGGAGTTTGTTTCAGTCCGCCCTTTCTTCTAACATCGTAATTTTCGGCTCCCGAACTCAGAACAAATTAATGTTAAAACAAATTTCAATTGAAGCCATTACTTTGAAGTTCGTAAGTTTGTAATTTAATGTCAAATTTTGTTACGAGCAAACTTTAACAATGAGCCGTTTGACATTAAATTTTCTTTATAAATATGATACATTGTATACTTAGCGCGGTTTGTTCAATGTTATGTACATTAATGTATCGGGTAAATGTATTAATTTATTTATTTACTATTGCATAATGTACACTCAGTTACAGGCTAGGCTAAAACTTATGAGTACATGACCCTGTTAGGGCGCAGCAAGTATTATTACATTTAACTTACATCTAGGTTAGATACATATTTGGAAGTTAACATTATATTGCACATACATACTAAATATCAATATCACAACATTCATTATTATTACTACTAATGTATAATCTCTTTGTAAACATATTTAATTTAATTTATATTAATTCATTCATTTGAAATATATAGGAACTACTACTTTATGAAGGGATGAGCTTTCCCACGCCCACGGGTTTTGGGGTTGATATAGTAGTCAGCCTTAAAAAGATGTAGGTATACATTGTGGTATTCCATTATTTGGAACCACATCTTTTAGTTTATTTACATATAAACACGTTACTCTTTCTTTATGTTATTATATTAAACAAACCACCTTTTGATATATTTTCCTATTAATATTCTATGACACATATATTTAACTCACTTTTATATTCTATAGCACTGTTTACCTCTGTAAAGCATACTTTTAATTATCTCTTGTTTTAGTATCCAAATCGATTTTATATTATTATCTTTCCCTTTTGTAAAAAACTTTAGAATATTTATATTCTAACGTTTTCATCTTAAAATGTCATCTGTCGTAATTTACTTTTCTAAAACATAGACAGAACACATCATAGATAAGTACACTCTATCTTCTCTCATAAAGTGGGTGTACACACTGAACCTTCGCAATAAGCGTAGATCTAAGATTTCTCCTCTGTAAGCCGTTTTTATTAGTGCTGGTCATATCTAAATTAAGAATTAACTTGAATATGTTTTTAAAACGTTTAAAATATGACACAGAACGATAAAAACGGTCTTCATATTTTTACGGTCTAGTCTTGTCTTTAGCTTCGGAGAGTCGTATTTTTAACTTGAGACGGAGTCACTGTTTTTATGCCCTTAAGTCTTATTTGTTGAACAGTTAGCTACTCGAATATTAGTCTCTTAAAACTAGCATAACTAGCGTGCGCGAGTGTCCTAATTTTTTTGTGTAATTTAAACTATCGATACTGAGTGGATTATGTCAATAAACATTCTAATACTGTGTAATACTGTGTTTAATTCGCTCGGCCCTCCTGCTTAGCCCTGTAGGAGGTGCTCACTTCTAACAAACTCTTAACCACGCGGCGTGAAACGCTGCGAGCACACGCACACGAAGGCCTCCGACGCTAGACGACGTTACTCTCCAAGAGAGACCTCCGCCGTCACCTGTGACGCTAGCGCGGTCCTCCCGCTAGGTGAGGCGCCTCAAAGCGCCTCCGAGATCTACAAACTCTCACAACCTCCTCTCTATTCCACAGGCTGGAGTGTACCTCCAGGGGGGATAATCCTCAGCCCAGCCTCCTGCACGCTGCCTGCGGCCTGCCTGCCTACCCACCTGTTCCACTGCCTGCCTGCCTGTTCCTGCCTAACCTGAGCCTGTCTTGTGCCTGTTCCTGCCTAACCCGAGCCTGTCCTGTGTCCTAAACTTACCTTTACTTTTGCTAATTTAACTTTTAATTTTAATACCTTTTTTATTATAATTTAATTTGTGACCTACGTTTCCCTCCACGGAGGAAAACGTTACGTTACAGTTTGGCGCCCAATTCCTAGAACCTTACACCCTTTAATTTTGGCGCAAACGTTACAACATCGACAATAATACATATGATTGTCTACAATTTGTGTTCCATAATACTGTATCAGAAGTAGCTACGCATAACTACAGTGTAGCTACATTTTCATAGAGTAAAAAATCCATCGGTATATTCATGTGTAGCCAATATATAACTCATAATATGTACTAATTATGTTAGCTACACATTGATGCAATATTATAGAACAAACATTTTAGACATTTAAATGAATTCTTTTGGATTTATACATCTTTTTGAGGCTCACTGTAACTGGTTCAAACATGTGCTGAAATAAAGTTTTTATTTAAATATTAGACCATAGGGGTGTTGACTGGGGAAAAAAACAATCTATTCAATCCGTCAGTCTGATAATTAAAAAAAACTCATTCAACGAAAACAACCGACTTCCAAAAAAATAAACTACAAAGTGAAAAATAAAAACTGTTTACAAAAAAAAAAACAACCGACTTCCAAAAAAAACACTACAAAGTGAAAAATAACTTTAATTTCGGAAGTCGGTGTCACTGATTTTGATTTTCGTTTTTGCCACCGACTTCCGAAATTAAAGTTATTTTTCACAAGTCGTTATTTTTTTTGTAAACAGTTTTTATTTTTCACTTTGTAGTTTATTTTTGGTGTGTACCTACCCCACACAAATTCAAACACCACTACCTGCTATGTAAATAACAGTGACAGGATGTTATCAATATTAGACACATATTTTTTGCTTTATCATATTAACAAAAAATGATTTAGATAAAACACATTAATCTTGGGGAGTGGGGGTTCGCTACGTCACAATTCAGTATAAAATCTACCGGAGAGTTACGTCATGCCACATTTTGACTCAATGTACTGCCGTAATCTTATGATTACGTTTAATAATCTATCAGAAGGACAGAAAAAAAATATCCAACTTCTGGATGCCTGTGCTAGCACGTTTTTGAATTTTGGTTCTTTCCGGAACAACTATCTTCTTCTTTAGTGCTGGCATCAGTCAGCTATATAAGTACCTGAGTGAAAACTAAAACGTAAAATCAGAACAATGAAAAAGTATCACAGTTTAATTTACAATTCAATAGGAATACTTGTAGTACCAAATTCCAATTAGATACCTACCGCTCGCTAAATGATAAACTAAAGTTATAAGACTTCTTCAATAGTTGTTAGTAATTCGATATACATATTATTAGAAAATCTAAAACAAACAGCTTCTCGAAATCAATTACTGAATTGGAAACTTGGTTCAAAACGGTTCGGTTAACGATAATGTTTCAAACAAAGTTTTCAGACGTTTTCGAGTGCCTCATAAATTATGAATAGTCGTTAGCAAAAACAAATAAATTGAAGATCCTGCCACAGGAAAAAAACATTAAATAACATTACGTAATACATTATTAGAGTCCAATTTTGAGTCTCAAATTGTTTATAATTTAACATCACGCCCATGTAATCCCCTAAGGATTATGCAGAGGTGTACCTATAGTACACCCACATTTCGCCAGCTATGTTTAGTCCTATGTAATTATGGGCGAAACAATTGTGCATTGGAGAGAAAAATAAAACTACATCCAGCCTTTTCAAACGGGCGTGTTCAAAACGAGTTCTGTCTTTTTCTCTGAATTGCATAGCCAAAATCCTATATGGATTTTTACATATGCATAGCACAAAAAAAAAACATGTTTTCCTCACATTTCACAGAGAATATGTTCCATACATTTCCTAGCAACTCACAAACGACACATCCTCGCTAGCACTGATATAATATCACAAAAGGCTCTCACATTCCGCATTCAATTCCACACAGTACATCACGGTATTGTGACGGGTATAAATATCGTTTTTGTTCGCGCTCGCCAAGCAAAAAGTTGCATGCAGAGCTAGGACATAGACGGCTGGCATAAAAAGCGTACGCGGATGCTATATATGTAATGTACGCAATATAATAAAAGCTTGTTATTTTTCAGGCTTTTGTGAAGGAGGCTGTGAAATGCCTCCTATCTGGAAGGAAAAAGGAAACTGAATACGAAGCTTTGAATGAGAGCAAAGTATTGAAAATAGAAGGTTTTGTAGCTGAAGTTGATGGAAACGAAGGAACAACTGACAGTGGTCCTTGAACATTTGAATAAATGTCACGACAACGTCATGGATAAATATGCGACTATACTCGCGTGAAGAAAGACAGTTACTTAACGTCATCGTACTGTAGTTTTTCAGGTACAAAATGAACATTTCAGAATTAATGATGCTCCAAAGATAGCCCGTCGACAAAAAAAATACCTCCATTTAACTTCTACCACAGTTTTATAGACCTAAACTAAAATAACTTACAAATCGTCACTAACGAGTCCCAATCCAGCAAAATCTCTATGACGTTCAAGACTGATTTTCATTTCCCAAGCGTTGGCATTGGCGTTAATTCCCTTCAGAACGGCGGCCAGATTGCAAAGTTTTAATTGCAAACTCTTAATGAGATAGGCCTGGCGTCGAAATAGACCAATGTCGCGTATCCGTAGTCTCCGCTAAATCACAGAATAGAAAGTAGGTACAGAAGGCTGAGTCCTTACAACGTGTGAAAAGAGGCGTACGCACACATTGATGCGTACGTTCGGCGATTTCAACCGAATGCTATACATAGTATTTTTATCTCATGAAGCGACGCGCGCTTGTGGTTACCAAGTTTACAAAAACGCCATGAATGTGTGTGTGTCATTGTGCGAAACAATGGCAAATTCCGAAGTATGTGAGTGTGCGTGTAGTGCTGACACTACTCTTCTTCACTCACACATTTACAGATAGTGCGATCCACGAAGACGCGCCCTACTCCGCGATTACTGTACTGTAAGCTGTATTTTACTACGGAGCGGAGCGGAGTGGGGCGCGTCTTCGTGGATCGCACTATCTATACTGCGTGTTTGTAAACTTGTTTACCACAAGAAAATCAAGCGTCGCTTCGTGAAACAAAAATACTGTAGTCGAAACTGCGCTTGCATTCACTGTAAGTCAAAATCAAAAGTCATTTATTCAAATTAGGCTGATAAATTAACACTTTTTTAACGTCAACGTGTGTCTGTGTGTGTGCATTCTCACTCGTCGAATGAGTCGACCTCTGTATTATTCTTTGCCAAAGTCTCGTGTAGTCTGCGCTAAATGCACTGCGGCGAATAATTGCTTTTATGTCGTCTGCAGATAAAATTGATACTAATTAGGTTGGGTTTTTCCTTTGAATAATTTTGGGAGGACGGTGTTTAGTGAAGCTAGTGTGTGGGGCTAGGATTTGTTAATTAGGTAGTAGCATCAACTGTTAGATAGAATAAGGAATGAATTAAAATGGACTGATAAAAGAATATTTTTTTTTGTTACCTTTTTTTGCGGCCAATACTATTATATAGGTATTGTAGGCAGGCCTATTTGATGTAATTAAAGAAGAATCAGATACAGAATATATTCTTAAAATTGTATAAGTTCTGTACATTCTAGCACAAAATAATGTACAAATATAAAATGTCATTCTTAACTAAGTACAATTATTTTTAAGATATTTTATTTACTTTAAGTCCAATATCATTAAAATTAGGTAAAATAAATGTCAAAATTAATTAAATGTAATTTTTTTATTTTTACAATATTCCATAAATTCACCAATGTCAAAAACAATAATTATACAATATTCAACTTGTCAAATTTTTCTGGAACATGGAGATGGGAAGTTCTATAAACGAGTAAGGTAAATTGATATACACATAGAGAAGATGAAAACTGGTGTCGTTAAAAAACCACGCTCGTGAATATGAATGAATATCGTTGTAGGCATAGTGCACAATATGGCAATGCAAGCGGCCAAATTATGCAACCACAGTACTATTACATTATAACAGTCTAGACCGAACCTAAGATGTGTAATGGGGGGAGTAAGCCTAGTGGCCCGAAACACAGCCTCCATCGGAGAAGCCTCCAGGCTTGCACATTGCGTAATTGAGAACATAATTGTAGTATATTGAACTACTTGAAACGGAATAAAGGAATCTATACTAATATTTTAAAGAGGTAACATTTGTGAGTTTGTATATTATTATACGGAGTAATCTCCGTAACTACTGATATGATTCCGAAAATTCTTTCACTAGTGGGAAACTACAGTATTGCCGAGGGTCATAGGATATTGTACCTATTTTATGTTTAAACAAGAAATTTCACGTGGACAAAGTCGCGGGCAGAAGCTAGTCAATACTACAATAATATATAATAATATTATAAAGAGGTAACATTTGTTTGTTTGTTTGTAAGTTTGTATCCGGATTTGAAAAAAAATTTTTGCATCGATTAGCCCAATTCGTGAGGAAGGTTATTACAGAGATTGGATGGGGGAGCATCAAGTGGTAGGATGGTGTAACTGAAATATTTCCAGAAGTGAAACGTGATTGATTGCAAAGGCCAATCAACTCACTCAAGTTGTTTGAAAGTTATCAATTCATCCGTAGACAACATTTTACGCAACCAGCAACTTTACGAGTCAAATGTCAAATTAAAGTCTATTCTCTTGGAAGTCCATTAAAAAGTCTCAAAACCCGAAATAGATGTCTAACAACATAACTTTGCTGGTGAACAACGAAATCACTGACAAATATAAAAATAACTCTACTCATAGTTTACAGATGGGTCACTCCGCATTTTAGGTAGGAAGCTACAAGTTGGTACGCGGCGGGCTCGGCTTGTCGAATTCAGTACGCGTAACGTAGTCAGAAGATATAAGAGCTATGCGATAGAAAGAGAGACAACTTCTAGGTAAATATAACTGTAGGTAATCAGCGCTGTGCGACCTGAATTACACATTATTTTGTCGTGACAAGAGTCGCTTTTTATTTAAATGATTTTGCGGAGTGACCCGTCTGTACTACTAATCTGTGCCACATTCTACCTACTTATTTTGTGCGTAGGTAAATCAGAAAAAACATTATTAATTATTATTATTTTATACCGGTTTCTCCCCACCTGTATCCAAATGGATACAGCAAACGAAACTTCCTTCAAATCCCACTGTATCCATTTGGTAACGGCATGTACACGCGGCTTAAATCACTATTTTTACTGCTAAATAATGGCTCATAACGTCTGTGGGCTGTTTCACTCTATGGCCTGGCGGATATTCTCGTCAACTAGACCTAAAATAATCAAAAAATTACGGTAACACCAAAACATTTCTGAAAAATGTCGAAAGTGACGTAAAGCGCACGTCAATGTCTATGGCATTAAGTCCGCCTCTGTACATTTGTGTGCAAGTATAAATAAATAAATGTCAAACCGCGGGGCTTGAATGTTAAAACGTTTCTTTTTTTGGAGGGAAGACAGGTTAAATCACAATTATAACACTTTTATAGACTCATCCAAGTCGATGTTATGTCTACACAAATACAATTTTACTTTACATTTACTTTAATTACAAATAATAAAATGACCTGTAGACCTTCAAAATCACCAATATTTATTACTGCTTTACGTGATCTTTACTCAAACGCAATAACTTGTGAAGTCATATAACCAACTACCTTTTGTTATTAAGTACTACCTATGACTATTTATTTATTTTATTGTATGTCATGTTTTTCTTTTCTGTTCATGTATTTAATTATTTTAAAATATTGTTTTTTCTAAGAATATTCTAATGACACCATTTTTTTGTTATTTTTTTTAGATTTTGGGAAATTATCAAATAACTTCACCCGCTCTGGGCGGAGCCCGTGGGGGTGGCGGGCGTGTCAGACTTTTACTGACTAAAACCCACCCGTGTTCCTTCCGTTGCCATGTGTCACTTATAAATTTGTATATCTTAATTATGACAAAAAATATCGCACCCCCTATTTATCTAAACACACTTATGATGTTTAACAAATAAACTAGTTTGATTGATTGATTAATCAAAAACATTCAAATGAATGAATGCAATTAATGTTAAAATTTATGCTACATCTAAGTTGTGTCATACTGTACTCTATAATTCATTCCGATTCTGCACAAAGAAAAAAGATATACGAGAATCTCAATCGTAAACCCACTCATAATTTTCGCGTGAAAATCTACGAGAAGAAGTGCCTACAGCAGGTATCAACAGGAGATTAGACAAAAAACAGATGCGAAAACCGACGGATGGTCGACGGCCGTCGCCGGTATGTTGATTTTAATTTGCGTCCTGTCCCAACTCTGTTAGTTTTACATTTACCTTTCAGGGTTCCAGACAGACGACTGATAAATTAGTGATACGTGTGTGTGAATGCATAGTGTACTTTTACCTGGAGTGTACGAAAATCGATGTGTAATGAACGGACTTCACGACGAGCTGGGAAGTTCTCTGTGCGATCCATTGAATGTTTTTATTTCGTGCTGCAGAGAGTTAGGATAAAGGTACATATCTAGACAAAAATAGTTTCCAATCATTTGGCAGGGACTTTTAAATTGTGTGTAGGTATCTACTGAGTAGGTACTTAAGCTTTTACATAACATCACACCTGTATTCCCCGAAGGGGAGTGCAGAGGTGCACCACCTGGTAACTGGCAGAAATGTGGGTGTACTGTATACACCCCCATTTCTGCCAGATAAGTTTAAGTCGCATGATCTTGGCCAATCGCCATCTATGTGGCGAGTCTATATTGCTCTCAACCGGGCATAAATCCAGACTCCGGGCTGTTACTGAGAATTTCCAGATGGAAAAACCCAATAACACTGCCCGACTAGGGAATCGAAACCAGGACCTCATGCTCAGCAGTAGGGCTGCAACCACTAGACCAACTAGGCAGTCATAGATTCATATAAACAAACACGAATCTCCAATGCCAGCTGTCGGAACCGGAGGAACTACATAAGTATCAGCACGATTTTAAAATATGTTTTGTTCGAAGCCAACCACTCAACAAACAAAAGAACAGAAACAAAACATCAAACATCAACTCTCAATGAACATTAATTTGTCTTTAGCTGTGCGTTTGCACTGGTGAAACATTCCCAACAAAACATGTTGCAGTCTCTATTTTCTGTCAATATTCCATACAATGTTTGACAGGAACTAGAGATTTCAACAAATTTGTTGTGATTGTTTCGCCAGTGCAAACGCACAGTAATAAGGGTATCTTGTACCTGAAAAAAGTTAAGAATTGCTTGCAATGGCATCGGTGTTTATTTTTGCCATTTGTGCAGGGACATTGATTGTTTATAAAATTGAAACAATGTTTTATTTAATTTGACATTTTAATTTTTCTCCTCAGGATCATTTTGATCCTTACATACTCCTTTTGTTTCGTTGACTGAGTACTACGCACCTGAGCTTCCTGAAGAACACCACCAATAAGGTCCACTATACCTACTTCCTTCTTATACTCTACTCCCGGCGTTTCTACTCACGCCTTGTAAATACCTTTTGTTAATCACCTTTCGCTCATCCTCTTAACACGACCAAACCATACTGCATTCGCAATTCATTTGCCAAACATGTAAAGAAACACGAGTTTTACGAAAAACAACTATGTAAGGCTGCTTTTCCACCAGAGATGTGCTATGCTACGTTGCTATGGATGCGTGTGACATCCACCAATCATATTCATTCGCTATGTGGACCAATAGAGGACCAATGAATATGATTGGTGGATATCAAACGCATCCATAGCAACGTAGCATAGCACATCTCTGGTGGAAACGCACCTTTATTCCTACACATAAGGTTCAGTTTGCGCTACAGCTTCATACTATTTATGACTTTTTCAACAGTACTAGTCTGTCTAAATTAAACTTTATTTACACTGGCATAAAGTTGATGTTTGTCTAAGTGGAAAATTCGTGTTTGTTTACATGTTTGGCAAATAAATTCCGAACGCAGATAATAATAAAAAACTTTATTGTTCAAGAAACCAGTACGGTACAGTAAATATCACTAGCCTCCACACTAGGATTCCCTGTGTCGTGGAGACTAGTCTCCTTCGTCTTACAAGTTATATAACGTACAAATTGGTACTTTAGGTGGGCACATACATAACATCAGTCGGTAAGATTTTTGAAGCGACAATAATCGAATGTTATTCCAATACAATAAAGTCAACTAAACATCTTGTCTATCTAATAATCAGATGCATTCAATTTATATGTGTAGAGTATTGTATTGTATACAATGTGTAGTGTGGGTGCGTGATGAATGAGTGAGTTAAGGTGGGTTTGGACCAAACGAAGATAGAACCAGGGCAAGTGTAAGAGCAATTCCTTTCTTGACATCCATAATAGACCAACGAAGGAATACTCCCACTCCGTTTAAACATATGGATACCTGATAAGTGGCGCCAGAATAAGCATTCGCTCGTTTGGTTCAAATCGACCTATATGTATTAGTGTGATGAATGTGTGTGCTGTGCTCATGGGTTAAGGAACTTCTCCGTGCTTTCATAGTCCATTCCTGCTAGAAATTTCGAGAGGTGACTTTTACATTTATTTCTAGTCATGGTCAGTATATCCATTTCACTATTGAGCTTACTGTAAATAAATGGTCCCATAAAAAGCAAGCATCTGTTGCCAAAAAAGAGTCTACATTTAGGTTTATGCCATTTGGGTTTGTTTGCATTTCTAAGAGATCGCACGTTGGTGTATGTTAACGCACTATGGGCATTTTTATGGTACCTTAGTGCCACTGCCATAATATACAATTGGCGCACACGCAGATATTAAGCATACTCTTTAAAAAAAAATCACTAGGGTACATCTTCTTTTAAACCGCTCCGTTGCCTTATCACATCAACAAACAAAGACAATACAAGACAAAGACAGACAGACAATCAAGCAAACAATTGTAGACACTTTAAGTTGCAAGTCCATTTCCTAAACAATGAATGTCCTTGACTTTATCACATGTGAATCTCAGTAATTATTGCTGCGTTGATAAACTGAATGTCATTCGTCTATACGAGGTTCAAAATGGGTGACGATTGAAGGAGTATACTCTGTGATCAGTGACAGGGGGTCAAAGGGTCACGTTCAGTAAAGACACTTAATTAGACAAATATAGCTCATAAAACGCCTTTACAGTTGCCATGTCATTCTGTTTTCATTTTTAAGTATCTTCAATTTGAATATAATTCAGCATGAGAGTGCAAAAGTTCCTCATATGATCTGTACCTAATTGCGTAATACACGATCAATCAGAGTCTGAATCGTTTCGAAACATATTGCTAATCTATTGCTTTATAAGTTCGAAAAAAATCTGCTCATCAACGTAAATAATGGAATGAATGTTGTTGAATTGTCAAAATGAAACTGATTAGTCGTAATCGTTTACGAAAATGCGCAATTAGGTAGCTGGTCTATCAGCTGGGGAATATCAATAGAAAATAATTCTTGATAACAAAATATACGATTCATTCTTGGTCCGTACTTGCCAAATGCCAAAGCTCAAAGGTTATTTAGTTATTATAGTCCCAATTATTAACGGTTTTAAACAAGGAATCCAAGAAACGATATACTTAAGAAACACCTATATACGACAATATCAAAATAGTTACTTAGAAAAAATAAAAACAAAGTGCGTACTAATGAAAGTCTGAGTACACATGAAAGAGGTTCGCAATCTCAGTCTGTCGCATTCGAAATTCATAAGTCAGTCAGAGCACTCGCCCACAGCATACTCTCTCGCGGCACTGGACAAAAGACTCGCCCCAACCTGTGCCTTGTTCAAACACCAATGTTCCGTTCAAATATTTGTCTAATTATAAACTGTACGTAGTCTCAGGTACGGTGTTACGGCGTGATGTGGCTATGTTTAGAAGTTTTTCTGATTGGAAAATGGAAGGTGGAATTTTTGTATATAAATTTCTAGGAAGGATACCTTTTTAAAGTCCAGTTGAAAACCAGAATCACGCACTAGTTATCATACTGGTAAACTGTGCCTATGTGGCGCACACACAATTTTTTATTTATTTAAGATTATTCTTTATTTTTAATATTGTGTGTGAAAAGAAAGAAAATCGATTTATTTCTTTCTTTTACTTTTTATTTTTCACTAATTTTTGCCCGCGACTTTGCCCGCGTGGTTGTTGGAAAATATCCCACGGGTACGTACTACCGGGATTACATACCTAATAGCCGAGGAAAAGGTCATTGACTCCTACCGCTGCGCCCGCGCAACCATAATTGTTTTGTTACGCATAATTTTGAATCTGTGAAATTTGAATGATATGTCAGGCATATTTTAATCAAAATTAAATACCTAATTTTAATAAGGTATTTTATTGGATAAGAATAAATATAATACCGGTCAAAATAGCTTCGGAAATAACAATTTTTTTTAAATCAATTTTTGAAAGATAAAAATGGTTATTGTGTCTCTACCCAATATGGTGGGCTATGTTGAATTTTTTAAGACGTATAATCCTGTAGAACATAATTTTTATATATCTTTTACGGTTTACGCGGCCCACGACAGTAAAGCAGTCGGCATGATTTTTTCCGACATCTTCAACAATAATCGTCTTATTTCAGCCAATTTACACAAAACCTTCATGAATTATTCACCAAACCATTCCTCATGGATCACTCCGTCCATTGGTGAAAACCGTTTGAAAATCAGTTCGGTAGTTTTTGTGTTTATCGTGTTCAGATAGACAGACAGACGCGGAGGGGGACCTTGTTTTAACCGACTTCCAAAAGGTTATCAATTCGATTGTCTATTTTTTTTTTTTTTTTTTTTAATGTATGTTCGGGCATAACTCCGTCATTTATAGACGGATTTGCAAAATTCTTTTTTTTTGTTTGAAAGGGTATACTTTCGAGATGGTCCCATTGTCGATCAGGATCTGATGATGAGAACCTGGAGAAATCGAGGGAACTCTTCAAATATTATAGGCACACCTATAGCGATTTAAGTATTTTTTATAACAACACGTGCAGTTGCTCTTGGAAAGCACCATTTGGTGAAGTGGAATTGATGAAGACCACAGATGGCCACCAGAACTACTCAATAATAAGTATTTCACAGGTTGCGATTCGATTACATTAATATGAATACCAAGCAATTTATGCTCGTCACAATGTATATGGACAATTGGAGCTGATGGTGAAGTACCAGGAAAACTCCTCAACGATTAATGTCCCATCTTCGGAAAAGCAATATTTTGTAAAAGGAGATGAGTAGTCAACATAAGGCTATTGTAACTTAGATAAATTATAAATTATCCCACTAAAAAGCGAAAAATAAAAACTTTTGGTTTTGTATTTTCGTTATTTGCCACCGACTTCCGAAATTTAAGTTATTTTTCACTATGTAGTGTTTTTTTGGAAGTCTGTTGTTTTTTTTTGTAAAAAAGTTTTTATTGAATAAAATCGGATTGACTTTTCAAACATGTGTCAAAATAAAATAATTTAAATCAAAAGCACTAAGTAATTGATATCAATTTCGAAGCAAATCACTCCCAAAATAACTTTCTACCCCTATTTAACTCCGCTAGGGGATGAATTTCAATAAAATACGAAACAGGTCTTCCATTAATTCTGTTAAAAAATGTGTATGCAAAATTTGAAGTAGATTGGACCAAGGAATCACGTTGTCCCATACAAACTTTGCCCACCTTTTTCACCCCCTTAGGGGTAGAATTTCGAAAATCCCTTTCTTATCGGATGCCACGTCACACAAAGAACACACCCTCCAAGTTTCAGATCACTACGATCAGCGGTTTAGGCTGTGCATTGATCCGTCAGTCAGTCATTCAGGACAAAGCATTTTATATGTATAGATTATAGTATTTCGTGCAGTTGCTCTCGGAAAGCACCATTTGGTGAAGTGGAACTGATGATGAAGACCACAGATGGCCACCGGAACTGCTCATTAATAAGTATGTCACGGGTTGCGATTCGATTACTTTCATATGGTTGCCGAGCAATTTATGCTCGTCACAATGCATATGGACAAGTGGAGCTGATGTTGAAGTACCAGGAGAACTCCTCAACGATTAACGCCCCTGCATCGGGATAACCAATGTTTTGTAAAAGGTGATGAGTAGTTGACATTAGGTTATTATAACTTAGATAAATTACAAACTGACCCACTAAAAAGCGTAAACTTAATATCATTATGTGGATGATATGATTATGGTACCACAACTAAAAAGTGAACAATAAAAACTTTTGGTTTCGTATTTTTGTTATTTGCCACCGACTTCCGAAATTTAAGTTATTTTTCACTATGTAGTGTTTTTTTGGAAGTCGGTTGTTTTTTTTTGTAAAAAAGTTTTTTATAATGTAAGGATTTTGTGGGCATAAGAAGTTAGAATGAAGAAACTGGTAATATGAATAAATGAAACAATTATGACGCCATGACTGAAACATGTCAAACCTAAATCAATAGTTTTTTGCCATGCAATCCAATTAAAAAGCAATAACTCAAGTATTACTTTTTCTACTATTTAGATAATTTCCTACTAGTGTAAAAACAATCGAGATGAGAAAAAAAATGGAGTATAACCGTGGGTATGGGTATGTAGTGACAAGTGACAAGTAATTTATGCAAATGACGGTGAGACAGATACAACGTAATTTTTTAGATTTATAACCTATGCCTGTTTGTCAAATGACTTAAAAAGTGATTTGTGTAAAGCCAATAAAGTTAATAAAATTTCAAATTAATTAAAATAAATACCGAAAGTAAAATCTATTACTTTTTTATAATTGTTTTTACAGGAAGATAAGATTTTATCGAGATATGAAAATGAATGATTATCGAGATATGAAAAAAATATAAAAATGATAATCAGATCAAAGTAAATTCCAATATTTCATAAACAAGAGTTCATAAATAAATTATAAGTAAAGATAAAATTTTACTATCACAACTTCCTCCTTTCTATGAAATATTAATAACAGAAGTATCTTGTTTACCGATACTTTAGGAATGGATTTGTGTATATTAACGTAAATTAAAATTAAATTAAAACAAGATAACTTTGGACAACCACACAAATATTATATTTAAATAAATAACACAACGCCTCTTACGTTCGCTTCTTCTTTAGCTTCTTTGATGGTTTCGAGTTCAATAAGCGTATTATAATCTCTAGTACGTTCAAAATCACGTACACAGCCACCAGTACTAATATTAAAATGAAAGCGTAAACATCAATCATGGTGTACGCGATCCAACTTAATTCTAACGCTGGGTTCTTCATATAATGTGCTCCATTATTTCTCATAACATACTCGATCCAAAACATGGCGGTGTCCAAAGCGTTCATTGGTCTATCCTTGAACCTAACCGACATTTCCTTAGCCTTTATCCTATACGAATCATTTGTAAGAACTTCATTCAACGTTTTAGATAATGTTTCTTCATTTATATGTGGGTATTTCAATATTTTGCCGTAGCCTAGGGACTCCGCTTGTAATAAGTTGTTGTACTGGTCCGCGTAGATTGGTATACCTACGATTGGAACTCCATGGAACGTAGCCTCTTGTGTTCCTATTAGTCCGCCGTGTGACACGAATACTCTGATGTTTGGATGAGCTGCAAGAAACATAGTTAGAATGAGACATATGACTTAGTGAAATTTAGTCTAGTAATTTGCATTCATTATGTTAAAATGTTTAATGATTACATAATAAATAAATTATTTTTGGGCATATACATAGTCTCATTATCAAATAATGCGTAATATCTATCTCTGATCCTGCATTTTTTTAGGGTTCCGTACATCAATAGGAAAAAACGGAACCCTTATAGGATCACTCGTGTGTCTGTCTGTCTGTCCAACTGTCACAGCCAAGTTGCTCCGAATCTAATGTTTCTGAAACATATTTTTGAACTAAAATGTTAAGTTTGTTCTTGGGATAAATTCGTCCAAACTATGGAACCCTTCATTGTGCGTGATTCGACACGCAATTGACCAGTTTTCTTTTTCTTAATTTCAATCAATAATTTAAAACCAATACTTACACAAGATTTCTTTTTGCGGCAACCAGTTTCTTACAATAAGATTATCTGGTTTGTTGTCCAATTTGTCGTCTTCCCATTTCCAAAGAACAGTTTGTTTAAGTTTCCTGAACACGTTGAGGACTGCGTTTCTTTTTTCAGCTGGCAACTCTGAACTGCGTACATTCGATCCGAAGTTCATATAAACGGCTCCATGTTTGGCATTATCTAATATTTTTTGAAGATCCTATAAAAATATCCAAATGAGAAATGGTTACGGAAGTAGAAATAATGCTTTTTCAACTAATCGTAGGCATAATAAAGAGCTTCAATATGGAATTAATAATTATAATTGTGTTTTCGTTGTTTTTTAATGAACAACGAAAAATCTGGATTGTTTTGAGTAAAGCACTTCGTGGGTGTAGTCAAATTGTATCAAATGACTCTATAAAAATTGGTATAATTGGTGGACCACCAACAAAAGGGAATAGTGCAATAATTTTATTCATAGGCAAATGGCCAATGGTAGATTCATCTTGACACAGATTTAAATCAATAACTGCAGTACCCAGTATTAAGATGATGTAACAGATTTTAATATACGTACCATGGATCATACTATCAGACAATACAGCCCATAATTTAGAAGCACCTATTCTAATACCAGCCCAAAATAATAATGTACCATCGACAACTATTAGTTCGTAGATAATGTAAGCGGTATACAACTCAAGTACTAGAAAACAACGCTATACAATGTTAGTAACGATCCCAAATTGAATATTACGAATGACAATGAACGAACTGTAGAACTAAACATTACAGACAACATAATAGATGTCAATTTATACAATTCTATATGATTAGGTAGTTGTCTTAAGTTATTATGTAAGTACGTTGAGAGATAAAGACACCCACTTACATAGAAGTAATGATATAGAACTAATATTAGTAGTGTAAGAGTAGGTAGGTATAATCGTGTATCGCTCATGCGGCTACTGATGATTAATAAGTTCATAGACCGACCGAATATATCAACATTGCGCGTGAGGAAATTGTTTACCTATTGATGATCACTACGATTTGAGATGACGATCGACTGAAGATATTATAACGCTTTACTGAATTATAGATTAGCGATAAGAAAATAATTGTATATGGTTATATAGGTGGTGTGCAATAAAGCATATTCTATCTATATATCTATACGAGTATACAATAGCATAACCTACTTGATTTTTATTAGTCTTGCCGGAAATTAATAGCGAAGCAACAGTATAATAATATAATTATTTCTAGATTTTTATTGCAAATTCCATAGACTTGTGTGTCCTTGGCTTTCAATCAACTTTTTATGAAAACGTTTCCAGTCAGTGTCAAGTTAGCTTATGGTTATTTATAGGTAGACATAGAACAAGTTTTAGTATAGAACAAAAAAATAACCAAAGGTTATTTATTACCCAATAGTTATTTGTGTAAATTTAATTGTCTTTGCTAGCATGGATGTGTTTGGAATCTTTGGAGGTATCTATGAGTTTAGTATTTATAATTATATTCGTATGAGAAATATCAGGTTTCTTACCTCAGGTAATTTTGTGTCACTTTCGGTCAAATGTACTCCTCCAATTTCCACTGCATTCGGAAGGTAAGCTGCTGAGGCGTCAAAACTGAAATGTCCATTCATCAAAATCAGGGAGGCATTTTTTTGCAAGTCATACAATTTGGGGACCGGTTTCGGTAAGTCTGGCAAGTACTTCCTCACAAGCTTTTCGTGTTCTTCAAGATACCAGTATCTCCAATAAAAGTATTCGTATACTGTGAAATACCAATTCCTCAGTCTACCCCAAAATGATGTCGGGTCCCCGACATCCAGAAATTCTGAGATAACCGTGGCCAACTGTAGTGGGTTCCTACTTACAACATTATGTCTCATGCAATTCCCGAATGTCGTAACTAAGACTAACGGAGCATTGTACTTGTAGGCTAGAACATTCAGGGCTTCTTGAAAGAACTGTTCACTGATGATCAAGTCAAACTTGGTGTCTTCTTTGAGAAGTGTTCTGATTTCAGTTGAGTTTAGTACAAGTTCTGTGAAAGCTATGCCACCTTTCCATAGAACGTTGTGGTGGAATTGCTCCGCAGATGCGTCTACCATGTCGAAGACATTTGGTCTGCTGCCTCCTAGAAATATAAATAATGTCATTTCATTGCTTGCATTTTAAATCGTATCTTCATGCTTCACACTTGTACGGAAATCGTAAAATTATGTTTCAAGGTCTCGTCATATTTAGCATACATTACGTAAAGAGATTAATACTAGAAATGTAAAGGATATTGCTAGGAATAAATATAATTAATTTGGAATAAGAAAGGAGAAATGGGAGGGACAGTAGGTACTGGGACACAAAATAACACAAAAAAACGGAATAATTTAGATGATTGGTAATACAAAAAATATAATGAAAAAAAAACCTAAATTTTTCAAATTAAAACTAAAATGTATTAAGCCTGTAAACATTTCTATCCCAGACTTGTTTAAACTTTCAGTTTTAAACTTTAAACTTTCTGTTTGACTCCCCTAAATAAAACACCATATG
This sequence comes from Agrochola macilenta, assembly GCA_916701695.1. Classification (NCBI taxonomy): domain Eukaryota; kingdom Metazoa; phylum Arthropoda; class Insecta; order Lepidoptera; family Noctuidae; genus Agrochola; species Agrochola macilenta. The sequence continues at coordinate 11,620,438 of OU753562.1, forward strand.
AACTCACTCACATAAATAAAACACTATAGTAAAAAATATTGACTTACCTATAACATCCCAAATCTCCTTTTCATCCACCATGTATTGGTGATAGTTCGGCGGAGGATTAGTTACTCTGTTACCAGTCATTACAGTTACATTATGCCCCCTTCGAGCCAGCTCCAATCCAATAGGTTTTAACATAATATAATGAGATTTCGACGTGAAAGGCACCACATACAAAATATTCGCCGACTCACAATATTTTGCCACAGTCAAGAAAAACAAAACAAATTTCAAGATATCCTGAAAAAAAACTACGTTAATTTTTTTTTTACACGAATTTAAAAAAAGTTAAATGTAGAAGTTTAGAAAAACACGCACCATTTTGAAATGAGAAGATTTTTGTTCGAAATTTAAGCGGTTTGTTTTTAAATTGTTCTAAATGGATACTACCCGCTGCTTACAATCATTACACTAAACTGACTTACTGACGAGTTGACGAGCACACTTTAGATTATGCGAAGGTACATTAGATAGTGATGTCCGTAGTAGATTTTTCTTGTCGTGTCACAGATCAAGTTTGAAATACAAACGTTTTAATACGAGTAAATTATTTTTTTTGTGTTATCTATTTTTATAAACAATGAATAAATAAATGCAATCCATTTTTTTGATAATTTAAAAAGGTATTTAAATAGAAAACCTTTCCAAAAATAATGTAAACAACATTTTGTATCATTTGTTTTATAAAATTGTGTACACATTTTTTATTTTATGCTCTTTTTAAACCTTTATGATTTAGTCGTACCTTGAAATATTTTAACATATTGTTTTTTTAATGATTGATTACTTTAAATAAAAATCATCGTCATTCAATGGATGTCGGATCTAATATATAACAAAAATAATTTAAAAAAACCCCTTTTTAAAGTGGATACTTAAAACTTGCTACCTTGCTCTTAGCTACCACGGCTTATTTTAATTTAATTAAATTTTTAAATTGTTATTTTTACTTTTTTCATCGTTCTCACATGTGAAACTTCAACATGAATGATGTAACCAATATTTTGTAACCATATCATGATTTAAACAGTGTCCGTGGAGTTTCTTGCCCGTTCGTCTCCATAGGTACCTGCTACGCTTTGGAATGGGCATCTAGCTTCATCTTTCTGACTGACCGACCCCTTGACAATTCAAAAGTGCCTATAATTGGTTTATTTGAAATAAATGGTTTGAGTTTGCTATTTTCCCCAGCCTCTCATATCTATGTACTATTTTTGCTTCCGTGTTGCTTATAGAATCTAGTCGTGTGCTCGTTAGCAGCCCTTCCCCAGTTCCTCATCTATTGAAATGCCAGTTCCTGACTTTAATAATGTGCCATTAAATTGTGACGTAGGTAAAAGTACACCTACTTAAGAAGTAGGTACCTAAAATATTTAGTTGTGAATGTTTCTGTGATCCTCGTTAACCAGGGAATTCCACAGATATCCTAGGTAAGTTATTTATACGTAACTGTACAATAACGTGTTGTGGTGGGAATAGTTACATCATTTTAGAATAAAACTACATGTAGGTAAGTGTTGGAACTACATTTACTACGTTGCGTTGTATGTAAAACATTAACGTAAAAATGGCAAGACTTTTATCGAATCTCAATGGTTTCGCGGCGGAGGTGTGCTACCGGCGGCGCAAATAATTCCCATTTTCCTTTCATAAAATATTATTGAACACTCTAATATAATGACTGCGCCTCTTTTTGTGAACCAAAAATAATTCCTATTTTGTGTAGCGCTTGCCGGCTGCTGTCGCGGCACTGTTCGCTTCGCTTGCTCGGCTCGCGCGCGGTTGGTATCAGTTCTAACCTAATCTAACCCGTTTGGCCGGAGTACATAGCTTAGTCACTGCGTCCAACTGTGAGTAAAGGCCAGAATGAGTAAAAGAGGCTCAACTATTTAAAAAAGTGTGCGTCATTAAAAGCCCAAAAAGTGAAGGTTCATTAATTGACCGACCGAGAGAAGCGTCTCTGCTGCAAGTTTGGCAAAATTTGATTTTGTGTGTCTGTTTGTTGGTACTCCTCTACAGGTCGTATTTTACAACCGATCTGGACGGAACTTGGTATACAGGTTTCACTACTTTATAGTTTTTTTTCGTCGTCGGGGATTTTTGATTGCAGGGGTACTTCCTCCAAAAAGGGGCAAAAAGGGGGCTACCGGATATCTCCGCCTTATGAGATCCGATTTCGATGGTTCTTTTGTATTTGAAAGTGAGTAACTTTAAATTGGTCTCATAAAAAAACTGTGAAGATCTGATGAAGGTCTTCGACGTAATGAGCAGAATAGCTACTCAAAATGCAGTAAATTGCTCACTTTTAGGTTTCTACCAGTGGAATCAGCCCTTTAACTACTAGGTAGGGATTGATGGAGCACCTGGGACCACCACAAAACTAGAGAACACTGAAAATTTAGTCCCGTCGAGCATTTTGTGTCTGAATTTTGTTAGGTACGAGTAGGTGTAAAGTAGCTTCAAAAGTAAAGTCTCGTGTTTAACAGATAGCTAGTAGTTGGTTAGTTATGGGTTAGTTTATTTCTGTTTAATTATCGTCTTGCACTGTAGGTTACTAAAAAGCATATGGTGATATGCTTTTTAGTAACCTACAGCCGCAGTCGGGTGGTTTTTAAAGTTGTATAGGTATATTAATTATAGGATTTTAAACTGACATGGCACATTAATTTTTACAAAAATATTTGTGCTCTTGAGGTCTGCTGTTCGCAGAAAGTTTAAAAAGCATACATCATTAGAAAGTCAATAAGTTTTTAGAGGATCAATTAAATATTTCCCAAAAAAAAGTTAGTTTACGAGTATGTTTATGTCTTAAAGAGATAAAAGTTCAAGTACACTTCTTGGCAATTTTTCTAAGCAGATAAACCAAAAAAACTAGCTTTTTCAAATAACAGACTCTAATCAGTATCTTAAATATAAATTATCTTGTTAACACATTCTAAAAGATAATGCCCAAATTTTAGGGTAAAGTTTGCCTCATTGAATAGTCCGAGATACCTATTATTATACCCTTAATTGTTATCCACTCTCATATCCGGATTATTGTATTCAAACAATGGTAGCTATATTTAGTTGAAACAATTTGTTGCCCAAATATGATAATAAGATTAGGGACGCTGTGGGTAAGAAATATTCGTATTTAACTCCCTTGGCCCTTGTCCATGCAAAACACCGTCCTAATGTCCCCATTTGTTCTTTGTTTTCAGTATATCTATGTTAATTAAGTTAAATTTCACTAGCAAATAGTTAATATTGGTGTTTTGCTAAAACCGATTTTGTTTATCTTTCTTTTTTGTTTTCATAATTATGTTCCACCACTGAACGCAGATACTTTTTGTAACAACGCCATCTACAATAGCATTGACGAACTACGAAGAGACTTCATTCTTATATAGCTTACTTCTAAAGATTTTACAAAATGAGCACAGACTCTTGTGCAGTGATGTGCTCATGATGTTTCACTTATATTTAAGTTACATGCTTTTGTTTCGGATTTCAGAAACAACATTGTATGGGACAACGCTGTTTGGCTTTATCAACAGCAAACTGCTACTTCTTCATCGTATCGATGATTCCATAGGTACCACGCTGAAGATGTGTGCATGAAAGCAACTCACATGAAAAAAAGAAATAGCTAAATTAATCGTTTATTTTGAAGTTCTTTAGAAAATATTTTTGATAGGTAATGAAAAATGCAGTTATGTAATAGAGTGCACGCAACGTAAGTCTGCGCGCGACTGGTAGCGTGCTTACTTTTTTAAAGATTCTATACTATATTTAAAATATAATATCAAATCTATATTAATAATTAATTTTAATATTAATTAATTAAATAATTCTATCTTTATTTGATCTTACTTGACAAGATGCGCGCGGCGCGGCATACGATTAGTTCCGATTTCAGCCGCGCGCAAACTTATCCTGTGAGCACTCTAGCGTTAGTTAGGTATTCGATGTTAACCACTTAATTATGTAAATATTGCTAGATTTATGTTAAAATTGTACCTATATCTCACAGATATTTCTGTTTTCTTTTGCCAATCCAAATCTATACGATAAATTGTGATTCATTAAACATTTTAACAGTTTTAAGGATTGTGTAGACATTATACAACTTTATTTATTTATTTATTTAACAGTTTATGTACACACATATAAATAGACAAGAAGAAAGGAACAGAAAAATACGTACAAAGGTGATGCTTATTTCTAAAGAAATCTCTTCCAGCATACCTGCGATAGGAAAGTAGTTAAAGAGATGTAGACAACGTGTGTAAGATTAGAAGAGAAAATAATATACATAAAATAAAAACACTTAATTATTCACTACTTTGTGTAATGGCCGGACTTTTCATGTTATCAGCACCCTTATTTCTGATGACGTATTCGATCCAAAACATAGCTGTGTCTAAAGGCTCAATAAGCCTGTCTTTGATCCTACGAGATAAGTCCTTAGCCCTATTTAAATAAGTATCATATTTAAAGAATTCATGTAATAGTCAAGGTTTTTACCGGATAATACGTATTTTATTGACTTGAATGTGCCCTGGCGGCTGTGAGTATGTCATGCTCACTCAGATGTCTCGCTGATGGTGGCGCGTGTGTTGGATCATTTAGCTCCCTTCAAAATGGTTGAGCTGAATGGTGCTAATCCATGCGTCATGTTCGTGAACGGGCGCCGTCAGTTGGGACAGGTCAACTCTTAGCTGCCTTGGCTGATTTAAATTTTTGAATTGTTCTTTGTTTTATATTTTTATTACGGACGCTTCTAACGTGCACGTCTTTCTACATTGTTCTCACATATTTAATTTCAACATGAATGATGTAACAAATACTTTGTAACAATTTATTTAAAAGAGTGTCCGTGGAGTTTCTTGCCCGTTCTTCTCCATAGGTACCTACCTACTACGCTTTGGAATGGGCAACTAGCTTCATATTTCTGACTGACCGATTCCTTGACAATTCAAAAGTGCCTGTAAATGGTTTAATTGAAATAAATGCTTTGAGTTTGAGTTTGAGTTTTCTTCATTGATATCCTGGGACAAGAAGGTAGTTCAAGTGCCTATCCTCTATCTAGGTACGCATGGTTTCACGACGAGAAAGATGCTTTTGATGCATTAAAAAGTGGCACCAGCTTCCGATTTTATTTCACACATGACATTTATAAGACCTTTTAGAAAGCGTGCGAATCGCCTCAAAGAACATATTTAATATTATTTAAAAGTGTGGACTCGATTGAGTAAATTCATGCGAATCACCAATAAGCTATGCTGCCACACTTCTTGGCATCGAATCCACTATTTACATTCCACATGTTTTTACAATACATTCATTCATTCGATTCATTATAGATGTAATTATTCTACAAAAATGTTAATTAATGTAAACTTCTCATGCATCAACTCATTTGTGCAAACAGTTAATTATTTGTACGAATTACATAAAATATAAACCTATTCTTTTTCTTTTGTACATGTAACAGAGTTTTCTTATAAAAGCAGTTCATGTAGCCTTTGATTTTCAAGGTACCTATATATATAGATATTAATTTACTGATAGGTAGTCTTTGTTATTGTTTTCATAACTTGGAAAATGTCAAAGTTACAAAAATATTTTACATAAAATAGCATAAATCCAAACTTAATAAAAATCATTGATATTACCGGCCTGTAATTATTTGGAATAATTACAGGCCGGTAATATCAATGATTTTTTTTGCAGGACAAATTTCTCTTCACATACACAGAAGGAACAGAGTTAATTACCATGCTTGCTAACGACGTGTTGAGGATTTCAGGCATGAAAGTAATTATAGTGTAATACAGAAAGTATAAATAGTGTAATCATACCTATCTTAATTGTTGAAGACTTGCTTTTCCAACTTTAAATACCAAAACTCACCGAGACAGTCCAAGACGGTATGATGGCCCACCATAACCTGCTGTTGGTAAATCTTGCTTACAAAAATGTTGTGGAGAACCTACGTTGTCGGTTTTATACATCGACTAAAGTAAAGCGATTGCAACTTTGGACATTTACCAAAATGGTGGTGAAGATAAGTTTAATTTTGACAATCGTAGCGATTGTCAAAATTAAACTTATCTTCACCACCATTCTGGTAAATCCTGCTTTTGGTAAATATTGTGGAGAAGCCACGTTGTCGGTTGTATACATCGACTAAAGTAAAGCGATTGCGACTTTGAAGATTATTATGTAAAGTGATATTTAGTTTGAGTAATTGCCTAATCTTTATGTAAATGTGGTCCTAAGCTGTATCGTTACTTTTTAATAACCGTTGCTTCAATTTGACAATAGAGATATAGTACCTATATCGACTTATCTGGGTCAGCACCTGTGACCTCCAGTAATTTCCCATCATGTGGACCATAGACTAACTGAAGGCCATGAATTAACTATGAACATCATCAGAGTGATGTTTAGTTGGGCTTCAACCATAAAGATCAGCTGTTTGTATCTAAGTATCTGAGGCCGTCATGAACCTGCGTGAACATTATTTGGCTCTATTCAATTAATTAAGAAGCCTATTAAGATTTTCCTCTTTGATCTATGAATTATCTGGTTTTTCTGTTGCCTGTTTCTTCAGTAGTTTTAAAATGTTTATACTTCTTTACTTGTACTAATTGGTTAATAGGAGTTTATAGGAGCTCGTGGCTAAGTAACAACAGCCGCACTGGTCGATCCATCAGGTTAAGCTACGCTTGCCGGGGTTGGTCAGTGGATGGGTGACCATCTTTATATACCAAGAATCCTCCGTGCCTCGGAAAGCACGTTAAGCCGTTGGTCCCGGCTGTCATTCGTGGATCTTTGACAGTCGTTACGAGTCGTCAGAAGCCCGAAAGTCTGACACCAGTCTTACCAAGGGGTATCGTATTACCCAGTTACTGGGTTGTGGAGATCAGATAGGCAGTCGCTCCATGTAAAATACTGGTATTCAGCTGCATCCGGTTAGACTGGAAGCCGACCCCAACATAGTTGGGAAAAGGCTAGGCAGATTGACTTGTACTAATTGGTTAAAAATTATTGGAACGCGATGAAAAACAGCAAAAAAAAATGCCGCTGAAAATGTGACGGAAAAACTTTGCTCTATTGATGTACTAAAATTAAAATAAGTATAATTACAAAAAAAGAAATATTTCTTTATATTTTTATATAGGTTCTTGTAGACGAACTGACAAAATAAAAATAAAATACAGCAAAAAACAATAAGTACTAGATAATGTATTTTGGCATAGTTTTGTCAGTGGAGACAGACAATTTCTTTTTCCTCTTGAAACTATATGAGCAATCCTTAGAATTGGGATTATTGCTAATTAATATAAACTGATATAGGTACCTACTTTATTTTGTTTTGTTTTATCCATTTACTAACAACACCTTGCTTATTGAAAACTTACGGCCTCTTAATACATAATTATTAGGTACTGTTTAGTTTAGACGTTTGAACACATTACTAATTGCATCCTTTTTGACTTCACATAACTCGGAGCAGCGTCGAAGAATCGAATCACAGTTGACATTACAGTTTACATTTTAAGATACTTTATGTCTCTCAAAAATTCACATATTCACTTCTATGAGTTAGAAAAACAATCGGTAAAAACTTACGATTTTAAGCATTTCCAAGCTTTAATGGCAGTTAACCACTCCTTGAGTCGTTTAACCCTTCGTTCGAACGTGAATCCACGCGAGACGCAATGACTTTTTAATTGTTTCTATAATTACCGGCATCATCATCATCGTTGGTCTTTAGTAGTCCACTGCTGAACATAGGCCTCTCCAATTGCACGCCATTCAGTTCGACTCTCGGCAACTCTTATCCAGCTGCTACCAGCCACCCTACGAAGATCGTGGCTCCACCTAGCCTGAGGGCCTGCCAATTCCGAGTCTCCTCTCAAGAACACGTCTACCCCAACGGTCATCGGTTCTACGGCTAATATGGCCGGTCCATTGCCACTTCAGCTTGCTTATTCTGTGAGCTATGTATTACCGACGATTTGTTAAAGCCTCATACGACACGACGACACGGTTTTGACGACACGGTTGACGCAGTGGCTAAGCGATCGACTGCTGCGCAACGTGTCGCGGGTTCGATCCCCGCACGGAGCAAATATTTGTATGATCTGCAAGTAGTTGTTCCGGGTCTGGGTGTTAGTGTATGTGAGTTTCTATGTTTGTAAAAGCACCCACGATACAGGAAGAAATTCTAAGTGTGGGGCAACGTTTAAAAAAAAAAAAAAAAAACAAAACTTTATACCCCTGCATTTGTATAACTATAATGTTTATATCCATACCTGTTATGATCTCGATACAAGTACTTTACATCACAAAGGTTGTCATTCCACCTGATGCTAGGGATCAACACAATTGACAACTTACTTCACCTCAGCTTTCACAGTAAGATTTTTACAAAATAGATCGTCTGATAATACGTCCGAGGATTATAATTTTTTCTGTGAAATGTGATTACGTTGACGGTGTGTCCTCTACGGGCTAAACTTCAGACACTATTTTAATGCAACAACTGTTCTGACAAAGAGATCACGTGTCGAATATTCACTGATTCAAAAACCCCTACAAATTTTAATATTAGATTTAAGTAAAACAACGTAAACTATTTCCAACATTCAGCAAAACTGTAAATTGAAGGACTGTTTTAATTGGATAAGGATCCATTAAAGTGTTAATACACAAAGTGTTTGTATTTTGTCTTATTTCAAGGCTATCCTCGGAAGAAGAATTTTTGCTATTATAAACGCGATGCCGTTCTTAGAATTTTCCAAAGGCAGTCTACATAAGTACGCATATAGGTAATCAGTATTAGTCGAAAAAGGATGATACAGATAAAATGGTCCTAAGGTACTATATTAAGTGGTTTTAAAATAAAACAAGAGACTTTAGTGCGTATTAACACATTATAATTTTATTGATACATTTTTATTATAAAATCTTATCTAATTTATTATTACTTTTACTTATTATTTTCTTAAACAGTATCAATAAATGTTATTAAAAAATATAAAGCTATTCACAAAGTTAACGCTTTCGATTGTAAAAACTTACGTACCCGAAAATGTTTTAAATTCGTTAAAAGTACACTGGACGGAATTAAACCAATATTATAGTTAAATTAGTAAAGCTCTATGACTTTTTACATGATAACACGAAGCTCCTTAAACGAACATTAACAACAGTTACTGTGTGTGTGAAAATAAAGTTAGATAACTTACTAACTAAAGCGTTTCAAAGATTCAGTCTGTGTATGACTTTGATTCATTTAGTACATTCGAAAAAAATATGGCAGAATAAACATTTAAAATTAACTTTTCTCAATGTTAAACATGTTACTAATAATCTCTTATTTTATCGGTTACTTTATAGTTACTACTCCTTCGTTCCGAGTACAATGGACCATTCTTGGACTCATATCCGTGCGGAGCGGGGCGGATACCGTTTTCTATATACTTGGGGCTCGCTATTGGTTCGCCCTTGTACCCCCTGCTTTTCGTCACTGAGTTTATTTCCCTTGACTCGATAATCTCTTTTGAGCGGCCGTCTCTGGATGGCACGATCTTCTTACTAACGGTTTCTACGGTGTCTGTGACGCTGGGACGTTCGGGATCACCTGATCGAGTGGTGTACCGGTACGTCTCTGAATAGTTATCGCTACTGTTGCTTCCTCGCCGTATGGCCGGCGACTTTATCCTCGAATCTAAGCGGGATACGAAGGGACTCGTTTCCCTATTGAGCGATTCTGTCTTATACAAAGGTGTTTTCCGTTCTTCTGAGATACGGTCTTTGTAATGTGGCGACGGTGTGTTGTATCGGGATGATAACCTGCTGCCGTCTGATTCGTCGTCTGCATGCAGTGTTTGATATAATTCTGGCGCTCTTTCACGAAGCCCTTTCAGGAATATCTTTTTCTTATCAGTTTCATCATAAGATTTACTGTAGCCATTTGTATGTCCGTTGGTCACCGGGGTTGTTTTTCCATATCTAGCTCCGAAAAGGCCATCACGTCTGCGCTCTGTTTCACGAGACACGGCATCAGCAAGGTCGCGCTGGCTACGATTAATAATAGAAACGATTCCAGGGCTTTTGAGTTGTTCTGGAGTCTCATCAAGCCGGCTCAGGTGGGGGTTTGATTTATACATAGTTGAGTAATTGCGATTCATTGTAGACGTGTAACGTGGGTGAGTCTCCTGTTCAGGAGCTCCCATAGCAAAACTCTTGCTCCTGTTGAGAGCCTTGTAGGTCCTCGCAGGTTTCGCAGGTCCCGGTGGGTATCCGTTGATTTTACCGTCAGGTGCAGTTGTCACGTTGTTTGAGACGTTGACGGCGCTACTGGACCGCTTGTTGGGTGTGAGTTTGTGCCAATATTTATTGGAACTGGGTTTCTGGGGTTCGGTGGTTTTTTCTTTTTTGTCGTGTAGTTTCCTCGGCAGCGTCTGCGCGCTGCGAGTGTACTCCTCGTCAGGCTCGATGTTCGGATTCAGTCGACTTGTCGAGTGACTGAACCGACCCAGCGTGTTCGAGAATTGACCCCTGAAATCATTAAAGAAACAATTGAATATTTTTTATACGAGTACAATCCGCTTATAAGATTTATTGGCGTTTCGTGATGTTGTAATGAGCCGGGCCCACGTACAATTATTGTGTTGTAGGTAAGACGCAAAAACTCATAATCTTGTTGGTGTTCTGGTAATTGGCTTCAATGGGGAATCTCTACCCACACGCCTAACGACCATGCTTTGTTTTCGTGTGTTAAGGCATGAACAAATGGTATACAATATAATTTAGGACTTAAAAGATTTTTTATTGGTTTAGTTTCCTTAGTGTCTAACAGAGATCTGGAGGCGTCACTAAAACGCATGTTTTTTTTATATAAAACAGCGGAAGCCGAAGTGTATCTATTGTAATTTGCAAAAATAATTATAACAAACTAATTTGCATACACCAACCTCCACCTAACATACGGCAGGTGTTTATTAAGAACATTTCCTTGGCATGAGTCATTTGTCGTTTGTTATTGCGGATCGGCACATACTTCTCAATAAAGACACTGTTTCACTTGACAAACAGGAGTGACTCATACACTAAATAAGGGTTTCTTTGCGAATAAAGGCATATTTACCCTTAATAGGCAATACACACGGACGGCCACGGATTAAAAAGGCAAGATATGCCGGAACGTTGTTTTAATTGAAAGAGCATGATTGCCGAGATTGATTGGAGAAACTATTGTCGTGTCATAACGTGTCTATTCTTAGTGAATGAAATAATTGTCTTTGTCTCGTAATTAGTTCTGGGATTGAGTTTAAATTGAACGTGGTTTCGTGGCATTGTAACACTTGGGAAGATTGCCTAATTGATCCTTATCGTGTTCGGTGATTTGTGATTTAAGTGATGAAACGTAATCAGTAGGTTCCTTTTTGGATGGACTCGCCAAGATTTTTCCGCCGCGGAAACATTTCATTAGCAAATGTCCAAAAAATTCCTCGACTCAAGCTCCAGTTATAGGACCGATAAAAAAATAAAGTTCAGAATACCGAAGTACCTAATTTACACTCACACACAGATTCACAGATTCACATCGATAGAAACTCGAAATTGATCAAGTGTCTGCCATCTGTCGTATTCTAGGCTTATGAGTCTAAAACAGTTGCAACACACTTTACAAGCGCAGTCATCAATGGCGATGTGCTTGTATGATAAGAGGCATTTTCCATGCAGTTGGACAATTACCTACAGCTGCTTTTATTGTTATATTATTTCCATTTGACCTCGGCAAGCCTTTGAAAAATCATTGCATTCTTGTAGGTACAGTGGGATGTCGCTGATATCATAATAATGTATTTAAATTAAAATAACAAATTAAAATACATTAACTCTAGCTTAATTATCTCACATAATTCCTTATAAGTTGAAACCTAAGAAATACCTAATGAATTTGCATGCATAATAAGTTACTTTGCGTAACTTTGCAGGTCTAAGTAACTGTGACGAGGGATGTGTCACGGGTATTAAAGAAGCTGTATGTCACAAATCTGTGACACTCTCTCATACTTGGTCCTTCGAGTCTTAGCATTCCCTATTTTGGTCTTTTGTTTGTAATTTGTCGACATGGTTTACATAATGTGAATAGGTAAAGTTTCCGCAATTCCTATATGTTTCTGCATGAATAATACTCGTATTTAGTTTCGTGTTAACTGCAGAAGAACATAGTATTTAGAATATTCGTCTCAAATATGTTTAGATGACAATAATATGAAAACTAAGGAATATCTAGATATGTATGTGGAACTACACCTATCAATACCTTTATCGAAATTGTGTTTTTGTATCGTGATATTTCAGACGGATTTTTCTCAAGTTTATGACAAAAAAAGTTGTACTCTACAATGTGGAGATGACAATATGACAATAAATGTAAACACTGGTAATGCTAATGCATATGAGTATTTTGGAACTAAAAAATAAACATCCAAATTAAAAAGTGATTTACAAGATTGAGAACTAATTAAATAATAGTGATGGTCCGACTATGTGTTTTGCCAATCCTTGACTGGCTGAAGTGACTAACTGTTGGATTATAAATCTTATATGGTTGAATTTTTGTATGCACACTGGGAACGTCATTGGATATACGAAGTCTAATTTATTGTCGTATTGTCATCTCCATATTGTACGAGTATATAGAGTAGAAACATTTTTGTCATAAAGTTGTTTTTAGAGGTGATTGCGAATTTTCTAAAGACCCAAATGTACATAAATAAACTGTATCATTATAATATCTAGATATATTAGATTTCTGGCTTATAATAGTTTGTACTTATATCATTCACTAGGTTCCGCCAGCGGCTTTGTCCGTGTGATATATTTATAAAGCTTTCTGTGCTAGCGGTGTTAACCTATAATTAATTGTTGCACCCGAATCTGTATCCTATTATAAATAATACACTGTTAATGTACTGGTGTAAGCAATTTTTGGTTATCCTTAATAAATAAATAAAGAGATAACATAGCAATCTGCTGGGAAAATATTTTCTTAAATCGGTTCAGTAATTCTTGAGTTTATTCATTACAAACAAAAATACGACTCTTTTCTCTTTGTAATATTATTAAATTAAATTAAATATATTTAGAATATGTAAGCAAATATCAGGATGTACTGCTGTCTCTGCAATGCAATTAAATAACATTGTCACTTTCAAGTTATAGAATATCATAACATTTTCCTTCAATTAGTAAAGATCCTCAAGCTGTCAACTAATTTATAAATCCTTAGAATATTCTTTTGTGTACAAAACCTCGAGAACTTATTGTTACCTCACAATAGCTGCATGAAAATGGCACTAATGAGTTCAACTGTTCATTGTAATCTACACTAAGACCAAGAATGTGACTGCAAGGTTCATCTAGCTACCTTATGTACTGACCATGTAAACAATAGAACACAGACTCTGTGTGGCGAAACAACAACACAAATACGTACATATTCTTTTGAAAATACGTTTAAGTTACGTTTACGTTTTACCACGAAAACCTTGTTCAGCCCACATGCTCCAACTTAAAGCAAACTCTATCTTTATTATTATCGACTCCTATCAAAACGCCGTAACTTTATGATAATATAAGCACAAAACATTAATTAAAGGTTTGGTAGATATTAATGTAGGTGGACGCGGCGGTAGTAAGACAAGCTTCTATTTAAGGCTCATTGGATAACATTTTTTTATGAAAATTGAATATCTATCATCTAAGATCATGACTAAATGTGCTCGACTACCAAAAGAGATAAAAACGCTAGAGGCTGTTTTGATCACAGCCAAATATGTAGCGACACATATTTTATTACAATGGCTAATTAATTTTATTGATGTTTTGTTGGCAATAGGAAGTGGTTGATTGCTCACCTTTCGCGGTGGTCGCGGGCGTCGGCGGCGGCTGCGCGTCTCGAACTGCCCTCGTACTTGTGCTCTCGGCCGTAGATGCTGGGCGCGAAGGGGTCCTCCCCGAGGTAGTAGCGGTGCGGCGGCGCGACGGGGGGCGCCAGCTCGCCGCCGTACTGCTTGTACGTGCGCGACGAGTGCTCCGGCGACGGCGTCCGAGAGTTGCGCCACTTAGCACGCCGCTCCGCAGATGCCGAACGAATCTTCCCTACCAACTTCCGAATCGAATTCCCGATCGCAGACCCCACAGACTTTCGCGCCGGTGACGGACGCCGGCCATTGTCAGCAAAACGCGTCTTCTGATTCTGCTTGCGCTCATCCCGATCTCGTCGCCTTGGAGGCGTACGATCCCTATCCGAACTTTCACGCCTCTCCCTGGGAGGAGAGTAATCTGGCGGAGGCTCCACGGCTCCCTCTTCGCGACTGTCACGTGACCTTCCCGAATTTTCATTCCTGGAAGAGCTTCTGTAGCCACTGTCGTAGCGGTGCTCTTCAGACAATCTTTGTTTCGTTGGTCGTTTTCGTTCCGGCGCGATCGGCCGGTAGTCGTCCTCGACCGAGGGCTCGCGGAACGAGCGCTCGGCTTCTAGCGGCCGGAAAGGCGAGCCGCGCGGCGGACTGTGCATAGTTGACGACGACACGTAGGCGGAGTCGTCGCGCGAGGGCGGGTGGCGGCGGCCGATAGGTGATGACCTCCCCTGAGGCGAGTCGCGTTTCCCGTACACATGTCTCGGGGAGGAGCCGTTTAATCGATCATCACTAGCATATGGTGAACGCACTGTCGGTGGTGACGGTGATGAACTGCGTGGCTCAGGCATCCTGGGCTTGCTGGCGCGTCGCTGCGACCAGTCCCCAACCCCCTTGAAGTAGCCACCGGTCCTGTTCACTGGTGCTGCCGGTCGTTCGTCTGAGGGCGTCGACGATTTTGTTTTGCGAAGAACTCGATCTCCATACACGGGTGGTGGAGGTACAGATGATGTCTTCCCGTAGTATCCCTCGTCTTCGACCTTTTTGTAAAAGGCGGGATCAGGTCTTCGGCCTATTTCTTCGGCGATGGAGTCGTGTGAAGAGCGGGATTCGCTGCCGAAATGATTCTCGAGCCACTTTGATGTTTCTTTCTTGCGTGTTTCCTCCTCGACGTCGTAATCGAGGGGACGTTTGTAATCCTTGTCGTGTTCTGAAAACAGAGTGAACTATGAGCGCGGAGCGACACTGGCACACTGCGGCGCGGGCGCACGCGCTGCGGCTCACGGTGGAGTGACGCCGCGGCGCATCCTCTGCCACACGCTATGGCGTAATCATTCAGTCAATAAGTTTGCCAAACTATTGAAGGTCAATGCGATGTATACTCGAGACAACTTTACTTAACCACTACGAGACATTACCGTGCATATTATTCACTGAATGATAATTTCTAGGTCAGTATTGCTTCACGTTATGTTTATGGTGTTATGTAATTATTGTCAGCTTTGGGGGTCATTTAACTTAGATGGTAATACAACTATTGTATTTAGATCTCTATTCTTAGCGTAGTGGCCATTTTAGGTAATATCTGAGGGATAGAAATTGTGGGTACTGGCAATTATTATGAATAGACAAATAGATTTCCAATACAATACTGAAAAGAGGCCGACACGCAATAAATGTTATTTAGTTCATAAATGAGACATGTTTGATCATTAAAACAACCCGCCCTTTTAAATTCGTTCTTAAAAAGTTTAAAAGGGCACCGTCCGAATGAGTTGAGTCTATATATAAAGCTGTTACAGCAAGATTGACAAGTCGCTGACATTACAACATTTTGTACGGAACCGGGCGATCTTCGCAATCAAGTTTACACGCCCTATAAGCTTCACGTGATTGCGAAAACTGTGATTAAATACACATTTATGAGGAAATTTCTCTGATTTATGCGTCGTTCTTGCAACTCCTAGCCGGTTGGAACAACTACAACTACTTATTGAGAAACTAACGCCATTTCAAACACCCGAAAAGAAGAAGATGAACACCCTTTTTCAAGTCTCCTATTGAGAAAATTGCTTTGGATTTTGTAATAGAATAAAATACATTTTTCTTTTCTCGTAGAATGCACAAGCGTCACCCAGAGTAGATCAGAAACCCTTGGGTCACCCTGATCTTTTACAGATTTCTAAACAGACCATGAGCTTTAATTAACTTCTGGAGGGAGGTGGACTGGTTGGAATTACCACCAAACACCCGCCATGGCTCACGCACAATGGTCCACCTGACGGACTAATTGCGGAAACCAAACCCTATAACATAGATAACATGCTTGGTGGACGATATTGATGCCTATAGGATCCACGTGGTCAAAAGTCGTGGAGACCTAAATTAGGATGCCAGCTTGCAATTCTAATTACACAAGATACTGAGCAACCTACTTGTAAATTCACAACATGTCGACTTGCTGTGGATTTTAACAAGTGAAGCTGTCAAAAATACAATTTACGGAAGTTACGTAGCTTTTTCGCAATTTATCTTGTTATTTGACATCCTGCTTCTTCTTTATTTTTCGTGTGGTTAGTGATTAACCTGGTGACAGAGACTTGGCTTCACATGCCGCCGAGAAATATCTCTCAGGCATTCCGGTTTCCTCACGATGTTTTCCTTTAACGTTTTTGAAGCAAGTGATATTATTATACAATACGCAAATGCATCGCAAAAGTCAAAGGTGCGTTGGAACTCGAGACCTATGATTTGACAGTCTGATGGGCACATCACTAGGCTATCACTGCTGCTGACACCCTGCTATAACCCATTCACGAATGGTTTTCATTTAACGTTCATCAGCCAGGTATACTGTCTACCTAAAGGAGGCTGGTAAACAAATTACATTGGTAAAGTAAGTAGGTAAACTAAACAGACTTCGAGCCTCCAGGGGCTGCAGTCTCAGCTTTACGACCGAATTCGTTCGAAAATCCGAATCGGGTCCCTAGACGTTCAAAATTGCTTGACAAGCACGTGATTATTTCGTGCTTGTTGGCAGCCCCAAATATAAAATCATCCGGATATAAATAT
Source organism: Agrochola macilenta (assembly GCA_916701695.1). Taxonomy (NCBI): domain Eukaryota; kingdom Metazoa; phylum Arthropoda; class Insecta; order Lepidoptera; family Noctuidae; genus Agrochola; species Agrochola macilenta. Next base: position 11,637,489 of record OU753562.1, read on the forward strand.
AATAGAATAAACCTAGATACGTAATGACATAACACTTATGAAAGAGGTGCAGCAGCTGCATAGCCCGTATAGAGGAGTAATACTCGTAACTATTAACGAAGGTAGGGGTTAGTTAACTCATCCAGTTTGAATAGTAGGCTAGGAAATGATACAGTCATTAACGGATGCAGTTAGCCATTAAAATGGAGGATTTACGTTTAATATTAGTCGTTAGAAATGACTCACATTAAAATAAAATAGGTTTCCAAGTAATATTAACCAAGTAAATGAAAACAGCATGGCCTAGTGATGTCTATTAGAGGTTTAATTATTTCCCTATGTCCATTAAAATATTGGATTTCAATGATTAATGATAATATTGATTGCTGTAAATTGGTAAAAAAAAACGCTAAATATAATTATGTTTTAAATCTCAATGACTTCAATGTTTCCTACCTGACTACTCTGAGAAAAAAGATCGAATCAAACTCTCTGTTAAAGTCCAGACACATGAGGACCATGCAGATATTAATCTACATGGTCCTTATAAGACCTGATGATGGCTTGATGAGATGATCTTTTGAGGAAAGAACCACACAGATTTGAGTAGAACTGTCCAGTCAGTCTCAGTAATCGTGTAACTCAACACGAAACTAAAGGAGCTCAACGACTCAATGTACAATACCAAAGAAAGGACATTTGGGTAGACCGCATAAAATAGTAAACTAGTAATAAAATAGTAAAGAAAATAGTTTAGAATACATCATATTAAGTGAGTATATTTAATTTTACTTGGGTCGAATCTATCCGCATAGGTAAAGTTTGATTATTGGGATAGCTTAAACAATGTGCATCGCCGGTCATTACGTTAGAAGATATTTTTTATCATGTGCCTACTCGTAGCGCAAATCCTAGGTGGGAAGAAAAGTACAACATATTTAACATCTTAATTTTGTAACATCTAAATAATTACAGTCCTATTCACAACCAAGACAACACATCACGTCCCCAACAACACAGCACATGTACAAATACTATAATGACACATTAAACAAAACGCTGTATGAATCACATTATATTAGGTAAACCATAAAGTTATGCTTTCTGAACTTTAATGTTTTATCACAGCATTCAATGCTAAAATCTTATTGTTCTGCAGGTCTGTTATTTTACGAGAACACGCGCCGTTTACTGTAATGCGTGGTAAATGATGTCACTATAAATTCTGATCATTGATACTAATACGAAGCACGATTTGCAGCTTTTGTGTTTACTTAGAATTCCTTGGGAATTTGATGACAAAACGCTATGCTGATATAATAATAACTATGGGCTTCATGTCTGGTTAGGAGACAGCTCACGAAAAACTCTACAGTCGTATCGTTTAATGTAATCGCAAATGATTTTTGATGTGCAACTTCTTCCTCTCGATTTCCTGTAACCAAAATCTAAATAATCTAATCTGTGCGAGTGATTTCGTGAAAAAGGACGGAAGTGTGTTACAGGAAGCCGGGGAAGCGCGCGCTATTTGATTTGACCAATGAGCGCGCGCGGTGCTAGTGTTCGCCGTCAGAAAAGACCTAAACGAGGCCCCGCCCCTTTAATGTTGCTTATTACCAAGGTGAGATGTCAGATGTTACACATCATAAAACTACTGCAAGCCTCGCTCATTTTTTACTTTTTTAAATCGACACTACAGTTGTAGGTGGCTACAGTGACATGTCCTAAAGAACGTTAAACTTTAAAAACTATAATAAATAAACTCTGTAAAATGCGAAACAAACAAACCGCATGAGTCATACTATGGTCATACTATTTCAGCTGAACAAACATGAAAGTCTGTAACACTGCTGACGTTATTTACGTGACGTTTTTAATGCAACAAAATCACACAAGACAAAACAATAACAGCATAATGTCTGAAGAGGTGAATAAACTCTCTTGTTTTTACAGCAAAAACGTCGTCAGTATAATTTACACATTGTCAAATATGTCATAAAGCTCCTCGATTTGCGTCAATCTCTCCGGTTTTCTAATAAGGAAAATCAATTGCCCTAATTTTATAGCCCAATTATATTCCAACAGACCTTCAGAACACATCAAACCTAGCCTCATTATTATGACAATGTATTTACAATATAGTATGAGAATGGGAGCCATTTGGTGCATATATGCGACGCTGACGATTAATAAAGATGCGACTTTTAACACGTTCAGTGCCGGAAGCCCTCCTGGAGGGTTCACCTAGTCTCATATGGGATGCCGGGAGGCCTCGCGGAGGGCTCATTTTAAAAGTAGGTTTTCCTTAACGAATACAGCTTTATAAACCGTGAAAATAAAATCTGATGTAAAATAAAAATAAAAATAAAATTAAACAAAATTTATTATAGGCGTTGGTTTTCAAAATCCAAGCATTTTTTTTCTAACTTTTCGTTCACCGTTACAAATATTCATAAAAAAATTAAAAGGTTGGAAACTACGTATAGCTACGTATAACAAGACCCCCTGAAAACACAATTGTACTTCGTTTTACAGTGTTTTCTAACACGGTTGTAAACCTAATGCCGTTGACCGTCCGCGATGGTTAGCTTTAGCGCAACCGTAATTCCGGCAACCCTCCCGGAGGGTTCACGTCCAATATGTATGGCGGCATGGCGTATGAGCTCTATGAAAGTCGAAAATATTAAACAACAATCCAATTTCGTTTTTTCTACCATTTATATTTTACTCATAATTTCCTTCAGACATATTACGGTAAACGGTCCTTAGCCATGTCACAACCAACCTCAGAGCGTAGGCCCAATGACTTGCCATATGTGGCCAGCTGATGGACATGTAGCATTAAATTGGCCACTTAAACTCTCATTTAAACGTAGCACGTGTGTTTACTAACTCCTTAATTGTTAGCAAAACGATTTACCTACCAGGTTTGTGAGGGAAAGTGAATAGGATACTGCGTCATTGAGATTGAACCGATGTCTTAGACGTTCTATAAATATGAAATCACGTAGCCAAGTATCTATTTTTTTGGGATTTATGAAAGACCATATCTAATAATCTATACCAAAGGTTATTGAAAAGATTTTCTAAGGACATCAGCAGAGTAATGTAAAGAAACGACATACAACGCTTTACATCGATTGCAGTAGTTTAAGGGGGACATCGAGAATTTAAATCATCCAAAAGACACAAAAGTATCTGAAAAATATGCATATACTTCCACTGGGTCAAAGAAGACAGTTTAAACGGCTGTCGAAAACAATTGAAGACTTACAAGGCAGAAAAGTGCGAAGGCTTGGCATTCATGGATGTGCCAGGAAGTGTCCTTCGCTCCTTTTACGGGCATCCTACGTAGTGCGTGGGATTCTAACTGTCCTGGCAATTCATTTCCTTAAAGGTTTCTTACTGGTTGCAGGAAGACGCAATGCGAGAGGCTCTGTATAAGAATAATGGTAATTGTGTCTATGGCTACATAACGCAGTGTAAATTATGCGTATAGTATATTTAGCGTTATTATGTATCTACGTTTCTTATTGTAGTGCCTATTTTCAGAAAACTGTACCTTTGGAGTTGGAAGGTTGTTATATATATTCGGGTCTGCATTCGAATCATTTGCCCATACAGGGTCAATTTAAATTAGCTAGCTTAACTCCGCACACTTGACGGGGAAGGTTGATGACCCCAAAAAAAATATCATAATTTTTTATTATTTTTTCATGTTTAGATCGGTATCGATGATACCCTAGATGTAGTCACTTAAATGAATCAGTTTTTTTTTTTTTTGTGAAGACTTCATAGAAGTTCACAGAAGAAGAGCAGCACGTGGCTAAGTAATAACAGCCGCACGGGTCGATCTATCAGGTAAAGCTATGTTTACCGGGATTGGTCCCTGGATGGGTGACCATATTTACAGTCGAGACTCCTCCATGCCTCGGAGCCTTTGGTCCCAGCTGTCATGTGTGGATCTTTGACAGTCGTTACGGGTCGTCGGAAGCCCGAATAGAAGCCCGACTGACAACCAGTCTTACCAAGGGGTATCATATTACCCAGTTACTGGGTTGTGGAGGTCAGATAGGTAGTCGCTCCATGTAGCATACTGGTATTCAGCTGCATCCGGTTAGATGCGTTTCCTTTGATGATTATACAGGATTAAAATACATACGAGTATAAAATATACATACATCATGATGATGATGATGACCCATCACGGTGCGGAGTTTTGCTAGCTAATTTATTTTAACCGTGTATCAAAGAAAACCCAATAAACCTAACAACGGGTAATTTCTTAAATCGTCACTACCAACTAACAAACGCTATCATTGATGAAATGCACGAGCAAACGTAAAAAGCGTACGACCAATCCGTCCTTACCATAAGTGTCTTTTTTCCTCAATTTGTCATCTCAAGCGTCCAAACCTGAGCAGTACATACATGCGACGTATGTCCTTTGCAAGTAGGAAGAGCATTCACATGCTCGTATATCACGGACCGAGTAGTCGAGTTACTCGATCGATCAACTTGAACGCAAACAATGGTCGAGTAGCCGAGGCAAGTTAACTGGCGACAAGGTCGGTATGTGTACCACTTCTCACTGGCTCACTAGACGTGTGTATTTTGTCATAACTATGAATATATTAAACGTTTCAAATGTTTATGATGGACTGTCGAAAATTGAGTTATTTATTGCGCCTAGTTTTGCAACGGACAGATTGATATTCGGAATGATTTAGAGTGATTTCTGTAATCAAAATAATTATAGATTTAACAAGATTTTTTAGAACCTTCCATCAAAAAAACGCCCTAAATGGTTGTCATTAGCAGAAGTTAATTTTAACACACGTTATTCTACTCAAAGAATGTTAATAAGAGGATACTACAAAAAGATTATGATAAACTACGTGCGGATAGGTAGGCACCTAATAATTTTACTGAAAATGTACTAGTAAAACCTACTTCGTACAACTGACGTTGTGATAAGTAGATTGTAAAATTATTATGTAGGCGGTTTACCGTGATCCTGTTAGAGGTTGGATAGTTTTTTCTTTTCGGTTTATCAGAAACACGCGGATTGTAGACTAGTGTTTTCGCGTAATCTCGGGAAACCTTTAACAGCCCTAACCTAAAACTTTATTAGTGGCTGCCCCCACTAATAAAGTGAAATAAGTGTTCCGTGTTTAGTTGTGGTGATCACCATCCATCTTGCCGTTTTGGTAAGTAGAGTAGTAAGTAGGTACCTGTATAAAGTTCACGAAGCTAACCGATTGTTTAGGGTTTCAAAATTAAAAGTCATTTATTCAAATTATTAGAACGTCAAAATGATATAAGACAGTCCCCCAAAACGCCTGCCCTTCACCACATTGTCACAGCCCCCCTGATACCCTAAGCCCCAAATTTACAAAACACGCTATCGATTGTGGCTAAACCGTAAAAAAAACGAATCACTTACGTAGCGAAACAATAAATAACCCTATCACATAATATTTCAATCAACGTCAATGAAAAGTGGAAAAAAATCTTGATAACTCTATAGCGAACTAATAATATGATCAATTTTAATAGCCTATAAATCATCCAATTTGCAAGAACCCCAAGCTTGACTTGCCTTAAGCCGCATTCAGATAGACGCGATGCTGCGCAATATCACTGGACCTGGTCAGTGTGTGCCTACAAGACAACGTCGCACAAATTAAATTGTGTTATTGTGTATTGTTTATTACTGTTAATTCGACATCATAACGACTTCTAGACATGTAATTTTTTCTTTTATTTAATTCCTGAAATGTATTGTATTATGTTAGTCAAAACTTATCAAGTTTTGACCCAATATTTTAACTGAATGTTTATAAACTCAACAGCAAACCGAGATTGTGCTTTGCAGTGCCCTGACAGGGTTCATGTACAAAAACCGACAGTAATAAATTGTAAAATGTGTAATGTGCATGAAAGCAAATAAATAAATAAATAAAAAAAGATCGGCCTCTTGTACTTATTACATTATTCGACCTAAGCCAACTTGGGCCACAACTAACACCCCTGCGTCTCTCCCATCTAGACTGCCCTCGCCACCTTCTTTACCTATTTGGGTCTTTGGCCCATTAGGTAAGCTTTGAGATGGTAGGCTCTCTTTGGAGCATACATTTTCTGATTCACATTTAACGGTATTCAGTCAATGATTCGCCCGACTCCAATGATCATCGGTCCTTCGCTAGACATAACTAACTCTTCGCCGTATGTTTATGACGCGAGCTAGGCAATCCTGCGACTATCTGATCCCACCCTTAAATATCAGCGTTGTTATTAAACAGTTTAAAGAAGGTATAATTATTTCATTGCGTCTCTACAACAGGTATCTGCCCACGGCGCCTGTCCATAATAATGTATTCTATGAACATTTAAGGCAACTAGTTATTGCGAATAAAGCTTGTCAAGTAACTACCGTGACGCTGCGTCTTCTACGACGAATCCTATTGGCTGTTAGGAATATCTTTATTTAATTGAACCAATAAGAATGGTTGTATCATTTTATTCATCATTGACTGATTTAAATGTTCGGACTAATTATGATTCTATTTTGAATGAGGTATGCGTATAAGAAGTAAATTGCGCATTTATTTGTCTACTATGTGGGTAGCTTTTGATCTTGTAACTTGTAAGTAGGTACTTGTCATGCATAAACTGATACCTATTTTACTTTGAAGGCCAGGATACCTATCTGAGAAAGGCAAGCTCATCAATACACTAACTTTTGTATATTGGCCTTACGATACTTACTACACAATATCCTATTAAAATGCAATACAGGTGGTAGGCTTATCATAAAAACAATACACAAATACTACAATATCCAAAAGCACAACTTTCAAAAATACTATTTAAAGAACCAAAGCCAGGGCTTGTTTTTCTTTGCCATACGGAACTATTTGACCACCAAGGCTGACTCGCCACTAAAAATGGCGACAGTTCGACCATCGACCCAAACTTAACGATCGCATTGAAGACACAGGTTGATTCTCGTGAATGAACTTATTTAGTAATGAATGACGAACTTCAACTGAATAAATTATTGAAAACACCTAAATTTATTATGTAATCCATACCTATTTTCTTATGATTCTTAAAAAGGTGTTGTAGGTTTACATATTTAATCAATTTAGCCAATTATGGATTAACGATTTAAGTCTTTACGCCTTCATGGAGATGAAATCGAAATAATTATAAGTAAGGCATAAATCAATTTACCTGAAAGGGAAAGAATTATCAATTGGTTTTTTTTTTTTTTAAAACAGTTTGGTAAGTTAGCAATTTTTTTTTAAATATTTTATTTTAAACTGCACTTCAATATCTTATTTTAACGCCATCTATTGAAATTATTTCCCACTACTAAGCTTACGACTTAACTAAATGACGTTATAAAGCGCCATCTATCAACGAGTAGCTGAACTATAATTCAAAGCCACCTAGTGGCAAAACAACGAACTATTTAGTCACAATTCTTACCGACTTGACGAAGGCGGCGTTGGCGTCGCATTCTTACTGATAAACTGTCCCAGTCGTCATCCATGTTTGGTTGCCCCTCTCTCTCCACTGCAACAAAAATATACCACATAACTTCAGTCATAAAACAAAGGGTTTTCTATCTAGATATCCAAGAAACTCAAAAGTTATCTGTAGCGTATAACCTACCCTTCATTTTTGCAAACAGGCAGATCATTCACCTGTAGATTCACTAAAAAAGGTTCACGTTCATGTTTTCATGACATTGTACAAAGTTCAAACGGAAAGTGTTTTGCTTCACCGGAAACAAGGCATGCTGGGTACATAGGCATGTTTCCGGACCAAATAAAAAACCAAGACAGAGCGCTGCGAACAATACAGTGAAGCATGCCAAAACTACACCGCCGCTCTGTGCATACACGCTCACACGCACACATCTACAACCTTTTACAATGACACTACAATCAAACTACACCACACAAAGTGCACACATGTTTACGAAACCGGCTGCACTTCACTGTTGACAGCGCTCTGTCTTGGTTTTTTATTTGGTCTGAGCCTATGCCTAAGTACTTAAATTACATACCTCATTACACCTTCAATCATGACCTAAGCAAAAACCAGAGTTTATATTTTTATACAGACCTTCTTCAGTGCGGGATCGTGAGTTGATATGCGTAGCGACCCTCAAGCCGCCCGCCATCAGATCAGTACTCTGCTCGAGGTCTACTCGCTTCCTTCTCTCGGTGCCACTTGTCTCTTCTACGACGCTTTTGTCACTCGGCAGGGATTTTGCCTGGCAAAGAAAAAATTAGTTAGTAAATACCTACCGAATAACGACTGGTTAGAAGATTACTTTTACAGGGGAAACCGACCCTAAGGCTAACCAATAACAACGTTAGCTTAGCTCAAGCTATGATAGTGAAGCGATGTTATTGGTTAGTTTCACACACATCCCTTGCTACGCATGCTCTCTCATCTCTGGTGGAAACGCAGCCTTACGCCGACGTCATCGAGAAGAAGATGACGACGCCAAAGTAGCGACGGTACATTGACTACGGCTGCGTGATCTCTTTTCTTTACACTTAATTATTATTTTAACTTAATTAGGAAAAATTAAAATTTTATCAGCCTAGATTAATTATAAACAGTCACATGTGGTAAAAACAAATAAATTAAATCTGTGTCAGACTTACAATTCACTTGGTTACCAATAACATGTTCAGAAACATAGGTTTATGTAAGCAAATTTTAGCAATCGAGTGCAAGAATTTTGGCAATATTTCCACTTAGTATTTGGCAAATCATCCATCAATTCATTGTCTTTTAGGTAGAAATCTAACCTAGATAAAATGATAAATGTTGAGTTTGCCATTTGAGAGTAGGTACCTAAGAAAGCAAGTCATTTTGATATTTTTATTTATTGTAGGTTTACAAAATCATTAATGATGTATCTTTGTGTTTTGAAAAAATATATCTAGAAAGCTTGGATTGATAGCGAAATTTTTAAGTATCATTAATTTGTGGACTTCGTAGCAAAAAAAGTCGTTTCAACTTCAACGTCGGGTAGATTAGTTTCAATCTGTTTGCCATCCGGGTTATCCAGCAGCCTAATTGCATAATATACGATACATCGCAATCTGAATCGTTTTGAAAGAGATTGCTAATCCATTGCTTCAAAAGTTTGAAAAAAAATCTGCTCCACAACGTTGATAACGCAATTATTAAACAGTCAAATGAAACAGATTAGTCTAAATCATTTACCGACAATGTTTTACGTAATTAGGTACCTGGCACTGTTTTAAAGCTCCAAAACTTCAATTAGGTATGGTAATAAACTTGTTGTGTACCACTTAAGGGCAAAGGCCTACCTTCCGTCTTTAAGTTTTTCTGTCTCCTTTGCAATTAGAGCCCAAACCTTAACACTCCCATCGCTCTCGCTCTTATTTTACTTCCTACAATTAATTGTTTTCACAATCTCACCAAGTATTCCAACATTACCTCGTCTTTCGACAGTTCTTCGTCGCAGACCCGTTCTTGTTCCTTGGTGTGTCGCGTCTCCGTCACAATCGTGCCATCTGGCCGCAGCGCCCGCAGCTCTTCCTGTGACAAACGAAGACGGTTAGCTATGCACAACTTATAATAGAGAGGCCTACTTACTCAATTTATTTATGCAACATCACGATCTTTGACTGTACCCAAGTACATATTATTATTGACCAGGAAACGGTTAATGTCGCGAGGTACAACGTGTTAGGTCTTAAGATCAATGGGACTGTTTGCTTTTGTGATTTATTAGCTAGTATTTTATAGGCTTCTAGGGGCTCTAAAAACACGCAAAATTTTACAAGCAGGAGTGTGTTTTTTACAGTAGGATGGGGTGGAATCACCAACTTTCTTGACATCACCATCTGCCTAGCTCTAGTTTCCCAACTAGGTTAGGGTTGGCTTCCATTCTAACCGGATACATTAAAACGAGTATTTTACATGGAGCGACTGCCTACCTCACCTCCACAACTCAATTACTGTTAACACGATCCCCTTGGTTGTTAGACTTTCGGGCTTCTGACGACCCGTAACAACAGTCAAAGATCGGCAGATGACAGCCGGGACCAACGGACCAAGACCCCTCCGTGCCTCGGAAAGAGTTAATGTTCTTTCCGAGGTACGGAGGGGTCTTGGTATGTAAAGATGGTCGCCCATCTACGGACCAACCGTAGTAAGCGTAGCTTAACCTGATCAATCGACCCATGCGGCTGTTATTACTTAGTTATAAAAAACCAACCAACCAACTCTCTAAACAATGTATAAAAAAAAAAAGTTTTTATCAGGTTTCCAAATCTATGTTAGTACACCAATTAGCATACAAATTCATGTGGTAAAACCACGTTTTTAACTTGTCTAACCTACGCGACGTGATTTTAGTTTTGCAGTGGACTCTGGTATTCCTATAAACTCTTTACAGTTTAACAACACAACAACACTTAACCTGTGGCTGTGGGCCCTAAACTTCATAATTTGAAATCGAAATCAAAATAATTCAATAAGCTTCAGCGAAGTAAATATAGTTAACAGTGTGTACTGTTGTATACTCATAGAATTCGTGTAAAATTGAAACCAGACTAGACTGAAATGGATGCTTAGTTCAATCCAGTCTATCATGTTACCTACTTTAATATGGTTTAAGATGTCAATATATCAAATAAGCGACACTGGTATGTAGAATGTAGATAAATAAGTGTGTATGTTTTTATATTTAGAGGCTTCGTTCAAACTACAATTTGAATTTCGGTTAGTATGTGTCAAGCGTTATGTAAATAACGCAAAATTGGACCGTTGCTCTTCAAATATACACTTTTTGTTTGCCTTTGTATCGATAAATGCCTTCTAGTTCGACTCATCCCTGACCTACATAATCTCAAAGTATTTTGACGAACAATATGTACAGTCCAGACAAACGTACACATTGTACGTCTATACTCTAGACTAGGGATTCTCAAACAGTGGGGCAAGCCCCCTTCAGGGGGCATAGTGACCAATTTTTTTTTATTTTTTTTTTATGGTAGATAGATACTGTAAAATGAGCTTTAGCTTTTCTGCATAAGTCGATAAAATTAGGTTTCCTACTTCTGTGTGAATGGACTAAAAAAAATGTAGCACGCCGTTTCGGATAGGTTCGGTAACCTATCCGAAACGGTGTGCTACATTTTTCGAGCTCACTTTGCTCGTTCTTCCATTCTACATTCTCTTGATTCTGCGACTTTCTGCTTTAGTCGACAAAGTAACTCCTTTTTCTGTATGAATAGTCAAAAGAAAAATGTACTGAATCCGAAATTGTAAAACATTTTTCGAGCTCGCTTTGATCGCTCTTACATGATGCATTCTCATAATTCTTGAGTTTTTCTCTAAAACTCGACAAAGTTAATAATATTTATGTTTTAATGCTCAAAAGAAAATCTAACCTACCCATGGGCATTTTCGACCTCACTTTCGCTCGCTTTACATTCTTATGTTTTTCTGGTCAAGTCGACAAAGTAACTCAATAAAGGTTGGGAACCTGCTCTAGACAGTCATTATGAATGACTTTGCGACGGACTTTTGGTAAGTAACTAACCGAAATCCCAGCATACGTAGTGATATGTGGTATGAGATTTCTCTCGTAGCAGTAGGTAGTCTCAGTAGTAGCAGCTGATTTGTTACGAGTACATAATATAACAACTTGCGAAAGAGATTTCTTAAATATTCAGTCGGATGCAAGAATCTAACGTGGTGAAATTTTTTGCAGTAGCCATTGTACGTTTTTTATAATTTCAGACGTGACGAAATTATCGTGGACGTGCACGGCATCACGATAATACAGAGAAGTAAGTATGAAAATGTATGAAAAGGACTTTAGATTTCCGTCCGCGATAACGTTATAACGTGGCGGATTCGTGGGCCATTTTGTGGTAATTATCATTCTTCAGATCATCACCGATGTTTTCCTTGGGGATTTCTTTAACTTTAATGATAAGAAATAAAGGACTTACGGTGTCATCAGTAGTGATGGTAGTGTTGTATGCGGTGGTGTCCTTCACAAGCTTAGGGCCAAACGGTACGAGCGCCAGCTGGTGCTCCGTCTGTGACTTCAGAGCATCGCGGATGTCCTCCTCGGGAGTCTCATTCACAGCCGCTATTAGAGCCTGGAACAAAACAAATGGGGCTGTTACTTCTTTGTTGTTATCGTATGCTTTTTGATTATTGGAAAACGCCTAATAAATATTTTTTCCGAATGTTGTTGTATGGGTAATTGGACATTTAAAAGATTATCACTTGAATGATTTCTTTGAGAGATGCCGAATATCTGAAGTATTAGAATGAGATGAGGATGATTCGTCTGTAACACGTCCTATAAAACTGCTGGAAATACTATTCGAACAAGCCAAACTGAAAACTGTAAAGATTCAAAAAGGATTTCCTGATGACATTTATCCAGTACCGAGTGTACTGGGTAAATGTCATCAACCGCTTTAACTGCTGTAGAGTAATAAACAGATTATTCCTTAAATCCCTTGCTTTATTATTAAGTGTCCGAATCTATTGCTAACAGGTTTCATTTACGACTTTAGTTGGATATTTATTCACGTCTTAATACAAGTGAGTTTATCTTTGTTAAAGTGGTGAATCGTGGCCCGAATTCGTGATTGTGTCGTTTAATAAAGTAGGATCCCGGGCGTGCCGCAGCTTCGCAACCTACTCTCAAGTGCATTCACCGTTTTGGTGTTAAGTTACGAAATACTTGCGTCAGAAGCCGCAAGGACTTCGGAATTTGATCTCTTAGCTACAAGGCTTTGTGTTGATACAGCCTAATACTTTTCAGTAACAATCGTATTATTAGTAGGTCATTCTAAAAGTGATTTGGCCTTTGAGAAGAGGCAATGGAGTCCCTGCATCCGCAAGCGGCAAATATCATGGCTTACTCTGACCTGTAAGCAAGGAATTTCAATTGAGGTAAGATCCGTGCAATGATGGCATATCTCTGATAATTAGCCGTTGAACGAGCGATGATGTTCAATCAGAGAACAGTTAGCGATGAATATCGCACTGCGCTCTATTATTAGGGCCGCGTCAATCTCTACAGCGTGGTATCGAGCCTTGCCCAGCAATTTGATGTTACAGTTACATTCCGAAACGGGGGAATGTTCAGACCGTAGGTTTGATATACGGTTTTCACGTGCAAAACTAGTTGCGTTTTACTTCCTAGGTAACGTTTTTATCAGCATTAAGCTCGCCTTGATACAAAACTGTAAAGTACGACCTCAGTCGCAGTAAAAGGTAAATGTAGACGAAATTGTAAACGTCACGAGTGACGGTGGCGATATTTCTGTCGATGACCAAACATGACCCGCGTATCGATGTTTCCCAAAGATTGTAACACAAGATGTGTTTACAATTTCTTTTCACGTACCTCGGTTAAAATGTAACGTTACTTTACGTACAAGAGTAACAATCTACGAGTCACGACTAACTGTAAATTTATTGATGTTTACTATAGAAAAAAGATTGGTACGCATACTACTGTAATTGCTGAACTTCGCTCATATACCTAAGCGTACATTTTGATATTCTACTTCGTGTTTAGATAATGTGAATTCTCATGGTGCGGTCGTTGCCCGGTGTAATCTCGGGATAGATGTCTTTTTGCTAAAGTTGAGTCGAGGTCAGGCTAAACTTATTAAAAACGTAATTAGCGTTTAGTGACTCTGCGTTCGTAACTTAGATTTAATTACTGTGATACGTTTTATTGCCATGGTACTTGTTTTGCTAATTAAATGAAAACTGAGAAGAGTTTTATAAAAAATTGCCTAGAAACAACCACATTAACTTAAATACAATAAAAAATGGACATGGTATTAACATTTTTTAATACACTTAGGTTAAAAAGTGGACCCTACCAATTATTTTTTCACATCATTTCAGCCAACGATGTTATATAAAAACAAAATAACTTAATTTATCCATGACATTCAACCTAGCCAATAGAAACACAGAAAACGTGATAATCGTTAAAATAAATAATCCTCTAACATAATGCAACAAAAACAGGCTGTCATATCCGTTGTGTCGCGCAAATAAAATGGTGGTTGCTAAGCGTTTTAAAGATAAGCGAAGCTGCAACGTGACTTTAGACGAAAGAGAGCGTCGTTGGCTGGCAAACCTGAAAGATCACGCATGACGGCAAGAACCCCACTTTTAGTATTTACGCTACTGTAAGTAAAAGCACGTGGGGTTCAGAGCGGGTCACGGGAAATTTTCCCGCAAATAAGGTTATATGCTACTTTGAAAGTCTACAATTGAATTTATGCATGAAAACACATAATCACTACTGGGACACATGCTCCCTCTCGATGTGAGGGCATTAATCCACCACGCAGACCCACTACGGGTAAGTAGATGTCACATGTCTTCGAATTTTTGATGCTAGGACATGACCGTTTCCTCACAATGTTTTCCTTCACCGTTTTGCGAGCATTGGTGATGAAATCGAAATTTGCTCAAAGGAAAGTGCCTATCGGAGTTCGAACCTGTGACCTAAAACTCGTAAGTCGTGGCCTTTACCACTGGGTTACCACTTTTCTATGCTTGACACTGACGTTTTATTAACACGGCTGAGCTGAGATGTTGATAGAAAAAATTACGGAAGAAATGCTACAAGCCCCAATGAATCGGAATTTAAGCACAGGACACTGTTAATAACTCAAAACGTTTTGTGAAATATCGTGGTCTTTCAAGCGTATTTTTCTGACCCTCCTGAAAAATGTATGAACCCACTTTGACTGTCTGTACCTAATCTTCAAACAACTTGAAAAAGTGAGGTTCTAGGTCGTCCCTATTCAACCATTGCCAGCGCAATTAAAGTATTGATTACACAGTTATAAACGAACAATAAATTTATTTAGCATCAATCAAAATACTGTAGCATCAATAATTACGTGAGCCTTCTAGAAACATAACGTAATTACGAGTATCAGCTCACGCACGGTTAATTAAAAGTATATAATTATTTACTTTGCATTATCGCCAATCAAGCTAATAAGTAAAAGTATGTCGACGTTGACCGGTCGACAATGTTGCTTTGCGTCCGCGCATATTTTTCCACACATTTTTTAGAACAGAGGTTCTCAACCTGCTGCAAGGAGGCGGACTGAAAAAGTTCTGTAGTGTGACTAGAGCTACATAAATGTCCGGCTGTTTGGTCCCCGTCCAGACTTTGTCCAGCCTTGTCATTTGTCTGGACTTATTCCTTTTTTTTCAATTAAAAATGTTTAATGAGTACTGAAAAGAGAAAAAATTACGTTAACTGTCCGACTTTTTAAATTTTTAAATAGTAAAGTGTGAGAGTGGTATAACAATTTTTTTTTTAATATCCTGACCCATGAGTTTGCTGCCAGTGAATAAGAAAAGAAAGTGCTTGAATTGATTTATATAAATAATAAAAAAGCCATTTATTCTACTACCCAATTACACTTATTTAAATATCATTTATTATTTTTAACATGCAAATTAGTTTTGATTCGGTGCGTTTTTATATATTCGCGATTTTTATATTTAAATTGTTTAATGTATAATGTATAATTGAGTTGTAATTGTATTAACTCTATTTTATAATAATTAATTTATAATAAATATTAGTTAATTAAATTAGTAGTAGTCGCCTCCTTGGCGTAGGCCTCCCCCATTTTTTTCCAGTAGTATCTGTCTCTGGCTTTGGTCATCCAGTTCGGCCCTAGTCTTTGTATAAACATTGATTTATATACATAAACGTAAAGTTAAAAAAACTATTGTTATCAGTAAATATTTAATAATAATAATAGATCCCATGCCTAGATCGGCTACGGTGACTGTTTCTATTACTAACGGCTATAGGTTACGAGTAATTATGAGCTCTGCTGTGGCTAACTTAACCTAACATGACAGTGAAGGTACGTGCATAGTAGATATTTTACAACGACGACTGCTTACAGTAGGCAATGACAGACGCTTCCACAGGAATTTTAAGAAACAACTGAAAAAGGTTGAGCACATGTGCTTTGGAACATTGATTTAAATCTTAATACCTGCGAACATTATAATCTGGCACTTTATTTTGTGAGAATATTTCGTGAAAGGACTTCCTTCCGCGGCTTATTTTTATGAGAACGTATAATGAAAAGATTGCCTACTTTCTCAGAAGAATTTTTGTAGCAGTTTTAAATGAATCTAAAAACAACACTTTGTGACGTAGCTAAGAAGATGATTATTGATTTAAAGAGATTAATTTTAGGAAAATACTTACTTAGTTACAATTATAGATTTGAAGAATCTATCAAACAATATTTGCTGAAGAATCTATAATTTTAACTATGTACAAATATAAAATTTAAATATTTTTTCCGTCTCACATAATACAAAGGAAACAATAAATCACCTGCGTATATTTAAAGTTGGATAATCCTTATTACCAATAATATTTATCGAAATAAATAATCACGCACATAATCAGAACTATAAATTACTGAAAAAACAAATACGGATTTCACGCCTTCACATCCTGTCGATTTCTTATTGTATCGTGAGATAACATAATTAATAATGTATATGAGAACGGATACATATCTCTATAAGTTAAAGTAAAACAGACAACTTAATGTAAATGAGTACATATACAGTAAAATTCATCAATCAGCAGTGATCGCCTCCTAGTGGTGTGACCGTCAGACTGCCAAGTCATAGGTCTCGAGTTTGAACCCAAGGCACGCACCTCTGACTTTTTGGATTCATGTACGTATTATATAATTATCAATTACTTATAAAATGGTGAAGGAAAACATCGTGAGGAAACCGGCATGCCTGAGAGATATTTCTCAACGGCATGTGAAGCCAAGTCAGAGGCCCATGGGCGGCTTTAAAACTCTGGCACCGAGTTAGTCACTAACCACACGAAAAGAAGAAGGATCAATCGGCCTAGCCTTTTCCCAACTATGTTAGGGTCGGCTTCCTGTATAACCAGATGAAGCTGAATACCAGTATTTTACGACTGCCTACCTGACCTGTTACTGGATAACACGATACCCTCTGGTAGGACTCGGTGTCAGACTTTTTGAGCTTCTGACCAGTCGTCAAAGATCTACGAATGACAGCCGGGACCAACGGCTGAACGTGCTTTCCGAGCCACGAAGGAGTCTCGATATGCAATGTATGATCACCCATCCACCACTGACCGGGGCAAGAGTATTTTATAATTTGATCGACCTTTAATCATTTAGCCACGAGCCCCACCGTGAAATATATACAGTTAAACCTGAGTAAGTGAGAACTGGGTAACGAGAAAACTCTATAAATGAGAGGCCAGGTCCCGTCATTTGAACCCTCTAAAACCTCTATAATTGAGAAACACAAACCTCTATAAGAGAAAGTTATTATTCACTCATTATATGGACCCAGTTAAGCACAGAACCGGTCAGAGTGGCGGTGCTTGGAGAGGCATATGTCCAGAACTGGACGTCTTTGGGCTGAAATAATGACTATGATGATGATATGTGCTTCTCACCACTGGAACAGGCCATTTAGGATTCAGTTATATGAAAAAAGGGTTGGTATACCAACCCTTTTTTCATATAACTGAATCCTTTGGAATTTATACTCCGAGGCCAATGTCCAGCCGGGGATGTCTTTCGGCTGTAAAGATGAGGTTTTTCAACAAAAACCAACGCAAAACCGTGGCTACACGTGAACTGAAACCATATTATGTATTGTCTTTTAATATTACGTCTTTAATTTTGCACAACCAGTTAATGTGGAATAAGAGCAGTGCTGACCCAGTGGCAATGGCCGCGACTTACGAGTTGTAGGTCAGAAGTTCGAACCCAGACTGGCGTATTCCTTATGTGAATAATTTCATCACCACTGCTCTCAAAACGGTGAAGAAATAAAATCAGGAAATAGGCATGTCGTGTATGTGTTAATAAAACGTCAGTGTCAAGCATAGAAAAGTGGTAACCCAGTGGTAAAGGCCACGACTTACGAGTTTTAGGTCACAGGTTCGAACTCCGATAGGCACTTTCCTTTGAGCAAATTTCGATTTCATCACCAATGCTCGCAAAACGGTGAAGGAAAACATCGTGAGGAAACCGACATGTCCTAGCATCAAAAATTCGAAGACATGTGACATCTACCAACCCGCACTGGGCCGGCGTGGTGGATTACGGCCCACTCCCTCTCACAGAGAGGAGGCCGGTGTCCCAGGAGTGGGAACTAGGCTGATTAAGATTGTGCTTATGCTAGGAAAACTGCGGGAGAATTGGAAGAAACACAGTATCATAAGGGGCCAGCTCGTTTTATAATAAATTATGTCTAAACAAAATATTAATTCTGATACCAACATACAGTCTTGTTACATTTACGTCAAATCTTTCAAAGGAAAGTGAAACTTAGTATGCAAGGAACCGGAACTCGATTGCCACCTGTAAATAACTCTTGTAATAGTTACTAGTTACATACGACTTATCTCTATTGAAATATCGTAAAACATATGTATGTTTATATATTATATACATATTATATTCATGCAACATTTGGCGTAGATGTGATGTATTCTTCTACGCCAAATGTTGCATAAATATAATATAAATACATGAAATATTTCTGCTGTTTATAATCACTTAATTTGCATAATGTGCAAGCTTTAAACGTATGCAAGAAACGTCATTAATTTGTGAAATTGCGTAATTTCTAAAACGTTTCAAAAGACGACAAAAATAAAAGTGCTTTGAAAAATATTACTTCCCTTGACTTAAAACTCTTTTAGTCCGTAATAATATCCGTTTTAAAGTTTATTATATGTTGGGAACAAAGTGACCATGTCCAATGTTCATCGCGTTTATTCGTTTCAAAACCCTGTGTGACAAAATTAATATTTTTTGACAACATGACTGAATATCAAACAATCTCTTTATTACCGTCTATTAATATTTCACATTAAAATCTAAACAATTATTTTAATCATTTCTTTCCCCTCTTATATACTTGTACATATTATAATTATTTTATGTAATAACGCTTTTATATTATGTACATATTATCTTGGAAAGATGAATGAAGAAGTGTAGCTTTATACTTATTATAATTAACCATAAATACATAAAATGATTCCTTTCCCATATAATTTAAGTTGAGCTAATTTCCCACTCATTAATTATTATAATCTTCGCATTATTTCTCCTCATAAAACGCTGAACTCAGACGCCATTGTGCTAACAAAATGACACTTAGCTCTCCCCGTCATAGGCTACTTGTTTCTAGTCGTGATTTATCCGCAGTACCGCGCCGAAGATTTATCTAACATGTAAACGTCCCATGACATTGATTTAATTGAATATTGTGCCGCTTCTCATTACAAAATAAGAGTAACATTAAGTTACCTTGGTCAGTGGGAGAGGACACGACAATCCACTTAGTTGCTACCCGCTAGTGACAACTTACCCTGAATTAAGATGGTATCGTGCGAACTGTATCTTAACTACAAACTACTCAACTTTGTTGTAAAAAAATCAATGTTTAATTAAGTGCAATTTATCTGAAGGTACAGGTGTTGTGTTGTTTATTTCGCAACTGTTTGCGATGCGATTGTACTTTTGGTGGGCTGTGCGCTGCGTCGCTTCCACTTTGATGTAACTTGGCCAAGTTATGTCTATAATTAGTTATTATTTCTGGCGTTCTTAAAAAACCTATGGCTTAATCAATTTTATTGTTTCTTTAACGTGCATTACATTGAGTGGACTAGAATATTAAGAAATGTAGGTATTCTATCATAATCAACAGTGTGAAACAATACCTCGTTTCTTGAGGTTCATTAGCGATCATTACTTAGTTGATTTAAGTACATTCGTGCTTAACTTTATGGGAGAACCATTAAGCATTTTATGTTTTCCCAGCATAACCTATTGCTAACAATAATTTCTAAAAGTTGTACCTACAGCTTTGCCTACAAATGCTACCTACCATGTCCTACTATCCTCAATAGACTCGTCTAACATACAATTACGAGAATGAACAAGACATTATTTTCATTCCCATGTTACCATAAAATTATAACAATCAAGAGAAAATACTCAAATTGTAACATGTAAACCACAAAACAGCATAGTTTTGTTAGATATTTTCAAGTTCCGCAGATAAGATTGAAGGTGCCCTCAAAAGAGAATTTGCTTGGGCTGTTCAAAGTTCATAACAATTATCTTATTGGCAAGCTGCATTATTTAAGTGAGGCAACATTTCCTTGTGATTGTAACGGTCTATTAATAGAGCCAGCAGTGTACGTATATGGGTTGATATAATGAAGATGACCGCTCCACAGCTTTGTGCACTTTAAGCCAAAATAATTGACCAATTTTATGTGATTTGCATAATCATAGAAATCAAACTGAATAAAAAAAGTATTAAATAATTTTCTTTAAAAGAGCTTGTTAGCGTAGAAGTGTAAAGATTATTTCCGTTGAGTAGAGGATATGAGAGAGTGATATATCGTATGTGTCAGCTGTCCGAAGATTATCACGCGATAGTTGTCCAACACATTAGTGGACAGCAATTAAATTATAAAAAAGTTGGAAGTAATTACATAAAGCAACACGTGCTTTTTTCACTTTTTATTTTAATGTGATATGTTTGACGACATTTATAAGTTATTTAATTAGGAGATACCTACACTTGCTGCCGTTCACATTTCACCAGTGACATTTTAAATGTTTTTTGTTATAACATTTTGATCAGCTATCTACGGGTTCATTAACCTGCTGTTTACAGACATTACTAACCACATTTCTGAATATAAAATCAAGCCTGGAGTTTATAACTAGATAAATTAAAAGCCAAAGTGACTACAAGGTATAACTGAAATAACTGACAACCCAGGGTCATTGCCTCCATCAACTTTCTTTATGGGACCAACACTGAAATCGGGGCAAAACATCTGCAAGTATTTTTTCGAGTTACGCGAACATAACTAGCGAACATAAACTAAATATTCGGTGTTACGATATTAATTATTTCATTTCATAATCAATATTCTAGTTGGCTAGTTCGCCAAATTTCGTATTTTGAAATTATCAAATTAATCAAAACAGCGAAATATTTGACATCTATTTGCGATGTTGCCCACTTTCAGAATGCACGCTCTTAAACTTGCCCCTTAACAACAAGACTACCAAAAAAACCGTCAAGTTAGTTAATAAAAGGAAATTACGAAGTCTATTTTTAAAATGACCAAAACCATTCCGTTTTTTGACAACTAAACGGGCAACAGATTTGACAGGCTGATAAGTTTTTGTTTCAAATTCTGGGAAGTCAAGATTACATCCTAATATGGTGTTTAACATTGCCATAATTTCGCTCTGTTCTCTTATTATTTTGACAATTTATTATCATGTAATGAGGAGAGAGATGGTAATCTTAAAAAATTGCAACTAAAAATGTTACCAAAAAAACAAATTAATGTCACGATATATATTTTTTGGAACCAAGCCGACCGCATCTGGGTGCATATTTAGCCATAACTTGGTAACTGTTTGGTAGATTTTAAAACGGTTTTCACCACGTTCGTAGAAGTTTTCGGTATTTCAAATTCTCAACTTAAAAAGCCGCTAGTAGCCCGCTATCCGCTAGTTCTTTAGAACTCCACAACCGCAACAAGAACATTTTTCTAAGAAATTATTTTTTTACAAACTGCTTTTTCTACTTTTCAAAGCTCGTTAGGACAAAAATAAACACTAGTATGAGCGCTCTTGATACTTTTTTCTGGAACAATTTTATAATCATAAATCATAACGCAATTATTTTTTTGCCTCGTTCATGATGTTGTGGCTAACTATAATAAATTAAACGCCGACTTTTAATAAAGCTGAGTTTGTTTATAAATACTAAAAATATTCACGTATCCGTAAAAAATATCACAAAAAAATACTCTGCCTAGGAGTTAGAGAAGTATAGAAATCATCAAAAATACATTTATGATTAGGCATACGGTGTTGGACCTGCGTGTAAATCGTGTAACATTTAACCGAAATGATCTAGGTATATTACATAACGCTAACAAAGTACAAACGATAGCAAAACAGCAATATCATTACACTATTCTATATTACAGTCACAACCGCCCCATTCAGAACTAGGACCGCTTTGCGAACTATCTAATATCTACTATAACTATCGCATCCCATAAAAGCTTATAACTATAATAAAATAAAACAAGATAGTCACTAATGAGTACCTTGTATTTATCTCGCAGCAAACCCACGCACACTACCTCCACCGTGTAACTCATTCATATCCAGCCTCTACGAATCTAAGGAATCTATAAATAAAGCTGGATACAGACTATAAACTGAGTATCGAGGAGTTTAGAGATATCAAGAAATATCTCTATAATTTAAACGAACGTCTAACTATAATCAACTATTTTTATGACAGCCGTTAAATATAAATCCAGTAACGGATATAGGTTCTATGGTTAATATTAGTAATATTGCTTTATAGACTTTAGCAAACGTTTTATTAGGATTAGTAAAGTACTTTCAATCAGTATAAAGTCACAACAGTAATAAAAAAACAAGACATGGGTGAAAGATGTAAATCAATGTCAATCAATCAATAAAATTGCTTGTCAAAAATGCCTTTCAGGTAAACTATACTTGATATAGAGAAACATTTAAAAAATCCTTACATTTTTATTAATTTTATTTCAAATTTTCTATTTACTTCTCTATTACTCAAGTATGTATAATCATGAATTGCCGTAAAACGCAGCCATATTAATTTGAATTTGATTTATTCGTTTGTATTTATTTATGTGTGATTTATATTGTATTTATTCGTTTGTATTTATTTATGTGTGATTTTTTATTTATTATTGAATAATTTAAAGATGTTTTCTAATAAGGGTTATGTAGTACCTTAAATAAATGTTTTTTTTATTTTATTAAACATATGAACATAAACTAAAGAATTAAGAAAGTTATTATTGCCAGCAAGTAAGCAATATCTTCAAAATAATGGTTATAAATTTTAAATTTAATTATAAGTTTGATAATGGCTCACTCATAATTTTAAATTGGGAAAAAGCTTAGGTTAAGCTTGCGTAACTAAATATTTGCGAATCTTATTTAAAATATATTAACATAATTGACGCATCGCGTCTGCTTTGACGACGTTCATTTTGTCATTCATATGCAATTTTATTCAGGTCAAACATTAATTCCGAGTCATATGATTCTCTTCTAAATGTTAACAATAGTGAAAATTGTGTTGAATTTCCTGTACTTAGTTTCGTGTTTTCATTTAACACCATAATAAATAATTGAATAAATGCTGTAGTGCGTGCCTTGCGAAGCATGTGTGTTGTGACTATGAATGACAGGCTGAGGAGTCATGTGATAAGGCAACGATGCGGTTTAAAAAAAGAAGAAGTAAAGACAACAATTTAAAAGAGTATGCTTAGATTGGTAATGTTGAGGATGAATGAAAGGCGACTAACAAGGTTTTTACAAGGCAGGTGTGTGTGGAAAAACCGGGAGGGGGCGCCCTAGGAGGACATATAATGGCCTTTTTGGAGATGTTCTTCAGAAAGATCAGGTGCGTAGTACTGGCCACCGGCGTGCGTGTATGACCAGATTTATAAACGTAAACGAGGCAAAAGGATTATGTAAGGATCGTAGCAGGTGGCGTTCTATAGTTCCTGCTTACCCCCATAAGACGGCGTGAGTTTATAAGATAAGATAAGATATATTTTTTTTTTTTTAAGATCTTATATCTTATGAGGAGCTCATGGCTAAGTAACAACAGCCGCACTGGTGCCGATCCATCAGGTTAAGCTACGCTTGCCAGGGTTGGTCTGTGGATGGGTGACCATCTTTACAAACCGAGAATCTTCTACCGTTAAGCCGTTGGTCCCAGCTGTCATTCGTGGGTCTTTGAAAATCGTTACGAGTCGTCAGAAGCCCGAAAGTCTGACACCAGTCTTACCAAGGGGTATCGTATTACCCAGCTACTGGGTTGTGGAGGTCAGATAGGCAGTCGTTCCATGTAAAATACTGGTATTCAGCTGCATCCGGTTAGACTGTAAGCTGACCCCAACATAGTTGGGAAAAGGCTAGGCAGATTGATTGGTACATCAAGATCTTATTATTAATAAAAAGCTTCACATATACTACCGTTGCTGGTGTAGTAATTTTTTTTTTTTTTTTAAACACAAACATGCATGTGTATTTATTATATTTAATTTATGTATGTATATATCATCACATTTACCTAGGTGCACACCTTCTTTTTCTTAGCGTGTCTATGGCAAATATAGTTTGAAAATGAGGAACCTGAAATCTGATGAGCCTTTGTCCTGCAGTGAGACGGATGTCTCCCTAACAAGATTTACGGAACCAGGCTTGACTGAAGAGTATTCCAATCCATTCTATTGATCACCAATCACCACGTTTGCTCACTTTCGTATTGTTGATAATCATACAAACCGTATTGGCGATTTTAGAACACAAAACCCCAGTTTCCTCACAATGGTTTCCTTCACCGTACCTAAGTCAGAATTGTCTTATTTATTTATTTATTAAGGTTAACCAACAATTGCTTACACCAGCCCATTAGCAGTGTATTATTTGTAATAGGATACAGTTGCGGATGCAACAATTAATTATATGTTAACACCGCTAACACAAAAAACAGTGGTAAAACCATTAATTACTAAATTAAGACAGATTAAAAATAAAAAATAAAGTGTGAAAATTAAATTGATAAATTAGATCTTATACGAGTAGAGAAGATACAGATTGAATGATAATTGATATTAAAATTACATTATAAATTAGACTAAAATAAAATAAATTAAGTACATTGACCATATATGAGGAGATTAAAACAACAACAATCCAAATACTGACTGTGGTAAGGTAAAAAATATAGAAAAGTATCCAACTCCATAACAAACACAAGAAAAATCATTCAGACGTAATCGTTAATAAAAAAATAAAAATAAAAGAACAATAAAAACAAAAATAAATAACCGAATTCAATAAACAGAATAAACAGAATTATTCTATCAAATAAAATAACTTCGTTCTCAATGATATTAAATCCTAACTGATTGTCAAGTCCTCATTCTATCAGCTTTAACATCAAGCGATTAAACTGTCCACTAAACGTAAAGTATATTCTAAATCTTAGGATTATTACTTGCATTTAATCTTGATTCTCGCCTATATTCAATTGCAATTGGATAAATTAATTGTATGATATAGCGTCATTGTGTGGGATATCTGGCTTTCAATTCCTTCAGGTGGGCTGGAATGGAAACCTGGAATTTATACTATCAGAGCTCAGATATTCCATCATAAGTTGTAAGAAAAAAGGCTTTTCTTCTTACAAATAGTTGTCGTTGTCGTTGTGCATGTGCGTATTGTATAATTATCACTTGCTACAAAAACGGTGAAGTAAAACATCGTGAGGATCCGGCTTGCCTGAGAGATATTTTCCGTGGGCATGTGAAGCCAAGTCAGACGACCATAAAAACTCTGTCACCAGGTTAGTCACTAACCACACGAAAACGAAAGAAAAAGTTTTATTATAATATATTATTAAATGAGAATTGAATTTGAGTAGGAGCTAAAAAAACGTCGCTATGAATCTTTGCAGGTCAGTGACCAAACGCTTATAAGAAACCCTGTTACAATGTGCCCCTATTAGTTTGCTAACATTTCATTCGTTTGAAGAGTTTGCCAAATTAATGAATCTGCCATTCACTGTTTCATGAATTTAATCTCTGTGCCTTACGAGCGTAGCACCGAAATGAATCTCCGATTATTTTTATTCAAAGAATTGCTTATTCATCTACTCGTACGCTATTACTACTGCTAAGTATGTACCCTAAAGTAACAAAACAATTTCACTTTTTCTGTTCAGTAGCGTGTTTGATGTTCAGTCATACTCACGAGCTCACGCCTCTTAATGGGAGCCTACTCTATATGTAAGTTTATCTTATGAATCGGCGTATCGCCGAGACTTTCTCGAGACATCTGCCGAGCCTCCTGATTGAACACGCGATACCGAGCGTAAAATACTTAGAAATAATTTCACAATCATTCAACTAGCGTCTGCCTTTTTGTCCCGTCCATAAAGCAGATAACATCTAGCTAGATAGTGCTGCAGACACACGGTTAAATGATGTCACTGAGGAAATTCTTCATTTTAACCTCGCAGATTATTTTTAGTTTCATTATGTTTTTTTATATTTAGTTAAACAAATATCAGAGTAGTTCATTTTTGTTCGGTGAGTCATCTTATTGGTATGCATACAAGGTCTTATTTGCGCCGATCCCTTCTTTTGAATTTAAATCAATTGCTTTCAGAATTCTAACTCGTTATATACTTAATATTCTGTTCCAATACAAAACTGCTTCACTTTTCCCGCTTGATAATATCAACAGCTTAGTTACGCGGTGTAAGCTTTAACGTAGTATCATGAATCTGTGGCTCTTCGTCTCGCCAACGATCGACCTTCGTCTCCAGCTGGAAGTCACCGACAGACAGACTTTTTTCTCTTCGCACAATGTTGTACGAATAATTTATTACATCAATGTATATTGAAATAGCAATTTATAATAAAACGACGGTTGGAACTGGTTTGCGCAGGGTGGTCGCGCAAAATTAAAGCCTATATTTTTACTTATTTGAATGTATTTTCTTAGGCGCCTTTAGCATCAGCAAAAAATCTGCAAAAAAGGAACTAAAAAGCCTTGCATTCCTCTGCTATGCAGCTATAGACATGAATAATAGCAGTATAAAAATGAACATTTTCCGTTGTAGAATCGACAGGTATACAGGTGGGGTCGAGCTCGCCACGATTCTCGAGATATCTAAGTTGTGCATCGGCCTTGAGAAAGCCGCGGCTTGCTGCCGCTCGCTCCGCGCGCTGACCTTTCCGCTCCTCTCCGCCCAGCGTGGTTATTTATTGCTATCGAACGCGTGATAAATCCGCAGCATCTGTGCCGTGTACATCCGTGTTGTCTTCGACGAAATGAGTAACGAATTGTTTCGCGGCGCTGCTTTGGTAGCGCTCAATGACAACCGCGGCGACACGCAGTCATAGCCACTCGTAATATTGATTTATACTTATTGTTGGCTTTGATTTATTCTGCGTTAGCAGTCTGCTGCCACTGTGTGAGGTACTGAGTCTTAAAGGTGATCTATAACTGGAGCATTATTTGAAATGAAAAGAAATATAGACTCTTAAAAGCATCTTCGTAGACGCCACAGTCACTAACGTAGAGCGCATTGAAACATTGAAAGCCGTGGAACTGTAAACAACGATTTCGTGAACGTTTAACCGGCACTAAACCGATCTAAGTTTCTCCAAGTCTTTATTTACATTCTCCGTAGGTACTTAATTGGCAGGTACAGTTACAATTTATTATATCAATTTTGCCATACGGTACGTACCATGTTGCAAAATCTCAGAAAACATAGTTGCGTTTTCCCGCTGGGCCTTAGACTTGTCCGGGCTTCTCAAGATCCACTATCAACTTTAAACTTTGTACCGCTCGTGGCAGCTTTGTCGTTTTATCAACAAGAGAACGTTATTTATTGGATCCCATATTGACGGGCACATGATTTATTAGATGAACTTGAAAGGCATGAAATAAGGAACTAAAGTCGAGTGTCAAAACCTCTAGCAATATTTGTAGAAATAAAATGTTAGTCGAGAGGTCGTTAGCGACCTCAGTTTATGAAACTCGAAACCGCCTCGACTGGTCCAGTCACAGCGGCTCAGCGGCTCGATCGGTCCCTAGACAAGCCATAAGTCAACTGCTCCCTTTCGCAGCATGCAATTTTATCAAACTTGAATAGGGAGAAACCGCTCATTACTGGTAGCCTACATAAGTTGCGGAGAAAAGAAATTGCCGGGACCTTGTTCAATAAGTTGGTGGAGAAATTACTTGTTCGGGGAGTCTGCAAGGTGAGCCAGTCACCGGTATGGTCTGTGAAAGTTATTACTTGTGCGATGGACAAGTGTTTGCGCCCGCGCCGGTTCGCTAACGCAGACCTAAACATTTAATTGAGCAACTTTTTGTACGTGATATTATGAAAATGATTATGAACTGATACGAAAAATGAAAGTGAAGGCCGAGCTTAAACTAGATAATGTCGACAGCTTGTCGTAGATATATTGAACAAACAATTTGAAATAAGCTAAGCCAATACGTTTAAGCAAATGATACTGACAGCTCTCAAGAGATAAAAAAAGAGAAAAATACTTCTTTAAACAAACAAAAAGCGCAAGACAAAAACATAAATTAATCCACATTAAGATCAATTTCTCGCATGATTCCGTGCCATGTCGATTCGCCTACCACCATCACCTCAAGAAAAAATAATTATATGTAAAAGTGTCTATTCGCCCGTTTCAGGCGAGTAAATTCGGGCGAATCACCAATAAGCCCACGTATCAGACAACGCGTATGTCTCTATTGTCTACCGGACAACTTCCCACGTACGACAAAACGCCGCGACAAAAACGTTCACAGCATAATCACAAGTCCTTGACAATCACATTGACGGCACCCGATGTAAACGCGATGGATTTTTTACGCCCTAGGAGGCAAAGGAATCCAATTTATTTATTTAACCACTTAAACAGACAAGCAAATAGATTTAAGTGTCCTCTAACTCGTTCCGACAAATAGGTAAGTCGCTATTATTATGTTTTGTTTATTAACGACATGTCTTTTCTTTCTCCGAATAAATGGTTTTTGATTTTGTGTCTCCTTATTTTGCTATATGACGTTTGATAGGTTTTATGTACTTCCTCATTTATGCTTGTAAACATTACATGCTAATTCATTTTCATTTCTGGCGAAATGTGGATACTCCTCTGCCCATCCCTTCGGGGTAACAAAGCGTGATGTTATGCGTTACATTTACGTTCAGAATTTCTACAGGGAAAAAAATGCGACATTATTATTAACGTTGCGTATCAAAAATGTATTCAATGCATTTGAGTTTTAATGACAACCGCAAAGTGACACGAATTGTATCATTCTTAAGAGCGCTTATGCTAAAATGTGGCAACATCGCAAATTGCTGTCAAATATTTACCTGTTTCGATTAATTTGGCAATATTAGTATGTTAATATGAAATGTTGTTAACTAGTGATCTAAAATATTGATTTTGAAATGCAATAATTAATATCGTAACACCGAAAATTTAGTTTTAAGTGCAAAAAAAGTGCTTGGAAACTTTCCAAATGCCTTTTTTACACCTAAAACGGGTACAACATCAAATTCAGTGTTATTCATTGTTCCAATTAATTATTTATATTCTAGTTCGCTAGTTAGCCACATTTTATATTTTCATACAGTAATATAGTCAAATTAATCAAAACAGCGAAATATTTGACATCTATTTGCGACGTTGCCCACTTTCAGAATAAACGCTCTTACATTTATATTGAATTGAACATTAACCTACATTATGATATAGCTTTGTTACCGTGTTCATGAAGTTCATAAAATTCATGGTCAAAGGCTGTCCAGGTGGAACCGAATCATTCATAATCGATACAAATCAAATCAGCATTCGTTGGCCGTCCTTTTAGATCACGTACCTACGTTTGTTCTTCGAATAATTGCAAATGCAACGTGTTCTATACCTACATCTATAGAGTGGCAACCCGCCACACACAATATAATATAATTTGTATTCACCATTGTTGATAGTACTATTGGGAACGCAGTATTTTACGATCGTTCCAACGCTAGAATATACAAAACAGATATACATTTTGATGTAAATAGCATAAAAGTTTTGAAATGATATTGTGACATTCTAATATGTTCTGAACTTGTGTAGAAAGAGTTGCGCAAACACGATGTAAAATTGGAGATCTAAGAAAATACTATTTATTTATTTTTATTAGAGCACATATTTTCTTGGTCAGTTCTTCAATTTGAGTTAACTTCAGTGGGAGTATATTTATTTATTTAACAGTTTATGTACACACATATACACAGACAAGATGTTAAGAACAGAAAAAACGGATACAGTCATTAAATCGAGTCGGTTTCAAACACCGCTTGTATAAACAAACCACTAAATTAGAGCCTGGCAGAGTGCTAAAGAATAACTTAACTGAAGCAAATCAATATCATTTTCTCCTTCAAAACTACACAATCTTCTTCTTCTTTTTGTGTGGTTAGTGACTAACCTGGTGTCAGAGTTTTAAAACCGCCAATGGGCCTCTGGCTTGGTTTCACACGCCGTCGAGAAATATCTCTCAGGTACTTACACTATACGATTAACTATCATTAAGTTAATTAAACGCACATTCAATACCTTCAGCTTTTTACAACGTTTCAATAACGTCTTTGACGCTAAAAACCACGGATCGAATTCAATTTTATTTCATTTTATTGTATCCGCTCTGATTCCTGTGCCCAGATTACTTCGAAGCCACAGAGTAGGCATTTTGGAATAGTTGCACGTTCATTGAGTGTACTGGGGATCCGAGGTAGGCTGTAGGCGCCACCGTAATTAGATTAAACGATTCTCTTGAATTACTTGAATGTGCATAACATACTCAGACTGTACAATAAAAGGAATGGCACAGGATGCCAGCTGAACGAGGGTTAGCTACCAATGAATGACTGGTCTGCTCACACTTGGAATACATTTCATTTTGTGGCAAAAGATAATGATGATGATGTGATGGGATGGGATTCTATGTTCAGAAAATCACTGTCCATTCCAAGGTTGCCTGGAAGAGATCGCAGTAAGCGATAAGGCCGCCCATTGTATATTTTGTAGTGTATTACTTTTTCTTTATGTAATGTATAATCTGGTGTACAATAAAGTATATATAAATAAATAAATAATAAATATTTTAACTCAGATACTTCTAACAACCCTCGAGAATAGCGTACTAAAATCAATTCAGTGGTTCTTGAGGCAAAAGTAACCAAAGGGCGTGACTTTAGAAAAAATGAAAATTCTTGTGTAGATACTGAAAGTTAGTAGTTAAAATATGAAAATCCAATTTTCTTTCAAAAGGAATTTCTCTGTGACAACAATACCCAAAGATTACCTATCAAAGCATTGTCCCCGTCCTTTTAAACACACAAACACGAATTAATTTCTTCTAATTACACGGTGCACAGTGTTGTTTCACATGGATATCACTCGTATTAATAAACAATGCCAAGTGAGAATCTCTTTGTGTGCGCACGCTCATCATAACTGTGCTATAGGAAGTACAATTGCGTTAACAATCCCGTTAACTATTGCTGGCTATATTCAGAACACATTCATGCGTATTCCAATACACGTTTTGCGAGACTAATATCTGCAATGGTGAATTCCTGGGAGCAATTTGATACACCCGTCTGGTTTTGGTCATTGAGTGCATGAAAAGAGATAAAGCTCGATGTGAAAGCTTTTTTATAGAAAACTTTATAGCCATCTTTAAGTAGAAATGTTAAATTAGTAAGTAGATCGGCGTGTGCTAGCTCACATATGGATAATAATTGAATTTATTGTTTTATGTTTCGTAATATTGATTACTTTGTGAAAGAATCAAGAAATCAAGAAAAATTTAGAATCAAGTTCTTCTAACAGATAGCTGTGCAGCTGGGGAGTTTGGTGCGCCAGTTTTTCTTCCCATCTAAAGCACTAGGAAGTGGTGAAAGGCAGGAGTTTTGGGGAACTGTCTCACTTAATTTTGACGTTCAAAAAGTGCTGATTCTCTCCGTAGTTTGAATAAATGACTTCGAGAAAATACTTGAGGTACCTTCATATATGGTCCATAAAAGCTGCTGACTAACATAACTGCCTTTATTTCAAAAGTTAAAAAAAAGTAGTAAGTTTGTCACTTTCTGCTAATCTCAACTGCTAGCTGCTTTTTTCTGACGCGTGACGTTAAAAATTCAAAAGCTTGTTAAAACATTTCGCAGTCTTTAAAGCTTCCTAAAACTTTGAACCAAAATTATCCTGATTTTAGACACCAAAATCCTTATTAAAGATGAGAATGTCGGACCTTTAGGAAATCTACATACCCTCTTCCATAAATTCGCGAGTTAGCATTAAACATTTACATTCAAGCACTAGGCTTCGGAGTCCGAACTATTAGTTATTTGTGTCGCAAGCTCCCGGTGCGGACACGATAATATGTGATAACTTCGCCAACTCCATACAATGGCGATATTGTCATACAAATGATTTGAATTACTTGCCTCTGAGAACATGTGTTTGCAGTCCCTTTGCATACGAATCAGGGTTTTGAATTGAATATTTGGAACTTGGATTCTTGGTTTATCAATCGAATTATTGGTGTGTTGGATTCAAGCCAAAATGCAGTCGAATTATTAAATTATACTAACAAGTCTTTGCATGCGATTTAACTCAAGAAGTCTACGCTATTCATAACTTCGTAAAAACCCCTTATCACCACATAACACCATAAACAAGAATCAGAAATAAGAATATATTTCATAATTTGAGAAAATCCACCTCTCTAACGGAGCTACAAAAATTATAGCCCCATTGTCTTAAAAGTGTACGTAACATAGTTAAACGCAACGCACACGAGTATGTAAATCAATTTGTAAAGAAACTATTCACAGGGAAACGCGCCAGGCACTTCCGAATGAAACTTCCAGAGGAACTCGACAAAACATTTAATAACTCGTAATTTAACAATTTTACTGAACAAAAAGGTGTACCGAGCATACCGAACAAGACCCTATTGAAACAAAGTTGCCAGTTATAAAATTATGCGCCGTGACTAGCAAAGAGATTCGTTTATTTTCTTACTACAAGAATAATGCGAGTTATGCATTTAATTATTAGCTCAGGATCTTCAGCGGCTTACAATTCAATTTGCATTAAAATCTGATTTTCTTACACGTCACCGCGATCGCTTTAGTTTATGCACAGCGCTTTTTATAATAATAATTAATGCAGCAGTTCTCCGTAGCTGTCACGATACACTTGACTACAATGTCTATTGACAACATAACTCGAGTATCAATTACGTATTGAATGGCCTTTGCGATTACGATCTCAGCTATTGAACTGTGTTCTAACGCTGAGGTTGGGCCTGCGTTCACGAACATAAACGTATAATCATTTATCGTTACTTTATTACTCTGTTTTCATTTGGAGCTCTTTAATTGATTTTCGTTAGCAACTCACTGAGTAACGGAACTGAGGAGTTTATCATCAGTTATGAAACGTTTATTCTTGACTGTTGCGGAATATTATATAAACGAACTAGGAACATTCCTACATTTCCTTCTGAGACTATCTGTCTGTTTGTCTTATAAATTGTCTCCTGGCTGAATTTAGATACAGCTTTCACCGACGCTTGATACCGTAATTCGAGCAAGATTGTGACATATTAATTTAACTAGTTTTAAATCCGTCGGCGTGAAATTCTACCTCTTGTGTCTAGGCCAAATTTCATCTAAATTCGTTGGTCTGTTACGGCGATTGAATAACAAACATGCATTCAAACTCTTGTAGATCATGCAATATAACAAGTTTATTTGATAAGTATATTATGCCATAAAAGTAATAAGTATACCATCACCGCAGAAATCGTACACCCAAGCTCTGTTTACGATCCTGTTTACTAACTAATTAAGTTTCTTGAGCATCAAACTAGTCTGCTGTAGTCACTCTCCACAAATATGCGCTTCACTTTACATTCCCACATGTCAACGGGTGACAATGGGATGGCGAGGTTGCTCACCTCAATTGTACTGGCTTCGTACACCGCAACTATCTAATACTCGTACTGTGACGTCGCATAATTAGAACTGATTGTACTCGACGATATTGCATGTCTTCTATAAAGTACATGCGTGTGTCAAAGTGATCACGTGACAACTAATTGACAGCTTAACATTTCTATAGTATTATGCATTATGTTAATTGAACTATTATGGTGATAGTATACTCACATGGTTTTTGTGGACGATGACAAATTGTCTATTATTTATTTTGTTGTTAAAGAAATTTTATTTACTCGTTAATTGGCTTAACGGGTTATTGTTTCAGTGTATAAGGTGTTTTTAATTGATGATAAATACGGACATTTCGCTGTCCTAAGATATACAATGAACGTTGAGGCGGTGCATGTTCACTGCTGAACAATAGGCGACCCAGCAGGCACTGCAGTTAAGTGTTGGACTTTCTGTGGTTCATTTCACAGTTTCGATCACTGCTCTAAAGTACTCTTAACAAATGGTTGTTCCATGGTCTGTAGGTTTTTTTTTATCAGAGTATAGGTCATGAAAAAAACAAATATATAAAGTAATTAAGATTTCTGCGACTGGTGAGAAAAACAATCCGTCTTCGAAACATGATCCGACAGTTACGACTGCTGGTTAAAACTCTACAGACTTAAAATCCGTGACAATCTCCAGGCAAGGTGGTGGTGTTATTAATCGGTGCACACGGCACACCTACTATTAATATATTCATAGTCCTGATCATATTAAAAGCGGGCGGAGTTCCAAATCTGGAGTAGGTAACGCAACATTCCAACTGAACGCGAATATCGAAATGCTGGCAGCCAGTAAATAAACTAATTAATAATTGGGCGCCGTTTTCTGCAACTGGTGAGAAAAACAATCCGTCTTCGAAACATGACCCGACATTTACGACGGCTAGTTAAAACTCTCTAGATACATAGGATCCGTGACAACTTCAAGGCAAGGTGGTGGTGTTATTAATCGGTGAACACGGCACACCCTCTACTATTAATATATTCATAGTCCTAATCATATTAAAAGCGGGCGGTGTTCCAAATCCGGAGTAGGTAACGCAACATTCCAACTGAACGTGAATATCGGAATGCTGGCAACCAGGGCGTGTCATGTACATATCTACGGTTTACAAAACACTAAACGACGTGTAAACATCTGGACCATATAAATTAAGTTGTCAATTAAGTCTATATCCGCTCGGTCGGTCTATATAGGAGCTCGTGGCTAAGAAACAACAGCCGCACTGGTCGATCTATCAGGTTAACCTACGGTTGCCGGGGTTGGTCAGTGGATGGGTGACCATCTTTACATACCGAAAATCCTCCGTGCCTCGGAAAGCACGTTAAGCCGTTGGTCCCGGCTGTAATTCGTGGATCTTTGACAGTCGTTACGAGTCGTCAGAAGCCCGAAAGTCTGACGCCAGTCTTACCAAGGGGTATCGTATTACCCAGTTACTGGGTTGTGGGGGTCAGATAGGCAGTCGCTCCATGTAAAATACTGGTAATCAGCTGCATTCGGTTAGACTGGAAGCCGACCCCAACATAGTTGGGAAATGGCTAGGCAGATTGATTGAATTAAGTCTATATCCATCTTGTATAATAGTTTATTACTATTCAGTAGCCGTTAGATAGAGAATTGATTTAAATATCACTTAGCACTTAATTCGAAATTCCCACGATTATTTTTCGAAAAAAATCTCAAACTGGCTTAGAAATGATTGAGCTTCAAAAACGGTAAATTTCGATTAATTAAGTATAGACCTTTATTCAATTCTTGTGGTTAATTTGATTAAATAACAATCTACATCAAATATGAAGCCTTTTATCAATGTTCCCAAGTTGTTTAGCTAATCACATACTCAACTTATATTATTCTATAAAAGTTAATATTCTCAAGAATGGAACATTTTCAAAACCTGCCATAAAGTTTTTGAGTTAAGTTACCATACAAAAAACAAATTCAATATAAACACTCCGATATCAATAGAAATGTAAATGTGTATTTTATTCATCACAGAAACAGGTGTATGCGTAACGTAAACAGCGTTACTAATGCGTGTAAATAATACTCTAATCTGTTCATCAACGTTGAACGATAGTTCATGAACGAGTGAACGATTTTCCGGAGGCTGACCGCGTTCATTCACTCTCGTCGCCACATGCCGTGACGTTTCCACCCCATTATTAAGTTGTACACGTGTTTTATGATCAGTGGGTTTATTATTTCGAGTGTGACGTAAACACCTGTTTTGTTTTTAAATTATGTGGTGTTAGAAGATTATTAGCGTGTTGAGTTGTTCAGTGAACACGCGAAACAAATCCGATGTAATATATTTTAGACGTTTTAGCGTGAAAAATTACAAACAAAAGTAGTATTTTTCTGGGTTGTTTTTTTTATTGTAATGTAATACAAGAAAAAACTTCTAATCATACTGGGAAAAGTTTTAAGCTATTGCATAGCTTCTATCGCGGGCCTTGAGCGTGGAGACCGAATCCAGAAATTCCGTAACGAAAATAACCTTTTTTTTTTTTTTTTTTTTTTGGGTGGGAAATCATCAAATGACTCCTCCCGCTCTGGGCAGAGCGAGAGGGAGTGTCAGACTTTTACTGACTAAAACCCACCCGTGTTCCTTCCGTTGCCTATGTGCTGGGGCCGCGATATCCCTCTCAGACAAACCCGCAACCCCAGCAGGCATTGGTCCTTCCGGACCCCGTCAGTTGTTGCTGACATCCCTTTGAGGCGCGCGTGGAACACGACGCGCCGTCGACCCGGGCCTGGTCCTTATCGGACGGCGAGCTGCCCATCGCTCACCGTCCGCAGGCCCGCGCCTACGGTGGCCGGAAGTCAGCTTGTGACTCCCGACGCCCGGGGCGTCTCCTGCGGCGACTAGGGGCGCGAGGGCGTGCAGCTTCAATCTCCCTCGCGCGCTCCGCCTCCTCCTTCGCGAGCATAACTGCCTCGCAGAAGGAGGTGACGGCCTCCCATGCACTCTCGCTCCGGACCATGGCCTGAACCAGGGCCGGACGCGAGAGATCGCCGCCGCCGATCGCCTCCGTGAGGACACGGCGGTGCTCCGCCCAAGCCGGGCAGACTTCCACCGTATGCTCCACCGTGTCCTCCGGGCGATCCACACAATGGTGACACCCGGGCGTTTCCTCCCGCTTGATCCTGAACAGGAACCTCCCGAAACAGCCGTGTCCGGTGAGGACCTGCGTCAGGCGGAAGGTGAGGACGCCGTGGCGCCTCTCCAGCCACTCCTCAAAGAGGGGCCTTACCGCCGCAATTGTGGCGTGCCCAGCGCTGGGTTGCGACAATCGCACACTCCATGCCGCCATGAGATCCCGCCGGAGCTCTGTCCGCTGTGCCGCGATTTGTTGCGGCAGCGGAGTTATACCCCGGCGTTTCGCCTCCTCGCGCAACTCCCATATGTGCGCGAGGACCTTCGCCTCCAGATCCCATGGCGGTAGTCCGGCAAGGAGGCTCGCCGCCTCGCGGGAGACCGTGCGGTATCCCCGGACCAGCCTGATGGCCATGACCCTTTGGGACGCGTTCAACCGCTGGGCCGGTCGCAGCCTCAGTGAACGCGCCCACACCGGTGCCCCGTAAAGGGAACGAAAATAACCTAACACCCCCATAGAGTGAAATTTTAAGATGCGCGCGCATAACTGTGACACAAATTGCATAAGTTGATAAAAAATGCTATGCAATAGCTTTACCGCGGCAGTCTCCGAGTGCCACACGTCTTTTTTCTTAATTTTCCGATTGTAAAGTCGTGTAAACAAAGATCTCTAGATTTTTTTACATTTTCATTTAAACACGGTCAGTTGCATTTAAGCAGTTCAAACCTTTAGGCCCATGACATCATCCAGTGACTGACCTGCTTTACGAAGGTTAGGTAATCTGCATACATAGGTACCTACACAAAATATTTTGTAATCCTTTAAGGTCAATAAAGGTTTTGACTCGCGTCTTTATTTCCGCATCAGTCCACCAACAGACCCGGGCCCGTACGATAGCCTTTTTCAGGGCAGTGTAAATGGAGGACAGGTCGAATCACCGTAGGTATGCATGCACCGCTCATATTTCAAAATTGCTTGACGTCTCACACCCCTAGTTATTGAAACTTTAAGAGAGCATGCAGGTCTCTGATGAGGCGTGCTACACGCATGTTCGGGTCGGCATGAATCGGCACAGCCGGGCGGTATAATCGAATATGTAGATATACAGGATAGATTTTTGAGATGGGGCAGTAACCGTTGCCGCTACAAGAAAATGGTCAAAGGAGGCTGTCCTTAAATTTTTGAGATATTTTGATCTGCAATAGTAGGAAAGGTTTTTGTGATTTCTGTTTTTTCTAGTTCTCAAACCTCAGTTGGTATTATAGAGTTTTTTGATCATTATAAGAAACAGAATCGATTGGCATCAAAAAAAGTTTTTTATGAAAACTGACCATTTCCTTGCTAACTGTACTTTTTTTCAAAATCTGTGAATCTAGATCAAAATTGAAATATTTGATTCAAATTATTAAACACGATAAATCTAATAATTGATGGACATGGAATGGCATTCGTTTGTATTCGGAAACGCGATGATTTCCGAGGGACGTTAACAAAATAGTTGTACTGTAAATAACTGCGAAATGTGGGTTTACTATAAGTACACCTCTGCCTAACCCTTTCGAGATTACCAGCGTGATGTTATATGATGTTAAATATAACAAGTAACAACCTAACTATGAGTACGCTGAACCCTCAAGTACGAAGGGCTAGCTTCTAATACGACCACAAAGTGGGCATCGGCGCAGTTTGTGGTTAATTCAGCAAGAAAGAAAACATTACATGACAGGTTGTCGACCTGTTATGAAACCGCAGCCGATGTTATATAATAGCGTTTGAAAATATCAAAATAATAATATAAAATATATAAATTAATTATTTTTGACTTTGATACTAACAATGTATACCTAGCTAAGAATTAGTATCTAAGTATTACCTAAAATGTGTGTGGGTGAAGAAAAACGTGACTACAGTCCGTTTTCACGAACTACGCGGCACCTAAATGTATTGACTAATAAAAACGCACTGTTGGATGGGCAACCTAAATGAAAGAGAGAGAGAGAGCCTTCCAAGCTCAAGGAGGTCGTCGGCTTTAATTAATATGAACGCGATTATGAACTCCGCTTAGTATTTTTAACCGACTTCCAAAAAGGAGGAGGTTATATGTTCGACGCGTATGTGTCTTTTTTTATTTTTTTATGTATGTCCGCCGATTTCTCCGTCAAGGGTATGCTCCCGAATTGGTCCCATATAAATTTTATTAACTTGCTTGAATAGTTTTTGAGTAAGCTTCAATAATACGTATTTTTCCCACTTAGTATATCTGGATGATATGATGATAACTTCCTGTGATTGTTATTTACATAGCAGGTACTGGGATTTGAATTTGTGTGGGGTAGGTACCACAACTAAAAAGTGAAAAATAAAAATAAAAAAAAAGCCTTTAAAAAAGTTTTTCGGAAGTCGGTTGTTTTTTTTTTGTAAAAAGTTTGTATTCTATTTAATTAAATAAAATACCGTTATTAGAGGTGGTTAACAGGGTACGAGAACCAAAAGTTCCTAAGCAAGTCTCTGCGGCTCTAAACTACATTTATTACATCATCCAACCGTCTGGCCGCTAGTCTACGGGACGGTTTTTTAAATTAAAAAAATATTACCTCTCGTTCCATATTATAAATAATGCATGAACAGTCTGTCCAAACTCCAAATATAACACATTCAATATTATGAATATTAACAAGAGTATTAATAACTATTTAAAATGAAGCCGAGAGATCACAGATCATGCATATATTAATATTTCTTAACTTACATTATTGCCCTGTTTAAATTCGGAAGCTATCTAAATACGATCTGCTGATGACGTTCATGACATACTTATAGATTGAGCGCCTTCGTCGCGTGTTATGTAAATGGGCCTATTCACAGCGGGTAATGGAAGCGTGACTCTTTTAATGCACCTTAATGAAGATAATGAAAGACTTATCCTCGGTTCCTATAAAATAAAACGGATCGTTTTGCTTACCAATGGTAACTTTTTTTAAAGCTTTTATTTAACTTGCAATGTATATATGTTTGTTCAGATATCTTCAACCGATTGAGCTGAAATTTTATATACAAGTTTAGTTTTTTGTTGCCAAACTGCCATATAATTCGTAAGCAAATTTTACCTGTAATAGCTACTTCCATATGGGAGCGTTTACTATGCAAAGTTATGGCATTATTGATAAAGATACAAGAGTCTTAATATTAACCAATAACGGTTCGTAAATTATAGGAATCGGCCATTAGACGTTTACGAGTGACGACAAGGCACCCAGGGCGTCTCTGGACAGTCAGCCCTGCTGTGCAATTTGCTAAATAGTTTATCTTTTCTTAAAACTGTTGGCGTTTTCTTTCGAAAAATTGCCATCACCATCACGTGCATAGGGCCTTTCTCATTTAATAAAATGATTAAACAGTTATAGATGAACATCTATCATCATTCCTCATCATTCAATCATTTTTTTTTTTTCTATTTCATATCTATCATTTTCTTCTATAATTTCTGACTGTACCTACAAAAAAGGCCAGTTGTCAACTAAGCGGTCAACAACAATGCAAATATAACATAACCTTCTATGACATTCATAGTTTAAATTCGTTAGCTATCTTCAATACAATCTACAGATAGCGTCTACACAATATACATAGTAGATTTAATACCTCTCGTATTATGTAAATGGGACCATTCACAACGGATAATGGAAGTTAAATACGATATGAATAAATGCAAGCGTATCGAAGTATCGATACTAAAGGCTGGGGTACATTGGGCGAGTGAATAGTCTAGAACGTCGGTAAAGTATGAATTGCTAGGGCAATAACGCCTAGCCATCTTCCCAACAAGGTTGAGTTATGGGACCAGTCTTACTAGATGCGACTGGATATTCCAGCCCCCCTAAATGGGTCCAGGGGCGACGGACTGGAGGACGTCTGTCGCCCCCCACACATCAAGACCCGAGGTGGCGGCGCGTAGTGTTCCACGCGCGGCCCTCTTAGACGTCACGGGGGGAGTCAAACACCTCACTCCCCCCCTGACCCAAGGAGGCCCGCGGTCGCGGTTCGGCACCAATCGGGGGTTGCGGAAGATTTTGAAGTTCCTGTGTCCCCCAGCGTAGGTGTGAGTTGGAACACCGAGGTGGTTTTTAGTCAGTAAGAGTCTGACAAACCCCTACGTCCGCCCCAGGGCGGAGGACATCCATGAGAATTAACTAACCCGGAAAAAAAAGAAGGCGACCAGCCTTACTAGATGCGACTGGATATCAATATTACTAGCCTATTATGAAAGCTTAACTGGCATTGAAAGCTTACATGTTGTCAGTGGTAAATAGATCATGGGTTCGAACCCCGGCCGGCGCTTTGTGTACTTTATTTCAACACTACTGCTGCTCAAAACGGTGAAGAAAAACGTCGTGAGGAAACCGGCGTGTCCTAGAACCAAAAATTCAAAGACATGTGACATCCACCAATCCACACTGGGCCCGCGTGGTGGATTATGACCCACTCCCTCTCAGAGATATAGGAGGCCTGTGTCTCTTCAGTGGGAAGGTTACGCTGATTATGTCATGTATGTTGTTTTATGAAGCTTCACCAGAATGCTAATATACCTATATGTGGATATCTCTTTCCCAGACGATGTTGCATCCATGATGGTTCCTTTGAAAATCTCGGTTTTTTTTTTGCAACTGGTACCTACTAAATACCGCCACCTGAAGGGTCATAACCCTCCTCATCTCTTCTCAGAGTCAGGAAATGTGAGATAAATGAGTTTCTTTTGGGCTGTACGGTCAGCAACAAAAGTCAATTAACGCTGCTAATTTTACAAATCATCTAAATTGATACAAACATTTGATACATTGTATTTCAGTTCAGCATTTCATATTATAACTAAGAGTTAATATTCTGTTCTGATTTTAATTAAATATTGCATTAGCTCAATATTACAATCGTTACGGTGAGTCAGAAGCCCAAAAGTCTGACAACCAGTCTTACCAAGGGGTATCGTACGATCCAGTAAGCTTTGTTAAGGCGGTCAGATAGACAGTCGATCAATGTAAAATACTGGTATTCAGCTGCTTTCAGTTAGACTGGAAGTCGACCTTAATATAGTTGGCAAAAAGCTAAGCAGACTGAGTAGCTCAATAATTAAGATAAAAAAACTAAGAATTAGTGACTGCACTTACCTATTTTAGTTATTCTACTACTCTACCGCGCTTACTAGACTACTTACTAATTGAATATAAACGAGCCCTAAGACCTTGGTTGGCAGGATATTGAAACCTTTTTTTTTGTAATTCAATAAATGGAGAATTACAAAATTATCTATTAAAACCGGTTTGAATAGACCTGCTTCGTTACTCGGTCGGTCTCAATGGCAGACACTAAGAATCGATTTGGAATAGTTTGCGTTTTATTTACACTTTATAAGTTTAACTGCCTCTGTGGTTAGACCACCTGTCTCAGACCCAGTGGTCCAATTCCCAGTGGGGGCAAAACTTTTTGTTTGGTTTGCTTGGTGGTAGGGCTTGTTCTAAGTCCGCCTGGCGAGCTACCACCATATTATCTAAGTCTGTTGCCATAACAACAATGTTAACAGCATTGTTGTGTTTCGGCAGTTAGAGTAATATAGCCAGTTCCTCTGTGGTTATAGACTCCGGGTGAAGCTCGTTTCACCTTCTGTCTAATCATCACTTACCATCAGGTGAGATGCAGGCCAAGAGCTGCCCGGTTAAAAAAAAAAATCTCTCTTCTTTTCTTGTGGTTAGTGACTAGCCTGGTGTCAGAGTTTTAAAGCCGTCCATGGGCCTCCGACTTGGCTTCACATGCCGTCGAGAAATATCTCTCAGGCATGCCGGTTTCCTCACGATGTTTTCCTTCACCGTTTTTGAGGCAAATGATAATTATATAATACTCACATGAATCTGAAAAGTCAGAGGTGCGTGCTTTGGCTTCGAACTCCAGACAGTATGACTTTGCAGTCCTAATATTATTGGAGAATTACTAAATTATCTATTAAAACCTGCCTGAATAAACCTGGACCGTCGGTCGGTCTTAATTGCAGAAACTAAGAGTTTTTTAAAAGTTTTATTAACAGTTTATAAGTTTAAAAAGAATTTTGGGTTCGAGGTCTACTTAGAGAAAAGAAAATGACAACTCTCTAGTCTACTAAACGTAGCATCAAACTTCCTTTCCAAAGAACTAAACAGAACAATAATCCTTCCAAAAAATCTCGCCGTGAAAACTTAAGTGAGCTGTCACTAGTGTCAATTCCTAGCATGGTGGAATAACAAGTCACTTCAAGCTCACTAAGGCCTGATTTCACCAATGAAACTAAACGCGATCAGCATTTCTAAAACGCGTTCAAGAGCTGTCAGTGTCAAAATTGTTATGGAATATTAAACACTGACAGCTCTTGAACGCGTTTAGATGTGCTGAACACGTTCAATTTTATTGGTGAAATCCGCACTAAGTTTTTCCGGTGAAATTCCTGCAGAATAGACCGGCCGATCATATTCGGTGAAATGAAATGTAATGATTATTTTTATTCTGTAAATATGATATCGGAAACACTTTTACACGTCATAACTTACTTAGCTACTTACTAGTATCAATACTTCCCAGTATCGATTAGATTTAAAAAACCTACTGACTAACTTTATTG
The DNA here is from genome assembly GCA_916701695.1 of Agrochola macilenta. Classification (NCBI taxonomy): domain Eukaryota; kingdom Metazoa; phylum Arthropoda; class Insecta; order Lepidoptera; family Noctuidae; genus Agrochola; species Agrochola macilenta. Next base: position 11,681,055 of record OU753562.1, read on the forward strand.
ACATCTCTCATCTACTTAAAAAACGCAATTTTTCTGACTACTTTACGGACACTGTGATCTAATTGGTAACGACGCGTTACATTTACCAATAACGCTCGGTAAGATAAAGGAACTGCGTTTCTCCCTCAAGAAACAAAAGCCTCTCTATAACAGTAGGTATTACGTCAAATCCATCAGTTCCCAACAGTTCTCGCCAACGGTTAATTGTTGGTAAACAATGACTGTGTCAAATGCTACAGCCTTCGTAGTCCGTACTTTCGCCACCACAGCCTATTAGAATTACCGTAAATTACCGTACGACCATTCAATTTATTGTTTCAACTAAAAATATGCAGTTTGCGAACCGACCTGACTTGAGACTAAGGTGTATTGTTGCTCATTAGTCTGGAGAAAGCATGTTTGAAGACTTTATGATCCAGGGTTTTAGATTTCCCACGACTTGTAGATAAATTGATTTTTGTTTTCTATTCGAATTAGAAACAATAATTACGAATTAATGAAATTGACACGTTGACAAATTTCCCCACGGTAATAAGTTTACTTTAGAAAAACTTAACCGTAGATTTAAGCTGATCCTCAGACGTAACGGAAGTTTACGTTGAACAAACCAGAAACTATGTTTTATTGATTGAAGTACGTACCTAGACGTAGTTTAATTTAAACGATGGATTAGTTTTGTTTATTGCTCATAAATAACTTTGTTTCACAACACATCTAACTTTGTTGGCACTTACCTAACCCTTCGTATTTGAAATAGAATCGTAAAATATAAACTTAAACCACAAAACATACAAAATTACGAGCTTAACTTAGCCGAGAACTGAAACTGCGATTACATTGTTTCACACCCGTAACTTTTCTAGCTTCGCCCGTTCCTAAATCATGGTTTATGTTTACAGTTAACCGCGGTTCGGCGGTTAATTTAAATTGTTTTTAACGGCGGTTTAACCCGCACTTAACTATATTATAGTTATACTGTGGTGTGTGGGGCTCGTGGCTAAATAATAACAACCGCACCTGTCGATCGAAGGTAAAGCTAGACTTGCCACGGTTGTTTCGTGGATGGGTGATCCAGGCCTCAGAAGCACGTTAAGTCGTTGGTCCCGGCTGTCATTCGTAGATCTGTGACAGTCGTTACGGGTCGTCAGAAGCCCAAAAGTCTGACACCCAGTCATACCAAAGAGTTATCATATTACCCAGTAACTGGGTTGTGGAGTTCAGATAGGCAGTCACTCTATGTAAAATACTGCTATTCAGCTGCATGCGGTTAGACTGGAAGCCGACTCCAGCATAGTTGGGAAAAGGCTAGGCAGATTGAGTGTATACTGTGGTAAACCCAAACCGAGCCTGTATGTTCGTTATTAACTTGTTGCTCCAACTTGCTAACTTTCAACGTGGAATTAAATGTAGTTGTTTGAAAGCTGTACCATTGAGAACTGTTTGAAACTGTAAACCGGAGTTATTAGCAAATTGAACTCTGTAGAAAGTTAGGTGGCTTTGCTATTTTTCGTTTAAAAGTTACGATGTAGCTTATTACTCTTTTGAACTTTTATTGGAACGACGCAGTTTGCGCTAGGAGTAAACTGGTAGAAATCGTCACGTAACGAAAAAGCGTTATGCCCGAAAAAGTTAGCATATTAAAAAACAAAAACTATTGGCATCTGAAACTTGAGACTATAGGAACTAGATGGCTCTGTATTAATCGAAATCTATACTAATATTATGACGAGGCATAAATCCAGACCAGCTACTGAGAAATTCCTGATGGAAAACCCAATAAAATTTCGTCCGTCCTGGGTATCGAACTCGAACATTTTTTTTTATTACTTATATTCAGATTGAAGTCACTCACTTATTTCATAACTTGTTTTAATCATTTAATGTGATCATGATGTATATTAAAAATTCAACGTCGTAACAAAATAAAACATTGCTAGGTACCTAAGTACAAAAATATAAATTAATTACATTATTTTCAATTTATAAGAATAATCCTATTTCAATATTACAACACATTTAAGTGATAGCCTAGACTTCAATAAAAGCGAGCCGGCATTAGGCGCCAGTAACCAACAAAACAAGAAAAACATTGAATTAACTTAGTTTTACTGCATTCAATAAACGTGTCCGTCAGTCTCAATATCAATTAAATAATAAAAAGTAATTGGAAACAGAAAAACACAAGTTATTTTTACGGTTCCGTATCCAAAGGGATCCAAGGGGACCGTAATTACTAAGGCTCCGCTGTCCGTCCGTCCGTCCATCCGTCTGTCACAGGCCTGTATGTTTGAACCGTAATAGGTAGACACTTGAAATTTTCACAGAGTGTGTACTACAATAGCAGCTATAATAATAAACAATAATACCAGCCTGTTATTGTCCCACTGCAGGGCAAAGGCCTCTTCTCATACAGAGAAGGCACGAGCAATGATCACCACGCTTGCTCAAGACGGGTTGGTGATTTCAGACTTATATTATCTATAAGTCCAGGTTTCCTCACGGTGTTTTCCTTCACCGATGTCAGTAATGTCCAAGATAAACTCAAAACAATAGCCGCTATAACAACAAATAATAAAATTTAAATAAAGTAAAAACGAAAGGGACTCTCCATTCAAGAAACGTGTTTTATTCAGCGTTTTTTACTAAAGTATTTAAAATAAATATATAGTGTCAAATATTGTACGGTGATACGGAACCCTTCGTGTGCGAGCCCGACTCACACTTGGCCACGTTTTTCTTAGCACTTGTACAATCAAATATTTATTACCTAGTTCCTAAGTAATCCTGTAGATCTTCAATAAGATTCTGATCACATTTAATTATGATCTTTTATTAAATCCCTAACAAAACTATTAGAAAAGTTAGTGTTTGTTATAATTTTACTGTATAACAACGAGGTTTATTGTCAAATCATTGGAAAGGACGGTAAAACTTTATCACGTCTTCAATTATTGAAATTATCGTGGAGCATAATGGGGCATCTAAATAAGGCTTCCGCAGACAGGCACGACGCGACAGTGCGACGCGATTTTGCGATATACAATATGTAAAAAAAACCCTGTTTGATCTGAAAGGGGCACATAGGTACAGTTATAACAATACCAAAAAGTAATAAAAAATCATATTATTATTGAAAATAAAAACGTTATTGCTATTTAAAATTCCCATTTTTGGTATCAAAATTACCCCAAATCCGTGCAAAATTTGCTATATTTCAACAGGGGTCAGAAGTTATGACTCACACACAATCACTCGCTAAACGACGGCCCGCGCCTCGTGAACTAACCCGGACATATACACCGTTGAAAAAAAAATGTGGTGATATATTTTTTATTTTTTCCTGAAAGTTACCACATAAATAGACTCTCAGTACGATACCTAACACCTTCATGGATCGGACAAGGTTTTTCTACATGTTGTATATCCGTAGAACAATTTCTATGAAAACAAAATCGCAATGCGACACGTCGTGCCCTGTATCTTACTGATTTTCCGACCACCGACCAATTACAGACTCATGGAAGTAATTTTCTAATATTCTTTTTTTTTATGCCGGGGGTGAAAGGTATGCACGGTGTATTTTTACTTCTGTACACACAACTTGTTATTGTTTTGATAATTCGTTTAGTCTTCAGTCTATGTAGCACCTACACTAGGTACGTCATAGAATAATACTTTGTTTTACCTTTTTATTACGGACGCTTCTAACGTGCGTAATTGTTCTCACATGTTTAATATCAACATGAGTGATGTAACCTAAAACCTTAACTTATTATGTATAAAGATGTAAGTAAGTACTGAATTAATGAATAAATAAATAAATAACCAATATTTTGTAACAATTTATTTAAAAGAGTGTCCGTGGAGTTTCTTGCCCGTTCTTCTCCATAGGTACCTACCTACTACGCTTTGGAATGGGCAACTAGCTTCATATTTCTGACTGACCGATTCCTTGACAATTCAAAAGTGCCTGTAAATGATTTAGTTGAAATATTATTATATTAGCTTGTATAAATTACCGATCGTAACAAGGTATAGGTACAACCCGATTTTATAACTATTATATTTAATATTTTGACGTTGACAGGCGCAGGCCTGTCAACGTCAAAATATTACAGTGTATGTGGTTTAAGTAATAACAATAACAACTTTTCGGCTCAACATCTTCTCTCAACGTCTCCACAGTATTGTCTTATTATTCGTTATTATTGTGAAGACCTTATTAAGAGGCGTCGGGGCACTGAGGAGGTAACCGAGCGGGTGTGAATTCAATACTAACAACCCACGATTTTGATAGCTCCAAGCGCACAGTTATAAAAATCGAGATATAATGTGACAGATTTGTGAAATCTCCCATACAAGTACTTAAGTACCGACAATCCGTGACACATCCCACTAAACCTGCGCGAAAGATATTTATTTATCCTTTTTTGTTTGCAACATTTCCTGCAAAAGTACTGTAACGGGATGAATAAATAAAAGGCGTATTTTATATTAGAGAGTAATTAATGCTACCCATTTTGCATCATGACGCGCGCTGTCAGCTCTCAAGCTGATGCTATATTATTTGCTAATCTTCTAAATCCTCAATCAATCTGCCTAGCCTTTTCCCAACTATGTTGGGGTCGGCTTCCAGTCTAACCTGATGCAGCTGAATACCAGTATTTTACATGGAGCGACTGCCTATCTGACCTCCACAACCCAGTAACTGGGTAATACGATACCCCTTGGTAACACTGGTGCCAGACTTTCGGGCTTCTGACGACTCGTAACGACTGTCAAAGATCCACGAATGACAGCCGGGATCAACAGCGTAACGTGCTTTCCGAGGCACGGAGGAGTCTCGACATGTAAAGATGGTCACCCATCCACTGACCAACCCCGGCAAGCATAGCTTAACCTGATGGATCGACCAGTGCGGCTGTTGTTACTTGGCCACGAGCTCCTCCTAAATCCTAACTAATATTATAAATGCGAAAGAGAGTTTATTTGTATGTTTATTTGTTTGTTACGCTTGCACTCTATAACGGCTGAACGGATTTGAATGAAACTTTTCACATGGGCATGAGTAGACAATGACCTGGAGAAGGACATACCTTTCATCCCGATATACCCACGGGATCGAACTTATGCGGGCGAAACTGCGGGAAGCAGTTAGTACGAAATAGTGTTTATCTCATAATATATTCCATCAACTTATAATCTTCTTGAGGAGGTTACATGGAGAAGCCACGCAGGCTAAACCCCCTACAGTACAGTAGTAGATGTGGGAACTTTCCTCATAGACATGATAATATCCGCTTCATTGCGGATGATTCGCTCTGGCAAAACACCTATTTACACCGCTGTACTATCGATTCTCGAGGAAAAACGTAACAATGGATTCCCTTTTTTTTTCAATAAACTGACTATACAACCAATCGATTTTATGTGCTGTGAGATCGTTTAATGGAACTGTGTGCTAATTTTCTTATTGTTTGGTTACTCAATGTTATCAGGTAAGAACTGTTAAGTAAGCGATTATGATGTTTAATGCCGATTTTTTTTTCGAGCTGTGACAGCTTAGTGGTGTGACCGTCAGACTGCCAAGTCATAGGTCTCGAGTTCGGACCCAAGGCACACACATCTGACTTTTCGGATGCATGTGCATAATTATCACTTGCTTCAAAAACGGTGAAGGAAAACATCGTGAGGAAACCGGCGTGCCTGAGAGATATTTCTCGCCGGCATGTGAAGCCAAGCCCAGGTTAGTCACTCACCACAGAAAAAGAAGAAGAAGAATGCCGATTTGAAACGAGAAAGCTAAACATTATTTAACGCGCCTCCACGTTTCCTTCAATTAGTGGTACTTAAAATAAATCCTATAGATCCCTATAGATCAAGCAAATACGACGGCAGGACATCATCATCATCTACCTGGCCATTTCCCAACTATGTTGGGGTCAGCTTCAGTCTAACCGGATGCAACTGAATACCAGTATTTTACATGGAGCGACTGCCTATCTGACCTCCACAACCCAGTTACTGGGTAGTACGATACCCCTTGGTAAGACTGGTTGTCAGACTTTCGGGCTTCTGACGACTCGTAACGACTGTCTAAGATCTACAAATGACAGCCGGAACCAACGGCTTAACGTGCTTTCTGAGGCACGGAGGGCCTCAGGAAGCACGTTAAGCCAGCCCGCCAGGACCAGTCTTACCAAGGGGTTTCGTATTACCCAGTAACTGGGTTGTGGAGCGCAGATAGGCAGTCGCTCCATGTAAAATACTGGTATTGTTTTTGGTATGTAAAGATGGTCACCTATCCACGGACCAAACGCAGCAAGCGTAGCTTAACTTGATCGATCAACCCGTGCGGCTTTTTTTCTAAAAAGAAATACCCCCGAAATAACCGTCGTATTTGGCCCCCCTATTACGACGGCAGGACATAGACAATAATATAAATACTCCCCAAACGACCACCAGCAGCAATACGAATATTTATCGAATAACAAACGTCACTCGTGTTCCATCATTCAAAACAGAATCGAGTTTTAATCGAGAATTATTATTTATATGAAGCGATTAAAGCGGATCTACGTGGGTTTGTGATTAACCGAGCGGCGAAGAGCCCGAGCGCTCGCGGGTTGCGGGCGACAACTCGCCGCTTCCTCATTGCTCTGCCGGCGGTTATTGCGCCTGCGCAACCGAGCCGCGCAATCGTCAAGTTCATTTCTCAGGGTTGTCTGTATTTTGTTCGAAATTGAATGCTTAAGTAATCAATCGTCCATACAAATGCGGTAATTCATTCACTGAGTCGAAGAAATGAATCGATACTTTCAAGCCAATTTAAAAAGTTATACGTACCGATTTTTAATGCGCAGTGTTCAGACCACACAGATGTGGATAAAACTTCGCAACTTCAATTAGCTCCACAACTTTACCGTCTAGGTTTTACTACCTATAAAATTTATGTGCGTTACTCACAGCCTATTAAATCTTTAGACATATGTAGACACCGACAAATACCTAAAGGATTATGGCTGAAAACTGCAAAAACTCGTTCTTGAACAATTAACACGTCTGGCAGCAATTTTCTGGTATCAAAAAACAATACATTTAATTTCATAAATAAGTAAATTATCCGTTACACGGCAGGTCAATTTCGTACGTGGAAAACGAACGATTGTTCAAATTAAATATTTGATTACAGTTAACTTTACAGTAGATTAGAGGTCAATGGCACCGAGTAACGGTTTTGTTTAGTGAGGTGCATTTTACGGTATGAACTAGACATTTATTTCAGTGCAAACTGTAGGGAAATATTGACAACACATGGTCGTGTTTGCACTGTGATTTGCATATGTGTAAGAAAAGCAGAGACCGTTCCCTGTAGAAGTTTCAAACCAAGACTAGGCTACTTCCCGAGTGTATTGCTTCATTTTTCTTTTCTTCCTGCCCTTATCCCATGTAACTTTATTTAAAAAAAATAAAAAATTGGAAAAAATTGTACAGTCAGCAAAAAAACGGGCAATTTTTACAAAAAGTTTTTGATGCCAATCGATCCTGTTTCTTATAAGGATCAAAAAACTGTATGGGACCAACTAGGATCCATCTTGTAAAACAGAACTTCTAACTATAAAGTTGGTAAACTGATATCGGTAAATGCTTTAAAAACTGTAATTTTTTGTTATACGCCGATGACCTTAAAATTTACAAGAAAATTGCATCGATCAACGATTGTTCCCTTCTTCACGATGATTTAAATAGATTATCTAGTTACTGCATCAAAAATAAACTACAACTAAGCATCAACAAATGTAAATACGTTAACTTTACCAAAAACAAACATCTCATTGACTACAATTATTGCCTCTGCGATGAAGTCCTTTTAAAAGAAACTCAAATTTGTGATCTGGGTGTGCTTTTGGATTGTCAACTACACCTTAATTTACACATTGAAAATATAATAGCCAAAGCCTTCCAAATGTACAATTTCGTTATGAGATCGTCATCAGATTTCAGACGCCCAGTCACATATCTACATCTTTTCAACTTTCTAGTACGACCACAAGTAGAGTATGCATGTATGATATGGGACCCTTTCTATGCAAAATATGACCAAGCTTTAGAAAGAATTCAGCGCAAGTTTTTAAAAACAATGCAGTTTAAATGTCACTTGGAGCCTCTGACGTATGTGGAGTCGTTGCGGAAATTTAAATTACTATACTCGTATATACTCAAGGCGTCTGTTTCTCCAAACCATGATGCTCCGTGGACTGTTACACAATTGGTTACACACTTAGCACCTAATAATAATCTTCTACTCGTATATTAATAAAATTAGCCTTATTGTTAATCCCTATTAGTACTGTAAGTAAGAAAAAATATATAAACAGTAATATGTGGAAACGTTGCTGATTGTACGTTAACCTAATTTATTATATACTATGTAAGACTAAATTTACAATTGTTTGTTTTTCCCTAATAAAATAAAATAAACTAATGCCCTATTAAATAACCTTTTATTAGGTATTTACCTTCATTTAGTTTTAATCAATGTGTGATTATTTTAAGTAGCATGAATATATGCGCAGATACACCTATTTACCGTTATTTATGGTTATCTTACATTAGTACGTTGTAACTCGGTGTTATTAAGTTTAATAACCATGTTTGGTTTATTATTTCTTCATTAACTAAGATACTCGAAGTAGTCCATTTAAATACATTTCCCGATGAAAGTTTTCGACGTGGGTTTATCGGATTTCATCAAAATATTATTTTAACGATTTCTTAGTCAATTAATATACGTACCTACTCCTATTACGTAACTAAAATGAAATTTAAAAAAAAATCTGTTTTATTCACCTGCTTAATAATATGACAGTAATTGAGTGTTCCAGAAATTCAAAATGATGCTACGATCTTAGTTTTATCAATACTAATATTATAAAGAGGTGATTTGTGAGTTTGTATGTACGGGGTAATCTCCAGAACTACTGTTACAATTCTGAAAATTCTTTCACTAATGGGAAACTACAAGTATTGCCGAGTGTCTTATGGTGTAATTATTTTCTATACTTATATTATAAAGAGGTAAAATTTGTTTGTTTGTATGTTCGTTTGAAAGTTTGAATGTAGGGGGTAATCTCCGGAACTACCAGTCGGATTTGAAAAAATATTTTTGCATTGGATAGCCCAATTCTTGAGGAAGATTATAGGCGCGGACAAAGTCGCAGGCAGAAGCTAGTATGCTAAAATAAGACATTACACGCGAAAGAACGCGCGGGCAGAAGTAAGTATTCCATATTCTGAAACGTCCAAAGTAAAACATGTTTCAATCAATGGTATGACCACTTTCATTCAAAAGTATTTTAATTATTCAAATAATGTGTTAACAAAATTAAAAACTTATCCGGTTTTAGATTGACGGCACTGATAATTTCAATACAGTTTGTAATTATTTTTATAATACGACCAAATACATTTTTTTGAATGATTAGTCAGTGTGTGTACAAAATAACATTATGTAATTCACTTTCACTGGCAACACCATTCTTCTATTTGCTCATTCCAATTAGCATCAAAAAAGTAGCACTAGGTATTCTATTTTCAAAACTCGGTTTCTTACGTCACTTTTCGTCAATAGTCGGGCCAATACGTCTCGCCAATTGGCCAGTCTCGTTCAGTGTTCTGTTTAGTTACATGTGAAATTAATTTCATGGTTTCAGAGCGTTACATATTTTTTATAACTTGCGTGTTCTCGGAAACGGGGCCACAGCTTTACGGGAGAAATTATTGTATTGTTCTAAGGGTACATTTGTTACACTTTCGATGTTTTAGTGTAACATTTCTCTTTTATTGCTTTTTTACGTTCTGTGCTTAACTCTAAGCTAACCTGGTAGTTTGGAAAAGCATACCACTGCCTACCGACGAAAAAGTTTAAGGTCCTGTTTCACCACCTACGATTAGGTTCTCATTAACTTACTTGGCAGATAATATCCTGCAAATTCTTTTCCATTTTTGAATTTATTTGGTAAGTAGTGGCTATTCGGACATCGTGAAAAAGGCCCTAACAGTTATATTTTTGAAACTAGATAACCCACTGTCCCACTGCAAAGCATAGCATAGCAGATCAGAGTCAATATGGAGCAATCCCACTTTAAGGGAGATGCGCTAAGGTAGCCTGCGAAATTCAAATTTCCTTCCTTTTTTTGAAATTTGCAGGTCAGTTTCAGGTTGTATCTTGTTTAAAATATGATTCACGACCGAAATAAATATGTCTTTACAGAATTAGAATCATACAACTCCTTATGTTAGAATAATCCTAAAATATCCTAATTTCATGAAATAGGCATTCAATAGGACTATATGAACCAAGAGAGTTGTATTGATGATTTCAATGATATATTGTATAATTATATAATGATAATTCTATAAATAAATATTTGATATAGCCGCGAATCATATTTAGGTCAACATACAACCTGATACTGACTTGCAAATTGCAAAAAAACGTAAGAAAATTTGAATTTCGCGGGCTACGCTGACGCATCAAATTTGAAACAATTTAACACATTTTCAAAACCAATATTTGCACTAACTGTTTTATAATAACTTCGATCTCTCACTATCATTTCTAAATCTAACGCAAAAATAATTCAACACATCAATAATTGCTAGTTCAAACAAAAGCCCGTTATTATCGCGAGAAACTTAATATAGTTAATCGAGAACTGGGTGATTCGATATGGCCGGCTATCATTATTGCCGGCCATATCGAAAGAAGGGGTTATAAAAAATGATAGCCATTCACTGATACAAAGCTCTCTTGCTAATGAACACGAAGTTCGTTCCGATAGATGACCGCTGTCTCGACAGTTGCACGCTTTAATTTGTCTTTTTTTGCTTCGGTTAGCGAAACGTGGCACACTGGGCGTTGCGATGTCAGGAGGTGAGGTTCAATAAGATACTATTTCGATGACTGTCGGCACAAGAATATCAATCAATCTGCCTTTCTTTTACCAACTATGTTGGGGTTGGCTTCCAATCTAACCGGATGCAGCTAAATACCAATATTTTATACTAGCTTCTGCCCGCGACTGCGTCCGCGAGCCTGAAACCTTCCTCAAAAATGTGGCTATCCAATGCAAAAAGATTTTTTCAAATCCGACTGGTAGTTCCGGAGATTACCGCCTACATACAAACTTACAAACACACAAACAAATTTTACCTATTTATAATATTAGTAGGTATAGGAGCGACTGCCTAACTGACACACCCAGTTTCTGGATAACACGATACATGATCAGAGGGCCTACCATCACCTCTAAAGCAGTATTATTTTAATTTAGTGTGGGAAAGAGATGAAGCTCTACAGGACGTATAGCTCCATCTCTTTCCCCCACTGAAGTTAGATTAAAATAATTCTGCTTTAGAGATGGTGGTAGGACTGGTAGGCCCCCATACAGGTTCAAATAAGATACTATATAAGAATATTCAATGCATTTTTTACAGTCTGATAATTTGATAATTGTCGTAAAAACTGTGGTTTGCTACTGAGCTTAATAGTACGGCGTATTTTAAATAGGTACCGTACGACACAACTCAGATGAAGCATCGACAAAATTCGTAAAACCGATCAACATCCGAACTGAGTCTGCATTCAATATCGACAATATTTATGACTGCTTTAGGTGAAAATAATCTTTACGAAAACGCAATAACTTGTAAAGTATAAATATATCCAAATACATTCGTAAAATGGAAATGTATGAATGAAAATGTATCTAAGTTTTGTCGTACTGTACTTAGGTTAAGTTTTTATAATTCTGAAGAAACTCATGCGAGGAAATAAGCACGAATAACCAGCATAAATGAATGAATAACCATTTGTAAATAAAGCTTGTAATGTGTTTAACCTTTAAACTATGAAGAGCACATTAAACTCATATGTTGGACTTGATTGCGGTTAATTAAAATAATGTACGCGGTGAGTGTACAGGGTCACGAGACGAACCTCGAACTTTTGACATTGGCTCGGAATTTGAAGATGGAACGTTCTAACTGCATAAAAAAACTATTTAGAAAAAATACTAATATTTTATTAAAGACATAACTACCGGTTTTATTTATATAAATTAGTGGTTCATTTAAATGAATCGAATATATACTACATATATAGGATACTTTAGAGTGTCGTTTTTAACACTTTTCTTGGTACTTCACGTAATGTCCCAGTGACGCCCGGAGGGGTCCAACAAGTTAAGAAGGTTCAAAAGGATAAGGAGAAATCAGTTGAATAACTTTTAAAAACGCATTCTAAAGAATGTGGAAACAGCTGCTCAGTACACTGAAACTCCTATGATCAGTGTTGTTTCCTAAAATTGCCTTTCGAAATAAGCTCTTAAAAGCCCGCTTAGCTAAGTAAAAACTACCTAAAGGTACAACTCTGTAGCCGACTGCAGGCAGCAGCTGCAGGCGACGTGTCATCGCGACAGTACTGGTCTCTATGTATTTCTATGAAATACCTTCCATAGCTAGCAACACGGTATTTCAGAGTCATACTAGAAACCAGTAGTGGAATTGTACCTTTTTCTTTTTTTGGTTTTGAAATGTATATAAACCCACCCGTGTTCCTTCCGTTGCCTGTGTGCCGGGGCCGCGATATCCCTTTCGGACAAACTCGCAACCCTGGCAGGCATGGGCCCTAACGGACCCCGTCAGTTGGTGCTGACATCTCTTTGAGGCGCGCGTGGAACACAACGCGCCATCGACCCGGGCCTGGTCCATATCGGACGGCGAGCTACCCATCGCCATCGGTCACCGTCCGCAAGCCCGCGCCTACGGTGGCCGGAAGTCGGCTTGCGACTCCCGACGCCCGGGGCATCTCCTGCGACGACTAGGGGCGCGAAGGCGCGAATCTTGCCTCTCCCTCGAGCGTTCCGCCTCCTCCTTCGCGAGCATTACTGCTTCAGTGGAATTGTACCTTAAAGGTACGTTTCACAATCGTTCTGGGTTTCGCTTTTATTATATAATGCAATGAAAATATGTTCCACGTCAATTCTGTACCTATTAAGTAATTAGAAAACAACCCATTGTTTAAGATTCTCAAAGTGAGGCCATTTTAAAGCGTTTTATGATTTACGTAGAATTATTTTACGATACAATCCGGGCTACACCTACAATCAAGGCATATTATGCAAGGCCATAACATCTTGCAATTGACCCCGAAACAAGGGAGATAGAGGGGAAATGCATAAAATCGAAGAAATACCCAGTTATTCTCTTATTTGCATTTAAGCGGAAACAGTACTAACCTAGGCTTTAAATCTGATCTTCAAAGAATCAGGAACAGTTCAAGACTTACTGGCACTGGCCATCACAGCCTAAAAACGTATTATAAAAATCTTCATAAAGTTTGAATACATTCGAAAATTGACAAATTACGACGCAGCCGACATTCCTCGCAACTTACTGGCTGGTAAAAAAGTAAATCAAATCGAATTTGGAACGTGATCGAGAATGCTGTGTCATGGCATGAACTACCGGCGCTACTTCAATACACAGAATGGCACTTGCCGTGGCGTGACGCCCACGAAGCCCCTCAATTGAGAGTTACGATAGTGGAGGAAGGTATCTTTAGCCAAAAAGCAAAAGGTAAGCAAATATTTTATGAACAATAATAATATTGCTAACTATGAGGAAATTATCTCTTTTCTGGCTAGGCTGTTCTCTATTATAAATCTCAATTGTTACAAATAAAATTACTATAATAGGTACGAGTAGTTATGGTAATAAGATCGTCGCAGCGCATATATTTCCCATATACCAATAATAACTGAGTGATCAATTTATGAAAGAAAGGCTGATTTAAGTATTTATGCGACAAGTTTACACGCTTACATAATCTGCCGCTTCAATATTTTTAAGGTTTTCAGCACCTTCTACATATCAAATGGTTCAACCTCATGTTCTCAACTACTCCGACACCGCAAAACATCTCATTCGATTACCAACGATTACACTATCCAACCCTCACTTCACACTCGTAGGCGTTTCTCTCAACCCGTGCGCTGCTTAGGTTGAGTTACAAACGCAATAAGTCGCGTCCCGGTGGTAACATCGCTCGCTCCGGGGGCTAATCAACCGTGGCGAACGCTTCCATGCCTTTTGTTTTTCGAGCCGACGACTTGTAGAGCGATCGTGTTTTCTCCAACATCTAATTGTAACGAGTATTGGTTGGGTAGAAGTTGATCGTGTTTTGTTTTGTGTCGATAGTACAATGTGTTATTGCGAAGTTAGTCTATGTTTTCGATAATGAAAATCAGACTTTTGAAATTCCAACTATAAAGGTAATAGTGTTCTCCTGTTGGCTGTTTTAATCAATATGTTATATTTAAAATTAGCAATACAATGCTAAATCAATTAAACGTGATAAAGTTCACGAATTTATACTTGACATAATAGACCAGTAATTATCGCAATAAATCAACGAATCCAGTTCGAATCCCCTTTGTGTTTTCAATAGCCGTATTATATAAAACAAAATTAATAATAGACACATTAAGCTAAACGTTATCGCTTTGTTACGCAACTTGATCGATGATGGCAACGCAACGTGCAACGCAACGGACGATAGTATCTGAGGCACTTACCTATGACACCCACCGAGATAGCAATCTCTTACACGAGTAACTTTCTCGCACGCCTACTAAATGTTTGGGCAACGCTTTTTTGTTTGCAATACATTCGAAACTTTGAATTTCGAATAGAAAAGATTCGATGATACTGATGGCAAAGTTGAAATCGTACGGATCATTAGGTTATAGTGGAGATGGGCTTGTCATGCCGTAAGATAAGATGTTGATGAAGACAAGAAGGGTTACAATTCATGGTGGACCGTCACCAAGACTACTGAATGACATGGCTAGTCAAAACACAGGTGATATAAATGATATAAAACTTAGGTATAAAACGAAACAGCTCTGATAGAAACTGCCATAATGTGGAGGACGTCTAGGCTTTCGTATATTCGCATAGAATTAACTGTAATCGGAAGTATACTGAAAGCTACAGCTACAGAATATTTGACGTCGAATGACGTTGACGGTGCTTTTGGTAAACATTTGTGCAATTTTTTTGTGAAATTTACCAAAAAAAACAAAATGGCGGCGTTAGTTCCGATTCTGTCTAAGCGCCAACAGATTTTTGTGCAGCTATACCACAGTATAAATAAGTAACAGTATTATGTCGTCAAATAAAACGGCCGAAACGAAGCGCTTCGAAATCGCAGTGTACTATATTCTCGAGTGTGCGGCAGGTTTATCTACCGAGCAGCCGTAGGTCATTATTTCAAGGTCACTGCCAAATCTTAATACTGTTACTTTATTATACTGTGGCTATACGATACATTGACCATAGACATAGAAAAAGAACATGTAGGTACCTCCAAAGTTCAACAAAAAGCTGTTAATACGTGTGAACCGCAATTCGTTATGGGAAACGTGCCGCGGAAACTAGGGGAATCAAGTTTGATACAACTATTATCCAAATCTCGAAGCCAGCTCTCGTCTGCGACCGCTTTTTTTGCTCTTTGGGTTTCAAAACTATTTTAACGATGTCTTAAGTTACAAAAACACGGGGAGATTGTTAGGAGATTGTTTTCAAAAAATAGAAAACGACTTCATTTTGCTGCTAGACGGTGTAGATTTCAGCTTGTGTTTAAAAAGTTACTTTTTTTAAAGCAGGTCCCGATGTGGTCTTTTTTTGTGCACAGAATACCGTCCTTATTTTGTGCACTACTACTGTCAGCTTCTCAATATATAACTTAATAAAAAAAAAAAAAGGCTAAAGGTTGTCTGTAAAAGATCGCTTTTAGCGATAAGACCGCCCATTGTGTCACCCTATGTAAAATGACTACATTTTTATCTGTATTTTTTATGGTGTACATAATAAAGAATATTCTATTCTATTCTATTCTTAATTTTTTTATACCATCGTCCATCAGCCAAATAATAGGGATGATGACTGGGGAAAAAAAAAACTATTTAGCCCGTAATTTTTTTTTTAATCTCTGTCAGTTAGTTAATAAAAAATATTAGACACGTATTTTTTGCTTTATTATATTAATAAAAAATAGTTTAGATAAAACGCATTAAAGAAGGGGAGAGGGGGCTCGTTACGTCACAAGTCAGTATAAAATCTACCGGGGAGTGACGTCATGCCACATTTTAACGCATTGCCTACTCAATGTATTGCCGTAATCTTTTGACTACGTAAAAAAAGAAAATTTAAAAACTTAAAAATGTATAACCTACCAGAAGGACAATTTTTTTTTTTGTCGACCACTCCTGTTACTTATTGATATATTTGAGACAGTCTTTTCGAATTTTTAGACTAGATAGCAAAACTTAGACAACCGAGTCTAATCAATAGACACAACTAGACTCTCTAAATATCTTAATTCAGCTCCGCCGAACAGTTTCTCAAGTTAAATCGAAAGTTACATATTTCTATCTACAATATCAAGATAACAACGGTCTCTAAATCTCGCTAAGGATTTAATTGACACATTCGCTAAGCGTAAACGTTATTACAGATGAATGGTGGCTGCTTATCTTCTGCTCTTACTAGCTTCGTAACGAGAGACAGCATTATGAATATCGATAATGCGTTATTCTCATACGTAATCGGCGAAGTCGGAGGCAGTATTATCGATAAGCGTCGGCTTGGGGGCATCGCATCCCTATACATCAGGGAGATACGATCTAACCCTATATCGCTCGCAACTAAACTCTGCAATTACGTGATAATATACGTTTGTAACGATATCACGTGAAGTGTTATTTTAAGGTTTGGTTATGTAATGAGCCCTGAAAAAACTTAGATGAAAAGTGTAACAACTGTGAATCGGCATCCGATTCGTTTGACATGAAAATTTTCTCCGTATTTCACACAGTGAAACCTTCACCCCAAAATAGTCTTGATTTCAAGGTAGGCTAATTTACTAAATATTTTAAAAACAATTTCTTTTAAGAGCGTTTATTCTGAAGGTGGGCATCGTCGCAAATAGATGTCAAATATTTCACTATTTTGATTAATTTTGCAATATTACGGTGTTGAAAAAAAAAAGTGGCTAACTAGCGAACTAGAATATTGATTATAAAATGCAATAATTAATATCGTAACACCAAATGTTCAGTTTTAGATGTAAAAAAACTATTTGGAAACATTCCAAATCCTTTTTTTACACCTAAAATGGGTACAACATCAAATTCAATGTTATAATTGCAATTCATTATTAATATTCGAGTTCGCTAGTTAGACTCATTTCTTATTTATATTCAGTAATATTGCTATAAGAATCAAAACAGGTAAATATTTGACAGTTATTTGCAACGATGCCAACTTTTAGCATAAACCCTCTTAACAATAACGAAAAAAATTGTGTTCATAGTCGTACCTACGTCTGCCATTCAATTCGATACGCAATATACCAGCTAAAAATATTATCAACCTTTCTTTTATTTGCGGACTCATATTGACATGGAGGCCGAACGTTAGTTATTGTGTTACAAATTGTATTTCTTTATTAGACACGTACGAACGGAATGACTGCTGTAATGGACCTCGTCTCAGAGAAGAAACTTTTTTATTGACATGCCTATTTCGTTTAATATGTAGAAATTGCGAGATTGTTTACGAAGTTTGAGAATGCACAAAAAAAAGAAGGGAAATGACTGCTCTGAAGTCTGTACCTGCGAAATGCATTATGGTAAAAGTCTTTGCCATAAGCTTAAAGCTTTAATTTGGGTTTGTCATCCTAACTAATATTCTAAATACGAAAGAGAGTTTGATTGTTTCTTACGCTTTCACGTTAAACAGCAAAACGAATTTGGATGAAATTTGACAGATAGGTAGCCTGGAACCTTGAGAAGGCCCTAGGCTAATTTTCAGCCTGGATCGCAGACGAAATCGCGAGCAACAGCTAGTCTTTAAATATTTCAGAAGAAAATTATGAAACAAAACTAGATTAATAATATTTATATAATTAAATTAATTTGTAATAAAATTTGTATTTGAATGAAATTTTTTTTTTTTTATGAGTGAAAAATCGTTAAAAATTGTAGCTTAAGCAATAACTATAATTTTGACAACGCCTGTAGCCAAACCGAATATCTTCGAAGCAATAAAAAAATTAAACGCTGTATTAACAGCTTTAAAAGTTAATGCGTGGGTATCTTTAAAAATCTTACGAGTACATTTACATACTCCCCCACGATTTTACTTTCTCCGTTTTATCGTTCATTCAAAAGCAATGTGCCCTCGAAATATGACTGCCTAACACAATAATCGTAACCGAAGTTATTTTCTAACTTGTTTACTTTTACATAACATCATCAGCCATGTACCTTTCTCCGTTCGTTGACCGCCGTCCATTCAAGGCCAGGTGACGACCAATTATAAGCGTTTTTAATATAAGTTACGCTTATTACGCGTTTTTGCTGTGTAAATTTGTGCTTGAATTATATTTAGATGACTATCTTTCTGTGAGTTCTGGAGCTTACTGAAGATCAAAGGAGCACCTCCCACCCTATTTATTTTAAGTTGATTTATGGAATGCCAGAAAATATACTATATCGCAAATTGAAGAACTAAAAAATTACCGTATAATTGGTTATGCAACTATTTCAAGGACTACTCTTAGTACTCTTAAGTTTATTAAGGCTTCAGGGAAAGCCTTAATAAACTTCATATACCAAGATTTTGCCAATAAGGTATTCGAACGAGTTCAATATATATATATGTATATTCAATATCTACCAATGCCTACGCAGTGGTCCAAACATTTTTATTTCTCTTTTTAACACAATTATATAAATACTTATTTAAATTCATAGAGTTCATGAAGGATTAAGGCTACATAATATAACAAAGAAATTAAATTGTTTCCGCTTTTTTAAATCTCTCTAAAATAATATTCATACCACGTTTCGTTGATATTAATCAAAATGACGACATTAGTATTCCTGCCACGAGCAGCATAAAGAATAGTTATGTCTATTTTAATATGAATTAATCATAGCATTGTAACACTATTACGTAAAATGTTTTATTCATTTATAAAATCCTGTATCCTATAATTATAGCCGCTCTTAAATTAATTATCCCGATTCTAATAAATATGGCTATAAGTTAAGATTGAAATTCGCAAATCAATTTATTTTAGGTGAAATAATTATGATTAAAATGTTATGTCATACTTTTTTATATTTACTATCTATGATAGAACTGCTACTGCTATTATAATTCTGATTTAGTCATAAAATTATATTGAAATTAATAAACATTCATGGAATAAGAAAATACCGGCGAAGTGCGTGTCGGACGCATAATGAAGGGATCCGTAGTTGGCATAAATTTATCCCAAGAACAAACTTAACATGTTTTTCAACTACAATAGTTGAAAAACATGTTCTCCCATACATTACAACTGCAAATGTTAGTTTGTACGCACAATATTGAAAGATTTACCATGTTATTTGAAGACCATAGACTTCTTATAGGTTTTCCGGTAATCTATGAGTAAATATTCTCTGTATTTTTTTCAAAATTTTAGCCTCAGTAGTTTCGGAGATAAGGGGGTCAATTTTCCAAAACTGGTCAATTTTCCCAAATTTTCTTAAATATCTATAAAAGTATTAATTTTAAAATTATGAAAATATATTTGGGATCATCGCAATAAGCCCTTCCATTTGATATGTCACACGTTACAGACAGTTTGCATAACTTTGTTTTTTAATTTTCTTATTTTCCCCCAAAAGTGATCCCCATATTTAAAATTCGTTATTTTACGTTACACGTGTTTGGGTCGCAGAAATACATATGTGTACCAAATTTCAACTTAATCAATCCATTAGATTCAGAGCAAATTGACTGTGACAGACGGACAGACAGACACGAGTGATCCTATAAGGGTTAAGTTTTTTCCTTTTAAGGTACGGAACCCAAAAAATGAACAAGTATCTCTAACATAGACAAATAGCTATGGCTTCTCTATTTTTTGTGAGATTATACACCATATTAAATTGGCCGAAACCTATGATTCATCAGAATAGACAGTAGACAGATTGTCTATTACTATTATCTTAACTTGGCCGTGAACCTCAAAATATACGATGATATTTATAGAACCCACTACCGATTCAAACTACTTACGGAGGTACAGACCATATTATTTTTCAAACCAGAATTTTTTATTTGAAACATCACACGCTAGGAACTTTGACAACAATGCTTATTGTTAAATGTGCTAACGTTTTCTAATGCATAATATAACATTTATAGAAAACTTAATACACCATAAATATATATTAAGTTATAAATAACATGAAATCACGCCCTATTACATGGGACTTAAACATCGCCAATTATGTTTAAGTCCCATGTAATAGGGGGCTCTTCTAAATCTTACAACTTAATTTAAAATCAGAACACTTGTTTGAAATGTACATAGATACTCAAAATAAGTCTTCAAGACTTTCTATGTCAACAAAACAAAACGCAATCGATCATTGAGCTATCAAAGAGGTTTAAAAGCAAATAAAGTTTTATTGTGTAACTTTCTTCTATCTCTAGAGCGGGTGCGAGCTGCGAGGCAAGCAATGCGTTCCTTTTTGTCGATGGTTGCGTAATCCGCTGTCAAGCAACGTCATGCCGCGTCAACGGTCATTATCACATCGTCGGCGAGATGTTAGACAGACTGTTACTGACAATTTTACTGGCTTTCGTTTTACTTTTTTTAGGTACATGGTGGACATGTGGCATACATGTGCTTTGTGTTTTCAAACTGTGATTAATGTTTTGTTTCATTAAAATAATGTACAACATTACTGTTTGATTTAGCATCCCTCACAATCATAACATCAAGGTTTGTTATAAGGCTTTATTTATAACAACTTCACCCTGCATTAAAAAGCCTTCTGCAGCCTTAGGCATTCAGCCTCATTATAAGATGACTGGCTATTCTCGAACAGCAATTGCTTCTACGAAAGAACAACACTCTAATTGCGTAACTCACGATGAATTACAATCGGAATAATAATGAAGGATATGGCTAATCCATTGCTTGATATGATCGAAAATTTGACAGCTCAACAACGTAAATAACGCAATGAATGTTGTTGAACTGTCAAAATGAAACAGATTGTGATAGATCGTGTGTTCCACAATTAAGGATGCAGGTTTATCTTCATCATGAACAATTCCTCAACAGAGGGTTTATTTCAACGTCGCACTGTCATGGCATATACCACCTGTTTCAGCATGCAACAAGAAATTACTTAAGAGTTAAGACCTACGTGCTCAAACGACTAACTTTCAAGAACCATAGAGTCACCGCAGAGTTTTAGTTTTACGAGTTTCCACTGTTCCTAAAGAAAGTTGTGAAATTGCATGCACTATTCACTATTCTGTCGTCAGATTTCTTTAGTGATGCGCTTGCACATAAAATCATATTGTTACTTACTGATGAGTCATTGTTAGATAATTTAAAACATAAAAGCTGTCATTTTCATAGTTATTTTATAGTTTCTCTCTAAGGTGTGATGACATAAAATCATTGGCGAATTTGATAAACAGCGGAGTCATTAATTTTGCAGCGGTGTAAAGACTAATGGCGGTGCGGGCGGGCCCATAAATAGAAGGAAGGGCCATTATTCACCTCGCTGGCTTACTGCATCTTGGCAATTTTGGAATTTGGACATATTCTTGATAAAGGCGTCGACTCTCATGCGTGAGGTTGTGAGTTAAATCCGGGCAAGTACCAATGTGACTTTTCAATTCATGAGTACTTTCTCATTTTATTTATTTATTTCCAACTTACATCTATCATTACAGGGTACCTATTGCGATAGCGTACTTATCTAACTCTTATCCTAACTTATAATTATAATACAATTTTGTAACAATTTCACTCCAGGCTTAACACTTTATCACAACACAAATTTATCTCATCTGCTCGACGTCCGTATGTCACTGCAGGGATCCAGCAGAATATCAGCGTCAGGTATACTCGCCTGACACATGCTGAGCTGGACTCCCATTTGGTGCAACCATGAGACGCACACTTTGTATATTTTAGTTGAAGTATGTCATAATGTCACTCCATTTCTTTAAATACCTATGTTTTTTCTTTTTTGTATATTGGCATCTTGTTTTTATATATTCATGTAAATTGTTATTATTTAATTGTGCTAATGTGTGTCTTTTATCTGCACTCAATATTTTTTTTATCTATCTTATCTTTATCTATCTATCTTATTACAAATAATGCATTCTTTGTGAACTCAGTCAGAGAACAACAGAATAGGTCCGTGTTATAAGCTATCGGGTTGAGACATTACTGACATCGGTGAAGGAAAACATTGCGAGGAAACCTGAACTTATATCACCAACCCGTTTTGAACAAGGTTGGTGATCAATACTCGTACCTTCTGTGTATGAGAAGAGGAGTTTTCCCTGCAGTAGGACAAAAATAGGCCGGTATTAAATACTATTACATGGGACTTAGACATAACTGGCGAAATGTGGGTGTACTACAGGTACAGTCAGCATCAAAAGTTGATGAACACATTTAGATTTTCAAAATCGCTGTATAGTGAAGTGCTAATAGTGAATACGGTGTACAGCGATTTTGAAAATCTAAATGTGGTCATCAACTTTTGATGCTGACTGTACCACTCCCTAACCCTTCGGGGATACAGACGTGATGTTATGTTAAGTGTTCGATTTTGGGTATTTTTTGACAAAGTTTTTTTTCCACCAATGACATTGAATAGGTCACATTATATCATCATTATTATTTTATATTATCATCACATTGGGAAAAGGCTAGGCAGATTGATTGACATTGAATAGGTCACATAAGCACGGGCACCGTAATACTGTATAAACGTTCCAACCACCATTTTATTAATAAAACCACTATTTCTAATTTATATGATATTTATTTTACTCTATTATGCAAGCATTTAACCGAAAATATCGCGGCGCTTCAGCTTAACTGCCCTTTGGTAAATCAGCACAAAGGAGATGCACTTAAGGCACAGCCACTTGTACTGGAAGCTCGTTAATTTAATTAAGTAATTATTTACAGCTGAAAAATGTATTGTCCTTAATAATTTACAGCAAGCGTCAACATAACAAGTAATTTTTTTAAAGGAAAATATGGCCTGTTTCACCACCTCGTTCCAGTAAACTTATCTAACGGTTTAAATGAAACAAACTCTGTTCCAGTTTTTTATTTATTCAAATTCAAAATTTAAATATTTTTTATTTCAGGAATACACCCATATAAATGGTGATTCTTATTTGTAGACTGCAAAAAAGAACTTAATTTCCGTAAAGTAAAAAAAAATCTGCAGTTTTCCAGATAAAACGAAGCACCTACTAACAAATGCGGTCGAAACCTCTTTTGTGTCATCCATGTGCAATTTTGTTATTAACAACAACAAGGTTTGTCTCTTCATGGTATTTAGATATCCAGGTTAGAACATCTGTTCACATTTAATTCAGTTCACGAGTTATCTAGAGTCAAGCACTTACTTTCTTGTATAAGAAACATAACACAATGTCACCCATGGGCCTGTATTTTTCTGAATATTCAAGAAAAATAATCTAAAATTAACTTTAAAAGGGAGTCCCCCCCGTTTACAGTTCAAATGTTTAATACTTTTATGTTATTCAAATTTTTATTTTTTGAGTAGCGTTTGCCATATGTCCGATGTTATTGGCTCGATTTGGATTCTGTGTATTATTTCTCAAAGCTTACGAGTTATTTTATCGGATTAACAAAAAAAAAAAAAATTGTCGACTACGAAAAAAACGGAGGTGAAGACGTTTTGTCAAAAAATATGAAAGGGGGATTTTGAAAAAGAAAAGAAAAAAACAATTAAGATTTTTCATGAATATTCTGAAAAATACGGGCGATCACACGTCCATGAGCAGCATTGTATGACAACAACGTGAGCAAATCTTGACTTATATTTAATATAAGTCTGAAATCACCAACCCGTCTTGAGCAAGCGTGGTGATCAATGCTCTGCCTTCTCAGAATCAGAAGAGGCCTCTGCCCTGCAGTGGGTAAATTTGAGGCATTATATTATACTGTGTATTTTCTATAATATATTATTTACTTTCACAGTATATTATTTATATTGTCTACATAAGACATCTTAGATCGATACGCCCATTTATCTCATGAAATACAGGATTATATAAAGAAGTTCTCGCCAAATAATTCAATCAAAACTTGCTCAAACGCAACTACACTCATTCATGTTAAGTTAAAGCACCAAATCAGAGGTCATAAAATTTTACAACCCAGTGTCGTATAATTTGTGCAATTGAAAATTATTATAACGTCCGCAAACTACTTTCTGAGATTAATTTCTCTATTAGTAAGTATGTGTCTTGTGAAAGTCGATAATGTGACCCATGACATGAAATGGGAATCAGAAAATTACCTACTTCAATCAATCTGCCTAGCCTTTTTTCAACTATGTTGGGGTCGGCTTCCAGTCTAACCGTATGCAGCTGAATACCAATATTTTACATGGAGCGACTGCCTATCGGACCTCCACAACCCAGTTACTGGCAACGCGATACCCCTTGGTAAGACTGGTTGTCAGACTTTCGGGCTTCTGACCACCCGTAACAACTGTCAAAGATCCACGAATAACAGCCGGGACCAACGTCTTAACGTGCTTTCCGAGGAGTCTCGGTATGTAAAGATGGTCACCCATCCACGGACCAACACCAGCAAGCGTAGCTTAACCTTATGGACCTCCCCTTGCGGCTATTATTACTTAGGCACGAGCTCCTCAAAATAACCTACTTCTTCGTATGAAAAACTTTTTTCCTACCAAATGTCGGAAAATGGTTTTCATAGATCAATCTGAAATATTTGGGAGCATTGTTTAGAGTTACAGAACCTGTTTTGATACTCGACGAAAAATTTAGGAATGATATTAGATTCGACCCCGCATTACCTCAAGCTCTTCCCAAGCATCTTATTTTTGTCTAGTTTGATCCGATGATCGAACCGAAAATAGAATGATATCGAACGAAAAAACGTGGGTTTAATATATAAAACCATGGAATAGTCTTTTAACAAAGTTTTCTTTCAAGCTCCAACGAATTGAAATCACTCATCACTTGCATCAGGATTGATTCAAGAGCCAATTCCCGGTCTTAGAAAGCGACTTCAGAGAAAGACATAAGAGCTTGCAATCCTAATATTCTCTTTTGTCAATACAAGAGATGGCCCTTAAGGACGTCTCGCCCTCCCCCTCCCCGCACCCCTCGCCCGCCGGTCCGACAAGATCCAAGATGCAAGAATGCAGGTCCACGCCAGTGCTTCGCTTTCGAAATAACTCGCCACTCGCTAACATTTCTTTCATGTTGGATGTTAACGTCGCGTAATTTTTGTAAACACTACTTTAGTTTATATTGTTTGTAAAGGTAATAATTTGCTGTTTGGTTCATTGAGTTTTAGTCGTAGGGTTAGATAAGTTTGAATGTTGTTCGGAGTTACACAATTGAATGAATGGATTGAATGAATGAGTGCTTATGAAAACAATTTTTTAAAGATTTTTAAATCATTTCAAGTTAAGCTATTTATGTCATTGTTAACAATAATGAAACTTTTTCAAATTGAAATTATTAAGAAAATTCTAAACACATCAAAATGTTTGCTAGAAACATACACGGTTTTTCCAAAGATTTTCATTTCATTAACTAGTAGCTTTTAATAAATTGATTTCAGATTTTCATTTTCAGTTTTTCAATACCTGAGATAAAGTTGTTTCTCCTTTTTTTATTTTAACGCATTTTGTATTTACGAAACGTGTTCATTCATTTTGATATGAAAAATCGAATGTTATCACGTTCCTTCGATACTATTGTTTCCTATTTGATCAAACTTTTTGCATCGAAGGCCAATACGCATTCCAATTGAATTGAATAGGTAACAGTTTTGTTATTGCTATTATTTAACAAAGCGAAGTAATTTATCACTGACATTAAAGTTCATTTATTAAGTAGTACAATTACCTTAGTATGACCCTGATACCGGGGAAACTCAGAACTGAACTTTTAAAAGCTCAATTCATCGTACCAAATTGACACTTAAAATAAATGCCAACTTACATAAAATAAATTTTAGAGCAAATAAAAAGGTTTTCCTAAAACGATTTGCACCATTTATATAATCAAATTGATTTGAATGTTCATTCGTTACAAAATACATTACGAAGTCATTTTATATTCACATCTACGCCATAATAACACAAGACACGGACATCCTTCACAATTTCCTAGAAACCTGAAGGATAATTTACAAAACAGGATAGCCAACCATCCGGTTATCTACCAGATGTATTCTTATCCTCGCAAATTATACTTATTAACTGCCTCCCATCACGCAACAGTTAATGTCAATATTGTAGGCCTACTGAGGGATTACCTACAGCAGTGTATATACTTTATATAAAACCAGTAAAATTATAATTAGCTTCAAACTCGTTACAATACAGTTAAAATGTCACTCACCTTTTCGAATTAATTTTGACTGCACCAAAAATATTTATTTACAAATGTCACAATTTATAAAAATCCAGACAGACACAACACTATTCACTTATTAAAATTCCAGTTCCACTACCGAATAAAAAGTAAATATTCTTTAAACAAAAGAAACTTCAATACGGTTGAAAATGGTAGTTTTCGTAGCACTCCGAAGTGCAAAAGAGTTCAACGCGCGAGCTCTCTCTAAGCAGGCCCGTCGTATACTGAACCCGCTCGCGAGGCCGTACACTATCTCCTCGTACAACTTAACGTACCTGATAACGCATACCTAACAACCATCTTGATACTTTGCCTTCTTATTTCAAAATATTGTTTTTTTTTTTCTATTTAGACACACTCATATTTGAATTGAGAATTGAACCTTTTTTTTCCGAGTTACCATAGGTTCAGTATTTACGCAGCACTAGTGCGGTCGCGTCGCCGCCTCCGATTGATACAATCATGAGCGAAAAGTAAATGGTTCTTAATAAACGATGCACCGCAAGTGCACTAAGTTAACCTTTTTATCGGGAGCTTTAAGCTCGGCGGTGAGTTAAATAAAGTGGTTTCTAAAAATAAACGGCGTATCTGGACGCGCCATTGGCAGGTGCGAGCCTACGCGTAAACCTTTTTTGCCATCTCTATTTTTTATTACATTTTGTATTTTTTTAAAGGGACAATTTTATAATTAAAGCTAGTACGTTTATCGTGGACCGAGAGAAGTTTTACCGAGAAACTGTGGTTGATGATATCTATATCTTATCCCGCCGACTTAGTACTAAAAAATGGTAATTAATTTTATTTATTAACAATGTCTACAAGTTTTTAATTAATATGATGTTTTACTGCGCCTGTTCAGATAATGTCGCATTTTTCAACGTTGTAGTTGTAAATGGAGATAAAATCGGGAATGTTAAAAATAACAAATTATGTTCATAAATAAAATTAAACGTTGTTTGTATTCATCATCATTATAACTTGTTAAATGTTATGTCATTTATGACCAGCATTTTAATCGTTATTTGCTTCACATGAACTGTTTGCAACTTTTTATGGCCAATCAAGAAAATAAATTACGAAAAAAAGCACACATTTTACCATTTCAATTAAAAGTAAGTACTCGTGTATATATATACGTTAAAATAAAAGTGTTCAACTAGCTTGAGACAAACGATAGACCCATAACAATTAAATTAAAGTAGTTCTGAACAGACGGGAACAGAGGGGTATCGGGGGAGAGACATGTGGGGGGAAGGACAGGTGAGGGGGGGAGAAAGACCGATAATTAATAAGAGCGTAATGCGCGTATGGTCCCACGGCCCGTTACCGTTATCGCGAACGTAGGTAATGAAACTGAGGAAATATTGTAGGGTGTGGTACAAGGGAAAGGATGAAGTGGTTTGATACACTAATTAAATCGTTGGTCTAAAACTAAGCTGAGTAGAGAATAGAGGTTATCGTAAGCTTAACATAAAAAAGTTACTTTTCTACGTCATTTCATTCAATCTAACTCAAGATACCAACTCAGGTGTTTCAGGCAGGTAGTCTCTGGTTCCAGTGAGACAGTTATAGGTCTACTCCAAGACTCCCACAATCCACTTACTTAAACACTTTAGGAATCGATAGAATATTGTATTTCTCAAGATTTTCTGAGGTTTCAATATCTTAAGTTAAGACTCATTGTATTATTGCGTTTTTTAATCGGATTTGCACTTTTTACTACAGTTAAAAGTATTGGCTGAATGGTTTTTAGGGTTCCGTATCCGAAGAGTGCCTAACGCAACCCTATTACTAAGCCTCCGCTGGCTCTGTTTGTCTGTCTGTCAGCGGGCTGTATCTCATGAACCGTATTAGGTAGACGGTTGAAATATTCACAGAGTACCTATATAAAAATTAAATAAAGTAGGCACAATGGCTTTTTAATTGTTCTTTTAACTACGGGATTGGACGGGTTAAAGGGGTTCCCCATACAACGATTCTTAATACGGTACGGAACACTTCGTGTGCGATTCGGCTAAGTTCGAGTAAGAGTCGGTCGACTCGAACTTAGCCGGTTTATCTTATACTTTGTGGTACACACCAACATTCTGGCCGTGGCGTGTGCTTAAATCTTAACTAATTTCCACTTCACACTTATCTATCTAATCTGAGATACGTCGTGTCATCAACCTTGTAATGAGGACGATCTCGCCTCATAACTTTGAAGTACATTTTGAACGCTTATTCGTGTTTTAATTGCTTCATGCCACAATGTAAGCAAATACTCGACTGGTAGGAAAAGGAAAACGGTTGTCGTCATTATGTCTAATTTTCCCCTGTTTAAGACCCTATGTCCCACAGAACTACCTGACTGACAACACCACTGTCACCCTTTTTGTGAAATCCATATGTTATTTCTAACTTGTGAAAAAAAATCAGAGTAGGTTCAAAAGTGTAGGTGATTCAAAAACGTACCCAAAGAACAGTCATTTTAGTATTTTTTTTTTATTGAAAAGTTTTGAGTTATTTATACTTTTAAGAATCATAAATATTTGTAACAAAACCATAAGCTACGTGCGTGAATTCTATGAACCAACCCACTGACTAGTTCGATTTACTATCTGCAACCAGTTTACTCTAGATGCTGTCGTTACTAGTTACCTCATAAGCCATAACTCATCACCCTAGAACTTTCTTTCCTAACATGAGCCAAACCACAGAAGCAATATATTTTTTTAATCTTATATTTTTTTTTAATATATTTATGTATACATGTAGGCTATGTAGGTATTTAGGTATTTTACACATATACATTTACAAATAAAATTTTAAATAAAATTATGAATCTATGTTACTCGAGTGAAACGATTTGAATTTGAATTTAATAGCAATAATAATTATAAAAACACAAATCATCATCAGACAATAGTTTTGACACATCCACAATGGGCGCACTTGAGTGCCATCAAAGAATAGAAGTGGCTAAGTAAAGCGATTCCAATAGAAAGCCGTGACAGTTTCCACGCCACACATCGGGGTCGCCCATTGTGGAACGGTTATTGTCTACGTTTCTGTTTAATTGCACCAATAGGTGGTTGTTTTATAGTTATGAATGTCGAAGATTTTTATATCATAATATTCCTTGTTGTTTATTTTTCTTTAGTTCGTGTTATCAATAGGCAATTGAAGTTATGATTGTCAGGGAATGTTTTATAACATAATGTTCCTCGTTCTTTATTGTTTTTTATTTAATTATATCAAGAGCATGGCCTAGTTATTCCCACTATCATCTTACTGACTTTCTCATGTTATTATAGCGCATGAGCTATCCTAACTATAAATAATCCTAACTAATATTTTAATGCGAAAGTGAGTTTATTTATTTGTTTGTTTGTGACGCTTTCACGCTAAAACGGCTAAACGGATTTAGATAAAATTTGGCACATGGGTAGACCATGACCTGGGTTAGGACATATAATACTTTTTATCCCGATATTCCAACGGGATCGAGACTTATGCGGGTGAAACCGTGGGGCGCACCTAGTAATATTATAATTGCGAAAGTGAGTTTGTTTGTTTTTTACGCTTTCACGCTAAAACGGCTGAACAGATTTTGATAAAACTTGGCACATGGGTAGACCATGACTAGAGTTAGGACAAAATATACTTTTAAGCCCGATATTCTTACGGGATCGGGATTTATAGGGATGAAATTGCAGGATGGAACTAGTTTTCCTACAAATCTTTCTGATCTGTAAGAAGAAGTATTGATTATTGTTTGGGTATATTATTTTTGCCTACCTCTTTAGTCCAAGGGTCGCAGGCGCTCATGCTGAGCACGAGATCCAGGGTTCAAAGTGCTCTTGAGTTCTTCCATCTGGAATTTCTCAGTAACAGTCCGGAGATTTGTGCCCGGTTGATCTGAATAAGCCCCCATTACGTAGGACTTAAACATAACTAGAGAAATGTGGACGCATCTCTGCCAAGCCCTGGCAGGAATGCAAGCGTGATATTTTGTTATATTGCATATTATATTTTGTTAATAGTCATACGTCGAAAACGACTGCGACCAAACCGCAGTGGCAGCAATCTAAAGTAACTACATGTGATACGTACCTACTAGCCTTAATAAATGATAGTTTAACACTTTCGACTCCGCCCACTTTTCATAGAACTCATACGCCATGCCGCCATACATATTGCAAGTGAACCCTCCGGGAGGGTTGCCGGCATTACGTTTGCACTAAAGTTAACCATCGCGGACGGTCAACAGCATTAGGTTTAAAACCGTGTTATAAAACACTGTAAAACGAAGTAAAATTGTGTTTTCAGGGGGTCTTGTCGCTATACGTAGTTTCCAACCTTTAATTTTTTAGTGAATATTGGAAACCGTGAAAAAACATACAAAAATGCTTGGATTTTAAAACCAACGCATATACTAATAAATCTTGTTAAAATATACAACAGATTTGGTTTTCACGGTTTATAATGCTGTATTCGCTAAGAAAAACCTACATTAATAAATTAATAGTTTAAAAAACACTAGAAAAACACGCTTTTAGTTCATATCTTCCGGCTCCATCATCAGATCAGTTCCACAGTACCATATTATTGTATTGTCATCAGAACTACATACATCTGCCAATTTTCATTACGCTACGACCCTTGGAAGATGGTTAAATTAGTTACCTTAGATTCCATTACATAGTTACATCAGGTCGACCTAATAAAAGCGTGTTAAAAATAAGCCCTCCGCGAGGGCTCCCCGCATCCCATATGCGACTAGGTGAATCCTCTAGGAGGGCCCGCCATAGGACCATTCCAGTTTTCTGTACCTCCCATAAAGTTATTCATAAACTCACTTGCGTTCTTACATTTATATTTATTTATAACCGGAATCGGACAAAAATACTCTCACATATTTTTCACGTCATAAAACTCCGCATTCTATTAAAAGGATATACTGCTTGAATAAATTGAATATTTAATTGAAACAATAACATCGCAAGTACAGACAACAAAGAGATAGGTATGCAGGCATCTATCTATCTCCATATACCTACTGTTAACTAAATTTGGCGTGTAAAGAGTAATTAAGTATTGATATCATCGTCTGACTTCATCGTATAAGCTATAATTGTGTCGCTTAACTTCAAACTCGGATAAATCCAATTCTGAGATTTTTTAAGATTTTGGTGTCAAAAGAAACGGAAAAAGAAATGAAAATTAAACAATTTTATCAGTTGTGTATATCCGCATGGTTTTTGAGAAAATAAACCGTTAAAATCATAATATTTTATCTAAGTCAGATAGATCCATGAGACAGTTTTTTTCAAATGTAGTTAACTCCACGATCACAATCCAGATAAATCCGAATCCATTAAAAATATCAAAATTCTATAAATCCACACTGAGTTTTTTCAAAGATAGATAAATTCCATTCCATTATATCAAATGAAGGTAAATCCAACTTAAATATTACATTTTTGAAAGAATGATATGATTCATGAAATTAAGACTATTAACACTTTTTTTTAAATATCTCCTAACAGGGTAGAGTGGATTTATCCGAGTTTGAAGTTAAGCAACACAATTATAACACCTGCGTAATGTAAAGATTTTCTTTTTCGTCTGATTATCAAACTCTTTTGATTACTATACCTTCGAAGTGATGACTTCCTAGCTGGTTTACGAGTAGTGGTCGCAAGCGCAAAGTAACTACCGATGGTGGTGTTCTGGGTTCTATCGGAGGTCGGCAATGTGTGTGGTTTAGAGTCCTTAGTTGTAACTAGTTAATAGGTTCAGCCATATTATGTACATGGGGCTTAAACAAAACTGACGAATTACACTTAATATTTCTGCCCATCCCTCCGTGAAATACTAGCGTAATATTATGTAATTCATACAATAACATCGTATGAACGTTCTCATGATTATTTAGGTATACAGTGCCTGGCAAAGATCAATGGATAGACGGCTAACATTTGAGCTAACGATCGTTATCTCTAAGTATCGATCGACAGTCAATTTATTGTTTGTTGTGTTTGTTAATGTTGATGTTGCTACCTTATGTGGGTGTTGGATCAGGGTGTTTTGTTAAAAGAAGGGGAACATTATTCAACATTTAGAAATACAATTGAATTTTTATGTATATTTTTATACATATTATACATAAGTTAATTTCTCTCTTCGAGTCTGTTGTTTGTCTAAACTACGCAACGAATTTTGGTGCGGTTTATTCCAGAAGGTTTATGTGTACAATACATTAATATCAAACTTACTATATAATAAAGAAATTTTCATGTTTTATAAAGTCGTAACAACCGCGCAAACCAGGGGCGGGTTGCTAGTTTGATAAAAATATAGCCACAAGAGACATAGAGCCATACGCTAATTCTTAAACCATATTTAGCTTTATCTTGAAGCTAAAATTGATTTGAATGCATTAAAAAGAACCGGGTTCTTTCAAACAAGTGATTCACTAAAATGTAACCTTTTTTCCACAATTTTTTTAAGGTTAATCACGACGATATTCAGATTATCCTGATTGTTACATTTCTTGAAATGTTATAACATGTTTGTGGTATTATTCTTCGTTACAATAGAGCATCCTCCTACCATTACACTCAAAATGGTAGCTAAAACCAGCAAAACGGCAATATTAGCTAACAAGTACAGAACAGAAGGACAACTAGATATCGTTACTAAGGCCGACATCCATAAACGTTACTACACACGTTCCCGTTTCCGTTTTGCACTTTTAGTTTGACAGTTGTACAACACTGACAGGAGTAATGCTTAGCAAAAGTATGTGCTAAGTAACGTTTATAGATCTCGGTCTAGGAAACTGTGTGATACAACTTACTTCAATCGCTTGTTTGAGCGATATTGCCTTGTTAGACAAGGATGTTAAATGTAACACTTCTTTGAAAATGTTTGTTTAGGCAAACTATGTAAAAAGATATGTCTGTGAATAGCAAAAGCTTTTTTTAACTATGTGAATTTTGACATGGAACTAATTGGATTTATTACCTTTAAGTTTATTTTTGTTTTAAATCAGTTCAAACCTTGTTTTGCGAGGCTTTTCCTCGCAAAACAAGGTTTGAACTGATTGCATAAGTACTCAAAGATGTGTTCACACTAGAGAAAGGCGTTTTCTCAATGTTAACTCCCAAAAGAAGTCTTCTTTATTAAATTAAATTCGTTTAAACCTAATCTCATTCTCAGCATTTAAAGAAAAATCCTATCTTTTTTTCTAACTGCAGGCAGCCCTGACACCTCGGAAACGCTAGCGATGCGCGTACGCCGCCGCGGCACACAAAGGAGCGGGATTTAACGCACAAAGTATTGTACATCCTCACGGAATATATTGCCGCAGCACGCTTACGAATAGGCGTGGTAGCTAGTTCTCGCTGCACAGGACTGGATTGAATTAGGAATTCAGAAAAACAAATTTAGTTGGAACAAAGAAATCGTTGGCGAATGATGGGCGATCGTCAAAAAGTATTTATGGTATGTGAAAATATGGCCACATAGCATCTTACAAAATAATTATAATGGAAAATGAAAATCTTAACATTGGCAGTAACCAGGCCATCTCTTGTTGTGAATAATAGCTAACAATGTGTACTCTCGCTCATCAATTCATACTTAATTGAATTTGTAATATTAATGTCAGAAACATAAGAATTTAAATAAACGAAGATCACCCGGATTATCAAGAGCTTTTCCACATCACACAAAAGTAAACAAACCTTGTAACAAAGCATTCTTATTTTATTCATATTTAAATTTTAAAATGGACCCTCACATTACGGAATCTCCCGAACATTAAAAATATGCACAGTTGACATTAACACGGGACCGGACTTGACACTTCTGACCTTCAAATGACAATCCAAAATGGCTACCAAGATTATGAGGTAATGGAACTATGCTAATTTTAATAATACATTATAGATTATTCAGATAAGACCTAAATCCATATAGTAGAATGGCAAATAATATTAAAAGCCAACTCGATTTGCGTTAAAACTGAAATCTTTATTACAAAACATAATTTTTAAATAAATTAATCGGCAAGAGTAAATAATTTAATAAATCCTCAACACGTTAATCGGTTTATCTAAAACTGTAGTTATTAAATTACATGCAAAAAATTGCTTTGCACTACAATAAAAAACTGTGGTAGCAATGTGCGTATTTTAAATGCTTATCTTCTTTATTAAATAGTTAACGGGTACGTGGATAATAAAAATGTAAAACGTATCGTGTGTAGTGCGGTCCTGTGGCTGTAAGTCGGTGCCTATATTATTAAATAGACCATATCTTGCAATCTGTCGGGTCTGAATGGATAATAACGCAGGGTCCGGTCGGCTCTTCTATTACGAATAGGACCTCACTCCCGCCCCCTGCCCTGCCAACAAGGATTCAACCCAGTGCTTAACTCTAATTGCTTACGTGTTTTTGCAATTCGACTGATTTCGCCGTTTTATAGGGCTGTTAAAGCCTTAAACGTCCTATCCTCTATTGGTCGGCGCTTTACGCCAAGCGTATGAAATTAACATTAGTTACATGCGAGCTGGGAGCGGCCTTACATAATTTCTAGATATTCATTCATAGTGGTTGGTACTTCGTTTAATTTTAATATCAACTAATGTACTCCAGCAGGACTCACTATCATTAAAGAGAGGCTCCTATTCTTTCATGGTAGTAAAAAGTACCTAAGAATGTAAGTACTGTGCTTAGGAATAAAATCCTGGACAAATTGTAAATTAAAATAGAAGAGAGAAAATAAGTTTTTATTAATGTAGAGGTCATAAAAAGATTTCGCAATGAAAGTTTTCTTAAACTAGGATTCCAATTACCTAGATAAGTAGTAAGATAATCATTATTTTTACAAGCAGTCTTTGATGCTATCTGCGTGGACAAAGAACATTATAATAATAAAAAAAACAAAATGGTATAATAATAATCACAATAATCACATAATCACATCGTTATTTAACGTAACAATGTAGTCACATTTCGGGTCCATATCAAGTATCATTAGGGTAAATACTTAACGTTATTAACACACAATACATACATTTCATTTCAGACTTCAACAACGAAATCTAAAGAAATACCCACACCTCAAGCAACCCGTCCGATACATTCATCATCCCACCATTTGAATAACTCACTAAATTGCTCGACACACGCGAATCATCAATTTGTATATTTTTTACTTTGTTCTCGATAACATTCTCAATGCGAATTAATTTGTATCGAGAGTTCGAGACATTGTACCAAACGAGTAAAAATTGCCACGCTATTGTCTCTAAATGTTACTTTGTATTTGTGGCATTATATTTCTATGTATGTTGTATTGCTGTAATTGTATCTTCAGCAAATTATTGGTTGTTGTTGTGTTGTCACACTGGTCATGCAACTTTATGTCCCTACTATGTATGTATGTTACCTATAGTGAGTGAGACCTATTTATAATAGGTATTAAACGTTTTTTCATCTGTTTAGACGATTTATCATAAAATATTTTATCTGTGATACTAAATTTATGTTACAATATTGTTGCCCCACAATCGATTGAATCACGTCATACAACGGATACCTCAACAACAAATGAAAATTATTTATCCAAAACGTATCGATTTGCGTAAGTAAGCAGTTATACTGATACTCCACCAGTCATATAGGTCAAAAGGACAATAAACAGAATATCTATTATCCATAGAATTTATTGAAATGTAAACAAATACCAATTGACCTGTTTCTTAAGCAAGAGCGGTGTAAACAACATAACATAGTGTATTAGTTTAAGACAAGTCATGAACTCGATTTGTACTAGTTGAAACTATTGCAATCTACAAGTCAATCATAGAATAGATTATTAAGTAAGTCACGGTGCACGTTATGGTGTCTTTAAAGGGTAAAGCTCTGTCCTAGCTGGGTCCAATGAGTGTCAATGATTCTATAAATAATATTCAGTGTATCACAGGAACAAAGTTCCGAACAACGTATTGCGTAAAATAAAACGAACACGAAAAACGCCACACAATGCAGATGTAAACAGAACGTTGAATGCAGTATGAATTTTCGCATAAGTTCTAAACCGCGCCGCGCCCCTAGCTAGTACAAACGCTCCCAACATTCACTACCAAATGAACCTGCTCGGAATGCGCTCAAACAAACTGCACTGAATCAAAATGTCAAAATAAAACATTATTATTATCCGCTAACTGAACCTGTGGGGTACGTCAGTGATACAGTAAATGTCAAGAACGAACGCTATTCGTACTGTCGACTGCGGAACAACCATGGAACCCATAAATATTCCACCGACATTACAGTTGCTAGAACTCATTCGATTAACGGTAAAATCGATAAAACAATTCACTCGATATCTATGCGTAACTGTATCGAAGTAATGTGCATTGATTCAATTAGATTCAATACCTACATTTCATAAGATGTGACTAATAAATTACTTATTATCTCGAGGTACGATGGCGACTTGCTACAAAGAAATAGAATAAAATTCTCGTTTTCATTTACTTTGTTACATAAACGTGAGCAATTTAAAGTTACAAAGTACCAAATCCTACGATATTTCTTCTATCTAATCGAGTGTGAATGCTGTCTGATACTCGAATAACAGTCAGTACAACTTAAACCACAATTGCTGTTTAATGTTGAACCAAAATGCTTTCGTAATTAACTTCAACTCTACATTGTACGACACTATCGCCACATTTTTGATTAATCTATAAAATAGCTGACCAGTGCCTTTTGTTCGAGAAGGTCAAGGTCGATAATATACACTTTGAAAATATTATTCATTGACGATTGAAAACAAAACAATCGCGGAGAACAAAGATCCGCAAACGAGCACTACGGTCAGCACAACAGTATATTAACGCAGGATATCATAAATCTTGTGATGCAATGAGCTTTGATGAAGTATGCTTTTAATTTCACCGAAATAATTAATGGAAGTTCAACAAACAGGTTGTAGGTTTAATTATGAGAACAATACAAGGTTAGGTACGAGAAATAAAACATCATGTATTCTTACGGAATTGACACGACATACAAGAAGTGAAATAAAAACAGCCTTACTTTCAAATCCATTAATTCAAAAGTCCATTCTAAATATGCTTAGCGTGCAAATCGTCCATATAAATATGAATGCTGAGCACATCAGCGGCTACACGCAACGCGGGCTGCAGGGATTCATAATCTTTGACAAAGAACAGGTCCCATAGTCGGAGATAATTTTTCGTAACATCACCTGGTAGAGGCTATATCTAAGATTGGATCTTGGAGGTGATCACATGAATTCTTGGGCACACCGCACAGGGCTTGTAGATGTTATCTAAACATCTTAAATTATTGTCCTGAGAGCAGCTACTCGGCTCTCATCTAGCGTTATAATCGCGGAGTTGACTAGAAAATTCACCTGAACCTAACGTTGGATGAGGCAATCGATGCATGTTCGATAGTATAAAACGTCAAATAGCAAACATCTTTTCAATTTATCTAGAACAATTGATTAGCATGCACGATAGTCGTTGCTTCGTAAACATGTTTAAAGCGCATTCACTTCACTACTGCAGCATGCGCGGAACTTTAAAGATTTAACGTAATTTTGAGCTCAGGTAGAGATGTTAAACGACGCATACTTATTCCAGAATATAAGATATGCGTGTTGCCAAAAATAACTCTCATTACGAGATACACAGCGGGTGACATCATGCCGCCTCAATCTCAGACTCTCATGTGCAAAAACGGCCATATCCAAGAAGTTTCGCAGCATTTTGTAAATGTGAAGCACATATTTTGTGGTTTTATTGCTATTCGCGTTGAAAGCACGGCGGGCACTCCTACTAATGCTCGGCGTAAGGTCAAATTACTAGCCGACGTTGCAAAGCCGAGTGCTTAGATAGGCACTGTTCAAATTGCGTCGAATAAAAAAATAGGTTTAGTGAGATTGCAAGCGTTTCCAATTGACTTTTACGTTGGGAACTCGAACGAGCCCTATTCAATCGGAATATAGTTTTAATCTTTTTTCTGATACACAATTCGTATTGTAATTGAAGAAAAATCATATTCGTGAAATCGTGAATACCATTAGCTTTATTCTAATTAGATTCGATAGACATTAATATCAGTCAGGTAGTAAAAAGGCTAGCAATCTTTCTTGAGGTTGTTGCAGCTATATATCAAACAGTAAATAATTTCTGGATGATGAATGATGTATATCTAGGCACTGACTTCATGCTCGTGTGAAAGACTCTACCTGATACCGAAGACCGAAATACCGAATACGAATAAGGGTATAAGTGTTCGAGATGAGTCGTTAAAACTGTGGAGTTATTGGCCGTTTGCTTCGGGCGACACGCAAAGAGGCCGGCCGCAAATGGGCGATCACTTTCGTTGGAACATCACTTTCGATGTCGCAATAGCCTCCAATATATCGACATTATCTAGGTCGAATGTGCAGAATAAAGGCCGAATTGTAATTCCGAGAATGTCTGAATCCTTATTGCGCGGTTGCATTGATGGGTTTAGCTGCATTGTAATACTGATTTAGCAGTTTTGTAATTTGGTTTGTGCTCTTAATTTTGATTTTATACAATGCGCTTACTTGCCAACTTATTGAAATGAAGTTACAATGAGTGTTTTTTTGTATTCAATCCGATATTATCTCATCAGTGATCGTTTCTAGATTAGTGTCTTCACGGGTTAGTAACGCATTTCGCACATAATGCGGCTTCAAGCTTGCGAAGACTATTAAGACATTCGAACACCAGCTACTTTATTATTCACACATAATTTGAAATATATTATAGGTTTTATCACCTAACTAACCAGTTTTCATTCTAAAATCTTCTCAGTTCTCACCTACGTACTCTAAAGCCGAGAAAATGTCAAGACAATCTACACTTGGGATTGCAGCAATAGACGCATTTTGCTCATAAATAAATAATTTGATCATTTTAGCGGGCACACCGCTGCAGCAAGTGCAGTTTACTCAGCGATTGCAACATGTATGGGTCACGGAGCAAAACACCGCCTTGTGTATGCAGAGGCTTGAAAGCGGTGAAGCTGCTTAGTGATATTGAGTTACAAAATATAACGCATGTAGCGTATCTAACTTAATGTTATGAGTTCTAATTTGGGACATGGTAATAACAGTCTGTAAAAAAGCTTTTGGTCGATTTGGATGTGCCGAATTTGTCTTTACGAGCGCGTGCCGAACCTCACCTGCTTCTTCAATAAGTTGAGGTTTATAGTGTAAACCCAAAGTAACCCTATACGGGGTTTTAGAAAGTGATAGAACTACTCTTCTATTTGCAAATGCGTTTCAGAAAATGACAACAAAAGTTAGGATTTTTTATATATTCAAGCGTTTTAGCAATAAAAATAATAAAATATAATTATAAATACGTGGGTCCGCCACGTAGACTTTATCTGAATGATTAAATACAAGGTGGAAATGATCACGCGCGTTACAACGGCCGAGCTTTTGCAAAGCTCATACAAAACTTCTCTAATGTCGTCTCATAACTCCTATCGACGTTCCAATAAAAAAAAAACATTTAATAACATCTACAACAAATCTACCACCTTAAAACAAAGCCACCATAAGAAAATCATCTAGCAAACTCAGAACAAAGCGCTTTCCGATGCGCAGACGCGCTGCGTGGGCGCGGCGCCCCGGGCGACCTATCTCCATGAACAAATTATAATTTCAAAATCCCCATCGATTTATGTGGATGCTCATCTGAAGAAACCAGTGCTCTATTTTACACTCTGTATCTTACTATTGTTTTTCATTTCGAAAAGAAAAAAGTTTTACTGACAAGTTCTATCTAGGATTAACAATGTCGCTAAGGTGTAATAAAATTGCGCGGAATTATGTTAGGTAGATTATATTGTGTGGGTATGTTCGGACAATATTTTATATGAATATTTGTGTCCTGTGGCGTTCGGAGATAGCGTACACGCATTGAAAGCATAGCAAACGATTTCTGTTTTGAAATGCTAAAGACATATTTTTCTCATCGTAGACTTGTCCTGTGACAAAAAATTGATAGTTTTACTTTCCAATAGTATAATGGTTTATGTGTAATATTATTCCTCTCGCTATCTGCAATCTGTGGAAGTGATTTCGTGAAAAGGGACGGAAGTGTGCAACAGGAAGCGCGCGCTATTTGATTTGACCAATGAGCGCGCATGGCTGTAGCCAGCTGTGGCTGTCGTCACATGGTACCAACCCATTTTCCGAGAGGTTAGTACTGTTGAGACTTGAGATGTCAGATTTTACAGATCATAAGCGACTACTGTAAGGCTCGCTCGTTTTTTTAATCATTGTATTTCTTCTCGGATTTTTTGTACACAGTTTTTTTTTCAACCCATTATCATTTCGATATTATTAGTTAATTTATCATAGAGAACTTATGGAATCGGCCAACATCATAATCCATGGCGTGTTGAACCTTAATTACAATTTGATGGTGCCTGATTATTACATCAACCACGGCAGCAAACTGGGTGGCCTGTTATCCTGAGACCGCACACCATTAAGTGGTGTTGTTAATGGCCTCTTAAAGACCATTTTAGACGAAAAGAGGTTAAATTCAAACTGTCTTCTAATACAAATTACTTCGTGCCAGTATTTGTCTTTTCAAAGCACGTATTATGTCAAAGACTCAGGTTTTGTAATGTGGTCTATTTACGATCGAAGCATGCAATATACTGTAATCTTTCATTGATCTGCGTTTACCTAAAACTCCAATTTATTCGTCGTGTGTAAGTTTTAGATTGAGATATAGTACTTTTGGAGCCGTTTGACGAAACTGGATTGTATTCATTTGATGTACTAATTGTAAATCAAATAATATGATCCAGTTAAAAAAAAGCAAGTCTGTGTTACTGACATCTTGGAGAAAGATTCAAACCGTTAAAAGTTATGTAGCTAAAATAAAAACACGACGATTATGAAACAATCAACAACAATCCCCTCATGCTATTATTGATAAAATACATTTTCAATTTTAATAAAACAGTTTAAATGTTTCTACATGAAACACGACATACGCTCCACTTTAGAATAAAATTCTAATCCAAAAATCACCTAAATAAAACAAGAACATAATGCCACAAAACCATTGGTACGAAGCATTTAGAACTTAGTTTATGTAATACGTAAATAATAGGTGTTCAGACTTTCTCATTACACGAACAACGAAAATCCCTTCGTAGGTGTTATGGAGAAAAATAAGCTAGTGTTGTACTCGGGCCGTGAATCACTCGCATGCACTGACTGCTGTTATTCGAAACCATCGACAACTGGCTGGTTTAAAGAAGACTATTTAAAAAATAGAGTAAGTTTTAAAAGTGTGTTTTAGTTCAGACTGTAGAACGCATTGGCGATTGAATTCAGGCTGCAAATACTTTGTGTTTACATCTTGCAGCTTTAAAAAAAAATTGTACACGAGCTAATTACAAATTATCCACATTTGTCTTTAAATAAATATATTTAAGAGTCACTGCATTATGAAGATTAAACATTATGCACCAATAAACTGTTCTCTAAACAAACAATCAAATGAAGCTCCACTTTGTCGTGCCATTAGTTTGCCGTTTAAAGATTCAATTATCATTTATTGAATCCGATTCATCGTGTCTAATCACCAATCAAAGTGTGCCAATCATTGATTGTGTCCGACCTGTGCTCATTCAATCGTATAAGTGAACTAGTGATATTAACACTCATATGTATGTCGGTATGTGGCTGTTACGTGATTTCCGTAGTACGAGGTCGCGAGCTTCATGAAGGCAAACTTGTTACTTAACACTTGTAAGCTCTCGAAAGCTTGTATTGTATTGATAGAGACTATTTACAGGCTATTTACAGGTTTTATTTACCACTAAAAGCTATACCTAAATTAAGAGAATGGAAGACCATTAAAAAGTGCTATTAAGTCAATTAATGTCTGTAGTTAAATAGCTGAATTTGGTGTTCATCTAAAATGGCCAAATTCCACTAAAACTGGAAATTTTTATAGTGCAATAAGAAGTCTAATTAAAATATGCAACAAAAAAATAACTTTTGGTTACGTGATTTAGAATCACCATGCTCCAGAGAACTTAGGACATTAAATAAAACATATCAGTAACATATAAACTTCTAAGAGAAATTTATATTGTATTTTCATAGATTTTCGTAGATATTTAAAAAGTAAATAAATAACTGGAATCGACTTCAAGTTTTGTTGTATTTATTAAATAAACCAAAATGAATCCGGAGAAAAAACACAAAAGCGAGACTTGGTAAAACAACTAAATGTATATAAACAATACAAGATGACTGACATATCGAAACTTCCAAAAAAAAAAAGGTACCCTCCTTTATCATGTTTTTTTTTTTTTTTTAAATCAAATTTTCTTCTTTTCAAACCGTGATGAAAATAAATAGTTATTTTTCTGACAGTATCAGCATTATCTACGAAATAGGTTATGATTTTTTTTTTACCTAGTGTTATTGTACTTTAAATATTTAGGTTGTTATACCAAGATGTTATTTTTTAAGTCCGTCATGGCATCATGCCCCCTATGAAGCTTAGAACAACAAACATCCCATTTTATAGCACCATTCTAATTTGTAAAACCATCACAATAGCACTATTATTTCATTAAACTTAAGCTAACAATTCGCTTAGTTAATTACCTGTCCAAGCTATATTAAACTTTGAAATTATTATGTTAGCAAATACAGAGCTATATACAATGAATAATTGATTAGTTGTAAAAACTTTCTGAGACTCGAGCTTACACTTCCTGTCAATTTGCAATTTAGTGATTTGACCTAATTCATTGGTTATGTATTCGTCGTAATAAAAATGTAATAGGTATGCCAATCATTTAAGTGCTTAATGCGGTCAAAATAATTTCAAGTATGCATATTTCATTTTAGTAATTGTGATCATAGTGAGTGTTGACTTTTTAATAACTATTCAACGTGAAATAGGACGAATTATGTCATCTATAATACAAAACGATTATGTGAGCTATCAAATGTGGTTGATTTATTATTAAATAAGACAGCAGCTATGCCAAGACGTTATTGTCAGCCAAGCCGCACCTAACGCATTCCAATTACGAATTCAGAATGACATAAATGGGTATAACGTTAATGATGTCATTCTCATCACA
Organism: Agrochola macilenta; assembly: GCA_916701695.1. Classification (NCBI taxonomy): domain Eukaryota; kingdom Metazoa; phylum Arthropoda; class Insecta; order Lepidoptera; family Noctuidae; genus Agrochola; species Agrochola macilenta. The sequence goes on from OU753562.1 coordinate 11,724,867, forward strand.
GTAATAATGTTTGAAGCATTTATTACGTTTAACAGAATGCAATTAGAGTAACATTTATGTGATCTATAAATTTAATTGAATTGCAGTCTGTATACTTAAAAGAAGAAAGTCACTTGATAAGACTGTTTTTTTTTTAGATTATTTTTTATATTCATGAAAACTGACGTTTCTTTTCTTTTTTTACCTGACTACGGCAAAGCAAAAGGGAGGGTTATGATTTTGACCGGTATGTAAGCATGTTCATCTGTTCCCTCATAACTTCTAAACTACTCATCATAATTTGCCAAAAATGAGGTATCGTTGGAAGTGGCTTGATGGTCCTCTGTTCGATTTATGTCCTAACACGTGTGACACCGGATTTTTTATTTGTCTATCTGTGATGTCTTGTTTATTGTACATGATTTTAAGGATTTTAATGAATTTATAGGTGGGATTGACTTAGGTATTAATTTATTTATTTTATTTTACAATTTGATTTTATGCACTTATTTCAGTTATTTATTTTAGTTATAATAATATTATTGTGGCTTGTATTTTAATTTTTGATAACTAACATAATTTTTTAAGGTAGGTAGGTAGGTAGGTACACTAACTTAAATATGGATCACTGTATCTGAATTAAATAAATAAATAAATATATATACCTTTTTTGTTGACTTTTTGTCGTAGTTGGTTTTTAGTTTTTTATAACTTTCTTTTAAAGTATATTTTTTTGCTACTGTAAATAGTATAAAGGTTGACAAAGCCACAGCTTTCCCGGAAAGGAAGACTTTCCTTACTTTACATAAAAGTAAATCTTCTCTCATTAGTCTAAGAAAAGAAGACTGCACATGATTTTAATATACCTACCGTGTAGGTTAACGTTTCCTTTTTCAAAACAACCCACTCACACATCCACTACCAACTCCAGTAGCATAAATTCCATCCACGATTAGGCGAATAGGCAACATAAGGCGAACTAAAAATAGGTCTTATCACAGACATACTTCAGCATAATAAGACGAGTACTGCTTCCCATGACTCCATTAGCGTGTATCAGCTGGTATCGAACCCCCGGCTTGCCTGTATCGACACCTCGACATGTCCCCAGCATCTTACGGGGCGAGATAAGGCACGTCATCTAAAAGCTAAGAGTGCTAGTAAATTGCGGCAATCAAGAGTTTGACGTGGGTTATGGAATTTGCATGTGTGTCCTAAGCTTGGGAACGGGGAGTTCTTGTGTCTATGATTTTAGGGTTATCTGTGGGCGTGATTTATGGTGGTACCGGTTGAATAATGTTGAGTACTTAATTATTCGCATATTTAAAAATAATTCAAATTACTTTATGCGTTTTACACTAAAACACGATAATAAAAAACACACTTAAAAATAACTTTTCTTCTTCTGAAATAATTAAGATAGTACATAATTGTACCTATACCTACTGTACTTATGCATACAGAAGCTATAACAATGCTGAAAATCTAATTAACTATTATTAATAAAAGCACCGTTGAAATCTTTTCTAACTATGTATAAGTTTTCGACAAAATGATAAATAAAGTACATTTATAAACGACCGTACGAAAAAAAAAATAGAGCGTGTGTGCTTATGGCTTATGACCACACGATGGAAATGAAAACTTACGACTGAAGCCGAGTATACGCGATTCAACGTCACCGACCGATTGGGGCCGAAGATTCCCGAACTCCCGATTCAGCATTACCAAACCAGAGCGTGACGGTTCAGTTTCGTTCACTGTTCAGAAAGAGCGCAAAGTGCACCTAAACAAGTTTTCACTTTCAAAATGGAAAGAAAACGTACTGTTTTTTAGATCGTCGTTACTATGTCTTTTTCTAAATACAGATTCATATTGCAGAATAATCATATTAATACCAACCCGCACTGGGCCCGCGCGTGGTTCATTACGTCCCACTCCCTCTCAAAAGTCTCGTCCCAGCAGTGGTAATATTATAGGCTGATTGTATGTACTCATATCTCGTACGCTGTACAACAACCTAAAAAACTTATGAAAAGGTACAAGTACTCACGTCATGAGTAGTATCCCCCTTATGTATCCGCTCCTCCGTCTCCTGCACGCGCTCCGTGATGTTCCTCGTCAACACGCGCTTGTCGTGACTCTCGCGCACCTTGCCGTCAGGATTGGCAACAACCAGTGACGTCACGTTCACCGTGGCGCCGGCGGGAGCTACCACCCCACCGATGAGGGGGCCGTCCACTTCTAAGGAGATAAAAAAAATTATAAACAAAGAATTATTGACCATAAAACCATCCAAGCTATTAGACCAACCCTTTATAAAACCTGTAATATATTTTCATACTAATATGTGCAATATTTCTATTTGAATAATCACAAATGTTTTCAAACTGTCAAAGTAAGTAGTTTTAAACGAAGCTGATTTGAAGATTTTTTGTCTACTTACTTATGAAGTTGTATGAATTGGAAAAAAAATATAAGGGAAATAAATTATTGATTTTTGATATTTACCATCAGGTGGCGCCCCGATCGCTCCTCCAGCTTCATTATCCTCCACTTCCTCGTCAATCTGCTCGTCAGGTACCCGATGCTACCAAAAAAAAAGAAAGTTATTTGATATATTTTGATAAAATCTTTTCTTTCTTAATTTTACTACATCTATTCGACAATCGCTTTTAATTGGACTTTTTTATTAGATACTGAATGCAGGCCTGCTATTTACCCCGCCTGAAAACATGGAAAGCGATGTATGAAAACTTTTTTTTCTTGAACTAAAACAGAATAATCAATCTACCTCAGTCTGTTGATAATTGGTGGTATGCGTGTCTTCATTAACGGAGGTAGATATCTTGGGTCCCGAGTCCCTCAGAATGCGTCCATCTTCCAATATCAGCTCGCGCTTGACTCGGGTCGCGATCTGACGGGTCGTTGTCACTTCGCTTTTTTTCCGCGTCACCCATTCTTCTGCAAAGACAAGCAAAACATTAATTAATATACAACAAAAAATCTAACTCGAAAAAAACAGAATATTTCAATTAGATCCAGTCCATATTATTAGTAATTCAAGAAAAGTATAGGGACAAACCTTCTTTGGTTGTTGCTATTGTATCCCCCGGCTCGGCCTGTAACAAAGAAAACCCATTCTTTTATATAAAATAAACAAATTGATGGAAATTGGAAATCTGTATGGTGGTTTGTTATCGTTGCATACAGCGCCATCTCTTACCGAGTAGCTGAACTTATATAAATCGTAGTTAGTAGGTTGGTCAGCCATGAACTGTAATAATACTCGCGGCCGTCGCTTGATGGCGCCATGATCGCTTAACGTAAAGACTGTCACCATTAAAATTCATAAAATTTTGCACTATTCGCGGAAAATTGCACTGCACAAATTCAGCCACAGTTCACGTCAATTGTTTATTCACCATATTTAACTATCCACACAATTTTCACTGATAAATAAGTAATGTTTGGAAAACATTACGATTTACCTGTACACAAACAAACACACTATGAACTAAAATATTCTATGAGCTATTAACTTTTTACGTGTAACAACTGAAGTAGCAAATACCGTGTATTCTAGTGCCGAGTCAATAATCGACTGAAGGAAAATCAAGGCTTAGCTGTAATTTAATTAATGAGCCGTGGATTAACATTTTCTTTTGGCACACAATGCTGTAGTAACGCGATGAGTATTCCGTCCATACGCCTCTGCTTCCGTTGGGACCAGGCGATATATTGAACTCTTCATACAATAAATTATTTAAAAAGGAACCAAACGGATTTTCCGAGGAAAATCACTCGATATGAAAAATAAAGTTCCCTTTAACTTCACGTAGGAGGACACACTATTTGCAAATAACGATCAAAAATGCTCATAGCAAACTTTTCATTTCCGCGACAGAAATTGATTTCAGTTTTCCTCATATATTTATATTTTCTGCTCACCGGTTCCCTAAAAGCCAACATGGCGTGTCTAACAAAATCATAGAACCTCTCATCTACATCCCATTCAAGTACTTGAGACCCTAATCCCTATTTGAATTTCACGGAAGGTCTATTTTCAAGAGCTTTCCTTCATTAATAATGGTCTGTGAAACATGGTCTATACAAAGTTACATAGTCTGTGAATCACATTCATTATTAACGACACGGAAAGTTTTTCCATTTGTGTTCCACTGGGGGAAGTAGAAAATATTACACGTGACTGCAAAACTTATTAGCTCGCCAAACGCGGCTGTCGTCAGGAAAATATAAAGACAGGTAGTTACTAGGTAGTTAGTAGATGGATCGTTAAAAACATTGTTTATTTTTTCTATTGGCTTACAAGATTGCGATGTTTAATAGCACATAAAATTATTATGTTTTGTTCGTTTTTATTGTGTTTTAACACGAGTGAGTGAGTCTTATCTCATAGATGAACTTGAGTCTTCTTAAAATTTGTTATTACTAAGTAGGTGGCAGGATCAGCAATTGCAATGATATTACTCGCATGTTGTCATGCTCACTCAAATGTCTCGTTGGTGGTGGCGTGTGTGTTGGATCATTAAGCTCCCTTCAAAATGGTTGAGCTAAATGGTGCTGATCCATGCGTCATGTTCGTGAACGGGCGCCGTCAGTGGGGACTGGTCATCTCTTAGCTGCCAAGGCTTATTTTGAATTTATTTTAATTTTTGAATTGTTTTTGCTTTATTACGGACGCTTTTAACGTGCACGTCTCTCTACATTGTTCTCACATGTATAATTACAACATGAATGATGTAACCAATATTTTGTAACAATATTCTGATTTAAAAGAGTTTCCGTGGAGTTTCTTGCCCGTTCTTCTCCATAGGAACCTACTACGCGTTGGAATGGGCAACTAGCTTCATATTTCTGACTGACCGACCCCTTGACAATTCAAAAGTACCTGTAATTGGTTTATTTGAAATAAATGCTTTGAGTTTGAGTTGCTTTTTACGCATTTGTAATGCTGCCTATCCGTTTGCCATTATCCTAAAAACACTAAAAGCCACAATTTGATCAATTGTGAAATCTTAATTTTTAGGAAATGGTTATTTTTAGGGTTCCGAACATCAAAAGAAAAAAAACGGAACCCTTAAAAGATAACTTCGTTCTCCGTCCGTGTGTCTGCCTGTCAAGACCCCTTTTTTCAGGAACACGTTGAGGTATCAAGTTGACATTTATATCAAATACGTAGGTCCTTTGGAGAGTTCTAAAAAATCAAGCTTCTTAAGTCAACGCAAACTCCGCCCCTAAGACGACCCACTGACCGAACCCTTCATAGTGCGTGGTCTGACACGCACTAGGCCAGTTTTTATTTAGACTTTCGTTTTGACAGATTTGATATTAATATCAAATGATTAGAGATCGGTAGGTAAGTAAGTATATACAAATAGGTATACCACATCCAGTAATGTGATGAACTGACGACAGATAAGGCAGCATTTTCTTCTTTGCCATTAAATTACTATGCTATAATATAATTATCTTGCAAATATTCTTTTGCAAAACATATCATAACTAATCATTCCTTTCAACACGTCACCTTACTCCCAAAACATGTCACTCAAATCTAATTACATATTCATCTGACAACATCGAAAAGATCTCTCGTACCATTGACCCGAGTTCCGTGCAAAACGGTCCTGATTGACAAATTGTTACGGCACAATATGATTTATGGCCACTGTTGCCACTTACAAGTGGCCAGTATAAGTTGACATACGGCCGAATTTTGAACTATAATTTAAATGTACTGATTTTGACAGATAGTTGACGTTAGCCGTTGTAAGCAGCGCCGCTGTCAAATGTCATGATTTATTGGCCAAGGGTACACGTGTCGACGGTATCGCGTCTCCACTACTCTATTGAGGATAATGGATAGATGTGCACTTAGATGACAACACAGGCGTTTGTGTTGGTTTTTATGACAACATGTTTATCTTTTGTTGTCAATATTGTTATTTGGGGCTAATATTATTGCACTGGAGTGTACAGGGCTGTCACAAAGACTTGAGTAGGGTTTTTATTGTAAGTTATAATTTTATTTGATGATCTACCTATCTATCTACGTAGAACCAGCTGGGTTTGCCAATACGCGGCCTAGGGATGGCAGATTTTTTAGAGAGCGCTTGTTCGCTTTGGTAAGCCGTGCATGATTATAAACGTAATACTCAAGAAAGTCACTTGTTAATAGGTAGAATTTTCTGTCTTTTAAATGTTAAATCTAAATTGGTTAAAATATTTTTTTCATTTAAGTAGACAAGGTATAAATCCGGCACTGCGTAGAAATTACTTAGTTATCTATAATACAGCAAATAAGTTATGTAAATATTTAAGTAAAGTACTTTACTTAACGTTTCTGAACTTAACTTTTGATTTACTTCCTAGAACTCTTTGGGGATGCAAAGTCATGAGGATCTGTCCTTGATTTAGAGCAGGTGAGCATTGGGGCTGTGTCGTCACCCGAACAGTCAGACCCAAAGATACGATAGGCAGTATAGGCACGCAGTGTTCCATGCGAGCCTTTATGAAAGGACGTGCGGTCGTGGAATCGGCTGCACGGGGCGATGAGGCCCGCTAGGCATGGTGGGCTGATACCAGTCGAGGGTGCGGAGAATGTATGTACAAGTATCTCCCGGGCCCCCTTCACATGGTTGTAGTTGGAAGAGTCCCTTTTAGTCGGTTGGAGTCTGACATACAGGACCCGCCGTTCTCCCAAGACGGAGGGTATACATGAGGATTTCCCGAACGAAAAAAATTATAAAAAGATGGGAAGGTGAGCTGATCAGCATTTATGAATGGATGAATGGACCATTTAGCACAGTCCAAAGTTCCTGAGTACCGTACCATTCCGTACCCTACCGCAGGAGGTAACTGTAGGCGACGTGTAGCGGCGTCATGTCGCGTCATGTCGCTGCAGTCATGATTCAGGCGGCAACTACCCGTATTCCAGTCGGTAGAATAGAAGATTGAAAAACGTGACTATCGCTCAAGCGTTAGCGGCACTACTGGTCTGCGGTCGGGCTACACGTGTCGCCTGTCACTCGCCCGCAACTGCCAACGACGTGTCGCTAGCTACGGAAAGTATTTCATAGAAATTCATAGAAATTAGTCGTGTCGCGCCGGCGACGCGCCTGCAGTTGCCTCCTGCAGTCGGGTACGGAATGGTACTTTTATACGTCAAAGGGTATCAAAAACCTAATGTACCTACTTAACCTTCTAAGAACGATGATTGTCATTTGTCAAGCCGTGTATGTCCCATTGTGTCTGACTCATGACAACTACTCATTGTATGGTAGGTAGGTAGGTCTGACGTGTGCCTGTCGATTGCTAATCAATCGTCATGAGCTCTGACATAAGGTGAAGCACTTGTGCTGACCTCGCCATTGATGAAAACATAATAATTATGTGGTAACATACATCAGCAGCGACTTCCAAATATGTTTGGCAAAGTGATTAATACTGAGCCCATTTGTCGAGATAAAGTTATTGGGGTACAGTGACTTCGCAAAATTATATCATTTAACATGTGAACAGTTGCCTGGTTTTTTTTTTTCTATAACGACAGCCATAGAACAGAAAAAGCTCGCCCCGAATTACATGGGACTTAAACATAACTGGCGAATACTGTAGGCCACACTATAGGTGCACCTCTGACCTTCGCGAAGTGCAGGCTTGATGGTATGTTTGTATGTCTGTTAAGTTACCTACATTCGAAAATTTCTCATTTCCTTTTGGGATATAAAAATAATTATAAATTTAATTTGGTCTTAAAGCCTCCTTCCTTCTTAAATATTTTTACCTAGCATTATTAACAGTACCTGGGCGGCCGAGCTTTGCTCGGGTGAAAATAGAGAGGACGAATTTTCCTAGATATGAGACCTAGCTAGATCGATTTTTCAGCCCCATAAACCCCATATTGCAATTTTCGTCGAAATCGTTAGAGCCGTTTTCGAAAACGAGATTACAAATATATCAATGGCTTAAAAACCATTGCAAATTGTCAATATTATATTCCATCTAGTATCTTTTTATGTTTCTATGTTAATTAATATAATTGGTGTTGTACCGTTTTAATTAACTAAAAATAAATAAATAATTGATGAACACACCTTAACCACGCATCAAAAAACCCATCATAAATTCAGACACACCTACTGACCCTACAACTTAAAAACCCGCTACTTAACACTAATCTAACAGTCAATTAATTCACCGCTTATTACCGACGCATTTAAACAAATTAACACATTCGTAAGTCACAAGCCCATGATATGTCGTGAAACACAGAAAAGGTTATTAGGTATTAGGCCGAAATAATCATTTATATTTATTTATTTACTATAAAAAAACCACTTACATTTGTTTTTACAGGTATCAAATACAAAAATGTAATCTCAGTATGAGCATTTAAAAAAAGAAAAAAAAAAAGTATGAGCATTTGTCGTAATGTTCGCATACAGATACCTACGTGGGAAGAAATATAATCAATTTTTTTTTTTCAAAATTGGACTGCCCTTTATAGTGACTATTTTAAATATTCGTAGGACACAACTATGATAATTTGACAAATGATTGACATTCATAATCTTAAATATAATAACTTTAATGTATGTTCCAATTTTATTAACATAATTTCATTTATTTAATTCATGTAATTTTGCATGCTAGTTTTAGCGAATTGTTTTAGAAACTGTTAAATAACCCCACCAACTGTAATGTACTACAATTCTTGCAAATAAATTTCATTTCATTTCAACTGTCACGTTTTTTTTTTATTTCTTATTCAAAATGAAAGGGCTTTGTCGCACATGCAATTATGGTTCATACTAATTCCTATTCCTATTTAACAAAACCTTAGCAAAGCTAATTTGTAAAGTAGTCTAGCAGCATCAGACAATGGCACAGCTAGAGTGCTATTACAGTAACCTATCTCTCTAATTCTACAATCCAAGCTATTTTTAAATTCCTCGTTGCGGATACACTCGGTCAATATGTGATAAACATCATCAACTGTCACGTTGTGATTACAAACTCTTTCAGTATAATCCTCAAAGTACTTCTAATAAGCAACCACGTCATCATCATCATCTATCTGCCTAGCCTTTTTCCAACTATGTTGGGGTCGACTTCGAGTCTAACCGGATGCAGCTGAATACCAGTATTTTACGTGGAGCGACTATTCAACCACATCTACTATTAAAACATAGCGTGTAACCCAATTATTAATACCGTGTAGCCACGCGCTACTTGTCCCCCTCATACAAGTTTATTTTTGTCATCTAATAACTCCTGCCCGCTAATTAACACCAATCTCTCACTCAATTAATTAGCCCCTTATCAGTGTCCAATCAGTACGTTAACAAATTAACGCATTAGTAGGTGTCACTGCGGAGGCCGCGCCCTTGTGCCCACCGCAGCGAGACGAGCGAGGTCGGTGCAATCCTGCGCACATTGTGATGCGCCCGTGCCTCTGAGCCTGCACCGTATTGTTTGGTGTTGACTTAATTCGGTCATGGCCTTTGCACCCGCTTTTGTAAGATAATTGTGTTAGAAATTGATATTGGTGTTTTTTGTTGGGGTTTGATTTTAATTTGGTCCTGAGTTTTTCGATTTAGTTTGAAAAGGGTACCATAAGCGGTGACTTCAACTATGTATTCAATACGACTATTAGGATAAGGAGGATTTTTTTATCCTCCTGGGCATGGACCCTCCAATTCATCATTGCATTAAAAACGAGATTTGAGAGAATTTAATATTATTTTTATGAATAAAATTATAATGTTATTAAGCTACGAAATTAAGAAATTTATGATCATGAGTTCGAAAAGTAATGCGTGGTTTTAGCACCTCTGTCTTCCGAACAAGTTTTTGTAAGAAACCTGTATATTTATCATTTAAATAGCTCCTCTAATGATATCAAAATAGGCAAATACCTACATAATTAAGTAATCTGTGGTAATGCCCAAATCTTCCAAGTTTTCTACAGCGGAATGGATTTCGTCAATAAATCCGGATCACCCATTATAAAAACAGCACGGATTTTTAGAAATGTATGTAGTAAATGTAATAATCTGCCGAAAGAAATAACATAGGTAATATCTGACTTATACAGCAGACACGCTTGCAATGTGAATCTAAATAAGAGTCGTATTCAAATATTTAACGAGAAATCCTTCCCTGGAAAATGTCGTTCAAAACCTTAAGAAACCAAGTGAGAAATATTAGGTGCAGATATTCCCAGCTTAAACCATATAATAACATGAGCTATGACCTCCTGCTGAGCATTGGAACAATTTCGAGTTCAATACAAGGTTCCTAATTAAATATAAATCCTGTTTTCTTCTATAATGCACGCTTTTAACCTTTCAGAAGTTTATTATATTTATTGAAAACGAGTTCGTTCAACTTGGTCAATTAATACATTTAATAATCTCAATGTTGCAGTGGAATGACCTACCCACTGGGTAGCTACCTGCTGGTACCTAAAACATGTAGCACACCTTGATTTATCGTCACGATATTCTTAAGATTACAAGTTCAGTAGACAAATTGCTGGGTGTGAAATATTACAAGCACAGTACATTCGTCTTCAATCATGTTAGCAACTACATTTTAATGAAGCAAAAGACGGCTGTTGAAGATCCATTGGCATATTAATTGGAGACTGTTTAAGCAAGAACAATCTCTTGGAATACGTAATTTGTATGAAAAGAAGAAGAGCTATGTAAATCTCTTCGAAACAACTTTTAGTCGTCAAAAATGATAGCACAAAAAATGCGGCATGGAAACAGTTAATAGGCATCTCTAATTTCCTAAAATCAATATAAACTGTGATCACTATAGTCCGTGAGTTTGAAAAGTGTGTTGATAATGATGGTGTCAAACAATCAATAGTCCACTATCGTCACGACTGCCATTCAAATAACTGTCTTTACATAAGGAGGCTAACCATGTCTCGCAGTAGACTATTTACGGGCTATTGCAGGGAAACTGATTTTGAGCAATGATTGGCAGATTTCGCTGCTTATATCGCCCACACCCAACCCTAACAACCATACTTGCACCTCAAAATTGTTTTCCCCGTTGTCCTAGTGACTTGGTAACAGGGTGAGAGGTACAATAACCGGCCCGTGTTTCTGTCGAGTTCTGCTTGGGGCTATCGTTGTATCGCGCCCGGCCATCAATTCGGACATACGCCTCTCAGAAACAATGTAGTGTTTAGGATTCTGCGTACAATACAATATTTAGACTGCCGCTAATGGTGGGTATCGCCTTGTATATAGGGCTGTCGGATTTTGAAAATGGAGATTTAATTTTAATTGATTTTGTTTTATTTTGCCTTCGTAGGTAACCTGCGTTCGCAATTTAGTTGCCAAACACGACTTTTAGGAAAAACAACTGTAATGCCTACATATAAGGTTTACTTTGCGCTATAACTTCATATTTTTATGACTTTTTCAACAGTACTAGTCAGTCTAAAATCATCTTTATTTACACTTTATTCAACAAAATAAAAATGGAGGTGTAGTCATCTACACCAAAACCTCTTGGAACACTTATGTACTGGATACAGAAGTCGCAGAAGCGGACAGTCTTCTTACTATACTAGACGATAAGGTGGCTATCCTGGGAATCTACCGCTCTCCCTCTTTTCCGAATATTGATAATTTTATTATTTCCTTAGACACGGTCCTTACGCAATTGAAAAAGTACCCAACTATTATAGTAACCGGTGACCTTAACATTGATATTTATAATATAAACAACAACAAGCACACTGAATATCTAAGTCTGATGGCAACGCACGGACTTTTGCCTGCGATAACCGAGCCTACCAGGGGGCGCAACTGTCTTGACCACATTTTTGTCAAGTCAAACTTCACATCTGTAGGGATCATAGGGAAATCATCTATTACAGATCATGATATAACCATGGCTGCCATAGCCCAAAAACACACTCCCACCAAAGCTAGACCCCGGTATAAAATTAAAATAGACGAAGAGGCAGTCGCCGCAGAAATGAAAAACACTGATTGGTCTAACGTAATAACTACCAATTGCACAAACTCCTCCGTTAACTCACTAATTGAAACTATTTCCAACTCAATCGCTAAAAATTCACGTAGAATGACCGTCAGTCGAAGTCAATACAATATAAAACCCTGGATAACGCCAGGCCTCATGCGATGCATGAGGCATCGTGATAATCTTCATCTTGCTTTAAGATCCTATCCCAATGACGAAATGCGACGCCTAGTGTACACTAGGTACAAAAATTTTTGTAACGACTTGCTACATAAACTTAAAACTGATTATAACAGTCAACTCATAATCAAAAACCAAGACAACCCAAAAAAGCTTTGGAACACCATCAAATCTATTTACAACCCAAATACCGAAAAATGTGATTCTTCCCAGTTATTATCTAACTCTCAAGACCCCGTCGATTCTTTAAATAGTTGTAATGCTTATTTCACTTCCCTAGGCAACAATCTTTCTGATCTCATACTTACGCGACTGTCCGAAACCCAAGCATCCCTTGCGGGCAAATATAAACCACGTGAAACTCCACCACACTCTTTTTTCTTCCACCCAACGGATGAGGATGAAATAGAAAAACTTATAGATCAACTTAAAATTGACAGCGCTGGCGGACTGGATGAAATAAGTGTCAGACAAATTTTACTTCTTAAAAAAACACTGTTAAAACCACTCACTCACATTTTTAACTTAAGTTTGGAAAACGGTATTTTCCCAGACTGCTGGAAGGTTGCCTGTGTCCGACCCATTCATAAAAGCGGTCTTAAAGAACTACCGGAAAATTACCGTCCTATCGCACTCCTGTGCATTCTATCAAAACTTCTCGAAAAAGTTGTAAATAAGCGACTAGTTAATTTTTTAGAACGTTACAATCTAATATCTGAAAGACAGTTTGGCTTTAGAAGAGGTAAGTCGACCGAGGACGCTGGTATATTATTGACCAACTCCATAGCTTCTTGTATTGAAAAGGGCGAACACGTCTTGGCAGTTTTCCTTGACCTAGCCAAGGCGTTTGACACAATATCGGTAGATCTACTCCTGTCAAAACTAGAAGGCATTGGAATACGAGGAAACGCGCTAGATTGGTTTCGAAGCTATTTAACAAATCGCCGGCAACTAGTAAAAGTAGGTGACTACTCTAGTGGATTACTACCAATCAACTTTGGAATTCCTCAAGGTAGTACTCTCGGTCCGACTCTTTTTGCTTTCTATATGAATGACATCCTTAATGCACCGCTTCAAAACGCTGAAATAATTTCTTATGCAGACGACACGGCAATCATATTCCATGCCAAAACTTGGGAACAGGTGTATCGTCGTGCCGAAAATGGTCTGCTTATAATCTCCGAGACTCTGAGTAGAAATTTACTCACACTTAACGTAAAAAAAACTAAGCTGATCACTTTCTTCAAAACCATAGCTTCCAGTCCTCCGCGCCAATTGACACTCAAAATACACACATGCCGCAACGATCACAATTCTCCACTCACAAACTGTATCTGTACTCCTATAGATCGCATTTCCTCCCTTAGATATCTAGGTATTACAATAGACGAAAATTTATCATTTCAACCTCACATACACTTGCTAGCGGGCCGCGTCAGAAAACTAATCTACGTCATGAAAAAACTACGAGACTGCACACCTATCAAAATTCTCCGAGCAATATACCTAGGTCTTTGTCAGTCAGTACTCCAGTATGGAATCTCCGTCTGGGGCGGAGCCGGGAAAAGCATATTTATTGAAATAGAAAGAGCTCAAAGAGCCGTAATTAAAGTGATGCTTAGAAAGCCTTTTAGGTTCCCGACAGATCTGCTATACAACCAATTTCCGGTTCTTCGAGTACGTCAACTATACATACTCAGTGCCGCACTGCATGCACACAAATCTACTAAAAACAGACCTGACTACCAAAGCCTGCTTTCAAAACGTATCTTACACGTCCCTCTTCCTAATGCAAACAGTCTTCTGGCCCGACGGTGCCCTTCATACTCACACACTCATATCTACAATAAAATAAGCAAGCGCTGTAATACTAAAGGTCTTAACACCCACTCGTATAAAAGAATGATAAAAAGTTGGCTTCTCTCCCTGTCATACAACGACACAGAGGTTATAGTGAGTTAACACCAAAATATACAAGCAAGTCATTCACTCAAAACTCACACCTGCAACTCACCACCACACCCACACTCACACACACACTAACACACACACTAACACACACACACACACTCTCACACACGCACACTATAATATTATTTAGAATAATTTTATTTTGTTCAATTTATTTTTATTTTGTTCAATTTATTTTTATTTGGTAATTCGCTATCCTTATTTAATTAACTACCCTGTCCATTTTCAAACATCCTGATATAAAATTTAAGCTAACGCAAAAATGTTTCGAATTAAAATTTAAGATCACGCAACTCAGGCCCCCAAGATACAGGCGCTGCCTAGTTTGGAGACCACTGTTTTAATACTTTGTTAAATATTCTAGTTACAGTGGTAAGCATACAATGTCATTACTTATTGAAATTTATTTTGTAACAATGGACCAATAAATTATTCTTATTCTTATTCTTATATAAAAGAGCATCAGAAATAATATCAATTGGAAACAAGGTTATAAATAGATCTTAGGTTAATTTTAATTTGGTTTTATTTTACGTTGCATTAGATACCTTACTTTTCAAATTGTAAATGAAAAAAATTAATAGTTTTCTTTTAATGATTATAAGTACATACACGAAGTTTTTGCTTTATAAACTAGTTTTTCCAAATTATTTTTCTTGAAAATCTTTCGAATTTAGCTACAGACATTTTTACCTAAATGGGTTTATTTTATTTAGAGGTATAGTATATGGTAGGATATGTGTAAGCTAATACTAATGATACTTATATCTACCTAAGTACTATTCATTTCTGGAAGCTTCAGCAACTGTAAACTTTTACATCTTCAACCCAAAAAAAAAAACAATAGCAAGCATATTTTTCACAATTCCTGCCTTCATTTTCCATTACAAAGAGACCACACACAAGCCCGACCTCTAGGCAGCCCTACACACAGGCACGGGCCGCACACAATGGGAGCTATCGCCGAGCAATCTCGACGTTCCACCCGATGTAATGGAACGGGGGCGGTGTAACAGATCATAAACATTGACAGGAGACGTACTCAAGGTCCCCCACTATCTACGTACTTACGTAGCTCTCTTTTCAAAGTAATCAATCAAGGTATTACAGGTACTTGAACAAAGCAATATAAACAAAAGAATTTCGAAATTGTTTTAGTTTCACTGCGAGCTTTTTGTTTTTCGTTGATTCTTATCAGTGTTCTACGTGGATTTAAAAATAGTTTGTGTTTAAGTTTTGTTTTGTTTTTATGTGTCAGTTAGATATTAATCTGATAGTGCGATATGGTTTTTGTTTAGACAAAATATTACGCGATATCTGTAAATCTGTAAGAATTTATTGTTCAAGAATGTTTAACAAAAAATATGACGAAAATTGTGTTTATTTTATAAACTTTAAGCAACGTTTATAAAAGATTTTATAAGCTTAGGATATTTTACTGTTTTTATTTAATGTGTATTGTTTGTTCGTAGATTACTTTAATGGATTATGTAATCAGTAATGTATTCTCAGGTTTTTACAAGCAACTATTTAAAATTGTAGGTGGCAAGAAATATGTACGTGTATTTATTATCATATACAGGTATGTAACGTATAAATAAGAAAGATAACATCTTAATTAATATTCAATATGCCCCCATCAATATCTCCACAAGGAAGTCAATGAATAAATAATGCATCGATGAACAATTTTTCGTTACAAACCTTCTTTGTTCAATCGAGTTCATTTATGAAACATGCCCAAAAGGTCACGCCAAATATAGGCAGGTATTGCCAAAATGATACTGGTAGAGCAAAGTAGATATCATGGTTCCTTAATTCTTGGTAAAAGGTCAATGGTTCTGTTAGGTTATAAAAGAATTTTACATAGTAGACTGATATCTAGAGTTGTGTCAAATTGATGGCAGAAAAGGCCATATATCTTAAAGTAATTTTGTATTGTGTTTGAGATTCTAGGAGGAGCTCGTAGCTAAGTAATGACCGTCCGTGGATGGGTGACCGTCTTTACATATCGAGATTCCTCCGTGCTTCGGAAAGCATGTTAAGCCGTCGGCGTCGGTCCCGGCTGTCATTCATGGATCTTTGACAGCCGTTACATGTAGTCAGAAGCCCGAAAGTCTGACAACCAGTCTTACCAAGGGGTATCGTATTACCCAGTTACTGGGTTGTGGAGGTCAGATAGGCAGTCGCTCCATATAAAATACTGATATTCAGCTGCATCTGGTTAGACTGCCCACCCTAACATAACTGGGAAAGGCTAGGCAGATTGATTGTTGTTTGAGATATTACATAAAATCACGGCTTATTTCCCAGAAGGGTTGGGCAGAGGTATACCTATAGTAGACCCACATTTAGTCAGTTATGTTTAAGTCCCATGTAATAGGGGGCGAGCCTACTGCCATCAACCGGGCA
This sequence comes from Agrochola macilenta, assembly GCA_916701695.1. Lineage (NCBI taxonomy): Eukaryota > Metazoa > Arthropoda > Insecta > Lepidoptera > Noctuidae > Agrochola > Agrochola macilenta. Next base: position 11,741,445 of record OU753562.1, read on the forward strand.
CAAATCCAGACTCCAGGTTCCTACTGAGAAATTCCAGATAGAAAAACCCAATATCACTTTGCCCGACTCGGGAATCGAACTTAGGACCTCATGCTCAGCAGTAGCCCTTGTTACCACTAGACCAACGAGGCACTGGTTGAGATATTAGTGCCCTGAATTTTCTGACTTCACTGAATCTTTCAGCGAGAGTAGAAATAATTCCACGTAAATTGCTAGAAAACGCTACGTCACTTTCACCTACCCTCAGTTCTACGAAACCGTAGCCTCGTCTACGAAACGAAAAACATTTTTATATTTGATTAGCTTTTATACCTTTGCCTTATCATATCTACCTTGATTTCCAGACAACATTAAGACAATACTTTCAGACAAATCTTGTCGGTCTTCAGTTCACAGCCCTATTTATTATTCACAACTAAATGTTCTAGTTACTCTGTAAGTGAAAATTCTTATCTACTAATTTTCAAATAAGTCGAGATAGCACTGTAAAGGTTTCTTTATTTATAAAAGGACTACTAGCTTCTGCCCGCGACTTCTTTCGCGTGAAATTTCGGCCCTCGGCCCACCGCGTCGCATCGCATCGCCCGCCCGCGCTATTACTTCGTTTTCACTTAGTGCTCTTTCTGACTTTTTTCTTGCTGCTCGTCTCCTAAGGGTCGTAGCGTGATGTTACATAATCTTCAAGAATTGGGCTATCCAATGCAATTTTTTTTTTTATCCGACTGGAAGTTCCGGAGATAACCCCCTACATACACACAAACAAATTTTACCTCTTTATAATATAATATACGTATATATGGATCATGTGTAAATAATTTTACTCAAGGTTATTGGTATTTAAGGCTCACACGTGTTTGAACAAGTCTTTTAATATCCTATGTATGGAGTTGAACGTCTCTCTAAGGTACCTACCTACATTTTGCGACGGGGTGTAGGCCCGGACTCCACCAAAGCGGAGATGTGCGGAGATGTCCGAAGCGGAGACGAGGAGTGATGTTTTTCAGCTAGGGTGTCTCCACCGAAGCTGTGCGGAGATACGCTCTAGGTTGACTGGAGCGGAGATGTGTGCTGGCTAGAGCGGAACTGAGGTGCCGGCGATCGTTTGATGCCCTATCGCTCACTGGACCCCGCTCCTATCTCTTCTAGTCTCCGCTGCGCTGCCTCTTCGTCGCCAAGTTGCGAGGCACACCTCAGATCGCTTTGTACAGGCAGTCAACTGAATCTCGGCGAGACACAACTCAAATCTCCGCTTCGATCACGCCATACAAATCTGATACATCTCCGCTCAGTGGTATCCACTAAAGCAGAGTGGAAACGAGATGTGTGAATAACAAAATTCTATTGGTTGTTTAAAACACATCTCCACTCGTCTCGTCTCCGCTTTGGTGGAGTTCGGGCCTTATTCACATATTCAGAAGATATTCCAAAGGATTTGTTTATACAAATAGAGTTAAACATTTTAACGCGTGTTCGCTAGTTACTTAGAAAAAGATTATTTAAAGGCAATCTGTCTCACTTACAAAAGTATCTATTCTAACTATTTCCTGTCTTTATAACAAATTGTAAAGTTCACCAACATCAACAATACGCTCATTATGCATAACTTATTCCATAATTATATTCAAATTACGTGTACAGTTACAAATGAACTCATACGCATGCCTTTTTTTTTTTTTTTTTTGGGTGGGAAATCATCAAATGACTCCTCCCGCTCTGCCCAGAGCGAGAGGGAGTGTCAGACTTTTACTGACTAAAACCCACCCGTGTTCCTTCCGTTGCCTATGTGCTGGGGCCGCGATATTCCTTTCGGACAGACCCGCAACCCCAGCAGACTCATACGCATGCCTGGCGTTACCGGAAACATAAAGAATAAAAACTCATTAAATTAATAAATGTCAAAACGGATTAATTTAAACATCGACAATATTAATTGAATTATCAAAATATATATCAATCATCAATGTACCGTCAGGTAAATTAATTGTTTATCAAAGTGACACGCTACGTCAATTTTCCGTGTTATATCTACATATTTCACATACAACAGAACTGTCAAAGAATGAGAGTTGTGATTTTGCTATTTAAATTGGTAATCTATTTGCTAAACTGACAAAATTTTGTAGACTAAAATTAAGAGTGTTCATTTTAAAAGTTGGCAACTTCGCAAATAGCTGTCCAATAATTACCTGTTTTGCTTAATTTCGCTATATTACTGTATGGAAATATGAAATATCGCTAACTAGTTACCTAAAATATTAATAATGGATTGCAATAAAAATATAACACTTAATTTGAAGTTGTTAGGGTATAAAAAGGGCATTTAGAAAGTTTTCAAATACTTTTTTTACATCTAAAACTAAATATGTTACGTTAATTATTGCTTTTCATAATCAATGTTTTAGTTCAATAGTTAGCCATATTTCATATTTTGATACAGTATTATTGTTAAATTAATCAAAACAGCGATATATTTGACAGCTACATATTTGTTTGCGACGTTGCCCACTCTCAGAATGCACGCTCTTAATGATTGATCAATCATTTAGGTAACAGTTTATCTCGTAAATAGTTCTAAGCAGGTTTGAAACCGAGAGTGTATTGTGAACGAACTAGCCCATTGACCGAACACCTGACCCTTTGGTGAAGCAAGGCCGTTCAGTCATTCGCTCAGTGACTGACGCACTCGAGCTACGATTTCATTTCACCCGTAAAATCGAAGATTTAAACCGTTTGACTGTAAACAAACGAAGTACAGACTGGAATTTTTACTTTGAAGGAAACTGCATATATACTTTTTGTTCCTAGAAATCTGGATATTCTTTGTTCTTATTTGTAAGCCTTAATTTTATTGGATACTAGCCGCGCCCCGCGATTTCACCTGCATAAGTGTCGTTCCCATGGGAATATCGGGATAAAAGGTATCCTATGTCCTTCTCCAGGTCATGGTCTACCCATGAGCCAAACTTCCATCCAAATCCGTTGAGCCGTTTTAGTGTGAAAGCGTTACAAACAAACAAATAAATAAACAAACTCCCTTTCGCATTTATTATATTGGTTGGGATTATGATTGTATTATTGTTTGTTTAAAATGTATGATATGCAACTTTATGAATTAATTCATCATGGGCTGCATACATTTATCGATAACAAAATACTCGTATTTAGGTCAAGTAGACAAATGACAATTATCTAACATTGAGTGGAATTTGAAAGCCATAGGTAAAACATGATTATTGCAGGGCCTTCCATTATCAGCATATAGCAGTTTAAACGGAGCCGTGTACTTTAACCTGCCTTTTTTAGACATCCGAAAGGTACCAAACGGAACCCTATTATACCCTGTATCTCATGAACTGTAAAAAAAGTTAATAAAAATATAATACCAACTTGGCCAGTTTTTGCTTGTAGTCTAGATTTTCCTATCTGAAAGAGATGATCTATACCTACATGGGGCGTTCGGTTTGAACTTTGTAGTATTATTGTATGATTATTTCACATTCAAAAGTCATTCAATATATCGTTTTGATGCTTTTCCACAATCCCTTACACATGGGCTAACCCACGGTGGGGCAAGGTAGGGCATCTGCCCCACACTGGTCCCTGACTCGAAGCTAAAAATTTAAATTAATTATTGGTAAAATTAAAAATTACCGCGTGACACAATACAGTATCTATGAATCGAGCGTGCATGCGTTGTTATCGAGTTTAATCGAGAGAAATTCCTACTACATAACGAGTTTATTTAGTTCTGCCCCACCCCTAAAAAAACGTCCATTCCCTTACAAATACATACATACCTACCACAACTCACTCAACAAAATATATTGAGCAGATATCGACTACCAAAATCGAATTCAACAACCACTTAACGAAACTACACCCTAACCGCGCCATATCGACGTACCTATCAAAATAACACCAACAGTTTGGAATACAAATGTGCAGCTAACAGCTAACAGCTCGAGACAATGCACCGTGCGCCTGCACATAACAATATTAATAGATCGCCATTACGTGACCAAGCCGCATGTACTCGCTTTGTCTTCTACGTAACTCGATGAATCGATTCAAACATCGGTGATGCATTCGATTCTATCGAGTACCGATGCTTTTGTTTCGTTGTTTTTCCTGATGAACTTATGTGGGTTAGATTTTTTGTTGAGTGATTTCCGAGTTTTTGTGTGCGAGTGAATAATTGTTGGCAGACAATAGTGTGGAATGTATTGGCCGCACTAACATACTGTTATGGCTGCATCGAACTGGAAGCCTACCCCAATATACTTGAGTTACTTAGACAGGAAAAACAACAATCATGTGGATTTTATATGGATGGTACGTAGTATTACTGACCTAATAATCCATTCTTGATACATAGTTTCTGTCTCTCTGACTGTCTGTCTGTTTGTTCCGGCTAATCTCCGAAAAGGCTGGGCCGATTTTCTCGAGACTTTCACTGGCAATTAGCTGATGTTATAAAAGTAACTTAGGCTACGTTTATTTTAGAAAAACAATTAAAGCCCACGCGGGCGAAGCCGCAAGCAGCAGTGTAGTATAAAATCGAAATAAAAATATGCCTTTTTGACGATACACATCTAGAGCTCATTTATTCGCACTGTATACATATTTGGTAACGAATCTCGCAAGACCATTCACTCTTAAAAAAATGCCCAATCAAAACACTTGATACATATTAGGCACAGAATCAAAAAAGAATATGTCAATACCGCTATCAAGCAAACCAATTCGTATATGGTCACGAGCGGCGCTTGAGTGGCCATACGTATCTAGTTTCGCACTGAGTCACCGCAAGGCGATCCCAGTTGCAAGGTGACTGCTCTGCCTAATACGGGTACATTACAAACCTTCAACTTTTCAAAGACATTTCGTATTAAATAACATATGAATTTGAATGATTATGACACTTTTTTGAGTCATTGACTTCATGCTTCAATGAACATGTCTGTTAGGTGTTGCTATCGTAACATGACTAGACTAGACGAATGACAACTAACTATACTCCATAGGTTTAGGTAGGTAAATATAGGTAAACAAAAAAACCACGTGACGAGACAGTAATAACTGTCACAGTTGTGTCGTTGACGTATAGAGTTTGGGCTCTTTACAATAGACAGATTACAAAATATTATACTATTATTATAAATCTTACTAAAAAAAATTGTGCTCAAGCAGTTACATCTACGAAAAGTAGTTTATGAATAAATGATAAAGTTGAACATACATAAATAAAAGAGGAAACTATTGTAAAAATCTAAAATAAATTTAATTTGGTTTATCGTATTTTTAAACAAGAAAATGTCAACTATAAAAACTCTTTTTACGATTTGTTTACCTTTATATAACTACCTAAACCTATGGAGTATACTGTTACTGTTACTAAATAGGTATCCCCCGTAGCACCCCAAAATAAAAATACTGCTTAGTCACATTTTAGTATTGAGTATTTTTTTTTTTGTGGAGTTTGAAGTTTTGTATAATTCTTATATTTGGATTTTTTAATTTAATTTATAGATTAATAAATCTGCCTAGCATTTTCGCAACCATGTTGGGGACGGCTTCCAATCCAACCGGATGCAGATGAATACCAGTATTTTACATGACGTTACTGCCTATCTGACCTCCACAACCCAGTTACTTGGGTAACACGATACCCCTTGGTAAGTCTGGTTGGCTACCCATAAAGACTGTCAGACATCTATGAATGATAGCCGGGCCAGGACCAACCAAACCACCAACCAAAAGAATGTAATTTATTTATGAAATAAAATAATAAGCACTACTAATACATATTGTGGACCAAAGTTGCCTTAAATAAATAAATATTCTTATTATTATTTAGTTCACTCAAAGGAAATGATTCGAGAACGAGTGCTTTTCATCTTTTTTATTCTAGTTTTATTGAAAGGAACAGCAAACAGTTACACTTTAAGAACTTACATTTAAGATTAATCGTATTTAGACTTCTAAATTACATAAGCTGGATAATTGACCGAACCCAATGATATAGATCCGTTACCAAATAATAGTGGCCTCGACGCCTAAAATAATAGATTTATCATTGTAGATACAAGCAAGTAATTCGGGTTGCACATAATCACTTGGTCCAAGTTCGTAGAATCAAAATGTATACTATATTTCAATATTGTAATCTAATATTTCCTTAAAAGCAAGGGAGTGTTCAGTAGTGTTACTGGTATATATCTTAATGGGACAGTGACTGATGATTCGACCTGGCCCTCATGACAGTATGATAGGCTCCTTATTTCACTCACTATTGTGTACTCCATATAAGTAACTATGCCATGGACACGAAGGGTGAGCTGTAGAAAACTAATCTGAGTTACAAAGGTATCTGGATTAACACCGCTAGGACTGCTACCGGTTGTCGAAAAACGTATTCGGAATCTACAAAGGACAAATGAAAACTCGGAATAAAAGAGCTTGCAGTAACTGGTAAATTGTTTCTATAAATTTTACGTTCCGTAGCAACTCTCAATCCTCCTTGGCAAAAATTAAAAAAAAATAAAAACTAGGCACACCCTGCAAAATATCCAAAGCATGAAAGAACAAGCTGCCTTGACTTCTTAAAAACTCGACTGTATTTGAAAGAAACTAAGATAAAAGTAGGTATGTATGAGCTACTTTTTTCTTAGATTCTTGAGGGTTTATCCTAAAAGTTGGCAACGTCGCAAATAACTGTAAAATTTTTACCTGTTTTGATTCTTATAGCAATATTACTGAATATAAATAAGAAATGTATTATTATTCCCCATTTTAGGTGTAAAAAACGTATTTGGAATGTTTCCAAATAGTTTTTTTACATCTAAAACTAAACATTCGGTGTTACGATATTAATTATTGCATTTCATAATCAATATTCTAGTTCGCTAGTTAGACACATTTTTTATTTCCACTCAGTAATATTGCTAAATTAATCAAAACAGTGAAATATTTGACATCTACTTGCGACGTTGCCCACCTTCAGAATAAACCCTCTTAAGTTGTAACAAAGTATTTTGTTAACCTACATCTAGATTGGAAGATCCACAAAGTCAAGATGAATCTGCAAAATTATGTGAAAGGGCAACGTTTTATAAAATCGTAATTACTCAAGACGACCAACCTTTTAAAGTGCCTCCAGAACATAGTTGTCATTAGTTGGTAAAACAAACGTTTTAACCGACTATGGCGCAGTAAAAATGAGGGTAATGTCTTGCTTGACTTATGGATATGATTATACATCCGTTGAGCATTATAAGCTAAAACAATTCGTCATCACAGAATCCGGTATAATGATTACATGTGACAATTTGATAGTTTTTATGCGATAGCGCAACAAGGAGTGTGATTTTCTTTTTTTCCCGTTTTTTTATGGTAACACGATCTTCTTCAACCGTCAAGTACAAATGATCGAGTATCACAACTATCATCAAGTTACTGATCTTTGCACTGACGGAATTGTCAATCATGGGGTCATCGTTGGTTGCCGCTCTGGGCAGAGCGAGAGGGAGTGTCAGACTTTTACTGACTAAAACCCACCCGTGTTCCTTCCGTTGCCTATGTGCTGGGGCCGCGATATCCCTTTCAGACAAACCCGTAACCCCAGCAGGCATTGGTCCTTCCGGACTCCGTCAGTTGTTGCTGACATCCCTTTGAGGCGCGCGTGGAACACAACGCGCCGTCGACCCGGGCCTGGTCCTTATCGGACGGCGAGCTGCCCATCGCTCACCGTCCGCAGGCCCGCGCCTACGGTGGCCGGAAGTCAGCTTGTGACTCCCGACGCCCGAGGCGTCTCCTGCGGCGGCTAGGGGCGCGAGGGCGTGCAGCTTAAATCTCCCTCGCGCGCTCCGCCTTCTCCTTCGCCAGCATAACTGCTTCGCAGAAGGAGGTGACGGCCTCCCATGCACTCTCGCTCCGGACCATGGCCTGAACCAGGGCCGGACGCGAGAGACACGGCGGTGCTCCGCCCAAGCAGGGCAGACCTCCACCGTATGCTCCACCGTGTCCTCCGGGCGATCAACACAATGGTGACACCCGGGCGTTTCCTCCCGCTTGATCCTGAACAGGAACCTCCCGAAACAACCGTGTCCGGTGAGGACCTGCGTCAGGCGGAAGGTGAGGACGCCGTGGCGCCTCTCTAGCCACTCCTCAAAGAGGGGACTTACCGCCGCAATTGTGGCGTGCCCAGCGCTGGGTTGCGACAATCGCACACTCCATGCCGCTATGAGATCCCGCCGGAGCTCTGTCCGCTGTGCCGCGATTTGTTGCGGCAGCGGAGTTATACCCCGGCGTTTCGCCTCCTCGCGCAACTCCCACATGTGCGCGAGGACCTTCGCCTCCAGATCCCATGGCGGTAGTCCGGCAAGGAGGCTCGCCGCCTCGCGGGAGACCGTGCGGTATCCCCGGACCAGCCAAATGGCCATGACCCTTTGGGACGCGTTCAACCGCTGGGCCGGTCGCAGCCTCAATGAACGCGCCCACACCAGTGCCCCGTAAAGGGCCATGGACCGCACGACCCCCGCGTGGAGCCTCCGGCAGGAGGCGTTTGGACATGTAGGTACACCTAAGGGTAGATATTAATGTGTAAATGGAAAACAACCCAATGAACCACAATCAGCCTATAATTTTCCACTGCTGGGACGCAGGCCGCCTCTCCGTGAGATGAAGTGGGCCGTAATCCACCACGCGGGCCCAGTGCGGGTCGGTAGATCTCACATGTGTTTGAATGTTTGGGTCTAGGACTTGACGGTTTCCTCACGATGTTTTCCTTCACCGTTTTGAGAGCAGCGGTGATGAATTTATTTACACAAAGTAAAGCGCTTGCTTGGGGTCGAACCCACGACCTACAACTTGTAAGTCGGGGCAGTTACCACTGGGCGACCACTGCTCCACCCCAATGAATGGTAAGAAGTATTTTGAGTACTTTAAAAAAACTTTTTACAATAAATAAACAACCGGCTTTCGAAAAAAAACACTACCAAGTGAAAAATAACTTTCATTTCGGAAACACAAAAAAAAATCCTTGTAGCCTGGGTCTTGTTATTGGGCCTAAAAACGTAGTAGACGGCCCCACGGATCCGCCATTTTCGTATGTACAACCTTCTGCCGAACATAATTATGTAGACTGATTATATCGATCTTTAGCAGAATAATCACACATAACTTAAACCTCTGTTTACCAGAATATTCTACTACTGAAAAAACTTGTTTACTCTCCGAAACAACTAAATATAAACATGAAGTAGTGGTTTATTAGCGATTCTGATACATTACCGCGTATGATGCAAGCGCGTATTACTGCTGGTGACTCCACGTGACAGGTTTTTGTCGTGATCTATGACTTACACGTGATACTGGCAGACTAACATAATTATATAGAAGTACTTACTGCTGGAGGTAAAGAAAACGTGGTTCTGTTGTTTATTATCCACTAGCGAATTGCACTTCGCAAGGGTGTCAATCTGCGTTAGCCTTTTCCCAACTATGTTGGGGTCGGCTTCCAGTCTAACCGGATGCAGCTGAATACCGTATTTTACATGGAGCGACTGCCTATCTGACAATCTGCCTATCTACAACCCAATAACTGGGTAATAAGATACCCCTTGGTAAGACTGGTTGTCAGACTTTCGGGCTTCTGACGACCCGTAACGCCTGTCAAAGATTCACGAGTGACAGCCGGGACCAACGGCTTAACGTGCTTTCCGAGGCTCGGAGGAGTCTTGGTATGTTAAGATGGTTACCCATCCACAGACCAACCCCGGCAACCGTAGCTTAACCTGATGAAAATAAATGTTTCGCAAGGGTGTAATCTACTGATATGGAACACGTAAAATATTGATTTTTCTGTGCTATATTTCCAAGTTATATAGTAACGTATTATACAAACAAACCTTTCTTCGGAATGAATGCTCTAAATTATGGTGAAAACCGCATCAAAATCCATTGTGAAGTTTAGAAGATCTAAGCGGTCACACAGGCAGACACGAAAAGCGACCTCAATAAATAGTATCTGGTCGACCGACCTCTGCTCGAGTGAAAATAGACAAAACGAATTTTCCCTACTAGATAGATGTTTCGCCCCCGTAAACCCTACGAGTATATTGCAACTTTCATCTAAATCGTTAGAGCCGTTTTCGAGAACGTGATTTGATTACACATATAAGTATACAAATATTCCTCATTTAATAGTATAGGATAGTATTATGAATAGATCTGTTCTGTCTATCTGACTGGTACTTTTTGATGTTATTTTTTTTTTGCTTTGCTTTACAAAGGTAATAAAATTGGAACAGCCTTGTTCTTGACCTACTGCAACAGTCGTTATGTGACGGAATGTTGCCTCAACAAGCATGTAAACATCCAAACGAACTATTGATCGCAGTTCTAATATCGTTACTACATAAAGAAAACGTCTTCCTAATTATCTGAAGTAGGTTAAAATGGTCTAAAGTGAAGCTATTCCTGTCATTAGAAACGTTGAAAAACTATTTGCAATATCTCCTCTATAAAATCCCGGAATTATCGCTATGAAGTTTGTCTGACTCTCTAGACCAGGTGGTCTTAGGTCGTCCATGTGGCCACCCTTAAAAGGAGTCGAAAAAGTCATCTGATAGAAGGGATATTAACTACACTACCTACTGAAGACAGTTTCACTTGTCAATTTGTCACAGCACAAACCTTATTACTCGGAACCTCAAGGAAGAAGACACCTCGGTAGTAAGTAGTATAAGTAGTGTGAATAAAGACGCATAATGTGGAAAAGAATACATTCAATTATGAATTCCGTTTTTGTCGTGAAAGCGAGCATGGGAACTTCTTTATTAGACATTGAAAAATTTATTTTAGTACACTTTTTTGAGAAATTACGCACACGGTGTAATTTAAACCATGCACCACTAACAGTTCTCTTTTTAATTACTTTACATTTGTAATGATTGCTGATTACAAATATAACGTTTCTAAATTAAACGTTCTCACTTACTTTGGTAAGAGAGTTCAGATTTTAGATAACACATAGAAGCAATGTAGGAACATAATTATGTACTCAAATCCCTTCAGTTGGTTGCTGACTAAACTTAAGTAACTCGAATCGCGTGAACGACTCTTAGACCAACAACTTATAGCGTAAGCACTGGCGAAGAAAAGGGATACTTTTACAAAATGAAACAAAGCTTCATCTAAAATCGTGATTCCTCTCTCCAAAATTCTTGAACACAAACTACCGCGTGAAATCTCTCACGAAAACTGACGAATTTTCAACTTACAAACGACCTTTCATCTAGTCAAATTTACTTAATTCGAGGTGATGTAGAAATGCGGTAGTTAGCTCGTTGGAATTTACATAAAACGGCGCTCCCACGGCGACGCGGGCGGCGGCGGCGCGGGCGCAAGGTGAACCGGCTATTCTTAATTTGTCGCTGTTGGGACCGCTGTGCGTGAATGGTGTTGTGTAATACTACATACACACCATCGTATGGTATTGTTATTCTTTTCTTAGTCTAGTGGAGTTCATCAGATTTTTTTTAACCTTTTTTTTTGGATTTTCCCGTACCTGTGGCTAGACACGCCTATCGGTAACCAGGGTGAACTTTTTAACCTTTACGACTATTAAGGTAGCCCTTCACCTTCACCACCCCTTAGTAACCACCAATTGGTAGCAGTCTTGGTAATTCTCGTAATTCATAACACACCAAGTAGAAGAAGAGTAGCATTAATCATCGATATTGGATAAACTTAACCATAATTTCAGGAGAGCTCAATACCACTAAAAGACTTCTTGGTCACAAGCTAAAATTACCGCGCTCAGAAAATCTGACATTTGTGGCACATAAGGTCATCCTAAAGATATTTTTGTATCCTGCTATTTAGGAATAATGTTTTCCATGTTTTATATTTTAAAAGATCCCAGGACATAGCGTATAAAAGGATACAGTTTCTACCATCCTCTTAAAGTCTTGACGAACACATTACAACATACACAATAACATAAATTACCCATAATGTACGTGTGTTTTACAATAATAATACATATGAAGTGGCATGATGATCCCATACATTATAGTTATTAAGTAACCAACCTTTAAGTGAGATGGATTTACGACCAAGGCTACACTGAACTTAAATTGTGATATAACGATCGTAATACACATATATTGCTATGAAGTTGATACCAAATGTTGTAACTGTGTGAGAGATGATACCTATGGCTCAAAAGGAGATTGAATTTATGGAAAAAGAAGACATAATACGCTGACCAGACATAAGGGCAGGAGAAGACGACGATGATGAGCTGAATAAACATCTGCAAAGACAGCTATGAGAGGCTGTACTATTTGCAGAGGAAAAGCAAGAGAGAGGAAGAGGATTGTGTGAAAAAAGATATGTCTAGAAAGAAGAAAAGATTGTCAAGGAATCGGTCAGTCAGAAATATGAAGCTAGATGCCCATTCCAAAGCGTAGCAGGTACCTATGGTGAAGAACGGGCAAGAAACTACGGAGATGAGAGTAAAATAAAGATGCTGCACCGACCCCGAATAAATTGAATAAGAACAGAAGGGTGATAATAATGATTGTGCAAACACAGCTTTACAAAAGAATGTTGTTTTTTCATTTATAGTGCAGGGTTTGCTATTAAGATTGGAGGATTACGAAAGGCTCTGATCGTGAACTGATGCCCAATTCGTGTACGTTATAATTATGTAGAGTGAACGGTCATAATTATCATTTTCTACCTCAGAGTAGTTGGTTCTAAAAGGTATGTTTATCTTTATGCAGAGAACCATCTGGTGATGTCCTTTTAGTTTTTGTATAACTATTATTGTATTGTAATGGCATTAGGGATTGATATTTAGTTACCAGATGCAGGTTTTATTTTATTAGTCTCTCAATTAAAAAAAAAATTAAAGTTTATTATTAATATTAATCAGTCTCTTATTATAACTAGCTAGTAGTGATGTAATCACTAGAACACGTTCTAGTATTTACTTATGTACTAACAATTTACAATATGTACCTACGTTAAAGTCAATCTCAACTATTATCATCTTCAGATTAATGAAGGTGTTTGTTTAATAGCCCTGCTTCAAGATTTCATATATAAATCCTTAAACAATCCGCGTTTCAATATAAAGCTTCCGATTCATTAAATCCAGCTGTTGAAACAATACACGGACACTTGATAACTTCCGAGTTCAGCCGTAAATTACCGCTTGCCAGTTTACATTTAAATATATTAATTACTTTAAGTAATTAATACGTTATTTATAAAGCTAAGTACTTTATTACGCTCGGTATTCATTTAAAAAACCTTTTATTATTAATGGATTTTTCATTAAAATTATGTATTGATAATTGCGTACTAAATAATAAAAAAATCAACGACCGTACTGCGAGCAATTTTCAGATAAATTTTCCTGCAGTCGTATATTAACAATATCCGCATAACTTTTCACCACGTAAGCATTATGTAAGCTGCACATAATAACGAATACCTACTAGTTAATAGCCGTTTAGGTATATATTTTGTGAGTGATCAACTCACTACTATTTGTGTTACATAAAGTGATCTCGTTATAGAACTGTAGCGTAAAATCTCAAGCGTGAAGTCGAGCCCACAGCCTAAAAAATAATCCGTGAGTAAATCACTGTCGTGACCGATCCAATACTTCAGCGTTCGTGAGAAAATCGCACCCAAACATCGCACAACTTAACTATACATTTAATTAGATCGTTCTCAATTTAAAAAATAAGCCAAGGTCCCTTTACAACACCCGTTACACACGCAAATAATTCACGGTAACGTTTCAATTGTAAAAACAAATATTTTTTAACGATCCCATAAAACCAACGATAATATGTAAATCACGATAGTAGGTTCGCATCATAAATTCGCCACTTATTCTATCATCACTTCACATATGCAGTCACGATCGGACTCACACACTGTTTTCATTTACGAAAAATATGGCGTGTGACTGATTTGTATATATTTTTAATTTGTCGGTGATAACTCGCGGCAAACGCATCGGCGAGAAGGCCGCGCGTCGGAAGCTGTGAACAAACTAAACTATAAGCTATTGTATGCAGGTGGATTGTAGTTCGTCCATTTGCCTTATTATGACCATTTTCCATTCACACAGTGGGGCAATCCACTCGCTCCGATACGTGTCGCAGTGTGCCACACACTCTGCACAGTGCACAGTAGCGTTTCGGTGGCTTCGCCAATGTCTGTGCAAATCGCTGGTCAAGGTGATAAGGAATTTGCATAGCGAATCAATGTTTAAACACCGTGTTATGTGTGATTTTGCGCTATACTTAACAGTGTGTTTGCACTTGAAAATTGATTTGTCAATGCATTTAGCCTACTTTTGACATTTCAAGATTGTCTTTATCAAATCTTATACATTATTACTTTTTCGAGCTATGCCAAGCCGTGTTATTACGTTTTTTAGTGCTGCACATACTGTACGTAGACCTCTTCTTTTTTCCCGTATTAACTAACTAACAATACAGATTTTCAGTTCCTTCAGATCCTCACGTCGACGCTCTTGTAACCGAACCGATCACATATTTTCAGCTACTAATGATCCGAAGTGACGATTCCAAACACGACAACCAACACGAAACGATGAGGAAACCCACTCATACGTAAATAATAAACACAAACAAGCCTGGTTTGTGCCTACGACATCGACAATAGGAACCTCACGATTGGCACGAAATGCCGATAGGTACTAAGTCATACAAATACGAAGTAATCGCGCTACCTCAAGGAAACTGCAAAAAGTGAAAATGGACATAGTATCTAATCATACGTATCAACAGTTATTGATTATGTAGTAGGTCGTATTACTGCCATAATGGATTGACAGACAAATTGGTGATAGCAGCATGTTGTTTGTAACACAAAAACGGCTACTGATGCTTTTTTGAAAAAGTAATTAAAAAATATGAAGTTGTAGCGCAAACTGAACCTTATGTGTTGGACCGAATCGGGTCATCGTGTCGTTTCTAACACGCTTGAATTAACTAATCAGTAAAAAAAATATATCGTCATTGATTTGCTCGGGAAAATCCTCAGTTAATTGCTAATATATAATTGCAAACATCGAACCGAAATGGGAATATTTGTTTTTTCACTGAATAGACATTATTTACTATGACTAAGGTGAAGGTGCCAGCGATGGTAATCTAAAACATTTAAACATACATTATTGACCCTCATCATTGTGAGTAGTTATATTGTTTTTGCGACAAGCAGCGCCATCTATCTATAGCGCGTGGAACTTGCAGAAAATCAATAGTGTGTTTTCTTCGCAATGTTTAACTTTTCTGTATATACGTAATAAATTTTGAGATTTTTTAAGCAGTTTTAACTTTAACACAAAATTATTTAGTTAGGAAACAGCTTCCAAAATATTACATACAACTGAAAAAACAAGTACTCTACCGTCCTAAATGTTCCTCGATCCTAGTTCTCCTGATTCTATTTGACGAGTAATTGAACCTCTTTAGTAACGATTCCAGTCCCCGTATTATTTGAACCAGAATCACAAGACTTCAGTTACCTGCCCTCCTACCGGAACCCAACGTACTCAATCGTATGTGCATTACCTGCTAATATACAGTACATAGTAAATACTTCAGTAATACATACGGTGACTAAAGCCTCTTCATATGTGGCAGCGTGCAGCGGAGGCGACGCGGGCGGCGTCTCACGAGACACGGCTGTTATCGGCATGTCAGCACATTACTTGACAACTGTGGACAAAAGAAGAGCGTTATTTGTTTCGAATAATATTGCGGTAACACTTTGTTCGTCAAATGATTTTGTGATCTCAATGCTCAGTATGTTTTCACGAGCTCACTGATCATGGTGTTGCTCATCCTCTAAAATTGCCATTTATTCAAACTAGGCTGAGAATCAGCACTTTTCGAACGTCAAAATGACATAAGAGAGACCCCCAAAACGCAAGTAACTAGATTCAAGTAAATAGATTATAGTAGTATCATCATGATTCATCATCACCTTTCCTGCATCATTCTTCCACTTCTCCTTTCTGTTCTTCGTCCCTTTTTCCCATAGTGTTTAATAATATATCATCTTTAAATTCGTCTAACCCAATTCGTCTATCTACACAATCTTCAATGTCAACACCTCTCTTTATTTTTTGTGTCATTAGCTGTACGTAGAAAAAAACTTATCCTAAATCTTGAAGTGCTGCTGACATCTTAACATGATTACGCTCTTAAGAATTGCGATACATAGTCGTTTTACGCGTAATTGAATGATCCTTTAAACTTTAAAGCCGGATTTCACGCATTCATTTAATACCTATTAGATTCATTTAATACCTATTAGTAAACAAACACCATTTGTAGTAATTAATTCTGCCTAGAATAGAATGACAGTAAGAACGACACTTGTTCAATCCAATCTTGTACCAATAATTTATGTTTAGAGACTCCCAATAATAGTTTGGCATACATTGCTACTCCAGCTCATAAATCTTGGCCGGCCAATGAGATAAGAATAACAATGTAACGTATTGCAAATTCGGAATATCTGGCTGTTGATCAATCGTTGGTGTGTTGGTTCACAATGGCTCTTGACCTTGGCTCAAGTGTGGCGTCGATGTGACGACTGTGTAAACACACATTACCATACTCGAAGACACCGTGACTAAGCGTGTACTGACATTAACAGGGGTGTATTCTAATGTCGTGTTATGGTTATGTTATTTACTTTTTGTTCAACTGTAATGGGCACAAAAAAGGATATTACAAAATGGATCGAGTAACAGAGTTCGGAGGATTCGGCTCCAATTCTCATGATATTTTGACCCGGAATGAAATGATTCTGATGCCAAGCGTCCTTAAGCAGAATTATATTGTCGTATAGTCTTGTCCTAACTGCTTATTGGAAAGTATTCCAATTTGAATGAATTCCAAGACAAGTCCGATTAATTCAGTACCCCACAACCCCACACGTAGCACTGTAATGAATCTCTATTTGTACAATTGCCATCTATTTCTAGCGTGGATCTAGTTGTCCATGATCGATTAAGTCTGACCGTTTCAAGGCCGAAACCGAAGGCCTCAATATATTAATTAAATGCTTCATTGTTTAGGCATTCTTATCATTCCGAACGATCTACTATGATTCGACCAATTTTTATTCAGATTGATTTAAATTAATTCGAATTCTTCTTCATCATTAAGATCATGTAATTCTGTATCATAATATATTTGTCGCAAATGTCCTTGTCTTACAAAAGATGAAACTGTCACCTGCCTCATTTATTCTGGAAAACCCATGGAAGTAATAAGCATAACCATATAGGTGATAGAAGTAAATCAGAAGCTCAGGAATGTATGGTTCTAGCAAACGATCCTGTGCTTGAACACAGTAGTTATAGATTTGTAACTGCGGTGAATCTAAACAAAAAAACCCCGCACTAAACATAGTTTAGATTTTAGCATAAATAATATCTCATTGAATATTTTATTTGACAACTGTCAAATAACCTGTCGAGTGACTCCGAAATATGGACACATGCAAATAAATGGTGTATTATAATCTGAAATATATTATAATGAAATTCTACACGATACAAGGGGTCATCGGCATCGGTATCCGTTACCCTCTGGACGGCTGAATGTATCGAGTGATTTGACAATACGCCCCTGTGGCGAATTGATGTGAACAATATAGACATGTGAACAGCGAGACGTGAGATCGATAAAGCTATTCATACTAAAAATAAAATTGTGTACTGTATTCGATTACCGGAGTTCATAAGGTTGGGAATTGTTTTATGCCTTTGAAAATATTCGCAGTTCGTATTTATTGCGTAAACTATCGGCGTGTTATTCCTTAAATGGAAATAAGTGGGATAACTGCTGATCATAAGCCTCGTTTACTCTTCATTAGGACTGATTCTTAGGACTATGAAAATACATAACCATAACCATGTTTGGGCAAGCGCTTTAGCAATCACAAATCTATCTGCCTAGCCTTTTCCCCACTATTTTGGGGTTGGTTTCCAGTCTAACCAGATGCAGCTGAATACCAGTATTTTAGATGGAGCGACTGCCTATCTGACCTCCGCAACCCAGTTACTGGGTAACACGATAATACCCCTTGGTAAAACTAGTTGTCAACTTTCGGGCTTCTGACGAGTGTAAAATATCCAACAACGACAGCCGGGACCAACGGCTTAACGTGCTTTCCGAGGCACGGAGGGGTCACGGTATGTTAAGATGGTCACATACACGGACTGACCGCGACAAACGTCGATCGACCCGTGCGACTGTTACTACTTAGCCACGAGCCACGAGAATCAGCCCCTGCATCAGCAATCACAATATTATAATAGTACCTAAGCGTAGGGAATGCATTTATTTTTTTCAAGAAGAAGCTTTAAAAAGCCCTCAAACAAATTACTGAAGTAAAATATTCTACACTGCCACGGGAGTATCTTTACTTCCAAAACAAGTTACTCATCGAAAAATCGAACTAAGAGAGACGATTGAATTAAAGCAATATTTCATACAAAACATCGAATTAATGTTCGATGATTTTTTTACGATGCACTCGGAATATCACTTCGCAGGGTCATAAACCCACATCCTTCTAAGTCTCAATTAACCCACTCAACAATTGGAATAAAAAATAGATGACCCCAACGGTGCATCGCCTTCTAAAATAATTTAATAGATGGACATCCAACATAAACTATGCAAAATCAGATAAATAAGAAGAATCAGAGACTATCATATATGACTTGATGTGAGATAGATGTTTAAAAAAAAAAGATATCATTCTTTTTTTGTTTTAATCATTCATGAGAAATGATTGAACAGGAAATAGATATTCGAATTTTAAATAAATTACCTAAAGAAAACCAATTCATTGATCTAGAACTCTAGAAGTCTCAAACGCAGCTGCCGATGGGAAACTGAATGCGGTACTCACTCATCTACCTACATATCGGTCTCAAACAAAACAAACTCTCATAGTAGTTCCTTAACTACTATGAAAGTTTGTTTTGTTTGAGACCCACAGATGGTACACCCACATTTTGCCAGTTATATTAAGGAGATTTCTTATAGTGAAACTGTGCATTATATTAAGTAAACAACAATGAGATTCTCATTAGTTTTTAGAGAATTGAGAAACGAGAATTTAGCTTCTATGTTCGTCGTCAAGTGTCTAGTAACCTCGACCTCGTTACCAAGAATCGGGGACAAGTCAGACAAGCAAAAGTACTTACCTAAAACATTTCCAAAAGTAGGAATTCCATACAGCCCTACCTAATTAATATCAGCTACTTCAAGATAAACAACACACGAGTACCAATGACATCCTTGATTAACGTCCAAGTAGGCTTCATCACCTTAAGGGAACCTGCTCACCTTTGGCATGACATCAAGAGTATCTTAGATCTCGCATCAACATTCCGCAAACATCGCTTCCTCATTAGTATCTCACTCACGATACAACGACATAATAATGACTTGAATTGTGAATGAACGATGAAAATACTAACTACTGGATTTTAATTTACTCTGTCTTCTCTCGCTTCGGGCTGAATTATGAGAATAGCTTTTGCCATTGTGATAAAAATTATAAGAAGTAAGCAAGGTTGTAGCAAAGGTAACTTCCCATATACAGGCTGGCAGGGACATCGACGCGAAAACTGTTACCATGCATTCACCACATGAATCTGAACCCCACTGCGTTGAAATTTTTCGTCGGTTATTAAAAAAAATATCTTCTGTTTCATAGAAAAGTGCAATACCTACGCGGTCAAAATGTATGGAACAGCTGATAAAAAAAACAACGAGAAATTTCAACGCAGGGGGGTTCAGATTCATGTGCTGAATCCATGGTAACAGTATTCACGTCGATGTCCCTGCCAGCCTGTATGACTTCACTACATATTATAAAACCAAGTCCCCCCGCCACGTCTCTCTGTCTGTCTGAACACAATAAACTCAAAAACTAAAATACGAGTATAACAATAAACTCAAAAAAAAAGGACAGGCTACTTTTCATCCTGGATCGAAGACGAAGTCGCTGGCCACAGCTAGTATAATATTATAAATGCGAAAGTTACTTGTTACGCCTTCTACGAAATTTTTTATCCCGATGTTCCCACGGGATCGAGACTTGTGCGGGTGAAACCGCGGGGCGCTTCTAGTAAATATAAATGCGAAAATAACTCGATCTGTCTCTTACCTTTTCACGCCAATACCATTGAGCCGATCGTTATGAAATTTGACAGATTGGTAGCCTGAAACCTGGAGAAGGACCTAGAGTTCTTTTCATCTTGGATCGCAGACAAAGTCGCGAGAAACAGCTAGATTACCTTCTTTTTTTTGCGTTGAAAATCCGCATGGATGTCCTCCGCTGTAGGGCGGGCGGAAGGGTTTGTCAGACTCTTACTAACTAAAAACCACCCCAGTGCACCCTTCCCACACTTGGACCGAGGATCATGGGAACTTGTGTGCCTTCCACGATCCCCAAGACAGCTAGTTTACCATAACTCAACATCAAGTCTGTAATGTCGGTAGACCTGTTATGCAATCATTCCCTAGTAATAGACGAGACAGAGATGTTTTTCGCCATTAACCTGATACATTCAGCTATATTGTGGGCAGCTACCGAAAATTTCTATAAATGGCTATGGAAAACCCAATAACACTGTCCGATTTCGGGACCGAACCCGCTCATCAGTCGCACTTAAAACCACTAGTGGACCACTAGACTAACTAGTAGTCTTGAGTGCCAAGCAGTCCTTTGAGAATTTACTTGTATATCTTGAACTATTGGAACGATTTATTGCAGCAGACTTGATTGGGTTCTGTACTACGGATTTGGATCTCGGGTCAGTTAGACTCCCGTAGGGAATAGGGAAACAAATATTGGTCTCGTCTGTAGCTAGTATAGTTGGTAATTGTTCCGGGCCTGGGTGTTTGTGCATGTCAGATTGTATATCTGTTCTATATACTATGATGTCCACGTTTTCAGTTTTTTTTTTCATCTGCTCTTTAACCTTGGTTTTTCTCAAGTATCATGTGGGTACAAGAAAATTATGGGGTAGGTTGAGTTCAGTTTGAGAAAAACTGGCCAAGTGCGAGTTGGACTCGCACACGAAAGGTTCCGTACCACCACCGTACAATATTTAGCAAAAAAACGCCGAAAAAACACGTTTATTGTATGGGGACCCCTTTAATTTTTAACTTTATTTTATTTTTAATATTTCTTGTTATGGCAGCAATAGGATTGTGAAAATGTCAACTGTATACATTCTTTTTTCATTTTTTGCAAATTATAATTCACAAAACTGATCTACAATCACAAATGCAATTTTATTTATTTATTATATTTATTTTCTGCAACAATTTACATTGTATCGAAAGTTTACACAACATTTTATATCAATTACAAATTAAAAGAATTACAATATAAATCATTATCATAACATTAACCAAATAAGAAATTAAAAAGTAAAACATTTGCGATTCCCTGATATTATGATAAATGGCAAAAAAAAAAAAAAAAAAAAAAAAACTAAGAATAATACCAAAACAAATAAACTAAAAATGTCACTATTACGACAAAAATATACTCTAATGTCAATAAAAATAGTGATGTTATAAATGAAATGTCAAATAAAGAATATAAAAACAAATTAAACAAGATTCATCCATTACACAAGGTCAAAAATAAAAAATTAAATCTATCATGTCAATAAAAATAGTATAATAACAATTAAAGTTCTAGTTGTATGTGTCACAGAGAAACTCATCAAGGGTGTAATAGCACTTTTCTATCAGAAATGATTTTAACTGCTGCTTAAACTGATTTAAGTTGTATAATGACTTGAAGTGTACAGGCAGTTTATTAAATAGTTTAATTGATTGATAACCTGCAACATGACTCACGACTTTTAAATGAGGTTGTATCTTATTTTGTAAATCCCTACGCCTAGTAGCTTCCCGCTTATCTCTTTCTTCTGGTGTTTCGAAATTCTGCAGCTGTTTCATAAGATCCATGAGAAGAACTAAAATATACAAACAAGGGACCGTTAGTATCTGAAGCTCTTTAAAGTACTCCTTACACGATACCCACTGCGGAATTCTCACCATGGTTCTTATTGCCCTTTTTTGTATAATGAAAGCTGTATTTATATTGTACGCGTAGCTACCTCCCCATAGAGTGATGCTGTACCTAAGCTTTGACTCTACAAGCGAGTAATATACCACTTTTAATTGCTTGATTGCGATCACATCTCGAAGACTTCTTAGTGCATAGCAAGCTGAGCTAATTGAACTTTCTATGGCTGTCAATTCTTTTTTCCAGTTTAGGCTTTCGTCAATGTGAATACCTAAGAATTTTACGCTGTCTACCAATGTTATTGTATTTTCATTTAATACTATGTCAATATTTTCTTTGTTTCTCGACGTCGTCCTAAATAACATGGCATTTGTTTTACTTAAATTCAATTTGAGATTATTGATGGTAAACCAATGATGAAAGAGAGCAAGAGCATTATTTACTTTACTACTGAGAGTATCAATATCTTTAGCGGCTATAATAGCATTCGTATCATCAGCAAAAAGCACAAGTTCAGTATCACTTCGTTCCAGCATATAGCTAATTAAATCATTAACAAATAGAATGAAAAAAATTGGTCCTAATATCGAACCTTGTGGAACTCCTTGTTTTATTAGTTTAAGTCCCGATTTGAAAACTTTTTGACTACTGTCTTCATTCACTTTAATTTCCACATATTGCTTTCGATTTTCTAAGTAAGACTTAAATAGACGCAAAACCGGTCCTCTTACTCCGTAATGTTCCATTTTTCCTAACAGTAATTTGTGATTTATCGTGTCAAAAGCGGAACTAAGATCTAGGAATAACCCTACGACTTTAAATTTATCATTAATTCTGTCAACTACTTGCTCCATTAAAGTATTAATTGCGTCATTTGTTCCCACATTTTTCTGATAACCAAATTGTCTGCGATTAAGTATTTTATTACGATTGAGATGTCTAAGAAGTCTAATTTTGAGTATTTTCTCAAAAATTTTCGAGATGATTGGTAACAAAGAAATCGGTCTATAATTATTAGGATCTAATTTGCACCCTTTTTTGTAAACTGGTAAGACTCTTGCTATTTTTAGTTGTTCAGGGAATATATTCATATTTATACATGTGTTTATAAGATGTGCCAGAGGTCCTGCCAGTATGTCAATGTGATCTTTAACAGTCTGTATCGGTATTTCATCATGACCAGAAGATTTCTTGGTAGCCATATAATTTACCAGTTTTTTTATTTCGGAGGCAGTAGCTAGATCGCAAGTCATTTCTTGATCTACTCTTTTTACGCTATCTTGTAAAGTTTTTATAGCTTGATCGAAAGAATTAGAGTCGCCAACTGTGTCTGCGCTGTCGAACGTGTTCGAGAAGATATCTACTATTTGCTGGGGATTTGATATTATTTGATTATTAACTTTAAGGAGTATGTTTTTACTATTTGCACGTTTTGATTTTGTGTTCCTGTGCCTATTTACAACCTGCCATATAGCTTTAGAAGATTCATTTGCTTTGGCTAGTTCTTTATTGACTGCAATGCGTCTAGCTTTTTTTAAGACTAGTCTGTATATTCTAATGTATGATTTTGTATATGCCCTTATTTTCTCTGTGCAGGTCACAGTGTTTATATTTTGAAGCAAAACTCGCTTCATTTTACTAGAGACTCTAATTCCTTTCGTTACCCAGGACGATTTTTGACATTTGTTAGAATTCACCCGTTTTTTCTTCTTTTTGAAACTTGCGCGGAATATTTGTCCAATTTTCTTTAAAAAGCCATTTATACCTTCTTTCAACCAATTTATATTCAGAATACGTTGTCCAAAGCTATTTGAATTTTTGTCACTAAACTGTCTAAACTCTATATTTAAAAAGCTATCGGGCTGTACTTTCTCAGTTTTTAAGCGACAAAATAACGCTGCGTGTCCATCAGCCAAGCAATTGTGATCAACAAACTGCTCATTGATAAAATCATCTGGTAAATTCGTCAAAAAATTATCCAAACATGATTGCGCATTATTCCGTTTATAAGTCACTTCGTTTATAATTGGTCTAAAATTGTAAGATGTCAATAATGTCAAAAAATTTGAAGTTTTTTTGTCGCTTTTAAGCAAGTCAATGTTGAAATCTCCACAGATGATACATTTCTTACTGAAGAAGTGTTCTAGTAATTGTTCCAACTTAGCTATAAATGTTTCATAGTTCTGATCGATAGGATTTCTGTAACAGCAGAAAATATAAATGTTAGTGCTAACATCTTTAACACCACATAGTTCGAAGCTTTCGATTTTGTATAATTTTTGACAAAAAGGCACCTCTTCACAAGCAATATCGTTCCTCGTCATAATGAGGCTACCACCCCTTTTTTTGTTTTTTCTTGTATTAAACGACACCATTTTATAATTGTTTAAGTTGAATAGAGGAGCTGACTCCATGGTCAGGAAATGTTCTGTTATGCAAACATATAGATTGTCTAGATGAATGTCTTGCAAATAAACTTCTAATTCCTCTTTTTTGTTAGTTACACCACATAAATTCTGAAGATAAATATTAAGAGGGGTGTAGTTATTAGGGGTTCCAGGCATGGGTAGCTTACCACGAGAGTTGTTGAGTGATTTAGGCACGAAAAAGGTCATCACTGTTTCCCTGGTCATCTGTCAAGTCAGACTGGTCAGTCTGAGTGCCGATGGTATTTGTAACTACTAAAGAACGCCTTGATGAAGTTTCAATGTCTGTCTGTGTATAATTATTAACGTAACACTTTTGTACCTTGCCACTTAGCCCGTACTGGTCATTACTTTTAATTTTAATATAGTTTACAAAGTCATGTCTGTACTTTAAACGAAGTATTTCCTTATGAATTAGTCTACTTGCTTGTATTGTATTTATATATTTTGGAATTAATTTCATGCGAAAATCATCCAGGTCTAGTGGCAAAAATATTGAATTTGAATAAAAAAGTTACAACACAAAATTACTTATTGACATCTACTAAGTGTGAATCTAGCATGCATTACGTTTCATGAGATACAGTCCGTTGACAGACATACGGACGTACGGACGGACGGACAGCGAAGGCTTACCTTCCGTTTGGCACCCTTCTGATACGGAACCTTAAAAATGTAGTTATAGGAAGCTGTTTTTTTTATAAAGGTTGTATTGTTTCTCCATTTTCACCTACTTCATTACCCAGTATCAATACAGGCTATCATCATCGTATCTCATTCGATGGATATCTCCTTAATTTATCGATCGATAATAAAGAAATAAGCTGTGCAACCTTTAAGTCCATATAAGGGCTGATCGTGAATCATTCGACCTCACTCGATCCGGAAAGGAAACTTGTTCAGAAATACTTTCTTCAGGTTTCGATACTACTTTATTACTTGCTTGCACTTCAACTTTGTGGACACAAGGAGTATTTATTCGGTGGTTTATGATCCTAAATTATTTTTATTCTCATTTTAAATGTAAGATGTTAATTATGAACGCATCATAATTTTAAGAAATAACTAAATAGAAGATGAATGCAGCGATGAGTGAATGAGACATTATGTGAGGAAGAGAGGGAAGAAAGAAAGATGGCGACTATTGGCGACCGAACGTTTAAACATTGTAAGAAGTTTTAAAATAATTAAAGAATTTTTCGAGAAGTGAAGAAGGTTTTATTTCGGTCATCCACACAACATCAATCATCTATTTTTATGATTGAATTATAAAAAGTAACTATGATTGTTTGTTGAGGCAAAATAATTATTGTTATAAACCAAAATAGTCACAACATTTTATAATAATACCAGCCTGTTACTGTCTCACTGCAAAGGCCTCTTCTCATACAGAGAAGGCACGAGCATTGATCACCACGCTTCCTCAAGACGGGTTGGCGTTTTCCTTCACCGATGTCAGTAATGTCCAAGATAAACTCAGAAAGTACATATGAATTGAAAAAGTCACATTGGTACTTGCCCGGATTTGAACCCACAACCTCGTGCATGAGAGGCGAGGCCTTAACCACTGGGCCATCACGACATTTTATATTGTATTATTTCTGTAGTACCTAAAAGACCACCAAACTCAATATGTAGGTAAGTGGCAAGCCAGTTAAACTTATAAAAATGTTACTTTAAACAACTTTAATAGCTCTCCTCATTGATTAAATTATGTTTTATGACAACTATAAATTGAAAGAAACATAAATTCCTCAAAAAATCAATATTAAAACATAGTCTGTGACTACTCTATTGGGTTCAAGACAGAACCGCAGACAGGTGCGACGAGACAGCGCGATGCGATTCTAGTAGAACCAATTCTATGAAAACTTAATGCAAATTGTTCTATCAGAATCGTATCGCACCGTCGTCGCGCAAGGCTCCCTTTCAATAAGTGAACCCTAACATGCAGCACGCATAAGAATCAACTGCCAGCAACTTTATTTGACAGCCTTCTTAATTAGGTTAAACAGTTGAAGAGCTGCCAATGTCGCTACTATTTCGGAATCGTCGATAATGTCACACACACGACCTCCTTTCCTTATTTATATGCTATGATACTTAAGTGTTTAGCCATTTAACGGTTCTAAGTAACTGTTTGGACATATTTTTGTAACAATGGTAGTAAATTAATCTCTAGGCATTGGCGATATTTTTGCGGATTTAAGGAGAATAAGCTTCATTTTAATAGATTTTATAGCTTTCATTAATATCATACAAAATAGGATTTGGTGTTCACTTTTATCATATCTAACGTCACGATACTATCGTGGACGTCCACGTCCACTTGCACGTTATAATGCCATCGAGTTAAAAGCTTTTTCATATATTTCCTTACATTTTACTTCCCCGTGTAATTGTAATGCCGTGACGTGGACGTTGACGTCCACGATAATATCACGTTAGAAATTATAAAAGCCACTTTAAAGGGTAGATTTCCTTTTGATACGTGGGATTCATCGTACTAAATTACTTTTGTTCTATATTTTAGTGTAAGGTATTTATTCTATAATTACTTAATTATATTTTATCTGCACCCATGCTACAAATCCTTTATAAAAGTTTCTGAAACATATAGCTTATTGCCAACATTAAAACAACCAGTGACATAGTAACCATAATATCACCCAAACGTGTGTTATAATGGTGTACAAAATTTCATTCTGCAACTCCTTTGCTTTTTCGATCCCTTCCTTACTCATCAAACAGCCACATTCTCACTACTCAATACGTGGTATCTTTATGAATTTCAAAAAAAGAACATTGTCATGCACGCGCGTTTCACTACCACAGCGCCGTAATTTTAAAAAAAAACTTATAGATTGTTTGTATTAGATACTCAGCAATTAAACTCTCCATGAATTTACATAGAGTTCTTACAACACTGTACAACACCCTATGGTTTCAGAACCTTTTATAGAGGATTCATATCATGGGTGTAGATAAAATCTTGTACACAACTGTACAAGTTTTACTTAGGTATTAAAACACTCGTGTGATAAACCCCCATTCGTGTTTTAATCCCCCTTACGAGTATTATACAACAGTTGCATAAATAACTAATACTTACTTATCACAAACTTAAGCAAACCCATTAAATGAAGCAATCAATCACGTTAAATTTAATTCATATACGTACACTAATTTAACATAATTACAATCGAATGTGAAATATTTTCTATTCTGATTCACATTTGGCGAAGTTATGTGATAATTGGAATTTCATCGACCGATTTAGGTAACCACTTATTATTGATTATGTTACACACAAGAAAAACGAACACGACTCACCAGTATCAAACAAGAATTTGTTTCTAAATAAACCTAACTCACTCACTTAACCAATTTCTCGGAACATGTACAATTACGTCTTACGATCAAGTCGTTTCGCAATAACAATGTTCAGGTGTTGCATCTGACGCGAGCCGTACATCTAATCCGTCATCGGCCGAACTATGCTCGTACGTCATCGGCCGAACTCGGATCAAACATATCGATCGAACCAAAAATATGTTAAAGAAACCGAGTGCATGCACTACTTCAACCGAAATCGCCCGATGACATCCGGTAACTAGGTGATTTTTGCCCCGAGGACGAGTCGGCGACAAACACGTACCGTACAAACACAGTTCGGCCGATACTGGATTAGGTGTACGCGAGCCGTAAGTATCAAGAATCGTCCGTCCAGGCGTGTCCCTATTACGAACCATGACTGGTTCTCAGTTCTCACAGACATGCGTAGGAGTCTACCAAAAGCTGCGTTTGCGCAACAAACTCCTCCGGTCGGTGCAGTACTCTCCCATGTAATAACCAATGTTAATTATTCGATTCAACAGACTAATTAAGCGCGAAGGCTAACAGATTTTGTTTATTGTTTGTTTCGATTTCATACCGAGAATTTATGCGAGCGTTCGCCGACTTTTGTAAACAAACGAAAAAACTTAGGTTTAAATATTTCGTCTGTATTTTCCGTTAATTGGATTCTGCTTTGTTAGACTTTAATTAATTCTCCAATTAAATAAAGATCCGTCTCTATGAGAGATTTAGATATTGTTCTAACTTTATCTGAAGCATATTAATCCTAAGCTAAGATAAAGATATAATTTCATTCAAAACAATAAGCTGGTAATTCAAGTCTTGTTGCAATACCACCATGACGCGTCTATATTGTTTTTGATAGCATCAAAGCACTGACACATATTGCCAACCTGTTCTGTCTCTCAAAGCGATAGATAAATATGTATTTATGCATCTTTATCTCAACATCTCCCACATACAATAGAAGCAACAGTCATCCTAATGCTCAATTTGTCATCCAAGCTTTCATACTGTATCCGAACACTTGTAAGAGTTCATCGATTTACGAAATCCCGCCAAACTCGATACTCGATACCGCATTCGGTAACTATAAATAATTCATGAGTTCTCGATCGCACAATAGGGTTTGCAGAATCTGTATTTATCGATTTTAGTGCGGGAAAAAATTTCGAAATAAATATTCAACGGCGGCCATTCTTACCAAATTAGAGGCTGATCATCGAAAAGAACCTCAAAACCTAATTCTTTGGAAGAATATTCAGAGCTCAAAGTTGCTAAGACATTATTCACAATATAATCTGTAAAAACTTGTCGTGTTTTACTTGTTAAGGCTTCAGATAAAAAAAAAAAACAGACACGTTTATTGATAGTGACTAATAATTCAGATGTTTTATTGGTTATTATTTTTATAAGGCGAGTTTATATTTCTTTGTGTGAACCAAACGGTTTAATAGATATTTATCTGTCAAAGGAAAATTAATGTTGTTTCTAAATGGTTTTTTGGGGTAATCAACACTTTCTTCACACTTAACAGAAAAAATGAGCATCAGAGCAAACAGAAAGAGGATTTATTTTTGGATTAATCTGAAATCTCTCAAGCTACATTATTTTTATTCCTGGAACTTTCAAATTAAAATTATTAGTTACAAAAGTATCAATATGAATGTATGTTAGATGGCTATGAAGTTATTTACATAAAGTAAAGCACCTGGCTGGGTTGGAACCCATGACCTACAACTCGTAAGTCGGAGCCGCTACCACTGTGCCACCAGTATTCATCACCACTGATCTCAAAACGGTGAAGGAAAACATCGCGAGGAAACCGGCATGTCCTAGAACCAAAACTTCGAAGACATGTAACATCTACCAACCCGCGTGGTAGATTACAGCCCACGCCCTCTCGAAGAGAGGCCTGCGTCCCAGCAGTGGGAACATTATAGGGTGATTATGCCATTCCTATTCTTCCAGATCCAGAGAGTCCAAACTGGACACAAACAGCACAATCCAGAGGAAACTGGCTCAATTTGGAGGAGGCCTTTACCTGAATTGTTACAGAATAATTTTTATTTTTTATAAAAAATAGGTATTTATGGTATTTACAAAAAATACGACAATAACATATCCAAAATTGAATTAACTTGTAAACTAGCATTTTCTGGAAGAAATAAAAGGCTTTTTTTATTTTATTTATTTATTTATTCTTCCAGATGGCTACGTTTCATAATACGTAAGCGCCTAACAAAAATAAGTAAAAAGAAATATTTCGTAAAAAGTTTCGCAACAAAACCTGTCGTTCATACCAAAAGGGATTCTATGCAATACTCTTATCCCAATAGTAATCAATCATACATAAGTGTGTTATGTATGGCAACATAAATCATATATTGTATTATGTAACAACTTTACTAAATATTGTCCCAATTATTTGAAATGATAAACATGTTTAACTATATTGACAATCTCCCATTACTGATGTAATCAAATTAATATGAATTTATAGCAATATCATTAAGAATTGACATGAATAAATTGAATTTAGATTAGTAATATGTGATTCTTCGATGATTTATTGAAAATAAATTCGTTTGAGTTGATCAATGATAGATATTTCGATTATGTTTAAAAGTCACACTAGTCACAATTTTCAACTGTGTAATATTCAAATTAGTCATAATTATGAACCTATTAGACTTAGTAAACCGCACGTTTTAAATGCTATTTATATATTTTATATAATTATATTTTTTTATTATATTAAATATAATTATACACAATCATGTTTAATATAATTATCTACGAGTACCTGACCTTTTTGCTCTTTGTAAGTATGGTGAAGTTATAAATTAATAAGTACTTAGAGTAGAGAGAGAGCGTCGAAACTTCCCCAAAACACGGAAATGAAGTCAACAGTCTGCAGGTCCTCCACAAAAGCACTGCTAAACGATGCCCACCCACACTCCAGTGAAAGTTACATTAAAATCGGTACAACAGTTTCCGAGTTTGTACTTAATTAGCCATCTCCTATTCGCAGAGCCGTGCGCATCCACGCTTTGTTTCGCTCAAGTAAAACACATATATACACATGTCGTTAGCATTACATCACGGTTATGTAAACGTTTTGACAAGCCTAGTCGTGTCATATCTATTAATATATTATGTTGATTTAAAACCAGCCTACCACGACCCCTGCAATGTTCAAAAGTAAATAACAGTTACTTCAAGATCTAAGGTCGTCTTGGAGTGGGGTGGATGCGTCTCTATTCGTGGGAAAAAGATATGACATTAGTAGAACTAGTTCGACACTGTTTTATGCAGATATAACAGATACAGGTTAGTCGGCTACACACGTTTTTTCAATTAGATTTCATAATTGGTTGAAGTTTAGTCTAACGAGCGAGATTTTGTTACGTATCAGTTGATGGATGCCTAGGCAAGTCGTTAGGCTTAATACGCCGATATATGCCAGCGGCCTTGAGTGATTAGCTTGCGTGTTCTGGCTGAGTTCACGCAACGCGTCGTACGTCCAGCCAGAAATAGGACTCGCCCATCAAGGAGCGCTGTCCCAAATTAGACGCATTATTAAATAATTCAATTCTGTCGACGAGCAGTGATGAACCAGTGGACACGACTGCGACTTACGAGTTGAAGACCGTAGGTTCGAACTCAGGCAGGCACTTTACTTTGTGTAAATAATTTCATCACCACTGCTGTCAAAACGGTGAAGGAAAACATCGTGAGGATACGGGCATGTCCTTGAATAAAAAATTACCCGAAATGTGACATTTACCAACCCGCACTGGGCCCGCATGGTGGATAACAGCCCAATCCCTCTCACAGAGCGGAGAATTGAGATAATGCTAATTTATGTTAAACCTAACCTTTACAATAAAAGTAAAACCTATTTTGCAATGCAATTAAGATAAGTTCCCATATAAATAAAGTAAAATCATGTTAACAATAAGACCGTTTGTTCAATTTGCACGTCCTTAAATGTCGCTATTTGTAAATACCCTACTGTTTATTGATCAGAAAACAATACAAAATTAAACAAATGCATTGTTTAGTCGCCACATGCTAACGTTTAAACTTATAATGAGCAAACAATTTTTTTTTTTTTTTAGGTTGTTTCGTTTTTTAAGACGGGGCAATATTTCTCTTATGCTTCCATTTTACCCAATAGACGCAGTTTCATATAAGGATTTAAAAGATTATTAGAAATCAACTGAGGTTAAAGTAGTAGAAAAGTCACAAAGAACTTTTTCCATTCCCTAAGAAATTTGCGTGTTCAAATTAAGTGAAATTCAAAAGGTAGGTTGAATTGACACTTTTCATCACTACTTCCGTTAGAAAAGAATATATTAGATATTTGACACTAGAACACATCAAAAACGCAATCTATCTAACCTTGATGGAACTTCAAAAAAAAGTTGACTGAAAATGTTTAGTTTTCTAATTTTGTCAATAACATAATTTTCTTTTCATAAGTAATAGCATAAGTTGTAAAAGATCGTAGATAATATGATTGATCACTTCGAAATGTATGGGAAAAGTTTTTTGCGATTTAGGCTTTTCTAGTACCTTAGTTGGTCTAGAAGAGTGTTTTAATCTTAATATGAAACTGCATAGATTGGCATCATCAAAATAAAACGTGTAATATGGCATATGAAACTGACTCATTATTTTTCCAAAATCTGTTAAAGCTCAATTAGTTAGCTCAATTAGTTAGCAGCAATTACTCAAAATTTTAAGGACAGTCTCCTAAGAACGTTTTCCTGCAGCTACAACGGTTAAGGTATTTGCCCTTATTAAACCATGTCAAAAATTAATTCTGTATACGAGATAAGTTCAAGCGCTATGCTTTATGAAAGCTTTTGCTACGTGGAGCATGGTGAGCTGAAAACCATTCAATTTTGCGTATTGAGTAACATCGTGAGGA
Source organism: Agrochola macilenta (assembly GCA_916701695.1). NCBI lineage: Eukaryota > Metazoa > Arthropoda > Insecta > Lepidoptera > Noctuidae > Agrochola > Agrochola macilenta. The sequence goes on from OU753562.1 coordinate 11,774,307, forward strand.
AACCGGCATGCCTGAGAGATATTTCTCGACGGCATGTAAAGCCAAGTCAGAGGCCCATGGGCGGCTTTAAAATTCTAACACCAGGTTAGCCACTAACCACACGAAAATAAGAAGAAGATATAAGGTTAATGTTAATATGACACGCAACAACAATAGTCGTATGCAACAATAGTCTATTGCTAACTGTGGAGGCTTGTAAATGGCTTGTCGTCAATTACCTCACTGTTACTTTTGTATTAATAGCTGTATGCCACCCAAATACAATAAAATAAAATAAAATGACGCAATACAAAAATAGGTGCTTTTTATTTTATTTCAATGCAATGCAATGCAATAAAACATATTCTGAGAAACCAATACCCACATTAGCTCATTAACCTCATTTAGTATTCCGTCCGTGGTTTGACACTGAGAACAACAAACCTTCGTAATTCGCGAATTACGTGGGTTAATTCGACTCATAGGGTCATGTCAACCTCGACATTGCCGACGATATCCGAGGATTGCCGAGGAATGCCGAGGACTGTCGCGACGTACGCGCGTGCCGCGAATATAGACATAGAGCGAATTAACTACGGTTCAATGCCATTGAATGGATTTACCCGTAGAATATTTTCATTCATTGTTTGTCTTTCATTGAGTGTAATAATGAGTTTTTCGTATAGTTCTAGTAGTTATTACACATGTCTACCCACGTACAAAGGCTATCAAAACACTTTACAGACAAAATAAGAATGACAGACTTAAAATACAGCTTGATAGTATAATAGGTATTGAATTACCGAGAAGAGAATCAAGAGAAAAAATGGAATATAAAAGATTAATAGGTATTGTCATAATATATCTGAATAAAAAATTGGGACGGAAGGACGCACATATACATGCACACAATTTATTATCCTTCCTTTGTAGAGCAAAATACCACAGTTTTTGTAAAACTTGTATTCAGTTACACACTGAAAAAGATCTTTGAAATCACTCCTGACATAGGTAATTATTTAAATAAAATGAAAGTCAATCCGATGAAGTAACACGGTAAAGGTAAACATTTAATTAAAGAATGACTAATGTGATTGACTCACCCATGTACACTAACGAACCCTTGAATAAAAACCATGAAATTCGCCAACACATGGCATGACGCAAACATCTTGCACAATAACTATGGGAGATTTTTCCTTGATTTGCGATAAGGTATTTTTGAGAAAAACATTCTTAGTTATGTCGGTATGATACATGGTATAACCGACCTTATAGTCGGTTTTCCTAAGAATTATGGTAATTCTAGACTTGGTAACAGCTACTAATGTGTCAAGGAAAACATTTCGTTTTCCTGCTTGTACTTATTATTAAAACTTGCAATTAGTTACTGCTAACTATTAGATAATCTAGTTCAAGTCTGGTTAACCGTTTAGAGATAATCTATTATGCAAATAAATAATATATTATGTAATCGAGACAAAGCAATGCGTACCGAAGCTTCGTATGTTTTGCTCACTAAAAAGTTATCGCGCTAATGCGGTGGTCACATTAGCAGCTTCGCCACGTACATTATGTTCCGCCACCTTTTTTTTTTTTTTTTTTTGGTTTGGAAGTCATCAAATGACTCCTCCCGCTCTGGGCGGAGCGAGAGGGAGTGTCAGACTTTTACTGACTAAAACCCACCCGTGTTCCTTCCGTTGCCTGTGTGCCGGGGCCGCGATATCCCTTTCGGACAAACTCGCAACCCTGGCAGGCATTGGCCCTTACGGACCCCGTCAGTTGGTGCTGACATCTCTTTGAGGCGCGCGTGGAACACAACGCGCCGTCGACCCGGGCCTGGTCCTAATCGGACGGCGAGCTACCCATTGCCCACCGTCCGCAAGCCCGCGCCTACGGTGGCCGGAAGTCGGCTCGCGACTCCCGACGCCCGGGGCGTCTCCTGCGGCGACTAGGGGCGCGAGGGCGCGCATCTTGCATTTCCCTCGCGCGCTCCGCCTCCTCCTTCGCGAGCATTACTGCTTCGCAGAAGGAAGTGACGGTTTCCCATGCACATGTTCCGCCACCTTGGGGATAAGTACTACGCAACCCGAACTATCGCAACGATAACCGATAATAGTTGGTCACATCTGCGTCTATCGTATCACTGTGCGAAGCTTCGTCACGATAGACGCAGATTATGCGGCCGCAGCATTAGAAAAAATGTAAACTTCAGAAAACAAAACTTGTGTTTGAGCTTTTGTTTAACTTCAGTCATAGTTTTCAGCAAAGCACTGTATCGTGTATATACCTTTTCTCCATCATTTTTAATGAGATCATCAAATAATCTTATTGAACTGAATCCCAAGATTCCTGCTTAGGCTCTAAAAATATACCTTGCTATAATTTAACCATCACTGATAGAGTTCTTCAATAAAGACTCAGAGACAATTTTTCAAGCGTGCAACACTACCGTTTCTTTTATTCCCAGTTTATTTTACGTTACAAAAAAGTGAAATATGATAATAGATTTTAATCATCTCACATTGATCATCGTCGGTGCGCATGATTGGCTGAGCAGCAAAAACAATGACAAGGTCAGCGCGGTCACTGCGCGACCATCCTCTGAAGGTCATCTTAGGTCTCTGTGTCACCAGGAAAATTTAGTGCTAAAGTACGTAGTAGGCAATAAAGATGAGTAAAAAGGAAGATAGTTTATACGTTCTGTTTGTCATAAAATAAATAATAGATATTTACATCCGCAACGCCATCAGTTAGCTAGACATTTATTATTATTTAGCCTATATTGTCCAAAACTGGAGGGAAAGGCCTATCAACTGGACAAAGGACATAATATAGATTTTCTCAAAGAATAGATTTAGCCTGATTGGTACAGAGGTTTCTTAACGACCAAAAAGTATTCGACTAGATGCATTATTCGACTATTTCGATTAATTGAGTAGAGAACCGTTACAAAATTCATATTTTGCCTTGAATTGAGGCTTTCCCGCGTAATATTGGACTACGCGGGGAAAGCCTCAATGCCATCCTTAAAGGAAATACCAATAAAATGTCAAATCAAAATAATATTTTGCCTTCTTAAATAAGCCAATGTCACCAATTAAGATACATTCCAAGTAAAATCCAGATACCACTACTAAAACTTACATTCCAAGTTAACCTAGTCGTTCTAAACTATTTTCCACCCCAACTAACACGTACGAGGAAAATCCGCTTCAGAACAGATTCCCGAGACGTTCCGCCAACTTCCGCAGGATGCTCAGCGGAAGTGTGTCAGTACTTGTAGGTGAAAGGAAACTTTATAAAATGTGCTGTAAAATCATCTGTTAAAGGAATTGAACAGAATCTATTTCAAATGTAGGACAGGCTTCATTCTATTTCTTCACTTGCTGTTTACTAGCGACCCGACCCAGCTTCGCCAGTTGTTAGGACTTAACAAAACGTCTAGATTTCTTTATAATATTTAAGTTTAACATAAATATGTATTATACATATAAACTTTCCAGAATAAATTCTCTAAATGATGGTGAAAACCACATCAAAATCCGTTGTGCAGTTTAGAAGAACAGCGCGTTCACACAGACTAACACGAAAACCGACTTTGAACTTGTCGCATGATTACTATTCCGAATCGATGATTTTTTTATTTTTTTTCTAAGCATCGTAATACTCCATTGAACAACAAAAGCTATGTTGCCCTAGCCACCTAGGGAATCGAACATTCGCACGCTAAAAACCTCTAATACAGGCTTCTTTTTGTAGAACACAAAAATATCTCAGGTAGCCGTTGTGAAAAATAAAGAATTTATCAATAGGTCAAATTCCATCCTACGAACATAAAAAACCTTTCTTAACCATATCAAATATTTTAATATTTGCACGTCATTATAATGTTTGTGTACTTTGCCGCTAAGCACCGTAATTACTAAAACAAAACAGACAGTTCCAGTAAAAACAACCAGACAGTATTTTTAAAGGAAATTCTTGCGGTCAACCATCATCACGTTTAAATAAATACGTCTCGTACTCCGTATTTATAGTTTAGGCGCTGATAATACCTGCGCCGAAATTATGCAAGACTATACATGTATACATAATTAATTACAATCAGTTGGAACATCGATTTTCGGAACTTTTTGCTGGTGATTAAAGATACCATCGGGTTGTGCAATTAAAACTAATTTCGCATTTGAATCATTAATCAAAGAACTTGGTACGCAATTTTTTTAATAATTTTATACCAGGTACGTGATGTATTGACTCGTATCATTTTTAATTTTGTTGTTATGTAGGGTACCTATATGTTCAAATAATGAAAATCGTCACATGCTTGTATACGAACACTTTCCGAAAGATAGTTTGCTGATGTATAGGTGTGGCGGAACTACGCATCAAAGACCAGACGTCACCCAAAATCTTGACGTCACACAAACCCTGCATCGCGCAACTAGAGTTTACCGCGCGAACGACATTTATAAGACTATCTGACAACAATCATTGGGCAGTTGCCCGCCAGACATGACCCGTCTGGTCGGAGGATCCTCCCTTTTCTATAAAGGATGACTGAACTTTACACCCTGTTTCTCATGCCTCTAAATAGGTATAAGTTTATACGGTCTCCTAGTAATCAGCGTTTCCACTTATAAATAAATGAATTTATTTATAAAGCTTTATAGCAGCTTTCAGTTCGACATTTACAACAGCTAACGACGCCTCAGTTTCCTAGCAGCACAATCCACAACTCACAAGGCAAACCGGAACCGCCAGCAAATTAATGAAATCGACGGTACTTCGGCTGTATATAATACATTCTCTCCTTAGTAACGAGCCGTTGCAAGCAATGCTAGGTTCGGGTAGTAAATAATCAGCTAGCTGCTAACATCGGCAGTGCCTAGGGTTACCATCCATCCGGATATGTCCAGTATTTTGACCGGGCGTCCGGTCTTTGTCCGGACTACTCGATACCAAGATATTTTTTTCGAAAATAGATCAGTAGTATTAGAAGAAAGAATAAAAACTAAAATGTTTGGGTTTTTTGTAAATGTCCGGCTTTTTGTCAGGACTTTTCAAATTTCGAAATGGTAACCCTAGCCGTGCCAGGAATGCGTTCAAATGCGCGCGCGACGACACCCCGGGCACCGGACGACGGCCGATCATAGCATTTTAAAAGATACCTCCAACGGTATATTAGGAATTCTAAGTTTGCGGTAGTTGGAGGAAAAATGCTAATTGTTTTACTGTGTGAACCAATATATCAGAAAGTTCGATTAGACACTTCTTCACGGTCAATTGCAATGTTAGGAGAAAGTTTTCATTTATAATTCAGAACCATAAATGATCGGCAGGTCAATTCACTCGTTTACTCAATTAATGGTCGCAATTTTTTATGTACCTAAAGCAGCTTAGGTATATGAAGTATTTTCACAATCATAATGATAGGTAGGTACTTTCGTTTACTTCTTTAGACTTCTTGTACAATATTTTTTTCATCTGTTTGGAGATTTCTAGGCTCAGCTTATTGTGAAATATTAGATCGTTTTTTTGATAAACAGTCAAAATGAAAATCAAATTATTTTATTTCACATAAACCTACACGGGCACTTATGAGACGTCAGAAGCTAGGTGCACGGTTCCAATTTGTCGTTTCCTATGGAGAAGAGATGGCAAAAAACTCACGGTTACTCTTTAAAAAATAATTGGCTTTTACAGTATTTTCAAATAACAGTGTTAATAGGTATGGGAGGACAGTGTAAGTTTTTAAGGGCATGAGGAACAGGGTGTAAAGTTCACTCATCCACCATAGAAAAGGAAGGATCCTCGACTAGACGGGTGTCGTGTCTGGCGGGCAACTGCCCAGAGGTTGAAGTCGGGAGCTTGTATATATGTCCATCGCGCGGTAAACTCTAATTGCGCGATGCAAGATTTGTGTGACGTCAGGTCTTTGATGCGTAGTTCACATGTGGCGATGTAGATGCCGCCATAAGTCTTTTAATAAGTAACAGGTATAAATAGAAAATAGTCAACAAATCTACATTACACTAAGCCTCGTCAGTCTCGCCAGTTTGTTGATATCTGAGAGCCCAGTTGTCAATTGGTCATTCATAGATCTTTGACAGTTTTTACGGGTCATCAGTAGGCCGAAAGTCAGAAAATCAATCTTACGAAGGGGTATCGTATTGCCCAGTGAGTGGGTTGTGGGAGTCATACGGGCAGTCGCTCAATGTAAAATACTGCTATTCAGCTGCATCCGGTTAGATTGGAAGCCGACCCCAACATAGTTGGGCAATGGCTAGCCATGCAAATGATAATGAGTTTGTTGATATAGCTATAATTACCTATCTACATTTATTATTTAAAAATTCTACATTTCAGCAGAAACTACTTTGATCATAAGCGGTGGTTGGACAAGCAATTATTAGTTGTTTATTCAAAGTAAGTGATATTTGTGATTCCAGTCATTAGCGTGTTTCATCTAAACGCGTCATGAATGAAAACATTCTTTGAATGTCGATGACATGTCTTGTTAAACGCTAGTGTGGGTAAATGTATAGCTGCAAAGCTACAAGATCCACACACTAATAAATAAGTTTACCTTGATTAATTCTTCGATTTTTCGATCGCGCTTTTCAAAGTATTTCTGCTCTCGATTGGGTTTTTGGTGTGAAACAATAACAGGCACCGCTCTACGAGTACAGGAAACACTAACAAGCACCGCAAAATCCTATCAAAAAAACAACATATTGTATCTTTTTTTTTATTTTATGTATGACATTGATTTTACATTCTGTGATCGATGGTTGATTTACTTCTTCACACACTGACTTATTAATTATAAAGTTTTTGGAAAATCGTCTACTTTTACAATGTTTGTAAAAATGTGAGCACCATGTATCTATCACATAATATATTTATTTTTACCTATTGTGGTATAGTAATTTTATTCCAGGTGCATCGTATTCACATTTATAATTATATAACTAATGTACCTATACAAAATATTGTAAAACATTTTAAAAGAGTAACGGTGAAGTTTCTTGCCCATTCTTCTCCATACGAAAACTACCTTTTGGAAGGGGCGACTAGAATCAATGATTTTTTTTGTTGTAAATTTTGACGTTCAAAAGTGTCTTACAATGGCCTATTTAAAATAAATTATTTGACTTTGACTTTATCAAAATAAACAGTCTAATTCCACTAACCTGTTATTTTATTATTATACTTGAATGATTGCGAAATAATCTCGCCCCACACATTCAAAATCCAAGTTCTAATAACTTAGTTCAACCGCACACACAGCATAGCAACTTAATGCGTTTATAAGAACTTATTTCCTCCACCGAGCTAAGTAAAGAAACATAGCTTAGTATGACATAGTTTCTTAGAAAACGATTGCTTATCATGCACGGATGTGACTAACATAAATCCTGTCCGAGTTTTTACGATTATTAGTCTTACTTCGTAGTTATGTACACACCACCACATGTTGTTGTCTTGTGTCAAATCCTGGCACACGACTATCGGTATTATTTCGAGGAAAATACAGATTATAGTTGTCTGAAACTTTTCGATTTGATTAAGGATGTTGACTTCGGTATCGAAGTTACGAGGTAAAGAAAAAGTATACCTTCGATCGTTTGGTTTTATCTGCATAATCAAATAGCAGACCAGTCTAATTAAACATTCAAGAATAGCTATTTACCTGTATGGCCTACGATATTTTTGTCTGTTTGTTCGGTGACAATCTATAAAAAACTACGTAAATAAAGGTTCGATTTTTATGGTTTACTGGCTGCGTCCCGCGGTTTGGACCGCATAAGTCTTGATTCCGTAAGAATATAAGGATATTTTTTTTAATTATTTTCTATGTCCAAATATCCTCCAAATCCGTTCAGTTGCTTTAGCGTGACAAACAAACAAATAAACTCACTTTCGTATTTATAATATTAGTTAGGATTTTGATAGAGTATTACCTGTTTGACTTTTCTTGTGTTTTTATTTTAACTCATAAGATCTTTACAAACTCTTTTTGGCTCATTTACGTTTATACTTCTTATTAATTGATTTTATTAAAGTCCTGTTTACTTATATACCTACTTAAATAATTACGATTCCAAACCTATTAATTGTAAAAAAACGCGATAAGTTTAATTTATCTCAAAACACAGCTGCACAGGTACCAGAAAGAAAACAAAAATTTAATTACCAAACCGATCTCGATGCACGCTCTTGACTTCGCACCTAATGTCAAAGATCAATGATCTGAAATAAGCATTATTTTATTATCTGTGTAACAATACATATCAGTGTGATCGACAAAGATGCGCCTACGCACTTCTGGCAAACAAACCGCGGCTATTATACTTCAATCTAATATAATAACGCCTCCACAAATGTTTTGTGTCCCTTTTTTTGTCAGTATATGACTAATAATTATGTCGAGAAATAAAAATAATAGTTCTGTAATAATAATAGCGTGTGTTCGTGATTATTATGTTACAGTAATGGCTCATTTATGCATCTGATGTGTGTGAAGTTTATGATACGAGTATGTTGCGAGATATCTTGGTTTTTCGTGGATATTATATTTGTAAATGACCTCTGGAAGTAATGATCAAGAAATGACTGGACTATTAAAGCAAGTAGTTGGAGGATTATTTACCTAAGGGAATTAAGTTCTAGGTATCAGATCACCAATTAAAACAGATCATAAAAAATTATAACTTTATTGTTTCTTTCATGCGCTACGGATTGATGAAAGATGATGAAAATTCTTTACTCACGTTTAGGGGTACCCTAATTGCGTAAAACACGATCAATCAGAATCTGAAACAGATTGCTAATCCATGGCTTCATAAGTTTGAAAAAAAAATCTGCTCAACAACGTAAATAACGCAATGAATGTTGTCGAACTGTCAAAATGAAACTGATTAGTCGTAATCGTTTACGAATATATGTTAAGTAATTAGGTAGCAGGTGTCCGGCTTATCCGGATTTTACAATCGTGTCCGGCCAAATATATACCTACAAGTCCAGCTGTCCAGCTTTTGTTAAGCTTTTTGTCAACCCTGCCCCGCCAAAAGATGGCGAACGAAAGCGCGCGAGCGATAATTTTTAATGAAGATGTTTTTTGCCATAGAATGGTTTTAAGTTTTGATTTAGTAACTAGTGAAAGACTTTTCGTTTATCTAATTATTTAGGTATCAAGTGGAGTAAAGAAAATTATTTTATTTTTTTAAATTGGAAAGTTACACCTACAAATATCTAATTTATTTACAAATGATAACACTGTTTATTGATTGTTCTAGTTACTTTCAATGTAAAAAAGTTACAAATTACTTTAGTTACAACAAAATGTGATTCATACAACATTATATAAGGTACCTAAGTCTCAAATGAATATCAGTAATACACCAATAAAAACCAGTGTGTCAGGGTTTTATGAGAAAAAAAAAAAAAAAACGGATGCGGGGTGAATCAGTGGTGGACATCTCGTTCGACCCGCTCTGTCTCCGCGTGACATCGACTGGCGCGTCATAGAGGAGGTGGAAACCTATTCCGACCACCGGAATATCCGATTTGACGTCTCCGCCCAGACCTCGAGCGCGCCTGTCCGACAGGCCCCGAGTGGTCCGCAATGGGCGCTGAAGCAGCTGCACCGGGAGCTCCTCCTGGAAGCCTCGATCGTGCAGGCCTGGATGTCATCACCGGACAGGCCTGCTGACATCAAGGACGAGGCGGAGTGGTTCGGCGAGTGGCGGAAGCCATTCAGGCGGAGCAGTACGAGGAGGACGCGGTCCAAGTGCAGATCGCTGGGAGTCGCTGGGGACTCTGAACAGGGACCCGTGGGGACGGCCATACAAGATGGTACGGGAGAAACTCCGCCCATGGGCTCCCCCGCTGACGCAGAGTCTCCGGCCCCAACTTGTGGGGGACGTGGTGAGTGCTCTGTTCCCTTCGAGAGGGGAACATACCTCCCCCGCCCATGGGTCCGCCTACTACGGTGCCCACATGTGGACCACACCGCCGACGACGACGACGATGCACCGGAGCTGACCGAGGTAGAGATGAGAGTGGTGGTACGTAGGCTGAATGCCAAAAATACCGCCCCAGGACCCGACGGCTTACCTGGGAAAGTCTGGGTCCTGGCCGGGAATCGCAGGCCGATTCCCGGCCACCGTAGGCGTGGGCTTACGGATGGTGAGCAATGGGTAGCTCACCGTCCGATAAGAACCAGGCCCGGGTCGACGGCGCGTTGTGTTCTACGCGCGCCTCAAAGAGATGTCAGCACAACGGAAGGGGTCTCCTAAGACCGATGCCTGCCGGGGTCGCGGGAAAGTCCGAAAGGGATACCGTGGCCCCTGGCAACGTACAGGCAACTGAAGAAACATGGGTGGGTCTTAGTCAGTAAGTGTCTAACACGCCCGCCCTCCCGCTCCGCCCAGAGCGGGAGAAGCTACTTGATAATTTCCAACACTAAAAAAGAAATGGGTTTCTGGGTAAAATGCTAAATATGAATCTGTGTCCGGCTTTCCTATTTTTGGGCCAGGCAACCCTACCCACGTTCATTCATCGTAAAAAAAAAAAATCGGAAACATTTCCTAAAACAATTAACTACCAATTCAATATCTTCTTTACTTCACAAACAATAAAACAAACATTCGTCTTCGTACCACAATTGTTCACAAATAGTTTTCAACAGCATTAGCACAAAGTATGCGCAGAGACAATGGCCGACACGGATAACGCAACGGTTACAGCTGATCGGTCGGTTCGGTATATTTCCTGTGCATGCGTTGGAGTCCCTAAAAGAATCGATACTCGATACTTTTCTAGCGTATTCGAGTACAGACAAGTAGTTGAGATTTTTGATTAATTGACGTAGGACATAAACATGTAGGTATACAAGTGGTTCCCAAGTCGCCTTTTTTGTAATTTAACTTTTTTGTAATATTACTATTTCTTTATCATACGAGTAACATGTAGGTATCCAATATAACAAAACTCCCAAGAAAATTCCAAATATTTCAAAACAACTTACACCTAATAAAAAGTTTATGATTACCATGTATCGATACTACTAACCATTACCGTATCGATACTTTTGATTCGATACCAATATTCCTAGTTACAGCTGATCGATCAGTTTGGTATGTTTCCTGCGCCCGCGACGAAGGGCCGCGGCTTCCGTCGTACGCGCTGACGAAAGCCGTATAAGCTTTAATTGACAGCCTGTATATGGGCCTGGTAATAGACTGTGACAATGAACGGTTATACGAGAATATTGCCGCATTTGTAGGTTTTATTGTCAATCGAGGAACGGTAGAAGGAACGTTAGCAGACCAAAAGCCAGGTGGGTGGACGACCTTCAGAATATCGCGGGGAAGACCTGGAGGAGACTCGCATAGACCAGGGAAGCATGGCACAATGGGAGGAGGCCGATACTTCGCAGTGGGTAGAACAAGTCTAGAGTTGTCAATCCTACTACATTCTCGTATATACAATGTCGCCCATGGGCGCCCGCCCGTATTTTTCTCAATTTTCATGAAAAATTATCGAAAATTTACTTTAAAAGGTCTATTTTTAATATTTTTCGTGTTATTCAATTTTTTTATTTATTTTTAGCTTTTGCCATATCTCCTATGTTATTGGCTTGATTTGGATTTTGTTTATTATTTCAGAGTTATTTTATCGGATTAACAAAAAAAAAAAAAAAAATATTGTCGACTATGAAAAAAAAACGGAGATGAAGAATTTTTTTTCTAAAAAAGAACAGTATTTATTTTTTTAAACATATGTGTTAGTCCATAAAATCATTGCGGATCATTGAAAAAAAAAAAAAAAAAAAGATAGACCCCCATTTTAAATTTTTTTTTCGATAATTTGTCACGAAATTCTGAAAAATACGGGCGGGCACATGCCCATGGGTGACATTGTAAATATTATCCTGCTATATTAGAGGCCTACATACCATATTTTTAAAGAAAAAATACAGGGTGGCGACATCGACGCGAAAACTGTTGAAAATTTCGTCAGTTATAAAAAAAAAAATCTGTTGTTCGATACATTTTAACGGCGAAGGTATTGCAGAAAAGTCTATGGGGGTTCAGATTCATGTACTGAATCCATGGTAACAGTTTTCGCGTCGATGTCCCTGCTACCCTGTATACTAGGCGAAGCTACTATATTTTTATTTTAATACAAAATAACGAGATGATCGCATTATGGCCATTATTAATCTCATAAAAGTTGAATGAATGGTTTTTTGTAACCTTTATTTAGAGTGTAAAAATAGTAATGAGACATAAAAAAACCTGTTATTAAAGGTTCATAGTAGCAAAAAATATGCATTTAAAGAATAAAAATATTTTTGAAACATACCTACTATATTTTTTCGCCATATAATATATTGTTACAGGCATTGACTACGAAAATACTATATTTGATATGAAAAAAAAAGTTAGCAACCCTAAACAAGTCTGCCAATGATGGTGAGTCGTGTGTGATGTGGTCCCGGCTGTCATTCGTAATTCTTTGAAAGTCGTTTTGGGTCGTCAGAAGCCCGAAAGTCTGACAACTAGTCTTACCAAGGAGTATCACATTACCCAGTTACTGGGTTGTGGACGTCAAATAGGGAGTCGCTCCATGTAAAATACTGGTATTCAGCTGCATTCGGTTAGACTGGAAGCCGACCCCAACATAATTGGGAAAGGCTAGGCAGATTGATTTTTGTTTGAGATATTACATAACATCACGCCTTATATCCCAGATTGAAACTAGAAGAGTCGTAGAACCTTATAAGTTGCTTAATAGTTTTCTAATTAAAACATTAGTCCCAATATACACTGTCCACTACTTAAGCCCTAAAACTGTTTAAGATACCCAAAGAAAGAGAGAGGAGTTCTTCCTTATCAGGAAACACTCCTCATACAAAGCCTCTAACCCTATAAATATTTAATTGACTAACTAATTAATACATGTAAATGTGTTTGCACATAAAGACGATCTATAAACGCATATTAAACGGTATGAATGTTAATCAGTAGGAAAATGAAGTAATGTGCAGACCGTATTAGTAAAGTATACTCGTACAAGTTTGCATAATGATGAGATGTTCTTAGAAGATGTTTCATCAACATCCTCATATCATTCTAATGACGACTTCTGCTTGAAATAAATCTCTTCAACGATTGCTTAAATGTACAAATCATGAAAAAGTTACTGAAATAGTGCCACAAAATTTGATTCAACATTATTTTGGTAGCCTGATAGCCAATCAACAGAAAGAGCTAGTTACCTGACCCTGAACACACCAGCAATGCCTAGGATTGCCGGTTTGTTACAAGCAACCTGTTATTATTCAGTGTCTCATCTCTAAAATTATTCTGAAGGAACCTCCTGGAAGATAACTAAATTGAGAATCCCGGCAATATTTTATTAGACTTCATTTTCAGAATTCTCAATAAACAAGCATTAGTAAATCTCGCAACTAACAAATTAATAAATTCCTCATACACACCACTTGATTATCTCACTAATAAACAATTTGATTAATTCGCAGTAATTCTCCGCTTCAGGAAACAAACATTTACATTATCACATATACAATGTGAAGGCATTATGGTAATATTTCCACTTAACCTGCCTTAGCGACCGACACCTACGACACTGAACATTATGTCTCACCGTCTCACATACCATCCACAAAGTCGTTATGTCATTTCTAAGTTTAACAATGAAAACGGAGCCGGAAAATCGCAAGTGAAAATGCGTCAGTATTCCTTATTTATTTATCTATAGCTATTATGTACTCGTATGTCCAAATAATACACCACGACTTATTACAAATTGTGCTTCATCATATACTCGTTAATGTCCGCCAAGCCACCATTTAATACAATTATCAACCTCAACATGTGTAATTGATACCATCTTCACACCGCAAAAAATGTGTAAAGACTCATAATATCATGTACATACTCGTACTATCGCATGTATAATTAAGTAGTTACAAACCTCTGTTCAATATAAAAAACCACACGTAAACTTCACAATTTACACAAAAAACCGCGGCACTGTTTTATAAACTTTCAGTCACTATACACTGAAAACAATGAAAATTATTCACAAATTAGTTCAAATGGAGTTACACTAACTACGTTAACGATAGCACTAACATTCCGACACGTACGGGTTATTGTTTTACGTTTTACAAGGACTTTTCATTCAGAAAAATGTTTGAAACGTATTGGTGGAAATCGATGGTGTTGATCGATCGCACACGCGGTGGCGAGCGAGAGGGAGACACTACACTATGACACCGGCGCGGTACCGCGCCTCGTGTAGTGCGCAAGAGTGGGGGCGCGAGGACCAACATGGAAAACTGCGTGGACGCAGCCTTAACAGTGACGGATTAAGGTAACGCGCGGCCCGTGCCGTAGCATATCATATTAGCTAGGAGCCCGGAAAATTGCGTGTCAAATTGTAATAGATTTTTCTACGTTGTCTGTTTTTTTACAACGGTGCAGCTTTTAGTAATGTAGATCATAGAAATAATTATTTTATTCAACCTTATAAGATGTGTATGTTTGACTTTTGGAATAAAAAAATCAGTTTACCTAACGGATTTTAATCCAGAACAGGAACAAATAACTTATTTTAATCAATCTGCGTTATACCGGGAAAATGATCTTTTTTTCTAATGCTTCCATAACTTATTATAGCTTTGCCAAAATGCAGATAAAGCAAAACTAATATCTGTCAAAAATAACGATTATAAATGAGTAGGTATAATAACTGTAGAGCCCCTCATCCCTCTTTTGTTACCTGATCAAAAGGACCAAAAGCACAAATCCATGGGTTTATCAACTTTTGTTAATCAGTAAATCCGGCCCTGGTTTACAACTTTAATATCTTATTCAAATTAAACGGTGACGGTGTTTCACATTAAGTATTGCTATGGGGAACAATCTGGTTATTCTACATTTAAAACCGGTTTTGTTTAAAAACACCTTTATGGTTTTTCTTTACCTGTGATGCTCGAATTAATTGCGTCATTAGGGTGATTATCTCATCGTTCCTAAAATACTTATACCTAAGTATCTCCGTAATAAATAGGTAGTTTCTTTATTTTAACACATGTATGAAAAGTTTTATTGATTCGTAAACGTATTCAGGTTTTGCAAATCGCTTAGTGTCTATTATTAGTGCACGAGCATTTATAGACATACAAAGATGACAAAACATATGCGTATCGGATCGGTTATTATTCATGTATAATTAAGAGACATAACAAAAGTACAGATCAGGGCCCACACACACGACAATTCTGTCGGTAGCAAAAAATAATAATTGGTTCAGTGTGCCGCCCCCGATTGACTCAGCAAAAATGTTGTTTTACCTTACATCGCACTGAGAAAAAAGGACGTCTTGCCTTAAAATTACGTGCGGTTTTTAAACGCAAGTTCAGTCTATAGTGGTCCTTATAACATTTATTTGCAATAGCAATTGCAGGAATTTTAATTTCCTGATTAAGAAATTACGTAGTAGATAGTACAATATCGAGAAGCAGGGTTTAGGTACAACTGCATGAATTAGGAATTTTCAATAGAAGCAGAATTATCTTCGGTAAGCTTTTGCTGTGATTTCTGGGAGGTAGAACTGTTAATAAGAACTACAAACATTACCATTACGGATGTGTATTCTATTAATTTAACATTAGAGGTGATCATTGTGTCTATGACATACAAACTCGTATTTCCGAACATAATAAGTACTCATGTAGAGTCATGGAATTAGTAAACACTACGTTCTACCTAGCACTCAATAATACCATGTTTGGGCCTAGTTCAATCGTCATTGTGACGTCAATTGACAGAGACTGACTAAGACTTGACAGAAGACCCCAAAGGCGAAACATGACTCAGCAAAAACCTGTACTCAGTTTGGAACTGAAGTACCTTAACACAGGTCCTAGATTACTGAAAAACATAGAGCTAAGAAATTAAGGTTCAATATAAGACTTCCCAAGGTTTAAAATTGCATCTCTGAGTTTTATTAATACTTATGAATATTAATCAGTTTTATAAACCTCAAATATCTGTTAAGTCAAAGGTTTTGAAACAATAGTGGATTCTACAACACCCACATTTCTCCAACACCATTAAATGGTAAGGCGCTACTAAGCCACTATTATTCATATTAACGCCAAACATTGTCAAAAGCTTACCTTGTAATATCCACCATTATTAAGTCAACTTATAATGGAGTAGGAAACTTGCAAAAGAGGTACATTAGAGTCTAGCGCAGATTGGGGCGGGCCGCACCGCAACGCAGCGCATTGCAAAAATTATATTTACATTTTCTATGAACCAACGCACACTACAGGCGGGCCACATCCGACTTTTTTGTATGAAATTGCGTTGCGCTGCGGCCCGTTGCGGCTGTAATATGCGCTAGGCTTTAAGACGGTCCGGTGGGAGGGACGGCTGCCCACCGCGCTTGTTTATCGACGCGGCCCCAGATGCATGCCAATGAGGCGTGGGCGCACTTCTGCATAAACATTACCAACTATGTCATAATCCAAGTCGCCAACACTGTAGTAATGCCTCGCTCAATCGACTTGTCTAAATATAGTCGTACACTTAGCTTTGTTACGATTATGTTTTATATCTGGAATGCGTGCTGTAAAAAGGTTTTGTTTCGTCTAGTTCTCAAATAAACAAACAAACAAATAAATATTTATCTTGTTCATTTGAATAACTACATTGCTATCAGATGTCACCAGTTTCCCATGCTGGAAATATACTCCAGATACCAATTAATGACTTACACAAGGACCGGTCACAAATCAACCGTGAAATCGTAGCAATCACTTCCACAAGGACCAAATTTGTCGCATTTACAATGCAAGTCAATCTGCCTAGCCTTTTCCCAACTATGTTGGGGTCGGCTTCCAGTCTAACCGGATGCAGCTGAATACCAGTATTTTACATGGAGCGACTGCCTATCTGACCTCCACAACCCAGTAACTGGGTAATACGATACCCCTTGGTAAGACTGGTGTCAGGCTTCTGACGACTGACACACTGACTGATCCACGAATGACAGCCGGGACCAACGGCTTAACGTGCTTTCCGTGCCACGGAGGGGTCTTGGTATGTAAAGACGGTCACCCATCCACGGACCAACCGCGGCAAGCGTAACCTGTGGATATCATTTGCTGCTACGATTGACGATACCCTCTGTATTTATTCACTAGGTATTATGAATTTATGAACAGTATATATCCAATAGCTTAATCATATCACAGAAATTTTGTATGCAGCAGCGACAATATTACTTCCAAAAGGACTCAGTTATGTGAGGAATGTAATGGAATTTATTGATGATAATGTTATAAAGTCGCCGAGGATTTCGAACTTGGTGTCTGCTAAATTGGCGTCTAGCGTCCACCCACACTGAAACATAAAATTGCAATATATACGAATACTGTTTTATGTATTGAATTATACTGTGTGCTTATTTTGTAAACGTCTTCCGGGGTCAAGCAATTTCTTAGAGGTAAATAGCAATATCAAATTTCTAGGTACCGTTTTTCAGTATCCATCAAGTTGGTCCTTTACAGCCCCATTAAGAGATACAAGAGAAGTCTTGACCACCTAATTTCGTTTCCGGTCCTCCACCTCCGCGTTTTTCATTAACTATTACGTGTCTTGTTCACTTCTCAATGTTCAAGACAATTTTTAAGGGAATTCATGTTAATTCTAAATGTAGCATTTAGAATTATGCATCGAAATCAAAGGGCATGCAAAATATACGCCTGACGTTAGGATTATTCCAACTCAAGCTAGCAACAACACACACTATTACTTTAGTCTTACCTCTATAAAATTCTAGCTTCTGCCTGCAACTTTCTTCGCGAGCCTATAACCTTCGTCCAGAATTGGGCTTTTCATTGCAAAAATATTTTTTCAAATCCTACTGCTTCTGGAAATTACCCCCAACATACAAACTTACAAACAAACATACAAATTTTACCTCTTTATAATATTAGTATAGATGAAAGTAAATATTTATCCTCGACCTTAAAGACGGAAATATCAAAAGAGCGAAAAACGTCCAGTGACAAAACGACCTACCACAAACATCCATTACAACAGCAAAGAATCACTGAACTGACTCAGCGATCATTTTGTTTTGCCGTGGTCCTTTTACTGGTCCTACAAATGGACATCAGGCTTATCTTGATGGACTGTAGCTAAGCGATAAGCTTGAGAAAACATTTCATTTGCTATTCCGAGACACACATGTGTATTTTGTATTTTCCTTACAGATTATGGCAATCTGCCGACAAATGCTGACGACGCTGAACGTTTTCTTACTTTGTGAGAACATGTAAATAAATAAATAAGCAAATCAACATTTACATTAACTTACATATTTTGATGTCTTACTGAGAGGTTGGATATCGTACAGTTTTTACACCGTAATGGTTGGATACTATATCATGAATACAATATGGAAATCAATACTGGTATGCGTATCAAAGGACCATTATATTCTTTCCATCTAAAAGTGTTGTATGAATTCTTTGCATGACAAATATAATAATGTAAAACAATAGGAACATTATAATAATCCTTTACGCATCAATGAGCAATGAACGCGCACCATCGCACAAATCGGTTATCGAGGGCACATATCCATGTTGAATAATGAAGCAGGCTTAAATAAATAACACATAGGCCTTAGAAGCCCTTAAAAAGTAAATCTGAAAGCTTTGAAAAACAAAAGGTTTTATATTGTATAGGTTATACGTATAAATTGCTGTAAGGTTTTAAGGGATCTCTTCTTGCTTTGCTAGGGATCTTGTAATAGCAGTAATCAATTATTCATTTGATGAGACTGTGAATCGTCTTCCTTTGCAGTCGGTCAGATTTATCTGTAGACACTTGTATCATCTGTAGGACCTTCTAAGAGTACAGATTTGTACTCATCATATGTCTCGCTTAAGACGTTTGAGAACGCAGTGTTTAGTTGATTCATGCTAATATATTTCCTCGTAAAATTACCATCACCTATTCAATGTAATTCCGACACTTATAAAATTAAGGTAGCAGCCAGTACAAAGTTCTAGTCTGTGAATATTAATGTCGACATCCGTAATATAACATGTTCAAAATACGGTACATGAAACATGTAATGCGACAGTTTTAATGACTGTTTTAGTTTTAAAAGGACATAATGACTTCCTGCGACTATAAATCTTATGAAGGTATTCACTATTCTGTTAATTGACACCAATAGAAGACGTTTCTCTTTTAGAACCATTTAACATTCGGCCTTTATTAGTAAAGACGATCTTGCGATCAAAATTCTGAATAGATTGTAAGTACCTATATTTCATCACCAGCATCGTCGTGCCCTTACTACCTCAATTTATTTCGGGTCGACGCAAAATATCTTATATCTTCTTTCATACATCTCCATCAGCTCGGCATCTTAGTTCTCTCCACCTTTCTTGCCATTTTCATTCATATTAACAACCTTGGCATCAACCAATGAACAACATTGTTTTTATTTTATTTATTGATTGAATACAAGGCCTTTGGCTACTTTTGTATGTGTGTATTTTATGTCTTTTTGTCTTTATATGTGCGTTTTGTTTGTGCAGAATAAACAATTTTTCTTTATTTTTTTATATTTTTATATTTGTGGATATGATTTGACCCTTGAATGTAACCTAACCTTTTTTTTTTTTTTGTTCCGGGTGCAAAATCCTCATGGATGTCCTCCGCCCTGGGGCGGGCGGAGGGGTCTGTCAGACTCTTCCTGACTTAAAACCACCCCCGTGTTCCAACTCACACCTACGCCGGGGGTCGCGGGAACTTGAAATCTTCCGCAACCCTCGGCTGGTGCCGGCCCGCCATTGCGGGCCTCCTCGGGTCATGGGGGGGAGTGAGGTGTTTGACTCCCCCCGCGACGTCTCAGAGGGGCGCGTGTGGAACACTACGCGCCGCCACCTCGGGTCCTGATGTGTCGGGGGCGACGGACGTCCCCGAGTCCATCACCCCTGGACCCATTTAGGGGGGCTGGAAGAGGGCGTTATCCGCCCTCCGCCGACGCCCGGTGCACCTGCTGCGGGCCGGGTGAGTGGATGAGATCTCCCTCTCCCTTTCCACAGCCGCCTTCTGCGAGACGACCGCCTCGCAGTAGGACACCACCGCGTCCCAGGACTCACCGCTGCCGACCATAGCATTCACTGGGCCGGCAGCGACAAGTCACTGCCTACTTCTGAAATGAGGGCACGGCGCGGCTCCTCCCAAGCGGCACACTGTGCCAGCATATGCCACGCCGTGTCCTCCCGGCAGTCGACGCAGTGGTGACACCGGGCGTCCGGCTCCCTGTTTATGCGACACAGGTACTTCCCGAAGCAACCATGCCCCGAGAGCACCTGCGTCACTCGAAACGACAGGGAACCGTGCCTCCTCCCGAAACCTAACCTAACCTAACCTAACACCTACTTACCACACAAGTGCATTTTTTTTTTAGTTTGAACCTTGTAATATATTTGAATTTGAACCTTAGCGATCTGGTTCATGTGCGTCTAACATATGATAGGCAGCAGATCCACCAACCTTCCAAAACGCTGTTCTTTTTGATTCCACGAACCATTATCATACAAATCGTGTAAAAATTAGGGAAAAAGTAGTCTCTAACAGCTGTGGTAAAAATTGGTAGAACTTTTGAGCCTGCTCCTCCTTTTTTTTTTTTTTTGGGTGCGAAATCATCAAATGACTCCTCCCGCTCTGGGCGGAGCGAGAGGGAGTGTCAGACTTTTACTGACTAAAACCCACCCGTGTTCCTTCCGTTGCCTGTGTGCCGGGGCCGCGATATCCCTTTCGGACAAACTCGCAACCCTGGCAGGCATTGGCCCTTACGGACCCCGTCAGTTACATCTCTTTGAGGCGCGCGTGGAACACAACGCGCCGTCGACCCGGGCCTGTTCCTAATCGGACGGCGAGCTACCCATTGCCCACCGTCCGCAAGCCCGCGCCTACGGTGGCCGGAAGTCGGCTCGCGACTCCCGACGCCCGGGGCGTCTCCTGCGGCGACTAGGGGCGCGAGGGCGCGCATCTTGCATTTCCCTCGCGCGCTCCGCCTCCTCCTTCGCGAGCATTACTGCTTCGCAGAAGGAAGTGACGGCTTCCCATGCACTCTCGCTCCGGACCATGGCCTGAACCAGGACAGGACGCGAGAGATCGCCGCTGCCGATCGCCTCCGAGGACACGGCGGTGCCCCGCCCAAGCCGGGCAGACCTCCACCGTATGCTCCACCGTGTCCTCCGGGCGATCCACACAATGGTGACACCCGGACGTTTCCTCCCACTTTATCCTGAACAGGAACCTCCCGAAACAACCGTGTCTGGTGAGGACCTGCGTCAGGCGGAAGGTGAGGACGCCGTGGCGCCTCTCTAGCCACTCCTCAAAGACGGGACTTATCGCCGCAATTGTGGCGTGCCCAGCGCTGGGTTGCAACAATCGCACTCTCCATGCCGCCATGAGATCCCGCCGGAGCTCTGTCAGCTGTACCGTGATTTCTCGCGGCAGCGGAGTTACACCCCGGCGTTTCGCCTCCTCGCGCAACTCCCACATGTGCGCGAGGACTTTTGCCTCCAGATCCCATGGCGGTAGTCCGGCAAGGAGGCTCGCCGCCTCATGGGAGACCGTGCGGTATCCTCTGACCAGCCTAATGGCCATGACCCTTTGGGACGCGTTCAATCGCTGGGCTGGTCGCAGCCTTAATGAACGCGCCCACACCGGTGCCCCGTAAAGGGCCATGGACCGCACGATCCCCGTGTAGAGCCTCCGGCAGGAGGCATTTGGACCCCCTAGATTGGGCAGAAGCCGCTTCAAAGCAGCCCCAGCCCTCTGCAGTTTGGGAGCCAAACGTCGGAAGTGCTCCACGAAGTTCCACCGGCTGTCGAGGACGAGTCCCAGGTACTTCATCGTCGACTCGACACCGATGTGAACCCCTCAAGCCTGCTGACGTGAATATCTGCACAGCTTTTTATCAAAGTTACCTTCCATCTACTGAAGAAATAAAAAAACTAAAAAGTGAAAAATAAAAACTTTTTACAAAAAACTTTTTACAAAAAAGTTTTTATTTTTATACCACTACCTGCTATGTAAATCACAGTGACAGGAAGTTATCATCAATCATCCACATAGACTAAGTGGGAAAATACGTATTATTGAAGCTTACTCAAAAACTACCCAAGCAAAGTTAATAAAATTTATATGAGACCAATTTGAGAGCATACTCTCACATTGGTCTCATATAAATTTTATTAACCTTTCGTACGAAAAAATAAATAAAAAAATCGGTCCACAATTGACGGAGAAATCGGTGGACATAAATAATTAAAAAAAAAGAAAAATACACGGTACGAACATAGAAAGTCCTCCTTTTTGGTAGTCGGTTAAAAAGAAACGTTGCACCGTCCCCAAATAAATGGGCATAAGTACAAGAGAATGATGATGACCTTCCCTTTAATGAGTAACCCCTGTCTCCTCAACATATCCGTGTGCAACTAAAAACAAAGTAAGTAAGCACTAAGCTACATTTTTTCTGGTGTATGACCATTTTAAATATAATTTGGGCTCGTAACGACGTCTGCCGACTAATTGGACGTGGGTCGCGTTTTTTATCTATCTTCACATAATATCAGGCTTGCTTGTAAGTGGATTGTATATAGCAGGTACATACTTGTATTATTGTTACATACGTGTGTATAATTTGTCTTGTTTTTATAAAAATGCAATACCTATTGCAGTTTACGTTTAAGTACTTTACCTGAATCAATTCAATATTTAATTTCGAGACTGATATTTTTGTAACATGTTTATAAAATATGTGGATTAGTTACGAGTAGATAATATCTAAACACATGACATACGGGATATTACTTAAAGTTAATAACTATTCTATTCTTATCTGTCAACAATCTACTTGTAACTAACTAATAAAACCGTTTCGCAATGCTCCCACATCCTCCATTCGGAGCCACGTCTATAATTATAAGACATTCTCAAAAATATAATATATTTGTTTAAATATATCTTTGTGTTAACTTCATCTAAACGCCCACTGAGTGCCCGGGGCTCTAGTCTAGTCAATTGTAAGCAATAACTTATAGTTCTCTGCTTTATTAAACTTTTCTATTAATCAAAGCTAAAGTTAAAACGGTTATTCAAGTTTTGATCAATGATAATATCTTTTCAATAAAACTTTTCTGATTAAAATCCTTTAGTGAAATTTATTACGTTGAAAGCTTTATTATGAGTTACTTAAATTCACACGGGTTGAGCTGTTTTACAATACACATTTTATCATACCTACCCCATGTACCCACACATAACCAGTCTATAATGTTCCAACTGCCGGGACACAGGCACTCACACTCCCTCTCTGTGAGAGGAGGTGGGCCCTAATCCACCACGCGGGCCCAGTGCGGTTTGGTAGATAATTTAATATTTAATAAGTTTTATTGATTCCTAAACAAACAAGTGATCCAATATTTAGGTATGCTACGATCCCGCACTAGGATGGCCCTGTGTCGCAGGATCCATGTCTTCGAATTTTTAGTTCTAGGGCATGCCGGTACGATATTTTCCTTCACCGTTTTGTACCTAAGTAGTATGTTATTCATTACCTAACACTCGTCTGTCGAATTCTCAAGATAACTTTGAATCCTGAATACAGCCTTCATGCATGGTATTTTAAGAGAAACATCTCACTCATAGCCAAAAGCTCGATTAATAAGGCAGACTGCGACAAGCTTCGGCGTCGAGTCGACGATGAAGTATCTGGGACTCGTCCTCGATAGCCGGTGGAACTTTGTGGAGCATTTCCAACGTTTGGCTTCCAGACTGGAGCGGGCCGGGGCTGCCTTGAAGCGGCTCTTGCCCAATCTAGGTCCAAACGCCTTCTTTAAGGCTGTGGCCAGCCCGCCGGTTGAACGCGTCCAAAAGGGTCATGGCCATCCGGATGGTCCGGGGATACCACATGGTCTCTGGTGAGGCGACGAGCCTCCTTGCCGGATTGCCACCATGGGATTTGGAGGCAAGAGTCCTCGCGCACATCGGCGTAACTCCGCTGCCGCGAGAAATTACGGCACAGCGGACAGAGCTCCGGCGGGATCTCATGGCGTCATGGAGAGTGCGATTGTCGCAACCCAGTGCTGGGCACGCCACAATTGTGGCGATAAGTCCGCTCTTTGAGGAGTGGCTAGAGAGGCGCCACAGCGCCCTCACTTTTCGTCTGGTGCAGGTCCTCACCGGACACGGTTGTTTCGGGAGGTTCCTGTTCCGCTCAAGGCGGGAGGAAACGCCCGGGTGTCACCACTGTGTGGATCGCCCGGAGGACACGGTGGAGGTCTGCCCGGCTTGGGCGGGGCATCATTTTGAGCCGTCCATTAATTTTCTCACCTTGCAAATCAAGTATCTTATCTCAATCACAATTTTTCTCATGGTCCAACTGACATTCACCATCACCTGTCACTACACGCCCCAACACTATGGCAAGTTCTAAAACGATTAATTATCACATCACTATCGCAACAGCTACTGTTAGTAACAAATGGTCAGATACCGCAAGCCTCGGGCACAGTTTCGTAAGACACTTTAAAAATAAATAGAATCTTAGTTTTGTATAACCCACTAATTGAAGATCAACGTAACAGGACTACAGAGGCGAACGTTTTGAATATAAAAATACAACTATCCTACAGCAGTTTGGTTAAAAATCCCCATTAGAAATGAATAAAGTTTTCAAACAAAATCAATATCATGTGCGTAACGACTATTTTCAATTATTTTCTTCGGATTCGAAGGTACTCGTACATCTATGTTTCTTATATCCTGTCCTATATTGTCGCCGCATTTATTGCGGCGTCCGAGGCGTTGTTCAGATCGTCAAGGGTGCACTGTGGTGCAGGTGAACGGACATTTGGGCACTCCAGCAGCATAGGGCATAGTCTGTTCAGGACCTGCACTTGCACTTGATGTTGGATGTATCGGTAATTCGATAATGCCCCATTTCGCCAAATTATGTTTGCAGCGGCCTACTTGGGTACGTCGTAATCGATTCAGTGCTATCCACATAGGCCACTCATGTTCGCGACCGGGAGGCAAGTGTTCTTGGAGCTTTATTTTCAATTTTAAAATAGTTAGAATTTAGGTAACGTTTACACTGCAGGAAAAAATCGGAACAAAATATTGCGTTTGCTTAATAAAATATGCCCTAAATTCGTACAATATTGCAATTTCCGGTGTATACGGGTTCTTGTGGCAGTAGCCTTTCTTTCTTCCTTCTGGATCACATCGAATAATATTGTTAAATGAATTTTAAACTGATATCTGTTGTTATAACAAGAGCATTTATGTTACAAAAGCCGATCAAGACACGGATCGATAGTGGTCCTTTTTGACTTAACAGTTTAAGAATGGGTGCTAATTGTTCCTCAGTATGTATACCTCCTTACTTCTTAACCCTCTTACTCTATGGCCTTCAGAAGTGTAAGTTACGATAGTTTATTGCTCATTGTACGAGTGTTTGATCAGCTGTCGAAAGTGAGATGCGTACGAGTGTGACAACACGGTGGTGACAGACTAAAGGTCAGAAGCACGGTACTGTTTGTATATTTCATATTGTTTTAGTAACGTGTCATAGTTTTATTATTTGATGTGCACTTGTATCGTAATACTTGCGAATTTATTTTCGCGAGTATTGTTAGTTATTGAGTTATTTTGTGGTGTTGTAAAAATGTTATTTAAATATTTATTTTATTTGGTGTGAAGTCTTTTTGATTTACTTAAACGGAATGGTAAAATGTCGACAGATGAAGAAGAACCAAATGGATACCTTTTTGTGGATATGTCACCTGACATAGCTTGGTCATCCAAGTTATCTATATCCATATAAATTGATACAGATAGGTAAGATGCATGAGCATCTTACCTAGATTCAGCAACGATAGTAAGTATTGATTAAACTACATTATTCTAAATTTTACAAGGAACTTGACCTCCGTGATCTCGTTAAAAGCCAAAAGACATCCGTTCGCATGCCTATTATTAATCCAACAGATAATAATAATGAATAAACTTTAATGACCATGTCATAATTTTATATTTGCTCACGTCCTCGCGATACCAAATAGAGAGACGTGGTGTTAAAATTGGATAGACGGACGAAATCCTGCCACCTATGGATATTGAAGTAATCAAAATAACTGACAAAGGTTTTGACTCACATAATCCATTAATTTATATTAATTTGTATGCTTATTAGTTGGCTTTACCAAATACAAGAAGATTTTGGGTTTATCTATTAAAGTTTTGGTTTTTTGGCAGATCTTTCTTTTTGGAAAGTTTATAGATACTTATTACGAAAGATAATGAAGTTTATGACGAAAGATAATGAAGTTTATTACGAAAGATAAAAGGTGAGAAATAAAGGTGGCGGGATTTTCATGATATCCATAGACCACAAATTAATAGAAGATGCTGAAAACTCTAACCAAAAACCTTTACTCCCCGAAGGGAATAATTTACAAAGTGGTTGAACACGAAGTTCGTAGATAACATATTCAAACTAATTCACAAAAACCAGTGTTGTAAGACTAGATAAACATACTAAACTACCTAATGAATTAACCGGTTTCAACGCACATAATTATATACCTTTACCAAATCTCTAATGATACACTTCAAAACCACTAAGCAAACATTTGCTTTGACATAATAATTAGAGCAACCTATTAAATAGGTATACAATTATTCGGTACGGTAACCGCTACCCCTATATTAAATGTAAGAGTGGTTGAAGGGGAACTGTCGTCGAAACACGACTTGGCGACGACGGTGGCGTTAGATTCCACATCGTCGCCGTGCCATTAAAACATCGTGATTTCAATAAACTTTATTTTACAGGTGAAGATAAAAGCTGTCTGACAAAAACAATACAAAGTGAAAAATTACTTTAATTTCGGAAGTCGGTGTCTTTGGTTTTGAATTTTCGTTTTTTTGCCACAGACTTCCAAAATTAAAGTTATTTTTCACTACAAAGGGTGTTTTTTTCCGGAAGTCGATTGTTTTCTTTTTGGAAAAAGTTTTTATTTTTCACTTTTTAGTTGTGGTACCTACCCCACACAAATTCGAATACAGTACCTGCTATGTAAATAACAGTCACAGGAAGTTATCATCATATCATCCACATATTATACTAAGTGGGAAAAATACGTATTATTGAAGCTTACTCAAAATCTATCCCAGCAAAGTAAATAAAATTTATATGGGACAAATCCGGGAGCATACCCTTACAAACAATCAAAGAATTTCAATTTGGAAGTCGGTTAAAAAAAATGGCCGTCATTGACACTCTCTGACGTTCAATTTAGTCAGTAGGGCATTAGAACCAACTTAGAGCTTGGTTTGTTACTAAATATGCATTACGAGATCTTGTATCATTGATATTTTTCTTTACGATGTTTGACGTTTTTACGGCCACGGATAAGGATTTAGTCAAGGTAAGGGCCCACAGGTTACGATATAAAAACCAAAAATTTATCCAAAACATACATAACAGGCATAACTTTGTTGACCTAGGGTGATAACTGATACGGACAAAAATATTATATAGAATCTTTTTTTTTTGTTCTTCTAACTGAAACGACAGCTGTGCTGCTGGGGAGTTTGTTGCGCTACTTCTTCTTCCCAGCTAATGCACTAGGAAGTGGTGAAGGGTGGACGTTTTGGGGGATTGTCTTATGTAATTTTGACGTTCGAAAAGTGCTGATTCTCAGCCTAGTTTGAATAAATGACTTTTGTATTTTAAACCCTCAAGCATCTCTAAAGCAGGGGGGATCACGATCCTCGGCCATGTAGGACCGACTTAGTCGAGAAACTTGGTAGGGAGACCGGAAACGTCAAAAATCAAATACATATGTTCTTAAAATTTGGTCTAAGATCCGCAGTAGAACGACCTTCACCCATCTGTTTAAAAGTATTTTATATCAGTATGTTTTAAACATATATCGCGAGTGGTTGGCAAAAAAATTACAGGTGACTTTTTTATTTATTTTTTGTTTTTCAATAATTGCACTCATTCGTGTAACGATTAATTCGTTTTAGTAACAAACATTTCTCTTAAAAAGCACTATCTATTGATATATCACTTATGGCTAAACATTCCAAAACTTAGGTGGCCAAGTAGCCACCTATTTAGGTAATTAACTCTGAATTAAATAACAATTGGCGAAAGTCGAGTTAGTAGCAAAGGTTCTCCTTGAAAAGCTCTTTCAATTGCAATTGGTGTATATCTTGTAATGTTTAAAAAAAATACATTTTTAATTTTTTGACAGTCTGGCTAGGAATTTCTTAG
This sequence comes from Agrochola macilenta, assembly GCA_916701695.1. Classification (NCBI taxonomy): domain Eukaryota; kingdom Metazoa; phylum Arthropoda; class Insecta; order Lepidoptera; family Noctuidae; genus Agrochola; species Agrochola macilenta. The sequence goes on from OU753562.1 coordinate 11,802,729, forward strand.
CCAACACACTCGCGATATATTTTCTAACATACTAAGATTTTAAATACTTTTCATCCATTAAACAGATGGATGAAGGCCGTTCTTCCGCGGATCCTCTACTAATACTAATGATTTAATTTCATAATGGTTAAAGACTGCTGCAGCTCCCAAAATCCCACCCTTCACTAGCGCTCCACTTAGCAACAGCACTTGTTCACAATTACAAGCAAAACAACAGCGCGAACAAAATTACAGCCTTGTCAAATCTCTAGCAGGTACCTTTCATCGGATCCGTTGAGCAAATACTCTGTGCTACTTTGACATAATGATTAGAGCAAACCATCCATTATATTGAGCTGGTAATGTATTTTAATAACGGTTGTAGACGTTATCGTTGAGTCTACCCTTTGGCACAATGACTATAATCAGAGTTTTCCTGTTTGTTAATGTAATACTTACGTTCAAAATGGTATCGTTGTAAAAAATTTGAATAAAATAACGGTCTGATAAATATGTATTTTTTTCTTTGAGTGTTTTGTCATGAATCGCAGCAGTGGACAGTTAAAGTATGAAAAGGATAGATTATATTTAGCGGATCTATAATCTAGATAACAATTTCATGTGGCGGAAAGTGGGAAGCAACTGAAAATTACGCGAATGATAAAACTAATGGTCGTGATACACACAGTAAAAAACATTTGATTTCGTCAGCCTTGCTCCATTCAGTTTTTATTGATTCCCATGAAGCAGAAACACATAAAGTTTTGACGTATGAGAAGTTTATTAAAAAACGAGTGATTGTTGTTAATAGAACTGGTAGCCTCATCGTGAGACTTCAATCATATTCCGAATTTATTTCACTTAAGTTGATACGCAAAAAGTTATTAGAGGAAATTGATACCGATTAATATATCTACGCAACTAATTTAGCTATCAATCAAAATCTATGCATAATCGAAGAACCTAAGGATATTAGTGAAATCCGTTGGTTCAAGGGAAATCATACTGAATATTAAATTGCTCATTATGTATTTTAAAACGTGCATGTAAACTCTATAACAAATTATATAGGTATTGCATAAAAACATAGTCTTTATTTCCTTTTGAGCTATTTATTCATTTATTTACCTTGCTAGTAATTGCCTGAAACCCAAATTGTGGATAACCGCCTAATACTCGTATGGGTCGCTAATAAATAATTACATATTAATAGAAGGCCAGTCCATGTCCGTGTCCTAACCAAAAGCGATCGTTCGTTCGAAATTCGAAAGTACGTGATTGTCCTGCTCTATATGAATCTGACGTACTCGCGCGGTCAATCAAGTCGCGTTTTTACGTCATCGAAACTAATAATAAAAAGAGAAAAGATTTGATTGTTTGTATGTTTGTTTGGACTGATTTCAAAAATTATTTTACCAGTCAAAATCAATCTGCCTAGCCTTTTCCCAACTATGTTGGGGTCGGCTTCCAGTCTAACCGGATGCAACTGGATACCAGTATTTTACATGGAGCGACTGCCTATCTGACCTCCACAACCCAGTAACTGGGTAATACGATACCCCTTGGTAAGACGGTTGTCAGAATTTCGGGCTTCTGACGACACGTAACGACTGTCAAACATCCACGAATGACAGCTGGAACCAACGGCTGAACGTGCTTTCCGAGGCTCGAAGGAGTCTCGTCCCGTGCGGCTGTTGTTACTTAACCACGAGCTCCTTCTATATTATCACTGAGTAATGTAGGCTGAAATTTATAGAGATATCACGCGAGCGAAACCGCTGGCGGAAGCTAGTATAGTAATTCATACAAACGATCGCATTGATCGTGTAGTAGTGCGACGGTCGCTTTCGGTTAGGACACGGGGTATGACTCAGGGTTTACAATCGAGGTTTTATTTTCCATAATATTTATTAGAATTGGAAACTAAATAACTTAGCATAATATTGAAAGCGTATAGGTCTATGTTTGGAGCTACGAATGCCTGTATATGAAGTGCCATAGAAAATGCCAATCGACTTACTTCATTTGGCAAGGCCTTGCGAGACACCCACGACATAATATTCGGGATGTCATTTTAATAACGATTGGCAATTGTTTACACAAAGTATGAGACGAGGAGACTTTCACATGCAATACACATAACATCACGCTTTGTTTTCCCGAAGAGTTGGGCAGGGGTGTACCTACTTATAGTACACCCACATAAATATTGCCAGTTATGTTTAAGTCCCATGTGGTTGCGAGCCTATTGCCATCAACTGGAGACTAATCCAGACTCCGAACTGCTCCTGAGAAATTCCAGATATAAAAACCCAATAACACTTTGCCCGACCTGGGAATCGAACACAGGACCTTATGCTCAGCAGTAGCGCTTCCGACCACTAGACCAACGAGGCACTCATGACATATTAAGCTTCAAGCAGACTAGCGCGACGCGACATTCGTAATTGTTCTACCGTGAAGTTTTCTTAGAAATTGTTTTGTTAGAGTTGCGTCGCGCTGTTGCGCCAGTCGGTGTAAGGCTTTATTAGGTATGTCACTTTAATAACGATCGGCAATTGTTTCCACAAACTATGAGACAGCGAGACTCACCTGCACACATTTATTGTTATTTGGGTCCTAAAATCGAGGTGGTTTAAAATATAACAAGAGTTTATTTTGATCTTGCAAAGTAAACGAAATTGTAATTTTTGTCTTGTTATATGTTCATTTTACGTGTTATTACAATTATTATTGTGAATCAAACCGATGCGATGAGCTGATCAGAAACAAACAGCAAAAATCTTAAAAATGTCCATACCTAATCTGCGTTCGTTAGATAATTGCCAAACATGTAAACAAACACGAGTTTTAGGAAAAGCAACTGTAAAACTTACAAATAAGGTTCAGTTTGCGCTACAACTTCATATTTTAATGACTTTTTCAAGAGTACTAGTCAGTCTAAAATCAACTTTATTTACACTAACATAAAGTTGATGTTTGTTTAAGTGGAAATAACATCAGTTGGAAACAAGGATTTAAATTGACCTTACATACGCACTTCTAACATCTCTACATACCTATGTATTTTGGAAGATATATCTTTAAGAAATAAACTCCCCATTTTGTACATTCTACAACTGATTTACAGCCCCGCTATTCAAATGACGAAATTCATTGCCCTACTTCTGTCGTCAATTTTAACTAATACCACACCGATATGCATACATAATTTATGATCGCTTGATTGGCTCCCAACCTTACGGCCGTTGCAACCTGTTAAGGCCTAATTGCTGCCTTGTATTCGTTCATAACCGTTCATTTTACCACTATGTACCTACATGAAGAAACTGGGTTACTGAAATAACTCACGCAATTCTCGCTTTGCGATTGTTTTAAAAGGCTTTTTATGCAGGTAAGTGTTAGATTTGGAGCCGCCGGAGAAGCCCTGGGCGTCGGGAATCGCAGGCCGATTCCCGGCCACCATAGGCGCGGGTTTGCGGACGGTGAGCAATGGGTAGCTCGCCGTCCGATACAGCGCGGGAGAAGTTATTTGATAATTTCTGCTTTGACTGCTTTCACGCGACGATGCGCAAGCGGTGCGCGTCTCTGGTGCGCAGAATGCGGGGCAGCGCCAACACCGTCCTGGCGATGATCGCCAATAGACTGGATTGCCCTTATATCCGGCAATGCTGCAGCAGACATATTGTTACTTTGTGAGTGTTCGTTTTTGTCTGTGCTTGTTATCCTGTATGTATCCTTTTATGAATGTCTGTATATGAGTTTAGTTACTTGAAATAAACTTATTTTTATTTTGTCTATTACAACAGCGTAACGTTCACGTCAGATGCCCTTAAAGACCTATGCCTGTAATGCCACCGTCAGATCCTTGTAAAACACATAAAACAGACGCTACTTGACAGCAGTATACTGCCGTCAAGTCAAGTCGGCAGTATACTGCCACTTTTTGCTGCTGCTTTTTGTTTTGTGTTTTGTTTGATAGGGACAAATTATAAACAATGGACAATGGCGTAACACGAGAATTGGGCTTATCCATCAGCAGAGTAACAGTTCAAGGAAAAGAGATAAAATAACGATATTTATTGACAAATCACCTGCTGGTCTTATTTCTAAATTGATATGTGACTATGCGCTAACACTCATGACACAGTCTTTCAAAAGCCCAGCACTTGAAATGGAACTAGAAGATCGTCTTATAGTAAAATAGTAACTCTTGTGTAAACCTACAGTGGTCTATGAGAGTTCGTTTATTCAATAGGGAATATGCATGTATTTTTTTTATTTTTTTATTCGATACTTTACATCACCAAATAATAGTTTAAAAAAATTCAATGCCAAAAAAGCAATTCAAAGTAATTTAAAAAAAAGTTAAATATAACCATCCGACCCGGGCTATTTAAACGCCATTTTGGCGCGCTTGGTGTGGTGACGTCACAGTCTATGACAACAAACAAACAAATGTCAAATGTTGAGGTTATGTTGAAGAAGTATTAATTGTGCTCTGCTGCAAATATACAGTGTTTTCTATTTTCGACTAATACATCATCATGGAACCAACTTCTCCCTCTATAGAACAATGCACAAAACCGACATACAAATACTGCATTGTGCCTAAGTGCAAAAATACATTATGAAATGCATCCGACCAAGTATTTTTTTTGTCCTGAGAGGTTCGGACTTACGGAGAAAGTGGTGTAAAATTATGAAAAGAAACTCTCCCAACTTGTTTTCAATATCCTAGTATTATGACAACATTCTATACTTACACAAACTAGATTTCGATATTTTGCGAAGCTATGTTATTTTAGGTTATGATGCTTTTTAAAACTAAATTATTCCAGAAAAGGTGTGGAAGATAAAATAAACATTATATGTTATACTTAATTACCTTAAAGCTTTCACTCCTTTGATTTCAACAGCCGTGAAATCGGTATTTGATGTAAAAATGTGGTCATCATGAACACATCAGCTTTCGGCAAACTATCCGATTGGGCTTTCACAAAACCGCTTTCAGTCATTTTCGAAAGAGTCTTTCGTGTATTAACAAATGTTTTACTTCTAAATGTGTACAAAAATCACAATAAAACTGACTGAATCGCAAAAACTCCTACAAAACACATTGACATTACATTGTTGTCATAGATTGTTACGTCACATTCGCTCTGACCAATAGCGTCGCTTTTCAAGTATTTGAATTTCCCACAGATTTTTTGCACTTTTTAAAAATTAATTTCTTGCTCATTATTAAATTATAATAAAAATATTGATGGAGGCATAATTCTGAAGTAATATAGTTTATAAAAAAAAATATTTGACCCTTATTTGAATCTCATGCATATTCCCTATTATCAACGGCTATTAAGACATTGGAATTCCATGAGAAAACTACAAGAAAAGCTAACGAATTTATTATCAAACAAAACACTTAAATTGCGGAGTACCAGAACCGTGCTTGTCAATATCACCGCATTTAAATTCACTGAAACACTCTAGCTTCGAATATTAATTTGAAGCGGACTGGAACCGACATTACCAACATTTTACCCGGCTATTAATTATTCAATTACCAAATCAAACGTCTGATTAAATGGATAATAACTTAGTTTTAGAAGCGTTTCAGTGAATTAAGAACTTGTAGTAACATAACACCGTGTCCCGACTGGAGTTGCGTGGGCCGTCGCTCAGGCTGCTTTATGGACATGCAAAATTCAGGGCATTCAGACAAATTCCTATAAACTCTTATCGCTGATCGAGTTTCGTATAAATTATAATAAACATCGTTAAGCTGGTACTTAGTTACGTAGGACGTGAATACTAATGAGGTTGGCAAAATATTGCAGTATTTGCAATATTTAAACTGTTTGCTAATATCCGTTTGGGGGCAATAAACGACCGTTAGGTATCTATTTCTTACGGTGCTCACGTTAGGCTGCAATTATTGATAATAAATTATTTGATTAAATTAATATACCGAGTGATTTTATGCTGCATTTCATATGCCACGCCTAATGCCCGAGGGTATAGGTTGGTACGCAGGAAGGAAAGTGAAACCGCTTTTGCCCGCCCACCGATCACCAATGACAAAATGTGATGGAAGAATACATCTTATAGCAAAAGGCCTTGACTTCTTTTATTGGTACAAATCGATATATCTCTTGAATTCATTGAAAAAACCCAATAAAAAAGTCAATGCTGAAAGATGCATGGGATAGACTACGAAAGAAACACAAAAACCTATAGGTACTGCTTGTTGCACCAGACTTTGCAAAAACTAAAAACAAATGCAACAATTATAACACCGCCTCAAACAATTGACAGCCACCTAAATACAAACCTGAACACCTCATAATTGTATGACAATGATCTCATTACTCCCACACGCATAAACAAGTTATTGTAGCAGATTGCGATGGCCTACAACAGGAGTCCTTAACTAAGCTGTGATAATGTAGTCATGCCGAAAACACGTCGCACTTCATGAGTTCCTTAAATGGTGCAATCTGCACTAGGCCAACGGTGTAAGGTCAATACCGCGCGCCAAAAATGGTGAGGGCCACTTAGATGAATGACATTTGACAGAAACGCTACTTCGGTCTTTAAAATATGACAAACCGGAAGCATGGAGCAAATAAGCTTCAAGGTTGAAGGTTGATGACAAGGACGTCAATCGTCAGTTGAACCATAAAGTAAATCAACAGAATCTATTTTTTTTTTTCAATAGTACTATCGCACCATTCTTCTGCAAATACCCTGCCTCTACTTGGTTTTAGCTCCACGACCTTAAGATATGGGATGACCACATCACAATGGTCTACTACTAGCCCATCTGCTAGATGATGCTGATTACAATCCTTGCAGTGCGATAAACTGAGCCAAAAAGTAGGGCTGCCAAAGTGCATCAATTGGGCATCAATGCTCTAGAAGGTTTCAAATACTCTGAAATCTATCTGGTGATGTATAACACCTAAAGTTCTGTTTGATAGCCGTTCAATGTCGCAGCGTAAACAAAGCACGCAGAAGATAAAACGTAGTCCAATGCGCGTGGGCAGTCTTTGTGTGCAAATTGGGAACAACTTGCGGCAGAAAAATATTATAAACGTTAGTCACTCCAACCGGTAGTTCTACTCAATTATCATATTGTTTTGTGACATTTTGAAATGATGTTATGATTTTAAAGCGAAATATTCTATCGATTCAACTAATAAATAAAATAAATATGTTTGGATTAGGCGCCTCGTCTACAGAGCAGTCTAAAGTGCAATGTTACGAAAATACTCTAGTCGAGCTCGGACTCTCAACGTAGAAAATAGAGTGTATTCTTGATTAATACGAATAACCATTTATACCAAAAAATGAGATAAAAGCTAGCAGCAAGCACAGCAAAAGCAGCAGCACCTTCAGTCAAAAAAGCTTGAATCCCCATTTTTGTTATCAGGATTCCACGAATCCTAACCTCATCTAGCTAAATACTCTGATATTACTAGATAATAAAGTCATATCTCCACTCGACACGTCTACAAATTGTTCCCCTCCTCACAAATGAGACTGTTTATTCGCGCACTTACGACCGCGTTAAGTAGCAACATAACATAATTACATAAACAGCGTGGGACAACACGACGGGTGCTATCTTCACAATTATGTGCGTATTATTGTTCTCTTCGTCACTCCCACATTGCCAAGTTTATGGCCGAAAGTTTATGACGATGTGCTGCAAAATTGTTGCAGAAGGTTCAGCAGACGCAATCATGAGGTTTGTTGGTCTGTTCCTGAAACAAAATGGGCTATGGTCAGCGTCATGTGCCTGTTTACTTCTTCCATCTGCCCTTTCATTCTGTCTACTCATTCTGTCTACTCATTCTGTCTACGCATTCTGTCTACTCATTCTGTCTACTCATTCTGTCTACTCATTCTGTCTACTCATTCTGTCTACTCATTCTGTCTACTCATTCTGTCTACTCATTCTGTCTACTCATTCTGTCTACTCTTTCTGTCTACTCATTCTGTCTACTCATTCTGTCTACTCATTCTGTCTACTCATTCCGTCTACTCATTCTGTCTACTCATTCTGTCTACTCATTCTGTCTACTCATTCTGTCTACTCATTCTGTCTACTCATTTTGTCTACTCATTCTGTATACTCATTCTGCCTGCTCATTCTGTCTGCTCCTTCTTTAATTCTTCTATCTGAAAAAGGGAAGATTTTTAGTAGGTACTATTTCTTATTTGACCCTTCATTCAAATGGTCATCGCCAGATCCATGTTTTGCAGTGGATGCTTACGAAGAAGAAGAAGAGAAGACTTAGGACAAACTGTTTCTTTTTGAACCGCACAATCAAAAACTATTGAATCTTGTATCTAATTGAGCATCGGACTGCCCATAACCGCCTCGTGTGAACATGTATTTCCGTTCTACTTGTGTTTAGGAGCCTCATCGCATGTTGTGAGTAGACCTTCTTTAAATACTCCGTTAACGCTGAAAATCATTAAGTAGCTAATTAATACAGATTTCGTAGAACTATTATATGTAGAAATAAATGAACCAGTGATACTCAATTAGGTACTTGTTACTTTTCAAGCAATTGTTCGTATACTGATGGATATCTTTTTACAAAAGATACATTTAACTTTACCTTGTTTTTATCAGAATTACTCCCACGAATTCTTAAGTTATTCTTAGCGAAAGGCTTTTCCACTTCATCATTATCATCATCATTATTTCAGCCAAAATACGTCCACTGCTAGACATAGGCCCCCACAAGTATCACCACTTCGACCTGACTTCGGTTTTGTGCCTCTCGTATCCAGCCACATCCACTTCATTAAAAATTAAAAAAGTAATATCACGCACGAGGCTAAAACGTGTATCCGCAAAAACACAGTAAATGATCTCGTCGGAAAATGTTCAAAAGCTCGCAGCGGTCTTGACTCCGCCATACTTGAACAATGTCAAATACCTCATGTTCGCTACTTGCGCGTAATCAGTGGCTTTTAATCGGAGCGTATGGCCCATCATGGCCATCATCCAGGCGACAGCTGTATCTGATCGTCTGCAAACAAAGCATGCGTCCTCATGTAAGGTCGTTACCACTGACGGCCCATACGTCTTGTCACTGTATTGTCGTTTTTGCAAAAGGCAGAAAATAATCAATTTGCTTAACAAATGATGAGCTTTGAACCAAAAGTTTTTGTGGGAGTTGGAGAAAAAAATATAGTGTAAAAACTTGATTAATTTCGTTCTAGTTAAAAAAACTAACATCAACACAAAACACTCACAAAATGTAACTTTACTCACTACCTACTAAATTAGTTGACAGAGGAAGCTACTACCTCTATTTTATGGAAGTTGTCTCTTTAGGCCCTACAACTCCACGATCACGCCAGCTATAGAAGTAAAGTTGGCAGGACACTAAAAGGACTTTACTGTGATCGCTCCGGTCATTACGTCACCAAGGCTTGTAAGCACTACTTAGGTACGCAGTAAAGCCCAACAAGGAAATGTCTGCCCAGACACTAAAGGGATAATAGTGCTTCCTTTTAAGACTGCCGTCGTTTAATCTCTTGCGTTAACCGGACGTTATGGTTGACCAAAGTAGTATAAAACTTACTCAATCTAAATAAACGCCCTTTTTTTCGCTTTTTTGTGTTGTTTGTGTTGTTTTGTGCGTCGTCATTGTAGTGTAGGTAAGGTACTCCCACATACCACGTATATATGTATATAACCACGTTATATATTTTAAAGATCACTTAATTAATATTTTAGAACAATTCAAGATGTATGTTAACACATCTACGAGTAGTTAGACACAATGTGGTAAGAAGGTGAGCATGCGCAAATACCTAATGTTCATTATAGCTACTCTGCTGCCTGCCACTGCTGATTTGTCAAGCATGAAGCCAATACAATATTCAGTATCAGGGCCGTTCCCTCTAACCGAATATTAGCTATATTATAACCCCCAAACGTCTTTCTAACATGGATCTCCACGGTCCATGTTAGAAAGACGTTTGGGGGCTGATGTTGTAGTTTTACAAGCACTATAATAACAAATAGATTGAATTTGTAAAATTTGCACAGAGTCCAAATGAAACAAAAGTTTGTAATAACGCCATCTATCGTAATAATTTGTTGAATCCTTTCAACAACAGATGGCGTTGTTAAAAAAATTGTGATTTAGCTATTGATCAAGAGATGGCGCTACAACTACTATTTAACATGGTGTGCATTTTATTGAGAAATCTTTATAGTCTCTAAAAGTATGTTTATAGCAAAGAAATTCACTATTGTATCGTCTGGGGCATTCCTGTTGACTAGTCGAAAGTAAAACCTTAAAAACCGTGTGGGGCGCGTGTTTAAGAACTCTGGGTTGTAGAAAGGTTTGTAACAGGAGCGTAGGTAGGTATAATACCTAAACGAGCCACAGATTTCTTAGATACATAGGTTATTTACTCACTTACTAAAGTTTTCAATTTTATTAGGTACTCACTTAGTTACTGGATAGGTACCTACCTAGTACAGAGATCGGCGTTCAAAATCGCTGGAAGAATAATATTATCTACTGCGATTTTTAATTACCGCAATTAGCCGTTTACAAAAGTCTCATAAACTTCACAGTTATAATCAATTAACTACTTACACAACTAATGATTACTTAGAACCAAAGAAGATTGCATGTAGCGGAGATGAGAATGTTGAAATGGATGTGTGGAATGAAAGAATGGATAAAGTAAGAAATTTGTTTGATAGAGGAAGCTGGAAAGTCGCGCCAGTGTTAGTAATGTGGAATTGTTTGTCTTTAGTATGGACATGTTTCTTTTTATAGGTAGAAATAGAAAAGATGTAGGTATCTAGGTATTTAAGTAGTAACTAAAAGAATTATGGAAGAGGGACATAGATAATCCAATGGAAAAACAGGATGGATTGTGTGAGTGATGTGATGACAATAATGAAATAGAGAGAATACGAGTAACGTATTCTGCGCCAAAGCCAAGTAACTTAGAACAGGCAGACCAAAAAAACAACCCATTATATCTTTGCAATTGCAATATTAAAGCTAAATAAAATATAGCTACACGTAACTTATCATCTGCTTATAATAATTATGACCCGGAACTAGGGTTGTACCTACCATTCGCAATTTATTATCAGCGCATGTTGTGCTAAATAAATAATAGTGAAAGTAAGACCAACATTCGCATGTCTGAAGTTTGGTCGGAGAAACCTACCAAGCCAACCTATGAACACACGGCTACATATCATAATGTATAGCTTGATGTGTAGCCGTGTGTACCTGGCGCTCGTAGCCCGATCGGGGGAAAACGCTAAGAGTGATGATGAGGCAGGTTAGGTTACTGGAGGTAGACAAGCATTTCGTCTAATTCAAATATTTATTGACCTCATGTGGTAAAAAGTTATTACAGTTTTAACGGTCCATTTTACAGGAAATTTATGTAGGCACTTACGTCTAAGTATAAAAATTTATAATCTTTTAATTAAATACAGAAGTAGGCAGGTAGTTGTTATTTTTAAACATATTTATCTGGCTGACTAGGGAGGTCCGCCTCGGGCCCCCAATTCTCGTAAACAAGGCTAGATATGTTCAGTAAGAAATAGGCAGTTTGTAGTTGGAGGCATGCAAAATATAACCGTAGAGTGCTAATATTTAGGAGCTCGCACCGCTCGCTCTTGCTTAATACATTCTCTTGTTTTTCAAACTATTCTACATAAGTCGAGTACCTATCTCCTACTTCTGTATAAGGCTGCCTGTCCATTGAAGCGGAGAGGAGAGGAGCGGAGTAGCGGTGTTTCAATATTAACCAATGGAATTGCATAAAACCTCCGCTCCGCTTCAGTGGACAGGGAGTTGCGAACTAGTTTAAAAATTCATACAAAACCGGGAAGCGGAGCGGGGAAACGGAGCGGGGAATCGGAGCGGGGAAATGGAGCGGGGAAGCGGAGCGGAGAAGCGGAGCGGAGAAGCGGAGCGGAGAAATGGAGAGAGGATGCAGAAAAAAACCAGCCGCGGAGTATTGCAGCCGAGGGCCCGGGGGAGGGGGAGTAGTGTGCCACCAGCCAGTGCGTGCGTCGGCTGGGGAGTATATTATGTGGCCTCTTTGTTTCGACTTAGGGGAGACCGGGTACAAAAGTAAACCTTTGTACTTTGACACTGGTTTCTAGTTAGTTATCATAATATTTTTGATAATATGAATATAGCCACTTATAAACTTCGATGATGCTCTACTTTGTATCTAAATTTATCTAATTATTTGCTGTTTATTGTGAATTACAGAGATTTAAAAAAAGGCCTCTCCTCCATGAACTGTAAAGTAGCATCGGAAAGCTTCTGGTTTCGATTCGTACGACGGGTCTTAAAGATCTTAGACCCGATTGTATGGACAGTTTTCATTATAATCGCCCACGGAGCTCGCTAGATACTCGAAACGATTCTATTGATTCGATTCGATTCTATTGCAATAGTTTACCTATTTATCACCAACTATTTTTTACCAACTGAATTCGAAAATGAGTTTCAATTTCGGCCACTTTTATCCAGAAGTGACACATTACGACCGAGCGTGGGGCTCGGTTAAATGTGACCGCAGATTTGGCCAGAGTTTAAAGTTATGCAGACCACGAACGAGCACAAAATGCCGTGGAAATAAATACAAGCGCTACAAGAGAAGTGACTCGACCGAAGATTTAGTTTCTTTTCAAACCGTATCTAGAAATACACTTTCTAGCACTGTAGAATCAGAAAAATGGAATTCTTAGTCAAAGTTAAATCATTTATTTCAAATAGGCACTTTTGAACGGCAAAATTACAAAAAAAAAAAAAACTTTCTAATCGCCCCATCCAAAAGGTAGTTTTCGTATGGAGAAGAATGGGCAAGAGACTCCACCGTCTCTCTCTTAGAAAAAGCATTATAATATTCAGTTTTAAAATGATACCACAGAGCTCATAATAGCTAAGTCAAAAATATGAAGTTTTCTTTAGGTAGGTACTTGAACATGCGCATACAGGGTGGATTTTTGAGGTGGGGCAGTAAGGACAGGTACCTTAAGGGGCATGCGCTAAGGTAGCCCGCGAAATTAAAATTTTCTTTAGTGTTTTACATTTTGCAGGTCAGTGTGAGATTTTTTTTATGTTGATTAAAATATGATTTGCGACCGTAACAAATATGGCTTTACATAAATTATAATCATTACAATCAGCAATACAACTCCATAGGTAAGCAAAATCGTCAAATGTCATGATTTCATGAAATAGTCATTCAATGCGATTATATGAACTTAGATAGATGTATTGATCATTTTTATGATTATAATTCTATAAATAAACATTTGATACGGCCGCAAATCATATTTAGATCAACATACAACATGATACTGACCTGCAAATTGCAAAAAACGTAAGAAAATTTTAATTTCGCGGGATACCTTAGCGCTTTCGCCTTAACCGTTGTAGCTACAAGAAAACGATCTTAGGCGACTGTCCTGAATTTTTTGAGACATTTCGATCTGCATTCACAGATTTTGAAAAAAAAATACTGTCAGCAAGAAAATAGGCAGTTTTACATAAACATGTTTTCATGCCAATCGATTCTTAGAAGGATCAAAAAACTGTATCGGACCAACTGAGGTTTGATTAAGTACTAGAAAATTCAAAAAACTTTTTCCATACTCAAGGTAAGAAAAACTCCCCAATTTACTTTTTTATGATAAGTCTCTCCGACTAGCCGAAAATAAACAAAAAGAAATAACTTCGAACGAATATGCGTTATGATTTTATTTCCTTTAAGAACATTTTTGCTTCATTCCAATCATCAAAACTCAATATTTTCTTCTCAGCGGTAGTTGAGTAAAATCACAAACTAAAGTTGTAAAATAAACACTTTATTCCGCACATCGGATATTCAACGCGCGCTTGAGTGCATTTTGTTACCTAAGTTGTATTTTACTTTTCCCGCTGACGTACGACGGTACGAGTATTTGAACGTAGAAAGTTGAATCAGCTGTAGATAAACATTGAAATAAAATAGCTACACTTTAACAGTTCAGTATATATTAACAAATAAAATGTATTTTACATGGAATGGCAAGTCATAAGTAAAGAGGTATTTCGTCAATTAAAACAACAGTAACTCGTACCTACTTTGACAATTAAAAAATAGTTTTTCATTTACTTTCTCTTGGCAGCCATAACGTTCATTTTCTTGTAAGTCAGGACGGCAAGGGTGCCGTTTACGATGTAGGTGGAAATACAGACAATGCACACGTCGTGTAGAACAAAGGCCAGAAGGTATGCCAGGTAGAAACACATGGGTATCGAAGAAGCAGCGATCAGAAATAGAATACGGCCCACCAGCAGCTCGTCGAATGTTGCTGAAATAAACAAGACTTGGTTGTTAGTGTACCGTTAACTGGTCTAGATTTTGAAAGTCGTGAGAAATACATCAACGTAATAGCTTGTTGGGAGTCTTGGTGTACAAATACCAACAGAAATTGAAATATTTCTATTGAAAATTATAAATAGCTAGCTACGCCCCGGTTTCACCCGCATAAGTCTGAATCCCGTAGGAATATTGGGATAACAAGTATCTTATATGCTAACTCAGATCATGGTCTACCCATGTGCCAAATTTCATCCAAATCCGTTCAGCCATTTAAGCGTGAAAGTGTAACAAACAAACAAACATACAAAAAAAAAAAAAAAAATAGTTTAGATTGCCTAGTAAAATTTCTTGTAGAAGTAAAAACTTTCCATTGTGAAGCAGGTAATTTTAATTTTCGTTTTCATAAGAGCATTTATGGCACTATTCTGGATAATGCCTTAGCCCGCCAAGTCCCAATTCATGCATAAAGCAATTGATTATCTATTGTTCTTGACCCGATTCGAGTCCTTTCCTTGAATGATCAAAGGGTACTTAACCCCCATGATTGTGCTTTTACGATCTTACCCACATCGAGAACAGACTCTTTGCAAGAAACCATGTGACAAATAAATAATATGCAATTCAAATGTTAATTAATATAGCACTAAACACAGTTCCTAAACTTAGAAAAGCGCAATGACTAGTTTCTAAGCTCTAACATTATTTAATGGGTCATAAAATCAAATCAAGCATAGAGCAATTATAATGACAGATTATGACCACTCAACACAACAAAAGAGATCAAACAAAGCGGCTGTGGTTTATTTCAATATCAGACTGAAATAACACAATGGCCACTACGATTCCGAGCATTTACGAGCGTGTTTCACGGAATTAACATTTTAGCGAAGCAATAAAACCTCACGCAAACCCTCTAAATATTCAAATAGAGAAACATTTTATTGTTATAGACTTTAATGCTATTGGGAATATTAAATAATTCAAACTCTACTTTCTTATTCGCTCTGAGGACGGTGGCAAATTTAACAAATTCAGATAGATTTTGATTAAACACAAACGTTAATTAAGTTGCGTATAACTTTTGGTTATCGTAACTCTACTAACAATGATAAAATTGAACTAATTAGCTCCAATTGGTGCGAGTATATTTTCCCTAAACGTGTAAACCATATTGGCACGTAACATTTCGCACTTCCCAGGCGTGTGTACCAATGTTAGCCTATTACGATAACAGTTATTCACGGCTCGTGAGCTACCAAATAAGCTTAGAGTGAGCACAAGCGCGGAGTTTCGCAATATTTTTCTCGTGGTACAGTCACGAAGTCGGCAAGGAAACCACGAACCGCATTGATGTGCGAATTGCACGCCGCCGAACGACGCCGACGATGCATCGTAATGCTATGTCGTTTATTGGCATCGCGATTGTAATTACTACTAGCTTCACCACTCGTTAATACAACAAATCCAAGTGTGGAAACAGTTTTTATGCGACTTTTACGATTCACAGCCGCCTCGCAACTCTATAATAAGACTTAGCATAAAAACAGCTTTTTACAGTTGACATCTTTATTTAATTAATTGATGGATTTCTTCTTTTTAGTATAAATGACAGTTTTACTGGCGATTCCATCTGAACATCGTAAAAGATGGTAGCATTTAATTTTTATTGGTTTCGGTCAGATCTGAAGAAAAACGACTACATTAATGTGCTTTAGATATCTCACGCAGATGTTTAAAAGAGTGGGTTAACCTCGTTAACTTTACTACAGTTTTATTGTGAAATTCTGCGAAACGAAATTCGGGTCAGATAGCTCTATAAACGTAATTATAAGTTTTTATACGTACTTAAAAATATTAAGAGGCAGTAGAACATTACTCCGTAGACGGGATTGGGTATCCTGAGGGACGACTCTTTAGGTATAAACCCAAAACCTTTTGAGTACCTGGAATAAAATATACAAACGTTACATATATCGGACTCCAATTATTAATTGACAAAGTGTTTTTTTTTATCAATGATCAAACCCTAAGAAAGTGCTACGAAATTGACCTTGTGTAAAAGTGCAAATTGACACTATTCTTAGCTATAAGGTTAAAGTATAACACAATATATCTCTTAAAATATTAAGTCATAATGAAATAACTTATTAGTCTATTAGGCTAGATTGTAATCATTTACTAAGAATGTTAGTTCTTATTAATATAGAAAAAGTATATAAGTATATACAATGTCGCCCATGGGCATGTGCGCCCGTATTTTTCTGAATATTCATGAAAAATTACAGAAAATTTACTTTAGAAGAGAGGAGACATGGCAAAGGCTACAAAAAAAAAATTAATAACATAAAAAAATATTAATATCTCTAATATTTTTTATGTTATTAATTGTTTTTAGTAGTTTTTGCCATATTATCTCCTATGTTATTGGCTCGATTTGGATTGTGTTTATTACCTATTTCTAAAAGCTTAGATATGAGTTATTTTATCGGATTAACTGTCATTTTTTGGTAAAATTTGTCGACTATGAAAAGAAAACGGTAGAAACGAGGCGAAGAAAAAAAAAACTGTATTTATTTTTAAAAACAAGTGTAAGTCCATAAAATCATAGCGAGATATTGAAAAAAAAATAGTAAGTAATAATGAAAAAAGTAAAGATATATATATAGACCTTTTTAAGTTTATTTTCGATAATTTGTCATGAATATTCAGAAAAATACAAGCGGGCACATACGGGCGACATTGTATATACTATTTTACTCCAACTAGACTCTGACTTCTTACAAGTTATTACTTTAGTATTTCAACTAAATATTATTATTGTTATTCTTCGAGAATAAAATTGTAAACGGTATGTAGTATGTACCTTATCATGTAAGTAACCTTCGAAACATTAACAAATTTTTCCTTGTTCCCAAATTACTTGACTGACCATAGTTAGGTCAACTTAACTAGTACAATAACAGTCGTCGAACCCACAATTTTTCCCAGCATTGTAGCAGTGTTGTCAGGATCGGCAACGCAAAATGCCAGCACCCCAACCGATGTCGTCAGCGCTTCGGAGAATTTATTTCTCAGAGTAACATACAGAAACTTAACAAAACATTCAATCGAACGACAATTTAGTAATAATCAAAATTGTCGTTCGATCTATCATTTAAATAGGTACATAGATAGATAGAAGATAGAATATTCTTTATTATGCACTTCATACAAATTATACAGAAATAAATTTAGAAATGTTACATAGGGTGACACAATGGGCGGTCTTATCGCTAAAAGCGATCTTTTACAGACAACCTTTGGATGGATTAAAGGAGAGACAATACTGCAGGTAGTCAGTGGTGTACCATTTACATACACAATAAATACATAACGAATAAACCTAACCACATAAATATATACATATACTTATATATATACATAGCCATACCACATACCACATAGTAGGTACCTAAGTGATGGTAGTAAGTACCTAAGTGCGTTTTTTGTAAGCTACTTTTTTGAATTTACACTGATGAAGAATCTGTTATACCTATATTTCGATAACAAAATACAAATTAAAATAAGTACTTATTTAGTATTTATTTTAACTTACTCCGACGAAAGAACCCGAGAACAGCTTGCGTACTCCGCGATGTCACAGAGTGCCGCGTACCCTGGATTCGCCTCTACAGACATCTCCACGTATAACGCGTAAGTGGACAGCAGAATTCCAAGAATGCTGGCCAGCACTATGACACGATTCAGGCTTTTCAGTTCCATGATTATCTAGAAAATAAAAAAAGATATAAGTAGGTATACCTATATGTCCAAAAATTTGAGAAGGGACATCAGGAAAATCTATTATATGCTAAATAAGTAGACCAAAGTGGTCAAAGGAACCAAGAGCACAATTTAAAAAGTAAACTAATACAACAGTTAGGCTGCTTTTCCACCAGAGATGTGCTATGATACGTTGCTATGGATTGGATGCGTGTGACATCCACCAATCATATTCATTCGCTATGTGGACCAATAGGGGACCAATGAATATGATTGGTGGATATCAAACGTATCCATAGCAACGTAGCATTGCACATCTCTGGTGGAAAGGCACCCTTATGGTTTTGTAAAAAACTAGCTTTTGCCCGCGGCTTCGCCCGCGTGGATGTCGCAAAACATCCCTCGGGTACGTACTACCGGGATTACATACCTAATAGCCGAGGAAAAGGTCATTGACTCTTACCGCTGCGCCCGCGTTATCGTCAACCATAATTATTTTGTTACGTGTAATTTTTAATCTGTGATATCATTAAAGTACTTATTAATTTTAATGATATGGATGTCAAGGCATATTTTAATCTAAATTCAATGCCCAATTTAAATAATACTACACATTGATACTTCCCGACGGCACCTTTTTTCAGGGACTTCGACTCTTTGCCCAGGCGGCCAGACAGTTGCGTTGTTGTTATGTCAGTGCAATACGGAAATTCAGTAGAAAGAGTTTCATTATGTAAGTAGATAGACAGCCTTACAAAGCTATCTATGTAAGGTTCTCTATCTGGCCATACCTTTATTACTCTGAGGGCCATACACATGGCTATATATACTCCATCTTGGACTATTAATCAACATGCAGGTCTCGCACGTAGGTCCAAATAATTATGTCCATCAAACTTTTGTTTTTATTAGTTTCCTTCGACTTTCGAGACAAAGCTCATATACTCGTACATATAATATAAAAGTCAGTAGTGAAGGCCGTCCGTACAGTCGTGTAATACGGGTCCAATTACCAACCTATTATTACCTACGTAATGTAATATACATATATATCTATTTAAATAAATATTAGCTACATACATCTATGCTACTTAAGGCTCACATCATAAAATCACAAGGTATTCACAGTTCGAGTTTCTGACAATTTTCCTTCAATATATCTTCATTTAATTTGGTAGAAGCATGATAAACAATTAATGCAAAAAATTAAGTCATATAATTTATTTGAATATTGATGATGTTATTTTAATTCTTTAATCATTCATGTATATTTAAACGACCGATACACGCAGTGAGAGTAATTTATTCGATAGGGATCAATAAAGTTCTCCTATTTTATTTTAACTTCATCCATGATATTTATGATTGATTACCTACTGAATTTAAATATTTCCACGTAAATACGTGGACATTTTTAAATTACAATTTTCATTTAATTTAGTGTTAGATTGTGTATTGTAGGTGTTGTGTATACTCGTATAAGATTTATATGTAAAAATAAAAACCAAAATTAGGTATGTTCTAATTAATTATATCTTTAAATTAAAAGACAAAAAGCGATCGATTGTAAAATTACGATATTTTATTCATTTTAATCGTGTACATGAGACGATTAATAAAATAACACAAAAGACTAATAAATTAACACAATAAATTTAATAAGTTTAAAAAAAGCAAAGTAAATAAATTATGAATCAAATATGTATTACCCAAATCCATTCACACGTTCTTTAGCGATGTAAATCTTTTTTTTTTAAAGGGGAGGCCGCGAGCTCTACACAGCAGCAGCGGTTAAAAAAAGAAAATTAATAAAAAGCACCGCTGCCATTTAGTCCTAGGTCCGTTTCGCCACCCCTTCGTGTACACACGGCATTATAGCCGCACGGTATAATAATATTAAAAAGAAAATAAACAATGCAGGCCCCGCCGGAGGTCTAACGTTTTATTAGCATAAAACTACTAAAAGCATTAAACACTAATCGTGTTACCACTCGCAAAACTGCCCACAAAATGTTCTTAAAATAATAACGAAACATTTACATACAAATTTTGCACTGAAGGTAACAAAAAACCCGTTTTTTAACACAATATTGTTTTATAAGATATCATTATGTAATTAGCAACATCGTTTTACATTCAAGAACTGACGGCTGGCCGGCAAGTTGAAGGTGCATAATTATGAACACAAATGTATTAATCAATAACAACATACCTGAGCTCTACAGACCGATAAGACACAAAATCAATGTCCACGTCGCGCTACGAATAGATAATTCTGTTCATATTATGTACAACATTACTGGTAATTTATGTTTGCATAAATATTGTCATGTTTTTAATTGATAACACACGAGTTCCTTTCATAATATCTCAAGCACAACTGGATCCGTATCACCGTTTTCTTATGTTAAGTAGGTATTTTGTACTTAGGTAAGTATATTAAGTTTATTCACACGCCTCAAACGTACTATGAACTTGAGCCGACGCAAACTGGTTAGAAAGATGATGTATCATGAAGATTAATTCAGATTTGACTTTAAAAAGATAATTATAATTCAAACTTTATTTTTATGCTTACGTTCAACGTGTATTTAGAAAACGTATACATAATCCACACAAAATTATGATATTTGTAGAGTTTTCAATAAATTTGTAGGTAGTACCTAAAATCATCGATTTACGAGTATATCGAATGCCTACAATGCCTTGTGGTGCGTGGTAGGTACTTCACAAAGGTATTAATCAATATGGGAAACTATCAACCAAGGTTACCTACCGGTAAACCATAGCCTACTTTTCCCCGCGTCGATGATGTGAAAGGCCACTCATCCTATAATCCTTAGGATGGGATGGGCCGTATGCTGCCTCGTACGTTGTGGTAAATGAGTTGATATTCCTCCTTCATAAACAAGAGGAGATACAGGTTCAGGTGTTATAATCCAAGTTGGTGTTTTAAAACTACATAATACGATCTCAGTTCTAGCAAGAGCTACCTACCTTGTAGTTTAATTTGCTTGAAAATTTAAAAATTACATGAAGGATAATGTATATGGATGATTACAGTAAATTACAGGATCAATTTCATTGTAAGTAGTTCATTATATTTATGAGCACTTAGATAGCTAAATCGTCACGCATCACAGGCAGATGCATATAAATAATTACCGTAGGGTACATACCGTCGATTACCGTCATCGGCATACGGTTCAGTCTCATAGTATGAAGGAGCGAAGCTGGTTCAACAAATCAAAACAAAAGCAAGGTTTTCTGAGACTCTCATCTATGATAAACCTATTCAGAGACGAATAACTTCATGGGCGTAGCCGGAAACCGGAGTTACCGACAAAGCAACTTCTGGAGCAACCAAGCTGAAGTGGCAGTGGGCTGGCCATGTTTTACGAAGGACTGATAGCGGCCAGTGGAGCAGACGAGTGCTGGAGTCGAGATCGCGTGTTGTGGCGCAGCCTGGGAGAGGCCAATGTCCAGCAGTGGACTACAGTAAGGTGATTTGATTGAAACACTATAGACTATACGCAATTCCTGGGCCCCCCCCCCCCCCCCGTTTAAAGCCTCGTGCAGACCGACGCGACTCTAACAAAACAATTTCTAAGAAAACTTCACGGAAGAACAATTACCGGTGTTTGCACGAGACTTAATTCCAAAAACTGGGTTCGTCCAATATCGAATAGTTGGTTAAATTAAATACCATCTTCTTTATTAATTAATGTAAGTAGTATTTAAAATTGGACAGAATGAATTGACGGAATTTTTACCTACGACATTTTGAAATACCTAATGATAGGGTTCTAAAAATATCATAGGTACCACTTTCAACAAGGTGAAAAATTTATTCAAGAGATTTTGGATGTTTCCAAAATACATCAATCAATTTTACCACCTAACCTTTGCATGAACCTTTTATAAATGTTTTTATCATTTTTATATAAAATTAAATAAAAAGTAATCTATACATATAAAATGCTTTGTCCTGAATGACTGACTGACGATGACGGATCAACGCACAGCCTAACCCGCTGATCGTAGAGACCTGAAACTTGGAGGGTGTGTTCTTTGTATGACGTAGGCATCCGATAAGAAAGAATTTTTCGAAATTCTACCCCTAAGGGGGTGAAAAAGGGGGGCAAAGTTTGTATGGGGCAACGTGATTCTCTGGTCCAATCTACTTAAAATTTTGCAGAAACATTCTTTCATAGAATTGATGTAAGACATGTATCGTATTTTATTGAAATTCATCCCTTAACGGGGTTAAATAGGGGTAGAAAGTTATTTTGGGAGTGATTTGCTTCGAAGTCGATATCAATACTCCTTAGTGCTTTTGATTTAAATTACATTTTATTTTGACACATGTTTGAAAACTCAATCCGATTTTATTCAAAAATGGTTGAACTCACATAGAAGCTTGGTGCAATGTAAATACTCTTTAAAATTGGAATGTCTCGAAAGTCACCGTGCTATATTAGTACCGCATTTGAAGGTTTCTAAGATTTACAGAGGTTTGTATTTATTCCTAGAATTCCCCTAACACCATCAAATTACCCCTTCGAATTCAAGAGAGAGCAGTTTCCCATCAAAGTCTGCTTCGCAATGACTATAAACAAAGCTCAAGGTCATACTCTTAAGGTAGCGGGAGTAGACTTGAGGGAAAGCTGCTTCTCCCACGGCAAGTTGTATGTGGCATGCTCCAGAGTAAGCGCACAGCCACAGAGTAGCCTGGTCATACTAGCACCCGAAGGAAAAACAAAAAATATTGTTTTTTATATGTTATAACAAAATTAATAACGTAAAAAACCAATAAAAATCCGATTAGAACCATTTTCGACTTCTGCGCGGACGAAGTCGCGGGCAAAAGCTAGTTATTAAGTAAACTGTTACAAGGATCTTTTGGCGCCCCAATAACGTTGACAGGGTGGCGCTATTGGTAAACAATAAGTGCATTTTTTTGTGAATGTATTGAAAAAACAAGATGACAGCGTTAATTCCGATTTTGCCCACGTGCCAAAAGATCCTTGTACAGCTATACTTATATTTATTATAAAATTTATACGATATTTCTAAAACATCGTACTTATTCAAAACGTCAAGCTGATAACCATCGATGTCACATATATTACTCAGTTCAGTGAGCAGGATTATCAACAACATATTCCGCCGGATTAATTTTGCTAAATTATATATTTCTTTTTTATTTTTATTTATATCCTGCCTCTGGGTCTAATCCAAAAGTTTTATCCAGTGTTGTTGAAACTGGATAAAACTTTTGCGTGCTATTGGACAAGTTTTTAATAGGTTCTTGTAGTTACAGGTAGTTATAACATTGTAGCCTACACTCGCCCACCGCTGCTGATAAAGTCATGATTCAAGTTCGATCTTGACAAAGGTGACATGTGCGATTTTTTTATTGGATAAACAAATATTATTCTGAATAAAATAAGTATAAAACCTATGTACGATTTCAGCAAACAGAACCTGGGCCAACCTTGCCTCTAGTTGTTAAGGGTCCACGATTTAAATCATCTCATAATATGAATGAATCATTTCAAACTTCATAAAATATCCAAATTCCAAATACATTATCATCGATTTTATAAAACTGAGATGAGATGAGATATTTTTTTAAACTCCATGCCTACAATATTTTGCAGATCGAAGTTTTTTTTATTGTGAACGCATCTGTGGAACGCACCCTATTACTTAAACGTCAAAATCAACACATGCACAAACTTCAATAAACTAGCTCTTTTCAAACACCAGTTTTTGTGAGTCATTTTGTAACACAGTGTCCGTAGAAGTAGAGTTAGGTTAAATAATATAAGAGAAATTGAAACACTGTGTACCACAGAGTAATAATAGTTGGAAAACTTGTACTCTAAACAAATTCGTTCACGAAATGCCAACATGAAAGATCAAAATTAGACATATCCTCAATAATATGGATTGCAGTATCTTGTAAAGAAAAAGTGGTGTATCTGCTACAAATATTTATTACTTCATTCGTATATTATTAGGACATTAA
Organism: Agrochola macilenta; assembly: GCA_916701695.1. Classification (NCBI taxonomy): domain Eukaryota; kingdom Metazoa; phylum Arthropoda; class Insecta; order Lepidoptera; family Noctuidae; genus Agrochola; species Agrochola macilenta. The sequence goes on from OU753562.1 coordinate 11,826,898, forward strand.
TTGATTCATGTGGACACTTGCAAAATATCAACGATTTAAAATGAATATTTGTTTTGTTAAAAGAGACAACCTTACCAGTTAGAAGAGTATGACCAAGCGCCACATTGCCAATGACGCCCAGTATCGCGGAATGTCCGTGCATAAGGTTGGCAGCTCTGTTTTTAGTTCACCATCGCGACCGCAACGCAGCGTTGGCGTCGTGTAACACCTTTCATTGTATTGACTATTGACTGATTCTGAACACAGAGAATAATGTATAAAGTTAATTTATCGTATTATTGTCTTAGTTCTTGTTAAAATATATAGTAGTATGTTTTAGTTTAAGTGGAATAATGCCTCCGTTTACGTGAATGTGAAAGAAAGCAGCCCGTGGAGTGCTACGCGGCCATTTTACTTGCAATGCGGCAACGGTGTACGATCCGCCATTGGAAACGGCCAGTGTCTTTTTCTGAGTGCAAGATTTGTATTTCGTTGAATAACGCGGCGTAGAAACAACGGATAACCATGTGTGATAAAAGTGTAGTGCGGACTTTAGTGTAGTGAAGCACGGTGGTCGGGTGTTTCGAATAATGTGTGAACGATGGAAAACGAAGTGAAGCAGCGCAATCAGAGAAACAGGCGAAGGGAGCGGGCACAGCGCATGCAAGCACAGCGAGAGAGCAAAGTTAAGGATGGAGACAGCGGCGAGGACGAGTCTCCTACGAGAGAGAAGCCGCCTCGTCCTCCTGCCAGGAGGAAGAAGTCGCGGGAGCCGCTGGGGGAAGAGGACATCATCGACGGTTTCGCCATAATGGCATTTCGCACATATGAAGATCTCGAGGTGAGTACCTATTGGTCTAAAAAGCTTTGTACCCTGTTTTGGAAAGAGTATAGCTGTGATAACAAAGTGACAAGTAGTAGAATGTATATTTTAAGATATTGCCTTGTGTTTTGCCTTTATATACCAATTATTATACTGCAGAAGAGCCTCTAAAGGTTGTTTACATTTGCATAATAACCTACAACCTTGCAATTATCGTCTTTATTCACTATATCAAAAATTGGGTAATTATCTGGAACCGTGATGACGACATCTATTGTCGTCATGCAATCGCTGCCACCAAAATTGATAGATTTTGAAAAAATGTAAGAAAGGTAGAACAAAATAAGTCTACTAGGATGTTCAGAATCTTGTATCCCATTATAAAAAACGGCGCTCTGTAATCGCTTTGGACGTCGCCTCGGAAGTGCATTGACCCAACGAATGAACCCTGCGTGTAAAAAGTAGATAGTGAAATTTAGTTATTATTTACGTAAATGAAAGTAGGTCTTTTTAAACTTCGATAAAAATAAAACCTGTATTCATGGAGTGTTGTATTATCTATAGGTACAAGTATTTAGCGGTTATGTATTATGTAGTGAGCAGCTGACTGTCGACGGGCGCGCCTGTCGGATCGCAGAGCGCCGTGCTCGGCTAGCGAGGTGCAGCCGCGGTCTCCCACAAAGTGTAAATTTGGTCTAAGTGGCTTTCGCTCGTTTGTGCTCATTTATCGCGCCGTCCTCGAATGGCAATATGTTGTGTACGTTGAAGTCTCGTATGTGCACAATAAAACTACATTCCCCGCTATCGTTTTAAATTATGGCGACAGGCTTGCCGTTTGTGGCTCGTTGGAGCGGCGCGCGCGTATATTATAGGCCCGAACAGGTTCCTTTGCTCCTATTTAATTCACCACATGTGGTGTGCAATGCTTATGCAATTTCTACTTACAAAGGCTGTAAGTTAAATTTCTACTAGATATAGGTATACACCAACTTTAGATTATCTAGATACTGAACATGAATAGGTATATTGGCACAGGCACGCACTTCTCTTTAACAAAAGATTTTTTCCAAATCCAAATGATATGAAATTTAAATCTTCTTTTCGTGTGGTTAGTGACTATCCTGGTGTCAGAGTTTTAAAGCCGCCCATGGCCCTCTGACTTGGCTTCACGTGCCGTCAAGAAATATCTCTCAGGCATGCCGGTTTCCTCACGATGTTCCTCTCAAATTCAAATAATTGCTAATCTTCTGATTGAGCCTTGTTAATGCCGTAAGGTTTATAAACTGCAAAAAACTTCATTCATATGGTAACTAATACCTATTCATCATGTATACGTTCAGGTAGCTCTATAAACGTAAGTAAATGACAATTTAATAGAGTATTATTTTATTACTCACGAATTATACCTACGACGCTATGTTAAGACATGGTTTTCTGTGACATTTACTTATTTCATGTATGTACATTAGGTAACACAGGTATACGTGTAACAAGTACCTATGACGAAAGAAGTAGGTGGGTACACTAACAACGTAGGTAAATAAACTTAACAAAGTAGGTATGTTATCGACGGTTCCACCTATGCATGTTTAAATGTGATTACAAACCGTGTTTATGCACTATAATCGCAAAACTAATTCATTTACTTACGAATTTATACAACAGTCACACGATAACGGAAAGACGTTATCGTTATCGTTTCGTTTCTCAGGAAACGAAAAGTAGAAAGGTATGTAAAACTTAATTCGTTTTCAGATTTGAAGTCGTCGTAAACTGTAAATAAGACCGATTTCACGATACCAATATTGTAGTAACAATATCAAAGTTATTCCATGTCTTGGGACTGAACTTAATTCCGAACGATCGCTCGACTCGACGAAAAAACAAAGGTTATTGTTGAAATGAAACATTATCGCTTACATGTTTTGTTAATTTTAGACGCTGTAGCGTAGCATTTCAATCTTAGGTGCATTACGCGTTTAAAGGAATTCTTTGTTTTTTTTTTCGTACTATTTTTGTATGTCCTTGGTAAAAATTGAGGAATTTAATAAACTGTACATTTTTATTGATGGATTATAATTATCGATACTAAATCGTTTTGAATCGATATACCTATCATGAAGATAATAAATAATGAAATAATTAATTTGTCGTATTAAAACTTATCGACACGACATCTGTAGATACTTTGATAGTAAGTAATTGGAAATGTTAGTTGCAATCGCGTTACTTAATGAAATATGATGTAGTTAAAATGCTTTTTAATTGAACAACAAAGAAAACAAATTAATAATTGCTCATAAAACAATATTACATTATGTACCTGTAGCCTCTCTAAACTTATTTATCGTTTTTAAACTTTAAATCTTAGTTATGGTGGTTTGAAGTACAGTTAATCGTATAAAAACAGTCGAGCGTGACGATGTCGTCTGTTGCCTGTTGAGACGATCGACTCTTGAATATCGACAATTACCTTGGCGTTAACTTATTTTCCCACGGTTTAGGTACGTCAAGTTGCTACGGATTTTAGTGAAAAAAGATTGATTTATGTATCGAATTCCCATTCGTAAACTATAAAGCTTGAAGCTGTACTTGACCACAAGGGTTACTAATAGGATTTTAATAAGACGAAATAAATTAAGAATGTAAGTTTTTGCAAGATTAACACGAGCTAGTTTCTTGAACTACCTATAAATTATAAAAGTTCAAAATAGGTTTTAAGCTTCTCTAAAAAACTCTGTTGAAATATGCTATAACTGTGGAAGTATTCTGAATAATACTGATTCAAATTCAAACCCAATTAATGTAGTACCCATGTAAAATATAATACATAATCCGGCTATAAAGAAATTTACGATAACAAGACGTAACATTTTAATTCTCCTAATATACTAACTAGATCCGACCATTATCCTGATATTTCGCCGCACATAACACAAAAGAAATGAATACACCTTCTATAATTCTTTATAATCTAAATAAAAAAAGAATGTAAGAAAACTAATTTGAAAAGTTTGACAAGGTCCATCTAACTGATAAGCGATCGAGAAAAATTGGATGGGGCATGAAGAAGTTAGCGGGCGTGAAATATCGTAGACATCGGATTTACCGAGGGAAGCCTGCTTGGAATTAATTTTCTTCACAGTTTTATATTGAAAAATGTTCTAAACTGTTTGAAAACATAATTTGTTATTTAATAAAAATGTATAAGTAACGTGTAACGTTCGAAACAAACGTTAATGACTTAAATTCATGCGTGTTTATGAGTATTTTTTACACAAATTCAATATTCAAAAGGATGTTTACAAAATGAACAAGTCACGTTTAAACTCGGAAAAATGCTTTTACGTGGCAATCATGACGGTATTACTGCGAACTCTTACTTAGTAAACCACTGAGTAATAAACATTAATATTGCTAATCTGCGAAAATTTTGCCACAGAGCTGACAAAGGGATTAACCTACCCACATAATTTGTATAGTACCTAATTCGTTTTCTTTATCGTTATCTCATAAGCTTTCCTAAAGTAGTACTCTGATTCAAAATGGGGTCATACCTACGTATTCAATTTAATTATTTTCTACCATGGAGAAAATGGGGAATAACCTGGTTTCGCAAATACTGTTTATAGCTTATAGATTTCAAAGAAGTCGTTAAGCTCCACGAGGGCGAGACAATAAAATGCGATAAAAGGAACAAGGTATAAGTTTAACGCACAAATCGTGTTGAATGCACTCTGATAAGTCAACATTTTTAAACAAAATCAATATCGTTTGTAGAAGACAAGCCACAAGCCCTCAACGGCCGGGAGCACCGATGTCTCGGGGACACCGACACCCCTTTGACCCATCCCCTTGTAGTATTCCCCTGAGCACAATGTTAGCACGTTGCGACATAAATACTTACCTGAGTAAACTTTAAACTACATCGTTTACCTTTTATTGCTTCTCAATGAAACCACGTTTTAGCCTTTATTTAGGCCAATTTGATTTCTGATTCGAGTGCACAGCACGGTGATGTAAGATTATTAGTTATGTTTGTACTTTGTGACCACTGAAATAGCTATTTTGTGTAGGCAATGAACAGCCTGTTTAGTTTCGCAAACACGGCCTGCCCATTCATACTTTATACCTAACACGCACTGCTAACTATCTGTCGAAATAACAAACTATGTAATAAATTAAACTGTAATTTACACATTCTTTTCTAAGATAACATATTGACTTCGTGACTATTCAGAAGACTACAGATCTTATCGTAGGTAGCAACTTAATGCGACAGTAGGTGGGTAGTAAATTGTACAAATTGAACCGAACCGACGATGACCCGACGGACGGTGCGGGAATTCTCGACCTTGACCATAGTTGTACAGATAATGCATTGATTGTTACCAGATACTTGACCTGTAATTGAGAAGGCAATAATATCATTCCATAGTATAATGTTAGGTCTATGATATTTATTTATTATGCGACAGTAAGACTGCAAGTTGATTTAAAACTTATGAATTCCATACAAATCTCGAATCAAATCTAGTTGAAAATCGACAGTCGTGACTGATTTGCGTTGTACAAAAAAAAAATAAGACGGAATCTTCAAAAAGCAAGACAACAAGTTGAAAAAATCTTGAGACTAAAGTGAAATGAAAAAAATGTTTGCGTAACAACATGCTCCAATCAAAGATTTCAATCGTTGGCTCCAATACCAATACCATGTAGCCAAAACTATGATACTTTGCGAAAACGGAGTAAAGTAACTATGTTCTGTTAATGTACGACTGTTATATTGAACATAAATAATTTTCAGGAAAACAGTATGTTTAAAAATAATGTAATATAATATTCCCTTTTATGAAGTCGATACCTATATTTTTACTCATTATTTACATGAACAATTACAATTAAATGTCATGCCTCATTTACTATTCAATTCATAAACAAAGTAGGTAGGTACGTAAGTCCTTTGATCGTCTGGAGGTTGAACCGACACAATGCATAAGCTAAGCTATGTAATGTACATGAACCTTTTTACATAAAGTTGCACTAACAGTTTATTGGCGTTCTTAATATTTATTTATTGCCTTGTCTCTTATATTCTACTTCCTTTGCTCCCCACTCCACGGGTAGTTTCAGTCGTTCAGTGCATCTGGCACGAATATTTACTTGCGGAAGATCTCTACTGCCGCAGCAAATCTACCTGCCTTTGATAGCTACGGTAAGTTGTTTGGCTTGAGTACAGTTTTACTCTACGTAATTGAATAAAAATATTGGTTAGGTATGAATTTCCATCCAAGGTGAAAGCAACCAACACCATACCAACCAAATAAAAACGTAAAACGTAGTAGTACCAACTACCAACTAAATATAAACGTAAGTACACGCTTTTGAAGGTTGAATCAGGTCTAATGTTCAAACTGAAATGGGTACTTACTATTTTGGCATTAATCTTTTAATCTAAAGCTTCTGTTGAAGAATTACAGCCTTATTGACCATAACATCATGTGGTAATTTTTTCAATTTATATTTGATATTTATTTACCACTATTATCAAAAACTATTCACAAAATAAAAGAGCTCAAAAGATAGACGATACTCACATTCTATTTAAACTGCGCCATCCAGAGAAAAGTAGACAAAGTGGGATACAGCACAAAACAAAACAGGATACAAAGCTGTTAAATATTATAATGTAATAGTTAGTGCAACACAATGCTAATCAATACTGTTTGTGATTTTAATTACCCATTACCGCACACATTGTTAAAAGAAGAGGTACAACCATGCAACAAAGGAAACAATTTAATAATATTGTGAATATCTGTATTTTGGTTACAGGTATTTTTTGCGAACATGAAAACAGACTATAAAATATATTTTCAGTATTTTTCAGCTTTCAACGTCCAACAATAAACGCAAACTAAAATAACGAATGAAATCCAAAAATGCATTCACAATTCACAGTACGTTCTGCTATGAAAATGTGATGTGAAAACTGTCGGTCCATTGTTTTCACTTTATGAAACATAAAACAATACATTTTACAAACAAATTAACAATGAATTGAAATGTCAGATGGTATTTTCCAAGAAACACTGAAGGCAATAAAACGAGGAAGGTTTTAAGTATAACAGATCAAAGGAAATAAAACGTCGTTCAATCCAGATTTTAATGGTAAATGTATTACCCACTCGAGAGACTCGTTATAAGATGTGCCAAGTGCCCCAAGTGGTAAGAATCGCGATGTCGGTGGAGAGTGGCGCCGACGTCAGGGGATATTCGGCGGCGGGCGGCTGTGGGGCGGTCGCGACGTATCTCGGCGATCTGCCCGCGATCGACCGAGCAGCCTCTCGGCCATCGCGATCTAATAGTCTGAAGAGAGTCGCAAGAGCCAATGTGAATATGTCGCTCTGGCTGCCGCTACTTGTGATGCTACTTGACTACGCCGAGAACCGCTCTCAGGGCTCCCTTATCGGATTTAGCGCTTTATATATGCGTAACTTTCGTGCTATTTCTAATTTGTAAACTCTTTACTATTTGTTACCGATAGAACCACTATAACTGAAGTAACTTACTTGATTAGTGTACGAGCAATAACTTTATTGTACAACTAGTTTCTCTATTTACTTCAGAATATTCTGCTGGTGTACGTTAACGTGACTTTCCTATATCATTCCAACAATAGAATGCTAAATTGCTTTGTGTTCATAGCTTTGCTTGGCTTTTGAAAGCTCGTTAATATTAATATGTTCATTGGGTTCGGTCTCTCTCAACATCAATTAATTATAACAACGAATAACTTCATTATAAATGTATATTTCATAAACTGTTATTTAAACTGAAATATGAATTTCTCTTCGCGGAGTAGAATAATTCATTCTGTTATTTATTGATTAACTACCGTGAACCGTGTATTAGCGTTGAGTGCGCGACATAATATAAACATTAGTAACATATTACTACATTATCGCTAAATACACGTCAGCTAAAGCAAATGTTTACCGAGAAGTTGTTTTGTTAGCTATGCGACGGTGTCGGTCGAGAGCGGACGTGTCTCGCTCCGTCTGATTCAGACTGATAAACAGTTAAACGTCTGAGATATTGCTTTTGATATAATTATTGTCGATCATGTCTTGTTTCTATTACGCTATTGCACGACATTGTAAATAATCAAGCATAGCCGTGGTGAATTTTATCATACCTTTTCTCTTTTTAAAGAAAGAAAGAAAGAAAATACATTAGACACATTTTACATTTAATTATATTTTTTTTACATTTTTTTTTATTTTTTTGGTGAAATTCTAACCTGATCATTGAAACATGAAACCTGTAACAATCGAAGCCACAGTCATAAACGACTGTATTCTCTCATTATTTAGTAACAAGTCATTACATCTAATGTCTTTTGCACTTTTTAAGGGAATGTATAAATATTGTTTAACTGTGAACTCTACCTAATAAAATAAAAATTCAATTAAAACTGCAATTCAAAACACAGAGGGATTCCTATTTAGAACAGGAATCAAACATTTTAATTATACCACAGCGAGTCATAAACCACGGATCTTATTAGATAGAATGCCACATAATATTACTTTATATGAAAACTAGTCTTTATTCCCTAGACATTTGAGCGTGTGGCAGTTGACAAGCTAGGTAATCGGTTCGTGGCACGCGACGTACATTTACAAACATTTCGATTACATCCCTTCATATTTGTTTTCACGCGCTACTATTTCGCCCCATTCAATTATACAGCTATTGGAGCTTTCTGTTTCACTCGCGACTCGATTTAAATATTCATACGTACATTTATTTTATGTTACTTGTTACTACCCATAACATTCACTCTGTTGTTATTTCGTTTTGAGAATGGTTTTAACGAATATAGTTTTTATTCATAAAACTTAAATTAAAACACTGTATTTTTACCTTTACCTGAGTCATACTATTAATTAATTTCATTCTAATACATATTATCCGCTGTTCTACTGCACAATAATGATTATATCCGTCGCGTCAACTTTAGTACATACCTACTCATGATTTGTTTACCTGCACAATAGTCGACAACGACTACCCAGTGGAAATAGTTCTTTTGTTGGAAGTTTTTGCTAGAGTTTTTGTAAAGCTCCCTAACATTTTTTTTTTCTCTCGGCTTCGGCGGAATTCTTACAACAATAATTGTTTTCTAAACATCATTTATATCCGGTAGGTACGGTGTGGTTTCTTTTGATACTCCACTTGTTCCATTATTACGGCATGCTTTTTGCCTTATTTTTTATAAATCCTTGCCAATGTGCACTTTTACAAAATAGTGTAAGTATGTAATCCTAATCATTCACTACGTGTTCTAAAATAGAACCAAAAACAATTTTACACTCTGACAAAAAATTACGAGTATCCAGACCTTTAAATAAAAGAGGAATAATAATTTGAATGTCAGGACCTAATTACTGTTGAACTGATTATTCGCAGTTAATTACGCGCGGTCGGCGCTGCTTGTGGAGGATTTAAATTATTACTATAGATTAATTTGCTGCTGAAAATACTGTTACCTGGGGCGAGTTAATTATTTCACTATCTATAACCGTGTTGGCTCAGCGGAGGCGTTTCTGCCATCCGCTGACCTTTTACGACATTTAAACCTTTCAGTAGTTTATCTGGCTCTATTTTTATAGCTCTTAATAAATACCCCGGTTTTATTCAAGTTTACATTCATACCTATAAATAACTTGAATATAAACGTCAACACAGGAAATTATGTTCGACGACATTAATTTATTTCGTAAGGGAGACTTATATTCAGTGTTAAAGTTTAAATAGTCTATGGCTCTCCCTCCAAGACCCCGGTTCATGTTATCTATAAAATTACGTCTTGTTCAACCTATTAGAAAAGTGGTATAATCGTTCATTATCACGCAGCTCAGTATCTAATCCGCGACGTGCTACCACGCCGCCGGCTTGTCTGATGACTTAATTAATGATCCGCCGTGTCGCTGTTAATTAAACAGCTCAGGCAAATTGAAGCTCATGCCTGTGCCCGCGGCTGCTCCAGATTAAAAACAAAATGCAATTTGGTGCGCACCGCGCGACCCGGACTGAGTGTTATTACCGCACAAGGGCGTAAATATCGTCAGTGAAGAAGGATGTGCTTAACAATGTGACGTTATGGAGTCGATGTTTAAGATTTCCCTTTCTATTCACTCCGGTAACTAATCTGAATGTGGGTGTCACGTACATGACCAAATAAAAAAACAATACAGTCTTGCGAACAATACAGTGAAGCATGCCAAAACTACACCGCCACTCTGTGCATATACGCTCACACGCACACATTTACAATGACACTACACCACACAAAGTGCACACATGTTTACGAAAACGGCTTCACTTCACTGTTGACAGCGCTGTCTTGGTTTTTTATTTGGTCTGAGGTCACGTACTTCACGTTAAAATATGTCCAAATATTGAAACAATAACACTTCATCATACATAAATAATTAATTAACTAACGAGTGACCTGTCATGTAAATTACACGTAAATAATTTATGGCCAATGTTATAGAGTGGTTATGTCATGAATACTTATGATTATGACTGATGATATTGGTAGTTTATTTAATTAAACTTTATTGCTGTCACAGATTTGTTAATCTAATTTCTTTGAAAGCCGAAAATACCTGCATAAATTCAGAATTGTAATGACTAAAGCCTCGTGCAGACTGGCGCGACGCGACTCTAACAAAACTATTTCTAAGAAAACTTCACGGTAGAACAATTACTGGTGTCGCGTCGCGCCAGTCTGCAAGTGGCTTAATAAGTACTCTTAGCGGTAAAGCCCGTTAAATGGCAAACAGCATTGGCGACCGCTCGCGCTGCCTGTTTAGCGAGGTAATTGAGCATGTAGTTTCACATTTCCAGTCTCATCTCCGAATATAATTTCGAATTTATCCAACGGAAAATAATTCTGAACTGTAATTTCTACTGTGCGGTTGACAGGTTATTTGTGAACACAAACAAGTGTAATTTAATAACGTTATTAATACACAAATTACTACTTAATAAAATACTGCGCATGTGGCAATTTGCTTTCAATCTTATAGATAAAATCAACCATTTATGTAGCCAAGTAAAAAGTCGGTGGTTAGGGATACTTGTTATATTTTATCATTTCTTACGCTATCCAAACGTCTTAAAGACAAATTTACAAATAAATCAAAAGCTTAATATTTAATTTTGAAATCTGCAGTTATTGAACGGCCGCTTCGACGTTGTCTCATTCATTATTGTAAATTTATTAACTGATTAAATCCGAACGACTAGTTTTTGTTGTATATTAGATATGAGTGGCTTAATTAATGCAATAATATTCATGAGCTGAACGATACAAATTACTGTAAATGCCTATTATGTTATTATTTCTTAATAATGGTGTTATCAGTACTGTCAAATTAGTGATTAATATGTTGTTGGTGAGGCAATTATAGCAAATGACCGTTGTCGGCGAGCCGTTCGCCGAGGTGTGACGGCCGCGTAGGTAGGCGATTACCTGGCGGCCTACTGAGTTATTGACCGATGCTAATTATTTGACAGCGTCTTGTAAACACAGAACGTGACGTTTACACAGTGTTAACATGGTAATTACTGAATCACGAAACTAGTGGAGCTAATTTGTTATTTTAACGTTTATAAAGTAGCATTGATATATTATGAACAAATTGGTGGGTCAGACTATCAGTGTAAATTGAAACTATGATAAGCTTGCGGGCATCGAAAATCGAGCTGTCTTTCCCACGGGGAGCAACGCCGTCGGCAGAAAAATAGCTCGCTCAATTTCTGTGAATTCGTGATAACTTTTTTTATGATGCTGAAATGAATTGTATAAAATCTTTTGTGGAAGTCACAAAGTTCTCTCGAGAATTTTGCTTTCGTCGCGATTCTGAAGAGATTTATTCCTTGTAAAATGATATGTATTCTTCCTTTTTATTATCTTGTGTAGGAGTTTACTTTTCTAAGATGTTATCCGTATTCATTGCTCAATTTAAATGTATGCATAAATAATTAAATACAACTTTACAAGTATTGAACAGGTTATTTCTATGAATAATCTTAACAAAGCTATACCTGGCATAAAGTGTTGTCGGAGACAAAAAAAATACCCTTTTTAGGGTTCAGTACCCGAAGGGTGCCAAACGGAACCCTATTACTAATGCCTCCGCTATCCGTCCGTCCGTCCGTCTGTCTGTCAGCGGGCTGTATCTCATGAACCGTAATAGGTAGTCAGTTGAGATTTTCACAGATTGTGTATTTCTATTGCCGCTATAACCAGTAATAATTAAAAGGGGGTCCATACAAGAAACATGTTTTTTTCGGCGTTTTTTGCTGGATCTTAATACATCTTCTTTTGCTCAATCTTAGAGCTCTCACACAAAACTGGCGAATTCGCATTGCATTGCGAAAATCTGCGAGCTCTCAAAACAAAGCTCCTCTAAAAACCTGCCATGCGGCGTCGTATCGCATCGCATCGCAGTTTTGTGTGGGAGTCCTTAGTCTGACTCGCAGTTGGCCGGTTTTTATTTGTTTCTATTGGTATTTTAACGCATTAACTACTACCATTACCATTATGTTAAATACGTCGTATAGCTGTGGGCGTGGAGCGTGTAGTTTATTGTTATTATTTAATCACGTTGGGCGGTCACGGTAACACGTGTCGTTCGGTGCACGAGCCACTTTAAATTAAATCATAGACCATAAGCTAGGTAGTCAACTCGTACTCCGGTATCGCACGTCTTGTTCCCGTTCTGGAAGCTGACTAAACACTCTCACACCAATTTACCACACACCCTCGAGCTATTTAATCGAGGGTGAAGGGGTTACGCGTGTACTATTGTTAATTCGCTCTAAGAGCTAAGCCTTTGTGTTGTTTGGGTACAACCGTACAACTAAACTAACGCTATTATGTTATGAGAAGTCGATTTCTTGTTGACGTTTGCAGTCTACGGAGTCGAAAAACTTTTGCTCCATATTGTAACAACTACTTTTATCAGGAATGGAGCAAGTTATTAGAAACGAAGAAGAACCTCTTTGTGTTGTTTGGGTGTAATCGTACAACTTCTTCTTTTCATGTTGTTGGTGACTAACCTGGTGTCAGACTTTTAAGCCGCCTATGGGCCTCTGACTTGGCTTCACATGACGTCGAGAAATATATCTCAGGCTGCTCAGGCATGCCGGTTTCCTCACGATGTTGAATCCTTCACCGGTTTTGAAGCAAGTGATAATTATATTAATTATCAATACACACATGATTTCTAAAAGTCAGAGGTGCGTGCTTTGGGTTCGAATTCGAAACCTGTGACTTGGCAGTCTGACGGACAACTAAACTACGCTGACAGGTCGATTCCTTCTTGAGGTTTGCAGTCTACGGACTCAAAAAACTTTTGTTCCTTAAACTGTACCATGTACAACTTGGATCAGGAATGGGACAATTTGTTATTAGAAACGAAAAAGAACCTCCTGTTCACGCGCATACTTGCATCTAATGTAAATAAATTTTACAGGTATTTTTCGTTTTAAAACAGTTAACTATCGACGACCAAAATTAAATAAACAGAGATTAAAACTGAACACAACTGTTACCGTTATGACGATGAATGATCCCTCTGATTTTTTTCTCATCAAATCAGCACCCCAACGCGATCCGCGTCACGTCACCCTCACTTGACCGGCCGATCGAATATTTCGTGTACATTCAAAAATATGTCAGTGGAACCCTTATTGTGTCACCGCTGCCAAACATATCTCCCCTACAAATTGTTTAAACGCGGTAGCACGTGTTACTCGCACGCATTTCACTTTGTGATTTTTGTATGAATAAAAAAAAGATTTCAGTTTCTGTATTTACATAAGAAACCTGCACTGAGTTTACGACAAGTATTTCATTTGTTTGATACTCACGAGGTTATTTTCGTTTATCTCTTTTAGTGTTGGTGTGATGTTATTGTTATCATTGCATTTATAGATAACTAATTTAGGTGTTGTGTGTGATATGAAGGTTTTGGCAGTATCACAAAATCTACAAACCGTGTGAAAGTAAATTAGGTTACAAAAATAATATCATTTTGTTTGTTTAATTTGTCAAAACCAAACTCACCATATATGTTTGCCAACAAGTAACAACATATCGAACCATGGCGTTTCATTGCTTGAATTGAAACCTGCGTCATTTCTCTGCGATATACACAAGACACAAAGTCTTGTGTATATCGCAGAGAAATGAGGATAAAAGATTTTATGAAATCACGGAAAATGTCAAATATTTTCGTTCTGTGACACATTTTATGGATATTTTTGATCAAAGGGAATCCAACGCGAACCTCAACCAGCCGTGTCGGGGAGTAAAGGTAATCGATTGGAATAACGTCCATAATTTCAAGGTTCCCTAGCCATTTCGGGATAATTCCTGCAACATAATACACTATAGACTTACAAAACTTTCAGAGTATTCCCGGTAATATTCTGATTCAATACGAATATAGCTTAAAAAATTGTTCTAAATACCCCAAAATACATCGTTAGGTAAATTTTTTCAAGGTGTTAACCCCACAGTTTACCAAAATAAAAAATCATATAAATATCAATGAATAAACGAAGAAGAATACTTATTTAGCTCCATATGATCTAAAGTGATCGTATCTGGCTACAAACATATTATAATGTTAACCTACTTAAACGACATAATAAAAGCTATCATACTCGTAAACTCGCAAAGTCGTAGTTTTCTCAAGTCGTAACTATTAAGATGTGGAATACTTAGTAAGCACATTCTTGCTCTCGGGCGTATTCAGCTAAACGGGCGTACACGAGACTATGATAAAGTGGGTCCATATAACTTAGACGAGAAAATCTGTACGCTAAGTACGGCTTTCCACGTCCTAACAATATGACGTAAGTTCCGCGTTCAGCACAAACGAGCTCCTGACTTGTTACAGTAATTTGATTAAGTTATTAATTATACAGTCCGCGTATTAATATTTTTAGACAACACGCCCCAAGTTGGTTGTTAATTCATATTACAGAATTTCTAAACATTGTAACAAATATTAAAATGCTTGTATTTTTGTTAACAGGCTGCTGTAAAATGCGCTTCTTCTCCTCGCACAAATGCCCTGTCGACCAAGCCTCGCTTGCCTTTGGCGGCGCTGGCGGCCGACCCAGGGCGAAATCATCCGCCCAACAACGTCAACTCTCATGTAAGTAACAACCATTATCTTGTCTTAGATGTATATGTCAAACAAATGTGGTAGATTGCTGTCATCCTACTACCGAATTAATGGTGTGCAAACGCGATTTAGAACTATTGTAGAACTGTTTAATGCATGTGTTGTATGTGTTTGTTTTGAATAGTTTCGTAGACATAACACAGTAGGTGGTACACTCTATTTGTATAATTTGTGCAACAGTACATCACTTAGAATTTTAGTGCGATTCGTGCGAATAGCGGCAAATTGTTTCTAAGCAATAGTTTCACTCTCAAAAACAAAGTCGAGCAGTTAACAGTGATCGTCCATGTTCTTACATCCGCACCTAAGTTAAATGTGTCTGGTGATCTCACACGTCTAAATGCAGCGAATCTAAATCTGTAAGCCATCGAGCGTGCCTCTTCCGGGATCCGCTTTCTCGCCAAACTCATAAAACGTATGCAAACTGCCAATCGACTTGTCAACGCGCGTCGACTCATCTCCAAGTTGGCTTTTAAACCTCTGCGAAATGCATACTTTGTTTACTCGTATTTTAAATAGTTTGTCAAACCATTAAGCATTGAATTACCGCAAGAGTAAACTTAAGTTTTGTACTGATTGAAGATAACCTAACCAAACGTAATTTCCAACTGTGCTGCACCTGCATTTTTTCAAATACCATCACCAAAAATAGATGCCTGAAGGCATCTATTTTTGGTGATATTGTGTTGGTTCATTATGCTGTAGGTATAGTTTCAATTTACTGTTGTTTTTAATAGTAGCTTCTCTGACCGTGTGGAATCATAATTAACAGAAAAGAAATCAAAAAAATAATTGAAAGCCAATTTATTTTTGATGCTGATTGGAGATCTGTGTTTCCAATTAGTAATTGGCAGTGTGTAAATTAAAAAGCTTTTTGAACTAATAAACTGATATATGAATACCATATTACATTAAATTGGAAATTACTTGGAAAGTTTAAACCGAAAATAGACATGCCAAAATTATTGCGAAATCCATCTCGAATGCGAAATTATTTATTAATCGGGCCAGTCGGCAATGGCAGGGGCTGTCCAGCGACGGCACAAGCTCTCGACTAAGTATTTAATTGGCTCTTATAATTTTTTTATTAGATTCACTGCACTTTTTGGTGGGGTTAACACTAGTGTTTATATTAGGCTTCATCACCTTTATAGCATTTAATATTGCCAACAAAAACAACAAAAGTATTCGGCCTGGTATGCCTTTCCGGTTTGCGAGAATCGAATATTTATTTCTTTACTCGACGACGCGTGTGCTTGAGTTCTAAATAGGTTCATATTTCTGATTCGAAAGGAGCACTCTGAGCGGAATGTGAGCAGTTTACCCTGTGTGCTCCCCCGTGAATTTCGACAGTTCGCCGACGCCAGCCCAGATATGTCGCAATCCCATCCAATTTGCCTCCCGCCGCTCGTGCTGTTGCTCGAATAAAGCGGAAAATCTTGCTCCGCAGCGCGCCGCCGACGGAATAAATTATGTCAGCTTCAATATGAAACTGTCGGAAACGAAGGGCGCATATAAAACGTTAAGCTTAAAGCTAATCGTTAATAAAACATGCTTATCTGAAATTAAATGCAGATTTATTAAGCGTATGGGTGGATGTTAAAAAGAAAATCAAGCCAATATTTACTAATTCTCATCTCCATACAGAATGGTGCAGTGCAGCAATGTGGTTGTTTTATTAGAAGTCCACTCGGTTGCAGTTTACCGACTATATCACGGTTTAAACAATATCTAGAGTTGAGCGGAGAATGAGCACGATCGTTTGGCACGAGCTGGGAACGCGCCGCTGCGGTGTCGGCTAATAGCTCTTCGCAGATTCAATTTGCTGTCGAATAGAATATAGCCTCCCGGTGCGCACTACGCGATCATTAAGTTACCGCTCTCGTCTCCGACGACGAGCCAGTAAAATTTGCTTCAAACACCTACCACTCAAGTCAACTAGCTCCTAACTTTAATTTAATTCGCTTCCTAATTAGTTCAGCAAGTAATTGACTTAATGTGACCTAGCTTAGGTTAAAAACTTAATTAAGTTCCAAGATTTTCAGTGCTTGCTATTTCTTTTAGAACTTTTCTATAATGATCAATTATGATGAAATGAAAATACAAATAGGCAGTGAATTTGGATAGTGAATGAATTTCAGACTACCCGATAGCCATCATAATGGCTGTTTTGAGATCCGTATGGTCCCCAAATAAATAAACTCAAACGCAAAGCATTTATTTCAAATAAACCAATTACAGGTACTTTTGAATTGTCAAGAGGTCGGTCAGTCAGAAATATGAAGCTAGTTGCCCATTCCAACGCGTAGTAGGTTCCTATGGAGAAGAACGGGCAAGAAACGTGGAGTTTCTTGCCCGTTCTCACGCTTTTAAATCAGAATATTTTTACAAAAAATTCGTTAGTTAAAGGCTCGTGCAGACTGGCGCGACGTGACCGTGAAGTTTTCTTAGAAATTGTTTTGGTAGAGTCGCGTCACGCCAGTCGGCACGAAGCTTTTTTGTACTTATCACATTTTCCTTTACCTACTCAATGCCTAGTACACCTAGGTGTTTGAAAATGGTTTTCCGACTCTCAAAACACAAGTCTCTGTTTATTTTTTACCTGACCAACTTTTATACAGTTAATATTACACACATACCAATAAATGTACCTGTGTTTGTAAGTTAACATGAAATTGGTTGCGGCGGACATGGATTGGTTTCGACAGAAGAGCGTCCTTATTGTGTTGTCTCCGGGAAAGCTGGCGTATCGCCATGGACGCGACACGCTGCCAATGCCAAATGTTTTTTATTCCCCTTTCTTGGCGATATTGCCGTTTGCTTACTTCACTCTGACTTGCCTTATCTTAAATGACAAACGGGTCGCATCGTTCATGGTTCAATAGAGCTGCTTACGTTACCTTAAATTATTCCGAATTTTTGCATAGGTACCTTAACTACATCCATATTTATTGTTAATGAACAATGACTTTTCGGGGTAATATAAAGATAAATATTTAATCTATTCTTTAAAAACGTGTTGATCACCCAATTATGATCGCCTTTTTGCTTAATGATCCTCTTTTAAATTTATCGTATAGTTGATCGCTGTAACTAAGCTAGGTTAGGTTGGATTAGAAGTGTGACAAACAACGCGCGAGCCGAGCGAGCGAAGTGAGCCCTGCCCGGCGAGCGCTACATCCCATTTTGTAGTGGTTACTAGGCCGAGTCATATCGCAAAAACTGATCGCTTATTGTACATTTAAAATATAATGTATTTAAAATGGATCAAGAAGGCTAATAATACTACAATGATTTCGATTGAAATAAGCCACGCTCACGTTCATTAAACACAGCAATTGAATTGATACGTTTATTTACAAAGCGCTTTGCAAATTTAATGGATTTATTGGTAAATGATGTCTTCATTGAACTTTAATTGAAATTGCACAATGGTTCGCAAATTTACAATTCGTAACATCCAGTGAACCGTAGAGAATTTTATAATAATGTCATATGAATATGATGCATGTTAATATTTGTTCGCCCACCCAGGTTGATTTTATTAATTATAAAACACAACAGTTCAACATTGCATACCTGTTTATTATATGTTGCATACATTACGTATGTTTATGAGAGATAAATTAAGCTTCCGAGAATAATTTAATTACGCGCCCAAATTAGTACAATCTCACCTATAGTGGCTTAATATTAAAACTGTTTCTCAACAACGGTGAGAACCATGTCTAGAAACGTTTTCTGTTGGAATGAATTTTACTTCTGTATAAAGTTCCAATATACAAGTATTCTGACTGTGTTTGCTGAGAAGTCGGTGAGATTTGTTCTGAGAACTTGAGCCCCAGACGAAATAAAATGTCAAACAAGTTTATTTAATGCATAACGACATGACTACAGCTGGAAATTATGTTAGCAACCTGACAGCATATTAATGCGACACGACTACACCACGGAAAATGTTTCGTAAACTAAAACTGCCTTTGACATTTAATACACTTTTATTATGTTCGCTGTTCATTTCATGTAAAACCCTGAAATTATTAGTACGTACTTCTTAGCACTCCATTACATTTTATGTGCAATTAAATAGTTTGTTTCGTTCAGTTTAACGAGTCATTACGTAGTTTAATGCAGCAATTCTTTGTTTTGCTATCAGCGCAGAGGAAAAAACGGCTTTGTGATCTTTAACCCAACATTTGCCAAGGGTAAAAACGTGAACTGTGGTGTAGGTAAACAAAAACAAGAAACATGTAGGTAGCAACTCAGTTGTAACTGAATTCCTGTTAAATTAATAGATATTGATATTCCTATGCAACCAAATACAACTATTCAAAATTCCGGTATAAATGTCTGATTTAACGCCCATGGCACCCTGGAAATATTAATTCAATTACATATCCATTCAACCGGCTTGCCGCACTATATTAATTCTAGAACGGTCTGTCGCAAAATTCCATTTGGAAATACCACGGGCTAACGCCGCCGCTTGATGTCCGCGTCAGATCTGATTGGTTCGTGATAGGCTACGCCTAATCCACGTGTTTTTGCTGAAATCTCCCCATACCTATTTGAAGCTTAAACTTAACGTGTTTTGACATATTTGAGTGCGAATATTCGCGACTTTGTGGCTGTCGGCCGCCAAAACTAAAGCTTTCTATTCAAATCCCAGTATTCCAGTCACAATTTTTATGTATCTATTAAAGCTAGTCTAGTGCGTTTAAGACAGTTTTGACTTATTCTTAAGGTTCTAACTCCTAAGAGCCCAGATAAAAAAAAAACCTTACACACAAAAGAGTCAAGTGAAATGGACAAAACTCGCCACATTTGCGAAAAATCACACCTTGGCGCAGCATAATTAGAGCGCGGTACTAGTGTTGTGTCAACGAAACAAGAGGAGTAACGTGCTACCACATAAATAAATTATGCAATACGCCACTTAACTACACCACACCCTTGCACCTCGGTACAGATACCTAGCTTAGAAGTGACTAAACCAGACTAGTGCTTTCAACTTTATTTTAAAACAGCTACACAATTTAAATACAGCAGTTTACTACCAAATTAATGCCATAAAATAAATTACACAACGTAAATTAAACAAACCGGTCGGTACCGGTAGTAGTATGATACTTCCACCCGGAGGGATTTCATTACATATGAATTATCATCTGACATCCAGTATTAAGCTGAACCCGAGAGTGCATATCCACTGGAGTGTGTTCATGAAAAATGTAATTGAATGATTTATCTCGTTGGTCACGTTTCGCCGCCATATGGACTTCTCATGAATAAGTAATGTTCGGCTGCGGTCGTTGTTTCAATTAGCGGTTGTGTCGACGTTCGGCGTCGGTCGGGCACGACTGCTTCCCGCCAGCCACCCGCCACAGACAGCTTGCACAGAAATCAAAACTATTGTCGAATTAATGCCGTAACGTTCATAGATATTTAAATCTTATTTAAAATTAGTTTTGTTTTTCCGTGGTAATTGCAGTTTCCTCTGCAAACGTGTCCTCGTGCTTTTTATGGGTGCCTGTTTTATCTTCCCACTTGTCTTTAGTCAGTCCAGGTATTGGAAACCGTCTTTGTTCATATTTAACTTCACGATCACACCCTTGAAAGGGGAATGTATGATATCCCTTGGCATATCTATCGATCACTTAACATAATTTATCTTAATTATGATAAACAAAAAGCTTTTACTGAAGTGACTGGCATTAAATCAAGGTCTACTAAGTAAACAGTAACAAATCTCAACATTTTGCACTTGAACAAACCTCATGTGTGAGTGAGCCCCGTGTTATTCCTATAATTGGGGCGTACGATAATGAGCGAAAGTAATTATGTGGCAACATCCCCCGTTACATCTCCGAGAGACACGACCCATTCGGGGATTAGAGGGGATCTCGCTCGCCTACGACGGATTAAATTGATATGTGCGACGCTGTTTAACTCGTTTTATGTAAAGGGTCGGAAAGCAATCCCTTTTATTAGAAGTGGAGACATAATCTTGTGCGTATGTCTTTTTGTTGTCTATTATGGGAGCTGAACGTCTCAACTTTTATTGTTTTTCCCATTTTCATAACCTACTTGGGATACTATTTAGGAAGGGTTGTTTATGACATCTACTTAGTATTTTGACAATCATGCTTTTATGTGTCTTGTGAATCTATTTTATTTGCTTGATATAAATGTATTTATTTATTCTTAATAGATATTGTTCTGAGTATGCGAATTTCACCAATATGTATAAAGATTTTGTTCCGGTCGACGACCGTTCCCGGAAATGGTGTCGTTTACATAAACCTAAACCGGCCGCGAGTAATGGCCTCTACAGTTGTATGGTACAGAGATACGACTTGAATTGCAATGCACTTTGTAATTCATTCCGTTTTTTGCTTACGAGTGATTATATTGTGTTTCAAACCTAAATTATACATATTGTATCTAAAACAAGATTAATTGGTCACAAGCCGTTGTTCGCATGAACCTTTTTATTTGATTTTACACCCACTTCCACTAATGTCATTTTATTACACTCGGAATTGAAAATTACTTAATTAAAGCACGATATTATCAAGTATCCGGTCATTTACGCGGAAATAGGACGTACAATTTTGTGGAAGTGGTACCTGTCAGTCATTTACCCCTTTATAAGCATTGCTTAAGTTAAGGACAAGCGTAAAAACGACAAAAAATTATGGCTAAACTCTACTGACGTTAATCAGTACTTAACTTTACGTAACATTTATACTATGGGAGTAATATTTTAAGCAACATGTAAAATATTATATGACCTGTATTAATCTCCAAGTTCAACGTTTAACGGAAATAGCACTTAACAACTGAAGCAAAACTGATACATAAAATTGAAAGTTAACAATCCGTAAAGTTATATAATGATTTGGAAGTTCATTGCGAAAGGGTCGTCGAAGTTATCCATTTACGGAGAGTTATACTCGTTTTATTTTCTTTTAGCAGTCCTGTACAGTGTTCGTCGCTGAGCATCACAGTCGCTTCCCCCGCTTGAACGAGCGCCTTTCGAACCCTACCGTAAAATAGACGCGAAATGTGATAAATGGAAAACTCTTTTTATTGTCGGGGCCCGGGGCACGTTACGTTATGGGTCGGCTCCACTCATCCCGCCGGCACCCTCGCTTTCCCGGCCCGTCTTATCAAGTTTTCTTATATCCTAGTTACCGCTCAATTTTGTGAGCCTTATATATAAAAAGCTTTTCCTCTGCTCCCCTCTTTGCAACAGAATTGATCTTAAGGTATCTGTCTGTACACAAGTCTCTATCACTTAAGTGTGTAACAAAGCTTATGATTTTCTTGCCCTGTTGAGTGCGGGCCTGATATTTAAATTGACCCTGCATTTGTTTTATCCAGGGTATTACGCTGCTTCAAGACGCTGGTACGTCGGATGACAGTGGACGGGCATCAGAAAGACTAACGGGTAGTTCTGTGGCGCCTCGCGATCCCGATTCTTCCCGTGATCGTCTTAGTGACGTAAGTATTTTAATCTTACATCACTTTACTCCCTAGTACCCATTACCAAAAGCAAGTCGTGTCTTAGTGCATAGAACCTTCAGCAATGAACTCTCTGCAAAGCCCTTTCATATTATTTCTCTATCTAAGAAATTCACGTAGGTATGAAAATTCTTACCGAAATCATTTACATCCTGTTCGTTCTCTACGCCACAAATGTCGTCTGTGTCGTGCTTTTTAATAATAAGAATACGTTGACTTTCAATGAGGTGCATGTACGAATTCACTTAGTGTTGTGACTGTAATGCGTGTTAGATCGTGAAATAAAAGTATACCTAAATGTCTTCTATTTTTTTGCATATCTTCTCGTCTCTCCTATTATTATAATTGGCAATATTGAAGATACGATTCTATCTTTAGAAGAGCGCTTTTCCTCTGTTTGCTATGTTACTTTGAAAGCATTGTGGCTAAGACGAGTGTTAGGAGAGACGGGACAAACTTCACCACCCCTAGTCACTCCAATCCACTCATATGTTCGCTTTCTCTCTCCTGCCTACAGGCCAGTAGCCGCTGTAGTTCCGGAAAAGGCTATATCGTGAGTATTATCAATGTTGTCCGTTTGCTGTGTAGAACTTTCTTTATTATTTTTCTTCTATTTCACCACGCACGACTCAGTAGAACCCTTTGCTGCATGCATGATTGATAGGCTGAGCTAGAAATGAGTAGATGTATTTTCTTCAAAATATGAAACATGTTATGCTAAATAGATATCATAATTATTGTCATTATGAATATCTAATATGACACTAACCCATAAATCAATACGGTCTATGAATAAATTGAATGAATTAAAGTCGAAATAACCCTTGTCTGTTGGAAAAGACATGTAATGGCTATAATTCTCTATTACTGTGTGCAAATTTACCCAGATCACGCAACACACATATACCCTGTTCGATATTCGGCGCGTATCGCAGCTAAATCACGAGATTTGTCGAGGCGGTGCCGTTCCGTACTACATAACATTACCTGCGCCCGTCCTGAATACTTCATGTTCTGTATTTATTTGAAATTGTAATATCTCAGCCTGATCCCTTGTTGTTTCCCCCGGCGTGAACTTATCTCATAAATAACGCGTAACGTATTCGTCGATTTATGTTACGATAATAGTCTTCTTTCCCATATGAATTGGACTTTCCGAGATTGTTTGATGGTAATTAAGTATAGAATACATTCATCTACTGCCAAACACTTCAGTTTGATCATATATTCTGTAACAGCAATAAACAAGCTACATTAAAAATCACCCCATTACTTTAAGCAGACTATTCGCATACTTAAAATTCTAAGCAATTTGTTTTAACATACTGTTTAGAATAAATTGCACGCTTGGTTTAGGTGTGAGTTCTATTCTTAGAAAATAAATAAATGATTTCGATTTTCTGGTAAGAATGATGCTGGCAGCTTTCAGATAATTGCGGCTTTAATCTTCAGCTGCGGATTGTAGTAAAAAATGTATCTAATTTAAATCAACATGCATGAATTGAGCAAAGCCAACCGACTTCCTCTAAACGCCACATTTTTTACTCAAATATTTTTTTTCTCCTTTTGCAGTGTGATAGCGAAGGCGACGATGACAAGGCAAGTACTTTAATATTAATATCACTTCTCCAAACTTCGCAGTTAATGTTTCTAAACGATATTTACGAATCGCGTAAATTAATTAAACCAGTCTTCAACTCCTCGACTCTTTGAGAGTTGGAAAAGTTGAAACAGAGCGTTGGAAATAAATGTCCGTGTAATGTAAGTGGCGAAGTTGCTCGTTCCCGGTTTATTACCCGGTCGGACTCGCCTGTACACAGTGATTAATCTCGCGGGGCGGTACGCCACGTTCTAAGCACCTGTTTACCAAATTGTTTAGTTGGATTGTGGTTAATGAATTGGACCTGATTTCTTAACGTTTTGAACTCAGAACTAGCTTAACTATAGTTATATAGGTGATGCTGTTCGCTGGCGGTTGTGCTAATCGAATGTAGGTAGTGTAAGAAGTCCGCTTTGTAGTCGGATTGTACGAGTACATGCTCCAGGGGCTTAACTAACTCGTCAACAGGTTGTGAAATGCGAGTCAAAAGCGGCCAGAGTTTGAGTGTTGAGCTCTCCGACGCGTGTAGACGTGGCAAAGGGCGCTGATTACGCGCCGTCGCTCTGTTCAGTAATTACTAGATTGGCGCAGTCTGGAAGTGCCCGTAATTAAATACATTACACCGCCTTTAGCGGTGCTAACTACTGGCAGTTGCACTATAACATCTCATGTTATTTATACTAAATCTGTTGTCTAACTATTAAGTTATAAAGGTTGAGTGTTGCTGAAATGGTATTAATTTATGTATTTATTCAAATGTTATCGTAAACTCTACTCTCGTTTTATAATTTGAATAATCGTGTCATTTTGATTAATTAATTAGTATAAAAATATCAAAACAACATAATACTGCAAAGTAACTTAAAATCGATCGTAACAGCAGCTGGTAATGTCTTAACACTGACTTTGTCCACTTCAAATACAGCCCAGTCTAAAAAAAACAACCTCGTAGAACAATCTGTGACAGCAGTCGTGCAAATCCGAAAGCTTTAAAAGGCTGATACCATTGTTTTACCGACCGCAACCCCGACTCGACCGTTCCCCTTAATCTAATTATCTGGCCGCTTCGCTGCCTGCTCCGGACGAAACACCCCACCCCAATTTCTCTCAATTTTCTCAGGAGAACTAAGTATAAGTGTTTTATTAGACAATCTAGCCCTTGATGTGTAATGAAATCTCGGTTTTGTATAAGATAGATAGAATATTCTTTATTATTTACAAATTGTACACCATAAAAAATTCAGATATAAATGTAGACATTTTACATAGGGTAAGCTTCTTGTTGAAGCAATTAATACTTTCGTGAAGTTTACAAATACGTAAGTTGAGTATGTTGATGATATTGCCTTGCTATTATTATGCTGCCTAAAGACGTCCAGTGCCAGAAATTTCCCTCCCCAAAGCATCGCCATATCGACTGCTTCTCGCACCCAACTGATGACTCTAAAGATATTCGCCATGTCATCAGTTCATCTCGTGAGGCCTACCCATGCTTTGCCTTCTAGCACACGGTAGCCACTCCAGAAACTTTCGCCCCTTCGGCCACTTTATCAACTCTTAAAACATGTAAATAAATACAAGCTTGTTAGGCCAAACGTATTCCATGGAACCTAAGCCGAATGGATTTAAAACCTGTTCTTCTTCTTAATTATTTATTTAAGTTCAGTTTATCAAAAAGTAAACAACAAATCCCGAAGTGCCAATTCAAGTGAAATCTAATTTAAACAAAAGTAATCCCGTAGTTGTCAAACATAATCGAATTATGAAGTTGAACGGCACAATAATGGCAGTAAATGGATATCTGAGGAGGAAATCAGACTCGAGTCTGTTGTGCCGTAGTCGATTAATTAAATTATCCCGTGAAGTTGACAGCGCTGAGCACGTCGCTCGGAGCATCGCAAGCTGGGAGCGATGTGTAGGTGAGAGCGGGTGCCGTGGTAGCGCGTGCCTGCTATTGCTCGCTACACTTAGCTAGAGAGCGCCACTAACTCGATCCGATTCCACTTGGGCTATTTGCACTCCGAGTTCAATTATGCCTCCACTTTGATATGCAAATCCGGTCGCGTTTGGCTAATTACGTAGACGCTTCCGTAACATCATTTCAAACGTCAACTTACTGTACCTACGTCACGTAGCCGTAGAAATAGTATAATATTTGATTTCTAGCAGTACGCAGCTGCTAGAAATCAAATATTATACTATTCCTTTTTTTTTTAAGTAATAACTGGCTTAGTTGTAGTCATATTAATAATTATGTTAGGACTTTGTCAGACGGTTACGTGAAAAGTAATTCTTCAGTGTCTGTTATACTCAAGTTTGCTTAAGTTACTCAAATTGAACTTCCTTCTTAAAGTTCCCTGACAACAATGGAGAGGTTATGAATATAGCTTGAACATGAATCTGAGCAAACTCCGAGCTCGGTAAACTCTGTTATTAGCTTAGTAGTAACAGGAGCTGGCAACTGGCGATGCAGGCGGTGGACCGGCCCGCCCCTGCATAACCACAATCCGTCGGGTTGCGCACTCATACCTAACTTGCCATTTACAGTTAATGCAACTAACACACCACACCCGTGTACATTGTCATAATGTTGATCAGGTATTTTAACATTGAGAATAATTTTCACATTATCATATTTCAACCTACATATATTATAAGAAATCTATTGCTGTCCATATACTTTGACAAGTATATTAGAAATAAATCTGTGTCGTAGGCTCATCATCATTCATCAGGTGAGCATATCACTTCGGGTCGATTTAAGCGGGTGGTGGGAAATCTGTGCGTACAGCTACAGCGTAAGGGGAGGCTGTCTAGAGCTGTCACATTAATAAGCTCATGAATATCGGCTGCCACCAGCCTTAGGTGCTATTAACACTAATCTCGTTTATATTTGTGTCCGTTGATAAAAACAAAACGATTATAAAACCCCATAAATAAAATAGCAAAAACTTTTATCATTTGTATTCGGTGGAAGCATTCATTTCTTTTATGCTGCATGGGGTGCCACTTGGAAAAATTTACCTTACGCAAAGCTGCCTCGGTTAATTGAAAGAGCTTCTTTCGTTTGGTGTAATATTTTACGGCACAGTCTGTGCCTCGTTGCGGTTACAGCAAAACGGGCTCGCTCCGACACACCAGTTTTCTTTAGTGCTCTCTCCTTGGGCGGCTTACGACTCCTCTTAGAACTCGTTTTAGAAGCAACAAGAAAATAATTTAATCTACTCCACAGAATCGAAACATAAATTTGTTTTCAACATTATCTTAATCGCTACTTCTCTTTTATCATCTTTCAGCGTTGCCTTATTTCTTAAAATTCTTTTTACTTTCATTTCCTTTGCGTAGAATGCCCTCAGAGTTTTTCAAATCAGCAATTATGGTGAAAATTTGATTTGAATTGCGGAGAAATTGTGTGGGCTTCTGTAGATTAGGTTTTCATTCCGGGAAAATTTCCTTTTTTGAACTTTTGTTCATATTTAATTTTTTTATTACTTCGCGTACCTATTAGTGTGAAATGTATGTACACAAGAAAAACATGAAGATGTTTAGTGCAGTAGTGTGGTATACCCACATGTACCGCAATAAATCGGCCGCACCCACGGGGACGGCGCTGCGGCACGCGAGATAAGGGTCACCGCAACACCATTAAGTACTACAATGTCACAGTTCCGCCGATCAACTACATAAACCCCTCGCCTCCCACTACAAGCTTTATGACTTACTCGCACCTACTAACATTTCATCCATCATTGAACCACCAACGTTGGCCTCCGCAAATACCGGTGTTATTTTATTGTAATTTAATACTACTGTAATTATAATAAACTACATAACTGCGTGATTAACATAATGTTTCTAGAATGTTCTACTTTTGTCTTGTAAACGAGCATAAAGTGAAAGAACAAATTGCGAGTTTCCCCAGTATTTTCCTCGCTCGGAAAAATATATGTTTTATTAAAGCTCGGCATTTCCGAGAGCGCGGCAACCCTCGGGGCGAGGGTGGGCTGGCTCAGGGGGATGGGTTCGGCGGCGCGCCAGTGTATAACAGACAGTAGAGGGATATAAAACATATTTACGCGCCTATAAAGTACTCTCGTACGCTCGCTCTCCACCATTTTCTTTTGTTCCTTGCTCGCAGCCAATGATAATGCTTTCTCCCGTTCGGTTAAACTTATTTCTTTGCCGTCTTATCTGGCTTTTCTTCGGCACTTTTATTTATAACCGAAGTGGTGAAATGTAACAACGTGAAGTAAACGATTTTGGTTTCAGCTTGCTTTTTGACATCTTGTTTTTTTGTTAAAGGTTTATTCGTGTTGCTTTGTTATTTTTATTCAGACATATTGTTTATATAGACGTCTACTTTTTTTTTACATTTACCATTCATTGTTGAACACGTAGCATTTTAATTTATTGTTACCGTAACCAGCGGTTAAGTTGGATCCGCAATGGTAGCGCGCGCGCGAAATTAAATTTTTCTGACGTTTTTGCACTTTACGTCGAGTGTCAGGTCGTATATTGATCAAAATATGATTCGCAACCAACAAATATATATTTACAGAATTAGAATCATTAATACTTTTCCATAATAGATTTGTTCGCGGGCTGCCACTGCGGATCCTCCCTAAGCCAATAAATCTGTTAACCATTTGATAATGGATACTTATCTAGTAGACCGATACTAATCAATTGGTTGCTCATTTACACTTACATGGATGTGATAAAATTATAAACGATGACTGAAAGAAACTGTAGAGCACACTTAAAGCTATTCAGAACAAGCAGAACGGAAGTCAAAGTGTTAACAGCAAAGCGAAGAGCGTCTTAATCTTGCGCTACGGTACGGCTCAGAACAGAAACCCCTTGCGTAGGTGAGAGGGTGTAATAACAAGAGTCGCCCGTTCCCCGCCACGCCACCCTTCTGTCGCCCGCAGGCTCACCCGCTCGCAAAGTTCTACGGAGATTCCTATTACTCCGTCCGTGCTCCAGTCTAACCTGCTTGACTTAGATAAGACCTAACTTGCTACGATGTAAACTGAACCTTAAACCTTCGTACTTACATCACTCACATTTCAAGCCTTTGTTAAATGTCGAACGTAGACTTATTCCTATCGGTTGGTCATGTAAACAAGTAATATAGAGCCAAAGTTTTCCTATTATTAGAACTCGTGCAATAGAGTCTATTTAAAATAAACATCAGCTCTTGTTATATTTAGAAATACATAATTCTTGCAAGTGAAAGCGAAAAACGTTGTTGCTACTTTCGAAACGTGTAGGACAAAGAGGCGTCCTCAAAGGGCCTCATCCGAAGGCAGGCGAGTGTTAGCACTCGACGCCGAGGTCGGGATATCTCTCGACGGATCAGCAGCTCACTCGGGATGCACTCTGCGATTCCGTTTGTCACTGCACCCGACTGCGGTCTGAGCTCCCGCTCTGATAAACGCATGTCAACGTGCTTTGAATGCCAAGCGCATTTAACCACTGAAGCCGGATAGAAGCTTACCGCGTACGGTATAATTCTGCACTATTAGTGATATCGCAGTGTTAAAGCTCCTAATAATATATTTGCTATCATGCTTACCTATAACATTGACTAGAAAACTTAAATATTTAAAATAAGAAATTATTGGTCTCACATGATTATGAACTATAATTATAGAATCTTGTAGTTATTTTCTTCTTGTTAATAAACAATCAGTAAATCCCATACCTATTTACTTATATCGAAAGTCCGCGGAAATATTTATGTATAAAAATTGGACGGTGAATTGCTGAATTAATTTTAATGTATCACGAGCCACAATATATCAAGCGGAGCAGGGTACTGCGGGCGCGGCGCACGACATGTACCGCAGATAAGCCGCCCGGCTATTTGCACGTCGTCGTAGTCGTGTACGACCCGGCCCGGCCGTAATTAGCCGGCCGCAAAGTTCGCCGGAATGTTACACGAACACCCCTCGAGCCCACGACTAACACAATACACGCTGCCGTACGCAAATTATACAAGTCCCTTGGAACCGATGAGCTTTGCCCGTTTGTGACGTCACTTTGTTTGTGTTTGAAATGGCGACTTCACATGCTTCCCTTATACACAAATCAGCTTTTAGTTTACCAAAAAGCCGCTTAAGATCTATTACTAATACTTCCGGGTTTAGTTGGATTGTTAATTGTACGTACACCAAATATAGTGATAAATAAAGTCCAAATAAAGAACTCCGAAGTTGAGTGGTCTCCCAGCAATTATTTAAACGCAAGCAATAAACCCCCAAAAATACATACACCTACGGGGTGAATTTTCCAAGTAAGTATACCTGAATGGCCAAATCCGAAAATACAAGATATAGTCTCGAGTCCATCACCCCAAAGAGTCGGTCAGTTACTTACAAAGTTTAAGCTAGTTGCCCATTCTAAAACGTAGATCCCTATGGAGAAGAACGTGCAAGAAACTACAATACCTCGTTCGACTCGACGCTCGAAAAGTGCTGATTCTCAGCCTAGTTTGAATAAATGAGTTTTGATTTTGACCCCACCGTGCCGATGTCCCGGGGCAGATTTTGATAAAAACTGAAACTGCACGCGAAATAAAACCGTATGTAGGTATACGACTAACCAATTTCCTACGTACTACCATTTCTATACAGCTCATTTTTATTCACAATAAGTATTTTGAATCTAATTATAAAAAATACTAGACCAAGCGCTCAAAGCTTTCGAAAAGATAACACCTAACGGTTAAAGCCTCAGCAGTCGTTATTTTCGTCGTAAATAGCTCTAGGTCGTTAGTGGCCCCAGGAACCGGGAAAACAAACATGTTCCCCGACGACAATGTGATAAAGCAGAGAATACACCGTCCCGTCTGACTTGAACCATTCCACGTCCATTAATAATTCGCTAACTTTGCGACATCACCCAATTTATACATTCCGTCTGGAGTGAAATTTCAAGGAATTATTATAAAGTAATCTAAGTTAGGCGACCCATAGAGAGACGAGGGGGATGACAGGTGTTTAAATATACCGCAACGCTTCCCCACACCGCTAACAGATTGTAGTCCAAGACGGAGTCATTGAAGCGCGCTGTCGCTCGAGCTTACTGAACTTGCTACGTTAATTACTTGCTATGACTCGGAATGCATTTCATATCTCAGTGGTTAGGTGCATTGTCTGCTTTGAGGATTTGCCAACTCAAGCGTGATTTGTTAATGTTTAACATTATAGCTGTATGTTTATTTTATTTAGATTGATTAGCTGTTTATTTATGCGATACATAAACTGTCAGGATGAACGATCGGTACTTAAAAAAATATTTTAGAATTTACAACCTGGGGAAGTTATTAAAGCATTCAAACGTGAATATTTTTTCTGTTAGGCTCTAGACAGACGGACTACATTTCAACTGCAAATTTACAGTTTGGATGCAGTTAGTACGACTCAGTTTTATTGCAGTCGTACTAACCGCATTCAAACTGTCAAATTTGCAGTTGAAATGCAGTCCGTCTGTCTGAAGCCTTAATGTTATTTTTATAAATCACGAAGATACAGAATAAATATAAGATAATATTTTTGTGATCATTGCTTTCGATATCCTAGCACTAGCACACAATTGACACAGCATTGAATTTAAAAAGCATTGCGTTAACAATTCTGAATTTACATCCACGTAAACGAAACGGTCCAATAAAAGCTCCGTAAAAGCTTGTCAATTTATACATTATTTTATGGTTCTTATCTATACTTAATCCAAGCGTGTATATTTTGTTTTAGAATGTTGATATTATGATTCAGTGTCATTAACTTATTAGCGGTAAAAATAAAAATGTAAATATTATAATTTAAATGTAAGTATTTTCTAATTCAGAAGTCTAAAAGTGAAATTCTTAGAAAAGCTATAGTCTGCTCATAATTTACTGCTAGTAAAAGTAAATATTTCATTCTTCTAAACCCATAAAAATGCTAAACAGCGTGATTATCTTGTTACAAAGTGCCAAATAGTGTTTATATTGTATTTTACCCCACGTCGGATCATAAATTATTTTCCTTATCGATGCCGACACGCCGTTATCGTCCCATCTTACTTTTACTCGACTCCCACGCCTACGATCACGACCACCGTTTATAGTAATTTGTCGTCAAAAGCATTAATACAACACTTGGTTCTTTTTATTGATGCTTTTTTTTGTAGACTTTTAATGTTTATGAATATTATTAGCTTCTTAATATGCATTTCCATGGTTTTGTTTTACAACATAACATAAAATATACTTGTAAGACACATCATTATTATATTATGAACTCTAAAGTACCTTTCTGCGACGCTTTAGTGTTTGTCGTGTCGGATTATTTCCCTCTTTATGCCGGCGAGCGAGATGCGTCGACCACTTTGTTGTTTTATACTTCGTCTCGAAGCGACTTTATGCATCGCCTCATTGCTCTTCGCCGTTTCGCTTAGTTTCCCCTCTCTATTTTCAACTCGCGTTACTACGTAAATTTATTTTGAAACAAGTGATCCGCCGACATCCTTATAAAATATGTAGGACGTTGTTGCGTTTTATTTATGTTTATTTTCTCTTTGTGTTGGTTTTAAGGCAAATTAATGCTTTTGTTTCATGACTTTACCTACTAAAACAATACATTAATATGCAATGCATTGCAACATCGTACGGTCAAATCTTAATAGGTATGGTAATTTTGTTAGGATTTAGCATAACGTTGTTGGACGATTGTCTAATAACAAACGGATTGGGTATCAGTCAGCTATCATCAAAATATCATGATCATAATAACTACCGTACCTACTTAATTAAAAAAGTTAAGTAGTCTTTGTTATGCACTATAATCATCCTGTCTGACCTCCCAAAAATTTTGAGCATAACCTACAAGTAAAAAGGTATGAGATCTGAGATCATAATAAAAATGGTTCGTTACTTACGATTAATGTTTATATATTATTATTATATTTGTGTGATTTTAACCTATTTCGTATAAAATGTTTGTTTACATTTATAGCAGAGTGGCATGAAGTGCAATTGTTATAAATTATTGTTGCATTCCTTACGCTAACAATCGAAGGCAAATCGTAAGTTTTGTAGAACTTGCAAACCAACGATTGCATTGCATGCCTTAACAACATAAACAAAACTGAAAAATCAATAGATAAAATCCGTTTAATGATTTGCACGCAAACAAAATACGATTGCGAAAAACTTGATAACACAAGCCACCCACAATTGTCGGCGCGCCGTTTACAAACGCTCAGAAACAAACTACATTTTTATACGGAGAGCAAACAAAATGAGTTAGTGGTGCCGTAGAGTCGCTTTTCCCGGTATTTCCAACGAGCGAGCTTGAAAATTCGCTTTAATACCTTTGTTCTACAGGGCTTTACAGCTCTCATGTTTCGCGGAAATATTTTCCGAGCGCAGGTTTACTTTACCTATGTGCGAATATTCTCCACTCCATTTCGCCCCTTTTAAATATTCTTGTTTCAAATTATTTTTTCAAGTCTCAAAGATTTTAAAGGTTTTTAGTGAGGACCTTTCATTGCATTCCTAATTTATTGAGATATTTTAAGTGCGCAATTCAATACTGAATAAAATCTGAAGTTGCCAGTGTTCTTAATGGCAATTCACCTCTTTTACTGTGTCATATCATATATCAGCGTTACCCAATACATTCATAGAGTAAATTCTTACATAAAACGTTTCACATGATGTTAGTTCGATTCAAATAGAAATGGATAAAGTAATAAAAAAAAGCACAACAATTTGCCAAATCAGTTTGTTAAGTGTTTAAGGTATGATCGCTCCCAT
Organism: Agrochola macilenta; assembly: GCA_916701695.1. NCBI lineage: Eukaryota > Metazoa > Arthropoda > Insecta > Lepidoptera > Noctuidae > Agrochola > Agrochola macilenta. Next base: position 11,860,911 of record OU753562.1, read on the forward strand.
TGCGGAATTAAATAAAATGATAGAACCTCCCGGTTGAGTTTATTCATTACAACCCACGTAGGGTCGACGGTGGGGGCGCCTCCCTCACTCCACTCGCTTTATGGATATAACCTCGACAAAATACCCCTAAAATTGCACTGTTTTTATTATGTTCTCTCTTTATCTCTTTTGGTTTGTTGCTCCTTTTTACGACGTTATTATTTTATTGGGGAATAAAGCAAATAATAGAGTCAACCGTGATTAACTACTATCAATATCGATATAGGTTCCAACACGATATTTTATGAACATCTCTATCAAAATTACGTAGTGTATTTCTACTCTACTATGTCATGAATTAATGATCACATAAATACTTTCGTTTTTAATTATTGAACGATGAAACTACAGAAACAAAAATCTTGTTATTTGTCCACTCTGAAATGACGCGCCCCACTCAGTTTAACTTTTTTACAAAAACATGAAGTCTAATGACATGACGTAAAGTATTTTGACCCCTTGACAGATAGAGAACATAATAACTTTCAGAGTCGTAAAATAACCAGACTGGAATTAAATAATCATTGTTAAAACTGTTAGTGATGACACATTGAAATATCTGATGCGATTTTTCTGTATCATTAAATAGAAACATTGTTTAGATGCCAAATAGTTCGCGAGAGCGATAAAACAAAGCGGCTGGCAAACGACCAAGTCGCGCAAAGCGACACGAGTGGATGGGCGCGCGATTTGCAACGCGAACACTGGTTACTAGCGTCGTGAAGCCATGTCGCCTCATGCCTCGCACGCCGTGCTTAGCTCAGATTTGCACGGATACATTTTAAATGGAGCCGCCAGATCGCAATTACACTCCCTTTGAGCTTGCGGAATGCGTTATGTATGACATTCAATTCAATTTGGCGCACAAAGCCCGCGTCGAAATTCTCTTTCTCTTTGACCGAATCCTCTTATGCAACAACGCTTTGTTGGCGAAATATGTAGTTTCAAGTTAATAGCCTACGTTTTGTTGATATTTGGAAATATTTCTCTGCATGTTGTGCAACATGTGCTGCTGTATTTGTTACACCAATTTGTACTTAATTCTGAATGTTAGTGTTACATAATTTTAATCGGTGAATGTTTCAAGTCAGATTGAAGAGTTAAGGCGCTACTCTATGCTTTGTTGGCAGTGTGCTATGTCTGCGGAATGTCAGACGTGTCCACCTGGTCCGTGGGCGTGCACGTAACACCGCCTCCCTTTGAAGTAAAGAACACACACATGCTTCGTGTCAGCTTCTGATAAATAAACAAAACAAATACCTTGCAATGCAATCAACCTACATAACAAAGTAATACCGCTAATTGTTGTCTCGTACGTATTACGTAGCATGTCTGTCTTCTTCACTCAGGCTCTTATTATTGAAGATGCACTAGACGCTTGTAAAAAGATTAGATAATCTAATTAACTGCAAACTAAAACAGCTGAAACGCAATTTTTCAGTATGTTTGTGCCGAATTAAGGTAACGTTTCATGTTCAAAGAAGTAAAAATATTAAAACAAAATCGTATGTAAATTTAATATGGTAGGGTTAAGTCGTTGTTAATTAATTTAAGCCGAGCGAGGTGAGGCTCGATTAGCGGAATAAATTGGGCTTGCGGCGGGCACAGTCCCCGGCGCAGTAAACAGCGCCGACAACAAAGGCAACTCGGCAGCCGCCCCTGCGCGGGAAAGGCGAGCTTAATGCTTACTCATTATTTATTCACATCTATAACGAGATTGTCAGTGCTCCCTGGCCCCGCCCGCTTCTCTACAGCTGCCCCGCTTGTTTTATCTCTACTTGTAGACTCTTCTTTGCCGTATTATTTACTCTGACTCATACTTAAATAATTTTCTTTTCCCTCGAGTTATAAAGTTATTACAATTTTTCTCCAACTTCTTTTATTCTTTAAAATTACGATCGAGTACAGAGCGCTTGAATTGTAAGTACTTTCCTCGTGAATACGGTACGGTTTTATTGAAATATATTTTTCTGACGTTGGAAAGACTTCTTTTATTTACATACGTTGGTATTTTCTGAATACTCGATATGAAGATACACTTGAACAGTGTAACTACTTTGGTGAATGCAGCGTCTAGCAGCATTTTTATATTAGACATTTCTTTAAGATAAAATCTATAAATTAATTAAATATATTTCTAATTAAAATCTAGTACATACATAAATTGCCAGTTAGTTATTATAAACTTTCATCTCGAAGTTTATAGATCGGTACTTCAGTTCAACAGTTTGACTATCGAAACCGTCTTAAATAAGTCTATCCAGAAATATTTCCATAAAATTTCCAAGTCATGTTTATTCTATGATTAAAGGAAATTTATGGTGATTTCATGTTAGCAAAATTCTCAAATATCAAATAATTTAACTAAGATTGACTTCATGCTAAGGTTAATAAGAAAACAAAGTTTTTCTTGAACATAAGTCTGAAAATGTTATAAGAATTACGTTTGCAAATTCTAAAGTAATATTACACTAAATTTTATTCAAAAGATATGAAAAGCGTCGGAGCACTTGCAAACAGCTAGATAATGCCGTCAGATACTCAACGTGGTCGTTGAAAATTTTATGTCGCTTCTCGCTGCATCCTCCTCTGCAGCCCCCACCCCGCATCTGTAATTCTACACCCTCTTCAACGCTTTTACTATCGGTATACACACGGTACATAGATTTTGTTAATTTTACGTTTTAATTGCATTTTTGTTCTACCGATTTCGTAGTCTGTCGAATGAAGCCAAGTCCTTATATTGCTTTGTTGAACATTGTCAAATGAGATTTTCTCTACTAAAGTTAGACCAAACAAAATTCTTTTTACGAACTGTCGTAATAAGTTTTTTTTTTTCTTGCAAAAATGCTTTAATTGAAAAAACGGATGGCAAGGAAAATTCGGAATACCAAGTATTTTTTCCGTTGTTATAATCCGATTGTGGAAGTATTTTCTGGCTTGTAGTTGTTTTTCTTTCTGTTCGGAATCGTTCTATGCCACTAATTAAAATACACTAACATACAATTTATACAAAAAGTAATTAATTAAATTCGATGGTAAAAGTAACGTTTAGTTTCAGTAGCATGTCGTTCATCCTCATCACTATTCCGATGGAGCAGATACGAGTCACATTTGTATGTCTAGTGCGTTACTTTGCATTCGCTTTGTTGTGTGTCCTCGTCTGTTCTGTAGAAACACTTTCAAATTTTTGCCGACGCTTTCTCTTTTACCATACTAACAGCTTCGCCAACAACATAGTTTTGAAATGAGCGATAAAGATACTCAAACTTAAGACCTGAGGGAAAACAGTAAATCAAATTAATAAAATTCATTTATTTCAGGTCCTTGACCCATAATAAATACAAACAACAATACACAATTTTGTAAATTTTATAGGTGTCACCATTTGTGCAATGAAATAAGTGACAAATAGTTGAATAAATGAAGTTAATTATATTAAATAAAAATACATATTCAGCCTGGAACAAATTTATTTTTAACCAACATAACGTTTATACAGTGAGGGAACGATACAAAAACGCAATCCAGCAATACGTTTACCGCAAATTGAATGAGGCTCGAAATAAATCCTGCGGTCGTTGTCTGACTCTCAATACCAGTACCTCCCGTTCGTATCTCTCACCCTTGTTTGTCGTTGTTGAGGTTTCATTCGACGAATAAAATAAAAATATCCATATGCTCGTATTGTTCTACGGATATTGTGTATTTTTGATACAATAACCGATCTTTTTACTAGATATATTGTGTCCTGTTATGTTATGAATTTATGATAAATCAGAGAGATTTTTTTTATATATTATATAAATTAAGGGTCGTGAAACGTAGCTTGATCGTTATCGAGGGCCCATTTTCTCTCCCTCGTTTAAGACCCGACCGAAAAGGGGTCCCTGAGGTTCAAGCGTCGTAAACCAAGCACTCTAGTGTATCGTAAGTGTTAATTACTTTTGTCACTCCGCAACTGGGCGGTTAACAAATCTCGTCGTTATATAATTCCAACGCTGAGAACTGTAATTTACATCGACTGACGCAACATTGTTAGGATAATAAATTATTATGCCTTGAAGCGTTCTTAACGGCCGGCTAAATCGATAAGCGTCGTTTTTATTGCACCATTAGCAGGCAGTGTGAGGGGCGAACTGATTTCAATCTGCGTAATCAATGCTGTATCGCACTGTTTACCACTGAACGAAAAACTAATTGATGCTAGTATTGGTAGATGCGCGCTCTTACATAGCTTAGCCCTCGTCGCACGGCTTTTGAAACAATTTGTAAGTTTACATGGGCTTGTAGATAAAACATTACCCTATTAATGTAAGAATGTGCACTTATAATGGTTTGGCAACTCGACATTTCCGCTACTGTTCTTTAAGGTGGATCCGCAGTCGTGGCCCGCGTTTATTGCAATTTGCAGAACTTATCCATAAGAAATTTGTTGATTCCAATGATTTTAATTCTATAAATAAATATTTGATACGACCGCAAATCATATTTTGATCAAGATACAACCTCACAATGACCTGCAAATTGCAAAAAACGCAAAATAATTTTAATTTCGCGGGTCACAACTCCGGGAACCTTAACTACCTTAACTTTCAAATGATCAGAAAACATCATTGCATCACAATTCAAAAAGACCACCCTCGGTTTCGCCTATGGCACAAACAAGCTCGCTGAATACTGAGTTTAATAACCATGACAGATTGATGGCAGACTAATCTCTCCGGGGACCAAAAACTCCCCCATTTTAATTCCCTGATGCAGTCAACGAGCATACAAACAATCATAACAAGCCGAAAACATTAGTTTCTACGAATCACAGTATTCCAAAATGTAACAAAAAAGTCAACTAGTCGCCATGTCATGAATATTCCGGTTTTGGTTTAAAAATAATATTGGATTCAAATACTGAAAAGTGTATTTTGTTAGGTTTAAAAAATCTTTACTCGTTTTTATTGCTACCGAAAGTGGGAAAACGCGGGGAAAAAATAAACAGCACGGCTGTCGCTCGCGAGCGAATTTCCGGCTCACTGCCGTTCGGGACGTTTCAATTTTACAAAATATAAACTTTGTTCTCTGGCTCGTAACAATCGGTCCACTCCAATTTATCATGTGAAATTGAATGTAATCTAAGTTTTGTTATGATCCTATAAATTGTAGTTTTGCAGTTTAAAACATACCTAGGTTCAGTGGGCTCCAGAGAAACCTCACCCCCTAGCAATGTAAAAAACAATACAATGGAGTGAGGTTTATCTGGAGCCCACGACTATAGCAAAATTTATTTAATTTAAAACCGTTGTTTGTCATTGGAATCAATCTGCCTAGCCTTTTCCCAACTATGTTGGGGTCGGCTTCCAGTCTAACCGGATCCAGCTGAATACCATGATTGAATGATCATTTATTTGTTAAACACAGCATACATTTGGTCTTCAGTTAAAATTCAGTTGGCTCTCTATGTTTTGCCATTGGCGTACAAATTTTATAATTACAGTAGGTAGGTAAAATAAAATTAAAATTAAATTCAGTCATAATAAATTAAGTATTTTCAAATTTAGTAAGGTATTTTTAGATTAATTAGTATAAATATAGGCAGTCGTACCAGTATTTTACATGGAGCGAGTGCCTATCTGACCTCCACAACCCAGTAACTGGGTAACTGGTTATCACACTTTCGGGCTTCTGACGACTCGTAACGACTGTCAAAGATCCAGGAATGTCAGCCGGGACCGACGGCTTGACGTGCTTTCCGAGTCACGGAGGAATCTCGGTATGTAAAGATGGTCACCCATCCACAGACCAACCCTGGCAAGCGTAGCTTAACCTGATGGATCGACCCGTGCGGCAGTTATTACTTAGCCACGAACTCCTCATTGTTTGTCATTGCGTTACTGTAATATTGATTTAGTATTTTATAATAATTTCAGTACCGTAATTATTATTAAGTAGATTTGCAATCAAATTGCTTATTAGCTAAGAGATAATAATTAAACGTTTTACAATCCCGGATATAAACCAATCGTTATATGTCATAAAAGGATAATTAAAATGTTATGGCGTAGGTAAGATCTTTAATTTATTGTTAGTTCAACAATATTGTTCTCCGATACTCCTTGGATTTAACTAACCTAACCTAAGTAAAAAACAAAAAAAAAAATAAGTTTCTAAATTTATCAAAACAAAACAGCCTGTGTTCCCCGAAGGCTTAGGCAGAGGTTATTATAAAATTATTGAGAAAATCAAGAATTTTTATTTAGCTATAACATTTCAATTACAGTTTTTTTTTTTAAATCAGTGTTAGTAAAAGTTCCTCTTTATTTAATAAACTATTCAATGGCATAGGTCTCGTTAGTTTTGGATATTTGGACCAAGCCCTATACATTTTCCCCAATGTCTTTTATAAAATAACTAGCCTTTGCCGACGGCTTCGCCTGTCGATCTGAAATTATCCCACGGGAAGTTATTTCAAGGCAATTTCGCAGCTTACCTCAATCTGAACAACTAATACCTGGCTTTTGTCTGAGGTATCTTTTTATTCAATTATGCTATTGGTTCAATCTTAACACTTCGTTTTTGAATACTTTTGGTGACAAAAGGCCCTAGCTTAGTTACTGCGTCTAACTGTGAAGTTAGCCGCAGTAACTAAGCTAGGGTTTCCCCGACCAAACGGGTTTGATTAGAACGGTGACCAACCACACGCGAGCCTAGTTGGTCACAATAACTAACATGGGACACCCCGACCAAATGGGTTAGGTTAGAACTGTGAGCTCGGAAACCGGTTAATTTTCCAAACGGTTTTGGTCATTGACCTCGAATCAGAAACTTGCGGTTTAGGTTACGGTTACCGGTATTTAAAATACCGGTAGCCGAAACCGGTTAGATGAAACCGTTTTTTACAATTTCCGATTCTGCTGAGCGAAATTAACCGGTTAATTTGAGTTTCGACGGTTTAAACGACTTTACATACTACGCCATCTCTCTTACACCTACAATAACAAAGCTCTACGCCAACGAATACGCAAATTAATGTGACAAACGGTGGCGGCGGTTAATAAAGGTTGCGCGAGTTTTAAAATTCTGTTCTCTGTAATAACCGGATAATCGATGAACGGTTTTATGAACTATAATAACCGGAATTACAAAACCGGTTTCTATCCTTGCTGTGACCAGCCGCGCGCTAGCCGATCGAGCGAAGCGAGACGTGTCGCGGCACTGGCCGTCGAGCGCTAAATCCAAGTTGGTAGCAGTTGACGATTTTGTATTTTTAAGACATCAAATAGGAATTATTTGAGGTTCGATTAAATACATGTCATAACAAAGTAGATATCAAACCGCGTCTGTTGTAACGGTGATTATAATAATTACAAATAAATCCAAACTAAATTACTTTTGCACAATATAAACGTCTTCTGTTTATCTCTCTTTCATTTCAGTATTTTTCGTCACTATTTATACAAAGAGATCCGTTCATATCGTTTTAATTTCCCCTCGGTATTATACGTTAATATTTTACGTGAGATCACAATTCTCTGCAATAATAATCTGTTCCTCTCGTTGGGGAAAGTCTTACAAATGTTTTTTATATTTATAGATTATTCTTCGGAGACGGTTACTGTAGACAAGTCGAGATTTATCTCGGTTATCCCTGCCGCTTTACTGTTTCCTTCTAAATTAAGAGGTCTTATACGTTTTTCTTGCCGAATAAAGTATTTTCAAATTAATATCTAGGGGAGGAGAAGCTTTTAATACTAGAGTACTTAAGTAAATTTGTTTGTCAAAAGAAGGTTGTTTTATTATTGCAAATATATGTATGAATATATTAGTGGTCCCTGAGGGTTTGTTGGGCTGTTGTTGCTTGTTCAAAAACAAGCATTGTGAAAGTTCAAGGGTTTTTGTTTTTATTACGTACATATAAAATAAATGATGGTAGCCAAATTATATCTTTACATATTACAAAACAAAGTCGCTTTTCGCGTTTGTCTGTATGTCCGCGTTATTCTTCTAAACCACGTAACAGATTTTGATGAGGTTTTCACCATCGTTTAGAGAATTTATACCTGAAAATTTATGTGTATAATACGTTAGCATTAAAGTTACGTTTACCCATGGTATAATAATATACTTCGCCAGGTTCGCATTCCGAGACACAGTGGTCACGTGGGTGACACAAGTCTACGACATCACATGTGTTACCAGAAGTTTGTAATAATAACTCCCCAACCACCTTTATTACCTGTGCGAATCCGATAAGGGTTTTGTATAGAGGTTTGTGTATAATATATTAATGTTTAACTTACTTGTTAATAAATAAATCCCGATGTTTAGTCAAATCGTAAAAACCGTGCGAGGCAGGGGCGGGTCGTTAGTCTTCAATAAAAACGGAATTTACAGAAAGACAAGGCCTATATCATCGACTACAAAACATAAAGTATTAATAAATTTATCAATATACAGTCAGTTGAGTTGATTATGGGTACCCTACAACGACTGCATTAATCGCAGTCGTAAAGCAATAAGTTATAAAACGAATATAAATAAATCGGTTTACGGCCGTTTTACTGCTTTTCGCGAATGTGTTATTGCTACGAACGGACGCTATGCGTTTCACAGCATTCATGTACCTACCTACCCACGTAATAAAAACTGTACCTATTGCTTTGTACATACATAGAAATCCACGTACTTTAAAAGCCAAAACAATAATCCATTCATATTAAGATGATGAGTTGATGACCTATTAGTAACTACCTAACGCAAAAGATGCAATTAATTAAAATCTTTGTTTAATCTTAATGAATAATATTTTGTTCAAATAAGTATGATCTGGGTTTTTATCCACAACTTGATGACCTGGTGAACTTCGCACCGCGTGACAAAAATACATATATTTTCGCATTTTCGGCTGTTCCATTGGTCTTTCCAATTTTTTTCTTTTTTAAACCATCCCATTATTGAGGCGAATAGCGAACAAAACAAAAAATATATATACATTATATTCAAATCGGTCGAGCCATTTTCGAGTTTTTGCGAGAATAACGCACGGTAATTGATTTTATACATATACTCGTAGATAAATAATTAATTAGTAATTAATTACATAATTATATGCTTATTGGTTGTGTCAGTTGTGTTGGTATTCGGATGTGTGCGAGCAAAAACGAACCCTCTAAAAAGCAAGCTCTGAACGAAAATATTTCACAGAATATCAGCATACCTTGTAAACAGATTTGTTTAAAAAAAATTAAATACTGTTCCAATTGTGTTACCAAATTATGATGACAAATGGTATTCGGGTAACTTTTTATGGCACCGAATTTTGAATTTCCGGCAAATTGATTTCATCAAATTCTTTTCTATAGGAGACACAGCAGTTCCTTTAGCGAAGTGCGATTAATCATGGAATAATTAGGTAGTCATCACATGAAATGAAAATTATCTCAATTAGTAAGGAAAAAAAATATTTTCAACATAATTTGAATATACAACACGAAAGACATAAATTATCTCTTTTACACTAACTGAATTTCTAAAAGGTACACATAATACACGATAAAAGCAAAAAGCAATTCTTTTTTTTGCGGGCGGGAATGACGCGTCTGCTTCTTTCGTATACATTGAACCCAGCTCTAATATCTCAAATTCTAGTTTAGTTTACCTCTAAAATTTAATTATTTATAATGTCTCTTTTGACATATTTTCTCCCACGCATATTGATATCCGTCGGCATTTTACATTTGTGTAGCAAGATATAGAGTCGGTATGTTGGGCGGGCGGCGGGCGGCGCGTGCGCGAGGCGCGGGGCGCGGGCTACAGCGGCCGACGACCGGCTGCGGGCCGCGCCGCACTCTCGCCCCGCACGTCGGGCGAACTGTTCGCTGTCTGTCGATCATCTTTTTCTTTGTCTTGCTTACGATCGCGATACATCGTTATTTTTGTTCTATCGAACTGACATGTACACCTGCCTTGGATACCTACATCTGGATTTCAGTGCTAAAGGATTGCAGTGACAATAGTGGAAATGCGTTTTTGTTGATAAGTTTGTTTATATGTCAAGTGCACTAACAAAGTTTACTGTCACTTATAACAAGGTGTTTATAGTATTTAAAAGTGATTGGGACAATATTATAGAACAGTGAAAAGTGGTATACCTAGTGACTAGGCATGACTGTTTAAGTTAAATGGTGTACGTTTTTATAATTCAAAAGTTTCGGATTTCACCAAAAGTCAACTACAGTCACCATAGTGAGGATCAAAGATTCTCCTAAGAACAATGCAGAAGGCAGTAGCAAAAAGGAAAGCAAGAATAAAAAAAATAAACAAAAGGCGGAAGGTCACGGGTCGGTGACAGGGCATAAGAAGGAAAAGACAGCTTCTGCTACTGTCAAGGCGGACAAGGACGGCAAAAGACCGTCGCCGACCAAGGATGTGCCAGAACAACAGGTAAAATCTAACGGCAAGATGCCTAATAGATTGAGGAAAAATGCTATGAAGAATAAAATATGTAAACAACTCAATTCTTTATTAATAAACATTTATTCATTTTAATCTTGTAGATATCGATGCTGTCCTACAAATCAAATAACCATTTCGGACTACAGATAATTTATATATTTAATTCCTTGTGAACAGCGCGCATATTTTATCGTAACGCCTTACGTGACCGGCATCGTTAACATTTACCCCACTTTGGTGAGATTAACTTGAACAATGGAAACAACCTGCTATAGAATTCATATTTAATTTACACATATTCGCATTGAAAAACGAATGGAATGGTTATTGCGCTTGGTCACGAACTACCGAAACGCTAACTTTACATGACTTGCTTTTACCACTATTAGACTACAAGTACTTACAATTCCGGTCAAATGTTTATGGCACTATGAAGGACGTAATTATAGTTTCCACTTGCCAATCATCTGACTCGCCTATTACTGTTTGTTTTTATAAGGCAACCTAGCTTTATTAGGCTATTTACTTTTATTACTACAATACCTTTCTTAACGAATGTTTTATGTAGACTTAGGTTTTAGTTTTATCATAAAAAAGACACCTGTATAACAAAAATTAAAACTAGGTTACATAAGTAGTCAACTTTCTTTCTAATTTCTAAGTCAAGAAACACCTTGAAATACTCATTAGCATTACGAATCCTATTTGAAACTAACTTGAGTGTATAATTTATTGTTAATTATTCTTTGAACAGTGCCTAACCTACTATGTCTAACAACAATGATCGCGTCGTTAATTCACAAAATTACAGCCAATTACATAGCAGACTAAATAAAAGTTGTTGACTACAGATTTCCATAAATATGTATCCAAAGATTACAGCAATTAGAAATTATTAGGAAACTCTTACAAAAGAATTTCTATTAAATAGTGAAGTTTATTTTCCTAAACTATTGTAGCTATTGCTTGTCGCTTTTGTAAGCCACATAATATAAATAAAGACAACAATCTACAAAAAAAAAAATGACCCACGTTTATTCTGCTATGAGAACATTAAAGCCGTATAACAATCGTGGTAATAAATATATCTATCTTTTTATTATGCATTAAATGTCACTGTGAACAAAAATTGGTATGCAGCATTAAATTCAGGTCATGAACAAACAACTCTTAGCTAAATATGCGCGGTGAATACTTAGCGACTTTACGCTTTCCTCTTTTTATGTGCGAGATTATAATTTATTACTTCTTATGTTAATCCGCCTAACTTCTGGTGTTGACACATTAATTTTATTACTCAAATACAACCGAAAAACAAATCTTTAATGAATTATTACAAGTATTTGTTTTATTTTGTGTGAACTAGATTATTTGCTCATTACACGCTCGCTTAATTGATTTTCAATGATTACAGTAATAAACAATTTTTTCTTGCAGTTAAATTATAACTACTTACATATAATTAAAATTTTGGATTTACTAATTGTGCATTCTATCAGAAATTGGTAAAATATAATGAATTATTCATATTTTGGACAACACAAGATTAGCAAACCTGCCAGAGAAATAATAATAATATCAATAGGAATTTTGTTTTTTATTCAAATCAATACGATCGATAGATTTAGAGTTATAGATGACCATTGTCGCAACTGATCTTGTATGTTTGTTTATGCCTGTTTTAAGGTTATCTGCAAACCAGGAATCAGTATACTAAACTAATCGCATTTCAGTTATAAGTATATACCTATTTGTCAAATTTTACGAAGTAGGTAGGTATATTGCCTTTTAAACATCGCAGAGGGTCACGGATCGGTATGACTGAACTTTACTTAGAGAGATGAAATTCTCCTTGAATTTTAAGTCCCATCCTATTAAAAGTTTGTGAAAGTATTAGAATTTGGAATGAGGGGCGAAAAGCTATCACGCCATTTTTTCCGACTCTCCCCGTTTCCAACACTGGGTGAGGAGGAGGCGGGCAAAACGGCCCTGAGGCTGGGATCGCCAGATTATGCTTCGCTGTTTTGAATTCAGAATACGAATTAATTAATTCAGAATCGTAAAGTTCATTCATATTAAAAGTTATTAACTTTTTATAAACGCTTGTGTGGGTGTGCAACGTTCGAAACGTTGGCTTATTTTATTTTTATTTTATTACCTTGAGTTAATTGCTTTAATGACTCTACTAATGGAATTTGATAACGAAAAAAAAAAACCTCATTTCGAAACATAATTCAGCAAAGCAAAGAAATAACTTCAAATTTTAGTTTGTGTAAATATTCTTAGTTTTATTTTGACAACGTTGACTAATGCTGTCGTTTATTTTTATGGTTGATTTATTTAGAGTCGCATGTATTTCTCTTCGGAGGTGGGCTCAACGGAACTATTATTACTTGCCGACACGACATCAGTCATCGCGCTAATCGTGCTGAATTATTATTATCTTTTATGTAACATAGTTTTGACAGCTAGCCAACGGTTGTCAACGTTGATGGACATACCCTATGTTCCAACATACGCGAGGTTAAATCTCACTAATAAATTTATGATCAAAGAAATTAATAATCAAAACAGTTGTCTATATATAGACCTTTCAGAGTTGCCCCAAAAAAACAGTTAATTGTTTCATCTGATATTATATTTAGACAAGTGGTAAGGTGACAGAAAATGTTTTAATAGGCTGGCGGTGCTTTTGAATGTCTTTATTGAAGTGAGAGGCCGGACGCAAAGCCGCCGCGCCGGGCCGGGTGCCGGCTGGCGGCACGACACTCGCCGCCCGCCTGGCACGCGCGGCCCATACTTGATTTATCACTCCATTGTTGCGGAGCGACGACCCACCCCCACCGGATAAGGCTAAACATTCAATTGCACCCGAAACGATTTGTTCCCCCATACTATCGATTGACTATTTCTTCCGGCTGCCAGTATTTAAAGGGTGTTAGAAGAAAGTAAAGCGATGAGAAAGAAGATCAGTATGTATAATATGTATATTGGCTGCTATGTCAGGGGTCAATATTGTGGGTATTTGAGTAACTAATGTTCTTTTGTTTCCGGTTAATTTACTATTACGTGTGTGTACTTATCAAAATATCTTATGACAGGTGGCTATTCATACCGGTTGTTGGGGGGTATTACACTATCATATCTATGATCATAGTTCTATCTATGATCAAAGATATACTTAATGAAATTGTAAAATAGACATAATTATTGGTAATTTGTGAGCTTCGTCGATAGGTGCGAGGGGTGTTCAATAAATAGTGAGAATGAGTAAGACGCAATTATCTTTTATTATATGTTATTTTATTTTTCGACGTAGTCACCTTTCGGGTTTATACACTTTGTATATCTTTTCTCTAATCCTAAAATTCCCTTTCTAAAAAAATCTTCTTCCTGATCTCTTAAAAAATCATTTACGGCGGCGACTACTCCGTCATCATCTTCGAATTTCAGGCCCCTGAGATGTTCCTTTAAGCGCGGAAATAGGTAGAAATCACTAGGAGCAAGGTCCGGTGAATATGGAGGAGGTTCCATCAATTCGAAGCCAGCTTCTTGAATGGCAGCCATCGCAACTCTGGACTTGTGCGCAGGGGCGTTATCTTGGTGAAACAAAACAACTTTAGCGAGTTTGCCACGCCGTTTCTTGCGTATTTCCTCACGCAACTTTGTTACTTGTCCTGCGTACATAGTCCCCGTAATAGTGGCTCCATGATTAAGATATTCGATCATTACTACCCCTTGGCTGCCCCAGAAAAGAGAGCCCATGATCTTTCCGGCGGATGGAATCGCTTTAAATTTCTTTGGAGTTGGAGATGACTGTCGCTTCCAAGTCATGGACTGTTGTTTCGTTTCCGGGTCATAATGGTGAAGCCATGTTTCGTCCATAGTTATGAATCGAGCCAAAAATCGGTCAGGATCTTGTTGTAACAAATCCAAACAGCTTTGTGAAATTCTCAGTCGAGTTTGTTTCTGCGCGTCAGAAAGCATTCTGGGCACCCAGCGCGCTGACACTTTTTTCATACCCGAATGGTCGTTTATAATATTATGGACACTTCCTATCGAAATCTTTACTTCTTCAGCTATAAAACGAACAGTAACACGACGATCCGCCAAGACAATATTTTCAACTTTTTTAATCATTTGTTCAGTCACTGCCGATATGGGGCGTCCCGTTCGTGGGTCGTCGTTAGTGGAAGTTCTTCCTCGCTTGAACTCAGCACACCAACGCGCAACCGTAGAATATGGAGGAGCATGAACCCCTAATGTTGCTCTCAAGTCTTGATTTACCTGCTCCGTAGTAAAATTTTTCAAGCAGAGATATTTTATTACCGCGCGAACTTCAATTTTATCAATTTTTAAGAACACGTTCCGAAACGACGCAAACAATAGACTTCTACTTTTAAAAAACAAAAGAGAATAATTAATTGCTTTTTTTATTATCATCTTAACTAATGTCTGGGCTATGCCTGCCAGTATTAATTTTTTTTCTTTCCAAGGAGAATGTATCGCATTCTCACTATTTATTTAAAAAAGCCTTTTTAAGGTGGATATTACACTATCACGAGGGGTGTTCAGTGTGTTCACCCTCGTGATAGTGTAATATCCACCTTAAAAAGGCTTTTTTGAAAGAATGCTTTGCTCAATGATTGAATGCGCTATCTTAACTTCCTAAGCAGAAAAGTATTTCCTCATCAACATGCAATAAAATAAAACCAATTCGAATAATAGAAAATTAAATGAACTGCGGCAAATCAGATTTAAGAGACAATGCTACTTAAATTGTGTCCATCGTAAAAGGCGCGGTTAGCCCGCTAGTTTTATTGAGTCGTTCTCGGCGCTAGCTCGTAAATATCGCTGGGTAATTACTTTCCATTCCCTTTAAATACTTGAAACCCGCGCCGTAAAATAAATAAGCTTTTATTGTTTCAGAAATTGTTAGCATTTATTACGTTTTGTTTAAACTATTATTTTTGTAATTGAGTGAACATTAGGTTGTCATGTGCCACGCTGTTGTGTTTAACATGTTTTAATGCTCAATTAAAGGATTAGAAACATTTTTCTTGTTAATTTATTTACTTTTTTACCTCCTTAGTTCTCGTCTAAGTATAGTCAACATTATGCTCTGTTTCACGTATTATCATCAATATGCATTCAAAAAGAGAGTATGAAATACTGACTTTCCGATTCTGAACCGGTTCCGGCTCGATCGTTTAATCTGATTACTGAGGCTTAAGGATAGTGAAAAAAGAATGAATGTTTTCATCAACAGACCGTTAAATATTTGTGAAAAGAAAAGTAAAGCTTTAATTAACTACTTTTCATTTATTTACAATATAAAAAAAGCCTTTTTATGATTACAATCTACCAACTTCCTTCTTTTATCCGCGGCGGTGTCTTTTTGACGGGGTCGATTGTTTTTTCGAGTGTTTTTCTTTGTTGGCTTTGTCATCTTCACATTACGTAACCCAAAACAATGGATAGTTAGTCGGTTTTGAATAAGAACGATTTCAATAGGTACTAAATTATTGATAGCCTTTTAAAATCAGTATATTAAGACTAATTACGTACCATCAAAGATGTTCATAACTAACCACCGTCGGCGTCACATCGGCACATCGGCGGCTACAGAACCGGGCCGGTAACAGATGTGGTCATTTTTTTCACGGGATTTCGTTTCAAAACTGTTTAGATAATATGAACTTCTTTGGTAGTACCTATCGTAAACCATACTATCATCTTGCTTTAACATATTATTAATTTGAAATAAAAAAATGTTATATGCTTATAACATTCCAAACACCATAATTTGGTAATCAATCAATCTGCCTAGCCTTTTCCCAACTATGTTGGGGTCGGCTTCCAGTCTAACCGGATGCAGCTTAATACTAGTATTTTACATGGAGCGACTGCCTATCTGACCTCCACAACCCAGCACCAACACCATAATTTGGTAATATACCCACAAAAAAGTAACACGTACTTAAGAATGTATAATTGTATGATGTATAAATGCGATCGTTTTACTTGTAATTCTCATTAGCATGTCTTTGTGTCAGACGTGATTTCATCTCCATCTAATGAATACAAAAAACCCGAAGGCGGTTATTGTGTTAGGTTTGAACAATAGGCATACATATTGTGAATACTAATCATGCCGGTACATACAGACAGACGGCCCAACGGGGTCGTACTCGCATCGCTTCGTTCCTCGGTTCTACCAGTCTAAACGTGGTACTATCAACGAAGTTCATATCTAACCAGTTTGAAAACAAAATCCCGTGAACACGACGACCAAATCTGTTACCGGCCCGGTTCTATAGCCACCGAGCGATGCAAGCAAGAATAGTCCTTACGGTGGTTAGTTATGAACTTCTTTGATGGTACATACATCTACGCCACACAGTTGCACAGCTATGTCTTTCTATCTTTGGAATTTATAGAAACATTCAACACTGTTCATTACTAGTGATGATCTTTATTAATCTACGTTTCGTTCCGATTAATTACTCTCCGGACATGGATACGTGTGTCATATTAATCGGATAACCTCTTACGTGAGTTTCTAACAAAAGTACCTTCATATTAAATCAGGAACTGAACATAAATAAACAAAATTAATCACGAAGTTACAAGTAAATAAATGAGTTAAGGCTTTCACTAGACTTGGCTTGCGGAACACATCGATGTAGTATGAAATTAATACTAGAAGAAGCAAACATAATTAATTATCATTATCAATTATCAAACTGTACACTCGTCAGTTTTTTTTTTTTTTTTTCGTATATTTGCTTAATTCATAAATAAAGTATAACTTAATTACTTAGTTTTCTTGATGATTCCGGTTAATTTACAAGAAGTCTTAAGGTCTTAAGCCTTGGACTTTTTGTAAATTAAAATTTAGAAGATCCATACTATAATTTTATAAATGCGAAAGTAACTATGTCTGTCTGTCTGTCTGTCTGTCTGTCTATCTGTCTATCTATCTATATGTTACCTTTTCACGCCTCAACGGCTGAACGAATTGAGATGAAATTGGATAGACCATGACTTGGGTTAGGTTATGGGATATTTTTTATCTCGGTAGTACATTTCTGTGTGATAATTTCCGACTTACACGCCACGGGTTAAAACTAGTGATTGAATAAAAATGTAAGTGAGCATAAACTAATCGCACTTCGCGAACGTATTTAGCTCATTCAAAAGCGTCGTCGACGTCCTGTCGCTAGTTGACGGCTTAGCGCTAATATTGTAACGGTCCGCTGTCGTCAATGGCCACTTCTTATAATTTATTAACGACGTGAGCACACGCATGTCCGCCGCGACGTGCAATCCCCTTTGACGACTCGCGGTTTGTGCGCAAATTGCTTATCCTCCGTTATATCGAAAATACTGCAACACTAATTTTAAAATAAATATATGTTAAAGTTGAGTATTAATGTTGCGTATTTGCGCATTCTTATGTTACCGTAACAGTTGTAATAACTTGTCATTTACGTAACTGATGTCAATTATCAAGTTCTGTTTGTTTGTCCCGATCGATGTAAGAGAGACTTATCGATGCTAATTATTTTGTTCGCTATTAGATTCATTTATTGTAACTTTTGGTCTAATTAATGTATGTACGTACAGTCGGTGTGTTGCGTTAGGCAAGACGCTTTGTTGTTTTTAATTGACTCATAAATATTATTTATTTATTTTATATGAACATTTGCTTTTTACAAGTCTGAAGGCTCATTCGTGAACAACATATTATTGAATTAGTAACTATACTTATTGTTAATAACTAATTACTTGTTAATCACAAGACACCACCTTAATCAGGGTGGAAATTAAACAAACACATCACAATCGATATTATGATCTCGATTTTAGTTAATCGCTATCATTTGGTGACATTTATTTTCAAACGCGCTGGTCCATATTACTTAGCCTTCGCGATGATTCTCAAAAGCCTGTATTTAATTCTTTTGTTTCTGCGCTGAGCAATTATTCTTAACTTTTGATGTTATTTGTTTCAGGCGAGTCCTGAAAATAGCAGAAATCCTTCTCCAAGGTACCACGATGCGTCAATGGAAGATGTAAGTTACATACTCAAAGTTTTACTGGAGGAATTTAAATTCATATGAAACTAAAAGAGTGATTAATCGACATGAATTGTTTACAGGCATCGGACGCAGGCTCTCTGTTTCGGGTGGCGGGCGCGGCAGCTACAGGTGGGGGCGCCAAAAACGAGCTGGTCGCGCGAGGCGGCAGCGGCGGTGCGCTCGCCCTGTCTCGGGCGCCGGTGGGCGGCAGCGCCAGCCCCGCGCCGGCGCCGCTGCCGCAGCCCGCGCCCTCGCCCGCGCCCGCCGCCTTGCCGCCGCCTGCGCTGCCTCCGCCACCTTTCCGCGCCGACACGCCGCACCGGCCCAACGGCGCGCACATTCCGGCTCTCGACGGTCACGCCGCCACACAAATCCCGGCGCGGCCGGTCGGCGCCGCCGGCCCCGACACGCCCGAGCGGCCCGCCAGCAACAGCAAGCTGCAGCCGGGCGCCAGAGCCTCCGCCGACAGTCCTACCCCCGCCCCGCCCGCTCCCCCTGCGCCCTCTCCTCTCTTCCCCTCGCATACCGCCTACCAATCTCAGTCTCAATCGCATGCTGCCGCCGCGTTGCCCGACTACCGCCACACGAATCATGAAACGCGAACCGAACCTCCGGAACAGCCTCCAGCGCCCCTGGACCTGCACACACATCACACAGCGCACCACACGCCGCGGCCGCCGCACATCGCGCCCAGCCCAGCGCAAGCCCCTCATCCTAGTCTACAGAGCCGCGTCCCGCACTCGCAGGCCCACCCAGTGATGCCAGGCCATGACGTTCGAAATCAAGCGGTCGCAGCTCAGACTCATCCCTCCGTTCCTACCTCGTTTTCGAACCGCGTCAATGGTGTGCCGCAAAGCGTAACACCACATTCAACGCCGTCTTCAATTCCGAGCTGTCTTCCGAGTCAAACTCTTACGGGACGGTCGCTCTCTCCGGCCGCGCCGACCTCTCGCCCCTACCCTACCCCGTCGATCGGGTCTAGTCATGTAAACTCCAGTATAAGTTCCAGTATTCACGGTCACTCAATAGCTTACCAGAGTCAGTCGAGTTTACAGAAACATTCCGTTCAACCTGTGTATGCGAACCGACCGTCACATCTTGCACCCTTCAGCATATCCAACCACATTTCATCCAGTCATATTCAGCCTTCTGCAGCGATTCAACCTCCAGTCCCTCATATGAACCATCCAATAAACAGTCATTCCGTTACAAGTCTCTCCAGTCACCTTCCTGTTGTCAACCCCAGTTCCTTAGCGACGTCTACACCAAATCACATTGGTCCTCCGTCTACTTTAGCTTCTATTACAAGTACCACGATGTCTTCTTTCACCCCCAGCCTTAAATCACACCCGGGCGTCAATATACCGCAACAGCCGACTGTTGCCACGCCCGTATCTTCTCATTTACCGAGCAGTCATGTGGATTCATTACCCACGTCAAGTTGTACTCCCACAAACGGGACGCCGGTGTCGACGAGTAGCAGTGGCAACAGTAACCACCCCCTCGCTCCTCCCGTCGTGGATTCGAGGCAAGCTCCGATACCATCATGCGAATTGCCTGCGCGTACTGAGAGTCCAATCGTATCCTCAACCCTGGCTTCCAATAGTTATCCGCCTCCCGCTGTGTACTCGGGATCTTCGTATCCTCCGCTGTATACACCTTACGCCGCCACAATGCAACACAGTCCTTACCTACCACCCGCAGCGGCTTCACCGAGGAACTCGGCAGACACGGTACGAATGACTATGAAATGTACCTAATCTTATTATGTGCACTTAGCTATTGTACAAAATAATATTGTTAATAACTGAAACAGTAAATAATAGTATTGTTGAATTTGTATCGTATCCAAATGGTTTCAGTTACTAAAAGTATTCTCTACATTTTTGCAGAGAACGAGTTTATCTGCGTCACCTTTAGTTGCACCGAAAACACCAAAGGGCGTGCGGCCTCACACGCCGGGCTCGACGGGCGCGGCCGGCGCGGCGCTCTCGTACTCTCCGCGCGGACACAGTCCGAACAGGGAACGCGAGAGTTTCAGGTACGCAACACACGCCTCATTATTAATACCCATTCAAAACTAAATTATTATAAAGACAATCCCATTCTAAAAATTAAATCTAATTGCTTTTGTGTTCGCGGATTTGGATTGATTTCGCCGATCGGAAATACGTTGTACGCCGGAGATCGTCCAATGACCGAAAGTTCCCCTCGCTCGTACACCGTCAAAATTCGGTAAGTTTCATATATGTGTCGTTAGTACTGACTACTTTTTGTGGGTATTGTGTACTATCACACGATTGATTGAACTGAACGTTTATCTCACACAACGATGTGATTGATTTCAGCAGCAACATCAGCAGTTTGTCTCGTAGCACGCCGGGTTCGTCGGCGGCATCCTTGCCGTCACTCGTCGCACCACTCGCCGCTCCGCTGGCCACACCCTTAGCTGCCCCGTTGCCGGTAATACTCCCAAATAATTAATTGTTCTCCAAAGCTTTATAAATAAAAATTAAATTCTGTTCGTCGCCAATTTGCTGCAGCCGTACTCAAGTGATGCGCGTACGCATCACTTGAATGGATTAGGATGCAGCAAATTGGCTATTATTAACCGAACCGTTCAAAAAGGAGAAGGTTATCAATTCGCCTGTAATTATTGAAATTTTTGTTTGTAATAGTCTGAATTTGGCCCAAAAATGGGAAAAGGTTCTTGGAAATCTTTCAAATTCGGGAATAACTGGACCACCTTTTTTCTAAAACAAAATCTGGGTGCACTTAGGTTCGTGTGGACATTTTTTCTATACAACTACCCTTTTGCTAAAACTTATGAAATCCTAATGTAATTTTGTCATAGCACTAACCTACTACGCCAATCGGCTTAATGTTTTTTTAAATTATATTATTGTATTTTCTCTGTAAGTAATTGTGTAAATCTTTTGAGAAAATAAATGTCTAAAACCGTAAGACTATGGTCAGATACGATGGTGGTGAGAAAAACACTGAATTAATGTAAACCGAATGCGAGCGAAGGCATTCATTCGTGCGCTTTGTTAATTTTTCCGTAAACGCTAACTATAGTCGATCTTATTTATACTTTAAAGGTTCGGACAGAAAGACATGAACTGTATAAACCTCAGGGTCCGCTGCCGGTGTCGCTGCCGGGCCCGCTGCCGCTGGCGCCCGCGCTGTCGGCGCCCCTGGCGGCGCCCACGCCCACGCCGGCCGCGCCCACGGCGCCGCACCTCGCGCACTCGCTGGCGCCCGTGCCCACCGTGCCCAGCATCAGCTCCAGCGCCAAGCCGCCGGCGCACTGGGGCGTGACGTGAGTACCGCATGTTGGCGCCGCGGTGCCTGTTGTACTGCACGTCCGTATGGAGACTGTATAGGAGATTCCGCTTGGGAAACAATTTATTATTTGTAGAATGTGTATGCATCTTTAATAACGTTTGTCGTATATCTTTCAGCAGGCCTACCGGTGCGGAGCGTCCCTCAGGTTTCGCACCCGCTCCTCCACTGTTCGGTGCGCCGCTCCCGCCGCCTAATCCTAATCCATTTTCCGCCGAATCACTCTTTCAAAGCAGTAAGTCATTACCTGTGTTTTTTTACAATAAAAACATTAAAGTTAACCTAACCGACCGATTCACTCGAACTGTCATTGTATCCGATAAATCTAATTTGTCGATTAGTTACAATATTGTAAAAAGTGGTTGTCGGACATGTAGAGGGGTGCTTTTCAGGCCCGGGCGCAGATCTGCTGCGGCGCGAGCTGGACAACCGGTTCCTGGCGGCCGCGGGCGCCGTGTCGGCCGTGCGCACCGAGATGCACCACCACCAGCACCAGCACCAGCACACGCACGTGCACCAGCACCCGCCGCATCACTCCGCGCCGCACCCGCACCAGCTGCTGGTGCCGCACGCGCCTCTCGTACGTATCTAGCGATGTTCTATCTACATAGCACCACCACCAGCACCAGCACCAGCACACGCACGTGCACCAGCACCCGCCGCATCACTCCGCGCCGCACCCGCACCAGCTGCTGGTGCCGCACGCGCCTCTCGTACGTATCTAGCGATGTTCTATCTACATAGCACCACCACCAGCACCAGCACCAGCACACGCACGTGCACCAGCACCCGCCGCATCACTCCGCGCCGCACCCGCACCAGCTGCTGGTGCCGCACGCGCCTCTCGTACGTATCTAGCGATGTTCTATCTACATAGCACCACCACCAGCACCAGCACCAGCACACGCACGTGCACCAGCACCCGCCGCATCACTCCGCGCCGCACCCGCACCAGCTGCTGGTGCCGCACGCGCCTCTCGTACGTATCTAGCGATGTTCTATCTACATAGCACCACCACCAGCACCAGCACCAGCACACGCACGTGCACCAGCACCCGCCGCATCACTCCGCGCCGCACCCGCACCAGCTGCTGGTGCCGCACGCGCCTCTCGTACGTATCTAGCGATGTTCTATCTACATAGCACCACCACCAGCACCAGCACCAGCACACGCACGTGCACCAGCACCCGCCGCATCACTCCGCGCCGCACCCGCACCAGCTGCTGGTGCCGCACGCGCCTCTCGTACGTATCTAGCGATGTTCTATCTACATAGCACCACCACCAGCACCAGCACCAGCACACGCACGTGCACCAGCACCCGCCGCATCACTCCGCGCCGCACCCGCACCAGCTGCTGGTGCCGCACGCGCCTCTCGTACGTATCTAGCGATGTTCTATCTACATAGCACCACCACCAGCACCAGCACCAGCACACGCACGTGCACCAGCACCCGCCGCATCACTCCGCGCCGCACCCGCACCAGCTGCTGGTGCCGCACGCGCCTCTCGTACGTATCTAGCGATGTTCTATCTACATAGCACCACCACCAGCACACGCACGTGCACCAGCACCCGCCGCATCACTCCGCGCCGCACCCGCACCAGCTGCTGGTGCCGCACGCGCCTCTCGTACGTATCTAGCGATGTTCTATCTACATAGCACCACCACCAGCACCAGCACCAGCACACGCACGTGCACCAGCACCCGCCGCATCACTCCGCGCCGCACCCGCACCAGCTGCTGGTGCCGCACGCGCCTCTCGTACGTATCTAGCGATGTTCTATCTACATAGCACCACCACCAGCACCAGCACCAGCACACGCACGTGCACCAGCACCCGCCGCATCACTCCGCGCCGCACCCGCACCAGCTGCTGGTGCCGCACGCGCCTCTCGTACGTATCTAGCGATGTTCTATCTACATAGCACCACCACCAGCACCAGCACCAGCACACGCACGTGCACCAGCACCCGCCGCATCACTCCGCGCCGCACCCGCACCAGCTGCTGGTGCCGCACGCGCCTCTCGTACGTATCTAGCGATGTTCTATCTACATAGCACCACCACCAGCACACGCACGTGCACCAGCACCCGCCGCATCACTCCGCGCCGCACCCGCACCAGCTGCTGGTGCCGCACGCGCCTCTCGTACGTATCTAGCGATGTTCTATCTACATAGCACCACCACCAGCACCAGCACCAGCACACGCACGTGCACCAGCACCCGCCGCATCACTCCGCGCCGCACCCGCACCAGCTGCTGGTGCCGCACGCGCCTCTCGTACGTATCTAGCGATGTTCTATCTACATAGCACCACCACCAGCACCAGCACCAGCACACGCACGTGCACCAGCACCCGCCGCATCACTCCGCGCCGCACCCGCACCAGCTGCTGGTGCCGCACGCGCCTCTCGTACGTATCTAGCGATGTTCTATCTACATAGCACCACCACCAGCACACGCACGTGCACCAGCACCCGCCGCATCACTCCGCGCCGCACCCGCACCAGCTGCTGGTGCCGCACGCGCCTCTCGTACGTATCTAGCGATGTTCTATCTACATAGCACCACCACCAGCACCAGCACCAGCACACGCACGTGCACCAGCACCCGCCGCATCACTCCGCGCCGCACCCGCACCAGCTGCTGGTGCCGCACGCGCCTCTCGTACGTATCTAGCGATGTTCTATCTACATAGCACCACCACCAGCACCAGCACCAGCACACGCACGTGCACCAGCACCCGCCGCATCACTCCGCGCCGCACCCGCACCAGCTGCTGGTGCCGCACGCGCCTCTCGTACGTATCTAGCGATGTTCTATCTACATAGCACCACCACCAGCACCAGCACCAGCACACGCACGTGCACCAGCACCCGCCGCATCACTCCGCGCCGCACCCGCACCAGCTGCTGGTGCCGCACGCGCCTCTCGTACGTATCTAGCGATGTTCTATCTACATAGCACCACCACCAGCACACGCACGTGCACCAGCACCCGCCGCATCACTCCGCGCCGCACCCGCACCAGCTGCTGGTGCCGCACGCGCCTCTCGTACGTATCTAGCGATGTTCTATCTACATAGCACCACCACCAGCACCAGCACCAGCACACGCACGTGCACCAGCACCCGCCGCATCACTCCGCGCCGCACCCGCACCAGCTGCTGGTGCCGCACGCGCCTCTCGTACGTATCTAGCGATGTTCTATCTACATAGCACCACCACCAGCACCAGCACCAGCACACGCACGTGCACCAGCACCCGCCGCATCACTCCGCGCCGCACCCGCACCAGCTGCTGGTGCCGCACGCGCCTCTCGTACGTATCTAGCGATGTTCTATCTACATAGCACCACCACCAGCACCAGCACCAGCACACGCACGTGCACCAGCACCCGCCGCATCACTCCGCGCCGCACCCGCACCAGCTGCTGGTGCCGCACGCGCCTCTCGTACGTATCTAGCGATGTTCTATCTACATAGCACCACCACCAGCACACGCACGTGCACCAGCACCCGCCGCATCACTCCGCGCCGCACCCGCACCAGCTGCTGGTGCCGCACGCGCCTCTCGTACGTATCTAGCGATGTTCTATCTACATAGCACCACCACCAGCACACGCACGTGCACCAGCACCCGCCGCATCACTCCGCGCCGCACCCGCACCAGCTGCTGGTGCCGCACGCGCCTCTCGTACGTATCTAGCGATGTTCTATCTACATAGCACCACCACCAGCACCAGCACCAGCACACGCACGTGCACCAGCACCCGCCGCATCACTCCGCGCCGCACCCGCACCAGCTGCTGGTGCCGCACGCGCCTCTCGTACGTATCTAGCGATGTTCTATCTACATAGCACCACCACCAGCACACGCACGTGCACCAGCACCCGCCGCATCACTCCGCGCCGCACCCGCACCAGCTGCTGGTGCCGCACGCGCCTCTCGTACGTATCTAGCGATGTTCTATCTACATAGCACCACCACCAGCACCAGCACCAGCACACGCACGTGCACCAGCACCCGCCGCATCACTCCGCGCCGCACCCGCACCAGCTGCTGGTGCCGCACGCGCCTCTCGTACGTATCTAGCGATGTTCTATCTACATAGCACCACCACCAGCACCAGCACCAGCACACGCACGTGCACCAGCACCCGCCGCATCACTCCGCGCCGCACCCGCACCAGCTGCTGGTGCCGCACGCGCCTCTCGTACGTATCTAGCGATGTTCTATCTACATAGCACCACCACCAGCACCAGCACCAGCACACGCACGTGCACCAGCACCCGCCGCATCACTCCGCGCCGCACCCGCACCAGCTGCTGGTGCCGCACGCGCCTCTCGTACGTATCTAGCGATGTTCTATCTACATAGCACCACCACCAGCACCAGCACCAGCACACGCACGTGCACCAGCACCCGCCGCATCACTCCGCGCCGCACCCGCACCAGCTGCTGGTGCCGCACGCGCCTCTCGTACGTATCTAGCGATGTTCTATCTACATAGCACCACCACCAGCACCAGCACCAGCACACGCACGTGCACCAGCACCCGCCGCATCACTCCGCGCCGCACCCGCACCAGCTGCTGGTGCCGCACGCGCCTCTCGTACGTATCTAGCGATGTTCTATCTACATAGCACCACCACCAGCACCAGCACCAGCACACGCACGTGCACCAGCACCCGCCGCATCACTCCGCGCCGCACCCGCACCAGCTGCTGGTGCCTTTTATCGTGCAATTTGCCAATACATAGATAAATATTGAAAGCCATTCGATTTTTTTAAATCAAAATAATAATATTGTTTATTCAATCGTTTTCAGTTCAAGGATGTCAGCAAGATGTCATCGTTGTACCGCGGCGGCATCGGGCTGGGCTACCCATACTCGTCGAGTCTCCTGCACCCCACCGGCCCCTACGTGCCTCCCGCGCCGCTTACCACATATGCTCCTAAGGTAAATTGCATTTTTCACATCAATATTATCATTTTGTAAATTTTCTAAGTTAAAAGCAAGTTCAATATTTATTACCAATTCATTCATAATAACCAATTAATAATGCATGCATAATTTATTCTTGTTTCTGGATCAGTTTCTTTATAAACAACCATCTTTCAATGTCTTTTGTATCACATATTTATACAATTAAAATCTTACTTTCAAATGTAGCCTTCAATATCTTTCTCATGCCATAATAATTCATTTCTTTACTGACAATTTTCTTGAAATACTTGCTTACGCTTATTTTATGTTATAATTTGCTCCAATCATTAACCCTGCATCGCATAATGTTAACAGCCCGTAGTGTCGGCCGCAAGCGACTCCAACTCTAAACCACCACCACGTCCCGCTGTCGCGGTAGGTTTCCTTCTTAGCACTACATTACTTACTTTCTGCATGCACCTGTTATATATATTTGTCGAACTTTACCTGCTCGCACGCCAGGACAGTGACGACCTTTACAATAAAGAATTCCTATTCTATGGCAATTTGTTAATATGATCGTTCTCGAACAGAAAACGGGAAAATGGAACGCGATGCACGTGAGGATCGCTTGGGAGATCTACAACCACCAGCAAAAAGAGAAGACCGGCGGCGGCGCCGTGCCGGGCGGCGACAAGGACAAGCTGCGCGCCTTCCCCGCGCCCGCGCCGCCGCCCAGCTACCGCTCGCCCTACGAGCTGCCGCCCGCGCCCTACCTGCCGCACCACCCGCACCTAGGTACGCTCCGCCGCTACGAACCCGGCCTGCCCGCGCCCGCGCCCGCCGCATCTCACCGAGCTGTGCGCGTTTCAGGCGTGTCCCCCTTCGGCCGGTACGGGCCCGGCGCCTACCCCGGCGCGCCGCCCTTCGGCCTCACGGCGTACGGCCGCGACCTGGCGCTGTCCGGCTCGCTGCACGGCGTGCACCACGCGCCGCCGATGGGCGCGCTGCACGACGCCTGGCGCACCGTGCGCCCGCCCGCGCCGCAGGCCGCGGCCGAGGCGCGGCGCGAGCACGATGAGCGCGAGCGGGCGCGGCGTGAGCGCGACGAGCGGGAGCGCCGGGAGCGCGAGGAGCGCGAGCGGCGGAAGGCGCGCGAGCAGCGCGACCAGCGGGACCGCGAGCTGGAGCGCGCCCGCGCCCGCTCGCCGCTACGCAACGGCGCGCCCGAAGCCATCAAGGAGGAGCGCAAGGAGCCGCCGCGCCACGCGCCGCCGTCGCTGGGCGCCTACCCGCCGCCGCCGCCGTGGGACCCGTACCGCACGTTCGACCCGCTGCAGCACATGCGCTTCGCGCCGCTGGTGGAGGCGGCCATC
The DNA here is from genome assembly GCA_916701695.1 of Agrochola macilenta. Classification (NCBI taxonomy): domain Eukaryota; kingdom Metazoa; phylum Arthropoda; class Insecta; order Lepidoptera; family Noctuidae; genus Agrochola; species Agrochola macilenta. The sequence goes on from OU753562.1 coordinate 11,889,138, forward strand.
CGCGCCGAGGAGGACCGCGCCAAGATGCTGAGCGCCTACGCGCACCACCAGCAGCTCAAGGCGCAGCCGCTGCTGCACCGCGCGCTGCCGCCGCACGCGCCGCTGCCGCCGCTGGGCGCGCACGCGCAGCTGGGCTCACACGCGCCGCTCGGCTCGCACGCGCCGCTCGGCCCGCACGCGCCGCTCGGCCCGCACGCCCCGCTGGCCCCGATGGCGCCCCTGGCCCCGCCTCTGACGCCGCTCGCGCCGCTCGACCTGCTCAAGAAGGAGGAGCCGCGATGATAGCGAAGCGGCGGAACCGCCGTGTCGCCGAGTTGTGTACATAGAGTAGCGTAAACGACGTCGCAAGTGAGAGTACGACTAATTTAATGTATATCGTTTCGCAGTATCGGTTTAGAGAATTATTTATTGTAACGTCGCTTACAGAACGACGGTTGTCGGTTCCGTCGGCCGCCCGCCTCGCCGGTGTGGGACAGTAGTAGCGCGAGGCGGACTGGGCGGAGCGGAGAGGGTGGTGCGAGCGTGCACGCTTTCTCGGCATGTGCAATATTGGACGAGAACACGCGGCGCTCGTCGCCGCCGGCCTGTACACTACTGCTTGTTTATTTACATGAAAATATCTATCGAGTTGTTATTGTGACCATTATTAGTTAATTATACATGAAAATTGCTGATTATTGTGAAGGATAGGATTATCGGAATCGCTATCGATATAATTATACATATTTATATATACTTATAAATAAACTGTAAATATTAGTATGTAAATTAGCGTTAAAATATAGAATTGGTTTATTTAACGTCATACAAAAGAAAATCCCATAAATTATTATTGCATCGGGAGTTTAATTTACACTTCCGTTAAAAATCTCAATGGTTTTTCAATTGTACCAGTGGAGTTTTATTTATTTATTTATACTCCTATTAGTGAACACAATTTCAGGTATAGCAGTTATTTCATTTTAATGCATTTAAAATATGTGATATTATTGTATTGTGAAATACATTTTGTCTGACTTCAAAGTAGTGTCTATTCTCAGGTATCTAGATGTAACAGTAATACAATAATGGTCGGATTTGTATTTATCATGAATCATGTTGTTTTTATTTCAAATTGTATTTGTGAACAAGCGAAATATTTCTGAAAATAATTGTTTAGTGACCTTATCATGACATGTACTAGTAAACTCTTATGTGCCATTGAATCATTAAAAGGGCATTGAGTCAGACAAAATTGAATTTATGATCTGTCATTACAGATACATCTGACGATTTGTGTTCTTAAAATCTCAAGATTGACTCAGAATTGTTATTATAGTTTATTCAAAATCATTCTGTATACTAAAAAGTAAATGAAAGCTTGGTGCGATTCAGAAAATACCATTAAAACTTTTGATTTTTATACCAATAAGATTTTTTTTACACTCCTATCCTCCACTAAAATTATGTACGAAGTAAGTTATTTCCTGAAAAGATAGACTTCGGAGAGAGTGCACTGGAGCTCCACGACCTGTTCCCACCATCTCCCTTTCAATATAGGACTCTCAAACGTACTGCAGGATAATCCGCACTCGGTCGATATATTGAGTAGTCGTACTTAGCGCTTCTCCTCCACATTAATTATGCACACGGTCCGTTTGGAACTCTGTGCCATCGTCTAGAGTTCAAGTCGCCGTATAACCCGTCGCCTTTTAAAGCCAGAGCGAGCAGACATCTGGGCTTGCTCCATCGTAGACTTCCTTCATCGCTTTCCACGTCCACCAGGCGAGATCCGAGGTTAAAGCTAATGGGCCTACCAATTAATAATAAAAAAGAACATTTGTAAGTAAAAGTGCAGAACACGGTCATCAACAACAGGAAACATGGGTGGGTTTTATTTAATAAATGAGTTATTACAAACACATTCCTCTGTGTTCTCCCGGGATATTAAGCATTTTTATTGGGAAATATATTACTGATTCTCTTAAAACAGGGTTCCGTAGTTGGGATGAATTTATCCCAACATACTTTTCCAACTGCAAATGTAAGTTTACACACAATAATGGGAGATTTACACCATGTTATTTTAAGACCATAGAATTATAGGTTTTTCTGTAATCTATAAGTAAAGAAGCCTCTGTGGTCTAGTGGTCGCAAACGGTACTACAGAGCATGAGGTCTTGGGTTCGATTCCCGGGTCGGGGAAAATGATATTGGGTTTTTCATCTGGAATTGCTCAATAGCTGCCCGGTTGGTGGCAATAGGCTCGGCACCTATTATATGGGATTTAAACATAACTGGCGACATATAGGTGTACTATAGCTACACCTCTGCCTAACAGGCGTGATGTTATCTTCTATACATATAAAATGCTTTGTCCTGAATGACTGACTGACGGATCAACGCACAACCTAAACCGCTGATCGTAGAGACCTGAAACTTGGAGGGTGTGTTCTTTGTATAACGTAGGCATCCGATAAGAAAGGATTTTTCGAAATTATACCCCTAAGGGGGTGAAAAAGGGGGGCAAAGTTTGTATGGGATAACGTGATTCCTTGGATCTATCTACTTCAAATTTTGCAGAAACATTCTTTAACAGAATTAATGGACCTGTTTCGTATTTTATTGAAATTCATCCCTAACGGGGTTAAATAGGGGTAGAAAGTTATTTTGGGAATGACTTGCTTCGAAGTTGATATCAACACTCCTTAGTGCTTTTGATTTTAATTAAATTTTATTTTGACACATGTTTGAAAACTCAATCCGATTTTATTCAAAAAAGGTTGAACTCACTTAAGGGGCCGGCGGACATAGCTCGCAACTGCAAATTGAGATGTGTTCAAAATTCGTTTGGAATATTGCTATCTCTGTTTGACAAAGCGAGGTCAGACACGCGTGTGTGTGTGAGCGGATAGATACTGTGCGACCACGCACACATTGACAATATTATTTCTTAACGCGATAGCACTACTAGCTATCGAAAATTTATGATAAATTGGATGTGTTCCGTAATACCAAAAATTATGAATTAAAACTAAATGTTTTTCCATTTCTTTTTTTCGATAATTTGTTACTTGATAATATAAGCTATGCTGCTGCGGAAACAATATTACAAATATTGTTGTTTATAATACAGAAAAAACAATATTAAAACATGTAATTTCCGCTGTAAAAATGTATGAAATTCAATTTGCTTTAATTTCATTTCAGGTAGGTTTTTTGGAAAAAAAAAGACGTACAGGACTAGATAAATACTGTCTCAATCTGAATATCAACATAATATGGTGGAATTATGCTCAAATTGCAAATGATTTTGGTATTACGTTTGTATGGACAATTCATCCGTCGCCGCATTCTTAAAGGCTTGGTGCTTGCAATGCAAACACCATCAAATTACCCCTTCGAATTCAAGAGAGTGCAGTTTCCCATCAAAGAATGTTTCGCAATTACTATAAACAAAGCTCAAGGTCAAACTCTTAAGGTAGCGGGAGTAGACTTAAGGGAAAGCTGCTTCTCCCACGGCCAGTTGGATGTGGCATGCTCCAGAGTAAGCGCACAGAGTAGCCTGGTGATTCTAGCACCCGAAAGAAAAACAAAAAATATTGTTTACAAAGAAATTGTCATCGATTTATATCGAAGGATACGCCTTACTGCATCAAAAGATGACCGCATTTGTGCTTATTTGCTTAAGTTGTCATCTGTCACACAATGACGTAGATAATTGTCGCTGTACCGTCAGCATACTCGTTTTAAAAAGGGTACTTAATTTAAAAACGAGGTTGTGTAGAAATAATAAAATGTTTGTTTTTATAGTCTTTATCAATGATATTATAATGTATTGCTTTATTTAAACATTCATATTATTATACAATTTATTTTACAACTAACTATTATATATATTATGTACAAGAATGTAAAGAAAAAAACAAAATAAAATAAAGGGAAGAGCTCATTGGGCATCAAAAAATTCGTCCGCATCGCTGTCAGCGGGAAAAGTGCCCAAAAGGCTGGCAGCATTGCCACGTTGGATGGCAATGCTGATTCTTTGGTCTAAGAATTGGCCAGCCTTCTGGTCACGTGAAGAGTCGACCAACCGCTTAGCGATGTCCCGAAATATTCGATGAGCACTCGGACCCCACGGCCCTAGTGTTTCAACCCCAAACGGCTCAAAAATATAGCTACCAATAAGGTTGTATACAGAGTTGATATGACAGAGGGGCATTAAATTACACTACGTATACTATACGTGTTTAGTATTAATTCGATACGGTATAAAAATAAAAAGCATCAAAATTGAGTTTTTTTTTTTTTCAAACAAACTAAATAGCTTATGAATCAGAGTAAAACGCAACCACCCTTTGTAAATAAATTTAACTGACCTTAGAAGATACCTAGGTAACAGTGGCAACGTCGCGCCCGCGCCGTGCGGCGTGTTTTATCTCATTTCAAAGCGGGCGGCCGGCGGCGGTGGCGCGGGCGGCGGCTTAGGCCTTCACTCGCGGCTTTTAGGTATGGTTTTGAAGTACGCGCGCAACAACAAAAACACTAAAATTTTAAATTCTCGATGTGTCCTTCATTCACATGAATGCACAAATTATACCGACGGAGAATATTGTTACTTATTTTTCTAATTAAAAATCATGTCAGTGTATTCTAACGCCGTGTAAGTTACACGAGGCATTGTTGAACACTTTAATTACACACACACACACACAAAACCAAAGTTTAATTACGTGTCGTATCACAATAAAAGCAGTCGATCACAAAAAAAAACACTAACGCTAAATAATAATAATCCCAAGTTACGTGTCCTGTCACAATAAAAAAAGAAATACTGTCTTAAACTTGTTTAGTGTCCTATCACAATAATAAAACTAAATCCCAATTGTCAGCGCGCGAGTTCGACAATACGGAGGCAGCGCAGGTACTTCCGTGTTACGTAACATAAGTACGTTCCGAAAGAACAGCGTCGCCGCACTGTAAAAAACAGTTTTTAGAAGCCCCACTCACTTACCGATCGCAACCCCTGCCCCTCGTCGCTAGGATGCAATAGCAACACACTGACCTATTTCTATTTCTTTTACCCACGGTGTGTTTGCTATGATTTTCACACTCGTAATGAAAATGCAAGTGTGTGTGTATTTATTGCTTCCTTGTTTGCATTGTCATCTTTTTAGCGAGAATATTTGGTTGTACTTGTGATCTGCGTCACAGCGGCAACCACGCATAGGTTATACTCAGATTTATCGTTTTAAGGTGCATGACCTATGCGTATAGACATAATCAGCTGTTAGGAAAGATACATCGTGTTCAAACGGGGCAAAAACTTAAAAAATCATTTGCGACTAAACTACTGCTCCTATTTAATTGATTTTTGGTACAGAGCTTGAAAATGGTACCTAGTATAGGCAGTTTAAAGGAAAGCCCCTCTGTCGTATCAACTTTGTATAATAATAATCATGATATTATAATTGAATTGAATTTGAAAGCAGAAGCGGTAGAGTTAATTAACAGGCTGATTAAACAAATCAAGAAAAATATTTATTGGATTTTTGCCACACCCTTGCGACGTAGGAAAATGGTACGATAACAGTTCGGGTGGTCCTGGCTTTAATGAGCAAGCGCTAGAGGTCTCGAAGTTAAAAAAAATACATAAAAAAATCCGGCTATAAAAATATTTTAAAATTATAATGTAACCTCCGTACTTCCTAAATTCTTTTAAACTTTTTTTGTCAACGCTACACTACCCTATCGTTCGTTGTCATGGGAACGAAATTTTTGTTATATGTCATCATCCGTCATAATATTTATTTTTGTAATCGTAATAAATTTGAAAAAAAATTACTTAGGCATGAAAAATAATACCTTTAGCTTTGTTTGTATTTTTGGAGTTGTTGGTACATTTCCTGAAGGCACAACAAGGCATCTTTGTACAGCTCTGTGTATTAAAAACGAGAAATAACTACTCCGATGTGTCGTGAACTATGACGAATGAAGAAATGATGTTCAAATGAGTGAATTCACTCAAATTTAGGAGTGACACTTTTCGCGCGACGTAAGTATGGTGAGGGCGTATCCTTGATTTACATCAATGGAAATAGTGCGGTAGGTGTAGTATTTCGATTTCGTTGTAAAAAGATAATACACCCGTGTAACTTTCGCCAGATCAAAGGCCGAGCTTCGTGTTCATAAATTATTTTATTTTTTTCAAGTTTATTTAACCTTTATTATATCCCTACACTATAATAAAGATTGTTATATTTTATAATTATTCAAACGTTTTAAAATAATAATTTAGATGTTATAACGAAATTAATAACGTAAAAAACCAATAAAAAATCCTATTAGAACCATTTTCGACTCAACGCGGACGAAGTCGCAGGCAAAAGCTAGTGTATGTATATATTGTATAAGTATAGAACTATTCCCATATTTTTACAAAATTTTTGGCTTATTTTTTTCCGACATAAGAGGGGTTATAAATTTCATATATTTTCTTAAGTTATATTTTTTAAATTATAATAAAAACATACTTGACCGTATGACATATCAAATTCTTACTGCGAGGGTCCTTGCAGTAAGAATTTGATATGTCATACGGTACAGTGCACAATACTTGTTTTATTTATCTCCTAAAAATTTACCCCCATTTTCTAAATATTGGGTAATGTTTGGGTCACAGAAATTGATATGTGTACCAAATTTCAACTTAATCGGTCCACTAGATTCGAAGAAAATTGATTGACAGGCGGACAGGCAGACAAACAGACACATGAGTGATCGTATAAACGTTCCGTTTTTTTATTCGGACATACGGAACCCTAAAACCATCCGTATACCGACCGATAGTGTTGCTGATAAGGATCAAATACTGCAAATTAATACTATGTTTAAAATCAATAAATAATGCAAAATTGGCATTTCCTATGTCCTATGATTTTCCACATTATACCTATTTATGTTTTATGTTTTGTATTGTTTTAAAGTCGGTTAAAAAGTGAAAGTTCTTAATTTAATCATGAAGTACTGTTTGGTCATTTGGTGCAGTTGTATCCCGCATAGGCGATTGCCTTTCTGCCGAATATCGAGTGACTCTCAAAGGATTTTGTCGGAGATTCACGCGAGCTGCTTTACAGACGTTGCTGGAATCCAATCGATTCCTTGATAACTTCAGAAATTCGCTCAGAATCGATATCCGGAAAAAAATCCAGCACTTGCAAATATAATTATAGTCTATGAAAGCCGATTTTCAGGCCACCGTGGGGGGGGGGGGGGGGGGGGGGGGGTTACACAATTGTTCGGTGAACCTGATCGTTTCCGAACAAAAGTGACATAGCACGTGACCGACCGGGAATCCGCGCGACGATCGCTTCTAAAAAGGACGCGGCCTTTAATTCACCATGTGCGAAGTATATTATTATACCATGATAAGCACTAAGTGCTAATGCGGGTATTATACTACACTGAATCAGTCCTTAAACTCTTAATAAGAAAGGTGTAATAAGAGTAAGGGACCCTAATCACGTTGTGCTCCCTTAATTCAGGACCCTGATTCAGTGTAGTGTTGTACCCGTTTTACTAGTAAATTAACTTAACTTTGATTTTCAGCCGAAATAAACTTGTTCAAACTAACGCCACCGCCCATACCCACGCTTCCTTTTACGATACAATGTCTACTAGGCTGCCATGATATGTTGTTTTGTTTTCCTATCATCGTTTATTGTAAAAGTATGAAAAAGTTTTTTTGGTTGGATTAATTTGCTGCTAATGCTGCCATCATGGCATGGGTGGCATGCGTGGGCGCCGGTAGTAGGTACTATTTTCACAGAGGTGTATCTTCATCTACACCTTACACATTTGCTATTCACGGACAGAGCTATAGCTTGTAACTTAGGATGTAAGATCGAGCTCTAAAATCATAGCGCCTCGGGTAGCTTCGCATCAGAATTGAGGAGTTGGAAATCAGAGTACCATGGTAGTCTCTCATAATTTCAGTAGAAAGACGTCCTAGTCCACTGCTGGACATAGGCCTCTCCCAAGCATCGCCACTTCGACCTTCTGTACTTCTCGTATCCAGCGGATTCCTGCAGCCTTCACAAGGTCATCGGTCCACCTTGTGGGGGGCCTTCCAACGTAACGTCTTCCGGTTCGTAATCGCCACTCCAGAACCTTTCGGCCCCATCGGCCATCTGTTCTGAGAGCAATGTTCCCTGCCCACACTGCCACTTAAGTTGGCAATTCTTTGGGCGGTGTCGGTTACCTTGGTTCTCCTACGGATATCTTCATTTCTGATTCGATCAAGTAGGGAAACTCCCAAGTATAGCTCTCTCCAATGCCCTTTGGGTGACGTTCAACCTTATAATGAGACACATTATGGGAGAGCACGTATGCCTTAAGTCATCACTGGCAACACGCACTGATCAAAGACTTAGTAGTAGTTTCTACTTGGTACAAAAATATCAATTGACAATCGACAGATTCTCAAAATTCACGGTTTAGGTAACCAGGAACCCTGGAACGCGGAGTACAATGAAAAAGGTACATAGAACTCCTCAAATGATAAACAGCATTTGCGTAGGTATTCTTTGTGATTGCCGCGTACACGCAGCGGATGTTCTGATGATCCGCGTGCGCTATCTTCACCAGAATACTCAATTAGGAAACTAGCTACCCGCCCCTACATCGCACGGTTTTTCCAACTTGAAAAACACCGAAATGTCTTTATTCTATTTATAGAGGTATACCTAATATTAATGTACTATATGCAAAACTACTGGAATAAGCTCTCTAAATTATGAGGAAATGAAAGCCGCATCAAAATCCATTGTGCAGTTTAGAAGCTCCTCAGCTTTCTCTCTATTGGTAACACTTATTATGTGCTGCAATGGTGACTGTTCCACGCACAATGGTCCACTGAAGGAACGCGTGCGGAAACCAAACCCTTTAACATAGAAGAAAATGGCGGCTGTTCGCAAGCGTTGAGGCGCGACGACCCGCATTTTGAGAGTAACATAAGCGCTTGCCGCCGTAACATACCGCACGGAATTTTATCTTGCACGCTATTCTTTAACTCTATATCAGCTACGTTTAAGTTCACTATCAGTGGAGTTGCGGAGTTGGACACCAGCCCGTCTTACTTTTTTTGAAAATGAACTTTAGTAAGTTCATTTTCAAATAATAAATGAAAGCTGCTCCATCTGCGCTGCCCTTAAGCGCTGCTATGGCTACGACACGACACTTGAAGCTTCAATGTTGGATTTAAATTAAACAATGACAAAATATGCTTGTACTATAGCATTTATTACTGCAACAGAGGGTTAAATTTACATAAATATAAAATCATCTACTATTGATTGAATTAATTTATCTCCTGTACCATACTTGAAGTGTTTTCATTCGTTTTACTTTCTTCTGTAATTGAAGAACTCCATAGAGTAAAGCTTCAGCTGTTGGTGGACATCCAGGCACATAAATATCAACGGGAACTATACGGTCACAACCTCTGTGAATCAAATAGAGAAAATGTATTAATTAAGAATAGTCATGAGCTATGCTTTAAAACTACATCTGTAACCAGGTGGAGGTGGTTTGCTTTTTCATTAAGCTGCAAATTGTGAATTTGGTCTTGGGCTGATTCTTTAATAAGTAAGTAGATTTCTTACCTTACAACTGAGTAAGAGTAATGGTAGTAACCACCACCATTCGCACAGCTGCCCATAGAAATTACCCAACGTGGGTCAGGCATTTGATCATAGACTTTCCTCAAAGCAGGTGCCATTTTGTTGGTCAAAGTACCAGCTACAATCATCACATCAGATTGCCGGGGAGATGCACGGAACACCACACCATACCTTGAAAATATAATAAAGTGTGACACTCGTGTAACTGGTGTTTCAAGAAACAACTTTCTACTAATCCTTGCCTGATTATAGTAATTTTTCAAAGCGATAAATTTTGATTTGTCGGCTGCAGATAGAGAATACCACATATTACTTAATTTTCTAATTTACGACATAGGTAAATTGTTGGCCCTTTGGTTGATAGATAGGACTGTTACTTCATTAAGATTTATAATTATGAATTTCCTTACAAAGGAATATTCACAATTTTTATGATCTTTGAATAGGTGCATACTATTATTGTTTTGTTAGATACCTGTCCATGTCATAGCGAGGAGCTGCGATGTGCATCATTTCCACAGCGCAACAGGCCAGCCCAAAGGTCATAGGCCATATTGAACCCTTTCTTCCCCAATTCAATAAGTCGTCAAGCCTAGCTACTGCCATCTCAGCCATGTTGCTAGCATCTTGAAACGGCGAGTATGGTCGTGTTTCATTTGGCTTGGGAGCGGGTAAATGGGTTTGCCTTATCTGATCTACGATGGGCGCAAAACCACCTTTCTTAACAACAGACAAAAGCGTTGAAGGAGCTGTGACTCCCAAAGCTTTAATAGCCTGCATCTTGCCTGAAAAATACGTAAACACAGAACCACTTTAATGTCATCTTAAATCAACAAAATAGTTTTCGTAAAATTGGTATAAACAGTGCACTTACAATATTAACGTATTAAACAACTATGACTCGTGTCGAATGTAAATACGCAATTTCACTTAAAACTAAACGATAGAAAATATCTAAAACAAGGTGCCAATTTTACGTAATTTGTGGTGCGTTCACAAAGAACACAATATTACACTTTGAAAAATAATGAAGACGACTTTATTGTTATGTTTTAATTGATTTTATTAACCCAAGTACATATAAAATCTATTATAAAATATAATTTTTGATCTAAAAATGTGATTTAAAGAACTTTTTAAACTAATATCAGAGTTTTATATATCATAACCACTTGCCTGTTACCTAATTTCGTAAACGAAAAGTGTAAAGTCAAACGCAATATTTAAAGGGGTTTATACACGGTCTGTTTAACAGCGTTTGTATCTCGTAGAGTATATATGTTCTGTGGTTTGTATTCTCTAGTGCAGCAAACCTAACTGGCTTGGTGGCTTTGATTGGAACTAATAAATAAATAACCATGATTTACAAGATCTGTCAGGCGGCGCCGCTTCCGGACCATATGGGCTTGCTGCCGTTGCTGAGTTTTGTGATTCCGTTTCCCATTAAGCGATCACTATCTCTCATGTGCGGAGACGGTTCCTCACAATCCGAGATAGAAGTTACAGCTTGGGAAAAAAGAGTAAAATCACAATGCCACGATCCCACTTAGGTCACTTCTAATGGGAAATGAGTAAAAGAATTTGTTAAAAACACCCAAAACCTTCTAGCACTGGTCGGCAAGGTAGTGCCATCATCATGTCTGCATTATAAATATTTAGTTCCAAATGTCACCACGTCAGACTCTTTTATCTCGACCTGTACAGTAGGTTTCAATGGTTATGGTCCTCGTTGGCGTAGCTAAAAGGATCAGTAGCTAGGTCTGGTAAAATAAAAATAAATCCTCACTCTCAGCCGTAGACAGCTGTCTACGCTCTCAGCAGTCTCTGACTAGTATATAGTTATCTGTGAGTCAGCAGTTGACAGTCAACACCAACACTCAACAGCTGATAAAGTTTTGTTTGAATTTGATTTCGGTTGTAATTTTATTTACTTCTACTACTAGTCCTAAATCATCAATTTAGCCTTTCTCAAAATGCCTAACAATTTAAGAAAGGTAAGTTACAGGTGTAAAATTGTTAGATTTTTCTGTACATATTCAATAATGATGAATTTTATTTGGTACAGGAGAAGAAATGGTTCAAACCAATGTTTGATTTTGATGATGAAGAGAAACCATCAAAAATATTGAAAAAGGAAACGCACAATCAGAAAGTACCTGAAGACATAGAACCAGTAGAAAGTGAAGTATGTATGCCTTCAAACGAAATTGGTGAGATTTAAAAAAGCTCTGCCAATTTATAATTTTATTTACTTCAAGGTGTTGGATTCAACTTTAAGCCGGAAACCTGTTATTATAACAGATCATAAACATTGGATGAAAACATTTGAACCTGTTAATGTTGAAGATTTAGCTGTACACAATAAGAAGGTGCAAGAAGTAGAAGAATGGGTCAAGACCGTGAGCAATAATAATAACAGTGATATGCTCCTCATGACCGGGCCTGTTGGTTGTGGGAAAACCATAACTTTACGTGTGCTGGCAACTAAGTATAATGTTAGAATTACGGAATGGATCACACCTGTGGATATTGACATTCCTTCTGAAAATGGTAATCTCCATTTTTTTATTTCACTGAATAAAAGAAAGAATAACAAATCATCTATACTTAGTCATAGGAACTAATATTAAGTAAATTTACCGACATAGGAAAATGACTTGCATTTTCATTAATATTACTGTTACCTACTTGTATTTCCGTTTTCAGGGGAATTTGAATTTAAGCAAAGACAATCTGTCCGATTCCTGGATTTTATATTGAATGCTGCCAATTTTACATCTCTGTTAGATGATAATAGTAGAAAATTGGTATTGGTAGAAGATTTTCCCAATACATTTTTGAGAACACCCTCAGAATTTACAGAAGTATTACAGTAAGTTATTTATTTTATTGTTGTTTCTAATTGAGCATCAGAAGGTATTATTTATGTACACTGTATAATTTAGGTCAGTGGGTTGGAGATCTTAGGACGCAGGTCCTTACCGGACACGGTTGTTTCGGGAGGTTCCTGTTCAGGATCAAGTGGGAGGAAACGCCCAGGTGTCACCATTGTGTGGATCGCCCGGAGGACACGGTGGAGCATACGGTAGAGGTCTGCCCGGCTTGGGCGAGCACCGCCGTGTCCTCACAGTGGCGATCTCTCGCGTCCGGCCCTGGTTCAGGTCATGGTCCGAATCGTGAGTGCATGGGAGGCCGTCACCTCCTTCTGCGAAGCAGTTATGCTCGCGAAGGAGGAGGCGGAGCGCGCGAGGGAGATTCAAGCTGCACGCCCTCGCGCCCCTAGTCGCCGCAGGAGACGCCCCGGGCGTCGGGAGTCACGAGCTGACTTCCGGCCACCGTAGGCGCGGGCCTGCGGACGGTGAGCGATGGGCAGCTCGCCGTCCGATAAGGACCAGGCCCGGGTCGACGGCGCGTTGTGTTCCACGCGCGCCTCAAAGGGATGTCAGCACCAACTGACGGGGTCCGGAAGGACCAATGCCTGCTGGGGTTTGTCTGAAAGGGATATCGCGGCCCCAGCACACAGGCAACGGAAGGAACACGGGTGGGTTTTAGTCAGTAAAAGTCTGACACTCCCTCTCGCTCCGCCCAGAGCGGGAGGAGTCATTTGATGATTTCCCAGCCAAAAAAAAAAAAAAAAAATGGTTGGATTTATTATTTTGATTATTTACAGGCAATACAGGCAAAGGGCAAAATCACCAGTAGTATTCATTTGTTCAGAAACTCATACAGATAATAAGAATTCTGCTACCAACATCTTCACACAAGGTTTGAAAGAGCAGTTCAACATACACCATATTTCGTAAGTATTAGCACTCTATTTCTAAGCTTTGGTATCCCTTGATGAGAAGCAATTGTATTACCAATATAGTTGTATACAGGGTGGCAGGCCATCGACGCGAAGCCGGCTAGCATAGATTCAGACGAAAAATTTCAACGCAGGGGGGTTCAGAATCATGTACTGAATCCATGGTAACCAGCTTAGCGTCGATGTCCCTGACACCCCGTATACTAGTTTAAATTTAGTCTTACTTATTAATAAAATGTTCGGTTTTACAGGTTGAACAGTGTAGCACCAACAAATCTAAAAGGTGCTCTAAAACGAGTTGCAAGCATAATAAGCAAGAACCACACCGCAGTTTATAACTGCCCAACAGCTGATGTGATAGAATGTGTGGTCAACTCTTCAGCCGGGGATGTGAGGTCGGCAGTATTGAATTTACATTTTGCATGCTTGAAAGGTAAGTACAATCTCAATCCCCAACTTATATCAGTGTTTTTGGTATTTTTCTACATGCCCAAGGTTGACGTGTAATCAATGCTTGTTTTAGGCGGAACTAAGCAAAACATGGACACAAGCATAGTACAAGGAAAAGAATCGAAGAGCAAGACCATAAGAAAGAAAAAACAGACTTCTAGTAAATTTATGTCATTAGGGAAGGATCAAACAGTAAGCATCTTACATGGAGTGGGCAGAGTATTGAATCCTAAAGGTATTTGTACTTTACGGGGTGTCAGGGACATCGACGCGAAGCCGGTTACCATGGATTCAGTACATGATTCTGAACCCCCCTACGTTGAAATTTTTCGTCAGTTATTTAAAAAAAAAACAGCTGCTCCATACATTTTGACCGCGTAGGTATTGCACTTTTCTATGAAACAGCAGATATTTTTTTTTTTAATAACCGACGAAAAATTTCAACGCAGTGGGGTTCAGAATCATGTACTGAATCCATGGTAGCCGGCTTCGCGTCGATGTCCCTGCCACCCTGTGTATTTACATGCTTATTTGTTCTGTCAGAAAAGCCATGTTAAGCTAAATTTCATCTGTTTACAGTAATAGAATCAGAAACTGGCAGTAAAAAGTTTACACATTCTCCTGAAGACATCATTGAGCAGTTCATAAGTCAGCCCATTTCTTTTGTAAACTTTTTGGAAGAAAACTACTTGCCTCATTTCTCAAATATTGATCACGTTGACAAAGCTGCCTCGGCCATCAGCGACGCCGATTTCATGCTCGCAGAGTGGAGGGTAACTGACGACTGTTTTTTTTACTGAATAGAATTAATTGGTGCACTATGTATGTTTTAATTTTATCATTGTTACAGGAAAAAATGTGCCAAGAATATGGTTTGTATATTGCAGTCGCCAGTTTGATGCTTGCAAATAAATCACCTATATCAGCCTGGAATCCAGTGAGAGGTCCAAAAAATATGAAGATTCAATATCCGTAAGTAGTCGATTTTAAATAAAATGAAAAACAAACCATAAGTATAGTCGACCTCGTAATCACTTTATCACGTTTGACAAAAACGCTCCAGTAAATTGAAACTTCACCAGTAAGTGCTGATTTCACCAATGAAACTGAACGCGATCAGCGCTTTTACACCGCGTTCAAGAGCTGCTGGTGATAACAGCCCTTGAACGCGGTTAAGATGTGCTAAACGCGTTCAGTTTCATTGGTGAATTTTGACCTAAGTTGAAACAACATTCAAAATTGACATTCCTCATTCATTGACACTACATAATTATGTCACATAAACTCACATTTATGGTGCAGGTTTGCAGCAGTGTTAGCCTAGTGGTTTGACCGTCGGACTGCCAAGTCTAGGTCTCGAGTTCAAACCCAAGGCACACACCCCTGACTTTTCGAATTCATTTGTGCATATTGTATAATTATCACTTGCTTAAAAAATGGTGAAGGAAAACATCGCGAGGAAACCGTCATGCCTGAGAGATATTTCTCGTCGGCATGTGAAGCCAAGTAAGAGGCCAATGGGTGGCATAAAAACTGACACCAGGTTAGTCACTAACCACACGAAAAAGAAAGAAAGAAGCTTATGGTGGTAAACAAATTACGAGGTCAACTATACAGAAAAATCATCTGCTTGAACTCGATAGCTGATATACATTTTTGTTTTAGGTCTGTACGTGAGCTACTGTTGCTAGAAGATAACCATTTATACAAAGGAAAAATTTTAGTCTCAGATTACCAAACATATTGTAAAATTATTGGAAATAAAACTGGAACCTGATACTGTACATTATTTTGGATGTTATATTAATTATCGGTGTCGCTCAAGTAACTGTGTTTTTTTAGCATTTGGTCAATGGAAACAAACAAAAACTTTGAACCTATGGAAATATGCATTTAATACTATTGGTTTTTTCCATTAGGAATTTGTCTATAGAAGCCCGGAGTCTGGATTTGTGCCCAGTTAGCTAGTAAGGGGGTGGATTTTTAAAATAGAATACTTTTAGTGTGATTTAATTTTTTCGCAAATTAATCCACTACGTATTATGTCAAATATACGTAAGAATATTTTTTATACATTTGTTTATAATTAGTAGGTAATAAAATAACAAAATAATTATACTAGAACTTTAAAAACTTAAAATAAGTATCGCGGAAATCATTTATTTCTCCGTTATTTTTATTACCATGTTCATTAATTTTACAGAATCTCATATTGTTTACCTAAATTTTATTTGATTTTGATTTCCCGTATGTAATGTTTTAAGTTTAAACTGAATATTGATTACTTTTCTTAAATCGAGATTTACCCCTTAAATTGTAATATAACCATTTAAAAGTTCGTCACAAGAATATCGTCATTAATTTCCACGATGTTTGTTTCAAGAAATTAGTTTAACGAAAATATTTGATACAAGTAACCAAACGCATTTTGGATAGCTTCCCACCACGCGCACCTAACTCGTCGAGGAAATTCGTACGAGTCTACACGTATACATAGTAAAATTACGTTTTGAAGTGAATTGATTTTAGTTTGTCAGCAAATTTCGTTCGTTTGGAAATATTTTTGGTAAGTATATTTTACTTTATATTAATGATTAATTTGCATTGATAATATTGAATTTGTATTAAATATTAAGAACAGTGTTATGTTGTAGGTTTTCGTTTGGTTGGACAGGAACATGTTTCATGTTGTTTCGTCATTTATCGTAACATCATTCATCGTGTATTTCTAGATGAGATGAATGATTTCTTTTGAGGAAAATTACATTTTCAGGCACCCGACGGTGTAGGGGCCGTTTTGAAGAGAACAGCCGATAAAATGGTTAATTATGGACGAGATATTGGTGATTTTGATTCATTTTGTGAAGTATTAAAAGACAATGTTGAAAATATAATTATCATTATACAAAATTGTAATACTAAAAATAATTATAAAGAATCGGAAAATGTAGCGATGTTATCCGCAACTGCACGTAAAAGTGTGAACAAAAATAAAAGAGTTGTCTTATTACAAGATTTAACTTTTCACGTAAAAAAAAAAAAAAATCGTAACGTTACTGATATTTTATTTTGTAGAGGCTATTTTTTGTTTAAACAAATAAAGATATTTTTGTGATTACTAGTAAGTTACGTGTTAAAATGTAGATCATTAAGCTGATTATTTCTTAGAGGCTAGTAGATTTTTGTTAAAAAAATCAAAGATATTTTGAATTTTATTTTGTTAATGTTTAGCAATCATAAATAAGACCGAAGCTGATTATTTAATAGAGGCTAGTTGTTTATGGTTAAAAAATCAAAGATTTCGTGATTTAAACCAAAGTTGATTATTTTTAGAGGCTGGTTGTTTTTTGTTTAAACAAACCAAAGATTTTTGTGATTTATATCGTAAGTTAAGTAATTAGTACTGGTATGTTAATTTTGCTACAATAAAGGGTTGATTGTAATTATAGTGTTTTATTTGCATCATTAACGTCTACACCTTATCATTGACTTCAACAGACGATATCATTTACATCTACACAACATCATTCATTTCAATGCGATATTTATATTTCATGATTTATCTTTTAAATGTTTTATTTATATTATAGTTTAAATATACAAAACCATTAGTTTTTTAAATAGCATCGTAACATTATTGATATTTTTTAGTTAATCACGTAAAATGTAATATCACACAAAAACTGTCATATTAAATCATAAAATGAAAATCCACCCAAGGCTCCGTCCTAGCTGCTAAAACATACGTATCTGGCGAAAGTAGTGTGTGTGCATGTCACTGTTTAGGTAGAAGCCCGGAGTCTGGATTTGTGCCCAATTAGCTAGTAAGGCTCCATCCTAGCTGCTAAAACGGGAGTGATATGAAGTTTCGAATGACGTTATTGCGACGCACGCTATTTCGAAAAAAGTTAAGAGTGGTACGCCAGTTCGAAAACTCATTAAGTCGAAAACCGCTATATCGAATGACGTTGTCGCGAACACGCTGATTCGAAAAAGTGTTTGAATGGTACGCTAGTACGAAAGTCTTGGCATTGAAATCCACTGTTGCGAATAGCATATTCCAATCTGAATTTGTCTTGGGATATAATTCGCGACCCAGTGATTACCAAGAACTACCTTCGCTACGATGATAAAACTGACACTGAGCTAGTTGTCTATACTACTAAGTATATATGATTAATATAATGGGTTACACGACATTGGTCAAGTCTGATATTTGTCAAATCAGCAATTCGTCAAATTTGATATTGGTCAAAGCTGTAGTTCGTCAAATCGTCTGTTTGTCCAATTACGTAATTTGCCAAATACGCTATTAGTCAAGTAATTTAAGTACAATCAACTGTATAAATGAAAGTACCTCATGATATATTTTTATTAACTCATTTATTAAATTCACATTTATTTACATAGAATTCAAACCCAACACAACTGTTTTAAACACTTTAACACATCTAATTTTCGACTCAATAATTTTTTTATTATTTTTTCTATTTTGGCATATTTTATGATGTTGGATGTTTTCCTCTGCTTCTCATCTTGTCTTGTAACTTTATTTAAATAATATTTCGCTCCTTCTTTTTTTTTAATCTTTTTAAAAAACGTACCTACACGAAAATATTATATTTTTCTTGTACTTTAATCCCTAATCTCCGATGCCAAGCCTCGACTGCGTTGGTGGTACGATGACGTTCATTTGCACAACACCACATGTCCTGAGAAATCCTTTTTTTGCCATTGCTTAGTAAAATATTTTTGAAAATTTTCCGCCCTACTATCATTTTCTGGCATCATCATGTGAATTCAAAACGCATGTTTTCATCGACTGTACATGGACTTGACAAATAGCGTATTTATCAAATTACGTAATTGGACAAAAAACGATTTGACGAACTACAGCTTTGACCAATATCAAAATTGACGAATTGACGATATGACAAATATCAGACTTGACCAATGTCGTGTAACCCAATATTATATTAGTGCTTATTATGATTTAACTATGTGTTCCTAGCATGCTTACCGTTTTGATAAGTTAATAACATTACAAATACTACATTAAAATGCATTCACAACAATCAAAGCAAATTAATTATGGTTGACTTAATTTTTTTTTAAATTTCAACCACAGGATACCTAATAGTACTTTTATGCTTTTGTTGAACTACCCCCAAGTTTATTAGTTTTTTTAGATTTCTAACCATCTTTCATTCCGATTGACGTTCGCTTACCTTCATTATCTTGTTATCTTTTACTTGTGCTTTTGTGTGTCTTTTGTATGCACTGAATAAATGTTTCATCTATCTATCTATCATTAATTTGTTTTTATTGTTGTGAATGTATTATAATAAATAGGTACTGTAGTATTTGTAATGTTATTAGCTTATCAAAACGGGAAGCATGCTAGGGATACATAGATAAATCATAATAATTTATTTATTTATTTTTAGCCTGTGTTGTCCCACTGCAGGGCAAAGGCCTCCCTAGACGACGAGCTTGACGCCTACAAACAGGATTGGTCCACACTAGCTCAAGACAGAGAAGAGTGGAAAGAAGAAAATCATAATAAGTACTAATATAAATCATTTATACTTAGTAGTATAGACAACTAGCTCAGTGTCAGTTTTATCATCGTAGCGAAGGTGGTTCTTGGTAATCACTGGGTCGCGAATTATATCCCCAGACAAATTCAGATTGGAATATGCTATTCGCAACAGTGGATTTCAATGCCAAGACTTTCGTACTAGCATAACATTCAAACACTTTTTCGAATCAGCGTGTTCGCGACAACGTCATTCGTTATAGCGGTTTTCGAACTGGCGTACCTACCACTCTTAATTTTTTTCGAAATAGCGTGCGTCGCAATAACGTCATTCGAATCTTCATATCACTCCCGCTAAAACATACGTATCTGGCGAAAGTAGTGTGTGTGCATGTCACCGTTTAGGTACATTACTTTTACTCCGAGTTAGGTACTCAGAATACAACACAAATGACTTAAGATGACACATTTGACTTGTCAAAAACATGTCATCTAGAAAACATGTTGTATTGGTAACTATTTGGTTCACCTTTTTTACACGACGCGACGCGGCGAAGCCAAAAAGGAGGGTTATTACGAGGGTGGCACTGAAAATTTCGGGAATCAAGGAAGTTGTTGCGACCTTTTTATAAATATTTATGGTTTTTTACTCTTTATACATTTTGTTTTAGATTGTGTCAAAAATTAAAGTCAGTTGTGTCAGCGACTCGTAATTTTATTCACTATTAAAAAATACAGTCCACATTTTATGGTCCTATCTCGCCGTAACATGAACACGAGATCTAAGACGAAGCAGCTGGCACAGCTCCGAGCTACTGGTGAAATGCATTCGGAGTCGGATGCGCCCGTCGTGGGTGGGCTCGGTCGGTCCCCTGAATTGGACCCCTTTTCGACCAAAGCCACGAATACACCCGCGGCCGTCGATCCGGTCTCCTTAAAATCTCGCCAGAATCCCACTATTAGCACTGAACCTGCTAAATCAAGTTCTAGATCTGTTGTATCAGGTTCCTCACGGGCATCAGCCACTATCAAGGCACGCAGTATGGATGACGCACAGGAGGCTTCGCAGCTTGCAGCTGACATTATCACAGTTCACAAGTCAGCAGGAATGGAGATGCGTGGTTGGGTTTCAAATGAGCCAGCCCGCCGCACTCACAGGGGTTCCTGAAGACCTGCGTGCTGCAACTCCCAAAAATATTCACGTGGCTCAAGGAATATTTACCCCTTCTCAAGACAAAGAAGCAGCAAGGAAACAAATATCGTAATTACGATATCGATTACGATTAGCTAAATTTAGCTGTTGACGACGTTGTCCTGGTCGTGGATCCCGACCTTCCCCGAGGAGTGTGGCCTATGGGGCGCGTGACCAAAGTGTACCTGGGAAAAGATGGGGTCGTGCGCGTAGCTGACGTTGTCACTAAAGGCGGAACGCAGAAGAGGCCCGCTAGAAAGTTAGCTGTACTGGAAGGGCCCCAGTAGCTGTGGAGCATCGCTACACGGGGGGGATGATGTTGCGACCTTTTTATATATATTTATGGTTTTTTACTCTTTATACATTTTGTTTTAGATTGTGTCAAAAATTAGTCGGTTGTGTCAGCGACTCGTAATTTTATTCACTATAAAAAGAGTGTGATACGTGACTTAGAAAAGTGTAACACCGAATATCACGTCCCCGTAAGTTTACGAATTCGAAACACTTAACAACGAATGCACGCTACCACGAAAAACTTAACGCCGTAGCAATGCGATCTCGAATAACTAAATCTCTAATTCACCTTTTCGAAACACTTAACAAAGAATGCACGCTACCACTAAAAACTGAACACCGTAGCTATATATACACGTTATTTTTTTCTGTTTTTTCTCAAATGTTTGATTTGGTTGATTGTTATATGAATAAAGACTTTTTACGATGACTTTTAGAGGTTTAGTTATTCGAGATCACATAGCTACGGTGTTCAGTTTTTAGTGGTAGCGTGCATTCTTTTTCGAAAAGGTGAATTAGAGATTTAGTTATTCGAGATCGCATTGCTACGGCGTTAAGTTTTTCGTGGTAGCGTGCATTCGTTGTTAAGTGTTTCGAATTCGTAAACTTACGGGGACGTGATATTCGGTGTTACACTTTTCTAAGTCACGTATCACACTCCTATAAAAAATACAGTCCACATTTTGCCTACAGAAGTGACACAACATTACTATTTACATTTTTCCATACGATGGAACCAATCATTGAAGCAACCATTCCATTCGGAAGTTAGGGTCTAAAATAAATCATCGCTCTAGAATTTTCTCGAGTCAATTCCATTTTCTCAACGACTAAACAAGTTTGACAAAACGTTGTGACAAGACCGAGAATCTTTTTTTAAATAAATAAATGGTATTCGATTTTTAAAACCAAGGAGTTTTCAATTAAAAAGATTTTAATATGACAGGAACAGTTAAAATATTCCATTCCCGATTCTTTTAGTGCAGCCCTCGTAACATTTTTGACAAGTTTTGTATAGAACTTATCAAGCTTTCTACAACTTTATTTTATTTAGTTGTAAACTATAAAAGAAAATTGTAAAATACATCTTTTTTACCTTGGTGTAAACAGGCGATAAAATATGTAAAATTAAAAAACATTGCTTATTTTAGCCGTCATAGCTCCATTATTTACTGAGCTGAGATATTGCCAGCCGCAGGCGCAGATTGGCCGCCGTAGGCCTGGGCCTCTTCGGCCTTGGGGAAAGTCCGCTACTGTATGTTACCGTATGTCAAAGATTTGTTCTGAAAGCTTGCCTGTGAGACATATTCTACAAGTCTCGGAAACCTATTCAATAGGCGTGTGTAACTCTACGGAACCGACTCACTGATCCGGATCATTGAACTGTTCCAAAAGATTGGTTCAGTAACGTTTCAAAAACGCATCATTTAAATCTGAATTGACTTTGCCTCTGTGCTCTTTCCGTGCGACCGTCGCTTGCGAGGCGACTGAGCAGCATTGAGCGAGAGAAAGACTGAAACGCTGAGTTACGTTACCTACTTGAGTCCGTTCAGTACTACAGAACTGAGCCGCGAGTGAGCGGGTGACACATTATAATATATTTGACTCAGAAAGAAATAACAAATGAGATGTGTATCACTCATACTCACAGTTTTTTTTTGTCGTTATGCATTTTTATATCCTTTGACTCGATGATTCGGATCATTTCAGTGATCCAGATGCAAATGTTCTAATCAAAAAAATTAAACACTTTGCCCACCTCTGCTATTCAATACGACAGGAAATTAAAAATAAGTATCTAGATTTTTCTATACTTTCTATTGCCGTCCAAATTCTTGAATGTAGCAGTACCTATGCCTAGCAGTATGGCCGTGCCGTGTTTGGCTGTTCAGCCCAGACCAGAGATATTATTTGAACGTCAATCAAAACAGAAGCTATATTTGCGTGATGCTGCAACATACATTCAAATAAACAGACAAAAAACTACATATTTGCGGCATTAGAATCGTTCCCAGACCTCGTAGCATTTACTTTTTTATCAAAAATATTCAATGCACAGTTTTGACTTTGCTACAATTTTATTTTAAGTATAGATGTTCATAATGCTAGACTACTAAATGAAATACATCAAGATCCTTAAAATATTATTATTCGTAACATAGGCTGAGGTACTTTCTGAATCGTAGAACAAGTTTTCTACTTGGCATTGGAAACCGGATCTTTGGATCTGGGAATAAAAATTAAAGTCAGATTACTAATACAATTTATTAGAAAAAAAAAGTCAGAATTCCTCGGATATTACAAATACATTATTACATTACACTTCACACTGTTTATAGTCATATTTTGATACAGTTCATCTGCATTGATCACTCACTCAGTTGTTTCCATTTTGCAAGCTTTTATAACAAGAAATGTCTTGTTAAAAGTTTATTCAAGTAAATGGTGCAGTCAATTAGACACAAATACTTACCTGCACATCATATCGCCATTATTACAAGTCTACAATGAAATTATTATACTGGAATCGACCATAAAGATTGTAGATTTATACTTACCTCAGTGTTATTTCTGGAACATGTACCATTGATTGGTAACTTTGAAAGCCTCCCAAACTTAGATAGGTCAAAAAATCTGTTGTGTTGGGGTATTTCATGCAAGGGTGTGTAGTGTGTGTGCGAGTTTGTGTGTGTGGAGGAGTTATCGGGAGGAGGAGGAGGAGGACCTGGAACGTCGACGGCGTGGGGCCGCGCGGGGAGAGCGCGAGCGAGAGCGACGCCGCCGCGGCGGGGAGCGGCGCCGGGGCAGCGGGCTGCGGCGCCGGTACCTGCACACAACGAAATAAAATATTAGCCTAACTACCTAATTTAATTATGGCATTATCAATACCAATGGAGCTGAGCTTTTAGCCGGGTCCAGAATCCAGATCGGCCTCACGTGGAATCACGCTCTATTTTTATTTTTTTATTTTTAGATGCATCGTCTTCACATATAATTATATAACTAATGTACCTACATATATACAAAATATTGTAAAACATTTTAAAAGAGTAACGGTGGAGTTTCTTGCCCATTCTTCTCCATACGAAAACTACCTTTTGGAAGGGGCGACTAGAATCAATTCATTTTTTTTGTAATTTTTGACGTTCAAAAGTGCCTTGCAAGGGCCTATTTGAAATAAATGATTTGACTTTGACTTTGCTCAGCCTGTGCAGAAGCGTCTCGTATGACGCGCGTGACATTTCACATTCTTTACACGTCAGGGCGCTTGTCTCGCGAGGCGATAAATATGATAATGATATTTTTTTTTTTTTTTTTTAATTTCGGAAGTCGGTGGCAAATAACGAAAATACAAAACCAAAGACACCAACTTCCGAAATTTAATTTATTTTTCACTATTTAGTGTTTTTTTAAGAAGTCGGTATTTTTTTTTTGCAAACCTGTTTTTAGCATAGGTACTAATACTAACCGAGGAGGAGAGTGTCGTCGAGGCGGGACATGTCTGGGCGGCGGCGGTCGCGGGGAGGGCCGACGAGGACGCGACGGTATCAACACTGGCGCCGCTGTAATTTCTTGGCCGTCGATCTGACCTATAATAATAGAAGTGTGCATTCTGGGTATACAAATTTTATTGAAACTGGGATACCTGGTTTCATTGAGAATTCTCAATAACACCTGGAATGATTATTTCCATTTCTGTCTGTGACCATATAGATGGATGGACTTTTCAGACTAATACTTGTCAGATTAATATACTAAAAGTATTTAAGAAAGCCTTGTTTTATTTACCTCCATCCATGTGTTTCATGGCATTCTCTGCTTCGTCAGCATTACTGAACTCAACATATGCATATCCCCGTCCATTGTGGGGATGTAATCTGTCCATGGGAAACTCAACTGCTTTCACAGTACCATATGTTGAGAATATCTCATGAACGTGATCTCTGGACACATTCAAAGTCAAACGCCCTATATGAATTCTTGTGGGGCGTGGCGGAGGGGAGCGCTCACGCTTTTTGCGGCCAGGTGATCTGAATAGAAACATTCTGATTAATTTCTGAAGCAGACTGAGCATTACAAAATGGCAGAAAATTTATGGAAAATATTTCTGGTATTGGTAGCAGTTACAGCTAGTCTGAACACAATAATAAAAAGTAATATTTATTATAACATTAATTTAATTTGAATTATGGCTACTACTTACCTATCATGTTTCTCCTTGCTTTTTCCCTTATCATTAGACGAGGGTGCAGCTAATTTCTTCTTATCAAGAGGTGATCTGTCCCTTACTTTATCTCGCTCAGGTTCACGGCGATCCTTCACAGGGCTCTTATTCGGGGAAGTTCTGAAATAGGATACCAATCAATTAATATTTTTAAGTCAATAATGATTATTGACCAAGAGGGTATACATAACACTATAGTCACAACATGTTTATTTATAAGTAATTAATTGGTTGAAGGACACTGAAACAGACAATAGAAACGTTATTATCATTACGCCTATGGACGTTTAGTGTCCCTCAAAGTGTTAAGTACCTATTTCCTAATGTTAATAATATTAGCAGTGCCAGCATTGTGTACTTACTTCTTCTTTGGTCTGGAGCGGTCATTGTTGCTACTACTGCTGCTGGACGAGCTGGATGATGAAGAGGAGCGAGAGGAGCTGCCCGAACTGCTCGACGACGACCGTGACGATGAGCGAGATGAACTGCTCTCTGAGGAACTACACAACAAAATGTATTTAAGTTAAGACTAGGCAAGAACTATATCTAGATACACTAACCAAAAACTATATAGATAGATCTGTAGACGATATAGATAATGAAAGCAACAGAAAATTAATACCCTACGTATTCATTTGCTATAAAAATTACAGGTCAGAAACATAACCTTACCCTACTTATTATCAAACTACAAAAACATTTAGGAATATCGGTGCAGGGTAACATACCTGCCACTACTCTCACTGCTGCTAGATCCAGAATCACCTTTCTTCTTTTTGCTTTCCCGTGGTTTCTTTTTGTCTTTATCAGAAGCCGCCGAAGGCGATTTTGTTCGCGCCCTGAAACCAAATCTCAGTTAATGAAAATAGCTCACTTTGATTTAATAAAAAATATATAATCGAATCTGTCAAATTACACACATTTCAAAATGTATTCGCAATCAGATGGCTATTTTATTTTCTGCACAAAATAAATTATTTTTCTAGCGTCGCCGTGATCTGAAATGAACGAATGAGAGTTCGATTGAACGAATGAAATAAGCCAGTCACAGACTATGATCTATACAGTTATAGACTATAAAGGAATACAGATACCACAGTGATCTACACTTAGAGTAATGATCTACAAATAAAAATACAGATAATGCTAATATCAAATAATATTTGTTTTTTGGAAGAGTATTCTCCGTATTCTCGATAGTCCACATGAATTGATTTATTTTGTTTGAGTAGGGTCGGAAAAAAAAATCATGGTCCTTTACACACACAAACCTAACTTTACGCAGCATATTTGGGCCACAGAGCATGTAACTTTAATTTGGGCGTTAACACTAACGCGCCGTCGCACGGTGGATCGAAAATCGGCTGTAGAAGACATAGGATCTCGATTTCTTAAATGTTATTTTTTTTGCTGGAAATGACTTCTGCTGATCATTACTATGTACAAAAATGACACCCGAGTTAATTCTGCCCAAAAACGAAGGAAATATATTTTTTTTACGAAATATTTGTATGAAGCTAGTATGAAAAATCTAATTATCTCCTAAACGGCATGTAAAACGATCCCTTTTAGTGTCCAAGTTAAAAAGTTCGATATGTTATTAACCCAAATATTAAGAACACACAAAACAAGAATTATTAAATAAAAAAAATGCTGTTTTTTTGACACATTTTTATTAATTTAAATAAAAAAAGATTATCAAACTCTTATTTAAGTAACATATAAAGTTATATTATATACAAAATAATTTAATTTAAGGAATTAATACTAAGCATTTGTAAAATAAAGTAAAATAAATAAAAAAAAAGACAAAATATCATTAAATATTACAAAAAAAAAACCCAAACAGACTCAAATACAAATTTACAAATAAGTACATATATAATTTTTTTACAAATTTTCCTTATCACTCTCGTTGTCAGACTCCAATTCTGAGTCAGCATCCAGATTGGATATATCCAAAAACTCGAACTCAGTTTCCTGAAATTGAATTAAGTCGAGAGTTTCAGCAAAAAAGCTCTGCTTTTTCTTGGCATCTAACTTAGGCCTTTGTGCACTTAGCAAAGGATCCGAAGAAACAACAAAAAAAAATGTCTTGATTGGAATCCTGCCTGCTTCTTTTCCGCGAATGATGTTCTCGAAACCTCCTAAAATCTTTGTTTCGAGACTCTGAGGCTTCTTCCGAGAGAGTCCCAATCGGCACAATATTATTTTTCTCAATTATGTCAGCCCCATGGATTAATAATTTATGAACGGTTGACGACATGTAGTACCAGTCGTATAATAATACGTACTTTTCTGCTGTTTTGCGGGCAAAATCTCTAAATTTTATTATATCGACCTGCTCTCCAGACGTAATTGCTTGTAAAATTACAGCAAATCTTTTGATGAGGTCTTCATCCAAACCGGTTATAGCTGCGGTTTTATTAGGAAATTCAAAGAATTTTCTTGCAGTATTCCCGTCATTGGTGGTTCCCGAGCCTTGTTTTACTATATCAATCAACAGATTGAGCTCATCTTTGAATTTATTTTGAATTATTTTCTTCCTTGTCTGTAGCATTTCTTTGTGCTCATCACTTCTCGCTGCCCACCGTTTGAAGTCGAGCCTGTATGCAATGTTTAACAGACATTCCATACAATTTATACGGGCGTGTAGGGATGACAAGCCAAATTCATACAGGTCAGAACACACAATTTTTGATGTTACAGCATCTAAGCGGTTCATTTCTGTAGGCTTTGCTAAGCACAAGTAGCACGATGCATTTGATCTAGCTTCAGAAAGGTAAGTGCAAACTTTAGCGTCGATCATCGTCATCATTAGTTCATGAGTCACCCTATTATTATTATTGCACTCTGTGGGGATAAGGGCCTCAATTTCTTCATCCATTTGTTTTTTCAGCTCAAGGACAACTGCTTCACTCTCCTTTACAAAAGTAAACTGAACTGGACGACAATACAAAACTGAGCATGGTTTTGGGTTCGTCCATAAGATGTTGTCTCCATCTGTCAGTTTAAGTGGCACCAAGGAGGTCATGAAAATGCTCGAGTCATCTTCCTCACCCTCCATTTTCTGCTTGTATCGGCTTTGGTTAGAAGCACCATCAAATCCCCACTTGGATATCAGCTTCAACTGCTTGTTATGCTCTTCCTTAGAAAGGCTTTGAAGGATCTTGTAACTGTGATATCAAGTAAAGCTTGAAGTGTAATCCTAGCCGATGAATCAGTAACTGTCACTGATTGCTTCGGAGGGTAGCAATCAAGCTTAGTTTGTTGCACTTTATAGTAAGATGGATAAATATCCTTAGCACCTTCCCGAATGCCTCTCGCAACGTAATATATTGCCACTTTGCGAGTTTTAGCGAAAGAAGCAATCCAAGCGCCTTTTCTGACGTAAATATGATTGTTTTCGCTGGTTTCTTAAGCGTTTCATTTAATTTAGCGGCTGCTTCAGGATTTTTCATCATGTATTCGATGACAGAGGCGATATCTCCATGCCCTTCTTCTTTTAAACGTGCTGCAGCTGCATATGCCAATTCACTGGAATCTTCGCCTGTGTGTTCATCAGATCTTCTCTTTTTTTGTTTACTTCCCAGATCTTCGAATGGTTTACGGGATCTTTTCGTCATTGTTCCAATGGACGTTGATGTCGACGGTTCTGGAGAGACTGAGGGCGCTCTTGGTATCTCATCAACACTTGGTTCTTGATTAACTAAAGTTTGCACAAAACTCGGCCAATCAATATTTGCTCCCAACCCATTCTCGTACTTTCTCCTGAAATTATCAAGGAATCGGTTGGATTTCTGCCACCTTTGTAAAGCGGCTCGCGTAAATCTCCGACAAAATTCTTTGAGAACAACACGATCTTCGTCAGAGAGGCAATCGCCTATGCGGGATACAACTGCACTGAACAATACTTCATGATCAAATGAAGTACTCTCACTTCGTAGAAGAACAAACAAGTCTAAATTCGTGATTAAACTTTCCATTCTAAGATTTTATAGTCGCAGATTTAGTGTTAGCAGTTACACAGTTGTGAACAAACTAAATTATAAAACTAAACTTTAGCCCTTTTATTGCAAAACGCCAATAATTAGGTAACTACCCTCATTAGTTATCTTCTCATTAGCTAATGAAAATTTATAATTGTCACTAATTATTCTTAGAACTCATAGCACTGTTATATAATTAACAAATTAGCTTACTTATCAGGAAAAGTTGAATGTAATCCATAGTTGGCATTGTCGTGAGATATTGAAAATCATTAAATCACCTATAAAGACTCATTAGAAGACCTAATCAGTGTAGTTACTTAATCACTTCTTTTCGGACTCATTAGAAGAGTAAACAATTGGTAATTTGGTTGTATGAAAAGTTTTAAAACTCATGATGTGTTGATAAATATCTAGCTCAAGCATAGTTGTCTACGTGTGGGTGTACTATAAACCTCTGCCAACTCCTTCGGAAATATAGGAGTGATGCTATTTTATGTTACGTGTAGTTAAAAGTCCGTGTTCTTGTCATAAACACTAAAAGGAATCGTTTCATATGAAAAACAAATGAAAATATTTTGACGATTTTTAAAAAAAAACGGCATGAAAATTTTCGTCAAATCCGCAACCAAAAAATTACAATAATTAGCATTATGACCACCTCCAAAGATATTACGGTTAAACATGCCGTTTAGGAGATAATTCGATTTTTCATACTAGCTCCATACATTTTTTTCTTATAAAAATTATAACTCTTCCATTTGTGCACACATTTACTTCATATGACATTTTATAGAACAGTAATGATCAGCAGAAGTCATTTCCAGCAAAAAAAATAACATTTAAGAAATCGAGATCCTATGTCTTCTACAGCCGATTTTCGATCCACCGTGCGTCGGTCCGGGCCTGGTCTTTGTCGGGCGGCGAGCTACCCATTGCTCACCGTCCGCAAGCCCGAGCCTACCGGGGCCAGGAATCGGCCAGGGATTCCCGACACCTAGGGCGTCTCTTGCGGTGACTAGGGGCGTGAGGGCGCGAAGTTTGCCTCTCCCTCATGCGTTTCGCCTCCTCCATCGCAAGTGTTACTGCTTCGCAGAAGGAGGTGAGTGCTTCCCATGCCCTCTCGTTCCGTACCATGGCCTGGACCAGGGCCGGACGCGTCAGATCACCGCCACCTATCGCCTCCACCACGAGTATGTACATGGTGGTGCTCTGCCCAAGCCAGGCAGACCTCCACCGTATGCTCCACCGTGTCCTCCGGGCGATCCACACAATGGTGACACCCGGGCGTTTCCTCTCGCTTTATCCGGAACAGGAACCTCCCGAAGCAACCGTGTCCGGTGAGGACCTGGGGCTGAAGGTAAGGACGCCGTGGCGCCCCTCTACCCACTCCTCAAAGAGGGACTTATCAGACGTAATAAGACGATACCACTTAGGGAAAATTACCTACGTAGGGACCATTGATACATAAACCTTAAGAATAATAGGTACCTACCTAAAGTCAATAAAACAAAAAAAAGACGTGTGGCACTCGGAGACTGCCGTGGTAAAGCTATTGCATAGCATTTTTTATCAACTTATGCAATTTGTGTCACAGTGATGCGCGCGCATCTTAAAATTTCACTCTCATCATTTTTTCATAACGCGCCTAAAGAAGTATAACTTCAAAAAAAGTATCACCGCTGCGCCGGTCGGAGTGGGGGGTGTTAGGTTATTTTCGTTACGGAATTTCTGGATTCGGTCTCCACGCTCAAGACCCGCGATAGAAGCTATGCAATAGCTTAAAAAAAAATACACAAACAAATAAATTTGGAATTGTTCTTTTTTTTGAAGTCATCATAATAGTATCTAGGCTCATAAATAGGTACCTAATTAATTAATAATTTTCTTCAAAATACCTTTACATATTTAGTTAGGAAGAAACTACACTCTATATGAATTAAATAATATTAAATAAATACTATTTCTCAATGTAAGGTCTTCCGATGTTGTGTTCTCATGGTACGTTTTACAAATTCTTCGCTGGTACATAGGTACTATCTATCTACGAGTTAGACAAAGAGGTCTTCAAAGTTTAAAATCATAACCACTGACATAAATTTAAGAAAAATACGGTTTTCTTCCGCTTATGAATGTTGGGATAACACAAAAATAGCCATGAACAATTATATTAATATCTTTATAGTCATATTCTTTTCATTTCGGAAATAGCTTACCTAGCACAGTAGCAAAATCTTCCTTTTTAATTATTTTTCTGTTCCGAAGTCCAGTGGGGTTACAGTTAACTCACGTGACTATTAAAGGTAAATATATATTTTTTTACATCATTAGGATGTCAGTACCAATTTTTCCGAAATTAGGTACGTGCTTTTTTATTTGGTAGGGGAAACTCGCACGGTGGTCCCATCTTCTCCGTCTTCCCGTGTCGATGGCAATCTAAATGGACTCGGCCCGGAATTCGGCTACGTGTTTGGCGCCATCACTAGCGTCCATCAGTTACTGTAACGTGCAGCTGACAGGAAACGCAGGACACGATAGTCTCCAATCGTATATGGAATAGCACTACATTTACACTCCAAAACGGAGTCATCTATGAATCTCTATCTGAACAGGTTTTTCTTGCTTCGGCAACTCGTGGGAAATTTTCCCATAAAAATGTTAGTAAATTTGCTTGGCACATTTTTGAGTTAGCTTCAATAATGTGTATTAAACTCACTTAGTGTATGTAGATGATGTTATAAAATTTCCTGTCACTGTTATTATATCTACATAGGAAGTAGTAGTATACGAATTTGAGAGCAGTATACCTACAACAACAAAAAACAATGCCAAGTGACAAAGGGGCGAAAAGAGCAAAAAACGCCGAAAATAAAACATGTGTCATAAATGGACCCCAAAATTAAAATCTTGAATAAAATGCACACTATGCTGCCAAGCATATTATAAGTTGGGGGATTACATCGTTGACAAAAATGCTTGGCTCAACGGTACAGCACCACAAGGGCGTATAAACTAATTGATTAGCATTCTAAAATATTGTTGGAGCTGCTGCAGATTGTAAAACTATCTTTAGATTGTATAAATTAAATCTCTTAGTATTATATAATTGCATAGCACATGTGTGAGCACTATGCATTTAGTGGGCACGTCTTTCATTGACTTGAATGTGCCCTGGCGGTTGAGAGTATGTCATGCTCACTCAAATGTCTCCCTGGTGGCATGTGTGTTGGATCATTAAGTTCCCTTCGAAATGGTTGAGCTAAATGGTGCTGATGCATGCGTCATGTTCGTGAACGGGCGCCGTTAGTGGGGACTGGTCATTTCTTAGCTGCCACGGCTTATTTGAATTTATTTGAATTTTTGAATTATTTTTGTTTTTATTATTTTATTAGAGACCATTTTAACGTGCACGTCTTTCTACATTGTTCTCACATGTATAATTGCAATATGAATGGTGCAATCAATATTTTTAAGTACTCCATGTCGGGAATGGGGGGGGGGAAACTTCTTTGATCACCCCCTTCCAAAAACGAAGTACTCCATGACGGCGGGCAAACTTCTTTGGTCAGCCCCTTCCAAAAATTAAAATTGTGGTTGGTACTCCATGACCGGGGGGGGGGGGGGGACTTTTCTTTGGTCACCCCTTTCCAAAACCAGATAGATATGAGAAGGATAGCAGAGAAACCTTCTTTACCAAGTAGTAAAATTTAAGGGGGCGTGTCTCCCCGTTTGATTTCAGGGTGCATTTGGCCCCATTTTTTGGTCGGTTGTATCCTTTTTATTTATTCTGAGTTCGATCACTCGGATAAAGTGTTATTGGGTTTTCAATCTGAAAGTTCTTTCTTAGTAAAGTCAAAGTGAAACAATTTATTTCAATTAGGCACATATAAAAGGCACTTATGAACGTCAATTTTACAAAAAAAAGAATTGCTTCTAGTCACCCATTACAAAAGGTAGTTTTCGTATGGAGATGAATGGTCAAGAAACTCTACCGTTACACTTTTAAAATGTTTTTACAATATTTTGTATACAATAATTATATGTGAAGACGATGCATCTAGAATCAGTGGCGTAGCGTGCCTTGGCGGGGCCCCGTATTAAAAATTGTTTGAGGGCCCTTATGAAGGGTAAAGATTTCTCACAAAAGATTAAAAATGTTTGCATAAAATTTAAAGAAATATTTATTCATCATAATTATCTATCTGTCACTTTTTCCAAAAATTTTACAAACAATTCAAATTAAATATACACTCTCCTTGCCTTTTTTCGGCAAACTGATTAATTAAATCATTTATAGCTGATGATGACTTTAGTTTTTCTAAAGTTCCTGCCTCTATAAATATTTTTATAAATTTTTGCTTACGCACGTCGGGGGCCCCCGTAGCCCGGGGCCCCGTATATTTGATACGGCAGATGCGGCGGTAGCTACGCCCCTGTCTAGAATAAGATTACTATACCACGATAGGTAAAAAATAATGAAAAATTAAGCAATGACAGATAAATTAATTATGTGATAGATAAAGTACTCACATATTTACAAAAAAATAAAAAATATACGATATTCTATTCATTTAAACAAGTAATACTAATAAGTCACTGTGTGAGTTCAAGAAATCACAGAATGTAAAATCAGTGTTATAAAAAAATATCAAATTATAAAATTAAATTTTCCTATGGAGCAGGACCAGCATGTTTCCAAGCATTCTTATCTTGGATATAATTATCTAATTTGCAATAAGCTTGTTTACAGAGTGTACGTACTTTTAATATGAGTTTTAAATTTTCTGTCATTTAATTGTAATATATCACAAGGTATTTTGTTGTAACATTTAATACAGTACCCCACAAAAGATGTATGTACTTTTGATAATCGGAAAAATGGTTGTAGTAACCGCCTGAAGTCAGGATTAGTGTACCTACTAAGAGGTACCTACCACCTCTGCCTAAACCTTCGGGTCAACCAGGCGTGGTGTTATGTCGTTGTAACAGCCTGTTATGAGGCTCCCCAGCAATAAACGTTTTAGGGGTAGCATAATCAAGATAGTTGCATTAGTTACCTTTTACTTTTGCTGTGTATTAAATATTGATATTATCTGTGGCAGGATGTTAAAGTAAACAAAGTTACCTACCTACCTATTCGTCTGCTCGAAAATGTTTTATGCGAAATATTTGACATCTATTTACGACTTTGCCCACTTTCAGAATAACTGAAAGTGGGCAACGTCGCAAATGGATGTCAAATATTTCGCTGTTTTGATTAATTTGGCAATAATACTTACTGTATGGAAATATGAAATGTGGCTAAATAGCGAACTAGAATACTAATAATGAATTGCAATTATAACAGTGAATTTGATGTTGTAACCGTTTTAGGTGTACAGAAGGCATTTGGAAAGTTTCCAAATACTTTTTTTACATCTAAAACTAAATATTAGGTGTTAAGATATTAATTATTGCATTTCACTATCAATATTTTAGTTCACTAGTTAGCCACATTTTATATTTCCATACAGTAATACTTATTGCAAAATTAATCAATCAATCTGCCTAGCCTTTTCCCAACTATGTTGGGGTCGGCTTCCAGTCTAACCGGATGCAGCTGAAAACCAGTATTTTATATGGAGCGACTGCCTATCTGACCTCCACAACCCAGTAACTGGGTAATACGATACCCCTTGGTAAGACTGGTGTCAGACTTTCGGGCTTCTGACGACTCGTAACGACTGTCAAAGATCCACGAATGACAGCCGGGACCAACGGCTTAACGTGCTTTCCGAGGCACGGAGGATTCTCGGTATGTAAAGATGGTCACCCATCCACTGACCAACCCCGGCAAGCGTAGCTTAACCTGATGGATCAACCAGTGCGGCTGTTGTTACTTAGCCACGAGCTCCTCAAAAGATTTTTTAAATTTTTTTTTATTGCAAAATTAATCAAAACAGATAAATATTTGACAGCTATTTGCGAGGTTGCCAACTTTTAGGATAAACGCACTTAATCCCTTTAAAGGAATCAAGGCTCCCGCAGTAAGCCGCGACGCGACACCGGTAGAACAATTTCCGTGATGTTTTCATACAAATTGTCCACCAAAGTCACGTCGCGCCTGTCTGTATCTTATTCCAATCTCAATATCCTGCCTTTACAAGATGATTGGTAATTATTAATACCATTTATTGACTGCCTCGTTAGTCGAGTGGTCGCAAGCGCTACTCCTGAGCATGAGGTCCTGGGTTCGATTCCCAGGTTGGGTAAAAGTGTTATTGGGTTTTTCCATGAGAAATTCCTCAGTAGCAGCCCCAAGTCTGGATTTGTGTCTGGACTTAAACATAACTGGCGAAATGTGGGTGTACAGGTGCACCTCTGACTTCCCTGCCCTTTGGGCGTGATGTTGTGTTATGTTACGTTTAATTCCATTTATTTCAGGCCGATAGAAAAATACCTTAACCTAAACATACATATTTTAATATTAACGAAACTTGAAAACCTGCGTTAATAAATAGCTTAACAGTATGTTAGTAGCATTTCACTTCACTAGCTTGACTTTGTGCTGTTCTGTGGTACTTGTCCGCGGAAGCGACGGAACACCACATCCTGCGGCCAAAAGTCTTCTTCCATGACGACAGACAGATAACAATTCCATACTCGCACCATAAACACCTTGAAGTTGAAGTTGCGATGCGACTCCTAAATTCGGAATATTCCCCGATAACTCAAAATGGGTTGTTTTGGAGATACCGAACTATTTACGTAACAAATACCCACGAAACCACTACATACGTACCTACCGATCCAATATTTTGGACCCCAGGCTAAGAAAGTACCTATATTTAGAAATTCCACTCCAAAGAGGGTTGAATAGGCGGCCAAAGTTCGTATGGAAATCCGTCATTTTCAAAGTTAGACTCGTGCAATTAAATAATTAAGTTTCTGGTTGCTTCTAGTCATCATCATGCCGGTCATATAATTTTCCGTTTATGAAAATTCTACCCCTAAGCGGTGAAGAAAGTTTATATGGAAATGTGTTTGTACACATTGAGGAGATTTATACCTACTCTATCTCCGACGTTCTTCATCAGATCCTCACTAAATTAATATGAGACCACACTGAAAGTATGCTCTTCGTCTATTTCGGGGTAGTAATACCAGAGATATGAGGTAACTATACAAAAAAAAATTAAGAACGAAGAATAAGAACCTCCTGCTAATTGTTTAGTTTATTTAAGGGCCTGCGCAGACTGGCGGACAGGCTGGCAGAGGATTTTAAATTTATTTAATATTTACCAATCGAAATAAGGTATATATTTCAATGCTCGGTGATCGACCTTGGAGTTCGACTGCGTAGTTGCTAGTAGGATAATCAAATCCCGGCGAGCGGTGGCTACTCGGCGAATGCCGCGGCATATCAGCGGATGCTCCGGTAAGCTGGCGGACGATCGCGGCATCGCAGAGGATTTTTCAGTGTGCGCTGGCGGATAGAGGAATCCTCCTCGATGCTTTCCCCTGCCGTCCGCCAGTGTGCGGAGGCCCTAAGTCGGTAATAAAGACAATGTATAATGAATAATAAATAAACGTTTTCAATGTCAAGTTTTGCATGGACTCCATTACGTAAATCAAGACCCTAACGCGTACGAAGTCGCGGGCAACATACAACTTACGAAATTGGACGTGATTTGACACAAATATTTTGGCAATTAATCTGCAGAGTACCTATTTTTGGTAATTTTACCTACACATCACAACAAAATTTCAACAGAAAAATGGCCTTTTCTATTGAAAGATTCTTCAGACCAATACTTTAAAAGCAAGTAAACGGTCGATTGATTACTACTTGGGTAATCACTCTCAAGGACTGGTAGCCGTTAAGTGACCGAAATGATTAGCTATAGGCCTCCTGCTGGCCGACATGGGCCGCACATTAGAGCAATGGGAAGGCCGTGTTGCATTTACGATAGTTCGCTCACCCTCGCCATTGTGACCTCTTCAGCCCTTCCTTATTTAACATACTTAGGAGGTTGGGAGACGATGAATAAAATGACATGAAACCAAACTTGACACAATCTTGTCGAGTAAAGGTTTGGATTGCATGTTGCATTATAATATCCGCATCTGCTGCAGTTTCTTGCGAGTTAGAGCGGTGGTGCATTCTGCTTCCAAGCCTGGATCTAGTTATTGCGAAATTAACATAATCAGCCTATAGTGTTCCCACTGCTGAGATACACGCCTCCTTTCTTCGAGAGCGAGTGGGCTGGGCTGTAATCTACCACGCAGGCACAGTGCGGGTTGGTAGATTTGCGGAATTAAAATTAAATATTTTGTATAACATTTTACTGTCATGGATTTCCATTATGTACCTAAGGCCTGATTCATGATAATATGTTAAGAGTTCTAGAGTTCCAGGTTTACAGTCACTATTATATTGCTGCAGATTAAAAAGGCATTGAAAATAAAGCATCTACTTCTGAATATTTCACTGGTAATTGACGCCACGTCAGCCAATTTGATCTAAGAATAATTATACATCCGAAGAATACAAAGTAACTTTTCTTGAAAAACTAAGTAGGTATATAACCATCCTAACTTTTGCTAAAAGGCTCGTGCAGACTAGCGCGACTTGTCGCGCGACGCGACACCGGTACTTGTTCTACCGTGAAGTTTTCTTAGAAATTGTTTTGATAGACTCGCGTCGCGCTAGTCTGCACGGCGCTAAATGCGTTATGGAAAATTGATAGAGATTGATTGAGTAGTAGACAGGTGTTTAATGTATGACGGAACTTTAGTGTTTATTCTAATCACAATATAATAAAATGTTTATCTGTACACTTAGAAAAACATACATAAGGATTAAACAGAGTAGTATACAATAGAGTCACATTAAAGGGCGAACTGATGCCTCCTAAACTAGGCCAAAAGAAATGCCGAGATACTCAGGTAAAAATCTCTAGATGAAAATGTACATGTAGGTATTGTATTTTGTAAGTAAATACATGAATGGATAAATTTTAATTTTTATCGGACTGCCCTAGATGGAGGGTAGTTACTGATTTGCTTATCTACAGAAATTCAAGTGACTTAGTACATGGTCTAATTGAAGCGCTGTTTGTTGTTGACGTTGTTGTCGGTTGCGTATTTAAACCCATGTGGGGCCTGTGGGGGCTGGCATTATTGCTTCTATTACCCTGTCGTATATTTTACAGCGCCACTTGTAAGTATATAATAATATAGGTACATTGTGTGAGATTATTTATTTCTCACGATAAACTCACTATTGCGGTTATTCTTATCGGTTATTTGATGGCGGCCCTTTATGGGTTTTTAGCTTTGAATATCAATAGCCTCCGGGCGTGCTCATGAAAGGCTTGATAGTCAAACTATATGATCACCTCACACCGATAAATAGTTGGCGGTAATCCCTGGATTTGATATCAATACGTTTTTATTACTATTGCCTCCTAGAATTATTTTATGGTATTTATCTACCGGTGAGTATATGCGGTAAATAGTGTATAGAGTAGGTAAAGCATTTCAAAAATATTCTTAAAATCTATAACCTTCATAAGTATCTATATACTTAATGAAATCATATGATACCTACGTGATTCGGAAGAAAAGACCGCCCAAAATAATAATTTATATCATTCCCCCTCTAAAAAGGTTATTTTATTCACTGAAAACCGTGAATAAAAAGGTCTTTTAATCACTGTTTTGGTGTTTGAATTTAGAAAACACCAATATATTGGACCTCCATCTCAATGCTATACAACCTCCTTGTGAAAAAATACTCCATACACAGGACATGAATATCGCTTCACAAGTTGACCATCCTAATAATATAAGAAAATTACTCTTATTTTTAGTAATTGTTCTAATTTAAATGTGCATTTTAATTAGTTTGAACTTTTTTTTCTTCATTAAATGTCTATTTTCGCTTAAATCTTTCTTTTTCTCGTAGTCATGGTATAAAGTATACTATGCAACTCTTGAATAAAACACATTTATATCGAGGGCCATGAATCACTGGCGTCGCTCAGGATTCTAACACTTGAATCACTTGCTACGCTCGTGATTCAATCATCACGAATCACTCCCTACGTCGTGATTCAGTCGTTAGAATCCTTCACTTGCTCGTGATTCATCTATGGCCCTCGCTTTAAATCCGTCCTTTATTCACTAATTGCATAATATACTATTAAAACGCTCGTAATAAAAATAAAAGTCAACGCTTACCTTTCTCGTAAATTGTAAAAAGAATGCTAAGTAGATAAACTAAAAACAATAAACGTATTATAACTCGTACCTATTTCATTCTAAAGCTAATACTACTTTACTGAGTTTCCCACGTTTATATTAATTTTATCATGATTAATTTGTTCCAGGTCTAAGGTATAAAATACCAACTTACCTTGTTGTTTGTAGTAGCTATAAATAAGAATAAGTTCTTGTTATTAACTTTCTTACTGGGTTTTTATTTAGAAGTAAAATTAATAAATAACATTTATGCCTAATAATAAAAAATAAACTGAAAATATAACAACACACGCGCGCGCTGTATGTTCTAACTTAACTAAAACTATTAACAAACTAAAATATGGCGTCGAAAAATTACTTTCTTATTTGAGTACATAGTAAACATACCTACTTATAGTGATATACTTACGCATACACGCAAGTTCATTATGCCTTCATCTTGCATGAGCACAAACGCAAAAATTCATGTATGACATACGAGTAAGTCAATCATTACATTCACTAATATTAATATATAATGCATATGGTGGTCCCATATGCATTCCAGACGTATTAAAGATGCCATAAAGTCATCCAGCTTATCAGGTGCAGCATTGCAATAATGTAGTATTACTCGTGTACGTCATTAACTCAGCCTATCGCAGTCCACTGCTTGTCATAGGCCTTCCGTATCCAGTCTGTCACAGCCACCATTTTAAGGTCGTCGGTCCAGTTAGCTGGGGGGCGTCCCACACTACGCTTGCCGATACGCGGGACCACTCCAAGACTCGTCTGCTACGTGTACCTATCCTTGGGCATCTTGTAAGATAGCTGAGTACACAATAACTTCAACATATATGTATATAGCGTCAACATATAGGTAGCCGCGTTTAACACAGTTCTTGGAATAACCACCGACGGCCGCCATGGCCCACGCACAATGGTCCACCTGAAGGACTAAGTAACAAACCCCATAACATAGAACATGGTTCCTGAAATACGGAGGAGTACCTATCAAGAGTGCTGATTGAATAGGACTAAGCTACTGGATGGATGGATATCTAGTATTCCGGCTAGCTGTGATAGGAACTTCATCCTAATGCAATTGAGTTGTAAGTTTTTCGAACGGCCACTCTATCATGGCGGTTTGCCATGCAATCCGAGACTAATAGGGATCTTAATAAAGCTCAATCCATCCACCTTCCAAAATTGACTTTTGGGTGCCTTCATAAAGTACTTGCATGTGCAAAAATACAAATATTTTCTACATTTATCATGCACTTATTCTCATAATTATGGATAATTGAATGAGAAAGGGGATGAACAGTCTAGGAAAAAGTAAAAAAATCTATGAATATATTTCTGCTACTGTGATAATTACTGCTCTAAATAAAAACTCACTATAAAAAGCTGCATGGTCGAGACAGCACACGAACACAAACGTACATCTTGCGTGAATGTCCACGAAAGTATACTATGTGTCCCACGGGATTTCATTGATGGGACGTTCTTTGTAAACATAATAAATGGTTTTCTAATGACCAGTCACATTCTGACGTGGGATTGAAGTTATTTCGCCTACAAATATAAACATGTTCTTGTAAACGAAATAATGTTTATGAAATCTAAGCAACAGAAATTCCACGAACTTCATCTGTAAAGCGTGTCGTGGAAAAATTCGAACAAAAAAGTAGTGAATTAATAGTATCTACTTTAAAGTAAATACCTAACGTAAGTAGATAAATCTTATTCTCGTCATACAATTGATTCTCGTTTATTTACCTAACTCACTGGGCTATGAATAAAACTTGGTTTCCATTTTCTCGAATAATCCTATACTATTAAACGAGCAATATTTGTATATTTGTAATCACGTTCTGGAAAACGTCTCTAACGATTTCGATGAAAGTTGCAATATGGGGGTTTCCCCGTAAACGCCCAAATGGCAACTTACATCGAAATTGATTTCAATGTAAGTACGTTGAAATCAATTACATTCTGAATTATAATAACCTACATCAAAGCTGAAGGGATAGGACCTATTTTTTTACGGGTACCGGGTTCGATTCCTAGTGGGGGCATAATTTTCTGCTCGGTTTGGTTATTGGTAGGGTTTGTCCTCAGTCCGCCTGGCTAGCTACCACCACATAACAACAATGATA
The DNA here is from genome assembly GCA_916701695.1 of Agrochola macilenta. Lineage (NCBI taxonomy): Eukaryota > Metazoa > Arthropoda > Insecta > Lepidoptera > Noctuidae > Agrochola > Agrochola macilenta. Next base: position 11,930,677 of record OU753562.1, read on the forward strand.
AAAAAATTGTTGTGTTTCGGCAGTTAGAGGTAAGATAGCCAGTTCTAATGTTAAAAAAGACGTGAATTCTGTTTAAGGTAAAAAAAAATATGACATTACATGTTATAACTAAATGACATGTAGATCAAGCCTAATCTACTAGTACGTTCATTAATAAACACTTATAGTGTGTGCGTACAACAATATTTTTCAAAACAAACACCCTTGCGTAGGTGCACACGTTGGGCGGCTGTATAAAGGCTTGGGCGGCGCGCTTATCGCCCTATAATATCCCTAGAGCTTTCGCGCTCCGCTACTGCCTCCGGTTACAGACCAAACTGTTTAAGACGAAAGTTTAATAAACAAACTTGATTTTAAAAAGTGAAAATATTGCAGTTTTGTTAACGAAGTTGTTAATAACGCGCGCGTTTTTTATATTTTGTGAGTATTTTTAACTTATTTTCCGTTAAAGAACCTAATAGTTATTTTTCATTAAAGTAATAGTAAGGTTTTGATTAAGTTGTTATTTTATAAACAATCTTTAAGTGAGAACTTTTTCTTATAAACGAGTGTTAATCAAATAATTTTTAATGGTTGGCTTAATGAAAATTTATGCAGAGGTCAATACTAAATTCTAATAGATAAAATAAGTTTATGAAGAGCTTAGTGATCTATTGTTCTCATATTTTAGGTAGCGTTCATACAGTGTAAATTAAAAGATGTGACCAACTTTCTTTTACAAATTATATTTATAGCACCAGATTAACATCAAACATAATTTATAGGTACAACAAATTACCGAGAAGTGCATAAATATTTTAATTTCAGCAAACAGAGTAAACATAAATCATACATAAATTAATTGCACTAAGTGATTACTTGCTTGCATGTTTCACTGAGCTTAATGATTCTCAGTTATAGACAAGGTGAAAGGCTACGGCCTCACTAGGCAAGCCTGCATGGGGAACAATGAGGGCGTGGACAGATGCAAATAAAAAAATAAATTCAAACCATTTATTTCAAGTACGCCATTAAAGGGCACTTATGAACGTCAAAATTGTGCAAGAAAATAGAATTGATTCTAGGCGCCTTCCAAAAAGAAGAATGGGCAAGAAACTCCATAGTTACTCTTTTAAAATATTTAACAATATTTTGTATACATTAATTATATGTGAAGACGATGTACCTAGAATAAAATTACTATACTCAATAGGTATAAAGTATTAACAATAAATTAATTATGTTGATTGATACATGGTGCTCACATATTTACAAATATTGCAACCGTAGACGATTTGTTCTAAGATAAATCAGTGTTTGAGTTAAGGTTCTCACAGTGTGTAAGATTAATGACATAAAAATAAAACAAAATATTTTATAATATAAAAAAAGCTTTCTAAGTGACATTAAAGTTGTAATCCCCAAACAAACGTTTTACTTGTTGCTTCCACACTAGAACTATAATATGTGTTAATAATTTGTTTTCAAATAAGTAACGATGATTCATTAAGTTATCCAGTAGGTAAATAAGTAGATCGTGACATAGTGCACATATATATACTAAGGATAAAGGGATTCCCATATTCTGATGACTATTATTAGTATTTATACTTCCTGATGACGATTTTATGAATTAAGTATTGATATAAATAATTTCTTCATCATTTTCATGTCAATATAATAAAAGGGCAATATTGGAACAACGTTTTGATCCTTAGCAGTTCGTTAAACGTGTTTTCAATAGTAATATTAATTTACATGAATTCATTAAAAGTAACGATTTAATATGCTCTGTGAAGAATTTGCGTAAGTAACCTTATTGGCAATTGCTTTTATTTTTTCTTACAAACATAATTACTTGATTAAACATTAACCCATCTACCATGAGTAGTTGAATTAACGTTTTTCCTGCTTGTGGAATAATCAAACGATCTACACAAGTAGTAGATTATTCCCCAAACAGGAAAAACATTAATTTAACTTGTAGAGGTAGCCTGCCAGTAGTCATAGCAACTCTAAATACTAGCTATCTAATTACGCAACATATTTTCGTAAACGATTCCGACTAATCTGTTTCATTTTGACAGTTCAACAACATTCATTGCGTTATTTACGTTGTTGAACAGATTTTTTTTCCGAACTTTTGAAGCAATACACGAATCTGAATCGTTTTGTAACTACAAAACGATTCAGATTCGTGTATTACGCAATTAATGTACAGATGTGGCTTAGTGAAATGCATATCATACAAACTATTATATTATGCTAACTCTACTACCTTATCTTTGACATTTTATAGAGACGATACAAAGTGTAATGAATAGGTATTATATGGTCAGTGCGGTGCCATAAAATAAAGTATTAAATTAATATAAAAAATATGTATATAAAAACCTCTGTAATTTTATTAGAAACGTGCTTAAAAAATAAATATTAAGAAAAGGTAAAAGTTTCCAAAAGAGCATAATTCTGTCTCTATTTTACTGTGTCTACCTATACCTACATAACCCATCTTTTAATTTACTCGTGTAATTGAAAAATTTATCCGCAGATGTCAGCAACAGATAAACATTGTACGAAACGAGGCGATTATTATCCCCTTTCAAAAAGAAATACGTAACTTGTCATCCGCTCATCAAGCAGGCTTTAACTCGAGGCAAAGAGGATCAACGCTTTAGAGCCCCATCAAATTGATATCGATACTTTTATTATTTTCATTTCTGAGGGTTACAAGGAATGTAACATTATCGGAAAGGTTAACACAAGTTTTAATGATGATATTATTGATCTTCTTTTTGTTTGTCTGGCTACTATTGTTTCAATTAGTGACACAAGTAACTCGTTAGCTTTAATCTTTAATGTAACAAATATTTAAGTTTACTGAGTTCTATTCGTTAAACCTAAGATGTTCGCCTTTCTGAAACAAAAAAAAACATATCTCTATTCCTTATGGTCTCTACAGACCGGGGCTTTCGGTTCGTCAAACAATAGTTGACCAGTCTCATGTCTTCCAATCTCCGGATGTGATACGACTGATCCGTGCTTACGCATAAATAACGGGCCGTCAGGTATATAGAAGGTTGCAAAGATCAAGTCGTAGAACATATTTGTGGGTTAAATTCCGTTCAGTGGCTGTCTGAAATATGAGCATTCATATTACGTGCAATAAGAATGTATGCTATGTATAGATAGACTGTGACTCACATGTAGATCTATCACGATTATTAATGTTAAGGGTTGGCAATGTTAGGTACTAAGCTTATTAACCAAACCCAACGAAAGTGTAGTAAATTAGCAGCATTTATAATCAAGTATCATGCAAATGTCATAATTGGACACAAGCATGACCCACGGTATTTAAAAATATCTCACAGACCACAACACAATCCCTAATATCTCTTGAAGTCACGCGACTCGTTGGCGCCAATTTGGAGACCATTGTATGGTGCTTCAACGACCCGTGTCCTTGCCGCGACAACCCTTTATTTCAGCCACCAATCTGCATATGAAATGTCATGATGATAATCGCAACACGAAGCTGTCTGTGAGCGACATATGTTGGTGTACCTCGATCAAATCGGTTTTAAAACATAACAAATTATAAGTATTGACTTTGATCTCTAAAGCATTAGGAGGGGGAAGTAACCAACATTTATTGTCGAGAAAATTTTATTTTTTTTGTGTTTCTCTTCCACAAAATGTCTGGAAATATCATGTAGTTACTTATATTATTTTTATTTTATACTTAACTCTTATCAATTTCATGAAAAAACAAATTGAAGATAGGCAATTTTTAACGCGAGTATTTGGTCCCAAGTGACCACTTTATCTACATCCAATAGTAATTTACCTTATAATCTAAACATAATCATAAAGTAAATCTGTAGACGAGGCGTTTCTGTACACTTAATATATTTTAAAAAAATTGTTGTCTGTGAGGAGAGACGAGAGTCCCTAGTCCCAAGAGTCTAATGTGTCGGTTTGTGGATGAGTTAGATTTTTACAGTACTTCTCCGAATGAAATATGATTAACAAAATAGAGTTTGGCCAGTCGTGGCACAAGGAAATGGCGGTAAATAAAAAAAATCTTCAGTTGGCAACAAGAAATATAGACAGAAAAAAAAGATTTGATACTTTTGTATTTGTATGTTAATTAGTTTGTTGCATTTCAGACTATATTTCATGTTGCCAGCTGAAGATATTTTTTGCCGTCATTTCCTTAGGCCCCGACTCGCTGGCCAAACTCTATGACAAATATAATAAACTAGCTGCACGCGATAAGTCTAGATCCAGTCGGAATATCGGGATAAAAAGTATTCAATGTCCTAATCCAGGCCCAAAATTCATCCAAATTCAGCGTGAAAGCGTAACAAACAACTCTCTTTCAAAAACAAACTCACTTTCGCATTTTTAATATTAGTTAGGTTACAAGTATGGAGTTTTAGAAATAGTTCGACTTTGTAGACCGTCGTTTCTGTCACTGATATCTGTGTGACAGTCTCTTTCTGAAGCCCAATACTAATGCGATGCCCGATGCGTCTTTCTGAACCAATAAGCCGAGCTCGAGGTCTATACGACGTACGAACGTTATTTCTTCAACAGGTTTGTCCCGTGTGTGATGACCATCCAGCGATGATGTGCAGTCCCGTGGCACTGTTGCTACTGGCTTTCACGAGCGCACTCGCGGCTCCCGCCTTATACGACGACTACACGGTGAGTTCACTTTCAACTTTTCTATACTCTTCACTCCAACAGACTTATGCTTGCAGTTATTGACAACTAGAATTGCTGAAATTAAATTGGGATATTATTGTCACCTTTTAGGTATAAGTCATGCACTTCAATTCTTCCAAGAAGATTTGTTGACAGTTCTTTTTTCGAAACCTGCCTGAGGAATAGAAAATAACTTGTAAGCCGTACAAGAAGTAAAAATATCAGGAAAATAATACAAAGAATGAGATAGTGGCCTTTAAATTTCAATAAGAAACAAAAACGAGTTGTTTCTCGGATTCTCTCGGCCCTGCAATTAACTAGGTCACTTTCTTCACACACTGCTAGTATGGGAGCTATAATAGATCGTTCGGATCAAGGTTGGCTTCAGATGACAACCACCTGACGGCCGATTTCCTGTGTGATACGTGATATCTGTCGCCCTATGTGATATATGATGTCTATTAGAGCTGCACATATGACATATTTTACGTTTATTACCTGGATTTTCATGACGCTGAATTATTTGACCATAATCGGGGGTACATGGGTACCCCCGATTATGGTCAAATAATTCAGCGTCATGAAAATCCAGGTAATACTCTAAACTTATTTTCAACTCAAAATATTGCAAAACGATGGCGTTTTGCAATATTTTTAGGTGACAATAAGTTTTTAGGGATAATTATAATAACATAGTTTCTATGTTATTTACAACTCGTAACAGTATAATACAATAACTAACTACACAAATAGATACAAAAAACAAAAGGACACTTAGGCGTCGAAGTAGTCGTCCGCATCGCTGTCATCCGGAAACGTGCCCAGAAGACTGGCAGCATTGCCACGTTGAATGGCAATGCTAATTCTTTGGCCAAAGAACGAGCCAGCCCTCTGGTCGCGTGAAGTGTCGACCAGTCGGCGAGAAATTTCCTTAAAAAGGAGACGCGCACTCGAACCCCACGACCCGAGCGTTTCGACCCCAAACGGCTCAAAACTGTAGTTACCCATAAGGTTACAGTATTTGCGCCGCTCAGCAGCCGCTGCAGCGGTGCCAGCACAGCCCGCCGTGCTAGGAACATGAGATAGTGCAAGGGTGTCGACACAGGTTAAAAATGTTTTAAAATGTTATGTGCTTGTGATAGCACATGTATTCCACATTTAAAAACAAAACACAACATTTTAAAAATTATGTCATTTATGGAAAGTACAGCCAAATTAGTAAAGCAAGTTGTAATTTTTTCTAAAAACAATAAAAATCTATTTTATTTGAAACTTATGATAAAAAATGGTTCAACTTGTGGTATGCTTCGACCCCTTTTAACGTTGGACCATATTTATGCCCATCCCGTAAATTACTATATAGATAAAAATTCAGGAACACAAACTAGGTAGACGGTTCGTAAAATAAATAGCATGCTTTGAAAATAGTATACCTAAAATAATTATAATTAAGAGAACAAGATCAAAATGCTAATTAGGACACAAACACCCATTTCACAAGTATTTTTTACCATTTTACATAATTCCGACAACTGAATACGGTTCGTTAGATAGCATTTAAAAAGCCGAATGTTTTGCCGACTGTAATACAGTCGGCAAAACATTCATTCGTTTGGTAAATTAACTAATTCACATGACTTAACTGCTAATTTTATGGTTTATTTTACTAGGTGCGAGTACTTGAAACAAAAGAAGTCTTTGCTATGTTATAGGTATGTTGACGATGGTAGAACAAATATACATGCTAGCAAATTAATTAAATGCTTGATGAAGAATTCCTTGGAGACCTATCACATATGATGAATATTAACTAACACGCGAATATATTTGTATTGAAAGTGAGAGAGAGTAAAATGGTAGACCATATGCATATCCTCTTCCATATTTACTTAGCAAGAAACAATACAAAACAATAAATTTTAAAAACGTAATGTGACTGACGGGTCCATAAGGACCAATGCCTGCTGGGGTTGCGGGGTTGTCCGAAAGGGATATCGCGGCCCCGGCACACATGCAACGGAAGGAACACGGGTGGGTTTTAGTCAGTAAAAGTCTGACACACCCTTCCGCTCCGCCCAGAGCGGGAGAAGTTATTTGATAATTTCCAAACCTCGAAAAAAAAAAAAAAAAAGTACTTCGTTTACTAGCCTTGACTCGTCTTTTTATGATAAAATACTTTTATCGGCACGTACCTGTATAGACACGTATAAGGTACTAAAATATGTTCCGTGACATTACTTAAAGTTCAGTTTTACAAATCAAATAAAGGAAATAAGAGTTAGATACGAGCTCATATTTTCGGCAAGAGAATAACAAATAACTCAATTAGGTCTACTGCTAAACGGGGACCTCCATGTTTACCACAGGCGATAGCAATGAAATAATTAGACAAAATTGACCATGGGTGTTGTAAAAGTGTCTAGGATGTAGCAACATGAGGAGGACAGCGTCCTCTTGATTAGTAAGAAAACCTCGATCACCAATCCATCTGCCAAGCTTGGCGGTTAGGGCTGCGCAGGGTAGGCTGCGCAGGCTGTTAACTGATAGGTAGGTAGTTAGGTAGAATATAATTAAACAGCAGGATAAGTTTATACATATAATTAGATAGGTAGTAGATAACACGGCTAGGTCGCGGGTAAGGTCACTTAACACTGAGCACTCGCACATATGGGTAGGAAGGGTACCGTCCTTGGCAGCACGTGGTAGACGTGCGGGCCTATTCATCACAGGCTCAGCAGTAGGCCGGACGGCCTTTCTAAGACCTCGGTAGTGAGCGTCAGTAGTCAGCTCAGGCTCCGCAAGTAGCTTGTGGTGGTAGGCCGCAATAATAACAATAACAACATGATTTATTAAGATGCAAATGTTCCCTTTTCACTTTCATAATCGATTAGGAGGCTTGTAATTCAACAGATAGCTTTGCAAAGACGATGATTTTCTGTCCCAATCATTGCTTGTTTTTAGTAAACCAATTTAGCTCATACCTTCATGTCACAGGAGGTGGTCCCCCAGAAGCGAGCAGCTTTGGTGCTAGATCGGCTGCTGGTGGCGCTGCAGAAAGCGTTGCACGAAGACAATGGGCCACCACGCGCGTACGGCGAGCGCATCGACCCCAATGGACCGAGGACGGCGCCGCTCCGGCTGGCTGATGATGAGATGAACGATCTAGTTAGTACCATTTTTATTTCAGATAAGACGCAGGTTCGATGGAATTTCCCATCATCAGAAATGAAGAACTTTCATCCCCTATTTAACTCCTTTATGGTGTGAATTATCTAATATCCTTCCTATATGATCACAAAAAAAAACAAATTAGTCATGCTGACGAGGTTATGTTATATCGTGAGTGCGATTACAATTACAAACAGCCAACACGGAACTAAATATACATAATTCTGCATCCATAGTCGTATAAAAAAAATCGTGAATATTTATTTATTTATATATACTTTATTGTGCTGGATATATAGCGCAGGAATCAGTCGCTCAGCCAATGCGCGAACCGGCTGCCCAGCGAATATTTTGTTTGGATTGCTGTTCTGCCGATGTTCGATCATAACAGAAAACATCTGTTTTCACTATAACGAGTAAACGAACACTAGTTCTAAACAAAAGCTCGTACTGAACAGTTTGCTGGCGCAGTTGCATTCACATTCTCGGTAGATATGGACAATCATGACGATGATTTGCTTTTGGCTAGTGCAGCACTTGTAAGAATTAAAAACTTTACAAAAAAATGGAACTCAAATTGTATTTTAAAGCATCGTTTTTATAGCGTTGTTTTTTTAAATATTTTTCCATAAACATGGATGGGCTCTATGATTTTCAATTAGTTGCGAAGTTTTTTCTAGATTCCACGCCAAGTTCGTGTAGAATATAACTTTATATTTTATATTTTATTGTAACTATATATATTTTATGTCCATAAAAGATCGGACACCAACCGAGCACGTCCAACGTGGACCGAATGCACAGAGCCATTGATCGCTTGCCGGTGACGTCGTTTTCACTGAATGCATGGATGAGCAAGCGAGCAATGGTTCGCCGAGTTCAACAGATCTTCACTGAATAAGCACGTTCGCTCGTTCAAGTGTTTTCATTAACCGCGCGAACAAACGCTTGCTCGTTCAGAACTGTTCGGAATGCTAAGTGAAAACGTGGTTTAACTTATAAAAACCTACAAAGGATGCGTTTGGTAGATTGTGATGGTTTGTAGATAATTATAATCTCCATTCCCCTTTTGGAGTAGTATATGGGGTGACTCAGTGGTAACGACCCGACTTACGAGTTGTAGGGCGTGGGTTCGAACCCAGCCAGGCGCTTTACTTTGTGTAAATAATTTCATCACGTTTCTCTCAAAACGGTTAAGGAAAACATCGTGAGGAAACCGACATGTCCTAGAACCAAAAATTCGAAGACATGTGACATCTATTAACCCGCACTGGGCCCGCGTTGTGGATTGGACAGCCCACTCCCTCTCGAAAAGAGGGGGCCTATGTCCTAGCAATGGGAATGGATTATGCATTTCCCTTTTCACTACATAATTCAATAACTAAAATAATTACCGAACTCAAGATCCCATATACCTAAGTCACACACACCAAAGTTTATATCTATGGCATTATACTTCGAATCCCAGCGGGGCCGCTATAGAGGGTTTCGACCATAAATTGAAGGTCGCAGAAATAAATTTTTATCTTCACATGATGAGACGTGTAACTCAATTGAACGGGACTTTATTATTCCAACACATTTTAGTACCAATATGACCTTAAGAATAACTCATATTAGCAATGCAATAGTCAAAGGTGCTCCGAAAATATCGTAAACATAAATTCGTTTAACGTTCTCATTGGACATTACGACTTGGACATTGGACATTAATAAATATATCCTTAAAAAAATGTAGAGATATAAATGACAACTTAATCACACACCTTTCGACAAAAATACACGTACACGAAAAATACACGCGTAGGCAATCTTTAAGTGCTACGCGCACGTAGCATGCGTAGACGTTTTCGTAGCACGTAGGCTTGCTACGAATTCTTAGAATATGGTATACTTATTAATTACTACGAAATTATAAGTACGTACTACGTCATATTGACAAAATTTAAAGCGTGGGCTACTATATTTGTTTGTAATACGCTACGTAGCATGCGTAGGCAAATTCGTAGAACCCGCGTAGCCCCCGCTCCGGCTTTTGCGAATGACCTACTATAATCATGAACTCGTTGCCTCTATCCGGTATAAAAATATGTAAAGTAAGGTAGTTGTTCCTAGTTGAATTCTTAGTATTGTGTTAATCACGATGATATAATAATTACGTAGCCAAATTCGTAGTATCCGCGTAGCCTTGCTACGGTTTTGTAGGGTGGTCGCAATACCAGTGATTCACTACAAAACCATACCTCTATAAGTGGCTTGTTTACTTGTGAACGAGCACCTCGTATTTTCCTAAACACTTGAACTTTATGAAACTTCTTTGAAAGTTATGAAGGACGCGAAGGATGTTAACCATTAAATTACTACAAATGTGACCTCAGTTTCCGTTCATGGGCGAAGGCCTTTGGTTAATGAGCCCATAGACCAAGTCTACTTGATGAGGCAAAATTATTGTAAATGAGTTCAATTCAAAAGCAATGACCCATACTCGGACGATGAGTCATTGTTTAAACTTGTCATCAGCTATGTATTCAGTTTTATAATGAGCGGAATGATAACAGCTCTAATGATTTTCTTATTGTGGTTGGATGCCAATCAGTTGTTGTGCCAAATTATATTTATAATCGTCATGCTTGCCTGTAAAAGGTACATAAACATACAATTATGCTATCCATATTTACAAATTCTTATCCAGTATTTATATCCGCTTCCAGTTTACGAGTGATAAGTATTATACTCGTAAGTTTAGATACCTATCAACTAAGTATACAATTGGGATTGAATGTTAACATAACCGGCGAAATGTGGGTGTACCTATAGGTACAGCGCTGCCTAACCCTTCGCGGAACTCAGGCGTGATGTTATGTTATCTGTGTGCTGTAAACAATAATTATCATCGTTTGTTTACAGAGTGCGCTGCAGCGGCGCGGCAGCGGCAACGGCCGGGGGCGCGTCCTGCGATGTTACTTCAACGCGGTCACCTGCTTCTAACTTTATTTATGTCCATTACATATATCAGTTACTAACCAAACTATAGTGTAATTATAAATAAGTATATGTACTGCAAACTACGAGGAATATTGTATAAGTACCTACATACTCGTATAACTCCTAAATTAATGTTTAAAATGTAAAATAGGTATTTATTGTTGGGAATTTTAAGCTTGTATTAAATTATCTTACCATGTCCAGTTATACATTTGTGCCAAAAATCTACTACTATTTACTATACTTATAACATGTAAGTTAGCTGCCTTTCATAAACATCCTTTAACTTCAATGGAGCTCCCCATTGAAGTTCCTCTCTCAATCTATTGACATGAAAATGATAAAGACAGATAGTGCTGTTTCTAAATGTCGAGTTTTATGTATGAAGGGGTTACAGAATATATTTTAGAACGTACTGTTTAATTATGTCCTAAATTAATTGTTCTTGCCCTCCGAATTTATTCCCTGTAAATATCCAAAAATAAAATTTTGTTGCAATAACTCGTTGCCTTATTTATGTGAAATTACTTTTGTCGGTAAGCACCGTGTTAAAAAAAAAAACAAAATTAGTTTATTGTACAGTGGGTCCCAGAGAAACCTCACACCATTTTTTAAATTTTTTTGAGGTCGGGAAATTATCAAATAACTTCTCCCGCTCTGCACGGAGCGGGAGGGCGTGTCAGACTTTAATTGACTAAAACCCACCCGTGTTCCTTCCGTTGCCGGGGCCACGATATCCCTTTCAGCAATGTTAAAACAATGCAAGAGGGTGAGCTTTCTCAGGAGCTCACTGTACAAAGAGAAACACATAAAGTTAGTAATACACTAAACATGATTGTACAAATTGAGGTCTTGCAAAGATTTGGTCTGCGAGCTTTTGTTACGCAACGAAAATTTTTTCGCGAAACGAACGGTCTGGCGAGAACGTGAATCCGAACATTAAAATGCAATTCTTATTTATTTATATATACTTTATTATACACCAGAAAATACATAACAAATAATAAATTTAACACTACAAAACATACAATGGGCGGCCATATGATTGTGCTCGCGAACGAATGCTTGGTTCGCGTAATTAAAGCTTGCGCAATCAATGTTGCAATGTTGCAATGTTTGCAAAACCAGTACGCGAAGCGAATGTTCGAGGTGAGTAGGCCGTCCTAATCATCGTAATAATACATGATGAGATTTCAATCGATTTACTACCTCTAAAATTATATGTTTGTTGTTCTTTCGTTTATTCGGAATACCAAGTTGCTTGTTATTAATAATAGTTATGTGTTCACGGTTTATCAGTCAAGCATACATAGTCGGTCATGTATACAATTATACATGGCCTGAAAGCACACCCCACGTGTGTTTCAAAACACGTGAATATTCAATATTCTAATATTTAGGCTAGAACAAACATATTGAAACCGCTCCGAGTATCATATAACATTATAGTATCGACAGACCTGTTTTGATAAGACTTATTTATAGAGCTAATTATTTATACAAATAATTAATACCACGGTAATGTTTATGTAGGTTTCTGATAAATCAATATTAATATGAATTTAGTAATATCATTTATTTTTTGCTTTACCAGTTTTGGGGAGTTACATCTTGTACGTCAATAGTCCGGTACGGTGAAGTGAGCGAAATAATCGCCTAATCATTTTATTTCTTACTTTTTTTTATTTTTTTTTATTCCTTTTTTCTTTCAATAGGTAAATAAAATGTTACCAGTTGGTATCTTATACGATATTAATTGAGTACGTGCTTTTCAAAACTGGATCAATCACGTTTTGACAAATGTTTGTTTTCGTTGCATGTATATTTCAACATAAACAACAAAAAAAAAGTTGTTCTGTCGAAAGTGGAACAGTCAAGAGGGCCTAGACAAAGTAACATTCGATTAGCGATATCGCCAGTAGAAAAGTCAAAAATGTATGCGGTTGACTTAAGCTATGGAAATGTCACGTGATCATAAGTTAACGAATAGAAATTAGCTAGACAATGTCATCATCATTCGTTTCCATCAAACGAATCGACAGCGTCGAACGATAACTTCCATAGAAATGCGTAGCCAAGTGACACTTTTTGACAAGCGCGAACGCTAGCTTTCGATTCGTGTGATGGAAACATGAGCGAACGTCAAAACCCTGTGGAAAACGAAACAAAATGGCGACTTTTGGAGTTAAGTGTGGTACTCGGTGTAGTAATTATAAAGGGAGTAAAATTTATAGTTTTTTTTTTTGGAATTGACGCATATTTTCCCCCCAAGTTGTTCTTTTTTGTGTTGCGTTCTTTTTTTGCATCATGTTTACCGCAAATAAACGTTATTTGCTTTCATTCTTTCTATTGTGTTTTATTTCACATTTCGGCCGTGCGATGTCACGATTAGGTACAAGTGCACTTTACTACATCCAATTAAATCTCAAAGACAAGTCTAAATTATGATCGAACTATTGTTTCATTTAAGTTATATTAGGCTTTGAATAACTTAATAATAAATGTCTTTATTTTATAACCGGCCGACCTAATGTGAAATATGAAAACACATAGGTATAGGTACCAGTAATTCCAAAATCAAGTGTTTTAATCTTTTCATGCGCTCGCCCCGTGTCATTTAGTTAGTCCCGAGCGAAACGTGTTGGAGGTCGGACGTCTAGCAATTTTTGCGAACTCGCCACACCGCTGAGAGAAGTGATAGGTCACAGTAGTAACGGCCCCGACTTACGATTATGTAGGTCATGGGTCACTCAGACAGGCGTGAGGAAACCGGCATGGCCTACAGTGTACTACAGTCCACTCCCTCTCACAGAGAGGAGGTAAGTGTCCGAGCAGTGGGAACGTTATAGGCTGATTATGCCTGTATTACCAGCTAATTTCCATCACGCCATGTGCTAGCCAGGAACTTGATCGAGCGTTGTTTCGGTTTGCTGAAGTCACGTTGGAGGTGTTTGTTGAAATACAGAGTTCTTCACTACTATCCTAGTGTCGCTAGCAGGATAACACTTGCATGTTGTGTATTGCACAACATAGCAATTAAGGGTCGGTTGCCAACACCACAAGTTATCCCTATAGTTGATGATGATAATAGGGATGATTACTCATTACCGGCTTTAGCAGCCTCCAATGCAGCTTCCAGCCAAAGCGAATTAATACAAGGTAGAGCCATGCGCAATTTGTTAATCAGCAGGTGGTAAAATAAGAGCACCTTGCAGGTCTGCTAAAGTAAAAAATAAAAATGCATTGTACGAGTATAAACATATTTTTTTTATTCACTCTCTAAACCTTTATCTATGTATAACCATGCTTAAAATCACTTTCATATACATATAGTATTTATTTAAACATTTAATCAGTGGCGTGCCTTGGGAAGGCATGAACCAGCCAAGACCGAGTCGACTCGCACACGAAGGGTTCCGTAGTTACCATATCGTATTAATATTAGTTGATTGAACACCACCTAGTGTCAAAGCACTTGTTAATAAATAACCAATGAGTCCAAACACGATGGTGCTGTCTTGTTTGGTTGAGAAGTGCTCGTGACTACCTTTCGGATCCACCATCAGACCCAGAACACCACCTAGTGTCAAAGCACTTGTCAATACATAACCAATGAGTCCAAACACGATGGTGCTGTCTTGTTTGATTGAGGAGTTCCTATGGTCACCTTCCGGCTCCATCATCAGACCCTGAACACCACCTAGTGCCAAAGCACTTGTTAATCCATAACCAATGAGTCCAAACACGATGGTGCTGTCTTGTTTGATTGAGGAGTGCTCGTGACTACCTTTCGGATCCACCATCAGACCCAGAACACCACCTAGTGTCAAAGCACTTGTCAATACATAACCAATGAGTCCAAACAAGATGGTGCTGTCTTGTTTGATTGAGGAGTTCCTATGGCCACCTTCCGGCTCCATCATCAGACCCTGAACACCACCTAGTGTCAAAGCACTAGTTAATCCATAACCAATGAGTCCAAACACTATAGAGCTGTCTTGTTTGATTGAGGAGTTCCTATGGTCACCTTCCGGCTTCATCATCAGACTCTTAACACCACCTAGTGTCAAAGCACTTGTAAAAAGATAGTTAATCGCAATTTTGCAGATATTGCTGAAGGAATGCTTCAGCAACATCTGCTAAGCGCCTGAAAATATTATTTCGGTCTTGTTCAACCTCTATCCTCCGAGCCTCATTTGCCTCCCGTTTTTCCTCCAACTGAAGGTGGCGGTGCTCGACGGCCACAAACTCGCTTGACGCACGTTCAAATGGAGTTATTCGTCTTCGGCGCGCATACAGACGCCGCCGGCGATGTGAAGAGGCAGCGGAAGAGTGAGGCGATGTCTCGAGAGGCTCTTGAATAGGAGGAAGAGTGGTGGCAGGTGTGGGCAGAGTGGCCGCTCGTGGTGGTAAGCGCCGCGCCGGTGTCGGGAGCTGTTGCCGGCTGGTGGACGGACAAGGTGGTATGATTTCTGATGATGGAGACGGTATTGGCACAATATCTGCAAAACAAATGAATAAGTTTTGAGGGTTGTCCAATGGGACACTTGCACTAATGCACTAAGCTAACGAATAATAAGCCATACATACCGTTTTCATGGACAACATCAACATCGATTACAAATTGGGATGGTGAACATGGTCTCTCACCAATAGGTCTCTGAAAAAATATGAAGATAAATAAGCTAAATACATATTATTTAAAAATAAGTATTAATAGATTCTTACTTTACATTCTTAGTTTTGTTATTAAATGGAACTAAATTTTTAGGTACTTATACATTTTTTTATGACAATAATAATAATTAAGTTTTGGTAAAATCACACAGGTTTAGTCTTGTACTAGCAGCGCCCCGCGAGTTCGAACCCGCGGGGCGCTGCTAATACAAGACTAAACCTGTGTGATTTTCTTAGCCTATAATTAGCCCGCAGAAGTCTACTGCAACATAGCTTCTCCAAAGAATGCTACAACGGATGGTCTGCCGAATGGGCCGCCTACATTCCATAACTTATCTATTTCTTTGTATACATACGTAGTAAGAATTATATCTACTAACATCAAATCCCTGCTCTTCTATATCAGAGTGTCCCTCCACCGCCAATATACCAATAATCCCCAACACCCTTTCCTCCAAAGTTGTTAACTTTATCCTGGTATTTGGACCACCACCAGTGCCACTTGCATGACGTCGAATTGTCATAGCTTTTTTTTTTGTTTTCGACTTCCAATCTGCCCACACCTTAAATTCATAAAAATGCGTATAGGTGTGAATACAAAATATGTTAAATATATGGATATTAGAAAATGCATATGTACATATATAAATACGTAAGTACTCGTATATGTAGTGTGTACCTCGTTGGTCTAGTGGTCGCAAGTGCTACTGTTGAGGCATGAGGTTTTGGGATCGACAGTTCGGACAAAGTGTTATTGGGTTTTTCCATCAGGAATTTCTCAGTAGCAGCCCGGAGTCTGGATTTGTGCCTGGTTGATGGCAATAGGCTCGCCCCCTATTACATTGGACTTAAACATAACTGGCGAAGAGTGTCCCTACTATTGTACGTAAACCTCTGCGTAACCCGACGGGGATATCCGGCGTGATGTTATGTTATTTTATGTAAAAGTGTTTACCTTTTTCCATTTGTCCCGAGTCTTGTTAACACCACCACCAATAGAGTTTAAGGTGTTAACCAACTGTTGCTACAAACGATCAGCCTTTATTCGCCCCTGAGCACCAAGCTGAGGTTTGGCAAGGTCACCGTGGCTGAAATATGAATGACCAAAGAGCCCTTTAGTAAGTACTTCATTGTAAATCACGTCCTTTCATTCGCCTTAATAGGATTGTAACTCGAGACAATTGAGACATTTTATAGGTATACAATATTGACTTGTGAACTTAACTTACTTTTCCATGAACTCCAAAAGAGTGGCGAATTGTTCGCCACTAGCTCTCGCTCTTGATTCCATTTCTAGGACAATAATTTCGCAACAAAATAGATTAGTCTGCAAGTCTTTGCATGTTTGCAACTGCTTCTAATAGAGGTAAAGTTTAGTGAGTATAAATTATTTACAGACTAATTTATTTATTTTACGTAACATATTTGAAGCACTTTTCGTTTTTATTACTTACCAATAATTTGTATCACTTTCAAAACTTTGAATTTTCCCGGATTTCAAATGACAACATGAATTGACAGCGACAGCAGGGAATTTGACGTTTGCTGACGAAAAACCATAGCTAAAATGTAATTTTTATCGAACCGACGCATCGACTAGACGATAGGGAAGCGTAGTGTACTTTGTCTACCAATTGAACTTCGTTATCGTTGAAGCGATAGCGATTGTCGTAATAGAATCGCTCCGAAGCGAATGCCATTTGTCTAGGCTGTTTAGAAAAGAACGTCCTCAATTTTGCTAAAACAAACGAATGTATGCTTCTATTCTCCTCGGCATGCGGCAGTTGTTTATAGATTATAAAAGGATGCTCTAGATTTGATTTTTTATGTTTACCCTATATTGTCCCACTGCTGCTTAAATTTGTATTTAAAAAATGTATGAGGTATGTGCCTATTATACGAATTTAAAAGTCAGCAGAGGAGTTAATCGATAGTCACAGAAGATGTAGGTTAAATAAGGAACAAAATGTTATACCTACCACTAAATAAACAAAACCCTCATTTAAGACATTACGACACCTACACGATATCTTATTAAAACATAAACGTCAGCTGTAATTTACTGCAAAGCTGACGTCATAAGAGCCTTATATTATTTTAGGAATTACAGGACTGTCCACCGTTATTCAACGTAATGTACCGAGGACCAACAAGTACCTATGATGGACGGATCCTTTTGTGCTTGACGACCTGAGTGCGGACTTTAAGTTCCGGTAAAAAGCTCGTCTGGATCCCAAATTAGATTACTCGTATAATGAAATTGAGTATAAAGACTTGGTGTAGGTACTGAAATTGGCATGTATATACAAAGTTGGTGTTAAAAGAAGTAGTATTTTTAAAAAGCTTTTCTAATTTGAATGCATGGTAAAAAAATAAGCTTATAGTTCATTCGATCAACGGAGACAATATTCCATATCGTAACTATTTCACAATATTACCATAATTTATGCCAAAAGAAATCCACTGCTGGGCATAGGCTTCCCCAAGCGTCGCCACATTGACCGGTACCGAGATTCTCACAATATACCTACTAATAAATAAAACTAACTCCATTATTGAACTTAAAAAACTTTCCGATCGTAGAGAACATAAAAGAAGGTACCTATAAAATTCAACCACTTATGTCGTAAACTGCTAAAATCGAACATAAAACAAAACCAAAATGTAGAGTGCAGACATTTAATGGTAAACTAATCATATACTTTTTGTCTAGACCTCACTAACTAATGTTGAAAAAACAGACAAAAACTTTAAACGTTTTGCTTACCATGGACTTTCTTTTAACTTTCCATTCGCCTCTCTCGAAATTGTTCTGAGAATGACCTGTAACCATGAAAAATGACATGTCCCACTTTCATTATGGTGTTGTTTCGTTTATCTATGGAGGTTTGTAATTAGCAGTCAAGTTGTGTATGATTGTAACGATAATATTATTTTAAGTCTAGCCTCATTAATAAAAAAAAAAAATAAGACATTTAAAAATCCTTTACTAGTTTATTGCCTGTGGCATACCATAAAATTGAAGC
Source organism: Agrochola macilenta (assembly GCA_916701695.1). Taxonomy (NCBI): domain Eukaryota; kingdom Metazoa; phylum Arthropoda; class Insecta; order Lepidoptera; family Noctuidae; genus Agrochola; species Agrochola macilenta. The sequence goes on from OU753562.1 coordinate 11,949,225, forward strand.
AATAATTGAATCGGATGTTTTCGCACGCCCAAACCAAAGAAATTTGAATTAAAAAAAATACTGATGGCTAAATTTTAGGTGGTCGAAGGCGGGAAATATTAAATTAAAAATCGGTACTTTGCGATGGCAACGCTTTTCATGAAGGCGGCGCGATTGATACCGAAACACAGACATCTAGCGTCGAATCTCGGTACTGCAGAGCAGGAGTAAACCATGATATTAAGGAGATCTACAGCCAGCCGATACACGCAGTGTAGTTCAACAGTTAACAGCTTCCTCTCCTGAAATTTTGAGCTGAAACTAGATGGTGCTACTAGTCACTAAAATTGGGTTGTTCGAAAAATGAGGATATCAAAGTGAGATACATCACGATTTTTCTGTTTTGTTCTCTTAAAATTTCCAGATGAAAATAAACGTTTTTCGTGTAACGTTGAGGTGATTTAATTTTGCTCACCTCAAGTTAGTAGGTAGGTATTCTTCAGTTACTTAAGTACACAAGATGATACCTGCATGGCCGTTTGATGTTAATTACTTACTTACTTGTTTAGTTTATAATTGTATGATGTGGTTTCGTCTCCTGTATGTATTCAGTTAAACAGTTGGTTACAGTGGTTGGATATCTTTACAACATGTGATCACATAATGTGTTAAGTGCTTTGTACCCAACTGCCCGAGAAGGAGGATAATATTCTATACTATTAAATGAGCAATATTTGTATATATATAATATATATATATATATATATTTGCAATCACGTTCTCGAAAACGGCTTTAACGGTTTCGATGAAAGTTGCAATATTTATATTTATTATATTGCGGTTTACGGGGGCGAAAAATCAATCTAGCTAGGTCTTATATATCTGGTAAAATTTGTTTTCTCCGTATTTTCCCCCGAGCAGAGCTCGGTCACCCAAAGTTTAGAATAAGATCGCTATCTTCGAATAATGACATGGCAGCATGGAATTAGTAAGTACCTACTATCATGGCAGAACGGAATTGGTATGAACTATCCTATACTATTTAATGAAGCATTCTCTATTTTCACCAGAGCAGAGCTCGTTCGTCCAGGTACTGTTTTATTATTTAAAAACGTCTTACAAGAACATGTACTTGTCTCCGAATTTTGCTGAATGCTAGGTACCTACACAGTTTCCTGTTAGCCGACATTGGTCCTGTTCTGCCCTCTTTATATATTCCTACCCGCAGTAATTTACTAAGTAAGAAAAAGAAGTCATCTGAACATTACCTGCACGACATACTTTAAATTAATAAAATTATTAAGAAATCTTGAATTAAAAGTCTGTGGTAGGCAGTGTGTAAGTAAGTACGAGTAATTACGCAGATAATAATTTTGAACTTTGTTGTCTTTTCATAGTTGAAACCACTTTTATATGCCTATTATAAACTGAGTGGGAATATGATGTTCCGTTTTCCATATTTATTTTTACCTCCTCATATCAGAGCGAAGTTCTAAAGAAACGACATGCAATGTTATCTAGAGATAGATTTTTTATCGCGTAGGTGTCTGATGGAATAAAAGCAGTCACCCTTGGAGAGCACACCTCTATAGAGTCTAACGTGAACGCTTCCATGCTTTGACAGCGTGTCTTTTCTTTACGGTGCGAACAAAAGTGGCCGTACTGTGGAAACGCTTCGTCTGCTGTCACATCGATGCTCGCTCATTTGAAAAGTCGATAGCCACTAAACTGCACGAGTTTTAATTTAGGGGAACACAACAGTTTTGAGGGTTCAAATCGTGAGACATGAAAAAATAAGCCTCTTAGGATACGTTGTAAATGTATTTGTGAAGTCAGTAACTACAGCAGTTGAATATTCTTAGTGTGAATACTTCAAACTTGCAGAATTCTGACTTTGTATTGAGTGGTATTCATTCAACAACAGCTGAAAATTCAGTACAGAATTACTTACTTAACTTATATAATCAAATCAAACGGGACTATAAATTAGTTAATTAAATTTCCACTTCTGGAACTGCACTGTACAGCGACGAAATTATTGGGTCGCTACGTTTTGTTTGACATTAACGTGTTAGAGTTGCTAATTAGCATAATTTGTATGAAAATATAGCCCAAGCCGGGACGTAACGTAATTACGGAACAATTATATATAGACTGCTTTGACTGCAATTTTGGCGGCTGCGGTGCCCCTGCGCTACCAACGCAGAGCAGGAAATTAATTTCTTTCTTTTGTTCAAAAGTTTTCGCATTACAATCCACCGCTTGAATTGAAACCACTCCTGGATAAAGTTGCTTATTGATGTCGTTGACCAAGAACCTACATCATTACCACATTAACTGTTCCAAAAGTATGGAATATGACCTTTATAAATCATTTATTACATTATATTTCTATTTAAACAAGTAATGAAAGCGGAAACTATAATAAGTAAGTGAAAATTAATCGATGTAGACAGAATTGGGGGCGAATAATATTATCAAAACGTAATTTAGTATTTCTCTAACAAATTGTCGTAAACTTATGAGTTGATTTGCCAAAGTTGCCCAATATCTTGCCTTTTTGGACATCAATAAGGCTAACGAACTTTCCCTAGTCACGATTATGCCTTCTACGTGTTTTTGCTTGTACTAGTTTAGGGTAACAGTCGGTAGTTAGCTGTGCCGGCCATTGAAAGGGGTCCTGGCGCGTGATCGAATAGCATATACCATATACCTACGTTAAAGCCAGGGTCACATGATCACATCGAAATAAACAGATAGTTCATATGCTTAATTTTGTTATCCTTGATTTTGGTATTCAGGCACGCAGGTAGCAGTGTCACCATTTTGTCTCTTTAAACACAATTTCGTACTATTGGTGAGTGTGAGTTACCTTTTTCTGGTATTTCTCCAGTAGTAAAGTAGGTAGGTATAAATATTTCGTATTTACTGATAGTAAATACGAAATATTTATACCTTACCTTACCTTACTTTACTCTTGAAAAAAATAGGTAGGTACTAATTACAGTAAGAAAGATAAACAATACTAAGTATTTAATGAGCAATTCCATTCAACGTGGCAATGCTGCCCGTCTCTGGGCATACGTCCAGAAGACAACAAACGTGGAGGAGTACTTCGTGTCCTTTAGTTTTTGTATATTTGAATAGATAATTAATTAGTTCTTTAATTTAGCACCTAGTGCAAATTGCTGTTCCTTTTACATGGGTATGTTTGCAATAGTGTGGCTTACACTTTAATCCCGAGCCCGACCTGTTTGGCCTGGAGCTAACAATTTTATCGTGCTTTTATCAACTTTCAGGGTTATTATCGTCCTCTTCTCTCTAAACCAAATTACCAAGGTGTCCTGATAGATAACGTGTTACACAACTTCTCCTACGTACAATATTTTACGTTCGCTGTCGCTGTAAATTTTTCATAAAGAGAGAAGATGTTGGTTCACAGAATTTAAATACCAGGTATTAAAATTCTGTGAACTGATAACCACTCGATAGATTATGAATAATATATGTATATGAAATAAGATGTCAATACGGTTCGAGTTACAAAACTGGAAGTAGCCATAGCAACTAGTGGTCAGGGAAATGAACAATACGATATATAATAAGCTGAAAATATGTATTTACTTATACCACGAAAGCTTACCAGCTTCGAAATATTTGTAAAAGTAAAATTCTACGGAAAATTCTCAATTCGGTGAAAATTCAGTAGATAACGGTCCTACCGCAGGGTTAGCCAAAGTCCAACTGAAATGTTTTAGTAAAGTCGCAACGCAAATAGCACTATCAACATATTCGTTTGAGAGAAAACTAGTTACAAGCTCTTAATAAGTACTACAAAGTTTGTAATTTTCTTCAAAACGTTTGCTTTGAAAAGTGTAGCTTTGACACTTTACACATATGCTGTGGGATAAGAAGATGGGATGCGGGAGTTTAACTAAGGGCCATAGCAGACTAGCTACTTTTAGCATCGACGATCGGCGATTTAGCCGCTTTTTAGAAGTTAAATGCAAAAACAGCCGCAAAATCACTGCCAGTAGCTAGTCTGCTGTGGGCCTAAAGCGCAGGCCACACTGGAAACGAAGCTAAGTTCGTCGTCGATGCTAAGCCTGTAGCTTTAAATTCTCCGATTAATAATAATAATATATGTTTGATCCACCCTGTCCCATCTTGCTGTCCTCCCCCCAGCGACCCCGTAAGCCGAGGTTCGTACCCCACAGGGGGTGCCCTTAGCGAGCGTTCACCTAGTTTTAATTAGCATAATTTTGCCCCTGGCTGGAGGCTTTGAGTGTAGAAGCTTAAGGCAGCCACAGGAATGACCGGTTAAATAGTCATGACCTCAGAGGTCAGCTACTAGATGCCTTACATAAAAAAAAAAACCTAAGTTAGTTTAGCTTCTTTCATGCAGTTGGATGAATACAGGTGGTTCACTCCGCATTTTAGGCACATTTTACAACTACGCGGCGGGCTCGACTTGTCGGGACAAGTCAGTGAGCGTAACGTACTCAGAAAATATAAGAGTTACGCGATAGAAAAATAGAGCTAACTTCTAGGTGAATATCACTGTAGGTAATTAGCGCCGTGCGACCTGAATTGCACTTTATTGTGTCGTAGCAAGAGTTGTTTTTATTTAGATGGGTTTGCGGAGTGAAGTACAGTATTCATTTGTGGCTTCGCTCATGTAGCTACCGCGTCTTTACATACTTCGGTTCATAGTTCGCGGTGTGGACGAACTTGGCTTCGTTCCCAGTGTGGCCTCCGCTTTATTCTCACGCCGTTAATGTGCATAGGAACATGTAATTGGAGAGAAATAATTGAAACAATGTATTAATATGCATTTGGCATATCTAAAAAAAAATTAACAGCTCGTTTATGTATTGTTTCTCGGTGTTTCTGAAGTCTTTTTTATTTCTACACTAATAAAAAGAAAAAAAAACACTGAGTATTCAAAAGTGGCGCAATAAATAATAGGAAGAAAGAAACAAGAATAAGTATTTTTTTAATCTACCTAACAATTACAAATTATGAAAACATTCTCCTAGGACCTAGGGCAAACAGCAGTAAAATGTTCTAGATATATTTTGGCACATAGCGTACAGTATTATTGTAGGATATCTGTCTACATACCTTACTTTTTTTACAACAGGGTACGGTTGTGTTTAGAAACATGTTTACACTATGAAATGTTGAAGGGATTTTCTTTTACATTGTACTCGTAGAACAGTTAGAAGATATTAAAATTCAAAATTTAAAAGTTAGAAGATATTGCACATATAATAGTTAAGGGTAAGATTATAAAAACTGTGACTTACTACTGTTACACTGTATCTTAAAACTAAAAAAAGGGAATTAAATTCGAAGGACTAAGTTGGATCCCGAGACCAGCGAAGAATTCTAGATTTGAATCCTGAGCGGAACGAGGAATACAAAGACCGAGATTTTTTTGTTTTTCACGAGTTGTATACTCTACTTTATACCATTGACAACTTGCGAGAAAATAAATAGTAGTATAGTTAGTATTTATATTTATCTGTCGTAGTTGTAGTATTTATATGACTGCCTCGTTGGTCTAGTGGTCGCAAGCGCTACTGTTGAGCATGAGGTCTTGGGTTCAATTCCCAGGTCGGGAAAAGTGATATTGGGTCTTTCCAGCGAGAATTTCTCAGTAGTAGCCCGAAGTCTGGATTTGTGCTCGATTGATGGCAATAGGCTCTCCCCCTATTACATGGGACTTAAACATGACTGGCGAAATGTGGGTGTACTATACGAGTAGGTACTCAGCCTAACCCTTCGGGGAAAATAGCAGTGACTTTATGTTATGTTGTTTTAAAATTTAAGAATCCCGCTGTTACAAAAGTAAATCACTATAAAATTTCACAAAGTGGGTACGTGTTTTTGCATGTGACTGTATCGTATGAGAAATTAATGATTCAGCGTCGTAGTAATAAATTGCATGCGCGAAGTGAGAGGGTGTATTATGTTATACGGAATATCGCGTCGCACCTGAAAGGTTATCTGTTACAAAAGATAGATATGAAAATGTCATATCTTTTATAAATAGTCGATACACACACACATGAGATTACGTTTTTCTTTTTCGTGTTACACATTCCTGGTTATTCGTTTATCTACATCTATAATATAACCCATCGGCACTTAGTCTTCATAATATCGAAAAAATATTGGCCAAGTTTATGAAAAAGTTTGAAAGTAGGTAGCCATTTTATTGCCTCATTTAATAATATCACATTTTTGTCTTAGTCATTTGACAAACAGGGATCCTCATCAAAAAAAGTCAAAACTAGTAGGTATACCTACGCATCCAGTACCACAGCTGACTTGGTAAGTATGTAATTCATATATACCACTACTACACCGTAACAAACGTAGAACGTTTGGCATCAGTAGAGAGAGCGTTCCGAGACATGTTTTTGAGAAGATATTGCCATCATCAATCACTAAGGTTGACTGACACGTTGATGGTGTTCGCAGTGGGACGTTATTGGTACTTTACAATTAAATAGATACCGGATACGGGTTGTGCCACGCGGGGCAATTAGCGGTGCCGCTCACTGCACGCCGCTCACGTCTTCTCATCCCCGCTGCGCGCCGTTGCCAGCTTGCGAGGTTCACGTTTCCGCTTTATACCGCACCCAGCTCACTCTCGGCGAGGTACAGCTCACATCTTCGCTTCGATCGCGCCATACAAATATGATACATCTCCGGTAATTGGTTTCCACTGAAGCGAATAAAATCACATCTCTCCTCTTTTTCTCGTCTCCGCTTTGGTGGAGTTTGGGCCTTAGTCGTTCGTCAAATGTTTCTTTCAGTAAATTAGACCTTCGCGTTAGCCGCGGCGCCACAAGCTCGAAATCATATTTAAACACTAGCTGCTGCTGCCCGCGGCTTGGCCCGCGTAGACATTAATTATTTTACTAAAATAAAAGTAAAAAGTTATGCTACTCCTTACAACATCAGGTATGTGTCAGAAAGTCCCGTCAAAATCAGTTCAGCCGTTTCTAAGATTAGCTTCAACACAGACTTTTTTTTAAATCGGTAAAACTCGTCAAAGTCGTAATTTTCATTTAGTAAAAAGCTTTTACGCTAAAGAGTCCGGTTCAGGATTCCGGTTCAGGAGTCCGGTTCAAGAGTCCGGTTCAGGAGTCCGGTTCAGGAGAGTCCGGTTCAAAAGCCCGGTTCAAGAGTCTGCTTCATGCGTGCAGTTCAGGAGTCCAGTTCAGGAGTCCAGTTCAGGCTAGTGCTAAAGACTAGCGCTAAAGGCTAGAGCTAAAGGCTAGCGCTAAAGGTTAGCGCTAAAGACAGTGCTAGAAACAAGTTTTTCCTATACTTTCCGCCAAACCTACAAATTTTTTTTTCGGCAAAACAAAACTGAAAGTTAATCTAAATTGAATCGTGACAGCGGTTGTCAATCTACATAGGCTTAGCGTGAAATATGCTAACCCTATGTAGATTGTAACCTATCAAGGTTACTGCTCAGAAATTGTACACAACGTCTAATGATTGAAATACTATCTTGAATTCATGCAAGCCTAGTACTTTTTGTGCCAAGTTTCAAGTTTATTAACTCAAGGCATAAGATTTTTCACACATACAAACTAAATCCCACGCATTTTTTTTTTTCGCCCCCTTAACGGCGGAATTTTCAAAAACCCCTTAGTGCTCCCCTACATTATAAAAGGAAGCTGTGTGAAAAAATTCACGTGTCTAGTCCCAGTAGTTTCGGCTTTAAGTTGATATGTCAGTCAGATTCTCATTTTATATATTAAAATTTAAACATTAATACCATAAAATTATGTCAAATAAAGCCAATTTCATGGATTCGAAAAACATTTTTCTGTGTCTCATTTCAAATTAAAGTTCTCCGTTTCTAAATAAACTCCCGATATACAATGATAGATGGTTTGTAATAATTGGTATGCACTGTAAAATGACGCACGCCACAACCGTATTACCTAAAGAAATCCGCATTAACGTGTACGTAAATGCGGTAGTGGGCGCATCATTTCAGAGTGCACAAACCATATTTGTATATTATTATGGCCTTACTTTAGAATATGCCAACGTTCCACGTATCAATATTGCACAATCTGCGAGGTAAAAGAAGAATTTTCTATTACGCTGTGACGACGTGCCAGTCGACTGGTGTCAATTATCCTACGTCATAAAGACGTGTCACACGATACCATCGCGCGGCTGATTGAGTGAAGCGATACTCTGCGATGCACCGCAGCCAAGGTAACGTGACACCGAGGGCTGGTACCCATGCCATTGTAAGTAATCAGGATTTCTTGCGATCCTTGACATACTCGTACTTATGTTAAAAAAATATGATTTAAATTTGATTTCCTCATGAATATTTTTAATGTACTAGAGACACTAGTACGTCTTACAGTGGGTGCTCCCTAATCATGAAACAAACATAATCTATGGTTACCGATCTAATTAAAATGAGAGAAAATTAATAATTAAACTTTATATATTATATTGCACCCTTAGTTTTTGAGCCTTTTTGTTAGATGGGCCCAACATCAACCGTTCCACCAATTGGCCTTCACAGAAAGGGAAAAAAGATAATATTAAAGCCAATACTGTAATTGTGGCTCTCTCTGTGAAATACAATATTAAAGCAAATACTGTAATTGTGTCTCCCTCTGTGAAAGACAAGTGACAGAACAGTTGATAGTGAGCCCATCAAACACAAAAAGTCAATATTTCGAGTCCTTATATTACTAAGGGTGCGATATATTAACATAACGTAACATCACGCCAGTGTTCCCCGAAGGGTTAGGCAGAGCTGCACCTATATTACACCCACATTTTGCCAGTTACATATGTTGAAGTAGCATGTTCCCTTGATATTTTTTTTTTAAATTAGGAACAACTGAAGTAGGGATTTAATTTTAAAAAATATAGGAACAACCGAAGTAGGGATAATATACAGGGTGTCAGGGACATCGACGCGAAAACTGTTACCATGGATTCAGTACATGATTCTGAACGTCCAACCGTTGACATTTTTCGTCGGTTATAAAAAAAATCTGCTGTTTCATAGAAAAGTGCAATACCTACGCGGTCAAAATGTATGGAATAGCTGTTTATTTTTAATAACCGACGAAAAATTTCAACGCAGGGCGTTCAGAATCATGTACTGAATCCATGGTAACAGTTACAAATTAGTTACTGCCGGCGGCATCGCCCGCATGGACCCAAATTCTTTTTCCAAAATAAACCTCTTACTCCTTATAATATCAGCTATCTGCAAGTGAAAGTCCCGCAAAAATCTTTCCAGCCGTTTCGGAGATTAGCCGGAACAAACAGACAGAGACAATAAAAATAAAAAAAGTTTTTTGTTATGAGTACAGAATATACTTTCATATTATGCATTTAGTAAAAAGCTGTTATTTTGCAATTACAAACAGACCCTTTAATTTGATTTATTTGTATGTATGTATTCTATAGAAAATGTATAGATTTATAATTAAAGAGAAAATGTGTTTTCAAGTGACTCTATTACGTTGTAAATAATAAAACATTTCACATACCAGTGTCTTATGTATGAAATATGTACCAGTAAAACAAAAAAAGGTAAGTTAGTAGAATTTACACGTACCTTGCTCATTTTCAGGGGACGAAATGAAGATTTATTTGTATACCCAGAGTTCTTTTGCATTATTAAAAAATATAGTTACATTCCACGTTTCTTGAGAAAACCTTGAGGAACGAGACACACAGACAGTTTATTGAAAAATAATTTCCATTCATGTATGTAGACAATGGTCACCCTATTACAGAATTGCTCCTTAACTTACATAAAACTTACCTTATTCGCAGCAGTACCAGGAAAAAATGATGTCATCGATATTTTCTCTTTTCTATTGCCTTTTTCTTTCAGTATATGGGGCTCGTGGCTAAGTAATAACAGCCACAGGGGTCGATCGATGAGATTAAGCTACGCTTGCCGCGGTCGGTCCGTAGATGGGTGACCATCTTCATATACCGAGACATGCCCGTGCTACGGAAAGCACGTTAAGCCATTGGCCCCGGCAGTCATTCTTTTGACAGTCGTTAAGGGTCGTCAGAAGCCCGAAAGTCTGTCGACCACTCTGTTTACCAAGGGGTATCGTATTACCCAGTAACTCAGTTGTGGACGTCAGATAGGCAGTTGCTCCATGTAAAATACTGATATTCAGCTGCATACGGTTAGAGTGGAAGCCGACCCCAACATAGTTGGGTAAAGGCTAGGCGGGTGATTGAAGTACTGCGGTTTCGCTGCTATGCTTTCCCGGCGGAGGTGTGCTTCCGGAGTCAGAATTAGAGTCCAACCTAGTTTCTGGAAGCAACTGTTGTTATTTGGTAATTTTTGTTTATATCAGCCATTTACAAAACAACGAGATTGGGCATCAGATTGACGGATGGCTGATTAGAGATTCAGTACATGATTCTGAACCCCCCGGCGTGGAAATTATTCGTCGGTTGTTTTAAAAAAAATCCTCTGTTTCAGAGAAAAGTGCAATACCTACGCGGTCAAAATGTATGAAACAGGTGTTTTTTTTTTATAACCGGTTCAGAATCATGAACTGAAACTGAATCTATTGAAACAGTTTTCGCGTCGATGTCCCTGCCACTCTGTATATATGCTGTTCGCGCTTTAAACTCTATATGCGCGATGCAGGATTTGTGTGACGTCAGGTTTTTGATGCGTAGTTCCAGTGTAGCGATGTAGATGCCGCCACAGTCTCATCATCGTCATCAACATTTCAGTCAAAAGATGTCCACTGCTGGACATAGGCCTCCTCCAAGCACCGCCACTTCGATCGGGTCTGTGCTTCCCGCATCGGATTCTTCCGGCCTTCACAAGGTCATCGGTCTACCTTGTGGGAGGCCTTCCCACGCTACGTCTTTCGATACGCGGTCGGCACTCCAGAACCTTTCGGGTCCGTCGGCCATCTGTTCTGCGAGCAATGTGCCCTGTCCACCGTTCACCCCTTAGAACCGTCTAGTAAACTTTATTAAGTTTATTATACTACCTACTTGTTTACATCGTCCGGTCTTATTGCCGATATTGATTGCAAGTAACGCAAGTAGCAAGACAGCTCATTTGGTTAACATATTTACTGTACCAATTAACAGTTCTATCTAAATCGTTTTTTGGACACCTCGGGGAATTCAATTTGAACAATTTGCTAAACTTATATTGGTCAGAGCAGTTAAATTAGATAACTTAACTAGTACGAATTCAAATATTGACCTTCATTTCTTGATTGCTCTCGCGTCCCTAGACGGGCCTTGATTATTTAAAGTAATCCTGTTTATGTCATTATAATTATCTTTAAGTTTAACTCCCTTGCGTCTGTTTAGAATGAGCCTTTAAATTTAACGAAGCGTATGCGTTGAATCTTCTGTTATTTTGGCTTTAAAGTCTATTATGATAAGCACATTGTCTGCTCAACTTCGTAAGAAATTTAATTGTTTTAGATAATTCAATCTTATCATCGAGTAAGTCTAAATAAAAATTATTGTTGAACAAATAAGTATTTTAAATATTAAATAAATAAAAATACAAAGATTAATTTGTAACTAACTAAAATGGTTTTGTTTTTCATATTTTAATAATAAACTGCAAACGCAGAAACCTATTTGCTAGCATTGGCGGTTTAACTTCCGGTACAAGCGGGTAGGCGGGAACTCCGCTTCGTATCATAAAGGAAACAATAATGTTTTCTAACTTAAATATGCAAATTAAAAGAAAAAATCCACTATAAGACAAATGGCCAGATTCTGAGCGAAATCACCAAAAAGGTGTCTCCGAAAGGGGTAAACCAGAATGGTATCATTTTGAAGCCCTTTAAATTCTCTAGGATTCTTTTATTATAATTTTTTTTTTTTTTTTTTGTATGTAAGAAAAACGCAAATTTGTGACCGTTTCTTTTGGGACTTTTTTCGTAGTAGATTCTATGAAAAATGTCCCAAAAGAAACGGTCACAAATTGGCGTTTTTTTTTTTAAATAAAATTATACTATCATTTTACTTTATTTTTTGTAGTTTTGTAGCCCTTTCAGTAATGCATATGTTGATGGATAGAATATATAGAATCATATTCTTTGAAAAAAGTCCAACAAGAAGGAGGCGTTAAAAAAAAACAACATGTTAAGGACAGCGCCGGCCCCAGAGTGTGCGGCCGGTAGAGGAGCGGTCGCTCTAGGCGCCAGATGGCAAGGGGCGCCAAAAAGCCAAATGCGAAAAACAATTTCCTGCGTAAAATAAAATTCAGCCAAAGTCATCTCAAAGGTGATTTTTGAAAATTTGGGTATTAGTATTTATTTAACATGAAACTGAAGTAGAATTTACGTGAAGTGAAAGCGTCGATGAAATGGCGCCGAAAGATAATCTCGCTCTACCCTGATAAAGGGCTATAAGGCCGGCTTTTTTCTTAACTTTATTGCATACATAAAAAATAATTGTCCGCCAGGTAGATAGACACGTGGCTAAGTAATAACAGCCACAGGGGTCGATCGATGAGGTTAAGCTATGCTTGCCGGGGTTGGTCAGTGGATGGGTGACCATCTTTACATACCGAGACTCCTGCGTGCCTCGGAAAGCACGTTAAGCCGTTGGCTATCATTCTTGGATCCTTAATAGTCGTTACGAGTCGTCAAAAACCCCGAAAGTCTGACACGTATTACCGTAGTCGGAATCGTATTACCCAGTTACTGGGTTGTGGAGGTCAGATAGGCAGTCGCTTCATGTAAAATACTGGTATTCAGCTGCATCCGGTAAGACTGGAAGCCGATCCCAACATAGTTGGGAAAAGGCTAGGCAGATTGATAGGATTTTTTTTTTCTTTTTTTACTTAATCATTAGATTACGGCAATACAATAGTAGGCAATGCGTTAAAATGTGGCATGACGTCACTGGCCGATAGATTATAATGACTTGTGACGTAGTGAGACCCCACTCCCCAAATTTATGCGTTTTATCTAAACCATTTTTTTATTAATTTGATAAAGCAAAATATACGTGTCTAATTTTTTTTTTATTATCTGACTGACGAACTAAATAGTTTTTTTCCCCAGTCAACATCCCTATTATATCCCTTAGACATATTTCTGTAGTTGTCGTTGATTTACCCACAAATAAATTAACTTCGTGCGAATCGCGTCAAGAGAAAATGATATTATTTAAAAGTGTCGATACACCCGTTTCGGGCGAGTAAATTCTTGCGAATCAACCAATAAGCCAGCTTTTGTTCAGTTTGATGGCCTATGCCACACCCTTAATAAATTTGATCACACCTTTCTACATGCTGTATAATTATCCCGAGGATTATAACATTAATTTCAAATTACGAACGCTTCTAAATAAACAGCCTTTATACGATTATGTTATAAAATTTTAAAAACGGTATATTTTTATGACTCCTGCGTTTTATTTTCATTGGTCGTAATTCTCTATGGCCATCGATAAAAAGTACATGGTAGACTTGGCTGCAATATGGTGGGCTCTGCTTAAATCCTTACCCCGCGTACTATTTAAAAGCGATCGTTGACCGAACACACAATCGTTCGGACTTTTTGTTCGGCGAACCTGAACGCGTGGTCGCACCGACAGAGGGTGCTTTCCGGTTTTCCAAACAAAAAGTGACATATGCACCGTACACTCTTAACACTTTCGACTCCACCCATTTTCATAGAACTCATACGCCATGCCGCCATGCATATTGGAAGTGAACCCTCCGGGAGGGTTGTCGGCGTTACGTTTGCGCTAAAGTTAACCATCGCGGACGGTCAATGGCATTAGGTTTAAAACCGTTTTATAAAACACTGTAAAACGAAGTAAATAGTGTTTTCAGGGGGTCTTGTAGCTATACCAAATTTCCAACCTCTTAATTTTTTTGTGAATATTCATATCAGATTTAATTATCACAGTTTAAAATACTGAATTCGCTAAGAAAAACATACATTTAAAATTTGCCCTCCGCGAGGGCTCCCAGCACTGAACGTGTTAAGAACCAATTATCAGCTAGTTCGGATTTTAAAGAGAGTCGCAAATTATGTTATCATAAGTAGTTAAAGAACCTACTCTCAAAACGGTGAAGGAAGACATCGTGAGGAAACCAGCATGTCCTAGAACCAAAAATTCGATCACATGTGACATCTACCAACCGCACTGGGTCCGCGTGGTGGATTACAGCCCACTCCCTCTCGAAGAGAGGTGGCCTGCGTCTCAGCAGTAGGAATATTATAGGCAGATTGTGGTTATGGAAGTGGTTAAACAGGGGAACGAGGCCCTTTAAATAACGTTAACATAATTCTTAAGTTTACCAAAGAGTTATTCTGACTTATAATGTAGTATTTTCATTTTGAATGTAGTGAGCTGTTATACAGGGTGTTCGGCAGACGGTTGAACATACGAAAATGGCGGATCCGTGGGGCCGTCTGCTACGTGTTTAGGCCCAATAACAAGACCCAGGCCACAAGGTTTTTTTTTTTGCCTGTAATTAATTTCACTTTTCGCAATTGTAGAGTTCCGTGAAAAAAGGTTAGTTAGGTTAGTACTCGTAGTTAAAATTTACGAATAATTTTTGTTGTTTTAAAAGAAATTGTGTATATTGCATACCGTTAGAACGGGCATGAGCCAAAGATTAGATTAGCTTTCCTAGGATTAGAACTGCTCTATCGCTCTTATTTTTTTTTAACACAGTTCAAAGTCGGGCTGTTGGTATTTATGTTTGATTTGTTTGTAGTTTAAGGGTTCCTATTTAATTTTTTAGCAATCATATGCGTCAAATTATAATGTAATATAATAATGATATAATAATAGATATATCATTATTAATAGATATTATAATATAATAATGCGAATATTTTATAAGATTCTACAGTTACTCTAGATGAAAACAAAAATTAAATGTTGCCAGTATTGTAATTTTTTTGTAAAATTATTGACGTTTGAAGTTAGAGCACCGAATTTTTTTTTTTTTTTTTTAATAATCATTTTAAAAAATTCTTGTGGCCTGGGACTCGTTATTGGGCCTAAACACTTAGCAAATGGCCCCACGGATCCGCCATTTGCGTATATTCAACTTTCTACCTAACACCCTGTATATAGAACTTGCACACAAATATAAATCTGTTTCTTTAACTACACGTGGAAATTGCGCAATGGTTCACCGATAATAATATAAATTTTACTTTTACTTTGATATTTTTATTTATAAAAAAAGGTATTTTAAACTGGAGCGTGGCGTTTGACGCAAATAAAGAGAGGCCTGTGCCCAGCAGTGGGCTGTGTATAATTATGATTCTGATTCTTAATCAATAATTGTCATGTTGACCAGTAAGGCCGTTTCCTTATTGGTCGGAGCGTCAGCGGTGCGGTATTTTATGCTCTGTAATATACCGAAACGATACCACACTGCTTTCATTTACAGACCTGACGTTATGTTTTCGGTATAATTTGTGCAGTACCGCTTAATTCCTCGCAAGACAATGTTGTCTTCGAGTGATGAAGATGTTGTGGCGTGTTATATACCGCATGATTTTTTTTACCGTCTCGAAAAAAATAGGGTATAATAGGTGAACGGATTAGAAGCATATGGCACAGTATAAAAAAAACAAAACACTATTGGCGACATAAGTAAACAGATTTTTTTTTCTTCTTTTAAACCGCTTGACCTGTCTCAAAACACTGAGCCGACTACATGACCGACTGGATGTTTCTACCGAGACGACCGAAACGATTCCGCCCCGCTTACGCGCATACCGAGCCAATCAGTAAACGCTCATTGAAATATTATAGGCGGTCGGTGAGCATCCCCACCAGTGAGAAAAGGCCCTAAGTAGCAAGTAAGTGGAACAAACCAAATGGTATCCCGCAGAAAAGTTACGGAGCCATGTGAGAATCGCTTTTACAAGTCGTAAATAGTAAGTGGATCGTAATGGACTCAATCAAAACCTCCTAGAGGCTGGAAAAAGATCAGTCCCTTCACGTCCATACATATTTATGATTAAATGTGTTACTGAACTCACAAAAGGACTCGTTCGATTTGTATGAAGATTATTTCCTGTTTCTAAATTTGGTTTCATTTGAAAACAGATTTAGAAACAGGAAATAATATAAATTACACGTGCGTCATACCTGTTCACATAAAAGTTAATCAAATCTGTGGGAGTGATTTCGTGAAAAGGGACGGAAATGTGTCACAGGACGCCGGGGAAGCGCGCTCTATTTGATTTGACCCAATGAGCGCTAGAGTTGGCCGTCAGAATTGACCTTGACTTGACGAGACCCCGCCTCTTTACTGTTGCTCGTTACCTCATTACCTTAATTTTGCTTATTACGAACGTGAGATATCACATTTTACACATCATATGCGACTACTGTAAAGCTCACTCGTTAGGGTTCCGTAGTAAATAAGGAACCCTTATAGTTTCGCCATATCCGTCTGTCTGTCTGTCTGTCCGCGGCTTAGCTCAGAGACGGTTAGTACTAGAAAGCTGAAATTTGGCATATGTATAAATATTAATTATGCCGACAAAGTGGTAAAATTATATCAAGAAAAAAATTTTTTTTTCGGGTACTTCCCTTACACGTAGTGTGTTTTTTTTTTTCCTCATTTACCCCATGTCGTGGGGTATCATTAGAAAGTCGTTCAAAAATATTGTGAGTTTGTGAAAACCATTTTTGGATTCAGGGATCCGTTTACGAAATATTAAGCTTTTAACTGAAATTTTTAGAGTCAAGTGTGGCCCCTGCCAGCTAAATGGTTGTACTTGGATTTGTGAAAAAAAAATCACAGCATTAGTATATATAACGAAATTAAAAGTTCTCAACGACCCAGATGACCCCATAACCCTCCTCCAGGAGAGCAATAAGGCCACCAGTACAGTAAAGAAACACACACACCGACACGTTCCGACCACGCCGCAGAGGTCCGCGACCGCGTCCCTCCCGAGTAAATGATACTCCCCGCCGACCCTTGCTCGACGATGCGCCGGCCCGCGTCGAAGCTGAGCCCGTAGTCTTAAATTCCCCGAATAATAATAATCTATGTTTGATCCAGCCTGTCCCATCTTGCTGTCCTCCCCCCAGCGACGCCCTAAGCCGAGGTCCGTACCCCATAGGGGGTGCCCTTAGCGAGCGTTCGCCTAATTTTAATTAGAATAGTTTATGCCCCTGGCTGGAGGCTTTAAGTGTAGAAGCTTAAGGCAGTCACAGGAAAGTCCGGTTTAGCAGCTACGACCTCCTCAGAGGTTAACTGCGAGATGCCCTATAAAATAATAAGAAAACTATCAGAGGGAACATGTTTTGCAACTACAATATTAAGTTTGTTTTTGGGATAAATAAATTCATCCCAACTACGGAACCTTCATTGTGCGTGGTCCGACACGCACTTGGCCGGTTTTTTTTATTTTTATTTCTGTAACAATATGCCACCTAAGTACATAACATACGTCGTTGAGTGTGTGTACCAGTGAAGTAAGAGATTATAATAATTATTATATCGTGAGTCTGTATGTAGATGTCTCCGGCAATATTTAAAATCTTTTAAAGTTGAGAATGTAAAGCAATGGTGCTAGATGAGATGGAGATTTTTAACCTACACCTTCAACGCTAGGTCAATACCTTCGGGCAAAAGATGAAATTATATCCCAGAGAGCACATCATCATAAAATCAAAAGATAATTGCAAGAGTTGACAATTCTTCTTACGAGAGGTTTTTTGATAGCTAAAAATATTCTCGTGAATCTTTTACTTAATCAAAATCTTTTTACAGACAAACAACGCATAGCCTAAACCACTGAGTCTTGAAGTGTGAAAGTGTGAGTCGTGACTTTTTGAAAGGTTAAAAGTTTATATCGTCGTTTTTGCCGATGAGAAATCCCATCATGGGCACAGCTTAAAAATAAGAAACGCGTAGTATTTAGCGTCTCACGTAACATGAAAACGATTGTTACTCGTCTTCTAGAACAAATACACGTGCATGTAGGTTATCTAAAGAAACAATTTTAGAAATGAAACTCCTCTTCGCACGGAATTACTTTCCAGTTTTCAGTTGATAAAATACGTCACATTTGTAGCGCTTTGAATGTAGAATTGCAAAGTTATTTCCTCCCGTGAATGACTCTTACAAGCTATATGAAATATCCGTGTTTAAAATGCAAGTTCAAATGAAATTAAACTTTAATGGTTTTTTTTTTTGGTTACATACACATGTTATGCTTTACTATGCTGCTATGCTGGTTTGGTGGTCGTAAGCTCGACTAGTGTGATTGAGGTCCTGTACCCTAATTGGAACCTGTTAAGCAGAAAAGATCCACGCATAGTGTAATCAAACGTTGGTTGGATCTTTTCTGCGTAACAGGGTCCAATTGTAGTATTGATGATGAACACTACGTGTAATACACGATCAATCACAATCTGAATCATTTTGAAACAGATTGCTAGCTAGCTTCATAAGTTAGTAAAAAAGAATCTGCTCAACAACGTAAATAACGCAATAAATGTTGTTGAACTGTCAAATGAAACTGATTAATCGTAATCATTTACGAAAATATGTTACGCAATTAGATAGCTGGATTCGAGTACTCGAGTCTGGCAAAGTGTTTTTAGGTTTTTATTAGCAACATTCTGAGAAATTCTTAGACGTAACAAAACTGGCGAAATACACATCCAAATGAAGTCGGTGAAAAATCGCATAGTTTATTTAGTATTCAATTAAAGATCCGTTTTATTCACGCTCACATTTTGAACGATATCCATCAACTATTCACAACAGTAAAACAAGCAGTTTCCAGAATATAAGCAGAACATGTTAATTCAACTTTTTTTTTCATTTCCCGGATTCAACCGCGGCGGCAACGAGCACTGGGAAATGCATTGGAAAATGTAAAAAGTTAAATACACCGAGGACTTTGTGTTTTCAACTTTGTTGAATCTCTCTGAATCCGAACAAATATGAAATATTTTAAGATCTTCCTAAACGCAAAATTGTAGGTAGGTACTTTTACCTAATATTTTGGGTAAAACACAAGATTTTGATATAGAGTCTTATACAACATCCGTTTTAATGTTAGCTTAGTAGCGAAATGAAATATTGACGAACTTTGCATACCACAAAACACGTGAGGTAAAGTATACTGAAGTAATATCGATTTATAATGACGCACATTTGTTTTGCAACATGGTTTCTGTGCAAAATTCGATGCCCTAAAAATGATGAGGAATTGAATAAGTAAAACATGTATTATGTACCTAAGATCGCAATTTGAACCGGAGACTGAACGAAGCTTAAGTTTAAGACGAAAGCGTCAAGGTACCCCGCGAAGTTCAAATTTTCTTACGTTTTTTGCAATTTGCAGGTAGTACCTATCATGTTGTATGTTGATCTAAATATGATTTGCGGCCGTATCAAATGTTTATTTATAGAATTATAATCATAAAAATGATCAATACGACTCTTTAAGTTCGTATAATCGCATTGAATGACTATTTCATGAAATCATGACATTTGACGATTGTGCTTACTTATGGAGTTGTATTGCTGATTGTAATGATTATAATTATATAAAGCCATATTTGTTACGGTCGCGAATCATATTTTAATCATCATTGATCGTCCAAGTCTCTGCCCGAGAGAAAGATGGAGAAGACAAGTGTCTCTCCATATTCTGTACAGTTGAGTCATACCTCTATATTCAAATTCAAATTCAAAAGTCATTTATTCAAACTGAGAAATCAGAAATAGGCTGAGAATCAGCACTTTTCGAAAAACCTTACACTGACCTGCTAAATGTTAAAAACTTATTTTAGCGCAAGCCATTAAGAGCGTTTATCCTAACATTGGCAACGTCGCAAGTAGCTGTCAAAAATACACCTGTTTTGATTAATTTGAAATAAGAAAATTAAAGAATGAAATAAGGAATATGGCTAACTAGCGAACTAGAATATTAATAATGAATTGCGAAATGTTTGACATCTATTTGCAACGTTGCCCACTTTCAGAATAAACGCTCTTAATTCAAATTGGTATCATACTCGTACCATAGCTAGAACCAATAATAAGATTGTAAAATGCAATAGACTTATAATATCATATTAATTAGTATTAATAACAACACTATTAGGCATACCATTTGATAATCCTAACTAATATTGTAATGTGAAAGTGAGTTTGTTTATTTATTTGTTTGTCACGCTTTCACGCTAAAACGGCTGAACAGATATGGATGAAATAAGATACACGGGTAGACCATGACCTGGAATAGGACACAAATACTTTTTATCCCGATATTCCCTCGGGATCGAGACTTATGCGGGTGAAACCGCGGGGCGCAGCTAGTTAACGATAAATGAATATTGAATTAGTGTGTGTGAACAGTTCATTTAAATCTGACTTCGATAGTGACGTTATTTTTTATTGAAATTCTGAAGAAACATACAAGTAGGGGCAGATTGCAGTTTAATTCGTTAACCAACCCTACTTTCAAAAGCAATCGAAATAACTTCATCAGTGACATTTTCTGTGTAACTATCCTTTGACATTTTCAAAGTATCTCGAAAACAGTGAAAATAAAAACTAATTAACATTTTACATAGCAGTTTGTTCCTGAATTTTCACAAAGCAATTTTTTTACCCGGATTCAGGACACCTAATCCGCCTTAATTAAAAACTCAATTTTGTAACGTGTGTGTATACAATGCTCCTGAAAATGGACCTCTATTATGGTCAGCTTGCTTTTGAACACGACTCAGTCCACGTGATTGGGAATAATGATCTGTCGCTAAGATACGAGCTTTGGCATATATTTATGGAAGTGTACACAGTGCCGCTATTTGCGGCATAATAGTGGCGCTGCCTCAGCCCGGCTAAAGTGCCGTGAGCATTGTATTGTCCTTGTCACTGGCACTTGTTATTTTGTTTGACTGTTGAGGTGAGTTTGCCGTCCTTTGTAATAATTGATCGTATTTTTTTTAGATAATTATATCAAAAGTCTACAATGACTGAATTAACGAAAAATTTAGTAGCAAGTGAAAATGGCTGAAAGATATGTTAGGTTAGGTTAGAACTGTGCGGTAGTTTTCGTATGGAAAAGAATGGGCAAGAAACTCCACCTTTACTCTTTTAAAATGTTTTAATACTAGTAGCAATATTTTGTATACTAGTATGTATGCAACTAGAATAAAATTACTATACCACAATAGGTAAAAATAATTAAAAATGAAGCAACGACTGAAAAATTAATTATGTGATACATACATGGTGCTCACATATTTACAAACATTGTAAAAGTAGACGGTTTTCAGTCTGAAAACCAGTCTTACCAAGGGGTATTGTATTACCCAGGGTTGTGGAGGTCAGATAGGCAGTCGCTCCATGTAAAATACTGGTACTCAACTGCATCCGGTTAGACTGGAAGCAGACCCCAACATTGTTGGGAAAAGGCTAGGCAGGATGATTGGAAAAGCAGACGATTTTCCTAAAATATAACAATTAATAAGTGAGTGTGTGTCAATAAAAAAATTGTCGTCAGTTAAAAAAAAATTATATGACACACAAATTAAAAATTATATGAATCAATATCATATTTTTTTTTTTTTGATAGTACTCGTATTAAGATAAAGGGGGCAGTATATGTCGCTTTTCCATTGCGCCCATATCTTACTGCGACTAGTATTCTCGGCCATTTTGCTCTATCGGTGGCCAGGATGACCTACCCAACCTCTAATCATGAAATCGCTTAGTAGGAGTTAACGGCACCCAAGGTTTCATTCTTTGCAGTGAACCCCGTCATAAAATCGCCTATATCAATAAGTTTACATTGTAATTTATATTTATATATTTCAATCACGCTGTTATCATTTTATCCTACAGTGTTAATGGGCCTCCCCTTGGATACCCTTTTAAAGCACTTACCATCCGTTATAAATTATAGAACTGTGTGATTTAACTGTTCAAGTTAAGTTTTATAGTGATATATACTAGCTGCTGCCCGCGGTTTAGCCCGCGTGGAACCCCAATATTTTTTTTTTGGTTGTGAAATTATCAAATAAGTTCTCCCGCTCTGGACGGAGCTGGAGGGCGTGTCCGTTACTTACTAGAATCCACCCGGGTTCCTTTAGTTGCCTGTACGTTGCCAGGGGCACGGTATCCCTTTCGGACTTTCCCGCGACCCCGACAGGCATCGGTCCTAGCGGACCACGTCAGTTGTGCTGACACAACGCACCGTCGACCCGGGACTGGTCCTTATCGGACGGCGAGCTACCCATTGCTCACCGTCCGCAAGCATGCGCCTACGTTGGCTGGGAATCGGCCTGCGATTCCCGACGCCCAGGGCGTTTCCTGCGGCGGCTAGTGGCAACGTACAGGTAACTGAAGGAACTCGGGTGGGTTTTAGTCAGTAAGACTCTGACACGACCTCCCGCTCCGCCCAGAGGGGGAGAAGATATTTGATAATTTACGACCAAAAAAAAAAAAATTGTGTCATAGTAATATTCCGTAGTTCGCGCATACAAAACTGCATCTATAATGCGTCCGAATAAATTTTTAATCTAAATAAAAGGTGTTAAATGGAAATAGAAACTAAATAATCGTTTGTGCTACGGTCGACTTTGTCATTTAGTATTATCAAAGCAGTTGCATTTCGGTTGTGTTGTGGCGGTGCCTATCACCCACGTTCATATTCCTTATAATAAAATATGTACGAAGTACCTCGTGAGCTCGAATACACACAAAGGGAGTGACAAGTTTTCGCAATCCGCAAACGGCGAGAATACATTGTTTTATTTCTATGTTGTATTTTTTCACTAGTATAATTGTACATTTAGTTAATTGACAAATAGTTACTGTGTCAGACGATGACAGTTGAAAATCAGTTAATAACTTACACCTACGTGTTGTGGACTGCATCGTCGGCGTAACGTGACATATGTACGAGTATGTATTACTATCAAATGATGTAAGTATATTTAGAGACGAGGACTATATGTAGACGTTCTTCTCGTTGCATCCTTATACCGCTACAACGAGCAATCTTGAAGAGTAAGTACCTACCTAATGTAGAAGTTGTCACAATTCATCAGGATCTAGCTTATGTATGGCTGCCTGTCCATTGAAGCGGAGCGAGGCAGCGGATAGGAGAATGGCAGCGGTGTGGAGCGGAGTTGCGGACAGTGTCTGTCCATTGATGCGGAGCGAGGTAGCGGAGCGGAGTTACGGACTGTGCGGAGCGAGGTAGCGGAGCGGTGTCGCGGACTGTGCGGAGCTAGACGGAGTTCACGTATTTTTCCGCATTGCCTCTCCGCTTCCCCGCTCCGGTTCCCCGCTCCACTTCTCCGCTCCATTTCCCCGCTCCGCTTCCCCTCTCCGCTTCTCCGCTCCGTTTCCACGCTTCGCTTCCCGGTTTTGTATGAATTTTTAAACTAGTTCGCAAATTCCTGTCCACTGAAACGGAGCGGAAGTTTTATGCAATTCCACACACCGCTACTCCGCCCTTCTCCTCTCCGCTCCAGTGGACAGGCAGCCTAAAACTAGCTTTTGGCCGCGGCTTCGTCTGCGTATATGTCGGAAAGTATCCCACGGGAACGTACCGGGATTAAAATTATCCTATGTGTTAATCCAAATCCGTTTAGCCATTTTTGGGCTAATCCAGACAAATAGACATACGGACAAAAATTCTTCGTTACTATTTTATTATTTGTATAGATGTAATAATGTAGATTTGCAGGTTTACCGGGTACTCAGTGCCAGAATAAAATAATCTTCGATTAGGATCAAGAATATCTTAAAGAAAGTAAGTACGTATCTTGCGATCATTAGAATTAATGTCGGAAAAAAAAGGTTATCTATAATGTCCTTCTGTTTGGTTTCCATTAAAATTGTAAGTGGATAAAAGCTTCAACAGCAAAAAGGGGATTCTTTAAAAATTTACATATTTTTTCGCGTCATCTCGATAGGTAAAATCTATGAATTGAAAAAACTCTTGAAGGAGCTTTTCTTTCTTCCATATATTATGTACAATTGTGACAGAACTTATACTCAGATCAAACAGATTAGCTTTTACAGTGTGATTAATACGATTACCTAGATATATGTAATGTTTTATTATTATATTACTTTCGAGATGTTTTATTCTTAAAGAGATGTTTTTCTTTTGCAGGTTAAGAGGGTTTCCCTTAGAGTACGACATTAACTGAAATATGATACAAACAAAAAAAATTATTTCACGCACATGGGCACTTATGAAAAGTCAGAAGCTAGGTGCATGGTTCCAGTTGGTCATCTCCTATAGAGAAGATCCGGCAAGAAATTCCACGGTTACTCTTATAAAAATAAATGGCTTTTACTTGTTTTCAAACTACAGTATTAATAGGTATGGGAGGACAATGTAGGCCTGTCAACAAGTACACACGGCCACACATCAAGCTATACCTACATTTCAACTATTTCCAGTATAAGCTGAACTCGCATTGTTCGGAGATCAGCATAAACTGGGGTCAGTGGGTCGTCTTAGGGGCGGATTTTAAACTGGAAATGTAGGTATAGCTTGATGTGTAGCCGTGTGTACCAGGTACTTAACAAAATAGAAAATGGTCTACAAATCCACAGTCTATTAAGCCTACAACGTTCTCACATTCACACAAAATATAAAAAGAGAATCTATAGAATAAAATAAGAATCTATATAAAAGATTTCATGAGCGAAATAACCTGTGTACAATCTGCGTTTTGAATGTCGGTCGGCACAACATAACTTTTTATTCCATACTTCTCTATTAGTCTGGATATGTCCATCTATCTATCTATCTATGTATTTAGCCTGTATTGTCTCACTGCTAGACCAAGGCTTAGGCCTCCCTTTTCCACAAACATGTGTTACCTCCCAATGTGAACCAGTTCATTCAGAAGTCAAGTTCGTCAAAATCGTGTATACAAAAAAAAAAACTTGTTCTATTTATTGGCTTAAAAGGTGTTTCAGGTAAAAGTAATTTATTACAAAAATCTCTTATCTCAAATGAGCAGCCTTTTAGGTAAGTTCGCAGATTTTCAGTTCAGTCAAGGTACTTCGTTATGCAGATTTCTTACGTGTAATTCCTAGACTGCTTGCGAACTTGTGACGCAACTTGTAAGAATCTAAGTAATATTAACTTGATTTAATTGAATTGGTGATTGTATCCTTATTCGGCTCAAAATTCACTCGATTTCTGGATTTATTTGTTCGGATTTTCAATTCTCATTCGAACAGGTAATAAATTTTTCAACTGTCCAGTGGGTGTTTTAATAGTTCGTTCAACGATCAATCGGGTCTAAAATAAATATATAATATTAGATCGCTCTTTTATCAGCAATCCCAAGCCCAGCGATTGACTTTTGTTTCGCTAAGGTAGATTGTTTTATTTTACCAACTTATGGCTTTAGCGCAATCTAAAACAAAACTGGCGAAATGTGGGTGTACTTTAAGTACACCTCTGCCTAATCCAATGGGGAAAACAGTCGTGGTGGTATGTTATGTTTACATTAGGTCACTTTAGTCAAGTGATTGCTAAAACAACTGACGGGCGTATTTGTTCAGCTGAAGTAAAAGTCAACGAACTGTCATTACAAAGTGTGAGTTAGCATGTTTTGGACATCGAATTAAGACACATAGTCCCACGGTATACGCCTCATGGAAAATTTTAATACTATAGTCATACATCACCCTTTCATTAGGTTGATTAATTATAAAGCGAATCCAATCATAAGAAAGGGTTTTCCGGAAATGTTAGACAGATTTCCGAAAAACCCTTTCTTTTAATTGGATTAATCATACAGAATGGAAGGATTATTTCTTAATTATATTTGCGGTGAAAAATGCAAAAAAAATCTAGGTAACTAGACAACTAGACAACGAGCTCGCTCCGAGAATCGTTCGAGCAACGAACGATTCTCGGAGCGAGCTCGTTGTCTGCTTATTTTCAATTGAATGTAACAGGCACAGCGGCCGCCTACAATCATTGGTTCCGCAGTTCCTCGTATTTCTTGGTCGTCAATATTATCCAATCAGTCGATCGGTCTGATCAGATAACACAAAGTCCGTGAGTAATTTCCTTTTACGTTTTCGTTTATATATTTTTTTATACTTTCATATTATAATTGTAACATTAGAACACAACACCACGTCTCTATTTATTTTTAAGCGGTAAATATAGGTATAAAGTACACTCACATTTTGCCAGTTATGTTTAAGTCCGATGTAATAGGCGGGCCTATTGCCGTATATTCTACTGTACAACAGTAATTTAATATAATCTATATATATGTATAAAAATCAATTGCGTTAGTCTCGCTAAAACTCGAGAACGGCTGAGCCGATTTAGCTGATTTTGGTTTTAAAATGTTTGTAATAGTCCAGGGAAGGTTTAAACGGTTTTAAAATTAGGGTAGGTAGGGTAGGTAGGGTAGGTAGGGCAGGTAGGGTAGGTAGGGTAGGTAGGGTTTAGTGCTACCCGTGCGAAGTCGGGGCGGGTAATGCTAGTAATATTATAAATGCATGCCTGCGGCATTCCTGTGAAATATTCCTTGACGACATGTGAAGCCAGGTCAAACGCCCATGGGTGGCTTTAATACTCTGACACCAGGTTAGTTAACCACACGAACAGAAGAAGGAGAAGAATGTGAAAGTTTGTATGTTTGGATGTTAGCATATTTTTTACTCAATCATGTTAAAATGGCTGAACGGATTTGGATGACTTTTGGCACACAGATGGTTTACAACCTGGATTAACACTTAAGATACTTTTTACTTTTTTTTGGTCGCGAATGTCATTCTCGGATATTTGACAGTTGGTGTTGGTCGTCAGAAGCCCGAAAAAATATAATGCAGCAGTATTCAACTACATCCAGTTAGACTGGAAGCCGACCCCAAAATAGTTTGTAAAAGGCTAGGCAGATTGATTGACATTCAGTGATACCCAAAAAGAGAAACAAAAGCAAGAACCGCCGTTACAGCATTTTTTAACTGAATAACTATAGATGAATCCGTCAACAACCTAATCTAACTATTAGAAAAATATCCAGACTTAAATATATAGGTAAACATACCAGTGGAATAACAAACCCGAACTCTTGAATCAATCTCAGTCTCATTACCCGCTTAATTACATAAGTCTGCCAAAGTTAGCTGTGGCTAAAAACTTGTACCTAATTCTATGACCCACAATAAGGCAATATTCTACTTTACTTCATCGAAAATTAATATTTAGGGGTGCAGCCACCTAATCTGCGTTTGCAATTTGGTTGCCAAAAATGTAAAACAAAGAAGAGTTTTAGGAAAAACAACTAAAATGCCTACACATAAGGTTCAGTTTGCACTACAACTTCATATTTTTTTATGACTTTTTCAACGGTACTAGTCAGTCTAAAATCAACTTTAATTACATTTTCATAAAGTTGATGTTTGTGTAAGTGAAAATAACAACAATTGGAAACAATGATTTAAATAGACCTTACATATAAGGTTCGATTGATGTTCATACATGTCACATTTCTACTTTACACAACAGACTCTTGAGTATTGTTTACATCACAGCATCGTTATCATGAAATTACTTTGTTTAAATTTTATTACATCACGCTTGTGTTTCCCAAAGCGGTAGGCAGAGGGCATTGGCAAAATGTGGGTGATCTAGGACTCGCTCACATTTCGCCAATTACGATTCATCTACTCGTATCAAGCCGAGCAAAAATTCTGGCTGCGGGCCGCTACTGATGAATTCCTAATGGAAAAAAATCCCAATAATGGGGACCGAACCTAAGACCTCATGCTTAGCAGTCTAGAACTCTAGGCGGACACTAGACAGCTGTGAATTTATCTAGACAAAAGGAATGCTACGGATAATGCTGACCGGACTTGTACTCAAACTAGGACTTGTACTTCGAAGATAGATACCTACCTCACTAATATTACTTGAGGAAGACTAAGGTCCACTTGCTGTACCATTCGCTCAATACGTATACCCCTAAGGCTGCCTAGCCTTAGGGGTAAACGTATTGAGCGAATGGTGGACAGGCGTCCACTGCAGCGGAGAGGAGAGGAGCGGAGTAGCGGAGCGGAGAAGTGGAGCGGGGAACCGGAGTGGGGAATTATTACTCGTCGCGTGAACTCGGTCTAGCTCCGCACAGTCCGCAACACCGCTCCGCTACCTCGCTCTGCACAGTCCTTAACTCCGCTCCGCTATCTCGCTCCGCATTAATGCACAGACACTGTCCGGAACTCCGCTCCACTCCGCTGCCATTCTCCTCTCCACTGCCTCGCTCCGCTTCAATGGACAGGCAGTCTAAACGTATTTAAAACATCGCTCTGTTTCTCTCATTTGTAGATGCATAATAGCATAATCAGTCTATAATGTTCCCACTACTGGGACTCATGCCTTCTATCGGTGAGAGGGAGTGGGCCGTAATCCACCACGCGGGCCCAGTGCGGGTTTGATGTCTTACAATTTTTGGTTCTAGGACATGCCGGTTTCTCAAGATGTTTTCCTTCACCGTTTTGAGAGCAGTGGTGATGAAATAATTTACACAAAGTAAAATGTCTGTCAGGGTTCGAATTTACGACCTACTCTTAAGTTGCGGCCGCTACTCTGGCCACCATTGCTCCATTTGTAAATGAAGGAGTGAGAATGACGTTTTAAATAATTTTACGCTAAACTAAATTAAAAGTGGTGCAAGCGAGCCTAAAACGCATTAATATTTGAATTACATTTAATTACTTTTGTTAAATTAAAATTCTTTCACATCAAAGGCATTGAGTTAACTAGTGAAACAAATCAGAATTTCTTAGAAAATTGCAAAATTATCATGCACATGAAACAGTGTTGTGCAAATAAACCAGTCAAATGTCGTTTTGTAGGACGGCAAACGAGGTATCCACATATAGTACATTTGAATAGATTCTACGTATCATTCATGTTACCATCGATTGAAATGCGTGAACAGCAAATATATTCAATAGAATACATTAATTTGTTTAATTCGAATTTAAAGGTATTACGTGGAACATCCAAAGAAAACTGAAGGTTTTGGGTGATTCATTTAAGTAATTACATTGGATTACATAATTATATTAGAACAGTATGTAAACGTACACGACGTCTATGAATACGTATCGAGTAAAAGGAAAAAAAACCTTACAAAAAACCTTATGATGCGATGTAGAAGGAGCATAAGGATCGTAAGAGGGGCGTTCTGTTGTTTCTGCCTACCTCCTTGGAAACAAGGCGTGACTTTTGGTATGTGTGTTAGCGGCGTATTAAATAATTTATGTAATACTAGCTAACCCGTCAGACCTTATCCTGTACAAAAAAAAATCCTTTAGGTTTTTCCTGATTTTCTTTTTTCCTAAACCACCCCAGGATTCAGGTGAGCAAAACAAAAGAAAATATATTCAAGTCGGTCGAGCCATTTTCAAGTTTTTGCGAGACTAATGCACGGCAATTGATTTTTATATTGTATTTAGATTTATTCGAGGAATGAAGGCTTGATGTAATATAGGTAGATTTAACTCTATTAGAAACACGGAGTTAAAAAGTTCTCAGTATTCAATAAGCACATGCTTATGACCTATTCATATTATTAAAAAAATATCTACGTTTATGTAGAGGTATTGGAGCAGTGGGGACGGCCCCACCTTACCGAGTTGTAGGTCGTGAGTTTGAACCCAGTCAGGCGCTTTACTTTGTGTAAATATTTTCATCACCACTGCTCTCAAAACGGTGAAGGAAAACATCGCGAGGAAACCGGCATGTACCAGAACAAAAAAAAAACGACGAAATGTGACATCTACCAACCCACACTGGACCCGCGTGGTAGATTACAGCCCATTCCCTCTCGATAAGAAGAGACCTATCCCAGCAGTGGGAAAATTATACGTTAATTATGCTTTGCAGAGGTATTGTGTTTATCTACTAATGACAAAATGAAACATCATTCACTACCAGACATTACATGAATTTACGAAATGTTTGAGTTGAGCTTTCCATTTCCATTGTATTATGCACTAATAAACTCATTACTATTGAAATAATATCAAAGGTATCAACCTAATAAAGACCTTTTTGTTTGTTTCACCTAATTAACGTTTTCCAGCAAACGACACAATAAGTTGCATGTGTTATTACTAACACCTAAACAGTTAATAATGAACACCGTGCGACACGCTATCAGTATTTATTTCACCTCGCATCATGTTTAATAACTCTCTCCAGGAAACAGCTATACGTGATTCACAAGTGATAAAAGCTTTAAGAGAGCTTTGTCCTATTGAGGCTATTTGTCATTTTTATCTTGATTATGTACACAAGCATTTAATCGGTGCTCGCCATTCAGTCCCCAAATTGTTATTAAAGCCTATCGTGACATATTAAGAGATACTTTATCAAAGTGTTGATGTATTGCCTCATGGCTGCCAACAATCCCATTAACTGGGTGTTGACCGTACGGAAATTGGTTAATAACTATTTTGTTATTGATGGATAATTAGATATACGGGTGTTGGAATACACGATGGAATGAACTTTAAAGTTATTGACGAAAGTTCATTTTAAAAACAGAACAATTGTTTTATCAAATCGAATTAATTTTGTAACTTTTTCATACACCGTTATCAAATAACAAAATGTCAGATATTCAAGAAGGACATGACACAATGTTTGTTACCTTTTTAAATTTATCAAACAATGTCAGTCGATCATTTCGTAGATAATATATTTTACGGGGCTTTACCACATGTCAACTGTCTGTAGAATGAATGTTTTCGAGTTAAAATTACTTATTAAAGTAATTATACCAACACTCTTCACGAAATATCGCACAAGTGAAATTATAAACGCCATTTCCAATTTCATAACTGCAGGAAATGTTGCTAAGATCTCAAAAGTAATTTAAAATTTGAATCATTAATATCTTCTATTACTGAGAAATGTAATTAATTTAAAACTTGAAACAAAGTCATTATTTTTTTTATTTTTGCAGGTAGGTACTCCAAATGTATAAATGAACAGTTAGTAAACATTGAATTTCTTATTGAATTGTATTGTTAATTACAAAATCCCAAACAAAGTAATTAATTCAATCGAAAATCTGTGCTTGTTTGAAAGTCCAGTTAAATTCGTAGCTTCGTAGCACCGTCGTAGCGCCGTAGCAGCGTAGCGCTCTACGGCACCTACGCAAGTGAAACTCACGGCGTAGCTTAGTACGGCATCGGTATATAAACCGGGCCGGCACTTCGAACCGTTCATTTGCTTTCAAAAACCATCGAGGGAGACCACGGAAGCAACACTCGCAGCCTCCCATACTTACTTGTAAAAGTGATCGTTACTAGTTTCACGTAAACCTTCAGCAGTCAACAGCTGAATTTATTTCCACGTACTGTATTTTAAAGGTAAGTTATTTTTTCAGATTATTGTTCTGTTATAGGAAATAGTTTTTTAAACTTTGTAGGTTTATTCGTCACTCAGTTTATCGTCATTTTATTTTCAAACAGAAACACACACAAATGAATATCATTTAATTTCGAAGTTTGTTTTCAAGGATTAAAGTAAATAAAAAAATAAACCTTGAATAATTTATCGAAAATTGACGTCTTAAATGGGGGCGAGAAAAAAAAAGTTTTTAGCATTTCAGTTGTAACAAATTACTATGTTCTCTGATAGTTTAGCTGAAGTTTCACAAAGTAAAAACACAATGTTCTTACAACTGAAAACCTTATTAAAAAGTGTAACTGCATTAAAATCTTAACTAGCCTGTTAATTTAAACAATAGGAAAAGTTTATTAATATAAAGTTAAAGCAACTCCGTGGTAACTTCACTTTACAGCACTTTCAGAAGCACATAAAATACTTTGGAAACTTACGCCGCGTTAAATAATAATCATTAATAATGCCGATATTATATCTTGTCTTTTGAATAAGCTTTCGTATCTAAATACAGTTTACTAAAAAACTCAGCTGTATATTAACTTGTTCTTGTTCGTAAACCTTAACTGAAGGCAATATTTTTTCCTTTGCAAGTAAGTCAATAATAATGAACTATTTGATATCAATCAGGCGTACTACGAGTATAGACCCCTGACTACCCCGTCGGGAAATACGTGATGCTATGTTATGTTTGACGTCAAGTTATTTAATATTTGAGACGATTGGGCGGAAAAAGTAAAAGTTTCGGGAAACAAAATGCTGTACACAGAACAAAATAATATATTAAAAAGTTGCTACCGATCGTACGGATGTCAGGTTTAGAAAAAAATGCTTCAAACATAATTATTTTCTTTTCTTGGCTTATTTAGAGCCCTTGACTTTAGATAAATTCATTACCTTTGGATTTGTGTATGACTGTCCGTGGAAGTCAACTGGTAGAAGGAGACATTCGTTTCCTAGCATAACACTCGTATTAGATATTTTAATGGATACCTGCGTTAATCTAATTCAATTTACACATCTAAGTGGAACGCGATAATGTTAATGTTTACTATTTCATTGTTCTTATAACACTGCTGTATGTCTTTTGGTAATTTTATTATGTTCTAAGTACTTAATGCGGTTTCATATTATTTATTACTAGTTTCTGTCCGCGACTTCGTTCCCGTGGAAGTCGAAACACACCACAGTATACTAAATTATGAGCCACATTTTATAAAACTTCCCTGTAGCTTTGTACGTTTTTAGTTTTGGTCTCAGCAGCCAAAATATATAAAGAGTTAGGACTGGTGATGCGGGAGCAAGGGACGTACAGTTGTCGGTGTGAGAAGCAGCTCGTCCTGAGGTCGACACCTTTAGTAGCAATTTCCCATTGCGTGCGACGATTTTGTTTTTAGCGAATGAATGGCAACACCCTGCCTTGATGCATTCGCCACTGATGCATTCTAACAGATTATTCCTGACGAACGGCTATCACAAAAAAAAAAAAGCAGTAGATTATTCACACGGGATTTCTCTTTAACAGTCACTTAACTACAGTCACTAACTATCATGTAATAGTATAATATTAGGCTATCCATCATAACAGAGTTGCGAGTCTCATTTCCTACGAAATGTATGGGAAAAGTTTTTTTCGATTTCTGACTTTTCTAGTACTCAAACCTCAGTTGATCCAATGGAATATTTTTGATATATTTAACAGGATCGATTGTCATCAAAAAAAGTTTTGAGAAAATTTACCATTTACTAATTATATGTTTTTACAAATTCTTTAAATGCGGATCAAAATTTATCAAAAAGTTAAGAACAGTCTCCTAATTTCCTTTAGCTACAACGGTTAAGGAACCTATAATACCCTTACTGTCTCGTCTCAAAAATCCATCCCGTATATTATTATGTCATGATTGACTGCTTATCTCCATTAAGGCATAGCGTGAAGATAATCGTTTAAAAGGTGAAATCTGTAACTATCTGCAATATTCTAACCTGTTGGCTCGTCTTTTTACAATTTGCGGTAAACTATAGAAAAATACGAACATAATACAATATTGCTCGACCATCCCCCATAGCAAATAGCGTGATAGTTTACAGCCAACAGCCTGACCAGACTTATAGGAAGTATCTATGCAAAATTTTACTAGAATCTATCATTGGAACATACATTCAGACAAACAGACAACAACTCTAAAAACTATATTTTCGGAATTAGAACCGTTACGCAATTATTATTTTTTCAAATATATTCAATATACTTGTTTTGACTTCGCTACGATTTTATTATATTTGTATAGATTATAACGAAGCACAAGAACTATGTACGGATTGTAGGAGGTGGCGTTCTGTATTTTATGCCTACCCCATAGGAAAAAGCGTGAGTCATATTATTTTTACAGCTTCAAATGCCACTTATGACTAATATCCTCTCTTTAATGGGTCTCCCTTTATAATGAGTCATTAGAAACGACATACATTCATGAAAGATAAAAGCTCTTACAAAGTAGGTTAGCTTCTTTGTGTAAATTATAATTATGTCGGCATTTCGATCAAATTAATAAATATTATATTAAAAGTAACCTCATTAACTGCGAATTAAACATTCATCATTTCAGTTACAATAAATAGGTAGTTTTAATAATATTATTTGATGGTTAAATCGAAAGATGTAAAGGACAGAAAATCCTTTCGTGATATTTATTCGGGAAAATTTCGGTACATATTACCTTAAGCACTTGATTCGGACACTGTTAATGACGGCACATTCCTGTTATGAGCAGATTTCAATTTAAATAATACATTTCAAAGTAGTCACGGTATAATAACGTTTTATCATGTTGCTTTTAAATGATAAAAAAAAATACAGTAAGGGAACATACTGTATAAATTTAATATTAATATGTTTAATAATGATTATTCATTACAAGTTTCTTATTTTTTTATCTATTTAATTTGACGTTATGAAACAACTATCTAATTTAATACGTTATACTATTACGAGTATACACACACGAACCCTTTTCCATTACATTAACAAACACAAACAAAACTTATATTTTCAAACAATTAGATATTTTTTCTTCTACTCCTAACTAAGAGTTGGAAAGGGCATAACATAATATGAGAGAATTATCAAAGGTATGGTTCATAGGCACTATTCATCAGATAAATATCTTCTTTGTTTTTCGTGTGGTTAGTGACTAACCTGGTGTCAGAGTTTCTATGCCGCCCATAGGCTTCTGACTTGGCTTCACATGCCGTCGAGCAATATTTCTCAGGCATGCCGGCTTCCTCAGGATGTTTTCCTTCACCGTTTTTGAAGCAAGTGATAATTATACAATATGCACATGAATCCGAAAAGTCAGAGGTGCGTGCTTAGGGTGCAAACTCGAGACTTATGACTTGGCAGTCCGACGTTCGCACCACCAGGCTATCAGTGCTATCAGATAAATATGAAAATTATTTGTATCGAAATATCTGCCAGTTACTTAACTTAAACCAGGACTTATCTGTAGGTAGCAAAGGCCATAAATTATGAAGTCCTCAATGTTTTAAAAATGTCTCACACGCATTGGTCGACTACAATATTGTTGCAAGTTCACATTGCATTGCTATAGTCACATGCATATGAATATTAAGATCTTATTTTGAAACAACCGCATCCCACATCACACATATGTCATATCTTTTAATTAAATGGAAATCTTTCGCTACAAATGAAGAAAAAGAAAAAAAAGCAATTCCTTCAAAAAAACTCGTTGATATACGAGTATAGTTTCTTTTTTAAGACGTCATTGTCAACTAGTGAAATGCGGATGTACTATAGGTACACCTCTACCTAACCCTTTGGGGAAAACAGGTATCATGTTATATGTGTTATGTCATCGATAAAATTTAAACACAGTAAAGAACCTATGTATGTATAATACGACAGTTAAAAACACGCCATGGCAAGTATATTCCGTATCAAATACTTTAAAAGAAAATCAAAAACGTTAGAGAAAACAATACAGCAATTAGTACAAATCTGTACCGAAAACAAACATTTATTTACATACGTTTTCCATGGGCAAAAATTGACGCCCATCACCGCGCAACACGCAAAACCGACAATTCTTTTTTTAGCACGTACGTGTCGGTGCAACCAAAAAATTGTCGATTCACTCACGAGTTAAATCGTTTTAGATTTAATGACTGTGGCTCAGAGGAGGCGTTAAAATATATTTTTTGAACATTTTAACTACTAGCTGTTCGTGGGTATATTTCAGACTCTTCCGGTGGATTTTCCAAAATTTTCTTTCATGCATACCTTGTCAGCCAAATCGATCGTGCCATTCTCTACTGATGATACACGCGGCTAGATTTTTTTATTGTACTTAAACTAAACGTGAGTTCATGCAAGCCTAGTATTTTTTGTTAGCTAAAAACAATTTTCATCCAAACCCTAATACGAGTAATGTGACTTCTAAATGATTCTAATGCTATCTTGAATTCATGCAAGTACTTTTTGTTAGGTTGCTCTCAGAAATTGTGCACGTGTCGTAAACATAATACCGCCTTGAATGACGATAACTTTTTTTTGCAATATCCGATTTTAATTAAACAAACTCTTCTGTCCCAAATTAATCTCTGCCTACTTGTGAAAGTAGTTCAGTAGTTCCAGAGATGTGCGCGAAAAAACAAACTGACAGACACCGGATTTCGGTCCGGGATTTTCACAGAAAATCAAAACGACACGAAACGCATGCGTTTTCATGTTGCAATTTTATTACCTACATGAGTTTAGTTTGAACAAATATTATTTACCTTATTTTCTTTATATGCTTTCTTTGTATGTCCATAGTTACCCCAATACTATCATCACAAGCAAAGAAGGGGTTTCCTTCCTTTAGTAAAAATAGATATCATTCCAAAAACAATGCTGTTACTCAAACAAAATGGTCCATAACCTGTTTTAAAACTTAGTCCTACAATTTTATTTCGATACAACTTTGTAGCCTTTTATTACTATTATAGAATATGCGGAATTTCAAGACTTTTTACAGTATTACTATCACAACATTTTAGGTACCAGATGATTATATTATAAGGCTTCCTGTACATGACCGCAGGATGAAAAAATTTCAGAATATCTCAGAATGACGACACCGTTGGCGCAGTGGCTGAGCGATCGACTGCTGCGCAACGTGTCGCGGTTTCGATCCCCGCACGGAACAAATATTTGTATGATCTGCAAGTAGTTGTTTCGGGTCTGGGTGTTAGTGTATGTGGGTTTCTATGTTTGTAAACGCACCCACGATACAAGAAGAAATTCTTAGTGTGGGGCAACGTTTTAAGAGTGTAAAATCTACGCGACGCGCCGGACCAGCGTCATGTGCAGGAAGCCTAACAACGGTTGTCACAAATACGGATTCGCCTGTAACGCCTGCTTGACGTGCTCCCCGTTTCACGCAACTCGATTTATAGGTATTACTACTATAATTAATTCAAGGGATAACCTCCAAGTTCTACGAAGGAGCCGTCCTTGCCTTGCACCCTAGTTGCTTCTAGTAATTTCCGGCTTCGTCTGCAAATGCAAAGGGACTACTTAAGACATCATCAACATGGGTTTAAATAAAAACAGATTACGGGGTAACGTCATCTGGTTTTTTAACCCATGTTGACTATGTTAGAAAATTTTGTGTAGTCATAGATTGAACAAATGGTATTTAAACACAATATTCATCGTAGGTATATTGAATAAAGTTTTATGAAGGAAATATTGCGGATCAATTGCGGTTTTAACCAACGAAAATAAGGTGGAGCTTCTCAAGTCGACGTAAATGTATTTATTTTGTTATTTTTTATATCTTTCCTCTTGCTTTCCCGTAATCTGTGGGAGTGATTTCGTGAATAGGGACGGAAGTATGTAACAGGAAGCTGGGGAAGCGCGCGCTATTTGATTTGACCAATGAGCGCGCGCAGTGCTACAGTTGGCCGTCAAATGGTACTAACCCACTTTCCGAGAGGTTGGTACTGTCAGCCAGGATGTCAGATGTTACACATCATATTATGCGACTACTGTAAGGCTCGCTCGTTTTTTTTGTTTGTTTTACTTTGGAAAGAAAGTACCTACATTGCTATCGAGAATCATATATATCATTTTGCATAATATATTTTATTAAGAGGCCTACTATTTATTTCCCTCTTTGTTTTAAAGGAAACACGAACTCTTCGTTCGCTCTTATAAAATAACTGGCTTACCTATGCCTACCTCATATAATAGAAAATAAATCAAGTACCCCTCAAAGTGGGTTACTCGACCTGTAATTGGATAAATCTGTTTTCTCTCATCGATATCCACCGTGAGTCCTTGAGCATAATACGTTTATGACGAGAAGCAGCAGAAAGGGTCTTTCTAAATTCTTATGTAATATTACTTGCTGACTTAAGCAAAACAAAAGGTAGAACCGTGAAATAAGTGTCTATAAATTGATGTGATTTATATACTTAAATATGTATTAGCTCTCTGAATATATTGAGCTCCCCATCGGTCACGAATGTAAAAATAATAACTTCTACGATCAGATTTACGATTTACATGATATACAATATGTGAGGACTTTAAGGGTCATATTATTATTATTTTTTCTTTTCTCAGGTAGTTTTAAGGATAATCGCGAGTTTGAGTACTTTTTGCGACCTACCCAAATATCGTTTCTTTGGTATTGTTCTTCGAGTAGGTTCAGAGTTGAGTGACACGATTACTGACAGATGCGTGCACTGAGTGGACAGGTCCACTCAAAGTCTGTACGGTTCTTTCCTCAAAAGACCTTTTCAGACACCAATTTACATGGTCCTCAAATTTCCAATAATAATTCTGGATTTTTATAAACACATTGACATTGATAATTATTTTATATGTATATTCACATCATTGTATATACATATAAAAACATATAATAATATTACTTTCCTTATTGTGAATGTGAAGACTATGTGCGTCATTGTTTTTATTTTCTTTTCGCAGTTAGTTTTAATCTGGCAGTTTGAGTAATTTATGCGGCCTACCCAAATGACCTTTCTTTGGTATTGTTGGTAGAATCGTTGAGCTCCTTAAGTTCTGAGTTGAGCTGCACGATTACTGACAAACGCGTGCACTGACTGGACCGTCCACTCAATCTTTGTGGTTCGTTCCTCAAAAGACATTTAAAATATTATTGACCTGTTAAGTGTTCTATTGAATACCTACGTACGTGTTTAAAATAAGCACGAACATTCATAGTTCAGACAGACCCATAATCTTCTAATTTCCAGTAATAACAATGTAAGTATTTCAGAAAAAGAAATATTATGTACCGTTTTAAAAATATTAGGTCAGTGCCTTGTAGTTTATATTATTCTTTATAGGGCCAAAGAAGACCTAAAATAACTCAACCTGATATCAACTGTTGAAATAATAGAGAGAAATGGACAAAGTAGGCCTTTATTCAATCAGAATGTTTTGACATATCGTCACAATTCTACATATTTGCGTATCCCAAACATCTCACTTAGGAACCTTTTCAAGTCTTGAGAGCTGAAAAAGGTTCTTGTATACTGAACTAAGAAGGGTCATATTCTGAGAAAAATATATCGAGTCACTTTGAGTCCTCAGTCGCACATACTTACAAAGTGAATCATAACGAGGAGGGTTTGCACAGATGTGCACAGACCATAAACATAAACTACCTTGTTTACGTCGTCAGTCTATTTCGTTCAGAACCGTTTATTTAATTTGGAAGGTTGTTCGTTCATACGGCGTTCATCATCAATATAGTTTGTTTTCAACCTTATTATTTGAATGGCTCTTATGAAGTAACAATACATTAATTATCAAAAGTGCGTTGTATTAAATTTCTTTATCGTGTAAAACTAACTGTCTACTAATGACCCTTTTACGGCTACCGAATTACGTAAAATGAAAATAGGTAGATTTATTATATCAGTCCAGTCTAGCACTTAATTTAAAAGTAATCTACATAATGTGTATTATTCTGTTATCCGTGAGTAAACGTTTTCTTAATCTTTTTGGGACGTATGAATTTCGCACTCTGCCCATCTCTGCTTTTATGCTCGATTTACACATTAAACTATTTTCCTTTTCTATTTTTTCTGCAAAAAGAATCGCTCAGCAAACAGTCTCCGTTAAGACCTTTACTAGGGACGGAAAACGAACATTATTTAAAAAGCGCAAACCATTTTTATGGCACATTTTGAAAATAACAACTACATCCTTCATAACAGTATCCTAACATAGCAACGGATATGACAATTCAGGGCCGGATTGCATTGTGACTTGTGACTTGTGAGACCGGCAAGGCTTCACTCGCTCACCCAATATTCACGCAACGTCGAGATACGTGACCTAACTATTAATTTGCAAGGTTTAGGCAATCTTATTTAGATAAAACATGAATAAACAGAAATAAAGACATCATTTTAAAGATGTACGTAGTAAAACATGTGTAGATAAACTTAAGTACGTATTCAATAACAAGTTATTCAAATGAGACTTTAAAACGTGTCATTAAAAAACGCTAAAAAGCTTATTGCACCAAGATACTAATATTTAACAACATGCAAGACTGGGAGCGCTTACTTTATGCATCGTATTCGCAGCTTGATCGCTTTTGTTATCCTCACGAGGTAATCAAATTGAAATTGTGTCGTTTACGGAAATTGGCTTATTACCATAGTGAAATATTTTTATTTTCTGTCTAATTTCACTCAAACATGAGCGAAATTAGACAGAAAATAAAATATGCTATAAAGAAAATGTTTTAAACTGCTATAAAAGTTTATACATGGTAAGTAAGGTTTTTGTAAGTTAGATGCTTTATTCAGACATGTTATGTCTTCGCATAAGCCTTTGCTCGTGCAACTTTTTACAACTAAAAGTAACTTAATACATAGTTACGTACCTGGAAAATTGTAAAATCTGACATGGTAATTTTACGTAACTAAATCTGAGAATGTATTTCAAAGAAAGTCTAGAAAAGAAGCCTTGACATTATAATTTATTAGGTCATTCTGAGGCTTATAAATGTGATGATATAATACTTAGAAAATACAGCGCGCAATCCTGTTGTACCACAACAACGCATTACTTAGCCGCGGTGTTCATACCGCACGTAATAAGAGAACACTATATTATTTTCATTCTTCGCAGAACAGTCGTTGTTCATGGCCCGCAAAACTTTTCCTCAATAAGGCAGGTAGTTCGAAGGCTCATTTATTCGTAGATTGAACAAACGTGATTCCTGGAAGGATCGTCATGCGTCTTTTCATCAATCCTTACTTAGTTACAAACTTAGATAAGTAAATTCTTGGCGAAAAAACTTTTTCAGGGATTTGTCGAAGAGTTTCAACAAAATGTGCTCTTTTTGCTTCCCAAATACTTTGACCTGTTTTATGTTTGTAGGACAGTTAAATTAAATATCGGCAGAACTTCTAAGTAACTAGTTTAGGGTGGATAACAAATGCACAAGTAGGTAAGTTAGTACATTGGAAATTGTTTTAAAAGCTAAGGTTTTTCATCACATTTGTTATTTTGGCGAGAGAGCTTTGAAGAACCAAATTGTCTACTCGGCTACATGCTTGATTTCACAGAAGCAGTTTAAGTACTTGTTTATACGTGTTCAGCGTTTTAATAACATTTTAGCTAGATTTTATAAAAAAACTTAACAGCTTTTACCTAATGCGCGCTAAATTAAATTTACAAGTTAGTTAAAAAAAAAACAAGGGCAATGCATTTCTATCCATTTGCATAATATTTATATTTGCGATTATGAAAAATACTTCAGACAAGTCAAAAGCAGTTCTTAACTTCACGACATATTCTATTTTATCTAATGTAGATAAGATATTCATAAAAAAAAAAACTAAACGCAATAGTATTTTTGCATACGTCGAGTATTTTGTAACAGCCGATGTGCGTAGTTGCAGGCACATCTATTGTCTTCACAGTAGACTGAAACTCAGCCAATGGGAATTATAATAAAAGCTATATTTTTGCACAGATTCGACATCTCTGGTACACTGCCCCTTTTCATGAAGCGACACAATGTTTACTCATATCTTTACGAAAAAAACGAGCGCTGTATCGATAAATAGTGTCTCACATATCCAATTTATTTGTCAAGGCGATTCCAAATCCGTAGGGTGACCGTAATTTGCGCGCTTTGTGATACGAACCCCCACAGGGATGTTATGAAGACGTATGAGAAAGGTTATACCCCAACCTTTATAATGGCTGCGAATATATTTTTTGAATAATATAAAAAGATCAATTTAGTTGATCGTAGGCGGGATTTTTGATTTTTCATAACCCGATGAAAAAGTGAATAATGGATTCCTTTCATGTTATTTGCACAAAACTTAATATTTAGTAGCTCCAGCTTTCATTTATTAGCAGCAGCGGTTTCAAAGCCTTTTTGACAGTTTTATTAGTAGGTACCTAGATAATATGGCTGGTTCGGGATATTAAGATTTCAGATATGAGAATGCCTAATAATGTTGGCAATAAAGATAAAATGCTAGGTCAAATAAAAGAACTTGTAGACTAGAAACTTTAAACGAAAGATTTTAATCTTTCGTCTTCTTCGCAGCACTCTTGTCAGGGCGGTCGTGGTCTTCATGTAGTTTCTTGTCCAGTGCCTGATGTGATTCGCCTCAGGATTTCTCGTCATCTACTCCGATTTTTGATGTTTTTAGTGAACTCATACACGTGATCACCCACGGCGGATTTAATTAGGTTAGTCCATCTCATGCAATGGGTTGGATGAGCGTCCGCGTGGTCTGGTGCACTCCCCGCTACCTTTCACGACAAGGTGCTCTGCAGAGACACCCTCGAGACGTCTCCGAAGTATTTGAGGATACTCGTTTGGACCAGGAAAGATAGACGTTTCTTTGATAATTGCTTGAAAATTACCTTTTCCAAATATATATATATAGGACTCGTATAATCTTTCATGTGTAAATAGTTCTATACTTGTCTTGTTTGATGAAAGTTAAAGTATGTATTAGTTACCCATGTTTTGTAAATTACCAATGTCCTTCTTCAGATTCAATTACATAGAAAAACATAAATAAACCCAATGGAACAGTAAACACGTCCTTCCCGTAAATAAAGTAAAATTAATTTGTAGCATATGAGTTTATTTGTCGTGTATATGACGTGTTTGACACCGCTAAAGGAGATCCGGGTAGGAAAATAAAACAATGTGTGTAATCGGGCGACTGTCCGCACCAGACGGAGCATCCCTGGCCTACGTACATGTCAATGAGGGTGTTGTAATCGTGTTCTTCATATTGTCTACGGAACACTCGAGATGAAAATGAAATAATAAAATAAAGAAGCGGGTAATTACGTAGCTTTACAGGCGGGCGACCGGTGACATATTGTCTGATAGGTCCCATTACTGTGGAAATTCCGCACGGATATTCGGGTGTGTGGGTATTTACGACGGTACACACGGGTAGCCGGGTAGCCGTATCAGCTTATACTGGATAGCTGCAGCCAGCAGTACAAGCTGATCTCGCATAGTATACGATTTCCATACAATGTGAGGTCAGTTTATACTGAACATATATAACTTGATATGTAGCCGTGTGTACGTGAGCATGGTGCCTTTAAACACATATTACAGAAAGAAAGCATGTTCAAAAAACGCTTATAATATCACAGTGCTTTACCCCGTGCCCGAAACCGATCGTCACGATCATTAATGTCACTCACTTGTTCGGAAAACCGGAAGGCGCCCTCCGTCGCCGCTACGACACATTCAATTTTGCCGAAAAAAATGTATGCAACGATCACCTATCGGTCTTAGAGTCAGTCCTGATTAAAAATCCACGAAATTCAGAACGAGTGTTGTTTTCGGCAATTTGTATGTAGTCATCGACATACAAAATTGCCGTTCCGCAATTTGAGTAAAGCCACGGTGGTGTAGATTTTCTATCTACACAAATTATGCCTGAATCTATACTTTCGTACTTACACTAATGTTTGATAATAAATTCTGCCCTATATTATTAAAATATTCAGAGCAGAAATATTAATTCTCTGCTTGAAATACTGCTTTGCCGTCTGCTCAAATGGAAATACCATTTACTTTCGATAAAGTACTCGTATAGTACTTTCCAATTCTCTTGGAGCTTGGTTTTACAAAACACACAATTTGGCACAAATAATTTTAACCTTTAAGCTGTGTATTATTTGGATAATTCAGGCACACAGGAATGGAAGCTATTTATATCAGTGTTGGTCCACTTCAAAGGTGCTGATGATTGCTGTTTTACATATACTTATGGCCTGACATTTAAGAGGGTTTATCCTAAAAGTTGGCAACGTCGCAAATAAGTGTCAAATATTTACCTGTTTTGATTTTTATAGCAATATTACTGAATATAAATAAGAAATGTGGCTAAGTAGTGAACTAGAATATTAATAATGAATTGCAATGATAACATTTAATTTGATGTTGTACCCATTTTAGGTGTAAAAAACGCATTTGGAAAGTTCCCAAATAGATATAAATCTAAAACTAAATATTCGGTACTACGATATTAATTATTGCATTTCATAATCAATATTCTAGTTCGCTAGTTAGCCACATTTTTTATTTTCTTACAGTAATATTGCCAAATTAATCAAAACAGTGAAATATCTGACATCTATTTGCGACGTTGCCCACCTTGAGAATAAACGCTCTTAAGGCCTGGCTTATCCATAGCGCATCACTATCCTATCTTCGACAACTGTCCATCACTGTTGAGATATTCTAGTTAAATCTGATGAACTAGTAAATGGTCAAAAATTTATGTACCAAGGGTTTTTTTTATAAATGA
This sequence comes from Agrochola macilenta, assembly GCA_916701695.1. Classification (NCBI taxonomy): domain Eukaryota; kingdom Metazoa; phylum Arthropoda; class Insecta; order Lepidoptera; family Noctuidae; genus Agrochola; species Agrochola macilenta. Next base: position 11,993,534 of record OU753562.1, read on the forward strand.
GGAGCTTGAAATTATAAATAGGTATCTGTTTGTTAGTGGTAGATATACTTATCCTTAAAGGTGAATTTGATTAATTACCAAATCAATCACCCCTATCAATGGGGCGTGAAAAACGTATGCAAGTACCTACTTATGAAAATACCTATTGGTTTAAATTATAATCACGTATTTTATACGGTCTTTGGTGCTATTTAATATCAGTAGATTCCTTGAAATACTTCCATTTAAAGTGTCTACTGCATGTAGTTAATAAAGTATCAAACGATAGTCCACTAATACACCACTAAATATTATTACGGACGGTGCTTTGATAAAGAGATAAGCTTATGATCGGAAACTGTTGCGTATTTATGGCTGATAAACCTACCTGAGCGGCAAGAATCAGCTGTGTTTGTTTCCATTATCTTAACGAGAATATCGCGTCAAAGGCCTCGGACATAAAACATCACGTCACTTAAAGATTTTATGGGGTCGACCCTTAAGTAAGTGGTTTTACTACTACTATTGACGTGACGAGGTCCTTCACAAAAACAAGGAAAGTTCCTTTTTACCCCCAATACTTTTTATGTCACCCAATTTTATAGACGCTGTTAAGTATTTTTTCAGAATACAAAAAAAAACTTGATTATTTCGAGTGTCAAGGTAACGAGATAATTGGCATCTTTCTAATTGACTTTCGCGTATCACGTTAAAACGTGAGGAAAGAAAAATCAATATTGTAATATTTGAGCATTAAATCCGCTTTGTGTAAATTATTAAATGTAACTTTGTTGTATGTCGGAGGATGGCATGTGTCTCTTTCTTTATCAGGCACATTTTAACTACCGTGAGCGTACTAATGGGTAGTGTTGGTTATTGCGCAATAGAAAAACCGTTGCAGTTCAGATCAAATTATAATTTACGATAACATTAATCACACAGCATTTCAAACACTGTACGTACACGACACAACTATTCGTAATGCGTGACAGTTTCTAAATGTCTTCACCGCTTGACCGCCACCCATCAAGTCTGCTTCTGCCTTCTGCTCTACTGAGGTCGAGCGCCGCCGCTAGGCGGCGTTGGCGTCCCGATTACTCAACTCAGTAACGTATTTGCGTAAGACTATCCTGCTTGCAGACGCTCTCGTGTGTTAACCTGTAACCAAAACTCAACAATAGTACGATCGACTCGGCCAATTCTGACCATTCACGGATTCCAACTTTTGAGATTAGGAAACTTTAATACACTTTATTGTTTTAACAAAACAATACTTCTCTAACTCTAAATACTGATACATTATAAACTGACGGTTCTCACAATCTTACGGTGACATAACATTCATGGTGGCATTCATTAGGGTCCTAATTAGCTGCGTAGGAGAGACAAAAAAGCCATGTTCTAAATACGTGCCGAAATACACATTCAACGATATTCAGGAAACCATAATATTTTCAGACCAGCCTTTTAAGGGATAGATGGAAATACCGTTTTCGTATTATACCATACTAGCAGCGCCCCGCGGTTTCACCGCATAAGTCTCGATCCCGTGGGAATATCGGGATAAAAGTATCCTCTGTCCTACCGCAGGTCATGGTGTACCCGTGTGCGTTCAGCCGTTTTAGCGTGAAAGCGTAACAAACAAACTCACTTTCGCATTTATTATATTAGTTAGGATTTCATACTTTGATCGAGATATTTCGGCCATGCGATACACGATTAGTTCCACTTTACTGCATCCAATTAAATCGCAAAGACAAGTCTAAATATCTAATTATTGTTTCATTTGAGTTATATTATTTATATATTATTATTGATATTATATTATTATTATATTTATGTATTTTTTGATTAGGGTGGGGGTAAGGATTTTGTTTGAAGAGATACGTTTATTTACCCTCTTTGTCTATTGCATATTCAAAGGCAAGTAAGGAGTTTTCTTGTCTTTGTTTATTCGTGCGTTGGAGCTGACACACACACTTTTCTCATGCAAGCTATAATTTATTTATTTTGTAATATTGAATACAAATAACTATTTACACTAGGTACTAAACCGGATGACTAACTATCTAACTATACAAATAAATACAAATTAATTATTTATTTATTGCGTGGATGTATACTATAAAACAGCAACTAGCGTTTGGCACTCGGCAACAGTGTAGATTTCTAAAGGTGTGTCCAAACATTGAGCGGCAAGTACGCGGCAGCAACACGCGGCGTTTGCAGGACACATTTCTGCCGCGCTCTAGTTAGGACCAAACCGACGAATGATTGCGCGGCACATCCGAGACACACCGCGCACTTCAGTTGGCAATATCAATCTGCGTAGCCAGTTTAATACATCCGCAGAAATACGTCCAGACACAACACGACAGTGACGAATGTTTCCTAAAAATGTGTCATGATTGCCGCTCTATGTTTGGACACACCTTAACAGTGAAAGAATGTTTGAAATCAGATCCTACATCCAAACATTTATATTTGTGTAGAATGTGTAGATCATTGCAAATAATTCCTTACTTATCCTTTGAATTCGATCCGTGACGGAAGATTAAGTATGAAGTTGCTATACTGTAAGGCAAGTTACAGTTGACAGATTTGCTAATCTAATTAGTTGTTTTTCAGTTTGAGAGATCACAATGAAAGCGAGCGCGTACAACGTCTACCTGGCCATCGTCGCCGCCACCTTAGCTTTGCTGTTCGTCACCGTTCATGCTGCACCAATGGTAAGCTCCACATTGTTTTTATGCGGGTTGGCCACTCTATGTTTCACTATTAATATCCTATTGGGTGAGCTTAATATAGAGGAGCTCGTGGCTAAGTAATAACAGCCGCACGGGTCGATCGATCAGGTTAAGCTAAGCTTACCGCGATCGGTCTGTGGATTGGTGACCATCTTTACATTCCGAGACCCCTCCATGCCGCGGAGAGCGCAGTAAGCCGTTGGTCCCGGCTGTCATTCTTGGATCTTTGACAGTCGTTACGAGTCGTCAGAAGCCCGAAAGTCTGACAACGAGTCTTACCAAGGGGTATCGTATTATCCGGGTACTGGGTTGTGGAGGTCAGATAGGCAGTCGCTCCATGTTTGGGAAAAGGCTAAGCAGATTGATTGGGTGACCTTAATATTCTTACACATTCACATTAAAATAGTGCAGCAAGCACAAGCTTTCAAGGGTTTTAGCTTAATATAATTTATGTAATCACGTTGTATGTAGTTTACATTGTGGTCACCTCACCCTACGATTCACGGAATGAAAACTCTCCAAGCTCGGAATGAAAACTCTTCAGGGACACTTTCCAGTTTTCGAGTTTTGTACACACGGCGCTCTTGATGGAACGTTAATATTATATCCTTTCATAACTGACTACGAGCTATTTTGGAAACTCAAATATAGGGTCGGAAATGACAATATGTCAGACATACATGACAAAAATTTGAATCTTACGAGTAACATCGAACAATAACGAAATCCGTAAATTTTTTTTTTTTTTTTTCTGTATTTAAACACGGAGTATGGTAACATTAACGCGTTATCAGGCAGGGCTGACATATTGTCGTGTCCTAACCAATATTGGAGTTTTCAAAGTAGCTTTTAGTGCTAAGTAGCTGATAATAACACGATACATTATTAACTTTCACCATCCATTATGTCACCAAATAGCTTCTAATCGCTTTATGGTAGACTTCTATAATCTGAACTCATACATACACAAGAATCATGCACTTATTAAGTCGACTTGCTTATTTTATCTAATCAATATTTGTCATCCAAACGTTTTCTTTTTTCAACTTTTCTGACGAACTACGCTTGCTTGTAAAATCTAGTTATCAAGAAGTTTGAAAACAGAATGGAATACTTAGTGACTTCACATAAATGAACCCACGTAGGCACAGACAAGAATATTTTAATGATGTGATAGTAAATTAAAAGTACATTTATTACATACAGAGCAGTCACTTCTCAGCCCCGAACATGTCTAATATTATAACGTTAAAAGTAAATTAACGTAAGAGGTTCTACAAAGACTGCTCTTTAGGTCAATTTGCTAAACGAAATATTTATGAGCTCATGGATGCTAGGAAGAAATAGGAAATTATTTCTGTGACAAAAGGTCTTTTGAGGGAAAACAGGCTTAATTAATTACACAAATGAATACAGTCAGAGAAGGCATATGTGGTTTCGAAAAGTAATTAGATTTAGGAGGCTTTTTGAAGTGTGATCAATCAGTGGGCGCGTTGTTGGGTGTGAGTGGGATTTAGCGAACCGTGTGACATTGCTAATAGGCGTATAATGTGAAGCTATTGGTTCGCTGGACCACCACGAGTGGTGGAGTCGGCTCATTACACAGAATACAGATCAAACCAGAAGACGCCTACGATCATAATTGCATGCAGTGCACGGTGTCCAAAAACGAAATAAAAATTCACACCGGCGTCTCTTCCCACCCACTGGCTGGCTTGGGAACACAATATTTTTTTGGAAACACATATTGTCCTTTCTGTCGCACGCATTTTAAAAAACAGACTAAGATTAGGTAACAACTACAGACTAATAACTACAAGGATATTTTGGTGCGATACAATTTCTGTGACAATCATAGATGTATTATTTAAAATATATCTATGGTGACAATATCATAAATGTTTACAACCAACCCAACAACGGCCCCATGTCAATGTCATTCAGGCGCCAAAATGCTAACCTACAATGCTTATATTACTAAAAAGAGACGAAATGATTATAGTATGCATGTCATTGTAACCTCAAAAACTTTCCTTTGTAGAAATTTACATTCTTAGGCCCATTTATGTCCAATAGATTAAATAGAAATCTATAAATTAAATTACTTTAGCTGTAAAAAAAAAAAAACTCTTTGTTAATTTATTACATTAAGTATTTATGCACTTCCCTGGAACAAAGGTTCAACCTACGTAGTTCAGGCAAATAACATTTTTTAAAGTTATTCAATGTAAATGTGCCCCTTTTATAAATAAACGACTCTTATTATTTAAAAGATCCTTGTGGCTTGTAGCAGTTTAGTTTTAATTACCTCAGTAACAAGCGCGTTCGCTGCTTCTGGTTTATTCTGTATTCTGTGGCTGGGTGGGTTGGGTACACAGGCTCAAGTGAGGGATATTTTTTCAGGAGGCGGAGGACGAGCAAGCGGACAACACTCTCGGGGCGCATCCGGACGGGGACATGGAGATGTCGGGCCCGTGGGATGCGATCAACACTGCTGCGCTGCGGAAAATGCTGCTGCAACTCGATGCTGAAGAGAGGTGACTATATTGTTGTGGCTTTTCAGTAGGTAGGTAGGTATAGGTACTAATATTATGTTGAACGACAAAATAATGAAGAATAATCGAAAATGTAGCCAACATGTGTTATGATTTCATATAATTTGTTTGCACGGAGCATATTTTAATTTGATGAACGCATAGCTTTTTTACCACAAAATGACAGCGGCAAACTCAATCATTTTTTATATGTAAACTGGCTGCGCCCCGCGGTTTTACCCGCATAAGTCTCGATCCCGTAGGAATATCGGAATCAAAAGACCTAACCCAGCTATCTAATTACGCAACAGATTTTCGTAAACGATTACGACTAATCTGTTTCATTTTGACAGTTCAACAAAATTCATTGCGTTATTGACGTTGTTTTTTTTTTGAACGGTCTGTTTCAAAACGATTCAGATTCTGATTGACCGTGTATTACGCAATAGGGCCGAGTCACATCGGAATGGCAGCGGCCCCCGGCGTCGCCGCTGGTGGCCGCTAACGGCTTCGCGCGACCTCCAGATTCCACGCGCCTAGTCTCCTCTTGACTAGTTTAGTTTCTACATTAGATACGCGCGGCCACCCGTCGCCGCTGGCAGCCGCGGGCAGAACCACCGACAAAAAGCGAGTGGCGCGCGGCCGCTCGCGTCACCGCGGGCGGCCTCGTGACCTTTTCAAGCGTTCTCTCGTTCAGAGTAGGGTTTACGATACAACAAACGTAAAAATGAAGTTCGGTCGAATCCGAACCGACCGACCGAAACTAAATGAAGTTCGTAGTAGGAAACGTCCGAACATTCGGCCCGATAGTTCGGATTTAACGCTTCGGAGTAGACCCCCTGGTCTTTTAAGTATGTAGATAAAGTTTAAAATGATTTCACACTGAAAGTGCTCGCCGCGTCGCTGCCGGCCATTCCGGTGTGACTCGGCCCTAAGGGTCATGACCCATGTACCAAATTTCATCCAAATTCGTTCAGCCGTTTTAGCGTGAAAGAATAACAAATAACATCACTTTCGCATTTATAATATTATTTAGGATAACATAATTCATTCTGAAAACTTATAACTTAACTTTTAATAACTTGTAAACAATATTCTGTAGTATTAGAATGTTTTGAAAACTAACTACTGATGTAGAACAAAGTGTGAAATTAAGTCCAACTGTTAGTACGAGGCTTATGTTACTTTGTGTTTAGCTCCCAGCCCCCAACTCCGGCGTCATTACGTAGCAGGTACCCGACTGTAACTAGAAGGCTCCTCACAACATCGGACCTTGTTCCTAAATATATTTCTCACAGAATACTGAACAATGTTTCACGAATTCAATTAATTGGACGAAAGGATGAACGCGGCCGTTGTTACTAAAGACTTGAAAGTGAAATGGATTTTATCGATGAAGGTGTGTTTTTTATAAATCCATATATCTATATATACTAATAATAAAGCTGAAGTTTGTTTGTTGTTTGAACGTGCTAATCTCTGAAACAGCCGGTCGGATTTGAAAAAATATTTGTGCACATCATTAAAAAAGAAGAAATAGCATAAATAACGCAAAGCCAAAACGAAGTACCTAATTACGCAAGCGGGTGATGCGATGCGATGCGGTGGGTCGGGAGCCGAGGAAGTTTTATAACAAATGTAGCTGTTATTTATCTTACGACTTCCACGCAAATGCGACTTCGTTCGCGGGCAGAAGATAGTTCCATGTGTATTTTGAGTTGTATTGAAAAGTCGTTTACATTATATTATTCATTAAGTTTTAATATTTGTCCTGATTATCGTAGAGTACTTAATAGGAAAAATATAGAACAACAATTTTCTATGCGTGTTGCACTAACTGAAAAATACAAAACTTTTAAATCACTTGCGGTCTACAATCGCCACATGCGAACTACGCATCAAAGACCTGACGTCACACAAATCCTGCATCGCGCAATTAGAGTTTACCGCGCGATGGACATATATACAATCTCCCAAACTTCAACCTCTGGGCAGTTGCCCGCCAGACACGACACCCGTCTGGTCGGAGGATCCTCCCTTTTCTATGGTGGATGAGTGAACTTTACACCCTGTTCTTCATGACCCTAAATTGGTGACCCCGAATATGAACGTTAACGCAGCCTTCGTGCAAATACTTCAGCGAGACGTCATCATCATCGTCACTCCCGCAAGCTTTCGTGAGGCGAGTCACACAGCCAGCCAGCACCCACGGCTTCAACGGGTATCCTTACCACCAGCATGCAACGAAAGCGCATTCCTGGTTATCACCTTCAGCCACAACCCATCGCTGTACCACATCCGACCCACTGGATCATAACACAGCGCCACTTACACACTTATTTAACAAAAGCATTAGCCGAACATGTTTGGTGCAGTGAAGTAAACATAAAAGAAAGTTGTAAAAGGAAACTGCTAACCCCAAATTGAAAATGAAAATTTAAAATGACCATGGAAAGGGTTTGAAAAGGATAAAATAAATACAGTATAATAACATAAGTGGGTACCTACCTATAACGTAAGATAAAGTTTTGATAAAGCTTGTGTTTTTACTAACGTAGGCACCTATGTAAGGATTCGAGTTTCTAACATTAATAAAAATAATACCTAACTAAGGCAGTACCTAATCATAATAATTAAAAATAAAACCCAATTGATTACTTTTACACAATACAAACTCACAAAATGTTCATTTGTTTGTTTCGACAACGACCGGGGTACGCTGCGCTGACATACCATCTCACAATACGGGTCCGCCACAATACGCTACAATATGGGCCTGGCACATACGGAGTTGTGGGAGGAAGACACACAGGACGTTCTCAATTCATAATATTGTTATATTTAATTTTTGACGATTTAAAGAATAATTATTGATTTTGTTAACATTACTCAATTTATTACTCATATATCCAGATATAATTTTATAGCGAAAGAATCTACAATAAAAAATAATTGAGTAATGTTAAAAGCAATATTACCTAGATAACGTCAAAAATAAAATATGTTGTGTAGAAGCAGATGATGAATATGTGTTTCAGAATCCAGAAACACATTTTTATAAAATAACGCGTTCCCTAACAGTTCTTTATAACAAGATACCAGCGAGCCGCTCCTGCTTCGCACGGTTTTTACGACTTGACAAAACATCGAATTTCTTAGTTATATGTAGCTTTATTAGTAACGTATTATACACATAAACCTTCCGGAATAAATTCTCTAAGCGATGGTGAAACCCTCATCAAAATCTGTTGCGTGGCTTAGAAGAACAACGCGGTCATACAGCTACTTTAATTTATAATATGTACGTATAGATAATATTATACAACAAATACAAGCAGTATTAACAAAAGACCAATATTCAACATTATATAATATCCTACTAGGAAAGTAAATTAGTATGCGTGATTAGTGGCACTTATAAGGATTTATTGTTCGAAGTGGCTCATACGCGTGCCGTCCAATTAAACCTGATTGATTCTGTTGCACACGTTGCATAACATAATTGATATCGTTAACAAATAAGTTAAATGAGAGAGCCATAGGTAAATAAATCACAACTGGCGTATATTCTATAATATTCTCACTGTGAAAACTTAAGTGAAGTGGACTGCCATTCCACCTGATGATAGGGATTGACATTATTGACAGCCAGCGCCGGCCTAGCCCTTGATCAGGGTAGAGCGAGAGTGTCTTTCGGCGCCCTTTCATCAACGCTTTCACTTCACGTAGATTCTACTTTAGTTTCATGTTAATTAAATAATAATAATATACGAATTAAACAAATATACAATAAATAAATTGCAAATATCAACACTTATTGAATTTAAATTAAATTAAGTAGATCTAATTAGTACTCCTACTTCTTAAACATTAAGCTTTGAAAAGAGTCAGATTTAGCTTTTAAAAAGTCTGAGAGATATACGGATGTTTCAGCCACCCTACGGATTTAAAAAAATCTGATCTAAGCAACACTGCTCCCGCGCCTCGAAAAAGGCGCCATCAAAATGTTGTTTTTCGCTTTTGACTTTTTGGCGCTCCTTACCATCTGGCGTCTAGAGCGACCGCTCCTCTCTCTCTATCCCAGGGCCGGGAAAAAACTCTAAAACTAAAATATTCATGAAATGAACAATAACGTTTACGTTTTGACGATCGTGTAGGTACCGATTAATAGTTGCTTTTCAATTCTAGTATTTGAACTAGACATAAGTGTCACCAACACTTGTTGCCCAAAGTAGGTACTAGTGTTCGCAAGTTAATCAAATAAATCCCCTTCCTACTACCAAGTTCTGACTTACAGCCATCCAGGACACGATGGGCGAGCCCACCGAGCGCGCTCGGCCAGCGGGCAAGTGCACGCAAATCAAACGGCAAATCACGCAAAAAGGCTCAGTATACTTTGGCCGAGTGACGGGCTCGCCCAACGTGTAAGGATTAGACGCTGACAGACGCTGACTTGCAAAGCCACCGCGAACGGCGCGAACGAAATTGCTTTTTTAATTCTGATTGCAATTGTATACATTTAAAGACGTTTGTTTCTTTGTCATTATTCCCGTGTGATAGTAAAATAAACAGAAAGTAAGATTAGACGATTATAATTTGCATTTATTGATGCTTTGAGGACTTTCATTAATGTTAGTGTTAAATAAATGGTTTCCTTATTGGGAAAACCTGATTCGATATTTTTCTGATATGAAATAAATACAGCTGTATTTGATAGGCACAGGTACGAGTATTCTCACTTGAACCGTTTTATTTCAGAATCCAGATACACCTTTTTTTAAGTAACTTATTCCCTTACTGTTCTTTACTTTAGGAATAAGTAGGTACCTATAAAATAACTGCTGACGAACGCGTAGTAATGCTGGCTATTCCTCCTTGCCCACTTTATACTCCAGAAGGCGGGGCCGGCTTTATATGGGAACCAAAGCTCATATGTAGTACCTACTTATTTTGTACATATTTATTTAGAGCATAAAATGCTCAACTTCTTTTTTTTCTGATTACCAGGCCGGAATCTGGTTTTGTGCCGTGTTGACAGAAAAAGTATCGCCCCCTATTACGTGGCGAAATGTGGGTGTACCTACACCTCTACCTAACCCTTCGGGAAATATGGGCGTGATGTTAGATTATGTTATGTAGATCGGCTGCTGGCGATCACGTGGTGATATTGTTCTTTGCCCAGTAGGGATGTTGACAACAATTTTTCTTTAATTTTTTTTAATGATTATTTAAACATTTTGGGCACGTATTTTTTCTTTTTTTACATAGTCAAAAGATTACGACAATACATTGAGTAGGCAATGCGTTAAAATGTGACATGACGTCACTGGCCGGTAGATTTTATACCGACTTGTGACGTAGCGAGCCCCCACTCTTACCCAACTTTAATGCGTTTTATCTAAACTATTTTTTATTATTAATATGATAAAGCAAAAAATACGACTAATATTGTTTTATTATCTGACTGACGGACTAAATAGTTTTTTTTTTCCGCAGTCAGAGGACTGGGTCCCTATTTATAGACCAGAAAGCAGGCAGGCTTTAGGAATGAAAACTCATACTTATTTGTTTGTATCAGGCTGGGCAGGGTGTCCCGCTCGTGGCCGCAGGCAGAGCCCCGCGGCTGGGGCATGCGGGCGGTGGACGGGCGCCTGGCGAGGCAGTGGCGCGCTGACAAGCGCCAAGTCCGCTTCCGTCAATGCTACTTCAACCCCATCTCCTGCTTCCGCAAGTGAACGCCTCCGACTCAACGACGCATCGACCCTATGACCTAGTTTTGTAGCACTCAAGTGATTTCAACAATTTACCATAAAATAGCAACCTAGACTCAACGGCCATATTGTGAGACGCCCACATCAACAATCATTTTCCAATTAATTATTATATTACTATCTATAATATAGCGGCTGTTTCATAATGAGGTGGTTGACCATCCCAAGTTAATTATAGGTACATTAATTCAATGTAAATACATATTGTAACCATTTTAATGTCAGCTAAGTTACTTATAGTAAACAATTACTTATTTATCTTATAAAAATCATGTCGGGCTTGTATTAAAGCGACTATTTTATAGCCAATGAGGTTTCTAAAGTACTAAATTGAACGTAGGCCGTGCTAAGAAAACTTTGACTAAATAAACGTATTTATCGATCATCCCTTCACTCGGTGACAGTGTTCATGACATTAATTAACTACTTTTAATTACATACCCACCTAAGTAGATCGTGTCTAGTCATAGCGAAAATTGTCTATCTAGGTCGTGCAAATATATTTTAGGGTAACATACTACTAATATACTTTTCATTTGAACTCTCTTCCACTGAACGATTTCGTTAAATTTTATGTGATTACTCTGAAATATTGTTTTGCTAAACACCTCTATATATTTACATTCTAATCTCTACATTATTATAAGTACTATTTATACATATATAAAATCTATTGTAGATAAGTGTTATTATTAATAAAGATAATCGATTAAATAAACTTTTGTTTGTCTAATTCTTGTTTTATTCCTTTCCTCAAAGGTAACAAAAATTCTGCGAAATTTCTCACGCACTCACGGTATGTAACGATTAGAAGTAGGCGATATCAATAAACTGTAAAAACGCCTGAAAAGTACATCATAAAACCAATTTTAAAAATCGCAATACGAACATGAAAAAATCACGAAAATTTCAATCCAAGAGTTCTCTGGATCGAAGTACATATTATATGAGTTGAATATATATATAATTCAGCTATTTCGCTACACAGAGTACCTGAAAGTCTGACTACTGTTTTGACACCCTAGAATAGTCGATACTCAGTTGAGAAGGTCAGAATAAACAGTAGTATCTGTAAGACGAACTTGACCCAATTTGGTAAATACTGAGACGATGAGGACACAAATAAGCAACAAAGGAAAGTTCCTGTATTTGATTATTTTCCTAGAGTCCCCATAACAATAGTAACCCAACATTCAACAACATTCTAAACAACCTCTGAGAAACGAACCTTAAGTAGTAGTTATGAGAATAACTATTTAACAATTTCGTATAATATTTCGGACGTGTAACGCAAATGAAAGAGCCGTTTCAAATAGTCAGAAAGGAATTCTTCGAACAAGTCTTAACCACAATTTACTGTGGAACAGAGAAACATCTCAATTCATTAAGTTGTTCCTCAGTCTTCTGTGAACAAAGGACCTTACACAAAGTTAAATTCAGTCTATTATACTGTTATTTGTTCTGCAAACGACTAGTTATTTCACTCTGTACATTAAGTGCAAATTCTTCATGTTACAAATGCTAAAATAAACTGCACAGCCAGTTTATTTTTCCTTCGATTGGTTAACAGGGAGTCATAAAGAAGGCAACATTAGCAACACAAATGCTCCGACGCGGTCCCAGTAATCCGTAGAATTCAAATAAACGCTGCTGAACGTTTCTAAATACCTCGGAGCAAACGAACTGCGTTTAATGCCCAAGGGTGGAAGACTATTACGCATTGCGTTTGTAAGTTTGTATGTAGGAGGTATTTAATTAATCTCCGGAACAAGTCGGATTTGAAAAATTATTTTTGCATTGGATAAGCCAATGTTTGAGGAAGGTTATAGGTTCGCGGACGAAGTAGCGGGCAGAAGCTAGTATACGATATAATATGAAGGGAGAATTCTTTCGGGGTCATTTTAAGTTTAATTTTAACTTGTAAATCACACTTACCCAGTTTAAGACTGGCAAATAATTTACCAAACAGAAGGAAGACTGAGACATCCAGGCGCGGTCCGAGGGGGGGGTCCTGGGGGTCATGACCCCCCCCAAAATCATTCAAGCTGTCGACAACTTGAAAGATTTACGTTTCTTACTAACTAAAAACTGTAGGTTCTTGAGCCACAGTGACCGCGATGGGCATTCCAACAAAAAAAATATTAAAAAAAGCCTGTTATAACTCGGGAATTTGGGCACCGTGCCACTACACTCGGGTTAGGGCCAGCTTTCAAAACCTAAACTGCCGTAAAATGAGTTTAAGCTTTTCTTCTCGACAAAATAAGTTGTCTTCCTGTATAATGGTCAAAAGAAAACACAGAACCTATTGAATGCGCGCTTGATTCTTGAGCTTTTCTTCATAAGTCGACAAAGCAAGTAATTCTTAGTTCTTTTGGAATGATTAAAAGAAAATCTAACGTACCCGAGAGTGCAAAATTTTTGAGCTCGCTTCGCTCGCTCGTGTATTCTACATTTTCCATAGTTCCTTGGCCTTTGCTGCACAAGTCGACAATGTGACTCTTATTTCTGTTTGAAAACGAAATCAAATCCTAAGAAAACAAAACCTATTCAAGGCGGGATGATACAATTTTGAGGCTCGCTTTTCTTGATTCTTGAGCTTTTCTTCATAAATCGACAAAGCAAGTAATTTTTTGTGCTTTTAGAATGAACAAAAGAAAATCAAACGTATCCGAGTGTCCAAAAATTTTGAGCTTGCTTCGCTCGCTCTTATATTCTACATTTTCATATTTGGTTGGCCTTTCCTGCATTCACCCTACATAATCGACTGTCCTAATATTTATAATTTATCCAAAAGCCAAGGTGTAGCTTAGTTACTGCGACCAACTGTGAGAAAAGATCAGAAAGTTAAAAAGCTAATTATTTAAAAAGTATGCATCATTAGATAATCAAAAAGTTTTTAGAATAACAATTAAATATTACCCCAATATTCCTCGGCACCCATGGTGACCCCCCCCAAAATCTTAGGCTGCGACCGCGCCTGGAGACATCAGAACTTTGACCGTTAAAACGGTACTTACCTTTCACGGAATGAGATAAAAGAGTTAAAAATATTGATACAGGTTGTATACATTATCGTCATTACTATAGGGGCCGACGATAAACTTCGCGAAAGATGGACATGCGTCAAGTACCTAGCCACCTCACCTCAAACCACATGATGAGGCCTACCCTCCGACCAACGCAGCTCCAAGCCGTTCTAAGATCCGAAAAGTTCCAACTGGAACTTTAAAATCAATTCGCCCTCCTGGAAACCACAGACACTGTCGACGAGAAAGCCAAATTAACGCGCCACTACACGGAGGTTATCCCGGATGTCGACCAGTGCGAGATTAGGGCGGCTCTCGAGCAGCTAAAGAACAACAAGGCATCTGGTGATGACGGAATAACGACAGAGCTCCATAAAGCGGGCGGGGTTAAAGTCCTGAGAAAGCTAGCCACTGACTAGTCTCTTCAACTCCATCATCCTAGAGGGTACTACGGTCGAGGCGTGGAGCAGAGGTGCGGTCAGTACGGTGGTTCTGTTCTTCAAAAAAAAGGTGACAAAACCTTGCTGAAGATCTATAAACCCATCTCACTTCTGAGCCACGTATACAAGCTGTTCTCGAGGGTCGTCACGAAACGTCTCGCCAGGAGACTTGACGAGTTCCAGCCACCAGAACCAGCCGATTTTCGAAAAGGCTTCAGTATCACCACATCCATACTGTTCGACAAATTGTACAGAAGACCGAGGAGTACAACCAGCCGCAGTGTATGGCAGTTCTGGCTTCTGTGCAACGATGTCGAATTGACTGGTGCTATATCGAAGTGTTGAGTTGAGATGTTTGTATGACGCAGCCACGATGACTGTCCCCTCCGAGGGATGAGACAGGGGGGTATGATATCCCTGAAACCGTTCACCAATGCGTTGGAGGAGTATGTCTACCTAGGGCAAGTCATCCAGCTCGGCAGACACAACTTTGAGAAGGAAGTCGACAGAAGTATCCAGTATTGTGTTGGGTAGCGTTTCGCAAACTTCGTCAAGCCTTCTCGTCGCCTATTCCGCAATATTGAAAAGACAAAGGTCTTCAACCAGTGCGTCCTGCCCGTTATGACATAGATACCGAAACGTGGACAGCCAGGCTGGCCAAATTCAAGGTTGCTCAGCGCGCTATGGAGTAGGCTATCCCTACTTGCCTTGAGAGTAGAGAAGTTGGAGTCGCGCCATAACATAAACTTCAAGTCGTTTGTAGTGCGGGTTCCAACTCAGTACCTAGAAACCTTCATGAAAGAAGAGTTTTGGCCGAAAGGTGTCGCGTAACCTTCCACGAAATCGTCGGCAGCGCAAAACGACGCCGACACAGTCATCACTTCGTTTACAATAATGATTTGGTGTAATTATAATAAAAATATATGTATATGTTTAGGTTAAGGTATTTATTTATGGGCCTGCGTCGCCTGAATTAAATGGATTATTATTATTATTATTTTCATTTATTCGTCTATTAACTTATTGAGTACATTTTTAAATATTTTTATAAAAATCAATAAAAAAAGATTTAAAAATATAAAAAATAGTAGCTCACCGGTATCGGGAAGAGGGTCCAAGCTACCGGCGGTCAGGGCTCCAGAGAGAGGAACCTCCTGACAATGCAAGCCGTGTCCAGGAGTACCGCTTTCTGAATCAAGCCCTTGATCCAGCTGCCCAACGAGAGCCTCCTTAGGTGTTGGTCGAGGCTCTTGGCAACTAAGCCATTGGCTGATACGACTATCGGCACTATGATCGCTGAGTCCACATCTCACATGTCGACAACCTCGTGAGCCAAGTCAAGATACTTGATTTGTTTATCTTTCTCAGCTTTCACGAGGTTCCCGTCATGCGGGACCGTTATGTCAATAATCATTGTGCGCCGCTCTACTCCATCCACCACCACTATATCAGGTTTATTCGCAACAATAGTCCTGTCAGTGAGGATGGATCGATCCCAGTACAATGTGATATTTCCATTTTCGAGAACTAGGTCGGGCACATACCCGTAATACGGCACTTCCGATTCCACAAGATTGTATTTTAGAGCAAGTTGCTGATGGATAATCCTGACTACAAGGTTGTGTCTATGCAAGTACTCTTCGTTAGCTAGACGAGAACAGCCGGATATAATATGTCGGATTGATTCTCCCGGACGGTGGCATGCCCGACAGATGTCAACCGTGCCGTTTTTCACAATAAATCTACGGTAATTGTTCGTCATGATAACTTCGTCCATAATTGCACAGACAAAACCTTCGGTTTCCCCAAAGAGGTCACCAAAACGTAGCCAGGTTACGGACGCTAGAAAATCTACATCGGGTCCATGTAGGGCCCGGAAAAAGCGTCCGTGAAGCTCCTTACTCTGCCATACCTCCCTGCGATGATCGTTAGTGTCAAGCACTACAGGCTTGCGCCAGTTCTCTTTAGCCATGGCGAGCGGGGTGAGGCCCTAGTCTACCGCGACCACATCTCGATGCATCCCCACGTCGGCTTCTAGGAAATATTCCCTGAGACTGCATATCTCGCGATTGTGGAGGGTCTTAGCGTTTAAAAAGCCTCGACCTCCACACTTTCGCGGGATATACAGTCTCATTACCGATGACCGTGGGTGGTGCATTCGATATGCAGTCAGTAGAGTACGCACCCTCCTATCCAGGGCGTCGAGTTCAGTCTGAGTCCATTTGAGTATGCCGAAAGAGTACATCAAAACCGGCATGACCCTTATTTCCGCCTGATAAAAGACTATTGAATACTTTCTTCAGGTGGCCAAAGAAGCGCTCCTTCAATGATTGCTTCATGTCAGTAACATTGATACCTAACGCTTCCGACATACCCAAATACTTATAGGTTTCGGATGCGGAGAGGGCTCTAAGGTTTATGGAATCCGCGAGCTATGTTCCCACGGATTCCACAATATCCCCTCGCTTTACATGCATGACCGCACATTTGTCGACACCAAATTCCATCCTGATGGCGCTACTGAAAGTTTCAGTTACTTTCAGCAGCTCCATCAGTTGCAAATTGTTGGGGGCAAAGAGTTTTAGGTCATCCATGTAGAGAAGGTGAGATATTACCTGACCACCTCTCCTCAGCCGATAGCCTAGACCTGAATCCTCCAGCAATGTACTTAGAGGATTCAGGGCTAAGTAGAACCAGAGCGGACTCAAACTATCGCCCTGAAATATGCCTCGCTCAATCCTTATCGGCTCATGGTACACCTCTGCCCAACCCTTCGGGGAAACAAGGCGTGATGTTATGTTATTTATATGTATCACATTTTTGGCGGCAACAAATTTTCTACCATAATTGCTTCTTCAGAACGAAATGATTCCGAAGTCAGTGGTGTTCAGTGTCTCATTTTCCTCACTGGAAGAATTCATTTTATTATAATTATGTTACTAAATTTTTCAATAACATTAATAAAAAAACACGATAACAGATTGAAAAGAACAACTAAAGTTGGCGCATTTATTTTTATTTTTATTTAATTGTATAGCTTCCAAGGAATAGCTCTGAATAGCTCCATCTAGCCAGCCAGTAGGTACTTTCACTACGTTTCAGTTATTTGTTGTACTGTTGTACATAGTTTGTATAGTTCGTGCTTGTTCCAAATTCAAAATGTTTTTATTCACTGTTATCGATGAATAAAATACCCTTTTTCGATTGACAATAGTAAAATCGATTTTATTTGTCGGTGTAAACAAGCTTTAAGAATATGAATTTCTCCTAACACTAAAACAAGTAACTAAGCTAAAATGTGCAACAAAAAGATTCAAGTCAATCGCGTAACTTATAGGTAGTTTAATTCTAAGTCACGCCCTATGTTTCAGCAGTTCTTCACCACATTTGCTTGAATATTGTCCTATGAATGTTGTAGGTATAAGTAAATTGTTTTAAATGATTGTATCAACTAACTTAAATGATAATAATGAATGTGAAGGTAGGCATGATAAATGGATTTGGACAAAGTAGAATAGAACAGTCATTTCGCGACCACCGAGTTTCAATATAACAAATGGTTACATTTAGCACATGGAAACGGTGAACTAACTGCTCTAAGAAACGCACGTTTTTGACCAAATTACTATGACCATCCTGTCTATAAACAAATTGATTGTCGCGCTTTCATGAGCAACCTTATCAAGCAAAAGAGAATTAGGCATACTTTTCTAAGAAAATCGAAATAGAATAAAAATTTGCAAAGGCAAAATGATTGCTAACCTGTAAATGATAATGAAACGTATTAGTTACACGTGTCGATGTGACGTCTATAGACTCATGTTTACCTTTTCAAATAGGAGCTATTTATTCCCCATGAATCGGAAAATCAGCAAATGGAGGCCATTTTATCCACAGGGGTTCAAGCAGCGGTCGCGTCATGGCAATCAAATGTTATTTATTGTATTTATTTATCTTGCTCGATTTCTGGGGAACTCTGAATGCGATAAGTAATATTCCTGATCGACATGATTAGATACTTATTTATGACCATACGAGTATAATATAATAATAATAATATAATAATCCATTTAATTCAGGCGACGCAGGCCCATAAATAAATACCTTAACCTAAACATACATATATTTTTATTATAATTACACCAAATCATTATTGTACACGAAGTGATGACTGTGTCGGCGTCGTGTTGCGCTGCGTGGTGTCGCGTAACCTTCCACGAAATCGTCGGTACGCCACACCTTTCGGCCAAAACTCTTCTTTCATGAAGGTTTCTAGGTACTGAGTTGGAACCCGCACCACAAACGACTTGAAGTTTATGTTATGGCGCGACTCCAACTTCTCTACTCTCAAGGTCCACTTGGTCTTGGTTCTGATGTATTCCACGATGTCTTCAGTCATCGTGGAGTGATGCAGACGGGATACGTACAGCTGCGTCGACGGTGTAGCAGGACGCAGCAACATATTTGGTCCCGCCAGAGCAGTACCACATCGATTACGGCAAGTGGGCTTCTTTCGCTTAGATTCCACCTTCACGAAGCCGTCCTTGTCTGGCTGCCCTTTCTTAGGGGCTGGGGACAACATACCAGGAGCCGGTTCATTGCGGCTCTTAGATGCCCCCTCGGTTGATTTTGCACTTTTAGCAAAAACTTTCTTCTGTTGCTGCTCCTTTTGGATGGGAGGTTGTGCAGCAGCTGCTGAGTAAGCACGGTGAGGTGTTGACGTGCTAACTTGTGACGTCACCACTACTGCGGTAGAGGCGGGATCGGCGGGGTGCGGTATTGCATCGCTTGCAGTGACGGCGGCCGGTGACGAGTCCAATTTCGCTGACTCGAAACTGGACAGCGACGCGTTGTTTGCACCACGACGAGTGTTCACCTTTGATGCGAACTCAGGTGACCTACATACCGCTACAGTATTGCGTAAGTCAACCATATCGGCACGTAACTCACTGATGGTGTTTTGAGACGCATCCAACTTGAACTTCATCTCGGCCAGGCTTGCCTTCAGACTAACAATATCCTTTAGCAACCTGGTGACGTCGACGTGGTCAAATGTAACAGGGGGCAGCTTCCGCAGCTCCTTTGCCACAAAGGACGGCACGTCGTCAGGGTCAGTCTCCTTAAACACCCGAAACATGTCTTGGAGACTCCTCTCTCCCTTTTCGTCCCTCCTGCGGGACGGCATTCGGTCGGCTAAGTCGAGC
The DNA here is from genome assembly GCA_916701695.1 of Agrochola macilenta. Taxonomy (NCBI): domain Eukaryota; kingdom Metazoa; phylum Arthropoda; class Insecta; order Lepidoptera; family Noctuidae; genus Agrochola; species Agrochola macilenta. Next base: position 12,013,235 of record OU753562.1, read on the forward strand.
GATGTGTACAGTGTCGTCTTTGCACTGCGTATCTCATCTTCGGTGTAGCTCGAGGTGCAGATCTGCATGAGGCTAACTTCGTCCATGACGTCCAGTTGATGTTGCAGGAACGCCAGGAGCTCGTTGACTATGAGTTTTTCGGAACCCATGACGGCGACGGCTAATGCCACGTTAAGCGCGAATTAATAATTCGTAGCGAAGAGAGATGCGCGACCGTTTCCGAGCGCGCATCGCACTAGACTCTAATAGATAATGCACTAATGTGTGTGTGTGTGTTTCATGCCATGAAAATTATTAATTAATTTTGTACAGAATTTGACGTATTTGACGAACGGTATTTTTTCCTACAACTATTTGTAGATACGGACGCAAATCTAAATAAAAAATCAGAGCATCGTTTATTTGTTCCGAACTACAAAGATATATTTAAAACGTGAGGAAAGAAAAGCAAATTTTAACATCGAAATAAAGTTTTGCTACGCCGTAGCAGCGCCTACGCGCGTCGTAGCAACGGCGTAGGCTATGTGACCATGTGTGTTACCACCTCCACAATAATTGTAGATTGATCATTATAATTTTATTAAATCAATAAGCAGATTAAGGAATTTTTTAATAATTAATTTCTCTATAAACTATGTACCAGCAACTGACACGATAATAGTCTTTAGTAAAAGCTTTAACTTTGCAAGGACTTTAATCATAAAACGATTATAACACAGTGAGTTGACATTTTAAGAAGTATTTTAAAGTCGGGTAATAATCTCTTTGGCTGGTTATAACTTTCTAAAGATATTTTGTTGATGTTGAAACTAAGTATACAATTTTGGATGTTTTAAATAAGTAATATATTTTAAATTACCTTAGTAATTGAATAAAATTCTGAAGTGAGTGAAAGTCCAATAATTCTAAGCCACGGCCGCACTCTAGAGAGATAATGAACTGGTCTCTCTTCTGTAGTCTTAAAATTATGGTTAATTATAATTAATGGACGCTTCTCTATGTTAGCGTTTGTTATGAAAAAAAGCCTTGTTATCAGATTAGTCTGCTACGTTACTGGGAGTAATAAAAATTCTAGCATTAAAACATCGGGAATTAATATCTACCGGCTTCCTATCACCTCAATTACACTTGTAGAAATTCGTCTAAAATAAATATTAACGAAACAGGAACATCATAAAAATAAGGTAGTCAAATGCGAGTTGACGCGACCGGGAAGGGTTTCGTAGAAAAGAAAAGAAAATAATTGAGGTTAATTAAATTAGCAACTTAATTTTAACGACTCAAAAAGTCATCCCACTTATCATCATACTGAATTTCCAGCCACTTTGCGACAGTTGCAAAAAAACAATGTCTTTTGTTTAAACAAAAAAAAAGATCCTTTTTGGGGTTCTGTAGTAAACAAGTTAGCTCAGGGACGGTTAGTACTAGAAAGCTGTAATTTGGCATGGGTATACATATTAATCACGCCGACAAAGTGGTAAAATAAAATCAAGAAAGATATATTTTTTAGGGTATCTCCCCTACACGTAAAGTGGGGATGTTTTTTTATTCTCGTCTATCCCATGTTGTGGGGTGTCGTTGAAAAGGTCGTTTAAAAATATTGTGAGTGTGTTAATATCATTTTTCAATTCAGGAATCCGTTTGCGAAATATTAAGCTAATGTTTAAAAAGTGCTAATGTTTGTTAGAGTCAAGCCAGAGGCCCCGCCAGTTAAATGGTTGTACTGCTGTGAATTTGACAATTCCAAATTTGTGAAAAAAATCACAGCAGTACTAAATATAGTTAAAAGTTAAAAGGAAAATTATCACAGCTAAGTAGTCTTTACAGGTTAACGAGTAATAATCGACTAACTTACATTTGCAATTCGAAAAACATGATCTCCCATACATTCCGCATGGGAGAACATGTTTTCAACTACAATGTTAAGTTTGTTGTTGGGATAAATTCATCCCAACTACGGAACCTTTTTATATTTACCGCTAGATAATAAAGACTTAAGCAGCGTTTAATGTTACCATGCACTGCTAGGACTCAGACGCGACTCAGGTAATCCATCAGGCGGGCCCAGTGCGGGGTGGTAGATGTCACATTTTTTATGCATGCATTTGGATTATTGGTTCTCGGACACACCGCACCACTTTATTTACAAATTTTTTTTCGTTAAGAGCCCTCTTACATTTCGGCGCTGCGCTAAAGCATTCTTGCGATACTGAGCGCACATTGCCGGCGCAGTGAAATATATGGTACTTTTATTGTATTCATAAAAAACATAGAAATAGCAATAAAGAAATTGTTTGTTATTGAGCAAATGTTGGAGATTATTTTAGTATAAATACTACGTACGAAAATGATGTAGAACTTCGGATATTCAGACTTGTTTCCTTTTTAGTAGAAAATTGAATTAGGTCAAGTCATTTTTTCTTTAAATAAAAGTCATATAACGAAAATGTATTCTATTATTATAAAAGTATCGGATATGTTTAATATGAGAAAAATTGTTTTGATGAATTATATTCAACAGAATCCGCAAATTAGAGCTCTCAAATGAGCTCTACATGAGTGTTTGCCAAAACATGCATCAGGAGAACGATTATTGCTAGTTAAATAAATAAATAATGAAAAAATCGTTGAAAAAAGTAATTGTTATTTATACTAACCAACGAATAGTATTCAATTTCAACGTGGAAATCATGCATATACGCACATTTTTGTAATAGGCCCCTTAAGTTTTATAAGTGCAGCGATGATTAAATAAATTGCACTAAATAAAGTGTTGGTATTCAATTAAATTTACAGTTTTGCAGTACTAAACGAAAGTGGATCATAAGGAAAAGAAGCGACAATTTTTCAAAATTGTCTCCACGAGGAATAATTCGTACGGCATACCGCCCTCGGTCCGAACCCAAGACCTACAACTCGTAAGTCGGTGCCGTTTGGGGTCGAGTTTGAGGCCATCAGCGCTCCATCTCGGCATCTGCCCCTATTTAGCGCTAAACGTACCAACTCTCAACTTGGCACTGATGAAAACGCTTCCGCTTTTTTGGTTATCCCTCGTGCACTCAAAGCTTCATAGTTTAAAACGCGCTACTTTATAACATTTAAAAAATATCTATTGCGCATGAAATTTAAATTCCTTTTATATTCGGATTTGAAGAGAACTTTGGCTGGTTGTCAAAACTTTTAATTAACGGGCTGTTACGATGGTAGGTCACGTGTTCAAATTTTACTGAAGCTTTATTTATGCTCTGAAAAAACCAGTGAAACACGTGGAGCTATTTATTACATACCTATCGTCATATGCGACTTGTGTAGGCATTGGTACAGTACGACACAACTAAGATGTAGCATCGGCAGAATTCGTAAAACCGATCACTATCCGAACTGAGTGCACCTTCAAAATCACCAATCTTTATTACTGCTTTAGGTGAAAATGATATTTACGCAAACGCAATAACTTGTACTGACTGAAGAATGAATGCAAATTTTCGAATATAAATATGCTACATCTAAGTTGTGTCGTACTGTACTTGCTCGTTCTTCAATAGGGACGACGACAAAAAAAAAAAATATCCCCGAAGGGTAAATAAAAAACTTTTTTACAAAAAATTAAACCACCGAAAAAAAAACTGAAAAGCGAAAAATAAAAAATAAACGTTTTAGTGTAACTAAGCTCCTAAACTAATTTAAGTAACAAATTTTGAGGCGGCGCCCATCCAACAAATTAATTTCTTAAAGCGTAAAATGGTATCTAACTTGATGAATTTTCGTTTAATGTTTGGCGTTTGAAACTTTCACTACAAATACGTACTCGCTCCGCCCAGAGCGGGAGGAGTCATTTGATGATTTCCCACCCAAAAAAAAAAAAAAACAAAAAAAAAAAAAAGGGTGGATTTTAGTTTTCAATTTATTAGTACATTAACAATCTGCCCGTTAAACTTCAAATTTACATTTTGTTGCGATTCGTTTTGCCACTTCTCCGTTATGATTCATTTTTCCACTTATTCGTTGCCATTCGTTTTTCCTCTTGTCCGTTGCAATTCGTTTTTCCACTTGTCCGTTGAAGTTTCACTTTTACTATGTGTCCCAGCACACTTTTTGTTTTTCGCAGGTTTACTGCAAATTATGATTTGTATGTACATTTTAATAAATGCATTTTTTATTTATACATATTTTATTTTATCAAACAAAAAAACTGAATTCAATCCGGAACCAAAAAAAAACACCCATAGTCTACTCTAAACTTATACACACGCAAAAGGAACATTAACAAATGCACATCTTTCGTCATCAATCTTCATTCAGCTCATCTACGTTATAATCAACTAGCTGCCAGCCCCGGCTTCGCACGGGTAACACTAAGTACTTATCTACAGCGCACCTACCTACCTATCCTACCTTACCTATCTACACTACCTACCCTACCTAATCTACCTACCCTACCTACCCTACCTACCCTACCTACCCTACCTACCCTACCTACCCTACCTACCCAACCTACGCTACCTACAGCACTTAATTTCTTGACATTGACTCCCCTCCCGTACGGCCCGTACCCCAGTGAAGCCTACATTGCATAAGGTGCTGCCTCTAGCTAGCCGAGCAGGGTGAGCGGATACACGCAACTTTTTTCTAATACTTACATTTTTAAACTCGTGATATCTTTCGAATGAAATGTCCGAATTGAATAATTTAAAAAGTTATATAAAAGTATTGAAACAGTCTTGAATAATTTATTTTGATAAGGATTAATACCAAGATACAAATAAAGAGCCTTTTCTAGCAGCGGCATTTCAATTAAATTTAAAAAATAAAAGAACACTTATTGTGGCATAACTATAATAGTTAGACATATGCTGTCCCGACACTTTTTGTAAATAATGATGTGTTCTGCAAAGTCGTAGTACATTATTTTATTCTATCATCAATAGTTTTCGCAGCGCACGCGATGTAAAGAATATTTTATGTAATTTTTTAACACAATGGGTTACATTATTGGAGTTTTAGTAAGGAACCCAATTTTTTTTTTAAATATAATATATCCTATGTCACCCGGGGATAGTGTAGCTTCGCAACAGTGAAATAATTTTTCAAATCGGTTCCAATCCGGTTGAGATTCCAATCTATTCTCTCCGTCCGCCGCTGCCGCTTCTCACCACGCGATATATCGTCTACCCCCTCCACGCGGCCGTAACGCTTTTTCGTGACAGAAAAATCCTAATACCCCCCGTCTTTAAAGAAGTTTCACTTCAAAAACATAATGCATCCATTAGTAACAAACAAACACAGGACATGATTTATAGAGTTAAAAAATACATTGTGATTCAGAAAAACCACATGAAGGTAGAATGGATTTTTCAAATGATTATGGAATTAAGGCCAACATGATTAATATGCATGACATGTTGGCAATAATAATCCTGAGGCATAAGGATTATTATTGACTTACGTAAAAAAAAAGTTTTTTGTCTCTTGATACAAAAAATAACATAACATAAAATATATTTTATTCTCCTTCTTTCTTCCCATGATAAATTTTATTATAACATTACTATGGTATTATAAAAAGGGGACGGACGCACGAATTAAGTAAACGACAGTCGGAGAGTTTATAAAAATAACTTTATTTAACTGACAGAGTGACAGTGAAGATAATAATAATCTAATCCTAAAGATACAAGGTACTTATAGCTAAATTATGCTAAGACGACAATTGTTGCGTGACGACAATGTCCTACATTATAATAACTTACTCACTAGATTTGGAAGAAGCTGTACTGCTGACAAAGCTAATTGTAGTAGGGTTACCACACTTAACTCCTCCCTCCCCAAGAGAGAAATTATCTAAAGGCAACTGTGTGGTCTTTAGGGAATTTCTTTTACAAATTTTAAATAAGTCCCATCTATATATAATGAAACCTATAACAGAAACTAGGATTATGACGTAAATACTTAGGGTCCATACACTGATATTGTCACTTGTTACACGTACATAATATGACTCGAAATGACTAACACTTTCACTGTACTTTGCTCGGTTCACTAAGTCCTTGATGTCACCTAAGTCCACCCCTCTAAGATCCATTTGCTTCGCTGGTGGGCTGACGTCACGTCGAAGTTCGGGCATCTGTGCTGTTGGCAGGCTGAAGGAGACTGTGCTACTATTCGTTGGCGTTGTAATGGAGATGTCAGCGATCTGCAGTGTGCAGTGCTGACTTGGTACTAAGATGTATGTACCTTGCAAGGTGTATTTCCTGGTTTCGTCGTCACAATGTTCCGTTGTCTGGATACTTTTTTCTGCATACACCAACCAGTGACTTTCGGATATGGGTTGTATCTTGGTTTCTTCTATTTTTACCTGATGTTGCTGACAATCCGTGAAATTATGTTTTAGTAACATAAGTTGCTCGACGCATGTTTCCTCTGTGTACTGAAGAACGTTGTCTTCGGAGCAAAGGTATGTGAGGTCATCTATTTCTTCGCAGCTGTCGACTACGGGCCTGTATTTGGACTTTTTCACCAGTAGGTAAGGATATTTCGGAATAATGACATAGGTTTTTTTTGTGGTAGGGTTAAAAATTGGAACAGGGATAACTTTATAATAGATATATGTGTTACTGTCTACTAGTGGGACTTCCAAAATAAAAACTATTTTACTACTATCTATAAACCCCTTAATTTTTATACTTCCCTCTAACTTAACTAGGTTATGAATATCTAACGGATAAACTAAGGTATGGTGCGTTTTGATTACCTTCAAAATATTAAATAGTTCCGTAGAGTTAATTATAGATTGATGTAATATATGTATTTTGCTAAAGGCAATGGCTGTTTCTAGTTCATAAATGATAGTATAAATAGTACGAAAATTATTTAATATTTGGTGCATACTATTCATGATTGAAATCAAATTGGAGTACTTAGTTTGATTTTGAACAAGAGACTGAAATTGTTTAATTTTTAGATTTAGATGTCTAGTATTGAAATTGATATCGTCTGAAACATTAAGCAATTTATCAAAAGCCCTTTGCATTAATGATACCCTTCGTTCAACGGAATGTTCCCTTTTTCCTAGATTACTTATCTCTAAATCATACTTCCTAGCGTCCTCGTTATCTAAATTACCTGTTATTACTTTAACAAGAGAACCCAATGGATTCAAAATACCTCTTTTTGTTCTTCTTGACGGTAAAATCTGCTGTAACCTGTCCTTAGTTAGTTCTAACAGTGAATCTATCTGTACGGTTAATCCTATAAGTTCCCTATATATCTCGCTATTACTATTACAAATAATTTTTAACTTATTATATTCTTGCATATTATTCTCTAATTGTAGGGCTAGAGAATTTAAATCTATTGTTTTTATGATGTCCCAGTGGTTATTCTTCATCAGAGCCGTCCCAATCCTGATCGGAACTATCCCGGGATTCTGATCGATTTTCTGGATGTTCAAAGTTGTCCCTTGATCCACTAGGGCGAGAAGTATCGACCACCATCTGTGAAGGACGTTTTACGTTTTTTTAATGCTACTCTCGTACGTCTATTTTTAAGCTTAACTGGGACTATGTTCCTGTCGACATTTCCCATGACGATTGCTTTTTCAAAACGAGGCAACTCTTTAGCTTTTCTAGTCCTAGTATTTTTCATAAAAATTGTGTCCCCATCTACTACACTTGGTATATTCTCTTCTCCTCCTTTCTTTTCCCTAACTAAACTTTTATGTCCAATCATCTGGCTACTCAAGTGTTCGTAAAGAATTTTCAGTCTTTTACGATGGTCTTGTAAAATTTTCTGCATTAAGTTTTTATTCCTATCGATATCAAAAATATTCCCTGACTCTGTTTGTCCAAAAACTACCTCAAAAGGTGTGAAATTTGTGGCACTATGAATTGTGTTATTATATCCCATGATCGCGTATGTCATTACGGATGTAGCATCTAAGTTACTTTGCTCGTATTTTGCTAACCTATATATTTCTATTATTGTAGAATGAAAACGCTCTACCATCGCCATTGAATTGGGATTATTGGGTGTTCCAATATGCTGATCTATTTTGTGCAGGTTCAACATTTCTTTGAGCAGTTCGTTATTAAATTCTGTGCCTGAATCACTACTTATCTTCTTGGGTGTTCCATACATACTAAAGTATTTAATTAAGGCTCTTACTACCTCTGGTGTACTTTTGTTAGGTATGTAAATAGCTTGTCCTAACTTACTAAATGCGTCCACCACTGTCAGATATTGGTTCTTTTCGATGTATAACAGATCAATAAAGACTTCTTGTAATGGCCCATCTGGAGTCTGTGTTAACTGTATAAATGGTTTCAGGGGTTTCCTTTCATATTTCATTTTTTTACATTCCTCACAGGCATTAATGATGGCAGTAACTGTTTCCTGCATCTTACTCCACCAGTACGATCTTTTTAATTTAATTACTGTCTCCCTAATACCCCTATGACAGGTTTTACCTTGGTGATATTTTAAAACTAAATTCTTTTGCTCATCCTCATCTGTAACGTTCACCACTCTTTCAGTACATTCAACAAATTGTTGGGTTCCCTTTTTATAGAGTGAAATAATAACGTTGACAAAAATTTTCCTATGGGCAGGATCCTCAAAATATATGAAATATTTATGCTTGTAGTCTATATATTCCTTAAGGAAATCCTTTACTAAATCCTGGTTATTCGTAGGTAAATGAACTTCCAAAATTTTTTGTTTGTCATTAGAAATGTCTTTTACAGCCAAGCTATCTTTAAACCAAGTAAAAATGTGAATTTGTCTAGGCTTAGTGTCTATCGCTTCTTTGAGGATAGGTATACCTTCATGCTCTCTATTGGATATAGAATTAGCTGTAGCAGCGTCACTTTCAGAATCTGATATTTCGATAGTCTCTAATTCTGGTCCCTTTTTACCAAGTTTTATAATCTCATTAGTCACCTCGTCTAAATGCTCCTGCAAGTTTCTTTCGTTTTCATCGACATTTACAATCATCGACTCACAATCATTTGTAACATTAATTTTGATGCGTGATAAGGCATCCGCATTTGTATTTTGTTGACCCTTTTTATAATGGATATCAAAATTGTAGTCCTCTAACCGTAATCTCCACCTAGTTAACTTGCTATTTGGTTCCTTTAACGAATTCAGCCAGGCTAATGGTCTATGGTCGGTATAAATAATAAACTTTCTACCATATAAATAGGGTCTGAAGTATTTGACCGCCCATATTATGGCCAATAACTCTTTCTCGATTGTGCTATATCTAGACTCTGTATCACTTAGTTTCCTGCTAGCAAACGCAATTGGTTTATCTGAGCCTATGTTGCCTTGAGACAAAACAGCGCCAACAGCGAAATTCGATGCGTCAGTTGTAAGAATAAAAGGCTTGTTGAAGTCGGGAAATTGCAGTAAAGGTGCATTTGTTAGTAATTCTTTACATGTTTCGAAACTTTTTCTATATTCGTCATCTATTACTATACTTTTTCCTTTCTTTAGACATGCTGTAAGAGGTCCTGTTATTTTAGAGAAATCCTTGATAAATTTTCTATAATATCCTATCAGACCCAAGAAACTTTTTATCTCCGTGACTGTTTTAGGTATTGGATATTTTAGGATAGCTTCTATCTTATCATTATTAGGCTTAAGGCCATCTTTTGTAATTGTATGTCCTAGGTATATAACTTCTTTTCTTAGAAACTCGGACTTATCTAGTTGAACTTTTAGATTTGTTTTTCTAAATCGTTCAAAAATTGCTTTGAGCTTAACGACGTGTTCCTGTAGGCTTGTCGAAAATATGATTACGTCATCTAAATAAACAAGGCAATGTAACCCTTGCAACCCTCTAAGTACACTGTCCATTGCTCGTTGGAAAGTAGCAGGCGCTGTTTTTAAACCAAAAGGCATTCTGTTAAATTCGTACAGCCCAAATGGTGTTGTAAATGCAGTTTTCTGCCTATCCTCTTCTTGAATTTGCAATTGATGATAACCAGAGGCGAGGTCCAAAGTTGAAAAATACATACTCTTTCCCAACTTATCAAAAAGGTCATTGATATTTGGCAAAGGGTATTTATCGTCTATGGTTATATCGTTTAATCGTCTATAATCCACTACCATTCTCCATTTCTGTTGGCCCGACGCGTCTAACTTTTTTGGAACTAAATGAACAGGTGCACTCCAAGGAGAGTTTGATTCTCGGATTACATCGTCACTTAACATCTTATCAACTTGACGCCTAATTTCCTCTGTTTGGGCTGGCGGTAACCTATATGCTTTGACATTAATTGGATCTTCGTTCGTAGTTCTAATCTTATGCTTGACATCATTCGTAAAAGACAACGGTATCTCCTCACAATAAAAAATATCCTTATATTCCTCACAAATATTCCATACCATGTTTCTTTCTTCCTCATTCATGTGGTTTAGTCGTAATTTGTTAAGATTTTTTAATAACAATTCATCCAGTCCATCCCTTTCGCTTAGGTTATTTACTGCTAATTCGCTATCATTATATTGTTCTACCTTAAATGGACTAGTGACCTTAAGGGTCATTTCTTTGTTTTTACAATTTTGAATAACCGTATATGCAAACCCATTAACGCAGTTTACTAAAGCACAAGGCATCCTTATTCCATCGGTTAATTCTTTGTAATCCAAAATGGCCGCGCCATAAGTTAAATCAACTGGAAGGTTAACTTTTACTTCACAACGTGCTGGCAGAACATACGTAAATGTTGACGAATAGACAAAAGGTATGTTCGTTGTTTTTGTGCACAACATTGACATTTCGTAGTCAATCTTCGCGCCTAATTGTTTCATCAGATTACTTCCTATCAAACCATCGTAGTTACTATCGACATCGTAAAGATAAAACTTATGATCCTCCGAGCATTTAAAAATTTTAGGCAATTGTGTACAAATAACGTGTGTATGTTCGCTAATACCATGTGTGCTAACGACATTAAAACGCTCCTTATATATATTATTTCTAAAGTATTGCTTTGCTATACTCGATCCGATAAAAGATCTAGTGCTGCCAGAGTCTAACATAAAAACTGCATTACCTAACTCAGGAATTATAATATATGGCAAAGAACGAAAACTAGTACACTTTAAAACTATATGTTCTCTCTGTTCGAGGCCCTTAGATGAAAATTTTCCGCACATACAGGCTCGTCCGAAGTACTTGATTGTAGTTCCCTTTCAAACGCAAACTGATTATTATCGTATGAATCATTGTTTGTGTAATTAACACGTCTAGAACTCGCAGTCCGCATAGTAACATCGGTGTTTGCACCTGTATTTGCAAACGGTGCATTATGTGCCGACGTCCATCGCCGATCATGCTGACTCGGCGTCCCTGCAGTTGACCTAGTCTGTAACGGAATTCGATTTTGTGCAAAATGCGAATTCCTTGATTGAAACGATGCGTTTTGTGAACCTGACTGGTTTACGGCATTTTGTGAACTACTAGATGCATTCGGATTTGCCTCTCTTGTTTGTGAGTTATGTAGTCTTTGGAAGTTGTTATTATGGTTTTCCGTAAATTTCCTTGACGGCTTATTTCTGCTATTTTTCAGATCATAAACTGTTTGGAAGCTTTGCTCTTCTAGAACAACCCTTAAGGCATCCTCCAAAGTCGTTACATTTCTCAATCGTACTAGCCTAACTAAATACGCTGGTAAATTATATAAGAAAACATTCAGCGACGAATTAGTATAAATATGTTGTTTGGCTTGACGTACGTTGACATTGCTTATCGTTTCATTGGTTTTTGCAATAAGAATACTACGTATGTTTTGTATCCTATGGCAAAAATCTAAATAACTTTCATTTTGGTTCATTTTTAAGGATTCCAATTCCAACACTAAACATTCTTCGGTCCTAGGATCCCCAAAATGTTGCACTAACAACTCTTTTAGTTCATCCCAATTATTTATTTGATCCCGCTCTCCTACTAGGTTCGCAGCTTTATCCGAAAGCTTACTTGTTACGACGTGATATAAGTATTCGTTCTGAGCATCTCCTCCTCGAAACTTATTTAATATATATTCGCATTTTTTTATGAATAGTGGGAGCTGTCTAGCATCGCCACTAAATTCCGGAATAATGCTAGTCATTGCTGACGGAATTGGTACGATCTGATCCATTGTTATTGAAACCCGAAACGCTACACACCAGGAAAATACCTACTTAGTGACACAGTTTAATACGAAAATTGTATCGTAATAGACTGTAGGTACTAAACAATTATGCCTACCTAATTGCTTTACCACGAGGTTTGTATCGTAATAAAAATGTACTAAACTAACTATATCTACGTATTTATTCTATCACAAAAGTTTTATCGCAATAAAATATGTATGTTACCCAGGTATTGTCTGACCCCTAATAACACAAACACATATATCTAATCAAAGAGGTACACTTAAAGGAAAACAGAAAGGATAGTGAAAAAGTTCTACTCACAGTCCCGAAGTTACTCCCATCTCCTCCTTGGACTATTATCACCACACTCAGCGTCAGCCTCTCGATGAAGTTGCTCAATAAATTTATTTGTTCGGCGATCTCTGTTAAACTGTTGGAACAGACGTCACAGCAGCTTTGTAGAATTTTATACTATACTGAGTGACTACAGAGATCCTACCGGCTGCGCCAATTAAGTAAACGACAGTCGGAGAGTTTATAAAAATAACTTTATTTAACTGACAGAGTGACAGTGAAGATAATAATAATCTAATCCTAAAGATACAAGGTACTTATAGCTAAATTATGCTAAGACGACAATTGTTGCGTGACGACAATGTCCTACATTATAATAACTTACTCACTAGATTTGGAAGAAGCTGTACTGCTGACAAAGCTAATTGTAGTAGGGTTACCACACTTAACTCACGCGACCGGCCGCGAGAGCGCGAAGGGGAAACTCAGCGCGCAAAGCAGCCGGACGCGGAACCGCGCGTGCGGGGGCAAGCTTGCGAAGGGGCAACTCAGCGCGAAAAGCCTCCGCACGTGACAGGGTCTGCCGGGACCGACAGCCGACCCCACGACACAGACAGACCCAACGACCGACCTCATCCCAAGCACAGCAGGGGCAAGCGGGGTGGTACCTCACACCCGGCGTCGCCGGCAAAAAATCACCAGCCTGGCACCTCCAAACCGCAGCCTGGACCGAGCGGTACAGGGCCGGCGAAGAGGGTACGCCCCGATGACACGGCTTCACCGAGCATGCTTCAGGGGGACGCCAAACGGGTGAGGATCCACCCCGCTCAAGGGGAGCAGAGGACCTACGCGCGAGCCACGAAGGACATCCCTGCGCGGCTGGCAGTAGCAATCTGCCTCGCCCCTCCCTCCAGAGACCTGACAAAGGATGAGGCCGAGCACATTAAGACGGACCTAGAGAACTTGGTTATGGACACAGACCCGACAGCACCACTCCCTGCCTTCCGCGGATACCCAAGGGTAGCGGAAGGTACCGTGCAGATGTGGTGCGAGGACGACTATGCCCTGACATGGTTGACCCAGAACGTGCCCAGAATCCGACTCCCAAACACTGACCTGACACTCACGGTACTGAGACAGACTGACGTGCCCACCCGTGTCCGAGTCTCGCTATTCGTCCCTCATTACAGAGGCGACGTAGCCAGACTCCACGGTATTCTGATCCGTCAGAATACCTGGTACGACATCGCTAGGTGGACACTGTATAGGGCGACTACCGTCGGTGGCGACAACTATGGGACCTATTTGACCCTGGGTGTGCCACCGGAGGAAGCCGTAAAGGTCCGGGCCCGGGAGCGACGCATATCTTACCTACTCGGGTCGATATACGTACGCTTCTGGCCCACGACCGAACCCTCCGACGTCCAGACCGACAACGACACCAAGACTGCACAACCGACGCTGACAGCGACAAACGACCCGGACATTGACAAACTGGAGGAGGTCATGGCCCGAGCGGCAATGGCTGATGACGCCGACACCAATCCGCCCGAATCACCTGGCTGGAGCGAGCGTCTACTCGCCTCGTCACCGGGGGAAAGACACGACGACAGATACAGAGAGGGGGGGGTTGAGAGGCTGTCCGATGGATCCATCTCCGACTAACCCCTCTCCATCGCCGTCAACACCCATCAACATCATCCAGACAAACCTCCAGCACAGCCAGACTGCCACGGCTAGCTTACGCAGGGCACTGGAGGTAAAGCCCCGAACCATCGCACTGATCCAAGAGCCGTGGATCAGGAACAATAGAATATGTGGCCTCGGTAACATCGGAGGTAAGATAATTCTCAACACACACATCACTGATAGACCAAGAACTTGTGTCTACATACCCGAAGGCATTCCTATCGCACCACTTACTCAATTCTGTTCCAGAGACCTGACAGCTGTCAGGCTCCAGACCGATGGTAGCGTTCCAGATGTTGTACTGGCTTCGGTATACATGCCGGGCGAACACGCGGACTGCCCGCCAAAGGAGATGACCGACCTGGTACAACACTGTGAACGCGCCGAACTGGAACTGATCATCGGCACCGACTCAAACGCCCACCACCCGCTCTGGGGCAGTAACTCACCGAACTCCAGAGGAGAGGTACTATCCACCTATTTATTCTCTACTAACCTTAACATTGTAAACCGCGGCTCGGAACCCACTTGGGTCACAGTCCGAGGACAAACGATTATAGATCTAACACTTGCTACAGAAAACGCGACGAACTTTATTACAAACTGGCACGTATCGGACGAACCTTCCTGCTCAGACCACAGAAGGATTCGCTTTACACTAACTACCAAGATTAGGAAGCCCGAACCAAGACGTAACCCGAGGCGCACCGATGTTCCCGGGTTCAAACGCCTCCTGGCTTCCCTATTAACTAGGCACCTAACACAAGTAACCATAAGAGACCAGGCACAATTAGAATACACTGTAACAAAAATATCAGAATACCTAACTGAAGCATACCACGCATGCTGTAAACTAAGACCGCCACAAACCAAGAAGGAGAGGAACCCTTGGTGGAACGCCGAACTTAGTAAACTCAGAGATGCGCTACGTAAGCAATTTAACAGAGCAAAAAACACAAGGCTCCCGGATGACTGGGAGATATACAAAGAGACACAATATATATACAAAAAGCAGATTAGAACCGCCAGGAGGACCGCCTGGCGTAAATTCTGTGAATCCATAGAGACAAATAATGAAGCCGCAAGGGTAAGCAAGATCCTATCAGCTGATCAGGACCGAACTCTTGGCGCGCTGAAAAAACCCGATAACTCATACACACTAACTGACTTTGAAACCAGTAGGGTCCTTCTCGAGACTCACTTCCCAGACTGTAAAATCCTGGAGGACAGGACGTGGGAGGCTGAACCGGAATGGACCCCAACGGATCAAGACTGGTCAAGAGCCCGCAATATAGTAACAGAAGACCGAACAAAGTGGGCTATTAACACCTTTCAGCCATACAAGTCGGCAGGGCTGGATGGCATCTTCCCAGCCCTGCTGCAGTGGGGGGTAGATTGTCTGACACCATGGCTGATGGAGATCTACCGAGCCTGTATAGCACTCAGACAGATACCTCTCGCATGGCGCGAGGTAAAAGTCATTTTCATACCCAAACCAGGAAAAACCGATTACACGCAACCCAAGGCTTATAGACCTATAAGCCTCACATCCTTTCTACTGAAAACCCTCGAGAGACTATGTGATAGGCACATTCGAGATGGACCTCTTCGGATGAAACCACTCCACAAACACCAGCATGCGTACTCCACAGGCAAATCAACAGAATCCGCGCTACACAGCGTGGTTTCCAAAATTGAATGCGCAGTGGACCACAAATGCTCAGCACTGGCCGCTTTCATTGACATCGAGGGCGCTTTTGACAAAACCATGTTCAACAGCATTAACATGGCACTCAACAGTCACAACATAGACCCGACCATGAGTGGCTGGATCACCAACATGCTCAAACTGAGAGCGGTGCAAGTCACAGTAAACGACACTACGAGGGCCATCGTTGCGAAGGGCTGCCCGCAAGGCGGCGTCCTCTCGCCGCTCCTTTGGAACCTTGTAGTAGACAGCCTCATCAAAACACTCAACGACAAAGGTTACTACACGGTAGGTTACGCCGATGACATAACCATTATAATAAACGGCACCCACGAAAACACTCTATGCAACCTCATGCGTCAAGCTCTAAAAATAATAGAGGAATGGTGCAACAGGCACCAACTCTCAGTGAACCCTACAAAGACTGAACTGATTCTCTTCACAAAAAAGAGGAAACTGACAACACTACAGCTACCAAGATTCTTTGGAACAACCCTGAGCCTATCAACTGAAACTAAATACCTTGGCATCTTTTTAGACAAACAGCTGAACTGGGCAAAACACACCAACTATATTATTACAAAAGCCAGCATATCCCTGTGGCAATGCAAGCGACTGCTTGGCAGGAACTGGGGAATTAGCCCCAGGGTCACCTACTGGCTATACACCACAATCATCCGACCAATTATCACATACGGCTCACTGGTCTGGTGGCCAAGGACAGACCTGAGCACAGCCCAAAGGAATCTCGAAAAACTCCAGCGGTTTGCTTGCGTTGCAATCACTGGCAGTATGAGAACTACACCCACCGCCGCCCTGCAGGCAATGCTTGGACTGCCTCCTCTGCACCTCATCGTGCGAGAGGAGGCGACCCTGGCCGCCTTTAGGCTCCATGTATCAGGAACACTAAGCAAAGACTCCAGAGTTAAGCACACACGTATAAAGGAAGATGCGATCAAACGACGACCAATTATGGCATCACCCTGCGATAAAGCCCCGAAAACACACCACTTTCATAGGCACTACAACATAATACTTACAGAAGAACCTTGTGACTACTCAGGCTCGGAAGAGATGAGAGTATACACAGACGGATCTAAGACCGACTCCGGGACTGGAGTTGGAGTTTTCTCACACGACTTCAACATAAAGATATCCAGCCCGCTGGGTATGTTCAACACCGTCTATCAGGCGGAGTGTGTGGGCATCATACAGGCGGTCCACGCCCTGAAAGCCAGGAGAGTTACGGACACACACATACGCATACTCTCCGACAGCGCCTCAGTTCTTCAATCCTTACAGAAAACACATATTACCTCAAAGTTGACACTAGAATGTCACAATGCACTCGAACAAATAACGGTATCTAGCCGCAACACGGTGACACTGCAATGGATAAAAGGACACAGCGGTTCGCTAGGGAACGACGCTGCTGACGAACTTGCTAGACGAGGATCCAGCACGGCGGTCTGTGGACCCGAGCCTATCGTACCCATCCCCTTCAACCAGATACGCAGATGGCTGCAGGAGTTCACCCATACTCAAGCGGAGCACTGGTGGACCTCGACACCGGGTTGCAGGCAATCCAAGGAAGCCATGCCATCCGTGGATACCGGGCTAACCCGGCGTTTACTACGCCTGGATAGGAACGGCCTGCGCCTAGTGACGGGGACCATCACGGGCCACTGCTCGCTGAACAAACACTTTCACACAATAGGCATAACGGACAGTCCTCTGTGCAGGGCGTGCATGGAGGCTGAGGAAACCGTCGCGCACGTGCTTTTTGAATGCACAGGCGTCACCCAGATTAGAACACAGACCCTCGGGACACCCAGATCTTTCACAGATGTTCTGAACAGACCAGGAGATTTAATTAACTTCTGGAGGGAGGTGGGCTGGTTGGAATAACCACCAATGGCCGCTATGGCCCACGCACAATGGTCCACTGAAGGACTAAGTGCGGAAACCAAACCCCATAACATAGAACATAGAACATGGTATTATAAACAACACAACAGTAGCGGCCGCACGACACTTGTATGAAAGATGCGAATCCAATATTCTCTCTGCGGCGAACGAAGAAAGAAAACAAAACACAAATAAGCGCTTGAGAATGTGACAAACGGCGGAGGCGGGCGTGCGTTTGAGTAAAACCGGTTTATTCAGGTTATCGCAACTTTTAAAATTCTATTCCCTGTAATAACCGGTTACCAAAATTATTTAGGTTTAGTCGAAACCATTTTTGCAATGAACCGGTTAATCTATGAACGGTTTTATGAAAAATAACAGGGCTGGCTAAGCGTATCCAGACTTGTCTCTATGGTTTTAATATTTTTTTATCTCTCAGCTTCAATAAAGTTCAATAGTTCAATAATCATTGCGATAGAAATAGTTTATAGTTAAACGTCACTCTCGTAGAGTTTAGTTAGTGTTAGTTCTGTGTGCTTTAGTTATTACTCTGAGGTTCTGTGATGTCAGTGATGTCACTAGTCAAACTTTTTGCGCCAAGAATAGAAAGAGAACTTTTGTTGTCTATGATTGCGCTCTCGTCTGTGGTGGTGGTCTGTGATTATTTGTTTGACTTGTAACTTAGCTTGACCGGGCGCTGAAATTAAAACTTTTGAAAAGTGCTTGATAACTTTTATGTCCAAACTTTGAAACACAAAAATCAAGATGGGAGACGATCTGCTTGCAAATAGTGCAAATACAGAAGCAACTAATACACAAACACAAAATTCCCAAGTTGACTGGAGTCAGCCCATCACTCCATCTTATATTCCTACGATATGGGGAAGATTGTATTCTACTAAAGTTGCTGTAGCTGGGAAACACTGCTGGAATAATGCCCAATATCCTGAATACTATGGTAAGAACGTATCTTTTGTTCTTAATTCCATAATCATTTGAAAAATCCATTCTACCTTCATGTGGTTATTCTGAATCACAATGTATTTTTTAACTCTTTAAATCATGTCCTGTGTTTGTTAGTTACTAATGGATGCATATGGTTTTTATTTCCTAACAATGTAAGCTTAGATATTTTAAAATATTTAAATGAGTTCCCATGTTATCCTTCAGTCTACCCCTTGTTTGACTCCAAGGAACATGGGGTCTTTACGGGGCTTAGTCGGTAGGTCGTCTTAGAGGCGGAGTTGCTTCTAAGCAGCCTCTCTGAGAGAAGAAACTTATTTGTATGTTAAGCCCACCATTGGCAGTTAAACCTCACTGCAACCTTGCTAACTGAATAATAGGTAATGCCATGATTATTACATCACGCCTGTATTCCCCGAAGGTTTATGTAGAGGTGTACAGTCACGAGCACCAATATGTATACACTTAGCAACTTTAAAAAGTGATTTTCTCCTACTGTGGTGATTGTAATTTTATGTTGTTACGAACATAGTATTTTGGAACCCACACTAATATGAAATATGTCTTATCTCAAAGTTGCAGTTGTTATTCCATGTGAAAATCGCTTTTGAATTTTGCTAAGTAGATACATATTGGTGCTCGTGACTGTACCTATAAATAGTACACCCACATTTCGCCAGTTACGTTTAAGTACCATGTAGTAGGGGGCAAGCCTATTGTCATCAATCGGGCACAAATATAGACACCGGGCTGCTGCTGAGAAACTCCAGATGCAAAACCCAATAACACTGCCCAACACGGAACCTCATGCTCAGCAGCAGCACTCGCGACCACTAGACCAATGAGGCAGCCATGATTATTGTTCATCTTATTGACCCTTCGGCTTGGAGTGAGTTAATATCATGTATTATTTTATACACACACAGATCTCATACAGCCAGAGTTTACTCTGGGAAGGGCCCTCAACTGCAACTTCATAGTGAAAAAAGATATGATAAAAGAAAATATTATAAAAAATGTCAGCAAACAACAGTTTATCATAAGAAGAGACATGTCGTAAGTTTCTCAAACTTTTTTAAGATTAACATAACATCATTAGCATTAACTTTTCAATATACATCCTAACAACTAATACTTCATTTCAGGGAGCCTCTTTGTCCTGCTATAATAACTGATCTATCATACAATGGGACCTACATCAATGGGGAAAGGATAGGCAAAGGAAACTGCTGCATATTAGATAATAATGATGAGATATCTGTCACTCATCCCATTGTTAAAAGTTAGTAACATTACATTATTTTAAAGTTTTGTGGTGGATTTTCGTGTGATATTTATTCAGCTTCAGAATAGAAACTTATTGTAAACTTTCATGAACATCAAATAAGTTTTGAAAGCACGTTAAGCCGTTGGTCCCGGCTGCCATTTGTGGATCTTTGACAGTCGTTACGAGTCGTCAGAAGACCGAAAGTCTGACACCAGCTTTACCTAGGGGTATCATATTACCCAGTTACTGGGTTGTGGAGGTCAGATAGACAGTCGCTCCATGTAAAATACTGGTATTCAGCTGCATCCGGTTAGACTGGAAGCCGACCCCAACATAGTTGGGAAAAGGCTAGGCAGATTGATTGAGAAAGATATTTATTTAGATGTTTGTTTTTATATTTTTTTTGTTTCAGTTTTTATTTTCAAAGACTTGCTGAAAAATGAGCAGGATCAAGTTCCTAAAGAAATATCAAAAAAGTACTATATCTCCAGGACATTGGGCCAGGGTGCCTGTGGCTTAGTTAAACTAATTTATGACAAAGTACTGCTTCTTTTAATTTTATTATTCTATTGATTATCTTATAGCATCACATTTGAACAAATTCTTAATTTCAGATCAAATGTACAAAGTATGCTATGAAAATAATTAAAAAAAGCAGAATGACAAATGGACAAATTAACCATTTAAATGACCCCGAAAAGATAATGAATGAGATTACTATTATGAAATCTGTAAGGCATGTAAGTAAACTAGGAAGCTTGAAACTTGTGTGGAAAAAATCAGTATTATCATGCCCTTCCATCCCAATTTTCTTCTCTTGTCTTCTTCCATAATATAATCAGATGTCATCACTTGAAAAAAAAATACCTTACTTTACCTTTTTTCCTATGCTTGAAATGTTTGCATACCAAACTGATGTATTTTCATATGTATTCCTTCTTTTTTTATACTCAATGATTTTGAATTTTTTAGCCGTGCATTATCTCCACTGAAGAAGTGTTTGACTCGCGCGAGGCTGTCTACATTGTCCTAGAACTGATGCAAGGAGGAGAACTATTTGACAGGATCACTAAACAGGGTCACTTGTCTGAACAATTTACCAGATTCTTATTCAGGCAAATGGTGCTAGCTGTAAAGTACCTCCACTCTCAAGGCATCACCCATAGAGACCTAAAGGTTAGTATTATTTATTTTACTATTTCTTTAAATGTTAATATATATCAGATACAATAAAATGCCCAATTTTCAGCCTGAGAATGTGCTACTTGAGAGTGAGCAGGATGACACTCTAGTAAAAATAACTGACTTTGGTTTGAGTAAGTTTGTTGGAGAAGACAGTTTCATGAAGACCATGTGTGGGACCCCACTGTACTTAGCCCCCGAGGTGTTGAGAGCAAATGGACAAAGGAGCTATGGCCCTGAAGTTGATGTGTGGAGTCTGGGAGTCATTTTCTTTGTGTGGTAAGAATAAAGAATATATTTTGAAATTGCTTTGTTTTCATTAAAGCTCTCTCTATTTTGTAAACGAGTTGATCATAGAACTAAATCATTTATTAACTGATTACAGTCTGGTTGGGTACTTGCCGTTTTCGGCAGATTACAAAGACATGACTCTCAAAGATCAAATCCTGAGTGGGAGGTACAGGTACTCGCAGTCACACTGGAAAGGCATCAGTTTGCAGGGTAAACTGCTGATGAAGAGAATGCTTACAGTACAAGTTGGCAGGCGGATCACTCTCAATCATATCCTGAACCACAGCTGGATGCAGGTAAATGCTGATTTTTTTATGGCTACTCCTAAATATCATCAACATGATTCCTACTTATTAAGTTATTGTTTGTTTACAGGACAATGATGTCATCATCAGAGTAGAAAAATTACTTTGCCAAAAACAAGTAATGTTGGGCATGACTCAATTGACAGTTTCATCTTCATGTGAAGATGATGAGAATGGTAATGCAGATACAGTTACTGTGATAAGGTTGGTGGCAACTGGAAAACGTGCTCTGAGCAACAGCTGCAGCTCATGTGAACCTAATCCTAAGAAACTACGAGTCGGAATATCTATTGAAAAACATAATGATACCACTTCCACCAACAGCTACTGCTCTGATGACTAGATTTGATTAAAATCTTTGACAATTTTATATATTACTGGTTCTAATAATTCTATTGTCATGTTTTACACAATTATGATACTCAATTTGTGACTGTACATTCCAGGTAACGGTAATTTTGGAAGTGTGATTAATTAATGACGGGTATTTTCTGTGTTTAAAATACCATTTTATTATTTTGAATTGTTATTTTTAATAATTATTTTTCTAATTTTGTTCTGTAAGGACATGTGATATTTTTTAATGTTTCTCAATTTTAATTAGTCCAGTGTGGCACTTTTGTTAAGAGATACCTACTTATTGATTTGTAATGTTCCAAGTGCATAGTGTGCAAGTATAGCTGAATAAAGACATAGAAATCTAGTGTACAAGGTGTACACTTTTTTTTCTGTCTTTATTCAACTATAGATCATTATTATATTATATATTTGAGATGTGCACAGATTGTGACAGTTTGTTTATTTTTTATTTTACTGAATGCATGATTAAGGATTGCGTTGTTGTTTTTAAGTGCCATATTAATATTATTATGCCTAGTGCCTTGAATTCAAATCAGGCTTAAATATCTGTTAAACCACTGCCATTTTTGTATTAATGGGAATTATAATTAGATCTTTAGAATAAACATGTGGCAAGCAAGCAGTAGCAAATTTTTAACTTGTACTAAAAGTAATTAAAACCAAATAATAAAAAAAAAGCTGATTCCTGATAAATAGTCATTAGATAATGTACGATTAATTATTGAACTTAAGAAGCCAAATCCGCCTCGGATACCACCAACTTAGTTTTATATCATGTTTGTCTGGATTAGATATTGTTGATTAAAAAAAATGGTAATTGGTTTTATTGTCAATAAAACGAATTTTATCAAAAATAAATTATATTTTTATTTCAATTCCGTGAGAAGCTATGTACACTGTTATGTACAAACACGATTCATGTAATTATTATATTATTTGAAAAAATTTAGACAAAAATTAAATTTATTCAGTCTTCTATGATATTCAATACAGTTTAACTTTGTCTTTCTACAAAGAAATGCTTGGAACAATAATAAATATAGTTATAATAACCTTAATAAATTAAATAATATTACACACATAAATCGATTCGTTCGTTTCGTAATTCAAAATAATAACATACATCTTATTCAGAATCAGTTGCGATCCTTTATAAAAGCTGATTACACCCCCATAACGTGTTCGCACTTTTATTGAACATTCACAATAAGACACCATTTATAAACTAACGTCATGTGTCAGGTTTGCAAGCAACTTCTTGAGACCTTCACCAAAGAAACCAAGCATGAATAAAGAAACCGTAAAGACATTCAAGACAATACACAGATTTTATCAATAAACTATTTATATATTAGGTGCAATTAAATAGCTTCAACATCTGTTACATTACACCTAAACCTAAAGTACATCCATTAGGAACTTGAATGACAAAGATTGTTAAACTGTATGAATAATTTCATATTAGAACACTGTTCAAACTAATAACTACAGATTTTATTTCGCTTCGATAAGTCGCAAATAATTAATGTGCTAGTTAACATTTCAATAAATATGTGTTGAATTTTATAACAAAACATTTGAGGTAATTAAAATACCAACATAAAAGACAAAAGGCATTACGGATATAATTATGTGCCTTTACATTGATCAATTGTATGACTACAATTAATAAAAGAATATGAACAATTGCTTGCATTAATTATTATTATTATTTCAGTAGGCACATGGCTTCTTAATTAAATAGGTAACAGTAGCTACAGTGATGCCTAGTTTCTAACTATGTACTCACAATCACACAGTCATTTTTACTCTATAACATAACCAACCCTCTTTTTAGCAATATGCCTTACGACTCAGTCTTATAAAATAATTGTGTTGCAATAAAATCACTATAATTATTGAATTCCCCGTTAAGTATCTCGTCCGGAAATGACTTGCGAACTATGGGATAATTATAGATCAAACTATGTTTTAATTTGCTTGCTTAGCTTGAATATACAATGGCGATATTGAATAATGAAAAGGGATCCTAATTATAGTTATTTAATTGGAACATCTTGCTCTGTCCCAAAAGCGTTATCTCACTTTGCTCTCACTTTCTTAACACGGAGGTAATTTCATCCAATATAAATGTCATCACGTGTTTATTCACCTTCGTGAGCTGCACTGTGCGAAGGCTCCCTGGATTGTGTTTCCGATTCTGTAAATATAATCTAAAATTATTGCCATTTCAAATCAAATGTGAAGTCTTGGTAGTGCGCCCCGCCTTTGTCACCAAAGCCACCACTTATGCAGAAGCATATTATAATTGCGCTGGGGGACTCACCTACCACGCTACTACATTACTTTTGAAGTAACTGAAACAATGTGAACAGTTTTGGTAATTGTTTGTAGTTGGCTTATAAGAGTGATCAATTATTATTGTACATGTCGCAGATGGATTACCTAATCGGCTGTTTTACAAAACCGTTAGTTGTTTTACAAAACAGCTCCTTTATGTAAATGCCATTTCGCTACATCTAATAAAACCGGTACCCAAGTTTAGATGAAATGCAGACTGGGTTATCTGCAGTCCCAATAAGCGTGTGGTGTGGCTTCTAATCACACACTTTTATAAAATATTTGTTCCTCTAACTTTCTGATCTTTTCTCACATTCGACCGTAATAACTATGCTACCCCCGACCCGAAACGAGTTTGGTTAGGTCGGAACTGCGACGCGCGCGAGCCGCATTGGTCGCAAAGCTAGTTCACCCTGACCAATTGGTTTGAGTCAGGTCAGATTAGAACTGTGACCAACTTCTACTTCTAAATTGGTCGCAGTTACTTGGCTATTTAATATTTTTAGGACCGACTTTCATAAAACTGATAACTTTTTATTAAAATTTACCTAAAACTGTTTTCACTTGAGTTAGGGTAATTTTCACTCATATTACTCGTTTTATTAGGGTTTCGTAGTAAACAAGGAACCCTTATAGTTTCGCCATGTCTGTCTGTTTCTCTGTCTGTTTGTCCGCAGCTTAGCTCAGAGACTCTTTGAACTAGAAAGCTGTAATTTGGCGGGTATACATATTAATCACGCCGACAAAGTGGGAAAATAAAAACTAGTTTTTTTTTTTTTTGTGTCGCCCGCCTTTTGCCTGGTTGGTTTTGGTTATGAGAAATATAAAGAAAAATGTAAAGTATATTTGTGTAAAATTCACGGCAGTAGTATATATAACGAAATTAAAAGGAAAACTATCACAGATAGGTAGGCTTTACAATTCAACGAGTAATAATCGACCAACTTACATTTGGGGTTGCAAAAACATGTTCTCCCATACATCCCGTATGGGAAAACATGTTTTTCAACTACAAAGTTAAGTTTGTTCTTGCGATAAATTCATCCCAACTACAGAACCCTTCATTGTGCGTGGTCCGACACGCACTTGGCCGGTTTTTTATATTTCTCTTTCGCACGCCATTATTGTTGTTATAATTATAACACACAAAGCCACGAGAAGGTTTTTATATTATTCAATAATTCTAACCACTACCCTAATTGTGTAATACATACTCGATCAATCGAGTCGTTGAGCTCCTTAAGTTTTGAGTTGAGCTGCACGGTCACTGACAAATGCGTGCACTGACTGGACAGGTCCACTCAATCTGTGTGGTTCTTTCCTCAAAAGATCATTTCAGACACCAATCTTCATGATCTTCACATGTTCTGACCAAGATTATGTATAGAGTATGAAATAAATATGATTGACGTTTAAAAGTGTTTTGTACAAACCTACTTATAGAAATAAAATCATTTATCATTTAATCACAATCCGAATCGTTTTGAAAGAGATCCATTGCTTCATAAGTTCGAAAAAAAAACAGAATTTAAGGAGTTCAACGATTCGACGAACGTATTGTTCGTCGAATCGTTGAACTCCTTAAATTCTGTTTTTTTTTTTAATTCTGTTTGTCCAAGAAAGGACATTTGGGTATGCCATGTATGACCATGATAAAAACTAAATGACCGAAAATGTGTTACGCAATTAGATAGCTGGATAAGTTAAATATACAAGTATTTGGATAGACATCCCAAAAACTAGTAGTTCTATAATTTTTTTTAAACCTAAATTTTCAGAAGAGTCGTTTTTTATTTTAGTGTGAATTTACTTTGGTTTTATTTGAGTTGCCATCAACAAATAAAATATACATGTACCAACATGAAATAGTTTATAATTTTTTTCTTAAATGGAGCGGTCTAAAAATATTATTTCAGTGGTTCCTAGTTCCATATTTTTGTCGCTCTTATTTAGGTGTAGTTTGATGCTGGTTGAATATTTCTCGGAATAAAAAACCAACAACCCTACAAAAAGCGGACATCTCCTTTAGAATTAAAATCAACAATATGAAGTTTCATTTCACGCTGTTTTATATAACCTCTAATCGTTGACCCGCTGTATACTCGTAGATATATCGAAAACGTTTATGCAATTCTGCGAGTTATAGTTCAGTAATTATGAAAAACCGCTAAACATCGTTCAGCTGTTTTACATAACGGAGCTGTTTTGTAACACAGCTAACTAAGCAATACATCTGAGACATATACATTACTTCTTACTTAGTAAATATTATATGAATCTAACTATTTAGATTCTGAACATAATTATAATGAAACCGTCAGCTTTGACGGCATATGAAAAAATTACGCTGTAGATAATTTGAATAGCAATGATGAAGCAAAAGCTAGATTGAAGAGATTTCTCAGAGAGACATGATAAGTATAATAGGAGAAACCATTTTTTTTTATTACTTTACTAAATGAGTGAAATAGCTGTGTATTTATTAACTCACCGGCAATAGCTCGCTCAACTCTTGATTTGTCTCTAACGATGTATATCGCAGTTAACAAAAAGAATATGCCACCAATGACTTCAACAAAACACGTCATGAACAGTGCATATTGTAACGACTTGAATTTTACTAGAGGGGTAGGGTCCTCCTTAACGCCTATAGGTGACAAAGATATTTTTAAATGTTCCGATATCTGAAACAAAAAATAAACAATAATAAAATAACTGTAGTGACAAATAAAAACAATGCAGGATTTCTTCCATCCCATGTTTTCATTCGCAGATACACACGCTTACACTTATACTTTACATAATAACATTGTATTGCTATCACAAATCGGTTGGGCACGCGTAGAAAACGGCAATATTTCCCTTAAGACGGTAACGAGGCCAGTCCACTGCTGGGCGTAGAACTAGAACTGATGCTTACGTATATTACGAGTATGTGATTAAACTACTTACCAATCCGACTAAGTAGGGACTTCCAGCGTCGCCAAACATGTGTGATATCAAAATTTGGAAAGCTTCTGCTGTAGACCGCCTCGGTGGAATCACCACATACTGAAATATAATAACTTCGTTAGCAGCTATAAATGAAACACTTTGTTTTATATGCAACAAAACAACACTAAATACATACTTTTGTAACAATCACCAATTCACAAACTACTTATAGTCCATAGGTTTAGGTAGTTAAATAAAGGTAAACAAAAAAAACCACGTGACGAGACAGCTGTCCAGTAACCGACTAAACATAATACCTGTCACTTCAGTTGTCATGCTACGTCACAGTTGTACTCTTCAATTTAGCAACGTTATAATTCAGTGACTTTTAGAGTTTGGGCTCTTTACAATAGACAGATCACAAAATGTTATAATACTATACGTAAATCGAACTAAACAATTCAGCTCAAGCAGTTACATCTACGAAGAGAAGTATAAGAATAAATGATAAAGTTTAACATACATTAAATAAAAGAGGAAACTATTGTAAAAATTTAAAATAAATTTATTTTGGTTTATCGTATTTTTAAACATGAAAGTGTCACCTATAAAAACTTTTTTTACTATTTGTTTACCTTTATTTAACTACCTATACCTATGGAGTATAGTACCGGTATAAAATGACATGCAACTATTCTTACAAAACAGTTATACTACAAACCCAAATACGTAGGATTTATGTATATTTATCGAAATGCTATGATTGAAACTCCAAATACTTTAAACAGTGTTAGATATTGAAAGAAAATGACTATAAAATAAAATTAGCACATTTATTGAGATAAGCGCCATCTGTAATGTCTTTCATTTATTATTTGTCTCAGTAGAAAGGATGGAAACAAAGGGAGTAATTACCGCATGCTAAAACCGACAGATGGCGCTGTTACACACAATGAAATCGGTCCACCCGGCTTGAATGTTCTAAAAATATTCCAATGAGACCACAAGTTCCGAAAATACTTAATCACAACTTGGCAATGGTGAGCCGTCAATATGTGCTAATGAGTGACTGATTCTAAATATTATAGGTATCATATACAAAGCAATTATAAATAAATAATTTAGAATGATGACTACACAAACCATGCTAACTTTTGCATGCATCAAAATACTTCAACCAAAAATAATCCAACAAAACCATATTTATACGCATTAAAAAAATTGCTAGCAACACAACACAAATAAATAAAACCACCTCAATAGGCTGCCCCTGAATGCGATCGGTTTTGTAAGCGGGGAAAAGCAAAACCGATAGCCAGAGGCGTCCCTGCGGTCGGAGTCTCTTACCAACAATATATCGGCTATTATTGCCCAGTTGAGATTCAAAGCGACTTGGCCTATAAACATGAAGATGAACGGCGCGTAGAAGTAGCCCTCCACGAAGATGATCGCGAGCGTCATGGCGGGCGCGGACACCAGCAGGCCCGCGCCGCAGATGACGGGGTGCGCGCGCGGCCAGCGCTTGCGCAGCACCGTGCCCAGCCACGCGCCCAGCGGCACGCCCAGCAGCCCCGCCACCATCGTGATGCCGCCGAACTTTAGCGACACCCTTCATGCAAAGTATCGGACCGGTCATCACATGCACCGCTCACAGCGGCGTTGGGAACCTCATACGATATCGAGCGACTCCAAATCTTTTAGAGTTTGACGATTGACTTACGAGCTTATTTTGGTAATGTTCGACTACTTCTGCTATATAATTACGCAACACATTTTGGTTAACGATTCCGACTAATCTGTTTCATTTTGACAGTTCAACAACATTCATTGCGTTATTTACGTTGTCGAGCCGATTTTTTTTTTCGAACTTGTGACGCAATGGATTAGCAATCTGTTTCAAAATTATTCCGATTCTGATTGATCATGTATTAAGTAATTAGGGTACTGGTTCGACACGAAATACTTTATCACGAAATCGTCCGCATCCCGACCAATGCCCTAATTGCGTAATACACGATCAATCAGAATCTGAATCCATTGTTGGCCAACCATAAGTTAGAAAAAAAAATCTGCTCAACAACGTAAATAACACAATGAATGTTGTTGAACTGTCAAAAATAAACAGATTAGTCGTAATGGTTTACGAAAACGTGTTGCGTAATTAGATAGCAGATCGTGTCAAACTTGAATTAGCTAAGAATTACCGAAATATGCATGTGAACAAAACCGTAAAAAACTTGCTTTACAACGAGAATATGCCATTGAAAATTTTTCATAGAATTTTCTTTTTCATAAGGTATAAGTAATATTTCCCAATTTTATTACGAAAATTGTTGCATTCAATTGCATGCTAAATGTATTGGTTAGATAAACATAAAAACTTATATCTTGAACTGAATACTATATGATGTTCGACTGAGTTTGCCATGCATTTAATTTTTATTAACGTATAGTAAATAATATAATATTTTGAAAAAAAAAACATGTGTAATTGACATGACTGAAGCTTCTGTGCAATAATTAGGTGTGTATTATCGAAGCGGCATTCTCTACAATTAGCATTTTGATGAGATGATTGTACCGCATCATGAATTCCCACACAACATGATTAAGTAACGAATATAATGAAGTGTTGCGAAACCGCGTCATCTCATTGGAATATCTTCTCCAGAATCAGTTCGAGCCGGTGATCGATTTCTGCTTTAAATAGCTTGCATGCGCTGTCGAGCATGCAAGCCGGGTCCCGGCAATGTGTCCAGCTCTTTATAATAATGTGCTCCACAAAAAACAAGGAAATAGTTATTCGAGATGACACATTCCCGGGACCAATAAAGGCAGAAAGCGCTCACCAGAATGATATCGGCCACAATCGACCAGGTAAGGTTGAGAGTCGTCATGCCGACGAATATGAGGAAGTAGGCGAGGCCAACATTGCAGTCCACGGTGATGAGGGCGAGGAAGACGACGGGCGCGGAGGCGAGCAGTGCGAACCCGCAGATGAGCGGGTCGCAGTCGCGCACGCGCGGGCGCAGGCGCTGCGCCAGCCACGCGCCCAGCGGCACGCCCAGCGAGCCCGCTGCCATGCCCACCAGCCCGAACTTGTACGACACGCTGCACCACGCTCATACATTACTCTCCTATCACTATCATCCCTGCTCTTGTCCCAATTTATTCGGGGTCAGCGCAGCATCTTTTTGTTCCATACATCTTTTAGCCGTCATCTCAGAAGTCTCCCCTCCCACTCACTCTTTAGCTAACTGTCTATCTAATATACTGCTATTCTAAAGCCAGAGCGACCACTATCATTGATGTCTTTCGTTAGTAAAAAACTTGTGGAATCCAAAAATTGTTAGCGTGCAATAAATCACTGATCGGCACACACTTAAAATTCCTTGCGACCTATGATCCTATACAAATATTTGTCATATCAAGACTTCTTTCTAGCGGAAATCGAATCCGCTAACTCGTAAAGAAATACACAATTTTCATAAAAGTTAGAATACATTTCAATATTAGAGCTTCAGTCTGCCTAGAATTTTAATTTTCCATGGAAACCTTTTGTTGAAGACTCACCTGCCAATAGTAATATCAACGTCGGGTTGCATGCTGAGGCCCAGGAAGATGAATTGCGGACCCCACCACGCAAGAGCGCCTGTCACGAACGCTACGCATGTGAACGCGAGCGTCGACAGCATAAACGACGGACTGAAACATTAAAAAGTAGTTCACGTCTAAAATTTAAAACAAAAACTACCCCTAACTAAGCGTAGAAAAATAGGGGTTGATTTTCACCTACTGAATTTTAGCCTGTGAACCAGTTATGTTACAATTTGGCACACTTATATAATTCTGATTCTGATAACACTGCAACATAATAGACACCCGCGGGTTGATTGCGTAACACACGTACAATGGCAATGCCTTTAATTTTGACAGTTCAACAACATTCATTGCGTTATGTTGAGCAGACGATTTTTTTAAACGTATGAAGTAATGGGTTAGCAATTGCTTTCAAGCGTGTTACGCAATAAGGGTGCCACAGTCGAGAGAGCTCCTCAACAATTTACAGCAGGACATTGTGTTTGACCTTATTTTATTAATCTTGATGATGAGAACTTTAGACCCAGCTGGGATATTAGGAAAATACGACGAAAAAAGTTCGTAAATGATCATCAATCGTCAAAATTAGTTATTTAGCAGCTTAGTTAGACTAAAAGGTGTGTTTATATTTTTTCGCTTTTCTGATTAATATTTATTTATTTATTTATATATACTTTATTGTACACCAGATTATACATTACATAAAGAAAAGTAATACACTACAAAATATACAATGGGCGGCCTTATCGCTTACTGCGATCTCTTCCAGGCAACCTTGGAATGGACAGTGATTTTCTGGACATAAAATGGGGTTGTCTTAGGTGCAAATAAATGGTATATAAGTACAATATACTATAATAGATACACAGATAAATGCTATATAATAATATATTATTATTTTATTAAGTTTTTTTTTTGTTAAGTCTTTTCATAATGATTCGTTTACTCTAGTTACCCACATTTTAATTGGTGATAAAAATGAATGCGTCGTATTTTCACATACCTTACTTACTTAAATAAAAGCCACACAACGTACCAAATTACATGTAATCAATAAACATCTCGGTAGATTACATCCGTTAGTTTAAAAGTTTAAAAACTTACTTCTTAATAAGGCTGCAGATGTCCTGGCGGTAAGTGGTAGGTTGGATTTGGCTTTCCTCGGCATGTCCTCGCGGCGGGTCTTGCATAACCCAGTATATGAGGATTACGGCCAGCACACCGAGGATCGGCGTAATGCGGAGGCCCCAGCGCCAGTCGCCTGCCGCCGCTCCGGCTAATGAACCCACAATGTATCCGAGACCACTGGAATTGCGAAAATGTTTTTTTTTTTTTTTACCGACTTTAATAAAAGTTTAAGGTTATGCATTCGGCAGGTTTTTATTGTTTACAAAACAAAATTAGACAAGTTTTCTCAAGTTCTGAGTCCCTCACCACACAAGAGGGGAGAGTAGGTTCTGAAAAGTATGCAGATAGGAGATATAATGTAAAATGTCACATTGTAGACATTTTTCAACATTTATTGTTATTTTTATATAAATTAATGAGGAATGTGATGACATGAGTTACCAAAAGTAAAGAATTCGATTACTTCAAAGAAAACTGATTTTGCAGTTAATGTACCTACTCAGCTATTTTATAGCTACCTATCTAATATGATTGTATTTTACAAAGCAGAAACAAGTTCTGCAGTCTGCAGTAATAAGGCAGTAATCATAAGTCACGTAAAACGACGAGAAATGAAAATTACATCATCATTAGGCTCTAATTGGATCTTTCTGGCTTGTATGTAATCTAATTTATAACACGTATGAACGTCGCGCGTCGCTACTAAAGTTAATTTCAACGTCCGAAGTCAGATTATTAATGCGTCAAACATTGTAAAAAAGGAATCAATAACATTACAACCTTAGAATAATAATATTCTAAGATTACAACGTACAATCTGTATTAGTATTAAGTAAGTGGGTACGTGTAAAATTGTAATGTAGCTTCATAATAAAGACCTCATCACAAAGCAATTCATTAAAACATAAGAGGTATAGAAGTATTCAGTTACGCATACCATCCACCACTTTCACTTTGAGAGGAAATTCTATGTAACGTTTGCAATACAAATACACTTGGCGATTGCTTGTTGACCATACGATATGTGTGATACCATGTGCAGGGTAACGAAACCTATTAACTCAACAGCCTAGGTCAATTGCGAATAATATAAATAAGTGAATACATTACAAACACGTGTTTTCCCATGCCCTATAAACATCAAGCATCAAATTTGCTTGCACGAGTTGCAGGCCAAATCCTAACCAATGCCCGACCGAGGTTCTAAAAGCACGCAGATGGTAAATCACTAGCCGACGTAAATAGCTGGTTATGGGCATAACCAAAATCCATTTTGACTACAGGATCATCTTCATCCGTCTGTACGAGTGGCAGTTAGTAGCAATTGTAAGGAAATCGTTTGTATGTGGAGGGAGGAAACGCATGTGACTAAAAGAGTGATGAATATAAATGTTGATGGATGGAGTGGGAGAGGAAGGCCTAAGAAAAGATGGATGGATTGTGTGAGGAATGATATGAAAGAGAAGGGAGTGAATGACAGCGTGACTGTTGACAGGGGAGAATGGAAGAAGAAAACGTTGCGCCAACCACAAGTAGCATGGGACAAGACCAGGAAGATGATGATCAGCCGTAAATGAGGCTACTTACTAAAACAACAACAAGTAGTGACTACAGCTTCCACAGCAGAAATAAGCCTGCCCCATATAATTATGTATTTCCACATTGAATTATTTTATATCTAAAGTGCATCCTATAACAGTTCATAAAAGAATATTGAAAACTTTATATTACCTGCCAACTGGTATAGCGAAGTAGAAGACAGCCAGCATCTTTGATCGTACATTGCCCACGAAGAGGTCGCTGATGATTGTGGGTGCGATAGTCGAGTACGACGCCTCGCCAATGCCCACCATCCCGCGGAATATGGCAAACAGAGCGAAGTCCTAAAAAAGAAGAAAATATCTATAATTACGATCTTTCTCAATAAAACATTATCTAGGGAAGTTTAAGATAATAAATGTATCTAATGCCCAGTCGACGGGACTTATTAGATTAATGATTAAATTAGATTAGATTGATGATTAAATTTTTAAGCCGCTTAATTTTCTAAGTAAACACTTCGTTATGCAGATTATCTTCGCACAGAAGGCGCTCTAGGATATACACAACTACTTACGTGTGCGAAAGAGCCTAAAAACGTGGTCATGCTCCATAGCCCTACTCCAAATGCCATGATGACACGCCTCGAGTACCTATCTCCTAAGTACCCGAATATCGGCGCGAAAACCATATACGCGATCACGAACACCGTCTGTAGAAATCCTGCTTTGTCATCGCCGATATGGAATTCATCTTTGACATCGCCCAGCACACCTAAAAATAGATAAAGAACATTATTCGTTGTTATTGTTTATCTTTATTTTAATTATAGCATGTTTTGTTAGGTCTCGGCACTAAGGGAAAAGTTTGCTTTACGCACAACAGACACGGTCGTGCATGTATAACCACACTATTGTATTTGACTCTTTATCCTATGTAGACATGTTTCTCTAAGCATTCATCCATTCTAAACTGGAATTGGCTGAGTCAAGTGCTGTTGATAATAACACGTTTAAAGCGATAATTAACACTGATTTTGGCTTTAAATACCTAACCTATGTTATCAATTTATCATAGTAAACAATGTTAGCACGTCGCGTTACGTTGTTTCTAAATATTATAGAGAATTGTGGGGAATTATAGTACTTGTATACGATGCGGGTGTGTGCTTGAGTCACACAGGTGTTTCCTAAATGAAAGGAAGTAGTTAACGTGCGAAAGTTACTACGGATTTCATAGTTTTATCTTTAGTTGCCAGATTCTATGTGAATCTAATGTTGTATCTGCCAAGAAATGGTGCTCGTACAAAACTTAAAAGCCAAAATATTTTTAGCGGCCTTGAAAAGGTGAGTGGCCTCACATTCGCCAACAGACGATGCAAGAACATAATTTGTGGTGAAGCGATGCTCAACCAGTTCAACCAACAGATAAGTGACGCAAGTGCGTACGTGACAAATCTAAGAGATAAATATATTTCTAGCCCAGGGAAATATTGATATAGAACTCGAAGGGAAGGTGTGGATTGCTTTGCAACGTTTGCAAAATAAGCTTGGCACGACCCGATAAACTAAGTAAACAGACAAACACGAGCGATCTCTGGTTCGCCCGATACCGTACCTACGATAAATAAACTGAAGAACCGCCTATCACCATAACATGAATAAAATGCACATGAATAAAAATAAGTCTACGTCTACACAAGACACGTTTGGGGGTAATCGATTAGATTAGCATAAAGCACCCAAGTTGATTAAATTACCATAAAATACCACGAGTCACGAAGTCTGACGTGAAGAAAATGTTTTTGTACTTACTTAAAATTGACTCTAAATTGTTTTAGATTATGCATGCAAAGCGGAATAGCATGGTTATAACTTATAATGGCCATTCAATGCCCATTATAACCATGCTATTCTGCTTATTTTTTAAATTTTCCTATTCAATTTTGTTATGGTTATGTAATTTCCATAGGAAGTCCTATATTTACTGAAAACAATTGTTTATTTTAAAATTATAAAAGGAAATAATAACCATTAAAAAAGCTGTCGTACGCGTCAATTATTTATGTTATTTTTCTATAATAAAAAACTATAATGTTTTGAGTTAAAGTACCTTAGGCCTATAGCCGAATCTGCAGACTCCTGTTATAAAACCCGTATCATTTTGACACCTCTATGAATCATTTCTGTTATTACAGTGTCCCTATTATTTGCCCCGTCGTTGTTTGTCGAAGCCCCCAGCTTTTATTCGGTCCACGTTTGAGTGCTTTTATTTTATTTCTATACGTTTTAGATTTTTTTTTATAATGCGGAGTGAATGTTGTTACTCTGTAACAGTTTACGTAGGTAAAGGTGGAACGATAACAAGGTGAATAAAACTTGCATACGTCAGTACTTACACGTAAGTTAACCGACAACAATATTCTATCTGAATCTCCAGATTGTGCAACAAGATATTTTTCAATTTCATCACTCTACTCTAACTCTTTCCTTATCAAAATTAGGTAATTTAATTAAATGAAATATTTAACTAACAATACTACCGAAACAGAGCTATGGAATCTACAGAACTGTTTGGAGTTAACGAGTTGTTTTTTTCCTTCTACTCCCATAAAAAGTGTGCAAAAAGCACATAATTGGATGGTGGTCCTATGGTGGGCTGATGTGACGTGTATTATATATACTGGAGTGGCGTGATATAGTCGCTGTGCGTGACGTAAACCCACGGTCAGTTCACGGTCGCGCAAATTACATGAGCAAAGGCTAATTAATCAGATCCAAACTGCAAATAGGCAAACATTATATGCATAAGGAAATTGTACGCAGTCTGATACATTGATTAACTTTAGGAATTTACTCGCATAACATTTTAAAGGATAACTTAAACAATTTGTTTGCATTAAGCCGTTGTGGAATTTATCAGATCAGAGGAAGGAAAATATGAGTTTCTCATAAAACAGATCCATACGTATGGGTTACGAGTATGGATTCCATACTCAAGGCGTTTAATATTGTGTATGGTCTATTGTGGTTAAATCGGTGAAAGTATGACTAACTAGGCTACAAGTATTGACCCGTCAGATATGCCCGAAAATTGACAAAAGCGTAAAAGAGAAAAGAAAGGCAAATACTCCGAATTAATTTATTTTCATATTTAGTTCTTCAATATGGTTTTATGCTGACGCAACACGTTCTTGTAGGTTTAAAAAAGAAAAAGAAGTTAGAACAACATCAGCAGCTATTAAGAATTTTACTGATTGATTCTTCGCATTTAGTATTATAAATTTATTTTAATTTTTGAATTGTTTTTATCTTTTCATTACGGACGCTTTTAACGTGCACGTTGTTCTACATTGTTCTCACATGTATAATTTCAACATGAATGATGTAACCAATATTTTGTAAGAATATTTTGATTTAAAAAAGTGTCCGTGGAGTTTCTTGCCCGTTCTTCTCCATAGGAACCTACTACGGTTTGGAATGGGCAACTAGCTTCATCTTTCTGACTGACCGACCCCTTGACAATTCAAAAGCGCCTGTAATTGGTTTATTTGAAATAAATTCTTTAGAGTTTGAGTTTGGATGGGATGTTCTTTATACCTACTTAAATACGATGTCAGATAATATATGTATACTTACAGCAGGGTCAAATTAATTTAACTGGTGAAACTAGACGTGATGGGTAAGTAGGTAAAGTTTATAAGATGAAAAAACAACAAAAATAAAACTAAACTCATTATTGCAAGTAATTACATTAGTAATGAATTAATTATTACATTAGTAATTACATATTTAATTGACCTTGTGTAAATAAAATTGTATCATATTTGTAGCGTATTAGTACGAAATCTAGATTCGGAAGCCTTATGTAAAAATCTTTAAGATTTGGCTTAAGACTAAGGCATAAGGCTTCCGAGTCTAGAAATGTGTTGTGAATTTGTGAAAATGTGAAGTGAGTTAGACATTATGAAACGTTAACCTCTTTCATTGGGTACAAGCTCTGCTCATACCTCCAATGGCGTCATGAATAAATGCATAATAACATGCACACGGCTCGCTGCACTGAGAATTGATTTTGATTAATTTATTGTTCATCCCTCGTTTAAAACATGCTATTGCCCCGGTGACTTCTAACCAATGAATATAACCGGTCAAATAATTATTTTTAGTTGAAATAAATAACTTTGGCTTTGGCAGTAACCTTAAGTCGATGGGATCGACAATTCGACAAAATTAAGAAAAAGCTACTAACACGGATCTTTGACTTTGTAATTTAAGAAGATCTAATTTGAACTACACTCGTCCCTCTAGCCTGGTCTGTATTTAGAATAGAACTAAGAAGATTATGAACTGTTTTAACTTTTACATTTTTAAACTGTATGTCCAGTGCCAAGCCTACCAAAGTTTACCAACTCTGCTAAACAAGATCGAGCTCTACAATTTTTTTCTAGAGTGGCTGTTAAGGAAATAACAAAATGTTAGTTTTAGAAATCGTGCTTGGAAATACCCGTATCCGATATAGGTAGGATGTTTATAAGATCATACTAGTGACTCAAGTCCATGATACTCGTAGATTAGGTAACTTAGGATCCTAAGCAGGTAGGCTACTTAGGCTAGATACTTACCTATATTTTAGAGAACTTACCTAGTTACTAGGTAGGTACCTACTGAACTTTTACAATCGACTTTACAGTAACGCTACAAAAATCGATAAGAGATGGACAGTGTAGTTTAATCGAATCGGTGTTATTGTTTGTAGATTGCCTTCATCATCAAGATTAGTGCGGTGACCTTCATAGCGTGTGGGCGTCGTACAGCGTGGCGCGTCGCGCGATCATACGGATACGCTACGTCATCCCCGATGTAGCAGTCGCGTGGCGGCAGCACTGGCGCACGAGCACGCCCGCCGGCGAACGCACCGGCTTCAGACATCACGCCACCTCGACAACCAATCAACAGCTAGAGATTCGTGGCGCGAACGCGAACCATCGATTGCACAGCGGCTCGTGACGACGAAAGCATGCGGTGTTTTCTCGGTCATGAGTATGACATTATGACGAAACTCTACGTTTATTTATATCTGCTAAAATAGTTTTGCTAACCTACGTGAAAAGCCAGTTACCTAATCATGTTGAAATCGATTACAATATTTACAATGAACTCACATTGCATAACATAGGACTAAAATAAGAAAAAAAATTGTTTCTTTGCCACAATAGGCCTCTGACATGTAATAAATAAAGACATTTTCACGACAACACAGTAATCGCCATTGGAAGAGATTGAATGCCGGCTTTCATTTCCGTCGACACATTCGATTACTGGAGGTGACAGATCACTCACCCTGGGGGTTTAATAAAATTCTGAACACCACACATAGGACCCTCCATTACCTACCTATTTGCAGAGACGATATTTATTTATATTATTTATTTATAGGTCCATATAGGAAGGTACTTATTTAGTAGTAGGTACTGTAGGTACTTGTCGGGAAAATTCTAGCATTTTCTCTGTTTGAGAATTATTTTACGTGTGTCTCCTAAGAACTTTTCCTAGAAGTAGTTGCAATTGCAACAGTTGAGGTAGCCCTTACTGCCCCATCTCAACAACCTACATATATACAATATACATTATACCACTTGGTATTATGAAAAATCTTAGTCCAGGTTTTTGTAACCCAAACATCTGCGCTCTATGTATAGCTGTAACAGCAGAATTTTGAAAAAAAAAATGGTAACAGGGTTTTAATGACAATAGTTCAGGAATTCTAGCCAGAAGATCATGTGAATGTGATGCAAGTGCCCTGCCCTCTTAGCAGCTAAGCGCCAGGTAGAAATATTTTATATTTATAGTTGGTACACGCTTTTAGTGCCAGTGCGTCTGCCAAGTGTGTAAATGGAGTACCGACATGCTCGCGACAAGTGTGTCAATACCCAATACTTACTCATTTTATTATGTAACTTGGCTGTTATTTATCAGTAACCGTTATTCGTTATTTGCTTTTCAGTGCATGTTACCATATTCTAGGACTGGCGATAAGCTACAAGTAGAGAATACAATCCCGAGATTCGGGATCCCGGGATCCCGACCGTTTTCTGGCCCCGAAAATCCCGGGACTGTACTTGGCTAATCTCGGGATTTTCGGGATTGCCACAAACAAGTCTAGTTTGTATTCCGTAGTCCGTTGCGCCTTGAAAATAACCTTGCCTAGATTATTTTGCCTGTTCGAAAATGGAGGAGTTCGTGGATATCACTTAGAAACAGCATATAAGTATCTATTGTCTATTCCTCCAACCAGCGTAGAAGCTGAACGAGCGTTTTCAGCTGCTGCTTATGTTGGCAATAAACTACGAAGCAGGCTCGGAAGTCAAACATTGGATTCTTTGATATTTCTGCGATTATATTTTCGAAATTCTAAATAGTTATTTTGTGCTGTTTTTTAATTTCTTGCAAAAGTATAGTATTTTTTGGTTTGTGTTTTTTCTTTTCTTATTATTATTCTGATTTGTGTTGTGCAAAGACATTAAAGACATTTTTTTTTAATTACTCGTGTTTTTTTTATTTTAGCCCAATTAGAAACCACATAGTCTAATCCCGGGATAGGCCCGGGATCCCGGGAAAAGGCTTCAACAATCCCGTAAGCCCGAGATTGAAAAACATGCTCGGGATTGTATTCTCTACAAGTCATTAAAAATACTTAATAAAATAAATATTTTTAATTACTTATTAAAAATATAAAAAACCGAATAAGTACCTAATATTTTCTTCTAAATAATAGCTCACTTGCCGCCTGCCTCTACGCTATGTAGTTACGTAGGTAATGCTAAACTCTTCAAACATTTGCTTAACCTGACTGAAGTACAGAATATTTGTATCCCTGAATATAAAGCGGATTAGAACATAGAATACACTACTTTAAATAAATCCTAGACATTATGCATCATCATGCAGCTAATTACAATATTCCTAATAATGAAAACACTGAAATTGTGAAATCAGTGAACAAATTAGGTTAAGGCCTCGCTGACAATAATGTATTGTTTTCAGTATTTCTACAGCAAACTACTTACGAAGTATTGATTGCGTGCACTTAGATTATACTAATATTCCAGTTATGTATCTACAATTGTACATTCTACAAGTTGTAATGATATTATAATTAATAACTCAATACCTCAGACACCCCAACAAATTTATATTGTAATTAATTGATTTTTAATTTGTACAAAGAATAAAAATAAAAAAAATGTTTAGTAATTCTAATTAATATAACTTATCTTATTTAAAAAATATTTATGAATAAATATTCAAATGTAGGTTATCGATACTATACGCTCGATTCTAAAAACACTAGTTTCATGATTTGAGTTAGCGTTATTAAAATAGGTACACCCTGTAAGTATATTGTGAATTGTGATTATGAAGGTTTGTGTTAATGTGCAACAACACGATGCAGCAAGTGAACTGTCAATACCAGGAAGCCGCGGTAACCTAACCTGGACATATCCAGTTTCACAGAACGTCACACGTAGGTAAGTCGAAAAATGATTTATAAATTACTTCATTAGCGATACCTGTATTCAATAAAAAATATCAAAGAAACATGAAAAGTTTTGTACTTAAAAAAACACAAAAAAGTGAAAAATGACCTTGACGTCGGTGTCTAGTTGTAAATTTTCGTTTTTTGCCACCGACTTCCGAAATTAAAGTTATTTTTCACTTAAGTAGTACTTAGTGTTTTTTTGGAAGTCGATTGTGTTTTTTTTAATAATAAGTTTTTATTAAGTATTCACTTTTCAGTTGTGGTACCTACCCCAAACAAACTCAAATACCACTATCTGCTATGTAAATTACAGTGACAGGAAATTATGAGATCATCCAAATAGACTAAGTGGGGAAAAAAAATACATAGGTACCTATTATTGAAGCTAAATCAAAAACTACCCAAGCAAAGTTAGTAAAATTTATATTATGGGACCACCGCGCAAGCTTCCTCTACCAAATGAAAAAATAATTTTCAAAATTGGTTCGGAATTGACGTAAATATCGATGAGCAAACATAAAACATACATACAGACGAACACAGAACCTCCTCCTTTTTGGAAGTCGGTTAAAAATGATTTAAGTTATAATTTCAAATTCACAAAGTTAGGACAAAACTACTTCGACCACATTCAACAATAAAGAAACCGCTCATAACTTTTATTAACTGGCACAAAAGTAATGAAAACTGCTGTTGTTTTGTAATTACTTCAATTAAGGTTAAAGACGTAACCAACCAGCTGAACTATTCTCCTAGGGTAATTAATACAACGTTAAGTATCATACTTAAGACCCGAAGAGACAGTACTGAGTGAGAAATATTATTAAAATGATAAATAAGTCAAACGTCTGGTGCTCAACTGCTCAGAGCAAACATAAAGAAAAGTTCAATAACATAAACATTGCACTTATCAGTGGCAATAATATACCTACTTACACTAAACTATAATAAGTAAGTAAATAATAAAACTTATCACAACTGAAACACAGTGGTTCATTTTATATTTATAGCACTATAAAATTACCTAGTGCTTCCGGACATTAAATCTTCCAAACTTGAACACATTAATCGTCTAAACATGGCTGTAAATAGTAACCCTGATCCCAACGTTACAGTCGGTGGCGATATTTTATCATGAAATGAAAATTATACCTTTGTAGAAAGAAAAAAAAAACAGGGCGAGCTAGAAGTGCCTAAATAAAAAATGGCGCCTATGTTCGAAGGGCGTTTTTTTTTTTTCTAGGACACCCTTCCGGAAAAAAAACCCCTCGAACCCTATTTGCTAAAGGGCGATTATGTCGACACAACGACGACGATCGACGATCTTCCCACAGTAAGTAGCTTACTAAAGAGAAATGGCCCTTTACTTTCTCTCTATTACTCGGCACTAACACTATGTTGTTGGCAACCACTTTTTTCGACTCAGTATGGTGGAATACCTTTCATAATAACAACTATAAATAAGAGATTATAAAAATTATAAATTCATATCATTATTACATTCCATTAGTATTTTAACATAGAGGTAGGTCGCTAGAATAATATTGACAGAAAACGGAAATACTATCACTAGCACTAATAGTAATTAGTAACTTTTATTTACACACGGTGCGTTGTAAATTCTAGAAGTAAGTATGTGCCATCAACAACAGGTACGGTTTGTTGATTTTTCAATCTCGTGTACGTACCCCAGAAACTCTCACGTTAGGACAACAGATAAGCTTTCAATCTAGCTAGGAAGCTAAAAACAGAAATGAAGTAACGGTGGCAAGTGGCATGAATCTCGACTGTAGTCTAAAATTGTGAGACAAATAAAAATTTAAAGAACGAACGGAAATAGTGCGATTTATTGAATTGAAGAAGTGATAGAAAAACAAGAGCCTTGGAAGTTTTTATACTTTAAATAATATGAACAACGGAATGCCAAGCAACGATTACCATCACAAACTCAACCGTAAAGGCTCGTGCAGACCAGCGCGACTCGAAGAATACAATTTCTAAGAAAACTTCACAGTATAACAATAACAGGTGTCGCTTCGCGCTAGTCTGCACGAAGCTTAATGCGGAGTTTTATAGCATGCCATCGGAAGTCGTAACTTCGAGGTGGTTGAAGCAGGTGGATAAAATGAGAAAATAATATATAATTATATGAACAAATACCAATTTATTTGCCCTTTCATTCAGGGTGCTACTTTACTACTATCTCATACTTTTTCGATGACATCATTAATTTTCTCCGTTTCATTAACTAATGATGTTAACTTGCGTGTAACCAGTATCCTAATTGCGTATTACACGATTAATCACAATCCTTTTGAAGGATATTGCTAATCCATTGCTTCATAAGTTCGAAAAATTTGTCTGCTCAACAACGTAAACCACGCAATGAATGTTGTTGTTGAACTATCAAATGAAACAGATTGTGATTGATCGTGTGTTACGCAATCGGGGTGCAGGTTAAATTTTGAATAGTGGTTTTGCCCACGGTCACACCTCTAGCGTTCGTTTATGAACTCGCAAATCGTAACAAGTGTTTATTATCGGTAGTACCCGTATCCTATCTACTGTAAACATTGATCCACTTGACGACCCGGCTTGGAGTATGTTGCAATGTAACCGCTGACATATCAGCATTTTTATCTTTAACACCGATTTTGGCAGTCTACGATCCGGCCGGAGTACTATCTAGGAATTTGATTACATTTTAATATTTATTTACCTGCACCACTTTAATATAACTTACATAATGTGTATGTCCACGAAGGACTCATTCCTTCGTGTTCTC
Organism: Agrochola macilenta; assembly: GCA_916701695.1. NCBI lineage: Eukaryota > Metazoa > Arthropoda > Insecta > Lepidoptera > Noctuidae > Agrochola > Agrochola macilenta. The sequence continues at coordinate 12,057,214 of OU753562.1, forward strand.
TAAGTAAATAGCTCAATCATAGATATAAGAAAGAAGTATTTATATTTCTATGAGCTCAATAGTGGGCCATCCTGATTACTTTGCTTCAACGTTTGCACCTTTGATAATACTGTGGGAATCCTCATTCAAATTGGAATTCAATCGAAACTACATACCTATTCATCATTTTTGATTATTAATATTTATTATTTTTGAACATTCAAATTTATGAAAGCTAATGATCCGAACATAATAAATATAATAGTCAATAATAGATCCGAGATTGAAACTAGTGATGTTCATTATAGCATTAATTAGGTATATTGATAAACTATTTATACATAACATGAACCTTTTATCATCTGCTATCGTAAAAGTGGAAAGTTTTCGACTTTTGGTTGATACGATTGACTTTTCTCTGATAGCCTCACGGTTTACATTGTCGTGTGATGTTGACGACACATGTACTCCTTCCTATCTTTACTAAACCATTAGGTAACTGTAAAAGGCGATAGTTTCATATCACATACATTACGACATGAATATTCAATTTTTATAACTAGTCCAACAGGCCTAAATGTTATCGTCATCTGTTGATATAGTATCTCTAAAGTCGGAACTAATTGGCCCCAAGTGGAGTCTCGATGGGCACTTGAACGTGGGCCGATGCACAAGCAAGCGGAGCCGCGGTATCTACGTTAGTTATTATGCACAGCTGCATCGCATCAAATCAAAGCAACTACTGTTGGAGCCGCACTGAACTTCCAGCCTGAGAGATCAATTGCTGTGCTATAAAATCAGCTTATTGTCTGCACCGCACTCGTATCAGTAATGATATCCATCCACAATTCTAACCCTACTGTTCCCAAAGTCAAAAACACGTGTGTGCTCTTATCCAGTAACAAGATAATTTACGATGAAAACGTGATTATTGCGATTGTGATACGCATACTACAAAACAACAGGGTCACAACTATTTCATCATCTAAACAAACAGATAATGTTGATAAACTTTACTATCGGGAAAATACAGTGGAATGTCATTATGAATGTAGAGATGATATACATAAAAAAAGACTTTCGTTTGATAAGGAAGAAACCCCATTACAGGAACTATTTGTAGTTATGGCTACTTGCGTAACATTGTAAGTTGTAACACTCATAAAATATCCAAGGGACAAAAATAAAATATTATATATATATCAAACCAAATTCGGATTACTATGCTTGCCAGCTATAAGCTTCAATTTCCCAGTAATCCTCTTTGATCCTCAACCATATAATACTGAAACCGCAGGATTAATGACTACAGATTAAAACAACATTAAAAAGGATTGCTTTTAAGCTCAGTCCCTATGCATACCACATCTGTCATCTGTCAATGGTCTATATGTCCTTTTGTAACCAATTCTCTAGAGCTTTATAAAAGTAATCACTGTGAACGACAGACAGCCAGAGTTTTACGATTTCTTGTGAACCTTAGCTTTGCATTTTTGCCTTTGAAGCAATCGCGATGCCCGAAGCAATTTTACGATTTACACCTAAGTGTCCATTTAACTGACACTATAAAAAGGTGGTGGTGGTGTCAGTGTCAGTGCTATTAATGTAATTCAATGGTTCTATCAGTATAGAACTCTCAAGTTACTGAATAATATTAAAAGTTCAAATATAAATCTAAACGTTTAACTTAATTGTATTGACGCCTGAATATGTATGTGAAAGCGCGTATCGTTTATAATGTTACATTTAAATTGATCACACACACAAACCATAATATTTAAATGGTCTATAAAAAGTGGCGTCCCTAAAAAGTAACCGCATTTTTAACCCCTCGCTGGCGCGGTACGCGGTAAAACCAACAGCTTCTAAGCTTTCACATAATTTATTTATTAAACGATGTGCACACACCGGGGCCCATAGCTAACACAGCAAAATAGGGATCACAGGAACCCTTTTCTAATTCAACGATTCGGATCGGGATAACATATTTTTGTTACCCACTAGTAACATGGATGTGGTCATTATGGTAACATGCATGGGCAACATTTTACAAATGCGTGTGTGTAAGTGTGTATGCTTGATTCAACTAATATTATACATTATGCTAAAGTGAGTTTGTTTGTTACTTTAAATGAACGGATTTGGATAAAATTTGGCGCATGGGTAGACCATGACCTGGAGAAGGACATAGGATACCGTTTATCCCGATATTCCTTTGGGATCGAGACTTATGCGGGTGAAACCGCGAGGCGCAGCTAGTTAACTATACATTATAAAACATGACTATCAAAAAAATAAAAAATAAATATGATCGACATTGTAGTTTGGAATGGTCTCTTTTCCTGAGCCGTTTAACTATAAGATATTATATGATATGCTACACGAGACCAGGATAGGTTTTCACAACCATTCGATACGCTTCTGTGCCGAATCGAACAGCAATCAATGTTATCCCCAAAAGCTGTTCACCAATCCAATATCCGAAAATTTTGTCAGTTTAAATTGAATAGACGACTGCCATCCCATCGCTATTTGCGGTCGGGGGCAAGGCAAAGAAGTCATAGCAAATGTGTCATTTCCGATTCGACAACCTGGCGAATAGTTGTAAATAGCTATGCAGGGTCATTTACCTACCAGACAAACTGTCTCACGGCCAATATGGTAATCATTTATCACAAGTGTGCAATAACGGTAAAAAATACAGTCTGACTAATTTTTGAGTTATCAATGATTCGTAGATGACAACCATGATAACCTTTTGACAAACATATTAGTAACTAGCTTTTGCACGCGGCTTCGTCCGCGTGGATGTCGCAAAATATCCCACGGGAACATACTACCGGGATTACACACCTAATATCCGAGGAAAAGGTAGTGGTAGGTAGTGGCGTAGGTAGCCGTCAACCATAATTATTTTGTTACGCGTAATTTTGAATCTGTGATATATTTTAAACTATTCATTTAAATGATATGATGTCATTGCATATTTGAATCTTAATTAAATGCCCAATTTAAATAACATATTTTATTGGATAAGGATTAATAGAATACCGGTCAAAATAGCTTCGGAAATAACAATGAAATTTTTATCAAATTCTGAAAGATAATAATGGTTACTGTGCGTCATCCTTAAGAGATAGACGTCCCCGCCATCGCGACATCCGACATCTTCAACAATAATCGTCATATCTATACATAATATAAAACAAAGTCGCTTCGCGCTGTCTGTCCCTATGTATGCTTAGATCAAAAAAACTACGCAACGGATTTTGATGCGGTTTTTTTAAATAGATATAGTGATTCATGCGGAAGGTTTTTGTGTATAATACATTAAGGTTTTGTGGAAATTGGCTGAAATATGACGATTATTGTCGAAGATGTCGGAAAAAATCATGCCAACTGGGAGCTTTACTGGCGTGCGCCGCGTAAGCCGTAAGAGATACATCAAATTTATGTTTTACAGAATTGTATATCTTAAAAAGTTCAAAAATAAAGTCCGCGAGAGTATATCTATTTCTATGTCTATCTTCGAAGAATGACCTACAGTAACCATTTTAATCTTTCAGAATTTGATAAAAATTTCATTTTTATTTCCGAAGCTATTTTGACCGGTATTTTATTTATCCTTATCCAATAAAATATGTTATTTAAATTGAGCATTTAATTTAGATTAAAATATGCCTAGACATCATATCATTAAAATGAATACTTTAAAAGATATCACAGATTCAAAATTACGCGTGACAAAATAATTATGATTGCCGACAAAGCGAGCGCAGCGGTAGGAATCAATGACTTTTCCTCGGATATTAGGTATCTAACTAATCCCGGTAGTACGTACCCGTGGGATATTTTCCGACATCCACGCGGGCGAAGCCGCGGGCAAAAGCTAGTTTCAGCTAATTTACACAAAACCTTAACGAATTATATACTAAAAACCTTCCGCATGAATCACTCCGTCCATTGATGAAAACCGTTTGAAGTTTTTGAGTTTATCGCGTTCCGACAGACAGAGAGATAGACGCGGCGGGGGCCTTTGTTTTATAATATTTTATGTAAGGATGTGCAAACAAAACGGTATGAATGAGATACAAATTAAGCAAACAAACAAAACAAGCAAGTGATTGCTATCTTCATTGCCAGCCGTCACGAGACTCACTAAAAATAAGTACTTAATTAAGAAATCATTAAGATAACAAGTAACTTTAAAAAAATATGTTGTCAAGACATTTTTTTTTTAAGTTACTCGTTATCTTAATTCTATGTTGTCAAAAATAATATGTTACCTACATATTTTTTTTAAGTTACTCAATTCTGTTCCTGGATCATCTTTTTAAAATCTATTAATATCCGTAATAGGCTGTATGAATAATTTACTTATCTATCTTTAATGACAACTGTATCGTAATAAATCGAGTAGGTATCTAGGTAAGTTTAAATGCCTACCATTATTTAAACAATTCAATTGAAACGTATTATAAAAATTGTACCTAAAACTGAACACCTGCTTTATTTTTATCTTCCGCAGCAATCATCATTTTATCATTGTGCGATTTCTTCGACAAATTGAACCTCATGATTACTTTAAGATTTTAATCAAGATAACAATATCTGTAGCGTGTTATTATGGTGGTAACTAGTGGATCGCCCTCTGGGGAAATCAACCCAGCGCCCCTCCAGTAATCGCATCAATATAAAAAGAATATTGCTTATGGCTTTTACACACCCACGAACTTACTGCTCCTACTCCTTAGACTCCCTACACTTATTCATATTTTTTTATAAATCGTTCGGGAACCAGAAGTATTATATCCACTTTTCCTTACGAGACAAATAAAAATAAACAAATGTACATACCCACGAACAGTGTATAGGATAAGTGTGTTCATACGAATACCCGTCCTAATTCCACAAACAATCGAGTTATAACGCCCGTTCCATATTTAAAGGGCGACATTGTATTCGTTGAAGAACGAGAAGAGAACCCACGCACGTGAGTAGACACTGGAGATTAGTTCTCTGATTACGTGACATCGACACACCCTGGGCGTCCACCATTCATTCATAGAAATTTATTGACGTCTAATACACACTTTTATCGCATTGATTAACGTGGAACCGTGTATTTGAATTCATTATGGAATTATAAAAGAGGAACCGGCTTACTGAGTCTTTCCAAAAAACGATTATCCTTATCTGACCATGTTCTGAGTGGCAGGGACTACTCGTGGTAGTATATCGGTTCCTTTTGAAGCCCCATTTTCAATTCCGTAACAAATGTTGAGAAATAAATTCAACCTGTCCACACGAAGTTACGTTTAAAATCCTCTAACTGCCCACGAAACATTCCATCTTCTGTGTGCTTTGAGAGGTCCTGGGTGGTTTAGAAACTTAAAAAGTCAATGACATCGTTCGTGGCTTAACTCAAAATGTAAATATTACGTAGGCAGGGTTCTGAATATATTTCGTAACAAGCTTCCTCCAGGAATTTTAAGTAGCGACAGTAAAGTGCGTCCCAGATAAAAAGGATTATTAACTAATCTATTTTAAAGACCGCTTTTGACGCAGGAAGATGTAGTTTTATTTCGACATGAATAAATTAACCCACAAAAAGCTTGGTGATGTAACATGGACTGCGCCATTTAAAGTTATTACTTTTTCTCTTGTGAATTGCGCCTTTTTGCTTGTTTGTTACCCTATCGATTTTGTGTTCTAGATTGGATGAGTTTCATGTTCTTTTCAGTTATGAAATGTATGTGACGATTGTTATGAAGTTTAAAAGGAATTAAGAACTTGTAATGTACATATGAAGTGATTGGTTAGTAATTATTTCATAAGAATCAGTTAAAGATAACGTTAGAGTGGATACTCATGAATAGCTCAACTGGCCATCATACGACATCACATCACGATTCCCAAAACTCTGACTGACGTGACGTGGTTGACTCTGGGTTAATTTTGTAAGGTGGTCATCAGACAGACAGAATATTTAAAAAATATTATATAGGCGCATTTAGTAGGTCTCAATGCTTAGTCCATTCGTAGAAAAGTTATTTAAAATCAACGTAAGCCATGCCACAAGTTCTGTTACCTTTGTTTATCGTATTAATATGCACAAGCTTTTGTTAACTGAAAAAAGAATGGCTATTAATCACGGAATTTTTTAGCTACAGACCGAGCTTTGGCATTCATGCAGATAAGATAAAATTAGTCTATGGTTAAACAAAGCCCTTGACTAGAAAAATACCGGTGACGTAACCGTTTAACATCGTTAGTGAGATATAGGTAGATGACTAAATCAGACAACAGTCACAGATGGAAGCGAGAGGTTAATGAAAATTATGATTAGGTGACTATTATTAGCCTACCTCTATGAATAATTCGAAAGGAATCCACAATTACGTCTTTACGGGTATTCGTACTTACGTCTCTAGTTAGGGATTCGTTTCTTTTTAATTTCGAGTTTTTTAAATAAAATTATGGTCTGCGAACTCTGCGACGTGATTATTAAAATAAGGTCGCTTTACATTGCTATACAATTCATACGACAGTACTGCATTAGTAAGGCCCCTTATTATTTTAATGCAGTCACACTGCGCTATTTTAGGGTTTCGTCGACAGCTATAGGAAGGAACCCATATAATTTCGTCATTTCCGTTTGTACTACACATAGTCCTAACTTACTTAATTATAACATTATAGTTCCTTGGAACAAATCCTATTTCAATTCGTAAAAAACGTAGAATACGATTTACTCGTTTTTACCCGACTATGGCAGACGAAGGGTTAACTAATTTACCCGAAGTCCGAAAATTAAGTGCAGCGAGTACACGTTTTGTTTTGTACTTTACGAGTTATTATTATGATTTAATTAAAAAAAACATCGCGCTGAAAGCCTTGGGTCAGCCATACAATGTCTACGTGATTTAATTGGTGCTGTACACCGATATTATTGTTAATTAAGAAGATTAGAGGCGTGTTCCGCTCGTCAAAGATATAATGGATCCAACTTGCTGACGCGCAATCTAATGTCACTGAGGCCACCTGAGTAATAAAATAAACAACATGTTATTTATACCTACCTACTATTCTATGCTATTCTTAAAACATTGTATTGTATCAATAAGATATAAACCTACCGTAATGCGGAAGTTCATTTGTAACAAGTAATAATGGTAAGAAAACATGTACCTTTACAATTAAATGTATACAAATAATTAAAACTTGATTGTTGGACAATGAAATTATTGTAATAGGAATTAGGATCAAGTACACTATTTACTATTATTGTTTTGATAATTGAAAAGCACATTTTCAGCATTTACATGATTGTAGGCTGAATTTGTGAAGTATAAAACAAGTCAATCTGCCTAGCCTTTTCCCAACTATGTTGGGGTCGGCTTCCAGTCTAACCGGATGCAGCTGAATACCAGTATTTTACATGGAGCGACTGCCTATCTGACCTCCACAACCCAATAACTGGGTAATACGATACCCCTTGGTAAGACTGGTGTCAGACTTTCGTGCTTCTGATGACTCGTAACGACTGTCAAAGATCCATGAATGACAGCCAGGACCAACGGCTTAACGTGCTTTCCGAGGCACGGAGGATTCTCGGTATGTAAAGATGGTCACACATCCACTGACCAACCCCGGCAAGCGTAGCTTAACCTGATGGATTGACCATTGCGGCTGTTGTTACTTAGGCACGAGCTCCTCCTCGAAGTATAAAACAAGTGCCTTGTATATTATCCACAATAATATTTTTGGTGTTTGATGGTTGCGACTCGAACAACTTCACTTCATAAGATTTTGATAGATTATGGACTGAAAAGGCACTCGCACATATGACTTTGATAGATAAGATTTCAAGCTTATCTTTTGTTACAAAAAAAATATTTTGCTTTAATATTATTTACTTTAGTTGTGCTATAGACATTTACAAACAATGTTGTATTTTATACTTCATATAAAAGTAGGTTTATTACTCAGATAAGGGTGCCAAAATAAACAATGCATCAAAATGGATTGAGTTTTGTATAATTCATAATATTAGAAGATCTGTTTTGAAACTATGAATTGAAAAAGTTTGATTTACCTACTTAATCCAATCCATGAGCCTAGTAAAAAAATGACATGGTGAAATTTATTATTGACACATGAGTATTACACCACCGGTTTAAGGGGGTAAAACTTATGTGTCAATAATAAATTTGTATTAGTAAAAATATAAGTTTTAGATTAACAAGGCTTTTCAGACCCATCTTGCCCAGAGGATTCCATTGTATATTCAGGAATCAATTAATCTATATTTATGTATGGCTAATCTTAAAAAAAAACAAAGATATGTAGATTTTGATAAAATAATGTTACTATCGTTTTCTAGTTAGCCCTGACTGACTATACTCATTTTGAGAGGTGATATTTGTCACTTGTAAGTGTTACATTTTTTCATATATGCATCATCATTATTTCAGCCAAAAAAACTTCCACTGCTGGACATAGGCCTCCCCCAAGCACCGATTCTGTGCTTCAACCGATTCTGTGCTTCCCACATCCAGAGGATTCCTGCGGCCTTCACAAGGTCATCGGTCCACCTTGTAGGGAGGCCTTCCAGCGCAAAAACTAATTGCAAAAAGTTAATTGCATAATTGTTGTGTACTGAATAAAATAAGAAATTTGCTTGGTACTGGGGCTATAAGAATTGTATGTCAAATACCTAAGATTAAAATAAATAAACATTTTATTCATGGACACATGGAATATTAAAATTTTAGATTTTATCCTATCTTACACAATTTAACCTTCTGACCAATAATGATTTTTTACACATACAAGTTAATAAATTACTTCCTGCATTACACTCTTATTAGAAAATGAAGAACATTAGGTTCTAATTGGGGTCTCTTGTATGTGGAATAAATTGTTTAAGACAGCGCTAGCTCAAAAATCATATAAAAACGATTTCTTCCCATCAAAAGATGAAAGTACCTAATAGAAAGTACTTGTTCAAATAAGTTCATAAAACGTACCAGCTAGGGTGAATCTGTCCATGTAGTTGATGAGGTTGACGAAGCACAGTATGCCGACAGTCATGTATTCCACGAAGGTTACTTCACTCAGATTTTCTCTCCTCCTGCTTTGCTTCTCCTGCAGCAGCGCGGTCGCTGATTCATTATCACTGTTTATAACAAGCTGCTGGTTCGAAGTGTTCGGGGTTATACCACTTTGGTCCATGTTGCTAACGCTACTGCTATACTGCTAAGATCACCTGTGCAGTATGAGCTACAGCCAACTATCACTTTCAGGAACAAGAACTTTGAATGCCGAAATTTTGATTTCTCCGCAGTAGCTTGTCGATTAAACTTCTAAATTTATAATTTAACTACTATAGAATAATTAAATTAAACTGAATATAATATAAATTAAATATAAAATACTGTAGAAGATAAAAATAATTAGGAACTCAAATCATGATTTTGACGTTACGTAGGACTCGAGCACCCGTGATGACAACTCAACGTTTGTGACGTGAATATTTTTGTTGAAACACGAAGCTGTCACGTTGAAATGAACGATGAACGAATAAATTTGACACAGATAACATATATGAACGAGTGAAAAATGAACACACTGTTTCAGCAATGGCAATCCCCTTGCTTATGCAAAACATAAACGCGGGCTGCAAAAATTATCGAGGTTGCTTGGCTCGTTCTTACATTCTCTTATTCCTCATACTTTTTTACATAAATAAGTCAAAAAGTAACTCGGTGGGTGGTTACATTTTCGAGCTCGTTTCGGTCGCTCTTGCAGCTTACTTTCTCCTCATTCCCATGATTTGTGCATACGTCGATAAAGTAACTTCTATTTATGTATAAATGCTCAAAAGAAAACATAACCTTCACGGAGTCACGGAGTTCTAAAATTTTTCGCCGAAACCTCACTCGCTCTTGCTTTCCACATTCTTGCTTTTCGATGAAAATATCCATGGATAGTACAATGTGGAAATGAAAATGCACCTCCCTGCAAAAAAATATCCTGCCGGGTGCGAGGCTCATGTTAGAATAGGTATACATTACATAGTTACATTATAACTACTTGATTTTTTTTTGTCATTGTTCAATTTCTGCAAATTGTTACTAGGAATTCGTACATAAATTGAGAAGACCCCCGACAGTCTTAGTTCTACACCTATTACTATACTCTATGGTTCTACACTGGCAACAATTCAGAAATCAGGGGCGTAGCTACGTCCTCACGGAGGCGATCGGTGGCGGCGCTCTCTCGCGTCCGGCCCTGGTTCAGGCCATGGTCCGGAGCGAGAGGGCATGGGAAGCCATAACCTCCTTCTGCAAAGCAGTAATTCTCGCGAAAGAAGAGACAAAACGCGTGAGGGAGAGGCAAATTTCGCGCCCTTACGCCCCCTAGTCGCCACAGGAGACGCCCCGGGCGTCGGGAGTCACAAGCTGACTTCCGGCCACCGTAGGCGCGGGCTTGCGGATGGTGCGCAATGGGTAGGTCGCCGATAAGAACCAGGCCCGAGTCGACGGCGCGTTGTGTTCCACGCGCGCCTAAAAGAAATATCAGCACAACTGACGGGGTCCCCTAGGGTCGATGCCTGCCAGGGTTGCGGGAAAGTCCAAAAGGGTTACCGTGGCCCCTAGCAACATACAGACAACTGAAGAAACACGGGTTGGTTTTAGTCAGTAAGAGTCTGACACCCTGGCCCTCCCGGTCCACCCAGAGCGTAAGAAAAATTTTATTTAATCATTTTCCAGCCAGAAAAAAGGTACCGACGTATCAGCGTATTAATGGTACAGGGCCTATATTTTCATCATACCTAATGAAAATAAATGTAATTTGTTAACCGGTTACAAAGACTTTTTAACTTAGAGACTTAATAATATGTCGTCGACTCGTCGCGGACTCTTTACAAGCCTTTTTAGGCTCTACTTCTACAAATTTTCTATAGAAAGCATTCATATAATTATCTCTTACCAGCGATCGTGTGAAACGACTGTTTTTCATCGATGTCTCCACGAGAAGCACTTTTATTTTAACAAGATAATACACAGTATCGGGCGAAGTGGCGGTGCTCGGGGGACGCCTATGTCCAGCAGTGGACGCAGATGAAATCATCGGAGAAGGATAGGAAAGAGGATTTAAAAAAATCTTAATAATCTGTTATCAATCTCAATCAATTTAAGTCAAAGTAACGTGCAAAACGTAAATGTCAAACAAATGTCTGTTATGTCATCAGAAGACAGTACGAGAAGTACGGAACGTCAATCCGTCAGCAGTGTGACCATATGTGGCAGTTTCCTGCCTTTTTGGCTGCATTGGCAGTTTTTGGCAGTATTAAAAAGTAGAAAAAAAAAATCCTTCAACAGCATCTCTTTTGAGAAAATGGCAACCCTAAAAACAGATAGTAGGGGATTTCCCTGTACTTCTCATGTTATTTAGTAGGGTCCCGTTGGCACCCTTGGGGTGCGTAACCCCAAACAGAACAGCAAAACAAAAAAAAAACGATTGTTTCTGTAGATAACTTAGCGAGAGACTTAGCAGTGACTACTGTAGCCACTCATAAAAATAAATACTGATAGTTACATGCTCCTCTACAGCGGACAGTCATGTTGTTAATTTGCAGTTGCAGGCTTTACAAAAGGCCACGTCCGGATTATCTCTAGCCTTGGAAATCTATGACGAAAGTAATGGATCTTGCTGTCACTCTGCTCTATATGATCTTTCATATCTGCGTTTCATCTTCTAGATACCAATAACAAATTAAATAGAACCGAAACCAAAGTATCTATATGTCTAATAGCTATATGTGTACTCACATTAGAGAAAACTCGTTTTACCATTATCAACTTTATAACTAATTGTATTCATGTTCTTAGTGAATGTGATACAAATTTATAAGCTCCGCTCTCCGTCCGTCCACTGTAAATTGGACTTAAAATAATAAAAATATATTATGTATTCAAAACAAAAGTGTATTTTTTTTACTACTACTACTCTTAATAAGTTTAGAAATACTTTTGGCATTTTTTACTCGAGTTATTGGCAAGATTTGGCTGGCAGGTTTCAAACCAAACTATGGCAGAATCGGTAATTTTAAGATGGTCACACTGCCGTCAGTCAAACGCCGTGCAACGAACCCAAATCGTATTATTCTGAAATTCGTCTCAAGCTCGAGAAACGGAGAAACTGTGAAATAGCGTCTAAAGTTCAATACAAAAATAATTCTGTTCTATGAAGTTTCAGTTACCTTATTGAGTTTTAACTGAAAAGTGGTGATTTCTCTAAATATGGCTAAAATACTATTTTTCATAGTTTTAATTTGTTTCACTATTAGTTTAGCTAAGAAGCCCAAAAATGAGGAAAAGCCGGATTGGGCAAAAAAGGATATAACAGATTTCTCCGATGCTGACATGGAAAGGTATTCGAATATTTTTTTTTTTTTTTCATTTCTTAGTGTGCCAGTGTTTTTATTCTAAATAAAATAACCATCAATTTTATAAAAAATCCTTGATAACGGACGTACCTACGTGGTCTTATGGTATAGGAACACATCTGTTTTTAATTAATAAGGAAAACGATGAAAAAAATAACACTACAATTCGGCTGCTTAAAATCAAAACATAGTAACTCGTTTCAACAAAAATGTTCAGGAGAGCCAAAAAACTGGTCGGCTACTTTGATTCGTTCGCCCGAAGAAACCAGAAGAGATAGCGATTTGGATGTTTGGCGAAAAGTTGTGCTATATTGTTGACATTTTAGTTTGTTATACTCGTAATCATTTTTAGAGTATTACACTTGAATCGCTCATACTTTATTTTTATTTGTGAATTTTCCCAAATATGAATGTAAAAACAATATCAAAACTTAGTAAGTCTGCTTACTAGGTTATCAATTTGATTTTCTATGGTAAACGTGAAGACTAAACAATTTCATTGGACATTTTAGTATTTATAAGATTAAAAAAATTATCCCAAAGTGCCTATGAATGCAGATTTTGAATAAAAATCCTGTTGACTTATAAAAAGATATTTATTAACGTACTTCAAAGGACTCTTAAATTAAAACATGACTCAAACTCTCAACAGTCAATCAAAACTAAAAAAAAAACTTAAGCTAAAATCATTCTTATGAACTCTTTCTTCTTCTTCTTCTTTCTTATGATTATTCTTCTTAATGAACTACTCATTGTTATTGGTAACGATTTGACCATCAGTTTGCAAATCAATGGAGTTATCACTCGTGGGTAGATTCAGCCAAAACTCCCTTCTGTTCAATGGCATTAGGGGGACCAATTTTGAAACAATACCATCTTTCTTCGATGATTTCACCCCTCGGGGGATAGTATTTGAAAGTGGGGGAATAGTGTTGACATTAAATTTCTGCATCAAGAAGTTCAGTTCTTGGTAAGACTCATCAAAATCTGTTTTATAGAACAGATTTCGTGATCCTTTGAGGAACTTAGCTTCAACCACTGGGTTTAGCAAAAATGTGCTGAGAGCTGAATCGTCATTTGTGTTACGCCGTGGAACTCGTTTCTTTTTCACCCATTGGTATGATTTTTGCACTTCGATAACGTCTATGTTCTTTCTACAGTTCGCTATAATAGACTTGTAGTCCTCGTAATCATAAACTCCATCTCGACGCCTCATTTTTTTTTCTATATTTCCGTGTACGCCATCAGCAGACATATGGGTATGGCCTTTAGTGAGAAATCTCAGAGTGATAGTATCAATATTAATGCACTCAGAATTAACCCTTAACCAGGCTATGGGTTGAGCATTTCCCACATTGATTTTTAGGAGCTTTTACCGAGTTTTGGTAAAGAATCTCCCACAATCTGTCAAAAAAGTCAACATAGAAATATTACCTATGGTAACACAAAAAAAAAAAGTGGAACGGAACGTAAATGTCACTTTTAGAGCCATTTCATCTGTGGTCGGCCGGTATACCAACGTTTTTGTGACAAGTGCACCGTATTTTTATTCGCTGTGGCGAATCGGAGAAAGGTAAGTCGTACAATTTTTTTATATGTTGTAGCATTTGAGTTTTTCTAGTGATGTGTGCATAAATGATAGGTAAAAACTTCTAAACTATTATGATATAACGAAATAAAACATGTGGGGAACCATATGACCTAAGCCTGTGATTGCCTAATTATTGCGGGAGTTATTATGTCCATTGCCCGGTGAATTGAAATCTTTATTTTATACTAGGTTTTTGCCGCGGGTTTTATTTAGGATTTATTGAAATATAAAATGTGGGTAGTGGTATACTTTTGTCGTCATTATTTGTCAGTCTACTTTAGTGTATTTTTGTTATTCAGGTAATAAACGATCGTCAACTAGAAGATTTACTAAATAAAATATTTTCTTCAGAAGAAGAAGATGAAGATGACCCATATTTAGACTATGTCCCAAAACCATTCAACGCAACATTCTTAATCCTTTTTCATTTGTTTATTGTGTATTTATAAGGATAAGTGAAACAACAACAATAAAAAATGCTATCAAAATGACAATCGTTTTTTATTTTATATATAGATATAAAAGTCGTCGTCTAGACAGGCAATGGGATTATGTTTTCCCACATGGTTTTTTTCAGGTTTTCAGCTTATTTTCTAAATATAATTCATAAAATCTCATACCAAACGTTATCACTCATCTAAATCTACGAAAAAAACATTATTACTGCAGGATTTGTCCTAGGCCTGGTAAAGGGTTAACAAGCATTACCCTTCCTTACCCTACCCGACTTACTAAACGAAATTTCGTCTATTTTACAATCGGCGCCAAATTCAAAACATAGCAAGTTGGTATTTCAAATTCATAACTTAGTAAGTCGCTTGAGCTGCTAGGGTTTTAAATTTGTATTTTGACATACTAAGTTTAAAATTTGTACTTCAAGGAAATTTTCGTAATCATGCCAAATTGCTTAGACTTGCTAAATTATATTTTTAAAATTACGAATGAAACTGGGTGTTTTAAGATCCACATCATTTTGATACGGTCTAGTAAGTCGAAAGATGCCAAAAACCGTTTTTTTTTCAAATCACCTGTTACTAGGTTTTGAATTTGGGCAGCCGAATTATTACACCCTACTTTTTTTTTTTCCAGACTTTTTGATCAATGGGAAGAGGATGAGGAGCCGTTACCAGAAGATGAACTGCCGGAACACCTACGGAAGCCGCCGTCAATAGATTTCACCAAACTGGATTTGTCTGACCCAGGAAATGTATTGCAAGCAACTAAGAAAGGACAGACTCTCATGATGTTTGTGTCCGTAGCAAACAAGCCTTCCAGAGCAAGAACTGAGGAAGTAACTAAGATATGGCAGACTAGTCTATGGAGTAACCATATTCAGGTGGAAAGGTTAGTGCGCAGTATTTTGCTCAGTTAATGAGTCTTTCATGGCTGAAAGGTTCAAACATTTTAAAAGTTAAAAAACATTTTATTCTTATTAACACGTTGCGGGACGCACTGCATTAGCAGTCGATATTTTGAAGTTAAAAATTACAGTACGGGCACCGCCATACAATTTTAAACTCTTCTGAAGTAAGGTACGGGCATTATAGCAAAATTTCGCATAGAGGAACAAGGAAAACAATTTTTACTGTTGTATCACATCAATCTCTCATAAGTATACATAGTATTGCTCTAGGGCAGTACGGATATAGCAGTGGTCTTAACTTGTATAATTTTACTGTCATATCGCATAATTTGAAAAAATCTGTACCGTTCCGCAACATGTTAAAACTATAGGCATTGGATAATCTATACAAAAGTATTGCTGCTTCATTTTATTCATATTTCTGTTCTAGATACCTTGTTGATGATGACAGAGCAATATTCATGTTCAAAGATGGAGCCCAGGCATGGACAGCGAAGGAATTCCTTGTAGAACAGGAAGAATTAAAAGAAGTTCAGTTAGACAGTCAAACATACCCAGGAAATAAACCTGATGTGAAAAATAAGTCTGTCCGGGATGAATTATAATAGTGTATTAATTTTTTTTATGGTAACAGTAAAGTTTACAGGTTATCTACAGTTATAACTAAAACACTATTTACAAGAAAAACAACTTCTGATAAATTCTGTATTAAAATAACTAGTTTGATAACTGTCTGTACCTACTCCATATTTTTTTTTAATCAAAAGTACATTATTTCCTCAGTGTTAGTAGGAGATAACCTCCGTTGGATATTGTAAGTTAATACTGAATATTGTGTATATAAAATACAAGCCTTCCTCTTAGAAGTAATGGTTTTATTACTACTAACCTAGAATGTAAGATTTATGTGGTTGTAGGTGAAACAATTTTGGGTGACTACAAATAAACTAGAATGATTTCGAAAAATATTTTTTATTGGAGTAGTAGTTAATGATTTGGTGGTGTAGTGTACATAACAAAATTAGGAAACAATGATAATGCCAGATTCATACATATTGGTAGTCCTTAGAAAGCATCAGTAGCCCGGTAATGCTCTTCATCAATAGTTGAGTAGATATGACCTTCACCACACATCCATTCCAAGATATTTCTGGAAACATAAAAATGGTGTAAATAAAAGAGGAACAAATGGAAATATTCAAAGAAAAGCAAAATGGGTTGAAAGAAGTAATTACAACAAGAATTATATTATGAGTAAAATGGCTGTTATAAGATTTGAGGAAGTTTGAAGCTGTGTTGTCTGTTTTATAGCTGACAAAAATCCGTTAAAAAAAAAATAGCTGTCTGTTACAAAGTCAAGTTAATGCTGTGTCCTGAAAGTATAGCAAAAGGAGTAGGTCGGGATTCTAGCAGGTGGCAATTTCTGCCTATAAAAGGTGTGAGTTTATGTATGTATGTGTCTTCGTTACTATACTTACTCAAACTCCACCTGTGCCATACGGTCCTTCAGTGTGCCATACATATCTTCTTTACTGATACCCTGCTCTAGGGTAGAAGCCCTTATCAGGTTAAATACCATCATTTGTCGTGGGTTTAGTCCGTTCACTGATGCGCTGCTTTCAGTCACACCAACCATGGAATTGGCTGGTAGACCACCAGTGATCGTAGAGTTATTGTTTTCAACCTTTTCCTGTAAAAATAATCATAGTAACGTTGTTGGGGAAGATCTATAGAATTTGGAAGATGCCATGGAAACTTCTGAAAAGAATGGATACAGAGAACAAAGGCTAAGTACATATTTGCTTTAACTGAAGATTGATGCAACAGCATATTACAATTATATTTTGCAGTTGATATATTGGATCTTGTAGACAGAGTAAATAAAGATATTATTACCAGTGCAGTAGTATAAACTTTCTTAAATAATAATTACCTTTTTAGAATCAGCTTCCATTTTAAGCCTATTTTGGATACAGAGAAGGTAGTGGAATGTGATAGCATTAACATCAGTTATTGGCATTATTTTGAATGTCATCAGTACTTTCTTTCCTTTGTTGGTCTTCACAGTGCCATATATTTGTATGTAGTCATTCACCTGCACTTTTGGTGTGGCTTTATCCTGCAAGATAGGTAGTAGAATCCGTTAGTTCAATATCAATAAGTGGCAGAAACAAAGGAACAAGTAACTATCATTTTCCTATTATTGGAATATTTGTAAGTATTGCTATTGTGTAGATGTACAAATAAGGTTTATTCTCAAACAAGTTAAATAAAGAACTCCTTACATCTTCATCAGCTGCCTCCTGGTCCAGCCAAAGCACGGCTCTCATCCTGCCAGTGATATCTTGTATGGTATAAGTAATTTTGGTGCTCTGCATCCGGATGTTCCTCACGCGAGCCACAATGGAAACTATCTGGATCTCTGTTCCCCATATCTTCACACCATCATCTCCACTGTGTAGAGCTTGACTGATCACTACAGGAGCTGTCCGCGATGCTCTTCGGCCCTGAATAGAAGTAATAAGATATTTTGTAGTAGGAATACTGTATAAACGTATGGAGGACCAATGATAAAATCTAAAGTGCTTACCGGTTTTTGAGCCTGATTTGGTGTGTTTACATTTCCAAATTGGTTTGGAGAGTTGAAAAACCCTCCGCCAACAGCAGACTGATCTGAAACATGGTTTACAAACAAGTCTAGAAAGGGTAGCGGTGGATAATATACTCTTGATGATGATAAGAATTTGTTTGATTGATCATCTGTTAGCGATTAGTTTTCTAGGTGGTTGTAGCGTTAACTACTTACCATTCCACATTTTAGGAAAACAGAGTGCTTTGCTTTGCTTTTAATTCCAATCAACTCTTATTTTCTCAAATTTTCAAAACAAAATAACAATATTCCTTTTACGTTTTCGTGACGGACGAGTTTCAACACGTCGTTGGAGGGCGCGGGAATTTTGATGTTTGACAATGACAATTGATTGACATTTGACAATGTGGAGTTGGGAGCTTAGAGTAAAGTTGGGCAGTGATTCTTGTCAAGGTAAAAAAAAAACACGTGAACTTTACTTACTCTTTGGAAGACTAATGTATTCTTAGCCTTATATTTAGAAAATCGTCTAAACCGGTGCAGATTTAACTGTCTAAAAAATGCTTACTGTGAAACAATCTTAATTTAATCTGTGGTATGACAGTTTGAGATTGACATTTGCTGAAAGTTTACGTTTTGTTTGGAAGTTCTAGACAAACAAAATATTATTCGGTTTATTGTGACTATGTTGTATTTGATATAGCGAAAATAATGGCTTATAAAACGTTCCACAAAGAAAAATATTACATTACTTTTAAAAGAGGTTTCGAAGACTGCAAGAAAGATGTGACTGTAACAATTGACAAACTTTTTGAAACCGATACTCTGGTTGGTTTCTCTGCTCTCAAAGTTTAAAATTTTTATAGTAATTTTATCAAAATGTAATAAAAATTTATTTCAAAATGAGTTTATTAATTAACTTACTTAATTTCAGCGAATATCTTTATCGGATGATGAAGACCCCACCTTTTTATGTGTGCTTACTATCACACGTATGGACTATGAAGATTTAAAAAAGCAACAGGGTCTGCTGGTGGATTTTGATAACTTCCCATCACAGCTTGTAAGGCTACTACAGCAATGTGCTTCAAACAACATGTGAGTCAAGTGTTAAACAAAGGATTTCAAGTTTAGTGAGGTTTTAGTATTAGAAATAACTGGTGCAGTAGCACTAGCTTAGCATTAGCTCCATATAGTTGATTCATGTTAAGTTAAAGGCTAACAACCCAATTAGGTGCTTAGTGTGATAAAAAAACTAATGTGAATTACTTTTCTTCCAGGTTCTTGATAATGCAACAGAAAAACCCAGTGCAATATTATTTAGAAGTAATTGAGCATAATGAATTCAAAAGACTTGTACATTTATCTTTGAAGACTGGACCTGCTACAGATGCAGACATCAAACAACACATGGCTGATACAATCATTAACCTAAAGGTAGTTTTAAAGTAACTGCAGTTTGCATGAAGTATTTTTTTAATGAATTTATAAGACAATAAATTGAAGTAAGAGTAGTAAAACTGTGAATTTCTGTTGCAGCCGGGTTTTTAACTTTTTACTTTGCCCATATGGTCCCAAAGCTGGGAAAAGGCTCTCCTTCCACCTCTCTACCAATCTTTGGATTGTTTTCCTTTCACAAATTCGATTTTCAAAGTTGTTGTAAAGCTTTTAACTAAGCAATACTAGCAACCCGCCCGGCTTCGTACGGGTAGCAGAGCATCTAAATGCCAACATTTATTTTCTGCTGTAGTGTCATATTAGCCTGTTGCATCGAGCATGTGGGTTAGATTAAAATGTAACTGATGTTTCCTACTTGGAGTATTTTATATTGCCATATTTTAGCCTACTGACATAAAACTTCAATGAAGTCTACACATCCCCACCTTCGTCATGAATCAATCCAACCATTTGTGAAAACCATATAAAAATCCGTTTGGTAATTTTTGTGTTTATCACATTCAGACAGACAGACGCGGCGAGGAAACTGTTTTATAATACGTAGTGATAAATGATATTGAACTCTTTACAATATTAATGATTACAGAAAAGCATGTCTTCACATAAAAGTTCAGCCATGAGTAATGAAGCAGTATTAAATGAAAAGTGTATGAACATGGAAAGAAAGATCCATGATCTAACACATACCCTAGCAAGAATGGAAGAAGAAAAATCGAAATGTGAATTAGAGTTCAGAGAAACTTTAAAACAGGAGAAGGAAAAGATGATGCAGGTGATTGTCCACATTTAATTTTATAAATGGTTGAAATAGCTTGATACACAATTTTTGACAAAAAAAAAGATCATCCTCCCTTAAACTTACCTATTTATTCTTTCCCGCGTGTATGTCACAAAAAATGCCACGTGAACGTACTACCCGGATTACGTACAAAATGAGAAGGGCGGCGGTTTTTGGGGGACTGTCTTATGTAATTTTGACGTTCGAAAAGTGCTGATTCTTAGGCTATTTTGAATAAATAACTTTTGAATTTTTGAATTTTAATAGCTGAGGAGTGGTAGGTAGTGGCGTAGGTAGCCGTCAACCATAATTATTTTGTTACGCGTAATTTTGAATCTGTGATATCTTTTAAACTATTCATATAAACGTTATGATGTCAAGGCATATTTTAATCTAAATTAAATGCCCAATTTAAATAACATATTTCATTGGATAATACCGGTCAAGATAGCTTCGGAAATAACAATTACATTTTTATCAAATTCTGAATGATAATAATGGTTACTGTGGGTCATCCTTAGAAGATTTTACGGTTTACGCAGCGCACGCCAGTAAAGCCCCCAATCGGCATGATTTTTTCCGACATCTTCAACAATAACCGTAAAATTTATAAATAAAAGCCAATTTACACAAAATCTTAATGAATTATATACTCAAACCTTCCGCATGAATCTGTCCATCCATTGGTGAAAACCATTTGAAAATTCGGTGGTTTTTGAGTTTATCGCGTTCAGACAGACAGACAGACGCGGCGGAGGACTTTGTTTTATAATATGTAAGGCTTTGGATTAGGATTTTATTATGGACTAGCTGCGCCCCGCGGTTTCAGCCACATAAGTCTCGATCCCGTGGAAATATCGGGATAAAAGGTATCCTATGTCCTTCTCCAGGTCATGGTCTACCCGTGTGCCAAATGCCAAATTTCATCCAAATCCGTTCAGCTGTTTTACCGTGAAAGCGTAACAAACAAACTCACTTTCAGATTTATAATATCAGCTTATTTATTTTTTTGGATTGGAATTTATTAAATAAGACAAACACATAAGACTCTTACTGACTAAAACCCACCCGTGTTCCTTCAGTTGCCTGTACGTTGCCAGGGGCCACAGTAACCCTTTCGGACTTTCCCGCGACCCCGGCAGGCAGCGGTCCTAGCGGACCATGTCAGTTGTGCTGACATCTATTTGAGACGCGCGTGGAACACAACGCGCCGTCGACTCGGGCCTTATCGAACGGCGAGCTTTCCTACGCATTGCTCACCGTCCGCAAGCCCGCGCCTACGGTGGTTCCCGACGCCCTGGGCGTGAGGGCGCGAAATTTGCCTCTCCCTCACGCGTTCTGCCTCCTCCTTCGCGAGCATTACTACTTCGCCGAAGGAGGTGACGATTTCTCATGCCCTCTCGCTCCGTATCATGGCCTGGACCAGGGCTGGACGCGAGAGGTCACCGCCGCCGATCGCCTCCACGAGGACACGGCGGTGCTCCGCCCAAGCCGGGCAGACCTCCACCGTATGCTCCACCGTGTCCTCCGGGCGATCCACACAATGGTGACAGACACCCGGCCGTTTCCACCCGATGTTACTTGCACCTTCAGGTGTATTTAATCAAATTAGGGGGTTTTACGCAATACTATAGAAACTGCCAGGCGTTGTCGTCCTGCCAATTGGTAATAACGAGCGTACCGACATCTATTTGAGGCTGACTTTCCATGCTTACAAAACTCTTTAATGCTAAATAAATGTTACAGGAAAAAATGCTGTGGCAACAAAATGCAGAACTAAATATGAAAACACAGCTCACCACTTATCAGGATAGTCTGAACAAGAAAGACAAACAAACGGACGAAATGAACTCTCATTGTAAGCAGTTGCGTGATAACATTGGACAGTTAGAAAATCAGTTAAGGTATAATTTACACATCAAACAATGAATTTTCCTTCAATTTTCTTGTAATATTACTTTGTGTTTAATCTTTTTTAATGTTTTCAGTGAAAAAACCCAGTGCTTGAACATGTTAGAGAAAGAAGTTCAAAAATCACATATTGAAGTAGCTACATTAAAAGCAAAAAATGCTTCATTAGAAAGGGATGTAATGGAAAAAGAAAAACAATATCATCAAATGAATTCCAAATGTATTTATTTAGAAAAGGTACATAATTATACTAATCATCAAAGCTTAATAATATCCAATCAATGTTGATCCATGTAAAATACTAGTATTCAGCTGCATCCGGCTAGACTGGAAGCCAACTCCAATATAGTTGGGAAAAGGCTAGGCTAGATAGTTGATGATCATGAATGTTAAAATTCATTGATGATTTTATTCTGTTTCCAGACAGTGAAGGATAACTCAGATGTAATAAAGGAGTTAAACAGTTCTCTACAAATAGCTAAGAAAGAAAAGGTTTGTATAGCTTTTCAGTGGATACTATGCACAACAGTTCCTTAAAATAAGAATATAAATCGATAAAATTCCTACTAAAACATTTTGGTATAATTCTTTTTCCACAGTTAAGTTTAGAGGAACGGTTAGCTTTGAGCGAATCTCTTGTTAATAGGCATAATGACGCTGTTCAATCAACTTCGGAGCAGCTTTTAAAAGCTAACCAAATTATTTCAAAACAAAATGCTGACCTAATTGAAATGAAGGAAAAGGTAATTAAATTTATTATGCACTTCACTTGTCATCATCTGTTGTAAGTTAGTTAGTATGCTGTCCTCCTGGGCAAGATAAAATTTTAAACACCTTTCATTTAATATTTCCAGCTTTTATGCAGAACAGCTATAGCCTTAGAACAAGAAAAAGTTATAGAACGCAATACGAGGGAAACGGAAGAACTAAAAGAGCGACTTAGTAACACTAATCAGTGTTTGGACAAGCTGCAAAAAGAGCTCGAAGATTTAAGGGAAAAGTATGAAGCCAATGAGAAAGCTCTCAAAGATAGAGATGAAACTATCAAGAATAATAATATGGGTAAGAATTAATTCTGCCTATACGTATGTTTACCAGCCGGCACGCAAGCTGATTCAGTTGCATAAAGGCGCGTCCCCAGTATGGCCGCGCGGCTCCGTAGGGCCAAGCCGCGCGACCCTAGTGGGCACGCGCCCTAACAATTAAAACTTCTATTGTGTCTCGTTAGTGACACTTAGTATCTTTGCCAATGGGTCTACCTGTGGTGGGCAAGAATAAATAAAATAAAAAACTTGTTTCAGTAATACAATGGCTTCATAAAAAGCTGGATAACGTGGATCCCACTGACTTGGTACAGAACAAAAGGCTTGGAATCCAAACAGCAACAAGTTCGACGCCATACTTCCTGTCCAGAAACAACAACCATACTGAATCGTCACACGGCATAACTGAAGAATCTATCGACTTTTATGCCACTTCGAAATCGTAAGTGTGTGAAATTGATTGTCAGATTGTTGAATTTATTTAAAAATATTTTTACCTTTTCAACCAAGACAATTAGGTAATTAAATAGCTGGAATCCTCCCACTTACCGTCTCAGATACAAAGTTAATAATGATGTTGTTTTGTTACATCTAGGACGTCAAAATGCTCAATCATTTTAACACAAATAAAATCCTTCATGATCAACAGTATGGTTTCACCAAAGGACGTTGTACGACCGACGCCGCACAGAGCGTAATTTTCATAATCTAGCTGGCCGGAATCTAATTTAACTACTTACTTACAGAAAAAAACCAGTTGCACATTCTTGAAGTAGTTGAACCACACTTCCAAGAAATAGAATTAATTTTACAAAGAATCACGCTAAACAATAGAAAAAAGGGTCAGAACAACCGACTACCTGCTCGTTCCAGATCGGGTTTACCGAGGGACCGCGTCATTCGTCTGAGTTCACTCGATGGATACGCTCGTGTTTCAGTTGCTAGTAGTTGTTGTGTGTTGTTATTGTGTTCTTGTGGGCTTAGAGGTAAGTTTGAAATGTTTTTTACTTTCCATTGATATTTAATTTAACTTCAAACACCATTAGAATATATCATGTTTATTTTTAACTACAATAATTCCTTCAATCACTTTGTACTTGAGTTTTAATACATTATATCGCATTATACAGTTCTCAAATTGTATTTTTCTGAAAGTATTACTTGTTAGCTCTATAACATATGTCAGTTTGTTTGCGAATGATTGCGACACTCATAGAAGTTTTTCTTACTTTTAGGATGGCTTCGCAAATTTCGCGTCGAAAATGTTTCGATGTTTGGTTTACTAACGCAAAACAAAACAGAACAGATGCTTTGCTACATCTTATATTGCAAGAGCTTGGAGATCCTTCCCTTTCGGAAGACATTTTGAAGAGTTTGAAAGTCACAATTCGAAGTGTTTGCCAAAAAATTGAACAAAAATGGTCGAAATCGGGAAGACATCGGGAACGATTTTTGAACGCAAATTCATCGTGGTTAGAAGAAAGTATATCACTACCCGATATAGTGACAAACGCTGTCGTAAGCGTTTCACTTCCTACAACAAGTGATAGGGCTGGAAGACCACAAAAAGATTTCGCAAGCTGCAGCTATAGAACAAAAAGGCGGCGCATCCAACAAATGCTCGATACATCGAGTCAGGAAGAAATATCGATGGCATCTGAAGCCCAGCTACGAAAGGAAGGAAAAAGAGATTCAGCAGCTATTGTTAAAGAGCTCTGTCTCTTTTCACCCAGAAGAGGTACTTCTATAAAGAAAGCACGAAAATCTATTGAAAGCCGTTACAAAGGTGGACTGACGGTAGATCAAGCTCTAGCATTAATGGTCGATGCGAATCTAACGACTCATCAATATAGTGTGATACGCCAGCAAGCAAAGAACGTTGACAGCAATCTTTATCCACCGTATTATAAAGTAAAAGAAGCAAAACAGCTATGTTACCCTGACGACATAAATGTGACCGAAACGCACGCTGAAATTAAACTGCAGTCTGTAATAGATCATACAGTAAAAAGATTGTGCAAAGCTCAAGAAGAGGTTCTAAGTAAAGTAACTAATTTAAAAACTTTGAGTTTAATTGTCAAATGGGGTTGTGATGGAGCAGAGCAAACTCGGTATAAACAGAAATTTTCAGAAGAACAATGCAGCGATGAAAGCTTATTTAGCATATCAATGGTGCCTATTCAAATGTACTCAGAAAATGACCAAACCATTAAACAAATCGTATGGCAAAACGTTTCCCCATCTTCTACAAAATATTGTCGACCCATCAAGTTCGTATTTGCCAAGGAAACAGCAGATCTTATCAAAAGTGAAGTTGATAAAATAAAAGAGCAAGCAAGATCACTGGCACCCACTAAAATCATTGTAAATGACACAGAAGTCTTAGTCAAGCCAACAATGATTTTGTGCATGATTGATGGCAAAATTTGTAATGCCTTAGCTGCATGTACATCCACACAGAGCTGTTATTTGTGTGGTGCTAAGCCCAGTGAAATGAACGACGAAAGGCTTATCGTGGAAAAGACTGTTAACAGCAACTTTATTTCCTTGGGCCTCTCACCTCTGCACGCATGGATTAGATTTTTTGAATGCATTTTACATATATCTTATCGTTTAGATATAAAATCTTGGCAGGCTCGAGGGGTTGAAAATAAAGCCAAAGTAGCAGAAAAGAAGAAGTTTGTACAGGAAAAGTTCAGAAGTGAGCTAGGTTTATTGGTGGATATGCCTAAGCAGCAAACAGGAAACACAAATGACGGGAATACGGCCCGCAAGTTTTTTCGGAACTCTGAAAAGTCCGCCGAAATTACAGGAGTTACTGTTGAGCTGATTAAACGCTTTCATGTCATACTAGAGTGTATCAACAGTGGATTTCCAGTCAACCTCGAAAAATTTGAAGAATATACGAAAGTGACGAGAAAATTATACTTTAAAGAATATCCATGGTACTCGATGCCTGCAAGTGTACACAAAATACTTTTTCATGGAAAAGACATCATAGCTTCTTGTGTCCTTCCAATTGGTCAGCTTTCCGAAGAAGCACAGGAAGCTAGAAATAAGGACAACAGAAAATTCAGAGAATTGTTCACAAGAAAGACGTCTAGAGTTGACACAAACACAGATCTAATTCATCGATTGTTGATAACGTCAGATCCATACATAGCAAGCTTACGTGCTCCTCCAAAAACTAAGCGTGGACAAATAACTCCTGAGGTAAGCCAGCTTCTACAAATAAGATCACCAGGAATTGAATTTGATGATATCCAGTCTGTAGAAAGTGATGTCGAAAGTGATGTCGAGCATTATGATAGCGATTCTGACTGAGGCTTTCTGTATATGTCTATGTTATTTTTTTTTGCGTAATCAAGACTATGTATTTTGTTTTAGTTTATGTTTTCTGCTTATTTGTTTTTAATCTTTTGTAATTTAAATATAATTGTAATATTTTGAATGTAAATATTGTTATATGTACCTACTTTATGTTGAAATATATGTTTTTAACCTTGACAGTGCCTTTAAATTACTATTATAATATATTAGTGCATATTTTACTCCTATTGCCGGGCCTTAATAAAATTGGCCAGCTAGATTGTGAAAATTACACACTGTGCGCCGGTGTAACCTTATTAAGACACATTTTTAGCGCGTGGGAAGAGGCCCAAGACGCCATAGGAATTTTTTGTGACCTCTCCAAGGCATTTGATTGCGTCGATCACGAAACCTTACTCTTGAAACTTGAGCATTACGGACTTGGAAAACTTGCGCTCAATTTAGTAAAATCTTATTTAAATGATAGACAACAGAAAGTCCAAATAAACGGTGTCAATTCACTAGGTTTAAAAGTAAAAATGGGCGTGCCACAAGGCTCGATATTGGGTCCATTCCTCTTTTTAGTTTATGTCAATGATCTACTCCATTTATTAAAAAATCAACCACAAATGGTGTTATTTGCTGACGATACTTCCTTAATTTTTAAGGTAGATAGACGTGCCACAAATTTTGACGACGTAAATAGCGCCCTAATGCAGGTCCAAAGTTGGTTCACTGCTAATAATTTAGTATTAAAT
Source organism: Agrochola macilenta (assembly GCA_916701695.1). NCBI lineage: Eukaryota > Metazoa > Arthropoda > Insecta > Lepidoptera > Noctuidae > Agrochola > Agrochola macilenta. The sequence goes on from OU753562.1 coordinate 12,084,451, forward strand.
GGAAAAAAAACTAAGTGCATAAAATTTTCTTTACCAAATGTCAAAGGTACTGATTGTGAGATAGTATTGAATCAAGAGAAACTGGAATTCGTCGATAAAACTGTTTTCCTGGGGATCACGCTCGACTCAAGGTTACAATGGGGTCCTCATTTAACATCTCTTGCAGGACGGCTAAGTTCAGCAGCATATGCTGTCAGAAAAATCCGTCAATTTACTGATGTAGATACCGCGAGGCTGGTCTATTTTAGTTACTTTCATAGTATCATGTCTTACGGTATTTTACTGTGGGGACGGGCTGCAGACATCGAGTCTATTTTTATTCTGCAGAAAAGAGCGATTAGAGCCATATATTATCTCCGCAGGCGTGACTCTCTAAGGGAACTGTTTAAGGATATTAACATCATGACGGTACCTTGTCAATATATCTATGAAAACATCATGCACGTAAGAAAAAATTTACATCTTTTTAGTAAAAGAGGTGATAGACATAATTATAGTACAAGAAATAGGGACTTTTTAGTTCAACCAGGTTTCAGACTGGCTAAAGTGGACTCATCTTTCATGGGATACTGTTTAAAATGTTATAACAAAATTCCTCCCCACATACTTCAACTGAATGAGACTAAATTCAAATCTTGTATAAAACGCACACTATGCAGGCAGGCATATTATAAGTTGGGGGATTACATCGCTGATAAAAATGCTTGGCTCAATGCTGGTCCTGCTCCACAACCACAACTATTTGATTAACATTTGAAAACACTGTTGGAGCTGCTGAAGAGTTTAAGACCATCTTTGCATTGTATAAAATCAATTTCCTTTGTATTATATAATTTCAGTACATAGGTGTGAGTACCATGTTCTAAAGAGCTAACATTTACCGGGTAATACGTCTTTTATTGACTTGAATGTGCCCTGGCGGCTGTGAGTATGTCATGCTCACTCAGATGTTTCGCTGATGGTGGCGCGTGTGTTGGATCATTTAGCTCCCTTCAAAATGGTTGAGCTAAATGGTGCTAATCCATGCGTCATGTTCGTGAACGGGCGCCGTCAGTTGGGACTGGTCAACTCTTAGCTGCCTTGGCTGATTTAAATTTTTGAATTGTTCTTTGTTTTATATTTTATTACGGACGCTTCTAACGTGCACGTCTTTCTACATTGTTCTCACATGTTTAATTTCAACATGAATGATGTAACAAATACTTTGTAACAATTTATTTAAAAGAGTGTCCGTGGAGTTTCTTGCCCGTTCTTCTCCATAGGTACCTACCTACTACGCTTTGGAATGGGCAACTAGCTTCATATTTCTGACTGACCGATTCCTTGACTATTCAAAAGTGCCTGTAAATGGTTTAATTGAAATAAATGCTTTGAGTTTGAGTTTGAGTTTGAGTCAAATTTAGAAGAGTCACCAGGTTCTGTAATCCAGGATAGAGTTTCTAAAGTTGGATTGGACCCGAAATATCTACAACCTTCTGAAACAGGCAACCAAATTGGGAAAGGTATAAGTAATATTATGTTAAAGTTATATGCAATTAGTTCATGTGTTTCGACTGTGGAATAAGAGAAACTATTCCATTTTTAATTGAAGACTAACTAGGCGGAAGCTCATACTTTGATGTTGTCCGCAGGTGCGAAAACGAAGCCTAATAACACACCAAGTAAGACAGGCAAAGAAAATACGAATCTACACTTACCTAAAGTAAACTACAGGGAAAATAAATCTACGCGAGGATCTACCTACCGGGCAACACCTGTCTCCGCCTATTTTCCATAATTTATCATAATTTATTTATCTGTCGTCATTAGTGCAATAAATAATTATTTCTGTTGAGTTTTGTGTCTGTGCTTATTATTCCTATTACCTGTACTTGTTTAGAATGTAAACTACAGCATCCACCTTCAATTAAAAGGCATTAGGTACAGCATTCACCTTCAACTGTATGGAGTCAAAATGCTGTTCGGTGCAGAAAAGTAGGTCTTTTCCTCTCATGGTGTCGTAAAATAAGCCGTGAGAGACTAGAGGAGATGGGCAGCAGTGTTCGTCGCGTATTTCCAATCTATACAAGGCCAGAACGCAGCCATAGGAAACTGCTCGCGTACCTTTATGTACATTGTAATTTTGTAATGTTATTTTTATTTTAAATCTGTGATTACAATGTAAATAAATTATTGCATACGTTGTGTAAAAGCGGTTTTTAAATACAGTAAGTGGACATAAATATGAAGATTCGTTGTTTGAGTAGATGGTGGTATTCTGTGGATTGGATTGTTATTTTGTGTTGTTTTAGTACTATAGTATTATATTTTCTGTGGTACTATTTTAAGGAATTTTTAACTTAATTTAATTATTATTATTTGTTATCATTATTTTGTTTGAGAGATTCATTATTAGCGACAATAGAAATGCATAATCTGTGAAATTTTCAACTGTCTACCTATTACGGTTCATGAGATACAGCTCGCTGACAGACAGACGGACAGCGGAGGCTTAGTAATAAGGTTCCGTTTGGAACCCTTCGGGTACGGAACACTAAACAGTGTTTTCCAATCTATACGCGATTAGTTTTGGACCTTGTAGAACACAAGGTCCAAAACTGGGCCTTGTACAGAATGGAAAGACGCGTATTTTCATAGAGTATAAAATATATGTTCTGTGCGCGTGTTCGTCAATGCATATAAATATATCATTCATTCATCCAGCAGCAATACTGTGCTCCGGCGAAGTATATTAATATACCATGTATGCTCCCATCATAATTATCTAGTTTCTGCTCTAGGATGGTGATTAGGTAACGAAAATATTTTCTATGACAGTGCGGTCAACGATAGATCATGATTTCATGACCAGAGAATAAAACAGACTTTTTAAACGTGCTGTGTACGTACCTTTTTTTATAGTTCATCAACTATAGAGTGGGCTGGGAACTGTGGGAAGCAATCGGTTATTCGGTTATCGGATTAGTCGATTAGGAATCGGAGTTCCGGGGTTGGGAGTTCGGAAAAGTAAATATTAATTATCTGTAATAGTCAATAGACGAGACGAAGCATCAAGACGATTCATCAATGAAATGTACGAACGACAGAAGCAGAAGTGACGGACCGGATTAAGAAAATGAGAATACTATTGGGATTGGTCGGGCGGGGAAGGTTATCATTATTTTGTTTGAGTGATTCATTATTAAGTAATTTTATACTATTAACTGAGTTCTCCTCAATGTGACTAATTATAAAGAAGTGCCGCAATGTTTGAGATCTACAAACAATGTTAGTGATTTGGACAGACCGTATTATGCGTTTTTGTAAAAAAAAATAGTGTAATTGTGGTGTGTGAGGTTGGAAATAAGTTCCAACATTATGCCGTTCGATTTTCTGTGTTGTGTGCGGCCTGGCGTCGAAGATGTCGTGGAGTTGGACTATTCGCATCAATCACTGGTTGACTTCCCCACTGAAGTGTTTGTGTACGAAAGAACGCTTGAAACTCTGCTCTGCCAGAGTAACCGTGTTACAGAACTCCCGCGCCAACTATTCATGTGCCATGGATTGAAATACTTGGATCTTAGTGATAATGAAGTGTCAGGGCTACCTGCAGCCATATCTTCGTTAGTGAATCTTCAACATTTGAATATCAGCAGGAATACTTTGACATCAATACCAGAGAATATGAAGGCCCTAAAGTATCTGGCATTTTTAGATCTTAGTGTTAATCCATTGGAAAAACTACCAGATGCTATTACAAATCTTACTGCATTACAAGAACTATACCTGAATGACACATACTTGGAGTATCTTCCAGGAAACTTTGGACGGCTAGCGAATTTAAGAATACTTGAATTAAGGGACAATTATTTGATGATTTTACCAAAGTCATTGTCTCGGTCAACCGAATTACAGAGATTAGATATAGGACAAAATGATTTTCAACAGTTTCCTGAAGTGATTGGAAGATTTGTAAAGCTAAGAGAACTATGGATAGATAACAATAGTTTGACATGCATTACATCTGTTATAAAACCGTTAGAAAACTTGATACATTTGGAGGCAAGTAATAATATGATAGAAGAACTTGCTCCTGAGATTGGTTATTGCACTCAATTGGTGGATGTGACATTATCATTAAATATCTTGACACAGCTTCCAGACAGCATTGGGCAGTTGTCTAACTTAGCTACATTAAAATTAGATAATAATAGATTATATTCATTACCGGAGAGCATAGGACAGCTGGCCAATCTTGAAGAATTAATGCTTATGTGCAACTATTTAGACAAAATACCATCTTCTGTTGGACTTCTGAGGAAATTGAAATATCTTAATGTTGACGATAATATGTTGACATCAATACCTCCTGAGATAGGGAGTTGTACAAAATTGTCTGTGCTATCGCTACGATCTAATAAATTGACTAGAGTCCCTCCAGAAGTAGGCCATTTAACTTCCTTAAGAGTGTTAAACTTAGTAAGGAATTCATTGAGTTGTCTTCCTCAGTCCTTGTTGAATTGTGATAATTTAGTAGCCCTCTGGCTGTCTGAAAACCAAAGCAAACCTTTAGTGCCTATGCATTCTGAAGTCGACCCTCAGACCTACGAACAAGTCCTTACTTGTTTCCTCTTCCCCCAAGTGCCTTTAACCCCTATTGAAATGAAATTTGACAATGACAAATCTGAAAATGTGGAGGCTACGTCTTCTGCCCGCCATATAAGTTTTGTTGATATGAAAGCTGCTCCTAAGGTTACAGAAAAACCAGGACAGTTGAGGAGAGCCCCAACACCTTACCCAAAAGAATTGAGGGCATTAGCAAAGCATGCCAGGAATATTCACAAAGATGGCACACAAGATGTTACACCTCCTATGCAAAATGCAGTACACATTAAAGCTGCTAAAATAACACCTACATTACAGCAAAGATTTGCATCTGATAACAAAATGGAAATGGAAGGTGCTGGAAAAAGTAATTTGGGAGGAACTAATAAGGATCCCATGAAAACATCTGTTTATGATAATCTTCCTGCTGAGAATGCATATGATAAACCTCTGGATCTTTCATATGAACATGATAAAAGTTACAAAAGTGTTGACCATGCTTTGTATCCTGAAAATACTGGGAGTGCTAACACTGATTTCAAAACAGAATGTGGAGATAATTATTTGTTACCACAAAGACAATATGGGTCAAAGCAGACTGACAAATATAGTTCTAGACAAGATATGGATAGAGCAAACATAGCTTTACCCCAAAATATGTACAGAGGACATACAGAGCATAAAAATTACCAATTACCAAATGATGTGACCTACCGAGCTGGCATAGATGACTCTCACAATAGATTGCAAAGGTTGAGCCTAAGTTCGCAAGAAAGGCAGCCAGTTAATGAAGGTATTATATCACCACATTTTAGTGAAACTGTCTACAATAGCAGAACTATGATGGAAAATATTCCTCCTTTTGATCCTATATATGCTAGAAAAGATCACATATGCCACTCTGTGTCAGAAAACAATTACCATGAAAGTATATATGACAGCGACAATTGCACACGTGCCAAAGATAAGATTTATGGTCAGCGGAATTATGATTCCTATAATTATCACTCACACGGGAATCGTGACTTACCAAGTCCTAGGTTACACACTGTTAGTCAAGTGGTTAGTTCAACAACTATGCCTAATTTAAGTGGTTATAGTAATGTTTATCCTGGTGGTGTTGTGGAAAGTCATGAGTATTCAACAGCTGTTCACCAGACACAACCACCAAACGCCAATATTTACGGCATGACAGCAAGTCCCACTTATGTATCAACACAATCTCCAGAACTATACTCTCCAACGGGACACACTAACACAACTAATCCCTACCGCATGGCTACCACGCCATTGATATCAGATGATGGAAGTTACAGTCACGTGCATTCCCCAACTAGCCAAAATATGTACGATTTATATGATGCCATACCAGCTTCATCTAATTCTCCGAGTGTGGTTAACCACCGGCATAGTCCTAGCATTTCTGAGCCAGTTTACGGTCGAGGTCAACCGCCGCCTTATCACATTGCAGCTCCGTACACGAAACACGCACAGTATTTCAATGGAACAGGTGGATAGTGGTGACCTAAACACGGAAAACCGCGAAGTTTTCTGAAAATGCACTCTTGTGAACGTTATTAGAATGAACTGAAAATTAATATAATGGATTTAATTCCTGTTTTGTAACATTGGTTTTCTGTTCTCTGCATGTGCAATTTAAATGTGATATAATTGTGTAAAATAAAATAATGTTGTAGTAGAAACTAATAGGTGCTAAGGGACGGAACATATTTGTTGTTGGAAAATCTATCAAAGGAATATTACTATTTTTAAAAGGTTGAATTTATTCAAATATAAATTGAAAATTATTGTGTCTTTTATCTAGTTATGGTTTTAATTTGTATTAATGTAGCAAGCATTTAGAAAGTGGTAGGTACTGATTAAGTACGAATTGTAACAACTGTGTTGGTTCAAAAAATCTATTGTATTAAGTAATTATTACATTCTGTCTTTTTACTTTACTAACTCGAATTTTTAAATATAGCCTGAATGGAAAGTACCATTCTTATATTTTATCAGTATCAGAAGTTAGAAAATACTATACATCCACCATATTTTTGAGTGGCAAGGTGCTGTGCCCTAAACTCTTTTTATGGGCCTAGTTTCCGGGTAGGCTACAGCTAAATATTGTACATACTTAAATATTTATATGACGAATTGACGACATCGTGTTGTAATGAATGTCTATGATATATTATATTTTTGTAATTATGTGATACTTGTGAATTTATTGTTAAAATAATGTTTTATTTAATTAAGTCGAACAATTCTGATCCAGATCTTCAAGGCATGATCACCAATACGCCGACAGTTTTAAACGTGAATTATCAATCAGCTTTCCATACGATATTCTTGTTTATTTATTCAAGTAACTCAAATCCATTCTGCTTCTTAGGGATGTGCCTACCTGGGACTCCTAATTAATTTATATTTATTTATATGGGATTTTTAATAACTCCCCACAAAAAGAATAATAACTTCTTCAGTCATCCATCAATATATGCTATTTTGTTCTGCTAGACAACTGCTCCCATTTCGTTATATTGTAATAGGTACTCTTTGAGACCTTCATCAGTTTGCTCCGCTTCCCTATTAGTCATGCTTCATGGGAACGAAAAAGGCAGTTACCTTATCCGTTTGCTGCGACAATATTAATCGATCTTTGTTTGTGGTAGGCACATTTGCATCCTGTTACAAGCACGTAAGATATCTGCTCAATTCGTTCACAAATAAGCGTAGGTACCTACCTACACGGTTAAAATAATTTACCGTTCGCAGTTCGCTTTTCTATCGGAATTACCATATTTTGGCAGTCGAATTTTTGCATAACCGTATTTTATATGCTTTTAAAGCATTTATTGTGTATATTGAAAAATTATAGTATGAAAAGAAAATATTTGATAATATTTGTATATTTTATATTGATACATTTACACTTTCCATTCAACTGCACAAAGATTTCATTTTTAAGCTTTATTTCTGAGCAGTAATAGCTTTTCTAATTGATGAACGTACGTACTTAACATTATATCGCTATTAGGGTCTATCAGGCGGGTTGCACCTGGGGGGGGGGGGGGGGGGGGTCTAAGGGACTTAAGCCCCCCAAAAGCATCTTAATTCTTCCGTGAGAAATCGTGAACTTTTTAGCAAACATTACTTGCTATACCGAAGCACAGATAATATAATACTACGTAACCGAAGGTACAATTGTCATCAATTATCCATAACTTAATAAGTATTATGTTTTCAAGTTTTCAATTTCTTTATGATGTTTTGCTTACGCGACGAATTTTGAACCACTCACGCTGCCCGGTTTGGCCGCCATGTTACACCTACCTATATTCACTGAGATATTGTCATTGTGGAATTTGCGAAAAGTAATCCGTTACCTATGTGTTAAGCAAATCAAAATAGGTATTGTGTACTTTTTTTGTGTTTACTTTGCTAAAACATACCCTCAGCGGGGTCAAGCCCTCCCCAAACGACAATCCTGGATCCGCCACTGGTTTAATAAAAGCATTATTATTAAACTGAAGGTAAACAAAATCCATAGCCGAGTTTTATAATAGACGAGTAGATCCATTTCGGTAAATTCACCTTTTAGGAAGTTTTTTTATTAGCACCGGAGTCTATCCTGGATTCTGTCCGGCTGTATTCTAAGCTTTTCAATCTCTTCAAATTTTCTCAGAACACCTACTTCTATCTTCAGACCAGTGTCTTGTTGACTCCCAATAAAGTTTTCCGCAAAGGATAGATCACATTCTTTTTACGTTCTTTTGACGAGCCCTAACTTGATTCTCAGATTCCCACCATTGTTATGGACAACCTCGGAAGTACCTACACATTTTAATATTTTTAACCAGCAGCTGTTACCTAGTTCAAATGCTTAAATACTATGACTATGACAGACCCTCGGACCAGAGGGTTAATAAAAATAACTTCGCCCCGCCGTCCACGCTGGGTTTTGCCATTTGAAATGGTCCTTATTACTTTTTATGGATACACACATGCGCACATTTATTATAGTTATTTTCGCACTAAATAATGTAAGTACGTACATTTTATTATTTACTTGTGATTGTAGTCCTTGCAATTTGACCAAATTTGATTGTTATACCTATGGTTATGTAACCCAATTTCTTTTTTCAACTTTTGTATATATGGGGTTGAACTTTTCATAATATGGAAGCTGGCGTACTCACTCCATATCCCTGGACATTTTTTGTTTGTTTAAGTGTCCTCTTCTCTTAAAATTATGTAGGTAAGTGTCATCGTGCGCCGCAACTTTGAGGAAAAATCTATAGGACGAATTGACGATGGGGTAACTATGCCACTTCCATTCTATGCCCTCTAAAAATAAAATGTATTTATACAAATTAGTATCTATCTAATAATATCATATACATATTGTGACTGACTAGGTGCATAATTATTATTGCTTAAACATTTATGCCCGATTTTCTCGACAAATATGTTATTTTAACAGACCCTACTACATAATTTGGTATTGAGCGAGGTTTTCTATCGACTAAATCGAGTTAATCGCGACTTAAGGCGGCCGCAATACGAAAGCCGATTTATCTCCGGTTAGATCTGGAAATCCACGGGAACCACAGCATAGCCGACGCCATAATATGGTTCTGGCGTTAATCAGCGCAAATTATTTTAAAATGAGCTAATTTAGTATTTGCAATTCCATGTCGAGTACCCAAGTACATAATGTTATTAAATTATTTTTGATACATGAACGCGGATTTACTATAACCTTTGCTATTTATCTAATCTGCGTGCGCAATTTATTTGCAAAACATATAAACAAACACGATTTTTTCACTTAGACAAACATCAACTTTATGCAAGTGTAAATAAAGTTGATTTTAGACTGTCTAGTATAGTTGAAAAGTCATAAAATATATGATGTAGCGCAAACTGAACCTTATGTGTAGGCATTACAGTTGTTTTTCCTAAACCTCGTGTTTGTTTATATGTTTGGCAAATGAATTGCGAATGCAGTGTACAAACAAGATTCGCCTCAATGACATTATAAAAATATTGGCTAATATTTCAGGTAACTAAAGTTTCAGTAAGCTTAATTGCGTTGCTTTGTGCGGATTGCTACCTGATATAAATGTAGTTATTTTTGTATTTTCTAATTAAATTAGTTGATTAATTAATGTTCAGTACCTGTGACCTGTATATATGAAAATTACATAGATCCTTGTGTAATAGCTCTCTACTATTAGCTAATAAACAGTAGGTATTATCTTTATTATGTGTATGAGTATGTAGTATAAAACATAGAATAGATTACAAATCTCTGTTTAAATATCAGTGACATTAATTAATAATTAAAACTCAACAATCTTAGATGTGTTGAGTATACCTGTTGTAGCAGACCTGTAGAACCTTTAAACAGATAATTTATGAGAGGTTTTGGCGAATAAAATAGATAATTATGTACATGTCGTATGCACATAATTATTTATTTTAATCGCTAAACTTTGTTAGGTAGGTAAGCCTTAATGTTGTGCTGAAAATTCAATTTGTTGAACCATGTGTAACTAGGTAATTTTAGTAGATATAGACATTTTAGTGTTTCCCTTAGTGTACATTGCACATATAAATTTTAAAATACACTTGTGTCATATTTTTGTTGAAATATATTACAAATAATTGTATGTTAATATAATATTTATACTTACCTATTTAACTTGGAGCGAATTTCCAGTTACGTTTTCTACGTATGATATTGTAAGATGAAGCATGTTACTGATGAAGATCCTCGGATCTCATGTTGTAGTAAGAGATAATTTCTATGAACCGAGCCAATTTCGTGAATATATTATTTATTTTAATATTTATTTACAATTAGACGAATACAGAGTATACTGCCAGGTCTTTATCTTAATGATAAATTCTAATAAAAGGAAAATAATGTACCATCGTGGATACTGGCGGTGGATAATTTTTCAACCTTATTACTTAGGGCATAAGTGTGAAAAGTGGTCGACCGCCACTGTCCGCAGTTGTACCTACTTTTTTATAAAAAAAAATATCTTCATTTAATTTTCACAAAAATCATTCGTAATTTTTTCATAATACTTGTACCTATGACACATTCAAATAACTGAATAAATATTTTTTTATAAATGTTAGCCTATTTTATTTTACGACCTCTGTTGTAATAACTTAATAATACGCGAAATACTTTGAAGTTATGTAAAGATATTCTTTCTTTGTATTTGCGTCACATAAAATAGACCCTCATTTCGGCCGAATCTGACTTGCACCGAATGCTTGTGCAAGTAATCTCATTACCTAACGATAGGCAAGTGGGCACGAAGGAAATAGTATTTTCTTTCATATTTTAATTTAAACTTACCTTTCGCTATCAGTGACGACGAAAAGCTCTGTGAATAAAGCGTTTGTACCATAGACGTAATTAAATCAAAACTGTACTGACTTTTCTTATAATAAAAGCTCTGGTCAGCACAGTATTTAAATTTTGTAAGTTCCTTTGTGCAAAGGCTAATTAAATAATTTTTAATATACATTTTTATACTTAGGTACCTATATTATTATGATAAAAAAAGAAATCTAGTCACTACTTATACGGTTATGTATATTTGTATTACTTACCTACTCTAAACTATTTTTGTGGTAATCCTCCAAATATGTTTAACATTGGGACCATTAAAACGTCAAAATTATAACTTGTTTACATTTTTTATAAATATATCTAAGTCAAAAGCTGAGAAATTGTAAGTACATAAATATAATTATTATGTCACACTTGTTAAAGTTTTGTGGCAATTGTTTATCTATCTAATAAAATGTAAAACTACCCACAAATAATGTTTTGGGAGATAAGATACGTAAATGCATAAATATACAATAATTATATAAAATATTAATACATTAATAGATGTATTGTTTCAAATAGCCCGAATTTATCTTGCTAATATTAAGGGGTTAGTACTTAACAATGTAGGTATGTATCTATTAGTTATAGCAAAAATATAACAATAGATTGTTGCCGTTACGGGCCATATACTCGTAAGTTAAGGCACATAGTTGAGTGCCATTTAATATACCTATTACGTTAGATAACTACCTACTACTACCTACGTTTATATATTGTATTAACCACGTAGGTAATTGTATAAAGGTCATAAAACCAAAATGCTACATTTTCTCAAGACTGATGCCTAAAACATATCATTTAATTGTATTTTCTTGTAACTAATGCATTAATTAATTTATGGTACCTACATTGTATTTTATATACATTACATTCTTAAACACATTATTTTCGAATGAGACAGACTGTCCGTTGACTATTGTAGACAGTCGTGTTTATATATGTAATAGATTATAATCTTGCTTTCTAATAATCTTGTTCTCACTTTGACAAAGCAATAGGGATGATGACTAAACATTTTTTAGTCCGTCTTTGAGATTATAAAAAAATATTGGACACATATTTTTTATTTTTTTACGTAATCTAAAGATTACGGCGATACATTTAGGTAAAATGTGCCATGACATCACGAGTATGTAGATTTTATACGTACTAGTGACGTAGCGACCCCACTCCCCAACTTAAAATGCGTTTTATCTAAGTAATTTTTTATTAATATGATAAAGCAAAAAATACGTGTCTAATATTTTTTTATTATCTGACTGACGGACTAATTACAATTTCATTTTTTTTACCCAGGCATCGTCCCTATTTACTTATCAAGAAGGTACAGTACCTACCTACTCAGGTTTTATTCGTTAATATGACATAGCGAGCTTCAGAAAGATACTGGCATGTAGCTATGAGTGACGGAGACGACAAGAAAATTTCATAAAACTCGTGCCGTATTAACGCTCGCGTGGGTAGGTACCTACTGTATGATACCTATAGGTAAGTACATATATTTCATACATTTCAATAACTACAGATAGCTTTCTATTAAGGCCTATTCAGATATAAGCGATATCGCTGTCGCACTCGGTAGCGATACTAGTCCAACTGACTAACCAGCACCCTAAATGCGTAACACACAATCAATCATAATCTGAATCACTTTGAAGGCTATTTATGCAAATCCATTGCTTCATATTTTAGAAAAATTTGTCTGCTCAACAACGTAAATAACGCAATGAATGTTGTTGAATTGTCAAAATGAAACAGATTGTGATTGATCGTGTGTTACGCAATTAGGGTGCAGAATTATATCGCTACCGAGCGCGTGAGCGATATAGCTTATATCTGAATAGGCCTTAAGTTATCGATCAAAAGCATTGTAACTCTTTTTAAATTATCTTAAACTGTGTTTCGAGTCATATTTCAAGTCTACAAATTATCATAATTATTTTTGGTATTGTGTGGTCCGTTAGGAAATTAATAACGCGTCTCGATTTTAATTATCTATGTTACAAAGACTAAAATCTTGGTTGTTAAATTAAATAGTTACATGGACTTCTATTGTCGCGAATTTTTCTACCGCGCCCTTCCTTGGCTTGGAGAAATAGATGTTTTCTAAAGAGCCCAAGGTTTATCAAATCGGAACATGATTACGAAGCTCATCTAACTCCTACCTACTTTTTTCTTTCAGCAATACCAATTGCTTTTATAAACCTACTTCAGAATGAAAATTCTGCCGAAACTATGGGAAATTAAGAAAAGATAAGTCGATTTTGGTCGAGAAAACGGTTTTTTTTTTCGAGTTTTTATTTACTTAATATAATATATAAGCCTCTGCTTCTTTTCGGAAAGGAATACATAAAAAAATACACTAACCGTATTCGTTTTTTAATATTAAACATTATGCTAGGTATGTTACGAACAAAATATTAATTAGACCTTCTAGACCTATTACCCTGGAAAATATGAGTGCGCATAGAACAATGTTTAATTTAGGTATTACTTATTTTAAATTGTGGAAAATGCCAAAACAATAAATGTTTTATTTTTATTTGTAAGTATCTATTTTTATATCACTAAGATTTTGTATGAAAGAATTATTTATTAGCTTATATTATGTAGGTATGTAAAACCTAATTTAAGCTCATGCAGTTCTGAATAATTCTAAATGCAACATTTGTTTCTTTACTATCACGCCACGCCATCTAGCTACTCACATAGGTACATGGTGTTTTTAATAAAATGTTGCTTTGTGTCACTAATTGATTAAATTATGTCGTGTAGGTACTTTTATATATTTTGTAAACACAGTTTACGTTTCGTCTGTAATACAAAGTAGAAATAAAATGTTAAAAATTTGAATGGAAGGTTTTATTTCGCTGTTTAAATTCAAATAATCCCATAAAGTGTAGGGAAACGATCAGTTACAAACTATAAATTATAAAAAGAATAAATAAGAAAATGCCCTGATATCACAACTTCGTGTACCTAAAGCCTGTAATTTATAGATTCAATAATATTATGTGCAGACTTCCCCAAGCACGCATTGTGGGAAGTTACAAGGTTCAGAAAAGCCACCGACTTCAAGTGGATTATTCCACTTTGCCCCACCAATCTGTCCCACCTGTGTGACAAAATGGAATGTTCACAATTTTGTTCTCTGTGTCCCACTAATTGATTTTAGTGGGGCAAATTACACTCGCACAAACCCTGAGTTCATTTTTTCCCACTAGGGCACTATTCTATTATGTTAAGTGAATAGGTCGTTGGTGTACCTATCAAATAAAATAAAATAAAATTCTTACGGATTAATCCAAAGTGGAAGTCAAGTTTGAAAGGAGCAACGACTGTGATAAATGATAATGGTGCCGATTTTCTTGTACAACGAACTAAACTATCACTAAAATTCCTTACTTTAGGCTATGAGAATCTTAGAGCTATTCTGTAAATAAAATTCTCTAAACTAAAAAATAATTTTGACACAACTAAAATAGAATTTGACAATCGCGAAACCACGTGGTACCCGTGGTTTGCCCTCACCCGTGATTTTTTTTAGAGCCGGAGGCGCGCAGGGAGTTTCGCCTCGACGTGTTTTATTTGGAATATTTCACTTTTTGTATGGAAAACATGAAAAAATATTACCTACAGTTCAGGTTTAGGGGTTTCTCATAAAGGGGGTCGAAATTTTCATTATTTTTGCGATAGGACGCACCATTTTCGAGATATAAGCAAAAGAAAAATACAGTACTGTTTTTGCACGTGAAGTCGAGATGTTGGTGTGAATTTTAGTTCATGACAACTTATTTTACACCACACCTTTTTAATCGCGATTAAAAATTGACAGAATTAGTCTGGTTTGGTATTTTACAATCAAAATTTTAGGTGAAAAATGTCATATTTAGAATAGCAAAATTGCCATTTTCACTAAACTAAAAACTCAGTACTATCTTAGTGCTGTCAAACTAAAATATAGTTTAATTGTGTCACTTTAGTCTATTTCAGAATGGGAAATCGTCGTTTGACAGGATTAAACTTAATTTTTAGTAATTTTTAGTTTAGTTTAGAGGCATTTGTGACAAGAGAATCGGCACCAGTATGTGATATAAGATAGGAAAGATATAAAGACTAAGAAAGATCAATCATACCTACCTATATCAATAAGAATAATGATTTTTTGGGTAAGACAAACTGGCTGACAAAAGGCCGTTATAAGATCAACAGACTAAACAGCCTCTGAATGAAACCTTTATCCAGAACAAACACCCAGGTTTAGCTCAAGTTAAAAATAAATGGCGTAGGCGTACCTAGTATTGACTTCGGGAACAAGCAAGGTTCAAATTGTTGGAAAAAAAACTAGAACGACGTAGGTACCCACCTACCTACATCTCGAAATAGTTAAATGAGGTTTATGTAGACATTAATTCCTCGCAACTAGGTACCTATTAGATACTGAATTGATTTAAGCAGAAATAAAATGTGGTAGTAGTGTAGGTATGTATCGGCTGAAATTCATGAGGACCTTTACGTTCATCGCACATGCACACGATATCTATGCAAATACCTAATAATTCTAGTCTTGTCAGCACATATAGTTTATTAAAGTTATGTAAACGAGGTAGGTAGATGTAGATACTTTATCTAGGCAGGTTAAAAATCAGTGGCACGTTGGCCAGCTCGTTAACGATCTGCGGTTGACCCAGTTCTGAGATCATTGTTCTCACTCCACCTGATAGCAAACAGTTTTATTGCTATCAGAGGTTGATACTACTCCCGGATTAAGTAGTAAATGGTATTTAAATACCATCACTGTTTTTATTGACTTCGATAACTTTCCCAATAAAATTATTCAGATTATTGATGAATACATTCTCTAAATATTTAAGTTTGGGGAATTGGAAATCAACAATTGCGAAAAGCACTGTTGTTGTTAGTGAACTTGCTTTTAAATAGTTACTGTGAATATTATAATTAACGACGACATTACTATTTGTCAGTTGTGTCGCACATACAAGTCGTACTACACACAAGAAAAGCTTATTGAATAATCTACCCACTTCAAAAACACATCAAAGAGCGCTTCGAATAGGAACGGCGAGGTACTTTGCTGTAATGGCAGGGTTACAGAACAAAACTAAAGGGACAGGGTGCAGCCAGAGCAATCCACCTACCCATTTATTGTAATACGTGGTTCATCCACTTATTGCAATAAGTGGTTCATCCACTTATTGAAATAAGTGAGTAGGTAATTAATTCTACTTCGGTAGGTATTGGCACGTAGATATCGGCTCATAGATCTATGGAGATCCTATTGAATACTTTCACGAAAAGGAAGAAATATTTTGAAGGTAAAGGTAACCGCCGAATATTTAACGCGCTTCTCTCACATGTTACTGTTACTACTGACCCTGGTTGTGTGTGATGGCTGATGATTCTATACATTTTAAATGACCGCCTCTAGGCAGCTTGTTCATACAACAGGACCGAATGAAACCTGAATGTGTACCTACCCCGTCTTGATAAGGTGGTCAAGCGCGCTTAACTAGGTCACTATCTTGCACTTCCGCTATTCCGTCAAAAAATAAGTGGGTAGGTACAGCTTACCTACTAGTGGGAACATATGTGAGAACTCTTCTTCCGTTACCGGTTAGGTGAATTGAGCTTGACTTATCTAAATATTTTTGAGAAAAAAGATGACGTAGTTACCTAAACTAGAATTCAATTAAAATACCTACTTATTATTTTTGTAACTTTTTCCATTGTTTCCAGTCAGTCTTCAAAACATACCTACAACATCGCGTAAACATGACTATACGTAGCTACCTATCAAGAAATCGATTACTTGCGCGCGCCGACTTATCTTCGTGTAACAGTTGAACAAGTTCACGCAAATATCGTCAGCTGGCCTTTTAACATCAGGTATTGTTCAAGTCTTACTACAGTTCCAACTAGATCAATTAAAAACAAATGTTTATAAAATGTGTCCAAGAAATATCTATAAAAAGTAGCTTTCATTAACGGTACAGCCTTGAAGTGTAGTGGAATCTGAACGCAGTTCCTATTATAGATCTACCACATAGTGACAATTCTACGTCCATAAATAACTGGAGTAAGTCGTGTAGTGCAGTATAACTTCAATTATCTCCCTTAACCTACTTTCATTCATGTACTTAATAATAACTGGATATCCTTAAACTTAGATATTTACTACAAGTAGGTACCTCCTAGGTATATATCTAAACTAATTTAGTTTTATTTTTCACATAAAAAGTCACCATGCCGGGAGCCAGGCATAAGATTCTCGGGCACGTACTGTCTGGCTTTTGCCACAAAATGAATCGTCGTAAGCCTATATACGGAGACTCCTTGGATACCCCATTGAACCGATGTCTCACTACCTTGGACATCACTTTATTGGGTGAGTAGTACCATGTACTTAGTTAATTAAGTGCTTTTCTTTCCATTGGAACAATCTGAGAGGTTCCAAGAAAGTTTCTTGTGCACTGAAGTTATTTCCCCAATGGATTGAAACTGTTACGGGCTTCACAAACAATCATGACTCTGAGACATGATGACCGTTAGTTTTTAACCGACTTCAGAAAAGAGGTTCTCAATTCGACTATGTTTTTTTTTCACATTCTGTAAGGATGATGATAATATAAGTTCCTGTCACTGTTATTTACATAGCAGGTAGTGGTATTCGAATTTGTGTGGGGTTAGGTACCACAACAAAAAACAAGAAATTTTTAGACGTCTGTTGTGTCTTTAAAAAAAAAGAAACAACAGACTTAAAAAAAACACTAAGTACAAAGTGAAAAATAAGTTTTTAAATTTCGGAAGTCGGTGGCATTAAAAGAAAATTCAAAACCAATGACACTGCACTTTGTTTTTTTTGGAAGTCAGTTGTTTCTTTTTTGTAAAAAGTTTTTATTTTTCACTCTTTGGTTGTGGTACCTACCCCACACAAATTATTTACTGTAGATAGGGCTCATTGTATAAAACCTGGCGAACAGAAGTAATTATACTTGTATGTATATTTTGTAGGACGACCCCGCAGCGTTCGTTGTGCCCGGTGGCGAGTCCCCACAAAATGTGAGGTCTTAGTAGTAGATGGCGTCCGTTAGTGGTCGTCGCCAGAATCTCGAATCTGAGAGCCTTAAAACCATTTTTTTTATTCCAGGTGTTGGGCACATGGTCGGAGCTGGTATTTACGTTCTGACGGGAACTGTTGCTCGGCACATGGCTGGACCAGCAACGGCTCTAAGTTTTCTGCTGGCTGGAATAACATCTACCTTAGCTGCTCTTTGCTACGCTGAATTTGGGACTAGAATCCCGAGAGCTGGCAGTGCATATGCTTACACGTACGTCAGTATTGGTGAATTTTGGGCTTTCATCATAGGTTGGAACATCGTATTAGAATATATGATAGGTGAGATTTTGCAACTGGACCTATATTTTTTAAATAATTGTCTCCTTTTCATTTTTGTTTCTTGTTTTGGAAAACCGTACTACAATTTTTCTTTTTGTTTCAGGAGCTGCCTCCGTGGCTAGAGCATGGTCCGGGTATCTAGACGCAATGTTGGACGGTGCAATAACCAACGCTACTATTTCCATAACTGGTGAAATGCACGAAACTCTTTTAAGTAGATATCCAGACGTTCTAGCATTTCTAATATGTATCGTAGCATCCTTAATTTTAGCAGTTGGTGTTAAAACCTCAGCCTATATTAACAACGGTCTTACGATTTTAAATCTCTTGGTTATATCCCTTGTCATATTCCTTGGTTTCTATTACGCCGATCTCGGTAACTGGTCAGAAAAGAATGGCGGGTTTATGCCGTATGGCGTAAGTGGCGTATTAGCTGGAGCAGCTACGTGTTTCTACGCATTCGTGGGCTTTGACAGTATATCCGCGTCAAGCGAGGAAGCTAAAGACCCGTCACGGTCGATCCCCATCGCCACTATACTGTCAATGGCACTTGTTGCTTTTGGCTACATTCTGGTGGCTCTAGCGCTTACCTTAATGGTTCCGTATCAGACTATCAACCCCGATGCTGCGTTACCGGCAGCCCTCGGTGCAGTCCACGCTGACTGGGCTAAATATGCTGTTGCGGTTGGAGCCGTCTGCGGTATGACCACAACTCTGTTAGGCTCCTTATTTTCTCTGCCACGTTGTTTGTATGCGATGTCCGCAGACGGTCTCCTTTTCGGTTTTTTCAGTGACATTAGTAACAAATCACAAATTCCTATTGTTAATCTGATTATCTCGGGTCTGTCATCTGCTTTGATAGCTCTTTTGTTCGATCTGGAAAAGCTTGTGGAGTTTATGTCGATAGGAACTCTGTTAGCCTACACTATTGTTAGTGCTGCAGTGATCATACTGCGTTACCGGCCCGTTCCTGCGGTGGAAGATAAGAGTTTTGGAATTCCACAACTGGAATCTCCTGGTGACCGGGAAGATAGCTCAGCGACTGGCACTCCGGGTACTGACGGCGGTTCTTCTTCTTCCGAGGTATATGAAGGTTTTTTCTCATATGTCTATTTATTTATTTTCTAGAAATTCTAATAATCTGTCCTATTTCCATTTCAGATGTTTGAAGCTCTGACAGTGGGCCGTCTTCGGGCGCAGTACGCTTGGTTGGAGCCAGTGGCAGGTGGCCGGGCTCCCGGGGCTGCGGTCACGAGCTGTGTCTACTTGTTTACCGCCGCCGCAGCTGCTCTTTGCGCCCACAACCACTTCTTAGCAGAGCCCGCTGGACTGTGGGGATTGCTTCCAGATTTCGTTCTCAGTTTCATTATTGTTGCTTGTAAGTGTTTTTTCTCCTGCAGGTGGCTCTATTTCGTCACAGCCTGACATGTAGAAGTCAGAAACTCAATATTCTGTCACTTATATTTTTCAGGTTTGGTGATTATTTGGGCGCATCAACAAAGTCCGACCCGGCTGCCGTTCCGTGTGCCGTGGGTGCCGTTGCTGCCAGCCCTCAGCGTTTTACTCAACGTTGAACTCATGATCAACCTCAACGCACTCACCTGGGCCCGATTCGCTATTTGGATGACTTTCGGTCAGTTACGTTTTTCATATTTACTTTTGTTTCACGTCAAAATAATGTATGTGCCAAAAACGTTGGAACTTTTCCACCTAGACTAATTATGTAGTTGTCACTCATTACAAGTAGTCACATTACCTTGGTCGTGATAGATGATATGATGAGATGATATTTTTATGTATTTGTAGATACGTACTGTATACTTATGAGTACCTAATTATTTACTCGTATATGTAACTGCCGTAAAAGGTGACTAAAGTATTATATATGAAAAGATCGGCAGCAATAAGTTTACTACCTATAGGTACCTACCTACACAATGTGCTATTAAATATCCCTTTTCCAAATTATTCAAAATTGCCATTAGAACTGCGTTGTTATTCTTTGCTTGTCACTTGACATTGAAAGATAATGTTTTTTTTTTTGATATATGAATGAGTAAGTACTTGAATCAACGTTAAACGTGCTATTTTCAGGCCTTCTCCTATACTTCCTGTACGGCATCCACCACAGCAAGCTGGGTGAGGGTGTCACCGGTCTGCTGTCCCGGTCAGCCAGTGGTGGTGGGCACAGTGGCGGATGGGGCGCGGTCGAGAAGACCAGCGCCATTGCCCGTCGCGTCGGACGCTTCGCTCGCGGCAGCAAGGGAGACGACCGCAAGCCAATCATTAGCGACGACGACCTGTCTAGGCGCGAACCTTGATTCTAAATCACTGAATGTAGGTATCTCTTCTCTTTACTTATGCAAAACAACATACTGTTTGACGTTTTCTTAGTCTTGCCAGCTTTTTAGAACAAATTTTTGCTAAAGTATTGCCACAACCACATGTGTGGCCGTCATGATCACTGTGATTACAATTTGGCGGGAGTATGGACAGCTGAGCTTAGTTAAAAGCGCATCACCATACCTAATTATCCGTTAATTAGACTTTGATTATTGAGTGTTTAATATTCGTTAGGGCTTATACCGCAAAACAGCGACAATTTAGGTATGTAAATTGTACTTAGTTAAGTAATATTGTATTAATTCGATTTTAATAAGCTTGAAACGAAAATAATGACATCGCTTCATAAAGGTTTAGACGCACTACAATTTGGGTGCTTTATTCTTTAATTATACGCATAATTAATTCCAATTCAAATGGAGTATTATGATATCATAAACTGTAGTTCTGTAAATGAGAAAACTAATTATATACTTACATTGTTAGTATTGTATTGTATAGTGTGATCGTATTATAAAATTATAATCAATAGTGTACAGGTACCTATAGAATAGTAAACAAATAGTCTCAATTTTCAAATACCAAATGTATTAAAAAAATATACCAAAGAATGATTACTTATGTTAGAAAAATAAAGCGAAGTCTTTTACAGGAGTTAGGCATAGTCGTTGCAAATCACGAGCTTGCAATATCGGACTTTAATGTCATTGACATTACGGTTTAAGTTGCAATGCCTGCTCGTGAAGTGCAACAACTGTGATCCGATCTGTGACCGTTGTGTTTCGGGTCTATGAGTTCTATGACTGAAATATTTTGATTTTATTTAACCTATTTTGCTTTGATTTGTTGGTAGTTATGTATGTAGATCTATTCATTGTATTGCTTTGTATGTGTAACGGAAAATAATCTCCTGGTTTGGCTTCCTGGTTAAACTCGTTCAGAACTTTAAGAAATGAAATAAATTAATTTTAAAACAGTACCCACAATTTGATAAGTAGAACTACATTTTAAAATGAGAACATCAAATAATTTTATGGTTTTTATTGTCAAACAAAATTCATTTCACACTGCCATTTTGGTGTCAAGTATAACAGGGTCAATTAATGTATAATACAAAGTGCTGCGACACTGCGGCAGCTCAATTACATTGAGTTTGTCGAAAATAACAATCCTAGCTTTTTTTACTTGTTTTGAAAAGTTTGCATGAATATTACAGCGTGGAACGTTGGACTAATGAATGGAAAATATGTTTTTATTATAAAATATATTGAGTAGCAAGGAAGAGTGATACAAAAGCATATTATGATTGTTATTCCAGATGGTTTACGAATGCACGAAATGTTACAGGTGTTATGTCAGTCCTTTCACATAGATTCTTATAGAAATGTTTCTTCCAGAAATGCTTGGTTATGTGTTATTTAATTTATTTTAGGAATATACTTGTTAGAATGTATGACAGTTGCAAATTATTACTAGCACAAAGTGTACTCTCATTATTACTTAAATGTCTTCACATGTATGGATTTTATTGTGTATTTATGGCGCAAAATACATAAATGAACTATAGCATCGTTGTTAAAAAGATTGTATAGTTTTATTATTAAGTGTTGATGTGTACATAAAGAAATTATAATAATACGTCACTACTGCTTTTTTATTATTCCCTGTACATTATATTTACATAAAAAGTTCTTAGACAATACATATATACAGAAAATTGAGAAAACAATAAAAATTTGTACTGTTGACAAAAATACAATAGATATCCCTTACTTAAAGACGTTGTACGCTAAACAGTAATACTTAAACATTAAGAAATGGACGTAAACAATTTATAATAGACAACAATTTTATTTTAAAGGAATCACGTTCAACATAATAAACTAATTAAATAATAATCACACATCCTTATTTTAAATTAACGAAAATTCTTATTAATACACTACCTTACTGCTACCTAAATACGTCGACTGACGACTATATAAAAATTATATAAACTGTCATCAAATTGGAATAATTTATTGCACCCTTTGTAAAAAGATGCGTTCAATGCAATACATGTTACTAAAATATACATATTCAATAGTGGGGCAGTTTTATAAATTCAGCTTTATTTAAAATGTAAAGTCTTGTTGTTTATAAATGTATAGTTGACGAAAAATACTGAGAAGCAGGGTCGTTTTTGGCGATTGCCAAGTCAGTTATAGGCCGCTTTGTACAGTTAGGAGGATTTGAGGATACCTAATATATATTATTAAGATTAAGAATATTATACGGTCCACTTATAACCATGGAGCACCAACAACTATAGTATAGATAGAGAGTATGGTATACATATTATTATATACAACCTTAGTTTTTGTTTACCCTAAACCTCTTAAGGGGTCATTGTACTCATCATTATGAACAATTTTCACTATGGGACCAACGCTGAAATTGTGAAAAAAAAATCAGCTGTTCCCTAGATTTCGTCGAGATATGCGAACATAAATGTAGGGAACAGCTGATTTTTTTTCACAATTTCAGCGTTGGTCCCATAGTGAAAAACTAAAGTTGTATATTAAAAATACTTTTTATATCTATGGAAAATTCATAAGAAAGTATTTAAACTAAATAAAAAAAAAAAAAGTTAATTTTGCTAGTTTTATATGCTCCTTTTTTAGAAATAAAATATTTTTCTTGCTTTTAATTGCGCCCTACCTACGTAGAATAGAGGACTGCACCTATAATAATATTGCGTTTATCTCACTTGTGGAAGTACATACTGACTTTTGTGTTTCGTTAGGTGTAACTACTAATACTTTGTAACCGTGTTTACTTTAATTACTCAATTATTTGTAACTGTGTGGAGGTAACAAATAATTGAGTAATTCTTCGGCAGAAAAAAGTTATACGGCTTTGCTACCATATTAAATAACTAATTCATTACAATAAATTGTACTAAAAATCCAATCCATATGTTATCAACCGTGCTTCTAAACAAAATACACAAACATTTTAAATTTCTTGTATTGTAATTAAAAGATTAGTTTTTTTTAACTATAGCCCTATTGTATGATTAAATCAGAAGACGTATTTCCCTGGAAACCTTTACATTATATACATAGCGGAATAAAGAGATTCAGTCTTATCTGTTATATCGGTTGATTTGCCAAGCGGACGAAGGCAGCCGCTGCAGCTTGTTGATGGTTGGCTTGCCCCACTGCAGCCACAGGAAACCCACCACTAAACAAAGTACGGTTTCTATGTAGAATCCGTCAATTCGCACGTTGCATGTGCCGCCGCCTGATTTACATAGCTGTGAACAGGAAAATACAATTGCTATAAAAGTTATAACTACGAAAAAAAACGCCAACTACAAAGGTATAAACCAGACATCACTGACACAAATAAAAAATCCGGAGTCACACGTAATCCTGTTCGATTTATGCCTTATCACGACGACGTGAAACTCCGGTTTTTTTTTTGTTTGGTTTAGTTTGTAGAACTTTTATTTAATTTTTTTGGGGTTATAATAAATATATTTTTGAAATGGGCTAATTAAGCCACAATTTTTTTTTTCATGACTGTGTCCTCTAGATGGAACCATATTCAATTTAATGTGACGTCACATACCCTATAACCAACGGCCGATCAAGACGCTTCCAACGATAACTCATTTGTCAAATTATGATAAGTAGTTTAGTAGTTATGAGCGAACAGATGATCATACATAAATACCGGTCAAAATCATAACCCTCCCTTTTGCTTCGCCGTAGTCGGGTAATAAACAACCATATAAGTAAATATTATGTAGCTAGAAAGGTACTGGGTTTTTACAACCGTATAACTATGTAGGGAAAATTGCAACGACCAATATCTATAATTGCGCATAGGCAAGTAAGGTACTACTTTGTGAATTATTTATGACGTATATCAGTAGCTAGTACTCGTAGGTACAGCACATTCAATCACGTTCACCGTCGCAGTGTATGAATAGGGGAATTTTACGAAAGAAACATACTTTACGAACTAAAGTAGTAAAATTTACACAGCAAAATAAGGAAAACCTATCCATAACTAATTTAGGAAAAACGAAAATCGTATCAGCCCCGGTCTCATTAGGAACAGTCATGTAGAATAGAATAGAATAGAATATTCTTTATTATGTACACCATAAAAAACACACACACATACATATCGTATCGTATCGTGTAGGATACATAGCATTGAGTTTGACTCAAGCTGGCTTTCGAAAAACACTTTTAAACATAACGAAGTTATAAGATATTTGCGCACACTAATGCCTGTGCGCAAATATCTTATAACTTCGTTATGTTCACAGGTCCATAGAATACACTTCTTTATTGTTATTACAGTTGTACGTACCGACTCCTCCGTTGGCGTGGCACACATGTTGTCATTATTTCCTGATATTGAACATGTCTTGTACGTAAGATGGTCAATGGCCCAAAGAGCGAGAGTATTGGGCCAATTAGTGCCAAGGTTCGACATAGTGTTCAAGAAGGTCATATAAGTGCCGCCTACTGCTGGGTCCGACACTTTGGCGAAGAAAGCCATCACGGCCACAAACATGCAGTACAGGCATGTCTGAAACAATCATGCAGGATTAGTGATAAACTAGAACAATTTATGGAGGTTTTTTTAAGGGATTAGGTAGAGGTACGGTTAATCGCACACCGCGTCGTGGCAAGCTACCGGCTTTTGGGTCTTTACGCAAAACTCAGCATCGTCAAAAGTTTAGGCTGGTGAGGGCTAAAAACTATGACGTTGGTTATACGAATTTGTATAAGCTTGGCGGCCATAACGTGATCTTTTACGGCTGATCTTTAGAATTCAGCCAGCATGTGTGTAAGGAACAGAGTTTATTTATTTAATAGTAGCGACCAGGCTCCTGTTTCGCACGGTTTTTACGACTTGACAAAACATCGAGATTTCTTAGGTAAACGTAACTGTAATATTAAAGTATTATACACATAAACATTTAAACGATGGTGAGGACCTCATCAAAATCTGTTGCGTGGTTTAGAAGAAAAACGCGGACATACAGACAAACTCGAAAAGAGACTCTTTTAAAATCTTTATACAGGTGTCAGGGATATCGACGCCAAAAAAAAAAAACATCTGTTTCATAAAAAAAGTACAATACCTACGCGGTCAAAATGTATGGAACAGCAGATTTTTTTTAAATAACCGACGAAACATTTGAACCCAGAGGGGTTCAGAATCATTGTATTGAATCCATGGCAACAGTTTTCGCGTCGATGTCCCTGACACCCTGTGTAGAAGAACACCAACAGGGTATACATTGGTTTACAATAGTGTTAGGGAAAGGTAATCTAAACATAAATGTAGGTGACGGTGTACAGTAAATTTAAAGATAAAAGACAGTAAGTAATAATGTCCTGCGTCAACATACCTGATGAAAGACGTAAAGCATCATCAAAACGAATAGGTATGAGTATGTTGGGCCAGTGTCGCCCAACAAGTTGGGTGTGAGGGCCACGAGACCGGCCGCCAGCGGTCCCACTAGGAGTCTTAGAGGGTACGCACGCAACCATAGTGACAGCGGCGCTGGACCCGTAGTGTGCTTCGCTAAAAGCTGAAATGAAAGACATAACATTGTAAAGCAGTGCATTTACGATCAAATTTTAATTTATGGGGGGGGAGGGTAACCCGGTAAATGCGGCAAAAATTAGTGGCGGAAAAATTGAGTAAAGCAAAGAAAAATCTTATAAAAATGACAATGCTCAGCACTGTAGGTACCTAAAAGAAATACGAAAGTCAATTATACTTAGTCAATTTTATAAGGCAAAACAGATAAAATAAAATTCTTAAAATAAATTCAAGAATTTTGTAAAATAGCACAGTAAAAAGTTTCATTCCCAGATAACAAAATATAATAGATTTCTCAGAAAAAATACTATTTCAGCGGCTGTAACTTCTTAGATGGACCAGTAGGTATATTTTACCGATGTAGCTTATTCGTTTCCTAATAATTTATTATATTATGCAGGAAGAAACAACAGGAAAGAAGGAACCAGCTATTTTGAGAAAGATTTTCCTACGATTTTGGAGAATACAAGGAAATTCACCCGATTTTACATTTCTGAGCTGGCAACCCTTTTCGGTAATATTTATTATTGGGAAATACCCTTATAACCTACCTACAACGTGACCTTCTTGACAACGTGACTTTCAGAGTGACTTCGACCGTTAGTCATTCTCAAGGTGATTTGGTAGTCTATTTAAGCAAAACTTTGTATATAATACGTTCATTCGTTTAACACAGTTTTCTGGAGAATCATTTCCGTTACACATCACATTGTAGTTTTTAAATAGTGTAGCGATACAAAAAAGCTACAGTGTCTTTCTATTTCATAAGGTTTCTAATATACTTATGCGAAGTCTGGAAGTTATGTTCTGAAAGTGAAGAGTTAATGTTGGTGACAGATATATAAATATTGAAGTGCGTATGTGAATTTACTAAGTAAGTACCTACCTGCTTCTTTATACATATACAGGGTGGCAGGGATATCGACGCGAAAAGTGATATCATGGATTCAGTACATGATTGAAATTTTTCGTCGGTTATTTAAAAAAAACACCTGTTCCACATTTTCACCGTGTAGGTATTGCATTTTTCTATGAAACAGCAGTTTTTTTTAAATAACTGACAAAAAAAATTAGCGCAGTGGGGTTTAGAATCATGTACTGAAGCTATGGTATCAGTTTTCGCGTCGATGTCCTTGCCAGCCTGTATAGTACGTAAAAAATAAGTTTGTAAAGTATACTTAAAGAATTTTCGCCACATGGATTTTCGTAGGTGTTTATGCTTACATCTTTTATTACTTAAATACATACATAAACTAGGTAAAAAGCTACACTCTAACACTTAAACACGATAGGGAGCTGATCTGGTATACACTCATTAAAAGTCGGTTATCGTCACAGAGGCGTATTAATGTCACAGTAATAGTGTAGCTTTCTATCAGTGAAATAATTTTTGTGATTGGATCAATATTTCCTGAGATTACTTTTTACAAACAAGCAACTAAACCTCTATAATATTTTTACTGATAATAAATATTAAGATTATGAAAGAATACGAATAGAAGAATAGATATGCACCCATCCGAAAGACAATTTGTCTTCTAGTAATGAGATATTCAATTCAAAAATCGTTAATTTTGAAATATAAATAAATAAATACTGAGTGACATAGGATACATTATGTACTAGCTGACCCGACAGACGTTGTCTTGTCCAAATTCCAATATTTCATACAAAATTCCAATAGAAAATGCACTTTCAGTTTTCCCAAATGTTCCAATTTTCTCGGCACTTATTTTTTTTTTTGATCCGTATTAAAGATTCGGGTTATTACGAACATTTTAAAACAAAAATTTGGCATATCAGTCCAGCCGTTCTGAAGAGATGCGCTTATCAACGAACAGCATTTAATTTTTATAATATAGACTAGCACTTTGCACGCGACTTTGTCGGCGTAGATTTCGTACTTTCCTCTAAAAATTCAACTCCCCCTCCACTCCCTTTCGAAGATAGTTTTCGAAAATGCATATTTACGATCTTTTAACATTTATTTTGATAAATAAGTCTTCGGACAAATTTTTAACTTTATAGATCAAAGTGTTCCCCTACATTATAAAAAAAATTTCACGTTCAAGTAGTATCGGCTGTGCGTTGATATGTCAGTCAGTCAGTTTCTCCTTTTAATATATATAGATCATTGTGCTGTTGTCGGATTTCCTCGCGGACTACGAATGTTTCAATACTAACCACTGGCATTATAATTTGTACTGGGACTAGTGGAACTGCAAGTAGGGCCAAGTCTTCTCTCGGTACTCCAGCCTCTACGAGTTTCAGTCCTGACACCGCATCAGCTGCAGAGAACCCAAGCTGTAAAAATGATAAGTACCAGATTAGTTACTATAAGCTGGGATGACTCTAATGTTTGTTTTATCCAGTTTGATCAAGTTAGATATTTACCTTAGCTGTAAAAAGAACCAAAGCTAACGTGCGTACCGCCGGCAACTTAATAATTGTATAGAGCTGCTTATAAGCAGTCACAACATCGCTGAAGCCTTTTACATTATTATCTTTAGTGTTAGCCAAATCGTTAATTTCATGCTTGAACACTGCAATTAGTGTGGTGGTGACTATGAACACCCATCCCCAGAAGAGAAGGAAGCTGCCCAGAGTAACAAGCCCAGTTTCTTCTGGCTCAGAGCGCAGATATTTGTTGCAGAAGTATGGAGATTCTAGCGCCAGGAACATTACATATCCAAGGAAGAATCCAGCAGTTTGACCCACAGTATTGCATGTTGAAGCATGTCCTACATTACACCTGGAGAATTATAGAGCAAAATCATTTAATAGAAGTGATTATCTTATCAATAATTATCATATTATGTACTGATAAATTAGAAAAATACTTAATTAGTACTTAGGGCTTATTTCACCAATGAAACTGAACGCGATCAGCATTTCTATAACGCGTTTAAGAGCTGTCAGTGTCAAAATTGTTATGGAATATTGTATATATATACTAACATGCTGAACGCATTCAATTTCATTGGTGAAATCCGCACTTAGTACTGATATATATTTAACTGAGGATTACACTGAAAGCCAATTTCAACTAACTTTAATAAAACAGTATTATTATCAGACATACAAAAGATCATATGTATAAATACAAATTACTCAAGGTTACGAATTGAATAGTCCCAATGAGTCTGTTGATTATTGCCTCTCTGTAAGGGGAAAGTAATGGCACATAGAACACAAAGAATTGTGGTTTTAGAGTGTATGGAGTATGATTACATATTTTTTATTTACCTTTTAAGCATGGTCAGAGCCCATCCATCAACGGCAATATCTTGTGTAGCAGCCAAGAAGTTTAGGAAAAGAAATGATATTGTGAGTACAGTCATTGAGGGAGCTATCTCATCAGATCCCAGCCAACTAGTAACACTGTATGACATGATGATCATCACAATTCCAATTAAGTATTGAACTGGTACGAGCCAGGTTTTTCTTCGACCAAAGTTTGGCCAGAATAGAGCATCCACTATAGGAGCCCATAATAACTTCACGCTAAATGGCCAGTTGACAAAACTGAACTCTGCCTGAAAAGTAAATAGTATAATATATTTAATTTTCTGAGTAAACAACAACTTGTTTTACATTACTGTAAGGGCCTGTTCATAAGGTTGGAACAAGAAATTAACTGCCAAGTAATTCAATGAGACTTTACTTGGAGATGGAGGTGGCCAATGGCTGTTTTTCTTCGTCTCTTCTTATCTTTAGTAACTTACTTTTTTATAATATTAAGCTATCAAAAGCATTGTACTGTACGCCTAAAAACGTAAGATCCTTAGTCTTTTAGAATTTGTTGATTTTAATTAAATTGATCAAAGCTGAAGAAGTGTTGTCTTTTCCAACCAATCTGCATAAAGGTGTAAGGAAGAGCAAGCAAGGTGACAAGGGCTATTACATAGAAACAAAAATAATAAAGTGCAATTTATTTTGTGGAATCACAAAATAAATTGCACTTTATTATTTTTGTTCAAAAACATAAATCATTATCAAGGAAGTGCAATGATAAAAAAAAACTCATTACAGTTTGCAATCACAAATTGTTTGCATTTAATAGTTATCATAAAAGGCAATTTTATGAGGTAAACCCATGCAGGATTGATTAGCAGCAGAATATTGAATAACTTGAATAAAGAGTCCTTACCTGTTGGGTGTAAGTTATACCACGATTTTGAAGGAGCATGGGCACAGCTCCAGCAAGTCCTAATGGTATACCCTGAAGGGTGTATAGAAATAGCAAAACAGCAATATTAAATTCATCTCCTTTGATATCACTGCGCCCATCCTCTACTGGATTGTCACCATTTTCAATTAACTCCTCTTTCTCAGGTGAATGCTTACGCTTTGTTATCGGCATGACTGAGCCAAGTATAGCCTGGAAAATGATTAAAAAATAATTTAAATCCACATGACACTACCAATGTAACAAATACACGTCATTGAATTAGATTCTGTTACAGCTGACTACAAACCTTAATTTTGCACTCAATTATTCAATTTGTATGAAAATTAATAATCGTGCTTTGCTGCGAAATATGAAAATGATGACTGACCATTCATATAAACCTATTTTAAATCATTTCAACCGTAAGAAAAAATAATATTTTTTATTAACAGTACACGAGCATTTCTTAACGTCACAAACGGCGAATGGCGAATGGAGGGGGGATTGTGGAGAAATCAGGAAATGTCAAGCAGATTGTCATTCATTGTAATTTTCCACAGACGATAAAGAGATACGGGTCTGTGTTATTTTCAAATCAAGTCTAATGTGGTCAGTGTTGCCAATTCCAAAAGTTCAAATTATCGAGTTCCCACGTCGAAATTATCGGACAAAAGAAAAATCTACAAAAAATAACCCTAAATTCAATCAAATCAAATAGCAATTCAAATTGCTCTCAAAAGACAATTAATAATTTTATACTAGAGTCAAAGGGGAAGAATATATGCCAAGTTTAACCAGTAGTGGCGCTAGCAGCCCTAACCGCTATCACGTTTTGCCATAGTTTTTAGCATGGTCTAATAAATTATCATACGCCCCCATAATTATCGTACGGGTTGGCAACACTACTCAAATGTCATGTCAATAGGGCTGTGTTTAGTTAAACCAGTAGTACCAGCGCATAATACGGTTTTTGCTGGATGACACTTCCCTAGAATAATTATGTTCCTTGATGAGTGATGACTCTTGCTCGCCCCCCCGGTGAGAACGGAGTGTTCAGTGTAATGATTGACCTGGGATTGTCCCTCAGGAATTTCCCCATAGAAATTTAAAATATTGTCTCAATGGGGGTTTCCCTACTTGAAATCGAACGACGTAAGAACGAATAATACTTGTTCGAAAACGTTAACTCGATAGTACTTGAAATCGATAAGTTATGAGCGCGACAGTTCACTCGTTCAGCTTATAGTTATTCGAGATTTTGATGTCTCAATTCGTCACAATGGATTTGCCAGATTTGTACGTTGTATGTGACAGTGCTGTGTCAGGCCAATCAAAGCCAATATCATCTGGCATCGTCAGATAAGCTCGTGTAAACCAGGCATTATAGATCAGTAAGGTCATAGGCCATAGGTCAAATTCTCAAGGCTTTAATAGCCGCTAAGGTCTGCATTTACTTATTCATTCATTCATTGTGTACTGATATAAAACAAAGTATTAGTCGCGCCAACGGTACTGGCGTGTGGTGATAGTTTTTTCAGCAAAAACGGTAGTCTAATAAAACGCTGTAGGTATATCTGTCGCATAGAATATTTTACTCATTTCATGTAATATAAAATAAACGACAATGAAGATTGAATGACGGCGCTTCAAGATTCAAACACAGGCCAAAAAAGAAACACCTGGCGCTTCCTCATCTGTTCAGTCTGCTTCAGTCCATTTATTTGAAGGAATCAAGAAAAATCAATAATCTGTGACTTGCTAATAAAGAAAAGGAAAAATTTATTAGACCATGGAAAAAACCAGAGAAAACGCTGAGTTTTGACGGTTTTGACATTGGCTTGACATTGACATTAGAACATAGTCGATTATTCGTCCTTCTCTTCTTGTCATTGTCAAATCAAAATACATTACATCTGTGCATTACATCCAAAATGTTAGTGAACCTGAAAACGTGTAGAATTGAATTCATAATATTGTAATCTTATAACTTCTTTTAATGGGTTCAATAGCTCGCTCTTGTTTCTTAAAATGCTTGCTGGATACCCATGCACCTATACAATTAATTCATAATGTCGAAACAGCAATAGGTCGCAGCAAAACAACACGAATTAAGGACCCGGCTTGTTCTCGTCAGCAGCGTAAGTAGAATTATGTTTGGAAAACCAAAAGAAGATAACACTGCCCAGAATTGAATTAAAGATTCCAGAAATAAACCTGTAGGAAGAAGGTCTAATAAATTGGGAGCTGTTATCCCAATTTATTTAGTGTCAACAAAGCTTTTTTTTTTCTTCCATAATTATATCACCATTAGTAATAACTTTCTGAAGATCTTTATTTCGATGAAATACAAGTTGTGTCTTGTTATTCTCTTTCCAGTTTTCCTTAAAGCAAACTGTGAAGAATGCTTTGTTGAAGTCAAACAGCTGGGAGTAAATTCCTCAGGTCTTGATGGGTTTGCTCTAAAAAGGAACCAAGAATATATAGTAGAACATGGCTCTAGAATTGAAATCTTGTTGAACAACTATATTCATGTTATAGAATTTAATCCACCACCAGATAACTGTGACAAACCAAATCTAGGCAACAAAAGAAAACTAGAAGAAGGAGAGCCTCAGAGAAAGAGGAAAAGCTTAAAAACAGATACCCCTACAGTAAAAGAAGCTATGGAAAATCTGTGGGAAGATATTGACAAAGGCCAACTCTATGTATTTACTAGAAAAGGTGTCAAACCTAGCCAAAAAATAGCAGCATTTGATATGGATGGGACTTTGATCAAGACCAAATCTGGTAAAGTATATCCTGTTGACACTAACGACTGGCAAATAGCTTTCCACAATGCTCAAAAGAAGTTAAAAGAACTCATAGACCGGGGTTATAGGGTTGTGATATTAAGTAATCAAGCACCAATAGGCAATGGGAGGGTTAAGATAGAAGACTTCAAGATAAAAATTGAAAATATTGTAATGACGTTAGATGTTCCTTTTCAAGTATACTTTGCCACTGGTAAAGGATTTTACAGAAAACCAATGACTGGAATGTGGAAGGTGTTGTCAGAACAGGTAAGCAATACTTCATACAGCTTCTCCTTTTTCGTGTGGTTAGTGACTAACCTGGTGTCAGAGTTTAAAGCTGCCCATGGGACTCTGACTTGGCTTCACATGCCGTCGAGAAATATCTCTCAGGCATGCCGGTTTTCTTACTATGTTTTCCTTCACCATTTTTTAAGCAAGTGATTATTTTACAATACGCACATGAATCCGAAAAGTCAGAGGTGCGTGCCTTGGGTTCGAACTCGAGACCTATGACTTGGCAGTCTGACAGTCACACCACTAGGCTATCACTGCCACATCATACAGGTAATTGTTTGTTATTCTTTTGATAAAGAAATCTCAATGTGGTTTTTTGTTTTAGAAAAATGATGGCTTGGAAATTGATATGATCAAAAGCTTTTATTGTGGCGATGCTGCAGGCAGAGCTGCAAATTGGGCTCCTGGCAAGAAGAAAGATCATTCTATGGCTGACAAACTTATGGCTGACAATCTTGGCCTTCAATTTTACACTCCTGAGGAATTTTTCTTGGAACACCCAAGAAATAAAGTCCCTATGAATAAACCAGAGTTTAACCCTAAAGAAGTTGTGTCTGGAACATTTAATAACGATTTAATTGGAAAAGAAAAAGAAGTAAGTGAGGACCAAAAAAATAATAATATTGTAATAATATTTTAAAATTTGTAATAATGTGTTGTGTATTGTCTAGATACTGGTTTTGGTTGGGTTTCCTGGCAGTGGAAAGTCATTTTTGGCAAAACAAATTGAAAAGATATCTGAGTGCAACTATGTCCCCGTATGTAGAGATGTCCTTGGTTCTTGGCAAAAATGTGCTGCTGAAGCAACCAAGGTGCTGCGGGTAAGTTCACATTCTTAATTATGTATAGACAATTTTTTTGTGCTACAATCCTTATGCAGCAATATTTTCAGCTTTTCTTGCTGACTAGCTGCGCCTCGCGGTTTCACCCGCATAAGTTTCGATCCCGTGGGAATATTGGTATAAAAGTATCCTATGTCCTAATCCAGGGCATGGTCTACCCATGTGTCAAATTTCATCCAAACCTGTTTAGCCGTTTTAGCGTGAAAGCGTAACAAAGAAACTCACTTTGGCATTTATAATTTAAGTTAGGATTTTAAAGTGGGAAATAGTCGAACCTAAAAATAGTTAAGGCCCATGTCTTGTGTCCCTTGGTTTTTTGCACATAACTAGAATTCTTCATTTCATAACAAAATAAACAAGGTTAATAAAAATGCATTTTCTACCACTATTCAATCAGACCTATCTGCTGTTAAGTACCTAATCTATTGTTGTCTTTCCAGCGAGGCAAAAGTGTAATAGTCGACAGCACTAATCCCGACAAAGAATCTCGCGGCCGCTGGGTGTCGCTCGCGCAAGAAATGAACGTGAACTGCCGATGCGCGTACCTGACGACTAGCATGGCCCATGCTAAACACAACAACAAGTTCCGAGAAATTATGAAAATCAAGCACATTCCAGTCAATGACATTGTTTATCATACTTACAAGTAAGTGCACTAAAGTCTTTCTTAGGAAATGTGAGGAAAGACTCTTAGGTTATAAAAATAAAAAGTAAGTTTGGTGCCGTTCTTCCCTTTAATGAAAAATGTGAAATACTTTCTAGAAATTCCATAAGAAATGCTTTAGAATTTTGGATTCCCACTAGACTACAAAATTTCGCATGCTTTCAGTCAAAATGTATGACTGCTATAATTGATTAATTAATCGATGTACGATGCATCACGTCACATCATCAAGACTCGTAAGTCTAGTGTGAATCCAACTGTGACATAATCTAACTTTACGTTACCCCCTGTGACTTTTTTTTTTTTTTTTTTTTTTTTTTTTCCGGGTTGGAAAATCCTCATGGATGTCCTCCGCCCTGGGGCGGGCGGAGGGGTCTGTCAGACTCTTACTGACTAAAAACCACCCCGGTGTTCCAACTCACACCTACGCCGGGGGTCGCGGGAACTTTAAATCTTCCGCAACCCCCAGCTGGTGCCGGCCACTGCGGGCCTCCTCGCGGGTCAGGGGGGGGGAGTGAGGTGTTAGACTCCCCCCGCGACGTCTCAGAGGGGCGCGCGTGGAACACTACGCGCCGCCA
The DNA here is from genome assembly GCA_916701695.1 of Agrochola macilenta. Classification (NCBI taxonomy): domain Eukaryota; kingdom Metazoa; phylum Arthropoda; class Insecta; order Lepidoptera; family Noctuidae; genus Agrochola; species Agrochola macilenta. The sequence continues at coordinate 12,120,176 of OU753562.1, forward strand.
CCTCGGGTCCTGATGTGTGGGGGGCGACGGACGTCCCCGAGTCCGTCACCCCTGGACCCATTTAGGGGGGCTGGAAGAGGGCGTTATCCGCCCTCCGCCGACGCCCAGTGCGCCTGCTGCGGGCCGGGTGAGTGGACGAGATCTCCCTCTCCCTTTCCGCAGCCTCCTTCTGGGAGACGACTGTCTCGCAGTAGGAAACCACCGCGTCCCAGGACTCGCCGCTGCCGACCATCGCATTCACTACGGCCGGCAGCGACAAGTCACTGCCTACTTCTGAGATGAGGGCACGGCGTGGCTCCTCCCAAGCGGCACACTCACCCAGCGTATGCCGCGCCGTGTCCTCCCGGCAGTCGACGCAGTGGTGACACCGGGCGTCCGGCTCCCTGTTTATGCGACACAGGTACTTCCCGAAGCAACCATGCCCCGAGAGCACCTGCGTCACCCGAAACGACAGGGAGCCGTGCCTCCTCCCGAGCCAGCGGTCGAGCACCGGCCGGACCGCCTCGACGATGTCGAGGCCGGCGGTAGGGCGTGAAAGCCTGTCCCGCCATTCCGCCACCAGGACCTCGCGAAGCTGAGACCGATGCAGCTCCATGTGTCGCTGCATCGGTCGCTCGCCCCGCGCCCTCGCTTCCTCGCGCCACCGATACGATGACGCGAGTACTTTCGCCTCTAGGTCCCAGGGCGGGGATCCGGCCAGTGCACAAGCCGCCTCGTAGGAGATCGTGCGATACCCTCTGATGACTCTGACGGCCATCGCCCTCTGCGGTTTACGCATTACGGCGATGCTAACGGCCGTCAGGTCAGCAGCCCAGATCGGGGCCCCGTAAAGGGCCATCGATCGCACGATCCCCACGTAGAGCCGCCTACAAGCGGCGCTCGGGCCCCCCAGATTGGGAAGCAGCGTTGACAGCGCCCCAGCGGCGCCCAGCAACTTGGGCGCCAGCCGTCGGAAGTGGGGCCCGAAGTCCCACCGGCTGTCGAGCACCAATCCTAGGTACTTCATGGTAGACTCGACAGCGATCCGTGCCCCCCCGACCACGATATGTGAGCCGGGTGACGGCGCCCGCCGGGGGCCATGAAACACCATGGCCTCCGACTTGCTGAGGGCCACCTCCAGGCCTAGGCGACGTATGCGGCCCACCACCTGTGAGACCGCAGCCGTCACCAGCAACGCTGCCTCCCTGTGCGAGCTCCCCCGGGCAGTGACCAGCGTGTCGTCCGCATAACACGTCAGGTCTACCCCGGCACCGAGCTCGCCCCACCCCCTGTGACTTAATCTAACTTTACCCTGTGATTTTTTATTACAGTCAAGATATAATTCAGAGGGAAATTAGAAAGTCGGGAAATTACAAAAAAAACTAATAGGTATGTAAGTAATTCAATTAAATTTTGCTTTGTTTCAGAAACAAATACGTTGAGCCATCAACTAGTGAGGGTTTCAACGAAGTGATTCCTGTTGATTTCACTCCTAGTTTCGAAGATCAAGAGGGTGAGAAGGTATATAAAATGTACTTGTTAGAAAAATAAACTTTAAATAATATTGTTAATGCTTGCTATGAAATAAAACAACTGTGATGCGAATCAGCATTTTTATTGCTAAATTAATCACGATCATCATCTATTGCTATAACATCGTGTAGGCCGATTTTCTTACAGTAGCAATACTAATCCTAACTGAAAATTGTATTACCGTCAAAAGGTTTAAAATTCAATAATTTTTCAATTCAAGGGTTATATTATCCTGTCTATTTATGTATTTGAAATGCTTTTATGCAACTTTAAGATTTCTTTTATAAATCAGCTATCTAATTACGCAACACATTTTCGTAAACGATTACTACTAATCTGTTTCATTTTGACAGTTCAACAACATTCATTGCGTTATTTACGTTGTTGAGCAGATATTTTTCGAACTTTTGAAGAATTGGATTAGCAATCTGTTCCAAAACGATTCAAATTCTGATTGATCGTGTATTACGCAATTAGGGTACTGTTCAATTTATTTACAATTTTAACTTACAGCTAACATGAATAGTAGTGAAAAAATACAAGGCTTTTTTTTTCCTTATAATTACTTACACGTGATTAATTGCATCAGGCAAAGCGTGCCCAACATGGCAATGGCGGAATGGACGGATGAATTTTTAACAATCATGTACGATATTTAAAAAATAATTAATACCATATTTACAATCACATTATCATGATTCAATTTTGAAAATTATAATCGCACCAAGCTAGCGTATAATCTCTTAAAAAATACCTAGGAATTAAGTACCTATTATATTGAGTGTACTTCGATTACACATACAAAAAAGATCAAAAGGTTTCCTAATTGGTATTCAAATGTACTAACAGCTAGCATGAATACTCACAAATGATCTAGGCACTACAATACAATTTTACAAAAAGAGATTTTTCCTGTTAGTAGGTTGCTTTAGGTATAGTTCGATTCAAATTAATGGCGGCTCGAAACTTAACTACTCGCTGCGCAGTACTCCACCCCTCACCCCCGCTGACAAATGAATTCGATACTGCGCAGCGACTCGCCTCATCTTCCGAGCCGCCATTAAGTTTGAATCGGGCTGTACTACCGACTCAATGTTGGTTATAACATCTCGATACGTTAGGTATCTTATTTAATAGTAATCCAATAGCGATACCAATAGTGGGTACCTAATCCTACACATCATTATAATAAAAATCTGTTCAATTTGTTAGGTAAACCTACAGGCATCAGTAGGAAGAGCTTTCTACCACCTAGCTAGCTATTTTGTAGCACAAGAGCGCTTTATCATCAGCCCAATCATGAAAAAACCTCTGTAGGTAGGTACGAAATTACGAATTGTATTGATTCCGATCAATCGACATGATTATCCAGGTTTATGAGCCAATCAGCCAACCTGCATTAGCCAATAAGCCATCTTGCATTAATCAATGAAGTCGTAATGAGATGATTAGGTGGTGATGATAATAATAGCATCAGCCTGCTGTCATTCTCCGTCAGGATCGTCTTCCTCCGCGTCTAATAGATTATCCAGACTCGTATCCGAGTCATCTTCTTGTCATCTGGAAACGAGGAGCGAGGATTTTAATGCAGACGAGAGGTTGTGGTGTTTTGAACCAAGGAAGACATTTTAACCATCGTTGAAATCAATAAAAAAATATGTTAAAATTTCCTTAGTAAAATACGGCACAAAAGCTTTTATCCTTATATCATTTTGTCGTAAATTTATTTAGTAACTACACTTTTTACAAACCCCTCTGAAAAATAGCTTCATTGTATGAATTTGAACCTACCTATCCCACTGGCCTGACAGGGACAGCGGAAATGAGGGGCGGGGGCCAAATGCCCCCTAAAATCAAAGGGGGGTGCGCCCCCTCCAATTTTCTACTTTAGAAAGAAAAGGTGTAGAAATATGTTCGTGTCGCCTTGTTTGTGTACTTGTCGCCACGTTGCGCTATTCTACGAGTAACCTACAATGGCGTAACGGGGCGGTACCTACTCTACCCCCCGATCATGAATACTTAGTTTTTGGAAGGGGGTCACCAAAGAGGTTTGTCCCCCCGTCATAGAGTACTTCCGCGGTCTCTATCGCCTGATGTATTTACCTGGCTATATACACGGTGTCTATGTGAGTCAGACGGGCGCCGCTGAGGGGTACAGTCGCCGACACGGGCCTCAACTTGCGTCTCTCCAAAGCACTGCGGGCTTGCTGCACAGCTAGGTCGCCGCACCAACGTTCACAGCGAGCGTATATCACTACACCTGCAATGCACAGGAATGTTGTATGTAGTACAAGACTTATGTGATAATATTCAGCAGACAGCATTTTTCTCCCCCAAATCTACGGGTATACCTGCAACTGGTATAACTGAGGTATTATTTCACAGGTGCAGCTGAGAAAACAGGTACGTATCGATGTAAGAAACAATCTTTAATAGCCAAATTACGCATAGCTACTTTTGAGAGGGAATTGAAGGTCAAAAGGTTTTTTTTTTGGGATGTTTTTCCATGTCAGTACGACTCTAAGTAGGTATAGTCTGACTACAGGTACCTACTTAGACTCTTAAACACTCTATTCTAGTAGAATATGTAGGTAAGTAGGTACTTACCAGCGCCTGCGAACAGAGTAATAGCTGGCCAGGAATCAAGAAGTAACGGAGTCAGGAACAGTAAAGCAGTCAGCATAGTTATTGGACCTTGGATACTTTGCGCCTTCCTCATACCCAAGTTATGAGCGGGCTGCCATGCGCATATGAAAGTACCCGAAAGCCAAACTGCAATACAAATATTTAAAGAATAAATATTCTCAACAATTGATAATCTACTAATGAGCAGAACGCAGAGATTTTGCATGATGTTGGGAACAGTTCAATGGTGAATGATCGTTATTCTTGGTTGGATTCCCAGGTCGGGCAAATTGTTATAGGGTTTTTTACTAGGAATTTCTAAGTAGCAGCCCTGAGTCTAGATTTGTATCCGATTAATGGCAATAGGCTTCCCCTTATTAAACTGGCGAAATGTGTGGGAATGATACATCTTGACTGAATCTTTCTTTCGTGATGTTTTTTTTGTTATGATAGTTACCTGTAATGATAGTTGTAAGGGAGATTTTAATAATAAATAAATAAATATTTAGTGTAGGTACCTACTACGCATATGTCAATCTGCCACTAACTTATTGGTTTGGCTTAAACCCTTAAGCCACAATTTCTTGCTATAGGAGTACCTAGGTAAGGCTAGGTAACAAAAACATTCTGTTCTTACGTGGTATCCCAGTAGCGAACATAGGCACCCTGATGGCTTCATTGCAGAATGCGGCTGCGATCAGAGCATCAGCCACAAGTTGCACCACAGCACCCGCTGCCGACCAGCGTGAGCCACGCACACACGGTGGAGACGGCGCGCTTGATTCGGGAACTGATGTCACTACCTTCAACGTAAAATATTGAAGGTTAAAATCAGGTACAAAAAAAATATTATTTTTCTCCGGAGAATCTGCTGGGCAGCGTTATTTGTTGTACCGTCAGCGAAAAAGTCGCTAGTCATTTTGTAAAGTCAATAATTTTGATTCTTGGAACCTAATTAAAGTTATAAATATATTGTAATAGTAATTAAAGTATTGTTTACACTTAAATTATGTGCTCTAGGCGAGTTTTATTTGGCAAGTTTTCATTCATAAAACTCTTTTGACATTAATGTTAACCCACAACTATGTCGCTAACTACAATAAAATTAGCTGTAGACTTGAGTGGGTAGACACACGCCTTTAAGCATAAGCATATCAGCCTTGGTCCCACTGCTAGCACGCAGGCCTCCTCTCTTCGAGAGGGAGTGGGCTGTATTGTACCACGCGGACCCAGTGCGGTTTGGTAGAAGCCACGTCTTCGAATTTTTGGTTCTAGGACATGCCGGTTTCCTCACGATGTCTTCCTTCACCGTTTTGAGAGCTGTGGTGATGAAATTATGTACACAAAGTAAAGCGCCTGCCTAATTTCAAACCCACGATCTACAACTGGTAAGTTATGGCCGTTACCACTGGGCCAAGACTGCTCTCACGCTAATTTAGTACTTTTATCGTTATTTTACCTCTGATTGCAATCCTAGTCCTACTTAGGTATACAAGGTGGAGACGACAATACGACAATAGATTTAACCGTGTGTATCTAATGATGTTCCCCGAAAATTCAATCAAAAATATATCCCGTATTATAGACCAGTGGTTTTAGTCAGTAAAAGTCTGACACGCCCTCTCGCTCCGCCCAGAGCGGGAGAAGTCATTTGATGAATTCCCATCCTCAAAAAAAAAAAAACCCTGTACTAAGTATAGTCACTATAGCTAGTCGGCTGATCGACAAAATCCATAATCGGCCCATCACTACTAGGTAGGACCTATGTCTAAGTATTTAATTTGTTTAAATAAGGGCCTATTTCACGATGTCCGAATAGCCACTCTTACTTTAGGCTATGAGAATCTTAGAGCTATTCTGCAAATAAAATTCTTTAAACTAAAAAATAATGTTGACACAACTAAAATAGAATTTGACAATCGCGAATCCACCTGGTACCCGTGGTTTGCCCTCACCCGTGATTTTTTTAAGAGCCGGAGGCGCGTATGTAGTGCCGCCTCGACGTGTTTTATATGGAATTTTTCACTTTTAGTATGGAAAACATGAAAAAATATTACCTACATGTTCAGGTTTAAGGATTCCTTAAAGGGGGTCGAAATTTTCATTATTTTTGCGATAGGACGCACCATTTTCGAGTTATAAGCAAAAGAAAAAATAAATACAGTAGGTACTGTTTTTGCACGTGAAGTCGAGATGTTGGTGTGAATTTTAGTTCATGACAACTTATTTTATCCCACACCTTTTTAATCGCGATAAAAAATTGTCAGAATTAGTCTGGTTTGGTATTTTACAGCCAAAATTTTAGGTGAAAAATGTCAAATTCAGAATAGCAAAATTGCCATTTCCACTAAACTAAAAACTCAGTACTATCTTAGTACTGTCAAACTAAAATATAGTTAAATTGTGTCACTTTAGTCTATGTATTTCAGAATGGGAAATCGTCGTTTGACAGGATTAAACTTAATTTTAGTGATTTTTAGTCTAGTTTAGAGGCATTTGTGACAAGAGAATCGGCACCATTATCTGCTAAGTAAGTTAACGAGAACCTAATCGTACGTGGTGAAGTAGGCCCTGAGTCACTTTATTAATTTCGATGTTAGGATTTATTTGATAGTTCCAAAATATCCTAGCCTATGCATTAGTATATTGTCAGTGTTTTCATTTGTTGTTGTATTTTTGTCTTCACATTGTGTAGGTATAGGCTTCCTACGTATATACCTATGTTCGGGAATTTAATCCATGTAGATTAAAGATTGAATAAAATCTAAAATGACGATATTTTTGGTGCCGGCATTGCCAGTTGAATCTGCGGTGTAAAAATTCTCTTAAATTTGTATGCCACTTACTTGAATTCTATCCCTATATTCCTTGACGACAGCGTCAATATCTGTGGAGTCATCTCCAGAAGACATCTCTTGTTCGCTGGCTTCGGCGTCAGATACCACGTCAACTTCAGCAGTAGCCATCGGCACACCACTGCTACTGCTCGGGTCATTCTCTTCTATTGGACAGCCTGCATACTCATCGAGGAGGAGGCACTCACGTTCCTCAGTTTCTGAAAAGAAAAAGACTCAAACTAAGATTTTTTTTGAGTGTCAGGTGGTTTTTTATAGGTTTAAATGAAGTTCAAAAAACATTTCCAAAGCAAGATAAAGTAGTAGGAAGGGATGTTGTTTCTACTTTGAATATATCGTTAGGAAAGGGGTATTTATCATAATGTTGGAAAGGCATGTATTACAGCAACCAATATGACCACGGAAGGGCCACAATTCAAGATCAAAGTGGAAAATACTTGAACAGAAATCGGATCCCGAAATAAGACTGGTGAACTGATGAAGACATTACATTTATTGTAAGTACCTTTTGTCACTTTAGACTTGATACTCTCCAGAGTCTTAGTGTGGCGAATAGCAGATGGAATGAACCAGAGTCCAGAACGCTTGGTCTTATTTCCAGACGCCTTGGATCCTCGCGCGGCTTCTCTTCCTAAGCGCTTGTATTCAATATCTGTAATATCAAAATGCATATTGTAAGTTAAGGATGATATAAAACCATGAAAATTGTGTAAAAATAGACATTCGTAGACTCACCGCCAGCCTCCTTTTGTTCGGCCGTAGGCACACATCGCATTATAATAAAATGCAACGCCTGTATCGATATCCCGAGCAAGTGGCTGGCATTCATCAGCGTGATCATATGTGACAGGGGACACGCAAACGCAAGTATCGCTGCCAAACTTCCTGTAAATAATACATCAATTAAGGCCTCTCCCACACAAATGTGAATCAGGACTGTAATTTGATAATTCTAGTTAGTAGTTACGTGATTAAGCGATAACCAGTTAACCCACAGAGTATCGCGGTTGGGTTGCTAAATGACATCATCCCTGATTTATTCGCTCGTTATTACCAATTGGCAGGACGTCCACGCCTGGCAGAGTTAAAAACCCCCTAATTTGATTAAATACTACTGAAGGTGCAATGACCATGTTAGATACGAACCGGCAGTAAAAACAGCGAGAACTGGACTGCCAGTTGTTGTGCTTTCGTAAGTCATTGACCTAGTAAGAACCTTCCATTCTGGTGAGGCTAGTGCCACTAGGACAGTGAAGAGTAAGGGACACAGTTCAGTTAAGGCTAAGCAGATTCCGGCGACAGTCACAGCAGCAAGTACTGGACAAACCCAGCCCGCGGCCCTTGCCTCTAGCAGAGTGGTCACTGGCAAAGCTGCATCGATGCTGTTCCTGTAAGATAATTAATAAATGAGTATGTAAACAGATATGTACTATCATGCCCATTAATAGTAATAAGATGAAACGCTAGATACCACGTTTAATGAGTAGAACGATATTTGATGACAGTGATAATCCATGTGGATGATAATTTTTAAGTAGAAAACTGCTTACCCTTTAAGCATATTAGTGTAGAGGAAACATAATCCTGAAAGCACTATAGTGGGTAGCCCAATCATAAGAAAGAGATTCTTCTTAAGAGCTCCATTGTCTTTGGGGAGTATCACATTGAATGCGTAAGATATTGGTGCACCTGCAGCAAACAGCTGAAAAAATATGTTCTATTTGTATTCATGTTTACACAAACACACAAGTTTGTGCACAAATTTATTTTAAATTTATATAATTTAAGTATACTGCAAACACGTTACAATTATAAAACTGATTTACGAGTACATCCGTCACATCACACTCTCAGGTCCAGTTGAAAACCAGCGTCAGGCACTTATAGTTGTCTGGCATTTTTGCTAAACTGGGCCTTTTTGACGCAGCCCTGAGGCACACTCCCCATCAAATTTCTGCTTACATCGCACTTTACAATATATATATATATTTTTTTTTTCTTTATATTTTTATCTGCTTTGTATTCTTCGATCGTGCATTATTGATCGAAGTTTGTATTATATTGTGTGCTTTAGTATGTGCTAAATAAATGTATTTTGTTTCTTTGTTTCTTTCATGTAACAAGATATTTTCCGTTAACGATTGGTGCAGCTTACCTCATATACAGTAATTGGTATTGGCATATTAATGTTGGCAATATCGAAATTAATAAGGCCGAATATGGCAAAGAACTGGCTAAATATGTACAGCACAATTAATAGCATGAAGGTGAACATCATGCTTTCCTGAAACAAATAATATTCAAACAATTAATATTCAAATCATATACATGCTTTCCTGAAACAAATAGTAACAATCAATATTCAGCTCATACTGCTATAGTTTCGGTTTTAACTAAACGTTTGTTCGGGGTTTTCGTAAAAACACAAATGAATATTTGGTTGGGATTTAATGAATATTCTACGAGCCTTTTATAAAGCTTCCAGCTTTGCATAACTATCACCAAACAACTGATCAAGCTTATCGATTATGGCAACAGTGAAACCTAAAACTGTATGTTACGAAATATTTTAGTTGCGAAACTATTCCGATTATAGACAAACAAGTGATCTCGTTTAAAGTTACGTGATCGAAGATCAAAATCCGTGGAACAAGATCGAAATGATTAATTGTAAAGTAATGTAAAGTTGTTGTTTATTGTAAAGTGGATGGTATTTACCTCTAATCCACACATGAACATTGCGCAGACTACCATCACGACGGTGACTCCTAGCACATCAGGCCAGGGTTCCCCTAACGCTCTGGTCTCGTACCCAAACAGCCACCGTCTGGTCCGACCACCTGTCACATGGTCCGCCGTGGCGCTGAGAATACGAGCACAGATGGCCACAGCTACCAGATGCGACAGGAAAGTCATCCACATTGCCATGAAGTCTGCGAAGGAACGCAGGTTCCGCTCCCGACGGCCCCTCGATGTTTTGGGTGGTGGAAGTATTTCAGCCAGTTTTTTTAGATCTTTGCATGTGAAGGCTGTAAGAAAATTCATGATGCTTATGACTGTAAGTTTCTATTTTTATACACATTGAAGACAATCCAGGATAAATCTGGTTATTTCCAGTTTTAAAGCAGTAAATAAGTTTAAAAAATCTTTCACTTCTCTTACTGGCTATAGTGATGAAGATGGCCAGTAACATTACAGCGGGTACCGCGCAGTAGCTGGAGTTGGCTGCGGCCAGCGGTGCTAGGAGAAGCGCTCCGAGCGTCCACCGCGCCCCGCACGCTTCCCCGCCGCTCAGCGCGCCCAGCGCTTTGCTCATCTTGCTCCGCTCAGTCATCTTCGGGTTTCTGTAAAAAAATCAAAGGTGAATATCCTGCATTATAATTAGGATCAAGAACGATTGAAAATAAACTAAAACATATGAGTAACACTAAACACAAATGCAAGATTTTCGCTACCGTCGATGTTTTCAGCAGCATTCAGGCTCAATCACACCCACTCATGAGATAATGCGTTGAGATTACATGACTGTCGTTTCAGAAAGTAAATAACAGTAATCTTATCAACAGCAATGTTGGAAAATTATATACTAATTTTCACATTGTATAAAGATTTTCTTGCTCTAAGTAGCAAGAAAATCTCTGATAAAAAACTTTTAAACCGAATTGGTTTGCTAAATGTATATAATTTTATTAATATTTTTTTAAACAAAAGAATGTAAGAAAACATATTATAAAGAGTAGAGTCGTAGAGTAATTAAACCATGAAAATTAATAGCAAAATTTTTGTTATATTTCTCTAGTAAATAATAAAATAATAATAACTAATTACATATATTTTATACTTTTTAGCAGAAAAACTGGTAGGTAAAGTTACAAAATAATAAATTAGATAACTTACCATTGTCGCAGCGCGGCGCAATAACGAAATAACAGCATTTTCAATAACAAATCCAATTCCACACAAATACACTACATTTTCAATGGATTTTCATACAAAATACACTTTTCCAAACGATTTACGTAATTTTTTACTTTTCTGGCATAGATTTTTGGATTTTCATAGGTGTTTTAGCAGTGTGTGCCGGTAAATAAGGTCGTGTTTTCATGTTTATGCGACAAACGAGCAGGTTGGAACTATAGCTGCTTCTTTGCTGTCTCACTCGCGATCGATACTGGGTATCGGTTGGGGTGGCCATTCTCATGGAAAAAGTTTTCAAGCGTATCATAAATAAAGTAATACTTTTTTAAACGTGTCGTTAGTTTATGCCAGTGACAGTTTTTTGAAACAATCTAGTTGTTATACGTCGTTTTAATTTTGTCTCGTAAAGATCTCGGATATACTTTGTGTGGCAATACCTGAAATGGCAATAAAGCAAGAAGGAATTGAGAATTTGAATTCGTCTTCATTTTGTTCCAACAGTTAGCTTGCTTGGTGTTTCCAGGAACAATTATAATTGTCAGAAAATCATTCATTACCCAAATAGGAGTCAGTTCATAAGTGGGTAATGAATGATTTTCTGACAAATATTTATGGTCACTCTACGCTTGCCTAATGCCATCAAATTTTCTAAGGCTTCCCTCTAAACGCTCTACTTGACGTGTAAACCTTGTCTGTATAAATACTTCCTAGTACACGTAGGTATGCTTAACACGTTCAGTGCCGGGAACCTTCGAGGGTTCACTCAAGTCGCAAATGGGATGCCATTGCCATTGGATGAATTTGGCATTATAAACTGTGAAACTAAAATCAGTTGTATATATTGACAAGATTTCAATCCTAATGCCAGTGATACTCCTCGAGGGTTAACATTAGCGCAAACGTAATGCCGGTGCCCCTCCTGGAGTCAACTTGCAATATGTATGGCGGCATGGCGTATGAGCTCTATGAAAATGGGTGGAGTCGAAATTGTTAATTTACTGTTAGTATTGTTGGCCCTATAAGCCAGCCTACACAGAAATATTTGATTTAGAATACTGGAACAGGGTTGAAAAATATACATGATGCATAAACTTAATTAATGATGTCAGGCTGGGACAGGTGACGAAGCAAGGAAGGGTTAAATTAAACTTTATTGTTCGAGAAGCTACTAGCTACGGTCTCGAAAAATCTCACTCGCCACGTAATATAGTAATTTGCGAGCGTAAAAGGTTAATCCAATTATACCATCTGACTCAATGTTCCTCATTGCAGTTCACGGAAGAATTTACTCGCGGCATACTGAAGTCATGATCGAGTTTCAGACAAACAATTTAATTGAAGCTTGTTAACGGACATGTCAATATGGATTTTATTTAGTGTTGTTGTGGTTGGAAAGTTCCTACCGTGTAATTACGAGTCGACGAGTTCTTTGTATAGAATCATGTTGTTGATACATGTTTGCTGCTATTATAATAGACAACAATGACATATTCTTTAGGAGCATTAAGAACAGTAGGTACCTATGAATGCACTGAAACTGTTATCCTTAGAAAAAAAATTGTTTTCGTAAAATTACCTTCAGGATTCTTAAACATAACTTGTTTTTTTTGTTTGTGGTGCTATATCAACTAGCTCTCGGTGTAATCATCGTGTAGGTTGAAGCAATCGGTACCCTTTCATCTAGTTAATTACCTATACTTAGTACCTACTAGAGAGGAGCTTGTCTCAAGAGGTATGTTGCTCCAACACTAGAGAGCTAGAACTGAAATCATTACTCATCAGAATTATCGGTCAGCCGATTTATCGGTCAATAGTAGACAAAAAAATGCAAAATATAATTTATCATGATCTGCTATTATTTTGCGTGATCCAGCCAAGAGAAAAGTTTGTGCCTTTTGTTTGGCACCAACTTTGAAGAGACAGCACAGCACAAAACAATACCAAAAAAATAACTTTCACAAAAAATTTAAGTCTCATTGAGAACTCGACTTTTTTTGTGATCATACCTAAGTCGATAAAATATAACCTTGCAGGAAGTAGAAGCATAAATAAACTTGGTTTTCTTTTACAATAAGTATGGATACGATTAACACAACTTAACAGAAAACAGACTGTCATCAGTGGAAGCTATTGCAGATAGAAAATAATTCCATCAGTGATGGTACGGTTCCGACAACAAAGGAGCCGTACATCTTATCTACGGCAGAATAGAGCATTGTTCTCCCACAGTCATGTTAAATAAAGAATCGCAGATTTTAATTAAAACCATGTTAAGCTGGTAAAGTTTCATGGATTAAATTAAGTTAAAATTGATGAAATGTGTTTTGGTAATTTCCTTTTATCTGATTCACCACTATCAAGAGCAATTTGTTTTTTGATTTACGTATTGTTTTAACTCATGCTGTTGCATAGGAAAAATAATACTCCCGATTAGAGCTAGGCTTAGCTAGTTAAATATTTAGCTCAACCTAGGAAAATTAACTGTTCCATAAAACTCAAGCAGAAGGAGCTGTTTTTATCTGTACCCAAGTAGTGTTGGCGATTCTATAGCGGTTGACAAAAGGAAAGAGCATGCTAAACAGCCTTTATACCACCGGTTTGGGCACAAATTATTCAGCCTTAAGTTCACAAAAGGTACGTATCGTACGAATCGTAGCGCTTTAATGGCAGTTTTTAAGAGAGAGCAGTGGTCTTATAAGATTCCTTGTGGTTCTTCATACAGACAAGAGAGCTATAAGAAGTAACGAGTGAACAATTATACCGCATTTATAGTAATTAAAAATCACAAGTGTACCCAAAAAACTGCTACTAGGCCGCTTTATCTCCAAATTATCACTAGAGTACCACATTTTGTAATAAATATTTATTTTTATGTCGTGTCGTGCGAGTGCCTATTTAAAAAATGTGATTTTATTAATACTGGTACTCGTGTTTATTATATTCTATTGTGTTCATATTGTGGGTAATTTAAATTTATTATTAAGTATATACATATTTAGAGTTAACCTTTTCAAGCGCTTCAGGAATAATGCCTTTTTATCAAAAAATCTTTCTTAATAAGCAGAGACGAACAAAGTGATTTTTCATATTTATGTTTTATGGCATCAAAATCAGTCTTTCAGGCTCTGTATCTCTCTCAATGCTCAATGCTCTCTCTCAAATCAGGCTTTGTATTTGAACACTTACCACAAAATTAATCACAAAAACTCCATACTTAAAAGGCCAATTTTACACTCCTATACATGCCTTATACGGGTATAAGTGGATTTGTTCACTTTAATACAGCCAATGAACCACGTGTGACAATGTTAATACTTAGAGATCACCAGTGAACAAAATTTGTACTATTAAAGAGAACAAAATGCTATTTGGGAGCTGTGCACTTGAGTTGTAATCCTATAAAATCTGGATCATATTTTGCTTATTGTATACTTTTTCAGGTTTCAGCTAAATATGGGCATACACCAACTATTAATCGATTCCCTTATTATATGGGACTTAAATTAAACTTAAATTAAATGTGCTATGTACACCTCTGCCTAATACTTCGTGGAAAACAGGCGTAATGTTAGGTTATATTATCTGCAAGTAATTTTAATTTGTAAGAGTTTTAATTCGACCCAAAAGAATCACTCCATGCCTGTCAAGAGTCTAGAGACATTAATTAAAGAGTTAATTAAGCCGATCGTCCTTTGTAACAAGACAACGTAGCATTTCTGTCATAGCTCGTCTGGACGCCCGTCGGGAAGAAAGTGAGTAGGCGTGCGTACTTTATAAATGCTGGAATTCCAGTGATCCAGACATTCCTCACAACAACTGAGCGCCCACAGGACGTCTACTGGGAACAAACGTATCGTTTCTAGTATTTTCGCGACTTTGAAAAGTTTATCGTTGTTTGTAAAATGAAATTACATTACGTGTGTTTAATTTTTGGGATAATTTTGTGTTCGATTGCAATGTACGAGGCGTTCCCATTTCGAGCGGGAAATATTGATTATGTGAGTACTTTAAATAATTAGAAAAATAATGGTAGATTGTATCTATATTTACAAACAACAGGTGGAAACTCGTTGCGTGTAAAAGTACATAGCTTATCGATTTTTTAAGTGCAAGTCGTAAACCTGTGTTATATGTTTTAATGATAGGTTCTTGGCGATCCTGAATAATTATTCGAAACTTCTCAGTAGCAAATAAAGCGAAAAAATTACCAATATACGAAAACTTTGCGAAAGTTGTAGATTTTCCAATTTGTAGTTTCGTCTTCAACTACGTTATGTTTTAATGGCACAGACTTGCTGTTATCGTCTTGCTGGATTTCCATTGCATACATACTCGTATATAGTTTTCTGCCCCTTTTCATAATGATTGACCTATTAATTAAGGACTAATTAGTTTTATACGAAAACTCGTAGCAATGCTACGAAAAAATAGGGCTCTCAAAATTCATAGCAGTAGCCTACGAGAAAAATTGGCACCCGTTTTCTTATTATTCTCGAGTTGTTTTAACTTCTACTTACTTATTGTTATTTATCGAATAATATAGGTCACAATATAGAGGTGTATATCAGAACTTAAAATAAAATACTTACAGTGTCGGAAAACTTACCTATTGAGAAAACCTCGATCAATTTGTTTGAAGTTCGAAAACTCGCCGCGAGTGTTATATGTCTATCATTTCTTTTGTTCCCTTTTGAGTAGGCACTCCTGCAGCCTGTAACTTTTACCTACACAGCAGGGCAAAGCGACCTCTGCAGCTGGGCAAAGTTAAAAGCTGCGTGTTACCTTTGTGACATCGCCAAAGTTGAGTAAAGATCAAGAATTGTATTATTTAATCTATTCCAGATGGAAGCAATTCGTCGTATGCAGCAGATTCCCCAGTGGCACTGCATGAGGTATAGGAAGTTCCAGCTGCACGGTCACTGCAGCCGCTGGCTACTCATGCGGAGAACCTGATACAAGGGGATATCGCCCAGGCATTGGAGGTCTTGAAAACGATCCTATGCGTCGACTGTGAAGTTTATAGATCAAATTATATCACCAAATCGGAATGTTGCTTTAAAATTTTATGAATGGATGATTGCGAGATAGTGTTTGCGGATATTTCATATTTCTGTAATAATTCTGGGACGCAATTTGTTTGTCTATCTCCGGCGATCCCAGCGTTTGGACATTAAACTAGAATATCTACTTATAAATCTAATTACTTTTAGACTGTCGCAACGGATGTCAGCTATCATTATTATGATAATGATGTTAGTTGAGACACATTTTGTAAAAGTTGCACATCTCATGCACTTTCAGACTTTCGAAATTATGGACTGACTCTAGGGACCTTTCATTATTTCATAATATATCGTAACAACTTTATACTATTTACTTACTATTTCAATAATGTATGTAGTTGATTTATTAAAAGTTTGTAACTATATTTGATTAGGTTTATATCATCATCAATAGCTGTAGAATTTTAGGAGTGTTATTGAAATGTCTTTTAAAATGTGAATGGAATTGACATAATTATAACAAAGTTCAGTTTCATCGTAGATTTTTGAAGGTGGAGAGAAGCTAACTTTTGTATCTAAATGAAAATGTAAAAAAAAAACCATTATTGTCGAATTTATGGTTACTAAAATGTTTTATAAAGTTAAGTTGCTAGATAAATTAATGTAGACTACTATTTCGTGTTTTGTAATCTTTTCCATCTTACTGTAAATTGACTGAAAATAGAAGAAATAACTAATAATAGATGTTACCGTAGATTGTTCATAACTTATGTAATAAGGTAGTTAGGTAGATTAGAACACTGCACATTCTCTTGTAAAACAAATAGTGTATTGTTTTAACAAAACGAATTTCAGAAATGTGTTTTTTTTTGCCTAAATAAATTAAACTCAACTAGAGAATAAAATCTTCTAATCTATCTTGTCGTAAAAACACAAATAAAGGTTGAGGTCACGCTGAACGGGTACCAGCGAAAGTACTTTTACGCTAGAACCTTTCACCGTGCGATTCACGTTACGATAGACCTGTAGGGTCAGCAGTGGTAATGTGGTAGATGTTTTCTTTAAAACTGTAGTCGAAGGTGGAGATTTTGGTACGACTGACCCAGTTACATCCTAACATAGCTTAGAACGGTCATAACCCATTATCTTCACAGACTTTGATATCAGACGTAATAACAACATTATGCCAGATATCAAAGTCTGTTTTACTATTAACAATGACGTGTCGGCACCACCGCAACGCCTAACCGGTGTGATCTCAACCTAACTTGTTTAAGTACTTATAATATAACTTATCAGTATTATCTTTCTTTTACGGTTATCTACTAAATGAATATATTAGCAGAGTAAAATAATTATTGTAGTAGTTATTGTAGAGTAGGCACTGAATCTGTTGTTACTAAATAATAAAGCCATTGGTCTTAATATTTATTTTATTTTATTTAGATCTAACAATTTAAATAGCTACATATAAATCGAACAAAGAACTGGCCCTTAGAAGTTACCCAACACCCGTCCTTAAACACATATCTGTCAAACATAATTGAGCACAAATTACTAGATGGGCTGTCTGTAGAGAGCAATGGGCTCTTACATCGAGTCTAACCAATGTCTTCCTGTAGCGACTGGTAACTGGGCCACTCCCAGAAAGTGCACACACTTCTATTTGAACACTCGGTGACTGGACCATTTCGTAATGAAGTACCTGTGCATCATGTTACGTTGTAATGCTGTAACATTTAGGAAGTAACGCGGTAGTACTTACTCACAGTTAATCTGATCTACCCGTACTCTGACGCAACAAGGAAATGCATTTATTAATTTGTTGCAAAAAATATTATCTGCAAAGCATACTTTAAATGGGCAAAGTTAAAATAATAATTGTATTACGATTACGAAACATTTATTCAGAAAAGTTGAACTTTTTCTATACTAAGTAACTATATATAGCGAAAAAAGCAATTTCGCCAAGAGAGCAACGTAACAAGCGCAGGTAACGCGGTACACATGTGTTTTGAATCCGCTTATTTTATGAATACAAAGCTGGCAAGTAAAGAAAACGATATAACCAAAGTCGCTTTACATAATTCATATTTTTCACGTGGCTGCATTAATCTCTTATAAGAAACTTTGATAAAAACTCGATTAGTGTGAATATTTAAAGTTATTTAGGTTTGTTTACAGTGTGGTTCAATTTATGATCAAACGTACGGACTCCACTTGTAACATACGCTTCTTCCGTCACATTATGTGGTACGATTTCATCAAGTTCAGGCAGTTCCTGCAGGACAGGTGTGCCAACAGGTTTGACAACTACAACATTCTGTCTCTTTTTCCTTTCCATTAAGATATTGCTGATAAAGCGAACGGTGAAGAAGAAAAAGAGTTCGACGAAGCTGAGCAAGCTGGCTCCCACGAATAGTCCTGTTGTACCTCCAACTGACACTAAAAATATTTCATAAACTCCTATTACCTTCTTGCACTGCAGAGTATTATGAGAGTACCTATGAATTATATAAATTTAAAACTCAAAGCATTTATTACAATTAAATTATTTTTCAGGCACTTTTGAATGGTTAAAGAGTCAATCAGTAGGAAAGAGGAAGCAAGTAACCCATTCCAAAGCGTAGTAGGTTCCTATGGAGAAGAATGTGACGTACGTAAAATTCCATATATTTACCAACTAAATCAAGCCGACTCCTTACAACGTTTCTCTTGAACCTTTCAGTAGGTAAATAAGCGAGAACAATTTCAATGCGCGCCTTCTTTTTATGAACTTTGCCCTTAACCCTGAAATAATAACGGCTGATAAGAAATAAAACAAAGAGACCCACTAAACAAGCTGAAAAATTAATGGTAATGGTGAACATGGTTAGCTTTTACAGTGGATGTAACCTCGTTAAATAAATAGAGTAACATCGTCATCATCCGTTTTATAAAACGGCGTATTAATTTATTGTGACGAAGTAGTAAATCGATGCTTATTTTCGTGATGAACTAAAGCCTTAAGTTATAAAGAGGTACAGACGATAGTACTACGAGTACTTGGAAATATCGCGCGACAGAATGCAGAATTATCCTCTTTTTATTTGTTCGAGAATTATAAATATTGTTTTAAGTATTTTAAAGATCTTACGGTGTAGTGACATCCTTGATGATGGTAATCTCTGTTTCGTCACAGGAAGGTAGACAGTTACAAGACAGTCCAGGACGATTTGCCCAGGGTGGTTTCAGTGTGGTCAAGTGACTCGACAGTGTGTTAAGACAAGCCATTCCTGATAAATTGCATCGTGTTTCTTCAGCTGAAATCATTGTGTATGTTGTTATTATTCTTCTACTCAAAGTTTATGTACCTACTTGCGATAACTGAGTTTTGACATACAGACAATTAGAAGAACCAGTACCGATCTTGAAAGTCGATTAAAGGTCAAACTGTGCGCCACTTACATTGCTAAACAAGTAACTGAGATGTTATTACCGTTACAAGTAGATTGCGTTTGGTTATATAACAAAAACAGGTGCTATTCAGTACGGCAATAAACGGTACATTAACTTAATTTACTTATTTACGCAAAAAAGTCATTACCCATGCAGACTGAAAGGAGCAATCAATCCTCTCTTTTGTCATGCAATCCCTAAAGGCCAGTGGAAGTAAGCATACGACAAGATCATGTAGGTATAGCTATATTATTCTACAGCAATTATTTATTTTTCTATCGATTCACTATTGAATATCGTTTTAGAAGAACCTCCAATAAAGAATTGACAAACGCGATGTGGAAATTAGTATTAGGGACAAGTGAATGTAAATAGACTTACTGGTGCCAGGTATGAAGTGGTCGTTGCATTGACAGCTTTCGAGCTGTGCTTGCTTGCGGCAGAGCACAGTGCAAGCGCTGTACGAGTATTGAGGGTACAATCCCCCCTCGTTCTCGTGGTGGAACCGACAGGCACGCTGCTCTGGCGTCGTCTCCGTTATCAGGGGATCGTTTTCTATGTTGCGCACTGACAGTATACGGCTGAGTGAAGATACATTATTATATTAGTTAGCATTAAATTTAAATGCTCGAGTCTGAACATAGCTTTGTTTGCGACCTCTAGGTAAATTGTAGACAATTATGGTCACAGTTTTATACAGCATTTTCCCTGAAGGAAAGGGGCGCTCCGTTCATTGACTTTTGTTACTATTTTTTAGTTCTTACCGGTAAATGTAGCCAGGTTGAATTTTTAAAGTGGAAGAATGCAGCGCAGTCACAGTTGGAACTTCATCCTCTCCCAGAGTGTACATCTAAATTTAACAGTTTTTATCAAATTATCTATGTAGTTCGATTTTCAGACGGATTGATTCACCAGTGCTTGAACGACTTTTCAAAACTTAGAACCGTACCTACCATTGTTGTCAAAAATGTATCGAATTTAATAACTCCGCGCAGATTTTGCAAATTGTTCACCATTGGATATGGGTGAGGTTCTCTGAAACAAAATGGTATTAGCAGACCAGAATAAAGTTTCTTAGATTGCACTTTCAATAAACTACCTACTTTGTTTGTACCGAATTCAAAATGAAACATGGTCCTATGTCAGTTTCAATGGGTTGAAAATATTCACAACATGGAAATTCTTCATCGTTGTAAGTGCAGTTCTTTATAATCTTGGTGCAGTCGCTTCGCACAAGACTTGCGTAGTAGGTGTAGTTCGATTTAGGACACAGGGGATCAGGATCGGGGGTCAGGTAGCATGTGCCAACGAGGACGTAGATGACGCCACGAAAGTAGACAATTTCTTTTAGTGCATCCTCCAAATCCAGTAGATGACCGGGTGGCCAAATTCTGTAGAAAAAGAAAAATAACAAGATAACTTTTATCTATGCCTCTAGAGTCCTTTCACAGGTATTTTACCTCTGACAGCAGCAATCCAACACCAACCTTATTTTAACGACTATAAAGATCAATGTGATTTTCACAGTGATGCAGAGGTAAAATAAAGGACTGGAGCTATTACTAAACAATATTAACAATATTACACAGAGGAAAGGCACAAGAAAATATCAAGCACAACTTTAGAAAAACTTTTTCTTACTCACGTATCAGAAACGTTGAAGATTTTAGGGTTGTTTGCTATTTCACAAATGGCCACAGTCGGCATTTTCGTCTCCCAGTCAGTGTAGGTGGTCTCCAAGCCGAAGCTGATGGGGCTAGTTAGGAAAGCATCCCATGCCGAGATGATGAGGAGTGCAGACCCGTACCATGAGAGAATTACTAGCACCAGCCATAATATTCTGGTAAAATATGGGTGTCTTAGTTAACAGAGACATTATGTAGGTACCTTAGTGTTTGAACTGTCTTCCTAAATATACAGAACATGCAGAGGGATTTTTTTTAATGTAGAGGTGATACATAATCTATTGACCTCCTTACCTTTCAGTCACATGTTTAGTATCATCAGCAATATAATGTATACCAGCAAACGTGCAATTAGCACAATAATCTTTAATTAACTCCTTACATATTGTAGTTTTTGTTTTAGACATATTGAAAATAATAGATATGTTTATTTGCACAGGACCTTAATGGTATCGTCACGGTTGATGAAATTAATATGATGGTCAATAAAAACTTATACTAGTAGCGGTTCATGTTATGCAAATGCTGTGAATTATTAATTATGTAGAATTATGAAATATCATGATTATACAGCGCAACAACGAATGCTTAGCGTCCAAGGTCATTTCGTCCATTTGGAATAAAACAACCTTCTGTATGTAATTGTTTTGTTTATTTTCAACAATGGCGGTTCACACTAGAAAATCAACAAACACACAAAATAATGGTTTACAAACAATATTGTACTCAATATAATCACAAGTGGCACTTTACACTAACGATGTTTAAGTATATTTACAGAATTAAATCTATCTTAGTCTTAGCAAAATATTAGATAGGAGACAATATTTAGACCCAATAATGTTTGAGAGGGGTCATCGTTCGCCTTTATTATTTAAATCCTTAATCAAAACTAACCATGACTTGAATCGTGAGCTGCTTGGATCGCTAAAGCTGATTAAGTTTTGATTTAATCGCCTAACAAAAAAGTCGTCATGGGCAAACAATGTCGCCCATAGGCATGTGCCACCCGTATTTTTCTGAATATTAATGACAAATTATCGAAACTTAACTTAAAAAAGGGGTCTAACTCTTTTTTTTTAATTTGTTCTTTTTTTTTCAATATCCCGCTATGATTTTATGGACTTACATTTGTGTTTTTTAAAATAAATACTGTTTTTTATTAGAAAAAATAGTCTTCACCTCCGTTTTTTTTTCATAGTCGACAATTTTTATTAAAAAACTAGCTTTTGCCCGCGACTTCGTCCGCGTAAAAGTCGAAAATGGTTCTAATTGGATTTTTTATTGGTTTTTGAGTTTGGCCTTGAGCTTTGTTTATGGTCATTGCGAAGCAGATTGATGGGAAACTGCACTCTCTTGAATTCGAAGGGATAGTTTGATGGTGTTAGGAGAATCCTAGGAATAAATGCAGACCTCTGTAAAGCTTAGAAACCTTCAAATGCGGTACTATTAAAGCACGGTGACTTTCGAGACATTCCAATTTTAAAGAGTATTTGCATTGCACCAAGCTTTTATGTGAGTTCAACCTTTTTTTAATGAAAATATGAAACACGTCTTCCATCAATTCTGTTAAAAATGTTTACGCAAAATTCAAATACAATTCATCAAAGCATTATAAATGTATAGATAGATAGATATTAGTTAATCCGATAAAATAATTCATAAGCTTTTAGAAATAATAAACAGTATCCAAATCGAGCCAATAACATAGGAGATATGGCAAACGCTACTAAAAAAAAATAAATAATATTGAATAACAATAAATGAAAAATATTAAAGATAGAGTTTAAAGTTAATTTTCAATAATTTTTCATGAATATTCAGAAAAATACGAGCAGCATATGCCCATGGGCGACATTGTATAACTTACCCTAGTTTTTTTTGGAAACCCCGAATACATTAAACAATTAAACTCTAGATAACCTGCAAAACAATATTCTATAAGTATTGTAAGAGATCTTGGTTGGGGAAGTAAGATGACTCATAAAACTGTTGTTCGCTCCACTCTTCAGGCCAAGAAACTGGGATGTGGTTGTTTTTATGACTCACTTCTGATGGTGGAAACCTTTTCCTTGGGATCAGGCCCGCGTGTGTGAGGAGTTTATATATTTCTTTACGTGACACATCATGCGCATCGCGTGCGTAAACCTTGAAAGTAAAATATAAAAAGTCAATGACGTTGCCGTAAACTAGTTTGTTAAATAGAGAGCAAACCAAATAAAATATTTTTAGAAATTCAAGGAAGAAGGAGGTACATTAATTCGAATAACTACGAAAAATATGGGGATACTGGGGACTGCGAAGTGCACCAATTCATTAAATATATGTGCTCCTTGTTTGTACACAGTAATTTTCATCGATCAGATATTCGAGAAAGAGATATAATTGGGTCCTTACCAGATTCTCTCCTTTGTGTAACAGGCTAGTCAGAGGCAGCACTTGCAAAAGGTGGGGGTTGCGTAACGCCGGGCTCCTCTGTAAAGGATGCAGGCGTTCTTCTTCCCGCCTCACTGCGAGGACATCGGGGTGGGGAGGTGGCAGGCACCTCACTAGGCACGTGCATGTTGTTAGCAGGAACACCAGTGACTTCATTGTAAACAACTGCAAATGTTTGGTAAAAATGGATCTGGTTAATTTAGCAACATTTCCTTTTCCAGCCTACAAATCTGAAACAAAAAATAAAATACTTGACAAAACATGTCGTGGATAAAACATGTGTCAAACATAATATTGATGTTGTTTCAGACTTATATTGTTAATTATTTATTCACCTTTTTACATTTTTGACAAGTTTTTTGTTCATTCAACTTGTTTTATGTATAAACGATCAACGAAGACACAGCATGTGGAATAGGCATGGTTTATACTTCGGTGAAATCGCTGGGTTAGATTTACCTACGCTCCAAAAGAGAGGCAAATTTGCAAAACACGTGATCTGTGACAGGTTATAGTGACAAATGAAAAGAAAATATGTTTTATTAAAACCGATAATAACGTAATGTTTTGTTTCTGTTGTTGTTTGTTTGTAAAATAGAACAATGCATTATTTCTTATAAATAAGTCAAGTGGCGCATTATTTTGTTATGAGGACGTCAGGTGCGGGCACGCCACAATTGCGGCGGTAAGTCCCCTCTTTGAGGAGTGGCTAGAGAGGCGCCACGGCGTCCTCACCTTCCGTCTGACGCAGGTCCTCACCGGACACGGTTGTTTCGGGAGGTTCCTGTTCAGGATCAAGCGGGAGGAAACGCCCGGGTGTCACCATTGTGTGGATCGCCCGGAGGACACGGTGGAGCATACGGTGGAGGTCTGCCCTGCTTGGGCGGAGCACCACCGAGTCCTCACGGAGGCGATCGGCAGCGGCGATCTCTCGCGTCCGGCCCTGGTTCAGGCCATGGTCCGGAGCGAGAGTGCATGGGAGGCCGTCACCTCCTTCTGCGAAGCAGTTATGCTCGCGAAGGAGGAGGCGGAGCGCGCGAG
Organism: Agrochola macilenta; assembly: GCA_916701695.1. Taxonomy (NCBI): domain Eukaryota; kingdom Metazoa; phylum Arthropoda; class Insecta; order Lepidoptera; family Noctuidae; genus Agrochola; species Agrochola macilenta. The sequence continues at coordinate 12,144,689 of OU753562.1, forward strand.
GGAGATTCAAGCTGCACGCCCTCGCGCCCCTAGTCGCCGCAGGAGACGCCCTTGGGCGTCGGGAGTCACAAGCTGACTTCCGGCCACCGTAGGCGCGGGCCTGCGGACGGTGAGCGATGGGCAGCTCGCCGTCCGATAAGGACCAGGCCCGGGTCGACGGCGCGTTGTGTTCCACGCGCGCTTCAAAGGGATGTCAGCAACAACTGACGGGGTCCGGAAGGACCAATGCCTGCTGGGGTTGCGGGTTTGTCTGAAAGGGATATCGCGGCCCCAGCACATAGGCAACGGAAGGAACACGGGTGGGTTTTAGTCAGTAAAAGTCTGACACTCCCTCTCGCTCTGCCCAGAGCGGGAGGAGTCATTTGATTATGATTACCCACCCAAAAAAAAAAGAAAAAGTACTTCAGGTGCCTTTGCCATGAATCATAGTAATTACTAGCGGTGACATGACCAGCCATTTGATTTGATATATGAAGTTCAATTCATTAAAAACCTTCTAAAGTCATTAAACTTTAACATAGTGACAACAGAGTTTGTTATGACTTCTTCTATTTCACACATTGTGTAAATGAGGAAACGGAAAAGAACTCTATAGAGAAAATGTCAATACTGCGCACACATAAGGCTGTACGATATTAGGTAAGAAAAATTAACCACAAGCGTAAGCGGATTCTTGAACTCTACGATTCAATTTAGTGAACTCGTCGATCTTGACGAGTATGGGTACACCGTAAACGTCTATACAGTAATTTTCCAAACACATGCAACTCTCGCACTTGACACTAATAAACAACTGTTACTTCAAGTAATAGTAAGAGCAATTTATGGCTGACCGTTAGCAACACACACATGCTTTCGGACAATGCGTCAAGGTCAGCGAATCAAAACACAACATACTTTCAAACCATCAGCGGATTCGGCGGACAATCCAATCGCAGCTGTTGGTCAATATTCGAGAACATACACATAGATGTGTACTACCTCGTACCTGTAGGAGACTATAACAACAGCACAAACCGCGTAAAATAACGTGGATGTTAGACTATCGTATTTGATGTCGATTGCTACAAGACTAACAAAACAAACTTGTCGGTAATGAGAATGTTAAGCAACGGAATGTTGTTTTGGTTACTCAAAATGAAGTAATCGCCTAACGTGACTAGATGAATTTTAATGCAAATATTCTGCAAAAAATGCACGTTTCCTTTCATTAAGAAGGTTGCGACATATGTCAACAATTAAATAGCTCTAGGTACGTTAACAAATGTTTGCACTTTGGACTGAGCACTTTGAACGAAGAACTTACCCAATACCCATTAAAAGAGCTTTGACTCACCAGAAACAATGGACATGAACGCACGTAGGCAGTGCGTGGTACATGTATACATAGTTGAACACTGAAAATGCCTCTTTTAAGGGGAACTGTCTTCAATGAATTTGAGCAAGATAGAATATAAGATCTCTCGAACGATAGATAAAGAGGTAGGATATGAAAACTCGTTGAATAAATGGAGAAAAGTGCCATGAATTCCAATAAAATAAACACGACGGCTTATAAAAATTGGTAGTGATCATTAAATTCGAATGGCGATGGTTCATGCATGTAGGTACCATCGCGGACGCTGGCGCCTGACCACTTCTCGACTTTATTGCCTAAGCAATAAGGTCGTACATACTACTCCACCAAGTAAACCAAGTAAAACAGACAATTCAGTCAATGTTTCTCGACACAGTCGTGAAAGATATTGGGCATTGATGATTACAGGTAGAAGCAAGAAATAATAATAAAATATTTTAAGAACTAATTTATTACAAAATAATATTGTTTTCTAACTAAAGACATCAACGCCCATAGCAAATTTTTTTTTTTTCAATTTTATTTTTTTCTGTGGTGTAGTTAGTTATTCAAAACGATAATGTAACATTAGAAAAAAACTGAAATTCACCACAGCTTACCTGAAAAATGTGAGAATCCGTTTTTATGCAAACACAACCGAAAACTGTTTCTCAAATATTTCTCACAAATACCAACCAACACTCCACTATTCCGAACACAAAAAACTTCGGGATTATAAATACTTAATTATGTATCTATTGAAGCTGGTGTCTTTGAGTGAGGCTGACCAACATTTGCAATGGGGAATCGCCAAGAGAGTGGTCACCGGCGCCTGCGACCCACCTCCACTGCGTGTGTTGCGCCCAACCTTGGATATCTTATTATGACAACAATGTTCCAAAGCATTTCTTATGATGCGCTATTGGTACATACATACCTTCGTAATAGATTTTCAGGATATGTAGCTTTTTCCTTTTTGTTACTTTCTATGAAAAGTTTAGATTGCAAACGGGTCAATTAATTAAAGATACTCATAGGTAGGTAAAAGGAAAATTTTAATTAGGTTACGTAATGTTCTGTTTGGAAAGACGTTGAATTATAATATTTTCATTTTCACGCATTATTGTAGTGGCGTGAAACAAGGAACATGTTGGTGTTTGAAAACGTGGTTGTTTCTTTTTGCCATAATAATAAAAAAATATGTTTCAGTTTCCATGACATTTACTCTCATAGTTATAAACGTTGTTCCGTGCCGGGAGGCCTCGCGTAGGGCTCATTTTAAATGTAGGTTTTTCTTAGCGAATACAGCATTATAAACCGTGAAAATAAAATCTGATGTATTTTTTAACAATATTTGTTAATATATGCGTTGGTTTTAAAATCCAATCATTAATTATTATTTTTTTTGGTCAGGTTTACAAATATTCACAAAAAAAAAAGGTTGGAAACTACGTATAACGACAAAACACCCTGAAAACTCTATTCATTTCGATGTACATTGTTTTATAACACGGTTTTAAACCTAATGCCGTTGACCGTTCGCAATGGTTAACTTTAGCGCAAACATAATGCCGGCAACCCTCCCGGAGGGTTCACTTCCAATCTGTATGGCGGCATGGCGTATGTGTTCTATGAAAAGTGGCTGGAGTCTAAAGTGTTAAACGTCAAAAACTTGTAGTTTAACAGACGCTAATCATTACTTAACGTTAAGCAACGTGTACAGATAAGGGGGTTGAATGGGGGGGGGGGGGGATTGTCCAGTTAGGTACAATTAAGATTCCTTTTTTTTGTTTAAAATATACAGGTAAATAAAGAAACAATATATAATTGCAGGTATTTACGAACTCACCATAAAGCCTTGCGTGCTTTCAAAACAGTCATAATGTTAAACGATGACTCATCTAAATTAATTGCAAAATCTTAACAAACCGATGGTCCTTTTATATAAATAATATAATTCATTGCCAGATTCAAGGTTTTTGTTTGCGCTCTACTAACTCGTAAAATTATTATTATGATTGTCTTCGAATCAAACGTTTATAACTTTCAAAAAAGACGCTCGAATTTAAAAGATTCGTGAAAGTGATGATATTATTCTCTAAATCTTTTGCCCACACTTCTCGAGTACAGTAGCTGGGTGTACATTATGAAAAACTTAAATTGATCGGAATTCGAACTTGAGACCTCTTGATTGCAACCCAACGGTTAGGCTGTTCGCTTAATAAAAGCACTTTAATAAAGCTCAAAAGGCAAATTAATTATTTTTATAGCCACATACCACTCAATGATAACATATTGTTATTACGCTTTGGTATTCACTATGCAGTAGAGTTGTTGATTGACGTGAAAATATCGTGTGCATTGCTCTTTTTTTTTCAATGTTAGGTTAGATTAGCATGTAACATGCAAGCAAACATTATTGCCTTAAGTACGTAGTACTAATTGTTACAACAAATACATATTAATGTATCAACTGAGCTTTTAGGTGTCTATGTAAGTAGTAGTTTATACCCAGCATGACAGGTTTTATGTGTGTACATCTATTAAAAGCGCAAAAGTGTTGCGTCTTTACAATTATGAAATTACATGTTACTCTGTTGCGAGACTTAAAATCAAAGGTAAGCAATGAAATTGCAATTAAGAGTATTTCAAAATTGTTTCATTTCATCTACACTAATACTATATAGAGAAAAGATTCGTATTTTTGTTTGCAATGAATAAACTCATAAACTACTTGACCGATTTAAGAAAATCTTTCATCAGTAGAATGTTATATTATCACTGAGTAATATAGGCTATAATTTATTAAGATATAATGTGGGTGAAGCCACTGGAGGAAGCTAGTTTGATATAAAGTTACACACCTATATTATTTTCAACGATGTAATTTTACTTGTTGTTGAGATAAAAAAAAAAAAAAAATACTCCAGTGACCCTTCGCGAATTTGGAACACCATATACTGACAGGATTTAAAGGTCAATATTTGCTGGTCTAGCCATAACAAATAGTAGGTAACATTATATCAGTACTACCACTGCTCTCAAAACGTTGAAGGAAACCATTCTGAGGAAACCGGGATGTCCTAGAACCAAAAATCCGAAAACATGTGACATGATCTACTAACCAGCACTGGGCCCGCGTGGTAGATTACAGTCCACTCTATCTCACCCTGTGGCCCCGCTGTGGAAGCATTAAGCTGATGATGCTTATTACATCAGTTGGAAATCCAGATAGGTATTTCAATATTTTGACATTTTTCCTGCTGTGCTATACCTACGTCAAGACTATGTAGTAATAAAAGCTGCAAAGTGGAGCCTGCCTGTACCAAATGGTTATACTCCAACGGGCGTGCTTAATTATGTTTAACAATTACGCTGAGGAAAGTTTTAAATAAGTGAAGCATGTGCGCATATCATATGAGCCTTAATGTAGTGGCATTAAGGCTTTACCTATATCTATCTATACTTAATTACTCACTACAGAACTAATGTATAATACTCATATTACGAGTCTTCCATAATAATTAAGTATATTATTATGAGGCTCGCCCCCTATTACGTGGGACTCACACATAACTGGCGAAATGTGTGTGTACTATAGGGACACTTCGGCATAACCCTTTAGGGAATATTTTAATTTAATTTTATGTTATTATAATTATTATTGTAACATCTTATTTTTTTTGTTGAGTGTGGGAAATTATCAAATAACTTAAAGTCTGACACGCTCTCCCGCTCCACCCAGAGCGGGAGAGCGTGTCAGACTTTTACTGACTAAAACCCACCCGTGTTCCTTCCGTTGCCTGAGTGCCGGGGCCGCGATATCCCTTTCGGACAAACTCGCAACCCTGGCAGGCGTTGGCCCTTACGGATCCCGTCAGCTGGTGCTGACATCTCTTTGAGGCGCGCGTAGAACACAACGCACCGTCGACCCGGGCCTGGTCCTTATCGGACGGCGAGCTATCCATTGCTCACCGTCCGCAAGCCCGCGCCTACGGTGGCCGGAAGTCAGCTCGCGACTCCCGACGCCCGGGGCGTCTCCTGCGGCGACTAGGGGCGCGAGGGCGTGGATCTTGCCTCTCCCTCGCGCGCTCCGCGTCCTCCTTCGCGAGCACTACTGCTTCGCAGAAGGAAGTGACCGCCTCCCATGCACTCTCGCTCCGGACCATGGCCTGAACCAGGGCCGGACGCGAGAGATCGCCGCCGCCGATCGCCTCCGTGAGGACACGGCGGTGCTTCGCCCAAGCAGGGCAGACCTCCACCGTATGCTCCACCGTGTCCTCCGGGCGATCCACACAGTGGTGACACCCGGGCGTTTCCTCCCGCCTTATACGGATCAGGAACCTCCCGAAACAGCCGTGTCCGGTGAGGACCTGCGTCAGGCGGAAGGTGAGGACGCCGTGGCGCCTCTCTAGCCACTCCTAAAAGAGGGGACTTATCGCCACAATTGTGGCGTGCCCATTGTAACATATCTTACATCTCATAAGATGCGAAAATAATTAACCGTGTCAAAATATATATTTACTTACTAAAATATTAAAATAACATGTGTAATATGAATATAAATGTTACGCATAACAGTTTCATTGTCTCATGCAGATTAGTTTACGCAAGAGCGCGTGACCAACGGAGGCTGCGCCGGCGCCGGCCGCCGGCGTTAGTCTGAAGCGATGGGGAAAGGACGTCAGAAATGACCACTTGACCAGACTCTGTGGATGTAATAACATGTGCTGGTAATGTTACAATTATTTTGACGTAATTTCTGCCGGCTGTGGATTTAGTTCACAAACTATTGCATGAGTTCAAAGTACTGAACGCAGACTTTAGTCCATGTTTCTTTGTCCTAGATAAGTATAGTAAGACGATTCTGGATAAGGTAGAATGTGCAGAAGTATAAAATTTCAGTATTGCTATTTATTATCTTTTTCTTATTTCATAATATTTAAACTCGGAAATTCGAAAATCGCTTTTTGAAACGGAACCGCTATTATAAGTGCTTATCAGGCTAATACAAAATGATTTTAATCATCTTGTTTTGAATGACAAACATGAAACAGATAATTATTGCAATATCAAAAAGGTAAAATTCCACATATAATATGTGAATGTGGGCGGAATCGGAGATGGTCAAATTGTTTGGCAATGGGTTTTGCAATTATGTTGCGAGTCCGATCGAAATGCCTACCTATGATAGTAAGGTGCTCGAGCCATAGTCATGTGACTAGCTTTCGGTTACGTCAATGTTATTTTCCAGTTTAATTTAAATCATCATATTTCTAGGACGGCCGTTCTTGCAAACATTTAAATGTTATCAAGAATCAGAATTACGCACAGACCGACCTTGAGTCGAGATTCCTTAAACTCTTTTTTCGTGTTGTTGACTTCCATCGAATAAACGTACAGCTATAAATCATATTTTATCGTTTTCAAATCAATAGACATTAGTAATACACGAGAAGAATCGATAAATCACAGCTATTAACCTCACATGAAAGCTCGATGTTATCGTCAAATAGAATATTTAACAACTGCTATTTACTTTCCCATAAAGAACTTTAAAACAAATTAGACTCATTGCTTGGTTGGAATAGTACGGTAAAATCGTATGTTATAGTAAAAAAAACCTGGTCAAACCAGACGAATAATGGATAGTAATTCACAAAGTTCGTATGAATGTGCATATCGTCGTCGTTTACGCAGGAGAATTCCGGAACCGAACCGACTTGAAATACTTAAGGCGAGTATGAAGACAGTCAGTAAGGAGTATTGCGAGGAGTCCTCCATTTGCGGGCTGAAGCATCTTGTTGACGAAAATACTCCGTTCATTGAAAGGTATGTGATCATACGTACTTTGCGGAACAAGTGGGTTAACACTTATGTGGCCTACTTGGATAACTACTCGTTAGTCGTTACTCGTTACTAAGTTGCAGATAAACTTGTCATGAACTTGTTCAGCTGGTAAGGTGTGTTTGCCGTAATGACCTACGACTATCTTGAAATGGAAAGGCTTGTTTATTACATCACTTGAGATTACTTACGTTATACACTAAGGCGTAATTTATCATAAGTCGTAAGAAACAAGTACATAACTGTATCAGTGCCATCATCTATGCATCTTTTGTGACGACTGTCTGTGTCTTATTGGCAATAATCTATAATATCTTTGCCAATAATCTATAGGCAACCGTGATTGTTACGACATTGAATTTGTCGGATTATCTAAAAATGTTCTTATCCGTTATTAATTTTATCTAAGTATATCCGTTCACGTCCTAACTATAAATTATATTTTGCAACTTTTCGTTGTTTGGTTCGACGGTGCAACACTGTCCATTTCGTTATTTTACAGAATCATTTGGATCATAACACTAATGGTTGGAGTGATTTGCTCCATATCCTTGGTGTGGATGACATTCGGTAAATACTACAGCGCGCCGCTGGTGACGACACAGCTGCCCGAGGGTGTGTCCGTTAACAAGATCATATTCCCTGCCGTCGGCATCTGCACTAATAACAGGATCAGCAGGCGAGCTGCTGCAGTACTTGCCAAGAAATTGTAAGAGGACAATGCTTTATTAAGTTTGACTTTTACCTTTAAAGGTTTAATAGAAAATTTCCGAGGCAATGCCCTCGGAAATTTGTGGGAGTTAGTTTATTGAACTGCTGCCTATCCTTCTCAAGAGATCTCTGCTATATAAGTTGCGTTACTCTGATAAAATAATTAATTATTATGGATAGAAAAATACTTTAGGTGACTATAATTGCTAGAAAGATGTTGAAATAGTAGTTTATGAAACTGTTCCATAATGAGGGGTATTAGAATACGAGCGAGCGTTTAAAAACCGAGCCGTAGGCGAGGTTTTTAATAGTATCACACGATTGTTTTAATACCTAATTATGTGCAGTTTCATACACTACTTTATCTACTCTCATACATTGGGATTGAACCTACAAAATAAAAGATCAAAGTTTATAGATCAAGAATACACGAAATTCAGTACAACTTCACGTATGAATGGCTCCTACACCCAGCACATCACCGCGCATGCGCTAGAGCGGTGCTGCTGCCCCGCTAACGTTCCATTGCAAAAGTTGATGAAAACTCCTTGGTGATATTAACTTCTAGGATTAGCCCTGTATTGTAATATAAAAAATATGTTTTACAATGCATTTGCTCGAACAGAGCCTTTTCCAAGCAGTAAATTAGTGCGGAAAGTGTCACTTTTTTCACTAGTGCTTTTTACTTTTCTGTTTTTTTTTAATTTTTGTGGCCGTCGTCAGCCCGTTGCAAAGAGTTTCTATTATTTGAGAAAAGTTTTACAAATCAGATGATGATGATAAGGATGACGATGGCGATGGCGATGACGATGGCGATGACGATGGCGATGGCAATGGCGGAGTCGAAGTCGAAGTCGAAGTCGAAGACGAAGTCGAAGTCAAAGTCGAAGTCGATGTCGATGTCGAAGTCGAAGTCGATGTCGATGTCGAAGTCGGAGTCGATGTCGATGTCGAAGTCTATGTCGATGTCGATGTCGATGTCGATGTCGATGTCGATGTCAAAGTCGATGTCGATGTCGAAGTCGAAGTCATGAATGTTGTTTTTATCATTTATACGTCGTAATATGTAATGGTAGGTAGTCGCCTATGATGACATCATATGTGACTACCGTAAGGCTCGCTCGTTTTTTTTTAATTTCCTCGCACAATGCATCGTAAAACGTTGTATGATAATAATAATAATCCCGGAGACTGAAGGGTTCATGCTTGCTATACAGGACCAGGTAATTGAAACCAAAAATTACAGAAAGTTTATCATAAAGAATTTAAATAATGACACATGTAGGAAATGCAATAGTTCTCCAGAAACGATTCAGCATATCACAGGCGCGTGTAAATCAATAGCCCAAACAGATTACAAACATAGACATGACCAAGTCGCTAACATCATACACCAAAAATTAGCACACCAGTACAAACTTACAGATTCCGTTACACCATACTACAAATACAATCCAGAAACTGTATTAGAGAACCCCTCAACAAAACTATATTTTGACCGCGCCATTCTTACCGATCGAACAATCCATTTCAATAGACCAGATATTACACTTATAAACAAGATTAACAAAACTGGATATTTAATAGATATTGCAATACCAAACACACATAACTTGCAGACAACAATAGCAGAGAAACTGAGCAAATACACTGAATTAAAAGATGAAGTAGCCCGACTTTGGCATCTGCAAAAAGTTACAATAGTACCAATAGTATTGTCTACAACAGGAGTAATACCGAAACAACTTCACCAGTCACTAAATTCTCTTAATTTACCTCCAAATACCTTCCATCTGCTGCAGAAGGCAGCGATATTAAACACATGCAGACTCGTGAGAAAGTTTCTGCAATGTGAATCAGAAAACCCACATCAAAACACAAATACGCTACCATCTTCTGTGCAATCCTCTGCACATGACCGCACTTAATCCAACTGATAATCACTTGGCTTAGGCCCGTGTTATCAGCTCTTGCCGGCTAGCCGAGAACATAAAATAAATGTCAAAATAATAATATAATAATAATAATATTTATTCCAAAATAATTACAAGGCATAAAAATTAGTACAGTTTTGCTTAAATGTAAATTATATTCCTAAGACTTACGTGCCTGAACTAGGTAATCCTGTGTTTCAGGCGAGAGGAGCTAAAATAAACTTATAAAATAAATAAACAACAGGTTGACAATAGATCACTAATTACATGTTGAAGAGCTTAACTCTTAGTTTCTAAATTTGATATACTTATACTTAACGTAGGTGAAATTTTTCACTTTAGCACAGTTAGTAAATTCTCTGTATCTTCGTAAGACATACTTTGGAGAGCATCCTTGAGATCTTCCTTGACAATGCATAGTAAACCGTTGTATGATACACGTGCGTAAGATGATTTACGACTCGTGTCGTCTTATACACTCGCTCGCTACGCTCGCTCGTGAATAAAATGCCTCTCATCGGAAATCACCTACCTTCCGCACTAATAGCATAAATAACTATTATAGCATTATTTTGTTAGAGAAAAAGCTTTATAATATATTATATTTTTAAATTTCGGTATTATGTTTATAAAGTATGTCAATATAAACTCGTTTTGAAGTTTATAATTCGAATATTACGATATGAGAGTAGATAATAGTTATTTATGCTAGAAGTGCGGAAATCATCTTACGCACGTGTATCATACAACGGTTTACTATGCATTGTGCGATGAAATAAAAAACGAGCGAGCCTTACGGTAATCGCCTATGATGCACTAATAAGATGATGTAAAAAGCACTAGCGAAAAAAAGTGACACTTTCCGCACAAATTGACTGCTTGGAAAACGCTCTTTTCGAGTAAATGCATTGTAAAATAAATAATAATCGTGCAAATCGTTTTAAAAATGAAAACTACCGATGACAAATTGTTATTTTTATTACCGTAATGTTTTTCTACAATACAGACTCAAAGCGGAGCGCAACCAGAATTATACTGAGAAGGATATGATGTCCCTTCTCTTCGGGCTGGGACAGCTGTACGGACTAAGTGCTGTCAACTTCAACGTGTCGCCAATCAAACTGCACGACGCTTTAGGCGAATATGATGTTCATGAACTGATGCGAAATGTACGTCTTTGTACATTTACTTTACACAACTTTATACGGACTTTATACAACCCAATTTGGTCGCAAAGTACTAATGGAATCCCTAGACGGTAAAAATTGCTTGACAAGCGCCAAATAATAACGTGCTAGTCAAGCACCTCGCTCGCGTCTAGGGACCCCTTTAGAACTTTGCGACCGAATTTGGTCGTAAAGCGATCGCTTTCTATGTCGAGACTGCAGCCCCTGGCCTAACCAAGCTAACGAGTCTAAATAAATATTGATTAACCACCGTACAAAGTAAATTATCTGTTTGCTTTTACATTAACATTACGTTCGTTGACTGCAGTTAACACCTCGGTGTGAAGATCTTTTGCTTCGCTGCGTTTGGAACACAAAGCCGATGAATTGCCAAGATCTGTTTGACTTTCGTCTGACTATGAACGGTTACTGCTGCACCTTTAACTATTTGCGACCCCATGATACTTTGTTTCAAAGGTAAATATTTAAAAACCTCCTTTATCATCCTTTATTTTGTTAACAATTATTGATATATTTAGATTTATAATGTTGTTTGCAGTAAAACCAACAGCTCAAGAAGCATTGATATGTACAGGTACGGAAACCAATCATTCTTTGACTTCGATCAGGGGCTCAGAGTTTTGTTACGACTTAATGAAAGCGACGACTTTTTCTACAACATACCGTTACAAGGGGCTCAGGTATTGGCCTACAATAAGTAAAAAAACCCTGTGCGATCCGCAAGGGGCATATAGGAACTGCAATAACATCACCAAAAAGGAAAAAAAAAAAAAAAAATTTGGCGACGGCCTCCCGCGCTCAATGTTAAAACGAACCCGACCCGTTTTTTTTTTTTTTCCTGAAAATGTATACAATACTCTCAGTACGATACCTAACAACGCCCTCACGGATCGGACAGGATTTTTTTTTACATGTTGTATATTTATAACAATATTTGGTCGAAAATAAATGTAGTTTAAAATGTTTCTTTTTTTGCAGCTACAGTTCTCAGATGCATACGATTTTCCAGATTCGCCAAGTGGAAGTTTCGCTATGCAAATCATTAGTCCTCGCGTTGAAGTAAGAACGTAAATTATCAATCTTTAATATAGCTTCAGCACGCATCATGAAATATATTTAGTCGTCAGCTCAATGAATTGTAAAAATGACTTTCCACTACGACGAATCTATTCGCACGAGTGAGCAACGCTTTAAGGTGGATTCTTTAAAACTCATTCATGTGTAAGTTTAACGTTATAGATGACGGTGATGGTAACAGCTAGCTTCACAGAAGCGTCCCGAGACATCCAGCACGTTCCGATAAAATTGAGGAAATGTAGATTCTATGACGAGTCGTCGTATCTCCCGTTTTACACGTACAGCGACTGCATGCTCAAATGTAGAATGCACTTTCTATTAGACAATTGTAACTGCACGCCGTTCAATATGCCAAAGATGAGTTCTGCTAGAACGTGTAACATGAAAGATGTGCCATGTCTTAGAACCTATTATTGTAAGTATTTTCGACTTTTGAATAATGTCCATAATTCAACCAGTCTGCTCAGAAAGCCCGGTCTGTGTAGGCGCATATAGTAGATACTTACATTATGTATCATCATCATAAATTATACTTGGGTACTTTCACATTTTCAGCACAATCCATATCTGTTCGTCCAATCGACCTTGAGCATGTTCCAGAAGAGTTAGAGCTGGACGCAGTTAACGGAGGCATCGACTGTCCAATGTGCAACCCGACCTGTTCCAAGACAACTTACAGTTATGACTTCAACAATGTGCTCATATACCCGGAGTATCTCAACTCCGTATCCGACAGCGAACGAGATGATTGGCTGTAAGTTCTTCTATCTTTCCGCACCGTAAACAAAAGTAAACCTAAAGTTGTTGTAGCGACATATTTTCTGTTGCTGTCGTCGCTGAAAACAAGTTTCACGCATTTCCTGCATGCGATGTGGCCAGCAACATAAAAAAATGTTGCTGCAACCACATATTTACGCAACTAACTAAATAAATGTATTGTCTTTCTTTCAACTTTTGTTTATATACTCGTATTAAGAATACGATGAGTACTGATAACTGTCCTTTCTGGTGTTAGAGCCTTGCTTGCTAACTTAACTAGTTCTTTTCTATTTAAAAATAAGTTGTACAATTCGGTAGAACATAATATTATCTTCTTTATTTGCATATACTAAAAACAAATAAATACCTCTATTATAATAATGCGTTCTATACATTAAGTGAGCTCTTAAAGCAAAGTTCCAAATGTGATTTCACTTTAGTAATATAATTATTTATTGTAATTTTACAGATTATCTTTTTTAAATTTTTACCTTGTGATCTCAATACTAACTAACAAGCACAAGTGTTTTTTAAACTAGTAATATTATAAACAGAAAAGATTTAATTTTTTGTATGTTTGTAATGGATAAACTCAAAAAATACTTAACTGATTTAAAACAATCTTTCACCTATAGAAAGCTACATTATCAACGAGTGTGATACGTGACTTTGAAAAGTGTAACACCGAATATCACGTCCCCGTAAGTTTACGAATTCGAAACACTTAACAACGAATGCACGCTACCACGAAAAACTTAACGCCGTAGCAATGCGATCTCGAATAACTAAATCTCTAATTCACCTTTTCGAAACACTTAACAAAGAATGCACGCTACCACAAAAAACTGAACACCGTAGCCATGTGATCTCGAATAACTAAACCTCTAAAAGTCATCGTAAAAAGTCTTTATTCATATAACAATCAACCAAATCAAACATTTGAGAAAAAAAATGTCATATTATGTGTCAATCAACCAAATAATTATAATGGCGCACTTACAATTTCTATTATCTAAAAAGAATAAAAGACTATTGCTACACGAAGGATATTTGTTTACTTTAGACAGACGTTTAAATACAAAATGTTATTGGCAGTGTGTAAAAAAGTGGGCATACTGTTGTGGATCGCGAATAATAACTCAGGTAAGAAGTATTTATTAAGTATAGTACATACAAGTTGCATAATTTTATTTTACATAACGATTATAATCTTAACTAATATTATAAATGCGAAACAAAATACCTTTCATCCCGAAAAAAAGTACTGTTGCCGAGGAAAACAACAATAACGTTCTTATGATAATAGATGGCGCCACGTGTCTTTCGAATCAAGATTGAATTTTATTATTATAGAAACTTTAGTAGTGTATTAATTGTTTAATAGTCAAATTCTAAATTAACGCGAGCGAAGCCGCGGGCAAAAGCTAGTGATAAAATATATTAAGTGTTTTGTAAAGGTAGTCCGATTTTATAATTTTGTATTGTAATTGTACTAATATCAGTAATTAACTGCAGGAAAACAACAGCGGGGTTGAGGAAATAATAAAATATAATAATGAGCATTGTCACAGTCCTGAACCAGAAGTAATAGATGACTTAAAATTGAGAGCTAGATTGAAAAGACGAGCGAAGCATAGTATGGATGGACCGGCACAAGTAATACAGGCGGCGATTCAAGATATTCCTAGTGGAAGTGCCCCCTACTTACCCAGTATAAATGCGATGAGAATGGTGGTAAATAGAGCAAGGATGAATGGTGTTCCTACATCTCCAAAAAAGATCCATAATCTAGTCATTCTAGATAAATACAGTAATTTTCTGCTGGCTCACTACAGTACTGAAGAAGATTGTATTTTATTGTTTGGTACGTCAGAAAATATAAGACTTCTCCAGCTGTCACCATTTTGGATCCTAGATGGTACATTTCGTACCTGTCCAACAGTTTTTTATCAAATTTATACGGTGCACGGATTAATTGGAGTGCACGATACCGTGCAAAAGGTGGTACCATTGGTGTTTGGGCTCCTGTCAAACAAAAATGAGAGAATTTATTGCTTATTTTTTGAGCTTCTCAAGTCGCGAGCATCTCAATTTGGAACCAATTTGCAACCTGACGTAGTAATTACTGACTTCGAGAAGGCGTCAATAAACGCGGTAAAACAAGTGTTTCCTGAAACTAAACACAAGTGTTGTTACTTCCATCTGGCTCAAAATATTTGGAAGCATATCCAGTCTTCTAGCCTCTCCAAACAATATTCAGAATCGACATCTTTTGCTCACAAAATGCGTCATTTGGCCGCGTTAGCCTTTTTAAAGCCAGATGAGATACCTGAGGCTTTTGAAATACTAAAAGAAAAAGTATTACCCAAGGATGCAGTGAAAATCACTGATTGGTTTTCCAAATACTACGTCAATGGTACTTATAAGAAAAGGACTACTCAAAACCTCGAAACATTAAAGACAAACTTGCTAAAAGTGCCTCCATTGTTTCCGCCTAACATCTGGTCAGTAAATAGCTCGATAGGGACCACTGTTCCAATTACACAAAATGAGGTGGAATCATGGCACCACCGCTGGAACACCCTATTGGGCAGAAAAAAATGGAATTTATATAAGACCATTGAAGAATTATACAAGGAACAAAAACATACAGAATTATTAGTTGAAAAATTAAATTCACAGTCTCAAGAAACCAAAAGAGCAAAGAAAAAAGAAAATAGGGAAGAAAAAATTAAAAAACATTTGGAAAAAAAGGAAACAATGGACTTATCAACATTTTTAGATGGTCTTGCATACTTGTGCTATTTTAAACGTTAACTGATTTTTTTTTAGTTTTTTATTAATGTTCGATTTGGTTGATTGTATTGTCATGGAAAAACGATTGACTTGGTTGTTTGATACATAATATGACATTTTTTTTCTCAAATGTTTGATTTGGTTGATTGTTATATGAATAAAGACTTTTTACGATGACTTTTAGAGGTTTAGTTATTCGAGATCACATGGCTACGGTGTTCAGTTTTTAGTGGTAGCGTCCATTCTTTGTTAAGTGTTTCGAAAAGGTGAATTAGAGATTTAGTTATTCGACATCGCATTGCTACGGCGTTAAGTTTTTCGTGGTAGCGTGCATTCGTTGTTAAGTGTTTCGAATTCGTAAACTTACGGGGACGTGATATTCGGTGTTACACTTTTCAAAGTCACGTATCACACTCATTATCAACGAGTAACACAATACTCGTATAACAGTAACATAATTATAAAAAGACATTAAGACCTTATACGTACCTTCCATATTTTATTCAAAATTAAGAAATTATTATTATTAACAACCAGAAATAAAAGAATAGATCTTGAAAAGGATAATTTATTCGCATTTAATTGATATAAAAAAAAAACTATTTATAAAAAAATTTGACTGTTCACATCATAAGGTACAATCAAGCAAAGTCACATTCTCAATATTTTATTTGCGTATCTCAAAAGTTTTAAAAGCGCAGCTAGATATGGGACTCTCGTTTTTGAATGAAGCTTTTTCGATTCGCGATTTGGGGCTTCCCTCCTTTTGCAACCAAGTCTTCATTTTTCCGACAGCCATGAGAGGCCCTTGCAACTGTCCTACCACAGTCCCTTGAGCAGTATTCATCACCCACCCCTTGAGCCCCAGATCCCAGGCTCTCTTTTGAGTATGTTTCCTAAAGAATACTCCTTGCACTTTGCCGAAAACTTCAAAGTCTACAGTTGTATAATTAGCGTCTGCCATAGCGATACAAATTATTATTTCATACGAATTTTATTAAAAACAGAAAATATCTAGGAATATTTGAGAAATACGAAGAGTCAACTTCACATTTTGTCAGTGATGTTGTGATGTTTGTTGATATCGTCGTTCGGGAAACGAAAGATAAGGGCGTCGTTCATGCCTGTTTATCGCGAAGGTTGTCATGGAACCAACAAATAGGCCAATTATGAAATTCAAACGTTTTTAACTTCATACAGCAATAATTAAAATACTTTCTAAATAATTAAAAATATGATTGTAAAAAAATACCTAAACTTTAACAAGAGACTCCAAAGTATCTCACGTGGGAGGAACCTATCTTTATTGAAAATGAAACAACTCCAGAGAACAAGTAGGCAGCACTTTGTTATGCGAAGCACATTGGATACATTGAATACATTTGTTTTGAACAAGAACAATGGCGTTTGTTGCAGGCAAGGTGTGAATTTCACCGGAACCTCGCAAGTTCGAGTGAAGTACGCGAGGGATGTAGCCGACTGTTACGGGCAGAATGTTATTATGAAGTGGTTCGATTTGATTAGTGAGTATTGTTTATAGACACACTAGTTCAAGTTCATAACTTCGTGTTCGTGTTCCAGAAATCACTATTTGTTATAGTCTTCCAGAATAATACCTAAATGAGGGACCCTAAAGCGGGTTGAAGACCAAGAGCTAAGCTAAGTTAGTTTATATTAGTGCGCATAGCTGTGGAAATTTTTCATACTTGCGTGCAGACCGCAAACTATTAACAAAGTATGATAAATTACCTCAGCTATACGCACTAAGCTAAACTAACTTAGCTTAGCTCTTGGTCTGCAACCCGCTCATGTGACGTGCACTCGTGCGTAGCAATATTATTAACCGATAATCATCAATACTTTCGAATTCGGATATCTATACCCATTTTAAAACAATTATTTGTTTCAATAGAGCTCACAGGCTGTAAGCAATAGGAATGTTTTACTATAAGTAAGTTGCAGGTACTCATTTTTATATCTCTTTTCATCAGGCAACATCGGTTCTACCTGTGGCTTCATCACCGGTTTCAGCTTCGTTTCGGTGTTAGAATTCATTTACTTCTTTACCGTGAAGCTGATGCGTGAGGTTCGTTCGCGACGGAAACGGGGCGAGAGAAGTACTAAAGTAACCATAGAACCTCAGAGACCAGCACACTTCGAGCACGTCAGGAGATACCAACCCATATACTGGAACGAAATTGCGGCCAGTACTAGATCAGTGCAGACGTCTACTTAAATATCATGTGGGAAGAAAGATTATGCGAAAATATTGTAACTTGTAAATTGTTGGATATTTTTTAAGTACGAGTGGGTAGGTGGTATTTTACAAGTTGCAATCAGTGAGATCCATCAGGATCCATCAAAACTTTTTGGACAGGCACTCGATGTGGGGTTATTTATTAGCTATTTGTGTCTAGTGGGTAGAAGCATAGAAAAGCTTTGTGTAGTAATACACAGCATTAGGTATTACGCCACACAATTACACAAATTGTTATCAGTATAATGGTTTTACCATTTGAACAGCTGTGCCGTTCTCATTCTGATTTAAATCTATAGGACTTGAGCGTAAATTCGTAATCATCATTACATCTCCATTATTTATTTGTTCTGAATCATGTATGTTGTTGTAATGCGCGTAAGCTGTTGTATAAAAATAAAAAGCTAAATGAAAATAGTTTTGTCATTTTGGATCCTCAGCACTCATAGGCATACGTGTGACATGTCATCAAAAGAATCCTGGAAAAGGTATTTGGAGATTTGGTGGAATGGAATCAAAAGTTTGCCGCAAACGACGTCCATCCATGGTTTTAGATTCATTGCTGATAATCAAAGACATTGGGTGGAGAGGTAATTAAAATAATTGAGACAAATTATGTCCTGACTCTTCAATTAATTTTTTGTGTGAATTCAATGAGAAGTTCTTGTTTCGAATCTGGAGAATCTTGAAATATAGGTACTTAATATTTCGTTTCAGAATATTTTGGCTGATAGTTGTAGCCCTATCATGGTACGGCTCGTCCCTGCTGATCGCAGCTCAGTACGATGCTTTCCAGAACAATCCCATCTCGTTCGTCGTGGAGACAACCTACAAAGACTGGAACACAGAGTTCCCGGCAATTGTTGTTTGCGAAAATGACAATTCGAACCGCGTCGAAGCAGTATCTGATAAGTAAATCTTGTTTTCGATACGTTCATGTCGTTCAACGCTCGGAAAAGTTCAGAAAAGCTCTCACCAACCGGTAACTGAAACTTCAGCGTTAGGTTTTGAAATGGCAGTTAGTTTAGCAAGAAGTTAGCACACAGTTTGGTAGATTGAACTAATCTAAAAAACATGGTTTTAATTTAACTCGATTCGTGTTAATTAGCAACTATGACTGTGAATGCTTAGACCGTACAGGAATTAAGTGAACAATTCGTACATAAATATGTGTCACCGTCGCAAAAACATACATCGTACAACGAGTAGCGGGTAAGCAGGCTACTTAATAGTAATTTCCTAAGTGGAGTTGTAAAGTTAGTTATTAAAATGTATGATAGCTCTATAATTGCTACTCTACATTTCCTTTGATTGCAGAAAAGTTATCGTCTCTCCTTGAGCACTTTTTAAGGTTAAGTTTTATTGCTGAGGAAAGCTCTCTTAAGTCTCTCATAATGGTTCTTAAATTATTCTTTATAGATTATGGGGAGAAGACCACGACTTCAACATGGAAGAAGTGTTAAAAGAGCTAGCTTTTTTCAAAGGAATTACTTATTATACGTCAGAATTTTGTAACGAGATGGACCCGCTGCCGGACTGTATGCAAGCAAACCTGACATATTATGCTAATTTAGTAAGTATGTAAGCCTCTTAAATGTAAATAAATAGATAAATTCAGATTCCAGTCCACTTATATTTGCAATTTAATGCAAAATATTAAACCGCGTAATGGTTTATGATATTAAATTAGGTTATTGGATGGTAGTTTGAACGTAATATAATCTGTTATTTTGCCGGGTGGGTCGCCACTCTGCGCTCGGCATCGAACGCGGACGGACGTGCTGCTGCTAGTGTGTGCGCGTGTGTTCCAGATCTCCTGAGTTCCGGCTCAGTGGCTCCTCCTCCTGCTGTGGTTCCTGCTACGTGTATAGTCTGGGACTATCTTCAGTTATTAATTGTTGTCTTTTTCAAGACACAATTAATAAGTTTCTTATCAGAGTTGTACTCTAAAACGTAATCGTCGCGATTAAATCCCCTTCAGGGTAAATCCACAGTTTCGTGGTCCTCGGTGGAAACCTATACGGTGCCAACGAAACCGAGTGGGGTGTTGACCCAACACACCCGCCGAGCCCCTTCAGGGTGAGGCAGTCAATTGGACGGGTCCCAGTGCTCGGCCTTGGGGGATCTCCTAGTCGGCATTGGTGACAGTCTTGCCTCAACAGCCACACACCTAGTGTCGGTCGGGTGTGTCTACACCCGGCGCACTAGACTGGATAGGACCCCGTTGCACACTAAGATAGGCAACGGGCAAAAAGCAAGCTTAGGGCTCACCTTAAGTACTCAACCTCCCTGTCTAACCCGACAGGGAGGGTTTTACACATCCCCGGTATTCCCCCGGGGAGATAGGTGTAGGGAAAATAAAAGTTAGGACAATAGGTTCCCAAATTAATTAAATACTAGTAGTCAGTTTTAAACTCCATTATGGAGTCGGACCTCGTCATTTCCGAGGCTAAATTAGATGCGACTAGACGCATAAACACATCGCTTATCGATGTGATTAGGCAGATGGTCGCCCTAGAACCAGCTCTATGGCGGCAGTTCGCTGTAGAGCTGCAGGTCCTAGCGCAGAACCAGGAGTGCTTCGAGTGCCCTCCTGGTAGCCTAGAACCCCCCCCCCCCAGTCCCCTATCAATTCCTCTGAGGAAATCACAACGTTTAGTGATGCCTTAGACAAAACCCAGACAGCAGTCAGCCCAGTCGTGTCAATGGACACTGACAGCCAGGCTATTCCCCCAAACCGCCCCTCCACCCCCTTCCCCTATATCACTATATCAGACTCAGAGGACCAAGTCGCCTCTACTTCCCAGTCCGACGACAACGACAATTTTGTCCGAGTCGAAGGGAAAGGAAATAAGAGGAAGATGCGGAAGCAACTCTCTTCGCAGGCCACTAAGGTCGTAGCGTTCGAGGAGCCCTGCCTCACCCCTGTCAATACCTCCGACACCCCAGCTACTTGTCCCCCCGTAGCTTCCCCCTCCACCACCCCCCGTCCGATTACGTCATCATCATCCTCTTCGCAGGTTGTTCCCACCGCCCCTATTATTTCTGGCCAGAAAAAGGTCGCGCCTCCACCTCCTGTGTTCATTCAGGACAAGGAGAAGTGGACGGCCATCTCAAAGTGGTGTGTCGATCTCAAGATCGGCTACACCAATGCCCGCTCTACCCAACAGGGTATAAAAGTAATAGTCCCGACTTCGACCGACTACAGATCCCTAACCCGGCTTCTGAGAGACAGGAACGTGTCCTTCCACACGTACTCTCTCCCAGAGGAAAAACAGACCAGAGTGGTAATCAAAAAGATCCCTAAAGAAATCTCCCCAGCAGAAATTCTAGCCGACCTTAAGTCGCAGAATATTCCGGTAGACGAAGTGCACCGTATGCACCGTTCGCGCGGTAGGGAGGCATACGACATGGTACTCGTCGTGTGCTCCCCTATCGAAGGGCATAACCCGATCTTCAACGTTAAATCGATATGCAATCTCATGGGCTTCTCAATAGAGAAGCCATGGAAAAATCACTCAATAGGGCAATGTCATCGTTGCCAATTATATGGGCATTCGCAAAAGTTTTGCCATGCGAAACCCAGGTGCGTCAAGTGCCTGGGTGACCACGGCACTGCTGAATGCACCCGTCCAAAGGACCGTAGCCAATGCGACAGCCCACCTAGCTGTGTGCTATGCGGGCAAGAGGGTCACACAGCCAACTACCGTGGCTGCTCTAAAGCCCCAAAAAATACTTCGCCCAAGCTGACGAAACGTCTTGACGATCGTCAGCAAAAGCAAAGGGAATTCCCTATCCCGTCATCTCAAATCCCCGAGCGGCTTAGCCCTCAGAGACCCAGCCCCTGGAATCAACTCCAGCACCGTCAGGCCTTCCCAGCCTTAGCGATCGCGACCCCGCCCTTAACTCAACCTCAATCTCAACCTCCTCCTAATAAAATTCCCTCCCTCATGGATCAGCGTATCCTCCTCCCCGCGTTCGCAGGCCCTCCCGCGGCCCACTACAAACCCGCTCCCGCTCCCGCTCTCGCTCCCGCTCCCGCTCATAAAGCACCGCGCCCCACCACCGCCGCTCCCGCGGCCGCTCAGTTGTCCACTTCGGACGTATATAATATAATTTCAGACACCTATATGGCGTTCTGCTCCCCCCGCGCCGTACAGATGGCTCACGAAATACTCGTGGCCAGACAATCAGATAACTTCCCTATGTTGCAAAGAGTATTGTATGAATACTCTGACGTCATGCAAACTCTCCACTCTAATAAACCTCATAATGTCTAACACCAGTACAGCGAGGCATAAACCCCGATCCCTTAAAATAGGCATCTTCAATGCAAACGGCATCCGCGGTCAACGCGATGAGATCTCGGAATTCCTCCGCGACCATCAAATTGACCTACTCCTCGTTCAGGAAACGTTCCTCAAACCTAGTCACCGAAACCCCTCTATAGCGAACTACCGTCTCATCCGTAATGATAGGACGCGTTGTCACAAGGGCGGCACTCTTATTTATCACAAACGGGATCTGTATTGCATACCTATGGACCCTCCTCCCCTAAGTAAATTAGAAGTCACTATCTGCCGACTATCCATGACTGGCCATCAGCCGATCATGCTAGTATCGGTCTACCTCCCTCCCGCTACGCCGGCTGAGAATTTCCAACATATCTCAGACGATTTCACAATCCTATTAGGCATGAGCGACTCCGTTATCATAGCGGGCGACCTCAATGCAAAGCATCCCTCCTGGAATAGTACCAGAATCAACTCCAGGGGTCGACACTTGTTCGACCTCTCCACCTTCCTGAACTTTGACGTCATCGCTCCGATGACTCCCACTCATTTTCCTCACGACCCCAGATACTCTCCTGATGTCCTTGACGTGGCACTCCTTAAGAGTGTCAACTTGAGACTAGACTCAATAGAAACGGTGCATGAGCTTAACTCTGACCACCGTCCAGTACTACTAAGACTCGACTCCCGCATAGGTCATCGTCATCATGACCCCGACCAGCCCTCTGCTACAAAAAAGATAACAGACTGGAGGCGAGTAAGCGAACAGCTGAAACCCACCACATCCCCTCAGTTAGACTCAATCCCCAACAATTTCGATTCTATCGCTGACACGACGGCCGCGATCGACTCCCTCACGGAGCACGTACAATCTGTCCTGAACGACTGTTCAAGGGAGGTCCCAGCGACGGATAACCGTCGCTGGAAGCTCCCTGACGATGTACGTGCTCTAATGACGGAGAAGAACGCGGCCACCCGTGCCTACAGCAGCTTCCCCTGTGCCGCAAACAAAGCCCATATGCGCTACTTACAGCGAACTGTAAGTACACGCGTAGCGGAGCTGCGTGAAGCGGGCTGGGACAAGATGCTTAGCGAGCTAGAGCCCACTCACAAGGCCTTCTGGGATCTTCAGAGGAAACTCAAATCCCAGGAGATCGCCACCATGCCCCCCCTGATACGCCCCGATAAGTCAATAGCATTCGACGACATCGAAAAGGCCGAGTGCCTAGCAGATAGTCTCGAGCTCCAATGCTCTCCCAGCTCTCAGCCAGTAGACCAAGCTCACCTCGCAGAGGTCGACGCCGAAGTCGAAAGCAGAGCCTCTCTCCCTCCCGTCGAAGACCCTGATAGTCCTCTGCCTCCAGTCGCTCCGGACGAAGTGCACGACTTAATCAAAGGTCTAAAAATTAGAAAAGCCCCCGGTTCAGACGGACTCACCAATAGGGTGATCCAACTCTTCCCCGCTCATCTCATTATGCTACTGACCACCATCTTCAATGGTGCTCTAAGCAATAATATCTTTCCCCAAACATGGAAAGAGGCCACTGTCATAGGTATTCCAAAACCTGGCAAGCCCAAATCAGATCCCACCAGTTACCGTCCCATCAGTCTGCTCAAAGTACTCGGCAAACTCTATGAGAAGCTTATTTATAAGCGACTCAGAGACTACGCCGAGACTAAGGGCTTAATCCCCAACGAACAGTTCGGCTTTCGAACCCAGCACTCTAGCGTGCATCAGGCCCACCGTATCATAGAACATATAAGCAGCGCCATCAACCGCGGCTTAATGACAGGCGCTATCTTCTTTGATATAGCGAAAGCGTTCGACAAAGTCTGGCACAACGGCTTATTGTATAAGCTCTACAAACTCGGTGTGCCAGATCGTCTCGTGCTCATCTTACGAGACTACTTGTCGAATCGCACCTTTCGCTATCGCATAGACGGAGCCCTATCCACCCCTCGTCAGATCCGAGCAGGAGTCCCTCAGGGCTCTGTACTCGCTCCCCTATTGTTCACGCTATTCACCAGCGATATCCCTAGAAATAAAAAGACTCAGTTGGCTCTGTTCGCAGACGACACTGCCATCTATTGTAAAGGTTTAGGTTCCGCTTCGATGCTTCTAAACCTCCAACAGGCGGTCAATAACCTTGGCGCCTGGTTTAGGAAGTGGAGAATCGAGGTCAATCCCGATAAAAGCCAAGCGGTCCTCTTCTCGAAACCGTGGCTAAATCCCTCTTTCCCCCGATCAGTCACCATGTTTGGCAAGCCGATCCCTTGGGCTACGCGAGCCAAATATCTAGGTGTGATCTTAGATAGGCATCTCACGTTTTCAGAGCACATAAAGGCGGTTCACTCGCGAGCCTCTTTCGCTCTCAGTAGACTTCATTTCGTATTAAATGCACGTAGCAAAATGTCACTCAGGGGCAAATTGCGAACTTACACCACGTGCATCCGCCCTATCATGACCTATGCGGGTATCGTTTTTGCCCATACCAAACCCCGATTCATCCATAGGTTGCAAACCTTACAGAACCGATTCCTCCGTAGAATCACGGGATCCCCCATGTATGTTAGAAATGAGATCCTCCATCTCGATCTTAAAATACCTACCATCCACCAGTTTCTCAAACGCATGTCAAAGCGTTATTTCGATTCAGCCGTCAAACATCGCAACCCTCTGGTTGTCGAGGCAGCTAGTTACATTCCCTCTAGAATCAGTCACTTTCGCCGCCCAAGGCATATCCTCTCCGATCCAGATGACCCCATCACACTCCTACAGGAGAGCAATAGGGCCACGAGTACAGTGCACAAACACAACCGACACCCGCGATACAGACCTCGCCGTAGAGGTCCCCCGCGATCGCGACCCTCCCGAGTAAACGATACTCCCCCCCGACCCTTGCTCGTCGACGAAGCGCCAGCACGCGTTGCCGCTGAGCCTGTAGCTTTAAATTCCCCGATCAATAATCATGAAACCACCATCTTGATCCAGCCTGTCCCTCTTGCTGTCCTCCCCTCAGCGAATGCCCTAAGCCGAGGTTCGCACCCCACAGGGGGTGGCCCTTAGCGAGCATTCGCCTAGTTTTAATTAGAATAGTATATTGCCCTGGCTGGAGGCTTTGAGTGTAGAAGCTTAAGGCAGCCACAGGAAAGCCCGGTTAAGCAGTCACTACCTTAGTGGTAATCTGCGAGATGCCCTAGTTAGGAAAAAAAAAAAAAAAAAAAAAAAAGGGTGGGTCGTGGAATTTAGGAGGTGTGTGGTGTCTTCTAAAACATTTAAGGACTTATAAAAATCTATGACAATGGGTTTTAATGATATTTTCAGGTTAGGAGCACCTGCGAGGAAACCTTAGCGAACTGCTCATGGAATGGGATTCCATTCGAATGTTGCAAGTATTTCAGACCGATGGACACTGAGCTCGGAACGTGTTATGCCATTAATACTTTGCAAGGCAGGTAAGGGAAAGTGTCGATAGATACTCGTAGGTATGTGGAAGGTATAACTATTGCACGTAATAATCTATTACATCATTTTCTTCTTCCGGGATTGAAATTGTTTTAAAGTAAAATATACCAGGGTGTTCGGCAGAAGGTTGAACATACGAAAATGGCGGATCCGTGGGGCCGTCTACTACGTGTTTAGGTCCAATAACAAGGCCCAGGTCACAAGGATTTTTATTAATGATTTTTTTAAATTTAAACGAAATTCGTGGTTGCTCAAATTTCAAACGTCAATAATTTCATTTAAAATAACAAAACTGGCAATTTTTTTTTTTCTACAATAATTGTGGAATCCAATATGTAAAAAAAAAATTGGTTCGTAAATTAATTAATTTCACTTTTCGCAAATTTCCTTCGCAATCCTTTCGGTGAAAAAAGTCCCAAGCAGTTAAAATTGGCGAATTGTTCTAGTTGTTTTAAAAGAAATTGTGCATAATGCATACCATTAGATTGGGCATGAACCAAAGATGTTTTCCTAAAATTAGAACTGCTCTATCACTGTTAGTTTTTTTTTGAACGCAGTTCATAGTCGGGCTTTCGGTATTTATTTTTGATTTGTTTGTAATTTAAGGGCTCGTATTTTTTTTACTAGCAATAATCTGCGTCAAATACGAATTTTATAAGATTCTACAGTTACTTAAGATGAAAATAAAATAAAATGTTGCCAGTTTTGTTGTTTTTAAATGAAATTATTGACGTTTGAAGTTTTGGCAACGACAAATTCAGAAAATAAAATAAAAAAATCATTAAAACTTGTTATTGGGTCTAAAAACGTAGTAGACGGCCCCACGGATCCACCATTTTCGTATGTTCAACCTTCTGCCGAACACCCTGTATATAGCTTCTGATGACTAAGAATTACTGGCTACTGGCCTTCTTCGATCGGTAGTCGTCTATTACGGCAGATGCTTGAAAATTAGAGATGGTTTGTATTTCGTCAAGGATCACTAGGCAAAATACAGACGTCTCCTGCGGTGCCCCATCTGTTGGATATATGTAACATAATACTTACTAATCTGTTGAATATTTTTCTTTTAGAGAAAGGAGTGCTCCTAGATTAGACATGGCGAGTAATCGTACAACAGGTCCTGGAAATATCAAATTCGATGTAATGGTGACTGCAAACATTTACATTTTGAACGAGGAAGAAGTGCCGACGCTCACTACTATAGGTTCAGATGTTTTAACAGTGGGACAAGAAATACTTCACAAGTAAGTCATTTATATACATATTTACCTAAACAACATTTAAATTTAAGGGTCTAAATGAAAGACAACGTAATAAAAAAGTGCGAATTTGACCATCGATATAAAAAAGAACTATAATAAAATTACCACGTCCTGTTGTGCCATTTTGTGTTACATCACGTGCATGGCTTTCGTAAAACGATGGCTATCTAACGAGTTCATCGAATTAGGTGACACTTAATAAATTGAGTCCAAGGAATTTCACATGCAGTGCTGTAATAATGTTAATTTGAGTAGGTAATCCTTTACATGATTTGTAGGCGTTATATAACCATACGCAACATAGAGAATGACGCTGGCGCCCGCTTGATATCGCCAGAAAAACGAAAATGCCGATACACTGACGAAAACTTCCTGCAAGTGTATCACCACTACTCCTATACAGCGTGCACAGTGCAATGTAGAAAGGACGCACAGTTGCAGCTTTGTAACTGTACTAATTACTTCATGCCGAATATTCCGGAACATCTCAGATGTAATGTCAGCGGCATTATCTGCTTGAACAGCCACGTCCATGAACTTTCGGTAAGTATAATCAACCATATGAAAAAAAAAGCCAATTTATATAACGTATCACGCGAGGCCATACCACAGGCAATGCCATGTAGTCGTAACAAGATTCCCTTATCATTTTTAACTCCCAACGGAAAAAGAGGGGTGTTAAAAGTTTACCGTGTGTATCTGTGTGTCTGTCTGCGCCATCGTAGCTCCCAAACGGCTGAACCGATTGTGTTTTGCACGACTTATAATGCGAAGCATTAGAGAGTGCTTTGCGATCTAAAATTTTTTTTATAACTATTAACTGTATATATTAACTGTTTTTATTGTTACACTCCTGCGAGTACACAGAACCTACTTAATTTATATACCATTGTATAGATAATTTAATGGAGATTAATTCTGTTCTTCTGTTCAAAAATTGATTTAATGCAGCAGAAACGAAAAAAACATCAAAATAGTAGCTTGCGAAAAATCAATTAATCGAGTTTTTTTTTTATAGATTTGTTTCTGCTATAGGAGGAACCCTATTGAAAATGGCTCTTTTATTCAAAGTAGTTTAATTATAATTAATAAAAAACTAACTAATATAATATCTATAAAAATATTTCCAACTTCGACCCTCTTCCGTTGCCTAGCAACCAACCACCAACCAACAAAGCAAACCTAATAGTCTTTGACAGTACGTAAAGATGGCGAGGTGAGAAATTTTACCCATATTGATGGGTAACATTTTTGAAAGAGCGATATGAGGCGAGCACTTTTGGATTTTCCAAATATTAGTTTTTTTTTGTTTGAAATTTGACTTGATCGAGAGTGTTCTTAGCTTTGATTCAAGAAAATCGGTTTAGCCGTTTCAAGATTAGCAGCTCTTTTCTAGTTGATGAATGGCCGTGACCATCTTCCACAGATCTAATCTATTTTAAATTTGGTATTCTGTTACTTCAATGATATCAGAAGAACATAGTAACCTTCAACTGATGCTGCAGCATCACCTGTAATTTGCAGGATACCCAACTCCCTTACCAACTTACAGCACAGGTATTGTATTTGGGCTCATTGGAATGGTCTCAATGAATAGGTTATAGATAGATGATGAACAGGGTCTGGTGATGGAGTAGGAAAGAGGAATAAGAAATGTTTGAGTCGGAGGCTTTATATTTAAAAAAAAAAATGCCTGTTTAATCAATTAGTTGGGAAATAATTGCTTCGGGCTGGATTAGGGAGTGTTGAATTGAGTTGATTCAGTGTTTTTACGCGAGTAGAACACAGTACATTTTTAGATAGAGGAAAGTTTCACATTATCAAAATTTGTCGCTATTTCACCGGGAAATAGCGACAAATTTTGATTAATAGAATCTGTGTTGGATGTAGGTCCTGAAAGCTAGCTGGTCGTCCCGTGCTGGCTTATCTTGCAACTGCCTACCTTCGTGTACGGAGGCAGAGATCACAATCACAAAGGACTTCAAGTTCGTCACGACCGATAGCTACGCGAGTGTTCATATAGAGCTGGCAGTGCTGCCCAGTGAGCGGTACAGGAGGAATGTGGTGCGTGGAGTACTGGATTTAGTCGGTGAGAGACTAATTATTATTTGGGAAAACTGAAAGAGTTTATGGTAAAATTACGTACTTACGTTCGTTTGTTTAAAATCAAGAATGGGGAAAATTTTATCTAAGTATGCTATGAATAAGTAGCTGCAGGAGTTAAAGAAATCGAAAACCAACTAAATCTAAGTAATTGTTCCGTAACGCACTGTTTTCGAACTCAATTAAAATTAACACGTTCAGTGCTGGGAGCCCTTCTGGAGGGTTACACCTAGTCGCATATGGGATACCGGGAGCCGTCGGCCGAGGGCTCATTTTAAATGTAGGTTTTTCTTAGCGGATACAGCATTATAAACCGTGAAAATAAAATCTGACGTATATTTTAACAAAAACGTGTTAAAAACACATTACAGTGTTTTATAACACGGTTTTAAACCTAATGCCATTGCCGCCCGCGACACAAACGTAATGCCCGCAACCCTCCCGGAGGATTCACTTCCAATATGTATGGCGGCATGGCGTATGAGTTCTATGAAAAGTGGGATGAGTGGAAAGTGTTAAACAGACTATGAAAAAAAAAACAGTTCATTAAAAGTAGGTTGAAATTCACTCAGATACTTTGATGATATGTTTTATTGATCAGATGCAATTTGTTTTACAGTATCCACCGGGGGAACTGGTGGTTTGTTCCTAGGGGCCAGCATTCTCAGCTTTGTAGAACTGTTCTACATTCTGCTTATTCGTCCATTCTGCGACATATACAGCCAGCGAGACGATGACCCTTGGCACAGGAGGTTTGGTATGCGACATCTTCAAGATAATAAGTTTATCCCGAATTGGGGCTGGACATACAACAGGAAGGTCGGAGGCAAGTATGCTCCTAAGATTGAAGATCGACCTCGTTAAATGTTCAATGACCTACCTACTGGTATTCATTTTTCATTGAATATTTGTCAGCGTCAGAACCCCGACCAATAGAGCTATTTGACTTTTGTCAGCGGCTAAGCCCGCGGTTATAGTGCGGCATTATTTCATATCCCACGGCAACTATTTATGTTTTCGGGATAAAAAGTAGCCTATGTATTAGTCCGGATCATGGTCTATCTATGAGCAAAGTTTCTTTCAAATCAGTTTAGCCGTTTATGAGTGATTGAGTAACAAACAAACTTACAAACTTTCATATTTATATTATAATATAAGCACGGTTCTCAGGTCTTAAGAATGCGGCGACGGATGAATTGTCCATACAAACGTAATACCAAAATCATTTGCAATTTGAGCATATTTCCAACATATTATGTTGATATTCGGATTGAGACAGTATTTATCTAGTCCTGTACGTCTTTTTTTTTTCCAAAAAACTTACCTGAAATGAAATTAAAGCAAATTGAATTTCATACATTTTTACAGCGTAAATTACATGTTTTCATATTGTTTTTTCTGTATTATAAACAACAATATTTGTAATATTGTTTCCACAGCAGCATAGCTTATATTATCAAGTTACAAATTATCGAAAAAAAAATGGAAAAACATTTAGTTTTGATTCATAATTTTTGGTATTACGGAACACTTCCAATTTATCATAAATTTTCGATAGCAAGTAGTGCTATAGCGTCAAGAAATAATATTGTCAATGTGTGCGTGGTCGCACAGTATCTATCCGCTCACACACACACGTGTGTCTGACCTCGCCTTGTCAAACAGAGATAGAAATATTCCAAACGAATTTTGAACACATCTCGATTTGCAGTTGCGAGCTATGTTCGCCGGCCCCTTAAGGTTAAGGTCTCACTTCATAGTGTAGGTTTACAGGACAGGTTTAAGTTTTATATTATTTTTAAATAGCTTTTTATTAATTAATAACGTTATTGCTTATTCTGTAATTTAAGAGGGAGAATATAAATAGCTAACAAAGTTTCTTTCTTGCGTAAAATTTTTCTGGTATGACAAAAATAATTGAAAAATATATGTAGAGGTACTAAAAAGGTAGTAAATATTTACAAAAAGATAAATTAGTTGTGTTGTCCAGAACTATGGAAAAAAAATGGTCCAGACATCCTTTTTTATTTTTTATTTTTGGGTGGGAAATCATCAAATGACTCCTCCCGCTCTGGGCGGAGCGAGAGGGGGTGTCAGACTTTTACTGACTAAAACCGACCCGTGTTCCTTCCGTTGCCTGTGTGCCGGGGCCGCGATATCACTTTCGGACAAACCCGCAACCCCAGCAGGCATTGGTCCTTACGGACCCCGTCAATTGGTGCTGACATCCCTTTGAGGCGCGCGTGGAACACAACGCGCCGTCGACCCGGGCCTGGTCCTTATCGGACGGCGAGCTACCCATTGCTCACCGTCCGCAAGCCCGGGCCTACGGTGGCCGGAAGATGATGTCAGAATGTCTGACCACTTTCTTTACCCGTTTTTTCGCTGTCAGTCGAGGTACTAAATATTTGAAGTTAGGTATCAAATAGTAGCAAAAAGGTAGTGCATTTTGGTATTTTCTAAACATCAAATATTGGTCCAGGGGTTCTGACACTTTCGAATATTTTGGTACAAAACACTTTTATACGATGAAAACGATTGTTTCAGACAAGTAGATTCAGTGCAAATGTTATCAACGTGTGTATACACAGAACAGCTACATAATATACTTATTTTCTTTTGTCTTTCTAGCTTTATGTTATCATGACACGTGTATGTTATTTTTTCTAAATACAATCAATTGAGATCTGGTATACCTAGGTAAAGTCGGCCATGAAATTGTTTTACCACTCTCCTAGTAAATAAATTAAAATATCGCTAAGGTTGAAACTTTTCGATTCATAAGCTAAAATTTTGGTAACAATTATAAATAACAATAACAAAACGACTCATAAATTGCTTGATTATTTTCAAGTTGTTCAGTTGGAGAATAAATGGTCTTTATGTTCAGTTGCTTAGAGTGTGAGGAATTGATCGACCACAACGTGTTACGTAATTACCAAAGTTGATAATTATATTACTATAAATATTCATGGTCTTGTGGGGTATATACCTACCATACCACTTATTCATTTAAGTATAATATAAACTTACGCAATACAACACATTTATATACAAACACCATTCATTATTTATTGATACCTTGATAACCTACTGTATAAGTGTATTGTCCTATAAGAACTGTTATCTTGTGCCGCGTGCCGTGACTATTGTATGTGCCTATCGTGTTGTGATTATTCTCCTTCTGACTGTTTTCTGTGTTGTGTGTGTTACTACTCAATATAACCGTGACTACTTAAGCAGATTGACACTCTTTCATTTACTCTGCCTATAACACATCCCTAACAACTATAGTCTTTTATTTTGTAATTTAACCTGTAACAAACATAAATGTTATATTTTTAGGGTTGTAATTTTCACACATTGTGTATTTCTATTGCTGCTATAACAACAAATCATTTGCCTAACCTTTTCTCAACTATGTTGGGGTCAGCTTCCAGTCTAACCGGATGTAGCTGAATACCAGTATTTTACACGGAACGGCTGCCTATCTGACCTCCACAAACCAGTTCCTGGGTAACACGATACCCCTTGCCCCGATATAACAACAAATATAAAGTGGGTCTCCAAAAAATTAACGTGTTTTTTGATAAATATTGTACGGTGGTAACCCTTCGTGTGCAGTTCTGACTCGCACTTGGCCGAGGTTGGCTCGGCTAGGTTTGCCCTTGCTATTGTTATCATGTTGATGTTATCATTTTACTATTCGGTACTTTGAGGAAATGTTCAAGACATTGAATTAAATGTTAAAATGTGATAACGATAATACCTATGAGGAAATCTAAATAAGACGTGTTGATAACCATGGAGTTTCTTGCCCAGTAGCAGATCCAGGATTTTGGTTTGGAGGGGCTTGATCCTAAACTCTGATCTTGATCGTAGAACTGATGGTAGACTTTATCAAGGTAAACACTCAAAACCCTATAACATTAAATTTTTCTAATTGAAGATCTCGGCGGATAAATGATTGCAAATTCTTCAGTCTTCGACAGGTTTTAGACTGCCAGATATATCTCGGCAGTGCAGTAGTTTTACGATTAAGCGAGATCTCTATACGACTCGCCATGGCCCCTTAAATAAACTAATGTGCATCGCTGTAATTCCTTTTTATAGGAATTTTAATTAAAAGTAAATAATCAGTACCTAAACATCATACAAACCTTATACCTTTGCATACCTGGTTATATCCTCTTTTTTACCCTGGCATTTAACCTCTTATAACTCTTACTTTAACGAGAGCTTCTGCGGCATCTGTAGTTAAGGGGATTCAACACGGTGGAGCATACGGTGGAAGTCTGCCCGGCTTGGGCGGAGCATCGCCTTGTCCTCTCGGAGGTGATCGGTGGCGGTGATCTCTCGCGTCCGGCCCTGGTCCAGGCCATGGTATGGAGCGACAGGGCATCCTTCCGCGAAGCAGTAATGCTCGCGAAGGAGGAGGGAGAACGCGTGAGGGAGAGGCAAATTTCGCGCCCTCAAGCCCCTAGCCGCCGCAGGAGACGCCCAGGGCGTCGGGAATCGCAGACCGATTCCCAGCCACCCACCGTATGCGCGGGCTTGCGGACGGTGAGCAATGGGTAGCTCGACGTCCGATAAGGACCAGGGCCCGGGTTGACGGCGCGTTGTGTTCCGCGCGCGCCTCAAAGAGATGTCAGCACAACTGACGGGGTCCCCTAGAACCGATGCCGATCATGATGTTGGTTTTAGTCAGTAACAGTCTGACACGCCCGCTCCGCCCAGAGCGAGAGAAGTTATTTGATAATTTCCCACACAAAAAAAGGGGTATGTTTCAAAATCAAAGTCAAATAATTTATTTCAAATAGGCCATTGGAACGTCAAAATTTACAAAATAAAAAAAATTATTCTAGTCGCCCCTGCCAAAAGATAGTTTTCGTATGGAGAAGAATGGGCAAGAAACTCCACCGTTACTCTTTTAAAATATTTTACAATATTTTGTATAGGTTATTATATATTTATACAGGGTGTCTCAAACGTAGTGGTCCAACGTGTGGTGATTACCAGAAGCAGATTGAATAAATGAGATATTTTGGTAAAATTAGAAACCTGTATGAGAAGTCGATGCACCTAGAATAAAATGACTATACCACAATAGGTAAAAACAATTAAAAATGAAGAAACGACAGATAAATTCATTATGAGATATATATATATATTCTCCTAATATTTTACAATTAGAGTAGACTATTTTCCTAATAGTTTACAATTAATAAGTCAGTGTGTGAGGAAGTAATCACAGAATGTAAAATCAATGTCATATAATAAAAATAAATCTATGGTCCCTTATTTATTGCAATAATGGGTACAAACAATTTATAACTAATTAATTAATAAAAGTAGCAAAATTATATACTAACTTAACTAATACTATTTACAAACTAAAATATAGCATCGAAGAATTCATCCGCATCGCTGTCGACTGGTAATGTACCCAAGAGGCTGGCCGCATTGCCACGTTGTATGGCAATGCTTAGCCTCTGCCCAAGGTAAAAACCAGCCCTTGGGTCACGGGAAGTGTCAAATAGCCGTTTGGAGATTTCTTTAGAGGCCGTGAGCACTCGGACCCCACGGCCCGAGGGTTTCAACCCCAAACGGCTCGAAAATATAATTACCAACAAGGTTATTATACTTACGCCGCTTGAGGTTTTCTGCAGCCGCAGCGGCAGCACCAGCACAGCACGCTGAGCCAGGAAGATGGGATGGCGCAAGAGTGTCGACACAGGTTGCATCCCACACTAAAGGCCTACCCACCTTCCATGGAAATAAAGACATGCCGTCCGGTCTCTTGCCATCGTTGCGTGCCAAGCCATTGGGTTCTAATACAGCTGGAACGCCGGCGGTGACAAGAGCTCATCGGATGATGTCGTTAATGTTCGCGTGCCGCGCTAAGCGACCCGCACTTCGGCTGCAAGACAGGCCGTGATGTGCGAGACTATTGACAACTTCGCCACAGTGACAGCGATGAGGAGAACAGCATGGAGCTCCTAGTCGTAGGGAAGCAGCGAGGCGGAAGGTAGTGTCGTCGAACAAGGTACCTATGTTTGACGACGGTAGTGCATGAAGCCACAGACCCGATTCCCACTTACTCACAGCCAGCAGGCGCGCACGCTCCGCAGGGGTAGCAGACGTGTTAAGTAAATTGTTCTGTACTACTCTGCAGAGTGGCTCATCCCACCGTCTTTAGGAAGATGGATAATCGGGTAGAGCTGAGTTCGGGCAAGCGAGTTTCCAGGCATTCATAGCCTCGGTGAAGCACGGAACATCAAAATTAATCAGTGTGGAGGCTAGAATTGTCCTGATTAATTTCTCAGTGCCGTGGACAGAGGATATAAAAGCCGGTAAACTAATACTAGAAATTTTGCGGACGCCGAGGCCTCCCATACGAATGGGAAGAGTAGCTTGCGCCCAAGCTCGGTCGTCCATGGCCACATTTAAAATTAAAGTTAATGTGTGTCGGATAATTTGGTCCATTTTTTCTAAAAGGTGATTGTTTCCATAAATGGGAAACGCGAAGAAAATATGTTAATTTAGGGCCGAAAAAGCAGTAACGAATTAGGGTGATGGCCGAATGCATATTAATTTGTAACAATCTTTCCGAAACGTCGTTGAAATTTTGTATTTTTTCCTCAATAAAAACGGGAAAGGAATTCTCGAAGATTGGAGACCAAAGGAGACGAAGAGAGCTTTTATCAATAATTTTGATTTCAAGGGCTATTGCGTTAAATTTGGGAAGTGTCAATTGTCTGTCAGTGCTGTCCGCTAAGTATAGTTCACATTTAGAAAGGTTGAGATCAAGGCCAATGGAATGAAGTTCGTTTTTTAAGAATTTTAGGTCATTTAAAACAGTTTCTACATCGCCTCCCAAGGTTCCATCATCAAGGTAACAAACATTAAATTTGGAATTTAGCTGTCGAATGATTGGATGAATGGCTAAACTAAAAATCACAGGCCCGAGGGGGTCACCTTGTTGACAGCCAACAGCAGATTCCAAAAGGTTGTCCCGATACAGTAATTTAGAAGGGTGTCTGTAACATTGCCAAAGGAAACTATAGATTTGGGGTATTTCTTTTTTAGTTTCTGCCAGCAAAGTGTCCCTACTAACTGAATTGAAGGCATTCTTTATGTCAACCTTCCGAATGACCTCTCCTTTACCAGAATTTAGGTAGGTCGACAAAGCGTGTACGGCAGCCTTACAGCCCCCTTTAGAGCCGTAACCTAGCTGCAGGGGCTGAAATTTATCCGAAACCACCTCACCATAAAATTTGCAACAAATCTTGGCTGCCATACGACGGTATGTGGTTCCCACGGCAATAGGACGAATGCCGCCATCCCTCTTGCGCAGGGCGCATAAATTGGCCCCGTACAGAACGTCGATGAAGGCCTCGTTCACCTTGCCGGAGAGCATAAGGTTAATCAGAGCCGTAAGTTCCTTCAAGAGCAACTCACCAGCTTCCCCGGCGCCTGAACAGATAAGGTCCTTAAGGTGCTGAGGACTCAGGCCGTCGAGACCGCCAGCGGAGCCACTCCGGAAGGAACAAACGGCTGTGACCAACTCACGACCTGTAATTGTGAGGAAGTGATTATCCGGATCAGGGGGGTCGGGAAAAGAAAGGCCATCCGCTGGGGCAGGGTGTTTGCTCTCCAAAGCTGCGAGCGTTTCTGGGGAACACGGTGCCACCACATCACTACTAAAAAGAATCCTGGCTGCTCCGCTAATGCAAAACATGAGCAAGAGACTCAGCGCATTACTACTACTCTAAACGAAATCCAGAAATCAAATAACAAAATAGAGAGCTCAATTGTTTATCTTACTGCCCAAAATGAAGATTTTAGAAAAAAAATTGAGCTACTTGAGTGCCAGGCTAAACAGGACAAAAATAACATCAAAATTCTAGAGGATAAACTTGAAATGATGCAAATCAGCAATAAAAAGACCAATTTTGTAATAAAGAATGTACCTAGAAGAGCAAACGAAACTAAAGAAGACCTGATTGAAATGACTGTCTCTCGCTAAAAACCTAGACTGCACTTTCTCAAAACACGATATAAAAGACATATATAGAACACGTGCCAAGAACAGTGAGATAATAAATTCGCCAATAATTGTGGAAACCGGCTCGACCCTAATTAAGTCAGAAATTATGAAAATGGGTAAGGCATTTGTTATTAAGTTCAAATCCAAGTTATGCTGTAAGCATCTAGGGTTTAAATCGCAGGAAGATACACCTATCTTCCTCTCTGAGCATCTTACTTCTAAGGGTTCCCGCCTGCATTTCCTTGCCCGGGACTTAACCAAATCTGGTGAATTTAAATTTTGCTGGACCGCTTATGGGAAAGTTTTATTAAAGAAAGACGAACATTCGCCGACCATAACTGTTAGAAATGAGCAACAGATTCATCAGCTGAAAATCAGTAAGTGACTAGGATATATCGTTTTCCTAATAAGTCCTAGTCGGTTGCTACCGGAAGACATCATGTTATCTTTCTGTTTTTTTATGTATTTGCCTACTTTAAATAATTTGCTAATATCATCTCTGTTTTGTTACCATGTAATTTTTTCTTGAACTTTTCTCTTTGTTTGTGTATACTGTTTTTCTTCATATCATAATACCAGTCACAAACATTTTATTTATATACATACTCAGCTTGTTACTTCGTTACTTTATACGTACTCTGCGTATATATTAATTACGATAATTATTTATTTACACGCACAACACACATCCACCTCCTTATATCTACTCAAAAACGTACCAGCAACATTCATTCCACACCTACAAAAAAACGGTTTCAAATTCTGTATAAAACTGTGAAAATCCATAATACTTTTATATTAACAATAACACAACTTGATGGCACGTCCTTTCTATCGATAAATGTATTTAATGGGTGACTCATTGCAAACCCTTAATGAGATAGATAGCATTGAAATTGCGCGCAACATTGTATGTGACTGTTCGGAGTTAGTTAAACACATAAATATAAAAAGAAATGACTTTACTGTTGTCGCTCAAAATATAAGGAGTATTTCTTGTAACTTTGACGATTTCATACTTACTCTTTCGAAATTTAAGTTCGAAACCGATGTTAATATACTAACTGAATGTCGACTAACTCCTGGAAAAAATATTCCTCATCTCAATAATTACTCGTCCTATGATACGTCCCACCAGCTGAACCAAAACGATGGGGTAGTTGTCTATATAAAAAATAATCTAAAAAGTTAAGGAAATAAAATTATCTCAGGCGTCTTGTTTGCAGCTGGATGTACTGAATAATATTGTATTATGCATTTATAGATCCCCTTCAAACACGAACACTGAGGCTTTTATCAATTCCTTAAGTTCCCATCTAGATACTTTACAAACTCAGAAAAATATTATTATGGAGACATTAATATAAATATTAGACCTAAAGATATAGAATCTTCTTATGAACACAGAAACAGAACAACTTACCTTGACACGCTATCCCTGTACGGAATTTTACCTGGGCATACTCTACCTACCAGGAATGAAAACTGTTTAGACCATTTTATGATGAAAATAAACAAACAAAAAATGTCAGCATCCATCGCTATCTTACACACTATTATTACAGATCACTATACCACACTTTTATCCCTATCAAAATAAAAAAATAGCCCATTAGCTCACAAAACTAGATCCACTGTGGATTTTGAGCAAGCACTTAAGTACGTACAAGAAAGTAATCTAGCCGACTTACCTCTTTGTAATGATCCTGAAACGTTAACTAACCTACTAGTAAACAAACTAACGGATTCCATCAATAAAAATACTATCCATACTAAAATCCCTAACAGTAAGCGCATTTTAAAACCATGGATAACCCCCGGAATTTTACGTTGTATTAAAAATCGTAATAAGCTACAAAAAGATAATAAAAAAGAACCATACAACGACATATTAAAAATAACATATATCAGATATAGAAATCACTGTAATAATCTTATCAAAAAATTAAAACGATTATATGAAAGAGAATTAATTACTAAATCAGTTGCAAACAATAAATTGCTTTGGAAGAACATTAAAACTATAACTTTCACAAATAAACCTAACAATTGCAATACAGACTTACTTGATATGAAATCGACTCCTCTAGAATCAGTTAACTATATTAACGAATATTTCGCAAACATCGGTAAGAGCCTTGCTCAAAAAATCCAGCCAACTTTAAACTATGAACAAAATGACCTCTGTTTACAACGAACTCAACCCAACTCCTTCGTAATGTTAGACACTGACAATGATGAAGTGAATCATGTCCTAATGAGTATCAAATCTGACAGTGCGTCTGGGTGGGATAATGTTTCTACTGCATTTCTAAAATATATCAGAAAGGTGGTTGTTCCCATAATTACACATCTTGCTAATCTTTGCTTTGGTCGAGGCAGCTTCCCGACTTCCTTGAAGCTGGCTATCATTACGCCAGTATTCAAGAGTGGGGACAGAGACGATATCTCCAACTTCAGGCCCATATCTGTATTACCCTCTATATCAAAAATAATAGAAAAACTTATCAATATAAGGCTTTTGACATACTTAAAAGATTTCAACATACTATGTGAGTCACAATTTGGCTTTCGTCGAGGGATTTCCACTGAAGATGCAGTTACTGCACTAAGTACTCATATAACCGATCAGCTTGACAAAGGTAAAAAATGTATAACTGCATTCTTAGATCTAAAAAAAGCCTTTGACACCGTTTCTGTCCCAATTCTGGTAAGAAAGCTGGAATGTATCGGGGTACGCGGAGCGCCTCTTAGTCTTTTCAAGGATTATCTCGAAAACAGGAAGCAGAGGGTTAGAGTGGGTCAGTACACTAGTGAGGACCCAAACACCTCATACGGCGTCCCTCAAGGAAGCGTATTAGGACCTACATTGTTCCTTATTTACGTCAATGAACTTTGTAACATAAATGTTGCAAACGCACAAGTATTCTCTTACGCAGATGATACTGCTGTAGTCTTCACTGGTGATACATGGCAGAATGTTCAACTTAGTACTGAGACAGGCTTGGCTAAAATCGCCAAGTGGTTAACAATTAATTTGCTTACATTGAACATTACAAAAACAAATTACATTTGCTTTAGTGTCTGCCAACGTGGACAACCAAAGGAAGATTTTAATGTTAAAATTCATACTTGCAATAACAAAAATTGCAATAGTTGTGGCTGCTCAATTATCAACAAAGTACGTCATATTAAGTACCTAGGTGTTATCGTGGACCAGAGACTATCATGGTACCCACACATTCAGCAGGTTGCCAATAGAGTCAGAAAATTAAGCTGGATATTCAGGACTCTTAGATACGTCGTTCCCAAGACTGCCGCTAATCATTCAGGCCATCAAAAAGATTTTCTTAAAATGATTTATGTTGCGCTAGTCCAGTCAGTACTTTCCTATTGTATACCTGTCTGGGGTGGTGCAGCCAAAACAAAATTTCTGGCGGTGGAAAGGGCACAACGCGCTCTTATCAAGTGCATGTATTTTAAAAAGAAGAGATATCCTACTGAAGACCTATTTCGTCTTACCAACTTGCTCTCGGTCAGGAAACTTTACATTACACAAATTATATTAAAAAAACATAAGTCTCTTTCCTATGATGCTGACATACTGAAAAAAAGAAGGAAATTTATGATAGTAAATATCCCTAGGACGAGGACTTTGTTTGCCAGTATGCAATTTGGTAAACGATCTGCTGCGCTATATAATGAAATCAATAAATACATCTACTTTTATCCCAAAAACTACTATGACAGTAAAAAAATAATAATAGAATGGATACAAACGCTTACTTACAATGATACCGAAACACTTTTGAAACCTTGAAACATACACACCCTCGCACTCATGTACTCTCAGTCACACCTACAGGCTACACTTTCACTCACGATTACTCACACACATACTTACACCCACTCATACACACATTTGATTTCATATATTTTAATGTTAGTTTATGTTATTTTAGTATAAAAATTATACGGTTTGCTTTTTATGTAACACGTCTTGCTATGGAAGAGCGAACTTTCCTAGTACAAATAAAATTATTTGATTGGATCCTCCTTTTAGGCAGATAGTGCCTCTATCTGCCTAAAAGGAGGATCCAATCAAATAATTTTGTTGATACCAATACTTGTTTTACCAATAAACTATTTTTATTTATTATTATTTATTTTTACCTTCCCCTATCTTAGATTCTACCAAATGGGATATACCTCTTGAAGAGATATATCTCTGCGTCGGTAATTTTGAATCGAAATTATGAGCCGAAATATTACAGTTTTCTTTAATTTGTGCAGTTAATGTCTTTTTGGTTGCCAAATTCTTCTGTACATGTAAAATTCTATAAGGGAAGGTGAGCAGCTGTTCCCAAGCACTTTGCGAGTTCTCCCTGGCGGCAAGACGAACGCAGCTTGCTAGGTGATGAGCCACTAGAGGTCTAGCGCCACGGGGAACTCGCTTTAAAACAGGAATAGAGTTTTTGAATTTTGAAAGGGTTTTCCAAAACGGGTCAAAAGTGGGTGTAGCTGGTGTGATTGGAGTTGTTGAGACAGGGTCTGAGGAAGGTGCATTTGGAGGTGGTCTGTGCACCTTTCCAATATGCACATTCAGGCCCCGCTGACCTTTAAAAAACCGTGCTTGGGTGCACAGCGGACATCTCTCCAGGGTGCTCTGCAGTGATGTCGAAGGTTGACAAGCACTACCACTACCATTCACAACGTCGCTGCTGCCACTAAACATGAATATATATAGTTTAAAACTTAAAGATTAACTTATATAAAATAATAACAATATAAACTAAATTACTGAAAAAAAACACTAAAACGTCTATGTGACACCCGTGACACCGATGACAAATGTGACGGGAGCGACGCAGTCGCGCTGGTGGCCTAGGGCGCCGCGCCTCCGATACATTCCGACGTAGCCCTGGCAACCGAAGCCGACTGTCGTCGCGTCCTCAGCGTCGCGAAGATTTTTTCTTTACGTAGACCATGATTTAAAATGAGGCTATCACGATCTAGGACGGAAGTCTCACAACTTTCAGAACCTTAATAGGTTTCAGAGTAATCATGTTTTCTTGTACTAGTACTCGTATATTTTACTTTGACTGCTCTCATTTATCTCGTGAATTTTAAGCTAGAGAATTCACTGGAGTATCTCTTTCTTCATTTCTAGTTATAAGTACGAGTATAGTTCACCGTATCATGGGGTTATCTATAATTCCAGGCAGAAGAATTTCAGCTTTGTCTGTCTTAATTTTTGAATAACTAACTAAATCTGATTATTGAAAATATTTTCTTGCAATGAAACATAATTTAAATATAATTTCACATTTAAATTTCAAATCACATCGTTCATCGTTTATTTATAAAAAATAATTATACAATTAAATTAGCAACCAGTTTGATTAGTAGATTGTCTAGATTTCCAAACAATTTTCACCATACGTCAAAAAATATGTGGCTAAACGAACATATGCACATGAAGCCCTTTTATATGATACTCCATTTGACCTATAGTTATTGCGGTTTAGCATGAAAATAGTAATAATTGACCCATAGGCTCATCAACCGGGTACAAATCCAGACACCGGGCTGCTACTGAGAAATTCCTGATGGCATATCCCAAAAGCACTGACCGGCCTTGGGATCGTACCCTGCAGGATCCCATGCTCAGCGTCGCTTGACCAACGAGGCTGTAGTAGTTGATGAAATAAGCTGTTGTGATGACGGACAAACAGATATAACCGAAGATGTATTATTTAGTACCTACTTATATTATATCTATGGACATTACGCACAACGTTTTTTAACTGACTGACGTTCTTTTAATTTATTGAACTTTTAAAAACTATCTGAATCTTCTTATTAGGTACGCGGTGCCATTTATCTAATTGATCTTTCTAATTTTCAATTGATATACAGGAAAACTGCGTAGGTACCTACGCTTCTTTTTAACAGATTTTTCCTCTTTTATATATAATCTGTCGTCTACGTACACCGTACACCCACAATTAGCTAGTTATGTTTAAGTTGTCTAATACACACGCCTTCTACCCATGGAGATAGGCGGAAACTATACAACGCCACCTAATAAGATCCTTACATACTTCTTTTGCCTCGAGATGTATGAAATCTGTGCTATTATGTGCTAATTATTTGAAAATTATCATCGGTTATCTTTAAAAGTTTGACTGTTTTATTTCCTGTTTTTTTCTTGGTTCATGTTATCTTGACACGTGTTAATAGGTAATTTTTATCTAAACAGTAAAATAATTTAGGTAGATTCGTAGCAACCACTCTACAAGGTGTGTTTAATAAAGTTAATCATTAAGTCAACATTGTACTAATTTATTTGCTTATCAATGTACATATTATTTTGCACGCATACAATATCTATCTGCAATTTCTTCAAAAATTTCCATGACTTTTTGTTTGTAATCAGAATTACTTTCCATCATTTTCTTTATAAATACTCCTTTATTTTTTGAGAGTATTTCATCAAACTGAGCATTATCACAGAAGATTTCGGTAGTTAGATCATCG
This sequence comes from Agrochola macilenta, assembly GCA_916701695.1. Lineage (NCBI taxonomy): Eukaryota > Metazoa > Arthropoda > Insecta > Lepidoptera > Noctuidae > Agrochola > Agrochola macilenta. Next base: position 12,188,309 of record OU753562.1, read on the forward strand.
TCCAACCAAAACTGTGGAATAAGACAAGCACAAACGATGAGCCCCCACTGTCTTTGTTCTTCAGCAGAAGTCATAAATTCTTCTTTTGTCAATATTCTATCGATTTCGACATTATATTTATTAAGTATTTTCCCAAGTTCCTCATAATAAGTATTCAAAAATAACTCGGTGTTTTCTTCTCTAAAAGTTGGATCTAAATTACAACAGAGTAAAAACATGACATCACCAGCTGGTGGTTGGTACCTTACCGCTTGGAAATCAACCAGCACGCAATCATCTGGCTTCGAGCGGTTCTCTTCGTCCATATGACCGTAGTGAAACATAAGGTTATTATTCCACAGGTCGCGGTGGCACATTACATTCTTCTGTTGAGGGGAGAAATCACTTAAACTCAAAGCAGTGGACCACACGTCACGCCAATGACTGTCAATCAAATTCATTTCTGTATCGTCATACTTTGAAAATGTTTTCATAGCTTCTAATGCCCCTGTCATACACTGACAGAACCAATCTGATGCTAGATGGTATCCACCGTTTTCCAGGGATTTTTCGTACTCATAATTTATTCCCTTGTATTCCCCCATAGTTTCTTTACTTTTCTTTTCTTCGTAAATAATGGAAGATGCGTGAAGTCTGGCTAACGTCTTCAATGCTTGAAGAGTGTGAGCCATGTCGAACCTATCAAATTTATTTCGTAATTTATACTGTTTGGCATTTAAATCTTCGAAAACCATTGCATCGCTCAGAGCTGTTATTAACCTCGCGGCCCATGGTTTGATACCTAAAATATTTTATAACCAAATAAGTAGATTAATAACCTCGCCATCACGTGAAATAAAAATATCTACACTGGAAACAAAAGTCTACTCACCCGGTAATTCAATGTTCTCCTTGATCACTGAATAGAAGAACGCTTCTTTATCAAAGAGCCGCATTTCCTTCACCATGTTTGCTTTTGCTGCATTCGATCTGGACATGGCTTTGATGAAGAAGAAAAGGACTTCTCGATTCGACAAATGCACTTTCAGTTTCCAATATTCTGCTAAAAATCCCAACATTTTATCACTAGCGGGGTGAACAGAATAGTTTTCTATAATTATTTCTTCATTTGTACGGTTGTAGCTAGTCAAAATCAATTTGATATCTTCTTCTGTTATATGACTAGTTCGTTCGTTATGTTCCATAGCAACAGTCGCCATTTTTTCCAGAAAAAGTCTATCAACTTGTTGGGGAAGTAGAGCTACTGAGGCAAATAGGCAATTTCATTAAGCGAGACAAAATGCGTCTAATGTTGTACATTACAATATTGTGAGAATAGCTAAGTAAATATTGATATCGTAAGTATAAATTAGTAAGAGTAAATATAAGATAGTCAGAGTATGCTTTGGAATAAAATGTAAAGACGCAACGATTCTGAGAGTTTTCGCCTGTGCCCCAACTAGCAAAAAGTAGTTTTTAAACTATCCTAGAACCATCATTTATCGAGGACTATATGAGACTTATATCCGCATATAAGTCTCGAAAAGGGCCCACTTTATAAGTCTACTTTTACTTATAACGTATTTATATTAGACCGCTGAAATGCCATAAACGCTTATATTGCTTCTGTAATTGAGTTACGTCAATGCAATTACTCCTGTAAATCTCAATAATAGTAAAGTTATAGTCAAAAATGAGATTAATACGCGCCTAGAAATGCTTCTATATATTGTGAACAGTCGAAGTGAGTGTATCGCTTGTTGTGCTCTGTAAAAAAATTTGTTTAACATCTTGAGGGGAAGTATTTATATGAATCAGAATTTATTTGACAAAATCTTATTGTTAGTCTTATAGCTTATTTGTATTCGTTTGGTGAACTTTTCCGGGATTGCCTTCATGTTTTGTTGACCAAAAATGCAAGTTTTGATAATAAAATCAATCGGAAATGGAATGGGTTTGGTAATGAAATTTTGATCAAACTTAGATTCTTCAGTCCATAATATCCGTGTCAAGAAACTTATATCTTCCACGTCAGCATTCAACAAAAATGGGCAGAAACCGACTGTTCATTGATCTGCCAACGCCGTCCAGCGAAAGCGGTGTGAAGTTCTAACCGGCCGGAAAGCGGCGCTGACGGTGACGCCCTCCTCGGCGGTGCTGAGTGACGTGAAGTGCGTGCGAACAATTTTGAATTTATTATCATGGTGGAAGGAACAGTGGAACTAGTTACTAGAAATTATTGTTTTATTAAAAACAAGCTATTCTACATAAAATATTCAAGAAGAGTAAAGGAAGGAATGTAAAATGTAAAAAAGTAGTGTAAAATATTAGTAATGTTGATCACTGGTGTTTTTATCCAATTATTTAAGTACCAAAATTACCCCAAATTCATAAAAATTTTGCAAATTCGACCTTTGCCAGCATTATCGATTGTTTCATCGGCACCTCTAAATATTTTTTGAACTTTTGTACCTCGTTAGATAGCTGATAAAATGAAGATATCTTCCCCGTAATTTGTACGCTTAATGCCTTAGTAGAAAGATAACTGGCATCAAAGTTCATGTACGTAGTTTTTTTTTGAAAATGGGTAGTCAACTTCTTCTTCTAACTTTTAAGTATTTGATGTTATGGAAGATGTAGGTTACATCGAAAGGTTTGTTAAAGTAAGTATTCAATGCTTCAAGCAACGAAGGCCATTCAATTTGAGAGTTTGGAGAAAAGTGGTATTTTGTCGAATCCCATGTATTTTCGCCTAGGCTTTATGGGGGTGCTTAATTGTTGCAAATCGTTCACACTTTCACGTCCCGGAAGGAATACGTAAAATTACAAGTCATCCTGTATAATTTACTGAATAGCAGGCAATAAGATCGTTAAGCAACTTCTTTGATAATTTTATCGTTATACGAATTTATTTTTCTTTTGATAAGTTAAACACAGTGATAAGACAAACGGATAGAAAATATTACTTTATCAAGTAGCTGGGTACACATGTTATAACCAAGACACAATGTTTGTTGACAAAATATTAACATTAGAGATCTTACATTATTAGGTATAAACTATAAATAAAGGTAGCACTGCCGGCTTGTTTATTTAATTCAAAATAAATCTGATTTCAACATTTTTTGGAAATACAAATCTCTCTACAATTTCGTCAAATAATTCCGTTACTCTAATTCGGTATTTCTCATCTTCTTTAGCTACATCTATAAACTCTTGACTACGACTTACTACGTTGGCTCGTTTTGATAACTCGGGATCACAAAATATTTCCTCTCGTTTCTCCTTACTCATGCATACGATAGGTGTTATGAGCGCAGCTTGAGTTAGTCCGAATACTATACTTTTCTTGTATGCCTCCGTAAGAGTAGCTGTATCAAATATGTGCATTATATCAAATCCGTCGGCTTGCAGTTCGTCAGACAGTACTGCATAGTAAACATCCATAAATTCATCCGTCCATTTATCTCTATCACTCCGTGTAGTATTGAAATATATAAGGGAAGACAGGTCAAGCATCGGAGAAGAATATATAACAGTCTGAAAATCAACGAACAAAGCGTGACATGCCGAGTTTTGATCCTTTTTGAGGAAAATATTATTGGTCCAAAGATCTCGATGCACTACTGCATTCCGATATTCTGAGCTGGGCTTCATAAGGTCCATAGCACTATCAAATAATGTAGGCAGAATCGTTTCTACGTATTGATTGAAGTTTGGCTTAGATTTATACTTTGAAAAGACTTTGACATAATCAATCACTGCGTTCCTTCCTGTGTCCCGCCAGTCGAGTCCCCTGTTGGGTTCTTGAAGGTAGTTACCATAATCTTCCCATATTCTGTATGATCTGCTCAACTGGTTACTCTTCCTCTCCTCATAAATATATGATTGAGCGTGAAATTTTGCGAGCGTTTCGACAGAAGCTTTCAATTCTTCGAAAGTCATGGTATCCTGATGATGTGGCATAGCATATCCAAGTAGTGAGACGTTTTCAAATACAAAAATGTCTTCTTTGATAAACAGTAACTTAGGACGCCATTTTCGCGACCCTGTAAAATTTTGTAAGAAAAAATTATCACGTTATGTGTTATGTTTTCCTTATTTTGACAAGGTTTTGTCCTCTTGTAACAGTTATTACTACAAATAAAGACAATAGGACAAAGGAGCTAAATTAAAAAAAGAAGCTATCTTACCTGTGCCATTTTCAAATTCATTAAAAAGCGTGCTCAGCATAACGTACTCCTTATTGAAGAATCCAAGCTCCCTAAGATATTCTGCCTTCCATTTATCGAACCTTGGCATACACTTCACAAACAGGTTTAGTGTAGAACTGATCCCATTCAACTCCACTTCCATTATCAGTTTCATATGGTCACCCAGGTATCCAATAATTTTGTCTGGAAAGTCCTCCATCTTCCAGTCTAACACTTTAGTAAACCCACATTGCTTTGCGATGAAATTAATTTCATTGTGACTTAGTAACTTCATTTTGTGCGTGTTTCTTGTAACATTAGCAATCTATAGTAGGTATCTAAACAAATAATTGCAGTGTTTTATAGGGTAGTGTAGGTAGTGCAGCTAATGTGACAGATAACGCAGGAAAACTTACTGTAGAGACAACAAATAAAAAAAAAACAAGTGTGTCGATATGGTTAGATAAATAAAAATAAAAGTAGGTGAAAATAAAATCCAAAACGGAAATTGTTATAAAATGTATTGATTGAATAACCTAATAACTACACACCAAACATTGAACTGGTAGAATGTAAGTATAGGAAGGGTTCGTTCATGATTTTGTCAAATTTCTTCTCTTTTACGGCTTCGTAATTGGGCGTCCACAGTTCCGTTACTCTTGGGGCGTAAGGTCCGCCGTCTTCATCATCACTGGAGTCTTCGTCTATTACCATCGGCTTGGCTTCTTGGGAGTCATCAGATTGTTCAAGTTGTTCCAAACCAGAGAGGCGCTGTAGGAATGATGTGCAGAGAAGACTCATGGGACCATGTGCGGTGACGCTAAACAGAACTGGAATAACCAAAAACAGGAATCAAATATCGTGTTCGGTTGGTTACATAATTATTAAAAGGTCTGTTTAAAGAAAAATAACAAATAATATTCTACACAGTTGATATTTATTTTACAACTGTACCTATTCGAAAATTATCATAAAGTAAATTTACATCCCTACATTATATAATGTTGCCTAAGAAAAACGCCAAGGATTAAAGTATATTTAGCAAGTAGGTTTATAGAATGTACTAAATAGTACATTATTAACCGAGGGGATAAAGCAGTGTCTTTTGTCGCGGGTGACGATTTAAGTTCACCCAAGACTAAGACAGCTTTATCACTGAGGAAAATACTCTACTTTTCGTACCATTTGCGAAAAAATTAACACAATAATAATATGAGATAAGCGTTTATTAAAAATAATGACAATTAAAAGTAAAAGTTAACATTCGAAACATTGGTCCAATTATTGATAGAGAGAGTTACATTTTTGTTTGATAAATTAATTGTTGATGAGTTGATTTGAGTTTTTCTCTGTTCTTGCGTCTGAGGAACTTGCGTTTCATTGTAGATAGTATACGTCGGAGATAGTGGTGGTGGTGCATCGTGAGTTACAGACGAAGATAAGATGAAGAGAAGTTGATGGTTGTGGCTCTGATGGATTAAGTTTTATATTTTTGTTAATTTGACTGCTTAATATGGTTTTATTCGCCATTGAGCTTTCGGAAAAGCAAAGGCATCAAGCTCATACGGCCTCGTCGGTTTTCGTAATTTTATTTAATAATCATAACTGCATAATAAATGCGTATTCCTTTTTTAAAAAGATGCATAATGCTTTATATACAAACTCTATGGTGTAAACACAGATGTAATTCTGTATAAATTTCGGTAAGTATTCCAAATTTAAATTACATTCTCCCCCTAGAGAATGAATAAAATTCAGTACAATTTTCTTTCCCTGTATTTAATAGATTAAAAATGACTATTGTTATGATCGCTTTTTGTGGCATAGAATGTCACTTTTTTGAGCAAGTGGTACGAAAAACTCCGAAAAACCGACGAGGCCGTATGAGCTTGATGCCTTTGCTTTTCCGACAAAAAAATATTAGTCTAGGAATTTGCGGCGTTTTTGTTTTCTTCAAATACATAAACGTTAAGTTTATTTTAATTTATTTTTATAAATAAGTTAATGTTCTAAAAATACATTACGATGTTAAATCAAAGCGACAGTGACAGTGAATTGTCGGATTCCATCAGTGCAAATGCTGCCGCAATTATAAATAATTGGCTTCTAACAAAATCCAAGGAAAATTATTTAAAAACTTATGAAGAATTTTCAACGTGGAGAAGTACGACAGGCCTATCAATTTCAGAATCAGTACTTCTTGTCTATTTTGATTATTTATCCAAGACAAAGAATCCGAATACACTTTGGTGCATATACTCAAAACTGAAAGCTACAATAAGCATCAAACACAGCATTGTAATAAATAGATTCACGAAATTACTGGCTTTTTTAAAAAGAAAATCAGAAGGGCATTGCGCAAAGAAGTCTAAAATTTTTACGACTCAAAATTTGGAAAAAAATTCTTAATGAAGCTCCTGACGAAATTTTTCTGGCCACAAAAGTAAGTATACATGATTTAACTATTAATATTTCGTATCTTAGTAATGTCAATTATTCTATATATTTACCTGTTTTTTATCTTTGTTATAGGTGGCCTTAATTTTTGGACCCAATGGTGCTTGCCGCGGATGTGAACTTGTAAACTTAAAGGTGGAGGACGTTGAAAATCATTCCAATGAGTTGCTGCTGATTAATGTAAAGGAAACTAAGACAAAGAAAAATCGGTCATTCATTGTACAAGGACAATATACTAAAATCATTCATAAATACCAAGCATTACGTCCCACCAACATGGAAAACAATAGATTTTTTATAAACTATCGGAATGGGAAATGTACTCGACAAGCCATCGGCAAAAATAAAATTAGCAATATGCCAAAGGAAATTGCTAAATATTTAAAACTTAAAGATGTTGAACTCTACACCGGTCACTGCTTTAGAAGAACTTCGGCGACTTTCTTGGCGGATTCAGGGGCGGATATTACGTAAACAAAAAGACACGGTGGTTGGAGCTCTGATGGAGTAGCTGAGGGTTATATCGAAAGCTCAATGGCGAATAAAACCATATTAAGCAGTCAAATTAACAAAAACATAAAACTTAATCCATCAGAGCCACAACCATCAACTTCCGGCATCTTATCTTCGTCCGTAACTCACAATGCACCACCACCACTATCTTCGACGTATACTATCTACAATGAAACGCAAGTTCCTCAGACGCAAGAACATAGAAATACTCAAATCAACTCATCAACAATAAATGTACTAAACAAAAATGTAACTCTCTCTATCAATAATTGGACCAATGTTTCGAATGTTAACTTTTACTTTTAATTGTCATTATTTTTAATAAATGCTTATCTCATATTATTATTGTGTTAATTTTTTCGCAAATGGTACGAAAAGTAGAGTATTTTCCTCGGTGATAAAGCTGTCTTAGTCTTGGGTGAACTTAAATCCCTCGCTATACAAAGCCACTACAGAGAGTCAAACTGTTTAAGTACCTAGGGCATGTAGTCACGGAGGACTTATCTGATGATGCTGATATAGAGAGGGAGCGGAGGGCGTTGGCGGTTCGATGTAATATGGTAGCCCGCAGGTTTGCACGTTGTAGTAGGGATGTTAAAGTCTCGCTTTTCAAGGCGTACTGCCAAACCTTCTACACGTGCAGCTTGTGGGTGAAATATACGCAGAGAGCCTACAACGTCCTGCGCGTACAGTATAATAATGGGTTCAGGATGTTGATGGGGCTTCCGCGCTTCTGCAGCGCTTCGCAGATGTTCGCGGAAGCCCGTGTTGACGACTTTCATGCCATTATATAAACCTGGAATCCCGTCAAAGCTTCAATACAAAAATGCCGAAACAAATAACCCAGATTTGGCCTGTAATATGTTTTCTGACTTTTTTTACTCGGTATATGAACCGAAATCACCTTCGTTGTCTCAGTGGAAGCCTCCGCAGGACAACAATGCACTACACGACATCTCTATTTGCGACCTTTCTTTTAACGAAGATAATATATTGAAGGAACTTAAATCCTTGGATCCGGCGAAGGGCCCTGGACCTGACGGACTTTCATCTTACTTCCTTAGGAATACAGCGACTTCCATCAGCAAACCCCTTTTTATTATTTATAATAAATGTATTTCTGAGGGAGTTGTACCGAAACCGTGGAAGCATGCGTATATCGTGCCCGTTCACAAAAGTGGATCCAAACGCAGCGTAGAACATTATCGTCCCATTTCTATCCTGTCTGCCTTGTCGAAACTCTTTGAGAGGTTAGTCCATAATGAAATTTATCCTGTACTACATAACATCATTATTCAACCACAGCACGGTTTCGTAAAACGGCGGTCGACAAATACAAATTTATTATTATTTTCTAGCTTCTTGTTTGATTGTGTTGATAGCCGTGTACAAGTGGATGCAGTGTACACGGACTTCTGTAAGGCCTTCGACAAGGTAGACCATGAAATACTATTAAATAAAATAGCGTTCAGCGGAATCCGTGGAAATCTTTTGAGGTGGTTCATTTCTTATATTACCAATCGCAGTCAGAGGGTTGTAATCAATGGTCACCAATCTAATATCGCACAGGTGACCTCTGGCGTGCCACAGGGCTCTATACTTGGTCCCCTTTTGTTTATTTTATATATTAATGACATCAGCCAATGCTTTCGCAATACCAAGTTTCTGCTATATGCCGACGACCTCAAGGTATACAGAGCCATACGACAAACAACTGATTGCCTTCTGCTACAACAAGATTTGGACAGACTATCCTGTTATTGCCAGAAAAATAAGTTGCAACTAAGTTTGCCCAAATGTAACTACATAAATTTTACAAAAAACAAAAATAAAATAAACTACGCATACACGTTGTGCAATGCCCCCCTACTTAAGGTGGACTACATTCGTGATCTCGGTGTTATCCTTGATTCTAAGCTTTGCTTGGACCTTCATATAGAGAAGATAGTTAATAAAGCGTATCAACAATACGGATTTGTAATGCGATCAACTGTCGATTTTAAAAAGCCTTCTTCCTACATTTGCCTGTACAAGTCTCTAGTACGCTCTCAACTGGAATATGCCGTGTCCGTCTGGAGTCCATTTTATAAAAAGTACGTTGAAGTGATTGAGCGTGTTCAATACAAATTCCTGCGTGGCATGCATTATAGATGCTATGGATATTATTTGCCATACCAGGATTTGCTTGCAAAGTATATGCTCGCAACACTTGAAAATAGGCGTAAGTTCTTAGAAGCCATGAATTTATATAATATTGTAAGACATAAATTTGACTGCATTGAACTGTCCAACATGGTTTGCTATGCAGTTCCCAGGACGGTACACAAGCGAAAGGTGCGCGCTGGCACATTATTTTCAGTGGGTACTTGCAAGTCCAATTCTGGCTTGCGTTCGCCTGTACGCAGAATGGTCGATTCCTACAATGGGACTTTTGAACATATAGACATCTTTGTTTTTGCTCCCTATACATTCAAAAGTCTTATACTTAAGGTGCTTTCTTACAAATAATACTACCTTCTTTTTTGTGCACAATTTCGTGAGATTTATATGGAGTTATACTAGATATATTAAACACGTTAGTTAAGTTAGTTAAGAAAAATAAACAAAATGTATATGTATTTTACCCCCTAGCGATTATATTCATTGTTTGTATCCTGTAGCTAATCTGTGAACAGCGTTGTGGGCTGCAATATTGTCTATATTTTTTTATGAATCTCTTGTTTCTATGTTTTATATTGTAGCTGTTTGTTGTTCCGTTTGAATAAAATAAAAAATAAAAATAAAATAAAAATTATAAGAAAGAGAACAGCGTCAATAATGGGTAGGTTGCGCGGAAGCTCAGAACATAGTTTTTTAAGTCATTGTTACTAATACTATATGGATTGTGTGTACTTGTATGTGTAGTCCGAATTAAAGAATATATTATTATTATTATACTCAGGACTCGTCTTAAATCCCTCACTTCGCTCGTGATTTAAGTTTTTAACACCCTCGCTACGCTCGGGAGTAAACCTCGAGTCCTTCGTTACGCTCGCGATTTAAATCGTCACCCCCGACAGAAGACACTGCTTTATCCCCTTGGTTAATAATCTACTATTACGTAATAGTCATCAATAAGAGGGAAGTATTCCTTGGCTGTACGAAACAATTAGGACCAAATCTTAATGACTCTTAATCACCAAATACTGTCAATAACGAAGTAAAAAGTTAACAAAGTAGCGTGTTAACATTTTAAGTATTTTTTTTAAATTGGTAAGGACAATTAAAAACTAGTAAAAAATATGTTCGTCAAAAATGCACTTCCGTAGTAATGGTATTCTTTTCACAAGCTCTTTCTAAGGTGCATAAATGGCTTTTCCTTATTAAGTTCACCACATGTGCACCAGAAAAGCAAAAAAATACGAGTATATTCAGAAATCATATTTTCACATATACTGTCAAGATTCTTGAGAATCGGTTAGTTTCACAACACTTCAAGGACAAGTTGATAAATGTGTAGTTACTACGTCATATCGCAAGGATACTCGCACAACAATAAACAGGTCAATGTACTAGCAGTTAACCAGAGTATCGAATACAATGCGTACCTATTTATAATAACATACAGACAAATTAAAATAGCTAGCGAAACTCCGCAGACGTGATGGGGATCGATATCTCAACAGGATAAAACAAAAAGTAAATTAATTTGATGTTTTTTTTTTGGGGTCATTAACCGCCGGAAGTGTAGGCACGTAAAATATTAGATTATTAATCTGTTTTTTGTTTGTGTAAATTTCACAGACGTGATGGGTATCGCTATCTGAACACGATGAAACAGATTTTATCAACTCGCACAACTTTACTTTACTTACTTTTTTAGTAACAAAACTACCAGCGGTCGTTGACCCCAGAAAAATCATAATTTTTTTAAATAATTTTTGTTGTGTTTAGATGATACCCATCACGTCTGCGGAGTTTCGCTAGCTAGACCCTGTATTTTCATTAACAAAGAGCTAAGATGTTTTAGAGCAGATTTGATGCCCGAATTAGTCCAGTAGTAGTAATTGGTATAATTTTTTTTTTTTTTTCGTTTTTATTAAAATTTTCATACAAAATTATTCGACAAAGTCACGGATTATATATGTCAAAAAACCTTTAATAAATATTTAAATATAATAAAAACATATAAATCAGACTAATTTGTCCATTAATAAAAATTACGTCACATTTTCTTAGCTTTAAATATGAATGATTGGCTTGAATGAACATGATTTACTCGTACTTATCAATGAAACTAGATACACACATCGAGAGTCTAGTGTTAATGCCAGGCGCGGTCCGAGGGGGGGGGTCCTGGGGGTCATGACCCCCCCCAAAATCATTCTAGCTGTCGACAGCTTGAATGATTTACGTGTCTTACTAACTAAAAACTGTAGGTGCTTGAGCCACAGAGACCCTGATGGCCATATACATTTATTTTAATTTTAAATGAGCAAACTCGGGAATTTCGGCACCACAACGCTCGGGCCAGGGCCAGATTTCAAAAATCTCTTGTAAAACGAGTTTAAGCTTTTCTTCTCAACAAAGTATGTGCTCTTCCTGTTTATTGATCAAAAGAAAACAGAACCTATTCAAAGCGGGGTGCTAAAATTTTGAGGCTCGCTTTTCTTCATAAGTAGACATTCTTAGTTCTTTTGGAATGATTAAAAGAAAATCGAACGTATCCAAGTGTGCAAAATTTTGGAACTCGTTTCGCTCGCTCTTATATTCTACATTTTCAAAGTTGCTTGCCCTTTCCTGCATAAATCGATTATGTAACTCCTATTTCTGTTTGAAAATGTAAATAAAATTCTAAGAAAACAGAACCTATTCAAGGCAATGCTAAAATTTTGAGACTCGCTTCGCTCACTTGTCGACTTATGAAGAAAAGCTCAAGAGTAGACCTTGAGCTTTTCTTCATAAGTCGACAAAGAATGTCATTCTTAGTTCTTTTGGAATGATTAAAAGAAAATCTAACGTATCTGAGGGTGCAAAATTTTTGAGCTCGCTCCGCTCGCTCTTGTATTCTACACTTACATAGTTCCTTGGCCTTTCCTGCATAAGTCAACAATGTTACTCCTATTTCTGTGTGAAAATGTTAATCAAATCCTAAGAAAACAGAACCGGGTGCTAAATTTTTGAGGCTTGTCTTAATTCTTGAGTTTTTCTTCATAAGTCGATAAAGCAAGTCCTTCTTAGTTCTTTTGGAATTATCAAAAGAAAAAGAAAATCTAACGTATCCGAGAGTGTGTAAAATTTTTGACCTTGCTTTGCTCGCTCCTAATTTTCATAGTTGTTTGGCTTTTCCTGCATAAGTCGACAATGTGTGAATAACTCTTATTTCTGTTTGAAAATCTAAATCAAATCTAAAATTCTAAATCTAAAAGTTATCGAGTCAGCTTCGCTCGCTCTTCTCATCCTACATAATCTTCTGTCCTAATACTTATTATTTATCAAAAAGCTAGCGACCAATTTGGCAGCATCTCATAATTTAATCGAACCCTAAATAATTCATATTGTGTCCTAAATAAAATAATAAATGTCCTAAATACTAAATAGCCAACTATTTGCGACCAACTTTTTTTTTTAATGTAAAAATAGTGGGGCGCGTCATTACAGAGTAGACAAGCTATAGCGCTCGCCGGCAACTGCTGCGGTACCGCTCGCTCGTTTCGTTCGCTCGGCTCGCGCGTGGTTTGTCACTGTTTTAACCCGACCGTTTGGTCAGGGTACCCTAGCTTAGTTATTGCGACCAACTGTGAGAAAAGATCAGGAAGTCAAAAAAAAATGTTCAGATATTTAAAAAGTGAGCATCATTAGAAAGGTCAAAAACTTTTTAGAGTATCGATTAAATATTTCCCTAATATTCCTCGGCACCCATTGTGACCCCCCCCCAAAATCTTAGGCTGCGACCGCGCCTGGTTAATGCTGTGATGAGCTAATAATTTTCAAATGGTCAAAGGATATGTATCGTCTTTAAAACTGACTGCGTTATTTCCTGTTTTTTTACTTGTTTCATGTTATTTTGATACGTGTTAGTAGCTAATTTTTATCTAAACAGTAAAATAGTTTAGGCAGATTCATAGCAACCACTGTACAAGGTGTGTTAATCATTAAGTCAACATGAACATTGTACTTATTTATTTGCTTATCAACGTTTCTATTATTTTGCAAGCATACAATATATATTTTCAATGATTCTTCCAAGATTTTCACTTTTTTTTTATAATCTGAATTACTTTCCATCATTTTCTTTAGGAAGTATAAAGAAAGAGTGCCGCTATTTGCGGCATAATAGCAGCATTGCCTCGGCTCGGCTAAAGTGCCGTAAGCATTGCATTGCAAAATGATGGAAAGTAATTCTGATTACAAAAAAAGTCATGGAAATCTTTGAAGCCATTGCAATTAGATATTGTATGCGTGCAAAAGCGGCACTCTAACCCTATCGGATATAGTGCCGCTAGCGGCACTCTATACACTGCCTTTTCTTTATAAATAATCCTTTATTTTTTTAGAATATTTCATCAAACTGAGCATTATCACAAAAAAATCGGTATTTAGATCATCGTCCAACCAAAACTGTGGAATAAGACAAGCACAAACGATGAGCCCCCACTGTCTTTGTTCTTCAGCAGAAGTCATAAATTCTTCTTTTGACAATATTCTATCGATTTCGACATTATATTTGTTTAGTACTTTCCCAAGTTCTTCATAGTAAGTATTCAAAAACATCTCGATGTCTTCTTCTATAAAAGTTGGATGTAAATTACAATAGAGTAATAACATTACATAACCAGCTGGTGGTTGGTACATTACCGCTTGGAAATCATCCAGCACGCAATTATCTGGCTTCGAGCGGTTCTCTTCGTCCTTATGACTGTAGTGAAACATAAGATTATTATTCCACAGGTCGCGGTGGCACATTACATTCTTCTGTTGAGGAGAAAAATCACTTAAACTCAAAGCAGTGGACCACACGTCACGCCAACGACTGTCAATCAAATTCATTTCTGTATCGTCATCGTCATACTTTGAAAATGTTTTCATCTCAGAGTAATAACTAAAGCAAGCTTCTAATGCCCTGTCATACACTGACAGAACCAATCTGATGCTAGATGGTATCCACCGTTTTCCAGGGATTTTTCGTACTCATAATTAATTCCCTTGTATTCCTCCATAGTTTCTTTACTTGTCTGCAATGCTGGAAGAGTGTGAGCCATGTCGAAGCTATCAAATTTATTTCGTAATTTATACTGTTTGGCATTTAAATCTTCGAAAACCATTGCATTGCTCAGAGCTGTTATTAACCTCGCGGCCCATGGTTTGATACCTAAAATAATTATAACCAAATAGATTAATAACCTCGTTATCACGTGAAGTACCCGGTATTCAATGTTCTCCTTGATCACTGAATAGAAGAATGCTTCTTTATCAAAGAGCCGCATTTCCTTGTTGCTGCAAGACAGCGCAGAACTAGTTATACATTCTATAGTTTTTTTTTTTTTTTTTCATATAGTTCCTTGATCTTGTTTCATGTTTATTATTGTATATATACATATATATTTATATAGATAAGTGTATGCTTTATGAATGTATGTATTTATTGTGTATGTAAATGGTACACCACTGACTACCTGCAGTATTTGTCTCTCCTTCTCCCTTTAATCCATCCAAAGGTTGTCTGCAAAAGATCGCTTTTAGCGATAAGACCGCCCATTGTGTCACCCTATGTAAAATTACTACATTTTTATCTGTATTTTTTATGGTGTACATAATAAAGAATATTCTATTCTATTCTATTCTACCGATAATTATCAGGTTGCATGGGACTTGTTGCTCAACCGATATAATAATTGCGGACTTTTAATTGATCACCAACAAAGCTTTGTTAAATATTACTGCAATAACTAAAGAGTCGCCTTCTTCGATTTAGACTCTATTTTGAAAAATTTACGTGCTCTTAAGGTTCTAGGTGAGCCTACAAACTACTGGGATAGTTTAATTATTAATATCATGGTGTCAAAGTTAGATAAAATTACCGAAAGAGAATGGGGGTCTCCTATGTGCACATTGTTTCCGAACCCAAACGATAACAATAATTCTAAACGTTTATCGGTGGATGTTTTAATTAACTTTTTGCGCAACAAAGCAGACATGCTGGAGGCATTGCAGCGTGCAAGGATGCTCAAAGCACTGACAACAAAAAACAATACACAAAATTGTTCGTTGAAAGCATAGCATCGTTTTTTATTGAAAATCCTCAACACTATCTAGAAACCACCTTAAGTTTTCACAAACCTCACCGCTGCTGCTACATTTTGGTTTCACTATGTTTGCTTATGCTATATTTCGAACATTTATTCGATCTATTTGGACATGGCTCTGATGAATAAGAAAGACTTTTCGATTCGACAAATGCACTTTCAGTTTCCAATATCTAATAAAAATCCCAACATTTTATCACTAGCGGGGTGAACAGAATAGTTTTCTATAATTATTTCTTCATTTGTACGGTTGTAGCTAGTCAAAATTAATTTGATATCTTCTTCTGTTATATGACTAGTTTGGTCGTTATGTTCCATAGCAGCAGTCGCCATTTTTTCCAGTAAAAGTCTATCAACTTGGTGGGTAAGGAGAGCTACTGAGGCAAATAGGTAATTTCATTTAGCGAGACAAAATGCGTCTGATGTTGTACATTGCAATATTGTGAGAATAGCTAAGTAAATATTAATATCGTAAGTAAAAGTATAATTTAGTAGGAGTAAATATAAGATAGTCAGTTTTTTATCATTTATTTTTATAAAAATTACATTTATTTCGCGCATGGTCGCGTGGAAACAATCGGTACGGTCGGTCGGTATTATGCTTTGGATAAAAATGTAAAGAAGCAACGAATCTCGATAGGTACGGGTTGTACCTACCTATCGAGATTCGTTGCTTCTTTACATTTTATTCATTCATTCTCATTTTAATTTATCATTTAACATTTTTTTACAGTTAAGTTACCTTTTAGGATTAAAGGTAATATTATAGCTTTAAGCTATTTGGATATAATGATTGGGGGTATTCATTTACCCAATGGTAATAAACCGGTTTATAATGAATTAGGGAGACGGAAATGGATGTTTACAGGTCGGTAAGATAAAATATATATTTTACTGAAAAGCAGGCATTAAGAACGATAGCAACTTCTTTGATAATGTTATCTGAGTTAAACACAGTGATAACACAAATAGATAGAAACTATTAGTTTATCAAGTAGCTGGGTACATATGTTATAGGTAACCAAGACATAATGTTTGATAAAAAAGTGTTAACATGAAAGATCTTACAATATTAGGTACAAAATATAAAGGACCGACCTACTAGAACTTAGATATTATAACTAAAGGTAGCACTGCCAGCTTATATTTTAATTCAAAATAAATCTTATTTCATCATTTTTTGGAAAAACAAATCTCTCTACAATTTCGTCAAATAGTTCCGTTACTCTAATTCGGTATTTCTTATGTTCTTTAGCTTCATCTATAAACTCTTGAGTACGACTTACCACGTGGGCTCGTTTTGATAACTCGGGATCACAAAATATTGCCTCTCGTTTCTCCTTACTCATACTAACGAGAGGTGTTAAGAGCGCAGCTTGAGTTAGTCCGAATACTATACTTTTCTTGTATGCCTCTGTAAGAGTAGCTTTATGAAATATGTGCATTATATCAACTCCGTCAGCTTGCAGTTCCTCAGCCAGCACTGCATAGTAAACATCCATAAATTCATTCGTCCATTTATCTCTATCACTCCTTGTAGTATTGAAATATATAAGGGAAGACAGGTCAAGCATCGGAGAAGAATATACAACAGTCTGAAAATCAACGAACATAGCGTGATATGCTGAGTTTTGATCCTTTTTGAGGAAAATATTATTGGTCCAAAGATCACAATGCACTACTGCATTCCGATATTCTGAGCTGGGCTTCATAAGGTCCATAGCACTATCAAACAATTTAGGCAAAATCGATTCTACGTATTGATTGAAGTTTGGCTTAGATTTATATTTAGAAAAGACTTTGAGATAATCAATCACTGCGTTCCTTCCTGTGTCCCGCCATCCGAGTCCCCTGTTGGGTTGAAGGTAGTCACCATAATCTTCCCATATTCTGTATGATCTGCTCAACTGGTTACTCTTCCTCTCCTCATAAATGTATGATTGAGCGTGAAATTTTGCTAGCGTTTCGACAGAAGCTTTCAATTCTTCGAAAGTCATGGTATCTTGATGATGTGGCATTGCATATCCAAGTAGTGAGACGTTTTCAAATACAAAAGTGTCTTCTTTGATAAACAGTAATTTAGGACGCCATTTTCGCGACCCTGTAAAATTTTGTAAGAAATAATTATTACGTTATGTAGGGCTTCTTTACATTATTTTAATGTTTACAATGTTTTGTCCTCTTGTAACAGTTATTACTACAAATAAAGACAATAGGACAAAGGAGGGAAAATTAAAAAAGAAGCTATCTTACCTGTGCCATTTTCAAATTCATTAAAAAGCGAGCTCAGCATAACGTACTCCTTATTGAAGAATCCAAACTCCCTAAGATAATTTGCCTTCCATTTATTGAACCTCGGTATGCACTTCACAAACAGGTTTAGTGTAGAACTGATCCCATTCAACTCCACTTCCATTATCAGTTTCATATGGTCACCCAGGTATCCAATAATTTTGTCTGGAAATTCCTCTATTTTCCAGTCTAACACTATAGTAAACCCACATTGCTTTGCGATTAAATTAATTTCATCTTGACTTAATAATTCCATTTTGTGCGTGTTTCTTGTAACATTAGCAATGTATAGTATAATCATAGAACACTATTACTCCTAGGTATAATCCATAGATAATAGTGATACTACGCTTAAGTATAATCGCGACAATCTATGAATACCGCATTTACATGCGTGCATGTGATTCGCCTCGCCATTCGACGAATTGTTCGGCGAGATATTCGTATGGCATTATGGCTCCTGGACACTATGCCGGCGGCATGGCCGCCGGCTTTTGCCACGCGGCACGTACCCCCGGCTTTTTCGCCTTCATTTCTTTTGTGCGGCTTTGTGCGGCATGGCCGGGTGCGCCGCGGCTTGCCCGGCGGCATGGCCGGCGGCATAGTGTGTAGGAGCTATTAGGTTACACGAGTGACCATTTACACATTCGCGTCTATTCATTTCTACTTCAGCTTCACGAAATGGACGACGTCATTCTAGCGGCTTTTGCATTGCATTTGCAAAGTCAATATAATTATTTATTTTATTTAAAAAAAATATTAAAACGAAATGGTCCTCTCCTGCCCCGGATTTTATAGATGCCAGCTTCTTGCGTCGATGTGTACGAAAAGTAACCATCATATAATTTTTCTTTAGTTTTAAGCCACTAACTGGTACTTTCATCACTTCAGATATACTATTCCGAGTCCAAGCATAGTAGTATACTTTCTGCTTATTTTTAAAATGAGCATGTTTGGGATTCCAATTTTCGTTCCGAGACATATCGATTTATCATACTTGAGTTTGTAAAACAATTTTTGTCCCAGTTGGTTAATAGATTGATTTCTCAAAAGAATGATATTCTTTGTAGTATTATGTCATACATTTCCATCATAATTTTCCGTTTGTCGGTTTTTTTTGTATCTAAACCCAATATTTATACAATTGTTTTTAAAGATGTTGCACTGCCATCATAAAAGTTTGCAGATTTAAGGGACACAAGTAATTTACTCACGGTGGGGGGATAAGCTTAGCTCGCTTTTTAATGAATTTGAAAATATAGCTTCTTTTTTAATTTTCTCTCCTTTGTCCTATTGTCTTTATTTGTAGTAATAACTGTTACAAGAGGACAAAACATTGTAAACATTAAAATAATGTAAAGAAGCCCTACATAACGTAATAATTGTTTCTTACAAAATTTTACAGGGTCGCGAAAATGGCGTCCTAAATTACTGTTTATCAAAGAAGACATTTTTACAAGCTTTATACTCGTATTAGCTTGACCTGTATGTATCTATCTATCTATCTATGTAACGGAATCTTTCAACGTAATTTTCACCAACTTCAAGACGTTCGATTAACTTGAAAATTTGCACACGTTTCAAGAACCGATGACAATGCAATAATTTGGTATCTTGGAACTGATCTGATGATGGAGCCAGGAGGTGGATAGTGGAACTCTTCAGCGACTTCTAGTAAACCCCTCGAGTTTGAACTCATGTTTCGGTTCAACGAGTCCAATATATTGTTACAAGCTTTATATTAGCTTGACCTGTATCTATCTATCTATCTATGTAACGGAATCTTTCATCGTAATTTTCAACAACTTCAAGACGTTCGATTAACTTGAAAATTTGCACACGTGTCAAGAACCGATGACAATACAATAATTTGGTATCTTGGAACTGATCTGATGATGGAGCCAGGAGGTGGATAGTGGAACTCTTCAGCGACTTTTAGTAAACCCCTCGAGTTTGAACTCATGTTTCGGTTCAACGAGTCCAATATATTGCACTTGGTTTCGAGGGTCTGATGATGGAGCCACGAGGTGAATTCTGGAACTCTTCAGTGGCTACTAGTAAATCCCTCGAGTTTGGGCTTATATGATTCAGTTTGACGAGTCCAATATATTGCACTTATTGTCGAGGGTCTGATAATGGAGCCAGGAGGTGGATAGTGGAACTCTTCAGTGGCAACTAGTAAACCCCTTGAGTTTAGGCTCATATGTTTCGGTTTCACGAGTCCAATATATTGCACTTGGTGTCGAGAGTCTGATGATGGAGCCAGGAGGTGGATAGTGGAACTCTTCAGTGGCTACTAGTAAATCCCTCGAGTTTGGGCTCATATGACTCGGTTTGACGATTTAAATATGTCGCATTTGGTGGCAAGGATCTGATGATGGAGCCAGGAGGTGTATAGTGGAGCTCTTCAGTGGCTGCTAGTAAACCCCTCGAGTTTAAGCTCATATGATTTAGTTTGACGATTCTAATAGATTGCACTTGGTGTTGAGGGATTTCTTTAGTGGCTACTTAACTAGTAAACCAGTCAAGTCATAACTTCGTTGACTTTAGACTTAATAACTAAATGAAAAATATACTAGACTAAAAAGTAAAAAATAAAATTTTAGTTTAAAAAAAACTAAAAAACACGCTTTTTACACGAACTTAAAATGACAAAATAATTAAATTGACTTGTACTAGTTACGATATAAGTACCAATCCAGCTTGTCACTTCTTATATATCCAATGATTAAATCAAAAAGCGTGGAGCGCTTTGTTTAAATTGATTAAAAGTATACATAGCTAGCCGAGCGCCCCACGCTTTTTGATTTAATCATTGGATATATAAGAAGTGACAAGCTGGATTGGTACTTATATCGTAACTAGTACAAGTCAATTTAATTATTTTGTCATTTTAAGTTCGTGTAAAAAGCGTGTTTTTTAGTTTTTTTTAAACTAAAATATTTGTGTATTTGAAAACGTCTCACTACTTGGACATGCAATGCCACATCATCAGGATACCATGACTTTCGAATAATTGAAAGCTTCTGTCGAAACGCTAGCAAAATTTCACGCATTTTTTCATACATTTACAAGAAAAGTATAGTATTCGGACTAACTCAAGCTGCGCTCTTAACACCTCTCGTTAGTAAAAACGAGAAGGAAGTAAGGAGAAACGAGAGGCAATATTTTGTGATCCCGAGTTATCAAAACGAGCCAACGTAGTAAGTCGTACTCAAGAGTTTATAGATGAAGCTAAAAAAAAAAACAAATGCATTAGATTTAAATTACCTAATGTTAGAAGTAGCGAATGTGACATCATATTGAATGGAGAAAAACTAGAATTTATTAATCAAACGGTTTTCCTAGGAATCACGCTAGACGAGAAATTACAATGGGGACCTCATATAACATCTCTTGCGGGGCGCCTAAGCTCGGCCGCTTATGCTGTTAGAAAGATAAGACAGTTAACAGATGTAGAAACCGCGCGTTTGGTCTATCTTAGTTACTTCCACAGTATTATGTCGTATGGCATTTTACTGTGGGGTCGGGCTGCTAACATTGAATCCATATTTATTTTACAAAAGAGAGCTGTCAGAGCCATTTATAATCTACATCGTCGCGAATCTCTCAGGGAACTATTTAAAAGGATTAATATTATGACGGTACCTTGCCAATTCATATATGAAAATATTATGTATGTAAGAAAAAATCTTCATATTTTTAATAAAATAAGTGATAGACATAATTTTAATACTAGAAATAAAGATGAAATAGATCAACCATTTTTCAGATTATCTAAAGTACATACATCTTTTATGGGGTACTGTGTTAAATGTTACAATAAAATACCTTGTGATATATTACAATTAAATGAAAGAAAATTTAAAACTCATATTAAAAGTACACTCTGTAAACAAGCATATTACAAATTAGAGGATTATATCCAAGATAAGAATGCTTGGAAACATGCTGGTCCTGCTTCATAGGACAATTTAGAGTCTAGACAAAATCAAACTGGTTGCTTATTTAATTATATAGTTTGTTATTTTTTATAACTCTGATTTTACATTCTGTGATTTCTTGAACTCTGAACTCTTGAACTGACTATTAGTATTACTTGTTAAAATGTTAGGAATATCGTATAATTTTGCAATGTTTGTAAATATGTGAGCACCATGTATCTATCTATCATAATTAATTTATCTGCAATTGCTTTATTTTTTTCTTTATTTTTTTTCATTTTTTTTTTACCTTTCGTGGTATAGTAATCTTATTCTAGATGCATCGTCTTCACATATAATTATATAATTAAGGTATACAAAATATTGTAAAAACATTTTAAAAGAGTAACGGTGGAGTTTCTTGCCCATTCTTCTCCATACGAAAACTACATTTTGGAAGGGGCGACTAGAATCAATTCTATTTTTTTGTAAATTTGACGTTCATAAGTGCCTTTTATGTGCCTAATTGAAATAAATTGTTTGACTTTGACTTTGACTTTGCTATAGAACATAAGAAATACCGAATTAGAATAACGGAATTATTTGACGAAATGGTAGAGAGATTTGTATTTCTAAAAAATTATGAAATAAGATTTATTTTGAATTAAATAAATAAGCTGGCAGTGCTACCTTTAGTTATATTATCTAAGTTCTAGTAGGTAGGTCCTTATTTTGTACCTAATATTGTAAGATCTTTCATGTTAACACTTTTTTAACAAACATTATGTCTTGGTTATAAACTTATAACATATGTACCCAGCTACTTGATAAACTAATAGTTTCAATCTATTTGTCTTATCACTGTGTTTAACTCAGATAACAATATCAAAGAAGTTGCTCTTGTTCTTATTGCCTGCTTTTCAGTAAAATATATATTTTATCTTAACGACCTGTAAACATCCATTTCCGTCTCCCTAATTCATTATAAACCGGTTTATTACCATTGGGTAAATGAATAACCCCAATCATTATATCCAAATACTCGTAGCTTAAAGCTATAATATTACCTTTAATCCTAAAAGGTAACTTTATAACGTAAAATTAAAATGAATGGTGAAATTTCAAAGACGTGAAACCCGTAGTACCTATCGAGATTCGTTGCTTTTTTACATTTTATTCCAAAGCATAATACCGACCGACCGTACCGATTGCTTCCACGCGACCATGCGCAAGCGGGGCGTGCGTAGGGTGTGGGGCAGCTCCAATGCTGGCGATGATCGCGGACTGGATGGACTGCTCATACATACGGCACTGTTATGACAGGAATGTTGCCGTGAGCAGGGCTGGGTAGATATTAAGTCTTTTGGTTTGTTTTATTTTTATTATTCTTTTTATTGTGTTTTCTGTATTTGTGTGTACTCCGCATATGGGTTAAGGTTGCTCGAAATAAATGTAATTTGTATAAAAATAAATAATAAAAAACAGACTATCTTATATTTACTCTTACTAATTAATAATTAATTAGTAAATAGCTCTTAATAATTTGTAAATATTGATATCGTAAGTAAAACTTTCGATATCAATATTTACTTAGCTATTCTCACAATATTGCAATGTACAACATCAGACGCATTTTGTCTCGTTAAATGAAATTGCCTAATTGCCTCAGTAGCTCTCCTTACCCAACAAGTTGATAGACTTTTACTGGAAAAAATGGCAGCTGCTGCTATCGACCTTAACGACCAAACTAGTCATATAACAGAAGACGATATCAAATTTATTTTGACTAGCTACAACCGTACAAATGAAGAAATAATTATAGAAAACTATTCTGTTCACCCCGCTAGTGATAAAATGTTGGGATTTTTATTAGATATTGGAAACTGAAAGTGCATTTATCGAATCGAAAAGTCCTTTTCTTATTCATCAGAGCCATGTCCAGATAGATCGAATAAATGTTCGAAATGCAGCATAAGCAAACATGGTGAAGGAAATACGGCTCTTTGATAAAGAAGCATTCTTCTATTCAGTGATCAAAGAGAACATTGAATACCGGGTAAGTAGACATTTTGTTTCCGGTGTAGGGTATTTTTACTTCACGTGATAACGAGGTTATTAATCTATTTGGTTATAATTATTTTAGGTATCAAACCATGGGCCGCGAGGTTAATAACAGCTCTGAGCGATGCAATGGTTTTCGAAGATTTAAATGCCAAACAGTATAAATTACGAAATAAATTTGATAGCTTCGACATGGCTCACACTCTTCCAGCATTGCAGACAAGTAAAGAAACTATGGAGGAATACAAGGGAATTAATTATGAGTACGAAAAATCCCTGGAAAACGGTGGATACCATCTAGCATCAGATTGGTTCTGTCAGTGTATGACAGGGGCATTAGAAGCTTGCTTTAGTTATTACTCTGAGATGAAAACATTTTCAAAGTATGACGATGACGATACAGAAATGAATTTGATTGACAGTCGTTGGCGTGACGTGTGGTCCACTGCTTTGAGTTTAAGTGATTTTTCTCCTCAACAGAAGAATGTAATGTGCCACCGCGACCTGTGGAATAATAACCTTATGTTTCACTACAGTCATAAGGACGAAGGGAACCGCTCGAAGCCAGATAATTGCGTGCTGGTTGATTTCCAAGCGGTAACGGGAGCGGAGCTCGGGGCCATGACGGCGGTGGAGAGGGGTTATTCGGAGGTGGATCGATCGGACAGCCTCCCCACTGCCTCCTCTCTGTACTTGTCGTCGTGTTGTTCACCCGGCGGCGACGCGAGTAAATGCTCGCTTCAGCCAGGTGATTCGGGCGGAATAGTGTCAACGACGTCAGTCATTGCCGGTTGGGCTAGACCTCCTTTAGTTGCTCTATGTCGTCCGTCTACGTCAGCGTCGGTTTTGCAGTCTTGGTGTCGCTGTCATTTTGGACGTACGCTTCTGGCCCACGACCCATCCCTCTGAGGATGGGTCGTGGGCCAGAAGCGTACGTATATCGAACCGAGTAGGTATGATTTACGTCGCTCCCGGGCCCGGACCTTTACGGCTTCCTCCGGTGGCACACCCAGGGTCAAATAAGTCCCATAGCTGTCGCCACCGATACGGTAGTCACCCTGTACTGTGACCATCTGGCGATATCGTACCAAGTGTTCTGACCAGAATACCTTGGAGTTTGGCCATCTCTGTAACGAGGGACAAATAGCGAGACTCGAACACGGCCACCCGTGTTCGAGTGTGCCCACGCACGTCGGGTTGTCTCAGTACCGTGAGGGTCAGGTCAGTGTTTGGAAGTCTTATTTTGGGTACATTCTGTCTGGGTCAACCAGGTCAGAGCATAGTCGTCCAGGTAAGCTAATTCTGGAGACAGAACATAAACATTGTCTTAAGTTAATCACAGCGACTAACTATTCTTATCATTTAAGTAGTTGTTGTTGTCATAGAACAACCCTAATGCCTATGAACAAAGGTTGTTTTTTTTAGTTTCAAACGCATTAAAAGGCAATATAGAAGAGGTAGCTTGCTATAAAAGGATAGACCAAGCCCAACAAATGTTTTATGAACCTTATGAAGCCGGTGAACGGGTTAGTGTATAAGTGTATATTTTGCCTAATATATGATATAATATATAAGATATATATAATATATATATATATATATATATAAGATGTTGCCGAAGATGAATTGTGATGCCACTGTGAGGATACCAATATCTTTGAAAAAATCTCTCAGAGAAACTCTGGCACCTAGCTGGTAAATTGTCGATCGGAGATTGTCGGGAAATTAGGTAAACGAATAATTGCAGTGTTTTATAGGGTAGTGTAGGTAGTGCAGATTATGTTATAATATGACACATAACGCAGAACAACTTACTGTAGGGACCGCAAATAAAAAAAACAAGTGTGGCGATGAAGATGGATCATTAAAAACAACAATTAAAGGTAGGTAAAAAAAAAAACAAGAAGGAAATTATTATTAAATGTATTTAATGAATAACCTAATAACTACACACCAAACATTGAACTGGTAGAATGTAAGTCTAGGAAGGGTTCGTTCATGATTTTGTTCAATTTCTTCTCTTTTACGGCTTCGTAATTGGGCGTCCACAGTTCCGTCACTCTTGGGGCGTAAGGTCCGTTCAGCTTAGACTCGTTTCCGTCTTCATCATCACTGGAGTCTTCGTCTATTTCCATCGGCTTGGCTTCTTCGGAATCGTCAGCTTGTTCAAGTTGTTCCATACCAGAGAGACGCTGTAGGAATGACGTGCAGAGAAGACTCACGGGCGGGACCATGTGCGGTGACGCTAACGAGAACTGAAACAACCAAAAACAGGAATTAAACATCGTAATCGGTTGGTTACATAATTATTAAAAGGTCTGTTTAAATAAAAGAACAAAGACAATTCTGCACAGTTGATATTTATTTTACATCTGTACCTATTACTCCGTTACAAGATCAGGATCAACTGGACTCAGAAGTAAACAAATATATTGTTAATATCCAACAATGTGCGTGGACAAATACGCCACAGTTAACACGTAAATATATATAAGGGACATATCTACCCCAAGGAAATTGTGAATTTACTATCTGAGAAAAGAAAGCAAAGAAAGCGGTGGCAGCTAACAAGATGCCCACGGGATAAAACATTATTAAATAACCTAACTAAACGATTTAAGAGGAAAATTCTACGATTTGAGGATGAATGTCTGAATGCTAACCTTGTGCAGCTAACCAACGACCAATCAACGGATTTTTCTCTTTAGAAAGCGACAAGAAAATTAAAAAGGCCGATAATGCAAATACCGCCCATCAGAAACAGCGACGGAAAATGGGCCATAAGCAATGAACAAAAAGCGTTTAGGTTTGCCCAATACTTACAAGACACCTTTCAACCCAATGAGAGCTACGAGTACATAGACATACTTGAGAGTGAAAAGTCATCACAAAGTCAAAGAATTCGACTTGTGACTCCTAAAGAAGTTCTGAAAGAAATTCAAACCAACATTAGCTCAAAGAAATCCCCGGGTGACGACCTCATAACAGGAGAAATTTTAAAACATCTCCCGCGCAAAGCCATAGTAAAGCTGACCAGACTTATCAATGCTGCATTTATGCTAAAACATGTACTTGATCCATGGAAGGTTGCTGAAGTCATTATGATCGCGAAGCCTGGGAAAACACCCCATGAAGCATCATCATATAGACCCATTTCCCTGTTGCCCGTATTATCGAAACTATTTGAAAAACTGTTACTTAGACGGTTAAAGCCAATAATAGAA
Source organism: Agrochola macilenta (assembly GCA_916701695.1). Taxonomy (NCBI): domain Eukaryota; kingdom Metazoa; phylum Arthropoda; class Insecta; order Lepidoptera; family Noctuidae; genus Agrochola; species Agrochola macilenta. The sequence continues at coordinate 12,215,236 of OU753562.1, forward strand.
GAAAAAGACCTAATACCAAACCATCAATTTGGCTTCAGGGACAAAACACTCTACAATAGACCAGGTACACATAATTACTAACATTATTGAAAAAACACTCGAAAACAAGCAAGTCTGCGCCACCGTTTTCCTAGATGTCGCGCAAGCTTTTGATAAAGTTTGGCATGAGGGTCTGGTAGGTAATAGGTAATACGGGCTGGTATCCGCAACTCCACGACTAAGCGCGTATTTTGCGTACGAGGGTCTGGTATTTAAACTCAGACGCATACTACCTCCAGAATTTGCAGACATTCTAGAATCATATATAATTAACAGAATGTTTAGAATAAGGCAAGAGGATGCATATTCCGAGCTAAAAACTATAAAAGCTGGGATACCACAAGGAAGTGTGTTAGGCCCAATCCTGTACTTACTATACACATACAATATCCCAGAGCTGGAAAACAACACCATTGCGACCTTTGCAGATGACACTGCTATTATGGCTACCGGATCAAGCCACAAAGAAGCAGTCGAAAAAGTTCAACTAGCTGTGAACAAAGTTTATGACTGGACACAAAAGTGGAAGATCAAACTGAATGAATCAAAATCAATTCATATTGACTTCACTTATAAACACTGTGATTACCACCCAATCTATATAAATGGCATGCAAGTCCCTTATGCTAATACAGCCAAATACCTTGGCATAATCTTGACGCCAAACTGCGTTGGAAATCTCACGCCAAAAAGAAAAAACAGGAACTCGACATACGTTATAAAAGTATGTATTGGTTACTCGGAAGGAAATCCTGCCTATCAATACATAATAAAATTATATTATACAAGCATATTCTTATGCCACTTTGGACGTATGGCATCCAACTTTGGGGCTGTACTAAACAAAGCAACGTCAAAATAATTCAACAATTCCAAAACAAAGTACTCAGGGACGCTGTAAATGCGCCATGGTACATTAGAAATGACGACCTCCCGTGACCTTAAAATAGAATTCGTCACCACCATCATTCAAAAATTTGCTGAAGCCCACGAACGCAGACTCCACCAGCATGTGAATATCGAGGCAATTCAGCTGCTAGACAACACAGACATAGTGCGTAGGCTAAAGAGAACTAAACCATTTGAGTTAGTGTAGTGTGTAAATAGTGAATTAATAATAAATAGTAACAATGCTGTGCTATACCTGTGATACATGAACAAAGTGTTTTACCAATTATCAGACCCTAAGAAAGTGCAACGAAATTGACCTTGTGTAAAAGTGCAAATTGACATTATTCTTAGCTATAATATAACCTATCTCGTAAAATATTAAGTTAGAATCAAATTACTTATTAGTCTATTAGGCTAGATTGTAATCAATTACTAAGAACGTCAGTTCTTATTAATACAGAAAAAAAAAACTGTCCCTATTCGGCAATTATCATAAAGTAAATATACATACCTACATTATATAACGTTGCCCAAGAAAAACGCCAAGGATAAAAGTATATTTAGAAAGTAGGTATAAAAAATTAACTAAAAAGAGTTTTATGTAATAGTCATCAATAAGAGGGAAGTATTCCTTGGCTGTACGAAACAATTAGGATGAGGACCAAAATTTTAATGACTCCTAATCACCAAATACTGTCAATAACTAAGTAAAAAGCTAACAAAGTAGCTAACTTTGTGGTAGACGTACGTAGCTAACGTTGTACAAATGGACATCTCAACACGATAAAACAGATTTTATTAATTAACACTTCAAGTTACAAAACTACCAGCGGTCATTAACCCCACATCAATTTTTTATTTATTTTTGTCACGTCTTTGGAGTTTCCCTTGCTAATTTAATTAGACCCTGTATTTTCGTTAACAAAGAGCTAAGATGTTTTAGAGCAGATTTGACGCCAGACTTAGCCCAGGCACGTACGGGAGAGTTTTCATCGCGCACTGGATTTTCAACTCTCGGTGTTGAGCCGAGCATTGAGAATCCAACAGAATGCATCCCAGCGCGTCAAACAGATAGTTGGATTTTCAACTCTCGGTGCTAAGCAGTGCGTTGAAAATTAAGTGCACGATAAAAAATCGCCCGTGAGTAGGAAGGCTTATGCTGGCTTACTACGGCGCGTGATAGCTGATAACGATCCGCAATCTTCAACTTGTGTTTGTGGCGAAGCGTAAACGCTTCGTCATCCGTCTGTCTGCTCGTTCGTATGTCCCTTATTACAAACTTGTTGTTTGCGCCCAAGGTGCGTTCTTTTGTACGTTTCTAGAGGGAGTAGTGCGATAATTGTATTATTACCTGAGCTATAGTGGAGGCGGCTAGGTTGTTGACATCGATGACATTAGCGTCGGCGGTGGCCGGCTGCACCTCCGACAGTTGTTGTTCTGCTAACAACGCGCTGAAGTTGGATGTGGGCAGCTTGCGGTGCGATATGACTTCGAGACGACTCTCTTCCGTCTGTTCTGGTTCTATGCAGTAGATCTCCTGCAAGAGTTCAGGTATTATAACTATTCACATATTCTTATAGACGAAGATGGCGATACAAACTCTTATGGAGAGATGGAGTGAGGCCTATCCCCACCAGTGGGACAGTAAGGGCGAAATTGCTCTCCGAAAGTCAGTCATGATTAGCGACACTTCACAGTCGTGAGTGAAAAGACTATACAAAGTGTTTCTTTTGATATCCCATAACTCTAGGGTATTAATGCGAGGATGTCAAAGAATCAACTGGCATGTTCTTATTTTTTTCATTTTTCATACAAAAATATTTGACAAAGTCACGATTATTTATGTAAAACATCCTTACGTTAGAGCAACGGTTCTCAATTTTTTTTGGCTACGGAACTCTTTTGGAAAACGAAATATTTGATGAGCCCTAAAATAATGACCCACCAGCGGAACAAAGTGGATTGTTCATAGTTTTGTCGTCTACTAGCTGTGTCCCACTAATTGATTTTGGTGGAGCAAATAACACTCGCATAAACTCTGAGTACACTTTTTCCCACTAGGTCCCTGTTGGATTTTAATATTATGGCGAAAATAAAAAAACAAGTTGGAATAATAAAAAATATTCTTATGATGCTGAAAATACCACAAAGCAATGACGTCCGCAGCTGGACATAGGCCATAGGCAAATATTTTCGCGGGGCCCCCACAGAGGCTTCAGCGGAGCACAATTTAAGTATAGCTGCGTTAGAGTTATGGGACATCAAAAGGAACAGGTTGTATAAGAGTAGGGGAAGACCAAAGGATGGACTGTGTGAAAGGTTAAGTGACTACAACGGGGGGTGAAGAGAACTATGGAAGAAAGACATGTTTTGCCGACCACAACTGTAACACAAATAAAAACTTTTAACAAAAAAAAAAAACAACCGACTTCCGAAAAAAACACTACAAAGAGAAAAATTACTTTAATTTCGGAAGTCGGTGTCTTTGGTTTTGAATTTTCGTTTTTTGCCACCGACTTCCGAAATTAAAGTTATTTCTATCTTTGTAGTGTTTTTTTTCGGAAGTCGGTTGTTTTTTTTTTGTAAAAAGTTTTTATTTTTCACTTTTTAGTTGTGGTGCCTACCCCACACAAATTCGATTACCAGTACCTGCTATGTAAATAACAGTCACAGGAAGTTATAATCATATCATCCACATAAACAAAGTGGGAAAAAATACGTATTATTGAAGCTTACTCAAAAACTATCCCAGCAAAGTTAATAAAATTGATATGGGACCAATCCGGGAGCATACCCTTTCAAACAAAAAAAAATTTTGAAAATCGGTCCACAATTTACGGAGAAATCGACGGCCATACATTAAAAAAAAAAAAAAAAACATACATACGCGTCGAACATATAACCTCCTCCTTTTTGGAAGTCGGTTAATAAATTGGGGTACAAACTATACTGTAGATACACTGAGTAGTATTATGGCTCGGGTTTGTATAATATAATCGGCTCTTACGTGTGTTCTCTGCATAATACAATCGTGGTAAAAATTGCTGAGAAGTTTGTGTATACTTACAGAGTTATTTCTCATTAGGTACAGTCTAATGTCATCATCGAAGCAGGTACCAAAAGTACATTGTTTGAATACGCCGGTGGACGGGTCCAGTATCCGCTTCTTCGTTAATATTGGTTTTGAGTTGTGCGGTGTGAACACGTAAACTGAAATAAGAAGATTGTATTAGCCTACTCTTCTTATGGGTGTCAAAGCTAACTTACGAAGATAGACCGACACTTCCACCCAGTGATAAGAATTAGTAGAAAAGAACGAGATAACACTATCCAAATAGGTACACAGTTATAGATTTTAAAACATGCTTAAACAATAATTAATGAATTCAGAATGCTTACCATCATTATTTTTGGTAGCTACAGCCAGTTTATTGGAGAACCTATGAGCGGCCAAGCACGTTGGGTTGATTTGTACGAGCCATTTCACTGTCAACGATAATAAACTCCACACCGCCACGCAAGTTTCTGTCGTGCATACCAACTAGAAGTAAAAAACACATGATTTACTAAGGCGGCCATCTAAAAAGCGTACTTAAACTTTACAGTAAGCCTTACATACAAAAATTAACCTTATTTGTATTGTCTGAATGTTAATATTCGAATGAAACACTTAAGTAAAGTCCAAACATGCTTTATATATCTCAGACTATCCAAGTTGTATAATAATATGATACTTACGTAATGTGCAGCATCCCTGTTTCCGAACTGAACGTGTACGCCTTTAGGCCGTAACGCAGGGTGAGACAAAGTTGTACTGAGGTTACATAGATGAGTGTCCCATAAAGTCAGCTTGCAGCCAAACCACGCGGCGATCAGAGAACCATCCTGTGATATCGCTACACCCCCCATATCGTACTCACTATCCCTCCTCATAGGCACTTTGATTGTCTCATCGTCAACTAAAGAATGCTCCTTATGAATGTTGAACAACTTCTTTATAACATCATTGTTCTTTTCAACTTCTCTCAAGTACGGCAAGTCTTCATCCCTGCCAGGCTTATGTTTGACGCCATCTTTGAAACCGTTGAGAACACTGTTTGAAATGAACTGTCCAATCCCAGACGAGTAGTAGCACGCAGTTAAACAATTCCACGCGATCTTTTTACGATGTGTCTGTGAAGTATTTTCTTTCCTCCATATTCGGAACTTTTGGTCTGTGCCGGCTGATACGCAAAAGTCACCTCTATAGTTAAGTGCAAGAGAAACTACATTGCATCCTCCGTGGGATAGGTTGACGCATGTGTTGAGTTGGAAGGGTGTTGCGTTTTTGTATTGTGCTGACCAGAACTTAAGTTTCTCCTCTGGGTATATGATGCCGTCATTTCTGTACTCTGAGGTAACGAGCCAGTCGCCGTTACCGCTGACCGCAGCGCATGTCACCTCTGTTTCTAATGGCAATAGATTCCACCTCTCTGATGGTAAATTGTTCATTTCTGTTATGTCAAGCTGCAATAACAAAAAATAGAGATATTAGAATTAATTTAACGTATACGTTATTGTCAGCATATTATACTTGGGCCACAAGCTTGTTGCGCTCAGTCACAATGAGGCACGCGTGCACAGTGTCGTCATTGCTAAACACCAAGAATTGAACTTGGGATCAGATCAGTACGTCTGGTAGCGTAAAAGGCAGTGCACAATATGTGCTGTCCTATTTTTAGATATTTAGCATTGCGTGTAATGCAAAAATCTGGTTTTGCCTGAGTATTGTTATTCCAGATCTTCCTAAGATATTGACATTTCAGGACAATGTTCCTAGTAGAGATCCAAAAGGTATCTACTCACATTGTACAGCACTTTGTCGGTACTAGTGGAGTACAGCTGCAGATGCCCCGTGCGGCCCGCAGTGAGCAGGGCCGCGAGCTTCGCGTGGTACACGAGCGCGCCGCCCACCGCGCGCGCCGCCGGCGATACGCCGCCGCACTCCAGGATCGTGCACACCACGCGTAGCTGTGCGTTGGCTATTACTACCGCTGGAATTGTAAAAACGTATTGTGTGAATATTATATCAATATTTTTACGTTCAAACTTTCGGGAGACACATCGATCTCGTCGTAAATGATTTTATTTTTGTAAGTAGGTTACAAACACTTTTACACATCAATATTTAAAAAAACTACATGTGGTGGGTGTATCCCACTACTTAGAAGAAAAACCGAAACAATCTTATAGGTTACAGATTGTGACCTCTGAGTTTGTTTCGATACTTTAAAGTCCAGACCAGGGATGTTGCGGATGCTGATTTTTTCACATCCGCGAACGCGGATGTTAAGATATTTTATAAGTTTTTTTTTTTATAAGGTTGGTGAAATAAAAAAAATGATGGTATTATTAAAAATATATTTATTCTTAATAATAAGTGGATTCTAGGGATTACTAAAATAATACTCAAACACATTGTTAAACTCGTCTACTTACGAAGTTTTATTCAAAATCAAAAAACAAAAAATATTTTAACCATTTTGATATTGTGGTCAAAGAAAAAAAATTTTCAAACCAACTTGTTAGACGTCCACAAAAAAATGTTTGAGAATCACTGTGTACAATGGGACTGAGCGAGACCAACATACGGGTTCGACAAGAATAGCGATACATGACAAAATGTCAGAATGTCAATTAGACAGCCCGTTTCTGTGTTACCAGTAGTGTGTAATAATAACTCCCCAACCTCCTCTATTACTTATGCGAATCTGATACAATAAAGAGGTTTTAATTAAAAATTACGTTGGTATATGTTTGTTTCGTTTGATAAGACAAACGAAACGACAATTTCAATGCTTTGTATATATTTTTTAACAGAATGGTGATTGAAAATCTTTCCTTAAATTCGAGTTCTGTTGCAATAAAGTGGCAACTGAATAGTGACGTAGGCATGTGTCGCTCCCGGAATGCCATACCTTGTTTTATTATACCATGCTCCCTATCACCTACAGACATACGATTAGTTCGGAGCCCAAACAAAGAATGAATGACGACACGATTTGACAGTTGTCCCTACTCCCGACGATGTGTTTTTGCCCGTCCGAAAAGTTGAATTTGACACTTGTTTTGACGGAGCGATATGTCAGTTGATACGACATCAAAGTAGTTATCGTGCTGTCGACGAAAGTAAAAATTTGTGAAAATTTACCAAAATATGTTTGCTTTTTTTAATGCTCGAACTGCTCGAAGAAGCTCTACAGGAAGATCGGAGGCGACACCGATTATACATGCGCCGAAACTTTCGGTTGCCGAATATTCCCGATGTTGAGTTCATTGGAAATTATAGGCTCACACGAGAACTTTTTGAGGACCTGTGTGAGGATACCTCTTTTGCCTCAAAAAATACGACGATATGGTGTTGATCCAAGAATGAAGGTAATGACTAAGGATATAGATATTGAAGATTCTGCAACTTACTCGTATTGAGCTGTACGAGTATTACCAATCTGTTCCACCCATTTACTGTTGGTTTTGTTTACTTTTAGATCCTTGTTGCTCTTAATTTTTATGCCCGGTGGAGCTACAAAGGTGCAGTGGGCCTTAGCAGTGATGGCCCAATGGCACAACAGACAGTATCACGCTGTCTGCGGCATGTCACAAATGCACTCAACAGACCCTCAATTTTTCAAAAATATATAAAGTTTCCACAGAATTTGGCTGAGAGGAACTTTATAAAAAGACAGTAAGTTTGTACTATTTTTCTAAAACAGCTCTAGGTATTTTATAATATAAAGCCTTAACTGTTTAAGACGGAAATATGTCATTTGGACAATGATTACCTACCTATGCTTTGAAGTGTTATTACACTTTATCATTATAAAATTTTAATAAGCTGTATGTTTATAGATTTTATGAAAAGTATGACCTGCCAGGCATAGTCGGCTGCATTGACTGCACGCATGTGGCAATGGTGAAGCCCAGTGAACATGATGAGCGTTTCTTTAACAGGAAACATTTTCACTCCATAAATGTCCAAGTTGTAAGTACCTATGTTTCATGTAAAAATATATTCTAAGTTACACAGGTAAAGATAAAGTACCCTACGATAAAGTAGAATACATTAATTTTTATAACATATATAAAGTTAGCCTTGTGAATTCACTCATAGTACATGAGAATAGGTATGTCATTAATATATTTGAGTACTTGTTAATAGTCTGAGTTCTCATTATATTTAATTTTATTGGTATGTCTTACAAATATGTGATGCAGAATGCACAATTTTAAATGCCGATGCGTCCTATGGTGGAGCCACCCACGATTCTTTTATTTGGTCTCACCATGAGATTAAAACTTATCTGGAGAGTCTACAACAGGAGACAGTACATCTATTGGGTATGTAGTTCTATTTAAATGTTTATCTCTTATAATTTGTTTCTACTGGCTGTTATTTGGTTTTTCTACAAAAGTTAAAAATGAGTTCAAGGTGTTACCTGTGGCAGACATATAAGTGCAATTGCTGGAAAGAAATAGGCAAACTTTCCTAATAAAACATGTCCATAAATGCAAAGGGCATCTTATTTATATTGATTTTTTATTTTCCTTACAGAACAATGGGTGTTGGGGCGGCTGGAAGATTGTGATATAAAAAGGATTTCTACAATAAAAACATGTTTTTTTTTATAACAAAATGTTTTTTATTTATTTATCACCAATAAAATCTGAATAAAATTAATAATCAACAACAGTGCCTCAATTTGCGCTTGAGTTGCTGGTGGAGCGGTTGGGGCCATTTCACTATATTATGTTATTTTTTAACGAATTTCTCGATGATATTTACCTATGTACCAACTAACGAAAATAAAAAACTTTGACAATCCATTTGAAATTTACCGTCAAAAAGAAAAAAGGCAAAGGTATCAACAGGATAAAGCCGCCATCCGGACAAAAATGGCAAAAATAATTCAATTGTTTATCTAAGACGTAATAAAAAGTAATTTGTTAAAAATGTGGTCATTTACTAACACAACTATATGGTTTTTTTGTTTATTTTAAACTTGAAAACCGCAAAATAAGTAAACCGGTAATCGACCGGTAAAATAGCGCAACTCTATCGTCATGTATCATTCGCTCACAAATATTATCTATGATTCCGTTCGAAGCTCGTGAATCCGAAATCAATAGGGAGTAGGGTACACGCCGACGTTTCGGACTACCTTCGGACGGGCCCGTCTTTTCGTTGACGGACTTAGGGAGTAGACCCCGGCCCCGCCATTATCTTTCTTGTCGCGACCTGTGCTACATCCGCATCCGCATAAACATCCGCATTAATTATTGCGGATGCGGTGGTCTAAATCGATGCGGAAGTTCCGCGGTTGCGGATGTCCGCAACATCCCTGGTCCAGACGGTTTTTATCACTTGCATATTTTGGGATTGTGACCAGTTTAGGACATGAAAGGACGAATATTAAAGAATCTAGTTAGATTTGCGATTAGCTTATATCTGTTTAGAGACCAAAAAGAGTTGGCCAAACACGTGAGTGAAATTGTAAACATCTAAACTCATCTAGAATAATCAACTTTAAAATTATTGAAATAAGGTTGAATTTTTATTGCACTTACAATTATTGGTTAATGTCAAGGCGACATGGCTGTTGTTGGTAGTAATAAATCTGATCATTCCAGGCAGACGAGGGATGAAGGCCTTTTCATTGGCTCTGTATGCTAAGTTGCCAATGGTCCATTTTACTAACACTTTCTCCATTCCACCAGTGTACAGATAATTGCCTGAAAATAAAATTTAAAACCGTCAGTAAGTTACGGCTTGGCCACGGACTTTGCTGTTATCAGCGGTAGCTTAGCGCGGGGGGTGAGCGGTAAAATCATATATACAAAAATGTATGAAGCATGCCACGAGGCGACGCTCGCAGCGGCAATTTTTTTGTTCCGACACCGCGCCGTTTGCCGCGCCGCCAAAACTCGTGGCCAAGCTCTTATGACTAGAGGATTTTCGATTCCTTGAATACATTTCTACACCTAATAATAGCCATAAGTTTTTAAGCAAAATATTTCATTCCAGATCATTATTGGTGATAACTGCAGCACACGTAGCATGACAACCATAGAAACAGGTTTTCTACGGGTTTTGTCGACGGAAGAATAGACAAAATGACAGATTGTGATTGTTTATCTGTCATTTTGTCTATTGTTCCATCGACAAAACCCGTTTCTATTGTGGTCATGCTAAGCATGCTGTTTCGTAATTCAATGTAGGCAAGTAAATGGCTATGGGCTTGTGTACCTGCAGCAACTTGCTTAAAAATGTTTAATGTGGTATAACACAGCACATTAAAGGTTTATGAGCACAGCGCAATCTATATCTACTTTATTTTCAAAATTACCTTGCAGGGAGAAACATGTAGCAAGTGGGGGTAAGAAGTGCCAATGCAACACTTCTCTTGCAATTTGTTTATAGTCAAACAAGTTTCCTCTGATGACCGTGGCTCGGCCCAACGCATCTGTAATAGCGACGGTGTTTGCTTTCTGATGGGCTGTCACTGACATTATGCGGTACCCATTGTGGTTGATTATTCTGTGAATAAAAAGAATATGTTTTTTTCCGAGATTGTGGGTTCACAGTGCAAGTACCAATAAGTACCAATGTTACTGTGACTTCAATAAATATGTACTTTACAATTTTATCTTGGACATTATTGACATCAGTAAAGGATAAACATTATCTTAGGGAACTTGCTATCTAATTACGTAACATATTTTCGTAAACGATTACAACTAATCTATTTAATTTTGACAGTTCAACAACATTCATTGTGTTATGTATGTTGTTTAGCAGATTTTTTTTTGGAACAGGGTCCAAGCTACCGGTGGTCAGGGCTCCTCAGAGAGGAAGTATTATTATTATTATTTCAAAATTGATTATTTGTAAAGTAAGTACTATAATCTGTCTTATTATTAATTTTGACTTGTTCAGAATTAACTTTTAATAAATAAAACTTACTTACGTAGTTTTAACATGTGGTTGCTGTAGATTCTGTATGTATAAGAATTTTGTTCCATTAGTAATTGCTGCATATCGGTCTCCATTACACCATCCTAATGATACACAGACCATGTCACCGTATGTTGGTTTTGTGTCTCTGTACTCATACAACAGCTCACCGGTCTTTACGGAATAAGTGCTGAGATTTAGTTGTTTTTCTTTAGAGGAGCTTGTAATGCAGCATTCATTGCTGTCCACCAAGTCAAATGTATGTACTTTTACATTTTTTGGGAGTCTGAGTTTCTGCAAATACAATTTAAAACTTATTACACAATATCATATACAAAATAAATAAATAATAAATATGAAAGAAAAATATTTTTTCAAATAATATTTAGCACATAACAGCAAAATATGAGTACTTAACTCATATTATAATAATAATTTAAAAAAACATTTACAGTAAAATTAGTGTAGAGGTTAGTTATGTTTTGATTTCAATAATACTAACAATTTCTCTAAGAACAGCTCCATTCTCCCAAGTCCATGTTGTAACAAAGCCCGTGTCTGAGCAGCCATACAAGTTATAGTCTTCATTTTCTGGAAACTGTATAGCAATGAGCTCATTTACTGGACTCTCCGTTTCAAGTGTACGGACACAGTCTCCTGTTTGAATATTGTACACTCGTACTATGTTTTCGACGATAATTGCTACTGACCTGAAATCACCATGAAGCTGTGTAAGTAATTGAGCATAAGAAAACATAATAGAGGACGTAATAAAGTAATTCAACATACTCTCCATCCGGTGAGAAAACAGGACGATGTTCGATGATACTCCGGCCTGCTTTTCTATGAAAATTATAATTAACGTCTTTTTCACTATCACCATTTACCATAACACCCATTTTGAAGATTTAAAAGGCTGTATTGAGTAAGTTATTCTTTACGTATTTCAATAAACACACGAATGTTGCACTCGAACATATGAGATAACCTCAATCTTTATGTCATGTTGAAATCATAATTTTTGTGATCTCTAGCATTGTTAAAAAGAGTTAGTGATAAAATTTGTGCTATGAGAGAAAGAGACTGCTTCAATGTCAATGCTTTAGAATAGGCCCTTAACTTTTTGGAAATTGGTATCTGGAACGCAATTGCATTTCGTTCGGAAATGCAATGTATCAAAAACGACTGATGGGATTGGGAGGACTGGGCCCTGGGGAATAAGGGATAATCATCATCAAAATATATCGTGTGCTGTAATATTGTGAACTAATGTGCATAGTATTGTGCCACTGAAAAGGGGTTTTAAACTTATTTTTATATAAAAAGTACTCTCTGTTATACTGTACACTACTTTCCAAGAAATCAGTTTCCTAACGTTTACATTGATGTCATATTTGACAAACTGAAAAGCATGTGTCAATGTTTGTCAATTCGGATTAACACAGAGTTTTAAATTATTGAGATTCAGTTCAAATTAATTATTGTATGTGCATTTCTATCTTAATTTATCGTCCGCATTTGCACTCCACACCACAATGTCTGCCGAAATAGCAGAAGCCCAACTCCAAGTTCGGTTTATAACCAAACAAGAACAGTGAGTAACATTGTGCATCCGGCGTGGCGAGGCATGGTAGGCTCTGAAAAACATACTAAATATTGTTTTTTTTGTTATAGATATGCAGTACCAGACAGTCCTTACGCAATTCAGAGTAACACTCAGTCGACAGAGTTGAATACTTTGATAAATGCTTTGTTGAAAGAGACAAATCCATCACTAGAGAAGGCTGTTGAGTTTGATTTCTTAGTATGTGGGGAGCTCTTGTGTACGTCGCTCGCAGAGCATTTACAAGAGAAAGGAGCGTCTACAGAAGAGACATTAGAAATAGAATATCTGGAAAGATTTCCTGCACCGGCACCACAGGATTGCTTGATGCATGATGACTGGGTTTCCACAGTCCATGCACACACAAACTGGTAAATGATAAGTTTTTACCGCATCTTGTTCTTATTTCTATAATATAATCCTGGGTTTAGCTGCTTGTGTTATTAAAATATAAATAAAATGTTTTTCCAGGATTTTATCTGGTTGCTATGACAACAGCATTCACATTTGGAGTACCAAGGGTCAACACAAACTTGCCATTCCCGGACATACATCTCCAGTAAAAGCTGTTTCTTGGGTCTCTTTCAATGGTGATCAAGCAGTATTTGCAAGGTAGATAAATAAATAATAATAATTCAAACAACAAAACTTTATTAAAAGTGCAGGTTAAATAGTACTAAATAACCATAAATCAGTTCTATTTTCTAAAACAAGTCATGTCGTTTCAGTGGCTCCCATGACCAGTCAGCTATGCTATGGGTGTGGAACGTACCCCGCAACTCAGTTGACTGTGTGGTGACATGTCGCGGACATGAAAAAGGAGTAGAATGTCTAGCAGTATCTGCTGATGCCAACCGCTTTGCCACGGGCAGTTGGGACAACAATGTCTGCTTGTGGAGTACTAGTAAGTTCTGGTTTAAAGATACATTGATTAATAAAAAAAATATTCTTTTGGTGCTCATTGTCATTCCTTTTGAATGGTCCTGCTTCTTTAAAAGAAAAACTCCTTCTTCTGACAGGTAATAGGGATATTGATAAAAAAAAATTTTTGGTCCATCTGACCATCTTAAAAAAATATTGGACATAATGTATTTTTTCTTTTTTTATGTAATCAAAAGATTACGGCAATAAATTGAGTAGGCAATGCGTAAAAATGTAAAAGTGACTTCACTGGCCGGCAGATTTTATACTGACTTGTGACGTAGCGAGCCCCCACTCCCCAACTTTAATGCGTTTTATCTAAACCATTTTTATTATTATGATAAAGCAAAAATATGTGTCAAATTTTTTATTATTATGTGAATGACGGACTAAATAGTTTTATTTTTTCCCAGTCAACATCCCTATTGCCTGTACCTTATAAATTATTATGCAATATACTAAGTATATGTCTATGCATTTCACTTTCAGGTTTATCAGATGAGGATAATGTACCAGCAAAGAAAAGAAGTAAACCTGAACAGGGAAATACTAGGGTCAGTATTATTAATCTCACTTAAAAGGCTAACTTTTAAAGATTATACTAATAGAAGGTGTGGTGAAAGTAACAAACATGATGCTGATAGAAGAGAACAAGCTCCACATTCTTGAAAGTCTTCTTATGATGATTGTTGGTAAAAGTTGATAGCAACAGGACTAAGAAATGTTTTTGCATTTAAAATTCAGACTGCCAGGTGTCCAGTGAGTGTGAATACCTGTGTTTCCTGTTGGCGCTATCTGCCAATATCCTAAGTAACTGTGCTTCTACATGTTCAAAACTTTTATGGAAGAAATTTGGCTTAAAGTCTTGAAAATAAGATCCATATTAGATTACCGCCTATCATGTAGCATTTGCCAATGCTACATGATATAATCATCCTAATGTGTACTATAGTCTGTTCCAAAAGTATCTCATGAAAGTGTAAACAGAACCTATTCAGGTTAAGTTCTTACATAATTAATACAGAATAATGTATATTTAGAAGGTTTCAACTTTATATCCAAATTACCAAAATTACTGTTTGAATAACATTATTTATTTATTTATAAAGGTACTTCTGAATTTTAAGAACTATAGGTAACAAAAGCGTCAGACTTCGCAGTCGCCGTGTGTTATGGCTCCTACACACTATGCCGGCGGCCGCGCGGCACGTACCCCCGGCTTTTGCGCCTTCATTTCCTTGGCGATCCTTTGTGCGGCAAGGCCCACTTACTTAAGACTAAGACGTAAACAATATAAATTGAAATAAAAATCTGATCAAAATAGAAAGTATTGCTAATAAAATAAAGTTTTCTATTATAGGGTAAAAAGTTGAAGTTTCCAAAATATATACTAACATATAAATTGTCAATGCATTTTCGGGATGACAGTATTTTGAGTTGAAAGATTTTTATGGAATCATGGTATAAATCGACATCTGGCACAGATTTTATAAAACAGTTCATCTCTCTACTGAGTCTGCTTAGTTAAATTGTAATTTAAATATTGTTGATGAAGATTTGCACTTCGTTATAATCTTTCAGGTGATTTAAAATTAGAATTTTGGGTTTAAGTATTCAAATAATCAAATCAAAGCACAATATTTTTCACTTTTTCGTTTTTCATCACTTGCTTCAAAAACGGTGAAGGAAACAAACCGGAGATATATTTCTCGACGGCATTTGAAGCCAAGTCAGAGACCCATGGGCGGCTTTAAAACTCTAAAACCAGGTTAGTCACTAACCACACGAAAAGACTATTTTTTAAAGTGGCACTACAAATTGGCACCCACAGGTACGTTTTCGGATCCATTTGTTTACGTTTTCATCAGATACTTTTGGAACAGACCATACATATTATTTTGCTCGGACTAGGTTTCATTCTAAGTTAATTTAATGGATAAGATTTTTCACTAGGAGCCTTTGTCAACTTTGAAAGGCCATAGAGAGGCAGTATCGGGCGTGCAATGGATGGATTTCAACACAGTGCTGTCCAGTGGATGGGACCATTTGTTAAAACTATGGGATTGTGAGCTTGGTGGCATCAAACAGGAGCTTGCTGGTAACAAATTTTCTATGGTTTTGGCGTGGTTTTAGTCAATGCATTTTTTCTCGTGGCTAAGTAATAACAGCTGCACGGTTCTATCCATCAGGTTAACCTACCTTTGCCGGGGTTGGTCTGTGGATGGGTGACCATCTTAACATACTAAGACTCCTCCGTGCTTCGGAAAGCACATTAAGCCGTTGGTCCCGGCTGTCATTCGTGGATCTTTGACAGTCGGTACGGGTCGTCAGAAGCCCGGAAGTCTGCCAACCAGTCTTACCAAGGAGTATCTTATTACCCAGTTAGTGGAGGTCAGATAGGCAGTTGCTCCATGTAAAATACGGTATTCAGCTGCATCCGGTTAGACTGGAAGCCGACCCCAACATAGTTAGGAGAAGGCTAGGCAGATTGATTTTTGATTGATTGCATTTTTCCTGCCCAGGGTACGCCGGTTAAACGCTTTTCGTTACTCGTATGGACGCTTTTATACCCTATGATCTAACCTCTATATGACTGATCATAATGGTCAAATTACTTGGGTATTTGGCGTCAGTGGCGTATTTTATGTCCTCTTAAGTGCAGATGTAGGGACACTTTTGACCCTCTAGCAAGTGGGACATGATCTGGTCGGGAACACAGCATTCACACTGAGTATCGGAATCGGAAGGCTCTTTAATCAATTAATCAAGTAATTTGACAAGATGTATCATCAATACGAAAGCAGGAGGAATGGTCGAGGTTTTTCGAAAGAAATATGACTGTTACAGGCCGCGACAGAACCTATACGGTTGCTCGAAAGACGCTTGCTTTTAATACTTACTTAATTGATATTTTTAGGTAACAAAGCATTCTTCGACGTGGACTGGTCTCCGCTAAACAACAGTATTGTGACAGCATCAGCAGACAGACACATTCGTTTATATGACCCTAGATCTACAGGTTTGTTTAAATTTTACTACGCTTGTGTATATTTCTTCATAGTCTATTTACGCATGAGTACATTTTTTTTTGGGTGGGAAATTATCAAATAACTTCTCCCGCGCTGGGCGGAGCGGGAGGGCGTGTCAGACTTTTACTGACTAAAACCCACCCGTGTTCCTTCCGTTGCCTGTGTCCGGGGCCGCGATATCCCTTTCGGACAAACTCGCAACCCTGGCAGGGACGCATATGTCTAAGTTAGGCATTGAAGTCGCGTTGACGCTGCGCAAAATGCAAAGTTTTAATGCCTATGCTGCACATTGTTTGACAAAAGCCAACGCTGGACTTTTTGATGTGTAACATCTTTCTTCTTGCTTTCCTGCAATCTGTGGGAGGGAAGGAAATAAGTAACAGGAAGCCGGGGAATCGCGCGCTATTTGATTTGACCAATGAGCGCGCGCGGGGCTAGAATTGGCGGTCAGATATTACCAACCCATTTTCCGAGAGGTTGGTACTGTCCGCCAAGACGTCAGATGTCATAATATGCGACTACTGTAAGGCTCGCTGGTTTTTTCTTCTTCTTATCATTACCACATTCAAACTGTGCTTAATCAATCTACGCGGTTGCTAGATCTGAGACCAACTCTTCATTATATTACACTCTTCACTTATAATCTTATAAGAATAGGTACACTTATAGTAGGTACACACGGCTACATATCAAGCTATACATTTCCAGTATAAGCTGACCTCTCAATGCACGGAAATTGTTTATAACGCGAGATCAGCCTATACTGGAAATGTGTAGCTAGATTTGTAGCCTTGCCTACACTCCCATTTCCCCAGTTATGTTTTAAGTTCCATGTAATAAGAGGCGAGCCTAGCGCCATCAACCGGCTACAAATCCAGACTCCGGACTGCTACTGAGAACTTCCAGAAGGAAAAACCCAGTAACACTGTCCAACCTGGGAATCGAACCCAGCACCTCATGCTCAACAGTAGCGCGTGACGTCTAGACCAACGAGGCCTCTGCCTAACCCTTCGGGGAAACAAGACGTGATGTCTTATAAGATTCATTTAATTCTTTATTGTATAATATACGTACTAATGTTACAGAGAGCATCGTGAAGACGACGTTCACTTCCCACACGGGGTGGGTGCAGTCCGTCCGGTGGTCCAAGACGAAGGACACATTGTTCCTTTCTGCTGGCTATGATGGACAAGTTAAACTGTGGGAAACTAGGAGGTAAGTAATGACCAGTTATTTCTTCGCTTAGATTTGTTCAGGATATTTCATTGAAGCCAGTCATTATTGATAAGTTTCACACACATCCCTTGCTACGCATCCTCGCTCATCTCTAGTGGATACGCAGCCTTAGTGTATTACTAGCTTCATTATTTCCAAGAGTTTTTCCAATCAATCAATGCCCAGGTACCGAGTGGTTTGGTTAATAACAATTAAATAAACGAGATGCCACATCTTTATGTAACTTATTCTTATAATCATAAGGTTCAAAATAGAAGCAATTCACACATTTTCGTCAACTGCATTTTAATGTCATTTATGCCTTTTTCTAGTCCCCGCACG
The DNA here is from genome assembly GCA_916701695.1 of Agrochola macilenta. Lineage (NCBI taxonomy): Eukaryota > Metazoa > Arthropoda > Insecta > Lepidoptera > Noctuidae > Agrochola > Agrochola macilenta. The sequence goes on from OU753562.1 coordinate 12,233,267, forward strand.
CCTCTGTACGATCTGAGCGGACACGAAGACAAAGTCCTATGCTGTGATTGGTCCAACCCTACGCTACTCGTCAGCGGCTCAAGTGACAACACCCTTAGAATATTCAAAGCGAAACACTACGGAAGCGCGTGAGGGTTAATTTCCATATTATGACTGACCAATACCTACTAGTGTTCGAAATACATTTTGATGTTTTATTTAATTTTTTTACAAAATGTTTCGAGTTTTATTCACAAGTGAAGCGTCCGTCTTAGGTATACGTCATGTTATTTAGATTAAAATTTCTATTAGTGGATAAGACGAATAATAAATAAGTTGAATTTTAATCTGTTTCTAATTTTGGGATAACTTCCTCGGCAACTGAGAACCATGGGCATACACGCATAACCTCACCTGGCCTTGCCTTCTACCTATGAGGGTAGGCAAACACTCCAGAACGCCACCTGCTACGATACACTTACAAACTCTTTTTGCCTCGTTTACGTTCATACATCAGGCCATACACGCGCGCCGGTTGCCAGTACTACGCACCTGACCTTTCTGAAGAACATTCCTAACATGGTATAATAAAACAAGGTATGGCACTCCGAAACACAATGGTCACGTGGGAGACACAAGACTACGTCATCACCGCTATCCATGGTTCTCAAACTTTTTAGTTTGGGGAAATTTTATAAAACATTGACGTAATTATTAAATTACTTCTAGCTTTTGCCTGTAGCTCTACCCGCGCGTTGTAGGTTTCCCTAGACAAAAAAAAAACAAATTAGATAAATCTACTTTAGCATTCATAATATAAGTGTATATTCATTCTTAATAATAAGTGAATTCTAGGGATTACTAAAATAATACTCAAACACATTGTTAAACTCGTCTACTTACGAAGTTTTATTCAATATCAAAAAACAAAAAATATTTTAACCATTTTGATATTGTGGTCAAAGAAAAAAATGTAAGTAAGTAAGTAAGTAAGTAAGTATATTTATTTGTTTAAACATGGTATACATACATTGCATGCAAGATATTACAGTAGAAAAGAAAGTTCAAACATGTTCAGCCGCGTGACGTGGCGTACAAATTGTTGAGTGGCGTACAGTTGCTGGGTTTTAAACCGGGACTAAACTTATTAAATTCAAAATGATAAAATTACTATAACAATCGTACTACATTATCAATACAATTCAATTATCAATTCTATTCAATGTCAGTTCAATTATCAATTCAATTCAATGTCAAGTTAATTATTAATTCAATTATGTCAAGTTAATTATTAATTCAATTCAATGTCAATTCAATTTAATTATCAATACATTATACAATAAAATAAATTAAAATACATAATCATCAAGAAAAATTATCCTCTTTCATAAATTCCGAAATACTATAATAAGATCTCTCTATTAATAATTTTCTCAATTTCAATTTAAGGCCAGATACATCCAATAATCTCCATGACTTGGGCAATTTATTAAATATGGTCGGAGCCATGTAATAAATGCTCTTATGCAAAAGAGCAGTTTTACCGCCGCGAACACAGAGTAGAGTATTGTCACGTCTATTCCTTGGCACAGCATCAGACAAACGTTGGAATAAGTTAGGATGACTTACAGTGAACATTACCGTTTCCAAAATGTATAATGAGGGTAATGTCAATATTCTATGCTCTTTAAAATAGGGTTTGCAGCTGTCTGTTGTTTGAAGTCGAAACATCGATCTGATGCATCTTTTCTGGGCCCGAAACGCTACTTCATTGTCCGTACTATTTCCCCAGAAAATAACTCCGTATCTAAGAATGGATTCAGCCAATCCATAGTACGCAGTAATTAATGCATCTTTATTGAGAACCGCTGCTAGTTGTTTCAAAGCGTAGGCTGCACTACTTATTTTCTTACTCAGAGCTTCTATTTGGGGCTTCCAACACAACTTATCATCAATTATAAGTCCCAGAAATTTTGTTGTGTCAGTTGCATTTATATTAATATTATTATACTGGACATTATTATTGTTAGCTGTATGTGTACGTTGTCCGAAATGAATTACATTAGTCTTTTTTAAATTAATGATTAAATTATTATTATTAAGCCAATTTATGATAGATATAAGCGAATTATTAATGTCATGTTCATACGTACTTTTGTCATTACAAGCTATAGTCACAGTGCAATCGTCAGCAAAAATTGTCATTGGGTGGTCAACAGCTTTAGGCAAGTCATTTATATATAAAGTGAACATCGGAGGGCCCACCACACTGCCTTGCGGTACTCCGTATATTACTTCTCGTTCCTCGGATCTTACAGTTATCTCACGTTTGTTGCAAATTTGACTTATTTCGGTAACCTGCTTACGTTTGTGAAGATAAGATTCAATTAGTTTTAAGACGTTACCCCTAATACCATACGCTTCAAGTTTCGCTGCTAGGGAATTGTAATGCACACAATCAAAAGCCTGTGTCATGTCGCAGAAAATGGCGCACACAGGTGTCCTCTTATCTACGTTTAACATGACATTATGTAGAAATTCATAAATAGCCAGATTTATACTTTTGTTTTTGCGAAATCCCTTTTGTTCGTCAGCTAAAATGTGATATTTTTCTAAATAATTGTTGATTTCCCCAGATATATATTTTTCGAAGACTTTGGATAACACTGGTATAATCGCAATCGGTCTGTAGTTTGACATCAATTCGTGATTTTCCTTCTTATAAAGCGGTTTTACTATAGACTTTTTTAAAGAATCAGGAAAGGTGCCTGCGCTTATACAAAGATTGATAATGAAACATAAGTGTGTAGATATTATCAATGCAACTGCTTTTAATATTTTTGTGGCAATACCATCATAGCCAACGCTGTTCGTGTTTCTAAGTTTCATTATAATATAGAATATGTCATGTGGTGTACACGGAGCCAAAAACATAGACTGTGCTCTGCTATCGATCAGTGACGTTGAGTTCGTTCCTGCGTTACTTGTTGGCTGGATTTTATCGATAAAATAATTATTGAATGCATCGGCTATATCCTTCCTTTGAGCAATTTTTTTATTTTCAGAGTTGATGCAAGTAATACAAGTTCTCAAGTTTTCACTTTTGGACTTATTGATGATTTGCCATGTGGTTTTTGATTTGTTATTTGAGGTTTTAATATTGTAAGTGTTTTGAGCTTTTTTAGTTAGATTAATATTTTTTTTAAATAATCTTGAATAATTTTTGAATTTAACTCTGTTTGATTGATTTGGTTCTAACCTGTATTTCCATAGGAGATTCCTTTTATTTTTGCTGCAGATCTTAATCCCACGTGATACCCAAGCAGGTTTTTTTACTATGTTAACGGTAACAATTTTATTGGGGAAACATAAATCATAAAATAATTTGAAAGTTTCTATAAAACAGTTGTAAGCTGCATTTGAATCTTCCATCTCATACATATCGGAGAAGGAGAGACTGCCTAGACAAGTTTTGAATTTTTCTATATTTTCTGGACTGTAATCTCGTGTCATTTTACGATAATATTTATGAGCATCCTTTTTTCGTACGGGACACTTTAAAAGCTGTGCTGTGTGGTCGGATAGCGCGAACTCCACTACTTCAGTCTTACAACGTTTACCAAAATCATGAGCAAAATTGTCGATACATGTTCGGCTCGCAGTCCGAGTATGTTGCCTTAATGCTAGTTGTAAATTCGAGTTTAAGAGAATACATTCAAATTCGGTTGATTGCTTAGTTTTCTTTAAAATGTCAATGTTGTAATCACCAGCTATGACTATATTCTTACATCTTTGTTTGGATAAATATTTTAAAAGAATTTCAAGTTTATCAAAGAACTCATTTAAGTTATTTGAGTTCGGAACTCTATAAATACACACAAATATAATATTATAATCAGTCAATTTAACTGCACAACATTCAAATATGCTTTGTGATGACATTTTTGTTATGGTGGGCAATTCCTTCCATTGTAAGTTACGCTTAACGAGGATACATGCACCTCCTCGCTTACTCGCCTTTCTACTATAACATGCCGCTAAACTATAGTTAGGTATGTGTAACTGATTCTCACTGCCAGCCATCATAAAATGCTCAGAAATGCATATTACGTCTACATCAATATCTCGGTCGGAGAGCTCACTTAAACAGACTGAGAGAGCATCAGCTTTACTAAGGAGACCGGCAATGTTTTGATGTAATGTACATAAATATTTAGTCAAGAAAAAATTTATCCTTATTTGTTAAATTATTATCTAGGGTTATATCAATTTTATTACATTCGCGATTATTATATTGTATGTCAATTATTAAATTGTGTATGTCCTTAAATATAATATACATTCCATGGTTACTTATTGTACCAGTTCGTTTATCATATACCTTGTAGTCATAGGTTAAGTTTAAGTTACTGTCTAACAGATACAAATGTTCATAAGTCAATAGGTACATCTAGATACAAAAGATTATTGAAAGTTTCTACTCTACTGTTAAATAAATTAGCATGGTATCCGTATTTATAGGTCGGTGCACATATGATCACATTAGTATAATTTATGTTGTGAAACACTTCTCTTATTTGGAATATAATTTCAAAATAGTTATTAGTTTTCTTAAAGTCTTCATCGCCTAAAAGAACTACACAAAAGTCATTCATAGTAAATTTCACAAGTTTTTCCTGTAAGCCTTCCAGCAGGTGTTGAGTTTTCCCGTTCGATATCAAATAATGGCAGCAATCAAATGAGCTCGCAAACTTATCTTGCATTATACTGCATATGTTGTTTTTATTATTTGTACTTAATATACACAACTTATTTTTGTGGCGAACGAGTGGACTTTTCTTGTGAATACTGGGAGTGATAAGTTTATCTTGTTCCTCTATATCCTGATTGCTAGAACAACTTCTTTTTAAATTTGTGTCTAGGGTCGTTTGTTCCACACTAACAGATTTTCCGGCAATCACAGTACGATGATTAGGTAATTTTGAAGAAGAGTCAGCCTCATTCCCATCTCTCTTTTTCTGCTTCCGCACAGACGTTGGTGTGGCAGAAAGTGAGTCCCCATATCCAACCTTTTTATATAATTCTATGATTTTATGACATCTTTCCAGTTCCGATTTTAAATTCGTATTTTCTGCATTTAAGTTATCAATTTCATTATTTGCTATCAACAATTCTTCCGTTATAGATGATAATTTTATTTGTAGGTCACATAGTTCTGAGGTGTCGCATGGGTCAGGTAGGCTTTGCATCGTGGCATCAAAAAGTGACGAGTCAGAAGTGTTCATAACCGACACATTATTATACGACATTGATTTTCGCATTTTCCTAAATGTTATATTATTGCTCTCAGTTGCCATTATTATAATTAATATAAGTAATATAAGTAATCTGTGTATGTTTGAAACGAACTTGATGCCTTTCGTACCAACAAGAACAGTCTTGTAAATGAAAAAAAAAGAAAGAAAGATCTACAAAAAGTGACACAGTCCGTCAGGATCGAACTTGCGACACGGTGACTCGTGCAAGTTATGGTATCGTATGTAGGCCAGTTTACCACTCGACCAAGTACAGGTTAATCAACAGTGCGAAATACTGTATCTGCTCTGACTTTAAATAATTTTAAACTTTAGACAAGTCGTTATATGACTCATGCTGCAAAAATTTTCGCACTGTCACACTGTATTGTTAACACTTTTTTTAATCAATGTTTTTATTATGTTTTGAATAATATTATCGTCTTTTCGTAATGATTTTGTTGTTTTGAGAGTCAACACTGTATATTCTATAATTTCTAGCACGTAATTCTTATTAACAGGTCACTTTCAACACTCCACTTTTACTTTGATATTTCAATGTTCTGAGTACAGTTGTAGTCCGGATAACTATGAAACAGTTAGTTGCAGATGCTATTGTGACTTTAACACCACTCTCAAAGCTAAACATTCGGTAACACTATTTTTTTTTTATTTTTATTCACGGAGCCAATGTTTACGCGACGGCAGCGCCATCTCAACTGTATCAAACCAACTTGTTAGACGTCCACAAATAAATGTTTGAGAATCACTGTGTACAATGGGACTGAGCGAGACCAACATACGGGTTCGACAAGAATAGCGATACATGACAAAATGTCAGAATGCCAATTAGACAGCCCGTTTCTGTGTTACCAGTAGTGTGTAATAATAACTCCACAACCTACTTTATTACTTATGCGAATCTGATACAATAATGAGGTTTTAATTAAAAATTACGTTGGTATATGTTTGTTTCGTTTGATAAGACAAACGAAACGACAATTTCAATGCTTTGTATATATTTTTTAACAAAATGGTGATTGAAAATCTTTCCTTAAATTCGAGTTCTGTTGCAATAAAGTGGCAACTGAATAGTGACGTAGGCATGTGTCGCTCCCGGAATGCCATACCTTGTTTTATTATACCATGATTCCTAATAAGTTCAGTATGGGTCCTTCTAGGGCGACCTCTCCCGGCGTTTCCACTCACATCTGCCTTGTCAGTCGTCACCTTTTGTTAGTCTCCTTTCATTTATCCTATTCCTCCGCAGCATATTTCCTAATTAGGCCTAATTCTCCCCGCGTTGATGAGCCATACTCATGTTAAAGAAAACACAGCCTTTGTACTCAAATTATAATTATGTCATATCTCTTTGTATTTTACTGTGTGTACATAAATAAATAAATAAATAAATAGCCCAAGGTTTGAATACTAAGGGCTGATTTTTCAATAGTCAGATATCTTTTATCTGAAGAATAAATATGGCAGTTTGACATATTTTCTATACAAAAGCTGTCAAACCGCCCTAATTATTCCGCAAATAAAAGTTATCTGATGTTTGAAGAATTGGCCCTTAAAGTTGTATCTTTAATGTTTCTTCATCATTAAGTCTTTGCTGAAAACCAAAATGACACAATACTGGTCCTTGTTTTTACAGTTGAGTCACAGATGAATTAAATACAGATGAAACACTCTGCCTTTTAGATTTGAAGCTACAAGTAGGTACGCGGCGGGTTCGACTTGTCGAATTCAGTAAACGTAACTTAGTCAGAAGATATAAGAGTTACGCGATAGAAAGATAGGTAACTTCTAGGTGAATATAACTGTAGGTAATTAGTGCTGCGCGACCTAAATTACACTTTATTGTGTAGTAGCAAGAGTCGCTTTTTCAAGAGTGTCCCATTTCTACTAATCTGTGGTTAGGTGAAAACGATGCAATAGTTCAGGGATGGCGAACCAATGGCACCCGTGTCATTGGTTGACAGGTAACAAAATAATTTGGGCACAACATCTTTTCAGGAATTTATTTATCCTAGTCATCTAGTTTGCAACAGCAGAAGTCGCACTAATTAGTAATTTCATTTAAATAAATATTAAACTGTTAATGTTAACATTACTGTATAATAATAAAGGTATTAATGTGAAAGTGTTCCAAATAAAGAATATTATTGTGAATAATATCGTTTTTTCCAGTAGGCACCACTTTAGCAATTCTGCTAAAAGCGATTCATTCCCTCCAATATGGCAATATTTACACCAAATATGATTCAGATATGAATTGAATTGAGATATTATTCAGCTAATATGTGTCACACATCACGAAAAATAGAGGAATTGCTAATGAATTGCTGGGAATTCAGGAAATGCTTTTAGCAGAATTGCTAAAGTGGCTGTTTTAGGCCCCAGATTGTTTGTTGCCACGTTATGACCACATTCAATATTTATTTGCCTGTTCAAAATGGCACGTAGGTGTATAGAGTTTCGCCATCCCTGCAATAGTTTAATGTTATCAGAATCAGAAAGTTACGATAACATAAGAGTTTAGAAAGCAGAAAGTTGTGTAATTCCTACTTCCTTGTGGCTGGTTCACGCCTAGCAAAGCTGATCGTCGCGCGGTTTTCACTGCTACACAAATATCAACCTTGCTTTCGTTAAAATAAGGTCGATAATTAAAGTTTACAAGTGCGGGGTGCCCGCTCCGATGCTCTCGAAGAGTACCTAGTGGAAGTTTATATTTATTACCCGACTACGGCGAAGCAAAAAGGCGGGTTATGATTTTGTCTTCAATTTTATAGCAACCAGTGCAGTGTTGATATTTCTATGCATACACTCCGTTAGTTTTATTTGGACTATGCTATTTGGTTTGAAAATATTGGTAGGGTGGGTGGGTAGTTATGTTTGACTCGTTTGTTCAAGTTTTCGTATTTAATATTTCTCGACCTTTTTAGGGTTTTGTTACACCAAAGCAGTCGAGATCGTTTAAAGTCGATATTTTTTTGTTATTATATCATTTCGATCCGACATTGACCTCTGAATGAGCAAAGTGTGTATCGATCGATCGAGAACTATTTGTTGATTAGTTTATACTTGCTATCTATCTGGAGAAATACCCACTTTATCACAACAAGAGACGACTTATTCACGTCTACATGCTGGGACCTGTTTAATACAATTGACAATGCGACATAATATTTGTCTATAAATGACAAAACTGGCACATTTTCACGATAGGTGCTGATGCACAATGCAGAAAACGTAATAAAGAAACTTTAAAATTGTCGGGTTGCAAAATTTACGCCTGTCACTTTCGTTGGTTTTATTAAATAGGCCTCTTCGGTTATCCAGACAGATTTGTTTTGTTTTTTCAAGAAGGTTGGCTTTTTTAACTCGCCAGAATTAAATGAAGCAAACCTTCTTGATGTTCACCAAAAGCTCAAGGCTCAGTTATGCTAGAATTTGTTTTCTTAAAAATAAGGGAAATGGAAAGAAAATAATGTACTAGATTTGGTTTCGCTTGTTTTATTCAATCATTTTGCTCTTACAAAATATGTTCAATGCAAAGGAACATGACTCGTCACAATAAAACATGCTTCTTAGTACCATTTTGATTTATTTATATTATATTTTAGATTCCATTCAGCATAACTATAAATAATGCGGGTCACATAAAATGCTCATAGCACATTATAGAAACTTGCAAACACTTTGTAACAAAATAGATACATAACTTTCCTCTTTGTCTTTTCTCTGCGAGAAATGCTTTAGACTATTATCATAGTTATGCCAAACCTCACATCATAACACAACGAAGCAACATGTCCCTTAAAAATAATCTGTCTTACCAACAATTTCATTTCATTTTTTTTTACATTTTATGAAGTTTTTATTTTTTGCATTCATAATTCTATAATACTACCTAACTAAATATTTACCTATACTATGCTACTGTCTAGACTAGTCTGCTGGGTAGAACACCACACTATATTAATACACATTGGACAAATACAATCGTATCGACACTTCCGTTTTTTTCATGTAATTTTCTTCTTTACACTTATTCAACTACATAACGAAAGAGGTGAAAGCAAACTTGTTGAACTGAAACTTATCAAGAATGTGTTCACTATTCTCTTAGACGTGTAACTTACGCTAGCGGCGGCGGCGCGCGCGCGCGGCGTGCCGGCTTCAGTCCATTCAAATTAAATTATTTAATAAACTAACAAAGGAAACTACCCTAGAGCCGGCAGGGCGCGCCCGCGCCGCCTGCCCGACAAATATATTAAATCTAAGGCTCTATGCTATCTATCTTAGCGTCGAAACATTGTTTTCTATTCTATCCTATCTATAATTAAGCCTAATTTAAACCTAGCCGTCTTCGTGCCCGTAGCTTCACTATTCACTGTATCGACGTATCCGTGCGTTCGCTTATAATTAAATGACTTATTTTTAAAAACATCTACTTAACATTTCTATTCTTCGACATGATTTTCTGTTGAAACATAGTTTTGGTTTTCAAGACTTGGTTCCCCAATCGCATCTTTGTGCTCATCTTATGTTTTTATTTAGTTCTCACTACATATTATATTTATGTAAGTATTACAAATCATCGTCCGTAATCTCAAAGTAAAGTATTGTTATCTGTTATCACACATGTCTAGAATGTACAAGTGAGTTTAACTAGGAACATCTACGTTTCTGTCGAGTTTAATTAATTTAACATCATGTGTGAAAAATGCAACGATTAGACAGCCACATTATTTTCTTTCAGTTGTTAATACAAAATATTTAAACATAGTTTTTACATTATCACTACGTTTATGTAATACAGTAAGTTCTCTATTACCTGTAAAAATATTGTGTAAAGCACATGCAACTGCTATCTGAGCATTACTTTAGAGGAAGCTGAAGGCACTACCATCAAATCAACTTTTTATTGCTTAAATGGAAGGGAAGCATTAGAAAAATAATTTAGTGCTAAAATACTTTGCTTTCGACGGTGTTCTACTACACAGGACCGTGCCACGCTATAACTACAAGTCACCTAGATGAATACTTCACGTGCGTTACGTGACCTCGTTTTGGTACATGTCTATACTAAAATACATATTTGCTTTATACAACGACGATTTGCTTCTTGGAATGAAACTAAAACATTAGAGCAAGGAAATCATATGATACACTTATAAACGGTACGTTCAACCAAGGCTTGGGTGATTCTCATAACGTGAATTGAATCTATTTAATACATTGACATCAATTTTAAATGCAAAGTTTAGCGGAAATATCTATCGGAAGACTGCATTTACAGGAAGCCACAGTGTACGTGGAACACTAAACGATCAATACTTAACTAAGTACCACGCGACGCTCGGTACTACATTGCACTTTATGGTTATTACATTTCACAAGTAAAGGCGGTTCTTAATCAGTACAATAAAATTTGGCTTGATCAGACGTCGTACGAATACGGCACTGATCGTCGGAGTATTGTGGTTCAGTACGTAGACGTTCGTTCAGTACGTTCAGTACGTACAGAACCGGCTGTGTCAGCTCATCGCGATCGTACGGTCATGAGGCAGTCAGCTAATACAACTACTATCTGGGGCTACCTACGTGTTTGCGTTTTGTCTGTTCACACTCGAGAGTCGTGAGTTACGTTGTGCCTCTACGTGGAAGATGTTTAGCAGTAAGTTACTAGTACGAATCTAGTGAAAATGTTTTGAGCTAATGTATGTACATTTCAAAAAGTAATTCATTACGGAACAACAGTACAGTTCAGCCTTTTCCTGAATAAATTAAAATGATTGTTTACAAATCAAGTACAGATCTACTTACTCGTTCAAAATCTACGTTATTCATTCAAAACCTGCCGTCAGCTAGTTTCAGTTCCTGTATTGTTTCTTTTAAGTCGGTTCACAGGTTTTGAATAAAGAGGTTACCGCTTAATTGTCAGTTAAAATACAGTTAATATATCAAACATTTACCTAGTCTTCAGTCCCTGAGTTGTATAAATATTTTCCTACTTCTTACTCGACTTTAATGATTTGTATACTTTGGTTCTGATGAAACTCTTGACGTGCCAAAATAGAATTAAACAGTTGCGATATAGTAGGCTTTTACTCGTACCCGTCAACAATGTGTATACATGTATACATATCCATGTATAATTTATATATATTCAATATAAAAATATCAAATTTCATATAAAGTCATAAAGTGTACCCAAAACCTACGTGATGGTACAAAAAGTGCTCAATCACACCAAAACGGTGTTTACACTTTGGATTTCAAATCCATTTACATTTTATAATGTGGAAATCAATCGTGGAATTTTTGTTTGAGTTTTCTTCTAGTGGAATGTGCCGACCGCCTACAAAATAACAACTACAGTTGATTCAGTACATGATTCTCAAAAAAGGATCATTTCATTATTCACGTATTCAAACATGTGTTTTCAACGTACAAAAATTTGTATAGACTCGTAAAATGTATAAATAGACTTTACATACAACTGCTTATTGCTAAATGTTGCCGTATCATCAGCACTGTAGTGCCTACAAGCGCAGACGTCTCCGGTGGAAGTCATTGCCCATGCAGTAGTCGTAGTACACGTGTATGTAGTTCAGAGGCGCGCGGAGCGGCGAGTACTACAGTCTACACCTTGCAGTCCCTATGTTGTGAACCAAAACGCGGGTCAGAAATATTTGGAAGTTAAATGTAGGTATACATAAATTCAGTCTGTGTTCGGGTTTGGCAACGACGTTATTGTTATTGAAGTTTGTTTCATAATCGCATCTACACGCAGAAAATTAATAAGAAATACGATAATCCTATTTGTGATGAGAAAATAATGACTTTAAGACGAAATATAATTTTACGTACCTCTTACAAGCAATAGATTTGTTCAGGGAGGTTGTTTATGTCTATTTGAAAGACAATTTTAAGTTGGCTGACGGCCCATACACGTGGCGCTCGTTGGGTCAGTGAGCCATACGAAAATGAATCGCGATCTTTGGAAGACTGCGCCAGTATGAACATTGTTTCTGATAATAATACTGTTTTTTATACATATTCATACAAATATTCTGGGAACATAATGAGTTAGAGCACCATGCTAACGTATAAAGGTAAGTCTACACAATCTGCACTCAGGATGGTGTTCCCATGCTCCTGTAGCGAAACTTAATTTTGCTTTTACTACGTAGAGCTGCCTGAATTTATGTTTCCGACTATAAAATGACGCAACGACTGTATTTTAAAAATACTTAAACTCATCGGAAGATTCTAAATCCCCGGCTTTTTTATCGTACAAGATCTAATCGGTGTACCCACCATTACTAACCCTTACACACTTAATCATTTCATTATTCTTTACAATTTTTGTTAATATTTTTGATTCCATGATATGACCTTTTCCACCTATCTTTCTATCCGATTCTCAGATATTGCTCTCCTCATACACTCCGATGTAACAAAAAATAATTTAATAAAATGACACAAATTATTAATTTTATAATTTCTATATATACGTTTATATACTTTTGTATAATGTGATTGCACCATTTGTTTGATTTTAGTGATGTTCATTGTTTATGCGTAGTCAAAAAACAAACGGTAACTGAATAGTTACAGGTTTGAGTATGACATCAGCAATCAAATAATATTATAAGATTTACCGATTTTTTTGCATTGAGGACAAGTTTAATTTGTCACTTCATGCATGAAAACACTCTATGCTAAAATAAATACCTAACTATCTTAAATAATTCTGTCAACATGTACGAAATCTGCGCCTAAAATCTTAATGAATTTTCATAAAACAATAATAAAATTATAATGCAAAACACTTTTAAAATTGCAACTATATCTATACATCAAATCCTCTCCTCGAACCGTCAAAAGACCTCATCAAAACATCACAGCAAATCGAACGTCCAGCATAAAGCCAAGAGGACCAGCCAAATACGAAGCCCGTCGAGAAAATAAATAGTCGAGGCGATCAAGTAATAGGCTTAACAACTAGAGAGAGGCGCCGGCGGGCGAGGGCGCCGCGCAGCGGAGCTTTCGATGAAGTCTATAACGGCCGCAAATTAAAACTAAAACAAATTAACATCGTAAAAAGTCACAGTTGCTTTGATTTTTGGCTCGTGTACAGCACGTAGTGTTGTAGCGTGGCTTACGGTCTACTTGGGAGGCGGGTACGGCTGGTAGGCCTCGTCGGGCGACGCCGCCGTGGACGCGTGCTCGCTCTCCATCGGCATCTGGATGATCGGCGGGGTCGGACCCGCGAAGTACTGATACGGGTGCGACGTGAAATACTGCAACACAACATCGTGCCGTCTCAGCGCTCTATCGATATATTGATTGCCCCAGGTGTGTTAATTTTCATTGCATTTTTTCCATTGAACGGTTAAACATCATCCATCTTTGTGTGTATTATTAATTTCCCATTTTTAGCAAACACGAGGTAACACCAGGCACTTAGTGTCGTATAGCAGAGTGGCAGCATAACGTGTGGCAGAGAAAGCGAGAGGAGCGCTAAGTGAGCGGTGGATCGTAAGCAATGGGACACGGAAGGTTAGAGCGTTCGATTACAATTTTACTGTGCACTCACGTATAACTCATTTTCCGGCCTTAAGCTGTCCCAGTTTACCTGGAAAACAGAGAATTACTATCAGTCTTGTATTGTTTTTGACTGAATATATTCTCGTAAACCTCTGACTCGATAGTTGTGTAGTTTATGGGCCGTCTTCTGTTTTATAAAGGTTGCTAACCACCGCACTCCTCGTGCCCCGGCTTGGTTGACAACTGGCCCTCTGAAAGGTCTGCAATCGAGTACTTGCGGAATTGTAGAGTAAGACAGGACATTGATGCACCTAATTGAGAGAAATGGGCCAGTTGCCTAGTTGTGAAATGAGTACGGGACACTTACGTATTGGCTAGGCACAGCGTCGATGGGTATATGTGGGTGTGCCGGGTGCGTAGCGTGGTGCGCGGGGTGCGCGGGCGGGATGAGCGCGGCGTAGGGCGCCAGCCAGGCGGCCGGGTGCGCCGCGTGGTGGTGGTGGTGCAGCTGCGGGTGGTGGTGGAAGGCCGCCACGCCGTACATGCCGCCGCCGCTGCGATACACCCCGGCGCACTCGCCGCCAGCGCCGCCGCCGCCCACTCCTCCGGCGTAAACACCGCTTACAGCCATTGCGGCCTGGAATTGTAGAAAAGTACAATGAAATCTATTGAAAATCATTCAGTGTTTACAAATTCAAAATTTTGCAATGCAAAAAGAACGAAACCATCATAAGGAACACCTCAATTGCCAATTCAAAGAGGTGGACTTGCAAATGAAATTGATTTGTATGCAACTTAGATTCACAAAAAGTTGAAGAATGATTATCAGAATGTTATAATTAAGTATGCGGCTTCTTTACTTTAGTTCAATGAAGAAGAGTTAATACATTTACCTATATAATACGACAGTTCCCTGCTCTTGTTACTCAGCGACTCCTTGATAAAACTTGCACAACTATCGCTGCTGCCGGAAGGCGACTTATGCAAATTTTATCGCTAATGAAGACTTTGAGTTACGTAAGGTACCGGTTCTTTACGACAACCCCACGTTATTTGTTTAACGAAATTAAAACTAAAGGAGGGCCTCATCGCTTGTCAATCAGTGTACAAGGTTAAGTTATCTTATTACAGAAGACCCATGCCATGTTAGAGAACGACCAGGATTCCTACCAGTCTTGGTAGTTTCACACAGTCAGAAGCCGAAAATTCTATTCATTGGATTGCTGCAGGGTAGTCGTTCGAGTATTTCGATGCAACAGAGCAACACGTCAGAGTCAGAGCTTGGACTCTGACATGTTGTCCGACCCGTTATGGGTGCTGCCTACTTCTCAGTGCCCCAATATAGTTTGTAATGATGAATCGTCTTCAATCAGAATATGTAGGACAATCCTTTAACGCAGGGTTCATACGCTTGCTATTCCTGTTGGGTATGACTGTGAATGGCTATAAAAGTAAGGAAACAAGCAAAACCGGCCGAGTGCGTGTCGGTCCACGCACAATTAAGGGTTCCGTAGTTGGGATGAATTTATCCCAAGAACAAACTGAACATTTTAGTTGAAAAACATGTTCCCCCATACATTCCAACTGCAAATGTAAGTTTGTACGCACAATATTGACTGATTTACCATGTTATTTTAAGACCATAGACTTCTTATAGGTTTTCCTGTAATTTATAAGCAAAGAACTATTCTCTGCATATTTTTCAAAATTTCTCGGAGATAAGGCGGAATGGTAAATTTTCATCTATTTTATTAAATATCTTTAAAAGTATTTATTTTAACATTATTTTAAAATTGTCTTTCAGATCCTCGCAATAAGCCCTTTCATTTGATATGTCACACGCTACAGTTCCCAAAACTTCTTTTTTAATATTCTTATTTGCCCTCCAAAAGTGACCCACCGTATTCAAAATTAATTAATTTACGTTACACGTCCGTGTTGAAATTTGGTACACATATATATTTCTGTAACACAATTACAGAAATATATATGTGTACCAAATTTCAACTCAATCGGACCATTAGATTCGGAGCAAATTGGCTGTGACAGACAGACACACGAGTGATCCTATAAGGTTTCAGTTTTTTCCTTTTGAGATTGCGTGAAAGATGATATGACCAAAAAGGGGGGATACTACATTGACTACTGAGATGACGGCTAATAGATTTTGTATGGAAAAATAAATGCTGATCACCATAAATATATAGGATGAGGGCTGGAGGATGAAGATGCGTTTATAATGATGCCGTTATGATGTATGCTAGCTACTGAATGGGTAGCTGTCAACTGGCTACCTGGGTAATAGAATCGTTGTTGTCCCGCCATGCTCGTCCGTTGTTATCGTTTTGTTTATTGTACAGTGCCTTTTTCTTGTTACCGCCGTCGGCGAATTTAACTAGTAGAGGCTCCTTAGCGCCCGGGATCGGGTTGCCATTGAACATCTGAAACAAATAGAAATGTCAATTCAATTCAATTCAAAATATTTTATTTCACATAAACCTACATGGGCACTTATGAAACGTCAGAAGCTAGGAGCACGGTTCCAATTGGTCGTTTCGTATGGAGAAGAGCCGGCAAGAACCTCCACGGTTACTCCTTTAAAAATATAATAATAATAATAAATAAATAATATAATAAAATAATTGGCTTTTACAAATTATTTTCAAATAACAGTGTTAATAGGTATGGGAGGCCAGTGTAGGTCTTTCAACAAGTACCAGGTACTTAATAAAATAGAAAATGGTCAACAAATCTCCAGTCCACTAAGCCTACAGTAATGTGTTGAGTTTTATCTTGAATTACTTTCAGATCGTTGGGATACATGAGAAACAAAAAAAGCGTAAACGTATTTGTCTATCTAAACAGCGACTTTTTTTCTGATAACTATGTTTTTGCCTTATTTTTTATTTTGTTTCACTCACTTGAATAATCTGCTCGCACTTCTCCCTGGACTCCATCCTTGCAAAGCCCACACCTTTGCTTTGGCCGTGGGTGTCACGCAAGATTCGTGTGGACACCACTTGGCCAAACTTGGCCAGCAGTTGGTCCACATCGTTCTCCTTGAAGTGCGGCGGCAGGTTGGCCATGTACAGGTTGGTAGGATCCTGTTCTTGTTGCTGTAAATGCCCCGGAGTAATAGGTGAAGAACTTGCTCTCCAAATCTTCAATGTTTAAAAATTCAAATTGGAAGTTTCAGTGACATTATCAGAAAATTTCGAGCACCACAGTGGGTGATTAATTAGCAATAAACAAGTGCTGAGACTGAAATACTTTGAAAGTGCTTAGCACATTCAGCTGTTCTGGGGATTTGAGATTCATATACCATGTGACAAGCCCCGGAACCACTGTAAATGTTTTGATATGTGCGCTTATGACACAAAAATATCCATTGCATGGTTGCTTTTACCACCCACCATTAGGAAAGCATTATCATTCGGGGAGTTAATACATACTGCTTTATTTACATGTTTCCAATGTGTACGTGTGTGTGATGAAGCAGACTGTGACGTCACAAGATATCATCGGCTGCATGACAACATGTCTTGTTTATTTTGTTAACTATTAATTTAAATGTCTCTAAGCGTTAATTTAACGTGTCTGTGAAATTGTTCTTAGAATGTTAAAATTAGCTTGAAGCCCGCATAGAATATCTAGACACTGAAGCCAGCTCTGACGTAAATCAGCAGATTGATCTAATGTACTAATATTACGTAGGTGTTATCAACGACATGGGCATATACATTAGCATAGAGATTACGAAGCTAGTTAAAATTCGCATACACACTAATTTAATATCGAAAGCATAGAAATACCCGAGCCCAGTAGCGATAATATAATTATACATTGTTATAACGCTGAAGCATACGACAATAGTATAGAATTAATAGGATGAAACAATGTTTGAAGTATAGAATTAAGTAAGCGTTATATTTGCGTCGATTTGCGTACCATTGAAGGGATAACATACTTACAACACATTAGTGTTACATGTTCGTTTGTGACTACGCTGACACAACATTACCACTCGTGTTGTTTCCCAAAATGGACTACACAAATGAATGATCGTGTACTTGGTAGCTGTGTTAAAACCGGGACATTTCAAAGTATTTATCGCCCATATTGTCGATGCTCTAAACACAGGACCTACTTCTAGACAGTCAATCTATTGAATCAAACAAATTTAGGCATTATAATAATGGCTGGAAAATAGGAGCACGTCGAAGATTTCACCTCAAATTACATGGATCGGGATGCTTATGCTACATATGCATAAATGTCAAATCTAGCAAAGTTTACAAGACAGGGAACACTCTTTACTTTCAGTTATGTATGTTAACAGCACTTCTTATATAGATAAGGGGGTATAAGTACTAAAGCTATAAGTAAGGGAAGACGGAATAAAGGGTTGGATCAGTGGGGAAGGCAACTGTCTAAATGGCGAAAAGTCTGCCATATTCCTAAGTAACGACCAATATAAATTGAATTATGAAAGGCTCAAAAGCATTATACGATTCCAACTCCCGACAAGAAACAATCGCACTGCGCTTCATTTCACAGTTGCCATTCCTTTTGTGTTTAATGGCTTTTGGACATTCATTAAGTATTTAAGGATTTTAGTTGGAACAGGGAGTTAAGAGTTAGTATTTCGTAGGTCGTCACATCATAGTAGAGGCGAAGGAGCAGAAGTAGAAGACGATGGGATGAGAGAGCGGACAAGGAGCAGGCGGTTAGTCATAATAGTATTACTTGCATGCACAACGTACACGGTTCAGTCTACGCAGGAACCAGATACCCACTTTAGCCATCTGGGCCTGAACACCTTTGGCTTGTAATCCTTTAACAGCTGCCTCAGCCGACGCGATCGTTTCAAAATCTACAAAACCGTAACCTGAGAAAAAAAGGTAAATTATTTTATAGCAGGGAGTTACCTCAGCCGATAGGGACCGCTTAAAAAAAGTTTTCTTATAATTTCGATGACTCATGCTTGGCCTTATGTATGTATGTTGTAACATATATCTAAAATTCCAAAGAAAGAACAGCTATGGTACATACATTTGATATGTAACTAATGAGCGCGAGTATATTGCCTACTCGACATTAGCGTGATGAAAATGTGACATCGAAAAAGGGTAACATCGTGGTGAACATTTAAATTACTGTGCAAACTTCATATCGAGGTAATAATTTAGTATCATCTGTGCTTGGGTGCAAATATAGTGAACATGATAATATATCTACTATAAAATATATAAAATAAACATATATTAAGTAAATATGATAATGTCATAAATATGAATCAAATTGAATGTATCTAGTGTTCGTGCATATATTGGAAAAAAGTCTCACCATAGATGGGTTAGTTTAATGAAGGTAGGTATATGGTATTCTAGAAAATATTAATATATTGTTTTAAATAATTCAATTACGAATAATCGTATCAATGCAACTCTATTCAAGTAATAAATTGTAAAACAATATTTAAATACATACGTGAGATACTATGCACAGATTTATAACTAAGTATAGTACTTTACATGTAGATAACTTGGTAACTCGCTATGACAGTGTATAGAAAAGAGGACGTACGTATGAATGTTGTTTACCTTTACATTTATTTGTATTTTTATCCAATATTGCTTTTGTTGAAATAATGTTGCCATACCTGAAAATAATACGCAAATTAAAGTTGGTAACATGATCGGAGACAGATGTTGTATGTGAGTGATAAGACTTACATCTGGCACATTTGCACAAGGTCCTTATCGGTGGTGTTCTGGCTGAGGCCTCGAATGTAGAGGTTGGTGCGGCTGAGTTGTTCGCCGGCGGCGCCCGTGGTGGAGGCGGACGAGGCCGGCGGCGGCGGCGCCGTGCTCAGCGAAGTGGAGCGCGTGCCGCCGGCCGAGCCCGTGTTCGACGACGACGACGACGCCGTGTTGGCGGGCGAGGCCGCCGTCGGCACGCGGCCGCCGGCTCCGCCGCATCCTCCCATGCCCGTGCCCGTGTACTGAAACAACATATCGAGTATTAAAGCGTCATCGTCACAGGAATGAAGAGTTATTTACGAGGTTTGTGTTCAGTTCTTACTCCACATGTGGAACAACATTGGTTCTTAATATCCCGTTGCTGTACATAAATTAATGGAACGGAGAAGGATTTCTACAATGAACGATCACAATTTGATACCATAACCACCATGCCGTGTGAGACATGACTTTTAAGTCATGGTATCAACGACCTAAGCACTTGTCGGCTCATCTAGGTCGGTACACCTGGATGAGCCATACCTGTTAATGCGCAACCCTCATCGAAAAGTGCATATTATTATCTTCTCTTAAATTGTAATTCGTTTGGTTTGTTTTTTCCTATTACATAAACCAAAACCAACATCTTGATGTACGACGGTGTTGAACAACTTGAACACGTTACATAACTATTTAATTAAATGTAATTCTGCGAGTATAATCGAGACATGATGTCGATAGCTGTAATCCCCGAGAATACATTGTAGGTGTAGCTCGGTGTCGGAACGATTACATTACATTCACTGGATCAAAGTGTTAATATGCGCGCTCGTAGCAACTTAGCGAAACGGCTTGAATAAGTCGGCACGTGGAGCCCCACCGAGGCGACTTCATTGAAATAACTGTTCTTAGTGAAACGCGTTAAGACGTCGACTATTAGTTATCTAGCCGACGAGTAATGAATAGGGAGGAGTAATGAGCGCATGCCGATTCTGAGCACGCACCCTTAATCGACTCGCATGCTCGATCCCCGCCGAGTTAAGAAAAGCCAACGGTACGGATTGCACGTGCTCCGTTCCGGCAACGCTACAATTTGTTAATGGATGAACAGTTAGTTTGGATTAACGAGGAGGCTCGGGAGTCGGGCGACTGGAAATAGCAATTTGGTTCGATAAACAAGTGTTTAGCATGAAAACGTTAATGGATATATTTTACATTAGATACTCGTACCGTGAAACGACGCTTTGATAACGCAAACATGAAATTGATTACAAGGATATCGTGTAATCTGACGGTATGATCGCTATGAACGAGGCACCATAACCCACGATTTTATTATGGTATAAAAATATACCCGGTTCAGAAAGGAGACGATTTTTCCTTTTATAACAGACTAGCTTTTGCCCGCGACTTCGTCCGCGTAGAAGTCGAAAATGGTTCTAATAGGATTTTTTATTGGTTTTTTACGTTATTAATTTTATTATAACATATAAATTATTATGTTAAAATGTTTGAATAATTATACAATCTTTATTATAGTGTAGGATATAAACCTGAAAAAAACTAAAAATCTGGCGAAAGTTACACGGGTGCATTATCTTTTTACAAAGAAATCGAAATACTACACCTACCGCAGTATTTCTTTGTAAACAATATTATTTGTTTTTCTTTCGGGTGCTAGAATCACCAGGCTACTCTATGCGCTTACTCTGGAGCATGCCACATACAACTGGCCGTGGGAGAAGCAGCTTTCCCTCAAGTCTACTCCCGCTACCTTAAGAGTTTGACCTTGAGCTTTGTATATTGTCTCTGAATTCGAAGGGGTAATTTGATGGTGTTAAGGGAATCCTAGGAATAAATACAGACCTCTGTAAAGCTTAGAAACCTTCAAATGCGGTACTAAGTATAGTACGGTGACTTTCGAGACATTCCAATTTTAAAGAGTATTTGCATTGCAAGCACCAAGCCTTTATGTGAGTTCAACCTTTTTGGAATAAAATCGGATCGACTTTTCAAACATGTGTCAAAATAAAATGTATTTTAAATCAAAAGCACTAAGGAGTATTGATATCAACTTCGAAGCAAATCACTCCCAAAATAACTTTCTACCCCTATTTAACCCCGTTAGGGGATGGATTTCCATAAAATACGAAACAGGTCTTCCATTAATTCAGTTAAAGAATGTTTATGAAAAATTTGAAGTAGATTGGACCAAGGAATCACTTTGTCCCATACAAACTTTGCCCGCCTTTTTCACCCCCTTAGGGGTAGAATTTCGAAAAATCCTTTCTTATCGGATGGCTGCGTCATACAAAAAACACACCCTCCAAGTTTCAGGTCTCTACGATCAGTGGTTTAGGCTGTGCGTTGATCCGTCAGTCAGTCAGTCATTCATTCAGGACAAAGCATTTTATATGTATAGATAGATGACAGAAAAGTCATTTACTTCAGGTAATGAAAAACAGTAGGTAATTCACTTACATCTAAACCAGCACATACTACAGAGGGTACTCTACGATGTTCTGCTATTTGCATTTAGTTAACATATTAATCCCATAAACTGTGCGTGTCGTTGACGTAACAACTCCTCAAGTGGAATTACACATGTGCTGTAAAGTTGCCATTTGTGTAATTAAGTTCAGGGTACACATATTATTTTTACCTTTAAAACCTTTTAAGAGGACTTTTCCCGGTGTTACTGGAGGAATTTAGATTCGTAATCCAATTGGTATCTTGGTTGTAGACGACGGTAATTGGACCAATTTGTGTTAACTGCCGGAACGACCACCGCGGCGATACATACGCCAACATAAAAACAAATTAGCAAAATACGTGGTTTATACCGCCACGATTTCGATAAAGAACAAACGGTTTAAAGTGAAAATAAAATTGGTTGCGTTTTTCAATATGGAAACTTCAGTTCGTTAATTATTTACGCATTGCAACTTCAAGGAAGTTTATAAACTAGTTAGTTTCTATTAACTTGGTCTGAAATTTGACAGTGATAATGTACATCATTTGTTAATCTAGGCGACTTGTGCTATCTCGTCTTTACCTACCTGCATTGTTTTACAAAATGGCTGAAATCTTCCGAGGTTCCTGGAATTTAATGTCTTAGTGGAAATAATTGTTCCTAGAGCTAACATGTAATCTTCCTCTATACATTATTTCTTTAGGCCTCCATCAACTAATCCTGAAGTGCATGTTCAATTAAGAAATAATGATTAATGTAATTGGCACACTTTATAACCTACCAATCGTTAACAAGACAACTTTTAAGTGGCAGTTAAAAGGCAAAATGTCCGATTAGAGCTATTTAAACTGTGTAGTTCACAACGAGTTCACATTATGTCGGCCACCTGTGCAATTTACTCAATTTAACTTTATTATCTGCTCGGAAATTTGGATGGGTAATTAAGTGAGTCAGGCGAGTCGTCCGCCAGTGTACTCGCGGGACGGAACAACCGAAGTTTGGTTACACTTCGGCTCGTGTTTGGAGTTTGTTGACGGAAATACCAGCCACTGTAACTGTGACCGAGATTTAACAGAATTTTACGATGCCTTGAGGCTGAAAATAAAGTGCAGCAGAACTAGGTCTTGACAGTAGCTAGCGGTTATATAGCAACTACAGTATAGGAGTTCTGAGTTCTGAGACCTACCTTAATTTGTACCTACATCAAATGCTGGGACCATTGGGTATTATCCCAGCATTTGTCAGCAAGTTTCAAACAACAGTAGCTGAAACATTTCCTATTTTGATACCTCAAAATAAATCACGGATTACATGAAATACTTATCACGCGAATTTTACAAACATAAATAACAATCTTATAAGCTTTTGAGAATCTCGAAATCCTGCTGAAAGCTGGCTGAAAGTAAGTTCCAATCAGTCTGGCTTAGCTTCGACAGGTGTCAAATGTACCGGAGCACCGAAGTGACGGAACGGTGGGAGGTGACAGTTTATGACAAGTAATCATCACACGTCGAAGTTGCGCGAACTTTGACGTAAGTGCCTGCTTTGTAGAAACTTCGACATGTTTTGTGAATAAATGATTTTAGTTATAAATTCGTCGAATTTCGCCTTATGTGTTTGGTAGAGTGTAGTGATAAGGTATAGTTTGGGGAGGTAACTAAAGTAACTAAAGCAACCCATAAGGAAAAAAAAACGCACAGTTGGTACTTACCTAAAGTTTGAGCACGTAGTTTTTTCAGGCTTTCAGAAAATCATATGAAATCCTAAAATAATCATGAAGGCTTTCTTGAACCAAAGTGCTACCAAAGAAATGATTCTGAATTTCTTCTTGAAACATTATTTTTATTTTGTAATGTTGTCATGTTCCGTACTTTTCTAAAGAACTATTAACTAGGTTACAAACAAGTTCCTCATAATCGTATTAAATGTTTTTCCCAACAAATTCCCTGTTTAATAGTTTCGAAGTTAGATAAAACTAGAGTGTGGTAAACAAGAAAACAGTCTAGTTTTTTCACTCAAGATAACAATGTTTTCAATGATTATTCTAATTAAATAGGTTCAAAAAGTTCAGAATATGAGCGAGAAAACGTCTGAAACATAAAATACTTTACTAAAATTGTTGGAAAATCCTTTTCTACTTATTGTTTTCCAGCTAATTCTAGGTAAACTCTTATTTTTTAAATCAACCCATGGTCAAACAAATGAGTTTTATGACTAGACAGGACAAGCCAGTTTAATATAAAAGTAACTCCAATGTAACAGCAACATCAGCTGTTTGAGTGTAGCTGTCGCGCCGCCGGCAATCAACATGGCCATAAAACACGCGATTTTAATTTTGTCCACAGTAAAATTTAATGATGTAACATGAACGCACACGTCGCCCATTGGGAGCATATGACTGTGGGTGATGACGTCACGCGCGTAGGAGGGCCGCGGGGAGCGGAGCTGTATCTCAAAGGCATGGGGTGGCGGGAGATAGCACTCAACAGTTGGTCCCGGCTCGATAGCGCAGCGCGTGCGTGCCGCCGACCACGTCACATGGCTTGCGAACACGCAAACTTAGTATGTACATACTATTGTAACTGCATTCGAATTACCCGCTCACGTATCGCACAACTTTAATTAGGAACATGAAATTGGTGTGAACCCATCCGTTTGAATTTTATAATGAGTTTTATTAACGATGAAATTCCGGTTTCAATTTTTAAGCAGCCGCGCGGCCACAGACGCGGTGGCCAGCGAATTCACAGCGCGGGATCCAACTGATTCACGCCGAAGCTCACGAAATGAAACATAAATCCCATTCAATCTATTTAAATTGAGCACTCCATTTGTTTTATCGTCGATTCAATCAGGAAATCGATCAATTCGTTCGCCATTTACTACGGCGAGACAGTCCACTTGATGACTGCCTACTTTTATTTAGATTGTGTGTAAAAATTGCCTTTTGAGTCTACGGAATGGTCATTAGTAGTTTTAATTTATTACTAATTAGGCTGAACTGAAATGCTAGTGCAATTAAGACATTACATTATTCAGACCTGAAAAGGAGTAGGTAGTCTAACTAACTAACAAAAGCAGAGATAAATAGAGTTGCTACGAGTTAATTGAGGCGAGAATACGCGAGTAGATAGGCTTCAGACGCTGATGGACAGGTGAAATTAATTACCTGTAGCATTCAGATTACTCTCCCACTGATTAGTAAGTACTAATCTATCTGAACTAAATAAATTATCTATTGCTTTTCATACAAAGACTAGCGTAATGGCTCATTGATCATCCGGTGTTTAAGTCAGTAAAAAACGTTATGATGGAGAACCGGAAAAACAAAACCATTGGTAGGGGCAGATGATTCAGAATTCTGGTATGGACGAATTTAAATATCGGTAGCGGCCGCGGCCCTACCCTCTGTCACACCAACATTAACATAATTCAACAAAAAAAACACCACCCTTACCAGAGAAAAAATCATTCTTTTTTTCTGCGCCTTTTGACCCGACCTATAGTTCACAATATTGGACAAGTTTCACCGCCAACGCTAGACCCTACCCTATAAAAACAATTTGATGGAAGTTACATTATGTTAAACATTTGCACGAGGAAGGGTAAGAAAAGCGTAGACCGTTTCAATTATTTAAAAACACAACTCAGCCACCTACAGTCTGTGAACGAATCTAAGGCCCCTATTACAGAACCTCACCCAAAACTCAAGTATTACTTAAAACTCGTTTAAAGCCTTTTGATTGGTTGTAACTTGTTTTAAGTAATGCTTGAGTGTTGGGTGAGGTTCTCTAATACGGGCCTTGGTTTTTGCTTCTAATGAAAGAACAATTTGTCGCAAGCGCATCATGTTTAATACAATAACCTTTCGCATTTGGATAAATATCCGTCAGTGGAGAGTGATTATGTTTCCACGGCTGTTCACGAGGGCTAGGGTCCTTCACCTTCTGCCAGAGCCAAAATAAATCTAATTCCTTGGATGACAGATATCAGCAAGCCTTGTTTATTTATACTTTCACCCCGGCTTATGGGAGGGTGGCACACGTGGGACGTGCTCTGCCCCATTGTACCGAAATAAACTATTATACTCACAAAGTCAACACATGCACATCACGTGATTAGATAATAGCAAAATTGTATTATTTAGGAATATTCCGAGATGCTTTCACGCCGGTATTCATCAATCGTCGTTGCTTGGGATGTAGGTAATTGATGACCCTGGCTCATTTATAAAACAGACGCAGTTATACGTATTACCGTGTTCGACATTGAAAAAGGATCTTCTAAATATAAATTATACGGCAGCGAAACCTTCCAAAATAAATGTGGTAATTTCATTTACAAAAAAAAAAAAAACTCCCCAGCGTATACATTTAAATATATCAGCATAATCTTTGAGTGCGTGCGTGTGAAAATGAAGGGCCCAGGAGGTCGAGTAGCTTCGGCCTAGATGATTCTAATGGAACGAGGAAAGGAATACCTTCTACTTACTTTAATCTCGGCTCCAACTTTCCTCGTGAACCTTAGATACTAACATCTCCGTAGTAAATAAAACAGAAATATGAGAGCATCCTCGTTGGGTATCACTACAGAAAAAGCTACCGGCGGATTAGGGCGGGCTCGGACGTAAAACGCATTAGAGTATTAAAGTCAGACACTTCTGTCACTCCTTACGATAAAAACGTTGGGTTTTTTACTAAAAAACGTAACCTCTATTTAGGGCTGCCATATTCGGGAAGGGGCGCGGTGGATCTAACAAGCTTCGGAGTTGTGACAGCCCTGACAGCTGACATATTCCGGTCATTAATCAAGCGGTCATAGATATATGTTACGACTACAAGCTGGGGACGGCGAAGTCCGATCAAAGTCGTATTCACTAAAAACTGGGACAATAAACTGATTACTATTGTCACGAGGTTTTAGTGTAACACTGGGCAGTTCCAGAAATAAAACTAATAGGTATTCAAAACCATCCACTTACTATTTTCACAGCGGAAATTGCTTGTGTGTTAATTTTATTATGAAAATGCACTAAGTGTAAATAGACCTAACGTGTTAATTTTTACATTATTCAACGTAGCGTTTGTTACGGTAAATGAAGACACGAGGCCGACATAAAAGTTAAAACAAACCTGTAATTGATCGCTTCAACATATCGTTACAACGACAGTTAAGAATCGTCGGAACTGATAAGTCGACTATTTTACGACTACGATTACTTTATCGGAAAACAAAACGTTTTTTAATGTTCTTTTATTAGTACATACACTTTTAAGTGTTGACTGTTGATCTTATCGAAAATGAAACGCGATAATCCACTTGGGATAAGAAAGAATAAGTGCATAGAGCAATAGAAAACTAAGTTCACTTATATTTCTCGGTAATCCCACAAGACAGTACTCCTTGGATGGATGGATCTTTAACCACGATATAAAATTGCACAAGTAAAAGGAAAATTCGAGTGGAGCAAATCGCATAAGCGAAGTTCTTTTTCAAACGCTTCTCGATGTAAAAAAACGAGTTCAGTATCGGCGCGGCGACCATGAGATAAATCCTGAAGGAGAAGCGTGGTAATAAAACACGTACGGCTCGGGGAGCTACATTTTATTTCGAAAAGCGATAAGGGCGCGAGAAATTCCTTTTACGAGATTCTTGTGGAGGAGGGTGGTGAGGTGCAGCCACTCTTTGTGCAACATCTGGTTTGTGTCGCCTCGTAAACAGCCCAGTAAGCTCTCTGCTCGATGACACTTCAAACAAAACTGTGATTGTACACAGATAATCAAACAACTGTTTGTTGGAAAATATTTATAAAAAATCCGTTTTGGTTGGACTGCTGTGTGAATTCAACGATTTATTAGAAAATCTAAATCAGATTTTTAAATCCCTGAGAATACGTAGGTATAAGATACCTGGGTGTTACTTATGCATGAAAGAAGTGTGTGTTTGTGTGTCTACTATGATTTCGTATTAATTTATTATACCCTGCCTATAGTCAGCATGCGGAAACAATGCACCAGTTCATAACCAACGATAAACAGAGTAAACTTCTAAATTAACTAGTTTTATGCAAATCACGATCTAGTTGTGTTGTTTTAAGTGCTCCGAGAAGACATTAATCACATAATATTGTTTGTGTGTAATGCATAACGAGCTACAGCCGTGGCGGGCGTAGAAATTGATGGAGCGATGTCAACGAGCCGACTTCGCGGTTAATTATCCAGTCCAGAGCCGTAAGCAACGTTGCCACGGTGCCAGGGGTTCGCCACTTGCTAACTAGAATTCACGCTTATTGATTTAAACACAGTAGATATCTCAGGTTTATAAGAGATGTTGTTTACATTAAAGAAAGTTAAGTTAATGCTCACTTAATAGTTGAATGAAAGGAAAACGTTTCACAACATTAAGGAAGTGTTGCGGTCCGGCAGACAGCGGAACCTCCGGCCGCCGGCGGTCGTAAACCCGATCGTAAACTTAAACACACCTCATTAGAACATGCAGAAGATGGCGCCGGCTAAAGATTCTACTTTATTTATGGGATACTTGCGCTCAGTACAAGGAGACGGAATGGGGGTGCGATATTGATGGACGTATTTGGTGCCAACATAATTGACTGCGTTACGTCATTCGAAGTGGAGTTTCTAATGCGAATAATTTATCGATTTCGTAGCTGAGACGCAACAATTTCCTTTTACACGGAGTGATATTTCAGCGAAGAACTCCAAAAGAAGTAGCAGAGAACACCTCTACGAAACTACCGTAGCTTTCGTAGCGAATGCGTAGAGGTTGGTCGATCGACGAAATATCTAAAAAAAGGCTAAGTGCGTGTCGGACCACGCACAATGAAGGGTTCCGTAGTTGGGATGAATTTATCCGAAGAACAAACTTAACATTGTAGTTGAAAAACATGTTCTCCCATACATTCCAACTGCAAATGTAAGTTATTGTACGCACAATATTGAGAGATTTACCATGTTATTTTAAGACCATAGACTTCTTATAGATTTTCCTGTAATCTATGAGTAAAGAACCATTCTCTGTATTATTTTCAAAATTTTAGGCTCAGTAGTTTCGGAGATAGGAATGGTCAATTTTCATAAATTTTCTCAAATATCTTTAAAAGTATTTATATAATTACAATAAAAAAATATTTGAGATCCTTGTAGTCCCCCAAAAGTGACCTCCATATTCAAAATTCATTTATTTACGTTACTCGTCCGTGTTTGGGTCACAGAAATACATACTCGTATGTGTACCAAATTTCAACTTGATCGGTCCATTAGATTCGGAGCAAATTGGCTGTGACAGACGAACAGACAAACAGACAGACACACGAGTGATCTTATATGGGTTTAGTTTTTTCCTTTTGAAATACGGAACCCTAAAAATAAACTGAGACTTCGTAGAAAACAATTTTACGGAATTTGAAACTGAATTAAAAGTGTTCTTGAATTTCCAGACAAAAATTATCGAACGGCAACATCGGTAACATATCAAGACTTTGATATATTACGAATAAGCGTATTGTTGCCATGAATAAAAACAATACAGGCGTATACGGCGAGAGCACGTGTTGGATTTAAATCGTGTGCCGGTATAAAAATAGTAAGTGCCCTATGATTCATATCTACTCGCTGAAAGAATGTCGGAAGAGGGATAAACATAATGTATCGCGGAAGTTATTATTACAAGACCTATTATGAAACGTATTATTAATATCGCATTGCATCGGGCGGTAGATATATGTTTCCAAGAAGACGCGCAGTAAATGAATAGATGGAACAGCCAATCTAATGTTGTGTTGGTTATTTTCTAAGGCTCTACTGTAGTTAATTCTTACTCCTCCAATTTTCATTCCTTAAGTATTAATTTTGTTGCTATTTAAGGCTGAATTCATTAGCGCTTTTTTGGACGCCACTGTAGATTGTCTACTACAGAAGTTGCAGTGGTTGAAAGAACTTGGGTTTCAACCACTGCAACTTCTTTTCCGAATTTACTCGATCTCCGCAGCACCTTCTCGATTTGTAATAGTAACGCCTGTAGATCCTTTAGTAGATTGGGCCCTTTCAGTATGACGTCACTCAAGCTGTATTTGGTGGATCTTTTGGCGGATGCGTTGAACACTATCATTAGCTTTGTTGTTGACGATTCTCCTCTCTGAACGCGGTGAGGCAAGAAGCATCTAAGCTAAAGTTACGAATAATCCTCTGTATTTCTGCTGTGAATATCTCTACTGAGTGAAGAATGTTATGGATCAGCCACGCAGATACCTCCAGCTCTTTCTGGGCATAATGACAATATTGTATTACTAATAGTAGTCTGCGCGATGTTTTGCCATATTTGACTCACCTGATGCTGAGTATAAGGGCTTGGAGCCGCTGCGTACTGCTGCGGCTGTGGCGGCGGGTAGCGACAGGGCTGTGGCGCATAGGCCGCCGCCCACTGCTGCGCTCCGCCGCGGTATTGGGCCCCCGCGCTAGCCATGCGCGCTGCGCACGCGCCTGCGCCTGCGCCCGCGCCCCCGTTTGCGACCGTCACGGCGCCCGCGCCCGCGTTGCTTGCTGAGCGACAACCGCCGCCGGTACTCTGGGAACAATACAAAAAAACTGTTAGTTTTACTGAATAAAGACCTGGAATTCATGCAGTTTCTTTTTCGTGCACCCTTTTACCTATTTACTAACTGGAGTAAAGCTTTGTGCTTATGTTACTTACTAACAGGTAATAGGATAAACAACTTGCCAGGCGCTAGTATCCCTGGCTAACAGGAGCGTTACCTGTGGGGGGCTTGTTTACTTCTAACCCGCTAGGTATTTCTATGGCAGATTCTATAGCTACCTACAATCTCTATGAATAATATTTTCTTCAGAGGCTCATGCATAGCTATGGAATGTGACTAGGTGGGTTAGTTAGTATATAGCTATTAGTGCACAATAAATATGCAGTTATTCAGCTCAACTCAGCGGCATCAAATTAAAGCCATCGTATTTTGTAAATCTAAGAACTATACACTGCTATTACTACGAACTGTACCATTTGCAACAGGATAAAGCCCTAAGAAAATTTACATTTAATAAATGAAGCTATCGTGATTGTGTAGTCGGTACAACTTTCACTGCAAAGCGGCCATTTGTTTGGATAATACATGGCTCGCAAACATATTACTATCGGTTACCGTTATGGAGGAGGCAGAGCCGGGCGTAATTTAATTTTAAACCCATTTAAGTGCCTAATTAGTTTACCTACAGTATTTGATGCTTCGTCGTTTTGCTAGAATTTTATTTAGCACTCCAAAATTAGTCTTCCGTTCGTGTCTCTTGGACGCCTAATAAAGTTAAGTTGAAAGACACTTTTAGTAGGATAGTTAAAATTATATTAAAATCATTTGGTAACTTAGTTAATTTATTTTACCTAGTGGAATAATTGCCTCATTAGTCGAGTGGTAACAAGTTCGGCCATGGACCGTAGCGTAGCGTAGCGAAAAGTTTCTAACAAAAACAGATGCGAATCGCACAGCCAGGTGGTAACTGGTTTTTGTAAACTGCATCTTTATGCAGTTATTGTTGTAATACATAGTTTGCAAAGAAACTTATATTAGTAACATACGGTAATACTATGCTTTAGGTTATTATATGGAAAAGGAGATACAATTTCGGAGATCAGATTAGCAATGTTAGTTCGATTAAGGTTATTTTTTAACAAGTAGATTTAAATCCTGGCGCATATCTGATGCGCGTATATCTTGGGGATCCGCATGTTGCATCACGTCACTGACGTAGACATATGGCTAGAACAGATTGGCATCTGTGTGCCGAGAGCCGTGACGAAGCGTGTCTGCAGACTTTCGCAAACGTCTAGAATACCTTATACATGCACATAATGTAGTACACAGAACTGTGTGTAGTTGTACTTGTGTACATGTATCTACTCGTATCTTATCCCGCTAGTTTCTATTTTTGACGGATTTATGAATTTGAGGAAGAAAAAGTATTTATTGAGACTCGCACAGGAAATCACAAATTAAACTAAAAACACACTAAACATAAATAAAAAATAAAAAACAACACAAAAATAATTGAATTTAAATTTAAAGCAGTCCTGTACGAGGCCAAAAGGTTACTATCTCAGCATAATGCTGCGACAACGAAGAATTCTAAGAATAGTGAATTTAAACGATGCCCAATGATTTTCCATATAGGCAGGTACGAGTACCTACATCGTGACACGATTAATATGTTTGGAAGTGTTCAATGGTCCAGTAGTTCAGCATAACTACTTCTGCAGGCATACTTACAAGAACACTTAGTATGAAGGCTCATCATCATACAAAGGTACTTGAATAATCACGTACAAAGCCACCTTTTAACCGCAGCTCTACACTAGCTCTGCAATGAGAATATCGTAAACTAGAATCTACGACAATTGCCACCAACAATTTGACGCGAACGAGAATTAAATTCACAAGGAGTTTCAAGACAGTTCAGCGTTTCACAATTCCCTGTGGGCGAGAATTAAGTTCAAAGGAAAAATTCTAAAAGAAAATAAAAGAGATATCCATTCGTAGTGAGGTTAAGAGACGCTAATAGTCAAAGAAAAACTTGGAGCATTAAAATCCGAAGAAACTGCTTTTACAACATCATCATGGAAGCATTGGCAGCGGTATAATAGACGACCGTTGTTTATTACGATTCCAGTAATTTGTCTATCAGAAACGCCTACACAGAGCACGGGTGAATAAGCACACAACATACTGTTTTTGTTACGAGTACGACACATGAACACAGGAAGGTTTGAATAGTGAATTAGATAAAACATTTGCGCCTTAGTGTTGTGATGTGATATGAAATTTTTGTTGTCTTTATTTATTATTCCGAGCGAGTGCGTTCACCCAAAATGAGATTTATGGGGGCAATAACAATGTATAATTTCACCCAGCGACCCCCATCTTGGGGACTTAATTATTTGAGTCACGGAATTCGAAAAACCCACGAGGAAAGCCTCATGGATCAGGGCTTTGTTGTAGTTTTTTTCTCTCGATAATATGTAGCATTCTTATACTTTCAAAAGTATTTTTTGCTATTGAAAAAATAGGTGAGTATGTCTGTAAGGCGATAAGCTGGCAATCCGCTTAGTGTGCGTGGGGCCACCGACAAGGAATTAGCGTAAAATATATATATCTTTGTTACTGCTAGAAACAGAGACGTTACGTCCACTGAAAGTCTGGCGGTTGCAGATTTGATTATATCTAAGTACCTACCTATATTGGGTTTATTCTGTCTTACTACATAACGTGTAAAGGTTATCGACGAAGACAGTGCCTAAATAAGTAACATAAGTATTGAAAATATTGGAACATTTCCGAGGCGTTATGTAAAGACTGACACTAAATTGTGGTCTGTTACATTACAGTGAGTTAGTACGTCGTGAAAGCCTGTTAACTAAAATGGAAACATGAATTCTAAGATTCATTGTCAATTTTCTCGTGAGTTTACGTAAATGAAGTTTCATTCCGTTTTCCGGACTCTCATGAAGTGAGCCGTAATGTAACTTCGTCCAACTATACTAGGTATTTCCTCTGTGATTTATCATTTGAACGTCTACGTTTTTCTCACTCTTATTCAGAATGGCCCAAAGTTTAAACAGTTTGCTCAGAATTATTTGCTAAACGAACAAAAAACAAATAGAAAAACTTTAAACAAAGTTAAGTTGTATTTGCTTATCTACAAAAAAAGCGTATAAAGCTGCACGGTTTTATTTCTGCTTGTCTGAAGAGAACTGAAGTACCAAATCTTTTGCTTGCTAGGTATGTCACCAGTGAGGAAAACACAAACTCGTCAAGCCGAATAGCAGAGAATTGATACTCGAGTACTCGACCTAGTGTTCACGTCTTCTGTGGAGAGCTATTGCGTTTTCTTGTCTGCGGAGATTTAGTTTTATGTTGAGTGGGACTGTTGGCGTCGGCGGGTCGCGCCGGCTCTGTCTCGACGCCAGCTTGTTGCTGCGTGCCGCGTGCGCCGCCCCCTTCCCCCTCCCTTACACCCCCTCTCGCACCACCACCACCACCACCCCCTACCCACTAAAGATCCGCTTTTAATCTAGAATGGACACGCCTGCAACTATAGCTTCGAGGACACTGGAATTGCTTTGTGATATCACTGTGCTGCTTAGTATTTATACAGTATCTATGTCAAGGTTGCCGTTGTGCTTGGATCTAAGAAGTTTGAATTCATTAGGGACCTTAGTAAAGAATTGCATCAAGTAAGGAAATAATTTACTAAGTCTTGGTAAATGTAAATCTTAATATTTTAAACAATAGATTAGTTGGTATTTTTCCATGGCAAACTTCAATCAAACACAACTGCACCAAAGCGTCTATATTTTCAAATAACACGCAACAGAAAATGATTAAAAACAATACCTATATTGTTTAAAGTCAAACAAACGGCTATGTATTAGTTAATACTGGAAGTTAATTATTCATTCAAGTAGTACAAGCAAGACTGGTACGATTCAGGAAATTATATAACTTGCTTGTGAATAGATAGCGAACATGAGCGACTGGGATACTGCTGTAATTCTCAGCGAAGATCATTCGCTTCGAACTAACAAAGTTATTGTCCATTCAAACTTCGATGGACATAAATTCGATACGACCAGGAATCAAAATCAAATCCTATTCGGTACGGGATAGTGTCTTATTACATTTCATGACTTTATTGTGTTTCGTCTTTATTTAAAGCGAAAGTGGATCTGTTGAGATTTCACTGCTCGTTTAATGGAATTACACACGGAGCGCACGTTAGCCAGTTGAAGTCAGCCTCGGCCGCTTGTCCAATACGTTCGTACAGTCTTTAAAGTTGTCACTTTGAACGTTAGCCAATAAGAGGCAATAAAATTGCTCCCTGTTGCTACTCCTCGACTTTAGTAAGAGCGACCAGGATCAAATAAAGTGGGGTTTCACTAAAAGCATTGAACGACCACCGGTTTTACGCTCTCCAGACTTTATTGGACGAATAACATTTTTGTGTCATCAATGTCCTTGTTGAATGTCAAGGGTTTTGAAAAAGCTTACTGTTAAGAGCTAGCAATTGCAGTCAATAGAGTATTTATTGGAAATAATCTTGTAATTACAATTAAGACAGTCGTCTGGCTAAGTTAAACTCTTAATTGAGTAGGCGATCACCAGACGAGGTCCACCCTTGGCTGCGACGGCTCCGCAAATTACGAGCCGCCAGACGTTCCAACTAGTCGCAGCCACATCTTTGGCCTTCTCCCGGCCGTCAACCGCATCTAATCCGTCCCGGCTCGTCTGATTACCGGCAGTTCACAGCCGCCCGCAAACAAAGCCGCGATGACGAGCGCAGTTGTCTTCCATGAATTCCGGATACCGCTCCCAAATTGTAGACCCGGCAATGTAAATAATTTGTACTATGTAGCTACTGTTTCGACTACATCAATGGGTATCCGATAGAGCGTCACTTTTGAATAATGCGTTTTATTGAAAACCGACTCCATTTTTTGTTCGACGTTTACAAATACCGGTGGAATAGATTACTCACAAACGTGACAAGCCTGACAATCTTTACAATACAATTAGATTTTTTGTTTTCTCTGCCTACAAAAAGTACGGGCTGATGTACGTAGTTACACTTGTAACTACGTGTCTGGACAGACCGGACCAGATCGGTGTCCGACCTCTTAAGGCGAAGCAATATGATCAATTTTGTCGACAAATCCACCATAATAAAAAAAGGCATTTTAAATTTAAACGCCATTAAATTGTTATTTTCGGACACCGGTGACCAGACACACTGTATAACTTGTGCTATAACTATACCGAATAACAAAAAGGTTTGTTGCTGATGTAGTAACAGACGTCAATGAGTCATCGAATGGCGCCAATCTCAGCAATTTCCCCGAACAGCAAATACTTAGCTAATAACAAAAAAACGTCAACGTCTCGGTTCACTGAAAAATGTTTACCAGGCGTAGGTCAGTTACATTACGTTTGCGAGTTTGATATTACAGTTTACATTTACGTTCAACAGTAAGTAGATTATATTATCATAATTTTCGTACATTTTCAAGACAATTGTGCATTTCATTGGATCACTATGGCACTCTCAATGAGAATAAACGCTATAGATTCATATTTCACTTTTAGGTCTCAAGAATTCTGTTGCAAAATTAGTCATCTCCTGTGGCTTAAAACAATCTTCAAAGCAAGATCAAAAAAGGTGAATAAGGTGAGTAACACAGTGCGCACATTTCTCGGTGGCCATTGCATGCAGTCACCCGATCCGCGGCGGTGACGCACTTGGCACATGCCAGCAACCTGACCCCAGCGCTGATCCGATCGCTGTTTGTATCCAATATGGCACATGGACACACCGATAATACACTTCATATTAAAAAGCTACAATATTATAAAGCTGGTCGAAAGTAATGCGGTTGTAAAATGCATAGAGCGTGCCGTGACTGCATCATTATGTGTGCTATAAAGCTCGTACGACTGGTACCACTGTGAGGGGACATTATTCAGCAGTTTTTGCTCTGACTGGCGGCACATTTGTATGCGATTCGCTTCGGCGACGGCTGCCCGCGACGCGAGATTAGCGCCTGCCACCGTACACGCTGCGTGATTAAACTGTTTCCGTTTTGCAGATATTCCATTTTGTCTCTATCTCCCACCTCGATGTGAACAACGAAGCTGCTGCGGTTAAATATTTATCTGCCTCATACTGTTTTATACTTACCACTAATAATTTGAGGTTTAATATCGCATGTGGAGCGATAACGGTGCGGTGCGTAGACGGCGTGCGACTAACATAACAGTTCTAAACAATTTTGTGAATGCAACGTGTTGCATCGTAATAAGGAATTCCACACCGCTAGCGGTACACTGACGCCAACTCCGGCGTACTGCAAAAGTG
This sequence comes from Agrochola macilenta, assembly GCA_916701695.1. Classification (NCBI taxonomy): domain Eukaryota; kingdom Metazoa; phylum Arthropoda; class Insecta; order Lepidoptera; family Noctuidae; genus Agrochola; species Agrochola macilenta. The sequence continues at coordinate 12,270,246 of OU753562.1, forward strand.
CCTTATGTACTTTGGCATTAATGTGTTGTTGCACACACACAGCGGCTACGTGTCGGTATGTGTGTCATCTCGGTGTAGTGGTGCGGTGCGGAATGCGGCCGCGTCCTTCGGCGTACGCCGCGCCGGATCATTTGCACACAGGCGCGCCAGTTCCTATCCAATCCAGGCAGACATTTTATTGCTTCCCAGCTATCATCTATATACTAGTGAACTTCTGATAAGTTTCGTGAAGGCGGCCACTTGATGACTTCTTAGAATATCGCTCGGTCACTTGAGGAGGTTACAGCTACGGTCTCTACGGTGCTAGCGGTTGTGGTTAATACACGCTCACTTCACAGTTTACTTTAACAGCGCTTGCACATACTTGAAAATATTTAAACAGGTTTGAAAGCTTTGATTGTTATTAAATGCGCAGTAAGTTTTAGCGGTGTGGAATGTAGTGTCGTGCAAAAACAAATTTCTATAGATGCAGTTTGTTGGAGGCTGCTGATTGTGTTCCCATAAAGGATTTTTCACACTACCTGCTCGCTACTATCATATTATACGTCATGCAAACCTGACCTAAAGCAAGGCATTATAGACCTAGGGTCTGCCAGGCAATAATATTGTACTGAATTTCATTGTGACCTGGTGCATAATGTGATTTAAATTTGGAACCTCAACTAAAAAAATCGTATGAAAGCTTATAACTATCGGCACTGTTGGTAATTCGTAAATATGACAAGCATTAGTGCGTGCGTTTTCTTATGATGAACTTTAACCTTTTTTAATCTGCACATAACAACGAATACGCATACCTACTTAAAAACAAGCTAAAATTGATAAATAGGTATTACTGAAAGTCAGATAAAATATAAAGGCGTCTACCATGCGAAGCTCTTGGGCCGAGAATGTTTTTAGATGACCTAAGTTGAACCATGTGCAATAAGATAAAAACACTTTCTATTGAAGTCGTTTCAGTGGTTTCTTGGAAATTCCCGGACAAAGGATACTTGTAAACACACATACGCCACCGATATTAGGTGCGTAGAATAACACAAAGGAAGACCATGCATAATATTCCTGGTATGCATGAAAAATACTACTTTTAAAACTGTTTAAAAATCTAGCTAGGGTACTTACAACGGCTTGGTAACTTAGCAATCTCGTACAGAGAGTAATAATTGCCAGGCTACCAAGCGCAGTAGCTGCATGCAGAATACATTGCAGAGCCCCAGGGAGATTTATTGTTCACTCGCGCTCAGAATGCCGTAATGGTGTCGCCAAACTATGAGAAGAACGGGCCTGGGACGATCGCCCGAATATGAGTGTTACGCCTTTACTTGAAGCCATAAAAATTCTTTGTCTGGATTCCGACAATATGTATAGCATGTATAAATAACGATATGGTACGTAGCCAAAAAAGTAAGTAGACAGAAACTATCAAGCCTAGTTGAGGATGAAATATAAGAGAAGACGAATAGCCACGAGGTTGCCGAATATGTGTTCATTTAATGCCATTCCATGTATATAACATGAAATTCTTTAATATAGAACAAGGGTAGGACAAACGACTTGGGGGCTCATAACTTGTAATAAAACGTCAAAATAAAAAATGATCTGAGGCGAATTTGTTTCATTTTAAAAGATCTTTTCAACGACGCTCTACCCAATGATTAAAGAGTACAATTCCAGAATCATTTGTCAAATATTCAATCCAAATGGATATTATGAAAGCATTTTCTTGTGAATTTTCATCAAATCCGTAATATTGAAGGAACTACGAGTATGTGACATTAGTGACATGAAGGGCCGAAAATGCCATTATAAGGGTTCTGGCTCAGACGAAATCCTAAAAAAATATAAGAAGCCGTCACGAAGTCGAAATAAAATAATCTCTTAAAAGGTTTAACGTGTTATGAGTTCTAATACAAAAGATATCAATAATTTTGGCCACGAAATAGGAAATTAATATTGATGCGGATGGAAGTTGGACATAGTCTTTATAATGATGTAATTAATGTTTACAACAATACTTTCGAGCATGTAACCCGCCGCCGCCGGTGCGGTGGTGGCGTGTTACTCTTAATTGCACTCAATTACTCATTAACGTTACTTTCATTGACATGCCAACAGATATAAATTGGTGAAACGTGCGTACTTGTACGCTCATGATTGAGTACATTTTTGTAGAGCTTCACTTACAATTACGTTTCAATTATTGCGAATTGTGATTGTCATCGATAATGATAATAACTGTAAAGTAATTTAAAGTATTGTTCGCAATAACAATCATAAAAATAAAATGATGACAGTTAAAAGTAACAAGTATATAATTTACGAGAAAAATATACTGAAACTGATTTTACAAAAATACTGAGTCAAAATATCCTTTTTTTTTCGTGCTGTCGTAGAGATTTACTAGTTAGCTACGAGCGTGTTCCACATCTGCATCCAACATGCGACATAGGACGTTACTATTAGTCATTAGACAGGTTTTGTTTACTATTTCATAAGCACAGAATGGGTTAAACATCAGTAGCTTCATTAATCGTGTAAACTGACACTTTGAATAGCAACTATCCATAAATTAACTTCCTATTCAACTACTAGAACTAACAAGTTTGGATTAGATATATATCTACTTATGTAACTATTTCCCTGTATCTGAGGGCCCAACTGTTTATATGGGCATTGTAGTCGGCGTCAGTTCTGTTTCAGTCAACAAATCTCTTGTCGACAGATGTTTATTTATTAAAACTGTGCGAACCCTAGCGTGAAGCAAAAAAATTCGTCGAGATAAGGGTTCAACAAAAGGAAATGACGAAATCCTCACTGATTGGGATTACCAACGTACTAAAAGCGTTGTAAATGTTATAGCAGATAACATTGGGTCAGATCACAATAGAGGATCAACAATACATAAGTATAAGCCGAAATGTGACGCATAGTTATCGATTTCTAATCATACGCCCCCGCGCCGGGTGGCAACACCGATTGTGGATGGTGTCGCATCTAATGTTGCCATATTGAATATACCACAGCCGTTGCTAAACGCAGATACGATTAGGATCTTTTTTATTTAAATAGAAATATATTATGTTAACCGTGACGAAGTGGTTTGATAAGAACGTGTTGGATACGAGTCACTGACGTACTGACGTACTTTTCCAATCCTTACGGGTGACCTTAATTATGCGAATCCTTAATGCGACGATAGCAGCCATATACGTACAATTCTATTGTCCCGTGTATTTATATGAATCTAAGGAAAAAATATAATTTCTTTCCACTATCTATGTACCTAGGTATATGTGGTTTTCATTGTGTTTTTCCCTGACAATGCGTAGTGGAGCCCCGTCTGTTATCAATAGCGCCCGGGCTCTATAGCCACATAGATACAAAACGCATTGTATTAAAAGCTAGCCAGCACAGTGTGATCATGAAGGGTTACTACGAGTACTCCCCATCGTTTGTGCATTTAACAGATTATTCCAGTGTGCAGCAGGTTGGTTAGGTTAGGTCTTCACACCTCGCAGTTACGTAATGCCAGACTATAATATTACGAACTCTACAATATATTATTGTTTTAAAATAAAAGTGTATGCGTAGGCATTTCACGTATTTCCTTAATACGTTCAGTTCCGGGAGCCCTCTTGGAGGGTTCACCTAGTCGCATATGTAATGCCGGGAGCCCTCGCGGAGGGCTCATTTTAAATGTAGGTTTTTCTTAGCGAATACAGCATTATAAACCGTGAAAATAAAATCTGATGTATATTTTAACAAGATTTATTAGTATATGCGTTGGTTTTAAAATCCAAGCATTTTTATTAAATTTTTTGTTCAGTTATAAATATTAGCAAAAAAATTAAAAGGTACTACGTATAGCGTCAACACCACCTGCAAACACTATTTTACTTCATTCTAAAGTGTTTTAAACTTAATGCTGTTGACCGTCTGCGATGGTCAACTTTAGCGCAAACGAAATGCCGGTAACCCTCCAGGAGGGTTCACTTCTAACTTGTATGGCGGCATGGCGTATAAGTTCTATAAAAAGTGGGTGGAGTCGAATGTTTTAAATATGGCATGCTTAAAACTGCTTTAAATGAGATGTATTTTTATAACAGTCAAATAATGACGGATTTATGATTAGGTCATCGAAATATGACATTGATATTTTACGATGTGATGGATAGTTTCAAAATATCTAAGTGTTAAAGGAAATAGATTATTTTGAACACACAACTGATAAAATAACAACAGTTATTATGTTATCAATACAACTTAATTACTTATTCTAATTAGTAGCTGATACAATCGACGCTGTTATTATCTGTCCGGTAATTGAGTCCCGGGAACCTAATACCCGCTTTTTCATGTTACCAAAAATATTAAATCAAGTTATAGGACTCTATAATTACAGAATGTTATTGATAGTACCTCTCAAAATATATGTTTATGGTTTATTATCTTTATAAAACAATAAAAAGTTCATTACAGTTTTTTTTACGTAAAAGAAACTGATAATTTCAGGTTATGATGCGTCATTAAGTTCTCAACGCAACGCAAATAAAAAGTCCTACTTACCGCTTTGAAAGTTCTTAGAAACGTAATTTTCTAATACACTTCTTACTAAATACAATAGTTTGGTCTGAATAGTGTTATTTAAAGTGGTAATGAGGGTGGGGAATGTCCCGGTCGGTCACGCGACGTCCGGAGCGGCCTGTTTGGACGTACGGTCACATGGAAATGAGCCTTCCACCTAAATTGCCTCAACAATTTATTTTATTTCACAATATTAATTTACCTTTGAATTAATTTGTAGCAAACATGATTTTAGATGACGAACTCGGAACTTTATTTTTCTTTGGGTAACTTATATTTTCTTTGAATATAGTCATGTCCAGTCTATTAGCTACTGACGTAAAAACTGACGTTTTATACCCACCAGTTTATTTATTTACGAAAGTAATTTGTTGAAAAACCAGTGCAGATATAATCGAGGCTCTAACCAGGGTATTGTGTGTACACTACGCAGATGGAAGTTTCGAGTAATCTCACGGGGGTGACGCATGATTACTGATTGTCTCCTTTTGACGTTGTGTTGTCTGTTGCATGCACAGCATCACAGCGAGGGGAATTAATTTTACCTTTACACACACGAAACGGTAATGAAAACAGAATAGTCATGGAGGAAGCGAATAACCAAATCAAATGTGTTTTTGCGTTATGTAATTCTCATGTTTTTGATAAAAATATACCTGATACGATCGGTTAGGTTAGTTAATCTTAAGTTTCAATCAATATAACTTGTAACATAAGACGCTAACGAAACATTAATTTCAAAATTAACAATTTAAATCTCATGTCATTGTAATGCGTTCTTGTAAGTCTACATTTAGCCGTTGTTTTAGTTTTACAGCTGCTATTTTAGTTTAAATTTGCCGCAGTCGGCTGGTATTAACGTAGACGTGCATTTGCTTGTAATGTAAGGGGTAAATCAGTCTGGACGGTCTGCTGGGGTGCGTGGGTGGGGCGAGGGACTTTGATTGATGACGATGGGGCCACATTGTGCGTACGTTTGCCCATTGTCCGAGCAACGTGAATCGAAACAACTGGACCAGTCACACAAATGAGCTCTTTTATTGCTGACGATTATCCCTCATACGATACAAGTGTGTTCAGATTTTCAAGATATTATGACGAATGTTAGTAGCTTTATATTTCGTTTTCAGCCTACAATCACTGCCCGACGTACCCTAATACTTTCCGCAAATCTTACGTCTTGTTTGTAACGCACATAAGGATAAACTTATTGAAAGAAAGAGGAAGTTCTCCAAAGGCAATTGTTTCGCAAATCATAAAAAATATACCAATATTTGATATTGGTGTTGTGAGTGGAACGACAGTTTCCAAACAAATAAATGAACTGAAAGAAATTTCTCGAGAGGGTACAAACATGAAACGCAAGCGAGTGCACGGCTAGGCGGCTGTGAGACTTGTCGATCGTACGACGTGCCACGAAATAGCTTGGAAAATAACTCCATTCCCGCGGGCACGACTGCGATTCAATCAAGTCTGATTCACAATTTTGGAGTTCGTTTACCGAACCGGCGAGTAAATTGAGAAAACGCAACCAAAATAGCCTAGGGATTGAGAGAGAAAAGGATTTCGCATTTAGGTAATCGTTTTACGTCGTACGGCCAATTACCAAAATCCAGGGAAGTAGGAGATAATGCCGTTGGCTTACACGATCGTAAACAGACGGGCGCACTCCGCAGTTCCATTTTATTTCCGCTTTTAATTCATTTAGAACTACATTGTAACTTTGTAAGAGACGCTAGATTCAGAGGGAGCTGTCAAATTCTCCGTTATATCTTCACTTAAAAGGCTACAGAGTCGTAATGCCATTAGAGCAAAGAGCTTTTCACTTCGGATCTTAGAACTGTAGCTACGTATCGCCGTATTATAACGTTTTCAGGAAAACGCGAAAACTGTCTTCGGCCGAACCGAGAGGTTTAGTGTGACGAAAAGTGCACTACGACGTAATCTTCTAGTTTTTACCGAATAGGTTGGTACTTAGAGTGATTTTTCTACACTTACAATTTTACAAGTGTAGTAGTTTGTGCTGTTATAATAACTTGAAGATAGACGTTTTAGTTTGAATTGCAAATGACGATTATCCAATATGGAAAGTGGTTCCAATCACACGAGTGTTTAGACCGCAATATGCCACCGCTATTCCTTCCCGAGCCGTTGACATAGCCCAAATTAAACCCCAATATTGAATGTTACATTCAGTAATCCAACCGTTATTGAAATACACATAGAAATTATAATTGCTTTCATATCCAACTTATAGTTAGCAAAGTAATATTTTGTTACAATAAATTGTAACTTTTGTAAGAAATATGTTGTTCAAGTGTACAAAGCCGTGAGAAATTTGAATAAGAAATTTGTAAGTAAAATTCCGTTTTGTAAAAATAAAATTCCGTTTTGTAAAAGTACTCGTAAAAGCAATTTTTATTAGATTTCAGTGATAGCGAGCATTTTCTTTTTGGAAATTCCCTTCTATGCGAATAAAAACAAAACGATTAAGTTTTACATAGCGTGATATAAATCGTAATATTATTTAGTGCGGCATGCTTGTATCGCTTCGTATAAATCTAACAGATGGTATCTGACCTCTCGGGGGGATCCGCTAATTTATTTAGCGTATCATCCTAAGATTTATACTTCATGAAAGTTCACTAAGGAATTGTTTTATATAAATGTATATATTTTTAGTTAGTGCCTTGTGGTCTCTATGATGTATAGTCTTAATATAAACTATGTATATCCAACTTTTATTACAATCATTAGTATCATGACTAACAAAACCTATTTATAAAATAAAATAAAATTGTTTTTGTCTGTCATTTTTATTCCATTTCCATTTTAATCATCGTAGATTTAACGAATCGTTATGAACTTCACAGACCGTGAATAGACATCGGTTATTCTCAAATAAAAAAGGAACAAACTTGCACAGAGTAATAAAAACATAGACAGACAATGTGTCACGTTCAGAAGGCTGTCAGTATCGATATTGAATGCCGGAGCGATTGTTTGCGCAAGGTGGAGGTCAGCTCGGTCGCGTCGAGAGCTCGGCCAGACGATGCACTCCGCGCTGACGTCATAACCTGTCACTATATTTGCACTATTTGACAGACTGTTGCTACAATCAATATAAATCTGCCCGGTTTGTGAAATTCGACCACGGAGTAGTTAACAAATGGAGTGCTCATGCGTCTTTTTCGTGTCAGAATCAAACTCGACTAAATAGAAAAAATAACCGTGATTGCCGTGATTGGGCGATCGCCAGCGTCGCATCTTGAGACGTCATACTTACTGAGTAATTTTGATTGATTGTTTCTGTAGACTGAACTTATTTTCTGGAGCGCACGTGTACGCCCCCGGATTATCACTTTAGTCTCTTACTGTTCCACGGCATTCACTGAGGGTATGATAAATGTGTTGCACATTGCTTCCCTAAACCTTTCTTAGGATATTTATATTCCGGACTCCTTCTGTCGACACGTATCGATTCATTTGGTTCTTATGCGAGGCGGGCAGTGACTAATGACGTGAGTCCGGCGAATAATGTCGTCCATTTTAGCGTGGAATATAGTAAGCTGGCAGGAGACAAGTAGTGATGTACCTTGTTGACAACTTCGTTCCGATAATGATCGTTTCCGCAGGCTTATCGGAGGTCATTAGCAAGCTTGATATCTGAGTCGTTAAATAAATATTAGGTTTTGTAGACCAGTCATATGTATGATTGTAGTAATCTAGATCCGCCCACGGAATATGATACAGTAATACACATAATCTGTGCACACGTACGAACATTATATTAGTTACCTACTTACGCTACAAATGAAAATCCCCTTAAAGCTAATTTTCTAAATTCCTCGGTTCCCACAGTTAACCTCATCATGAAACGTACACTTTGTTGGCACCGAATTATTATAGATGCCATTACCATAGATATTCAGTTGGAAGATTTGCGGCATGCGATTACGAATATTAATATTTAGGTTAATTAAACTTGAAAGTTAAAACGGCTTGCTCGATAACGGAACGAATAATCCGGTAAGATTTACCGATTCTTTGAAGGTGGGTAGGTATTGCGGTAGTTAAGTACACTCCGTTAATTAAGTAAAACCACGAGAGCACAAAAAGAGGTCTTGATCCTTTTTTGTGTCGGTACTAATCCAACCCTTGTACCGCGAGCCGACCGTTCCACTGTAAGATAGGCGGACATTACATTATCACATTTAGAGAAGTAATTCAACATCAAAATTGTTCTATTTTCTACAAAGTATTTTGATTGTGTTTTGTCTGGAGGTGCAAAACACGTAAATAAAAAATTGTTCAAACAAAGTGCGGCTGAGTTTAGGTGGCTCGGTCGTCGGCCGCCCGCCCGGCCGCCGCCCTCGCCCCTATAAATACATCGACAAAACACAAAAGCAGATGCACTCCGCGAAACATTTTTAATTTTAATGATGCGACTTTTGCAGGAATCAGTTTTCAACGAATTACTAAAACGTACAATGTTTATTTTGATTGTACTGTCTGCTCTCCTAATAACGTTGTTTGCGGACAGACGTCGAACAGAATAGTTTTACGGTACCGCCCCGGGGCGCTGGGGAACTTCGCTTCTTATTTAAGTATTCTTGTTATGAAAACGTGGAGGAAAAGAATATCAGTATTTTTTTTAAATTGAATAGTTTTTAAGCAATTGCACTTTAGGAACTCGATTATAGTATTCAAATATGTTTATATAATTCGAAAAAATATATTTGCTGATCTTTTATCAGACTTGATTTCTGATATATTTTATTTCGACGCCGCCTACGGATGTTGTACGAGCGCATCTCATTATTCCTTTCTTTATGCAGAGGATTGACTTATTGTGCAAAGAAGGTTTTCTAGTGAACCTACAGTTCTTGGCCAGTAGGCAACTTTTCAGATAACCAAAGATAGTAAGTTTTTACTAAATCATCATAGAACAGATTAAACACCGTTAATCTGTCCATTAATCAGTCAAAAAGCCTTAACTAGTACAATCCCGACCCACAAGAAAGAAGAGTCAAGACAGTACCTTTTAAATCGGCTCAATCAATTGAATAAACGCCGCCCGCTTCTAAATGGCACAAATCTGAGAGAAAAGGAAAACAATTAATTAACTCATTTCCCGCAATTAACGAGGGACGGACACGAAATTACTTAAGCATCTCTGGGTAATCAGCACCGGGTGGCAGGAGATGGCGGAAGACAGCTTTCCTTTCCCCGCTCGCTCGCTCCACTCCCGTCGGCGATAGCTCCGCTCACTTCCGCCGCGCTTTGTCCACCACAACAATACAGCTTTCGGTGAATCGAATTGAAACAAAACGACAACCACGCCATCTTTTATCGGTTGTTACGTGACGTAGGTAGGTACTATATTTTCATTGGCCCTGATTGTATTAAGTTTGCGACTGTCTCGTGTTGACAGTTGTTACGACAATGTAGCGCGTTATGTAGCACGTCTTGTCGGTTATTATGCGATGTTATGTTCTTTATTTGCTACACGTGTAACCCTTGGCTAGGTTGAATATGAAAGAGTAACGAAATGTGCAACTAATTAGCCTTCCTACGCGTCTTTGTAAAGCGCTCAATTGACCTGGGAGGGTTGTATTATAGGCGCTCGTGCTGAAAGGAGTGGATTCAAAGAAGGCGCAGGGGGTCGAGAAAGGCGCGTTCCGTGAAAATGATCGCGTTCACTGTTCTCGGTGTCTGTCGTGTTTACAAACAAGCATTTAATTGACGCAGGAATTCCAAACACCGCCGGTGTTAAAGGAAAACAAGCATCTCTCTCCTCGTTACTATCGGTTACAGCGGGGTGTTAGCGACACAATGCAAGCGAAATATTTTTTACGAAAATACTTAACTCAGAAGAAACATGTTCCTATTTAAGTAAAATGGTAGGGAAATAATACTTTATTCTTTCCTCAAAACAAAAGATCATAAGCTTGGCAGTGATACTTGCGACACAATGATTTTGAACGAATTACGAAAGTATAAATAAAACAAGGTGTATTACATCCGAGTTCATAAAGCGCTTTATGTCTGTGGAGCGTACAGCATGCATTATTCACAGAGAAGAATAATCTGTGTACTAAATAATACAGTGTACCTTGTTCACCGGGGGATACGGGCTTCTTTTATTTTTAATGAAATCTCCTTGTTTGCTTAATTGCGTGCGCTACGACGATGTATTACGTTACAAAAATACAATATTTACGCGACTTCGTCTCTAAATCTGCATCAAAATTGAACGACTCTCCGTGTTTTTTAAGAATCCTATGCAGTTTCTGATGCAGGATACGGCATTAGTAATGTGAAATTGTAACTTAATATGATTAAATGTTTCCTGAGGAAGTGTTCAGACAGCACAACACATGTGGAAGACCAGTTAAGCTTATCCAACTTGTTACTTTATCTAAACCTTTTTGCAACGGCACATGTGACTTACTACGAAAGGTTCAGGATTTTATTCTAAGCATACGACATTCTTACATCGTTAATATAAAACGTTACATACTCAACAGTACAAAAAATATATAAAACCAAGCACTGCTGAAAACGTTTATCTTTCGTGAAATAGAACGCCTAATGAAAGTAATTCTCTTTTTTCTTAGGTCGCATTTGGGTCGTGGAACGAAGCAAAAAACTACGCTCACTGACTGGACGTGTCGTGGTTGGAAAAACTCCGTAGTGGAACTCACTGAAGTTTCATTATTTATTCAGATTGATATCACTTTAACGTTTTATGTACCTATATAATGGACTTCAGACAAACCGTAAACAATACTCGAGAAGTCGAGACGCGCTTTTTATGAATGTCTAACATTCGATGGATACAGAAAGATTTATAGCTGTCCGACGCACGCCGGGATTATTTCTTGCAAATTCAAGACAAGCGGTGTCAGTTTGTCTGAATATTCATTAGCTACTGAGTTGGGGAGTTAATACCGCATCCGATTAATGTTGATATTTTCCCGCATTTAGCTTCCGTTATTCAGGCGAGGGAGCTCCAAGCACGATTCAACGATTTGTTTTCGGTGGACACATTAGCGACTGTTTCACTTCGCTTTGTATATGGCTTAGTGTTTAGAATGGCTTTTTCGTGAGCCGGTCGAAATTAATTTAAGTTGAACGAGGTAAATAATAGGCCGCATAACTCATTAAAGGATTAACGACGCCGGAAATTGTTTCGAAGCCTACGTCAGAGTTCACTATGTTTAGTGGTGTTTGACGGGACCGCGGAACTTTGAAGGAGGTACTAATAACAGCATCGCATCAAGTATTTAACAGCGGCGAGGGCACGCAGCGGCGCGCGGCGCCTCCCCTCGCGGCCACTAAAACAAAACTTAAATCGCCGTGCAAAGCCACAAGAAAATTCCGCTGGCGGAAACCGCAGACCGTTTTAAGTAAAATATTAAATGCGCTGTAGGATTTGTTCGCGTACGGGCACAGGCCGGTTTTAATATTTGATGAAGCGCTGGCTCCCTGCGACGACGTTTTGTCTGGCCCTTAATTTCGGCCCAATGCGTCCGCGCTACTCTCCCGAACTCGGCCGCCGGCACAAGAAAATATTAAAAGGTCCCGTGGCGTTCCCGCGGCTTACTCAGCGGACTAACTGTTTATTGCCAGCCTAGAGACGTTAACGCCTATAAATTTTATGTGTGTTCGCAATGCCGGCGTAAAATGTTGCAATATTGCTAAATCCCGTAGTGTTTTTGTTAGAAATGTACCTACCTAGAGTGGCTAAAGTTTCATCAACCACATTGAAGGTTACAGGAGTAATGGCGATAACAATTTAACTAAAAACATGTTAACTAAGCAAGCAATTCATTTAAATACGATAAAGCATATTTAACAAGTAAATCTCATAATCACAATATTCTTTACACTGCGTGCGTGACATGCAAATTAGACGACTTAGTAAAAACATCAAGATAATTAATAATTTTCCTTATGCATGTCCGAGATAAAATCTGACTTACGACGTGTAACGTTCAGCAAAGTATTAATTATGTTCACTTTTAAAAGAAAATGCGAAGTATTTATTATATTGGCTACCAGCTGATCAAGCTTTGTTTCCCTCGCTCGCATTAAAGTAAAGGAAAATAATTAGTTAAACTGTTTAAATCTACTTTTAGTCGACGCCAAAAAAGGTGATTTCAAGCCTGTAACGATCCATCCATTAACGTAATCTGTAGATGAATTTCAAATACAAATAATGAATGTTTTCCTGACGGCTCATAAATGATTGACTCTCAAATGATTACATTTACAGTTCCGTATCGAGTCAATATAAAAATTACATTAGCACGTCATTCGTTGAAATTTACAGTTGGAACGTAACGAGCGGGCTGGTCAGAAGAAACAAACAAGACACGCACTGTTGCCTTCAATTACTGCGCGTACGATATACGACGTCGTAAAGAGATCGCGAAGGCTTCGAGGGACAGTTGTCGCAAACTCTCGGGTCCCGATACTGGCCGCTTGACAAATCGCTACACACATTCGGAACCGTTTGTTACACCGGAGAATTACCTGAGGTCCGCACTATCAACCCATTTCGGGTCCGACACGTTTCAATTCGCACGCTATAAAATACTTCTTACGATTTACGGTGGGACAGGTTTTTGACTGTCTTACGGATGAAATAATCCTAATGTTTGTGATCTCTACCTCTACAGAGTTTGACTAAGGTTTTCTATATCACGCACTTGATTAAGCGGAACGTTGCGTTTATTGAAAATCTAGTTCTAGGTTAAAATTAGTATTACAGTAAAAATATGAAACAAATTAATGAAAGTTGGAACAAATTCCAACAAAGACGGAATATGATTTTTTTTTGGTCCTTGTTTGTATGTTTTTGTCATAACTAAAAGTCTAGAATGTGCAAAATGCGTTTTTTTGGCCCCCATGTTAATAAAAATTTAAAAAACCTTGTATGGTATCAAATTAAAGGAAATTTCATGCTGAAAAGGCTTTATAATAAAAAAAAAACAACAAAATGATGGAAATCATTCTATTCTATATGGACTCTATACAGAATTGTCATTGAAAGTCAGTTTATTCTAGTCTATATTCTTAATTAGTCTTATCCTATTCTAGCTAACCACAATAGTCTTTTTCAGTTTCTTGTAAATCACTTTGTTTTAGTGCACAATTTGTCTTATGTATATCGGAACAGTGACAACATAATCTTAGTACATTTCACACCATAACGTCGACACGTACATCCACCACTACCACACGGCTCATTTGTATCCGTTTTCCAGTTGCAACGTATCATTTTTAGTAATGAGTCTGTTGCAGGGCTCATTTTACATGTTATGGGCTGTATGTAGTTGGTCTCCTATGTTTTTCCAATCCCACTATTCGGGATTGGCAATACTGGTGTTCATAGTTTTCCAAAGACATTTAAAATGTACGCGGAGCAGATGATGAACAGCAGCATCTTCTGTAGGTGGCAATCTTGCAATATTACATTCACTTTTGGCAGTTGTAATTTTTTTCAAGTAGATATTATATCGCAGTTGGTTCAGAGTCTCTGTCTTAGGATATCCATCTTACAATCATGATATCCGTGAGTTCCTTTCTGTTTGCATTTTCTGATCCAAACAGAGTTGCACAATTGCTAAATTACTCACATTTCCAAAATGACGATATGCTGCCGATTTACTTTTACCAAATAAGGAGCTTGTTGCTATCGCATCCAGTTAAAGTATGTGCAAAGAGGATAATTTTGCATCCCTTTTCGCCAAGCACATGTTGTAAACCGTTTTTTATCACTGGACATAGATGACTGCAAACAAATATTTCGTGTCATTATGGTAAGTGTCTAGTAAAAAAATATCGTTGTCAGTCAGCAACAACAGTTACATGCTTTTCTTCTGCCAAGGTCAGTGCTATTTTTACAATAACAGTGTCAGCACAATCTGAATCAAAGTGTGACCTTTGCCAACAAAAAGTGAAGATATTCGTGAAATAAATATGCATTTGCTTTATGTAACATATTTTGATTAATAAAAATATTCACTGCAAATGGTGTCTATTTTTTGGGCTACCATTTTTTTTTTTAAACCTCTACCTTTTTCAATCTTTTTCAGCATTAAATTTCCTTTAATGTGATACCATACATGATTTTTTTTTCAAGCTGGCGGTTATATAAACGCATTTTGTACATTTATCAAAACTTTTTGTAAGTCAAAAAGAGACAAGGTCGTCTTTGTGAGAATTAGTTGCACTCCAAAACCTATATCTACTTTACTATAGAGTTATCGTTAACAGCAAAGAAGCCTTAGTACATGATTATCTTACCTTAGCCGAAAGACTTTTAGTTACCACTAGACCAACGAGGCAACCAGTGAATAGATTTCTTTTATATCGTGGAGTTCAGATTTCTGGATTTTCAGGGCTCTGCAAATATTCAGGTAAGTTGCGACACAGAGTATTAAAAATCGCAAGATACTTTTTTGAATATTCACCATTACCCGAGAAAATATGATCATTGCCAGTATTAAAACTACTCACAACATCAAGTCGTGACGTTATAGCACGTACTGACGTTTATCAACGTCAACACGAGTATTTGCGTCACGTCATAATATAATAATGTTGATACTTACTCGGTATACGAAGCTGTTACTGTATACGTAACTCCTTTGCGTCTGGCATAGCGAATTGTTACGTACCTGCAAGAAAGTTATGAACATAAAGTTGTGGGTTAGTAAAAAGCATTGATTGGTTATAGCCTTATAATATAGCACATCAACATAATTATACATATAATAAAGTAGTAACAAATTCAAAACCGTTTATATATTTTTGAAAAAAAGTAGTAAGTATTACCAGGTGTGGGATCGAGTCTGATGCCTAAAATATAGTTTTTAGATTTTTGTCCCTTTGTCTGGATGTCCGTTCCGGATTGGCGCATAAACGGCTGAACAGATTTGGCACAGAGATAGTTTATAATCTGAACATAGGGTACTTTTAATCCGGGTAGTACCTACGTTCCCCTGGGATATTTTCCGAAAACCACGCGGGCGAAGCAGCGGGCAAACCTCGTTATAAATATATAGAACTTAAATCGAATGTTAGTTCAGACGTCTAAGATCTTAACTTATTGTCAATATGGCCTTCTTAGTTAAGTAACTCTTTCAGGAGTTCTTAAATAGGTATTTGTTGATTAATAATTAGTTAAATGCTTCGATAAATTGGTATATCTTACATAAGAAAAGTTTATGTACCTAGTTTACAATAGGTCGAATGAATGAATGAAATGCACCGATCCCAGGGTGGTTTAACCAGACTCGATAAATCGAATGAACCCCGAGATTTACACTAGCCCATGAAGCCTCATGTTTCATGGGACTAAAAAGGCCATTGCATAACAAGGAGTAGACCGGGTGTCGCGGTAATGATAAGGAAGACGTTCCCTTAGGATCGATAAATTGGGATATCTTACATAATAAAAGTTTATGTACCTAGTTTACAATAGGTCTATAACAAATCACCTTGAGCCATTTGTCCGTCCGTGTGTATTTCATAGGCTCTTAATTCCTTAATTTAATTTACCGGTAATCCATCCGAAGTTTTTCAAGATGGTTTTACTTTTTGTATATGGCTTTGAACTTTGTTCATATTTATTAGGTAAAGATACGATACACGTGTATTTAGCTAGGTGCTTACTGTTTGAATAACTGTAATGTTAGTTCGACGTTTATGATATTTTTAACATCCTATTAGCATAGAATTTTGAAATTGTGATAGAGGTCTATGAACTAGCGGAAGAAGGAAGTTGAATTAAAATTCCCCACGTATAGCCGCCCAGTAAAGTACTAATAATTGAATTATTTATGTGTCTGTGTCCGTAGATATTTCACGTAATGAATACCTATGAAGCCTTTATACAAGGCAACTTTACATACAAACTGGTCACATGTGCTCTTTACATGACATTACTGGTGAGAACCGCAATACTTAAACTTGACACATTTTGAACAATGTTTTAAATGCACGTCTCTTATAGCTACGGGGTCCCCACAAAAAGCTTAAAATATCATAAAACCGAGCAGTTTGTCAACACGTAACAATTAACAGTCGTAATTAGCCGAACATGGTGTCAAGTTATAAATAACATGGCATAGCAACCCGACACTAATTCAAAGTAATAAATAAAGAAAGTCGTCATCTAATTACAAAGTGAAATATAGTGATATGTTATACGACGCGATTGATAACTTCATTTATAAATAGCTTCTGGAACATTTTCTTCTATATAATCTATAAAATTGTTGCCATTACTTGTCTTAATTAATCTTGGACGATAAGTAATCCTCAATTCAAACGTTGGAATTAAACGGTCAATAATTGTCAGTCTCCAAGGCAGATGAAGTCCTTATGTTATGCATATGTAGATAATAACTGAACTTTGCCTTTATTTTATTTCTAATGGTTATACAAATTATTATGTTAGGTACTACTTCTGTTTGATAAGTAAATTGTTATTGTCCTATTACAATTTAAATAGTTAATTACTTTAATTATATTTGGTTGACCCTTGATAGTGCCAATCATTTTATATTTAATAATTTAGTTAGAATATAAGTGTACGACCGTCTAGGTAATATCATTGAATGCATTTTGAATACTAATGAAACTTAAAGACGATAAGAAACTGTATAAGCTAATTTTGACAGTGAATTACTAACACAAATGATTCCGGATCGACTGATAAATAAACCCGTTAGGCAATACAATTTAGAATTAGTTAAGTAATTAAAACAGTTAGTACTGTAGTTAAAACGTTCCATCGTTTGATTATTTTGATGTTATTTGTAAATCATTTTAAGCTGTTGATTCTAACATTATTCTGCATATTAACATAGGTTTTTAAGTAAACTGATTCAAAGAACGGATGTAAACGTAGAAGTAATCACCGCTTTTGAATGGTTATTTTAAAACACAGCCCTATTATATTACCTACACTTTCATTATTTTTTAATGAGTAGGTAAATAATTTCAACATCTTCGCTATCAGCCTGTATTGCTATTTCACCTTCGTGAGTCACAAGTGTGTTCACTTGAGCCGCCTGCATACATACGATATACATACATCTACTATGTAATGGGTGCAAACCAATTATGTTTCACACACAGCAACTAATTATAATTTCCTCGGCGCTGCCATTCGGAAAACTATGTTTAGTGTTCTATTTATTAATTAGTAGTTAAATACGCTGCAGTGAGCACAGTTATGTACCACTTAAATTTGTTGGAACAACGTTTTAGACTTTATAAAATTTTAAACTGGCTTCATTTCACTGCGTAACTGTTAAAATAATGTAATAATTCAATTTCAACTTGTAGCAATGCGTCGGTTGCGAGTACAATATGCACCTACGTATTCAGAACACAGAGCACGTCCTCCAATAACTTTTAAAACCCAACAGAGTAGGTGGTATGTACGCTGTAATAAAAAATCATGCAAATCCTCATGTTGGAATATGATTCATGCATGTATGACAGTTAATTTAGTATCCAGGTTGTGGTCGTGGTGACATCCATCTATTGCTCGTAAGGACATCGCACATTGCCTTGGGCCCGCACCATTCAAGAACTCACAAAGCGCATATGCTAATAACACATTTGCAATTAAGATCGCGACGCCCACAAGGGAACGCCATTGTTTCATACATGTGAAATGTGTCTACTTATTATTTATATAACGATAAAATATTTATAACAATAAATGCAATTGGATCTTGCTCAATGTTAATAGTTTTGCAATTTAATAAAATGTGAGATCAGCGAAAGCTTTTCATCGACTTGAATAGCGACATTCGAATACTGAACGGAGAGGAATTTAATACGGAATTATGAAAACATTTCGTTGATAAAACTTTCGTTCCACCGCTGATACTAATGGAACGAATTTTCAAAGTAAAAGTTGTAAGTACAACAAGCAATCTCCTGGCATGGAAAGTTGGGCAAATTTCAGTGGAGCACGGACGGTGAGCATCACCAAAAGAATGTAATAAGGCACAGGTGCCGCAAGTTCTTTATTGGATTTCGCACGTTCCGACTCGACGTGTTTGATGGCCGGAAGATTCTTGCTAAACTCTTTGCTAGATATTAATTTTCCTCCAAAATTATCTTTAGACTCGTCGGCAACTTAACTATTGTACGAATGTATTTCAGCACTGGGAAAGTGGGTTACCTTTATAGCGCTCACCTGTTGAACAGCCCCTCGGTTCCGTTATAACAAGATTTTAAGTTTTTCGTACACGTTAATCGAAACATCTGTATTATTTACTCAGCAATGAAGGCCGATTTCCGAGTAATAACATGTTTATATTGTAAATATTAAAATAAAACGTTAAATCGTATTCGTGCATCAATAGTTATCAAAGTCGCAAACTGATAAAAAAACAGTGCGAGTCCAATGATGCAGCTGTGTCACGAGGTCGTTCCGAAAAGTGTTTCTCGGCGACTGAAAGCAAAAGTATAGGCCACAGCGGTGCGCGCCGCAGCCGCTGCAGATCGTGTCATTGACCCATGCAAATTCGAACAACGCTTCGGTGTCGGGTCATCGAACCCTCCATTCAATGACTGTCGAAAGTTATCCGTGAATACGACGGCGGCGTAGCCTACAAAGAACTCCTGCACCGTAGCCGTCACGCGATTGTAGCGTTTAAAACCATTCATAAATAAAGCGAATTTACTTTGCCATCGCTCAACCAGCCAAAGGAGAACACTAAATTATGTGTCTAGTTCTTCGTTTCGTTATTGAACACTAGTATTCAAGGTAAACAGCGACTTGTCACGAGTAAATAAGGTTGCTTATTTGATGTGTTCGATTGAATTCGACAGATGCGCAGCTACACGAGGTGCGTCTGGCCATTGTATTATTAGCATTGCGAATTTCGACAAGCTCTCGGTGCTAGACGCCATTCGCAAATACAAACGGTTGGTATGCAAATCTCTCTTGTCTGTAGGACGACATTTACATGGTTTGTTAGGCGTGGCCTCCGACAGACAACTGTCCATAATGTATTTAATAATTTTTCACTGCTGCATCGCTACTGTAATACACAATTTGTTACGCTTTCGTTGCCGTACGTGATATATAGCGGCTGTTTCTCATATGCGATACATCTCGGTTTGCACAAAGACTTACGTATATTATCAGCACTCCATGTTATTATGTTTGCAAAGCAAGCATCATATGTGCACGGCTGGCGGACGTCGAGATAAGCGAGCGTCCTTGTCCGCTGTGATGGACGTAAAAACTCTGAAAGGACGACCTAAATAACGCAGAGAGTAATCTGTGATGTGTGCGATCATCGCGGGAGATGGTAATGTTGATTGTTGACCTAATCTATCACGTGACGTCACCGAGCAGGCTGCAGCGAGCCTGCCCGAGGCCAGGCGGCGGCGTGTAAACTTATTCTACACACACGTACCTATGCATATGATTCATAAATACTTGGCATTTAGAAACTGTAAGCAGCCGAGTTTAATTTATTTTGTAAGTTTCTCTTGTCGATCGACGGATGAGTGAAAATTTACAGTGTATCAGCTGTTTGTCGTCCAACGCGAGTTGCAGGAGTCAATTGCGGTAGTTAAACGGATTAGTGCCGCGCCAGTGAGGTCAAAGTCAAAGTCAGATCATTTATTTCAAATAGGCAAGTAAAAGGCACTTTTGAACATCAAAATTAACAAGAAAAAAATTGAATTGATTCTAGTTTCCCCTTAGAAACGGTACTTTCGTATGGAGAAACTCAACAGTTACTCTTTTAAAAGTGAAGACGATTGTTATATCTCATAACAAGGTAATTCATTAATACCACTATTAGCACCTAGTTTAAAATTACTATACCACAAAAGGTAAAAAGAATGAAAAATGAA
This sequence comes from Agrochola macilenta, assembly GCA_916701695.1. Classification (NCBI taxonomy): domain Eukaryota; kingdom Metazoa; phylum Arthropoda; class Insecta; order Lepidoptera; family Noctuidae; genus Agrochola; species Agrochola macilenta. The sequence continues at coordinate 12,290,739 of OU753562.1, forward strand.
GCAATGACAAATTAATTAATTATGTAATAAATACATAGTGCTCACATATTTACAAACACTATAAAAAGAGACGATTTACCTAAAAATGTTACAACGAAGTAGAATTTAAAATCAATGTCATAAAAATAATAAATTATAAAATTAAAGTAGCAACCAGTTTGATTTTGTCTAGACTCTAGATTGTTATATGGAGCAGGACCAGCATGTTTCTAGATATACTTGTCTTGGATATAATCCTCTGGGCTGATTTTACCAATGAAACTGAACGCGATAAGCTTTTCTAAAACGCATTCAAGAGCTGTCAGTGTCAAATTGTTATGGAATCTACCACTACCACTGACAGGTCTTGAACGCGTTTAGATGTGCTGAACGCGTTCAATTTCATTGGTGAAATCCTCACTTAGGAGGGTTGGCTTACTACAATTGGAATCGTGATGTTTCGCCACTAATAAGGAAGAAGCGTGCAGATAAATTATTAAATTCCACATTCGTTCACATAATCACCTCATTGTAATATACTACTACTAGGAAGAATATGTACGTACAACATTTTACGTAATAAAATAGCGCACTAAGCCGCGTAAGTAACATTGATTTACAGTAATTTAGTGTGAAAAGGAAATAAATACTTGTCTGTCAAATGTCTTTCACAAAACAATGACATGATTTATCGGTAAGAGATAACTGTTTACACGTAGGATATTGAGCCGTCTGTGTTGTACATACTGCCTGGTTATTGTAAATGAGATAAGATTAAAGATGGTGGACTCGTGGACTGCTCGGGGAAATGAATGATAAATGTCATTTAAAAAGCGCTGTTGTGCAATTTTCTGCAACTTTATGCAATTTTATTGCTATTCTTTTTTTGTATTTTGTGCTATATATATCTATCTAATCATTTCTTTATATCGACATCTAAACCATCATTTCAGATAGTTTTCTAAGTTTTTATTACAATTCAACAAAATAGGTTAACATTCCAATAATTTAGGGAACATAAAGTGTTAACCGTTATATACGTATATATACGGCAAACCCTTTCTCTTACAAATTAATTTGTAGAAAAAATATATTTATTGGCTGTCATTTTTTTAACAAACAAGCTCATTATTCAATAATAAAATAGTATATACACACGAGTATGTTTGCTATGATGGCCCAAGCACATAGGAGGTGCACACAGCATAGTGCTGCGACTCGGAGCAGACGGGTGCGGCGGCCGCTTGAGAAGCTGGCCAATGGCCGCATTCCTTATAGTTGAAAGTAACACGGTATCCGGCTGCGAAAAATTACCGTCTCGCTCGACCACCGGCCGGGGGATTCTGCTTCTTATACATTACCACATTACGAACCATTCCTATTTGATATTATATCGATTTAAAGTAGACGTTATTAAATACGATATTGCGACACAGCACTAGTTCGCAGCACGCCCGACTGTACAGATATTGTCCTATCAAGATGATTAAGTGACAATGTATTATAAATGACGAGCAACGTTTTATTTATCATCGAGTTCGACAACCTCTCGCTCTTTAAGATTGCATTTACAAAACGAATGATTAATCATTTATTTTTTATAAGCAGGCTGTATTAACAAGACTGACAGGCAACAAAAACCCCAAAATGTGGAACTTACTGCCACAAAGTGTGCTTTTAAATAAGTATTTGAGTTCAACTGGGTGATTTAATGCTGTTTTATTTTTAAAGACCCTACTTACCTTGTATTCAAATCTACTAGGGTCAAATACGATTTCCAAAGTAACATAAAATCCTTTCCTTTCCATAAAATGTTATAAAAGAAAAATAGCCCATTCAAATACGTTTCTAAAAGTATGAATGAGAAATATGGCCGCTTTGGAGGTAAAATATCTGCGAACGAACATTATAACTGCAACGAAAGTGTGCAATTCTTTTCCTGTTCGATCCGAAGTCGGCCGACGGGCACGGCGGCGGCACACGAGCTACGCTGCTACGTCGTGTGATTGCTTTGCGCGATTTTTTTGTTCGTCTGGCGCGCAGGTGTCTTGTCGTAGGCACAGAGTTGAGACTCGATGCTTATTTTTTTTTCTGAATAGCCTTCGACCCGCCTCGCTGCCATTGTTTGTTTTGATCGTTTTTTTCAGCTCATCGTCTGTAGACTTGAGAATCTGGCGTACCTGCTAAGACTTTACCGGCGAATTCTAATTTATGGGGAGATAAAATAAAACGCTTTAAAAGAACACCGAGAGCTTTTAAAGCATACAGTTTACTTTAGTTAGTTACTGCAAATTCTTACGAGTACACGAGATTTGTAGCCGTTGTAACTGGGATGGATTTTATGATACCCGTCTGTCGTGTCCATGTCACGAATGCGTGCTAGTATTTTGTACAAAACAGGTTGGTTCAGCAACACGGCATTTACTTACCGGCCCTTCGTTTACGTAATGTGCTGTGAGATTGCTAAAATGAATGGCGTGGTTCCCAAGGCGGCGTTGTGGTGGCGTGGCGGGTGCATGCGCTGGGCGGGCCTCTCTAGTGGTACTGCGTTCCGTTATCTTGCGGTCATCAGTCTCTTGGAACGGGTTGCGGGCCCCGGAGGCGATACACCGGAACTGTCGTGCTGTATACGGCGCACGCGCGCGGCACGTCCGCGTGTCGCCGGAGTCGTCTGACGTTGCGCGTCACACTGCCACCTGACATGCATCACAGAACATCACCACTCACTATAGTGCACGTAAAACGGCGTGTTTCACGACTTGCCTGCTCCAATGTTTCTGTTTGTTACTTAGTGTGACCATAAATTCTAATCTAACAAAAACGTAGAGGTAACCCTAGCGTAGCAATGTGCTGTCCGCTCACCTAACAAATGGATCCAGGAAATTAGTCTGTGAATTCAGCGGAGCTTTCGTAGCCGTTCGTAAAGCGTAACTCGTAACTTGGCATGACGGGGCAGAAACTTGTAGCTGTGATCGAAAAGGTGCTGCCAAATCAATTGCAAAAAAAAATATTCTGACATTACTATGACGAGTAAACAGACAGTTAAAGAAAAGAAAATCGAATGGATGAGTGTCCAATTTAATGTTAATTTGAGAATGTTTTATTGAACCCAATGCATGATCAAACAACGAAGAAAGAATGAACATCGTTTTTTTTCCTTGACTGATTACTACAATGCAGCAAACTAACAAAAGCAAGGGGACCGTCAGTTCCCCGAAGTTCAACTTATCTCACTAATCATTATCGTACATTCAAAAACATAATGACGGTAATAAACTATAATAATCGAACCATAAAAACTTAATGGAAGAAAGATATGATGACAATTGGAGTAGATAGACAATTCAATCAGTGTAATTAATTGTTAAGTTTCCTACTTCATAGTACCCGTATGCGCGTGCCCATGCTGCGGGCTAGAGGGGGATGTGGGAGACGCAGGGCGGGGGGCGGGGAGCTGTGAAGTTATAAATAATTTATGCGAAAGATAACTGTGCCGCGTGCGCCTGGGCAATACGTGCACTGCAAGCGCCTAATTGCAGTGAATGTTGAAAGATCAATAAATGTAAGAAATAAATTAATAGTCAATGAGACTTTTTCATCACACTCCAGAAGTTTTTACAAGCAGTTATAACTGATCATAATTGTAGTGATATATTGCCTAATAATGGAAATGCTTTGCTAAGTAAACAAATAACCATAGCCGATGATTATGCCGAGGGAATGTTTAATTGCACTTCGACGCAGTAGTCAAGTTGGAATGAAGCTATTATTATGAAGCTGTCTACGGTTAAGGTGTGCAATATTTTTATGGGCTTTCCATAAACTAAGTATGTAAAAGTCTGTTTTAGCAGACGTTTTTGGCAGCGTACGTGGGGAACGTACAGATTTAAGGCATGCAAAAGGTTAGCCATTCATTCGGTTTTCCTCCTGAAGCATTTAAGGGAGCGCCCAATGGTCCTCTAGCGCCACTCCTTTAAAAAAATATTATCTCGGGACTGAAAAGGAATTATGAATAACGGCTAGTAAGGACCGTCGGTAAGAGTGTTTAGAATCTTCTAATACCTTTTATAAAGTTACTTAATTACTAGCCGTTATTCATAATTCCTTTTCAGTCCCGAGATAATATTTTTTTAAAGGAGTGTCACTACTGGACCATTGGACACCCTCTTAACGTCTTGTATGGTTTAACCCTTTGACAAACCCAATGAAGTGGAAACCCAATCATAACGATACCATTTTGAATGGGTTAGCCTTATTATTTTGGCAAACGATTTACCGGTTAACCTTCAAAACCTGTAAAAACCCTTTCGAGGAAAAATGTTTTTTGTTGTTTGATTGGGTTTTTCTAACCCTTTTATGGTACAGTCAGCCTGGGCTTTCGAAAGGGTTTACTTACTAATCCTTTCATATGATAATACGGGCTACCCTTAAAAGCAATAACTATTTGATTTGAAGGATTTTGCTAGTAGTTTACAATTAATGATTGAGTTGAAGGGGTAACTGGTACATTTTTAGGGTTCCGTAGTAAACAAGGAACCCTAATAGTTTCACCATGTCCGTATGTCTGTCTGTCCGTCCGTCGGTTACCTGTTAGTACTAGAAACCTGAAATTTGGCATGGGTATACATATTAATAACGCCGACAAGGTGGTAAAATAAAATCTTTTTTTTTTAGTACCTGCAGGTACCCTGCAGGTAGTCGGATGTTTTTTTTCTCGACTTTCACATGGTATGGGGTATCATTGGAAAGGTCATTCAAAAATATTAAAGGTGTGTGAAAACCATTTTTCAATTAAGGGATCAGTTTGCGAAATATTTAGCTTTAAAGTGCTATTTTTTGTTAGACTCATGTGTGTCCCCTGCCAGCGAAATAGATTTGTGAAAAAATTCACAGCAGTAGTACTCGTATATACATATAACGAAGTTAAAAAGAAAATTATCACAGCTAAGTAAATAAGTAAGTAATTACAGGTTAACGAGTAATAATCGACCAACTTAAATTTGCAATTTGAAAAACATGTTCTCCCATACGTCCCGCATGAGAGAACATGTTTTTCAACTACAATGTTAAGTTTGTTCTTGGGATAAATTCATCCCAACTGCGGAACGCTTCATTGTGCGTGGTCCGACACGCACTTGACCGGTTTTTTTTAACAAAGACATAAGATCTTTGAATAAATTGTACTTAGCTTTAAATTCAAATGTAAAAGAGAAACAGCTTTCAGGAGCAGAAAAATACTACCGATATAAAAGTACAACAGTAAATTATTTTACTGACCAAAATAACATTGATTAGAGGTATAACAATAACAAAGGTTAACACCCAAATAAAGTGGTATAATAGTAAAGTTACTGAACAAATCTGTGGTTAACACCGAAACCGAGCTAAGTTGATAACAGATTGTTAACATATTCTACGCCGATATTGAAAACTTTTGTTAGATTTTGTTGAAATATTATTTTCAAAGTGAAATTTTGATGAATCACCGGATTATTGTTTCAACCCGCAGAATATTTTTTCAATGGAACCTGAAAAACACTTGCAGTCTCACCGTGAATCGCTTTCATTTAAATTTTTGCTTTTACAAAGTTTCTTCCCCTTTTATTCCGCTCAGAGTAATGATGGTGGCGCCCTAAATTGAATTGATTTCATTAATTTTATCTGTATTTTTTGCTATCACTGCCTGCTTTGAACTTACTAATGACATGAAGAAAATAATTTTATAGTAATACAAAATAAATCGAAATGAATCATTAATGTCAGTGGTTTTCCTGGTTAATATAAATGAATAAGGATAATGAATTTACACTGAAATTATATTTTGAATAATATATTACCCAGTATATAACTAGATTAAATGACACATTTGCTTTTTAATATTATTATGATAATATTAAACACAAAACAATTTTGTTATGTGGATAAGTTAGTCGTATTATTGCGGGACAGACGTCCGGTCAGACAGGCGCATTACGGGCTTGATCCACAAAAAATCCGTTGCTTGCGGACAGGGAAATTACTGTGAAACCGTACTCTAGCCAGTAGTTACTTCTGCAGTTGTCGGTACCATAACACACACAAAGTTGCAAACGACGGTGGTCAACATATCAACCACTTAGTGCCCACCACGCTTTCCCCGATCCGTTTGAAACTTTATCCGGACCGTTACCGACAAAATGCGTTTTTAAACTCATACGGGCGGTCCTTCCCTTAAACAAAGGGATCCTACCTGTAAACAGGGAAAACTTTTGTACATACAACATGTAATTCAAAGAGCATGTTGGTCCTTTCAGAAGTCAAAACTCTCCAAATAATGAAACGTTGAACGCACACGATTTAAATGATTTAACCTGAGATTTTACTGTGTAGACGAGCTTGACGCTAAATAACGTTCTCAAGACTCAAGTAAGCACATTTTTGGAAGTTCAGCATTCTAGGAGCGGTAACAAAGTGAGTAAAGTGCGCGTATTTCATCGTTGTCGGGTGCAACGAGACACTACAAGCGACGCCATCTCACATAACACAATGCTCGCCGTAATAGGCTTGCTGTGAGGTGGTCTTAGATCTTCTTAGAATTCCACTTTGATCCGCAGTTACTGAAACCGAATCGTGTTAGGACAAATTGTTTCCAATTGGACAGTTTTCATCGGATCGGACAGTTTGCTCAGTGAATGGTGGTATTCAAACCGATCTTTCGTAGATCTATTTTACTGGATTTCGTAGTTACCAATGTTTATAGGATCGGAGTAGCGAATATTATCACCAGCACACTCTGCAAACGGATTTCTGATCACGATTAGTACAATGTTGCACGAAAAATAATTCAATTTAAATGCTAATTAAAATATGCGCTTTATTGAATCCGAAAATATACTCGTACGTGTGTGTGTAAAAAACTGCATAATTCATCTGAATATTTTACATATAGAATCATGCCCTATTTTAAGAGCGCATTCATATGGACATTAGACTGCAAGATAGTCCTTGAGAATCGATTGGATCGATTTACATTCCGATTGGATCTCAGTGTGTATCGATTGAATAAATTAGATGTCAGATATACGTTCGACATGTTTTCAATGTAAGTATTGTTCACGCCTCCTTCATGTACTTAATTTAATTTTTCCATTGATTTGTATTTGATGATCGTTCGAAGTCGTTGAGAGGACGACTTCAGTCTTCATTTAATTAACATCTCTAGTACCCATTGCTACCATTAGTCTCCAACTATACATTTTTAGAGCAAGACGTCGACCATTCAGGTCCTTAGAGAGCACTTTAATAATTTATTATAGTTTGCACGAGAAGCGGAAGCCAGTAAGTCTGACTGCGGTCTAAACGAAGCATCTGAGACATAATTTAGATAGTATCCGACATTTATACTCTCTCAGTCCATAGATAAATTATTCTGATATTCGCATCTGGCGAGATTGAAAGCGGATGTAAAGATAATATACGCTGAACAGTTGTTTTAAATGTTCAGTCCACGCCTCCTTCGTGTATTTTCACTTCGCGCTTGATTCTGTCATAGCGTTGATTGCCGGGCGGTGATTTAGGCAAGTTTCCAACACGGGTATGTAAACAAAGAGCAATTTTGCTAATTAAGTGCTCGGCGTGTGTTGTGAGTGCGACGGCAGACGCTGTTTGGGATGCGACGCGATCCTATCAACGAGACTTCAGTTCCCGACTTCAAGTGCACCTCTGCTTTAGTAATTACTTATTTACACTTTTTAATGGACTTTCGCAGTAAAAGTAGTGGTACTATTCTTTTTATTAGCATCGTCTCTATAATGCGCATTTTTTTACTTAAGAACATTAAAAACAATATTTAGTACTTACATGGCCATGTTGCCATCGAGACAGCAAGCCGATGACCTTTGAAAAAATGCAGTTGGCGCATTTTTATGATCTTGATTTTTCGTATATACATTGGCGAATCGGCGAAATCTTAAATGAAAGTTAACGGGGATGGTTTAATGAATCTTTTATAAAAGATTCATTAAATTAAATAATAATAAATCCTTATTTAAATTATAATTAAAATAAGTATTTAAAACGTTTCTATTTTTAGGGTTGATGAAGAAACAATACGAATATTTTTTCAATCCTAGGAGCCGTGATATTGGTCACGTATTAAGATTACCAACGCGATGGGAGATAATACAGGCGTCTACGAATGAATGCAACAATGCAATAAAATGTAAACGTAAAAGTGCAATGTTGTGTATGGGGCGTCGCGGGCGCAGATCGCGGGGCGGGCGGCGCGTGCGCGGCCCTGGCGATGCCGCAAGGTCAATGGCACGCGCCTCTCCCGCTCGCACACCGGAATTCCATATTTAAATCTCGTCCGCAGAAAAATGGCGGTCGACTCCATTCCGCGGCCGCGCCGTGTGTACGGAGAATTAATAAAACATGCCTCCCACTTTTTCTTATCGTTTTTTCCGAGTATCGTTAACAACTTGGTAACAGTGCGGTTGCAGTTTGCTGTTATGTTGTGTCTGTTCGATACTTGCATCCCATATATGTAAGAAAAATTATCGTAATATTTACATACGTATACGCTTTTAAAATTTTCTGCTACCTACTTATTTACGAATTAACCATGAACTCCTAGTTCATGGTTAATTCGTAACGGTATTTAAAAACCCAATAAAGTTTAATTAGTGTTATGTCTAAATGCGTTGCACGACCGTATCGCGTCGGTGAGTAGCGAACACAAAATGTAGCGTTTTTTCGTAGCAGTGACGCTACGTGGACGAAATGTGTAGCCACGTAGGCAAATGTAGCTACGTAGGTAAATGTAGCCACGAAGCTCAATGTAGGCGCATGGTTCTATGTATGTATGTACATATATGTAACGCGGTAGCGGACACAATTAACTGGGTACAGTAAAGTGCAAGTCACTGGCAGTCGGAGACCGCTCGGATTTGAGCACAAAAGCGTAGGGTGTCGGGACTCGGGACGGCATGTGAATTTGGGGACTAAGCGTAGCAACCACTAATGCGAATAACAATAGTGGGGGTTTTAGTTGAAGAACAGTGTACAGACAGTTCATTAGCTTCATGTGGGCAGCTTTATTTATAGCTTCAATACATACATAAACTTGTATAGGTAAGCACGCAGTATGCAATACTTAAATGAGTAATCTGCGGTTGTTTAGTATCTATACCTACGTCTATACAAGATGGTTTTAGAATGGGAGAGTAAACAGGATGCACCTACAGCTCACTAAATTATCTCCGTTCTCGTAGAGGAGTCCCACGCCACAATCTTTTGTTATTCAGTCAGACGTACCGGTCGTCTATTAAATTGATCAAAACCTATCTAGTGGAAGAGCGACCCGGCGGAATAACTTTGTAATTCCTCTCAAAAGTTGGGGAGCAAAAACCCTTTCACTAAACCTGAACGAAGGACGTGTAGTTTTAGTGGAGAGCTACAAAAAGGAATAAACACGCAGTCACACTCAAATTGAACGCACGCAGTAATGCGATGAAATTAATTAATGTCCCCTTTCGTAGCGCGCACTGAAATGTTTAAAAGCGCCTGATCCTTGGAGGGACGGAGTACGAAGTGCAAGTCATCGGCGCGGCAGCGGCGGCGGCGGCGGCGGCGGCGGGTGGCACTGAATTTACAGCGCAATAAATTACAACACAGAAACAGAGGAGCGTTATCTGCTAACAGCTCAAATGAACTGTCTCGCCGTCGACCAAGAAACAACAACACTGAATCGCTAAACGCAGAAATCACTATCCGGACACAACTAAGTATTTAGCGATGGCTGTGCTGACTTACTGAGTACTCCACCGCTTTCTTTTTACCCAACGAAACAAAGGGCAGTTCATCGTACGAGATTTAGTGCGAGCGTAAAACTAACCACAGCGAATGTGTAGTTCGGATTTACGGAGTTATAAATCTGAGTGGTGTCATTGGATAAAGTGGGAACTGGAAGACCCGACAGAAATACTTCATAAACTTAATTTTAACAGGTTGTTAACTCATATTAAGTAAACAGGTATAAAGAAAATTAGTTAGTGAGCGAGTGCCGGAACTGCATGCTTCATAAATGTATTGTTTAACACACACTTGGCGCTGCGCTATAATATCGCTCATGCCTACCTATAACAACATTAAAGTCATGACATGCTTTAAGTGTTAATGTCATTAATTTTATTATTATTATGATCTACGGGTACAATATTAACCTGTAAGCTATTATTTATACTAACTAATATGTCAGCGGAAGTAAATCACGGAAGAAGAATTTTATTAACGACGAGACAAAACACAAAACAGCAATACAATGTGTTAAGCTCTACAAAAGGTAATGTAAGCAATTTGCACGTAGCTTGGGAAACGATTGCGTATTTAATAATTATGTAAATGGTAAAGCCGTTTATGACGGTTCTAGTACATCCAGTCGTAACGTTTCCGCGGGCCGGCCTCGCCCTGGGCCATTCAAGTGTGTCCGCTCAGGAATGGGTGCGCTAAGTGAAACGATACCGGAGATGAGACACGGCAAGCTTATTGCGTTCACATTTCATACTAACTTTTGGAGCCAATCACCATCTGTTCGTGTTTGTTAACCTTGTTTTGAAATACGAATACGATTTAGCAAAAAGACATCAAATATTATGAGATCTGAATTAACGTAGCTTTAATATTCGTGAAAAAAGTCCCGAATTGAAGTGCGAAGAAAAAACGCTGAACTTGTTACGAAGTTCTACGTTCAGCGTTTCGTAAATATCGTGCGTTACGTTAAAAAATACGTTAAAAATTAGAAGGTTACGTTAAAAATTAACACAATGAAAGAACAACAAATGTTGACATAGAAATTATCACTGAACACAATCTCCAAATCTGTGTAACCAGAGGGAATCGAGAGAAAATTTAATGAAGCGTAGTGACCGTAGGACCCTCAAACCTTCATTTTGGGAATTTGCGTAATGTGCTTATCGACACTTTGATGTTGTCCCAAGGATTAAGTTTTGTTACTAAATAAATATAAACCTCTTGTGACTTCCATCTTTAGCACTTAATCATTAAGGTCGTTTGTATTATTTATTATAGAAAATATTTCAGTGGTGCGAAGCTTTCAGCTTAAAAGTTCATTATATTTTATCCCGAAGCGTAAAATTTTACAATATACCGAGATCTATATAAGTGAAAAAACTCTTTGTTAGCGAAGACATTTTGGTGAGAGAGTATTTATTGTATTCGAAAATTAAAAGGAAGATAGGAATTCCCTCGGGTGGGGGAGGTGAGGCGCAATCAGAGCTTGCCGGTGGATGGCAACCTTAAATACCAGACTTAATTGAACAGCTTCCGGGTTGCGCTCGGCGAACCTACATAAATATACTGCACGGAAGTATTCGCCACAAAGGTATTCCTTTTACACTAAACACCTACATTCAACGAGAAAGCGATCTTTTCACATAAATAATTTCAGCCGCGGTTTCTGAATTCACAAGATTCGAACATTTTGTAAAGAATTTTTATTTTGCATCTCAAATGTATCTTTGATAAAAACGCTGTCTGGAGTGCATATCGTTTTTTAAACGAGACTCGCATTTTAAAGTAGCGGACACAAAAAAGAATGAGGTGTCACTAAATACTATATACACTACTTCGAGTTATGCACACGGAAGTTGAGACAATGCTGTGATTTTTCAGCACAACTTCAGTACTTACATTCTCATATATCCTTGGTTTCTTCTAATGCGCATGAGGATATGCAAAAACAAAGGAACACATTGCGCTTTAATTTTAGAAAATAACTCTGCATTTTCGTTTCAATTCGTAATGAGCAAAATCCTTCAATGTTACTCGGTTCCTAACAGTAAATATTTTTACTGCTTTGAAAAGCGAAATACAATGTTTAACCCGTTTCACTGCGCTATTTAGAAACGAAAATTTGAATGGAGATAAAGCTTGTCGTGCGTTGAAAGATGTTCGCGGAAGCTTAAAATAATATTTTGGAGAGTCGCATCGCCCCAGCGCCGCCAGCTCGCGTACTGGCAGGAAATGAGGCTCTCTGTCCCGCCGGGAAATTGTTCCTCCCAATCATAACGCTCAGTAGAATCTCCCTGCTTTGAGAGACTTTAAAAATAATGGAACAGATTTGTCTCTCAGTGTATTACAGGAGAACATAAACGCAGGCTTTAGTGACGGCTTTACGTTTTGTAATTCACTGGTTCTTTTGTACGCCATCATTGGAAATAAAAAAAAAAATGTTATTCCTGTATTTACTATCGTCAAAGGCCTCGCATCAAAGCAAAATGTAGCTACGATGGAAATAAGTAGATACAGCAGATGGGAATATTTATCTAGTTTTTCCTGTTGGACGAATCAAAGCGACTGTTTCCCAAAAGGGCTGGCTTGGGGTCGATGTATCGGGCGCATCCGATTGAATTAATCACGGAAAACGTCGCTCTGTGCAAGTGATAAATATACGGCTGCCTACACGTGTAAACGTCGTTGTGAATTGCAGATTCAAACATTTATCCATATTGTACGGAGGGATTGCCTTGTGTTGCTCGGTATTTGGTTTAGTTTTATTACACAATATGGTATTGTCTTAAACATTTTACGATAAAAGTAAAACGTAGACGATACGTTCATGGTGAATGTTTATTGTTACTAGCCGAAACAAAAACAGCAAAAACGCAATAAATGTCAACTTTATGTTATTATTGGTTTCGTTTTAACATAACATAAATGTCGGAACTCTGTTTTCCCTACTTTTACGCGCAACATTGAGAACGACTGCGCTGACATCATGCGTGCTAACAGCTGTGTATTCAACAAAATTATGACTTTCTTGACATAATTATTAGGTGAAGATAATTGAATAGTGAACTTAAAGGTCCAAAGCCAAATACCACTTGAGCCACGCTGCGGGTAAAGTATACAAAAGCTGTTTATAATAAAACTTTATTATATGCAAAGTACAGACAGACGCTGTAAAGTATAGCGGCGCACAATGGGCAGACAATATTAATTCTTATTTCCTCTGAACACAATGCCTTATTTAAATTGTGTGAGAATATTGTGCGTTTAAATTAATATCCAATTTAGTATGAATCGATCAATTTGGTGTCGCAATGAGTGCTATTTATAGGGCCGTCAATGATTGTAGGGAAGTGATGAGCCGACACGGGCTGCCGGAGAGCGCACAAAGGACCAATTGAGTGTGCTCGTCCAATCGCAGGCGCAGCTGACGTGGCGTGTGCGTAGCGTCGAGCCCTATCCTACCAACGAAATATTACAAACCATTGGGGCACAATATACCTACAGGAAATTATGTATGAATTTTCCTTGCATTTATTTATTAAAATGGCAAAACCCCAGAGGACGAGAATTCGATGTTTAGTTGGAACTGATAACTGGTTTCAGTGTCAATTTTATTATGAGATGTAATGAACCTCTTCATTATTCAGAAATAAGCAATATTTTGGTCAAATTATCAATTCTATTTAATGAAATTGTTTACTTAAGACGTATTTACACTACCCAACACCCCGACATCTTTCCCGACTCTACACTTAAACAAAATCACGCGCATATACACACACACACACACCTACACATCGTCACTACACTACGTAACCTACACTACGTAACTTTTGTATGGTTTCAGTGTTCTTGTTTAAGATCTTATTATGCATCTTTTAATCATAATCATAATTATTTATTAATTTGAGTCCAATTTTTGCATGTCTTTTGGGCTAATATGTATTATTGTCTATTTTGAGGGGTCTGGCGCTGTATGCTGAGATACAGGACTCGTCCTAGTTCAGCTACAGATGCTCCCATCCCATGTTATATACTCCCAAGTACCCTATAAGTATGTGTAATTCGTTGTATTTTTTTTTTCTGATCAAATTAATAAAAATTAAAATGACGGATTTCTACGTATTGGTTGCTTTGGGTACGGTTTTTCCTTTGATTCATAGGTGTTCACGTTTTTAGTAAATTGGCAGTTGCAGCCAAAACAGCATATTTTAGCTAAATGTACCTAATTTTGAGAATGAATCTCTTGAAAATGAATGATAGAATCTGACTTGTAAAATAGGGCATGAGATAAAAAGGGCAATTGAGTGAGTTCACATGGCCAGATGGCCACCAATGAATGAGCCGTTAACGAGCCGACTAGGCGTAGAGGTGTCCCGCATCGGCTCTGTAACTAATGTTACTATCCTTTAACCTTAGTGAATGCAGCTCTATATGGAGAACGTTTTGTGGTAAGAGGAAATTTAAAATAGGAGCAGGAAAATTATTTGAAATATACGTGGCTCTAATTTTATAAACTGTTCTGGTAGGGTAATGCCACATCTGTGAGCGGATTTGGTGTTCACTTTTTATGAATAGAATAAGATCTGCTGTATCCAGCAAGTTGGGGTAGTTTGAATTGTGGTTTTGCGTAAAGAGGATGAGGAAGTAAATGTTTCAGTCATGCCAGATGTCCATTATCTAACTAGTGCTACGTTATACTTTACGATTCTTTAACAGCTAAGCTCTGTATATCCCCACAATTCTTGAAACAACGAAGTTACTAAAACATTCCCGAACTCGCTTGAAAAATCTGCAACGAATACAAAGTTTTAATCGTAATGCCCAAAGTCCCAAAGTATTGATGTAACGAATCAAAACGAACAAATTTAAAGGGAACCAAAGCGGATTCAAAGTTAGAGTGGGGGCGGAAGTTTTATCCGTTATTACATTAACGTGGCATCAAACCTGGTTTGTCAAAACTAAGTCCCATCAGATAATAGCGCGTAGGAAGGATAGCGATTTCGTCGAACAACCGGGATGCGCCCAATTCTCGCCAATAAACCCCCCCGAGATATATCGACCTCAACGTAGGGCCGTTAGTCATGCAATCGCCACCTCTATACAGCACGTCATAAAGAGGAAAATTGGTTATTATATTCGACTCTTATCGCATTTCATGATAGATAGGTTTTGAATTGACCAGCGTGTTCTGTGCGGCGGCACATACCAGACATTCCACGCGCTTACACAGAGTCGATTGACTGATGCCGGAACCATTAATATGGATGGATGTACCATTTAAATTGAGATTATAGCTCCTTACACGATTTCAGGAGCTAATGCTTTCACTATTCATTTTATGATTTAAGCTATTGGTTTGTTAATTTATAAGTTGTTTTCTCTAGCAGTATAAAAGTTTCAGACAAAAATAACGGTGTCTTCGCAGAATCGCGTTCTGTTTTGCAAGGATACAACTAATCTTGTTATTCGCGCTTAAAGTGGATTTGAACAATTTCAGCAGTTTATCCGCGGCCTTGTTGCTCGGCGACTGTTGCTTTAATATGCGTTTTTAAAATGGCGTTTATGGTACATTATATACTTATATGTTCATCGTTATCTGTACAGTAGTTTGACGGTCGTGAAGCGACGTAATGCAACAATGACGGCACCGCTGCGCCACGTGACCTCAGGCCGGGCTGACGACGTCGCTCGCTATGATTCACCGCCGAGCCACCGAGCAGCCGAGCGCCTCACATTCCTGCCTCGGCCGCATAGGTAATGGGGAATGCCATATCGCAATAAATTCACAAACACTATGCTAACACTCTAACGCATCTCATCCAGTGGTTTTCACTATACCTTCATCTTCTATTGCTTTTGCTCCTAATCAAGTAATATTTCCAGTCTGCTCGCTAATAACTTGTAGAGCGAGTTTACTGGTACAGCAACTAATAAATATTAATTGAAGCAAAGGTATTTATTGTGCGATTGACTAATAAAGTTTCTAGACGATAGAGATATGTACGGAATGGCGGTCGCCTACACAGTTTCAATTCAGACATTCCGTTGTTTTAAATCAGCATGCGCCTGCGCCGCGTAGCTTTCGCGGACGCGCGCTGCAGCTGGAATGGAGTCGATCACGTACCGTTTCGCGGTTAATACGTTTCTCGTGCTGATTCATACCGAACCATAAATAAACATTCGTTAAAGATGATGTATTACAGAATGGGTAATTAAAATCTATGTACTTGTGATGATTAAAATGCTTTGCAGTTATTACACTGGACTATTATTCATCGTTGTGGTAAAACGATATTTCTGTAATCAATGACGTGGATGCGGTCAGCGTGACGACGCGGACTTGCAATAAACATACCATATGTTAGAAAACATGACGGTTTATTATTTAACAAATTGATAACTTTGATTATAAATTTGTATTGTTTCTACAGTGCAAATATTTAAACAGTGTGTATTTTTCCCGACAAGCAAAGCTTTTGAAATGAAATTGGTACAGACCACAGGGCAAACAACAATAGGTAAGCAGGGTTAATATTACTGTTAGCAGTGCATCGTTACTGAGCAGCGAGTGACCTACTTCCACTGGATAATAAGCATCGAAACAATGAATTTTGTGAAGTGATTAAAAATAGAAAGCACATTAAAAGTTTTGAGCAGAAACTGAAGCTTGGTAATGAGTTGCTTTATGATGTCGTAAATGTTAGAATGCATCATACCCGTACGTGCATTTGTGTGCATCTATCTCAGTGGATAAGACAAAGGTTAAACATTATTTTGTTATAAAAAAAAGAATTAAACAAGCTTTGTTTAGAAATCTAAGTTTTAAACATTTAAAATTATTTTAATAACCAATAGAATGAGTGTTGTCCATCAGTAAGCGTTCAGAAAACTAGGTTTATAAAAAAAAACAATTACAGGCGTCTTTCAGCTGCTTGTTCATAAAATCATTTAATTAAATAACTCATCTGATAACAATAAGCAATTCTACAAAAGCCTTGGTACGTACTAGTCACAGATGTAAAATCATTAAACGGTGCTAATAACGCTGTTTTTAATTACATTATCATTACAAATGAGATTTGCAATTTTACGGTGAGAATAAAAATATATCTACTGACATTTTAATTTACATCAGATGGCGAAGTTTTTAATTAGTGGTGGGTGGAGGGTTGCCGTACGCGAGGGGTGATGGGGGGGTGTGGAAAGCCGCACGCGACGCTTTTTATAACTTTTTCCGGTTCCCTATCTGTTATCCAGGTGTAGATTTGCGAATACGACAGCATTTTTTTGGCGAATTTTAAAACCTTTCTCGGAAGTGCGGATAACGTATCAAAGTTATCGTGTAATCTGTTTATGATTCATTCCTATAATCTGCCAATTGTTGTTCGTTATTGGGATTCAAGTTAAAACAGTATTAAAGCATATTCAAAATACGTATAAGAGTACGAAATTCGTGCTTTAGACTTAGACTTTAATGATACACGGATAAAGAGAATCATTTTCAAACTCATCGGTTTGACCCAAAGGTCCAGACAGAAAAACATACGACATCGATAGGACAACACAATACTAACATTTATTGGATACAAAATATAGAAAAAATCAAAAGCAAGCTATCATACTGATTGCAAGATTTCAGCCCTAAATACTCACCGATGCGTTTACAAATATATTTTATCGATAACATACCCAATGCGTAATATATCTAGATTCAAAACCCTGACATCAATGTTTCGTTTTCACACAGGCTTATAGCAAACCATTAGGCAGGTACGTGATTGCCCAAAACCACATCTGAGTTTCGCTATTCTCCATAAATGCCTTTAAGTAAGTACCATTATGACGTTTGTTTGACTAAGTAGGTACCGCATTCACGCGCCACCACACTTCAGTCCAATACGAAAATATCGTATGTAGTGTTTTGCAAAGGCTATCACATAGCAGACAATAAGGTCGGTGATCGGTTACTCGACAAATATTTGCGCCATAAGATCGAGTGGAGAGCATGTTGTGGACGTTGTGGTCAACACAAATACGATATCCGCCGCGGCGTCGTCGACTCGTCGCCTACTTGGACACACATGCAAACAAATGTGCAACTATTATCTACAACATAGGTACTTCTATATTCCATATAATAAACTACTTATTTACATAAAAACAAGCGTGATTCATCCAATTGCTTTCCGTTTATGACTAAATCATGTACTTTGTACTGAACAGTTCCACGTAGATGGTATTCAACGTAGTGATTTGAAAGTCAACAAATGATTGTTAGAACAATTAATTTCAATAAATGGTAACAAAGGGTGGCCGAGTGTCGTGATTGTGACGTCAGTAGGCTGAACGTGTGAATGACTAAATTCGTTCAAATCGTTCATGTTGTACACGACCGCTAAGCCCGATCGTGATTGGCTGTCTTGTCAGGATAATGCGGGCGGCTCCCGATAGAGGTTATGAACCCTCTGATTTAATTGAAGTTCCAACGTTCAGCCCCCGTTCGGCTCTGACATCGTCAGACCACTGCCACTGTATTGTCCCCATTTCACTGACAATGTGAATGTAATAATCATGGAATAATCACTTGTGAACTGTTTGCTTCTCAATGATGTCCAATCAATTAGATCTCAATTGTGTCTCAATCAATTTGTTTGCTTTTATTTATCACTTGTAGCATTGTAGCACTTACTGTACCGTCCTGTCATCTTACGAACGAGAAGAAAATCTTTACATACCTGAAAAAGGAAAAATATATATTATTCACAATCTGGAAAATGAAAATATTGGGTGCAAAAAAAAAGTAGAACATAAAAATTTGACAGACTAAAAGTCTGTCGCGAAGAGAAAACGTTAAATACTTTGAAAATGTTTCGAGCGAGGATTGAGGCCGATGGGACGGAAACTTCGTGGAAATTCGATGGTTGCTTAAAACTTAAAACACTCGGTCGTGGAAGACGAAATATTCCTCTCAGAGTAAAATTTTGAGTAACAGTTTTGGCTCTTATATTTTTGCGACATGAAGGAAGTGGTTACATATTTCCGAAAATGATTACTGTTCATACAAAATGCTTTCAGCAACAATATAATAATTCTGAAAAAAATTAAGGTTTCACGGTGTTAAAGTTGTTTTACTTAAAATCTTATCGTACCAGCAAAAAGCAATCCGTAGCCTACGTAGCAGTTATATTCTTATCTTACATAGGTAATTGAATGAATCATAGGTATTCTTATCTCGAACGATATTTTTTGGATTAGGTCATCAAAACTCATAGTACCAGTGCATGCTAAGGTTAAGGTGATTTTCTATGAATTAAGTTTAATTTTACAGCCCATACTTTGTTTTCTACTTCAAACCATTTTTGATCATGTCGACTAATGTTGACTATCCTTAGCTATTCTTTCTTAATAATTACCCTAAGGTCGGAATTAAGGGTACTGGACAAGGATGTAATTCGGACTGTAATGGATACTTTTTCAGGGGTCATGGAGTTCCCATAAGCTCACAGCGAGAATTAATGGCAAAGAAAGTTATGGTGGGTTCACGTTAGTGTAAGCTTCTAAATAACTTGTCGCCGGCCCCGAGGCACCTGCAAGCGACGCCTAATGGGCCCAATTATCGACGTCTTCGCCGCACGCCGAGAGGGCTATTACCCCTCCCAGGGCGAAGCCCCCTGGCTTCTTGCTGAAAAGATTTCAAGAGTCTTAGGGCACTGTAGCTGCACCATATTATATAGGTACGAAATCATTAGAGCCTATAAAAAAAGAAAACGGTGTGTAAGAGGAAAACTATTAATTATAGAAGTCCAGATAAACTTGGTAAATAGTTGTATATCTTGAAATTCCTACGTGCGTGGTCCAATAAAATTGTAACTTAAAATCTTTCCAGACAAATCGCGAAAGTTTCCAACGAATTTTCAAGCGAAGTTTTAAAATTACTTGGGGCAACACCTATTGAATTGATTTACGATGTGCAATAAAACGGCACTGTTATTTGATGTGTGTGGCTCACTGAGAATGCATGGGGAAGATTTGTAATAAAGTCGTCGAAGGTACGCGGCAGCTGTATATCATGTAGTGCTTTAAGTGAAATCCGTTTAATGTGATAGTATATAAGTTTCTGAATGATAAGCAGGTCCGTATACATATAAGTCAAAATCACTGTGACAAGGTTTGACAATTGAGTTCCCCCTGCACAAACCCAGTGTCATTGCTGTTTTCAGTGGAGACTATATTAATACATCCTGGCTTACAGGATCTACAGCAATATGAGCGGGTCGGATATACTCGAAAAAAAAACCCAGAATCATTTGTTTCAATTGTAGTAGGTATGAGTGTGAGGCCAATACAGTCAATACGTATACAGGAATAGCGTTCAAGATGTGATCTAACATCAATCGTAAAACGTTCACGGCCGCGATTGTTTGCGGCCTTATCATTGTAGTTGAGTTAGGTAACGCGAGCATTGTCGCACATGACAGACTGCGACCGTTATCAGCGCGGTGACATCCTCGTGCGTCGTGACGAGGGCTCACACCACCAGATAACAGCATTTCTATTATTTCTAAAATTACTTTTATAATATCGGTCGAAGGTCTTGTTTAGTTGGAATTTAAATAGGTAATTATGAAAATAACATTCAGGTCACTTGACATTGTAATCTTTCAGACAGTAGGTACCTACTCTTTGAACTATGACTTAAAACTTTTTGTTTCTCATTGTTATAACGTTAACCATTACCGGTTTACAGCAAATTCGAATACAATTCCCGGCGTTTTGTTCTGTGGGGCCCTGCGCAAGGTTTCGTAGTCGAGTCTACAAGATCGTTCCATTGTATAACTTACAAGACTCAGCTGCGTACAGTTGATAGTATGAAAAATGAAAGTTGTTGTTCAGATAATAATTAGACGCATCCCACACGTACTCTGGCTAATCGATAATTGCACCGCATATGGCACGATTTCGTACAACTGTTCGTCATGTGTTGTTGAATAAAAAAAGAAATACAGAACGTGTATCATGTTCGCGAATAACGCGTTGATCCAAACGTTCAACTTTTGTGCTCCGTATAATTTGTGTCGCGAAAATTTTAACACGATTTACTTCACCAGAATGATTTATTATCCGACTAAGCGGAGCCAAAAGGAAGGGAATAAACCTTATTTATTATTATTTATTTATTTATTTATTTCTTCTAAAGTTTCCTTCTTAAAGCTTCATATTCATTTTTTTTTTCAGTAGTTCCCTGTGAAACTACGGAATGCTTTTCAGAAAACTAGATACAAATTACAATTCAATGCCGAGAGACATAAATCATTTCTTGTAAGCCCTCCGTTCCGTTTCTATAATAATGTGGCTATTATTAGATTTATCTCGGTTGTGAAAACCAGCTAGTCCGAGCTAGCTCATTTTTTATTGTTATTTTATGTGGTACGGAGTTAATTGACTGCTACTAGCAGCTACGAGTGCTCTCCTAAACGTTTATAATTTATTGTAAACTTTACAACCCGCTGTAATTATTTTTTATAGGTACAATGTCGGTAATAAACTTACAAAATAAACAATTAAACCCCCTTCTCATGTAACGTATTAGTACAGCTTGAGGAATAGTCCCCTCCTCAAATGAAATGTCTCGTTTCAGAATTACGTGCAATTTGGTGAAATGTACACGGATTTAGTGCCCCACACTCAGTTTCTATTAAGTTGCTCTAGATCTGAATGATATAGTAACTAACGCGGGATTATATTCCAACATTAAAGTAGGTGTGGTGTGTAGCTACACTTTAGTGACCGTAAATCGTGGAAATGAGCGTAAGTTATACCAGCATTACAACAGAAAGACATTCCGACAATTTATTCTCTACATAATGGAATATGTGGACTTTATTGTAAAAGTCTACCAAGAAAATGGTTTAAACAGTCCCTTTAAATATATAATGTTGATGCAGTATAATTTATCTCAAATCAAAACAGGTATTTCGACAAGTTACCATCCTGGGGGATGCCAAAAATGGTCGGCTACAGATTTTACGGTCGCCTGCATACTGCATGCATAATGTCTCAGACGAGATTTCTCCAAGAATTAAAAATGTTTGTATTTTATTCGGAAAGCCAGAATAAGAAACCTGAATGAGTTAACCAATATGACAAGTTTTGATCAAAGGTTTACTTGAAATGTTTTTGTATTAACTTATAACTTGCGTCATAGGTATACACTATGAAACAAGGCGACTTAGTAACTAATATAAAAGTGGTTATCTACGCGCCTGGCAAAGCACTTCTTATTTTATCGTGAATTGCAACAAATATTTGCGATAACGAGTAATAAAAGTTGTGTGTTCTATTTATGACGTCGCACATTGTTCGATTCTGCTGCCTTTGAGTGCTCATTGTATTATGATATTGGAAATTTAATTTATCTAATTAGAACAATCGAGACTAATATGCTTTCAAGAACATTCGACAAGGTTCTCTCGGGGGAATCAAATAAAATATCTTCATTAATCCACGTCTCTCCACAGCAAAAAATATTACCTATTATATTAATTGAAATATCATACTGGGTAAAGAAACAATGTAAAATAATCAGCAATACAAAACATGCATAAACTGTGATATCGCGATTTGGCATAATAATAATAGCATGATTATCGGCGCAGGTATGTATGTAGAATCCATTATCGCTAAACAACCTTGCTCTACACGTGATGCAGGCCAGGGTTGAGATATGGCCTCATTGTTTCAACAGAGGAGTACAGACACTAATTGCCAACGACAGGAAGCCTTATATAAACCCTAGCCGAACAAAAAAACATGGTGGTTGCGATATTGCGTCACGCTAGCTGTTGGCGAATAAAATAAGACGTCTATACAAGAAACGCGACGGAGCTGCGATCAATCTGAGGATGTAATAGCGGCGTCTGACCTAGCCGGCGCCACCCGGACGACGCACCCCTACACTCAGACCACTACGTAGGTGGAGCGACTCAGCGCTTATTCAGGGCTGTGTCTTGTTCAACCATCGCCTATATTGTGCCCGACATCATGACATGACACAAATTATTATGGTAATCATCTTCCAAGTTTGGAATACATAATTAGGTTATACAGCAAGTACATAGACGCCGATTGAGCTCATACAATTTTGACCGAAACCTTTCTAATCTTATTTTGTTTGTTAATATCCTTTGCTCGTGTGTAAGGCGATTGTTCTAAGTGAATGATTCATGACCGAGCTGCGCAAGACTATAAAAAGAAAATAAATTTTCTTTCATGACGTAAGCACAAGCACTTAAAGAGTTTGCTCCGGCATGATATACTTAATCATCAACAAAAACGTTGTTCAAACACAAATAATTATAATTATTACACTGAATTATAGTCGATCACTATCTCAACCATTCTCTCAACAGCATTGCTGATCCAGTATAGCTGAATTCTCCGTATTCAAATAACAATTCAGCTGTAGAAAACCTGGAATTTTCCGAATGACGACACAATGAACAGTGAAGCTTTAACACAAATAACAGTAAAGTTTAGAATTACAGAAATTGCAGGCTGCACCTAGCACCTACCTATTTCTACAAGATGTAATTGGTGTCAAGTACGTATCGTACTTTTACGAGTGTGGTCGTAAATGTGGAAGAGCGTACGAGCCTCAAAGAACGGGACGGCTGCGAGACGTGGCGGACGTGTGTCACGGTGCATCCTGATGTGTGCGCGGTGAGAGGCTGTGCGTGCGCCGAAACTGTGACAGCGGTACAGCCGTGTTGTGGTAGGTCAGGCGCTCGGCGGACTGCATTCCGTGCAGCCGGCGTGCCCGCAGCGCAGCGCCGCTCCCACTAAATATAGCCTGCGCAAAGTGAACGAACGCGGCCCGACGCAACGTCGCCGACACGCCGCTTAGACGCTGCCAATGAAATAGCTAAACTATGAAAATTACTGTAAACGACGCAAAATGCGATCGCCACTGACTCACATCAATTCTCCGAGAAAACTTTAATCGAACACTTTTTACGACAAATTATACGTAGATGCTACATCAATGAATTTTCACATGCCTTACTATTTAATTTGTTTTGTACATATTATTTTAAGAAATAGCAATTTCTACCACATTTATTAATTTAATAAAATATATCAACTTCCTAATTTCGTTAACATAAGTGCTACGCCTGCGTAGCACGTGCGTAGCGCTTTTTTGTTGGTCCTGTAATAATACCTTCAGTTGTTTTCAACTTGTCCTTAATTATTTCAACAAACCACGACTTTAACTTTGCAACTAAATGATTATTAATTTGATAAATAAATCATTTAAATGTTAATTGGTTTTCGAATTCCCAGCAAATTGCTGAGATAATTTCCTTCGTAGCCGCTTACAAAATTGATCATAAGACTGAGTGCAAAACACTGTCGCAATGCGGCGTGCATGTCTTTTAAAGAAAAAAAAACAGATGTGTGCACAAGATGAGGCCAGACGAGCAAAAATGTCCGGCGACGTGTCTGCAGACAGTAAAGAACGGGCATTTATTTGCTTATCGGCCACATAATGCGCTAACCGTACATGATAACGGAACAATGAGTGTAAACCAGCCGCAGATACCTTCATTAGTGTACACTCAGATATGCTTATCTCCCTGTGTCAATACTCTTTTGTACTGGCGATACGGGAGTCTATTTGCCCATAATGCGCTCAACATTCTTCGATGTTGAATAACCTGCTGACAATGGAGTGACCCATTAGTCGGCGATTTGGTCGTACGTTTTAAACTGTTATCAGTTGAAAATAAATGAGAATAGTCACGAGTGCTTCTTATTATCTGTGCTGAGACGGGTTTGCTATGTTATCGGTGATTGTTACATAAATTAAACGGCATGATTGTCACCAAATATTTGGAATTTTGCTACAGAAATGTTGTAGCGTCTTCCGAATACATAATATGCATTTACCCTTATTCAAATAAGTTTATGTATGTAAGTTTGGAAACGAAAGTAAGGGTTCAAAGTGAGTTATCGACAACTATAAATAACATTAAGGGTGCTTTCAGTTTGGTAAATGTCACTGTTTTAGCGTACCTACGGCAACAATATTATTTAGTATTGTGATAACAAGCCAGAATAATGTTTATAAAAATTAACATTGACCTCACACATTTGACCTGTGGAATTCCATCGCATTCTTTTTGGCGGACATTATGTAACAGCTAATTAATTTAATTAACAGGTCATCAGACGAATCGAATAAATTACAAATGTTGTAAGTAGATTTATTTTATTGAATAAAAAATAAAAATAAACTAAGTACCTACGATTAACAGTCAAATGTCAATGTCATAATTAATATCGGGCTTTATCTACAAGCCTGCAACATATGTTTTTCATATAAATTTGCATAAATTACAATATGGTAAATGTAATGAAAAACTTCAGGGGTTTTAAACATTTGGTTTTATCTGAAACATTTTGATTCCCACTACTGATAAAACAGATATGGTAAATGCATTCGAGTTATGAACGCGTACATTTACCGGTATAATGTAGTTAACGTCGTTACCTAACTAATCGTAATCGACATCGAGTTTTCCAGTAGGTATAATGGATAGTGTAAGTACGTCATTACGTATACCTACTGACTGGAAAAGGTATAAACTAACAAACATTGTTACTAAAACAACTCATTATTTTAATACTTGTGATTCAAATTAATCCACCTTCTCTGTCTAAACATTCTTAATTCTGTTCTAGTTTAAGAAGGGCATTTTCACTTTGATGTTGGAAATATACAACAAAACTGTTTTCACAAAATACATTTATAAATCTACTATAATCTAATGGAATGTGTGATAAGTGTCAAAAATGAATGTGAATTGCCTATTTTGTTGCAAAATTTATTATAGGTAACGTTACATTGACTATAAAAAGATTAGACGAGATTACAATAATAATATTATTAGTTGTTCATTAAATTAACTTGCATAGTAATGGGAATATAACATATTTGTATTTTATAATTAGGTTTATTGAACATATTTTTCCCGTTTTTAGATAAATTATAATTTTATTCAGACTTTCTTTATGTAGCCACACAGTGAGTGGTAACTACCGGAATCCGCGTATCAGCACGACCTTCGCAAGAGCAGATTGATAAGAGATAACAAGTTTTGTTGCCGTACGTGTGAACTACCCGTAGGTACTGTACATACATTAAATGATTCTTCTTTAGTTTTCATTGTTTTGTTGTATTATACAATCGATTATAGCCTCATTGTTATAAAGTTTTTATGATACTTAGGTAAACGCAAGTTTTTCTAATACGTAATCAACTAATCATGCATGCGGAGGCATGCCGCAAATCTAATTAGTTAGTGGAGTCTCCACATATAACGTAGATAAGTTTGCGATCAATAAATATTTCCATTAGCAAAATATTGGTGACATGTTGCGGTGGTAGTGGTGGTGGGGGCCAGACAGACGGCGGCGAGCGCGGGGCCGCGGCCGCTAGACGTGCGCTTTGCGCAAGAGTGCAACGCGACGGGAAGTCAGCTGGCCGACGCGAACCGCATGCAACCCACACTCACCGCGCCGTTTCACTAATGCACCATATTATTATTACATTACACTTCTTAAAATCCTCCATACTCTGAAGTTTCCAATCCGAAACCAATTTCACCTTATTACAGAAGACAAACGTGTCAACTTGAAACATAAAACGATTTTCCACGGACGAATGAAGCACCTCGATTCGTTACCCATTTTCGCAGTAAACCGACACTGTTTATCAACACGCGCGCTGCACCAGCGCGACGACACTCGACATGAGTCGTTATTCCTCAGCGAAATCATCGACGTTTGGCAGCTGTCGGCGGTGATGTCCGAGATGCGTACTTGCGATCTATCGGGAGCTGTTTCGCGAGCGACTCGAAATAGACACAAAGTGATGTCGAGCGCGTGCATGCAGTGATCGATCGCACTCACCGTGCGCTCGCAGGCAGTCGTGCCGGTCAGCTGAGCTGTCGGCTGCGCGTGCTGCTGCTCACTGCTCACTGCTGCTCCTGTTGATGCACTCGGACCGTAAGATCCGAAGAGGTGCACTAGCTGTGGCTACACTGCACGCGGTTCAAACGAGCTCCGATCTCGGATCACGGAGAGGGCACAGTGGCACACACACGCGGACCGAAACTGAATGCGTCAAGCGAAGGCAATGTGCATCGCGGCTCTCGCGTGCTGGCGGCGAGAGTGTCGGCGAGCGACTGAGAGCCGAGCGGGGGCTACCGCTGGCACCCGCGCCGCCCCCTCGCCGCCCACTTCCTCCGATGAATGACAATAATGGAAGACGTTCAACTCGCCCGCAAACCGAATAATATGAATCATTGCATTAGGGTGCAGCCCCGCCCGAGTCCAGCCCGCGAAACTCCGGTCCGCACCTCGCACCATCAATATTCACGGGAGGGCTACCAATCTGCAATATGTCCAAATTGCCTGAGCGGTTAGCCGCGCCGCACAGGCGCACATTGCATCTCTCACCACTGAGATTCCTGTAAGAAACACCAACATATACACACATACATAACTACATGGAGTCAGCTGTGCAGTAATTAGGTACAACAATGCGTTGGGCCACAATGGGAGGAGTTTACAATTAGCAGGTTCACATGGCAGCCGGCGTGGTGGTGCATCGCTCGCTTCCGACGCCACTAATCTTATCAGCGCTAATCTAATCCGGCGCGACGCCCTCTCTTGTGTTTTCTTCCAATTGTGTCCACTCGAGGTAAATTAGAGGTTTTCTCTTGGGAGTTCACAATAAACTCCGACAAAGTTCATCGTGCTTTAGAAAAATCTCATTAAATTGAATTGCATTAGTCCTAGCGATTAAACTCGGGTGCATAAAACAATCGTAGTTGTTGTCTGATACAAAATAACGACTTAACCAATAAACAAGGTCTATCAGTCTGTAACCCTGCCATAGATTAGTTTGAATAGAATAGACATTATTACGACTAACTTAAATGTACATTCCGCAGAAATGGCTCACTAAACTAATTTTTTATATCATACGCAATTTTACCTCGAACTTCATCGAGGAAAATAAAATATACGGGGATAATAGTAGTAGGCAAATAAGATTATTTCCATCAAATCTCATATATGTTTTGTGTTATGCGGTTTTCCTTTTTGGAATAAACCGAGCTCGAACCGATACTTACACGAAGCATGTTGGGAATCATGCATAGCAATAATGTTGGTTTAATGTTAGCAAAAGTGAATAAGTGGCCAGCCGAGCCTAAGAGTATCATAATAACTAGTTTTCTTGAGTCAATTCTTAAAACTTGTGAAGAGAGACATATGCAACAGATGCAACAGATGAGGTGTCTTTTGTTTTCTATTTCATTTACAGAAACGAGATTGTATTTCTAATTTTCGCTTTCGAATTTAAGGACTGACTTTGCTACCCTCGGGCACTCCATGAATTCTTAACGTTAAGTAATTCCTACTAAATCAAGTGACTAAAATCAGGCATTAAGGCCAGTATCCCGGCTCGGTGTCGCGATATAGCAAACTTTTATTTTTGTTTTGTTGGATCCTTAAAGTTCATCTCGTCTAGACCGGTTCACCCACGCCCACACCGCACAGATTTCTGCATCTTGCAACCGACCCGCCATACAAGTTACTTTATTTCCCTTTTTATTCTTTTGCAATACACCGAGATATTGCTCTCTCCATCGCGTTAATAGTGAAGCGATTCATATCGCATAAAAGTATAAAATCAACTTTTATACCCGTGCTCGTGATCTGCGCTAGAGTCTACAGTTTATTTTAACCCTTTATCTATATCGAAGTTTAAAAATATTTCAAACAAGAAATTCTGAACTGTTGTCAACTAAGTTATAATACTTTTCGACTGAACTATAAACTCTATCAAGTAGTTAAATATGCTCGTTTATGTACTGCATTTAACGCAGAAACAATATTTATCCAACATTTCCTAAAAATGTATATTTATCACAAGCATAGCACGTTGCAGTTATTTACTGTCTAGTTATATCATTATCAGTAACAAAATGACATCATTACGGACCATGCCGTTTCCTCTGTAGCGATGTTATCATAATAAAGGCATGATTTCCAAAAGTTTGTAACTGTGTACGAGCCGCGAATGGTTATGTTCACGGTATGCAAATATATCTACCTATACCTAGCCTGTCTGACTAAAGGTTACCATGTGTAAGGTAACAATGTTATTGCTTATTATTTTATTATGCCTGTAATATCGACACCACGCAAGATTGCTTTTCATAAAATTCGTGAACATTTATAAATACTTAACATTTGTAGAGAATGATTCCAATTAGACGTTATTTGTTGAATTAGAGAAACTGGCGCAATTGTATACTTTGTGCCGATTGTAAATGATAATGAAATTGACCATAAAACTGAAACCCTTGAATTCCGAATCCTTGTTCAGAATGCAAAGGGTCCTGTTTTCTTGAACCATAAAGTGCGTAGTAAAAATTATAAATCTTATAAACTTATGGCAGTTGACAATGAGGGCCGCTTGAAACTGATATCCCTAATGCAATTGTCGTTCTAGACTTCATAAAATCACACGGTCCCATTTACAATTCTAGTATTCCAGACTCATATGAATTGAAGGTCTGTACTAAGCATTAACTACTGGGAGGGACGACACTTGAGGCTCCCCAGCCATATACCAGATAGACTAGGGATGTCCCAAACTGATCCTTCAGAATAAATTTTGTTACGAGATACATGCGCCAACAAATTCTTGCTATTCTTGTAAATTTGAATTTACGAGGTCGAGGAGGGGACTGAATTTGTGCGGCATAATTTGTTTCTGGCTTTCGTTTACACATATTTTTTTTTTTACTTTAATGTCACATCTGAATTCGCTCAATTGGCTTAAAACTATATAAACTCGGATTCATCGATAGTCATCATTTTACAAATACTATCAACATTAACGACGACGTACATAGTAAGATCGTATTAGCCACTAACATAAAACACTACACATTGAGATATGCAAATGTGAGCTGCGCATCAGATAAATTAAATACTAAAACAAACAACAAATATATGCCTGCGTACGGCTCAGCCATGACCGAGCAATTTATGCTTCATTAAGATGATTGTTAATTAAATTAAGTTGTTAAGCCGAGCTATATTGGGGCTATTTATTTTTTGCAGGCACAATACCGTAGCAAATCCCCAATGGCTGGCGGAGTAAACGCTCACAGATCGTTGTAAGGACGCCGACTGCGACAGTATGCAGGTAAAGCAACAAAGTAACTCATTTTAATCCATAGAAGAATGACGGTTGCAATGTAACCCTAGAACGATCGCAGGGTGAAATAATGCGATCATAATACAAGTTTAATGTTTAATATGAGATTTTATTCACGTTTTGTGTTCGCCTCGGTTTTATAAATATCGATGCAGTGATTGAATTGTCCGGTAATATTTCTTGAAATTGGTTTAGGGCAATGATTCTGCAAACATATGAATTCACAAATGATTTTTGGACTTTAGAATGCTTTATATTCAATTCTAACAGTTCTCATCGTACCTTCAGATCGACGGAATCTATAAAATAATGATCACATAAGGTTATCGCGTTTATTGAAATGCTAAGCCCAACATCATATTTCGCGCATGATAAAGTCTAATTTTAAAACAAATTCGTAATTACTAGAACACAATATTCGGTATTCCTTTGCAGGTCGCGTTCGATCTGACCGTGCGAGTTAATCCTGAAATCCTCTGAACTGAATTTCACTGGTTTCATCATACTCGAACGTAAGCCTATTCTTTGAGGAAGGTTTAGTCGTTCGAACTGCAAGACCTAAAATAATATCTAGAAAATGTTCTAGTCTTTGCGACAGGCCAGAAATGAAACCCGTTTTTTTTTTCGATTTTCCTTTTTTAATATTCTTTGTTATTTCTTCTATTAAAAGTTTATTATACGTTGCATTGTGTTTGCTCATTTATCTTAACCCAAAGCCTGGGTCGCATGCCGCCGTTGACATTCCGTTCATTTCTCAAATATTATTACTAACTCGTACAACTTTATCCAATAATAAATCTACTTAGCGAAACCTGAAGTCTTGAACGTTCTATTTTTATTTCATGCCAAGGTAAGCTTGCATGACTAATTTGTCGGAGCAGGTATAAAGTCACCCGGCGGAGGCATTTCGTTTTCGGTAAATAAAATTCTAATTTTACGTTCATCAAAATGTGTCCAAAAATAATCTGACTCTGAGATTTATAACGCCCAAAACCAAGGAATGCAATGGAACGTTGGCATCAAACTTAAGTTTTATCACATTAAAAGAAAACTTAAATTTCATTAGAAGAAAATAATCTAGTGAATTTCCTGTGAGAGCGATAACAAAACCACGAAATTGGATTTCGCGATATAATCTCGAGCTGGTAGTGACAGGGCGAGCCGACGCGACGGCACGCCGGCCGAGACCCGGCCCGGCTTTTTGTCGCGGTACTACATCTATTGCACTCTTACATATTTACCTACATTTCACACAATTCTTTTATTGGTACCGAATTAGAGAAGCTTTCGACGAAAATTCGCGGGACAATATTTCATTTTTGAGTCTCGGCATAATTCATTAGTATTATGATCCCGCCTCTCGGAAATGATCATTGCTAATGATATTATGCTTTATCAAAGGTCAGATATAGAGGCTCAGTTCAGTATTAAGAGATTAACGAAAACCAAAACTGGAATAATAATTATATTATGATAATTAGGTAGTTCCTGGAACGACAACTAACTTGTCGTAGATAAATCGGAACTTTTTGTGACGTGGA
Organism: Agrochola macilenta; assembly: GCA_916701695.1. Lineage (NCBI taxonomy): Eukaryota > Metazoa > Arthropoda > Insecta > Lepidoptera > Noctuidae > Agrochola > Agrochola macilenta. The sequence continues at coordinate 12,322,350 of OU753562.1, forward strand.
CGCAAAAGATGTGGAGCATATTCTTTCAGGCTTATATCAGCATATTGCTATCACTAATCCTTTTGTTTACCAAGCTTGGTGTTTACGTTTATGACAATATTTTCCTCAAGCCCGCACGTTGTAGATGTCCAAAACAAGCCCCATCTGTTTAAGGGCTGAAAGAAATATATTTGTAAGATTCAGTTCTACAAAAAGCTTGTAATTTGTTCACGTCCATCCAGGCGTAAAAGTAACGATTACTTGTAAAAATATCCGTTCTTCGGGTAAAACGTGAATCGGGGGCAATTTATTCCGTTTTTATTTAAGTGGTGTTGGAAAGGCTTTTTATTGCGGAAAATTTCATGGTATATTGAATGTTTTTAACTTTTTATATTGAATAGTGTTCGTATAAACATTACATTGATATACTAAGGCGGCTTTAAAGCCGCCATAAAAAAATACTCGCGGCAATTTTTCACTACATTTGACTCCGATTTGTTCGGGTATCGGTGAGCGCAACTGAATCACTGTGATTGCATTGTTTCTTTCAGCGAAAACTAAATTTGTGGACAGTTTTTATACAATTCCGAAATGTATTGTCAGGCTTATTTGAGGTTTCGGGAGGTTCCTGTTCAGGATAAAGCGGGAGGAAACGCCCGGGTGTCACCATTGTGTGGATCGCCCGGAAGACACGGTGGAGCATACGGTTGAGGTCTGCCCGGCTTGGGTGGGGCACTGCCATGTCCTCACGGAGGCGATTGGCGGTGGCGATCTCTCGCGTCCGGCCCTGGTTCAGGCCATGGTCCGGAGCGAGAGTGCATGGGAGGCCGTCACCTCCTTCTGCGAAGCAGTTATGCTCGCGAAGGAGGAGGCGGAGCGCGCGATGGAGATGCAAGCTGCACGCCCTCGCGCCCCTAGTCGCCGCAGGAGACGCCCCGGTCGTCGGGAGTCACGAGCCGACTTCCGGCCACCGTAGGCGCGGGCTTGCGGACGGTGAGCAATAGGCAGCTCGCCGTCCGATAAGGACCAGGCCCGGGTCGACGGCGCGTTGTGTTCAACGCGTGCTTCAAAGAGATGTCAGCACCAACTGACGGGGTCCGTAAGGACCAATGCCTGCTGGGGTTGCGGGTTTGTCCGAAAGGGATATCGCGTCCCCGGCACACAGGCAACGGAAGGAACACGTGTAGGTTTTAGTCAGTAAAAGTCTGACACGCCCTCTTGCTCTGCCCAGAGCAGGAGAAGTCATTTGATGATTTCCCACCCTCAAAAAAAAAAAAAAAAGGCTTATTTGAGGTCTCACTAAATATTTATAATATGAACTGCATTGGATTTTTATGTTTTACAATTTAATGAATTAATTAATTAATTATACTTACATAGTTCATATTACGGGAGTTTATAGACTGTAACCGATGTTTAATGAAAATTTTCTTTATGTTTCCCCATTACCAGCTTGCGCAAAGGAGTAGATGCAATGATAATGTGTTGAATGTGATTGATCTTAATTCTCACTAACCCAACAGGAAGTCATGTCAAGTATTTGACCAGTCGGGATCAATGTATCAATTACCTACAGTCACTTGATACGTTGATGATTACCTATATTATACCCATTTTCCCAACATCATACACATTCCCATTCACTCATATCGTTACGATGGTATCTTTTATATCATTATGCATAGGGATAGGTACACATATATTTCTTTGTTCAAAGTCAAAAGGTCGAATGGCAGAAAATATGGTGGAATGACCCCCACATGTGAGAAATATTTTATTGAGTTGTAAAAGAGATATTTATATAACTTTATAAATATCTCTGTTTTGCCTCAGATAACGCTTTATTGCAACGCCATATAATAAATCATTAGTAATTTATTTCCGAACGCACGCTTCTGCAACGTGTAAAAAACGTTCCTAGTTTGTTCATTGGTAATTCCCGACGCGTTTTGTCCGTCGTATGCCAAAATTCCGTAGCGGTTACGGAACAAAAAAGTAATTGTTTTTACCTTTTTCATTTTCTCAATTCCCTTTAGGTTATAAAAGTCAGATAGATTGCATATCAAAAACTGACAAGTCGCGAATAGAAAGAAGCATATTCTGAACTACGAGTTGATTTCTATCTCTACTTTCGTACATCTGACGAAACGTAGTCTTTTTGTAAATGCAATAGGCACGTGTATGTGATGTGGTCCAGACTTCGAAATATCTCCCGAATGTCGGGAGAGACGTCTAGATTATATCACGGACTCACGTCGAGTCGGACGAGTGCCAAAACGAAGTGATAAGGTATGGCAAGACTCTCTAACATGGTGTATTGTGACGTTAGGAAAAATCCTCTTGTTCAGTAGTATGCTATTGAACAAGCGTTTTAGAATTCTAAACTATTTAGTGCAGTTTTAAGGGATGTTGTCATAATATGATAATATCTTCGCTTGGTAGATACTTCATCATTTCTGAATATAAAGCTTCGTGCAGACTAGCGCGACGTGACGCGTAAGTTTTCTTAGAAATTGTATTGTTCGAGTCGCGGCGCGCCGTCGCATCGCGCTGGTCTGCACGGGCCTTAAACCCTAAATTACTTACCTACTATGCAAATGTGGTGGTCTGGCTGCAAGGAATTTCCGGGAAAACCACAAGGTCTTATATGATATTAGGCAATTGACAGGTGACATTAGTAAGCTGAGGAAATGAGGAAAACCGTATCGACTTTTATACACAGGAGTAGATACACAAGAGGCGAATATAATATACTACATAACATAAAGGACTATTAGACGTAAATGATAAAATTATCTCAATTATTATGGTCCATTCAGTCATGGTAGTCTCATTTATGTGATCTGTTCTAATAGTCCTACAACTGCGTGTATTGGCTCAATAACCCGTTTAGAAACTCTCAAAGCCAGTGAAGAGTCTGCGATCACCTGCAGTCTTTATGATGAGTTGGTTGGTAGCGGGTCTGGACCCACATGTGTTCAGCCAATGGTAACAATAGACTTAACTGATGATACTATCACTAAATGCAATGTTTTTACTAGCCATAATAAGTTGAAAAAATATATTAAAATTAAAAGATTAATTATCAAAATTCAAAAATCACTAAAACGCCAAAAAGTTAATAAATTAAATACAAAACTTAGGCAAAAAAATCTAAATTTAATTCAAGAATTAAAGAAGTGTAATAGTGAATTACAATTATGTAATACTATGTATGATACTGACACTCAGCACCTACAGGATGAATTGTTTGTAAGGGAATATGCTCTAAAGGATATCTTTAGTAAATATGAGACTTGTCAACAAGACCTAAGTAAGCGTATGCAGGAGGCCAATGAGTTGGCAGACCTGGTCAAGTACAATGCAGAGATTTATGAGTCTCTGACAAATAACCTTTCTTTTAGCTGCGCCTCCTCTCAGGAAACTCAGCCTGAAGTTGTTACGCCCACACCCTCAGTGGTTCAGAATGTAGGTAGCTGTATTAATAATGTTAATAATAGTAGGAATAATTTGATTAACACAACATATGTATTTTCTGACAAATTTGGTCAAGGTTTTGGTAGAGTATTTAATCAGTGTTCACAACAATATGTTATAAATAATTGTATACCCGGTGCCAGTGTTAGCCAATTAATTAGTAGTATTAAATTGACAAAAATAAACCCCAGTTCAACTGTTATTTTATTATATGGGGATAGTTTAACTGTAAGAAAAAAGGACATAATTGAATGTGTCCATTTGATGTTACATCTTAATGAGACCAATAGTTGTAAATTTATTTTCTGTGCCTTGCCTTATTCTCAATATTTGTCTGATGAGCAAAATAGGCACATTTATAATTTAAATATGTTAATTTATAATAGGACATGTCGTCACAGTGACGCTATTTTATATTTTGATTGTAATCAATTTATTACTGATTACAAACTGACAAATTATACAATGTATTTGCCACCTAGTTGTAGGAGACAAATTGCTAATCTCTTAGCATACAATATACAGAGTGACACTGGTACCTGTAGTGTACCACCAATTACTGTTAGTAGTGGTACTAACACTACTTTTGATACGCCTTATAGTTTAAACTATTAGGAGCGACAACGGGTGAGCCGCATATTTTGAATGTTGTTCATCAAAATATGCAGGGTCTGTCCGGCAAAGAGCTAGAGCTAAGTTTATTTATAGAGAACTATGATGTTCAAGTGTTATGTTTGACTGAACACTGGTTGAAAGAACATGAAGTAGTGTTTATCAATGATGATAATTTTACTGTACAAAGTGCGTTTGTAAGGAAAAGCGCCATTCGCGGTGGATCTTTAGTTCTTGTTTCAAACAAGTTGAAATGTAAACAACGTTTAGATTTAGTTAATCTTTCTATCGAGCGCACTATTGAGTTGTCTTGTGTTGAACTCGAACGATACGTTATAATTTGCGTTTATCGACCCCCCTCTGGTGATTTTATTAGTTTCGAATCGGTAATGGAGGATTCACTCAATAGGTTAAAATCAAGTAATAAAAGTATAATTTTATGTGGAGATTTTAATATTAATATTTTAGATGTTACTCCATTAAGTATTAGACTTCTTAATCTGTTTAGGTCTTATAATTTAATAAACTTGTTTTTTGAACCTACTAGGATCACGGCATCTTCTTCAACTTGTCTAGATAATATATTTAGTGATTGTGATGCCAAAAATAAAATAGTGTTAAGTGACTTAACGTCTGACCACTGTGGTTTATTAGCTAGCTTCCCCATGCCATTACATAAAAAGCCGCATAAAATTGAATGCAGGCCTTATACAGCTAGTCGTTGCAATAAGTTTAAAAATAATATAGCTCACAGAATTACACCATCTATAGTAGAACACGAGAATCCCAATGAAATCTATGGAGCCCTTTTTGATGTTGTGCAAAAAGAGTACCAATCTACTTTCAAGTCCAAAACTATTCAAATTAATGGCACCTCTGTTGGCTTTAACCAATGGGCCACTCCAGGAATTTATAAAAGTAGAGCGAGACTATACGAGTTATATGGTTTGAAAAAATACAGGTTTGATACTCCTTTCCTAGAGTATGTCAAAAATTATTCAAAATTATTTAAAAAGGTGTGTGTTTTTGCTAAATCTAAATTTTTAAGCGACACAATTAAAAAATCCAATAATAAAGTAAAAACCACTTGGAAAATTATTAACAATGAAACGGGTAAGTCGGTTAAACAAGATAAACAACTTGAGATTATGGTCGACAATAAATTAGTTAATAAAGCAGCTGACGTAGCTGAGGCGTTTAATGAGTTTTTTGCCAACATACCTGTAACTACCACTCGCTCCTTAAATTCATCCCCGTCTAAAGCGGAAAACCTTATGCTTAATAGTGTGTCTAAAAATAGTCCCTTATTTAGCTTCGAACATGTAACGCCTCGTGATGTAGTTAATGTTTTTAACACACTCAAGTCTAAAAACACTGGTGATTACTGGGGCATCTCCATTAAACTTTTAAGTAATATAATATACATCGTAGCCCCCTATCTAGCTGTTACTTTTAATAAATGTGTTGATTTAGGAACTTTTCCTGACCTCATGAAGAATAGTAAAGTCATACCATTATTTAAATCAGGTAATAAAAGTGACGTTGGCAATTTCAGGCCTATTTCTATCTTACCAGCATTTAGCAAAATATTTGAAAAGTTAATACTCAAGCAGTTGCTTAGACATTTTAATTTAAATAGCCTCCTTCATAATGAACAATATGGCTTTACAAAAGGTCGTTCGACTACAGATGCGGGTGTTGCTTTGCTGAAACACATATTTAACGCATGGGAGAACTCGCAAAATGCTATTGGGGTTTTCTGTGATCTCTCCAAAGCCTTTGATTGCGTGCACCATGACACGCTTTTGCGTAAACTACGTCATTACGGTGTGCAAAACGAAGCTCTCAACGTTTTAAATTCGTATTTACATAATAGGTCCCAATGTGTAGATGTTGATGGTGTGAAATCTTCTGGGCTACCAGTTCAGTTAGGTGTACCTCAAGGCTCAATACTGGGTCCATTCTTGTTCTTAGTGTATATCAATGACTTACCATTCTATTTAAAGGGTATCTGTGAAGTTGTACTGTTCGCAGATGATACCTCTCTTATTTTTAAAGTAGACAGGAATAGACAAGATTTTGACGATGTAAACAGTGCACTCTCAATGGTTACGGATTGGTTTACGACAAATAACCTAGTTCTAAATACTAAGAAAACGAAATGTGTAAAGTTTGCCCTACCAAATGTTAGAAATCTAGGTCCCAACATCGTCTTAGATAAAGAGGTGCTTGAATCTGTAAACTCGGCGGTTTTTCTGGGCATAACAGTAGATGCCAAACTTCAGTGGGGCCCACATATATCGAGCCTAGCGGGAAGGCTCAGTTCAGCCGCCTACGCCGTCAGGAAAGTAAGACAATACACTGACGTCGATACAGCTCGGTTAGTCTATTTTAGTTATTTTCATAGCGTTATGTCCTACGGTCTTCTGCTGTGGGGCAAAGCTGCTGATATTCAAAATATATTTGTTCTTCAAAAACGAGCTGTTCGCGCTATTTACCAGCTTGGTGCCAGAGTTTCTCTGAGAGATTTTTTCAAAGATATTGGTATCCTCACGGTGGCATCTCAATTCATCTTCGCCAATATCTTATATATTAGGCAAAATATACACTTATACACTAAAAACAGTGATTTTCACAATGTTAACACTAGAAATAAGGACAAACTACGAGCTCCCTTTCACCGGCTTCATAAGGTTCATAACTCATTTGTTGGGCTTGGTATAACCTTTTATAACAAGCTACCCTCTTCTTTGCTAGATTTGCCTTTTAATGCGTTTAAAACGAAAGTAAAATCCAATCTTTGTTCAAAGGCATACTATTCTATCAACGACTACTTAAATGATAAGAATAGTTGGTCGCTGTGATTAACTCAAGACAATGTTTATGTTCTTTCTCCAGCTTACGTACTGACAAGTTATATGAGTTTATATAATTGTTTATTTTATTTGACTTTTTAAGTCAAGTTATTTTAATTTAACTTCAATTTATTTTTGACAATATCTACTCATCACACTGTTTTTTTATGAGTTGTATTGCAATATGTGGTTAGCTAGTGACCTCGACAATTGATCATATTATTTACTGTTATTAGTAATTAACTCTTTGTTTATTTATTTTACATCGATGGTCCTAGTTTATCATTTATAACTTCCAGTTACAACTATATGTAAGCGGGCACGCCCTTTATGCCTGGAGGCTTTTTTATTTAGATATTAATTCTGTTTACGTTTAGTTTTTTTTATTTCGGCCTGAGTATCGATGATTGATTGGTTGAGTTCTCGATGATTTTGTTTGGTATATTGGCGTGTGCTAGCTAACATATGGCTAATAATTTGAATTATGTTTTGTGTTGCGTAATGTAAATTATTTTGAATACTATTATATAGAATCTTTTTTTTTTGTTCTTCTAACTGAACAGACAGCTGTGCTGCTGGGGAGTTTGTTGCGCCACTTCTTCTTCCCAGCTAATGCACTAGGAAGTGGTGAAGGGTGGGCGTTTTGGGGGACTGTCTTATGTAATTTTGACGTTCGAAAAGTGCTGATTCTCAGCCTAGTTTGAATAAATGACTTTTGAATTTTTTTGAATTTTTTTTTGGCCTTATTAACAAGTAACAACTTAGCATTAATAACACTCTAACACAGTTATATACCTATCTACTATTAGATTTTGTTTTTATATGTAGGTTCTGTCTTCGAATAGAATAGAATAGAATAGAATATTTTTTATTATCACACCATATAAAAATACAGATATAAATGTAGAAATTTTACATAGGGTGACACAAAGGGCGTTCTTATCGCTAAAAGCGATCACAACGATTTACAGACAACCTTTGGATGGATTAAAGGGAGAAGGAGAGACAATACTGCAGGTAGTCAGTGGTGTACCATTTACATACACAGTAAATACATACATTCATAAAGCATACACTTATCTATATATATATTTTCTATTTACTATGTATTTTCTGGTGTACAATAAAGTATATATAAATAAATACATATAATATACCTACAATAATAAACATGAAACAAGATCAAGGAACTATATGTAATGATGATGTTTTAAGGAGAGACGAAGTGTTTTTTTACCAGAATTTTAAAAGTGGACAAAGATTGAGCACGCCTTATCGACACGGGTAAGGCATTCCATAACCGTACCTGTCTTACCTACTGAAGAACTCACAGATAACGTAGGTTAGAGTGAACTACGAATAATTATAGCGTCAAAGGTCTCCTTCCAAACAACTATATTTAGCCGACAATATTATATTATTTTACGAACAATGAGGTAGGTATGACGTCAAATAACGTATAACAGGTACTACTAACATCATTTTGTACTGACTACCGTTCTGCTAAACACAGTGCACTGAAAAAGTTATATTTTTAACTAACATCACAGTAATGGAAGCTCCAAATTCCGGAAATTATGCATGTCTTCCGTTGACAGCATGAAAGTTTGTTCCGTTTTCAACCGAGTTAAAACTACTATTTCCTCTGCGTGTATGAGAAAAATTATCTGACCATTTCTTTATAACCTTTCAGTCACAATGATCTTATTATTCTGCACCAAATTGGGAAAACAGTGTCCATTTTCTACCCACTCAATTTAGGTATAGATACATCCCGGAAGCCTTACATGCAGTACAGTATTACAAACATACATTAGCATTTCTTTTTATCTTTAGAAATACGATGATTGTTCAAACCTTATCAGTTTCGCACGTAGGTGTCGCTGTTATCAACATTTTATCAATATAACAAACTCTAATCGAAACCGTATCTGACGTCAGGAGACACGAAGCGGCAATTCTCAGAAAATATCAACGGCTTTCGTCATTAAGATAATAATTCGAGATAAAAGTAATGACTTTACTTTATCAGTATCGTCAAGTTCGACGACTCTGCGATTTGGCTGTAAATATTTGCAGTGTAATCGATTGTATCGATAACGCACACACTGCACTAATTGTTTGGCTTAATTGTATGGTCAAAGTCGAAAATCGGCCCTTGCTAAGACTGCATTAGTAACAATTTGAAAATATTATCGTATTGTTTTGTTTGTATCAAGCGTAAATTAACGCTAATTGGCTATGCGTACGCGCTTTTAAAACTATAAATAAACACACAGGTCTAATTAAAAAGGATTAGTTAGCTTTTCCTAAAGATAATGTCTTCTAACTAAGTATTAAAGAGTGGAGTTTCTTGCCCATTATTCTCCATACAAAACTACCTTTTGGAAGGGGCAACTAGAATCAATTCTATTTTTTTCTTGTTAATTCGTTCAAAAGTGCCCTCTATGTGTGCCTATTTGACTTTGACTTTATGATAGATAACACAATATCAATAATTCCAAAAAACTTGCCAGTGCAAAAGTCCGTCATTTGTCTCAAATTCGAAAGTCATTTATTCAAACTAGACTGAGAATCAGCACTTTTCACGAACATCAAATTTTCGTAAGACATTCCCCCAAAACGGCAACCCTTCACCACTTCCTAGTGCTTTAGCAGGGAAGAAGAAGTGGCGCAACAAACTCCCCAGCAGCACAGCTGTCTGTTCAGTTAGAAAAAATGGATTCTATATATTAGTATGCAAAATAATTTACATTACGCAACACAAAACATAATTTAAATTATTAGCCAAATGTCAGCTAGCACACGCCAATATACCAACCAAAAACATCGAGAACTATACTCGGGCCGAAATAAAAAATAAAATCTAAACGTAAACAGAATCTAAATAAAAGCCTCCAGGCATAACGGGCGTGCCCACTTACATATAGCTATATATAGATGTAACTGGAAGTTATAAATGATAAACTAGGGCCATCGAGGTAAAATAAAACAGTTTATTACTAATAACAATAATAAAACCACGATCAGCAAGACGACCAGACACCACAAGCAGCACCCGTTCACGAGCATAACGCAAAGATCAGCCATTACCCCTTCGCCATATTTGAGGGAAGGAGGCAACCCGACCCCCAACGCTACCGCAAGCAGTGACAACTTTTTTTTTTTTTTTTTGGTGGGGAATCATGAAATGACTCCTCCCGCTCTGGGCGGAGCGAGAGGGAGTGTCAGACTTTTACTGACTAAAACCCACCCGTGTTCCTTCCGTTGCCTGTGTGCCGGGGCTGCGATATCCCTTTCGGACAAACTCGCAACCCTGGCAGGCATTGGCCCTTACGGACCCCGTCAGTTGGTGCTGACATCTCTTTGAGGCGCGCGTGGAACACAACGCGCCGTCGCGTCGACCCGGGCCTGGTCCTAATCGGACGGCGAGCTACCCATTGCCCACCGTCCGCGCCTACGGTGGCCGGAAGTCGGCTCGCGACTCCCGACGCCCGGGGCGTCTCCTGCCGCGACTAGGGGCGCGAGAGCTCGCATCTTGCATTTCCCTCGCGCGCTCCGCCTCCTCCTTCGCGAGCATTACTGCTTCGCAGAAGGAAGTGACGGCTTCCCATGCACTCTCGCTCCGGACCATGGCCTGAACCAGGGCCGGACGCGAGAGATCGCCGCTGCCGATCGCCTCCGTGAGGACACGGCGGTGCCCCGCCCAAGCCGGGCAGACCTCCACCGTATCCTCCGGGCGATCCACACAATGGTAACACCCGGGAAGCGGTGACATCTAAGGGAGCATGACGAACTTGCTGCCGGTTGCTCAGGCAAAAAATAATATGATTTGATTGCAATACAATTCATAAAAAAACATTGTTATGAGTAGATTATGTCAACAATAAATTAAAATAAAATTAAAATAAATTGACTTATAAAGTCAAATAAAATAAACAATTATATAAACTCATATAAACTGTCAGTAAGTAAGCTAATTCTGGAGAAAGAACATAATCTCTCAAGTCTCTCTCAAAATCTAACAAGTAGGTAAATCGAACTAACATTCAGATAACGCGTAGAAAATAATAACTTCTAACAACTGACTACATTCCTATCCGAACATTCAACAATCTCTTCAACTTTATTCATTTCAAGGAGTTTAAAAGATCACGGCGGCAGTTAATATTTGTAAGAGGCGTTAACTTCTAATGAACTTTTCGCCCGTAACTCTTAAACTATCCAAATTTGCCCAAGTTTAAGTCACCGATAAGCCTCCCTAGGCCTGTGAACTTTGTCCCAATGACAAACAACTCAAACCGGTGAACTTTCTAAGAGGTTTAATACAACTCTTTATGTTGTTCTAATAGATTCTCAAATCTTTGCAAAAGATGCCAAGAAAAGCCCCTTTCGCATCCTTTGCATATTTGAACATGCTTATGTTCGTATAAGGAAAAACATTATTAGAAATACAGATTATTATGTAGGACGTAAGTTTGACAAAGGACAGTGTTGACGGAATATATATTTTTTTAAGAGATAAACATAAATTTTATCGATTTTATTTTATCAAACTATAACTTACAATGTTATCGGTGCATCAGCCGATAAAAACAATTGTCTTAATATATTTATTGTTTCAAATTAAATGTTAAATGGAATATTTTTATCTACAACATCAAAATCATACAATAGATATAAGTAAACGGGGAAGTCTAACTTTATACAACTTAATTTTAAACTCCACTACGTAAGTCCTCTTTGAATTATAAATGTTCACGTGTGTTTACTTTAGCCACCACAGCGTCTCTATGACAACATTCCATCCTGGAGAAATAGTTTGCAGACTTCAAAGTTGCCAACTTGTAGATTAAATGAGATAAGAGATTAAATTCACCTCTCGTGTGTTTTGAGATTGCGTGCTTTTGAAGGTAAATATTTAGATAAAGGCATGTGACAAAAAGGTCAAACTGACTAAGTCTGTCGTGCAAACAGTGATATACTAAATGAAAGTTTTTGTGTGACTTGCGGTTATGTCCTTACAGTTTCAGCACAAAAACAAAGGCAGCACAAGCGCAGTGGACCAGGATCCAGAAAAACATAGTAAGGCCCGGACTCCACCAAAGCGGAGATGAGGCGAGGAGAGAGGAGATGTGTAAACAACCAATAGAATTTCGTTATTCACACATCTTGTCTCCACTCGGCTTCAGTGGATACCACTGAGCGGAGATGTAGCATATTTGTATGGCGCCATCGAACTGTAGATGTGAGCTGTGCCTCGCCGAGATTGAACTGGCAGTACAAATTGGAAATGTTAGCTGTGCCTTGCAAGCTGGAGACAGCGCGCAGTGGCGACGAAAAGAGTAGTGAGCGTTAAACCGTGCGTTCATCTCAACATCCAACACTCGCACCACGCAGCTCAGTTCCGCTCTAGTCAGCACATATCTCCGCTCCAGTCTAGCCAGTACGCATCTCCGCACAGCTTCGGTACCCTAAAAAACATCTCTTCTCGTCTCCGCTTCGGACTTCTCCGCACATCTCCGCTTTGATGGAGTCCGGGCCTAACAACAGTAATTTCGCTTCGCATTCCTTACTTCATCTAAGAAGATGGAACGGAAGGCAGTGTAAACGAGTTGACGTTTTTCTCGGAACCCTCGCACTAGCCACTAGTGGTAGCGGTACACGGCTAAAATGGAACGTGCGGCCACTTGCATCTTATGTATCTTAATATCGTGTACACACTTGGATTTCCGTACTTAAGTGTCGATGGGACAAGGCTAATACCTTACTAGAAACGTATCGAGTATCACATTCAGTAAACGATTTTTTATGGAAAAAAAGATTCACAGTTTTATTAATTAGCTTGGTTATTCTCTTTTATGCAACTAAAACTACGAACATGCACGTTTTTCCCACAGTTTTTTAGTAACAGCACACTGCACAACAGTAGCTTTCATAAAGTTTTTGCTTTGATATGAGGCCGTCACATTTTATAACCAGCGCGTCACGTTTTGCGCTGTAACCGTTTTTGTTTGAATTAGTGTCGTACTAACTTTTCTGCTCCGACTAGAATATTTAATACAGAGAGCTACATTTAGTGGAGCAAAGTGCAATAATATCAAAGGTCCGTATCAGCGCAGTGCACTTGCAACTTCTAACTTAGTTAAGATTAACCCTGGGTCGCTCTAGCTTCGACGCTAAGGATGCAAACCAAATTGTATTACGACTCGCAAAACTAAAAACTGACGAGTATAAATCGCTTGTAATTATTATTAAGTCAAGGAGGTAATTTATAAACCCACTCAGGTAAATATTCTGCAGACATTAATCATTCTGAATTATCACCATTATATGCTAATAAGGACAGAAACAAAAATGCTTCACGCTTTACTTGTATTCATTGATTACACACTTAAAAAATTCGATCATTAATAAAGTAATTTTCTCTAGCTCCATATTGGCTGCTTAATGTATTTTCAAAGCAAAAGCACGCAACATTAACATTGTAAATGATGTGCAGATGCACTCACGATTCCACGAAGCTGCGCCGAGCCTCGATCTTGAACGCATTACTCGATTCCATACCTAGGAATAAAAATCATCTCCATACAATCTTACTAGAACCACCCAAATCTTGGCCAAACTAACTGCGAATTGTGAAGACGAAAGTCAGAAAATAAGGGACACCGAAGGTGTTGATCCGACTAAATCCGCACCCACACCAACACAGCGCCACAGTTCGTTTACCCGCCGACCGAATGGAGGAAGATGCTTAATGAGAAAATGATACCACGAGGAGGAAGCGACCCTTGGCCGTGACGGCTCCCAGTCTATAATAAATCTTATCGAAACATTTTATTCGGAATTGAAAAGATGATTGAAAATCAGAAGAAATAAAAAACAAACTCTTAACTAAAAAACTTTCTCACGATTTTTTTTCATACGGCACAGATAGAGTTGTGTGTTGTTGTGCATATGTAGACTATACAACCGCCCAAAATCGCAGACACAGGTACGTCAAGGTCGCTTTATATCGCTGAATATCGCTAGTAAACCGCATCTCGTAATTCTATTTCTATGCGTGTGCAGTGGTCAAGCCATCCCGTGTTATGTTGCAAAATTAAGAGGATTGCCTTGACGGGCTGCGGCTAGTAATAAATGGAGACGATTTAGTTCGTTCGGGATGCCGTTTGGTAGCATGCGATGCGGTCACTCAACCGGCTCTAAAGCCCGTTACGTCAGCGGCCGCATGCCACAATTAGATCACATACGAGACTTGCAATGGCTAGACCAGACACCAATCGTCGATAGATATGTTTTGGTACCGTTAAAACTGGCTTTTTGCATCAACTGTTACGGCATTCCTATGATTTTCTAAGGCGTTACTAGTCGTAAACTCTTGCGTAATGTCTGTTTAGTGGACTCACTTCTTGATGGTTATCATCAGACGCACGAACGTGTTTTGAATGATGTACGTGTATGTTTTTATATATTTAAATACTGGCTTAATTTGAGACACATACTACTGGCACTGGTAACTTTAAACTTGCGACTAAATTATTCCTTGATTTAGAAAACTCTGCGAATAATTTAAGTGCTTGTTTGAGTGAGTAAGTGTAATGTTAACGAGCAAAATTTAAAATGCAATTTAAAGTTTAAGTACAAACAAGTTGCTTTACATTCCCTTTGGTAAGTCTGAATCTCGTAATGTAGTTTGTGGTCAGTCCATTCTAAGTTGCTCCTTCTTTGTTAAGTATTCGTAAAACTCGGCAGGATAATTGGGTCTATTTTTAGATTGAACAGACTGCAGATAAAGCATTGTTATTTTACTAGAATTACGCTAACAATGTTGTAAAACTAAGTGGCGCAAAATACATAATTTACGACCAATTTCTCATGTTCGCAACATGACACATACAATTCAATATACGTTTCAATTATTTGCTCTCGCAACGATAGTCCAATAAAGTGGCAGGAAGCCTAATCAAAGACAATGGAGTTTCGCCGACGACTCACTACGACCCTCAACGTATAGACTAGGTATTGCAATAAATGGTAATTGATTGCATCAAGATACTGGATGTCTGTGCACGTTGTGTGACGTCATGTCCTGTCCGCTGGCATGCACTAGATCGCCAATCATCCTGTCTTGGGTTCACACGCAGCAAGTAAATGCCACTTTATTTATGTCTGTAACTTTTCACAGTGACACTTTTTTATCAATTAGGTAAGTAAAGACTTTACTAAACATGACCTATTTATTGAATATATTTTTAAATCATGAATGAAATAAATTCAGCGTCTAGATTATAATAATCATCAAATAAGTTGTTATTCATTTATTCAGGGGCTGTGAATCAATGTATTCATGTTTCGGTAATCGCCAATCGAAATAGCGTGATATCTTAAAAAGTACGATCATTTGAATATCCAGGTATCTGGAGAATGTAATATTACAATATCAAAGAATTTTTTATAATGTAGATGAGATAAATGTTAACAATAGGCGTGATTCAAAGGCGGTGGGTAGAGGACGGTGATTACAAAGCGTCGATAGGTAGGAACATGGAGAGTCTCCGGTGCAGAGCGCTCGTCTCGAGGACCAATACTCGATGGGCCCTCAATACGGACTTACCTACTCCGATCGAGCCCGCGCTACATCAGCTAATACCTAACATTATGTCAACGCTATATGAATATGGTGTCGCCTTCATGATAATATCAATTAAGAAGCGGTAAAACCAATTGTAGCTCAGCGCTCAGTCGGCCATGCTTAGACTCAGAACAGAACGATAAAAGAAAATGGATAACTTCTGTCACAATGTAGGTTCAACTCGTTATGCTGTCCACTTAAAGTCAACAGGTGCGAGTGTGCGACCCTTTGCGGGTTCCGCTCACCTCGTGAAGGAAAACCCCGAACAATCTTATTAAAAGAAATACCTTTGGAAAGTTGCCATAAAACTATCCTACTAACTAAGAACATCGTCGGTTTGTTAAACTAGACGATAATTTAGTAGATACACCCGTCCTTTGTATTCTATTCACTGATTTATCGCACACATATTTAGCAGGTTGCATGCCAGTACAGCTTATCTGAAACAGCCGAGTCGGCTCTGCAACAAACATTTATCTAGAAAATGTATCTAGACATACCCTTACCGAGCGAAAACATAGCTAGGACGCCGTTCTAAATACTCATCTAAAGAATGTCCAATAATATTGCGGAGCTTCAATATTATTAATTGAAGCTATTATCTGCATCGGCGCTTCAATTAATTCCTATGTACTGAAATAACTTAGTCGTTCTATGCATCTCTAGTGCGCCAAATGAGTTAATATACTATGAACGGTTATGTAGTCAGTGAGCCAATTCAGGAAAATTATGAGGAATGTATTGGGTCCTAGGTACTACGTCATAATTTTTAATTAGATATGTATAAAACATACTATTTGTGGATAAATTTGAATAGTCTTTTTTCCGTATTATTTTTGCCTTAAATACCAATTTTTAGTGTTTCAATATGACCGATCTGATGGGGCTGTTTTTTTGTCTTGTTTATGTAAAATATCTCGTTCATGAACTCATCATCATTGATGTTCCAGATCTAAAGTTAAAAGTAGGTACCTTATCCACAGTTTTATGGTGTTATAAAGATACTGACTTAATCATTTTGTTGGTAACGTTATCGATTCCACCTCTCAGACTAATCTGGTTTATTTTTATAACACTGTAATGCAACACTTTATCAAGTCTAAATGGCTTGCAGGCTGTTCCAGTAGCAGCTCACAATAAGACACACAAGTACAAGAATAAAAGTTCAAAATGAGTTTCAAGATGAATAGGTAAGAAAATGAATAGCGGTCCCGCGTACGACGCAGCAGGCCACGGGTAGCAACTAGGCGTTCTCATGACAAATATCCTCGATGCAATGAGTTGGCCGGTCTGTGGCTCCGCGCAATTCTACACATGCAGCCACGGAGCCATTGTGTGCGAACAAAGAGCCGCATGACACTATGAGGAGGATCCAAGAACCGAGAACTTCGAGGAGGAACTTAAAAAACTTGAATGGAAATATTTCGTCCGCATTTTCTTCGTAAATAAAAGACTAAGTACAGGTTGGCGAGCTTCATGTGCACTCTGTATTTTTATTATCTGCTCGTCGATTGGATGTTCTATACGCTACCTATTCTCCTATTCGCAGAATGGTTTTATGGTTTTGCTGTACACAGGAAAATCCCGAGTAGTATTTTTATTGAGACATGACTAACCATATTAGCCTACTGTTTTAATTTGTTTTTAATGACGTAGCATTATTTTTAATCTAACAACGACTTGAATAATTAATTTGTTATCGTGAATATTTGTGTGGTGCATCACTGTATAAAAATATTGCTTATCTAACACTACAAAAGGTATGTACCTAATACAAGTTAAGTCTCCCACGAGACAGCTCATCAGACATGTACGCACAAATGCACATGACATCTGATAACACGGCATTCGTCTCCCCAACCCATCCTTTTATTTGAGGTATACTAGAGGATTATACGAAATGGATGTGCACTGCCATCCTTACTCTCTACATCATACTGAGATCACCAATCTGCCTGCCAAGCTAGGATTATAACATTATCCCCCCAAGATCGTTCGTCGAGATCTATGGGGGGCCTAACAGACGAGTACCTATGTGCGTGGGTATGTGTAGTTCAGTAAGTGGCTCCTCAAAGGGCGGCACATTTACTCCCATGCTCAGTTGCTCAGTTAAAGTGGTATCTCACTTATCGGGTTCCACACTTAGCTTAAGAAGTGTTTGTCTTAGTAATAGAAGTGGAACAGTAGCTATAAAATAATACATGCTTGCTTGTGTATGTTTTCCATGTATTGCGTGTGACTGACTTTAAATCAGCAGCTCTTAGATGGCTATTGTGAAAGAGAATTATTAGTTTGGTATCGTAGGTATAGGCAGCCACAGCGAGATTTAATCATAATACCTATACGAACCCGTAAAAGGCACATGTTTCACGCGTTTTTAGTCAAAACCAAATGTTTTCAAAAGTAAGAAATACATTTACACCTAGAATAATAACTTACTTATATAAAGTAGATTTTTTCAACCCCATCTAAATAAAATGCAATTTTCCAATTTTGTCATAATCTGTCATACTTGATCATACATTACATTTGTGTTCATAGTTAGTTTGTTTATATTTAAGTTTAAAAACCTTTACATACATACGTAAAATCATGCCTTCTTGTCATGGGGGAAACTGCAGAATGCCATCGGCTATAATCCTTACTGAAAAACCCTTTAGTCATAAATTATTTATGAGTTTTCACAAACCTTAACTGAAATTACAAAGTAATCCACAAAAACAAAATTAAGTAAAATTATTACTAAGTAGTTCTGAGGTAAGTAACGAACTATAAGTTTCAAACAAAGTAAAACTAAAGTTTGCAAGTTTCCTGAAGTGACTGCATTCTGAAAAATACAGTTTTAAGTTGGAAACACGTAATTATAGCATGGTTTTGAGTATTATTTTATCATACCGAATTGGACTGAAATTCCGAAGAAGTATTGAATGGCCTAACGATCAATGCAGACTAAGACCCACCCATCAATACTTACGATAGTCATTATGAATAGTCAGCAGGTTGAAATCTGACAGCTGAAATTATAATAGTGTGTGTCACACTTATCGAAACTACGTAGAATCATATAAAATTAATTTTTGATTTAATTCCGTTCCTAAACTGTCGGAGTATTTCTAGGCGAACAATCAGATTCCGAACGAAACGTGGGATCTATGAGTTGATCTGAATAAATACAAAAACTTGTTTTACTTTCACCTAAAAAATTATAACAGAATTATAAATTGAACTTCAAATATTTAATTTCCTAATTTATATACAATTTCGAAGTATAATTTGTTGAAAATTAAAAATTTTGTAAACTCAGCAGATTTATTTATATAAATTTATTTAAACATTGTTATAATTATTACCTTAAAATTATTCTGTATCTGTTGGTGGCATTCATTTTGTTAATGCGGTGTTCCCCAAACTAGGCGCTGCCTGTATCTAGGGGACTTGGGTTGCGATACATAATTAAATTTTTTAATAGTGTCGATAATGGGATTATTAAAAATGTACATTAAAATTTGAAATGAGATCAAAGATAAAACACTTAAGTTGTTTTAAACAAAGTACAAAACTAATTGTATTAAACAAAATAGGAACTTAATTATTAAAACTTATTAAAACAAGGCAAAACTGCTGGTGAAGGCTTAAAACTAAAGAATAATAAACAATCAAAGTAAAGTGTGGGTGTATATGCGTGTGGAGTGTAGTGTGTAGGTATGGTATGTGGGTGTGTCTGTCATGTTAGTGAAATTCTGAGTGTGAGTTATGTTATGAGAAAGCTTTCGGATTCGAGGTATGAAAAACCTAAGAACCATTTTTTTACCACTTTTTGACATGCAGAGAGGGTGAGATCTTTTGAGTCACAAGGCTGGTGACCTTGTTATATGTCTACAAAAGTGTGTAGGTGTGTCATCCTCTAGCTAGGAAGGGTTCTTTGTAGCGGAATGTGGAAGAAAATGAGAAGTTAATGGTAAGGTAGTCTGATGGGATTTTAATTTGTTTGTCTGCATGTAGGCATGGATTGAGAATAAACAGTTTGCGGGCACGGAGAACTTGAAACTCGTTGTACAAAGAGCCAGTGGGGTAAAAATAATCTTTTTTTTACAAGCTTTATATTAGCTTGCTCTTTTCGTATGTTTCCGGTTACTCCATTTGTCATTCATTTTTCAAGAACTTCCTGGCATCCAATTGAGCTGAAACTTGGCATACTTACTCGTATAACTACCGAGACATTTTGATAAAATGATACCATGGAGCTGGTCTGATGATGGAGCCAGAAGTTGACGATAGGAACCCCTCAATCAAACAACATAGCACCATCGTGTTTGGACTCGTTGGCTATGTACGAGTATTAACAAGTACTTTGACACTAGGTGGTGGTCAGGGTCTAATGATGGAGCCGGAAGGTGACCATATGTGTTTCTAGTTACTCCAATTGTCATCCATTTTTCAAGCACTTCCTGACATACGATTGAGCTGAAACTTGGCATACTCATACAACTACTGAGACATTTTGAAAAAATGATACCATAGAGCTGGTCTGATGCTGGACCCGGAAGTTGTCCATAGGAACTCCTCAATCAAACAAGATAGCACCATCGTGTTTGGACGCATTGGTTATGTATTGGCAAGTTCGTTGACACAAGGCGGTGTTCAGGGTCTGATGATGGAGCCGGAAGGTGGCCATGGGAAAACCTCAATTAAACAAGATTAGCACCACCGTGTTTGGACTCATTGGTTATGTATTGACAAGTTCTTTGACACAAGGTGGTGTTCAAGGTCTGACGATGGAGCCAGAAGATGGTCATAGGAACTCTTCAATCAAACAAGATAGCACCATCGTGTTTGGACTCGTTGGTTATGTATTAACAAGTGCTTTGATACTAGGTGGTGTTCAGGGTCTGATGATGGATCCGGAAGGTGGCTATGGGAAAACCTCAGTCTAAAAAAATAGTACCATCCGTTTGGACTCATTACTTATGTATTGACAAGTGCTTTGATTGACACTAGGTAGTGTTCAGGGTTTGATGATGGATCCGGAAAGTAGTCACGAGCACTCCTCAACCAAACATGATAGCACCATCGTGTTTGGTCTCATTGGATATTTTTTTTATTTTCTTTATTTATATGTATTGACAAGTGCTATTACACTAGGTGGTGTTCAGGGTCTGATGATGGAGCCGGAAGGTGGCCATAGGAACTCCTCAATCAAACAAGATAGCACCACCGTGTTTGGTCTCTTTGGATATGAATTGACAAGTGCTATTACACTTACTGATGTTCAGGGACTGATGGTGGAGCCGTTCAGATGTATGCGACGGATATTTCATCAGTACGTATTCACTTTTCAAAAGATGGCGTACAATGTACATGTTATAAATCCAATCTCTGTACAATTTCCAGCTAAGTACAACTATGGCACTGTTGAAGGGCATATGTTACCCTTGATAATATCATGGGCATCGACTGTCGACAAAATGCAAAGTAAAACAGTCGACTATGCCGTAGTGGACTTAAGTCCGAAACTCTTCGTCCGAAACGCTCGGCAAGCCTATGTTTCGCTTAGTAGAGTTCACTCATTAGACGGTCTTATGATTCAAGAGATAGATTGCTCAAAACTATCAGGGACGAAACCATGCAACAACGATGCTCTAGAGGAAATGAATAGGATATGAAATGTTACCTAACATGGTATAAAGACTAAGTGAATAAATTAACAGACTAATGCACAAATGTATTAAGTACAAAATATAATAAACTTAAAAATACGTTCTAAAAACTGGATTTGATTTATAAACTTTGGAACTAAGCTTGAGGCGTAAGTGTCCTTCTTACATTAAACTTTAAGATAAGCCTCAACCTTTAAAGAAAATATTTAAGTTCTATGTTTACGTAAGTTTTATTTAATACTTTGTAGTTCATTAAAAGCTTGTTTTTAAAATGATTTTTACTTATATTTTATTTAAAGTACTTTTATAACAGCTCTCTGGGTTAATTCGAGCTCAATCATTGTCGTTTTCCAGCTCCGCCCTAAATTGATATGTAATATTGCCATAATGTTTTTTTTTTTTTTTTTTACTATTTTAAGAAGGCTTACAGACTAATACACGTAAATGGTAACGAAGTAGTAAACTGACAATTGCTAATTACAAGCTTCCACATTTAGAAGCTTCCACATTTTTATTGTGACTTAAAAGACTACTTTACAAACAACGGTACTGGACGAAAACTAGGTATTTGAACATTCGTTATTATTTGTGGTTTTCAAATAATCAAATCAAATGTTTATTAATTTTGCATTGCAATAAATGATTAACTTATAATTAATATGATACTTATAATGTTTCTTACGATTTAATGTTGCCAGTTTAAAGTAGCAAGTAGTTTCAAATGATTCTCAGAACTTTCAGTTGGTGTTAAATAACTTATCAGATTTTACTTTAAGATTACAAATAAATACATACCTACTAAATTGCTAAATAATCTTATTAAGTTTTAAATTGGTTCGCTACTTAAGATTTGTTAATTATTACTTAAATTAGAAGTTATTAAGCAATTATTTATGTGATTGGTTAAAAATGGCGGTAATGTTGGATGTACTAACTTACTGAGTCAAAACAGTCGTACTAACTTACTGACCTACCAACTGTGCACAGTGACCATGTCAAAATCTGAAATTATTTAATAGAAAATAAGTGAGAATTATCAAAACAATTTGCAATGATATTGTCAGATTGGCTGAGCGATGTACTGTTATGATTATTATTTTATTTAATGAATACCTTTTGTTTTGTGTTCACTTTCTAACGCACTCAGCGTTTGTACAACGTAGCATTAACGTAGCGCAGACGCTGCGTAGAGGCCGCGTAGCAGATTGTGCTACGGCGTAGAAGCCGCGCAGCACGCGTAGTAGAAGTGTAGGTGCTGCGAATACATTACGTAGAAAGCGTAGAAACGCTTAGTTACGGAATGAGCGTAGGCCTACGGTAGTAATTCCTTGTCGGATTTCATTTTTAAAGATAAATTTCAGTATTCTTAGCCAGTTTTTGTTGGGAACTGATATTCTGCCATATCTGGTTAACAAACCTCAATAAAGATTGTTTAAGGCAAGGCGATGCAACAAAAGAATTGGTCACATACAAAAAACAAATAACCTCAACAAGTCATTGACCCAAAGAACATAACCTAGTACGAGTAGTAACATGCCAGATCATTTGACATGTGGGAATAAGACGCGGGGGCCTGATCTCAAGACGACACTTAAACCCAGCTATTGATAACTGAAGCTCTGACCCTTGTTCTCTTATCATGCCAGTACCCATAGATACCTATGACACGCAAGGTCAATCAACCTAACGACCAATTCCATCCAATTGTGCTAAAATTTATTTCGCACTCATGAGTCAACATTAACACGAGGTTGGTCCAATTTTAGCAATAAACAACAGAATTAAGATATTTGGAACGTTTTGTTTGAGGAGCTCGTGGCTAAGTAACCACAGCCGCACTGGTCGATACATCAGGTTAAGCTACGCTTGCCGGGGTTGGTAAGTGGATGGGTGACCATCTTTACATACCGAGAATCCTCCGTGCCTCGGAAAGAACGTTAAGCCGTTGGTCCCGGCTGTCATTCGTGGATCTTTGACAGTCGTTACGAGTCGTCAGAAGCCCGAAAGTCTGACACCAGTCTTACCAAGGGGTATCGTACTACCCAGGTACTGGGTTGTGGAGGTCAGATAGGCAGTCGCTCCATGTAAAATACTGGTATTCAGCTGCATCCGGCTAGACTGGAAGCCGACCCCAAAATAGTTAGGAAAAGGCTAGGCAGATTGATTGATTATTTATTTAGTTTAGTTACTATTTTCCCGAAATATGGCCGGTTACATGTCCAAGCGCATCGTGCTAATCTTCATCCATTGATCAATAAGAACTGTCATTAAAACTGGTACCAACCAAATAAAAACAATCGACGAAATTTGAAAAACCAGCGCAAGGCGCGGAAGGCGCCTTTACTGAATACTTATTTAAAAATATAACAAATATTCCAGTTACTGGGTTGTGGAGGTCAGATAGGCAGCCGCTCCATGTAAAATACTGGTATTCAGCTGCATCCGGTTAGACTGGAAGCCGACTCCAACATAGTTGGGAAAAGGCTAGGCAGATTGATTGGAACGTTTTGTTTAAGTTTGATTCTGTTAATGTCGGTATAGTAAAACTTATTTATCTTTTTCAATATCGAAGAGTAAGTAATTTTCATAGCTCATTAAAATAAACCCATTTATTGTATACTTACATACAAGTAAAATTACAATAAGATGTGCGCAAAATAGTTGGTAATTGGATATAAAGCAAGTTTATAATAGACCTAACTAACCTCAAGTAATACATAGTATTTTAATGAGCTGTGGTTAGTGTTTCTCAGCTGTTTGACAAGTTCCCCTTTGTACGGCTGGACAATGGCCCTAGCTGGGTCTGGCTTACTCTCCATCCTCGCAACACGGATCGCGCCTAAAGTGGTCCCATTGGCTATTTTAGGCACATTAACCGCGGACTCCGCGTTAGAAATAGAAACATAGCTGGTTTTTGCCGAGGATCGATTGTCTAATGAGTCACAGTCGACATGGGACTGCACTTGGCGTCCCCGCTTCACCCGTGATGGATGACAAATCGCTTTTAGATCCCACGCTACGATGTTTACGCTAGCCCTCCTGAATGACTTACGATTTAAATGCTCTTTCCACCCGATCTCGGCGAAATGGAACCCATTTTCTTTTTTATTCATGCCGGTCCTAGAACACATTAAAGATGATCTTATCTCGCAGTAGGTATAATTTTTTTTATCACGAAAGGAAAATGTACTGGTCACAGATCAAGTATATCAACATAAAAATCTGCATTTCATTCCTAGATAACATCTAAGCACTTACGTATAAGTAGATTTTATGTTAGCTCTGGTCAGCCAGCTGTCGTTACCAAGTATAATATTATCTTCAATTTAAATCGAATCAAGTGGGCTCGCCTTTTTATTTCGAAGAAGAACAATCAGTACCTAACCGTCATTAAAATTGTTGTGATCAGGTAGTAAGACCACTAACTTATAAAAGCAATTTAACATTTCAAAATGAAATGATGTCATGGCATTGCAATTCATTTAAAATTGTTAAGGCTCTTTGTGAAGCTAGTTTCCTAAGAATTTATTGCGTATTTGTTGGTTCTCCGAACGAAGCGCTTAAGGATGAACATGTTATGTATTGTACGTCATAATCAGAAACCTAGTAAATGCAAGAGGTAAGCGAAAGCGTACCAATGTGACTATTTCAATTCATAAGTACTTTTTGATTTTTTCTTGGATATTACTGACATTGGTGTAGGAAAAACATCGTGAGGAAACCCGGGCTTATAGTTAAAATAAGTCTGAAATCGCCAACCCGTCTTGAGCAAGCGTGGTGATAAATATTGTAACACATGGTTGTTTGTTTATGAATCAATAAATCATTTTGTTTTTCTCTGTATGAGAAGCGGCCTTTGCCCGGCAGTGGGACAGTAATAGGCTGGTATTATATGTAATGTAAGTGAAAGCGTAATCACACTCACTTATTTACATATTTTCTGCTACAAAGAATGTCCTTTAGCAAAAATGTTGAGAATAAACCACATCATTGCGACAAAAATAATCCATGAAGGCTGTTTTAAATATTCATCATGATGATTGAGCTATCTTCGTCACAGACAGGTGTAGATCACTTTAATTATAGCTTGTTAATATGTATTTACGAGCATTCGATAAGCACTCACACGTCTAGTACCTAGTAGGACGCAGAGGGCATTTCCTCTCAAGGACTCTGAATGTTTTTTGCTTGTACCGGTCTGGCTTTTAGCACGCTACGTCATCGTGGGCGGACTCCCGATTGTTGTGACGGATGTAATGCCAATAACCTTCCATTGTACTTCTAATTTTGACTAGCTCAAGAGAATAAAGAATTAAAGCTACGGTTCTAATTAGTCCGCTGTAGTCTTTCTGCTTGCGCCGGAGTACGTGCAGTCGGTAAGTCAGTCGTGTAGGGAGAACAATGCACCCACGTTGCAATGCCACCCGTAAGGACTTTCTTTCCAACGTTTGACACAGATACAACACAAAGAAAACGTCATTTGCAACTGGCTAAAGGATCCCATCCTAGTCTATTTTTCTTGAAATAGCTTTTTCCGAGTATTGTTATAGTCATTTAACAAGTGCCATTCAAAAACCTTTACAGTCCGTAACAGTCATTATAACTTGAACAGATATCATATTTTTTGCGTGTTTTCGATCCAAACTTTCAAGTTTGGGACATAAATAAAGGTCTAACATTCCGTAGTAGGACGAATAAATGTATTAAAGCAATGGAACTTACAGAACCCAAAAATGAACGTGACAGTCGTATTTCTGTAATCACATTAGGTAACGTGGAATTTGTAGAATGTTGTTAGGGTAGGCACTACAAACTTCCTTTAGCTACCAAGTGCGGAATTCAATAAAAGGGCCGAGAACAAAAAAAGCGGGTTTTCTGTTTGGTAAAGTGAGAATTATACGTTCCCAAAAATAAAGAAAAAACTACAGGCCTGTGTAAAATAGGGATCCCTCTGCTGTAACTTTTCTTCGAGGATAAGGGAATTACTTACGACCGACAAGGGGAAAACAAACTACAAAAACGACATAACATGTTGTGTTCGATACTACCCTTTTTTGTGATGTACTGGAAGAGTTGAATATCGTAATTTTCTTGCAAAATACCGCTAAACTTAATACGAGTAGCTTGAACTTCTGAAATGTCAAAATGTCTGTAAAGTCGTTATTGTGAGGACATTGGTTCATTACAGTAATTCAACGAGCACTTTAATAAATTGCAAGTAAACACCATTATCAAATACCTATACCCTTTCGTCGCGTTACATTCGCAATTCGTATGTTAGTTTTATAGGAAAAGTTTCACAAATTGTCAGACCAATATTTCAAAATCCCTGGCATCGGACCCACAAACTGTAAAGTAGGGAGGGAAAAATCTCACAAAAACTGTGTGCAAACTCGAATTAAATAGTCGTATCTCTCTTGTGACAGTGGGAATCCATCAGCGGTCTCGATTGGAACGATAACCGCCCCCGCGCGTCCCGCACCCCGCTACGAAAAATAAATCGTAATTTGATAGCGCCCACTAGAGCGGGTACTTTGGACTAGCCTGAAAAACATTGAAAAAATGAATCATGCTACGTTAAATATAACAAACATTATGTATGTCAATTATAACAGGGTCAAGAACCCGCAGCTGTAAAGGCTAAAAATACTCGAGCAATTGGATCTAAAATAAATTAATGGGCCAAGTTTAACTCGCACATGAACTGGCCATTATCGGTTGAGATTATTAAAAGTCACAGTCAACAAAAACATTACTTGTTACTTGATTATGTTCGGGTATGTTAATTAGTGGCTTTGCTCAAACTTTTGGGATCGTTAAAAATTTTCCATGACAAGAGAATATATCCCATATTATGGAACTTCTGTATCCAAAACACAAAAAAAATATCAGACTGCCAAAACAACTACATCCTAAATATAAAATTTTCTACACTAACTAATATCCTTCTTGACAAAACCCTTACTAACTCACGTCCGCGTCCATATTCCGAACGATTTATGTTCACTTTCTTGTACTGATGACCTACCTAGTTATATCACAAAAATATATTATGTAAGCACATTATTATTTATTGCGTCGCAAAACAAAAAGCTTGGATCCCTTTCAGATATTGAGGCTGTTCACAATGTCTCTCTAGAGGATCCGCAATGAAGAATATTGTGATGGCTTACAAAGAGGGATTGTAATTTGTAAGTAATTCGTCAGTTATCTCACCTGCCGCTGAGTCAGTCGGCGTTCATTACTCACGCATAGCAAGCACCATTCATTTCTCGCCAGGAATTCTAGATTACACATTGAGCTAGTGGCTATATGTAGATATACCTATAAATAAATTGCAAAAGGCGTAGGTGGCTGGTAGATTGGGTGGGAGCGGTGGGCGGGGAGGAGGCGCGTACCCTAGCACCGAGCCTGTATTTAAAGAAATTTAATACCGACAATATTTCAATATTCTGTTGGCTTGTATAAATAAAACATGAAAGGTCAAATTATGCTCAACATTAATCGAGAAGTGTAACGATTAAAGCTATAACGCTGTGTAAATTAGATGAGAGAAAATATTTCCGCTTTTTCCTCCAATTTATTTATGGCGTCGGTTAATAATTTACAGGAAAATGTCGAGTTATTGAAAATAAACAGCAGCACAATGAGATTAAATTCATAGGAAAGAAATACTCTTAGCAATGTTTTGGAACGATATCCGAAAGTTAAGCCGACAAAGTTGATCGAATCCGCACCGATTAGGGCGACATTTCGATGCGGGCTTTCATATGCCGCGTCGAATTAAAAATTCTCAAGTCACGTATTTCTAAGGCCCTATACATATCTAATTAAATTAAAGTTTCCGTGTAGGTAGTACGTGTATCGCAAAACGTCGCCTCTCCAACTTCTAAGTTCTAGACTTCTAGTTACAGTGCTAAACTCCTGTAATTAAACTTTCTTTGGTGCGTCTTATATACGCTTTAACCTATTCCAGACTAATACGTTTTTAGGACTTTAGTGCAGCTAGAATTATCGACTGAAATGGTCTCTTTTCAGACCAAGTAGCTATTAAGTAGTTTATATTTGGTAGATAAGTTTTTTGAAAGAATCACTACTCTACCCGCATATAAGTAGGTTGTAGATACTTGAAGGGGACAACAGAAAACAATTTGCAATGAATCCTTCTCATAAAAAGTTACTATTGCTTATTAACAACATTTCTTCTAGAAGAATGTTAAGTTTTAGTGTTATATATACTTCAGCATTGTCTGCCAAATCACAAATGTCTTACACACTCGTAATTCCCGACATCTTTGTCAAGATAGCGATTTGACTTTTTATAATCAAAGAGGCCACGTGGCACTTCGTAAATGATCGAGACAAATCTACCTAAATGTAGAGCGTCCATCAAAATACCCAAATGTTTCCATTCGATTCTTCTACCTCATTAGTTCACTCTATTATCGACTTTACTAAGACTTATTACCAAAGTAAACCTAAGATAAGTTTGTCATTAGGGAGATTGGAAAAAAAGGAAATTTTTAGGACAGAAGAATAAATCTACAACTGTTTGTGACCGTTTCTCTTGCAATAAAAATAGCAAACCCTTTTTAACTTAACAGACATTTCGATCGGAATTCCACAATAGTATGGAGATTTTCTCGATCCGATTTGTTTTTGGCTACGAATAGGCCACTTCCTTTCCAACAAAAGAAGTATCAGCTGAGGACACTTATAGGACAATGGCAAAAGGATGCAGCAGTGTTTTTATGTCTGCTAAAGCAAGCATCCGTCTGGTGAGCATATATGACAATACCATTGATATGGTTTTTAGTATATCAATGGACAATACTGTGGCGTCTCTAAGAGACCCAAATACAGAATTGTATAACGGGTTGGGTGATAATAAAAAACTCATGACATTTAGGGAATTATATGAAATGACATAACATTATCTAATTGACGAGCGATAGCTGAAACATTTTATCAGCTCCAGTTTCCAAGTGTGTCGGGTAACAATAATATAACAATAATCGAGATAGTATAGAACGTGTATACCTACAGTGTTATTCCGATGTATGGGTATTACGTGGGCGGGGACGTGTTATCAATCCTGGAATGTGTTCCTGTTTACTGACAACCCTAGCATACCTACTGACGCACGATCTATATCATATTATTTGTTTAAATCACTCGTATCTCGTATCTACCTACGTTGGTATCTACACAAAACATCGACTATCCTGTGAAACCTACGGAATAATTAATGATTTCAGATTACATCAAAGAGGAAGGATATGGCAGCGCTGTAAATTCACGTCACGCGATATAATCTTCAATAAATAATTTATTATCATATTCATATTATCAAGTGGTTAAAACAAAATACACCATGTTAAGCATCATAAAGCGCAATAAATATGTGGAACGAAGGACACAGTTTTCCATTTAGGTGATTGAATTAACCTTTAAATTATTTATAAGGTAAACGTTGATTACAATGTTCGACATATGAAAACGGCTGCAACAGGAGGATTATAATGAGTAAGTGACGTTTACACGAGCCGTTGGGCGTCGCACGCGGATCCTTGACCCCCGTAGTGGGTCGAAGTCGCCCGACCAGACACTCGCTGTCGGTCGTCGGCGCCCTTCCACGACAAATAAATATCAGTGCACGCACACTGACTACGAGCCTACACAAGCTCGCAACTACATACCAATACAAATTCCAGCGATACATGTGCGTAATATTGTAATGAATCATCCTTCGACCCTTTCCTACCAATTTGTAGTTTGTACCTACTAGGCCGCTACGCCGAGAACATAAACCGCTTCGATCATTTCTACTGCCCGCATTAGAAAAATTACTCTCTGTCGGAAGTCATACAATTGATTTACGCAGAAAGCAGTGTACACAGACCCTAGTGCTCCCATAATATTTCAGTATAGCACAGCTATTCTTTTCATCGCGCTGGCATTTTACCAAGCGACTTTTTATTCAACTACAAAGCTGTGGTAGGGGGTGCAATCAATGCCCCACAGAAGGAAGATTGGAGCCTAAGTACCTTTTTTTTTGCTTTACTATTAAAACGAAGATTTCAATTGCGTAGGTATTAAAATTCTATTGAAAAATGTAACTAAAAGCCCTGATATAAAGGAGAAATATGAAAAGTTGCATTTCTTTGAAAAATTATTCTTTATTTAGCTATACGCCGGCCGCGGTTCAATTTAGATAAATGAGTTCTTTTACAACATTAACGTTTTGTGTTTAATATTTTCTGCAATTTCCGTCTGGTCCTTCGTGGCGTATTTTTTTGAAATCATAAAACAAACATAAATCTCTTCAGCTTATTTTATTATTCCGTCTCAAAGCTAACCCGCAGTTTTTATCAAGTTTGTTCAACAAAATGCTTTGCGAATATCGTAAGTAGAGAGTATTTTATGGCTAGTCCACAAAGCGCCACGGTTCGGTAAACACATTTATCAAAATATAACCTTGTCAAATCTCTGTGTCAAACAAAAGGAGATAATATGTCGTAAACTCGTAACACGGAACACGGTGGAGATGTGATACCTTACGAGCTAATAAAATTATACTGCACGAGTTTCACTAATTTTGAACATGAACAAATAAAATAAATGCATATACGAGCACCGTTTGTTTTGTTACGTTTTTATTCTTCTTTATGCTTTGCTATAAGCACTTTCATAGTTAATCTAAGACTTCACTGAGTTACGAAGAAGGAACTTGTGAAGACATGAACTATTATCGTCTCAAACCTGAAAATAGATAAAACGAATGGTTTCCTGGTATGCAACATGAAACGAGATACAAGTTATACACCTTCATTTTTAAATGACATTGCTAGGTGCTGCACTCGTGATCTTTCATGTTTCGAAGATATGCGTTTTATTGCTCCTGTATTTAGATTGTGTATAATTATTATATATAATATTGTGGACACAGGAGATTTTACTTATGACCACTTACAGTTTAATAATGGCCATTTAAACTTCAATTAACATATCACAAGTTTCTGTTAATTTCTTTTAAAAAAACAGGCTTTCAGAAACCAGAACTGATAGTTATTTGATATAACTAGTCCACCTTTTAACTCGAGCAGAATAAAAAACCCCATAATGCAAACCGAGTATAAAAAGTTCCCAACCAAAACACCGCCATTCCAGACACAAGGACAAATTCAAACTTTTGTAATTAATGTTTTTCCGTAAGAAAATTACTGAAACCTTTTGCGGGCCGCGTAAGTTGGTTGACATGGGTAGCACTGGGTATCCCAAAAAAAGTTCAAGTTCCATCCAAGTTTGTTAAGAAGTGATGGAAAGTGGCACCGATAAATTGTAAATTTTTTGAAAAAAAAAAATATTCTCATAAGATTTTTTTTTTTTTTTCAAAAATGTCTATTTATGAATCTTTTTACATTTTGAACGTCCAATATTACGAAATGGAATAACTCACGCTGTTGGGTACCGGTGATATATGTATATCTGATGATCACAATATTGGGCTTGCCGGTAAATTACTATGCTCACATAAGCATAGAAGATGAACCGTCGACCTTAAAAAGATGAGAGACTGGATGCGGAAGGCGAGAAACCGGATGTTGTCGCACAAAATAGGATGTAAGTACTTATATCCAGTAGTGAACTGCGATAGACTGAGTTGAGTTGAAACATAGAGGGAACTTCACGTGGAAATAGTGGTTATCCGGATTCGACAATCTTGTATGAACTCGAAATATCGAAAACTTGAATTGCTCGATCGGTCTGTAGCTCGGCTAAGGGTGCTAATTCCTTTTATGAGGTTCCATAACAACTTTAGTTGTATGATATTGTCTGTAAACGCACACACGGTTTGCACTGAAAATAATCCTGGCGTGTTTACAAAAACAAAACAAAACAAGTACCCAGTCTACCTACATATAAATAACTTTACCTTCAAAATAAACAAAATTAATTCAGCTTTCGTCTTGTAATGATTAAACGTGCGAATTGTATAATTGTTTTATCTCAACCGGGAATCTCTTGGCCTGCATCTCAGCTGATGGTAAGTAATGATCAGGCCGAAGGTGGAAGCGAGCTTCACCCGGAATTCTCTACCACAGAGGAACTGGCTATCTTACCTCTAACTGTTCTAAACACAACAATGCTGTTAACATTGTTGTTATGGCAACAAACTTAGATAAGATGGTGGTAGCTAGCCAGGTAGACTTAGAACAAGCCCTAGCACCAACCAAACCGAGCAAAAAATTAATAATAATAATATTAATATTAATTATTATTGAAGTATATATAAATAAATAATAAAATTTTGCCCCCACTGGGAATCGAACCTGGGACCTCTGGGTCTGAGACAGGTGGTCTAACCACTAGGCCACAGAGGCGGTTAAAATTTGTATCGCGTGTTTACTGAAATAATAATTGCGGTTACCATGGTTACGACATGTCCGCGTTACGTATATCTGTTTATGCCATTTCTGTTGCGCGATTTATTTACGAAATAATCATGGGCTTGATAAATAGAGCTCTGTTAGCAATAATTATACATTATTTTTCTTATATAAAGACTAATATGATATCCATAAATGTACTTTCTGAGTTTATCTTGGAAATGACTGATATCGGTCAAGGAAAAACATCGGAGGAAACCTGAAATCGCCAACTCGTCTGCAGCAAGCGTGGTGATCAATGCTCGTGCCTTCTCTGTATGAGAAGAGGCCTTTGCCCAGCAGTGGGACAATAATAGGCGGATATTATCCTAAATTCCTAACTGATATTATAAATTTGAAAGTGAGTTTGTTTGTTTGTTACGCTTTCACGCTTAAACTGCTGAACGGATTTAAATGAAATTTGGTAAATGGGTAGAGCATGACCTGGGTTAGCATATAGGATACTTTTATCCCGGTAAACGCAGACGAAGTTGCGGGCAGCAGCTAGTATTATATATAAAACAAATCGTAGTAATTGCAAATTTGACTGCTTGTTTGTTACGTATAAAAAAAAAAAAACCCAATTGGGTGTTTTTTTGCCGAGGTGTAACCTGAAAAAGGTCAGGAGAGATTTCAATCTTATCAAATCAAAGGAAAACACCGTTAGGCCTTTTCCTCATTGGTTGGTGCGGTATCGTTTCGGTATAGTATGCTCGCCGAGCATAAAAAAGTAGTGCGAGAAAAAAAAGTAGTGCGGTAAGCAGCAGTGCCGTATAGTATACTCTGTACCGAAACGGTACCGCACTGCTTTCATTTAGAATTCCAAATTCAAATTAATCTTTGCACGCTTTTTTACCCCCGACTTCGCCCGCGTGCGTGTCGGAAATTATCCCACGGGAAAGTACTACCGAGATAAAAACCCTATGTACCCTGTATCCCCCCCCCTGTATCCTGTATGTTCTATGCGAGTGTGTGTGTGTTTTGTACAAACAAACTCACTTTCGCATTTATAATAATATATATAAGACGCTCGGTAAGCTTGACACGCTGTAACGAAAAGATCCCGCCCCGCTCCCGCGTATACCGAGCCAATCAGGAAACGCTCATTGAAATATAGCCGCTTGATAAGCTTTCGGTACCGAGTATGCCGATCCCACACCGCAAACGTACCGAACAGTGAGGAAAGGGCCTTACTTTACTCTCCTAATAATTTCTGAGTTTGGAATCATGAACGGTAATTGGAAAAAGTTACTCTCGCCTCAAAGACCTGGAAACCGTTATTAGCTATTAGGGTACCTATTTAGATGTACAGGACACCCACTTTTTAGTAGGAGAGACCTGGCGGAAAGTGCTACATCGAAAAATGGGTTGTAGCTCGGTTGTTGTTCTTAATAACGATATGGCAGAAAGATAGCGTCGTCGCCATGAAAAAAACATAAAGATTTTTTTGTTTGTTCTTCTTTTTATTTATTTTTTGTGTACAAAACTTATTATATAATATTACATATTTAGAAAAAAACGTCCAGAGCTTTTAAATGTGAATAATGATATGATAATGTGAAACTCTGAGATCTTCAATGCCGGCCATTTCTCAAACAGACTTTATTTTCTCCTGTAAAATAATGTGTATTAATACTATCACAAGGTTTTCACTGCACAGCGACAGCGGTAGAATGGCCTCTGATTTAGGAAATTTATATTTTTATCTGAAACACCAAAACATTACCTAGGGAAGCGGAGAAGACGCAATTAGCGTCGGGTCACACCGGAATGGCAGCGGCCGGCAGCGACGCGGCGAGCACTTTCAGTGTGAAATAATTTTAAACTTTATCTACATACATAAAATACCAGTATCGCTTGAAAAGCTTGAAAGGTCTCGAGGCCGCATCTTGTCGGTGGTTCTGCCTGCGGCTGCCAGCGGCGACGTGAGGCCGCTCGCGGCACCGCGGGCGGCCGCGTGTGTATGTAGAAATGTGAATGTAGAAACAAAACTAGTCAAGAGGAGACTAGGCACGTGGGATCTAGAGATCGCGCGAGGCCGCCAGCGGCGACGCCGGAGGCCGCTGGCAGCCGCTGCCAGCCGCTGCCGGCCGCTGCCATTCTGGTGTGACTCGGCCCTAAGGGCCGAATTAAGTCCATATTTGCCATGGCTGTGTACAAATACCTAATCGATAATACTCAGAACCCCGGCCAACCCTTTCAATGGCAATGGCAAATGAAGTGAGAACTATTGTTCAATTACACACAAGATGTTACGCATCATTTAGTTCCTATCTGTATTAATGTGAATATAATTTCCTACTAATTGGTACCGTTAATTAGATCTTAATCCTCTATTAATGGGACATTTCAAATTCTTGGTACTAACACTACATAGTAAACTGAAACGTAGGTACGTGACAAGCAATAACACGCCGTTGGCAACAGGCAGATAAAAAAACTGGCCAAGTGCGTATCGGACCACACACAATGAAGGGTTCCGTAGTTGGGATGAATTTATCCCAAAAACAAACTTAACATTGTAGTTGAAAAACATGTTCTCCCATATGTTCCAACCGTAAAGGTCAGTTTGTATCTACAATATTGAGAGATTTACCATGTTATTTTAAGACCATAGAATTTTTATAGGTTTTCTTTTAACCTATGAGTAAATAACCATTCTCGGTATTTTTTTCTAAATTTTAGGCTCAGTATTTTCGCAGATAATGCCCCTTTGTCTCCGAAACTACTGAGCCTCAAATTTTGAAAAATATACCGAGAATGGTAAATTTTCATAAATTTTCTCAATTGTCTTTAAAAGTATTTCGGTTCCGTTTTTTCCTTTTGAGGTACGGAACCCTAAAAAAGCATTACATTGTTGAAATGTATGCAGAAAGTATTAAAAGTAAACTTATATAGGTATATTTAGTATGACGGAAGACCTAAACTGCGCTATGGGCCCAACAATGGATGGAGTATTAAAAGAGATCTCGTTAGTTTAAACAGTGCCGTGGGCATGGGCCATCCCCCACCCCACAGTGGGCCCCCAGTGCCTCCCACGCACTGCAAAGGTTAAGGGCAAACCATTGTGGACTCGGCTGCATTCTCTCCGCGTTCAACTATGAAGCTCTTAATAATGTGTTTTCAATGAAACCACTGACGCCATAGACAATCCTTCAGTATTACTTAGTTCTGCTATATGAGTCTCATTATTGGAGCAAAACCTAAATAAGTTTATTGTTTAGCTGTAAGCAAAAGGTAACAAGTTCCACTATGGAAACTGGAAAATACGATTCAAAGGGTCCATTATTCTAATCAAACAGAACGAGTTTTGTTTATCATTTTATTTATCACAATATAGGTAAGTAAGAACAAGTCCAATTTAATTATCGGGAAACTACGTTTCATTACGGAACTAATATGACGCGCAAACAATACTTGATTCATCGCCCATTTATTGACATTGAAAACAAAGGCAATGCACGCAGAGGCACGTGTGCAACACGGTGCATCGCACTGTGGTGCACACAAGGATTGAGACGAATGAGTAAACAATTTGCACTTGTTTAAAATCGCGCACAGACAAAGATCAAACCAACACGAAGACTTCAAAACTTCAAAGTAATCTCACCCAACTTGCTACAATGGTTTATTTAAAACTTTTTAAAGCGTTTATTAACAATTTAAACGTAATTTGTTCCAATCATCAGAGCTCAAAGTTTTAATCCTATTATTACTGTTTGTTGAGGAAATTGAAACAGCTTCTACTGTTTCGTCACAGATTGTGTTGCTCTGACAAGTCGTCCGCAGACAATGAGCATTCAGAAAAGTGTTTTCTAACAGATCTAGAAATAGTTTTGACAAAACGCCAATGTAGGTATAGCCTAGTAGAGTTTGTGCAAAATCTTTTGTGCGAATTTCAACTGAATAACGAGAAATAATTCGACATTCTTGCCCCCGTCGAAGAATTCTCGTAGCAAACAGAATAAGTGAAAATTCTTTCCGTGTCCAGGTTCCGTGCGAATCTCTGTATCACAAATATTGATTTTTAAACCAGACACGGCTTGAAACTGATCCTAGCTCTATTATTTATGGAGATAGAAGGAGCTTAAGTGCATCTGGTAGACTAGCAAACCGCAAAGATTCCAAACGTTCCGTCCTTGTTCGATAAAATGTAGAATGTTTATCTACTTGTCGGACACACTTTTCGAAGATTTATCAAATTCGTGCCCGTCATTATGTCGTTAACTTCTAATTAATATTACGTCAGGAACTGCGTATAAGAATTAAACAGATGTTTGGAGCCAGCGTGTTCCACTATGGACGTATTGCTCACGTATTGTCCATATATACGTAAACTTTATATATTTATATAATATAAATGACACATTGGAATACAGACACGATACAAACACATGCGACTGTGAATTCTATAATAGGTGATTATAAATACTTATTTATGTAAGTATTGCTGTGTTTACATGCGCAATCATCGCCTTCTGTTCATTGACCACTTATACATAAACACATCGAATGTGCCTATGCATAGATATGATTAGCGTTGTTGACAAAGACGGCACATTTATGAGAAACATTTATTTTCCTGTGAATTTTCAATTCGAAACGTTTGTAAAGTGTTTCTAAAGTGAACAACTCTTTATTAGGCTTCCCTTGGATCGGCGAAAATCCGAGAGTGAGCTGAATCGTTTATTGTCCTGGCCCTTTTAGGCTTAGCGAGTTAACATTCTCTTTTCAATTTTTTTGTTTGAATTCTCAAACTCAGTTGTTGTAACTTTGTATAGATTCTGGATTATTTTGATAGGTAGTCGTACGTGGGAAAAAGGGTTTTCCTGCGATGGTATCTAATACAATAAATTGTTTCATTCAACTGACAATAATGTGATCATTAGGTTTTTAGACGACATTACGCGTTCTTCCAATGGGGGTAGGTAGAGACTACAGAATGCCACCTGCTTCGATCCTTACACACTCCTTTTGCCTCGTTTACGTCCATACATCTGGTCATACACGCACGCCGGTTGCCAGTACTACGCACCTGACCTTTCTGAAGAACATTCCCAATAAGGTCACTACGTAATATGTCCTCCTAGGGCGCCCCCTCCCGGCGTTTCCACTCACATCTGCCTTGCTTTAATTATTTAAAAAAAAATACCATTCAATTGATTATATAATTAATTTGTTTCTAAAGAAAGCATAAAAGACATAACATAAACAAATTCTTCAAAAAAAATATCAAATCACACTCATAACCAGTTTATTAGTCATACATAACCTATATCATATATCAAAACACTTTTTGCCACTAATCATCAAAGTAGGTTCAAAGTTCATTAAACTTTACCATGAAGAGACTCGTTCACAGCTAAGATATCCTAGTAAAAATAAACCGGAAAAGGCCTCTTTTGTTCTACTATGACATTAGCTCAGTCCACTTTTAGACTAAATAAAATAATGAATATGAACAACCTACACCTAGTGTATTTTGTATTGAAAATAGAACGCAAATGTAGGTATAATAATTTATAAGATCATAAAAATTTGTAAACAGATCGCTAAAGGTCGATGTTAGGACTGATCATACACTATCAATCTTTTATTCAAATATAATTTTTTCAAAGTAAACAAAAGTCAATTACCATTTTCTGAACGTAGACAGTAAAAGAAAACCCTCAAAAACCGCCCGCCCTTCGGGCAAAAGTTCACAGGTTCACAATAAGACACAATGATGTTGCATGAGTTCACGTTGGAGAATCTCGATCTCTTGATTCTTGATCGAGGTAAACTTTTCTTCACTATTAAACCAGCGAATTATTATTTCAATAAACAACAATTATTATGTAAATTTTTTTGCCAATCTGTTTATCACGTCTCAAGTAATCTATTATTCTGTTTTTCTGCAACTATCAAATGGGCATTCCAAAAATTCCTTTGCCAACTAGGAGGTCATGTCCAACTGCATGTCAATGGTCCCAATCTCCAATGAACTAGGTACGTATCTACAGTGGCATTTTCTGTATGAACACTGGACCTTTATGCAAAACACTGATTATGACTGTCGGCAACATTATAATAGTCAATTATCGCGCTGGCCGCGCCTCCCCGTGGCGCCCCGCGGTTCAACAGCCGCCGCGATCGGATTTTAATAATGCTATTTATAGGCGAATTTTAATACATTTGTTTTTCACGCATCCCATCTGTGCCTACGTGTTACATTGTACGTGTTTCTGTTGTGTGTTCAAAGGTTGAGAAAATCGATAGCAACGCAATTTTGAGCAAAGAAAATACTAAACTCTACTAAGTCCTCTTTTTTAATTTTCTTTATTTACATCTCATTGTAGTATCCAAAGGAATATCTTCTACCCAAAATATCTAAAGATGCACCTATGAGAATCTGTACTGCAAACGAATGCAGCTTTAGCACGTTATTATAACTATCATTTTTTTAACAACAAAACACACACACGCGCAACACTGTGGTTTAAGTGCACGTAGGCGCTTGCTGCGTCTTCATCTAAAGTTGACGCGATCAATCACTGAAGTCTATAAAATATAATCGTTTATAAAGTTGTATAAGTTGACTATAACAAGATTTTTAACGACCCCACTATACGAATTCAAAATGGAGACACAATAGGGCAGACTGCGACGCACTCAATAGTGAACATACAACATCGTTATTGAGAATATATTCTCAGTTTTATATGCCTATAAATCTCTTTAAATGCATTACGCTGCATAGCTAAATAAGAACCTGTATGTGGTTTTTTTCTAGAACTTCGATTGCCTCCTTAACCATCGTCGTGAGATAGTTTGTTCTTCGCGGAAAATCTTCATGGAAAACTTTAATTTTATTAACTTTTATTGTAATACATATCTACGTTCTCTGTTTTACAAACTTTAGTTCGCAAACTAAAATGATTACGACACGTACATAGGTACCTATTATTCGTTACCTACAAAATAATAACTAAAAGCTCTCCTTTCTAGCCTAATACTTCAGTAATATTTTCACAGCCAACAACTTCAAATAAGCTCTGATAGTTTCACGCTGAGAATCAGTCTGAGGCGGATTATTTTTCTTATTTCTTTCCAAGAAAGGCAGTTTTAATTTGTCATTTAGGTCAAGTAAAAAAAAAAAATATGTATAGTAATGGCAGCCTGTTTTTACCACAGTTGAGCCCGTTTTATGTGTGTGTACATCATTGAGGGAGCTCATCGACAAACAAGAATGTTTGCTCTTTAAATGGGAAACGAAAATCATGTTTACTTTTAGCTTTACAATTATAAAGACACTTCAATATGTCAGCCGCGTAAACTCGCGTAGATGTCGCAGACGTCGCTTGACAGAGTTCATTATAATTTATGTGATCAGTGAGATCACATACCGATGTGAGGGTCGTAGGGTGACGAACAAGATGATCGAATATCTCTAGTTAATTCCTGTGGTTTGCGTTGTGTGAGTCAGACGGAAAAGGCATGAGGCCGGGTTACTAAAATAGTATGTAAAATCGATGCTAGACTTTTGGAATAAAGCTAGACGTGTACTATTTTATACTTGAAAGGTTCTTGCCCTCGGGTTCAGTGCATCATATTTTCGTAGCTCTACCTGTTTTGCGACCTTTGAAATGTAACCCACGTACATTTATCATACCCCCCTCGTCAATCTGTCTAATTGGTCTAGGTTGCTCGGCGGTCTCTATTTACTCACGTTCGTATTCGATTGATCCATGGTATTTCTACATTTACTGACCATTCAAAGGAAAGCTGTGGAATTATGAGCGGTAACTACCGTTAACGGGTGTGACTGTTATTCGTACGTGTAAAGGGGCAA
This sequence comes from Agrochola macilenta, assembly GCA_916701695.1. Lineage (NCBI taxonomy): Eukaryota > Metazoa > Arthropoda > Insecta > Lepidoptera > Noctuidae > Agrochola > Agrochola macilenta. Next base: position 12,362,825 of record OU753562.1, read on the forward strand.
AGACCTCGAGATCGACCACACTTCGCGATCTTGAAAGCTAAGAAGGGATATCTTAAAACAAATGAGCCTTCTGATTGTGTGAACTTGAACTCAAATAAAGCGGGTGCTGATCACCTGCAGGCCTAACGAATCTGTTCACGAATGGGTCCGAACGCTTCTGTTTAGTGTACGCGGTTGTACAATTCTATCGTTTATTACAAAGGAAATTATTCGGGTTCAGTTAGCGTTAGCATTTTGGGCGACTTGAATGTCAACAAAAAACGGGGCGATAATGAAAACAAAGGCACTTGTTTTTTTTTTTCAAGATCAATGTTATCAAAAATAGAATGATACGAGACCTGCTTTTTTGGACTTTAAGCTGTTGTTGTCGCAATTTTTTCCGATAACCAGTTCGATGGATCAGCAGTCTGACTTTTTATAATAATAACTGTGCATGAAACGTATCGATGTCAATGACATGTACACGTAATACAAAGAGTTTTTATCAGGTGCCTGGCGATGACGAACCATGAATTTAATTAAAGAAGAGTTAATATACAAAAAACTGTATGATACGTAGGTGATACGCATATACCCACATAATTATATACGGTATGCTCTGATTCAGAGAGAACAGCAACCTAACTATTCTTTTGTGATGATAAAAGCGTTTAGGTATTATCCACAAAGGACAATGCGTCAAATTGGTCCAAGTAACCAATACTCAAGAAATATTTTTTTTATGATAGGTCATAGCCCATAAGTTAATAAAAAATATTTTAAAAAATCCAAGTAACCGGGTAACATTTATACTCAGGTCGAAAAGTTTTCATTATACTTCAATAGATTTTTTTGTTTTTCTACGAAAATATAGTAATACGAAGTTATAAAAAGAAAAGACGTAGTGTGAAGACATACAGGTACATCATACCGGCCCAGTTTATGAGATAAGGAGCGTGCTCTGAGCGCGAGTGAGACGAAAACACTGAATTACAAATAAGCGACAAAGAAAGAGTACCTACAGTCTGAAGTGTTAACATGTAAAGACCTAGCTAGATGGAACATTCTATATGCAATAATATACAATTGTATGTGGTAGCATATTCATGTCTTTGACTGTACCAATATGTCTAGTCTTGATTAAAACGCACGTATGTAAACATCCTCACATACATAGGTACATAAATACGTAGACAAAATATACCATAAAAAAAGAATTTAATTAATTCCCTTGATAATACTTAAGTCTTATGAACTTGAATGTACTAATACCCGGTTCATTAAAATAAAAAAACATTTCTTTTCATGGATTTTATGACAAGACCTTCCTAAAAAGACATCCACTACGTGTATTGATAATATGGACCACCTTCCATACAAATTCGCCCATTATCCTTTGACGTGGTGTGTTGTCAATGCTTACGCATTCAATCATTGTACCTACACTTGTGAATAAGTGTTCAAATACAGCTGTAGAATAGCAGTTATAATACAAACCAACAAGTAAATAAAACACAATACATATTTAATTAAATACTCAAGCACTGTGAAACAAGGCGCCGACAAACGTCAAGTGAGCGACCAAACGACAACATTCGGTCATGTTTTTAGTCTTAATTGAAGCGAAAACAGCCCAAAGTTGGCTGGCAGTGCTCATTAAGAACAACAAACAAGTAGCTAAGTACTGCAGCCAAGAGACACTCGCGAACTAATCGGCTTCCAGCAAGGACTGCCGAACTGGGGTGTTAGTACACCGATTCACTGCTAAATATCATATTTATTTTCCTTTTGTTATTATATTTTAAGTTTGGAGACAGCTTAAATTGTGACGATGGTTGAAATGAATACCCGGAATGTAAATACAAAATTAATGATAAATAAATATCCAGAAAACTTATGCGCTTCAAGAGCTTTCCGATTTCCACAAAGTGCTATCGTTAGTGCGATACAACTTTTGATCGAAGTTCTCTTCACAAAACTATAATGACGAGTGACAAGAGTAAAAAATAAAAATTACATTAACTGCATACACTACATGAAACGGCTATATTGTGTATATGTCGCAGTAAGGTGGCTACAGCCGTGATATAGTTATATAGTTATATCCCTAAGGATATAGCTATATACCGTAATATAGTATATGAAAGCGGTTTATTACGGTTGGAGTGCCCTAATTTTGTTACTGCGACCTATTTCAACGTAACGCTTGCCGGCCGCTGCCGCGGCACCGCTCGCTACGCTCGCTCGGCTCGCGCGTAGTTGGTCACAGTTCTAACCTAACCTAACCTATTTGGTCGGAGTACCCTAATAGTTATATTACTAGATCGTGCTCGTATCTTAGTTATATTCCTAGTAAGATAGTTATGAACCGCTTTCATATTTATATTACCGTATATAACTATATCCCTAGGGATATAACTAGATCACGGCTATAACTATCTTACCGCGAAATATACACTTACACAACACGACACATACAGCAACAATTTTAGAAGAGGGTTTTCTACCTATTCCATGTAATGAGGAGTGCATCTATTCCAATGACACATCGGACATGAATTCAAACTTTAAGCTACTTACTGAATATTTCTGAGTAATTGAAGCTTACGGCTTAAAACTCCGCAACCGCTAGACTAATAAGGCGACAGACAAAATTATATTTATTTTAATTTCATACAGCCACGCTTTTAGAGCCTCAAATGAAAATACGAGAGCAAAGCCTTGGCCTTGTTGTGGTTTATATTATAATAAAAGTGACAAAGTGGATACTGCGCGATATTAAAAATAGCTCCAACCATTAGATGGTTAAACAAAAATACCTTCCGTTCCGTCGATGGTATTCAAAAGTTGGTGAACTTGTGTGGGTAAACCACAGAGCATTAACAAGATAGAGATATTCTTCTTTATTTTTCAATCAAAATCAATTGAAGAATCTGTACTCTTCTCGTACTGCGTACCATCTTTCCTTTACAGGATTAAAAACTAAATTATTTAAACAAAAAGAAAATCTTCCTTTGACTTTAAAAATATTGAACCAATTTACTATACTCGTACAAGTAGTAAAAGATGCCCATCCTCGTTCAGTAGGTTGTTTTTATCTATAAAATTCTTTTTTCTCGTTTTTTATAAAATAGCCAGTCGTGGCCGAAACTGTAAAAAAAAAAAAAACTAATTCAATATTAATGTATGATTATCACATTAATATCGTTATAGTATATTATCTCTTGAATAAACCCTATATTGTTAAAATGTATCTTTTTTTTTAACAGGTATCAAGCTAGCTAGAGGACCTAAGCATAATGCTAACGCTTGAACCATTTGACTCCGGTATTATAGTTTTGTATATGCACCTACTACTTCTAGCTTTACAGCTAGAAGTAGTAGGTGCATATACTGGAGACAGACAGTAAACGTTTATTCTATTCTATTCTATGTCAAACAAATTCTCTAAAGTTCTTCTTCTTCTTCGTGTGGTAAGTAACTAACCTGGTGTCAGAGTTTTAAAGCCGCCCATGGGCCTCTGACTTGGCTTCACATGCCATCGAGAAATATCTCTCAGGCATGCCGGTTTCTTCACGATGTTTTCCTTCACCGTGAAGCAAATGATAATAATAATATGCACATGAATCCGAAAAATCAGAGATACACCACTAGGCTATCACTGGGTTCTTTAGAGTTGTGATATAAGTACTATCGACGTATGATCATTTTGACATAAAACCTTTTCGCACTCCAAGTATCAGTTGTCTCTATCTTCTTTCAACACTCTGTGGGGTGAACGAACAACAGTTATGAAAGGAAATCTTTTCAAACCTGAAGTAACGTTCTTAAGGAAAAGACACGAGTGATTTATGTGTGTAGCTTTCCTTTGTTGAACCAATACGATTGAAAAAATGCTTTACAATTTATAGATTTGCTGTATCAGAAATATTTGAGACCGTTACCGGATTACCGATGTGTTATTTATTAATCTGCTCAGGAATTTCATGAAGAATCACAAAATAAATATTATCTTGTGTAAGTATGAGTACTTATGTATTTATCTTGACATGAGAAAAACCATATGACTGATAACTTTCCATTGCTGATGGATTCGCGCATTTTATCTTCATATGTTATTTTTATCTTGGTTACCTAATATATTCTGAGGTCGTTTTATATTTCAGATTAGATATCTGAACATATGGTTTTGTGATACTGTTAACAAAAAGTTAAGTCTCTTTATATCGGGTTTTGCCATTAATAACACTAAAATATTTTAGGAACTATATCTCCCGAATGTATGTGGACGATTCACTTGTCTTTTTATTTTTCACTATTTCCTCCATTTTCCAGTATCATTAAATCGGTAAGTATAAGTTTTAATTTATGTTGTCTTTGCTAACTAGTTATGGGTTTCCGGTATGCAAAGAAAGAAAAGCAGGGCCTGTACCGGATACTAATTTACAGCGAACACGGCTAGCATGATACTCGGAACTAATCTATTTCAGTAACCAACACTTAATAGTCTATCCGAGGCCGGTAGTCAGTAATCAATACAAATTCAGATCACGACAACATTAATAGATCTCAAAGAGCGGTTGGTTTACGGGTAAGGTGGAAACCTTTATATATATTTACTACGAGACAACAACAACAAATCAGTCCCAAGTTATTGGGACCCGAACGGCGCAATTTTTTGTATTTGCCCATTGATATATTTAGTATATCAATGTATTTGCCACCCATATTTTACTAACCTTTTCATAACGTTACGTATTTCTCACTGAAAAGTGTGTAAGACAAGCGTCATTTAGTCTAAGGAGTGTAGCGACCCTTCCGTTCGGTTCCACATGACTGGCCGCCTTTATGTGTGCGCCCGAGCTGCGCGAGGATTTACAGATAAGTAATAAAACGTAATGCGTTTAAACTGAACGCAAAGCCTCGAACGGTAACATCCTATTAGTAGAGATTAATGTTTTATTTAACGCACGCGCATGTAAAAGGGAATGCGGAATGTAGGTGTGACGCACTTGGAAATGAGAGTCGTAGATCGTCTTTTGTCAGCCCCACATTGTGTAATGTGCGTAGAATTTCGCACGTGTTGTTCATTGATAAGTGCTTATTATTTAAATTCATTATGTTATTGTTGTTATCGCATAATATGGGTCAGAAGCGAGGAAATGTGTTGCTAATTCTCATGGCAATTTAGGACTGATGCACTGACAATACCGCAAATAGTTCTCAATTAAATATCTACTCCTAGACCTACCTATGTTTGTTTTTGCGTTAAAGTATTCAGAAACATGCTGTTATTGACTGTCCCATTATATAATTATTATAAAAATAATAATGAAGTCGGCTTTCAAAACATACATTCGGGGAATGTTTTTTTTTGTGTTCAAGTATTATTTTAGGTTCTTAAAAATATCTCACCATATCTTTCGGAAGCCCATTAATTTGAACAAGATATAAAATGATGATCAGATTTAAAAAAATACTCGCTCATTACGATGAAAATAGAAACGACCTTTGACTTCTGGTACAAAACTCGCATATCTTTCTTTTTGGGGTTCCGTACATCAAAAGGAAAAACGGAACCCTTATAGGGTCACTTCGTTTTCCGTCCGTCAGTCTGTCAAGACTCAAGACCCATTTTCTCAGAAACGCGGGAAGTATCAAGTTGAAATTAATATCAAACACGTCGTTCTATGCTATGTTCCCTTGGAGCTCTAAAAAAAACAAGCTTCTAAGTCAACGCAATAAAATAATATGTTATTTATGTGACATATTTATGGCCATTTATGTGACATATTTTGATGTTCGCAAATAAATCAAAACCTACATGGTACTTACCGTAGACCTAGAATCATTAAATTTGGCAGGATGCAAGGTCTCACAGCACAAGTAAAGTAAAAGTCCGAAAATTGATAAAAAAAAATTGCGATTACAAGCTTACTGTTGCAGTTGGAGAATTGACCGTGACGTAAATCCATGTATGGGAGAACATATTTCTCAACTACAAGTTAAGTTTGCTCTTGAGATAAATTCACCCCAACTACGAAACCTTTCATTGTGCGTGGTCCGACACGCACTTGGCCGGTTTTTGTTTTTTAGAATTAGAATACATATTTCTGATAAATAAAGGCATAGGCAAGGTCTTTTATACATGAAGTATAAAAGAGTAAATGTAGGACAAAAAGAAAATATTCCTCAGATAAGTAATCGAATTGATGTTTCGACGGAGACGAGAAAAAATACGGAAGATGGAAGCAAAAATAATAATCTTTAAAAAAAAACAGCAGTAGGTATTTCTGTTTTTAATTATGCTGTACATCTAATTCTGCTGTAGCGGATAAACCCGACGTTTCTGTGGCTTAATTTAAAACTGTTTTACTTTACTCAGGTTCTGCAAATAAAAAATAAACTCAAAGACATAAAGAAAATTTGTACAAAAAGAGGGGAAAGCATTTTGATGAGTTTTCGCTTGTAATGAAAGCACCGATAGCGGGTTTTGTAGTAATAGGAAAGTTTAATTACGCACTCCTATGTGGTGAACAGAAAACTTATTTCAGTTTCAATCATTGTAATGAATGTTTGGCAGTAGATATATGCGGGATAGGGCCGCTGTGACTCGACGGCGCCTATTTGTAGCATCTATGAAGCGCCAATTTAGGCGCCTATGTTTTTATGGCTATTTCATGAGTCAAATCGATGTCATTGTCCTATTTGATTTGAAAGTATGTACAAGGCTTTGCTATTAGAAGTTTTCATGACGACCATCATCTAGCTACAGAGGTATTGTAGGTACATAAAATCCTAACAAATATTATAAATGCGAAAGTGAGTTTGTTTGTTTGTTACGCTTTCACGCTAAAACGGCTGAACAGATTTGGATGAAATTTGGCACATGGGTAGACCATAACTTGGAGAAGGACATAATATACCCTTGATCCCGATATTCCTACGGGATCGAGACTTATGCGGGTGAAACCGCGGAGCACAGCTAATTTTATTTAATTTAACCAGTGACGGACTCAATGATTTCTTTAAATCGTCCCTGATCTTTCTTTGCGATCACGACATGTACCGTAGATACGTGTTAAAGTTTTGATGGCGATCGCTCTAAACATAACTGATTTCATCAAAGATAAATTCGATTCAGCGGACCAAAGCTACTGATATTCCAATGAAGAACGTTAGTAGTCTTGAATAGTCTTAATAAGTGGAGAAATAATTAAAATTAAAATAAACAGTTTGAATATCCCAAATTAGAAGACCACCGTGATTGGAAGCAACTGCTATACGACTGTCTAGAAACCTACAACAATTCTACGACGTAATTTTAAAATGTGTAAACCCTATGTAAGAAAACTCTTTCGGTTTATTTACTACCAGATCGCGTTCTGTAGTTTCTGCCTACCCCCATTGGAAAAGGGCGTGAATTTAAGTTATATTATAAGAGTCATAAGAAAAAAAAACTTTAAATAATATATAATATATAAACTTTAAATAATATATAATATATAAACTTTAAATAATATATAATATATAAACTTTAAATAATATATAATATATAAACTTTAAATAATATATAATAACTTTAATTATTATTGACACTGTGTTTATCGCCAAGTTTATTTATTTAGTTTAGTTCGTGTAGTGAGGAGCTCGTGGCTAAGTGATAACTGCCGCACGGGTCGATCCATAGCTACAGAGGTTTGTCTGTGGATGGGTGACCAACTTTACATACCGAGACTCCTCTGTGCCTCGGAAAGCACGCTATTCCGTTGGTCCCGGCTGTAATTCGTAGATCTTTGACAGCAGTCGTTACGGGTCGTCAGAAGCCCGAAAGTCTGACAACCAGTCTTACCAAGGGGTATCGTATTACCCAGGTACTGGGTTGTGGAGGTCAGATAGGCAGTCGCTCTATGTAAAATACCGGTATTCAGCTGCAACCGGCTAGACTGGAAGCCGACCCCAATATAGTTAGGAAAAGGCTAGGCAGATTGATTGATTATTTATTTAGTTTAGTTATTATTTTCCCGAAATATGGCCGGTTGCATATCCAAGCGCATCGTGCTATTCTTCATCCATTGATCAATAAGAACTGTCATTAAAACTGGTACCAACCAAATAAAATCAATCGACGAAATTTGAAAAACCAGCGCAAGGCGCGTAAGGCGCCTTTACTGAATACTTATTTAAAAAGTCGCCCGAATTTATTTGTAACAGTTTTTTATCATTCCCAATTACTTAAGAATTAAGTAATTGTTGAAAATGCCCCTAGCATGTGATAAATTCGTTCCAGTTAATCTCGATACAAGGGCAATATGCTAATTAATCGTTAAAGCTACAAAGGTAGAACGATTTCCACAAATATTACAGGATTTGAACACCAATCAATTGAGTAGTAAGGAAAAACATGAATATCAAAGGATATTCAAATATTTTTAGGAGACCCCAAACGGCAAGATCAGAACCTTGTCGCATCTTCATGTCTGCAGGCTTGCTTATCTGTTTGTCTCCCTCTATTTTTTCAATTAAAAATTTCAAAATCCAAAAGACGCTCCTTCTCACTCTAACATGTACTTGACCGGCTGTTTTGTCCAATTAAACGTACAATAATATGACTAATAAAATGTGTAAACAGTAACAATAAATGCTACTCTGTGGAAAGCCACTTGAATAGTCTTAAAAAAAAAACAAATGTAAATGGTATTCAGTTAGAACAGAAAGATAAATATTGTTGAAACAATGTTTATGAAAGAATTTAATTTATTCGTTTATTAAAATGTATTGATTGAACTCTCAATTTAAACTGAACCCGTGACCTTTCAATGAAATTTCAGTAACATGACCTTTCAGTCGTCCGTAAACCGAGATCTAATTTGCAAATTGCACTACAGCCTGCTCACAATACCTACACAAACATAGATATGTATTGGTACGTATGAACAGAGCCTACGCCCAAAATCACACGTAGCAAAATCTAATTAATGGGAAAAAATGTCTCATTAAATCAGTACTTACGGCTAAAAATAGGATAAACTATTTCAAGACCTTTACCGGCCGGCGACATACCTGTCTTACCAGCGGAAACCTACTTCAAAATCGAGTGTCTAAATCTTTAAGACCGTGAATGTCTACTGTTAACTAAATATTATTATCATCAATCTTCTTGGAAAATGCAAGAAAATCGTACTTCTCCGTATCTAATCCGTATATTCCGACTTCCGACATCGGCGTAGCGCGTGTCTCTACAAGTGTTTATTTACCTATTTACGCGCTCATACAGCGATCTCTTACAATACAATAATAAGGAGCTGATTGTGTCATAATAACATTAGCGTTCGAACGTAAAATCAACGCGGATACGTTAGCAGGCTTCATGTGACGTAGTTCGTAGGTTACGGGGTGCTACGAGCTCGTAGCGGCCACCATATGTTCGGACCACGCGGGTTCCGATCGATACGCGGCGCGGCGGGCGGCATGCACTTACCGTGGTCATCTTGAAGTTTAACTTGCGCTGCAACGCGGTCTCGAGATGGAGAGCCATTTTAATTGCTTTTACGAGTGATTAGCAATAGAAAGGCCGATTAAAAGCACTATAACATAGTTTACTGGGCCGGCGATAAGTAAAACTTCGCGTGTGACGTACGTAGTGACTTCAGCGTGGCAGATCGCGTGTTCACGCGGCCATTTTAGCCGCCTGTCAAAAGGTTTGCGTTTCCGCCGCGTGGCGCCACCGTCCTCAATCGTTACGTCTGCGCAAAAATAGCCGCCGAGCGGAGAGCGGAGAGCGGCGAGCGGCGGAGGCAAGGGGCGCGTAGCGTAGGGCGCGTACACCGCCACAGGTTACGAGATTTTCCACCACCGATTGATTTATAGTACAACTTATAATTGAGTTAAAAGTTATACTTTCGATACGTACACGTATAATAAACGCAGTATTGAAACTCGTTTTTAATATACACCGTGAAATATTTATTTTTAAGCAATACTGTGTAACATTCGAATCGTGTGCACTTGTATACTGTACGTTTTGTGTACCTACTTCGATCAACCTTCTTGACTCAACATTTATGAACTCACAATTAAATTATTGGGGTGCGCGACACTTCCTTAAAGGGGTCGCCCCCTTTAAATTTACCTTGTAAACGTTAACACACTTTATTAATGTTAATGCAACATGAAATTTTACAAAATAATGCATTCTTTTGAATAAAAATATGGGGCTAAAAGTTATCAATCAACATTTGAATCATATGTGTGCTACTTTACTAGCCGTCACAAATGAAATGAAAAGACATATGAGAAGCTGCGAACAAGCTATTAAACTCGTCAGAGACACGCCACGTGTCACTAAGCGTCAAATGCCAAGTGCCAAGAGCCAAGTATCACAATGGGAGCATGCAACGGCACAATATAAAGGAGTCGGCAATATATTTTGATTAGCACGCCATATATTACGCGACAGACATCAAAAACGAATTACTGTGCCATTACTCGCGTGTGTCGACTCGAGTAACTTTTGGGATAAAGGGCTTTAGGGGAAACTGTTTTTATTTATCGTGATTGGCATTCGATTTCAGATTGTCTATATACTGTTCTATATACCGACAGCTAGAGGACTGAATTTCCTGGCTGCGCATACAACTTATACCCGAGGTGTTTGACTACATTTGCAAGTTGATCTGGCAGTAAAAGAAAACGGAATGTTTGCTGGTTATCAACCGGCACGAGTCGTAAAAAGGATGAGGAAAAGGGGTTACTGTTATACCTACTAGTAAAAAGGTGAACTGACGAACTATCACTGCATTGGTACATTTACATCATGCTATAATTATACCCTACAAGGTTTTAAAAAGTAAGTACACAGTTAACGCATTTGGATAAGATTAAATCCTGTATTTTTGGTTTGTAATCAAATAAAAAATTATTTCATCATTTCAATAACAAGTATTAAAAAAAAAGGATCCAAAAAACGACAAGCATTAAAAAAAAAGTTGTTAATGATAAAATAATTTTTCTCATCGTTTATCAGATGGCAGAGTGCATGCAGGTATTGCTGTATGAAGGCTGAATGACGCTTAAATTTGCACAAGTAATTCTTTACGTGTGTGTCTACATTTTTTTTCATTATAATGCATAATGAAGTTGCAATCGACAGAAGAAGATATGAATGTATATATAATCCCATAGATTCGAATGTCTAAAACACACTCTAAAAACTATAACATACGTTCCCATATACAGCTGCAACAGTCTCACACCACCACCCGACGAAATAAACTCAGGCAAAGTTAGCGTCTGAATAAACTGCTATCAACTAGCGAACTTTAAATCCATACGTGCAATATTAATGAACGCGAATCACGTTAGTTATACCAACATCGGGTGTAGATAAACAATTCAATCAGAACATCGAGTGTGTCATTTACTAGTGCAAGTACGATGTGCGTTATGTAGCGGTAGGTGAAGCGATTTGCGATAACCTTCAGCAGTTTCTTTTCAGCCTTATACGACCCATATACTTAGCTGCTGCAAACGAACAGTGTAGATCCACTATTTCATCTGACTACGGGTCTGTATCTATATAAGTGTATAAAAATCTTTGCTCCAGTCTGAAGCCTCCCACGCAAATACATGAGACGATGTAAGTATAATAATGTAGCATATAACGTTACTAACACTCCTAAAATAAATGTAACTTTAACAATTACCTAGGATGAGGATCAGGAAGTTGTCTGCACGTAGGAAAAAACCACACATACTTAATCCATTTATGTTTTGTATACGTTGTGTGTTGTGTGAACTGAACAACTTTCTCCATCAGACCCACGTCGTCATCGCGAAAAAATTATCTGTCGTCCCATACGAAACTTCAACACCTACTTGACCCAATTGTACTGTGAACTTTAATTTTGACCACACCTTTCTGATTCATGCTGTATAAAATCGGAGAAAGTAACTCTATCTAGCCTTAAAAGGCAGTCAAATCTAAATACCGATTAAAAGTCCCTTAAATAATGAACATGTTCAATTATTTTCACTACTGACCTTTTTTCCTTCATTTTTTGAAGCAGTAACGAAACTCCAGATTATAGAACAGGTTTAAGGGTCGTATGATCTTATCCTCACGATAGCCTTCCTTAAATATCGCGTCAAATTACACGCATGGTTGGTTTTCACTGATCCAAAATTAATATTAGGTTACTGCGTCTATTGGCGTTGGTAACAGTGGTAGGTATATGCCATTGTTTTGTTTCATGTAAGAGGTAAGGACTAGCATGGCGGTCACAGGTAGGACGCCCTTAAAGGCTGATGAATATTTATAACATCCTCGGGATATAAATAGACGTAAGGGATGGAGATCTTAATCTCAAATTTTATCATACCTTTTCCTTTCAAAGGTTTCAAAGGCATTCTAGCTTGATGAACTGAACTAGCGTTTTTGTTTCAAGTTTTCATCCCGTAAAAAGGTATCTGGAAAATGAGACAGGGCAGAAGGTCCCTACGTTATGTTGCAGGAGAACCCATTCACAGCTGGGGTGCAACTTCTTCCCAACTACTAATCCAAGATCTGTGCACTAAACCAGTTTAAACTTTTCCAAGTTGGTCACTGATTCATAGCCCCTCTGAAAACAAAAGAACACCGTTAATCCATCGCTATCACACCGACCTAGTCCTCTCAGTTTGTGTCGCGCAGTGTTCAATGCGGCGACATAGTTTACTCTATGCCTATACAACGACACGTGCATGTGTTTGTATGCATGTCTATATGTCTGTCAATGCAAACGGAAACTTAACTCTTTGGTGGCACTGCGCTTCAGTGCGCCGCGCCTTGAGGAAACGAACAAAACACGATCTACATATATAATATACTGTATCACAGTTGCTAATACATATTGTGAATATGCATGTATTTTTCTTGTTGAATAAAACGACAGTAATATATAAACCCCAAAAAAGTGTTAAAAGTCAAATTCAACTACTGTTTATTGCTCAAAAACATGATTAAACTGCAAAAAAAATCGACTAGGTACAGTTCAAACATCCGTCACTCACGCGGCATGATGTGACGTCATGACGATACTGTTTGATTACATCTCTTTTTTAGCCCCAAATCATTTTTTGTTGTGGTTTATTCATGCAGAAATCGCACTTACTTACCTACGTTAGTGAGACTTCAAGCACTTTGCTAAGAATAGATGTTTATTCACATGGCATTTTACGTCACTTGACGAAGACGAAGCGTTTCGGGTTTGTGTTCCGTTCCACCAAAAAACGCAACATAAAATAAAGATTGTAAAATAAGTGATGTAAAATAAAATTGCAATTTGTTTTTCGATTCCTCTAACTACAATGTTTTTTTTTTTTTTTTTTATAAAAAATAACTTGCTTATTCCCTATTATACATTGGTTTAATAATATTTGTGAAGGGTTTCCCAATGTCACTGGGGGAGACCACAAATAATACTCGTATACATGTGAGCGAAAACAGACGGAATAAATTAACACTGAAAGTTTTATTGTCTCGCTGGAAACGTTGATGATTCATTCGGATTATCCCAAAATATTAGATTTTCCAAGTTAAATACGTATATCGAGACACGACGCTAAAGCGATTATTCACCACTATTAAAAACCCCCACCCAAAACTAACCTTTAACTAACTAACCTTTAGGGCTCTAATATTTATAATGATATCCAATTTTGAAACTATCCAAATGTAAAAAAATGTTTATCCTTGAAATTTAAAAAGTGGGTGTGTGCTTATGACCACACGATAGAAGCGAAAACTTATGACTGGAGCCAAGTTCCATGTTCAAGTTTGGTTTTGTTTACGCACTTATTCTGTCAGTGGACCATTGTGCGTGGGCCATGGCGGTCGTTGGTGGTTATTCCAACCAGCCCACCTCGCTCCAGAAGTTAATTAAATCTCCTGATTGTTCAGAACATCTGTGAAAGATCTGGGTGACCCGTGGGTTTCTATTCTAATCTGGGTGACGGCTGTGCATTCAAAGAGCACGTGCGCGACGGTTTCCTCAGCCTTCATGCACGCCCTGCACAGAGGACTGTCCATTATGCCAATTATGTGGAAGTGTTTGTTTAGCGAACAGTGTCCCGTGATGGTCCCCGTCACCAGGCGCAGGTCTTTCCTGACCAGGCGTAATAGACGCCTGGTTAGCCTGCCATCCAGGGATGGCATAGCTTCTTTTTGACTGCTTGCAGCCCGGTGTCAAGGTCCAGTTCCCTGCTTGTGTGTGGGTGAACTCCAGTAGCCACCTGCGTATTTGGTTGAAGGGGATGGGTTCGATAGGCTCGTATCCACAGACTGCCTTGCTGGATGAAGCCGATTATACGCGATTCAACTTCACCGACCCGAGCATGGCGGTTCAGTTTCGTTCACTGTTCAGAAAGAGCGCCTATACAAGTTCCCATTAAAAAAAAGTGACCCTCCGTCTAGTTATCGTTGTGATATTGGGACATCCGTTTAGGATCTACTAACGATCTTACAACTAGACAAACCACACCCACCATAACATCGATCTTTTTGGGTACCTACTTAGTTTTCTGAATGATTCCTAAACCCATTCACAAAAACTTCCGTGACGTACGTGTCTAATTAACTAAAACATCAGTAAATCCTAACATGAACTAATATTTGCAGTGTCACCGCCACATTTCACGCTCGCAACACAAAATGAGATCAGGTTTCAATAACATTTTCTAATTGAATTTCAAAGCTAGCCATGTCATCGACTGTTTAACGACACACATTGATAAATTAAATAGATATCGCACGGAAATTATTGAACATGTACGTAGATATGTCTATCTACTTTGTCATCTATGAACCTATTATGTATTTCATAACTGTATCTTATCATTACCTATATCACGCTTGCATTCCTTGAAGGGGTAGGTACTGGCATAGGCCGTGTATTGTTCACCCACAACATTCGCGAATGTTTTGAATATTTATCTATCTTTATCTAAAACGCTTTAATGACCTGCAGTTTAAATTGATATAGATACGTGGTGTTCCTTAGAGGGTGCAGAGAAGCAGTTATTAAGGAATTTTGGAAATTCAGTCACTAAGACAGGTTTAAGAGGTCGCGAATTTGAATTTTTGCTTGCTATTAAATTCAAATTTCACCCGCGCAAGGTTCGAGGAGTTTTTGGTTACTACCCCCTCTTAACGGGAGATCGAATGCAGACGCAGAAGGGGAAAACAGCTAGCTATCTATATAGTTGCATAAATCCGTCTTGTTCACTGACCTTTGACAGTTCTCAGAGGTTGATCAGAATTTATAACACCCACAGCAGAAAATTGCAATAGGTTTGTAAAGACTGACCTAAGTTAAACGCCCTCAGATGTCGTACGAGTCGGTACGAGGTATGAAGAATACAGCGTTATTAAAAAAATGTGAGAAACATATTCTTTTTTCCAAAATATCATTTCCTCAGGCCTCACTCCCACACTGTAATGTGGAAACGTCAGGTTTCTAAAGGTCTAGACTAAAATAAAACAATTTTAATGAGAACACCCAAACACGCTCAAAGGCTGTACATCATGTACGTCTAGGTCTTCACAGGAACACAGAACAATTAAACCCTGTGGACGAACACACGCCGACTAACCTGTGCAAATCCTAATATAATTTCATGGTGGCTACACCGTACCTAAACCACCTACCAGCCGTACCCAGGAACAACTACGAATAGTTATACCTACGATACGCAGTACGTACGGTTGGCAGCCGGGGGAATAGTAATGTGTTGTTAACTTACAGACTTGTTAAATTGTATGCACGTCCAACTTACCTGATTTATAACCGTTACAATTGCTTTTGCTTTAAATGATTTACTATTACAGTTATAGTTTTGTCTGTTTCTCGGATTTAATTTTCAAAATACGTAAAGTTTATTGTATTCCTGTTTTTCGTAATAAATCTAGGCTTAAAGATCGTGCCTTAAGGCCTTTATCTAGCCCTATATAGAAGCAGAATTGGAAAAAAATATTAGTTTGGAAGTTGTAAGCGTCGAAACTTCCATATTTCAATACTCATTTTAACTCGTCTTTGGGCGTAAATTAAATAACTTATGTAGTAAAAAATGGCTAAATAGAAACGGTACAGGGATAGATAATTTATCCAAAAGTTCAAATAATTTTATTTTGAGTAAATACATCCAGTAAATTTTCCATAATATATAAACGCCCAAAGATCTGTTCATGAAATTTTACGCGCTCGTTTTCGTTGTAAATCATCATCTATTTCACTAAATATATCAATAATTATATAAATTAATGAATAAAAACTAGAAAAATAAATACTAAATAAATTAATAATAAGACTAATTAGCATGCATATTAGCCACGTCCACCAACGAGTTCACAAATTCAACAATTAGGTTTGGGAAAGCAATCTCAAATTAATTACAAAGGCGTTTAATATAGCAACGATTCCCTGAAGGATACCCTTAGGCATAAAGTTTCAAAACGTATTACCCAATAACGTTATTACCTAAGTGGACCCTGAAGCCGTTATCTTAATTTGTACATTAGGTACACACGAGTGAATTATCACTGATATACAAACACTGTAATAAGTCAAAAGCGGAGAACAAATTACAGCATACGTTCCGCGATAACATCAGTTAGTATTGAAACAAATAACAAGCAAAACCAAATAATTCTCCCTCGTAATCTTGATTAGAACAACGGAACTCAAGTGCTTACCAGACTGGCCGCGGAAAGAACAATGCTCACTCGCGAGCCCTTCATTCTTCAACAACAAATCTTCCCTACTAGCGACTGTAGTTTGCTCATTTGGAAGAAATGAAAGAGGGCCCCTTGTCTGAGCCGAAGCCTCCACTCTTTTGTTGGAAACGCGTTTGTTCTCAGTGGCCATTTCACTAATTGCGACCACCTCCATTGTCTCCGTATAAATTAGACGTAAATGTTCCGCTTCATCTCGTTATCTCCAAGAATTTTGAATAAACACAGATTTTAGACGAGCGTCACAGTACTCAGGTAAATGAGCCAGGCACAAACTTCGTAGTACCTAATGTGTGGTAAAAGCTTTGTTAAATGTATGAGTGAAATTATTTTAAGTACTTAATTTTCAACGCCTCTCGACGTACAATATTTATTACCTTACTCAGTGTATCTTTCAACATAACTTGTGTGGTAGGCGTTGAGTAGTTTATGTTTGTTTTTTGGAATATATTTTAGCTTGTTTGTATTGAAATGTAAAGGAATGGTAGACGGTGTAAAAACATACTACCTGTGTGTATTTTCAAGCAAATGGAACAGAAATCGATAAAAGTTTAAATTGTGCTCACTCATCGCGCAAAGCTACAAAAGGTTCCGACCTTCGAATGTATTCGTACCTACAATATAATAGTCTCGTCTCGAATGTTTACAAAGTCCTCCACACATTGCCTCCCCTCGCCTACAAGCGAATTCCGCGCTAAAATAATTCCGATGCAAGTTTTCATATAAAACTACATTTCGATAGAAGGAAAAGTGTGGAAATTTTCGCAAGCATTGTTTTTTTTTTGTTTCAAATGAATGGTTATATGTTGGAGAGGTTTACCCCCTGCAGACAAGACAGTAATCACGACGTACCGGCAAGTTTCCTCCACGCTTGTGTCTGGCTTAACTCAAGAACCACTGAACAGAGTTTGATAGGGCTTACATTATTCGAAAACTTCTTCGTCGAAGAACGTTTATTTAATCATTTGGGTGTTTCAACTTGTTAACTTACCGTGTATGTTTTATGAGACCTCAATTCGTAGCGGTGGAGGTCGTAAGAGTCGGGGAAGCAATCTATCACATCTGGTGCACTGCTCAATTTTTACCAATAACGCTGCTTTATGTGACTTCGATTATTTGAACATATCTGTTATTCTCTATGTAGTTATTGAAAAAGTGGCTTTCAAACAATAATTCAGTGAAGACCCAGCACTTAAATAATCTCCGCGAATATAAAAGGTCACGGTCTTTTCATCGTTATTTCTGTTTCCGAATTAAGAGAGGTATTTGTGTCTCCCACCAGCGTTTAGCCCAATTTGACAAAAATAAACGTTTTGCGATAAAAATAAGGATTATTTTTAGAAACTAATGTTAATCGTAGGCGGTTTAGTTTTCGTAGACATTTAATTTAGTGTTTCTGTAACCTTTGTAAAATTTTGAGGTCAGAATTCGCATTGTGATGTCTGTTTTAGCTGAGTCAACAAACAGACAAAGACAGTAAGTAAATAGACTGAGCAAAGCTGCTTAAATCTTTTAATGACTCTTTACACCATGGGCCATGTTGGCTAAAGAATTTATTTTAGAAAGAGCTGTTCTATTTATCGACTCCGTGGTACAATTTTGCCATAATCAATCAATTATACCAATAATTACCTCTCAACGGGAAGTAGGTAAGAGCAATTTACCGATTTCAATTCGCATGAACGAACCCTTTGTTACCAGGGAATGAGCTATTACCGTCGATTCGATTATTATTCTTACTGTCTGCTATTCTTAGAGGTTTTAGCACTGCCTAATGAAATATCTTTGTTAACCTTTATACTGGCAGAAGACGAAATTTATTATTCGGCATCAGCTAAAGCACTTAAAGATTTACATTGGTGACGATTCTGCAGAATCACGAGTAATCTGAAATAACTTTCGCTGTAGCAGACGAATTAAGAAAAAGAGGAAATAAAATTAGTGCTGTATCTTTCTTGTATCACTAAAAGATTTCTTTTTTCACCTTTTCAAATGATTCGTTAAACCTTGCGTGATTATAAAAAGAAAACACCTTGTATAAAAGAAAACTTGAATATCAGTCAAAACAGGAAAAAAATCCTCATCATTTTCCTTAAACTTTCTGGCGACTAAACATAAGTCTTTAAAATATTGATAATATTATTACGTGCAATGTAATTACAACTGCAACATAGTTGCCTAAACGTTTAACGAACACAGTAGCAAATGACAATGAAAAGTTCAAAACTGGATTCGAAACAGTCTTTACACGCTTAAAACCGTCTGTATTACAGAACTGTGTGTTGCATTACACCAAAAATTCTACCTCTAATTAGGTACATTGCATGTTGCATCGTCCCTACAAATTCGGTAACAATTTCAAAGCTTTTATAGGTACTGTCGAAAGGGGTCTGGGAGTAGATAGAGGGCAATAAACTTTGCGTATCAAAATCTTCAATGAACACAAAAATTTTATGAATGTTTTGAATCCAAATGTTTCATTCACTTTTATCAGCCTGAAAAAAACTACAGCTGAACATGAGAAGGTCTTCCAAGACAGCTTTTATAGATTCAGAAGTGAATTTCATTTTGCTATAGTCTCTAGGAGTGAAAATTATATATAATATATAATATATAATTATATATATAATTTATATTAAGTAGACATTTCAAAAGTAAAAGCTACTGCTCAGTGGCCATATTCATAAATTCAAAAAAGTACAAACATAGAAACGCTATAGGTCATCATTTTAAACCAATCTGACCACCAAAACTCTATTTAAAATTGTTAGGTACTAACGCAGAAGGAAAACGACTAATAATAATATATATAATTAATATTTTTACGAGGTGGACGCACAAGTATTGGATGCGAAGTCCCGGCCTCCCCGAGGCTAGGCGCATTTCACACCAATGTTGGTGAAAATACTCACACCTACCTAACTTTTCAGAATCATCGTAGAATTCCTTTCGTAAATCTATTTAAACAGGCAAAACGAGGCATTGTACTTTTACACTATTTATTGCATTACTTGTTCCTATAAGTTTTGCACGTGGTAAACTGCAAACCATTTTGGTTTACCATGTGCAAAACTTTGTATGAAAAGCACACCTATCTAATAAACGAATAGTTTTAAGGAAATTGTTTAGTGCATAAATGTTCGTAATACCGACACGTCACGGTCGACTGAACGCGTCTGTCCGACCAACCGTATGTTCATATATTGCAGCCCATGCTCTTTTCATCGACCACAAATTTAAAAAACTCGGAAAACTTTTCAGGCGCCCAAATATAGGATTGAATGAAACTGTTTCGACGTGAACTACGGTCAAGGCTTGTATTGAACAAACTCAATACAGATGTAATTAACGTGTCAATTGTTTTAAGCTCGGGTGCTATTGTTTGTTATTTATGACTTTGAAAGTCGATTAACTAACTTAACTTTTGTAAACGTCTCTGTATACAAAACCTTGAGTAAAAGTTATTATTATGAGTAACCTACAACGTCATGTTTTAAATATACAAGAATACTGTTTCTATAACGGTGACGGAAACCAGCCGTAATGCGTGTTCGGCACGCACTTGGTCAATATTCCAACACATTCAGAACATTAAGTGTAGCTCTGTTAGGCGTTGAAGTCAAATATAAAGAGTATCCATTGAATATAAATAATTGATGATATGTCAGCATTCACTCGTACTTCTCTCTCTACATTACATGATTTATGATATTCTTTTGACATGCAAAGATATAATGTTTCGTATCAGTATCGAAGTTCTCCCATATTTATTGCTTCCAGGCATAATATTTATCAACTTTAGTTTTTGAAAGAGCAATAGGAACAGTTTTAAACAAAACTAAGTGCACGAAGTTGTCGAGCGGATTTACCGGAAGCGGACGCGTCGACAGCGGCCGTCGCTTCAGGATCGCAACACGCTTTCATTCATCCCGCAGTTAAGTCCTTTCGGAGCCGACGCCGGGTTTACACGGAAACTCTACACTAGGCGCCGACCTCCTGCCAGTAGCGCTCTCTCCCTCGCACGCGCACAACTCACGCATCGCCGACTGAAAAGAGAGAACAAAATCAATACTGTCTGGAACACGCCCACCGGTTCAACTCGGTAACTGCGCTTCCTCACTGGAAATTCGATAAAATAAAACTGGGTAAAAATCATTAAATTTGTGTGTTGGTGTTAGAGATCCTATGTCGTCGGATTTGTTGATCGCCTCTGTGAAGTGCAGCCGCCGGCAGCGCGGCGGGCGCTGGCAAGGGGTCACATGTTTCGCACGTGGTCGGGTCACGTTACAATGTTTACCTGCGACCGCCTGACGGTCAGGTGAGACCGACGCTACGAGCCTCGCAACACTCGCGTAGCTATACGTACTACGCCGACCGACTCCCCGAAATAAGCATTTAAGGCCAATTTTACTACTTTACCGAACAGACTTCAGTTGGGGCGCTCTCGTACAAGTTAAGCAAATTGTTTGCAGTCTCTGGGTAAACACTCTTAAAATGTAATCTTGTCTCCTTCCTCATGATACCCATATTCAGTGGGCGTCGGAGCCGGCGAGCCCGCGGCTACGGTTTGCATTTTTATCAACCATCGACGACAGGCAGCAACATTTTATTTTGCGTGTCATAAATATGGAACTAGTGAAGACGAACATACGCTGGAATATACAACATTTTCATGCAAACTTGTCTGAAACTATGCATAAGTAAGCAGCAACGAAAAGAAAGCTTCCTCTTTGCTATAAAAATAAAACTTAGTACATGTTCTTGTGTTTCCTGCATCACATTTTAGAGAGCTCTTTGTACTTTATGTACACGAGCGTTGATGTGAGCAAAAAGATACAGGTAACACAAAATAAAATACACTTCGTACAGCAAATATGTTGAAGAACCAGACTAACTGAAATTCCCTATAAGGGTTTATGGTTTAAGAACATTATTTCTCAAAAAGAATTACATTCACTTATATGAGAAAAAACTTATTTCTAATTACTAACTATATGAGAAAAAACTTATTTCTAATTAGTATACATTAGGCGACGCGACGATTACACAACAAGAATAAAGTACTAACAGATAGCTAAAAATTTTAAATCCAATAAAATATGTTTCTCTAGAGACTTTTTGAAAGTAAACATGGATTTTTGATCTTTTACATTCCGAGGCAATTTATTGGAAAGCTTATAGTAGTTTATAGGGAATTTTAGTTACGAAACATAATACTGATTAGTTTTACAAAAAAAATATTTATAGTATGTCATGAAAATAGGTTGGATATAGAAATATTACTCGTATTATATCCTTCATAAGTTAAAACAGAACGCAGCTTCTTTGTACCCATACCAGTCACATTTTCACGAAGTGCTTATATGTGACAGGAATACGCAATGAGCTGTCCCCTTCCTTATTATATTTATACGAAACGTTGAGGATATCTCAATTTATTACGTTCCATTAAGTCCATCAAAATGTCTTGGAAATAACCACATGTTAATAATTATGGATGGCAGTGGAAAACAAACAGGGTAGTGTGTACTATCATCTGTGTAATTTGTATGAGTCGGGAGAGAGATGTGTATTACGGGGCTCGAAAGCAATGCTAACATACAGCTTCTATAATTTGTTACTGTTGAGCTATCCGTTATTTTGAGACCCTCTAAATATGCAGTTTGTTTACTTTGCGTATTGCTAATAATTATTTTAATGACTCCCAATTTCAACAAGATTTTTAACAAATGGTATCGCAGCATGGTTTTAGGAACTTAAAACTCTATAGGTAAAGAAATATATAAAAAAGAAGTCAACGTAGCTAGTTTTACACTTACATAAGAACAAATATAATGTTTAAAAGTGCAATGCACCAAATGTAAAGTATTTAAAATGATTTATAAGTTACCACGGAATAATTGCAATATTCCTGGATGGAAATAGTTGGAGCAATAAATGGCTCATGGGGCGCCTTGCAATCCACAGCCAATGGTTATGGTCGATTGAAACCACTACACCATGAGTTTTATCAATGCATAAATACGTATCTTTCGTGGTCGTTTCCTGTTCCGGGTGAATGAATGTTCAGGGCTGTCAAGTGTTTTGTAGCAGGGGAAAGTATTTTTTTTATTATTTAAACAGTAGCTAAGTATTTAAAGTATTACATTCTATACTTATTCTTATACTGTAACTTAAAGGTCAAAGGTTGTCAAATAGCAAGCTGTCTATTTATTATTAATGTCAAAATTAATAGGTAGCTAAGAGTGTTTTCACAATTTTGCAAGCACATAGTTAGTTATTTTTTTATCGAAATTGTCCTCTATCAAAACCTAAGTACCAATACAATTACCAACCATAATTCAAACATAATTAAGAAAATGATAACAAAAGCAAATAGCCGCCCCAACTATAGATTATAAAACTATTTGCAATTCAAAAACCTTTAGTTATCCACCATTCCGTGCCTGAACATAATTAAAATTTGCCTTAGGTGACGTTCGTCATTAATTATTTAGCGTAGTTTGAACATCTTTAGCGGGAGCTAGTCGACGTGCAATAAATGGGCCGCAACGCCTTATATTCCTTATATTCAGAGGACAGAGTGAGCACGTGCCCGGAATAAGTTACCGACAGCGCGCTAAAGGAACCCAGCGATCCCCGTCTACATAAAGATTTATTCCCATCTGTAACTGAGAGGAGGACGCGACAGTTTTTCCCAATTATAAGGTGTAAGCGCCCCATTTATTAACATCTCGTCAAAGAAATCACGATCTCGCCGCTTCTCCGCCAGTTTGCCGGAGGTACGGTCATAGTTTGCTACAGTTTCCAAAGTTTTAATTATTGCGCCGGCTAATAATTCCGAAATTGTACTACTGCTTCCTTCTGGCGACATTTTAATGAGTACAAGGAAAATTAATTTTGCAGTAGCTAGGAATATTTCAGTACAGCTGAATTCTTGTTTCACTATGTTGCTAAATATCGTTTATTGAGTTCAACGTACTGCAATGTCATCATAAAATAATTTCCCTAAGAAAATATCAGCTTAAATTCCTATTGAAAGTCTCGGCTAAGTAAAGCTATGTTAAACACGCAACGATTCCTTAAAAAAACCTAGAACCAGGATTACTCCCTTGAAAGCAAAAACGATTTCAACCATTTTTTTTTTTTGCTGCAGAGCGTAATTAAATTCTCATATGCGCATCTCTATCATATTTGCGGCCACGTGAGTACGTGATATTCTCGGCAAATATTACAGAACATGTTAGTAAGAAATAAAAAAAATATGTGTCACATCTGGGTAGTGCAAACTGTATGTGCCAGGCGTGGTCGGAGCTGGGAAACTTCACCGTCCGCGACCAACGGCAACTTTCTTGCCCAACTCCACGCGCCGCGGTGCACCGAAATGCCGACCGTCTTCTTTGTCATTAAAATGCTTTATTGATGTAATATGCAATATTTTATGGCGGCGAATATATGCACGTCTGGGCACGTAACAGGCATACTTCTGAGGAAAGTTTTAAAGATAAATTATTGCATGTAATTAGTTATGGTAAGCTCAATCTCTTCTCGTAGCACTTGCTACGCGAAACTTTTTCGATGTGATTTTCATTTAGCAGTAAGATGAAACACGAGTTTTGAAAGTGTCTATGATCGTAGCTCTGAACATTAAACTTGATGGTGGTGCTTTTTAAAGCATATTTTACGAATATGGCGTATGCTCGTGTAATTCTATCTCAGCTCCACCGTAAGGCGAAGGTATGCTACGCTTCCCCATACCATTAGCAGTAAACACATACCTACGAGCAGATAATAAAATTAATACAATGCGCCGTAACTCGGTATGCATTTCAAACTTAGGCACAATGTAAAAACGGGACGGCAGTCTCTGTAGCCTTAATATCCGCTGTTTCAGACTCGTAACCGGCTAACAATATTGCATTGCGTACGCCACGCGCTAGTTCCGTACTTATCGCGAAAGTTTCAGCCGGCGGCTCGAGAGGGGGTGGGGGCGCCGGTGGGGGCGGCAGGGGGGCAGGCGGCGCCCCCGCTGCAGTATCGATCGCGTCTGCTGCACGCTGCAACGCTGTCTTCCGCAGATCAGTCCTTATCGTCAGCCGGAACGAGCCTCCGCTACAGCCTCGCACTAAAAAGGCTTTGCGACACATTCTACATGTAGCCACGCATGCCGACTGCAGACGCAAGTATCGAGGCGTTCGCTCACGCTTCACAGAGCTAAGTTGTTTATTGAAAACCGTTCACTGTTATGTCTCAGCCTCTACCTACATGCATTATATATGCACGATTTATGGGAACATAAAAATAATGTACCGTCCGCAATACATTTGACGATACCATCCGACTAGTTTATGTGAGCGGTTATACGATTTGTTTGTTGGGAGATTATGAGTGATCACTATACTCCTATGCAGAGAAATGTAAAGCAAAACTATAATCTCGACGCTAAATACAAGTCATAACAGGGAAAGAAACAGCAAAGCGAATAACACTTTGCGCCATACGAAACTTAGTTTAAAACTGTCGTCTACACTAGCTTGCTTGACATTTCAGGCACTAAATTCATTACAGTTGGGGCGGTTTTATAAGTGATGGTAAGGGTAACAACACCGGTCTAACTATAAAATTTATAACGAAGGACCAGGTCGAAAGTTGCAAGCGTTGAAAATATTGTAAGCTGCACTCGTTTCGGGCAAATTAAATGAAAAACGAAGTTTCACCGCGTGGCGGACAAAGTTGGCCACTCAAGTTTCAAGCTCGGCGAGAGGCGCGTACAGTACAGACTACACCCGTCCTGCTCTAGCTACAATATACATAACACCAACACACATAAACCTATCACACTCAACGGGTCTCGTTCATATTAGAGTAAGTAGGTAAGTATGTATGTATATTTTCAGCTCAAAAGTTTTCCTACTACTGATTTTCCATTTTCCTTACCCATATAGGTCTAAATGAGATAGCTGTTATCAATGACACAAGCAAGAGGAGATGAAAAATGTTTGCCAATAGCCATAATAGGCACTTAACAAACTCAAGGAAAGCCCGCCGCCCGATGTGTACTTTGTAAGGGATTTATATACCTGTCTGAGCCTGCATATTAATAAATGGAATAAATTTTCCCCACCTGGCCGTAAGTTCGTAGCCCACGCAACAAACAGTGTAAACTCAAAAGTTATTTAAACTTGGTACAATCGAGACGGTTCAAGGTGGATACTTAACATCTATATTTATGACGTAGCTATGTCTGTGTATTGTGTATTTTATTTTGAAAGCCGTTTTTCTTTTGATTATTTAATAACAGTTTTCAGCCGCGTTGTTAGTAAAAATTACAGTTTCAGTGAATCAAATCGATAGAAAGCGACAAATACGTACATACAGCGACTGAATAGTTTGGAAATACGCCAGACAGGGGCACTCGACCTCAGCACACTGCTTGCCCACTTCACCACTGAGGCCCTGATGTAAGACGCCACGCAGCTTTGTGATCGACTGTACGAGAGAGCACCATGACTGTACCATCGCCACGCCACACGTCTTCATTACTGTTTATTGCCATCTTAGTGAAATACAGGTTGGAATGTATTCAAATTACATTATTTCAGTGTTTAATTTTACAATTATCCTTACTAATGCAGTTTTACCAACATTTCCCCATATTTAAGATATAAAAGTTTTTAAACATGCAGTAAACTCATTAATTCAGTGCTTTTTCAAAGGAAGTACGTTACATACATACAGTCAGTTATTTAGTTAGTTACAAGACTTCCAGCCACTTAACGCAATACATTTGACTAGTTAAACAGAAACTCCACAATTGAAGCTTGGGGAATACTTGCTACGACGTGCTACGCTGGAGCTACGCCAAATTGTAAAATATATTTAATATTATAATATATGTCATAATTACATTAGGCAAATATATTTAAATGGTTTAGTATTAAAATGCTAATAAGAGACCGCAGCTAAAGTATTTTCGTGTGTGTTAGCATGAAGCATTACTTTTAGAGGAAGTGAAGCAGTGACGCGTCATTCACTCGATATATCCTCGTAAAAGGATAAAAGGGTCCGTATTCCTTTTCATTATACTTAAATTATATTAAGGTGCAATAAAATATTAATCAGAATCAAAATTATTATAAATGTACATTTGCTTCAAGTGAACCTTCGTTGCTACGAACTCAAAAAGGATTCATATTTTATTCTAAAGGTGAATGTATTTTGCAGTAAAGAGCAGCAGTCGTTAACAGTGACATCTCCAAATTTTATTTCTCTTCGCGTCGTCATTGTGAAACAGTTTGCCGGTGAACGAGTGAATTTTCTCGTGTTAAGGAGAGCCACATTGGAGGCCCGCCAGATGGCTCTTGTGAGGAGCACCCTCCGCCGCCTCCGACTGACGCTAATTGCTACCAACTCTTCCAAAATTATCTCAATTATACCGAATTTATTAATGACTATTAATATTACGATTGTTTCGAAATTTGTTTCGTTATAAACGAAAACGAAACGAAGTTTTAATAGTTTTCGAACACTTTTTTTACAACCGGCTCATAAAAATGCGAAACGCCCCAAAATATTTTTGATGACGTAAGTTGAAATTTAATGAAGCGAATAATTGGGATAGGCGCGTGAATTCTTCCAGATCAAAACGATTGCACGGAAGTTTTCAGTTTTTTGGTAACAACGTTAAGTTCAACTCTCGACCTTTTATGTGATTACGTAGCCTTCTACCATTATCCCATAGTACATGGCACATCGGGCTGTAACCAAGGGTCGTGATGTTGGAAGTAAGCCAGAACACAATGTCTGCACACAGTTACATTTGCACTAGGGATGCACTCGTCTTTGGAATCAGGCTCTTTGTCCAGCCATTTTATTCCAGAGGTTTTAACTCTCCCTTTGAGAATTAGCTACGTTGGTAACGTTCCTCACACGGCTCCAGCGGACGTAATTAGATACTTTACCCGTGTGTAGAGGGACTTTAAGACGGTTAATTTAATATGATAATTACAACCCGTAACTTTATTCCTTAGTCGACTTTGGAGACGCGAGAAATAAACATGACGTGTAGGTACAAAGTTTTCATTTCATGTCTGTGCAAACACGAAACGGCGTTAATTCTAAAACAAATTATAAACCCAAAAATGTTCTATAAATAATGGAATTGAAAATGTATATAAGGTCTGTGTTTTCTTAACTTATTCTGTGTGTTTGTCCATACAATCCCTATTGGCTACCTGTGTTGTTGGCAACCGTATCGTTTTCATTTCTTAAGGAGCCAGACTCGATAACGTACAAAGGCTTTTGTAATACAAATGTTTTGTTTTTAATAAAAATGAAAACGGCAACTTGTTGGGAAAATCTTTTTAAGGAAAAGGGGACTGTACAATGTACGTACATTGCTTAAGATTTTTGTTTTACCCTTACAAAAGCTATTGTTTCTTATTGTAGAAGTTTCTGACAATGGCGAAGTAAACAAGGGTTGAATTTGAGAATTTAAGTGAATAGTTATTAACACTTTCATGACAATGGCGGTAACCAGTGGTACTTAATGCTTTTTCCCTTTTTTAAAGTATCACAGTTGGTTATACTTTAATCACATTGCAATCTAGCCTATTAAGCTAATAAGTAATTTGAGTAACTATAAAATTAAGAAATCGTCCGATAACGTCTTATTTATTCACTTTACATTATTAATACAATGAGGCATCACATATCAGTTGGCTATTTGGATTAAAAAGAAATGCCGATAAAGGACAATAAAAGCTTCTAAAATATATCTTAATGAAACGAATTAATAGCCAAGTCCGCAATCTGAGTCATCAGTCTGTCAGCTTTGTCATAAGCTAGGGCTTGGCTATTAATTCGTTTCATTAAGATATATTTTAGAAGCTTTTATTGTCCTTTATCGGCATTTCTTTTTAAGCCAAATAGCAAATGATTTTTGATGCCAAAATGATTTTTGTAAAGTTATCTACAGGGACTTATGTAAAGATGATTAGATACTTAGTTTACCAATTGAACTGACTGCTAAGAATAATGAATCAGTAGTAGAATAGAGTAGAGTTGCTCAGTAGACCAATGTGAATGGTCGTAATAATAGAACTTATTTCAGCAAAATTAAGATTTATTATTTCCTATTATCCATCGCAAAAAAACAACTACAATGCTTTCTATTCTCGCACAAAAAGACGAACGTAACGATCCACCCACATGACGTACGTACAATACAATATATTAGATATATATACTTTGCGCGCATCGTTTTATTTGGTCCATGAAAGATGGAGGCTCATCCCACTTCGGAAGGAGAACACTTGACCGCAACAGATGGCTGGGCTCACCACCTATCTATACGCGTTATATATACTTCACTATAGCTATATATTTAAACAGCCACGAGCGCTGAAACCGTCCATTTCAATCACTTTTTATCCCGCATATTACTGGCCTGCTAAGGCTCTCTTTAATTTAAGTTTTCAGCCTGAAAGGTTGGTTGGACTTAGTAAAAAGAGGATATTCCTGTATGAACGGCGAGTTTACGACGCAATTTCGTTTTATTATAAAATCATCGTGTCTCGCAGGTAGTCTTGTTGCTCTAGGTTTAAAATGGTTAGTATAATGTTGAACGAAACAATTTCGCGAACTCTATTAAAAGTAACTTATACTTGCTTTTTATTTTGCTTTTGGTGTTGTTGTTTACGAGACTATGTGTAATGTGATCCTGTAATAACGACAATTACGATTATATTTATTAGTAATTAGGAAGGACAAACGCACAAGAAAACTACGCTAAACGTAAAGAAGTCAAAACTAATTAATTGCATTCAAGTCCGACTCCAAGCCAAACATCAAGCTGCAAACAGGGTGTTTATAAATCAAAATCTACTATTGTCTATTCAAAATTGAAATGTAATATGAATACAAACGAGATGAAAATGAGGGCGTTCATATCTTCACAC
The DNA here is from genome assembly GCA_916701695.1 of Agrochola macilenta. NCBI lineage: Eukaryota > Metazoa > Arthropoda > Insecta > Lepidoptera > Noctuidae > Agrochola > Agrochola macilenta. The sequence continues at coordinate 12,392,531 of OU753562.1, forward strand.
GTTGGTTCGCGCGATGAGACGTGAGCGAGCGTTCCGTTGCACGCAGCCGGCGGGCGCTGCATTTCCGAACGCATCGCCGTTCAATATCCGCGAGGATTGTTTGTAGAACCAGCCCCGCCCGCCCCGCGTCTCCCCGCCGATACCGCTGCCTCTAATGGAGCCTGCAAGGGTGTCTCGTTTTAGAAATAGACTTCACGATAAAATGATATCCCTCCTTAAGATTTAGTTTTAAATTAAATTCTGGTGGAGCGTGAGGTATTGGATTCGTGTTACTTATTTATCATTACGTTCTGCTAGTCGCGCTTAAGATGTGGGAATGTACTAGTTCATAATATAAGATTGAATTTCAAAATATGACACTCTTGGGTAAAAAAACAGCGTTCGTCTCAAGGACTTTTCCAGGCTTTGGAAAAACAAAAGATTCTCACAGTTTCCAAATTATTGTCTGATGAATTCATTTACCCATCTTATTTTTCAATATTCGTTTCTGATGATGATAATGACTATGCTGCAGCCCTGATGATACCCTTCCACAATGGCACACGACGGACACACTTCAACGTCCATTGCTCCCTTCATCCAAGAGGTCCATCAAGGTAATTAGTGATCCCTCGATGGAAATCAAAGTGTGCTAAACATAGGTTAATGTATATAGAGCCCTCCACTTTATTACTTACATAAAATCACCCTGTAGTACTTAGTTGTGGTGTAACCTGATGGGTTAAACCACACAACAAGGTTTTGTGTTTAGAGCGTAGTTTTTTGTTTACCTCGCATGAAAGGGTTAATTTTCAGGTAACTAGTGTAACAGCTGCGTAAGTTCATTGAACATTCATCAAGTTTTCATTTTCAATCAAAGTGACGATATAAATCTACACTAATATTCTCTTATCACTAATATTCTATTGCTCTTCCTCCTATTATTTTTAATGATACCGTCATACCCATTACCCCTACGGTGAAAAATCTCGGTTTGCATCTTGACTCGACACTGGACTGGCAACGCCAGGTATCTAGTGTTAGTCAAAGGGTCAACGGTACTCTGCGATCCCTGTATCGTCTGAGAAACTTTTTGCCCGCTAAGACCAAAACTATGCTTGTGCAGACTTTGATTTTCCCTATCATCGACTATGGTGACGTGTGCTACTTTGACTTGAATGCGGTTTTGCTTGATAAGCTCGACAGACTGCTCAACTATGGTATCCGGTTCATATTTAATTTTAAGGAAATATGACCATGTGTCCAGTTACAGGTCCAAGCTCAAATGGATGTCTATTCGCCAAAGAAGAAGTTTACGCGCTTTGACCACTCTTTTCTCTCTTCTGAACTCTCCCACCCCTCCTTCTTATCTTATGTCTCAGTTCCAATATCTATGTTCTTCAGACGCTAAGAATCTGCGTTCTTCCAACAATCTTCTTCTACTCTGTCCTTCTCATACTTCTGACTTTGTTCATTCTTCCTTTCATATTCAGTCTATTCTTCTCTGGAATGCGCTTCCTTTTGATATCAAGACGGCCACTAGTCGGTATGCATTTAAGCGGAAATTGCAGAGTTATTTTTAAAACAAATAGTATAGAGTCATCTCAACTACCTCATTTCCTTTGAATTTGTATCCTTATATATATATATATATATATATATATGTATATGATGTAGGTATATATTATAGCAAATATGTATGTACGTGTATCATAAGTCTATAAACTACATATTATGTACGTGTGTACCTATTTTATTTATAATTCATTGTTGTCTTTTTAATATTATTTATTATTATTATCTCCTGTAATTCGGAGCACCTGCCATCTTATCTCTTCACCACCCTTGGTTGACTGGTAGAGAATGCCTAAGGCATTAAGTCCGCCTTTGTACCTTATTGTGTGCGAGAAGTTTAAATAAATAAATAAATAAACAATATTATAAACAGGTACAGTTTGTAAGTTTGGATGTAGGATGTAATCTCTGGAAGTATTGATCCGATTTAGAAAATTCTTTCACTGACAGGATGCTACACTATTGCCGAGTGCCATATTGTATGTTTAGGTATATATATAGTATAGTTGACTTCCACGCAGACGAAGTAGCGGGCAGAAGCTACTGCAATATAAAATAAATGCTAGCACTTTCTTTTCATCCCGGAAACGTTTTCACCGGTTTAGGTACATTAATTTAGTTTTCGATACAACCTACTCTTTATATATTATAAACTACCTACTCTTTATATGTTAAACTAGCGACCCGCTCCATAAACCTTCCGGAATAAGTTCTCCAAACGATGGTGAAAACCTCATTGAAATCTGTTGCGTGGTTTAGAAGAACAACGCGGTCATACAGACAAACGCGAAAAGCGACTTTGTTTAATAATATGTATAGATGAAAATTGACTGACGTGATTTGTCAAATTTTAAACGAAGTACTTACGTACTTACTTACTTACTTACTTATCTATTCATCGTTTTATATAAAGCAGCTGCAAACTATTCATATAAATATCTACTGAATTATATTCTTTATTATATTCGTTTGAATACTTACCGAAGCAGTGACGTACATAACTCGGAATCACGCATCTGTATAATGTATATCTCCATAGTTGACTCCCTATATCTAAAGGGTACGGCAATAAATACTTGTGCTCAGTCCCGAAGGCTACCCGAATGTGCCCCCAGGGCAGACGCGATTGAAAATAGAGATTATAGAAGGAACTTATAATTGTGTTATATCTACTGAAATGTCGTATAAAGGACTGAATCGATAAAAGTATTTATGACGTAGATACACTAATGTTCAAATAACTAAAAAGTTCAACTTTAACGCTTGATTTGTGTCTTTTGTGCAGAGTCACACAGTTCTTTTTTTTCGGCCGGTTACGAAATTCGGCCTGATTTTCATTGTTGACCGAAACCAGAAAAGAGGTTGTTCTTTGGTAAAAGTATAAGAAATGAAGTGTCAATGTTTTAATCATTTTAATTAATCGTTAAAACTTAACTCACACGCAACTTTGTACTTTCTTAAAGACTAAACAATTATTATGTATTTTAAAAGCAAAGTAAGTATCTTTTTTTTTTTAGCATATTATTATCTTCAATTATTGTGCTTTAAGTTGTTGTGAATTTATTCTCTGAATAAATGAATTGAATGTAAGAACTTATCTATACGTATATATCTATATATATAAATTTTCGTTGTTTTCAGAAACGCCAATAAAATAACCGCATGTATATAAACCCCTACCATGATATTTATTGATTAGAAGGTCAAGTGGAGTTGCAATTAAGTGCCAACATTTTTCTTTTGGCAGAAACACACGCTGCGTTTGGCATAAAAATGATGGACTCCAACTTTTACGACCTATTAGCTAGTTTTATATAAAATCTTGCGTCTTCAATGTGTTTAAATGAACTTATGCTTTTGAAATGAATAACTTGAATAGCTACAATATAGCAAAGCATGAAAACACAATCCTGTAGGAATTGGTATATAAATAAGTACCTACTATTCTAGATCAAATAAGAAATAGTACGACAAATTGAGTTAATTAAAATTGGTCTTTCAGCTTGTGACGTAGATCGCACAAACTTAATTACGACGTTGTGTGTAAAAAGTAAACCGAATCCAGACATGTAAAGTAAGGAACAATAGGCACTTAAACCGGGAACTGGAGTATCGGAACTATTCAGGATTTTGGTCCTTGGAGCCGGATTAACGTAATGTACTTGATGGGCCACGCTTCCACGCCCACGAAGCTTATAACTCCTCACAATAATATGCCACCCACGTCTGAGTAAGTAACATAAATAGTAGAGGAAAAGTTTGAAACCCTATAATACGAGCAGTAGGGTCAAGTGTGGAAATTCAAGCTTAGGTGACCACAAGGGTTAAATGAGAATTCGTCATTAGTTTGTAGAAAAAACAGACCTAGCCTACATAATGTAATAAGTGGGTAAATAAAGTGAGATTACTTGGCAAAGTCTTAGTAGTGAGTCTTTTCTAAAAAGCTCATTGCATTTTGATGTGAGTAGAACTTACCTACCCACTAATTAAATTCCTGTAACTTTAACGCAACCATGAGATTGCATCATGTGGGAAGTAGGAGCATCCTTATAAACCAGCACTAATAAATTAAATAACATCACACTACAAATAACTTTTGAGGAGCACGTGGCTAAGTACCTAATAACTGCCGCACGGATCGATACTTCAGGTTAAGCTACGCTTGCCGGGGTTGGTATGTGGATGGGTGACCATTGTTACATACCGAGACTCATCCGTGCCTCGGAAAGCACGTTAAGCCGTTGGTCCCGGCTGTCATTCGTGGATCTTTGACAGTCGTTACGGGTCGTCAGGGACGAACGGGAATACACGGTCGTCAGAAACCCGAAAGTCTGACAACCAGTCTTACCAAGGAGTATCGTATTACCCAGTTACTGAGTTGTTGAGGTCAGATAGCCAGTTACTCCATGTAAAATACTGGTATTCAGCTACCCCAATATGGTTGGGAAAAGGCTAGGCAGATTGATTGACACTACAAAAAGCTTTTAGAAACCTTCACGGGTTTCTGCAGATACCTTATTAAAAAACCGGCCAAATGCGACGGATTAATATAATATATGATATGGACTCACACACTAGGGTTTCTTACTACCGTAGAATATTTTAACTTTTTTTTTTTTTAATGCTTGTTAAATACAACAAGAGATTAATTTTTTACTTTTTTTGTTCATTAATATATTATTTGTTATTATGGTGGCTATTACTATGGCCTAAAACCTCTTTTAAACATTTGACAGAAGTTACATGATTTTTAATGAACACATGCTTTTTTCGGGGTTCAATTGGATGAAATGTGGCATATAGTAAATATGATTTTTTTTTATCCAATTCAGCTAATAATTAAAAGATAAGTATGGATGAATTATTTGCCTCATGATTACGTAGCTTCAGTTTCATCATTTAATTTTTGATTTTAACTGTTCTCTAGTTTTGAAAAAAAAAATCTCTTCTTAGTTCTGATGCGAATTGAGTTTATAACTTTTGGAGTCAAAACTGATCACGAATATATGGCAGCTGTACTAGTAGTGTGTTGGTATAATTTACAATCACATACTTTTGAATCACTTCGACGCCACACAGTTCTGACGCGAACTCCGTTCATTAGTATTGAATTTCTGATTTTTATCATCTACTTTTGCTGTTGACTGTACACACTCTGTGCAAATTTCAAGTGTCAACCTATGTTGTATGTACGGTTCAAAAGACACAGCTTTGTGACAACCGGACGGACAGCGGAGCCTTAGTAATAGGGTTCCGTTTAGCACCGTTCGGGTAAGGAACCCTAAAAAGTAGCGTAGTAACTACCTACTTCGCATAAAACTAAAACTCACCATCAATAAACTAGGCTATTAGAAGTAAGTAAAGCGGAAAATACTAGCGTCATCCTAACATTTCCGCAACTTAAAACAAAATTACATCTCAATATTAAACCCCAAGCTTTTGAAACTACGATCAAAGGTTAGGTACCTCTAATGGCTCCACGATCAATAATCCTAAATGTGCGCTATAGTTTCGCTGTCAGCTTCAACAAACGGACGATATGTCTACAGCAAACTATGAAAATAACTAGTTTCTTGGTAAATACAACATACTTAATACCTTCGTAAGTATGAAGTATCCAAGTCGTAACACAAATTCAAGTTACAAGTCTGTGAACTGTACGTATGTCGCATGTCTCCATCGCAAACGCTGGTAACTTCATGCAAGTTATGCAGTCGATTTGGGAACTGTCTCGCGTCGACATAACTCGACACATCTACACGCCACTTGCTAAGTACGGTAGTGATGTTGAACTACGCCTACATACATTATTACCAAAGGTTCATGTTCGGAGTGGTCGATTCTGAAACGTTTTCGATGTTCACTGAAAGATTAAATTCTGTTTGGAAAGAGTAGGGAACTGAAACTGAAAGGGTTGTTATAATACACATTCGTTATTCAGCCTTTATGTCTACTAAATTACAGGAGGTTTTTGCTGATATGGTGATGCTAGTTTCGGGAAAATGTCGGAGTAAAATTTCCATCAACAGGTCAGAAAAGTCAGCTGAGCGAAAAGATTCCATAAATTCTCAAAGGAGTACCTAATATTAGCACATCATTCGTACCGTACGTACCTACTACCATTTTTTGTAGCAGGCTTTCCAATCTACATACTTATTTGAAAAATTGATTTTCGTGAAATTCAACGATTTGATTTGATAGTCCGCTCTGCTTTGATGTTCTTAGGAATGTAGTTACTTTACCTGCCTTCCATAGGTACCTTCCAAGTTTTATTTATATCTTAACAAAGTCTTTACTCTTGACTACTGAACTTTGAACGTCGGTCGGTCAGGTTAGCTTGCGTGTTCTAGGACTTGCCCATCCAGGAGCGCTGTCCCAAATTAGACGAACAAAACATAAAACAAAAGTTATTTTAATAAAACACATATACAAAAAGATCAATAATAAATTATCTTTAAAATGGTGAAGTTTTCAGAAAAATACGCTTGTTAAGTATATTTTGCGTGATTCACAGTTTTTTATCCGCGTTAGACATAACTTTACAAATTAATTTCACTATGTAATATAAACAAAATATAAAATATTCATATATTAAGTTATTAAGAAAATGCTCTAATAATTAATCATTTAACATATTTTTTTTTTCCAAATAATGAACACGAATCGTTTATTAAAAGTCGGTTATCGTCGCAAAGTCTGACGAATAATGCTTTCATAAAAACAGGGCTTATTTCGGTAGAGATCTTATTCGAACATAAGTATTGGATGACGGATTGATATCTTTTTAAATAACTCCGCCGCTCTTCTTTCGCCTCCTATTAAAATGTCGGGATCTCGATATAAAATAAAAGTACCTAGGTAAATACTGTAAGTCTTTTTCCGCCCGGAAAAGTGGCCTTTCGTCAAAGCATAGGTAGTTTACATAGTAGGTACCTTACCTACTACCTATAGGTAGGTATTCCTGTATAACCTAACTACGTAAATGTATCCTAAGTTTCTTTATACCGACGATATAAATTTCGAACGTGCGGCTATTTCGTTTGTGGAAAGTCTTTAATGACCCGTGGAATCGTTTTTATGGTGTTTACTTTGATCAGAGAACAGCATCAGAACGTCTTTTATGACGCAATAACTTTGAATTCGACACAAAATTGGAAGTTCTTGGAACATTATTTCTAGATAGGTAATACATACTTAGCATTATAATTATATTAAATTCGCGAGTCGAAACATAACTGACTTACTTATTCTAAAACTAATAGATTTGGCTGGTAGCTAGGTATATTTTATAGTTTAATACTTCGGAGTAAGTATTAAAATATTATTCCGGTATGGTATCTACACGAGTTTCCCGACCAGTTATATGGAGCTTCTTTAAAGAATTTCATTAGAGATGTAATCCCGTTTTACTTAGGGAGGCGTAATCTACATGGGGTTAATTAGAGAACACGATATCTCATGCACCCCATTTTTTTCAACCATCATTCTGTTTTTTCTTGTTCAGGAGGAGTAAGGAAGGTGTGTAGAAGTAAGTATAGGTTACTCGTATACCCCTATCTATACCTACGACAAACGGCACTTATCACGGAACAATGAAACTAATAAAATATAAGTAGTACAATTCCCAGGGCCTAATGCTCCTCCGGCGGGATCCCTGCGCTGGGCACGCCGCAATTGTGGCGATAAGTCCCCTCTTTGAGGAGTTGCTAGAGAGGCGCCACGGCGTCCTCACCTTCCGCCTGACGCAGGTCCCCACCGGACACGGCTGTTTCGGGAGGTTCCTGTTCCGTAAAAGGCGGGAGGAAACGCCTGGGTGTCACCACTGTGTGGATCGCACGGAGGACACGGTGGAGCTTACGGTGGAGGTCTGCCCTGCTTGGGCCGAGCACCGCCGTGTCCTCACGGAGGCGATCGGCGGCGGCGATCTCTCGCGTCCGGCCCTGGTTCAGGCCATGGTCCGGAGCGAGAGTGCATGGGAGGCCGTCACTTCCTTCTGCGAATCAGTAATGCTCGCGAAGGAGGAGGCGAAGCGCGCGAGGGAGAGGAAAGATTCGCGCCCTCGTGCCCCTAGTCGCCGCAGGAGACGCACCGGGCGTCGGGAGTCGCGAGCCGACTTCCGGCCACCGTAGGCGTGGGCTTGCGGACGGTGAGCAATGGGTAGCTCGCCGTCCGATTAGGACCAGGCCCGGGTCAATAGCGCGTTGTATTCCACGCGCGCCTCAAAGAGATGTCAGCACCAACTGACGGGGTCCGTAAGGGCCAATGCCTGCCAGGGTTGCGAGTTTGTCCGAAAGGGATATCGCGGCCCCGGCACACAGGCAACGGAAAGAACACGGGTGGGTTTTATTCAGTTAAATTCTAACACATCCTCCCGCTCCGCCCAGAGCGGGAGAAGTTATTTGATAATTGCCCACCCTCAAAAAAAAAAAAAAAAATGGGCCTAGTACTCAGTGTGTGCCCAGTTAATTAACAATTATGGTCATGATGATGCTTTATGGTGCTGAGCGTAGTACCATGGACTTGCTTCGATATCCGAGTTATTAAGTTTTCATTTAGAAAATTGACAGTTGCAAGTCTGGATTCTGAGCCGCCCCAGAATCCAGACTTGCGCCTGTTTAATAGCAATAGGCTCGTTCATATACCCAACATGGGGCTAACTCTGGACAATATGGATGTATAATAATTAACAATACGCCACCAACGAATACCTACTAGGTATAACGTTATATTATAATGAGTCCTGATCTCTTCTAAGAAGCAGTTAAGTTTTTTTTTGTCTTAGCTTAGTCACCCAGTTTGTCATGAGGAAGCTAAGGTCAACTGTGCCGCATCAGCGACGTTTGCCTTCGTGGGATGTTTTGGAATTTTCACGCCATCTATTGGTAACCAAAGTACCAAAGTACAACTGTGTGTGACGTGCTTCACGTGCGAGAGCTAAGCGTATGCAAAAGTTGGATTAGTATTGCCCATCAAATATCAATGTTGAAAGTATCTTTGCCCTTCAAAGTAAATAATAATTTTTAGCAACCACCAAGTTTTTGTAAAAAACAATCAAAGCAACAATTTCTGAAATAATAACGCATATTTATGATATTTAGCCACGCAACGTCCTACATCCTTGTCATTTTTATGTCACTGTCAATGTCTGACACTGACAGTGACATAGATGTCAATCGTTATTTGTTTGTCATTGTCATTCGAGTAGCTTTTAGGTTATGTTCCTGTTTGTATTATTTAAAAAAACTGATAATAAATAAGAGTAATTAGCTCGTATAAAGAAAATCCACAAATGGAAGATTCTCCAATTGATAAAAGACCACAATTTGGCAACAGATATCTGGAAAATGCTGACGAAGTTTTCAAACATAACGCGTGGTACCGTATTTACTACTTTGGTTAGGTTTTGTAAGAACTCTCGATGTGATAAGAACATATTAGAACTAGAAAAAACTAGGCATAGGAAGAAGCCGGCTGGTGGCAGTCGATATTTGAAAGATACGAAGCATATTTATCTTTTTAATGCCTGGTACTTTTCAACACAAGTTTTGTTTCATTCTGCCTAGTAAAATAATGAGAAATTGTTTTAGAATCTTTTGGTTTCAGGGACAATGTTGACTGGGATGAAGAACAAGAAACAGTGGCAAAGGAAAAAGTTGAACAGAATTCCCAAGTAATATTTTCTGAGGACCGTTTGAAGTCATTGGAAGATGATGCAGATAAACATTGGGATGCCTTTTATGATATACATCAAAACAGGTCATTAAAAATTACTTTAAAGTTTTTGTTTGGCCTACCAAATTTGGGCGTTAAATGATAGTAATTTTTAGAATGATTGTAAATTTTACTAAAGGCTCTTATATAAAATTCCAGATTCTTCAAAGATCGTCACTGGCTCTTCACTGAGTTCCCAGAACTGGCTCCAGACAACACATCAGCCCCAGTGAGAGTATATCCTGAAGGAGAGAATAACTCCACGCCAACTACAGAACAATCTCAGAGTAACACTAAACGGTCCATATTTGAAATAGGTTGTGGAGTTGGCAACACCATATTCCCGATACTGCAGTATAGTCGAGATCCAAACCTCTTTATATATGGTTGTGACTTCTCCTCAAAAGCAATAGATATAATGCAACAAAGTGAGTTGTATGAAACAAATCGGTGCAACGTATTTGTACTGGATGCCACACTTGACAAATGGGATGTTCCATTTGAAGAAAGCTCTATTGATATCATTGTGTTGATATTTGTTTTGTCTGCAATTGATCCAGCAAAGTGAGTATAATTTTTATTTGCAATATTTTTGCAACTGATTCAACTTGATAACTTCATTGCTATGGAACTTTTGCACTGCTAGTTGCAGGTTACATTCTAACAAGGAATAAATTTTCTATGACCTACAGGTTCCAAGTAGGTCTTTCTGAGTAAAGTAATCCTAATACTTACTTTTAGAAGCTCAAATAAAATATCAGAAACATTCCATTGACCCTTTGATGTTGATCTATCTGCACTGAATTACAATGATTTTCTTTTATCATTCATTTCTTATCTTATATTTTTTGATAAGATATGTTTAATCTATTTTCAGAATGACAACTGTAACCAACAATATTTACAAATACCTAAAACCTGGAGGATTAGTGGTATTCCGTGACTATGGCCGATATGACTTGGCACAGCTCAGGTTTAAGAAGGGAAGGTGCATATCTGACAATTTCTATGCCCGAGGTGACAACACTAGAGTCTACTTCTTTACTCAAGAAGAAATTACCAACTTATTCAAAGGAGCTGGGTTTACAGAGGAACAGAATCTGATTGACAGAAGACTTCAAGTGAATAGAGGGAAAATGTTGAAAATGTACAGAGTGTGGATACAAGGAAAATATAGAAAACCATTATAACAGGAATAATATTTATTAATAAGGCAACAGTAAAGTACCAAATAATTATAGATCTGTAGTAGCTAAATATGCGACGGACTTGGTGTCCTAAAGATATTCATAACATTTTGCGGTAGTTCCAGCATCCTAACTCATGTTATAAATGCAAGTGAGTTTGTTTGTTTCTTACGCTTTCTCGCTAAAACGGCTGAACCGTTTTGGATGAAATTTGGTACATGGGTAGACCATGACGTGGATTAGGAAATCAGATACTTTTTATCCCGATATTCCCACGGGATCTAAACTTATGCGGGTGAAACCGCGGGGCGCAGCTAGTATATTTCATAAATCAGTATAAAATCTTAATGAAAAAAAAACTCTTACTGAAAAAACAAATGGTTCTTATTTATCTTCAAAATATGCAGCTTACTTGTAAACAAACGTAAGTAATAAAGATCTGAGGTAGATTATTTAGCATTTTCAAATCTAAAGTTATAAGGAGCAACAAATGTGTTTGTAACTGTAGTGGCAACTTTGATTGGCGGTCCCTCCCACGTAACTTTCAACTCATCAAAGAATCTCTTCATGAAAGTTTCAATCTCAAGTTCAGCTATTCTTCTTCCGATACAACTTCTGACACCGAAACCAAATGGTAATGTTATCATTTGGGGTGCATTTCCGTAGTACAGAGGATCAGATTTATCAGCGAGCCACCTTTCAGGAATGAATTTGTTGCCCTGTGGGTAATATTTTTCCATTCTGGATAAAAATTCGTTTGGGGCTATGACATCCACCTAAAACACAAGAAAATATGAAAGGTTGTTCCATTCCAAATTCAATGGTATTTTCACTTATACAAAATATCAACTTTATTTATGTTAAGATAAAGTGGATTTTAGAATGAGTAGTGACAATAATAAGGTTAAAAAATATTTAACTCCCAACTGAAACTAAACTTAAAATTTCGGTAGTAGGTAAAGTTACTTTTCCGAAATTACATAAATAGAAATTAAATTGTGAACGCTGTTAACTAATACATTACACGTATTACCAAAAGCTGTACTGAAACCAAAAAAAATTTTTGTCTGTAAAGTCGGTTTACGGACGATAGTTTAACGTGACAACGTCATAACAAAACATTCCCTTCCCTCGCTCCGATCGTAACGTTACAATGAGCGTAACGGGACAATGAGCGTAACGGGACACTTTTTCGTGCGTGCAGCCAGCGTTCATTGATTTATTAGACGTTGTCCTTAGAGTAGATACTCTAAGACGTTGTCACGTCAAAAAAATATGATTCCTATCTTACCCCTTCAGGAATATGATAACCACCCACGATGTGGTCTCTATCGGTCCTCCTCAAATTGGCTGGAACCACGTGCCAAAGTCTGAGCGCTTCTTTCAAACAAGCCCTGAGATAACGTTTGTGCGGATCATCGGAACGTATTTCTTCGCGAAGTTTCTCTTGTTTGTCCGGGTTTATCGCTAAATTATAAATTACACTCATAGCTGTAAAAGATACCTGTAAAAAAACGGTTGATCATTTTTTCACCGTTATAATAACGCCCCTACTGCCCTAGTAATAAGGTTGAAAAACGCCAGTGTCCACGATGGCGTCGTATTCTTACCGTGTCAATACCAGCGAACAACATTTCGTTACCCATCAAGATAGCTACTCTCTCATCAATAGCCAACAGTCTTTCGACTATACTTTTCTCTTCTTCAGGAATATCATATCCTCTTTCACTTATACGTTTTCTCGCGTTTTCAATGAACATCGAACTAATTCTGTGGGTAATAGATAGATGTTAAGTAATTTTACTAAAAGATCTTCTGAAATATTTTTACACAATTGGAGGTGTTAACTTACTGCCATTGCGTATCGTATGTCTTCATAATCTTCTTAAAAGCGGGTGTCGCGATGTATTTCCAAACGCTTGGCATAAATTCTAGTTCAAAAGCAGTTTCTATCATATCTTTCGCACACTGCATCAGTTTTTGTCCTGGGTGATCTTCTGATAAATTGTCTTCAAGGCAGCCCATTCTCGATCCTAAAGCCACTAGGGCTATCGATTCTAAGGACCATTTATTCATTTCTAGAGCAAAGTTGTTTTCCAAATAGGTTTTGTCATCTTTCAGACGCTTTATCCTTGAAAAGATTATTTTATGAATAAGTAAGAAGGTAGTGAAATTCTGGAGGTCAGACGTTAGTTCCTCTCAATAATGTTTGGCATCATCCTGAAAAGTGACTCCAACAAAGTGAAGACAAGAACGTTATTTACAAATACTATAATTATAGGAATACTACCTCTGCACTGCATCCTGGGCAATTTCATCAAGCGGTGGTGCATATACTTTTACCAGTTTAAGTTTTAACAAAGCTGGATTGACCTTTGTGCGAAATTCGCGCCATTTCTCTCCTTGTCTGTAATACAGTAATTAGTAATAACTATTTAGATATTTATTGCTATTGAAAATTAAATGAATAATCTAAGCATTTTATATTACGCTGTAGTTAATCCGTTTAAGCCGTCAAGAGTACCCTTCTTGGTTACTTCTCTGAAATATTCGAGTGTTTGAAAGCCGGGTCGCAGTGGGTTTGCCTCCTGCGCCCTGTAAACCTTAAAAAATTAAAATACAAATTGTATTTACTTACATTAGAATTCATATAAATACTCAATTCAAGAGAAGATGGATGGATTGTGTGAGGAATGATATGAAAGAGAAGGAAGTGAATGATAGCGTGACTGTTGACAGGGGAGAGTGGAAAAAGAAAACGTGTTGCGCCGACCCCAAGTAACATGGGGAAAGGGCAGGAAGCTGATGATGACATCAACTCAATTCAAACGTACCTGATCAATATGTTCCGGCTCGAACAAGATGACCATATTAGCTCTTGCAAAGACCCCGTCCATTTTAACTATAGGACCAAACTTCTCATAAAAAGTACCAACCATATCGAAAAAGTTTACATTTGGTCCAAATTGCCCTGAAAAAAATCATAATAGGTGGATTGATAAGTTGCTATTATTGTTTTATCAGCTGATAAAAGGGTTTAGCGCTTTGTCCGCGCGAAGGACTAATTTTATGAAAAGCTGGTCTTTGTGCCCAAGTTACCTACCTACCTAAGAGATCATAACATCACAAGTCTATTTCCAGTTCTCTCGCTCAATCGTGGGACAAGCATTCAAATATGTCTGCCTTCTGTTAAGCCTTAAGCTAAGGCTTCTGCCTACGTCCCCGTACCCCCACTCCTTGCACTGGATTTTCAACGCACTTCTTAGCGCCGAGAGTTGAAAATGAAGCAGTGTATTTTTTGACGCACTAGGATGCACTCTATTGGATTCTCAATATTCGGCTCAAGCTCAACACCGAGAGCCAAAAACCCAGTTTGCGATAAAAAATCGGGCTAGCACTGATTGACCTTTGAATTGAACACCTTGATTAAAGCTGATTATTGTTAGATAAATAATTTATCGACCAAGTTTGTTTTAATAAGTCGTATTATTTTCCAAGCAAATATTTTTTAAGTATTTTTTATGAATAAACAGGTTTTGCACATAACCCCTTTGCTGGTCTTACCTACTAATGCATTCGCAAAAATCACTGTAACCGGTCTTGCACGGACTTCCGAAGGGGCATAAGAATGTCACCATATTTTTTACTACGAAACGAACACTGGGATAAATTTAACATAGGAAACTGGAGTCAACTTACCGACGATTGGCAAAAAGTGGTGTATGGGACCTATTAATGGTAAAGACGAAAGTCCAGGTATCGACTTGAATGGTTTGGGCTCCTGTGACGCCGAAGGCGAAGAGTAACTTCGGCGGACATTTCTAAAACAAAATAGTTGGTACTTATTTATATTATTTTGGTTTTGTTTAAGTTTTTTGTACCTTACACTTGTAGCGCAAGTCTACAAGGCCTTGGGACATAGGTCCTGGGTACAGCCCGAATCAAACTTTATGGTGGCTCTGATCTGAACACGAGGCGATTAGCTGCGCAGTAACAAACTCATGTGACCGCGGGGCGGCGGGGGTGTGGGTAGGGGTACCTACTGCGCAGCGAGTAGCAAACTTCATAACTGCCATAAAGTTTGAAGCTCACTGTAAGTAGGTATACCTACCCAAGTTATAGAAAGAGTTGTCTCAGTCGACCGTCATACCTGTGTGACCATGTGTGACATTCTTTTTCAAAAAATCAATGTGCCCTAGGTGTAGTGCCATTTACCAAAGTAGGGTGGTTCTGTTTTCGTCATGTTCAGAATAATAATAAAAGTTATAAAAACTAATACACAAGCACGACAAAAAAGTCAACTAAAAAGGTTTAAACAAGACATCACAGACAGACAAAAAATCTGGAGCCTCACGTAATCTGTTCCATTTATGCCCTAACACGTGTGCGTGTGCCTCCAGATTTTTATTTTGTCTGTCTGTGATGTCTTGTTTAAACCTTTTCATAACCCTCCTTTTTGCTTCGTCGTAGTCGGGTAATAATAGACCTCTCGGGTCTTGCGATTTATTGGCTTTTAATTGAAACTACATGTAGGTATGTACATACCTATAAACATGAATTTACTGTACTATCTATATATTATTCGACACTTGGCCGCCTCGGGGCGTTAGCGTTGGCATATTTATCACAAAATTATTAGGAAAATTAAAAACACAGATGATTATTTTTGTACTTACTGAACAGAGTTTTGCGATCGGACCGCAAATAACGTATAACACTCGCTCAAAGTTTTGTTTCTCATTATAATTACTTAGGATATGTATACGATAAAAGACTATGTACTCCAAAAACATAAATAGAATGAAGAGACGGCAAATACACGGGCTGCCCCTGAGATTGATTTGTTTGACCTTGTACACCGGCCGGCGTCGGATGGTAAATGATAAAATTAAAATGTCATTTATGAACGAAACCGAAAAGATAAGATTTCCGTGAGTAAGAAAACTCAAAGATATTCATACTGATGAGTGACTTCTTTTTAGTAATTTGCTAAGTAAAGAAACCAGTTTCTTTTTATCCGACTGCGAGACAGCAAAGACAGGGTTATTCATGCGTAGGTATCTATTTGCTTTTGTTACAATAGGGGCTTTGTTAATAATGAAAGATAACTGTAATACCAATAAAAGATTACTGATAAAGCGCTAATGATGAAAACGCCATCATACATAATTTGGCGGACAAGCGAGTTCACATCCAGTTTCAAACTTGGATTATCCAATAAACAGTGAAATAATGATAATGAAGAATCGTGTTTACTAAATAGGCAAAGGTACTCGCTTTCGTAATTAATACGAAGTAAGAAGATTAGGTATTATTAGGTACCAGATTAGGAGTGGTATATTAGTAGAACTGTAATAAATCTTATTACTTATTTTTTATGTTTGTTAGTGACTCAGATTAGAAACTATTCTAATAGTTATTCTATTCTTGAACGCAACAAAATTTTTATTAGAGTTGACAACACAGTCTTAGTAGGGATGGGTGATCAACAATGTCGATATCGAAACGGTAAGTGTAAGTCACATTACAGTACAGTCAATCGCACGTCGATGGTAAAAGTTTGACAACAACTGCATCTTTTATTGTAAGTAGTAATGGTACTTTTCATTATTTAAGTGCTACTAAAGACATGCGGTTCACTGGTAGCAGTTCTATGTTGCATTCATAATTAAAATAGGGAGCACATTCGTTTGCTAAGCATTACATGATTATTGCAATGTTCCCGTAGGATAGGACCGGTCATTGAAGCAGAATTAACAAGGATTATAATTATCATTGAGTGTGTAAGGACATACTTAAGACTAATCATGAAAGTTATTACTTTTTAATAGAATCATTTTAAAATATAAAATAAATTATTTTTATGGAATTGTTAAGTACTGGGTGGAAGTTATCGATAAAATTAGGTGAGGTGAGCGTAGAATTCAAAGGTCGCTACAACCTTACTATTTGACAGTTCAAAATGTTTAGGTGGTGGTGAGGTTAATGGTCGATACAAAATAGTTTAGATAAATATTTGGGTAGGGATTTTCATCCAAATATGAAAAAGTCAACAATAAATCATCAAAACGCATTCTCAAAATAGTGCTACGCTTATTCTTCTTACGATTAAGTTACACCGATGATAAGTCTACTGTAATGAAGTTTCTTTGTCATGAGAATAGTTTCGTTTTATCTATCGATCGATTACGAAAGAGCTTTTAAGTTTTACATTGATAAAGATATGTGTGGCTTATAATAATTTTAGGAAGTTGTTTAATAAATAAGTATAGATGTGCAGTGTGCTGTGTACATAATTAACGAGTGTGCGTGATTGTGAAGTTGCTAACGTGTTAATAAAATATGTGTTTACGTTCGCTTTTCGTTGTATTCACGCGTTCAATATACTTAAAAAAGTCATAAAGCTAGTTAGTGTTAGTGTCGTCGCGTGTAATATGAGATACGTAGACTGAGCCATATCGTAATTTGTTCCTGATATCACGTCCATGTATTGTTGCTCCTTCCTGTAAGTATTATCATATTTTACTGCATTATCATTATTCAAATATCATATCAATATTTTTATAGTTATGCATAAATGACAGTAATAAAACAATGAATAATTATGTAACAATCTGCACTGTATTTATGTTTAGTTCTCTATAATGCACATTTCAAGTCACGATTTTGCACCACACTATAATAACAAAACTGGAAGGAATTTGGTGAGGCCAATGAACTTTCTGAGTCCGTGTGTGAACATAGTATTTTTATTGCTTTATTTAAGAGATATCACCTTATCTTAAATCTTTAGAGGTGAGTTTCATCATTTGTAAATATAACATAACCCACTTTCATACAATGTTGCTGTCCTGATCTGTTTAAAATTTTATATTCTTTCTCTTTACATTATATTATTTGAATTATAAAGTTTAAATTCCATGTTGACACTCCATTCCATAACTCTCAATGTAATTTATTCATGTTAGTTACTAATATGTAAATGAGACATTAATCCCTGGTTTATGTATGTATTCAAGATAAATAAATCAGCTGGTAGATTACTTGTTGCTGTTTATTTTCCAAGGCTAATAAACATTTCTGTTTACTGCTATTCATAATTATATTGAATGTTGCTTTCAAAGCTAGGTACCTACTTTATTCATAAATATTATTAATAATTTTACAAATCAAATTAAACTTTACACATCAAATATCAAAAATTTGGCTTTTAAATTAAGATTTCATGTTAAATCAATATTATTGTGAATTCTAATTAAATAATAAGTTCATACTCAAAGCATGTTATAATCACATCAGTCACAATAGTAAACAAAGGTATTATTAGCAGTTTTAACCTATTTAATATTCTTGATTACAATGATGAATGTCAAAACAATTACATAATTAGTTCAATTGGAGACAATGGCATGGAATGAGAGCAATCTGCACTGATTGGTGAATCATGAATATTAATGTTGTGTGCATATTTATTATGTATTATCTTTTTGATAGCTAACCCAGTTACAACCATTAAATATCTTGTAATTGTACAAATGGATGATGGCTGGGTAAAAAAAAAGAAATGCTTATTAGTCCATCAGTCAGATAATAAAAAAGTAGGTATTAGACACGTATTTTTTGCTATAACATATTAATAAAAAAATAATTAGATAAGACGCATTTTAAATTGGGGAGTGGGGGTCGCTACATCACAAGTAAGTATAAAATCTACATATTCG
The DNA here is from genome assembly GCA_916701695.1 of Agrochola macilenta. Lineage (NCBI taxonomy): Eukaryota > Metazoa > Arthropoda > Insecta > Lepidoptera > Noctuidae > Agrochola > Agrochola macilenta. Next base: position 12,411,204 of record OU753562.1, read on the forward strand.
TGACGTCATGGCACATTTTAACTCAATGTATCGCTGTAATCTTTAAATGACGTAAAAAAAGAAAAAATACGTGTCCAATATTTTTTAATAATCTCCATGAACAAAAAAAAAACAATTTTTGTCATCGGGATGATGACAAAAATTGTTACAATTGTTACAAAATAGAAACTGCAATATTTTTGAAGTGAAACTTCTATATAGACGGGGATAGGTATTAGGATTTTTCTGTCACGAAAAAGCGTTACGGCCGCGTGGAGGGAGTAGACGATATATCGCGTGGTGAGAGGCGGCAGCAGCGGACGGAGAGAATAGATTGGAATCTCAAGTTTTTAAATTGAACCGATTTGAAAATTTCTTTCACTGTTGGGAAGCTACACTATCCCCGGGTGACATAGGCTATATTACTTTTTTTTTTTAAATAGGGATTCTTATTAAAACTCCAATAATATAACCCAAGGTGTAAAAAAATTACCTAAAATATTCTTTACATTGCGTGCACTGCGAAAACAATTGATGATGGAATAAAATAATGTACTACGACTTTGCAGACCACATCATTATTTACAAAAAGTGTCGCGACAGCATATGTCTAACTATTATAGTTATGCCAAAATAAGTGTTCTTTTATTTTTTTAATTTAATTGAAATGCCGCCGCTAGAAAAGGCTCTTTATTTGTATCTTGGTATTAATCCTTATCAAAATAAATTACTTCATATTCAAGACTGCTTTAATACCTTTATATAACTTTTTGAATTTAACGGACAAGTGGCAAAACGACTCGCAACAAAATTTTATCTTGAAGTTTTACGGGCAGATTGCTAATGTACTTGTCCAATTTGAAAACCTGCCCATAAAAATTCAAGTAAAAATTTTGTTGCGATTCGTTTTGCCACTTGTCCGTTGCCATTCGTTTTTCCACTTGTCCGTTGCGATTCGTTTTTCCACTTGTCTGTTGAAGTTTCACTTCTACTATGTGTCCCAGCACAATTTTTTTTTTTTTACAAGTATGTCTGTGATATTTCATTTAAAATGTTTTAATATTATTATTATAAAAAAAAACGGTTTTTTGACACAGAGAATTATAATTAAAACATCAAGCCCCCTAAATAACATCACAGAAAGGGGTTTTAGTAAAATACAATTATTACATATTGAAATTCATTTGGTAGTTAAGCCTGCATGGCATTTACCCAATAACCAAGCTACTGTACATTTATATTAGTACAGGCTTTATAATTTACTTGATTACCAAACACATTTTTCATAATTATCACAATATACTTTATTTGCTTGTCAACCTCGCACTAGTAATTAGAGAGAAGAGCAAACTGGTAAACTTAGTTAAAATTATTCATTATCATAGCATGCATGTTAGGTTTATTACAAAACGATTAAATTTAAAAGATTACATAACAATAACATCAGACAAAGGTCTTTGATGTTAAAGAAAAAGGCACCGTTAAAGAATAACTTCTAGAATATACCCTCTTATATACAAAGGTCAAATTGTTTTGCAAACAAACAATGCTCCACTTCTTCCTTATTACATTAATATTCTATTAATTTTCCTTGTGAACTTGTTATAGGATCTGTACTGAGTCATAGTCATTATTTTAATGTTAAAGCTTGTTCCAATGGAGCGTAACCATTGGATTAAAGCTCTCAAAAGTGATGCAGGACAAAAACAATAATAAAAACTCCTATGAATAAACACTTAAATTTTATAGCGCACTGTGGTCTACAAAAACTGTAGCAAGGAATTTATTTCTATTTATAAATTAAATGTGTCTATGGTACGTATTTTAACTTAAAAAGTGCAGTGAGTGAAGTGCTGAGCATTCTGAGATCTGACATTTAGAAATTGTGGTGTATTAAAATTTTCAAGCATGTCATGTATGCAGCTACTTAATTTGCTAATTAATTTGTCTTCGGTATAATGGAAATTCATATTGCTTTCTGTTACCTTTCTGTGTATGTAATGCGCACCAAGCAATGTATGTTTGGGACTTTTGTTATTTTGTGCTATGTTAAATCTGTTTCTTATGTGCCAGTTCACGGCTGGGCGTCGGGATGGCGAGCATGAGCTCAACGCTCGTCGAGACCGTCTCCATCAACTACGAGGACTTTAACGAGAGCTTCCTCACCTGCGGCACGTGTTTATGTTAGTACACCATCACTCGGACACGAGTTAAGGGAGTTTACATGTCAAATGAGTCTGTAAAGCATGTTGAATTGACTTTACATCAAGAAGAGAACAGTAATGTGTGGAAAAGTGATAGAGTGGCCCTGCAGGGGGACAATAAATGCTAGATAGACGGACATGTAGACTTGCTTATTGAATATCTTCTTATAATCATTTCTATTAGTCTTGCTAGTACTTGCTTCTAACACTGTTGCTATATTTGCATGTTTTGTATTAGTAGCTCCATGTTAAATGTTATCATTAATATTCATTATTGCTGTTAGACTTGTGTCACGTTAATCAGTGCCTTATTTCCGTTAATGACTGTATAATCTACTGTAGTTATTTACATATAATTGATGCAGATAAAACTGAGCATTATGGCTACTATTGAAGAGCTAGCACTTACTATTCGAACAATGGTCGGCAATTAGTTTTAATGCTAACTAAATTCATACTTGAAAAATGTGTAAATGAACAATATATTAGTACAATAATGTGTTATTGTTTTAATCTATACTCCTTTTAAATTGACGATTATGTGACCTGCTAAAGTTCTAACAATGGTTCTGTATTTTTCCAGGCACGTACGATGGAGGAGAGCACACCCCCAAGCTTCTGCCTTGCTCGCATACAGTGTGCCTCCACTGCCTCACACGAATAGCTGCCTCACAGACTAGAGACGCGGGTAGTTTCAGATGTCCCATCTGTCGCGAGCTGATCACGATACCGCGGGGTGGCGTCGCCGCTCTTCCGCCATCCTTCCTCGTCAACCAACTGCTTGATCTAATGGCCCGTCAACGTCGGGAGGTTATACCACAGTGCAGTTCGCATCCAGGCAGAGAACTTCTTTTCTGCGAGACCTGTGATTGCGTATTCTGTCGACATTGCGCCGACGGACCCCATAGCGACACGCCCTGCGACCACACAGTTGTACCATTCTCCATAGCCTTGAAAAGAATGTCCGAAATACTGTTGTATCGAGCGAACGAATGTCTCAGCAAACTCGGTTCGGCGAGGGATGCGGTGGCTAGCGAGCTGCGACGACTCGAGGCGGCGGCGACGGCAGCCGACGAAGCGATAGACCGACATTTCGCAGAACTGAAGGCTGCGATCGATAAACGCCACAGCGAATTGAAATCGGCCGCGGCGGCTGCTGCTACACATAAACGAAAATTGCTTGAGGAACAACTGAAATTGATTGATGCGGAAAAGGCTAAGGTACACACAGTCCCAACTCAAATCTTATTGACCCCTGGCATTCAGAACCTAACCTCCAATATAACTCTTCAGGTGGAAGCCGAATGCTCAGGTCTCCAACAACAAGTAGAAGTCCGTGAGGTCAGTAGTCGGGCAGCAGCCTTAGGTGCCAGACTAGGAGACGCGGCTGCTCTCGCAGAACCAAGAGAGAATGCCTTCCTAGCCGTTGACTTCGCTCATAACGACGCTCAGCAGAGGTTCGTGGAGGCGCTGGCGGAGTTGGGCAGAGTACGGACCAGTACCACCTTCCCTGGGCTCTGTACGTTACAGTTAGGTGAGTTCAATAAGTACTTATTGACACTTTTAATAATAAAATCTAGTAAATGCCCAACTGCTTCCCTTAAGCCTCTTTTTAAACGGAATAGTATCGATTACGGGGCTAGCTCGTTGCGTGACCGTAATTTCAGATCATTAGAATTCCTACTGTCCTACGATGTTTTCTGTTACCATAATTTAGTGATGTCTATCAACTTAGAAAGTACATAATTTATGCATTTAGAAGTCGCGCGTTCGTACTTGCCATGTTCGGATCATAGTAAACATATGTGAGCTTATGTGCTATTTAATATAAAAAATCAATGCTACTCGCCGCGACAATGTTTTTGGTCATGCGATGTCTGTAGCCGCCGCAAACAGTAGGTAGGTACGAATATGTATATTATCATAGGATTCCGTTTTGTTCATTAGTGTTTACATTATTTTTGTACGCCAGAACCATTCTGACCCATACAAGTAATTATATCTTTGAAGTTCATCCTTCGACCAGCTTTAGTCAGTAGCCATAGTCATCACTAGAGAATTTTGATGATGATCAAAAATCTACCGTAGGGTATAAAAATAACCACCGCGAGGCGATATTTGAATGTAGGTACGACCAGCTAACCCTTGTTGACTAAAGATCAAGATCTACCCTAATTAAAGTATTTTTCGCAATATTATAATATATTCAGCCTTACAAATAAATAACATCATATTATCTCTCATTTGCAGAATCAGCATGTGTATGTGGGTTGGAAGTGGTGGTGGTACTTCGTACAGTGGACTACCACGGCGAGGCGCGGTGCACAGGCGGCGACCCCGTCAGCGCCGCCGCGACCATAGATGACGCGCCCCTGCCTTGCACCGTCACCGACCTTGATACTGGCCTGTATAGGTATGTAGGATATTTTCAAGGCTTGTTACTGGTTTTATGCCTCCCCAATTTTTTTTAACTTGTGCGGGCCTATGTAAAAATTCAAATTCATTTATTTGCCAGAATGTAGGTTTACAAATGTATGATCTTAAAACTATAATGGCCCCTTTACATTCTACCTTATGGTGTGCAAATCTTTAATTTTAACAATTAATAATGTAATTAGCTAATGTCAGTTATTTGTGCTGGGAGTATTATGTAAAGTGAGACACTTAATTTTTTAAATATGAATAATGTTTATGTAAACAAAAGACTATGAAAGGCAATTACCTCGCTCCAGTGATAATGTTGCCAATTTTAATCCTACAGCAAGTTCTTCCAATTTAATTCAAGTTTCGTGACACACATTTGTGTTTATGATAACTTACCATTTTACTGACATGCAAATTTCGGGTTTGGCCATCTATTTTTAGAATCAAATGAAACCATTATTTATGAGCTCACGAAACGAGGTCGTGGGTTAAATCTTTTGGAGTTTTGACTATTTGAATAAATCATGAACATTAACAAGATAATTTATCCCAAACTTTGTTGTTGAAAAACATGTTCTCCCGTACATTCCAACTGAAAATGTAAGTTTGTATGTACAATATTGGGTGATTTACCATGTTATTTTAAGACTTCGTATAGGTTTTCCTGTAATCTATAAGTAAAGAACCATTCTCAGTATATTTTTCTAAATTTTAAGATCAGTAGTTTCGGAGATAGGTGGGGTAATGGTCAATTTTCATAAATATTTTTAAAGGTGTTTATTTTAAAATTATATAAATATAGATATATATATATATATGTATATTTGAGATCCTACAACAAGCCCCTTCATTTGATATGTCACACGTTACAGTTTGAGAAACTAAACTATTTTTTAGTTTTCCTGTTTGCCCCTAAAAGTGACCCACATTTTCAAAATTATTTTATTAGCTTTACACGTCAGTGTTTGGTTCACAGAAATTCATATGTGTACCAAATTTCAACTAAATTGGTCCAGAAGATTCCGAGCAAATTTAGTGTGACAAATGGACAGACAGGGACAAGTGATCCTATAAGGAATCCGTTTTTTCCTTCGGACGTACGGAACCCTAAAAATATGAAAGTTACCCATTATCAGTCTGAATTTTATTTGGTGGAGAAGCTAAATATCCATCATAACCATAGAATAGAAACAGTAATAATAGGTACTTCGTATGGAAGTGAAACTCTCTGTAAACACATTTAAAATCGCGCTAAATATTACTCTACAGTTTCGTGGCATATGATACTTTCTGTATGTCAGGATTGTACTCGGTATGATCAGTTCAGAATCGCGCTATAAGACGAAGTGAAACTCTCTGTAAACACATTCAAAATCGCGCTAAATATTACTCTACAGTTTCGTGGCATATGATACTTTCTGTATGTCAGGATTGTACTCGGTATGATCAGTTCAGAATCGCGCTATAAGACGATGCGTGACGTTTGATACGCCCAATTTGGCTATTCCATATTATTTTCTTTTTATGCCATAAGTTTTTAATTCATATAAACATTACTATTACAGAATCACAATGCGTCCTTGGAACGCGGGTGCACTATGCGTGCGCGTGTTAGTGTTCGCTCGCGGCGTGCGCGACTCGCCTCTCCGCGCTCAGATAGCGGCCACTGCAGCGCCGTTGTTAGTGTGGGGCTCGCGAGGCACTGGGAAGGAGCAGCTCAGTCAGCCTGTTGCGCTTGCCAGGTAAACAATATCTACATGAGGTATGTATTTTCTTATCTCGAGACTCTAATCAGATACTCAGTGCGAGCTAATTGAGATCCATAACTATACTTGAGTCTGATGACGAACGTAGCAGATCTTCGTGAGCAGACATTTATAATTGACATCCAAGATATGATAAGCACTAAAGAACTTTGATGATAATATCTAGAAGTCTGAAATAACAATACCCAAAATAAGTTTACTAGGCTGCCAGGGTGATTGTCAGAATTCTTTCTATTTCGATCTACGCCTATTTCTTTCTTGGGGACATTGATTTGGAGATCTTGAATGCTAATAATTTTAATTAAATACGGTAATTATATCGTTTGCAGATGTCCGAAGCGGCGGGAGATCTACGTCCTCGACGCCGGCAATTCGAGAGTGAAGGTGTTGGACGACGAGACTTTCGCATTTAAAACGCATATCGTTAACGAAGGTATGCTGTTTATTCTACAAATTTTTTACTCAAAACCTAGTCATGACATACGTCCCAAGTGTGATTACTAGTTACTCTAAACCAGTGGTCGGCAAACTATATAGTCAATAGAGCCAAATATCAATACTATAACGACTAAGATTTCTTATGAGAGCCAATCCTATCTGTGTGTCTAAACTGTCTCAATACACTTTTTTAAATTCTTAAAACTACCAATCACTTTCACTCAACAAGGCTTCCTCAAATTAACTTGCTAAGAAGTAGGATGTTTTATCACCATTATCGACTAATAATAATATGTTGAAGGCATCTTACTTATTGACAAGTTAAACTTAAAAAAACTTTGAAATGATTATATTATATAAAAGATTACTTTTCGATATCCTGTAAATTTTTGGTGAAAATAACCTGAAATATAGTTTGAATTTTGAATAAAACTTGATATCTTGCTTAATGACCGAAACCCCGAACCCCGCGCGTATCTACGCTAGCGCTCATCGACATTTGTACAGAGCCGCAAGCGGTTCGCGAGCTGCGGTTTGCCGACCACTGCTCTGCTCTAAACCATAAATAGTGTATTTTCTATTCTTTATATTTCTTTAAGTAAATAAATTCCATATTTGATTGTTGTTCCGCTAAATATTAACATATTTCGCCCAGTCGCATAATCTCCAACATCCAATATATAATCAATAATCATCAACATACAATAATCTGGGATAATTTGATAATGTTCCAGGTTTAGCTGGTCGGAGTTGTACAGGGATAGCGGTGACTGCTGAAGGTATTGTGGCAGTCAACTGGCGGACCAGAACTCTTACTGAGGTATGTCATTAAATAGATGTCCCAGATATGTCAGTTTTAAGTCCGAAAGGGATATCGTGGCCCTGGCAACGTACAGGTAACTTTGAAGGAACACGGGCGGGTTTTAGTCAGTGAGGGTCTGACACGCCCTCCCGCTCCGACCAGAGCGGGAGAAGTTATTTGATAATTCCTTTAAAAAAGTATGTCAGTTTTATTAAAAATCCCTATTTTAATAAAACTGTACAGAAGAGTTCCTCGGGGTTTTACTAAGCGATGGTTTTCATGTTCTAAATAAAATTTTAGCAAAATGAGTTAGTCCCGTATTCGGTTCTGTAACCTCACTCAAAACTCAAGCATTACTTAAAACTTGTTTAAGGCCTTTTGATTGAGTGAGGTTCTGTAATACGGGCCTAAGAGCTGATATTGACGGTTTTTCGCATCTGTAAATATTAATTAATTAATCAATGCCTATGTTGACTGGCACTGACTGACCTGTACCTGCATAACCAATTACAGTTGCAGTTGAAATGCACTTCGTTGAGTGGCAACACTGATCTAGCGACATATATTATCTTTGTGCTTTTATTTCACTATATACCCACATTCCCCTGGACTGTAGGTGAGCGCGGACGGCACGACCCTCCGCACCATCAGCTCCCCGCGCCTGCTGGAGCCCGTGTGCGTGGCGGCCGACGCGGGCTCGCGGCGCCTGGCCGTGGCCGACAACGGCGCGCGGGCCGTGTTCCTGTTCGATAGTCACGGGAATATTGAGAGAGAGGTCCGTGATAGTGATATTATTTCGTAATAGACTAGCTGACCGGACAGACGTTGTCCTGATTCGCATCGCTTTCAATTGTAAATCTAAACCACTCAAACACTCACAACAAAAAACATCAAAATCGGTCCAGCCGTTTAGGAGTTCAGTGACATACACACGTACAAGAATTAAAGAAACGCTGAAATCGCGAAACAAAAATCAGCTGTTCCCTACATTTCGACGAGGTATGCGAACATAAATGTAGGGAACAGCCGATTTTTTTTTTCGCGATTTCAGCGCTGGTCCCATAGTGAAAGTTGTTCATAATGATGAGTACAATGACCCCTTAAGAGGTTTAGTATAAACAAAAACTAAGGTTGTATACAGGGTCAAATTAAATTAGCTAGCGAAACTTTACCCACGTGTTAGGTATCGATATAGCAAGAAAAAAAAAACATTTTTTTTCTTACTTTGTTCAAAACCTTTCAATGACACTGATATGTAATTTAAGGTAGCTAAACGCCTATGTACCCTCGAAGAAGTTCATATCTATACACCGTAAGGACTATTTCTGCTTGCAGCGCTCGGCCGCCATAGAACCGGGGCGGTAACAGATCTGGTCATCGCGTTCACGGGATTTTGTTTCAAACTGCTTAGATATGAAGTTCTTTGATAGTACTTAGTAGGTAACCAATTACAAGCATTGTGAACTTAACCAAGTAAATACTTACCTTCTTTTCTTTAAAAACAATCGTTGAACACAAACAAGTCACTTTCATATCAAAACACCACTTCACTTATCAAAATACTACATCCTTACGAGTTATTAATTAAATTTCCGCGTACTCTAGATCAGTGTACTTGTAAGGCATAACTTTGAATAGCACTTGATTGGCACTCTACATCCACATACCCGTAACAAACCTAACTCAAAAAAAAAAAATGAATCCTTACACGCACACTTTCAAAGATGAGCATCGCATATGCAGACACCACGCCTCATGAAACGGTGTATTCACACTACAACGAGTTGAAGGGAGACAGAGAGTGTATTATCAGTGCCGTGCGTACGGAATATACCTCTGCGGGCATCATTTATGTTTCGCCACTTTTGTGTTCTACCCAAAGATTTAAATCGTAGATGTGCCCTCACCGTACTACGTCGCGCGAAAAAGTGCCCACACTGAGAAGAGTGACTTCGCACAATAATAATAGCGTTTCCATGACAATCAAGTCAAGTGTCAGCGATATTGTGTGTCAGAGGTGTCAAAACGAAACTGAAACGCGACCATCTTTTAGCGCGGCAGGGCAAATCTACGATTACAATCTTTGGCTCTACCAGTCTGAACTGTAACTGAAATCGTAGATCTTTTTTGAAGGTATTGTTTTTCTAATTCCCGTATTGTATCATTTACAGATAGGCAACGGAGAGTTAGGTTTAGTCGGGGGTCTCGCCTTGTCAGAAGACTTGCTCATCATAGCGGATGTCGCCGTCAGAGTATACGACATCGAAGGGAATCTCAAAAACGTATTTGCACCAGTGCCTAAAGGTAAGCATGAATATAAAACTTTCATCATCGTATCAGCAGTATCGTCCACTGTAAACTGTGACCTAACTTAGGAAGTGGTTGAGATGAAATATTGCCGAACTCATCACGCTTCATCTTAAGTCAATTGGAAATGGAAATCGTAACATTTGATAATATAAAAGCTAAATTCTCTCAGTCTAAACTCTTGGCGTAGACGAGTAGAGAAACCTCCATCTCTCATCTCCACAAACCATGAACCATGTGAGATTAATTTAATAAACAACAATGAAAACTCAACTTTACAATCTTTTATATATGGTTGAAATTGGTATAACGTACTTCGAGTTTCACAAGTTTTTGCTGTATACTCTTGTTGCATTTTAGACTTAACTTTAGGGTGAACGTGTAACCCTAAGCTACTACTTATTACCTTTTCTTAAACTGCCGTTTAGCATTTTTTTTATTTTGAATGCCTCATACTTACCCATTCCACCTCCACTCCCAGGCCGCGGCGGCTACGGCGGCGTGGCCGTGTCGCCGGGCGCGGACGGCTCGCGGCGCGTGGTGTGCACGCGCTCCATACGCGGCCGGCCCGCACTACTAGTACTAGAGGCCAATGCGGGCCGAGTATTGGCCGTGTCCGAACTCGCGGACAGGAAGCCGCGTCGTGTGGCCGGACTTACGCTGCTGCCTAATAGAAGGGCGCTGCTGGCTGATCTAGCGGCGGACTGTTTGAGATTACATACTTACTGGTGAACCCTGAAGATGGATTGAGGGTGAGTGTGTTTTTGATATCAGTTGGAAGCCAGCGGTGTTTGATGTGACTGAGAGATAACGGCACCGCGTGGTAGCGCTGCCATTTTTTTTATATCTCCCATAGTAGAATTTGTTACGTTGCTCGTAGTAGTTCGTACGAACAATACATTCCGTGCGGTAATCAAACGTAATGCTTATTACTCGCCCTCTCCTCGCGGCAATCGAGCTATTGTCTGCAATCGTTGACGAATGCTGGCTAAACTAATGACTGATTGTCACGGACCATATACGCACTACGAGCGTAGAAAATAATGAATAAAATCTTGAGGGCAACATAAATAATTTCTATCAATCAGTTTCGCATGGGATAAAAATGAAACTAATACAGGTGGATTTTCGAGATGGGGCAGTAAGGGCAGGTACCTTAACCGTTGTAGCTACAGGAAAACGGTCTTGGGAGACTCTCCTTCACTTTTAAAACATTTTTATCTGCATTCACAGATTTTAGAACAAAAATACAGTCAGCAAGAAAAAGGCAGTGTTCCCAAAAACTGTTTGATGCCAATTCATCCTGTTTCTTATAAGGATCAAAAAAGTCTATTGGACCAACTGAAGTTTGAGTACTAGAAAAGTCAGAAATCACAAAAACCTTTCCCACAAAACTAAAAGTGTACAGCTCCGAACGTTTACCAACTTACGTTTAAAACTGATCGTGTTATTTGCAGGTGTCGCGTAAAGAGAGAGGGGAGCGGAGCGCTGGAGAGCGCATCGCAATCGAATTTCATGCTAGTCCAATATTATAACGGAGAATCGAACTGTTGGCCATATACACGGACTGCGAGGGAGAGATACTTGCACCAAAGTCTTTAGTCGGTCGGGCGACGGCCACTGCGTTATTCAATACTATATTTTTAGTACTTACAGTATTTATTTCGTATTAAGTTGATAAAGTTATTTTCTAAAAGTTTTACTTTGTCGATTTTAGTTCGGCGCTTATACGGAATTTGACAATATTATGACTGATTTTGATTTTTATTTTTATGTATTTTTCGTTTTTACTTACTTTTCGCCAGCTATGCGGGTGTCGAATCGTGACGTTTTATAATAATGTTAAATATATTGTGCACCGTGTTTAAGTGTAACTGGATAATTCACCGTGCAATCGGCGATATTTTTGAATTAGTATTTAATGCTTGTCAATGACATAATCACTTTATTTATTTTAGTGCATCAAAAAATATTGTTGGCGATTCTAACTTCGCTTTAACTAGTCGTAAAACGAGCGCATTTATTTTTAAACAAATGTTAGTTAGTGTTCGATATCACTTCTCATCGAGGAAATGGTAAAATCTCACACAATAATAGTGAATAACGACAATATTTATGATAAAGTATCTATTTAGGGTATTCCTCGTATGGGCATTCATATTCTTACAACTAATACGAACTAGATAAAGGAGATAATAACATGGAAATAATTCTAAATTGATCAGTTGTTCGCGTTACATATCCAGTAGCCTTGTTTGATATGCTTAGTCATAGTGCATTGTTATTAGTTGGACGAGTCGATTGAATGCTGGTGTCAGACAACACCGACAGTCCTGTAGCGTACTCTCTAAGTCTGCGGGCAGACAGGGCTTACGATTAGTATCTTACTGAAGACACACTTCATAGAGAAAAAAAACTACGTACTAATCAGCAGTCTGTAACCAGTCAAACATACAGTAAGTTGCTAAATGTAAATTCTATCTGACCGTAACATATTAAATACCATAGTATGTGCTAATTATATACAGTTATAATGAAATAGCTACGTATGTGATCATTTAAAACTTTAAGAATCGTATTATTAGTAATTGAACTTCAAAACTATATTTTGCATACAACATTTAAAAATCAACAATATTATCGCCTACTACATTATTTGTTTTTCTTATATTTTCAAGGTCGCTGCCATATTTTTGATTATTTCGATTAATGACCAATATAATAAAAAAAGAAATGTAATCGTGTATGCTATTAGAATTTTCATGTGAACAATATAGCCTTTAATTCTTCTCATGTTACGTTTAAACTGAATTTGTAGTAAAAAATATCATCTTTATGGATTGCTCAATAAAAAATAATAACTTCATATCATGCGGATGCGGTCGAAGCAAGTTCTTTCATAAAGTTAACAAAAAAAAAACATAAGTACTAAAATCACCCTAATTTATTCTGATTATAATAGTTTAAGCAAATTTCTCTTCGCTATAGTTTAGTGACGTTGACTGTTTATTCAAGCTATCGTTATTTCGGATCAACTTTAAAATCTTATAAAATATATCTCATTAAGTTGGTCTTTATGTAATGTATAACTTATGATATTGGGAGGTTGAATGAGTGACTTACGTGGACCAGGATAAATGAAATCTGTGTTAATGTAAGATTTCCTGATAGGGATATGTACGTCTGTTAAAATCGTTAAGTATTTTAGAACTTATTGGCTAAAAACACTGTTGTTTACACTGAATTCATCAAACTTTCTTCCACATTATTTTCCTATGGGTCCTACCAGGCACCTGAATTTGATCTCTTGTCATCGTGAAATAAATACTTTAAAGATAATTTAATTTAATATTCATTACATTATAATATGTCCCCACCAACTGGCAATTATGATATTACACCATGAATTCAAATTACAAATAGCTATATAACGGTATTATCATGACAAATTACTATGAATATCTAAAGCCTGTTATTAGTACTTCTACTTGCACAATGCATACATATTCTCCATTGTTTTAACACCGCTATGCGACGTCACCGTAATTTTAACAACGGAATCTCATTAAAAACTTTATTTTTCATGTGAAATGTAATCAAGGCCCACGTTAACATAACAATATGTATAAAGAAATAATATTTCATCGACAACTGAACTGCTTTACTGTGTTATTAATATAACCATATGTAACTTAACAAATATTAATTCAGATTTATTAATTCTTAAAAAATGAATGCTTTATTTAAAAACTATTGATACATTTTGGAGGTCTCTGTAATTTTTATGAGACTATTTCAGGTGGCAATTTTTAGGTACCTTATTTCATAGAAAACAGTTCGCTTCGTTTTAAAAATATTATTTTTAAGATGTGAGGCTTTCTGTTATTGTGTAGGTTAAGTTATTGTAAAGTGATGGACTGGCAAACTGATTTGCAGTAGGGTTAGATCTAGTCTAGTTTACGAACGTGTTTTTCTATATTATACAATGCCAGATAAAATAAAACCATGAAGAAGTAACTGAAGGGTTTTAAAAACGCTTTATGCAATGTGCTGTAACAGCCGTATCGATGCCATTTTCCAACATATTATTGCTAAACAAACCATAGTTAAGAAAATTAGCGTGTGCGTGAAGTTAGAACGTGATTGGCATGTATAATTTAGAAGTGCGCGTATGTAGCTGAGAAGAATTGACATGGTGTTGGAAAAGTACAGTTTGCAAATATGCATATTAACATGATAATATATCTGGAGATTTTCGTTTTACTCTAGCTTTACGAAAAAGTTTCGAGCTAAAATTAAATACTGTCTTGGAACGTTAGCTGTGAATGTGGTTCTTAAAACCATCGAGGAAGGCCCCTTTTCGTATGCGTACGTGTTATAAATACTTATGTTTAATGTAATGTAAATACAGGCCTAATGTCTAAGTGAATCAGGCCCATCACTCGTCAAAACTTAGGGACGAGACCTGTTTCCTAGAACAACAAACAGTTTATCTCAAAACCACTTCGTTATTACTTCTATTTGAGCTCATTTAGTATGCCATAATTAGTAAGGAAATGCACACACAGATTATTGTTCTCAATCATATAATGTTACAGAGCGGACTCCTAATTGAAGCTGTAATGTTCTCATTGAGTTCTCGAATATTATGCTATAGTTTGACCGAAGCCGCTGTATCGCGCCATAAGCGTCGTGAGCGTTGACGTATGAGTGACCTACACTGGCCCTCCCGTCTCGCCGCGCAGGCGCGCACATACCTAAGGCCCGGTACAGCGGTTTCGGTCAAACTATAGTTATTACACCGCTTATTTCTATCACAACACGTACATAATTATTATGTGTTTAGTTATTCGATTCAACACTTGGATGAATGACGTAGGTATTAATAAAGTTCCTTTAAGTTCATCTATTCCCAGTTGCATAACAATAACGACTTGATGATTGTATGCAATGCTATGTTTACACTTTACATAATCGTTGTTTATTTTAAGCACTTTATCATAGCTTCTATTCATACCCTGTTTGTTCATATACCCGCTGTTTACAGAAAATACTGGTTTTGCGGTAACCAGTCTTATATTTATGTTACCGGCCAAACCCGATTTTGGGATGAACTAGTTTCGCCTAGGCCAAACCAGTTCTCTCTACACGCAATAGAACAAACCAGTATCGCTTAGGCCAAACTCGTTCATCCTGTTACCGATACGAAAAATCAGTTTAGCCTAGATCGAATCGGTTTATCCTAGTTAGAATTTACATGCTTTAGGATAAACTGGTATGTCAGCGGAAATAGATAAAATAAGTTCACTAGGACGTACGTTCTGAATTATAACTAGGATAAACCGATTCGACCTAGGCTAAACTGGTTTATCCTATCGGTAACAGGATGAACGAGTTTGGCCTAGGCGATACTAGTTTGTCCTATCGCGTGTAGGGAGAACTGGTTTGGCCTAGGCGAAACTAGTTCATCCCAAAATCGGTTTTGGCCGGTAACATATATAAAATTTATCTCATTGAATAGTTAACGATTCTAAACTTAGGTACATGTATTGTTTGTATGTTGTATTGTATTACGTTGTGTGCTTGTGTTGTCGTGAACAATTTCAGCTTTAAAAATTTATAAACCGAATTACTTTTAGTGTCGTCTAATAAAAACTGTTACATACATACATTCTGTCGTCACAACTTGCTTACACTGCCTTTGTTTTGTTGAGAGCATTTAACAATAAGATTACACTTATTCAATCTATATCTGCTTACCCTTAAAACTAATTGCCATCAGTACAGTATCTCTATAGATAGTTATTTGAATAGAACAATTCAACAGCAGATTGGTACAAAATAATAATAAATAGATACAATGTGTAATTATTTTTTGCATTAGATGTAAACTGTTCAAATGAATCGTAGTGAAGAAGTGTTATATTGTTTCAAAAGATGAATAAATCTATTTTGGCACCAGATCGACTATTTTCAGACAAAATTGATGGAATTGATAGAGGACTCATTTATTGATTGTATGTACCTACGCCTAAAAGCTAAAGTATATTTATTTATCAGAAGCTGTGAATCTGTACTTAAATTATAATCGCAGAGTATCTCAGTGTAATGTCGATAACGTCACTTTTGTGCAAAACACAATAAAGTTAAATCAAAACATTAAAATGGCTTTTTTTTTTCATAAGTATTTCATTCTTCCTAGCCTTTTCCCAACTATATTGGGGTCTGTTTCGAGTCTAACCGGATGCAGCTGAATACCAGTATTTTAGATGGAGCGACTGCCTATCTGACCTCCACAACCCAGTTACTGGGTAATACGGTACCCCTTAGTAAGACTGGTTGTCAGACTTTTGGGTTTCTGACAACCCGTACGAATTGTGTGAGTCTATCTGGCAGGCCCCAACGAGATTTATCAACAGGTGATAGGTTTACATATGGACTTTATTTTGTACCTATAGAAAATAAATAAGATATATTTTGTACCTCGACAGTTTTTGATTAAATGACGTTTCTATGAAGTGTCTTGCTAGCGGGCCCCTTATGATTATTTTTATTGTTATTATACTTTCAGATCGCCCAGTAGTGCTCGGAGTTAGAAACTATTATGTACCTTACAAATCCAAAATTTCGACTTCCTGTGAGGAATACTTTAGAAGATATTCGTTACTTAGACAAGCGTCGAGCCAGCGGGCCCCTTTTTTAAATACTACTCTTTTATAACATACAATAGCATTAGCAGCTTGATACTATTATGTACCTTACAAATCCAAAATTTCGACTTCCTGTGAGCTATACTTTAGAAGATATTTCCTAAGTAACGAATATCTTCTAAAGTATAGCTCACAGGAAGTCGAAATTTTGGATTTGTAAGGTACATAATAGTTTCTAACTCCGAGCACTACTGGGCGATCTGAAAGTATAATAACAATAAAAATAATCATAAGGGGCCCGCTAGCAAGACACTTCATAGAAACGTCATTTAATCAAAAACTGTCGAGGTACAAAATATATCTTATTTATATTCTATAGGTACAAAATAAAGTCCATATGTAAACCTATCACCTGTTGATAAATCTCGTTGGGGCCTGCCAGATAGACGCACACGTACGAATTGTCAAAGATGCACAAAACAGCTGTGACCAACGCGAACGGCTTAACGTGCTTTCCGAGGCACGGAGGAGTCTCGGCATGTAAAGATGGTCACTCATCCACGGATCAACCCCGGCAAGCGTAGCTTAACCAGATGTATCGACTCGTGCGGCTGTTATTACTTAGCCAAGTACTTGCTTACTCTAAATTTATTTAACGTAGACCACGCTATTTTCACGATAAAACTCCGTTGCTGTGGTAAAGTCCTAAATCACAACCGTTTACCAACTAGATTGCTAATTGAATATTGCGTAAAGCTATCTGATCCGTGATTATTGCGATTGGCAAGTTTAGTGAACAATATCGCTTGGTAAACAATATCCAAAATCAAATGCTCGCCAGACGAGAAGCCAATAAAAATAACAATTCAATTTAAGAACCCACGTACCGTAGCAGAGGATACCAATCGCTCAGCTACTGAGCCACTAACGTTGTTATTCCACTATAAGTTTCTATGTAAAGTATCCGTGTGTTATAGTAATTTGCAACTTTCTCCTTTTCTTAAAAAGGTCGCTTGCTAATAGTGTTCAACTCGTTAGTAGAAATGGTAAAGAGTTATTTCACCTATACTGCGCAGTTGGTTCTTATTGAAATAAAAAAATGAGCGCACATGACGGAACCGAAGAAACTGCATTTACGCCAAATATCGTTAAACCCATTGTTCTATTGTGTGTACACACGGCTACATTTCAAGTATAAGCTGACCTTTCATTGTACGGAAATCCTATACAATGTGAGATCAGCTTATACTGGAAATTATAGCTTGATGTGTAGCCGTGTGTACGATTAATTTGCTGTGACCTCTTTTTTAGCTGTGTCTACACAAATCTTAAATTTAGTTAGCGCAAATATTAATTTGGGCAAAGTAAGAATCAGGTACAATTTCTAAAACACACTGTATATGCGTGAGCAATAATTCTTTTTACAATGAATTTGTAATGCATTGTGGGTGAGCTTACAAACAAACTTCTTACGGACAAACACCTTCCATACAGATATTTATGCGGAAATCGAACCCGTGACACCTAGCGCAGACGCCAATCGTTCAGATGCGCTAGCCCGCCAACCTTGGCGTCTAACAATTAATTAAACTGTGGCTTAACATTCTTATTTGGTAGTTAAATAGCGTAATATTCAGATCTTTGGACGTTTTAAATTCTTCAGAAAAAAAGTGCATTTTAAAAACATATATTTTTATTGGTCAAATCAATTATAATTTATAACTAAATGCAGAGAGATTATCACTAGGAGAAAACACCAAACATTGCACGAAAATGTGTGCAAGAAATATTTTATAAAAAAATAACCTTACTCAGTTCCTTGACTTAATTGTAATATCGACTCGCATGCAGGGGCCACGTCACTCATCGGCCGCGATCAATAACAATATAATTTGTACGTATTTACGTAAAGACACTGAACTATGACGTGGCGGTTGTGAAAACCGACCCTGGCTCTAGTGGAAATTCTAAGGTGTTAACACTTCAGGAATTGCGACACATAGCCACCATCTAACAAATTAGGGTTTCTGTTATTTTTTACTGTGTGTAAGTCAACCAGCACCAAAATATCCAATAAATACATGTATCGAGTAAATTAAATAAATACTCGTATTTTGATTAATTTGAACGCAATGATTTGGTAGAGGTCAATCGTAGATCGTGTAAAGAATTTTAAGCTTGATTTCATGCGCCAAACTGCTTCCAGTGATTGGTGACAATTCCTGAAGTGTTATCGAATGTGTGAATTCAAAAATGATTAATCTTTAGAAGGAACACTGCAAGGACGAAGTTGTGTGACCTGGAATAGTTTGAAGTTTAGGAACCATTTCATAGGAGTGTCTGTAATATATAAACACAAAAAACTAAAGTTTCGCTGTCTCGGGCTGTTACGTTATATAATGTATATTATATTATGTAGTGGTCTTACAATAGCAGTAATAATTATAATTGACATGCAAATTACCACTGCTGTTACTCGAATATCACGTAACAGACATTATTGGTTCAGTCATGCAATACAATGTTCTACAAATTCGTATTTTTTTCAAATTGATAATTTTGTCAATATAATTTTGAGAATACTTTTGGACCGAGATCAAAAATAAAACGATGTCAATGGTAACCAAATAATATGATAATTAACTTAATCATTATATGCCTCTAAATATTATCGTCAGAGTTGCCAGATTTTAATCTTATCTCCATAAATTGCTGCAACAAAGAATAAATCAAAACTTTTTTTTAAATAAAACTTATTAAAACTTTAAATTAAATGATAAATAACCTAATCCAATTCTTAACCGAGATAAACCTCCGTGAATGTATGTTCTGGCAACACTGACAATTACACAAATGTATACGTAATTATAAAAATATATCAAAGTAAATGCAGTTCTGACAAGAATGTCTTAACGTATAGAACAGATAGATGGCGTTACTTTCCAAACGTTGCGAGGGCCTCTTTGCATTCCTGGATGGTCTTCTTTTGTCTTTCTACAGTCGCCGAGGTTTGTTTGGACCCTTGAAGCCTGATGCAGCTGGCTATGGTGGTGAAGTACCCACACACATTGTGCAGCACCCGAACAGCGCGATCGCCGCAAACAAACAAGTATTTTCCGCTTGCGTCAAATTTCATGTAGTTTATTAATCCTGAAACAATAACGAGGAAAAAATTGACTTAATTACGTGCATATGAGTACGAGCTAATTTGGATAACTAGCCGGCATCCTTATCACAACTCGTGCGTTTATAGACGCTTTATGTGCAAGTGATCGATAACGATACCTTGAATCGCCTATTCAATAATTCACGGCCTCCTGTAGCCTCGCAGCGGAGTTAAAAATACAAAAGCTACACGCCCATTAAAACCGAACAGTAAAGGCCCAACCTTTGTTTATGTTTCGTTATTTATGCCATATCCATGCTAGTGTTTTATGTCTTAGTCAATCAATATTGTAGTAAAATCCAAACGTAAATAAAACCTACTTAATAAGTCACCGACCAATATGCGAAGGTCTGTTAGACTTTGAAATGCGTTGTATTTGGAAACACCATATTTACAATTCCCGTGAAATCGAAATATAAGGTAAATCAACAAAAGCTTGTTTAACAAGAACTTTATTATTTTTTTCCATGACGATCCACCTTAGTCGCCAAGGTCTCAGCGTTATTCAAATGACATGACAACAACATAATCGTTTCATTTTATAGTTCTATATTCTATTCTGTCTGTAGAGGCTCTAATATTTCCGCTATGTTAACACAATTACATGCGGTTTAATTTATTATATGATTTAATTACAAATGAACAAACAACATTAGTGACTTTAAACGTGCAGAACTTGATATCTCTATCAAATCATATTTTAAATAAAAGGTAAATTAAAAATCTGTCATTTCAAGCCCGTTGCGTCGGGCATTCTTGAATAACATAACACACGAATTGTTTTACTCACTCTCATTGACCATATGCCATTATTTATTTGTTGCAGTTTCCTCTTACGTAGATATCAAATGGGAATCCCGTGCAATAATATTTTCCCCAAAATATTCGCTTCGAAACTAAGTTTTATAACATTGCTGCTTCTAAATACAATCTTCGGAAAAGGCTTCCTTCAGTTTGTATCGATCAGTTTTCTTTAAGTTATGAATATTCTATGTAACATTGAAACAAACTTTTGCTTCACCAATAAAAGTAAGTATGACGTAGTGTTTATTGCTTTTGGATTTTCAATTTTACTTGTAACTAAAAGACAACCACAGAAGTCGACAAAGATAAATGAGTACTTATTCAGAAATACGATATCGAACAAATAACCCAATCGATGACTCCGGTTGAGAACATCTTGGAAACCAGGCACAGTTCCTTAACTAAGCAGACAAAAATAAACTTACCGGAGTAAACATTTTCCACGGTATCATAAAGTTTCCCAGTGTAGGTGTCGTAGAACTCCACGGAGGAATCCACAGAGACCGCCAGTACCTCGGCGTTGGGTGAGAGGGCGATGCGCGGAGGGTTCGCTGTCTGCCCGTATGTGCCCGTCTCGAGAACGTGCGGGGACTCTCCTCGAGTGTACTCAACTGGAACATAAACAGATGTGGTACTAAATTACTGGAATTCATAATATTTTTTTAAAGAAGCTGACCAACTGACGACACACATGGTGGATTGGGACCATTTTTGCTACAAATATTTTGAGAGTGCTGAAGGAAGCAAAGTTTTCAATATTTTTTTTGTTGTAATTTAGGGCTTGTGTAAAGTGATGGAACGACAAACGATCGCTGAAATGTTAGAAAACATCGCAAGAACAACAAAGACGTCGAAGAGTTGAGAAACTTTATTGAAACCTCCAAGCTGTTCGTTCAGTGTAGCTTAGAACTTTAGACTATGGCAATGCAATATGCATATTAAATGAAATCATGCTCAAATGATGAAAACTTAAGGCAAATTGTGCTTGAAATATCCTTATCCTTACATATTATAAAACAAAGTCCCCCGCCGCGTTTGTCTGTCTGACCGCGATAAACTCAAAAACTGCAGAACGGATTCTCAAACGGTTTTCACCATGGGCGGAGTGATTCATGAGGAAGGTTTTGGTGTGTTTCCATTAAGGTTTTGTGTAAATTGGCTGAAATATTTATTTATTTATACAACCCTTT
Source organism: Agrochola macilenta (assembly GCA_916701695.1). Lineage (NCBI taxonomy): Eukaryota > Metazoa > Arthropoda > Insecta > Lepidoptera > Noctuidae > Agrochola > Agrochola macilenta. Next base: position 12,432,934 of record OU753562.1, read on the forward strand.
AAATCTTAATATGACGATTATTGTCGAAGATGACGGAAAAAGCTATTTTACAGATCTAAAATTCCATTAGGCGATGGTATTGCAAATATTTTGGTGTCAGAATACTTAATGTTTACTGAACATTTATTAATATTCTAATACCGTTAATTTCTCACGTCACATTAGGCTGGTGAGGTGAACACATTTTGATGCGATATACAGATAAACAACTCGAATTTTAAGATACATATTAGAATCATCAGCATGTTTAACTAGTTACTCGAAATGGCTTTGCCGTAACACGTTTACCTATAAAGGCATTATAAACAAGTAATAAAATTTAAATAAACCATTTAAAACATCGCGTTAATATGATATGAAGCAAGGTCTGGTGTAGTGTGGGACTGACCCATATGACGTGTCCGTACGCCATTAGTAATTCCCAGACATCACGTAGTAAACAGACAATATTAGCGGTAGACAATGTTTTCCAGAATACCCAATAGCGTCAGTCATTTGATTACATTATTTTGTCCATGCATAAAAAACTTTTCAAGATGATACAGGGCAACAAAGGAAGGAAGCAGGTTCAATGTTTAATCGCAGCCCTGACCTACGTCAACGTACAGTGCGCAAACAAATAAAATAGCGGAATCAAAACTATAAAACCGACCGATTTACTGAAGCCTCTATAGTACAACTTCTCTCGACAGAAAAGAAAGAAAAACTTAGGTACAGTAAAATGCACCATTTATATACATTTAATAACTTTTATACATACATTGAATTGAGAGTAACAAATAGTGGATTTTCTGTTGAAGAGTCATACCTTAATATCTGTCTATGCAGGTAGCGCTAAATTACACAAAAAAAGGCATATAATAGCACTGGATACATAGGAAAAGGATACAGGAAAATATAACTTAGGTATGCAAACTAATCGCAAATTGTACGCCCATATTATTATCATTGTGAGGATACATTTACCTGGCTTGAATATTATTATTTGAAATAAAGACACACGTGTTAGTATATAATAAGAAAAAATTAAGTATTTATTATGTATAATGACCTCCGAGTTCGTTTCATATGCAATAATATTTTGCCAAACAAAAAAAATATTTTTCCAGCTATGTTGACAATTACATCAGGAATCAGGCACGTGGGTCTTTGATGAATCCATTATGTGATGATAATAATTCATTGACTTTAATCATGAGTGTGAGAGCACTCTGCGCAATACAAACTGTAATTAAATACTCGTATGACGTCATGACTATCATTAGACGATATATATTATGTCAATAACTTTAAACTACTCCACGTACATGCAGTACGTGTATAATGTACGTAAAGTAACAACGTAGTATCCAAGAAATAAATTGAGAGCTGAAGTTAATGCCTCAATAAAACTGATAAAAGAACAATGAATTAACTAGTGCTCCAGTTCCAATTAATTTGAACGTTTATCAAAATAAACGAACACGACATTGGCGGGGCGACCCTACGTCCATGCATGACGTCACTTTCGCGCTACATGCTTACTTTACATATTCCTCCCGAGTCACGTCTCAATACTACATGTACGTAAAATGCAAGTGATAATAAGGAAGCATTTGCGCATTAACATTACATGTCATATACTTACTCTTTGTATGATATAGCTTCCACGTGCCGTCCTTCGATATAGTGGCGATGTGTGACGTGTCCACGTCGAAGGCAACGTCGTACACACCTGAAGAGTGGCCAGTTAGCTCGAACGCCTTTGTGATTTGTTTGAAATCACCGTTCTTTGTGAAGCACACCTCCATCACTTTGACGTCGGGTGCGAAACCCGTCGCGACCACAAAGCGGCCGCACGGTGAAACTTTTGCTGTGTGTGTCGTCACCAGGTATGTGTCGAGCCTCTCTAGTTGTTGCCCCTTCAGATCCCATATGACCATGTCGTTGTTTGATGAGCACGACATCATGAACTTGCCGTTACTGGATATGTCGAAGCCAACTACATCCACTTCATGGACCTGCGAATGCAAAAAATTTAGGCATGAATTTAGGTTTCTAATCTGTATGCTCTCTATTGCGTTGTAACCGCCAGAAAGAGGTCGCTGTAAGAGCTGTTACTGTTAAGCAAACTAGAAGTGATAAGAGTTAATACCAAACATGGATGTAGATCTAATATTTAACTAACGGATTATAGATAAGGCGATACTTAATGCAATAATGAGGTTGATACCTTGTGTAGGAATAAGCGCATAAGTTAACACGGAACTAGTATATTGTTGAATATTCAGTGTAGTCCTGACGCCTCGCACATCATGTTTTATGTAAGCAATATACATATGCGTGCGGAAAACGAACCAGAGAACCTTCCTGCGGCTAAAAATAATATTATTCGAGGCTGCGCGTGCGACGATCCGAACGTAGCTATACTTGAGCAATACAGCCAATCGGCCACACAATAAGCCAACCATAAATATTGCAATAAGTAAGCCATTATAGGCACTATTGCCTTCGCGTGAAGATAGCGTAAACGTTTAACAGATGGCGTAAACGCTTTGATCACTGTACCGCCAACATCAAAGTGCCATTGTTCTGGTGGAAGGTCTTTTTTAATCGTCAACAGGCACATAGTTACAAGATATCTACATATTTAAGATTTATGTAGACGAAACAGATTTCCAGGTATCAAAGTAAACCGATTTGAGTCCCAGTGTCGTGACCCGGATGACGCAAGCTCAACTTATATTTCAATAAGCTCTGTTTTCTGGGATTTTCTGTACATTTTTTATAAGTTATTTATTTGTCATTAACAATGCATAATTTTAGTATCACTACCAGTAAAAACCCCTGGACGGATTGTTTTCTTTCCTTGTCATTTAAGCAAAATCATCTCGTGCTACTCAAGTTTTGTGTTGTGGAGTAAATCGGGAAAGAACGAATCTTATAAATGGTCTGATGCAATTTCAAAGTTTATTTTTTTCATATCATTATGTAGATGTGTATCATTCGGTTGTTGAATATTCGTGATGGTAGAGTTCAGATAAATGCAACGTGAATTGCGCACAAAACTTAAACTTGCCCTCTCTATAAACACTGTTTCAAGCTCCCTCTGCTTTCACAAACTTTTAAAGGACTCGCTAATCAGATCAAACCAACAACCGAGCCTCCTATTTGGCCTTTAGCTAAGCTACTAAGTCAATATTATTGCCTGCAATACAACAACAAAGAAAAAGGTTATTGAGAGCAACACTTGCATAAATGGCAGCTCTACCATGTCAACCTGCTAACTAGTGCGACATTACATCGACCCCGATATTTGTGTAAATGTTAAACAGACTAGAATCAATACTGTAAAGTGAGTTATATTGTTTATTACATGTATGATAAATACAATTGATTATAAATATATTAATACTATCTGTTTCTGTACCTACATTTAAATTTGTAATCTTAGTTCTTCTTTAACAGTAGTCCTCATTTATAAGTGTGATTGCGTGTGTTCTAGATCACATATCAAAAAACTGATTCGATATAATCATCATTTAATTCAAAGCCAGCCGCCTCTTCAAATCAACTTTAGAATAGTGCTTTATGTATCTTCATACGTCGTCGGTTTATTTTGCTCTTTGAAACCCACATCAGCACTAACCAAAATTACCATGTGTTAACTGTATGAGCTTGTGACCTATTTAAATGTTTGAAAAGCACACCACATTTAGAAAACAGTTTCTATTTAAACATACTAGTACGAGACACTTTAACAGAAAACAAGTCCATGGTATAATGTTGTCTTCTTCAGCGGTTTCTTTAACGATGGGAATTATTGCAGCATTGAGACAGTGCAAAGAACATTCGAGAGTCGCTTCATGCACCACAATTAGCGAAATCTTGTGATCGTATCACCGCAAACAATAGCAAACATACAAAAACATGAGCCGTGTAAGATATATAACGAACAGATTTTCATACAGATTCATACATCGGACGAAACAATAGTCATTTCATATTTTATATATTTTTTGCGGAGGTTCATTGCCGAGTAACACAAGGTTGTTGATTTTTATACAAAATGTCGAAACACACATCTGCGGGCGTGACTGACATTGTGCCTCCTGCTGCTTTTATGGTGAATCCAACTTTTTTTTATCACAAGCGGAAGATAGACTATTCACTAAAGGTGATATATTCTGCACGGAATAATTGATTATGCTTGAATCATGCTTAAGCACTATTAAGACTAGATAAATCACGTAGTTATGTTGTGTATATTCTGATAGGCGGTAAGCTACGTATGTTGAGTGCGATTAGAGCCTACGTATATGGAAGATTTAGATATACCATTATGTACGTGTAGTATTAGGTACGTAGGTGTTATAGATGCGGTATCATCTGGTTCAAGTTAAAATATTTGTATATCAATGACTGACATCATGTTACCGAGCTTGCATCATCACAAACACAAAAACAGATATATGTGCAACAAACAGATCTTTGTTCGTATTACAATGAACATCGGGGAGTGATAAATAGTACGTGATATTGTCTACAATCGACACTTAGCTTCTCCGCAAAGCACGTAACATTTAATATAATCTCATTTCCATCACAGATACATGATGTAACATTTCAAAACGGGTTGTGAAACAGTAAGCATTGCGTTTCAAAAAAGTGTATTTCGTCACCACAACTGTATTCAAAATAACTGCTGTTTTGACCTGCGCCATTCCTGGCGTGTTCAGCGGAGAGCTGTGCCGATCTCCCTTACGACTTAATTGGTCTGTGAAGTTTCTTTTGTGGTGAAATGAATACCTTTTCCTTTAGTCCTTCAAGAAAAGTAGCAATTTAAAGATGAAATATTCGAAATTTATGCTTATAAAAGACCGCTTTAAATTGCCGTCATTAACTTCAGGTGTATTATTCGAAAATATACAAAGCTTGTCCTGCCTTGAGTAGAGCAGGAGGACAATGGAACTTATTTTTCTTTATTCTAGCATGAATAAATATTTTGTGTAAATAAACATTATAATTTTATTGGTTTTGTTTATTTAACTTATGTGACAGTTATTAAATTGAAAGTAAAATAATAAAAGACAAAGGAAACTGCGTTTAATTGCGCCTAGTCTACGCTCACATGCCAGTTTGTTGTTATAAATGATCAAGTTCTCAAATCTAAATAATTAAGTATCGATTAGCAGAGCTTGTTTACCAGTGTTCCAAATGAATTAATGAAATATTGCTCATAATACTCGTAGCACGTGTATCGCATCCCCGGCTGGCTGTGTGGTCGCCGTCTAATAATAGAGCACCCCATTTCTTCCCGTGGGCGTCGTAACTGGCGATTAAGGACTTATTCCGGGCGAGTGGGCCGCAGTTACTCATGAAATCAAATCATGACGCGAAAATCAGATTTAAGGGAATTTTTAATACTTGCCGAACTGCAAAAAATAAATTACCATGACCTGCGAGTTCCAAAGAGTTTGTGTTAGTTTAACACGAATCCAAAAACTATGTGTGGCTCATTTATAGCAGTATACGTTTACGTACTAATTTACTCATTGAACACGACGCTCATTAGGTACTCTTGCAACTACAAACGATAGGAAGTGCGTGGTCCATGAAAACAATGAATGTCACAGTAGTATCAATTTAATTTCCACGAAACCAAAATTTAAAGACCATTAGAGCGTGCATTTCAGGCAAAATTAATGAACACCAGTGCAGTAGATGTGAAATTTTGGCCGTCAACGTTAATTGGTGGGTGTGTTCGTATGTAAAAATAGGTATCTAGGCCAATATTGTTATACGGGGGCTACAGAAATGATTAGGCATTGAGGCATTGAGTACAATTCTGTAGCTTATCACTAACCGTGCGACTTGTGACTCACGCGCTGTAAATATACTTGGGAATCACTTGTAATGTACGTACCCATAACAAGGAACTAACTACAAGGTTGACTGTGTTTTTGTGTCTTCATTATCTTTTCGCGACTCACTAAGCTAATAAGGACCCTCATGAAGTGTTAAACCGCCTATCGGTCTGAATGTCACAGGTAGACTCTTTGTTTAGTTATCAGGGTTGTTCCACTGCCTTCTGGTATAAATATTTTGACGCGACGTCTGACTCCGCAACTCAGGTCATGCTCAAAAGTTTGCGTTACGAAAATCACCTTGTCCATAATCGATTGTTTCTAAGAAACTAAAGTGATACAAGCAGAATCTTTTGAAGCCCTTTTTTAGACCTTAGTTAAATCCTACATTGTGAAATAATTTAATTTCGGCCATTCTAGAAGTTTTTTTACGGTTTTTGAAACAATTACCTGAACGTCTTTTGTGTGAAGCAAAATGTTAAAGAGAAAACTTTCAAGTGATGTTACGCAAAATATTTCAAAGAGAAACTCTCCCTCAGTTTTACAATAAGGATTGTATGGTTCTGTTGAAATATTTTTCGGGGAAAGCTAACTTCGTTTTAAGTCATACATCAAGGATTGATAATCATAATTTAATTACGTAACAGCACAATTCATTAGAAGCTTCCACTCTTAAAAAAATTCGTCTTTACAACAAAACTAGCTTTACACAACCAGTAAAAACATTTCTCAAGAATTCAAACAGCAATTACGCAAAAGTTCCTAAAACAATACCACTGTCTCGGTGATACAGTAATCAAATGCGAGCCCATCAATAATAATAAAAAAACTACTTAATATACTTAATACAATAACACAAGGGTTTAATGAAAGACTGTTACTGTTACAATTATAAGCATATAGGTATGCATGATGAAATTGCAATGCCCTAACAGGGCCACTATGTTCTAAGAACTGATATCCTCTGTTAAGAACTTTATTTATGTACACATAGTTAGCAATAAAGAATTTGAATTTGAATTTGAATTTGACTAGTTAGCAATTAATTTACTGAAGCCGCGCCTTCACCCGTGGATACCATAATAACGAAACGCGGAACATCAAGACTTGCATTCAACCACAAACAGCAATTAAAATACGCGTTTAATGATTACAGAGAGATAAATTAAGTACATAATAACACGTTGATTGCTACCAAAAATAGTTCTCGTTCTCATAGAGCTTCATTCTTACGTCACGGCAAAACGGCACGTTGGCGTGACGTCAACACTGTTATGTTTCTTGAAATAGGAGGGTAGATATTGTATTGAGCCTTTGAAACCTTCGTCTAATATTAGAAGTTGGTTGAACACGACTGTGGAAGTATTAATAAATTAACCTATTGCGTATTTAACTTCTTTCACAACTCATTGAAATATTAGTTAATACTTTTAGCCTCCCAATTTCGTTTAAGCTGATGAAATTTTGTGCAAAGGAGACCACTAAAAGCATCGGAGAAAGCAAGTTCGTATATCCTCTGTAGACGAGTAGTTTCTTTGTGTAGAATGAGGTTGCGAGATTTCAAGTTTGTCAAAGCTTATGCAAACCTGAAATTCGAGTGAAACCATTTCATTAGTTCAGCACCTTTTATATACAGTTTTAAATTAGATAGATCCTTAAAGCTGTGCGGGTTTTTTAACACATTATATTGAAATATGTGTCGTGATGGTCCAGTGGTTAAGGCCTCGCCTCTCATGCACTAGGTTGTGGGGTCAAATCCGGGCAAGTACCAATGTAAATTTTTCAATTAATTACTGACATCGGTGAAGGAAAATATCGTGAGGAAACCTTAACTTATAGTTAATATAAGTCTGAAATCGCCAACCCGTTTTGAGCAAGCGTGGTGATCAATGCTCGTGCCTTCTCTGCGTGAGAAGAGGTCTTGGCCCTGCAGTGGGACAGTAACAGGCTGGTATTATTATTATAATGAAATAATCAAATTATACCATGTACAAGCTGATTGCTGAATCAATTATATGTAAATGGTAATTCCCATGAAATTACTCGTTAGTTGTTATTCGCTCTGAATTCATGGAAATATTTTAGGTATCAATAAAACAATGAGTAAGCTCTAAACACTAGTACATTTTCAGGGGCAGAATGTTGACACGGACTCATGTTGCACATACCGTTATATTTACGCATATTTTTACAACAGCTGCATGACTCATGCACAGTACCTAGTCTTGAACTGTGACACACAAAGAGCTTAGCTTTACGTAATACACCCAAAGGATATTGAATGGTCGTTGGAGTTTGGCATCACGCCCATATCTCGAATTGACTAACTACGAAGATTTGTATCAATATCTAGTAAAACTTTAACCATATAATCTGTTTTGATAAAAGTAGATGCAGACGATTGGATAAGTCTAGAATTCAAATGTGGGAGTATATTTGAACGAGAGCAATTAAAAATCAATAAGCACATATGCATGTGGGTCATCTCGGATATAGTCGCGGTACGTATCTGCGCAGTAACGCCTGTCTGCCCGAGCCGATATCGGCCGGGCCGCGGCCGGAGCCGGCCACACTGTACCAATATGTACTGCATTGTATAAACATGCAACGGACAAAGCTTTGCTCTTTGTCCTAAAATTTCCTTTACAATAATACGTGCAATACCTACTTGTTACGGGTAAGACATGCTTTTCAGACTCGTTAAATGACAATCGACTCTACTACTGCCTGAATTCCGAACAATGCCACATCTAAATAAAAAATATAAAGATACTGAAGACAATTAATTCTACTTGTAAACACTTCTAATGGATCCTAATTATGTGTATAAGATATGCTAATAAGATATATGCTATGAGATATGAAAACGATGCTTCAATATTTAGGAATTAGTTAGGATAAAAGGGGTTTAGTGCTAATCAGTAATCAAACAATGTGAAAGTAAGTAGTTTTTCAGCAAGGTGTCAAGACTCCCAACAGATAAACAATGCTACTCCACATACGTGAAGTTTATCCCAGATGACAGCCTGTAGTAATTCCAATTGCAACGAGGGGTGACGCGACTCTGACGTGACGGGGCGCACAAACGAAAATGAAACCTTTTGTCGCGTTTGCATGAGCGTACAAATTTTTAAGTACTTGTACTCTTTAGCTGTCATTTGTAGCGATGATTTCATTCATTCGCATAACACTACAATACGCCTATTTTCCTCGAAGTATTGTATAGTATAGCCTATTTCAGTTAGTTTTCGTGTCATAGGGAGCGAGGATCTTATTGCCAACAACTGCACAGTGCAATCCAGACGCCGCATTTTCATATTTTTTTGCAGTTACAGATCCTTTTTCAACACACTAGATAAGCTTCTCTTTTGCAAGTTTCCATTTTAAGTCCGACAAGCTTATCTTATTGCGCAGAAGAGCCATGCCATTGAACTTCTTTTGTTCCTTGTGGCCACTTGTTATTGGTACCAAATGTAGAACAAATCATTTACTACACTAACCGTTTAGCGGTCGTTTAAAAGGCAGAAATGTTTTTTGTCTGAAAGAGAAATGGCCACCACACACACACGCTCGTACGACCTCTATAATCTTCGTCAATTACCACTTAAATGATTGAAACTTCTTCCTAGTTGCGCGACAATATTGATAAATATGGTTACCTGAGTCGGTCATTCGTCGTCATTTGATGGACAGTCGCCCTTAATGCGTTACCAGTAACGACCAACCTAAATGGTTTGGTTTGATATAATTTAAACTAATTAGTTAATCCCATTTATTACTCCATTGATAAGACAGTCACAGTTTCCTGCCTAAGTATTCAATTTTACAAAAAATATAAAATATTAGATTAGGTACTTAACGAGAAACTTCTCATTTTCCTATGCTGAAATAAACTGAAATAATGCATTCTTCAATTTGATTTTTCATTAGCTCAAGAGCTAATTAGGTTAACGACCCTATTTTTTCCGCATCAAGTTTACTACAATATCTACAATCATTTTATCACCAGCGAATAATGTCTGGTGATAATAAAATCGTCTGATGATTACATTGTCAATAAATCTGTTTTTCAGTATCTGCCAAAGCTGAGCACATACCGAGACAATAACAATGATTTGCTATATTTTTATTATAATACATCAAATTCAATATTAGTTAAGACTTAAGAACATTGGTTGTAGCGAGTAAGGTACATTAGTCCACTTATTCTTCAAACAAAGGCTATTTTTATTGATAATGTCTGTGTAATTATTTGCATGAGTACAACATAAACTTTTCCGGGGTGGTGAAAGAATTGCGAGTACTTCTTTGTCAAAGTATCGTGGGTAGCTGTTTGTTTATAATGTTATCAGTTGAAAACAGATTTGTTTTATATTATAATCGTGTTGATTTAGCGTTATCGTAACGCGTAGTGGAAGTGGTGCTGACTAATTGCTTTGATTGTGAAGGCTTTCATAATCTGGTGTCGATAAGAGACCGGACCGATCGGGTTTACTGTGCGTTACAAAGACTTTATCTGGAGACGATGAAAGTCCGTTGGCAAATCTGATTTTGGAGATAGCAATACGTATTAGTAATAGGTACCTTTGTACTTTAACATATCACAACACCTAAAATTAATTCTAACATCCGTTTCGTCGATTAATCCTATCATCATTAATTAGGTGCATGGACAACAGCAATCGGTTATACTGCCAGCATCACCCTGCGATACAATGGCCGTTCATAGTCCGAACTCCGAACAGACCTTCACGGGTTGATGTACTGTACAACCGTCTTGTTTAGTACGTGCCATGAAAGTACAACATACACACTTAAGCTCTGTAAATATTTTGACGACGCGTACCAAAGCCTTTTGATTATTGATTAGGAGGATTATTTATGCTGAAAATTGTTTTGAAAGGATTAAGGATCAGAGATTGATCGATTACTAATTACGTAATTAGATAGTAGAACTAAGAGACATCAAATTGAAATTGCTTTTTAACCGACGAAGAAAAGGAGGAGGTTCTCAAGGCGACGCGTTTATATATTTTTGTTAATGTTTGTATGATCTTGATCATAAATGATGCATAACTTTTTACAGAGGGTCCGATTTTTTTCAAGTCAGGTTTAAAACAATAACATTTTACATGAACGCGCGAAGAAGAACGGGCAAGAAAATCCACGGACACTCTTTTAAATCAAAATATGTTTACAAAATATTAGTTACTTACATCATTCATGTTGAAATTATACATATGAGAACGATGCAGAACGTTAAAAGCGTCCTTAATAAAAATAAAAAGAAAACAGTTTAGTAATTAAATTATCTAAATTAAGCCGTGGCAACTAAGAGGTGACCAGTCCCTACTGACGGCGCCCGTTCACGAACCTGACGCATGGATTAGCATCATTCAGCTCACAGCACCATTTTGAAGAGAAAGAGAGCTAAATGAGTCAACATACGCGCCACCATCAGCGGGACATTAGAGTGAGCATGACATACTCTCAGCCGCCAGGGCTCATTCAAGTCAATGAAAGACATTGGTCCAGTAAATGGTAGCTTTATAGTAGGTACATAGTACTCACACACAGTGGCGCTACTACGTATCTGGCATGTTACGTTACCTACCTACATGTTTCTCTTTGTGATTCGTATTGTCAAAAGGTACTCGTAATCCCAATCCCAAGTGCCTATATGAAAAGAAGAACTTCAATGGTTAAGTATAATTGGTTTCCTATTTAAGTTCGGGGTTGTTGATGTTTTGCAGGGTCCTACCGAATTTCGTTTATTGGCAATGTCCATTTTCGTAAGTTTTCGTTTAAGGCCGAAAAAACCTGTTTTCGGTCGAACTCTAGTTTTGTTACTTCTTGGGAAGAAAAGTCTTTGTTAAACTTATCAGAATATTTACCACTATACTCGTAAATAGTCAGAATAGACGTAAGCTCTGTTACAAGACTATTCTAATGGGACTTTTTTTTTCTCCTTATGCAAAGCAATTCACGGATTTTCAGCTTCACAGGCTCAAAAATATCAACATCAATTCTTGTTTTTCTTGTAAGTACCTAAACCAAAATTTCCAAGACCTACAGCAAATTCCCAAGACGTCAAGCTTTAAAGTCGCCAAAAAATTAAATTATTCATATGTTGTTCATAAAAACATCTCGCCATGCCGCTTATGACGATTCGTTTCGGCACTGACCTAATCAGAGCAATGTCATCACACGTAATTTTTTGCATCATACTGTATTTCCGTAGCGCTAATAGAATGATTCACGGATCAAAAAGCAACAACTAAACGATTATGTATCAGAAGTGCTGATTTATTAGTTTATCTTCTTTTATTTTAAAGAAATCTATTGTGCAATTATGTGTTATTCCATAACGACTAGCTTGATCTTGAAATTGATTTCAAGATCGAGCTAGTTTTTTACCTAAGTTGACCTGACATAGACAATAAAACCCAGATTCTAAATAGGTTCATTGATATCAAAAAGAGAAGTTCCTTAAATAAACCTATATAAAAGTAGGTATTATACAAAACCACATGCACTTGGATCAGATAGACATTAAGCCGCAATGGCTTAGAAACATGGATTATTTATCCATCTTAGATATCGCAAAGGATTTTTTTTTAAAGATTTTTAACAAAAGAAAACAAAGATCTCAAAAGGCGCTTAGTATCGGTCACTTTAATAAAATGTAGTGGTTGTGGTCGAACATTCCACGACCGGCATACATGTATATTGAACTCTAATTTGAATTTTCAACAGCCGCGGCCATTGCTCCTTGCATGCGGTTACACTAAGACGCCCACCTATTTTCAACTGCGCCACGCTTTAATGTTTATTTCACGTTATAGCTCAAAAACAAATGTAAATATTTCTCTCCTATTTGATCTTATGAATGTGACTTTGGGGATGCATTGCAAACAAACACGATCCTCAATAGACTAATCTAGAGGACAAACTAAACAGGGCGATGATACACCATTAGGTCAATGTGCCTAAAACGATGAGCCCAGACTATAAATAAAAATATTTGTTCTACTTATCAAATTAATCCAAAATATTTTCGATTAGATAAGGACGTGGATTAACAGTAATGAAACATCAATTCTCGAGTATCCAACGATAATGCAACGGCTTTATTGATATGCTACTCATGAAATCGTACACGCTTGTGATTTGATACATGCACCTAATCCTTTCTCACATAACTATCAAAACAATGGTTTCACAGAGTTAGCTACAAATTTTTATGTAACTATTATGACACGAATAGGTACATAACCTATTGACCTACTTTCCTGAGCATTAATACAAAGTATATTTGAGCAGATAGTACACGTACATATTGGTACAATGTACGGCCTGTGCGCCTAGGCGCGTGTCGTGAGATGGTACGATGCATCTGCAGCCGAGATAACGAGAGATAACCACTAATAGCTCTTACATAACTAATAGTAGCATATAAGTTGCGAGTTTCAACGACAATAAACTAAGCAATAATAGATAATTACATTCAGTGAAACTACCAGTAAAAGTATGCCAGGATAATATGGTTGCATAAACTCTGCATTATGTTGACTACCGAATATTAGAGGTTCGTTAGATGTTACCTGCATCTCTACAGAAGACATACAAAGTGAAACACTTGATAAGACGTTGCACTCTGCAGATCAACGGACAAAAAAATGTGTCGTTTTAAATTCGAGCGATGAGCAAGTCAACAAGAATTGTGGGTAGGTAGGCAGGTAGAGAACGTTGTTGAGACAGAAAGACTCACTAACCTTATCGAAAGTGATGACCGGCGCCGCCGACCCTATGGTGCCATCCTTTTTCTTCTCTATCTTGTAGACTATGATGTGATTCTCACGCACGGTGTGGCAAATAAATGCCTTAGAATCTGGACTCCAGGCGACGTGGGACGCGTGGTCAAATTCGATGTTCACACGCAATGTTTTGTGTTCTTTGTGGTTTAGATCCCGAACGTCCCAGAGGATCACGGAGCCATCTGAATACAATACCTATCGGTTATTAAACGCCCTCAGAAGATCCTCATAATATGGCGCACGTCAGCCGCACAAAATTCAAAGAAATATAAAATCAATATAAGGTCATAGAACCTCTTCGAGTTTGACTTTTGGGAGCGCGTCGAAGTCACCCCAAAATACTGTTATGAGAACGTTAACTTATTTTAAATTCTATTGTTTGTGAAAGTAATAAAAATGCTTTAAGTTCTAATTGGACTATCAAATCTAATACTAACAGAGTATTGTGACTAATTTAAAAGCCATTAATTTTTCTTTTCAGGTTGACGAGTCAAGGTAAGGTTAGTTACCTTCTGTGGTAAGTAGGTACCTACTTAATATAAACAATATATAGATACTGTATGTAACACTCTAGTTCGGCATTGTTTTCAGGCAACAAACCCCTACCGACTGTCATTTACACTTCTCATTGACTAGCCGGTTTTGTTTCTGTGGGATTTGAGTCAGAATTGGCCCATTGTCAGCTACATATTCGCAAATTATTTCAGTCTGTATTATCTGAACTAAAGACAAACTTCTGGAAATTAATCTATGTATTCATTACATTATATAATACTGTATACAAAAACTGAAGGCCATGCGGTTAGATGAATATCTGTATATAAACACATTATAATAATTCAGGTTTAACCAACTTGGCTTCCCGCGAGAACTAATTATAAACCATCAATTATGTATGAAGTCGTTCATTTTTGAATATGATTATGAAGCGAATGAGTATTTACTTAACCAGAACACTATTATCTGTTATTCATACAACGATGTTCTCGTGCTCTTTCTAGGAAGCAAAATATGCATCGGAATATAATTTTGTTAAGTACTATCAAAGTAGGTAAAATGAATTATGCATGCAACAATGAGTGAACCGGTAAAAGGTCAACGGACCACTTGAGATATCGAAACTGAGTCACTGTATCAAGGCCTCATGATTTCAGGCACTGCGAATTTAAGTTCCCTACCTCGGTAGCGGGGCAACGATTTCATGGTAAGCGTTACAATACCAAATCTCAACTTAGAGTGCTATGATATTTTTTTGATACTACGGGCTATTATTTATATAGCAGCCTTGGACGGTATATAAATAAATATTGTCAATTCAGGAAACGTTTTGGAGAAACATTGTCGAATTTAATTGAAAAAACATAATAGGTATAAAAGGCACCTGCCAGTATGACCTACACCCAAATAACAGTATAATAATATATCAATCAGTTAAATGTACGTACCCAGTTAGTTTAAACTGCGGTCTGTACTTTAACAGATGCAACACAACATTAATACATATCCTTGTGCAGTTGTGCCTCGTTTAAATCATTCATGTCACGATGTTACGTCTAGCAATATCCTAGTAATTAAAAGATTGTCTGAAGATCCGTAACGATCAGATAATTGATTGCAAGAATAAAAATATTTTTTTAATTTGGAACGCGTTTAACTCTTTTCGTTCATTGGCCTCTTCGAGCATCAAGAACTAGGAAGTATGTTGGTGGCTAACGTAGAAATAAAAAAATAATACAATAGCCATCATGTATGATTGTTACGTAGGTATGTTTATATTTTTGTGTTTATTTAAAATAATCATGACTGTTGGTTCGTACATATATAATGAGCCCACCGATTCTTATCCGAGACAAAAACTCGTCTGTGTCAGTAATACTCGAACCAAATTCAAGGTCCAATGGCATTGTTAGTCTGGTTGAGGCCAGCCACCATCGCGATTCTTTATGTAGGCAGTAGGTGGTTACATATGTACTACCTACTTCTACAACGATAAATTCATTTAAGACTTCCATGATTTGGTTAAATGAGCACACCCATTATGAATCATAGGTTTATAAATGATTCATCGTTTTAATGAGTTCAGTGACATTGAATTTTCTCAAAATCGAATAAAGACTGCACAGCAAAGTACATACTAAGGTAGTGTGTAAGTATACGTTCGCCTTATACAAAGCGCCTATGAATAAAGTATTGCATGGTGAGGTCCACGTAGGCGTGTCGGAGTGTGGCCGGTGACGAAACAACGCCTCATTTTGTGCAAGTATTATTGTGAAAGAGGTACCTATTGACGCGGAGGCGAGTCCGGCGACGACGCCGCCACGGAGGCCAACACGATGTACTCTCAATACTATTATGCATAAGTCACCTCTACATACGAACATCGTTAAACCAATGGCTCCTAATATTTCAAGACAAAAACTTAACAACACACGAGCAAAAAATAATATATACTTAATTACTTCCATTCTGACTTGTAACAAAGTACATTTGTGACTGAAGGTTAGGAAAAAGATAAACGATTCACAAACACCAAAATTAACTTGAATATAATTGAGTACTACGGTAATAAACTTATAGTTTCTTCGATTGCAATAGTAAACACGCGTTTATCGAGTTTTCGTACAAAAATTACGACACAGCGACTGTAACAATCAGACAACACGAATACGATACGGAGGTTACACACAAACGCCAGCGATACAAACATGCCAGTATCATCTGATTGTGCTGATATCATTATCGGTATCACGAATTTATCGCACTGTACAATACTTACGTTTCTATACTGATCTATTTTGGGCTGTTTCATTCGATCCGGTGCTGACGTGGCGCGGCTGTCGTCTGCTCTCTTTCGTGGAAATGTGCCCGCTCACCGGTAGATAGCCGCACGTCATTAATGTTATTTGTTGATACTAAGAGTCACATCACAAACTATGCTATCATTCATAACAAGCCGGCTGTCATTGTGTTTATTTTAAATATTTGACATCATATTGTAATATCTCGATCTCAAGATAAAGAGAGTATCAGACGTATTGTTCAGAAATCCTACATCATATTTAATTATGTTACACGTTGATTAGATAATACAGCGTGGAGCTATTAAGAATAGGTTACGCTATCTGTTAAGGAAATTGTAAAATGTAATACATGTCCTTAATGATTAGGTGGCCCTGTTCGATTGGCACCATTTTTCTATGAATTTAGCAAACATAATTCTAGCGCGTAGTATTTGCTCGACTTTGTAATTGTGATCTTTTTGTGAATTGAATATAAACGTTTGGACGACACGAAACGTAAACAAAACGCTCATACAGACGACGGGCGGGAGGGCGTTGCTCTTTCTTAGCTGATATACGCAGTATCTTGTGTATTTTACATATATGTTTTTGAAATTTCTATCGTACGTTGTCCTATACAGGTAAACATAATAACATAATAGATGCACATTAACTCCATTCAAAACACAAGCCTATAATACCATGGTACTATGAACCAATTGAAATAAAATTACTTAATTGTTCTAATCGAATCTCAGCAATTTCCCAAAGAATTGGGCTTTTCTAGTGGAAGATATTGCGGACGCATATATCATCATGCTAGTTTCATCATTAATATTTTATGTAAGAGCGTTACGTAAACTGGCTTTGAGTGCACGGTCATTCAATTATATCTGATTAAATAAGCGCCTCTTTAGAGTTAAACTAGAGTGTTATACACTTTGTGTGTTGAAGAGCTGCATTAAAAATTTTAAACTATACAATACATTATGATTAATACTTTTACTTATGCATCATATTATTATAGGTCAGGCGATCATTGAAAAAGCTTTTACCGGGAATCCACATCGATGTGCACTGACTCAGTTCTTATGAATAACAAAAAGTAGCTGACGCTACGGCTTAGTCATTAGGAAAATTACATCATTATATTATGATGTACATAAATATTGATAAAGAATTCGGCATCACAACAATCTTGAGGAAGTTTCGTTTAAGAATCATAAGTTTTCTGTGAACTTGGAGACTACGCACGTGTGATTTTCCCTGTAGTGTTTCCGTTCCCCTCATTCATGAATCATTAGTAGTATTGGTATTATCTCGCAATCTGGGAATCCCTTACGTCAGAAAAATATTTTATATACAGCAAGTCTAAGCAGCTACGAAGAGACACCTACGTAATAATGAGTATCGTGTAGCAAGTTTATTATAAGTGATTATTCTGATAAACAATAATAACTAAGCGAGTGAAAAACTGTCGAGTTGCATAGCTAAACTAGCACTGGTTACGTAGTAGAGAAACCTAACACAGTGAAAGTTTTTATGGCTCTACCTACAGTGACACACAAAACACTACCACAGTTTAATCTAACGGATTATTAATGTCGAATATAAAACGGTGTCACAGTTAATTTTATTCTGACATTTCGGAAACGTTAAGCTTAAATTAGATGCATGATATGTTGTAATTTAAGCGCAGTTATAAGTTGTTTTCATATGTACATACCCAATTTCTTTTGTGTGTTTAGGATCAGGATAAAACAAACAAAGTTTTAAGAAAAAATATCACGTTTATTGCTGTAATTGCAATTCGAAGGCACATACTGTTACAGTACGCGCAGCTCCGTCAACGTGACGAATTTGTCACTTAAAAATTGTCAGTCCTCAATCATTGTTTCGTGTCCATAGAACAGTCGTCTTAAACTTAACTCAGTATTTAGGCGGCACTAATTAACGGATCATACGGCTGCAGCATGGGTAGTTGGTTCGAAATACGTGTCCGGTTTGCGATGGCTCGTTCTTCGTGTACTTTCAGAAGTACTAGGTCCATAGCGGCGCGGGCATCTTCCAGGGGCGAGTGGCCAGCACTGCCGCGCTGCACGATGCGCCCGAGCAGCTCCTCCGAGAGCGCCCGCAGCGAGCGGCGCATGGGGAAGCCTCGCGCGTGCGGGTACAGCGCGCAAGTGTCCACCACTGCGCTATGCAACAGCTTCAGTGCACGCAGGTCATTATCCAGGGCATGTCCGATCAGAATCGTGTCTGTACCCACGAAGCCAAGTATATCATTTTGTACATCTCGTAGCGTCTTAGTCGCGCGCGCCAAGTCGCGCGGCCTGATGCCCGAGAAACGGGTGTTGTGATCAACTACAGGTGAGCTCGGTTTCACTAGTGATTTGTATACAAGACGGCCATCAGCAGCGATGACCGCAATACTAGCTAATTCCAGGCCTGCCGTTGTGTAACACATCTCTGTATCGATGGCGTATACACCACCGCGAGGCGAACGGGCACGCACATAACCTTCGAGAGGCCCATTCATGCCTGGACGAGTGCCGCTCCAAACATGGAAGCGAGCTGTGCTGCAACCTCTGACGCCCAATGGCGACTTGCAGCAAGTGTAACGGCAATCCCCACTCACACGTCCCCAATGATAGAGACACGGTTCATCCTTGAGATATTCACCTTCGCGAGTCATTCGAAACATTTTATCACAACGTACACACAAATGTTCCACTGTATCCGCTTCTTCATCACTGTCGGAGCGCGGAGTCGAACCCAACGACCCGCGGCCGCTGTCGCCTTGCGAGCCGGGCACAAACTCCGGTGCGTTGACGTCCCAAGTCGTAGCTGGCAGAGGTCTAGGTCGAGGCGGCGGATTGATATACACCACAGCTTTCGACGAGTTTGGATCAATCTCGAGCGGATATCCCAGCGTCCACATGCGCTTGGGTGACAGAAGATGCGGTCGGAGTGCTTCTACCAGTTCTTCAGTGGAGATTCTCGACGGCGTCGACGGCGTCGGCGGCGCGGACGGGGGGCGGCGTCGATCGCGCGGCTTGCGCCGGCGTGCTGCAGCGCTGGCAGAGTCCACCGACGCGAGGGTCTCTTCATAAAACCAATCGTGTAATTGAATACAAAAATGCATGTTTCTGTACTGGCTTGTGTACACATAGAGTCGAGATAGCGAGCGCGGAGCTGGAGGCAGAGATACGTGCTATCGCGCGCGCGGGCGCTGTACTAATGGCGCGATGGTGGGGCAGCCTACGCTTTATACGTTACGAGGTAGCGCGCGTTCGTTAACGGGACACGCCAATCGACCGGCCTATTCTCATTTTTCTAAACAATAAAAAGCTTGATATTTGTAAATAGTGAAAAGTGAGATTGTATAAAAAGTGTCTTATTAAAATAAATGCTTAACGCAACATTGGTTAGACTACTTCTAATCCTAAATGCTATCGAGAAAGTCCCGCACGGTTTGTTTACACAGATCAGCTGATTTTCCGCGTGGTGTTTACGTACAGTTATAAATAAAAACGACGCCATGTGGCATTTTTTAAGAAAATATTCTTTAGCAATGACATTTCTTCTATGGAATATAATATGATACATTCAACTACGGTTTAATTGTATTTATGTTAATAGGAAAATACTAAGAAGTAATAAATTAAATAATGATTCAGTCATTATTGAATTTTACGTGTAATTTTCGTAAATATGCTTTCTGGTGAAATCATTATGAAGCCTGTAGATAGTAATAATCGAAGAAGTTAATTGTGAGTGAGTACAGCCGGTAGCGGAAGGAAGGACGGCCATTGCCCTACCCTGACTCCGCTGTGTATAAGAAAATCGTATTTAATCAAAATAAACTCTCTCTGTTTGTCTCAGGGTTTATTTAAGTCGCTCTTTAGCGTTTAATGGCTCAATAATGTAAGGATTAAATACTGTTTACATGTAAATTCTTTCTTCTTTGTGAAATATAATTTGTCTGTATGAGTCACTAGAGTTTAGGATGAAACTTACACAGTTTTTCGGAATATTTGCATATGTGACTAAATACAGATAGTGATCGTACGTGTTACGGAAAACATTTATGGGGCAAGATATTGAGGAAATGTTTATTTATGCTTTCACAATAAATGTTTGTTTTATCAGCTTTATCGTGTGTTTTACTTTTAATTAAGTTATCTCCATCATTTGAACTAATTAGGTAGGTATCTAGATCTGTTTGTATAGAAACTCGTTAATTGTTTTTGTTGATAAACAATTGCTCCAATAAGTTATTTTTATTCGGATCAATAATCTGTAATGAACTTCACTATCAAGCGCATGTGCGCACGAAGGATACGGTATATAATCGCAATAATATGTCTGTCTGTCTGTCGGTGCGTACATCGTGCGGTTGCTGTTGACTGGTATAGACGTAGCTACATGTATATGGCACGAGCGTGTGAGCATGTGTGCTGAGCAGTTGTTTGTATACAGAAGCGCGTGTGGGCGCGGCGCGCTGGTCGCTGACACCGGCGATAACCTTCGATGTCAAACGCGCATCGACTCGCCGAACGGTACCGTACACGATACTTGTGTTGGCCCGTGCGACCACTTTGTCTAAACTGATATGATTCCTATGATTTTTTTTTGTGCCGGGAGGACACTGCTCGACACATCAGATGGCGCGAAGCAGTTTATAAAACATGTAAAAACTAAGAATCAGTAGAGCCGCTCTGGGAAATGGAACCGGACTCTACGAGTACACCGGATTGTGGAGCAGCTATTCTGCTTGTAAATTCCTTGAAGAGCTTTATACAGGGTAGGTATCCAACAGGCATAATGTAATTTCATTAAATTTATTCATATATTCAGTTGTGTAAACAAAACGTCTTACAATTTATGTGACAAAATAAATGTATTAAATTCACTTATTTCAATATTTATTGTCTACGATTTTATTTAAATTTTATATATACGGGTATTTGCCTGTTTTAAATACACTTATTTTAATATTAATTGTCCACAATTTTATTTAAATTTTATAAATAGGTATTTGCCGTCTATGTGTTTCTAGCAGATTACCTACTTTAGAAAATGTAGGACGATCTACTCTGATGTTTGAAATTAAATTCTCTTTTGTGGGTGTGTGCGTTGGTAGTACGCAAATGAAACAGATTATATATTACCACTTGTAACACGGCATTTTTTACATGAACTAGAATACGGTTACGTTTATAAGATTGTGAACGAGTCGATATAATTGAAAACTATGTCATCTAAACTTATATTCAGCGACGAATGATAAGATATAGTATTATCTACGAAGTGCCAAATATTAGTTGTTTGTTTATCGTTATTTAATACGCTCATTAAAGATTATTAACGATGCGCTGCGAATGCTCTCGTTAAACTCTCGTCTAGCTAAACGTGTTTATGTTACGTGCGAACGCGTTACAATAGACGAACCGGGACTGGAGGTATTCCCCATCCATGTCGCGGCGCTAGTCGCGTCACACCTGGATTTACTTCAACACTACCATGATATCCGTTATAAGAGAACTGTATAAATGGAATAAGTGGTAGTCTACGACGCCAATAATAAACGTAAACGCCTACTTTTGTTGTTCTACTCGCGATCGCGGTCAGTGGGCCACGGCAAGCGATGAGTATTACCGGAACTTAAAATTTCAGTTACCTATGCTGTTCGAGAGACCTTGACAGTAAAAACAAATATGGTAAATGATTACAGACAGGCTCTACGTCACACACGCACGTTAAATATTGCCGACACACTGGAGTACTGTGACCATATTGAGAAATGATTGCATGAATAATACAACTTATTACGTTAATGACCCAAAAATATATACATATAAGATGGTTTTAAGTACATAAGCATTGTATTGACAAATAAAACATTCGACTTCTAACTAACGAACTGGATACCGTCTTGATTTGATTGTGAGAATTTTTTCACCAACGAACCGTCAGTTTTTTCGCGGTGGTATGACGGTGTATTTCAAAGCTTCGGTTCAGACTCAGATGTCAACACAGTTTTTATCAGAGAACTCGTAACCAAAGAACCTGTTACATCATAACCAGTTTGTGAATTTACCACAACGTGTCGACTTGCTTTAATATTTGTAATTATATGTATGTAAATGATACAGTGGAATCATTAATGAACAAAATATAAAAATACAGTTTTATGTCAAATTAATTAATTGTCTAAACATCTAACGTTCTCATTGTTATGTCTGTTCCAAAATAACTGTGATAATCAGTGTGTGGGTCACAGAGTAACAACAAAGCAAGTGCGGGCTGATAACATCGCGGCACAATGTTTTGGTGAAAGTTGTACATCATCGGCAGCTGACCACTGTCACGCAACTGCAAGTAGGTCAAGGAGCTTGCGTAGCCACTGTGACTAAGCCAACCGTATGAATGGCTCGCAGTTTTAAGCCATATGAATAAGCTTATCGATATTACATTAGCTGAATACAGTAAATATTCGAGGGAATGACTAACAATAGGAAATATGTAATAAATGACAACGGAAACATAATAGAAGGGTGATGTAAAGTGAACAATAAACGTCGCAATAACACACCCACTAATGTAAACAAAATAGACAACCGCTAAATTCTCAAGTCTTTGTGTAACCAATAAACATCGGACGCGTAGAAATGATTTTCTTAAGTAGGTAAATGATATGAGGCAGATTAGCATAAAATTATAAAAAAACTTGATCTAAATAGTTGCTTAAATGGCTTCTGCGAGGTTCAAAAACACTAACACGGATAGAGCTGGCGCTAATAAGGACTATTGAAATAACGGTGGATTGAAGAAGAGCAAACCAGTCGGTAACAAACCGGAAAAATAACGTTTTCGGGCCACGTCCACCTACAGCGTTGACACCGTGGTTCACATACTACCATATACGAGACGAGCATATAATGATACGTCTGATTTTGTCGTATCATCTTTGTCAAAACAAAATTATTTTTGCGATATTATTCAAGTCATTACGTATGGTACAACACTCACAATAAACAAGTCAATCTTAAACATAGCTTCCTTTTGTATAAAGATTGTTTTAAAGATTGAATTCAAAGTCTAAAGATCGAACGTCGTCAACTGTCTGAGAGTATAAGGACAAAGAAGTGTTTATCCACAGAGATGTGTGTTCAGCGTTACCTTCATATTTCCACCTACGTAAAGTGCAGGCTCTAGTAATTATTATCGTACAATGCTTTTTATACTCATCAAAGTCAAAGATAAATGGGAGTAAATTGACGTTTGAAAATTCATGGACAGCCGATAATGATCGCGTAGCGTTGGTAACTATTTGAAAACGGTTTTAGAACGCATCGATTACTATTTGCAGTACGTTTATTGCACGAGTTGCTGATTTTCAATAATGTAGAATGATTTGGATTTGTGTATCGGTTCTAAGCCAAGGTTCTTATTTTTATTTGGATTTCAGACTAACTTTATTTGCCTGTATTCTAAAATGTCCTAAAAAAAATCTCATTCGTATGGTATGGAAAATGAGCTTTTGATAAATTTACCAACTACAGTATATCCTCTTCCTAGACACAATATTAAAATACAACAAAAGCATTGTTAGTCCATAAATAAACTAATTATATCTTATCTAATGCATACGTTTTTTACGTGGGATATGGTCAACCGCTACGTGCAGTTACACCCTAATGAGTACAGGTATGAAGTTAGATGTAATATACATATTTGTTAGAATTCGTTTTTGGTAGCAAGAAGACTCAGTACGTGGGTTAGAAGCCCACACATTCGCCCAAGATCACTATTAATTTTGTACTAATGACAAATTCTAAATAGCTGCTTTATAGACAGATCACCGATTTATAGATACCTATCATGTACTCGGAATTCTTATAATGGTTTTACGTTAAGAGGCCTATTACATTTTCACTGATTTTGATGGTGATTTATGCGTTAAATGGGTTAACTTTGGCGTTTTTGTTCTGAGAAACTGAAAGACTACGACAACTATCACATAATGAGTGGTGGAGAATAGTTATTAGTATAGTTTATAGCGGCCTCGCTTTTCGCATTTTTTCTTACAAAATTTCACAGCAAGTTTTCCCGCATTTTAGGAAAACTTGCTGTGAAATTTTGTAAGAAAAAACGACGGCACTTTTTCGAACTCGTGGATTGGACTGCATATAAATGTACTGTACATAGCGAATGAAATGAAAAATAAATAATAACGTCTCTTAAAAAGTGGTTTAGTTCAAAGCGGCCTCAGAATTTTGAAATAAATGTATGGAATATCAAAAAAAAACTAATTCAAAATCATAAAACACGCTCAGAAGTAACTGTAGAGTTCTCCTTACTACATTAATATTATTACGTAAAATGTATACCAGAATAAACGTTCGTTTATAAGAAATTAACATTGCATAAATAAAAATAAACGTAATTACAACTGCCAAATTGCCTCTTATTGCGATGCGGCGGCTGCTCGAAGTGTCATATCGCAATTTTGTGATAGGCCTCTTAATGGGCAGTAAGCATTGTGAGTAACTAATATTCCATTATCATTAAATAGGTAATGTGTTATTGTGATTATATTGTTTATCATAGTAAACGCTTTATAAATAGTGCATAGAGTCGTCGTGTCCCAGACAGCGACCCGTCTGAAACTATTCGATACGTTTCCTACATTGACCGCTTATCTGTATGTTACTGCGCAGTATGTAAGAACCACTTCCATATCACCAATGTTTATTTTTATTACTAAACTCTTAATAGTGTTAATCATACTTCCCTAAATACCTACTGAAGTTGATTATATACGACCCACTTAAATAAAATCTACATGTGTAAATGCTAATTAAGTACACCAAACAGGTCGTAATAATATCAAAGTGTTGGGAAACCAGCAGTGTCGTGAACTCGTGACGCAGTTTCATTGAGGATTTTTACAAAATGGGTTTATTATAGTTTGACAAATTTAAGCGGAACGTTTTCTTATTTTTAGCTGTGATTAATAAAATTTCAAGGTGGAGGACAAACGAGGCAGCGACACGCGCCATCGGATTGACCGAACCGGGCGGAGTCCTCGGTGGCGTGGTGCCAATGTGCTACTCCAACTTGCGCCACACTACGTAGAGATCTGATAAGTCCATAATGTTATCATTATAATTCATGTACTATAAATAAATAAATGATCTATTTAATTTCAATGGATCGTCTAACACGATTTGGCTCCAACTACAACTAATTAGATTCATCATCATTAAAGTCTTCTAGAAGATTTTTTCTGTCAATTAGCCAAATTGTTTCAAATTGATTCTACTCCAATACGCAAATTACTCTTTATTTTCCTGATATTAAGACCTCCACGACGCCCATGGCCTTAACAGAGTGATAGTTACTGGTTGAGTGAATTGTTTTTTCACAAAGCTTTTTCTCCTTTAAAAAGGCTAGTTTTTAAGCAGCAAAAAGCCCTAATCGCTTTTTTACCGTCCAAAAAATTTTTTTCCTTCAGTTCATTTAATGAAGTTTATACAATTGATTTACCACAGTTCAGTAGTTTCCTGCTAACTATCTCTGAATTCAAAGGTACTTTTTTATTTAATTAGCCAAGCTTTACACCGCGACTATTACATACTATGAAAATGTTTTTGAAGAGCAAAAGACTTACCGAGCTGTAGTTTTAGAGTCTACTATCTTACCATTATTTTGATTTCTTTTCCTTTTATTACAGGTCCACATTTTGTTTGTTGCTATTTAACTATCTTATTCTTCTTTTCGTGTGGTTAGTAACTACTAACTACTCACCTGGTGTCAGAGTTTTAAAGCCGCCCCCAAGGGCCTCTGTCTTGGCTTCACATGCCGTCAAGAAATATCTCTCAGGCATGCCGGTTTCCTCACGATGTTTTCCTTCACCGTTTTTGAAGCAAGTGATAATTATACAATACGCACATAAATCCGAAAAGTCAGAGGTGCGCCTTGGGTTCGAACTCGAGACCTATGACTTGGCAGTCCGACGGTCACACCAGTAGGCTATCACATTGATGCTGTTATGTTACAATTTGTGTTGGTTTCATTCACCATTTTAATTCGGAAATATTAATGGATATTTGTTGGTATATTTTATTGGATAGCTACAAACAACCGTTTCTAGGAGACTGTAAAAGCGATTAATGGTCGCAATAAACATAAATTGTTATTGGCACTTAGAAGGTTAATGCCGCCTGTCCTCTCGACACTATCCCTTAGCTGTCTCCCACGACACCCACATCAAAAAAAGGGATCTCTTCTTCCGTGCAGAAACTACGAGTTAATATTACTAAATTAAATATAGTAATGAAATGTATCAGCTGTAAATTCACGTTACACGGGGCTATTTGTTTGATAACAGGTTATTTAAGCAAATGTGTAACTGCCGCCGGTGATTTGAAGCTAGATGGCTAGCGATGTAAACGTATGGCGGTCATCGGCCTTGTTAGTCCATGAGCGGTGTTGTCGTCATATGCAAATTGCTTTCCGCTAATTTACAGAAGAGTACAATGCCATCCACTTAATCATCACGATCGACGTGTAAGATAAAAAACCTCACCATTGGTTATACTTTAACGTTTTTGTGAAATATTCAAAATTTCGAATAGAGTGGCTGTAGTCGTGAGTGGAAGGCTTGTTTTTGTGCAGCAATTTGGTAATCTGATATTACTACTTGCAATATTGATGACCAGTTCAGTTACAGCTCGCACAAACACACGACTTCGGATATTCATATTGTTACGTTCCTGAACCATACAGAATTTAGGCCACATTTGAATCTAAAACAAACCTGAATACACCAAATTGTTGCCAAGAACAACATTAAGTACTTGATTTAGTTTTGACCCCAAATTGGCACAAGTCGTCAAATAATCCGGTCAAACACTACAGTGGAAGTCAACTGCTCAATTGATAAATTGTTGAGTACCATAATTGGGCCGTAGGTACGTTGTTACTACCTACTTGTCGCCTTTTTGTCGGTAGGTAGTAGTCGATAAAAAAAAAACGTTAGCAAAAAAAATGTGTAGGAGAAAAACTGTGGGTATATTGTACAACGTTCAGCTGATAAACCTACAAACTTAATGCTTGTTCCTCATTTGAACTGACTTATAGTAGTAGTTACATTATTACAACGTACTGGGTTGACAGTGTAGTTCCCGACAAAGAACGTTGAAAGGTTGTTTAGCACCATCCTCCTATCTATACGCTAATAACGACTTAATTATTAAAAAAATGCCCGTTTAACAAGCTGTTCATCTGTAGAAGCTAAATTGTAGCTGTACTTACATTAGGAGGTCCATTTTTTAATCTGTTTTTTTGTACCTAAATAAAGGGCTAAAATCGCGTTAATGAACAAGTAGGTTCACGTGCATACTATACTGCTGTGCTGTTCCCGGAAATATTGGGAGTTTCAATGATAAATCCAATATTTGTGGAAACATTAAAGTTTACAAAATTCTGTGTTTCCAATAAATTTTACTAGCAATATTCTCGGAAAAGACACAGCTGCATGAACACACTTTTGCGTTGGTCCAGTCAAGGCATTCACCGATCGTCTGCTCATCACGGCACCTAAGTGACTTCTACGCAGCTTCAACGCGATGCTACAGAACGCCTACGTAATACTACGCAGCTACAACGCAATGCTACGGAGCTACAACGAAGTGCTATGGAACGCCTACGCGACTGCTACGCAGCTTCAACGCAAAGCTACGGAGCGCCTACGCATTGCTACGTAGCCTCAACGCGATGCTACGGAACGCCTACGTAATACTACGCAGCTACAACGCAATGCTACGGACCTACAACGTAGTGCTACGGAACACCTACGCAACTTCTAAGCAGACTCAACGCAGTTTTGCGTAGAGCCTCCTACGCGTTTTAAACGTAATCCTATACGCAGCTTCAACGCATTGCTACGGAGCGCCTACGCGAATTCTACATAATGTTACGCAACTTCAACGTAGTGCTATGAAGCGCCTATGCGCCTTGATAACAATACTACGCTGCATTTACGCTGTTCAAGCGACGTAAACGCGGTCAATGCGGGTTGCTAACGCTTTAGACTCGATTAAAGTGTTTTTGTATCTACAAAACCAATCTTTTATATTGACTGTTTCCCGGAAAGTAGAATACTCTCATTAATCGTGCGAGTTTTCAACTGATGTAAATGAGCTTTGAAGTTGTATGAACTAACGGAAATGAGTCATTGCGATGTTAAAAGACAATAGTTTAGCTACACTATCAGTGAAGGAATTTAAGGTCTAGTACTTTTACACATCATCTACCATTTAACAAAACGGCGCCTTTGCAACTATTGGAATTAATTAATTTTTCAGACCACAACTCACGTCAGTAATGAAGCGATCGATGACGAACAGTACCATAATGAACGTGGTGTAAAATTACCTTACATGAATATATATACCTATTGATATTAAGTAGGAAAAAGTATTTAATATGGTGTGCAAATGAAACAAGAAACCTAACCAATAATTGAAGAGTAATTATGTGTAGGTACAATGCGCAATTAAATATAATTCGATACGAAATCTCAATTTTTTTTATAATTACAACTTTGTTAGGAAAATTAGTAAACTACATAGCTTAATTACAATATGATCCCTCGTATTGATTTTCTAACTAGTCAAAGCAAATACATAGTGGTTATGTGCTGCAGAGACTCTTATGTATTGCAGGTATATAATCAGAGCGTCGTCGGCACAGCCGGAACCCGATCTCAAAGCTTATTACTGCGTATAGTCAATTATCAGCGAGAGGAGCAGCTAGCGTTCACATTGAGAACCTCGTTACATTATGAGAAGGATGTGTGACCGAAATAATACTATACGTGTGACGTCAAACATCTTATTCAACAGTCTCGTGGGATATTCTACAGACACAAATCCGTTTACGTCAACGTATCGGAGGAATTACCGGATCTCAAAAGAAGGAAAATTGCTAAACAGTCGTATGATATAATATGAGTAATATACGTCACAAGCAGATGATTAAGAAATACCTTCTACACACAACTTTATGCTTTACGCTCTTTAACAGACGAATTATGCTTGCATACTTGCTACACACAAATTAGACTTCAGTTACGTCTAGAATGGTAATCCGAGGATTTATAATAAGTAGTTAATTTTAATATAATAAATAGTGGTGATTAGCCTTTTGATTAATCTAGCCTTGAGCACCGGTGCCATGTGAATAGGACGCGACGGCAGACATCGCAGTTGCCTAATAATTTAAACAGCTGGTTTCTAAACGGAAACACCAAGCTGCAGTGCCTTTGTACGAGTGTTATGCAAGCCGTTATCCATGTAATGGGGCTGAAGGTCTTGCAATTAAAAACTTCAGTGGGCGTTTCATTCGCACTACAATTTTTTATATTATAATTAATTACCACAAAAAAGTAACTGTAAAAAATACACCATTTTACGCGGATTCTTATCGGAAAAAAAAGTTTACTTATTAAGGAAGGAAAACCATTTGTTGTTTTTTTACAAATGGACATGAACAAACGTTCTGTTAAGTAACGTCGGAGTTTAGTAAACCGTAACTAAATTAACCATAAACCTAACTGTTGAACTGACCTCGCAAGTCTCAACACGTTTACACGCGAAACAACACCTATGTATTTCTAGCACGTGTTCTTATTTCTAAATAGGGAACAAATCTTACATAAGGCAGTATCATAATCATTGTTTATTTTTGCACTTAATTCGATAAGTATAATCAATAAAGGTAAATTCGTGGCGGATGTGGTCCCTTGCCAATTGGCAGCAGAATTGGGTTACAGTATCGCTATGAATCCCTATGTTTATTCAGCATCTGTATGGAGTGCAGGATGACGTTAGCGGAAGTAACGGAACGAAACTCTTTTGTTCTCCGATTTTAATTTGTGTGTCATGAATGGCGATTAGAGTCGAATTTACACACGATATACATAATATAAACCATTATCGTTTTGACAATGTTTTTTAAACATACCTACTTCAAACTAACGGCATGCCCTAGCTTTTCGATTATTTCAAAATATACAAATGCGAACACAAAAACTTTAAACTATTTAAATAAACGTCACCGAGGCAAAGTATTTTACATTTTGAATTTTAACAAAAATAAAATCTTTATGCCTTTTCAAAAATACATTTGCGCAATATTTTAAGATCCTTATAAAAAATATAGCAAGTTATATGCAAACGAAATGAAAACAAAAACTAGTAAATAGATAAGATTTTCAATAGGATCCGAGTCTGAATATAAGGAAAAGTGTAGAGGTTGGCGAGAATTTACAAGAAAATAGAAATGAACGAGTATAAAAATAATTTTACATTTCAAATGTCCGTCTACCAAGTCAATCACTGGTTACTTAGGAGCCTTTATTGCCTATTGAAAGAGGCGGTGACGCGATTTCGGCAGCCATGGCCTTATGCAAACGTGGCCATTTCGACAATCGGCTTCGACCAACTTCGAGAAATTAGCAAACAAAATTGAGAAGAGAGAAATCTAAGTCCGTAAAATTTGACAGCTCAGACTACGTGAATACGCACATTTTTAAGGTCAATTTTTAATCTCACTAAACACGTATTCTCTTTTAATAAGTAAATTACATATATCAAAATATGTATGGCATCTGTTTATTTTAAAATTCCGTAGGTTCCCGTAGGCCCCTCGTAGGTAGTACTTCTAGGTCAATTGGAAATGAAATAAAAACAGTTGTGGATGTTTCATTCCATCCATATTTTCTTCTTCCAACTACGGTGGTTGATCCAATCGGAAGAAGCCTGGTTGGAAAACTTTTCTTCATTACGTCAAGAAAATTAAATTGCTCGTTTGAAAAGCATTTCCCGGTGCGGAAGGCGGTAAATTATGTTGTATATTTATAGATATACATCAACAGATAGTGACTTCGCTAAGTAACTAACGGAAATAAAATCGCTGAAAAGGGTTTATGTAACAATTGAATATGAATGGGAATAGAGGATTTTCCTTGTGACATAATCGTAGCGTTTCGTAGCAATAGTGCTACGACGACAGTTCCCAATTTATGTTTTAACAAAAGTTTTAGTTCGAACATCGCAGTACCCAAGTATTTCTTGTTTCAGTATTCAGATCATTTTCAATAAATTATAAAGACGTTTTGTACTTAGGATGCGCCTGTCATTGAATAATTTTCCTGCTTCCTACTCAGTGTTACGGGCTTTGTTCTTTGCGAGCGCCACGACTCCACTTTGTGTTTACTGAACACGAAGGATTCACTTTACATTCTTGTAGAAAAAGAATTTTAATTAATCAACTTAAAAATTGCAACTTTATTAACATACAGCAGTTAATTACACTGACATGACGACCTTTACTTTGTCTAAGTTGTTATTTTTCCTACCTGAAAGTATGTTCCATTAAAGATAACAGAAAACTGACCTAGTATGAAATCGGTAGGTTTTAGTAGAGAGACGCTAATTTCCATTAGGTACGTAACAAAAATACTAGATATCCACACAGTGGACGGAGCTTTGAACGGTGATTCGTAACGGTTAAGAGTTGAATGCCCAAGGACTACGCGTTTTTACGTTACATCGCTCTAATTTGAATGGCGCTAATCTAACTAGCAGCACCTCTGTTACTTTTATTTTATGCTATATCATGCCTACTTCTTGACGTACTTGCATGATATACATAGTTATCATTCAACTTATCAATGAGTGGATTTTTTTAAACCAACAAGTCCTTTTATGCAATTTTTCAGAGTTTTCAACAGATATCTCAAATTCTTAAATCATTCTCGAAGAATTCCGCGAATAAATTGCCATGTTACATTTTTGTTAAACTATATTTTTATTTATAAAAATAAATAATAGATTTACATAGTCTTGGTATAGAGAAAGATATTTTCTAGGCAGATGAGAGATTGATGACATAAATAA
Organism: Agrochola macilenta; assembly: GCA_916701695.1. Classification (NCBI taxonomy): domain Eukaryota; kingdom Metazoa; phylum Arthropoda; class Insecta; order Lepidoptera; family Noctuidae; genus Agrochola; species Agrochola macilenta. Next base: position 12,465,351 of record OU753562.1, read on the forward strand.
ATCACTGTCGTATCAATTTATCAGACTCGAAAGAAGAAAACAGACAGTCGCTTTCTACTTACTAACAATTCTAGGCATTATTCGATCGTATCAGTTTAATATAAACTATCAATCATCTTCTAAATAACATTATAGCTTTCAAAATTAGTTTTCAAGCCCTTGGTAGTAAAAGATTAAGTTAAGAATCTATAAAACTGCAAATGAACGTTCATGAAGGTCAAGCTTATTGCAAAAACCCTTTTTTTCAGTACATTTTAATGACATTGAATACGAAATTTATAACGTTTTAAAACATAGACAGTTTAATCTTTGTTCTAGAATCATTACCTAGTAGCACGTAGTCTTTATCCAGCTTTTTAATAACATTTTAAATTCACGAAGTCTCGGCTCTTTGAATACACAAGCAAGTCGTTAATTCTTATAAAAATAATATTTAAAACAATCTTAGTATTATACCATCACCAGTGTTAATAAATAAAGCGTAGCGGTTTAATCATTATGTTACATAGATTGCCTGTCATGTGCATTTTCGATGGTCCAAACGGTCATTTGTTCGTAGTTCTGATGTAAAATAAACAAAAATATACTCAAATAAACTAAAATACTACTTATAAATTAGTAAGTAAAAAAAACTTCAAATATTAAGAGAAGCTACACTATTAAAATAAATACGAGTACGCAATACACATGCATTATGTAAGTATGAGGAAAACAAAAGAAAATAATGAAAATTTGAAGAAATCATAACAATTAGTAACGTTTCTTACGTTTCCCAGGATATATTATTAAACCAGTTTCATAAACTTATTGGATGACAGCCAAAGTTCAAAAACCTAAGAAGTGTGATATTTTTTTCGTAAATGCCAATGGATTGTAAAAAAACCTGATCACAGTTCTGTTGCATGTTTCATATTCATACGCGTTGATGTCATGGTCTGATGTTTGTTTACTTAATTTAATGATGTTAGCGCCATTCATAGCTGTATGCAAACTAGTGCGTGATTCGGTTCAGCAGATTTGCGTAATTGCTACATCAAATACATTAACCGAACAACAATGCTTGAATGCTAATAAGTACAGGTTTTCCTGGATTGTATTTCTTTTCGATCGATTTCGTGAGGTTTCTGAAAGTAATTTGTTTATTAACTTTCTAAATACATAGTTAGGTAAATAAAAAGATTATGAAAACAAATAAGCATACGTAGATACTCCACTAAAAAAGAAAAACAAACTACATTAAGTAAATGAAGGTATGCAGACTTCATTGTGTGTTATAAATAAATTATAAAAAGAACATCTTAAGTGGAAGTTCCCGCCATGGAGCCAAACGTACAATAACTCTAAAATTGAAGTCGACTGTGTAAATGTGCATGAAACCAAGGTTAGAACCGAGGACCTTCCGCACTTGGGGTGACGCCGCTGTTTGGAGACAAAAGACCTCGACGTTTTACTCTTTTCCTAGTTTTTGTAAATTCATACGCCCTTGAAATCGACAATTAGCTGACATGTTTTCAGTCAAAACTAATCGGCCCCGAAATAATCTAACACCTACCTAACAGTTGGTTTCACTTTCAGAAGTTTTTATTTTGTACATTAAATTACATTGATATCTATGTATCTAAAACTTTACATAAGTTTATAAAGCTTTATGGATACATCCCAATAAAAATAAATAATTCTAAAGTAAGTTAAAATGAAAAGCTTAGCTGAACAAGTTTCAGTATTCGTAGCGCCATCTGGCGGCTACGCTTCGAACCTGGGTCAGGTGACTCAAACTTGTAAATCTACACTTAACCAATAGATGGCAGGGTTAACAGCGAAAGCAAACGGAGGCGCTGTTTGTATACAATACTTTATTTTGCGAACTTTACTAGTCTTTAGTAAAGAAACCAAACTTATTAAACATTGTAAATAGGTATAATTAACCATTCAGTTATGGTTTAAGTACAATAGCAATTAAGTCCGCCTCCAGTTGTTTTACCGGTGATAATTTAATTAAGATAAGTTCATTGAGTGGCAAGCGATATGCTAACGGACTTGTAATTATACCTAAATAGTAAAACTAGCGTATTTACTAGCGGTACGCACACTACGCACACCGCGTGGTTCACCGATCGGCGCATTATTCGTAGCGCAATAACGTACCACGTGCTTTTTAACTCTATCGGATTGGTCAACTAGAACAATGCTATAAGTTATAATACTGATTAAATACGACTGTTACAAATGAATGAATGTTTACTACGTAATTAATTTTTCTTTATAAATTCTGCACGGTTCCCTTTATAGTCTATGCACGTTAAAGTATTGGCAATATTGCGTTTGAAATTTTAAGCGCTTATTGAGAGTTGGCTCCGATGCAAGGAGGGTGAAAGTGGATCGACTTGTTTAGTGTGACTTGGTCTGCACCCAATGCGAGCTAGGCATTTCACCTAGCTTTCCAACATTAGCAACGTTGATCAATGCCAGCTTTTACGGAAATAGCGATACAATACATAATAGTACACATCATAAAATTATATTTATCCAATGACCAGTTAGCAAATTGAAGGCCATAAATTAGTTACACATGTGTAAATATTACATGAATAGTGTTTAGTTGTATCGTGCTCAAATAATTATCTATTAGCTGTAAACGATAGGGATTATATCATCGATTGTTTATCGCGCATTGTTTTACGAAAGTGTACAATAATTTAACTGTTATATTTAAACAAGCACTTTCCAAAACATTAGATGTCCTATTGTAAATACAAACAAAAACTAAAATGTAAAATATTGTTTTAGTAATAAGAAGGCACAACGCTCATACTGAACTATAGAAAGTGCGCAGTGAGACAACTTTCGCGACCGAATTCAAGAGAAAGTAGTCCAGAGCGCCGCGCGCATACATTATTATATCACTTTATCCGACTTTAGGATTATATCACAAGGAATGTTTACAAATAAAAGTATGTATCAACATGCCAGATTTTTATAACTCGTTTATCATGCCGGCTTTATCGAACAGTCGCGTCGCAAAATAAGTTCTACGTTTTCGTTGCATACAATTTATTGTTGCCGCTAAGCGGAATTGTTCATAAGAGCCCGCATCCGCTTCGGCAGCAAAACTTTTGTTAAAAAATGTCAGCTTTCGCTTTCGAGTTGCGCTGGCGCAGCATCCACGGAAACTTTGTTCGTGCACGCCAAATTAACATGTCCGCACACTAAACACCTCCTATTTACAGAAACTAACAATGGAAGGTCACAGTCTGGTAGTACATACAAATGAGAAGAATTCTGTCGTGGCGATAACTCCGTGACAGTGAGACTTGTCAGAGCTCTTTGTCTTCCTAGTTCAACTCATAAAATTGACCAAATAAGAAGAGAAACACTTGTCATTATTATCTTTGAACTCTTTAACACAGTTCCCTAATTTTTTAGTGTTGTTTATTTCGTAAGGAAGTTACGTATGTAATGTATTTCGTGATAAACATAACCATAATTTTGCTGATATAAATGAATTGCGTATTAATATATTTATATTACTTTAAGAACGGATAGTTCTGAAAGTAGGTGGGTAGGTATACGTATACAATGATAAAGTAGAAAGGCTTGTTTATATATAATTTGAAGAAATTTGTCTTATCACTGCAGTGAAACGGAATAATATTTATAAACTTATCTTAAATATTTTCGTAAGCACTGATTAATTTCTACGAAATAGATAAAATTCCAAGGTAAGTTTCAAAACAGTAGTTACATTGAACTCTATTGTTTTTTTCTGAAAAAGCTCTAAAAGAAAAACTAGACGACATCGAGAGATGGTTTACAATAGTCCCATAATTAAATTACCGAAGCCGATAAATAAATCTAATATAATATATACCATTTTTCCAGAAGGATTATGAAAAACCATGACTCAGTTTTCGACATAACTGTGGAAAATACCAAATTCCATAAAATTTCTAGGTTTTTCAAAGTGCTTGTTTTGACTGTGACCCTCATCTAGTGTAAATAGGCTCTAGACTAGTTCTAATTTTTTTGGGTAGTAACAATGAATAGACTCATTAAGTTACAAGCGTCAGCGAGGCCTACGTCTGATTTGATGACCTTAAAAACACCGTCATCGCTGATCTCATGAACACAATGCTTGTAACTAAACAAATAGACAAATGAAAATCTACGTTTAGTACCATTCACAAACTTACGGTTAAACAAACTAATTGTACAAAGAAAGATAAGATGGGACCATTTAATATTTAAATAAAGTATATGCAATAAACAACGTACAAAAACAAACATAACCACAAGGCTCTTGTTGGAGATTTTAGATCTACAAGGTTAATTCCTTACGATTTCATCAAAAATTCCATATTATAAAATTTAATTCGACATGTTTTACATAATGCTATGGAAATTTTGGGTGGATCAGATACGCCGCGGTCAGAGGCTAAAGTTTTGTGTCTTGGAAACGAAACAACTGATCTTTACAAATTATCTCTACTACAAACAATAATAATACAGGAATTGCTATTAGATGCTACTGCATTCATTGCATAAATTATAACGATTAAAATATATAATTAATTGAACGTCTAACTTTAGAATATGATAAACTGCGATAAGCTTACATAGTTGACGTCTGAATGCTTGGCTTATGTGGCTTTTAAGTGAATGATAGATTGTTTACATATTATTTCGTCAGTTCTTAGATGCGACAGGCGAATATGCAAATCGTTTATTAATTCTATCATATGAATCAGTTGTCGACCATGCGACTTTACCAACAAAAGTAGGCTATTATTACACATAAAACGCAAATACAGTCACGCCTAGTTCACTTTACTTAACATTTTATAATAATGTTGCAAATAAACCAAATATATATACGTATAGTGACAAATTACAAAATAAGTTTCTTTCTCTAATATGAAAATGCATAATTCTTATTACAAATAGGGGTGAATTTGCATCCAAAAATGTATAATTGTGCTATCTATGTCATGGAAAGTAAGAGAATCATGACATTGACATCTAAATGATCTGCCAAATTAGTCACAAGCACACTGCACGTGGTATTCTGCTGGGGAGTTTGTTGCGCCACTTCTTCCCAGCTAAAGCACTAGGAAGTGGTGAAGGGCGGGCGTTTTTGGGACTGTCTTATGTAGAGTCGACGTTCGATAAGTGCTGATCTCACCCTAGTTTGAATAAATGACTTTTGAATTTGAATTATTTCCAAATAAAATTAGTAGAATATCACGTTCCACGAACATGCATGGTTAAACCTACTTAAAAAATTAGTATAAATTATGTATGTAAACCTCAAGATTTCATTCACGTATGGAATATTTGAGGAACTACCAAGGATTCCGGCGGATGTAGACATGACGCAAGCACAAGGCTTCCTAGAATCAATAAAACCCTACAAGAGATGTAAACTCATTGGGAAGTCACAATTAACCTTTTTTACGTAACGTAAAGATTTATGTGAACTCTGATCACATAAGTGATGAAGTAATAATTATCATGTAACAAGGAAATTAATGAAAATGGTACATAAATGCTGATCTTTATCGTGACGCGCCTATGACGAACTTCAGCTGTAGGTACTAAATGTTTGTTTATGATGAATTAATATTAGTTGAAACAAACATAGTTTATCTTTATTGGCTCGGAGGTGTGGCCTGAAGGAAGTAGCCAACTTTCTTGTGGTTTTACTAGCTGCCTAGTGGCTACTTTACAGCATTATCGCAACCTGTAATTTCAATATGTTATGGTTACGTCGCTTGAGCAGTACCTTACCCCGTGAAGGGAAAGTTTGTGATATTACATTCGTATTACTTTTACCTTTATGTATTAGAGGTGAAAGATAGAGAACGGGAAAACTACAAATTACATACATTCTAAAACTTGAAACCACAACAGCAATAGTGACTTTGGTAGTTACCCGTTTTTAGGGATCCGTACCCGAATGTTGCCAAACAGAAACCTATCATTAAGCCTCCGCTGACGGTCCCTCCGTGTCTGTCAGCGGGCCGTATCTCATGAATCAAAATAGGTAGACAGTTGAAATTTTCACAGATTGTGTATTTCTATAGCCGCAAACAAAAAAACTATAACAACAAATAATAAAAGAAGACGAGACGAGTTTTTTGCTAAATATTGTACGGTGGTGCGGAACCGATCGTGCGCGAGGCCGGCTCGCACTTTGCCGGTTTTTTTCAATCATTAGCAAAACGTATTTTGCCGATACGTTTTCCAATCGTGAAAATCCAAAGCTAAATGGCTATCTAATTTAATTACCACACGAAACGGGAAACCTTAACAATGGCGTCATTACATCCTCATTAACTGTTGTTATCAATGACTGGCAACACGAAGAACGTTAAAAGTCTAGGAAGCATGTTCGTTATCACTCAACAATAGGTATATTATGATCGAAAAACTTATCAGATAAGTACGGCGTACCTACACATTGATTGGCGCTACGTATCGACGTAATTAGATAAAGATACTTTGGTCTTAGGTTATACTCTGGGAGTGCCATAACAGTCGGAGGATATACGTTTCGGTAATCGCCATAGTGATGAGATAGTCAGTGGAATAAATCCCTGAGTAAGCCCAGATTAGCTCAGTTTTGCTGACCGATAACATTTATCAATTAATAGTACGGTATTGCTGGAAAAACTCATAAATACACGTGTTTCATAACGAATTTAATAGAATAATTGTAACTTAATTTATATAAAATTTAGATTACTTTCGTTTAAGTGCCAATTTTAATAAATTAATGAAACAACGTTTAGGATAAATCTGCAATATCTACGCGAAGCAAACGTTACTAAAGAAAAATACTATAGCAGCTATATTTTCCATATCGGATCGGAATTTTATACTTTCCTGATTTCAATTTACGACTACAAGTTGTAGAATGAACTGACCTCGTTTAACTATTATAGTAAATCCATTTCAGCTGTGTGAATAAGCGATATCAGAAAAATAATTTTAATGTTCAGTGTAGCGCCCATTGTTTTTTATCCATTCTTGAATTCAGTTCAATCAAACAACCGACTCGGTTTAATAGTTAAACAAAGGTAATGTTTCCTCCAAAAATAATAAACTGAAGTATCCATAGCTCCATTCACGCTCCAAATAAAATAAAGTAAATCAGGCTGAGGCTATTTAAATTAATTAAATTGATTTACTACTTTGTACCCAAAGCACGCACCTCTGACTTTTCGGATTCATGTGCGTATTGTATAATTATCACTTGCTTCAAAAAAGTTGAAGGTAAACTTCGTGAGGAAACCGGCATGCCTGAGAGACATTGTCGACGGCATGTGAAGCCAAGTCAGAGGCCCATGGGCGGCTTTAAAACTCTGACACCAGGTTGGTCACTAACCACACAAAAGGAAGAAGAAGACTACTTTGTAGTCTCTGGCCAACGATAAGAATTCTAAAGAATCTTGTTTTTGGTAGTTACCTAGTTTTACATGTCTTTGTCTCGGCAAAAGTTAATTCAATACTGAAAGAACAACTATTAGCTACAAACGACATTTTAATGTAAATTTTACAGAAATGTGTTCAAGACAAGAAGATTTAATTGATGCTGTAATTTATCCATTGAAATGCACTAACCATTGCGCTTTAAGATGACACAAGCAATCATGTCAAGGCAGTCTTCTAGTTCTCAATCTAATGAGTCTAAATTCCATTTAATGAATAGAAAATTCCCATTATTCAATGCAATTATTTTATTAAGCAATAGTTTATTGTCTCATGCAGACTGGGTCATTTGAGTTGCATGTGTATGTAGATTGGCAACAAATGTGGGCATGCATTCGTTTTATGAAATCAGTTGAGAGTCGATAGGTCCAATGCCACACAGAAGCCTATGCAAGGAGGCACTACATCACGATAGCTTTAAATGAGTCTGTTTCAGAGGTCGGCGACGTCGCGTGGCGTGTCTGACAACTCGGTCATGCCGCTTGTCGTATTATTTAATGGCCCATTGTATTCTTTGACGTTTTGGCTTGCTTTTGTACCTAGAGAACAAGATTCGCTAACTCATCGTCAACCAGCAATCTTGCCGAGCTGATTTCTAATATCATATACCTACACTTCTTCCTTTCCAGTGATTTCACACAAGTAACTGAAGGTAATCGATGTATCCACTAAGTTTTACAAGTAACGCTTATCGCGTGCACAAGTACTACTAGAAAACAAGGAATAAGTACCTGCAAAGTTCATTACGAAACTTGAATAACACAAATGCATAACACGTCGGTTTAAACGCGAAGAAAGAGGTAATTTTATACACTATGTACCTACTCTTAGGTAGTGTTTGTTTTAACTTACTAAATTGTGCATGAACTGGCTTTAAGGCTTGTGCAGACCAGCGCGACTTGTCGCGCGACGCGACACCGGTTATTGTTATACTGTGAAGTTTTCTTAGAAATTGTATTGTTCGTGTCGCGTCGCGCGACAAGTCGCGCTGTTCTGCACAAGTCTTCAAACGTACTATGTTTTATGCATATGTACGTGGGAATAGTACACTGTACGTTAGTACTATTATATTTATTATATTCTGTGACTGTACACAGCATTTTGTGAACGCCAAAAAATTAAAGCGTAGTTTGTGCTTTAATTTTTTATTGGTTATGCAAAAAGTTACGAGTTATGAAATCTTTATTCGAATCGTATTGGTGTTTTAACGAACCAACGTGGATTGTTAATTAACTGAATCTAATGGAAAATGAACAGATTACTAACAATTAAAATTTTGATAAACCTTTAAAAGGTCCGAAATTGCTGAACAGTGCAACACTATGATTATTAGGATAGGATTTATTCACAAACGTCACACACAGCAATAGTGCGATGAAAGTGAATGTAACCGATGTGATTTACCAAAGCTCAGAAGTCAAAATAGGGATATAATCGAATGCAAAATAATGTGTATTCTACGTCAACATACAAACTAGTTGTAACAGCTCAAGCGAGAAGAAGCGAACAAAAGCTAGTGTCATTTATAGGATACAAAATATTATTGAGGATATTAAAAAATCAAGGTAAACACTTTTTCGATTTTAATGTAGTTGATTCGTATTTTTGTTTGTGCAATACAAATTTTATCTTAAGTAGGGTACCAATTTTGATATAGATAAAGATTTTCTAGATTAAAAATGCTGTCAGCCTAATTTAATTCTCATATCATAATATTTAGTCAACCTAGAGGTCGCACCATAAAATAATAAAATATTATCACAAAAGTATTATTGTATTGTTGGTTTTGGAAGGCAAAATCAAAATTGGCCCAATAGACTTGACACTAGATTACAAACAATTCTTATTTGTTGTAGTTGCTATCTGCGTTACGAGCGTTTATCCTAAAAGTTGGCAACATCGCAAAAAGCTGTCAAATATTTACCTGTTTTGATTAATTTGGCAATATTACTTTATGGAATTAAGAAATGTGGCTAAACTAGTGAACTAAAATATTGATTATGAAATGCAATAATTAATATCGTAACATCGAATATTTAGTTTTAGATGTAAAATAAGTATTTGGAACCTTTCCAAATCCCTTTTCTAAATCAAATTCAATGCTTTAATTGATATTCATTATTAATATTCTAGTTCGCTAGTTAGCCACATTTCTTATTTCCATACAGTAAATATTACCAAATTAATCAAAACAGCGAAATATTTGACATCTATTTGCGACGTTGCCCACTTTCAAAATAAGGGGACAATTTAAAATAATTTTCAAAGCTAAATTAAAGTTTGCCAAAAAGACGAACACCTCGTCGAAACTAGGAAGCGTTATAAAATGAACCAAGGCCAAATACGACGCGTCTACAAGATAATTCTTATCATTTAACATTTAGCATAACGTAGATTCACAAGAAAAAAAAACGATTTATTTAAGTCTTCTTGTTTATATTGTGCTAAATTGGGCGTTTAACTTTTTAACTCTGAAGGCGAAAAAAACAATGTTGCAATTGACTGGTTGTCTTGAGTCATTGCCGCATAAGGTTCATTTTGACTGACACAATGTGGGATGCACTCGTTCATTTTAGCATTGATTGATCGAAATAGAACACTGGCGCAGCGTTCATTGCTAAACTATACAAAAATGATTTCTGTTATCTGGAACATCCAACTCAAATTTCAGAAAACTGGGTTTTTTCGATGATGATCGTAAGGGTTTATATAGTTTCGTTGCATATGCAGATATCGGTGTCCCTTTATGTGATTTATTTACACTGCTCACGAGATATATAGTCACGGATCGGGTATAGCTTATATAAAACACGCGATGACGCGTGAAGCATGACCATGGAGCGACCTAGGGCGGCCGTCCTCGCCGCGCATCCACGGACCATAACGATAGCTTCATATTGTAGTTGTACTACCCGCAAAACATTATCTATTGTTCCGCTACGTAAATAGATCGGCAATAACTTATCTGCGAACGACTGATTAGGATCAGCAATCGTTATTGTCACTATCGCGGATTTTATTCTGCAATCTGTTTTTGGAAGATCAGCAAGATTGTTTGGTTCATCAGCGCATCAGCATTACGGATGGTTTGATTCTAGACAAATTACTCGAAAATTAGTTTTTGATAGCAAATGACCGCCCGGTGTTCATAATTGACACCTAATTGTAATTACAATTAGACAAGTTACATTTCGGCGTGTTAACCGTTATGTTATTTAATTAAAAGCAATTTCTTGTAATTTCATTTTTTTATTGGATAGGTCAGGTTGGTAGTATTTTTTTACTACACTACAACATATTTATGTAACACTTCAAATGTAGGATTTGAAGTATTACATAAATCTGCTGATATTAAGTCGGGTAAGATTGCTAATTTAGGTAGGTGTATCTAACTTTTTGCCCGTTCCTTATGTAAATAGTATGATTGATGTTAGAATGAGGAGGCAATATTTTACTCACGAATTATGTACGCCCAGATACGACGTGTTATAGGCATAGCCTTCCGTATGCTTCCGCCCTGCGGCTATATACCGGCCGTTTGCTAATCATACATTATCATTATTCAGCATCTTTGTCATCGCGTGTTTCAATTATGTAATTCACTTCTTGCCAACATGTGATTGAGTGCTCAACATCTAAGCATGCTGTTTTAAAATTAAAATAAACTACATACTACCGGCATGGTTCGTTCGTCCGACAAACATTAATTCTGTTCTGTTTCATGCACTCGGTAAATATTTCCCAATACGAGTTACGTCACATTACTTAGGAAAATTGGTACATCAATTTTTCTCACAGGAAGCAACGATAAGATAAACACGTACTTGAGATTTGAGTGTTCAATCAGATGGCGAGGGAGATTTTCAAAAATCGATAAGATTTTAAAGTTTTCACGAATGGCACGTGCTCAATAATTGTGTCATAAATTATTAAATTAATGTATTGAATAGTTCGACCTAGTTATTTAGTGTAAACAAAGCCTGCGGAACAGGGTCGCAGACTGTTTGGGCGAGGTGAGCGACCCCGTTATCATGGCGATGGCGATCATTCCGGTTAGCTTATCGGCACAGAAGCGGCTGCCGGCTGCCCCGTACGGACTGATCGTCAGCAGCTGCAAACTAGAGCGGGAAACTGATTTTTTTGCCGCGATTTTTTACGCTGTCGTATTGCCTTAATTCTGCGATCGCAATTATTTGAATGTCGTGAAATGATCGTTGGCTTCATTACATAATAGCTCTCATTAATTTATTTTTTGTTTCAGTTTCATTAGGAATCTTCAAAAGTGTTGGTAAGCCCGCTAGACTAGAATGAAACCGTTTAAATGTACTCGATCGACCTGCTTATTGTACCATGACTTTCTCGATGGATTCTATCGATCGATTAGCATTTTAACCATTTAATAATTGATTAAATTGGTCAATCCATTGTAAGCACTAAACTACACTGAACATAGATCACTTACTTTACGTTGGTTTGATTACAGCAATTATTCAAGGACTGATTCGATGCGGCTTCGATTTGATGGCGGAAGCGATCCTCCATTACATTAAAATCTTATTCAGATACTGAATTGTTGTTAACATCTAAAAGTTAATACCTATTACCTGTTTAATAAAATTGCTGTCAAGAAATTAGAACATTACTTGTCGTGGGGTACCATGAGAGGCTAGGTAATTTATGAGATGATCAGAATGATGTGCGGCTTCATTATCCCATAGACTAACACAATTATACGTACTTCGAGGGTCTGCCAATTACAATCATAACTCGATTATCTAAATAACTTACCATCTATGGTCTGATAAAACAACCAGGAAGAATAAATTGTAGTAAGTACTCTATTCATCATCAGAATGGCTTCTACCACTGTTGGCAACTACATAATGAGTTAATTATAAGTAAAACATATAATTATTTAAAATAAAGTTGACCCGATATGATAATTTAACATTTGTATAAATTATAAATATGATATTTTTTATACAGATTTATTGTTGAATTTTAAATTGAGGATGTTCATTTAGAACAGCTTTATAAGTACTGCTGAGTATAGAAATTGATTGACTTATGATTGTAGTACGTTGTGTGTGCTATTAGGTAAGCTTATCAATCTGATATCAATTGAATGAACTGACTCTATCACTCTTATGTAGTATTATGCACTTATTAACATAACCGAGATTAGATTTCACTATCTAAATACTTACCACAAATAAGTAATATACGCAACTAAACTAGTATCGTTCGTTATCAGCATCTTCTGTTCAAGTATAGGGAAGTAATTTGTGTAGCACTTCCACTTCACTAGTACAATTAGTACTCTTTTACTAAGATTCAATTTCACGCTCTCAAGCATCATCATGCTAAGACTTCAGAATTGGAAGTCGTAATCAACTTCATTTTGCTAACTCCTTTCACTTGATTGGTAAATCTGATATTCGTTGCAGGTTATGCAACTGTTGACGTGAAATTAACTGCATAATATTTTGACCGTGTTTTCTGGATATTAATTCCAGTAATGTAGTGTAACCAGCCTTGGGAGCGACTTCGACCGGCGGACCTCCAAATTACACATAACAGTGGCGTAGCGGAGTGGGACAAAAAGGCGAGGCCTTGGCGGAACCACGAGCTCGCCGCTTCCTCATCCAGCCATTGGACGTTACATCCGAGCAATCAAAAACATTTCACAACATCCGAAGAATTCTCAAAATCTACTATCGGGCAAATCAACATTATCTAATGGCTGCACGATAAGCTTAAATTGATAAAGCTGGTACACACTGCTCTCTTTAATATTACAAATTCGTTCCAGAACATTTGTTGCAACAAATGACTTTAACATTGATTCATTGGAATGTCGAGAGTATTTATGAGAGCACTATGTCCAAGCCAGACTTATACAATTTAATATACATATTATGTAGTTATGTGATCGTTCATCTTAATTTCAGCAAGTGACATACCAATATCTAATTTATTTTTGGAATCGGACATAATATTTCCTCCAAATACATTTTTATTACTATTTGAATAAATAAGACTAGGTTTAGCTTGATGAAATTCAGGTTCGATCAGTTTATGTAACACCAAATTTAGTGAGGCATTTAGCACTTTGGAAAAAAAACAAATTGTATTACGTAAGGCATTTTGATTGTTTTGCATTCGCGCACCAAATCTTCAACAACTTTATTTATAGATTCAAATCATACACGTATTTCCTCACTAGAATCAGCATTTTAATTAATATATTTTGCAAATTTAGTCTGACAAGAGAGTATTAACTGAATCACGGGCAAAAATATATTTACAGCCGTAATTCTACTGTTACGGGCTAAAGTAATGATTATACTTTCTCGTTATACTAAGCCTTCGTCATAATGGCCTCATAATTCACGACAAATTAATTTAATCAGTATTCAAATATTTAAAGTATGCCTGCATTTAACTGCTCCTTCATACGTACGCTCTCTAATATTTACAAGACATGCAAACACACCTCAAAGTATTTACAAACTTTAAAAAACTTTTTAACATTCACCTGATTTCGTTACAATGAAAATGGAGAAATGAGGCCATTCGTTTTCAAAGGAAATTAAGGACATTCTTAGCGTGAGAGTATTCATTAGTTACAACAAAGATATAAGATAACTTACCATCACAAGTAGCGGCCATGAACTTGCCGTTCGCAGAGAAATCCACTAGAAGAACGGTGCCTGGGTGTCCTTTGAGATTCTTTAACAGCCACGGGTGACTGAATTCTGATTTTCCTTTCCATGTTGCGCGTTTCTTCGATTTCCCACTGATCCGGGTTTCAGTCGCAGTTGTTTCGGAACTTACTTCTTCTGCGGGAGCACCTATAATACAAGTAGATATATTGATCATTAATAGGTACCTAAATAAGCGACAGACGGACAGCGCGCCTTATAAAGGGTAATGAACTTAAGATTTTTGCACTCTAAATGGTCTGTACGATACGCAAAAAAAAAGTGGTCGTTTGATTTGATGTTAGTGCACAACCAGTGACGACAGGTCATTCACTTTTTTACAAAACGATCTTCGGGTTAATGTAATTAACCTCTTTTTCAAATTCTCAGAGAATCTATTACTAAAAATTGCAAGGGATTCAGTGGACATGATGAGTATAAATTGTTGTATGATGACGAATCATGAAATATATACATACTTAGTGCCACATAACGTTTTAAACTGGAAGTAGGTTGACGTGATGCTTATAATATTACCGTTATAGTCCTGATCTCGTGATGACTAACGGATAAAAATTTCTGAACAGATATAATAAACCTACATTGCTATATCTTGTTACAATTGCAAGCTGATAGTTTCCTCGTACCTGTCTCGTGTAGGAATTAGAAGATGATGTCAGTTACGCGTCATTGTGGAGGCGTGAGCTAGCATTCGATTTTATTCACTTTTACGTGTTTTTTAAACTATCGTTTCAAAGAGGCGAAGACTTGAGTATCTGCGACGAAAAATATGTTTGAAAGCTTTGTTGTAAAACTTTCAATTCGCTGAATACTGGCGTCATTATGCCATATACCAAAATGTTCACATTCTTAACATCCTGTCCTATTTTTATCTTGATGAACAATTTGAGCAATAAATTCTAATTAATTATTACAAACACGATAAAACGGGAATTCCGTGAAATATGGCATTGATCATGGATAAGATTATAATTTATAAGAGTTTCAACTAAATCTGACTAATCGATCGCTAGAGTGATTCATCATTTTCATTATAAATATATGTACCTACGACAGACGACAGAATCCAAAGGTGAATCGAAAACACTACCCTAATCATTCATGGAGTTGAATGATCTAAAAACAATGACCTGAAAATACAGACTAAATATAATTTTAATTGAATTACTCAAATTAGCTATATTCAGCGCAAACAACTTAATTATATTATTGTTAGTTAAATTATGACTAATTAAACAAATTAAATGCGGTTGCCCGTTGCCGTGTGAAAAATAAATGATTTTGAAAGATTTTTATTTGAGGAATTTGGACAGTAAGCTGTTACCTAATTTTCTTCACGATATTCTGCAACAGATCGCAAATTCTTAATAATACAGCGGAAATGAAGATAGGTCTCGTTTATTTAATAGGTTGCGTTATGAGAAAGTTTGTTTGCTTCCTTTAAGTATTATATCGTTCAGTTTATTTTTTTATGCGACTTGAGCACGTTCAACTCATTCAAAGCCGTTTGGCGGCAAATGTGTCTGAATGTGTTGTTTGTTGCAGTTGGTAGAACAACTCGAAAGTTCCATGGATCCACATGTGGTTTGCAAGTTTAGCATCTATACTTTTTTCAGATAGATAACTGCTTAGATAGTTCGTCAGTAATTATAGGTTTATTACAAAATCATAAGGCAGTATTTTGATGTGCTATCTTTGTGGTAAATAAGTAGATTTTGACATAATTAACATAAATTAAATTATATGCTAATTAATGATAACTACAACATTATCTGAAATGCAGCAGTATAAAAAAGTAAAATCGATACATAAACAGTTTACTATTTATTTATATTTTAGTGTATCGAAAGTAAACGACTTAAGGCTTCTTACGTAAGATAATGTTCACTTTAACGGCGAGAGAAAGTGAGACAGGCCATGCTGCACTGAAATAAAACTGATAGGTAGCAAATAACATTCTGAAGAGTCAGTTTTTTTTTGCAAAAGGATTTTTTTAAATTCAAATTCTTAATCCAATCTCTCATGAATGTCCAGCGCAGTTTTATGAATTCGTTTTTTTTAAACAAATTTTTATAATTCTCTATTAAGATACATAAACTTACGCCTTCTCCCCATGGAGGTAGGCAGAAACTATAGAACACCACCTGCTATGCTCCTTAAATTCCCTTTTTGTTTAATTAATTTATATTTATAAAATACAAAAATAAATAAAAATAAAATAAAATGCAAAACAAAGTACCTAAAACATTTTTTTATCGAAATTGGTACCTAACCGTATTGTATTGTAGTATGCACTAAAGTCTTACAATGATCTACATGACTCAATGTATAAACAACACATGTGTTGCTAGATGTGACCCAAAGACCCAACAGTAAAACAATATTAAAAATTAACATAAAATGAATCATTTAATAAATATATGTATCATTCCGTCTTTATTTAACTGTTCCACTAAGTTTTACTGTAATAATGTTCTTTTAATTATGTTTGTTCAGCTGCCAAGTGTTATGTTACGGCATATTAAAACATTATGATGCGACACCCTGTAGAATGTCAGAACAATTTATGAAAAACAACAACAAAGGTAAGTAAAACATTCCACCATAATTATTAAGCTTTTTTTATTTTTTATCATACAATATATTTGGAGGGAATACCTACACATTCACAACAACTAACAATTCAACAAGGTTCATATAATATTATACTTTCATTGTTTTTGTGGTAAATAATATAAAATTTAATGTTATAGTAGTATCCAAACTATTGCACATCTGCAAGATACCCACATGGTGCATAGGTTATAACCACATACATAAAAACGTCCATGCAAGTTGTGACTTGCATGCATTGCATTGGATTAATATTTTTTAAATATTATATTTATTTTAATGTAATTTTTTTTTTTTTAATTTTTTTTTTTATTTGTATTAAAAAATAAACACCCATCAATAAAAAACTTTAATTTATGCCTATTCTATCTAGGTACCTCATATGTCCATGATGCTATGTATTCTTGTATTATTTACATGTAGAATTAGGCAAGGTGTAAAAAAAAAAAAAAAACCTTTTTTTTTTTACCTAATCAATTAATAAACAGCACAATGTAACATCTCTTTGTTGTGGTTTATAAAATATTTGAACAGGTACTTCTGCACAATTTATTGGAAATTGTCACTCTACAGTTCAGTCATTACTTCCTGTAGGATAGGATAATGAGAGGATCACATGGCACAATTTTGAAGAACAAGCATGGTGTTTTGGAAACTTTTGACTAAGTTCAAATGTAAGTAAAGATGCTTTACAAAATAAATATATACCTATCTATTCACGAGAACACACTCACGAAGTGTGTCAGCTGCATTCTTCGTATAGGTACAGTTATAGCTTCGTCCATTCACATCCAACAAAAATTCGTCCAATTAAACACAATTCTGCCGCCGTTTTCAATCTACTTATATCACACAACCAACGCTCAATTATTTACTGTAACTTTTGGCGTCATTTTGTCATTTTTATATCCTAATTCTACTATGTTTAAACCATACAACTTACCAGAATCGCTCTCAATTTCATGTTCTAGTGCTTCCTTTTTCTTGCTTTTAAAGGCGATCTTGTATACGAAGTGTATTATTACACAGAGGAAAAATGTAATTCCTCCTATCAGGAACACATTAGTGTTCTGACCGGCATGAATATCGCCCATTTTCACTCAAAATTCTTTACGAAAACGTTAAAATTGTCACAGAATCGAAAATCTCGACAGCTACGGTCACGCGGTCACAAAGTCACAATAACTAACCACAGATATTTTTACTGTATTGAAGCGATTGAGTCCATCCATTGAATGAATGAATTACTCAGGAGTCGTTCAACAAGTCACTCAGATACTCACTCAGTGAACCGATGCGAGGCTGCTGATGGGCATGGTGCGGCGCAAACACATTTTAGTTAACCACGTGGTGACGTGCCAAATAGTGATGTGCCTGTACTGGGGTACATAAAATGTTTGGATTACTTTCAATAGATGGTTTGAAAATGGTTCCGACACATTTATATTATGGCCACTGCTATAATGACAGCCGTCTTTTTACGTAAGGGGGGTGCGCCAAGGTAGTCCGCGAAATTCAAACGTTCAATTACAATGGACTGCTTCATCAATAGCTTGCTTGAGGACAATCCAATGCAATGGACTGTCTCTATGTACACGATGCTATTATAGGACTGGCTTAATGGATTGTCTCGGGGTTTGTCCCTATCTGTTTAAATGTTTTTTTTTTTTTTACACAATGAATATGATGCGACTACAAACAAAACAGCACAACTGTCAATTTTGACAGTGTTCACGGTGATATTAATTTGGCAGTGTTTAAAGTGCCGCTAGGGGCTTAATAGTGGCGCTGCGTCGGCCTAGCTAAAGTTCCATCAGCATGGCATTGTCACTGTCACTGAGTCACTGTCACTTGTTTTTTGTTTGATTGTTGTTATAGTTCGCTGTAAAACACCACATTTCCAAAACATTACATTCTCTTGTGCATAAGCGGACACTGGCTTGTGTGTTGAGTGGTCACAGTTCTAGCCTAACTTATCCCACCTTTCAACCATTTTCAAATGCTACTTAATTTTTCGTATATTCAGTCATTATAGTGACTTTTGATATAATTATCTAACACAAATACGGTCAATCAATACAAAGGGCGGCGAACTAACCTCAATAATCAAACAAAATAACAAGTGACAGTGACAGTGACAATGCAATGCTTACGGCACTTTATCCGATAGGGATAAAATACCGCTAGCGGTCCTATATACACTTCCTATTAAAGATAATAAAAAGACTATGGGACGGTGTTATCGCAAGATGGCGCATGTCATGATTCAGTACGAGTGTTAGCACAGAGTACTTTGTATAATACTGGGTGTTAGCACGCTCAAATCAATTACAGCGTAACTCGGACCGCAGCATATTATGTAGCTGACAACAGACGACTGACGTTATTAAAAAGAAGCACAAGGATCTTTTGGCGCGTGACCAAAATTGGAACTAACGCCGCTATCTTATTTTTTTCAATACAATAAACCAATTTCAAAAATGTTTATCAGCAGCGCCAACCTGTCAACGTCATTCAAGCACCAAAAGATCCTTGTAGCTTCAGAGTAATAACTTGTAGCAGAGTTAAAATCACTGTGATGCCAAATCAGAGGTAAAATTGAGTTGGAAAAGGATCTTTTGGCATTTTATGGCGAATTAGTATGTACTTACTTATGGTGGTGTTAAAGTGAGGCCACACGGGCATTGCCGATGCGTTGCATCGTCGCACCGCAATGATTTCAATGCACCGAGTGTCACACGGGCAATGCCGCTTACTACAACGTCGCAGCGTCTCGATGTTGGGTGTCAGTGTGTCAGGTTTCTTTATTAAGTACAAGTAACAAAGATCTGCGCTACAATGCCACTCCAACGCTTGGCATCGCACCACGACATCCTTCCCCGCTTCGTTTCTCTGGTTTCCTTGTCCATTGAACGTTCGATGCATCGTTACACGTCGTCGCAACACACCGTCATATATAATTACTGTGATTTATATATTACTAGCTTTTGCCCGCGGCTTCGCCCGCGTGGATGTCGGAAAATATCCCATGGGAACGTACTACCGGGATTAGTTAGATCATACCTTAGAGTATATAACACTGGAGAAGCCTTACGAACACTTCCCCTCTGTAAAAGTACAAGAACAAATGTTCTAGTACGTTCATAAAAACTACTTTCAAATCGATTCTAACGCACTTCGTGAATCGTTTGAAAGGCGCGCGGAGCTCCGTGAAATGCCTATTTATACTGTTAAATGGTGTAAAAAGCGTTCAAATACGTCAAATTTACCTAAAGAACTGAATAACTTTCCATAAGCAGATTTTTTTTTCTAAGATTTAGTCATGTTTTTATTGAAATTTAAAATCCTAACCTCATAATACAATTCGATTTTTCATTCGATTCAATATAAAACGTAGCATGAATCGAGTATTTTCCTCACGTTGCTTCTGTGACGTCACCGAGTCTCGCTACATCTCGTTTTTATGTTCGTAAAGATCAAAATACTTTTCTTTTGCATTACGAAAATATACGTCAGTTAATCAGCTAAACTTACACGCACTTGACATGCGATTATGTCCTCTAGTAAAAATGTTAACGAGACTACCGTAGTGTTGAGGTCATGTTTGAAACTAAAATTGACATGTCGATAATTTCCTAGTAAAAATTACTTAGTAATTATTTTTGTCTGTTTTTTTTTATTGTTCAATGTTTTATAATTTGTTTATGTCCATTGAAGTGATTGTATATAAAAAAAATTAACTTGATCTAATTTTTTATTGAGATTACTTACTTATTACAAATTTAGTTACTTTTATTTAATTGAAGTTATTTTCTCTTCTTATTAAAATGTAACTATTTTATGCAACAGCTGTTTTATTTCTGGGTTCAAGCAAAATTCCGAATGAATATCGATATCGATAAAAATAAAAAATATGGTACGGACTTCTCTATCCGGGCGAGCAGCTATTGTTATTTTTGACAGTAGCTACCCCGTCCCCCGCAAAAAGTGACGGACTTTTTTGTTCGGAATATTGCGCTTAAGGCTTCTCCAGTGATATATACTCTAAGGATCATACCTAATATCCGAGGAAAAGTCGTTGATTCCTACCACACACTGCGCCCGCGTTGTCGGCAATCATAATTATTTTGTCACGCGTAATTTTGAATCTGTGATATCTTTTAAAGTATTCATTTTAATGATATGATGTCAAGGCATGTTTTAATCTAAATTAAATGCCCAATTTCAATAATATATTTTATTGGATAAGGATAAATAAAATACCGGTCAAAATAGCTTCGGAAATAACAATGAAATTTTTATCAAATTCTGAAAGATAAAAATGGTTACTGTAGGTCATCCTTAAAAGATAGACATATGCTATCGCGGACTTTATTTTTGAACTTCTTAAGATATACAATTCTGTAAAACATAAATTTGATTTATCTCTTACGGCTTACGCGGCGCACGCCAGTAAAGCTCCCATTCGGCATGATTTTTTCCGGCATCTTCGACGATAATCGTCATAGTTCATCCAATTTACACAAAAACCTTCCTCTTGAATTACTCTATCTACTAAAAAAAACCGCATCAAAATCCGTTGCGAAGTTTTAAAGATCTAAGTATACATAGGGACAGACAGCGCGAAGCGACTTTGTTTTATACTATATAAAGATGATGACGCAGTGTCACCGCTCGTGACACAACGCATCGCTGTTAGTTGTGCAATTGTGGCCACGTGCCAAAAGACCCTTGTACAGCTGTAACTGTCAAGGGACGGTTTATTATTCTGTGTGTTTCATCCTTAGAATAATACCTAAAGCATAGAAGGAAGGATGTCGTGGTGCGATGCCAAGCGTTGGAGTGGCATTGTAGCGCAGAAATAGCAACTGAACTCAATAAAACGCTTAATTTTTACTTATGTTAGATACTCGATGTTAGAGAAGGACCTTTACAGAAAACCTCAGAGTAATAACTAAAGCACAGAAAACGTTGGTTGTCACTTGTTGCACAATAGTGCACAATGTTCAGACTAGTGATGTGACCCACTAAATTTCAGTTACAGAATTCTTTTTTAGCTTTCCTTCTATGCTTTAGTTATTATTCTAAGGTTTCATCAGAGTCCGATGTTCCTTGTAAAGTGTGACCAGTAAATACAAACTAAGAAATATTTTAATTTATCTCCATTAAATATCAAGCAAGAGAGTGGTGCTATTGAAACTATTAAGTTTTAGTTTTACGGCCTAGCCCAGGACTAATGCTAGGTTAGTTTCACACACAGCGACTTTAGTCGCCGGCAACTGGCTGGCGATTACAAAATCGTTGTATGGACGTGAGATTTTGAAATCGGACTAAAGTATTGACTTTAGTCCGACACACGCAGTGGCGTGTGTACGTAGCATAATGCAGAATTGTTACTGGTTGAGGTAGAAAAAATATGATTCCAAATCCAATAACACTCGATAGAAAAAAAGATAACTTTACGTCAATCAAAATATACAATAAGCAATGGAAACACTGAAATAACCTGAATATATTCAAATAAATTAACAAAACATAATATTATGCGAAAAGGGAGAGGAGGTGGAGGCAGAAGCAGAAGCAGCAGGTTAATGTTTTTTTATAAGTATTTTTATAATTTTCAATAGTGAATTGGGTATTAAAGCTCCTACACACAGTGCTGGCAGCGTTGCCGCCAGCTTTTGCCAAGCAGTACGTGCCACCGGCTTTTGCGCCTCCATTTCCTTTGTGCGGCAGGACCGGCGGCAGTGCCGGTGGTCATGCTGGCTGGCGGCCATGCCACCGGCATTGTGTGTAGGCTAGGAGCCATTATACTACTAGGGTTCAAACAGGCTAAGGGGAATTCTGCTCGCATGGTATTTGCTTGCCCCACATAATTACATTGCGTAAACGTATAAAAACCGTACCATTGACTTATTCGATTTATATCTTAACACGTTCACTGTGCAGCTATGATGAGAGAGACTACCCTATAAGTGCAAACGAAAATTGTACATAATATGTGATGTATGTTACCGATAAAAGTGGCTACACACGTGTTTGAGGTTATGAGCCTTTAGATTTGCGAACAACTCATGCCCCACCCATGGGTCATGCACGGACGATGCGCAACTCGATATGCCCCATCGGTGGGGCCTGTACAGTGAACGTGTTATTATTTATGTTAATGCCCATAATTCTATCAGAATTACAGAACGAGGTATAATTTGAGGTGCGAGTACTAGGGGTGTACAATAAGCTAACGAATGCCAAATCATCGAATATCGAATTGATCGACCACTATTGATCGAATTTCTAAATAATTGGACGTTTATTTTATCGAGTGGTTAATAAATCTAACGCTCAATAAATCGTATATCCAATCAATTGAGCGTTTCAATCAACATAATAATTGTATCGAAATATCAACATACTGCAATTCTGCCAGCCTTTTGGGCACTTTCCCATTGACAGTTGTATGGACGAATTTTTTTATGCCCAATGAGGCTGCAATGAGCTCTTCCCCTTTTTTATGTAAATAAAGTTTACTGTACAGCTTGACAAAAAAGTAAAATGAAAATGAGGGCGCCACTATCGCACTTAGGTCACTTCAAATGGGAAATGAGTAAAATAATTTAAGGTTTCGGTCGGCCTCGGTACGTTAACAGTACGAGAGCGGTTAAACAAATTGCTAAAAACACTGCTCTGCTTTACCGTGCGTTTGCACGTGCGAAACATCGCAACAAAACATATTGAAATCTCTAGTTCCTGTCAAAAATTGTATGGAAAATTGACAGATCCGATAGATTTCAACATGAATGTTTCACCAGTGCAAACGCACAGTAAGGGTGACTCAAAACTTGTCGGCAAAGTAGTGCCATCATCATAGGTCTGAGTAAAATAAATGTAGTTCCAAATGTCACCACGTGAGACTCTGTCACAAAAAAAAACACTGTTTTTGTTGCGTTCTTTTGTTTTAGTCATGACAATTTCACATTTTTGTTCATGTCATCGAACGCAAAGACTTCAATCGAAATTAAATATTTGAATCGAATGCATGTTAAGTCAAAATAAAACTTCTTTTATAGAACGCCTCCATAAAATTGTTGTCGTTATGTTGGTTATTTAATAAAATTGGCTGTCTTTGTCGTTCGTGATTAGATAACAGTATGTTAAAGTGAGATAGCAATAGTTATTCTAAATATAAATATTCTAGAAAAAAATTCGCTCTTCAGTTGCAACCTTCGATGCTAGATATTTGACAGTCAAGTCAAAGTGTCAGTCAGTTGTATTGGAGTTATTGTTCTTGATTGAACAGGATTTTTGTCTAACCCCAAGTTAAATAAAGTTTGTAAAAAAATGCCTCGACGTGGAAGATCCGCGAGCCCTCCACCAGCCCCGCAACGACGGTAAGTTGGTTTTTTATTTGCATTGGGATTTCTTTATTACATTTTATTTCGTCATGCGGAGATAGCTAACCTAACGAGATGTTTTTAGGGCTGCATCTCCACCACCGAGCAGAGTTCCGGCTCATGCTCCTCCATCGACCCCTGGGCCTGCTATGGCCCAATCTCAGCAGCCGTCTATGTTTCAACAGATGGCAGCCACGGCCGGTGGTGTGGCCGTCGGATCGGCAGTGGTGCGTAATATAATGTTACGTAATGTAAACGCGTCGATATTTTTTGACATTAACCTTAAAAAAAAAAAAAGATTTCTCATTTAGTACAGGTATTTAATATTGAAATTATACTTCTTTTACAGTTACATTAAGTTTGGCTAGGAGCCAAGCAATGTGAAGATGGTCACATGTTATTGTGACGTTATCATGATTCAGTACTTTTTGTTTACATGAAATTGTCATTATGCACAATAAATAATTATATTGCATGTTATAGATATTTTGGCATAATGATGAGTTGTTTTCTTTCTAGAGAATCAGCTTAGTTTATTTAATAGAGAAGTTCTTTATTTTTGTGCCTAAAGTTCAAATTACAATGGATATAAAATGTTTTGCTGCAGGGTCACGTGGCTGGTAGTGCTCTAACTGGCTTGTTTAGTGGTAGCAGCAGCGAGCCAGCACAGCAACAAGCGCCTGCACAGCCAGCAGCTCAGACTCTAAACCAGAACCAGACTCCTCAGGGCCCTTGTGCTTGGGAGATCAAGCAGTTCATTGAATGTGCTCAGCAACAGCACGACTTGTCCCTCTGTGAGGGCTTTAATGAGGCTTTGCGTCAATGCAAGATAAACAACCATATGTAAAAATTAGTATAATTTATTTTCAAGGTGCCATTAGATTAAAAAAATGAATAACATTTTCCCAACATCTCTACTTATGTTGTACAAGAAATGTTTACAAAAAGTCTTTTCCATAAAAGGCTATGTCAAATTTAAAACATTTTATTTAGATAAAAATAAGCGGCACCTTCCTAGTAGCTATTATTTCTGATATAGTTTGATAAATTCTTAAAATTCCTAGGTAATCATGTATAGCAAAATTAATTGTTAGTGACTTTATTGTTTTATATTTAGGAAATATTTTATGACAATTTATTGTGATGTAGAATTCTATAATCTGAATTTATTTATCCATTTCTTTTACGTAAACTTTAGCAACAATAAAAGAATATACAACCAAAACACAATATTTTTGTTTTATTTTGTCCATAATACATACACCGGGGCACACCTCCCTCATGTACACATAAGAAAAACGTGACGGGAATGATCTGTAACCTCTCTCGACAAGCACTACATATTGTAGAAAGTTTGTGCTGGGGATTTGAACTATCAGTGAACCCCACTAAAACTGAACTAGTCATCTTTATCCAAAAACGAGTATTAGAAACTTTCCTGCCTGCCTGTTTGATACAGAAATTCAGTTGGCCAACAAAGCCACATACCTTGGGGTAATTCTAGACAGTAAGTTGAACTGGTTATATTGCATATCATTAATTCGGGGAAACGAAAACTTATATTTAGGTTTGCAGCATGCCTAGTTGCCATCCAATGACTTCAACCAACCTACACATACAAAAATTATTCTCATAAATCGCCTGAAAACATTATATACATACTACTTGGGGCTCTAACCAGTATTGATTCTGAATATTTTGGTAGCTTTTCGGAGTTCCGTATTGTTCACGTGGGTTGGATGGTTGCCAAATGCCAGGCAGGTTGAGCTCTCTACAGTGGCGTAGCGTGCCTTGGCGGGGCCCCGTATAAAAATTTGTTTGGGGGCCCTTATGAAGGGTAAAGATTTCTCACAAAAAAAAAAAATGTTTGCATAAAATTTAAAGAAATATTTATTCATCATAATTATCTATCTGTCACTTTTTCTAAAATTAATACTAATAATTCAAATTAAATATACACTCCCCTTGCCTTTTTTTCGGCAAACTGATTTATTAAATCATTTATAGCTGATGACGACTTTAGTTTTTCTAAAGTTCCTGCCTCTATAAATGTTTTTATAAATTTTTGCTTACGTACGTCGGGGCCCCGTATAATTGATACGGCAGATACGGCGGTAGCTACGCCCCTGGCTCTCTACCTAGAAAAGACTTGGGTAGAGTTGGGTTAATACAGGTGGTCCAAATTGTGACGCAATAAAAAAAATAGATTCCTCAAAAAGATCCGAAAATACCCCATGTATGTTCCGCGATTTTTTATAGTTTTCGATACATATCTATTTGTAGTGGATATTCAGATTTTTCTTGACGTGCGTGACATAATCGTCGTGAAATCGTGAATGTTACTTTTATAATAATAAACTACCGAACATTTGCAAGTTACTCAGTTTTTTGTGCGTTAAACTGAAATTTTCAACTTTAATTTAAAAATACAAATAGGAGTTTCCATAGGTTCTAGCTGACTTTAATTAAAAACTATGCAGGTCCTAAGCTTTAAAATAAACATTAAAAAAGTTAGTAGGTACTTAACTGGCTATTATTCGCTGTAATCGGCCTTCGAAGGTGGATAAGCTAAAAATCCTTTTAACTAAATATTATTTTGCTTACTAGACCACCTATAAGTGGAATATTAAACAACAACTCTGCACATTTAGTCAGGTAGGTATGTGATTTCCTGAGCGAGTTTTTTGAGGGTGGGAAATTATCAAATAACTTCTCCCGCTCTGGGCGGAGCGGGAGGGCCAGAGGGCGTCAGACTCTAACTGACTAAAACACACCCGTGTTCCTTCAGTGTTGCCTGTACGTTGCCAGGGGCCATGGTATTGTTGTCGGACTTTCCCGCGACCCCGGCAGGCATCGGTCCTAGCAGACCCCTTCTGTTGTGCTGACATCTCTTTGAGGCACGCGTGGATCACAACGCGCCGTCGACCCGGGCCTGGTCCATATCGGACGGCGAGCTACCCATTGCTCACCGTCCGCAAGCCCGCGCCTACGGTGACCGGGAATCGGCGAATTCCCGACGCCCAGAGCGTCTCCTGCGGCGGCTAGGTCACACGCGTTCCGCCTCCTCCTTCGCGAGCATTACTGCTTCGCAGAAGGAGGTGACGGCTTCCCACGCCCTCTCGCTCCGTATCAGGGCCGGACGCGAGAGATCACTGCCGCCGATCGCCTCCATAAGGACACGGGCGGTGCCCTGAGCCCTGAGCGGCAACCTGGAGTCGCAGTCGCGTGCGATACATACTTACATACATAACATTGACCCACTCATGGATGGAGGTTGGTTGTATTCTCTAGACCGGTATGTTGGGGTAAATTCGGCACCTGGGATAAGACCCTACGAAAACCCCTCCTGTCTAATATATAGACACCTAAAAAATTATGGAAACGCATTCAGAATAGTGTCTAGAATAATGTGCCAAAACTCCCCACACCTCCGCCCTCATGAAGGTTAGAAGCTGTGGTTGGAGGTACTAACCTCCAACCACAGCCTCTAACACACAGATGCACGTGTTCCAAACAAGAGGTTGTGACTACACAACCTCTTGTTTGGAACACGTGCATTCAGTAGTAGGCTGTTAGAATTGTTTTTTTATGTTTTACAACGCCCCCTCCGCCCGACCCGAACCCAGTGTGACGACGTCTGCTCTGGGTTTTTGGTTTGCTTCCTTGCGTTGCGTTGCGACGTCGTAAGTAATGGATAGTGGTAATGGACTAATATTTATTGTGTAATCTTCATCATTTTAGTCGAAAGACGTCCACTGCTGAATATATGCCTCTCTTCAGCGTGGCCAGTGTGGCCACATTGACCGATCCTGTGCTTTTCGCATCCAACGGATTCCTGCAGCCTTCACAAGTCATCGGTCCACCTTCAGGTCTATCAACCTTGCGCATTCCGGTACGCGGTCACCACTCCAGACCTGTATGCTCTGCCCACTGCAACTTTAATTTGGCAATTCTTTGGGCTATGTCGATTTCCTTGGTTCTCTTGCGGATCTCTTGATTTCTTTTGATCACGTGGGGAAACTCCAAGCATCTAGCTCTCTTCATAGCCCGTTGGTTGACTTTCACCTATCTAGTTCTAATACGGCCCATTTTGAGAGACTACTTACTTTTTTAAGTGCCGTACCTATGTCATCACTGGCAATACCTACTCACTGTCTTAAGACTTTCGTTTTGAGAGATTTGAGACACTGCGGTAGGTACCTAATGTGAGACGACAAGATATTGCTTAGTTTCCCGAACGCTGCTGCAAATTAACCTCTTTCTCGAAGTTGGAACTACCACACTGGTCTGTTTTTCTCCTAGGTACCTAATTATAATTTCATTTAATTACGGTAAAGTAAGTAGGAAACGTTACGGTCAAGTTTTTTTCGTCTTAGATCCCATATTTTGGGGTGTCGTTGGAAAGGTCATTCAAAAATATTGTGAGTTTGTGAAAACCCTTTTTAGATCCAGAGATCCGTTTTTGAAATATTAAGCTTTAAAGTGTTGGTTTTCGATATGTGAAAAAAATCTCGTCAGTATTATAAATAAAGACATTAAAAGGAAAACTATCGCAGCTTAGTAGGCTCTACAAGATAACGAGTAGCATTCGACCAACTTAGATTTATACATTCCATACAGGAGAACATGTGTTTCAACTATACAGGGCGGCAGGGACATCGACACGAAAACTGATACCATGGATTCGGTACATGATTCTTAGGGTAGCAGGTAAAATTGCGAGACGATCAACCTATTGTTTCGTATTCGTATTATTCGTAGTTTTTACCTGCACTTGAACTCCAAACACTCGGCAAGCTTTGTGATTGGTCACTATTGTTCTCTTGGCATGACAGGGGGTGCATGCAACTTTGCAAAATCTGGTGGTTAGCGTTAGTTAGTCTCAACTCTACGTCGCGCAAGCTCGTGTTTTGTTATCTGACTATTTTCCCTAACTGTTGCCGCCTATGTTGCTCTTGTGCTGTGCTGTGCCTTCATAAGTACTGGCTGCATATTCTTATCCTGAATACGCTGACATAATGTACTGTTACGGACTTTGTGACGGTAACGCTGCTGAGGCGCGGAGAGATTATCAACTTCGCTTTCCCAACCGCCGACTCCCACATGTAAGTGTCTTCGGATCGACTTATCGGCGAATATCTGAAACTGACAGTGTCCAAAGAAGCAGGCAAATTGACACTGGTCGTGCCCGGAGATACACGGCTGAGGTCGAGGAGCTTATTCTTCAACGTTTTATTGACGACCCCAACATATCGACAAACATCGTAGCGCGTGAGCTAGGTATGTCACAGTGGAAAGTCTGGTCTGTAGTTCACTTGTCAGGCCGACATCCATACCACTACCAACCAGTCCAGTCATTAGAAGAGGGAGATCCGCCGAGACGGCTTGAATTTTTTTGTTTTATGCTAAGTGCCGACGCCGAAAGCGAAAACTTTTTAAAAAACATTCTGTGGACCGATGAGTCATGTTTTGACCGTGATGGTATCACAAATTACCACAACTTACATTACTGGGCACCTAAATCAGAAGCAAACCCTAAAAAACTGAAACCAACCGCATCCCAGCGTAGTTCTTGCTTAATGTTTGGATGGGTATTATCGACGACAAATTAAGACCTAGTTTATGTGACCCCAGTAAATTCAATTGAAGAACTAAGGGAGAGAATAACAGATGCGGCTGACCAAATGTGGGCAAGAATCACATCAAGAATTACAAAAACCGATGTGACGAAGCGAATAAGAACATGTATTCGAAACCGAGGGCAGCACATAGAACAAGACGTGTGAAATGTGTGTAATTAAAGTTTTTAAATTGATATTGATTAAAGATAAATAATAATGTTCACGAAATTGTTTAATTTGATTTTCCGAATAATCACCTTTTTGTGAGGATCACGCTGTCCTGTACTAAATCAAAATCGATTTTCATTGTAGTCCATGACTTTGTATTAACTTTCATACCTTTTTGAATAGCTGATAATACAAGGATATTTTACTATTAATTTGTACATCAAGCGTAGTAATTTTTTTTGCACTATACAACATTTTGTATGAAGTAATAGCAAAAATTACAAAAAAAAAAGTTTGATTAGTGATATTTGCCAAGGTTTTAGGCATTTTTGAACTTTTAATTTTTAACTAAGATCTGCTACGGCATCAACTATGATAATAACTTAAATTTCAGTACAGTCGCGCCGGAAATCATTATTAAATTGGTTTCAAATGATTTAATCTGGGATTTATATACAACTCAAAAACTACTGAATTTTCGGTAGAACATTTGGTGGCTTAATTTGTTGCATTTTAACCCCACTATGACGTCCTGCAAGGAATACGTCGGTATACCAGTAACCCTGTATAAAAATCAATGCCACTTTTCGTTGTAATTTTATAACTCAAGAACGGCTGGGCCGATTTAGCTGATTTTGGTTTTGAAATGTTTTTCATAGTCCAGGGAAGGTTTAAACGGTGAGAAAATTAGGGTAGGGTAGGTAGGGTAGGTACGTAGGTAGGTAGGGTAGGTAAGGTAGGGTAGGTAGGTAGATAGGTAGGGTAAGTAGGGTAGGTAGGGTTTAAAGCTACCCGTGCGAAGTCGGGGCGGGTAAAGCTAGTGTAATCATAAAATACTTCTGTTATTTGATTTTTTATGCTTTTTCACTGTTGTCGTTGAAAGATAAACATTGCTGTCATCAAAACGTTTCGCTAACGGAGCGAAGGGAGGAGGGTTGTGTGAGCGTAGTCGGGGTGAGCGTAGTCGGGGAGTTCTGGGTAATGGTTCAATACCGTACAGAATACCTAGGTACTGTTGTTGTTGAAATATAAATGTTGCCGTCATTAAACAAGTTTGAATACGAATTTGGATCAGAATTCATCTTAACATCCCCCGGGCCCTCGTTGCGTTTACCGGTTTACGGTTTCCACGAGTCCACTCCAGGAGACTACTGCTCCGACGGACATCAGGCACTGCCACCTCACATAAATCTGCAAGCTATGTCTGTGTATACTCCAGTTCTTTTCGGGATAATTAATTTCATTCGGGATGTCAAGAAACTCCGTTGCCGTTTCAGAGTTCTTATACCTATTCTGTTCAAAATAAATTTAAGTAGGTAGGTACTTTTTGCTGATGTGTGTATTTTTTGAGTTAGAGTCTGTAATAAAATATTTCTATAGCTACGAGTAAATACACACACATAATTACAATTTTATTACATAATTTTTAGCTCTGTATTGTTGAATTATCTAATTATTTATACATTGCAGGCTCTACTCAAACTAAATAAGCACACATTCTTCACGTAGTAATCTGCTCTATTGAATCGGAAAGTACATCCTAGTTGCAACTTGCAACACAGAAATTAAATATGTGTAGCAGATGTGGTGGAGCTAGGAAGCAACAGGGGTAGTATAAGCTTTTGATTAGTACAACTTATTTATTAAGACGTTAGTTGCTACGCTAACGCTCAACATTTGGATGCAGTGGATCCCGTTATTCTCGACGAAGTCAACATGCACCTGCGCAAAGTCCTGCCCCACGGCAATCCCTGTTCGGTCAAGCTGCTGCGATCGCTGGAGGAGTCACCGTGGGCACAGCTGTGGTACGATCTTCGAAACATTCAGTATAGCTTGTCGCTTGATTCATCGTGTTGTTGCTGAGGTACGCAATGGACTTGTCTAATGAGATGCTGGTACAGGAAATATCGATGGTGTTGCCACTGCACATTGCAGCATGTGTGTGCAGTGCTGGGCGACCAACGCGTTATGTAGGTACCTATCTGTATAGGCTCATTTGATCACTTTATACCTACTTTAAGCAGTACCTAACTAGGAAAGATAGTTTGCAGCCACAGAATTCTCTAGGTGATATTTGTCAAGTTTGTATCACTCATTCTCTGGGCGTTTTATGTAGGTAGATACTATTTCAGTTTGTATTCATAAAATAAAGTAAGTACCTACATAACTGCTAAAAACGTTCTTTCTCTGAAGTAGGCATTCAAAAGATTGAATAGGAATGCTTCCGTGTGATAATAGCGTAGCCTTTTTTTGCTATGTAGTTGCAGCTCAGGTTTCTAGAAGGTACCTATTATACTCGTATAAGTACCTACAATTTTCAGTGGTTTTATTCTGAGTAAGTAGGTATTTTTCCCTTTGTCTGTTGGTAATGTTAAACATTAGAAAGGTTTACCTAAGTACCTATATTTGTTTCGACATTGAATACAGATACATTATACGTTGCCGGTAACAATACCGACCTATTAGTTATTATATTATGTTGAAACCAAAAAGATTAACACAGTAAAGAACTTCTCTCAAATGGGTAAAGATGTTATGCCTCTCGAACTCTGTCAATGGACAGAGTTTCTGTTCTGTTGGGATTGTATAGAATATAGGTAGGTAGGTACTAGAAATGCATGTAATAAGAAGGTAGGTAATCTGTTTTTCAACGTTCTTTTGTGACACTCTGACAGATGTTCAGGGTGTGGAAATGGATAGTCATGGTTATGTGACGCATCTCAGCATTGTCTGGCTCTTAGTCAAAAATGCAACTGAAAGATGACGATGATACTAGTAGGTACCTACTTACGTAGGTACCCAATTTATTTAAGTATCTATCATAATGTCTGTGTATTGTGTGCCATCATTATGTGTACATAATTTCTATCTAATGTCATCACTAAAAGTCTGATTCATCATTCTAGGCTTTTCTGATGTGCTGAATACATCACAAGGAGACTAAATATTGATAACGTGGTCGGTGTAAAAAAATCATTTGCAGAGACCACTGCTCACAAGCCGGCACTGTCTTCACATAATATTTATGATAAGTAGTATCTTGTAGCAAGAGCTGTGAGCAAACATAGTGTATTTTATTTACATTTCTAGGGTCACGTGGCCGGAGAAGCCATAACCGGTTTGTTCGGCGGTGGTCGTCGTGGGGAAGAAGTAGTACATGCCCTTCCACGCGACTACAATCCAAATTCACCACCCAGCGGCCCTTGCGCATACGAAATCCAACAGTTCCTGAGTTGCGCGACCAACAACACGGACTTATCAGAGTGTCAAGCGTTTAATGAAGCTCTCAGACAATGCAAGCAACAAAATCGTACGTCAATTTACCAAATTATGACTTTCAGTTTGCGGGTGGAGCAGATACTCTGCATCTGTGATACATGCCCTGAATCGAAATGTGAAGAGGCCAAAATAGTCAATCATGAAGGTCATGTCCTAATATGGCTATAGACGTGTTCCAATGAGAGGTCAAACTTCCCTGGTCCTTGTAAAATTTCATACAAAACGTTGACAAGTTTATTTATTTGTTTCAGGTATACCGTAGCCACTCATCAGATGCAAGCAAAATCGCCACATTATATCCACACAACTTCCTCTTAACAATGGATCTTTAACACACCTGATTCAATAACAATAAACCTCTACAAATACCTACGTTTGTTTTATTTAGATTCGTCATTAAGTTAATTTATCATCATTATTAATCTAGTAGACGATTCGCATCCCCGAATTCGAATTCCTCGCCGCTGTATTATTCCCATTGCTAGCATGACATTGATAAATGGTCATTTCGTACCAATACGTGCCAGTAGGAAGCATGCCATTCCACTAATCAGCGTTCAGAAATGTGGCATTGCACAATGGCATGCAACCTACTTGCACGTGTGTATTCCTGGCTTTTTGGGCAAGCTACTGGTGTTAGGTGTACCCTTTGCTTTATGGTAGATAGGCACACAAAATCCTCGCTTGCACCCGTACTATAAGGGCCGAGTCACACCGGAATGGCAGCGGCCGGCAGCGGCTTCAGGTGTCGCCGCTGGAGGCCTCGCGTGACCTCCAGATCCCACGCGCCTAGTCTCCTCTTGACCAGTTTAGTTTCTACATTACATACGCGCGGCCACCCGCGGTGCCGCGAGCGGCTACATTTACAAGAATTTATTTTTCTACAATCTTTGTTCCAATGTGTTGTAAATATAAATATGTAGCCACTAAACATATTTAAAATAACAGTAGTCTCAGTTACTCCATATAACTTCAGCTATCTCTCAGTGGAAGTCCCGTCAAAATCGGTCCAACCGTTCCGGAGATTAACTGGAACGTTTTTTTTAAAGCGAAAAAACCTACAAAATACATATGAAAGTATAAAGCTACCGTTTATACTGTTATTTTGATATTAGAAACAGATATTTTTTTTTTTTTCCTTTATTTCTACTTGCAATCGGTCGTCAGACCATAAGCGAATTCGTTCTATGTCAAATGGCGTTGTGGTGGAGCAGCCAGTGCTGCGCCTCCCACTTATAGAAGGTGGTTCCTCTTCAGTCTTTTCACCACCGCTGTCGGGTTTAACAGTTCCGTAACTAGTGGGTTCGGATGCATTGTTAGGCGTGCCTTGTGTTGTTTTTTGTATCGCTCGATTTCAGAGGTTACTGATGGCTGATGTAAATAGTCGTGGATTTCGTCGTTCCTAGCGAACCAAGGTGCATTTGCTATTGATCTCAAGATACCATTTTGGACTCTTTGCAGGCAGAGTATGTTGGTTTTGCTGGCAACGCCCCACAATTGGATCCCGTAGGTCCATATTGGCTTAAGGACCGAGTTGTAGATGAGAAGTTTGTTGTCTACAGAGAGCACAGTTTCTTCCCATGAGCCAATACAGGTTGCGGAACTTGTGGTTTATCTCGTCCCTTTTATTTTTAATGTGATGCTTCCATGTTAGGCGCCTATCCAAGTGGAAGCCAAGATACTTTACACAATCTGTGTGTGGTAGGGTATCAGGGCCGAGTCTAACAGGAGGGGTATTTCCGCGCCTGAGCGTGAAGGTGATATGGTGAGACTTGGATGCACTGGCACGAATCCGCCACTTACAGAGCCATTTATGAGTTTTGTCTAACTGTTTCTGGAGTCTATTGCTGGCCATTTCTGGGTTTTCATCAACTGATAAATAGGCTATGTCGTCTGCATATGTTGCTATTGTTATGCCATCCAATGTGGGTAGGTCTGACGTAAATATGTTGTACAACACTGGGCCAAGAACAGATCCCTGTGGTACACCAGCTTCCACTTCAAACAATCTTGATCTTGCTTCGCCCTGTTTTACTTGGAAGCAGCGCTCGGATAAATATGACTGGATGAGTAGGAACATTGAGTGCGGAAGTTTTTCCTTCACTTTAGCCAGCAATCCTTTGTGCCAGACACGGTCAAAAGCTTGTTGTACATCAAGAAACGCCGCTGAGCAATACTTTTTGCATTCAAAAGCCTGTCTTCCTGTTTGGTACACTCGGTGAACCTGTTCTATTGTTGAGTGAGATTTCCGAAAGCCAAACTGGTGAGTTGGAACAACACCATTGGCGTCCACGTCCATGCACGGTTTTAGTCGGTTTTGGAATATCTTCTCCCACAGTTTGGAGAGTACAGGCGTCAAGCTTATCGGCCGATAAGACGAAGCTTCATGTTCAGGTTTACCTAATTTGTGGATCATGACAACTTCAGAGATTTTCCACAGGTCAGGAAAATGAGATGTTCGAAAAATTGCGTTGAACAAACTAGCTAGAAAAGAAATGCATTTTCTGGGAAGATTTTTAAGTATGGAAGGCGTGATCAGGTCGAATCCCGGGGCTTTTCTCGACTTCAGCAATCTGATTTCCTTCGCTATTTCCTTAGGTGTTGTTGGTATAATGGGTATACACATCTGCAGATCTTGTTCCAATACTGTGTCAACTTCATGTCCGTCAGCAACGCTCTCGTTTGGTTTGAATACAGAATTCAGATGCATTGCGAATACCTCAGCCTTTTCCAAGTCAGTTCTTGCCCAGGCAGCTTGTGATCTGATCGGAGGATAAGATTGTTGAGGCTTGCCTAAGTTTTTAGTGGCCTTCCAGAGCGAGTTCGCACCAACCCCCGTTGGTGACATCATCTGTAGGTTCGTTGCCAATGTTGAGTTAGTAGACTCCTGGACTGTAGCCTTTAACTCCTTTGCTGCTTTGTTGTAATTTAGTTTATCTAGAGGATGACGGGATTGATGCCATATTCTCCTAAGTCGGCGCTTTTCTAGGATTTTTTGCATTATGTCTGGTGGATGAGAAGGGTTGGTGATACCTTTGGGACGAGAGGATGTGTTGATCCAAGCAGCCACTTGAATGGTGTTAGTGAGATATCTGCAGGCGTTATCTACATCATTTTGGTTCTTCAGTGATATAGCAGCAGTAAAGTTATCATTGAGGTAGGTCTTGAAACCATCCCAGTCAGTTCGGCTATTCGTCAGAGACTCTACTAATTCTCGAGTAAGCTCACTAGTGCTAATTGTGAGGATCGCCGGTGTATGATCTGATGACCCGTCTAGACTCGATTCTATAGTAGTGTGTAAGCTATCTATACCCTTATTTATGAAGAAGTCCAAGAGATCTGGGAGTTTCTTTGGGTCGCTTGGCCAGTAGGTAGCCTCACCTGTAGATATCGGTTTTAAGTGATTTTCATCAACACAGCGTTTCAAATCGCGTCCACGAGTGCTGGTACAGCGGGATCCCCAAAATGTATGTTTGGCATTCCAATCACCACCCGCAATAAACCTATGGCCAAGAGTATTGAAGTAGGTTTTGAACATGTCTGCAGTTATTTTGTGTCTTGGTGGACAGTAAATTGAGGATAGAATAATAGGGCCTGCACGGTCCTCCAATCTAATAGAAGTAGCTTGTAAATACACTGTAGAATATGGTTCTATCAGTGAGTGTTTCAGGTTCGCCCGAATGGCCAGCGCTGAGCCAGCATGCGCACTACCATCGGGATGGGGGGAGTGGTAAATGTTATAGCCTTTAATGCGGAACGAGCTTCTGGACGTCCCGTGCGATTCTGAAATTAATACTGCGTCTAGTTTGTTGGCTTTCATTAAAGTCTCCAACTCTTGGATATTGGGACCCAATCCATTGATGTTCCAGATTGCGATTCGAAGAGGAGTCATTTATGGTGTTAGTTTAGTAATGACTGTAGTCAGTAAGCCCATTAGGGTACTGATTTGTTGCAGGAGTAGGTCAATTTTTTCATTTTGTTTGATTAAAAGTTGTTCCATAACTGTTACGTTTTGTTGAGGGTTTTCTATGTGACTAGTTGTAGCGACGTTGTCTCGTGGAGGAACCTTAGGGTGTCCAGCGGCAATATCCGAGTATCTTTGGTCCGATCTGCGATATGAATTTCGTTGGGGTAGGGCGGAGCTTTCTGGAATTGTATTGGTGCGGATTATCTCAGTAGGAAAATTGGAGTTGGCGGTTGGAATATTTCTTGGTTTAATTTTTCTTGACAGTATTTCTTTGTAAACTTTACAACCTTTGTAATTGGCAGGATGATCACAGGAGCAGAGAGCGCATTTGGCGGGTGTATTTCTGTCTTTTTTGGGGCATTCTGAGGTTTTGTGGCCCTCCCCACATTTGACACATCTGTACGGCCTCATGCAGTTGTTTTTGCAGTGGCCATATTGTTGGCATCTTTGACATTGTACGATTGTCTTAGTTTTGCGTGGATCTTCAATTTTGATTCGTTGGTGATGGATGTATTGAATATTTTTTACCATTTTGTTATTTGGACTAGGTTCCAAATTAACAAAAAATGTGGAGGTTGGTGTTTTGTCTGGTCCATAACGGTAATTGATGATTTCTCCTCTGACTTTGTTACCAGATTTCTCCAGCTCCTGTATGATGGCATCATGTGGAGTAGTATGATGGAGGTCTTTTATTACCACACGGTAGCATTTCGTATCTTTACGAGAGAAGGTGTGTCCGATTAATCCCTTCTGTCGTATTAGATCAATGACTTGCTTGTAATCATCAGTATTGCTAACCATTACGCGTAGGAGGTTTTTATTTATTATTTTATACCGAAACTCTTCTGGGCGAATTACGGACTCAATTAGTGTGGTGAGCTCGTTTAGATCCTCAATCCCATATAGAACAATAGGGGGGGGGCTTATTTTGTGGTTTACGCTCAGTGTCTGTGTCCTCTGTTAGGTCAATCGGCAGGGTTGAGAATCGGTTTTCTGACTCAATTGGTGGGGGCGAGTTGTCACATATTTTTCTTTTCTTAGATGTAGGAACTCGTTGCCATGGTGGAGGTTGTGTTACGTCTGAAAATGGCTGTGCGGGTGCCATTGGTTCGGTGGCTTCATCTGAGTCTTTCTCACAAGCGAATTGGATAGAATTGTTGGAAGAGCCCGACTGCTTAAGATGAAATTTCACTTAGCGAGTTAGATCGTTGTGTATTGAAAAGACTTGGATGAAAGATTTGTTGAACAAGTTTCTTAGGCGAGGTTTTGTTCTTTTGATTTTCATCAGTATCGTTGGTTTGACTTTTCGCCTGATTTCCCACTCTAGTCAAATTGGTAACATTTTTGCAACTCATGGCGGTAATTATTTTCTTACAATGGCAACACTTTTCCAAATATCAGATGACATTCTGACATATTAATCGATAAGAAAATATTAAAAAAGTTGAGGGTGGGTTGAAAAAACTTTGTAAACTAAGATTGTCACTTTCGTTTTCGATCACTGTTTTTTGTTTAAATCACTTAGTATTTAAGGCTACAAACGATTGTTCATAGTTTTCACAGTTAAAAGTTCACTTTAACAATGTTTTTAGATAGAAACTCGCGATCTAACACACGAAAATCACTTAGTTCTCAGACAGCGCGCCTACGCGTGTTGACAGCACACACCCAGAAACAGATATTTCAATTTTATTTATTTGTAGAGATTGGGTACTTAATTTTAGCTACACATTGATAAATTATGATGGAACAGAAATTGTAGACAATAAAATGAATTCTTGTCGATCCATACATCTTTTTGAGGCTTACTGTACCCACTAAAGATAGATCTCTTGCGTTCAGAATATGATTTTTTAAGCAAATTATTGACAAAATTAAATATTATAACATGTTATTTTCCGAATGACGTTTTGCTCGATGATGTCTTTTCGTCATTAGACGCAAAAACATACGTATTACTTTAGGCATTTGTTGAAGTGGAAAGAGTATAATAAAACAATTAATACAGTGTGTATATGTATAAACTTAAATTTTTATTTACACAAAAGTACACTTGTGACGTTTTGCAGCATAAATAATCCTTTTTTTTTTAGATATGTTTCACAAAACAGTTTCGGGGTGTTCATTCGAGATTTCGTTTTACATTGCTGTATTTACATTAATTAAATTAAATTAAAGGGGTATTTCATACCTCATGTAACATTTGTATTTTGTGCTCAATACATGAGACATGAAATACATGTCATAATTATGATATTTCTGTATTTACAGAATTTATGTACATAAAATAATAAGTAGGTATCTGATATTTTACAATTTGGCACATTTAAATTTCTTGTGGTTCATCTAATATTCGTAATGCCTGACTTAACATGAAATTCTTTGGGCGTGCAAAACAAATATTGTTTTGTGAGATTACTGACCGAAAACAAATATAGTAACGATTAACTTTAATAGACTGTAAGACAATATCAACTATTGAGAAAACAACATGATGTGTTGTAAAGTGTTAATTTGATTATAAACTTTGACAAAACATGAGCAAACTTCATACGGAATAGCAACCGTGTTCAACAACAGGTTGTTAGACAAGGATAACATCAAGACTATACAGTATATCATAAATTCAACAAAATGTTCGAATCAAGTATGTAAAAGCTTTTCGTTCGATTTCAAAGTGTGCATTCTCGCTGTAATGCAGTACGCATTACGTTATTAAAGTGCACAGAGATTTGAGAAACTTTCAAATGTCGTTTATCTTATTAACTAATAATTCCATTAACAGTACATTTTAACGCTTAGCTAAATCAGTCTAATTCTTAAAGCGACATTAATATGTCTAACAATAAAGCTTAAACAAATGCTATACAAATCATACACTGGAAATTTTCAAGTACATATAAGGCCACCATTATGTAATGTTAATTGTTATGCAAATCAATTTACATCCAAAACTAAATGTATAATTAGTAAAATGTTAAAAATGACACAAACTAATTTAATGTTATTGGAATTTCTTCATGTTGATACAAACAAATTTTACAAATGTAATTATTCTAAAACAAAGGCGGTTCGTGTTATTCATATATTATATTTTACACTGAAAATAGAATGATAAATTGATAGTTTTACAAAAAAACCATAGTAAATAATTTTTGATGTTTTTCGACGTTTGGCAAGGTGTAATAAAATTTTTGGTGTCAGATTAGTCGAATTTTTTATCTACATTTGATAAATATAATGGCCGTACGCAAAATACGCGCTTAGACGTGGAGTTGCGGATACCAGCCCGTATTACCTAAATATAATGGTGATTGAAATGAATTAGATTTGATACACTTTAGCTGCTGTGAAAGTAAGTTATTTGCTATCAAATCAAGACGTTGAAAGCCTTGGTCCAATTTATAATTATGTATAACGTGCTTATTTAAACCACCACAACTATGGATTTTATATGTAAATAAACGTATAACTATTCAGCTGATTGATGTATCGTTCGTTCGATCGAAGGGCGCACTCATCAGTGTCGCTAAAAACGTACAGTTAAATATTACGCACCTATAAAATCTTTATGAATTTATTAACATTTCAAAATAGTTGATCCTGTTGATCATAAAAATAATGCACCACTTCGCAAGTATTTAATTACTAAACCAATGTAAACGTCGAGCCAGCGGACAGTAGCTCTACCTTCAAAAAATTATTTAAAGCTTCGCATAATTTACAAATGTAAATATTTGTGTCACACATCAATTATTTCAGTGCAATGCTAACGGACGTGTAGGTGTAGTAGCATCGTATTCGTAATTCGTGTAAAACCTTAACATAACGAGTCTACGTATTAGCACTATATTTACAGGCCATCGACAAACTAAATATGACACATAAATCGCCGAGTACAACGATAGCATCCGTCGAGCGGACGATCCCTAGGGCAGCGGCGAGACTCCCCGAGCGCAGGCCGAGCGGTCACAAGCGCATCTCCCACAGCATGAGGTGCGCGTCCTTGGGGTTGGGCTCGGCCGCGGGCGCCGGCCGCTCGGCCGCCTCCGCCACCTGGCGCCAGTCCACGTAGCCGCGCCCGCCCACCACCGTCAGTACCGAGCGCCGCGCCGCGCCCGCGCCCAGCACGTAGTCCGCGCCGCGCAGGCTGCGCGCGGCCGAGCGCGCCGGGCCCGGCTCCGTGCGCGCCGAGCGCTCGGACGCGCTGGACTTGGCGGAGCCCGAGTCCGGCGTGGACGCAGCCACGGGAGCTAGTGCGGCGGCCCCGGACGCGCCGGAGCTGGTGCGCGACACACCGCGCAGAGCCATGGACTCCTCGCTGCCCGACGACGTGCACAGGCTGGACGCGCGCGAGTCCACCGACCAGCTTGACAGGTCCAGACTGCGCGGTCTGCCCGCGCGCATGCGCAGGCGCCGGTCGAGCGTACTCACCCGGAAGGGAATCGCGGCGAGCTCGGGGTCGCTCCGGCGCAGAGCCTCGCCCCCCGAGCCGCCCACGTCCGCCTCGCCGACACAATCTTTCACGAACATCAGGTCTCCGTACAGCCCGTAAACGTCACACGCATTCAGGTTGGCGCACTTGGGTAGAGTCTTACTGAGCCGCACGTCGCCCGGCTTCTTCCGCCGCACGATCGCGGACTGCACGCGCTGCGGTCGGTACGGGCTGGCCTCCTCTGATATCCGCCTCTCCAGTTTCGGCTTTTCGTTGTCTTCCTTGCCGTCCTCCTCCTTGAACTCTTGCAAAGTGTTCACGGTCTCGGCAAGGTGCCGGGCGTTGGATAGATTCCGTCGCACGGTGTTGACGTCGACGTCTCTAGTTTCAGGCATTAGGTTGAGAAGGAAGGACACGGGCCCGGCGTGCGCGTGGTAGGAGGCGGCGATGTGTCCGCCCACGAGCGGCAGGCCCTCCAGCTTGGGCAGCGGCACGGTGACGCTGACGCCGGCCGTGGTGCCGACCCACAGCAGGCCCTGGCACGCCAGCAGGGCCGACACGTACGCGGGCTTGCTTCCCTCTCGTGCTCCGATGGTTTTCGCAACGTCAGCTGCGATGTCAATGTTTTGGAGGTGTTCGAAGGTTTCAGCGTGATACAGGCTCACGTATGTTGAATCGGAGAAGGATGTCCAGAGGCCGACTCCGGAGTGAGCAAGATATTTGACGGATCGATCGCCGTCTCCTTTGAGTTCTAAGATGCGCATGATCTCTGCGGTGAGCGCGTTGATGGCGAACACTCGTCGTGCGCAGGTGGCGTACACGATGCCGTCGACAGGCAGCACGCAGTGCACGGGCCGGTCGCCGAGCTCGACGGCGAGCGGCTCTTGCAGCGCCCACGAGTCGTCGTGGTTGCGCCGGTACACCGACACGCGCCCGTTCGCCAGCCCCACGAACATGGCGTCGCAGTGGTAACGGATCTGCGTGATGGACGCGATCGTTGGCACTTCGGTCAACTTCTCCTGCTTCTCTGGCTCGATTGCAGAGAATATGATTATTTTCTTATCTTCTGTACCGAGCCATACTGTGTCGCCGCAGAGTGTCGTCGCTTGTTGCACTCCGCGTGCGTGTTCCATTGAGGTAACCTGAAATTAATAACACGTATTGTAAGTAAGTCACACATTTTGTCATGAAGTTTTCTTTTCTATAACTTAAAATGAATAAGAATGACGTTATTGGAATTTTATACTTACTTAGCAGTTTAAGTTAAATTTAAATTAGAGTGAAATATACAAGGTGGATTTTTGAGATGGGGCAGTAAGGACAGCTACCTTAGCCGTTGTCGATAGAAGAAAACGGTCTTAGAAGACTGTCCTTAACTTTTTAAGACATTTTAATCTGCATTCAAAGATTTTGAAAAAAATTACAGTCAGCAAGAAAATGGGCAGTTTTCACAAAAAAAACTTTTTTTGATGCCAATCGATCCTGTTTCTTATAAGGATCAAAAAACTCTATTGGACTAACTGAGGTTTGAGTACTAGAAAAGTCAGAAATCGCAAAAAACTTTATTATGATAGATAGACTAGCCAAATAGAAACAAAAAATTTGAACTTCGATCGAA
Source organism: Agrochola macilenta (assembly GCA_916701695.1). NCBI lineage: Eukaryota > Metazoa > Arthropoda > Insecta > Lepidoptera > Noctuidae > Agrochola > Agrochola macilenta. The sequence continues at coordinate 12,508,656 of OU753562.1, forward strand.
TACGCGTTATAATTTAAAAAAAACCAGCCATGTGCGTATCGGACCACGCACAATGAAGGGTTCCGTAGTTGTGATGAATTTATCGCAAAAACAAATTTGTAACATTGTATTTGAAAATCATGTTCTCTCATACATCGTTAAACGTCACGGTCAATTCTCTGCAAGTGTAAGTTTGTAAACGAATTATTTTTTGTGTCATAAAACTACAAATTACCGATTTTCGGACTTTTCCCTTTACTTGTGTAAAAGACCTTGCTTCTTGCCAAATTTCATCATTCTAGGTTAACGGGAAGTGGTTTTGATTTATTTGCGAGTATCAAAATAATTATGTCGTGTAAATGGCCGTATTTTTATTGCGTTGACTTAGAAGCTTCAAGGGACCACAGATCTACGTATTTGATGTTATTTCAACTTGATACCTCCACGCGTTCCTGAGAAAAAGGGTCATGACGGACTGACGGCCGGACAACGAAGTGATCCTAAAAGAATTCCGTTTTTCCTTTAGGTACGGAACTCTAAAAATTACCTCAAACTATTTAGAAATTTCAGACTTGTTTGGAAAACGTAAGAAAAAAAGACTGTCCTCTACAAAAGACAGAAATTGCAACAAAAAAAAAACTACTTTGTAAAAAGTTTTTTCAAAAGCAACAATGGTTCTGAATTTAATTCTCGAATCGTTCGAAATTTAAAGTTCAATTTGTTTTAGTTGAGTTTCGGCTAGTCTATCGTGGTAAAATGGTAAGTTGGAGTCACATTTCCTCCTAAATGTATGGGAAAAGTTTTTTGCGATTTCTGACTTTTCTAGTACTCAAACCTCAGTTGGTCCGGTAGAGTTTTTTGATCCTTGTAAGAAACAAGATCGATTGGCATCAAAAAAAGTTTTTGTGGAAACTGGCCATTTTCTTGCTGACAATTTTTTTTTCAAAATCTGTGAATTCAGATCGAAAGTTTTCAAAAAGTTAAGGACTGAAGGAGTCTCTTAAGGTCGTTTTCCTGTAGCTACAACGTTTAAGGTAGCTTTCCTTACTGCCCCATCTCAAAAATCCACCCTGTATGATAACCAACTGTGAGGGCATCACGTTCAGAAGGCAGGGTTACCTTGGTATCGGGCAGGTCCAACGTGACGAGCGTCTTGAGCTTGGCGGCGCGGTGCGTGAGCACGGCCACGTGGCTGTCGGCGGCGCCGGCCGCGCTCACCCACAGCAGCGAGCGCGCGCGCCGCAGCGACGCGCCGCGCCCGCCGCCGCACGACGTGTAGAAGCAGCCGCAACGCACCTGCAATTTATTATAACAATGATTAATCTCGGCTAAAGGCGAGGTTTCCCGGGCCCGTAGGCTCCCACCGCCTCCCCGAAATGCAGAGCGACGTATTTATTTACGATACACCGCCGAACATTTCGCGAAAAATCCAAGCCACAGTATAAAATATTTGCTGTTGATCAACGTGAATTTGTATTTCATAGGTTTTATATTGTACCTACGGTGTAATGAATTAAAATTATTGCTTCAAATGACCTGTGTACCTAATGGGCGTTTTCACATTAACAGATAAGGACAACAATTGATAACGATATCTCTACATATATACATACATACGATAGCTATACTGACATCGATTTGATACCGATATTATTATTATCGACCCCAATCATGGGGCCGTGCCGACCAAGCAACCACAGTACTAGTATCGATATCTCGAAGTCGGCAGTGCGAAAATGTGTTTAAGTGAAAGAATGCCCGCTACTCTCACTGTGTGTTCGCCGGTAGATATCGGTCTCAGTCGCTGTCTGCGACGATATAGGTAACAATAACACCACAATGTAAAAGCGTTTAGTATGTACTAAACGTGTGCAATTAGGTATCTGACCGCTGAAATCGTGTCAATGTCGGGAAACACACACACAGCAGAAACGAGATGCTTACGACAAAAAGCCACTGCGTTTACTTGCTGCGGAAAACTATTATTGTTACGAATTTCAGCTGGTATGAAATAATGAGTTATTCCCCGTATTGAAACTTTTGAAAAAATCTCGCTTTTGTTCCATATTGATTCACCTTCGTTTAGTACAGCAAAACAGGAAATAAATCATGTAAATTTTGTCGTGTAAAATAATAATAAAACTAGTTAGCAATTGCTTATCACTATCACTACAAACTTGTTCAAACTAACGCTACCGCTACGTACTATCATGGTGAAACATATTTCGTTAATGCGTTTAGAATTTTGGACCATCGACTCTATGGTTTATATTGCATGCCCCATCACCACGTACAACTTGGGCCTCTCAGACTTTTAACCATGTGGTCAAACTAATACAGTAGCGAGGCAGAAGCAAAGAGAGATCTAAGCGCGGGCGCAAGTTGCAAAGGGGAACCTCCACGCGGGCGAGTTGGCTGATGCTAGTGCGAGCTGGGTGTCCAGTCTCAACTTAGTGTCCCACGAAGTTCAATAGATACAATGAACTTGCGGTTTAATCGATCTATACACCTCAGTAAGTTGCCGTGACGAATAAACTGACAGCAGCCTCTTATGCGCGGGCGCCAGCTGCGAGGGAAACCTCTACGCGGGCTAGTTGGCCGATGCTTGCGCTAACTGAGCGAGTCTTAGCTCAGTGGCCCATATAGTCTAGTTGATAAAATGGACAATTGGACATGCGGTTGACTACACTACATACTAATCATTCTACACACCTCGGTAAGTTGCCGAGACGAATAAACCGGCGTGGCAGCAACAAATAGCGGCATCTTATGCGCAGGCGCCAGTTGCGAGGGGAACCTCCACGCGGGCGAGTTGGCCGACGCTTGCGCTAGCTGGGCCAGCCTTAGTTCAGTGGCCCACGCTAGCCGCGCGCCCGGCTCGCTGGCACGGAAGGTAAGGGGTTCTTCACGACCTCGGATCGTGAGTTGGAGGCAGCAGGAGTCTACCCATGCCATCTCGTCATCTTTTTTCTGTGGAGGTAAAAGTTGTTGCTAAAGTTGAGTCAGTTAAATATAAGTTTTACACATCTAAATAAAATCAGAATAAATATTGCGATTTGACATATTTTCTACTAGGTTTTACCCGCGGCTTTCGGCCAAGCCGCGTATCCTAACTCAGGTCACGCTCTATCCCTGTGACAAAAATATCATTGAAATCCGTTCAGACGTTAGTTTGCGTCCTGACTGACGGCGCATCACGTATGGCGGATTGCGGAGCGGATTTACACAATGCGCCGTGAAATGTGCGCGCCCGCTCGCACTCCGGACAAGTTCAAACGTGCCGAACATTTGTTTGTTTGGGCGCGCCGTCACTCAGGACGCACAGTTAAGTCGTGAAAAGGTAACAGATAGACAGGACGAGTTAATTTCACATTTATAATATTAGTATGGATACAAAAGCTGAAACCGTCATATTTATTCCTCAGATACTAACTGATGATTGAAAAATCGGCTCTTAGACAAGTGTTTGTTAAGAGGTCAAATATTGTTGATCCCGTTGCACTAAGGTCTGTTATCTGGCATATCAATGGCAGGTCTCGTGTCGGGATCGTTCGGGTATATTCGTAAATGTCCATCACCTGTATGCTGCGCTGGATGGTCGTCAGCAGCGCGCGGAAGGTGTCGGAGGCGAGCTCGGGGTAGGCCATGCGCAGCGAGGCCGCGAGGTCGGCCATGCGGGACACGGTCTCGTAGTCGTGCATCAGCGCGGACATCTCGCTGCAGAGGGAGTCGCCCGTTGATGTCGTCATGCCGCTGCTCGAGTTTGATCGTAGACTGCCGCTGCGGTTCATACCTGATAAAGATTAGGAACGGATTTTTTAAGAGACAATGTTCAGCATTTGAATGATTCGATTATTTCTGCCAGCCATCAACACATTTGTCCGCCGATACATAATATGTTTCGATCATTTTTTTCTTGCACATTCGTTATCATGTTTACGATGAAGTCAAGTTCGCTACATATTTTAGGTGAGAGATATTAAAAAAACGACAAAAATAATAATAATAAAAATACTTCTGACATACCTTGAGCAAGTACCCTACTGAGCGTAGGCGAGGTGCCAGTATCTAACACCTCAACATCTTGCACGGGATGCGCCCACTTCAGTCCGAGCCGCTCCGCATCGTCACTGCCTGCACCAACTGACACGCACACTACGAGGTCGTTTAGAAGTAACAGGCGACGCGGCTTGCACTTCGTTAGACCGCCCGATTGGTTGAATTCCTGTGGGTAGATGAAGAAATAAGTTATTTTGTCAGTTATCAGTGCTGTATAGCCCAAGGTTTGGGAGAGACCTATTTTTAGCAGTGGAATGCTGAGTTGATAGAATGATGGGCTTAGGTATTAAAAAATCTGTTTTTTTTTAACAAACTCCCTTAACGCGCCTTGTGGTAGGCGTTGGCTGGTAGAAATCGTCACGTAAGGAAAAAGCGTTATGCTGGCTTGCTTTTTCTCTCTCTATTACATGTATACGAGTGTGTGCGTTACATTCAGCATCCAATGATCTTGTTTGCTGATGATAGCACCGCATTAATAAAAACACTGACGCAAAAAAATATGAATTTGACATAAATAATACACTTAAGGACATAGTAAATTGGCTTGACATTAACAATTTAATCATAAATTTATCGAAAACTAACATAATGCATTTCTATCAACGCTCACGGGTACAACAAATCACTATAGGATACGACGGACAAAAAATTAACCAAGTAACAGTGGCGAAATTTTTTGGTATATTAATAGACAGTCAGTTAACATGGAAACCCCAAGCCGAAGAGGTGTGTAAAAAACTAAGCACTTCTGCTTATGTGCTATTCAATTTAAGCAAAAAAGTGAGTACAACTACGACATTGGTAGCTTACCATGGTTTAGTGGCATCAATTCTGCGATTTGGAATTGTATTCTGGGGTAATTGTAGTTTGAGAGAACAAGTATTTAAGGCCCAAAAACGATGTATAAGGGCAATGTGTGGCCTGAAAATTACAGACAGTTGTGTACCTATGTTTAAGTCCCTAAAATTATTAACATTTACCGCATTATATATTTTAGAAATGGCCATTTTTGTGAGAAAACATAAGAATTACTTTCTAACAGTATCAGAAACTAGATTAAGGCCTGTTAGAAGCCAATATAGGAACCTATTACAAAATGGTAATTACAATACAGCTTTACTTGCGAAAAGTGTTTTCGGCATGGGTCCTACCATTTATAACAAAATACCGAATATTATAAAAAATCACCCAATCCAAATATTTAAAAAGAAACTGACAGCCCTATTACTTGATAAGTGTTATTATTCAATCAATGATTTTTTAAATGACCCTACTCTTTAGATTTAATTATTGACATTGTATTTCTTTATTATTATTCTCATTAAGCTAGCTTTAAATTCTATAATTTCTTAATTAATTAATTTGTCTTTTGATTTTTATTCGATTTTGTTAATAAAATTTACGTTCAATGTTTGCATGCCTAATTGGTAGATTGTACAGGGATCTCAACATTTTGTAAACACCTTTATTTATGTACCTACTTTCAAAGCAAATAAATGATTATTATTATAATATTATTATGTGTGTGTGCGTGCGAGTATCGTGTAACGACCTTTGGTCCTGATGGGGGTCCCTTGACCGCATTGGCACACGTTTTTAGTATTTTTAAGGATATCAACATTTTATCAAGCCCTCAAGAACTTAGTATTTCTTATTGAAAAGTGTCGTAATTCTCAGAAAATATTTTTTTGGGGATAATCTAAGTTTAACAGTATTGTGATAACTTGTAGTTTTATTCATTAAATGTTGGTGAGGTTTGTAGATTTGGTAAAACAGCTCCCTGTATTCAGTTCTACGGTTGATATAATAACACATCGGTAAAGGTGACTGACCAACTGCAGCAAGTCGTCCTGCCGCAACAGATGGCGCCTGTCGGCGCGCGAGGCGAGCAGGCGCGCGGCCCCGAAGCGCGCGGCGCCGCCCGCGCCGCCCGCGCCCGCCACGCCGCCGCGCGTCAGGCGGCGGAGCGCTGCGCGGAATGCCTGGAGGGAACATATACGTTACATAGGGATTTTGTTAAAGAGCACATTCGATCAGAAGGCCAATTCTCGTACTTAAAACACGTTCACATTCAAGTCGCAATCTGTCAAACTAGTCAAAAAAAATTGTAAAGTGATTGTTCTTTTGACAGATTGCGAATGTTGATCTTAAAAATTACGGGAATTGCCCCTCTGTTGTGGAGTAGTGCGTGAGTCTGCGTGGAGTTGTACCTTAGGAGACGCACAATGACAGTTTATGGTGTTATAATTTACACTATTATCCCTAAGAATATCATTTGCATGTTGTAACTGTATTTGCGAATTCAAAGAGGGTGGGTGGTTATCCAATACAAAACTAAAAGTTGTTTTAATAGTTCTGACCACAAGTGTGGTCATATTTTAAAATTCTATAAGAAAATGCCTTAACGCACATTTTGTTTAAAGTCATCTGATAAACTTTTATTTTTGTCTAAAGTCATCTGATAAACTTTTATTTTAATCAAACATTTAACAGTGTAATTACCATTCAAAAGTATTTTAATTATAATATACCTGTGTCCGTTCAGCGTCTCGTTTCCTCTCGTTCAAAGCATCGGCTAGAGCTTCTAGCCTCGTCAAGGCACGTTGTAGGGACACTCGGTCTGAATGGCCCGGGGGAGTGTGTTTTAGTAAGTCCTGCAAGAGATAGATACACATTTAGTTTTGAAGATTTTATTTATGACATAGCAGTAGAGTAGAAGAATTTGTTAGCTAGCATACCAGTGTTGGATTCTCTACGTGTGATGACAGAAAATACTGCACTGTGTGTGTGTGTATTTCGTAAATTAGCATAGGAAATTTTTGACGAAACATTGACCAACCGATATCAATGATTTTTGTATGAATTTTTTACATAATATAATCCTATTGTTCATAATTCTAAGCGAAGGAAGTTGGACATCGTGTCAATTATTATCAATAGCTGTCCATCTAATTTGTACGCATGAATATTCTTCCTCAAAACTATTAGTAGCAGTGACAACTGTAGAAAAACCGCGCTGTAGTTTTTGGTATCATCATGAACAGCAGTCGGAAAACTTGTTCAACATTATTATAAGCAGTGATATAAACAACGAAAAACATGCCTTTAGAGAGAATGAGTAAGTGTCACCTGTCATGTTAAAGCATGTGTATGTTTGTAAAATAAATAATGCTTGTGTCGGTTCCAAAGGTCGTCTTGTTTAATAAATATCAGATTACTGTTGTGCAGTTGACTGTTCAATATTTAATTATGCTTGAATTGCAAATTAATACTTGGTTGTACGGTGTCGCCTACAACAGTACAACTACAGACAGCCTATAACTAATTACTTATCATACTAACAAGATTCGAGTACTACACCATTCTTGCTATCAATCCTACTATATAATATATATAATAATATTATAAATTCATATAAATTAATAATTATAAAGTGTCGTGATGGCCCAGTGGTTAAGGCCTCGCCTCTCATGCACGAGGTTGGGAGGGTTCAAATCCGGCAAGTACCAATGTGACTTTTTCAATTCATATGTACTTTCTGAGTTTGTCTTGGACATTACTGACATCGGTGAAGGAAAACATCGTGAGGAAACCTGGACTTATAGTTAATATAAGTCTGAAATCGCCAACCCGTCTTGAGCAAGCGTGGTGATCAATGCTCGTGCCTTCTCTGTATGAGAAGAAGCCTTTGCCCAGCAGTGGGACAGTAACAGGCTGGTATATAATTATAAATGTGAAAGTTTGTAATGTTTGGATGTTTGTTACTCAATCACGCAAAAAGGGCTGAACGGATTTAGATGAACTTTGGCACAAATATTTTTTTATAACCTGGATTAACACATAGGATACTTTTATCCCGGTAGTACATTCCCGTGGGATAATTTCCGACCTCAACACGGGCGAAGCCGCGGGCGATAGCTAGTTTTATAGAAATTTTGGTGAAATAATTAATTAATCTTGATAATAATAATATGTTTAATTCTAATTCTTATGAATTAGAATCTTATGATTCGGCTCTGATAGATACTCACGTTGATATGGAAAATCAAGGCTAGTTAGTTACTATACGATTAAGTTTTGTATCCGTGGAGAGAGGAGGCACCAAATGTAGTAGAACCATGATGGGTTGCGCTTGCGCATATTATGCGATGATCTATACTACAATCATATTTAAGTACCTACCTTCAAGCGGACATTAATTTATACACACGACACAAATACAAATATGGCACATCGTGAGGATGCGTCTTAGCGTCATAACATTTTACATAAATTACCTGTAAAAACATAATAAACTGTGGAAACCGCTGCACAGGCTTCACCATCAGCCCAAAGAAAGACAGTCGGTCGTGCGCGCTGATCTGTTTCACTTTGAAGAAATCTGCCAACGCCGACTTCCGCTTAGACTCCATCTTGGCCAGCTCCATGGCAACAGAGAAGTTGTTGATGAAGTCCGAGTAGACGTCCAGCACCACGGCCTTTGAGAACGCGCTTAAGAAGACCTCGCCTGTAGGGTTTAGAAACGAAAAAGTTAAAAAAATATATGGAAACAATCCGTGTGCCCGATGGGATTTCCCATTGACAAAAATGGCGAACTTCCATACAAACTTTCGTCCCCTATTTGATCCTTCTAGGGGATGAATTTTCAAAAATCCTTAGTGCTCACTATCTTTATTTAAACTCTTGTGCAAAATTTCATGATTTTAGATTTCTAGACCCAACAGTTTATGCTGTGCGTTGTCAACCAGTGAAAGAATGAATTGTTGCTGATGACATACCTTCATGATGTTCTTGCTTATTCAGTTTAAGGTAGAAAACTACATTTGACTAACTAAACATTCTGGAAGGCTTCATTTGTCAATAGACTAAGTATTAAAATGGTATGTCTTTTAAAAATTGCTTTTAACGTTAGTTAACGTTTAAGGCCATGAACTTTAAAGCAAGTTTAATCATGATTTATACCTATTAGATTTTATTTATATTTTTTTACTCCTTAAGTAATTTTAAAGTGAATCTGCCAATTAATCACATCCGTCGAGTTTTTGCTTTGTTAAATTGAAAAATAAATAAAATAGCTTATTATTATTTATCGTTTTACAAGCTTTATTTATTAGGTAACTACTATAGAAGACGACAGACGCATTATCACATACGGGCTAATAAGGAAGATTTAATCTTCACACACTGCGACTTGAAAAAATCAATACCAGCGCCCGCATCCGTAAGTTAACGAAGAAAAAAGGCGAATGTGCGCAGTTGTTACGACCTAGAAGTTAGCATTTAGCTTCCTTTGTTGTCATGTTCCTCTGGTGGTAGGTTCCCTGTGGCAACTGACCCAAGATTCTGAAGGCATCAATTAGATGTTGGGAATACTATTTATCTATCTACCCGGAACAACGCTGGTTGTGCTCATAACAGCTAAGGGATTTAAAATGCAATTAATTACCAATTAATTTGGTTTTTGAGGAGTTCGTGGCTAAGTAATATCAGCCGCACGGGTCGATCCATCAGATTAAGTTACGCTTGCCGGGGTTGGTCCGTGGATGGGTGACCATCTTCACATACCGAGACTCCTCCGTGCCTCGGAAAGTTCGTTAAGCCGTTGGTCCCGGCTGTGATTCGTGGATCTTTGACAGTTTTTACGGGTCGTCAGAAGCCCGAAATTCTGACAACCAGTCTTACCAAGGGGTATCCAGTAACTGGGTTGTGGAGACAGATAGGCAGTCGCTACACGTGAAATACTGGTATTCAGCTGCATCTGGTAAGACTGGAAGCCGACCCCAACATGGTTGGGAAAAGGCTAGGCAGATTGGTTGAATTACCAATCCACCTTTTGACAAAACATGAGGGCTTTAGCAATATTATAGCGCGATTGTTCATGATTGATGCGGTTCACAAAGAGGTTCATAGGATTGCGATCTTTGTGGTGTTTTAGACAAAGCAATTATTAGCAGTGACACTCACCAATTTTTTCATCGCGGTCCCACGTTCTCGCGCAATCGGCCAGTGCTGTGCGGAAGTGAAGGTGGCATTGTAGGATGTCAGGCAGCCGATGGAATAACGTCTGGATCTTGCTCCCGTTCAGGATCGCTGGGCTACTCTCTTCAAGTGGTTTCTTGTAGTCCTGTAAATTAGGCATGAGTTGATATAAATAGTTCGGAAATGGCCCCTACCCTATCAGTGATTTGCTGCCACAATAAAGGTTTCTGGAAGTTATGGATCATACAGCGCTGGACGGACGAAAAACGCCCTTGAGTTAAATAGTTCATGCTACGGATACGTAACAGTGGTGCCTGGGATACAGCCACATTCTTAAACAGAAAACACTACTGATTTTTGGGTACATGCTCATAAAAAAATGCTAAAAACTACAACATAGCGAAATTAAAGTCCAACGAAAAATGATGTACCTATCCAGTGAAAGAGCTACTATTCTTTTATAAGACACCCGGGAAATGGTGGTCCCATTGTGTAGTCAAGAACATGAGCCTACAAAGACAGGTAGGTATTGCATATTAGATAGATTAATACATAGACATGAGTAAAAAGTTGTTCGTCCCTGACTTGCAGGTTATGCCTGTAATATAACGTAATTGTACACATTATTGTACCAGCATTACCGCGTTCATTTACATTTAATGTTAATAGTTAATACCGATCATTTCGAGCATCAGTTTTTGTGTTATAAAACAAAATAAGCAAAGTCCATCCGAGATTCTGATGTTTATTTTGTATCACCTTGTTCAGGTGTAGAAATAAAAACGAATAAGCGTCATAAGTTGCGTCATTTCTGATTATAAGTTGGCTTAAATGCGAATTGGACAAACCTATAATATGGATGATCCATGGGACAAAGCGTAATGTGCAAGATTCAAGATTGCTTCCGCGAGCGTCATGTTTCATACTCCAGTTTGCCATAAACAAAGACAAATGGAGAATTCCATTTAGTGCATACTTAGCTCCATCTTAGCTCGTTATATTTCTCAGACATCTACAGATAACTAGTTTAGATAAATATGTATGTGCATTGTTTTTGTTCCTACTGAAATGTCCTTCACTACCTCCGTTTATGTAATTATTTCTGTTTTTTTTTCTCATAAATGGTAATGCTATGCGACGATCAGTTAATAATGACATAAGAAACCCTTTTAAGACCTATGAACTTATTTTATTGTGCAGTTTTTGTTTATGTGTGTGTAAGCAAATCGTAATGGTTGCATTGTGCTCAATTTATGGAGCCAAGATAATTGGTAATGACGATATCACATAGTAAAAAGATGGAAGAAGATAGCAATAATTACAAGATCTATACAAGGTCGTTACGCGAAGAAGATTCTCTGAACCATCACTTATTTACACGATTATGTATTAACCATAAGAATTGATCGTGAAATCAATGGGCGGGTAGACAGAAGTGGGTTAAGGATGGTAGTATACAATACTGTTTACCTATTTAGTCACTGGAAACAATACCAAATAATAAGGATAAATTACGACAAAACAATACTATATCGGATGTGTTGGACTCTCGGTAAACTCGTAATAATATGGTGTTATACTAAACTAAGTGACATGAGGAAATTGGATGCGACTGATAGGTCAACAACACTCTACAACAATTTATTATTTTATTATTACTAGTCACGTACCAATCTATACATATAAAATGCTTTGTCCTGAATGACTGACTGACGGATCAACGCACAGCCTAAACCGCTAATCGTAGGGACCTGAAACTTGGAGGGTGTGTTTTTTGTATGACGTAGGCATCCGATAAGAAAGGATTTTTCGAAATTCGACCCCTAAGGGGGTGAAAAAGGGGGGCAAAGTTTGTATGGGACAACGTGATTCCTTGGTCCAATCTACTTCAAATTTTGCATAAACATTCTTTAGCAGAATTGATGGAAAACGTGTTTCGTATTTTATTGAAATTCATCCCTTAACGGTGTTAAATAGGGGTAGAAAGTTATTTTGGGAGAGATTTGCTTCGAAGTTGATATCAATACTCCTTAGTGCTTTCGATTTAAATTCCATTTTATTTTGACACTTGTTTGAAAACTCAATCCGACTTTATCCAAAAATGGTTGAACTCAAATATAAACTTGGTTCAATGCAAATACTCTTTAAAATTTGAATGTCTCGAAAGTCATCGTACTATTTTAGTACCTCATTTGTAGGTTTCTAAGCTTTACAGAGGTTTGTATTTATTCCTAGGATTCCCTTAACATCATCAAATTACCACTTCGAATTCAAGAGAGTGGAGTTTCCCATCGAAGTCTGCTTCGCTATGACCATATACAAAGCTCAACGTCAAACTCGATAACGATAGCGGGAGTAGACTTGAGGGAAAGCTGTTTCTCCCACGGCCAGTTGTATGTGGCATGCTCCAGAGTAAGCGCACAGAGTAGCTTGGTGATTCTAGCACCCGAAGGAAAAACAAAAAATATTGTTTACAAAGAAATGCTGCGGTAGGTGTAGTATTTCGATTGCGTTGTAAAAAGATAATACCCCCGTGTAACTTTCACCAGATCGAAGGCCGAGCTTCGTGTTCATAAAATATATTTACTTAACAAAATTTTATTTTATTTTCATGTTTATTCAACCTTTAAATCCCTACACTATAATAAAGATTGTTGTATTTTATAAGTATTCAAACATTTTAACATAATAATTTATTTATAACAAAATTAATAACGTAAAAAAACAATAAAAATCCTGTTGTAACCATTTTCGACTTCTACGCGGACGAAGTCGCGGGCAAAAGCTAGTTACCAATAAAGAAATAAGCCTACCACAAGGTCCACAAATCACATTACTGTATTAGCTTGAAAATGGTAAAATATTTGAATTCTTCGAGATGAAAATTATTACTTTCATCAGGTAAGTACCCACTGGCACAGCTTCTATAACTATACATATTATTTTTTAAAAAAGTCGCTTTTCACGTCTGTCTGTATGTCCACGTTGTTCTTCTAAAATACGCAACGGATTTTGATGGGGTTTTCAACATCATTAAGAGAATGTATTCCGAAAGTTCCGTGTGGTGCCGGACGTAAAGAATAGTACCATCCCATTTCTTCCCGTGGGTGTCGTAAAAGGCGACTAAGGGACTAACTAGAGAATGGGCGGCAGCAGCGTTCTCTATGCATTTTAACACCATACTGCACTCGCCAACCCGCCTGCCAAGCGTGGCGATTATGGCAAACCCCCCCATTTGGGGGAGGCCTATGTCCAGCAGTGGACGCCTTTCGGCTAAAATTATGATGATGATGATGATTCCGAAAGGTTTATGTGTAATATTAAACTTATAGCTAATTAAGAAATCTCGATGCTTTGCCAAATCTTAAAAACCTTGCGAAACAGGAGCGGGTGACTAGTTCATTTTATAAAAAATAAGTTCAATTCTTAGAACTGAAAAACAAATTCACGGAAAGTAATTTCTAACCACAACATAAGAATAAGTTTGACATTAATTGGTTAAAGACGTGGTTAGTCGTCAACAATACATTCGATACCTACTTATTGGTTAGTCATTAATAGGATTTCTTTAAAGAAAATCTAGCGCAGCCTTTTGTACAAGGATTTGCAAACTAGGATGTGTCGGACTTTCTAACGTTTTGCTGAAACGTTTGCCACCGCTGTTTCATTGAAATGTTCCATAACACAAAACAAACTGTATTTAGAACAAAAGCTCTAATTTACCGCATTAAACACAGTCCAGTGGACGTCGGCGCCATTTTCATTACAGAGGGACGACCTCGTACACTCCGCTTGCAAATAGTGCCTATTCAAATTGCCCCACTTCCTAATATGCTAATCTATGGCATGTGAATTGTGGTCGAAACAATGCTAAACTGGGCCAGACAGGTTCATATTTACATACGTTCGTTGAGATTTTTGTCATTACCGATGTGTCGCCGCGACTTCTGTTTTCCTATTTACCATTGTTGCCTCAGAAACTTAATAAGAATTCATAACCGTTTGTCTCTGAAGAAAAAGATAAAGAAAGTTGCGAAAACAAACTCTAAATACAGTTGTTTAGAGAAAGCTCTTTCTCCTTTGTTTGTTTGTTTGTGAAATCTGCGCAATTATTGCAATGATAAAATTAAATGTTAATCAAGCAATTGTAATTTAGTTAAACATCACGAATATTGATGAACCTATGTTGACATCATGAAAAATATCAAAGTCATTGAGTTGATGCAGGCAACTTACATAGTTAACCAATATCCAAACAGTAAGGTGCAATATTTTTCAAGTTCAGCACAAGTTAAAAATAAATTCAACCGTTTGACTAGTGCGCCTATAAAGTTATACAAGTAGAATACTCCAGTGGCTATTTAGCTTAACCCCTTATACCACTTTCAGAACAAGTAATCTCATTAATAAGCATAGCGACATGGGCGCTAACGTTTAACACGCAATTTTGCAAGTCAACTCACTGCTTAATTAAGTGGCATGTCAAGTCAATCAGGCCTCCCTGATGTAGAAAACAAAAGTGGCTTTTACTAGCACCTTTTGCTCCACAAGTTACGCAATGGGAACTGACGTTATTATGATCGTATTATAATTGCTGGCTATTATGCCATCAATCTAAACGTGCTTCCTTCCCGATCACGAATTTAACCGGAGTCATGAGAAATGTCAGCGTATGTTATTCAAACATTGTGACTTGAGGATCTGAGATACTTACTATGATAGCAAACCGGTTTGTGTACAGTAACTACTATTAGCTACTTGGTATGTTGACAGTGTACTTATTTCGGTTGACCATAATTGGTCAACGTAAATATTTACTGTGTCGCCGTGTACGGATAATTACAGATTATTTGCCAAAGATAAATGTGGTTGATTTTAATTATTTACATTCTGTGGTGATATATTTAGTCTCAGTAATGTTTACTTCTAGTCATTTACAAGAACGTATAATTATCTCATGACACTACAAAGTGTCACACAACAATTACACGAATGAGTGATGTCATTCAATCTCAATCTTCGCTTATTGACATCTGTCATGCATGGAGTCGCTCCATTTGTACTGATGCAGCTAGTTGTAATGCAACAATGGTAATAAATGAGTACCGAGACGGATATGATGTTACTATACATATAGATGATAATGTGAACAATATTTACAAGGAAACACGTAAGAGACTAATGAGTGTGTGAAGCGAAGAGTATGTTTATCTATTCAAATGTCTATTTTATGTAATATTACATTCATACATTTGTACGAGCTTATGAGTTCACTACCTAGATTAGGTTGCAAATATCGGTTTCTGTAGAAGAATTCAACGATGTCTTGGATCTTCAGGTCACCTGAGTTCAGGCTTAAATAAGTAGTGTGACTTACGTTGATGAGCCTCTGCAGCGTGGCGACGTAGGAGTTCTCGCTGTGTATGATGGCAGCCACCACATGGCGACGCCGCAGCTGCACCGGCGACAGCGAGTCGGGCGGCGCGCCCAGCGACGGCGGCGGTACGCGCCCGCCGCGCACCTCCCCGCCGCATGAGAACAAATCCTCCTCCAACTGAAAACGTCACGCAAACATTGTTCATCTTGCACCAACACACAATACACAAGCACAGAACAGAATCTTCAGAATCAATTCGCTTCAAGTTTCCGATGACGCTATTCGAGTCGCGCGTGTCTGTTAAATGAACAAAAATAACTTGTGTGATTATTCAACTCGCGCGGCTGTAACTCGCGTTTCGAGGACGCTTTCCGGCCGCTTCGTACAAATTCTCACACACCGAAAACAGTCGCCTTCCCGTCTAATCACGTCACAAATCGCGTCATCAGAACCACTATCTCTTACTTATAAAACGTAAACGTCAAAAGTAGCACCAAACGGACCACGTGACTTACGTTAAAACTTGTCAACGAATACTGAGCCTTGTCGTGGAGCAGTTTCATACACGACGGACAAAACATTGCTACGATATCGTTTAGAAGCGAACTGGCATTGAATTAACTTTTGACATTTACGAATCACACGTTATTCACGTCGTCTCACTAAAAATAAACTGAAATAAGAAAATTACTATCGTGTACATGAATCCAATATGGTAGCTGACTGGTATCCACTGTGACATCATTATATCACATGTTAAAATAGATTATTTGTTTAGCGACTTAGACCTCCGAGAGGCGCGGAGGCGACACGCACTACGATACACTCGTTACTGCGGTTTGTTGTTGACTGACTACTCAATGACCCGATCATGATTCATCTGAAATATACATAATTGTGAATCATCTATGTTACACTTGATAAATGTTACATATTATAATACCCAGTCATGTTATAGGACAATTGGAGAGCTGTGTTAGGCATGTCATTCCAGAAATGTCATTATCACGTAACACAAACTCGCTGGGCCGGGATGTACTTATTGATATGTCTACTTATATGCATTCCTTGTATATGCCATCATTGAATGAAGACCGGTCATTCATACAAACAGAATACTGAATGGTAAATACATTTATTATGAGAACTGTACAGTGTAGCTCCACAGAGTATTACAAACGGTCTCATTTGACTGTTGATAGAAAGCAACGTTTGGCCGATAATGCTTTGGAGGACCTGGAATCGATCCAGCGAGAACGTTCCAAGTGCCAATGCGTTTTCCCGTGGTGAAATCAGAATAACAAAGCAAGCGAAAACATCTAAAATATCTTTATTCTAACCACATTAAGATTTTATAACATGCTCTTCGCAAGTGGAAGTCTTCTTCCTAGAATTTCAGCTGAGACTCAAATGAATTTTAACAAACCATTGTGGTCCTTTTATTTTCCTCTTAGCAATTTGCTAAATTTTGCATGCCCGGGAATTTCAGGCGCAAGAACTATCCTCCAAATTCAGGCTCCTCATATCATCCTATTCATTATTTCAAAGCAGTCGAGAAGAAGACAGTCCCATGTAGGACATTGGTACAAACCTCTGGAAGTTTGGGCATCTTGTCGGTCTCGTGTCCGTGCATGTCGTACTGGTGCGAGGAGCCCCGTCTCACGCTGAACCACCGGGCCAGTCGCCCCCCTCCCTCGTCGTCGGGAGGGGGTGCCGGCGGCGCAGGAGTCGTTCCGCCGCCGCTTCGCCATCGCTCGCACAGCTCACGAGCGCGACTCAGCGTGTTGCGTAACTGACCACTGCTCCTGAATGAATATGGAGAACATGTAAATTAAATTAAAATGAAAACGAATTGATGGTATTCAGAAGAAATAACTGGTTGACGGCAAGCTTAAGTTATGATCTCTTTAAAGAAATATCAAAAGGTTGCACAGAATGCGACTGACTAGCAGGGTTCCAATTATTTAAGACAGGAAATACTGCAGGTGTCTTGTGCTTCGATGGCTATAGATATTCGCATTAGGTATGGTTGGTAAAACGTGACCAAGTTATGAGTTCTGGCAAATTGTCGTATTTGAACAGATGGCTTGAGTTGCTGTTGACAGTAGAAAACGTGATAAATACTAATAAGTGCAGATAGCAGAGCCAGGAAGACCATCAAACTTTACTAATAAGTGAAGTTTGCCAATAACTCGCTAATTTCCAGCACAAGCTTTATTTGGAAAGCTCTAAATATCTTTGTAGCGTTATTTAATTCACGCAGAAACTTAAGTATTGGTTTTACCTAGTCTCATGATGTAATTTGAAGGATACAGACAATTAGCTAACACGGAAGACGTACATTTAATGATAGAAAACAATAATTACTAGTGTAACTTGTAATAGAAACTAGAGCTGATCCGACTTTCTGTACAAGTCTATTACTTTCTGAAGTACAATCGTTAAGCTTTAGTTATGTAACATATTTTTTATTTACCATGCCAAATAACATGTAAGTAATAAATAGGCTATAAAATAAAATGCAATTACATAGTAGGCGACCGCTTGAGCGATATTCTTTAATGAATTTCCGCTAATCATTCAACGTTATCCAACCATCAATCATAATATTTCTACAGGCAATAAGATTCAAATTAAGATGACAGCAGATGAAACAATCGAGAGACGACAATTATACTAACAATAGAGCAATTAGTTAGACTAAATACTAAACAAAGAATAAGCTGAAGGTTAGACCAACAATGTAGCAATGGTTATAAAATATTTATTGAATGTTTTATGTATGAGTTGAAGTCGCGAATACATTAGAGCTTATTTGGTGATGTGATGAAAGACTAAATATTGTCTTTGCGGTTGCTTCATTCGAAGCAATCTGCGTAATGCAACTTTATGACGGAGGCGTCGACTTGGCACGAGGGAACGCTACTGTGTAGTGTTTTTGTTGTTATTCGTTTTCTTTCTCCGTTATTGTAGTAAAGTGGAGCAAAACATTATCCATTCCAAGGTCGTTTATTGTTTCTCGGCGTTGTAAATAATAAAAACTGCACTAAGCAATCTGTGTTTCTAGATAATAATTGGTCTAATGATTGCACAAGCTCTTGTTGCGTTATCTCTAGATTTTTGTACAATATACCTATTAGGTACTATGTATTCTTGGGAAAGAAATACATTGCATTGCATTTTGGTATGGAAATACGTTGAAGATTTATGAACCATCACAGTTAAATAAATCGTAAACTTTTCTAAAAAATTAATCAATAGGTACATGAAAACACAATTTATTTGAAAAGGAGAAGGACAATCCGGCTCCAAGGACCAATATTTATCAGAACAGTATTAATACATAATCTTATCCACAGTGTCTTGTAGGGACTTAGAACACAAAATCTACAACAATACGATTTCCTATTTGTATTCAATTACCTTGACAAGTTAACAATCAATCTTGTAGCAATATTCGTCCCTCTAATTCGCTACCAAAAACGTGTGAATGCAAAATCTGACACTTTGGCAACAAAGTTAGATTTTCACGAGAGCCTGCTAGATTTCGTAGGCGATGTAATATAAAACAAACTGCCAACTTGTTTCTGCTAATAGTGTACGTAAAGACAATCATCGCTAGATCCCAGGGTTAAGTCTGTGTTAATCGAAGCTTGGTATAGTCTGCTAACGAGTTTACGATTTTCATTTTGGTTAAGACGATTGGGTTCTAATTTAACTTAAGACTTGTATAGAATTCAGTCGTTGAATAGGTCATTTTCTTTTGTGAGGTTGAAGCGTTCTGATTCTGATTGAAATACGAGTACTTAATAGGTGCTTAGATGAGTTAATTTTTTTATTCATCAATTAAAATTAATTATATTTATATGAACAGCTTTATATTCGTTATTCATAAGAGTTTAAAAGTACCTACTTTGGTTGGTACAAGTGTTTTGCTAGTGCAAGTGCGTAGGAAAAAGGTTTCAAGTGTTGTGAACTTGTGATTGACATCCACTTTAAGAGGAAGCTCGTGCTCACTTATTTAACGTTTATGATTTGATGTAATCAGGAAGGACAAGCATATTTCCTAGTTGTTACATGAAGCAATTATTATAAGGCATTCGGTCTACAAGGTCAAAGTTCTAAGTCTTAACATCATTACAGGAATACACAATCAGCTTTATTGTTGGCACATCACAAAATATAAACAAACACTGTAAAATCACGAAAGGTCTATTATTGGTAATAAGAATTCTAAGCGTTTATTACAAATGGTCGAACAATATGGTCGTGCACAACAGTTTTTGTCAAACGATTGTGTAATTCAGAATAGTTTACAGGACATTAAACTATGGAAGATTATTGTACAAGTTGCAATTAATAGAAGACAGACGACGCACTGTCTGCATCCAGTTGACTTATCTGTTGCAATGACCCGTTTCATGATTATAAACAATTATATTTTTATAGTTAATGCATCGATAAACCGCAAAATACAATCGCACGTACTGTATTTATTTTAAATTAGCATTTTCAATCATGTTTAAGGCTCCGTGCACGAAAAATACCCTTTTTCGTCAATAACTTATCTAATTGTAAGAAAGCTTGAAATAATTGAAACATTAAGTCTGTGTAGGTATGTATAAAAATACAGTTTTCGTGGTGCTAAACCATTCGTGTCAATCACAGCACCTGATAATAGTTGCATCATTTTTGCACTCTTAAAAATATGGTTTATTTCGCCTTTGATTTGCTTATTGAAGCTATTGTATAATCATAAAATAAAATAATGATTTTATTTCAAGGATAACTGAAGACTAATGTGTGATTTTTTAATTTCTTGATATGGTTTGGTAAATAATAGGAAAAAATTCATTAGTTAAAAATGGTATTTTCATCATATTTTTTCTGCTATATTTTCTATCGTAGTTGAAAAAAGTGATCAAACGACTGACTCGCGTAATTTTTCGGAAACCTTGTTGCAAAGATTTGTAATTTTCCAATGGATACTTAACTTATTTGAAAAGTCCCTTTCCGCGACATGCAAAACAAATAACGATTTTTCAAATCGGGGGCGCTGCTAGTGTTTGTATATAAGTATTAAATGTAGTAATACCACCTGTTGCGAAAAATCGCCCACCAATAACAATCGGCAACAGGTTGAATTTCGATTAGGACCTCGTGGCTAAGTAATAATAGCCGCACGGGTCGATCCATCAGGTTAAGCTACGCTTGCCGGGGTTGGTCTGTGTATGGGTGACCATCTTTACCGAGACTCCTCCGTGCCTCGGAAAGCACGTTATGCCGTTGGTCCCGGCTGTCATTTGTGGATCTTTGACAGTCGTTACGAGTCGTCAGAAGCCCAAAAGTCTGCCAACCAGTCTTACCAAGGGGTATGACCCAGTTACTGGATTTTGGAGGTCAGATAGGCAGTCGCTCCATGTAAAATACTGGTATTCAGCTGCATCCGGTTAGACTGGAAGCCCGACCCCAATATAGTTGGGAAAAGGCTAGGCAGATTGATTGATGTTTATAACGATGATTTCAACAACCTATTAAAATAACTTGTTAATACAGAAGACGATAAGGTTGTATGGTGTAAAGACGTAGATATACATAAAACTCATGCAGAATGAAAAAATCTAATATTTTGTATGTTAGATTTTTTCATTGTATTAACATCAAAGAGGATAGATAATCAGCAATACATTAAGATTTCCGCTTGAGAATCAACAAGCGCAGCTGCATAGAAAAGGATAAAAGAATACACTGTATATACCTATTTACATTTTGCATTTAAAAAACGGTTAAACATAATGCAGTTGTTTACCATCCCACTTATAATAAAAGTAAGGGAAACGAGTTAATGCTGTGCTCTGAGGCGGCGCACACGCAACCTGACACTATTTATGATATGGATCGGAAAGCAGACATTAGCATTGAGCTGGGAAAATGCTAGGAGCCAGACATAATTATTACGGTAATCAGACTCAATCTTTACTTATTTGTACTTATTGTCAGAATAACGCCACAATAAGATTTTATAAAACTTCAACAGACAAATATGAATTTATCTAACACATCTAAAAACGTAGAGGAAGGATTTCTTAGAAACGTAGTTATAAATAAACAGGTAGGGAAATTAAAAAACTAAGAAGAAAGATGCCAGATATAGAAGGAAATGGATGAATATTGGGATCAACCAATTGATGTCCAGAAAGGCTCGACTGGCTGTTCACAATAGAGTGTTGGTACCTACGCTTATGTATGGAAGTCAATGTTGGGTGTGGCTAAAAAAGTATTAAAGTAGAATAAATCCTGTGGAAATGTGTTCCTTGCGAAGCACAAATGCTTCATTTCGGATTTAATAATAACTGGCGAAATGTAGGTGTACTATAGTACAACTCTGCCTAACCCTTTGGGGAAACAAGGCGTGATATTATGTTATATTTCTAGATAAACAAGTAATTGTTTTAGTAACTTATCAGCTTATTAAGGGGCCTATTACAAAAATGCGCGTAAATGCATGATTTCCTCGTTGAAGTTGAATACTATTCGTTGGTATAAATAACAATTACTTGGTAAAAATAGTTCGTTTTCTCTTCTACAATAATAATAAAGCGATTTTTTCATTATTTATTTATTTATCTAGCAATAATCTTTCTCCTGATGCATGTTTTGGTGAAAACTCATGTAGAGCTCATTTGAGAGCTCTAATTTGCGGATTCTGTTGAATATAATTCATCAAAACAATTTTTCTCATATTAAACATATCCGATACTTTTATAATAATAGAATACATTTTTGTTATATGACTTTTATTTAAAGAAAAAATCACTGGACCTAATTCAATTTTCTACTAAAAACGTTTGGAAACAAGTCTGAATATCCTAAGTTCTACATCATTTTCGTACGTAGTATTTATACTAAAATAATCTCCAACATTTGCTCAATAACAAACAATTTTTTTTTTTTTTTATTGCTATTGCTATTTTTTTATGAATAAAATAAAAGTACCATATATTTCACTGCGCCGGCAATGTGCGCTCAGTATCGCAAGAATGCTTTAGCGCAGGGCCGAAATGTAAGAGGGGCTCTTAAATATGAATCAGAAGCAGCAAATCTCAAAATAGTGCCTACTCGGACAATGCCTATATTGATAAAGCTGATAAAAGACCAATTTCTATTCACGGACTGCCAGTACTTAACATCACTTTTCTAGTAAAACCCTTAAGCTTTTTGCTTCAACGATGTATTTTTTGTGGCTCATGAAAAGTTCCCAAGGCCCAATTTTTTTTTTTTTTATACCACTGTTATGTGCTTTGGTAACTAAATTAGAAAGATAGAACAATTGTTTATTCTGCACAAAAAAAACGCACATTACATTTTTTTTTAAATTAATTACACATACAAAGCAGCTTAAGCAGCCAAAACCTCGTTTTCAAGCAATAGAAGTTTGAGAATTTTATCTATAGCTTTATGTCAGGGCCAGAGACCAAAGACAATTTACATTTCGTAACTACTCATATTACTCTGTGTACGACCCTGGCAAATGACAACAAACAATCAAAACAAAAACAAAACGCCGATTGCAGCTTGTTAGAATTTTATGTCGCGGTTACATATGGGGCTCCTATTCTAAGTTCCCACGTCTTTTCTTGAAAACTAGTACAAAGTCTGTAAATGGACCAAATATGACCTTTGAATTTCATAAAACACTAGATCTAAAAAAGTTATTCCTTCATCACATCACGAGTTGTATAGCTAACAGGCATTTGACCTCAATTAGAGAAAATAAAAACTCTAGTCAATGACAAAACAATCAATGTTAATGAATTGCGTTACAGATTGGTTAGTTAGTTGTTGAAAGTTTACGTTATTACTCACTTTGATCACTATCTATTGTTAATAGCTATTATTTTGTTTAATCAATATCTATTATTACGAGGCTGATATGGTATTTGTATTGGTTGGGTAATAACCTAATGTAATCAACCTTTATCAATATAGTTTATTGGATTATTTTTACAATCCTTCAAGGAAATGACACCTTGTTTATATTTCAATAACAAACTAGTTTAAAAAAAATCACCGAGAAGAAAAAAAATATATATATAATAACTTAAAAATTTCGTATGCTGAACAATTTCGTATCGCGAAAACGCATAATAGATATTTTATAAAACCGTAAGACAACGTAAACCATAAAACCAATATTGAAGGACAGATTCGGCAGCGCCTAAGATAAAAGAGATAACGTAACAAAACATTTGCGCATAATAAATAGTTTGCTCTATATTTTATGCTTCTGAATAATCAATTAGATTTGACAAGAAATAAAACTTAATTGTAGGTTTGTTGTGATTTTCAGCTGTACACCCTTCGATCAATAATGCACTAGATTCCCGGTAAGCGCTTCAAAAACGGAACGAAAAATAAGAGCACAGATTCGGTTGTGCTCTTATTTCAAATTAGTATGGTCCAATCATAGCCAACGTTGAGACGTCAAAATGCCGCAGTACGCGTTCAAAAAATTTGTAAATTACCACCGTAACACCAAGATTTTGGAAGGAATATTTTTTTTTTCGGTAAGTTTATTATCAGTAAGTGTTTTTCATAAAATAAAAACAGAATTAAATAGTAAATATAAATCAATTAGCAAATATTATGATTGTTTGACCAATGTTTGTGACAACTACCTACCAACTATTGCAACAAACATCGACTGTTCTGGAACAGGGAATGCATGGTGTAGTATTGTTATTTTATATCTGTTTGTCGATTTCCTAGCGACCCATTTCGCTGTGTAGAATGTGTATCTACTGTCGCGAAAGAAAGAGGAAAAGAAATATACGTATAAATAAGCCTTATAAAAATTCAACAATTTGTTCGATTAATTTTAATAGATTGGACATAACTGGAAACACACAAAGGCGTACATTACTAAAAACGGTACAACAGTAACAATAATTTAAGTATTTTTGAACTTATATAAAATTGACTTTTATTTTCAAGCGACATGACATTATATTTGTTTCTCCGACGACAGAAAGATTTAATTTTGCCATTGTAATTAAATATTTGTTTCTCCGACGACAGAAAAATTTAATTTTGCCATTGTAATTAAATATTTGTATCTCCGACGACAGAAAGATTTAATTTTGCCATTGTAATTAAACTTTATGTTTGAGTGTCAAGGCTTATAATAAACTGAATTTGTTAGTATAAATATTTTTTTTCTGTATTTCATAGAAAGAAATATAAACACATTTCGACTCCACTCATTCCTTGTCCAAGCGGCGAGCCTCTGTCATAAATTTTTATTACTTTTATTACCACTTTGTAATTCGAACTTTAAAACAAGCGTGTAAGGTTGAATTTGTTTTGATGTATGTTTGACTTTTTTGTTTTTTGTACATAGCGTTGTGAATACAATTTTAAGCATTGCATTTAAGGTTGAATTTACATATTTTTTTAAACTAGAAGTACGTAAACACAATTGGCGACAGTTTTAAGAGAACTTTTGTATGGGATAGTGTATCTAGTGCATTATTGATCGAAGTGTACACCAAAAATAACTACGGGTAAATACTATCTATCGTTTTCATAATAGGCCCTGCTACTTTCTACGGAGCGAATAAAGTAATTATTGTTTAAATAATCAACACAATACGGGTTAGGATGACTCAGTTCAAAATAAATTGTGACTTATGAACTGGTATTATCATCAACACGAATGCAAATCAACGGCTGTGCACTCCTTGACATTATTTTTAAAACATTATTAGCTTTTATACAGAATGTCACAAGTCCTCTGTTTATTTATCCGCCAAATATAGAAGCGTGGTCAAAGGCATTTAAATATGAATATAGGAAAGCTTAAGACACTGTTAGAATATTTAATTTTATGTTCTCCAACGTAAAGGTCTTACAAGCTTTGACACGTTTAGGTGCTATTTTGGGTATAATTACGACACGTTAGACATGTAATGGAAGTCAACGTGGTGTGATAAAAAAATATCTTTTCAGTAGAGTATTGAACCCGACTAAAGGGATCTCGCGCATTAGACGGCCACGACTCTGGCCAGTCGTGGTTCGTGGCGCGGTCTGCGGCTAGGTTTACCATCTGTCAGGCATTTGCCGCATTTGACAGGCATTTGCCGAATTTGACAGGCATTCGCCGTATTTGACAGGCATTTTACGGTTAAGACAGGTGTGCGGCCTGGCGCTAAGCTGAGACAGGCATTTTTTTATTCCCCTAATAAATGCACAGTTGAGTAAAGAAAGAAATCGCCTGACAATAGAGATAGAAAAGCATTAATTATGTAGGTAGTACCAGAAAAAATTTAAACGTTTCGTGTGAAGATATTTATATAATATAGAAAAAAATTGGAAAATTAAGGTTTGAAAAAAAGAAACGGTATTTATTTAAAAAACACAAGTGTAAGTCCGTAAAATATTTGGGGGCATTGAAAAAAAAAAAAATTAGAAGATGAAATTAAAAAAAACCGGCCAAGTGCATGTCGGACCACGCACAATGAAGGGTTCCGTAGATGGGATGAATTTATCCCAAGAACAAACTTAACTTGAAAAACATGTTCTCCCATACGGAATGTATGGGAGAACATGTTTTTCAAACCGAAAATTTAAATTGGTTGATTATTACTCGTTAACCTCTAACAATGGTTTCACAAACTCACAATATTTTTGAACGACCTTTCTAACGATACCCCACAACATGGGCTACCCCATGTTGTGGGGTATCGTTAGAAAGGTCGTCGAGAGAAAAAAAAATATATTTCTCTTGATTATATTTTACCACTTTATATGTATACCTATGCCAAATTACAGATTTCTAGTACTAACCGTTTCTGAGCTAAGCCGCGGACAGACAGACAGACAGACAGACGGACATGGCGAAACTATAAGGGTTCCTACGGAACCCTAAAAAAGTAAAGATAGAACCCCTCCCTTTTAAAGTTAATTTTCAATAATTTTTCATGAATATTCAGAAAAATACGGGCGGGACATGCCCATGGGCGACATTGTATATCCACTATCGTAACAATGAAGTTATCAATATTGTTATTGTGTATGATTAATGGTAGCAGGTGTAAACGATGGCCTTTATTAGTTGCTAGCCCATCGTTTAGGCCTAGGAGTGCCACAGTAACCTAATTCTCACAGTGAAATCTAACATCTTGCATGGGGTGTTTATATTCAGAACGGCATGAAAAAATTCAAGTGCTTAGAACTGGGATCCTAACTCAAGCAACATCTGGTACAATATTAGGGATTAGTCAAAGACTGGATTATAAAGATCAACTTAAACTGTTGCAAAGTTCATTGTGAACAGAACATTTTATACAGCGATTGGATCTTGAACCGAATGACAATAGACGGTATCCGTTAAAGCGTGAATGATTATTTTGTCGGGAGGCAGTGCCCTCTGTTGGCCCCTGGAGTTTGAACACAGGAAATTCGTGTTAATTGGACGCGCGCCGCTCGCTAATTGTCGAGCGAGACTGGACCACACCGCGCAACGACGGGAAGTCGCATGCGCTAACTGTCAACACTGCGCATGCGCAACGTTATGACTCTCATGAGAAATAATAACCTACTGCTTTTTATGAGACCCTGGTACTGGATGAAGTAATTAGTCGAGTGATGACTAAGCAGTTTTACGCAGATCCATTAAACTGAAATGTCAAAATTAAGTAGGTATTGGTGTCTTTTTAGGGTTCCGTAGTGAACAAGGAACACTTATAGTTTCGCTCTGTCCGTAGCTTAGCTCAGAGACTCTTTGTACTAGACAGCTGTAATTTGGTATGGGTATACATATTAATCACGCCGACAAAGTGGTAATAAATCCATGAAAAAAAAGCGTACCTCCCCTACAAGTAAAGTAGGGATGTTTTTTTTTTCTCATCTATCCCATGGTGTCGTGTGCCGTTGGAAAGGTCGTTCAAAAATATTGTGAGTTTTTGAAAACCTTTTTTGGATTCAGGGATTGTTTGCGAAATATTAAGCTTTAAAATGAAAATTTTTGTTAGAGTTAAGTTTCCCCCCCTGCCAGCTAAATGGCCTGGTTCTGGATATGTGAAAAAAATCACGGCACTAGTATATATAACGAAATTAAAAGGAAAACTATCACAGCTTAGTAGGCTTTATAAGTTAACGAGTAATAATCGACCAACTTACATTTGCGGTGGCAAAAACATATTCTCCCATACATTCCGTATGGGAGAACATGTTTTTCAACTACAAAGTTAAGTTTGTTCTTTCAATAAATTCATCGCAACTACGGAACCCTTCAGTGTGCGTGGTCCGACACGCCCTTAGCCGGTTTTTTATTAATTTCTTAGAAATACACATATCAGCATAACATCACGCCTGTATTCCCCGAAGGGTTAGGCAGAGTATACCTATAGAGCACCCACATTTTTCCAGATATATTTAAAGTCCCATGTAATAAGGGGCGGGCCTATTGCCATCAACCGGGCACGAATCCAGACTCCGGGCTACTGCTGATAAATTCCAGATGGAATACCCAATAACACTGCCCGACCCGGGAATCGAACCCAGGACCTAATGCTAGAAAAAAAAAAAAAAAAAAAAAAGACCTCATGCTCAGCAGTACAACCAACCACTAGAGACCAACGAGTAAGTAAATCAAACTGTTCTAGTGATATTTTAATAATGTCATCATTTAATTATTTTCTATTAAAACGTATGCTTCAACTTGGCTACAGTAATTTTATTGACAGTAAAATGTGTTCCATTTTAGATACAGCCACCCCTCTCAAAAGGCGAGAATTGGCTCTAATTCTGGAAGTGAAATCAATCACACTTAGTTCTGACACCACTAAACGGCATTCTGCGTTTCTAGTACATGTGTTACATACGTGACACTAAACTTTATATTACTTGCAGTACTGATCGATTTAATGCTTCAGATTAATAATTATTATTGCGATAGATAATTTTATTGCAGCTGTAGCTTTAACTGTTATAGTTACAGCAAATAACTACATATTTTAACTACACAAGTTAAAGCAATAATAACTTAGTAGGTAATTATTATTTTATTCTTACAACAAAATTAATATTATCTCAAACGATGGTAGATTCTGAGTAAAGATGCAGAATCAGTGATGATTGCAGAGTCAGATTAAGTTACAAGGTAGAATATTAAATTAAACAAATCAAAGTCGTATCAAGTAATCAAATAAGTTTCAGTTAGCAACCATTAAGGGCCTTACTCTCGTTTAGTGCCGTAAAATGGTCACTTTAAAAAGCTATCTTCTCATTAAGGGCTTGGTTAAAAGATTTGAAAAAAAAAAAAAAAAAATTACTATAGATTCATGTACAACATTTCGGGAACAGGACTTTTTTAGTATGGCTAATACTTTTGCTTTAAAAAAATATTAGTAAATTAGTTTACTATCGCACAAGCGCACGCGCATATCGTCTGCGAATTAGAACGAGACCTAAAGGATCACACACACAACATACGTAGTAATAAGAACAGTATACGTCCGCAGACCGAATCACCGATTCAAAAGAAACCGGATAGCGTACATAAAAAAAAAACAATGGTTCGTTACCTGGAGTCCAGGGTCGAGTTGAGCCTCTGTGAGCGCCGGAGCGGTGTGTTCCGCACGGCACTCACAGGCTCCTCCCAACTGCCGCCAGCTGACCGGTGCTCATCTGCGAGAGAACAAAAACAAGATGAACACGGGTTTTTGGCCTCTAATCCGTATATATGTAAACGAATATAGCGATTTTCTACATACACTAAAGATATATTGAAGGTTTGTATACTTTGCAGACTATTTAGGGAGTGTCAAGCCTTGGGGAAGTGTATGTATCCTTAGGAATTGTATTTCTTAAGCTATGTCAACTGTAAACTTACATTCAAAATTGGTTCTCCAAACTAGAGGAATACTAAGGGCTTAGCTAATTACATTTATGCTTTAGTATTGCTATCGGGTCTTGGATTTCTACAATGTTATCAACCAGTGTTTTAAATGAATAACTCAAACAATGTCGGTCAAAAGCCAGTCAAAACATGATTAGGATTCCAAGAAATTCATTTAATACATTAAGTAGTTGTTCGTAGGTCAGGTCACACATCATAAACTACTGCTGATAAAGTTTACTACTGATGGAGAAACATAGTAACTAATGTAAGTTTAATTCTGTAACTTGTGTGTGTATATTGAGTTAATAACCTTGAATTTGTGAAGTCTCGCAATTGAATGATAAGAGCAAAAAAATCGGTAGTTATACATACGGGGGCTAATTTCCATAGATAATTGTTATGTGTGTTGTACACTGTATAGGAGTTGAAATAAATATACAGAGAAACATACTAAAAGCAAAGCGAATGTGAGATTCTTTTTTGCAGTAAGTATCAATTTTAGACGTAACATCAATTAACTAAGTTTAATTTAGCATGAACAGTAACATGGCAAATGGAGAAATACACTGGGAATGTTCGTTGCAAGCATCCTTTTGGAGTTATATCGGCTCATTCGGCTCCACAAGTCGAAACGCTGATTAATTGGATTAGGGGCCTTGAAGGCGAGTGTAGGCGGCTGAGGCGACCACGTTTTGTGAATACGCCCAAGTAGCTCCTAACACGAGACGAAAAAGACGTTAAAACTTCTACATAATTATCAATTTAATTTATCTTAAACGTGACCATAATGCATTGAACACTAAAAACTAGAATAACTACCTACTTAGCCTGTGTTTCCTTATCAACTTGTGTTTAATTTTAGTTATTTTATCACACTTTCTTGCATTCTTCGTGTCACCATACCGGCACATATCCATCACACCACGTTACGTAATTGCGCCCTCTGTTGCGAGATCAAGGTTCTTGAATTAATAACACGGTAGTTAACACTGCTCAACGAGTACGTACAAGTTAATTATGTACATATTATTATACGAATGGGAATTTCATTGGCTATTTTTTAACACAATAAACATAATTAACGTCGGCCACGTGTCGACATCGCGATGTTCGATCACACACTAACTGAGACTTCTCAATGAGCTGATGGTGTTCAACTAACGAATGATAGTAAGTTATTTGTTAACAGCCGCGGTTCGCAGGGAGGACCACTGACCAGGGTTGACGACCCGTTAACGGCCGTTAATGGGTATTAAATTATATATTTGCACAGTTTGACGATGCTTTTGCATTGTTCTAATTATAGCTTAGCATAGCCTTATTTGATATTATTTATGTTAGTGGTGACACTTTATGTCATTTTGAGACCTTTATTTCTCAGCAATTATTATCAAAGAATGAGTTTGTAAACACTGTTGAAACTGACAAGTAAGCTTTTACTTGCTCTGAAGATATAGCTAAGAAGGAAGTAGGTAAGCTTCAGAGCTTACCTAATTCCTTCTTAGCTATATCTTCAGAGCAAGATAAGAAAATAATGAAATTAGGGTTACCACCACGAGAAAACAAAACTGCATACTGCATTAGCCGTCATCTCAGGGTGACGGCTAATTCCGCTAAAGAATATGGAAGAAAACGACCTGCTGCGCCAACTACAATTATAATACACACATCAACACGGTCTAGGGATATTTCATACTCAATTAAATAACTCGAAAAGTACTAGCCGCATTGGAATCTTTTATACACCGATTTGTTTGTAATTTATCTCAGACTAATTCCAAATTCAAATTTTTGAAAATTCTTTTGTTTCGGTGGCATAAAAATGTCTTGATGTGTAGGAGAGGGTATTTTCATTTGTGCGAAATTTAGAAAACAATACGAATTACATTTAGTTACAGTTTTTTTTCATTTTTAAACGAAAGATAAAGTTAAAATTGAGGTATTGTAGCCATGCAACGCCAACATTTGACGAGGGCGGAGATGTTACGAGCTGTGGGAATGCTGGAAGCTGTGTCTGTTCAGCGTAATGTTGCTGAGGCCATAGGGACCCACCACAATGTAATTTCAAGATTGTGGACACGCTATCGTGCCACAGGTGAAGTAGCGGAGAGGCACCGGGGCCCAAGTCGCATCACTACCCCCAGACAAGACCGATTTTTGCAAATTACTGCGCGAGCTCAACCAAATGCAACGGCGACTCAATTGGTCCAAAGGCTGCGAGTGGAACACCAAGTGCTTGTGAGTGACCAAACTGTAAGAAGGCGACTGCATGAAAGCAATCTACGCTCTCGTAGACCACTCCGGGTCCCACCTTTGCGGAGAGGCAATCGTGGACGACGATTAGAATGGGTTCGGAACCACGTGGACTGGGGCCGTGAGCAATGGTCCAATGTGCTGTTCACGGATTAATCCAGGTTCGGCTTCCATCCAGATTCACGAAGGACGTGTGTTTGGTGAGTTCCTGGACGATGGAGCCGTCTTCATAACCCTCAGGAAGTTCACCCATACCAAGGAGGAACAATTATGGTTTGGGCAGGAATTCGTCTTGGAGGACGGACGGATCTCGTTTGGGTGCGGGGCAATATGATGGCAGAACGATACATCCAACAGGTGCTGGGGCCCGTAATCTTGCCCCACAGAACACAAATGGGGCAAGATTTCCTGCTCATGCACGACAATGCCCGGGCACACACGGCGAGAACAGTAGCAGCTTGGTTACATACACACAATGTTAGGGCCTTAGACTGGCCTGCTCAATCGCCAGATCTAAATCCCATTGAGCATGCGTGGGATATGCTGCAAAGAAGAGCTCTGAAGGAAGTTCCTGAAAATCTGGCTACAGAAGATCAACTTTTTGCGCACCTCAGAAGGACATGGGACAATATTCCGTAGCAAGACATTGACAACCTTGTTCTGAGCATGCCGAATCGTTGCCGATGTGTTATGAACATCATGGGCGCTTTCTCAGACTACTAACTTCAAGTTTATAAACACAAATTAAATGATTTTTCTATTTTTTTCAGTTTTTACTCATAAATTAAAAGTTAATTCATATACGGTTTCCGTCTATGCTTCATTTTTTTTCCATAAAATCCTGAAATTTTAATCGAAGTACCTTAACCATTATTAAAAAATGGTAGAATATTAAATAACGTATCTTTTAAATATAGACATGTCATATAAATAATTAACACATTGATAGTAATTCGCTTTTTTAAAAATATCCCTAGACCGTGTTGATGTGTGTATAATTGGGACAGGGACAGGAGGATGATGACAAAAATCTTTCTAAAACAATATGCAGTTTGATCTTCTCGTGGTGCTAACCCTACTTTCATTACTTTCTTATCATCATGAACGAAATTAAGACGTCTACATCCTGATCATTGTGGACCTCACTACTGTTAGATAATGTAATGGCGGGGTGAAAGATAAATAAGACTGACAAGCACAGATAGCATTTTATAGACCAAAGTATGAGTTAAAAGGATCGACAGTTTCTCAGCTCACTTGGAAGAACATTCGATTGGAAAGGAAGAATAATTAAGGTTTGTTAATCAATCATTGCTCATCCTTCTAATGTTTGGTAAAAGGCAAGGGTATTCTGATGGACATAACAAAACAATACCGGAAAAGAATAAAGTGCTTGCATATGTGGGCGCAGCCGCGGCTACAATTCTTATTAGTCAGTTGTATCCTTCAACTCTTACTTCTAGTCGAACCACTGTTGAACATAAGCTACCCTAGTAGATTACCTTTTTAAATCAGTTCGCTTAAAAAATGTTCAAATTCTGCCTGCCTTTTTTCAATTATGTTGGGATTTTGGGATCGGTTTCCAGTCTCAAAAATGCTTAAGTTATCTTATGAACAAATAATCTGTATTATAAGCAAAGTGACCGGCTTCTATATCCAGGTCGAGATTATAGTTGTTGACTCTTTCATTTCCGTGAAATGCGAATTCATACAGGTGGTCGAGAATCTGCATTACTCAGGCGAAACACAGACACTTGAACATTAAATCGAAGATAATTTAAGACCGGGCATTTTAGGCTAGTTGCCTAATAAAGCACAGTGAAACAGAAATCGGAACAATAGTAACTGGGTGGAAGCCGATAACCTCATTAGATGGGATAATCTGATGCAGGTAAATGTAAATAGCAGGTCCATAACAAGATTCGATTTATGTTTCGGTCAGTATAATCTGAGTATCGCAGTGGGTCGAGAATGGCGAGATCTGAGGAGCCGCGCCGCGCCCGTCCGTCAGCCTCATTGTTAGGCCGCCTAGATATTATGATTCATACAGCCATATTACAAGTTTCAGATAAGAATGCAGCAAATAGGGCGTTGCAGCCGACCGTTCAAGCCGACCATTATGTGCTTGACATAATTTCTGACGCATGGTGTGCGCTGCGGGAATAGTGTGTGTATGTGGGTTCCTTCTACTTACTGCACATCACTGTTCATTATTTTGCGCATTGTTCGTTTGACGTCAATTAAGGAGTCATAGGGATCTTAGTCAGGAAATTACATGGAACAATATCAATTTGTATGAGCAATTAAGGTAATTTCAATCAAATGTGGTTTACTTGTTAGGCATAAGAACATCATTTCCATGTTAAGGCGGATGTATAACGTAAAATAACTTACTTACTACATGCAATAAACATGTCCTAATAAGCAGTGAATTTAAACACATTACAATGATTAGCTGCGACCAATTGTGTCTCGAATTTGTGCAGCTACCGCGACAAGTAGCTAAGGGCCATGGGTTGATAGAAATTGTTCAATTACGTTTATTCAGATGGTTAAGAATGTCACTTACAATATCGTTCGGTGTTGCCACACATGGGCGGCGGCGGCGTATGGGCAGCTGGTGACACCTACCAAGCTAACGGTTCTATCGTATATTCATATATGAAATATATTGAGCTGGTTATGATTCATAATATGATTCTAGGTTATGCTTGCCAAACTATTTCGCAGGTTTATCTTTATCTAAAAGCTGGGTAATAGTGCATGTCGTTGATGTTTGTTATTTTTTGCCGTTATGAGTGCAAATTAATTTGGGTTGCAGAGATTTTTTGCTAAAATTTATTTTATTTGCAGTGGATTCGTTTCTGATGATTTTTTTGCACACAATACACAATGGGTAAGTGAGTACTACACATTGCCCTCAATCAATCAATCAATCAATGAGTTAGCTCAGCCTATCGCAGTCCACCGGCTGGACATCGGCTTCTCCCAAGCTGCACTACCACACCCGGTTCTCCGCCTTTTGCATCCACGATGCCGATCCTAGTACCTATAAGAATGAACGAATGTTTCGACAGTCACTCCTGCGACCACTACGTCATTTTGCCCTTCGATCAACAAGTTGTTTATTGTTGATCAAATACCTCGAGCGTCATTTTGGTTCTAGGTAGCTATACTACAGTGACATAAGTTCTATTATTAATTAATAAGAGACAAGTTCAGCAAGAAATAACATAAAATAAATTG
Organism: Agrochola macilenta; assembly: GCA_916701695.1. Classification (NCBI taxonomy): domain Eukaryota; kingdom Metazoa; phylum Arthropoda; class Insecta; order Lepidoptera; family Noctuidae; genus Agrochola; species Agrochola macilenta. The sequence goes on from OU753562.1 coordinate 12,543,452, forward strand.
AAATTTATTTGCAGCATTCGCTGTAACCTTGAAGGAAAATCAATATGCATGAAATCAGCCAGACAAAACATTACATAATCTGCCTCATGTTCAGTTTACCTAATGGTTTCAGCGGCTCCTCTATCACCGGACATAGCTTGACTTTGTTTACGACGATTACCAACGTAAACTGCATTGTCGCACAACACCGGCACATACACAGAAACAATTCAACTTTCTCACATAACTTCTACAAATTAATAAATGCATTGTTCGTAACGTGCACCGTACTGCACAGTCCCTTCAAAACTAACCCGGATTAACATAATTGGTGCTTGCGGCAATTGCCGAGCCTACCACTCGGCAGCCATGTTGAAAAATTAATACTAACATTGGCTTATGTCCAGCAATTATTATTATCAGGCACGCAAACAAAGCTAATTGTAAATATGTGCGCCTCCCGCATCAATTGAGCGCATCGGCGGCGGCGCAACGGGGGAACTTTCAGTGACGGAAATAAACACAATTGTTACTATTTGTAGAAATGGCGAGTTCAGAAGGGCGACAATGTAAAGAGATCGCTGACATTGTCGCAACCATTCCTTTTTCATGGAACCTGAATATATATTGTAACAATAGCCGGTAACGCCCATCATCCTGTCAGTCTTACAAATGGGTGAAATGGGCGACAAAAATTGGTCATTTTTGTAGCGAACTTGATCTTATATGGAACGTAGACTTGTTCAATACTAGATGTTTGGTATGCTATGATGAATGGTAAATTGCTCGCGATAACCGCAAAACCTAGGAATAGAGTAACCGCAAACGAGGAAACATTATCACATGTTTCATTCATTAAACTAAACGATACATCTACTAAATGGGGTTTACCGAGACCATAATAATTCATTGGAACAAAATGTTTAGGAAATTAATCTTTGATAACTTGCCTCTACTGATGAAGGTTTTGAGAGAGAAAGTTTAATTTATTATGATTTTACAACAAGATGAATGTGTGGATGTTTTACGACCGCTTGAAGTTGATGTTTACCTACATCGAGTGTTTGTAGTGTATCTTGATGGACGTTTCACATCACAGCCCCAACAAAGCTTATTTAAATTGTACATAGGAATTACGTCATTCAGTCGAGTTCAAGGTTAGTTTCAGTCAGATGACAAGCGACTGACGAGCGTCTTGCATTTACAACTACACATATCATAATAATGCAAACACGCTGAGAAGATATTCAAGCCAAGTAATAACATATAATAACCGCATATAAATATCGATCATGTAACATAACAAATTGGTAGGCCGTTGCTACATGACACATGAATTAATACGACTGCACATCAAATAATCGAGACGTATGCAATCAAAATGTCGTGCCAGCAAGCAACACATCGAACTGACGCAGTACGCATTGGAGACCAGTCCAAAAATATACAAAAGCATATTGCAATGAGGCCAATGAATCTATGGCGATTGGCGAGCCGTGCGCTAGACTGATTAATCAATGTATATGGTTGACTGACGACGGAGATCGAATTTAAATCAACATTATTGCTAAAGCTAAAGTTGCCATAAAAGCGTGCTGTGGCATCTAGTGTAATTAGGCATAATTACTAAGGCGGCTAGACTTTGAACACCATTCTGTATGGATACAGCGGACCTATGAAGTAAACTGCCATTTAAGTCTTATGAGATGCAGTTCGACGTCCGAACATCTACAGAGAAGTGAGTCACCTAATAGCTTATGTTTAGTGGCTCTTAAACAAAACACAACAGATAAAGTGTTGGGAATTCTGCTAACATAATAAAACATAATCTAATCTATCAAAACAAATTCTGGTGCTTATAAAATTCACAGTAAGCAGCAACATTTATCTAGTCATACTTTGATACTCACTAGACAGAATTTATTGCAGCCATGTCGTAGTGTTTGTTCCCCTAGGAAAATTAACACAATGATAACACATAAGTATGTACAAACTTAATTAATACAATGATTCAATGTGCTGGTCGTGATATTGAGAAGTAAAAACATGATCTTTGCCACCACACATTTTATGGTCTTGGATTATTTGATCAGCGCTTTGCGTGCGTGGTGCGTTGTTTACAGGCGGGTTGCTTCCACTTTAACCCAAGCCAACAGCAAATCGCAGTCTGCGCAAATGCGTTTACCCATCACAACAACTACAATAATAAACATTGGCTAAAAGTTTTGTAGTGCTGTTGCGAATTTCCGATGCATTTGACTTGACCACACGTTTGCAGGCTCACTGGTTGTATTGCAGTCCGTCTGTTTACACTTTAAAGTCGTTGATTCAATCACAGATAATGTCTGAGTACTCCAAACGTAACGGTTACTATGAGTGGGTGTTACTTACATTTAATGAGTACGACCGAGTCGTGGGGCTCGCACTGCACCTGGGTGGCGTTCATGGCCAGCAGCCCAACGCTGCCCGCCCCGCCACCCGCTCCGCTCGCCTCTCTGCAATCAAAATATGAATGTAAGCACAACTTCACATGTATTTCCCGAAGGATGTTGGTATAATGGTTCGTCCCCTTTGCCATTAACTCTGCGTAATGTCCATGGGAATTTCCTAGTAGAAAAACTCAATTTGCCCTGACCCGAGGTAAAGAAATCTTGACTTCACGCTCGGCAGCACGTAGTCATGATTTTTTTGCAACCTTAGACCAATGAAGGGTTAAATATTTTTTTCATTCTTTATAAATGTTGAGCTCGGCTTGGGTGGATTTAACCGATTCATCATATTTTTTACATAAGAACAACTACTACAACATTTTGACCAACCACTCGCTCTGAGAAATTAATTACAGAGGGATACCAAGATCTACAGCTGACACAGGGTGACGTACTGTCGTACTGTGTGGATGATGGATTCCCTGTTACTGTCATAGTTTTCATGGACAAATGAAACAGTACCTACATAATAGTTATTGCCTATCATTACTATGAGTAAGTATTACGTTATTACGTAACAAGGCCGTCTGTTTCACAAGCGTAGCGGTTGCAATAACTGCGCTGCGCCAGGTTTTAGGCTGACCGCAGGAAAAAGTGTGAAAGTAGGCATTTTCATAGCTTATTCGATACAATCAATTGAATCAATTAACCGATAAGAATAATCATGTGATAACGCATTAATGTAGGCCTAATCGTAACGCAGATAATGGAAGACTCTACAGAAAATGTCACGAACATCTTGATTGCTTACATTCATGAACGATAATGATATTACTCAAGTTATCTAAGACTGCATGTTATTTAGATGATCCTCAGTTGACTGGCATCTCTTACCAAGTTCTACGAGGCGATCAAAAGGCATGAAGTCAATACTTTCTAGTAGAGCGAAATCGATTTTCGTGAACCTTGAATGCTATTCTAAGCTTCAGTTATTTAGCAAGACAAAGTATTAGAGGCTGAAGTTTTTCCTTTAACAAGGAAATTGGTAGCCAGAAGGGATTTTCATCACACATCATCGACGCATGAACATGGCTGCTGCAGATATACACTACTACAATCAACAAATGCTGGGCGATGATGTCATCATCATCAAGCTTGGCTGGCGGATGTGTAATTGCAACATGGCGTCATCAGCGTACAATTGGATGAAACTGTGTACCTGAATATACTATAATTTTATAAAACTTGGACCAATACAGGAGAGGGGTGTCTATTTTAGTTGGGAACAATACTAACGTTACCATAATTACACCATAAAAACCATTGCAAAAGCGATGCACAAAGCACTAATAACTAAGCTAATATTGACTTGCTAAGCGTTAGTCATCAGCTACTCCCATGTAGAACAAAGGAATTAAACATTGCGACTGTATAAACTAGAGGAATTAATAGATGTAGTACACTATACTTGGATGGTTGAGCAATTGGCAAGAAATTTATTTCGAAACTTGGTTTTCTTATTAAAAACAGAACCTCCATTTTTGAATAGCTCGTAAAAATGCCGATTCCGGAGTTGTAGATCGAATTCGCGAGTGATTTATGAAAGTTCGTTTTATAAACTTATGAATTTTGCACATTGCCACTTTTAAAATATTTACAAATTCGAAGTCATAATTCAGCTGGAAGGTGGCATTTCTTACAAGTTTTTTTTTCATCTTAAGTAAAGCTTTCGTGGGATTGTTTGAGGCTCGATGTCGAAGTATGAAATATTTTAGCTTTCTTATTTGATTTAACATTTCGGGTGATTCAATGGTGGTAAACACGAGTTTCTTGTAAATACTGTCCCAGTTTTCAGAGTTGTTCATACGAGCTTGAGCTACGGAGCTAAGCGGTGTCATCTCTGACTACATCGGCAACAGTACAAAGGAACACAGGAGCTACTTGTGGGGTTAAAGATCAAAAGTCTACATAACCAGTGACAGGTTGCCAGTCTATGACGTAATGATAATCAATTGCCCCTTGTGTGTAAGCCCGGCTTATACAAATCACGAGGAGACTGGAGAAGAAGATATCGTGGATGAGCGGAGAGTTGAATACCATCAATAACTAATATTTTCTGGACATCATAGTAACAGAAAACCACCCAAGCCCCAAGATAATAAGCAAGGTGATACAGTCACGTTTTGATAAATTTCGTCAATTAAGCGAAATTGGACTCGATTATATGAGTAGAATATCTAGCTAGACTATTTATTCCTATTTGTAAATAGTTTCATTCTTTGTTGGTGTTTCCAGTATGAGTGCGGTGTTGCCGTGTTGCTAATCACACAATGGGTCATCCTCACCAGTTCCTTGTACTCACTACCTGTAGGTTTACCTGCAGCACCACAGAGTCCACAGAGTACATCAACAAAACCACAGACGACCGCGACGCAATATTCGTGTAAGCTAATTAAGCAGCATGATTTCTGTACCATCGACATGTTTGCAGAAGCTGATGACTGCATACCAGAATATCATAGGTGCATGGTGAATATGAACATTATCGAATTTTAACGAATTTGGGTGACTATTGTTTGATTATCCATGTGTGTTAGTACCACGAAGGTTACCCATCAATTATTCATAGCTGAACTGATTAGTATTCCTAATCTTTAGTAAGTTTTGAATTAGGTAGAAAATGGCAAATTTACTTCAGAATTGTGAGAAAAAAAAAAAAAACTATGTCATCTTCCACCTTTTGCACGTAACGCATATTATTTGTCATCAAAACTATTTATCTCAATACGAATGAATGCTGATAAGTGTGCGATTAGCCTTTGGGTAATGGCAATACTTTTAAGAAACAAGTAGGAGAATTTTGAATGTGTTTGAATTTCAATGTGTTTAGTTTCGAACAAGGACAGATTAATAATCAACTTTATTTATAGAAGGTATTGTTGATCGAAGACAGCATGACTCTATTGCCTAAGTGGTTCTCCCGTTTAGGTATACAGCAAATAAACAGAAACCAACACCCTAATTGAGTAACACACGATCAATCATAATCTGAATCATTTTGACGGATATTGCTAATCCATTGCTTCATATGTTCGAAAAATTTGTCTGCTCCGCAACGTAAATAACGCAATGAATGTTGTTGAACTGTCAAAATGAAACAGATTTTGGTTATATTATCCTTAGACTGCACCCTACGTAAATACACGATGTATTTACGTAGGGTGCAGTCTAAGGATACAATCTTGAAATGTTTTGCATTGCATCAGGCAATGTCATTCTTAAAAGATTTAGCAGTAGAATGTTTAGCTCAGATCAAACACATCATGCAAACGAAACCATCAAGAGTAATCTTGAAAAAAAAAAATGAGTTAGTGGCAGAACAAGCAGGAAAGAAGCAAGTTGAAAACAACAATTGAATAAATTCATCAAATTCTTCTGAGTTTGATGAACTTCCATTTGAATTTGACCAAGAAGTCTTAGTCCAGTTTTAGAACATGCTTAGGCATGGCAGACAAAGTCCATTAATCTATTTCTTATGTACAGTTAGTAAATAAGAAATAGATTAATGGACTTTACAAACCCAAATCTTATGCACAAATCCACTGTGGTGATTTGGAAAAGTGTGAAAGTACAAGAGCAAGTGCATCTAGAATCCTTATTTATTATGTTTGCAGTAAAATTGAATAAGTACGTAAGTACTGTAGTATTAAAGTAATATTTAAAAAAACTTAAAGCAATCTGGAAAAATTGTTCTTAAAAGTTTTTGAAGTTTGGTAGGAAAAAGATGCATGTTGTTAAATTAAATATTGCAGTACTTAAGTACGTACTGCATTAAATAATAAGTAAGTTTCGTTTAAAATGTTTGTGTTATGTTACTGTTATCACTGATGGGATAAAATATAATTAAACAAAGTTTGCACTTATAATGAGATTTTAATAATCATGAATGTTGATTGATTATAAAAATCTTAATATTGTCTGTCTAATACGTTGAATGAACCTGACAGTGCTGTGGTTAAGACTATGGCTAATGACTTTCTGCAATGGATACTAGTTCCATTCCTAGGCACAATATTATTATTGTTGACTATGTTTTTTTTTAAAGTGTTTTTATGTGTGAGTTTTGCATTTTTGGTTCGAGGATTCAGAAGAACCTAATTAGAAATTAACTTTGTTGATATAGCATACGTTTGAAGTTCCATTTCCAGCACAATCTCATAATGTGTGTGGATTTCAGTATCTCAATTCTCATTCATTGTCTTTGTAAGTAGGTAGTTCAGAAACAAACATTGTACCTACTACGAAAACATGAGGATTCCAAGATGCTTAGAAATCTTAACAATGCCTCTTTCTCAGTACATGAGAGTAGCAAGTTCAATGACAAGTTTATTATTTACATACCAAAGTTTCCTTGGAACAGAAATAAGGTAAGTTCAGAAAAATAAAAGTGTAGGGAAAAACAAAAAGGAACGATGGATAAGATTTGAAAGATAATATGACTAGAACTCCTATCAGAATAGTAGTGGGTAAATACTGAGATATCATAACATAACATCACGCTTGTAATCCCGTAAGAATTAGGCACTTAGGCAGTGGTGTCCGTATAGTACCATGGACATTTCACCAGTTATGTTTAATCCCATGTAATAGGGGGCGGGTCTATTGCCATTAACCGGACACGAATCCAAACCGCAGGCTGCTACTAAGAAATGCCTGATGCAAAAACCCAATAACATTTTACCCGACCTGGGAATCGAGCCCAGGATCCACTAGACCAACGACGAAGTCAAAGTTTATTAGCCGCAAGTAAAATGATTACACTCTGTCTAAAAGTCTTGCTAACAATATTTAAAAAAAAAAATTGTTTTCATACAAACCAACTACTTACATGCTGATGAAAATCGAAAATAATGCAGATATAGGTCAAAGAGAAACATGTTATAGATAATGGTAACACACATTATATAGTATTACGATACTGATACCAGTTACATAAAACTTTCATAATGACTTGTTTATCTCGGGATCTTAAATGATTACTTTCACAACTAAACATTTGTTCAACTCCTATCATACAACAAAATTAAAAAAGTAACAACTTTGGAATAACAAAAATGGTTTCTTTTATGTTTCCTTTAGTCAACAAGGAAATAAAATTAAAAGGTGGGAAATACATATAACATTATGGAGGGTGTGTTCTGAAAACATGTGGTGTGATAATAAAAGTGTGACAAAAATTGCATCTGGTTCCATAGTGGTTTATCAAATGGCCTGTTCTGAAACATTCAAGTGTTTTAATGATTATGAATAGAGAGGAGGGTTACAAAACTGAGAAACTGGGTGGTCCCCCATGTAGAGAAGTAAATAAAATTGATTTACATAGTTAAATAATATTATCATTTACATGAATGAATCATTACAATGAATACAAATTATTATATTATCAATAAAAGTTCTGTTTGTTGAATGATAATGTATAAAATAGGTTTTTACCATAAAAGTACAGGCTGGAATCGAGGAAAGAGTTATTAAATGAATTTATTTGTAACAATTGGTGGAATAGACTCATTTCCAAGAATAAAAGGATACAGGAAGTACCACATTAGTGTTGCCTATTTATTTAGACTTTACACTGAAAATTGTGTATTTTTGTTTGAAATCTATAGGAAGGAAAATAGTGCAGTTCAATCATCAATATAAGGTTGGAGGAGGCCTATAACCAGCATTGGATGTCTTTGGCTTGAAGTGATGAAATGTCAAGGTAAGTAAGTATGTGTCAACATCCTAATCCTAACAAATATTATAAATGCGATAGTGAGTTTGTTTGTTTGTTATGCTTTCACGCTAAAACGGCTGAACGGATTTGGATGAAATTTGGCACATGAGCAGACCATGACCTAGGTTACCTAGGTAGGACATAGGATACCTTTTATACCGATATTCGCACAGGATCGAGACTTATGCGGGTGAAACCACGGGGATTTTTTTAAGTAATATTATCATAATTTAATTACTTAGCTTTCATAATTTAGGTAGGTAATTCTTATTTCAGTTATATCAGAGCTATGTTTGCATAATAAATAATACTACGCAGGTGTCTGAATCTTCATAATTTTCCCATTGCAATTCAAAATAGGTACCTACTTTTGTTTGGGTTCCAACCACTTCATATGATTCATTTTGAAGAACACTTTCACATTGACATGACTAAGGTAAAGGTAATAAATAATCAAAACCAAGATCTAATAAAACAGTTACTTTTCTCATAGCCTGCTATTGAAGTTCAAGTTCAGGGAGAGGATTTTCAGTCCAGTGAAACAACAGTGAGTCCAGTGAGGAATGCTGACCTGATTGAACAAAGTGTTATAATAATAATAATTGTTATATCTCCTTTTTTCATTCGCTTCCGGAGAAGGTTTACAAAATGTATTAATTGAGTAAGTCTGCACTAAGCCCCTGATAAGTGCTTGCATAGATACAATACCTAGAATTAGTTCAGTAGAAATCCTATGACCCTGCTTTATATGCAAATAAGATAAGAACTTGCATAGTTTTATCAATTGTTTGTTTTTAGTCAGAAGCCTATCCCTTTTATTTACTTAACATTGTTGATAGAGTTTTTCCTTGTTCTGCCTTACTGTGACTGGAATTCAGTTGAGGGATTTTTATCAATTTTTTCAGGAGAATATTATTTTATAGAGGGGTAATTTTGTTTGTATCTATAATTACAGGAAATACTAAAAGGGCGCATGTCAAGATATTACTCTGCATGTGCTAATACAGAGAAAAGACAATACAAGAGAAAAAAAAAAAACTAAATTAAAACTGAACCACTAACTAAATATTGAACAGTTCCACAGGTTTGCTGTTCCACAAATCAAGTGATGTGCATAATAATAGTTGGAACAATGACAAGTAGGGGAGTTGCCTATCCACCACACTGTTATTCAATAAAGGGAACAACCACTTGTTTACAATTACATACCTACCAGTATTTTTCGTGCCAGCTGGTGACTCTATGCACCTTATTAAACCTATTGAGCTAGTTTCGCCTTGCATTCAAGATAATTTACTGAGCACACTCGAGTTTATTCATGTACTATTGGTGCAATCGTAATAAATCTAGTACGTTTCACACGCTGACACACCGCACGATAGGTAGGTACCACGTCTTGACATTTGACACTGGGCTGGTCACCAGGCGTTGTCATCCGTTGTCATAATTTTAGGTCAAAGTACGATGAACTTGAACGCGCTTTACTCACCGTAAAATGCTTATTGCCGGCACTTGCTTCCCTACGGAATGCGTGCAGGCAGGGCCCGCATTCGCTAGGAAAGCATTACCCACTGTTTTATGCACGTTTGGAAAGTTTCCTCACTGGAAACCGGCCACGACAACAATCACTGGTCACACTGTTGGGTCCACGGGCACAAGATCTGACAATAACGTACTCAATAACTAAATACCACCACCTCTCATATAATCCACTGTTTTACAGACAAAAGACACAGACACAGGTATCCATGTATCGAACACTTTTAAAAGTCACAACGCACTGCATAAGTTCACAGACGGTTAGTTTTCAGTGTTGTACCTATATAAAAAGTTCACACGCGTATCTTGTGTAATTAAAAACTTGATAACTTTTATATAAATAACAACAAAATAAGAAAGGAACGTCGATCGCACCGTAAAATCCGAAAAACACAAGACGCGCAGCTGGCTAGCTGTCGCCTCTCGCTTGACTGCGGGGACAGCGGGTGTGCGGGCGGGTGGAGGGGCACGCGACCGCTTCTACCGCGCCCCCTATCCTTCCCGCCTCGTCTCGCAAGTCATTTCATTATTACGTTACGTTCATTTTATTTTATTTTGAACCTGCATTCGTCTGTGTTCGGTATCCTACTGCAACAGAGATTATTATCAAAATGCGCCTGGTGCTTGAAATTACAGGTGGTCAGGTGTATTCAATTACAGATTTATTGATCGAGATTGACCTCTTTAAAACTGTCTAAATGTCGTAAATAACAAGCAAATTACTTGTTACCAACTTTTTAACAGACATTTTGAAAGGCTTTTAAATAAGGTTTATTTTGCAAGTAAATGCACCATTGGGAACCATCAGAATTAACTGAAACATTTAAAACGGTGGTTTTACAACATAACAATAGAGACACAATGTTGCTTGTATCTATCCTACTCACCGTGAGAACTTTTACAGGCAATCGAGCAATTTACTTGCACTGATCATGTAGATTGTAGGTGCACCTCATCGAACTCTCATAGAAGTGGACGGGTGAGTCGTAGTCGGCTGGAACGCGGTATGCGCGAATGGCAATTTAAACAAGCAGCTGTTTTGTTGATGAAAGCACGCGCAGCGTGCAGTGGTTGGCCTTCGTCGACAACACTCAGAGATCTGCCTTCATCGCATATTTTCGAAAAAATAATTTCACACGGCCTACTTTCAGTTAATTTTCGAGAAAGTGATCCTTGATTGGCGATCTATCAAGGAGTGCGACGAGTTTCTCCTTTATCATTACAGGGCTCGGATAACCACCCCTGTAGGCCTGTAATTACTAGTAGTTTGCCGGCAGATGAGTAAATGCTTTAAATTCTGGGTTGTAGGGAAAGTGAAGTGTTAATGCGACAACTTGATCATAGTGTTTCGTGCCTTTCTACCGGTGAACAGGGAAGAGATTCCGCGAACTTTGAGTTTGACCTCGCTTTAAACAGTTTACAACGTAGGTAATTGGCTAGTAAATTAACCATATGAGGTACGATACGACGAAGATCCTATTTACCTGTTCGCCACGCCAAAGTCTGCTGTCAGTGAGTTCGGGACCATCTGCTTCTGTTTTTGCTCGCTAGGTAACAATAAACTTTACCCCAATTCATGGAACGGAAGTAGGGTGTGGTTTGGGTGCGTCCTTGAGTCGAGTTCAACTCATCATTGGGACCGGAAATTTCTATTCCCATATTTTTGTTTTGGTTTTTGAACAGAGCTCTAGTAATTTAAACTCTTATGAAGTAGATAAGTACCTACCAGTAGTAAACACCTAAGTAGTAGGTCCTGTAAATAAAATTTCAATGAATAGGTAGGTACCAACATTGCGTAACTATTTAGTTCCATTTAAAGATTTTCTTCTTCGTAGTTGATGTAAACTGTCTCAACAATAAACATTCCGAAAAACTTGGTAGCAATAAAATTATGTCATTTTGAAATAACACAATGAAGAATTTAGATAAATAATGTATTAAATGTAAGTTCACACAGTTCGAACGGATATCCTTTCTATTTCGGTCCAAGGATAAATGCTAATGGTAGGTTGGATACCTGGCTGGTTGGATAATATTTCACCGTTTGTCAACATGCCTAACGGTTGTACAAGCATTAAACTTAGAGACGCATAATGGACGTTTCTGTAACTTTATGTTCCGCAGTTAAAGACTGTACGCCTACGATTGTCATATTGCCGGACCAGACAGGCCAGACACTAGTTTACATTATATTTTAAAAGCTAATTTTGAAACAGCAGCGTTCTCCGTCGTTTACCCAAGGCATTAATAAAAGTCCCACTTGGAATAACTTCGTCAGGTCTTGCAAGCTGAAAATAAGTTTCCCAATTACACATCAAGTTCATCTATTTTATTGAATTTTGCAATTAGAAGTAGATACATGTGCATCTTAACACTGCTTTTGAATTTAAAGCATGTTACTTGATCACACATCTAGCTAAATCATGAGGAGCCCAAATAAAAAATCAGAAAAAGCTCTGTGCCCAAAATGTCATTTTACATTTCCATCTCTTTTGCAGTTTTTAGTTATCAATTAAACTGTTTTTATATTCCATTCTAGTACTGGTAAAATACCTAATTCATGGTCATTGTTCACCTACTATTTTTTTCCCTGTTACCAACTCATGTAGAAGCTTTTGGTCTTAGCTAAACAAATTGACTGTAATTTGCTAGAAGTGTGTACGACGTAAAATACGAACAATTTGCATTTTAACATACCGAATGAAGAAAGTTTTGTTTGTTGACGAAAATATGTTAGTAGTAGTACCTAAGTACCATAGATTTCTCTACTATTACCGGTAATTCAAGATGGTAGGTAAATATTTGGGAAATGTAGCTTAACCAAATGAAGACACTCCATAGACACAATGTTATTCAGGAGTCAGAACATAGACGATGTACGAGTATAATTTTTAATAAAGTGTGAGACTTCCACATGTCTCACACTTTATGGTCCTTCCTGATCCATTCCTGATCAGCTATTAGTTAATCGTCGGGAATCATCAACACAAACAAGAAGAAAAGATGGGACACGATAAACAATTAAGGACCCCTGCTTACTCCGTAAGTGAAGCATTAATCCTTCAATCTTCATTACTGAACCAAGTGCCAGCAGTATGGCATGGAACTACATTTTATTTATACCTTTACAAGTCGCATACTCGACGCGCCTTGCTCAAAATATCGCGTCGTGCCGGCGACTTCCGTCGATTCAAAGTCGACTACCACTCATGGGGTTTTTTACCATGACACTCTCGAATACGACATTTTGTTTATTCAAGAGTTTTGGAGAATAGTGGACATTTCAATAATTTTCGTTTAAGATTCGTTGAAAGGCAATTGTTTTGTTAAGTAATTTGTTTTAAGAACCATTAACTAAGTGCTTAATTAATTAAGCAGGTAAAGTAGACAGCGTGGTGCCAAATGAATAGGATTATTATAGTGGCTATTAAACATTGTAAGGACATCGACAATTACAAAGGACTGACTTAAATTGTCAACAATGGTCTGACGTTATCCAACCAGCTTTTTGGAACGGTATGAAGCGGAAGGAAGGACAGTAAAAAAAGAAAAGCGAAAAAAATCGTGGGATTGAATTAGATGTAGAATCTTATACTCTACATTGTAGAGTTTTAATTCTACATCTAATTTAATCCCACTGTTTTTTGCTTCATGTAGACTCTACATTGTAGATGTAGAGTCTACATTGTAGATCTACATGATATTCGAAACAATTTAAGGAAATATATTTAAGATGGAACAAAACAAACACTTCATTTTCAGAAGTAGGTACAGCCCGATTCAAACGTTCTGAAAATGAGGCGAGTCGCTGCGCAGTAAAGTATTCATGTGTCAGCAGGGGTGAGGGGTGCGGTACTGCGCAGCGAGTGGCTAACTTCCGAATCGAACTGTTACAGTTGTTTCATTTTCCATCAGTTCATGTCTAAAAGACATTGTCCACCGTTCCTTGCAGTGATAGACAATCAAAGAAAGTACCTATGTCGATCAGTAGATGAATCAAAAGTAGCCTTTGTGTTAAAGAAACGATTATGTCAATCGACGATATTTTCCCAGTGTCCTGTATGTGGCAATGGAAACACACCATGAACAGATTTTTTCTGGTAACTTTTTATGTTCATATTGTCCCAAGTTTTCGGCGGCAGACGATGACTTATCAGACGGTTGAGTGAGTGGCGGCATTTTGTTGAACTCTGCGCTTCATGTGTTTGTGTTGAGAGCTAAAAGTAACGGATAGGACGTGACTGCCGAGACACATCTAAAAATATATTAACTTTTGATATTTAGGTCCCACTCTAAGTATTTATTATAAATAGGTACCTACTTCTACATAGCGTATGCTACCTACCTACATAGCTGAATTTTCGAAAGAAGCTTACATTGAAATATGTTTGTTTTGTTAATTATTTAACAGGTTGTCAAATTATGTATTATTAGTATTACCTAATGAAACTGGTTTGTCTATCTAATTTACAATTTTATCTAATAGAGACGGAAAATAAAATCATTGTTTGTATAATTTGATTGGTCTCATCTATATAAAGAGTTTTATTTTTAAATTATTTAAATTCGGAGCGGTAAATCCGGTTATTTTCAGATAAATCACTCAACCAATTAAAGGGACATTAGCGAATTGAATGGCGTGTATCAATAGAGAAGCATTGTTATGGGTTCATGGTGGCACGGACCATTTAACCCGCCTTATCAATCGGTAACGGTCGGCGCTAGGGGCGGAGGTCAATGCACCTGCTTTGTTGTTGTTACCTTTTTAGAGCTCCCCGTTATCCGAGAAATTATGTAATAAACTGATAGGAAGTTTATATCATCGTTTTCGTGTTATCGTAGTTCAGTGCCGCGTGCTGATCGTTTGATTAGCCTAATTAAGTTAATCTTTATGATCTTTGCCTTAGTTAAGTCGTTAAGCGGTTGCTGAGAAAATTCAAAGTCATTTCGGCAAAAACTTACAACTTTGCGATATACTTACATAAGATCTAATAATCCTTCATTCATGTGTAATTTTTCTTACTTACCGTACCTGAAAAAAAAAAAGCGCGGCAGTCTTTGGGGACTGCCGATAGAAGTGAAAACTAAGTAACTTGTGAATTGTATATCTATGTACTATATACAAAGTATACATATAGCTCATGGGAAGTGTGCGGTGACGATGACCCGACTTTCACGCTTTTTGTTCACCCAAAAAGTGCTCAACGCGCCTAAAAAAGTTTTAACTTCAAAAAAATCCTTTCTGAACACAACAACGTAACATCACGCCTGTATTCTCCGAAGGGTTGGGCAGAGGTGTCCCGATAGTAAATCCACATTTCGCTAGATTGCCATCAACCGGGCACAAGTCCAGACTCCAGACTGCTACTGAGTTTTACCAGATGGAAAAACCCAATAACACTTTGCCCGACCCGGGCATCGAACCCAGGGCCTCATGCGCAGTGACCACTAGACCAACGAGGCAGGCGAGGCTTTGTTAAGTTATTACATAATATCTCTATGTAGTGTGGTGCTGAAGATTCATGGATTGGCAGTGCAAAATGTATACGTATACGCTTGAGCGTCTTGTGGTCAGGGTTACAAGCTTTTTGACCCCCGTCCGGACTTTGTCATAATGTCATTTGTCCGGACTTTAACGTCCGGGATTACTTTTAGAAAATTTGTATATGAATACTGAAAAAATTTAGATTTTAAAGTAATTAATAATTAAAAAAATAAAGAAAATTATTTATTTTTTTCGGACATTTTATCACAATCGGCTTTTTGTCAGGACTTTTCAAAATTTCGAAATGGTAGGTATACTTGTGGTGTTGTAAATTACAAGCCTTACATCTTTTGCTCTACCTCGCACACAAGGCGCGCCGATACGAAAAAAACTTTTCCTAGCATGACCTTAGTTTCACGAAAGCAATCGATTCTGTAAAAACCATTACAACAAATTACATTCACGGTCTAAATTAAAAATCTTTGTAGTAAATAATTTACACAATCAACTTTCTGGACGGGTCCAATACGATACCCAGATTGCGTAACACTTTATTGAAAAGATAGAGCCTAACAGCCTAAGGCCCACCTGTTGATATTACCTACACTATTTCGTTTATAGTAATTACAGGTGATTTACATGTAGTGTCATTACGTAACCATACATAATTTCTATGCGTTCAATTTACCAGCTAATCGGACTTTTTAATTTATGCTTTAATAGTGCACTTCAACTAAACGTGGGAGGTGTGGCTTCAGTCGTAAATATGACTAATAGTCTTTCATTATAATTCGCTTTTAACTTCTCATATTATTTATGGAAAATGATGATACATTCACACCTAAAGTAATACTTATTTTTAACACAAAACCGAAACGTCTGCATGAGTAACACTGCGTTCCACACAACTTCAAAAGCATTTGCCAAACTTCAACAATAATCAAAATGTAACAGGCGTAGCCGTGAGTATAATAATCAAAGTGTTTTGAATATCATATATAGTTCAAGAACAATATCTCGTAGCTCGGATAAAGTAAGTACTGTTAGCAGGCTATTATCCAAACGCATAAGCTTCACTAACACCGCTATTGTATTGAAAATTTGCGAATATTCCGTAACACTATTACCGCGTTTACAGTGTCATGCTCAGTTTGTAAGTTATTGCGAAACATTGGTTATTGTCTCTAAACTCTCTAACTTAACAGACCGTATGGGCTTAGAATAGAAATCCGTTTAGTGTACGCTCCCATGAGAGTCGTGCGAATTATAATCCGTCTCATTATGTAAAAGAAAATGTCCGCTTTCTTTCTGTACTTACAAAGAATCAGCGATCGAAAGTTCATCGGATACAATGGCCGCAGCCGATGACACTGCCGGCTTCTTATCGAGCATCGCTAGCTGACTCACTGCCCATACAATTCTCTTAATTATTATAATTTTCGTAGTTAAATTCATCTGCGCGATAACTGGCCGGTTCGAGTGAAAGTATTCTGGATTAATCAGTCGTTCGTCTATGGACGCAAGTTCAATGCCTTGATTATGACTGTTATTTAAATTATAATATTCTTTTGCTTTCTTACGCGATGAATTGCGGAGGCGGTGCAAAGCAGGTGGGTGCTGTAACCGCGGCCTGGTCCGCTGGACGTAACACCACGCCGTCCGCGAGAGCTTTCTAGGCTGTGCTATCCTCCTCTACGTCTCAAGTACATGTCAAAGTGTCAACTACAAGTATGAGCTCTCTTATCATAAATCCGGTTGTAATTAATTAAGATTTGTTTGGATAAGGATGTATGTTGTAATTAGGATCTCAGCAATGTGCTGCTGTGCCAACTCCAAGATTTCTCGGAAATGTTTAGATACATTGATTGGTCGCTGAATAGTGAATGTTGGACTTGGCCGAAGAAAATAGTCTTTTTTTATTTAGTGTAATGTCTAGATAATGAGAAGCGATAAGTTAATAACATTGCTGCACGTTTGCATGACTAACCAATTGGAGAAATGGCAAATGGAAATAGTCTCGCTCGCGACTGATGTTATCACGTGCTCCGCTGATGTGCCTAGTTATCTAGTCACAGAAGGCTATGGGCGTAATAGTGTCGTAATACTAGTAACTTGTCGCAAGTAATTGGTTTAGCCGCTGAAAGTAAACAGTGAGGCTTTTAATCTCTGCCTTATAAGTTCGAAAATGTGTGTTATGAACATTACATAATAGAATCCAACAGATGACACAGAAACCTAAGTATTACGAGACGTGATTCAGTCTATTAATTCTATCTATTGGTTGAGCTATTTGTATTCTTCGTCGGAAATCCAGGTCGATGGAACTGAATACGTATATAAACTGGCGTCGATGGAGCGTGAGATACATTGCCGTCTGCCACATACCTTTTAGCGACTTCATTGTTTTCTGTGCTTTTAGAATAGCAGTTAGACAAACAAATGGACAATGATTTGTTTTGAGTCTAAGAATTTGTGTGGTTTCCTTGACCTATTGAAGATAATAGTTCAGCGGTGTAATTGTCGTTTAATATAATTCAATGAGCCGGATATTATTATCGGTGTTGTTGTTGCAGCGGCAAGCGATTGCATTCATTGTATCGTCACAGTGTATAAACAGCAAGAGACAATCGGAATAAGTAATGTGTGTATACTGAAGTAAATAGGTCGTTATAGATTTTTATGAGTAAAAGTGGCTCCCCCGTTACTAATGAACAGTGAACTTACGAGTATTATTTCAGGACGGCACAGGGTTATTGTATTGGACAGGGTTATTTATCAATAAAACATTTCTGTGATTTACCTAAAGTAAAATCAAACCAGCCAAAGAAGAGGAGCTAAAATTCTTTTCCGCTTAGATCTACAACTTCCTATTAGGTAGGTACAAAGTTTTAGTTCCACCTCACTCCACCTACAATGTTTTAGTTGTCGACTTGTTGCTAAGTAATTTAAGCCAGCTCTCAGCATTATTTCCTGGTTGATCCAAATAAAGTCAAGTACAAAGTAGTTTAGGCAAGGTTGTTACCGGAAGAAGATCACACGACCGGTGCTTAGTTCACGGTAGACGTTTCGGCCGAGCGACACAAACGTTTAAGGACTATAAGCGATGGAAGTTCTGATTGCATAAAGTCATGTAACGGTGTTTTGTGTGGCCTGCCGCATGCAATGAAGATAAGAGGGTTAACGGAGCGGCCACGGCGGTGGCATACAAAGTGTCGGCTATGGACGTAAAGCCCGACTGACATGAGGCCAGTGGTTTTTGTAAGCAAGCCAATACAGTAAGCCAGGTGCCAAGCATTATTGAAGTCAATTGGGGGTCATAATTTTGGGCTACACGTAGCCTGGCATTTATGTCGGTAATTCAGTAGCTAAACTTGTATTGACACATAATTATTCACATTCGGATATTCACCATAGGCAGCTAAATGCGTGGTGGATGCCCACAACACTCACCTACGCACTATAAGGGTACCTAAGTAATAATTAGGGAAAGAAGGATGTCCAGTTGAGCTTAATCCGATCCAGCCTGTCCGTTGCTGTCCCCCCTAGCGACGCCCTAAGCCGAGGTCCGCATCTCACTGGGGGTGCCCTTAGCGTGTAGTCGCTTAGTTTCTAAGTTGTATGCCCTGGCTGGAGGCCTTAATTTATTGAGGCAGCCACAGGAAAGTCTGGTTAAGCAACCAACAACCTCCTAGGTTGACCTGCAAGATGCCAAAAAATCTAATTGAGCATATCTGTTTATGACTGGTCCTCTACTAGATGGACAGCAACTACGTAAAAAGCGGTAGGCATTCAAGCAAGCAGAAGTAGGACGGATGGATGTTTCACATTTTCACACAAAACTGTGACACAATCAGTCGCTGCTGGACTCGTGTCAGCCGGGCTTAACCACAAAACTATGCACCACAGTAAGTTACATTTGCCACCTAACATTACGGTGTTCACGTAAGCATGAATATGAGTTCGTAATTAAAGAAATCATGGCCGCTCGTTAGCCTACTTTATTATGGTTTTTGCCTGGAGACCTAAATAGTTTGCTTCTGATTGTGACGCAAAGTGTGATTGTTAAGATACTTTAAGAGGGATCTTAATGTTAATGGCCATTGATGACCAGGTGCGGCGTTTAATTCGTAAATTTCTGTAAAGCTATGTTGATGCATTGCAGAGAAAGGATGTCCTTCGACCAAAGACCCATCTAAGTCTTCAGAATTAAATTAAGCTTATGGTGATTTAGTTAATTCAGATCAGCGGACACACCTCAAATGCGGTTAATGTTCCCCTTCCTGGCGGTTCTCAATAGAATCTAGAAAAACATTAAGAGAATCCGCAACAAGCGTTTTTTGCATGTTTTGAGTTAAAATGACGGAAGTCTAGTTAAATGACCGTAGAAGGCAGGTAGCTAAAGAAATGTGGAAACGTCGTAACGACGTCATCCTGTTGGTTTATGTAACGCTAGTTGGTCAGTGGTACTGAGCAGGGCACGGGCGTAGGTTCCGCGTGGCTTGGGCGCTGGGCATCCGGCCAGCTCCGGGGCGCTCCGGGCGCGGGCTACTGATAAGAGCGCAGTGAAAGTGCCTCCCCAGCGAAACCCGCGCCCCGCATCCATTGTTGTGTGACGACGGTCACGCTCCGCTAATTTGAATGCAAGCATGTTTGTAATAGAATAATCTCGTTGATTGATAGACTTATTATATGATGATGAGGTTCCAGGAAAGTTCGCATTGTCCCAACATTGGAGTGGTCGCTGATAATTTGTCAAAGATATACCCATTACGGTTCGTAATTGAATGTTACATAACTTGGAAGACGTAAACTTATAGAGAAATTGTGAGACTCCGCCTTCGGTCGGTTAAAAGGCTCTAGGCGTTATTCTCCATTCAATAGCGAGCACCGATATATATTTTTTAATTTCGGTCATCGACCTCTCGGATTTTATGGTCCAGGTAATAAATTGAATCGATAATTATCGCAGTAACTTGATTTCTATGTGAAATCACTCATCGGCGTAGTGTGAAACGTTACCGGCTATCATAACTGCACCGCTCGTGAAGGTAATTCCACGATTCGTATAACATCTGTGTAAAGATGTTTGGCTCTAATTGGACGATTAGTTGATTTATCTTAAGTGTTAGAAACTAACGTTCATGGAACACATTCTGCTCAGGTGAAAATAAGTCGGATGATGAAATAAATGTGGCTGTATTTTTAGACGTGACTGTATATTTTCAGCGGTGGTTCTTATCATATAAACAGCGAATATTCGGAATAAGAGACATCAATCTATGAATTGTAATGATGTAACTATTTTCTTGTTCAATCAATTGGAATAAATGGTATTAAGGAAAGTTTTTCAATTATCTGCTTCAAGGGAGTGTTCAGCTCCCAGTTGCTACTTCGTAAGTAGAGTTAATTGAAATAGAGAAGTAACAAATGAATAGTTAGTTATTCATATTTGTACAGCTAAGTGTAAAGTAGTTAACTTTCACTAGATCAAACTACTCGAGATTAGTTCGCCAAAAAAAGTTCGCAAGTGATTTCTTTTTGTGCTCTATATAGCGTAGTCACGCTTGCCATAAGTATTTAGTTTTGTTGTTTTGTACCAAGGTCAGAAAACCGGATAGCACTACAATACAGTACTTTCGTACTCGATCGACGAAAGCGAATGCGATGCCCCCTGTCCTGCGACAACTTTCTGTAAATATTCGAACCACTTTTTGTCCTTTCGAAATTGAAATTTCGATGAAGCGTCAATTGTTCGCGAATGGTAACCCTGGACAGGTTCACTTTCCATGGTTATGTAAGCAATCAGTGATATCTTCAGACAACGTAACATACGTCAAATAAAGGGTCTTTAATTAGCGTGTAGGTGTTTTATTTGCCCTCCAACAATGGGAAACACGTACAATCGTACATCGTTTAAACGTAAACGAAACGAACGTAAATGTTGCACTTACAGCAAATTAAAGTTAATATAGAGCTCATAGATATCTAAATAAAATGCTTGTTTAGTTTTGTGGTAGAGCTAAATAGTAGAGGAAGCATGTACAGCTTCCTAAACAAAGTATGAACTGGACAAGTTATGTATTTATGTTTTTTTATTTTATTTATTTAAATGTCAACCAGTTAGTTAAGATTTTTTTACCGATACGTTTATGTGTAGGTGTATTGTTTCTTCAATGAAAAATTATTTATGAAAGTAGTGAAAACGCTTTCATCCCACATAAAAATCTATGTCGTACTGTCATAACATACTTTAAAAATAAATGGAGGTGAATGGAAGGTGAACCAGCCAGACACCGAACAAAAAATAATAGTCACACTTTTTGTCCTAAGGGCAGAACAGATGTCTTTCGTGATACCACGTGACATGGTGGCAAAACACGAATGTTTTAGGGTACTTCTTTTAAAAATAGCTGAGCCGCTGAATAACTTGTTCCATTCGAACGATTTTTGCAAGGAAGTATTCCATCGTTTTTTTAAATGATAAATGATTTTATTTCTGTAAGTGGGTTTGGACAAAACACTTTTACAAGTCAATCATATTTTTTAAACTAGATGAGGTCGGCGTTTCCTATCTGACTACTCCGAGAAGAAAGGCCGAAACAAACTCAGAGGTCACAGTCTCTTTTAAAGTCCAGACATAATCTTAGTCAGATCATGTGAAGATCATGTAGATTGGTGTCTGAGATGGTCTTTTGAGGAAAGAACCACATCGATTGAGAGGACCTGTCCAGTCAGTGCACGCATTTGTCAGTGACCGTGCAGCTCAACTCAGGGTTTAAGGAGCTCAACGATTCGACGAACAATACCAAAGAAAGGACGTTTGGGTAGGCCGCATAAATTACTCAAGCTGCCAGACCGTGATAAAAACTAAATAATAAAATAAAAAGGAATGACCCACATAGTCTTCACATTCATAATGATTAAAACAATATAATACTTTAAAAAGTAAATATTCATGTCATTGTATATATAAAATTCATTAAGACAATGTGTATATAAAACCCAGAAATAGTCTTGGTCAGATAATTTAAGGATCATGTAGATTTTTGTCTCGAATGGTCTTTTGAGGAAAGAATTATACAGATTTGAGTGGACCTGTCCAGTCAGTGCACGCATTTGTCAGTCATCGTGTAGCTCAACTCAGAACTTAAGGAGTTCAACGACTCGACGAACAATACCAAAGAAAGGACATTTGGGTAGGCCACATAAAGTACTCAAACTGCCAGATTATCATTAAAAACAAAGTGAGAAAAAAAAAATGTATATATGATCCACATAGTCCTCACGTTCACAATAATATAAAAAATATGTACATATTATACTTCACAAAGTAAATATTCATATAGTGGTACAAATGATTGAAAAAAAAATTAAAAACAAAAATTCTGACTGTAAAAAAAAAAATGAATAAATTGGAGCAGCTTAATCCCAGGCCTTTTTGTCCTCAAAGTAATCTTTAATGGTATAAAACGCTTTCTGGCACAACTTACGTTTATTGAATGATTTGAATTTATTAAGGCTTAGATCTTGTACGTGGCTTGGAAGTTTATTATAAAAGCGTATACATTGACATCTGAACGAGCTACCTATTTTCTTGAGCCTTGTTGTAGGTACTACAAATTTGTGTTTGTTCCTAGTGTTTATCTTATGGATATCACTGTATTTATTATACAATTTTATATTTTTATGGGTATATAACAGATTTTCAAAAATATACTGAGAAGGCACAGTCATTACATTAATTTCCTTAAATTTCTCTCTGAGAGAGTCTCTCGGGCTTAATTTATAAATTGATCGAAAATTTAATATAATTTGCATAAACACAAAAATAGAGTCAACCGAAACCGATACCTCTGTTGAACTGTGGTTTTAGTTTATCATTTATAATTTTCAGTTACAGCTATATACAATGTCGCCCATGGGCATGTGACCGCCCGTATTTTTCTGAATATTCATGTTTTTTTTTCGAAAATTAACTTTAAAAGGTCTAGAAAGTCTATCTTTAATATTTTTCTTGTTATTATTTTTGAGTAGCGTTTGTGATCTTGCTTTACATTTTTTGCCATAATTATCTCCGATGTTATTGGCTCGATTTGGATTTTGTTTACTATTTCTAAAAGCTTATGAGTTATTTTATTGGATTAAAAAACATATTTTATTAAAATGTATCGATTAAGAAAAAAATAAACAGTGAAGACATTTTATTCTAAAAAGAAACAGTATTAATTTAAAAAACATGTGTGTGTAACACAAGTGTAAGTGCACAAAATCAAAATATAAAATGTAATAACATGAATTATAATAAAGATAGACTCCCCTTTTAAAGTTAATTTTCGAAAAAAAAACATGAATATTCAGAAAAATACTGGCGGTCACATGCTCATGGGTGGCATTGTATAGCTATTTGTAAGATATTAAATTCTGTTGACATTATTTTTTTTTAAGAGTATAGTTGTTGATGTTTTTGGTTGGTATATTGGCGTGTGCTAGCTGACATAATATGGCTAATAATTTATAATTAAAATTATGTTTTGTGTTGCGTAATGTAAATTATTTGTCATACTATGTATTAAATATAATGTTTTTTTTTCTGAACAGACAGCTGTGCTGCTGGGGAGTTTGTTGCGCTACTTCTTCTTCCCAGCTAAG
Source organism: Agrochola macilenta (assembly GCA_916701695.1). Lineage (NCBI taxonomy): Eukaryota > Metazoa > Arthropoda > Insecta > Lepidoptera > Noctuidae > Agrochola > Agrochola macilenta. The sequence goes on from OU753562.1 coordinate 12,567,309, forward strand.
CACTAGGAAGTGGTGAAGGGTGGGCGTTTTGGGGGACTGTCTTATGTAATTTTGAAGTTCGAAAAGTGGTGATTCTCAGCCTAGTTTGAATAAATGACTTTTGAATTTGAACTTAGGCATTTGGAATCTTAAAGCGTTTTGTGTGCATCAGAAGCAAATAAAAACAATTCAGCCGCTGAATTAGTTTAACAATATAAAATTGTGTAACAGTGTATTTTAAAATTAGGTCACAATGTATTCATATAATAGTTGAGAATTAAATAAAACTTCCTAGCCTTGACACAATAACATTTAACTCTGGCGAAGCAATTAATTTGTCCGCGGCCGGTGGAAGCTGTACAAGTGATCCTATCACGATCCATGACAAATAGTACTTACTTTGTTGACAATAGATCATTTCGTTATCATTTAACGATACTGGTCCAGTTACAGTACACTCATAAGTATCGCCAACACATAAAACATAGAGGTCTCGCCAACAAAAAGTTTGCTTTCAACTTCTTGCGATTATTGGCAAACCTTCCTTTGTACTCGCATTCGCTATGGGAACTTTACAACACCGTGTGTTTACTTTCATTACTACTTTACAGTTAAGGTATTAATTAATTCGCAAATCAAAATATTTTATCGCAATAAAAATAACATAAAACAGGACGACCTTAAACTAAAACCTCTGGCTATAAAAGTTAAAGGCTATCAAAATTTACATCGTGTGCGTCCCAGTTTGTGGAATAACTAAGTAGTGCATGTGGGTGCTTCGAAATGGCGTGTTTTATTGTGATTTTTCGCGGTTTGCATTCGGCAATCAGTGGGAGCACTCTGCGGCAAGGTCGAGGTTGGCTGTAAATTATTGTCATTGTCGAGTCACTCGTTGCGTAAATATTCATCAATTGCAAAGCCGTCGCAAGCGCAACACTTTCGGGGCAGTGCAAAATCGACGTTGCATTTCATTCATTGTCTTATTAATATTAGTGAAGAAGCAACGTACATACATGTTTCAAGCATGCATGCCATATATTCACCGCGGTTAAAAATTTAATTTTAACACCGTAGCATAAATCTCCTTCATGTAGAAGTGTGCTTTATTGAATGACACGACATCAATCAACCCTGATAATGACCCTCAGTTTCACTTTTCTTTTGTATTTGGGTCGTCATAAATTGCAGATGATTAAAGAAATCATTGTGAACTTATTTCCGAGTAGGAGTGTTTAGCTTTTATACTAAGCCAATCACGTAATGTCTTTATCGTCAAGGTAATGTTTTCGGTCTGCAAATGGCCGCGGAAGTGACAAAAACATTATGCAGTTTAGTTGACTTTGACCAAGGTGGCTAAAGTGACCTTTGAAAGATAAAATCGTCTATTTACTTCGCCTAATGACCGGTAAAAAGATGTATGTTTGCTGCAAACTTCTGTATTTATTAACCGTTTCTTTGTATGTATTATTATAAGCATGGCAAACGGTTTTACTAAAGAACACAAAGTTGCGAAAAGTGCTAAGTAGTCACAGGCGAATGTCAGTTAGTTTATTGCAAATTGGATATTTACATTTATAAAGCAAACATGAGCGTAGACCGTACAGATTACTTGCCTGTACACTGCTAAATGCTCGAGTCAATATTGCCAAATAGGGCTGTCAAATATGCGTGTGCGCAGGTATGTAGAGCGCGGCAAGCGACAAAGAAACAAGGTAACCGCGGCCATTGGCTGACTGCCTTGTATATCTTAAATGTTTATTATTATTAGTTTCCATGTTTTATATTTTTACACATTCAACATTGGTCACATATTTTTATTGAAGGTTAAAAGTAAAAAATGTTCAGAAAAAACATGTGTACTCGTACATTTTACTGACTACACTCACGCTTTTCCGTTTATGATACAAATAGTTTAATTAAATTATTATCTTTTTGAATCCAATCCTAAGTTTAAATCCTACACAGCTTACCTACAGCTTACAATAGTTTTGTTTTGAGGCCTCTTCTATCAGATGCTGTAAGATAGATAATCGACTGGAAAAAATACAATGAAATTGGCGGTATACCATATCTACTGTGAATTGTGAAATTGAAATTAGCTACATCGAACAGTGGGCGAAGTAAACCTGTTTTCTCTTAGAACTTCTTTATTAGTTGGTAAATGTTGACATTATCGAATGTTTTTTTTTATAGTGGTAACCCTGATTGAGTGAGAGGAACATAGTTGGCGCGCAAACTTCTTACGGCTTCTGACGCAATAAGTACTTGCAGTAATATATTCGATGTATAACAAAATAACCCGATACAAATTGCTGCTGCATTCCATGTCTTTAAGAAGCAAGTAAGCTGTCATAAGTACTAAACGATTTATATCCACTTAGCGTTCAAGTAAAACACAATGAGACTGGAAATATTCAACAAGTTCGTTTGTCGTTTTATTGAGTTGTATCAATAATATGCAATTTATAATATAAAATGTTGAAATAACCAATTTATTATTGTCATAACTTTTTGCATATCGTAAGTGCTACGAGCTGTTTGCTACGCCATAATTAAGCGGTGTCTACACGCAAGGCTGATCATACGTTAATCGACAATTTGCAAAGCGATTTAGTGTTCAGCCATTTGTCAAAACGTATCGCTGTTGTCCACGAGTGTATAATTACATCAAGTATATAAACACCAAGTACGTGTTGGAGTAACGAAATTAGAATCTTAAAAACACTAATGCGTTTAATCTTAAATTCGACCTAACCCACCACAACTTTAAACGATCGAACGGACTGTTTATTTAAAGCTAAAAATAGGAACTTAAATTGCCTAACACCAGTATTTTTTCGTAGCCAACTCTAATTTATGAACCGTGTTTCCTCGAAGAACAGGTACTTCCAGCACCGTTCTATTTACTGAATGAAAATATGCGTTCGAACCGATCGATCAATAAGCAAATATTTTCCCATTGTCGACTCCTTTCGGCGTTTCGTCAATGAATTCTCATGTGGCCCGACAGTTGCGCGGGTGCAATACTGAGTGTTTGGATATGTGAAACATGCGCAGTCAGATGACGTAGAGCCTCGCTCGTGAGATCTTTGCTTTCGCAGTATTAATACCGTATGTTCAAGGTGCATGCATGATATAACAATGCTGTGAAGAACGAGACTATAGGAGACTTCAGAGTGTTGAGTAAACGAAATATTTGCATAACGTTAGAAGCGCTTCAGGGAAAATGAGCAAGCACACATCACTGCAAGTAAATCTTGGCAGAAGTAATACGAGTACTTGTACTAAAAATAATATACCAGGAGCACTTGATTGCAGTTAACAGAAAGGTCATGGTCACAATGTATTGCATAATGTAGAGAACGAGACGCCTGAACGGCCTCCTCAAGTGTACGATAAATATTTTGCCTCATGTGCGAATATTTGCATGTCGAAATAAATAAACTTAAATGTGCTCTTTAATATATCAAGTGTACTACAAGCGTCGTGGTCAGTAACTATAATTTTGAAGATTGCTTTTAAAATTATAGTTGGATACAGTGATGATTCTTGAGACTGTGTTTAAAGTAATGGATAAGAATTGATGCCCATTTCGTATTGATTATACGAATGCACGCCTTTTCTGATGCTTTTGGTCTGGTTTTTTTTTTTGCGTTTTCTAAAGGTTCCCATAACTACCATCCTAACTAAGATTATAAATGCGAAAGTGAGTGTACTTGTTTGTTACGCTTTCACGCTAAAACGGTTGAACGGATTTGGATGAAATTTGGCACATGGGTAGACCTTGACCTGGAAAAGGACATAGGCTAGACTTTTCATCCTGGATCGCAGACGAAGTCGCGGGCAACAGCTAGTATCTACATAAAAATGACGATCCTTTTTAGGAACTTTGTATTGAAAAGGAAAATAAATGACATAAAACGCTTGAGTAATTATAAAACTTGGTTCTATTTTTATTTAACCCCAACATAGTTGAGAAAAGGCTAGTCAGGCGAAGAAAAAAAAAATGGTGGTTCTAACTTTTATCGACCAAATCTCATCAAAATTTTCCAAACAATTTGAAGTCACGGTTTAGTTCCAATGAATAATAATGACACATTGTTTCAACAAACGCGTGGTGTAGGTAGGTGATTTTAAGAAAGCAGTACAGAAACCCATCGATGTGACCCTTACTGATCATTAAGGCAAGATAAGATAATAGGAAATAAACGAGCGAACCCACCGCGAACTCCTTGGGTGGCCGGCGAGCCTGTAATATTGTACGTACTCGTCCATTATTAAGTGATCTACAGCGGGGCTTAAAAACTTTAATAGCTGCATGCATTATGTATTTTGTCCGAGGTCTTATTTCATTGGCGATTGAGCGCAAGCCCACATGAGACGACTCCAAACTGTCTCAGCGAAAGTGTGTGAACGTCGCGATACTTGGCAAAATTTCTGGTATTTCATCAGAATACTCAATACTTTGCAACGTGATCGATTGAACCGTGGGTGGTATGTTTTAGTTTGTAATGACATTCCAGGCATACGTTCCGTGAAAATCGATAGCAACTTTCGCGTACTGATTTCGAGATAAGATCTTTCTTAATGATGTTCGTTTTGTTAGAGTCGGTTTTTTTGTGTCATCATTATCATCACGTATACTATACTTACGTCTAACGCTGAACACGGACCTCCTAATGACCCGTAGAATGGACAATCATAGAGTAAACTAGCTACGGACCGCGGCCTCGCCCACAGGGGCCCTAATTCTTTTTCTAAAATAAAAGTAGCCTAAGTTACTCTTTATATAACATCAGCTATCTGCCAGTGAAAGTCCCGTCAAAATCGGTCCAGCTGTTTCGTAGATTAGCCGTACCAAATGTTAAGTTATAAGTACCGTATAGTCCGTATATATTCAACAAGCATTTAGTAAAAAAAATAAACATTATTTTTTACATTCCAAACAAGCACTTCAATTTTATTTATTTTTAGTATGTACGTATGTATGTATATGTTTAAATGTATATGTATTGTATAGATTACCAAAATTATAACACTTAGCAGTCACATTCGTGATTGCAACATTTTTTTTGCCGACTGTAGGACACTGCTGTCTGGCCTCTTGACTATCTTATAGTTATAACACACCGATGACGGAAATGTATGGGGAGGCGCATTTCTTTCTCAGGATTTTTTGTACTTTTTTGTATCGTGATGAACAAAGCTATTTTTAACCCAGTACCTGTTGAAATATTTCGCCAACCTTATCTTTATGATGGGTTCGGTGTTATCATTATTTGTTCGGCCTACATTTGGACCATAACATTACCAATCCGTTACCTACCTTATCTGTATGCTGTGAGTGTTAGCACTCAAAGTGTTACGGCGTATAAAAAGAGTAAATTGATTAGGGATTAACCAGATAGTGAGAGCAGAATTTTCCTAAAGTAGTAGTTTGGGAAATTTCTTACAGGAAAGTTTAGGAAACACAAGTGAAGTTGTATAGGATCTTTGAGATTAGTTTGTAAACTTTATGTAAGTAAGTACCTGCTTTTTCATGTTTTTGGGCCATGGTTTTCCATTGTAATTTTTTGTGCAAATTCCAGTACATCATTTTGTACTCAAGTAAATTAACTGCTTGCTTTAAAAAATGTTGGATATTGTTAATCAACGAAATAAATAATACATGAATCGATTTAAGGTAAGAAAAAGGCGCCGATCTATCCTCTGCACCTTCTTACACGCCTGATGAAGACGTAATGAGGCAAGACTGTTGACACGACCAGCATAATTTATTTACATTTAAACTTAATTAAAGATTTCGCGACGAAAAAAAAAACTTCTTAATTTCTGTGGCGTCTCGCAATTTACTTATCGAACAAATGGTTAAAAACTTAAACAAGTAAATAAAGCAGTTTTAAGTTTTATGTTTTTTTCTCTGTCGACCATTTCCGTCGTTGCAATACTTGCAATCACGATGATCTATGCGAGGTGTGTGGTCGAACCTCCCGCGCAAACAAGTTTGTTGGCTGCGCCCGCGCTGTAAAAAGGCATTCAAATTTTAACGACACGCACTAACAAGCCGCACCGGAGTCTGAGGTACTTTTTCATTTCCCAAGTCCCAATACAAATCTCACTTTCCGTAACACAGTAACAGTGAATATATCGCAACGTTACGTACCGTGTCGCAAGCGCAACATCACATAAATAATCTGCAACGACATTTGTTTTGTTACAAGTAGCATAGAAGAGATGTTCTCTTGTAGATAAAATGTATTCAACTGTCATAACAGTTTGTTGTGTTATTACATTTTATGATGACGACATTTTGTTTTTGGAAGAGTGTGCCGGTAAACATGCAACACAATATACTTTCTTACTTATGTAATATTTCACTGTTTACAATACACATGCTCGAAGAATGCACACAAAGCGTAAACAAACTCATGTTCTTTAATGGTATGAGTACTGTAGCGCCGAACAAGATCAAACAAATATTTTTCAGTGATAATTACGATTGAAATTATTCCACGAACACAACAGTAGATGTGCATTAACTACTGAATAATGGCCCACTATTCACATACACCCGTTAAACACGTTATTACTACTTAATGACGTATTCATTATCGGTCCATGTCAAGACCTATAATTTACCATCGAACTGAAAACCCCTGTCGATTTCTGTGATTACAAGTAATGGGCATTTCTGAAGCTTTGTGTTCTCAACGGTTCCATTCACAATAATTGTTGACCATTGAGGCAGTACCTATACAAGACGGATGGGAATGACAGTAATGCAAATCTTCAGCGATGCTTCACCCATCAAGCATTCCTGAGCAGCGAACGGCGAGGGGCCGAGGGTACTCGATCTCTGTTCAGAGTGCTCGTACAATAATAAGTAAAGAATGGCGTTCCTGTCCGTTGGTCACGTGTGTCTGGGGCCCGAGGCGAGAGTGGAAGCGTGGGCGGTAGCGCCCGCGCAGCCTAGCCGCCCGCACTCCGCTATTCATATAAAGATCACACTTGACGATCGTGAGAATACACCGTGGCTAGTTTGTCCTTTATTATAAAAACGATTGAGGAGTGCGTGACGGTCTAATATGAATGATAGCTCACTCAATCGATTCAAAAGATGGTTTCGGATTTATGTGGTCTATTTCGTACACTATAAGTGCTATATTTAGACAATACGTTACGGTAAATTAGGTGGTAATTTTCCTGACTTAAGTCATTGCTGGCTTACAGTATTAAAACATTCGACATTGAAATAAAAAAATGAGATGCATAACATTCATTCAATGTAAGCCAGATGAATGAAATCATTTCTTACCGGATCTCTTGACATTTTGTTTTGGTTGAAATATCAAGCTGTTTGTTTTACCGGTGAATAAAGAAGAATATAATTAGCTCCAGTGTTTACACTTTATTTAATTTAAGTTGTATAACTGAAAAACAGAAAACAGAATCGTTGTCTCGCTGATGGTGGCGCGTGTGTTGGATCATTTAGCTCCCTTCAAAATGGCAGAGCTGAATCGTGCTGATCCATGCGTCATATTATATTCGTTGTCTCGCTGATGGTGGCGCGTGTGTTGGATCATTTAGCTCCCTTCAAAATGGTAGAGCTGAATCGTGCTGATCCATGCGTCATATTATATTCGTTGTCTCGCTGATGGTGGCGCGTGTGTTGGATCATTTAGCTCCCTTCAAAATGGTAGAGCTGAATCGTGCTGATCCATGCGTCATATTATATTCGTTGTCTCGCTGATGGTGGCGCGTGGTGTGTTGGATCATTTAGCTCCCTTCAAAATGGTAGAGCTGAATCGTGCTGATCCATGCGTCATATTATATTCGTTGTCTCGCTGATGGTGGCGCGTGTTTTGGATCATTTAGCTCCCTTCAAAATGGTAGAGCTGAATCGTGCTGATCCATGCGTCATATTATATTCGTGAACGGACACAGCCGTCAGTTGAGACTGGTCATCTCTTTGCTTCCATGGCTTAATTTAATTTTTGTATTGTTTTTATTACGGATGCTTTTAACGTTCACATCTTTCTACATTGTTCTCACATGTATGTATAATTTCAACATGAATGATGTAACCAATTTTTTGTAACAATTTGATTTAAAAGAGTGTCCGTAGAGTTTCTTGCTCGTTCTTCTCCATAGTACCATCACGGACACTGGCGCCTGGGCACTTTTCGACCTTATTGCTTATTGGAATGGGCAACTACCTTCATATTGCTGACTGACCGACTCCTTGACAATTCAAAAGTGCCTGTAATTTGAAATAAATGCTTTGAGTATGAGTTTGTTTTCGATTTCTTACCAAATCAAGATACATTTCCGATTGCTCGGGATGTCGTGATGATATAAAGGTGTTATTAATTAAGTAAGAGAATGATAAACAGGTGGTAAATAATTCAACGAAGTTAATAAATATGTATATGAATGGCAAAAACGTGGAGAGGTTGATTTGTGGCAAGCGCTAAGCTCATCAGGTAGTCAGTTGGCGCGGCGTGCTCTTGACCTCCAGTCGATGGTGAGTCATAACCGGTAGAGCTGTCCGGTACATCCACCATGCTTCGACAATATGTAGGAACACAGCGACAAACTCATTGGGACATTAATTTTTGTTACTCGAAATCATGTGAGATCTAAGCGTAAAATTAATCAAATACTTTAACTTGAAAAGTAATTTTAAAAGCTATAAGTGCTTTTCCTTATTTAAGTTTGACCTCTTTATGAGTAATGAATGGTTGTTGATCATTAACTAATACAAGTTATTCGATAGGCGTATCTAAAGAAAGTTAAAACGAAAGGTGTTTAATTTATAAGCCCTTAAATCAGCTTTATTGCTCTCTCTCCCTTAAATGTTTCTACAACAAAATCTTACGATGCGTATGATAGAATATTTTACGATTGCATTGGTCGTAAATATTTCACTTTCTCTAATATTTGGGGATCAAAACTGATGTTGCAATAAAGATGGTTGCATAAACTTGAATATTTCTTTTAAAAATATTGTGGAGTGACTAGTATTGCAGGGTTAGATGAACCTTGTTGACTTTGGAACAAGAGTGTAGACTTTTTGTACTACATATCCTGTGAAGCTTCGTCTCATTTGTATGTGCGTCGGAGCCAGTCGTGATTGTGTAGGTTTGACTGACAAATAGCCTCGTGCCTCGTGCCTTTGTCGGCGACGCGTCGACACACGACACATCCCTCATTGTCCACATATGTGTATACCTTCACTCGTTCCGGGGAAACGCGTGTACACGTCGCTTTAGAACATTAAACCAACTCTTAGAAACCACACATGGCTAACGACTTGAGTCCGAGTTAGTATGAATTATTCCAGTTTGAAATTGAGTTTTATTGAAGCTGTTTGCATTTCTAAGCAATTTTATTGTTTTGATTATCTCTTTAGATGTGGTCGCCATCAAAGCTTTTAAGTCCACACAGGAACAAACATAACGCACGGGTATGTAATGAGCCGCGGACTGTCTCTACAAAGTACCGTTAAATCTACTTCCAGTTTTTCAACGAAACATTTGCTTTGACCCAGTTTTGAGAAAGATGGTCCCCTTTCTATTCATTGATAAATTGTTGAATGGTCTGTAGCTGTTTTGTAGATAGTTACATCTTATGAAAACTATGAGGTAAGTACTGTTCTTTGTAGTGGGTATTTTGGATTAAGGAATGCTGAAGTATTTTCGCTTTCTCATTCTGAACTTCAACGGGACAAAGAAAATTCTTGTCGATGAACATGCGTGGCGGTCAAAAACCTGCCAATATCTCATCGTGTAGCGGTACAGTGGAATGTTTCCCGCGGCCTGCATTTCACCGCGTTATTAAAGAGCGGGACTGGGTTCGGCGCAATAATATTTACACGCGGCGCTTCTGCGAACCTGCGGTTTCCGGCGTGTGCGCACATCAGCGGCGGCGCCCGACACAACCGCTCAGCCAAGCTGCTCCGAGCTCGCGTCCACCGGACGACGTTACTACTACACTCACTCATATTAAACAAGACTATAAAACTTTATTGCTTTCTCTATTTACACTTATAAAAACGTTCTACGACATTTATTTGTTAATGAACACATTATCGTGGCTTTTTAAACTGCCGCTACGTTAATTTGAATGAGGAGCTCGTGGCTAAGTAACAACAGCCGCACTGGTCGATCCATCAGGTTAAGCTACGCTTGCCGGGGTTGGTCAGTGGATGGGTGACCATCTTTACATACCGAGAATCCTCCGTGACTCGGAAAGCACGTTAACCCGTTGGTCCCGGCTGTCATTCGTGGATCTTTGACAGTCGTTACGAGTCGTCAGAAGCCCGAAAGTCTGACACCAGTCTTACCAAGGGGTATCGTATTACCCAGTTACTGGGTTGTGGAGGTCAGATAGGCAGTCGCTCCATGTAAAATACTGGTATTCAGCTGCATCCGGTTAGACTGGAAGCTGACCCCAACATAGTTGGGAAAAGGCTAGGCAGATTGCTACGTTAATTTGAATGTTAAAATCAAGCGCTACGAATTACCGCTCTACGATTGAGATTGATACTCTTGGATTTTTGCGAACGGAACGCTTACCACGCTCGCTCACTTGATCCGTCACGCTTAAAATGTAGAACGGATTTCAATAACATTTTCAGCAATAAATTTCGGAATACTTCCTCTGATGGCTCAGAATACTGCCCGGCGTGAATACGTTATGATTCATGCGTATCATACACGATAATAATCCAGATCAAAGGATGTAATAATACAAGACGGCGTATTCAAGGATTCATGGTCATTCTATAAAGGTGTTGTTTGAAAACAACAACGTCACATGCGAACGATTTCTTGGCTTTGTGCCGCCTTCTACATGTTCCAACATTTCAACCTATTGAAAACGAGAAGATAAATAAGTAAGCAGGAAAGCTCACTTGTTTATCTTTTTGAACTACATTTTTGTCTAATTTTATGGAATTAAATGTAATATATTCTTCATTTTATTATAACATCTTTATTTTAAATTCAAATAAATCTTAACTAATATTATAAATGCGAAAGTGAGTTTCTTTGTTTGTTATGCTTTCACACTAAAACGGCTAAGCGGATTTAGATGAAATTTGGCTCATAGGTAGACCATGGCATGGATTAGGACATAGGATAGTGTTTACCCCGGTTGTACATCGCGTGGGATAATTTCCGACCTCCACGCGGGCAAAGCCGCGGGTAAAAGCTAGTAATGTAATAAATTGTCTGCAGAAGTCGCTGATAATAAGTATAATATTTATTTTTCTTACCACAAATTACATGACATACAGGTTTTGTAAAAAACTTAGTTTAGGCACCAGTCTTCCACAAATGAATCATAAAATTGTGTCTGTAGACTATTTAATTACTTTAAATTCTTTATAATTCAAATAAAAATCTCTTAAATCACAATTTTATTATTACAATATTGCTCATAAAAAATTATTTACAAAAATACAAATAGTGGAATAAAGTAATTTATTAAGAATACATGCAAGGGAGGATGTATGTGAGTGTGTGTGGTGTGTGGGGTGAGTGTATGTGATGTGTAGTGAGTGTGTGTGGTGCGAGGTAATTGTGTGTGCGTTGCAAGGGAACATTATGTTAGGATATGGTTTTGAAAAGGTCTTCAGTTTGGGTATAATCTAAAGCGATAAGCCAGTCAGTTATTTTTCTTTTAAAAGTTGTTTTGTTTAGGGAATTAATTGAGAGTAAATCATTCAGTCTGTTGTAAAGAAATGGGCCAAGAAAAAACAATACATTTTGGAGTTTTTACTGATATAGGTTGGCATTCATTCCTTCTTCTGCTTATCATGTCATAATTATCATGGGTATTTATAAAAGGAATGAGAGGTCGTTGTTTCAAAGCAACATGGACAATAAAAAGCTTCGTAATTGAGAGGACTTTAGAGGACTTATAAACTTCTACAGTGGGATGACGGAAAGGAAGGAATAGTGCAACTTTAAGGACTGCCCTTGGAGCCCTTTCAAGTGCTAAAAGATTAGTTTTAAACGTTCCACCCAATGCAATGATGCAATATGTTAGGAGCCATTGGCACAACGCACAATATACAGATAAGTAGTTGCTTCGAATTAACTCCAAGCAACTACTATCTGTATATTGTACTGGATAGACCGAAGATTTTTAATTACAAAGATATATTTCCGTATTCTGATAGAGGTGACCCCCAAGTACTTGTATTGTCGACTTTCTGCAATTTGGAACAGTAACAATCACCGTTATGAGGGGATGAACAGGTGTGAGCGAGAATGGAGAATGGTCGGAGAGATGACTGCGGGCTGTTAGTTAAAGGAAAAGCTATATACTTGGTTTTATCGGAATTTAAGGTTACCATGTTAGTTCTCAGCCAACCATTAAAAGTATTAAACCCGACCTGAGCGTAGTTATGTACCTCTTCCCATGAATCTGCACTGAAAAGAACCACAGTGTTATCCGCAAACGTAATAATACGTCCATTTTGAATCGAATATTTGGAAGTCATTGACTGCGAGCCAGACACTGAAACAGTCCGCTCCTTGAGAGGCATTATACATGCCTAATCTTATTTTTACATTTAGTATTGACCCTGCAGTAAATAAATAACGTTTATTTTTCTCGAATTCAAGGGCTTTGTTGGCTATAAGAACTGGATGAGATCATTATCACCGTTGGTGCCTTTGGATACTATTTCATTGACCCTTTAGTTATTTTCCATCAAAAAATTAAAGATATTTGGAGAGACGAAATACAGTCTATAAAATCAAAAGTACATCAATATTTTCACTATTTCTTTTAGGGTTTGAAACTTCGACGAATGCAGTCGTTTACCAGTCAAATTTTAAATCAAATTAGAAAATTCTGTTTTTTAGCTGTTTTTCTGAAAACTCGAATCGGATTTTTCCGCTGCCTGTTTTTCTCAAGGAAAATCTCGAGGAGTCTATAATTAGTATCCCTTCTAAGAATGAATGAATCTTATTGGCTGCGCCCATAGCCAAAACATCAAAAGTTTCTACGTTAACATATATCTAAAATACACTTGCCAAAGACCAAACGATGTACTTACATACAATTACTATTAGATTCAAATGAAAGGGACATGTTGCGATGACTCTGCTATGGGCTGTGATATCTCATTGTTTCACACGGCGATTCAAAATAAGTTTTATAATAACAAGAACTTGATCCAATCGAATTGTTTTAAGTTTAACACCTCCACCGTTCCGCATGGCGGAGGACGGACTTCTCTTACCGCACGTAATGAGTCCGTGCCACTTTTTGTTTTCGCAATTATTTATTAATATTTTTATTACATTACCCCTTTGTGAACGGATAAGTGTTACATGTGTAATATCGCTATGTATTCGTCATATTACATACCTAAATAAAAGTTAATTGATCATTTTTGATATTTTGTATGTTTTCCAGTAAAAATTTAGTTGAATGTGTGTCATGTGACCATGATAAATCTATAAACGAACATCTAAGCGTTTACGTGAACTCAATTCCCCGTAGAGAAGGCACACGTTACCAACTCATATGAACACATTTATTGATAAAGGCCTTTCAGACAATGCGTGAGAGAGACCATTACGACAACTCAGTGAGGTTAATTCCAGTTTCTATAATTAACGATACGTTACGCGTGGCGCTCGATTCTTTCCTTTATATAGAAGAACTGGTCAGTCTTACTTGAGCAAACAATCTCATTCGTCATTACAGCCGTGAAAGTACTATGAAAGTTTAATACGTCTTCGTACATCGGAGAGAATGATTGATCAGGACTGCTACTGTGTCTACTGACTTGTGACCATGTGATGAGTCAATTAGGAATACCAATTAGATAACAAACGACTTTCGTTTCAATCAAGAAGAAATTTATTCGGTGAAATAAATGATAGGCATGGAATTTATAACTAGTTTTTTACCTTTGCGTAATGGTGTTATAAAAAATATAATTTTGCAGTCTAAACTCATGTGGAAATCGTATATTTGTATTGATAGGCGTGGGCGAGTATCGTCAGATTTCGCTTATTCATCGACATGTTCGCTCAGATTAGACAAGAATGTTAATAAGACAGGCCGTCACGCTTCGGAGAAAACAGCATCAAAAACCAGCCGCGGTATCGTTATCTCACTTCATCAAATTGTCACCTAATTGTTGAATAACAACATTGATGTTTCGTAATGCTCGCCTTACTAGAAAATACTTCGTGCAAACCCTCTCGTTACTATGACAGGTGATAGACTAGCCGGGTCCGATTGTCTTGTCATGGACGTTTTTTGTATTCAGATTGATGTTGTGACGTAATGTACCTTCAAACTGAAAGCACGGACACATAAAATATTCCTGCGTTAAATCGTAAACTTGTAGTAACTTCTATTTTCACTTGCGGTTAAAGGAATTATATTTAAGTGTTATTTTTATACTTACCGAGAAATTCGCAAGTCGCCAGAAAGTAGCGGTGCAAGAGAATTTATTCAATTACTGCCTTTATTCAATCATTACGCGCTCTATAATAAAGGGGTAATTGAATACAAAACTGTATAATTGGGGCCAATTTAATCTCAGTCATTCAGAAAAAACCGTAGCACCAATTAAGTTGTGCGACGAAGTGTATTATGATCGCAAGTTCAACGGCGCTACATTGACATGGAATCCACTCTGTGACTCATGCGCATGCGCATACCCTCCCCTCCCCTTCATGCACCACATACTCCCGTCTATCTTAGGGGCAATGTACAATAATCTACCACGAGGAACTCATGAATGACGGTGTTGTAAGGTCTCGAACTGAGGCCTCATACAACATGCTCGGGGGCCGCATGTGCCCGAAAAGGTCTTGGCCTAGACATTATTAAAACTGTATTTGGCGCACCTCTGCATTCTAAGGTACAAGGACTTCGAGAATATGAAATATTGTGAAACATCAAGCAAGATAAATATCTCACTGAGACAGGATAGTAGTTAATATGCGAATAATGCGAATAGGTAGGTATCTAACCCTCACAAACTTGAACTCCGCGCTCCGAAAACCGAATAAAATTCGCATTCATTGCTCAAAACCATTCTGATTTCTGAGATAAAGCAATTATCATTTTAAGTGCAAAAACGCTAGAATTCACACATGAATCCGCGTCGTCACGTGTGTATTATTCCCTTACCACGTCTAAACACGCAATTATTATCTCACCGGGCATCGGGCCCGTCCACGCCGGTCACGTGGTTGGCATTCGCACTGGCTAATTTTGGAGCTTCACTTGCGCGCTTGCGTCCGTTGACTTGATGCTCCGGACGTCGTAAAACCGGACAGGATCCACTGTATAAACTGAGGCTATGAAACAACTCGTTATGACATACATACCAACTTATACTTGCCAGTCAGGTGTACGAGTATCTTATCAAGATCTGGTTCAATATAACACCCTTTTGTAGGTGCGATGTGAGTTGTCACTTATTGGCTAAAATAGGAGTCACGGTGTGTGGCCACGCTGATTTTTGAGTTTATGCCTCGTAGCATCTTATAATATCTTGAAAATATTTGAATTAAAATTCTTTGAAAGGAACAAAGAAGCTAACCTGAACATCCTTAACTTAGGAATCGCAAACATTTCCTAAATATTATACAGCGAATACTCGGAATCAGTTGCGCCGCTAAAATATTCATGTCATGACTACTGACATCATAAGTTATGTCGTTGAAGCGACGCCGAATAAATGGCCTTCCATACTATATCGTACAAATCGCTAGAAATAGTTATTTTTAAATTCTGAAAAAAAGAGGAAGTCGTCGTACACGCATGTTAATCATTAACGGTCCCCTGCGCTAACGCAGAACCCATTTGTAACCACAGAGAGACTCGAACAATTAGTCAAGTTGCACGTGCAAATAACTGACATTGATTGATATAATTAATAAAATAAGTATAGGCGTCAAGGTCGTGGAAGCCGTTAACGTTAATACAAAGATTATGCTAATGACAGGGAGTAACTTAAAGACAGTGGGCGATGTCGAGAATGACTCAATAGAAGTGGGTGGGACAGCTGACACGAAGGCCGAACCTGAGGCTTGGTCATCGGCTGCCGTTCACTGCACACGGCGCAACCTAACTATTAATAATATTCAATTAATTAATAACCCATACAACGAAGGGGTTGTCTCAAAGATAAGTGAAAGGTCAACAGTCGAGACACAAATTGCAGAAATACTAACCCACATAGCTAACGAGTGACTAATCTCATTCACTGGATGTTTCGAGACACAGCACCTATTATTGTAACCAATGTAAAGTATTAAAATGTCGTCTGCATTTCTATTTATATTTGTTGTAAGTTTATCAACATTATTAATCGATGCTGTTGCTACTGTCTTCATTGTATCATTATCAGCTTGTTTCTCGTATTTGATCGGTTCCTTTTCTAAGAAGAAACCCCTGACAAATCAGTGACTAATTAAAATTTTATGCATTTGTCGAAAAGTTCGCACAATCAACAGAAATTGAAAGTTTGGTATGTACTTCTAAATTAAGTGTGTAATAACACTGGCACACTTGGTATGTATTGCCTATTTCGACATTTATGTCAATTTATGGCTTTGTAGGTCATACTGGGTCAAATATCCGGTTATCACTATCTTTCAAATCGGTATCGAAATAAAAAGCAATAAGTTGATTGATGTGTTCAACCTAAAAACAGATCAGTTTGAATCCAGACGTGGGCCCGCCATTCAGTTGACCCGTTCAATGGCCCAGAACAGCGCACTGACATTAACAAATTGCGGATTGTGTCGCACGCCGCATGTGTGCAGTTTCGTTACCGTTTAGGACCTTATAGAACTACTCTAATATATCTATAACGTGATCACCAATAATGTTCAGCAAACGTGAACTCTTGAACTCTTTTACGTTCATCAGTAAAGGCAACCGGTATCTATGTGTCTGTAAGACCTTTCTCATTCAATTGTCATTGGGTTGGGCCACTTCCCATACATCACCTCAATCATAGAAACAATAAAAATACTTTATAATTAATTTCTCTTTTATGAAATGAGAATTATTTCTAGAGCACATTTATATGCACTTGACGTCCGCGCTGTCTGGTGGAGCGATTGTTTCTTGATCTGCGTAAAATAAAACTCGGTGAGGAGTACAGTTAAACTGACATAGAATCAGTGAGTCACCTTACTAGCTTGCTAGGGGAACGCTGGCGTCATAAAAACCGGTGCTTTACTGTTACGGAGTCCGACTCTCTATTTTAGATACATTCGCAGATATAAGTCAAACACGCGTAGCTTCACTCGCCGACTTTGAATGATATGTTTGAATCCTCGCTGCGATATCGTTTAGGGAGATTAGACGTTGAAGTTTCAGGGCTGCCAACAACGACCGAAGTAACACAACTTTTTTCAACACATTGCTTTTATACACAGCTAACGCAGAGGCGGATGCGCAGGTAAGACGCGTTTAATGAAGAAGACATATTCAGGAACATGACTCAAGTCTAAAGTTATTAAGGCAAAATTGAGCCCAAAAGTGAAAATTTGCGTGCAACATGCAAAGCTGTCGCGATGGTCGCTAGATTTAAATAAAATCCGTTAATAGGTCGATTTTAAAATTACCGTAAATTCAAATGTCCGTTATAGTGGTTATTGGGTTATTTAATAGATCAATAAAATGAAACAATTGAAAATAGCTGCATAGGCAATAAAGTTTTATAAGGTTGATACAAATTCATTGAACTTGAAGTATACACGACTCCAATTACTATTGAGGTCACAGTTTAGAATAATGCGAACTAATCGTGGTTGGTTGCCTGTTGCAGATTGGTTGTACGTAAGTCTGTGGCAACCGTAATCGATGGCGAGTGACTAACGGGCGGATTCCTTATAAGAATGCTTCGGGTCAAATCAGAGGTTGCTATCTGAGATTGGTGTCAGTATTCCACGTTTTCTCCTATATGTCATCCATGGCCCCTTTGCATCATTGTGTAGACTTATCAACAGTAATGGGTGCCTGGAGGCTACCTTTCCGTATGTACAAATAATGATATAACGATAGATAAATATGTAATAGGTAATATTTTAAATGAATTCAAGTGTGTATAGCACCTATAGGTAAGTACTTTCTATTTCAATCACGAGCTGCCGATTTAACTTCAGATATAACTTATGTTTGGCAATACAGTTTATTGTACAAGTGTTTAATGTTATGCGGTTAGCTGAGCTACATATAGCGTTGATCCTCGGTTATTGGTAGTTAAAAACAGTATTTTTTTTCTTTTTTACGGCTTATTACGATCCATTGACAGGTTAGTTATCACTTATGTGTTAAAGACGCAGACAGCTGATAATATCGATAGGATGACAGGAAAACCAGGATGCAAAAAGCACATATTATGTAGGGGCAAGGTAGTTTGCTCTGACGCTGTAAAGAAACATCTAAGAGGTAGTTTTTAATGCTATAAATATAGAGTAACATATACCGGTAACAATTACTCAAAACTATTAAGTCACTAATTACAATGTACACTTCATAGTAGCACTAATTGATGGTGAAACGTGGTGGGTGTGCCATTAGGCTCCCAGACTTAAAACAGCTGTTACAGGATAGAGGCAGGTAGCTAGCCTTTATCGCCTACGAGAAACAGAACCTGACGTAGTCTGTTTGTGCCAGTTTCATTTATATGCCAAAATCTATTGGGCTTTTGCCACAAGACTCCTAGTTATTGTAAACAATGAATAATTGATCGTTGATGTTTTGCCACATTAGGGGAGACCCACTTCTTCCTACATATGTTTATTTTTGATGATCCCATAAACAATTACGACACATAAAGAGATCACTTTTAAATCAGTGATTTTAGGCCTTGCTCAAGCGTTGGGGGCAACCATTTCAACTGCCTAAGGCTATTTCACTTTAGCTTTTGAATACCTCTCAAATACTGCAAGTCTAAATTCCTCGAAACTTATGCCGTAATCAATACCAATAAATATGCCACAAATCATTAGACTTTACAGCAGTACTATTCAATCTAGTGGGTGTGCCAACAGGCTCCCAGTCTTACAACAGCCAGCTGTTACGTCAAAACATTCCGACAGCACGCAGCGCAGGCGCAGGTTCAGGCAGGTAGTCACAGCCTACGTCAAGTTATTGTAGGTAACCCGTTTGTCTCGGAATGCGTGGGAATCTGGGAAGTGGGGAGGCAAGCAGGTGATAGGGTTAACGTATCTACCTAGTTCTATTATATCTGGGTGATAACAATTGTGTTGGGTTTTATTTGTTTGGGCGTGTGTTCTGTCTGCCTTTTCAATAGTTGTCTTGTGATGACCATAAGTTTGTTCATGTCTTGTCATCTTTGTAGAAGGTATCTTCTATATTAGTGTGCGTAATTTATCTAGGATTTCATACGACGGATGGTGGAATCTTACAGTACAACTTTTCAGGGCTTTACCAATTAAGTAGGTATAAATGAAAATAAGTCTGGCTCTACATCCCTAGAAGCAGTGCAAAGGATCACACACAATATTAAAACAATCAAGGATTATCTAGCAAAATATACTACCTAACCTAATAATAAATAGGTACCTATTCAGGATTCTCTGGTATTAAGTCCGACATATCAACGCCATGTGCAACGTACTGAAATGATTCCCCAAATAGTTTTGATCAAATCAAAATGTTCTGAAGTCTAAAGATTGTTTAGAAAAATAAAACTTCAACAAAATCGTTTCTGTCCGAGAGTCCGAGCTTCGAAGTTACTATACCTTAACTTGAAAGTGCTGCCATCTGTACGTTAAGTTAGGAGATGCTTACTTAGCCGCCATCTATCGGAATTTTGTATAATTGGAAAGTCGGTGAGTGATGTAGAGACTGGTGTTCCAAGTAGTTTATGTGTTGGTCAAAAGATGTATCTATTTTTATAACTGTAGTCTCTGAAGGGGTAAGCAGAGGCGTCGTGCTGTAAAACATCCCTATTTTTAATGGAAGTGTTTGTTATTTAGATCTGGCCATATTAGGTCATTTAAGTTAATACCTGCCTACTCCTATTAACCTTATCTGATTTAATAATTAGTCATTATAAGTAAGATCACTATGTTTCTTATTTCTAATATGTTACGAATGCAAAAAACTTATAACTAAATCAATTAAACTACTTACATATGAGGAAACCGAGGACCTATTGCAGCACGCATCGTAATTCTTTCATCCACACGAACACCCACCCACTCACAAAAACACATCAATCCACACTCATTCACACACATACATCCCACTCACTAATTTCATTCATCACACAACACGCATGCCTACTCTATAAAAGTATAATATAATGATTTTTATTAGCTGCTAAAGTACATATTTTGCTTTTTTCCATTTTTATTCTTATTTATGTAAATTCAAAATTTGGCATATCTTTTTCATTTTGCAAAGTTATTTTGAATTGTTTTCTTAAGATTTTAAGATTCAAAATTGTTAGTACACCATGTAACTTTAAGCTTCGGAAGAGCGAAGTGTCCTAACACAGGCAATTTTTGTCTAAAAGGTCACTTCAACCACTAGATGTAGTACATAACATGTGAAAGAAAATAAATTATTTTGTATTTGTATTTGTACTTGATAAGAGTTCTTGAAAAACAACTGAAACCTAATTCTTCATTATGTTTCAGGACCATTTATATAATATTGTAGTAATTGAAAATATTTTATTTATTAAAAATATTTGCGGAGAAGTAAAGAGGTAAGTATTTTCTCAAGAACCTCAGTGGTTGTCGAAGACTTTTGTTTGCTGCGATTACTGAAAAACAAAAAAACAAAACTGCACTAAAATATTTTGCTAACAATAGTAAACCCCTCTAATAGAATTTCATCCTCCAATGTCACTAAATAGAGGTCCTCAAACACACAGCTAGGAACAATGTGCCTGATAGATGGATGGATCGGTTGAATAGAGGCGTTATAAATGACCGGCTCTGACAACGACGTGGCCCCGGACGTATAGTCTATGGTCTGGGCTTCGGAAAATAAGAAAAACTGGCCCTTCACACAATGGTGACTGCAAGAATTGAATTATGTTTACTACAAAGGAATGGAAGGAATTGTTGCCCTGTTGTGTTGGAACGAGGTTTTCGATAATGTAGATTTTAATTAAGAGTGGAAATTAACTTTAGGCTCTGCTTCGATAAATAAATATAACTTTCCATGATAGTATTTTTGAATTTTGAAAAAGACACGAAATACTTAAGTGCCTACTATCATAAGGTAATTGTACATGGAGGTTCAGGTTAATCATAAAATTAATTATATCAGAATAGTTTTTTCTTTCTATAATACTTATTTAATAAGGATTGAACGTGGTGGTATGGTGAGACGGGGTAGAAAATAGTGGTTGTAAACGTTTGTGAGTACGAAGGTACTTATCGTCATCATCACCAAAAATCCTTGTAAACATACTCAATATAATATAATACAAACCTGCTATAAGAGTACGGGGCCTACCATGCACTCTTATAGCAGGTAAATTTTCGACGGAAAGTGAACCGTCGGGCTATTTTGCACCATGAAGATGTCAAATAACAGGCAAGCCAGCGATCACGTGACCAAAGCCGGTCAGTGGTCACGTGACAACATTTCACTGGTCTGACCTGCGATAAGCTACCATCAAGTCCTTTTTGACATATAAAACCTTGAAAAGTGAACTGCCCTGCAGTTAAAAGTTAGGTTTTACACGCCTGCTTGATATGAATCAAGCAGGCGTGTAAAACCTAACTTTTATTGAACTGTTTTCTTTAGTTATGAGTATTCTACTTACACTGAACTTGGCTGTTATGAGTGCACTACATTATTCTCTACTGATAAACATGATCAATAGGTAATAAAGTAAAGTTCAAACCTTTTTATTTTTTAGGTTAGACAGCAAAATATATTAAAGTCAGAGACGAATAGACCGAAAACGTGTACCGTTGCCAAAAAAAGATAAATTGAGCAATTTATTCGGTGTTCCAGCTTAGGCCGGCTTTAGAGTTTAAAATATAAACCTGTCTAACTTTACAGCAAATGACAGGTATTTTAAATAACGATATGTAATCACTGTGAGTAAGGACAGTTTACGTGTGTTGAATAAATTCGGGTTCATAAATCTATTGAAATATTTCAAATCCTCACGAATTTGACTGGCTTTAGCATAGATCGATCAATCATCGAGAAAACTTTGACTTGGTCAAAATGTTGGATTAATTACCATTATTTGCCTATTGAGCTGTTAGCTAAGTAAATGACTGCAGACAAGACTATGCCGTCGATATTACTCTCTGTTAGCAACTATAAACAATTAAAGTGATTCTTATCGATGCATACATCTTTTTGAGGCTGACCGTAGGTAATATTAGCATCATTTAGGTCCTAAGAGCTCCTGCTAAGACAGCCAGGATTAGAAGTTAAAATGATACGATTCAGAGCTCAAAAAGAGTTTGAGTTAATCAATGAATAAAACGTATGAAGCGCAAAAAACTACAAGAACGTGTTAGAAAAGGCGTGAAAACGGCATCTTGCGCACGTGTTAGTGACAGCTTTGACAGAAATCCGTTTCGGCCGCACGCGTCTATGGTATGTGCTCTATTCCATTAATCTATTGCTCAGCCCATCCGTCAACTGACACGCGACTTGGCCGTGTGTCACACCCTACTGTAACAGTGTAACGGTTCCAACTTCAAGGGTGTGCAAAGAAATCATTAGCGGCCATTTTTTTGCGCAGATGTTGTTATCGAGGGGATTTGAAAATGTGATTGGATACGAGTGGTAAGTGCAGTTAGCACTAACACTAGAATAATTTATTTATTTTTAGCTTTTTGCAGTTATCGAACCTTGATTTGGTATTTCGTGGTTTGATGTTTAGATTGTGGAAATTAAAAATTAAAAGAAAATGCTGATTGTAAAAAGAGATTTGAGCTCAGATACAAATTACATTTTGCTATAATATACAACGATTCAAATAACACAAATTCAAACTCCGAAAGAGCTTAACCTACTCTAAGCGGATTTCGCTAACTTATAATATTTTTTCCTGGGAATATTGCAACCTACGCGTATTTCTTGGTTTTCATTTTCCTCAACATAATATTTTCTTTAAGTTTTCCACAAGTTGACTAGAATCTACACAAATTAATTACACGATAACAACAAGAAACTCGAGATTTCTTATTTATTCAATAGACGCTATAATCCGCTGCGGTGTAATAGAAGCTCTCAAAGTCTGATAAGCGAAGAAAAACTAAGAAAAATAGAGTGAAACAGGAAAAATTCCTATTATCACTGTTTTATTTTATATACCATTAACGCTGCCATGTTTTTGTTGTATGATTGCGGGCTTTGTATGGGAACTAGCAGGTGTGTGTCTGGTTCAAAGTATTTGTTGGAATATGTCTACATTAGCGCAGTAATAGCTGCGTTATTGATTCGTTGTATGACAGGGGGGCGACATGAGTAATGATTGTTTGTCGTTTTATAATGTTTTGTTTGCTTTGTCACGCACTGTTTAAATTCAAGTTAAAGGGTTGAATGGGAATGTTTTGATATTCGATGCTCATTTGTTTTCTGTTTTTGATTGAATGTGTGTGTCATTTTGAAAGCATATACCTACCATTTTTTCGAACGATAAAACTGGATGCATTTAGCTTAAAAGTGTTCCGTCTTTTCATCCTAAAACCGATACTAGTATTTTTCAAATACTAAATCCTAAAATATATGCCCTTTTAGTAAAACTTTAGGCCACAAATGCACTATACAGGCAGTCCGATCTCGGAAGCCAATCTGATGCACGTCGTATCGTATAACGCATCAGAGCCGCGGCCGTCGGATTGGGTAACGAGCTGCCTAGTCTACCGCCGTGTTACCTATTAGCCGGTTAGCTAGTTTTAGCCTGTTAGTCTTGTATGGATTACATGGAAGGCTTGAGTGTTCTCTACGAAGTTATTTGGCAGAATTAATAGTGCTAAGCTAAGCCGTAATTAAACTAGATTTTCATATACTAACAGTATCATTGGTATGAGACAAAACAAGACTGTAATAGAATAAATAAAACATCTTGGGGAGCACGTCGGTAGAAAAATTAAACGTTATATCATGCAAATCACTCAATCAGACAACAAACAGTAATTACAAGACGAGGTACACTGAACTGACATTTTTATTTGTTCCTCCGAAATCTCAGCATATTACCGGACGATGCAATAAACTGCATGAAAGCTCGGACATCACAAAGCAGTCGGGACGCAGGGGAGTCCAAATGCGTACAGTAAATACCGCACGATACAACGTATTCGACGATTAGGTCCACCACAGTATTATTACTGTGACTCGCTCCCAAAACGGACAGGCAATCTCTATAAAGAGGTATTTGGGACCCTAATTTACACCCCCTTATGTAATATTGGCGCGGTTATGGAGGTCCGGCAGGGTACCGAGCCCTCTCAGCTTCGGTATCGAAGGTATAGCATGCATGTGTGTGTTACTAAGTTATTACAAGATAGTGTGCGTTGTTGTGTAAATTATTGAGTTCTTAGATTAACAAAGATTTGATTGTCAGCTTGAGCCACTTTTAAGGTCTCATCCAGAAAGTGTACATAGTTGTTTCAGTTTTTAAGATTAGATAATCGACTGTCATACTTATGATTTTTGAGAGACTGTAATTTCAAAGATCGCCATCGTCTTGTGGCCATCGCCACATGCGAACTGCGCTTCAAAGACACACACATCGTCACATAAATCCTGCAGCGCGCAATTAGAGTTTACTGCAAGAACAGCATATATATAACTTCTCCGACATCAATCGTTGGGCAGTTGCCTGCCAGGCACGACACCCGTCTGGTCGGAGGATCCTCCCTTTTCTATAGAGGATGAGTGAACTTTACACCCTGTTGCACCATGCCTCTAAAGTCTTTTACAGCATACAGTTGAAGTTATAGTTTAGCTTTTCCCAAGATCCCCTATCGTATACGTATAGCCCACACATAATTTGTAACATTTTCAGTTTTCCGCAGTAGTTTATTATTCTTACGCCACGTAATATAAGTAGAGATTTCCAACCTGTAATAGTTAACAAGGTGCTCAAGGCATTCTCAGCAATAATATTTATAGAGGCGTGGGTGCGCAAATGTCACGACCTTTGCGGAAGCCTGTATTTGGTGTAAATTGTTATAACTTTCCTCATGGAAGTCAAATGATAACAGCATTGGTAACGTTTCTTGGAAAATTATTTGATAACAAGAAAAATAAGTTACGGTACTTTTCATGAGAGTAAAGATATAGTGGGCTCAAATTTGCACAAGTACCTATGTGACTTTTTCAATTCATACTCTCTGAGTTTGACTTGAACATTACTGACATCGGTGAAGGAAAAACATCGTGAGGAAACCTGGACTAAACCTACTTATTTATAAGTCTAAAATCGTCAACCCTCCTTGAGCAAGGGCTAGGTTGGTGATCAATGCTCGTGACTGTTCTGTATGAGAAGCGGCCTTTGCCCTGCAGTGGGAGTATAATAGGCTGGTATTAGGTTACTGCAGGTTCCTCTCTCTGGAGCCCTGACTGCCGGTAGCTTGCTACCAACCTACCCACCAACCTACTCACCAGACAACCTACCCACCAACCAACCTAAACGCCAACCAACCTACCCAGCAGACCACCTACCCATCAACCAACCTACCCACCAACCAACCTGCCAATCTACCAACCAACATACCAACCTACCCACCAACCAACCCACCAACCAACCTTTTTTTTTTTTTTTTTTTTTTTCTTCCGGGGTGGAAAATCCTCATGGATGTCCTCCGCCCTGGGGCGGGCGGAGGGGTCTGTCAGACTCTTACTGACTAAAAACCACCCCGGTGTTCCAACTCACACCTACGCCGGGGGTCGCGGGAACTTGAAATCTTCCGCAACCCCCGGCTGGTGCCGGCCCGCCACTGCGGGCCTCCTCGCGGGTCAGGGGGGGGGAGTGAGGTGTTTGACTCCCCCCGCGACGTCTCTGAGGGGCGCGCGTGGAACACTACGCGCCGCCACCTCGGGTCCTGATGTGTGGGGGGCGACGGACGTCCCCGAGTCCGTCACCCCTGGACCCATTTAGGGGGGCTGGAAGAGGGCGTTATCCGCCCTCCGCCGACGCCCGGTGCGCCTGCTGCGGGCCGGGTGAGTGGACGAGATCTCCCTCTCCCTTTCCGCAGCCTCCTTCTGCGAGACGACTGTCTCGCAGTAGGAAACCACCGCGTCCCAGGACTCGCCGCCGCCGACCATCGCATTCACTACGGCCGGCAGCGACAAGTCACTGCCTACTTCTGAGATGAGGGCACGGCGCGGCTCCTCCCAAGCGGCACACTCTGCCAGCGTATGCCGCGCCGTGTCCTCCCGGCAGTCGACGCAGTGGTGACACCGGGCGTCCGGCTCCCTGTTTATGCGACACAGGTACTTCCCGAAGCAACCATGCCCCGAGAGCACCTGCGTCACCCGAAACGACAGGGAGCCGTGCCTCCTCCCGAGCCAGCGGTCGAGCACCGGCCGGACCGCCTCGACGATGTCGAGGCCGGCGGTAGGGCGTGAAAGCCTGTCCCGCCATTCCGCCACCAGGACCTCGCGAAGCTGAGACCGATGCAGCTCCATGTGTCGCTGCATCGGTCGCTCGCCCCGCGCCCTCGCTTCCTCGCGCCACCGATACGATGACGCGAGTACTTTCGCCTCTAGGTCCCAGGGCGGGGATCCGGCCAGTGCACAAGCCGCCTCGTAGGAGATCGTGCGATACCCTCTGATGACTCTGACGGCCATCGCCCTCTGCGGCTTGCGCATTACGGCGATGCTACCGGCCGTCAGGTCAGCAGCCCAGATCGGGGCCCCGTAAAGGGCCATCGATCGCACGATCCCCACGTAGAGCCGCCTACAAGCGGCGCTCGGGCCCCCCAGATTGGGAAGCAGCGTTGACAGCGCCCCAGCGGCGCCCAGCAACTTGGGCGCCAGCCGTCGGAAGTGGGGCCCGAAGTCCCACCGGCCACCAACCAACCTCTACCAACCAAACTACCCACCAATCAACCTACCCACCAACCAACCTACCAACCTACCAACCAACCTACTAACCAAACTACCAACCTACTAACCTACTCACCAACCTACCCACCAACCTACCCACCAACCTAGCCACCAACCTAGCCACCAACCTACCCACCAACCTACCCACCAACCGACCCACCAACCTACCCACCAACCTACCCACCAACCTACCCACCAACCTACCCACCAACCAACCTAAACGCCAACCAACCTACCCAGCAGACCACCTACCCATCAACCAACCTACCCACCAACCAACCTGCCAATCTACCAACCAACATACCAACCTACCCACCAACCAACCTACCAACCAACCTACCCACCAACCAAGCTACCCACCAGCCAACCTACCCACCAACCAACCTACCCACCAACCAACCTACCCACCAACCAACCCACCCACCAGACAACCTACCCATAAACCAACCTACCCACCAACCAACCTGCCAACCAAAATTTTACATTCTGTGATGTTTGTAATCACCATGAGCACCATGATTTGATTATTTTTTGATGATTTGATTTTTGATGCATGATTTGTGAGCACCATGTATCACATAATTAATGTATCTGTCGTTGCTTCATTTTTAATTATTTTTGCCTATTGTGGTATAGTAATTGTATTCTAGGGGCGCCGTCTAACATTTTAAAAGAGTAACGGTGGAGTTTCTTGCCCATTCGTCTCCATACGAAAACTACCTTCTGGAAGGGGCGACTGGAATCAATTCAATTTTTTTTGTAAATTTTAACGCTCAAAATTGCTTTACAAAGGCCTAATTAAAATAAATGATTTGACTTTGACTTTGAAAAATCGCTACACGAACCAATAGCATCGACATCTTCTCTAAACCTTTTCGTCAATTCCATACGAGACTTTTAACCAATTCGGAGTCTCAAGACGATGCGACACGGTGTCTATCAATAAAATTGTATCCACTTCCATTTCCTTCTTTTTGGTATTAAATTAAATACTTCTGTACTTTTCATCGTGTTTGTGGACATGGCTCATTTTCGCTTTATTTTGTTACTTGTAACTAATTCAACACACGATATCTAAAACGTTCTATAATATAATCATTAAATTCTTTGCTAGTGCTATGGACTTCTGTAAGTGAACGAATTCACAATAACTAAAACGATATGTGATTTTTGTTTGTGTATGTTTTAGTGCGTAAGCCGTTGAAGTGCCTTTACAATAAATAAAAAAATCACAAAAAAAATGGAACATAAGGGGTTATACAAATGTGCAACCAGCAACGTTCTCCACAGATACACAAAAAGACAAAGCGAATTTTGATAAAGTAAAAGTAAAAGTCGGTAGAATAGATATTTGAAATAATATACACATAGAATACATTCACTGCTAAGGAACAATATAGAGATCGAATATTGTTCACACAATTTTTGATTGTACCAAGCAATATGTTTCAAAATTTTCCAACGGATAAAGCGAATAGATCCAAGTTAGAAAAAAGCTTATTGAAATTGCCTATGAGGCTACGTATTTGATGACATAACCTTGAACAGGTACTCAAGTTTTCGTTCAACAAGTAATCAGAATGAACTAAACCCAAGTTAGACATCTAAGTGGCAGATAGATGTAAGCGGATATTAAGATGTAGGCCGGATATTACAACGATCGTATCTTCATATTTTAGCTGCCAATGTGAGGGATTACGGGAGGGAATACTTTCGTGAGGAAATGTTACTGAGGCTCAAGCGATTGTAAAATGATTTTTGCGTAGGTGTATGGGGCTACCACGACCACAGCTGGTACCTCTCATTATAATTTTACTATCATAATCCATACTGATATTATGTACTAATATTACACATGCGAAAGTAACTCTGTCGATTGGTCTGTCTGTCTGTTACTTTTCCACGTTTTAAGGGTACGCTAGTCTGGGCACGCCACAATTGCGGCGGTAAGTCCCCTCTTTGAGGAGTGGCTGGAGAGGCGCCACGGCGTCCTCACCTTCCGCCTGACGCAGGTCCTCACCGGACACGGTTGCTTCGGGAGGTTCCTGTTCAGGATCAAGCGGGAGGAAACGCCCGGGTGTCACCATTGTGTGGAACGCCCGGAGGACACGGTGGAGCATACGGTGGAGGTCTGCCCGGCTTGGGCGGAGCACCGCCGTGTCCTCACGGAGGCGATCGGCGGCGGCGATCTCTCGCGTCCGGCCCTGGTTCAGGCCATGGTCCGGAGCGAGAGTGCATGGGAAGCCGTCACTTCCTTCTGCGAAGCAGTAATGCTCGCGAAGGAGGAGGCGGAGCGCGCGAGGGAAATGCAAGATGCGCGCCCTCGCGCCCCTAGTCGCCGCAGGAGACGCCCCGGGCGTCGGGAGTCGCGAGCCGACTTCCGGCCACCGTAGGCGCGGGCTTGCGGACGGTGGGCAATGGGTAGCTCGCCGTCCGATTAGGACCAGGCCCGGGTCGACGGCGCGTTGTGTTCCACGCGCGCCTCAAAGAGATGTCAGCACCAACTGACGGGGTCCGTAAGGGCCAATGCCTGCCAGGGTTGCGAGTTTGTCCGAAAGGGATATCGCGGCCCCGGCACACAGGCAACGGAAGGAACATGGGTGGGTTTTAGTCAGTAAAAGTCTGACACTCCCTCTCGCTCCGCCCAGAGCGGGAGGAGTCATTTGATGATTTCCCACCCAAAAAAAAAAAAAAAAAAAAAAAAAAAAAAAAAAAAAAAAAAAAAGGGTACGCTAGTCGGTAATTCTTCCATACAAACGTAGTATGGTGATTACTCGTCTGTTTGACGGTGTACGTTCAAAACTAAAAATTATATCAATTTGTCTTGTCATTATCTAGCCCAGTGATAGCCTAGTGGTGTGACCGTCGGACTGCCAAGTCATAGGTCTCGAGTTCGAACTCAAGGCACGCACCTCTGACTTTTCGGATTCATGTGCGTATTGTAAAATTATCACTTGCTTCTAAAACGGTGAAGGAAAACATCGTGAGGAAACCGGAATACCTGAGAGATATTTCTCAACGGCATGTGAAGCCAAGTCAGAGGCCCATGGGCGGCTTTAAAACTCTGACACCAGGTTAGTCACTAACCACACGAAAAGAAGAAGATCTAGCCCTGTATGGAAGCAGAATTGTAAAAAAAGTATTGGTTTGGAAGTTACGAGTATCTAAACTTCCATATTTCAACACAATTAGTATTGAAATATGGAAGTTTAGATGCTCGTAACTTCCAAACCAATATTTTTTAACTCGTCTTTGGGCGTAAATAAATAGCTTCTGAAGGAAGAAACTGGCAAAATAGAAACCGTACAGGGATATATAATTTATTCAATTATTCAATTAATTTTATTTTGAGTAAATACATTCAATCGTTTTTTCATAATAAGAAAATATCTATACGCCCAAAGGGTCTGTTCATGAAGTTTTAAGCGCTCGTTTTCGTTATAAGTCATTGTCTATTTCACTAAATAAATAAATAATTAGACTATACGTAATTAGCATGCATATTAGTAACGCCCACCAACGAGTTCGAGTTTAATGAAATTTTGCACACAGGCACGACTTGGGTTAAGACGTAGGATAAGTTCCGACGTCTACGATAGTGAAGCTGCGAGCAAAAACTAGTGTAATATAAAATTACGCCTGTTTTCCTTGAAACGGTAGGTTCTACGTTAAACTAGAAATTCGTATTGTGTGATCATTATATAAGCAGTCATTAGAAGCTAGTTTTTTTATCATTAGTAAGTAATAAACTTATGTTAAACATAATGAGCAATCTGGACGATAATAATTAGGATAAGTTACTTCCGTGTATTATTAATTAACACTAATTACGTCGTCATAATTATCCTTATAAATACGAAGATATTTCCTGAAGTTATGTAAGTTAAGTCTTCGTAGTTCGTACTTCTATTTAATAATGTCAACGAGTTCTCTTACGCGTCATCTCCCGTCTAATTAGTACCTACGAAAAATAAAAAGCTAATTATATAAATAAAAAAGATGTCTGCATCATGTAAACAAAAACACGTAAAACTCAGTTCCAATTCAAAAAAGCTCTCGTTTAAGTGCTTTCAGCGGATATAATGGAATAAAAAAATAAAATAAATACAGACTTGTCATTCCAGTTCCGTTAACGAAGCGAATAAAACTGTCCAACCCTTTGAATAAACCGTGGAAATGGCTCAGAATAGCCTATTAACACTCGGTGACAATCTTGTAGAGGCTTCTCGGGGCGAATGATAATATTTTTCTTTTATTTCAAACAGTCCGACGCCATTCCTGTTTAATTAGATTATACTAATTGAGCTGGCGCCAATTGTTCGCTTTGAAAAATAAAATTGAAACAAAACACGTTTTGTGGCTCACCCTAGCTTCTTAACTTACTGTTATTGGCTTTGTTGTTTTAATTTACGATGCTATTGTCTACGAAATAGACGTGTAAACAGTAGGAAGGGGAGCTAGCTGCCAAATTATGCGTCATCTACAATATTATAAAATCGGTCACCTATCTAATAATACCCTGCTTAGAATTGGCAGTTTTAAATTTTGGAGTGGTCTTCCCAAAAACTTCACCACCTCTGGACACTCTGTTGGTTAAAAACTCAAAAAAAAATGCGGGTTCCCGAAACATTCCATGAACCTAACTAATTATGTGCCGGTAACGTTCATTAGTAAACTTTTATATTACAGGTTTATTCTGTAATGGAATAAAACTAATTAGGAACCGTTGTTTGGGCCCACTTGTTGAGTACTATATTTCTCGACGAAGTATTGTAACATTTTGTGTAATAATCTAGGGGTGAAACAAGCCGATGGTCGAATACTCGAATATCTCAGCGCGGAGGGAGGGAATATAAATATTTTCCTTTTACTGCGTCCCTGCGCTCGCCAATTACAATTGCAATTAAGTTAATTTGAGGGCTCCGTTGTCCGACGACCTGATGTTTTGAGGATTATGTTTCTTAAGTGCTTCGTGAATTGTGATGACCGCAGTATTTTGTTGACGCTTTTAACCATTCTTCTCGGTCGAGGAAGATATATATTTGCCATGCAATTGGAGGAAAAGATTATTTACGATGAAAGATATAATGAGGTAATGATATATTTTTAATGAAAGGTTTAATTCTCGTTATATTTATTTATTAATAACTTGCGGATCCGGTTTTTCTTATTTTATAATCAGTTATGTTAAAATAAGCGCAGGGTGGTTTATAATAAATCTCCCATAACAAAAAACTACATCAGAATTCCCGAACTAAATGAGAATCAGTAACCTCTTCTTGTATGTAAATATATTAATTTCCGAGTTAGAACATGAACCTACACGGAGTTGTCTGTTGTTCCCTAACATTATAACAACAACATTCTGCTACACATAATAAGCAAGTTCTTCTAACCGTACTGTTTTGTTTCCACGCAAATTATGGCTCACTTAAATTATAGGTATAGCTATAATTGTAGGTAATTGTGGAGGGAAGATATAGCTAATTTGGAGTGTTTAGAGATTGGATAACAGTGTTTAGTACCTACCTATCTACGAGTATATTGCATGTTTGGATATTGATCTAGATACATTGCGTCCGATATTGAAGAGAGGTTGCTGATAAAAGCATATCAATTTACTACTAGCCAACGTACAAACCCTCTCTTCAGTTTTTGATAATAGTTTCAGTCAGCCTCATTCAGATGAAAACATCGACAACATAATTTTATCAATGTTTAGTCACAAAACATATGACACTTTGGTTATTTAATTATAGCTAGGCATTGATACAGTTATGGAGCACAAAGTGTAGACAATCAAATGAATTCTTGTCGATGTAGGTATACATCTTTTAGAGGCCGACTGTACCTACTTTTTCAATTTAACACGTTGTTTTAATCCTTTGTCTGATGAACTGGATAAAATGGTTGTCCTTATTTTATATAAATAAACCAATCACATTAGTAAACATAAAACTTTACAGATAAAGTCGCTTTCAGATACAAGGTCGCTATAGACAGACTGTGAAATAGAAGTCTATTAAATGTTATTTTTTTACAGTAAGTTGTTCAAATAGGAATTACATAAATGTACTTACTCTATACACACATGCCTAACATCCACAAAAACAACAATACGTCACTTCCTTTCGCTTTCGCAAAACACTATTTGAACACCATTCTACTAACATTACGACATGATCATATCGGATACAGTATAGGCAGGGAACAGGTACTTACTTTAAATTGACTGCCTGTCTACGTGTAACACCAGTCATGGTTGAAGGCCCCCATAACCCCCATATCGCTTTAGTTGAGCCATAAAAATCCAATGGCGCGACTATTTGTGACTTTGCGACTTTTCCACCGAATCTTTGGTAACAGTTACTGACAAAAGTAACGGAACCGAGGTTGAGGACTCTTCCGTTTGTCGACAAATAAAGAATATATTGGATTTTTTGTTAGATGATAAAAAAATAAGGAAAAAGTATCGTTTATGTCTGCCCTTCATATGTACACATCAAAACAAAACATGTTCGCTGAAATGTATCTGTTACCTTATGTTTGTAAATATAGATGTGTGTGTGATATGGCCTCGATCGATCATTACGTATAATTCATCTTTCTTCTTTGTAATAGATTATTATTTTACGTAAGTAGACATATCTTGTGTAGGATCAAGCAACTTACGAAGAAATTGTAACATGTGATCCTTTTTGTCTACTATCTTGTGTTCTATCTTTCATTATTATCATATGAAACTCTACCATAATGATGGAAAATTTGTAGTTTCATAAAGCAACATGAAAACTAAAACTCTCTTCTAAATTTCCGTTTCTATAATCCTAATTTCTAAATTTTGAAGCACGAACTCTTATTGGCCAGCATCGAGGACATTAAAAGTCTTTGGAATTTATTAAACCAATCCATCCAAACCGATGGCAATACCAACTAGGTACCCACATACACCCTCACATCTTTAGTACCAATCCCGCATCTCTTCAATCACAGCGAGAATTAACGAGAATACGCGTATGACGTATGTATTACGTAATTTCCTGTGAAGGCGAGTTTCCTACACCTGTGCTGTATCTACTTTCTGCAAAGTTGGCTGGCGTGATTATGAAAATCCGTATACTAGGAAACCAGTGTAATCTGCATAACACAGAATGTTTGAATATGGTAACACTGGACGGGGATTCATCGCTGCTGTTGTTCAAATCAAAATGGTAAATTGTATTCTCTTCTTTGTACTTGTAAACAGAAGAATTTGCTTCTACATTTTTGTTAGATGTTGCAATGACATTGTTTTTATTTATGGTGGCTTGTCAATTGCTGCAATTCTTACCAATTAAAATTGAGCAAGGTGTGTTTAGCGGTACCTAAAGTGCGTCTGAGAACTCAATTACTTATCTCTGCCATTTTAACCAAATTCGGTTAAGAAAAAAAAAACATAAAAGTAAAATACAATAGACGACGTTTATTTAGTAACTTAATCCGCTTTAACTGTTCTTAAAGAGTCATAAAGAACTCGACACGTGTTTCCCTCTCAACACGTCGATTTCTTTCAGGGTTCAATTTTCAAGTTTCAAGTTAGTTAACAATAATAGTTCCCTACCCACCTACAACTTCTATTTATCTGTCTTATGTTGAAAACGCGTTATTCCGACAGTCGTAACTGAGGGCCTCCTAGGGCAAATCCGTAGTTCCGGCCGAAGTTACGGGCACTTTGTCATTCACGGTATGTCCGTGAGACGAAACTACTGCCGAAACTACGGATTTCGCTTAGGGAGTAGGCGCCCTAATGAGCCTGACTTATTGTTACTATTGTATTTTATTTATACTTTGCCATTGGATGAAGTCTCCACTCGGGAAGCGGAATAATCAAACGCTTAGCTGACATCGGAAACTGCAAAACCTTGCTTACCGAACTATTTCGTAGCAAATCATTCGCAGTTCGAACTAACTCGGCTACATAAACGGCAGTAACAAATATACCAGATATCGTGTAACACAGTCGTGTTCCATATATACCCGCTGGCTTGTTTGATTTATACACCATTTTATTGACAATGATAAAGGTCTGCATTGGTACTGACATTTCGTTATGTCGGGGTGAAAAATGGCGCGCTGTCAGTATCGCGATAAACCGATCTTATGTCGCATTAGCTTGTTTTTGTCACAAATACAGGATCATTATCTTAGAAATCCGGAGGAGGAAAGTTTTGGAACATGTTCTGTGTATCGAAATTGCATCGATTTATTGTACATAGCAATAACAATGCCTGTACATGTCATGTATCAAAATTGTAAGGTATTCACTCACTTAGGTACTATTTTGTCGTCTTTGACATTCCAGGTCGGTCTGTGTGTATATATATCAGTGTGACGGATGACATACGGAACAGTATCAAATAAAAAAAATCGAAATAAATGTGAACGAAGCGAAGCCATACGTAACAAGCTTACTTACTTATAATTGCTCAATTAAAATTTTAATACCAAATCACACAATTCAATTACAGTGTAGCTTCTTACACCGGTTTCCAATTAAGGAAACATTTTGTTTGTTGTAATCGTTTTCTGATGCAAGAGAGAGGTTTAAATAAACACCGATTCTGGGAAATTTTATTAACGAAGGGTCGCAATTTAAAAAAAGCCTTACTCTAGAATATAAATGCTATCAGGATAAGATAAAGATTGAAATGCTATTTTGAACTATCTGCAGCGAGAACCAGAAACCCAACTAATATTTTCGCTCGTCTACCTGCAAATTCTGTGATTTACCGCATAATGCGTCCAGTGTGCGGTCAGCAACCATTTTTATCGTCACCACTAACGTTCTCGTGCCGACTTAATTGCTTTACTGACGTAACTGAATCACTGCAAAACGTTACCGGTATAGATGCTTAGGTGCACAAAAACTATGCTACGCGAAAAATATACGTTCATATCATTCATGCTACGCACATACGCGCCTACGCACTTGCTACACGCACGCGCCTTCGCGCTTGCTACGCGAAAAAATCACTTGTGCTACGCATTTGTTTCAAAGTTCACACACGCTACGCTAACATGTTGGTCTGTTCCAAAAGTATCTCATGAAAATGTAAACAAATGAAACAGAAAAGGTACCTGCGGATGCAAAATTTGTAGTGCCGTTTATAAATTGAGTGCTTTGATTTGATTATTTGTGCATTACGCGCGTTACGTTAGCGTGGCGTCAGGCTAGCGCTCTAACGCGTGATAAGCACGCGTTCTATTTGGCGAAGCCGGAATTCTAAAATCAATTTAAAATAATTTTCATTTGACAATTCAGGGCAATTTTATAACCTCAATTTTCGTTGATGATTTTTCATTTGCAATATTATAATGTTATTTAAACAATAATTGTTAGAAAAAGTAGTGACATATAAAGGTAAAACCATCTAAATATAGATGAATGTGTTACTAATACCCTTTACTGAGCGATTACGTAATATTTTAATCTGATTAGGGTTTGTTTATACTTTCACGAGATATTTTTCAAACAGACATTAGTTTTTTTTTTCCTGTATGATTAGCGTAATTTCCTTTGTTTCAAGCTTATAGTTACTGGGCTTATCCAACCACGTATCAGATTTATACATCGCAACAGTGCATAATATGTAAGGGGTCTCCGAAACTATCAATTGCCATCAACTGTATTGTATTAATATTGTCAATCGCTTCAATTGCATTTGGTAGACGATCAATTAGATGTGTACCAATCACGTAAAAAATGACATTTTACGTTTGTTAAAAATTTTCGTTAACCTCGTTCAAATAATGCAGGTATTTAACGGTTCACATAGTGATATTCATCAGTAGAATATTTCAACGACTAAAATAAGGAATTCCAATGTTATAATCTGCAATTTTAAATGCATCACAATGCCACTTGGAAAGTGTCGTGTCCAAGAGGTCGCGAGGCGCCGCCGGCTCCTTGCAGGGCCTTTGACTGCAGAATTCCTTCCTAGATTCCTGCCGGTGCTTTGTGTCTTTTCTCCCGGTAATGCAAATCAAGGGAGCTCCGATTGCCCCTCGCAGCTCGCTATTCAACGAGTTTAATAAAGCGCCTGAAAATCCTAGAGTGAGATGAAAAATTCAATTAGATATTTTTACGGTTTCCCTACTTAAGGCTTGTGCAGACCAGCGCGACTTGTCGCGCGCCGCGACACCGGTTATTGTTATACTATGAAGTTTTCTTAGAAATTGTATTGTTCGTGTCGCGTCGCGCGACAAGTCGCACTGGTCTGCACAAGCCTTTATTCCTGTTGTCCTCGAGGGCAATATCGCCGGGTGAAGCTATTGTCCCCGAAAGGAAATATAAACGGACTCATTTACACCAACCACTGCAATTGTCGTTTAATATTGTTTGTGCAAGCGCAACCTGTTAATACCCTTCTCAATGGTTTTTCATAACGCTATGATGTTCACTCAACTGTGGTTATATTTGCATTAACATAATAAGCTAATATAGAACATAATACCGTTATTAACACATAAATGCCAGCTGTTTGTGACAGGTCAGTATGTTTTTTAACTTGTTTTTCGTGTTTTTGTTAGTCTAATTACAAGCATAGAGAACAATAGATAGGTAGATACGGGTTAAGTTACGTTTCATGAAAACTTTATTTTCAGTTTTTTTCCTCACTTTCTCTTTAATTAACTCGTGCGTGCTTGGTGAACTAAAGTATCAAGACGTCTTCTATCTCCTTTCATCAGAAATGCAGCAATTGTATAGAGATGAAAATCTTAATACATTCATTTGATTAAAATAAATTCTTTGTAGCAGCTCGTTCACAGCTCGAATTCTAATCTGCCGATTTAGTTTGAGGAGTGAATTGAGCGGGATTCCTCGTCGGTCGGGCGCTGCAGCGCTGCTTTGTCCGGAGTCCGCGATGCAAATCAATTGAGTGCTTGCGCGGCCCCGCTTCATAAAGCGATTGCACGAATACC
The DNA here is from genome assembly GCA_916701695.1 of Agrochola macilenta. Lineage (NCBI taxonomy): Eukaryota > Metazoa > Arthropoda > Insecta > Lepidoptera > Noctuidae > Agrochola > Agrochola macilenta. The sequence continues at coordinate 12,605,325 of OU753562.1, forward strand.
TAGCCCTCAACCTCCTTGCACTTTCTTAGACGACTAGAATAGACAGAAAATTGCACTGTGTAGAATGTTGGAATATTGCACGCTCCACAGAATATAATATTTTATAGGAAATATAAAACTCTTGTGGATCGGTGAGACAACTCCGAACTGCTTCGTTTTACGAGCACCATTCCAGTTTTATAACTAGGGTCGATGCAAACGCTGCTTTATTCATAATAATATAGACACTTATATTACGGCCTATGAATTGATAATACGGTTGTAAAAACAAAAGTGGTTCATAAATTGGCACCTTCGTGTGACGAATATGTTTTATTTAAGATTTGTATGTTTATGGTGTCCGATAAAACATTTATTTCATATCCAAAAGAAGCAATTCAAATAACGAAACGTAATAAAAAAGTGGTCCCATATTGCAAAAGTGGCACGGTATGTAATCTCCACATAGGGAAATTTCATCACTTTGAATTTGGTGTAATTTATCAAATTGCTCGGCGGGAATGCACATGCACCCCCGGCTCAGCTGCGTGGTCGCAGTCGTGAGGCAATTTTTTATCTCCCCTCTTTATCCGCACGTCGGCATTGCGGTCCTTGGGGAAAGAATCGGAAGGGCGACGCTAAGGGTAAGACATCGCATTGGTATTGTGGTGGCGGATACCAATTTTATGTGGAAGATTGGCGATAAGCGGAACTTTTAGCATATCTATGCGTTTTATTTGGAAAACTTGTAAATTGCTATGGCGTCAACATGTTATCTGAAAGCATTTTGTGGCTCCGACTTAACTCGTATATGTACGGCTTCGTGTGTCGGGGGATTTAATTAGTGAAATGGTATAATTAACTGAAAATCACTTAAGTCATTTCAATATCGTAGTCGACAATGTCCTCGGAGGCTGAGGCAGTGGAGCTTGTAATTCATTTGCAGCTCGCAGGTAATTCATTAGGTAGGAATCGACCTGCTCGAAACCAATATCGTAATTATTTCTACGGACCGTCGGTGCACGCCGCAGCTTTCCTAATTACATTCCCTAATTGAACTACAACTAATTTGTATGCGCTTATTTGCGATCGCATATTTAAACGTATTTAAAGACATGTAGGGAGCGGGCTTATTGCTTCATTAAAATGTGGAGGATTAGCAATTAATTTGTGTAAGTAAAGATATATATAGTGAAGATTATAATGGATTCCATTAAACTAAATAGTTTAATGGAATCCATTATAATCTTCACTATCTGATATGTAATTGAAATTGCTGATGAATATATTGAATCCTTAGATATTGGAATTAAAAACTAAATGTTGGCAAAATGTTTGTTGTAGGTAAGTATTTTCGAAATGCAATTGAGTTTATCTCTTTGCCCTCATTTGCGACCTCTCACTTACGGGAAGAGTTACAGTCGCCTTAACTTTTCGACTTTCAGTTCGCCAAAAAGAAAAGCAATATCAACAAAAACAAGCAACCCACTACACTCGAGGGAACCACAACGTAAAACGAAAATATCATCTACATAAAACTTTTAAAACTCACTAAACGATATGACCTTGCCAAATAAACATGGCTCTTAATTCCCATACATTTTTTAATGATTAAGGTATTTTATTAAAACAGTGTTTCATGGTTTCCCAACGGTCGTATAAAATGAGAGTGCTCTTTTAAACAGCGAGTAAAAAGGTCCACGTAATTATAACGGAAGGCTTTTTAACATTTTTTAACAGCTTTAAGGGAATTTGAAGTGGATTTCCGTCGCGATTTATACAGTGGTTTGCATTTAATTAAAGTACAAATCTTTGAGCGTCCCCTTTGAATATGTCTGATGATTTTTTGGCTGTTGAATATTTATGGGGTAAGTTTTGTCAATATTGGGATGTCATTTAGTCTTTTAATTTGTCTAGTTTAATGTTACTGATTTTGGCGATTTATGTACTTAGTTATGGATTACTCGTTTTATTCGTAAGATGCCTGGGATATTCAAGATCTAAAAGAGCGAAGAGTTAGCATGAAAGTGGAGCTTAGCAACAGCTGTGGTAATAATCCTATCAAGCAATTTGATTACTGAACTAAGCTTCGTGTTTCGTTCCTTAGTAAGTAAAAGAGGAGGAAACTTCAACTTATGTAAGTATCTCACCAAGATCAAATTGAGTTGCTTTCACTGAAAGTCACGTGATAAAAGGAAGTTTTGTTTAGCCTCCGACACTGTTGAGGAAAATATGAAATAAATTAAATGCAAATACAATTTATTTAAACTTTTTTATTATAACCGTATAATTTAATTTGTAATTTAACCAACTGGTTAGTTATATATATGAATGTTCTTGTGAATGTCACTTGGTCACTTGAAACTGCATTCATTTGTTTCTTGACTTGACTTTGCTCTTCATTTGTCTCTTCAGATTCTAAAATGTTATCACCTGTAGTATGATCCTGTATTACTTGACCTTCCTTGATTCAATAATAGAAAAACAATGTTATTTATGAATACTAAAATATACCTATTATTTTCTGTGCTGTTCAATCATTATGATTGCTCAGGCATTTCTCACTTCCTAATTTTCTCCAGCAATCCTTCTGTCTTCTTCCTTCTTCAGCGATTCTTAATTTTTTAGAAAACATATACATACGAGTATATATATCTGTCTGACCTTTTCACAACTATCTTGGGGTGCTTCCAAGAGTTTCTGGGGTTTTTCACAAGAGTGCTAAGAGTACGTATTAGTCTTTGGTCCGTGGCCTTGACATCAACCAATGAACAATGTTATTTTAATTTTATTTTTTGGTTGAATACAGGGCCTTTGGCTGCTTTTGTATGTGTGTATTTTGTCTTTTTGCTTTTTTATGTGCGTTTTGTTTGTGCAGAATAAACAATTTTTCTTTTTTTTTTTCTTCCAGTTTGTCTGGATGCGGCTGGATACATGTATGTTGTGGAGGTCAGATAGGCATCTGACCTCCACAACATACCTAGCTATAACAAAAAAAAAAGAAATCTAAACATTACATGAATAGCAGTACATTACATAAATAAAATATCTACCTTGTATCTACATCCCGTGTTCCTGTTTACACTTTCGCTGGCACGTTTTTGTTTTAGCGACGCACGTGGTCGAAAATATATTGAAATAAAGGCACGTGACACGGCGACCTTAGGAACGTGAAATAAAAGTTGTATGTATTATTTTTTTGTAAATGTAAATGGCATTTCTTGAGGGTTGGTTCTTTTCGAAAGCAATGAGGTAATGGATTTGGAGATTGGAGGAAGGGCTGGTTAGATATTTGAATTTCAGTAGTATCTACTTATAACTGCGTTCAGATGAATGGTATACTCGTATTTATGTTCTTTAGTGTGCCAACCCGCACTGGGCTCGCGTGATAGATTACAGCCCACTCCCTCTCGAAAGGAGGAGGCCTGAGGTGTCCCAGCAGTGGGAATATTATAGGCTGATTATTATTTATTTTATTTATTTATATTTATATATACTTTATTGTACACCAGAAAATACATAGTACATAATATATTTAACACTACAAGCGGCCTTATCGCTTTCTGCGATCTCTTCCAGGCAACCTTGGAATGGACAGTGATTGCGTGGACATAAAAATGGGGTTGTCATTGGTTGTTATTATGCTGTGTTTAAAACGTTTCTTTTTATGTTTAAATTTTTTTTAAATTTCCTATAGGTATCACCGCAACCCATTATTGATGTGTAATAATAAGATATATCGCAAATCTTAAAGTAACGGTACCCACATGTGGACAAGTCTACTCAAATCTGTGTGATTCTGTCCTCACAAGACCATTTCAGATACTAATCTACATGGTCCTCATTTGATTATGTATGGACTTTAAAAGAGACTTTGACCCGTGAATAGGTTTCGCCATTTCTTCTCAGGGGTAAAAATCAAAATAAGCTAGATGAAGCGAGCTTATTTTGATTTTTTTAAAGTTATTCCGATATCCTGCTATTTACAGAATAAACAATGTCATGTTAGTTATTTGAAAATATCACTTTAAGATTGTTTGTTCTCTACTTTCCTACCAATAAACATAGGCACAAAACAACAACGCCATGCAACTTTTTCCAATTTCGCTGACCACGATATAGAACAACAGTTGCTTACATAAACAGAAAGTTATAACTACACAGGGCTGGCTGCCTACGACGTTCAATGGCGTTTGATCGCTTTTGCCTCGCTCGTCTTCAAACTTGCGAATTGTCACAAACTACTTTAATGGGCCGGCGGGACTAGTCTATGTACAATCTTCGTACAGCTAGAAATCAGCGGCTCCCGATACGTTTTGTTTGCGTTCGCTTGCCATGAATATTTCAACGCACCCTTGAGAAATGGATGATACACGTTTATGAGCCGTTTCACCTTGAAATTATCGTGTAATATGGTTTTCCGGCAAGAAGTGAATCTATTTTAGGTTCATCTAAATAGAATTTGATATTTCCTTGAGCTAATTATAACTATCTCCAGACTGTGTAATTTCAAATCATTTTGCAACGCCTGTAATCGCTAAAGGGTTAGGCAGAGCTGTACCTACAGGGTACACCCACATTTCGCTTGTTATGTTTAGTTCCCATGTTAAATAGGGGGCCAGCTTATTGCCATCAACCGGGCACAGTCCGGGCTGTTACTGGAAAAAACGAATAACATCTTGCCCGACCTGGTAATCGGACCCAGAACCTGATCATGCTCAGCAGTATCGCTTGCAGCAACCACTACACCAACGAGCCAGTCTTCATTTTATGTGTGTTTGTTCAGCAGTGGACATGACTTTATATACTGATAAGCTAATTTTAAATAACATATAGTATGGCTCCATCGACCCACAATAAATTACACAATTTTATGTTTCTAGTAGCAGTGATAACCTAGTGGTGTGACCGTCGGACTGCCAGGTCATAGGTCTCGAGTTCGAACCCAAGGCACGCACCTCTGACTTTTCGGATTCATGTGCGTATTGTATAATTGTCACTTGCTTCAAAAATGGTGAGGGAAAACATCGTGAGGAAACCGGCATGCTTTTTTTTTCTCTCTCCCGCTGTGGGCGTGTCAGACTTTTACTGATTAAAACCCACCCGTGTTCCTTCCGTTGCCTGTGTGCCGAGGCCACGATATCCCGAACAAACTCACAACCCTGGCAGGCCATGGCCCTAATATTGCAATGTTTAAAAAAAGTAATTTTTTAATTTTTAATTAATCACTGTCTGGCCAGGAATTTTTAAGCCGAACCCACTCGTGAAGTATGTTCTAGCATACTAAATTTAATTTTAAATCCTTTTCATCCATTATACAGATGGGTGAAGGTCATTGGTAGGTCGGATCCTCTACTATAATATTAGAAACAGTTGCCATCGAATTGCGAGATTTCAATGGACAGACCTATTTTTAGATAGGTGTATATATAGGTGTTTTTAAGTAAATGCTAAGAAGAAAAAATGTGTACAGTCACGAGCACCAATATGTATACACTTAGCAACTTTTACAAGTGATTTTCTCCTACTGTGGTGATCGTAATTTTATGTTGTTACGAACATAGTATTTTGGAACCCACACTAATATGAAATAGGTCTTATCTCAAAGTTGCAGTCGTTATTCCATGCAACAATAGCTTTTGAGTTTTGCTAAATGGATACATATTGGTGCTCGTGACTGTACTATCAATTCTCAATCAATTGGTGCTGACATCTCTTTGAGGGGCACGTGGAACACAACGCGCCGTCGACCCGGGCCTGGTCCTTATCGGACGGCGAGCTACCCATCGCTCACCGTCCGCAAGCCCGCGCCTACGGTGGCCGGAAATCGGCTAGCGACTCCCGAAAAAACCTGTCCCAAAAAATGCCTGAGAGATATTTCTTGACGGCATGTGTGAAGTCAGAGATGGGCCTCGGCGGCTTTAAAACTCTGACACCGGGTTAGTCACTAACCACAAGAAAAGAAGATGTTTCTAGCTATGTCTGTAAAGGTGTCCGTGTAGGTATTGAAAATCGATATTTTAAAATTCTATTAAACCCCGAAGGCTGACTTTCACTACTGTGTAGATGGCACCTTGCCAAGTTCGGAATCGACCAATATACAAATTAAACCCCTGATTCATATATATTTCAATAGCCGTGGGCGATGCCAGACTACAAGTGTCATTATGTTATTATGGCTCGACTAGAAATGATGAAGAACAAAAGTCATTCATACTCTAGGTACCCTTTATTATAGGATTACCAGCTACTTTAGTTTTGAAGTGGAATATAAGTAATTGCCAATTTAATTATATTTTCAATGAATGTAAATTCTCTATAAATATATCTCATAAAATCGGGCTGTCGTAGATTTCTGAGAAGCATATAAAATGCTCACAAAAGCGTCTTTCAATTTATTGGATCTGAGATTATCCTGCGACCGAATAGGTATATTTTTTTGAATATCCCATCGGATTAACAAATAAATTATATACGAATTCGTGCGTGTTATGCTCATGTAGAATTAATTTAAGAATTGATAGTACAGTCACGAGCACCAATATGTATCCGTTTAGCAAAATTCAAAAGCGATTGTCGCATGGAATAACGACTGCAACTTTGAGATAAGACCTATTTCATATTAGTGTGGGTTCCAAAATACTATGTTCGTAACAACATAAAATTACGATCACCACAGTAGGAGAAAATCACTTGTAAAAGTTGCTAAGTGTACATATTGGTGCTCGTGACTGTACACATTTTTTCTTCTTAGCATTTACTTAAAAACACCTATATATACACCTATCTAAAAATAGGTCTGTCCATTGAAATCTCGCAATTCGATGGCAACTGTTTCTAATATTATAGTAGAGGATCCGACCTACCAATGACCTTCACCCATCTGTTTAATGGATGAAAAGGATTTAAAATTAAATTTAGTATGCTAGAACATACTTCACGAGTGGGTTCGGCTTAAAAATTCCTGGCCAGACAGTGATTAATTAAAAATTAAAAAATTACTTTTTTTAAACATTGCAAAATACACACCAGTGGAAAGAACTTTTCAAGGAGAACCTTTGCCTCTAACTCGACTTTTGCCAATTATTAGTCAATTCGGAGTTAATGACCTAAATAGGTGACTACGTGGCCACCTCAGTTTAAGAAAGTTCCTGGCGCCCAATAGCCATAAGTGATATATCAATGGATAGTGCTTTTTAAGAAAAACATTTGTTACTAACACGATTTCACCGTTAAACGAATGAGTGCAATTTTGTTAAGGAGTCATTTTTGAATTTTTTATTAAGGTTCTGTGCACGAAATAATTAATCCCTTTTTCGTCAATAACTTATCTAATTGTAAGAAAGATTGAAATAATTCAAACATTAAGTCTGTGTAACTATAAAAGTTCGGACGGCGAGCTACCCATTGCCCACCGTCCGCAAGCCCGCGCCTACGGTGGCCGGAAGTCGGCTCGCGACTCTCGACGCCCGGGGCGTCTCCTGCGGCGACTAGGGTTCAGTTTTCGTGGTGCTAAACCATTCGTGTTAGTCACAGCACCTGTTAATAGTTGCATCACCTTTGCGCTCTCGAAAATATGGTTTGCTTCGCCGTTGATTTACTTAATGAAGATATTGTATAATCATAAAATAAAATTTTGATTTTATTTCAAAGATACCTGAAAACCAATGTGTGATTTTTAAATTACTTGATTTGGTTTGCTAAATAATGGGAAAACATACCTTACTTAAATCAATATTAGAGCAAAGAATATCTACGAAAAATAAAACCAACTCCCAGACACTAGTTATCTTTGCTTGGAACCAATGTTTAGAAAGATTTTCCGAACAGCCAATTAAGAGAAACGGATAGTCGTTTGGAAACATGAAATCATCAATTTAAACCACGAGTTTTATTTATTGAAATAACATATCCGCAGCTGCAGTTAGAATTTGTGCATGTTTGGGTAACTCAGTGTGTGCGGAACATTGGATCCAATTAAACTTTTGAAACAAAAGTTTCACTCTGTTTCCGACGATTCATATTTTGGATGGGTTGATATGGGGAGCACTTAATTCAATGGGTGTTGGTTTCAACAACACATCAGCCAACTGTTAGACAGTTTCACAAATTGTACTGACATTATCGGATATCGGTCTATTAGGGAAATGAAAAATGAAATAAGTACCATTGAGTATTATTTTTGTTTTGTGGTCGCACCTTGTTTAATTGCTTTAAATTGTAAAGTGTACTGAGCTAGAACCGATTAAAACCTATCATCCATTACTGAATATATCATATACAGGGTTTTGACTCAGAACAGAAGAACCGATCTGTAGGTAGGTATTATAGATACCTATCTAACTAACATGAAGTTGGTCATTGATATTGTAAATGAGGCCAAGAAGCCTCGAATTAAAGTAGAATACTTAAATACTTCCCACGATGATCAGTAAAGAGGCTTAATCTTAACGAAAGCCTTAACTTGAATAAAATATTAGACTGTGGTGCATATATCGACCTTTGCCCTTTGGAGAGGTGAATACTGCGAAAAAATCTTTAAATAGTCTTCAAAGACAGAAAAAAAAAACATTGTCTTCGATTAACTATGCTACTTACTTACCTGGCACCGGTAGTTATGGAACACGAAAATAAAATTATTGCAGTTGGTAAAAAAAAACATGAATTTAAAAAATTACACCTTTTTGTATCACGCTCCAAAAATTCGGTATGTCAATACTTGCATTGCATATTTATCGAATTCGCTACAATATGTTTCGCCCGGTTGACTGAACTTGATTTTTGTTTGAAAACCTTTACCGAGTATCTCACTCGAATCCAATAAAATAAATTCACTCCATTCCAATAAATATTTACGTAGAGTGCGTGGGTAGGACACTAATTAAATACTCTACGTTTTGTGCATAAAAAGCGGAATGATCAGGCAGTATTGGAACTATGAGTAAGTTGAGTACCCGAAATAGTTGGAACACCTCAACAACCAATGCAATAAACATCAATTATCCGGCAGTTAATTACTGGTAAACTTCTGAAACTCCATTTAAATCGTAGTTGCTTTATAAATTGGTCTCATAGTAGTTTGATCACTAAGTTGTGGGGGCTGTGGTCTCTGGGGCGGGCATTTCATCTCAATTAACAACTCATGTCCGCTGGATCTCCGACACTTCAGCAGTACATAATTGCGAGACGGGTAACTCTATACACAACATGGCTAGATTAGAATTGCTCCCTAGTGCTACATCAAAGAAATATTATCGCAGAAAGTGCTATTAGTTAAGAGTAAGACGTTTTTGGGCCTAAGGGCCATTGTAGGCGTTAAGAGGGGTGTTTATGAGACTTGTCGGTTGGTTTCTTCAAGGATATAATCAGGAGCGAGAACGATCTTGGCATCTTCGTAAAGTTTTTTATTCTGCCTCTTGATTCTTGCTTTTTCTGTACATGTTTTATTATAAGACCTCAGGTTTTCGAGCGGTGCCATAAAGAATGTAGATATTTAAAATAGGTAGCCCAGAAATGGTTGCATGCAATCTGTATTCACTTGACACCTGTATCTTCTAATATTTTGATTACTTACAATAATACTTAACTATCTTGCGAATTATGCAATAGAACTAAAGTAATTGATATATTGTTATTGTGGTTCTGACTCGTGATCAGTGTTAGTGAGTTTTGTGTTAGAAGGTGTAATGCCTGTGCAGATGACTCGGACATGTGTAGATCATAGGTAATTTTTTTGATTTTTTATAAATAATGTTTGTAATTGTTAAGTCATTTCGAGGAATAGAGTTACTGATCATTGTTGCTATTACTTCCATTTTCATTCGTTCAAAATATACCGACATGCAAAAATTGCGTTTGCCTAGAATTTACGTCGTATTACATACACACATTACATTTTAATTGATTGGCTACTTTTTTCTTTTTGTCATACAATACTTACATCATCATCTGCCTAGGCTTTCAGTCTAACCGGATGCACCTGAATGATAATAATAATAACCCTACCGCCGTACCTCTACGTTGACGTCGTGATGGGGTGGGGCTTGCGAGCTCAGAACTGTAGGTCTGTGCCGGAGAGTTTACTTTCCCGGAACAGGTCTAGGATAACGAGCCATGACGAAGAGAGATACAGAAAGCCGCTGGGTAGCATGACCCTATCTCTCAGGAGAAGTATTGTTCCTCAACTCTGGCTTGCCATTATTGACCGGCTGGAGTAAACGCACTGACCTGGTACAAAGCTCGCACCTCATTCTTGCCTTTATTGGCCGGGTTGAGTAGAAATTCACAAAAGCGTGCTCGTTCCGAGCGTGAACGTGCTCGGAGAAGGAAGTATTCCAAAAAGTACTGGTAGAGATCTTGATCATCTTCCGGGCTTCGGGATTGTTCTGATAGCCGTGGAATACCTCTCCACTCTTCAAATACCTCAGGACATGTTGCCCCCTTGCCGCTACGTCACTATGTGCTAGCGACAGTTTTCGGGGGCCCATTATTAAGTGTGCAAGTCACCAGGGGGGGGGCATTTTTTCCGTGTACATATACAACATTGAAAAGGCACGGGTCAAAGCATAGTTCTAGGTAACCAGTTGACTTTAGCCATCCAAACACATATTCCGATATCTTTGTTTCCATATCCTGGAATATTCCTATACCAACCGGGGGTTGCTCTTTTTATTTTTTTCTCCCGCTCTGGGCGGAGCGGGAGGGCGTATCAGACTGTTACTGATTAAAACCCACCCGTGTTCCTTCAGTTGTCTGTACGTTGCCAGGGGCCACGGTATCCCTTTCGGACTTTTCCACGACCTCGGTAGGCATCGGTCCTAGCGGACCCCGTCAGTTGTGCTGACATCTCTTTGAGGCGGGCATGAAACACAACGCACCGTCGACCCGGGCCTTGTCCTTATCGGACGGCGAGCTATCCATTGCTCACCGTCCGCAAACCCGCGCCTGCAGTGGCCGGGAATCGGCCTGCGATTCCCGACGCCCAAGGCCTCTCCTGCGGTGGCTAGGGGCTTTAGGGTAGGGTGCAAAATTTGTCTCTCCTTCACGCGTTCCACCTCTTCCTTCGCGAGCATTACTGCTTCGCAGAAGGAGGTGACGGCCTCCCATGCCCTCTCGCTCCGTGCCATGGCCTGGACCAAGGCTGGACGCGAGAGATCACCGCCACCAATCGCCTTCACGAGGACACGGCGATGCTCCGCCCAAGCCGGGCAGACCTCCACCTTGTCCTTCGGCGATCCACACAATGATGAAACCCAGGCGTTTCCTCCCGCCTTATCCGGAACAGGAACTTCCCGAAATAACCGTGTCCGGTGAGGACCTGCGTCAGGCGGAAGGTGAGGACGCTGTGGCGCCTCTCTAGCCACTCCTCAAGGAGGGGACTTATCACCGCAATTGTGGCGTGCCTAACCGGGGGTTGTCCTTGTGTGCACTTGCATTGTGCGTACAGGGAAAATGGTCGGTTGGTTGGTTGGGCTAAATTTAATTAAAATCGTTTAACGGGCCTCTGCGACTTGAATTCGGCTCTTCATACGACTTCCAAAGGTAGGATAATTTCGGACCTCCACGCGGGCGAAGCCGCGGGCGAAAGCTAGTTTATTATAAAAGAGCAACCAATACCATACATAATCATAGTTTGAGATTCATAAAAGGAGGAAACAAATAATGGAAACACACGGAAATTGCGCACGGGCCCGAATTAAATTCTATTGTTATTCAAAAAACGACCGTCGGTACTACAAAAAGGGCGAGTTGAATACAATCTTCGAGCACACATTTTATTAGTAGGCTTCACATTTTACGAGCGGACTCGAAACCTAAATAAAAAGAGGATTCTTCATATGAAGTCCCTTTGTCATTTTTTTACGGTGGGCTGTCAAAGGCTTTTACGATTTCATCTTTAGTCGGTCGCCGTTATGTGCGGCGTCTAATACCTGAAAATGAAAGAAAACCTCTTATTATAATGATGACGAAGTTGCTTTCAATATCACGGTGGCTTGTTCCCTTTTATCTTACTAATGAGCCTCCAGTGTTATGGATTTTTATCGGATTTGTTTTATCATTTTTGTTTGTGTCTTTACAATGTTGAGATTTTCTTCTGCTGTTGTTTAGGAAAATACATGCCTTATTTTTCTTAGTCATATTGTTGATAACTGAATATAATGGGATAGTCATCATGGGTGTGTTGGCAGATTGTTAAGGGCAAAGGCAGATAAATGTGGACTGCCGAATTTACTTGTGTGTGCACTAACAGTATTATTGTGCCAAGTCACTAGTAATTAATTTATAACAAAAATGAGCGCTCTGATCACAAAGCCAACTTATTTTAACTTTATTTTTTCTGGAAATCCTTAACGTTTTTATTTTATATTACGTGCATTGCTAAGTTAGTTACATAAACATTCACAAGTTAAAAGTTGGAATAAAAGTCATACAAAAGAGGCCAGAAGTATCCCTGCAAAGTATAAGTTTTCATCAAACTTCCATGCCTCGGTGGCGAGTGGTCGGCAAACAAATTCAATGACCACAAAAAAGTTATGGGCAAACTTCATCAGTGCTCTCTACCCGGGGAGAGTTCAACCTGAAAATATAACGCACGTAACACCGCGGAAATACATTTTGACTTCATGCTACACATTTTAGGACAAAATATGTTACCACTCACTAAACTACTGGCTCCTATATTTAACGGTTCACTTCTATTTTTTCTCTAAGAACTGTCGAATTTTGTCGGTTACTACAATTAAAGACAACGACCAGCAAAAAACATTATTTTTCGTATCTATAACGACCGCGCATTAGATGTCCAAGATATAGGTGTTTGTAGTTCATTGCTTAGGGATTTAGAGATTCGAAAGTAATGTGAAAATTATCGACCCTATCAACGTACTGAAGCTCAGCAATACATTCTCTAATATGAGCATAGCTATGTTTTTATCAAATAAACAGCACTAAGAAGAGAATGGAGAATCCTCGCACGAACGTGATTCGAGCTCAGGAGACGGCATAAATGGATCGCGGGGCATTCGTTCAAGCTTTGCTGAGCTAGCTAAGCCAAGCTTTGCTAGCTTTGTCGAGATTTCAACTTCATACCCCTAATAATTATTATAAATATTGGCAATGCCTCTCTGTCTCCTATATATTCGTTTCTACCGTGAAATATAGACAAACATTATCTACACTGAAAATCTACAATTCAGATCACAAATAGCTCCGTTTGGAGAAATAGATGGGCCCATTTATCTACGGCTTTTTCTGAGTTATTCAATACAAGAATCGTTCGTTTTTAGTAAAAGTATACATTCTAGTGATTTAGAAACGGTTCGCGAACAAAACTTATGAATTGTCACACATTTATCATGGGCTACGTTTGATAGTCCGTTTTATTGGCTATATTTTTGACGATAGGCTTCTAGAGCTTTCGGTGAAATGTGGAGACTTTTATTAGTCTTTTAGTAAAACACGAACTTTTCCGACATTGCCTGTAAAAGTTTATTCTTGCAGTCTATTTTGGTCCGGGAAATTATATTGGATAAAGGTTTTTGGATTTATGTTCTGAGAACTGATACGAAAATACTTTCAAGAGTTAGAAATTGTTAATAAAAAGAAACATTGCTGTTAACGGGTAATAAGCGGCCAATGTTACAGCTTAACAACTGAAACTAACTAGTGATGGAGTGGTCACCAGTTTTACTACATCGTAGTAAATGTACGTACCTAAGTACCTACTGCAAAATCCGAATCCTCGAAGTTGGATAACTTTATTAAGTTGTCCTATTACGAATTTCGTATAAGTTTAAGTATTCTTAACAGCATTTGGAGAAGTGTTTTCATTCAACTCGGGCGCACTGTACTACAACGAAGCAGTCTTTTCACTACCCTGTATATCTCAATTTGAATGGCAAGGTTCCATACTAAGTTTGAATACTAAATAAGATGCTTTTAGTGGGAGCGCACGCTTAGGTAATTTTGTACTTCGTTCGTGTGCCAATGGAATCGTAACTATTCACGTTCTTAATAAAATTCACTATATTCAAATTGCTCTTGTAAAGGCTAGTCTAATGTACTAGATTCAGTAATGTAATCAGGCGTTCCTCTATTGTCAGGGATTGGTTTGTCCTTAAAATCCTTTAGCATATTCTTTTATTTGGTAAAATAATGACGTATCCCAAATGGACGGAGTCCGTTCAATAACTGGCGATAATCCCGATTGGATTCTCCAGAGAAATCTCGGTTAGCTAGTTTGAAAGAAGAACGTTTGTGTTAGCACTAACCCGTTCGGTACGCTTCAAAGAGCATATTGAACCATAGCTAGGAATGACTGGAGCAGTGTAATCGATGAGAGCACACTCCCTGCGGAACCCTAATAAATCCGCTGTGACCGGTGTTCATTAATTTGCTGCTGTCAAGTCGGTATCTGAAATTGTTGATGTTTTGCGCATGTTTGTGGCACAATTTATTGGTCCAATCATTCGTGGGCCCTAAAGTTGAGCGGTACACTTCGTATGATTAATTATAATAATAGATTTTCCGTGGGTTAAATATCATGTAATAATATACTTCGGGTTACCCTGTTAATCTGGGTACCTACTTGTAAAACCAAATATGAGGAAGATTTGAACTCGCCCAAATTTTAAAGGTTTGACGTCCAGTTCTAAAATATTTTCCTAATTATTTTCTAAAAGTCCTAAAAAACAGGCAAAACTAGAAAATAAAATTAAACCTAGTCGTTCTAAAAAACATATAAAAGTACCTAAACCTTTCTCGATCTATAACAAGTACATTATTGTATTACCTCAGTACTTAAGACAAGGAACTATTCAGGCAACACTCTTAGAGGCACTAGGTCTGAACAGCTGATTGGATCTTACCTTCTCCGTAAAAGAAATGAAGCACGTAAACCGTATCAGAGCAATAAAAGAAAATAGCATAATGTGCTATACCTTTTACAAATTAAATTGTGGTGTTTACTTTGGCTTCTGTTTACCAGTAGGTACGCGTTTAGACGTCGTGAAAAGCGAGCGTTTTAGGGTAGTCCTTAGTAGTATTTTTATTACTCCAGAGAGTTCATTTGATTCTAAGCGATTTCAGTTTTCTAAAGTTCGAAAGCTTTAAGCCCCTGAGATTAGGTTTCAACATAGTGTTACAAGTAAGATCATTCTGTTATAGCAATTTAAAAATTGAAATTCTGCTTCCTATTCTGAGGTCGCAATAGTTTCGTAGCGGCCGATTTTCTTACTGGCACCGCAAAATAAATAGCTGTAAATTAACTGAATATACCAAACCGAAACTCCACGAATAAAAACAAAATAAATAAATTGGAGCCGTCACAGGAGTGGCAGGAATAAAGTTATATAACTCAAGTATTTTGCACGAGTCGAGCCATGGCTCCGCCGCCACTCTCAAAGTGTTTTTAGTGAAATCACGAAGCGGATCTCCAAATTCATCGCAGGATCTTACTTCGCGGATATCATAACAAACGTAATAAAAACTTTACCGCAAAATATTAGTTTTTCGGACCATCAGAGTTTACAAAGGACTGAAAGACAACACGAAATGGCTCTTCAATTATTCTTCATTTTTAAGTTAAATAAAACTTCGCCTTGTTATGATCGACGTTCTGTTAAAACAGGGCTATATAAACTTTTAGGCCCTCTCATAATTTTTTCAAGAAATCGGAGTAATTTTATGGATCTAAGAAATAAAACGGTATTCCAGTTAATACAGTATTAGGATGGAGCTTCTCGGATGGTATTTCCTAAGTGATACTTTCTTCATCTCAAGTGGCTATAGAGGTGCCCTAATAGATACTACGTGTTGCCATTACGGCTAGTGGTTACAATTTGCGCCAGGAGCTTTTACCTAACTTAAAAGGGCTCCCCATCAAATGGGCGGTATATCGAAAACCCATTCGAGTAATTTGAGGCGAACCGAAACGACATTGTCGCTTAAGCGATTCAATCCTCCGCGACCGCGCCGGGACCTACACGACGATTTGAATTTAAGCGATTTTATGTGAGCGGTAATGTCACCGTTGTGAGCGCTTTGTTGCCAATAAATTATATTTGCTTGTTCGTTTACAGCCTGTTGTTTACACGGCGGACGAGTGGCGGGCGAGTGGCGGGCGAGTGGCGGGCGAGTGGCGGGCGACGGGTGAGCCGTGTTTACACGAAAATCGTAGATGACTGATAATCGTTTTACGGCATTCGTTTATGTCACAGATAAGGTTCGGCAATCACGAATCCGTTTGTCTCTTTGTGCGATTTCTTTCGTGTTCCATGTTTAGTGCCGTCTCGGATTGATAGCGGAGTCTTTACGACTGAACTATACGCTTCTCGCACAACTTTGTAACTGATTTGTGCTTTCAGTTGGAAAACTCTGAAATAATGCGTCGTTTATGTGGAACTATTTTCAAAATAAACAATGAATATATTATGCACCATTCCTTGAGTTGCAGAATGGGAAAATAGTTTATATTTTTGCAGTATGACCTAGTTGGATGTTTGACTTTCATGCTTTGTCTCACGGGACTTCTACGCAATTTCAACTATAATTATAGTGCATAAGCGTCGAGCTTGTAAAGTATTGTTGTAGCTAAAGGAACAGGAGATGAATAAATGACTGCCATACTTTATGCTTGAACAAAACGTTCATACACAGTAATTATTAGAATTACTGTGTACAGACGACGTTTTATTCAAGCATAAAATCTATGTGTTGCATTACATAATACATTACATGTTTTATAATGTTGCTGAACTCAACAATGTTAGACGTTTTCGATTGAGATAGAAACTTCATCATAAGTTGATACTTACTCTACGATACTACTCCTGAATTTGAATGTGGACTGAAATAAACTACTTTTTTACGAAACTTAAAATATTAAGTCGTTTTCTTATAACATCAATAATTTTCGCACTACTTGGTACACAACGGTGTGACAGTCAGCCACATTTTACTGTCGTCATTCTCGCAAGTGATAGCGGCTCAGCAATCGACACTGATATGTCTACACCTATATTACGTGTGTACCGGGCTTAAGCATTTACTTGCCGAAGAAATAGAATAGTTAAGCTGCACCGTTAACGAGTTCACTCGGTCCTGTGCGGCCCGCCTAAACCGGGCTACAGTCGACAAACTTTAAGTTGCATTTAAATGCGAATTTGTTCGTACAAGACTTGTATTGTGACTGTTGCTGCAGTTGTAACCGTCGGGGACTTGACAAATTGTGTTGTGAGATTTTATTCTTTGTCTAAGATTTTCTTTGTATATTATTGAATTGCACGTATAAGAACTGTTTCATGAGTATGCTCGGCAAAACACATTATTTCATTTATGTGAGTTCTCTAAAGTAAATAAATAAACCTACAAAATCAGCTACCTAATTGATTGTAGATTTTGATCCAGGATTAAAATGAGTAGAAGCTTCCCCAATCCCTTAATTGCCCCTTTTGATCGACAAATTGGTTCTAAGTTCGAAATAAGATCTTTCAATTACTTTGCTAAGGATCAAACGAATACCTATATTTCTTAAATAAATATGTGCTCAATATTAATAAAAGTCAATAAGTAATTAAAAAGAGCATTTAAACTCGATCCAGTTATAAGCTTCTTATTCTAAACAAATACTTCATCAACTCGAAAATAATTAGGAAATACTCCGCCAATACCGGGTTATTACGTTTAATGTTCAGAAACCCGTGAACTTCCACCAAATCAATCGTAGACCGGGCAATCAATAAGAAATTTATGGAAAAAAATATTGGAGCATTTTTTCGTCAATTTACCACGTCAATCGTTGACGTAAATTAAATTGCGCGAATTAATATACGTAGGTACATCTACGCCGTAATGTTGGGGCGTACCTCCTTCGTCGTGAAAAATGGAATCACAGCGATGAACAATTTGTCATTTTAATGTTTTCGTGTCCGCAACCGGTACGCCGGCACTATGGATAGACAATTTATAACGCGTGTCATATCCCCTTTGTACGGCAAGGCAAAATATCTAGCTGTGAGGAAAGGAATGCAATTTGTTGGCGCGTACATATCGCGCGAATACCGCGCAAAGTGTGTACGTAATTGTAACGTTATGCTGCGTACACATTTTGTATAGATCTCGGAAAAGCGTCGCTTACTTCAAGTTATGGCGTATGTTTTAGTCAGATTTTACAATTTTGTACACATTTTATTACCTTCTTGTGGTGTTCCTATTGTAATATTCGAACCTATGAATGTGCTACAATTTACTGTTAACTTTCTGGTTTACATTATGATTAACACCGATCACATCGATAAATCTGTCGAATTTTATACAAAGGCTAGGTAAAATTTATTATGGGATATGCGGAGGGGGGGGGGGGGGGGGCAAACTCTAGCAATTAAATTAAGACCTGAAACCTAGTATGCACATAAATCATCAATTTTCCGATTTTACATTTTCATTAACAAACATTACGAAATCGTGTAGGTCCTATTACCTCGACAGTACCATACTAATAATAAAACTTTCCTTAAATTATATTTTAGTAGATTTATCCCCGACCCAGTCCGAGACGTTCACGAGATAAGCGTAATATTATACCGTGAGGCTACTGAAATTCCCACATCATAAAATTGGACTCGCGCCGCCGCTATAAAACTGATCATTTATTTTTACGACATCGATCCCTAGGTTAATAATTGTGTCGCCATAATTTTTTCCAATTCCCAAACATTTTACTACGAGGTTTTTTACGAGGTCAACGCACCTACCTGTTAGTGGATTTAGTTTGACATTTTGATCGCTTCATACGTGTTTGTTGACTCTATTAGAAGAATGCTACTGGATAGTTTAAAGATGTATTTAGTTATAACGCATTTTTAGGATGGTGACTTTTTACAGATGTTTTTTTACTTTTTGTAGAGTATGTAGGTATACTTGTTTGAACCGGATGACTGAAATACTAAAACGTACGTACGTAATGTAAAGAAAATGGCAGCCCTTCGATCTATTCTATTCGATAGTTCTGCACATGCCTATTTCATGAATCTAGGCAAGTATATTTATTTTTCTCAAAGATACTTGGAAATTCGAGCATTATTTTGACAACCTTCTTCGAGATAAATCGAAAATGCTGTACTGGTCAAATACATGCGATTAGGCGGCCGGAAATGTTACTATGAAAATGTAAATCTGTCGTGTTTAGCGGCCGAATAAATTACTATAAAAACATGAGTTTTTATCGAAATTTATTAGGCCGCTCACGCCACGACACGACAAATCGAAATTTAAATAAAATCTTTGATAAGTTATCTCATTGGTTGCAGATTCATATCTCACGATTTGGTTTGCTAATAGAGCTGTTTATAGTAAAGAAGAAACAAATGAACATATTGGCACGTGGAAAATTTTCTTTGTTCGTCATGGATTCTGGAATGTATAATTAATTTACTTAGTTTGAATTTCCGCTCATTATTTGAGAAAAGTACCTGTAAGTAAGTGCCTGGGCTGTCAAGTCACGTTTTCACGATCGTCCATCAATGCCCCTATTGTATGGTTGTGCCAGTAATGTACTATACTTTTGAAACTTTTTACTTTGCTTGTAATATCTGAGTCTATAAGCCCGTTGACTCTTTTCTTTAATATAATCCATCAAACTATCTATCATACAGTGTACCATCACGTTATCTACGTGTGAACTCGTAAACTATACTACACGCCAACGACACTGGTTTACAGCAAGTAGTTCCCGAGACGCCTTTAATGATCCTCCCTCGCTCCTTAACCGTTAATTAAGCTTATTAATCCGAAGGCACGACCACCTTGTTTTCCTTAATTGGTCCCAGTTTTATTTCAGAGCTGAGCTTCAGTTTTCATTATAAAGTTAAGTGGTATATCAAAAGTATTTTTCTGTAGGTATAGAAACGTGAAGAAATGTTGTGGTTTTCTCTTTGTTGTGACATTAGACGTATGTCAAGTGTCAAATCAATGTGAAATCTCGTCTAAGTCATTCTGGGTTATGGTACAACCTACAAGGAATCAAACTGAATCAACCCGTAGTCTGCTACATAAGCTTGAATTTAATATTAAAAGGAGGACAATCGAAGGTGTATAATAGCGAATCGAAATTCATGACCGGAATCTTCTCATAACACTCGGGGTCGAGCTCGGCTCGGCTTTTATATAATGAACCTCATAGATAAACTAATGACGCAACAGAATGGATTAATTGGATATTACTGCATAAACGAATGGATCAGTGGAAATGGATATTTAGAGTACAAACAAATAACGAACTAAATCCGCTGTACTGTACAATTCTGCGCATCACAGAAATAAAGCGAATTAACCTGATTTATTACATAGAGCTGAAGCATTGCTGACATGGAGTAGCAAAACCAATGATGATTTTAAATTGTATGTACCAGTGTATAACGAAAGTTAAATATTGTTTTTGAAATATTTCATGCAAAATGAGAGCTGTAGAAAGAGAGGGCAATAATAGAATTATTTTTGTGAGCATCCGCTGAGCCAGCAGGGGTCGTTATTCAATTACAAGGGAGGGAAAATACGAGGCGATGTTTACCTGTGTTGCTGCGGGCCATCCGACCGAATCTTTTTACCATAATTACCTATACCGATGTATTTTTAAGTATACGAACCCCTCTCAAAGATTGCGAACTTAATGAATTCGGTGCGCGAGAAAATCTCGCTCATTTCGGTATCCTACGTGATATAAATTGCATTTTACGAATCCTGTATACGCTGGCGGCACGCGGCCTGATGCTAGATCGAAAACCATTTTTGTCATTTATTCGCAATAATCCAATATGGAAGCGGGTGCGCGTGATCTCATTGACACTAAGCTGGGCACGGGTTGCTATCCATTATTCATGGTGTCCAACCCGTCGTGAATAATATTTGATGCGGTTTTGAAATGGCATACCGTTAGAGAAACTTCAGTTTCGGTGAATTTACTGCTTCATTAGAGGCGATGGGTTGGCTGGTAAATTCGCTGCTTGTTTCTGATCTCGGCCAGTGGGTGACGTTTGTAATTTCAAAGGAATGAAAGGCTCTGTGTTATGTGGATGTGTCGTGTTTAAATGGAAGGCTGCATAGTATAGGTTAGCATGAATGCGTGCCTGAATACGTTATTATGAAAGACGAATGTAGGATTTTCAGTTGGGACAGTTTAATGTAGAGCTTGTGAATGTTTCTAATAAATGAATACCGATTTCTGCGTATTTAACCGCGTTTGGTTACGTGTTTACACAGACGATCGTTCAATAACTTCATATGAGGAAAATTAATTAAATTTTCTGGTTAGTATGTAGGTAGATGTACCTAATGAGTTTCGTGTTCTCGATCCTATGTTGAATTTGTTTCAAATGAGTATGTGCGATATTTAGGGCCTGTTCACACGTACCACAACCACACCACATCGCAGCGACTAAATGTGGGCAAGCAGTGGTTACGTGTGAATAGTGTCGCTGCAGTTTATTGCTGTTGCGTTGTGGTAAAACGCAAAATTTCATGTCGTCGCATTGACGGAACATTGTATTAAAGTCGATGAGTTTACCGGAGAACATAAACAAATGTGACAATATAAACACATTCAGGCGCAGATTAAGGCAATACCTACATCACAACATTTGAAATAACATAAAAAGCCTGTTTTATGTTATTTCAAATGTGCGTTCAATGCTAACAAAATGTCTCCAACACCCTAGAGGTAACTAATTAATGTTAAAAAGAACTAGGTAGATAAAAAAAAAAAAAAATGTATCTCATTGTAAGCGAACTACTAATATTAAGTTCTTATGAGAAATAAAGTTCTTTAAACCCTTGAGATGTGCGAACAATCTCGGTAGGCGATCACTTACCATAATGTACAGCATTTACAACCTCATATAGTCTACATACAAAAGACTTTGGCACCAAGACACGGAAGCTTAAGCTGTAGAAAATACGTAATCAGCGTTTTGGCACCGCGAGTCCGCGATACACCATTTTTGGAAGAAACATACATACAGTATGTCTCATTTAGCGTGTATATATATGTGTAAGTGGGTACATATATGGTTGATCCTGTCGTCAAGGGAGCTTGTCCAGGGGCTACTCATTTTAGATAAGAAACCCGTGGGTTTCTTGGTTCCTCCTTGTTGACTTATTGCGTCTATCGCGGAATCGTCGCAATGCCAACCATTCCTCTGGCAAATTGTGTATTTACCGTAAGAAATATATGTGAAATATTTTGAGGTTATTTTACTATTTCATGAGAATTGGGCAGTTACCTACGTTAACCTTTTTTTTGTTGGGTGTTTTGAGACAAAATAACTTTCGTTTGGTTACTGGGGAAGGAATGGAAAAAATACTTGGGTAAACGTTATAGTTTATTTTATTTCTGAGTTCTAAGAAAAGAAGAAATGTATTAATTTTGTCACATTAGGCTATTTCGCGCATGGCGACCGCACTTTATGTCCTCAGAGGTCTTTTATTAGGCTGTCTAATTTAGTCAGCCTCGATATAAGAAAATAAAGCGATGTAAAGTAGTGTAAGTTTATTGTATCGCTCTTTCGCCAATTTATTCCCCGTTTAAAATAATGATTTAAAGAAAGAACATACATTTATTTAACACAGATTAAAAAGCACACAATTTATACGGCAAATAAAAAAAATAAAAATCAAATAAAAAGTGTAAAATGTAAGAAATTAGCAGGGGAGTGTGCCTCGAGGCTGCGCCAAAAACGCCCAGTTCAGCAAAAATCCCAGACAACTATAAGTGCCTGACGCTGGTTTTCAACTGGACCTGAGAGTGTGATGTGACGAATGTAAATCAGTTGTATAATGTAACGTGTGATGTGTGTTTAAAGAATTAGATACTCGAATGATATATCAATCTTAACTTCATCAACATTTCACTTTGAACACCAAACTTAACAAACAAGAAACAACCGTTAACTACCCTCACCAACCGTATCAGGGTACAGATATAATTAGGTACAGTCGGCGTCACATTAAGTTAGCTCCCAAAGCTGGGGCATGCGGCTGCTTCAGAGTGACAGCGCGGCCCTTAATGCGGTTAAACAGTTAAACAGCTTTAAGCCTACTGTAGTCAGTGTACCGTTAGCTAACTTGTACTAGTAGCTAAGCTTAGCTCGGCTTGTGGTTCCGTCTTCATTAAAGTACTAGAGACTTTGAATTTATATAGGGATGAGAGATGGAAAATGCAGTGGGGTTGTTTGGGGGTGGTGCAGATGTTTGGTTAAGTCGCAGATATATGCCAGTGACCTTGAGTTAGAGCTTAAACTCACGCAACGTGTCGTACTTCCAGCCAGTAATAGGACAAAAAAATACGTGTTTTATTAAAATACCTTTTGTTTTATGTATAATAAATGAATAATGCGTCTAATTTGGGACAGCGCTCCTGGATGGGCGAGTCCTATTACTGGCACTTAAATAATTCAATTATCTTTAAAATGGTGAAGGTTTCAGAAAACTATGCTTGATAGACTTTACGTGATTTTCAGTTTTTTTATCCGCGTTAGACATAACTTTACAAAGTAATTTCACTGTGTAATAAAACATAATCTAAAATATTTATATACAAAGTTAAGAAAATGCTCAAATTAAACATATATTTTTTCCATCCAATCATTAACACTAGGTCCGTGTGGTGCCGGACGTAAAGAATAGTACCTTCCCATTTCTTCCCGTGGGTGTCGTAAAAGGCGACTAAGGGACTAACTAGAGAATGGGCAGCAGCGTTCTCTATGCATTTTTAACACAATACTGCGATCGCCAACCCACCTGCCAAGCGTGGCGATATGGCAAACCCCCCCATTTGGGGGAGGCCTATGTCCAGCAGTGGACGTCTTTCGGCTGAAATGATGATTAACACTACTCGTTTAGACGTGACGACGTGACTACTCCTACCGAAACGACTAGCCGACTAGCAAAATAAATAATTTTGTTGAAAAGGTAGAGGGGAGGGGAGGCCCTACAGTGTGACAATGCAGGCTAGTTAGATTAGATTAGAATTTAACGTAACTGAGATATTGTTTGATCTTTTAACCTCTTTAGTCATATTTCTACGGAGGGTTATGAGCAGAATCTGCAACACTGATCAAAAAAATCAAATGCATTTATGAATGTCTGTGATATCTTTTCAGGACCGCAGCTGAGGTGTCTAGATCTTGAGGCAGCGCTCGAGGGAGAGGCAAGATTCGCGCCCTCGCGCCCCTAGTCGCCGCAGGAGACGCCCCGGGCGTCGGGAGTCGCGAGCCGACTTCCGGCCACCGTAGGCGCGGGCTTGCGGACGGTGAGCAATGGGTAGCTCGCCGTCCGATAAGGGCCAGGCCCGGGTCGACGGCGCGTTGTGTTCCACGCGCGTCTCAAAGAGATGTCAGCACCAACTGACGGGGGCCGTAAGGGCCAATGCCTGCCAGGGTTGCGAGTTTGTCCGAAAGGGATATCGCGGCCCCGGCACACAGGCAATGGAACGGAACACGGGTGGGTTTTAGTCAGGAAAAGTGTGACACGCCCTCCCTCTCCACCCAGAGCGGGATAAGTTATTTGATAATTTCCCACCCTCAAAAAAAAAAGGAAAAAAAAGGGGTCTAGATCTTGGATTGCTTTCTGTTTTGAAAAAGGATAAAGTTATGTTTGGGATTCAAAACATTGTTGGAAATGCCGACTTAGAATAGTGTTGTAAGCTACAATAACTATACGAGTACAACACCTAGCAGTTGGATAGTAGAGGCCGAAAATTACGATAATGAATCATCTTAGACATGGCAGGCATTGAAAGTATCAGTTTTAAACTGAACCGAATTTTATATTCAGGTATTTTTGTGCCTTTAATCAATATCTAAGGTATTCCAGACGCCCATAATTTCCAATAACTCTCTTTACCTTTTTCTCCTTCGTAAAATTAATCCAAGTTAAGTAGATTATTTATAGCTTCGGAAAAAAGGTTGGTTGCGTGTAGGTGCACGTGCTATGCATAGTAATTAATCATTTGTTTTAACTACCCAACTTCCCGATTACCCGTTTGAAAGAGTAGGCGGGTAGTAATAGTACATCAAAATAATTACATTCTCCTAGCCTTCTTTATTAATAACACTTATTTTTTAACTTTATACTTCCTTTGTTTTAGTATTGTTGTTGGGTTTAGGAGTGTAATCATCGTAAAGTTATTATTGCTGGCAATGAAAAATATGTAAGTCCAGTGAGTCCAGTAATCATTTTAAAGCGGGAGTCAGTCAGACAAAGTTATGTCTACGTAAAGAAGAAATGGAAATAAGCTTTGTGTTGTTATTTTATTTGTATCTGTAGTCCAATAGAATCGTGGCGGCATCTACATCGCCACATGCGAACTACGCATCAAAGACCTGACGTCACACAAATCCTGCATCGCGCAATTAAAGTTTACCGCGCGAACAGCATTTATATAACTTCCCCGACATCAATCGTTGGGCAGTTGCCCGCTAGACACGACACCTGTCTGGTCGGAGCATCCTCCCTTTTCTATAGAGGATGAGTGAACGTTACACCCTGTTCCTCATACATCTAAATATGTATGTAGTTTATGTATGAGAGACATTCATTCTGTTATTTAATTTTTTTACATAACATAACATCACACCTTGTTTCCCCGACGGGTTGAGCAGAGGTGTATCTTTAGTACACCCACATTTCGCCAGTTATGTTTAAGTCCCATAGGGGGCGAGCATATTGCCATCAACCGGGCACAACTCCAGACCCCGGAGTGCTATTGAGAAATTCCAGATAAAAAAACCCAATAACACTGCCCGACCTGGGAATCGAACCCAAGACCTCATGTTTATGAACTCAGTATTACCTATTGTTGTATTAAATTTTTTCTCTGCTGCAATATTTTGATTATGTGCATAGAACACTGTTTTCCATTTCACATCTTCACATAATTGTTACAATACATAGATTCCCAAGTACATATTGACATAATAGATAGGTTATACACATAAGCAGCCAGCAATTAATCGCGATGATTACATACTCAGTAATCATAATGCTTCATATTATGCTCGAGTTACTGGTCCTTTGTGTAGTATCGTGTTACAGGAGAGTGATAGCATCGGGGAAGACCTACATGATGGATGTGGCTCAGATATAAACCCTAATGCCTTATTCTCAGATTTATTTGTTACGTATTTACTTTAGTTATTAATAAGATTTGCTAACTATTGTTACTTTAATTTGTATTATTTGTTTTTTGTTTATTTTATTGCTAAAGTTTTAAGCCGGTTACTTAGGTCAGTATTTTTTATAATTATATAGGCTATATATACTAGGTACTTTTACACGTTTTACTACGAGTATGTAGGTATTTTTGCGCCTGGCAGGGCACCAGATAGTGATACAATATATTTTAATTTTATAACATCATGTATCACTACGTTATACCTATGTGTGTGTAAATACGAATTTGAATATGTTTCATATACCTCCTGTTAATGTTTATTTAATGGAGTGTATCTGTTGCGATAGGTCAGTGGTCCGCAAACTCATTAGTCAGATAGAGATTAGAGCCAAATATCAATACTATAAAAACTAAGATTTCTTATGAGAAAAAATCCTTTCTGTGTCCAAACTATCTCAATAAACTTTTCTTAATCCTTAAAACTCTCATCCTTTTTCACTTTACAACGCTTCCCAAAATTAACTTGCTAAGAAGTAGGATGCCTTCATCATCATCACCATCATATCTGCTGATAATAATATGATGAAGACGTCTATTATTAAAACATTACTTATTAACAAGTTAACCTTGGAAAACTATGAAAGAAACTGATAAATTACTGTCCTGTAAATTTTTGGTAAAACTTGATATCTTGCTTAATGAATGACCGAAACCCCGACCCCCGCGCGTATCTACGCTCGCCCTCATCGACATTTGTAAAGACGAAGAGAGCCGCACTCTATAGGCCAAAGAACCGCACGCGGCTCGCGAGCCGCGGTTTGCCGACCACTGCTATAGGTAAATAAATACTACGGTAATATGAGGCATGGTACTTGCTAAATCATTTTAAGCTCTGCCAAGAAGACCTTGACATTTTAGGTATAATCCTTTTTTTTTACGACTGCTTTATGAATCCTGTTCTTTGCATGATCAGCTGGTTTGGCATGTCAAATGTTTAGCAAAGTCATCTCTTTAATAGTAAGCTTTCGATGCTTATGTTGTAGTAGATGGCGGCAGATACTATTTTTTTAGGGTTTCGTAGGTCCGAATGGAAAAACAGAACCCTCATAGGATCACTCGTGTGTCTGTCTGTTTGTCACAGCCAATTTGCTCCGAATCGAATGTACCGAATAAATAGAAATTTGGTACAAATTTGAATTTCTGTGACCCAAAGACGGTCGTTTAACATAAATAAATGAATTTTGAATACGGGATTTACTTTTGAGAGGCAAATAAGAAAATAAAATACACACAATTACATATATATACGAGAAGGATTGTCGATTAGTGTTAGCTAAGCCGCTACTCCATATCTATAACCAATGCCTAAAAGCTACCGTGTTTCCGGAGAGGTGGAAAGTGACCCGCGTTGTTTCGGTTCCAAAGGGAGGGTCAGCAGAATCGGTGGATGGGTATAGGCCAGTCGCAGTATTGTCGACGCCGGCAAAAGTACTGGAAACTGCTATTCACAAGAGCATATACCTTCAGGTGAACGCACAACTATCAGATGCTCAGCATGGTTTTCGACCGGGAAGAAGTACCACCAGTAATCTTCTCTGCCACATGGCTCATCTGGTGCCAGCGGTGGATGGTGGGGGACAAACTGATACTGCTTACTTTGATTTCAGGAAAGCATTCGACCTAGTCGAAAATGACAGTTGCTAGCAGGTGTTGGTTTCACCCCACACTCTCTCCAGTTTTTTGCCAGTTATTTGAGGGATAGGCAACAATACGAGTATGTGGAATATGCGGGACACGTGTCAGATCCATATTTCACGAGGTCCGGGGTAAGCCAAGGTAGTAACCTCGGCCCTTTGGGCTTCCTTCTGATGGTAAACGACCTACCATAAGTAGTCGAAGACGCTGAGTGTTTGATGTTTGCCGATGACCTCAAATTGTCCCTCGCGGTAAAAAGCACTGATGACTGTGTCAGGCTACAAAGGGAAATTGATAGGGTAGTGAGCTGGAGCAAGGAAAATCTCTTGCAGTTTAATAGCTCGAAGTGTGTGACAATCACTTTTTCTCGCGCACACAACCCCATCTTACATACCTACTATATTGACGGTTCGCCTATGGTACGGGTCACAGAAGTCAAGGACTTGGGGGTAGGCTTTAACACGGGTTTGACTTTTCGTGATCAAATAATGCGTAGCTGTAAAAGACCGTATAAGAATTTAGGTTTCATGCTTCGTACGGTCCGAGGGTTCACGAATGTGAAAGCTATTATAGCATTATATAATGCACTAGTGAGGAGCCAGTTAGAATGTAATGCAGTCATCTGGGCTCCGCATGAAACTAAATATAGTCTCATGCTGAAGAGGGTACAAAATAAATTTATTAGGTATTTATATAAGCGGTATTATGGGGTCTATCCATTTTACCCGTTAATGTATCCAACCTTATTTATTTTAGGTATGGTAGGATACAATGAGCTAAGGGTGAGGAGGGATCTTGCACTCACCTCGTATGTATTTAAGCTACTGCGAGGCAAAGTGCAGAATGCAGTTATTTTAGAGCAGGTGAGTCTGTGCGTTCCGGACAGGTACGTATGGCGACGACGGCAGCCGCCACTGCTAGTGGAGCCGCGCGCTCGGACCAACCTTTTAAGAGAGGCGCCCCTGACGCGTGCACTCCGCACGCTCAACCTCATAGCGAGTGAGACGGACTTATTCTGTTGTTCTCTGAGTGAATTCACAAGGAATGCATTGTTTGTAATATTATGTTATAGATGTTAAGTTAGTCTAAGCGCATTTATCGCATTGGGGTAACCTGTAATGGTAAATGTAAGATGATGATAAATAAATAAATAAAATAAATAAATAAAAATAAAAAGTATTTGCAAACTGTACCGTGTGACATATCAAATGAAACGGGCTTACAAATGGGCTTACAGTGAGTAAAAAAAATAAAAAAATTACGATGACGTGGAGGGAGCGCAGGGCGTTGGCGGTCCGCGGGAAAATGTTGGCGCGCAAATTTTTTTCGTTGGAGCGATCAGGTCAAAATAACCATTTTTTAAGGCGTACTGTCAAGGCCTTTACACGGAGTATGTGGTTCAGCTGTTCACGGGGGTTGCTAAATGCGTTGCGCGTCCAATATAACAATGTTTTCAGGATGATGTTGAAACTCTCTCGTTTCTGTAGTGCCTCAAGGATATTTGCCCAATCGCGTACAGATGGTTTCCATGCTATCATCAGGAAAAAGGTGGCATCGTTTGTGAGGAGGATTAGGAGGAGTAGCAAAAGCATCCTGAAAGTCGTGGCTGAGGACCCGAGAGCTCCTGTACTGAGACATCTCATGCGGACAATGATTCCGCATGAGATGTCTCGTAATACATGACTCACTAACTTGCCTGCTATTCTTAAAGTTACTAATCCTAGTATTAGTATAAGTTGTAGTATCTAAGATGTATACTCACAAAAATGGTTCCAATGTTGTCCCAAATAAAACAATTTATTTATTATTATAAAAACAAAAAAACTATTGCGTAATAAAAATACAGAACATAGTTATATACTTATAGATTATAGAAATTCCTATATGTAGTCCATGGTCTTGAAATAACATAGTAAATCTCTCAATATTGTGCGTACAAACTCAAATTTGCATTAAGTTTGTTCTTTGAATAAATTAATCCCAACTACGGAACGCTTTTTTATATATTAATCACTCTGACAAGATTTCAACATAAGCTTCAGTGTACTTGTAATCCGAGTTTCACGAACTACAGTATATTGTTAGCTTGTTTCAAATTCATATCTTAATTTCAAATGATTATTGCGCATTTTCTAAATACATTTGGCTCGTTCATTGAAAATAAGTTGTGAATTTTATTAAAACTTATCGATTATTACGGAAGTTTGGAGTTAATTATTTAAATGTATTATTTTAATACTGAAGTATAATATCCTCTATGGCAACACTGTCGAAAACAAATGATTATCAATCTAAGAAACTTTTAAATGTATTTTCATTATGGTAGGCTGAATGTATTATTTTTACTTTGGCAACACTTAGAAATGACGGTTATGACATTCTCGTTATTTCTGGGTGGGGCAAATGTCATTTTAAAAGTAAAAAAGGTTGTGCAGTGCCAGTGATCATCGAGCTATGAAGCAAGTCGGTTGACATTGTAGTCACGATTCCGTGTGTTTAATAAAGTTATTTTATACAAAGAAAGAACAGTGTTTAATTTTTAAAAAAAGTAGAAGTGTTTTACAATTCAGAAGCAGGGATAACACCAGGGAATTCTGGTGTAGCTATTGCTACCACCCTGGTGTGATCATACGTTAATTGATTATTTAAAATGATTTTTGTTTGTGTAATTTTTATTGAAAGTATGGTACAATAGTATAAATCTATCCATAGTGGTATACAAAACTGCAAGTAGAGTTATTCATCATTGATACGTTATAAAAAAATATCCTATGGCAAGGATACTGGTTAGCGTGATATTTAATGTCAAATAGCAGTTATTAATTACTTTTGTATAGGTAGTGTTTTGTGCAGGGTTCTTAAAAATCCGATTCTTATTGATAATAAATATCAAGGTAAAAGTGTTGTATATTCGACAAAATCCCGCAAAATTTATGAATAGGTAACAATTAGTCTTACTAAATCAACTATAGGAGAATACCATAAAGTAACGTACCCTACTTATAAACTCTGTTATTGATATAAAGTTTAAATTTCCTTAAAAAGCTAAACGTACTTGCAAACTTATGATTAGATTGCGACTTTGGGAAAGGTAATCTAAATAGTAGTTTTTGTTGCTGGGGTATACTTTGAATCTGCAAAATTTATAGTTTTTACAATAGTTCTCAGTTGATACGTACTGTACATAATATATCGTGATGTGTATATCCATCCACTGATAGTTGTTAGCGAACCCTGGTTTTGTGTTTGTGTGATGGCCTCGTCAAAGGTTAGTTTGAAATCAACTTTATTCTACTTAAAGGTATCGAACAAACATGATTTGATGTGTGTATGATAGATAATTATTTTTCTGCCCTGAGACATAATTCATTTGATAATAAATAGGAGGCAAATAATAATTTCAATATCACATTATTTACCTACTTTTATAGCATGTTTTTATTCAATGAAATAGGTACTCGTTTTTTTAAATATTTTCAGATCATTGGACAGTTTAAAATTGTACAATTGAGTGAAGATGTCCAGTGACCGGTCAGAGAAGTCGAACGAGAGTCATCACAGCATTGTGCTGGGAGGGCCCGCGAGACGCAGCGGATCTTGGACACGGACTGGAGACTTGATGCGAAGTCGGCGCTCGTCAGCAATGCCCAGGCGAAATCGTCGCTCACCAGCATCGCCCCGCACCGTTAACCGTAGCTTCGAGCGGCGCAGATCCAGAAGATCTCCTCAAAGGGTTGAGGCGCAGGCAAGAAGTCGAAGCAGGTCAGTCGTAATGCAGCGTAGCACATCGCGTACGCCATCAACGGACATGCAGATATATGAACCAACAAATAGATTTAAGGATCGTAGTCGTAGTAGGCAGAGGCGTCACAAATTGCAAACTCCTCGTAGAGGAAGTGTTAATAGATCACGAAGTCCAGTCCTCTCTGGTATAAATGAAAGATTTACATCTGTTACGCCGCAGCCTCCATCTGTCGATGTTAATAATGAATTACTAAAATGTATCAAAGAGTCCTTACAATCCATCTTAGCCGTAAATCCACAGAGTAAAGAAAGATTTGCTAATAATAACGTAGTTCCAGAATTCGATCCTAAATCGAAAAACCAAACAATTATTACTTGGTTGAATAAAGTCAAAGAATGCTCTGAGATCTATGGCTGGGATAGTCAACAGACCGCCCACTATGCTCTTCCAAAGTTAGTCGGTACTGCAAAAAAGTGGTACGAAGGACAGTCATCAGTATTACTTTCATGGGATGAATGGGTCGAAAAACTTAAATCTGCTTTTCCGTCACATGAAAATTATGGCAACTTGCTTACGGAAATGTTAGCTATAAGGGCAAAGTTTGGAGATGATTTAGAAGGGTACTATTATGAAAAGTTAATAGCCTTAAATCGATGTAATATAGTAGGTAAGAATGCTGTTGACTGCATTGTTTACGGAATCGATGATAGATCGGTTCGATTCGGAGCAGAGGCAGTAGGTTTTAGGGATAGTGATAAACTACTGGGCTATCTGAGGGGTGTTAAACATGAGCGATTAGATAGGTTCAATAAGAAACCAGTACGTTCTGTAAACGAAATGCGTAAACCTGTAAAACATAATTTGACTAGAGTCTTGACATGTTATAACTGTCATGAATCGGGCCATTACGTATCGGGATGTAAAAAACCTATAGTTAAGTGCCAAAAGTGTAAACGCATTGGTCATGACGATCCTAAATGCAATAGGAGCATTTGGGTAGATAGAGCCGAAGTTAAGACATTATGACTAGATAATAGTATTGACTTGGGAGTGGACAAAAAATTTATTAAGGATGTTAAAGTTAATAATGTAGATTTGACAGGATACGTAGATTTTGGTAGTCAGTGTACTTTGATAAAAGAATCCGTCATGGAATTAATTATACCACGTGAAAAATGGCAAGTGATTAATTTGCCATCACTAAAAGGTTTTGGTAATACATACGTGAGTGCTTTAGGTAAAACTAAGATTTCATTAATTATTGATGATGCTAAAATGTATGTTGAAGCAGTTGTCATTCCTGATAGTTATTTAAACTATGATGTACTTATTGGACAGACTGCTACGGAGCAACCTCACATATGGGTATTTAAGTCTGATAAAGAATTGATGATTACTGATAAAAAAAAATATACACGACTGACTTTAAAATCTGTTAAAACTGTCAGGGCTGAAGGTTGTATTTCTGTAAAGGTGTTAACGGATCAAAATTTTAGTGGAGTAGTTTTCGTTGAAAATGGTTATCGTTTAAACTACCGTATAGAAATTGGAACATATAATATAAAAAACGGTAGTGGCCATCTAACTGTTCTAAACTATGACAATAGGTTAATCCAATTTAAAGAGGGCCAAGTCTTGGCTCGTGCTATTCAAATTAATAATAACATTAAAGGCATTAATAGGATACAAAAGGTTCAAAATCACGGTGGTAAGCCTCCATTTACATTGGATGATCTCAATATTGATGAAAATTTAGACAGCAATCAGAAACTTCAATTATTCCATACTTTGAACCAATACCGCGATTGTTTTTCCAAAGACTTGTCTGAACTAGGTCAGACCACGGTTACAGAAATGGATATTGTGTTAGGAGATACAGAGCCAGTCGTTTATCGACCATACAAGTTGAGTCATTCAGAACGGGAAGAAGTTAGAATTATGGTTGAAGAACTCTTAAAATATGACATCATAAGAGAGTCCCAATCTCCATACGCGAGTCCTGTTTTGTTAGTGAAGAAGAAAACTGGTGATAAACGGCTCTGCGTGGACTATCGCGCTCTGAATAGGAAAACGATTAAGCAACATTACCCGTTGCCTCGTATTGAGGACCAGATTGATCGTTTGGCAGGGAATAAGTATTTTTGTGCTTTAGACTTGGCCTCTGGTTATTATCAGATTCCATTAACTGAAGAGAGTAGGAGTAAAAGCTCGTTTGTAACACCCGACGGACAATTTGAATTTAATAGAATGCCCTTCGGGCTGGCTAACGCACCGGCTGTTTTCCAGCGAACTATCAATTTGGTCTTAGGCAATTTACGCTATAATATTGCATTAGCTTACATGGATGATGTCTTGGTACCCAGTAGCTCATTTGAAGAAGGTATCAAAAGATTAGAAATCGTACTTCAAAGATTTAGGGAAGCAGGATTAACGTTAAAACCACAAAAATGTTACTTCTTTCAAAATCACGTTGACTACCTAGGTTTTGAAATTTCCATCGAAGGTGTAAGACCAGGTAATAAGAAAATTGATTGTGTCAAAAACTTTCCTAAGCCTAAAGACGTACACAATGTCCGACAGTTTATTGGCCTAGCTAGTTTTTTCCGACGTTTTATCAGAGGTTTCGGTGAGATGGCTCGTCCTCTTACGAAATTACTAAAGAAAAACACTGTTTGGGTTTGGTCACAAGCTCAAGAAGACGCTTTTGATAAATTGAAAAGTGCACTTGTTTCAAGACCCGTACTAGCGTTATATAGCCCCAAACTTGAAACACAAATACACACAGATGCAAGCAAACACGGTATAGGAAGTGTTTTACTACAAAAACAATTCGATGGAGTTTTCAAACCGGTAGCTTATTATAGTAGACAGACTTCCCCTGAGGAGTCCCATTTTTCATCGTATGAGTTAGAGACTCTTGCAGTCATTGCAGCACTAGTAAAGTTCAGAACGTACGTACTTGGGCTAAGCTTCACTATTGTAACAGACTGTAACTCGCTTAGGGCAACGTTTTTAAAACGAGACATGATACCAAGAGTTGCGCGATGGTGGAGTTTGATTCAGGAGTATGACTGTAACGTAGTATATAAATCAGGCAAAGGTATGATTCACGTTGACGCATTGAGTAGGAATCCAACGACAGAAAATGCAGGAATAATTCAGGCTATTGACACTTTCGACATTATGACGATAACCGATGATTGGTTAACGACAGTACAGTTAGAGGATTCTAAAATACAACGCATTAAGAAAATCCTTTCTGATAAAGAATTTGATGACTTGGTAGAAATACGTAAGAATTTTGTCCTTAAGCGCGAGAGAGTATATAAAGTAACTGAGGACGGATTAAGATGGGTGGTGCCGAAGGGCTGTAGGTGGCAAATACTCCAGAAAAACCACGATGAAATAGGCCACTTTGCGTTTGATAAGACATTGGATAAAATAAAACAACATTATTGGTTTCCTCGTATGCGTAAGTTCATTAAAAAGTATGTGAATGCCTGTTTAGAGTGTGCTCATAATAAATTGCCGGCGGGAAAAAAGCAGGGTTTCTTGCATCCTATACCAAAGGAAATTGAGCCCTTCCACACCATTCATATTGATCATGTTGGCCCATTTGTAAAGTCAAAAAGGAAAAATTGTTACATTTTGGTCATTGTAGAATCATTCACAAAATTTATTGTTTTGAAAGCGGTTAAAAATACAAAATCCACTTCCTCCATCACGGTTCTTAGGGACTATTTTGGGACGTTTGGTTTGCCAAAACGACTAATTAGTGATAGAGGAACGTCATTTACGAGTTCTAAATTTAAAAGTTTTATTACTGAAGTAGGAGTTCATCACATAAAGAATGCAGTTGCTTCACCTAGAGCGAATGGCCAGGTGGAGCGATATAATAGAACAATTTTAGACTCTTTAGCTTCGCAAAATCATGGTAAAGACGAAAGACTTTGGGATGACCGACTATTACAGGTACAATGGGGTTTAAACAATACTGTAAACAAAGGCACGGGTAAAGCCCCCGCTGAGATTTTGTTTGGGTTAAGGCTTACTGGGGTCAATGAAGGTAGACTAGTTTCAGAAATAGATGATGATATAGTTGTAAACACACCTAAGGAAAATGAAATTAGCACCGGTTATGAAAGATTACGTAAGATTAGGGATGAAGTAGATGAACATACGAAAAAGTCACAAGAAAAACAGAAAAATAGATACGATAAAAAAAGAAAAAAGCCATTAGAGTTCAAAATTGGGGACTTAGTTAGAGTGGAAAGAGCAGCACATACTGTAGGTAAAAGTAGAAAATTATTATCGAAATGTTCAGGGCCATACAAAGTAACAAAAATTTTAGATCACGATAGGTACGAGGTAGAAGATACTCCTATTACAAAAAAAAAAGGGGCGTCAAAGTATAAGGGTATATTCGCTATCGATAAAATACATCCTTGGCTTTGTTTTAAGAATAATGATAGTGAATCATCTACTAGTGAGAGTACAGATGGTTAATCAAATATTATCTAAGTTGATATTTAGTACTATAAATATGTATTGTGTGTAGTAAATAGTTAATGAATTTCCTTGATATGAAGGATCGAACTTACTTTTAAGCAAAAATGTAATCAAACAATGTATGAGAAATGATTTGAGTTTATTGGATATATTTTGTTAAGAACAATGATTGAGTTTATATTCTTTTTCTAAATTAAAAGTGAAAAGTTGTCAATTGTACATTTACTCTACTATGTGCGTGAGTATATTTAAGTATGATTATTTATTGTGTTTAGTAATTGGTCAATAGTATAATAATGAAGTTCCATGTTATGAAAAAAAGAAAAAAAAAAGTTAACTGACAAACTAATGAAACAATGTACCTATGAGAAATGATTTGAGTTTATAAGATATATTTGTTTAGAATAATGATTGAGTTTCTTTTCCTGAATTAAAAGTGCGAAGTATGCACATTGTACACCGACACAGAGACAGAACTACATAAAGTGCTATGTGCACGTAGTTATGTTAATTTATACACTGCTATGTGCGTGAATATAGAGAGAGGACTATTTGAAGTGCTATGTGCACGTAGTCATGTTAATCTATACACTGCTATGTGCGTGAGTGTAAAGACAGAAGTGCTATGTGCACGTGGTCATGTTAATCTATACACTGCTATGTGCGTGAGTGTAGTGACAGAAGTGCTATGTGCACGTAGGCATGTTAATCTATACACTGCTATGTGCGTGAGTGTAAAGACAGAAGTGCTTTGTGCACGTAGTCATGTTAATCTATACACTGCTATGTGCGTGAGTGTAAAGACAGAAGTGCTATGTGCACGTAGTCGTATTAATCTATACACTGCTATGTGCGTGAGTGTAAAGACAGAAGTGCTATGTGCACGTAGTCATGTTAATTTATACACTGCTATGTGCGTGAGTGTAGAGACAAAACTACTTGAAGTGCTATACGTAGTTGTTAATCTAAACACTGTTAAGAGCGGAAGTGTAGAGAGAATTCCTTTGAAGGGCAATGTGCACATAACGTTATAAGCCGCTATGACTGAACATTACTTTTGGAGTGTAAAGTGCACAATAGCTGAAAATATTACATATTATGTAAATCTAGAAAAGTAAATATTATCTATGAAATGCGATGTGTATTAAATGTTTGTGTTATTCTTATATAAACTTTTTGCAAAATTTTGTCGTTCGCGGGGACGCGAATCTTATCAGGATGGACGAATTGTTAGCTTGTTTCAAATTCATATCTTAATTTCAAATGATTATTGCGCATTTTCTAAATACATTTGGCTCGTTCATTGAAAATAAGTTGTGAATTTTATTAAAACTTATCGATTATTACGGAAGTTTGGAGTTAATTATTTAAATGTATTATTTTAATACTGAAGTATAATATCCTCTATGGCAACACTGTCGAAAACAAATGATTATCAATCTAAGAAACTTTTAAATGTATTTTCATTATGGTAGGCTGAATGTATTATTTTTACTTTGGCAACACTTAGAAATGACGGTTATGACATTCTCGTTATTTCTGGGTGGGGCAAATGTCATTTTAAAAGTAAAAAAGGTTGTGCAGTGCCAGTGATCATCGAGCTATGAAGCAAGTCGGTTGACATTGTAGTCACGATTCCGTGTGTTTAATAAAGTTATTTTATACAAAGAAAGAACAGTGTTTAATTTAAAAAAAAAGTAGAAGTGTTTTACAATATGCATGAAATCGTTCTTAAATATCAAAGGAATGATTAAATAAAACGGAATATGGGAAAATACCACACAGTTAATTGTAAAGCCGTTCTGTGAACCGTGTATTTTCGGACACAGGACCAGTGCAACACAATTTAAAAGCACCTACAAATATTTTATTAGCTCGACAAAGGTTTCCATTATTTGGCTATCCTTGAAATGACCAACTATTAGTAAGTAGCCTCTGTATAAATATGGTTTATATACAAATTAGGTTGACTAAGTCAATTGCGCGTCGACATGAGCATGGATTAAGTTAGCCCCGTTTCTAGTACAAAGGCCAGGCATGACAATGACAGTTAGCTCTACTTGTTCACACCTACCACCTTACATTGCTGATAGCATCCGCAAACGCTATGGGAAATGGAACCTTATTGTGGGGACAATAAAGCGGTTCATGTGCAGGGTGTTGTCGAATTTGAGGGCGAGTTTATCATGGTGAAAACACGCTAAGCCAAGTTTTAGCCGACCTCGAGTTCTGACGAGTTTTGTAGCTGTAAAGAGAACTTGTATTAATTTCCACTTAATATCGTTTTGTTAATTACGTTTCTATCGGAGCATAATGCTTGAAGTTTAATTGAAGTTAAACGATTAAGCTCGGTGGGTGCGTTCAGTAATTATAAACATTTAGATTGTTTACGCTTAGCGTGAGATGTTCATTACGCAACTATTCTATAATTAGGGCCGTCTGTTCGTGCTCAGTGGGTCATGCAGGGAGCAGAATGGCTCATCATCGCAAATTATCTCAAAGTAAGGGTTAATTATTGTTTACGTTGTTGTTTAGGTAGAAATAATCATTAATGCTAAAGTTATTTTACATCGTTTTAACTTTAATAGCCTATCAATCAGAGCGTTGTATCTACCTAAGCTCTTGAGCGTGCTGGCGTTTCTTTCAGTGTTGGTAGATACCTACTAGATAGGTATATACGCACATAGACTAGTGATCTAGCGTGTGACAGCTGACCAAGAAACAGTAACATGAAGATTCTTACTTATTTTACTCCAAACAAGTGCTAAAGTTCTAAAGTCTCTACTGCCCGCCCAAATACCACAAATTAAATAATAATTCGCTGCACTACTGTTCGAACTATCACAAAACTAGGTGCTGAATAAAATTAATAAATAACAAATGGCGACCTATTGTCGGGAAGTGATAGAACTGGAGTTTGTTCAGAAACTAACTTAGCGCGGCGGATATTGAAGTTGCGGGGAGGAAACCACTCCGTAACGGAGTCACACCAACTGTTAACTACGTTACACTCTGATGTTTTGTTTGCTTCTTCATTTTGTTAGTGTTACTTTTTATTTTTTACATATTGTTTAAGGTTTGTTTCACATTTTGGGAAGTGACAGTAAGATTTTAAAGTTGATAGTGGACGTAGTGCAAGGGATGTAGCGTTGGCTCCCATATAAGTGGGTAGGTACGCACTACGTGTGACAAACTTCTTTAGATACTGGGCCTATTTAATAAAGCCGACTGGCGACAGGTGATAATCTGACAATTTTACGAGTTTGCTTCTTTTAAGTTCGGTTTTTACAACACAGTCATGTCTTGAAAATGCGTCAATTTTGTAATTTTTTGACAAATATGTCGCATTGACAGATAAGTATATTAAATAGAGCTCGGGTTTTTTCTTCCCGTTTCTTAGAGCAGCTCCACTCACCATTTCTTTCAGATTTCATGTTTTTATTATGGGAACAGTGTTTTGATTACCTTTAATTAATTTGGTGACACCTGGAAATAATCCGATGTAGGTACCCTAAATTGACAAGCTTGCAGAATGTCATATTGTCACAGCGTTTGTGATCATATAGCTAGATTAGATTGCAAGAAGCTTGTGGCCACGTAATAATAGCTGAACGGGTCGATCCATCAGGTTAAGCTACGCTTGCCGGGGTTGGACAGGCATCTTTACATACCAAGACACCTCCGTGCCTCGGAAAGCACGTTAAGCCGTTGGTCCCGGTTGTCATTTATAGATCTTTGACATTGTTACGGGTAGTCAGAAGCCCGAAAGTTTGACAACCAGTCTTACCAAGTTGGTCCCGGCTGTCATTCGGGGGTCTTTGACAGTCGTTATGGGTCGTCGGAAGCCCGAAAGTCTGACAACCAGTCTTACCAAGACCGGGAAGGGTATCGTATTGCCCAGGTACTGGATTGTGGAGGTCAGATAGGCAGTCGCTCCATGTAAAGTACTGGTATTCAGCTGCATCCAGTTATACTGGAAGCTGATCCCAACATAGTTGGGGAAAGGCTAGGCAGATTGATTGTTTGTGATCATATTGTAGTATCAAGTTCGCAGAAAATCTTTTCTGTTTTGGAGCGATACAATCGCTTCCAGTGACACAATAACAGAAGCCCATATTTCCAACATCAACCGCTGAACGGACGCTTTTCGTAAATTCCTAGAACCGTTCCCCGTTATATCCTCATTACGTAAAGATATCAATATCAAACGTAATTCCAGCGTCGGCTGCGACATATCTAGCAATCATTCTCATCCAATGACGCGGCAGAAACCCCTCATTTTTCCACAAGACGTATTTTTATAAAACTCCTCCAAAATTAGATCACATTGCGTATCCGCGGACATAAAAAGGGTTCACAATATTTATCTAGGGCGTATTAAATAACGGTAGCATTGGAATAACAAATGCCCAACGTTGGAACCAACAATAGCCCGAATATATCACGACTCAAGCGCTAGAGGGCCGCAATTTCCGAAAGAGCCCGCAAACGGCTATGTTCGTAACTCTAGTAAAGCCTCGATTTAACTTGGTATTGGCTACTAAATATTTATTGGTAATATTAATACTTAATGGTGATATTCGCCTTCATATAAAATAGATCTGCATTGGGGAGATACGCTGAGACATACTTTTATTTTATTTCTTGTTCTCACTTCTGGATGATGAAATCAGTATAAACCATTGGAGATTTGGACTGTTGTACCGTATTATAGAGTTTCTAATTAACTTGAAAGCAATAATTACAGGGCTGTTGCTAAATATGCCGAAACTAATTTATACTGCGGTAGCCTATTAAACCTCGTATTAAAATTTGTTTTTTTTTACACAGATAATAAATCCAGTATTTAAATAGTTATGCTAACTTATTAGTGATAAACGTGTTATGTGGCTTAGGAGCGCTGATTTTATTTTAAAGTTATGATACTAAAGGCCTATTTCACGATGTCCGAATAGCCACTACATTATTATTATTTATTTTTTTGGGTGGGAAATCATCATATGACTCCTCCCGCTTTGGGCAGAGCGAGAGGGAGTGTCAGACTTTTACTGACTAAAACCCACCCGTGTTCCTTCCGTTGCCTATGTGCTGGGGCCGCGATATCCCTTTCAGACAAACCCGCGACCCCAGCAGGAATAGCCACTACTTACCAAATAAATAAAAAAATGGAACAGAATTTGTAAGATATTATCTGCTAAGTAAGTTAACGAGAACTTAATCGTGATGATACAGGCTCTAAAGGTTCAACTGTCTAGTTACTTTGATCAATGTTTTACTCCTGCGAGTAATCAATTATACAAAACTAACGTTTTACTTACAAATGGCAGCGCTCCGCACTAACGATTGACACAAACTAACAATTTAACCGATCATCGGTCTGGCTATTAAATGCACAAAGAGACCATGATCATAGACAAAGAGACCGATTCTAGTTCGGATTTCCGTTGTCCCTACCATAGACAAAAAACGTCACCTCTACGTCAAATAAATATAAAGAAAAAGGTATATGTTAAATATGTTTTGAATAAAATACCAAACTTGTTTAACAAGTTCCAATTTGGTTACAAAAACCGATACAATAAGTTTTACTGTAGGTACATTTACAGGGAAAGGTTCGTTCGAAGCTGGAACTTCTTTCGTAGCAGACGAATTTTGCCGTGTTCGACCTTCGCTGGTAATTTTCTCTTCGTGTCGATCTTTTTCCTAAGATAGATTACTTTCCAAGATGCGGATTATATGGCTAAGTAATGTTAGTTTAATATCGGTATGAAACCTCTTTCCTTCACGTAAAACTCTGACGGTAGTAGGTATTTACATTTCATGTTGATTAAACTTTTTTTTTGCAAGGGAAAATGAAGGGTTTCTCTGTATTCAATGAAAGAAAATGTAATGAAATTTAATTTCAGTCTGCAAACGGTAACTTTCAGTAAAGTTGGAAACTTTTCTACGCGGTTAACTTACATGGTTTTCTTTTATTACTAAAAATAAATGGTTACTTTGTTTTTGATAAATGTTTCTCTTTTTTTGTAACATTCTGGTTGGTTAAGATTTTAACGGCGGACTTAGAAAAGAATGAATTAGGTATTGTAGATCTATGTCTCGATGTGGTGTTTTGAGCTAATATATTACTTATGTATCTAGAACAATACGAAAAAATAATACAAACCCTTCGATATTTTGCCAATTTCTGTTGATAGAAATTAGTTTTTCAACTCAGAAAATAGTAATAAAACTTAATTATTACTTATTTTTTAAGGCTCCCGCTGACATGTGTGACGACATTTTTCTACGGATATATATCGCAACATTGCGTCGCGTTGTTGTGTCGTACCCGGAGCCTAAGGACATTTAGTCCATCACGTTTTAATTGCAGACATTTGCAGAAATCAGTAAACCAATATTTAAGCCTAAAATCCGTCAGAGTTCTGTCTAATTCCGTCCACTGTTAATTAGAATGCTGCATATCCTACAATAATGTACCACATCTCAGTGTTGGTCGTCAATAGGGTTGCCAACTTATTTTTATGACAAATATAGTATTATCGAAGCCATTGCCTGTAATAATATTTTTATTCTTTAAATGCACATTTTTTGCTACTATGAACCTTTATTAACAGGGTTTTTTTTAAATAACTCATACACTCTAAACTAGGGTTACAAAATACCATTAATTCAGCTTTTATGAGATGAATACTATTGCGATCATCTCGCCATTTTGTACTGAAATAAAAATATATTAGTTTCGCCTATTATTATTTTTTCTTTACAAATACTCGTATAGTATTTAGGCCTCTAATATAGCAGGATTATATTATATAGTAGGGTTGGCAACCCTAGTCGTCAATGCAAGATAGTTATAACAACAAATTGATAACCAAGCTTTACAGGTGTATCACGTAATTGGGTGTGCAACATAGGATTGGAGATTAATTTAACTTAATCCTCCGTTAAGAGGTTATAGTGTCGCAGTGTCAAGGTTATTGCGTGTGGTTATCATTTAAGTATATTTTATTTTCCGAAATTAGTTACCTTTGTTTTGTGGTTTAGTAGTGTCTTGGTTTTTACTTTGTTGATGAAGATTCTCTTCTTCAACAATTATTGATTCACATTGAAGATTAAGACTAGAATGAGACGAGGTTTTGCAGTATTACAATTCAATTAAGTAATTACAATGTGAAATTAAATAGTGCTCATAAGTGCTCAATAACCTAACCGTAAAAACCTGCCTAAGTATAATATTATTGTTAAAAAACAAGAATAGTTTTATGATAGCATTTTCATTATTTATAAAACTGCGAATGTCACAACTGGGGCTTAAAGAGCTTAAATAAAAACACGAATAAACCCAGTTATATTTGTACCATCGAAACAA
Organism: Agrochola macilenta; assembly: GCA_916701695.1. NCBI lineage: Eukaryota > Metazoa > Arthropoda > Insecta > Lepidoptera > Noctuidae > Agrochola > Agrochola macilenta. Next base: position 12,648,789 of record OU753562.1, read on the forward strand.
AAAAGGTTATTTTCACGTTTCCTTTTTATTATACCGTCAAATAGAGCTTTTTAACAAAGGCAGTCCTCACAAAGACGAGTAAAGCCTGTGTGACTACAACTCGTTAAAATTTTAATCCGCTCCGATATAAATCTGATTGAAAATGCACCGACGTACGGATCGTTACGCTCAAACAACGAGCGGAGAAAATATTTGGTGTGACGTTACGTGCGCCCCGGTATTTTTGATCTGTAAAACCATTTATTTTCACAATATATACATATTTAGATCCGTATCGGGTTTGTTTGAAAATATTGTTACGTTTTAAACTTTTATCTCCCTTGATTGTAACAAGATTTCTGCTCATAACGGCTTAATTAAATCAATGATCGCGATGACTGACCTCCGGGCTCTGATATCTATCCTCTATCATTTTGAGTCTGCAAGCGATAGGTAGGGGTGATAGACATCGTTATATTTCATTACCGTCATTATATTAGTCTGGTCGGTCCGGCCGGGAGCATTTTCACAAAAGGCCAACCCTAAAGGTTCAATCGGCAAATTGCGCATACGATTCAATGAGGTTTGAACGTCTTGGAGACGAGTTTCCGGCGCAGACGGCTAGATGGCGCCTCATCACGTCTGCACATGCAAACTGTATCATATGTACCTAAGTACCTCATTCACGAATCTGAGGTGTTTTTGCAGCAATCATTTTCAGCTTGAGTGAACGTATGGATCGCGCACAAGTATTTTTCTCCAGCAATTTCGTTTCATATCGGTGCAGTTTTGAAGATGATTTTACAGGTTTGTTTTCTGATTTCGATTTACTTCAGTGAATATAATTTCTTACATATATACGATATAAAAACTTTTATACTATGTACCTATTCGTAACAATATGACTTCTATATGTAATATCAATCAATCTGCCTCGTCTTTTCCCAACTATGTTGGGGTCGGCTTCAAGTCTAACCGGATGCAGTTGAATATCAGTATTTTACATGGAGCGTCTGCCTATCTGACCTCCACAACCAAGTAACTGGGTAATGCGATAGCCCTTGGTAAGACTGGTTGTCAGACTTTCGGACTTCTGACGACCCGTAACGACTGTCAATTATCCACGAATGACAGCCGGGACCAACGGCTTAACGTGCTTTCCGAGGCACGGAGGAGTCTCGGTATGTAAAGATGGTCACCTATCCACAGACCAACCGCTGCAAATGTAGCTTAACCTGATGGATCGACCGGTGCGGCTGTTATTACTTAGCCACAAGCGTTATATAAAACCTTTTTGCTATGTACCTATTCCTAACAATATGAGTTCTTTGCGGAATATTAATAACCATTAATTCATTAAAATTACGGTCATATTAAAACCTCAATGAGTGTTATAATTCACAAATTGTGACAAAACTGTGCCAAAGCACTACTTTCAACCAGGTTTGGCATAAATATGGTGTGTTATAATTTGTTCAAATTGCACTATTTCATGGCGGCTTGCCAACGAGCTCCATTCCAATAGTTAAAGTTACCAAGGTTACTATAACTGTAATGTTGTGTTAGTTATTAGTATCCCGATATCAAGGAGGTGGTTAATGATCTGGTTCAAAAGTATCTGATGAAAATGTAAACTAATAAACCAGAAACAAAATCTGTGAATGCCAATTTGTAGTGCCACTTACAAATTGAGTGCTTTAATTTGATTATTTGAATACTTAGACCCGAAATTCTAATTTTAAATCACCTTAAAGATGATTTTTATTTGACAATTGAGGTTAATTTTATAACCTCGTTGATTTGCAATTACAATTTAATAATTTTATTCTAATAATAGTTGTTCAAAAACCAAGTGAAATATAGTTGAAAGATTCTTAATACAGATGAATGTATGTTATTAATTCCTTTCAATGAGTGATTGCGTAAGAATTTAATCTAAACAGGGTTTGTGTATAGTTGTCGAATACGCCTTACTAAGAAAACCTTGAAAATGTCCTTGACATCAGAGCTTGTTACAAGGTAATATTCCAAGTTTTGAGCATATTTTGGTCTGACCTTGACTTTTTGGGTGTATGACCTTGACTTATGGGTAGTTGACCTTGACCTTGACGATGTAATTGACTACTATCATTCGATACTTTTGGAAAAGACATTAAGTTGAGGCAATGTATTACTACAGTCCAAAAATTTGCGTGGTGAAAAAACAAAGCAATAAAAATAATTATTTTATATGTTTAGTTTGATTGCTGTTCTCGCGCCTCACACAAGATTACTTTTCAATATGAAAGGCCCTTTTACAGACCAACACTAAACAGACAATTCCGAAACAAACATAAAACAATTAGAGTGTAAGTGGACATGTTTCAATGCTTTAAACAGTAAAGCGTAAAGATTCAGTAATAAATACATTTGAAAGTAGTTCAAACATTTAATTAGAACTTCCAAAAAGATCTGTTAAAGGTAATGGTTGTTATGGGATTACATCGTCTGCCACTTGTCTTGAAACAGTCCTTGTTTTGGTATAGACTTGAAACGGGATTAGTCTGAGCACCTACCTCCGCCTCCAATCGATGAAATAAGCCGCTTCTCCCCTACCACGGCAATTTCATTCAGTCATTATGAACTTTGAAACACTACTTTCTTTTCTTTTTAGCCACTGAGTAGGTAGCCAAGTATTCTAAGAGATGAAGCTTTATGATAAAGGCTCTATAGTTTACGCAGTGCTAATGGTTTTTAAGAACTAATGGTTGTTAAGTAATATTTTAAAGCTTGATTTTCTTGCCTGCTTACAATGACGGCTGCTAGACTTGATTGTGGTCATTACGCTTCATATTTACTATAATAGTAGGAGCTCGTGGCTAAGTAATAACAGCCGCATGGGTTGGGTACGCTTGCCGGGGAGACTCCTCCGTGCCTCGGAAAGCACGTTAAGCCGTTGGTCCCGGCTGTCATCCGTGGATCTTTGACAATCGTTAAGAGCCAGTCTTATCAAGGGGTATCGTATTACCCAGTTACTGGGTTGTGGGGGTCAGATAGGCAGTCGCTCCATGTAAAATACTGGTATTCAGCTGCATCCGGGTAGACTGGAAGCCGACCCCAACATAGTTGGGGAAAGGTAGGCAGATTGATTTACTATAATTTATTTATTTATTTATTTATATATACTTTATTGTACACCAGATTATACATTACATAAAGAAAAAGTAATACACTACAAAATATACAATGGGCGGCCTTATCGCTTACTGCGATCTCTTCCAGGCAACCTTGATAATAATAAGTTATGAAGTATCCATATCCAGCATAGGACGTCTCAGACCTGATATTATATGTGAAGTAATAAAAAACGACAGGCACTTCAAGTCGAACTCATAACGCGAAGTATTCCTCAAACACTCAAACGCCACAGGATAATACGTAACACGTCAATTCAATACCGTATCTGTGATTGTCACGACAAGTGATTCAACAAATTGCGCATTTTGTCGTTGTCTCAAGGGGAGTCGTTACGGTTTTATTCTTGTGCAAATAGTAGCGAGCGCCCGCGCCGGGCTCATTCTATCAGTTTCCGGAACATCAACCCCGCTCCTCCATACGATGCTTTGTTTCTGACGGCCGATGTCGGCAACTTTCACACCGACACGTAACTAACAACCCTCTTACGTAACCTGATTACCACTCCGCACGTATCGAACAATCTAATGTACTGTATGATATTGTTTTGACCCGAATTTAATGAAGTGTAACGGTGTGAGATACGGACGCTTTAATACGTTATTATTGTTTCCATTTAAAATAATAACTTCTCGATCTGAGTTCGTGTTAAGGGGGAGTTTATTTTACGTGGAACCTAATTTAATTAAGGCATGTTCATATCTGTTGTTCGTTTAAACTTTGATTTCAATTTTCTGATTGAGTTTAGGTATACAGTTTGATTTAATTTCGTATTTGCGTTGTATCTCCTCGAAATTTTCCCTCTTTAGTTTTGTTACGTAAGGCTGGTAATGGAGGCTTTCTTGCTTAAAATTGTTGTGAAAAACCGAGAGCCCAGGGCGAGACATGCGAAGCTTCTTTTTTACATTTCATTAAGAGGATATCTTCGCTGCGATTATTATATTATCTTGTACTATTATTTTTATCTGACTAAGATCATGAAAGAAAAATTATTTCGGTTGAAAATAAGATCTTTTTGTAAAAGGTGCCTGTTTTAAATTGCTGAAGTATTTATGAAAAAAATATACAAAAGCCGCGCCGCGCCGCTGTAAATTGGGAAATATGTGTCTGCTATTCTTTCAAATGCAAAGTAATTTACAATTTAGTTTATAAAAGTTATTTATGATAACTACGAGTACAATAAGAAAATGTAGTAGCTACCTACTTCAATATTAGTGCTTACAAAATTATACAAATGAACGACACACGAAAATCGACTCTATCAAACATTAGGTTACTGTTTATTTTTATTAAGTTTTTGTGTATCCTCTTAAAAATGTTCACCCTTTGCAATTTGCGCCTACAAATAAAAACCGGTGAAGTGTGTGTCGGACCACGCACAATGAAGGGATTCGTAGTTGGGATGAATTTATAAACAAATTTAACATTGTAGTTGAAAAACATGTTCTTCCCATAGATTCCAACTGCAAATGTAAGTTTGTTCGCACATTATTGAGAGATTCACCATGTTATTTTAAGACTATAGACTTCTTATAGGTTTTCCTGTAATCTTTGAGTAAAGAACCACTCTCTGTATTTTTTTTCAAAACTTTGGGTCATTATTAGTTTCAGAGATAATGGTCAATTTTCATCAATTTTCTTAAATATCTTTAAAAGTATTTATTTTAAAATTATAAAAAAAAATAGATTCTCGCAACAAGCCCTTTCATTAGATTTTTTTTTTAAATTTTTTATTCCCCCCCCCCAAAAGTGACCCCCATATTCAAAATTCATTTATGTACGTTACACGTCCGTGTTTGGGTCACTGATACATATGTGTACCTTTCAGTATAATCAGTTCATTATATTCGGAGCATATTAGATGTGACATACGGACAAACAGACAAACGAGTGATCCTATAAGGGTTCTGTTTTATCCTTTTTGAGGTACGAAACCCTCAAAATTGTTTTTTTGTTGCATTAAGGTGATATAATGTATGATACATTTTACTTCTCATTTATAAAATAATTCATAATTTTTGTAATTTTCATTTAAGTCATTATGTCCCTGTGTGTAACATCTGTAAGTATGTACAAGCCATAGTATAAACGTAGAGGACCAGTATTTTTTTGCTAAAAATAGCCCCAAAGCCAGGCTACCTTTTAGCCAAGTAGGCTGAAGTAGGGTATTATTTATAGCGTCTGAAACTGTTTATAACTCTACGACATTATTTGTAACGCCCACGTACTTACCGACTACTTATATTGTCTTGTCCCTGTCTTTTCCATCTTACAATTTTACTGTAGGGGCAGAGATTGGAATAATGTATTGTAGATACGTGTAAAACAATGTTATTTTTTTTAAATAAAAGGCCTTCTTGATCTGTGAGGGGCAGATATTTCTTAAAGCGGGATGTACCCTTGTTTAAATTTACAAATTTTTACTTTATTGTGTTGGCTAGTTTTTAGTTGTTACGTACTTAAGGTATGGTACCTACCTGCTGGGGTTGCGGGTTTGTCTGAAATGGATATCGCGGCCCCAGCACACAGGCAACGGAAGGAACACGGGTGGGTTTTAGTCAGTAAAAGTCTGACACTCCCTCTCGCTCCACCCAGAGCGGGAGGAGTCCTTTGAAGATTTCCCAAACAAAAAAAAAAAAAAGGTGTGGTACCTAAGTAAATACTACATACGAGTAACATAAGAAAGTTGAGCTGGTTTCTACATTAAACATTTGTAAAACAATGGAATTTTTATTTAAAACGAAAATACGATCTTTCGAAGGCTCAGAAGTCAGACAGAATTCCGCGTATAATTGCAAAACAAAGTTCTTAGGTGAAGGACGGATGAGGGTCAGTCTTATGACTGGGAATAGTGGGTTTTGGCTCTTTTAGGGTCTAATAAGATTGAGTACCTAAGTAATAGAATAACAGTTATATGAAGTGGATTATTTAATACCTACATACTCCACATGGTACCCATTAAATCATTATGTTAAAGGTAATTAGGATCTGTCCCACATATCTGCGTGGGTAATGTAATTCATTAAGTATCAGAGAGCCCATTAAACAGACAAGTAATGACATGTTGCTTTGACCCATCCCCGGGTGCCGCCATGTCAAAATTTGCAAATTTTTCTCAAAGGGTTTTCCAACTCTTTCAATGTACACCAATTAGTGAAAACACGTGGCTTATTATCTTAAGATTAACACTAATTAAGACCCTACGGAGCTCGGCAGAGACCTCAAAGCGAGAGCTTTCCTTTGAAAACATTGCTACTTAATTAAAGCTCATGCCGTTAAACGTTAAAATTATATTTATAAAATGTTTATTTAAGAATTTATGCTCCGAGCTGCATTTGTCTGAAATAGTTCCGTCTGTGTACTTTGCGAACTGTGCACGTGTTTCAGCAAACCGACTCGGAGATTTATAAGTGTCTAATTATTAAATATCTCGTTACCAACTTTATTCTTTTAAGAGCAAACAGCTTTGAAAAAAGAATACAAGTTTTAATGAGTGTAACATTTCTAAGAAATGTAAGAGAGAACTTTCGCAATAGAACACTTCATTGTCTTTGGAAAAAAGTAATTTCATTTAAAGTGATTTATTATTGGATTTTATGTGCTGCTATATGTAAAGATGATACAAATACATGGCTCAAAGTAGAATTCAGAGGACCGTTGCCAAAAAGATAATGAGATTTGCTTATACGCATAACTAATGCCTTTATCAAAGGGTTCGATAAAACACAAGACCGTAATCAATCGTGTTCACTGACCCGTTAGTGAATTTAGTTAATGATTGTGCTTTATGCTCTGATCTAAATATGGTATTAATTCGGTTAATGTGCATTGTCACATCTGATTAGTAGGGCTGTTTTATGTGCCGGATTCGATCTTAATGCGTGCGATTTTCCGACGGGAAAACGAGGAAAATAAGCGTGTTTGCTTCTTTATCTTTCCACTCAAGTTGTAAGAGTTAAGTTAGGGATATGGAAACTAGAGTGTTCTTGGAAAATGGGAAAGTGTGCAGTCACAAGTTTTATACTATTGCTACAACTTGAAATTCAGCGCAATATTGCTGGAGGTCAACATACCTTTTTAATAAAGAAATAAGTAACAGCTGAGTAATAAGAATATCTACGTAGAAATAAGATTTATTTTTAGCACAGTAATTGTTTTATTGAGATATTAAAATGAACCGTGGTCGTTTAATCGCGGCGAGCAAAGAGATATACCTAAAAAACCTAACCAACCTACATATGCGAACCCAGATTACCTACTAAACCACTACCTAAAAAAATCACAGGAAATGTTTATTTTCGGAAAGTCATATAGCTAAAAGACGTAGCCATCATGTCAATCCCGTGTTTTATAAATCAATTAGGTATCCGTTTGGTACCAATATGGTTTGTTTTGATAAGTAATCACACCAATAATCCTCACACGGAACACCATCAAAGATTTCATCGTGACCATTAATATTTATGTTCGAAAAACACATTAGCATTAATTTTAAGCTAAAGGAAGACATCAATAACAAAATGTGAAATGTAAATAAATGAATCCGGAATCAAACATGGGGAAATGTGAACCGCATCGGGCACCGCGTCACTTGTCTGCATTCGCTCGGAATAATCAGATTAGAGATGTAATTTCCTGTGTCGCTGACGATTGGGCCGTCATCGTCATGTCATCACAAGCACAACAAAACGTTTCAATTATAAGTTTTTGACGCATAGAAATGCGGTAGAGTATTTACTACGAGTCTCCAAATGTTTGAAGTGAAATGAGCAAGGAAATTAAATAAGCTGTTGGGGCAGTTTACTTTCCTATAATACTCGTATACTTGTAGATTTGGGGGTTTGTTAGAAACATCTTTCTGGAAGTGTTTTTCTGGTAGCAGACTTTTAGAAACTTTTACGTGTTGAATTGATATATTTTAAATTACGTTTACCTTAATTTTTTTTAGCAATCTCTAGAAACATTTTCAAATTAAAGTAACTTGTATCATTTGCCATTGGTGCCATTGGTGTGACACCCCTTTGCAAAATGGAAAATAAAATCTCTTAACCTAAACGGAACCATTTAACTGTCCATCTAAATCTGTAGTCGCCCCTTCGAAATGTGTTCAATACATCTTCATTTACCGCCGGCTTCCTCAGTCAACAGCCAGCGATACACCTGAGGGCCAATTGTTTCGCAAATTATTCACATCGCTCTTGCACCCGGGTTGACCCGCTCGTAAGCAACTGAGGTCCCTTTCAATTATGCGGTCACGTGTGTAATTCGGCTAATGATACCATTTCGTGACTACCATTCGAGTTTACTGTGCCATTCGCCCGGTTCCCAGGTGTTAAATGGAACTTACATGTTCAGCGAACGTGATATCATCTCCTGTACAGTTTGTAGTAGTTACCTGTGACGTCGATGCGGGCCGTTGCTATTAATATGTCACAGGCGCTTATTTGTTGTCAACTCCTGGCTTTGCTGTGTTTACGTGGAAATAAAGTGAGTGTTGGATAAATACGACTTTATGTTGGTTTTATATGATAAAACTTAAATCCTAGAAAATGCTTAACTGACGTATGAAAAGGCTAACGATAGCAGATAAGTTTGTGGCGTCACGTACTGTGCATATGTGAACGCGCATTAGTATACGTGGCGTCACCTATATTAGTTTAGATAAGTATAGATAAGTTAGTAAGGAACGCACCTTGTTAAGTGGCAACACTAAGCCACGATACGGGGCGTTACCCATACCGGAGCGTCCCTTGGTGGAGGTCGCTAACTGGCTTGTCAACCGTAGCGGGACACAAACTAGATGTTATATCATTAGTTTATTTTATCCCTACTAGTTTAATTAGATAAATATTGTGTACTACTGTGCTTAGCTTTAAACTAGGATAAGTGTATGATTATATATGTACATGAAATACAAGTTGGAGTTTCACTTGCGCTCACGATTTTATCCTCACCTCCAATACGTATAAAAGGAGACAGGTGGAATACCTTCCACCTACGTCCCCAAAAGTTTCTTTGGAAAAACATTATTTTTTTGGTAAATTGCGATATTGGTTTGCTTATGACCTCAAGTTTAGAAAATCTTGAATCCTGAGCTTGTCGTTTTACAAAGAATGAAAAAACGGAACATTTTTGTTGTAATTTTCTTCAACTAAACAAGTCCCAATAAAAATAAAAATAAAAATAAATCTTCTAATAAATCTTTTTGAATAGCCTTATTTACCGATACAGAGGTAGGTACTTGACTGAATATTAGATCCATTTCACTCGTAAACATACCTACTCTTTTTGTTAGAGTTAGGTAGGTATAATAGATACGACACTTTATTACACGCAGATTAATATGTATCATGCATTTCCACAGAAGTAGCTACCAACCTACATAACTAATTAATATGTATCATGCATTTCCACAGAAGTAGCTACCAACCTACATAACTAATTAATATGTATCATGCATTTCCACAGAAGTAGCTACCAACCTACATAACTAATTAATATGTATCATGCATTTCCACAGAAGTAGCTACCAACCTACATAACTAATTAATATGTATCATGCATTTCCACAGAAGTAGCTACCAACCTACATAACTAATTTAAATGTCAACGCGAGTATAACGTTATAAAGAGCCGTCAGTACAGTACATAGTCAAACATTATGCAAGGTCCTAACAGCATAATTTACCTGTCCCATATGAATTAAAAGTAAATTGGAGGTGAGAACCGGACCGTAAAATCTTTTTATGGTTTAATTCAGACGGGCTCGACGGAATTAGCTTTAAACTCATTTATAAAGCGAATAATAGAAGCAGGTTTACCACCTTCTGAATCAATAAATACCTGCATTTAGTTGGTTTGGTTCGTTTTATTAAGGCAAAATTGGCTCGAGCTGGTGCAATTTAACATTGATTCGTCTGGGGGTTCCCGATAATTTACTCCCTATTGCTGATTATATATTTACGCGGACACGTCGAGGTGGTGTATATTATATCTGTTATGTAGGTAGATAAGTACAGACTGACAGTCTGTAGTTTACGTTATAATGATTGATACTTTTGTAGAATGAAAAATTATTTAGCTGAAATGGCTAATAGAGAACAAGAGAAACGGCACCCATCTATCAACCTGCCTAGCCTTTTCCCAACTATGTTGGGGTCGGCGTCCAGTCTAACCGAATGCAGCTGAATACCAGTATTTTACATGGAGCGACCCCTATCTGACCTCCACAACCAAGTCACTGGGTAATACGATAGCCCTTGGTAAGACTGGTTGTCAGACTTTCGGACTTCTGACGACCCGTAACGACTGTCAAAGATCCACGAATGACAGCCGGGACCAACGGCTTAACGTGCTTTCCGAGGCACGGAGGAGTCTCGGTATGTAAAGATGGCCACCCATCCACATACCTGGCAAGCGTAACTTAACCTGATGGTTCGACCCGTTCGGCTGTAATTACTTTGCGGCACCGAAGCAAAACGGCGCCTATCTAATAAAGCTATTTATAAGCTTTAAGATCTTTTTCCAAGTGTAGTAATATCGTAAAATTACCTTACATACTAAACTTGACCAAATCCCGTTTATTCAGCAAGTCTTAGTTTTCTACGCCTCCGTTTAGGCCTCATGCAATAAAGAGTCAACTAGAATGATCCAGCTTTTATACACCTGATTTAGATTTTGACCCGTTCCTGAAAAAGGTTTTATTTTCTTGTGGATCCTAAAACTTGACGGATTAGGGTGATAGAGGTACCTTCCGTTAGATTAGAATCCCAAGCGGCCTAGATACAAAAACCTGCCAACCGTCGTCGTCGTAAAGCATTTTTTACACTTGAATAGGTACGGAGATTTCTTTTCTATGTTGTGGCATCAACAGAAATCAAATATATCTAAGATTTTTAGCGATTCATTGTAAGGCCAAAACTTTGTTATCCCTACAGATAAACCCAAAATTGTATCCGCACGGGTCGATCAGTTTGAGAAGCTTCATCGAGTCTTCTCGCCGCGTATTTCACAGAGCCTAAAGACAAAGGTTTTCAATCAGTGCGTCCGTTATGACTTACGGAGCCGAAACGTGGACACTCACGGTACGGCTGGTTCATGAATTGAAGGTCGCTCAGCGAGCTATGGAACGGGCTATGCTTGGAGTCTCTCAGAGGGATCAAATCCGGAACTAGAACCAAAGTTGTCGACATAACTCACAGAATAAATAAGCTGAAGTGGGAATGGGCCGGCCATATTAGCCGTAGAACCGATGATCGTTGGGGTAGCCGTGACCTTGAGTGGTGACCGCGAATCGGCAAACGTAAGTTAGGACGCCCTCAGGCTAGCCTGAGGGCGTCCTAACTTATGTCACTCCACCTAGGTGGAGTGACGATCTTCGCAGGGTGGCTGTTAGCAGCCGGATGAGAGTTGCCGAGAATCGAGCTGAATGGCGTGCCAATTTGAGAGGCCTATGTCGAGCAGTGGACTGCTGTAGGCTGGTGATGATGATGACGGGTTGATCGATTAGGTTAAGTTGCGCTTGCCACGGTCAGTCCGTAGATGGGTGACCATTTTTACATACCAAGACCCCTCCGTGCCTCGGAATGTACGTTAGTCGTTAGTCATAAGCCCAAAATGTCTGACAACCAGTCTTACCAATGAGTATCGTATTACCAGTAACTAGGTTGTGGAGGTCAGATAGGCAGTCGCTCCATGTAAAATACTGGTATTCAGCTGCATCCGGTTACACTGAACACATAAAGAAACCTCGACCCCTGTCATACAGGTGTTCTAGTTCAGGGGTCGAGACCTCATTGATTTAATGTGTACAGAAGTTTGTAAATAAATTACTATTACTATACAACCTTCGAAAGTTAACGTTGAGCAACAAGTAAACAGTTACTTTTCTGGAATTAACAGCTGCTTTTTAACACACTTTTATAAGCTCGACCTGTACGAGTATCTATCTATCTACGTAACGATCTTTCATAGTCATTTTCCCCAACTTCAAGACGTTCGATTAAGTTTGAAAATTCGCACATGTATCAAGGACCGATGACAATACACTAATTTAGTATCTTGGAGCTGATCTGATGATGAAGCCAGGAGATGGATAGTGGAACTCTTAAGCGACTTCTAGTAAACCCCTCGAATTCGGGCTCATATGATTCGGTTTGACTAGTCCAATATATTGCACTTATTGTCGAGGGTCTGATAATGGAGCCAGGAGGTGAATAGTGGAACTTTTTAGTAGCTACTAGTAAACCCCTCGAGTTTGGGCTCATATAACTCGGTTTGACGAGTTCAATATGTTGTATTTGGTGTCGAGGATCTGATGATGAAGCCAGGAGGTGGATAGTGGAACTCTTCAGCGACTTCTAGTAAACCCCTCGAATTCGGGCTCATATGATTCGGTTTGACTAGTCCAATATATTGCACTTATTGTCGAGGGTCTGATGATGGAGACAGGAGGTGGATACTGGAACTCTTCAGTAGCTACTAGTAAACCCCTCGAGTTTAAGCTCATATGATTCAGTTTGACGAGTTTAATATATTGCGCTTGGTTTTGAGGGTCTGATGATGGAACCAGGAGGTGGATAGTGAATTTCTTTAGTGGCTACTTAACTAGTAAACCGGTCAAGTCATAACTTCGTTGACTTTAGACTTATTAACAAAAAGCGTGGGGCGCTTTTAAGCGGTGTATACTTTTAAATAATTTAAACAAAGCGTTCCACGCTTTTTGATTTAATTATTGGATATAAAAGCAGTAACAAGCTGGATTGGTACTTATATCGTAACTAGTACAAGTCAATTTAATTATTTTATCATTTTTAGTTCGTGTAAACTAAAAATACACTTTTTAGTTTTTTATAAACTATTTTTTTAAATTAACATACGAGTTTGCACAAAATGTGCTTTTGTTTTTCTTCTAAAACGAAATCGTATCACCTTAGCAAACGTTCGCAAGTCAAACACAGTCACAGACTGTCAGTGGCACTATAATTCCAGATTGGATTCCTAGGTCACGACGCAAAGCTTACAGTTTTTTTTTTTTTTTTTTTTTTTTTTTTTTTTTTTTTTTTTTTTTTTTTTAAACGTTGCCCCACACTAAGAATTTCTTCTTGTATCGTGGGTGCGTTTACACACATAGAAACTCACATACACTAACACCCAGACCCGAAACAACTACTTGCAGATCATACAAATATTTGTTCCGTGCGGGGATCGAACCCGCGACACGTTGCGCAGCAGTCGATCGCTCAGCCACTGCGCCAACCGTGTCGTTAAGTTTGTATTGCAGCTTTACGTAATGCAATTATTGTAGCAATATACCAGGGTGGCACAATATCCTATGCAGACTACAAGCTGCAGTCTTCGAAGACTAACTTGTTAACTCAACCACTTCGGTTTTAGTCGGATAAGTTCGGGTATATTCGTGTATTGGTAATGCAATCTATGGCTTTATTATTATATGTAGAAACTGTTCATGAGGTGTCTTAATGGGTTGGAGGTTTTGATAATGAATTGTACCTTATAATTTGTGGTAGAGGGCTCTTAGGCGGATTGAATTGGCAAACCTGCAATAACCATTCATGTTTAATTTTGAATAGACGTTCTAACTGTCTACTTATGTTCTGGTCAACATCACATTCAAGAAATTATTTGGACAAGTCATAAAATATTCTGTTCCTTTCTGTATAAATGAAAAAATTATTACTTTTCAGCTGAATTAATTCAAGTTAAAAGTATACGAATGCCTCGTAGTAAAGGGTGGTAGCTATAAATTATATTAAAATTAAATTACGACATAATCTTATCACCGTAGCCTTTAATTCACCTAATGCGCTATAAGAAATTATGTCCGCTAATTCGTTTTATGTTACCCTAAACTTATCCTAAAATTTTGTATAGATATTTCGTTTTCAGTTGATCCGCTGTTGAAATGGTGAAACGGAATCACCTCCCAGCAATTACATTAGCCAAATTGTATTTGAATGAAAGTATGAAAGCTTCAGTCGCCGCAATAAAATGAATTTCATTTCTCTGAGTGAGCCCGGAGCCATAATTTTGTGCCGTGTTTATGTATTAGAAGTAAAGTACACCATTTTAAAAAACGGTCTATTTTTAATAAAAAATGATGAGATTTTATTTTAATTCCGATTCGGAATATAAAAGGAAGATGAAAAGCCATGGGTTGGTGGTTGTTCTCTTTGATTTGCAAGTCATTTAATTAATATATTTATTTGTTTGAATATCAATGTCGAGTTTTCAGAAAAAACTAAAAAAGAATGTCCTAGAGTTGGAATAAGTCCTGCTGCATGCTACTGGTTAGACTGGAAGTAAACCCCAACATAGTTGGAAACAGGGAGATGATGATAGTTACTTGGAATAAGTTCTGAACTCTTAGACTAGCATATAGGGCACATTTATACATTATCAGCACTTAAAATTTTCACATGAGCAAAACCACCGAAGAACGTACCTATATTTATCAAAAATCCAAACGACCTTACATGTAAAACAAAAAAATTGACCACATTTCTGCGTAACATTTTGTTTTATCAGTAGGTGAGGGTAAGTCTTCAGAGGGGGTACGTTTTATCTCTTCCACTACATGGCCCTCCCCCAGGGTGTTTGTTTCTCGCGATTGATACGTATTATGTGACATCTAGTCGAGCGAGTGCGCGCAATGGGGAAATCAAAAGGAACCCTGTTTGTATTAGGATATATCTAATGCAATTACGAGTATCGTCTGTCTCATCTGCGATATTTTATGGTTCTTGATTGTTTGTATTTGGTTTTAATATTGAATACGGGTTTGGGAATATTTGTTGGAGAGTTACGTTAGTTGACGTATAGAATAGAGTATACGACTCAAGCAGTTGCTTATCTACGTATAGTAGGTATACTCTCTTATATACATGTATAGTACCTAAACAACAGAATTCAGAGGGTCGATGTAAATGGCAAGAGATCTGCAGGATCTACGGTCACCATGGGCATTCCGCAGGGTTCAATTCTAGGTCCTTTCTTATTTTTGATTTATATAAATGACTTACCTTACCACATAAGGGATAATCACAAGATCGTATTATTCGCAGATGACACTTTCCCTTATTTTTTAAATCAAACGTCAGTTAGTCAAATTTTGAACAAGTTAACGATGCACTCTCTAAAGTTGTGCAATGGTTTAATGTAAATAATCTCCTCCTTAACGAAAAAAAGACTAAACTCATTAAATTTTCAACGCCAAATGTCAGGCAGCTAACTACCAATGTTAAAGTAAATGGAATAGAGCTGGACCTGTTGAGTCGACAGTTTTTCTTGGAATCACTATTGACGGTAAACAACAATGGGGTCCACACATAGAAAAATTGTCGGGAAGGCTAAGTTCGGCCGCCTATGCTGTTAAAAAAATTAGACAGATAACTGACGTCGATACAGCCAGAATTGTTTATTTTAGTTACTTTCATAGTCTTATGTCATATAGGTTCTTCTCTGGGGAACCTGTTCGGACATTAACTCTATCTTTGTTCTACAGAAAAGGGCTGTTCGAGCCATTTACAACCTAGGTCCGAGAGATTCCCTTCGAGAAAAATTCAAAGAAGTAAATATTCTGACTGTAGCCTCACAATATATATTTGAAAACCTTTTGTATGTACACAAAAACATATCAACTTTTAAGAAAATATCCGATATTCTTAGTATAAATACCAGGAATAAACAACCTTGCTGTACATCACACTCGTCTCCACAGAGTAGGCAACTTGTTCATGGGTCAATGTATACGCTTTTACAACAAACTTCCCATTGACATTCGAAACTTACCCATTAAACGACTTAAAAATTGTATTAAAACCAAACTTTGTAAAAAAGGGTACTATAAAATTTCTGATTATTTAGAAGATAAAAAAGCTTAGGATTGAGCTGCTCGCTCTGCTAAACCTTGTGATAAAACCATAAAACTTGACATTAGAATTATTTAGTAAAATCATCAAAATATACCAGTTTTATTTAAACATTCATATTATTGAATATTACATTCAAAATGACATGATTACTTTGTAAAGTATTATATTTTTTAATTACCTATTGTGAATGTGAGGACTATGTGGATATTTTAATTTTTAATGATTTTTTTTTGTTTTCTCTACTCAGTTTTTTTATTTCCTTTCTCATATAGTTTTAATAATGGTTTGACGGTTTGAGTAGTTTATGCGGCCTACCCAAATGTCCTTTCTTAGGTATGTTCGTCGAGTTGAGCTCCTTATGTTCTGAGTTGAGCTCCACGATTACTGACAAATGCTTGCACTGACTGGACAGGTCCACTCAAATCTGTGTGGTTCTTTTCTCAAAAGACCATTTCAGACACTAATCTACATGGTCCTCATATGGCTTGACCAAGATTATGTCTGGACTTTAAAAGAGACTGTGACCTCTGAGTTTGTTTCGGCATTTCTTCTCAGAGTAGTCGGATAGGAAACGCCGAACTCATCTAGCAAATATATTTATTTTTATTTTTTATATGACGTGTAAAAGTGATTCCTATATCCTATTTACAGAATAAACAATGTCATTTCATTTCGTTTCATTTCATTATCATAGGATGTTTCTGCCTTTTATTGATACATTACAATGGTCCTAAGAAATGAGCGTTTGCTCAACAAAACGTAATGTACCTTCAATATCATATGTTACAATACAAGGTTTAAGTAGTTAGTCAACAACACAAAACCGAAATAACTTCATGTCTTCGGTATTTTCCTACAATTTCCCTTTACAAAACTCAACTCTTTCGTATTTTAATCCGACCCTCGGAAACGCGGCAATATTTATCACGGCGGTATTAAATAAGGGTAATAATGGAATAACAAATGCGTTGCCGTCGACTGACATGACAATACCTCGTATATATCTTGCGGTAGCTCTAGAAATATTTCTTGAAAACTTTTCAAAAGAAATACATGATGTTACCTACAATACCTAGATTGTAGGTAACATCATGTATTTCTTTTGAAAACTTTTAGTATACGTTGAAAATTATTATGTATGGCTATTGTTATGACATCTCCGGTCTGCTGAGTTTAAGTGCTCGGTTATGGCCGGTCGACCGAGAAAAGTATGAATTTTCCGAAGCCCAGGTCAAGTTGGGTCGTATGTCAGAATTATGAGAATTTGTTCTGTGGAAATTGCGGGGATCTACGACAAATATGATGGTAAGTAGGTAGGTATTTCCTTTTTGTTGATAGCTCTTTCCTGACCTTATTTTTAAAGGTAAAGAAAGCCGGTGTCATATGACCAAGTTAGTTGTAGAAGCGCAAATTTGTGTAGGTTACTGAGAGATAGGTTTAAGTTATTTTTAAATGGATCGCTCTGTTTAAAAGCTAGATGACTTTGTATGTATTTTTTTCGATTCTAACTTAATTGAAATACCTTTTACATGAAACTTTCTATTAAGGCTGTAATTTTTAAATCCAAGTTCTATTTCTCACTCTCCTCTTTTACAATAACCGGTAGCGCTCTAGTGAAAAAGGGGTACAAATATTCTTCCATCTTATATTTTCACGCACGTTTTCCTTTTCAGCGAAAGCAGGGGTTTTCGTAGAACCCCTTTACTAAACAGGTTGATGCTCAATTCCTGCCGGATCGGTGTTTAATACCATACATGACAGGTGACACGCCCTATCTTTGTTCTAATGGCATTATATTTCCCAGAATGTTGTTCTTTACTGTTAGTAGTATTGATGCCTTTGATAGATTTTTTTAGATATTAAGTTTGTTCATAGAATAAATAAAAAACCGGCCAAGTGCATGTCGGACCACGCACAATGAAAAGTTCCGTAGTTGGGATTAATTTATCCCAAAAACAAACTTAACCTTGTAGTTGAAAAACATATTCTCCCATACATCGTTAAAAGTCACGGTCAATTCTCCAACTGCAAATGTAAGTTTGCAAAGGCAAACAAAAAAAAATTATGTGATAAAATTACAAGTTAACGATTCTCGGATTTTTTTATTTATTTGCTGAGACCTTACTTCTTGCCAAATTTCTTGATTCTAGGTCAACAGGAAGTACCCTAGGATTTGATTTAATTGCGAGTATCAAAATATATCGCATAAGTATGCCGTAATTTTCTATTGCGTTAACTTAAAGCCTTGATTTGTTTGAGCTCCAAGGGACCGTAGACCCTCTACGCGTTCCTGAGAAAAAGGGTCTTGACAGACTGACAGACAGACGGCCAACGAAGTGATCCTATAAGGTTCCGTTTTTTCTTTTTAGGTAAAGTACCCTAAAAAACAGCTGTTGGTGTCGGTGAATAACCGAAGGTTTTGTCAAGTAGGTACTTTTGGTTAACTTACTGAACAATTAGGGCAAAATTGGCATATACGTCGTCAGAGGATGCTGCTGACCTTCTTCTGGACCTGATGATAGGTATCGTCAGTTAAATGGATAGGAGATTAACCAATAAAACATAGATACTTTTGGTTAGAAAAGCTTTGATCTATTAATTTCCGGAAAAATATTGTTGTTTATTGTTATCCCAAAACCTGGCATTAAACTTCGTTCTTTTGTTGTATCAATGATTTCAGTTTCAGAAAATTAACAACATTAATTGAAGGTGTTTTGTCTAACTTAAATGGAGTTAAACTTTAACAAGTTAAAGTAAATCTCAAGTTAAAATTACAAAGTAAAATATTTCTCTAAGTTGGCTAGCGTATGAATAAATTTACATAAGCAGTTAGGCCACATTGTGTACTTACTTAAACTATGATTTTTCAGGTATTTAGGTAGTGACCTGTTTTCCATAAATTTCTAAACTATCTCTAGGTAAATTACTACTAAAATTAATTCTTTTTGTACTAAAAAATCTCACGGCAACAACCATTTGTGTAATATTTTTTTCTGAAAATTGCCATTTCTTCGTCGCGGGCTGTTAGAAGCCGAAGTAATGTTTCTTTTACCGATTTCAGACCTTTTTCCTTAGCAACAGGCTAATAGTTTTCCTACTAAAAGGTATGACACTTTATGATCTAATAGAGTAACGTAGGTGCATAAAGGCAGTTTCAGATTGTGATCGTCATAGATTTATCAACGTCGGTGATCGCTATGGCGGTAAGCTTGGCGATACGTCGTGGGTCGACGTGTCTCGAGTTATCAAAGCCTAGTACTTCGTTACCTACGAATAAACGTGAATTATTTGTAGTGAAGAGTTTTTCTGTGAAATCGTTTCTAAAATCGACCTAGAAGACACCGAAGGATCAGGACCAAGATAGAGAGGTCAATAATGTGAAGCAGTGGACTGCGACTGGCTGAGTTAATTAATTACTGAAACTTTATATATACACCCACAATACAATGCCGCCCATGAGCATATGACCGCCAGTATTTTTCTGAATATTCATGAACATTATCTAAAATTAACTTTAAAAGGGAGGGATATCGTATTTTTTTTTCTTATATACAGGATGTTAGGCAGACGGTTAAACATACGAAAATGTCGGATCCGTGGGGCCGTCTGCTATGTGTTTATGCCCATTATCAAGACCCAAGCCCCACGGATTATTTTAAATGACTTTTTAAAATTTTATTCGATATGCGTCGTTGCCCAAAATTCAAACGTTAATAATTTCATTTAAATATAACAAAACTGGCAACATTGTTTTCATTTTCATCTATACTAACTATAGAAACTTATAAAATTCGTATTTGACGCAGATGATTGCTAGAAAATAAAATTACGAGCCCATGTTCATGTTATGTTATTGATTTTATATTTTATTCATTTTCAACAGTCCCGTAGTCACGGCCTGTGTTCGAAAGTGAGTACTTAAGCTACGTTTGAGCATCGTTCATGCTCGTAGCAACTACGAGCGTAAGCCTATTAACTCATCGTCTACGAGTTTTTGCCTACGAGCCATTTGCTACGGTTAATTTTTTACAACTGGAGGGAAAAAGCTGATGTATATAGTTACTTTGTTTTTTCGTGTAGCGGGAGGCCGATATCATAAAACATAAAGTAGGAAACTCACACAACATCTAGAATGATCCAAGCTTTAGCCACGAAGAACGTAACCCTGTCCATCTAAGCGAGCATTTGAGAAGAAAGGGTACGATAAATAAGCGTTGACACATTCGAGGGTTAGCATAGTAAATCTATCGGCAGCCGTTCCTATTGTGAGTGTATTCTGGGCCTAAAATGTTATTTTTTCTTGACTAGCCTAAATAGAGCGTTTAGGGTATCGTATTTGAATAAAAGCCTTCAAAGTTATCTAACCTAAAAGTATGTTTTTATTTCGTTGTTTTTGGTGAAAACATTATAGAAATTTGTACTAGTCGCCAGCTTACAGCTGCGTCTCTTAGAAGGACATGCGTCTCAGAAAGAATAAGAAATGAGCCGCGATTAAAGCTAATAAATGGTTGCTTTAGTTACTACTACGTTAGAGTGTACATTAGTTACATTAGACCGTGTCTAGAAAAACAATTCTTCAGTCGTTAAAACATTTAGTTTAGTTAGTTTAATCGCGTTTGTGAATTTATTTATTTAATACTTCAAGCACACAAATCTACAGGCGCGGACTTAATGCCATAGGCATTTTCTACCAGTCAACCTTTGGGTGATGCAGAGACAAACAGTTGTAGGTGCAATAGCGAGAATCCTATAATAATAAAACTATACATGTAATATGTACACACCTAATTATATATAAATATAAGTACACATAAATATACTAAAACACCTAAGACAATCAATGACCATTAACATTACGGATGTGATGCTACTGCCAGTTACTTGCGAATGTGCTCGCGAACTTTAACTTTAAAAGATAATCGGTGGATAAATAAATACAGACATTTATTGAAAAAAAATCTACAATTCGACTTTACAATAACTCTCTTAGATACTTAATAAATAAATTGTCATCAAGAACAGTATGGGTACTTATTGTACGTGTTCATTAAATAACAATTTGCGAATGAATATACAATATATTTAACACTAAATTCTCATAATTTTTATCCATCGAATTGATGTGTCAGTTTGACATTCTTTTGTGGTAGTCATCATAGACTCCAGCCAATATCTTGCCTGTTGTGAAGGTCGGATAAGTGCTCGCTGAATGCATTGTCACACAAACAGCAACCAACATTATTTCATGGCGCACATCTATATATATAAAATGATAAGCTGACTGACTGACTGGGTGATATATCAACGCACAGCCCAAACCGCTGGTCCTAGAGACATGAAACTTGGAGGGTGTATTCTTTGTGAAGAGTAAGTATCCACTAAGAAAGGATTTTTGGGAATTCCACCCCTAAAGGGGTAAAATAGGGGATGGAAGTTTGTATGAAAGTCCGTCAGCTTTGAAGTTAGGATCTTCAAATTTTGTGTTTAGGCTGACGATTGAAAATTAATTTATATGTGTATCAGCGTTTTTGATAATTCCACCCCGAAGGGTTAAAAAGGGGGATGAAGTTGAAAAGTCCATAATTTTCTAAGAAAAATCACAATTTTTTTATCTAGGCTTATGGTTGGAAGATAACGCAACGGTGTTGTTAGAATTTCAACCCTTAAGGGGGTGAAAAGGGGGATGAAATTTTGTTTGTAATTAAAGTTCTTTATTTTTTAAGTTAAAATCACAAATATATCGGCTTATTATTCTATTATATTCGCAACCCACTGCTGGGCTCGCCACATTTGAGGCAATAAGTCCTCTCTTTGAGGAGTGACTAGAAAGGCGCCGCGGCGTCCTCACCTTCCACCTGACGCAGGTCTTCACCGGACACGGTTGTTTCGGGAGGTTCCTGTTTCGCATAAGGCGGGAGGAAACGCCCAGGTGTCACCACTGTGTGGATCACCCGGAGGACATGGTGGAACATACGGTGAAGGTCCGCCCGGCTTGGGCGGGGCACCACCTTGTCCTTGTGGAGGCGATCGGTGACAGTGATCGGGAGAGGGCGTGGCAAGCAGTCAGCTCCTTCTGCGAAGCAGTAATGCTCGCAAAGGAGAAGACGGAGCGCGTGAGGGAGAGGCAGATGTCGGCACAACGGAAGGGGTCCGCTAGGACCGATGCCTGCCGGGGTCGCGGGAAAGTCCGAAAGGGATACCGTGGCCCCTGGCAACGTACAGGTAATTGAAGACACACGGGTGGGTTTTAGTCAGTAAGAGTCTAACACGCCCTCCCGCTCCGTCCAGAGCGGGAGAAGTTATTTGATCATTTCCCACCCTAAAAAAAAAAAAGGGTCTGAAAAGGGCCATGAAGTTTTGTATTGAAGTTGTTCATTCGCTGAATTTTGTATTCAAGTAAAAATAATATAAGTGCACGTGTACTGCTACTAACTTTACAGTATTTTACATAGAGCGACTGCCTATCTAACCTCCACAACGCAGTTACTGGGCAATACGATACCCCTTGGTAAGTATGGTTGTCAGACTTTCGGGCTTCTGACTTCCCGCAACGACTGTCAAAGATCCACGAATGACAGCCGGGACCAACGGCTTAACGTGCTTTCCGAGCAACGGACGGGTCTTTGTATGGTCACCCATCTACAGACCAACTGCGGCAAGTGTAGCTTAACCTGATCGATTGACCTGTGCGGCTGTTATTATTTAGCCACGGGCCCCTCCCCCGGAGAACCCCCCCCCCCATCCCCTTCTCCGGGAGAATCGATATAGATATAGATTAGGATAGTAAGGATACGAACAGAATGCGATACTGCTCATCCCTCATAGCAAATAGCGTGATAATTTGTACCCTACAGACTGACCACACATATAGGGAACACCTATGCAATGTTATTGAGGCCAAAGTACTAACTGGATCTGCCAGAGGAGAAACAGTCTTCGTGCCGCGTATACCACTGATACCAAATAATGACCTTCCGTTTGAATTTAAAAGATTGCAGTTGACTATTAATAAGTCACAGGGACGAACTCTGAAATTTGCTGGAGTTGATTTGCGGCAAGACTGTTTCTTCGTCGGCTAATTTTATGTGGCTCACTCACGTATTAGCTCTCCAACTAGCCTGGTTGTTTTAGTGTCCGCTTCCGAATTAGTGAAAAACATTGTATATAGAGAAATACTGTAAAGGATTTAGGTAGATACCGGTCCTTTACAGTAGGTATTTCTTGACAGTATTCCTCAAATATCACAGATAGTGGAGGACAATTAGCCATGAACAAAGCTCTATATTGTAGTTGTTATAATAATTCATAAATATCTAGAAAAAAGAATTTATACTCTACGCAGACGAAGTAAAATAAAATAGTAACGAAGTCAAATCTTACATTGAATATTCGAGTCTGATGCCGAAAACATAGTTTTTAGAATTTTGGTCTGTTTGTTTGAATGTACGAGTATGTTCCGGTTTGCACAAAAACGGATGGACGGATTTGGATGATAATTGGCACACAGAGAGTTTATAACCTGGATTAACCTATAAGTTATTTTTTAATCCAGGTAGTACGTTCCCGTCGGATATTTTCCGACATCCACGCGGGCGAAGCCGCGGGCAAAAGCTAGTCGCAATATAGAGGTAATTCTAATTAATTGATAGATTGTAGGACTTTGTTCGTATTGTTACTTTAACTCGTTCCCACTTGTTTCATTGATTGTCTTAATCACTGAATTAGAAGCAATTAAACTTTTTCTGGATTTCTGGTTAATTTGAAAATTGTCTGCAGTGGGAATGCATTCTTCGGCGCATTGTTGACAGCTTTGTTTGAACCTGAGACGTTCAAACTATTCAATCCATTGTTAAAAGTGAAACTGGAAGACCGTTGAAGCTCAGAATTTTGTATGACATAGCAAAGAATTTTAAAAAACTTTTAGAAAAATCAATCTCCTGAGAAAGTCTTTCTCCAAATATGCACTGCGCTTAGCAAGGTGCGCTAAAAATGCCTCCCCTATGCTCTTGTTCCTACTTTTTTGATTGATTCAACTACCAATCTGCCTAGCCTTTTCCCAACTATATTGGGGTCAGCTTCCAGTCTAACCGGATGCAGCTGGATACCAGTATTTTACCATGGAGCGACTGCCTATCTGACCTCCACAACCCAGTAACTGGGTAATACGATACCCCTTGGTAAGACTGGTTGTCAGACTTTCGGGTTACTGACGACCCGTAACGACTGTCAAAGATCCACGAATGGCATCCGGGGCCAACAGCTTAACGTGCTGTTCGAGAAACGGAGGAGTCTCGGTATGTAAAGATGGTCACCCATCCACAGACCAACCCCGGCAAGCATAGCTTAACCTGATGGATCGAACCGTGCGGCAGTTATTTCTTAGCCACGAGCTCCTCCATTGATTGACTCAACAAACAACACTTCAAAAAACAACGTCCTCCCAATAACAGCACAATGATCAATTTCTAACACTGTTTTATGTTCGAATTAGTGCTGTGCAAACGCGAGCGTGTTACTTGGACCGTGTTTATTGGCAACATGTTAATGGAGTGAGCTCGCCGTCCCGATATTGTTGCTCCCGAGCGCCCGTGTCCGCCCAATCCCGCACGATACTGTCCGATTCCCGACGCTTCACGCGATCCCACTAAAATGAATAGTGCACCGATTGAGCTCCCACTTTTAATAAAAAAATATTTGTTTTTAGGATCTTTTTTTTGTGATATGGGTATGGGAAATATTTGTGGATTTTTGTCAGCGTAAGCTGTAAACTTCAGAGATGCTTGAAATTTCATATAACGAAACGAAATACTCACTGGCCAATATTCCAAGCAATGTCAGCCTCCGTAAACGTAGGATATGGTGTGATTTTTATGGGATATTTTCTGCTGGTTTCTACCCATTTTTCAGATCGTAATCTTCCTATGATTACTTAAGTTGAAGTATTTACAGTGTTTTCATCTTCTTTTATTAAACACGGATTAAAGCGTTGGAAAAACCATCCTAAAGTATTCGTTACTATTCTGCTTATAACTATTTAACTTATTATTATATCTGTTTAGCTATCCAACTATTGCATTCAATTACGTCACAGTAAAGTAGGCCATGGACCATGTCGAGCCTAGCAAATTAGAGGAAAATTAATCTACCGTGATGAGATAATGTCAGCCGTTGAATGTTAGGTGTCGATGCAGCTACATTAGGCCTAGCTAACATTAACTGGGCCATAAATCATGCCAATTGCATAATTTGCACTCAGTATTGATAATTGACGTGCGCATACGCAAATAGCAGCACGCGATTGGGCTCGTTATAAGGGAACAAAGCAAGCATGTTGTTTTTAAAGAGACTAAAGCTTAGTGTTGCCTATCGTTGTGCCCTAAAGTTAACTTTTAGATATGGGCCTGTTTTACCATCTTCTGATAGGACTATTACACTACTAGAAGATTTGTGGAAAAAAGGAACAGTACCGAACTGTTTGCACAATTTCGTGCTACGTAAATAAAGTCAAAGTCAAATAATTTATTTCAATTAGGCACATGAAAGGCACTTTTGAGCGCCAAAATTTACAAAAAAAATCATTAAAGATTCTATTCGCCGCTAATCGTAATCTAATTTTAACTTATCAGACGGCGGTGAAGCAGCCCTTTAATATTTCAGATAGTAAATTGCAGCTATAATTCGAAACAAATGAATAGTTCAGGGCGTAATAACAGTACATTGTACAAAAGCATCTGGAACAATGCGCGAAACAAAGCTCGTATCAGACTGTACCAAACTACGTTTCTATTCAATTGGCGATTTTCTATCTGTACAGTGTACTCGCGGAATTTTTCATCGGTTTGTAATCCAGTGCAATCGCGATGCGGACAATCTGTTCGGGTCGGGTTCGTTCACAAAAGCTCTTTCGAAAATAGTGGACGAAACTTCGGGAATATCTGAGGCCGTAATAGATACTCGTAGTAGTCTATTTTGCAAAATTTTGGTTTCGATATTTGAGTTTGAATGTTTACTGAAATAGTTATTTATGCTACAAGTGCGGAAGGTAGGTGATATCCGACGAGTGTATAAGTCGACACGAGTCGGAAATCATCTTACGCACGTGTATCATACAACGTTTTACTATGCACTGTGCGAAGAAAAAAAAAAAAAACCGGCCAAGTGCGTGTCGGACCACGCACAATGAAGGGTTCCGTAGTTGGGATGAATTTATCCCAAAAACAAACTTAACATTGTAGTTGAAAAACGTGTTCTCCCATACGGAATGTATGGGAGATCATGTTTTTCAAACTGCAAATTTAAGTTGGTTGATTATTTCTCGGTAACCTGTACCTTGTTTACTACCCTGTTTCTTGTTTACTACGGAACCCTAACAACGAGCGAGCCTTACGGTAGTCGCCTATGATGTGTAACATCTAACATAATGACGACGTATCGTCGTACGCCCGACAGGGTCCACAATGTTCATATTA
Organism: Agrochola macilenta; assembly: GCA_916701695.1. Classification (NCBI taxonomy): domain Eukaryota; kingdom Metazoa; phylum Arthropoda; class Insecta; order Lepidoptera; family Noctuidae; genus Agrochola; species Agrochola macilenta. Next base: position 12,675,304 of record OU753562.1, read on the forward strand.
TTTTGTTAAACCTACCACCTATGTTCACATGTGGAAGCAATAAATATATTGAGTATTGAGTATATAAATGATAAAAACAACATTCACTCAAAAGACCATCTCAGACACCAATCTACATGATCTTCACATGATCTGACCAAGATTATGTCTGGACTAGAGACTGTGACCTCTGAGTTTGTTTCGGCCTTTCTTCTCGGAGTAGTCAGATAGGAAACGCCGACCTCATCTAGTTTAAAAAATATGATTGACGTGTAAAAGTGTTTTGTCCAAACCCACTTACAGAAATAAAATCATTTATCATGACTTTCGACTTAGATTTTTTACTTAGACTTCGACTTCGATTTCCACTTCGACTTCGACTTCGACTTGGACTTTGACTTTGACTTTGAATTTGACTTTGACTTTGATTTTAACTTTGACTTTGACTTTGAATACTTCGACTTTGACTTCGACTTGTGTGATGTTACGGTCTCTTTTTTATTGCTAATAAATTGAAAACATCCCCTTAATATTTTTCAACGCCACAACTGAGTAATCTCCGAATTTAGACTTTAATTGATTGTTTGCCATGGCAAATTCAATGCTATTTTTACAACATTCTCTCAATAGTCTGTGCTAATTGCTCGTCGTTGTTTATTTATGTGCGCATTGGCAGAAAAACGTTCCACTGCGGATGTTCGTAATCCGTACCTTGTTTTAGCAACAAAACTACATTTATTCCGATTTTAATCGAGTTCTTTTTATTCGGGTTATGTAGATTGTAGATGGCCATGTATTGCTTTCGGCGAGACTGGTATGAGATACGAGTAGTATTTTTTTGAGGTTGAAAATTTAAACGTCTACAACTGTAGACTAAGTAAATCTTTTTTATTTTTTATGATGATGACGTCACGCTGTAGTAGTTGCGCTGACGTTTATATTCGGGGTCACCAATTTAGAGGTATGAGGGTGTAAAGTTCATCATCCTCTATAGAAAAGGGAGGATCCTCCGACCAGACGGGTGTCGTGTCTGGCGGGTAACTGCCCAATGGTTAAAGTCAGGACCTTGTATATATGTCGATCGCGCGGTAAACTCTAATTGTGCGATGCAGGATTTGAGTGACGTCAGGTCTTTGATGCGTAGTTCGCATGTGGCGATGTAGCACAGTATTTTTGCCGAAGCAAATTCTTGAAAAGGTTTTGGGTAAAAAAAATACAAACATAAACACTGATTGTAGTTGTCACTAACTTATTCATTCGCTTGTCACTCGTCGCCATAGAAACCTACTGTTACATTCAAAATTGTGCTCTGTGCGTGTGTTATTGTTTGTTTGTTGTTTATTTATTTATTTTTTATTAAACACTTTCCCGTACCCTTTTGCACATTTTAGCTTGATATAAATATTCTTGAACGCTATATAGCTCATTGTTTTCCTACTGGACTTACGAAACGTGTCAGTTTATACGAGAAATTCGATATTGGGGTGCTGAGTTGATTAAAATCATGCATCAATGTTTCGGTGCATCAAGTGTGTTGCACAACGTATTTAGAGACGTGCAGCCAGTGAGTTATCCATGCAACTGCAAAGCATCTTGATGGAGAACAAAACATCATGACGTGTTAAGGTGATATATTGAAAAAATGTGCTTTGTCTTTATCGTGTACCTTATTAATTTTATGGAATAGGGATTCAATATTTTGGTGTATGTTTTTTGACTATATGGCTTAGTATTCTGTAAAAGAAATACACGATACAATGACTTTTTCTCGATACAAAAAAATTACAAAGTTTCAACAATTTTTATGAGTATCAAGGCGTAACGCTTATGTTTTTTTCAATGGATTTTTCTTTAAAACATTAAGAGTAATCGTATCAAGGTTTTTGAAAAGCAGTTTTAGCTTTAATGATAATTTTTATTTATAAAAGACGGCAATTTGATAGGGCACATACGTTGTTTTATTTCGAGCGCACACATTATCGCCAACCTTTCTTTTGCGTATCAAAAGTAATGTCATCACTCTCGTTTATTAATAAATCAGTCGGTCCAGTGGGGCTCATCGACGATGAATCTACGAGATGTCATTTTTTTTTGCAAATCAATGCGTTGAAATTTACGTGATTTAAATAATTATGTTTACAGAAAAGGTTAGTAGTTTAGTAAGTTAAAGTAATTACTTATTACAATTAGTGTTGAATAAGACTGTGTGTGTGTGTGTGTGTATTCTTGTGACTATGAACGATATAACATAGTTTTGTCTGTTTATATTTTGTGGCGACATTTAAATTATTTAAGAAATAAAAAACCAAAACTGAACAGTATCTGCAACGTTTGGAGTATCTGCACAGTGCAATCAATGAACTAAGCAAAAAGACGATGGTAATAGTGAATCGAATTCTTCATCTTCACCAACCACCATAACCAACATCAATGTATTCACGCCTTGCAAAGTAATATTGGGTAAGCATAATATTTTTTAAGAACGTCTAATTTTATACCTACAACTACAGCATAACATAATTATAATCATTGTTTATTCATTCCTTGACAATTCAAAAGTGCCTGTAAATGGTTTAATTGAAATAAATGCTTTGAGTTTGAGTTTATCTAAAGAAATAGGCTAAAATAATTATTCGTTTTTAGATTTGAAATACGTGAACAATACATCAATATGTCAACTACTGTCACTACGAATTGAGCTACGAATGATAGAGCACAAAAAAGGAATGGAGTCGCATTTGAATTGAAAAAAAAAAGGTGAGTTTTACCCGACTACGGCAAAGCCAAAGAAGGGTTATGATTTTAACAGGCTATGTATGTATGTCCACCTGTTTCCTCAATCAATCTGCCTAGCCTTTTCCCAACTATGTTGGGGTCGGCTTCCAGTCTAACCGGATGCAGCTGAATACCAGTATTTTACATGGAGCGACTGCCTATCTGACCTCCACAACCCAGTAACTGGGTAATACGATACCCCTTGGTAAGACTGGTGTCAGACTTTCGGGCTTCTGACGACTCGTAACGACTGTCAAAGATCCACGAATGACAGCCGGGACCAACGGCTTAACGTGCTATCCGAGGCACGGAGGATTCTCGGTATGTAAAGATGGTCACCCATCCACTGACAAACCCCGGCAAGCGTAGCTTAACGTGATGGATCGACCAGTCCACCTGTTTCCTCATAACTCCTAAATTACTCGTCGTATTTGAACAAATGAGGTATCGTTGGAAGTGTCTTGTTTTTCCGCTAACCAAATATTTTATCTATTTATTACACATAAATATACTGCATGGAATTACTGTACAGGGTGGCAGGGACATCGACGCGAAAACTGTTACCATGGATTCAGGACATGATTCTAACCACCCCGCGTTGTTTTTTTTTTATTTCTTACTTACTTTCGGCCGAAAAAGAAAAAGAAGCTTCGGCTTTAATCTTATTTTCGGCGGAAAACGAAGCCGAAAATGATTTAGACATTAAAATATACACGTATAGTAATAGTACACTGAATCTTGGTTGTTTTTTGTTACACCTTGGTAGAGAAAATTTATGCGAAAATTTATGCTATGAATAAAAAATACAACATAATCCCGCTTCACAACTTCAAAACAAAATCGCGTCAGTTTAAGTCAGCAGCTGGGTGAAACCACTAGCGGACCCAATTCACCACAAAGTTAGCCGAACGTCACCTGATATTGCCGAGCTTTACGAAGTAGGCCGAATGACGCGCGACAATTCACGAACCTCTGATTTTCGGCTTAGTCGAAGCGTAGGCTGGTTTACGGCCGAAACATGTTTTTTTGGCCGAAAATGTCCGATAACGAAAACGAAGCTTTGGTCAGTCACTAATTACCACACAAAAAAAAAAATGCGATAACAAACTTACATTTGCCGTTTGATAATTGTTCGTGACGTATATCGTTGAATGGGAGAACATGTTTTCAGGCGTAGGTTTGAGTTGGAACACCGAGGTGGTTTTTAGTCAGTAAATGTTGGACAGACCCGCCCTGGGGCGGGCGGAGGATATTCAAGAGGATTTTCCACCCCGGAAAAAAAAAACTACAATATATAGTTTTTTTTTTTGTAAGTTTCAAGAACTTCAGACCCAAATGGAAATTTCAACCATGATCCCTTTGTGACTGGTTTAGAAAATTTATTATAAAATTATATTTAGTATAAACGTGATTTTTCCAAAAGAATCACAATATTAAATGAAAAATGTATAAATGATTAAATATCATGCGAAACATTTGTAAAGAGAGAAGCATTTGTTAATAAATGTTTGTAAAACGAGTGTTTATAAAATAAAACATTTCCGAAATAAGTTGTTTGTAAAATAAATAGTATACGAAACGTTGGTTGTAAACTAAAAATTTGACAATGGAGTTTTGGTGAAACATTAGTGAACCGTTTTCCTGTAATCTATGAGTTTTTAGGCTCAGTATTTTCGGAGATAAGGCGGATGGTTAATTTTCATACTAAATTGAATAACTTTAAAACGATATATTTAAAATTATAAAAAAAATATAGGGACTGGTCAATATCTTTTTTCTTAAATATTTTATAAAGTATTTATTTTACATAAAACAAGCCCTTTTATTTGATACGTCCCACACCACGCGGTACAGTATGCAAAACTTTTGTTTTTTGAAGTGAAACTTCTTTATAGACGGGGGGTATTAGGATTTTTCTGTCACGAAAAAGCGTTACGGCCGCGTAGATTGGAATCTCAAGTTTTTATATTGAACCGATTTGAAAAATTCTTTCACTGTTAGGAAGCTACACTATCCCCGAGTGACTTAGGCTATATATTTTTTTTTTTTTAAATTGGGTTTCTTCTTAAAACTCCAATAATGTAACGCAAGGTGTAAAAAAATTACTTAAAATATTATTTACATCGCGTGCGCTGCGAAAACTATTGATGATAGAATAAAATAATGTACTACGACTTTGCAGAACACATCATTATTTACAAAAAGTGTCGCGACAGCATATGTCTAACTATTACAGTTATGCCACAATAAGTGTTCTTTTATTTTTTTAATTTAATTAAATGTCGCTGCTAGAAAAGGCTCTTTATTTGTATCTTGGTATTAATCCTCATGAAAATAATTTTAATTTTATATTCAAGACTGCTTCAATACCTTTATATAACTTTTTGAATTATTCAATTCGAACATTCCATACGAAAGATATCACGAATTTAAAAATGTAAGCATTAGAAAAAAAAAAAACATGTGTGCTGGGACACATAGTAGAAGTGAAACTTCAACGGACAAGTGGAAAAACGAATGGCAACGGACAAGTGGAAAAACGAATGGCAACGGACAAGTGGAAAAACGAATCGCAACAAAATTTTAAATTGAAGTTTTACGGGCAGGTTTTCAAATTGGACAAGTACATTAACAATCTGCCCGTAAAACTTCAAGTTAAAATTTTGTTGCGATTCGTCCCAGCACACATTTTTAGTTTTCTAATTTGCCTCCGAAAAGTGACCCCCATATTCAAAATTCAATTATTTACGTCATACTCGTACGTCCGTGTTTGGGTCACAGAAATTCATATGTGTACTACATTTCAACTAAATTGGTCCAGTAGATTCGCAGCAAATTGGCTGTGACAGACGGATCGCCAGCCAGACAGACAGTCAGACATACGAGTGATCCTATAAGGGTTCCGTTTTAACCTTTTCAGGTACGGAACCCTAAAAAGGCAACTAAGCAAAAGTGGTTTCATATTCGATTAAAGCGAGCATATAGTAAATTAGCGACATACTCCCAATGGTGATCTGTTCGGCAATTAATTAACAGGCCCATTTTCAACGTTTACGTTATTCATTTGTTAAGATAATAATTCAGAGTCATTAAAATGAGATGATATATATTGAGCCACCTAAAGTCAGAAAGGCGATTAAAAAAAAACGACAGCGATACAGATTCGAAGGATGTTAATCTAATCTAATTTAAAATTAATCTGCAAGATGAAAAGCCTGCCTGAGGGCCTGCCCGGTAAGGCGCGGTGCGGACAGGGGCAAGGCAAAATTGAGATGTTTCGGTATGCCCGTAAATTTCATTAGGGACAACGTTACCACTGAGAGTATTTAAAAGTAAGTAGCTGTATATATGTGACTTTAATATATTGGAATTGCGATCCCGGCGTAGATATATGGTTATCGACGAGATTGATGTCCAATTTTGTGAAATTCTTCGTCTTCTTTATTCTGACGGTATTTTGGGTTTATTAACGTGAGGGTATAGAAATTTGAAATTAGGCTTTTTCCTGTTGATTTTATCGATGAAACGAACAATACATCACGCCTGTATTCCCCGAAGGGATGGGCAGAGGTACACTCATGGTTCGCTAGTAATATTGTTCCTTATAATTTTCATGTATAAGCATAATACTGAAATCTAGGTTTGAGCTTTTCTAACTACCATTCGGCGTGGAAAGTTCTATCAGACCGTGGATTGGTGAACATTTTTTATATATTGGGACCTCGAATTATAGACCATGTTAAACCCGTCAGTTTCGATAGTTATACAGAACATCTAATGACCGTTGTTACTTGTTGTTATGATGTTACTGCAAAAAAAAAAACCTGTGCACTTCACACGTGGTAGAAGTGAAACCTTAAAAAATGTTGGCTTTAAGAAATTAAACGAATGTAAAATGAGAATAATTGAATTAAAAGAGGATAATTGTAGGTTTTAGTAATGATCATAGTGATACAAAGTTTGATAATTATTTTAAATTTTATTCGATAATCGCGACAATATTCTGCTTTCGTTTTCGGCATATTTAAAGAATTTTATTATAAAATGATGAAGAATGTTACCATAAAAATTATGAAAAAACTCTACCAACGTATAATACGTACACGTATACAAAACACCACGGTTGTTGTGATCCCTTTTCTCAAGCTTTGTACTACGCTTGCGCGCAGGAACACGTATTAACAAACGTACAACGCTGAGGCCCAAGCAAACTCCCACTATGCCTTGGTAAACACGAGTGGTGGGGGTACGAAGCAGAGCACAAAGAGAACCACGAATATAAGAAACACTGTATAATGCTTCCTATCTCATTTTCTCCCACGTTAAATCTTATGAATTTATGTGTCTGTCTCTTTTTAATGTCGCTTTTTCGTTTCATCGACTTTCAAATCACAACGATGCTAAAGAAGTTTTCATTTCACAAACTGTTCTAACAAATCAAGAATTGAAGTTTGAACAAGAACAACATCAGTTCAACTTGTCGCCACCGAAACATTGCTAAAGTCTTGTCTAAAATCTGCACTGCTAGTGATTCCAATCCCTTGGGAGGATGCTGTCCGATCCGCTCTGGGGACAAACACGGCACAGCTCTAACGAAGCATCGATAGCTTGATTGATTGATTTATTACTGTGGCATGAAAGTCTATACGATGGATCGATATCACAGACAGTTATGGTAGTTACTGTAACTTTACGCATATTTTACCATATTATATCAGCCAATAAACTTCTGCTGTTGAAAAGCATGCTACGTGATCAGCCAATGTTGTTGGCTGGTTTTGAAATAATCCTTTTAAGGCTTGTGCAGACCAGCGCGACTAGTCGCGCGACGCGACACGAACAATACAATTTCTAAAAAAACTTCACAGTATAACAATAACCGGTGTCGCGTCGCGCGACAAGTCGCGCTGGTCTGCACAAGCCTTTACTCAGAGACTGGTCAGTGATAGCATTTTGTTGGTATCAGTATGCAGCAGGACGCTACTGCCCATCCCCTTGACGACCCCAAAGTTCTCTAACGATTCTTATGGTGGAGAACCAGTATTATGGCTAGTATAGAAACAAGCCAGACCTACATTCGTTATTTAATGACGTAATGTTTAATAATGTACGCACACCAATTTACTTTTCTTTTATAAATAAAAAAAATCCAGATATGAGTTCTAGGATAATGTCAGGTAAATAGGTAATGTATCTGTGTTAGTAGCTAGTTTTTAAATACTGTTAATTGTAATCTGTGGAAAACGTTGTGGGTAGCATAATTGCTTTAAAATGTAATAGGTATTTAAGATATTATGACTGTTTCTTATTGTGCTACTGTTTGTTTTTCCTTAAAATAAATAAATAAATACATGGTACACCGCATATTCAAAATTCCTAATATTAGTGGGTCGTAAAAGTGAGTTGAAAACTTATCAAATATTCACATAGTCGGCGCGATACGTCGCCGTTGAAAGCGAAGATAAGGATTTATGACTCAATAATACTTTGATTATTTCACAGATTCGAGGAAGTTGAATTTTATGAGGCATACGGCTCCTTATTTAGGCAATAATGTCTCGTTATTACCATCCCACAATCCCGTGAAGGCGATGGATCAATACTTTATGTGCTCAGCTTCGGATAAGGGGAGATATCCGTTGCTTTCTGATCGAGAATGAAGCGAAGAGTAATGCTTATCAGGCGCGTTACGCCGAAGATAGGTAACTAATTTATGTTTGTGCTTTCGTGTTTAACCCTGAACAAGATTAGGTGTGCTGTGATTTGATAATGGCATGTTTTCAGAAGGGAGTTTTTCTAAAGATGTTCCATATTTTCTATACATTGGGAAGATTACCTTTTTTTTCCCGAATATATAAATCGCTTCATATTTTTCTGCGAAAGCGCGTGTGTATGGAATTTTATTGTCCATTATTTGTAATCAAGTGTATCTTGATGATCACTCTGATCGATAAAACTACGATCACTATAGAGTTTTGCTCGAAGTGTAGACTTTTGTCACCTGATCTAAATGGTTGCTACAGCGATCTGTTAGTCTAGTCTAGAGGCTAGACATTACCTTTGGTATTTAAAATATTATTTTATAGGGATATTCATACCTGATTTTATTGACGCATGTTAACATACTAAAGCTTTTCAGCGAACTGCACAAGAAATTATACACATAATGATAACGAATCGGGAATATCAATATGAATTAAAAAATCATTTGTTTTCTAATGATGACGAGTCGAGACTAAATGAGCACCTATGGAGTCGCATAACTCTTATATTTGACTTTAATGAACAATCACATGTCGTTTCATTCAGTACTTACCAGTTAATGCAGTGTAAAAGTTATTTTTAATTATGGTCGTAACTAACCTATAAAACAAATGAATAAGTTTATAATGCGTAACGCAACGTTGTATAGGTAAAAGTGTTTTATTACGCTTTTTATTTGGTTAAGTTTTACCGGTCTAGTGGTTTAAGTTATGGGTGCTAGCTGCAAGGTAGAATCCCATAGGAATGAGCCAGGGCAAAGTTTTTCCTGCTTGACTTCAAGCAGTTCCTTATCAGCAGATAGGTATCACATTAAAATATTTTAACTTAGGTCAATCAACGACGACGTCTCCGCTCTCAGAGGTGAGAGCGCTAATGGCTGCTAAACAGTTTTTTTTTAACTAATGTAGCTGTTAATGAACACAAAAATTTTATGAACCTCTTTTTGTTCCAATTAAATATTTAATTTTAATTTAACTCAGCCTATTGCTTTCATTGCTGGACATTGGCCTCTACCAGATAGCTTCACAACGTAGCATTAACGTAGATACCAACGGCAAAATAGGAAAGCATTGAACCGTCGGCGTCGATGGTTAGCGCCTACTAGTACAGTAGGTTCTAGAAATAGGCTTATTTTTCACAGATACTAACGTCCTTCAAGATGCCATCAAATTCAAAGTTTAATAGGAACGGATTAGATCACAAGCTATTTGTACTCCCTTGTTTGTTAAGGTACATTTGAGGGAAAACAAAATCATTTCCCCCACATATCCACAGCAAGTACCTATTGTTTTGTTCATCTGAACAAAAGTTTACCAAAATATTAGTACTCTACGAAAGTAATTAATGTGCACTCATGCGTCATTACACGGTGAAGCTGTGTCAGCAAACTTAAAATTGAATTTGATCAAATTTAGCGAACATGTTCTCTCATAATCGCGTCCTCATTGACACTTCATATGGCACGTTTAATGACTTCTGACTGAATTTAATAGCCCATTAGCGAATTACTCACCGGGTTCTAGGTGGGCTCTGAGGGCTTTTGTCTACGCTTCACAATTAAAATTTTAATTAACACATTGATTACATTTTATATTGTAACTGTATAATTGAGATAGACGGTTTTGTCGTTTGATACCGACGATTATAATGATTTTAACCCTTAAGAGCGTTTATTCTGAAGGTAGGCAACGTCGCAAATAGATGTCAAATATTTCACTGTTTTGATTAATTTAGCAATATTACTGAGTGGAAATAAAAAATGTGGCTAACTAGCGAACTAGAATATTGGTTTATTTAATATCGTAACACCGAATGTTTAGTTTTAGATGTAAAAAGACTATTTGGAAACTTTCCAACTGCGTTTTTTACACCTAATATGGGTAAAACATCAATTCAATAATATAATTGCAATTCATTATTAATATTCTAGTTCGCTAGTTAGCCACATTTCTTATTTAGGTATATTCAGTAATATTGCTATAAGAATCAAAACTGGTAAATATTTGACAGTTATTTGCGACGTTGCCAACTTTTAGGCTAAACCCTCTTAAATGACAATACAAAGTACTTCTTTCTGAAAACAATAAATTGCAATATCTGGTAAAAATTGGCCTAATATTAGTATTACATAGATTAACTTCCGCCTTCTTCTCATAGGGGTGGGCAGAAACTGTAGAACGCCACCTGCTACAATTCTTACATACTCTTTTAAACCCCGACAGAAAGAGAGGAGTGTTATATTGTGGTTTTGTTTTATTTTTGTTTGAAAGGTGATTTGATCATGAGTGTTCTCAGGGTCGGATTTAAAGGTGTGTCGGCCCTGGGGCAACCAAGAAGTGGAGGCACCGATTTTGTTTCTGGACCAGACGAAAAAAAAAACATAGTTTTCAATCATTTATACATAATAGGTACTAAAAATATACAAAAGAAAAAAAGATAAATGTTAGGCGAATGGAACTTTGCGAGCTTTTTTCGTCGAAAAATCATTGATAATTTAAGGGAAATCCAGTTTTCGGAGTAAATCACTTTCAATACTAAGTAGGGATAACTTTCATATGCGGTTCTGTGTCATTGTAGTCCGAAGTAATTTTTTTTGAAATTTCATCTTCGAAAATGAGCATTCTCCAGTGCAGTTCGACGCCATCAACACCAAGTACATTCTCAACATAATTTCAACATTTGGAAATGTAGCTCTGAATTTTCGAGTATTTGTTAATAGAAGATTTCCTTATATTGATCTTTTTGATAATCGTTTTTATATAAAACGGAAAATTTTGCGTATTGGACCAACAAAACTATATTTTATCAAAAAAAATCAAATTGCCATGGCCCCTGTTGCCCTGCCGGCCCTGAGTGTTGATTATTTTTATTAGATTAGATTAGTTATGATTTAAGAAAATCGGTTCAGCCGTTTGAAGATTATCAGTTCTTTTCTAGTTGATGAATGGATCATGACATCTTCCACAGGTGTGATCGATTTGAAATTTGGTATTAAGTTACTTTAATGATATTAGAAGAATATAGTAACTTTGAACTGATGCTGCAGCATCACCTGAAATTAGCAGGATACTCTACTCCCTTACCAACTTAGAGCACAGGAATCGTGTTTGGGCTCATTGGAATGGTCTCAATGAATAGGTTATAGATATATGGTGAACAGGGTTTGGTGATGGAGTAGAAATGAGGAAAGGCTTGTGTCGGGGGTTTAAAAAAAAAAAAAAACTTTATGCTAGTATTAGTATTGCAAAAGAAGATAATGTTGATCATTGTCTTTACTTAATAATGTCTTTCATACCTACCTTTCCTTTGTCTCATTCCTTTACCCCTTAGTCGAACATAGTCCAGGAACATAAAATTACATTATAATCAGTAAGTACGTTTATTCAACTGGGTACATATTCAATACATTATCGAAAATTTTCTTTGCAGCACTCAATTTAAAATTTTCTGATATATTTTTCGTTTCCATTTGTGCCTTCGGTTTGGTAGTTATAGTTAACTACGAACAAACAAAATGTCATGTTATGTCACTAATTATGAAATTCGTTAGTTTATAATCTATCTCGACAATTCAATAGTGCCTGTAAATGGTTTAATTGAAATAAATGCTTTGTGTTTGGGTTATTGGTATTATTTCCGTGCAGTGCAACACCATTTACAATTTAATGCATTATTTTTCGATAGTTTATAATATATCCATGAGAAACCGACAAATTGTGAACTCGCTTGCGACGAAACGCACCTTGCTTTAAAAGAGCGAATTTCACCAATAAAACTGAACGCGATCAGCACCAAAACACGTTTAAGAGTTGTCAGTGTCATAATTTTCTTTGGAATATTAACATTGACACTGACAGCTATTGAACTCGGTTTGGGCTGATGGCGTTCAGTTTCATTGGTAAAATTCGCACTACATAGCCTGCCTAGCTGCGAGCATCTTGAAAGTAGGTTGGTCACAGTTCTAACCTAAACTAACCCATTTCACCCAGCTCACAATTTTTGGACAGTCTATAATGTAACGGAAATAATATCTATAGATTATAAACAAACGGTCCTCATAGTCTTGCGGTGACATTTATAAAGTAAAACTTGTATATAAATTATTTTAATTAATTTTAAAGCGCCATATGTCATTTCATATTATTACATATTACGCAAATAATCTGGGATTGAAATTGTAAGTTTAAGTTCGGTTATAGGGTTGAAAATATCGAGAAGACGAAGAAAATTGATTCCTCTGATAGGGCCATCCTTTAATCTCGTGGGGATTTTTGGCCACTTTTATACCCCTCTCCTTTCCCTTGGTGATACGCCGTGAGGTTTATGGTTACCCCTCCTTCCGTCCTCAGCATCACGTATTTTTTATTATTGAAAAGATCTGATATTTTTAGAAACTGTTTAATTACTGGTAAAAAATATTTTACTCGTCACACATTAGATTCATTAGAATAAGACCCCGCTTTGAACTTAATTTTCGATAATTTTTCATGAATATTCAGATAAATACGGGCGGTCACATGCCTATGGGCGACATTGTATAGTCAGGCCCACTTCATAATTTTGGAAGTCTATTTTTTGCTCGTTACTAAGTACTAGTTCCTATAACAAAAATTCAACTTCATTAACCAAATAAACAATCAAAGTGAACACAACAAAAAAATCCATCAACCATCAGTTTATACAGGATGATCTCCCACGGACAAGCCCGATACAATTTTAATAAAGGGCTCGTAATATTAAATATATGTAACGGGTCGTATCGCTCGCATCGTACGCGGGCCAACCATGCGTGTAATGAAATTTTTATTGCGACGAATTCGCACTTCAGTTGATGCGATGGGATCACGTTACTACATTTTATGTGACTATTTGCGACCTTTGATGTAATAGTATTACCTTTTATTCACGTCTGGTGACCTGGTGACCTTATACTTGAGTGAGTGATCTTTTATAATCTTGATTCTTGACGGTTGGTGGGGTTTGCTTCCGTGCTACATCACGGACTCGACTCTTTCGAACGGTATGTGATACCGGGTTCAGCTGTTTGCGCAAATGACTGTAGACGCAATCACGTATGGGATACGGCTTTTTTTCTGATCGAGTCTCGGTTCAGTAGACTCATTGTCATGTAATATATGTTGTCAATGAATACCCTAATTGGGTGTTTGTTTCCAACGCGCGTGTTTATTACGAGAGTTAGGTAAATGCATGTTCTGAGTCGCGTTTTTAGGGCACGCTCTAAAAACGAGCTCGACCAAAAACTGGCTCATAATCTTCCTTCTCATAAAATCTCCAGAATACCAACTTAAAGACTTAAAATTGTCATATAAAGCGATGTTTTGGAAACTTTAATTAGCTGTGAACGTTTATTATTAGATACCTATATTTTTGATCAACTGAATGAATACTTTGGCCAGTTTTTCTCATGACGAGCCTTTTAATGATTCTACAAAATACATAGTAGGTATACGTGGTTTCACGAACAATTCCTGTAAAAGCTTCAGTAAATTATTTACCGATCTGTAATTAAAAAGCCCTGAAAGAAAACGAACTGCTAATAGTTCCACAAATTGAAAAGTAAAGCATGGGAAATGGCTGGTTGTGGGCAATGGTTTACAATCTCGTTTATAGTGTAGTTTTAAATACCAAGCGGTTTATTGTTTACGTAGTAACAAGCTGTAACAACATATTGCGTGTTGGTATTACTAGTTTATTGGTTCGGAGATAATTGCTTGGTCTAGTTACTTTACAATGTTTTTATTGTGTTTGATATTATTGTTAACAGTCATTCTATAGTTTATAGGTGGAAATTGATTGCTCTCAAACTGAGTTAAGTAATTTCCAATGTATACGAGATCGTGAGTCGTAAAGATGGCTCTCACTTAAAGTTTAAAAACCTCTTTAACGCTTTACCGTGATGTTGCAAAAGGACGAACATGAGGAACACTTGCTTTTATTGCGATGATTATTCTGAAACATTGTGTATTTTTTAGAAAACGTTGCTAAATAATAAAAGAACATAAACAACACAAAAATTTCTCATTTTTCTAAAGATAAGTTAAGGTAAGTGCTTTTTTAAATTGTATTCATCTATAATAATTTGAAAATTCTTTACTTAAAATTAAACTAAGATGTTTTTTTATTGTTTGGATTAGAGTAACAATAGAGAGGGACACATTTTAATTTAATCATCATCACAGAGTTTTATCATGAGGTTTTTTGTGCAAAGAACGGAACTGCCGATGAAGTTTACAATATCAGGTCAAGTCCGTCGTGCACGTTTCAGTTTCAAAAAACTTAGGTTGCCTAAAATGGTGCTTTAAAATGTGCATCAAAAACCTTCACGGTTTTGAATACGAAAATACCGAATTTAAAAGGTTCTTGGTTCGTTGGAATTACGTTTTTACAACAAAATTAAACCTGTCAAGAACAATCTCACTGAAACTGTGTCGACATTTCAGTGTTACCGACGTCATTTTGAAGGATGTCGCGGTTTCACCAGCACCAGCAAGTAAAATTCGAAATTTTCAATGGATTTTAATTCAATCAATGAATTGTATTGGTTTAATTAACTTAAAATTAGGCACTAGCTGAAACTTTTTCGATGCTTCTATAAAAACTGTGTAATATTCAAAGTAGGGAACCAACATTTACTTTCAAACAATCCAGTTAAGTTAATGAAAGTGTACCTATGTACCTATGCACCGTAAGGACTATTTCTCCTTACTGGCGCTCAGCCGCTATAGAACCGGGGCGGTAACAGATGTGGTCATCGTGTTCACGGGATTTTGTTTTCAAACTGCTTAGATATGAAGTTCTTCGATAGTACTAGGTGAAAAATTTGCATATTTAGAACTAGCTGCACCCCGCGGTTTCAGCCACATAAGTCTCGATCCCATGAGAATATCGGGATAAAAAGTATTCTATGTCCTAATCCAGGTCAATGGTCTATCTATGTGCCAAATTTCATCCAAATCTGTTTATCCGTTTTAGCGTGAAAGCGTCACAAACAAACAAACAGACTAACATTCGCATTTATAATATTAAGCTAGGATATAAACATCAACAATACTGTATTGTGTTTTCAACCACAAAAATCGACATGAAATCAAATAATTCACTCTCTAATACCATACAAATATTCAGAGGGGGAAGGGTACGCGTCCTCAAAGGCTAAGAGCACACTGTACGAACTCCTTCATATTAGTAATCTATCTCTGCCAATACTCTCCTTATTAATGGCGTCACAAGACAAACGTATTGGATGTACAATAGAACAAACATCGTTGTTTGCGTGCCAAAGCCGTTCAGGTTCTATAAAGCAGGATGATGTAAACACCGCTTTACAATAACAGTCACTTGTATAGAGCTACTGAATGTGCCATAATTGGTGTGCTAATCAAAGTTTTAATTTTCGTTTTATTCACACGAATAACACGAGAAACTTTTTTTGGGCAAGCAAAAATTATTGTGTAAATAAATATGGTGAATGCCACCTTCAACTGGTTTACTTACTTACGCCCCGTATAACGTATTTTAAGAACTCTCATAATAGTGTAGTTTTGACCTCTTGAAATATGATGTATAAATTTCAGAGTCACCATGTCATAATTACATAAAGCACGCTTATATTCTATAGAGTGTTACGATCCTGAACACACTTTGTTGTGGCTCCAAGATTTTACAAAGTCCGACTCTCTGTGTTAATCTAACAAAGATAGCGAGATTACCCAAATTTTTCCCTAAAAAGTATTCAATCAATAAAATAAGTATTTCCTACTTAAATTCCTGCTCGTTTGTCCCAAGACATATCCAGAAACACGAGTCGCACATCGGTGTGAGTCGTGTCTGTCCGGTAATTGATGACACGCAATAATTCATCGTTTGTGTGGAGTCTCACGCTCGCCCTGCCGGCCACGCTCGCTCCACGCTCACTTAATGTTGCCAGCTTATGGAACAAACATACCAGACACTCTTGTTCAAGAAAGGGACACGACAACACATATCTTTTTATTTAGAACAAAATAACTTCGGCTTTCTTTTTCTTTCGGATTGATGCGGTCTAATGATCTGGATTTATCGCGACTACGTTCACACGTTCGCTCATAGGTCGTTACAAACTTCGCGTGTAGTCTGTCTTGTCACTTTCAGTATCTATATTTCAACGATATTGAAAAAAGTAGGCATTCTTATTTTTGTTTCCACCGTTTTGATCTCTACATTTTTCGAGCGAATTTTGAACTTAAAATGTAATTAACTTAAACCTGAAGTAATCCGACATTTCGTTTACTCTGATGAATTCTGAATTAAACGTCAAACAATTTTATCCTTGTTTAGACTATTGATTCAACAGAGTTTGCACGAAACGAAAAAACGTTTTAATACCGAAGTGTATTTGGCAAGTACTCGTAAGCAATAACTATTGGGTAGAATTGTCAAGTGGTTCATTGAATTATCAATATCTTAGTAATCCATTAGGGTGCCGGCAGGTGGATGGGTTGGCAACGTTTAGTCGGAATAAGGGCGTGTATCGGACAGTGTAAACAGGCCATTATTGCTTGGTGAACGTGGCGTGCTGTTGACATTTCAACTACAGTGTACTGCTACCTTGTCGAGCTATTGCACTTCATTGCATACCTACAGTTGCTGCGTCACAATATACTCTAGGTATACATGGATACACACGTTTATCAAAACGCTGCTGTGATGCAGAGCTTGTTATTCTATCTGGTTCGGTTTTCACTTACAACCAATATAATTATGAACGTAAGTTTGCAGGTCCTTTTGACGTAAGTTTTTCATTAAAGTAACATGAAAAGTCTACTAATTATTAATTCATCAGAATTGATAAGATTGCTAAGCTATAAGATTTCGAATTCGCTGAGTTCCTTACGTTTAGAAAGTTACGTTGGATCTAGACAGGTCGATAGTTTCTTAGATAAACGTATTTTATTATATAGTCATATAATAAAATACGTTTATCTAAGGAACTACCCGACAGACCTTGTCCTATCCCATAGGAAAAAGGACGTTCAGTTTTGCCGTATACAAATATTTTCCGGGAAACTTTACAAATTTTTCTTTCTGTAAAAACCTAATACGGACTATACAATCAATCTGCCTAGCCTTTTCCCAACTATGTTGGGATCGGCTTCCAGGCTAAATACAGCTGAATACCAGTATTTTACATGGAGCTACTGCCTATCTGACCTCCACAATCCAGTGACTGGGTAACACGATACCCCTTGGTAAAACTGGTTGTCAGACTATCGGGCTTCTGACGACCCGTAACGACTGTCAAAGATCCACGAATGACAGCCGGGACCAGCGACTTAGCGTGCTTTCGAGGCACGGAAGAGTCTCGGTATGTATAGATGGACACCCATCCACGGACCTACCCCAGCAAGCGTAGCTTAACCTGATGGATCAACCCGTGCGGCTGGTATTACGAACATTTTAAAACAAAAATAGTCAAATCGATCCAGCCGTTTTCAAGCGATGCGTTTACCAACGAACAGCATTTCATTCTTATTTATATAGATTTTGTTATGTAGGTACTTTTATTTTTGTTACGAAGACTTTAGTCTGATAATATAATTTATGATTTGAAGCGCTGAACCTGCGAAAGGCGGATTTATTATTTTTGAATAAAACAACAAGAGGTAGGTACCTAAAATAGACATCTAGATTTATGAAACCTAGTCAGTTCTATTGTTGGCTAAGGCTGACAAATTCATTCAAATTGCCTTTGTTCCATTACTTTCTGTAAATACCTATTTGAAACAAAGAGAGGGTTTTACAGCAAATACAGAGCTGACTAATTAAGGAGTGCTGGAGTCAGCTCAGTTATTTACGTAAGCAGGTTCACATAAAGAAACAATTTAGTGGCGCAACCGACACGGCTTGTAACACGCAAAAACCTTGAGTAGAAAGTTTTTTAATTAAAACTTGAGGTGGTCACGTATTTTTTTCTGTATCTACGAAATCTTCAAACTACTCGGCGATTAAGTATAACGTTTTCAGATTCTTATCTATGGCAGGTACTGTAAAATACGACAAAAAATTTTGAGAGCTCTGGACGCTTGGTGCTGTCTGTTTCTTATTCTCCTGGTTCTCTATCAGCGTGTTCAAAGTCAACGGATTTTCCGCGCAATTAATTTTATTTCGGCTGCTTGGCCACTGAAGAAGTCTTCTTTAAAATAAAGTTATAAGCGCAAAATCTTTGCATGGTTGTGACGTTTTCTGAATCTGAATTTATCTAAATGTTGTTTTTAATTCAGTTGAAAGTATTGCTCCAGATTTCACGTCACAGTTTTTCAGTGTTATATTAAATTAAAAAAATAAATTCACTTCGCATACCTGAAGCTCATTTGTCACATGACCCATATTTTAAATTCACGTAACATTTTTATTTTGAATATAATTCCGCTTATGACTAAAAAACTACGTTTGAAAGTGACTATTTCACTGTCCTATATAAATGATATATTTTAAGGTAAAGCGAACGTGAAAAAAGTATACAAAATGGGACACACGTTCCCGGACAGTAAAATAAAAATCCCTCAGATTTTCCAAAGGCATAAATCACCGGTACATTTTTAGATGTAAAATCAGAATAGGTACTAAAATCGTACATAAAATCGATTTCAAGTTTAGCAATTAAAACATTTACTCACACACTTGTAACTTTCAGGCCCTTGAAATTGATCGTAAAATTTTAGATATTTTTTACTGAAATTCAAGTGTTTGTGCAACGTATGCTGTGTAACTAGTTATTTCCACATTTATGTCTGGCATAGCATTTTGTTTGATTGTTTTAAAATTAATACCATTTAGTTTCAATATACAGGATCGCTCTGTTTTTGAGTTGTTATCTATATATGTTATCTATTCTGTACCTTATTCAAATCACTTTTGCACGTTCGTTTTTTAACAAGCTCGCTAGAGTTGAAACATTCTATCCGAAAAGAAATACCGCTACAAACACAGGTCGAGGTCTCTTATTAGGATCAATGATTACATGTTCTTCGCATGTTCAATAAATTTCAATGTTATTTTCATTGAAATTTATTGAACATGCGACAATTTATTCATTCTCTAACCCTTAAACCGTCACGTTATAAGTTATAACATTTTAGAGCCTCGTCGACCAGCTAGCTCGTAAGTTTTCAGCTAACCCGCGACCTTTGCTCGTTATATGGCAACTTTATGGATTCTCGGATATCGTCGACTTACTTTCTTAACACTTAGGGAGGTTTTTCTAGGAATACATGAAGGCCAATTTTCGTACTTAAAAACTTTTAAATTAAAGTCATCTCAGCAATAATCGATTTCAAAAAATTTGGTATATTTGAGTTGTTTTTGGCAGATTCAGAATGAGATTAGTATTTTCTTCCAACATTTTCTGCGAACATTCAATATTTTCTGCGAACATTCTTAAAAAAACAGGAATTTGGGTCAACAATTTCGGTTTTGGAGGATTATTAACCGATCCATATAATGTTATCATAAACCCGACTCTTAAACAAACGGTGGCACACATTACCGTTGGGTCTAAATAGCTGGAAGTCATGCGGAAGGCTTTTGCCCAACAGTGGGATAATGCGGGTTAGCAGGAACCAGGAACCAGTAAATCTGCCTCTTTCGTGCTCACGACGAATTTTTGTCTCAAAAAATTCAATAAAATGTATAAATTGTATAATTTAAATTTTCGTTTCTAAACCCTATTGGTTTCTTAGAAATAATATAATTTTCATCGCATCATCTCAATACCCTGAAAGCTCATGACAGTTAAATTAATGATACTTTAAAGGCAACAAGTCTCCGCCTACTTAATTTATTTTCCTTCGGTTGACTGATTCCATTGATCTTCCTTATGAAGCAGAAAGGTATTCAATAACTTTTCATTCGGTATTTTTATGAAGTAAATTATTATAATTTGAGATATTTTCTAAGCTCGCTATAGATACTTAATTTGATATTAATGAAGAGAAATGTTGTCTGTTATTACAAGATTTCTTGGAAGAAAATACACGTAATTATCTGTCTAATTAGGTACTGCCGTAGGTTTCTCAGAAATATGTTTGTTTCATTCTGCGGTGAACGGTACTTCTATTGTTTCACCCAAGCACAAGGAAAAGTGATTTATTATGTTTGGAAGTTGCAATAATCCACAACTGATCGTAAGTAGATTGTCTTTTTATTCGTAGAACATTGATCTTTGTTAACATTTTCAATATCATTGAAAATAATTAAATGGGATTCAAAATGTGTGAAAATTAAACATACGTTGGTCCAATAAAACACCTGCTGGTTTACATCCATTTATTTAAAAACTGAAATGACAAAAAAAACCTACAAAGCTTTTTATAAAACCCCGCTCAACTGAACAACATTTCCCTCCACAGTTAAAACTCTAAAGGGTTAGTTCGACGATCTCGCGGCAAAGTATAAAAATAGCTTACTGAAGCTGCTTACCGCCGTGACATGTTCAGAAGCCGTAAACGGGTGCTATCCGGCACTCCGGCATGGCCGCACTTAGAGCGACCGCCTCGGGACTCTTGACATGAATTAAAAATGCACGCTGCATTAGTGTTCCAATGGCGGGCCGTCCCTAGTGCACATGTGAAATGGGACCGGGAAGCTACTCTCGTGTCATGTCGTTCGCTACTCGGGCCCTGCCTTTGATCTATTAATGCTGAGCTTGAAACTATTGCGAAATTTGCTCATGAGGACCTACCATGTCACCTGCATTGAGTAAACAACGATGAAAGACCGAGGGTATGACCGAAATGAGACTCGCGCAGACCAGGGAAGCATGGCATCAAGGGGATGAGGTCTATACTTTTTTTTTTGGGTGGGAAATTATCAAATAACTTCTCCCGCTCTGGGCGGAGCGGGAGGGCGTGTCAGACTTTTACTGACTAAAACCCACCCGTGTTCCTTCCGTTGCATGTGTGCCGGGGCCACGATATCCCTTTCAGACAAACTCGCAACCCTGGCAGGCATTGGCCCTAACGGACCCCGTTAGTTGGTGCTGACATCTCTGTGAGGCGCGCGTGGAACACAACGCGCCGTCGACCCAGGCCTGGTCCGCATCGCTTCTTCGGCGAGCTTCCCATCGCTCACCGTCCTCAAGCCCGCGCCTACGGTGGCCGGATCGCCGCCTCACGGGAGACCATGCGGTATCCTCGGACCAGCCTAATGGCCATGACCCTTTGGGACGCGTTCAATCGGCGGGCTGGTCGCAGCCTTAAAGAATGCGCCCACACCGGTGCCCCGTAAAGGGCCATGAACCGCACGACCCCCGCGTAGACTCCGACAGGAGGTGTTTGGACCCCTTAGATTGGGCAGAAGCCGCTTCAAAGCAGCCCCTAGCCCTCTCTAGTTTGGGAGCCAAACGTCGGAAGTGCTCCCTCGTCGAGGACGAGTCCCAGGTACTTCATCGTTGACTCGACAGATGAGGTCTATACTTAACAATAGAACAAAGTTTCCAATGAAAATGGTGATGATAAGTAGACAATAGTGTATCCATGTTAAATTTGGAGCGCCGCCAGTCACTTGGTGAGAATCCTTTATATTTAGCAACATCGCCTAATAAAAAGCTGGCCTCCATCCACTCGTTTCACAAGTAGATTTAGGCTATGTTGATGACGTACAAAGCAGGCGGTTTTCCCTAAAGGGACTCAAAAGGTAAATTATGATTACTTTAATAAACCCTTGCGTTATTAGCGTTTTTGAGCCCAAATATGGTAGGAAATTAACTGATTGCTGTTTACTTGGCAAAACTTGTACTATATTTTTCAATTAATGTAGGTATAATATAAACTACTCAAAGAAAACGATGTTACTAGATATATCTCAATGACTCAAAGTATAAATAAAACATAAGAGGTACTGTGAACAAATGTTAACTATCACTTTAATGATGAGGCGATTATAGAATGATACACCCACACAATTTGAACAGCAAACGATCAATCAACAAATGCATCAAACAACAAAACTAATCGAGGCGTAACAAATGAAACATGTTATCAACGTATTAAAACAAACCGTTCATTTTCACGTTCCATTACCAAATTAATAAACAGACACTGCAAACAAAGGACGGATACGGAGGGATATGAAAAACGCTTACGAAGAGTGAAAAAAATTAAGCACCTTACCAGAGGCGCGTGGGTCAACAAAGATAATTTTCCTGCAATAAATTGAAGTAGCGTCGTGGTTAATTACCATACCTGGGTTCCGGAGATAGAGAACAAAAATCAGCAGAAGCCGCCAGCCACAGATAAGCTCACCATAATAGAGACTTTAAAAAGAAATTAGCAGTCGCTCATTAACTGAAACTTTCTGTTGCATTTTATGTGGCTGTACGGATTAGCGCGGTTCGGGTGACTGACGTAATTGAGCGAGTTCAAAAATGGAAGCCTTTTTGTCGCTTAATTTTCCATATACTGAAGTTTTGCTTTATTGTCATGCTTGTTGTGTCTCTATGGTGAAACGACATTATTTTGTGCTCGTAATGATATTTTGAAATGCATGGTATTTTATTTCGTCTGTTGTTATTTTATAGTGTGACGTGTTTTCCATTTATTTTTAGTCAACGTAATACGTTTTAGAAATTATAGATTTTCGTTCCGCGTCATTTTATTAGATTATTTGTTTACATATATATTGTTTACAATACATAGAAAAAGAGAGGGTAAACATGTTATCCAATAGTCTGAGCATATAAAATTGCAGAACCGTCGTTTATATTTAGCCAAAAGCAAGCTTTTGTAGAAAACCACCAAAAAAAAATATACTGCTGAAGCTTTTGACGCGATCATGGACACAGACTAAAAACAGACCAGGCAAATGAGTTTCCCACTGCATATTTTTAGACCCTTTCATGCCGTGTATTTAGCGGCTGTGTTATTTATTCATAAGTTATTACGTTACGGGATGATGTATGACGGCTATGTGATGGACGAGTAATACAGGGTGTGATGCATCATGCATAATCACTTAGCAAGGCAAGGGAACTACTGCCGCTGTTGTGTTTTTCTTAGTAAATAGAAGAAAAAGAAAACAGGTCCATATATTGATGGAAAAAATATTTATTTTTGTGTTATCTGAATAACTTTGTCTATGTTTTTGAGGCTATATTTCGTAGCTTTGAAAACTTTTAACTTTTCGTTTGGATAAGTTAGCTAGTATATATATATTCAAGTAAGTTTATAATTAATTTAAAGAGAAGTTACTGAACGCTACGTATAACCACACCATGACACCTTTTTTAATTATTTTTTTTGTGGGTGGGAAATTATCAAATAACTTCTCCCGCTCTGGGTGGAGCGGGAGAAGTGGTGTGGTGAGGCGTGTCAGACTTTTACTGACTAAAACCCACCCGTGTTCCTTCCGTTGCCTGAGTGCCGGGGCCGCGATATCCCTTTCGGACAAACTCACAACCACAGAACAGATAAAATTATCTGTTCTGTGCTCACAACCCTGGCAGGCATTGGCCCTTACGGACCCCGTCAGTTGGTGCTGACATCTCTTTGAGGCGCGCGTGGAACACAATGCGCCGTCGACCCGGGCTTGGTCCTTAACGGACGGCGAGCTACCCATTGCTCACCGTCCGCAAGCCCGCGCCTACAGTGGCCGGAAGTCGGCTCGCACCTCCTGACGCCCGGGGCGTCTCCTGCGGCGACTAGGGCGCGAGGGCGCGAATCCTGCCTCTCCCTCGCGCGCTCCGCCTCCTCCTTCGCGAGCATTACTGCATCGCAGAAGGAAGTGACGGTCTCCCATGCACTTTAGCTCCGGACCATGTCCTGAACCAGGGACACCATGACACCTTCATTCAACATTTGCCGGAGTTATGTCGAATGAAAGTTTGAGCTTTTCCTGTATAATAATTTATGAAAAAGCAAATGATTGCCCTTTTCAGTCATCCGGCTTAATTATATAAAAGGCTAAAACATTAATTAGACAACGAAGTTGAATGAAATCAAAGTAAACAGAAAATGTTTAGTATTTTACAAAAGTACTTAATTAATACTGTAACAAACTTTTGGGATTACATAAATGAAGAGGTTACAGAAACTGAGGTGCAAAATTCTGGGATTTGTTTTTCAAACTTTCCCTACGCATTGAAAGGATTATTCTTACCAAGCGCTGAATGTTTTCAGATGAAATGAAACCTGGAATTAAATCTCTTTATTATCCTCTATTTTCTTGGTACTTAATTTATTTATAGAGTAAACTGACGTCGGTTGCACATTGAAAAAAATGTTTCGTTCTAGGTAGGTAAACAAAACTTTGTATACCAGTTACATAAAATGAGTGACAGCCGAACCAGTGTAACACATAACAAAAGCCAGTTGAGTAGCTAGAGTAATATAGAATTTAACTAACAACTTTGCCCTAACGGTCAAACGGTTAACTTACGTGTGAATTTGCTCTTTGGATAAATACAAATAAAAACTAAATCTGGACTTATTTTACAGTTAAAATCAACCCAAGTGGTATAACTTTTCATCAACAAGTGTTATTCATATTAAAAATCATCAAAAAGTGCGTAATTGGAACGATTTGTGATGTGAATGTGAACTGTTAAAAAATTCAAATCACGGCTGATCAACCGGTGAGTGCATGACAAGACTTTTTTACGCATAGCGCAAGCTACTCTGGCGGTTACGCAGCCCGCGTAAGTAGCATATCGGCGTGCGCCCGCGCTCAGTGACGCATGCGAGCGCTCGCACCAAAGATTATCTAGAGAAGACGGCGCAGTGATTCCTACCTACTTTACACTGCCTCTAGGAAGATAATTAATAAAAAATAAAAAATACAAGTCTGGTTTTTAAATTGGCCGATATGGCCAGTGAAGCGGAGCGAACTAAAGTCTTTAAAAATGACTCGACCCCTTCCCGTAATGTGTCTAAGAATAGAAGGAATAAGAGGCAAGCTAGTAGATCTCCATCGCCCCCATCTCCTTTATGTAACGACAAAGACGATATTCGGTCAATTATTCAAGAGATAATTAAGGCAGAATTCAGCGATATGTTGACACAATTCAATGAAAATTTGGTCAGCACTATGAACAATGAATTTAAAACAGTTAAGACAGAAATGAAAGAGATGATTAAGTCTATGCAATTCATGAACAAACAATTTGAAGACTTTGAGAGAAATCAGAAGGCATCAAACGAAACCATAAAGAGGCTGGAAATAGAAAATACGGAACTGAAGGCAACTATGGCTAATCTCGGTGTCCGAATTAATAACTTAGAGCAGCAATCTCGATCAAGTAATCTTGAGGTACAATGTATGCCTGAAACAAAAAACGAGAATGTATACACTATTGTCACCCAACTCGGGAAAGCTGTCAACTGCGATGTCCCAGAGAAAGATATCTTGAATTGTACTCGAGTTGCCAAAAGTAATCCTTCCAGTACCCGTCCTAAATCCATAGTAGTACAGTTGGCATCACCTAGGCTGCGCGACCAACTCCTAGCGTCCGTTATTAAACACAACCAAAATAACCCGCAGGATAAACTTAACTGTGGACATTTTGGATTTGCCGGTCAGAAGGCACCTGTATATGTGGTTGAACATCTTTCACCTACCAACAAATCTCTTCACGCTGCGGCTAGGATTAAGGCTAAGGAAATGAACTACAAGTACGTTTGGGTCAGAAATGGAAAAATATTTGTGAGAAAAGTCGACGGTACAGAATACATACTCATCAAAAACATGAATAGTTTAAGTAAAATCATATAATGTTTCATATTATTGTAGAATCATGTCTTAGTACCTAACTATATTTTAAAATTCAACAAGTTAACAATCTATTATCAAAATTGCAGAGGTTTGAGAACTAAAACTAACACCTTTTACAATAATGTTTGTTGTACGGATTATGATGTATTTATTTTAACCGAAACCTGGCTGAATAGTGGTGTACTTAGTAGTGAACGGTTTGATGATAGGTATGTTGTTTATAGAAGAGATAGGGAGACAACAGGCTTCCATCCTAATAAAGATGGAGGCGGTGTTCTGATTGCTGTTTCAACCAAAATCAGTTCGAAGTGCATGGATAAATGGAATAGTAAATGTGAAGATCTTTGGGTTACCATTGATATTCCGGCTGCACATAAATCACGACAGCTAGCTCTCTGTGCAGTCTATCTTCCTCCGCCGGTATGTCTTTCAACAATTGAGCACTTTATGGAGCACTGTAATAGCGTGTTTGAGACAACGGATATGCCTGTTTGTGTAATTGGGGATTTTAATCTTGGAAAAATAGACTGGGCTCCGGGTGCCGTTAACAGTTCACTACCTAACACTTGTTTGAGATTGTTGGAATTTATGAACTTTAGTAGACTGTCTCAGTACAATTTTGTAAAAAACTGTTCCGCGCGTATTCTGGATCTAGTTTTGTCAACAATATCTTCGTGCACTGTGAGTGAATCTAGTTGTCCCTTAACCCCTGTTGATAAACTACACCCTCCGCTTGATCTTACTATATCATTTTTTAGGGAATCCAATCTCCCTTACAATAATCTCAACAAGAAAAAAAACTTTTATAAGGCAAATTATGAACAGATTACAACTTATATAGGCGAGCATGACTGGCCTCAACTATTTACGAACAGTAATGATGTTGATAGTATGTTGAAAGTGTTCTATGATGTGTTAAACACAGCAATAAATACATTTGTCCCAAAATGTAAGTCAATGACTTGCCGTTATCCCCCATGGTTTAATAAAGCAATTATAAGAACACTCAAAGAGAAAAACAAGTTAAGATTGCGCTTTAGGAAATATAAAAACCCATTAGACGAATTAGAACTAAAATTAGTATCCAAACGTTGCCAAAACCTGGCCAAAACTTTATACAGTAAATATATGGAAAACTTAGAATCAGAAATTAAAGAAAATCCTAAACTATTCTGGACTCACGTAAAGGCTAAACGCGGTGGGACTAGTGTCTATCCACTAACGATGACTGACGGTCAAACTATTACTTCAGATGGTTCGGATATCTGTGATCTTTTCGGTAATTATTTCGCATCTGTTTATGCCCCTGACCATGGCACAGAATTTAAGAATGACTCAAATTTTCTTGACGTATTGGAAACTAATAGCGAGTGCCTAACAATACCAGAATTGGATAGTGATTCCCTACTCAAAAAGCTGCAATGTATTAACACAAGGAAAGGAGCAGGCCCTGACGGAATCCCACCCTTATTTATTTCTTCCTGTGCATCGGTCTTGGTTACCCCGCTGTTAATAATATATAAGGTGTCCCTAGCCACTGGAACCTTCCCTTCTGAGTGGAAAAAGGCCAAAGTCGTTCCTGTGCACAAGTCGGAAAAAAAGGACACTATTTCTAACTATCGGCCTATCGCAATTCTCTCCACGTTTGCCAAGATATTTGAGTCGATGATCTGTCCTCTAATCCAACGCCATTTCAGACTTTACCTCAGCGATCACCAACACGGTTTTGTTGCCTCAAGGTCCACTGCCACAAACTTGCTGTCTTTCTCGGAGTCCCTAATAGAATCTATCGACAAGAATAAACAATTTGATGTGTTGTACACCGATTTCAGCAAAGCCTTCGATAAAATTCCTCATTCCATACTAATTCACAAACTAGCAACGTATGGTATCACTGGTCCCTTGCTGAAATGGCTGAAATCATATCTATCTAAGCGTGAATTTTATGTTGTTGTTAACGGTTTTCGATCTGCCAGCAATTATTGCATGACTTCAGGTGCCCCACAGGGATCACATCTGGCTCCTATATTATTTATCATATATATCAATGACCTTCCCCACTGCTTTTGCTTTTCCGAGTGCTTTCTGTACGCTGATGACCTAAAGTTTGCTCGAATCATCGAATCATCGAGCGACATAGCGCTTCTTCAAGATGATCTGAATAGAGTTGTTGAATGGTGTGAGACTAACAAAATGGAACTTAATTTAAAAAAATGTTACCACTTATCATTTTCAAGAAAGACTCACCCTATACACTCGGAGTACTTCATAGGGAATACAAAAATACAAGAAGTAGACGCAATTAGAGATTTGGGAGTGCAGTTTGATAAAAAAAATACTTTTGTCCCCCACATCGAGAATATTATTAAGAAAGCATCTAAAATGTTAGGGTTTGTACTGAGAAATACTAGGGGCTTTAAACAGGTTGGTACCAAAATAATGCTGTACTATAGCCTTGTACGAAGCGTCTTGGAGTATTGCAGTGTTGTATGGAGACCACACTACGCAACACATAAGTTACTTTTGGAACGAGTTCAAAAACGATTTCTGTGGCACCTCGCATTTTCTAGAGGAAAAAGTAAACAGCTGCTCTCCTATAATGCTCGTCTCAAATATTTCAGGATGCACTCGTTATCCACTCGAGGTGAAGTTAGTGATGCATTGTTTCTCTATAAGTTGCTCCGAAACAAAATTGACTGCCCAAATCTGCTGAGTCACCTAAAGTTTCGTGCCCCAGCCCGATATCCGCGAAATCCTATCACACCACTATACCCACCCCAGCGCAGAACGGTTCTAGGTGCTAACTCACCGATTTCACGCCTATGTAAAAATGTTAACAGTTGCAGTGATCTTATTGATATACATCATGACAGCATAGGAAAATTTTATAAAATAATTATTGAGCACTATTCTCACAATCCATGATGTCGCTACTTAGTTCTAATGTTAAGTTTAATTTAATTTAATTTAAATTTTAATCTTTAGATTCTATGTATTTTAATTTAATTTTGAAAGTTTTGTTATTAATTTAATTGATTATTGTTATTATCTGTTTTATTATTTTATTTAAATATAGAATCCATGTTATGTTATTCTTATTGCTATAATCACCAAAAATTATTGAATAACATTAATTTTAAATTATCCTTTTGGCTTTGTAAATATTATGTAAAACCATAAATGGTGCATGTTGTGTTAGCCTGTAAGTAATTGTTGCACTTATAAACGTATTATTAAGGAATTTATTTTAAATGTAGTGTGTAAACAATTGTTGGCTAACCTAAATAAATAAATAAATAAATAAATAAACTAATCTATTTTAGTTTTGCATTGCTAATTTCCCTTGCTTAGTGTTCTTTTTTTGTTTGTGTCTACGGCTTAACTCATTGCAAGTTACCATTTGCTTTTCCGTCAATATAGCACCGCATTTAAGTTTCAGTAAGATATCTGTTTGGCTAGTTCCGGAGATTACTCCGTACACATGGCCTCGGACTTGTGCAAGGCCACCTCGAGTCCCAGTTGCCGGATCCTATCGACGATTGTCGCAACCCAACGTGTCGCTAGTTCGGCCGCCGCCTCATGCGACCTCCCCTGCACCAGGACCAGCGTGTCGTCAGCGTAGCAGACTACGCTGACGCCGCTAGGGAGATCGGCGCGCAGCACCCAGTCGTAGCCGATGTCCCACAGATGCGGCCCCAGGACCGATCCCTGCGGGACACCGCACGACATCTCTCGCCGGTTCCACTCTCCGTGGTGACCGGGGTAGATGACGGCCCTGTCCGTCAAATAGGCCTCGACCACTCGACAGAGGTAGGTCGGCATCCGGTGATACCGGAGTGCCTCCCTAATGCAACTCCAGGGCAGGGTATTGAACGCATTGGCGATGTCAAGAGACACCGCCAAGACCACCCTATCCCGGGCAACAGCATCCCCCGTCGTGAGGGCTCGAACGCGCATGATGGCATCCACCGTAGAGCGCCCCTTGCGGAAACCAAACTGGCTGTCCGCCAAATCCTGCAATTACTCTTTCAAAGAGCTTGCCCACCTCGTCGAGCAGCACGATGGGCTGGTAAGCGGACGGAGAGTCCGCCGGGCGCCCCGGCTTCTTGATGAGGACCAGTTTCCCCGTCTTCCAACGAAGTGGGAACTGGCCCCTCTCCAAGCATGCGCTAAAGAGCCCTCGAAGTCGATGCCCGAGAGCCTCTAAGGCCAGAACCCAGGCTTTTCCAGGTAAGCCGTCGGGTCCTGGGGCGGTATTTTTGGCATTCAGCCTACGTACCGCCACTCTCAAATCTACCCCGGTCACCTCCGGAGATTCGTCGTCGTCGTCGTTTCCTGTGTGGTCCGCATCGGGCACCGCAGGAGGCGGAGCCATGGGCGGGGGAGTATGTTCCATAGCGGCCGTCAAGCGGCCGACCTCCGCCCGCATCTTGGACAGTACGTCCGACGGAGGCCCGACCTGAAGGGCCCTCGCTGCCGCCATAATGGAGGCCGTGGCCGCGGGTATGGCCTTGTCCTTTGAGGACTGCAGCTTCTTCAAGGCCACACTCCTAATCGCGGCTGCTACGACCTCCGCAAACCTGGCCGCTCGCTCCGAATCGGAGCCCCCAGCGGCAACTTTGGCGGCCTCGTCGGTCGCCACTGCTCCCCTGGCACGGTTCGCAGCGGCACCAGCCTGTGCCTTCGTGCCCTTTAGAGGGACGGTGACCCCCTCCGGCTCCTCGCTTGAGGCCCCAGACGAGACCTCAGAGTCGCTCTCCCCGCCGATTCCTGGGGGGGTATCGGGCCGCTTGATGCGACCTCGATTGCCATGCCCTGGTTTCGAGGTCACCGTCACGCGATCTCGGCCTCTCCTTACCGTCGGCACCTTAGCGACCGGCAGGCATTCCTCGCCCGAGGATTATCCCACCGATCCTGCGCGGTCCGACTTCTCGTCACGCGACTTCTCATAGCGCGAGCGTTTCCCCCAGAAACGCCCGCGTCCCGTGTCCTGTGTTTCAACTGGACCTGAGAGTGTGATGTGATGGATGTAAATCAGTTTTATAATTGTAACGTGTATGCAATATACTGAAATAAAATAAATTTGTGTCAGATAAAAAAATTCAAAAAAAAAACATAAATATAAAGAATATGTAATTCCCAGCAGTAAAACTGTATAGTATAACAGCACCTATTTAAATTTACGTGCAACATTCACCGACAGAGACACTGACACATACCCAAGTGGGTAGGTACATACATCATATAATTGAGACATTTAGTGACAATTAGGTTCTGTTATTTCTTTTTTTTTGTGTATTAGCATTAGCTTCATAAAATTATTAGCTCATGTGATTAAGCTCGTAACAACTAGGTCATTGTAAAAATATTTTATTTAAGCAGCTTACTGAAATAATTTCAAAGTTCATAAGATAATGACAAATCACATATTTTCAGGTAACATATTTTCCTCTAAATTCAGAATTTTTCCAGTGCCGTCGGCTTTGTTCGCCATATTTTATTATCAAACCAGAAGGGTAACATGCATATTTCCACAATTCGTTGTTTTGCCTCGCGTAGCGCTCATTTTACAGTTCACAGAAACAAATGTAAAAGCAAGCCAATCTTGGATTCGATTCTCACCGCCTCCGCGAATGTGCACTCTACTTTAGATGACTCGCTTTTTCAAATGTATTTTTCAACTGAAATCAAATGCTACGTGTTTCAAGACGAAGAATGAAGTAACCTAGGTAACTAGGTGTGGTTTTTCAGTCACGCTTATTAGCGCAAAATTGTACCGCTCGTATTTTGTTTTCGCATCACACTTTCATGAAAATTCGAGTTTTTTATTGTGCACAACCTGAGTGCTGAACCAATGGATGTGAACAACGATGTAGGCACGCTCATAACTCTTGTGGAGCAATAATAAGTTGAAATGTATGTGAACGTGTGCATTAAATTGCATCGGGCATTGTGAGAGTCGGAGTGACCACTGCCCGCGCCCGACGCCCGACCAATTTAAATTTATTCGTGCCTCTTCTGCCGCATCGTTAAAGTCAAGGGCGTGCTTAGTGCCAGAACCCATTAACTTAATATATGGGTATGAGCAATCGGCTTTTTGTTATGTTCCCCAGTCAAACGTTACTCCTTCTCATTCGTAATTGCTAAATGGCTCGTATTACACAAGTCGTTACTGTCAATAGGAGGACGCTGTAATCAGTGTTATTTAACTTAGTGTTGTAATGGAAGTCTTTGCTTCCAAGTGAAATATTAATAAATAAAGAACAAACATAAATTGTGACTCGCTGAAAGTTGTCGCTTTTGCGCTTTATCAGAGTATATTTTTTTTTTTGGATATAGTGGACAATTAAAACATTTGTTTATTTAAAACTTGAATGTAAATAAGAACAGTGTCCAGTGATATTTGCGTCGGGTTGATTGCCTCCACCCGACTGAGCTCGCCATACATATATCTATTTTCCAGCATATGTAAATTTTCAACAAGCCTTTTCGATTCGACGGACGCGTCCAATTCGCTAGTGGAATGGAACTGAAATTGGAAAAATCGCCGTGAGCTATGTATAAAGTTTTCCGTACTGATGAAATAATACCATTAAGGCCTTGAAAGTATTTTAATAAGCACTAATTTACAGACCTTGATAACTTTTCTTCTTAAAATTTCGGTTGTAACTATACGATCTAAGCTTTCTTTGTGCGATACAATATTAAATACTTAATATGCACAAGAATAACTCAGTCCGAAAACAACTTGTTTGTACGAGACTGCAATGTTTTGATTTTAATAGAAAATGTTTTGTGTCCCACTGTTGTTATTAATTTTTTGCAGATGAAAAAGCTCACTTGCAGGTCAAACTAAAGCCATAGTAAACATGCGATTCCGGGAAGCAGAAAGCAACACAGCTTAGTTATAATTGCCCTTTCTTTATGCAACTAATTTTAGACAAAGTCGTTAAAATTTCTTGGAAAATATCATCATGAGAACTTCTCTCTTTACTCTATTTTCATTTTAAACTCCAAACTAATTGGTAGTTTATTTATATTAGAGTTAGCTAACTAATGAAAGGAGGAATGGGATGTATAATTTTGAATTACACTCCCGGACACCTGAATCGAGCAACCCAGCATATGTCTGTATTAAAGGTCAAGGTCATCTTTTTAAATGGTAGTATAATGAAAAACTAAATTTCCGTTGGTTATTATTCCAAATTTGAAATCGAATACAAAAAAAAAAGTATAATTGCAATGAGTCGTCTTTTCGCGTTTCTCAGGGGCAATATTAGCGTGGAATTTTTGAAGAAAACAATGGTTTACATAGAGAAAACATTTATTTAGTAACTTGTGTTACCTCCAATAGGATTTACGACTACTGTCACGAGGTTCGGCATGGAATTAATAATACCACTATGACGTGCTGTTGAATGTTCTCCTATGCTTACAAGATGGCAGGTGTCTGCTCCTGCAAAGTTTCTGGAGCTAGCTTGTTATATATATATATATAACAAGCCTATATAGTATATATATAAGTGCTCTATTGGATTCATATCGGGGCTTCCTGCTGGCCATTCCATTGCTGTGATACTAATGTCATGCAGGTATTGTCGAACAATTCTTGCTATGTGGGCCCGTGACCCATGCATTACCATGCATAAAAATGAAATCTTGGCACACAAACTCAGCATATGGCATCACATGAGCCTGAAGGCCTTGAAAAATGTACATGTCGCAATTTAGTGGTGGCAACCGTGGTCCCGTCACGCTCAAGGACAGATTTTCCTCCGGTGGAAATTCCGCCCCAGACCGTCCAGGTCCCACCGCCATAACTCTCTTTCTTTTTAATGAAACATTGCTGAAAACGTTCTCTCGGTCTTCGGTAGACTCTCCTACGTTCATAATTGCCATACAGTATAATCTTGGTTTCATCCGTAAAAAATAAAT
This sequence comes from Agrochola macilenta, assembly GCA_916701695.1. Lineage (NCBI taxonomy): Eukaryota > Metazoa > Arthropoda > Insecta > Lepidoptera > Noctuidae > Agrochola > Agrochola macilenta. Next base: position 12,709,519 of record OU753562.1, read on the forward strand.
TAAAAGCAAAAAAACCTTTTTAAAAAAAGCTTTTTTTAAATGCTCTAAAAAGAAGAAAATAAAATAAAATTTGAACTATCAACTTATAACCTCATTATACACAATTTATATGATCATAAAAGCTTATCGCGAGTTTATTTATTTTTTGCAAACCTCGCGACTAGCTTTTATGATCATATAAATTGTGTATAATGAGGTTATAAGTTGATAGTTCAAATTTTATTATATTTTCTTCTTTTTAGAGCATTTAAATAAAAGCTTTTTTTTAAAAAGGTTTTTTTGCTTTTAATTTATTTTTTACTTTTTAGTTATTTCTAATTATTCTCGGGAAGCCCTTTCATTTGATACCCATATTGCAGATGTGCATAAAAAAATACTATTCCGCCATCTTGGACGTTCCGCCATATTGGATTTAGAATGACGTCACATTATTTTTCGAGTTACTCTCAACAAGCCCTTTCATTTGATACCCATATCGCAGAAGTGCATAAAAAATAACTATTCCGCCATCTTGGATGTTCCGCCATATTGGATTTAGAATGACGTCACGTTATTTTTCGAGTTACTCTCAACAAGCCCTTTCATTTGATACCCATATTGCAGAAGTGAATAAAAAATAACTATTCCGCCATCTTGGATGGTCCGCCATATTGGATTTAGAATGACGTCACATTATTTTTCGAGTTACTCTCAACAAGCCCTTTCATTTGATACCCATATTGTAGAAATGCATTAAAAATAACTATGCCGCCATCTTGGATGGTCCGCCATATTGGATTTAGAATGACGTCACACAGCTTATCGTGTATTGTCATCCAAACTAAACCTGTATACAAAATTTCAGCTCAATCGGTTGAAGATATCTGCTTCAAAATTGGGTAGCAAGATTTCACGCGAACAAACATACATAAAGCTTTTAAAAAGAACCTGGTTCCATTGACGTTGCGTCCCATGCAAATGTTCGCATGCAAACTGTAAGCGCGCCATTTTGTGAGTTCGTTTCAGTTTCGAACCATTGGCTGGTTTAGAGGTTTCAGGCCACGTTCTTCGAGTCTCCTTCTAACAGTTCGAGCGCAAACAATCAGTCCATGAAACTTTCTAAGGCGTTCTTGGACCTTCACTGAGGTCAGGTGACGATTAGGCAGGCTGTGGGTAATGATAAACCGATCTTGTCGTTATGTAGCTATCTGGTTTCGGGGTCCTCTTGGAGGTCGCACGAAGCCACGGCAGAATGACTTACATGAAGACTGTGCAGTCACGTTTCGTTGACTAACCCTAGACTGAAGAAGTGCCACAGCTTGCGTGGCTACTTCAGGTGCAGTATTCATAATTGGAACGTCAGAAAACAAAACAAATAACGAAATAACTATTGCTAGATCAAAGCTTGTTGCTTCTTCAAGAGCGATCAAACTCTGATTTTCTTCTCTTATTCAAATTCGTGAATTTCAAATTTGGAACAATGGTGGTACCAAAATGATGGCCAGTACACACGGCTACACATCAAGCTATACATTTCCAGTTTATGCTGATCTCGCATTGTATAGGATTTCCGTACAATGTGAGGTCAGCTTATACTGGAAATGTATAGCTTGATGTGTAGCCGTGCGTACATCAGCTTCAAAACTGCATAAATTTTTTCAGACTTATAATTATTTTGATGTTTTAAGCCTATAAACATAAAAATGGAAGGTGGCTCAATTTAGGAGTCCAGGAGTATATTATATATTTTCTCAGAATTCCTTTGTGAAATTCTTGTCCCATGTATTTATCTTAAGAATTATTGGAAGGAGTTAGCCACCCTTTTCATATAATTTAAAAAAGTGTATGAATGGCAAATTTTCAGTACAATTTTTAAAATTAATAGTAGTTTAATTACTCAACGATGAACAATTTTTTAAGAATAATAGCTAGTAGAAATTCAGACATCTTGGAAATTCTAATTGTAAGTAGCCTTTTTCGTGGTAATCTAGGAGGTTAATATTGTCTCAAGAGCAGAAAACATAGCCTTTTAAATCTTCTTGAACCATAATTATTATACTTTATACCCCTGTTAACAATGCAGACTAAAGCTTATTTATTAAAATTAATTACACGGATAATTCAGCAAAAAGAATGTTCATTTTAAAACATTTTGTTAGAAGTTACAGCGGCTAGGTATTCCTGGTATTTGCGATGTCTGCCTTATAATGAAACTGTACTTAGGACATGGGTGCTTCAGACAGACTGTCGCGAGCTAAAATAAACTTATATTGGCTCTACTTCATTGTAATGCTTAGAAAATAGAACCGTTTTATGAAAATATAGCTCTAGAATTTCTTCATTTGGTTCGTTCTTATTTTTCTAGTGATATTTTTATGTGGTGTCTTATGAAGTCACGCCAGATGTAAATGGTTAGGACAGCTGATAATAAGAAAAACTCGGAACGTGAAAAGCGAGAATTACGAATATCATTGGTGATTGGAGTTTTTGAATTACTTACTCTCTTTTAAAGGTTTTCAAAAATCTTCTGTCACTTCATTCACGCTGAAAACTACATAAGTATTGTTATTGCTAATCAGAGGTGTTTGAGAATATTTCTCTCACTTTGCTAATATTATTTTGCCCGTGTACCTACGAGGTTATGTAAACAAAATATTGACTTCAGAATATACGAATTTGTGTGCCTTAGGTAAACTGTGGCTTCCTAACCGGTATTTCGTGGTTTCAAATCCTAATACTATTGTTTTGATGTTAGTTAGTTCTGTTTAACTTGGCTTAAATAGTAAACAAACTATTATACTTCGGTTAAGTATCTTGTTATTGTTATGTAAACAAATCGCCCTATAGTTTAACTTGTTACACAGTAACTACCACAAAATGAACTGTTTTAATCGAGTAACTTTTGTAATGCCCTTAAGCAGTTGCAGAAACTTTTGAATATAAAATTACCTGTTAGTCAAAACTTTGGATATAATTCTAGAATTTTCATGGAGTATTATTAATACCATTGAACATTGAACATTAATTTATTATTAATACCATTGAATATTGCAGCTTATCGAACAAAAGGTGATGTGTGAACGAACACGTTGTCTCAAATACTACTGCATATTATAATATGGCATTGATTTAAAGCGGTAGTTGTTAACAACTGCCACAACCAAAACTGCAATAAATTGTAGTTTTGGTAAATTAAAAAACGTCTAATACTTAGTAGCCTACTACTTCATCATTCATCATTGAAGCAATGTTTTGATAGATCAGACTCCGGCCAGTCCATTCAGACTATTCGATTTTATTTTACTTAAACCCCCGCCTAGAACCCTTGTAACCATGTGTACAACAATATTATGCATTGCAAAAACAAGCTTAGATGCCGATGCCGCCATGGCCGCTGTGATACAGAAGGTTTCACGACACTAAATTGTATACAATTTTTCAACTTTTTAATGTCGTGAAATTAATTTCTACATGCATGAAAGTAGTTACGTAATGTAAATTCAGCTTTAAATGTGCAGTCGCTGCATTGATTTAGCGACTGCAATCAGGATACCGCAGCAGTCTGCTAATCCATGTGTAACCGCCCTAATATTTAATATAACAATGCCGTAAACATCAATTGGATTAGCTCGGTGTGATCCGAAAGGCCGCGGTCAGTTAAATTTTGCAACACAAAGCGAAATGAATGAAAACCGACTATGTCACTATGAATAGTGTAATGTCCATATACTCCTGGGCTCTCACTATTATTGTAGATAAGCGCATTGACAATAGTTACATGTTTTTGATATTACCAGCTAAAAGCTTTTTGAATGTACTGCCATTATAATGGCCAGGGAATCTTACTTTGTGTGTTTAGGTGTCGTAGGTAAAGCTAGGATATCCGAAGACTGCGGTGGCCGCAGAATAGCATCTGTAATTTACAGTCGAATGACGTCATTGAAACGGTATTTTTGAAAGTAAGTTGATGTGTTTCACCATGACGTCATTAACCGGTAAATTGCGGACGCTATTCGGCAGCCATGGCAGTCCTATAAAAACTTAGCTTAACTGAATAAAGGTTTTAAGGTTATATTACTCGTTGTCGATCTTTAAAGGAATCCTATTTTACCAAGACTTTACATCGTTTGATATGGTTTGATGGAAACAACATGTACAATACCGTATTTGTCTCATTGCAGTGAGATTCCACAGGAAACTAGGTACAGAAATCTGGCAGAGTCAACGCAGCATTCATCACAGTAACTTGGGAAAAAGGTGTACGTTTATAAAAATTATAGCTACAGTGAAAGTTTTTATCTATATTAATATTAAAAAGTTTGTTAGTTTGTATGTTGGGGATAAACTACGGAACTACTGATCCGATTCCAAAGATTTACTAATAAGGAAGGGAAGCTACAGTATTGCCGAGTGTCATAGGATATTTATTTATGTTAAAACAAGGAATTTCATACGATCGTCCGCGTGGCATTTCTTGTCGCGGGCAGAAGCTAGTGAAAAAATAAAATGTTATCACCCGTCTCTAATGAGAAAATAGCAACACAATGTTCCCTTTATCTTGGATCGAAACAAAGAACAGTGTTTATGTTTATTTCATCTCGCGTTACTACAATAATCAATTCAAACTAACGTTATAAATGTAGCTCTCATATTTATATTATTTACGAGTGATTGTTAATCATATTCGGAGTCGCGGGTGGTCGGCGCTTCACAAGCTATACGGAGTGTCCACTATATCTTGACAGGCGGTGAAGCGAGGAACTAAAATATTAATATACTGATTTTGACATTTCGCCGTTGCTAGCAGCGCCAGCATCAACTCTCTACTTATACTGGTCTCTCTGTAATTAATTTGACGTTCATGAGTGCTATATTGTTTGTCGTACGTTGTAAATTATACAACATATGTATTTATAATGGATTGAAATAATCCTTTATGTGTCATAAAGGATTATTTACAATTACATTTTGTTTGGGCTTTTGTGAAAAGTTTTGCGAACCGTGAGCTGCTTTTTCAACAAATCTGTTTGCGTTTATGTTGCGGGTTTTGGTTTTATGTCAATTTATTGTAGTTAATGTTTTTTATTTTATTTTTACATACAAATTATAAGAAAATCTCCAAATGGCTGTTTGACACTTCTCGTGACCCAAGGGCTGGCTTTTACCTTGGCCATAGGCTAAGCATTGCCATACAACGTGGCAATGCGGCCAGTCTCTTTGGTACATTACCAGTCGACAGCGATGTGGATGAATGTTTCGACACCATATTTTAGTTTGTTAATACGAGGTTAAGCGAAGTCTTGATACTAATTTTATGAACGGCGATCTGAAATATAATTATTTACAAAGTAGTATTCGTAATACGTGTCGTCTAACATCTGTAAGTGACGAATTCACAATACCTAAAACTTTATGTGATTTTTGTATGTGTATGTTTTGAATATTGCATATTATATTGTTATTTTCATTTATGAATTAGGTATAAGTTGTTATTTATGTATATATCGTTTTAATTCGTTTTTTTTTATTTTTTTTATATATTAATTATAATTTTCAACTTGAGGTCATTTGCATAGTCAATTGTCAAGAGCTTCATTGGTCGAGGTCAATCCTTATCTTTGCAGGTGAGTTGTGTTGCCAACAAGTGACGCTCGCTCAGTCATGTGGAAGCGTACGCGTCACTGAGAACAGGGTAAAGGCCACGTCACATAGGCTGCACTTCATAAGTCAACTTGTTTACATTGCAAAGAAAAAAAAAAGGACTTGGTGAGTGATGGTGGAAAATTGCGAAAAACAGGTTAAGCAGGAAAATTACAAAATTACCGTGAGATAGACACAATTGTAAAGGTGTTTATAACATTTTGATTACTACTGAGTGTTATTTTCTTCTTTATTATTGTTTTGTTTTTTATGCTGCCGGAAGTATATCTACAATGAAGAATAGCTGGTAGAGCATTGCTTTAGTTTTTAAAATTATTACTTCATTTAATTTCGTAGATCGTCTTGTAAATTACTTGATTAACGAGTTAATTTTTGGTTTTTCTAATGTGGATTTTATTATTTTAGGATGAAGAAATATATACATAAAACACGAAACGGACACGTTCCACTTATTTTTACAAACGACCTCTTTCATCACATTTTTAATAAATACTTTATTCATCAAAAGGGCATTCCTATATGTTGTGAGCTTTAGTACAAATTTATAACCGGGTAAAAGAGCAAAAAGGGAATGGCTATGACATGACAGGCCTAATATATTGCATGGCCGGTGTATCCGGCGGCCACGTGTGCGGTGCGCACGCGCCGATTCCTTCACGGCTTATTAGCGCGGGAAATTAGTGCGGGGACAAACCACCCAGTGTTGGGACACAGAAAATAGATTTCTGATTAATGACTGATATTCATCTGCTTGAAAGTGTGTTTAGTTGAGTTTGTAAGTATATTTGATGGCCTGTGTTCGCGGTTTAGACTTTTGTGATTATCGTGTTGTGTTGAGATTTCGTTGTCTGATTAGGTGATGAATTCCAAGTGAGAGAACAGTATTTATAAATGATACTTTATTTTTCATTTTCTCATTGAAGCGAATTAATTATTATACATTGTACGTAACACAAAATGATAGTTATGTATTTACGTATCTATTAGCAGAGGCAACTATACTTTCGTAAAAGTAAGACAAAAGTTCTAAAGACAAGCAAACCGTGAAGTCAAAGACACTGGCTCTATAATTTAGACGGTAGCTGATACAAACGGGGTCGGGTGCAAGGCTTGTTAATTTTACGTCTTGCTGGGAACTGACACACGACCCGACGACCCGTGCCAAGAGATTCCGTCTCGCATATTTCTTTATGTCTTTGGAAGTGAACGAAGCTTTGGGTACCTACTTTTCGAAGGTCGGGGTATTTTCCACAAAATTTGGTGCCCAGTGGGAAATTCCTTTATTACTTAATTTTGAATACAAAGATGCCCAAATGCTACGTATTGCACATAATAAGTAGTTACGTAGCATTGCTCTACGCACTTGAATACTTTCGCTTGAAAGACCTACTGCTGATTGGAAGGCCTAATGGGACATAGAAACATTCGCTCATGCTGTGCCTATCATGTGGATGCTGAATAGGTACACAATTAGTGAGCTAATCCCAGAGGTCACTTGAAATAACCAGAACCCGTGGCGTTTCTATTATTCATTTGAAATAAAGCAGTCTCAACTTTCTGACAAAATTTATAGCAGCTCTTGTTATATTAAAGTCTGGTTTCAATGTAAAGTCTGCTCAACAAAGTCAGTTTCGCTGAATTTGGAAGTCCAATATCCCATTCTAAGACGTATCTGGCTTGTTGTTCTAAATAACAACGGCTTTCCTGAGAAATACGAATGTTTGGGACCCCTAGGGCTCCAAAGTTTCAAGCCCGAATGGCTGTTACACGCAGTCGTTTGTTTGCCGACTCGGGCCGGTAATACCGGCGCCGGAGACCGGAGCCGGCTCACAGATGTTGCACGTTTGCTGCCGAGGATTCCTGCCACATTCTACCCTACAGAGATGTTTGGAACACGTGATCGCGCAATCTCATAACACGTCCACAACAAACTTGCTCACACGATTGTTGCATACGAAAATGATACCTATGGTGTGCGTACTAGCACATAACAGCGGTATTATAAAAGTTTTCACGGTGCCCAAGTTGTCACATAGGGGAGGATATTGCCGGGGGATTATCGCTCTTATTGTTATCGCGGTAGAGTGTTTTGATTAAGGGTTTGTGCTTGGCAAAGAGTAGAGTAATATTGGTGTAGGTGTAACAGCCGCCGGCACTATTATGGGGCGTCAATAGCTGTATCCGTCGGCGATCGATGCCGGAAGCCGCTCGCCAGTACCTACCGGAAGTAGCGATGCCTGTCGATGGCGAATTCATTTTTGACTGACAACGAGGGAGAAAGGATTGTCGTGTACCGCTCGATTGAACTAAAACAATTTTGCGAAGTGCATTTTATGCTTTACACATTTTTATTGGTTGATTGAATTATTTCTACACGAGCGCCTTGCGCCGAGAAAATTCGGTGGTGTTGTTTGTTTGTTGAGGGGTGAAACACCTTGCTTCTTGCCGGCAGCTTATTGGCTTTTATAGGCTTCGACGAGCAGCATAACGAACATTAATTTGCAAGCAAAAATAACTAGAAAAGAAACAAGGTTTAACCAAAAACTAGATAAATATTTCAATATCTCTTAAAAATATTGAAATAGGGATGTTGACTAAACATTTCTTCAGCTAGATTATTAAAAAAAATTGGACACGTATTTTTTATTTTTTTATGTAATCAAAAGATTACGGCAATATATTAAGTTAAAATGTGGCATGACGTCAGTTTCCGGTTCATTTTATACTGACTGACACTACTGACAGCCCCCGCCCCCCTACTTTAATGCGTATTATCCTCAGAGTAATAACTAACAGTTATTACTCTGTATTATCTAAATAATTTTGTATTAATATGATAACGCAAAAAATACGTGTCTTTTTTTATTTTATTATCTGACTGATGGACTAAATAGTTTTTTTTTCCCGGTGAACATCCATATTTTTTATTTATATATTTTAAATATTCTTAGTTATAACGTTTCCATTATCAATGAAATTATAATATTAACAATCCATCTTAACATTAAACAAATGAATGCTTAGAAAATTCAACTTTTTCCAGAAAGTAAATAACATTTTTATAATAACGAAGAGACCTTTCATGAATTAATGAAATATTACGTTGTTTATTAATTTTCTAGTTTATGAGACTACAATAAAAGTTCTTTGTATACCTAAATTAAATAATATCGTTGTCCAGATTTTCTGAATACCCATTTTGTGCTGTAATTACTTTTTTAGCTGCTAACATGTTAGGAATCAAATTAGTAAGTTGGGTAAGTCTAGTAAAATGTACTGGGGGTCTATTTATAAAACCACTCGCGTTTGGCTACCGCTCGCAAATGTTGTTTGCAAGGGATTTTTGGTATCACTTTTCCTGAAACTACAACTCGCTATAGGCTTGTCCACTGTGGCCAGTAATCAAAAAGCTAATATTAGGTTTGATATAGGTAAGCTCGGCTAAGTAATCATAACAGCCGCATGGGTCCATCGATCAGGTTAAGCTACGCTTGCCGCGGTCAGTCCGTAGATGGGTGATCATCTTAACATACTGAGATGCCTCCGTGCCTCGGAAAGCACGTTAAACCGTTGGTACCGGCTGTCATATCTTTGACAGTCGTTACGGGTCGTCAGAAGCCCGAAAGTCTGACAACCAGTCTTACCAAGGGGTATCGTGTTACCCAGTAACACGATACCCCTTGGGTTGGGGAGGTCAGATAGGCTGTCGCTAACTGTAAAAATACTGGTATTCAGCTGCATCCGGTTAGACTGGAAGCCGACCCCAACATAGCTGGGAAAAGGCTGAGAGATTGATTGATATATGTAAACTAAAAACTAACACAGTATTTATTTATTTAAATTTTGCTGTGATAGATCATAGGGCGCTACACATAGGTGAGAGAGAGTGATGAGATCACAAAATGTACTAAAACTTTTTTCAAAGCTTTTCAAGTAAATCTTCTTCTATATGTATGTGTACGCTATAACTGTATATGTCGCAGTAAGATGGTTGAAGCTCGTGATATAGTTATATCCCTAGGGATATAGCTTTATACCGTAATATAGTTATATGAAAGCGATTCATAAATATCCGAGTGCCCTAATTTTGTTACCGCGAACAATTTAGACGGCGCTCGCGGGCCGCTGCCGCGGCACCGTTAGCTTCGCTCGCTCGGCTCGCGCGTAGTTGGTCACAGTTCTAACCTAATTTATTTGGTCGTAGTGCCCTAATAGTTATATTACTAGATCGTGCTCGTATCTTAGTTATATTCCTAGTAGGACAGTTATGGACCGCTTTCATGTTACGGTGTATAGCTATAGCCCTAGGAATTTATCTATATCACGGCTTCAACCATTATTATTACTGCGACATATACATGATGTGGCTTTTCGTGTCTATCTGAGAGACCGCTTTGTTCTTCTAAACTATGCAACGTATTTTGGTGCGATTTTACCTGATCATTTATCTAAATTATGTGTATAATACAATTACATTAAACTTACAAATAATAAAGAAATCTCAATGTTTTGTCAAGTTGTACAACCCGTGCGAAGCAGGGGCGGTCGCTGGTCTCATATAAAAGGCATGGTCTCTCTAAATGATCTGAAATACGAGTATGTAAGAAAACAGAAAGCATTTCTCGAAACTCACCCCTAAGTGTAGGTCAAACGTGGGTAAAAAGACCAATTATTTGTGACCAGAAAGTCAATCCTGTCAGATTTAAACGTAAGTTTCAATAATACCCTCCTTACGCTACTTCTTTGCACAGGCGCAACCGTATCTCCATTAGCCATGTTTTCTTAGCTCTGAGCGGCCAACTAAACCAACATGGATACTTAACTTATGACGCACTTACTGACATCTAACTACTTTGATTTTATTTTGTACTTATTTGAAAGTGTTAGTGCAGGTTTAGTTTGGTTTTAGTGAATGTCAATGGCGTATAAGTTTGAATAGATTTGAATGCTTTTATGGTTAGTAAAATATATTTTTTTTAAGCTCTAGTTTCTTCCAGTAAGTATTATGTGCAAGACCTTTATAAATATTTTCTTTTAACTTCCAAGAAAGTCATTTTTCTTAGATATTATTCCGAGTTTTTCACCTCTCGAATTTAACACGAAAGGCAATGAAAAATAAAGTAAACAAGTAGAATTTCCACGAAACCCATATTTAGTTACTTCTGTCGTCGCCTCGTAACAATTGGATAAAAAGTATCTTGAGCAGAAAATGTCCTTACGGCCGGCCCTTCACTTGCAACTTCGGAAGCCCAACGACACTCCACCCGAAGTACGTTACACCGTCTGAATATTAAAACCTTTGTAGCTTTTTTCATACATAGGTATTAAAGACTCTTAAAAACACAGTTCTTTGGCGCTACTCATCAAAACTGGGCGTTCAAAGAAAGTGCCTTAATTTTTCCTGCCCCACAATACTTTCCCGATGTGTTGGAAATGTAGCCTTCCCACTTACAACACAAAGTTGACTTTAAGTGTGACGTAGGGGGAACATAAGTTTTCTGTTAATATAAACCGGTGCGGTGCTAAGTGACGGAAAATGAGGTGCGACATTTGGTTGGTGAAGAGTCTGCGATACAGGCCGTCATTTGACCCAAATTCCGGAACTTGGCCGTCCACTTTGGCGTTTTAAGAACCCAATTCTCCACTAGCGAGGAAATTGTATTTAGCAGAATCATTAATCACATAACTCGCTCGTGTGTGGATCGCGCGTTTTAAATAAATAATGAGTTCTAAATTGCTGTTGGGACCGAACGTTGTAGTATCGTTGTAAATTTGTAACATATTGTTAAAACCTAAACTGGGTCGCAACTTTTTCGGAACACTCGTATTTTTTAATCTAGCTTCTTTTTTATGTTTGCCGATTTAGTTTGGATGTTTACGGAAGTTAATCGAAAGTAAATCGTGCGCTGTGGAAAAGTAATGTTTCTTAATGGACTCGTGTTGTTAAAACGAGAACATCATCAGTTTTCCTTGATTAATGGAGAGAAGTACGGCTCTATTGTGTCATTATATAACCTAAAATTTTAAGCAACTGCTCTAATTTCATCCAAGCATTACAATAATGAGTAAAACAACTACTGAATAATAAATAAAGTGTAACAATGATCGTAACCCGACCCATCCACTTAGCAGATATAATAAAAACAAAACGATTGTATTATCTTAATGGAGTACTACATCTGGTCTTATTTTAACGGAGAGCTTTCTCAGTATTATTGTAACCAAATCGACATATACCAGCACCAATGTTTAAGTATACAACTTAAACATTGGTGCTGGTATATGTCGATTTTAAAAGAAATGTAGGATACAATCAGGATTGAATAAACCTTTTGTATCTTAGTATTAGGATTGTCCTATTCCATGTCTTATTTTACTGGTTCTTTGTCTAATGTTGTTGGTTAACTCTGCGGAGACTGTTATTTACCAAATTTTGTGATGAATCCTGAAAAAAAATGTGAATTGTGATCGATTACTATCGAGAATAGGTTTTTTTTTTAAAGCACTGCTGTTTTTGTTGAAAAATTACTTGATTGATCTCATTTTTTCCTGTCGACTATTATAGAAAACTATGGATATTTCGTTACCTGGAATATTGATTTTTCCTCTACTATCTTAGTTATCCTAGCTCATATTGTTGACGACACGGTTGGCGCAGTGGCTGAGTGATCGACTGCTGCGCAACGTGTCGCGGGTTCGATCCTCGCACGGAACAATTATTTGTATGATCTGCAAGTAGTTGTTCCGGGTCTGGGTGTTAGTGTATGTCAGTTTCTATGTTTGTAAACGCACCCACGATACAGGAAGAAATTCTTAGTGTGGGGCAACGCAAAACAAAAAAAAAAACTAGCTTTTGTGACAATAGGTATTATGTTTTAAATTATTATTAAGTACTTTCTTTTGTTTTCTTCAACAAAGTAAAGTATTTGTTAACTTTTCTTGATGTGTAATTAATTAAGTCTTCCTTGAGGATCAGCCATACATTTATATGCCTTAAAACTAAAAACAGAACCTATGTAGCCATTTATAGAGATTAAATTCGCTTGTTAATAAAATATAGTCTTCGGAAAATCTAGACACTAAGCTTGTCTATACAATGTACTAACTTAGGCATGGTATCGAAATGATTAATGAAGCTGCCTGTGTTCTTCTTAGTACAAAATGTGATCCAGGACAAAATGTACGGGAAGCTAAATAAGTAGTATGAACTTTTTAATTAAAAATATGTAGGTGGCTATTGATCTTTTGTAGGGATTCAATTTCTTTTAGAGCTTTGGACGAGAATAGACTTCGTTCCAGAGATTTTCTTAGTATTGAGTAAGTATCTTAATTAAGTTCAACCTGCATGTTAGTGAATGTTTATTTTGAATGTATTTTTACGGATGAATATTTTATTCGAAATGTAAATTTAGGTAGGTACTGCGAGTTTGTCCGAAAGGGATATCGCGGCCCCGGCACACAGGCAACGGAAGGAACACGGGTGGGTTTTAGTCAGTAAAAGTCTGACACGCCCTCTCGCTCTGCTCAGAAAAAAAGGTAGGTACTGTGGGCTCCAGAGAAATCTCACCCCCTTGCATTGTTTTTTTACATTGTTACAGATGGTGAGTTTTCTCTGGAGCCCACTGTACCTACTCGTTTTAGAGAAGGCGTGCAATGCTGTACAATATTTCAATGTTGAACAGAAATCAACTGTTAAAATAAAAATAGCAGTTTTGCAATTGAGATATCTGCTGTTGGTAACTAACTTAATTAATTTATAAAACATGTTTTGTTATCTTAACCTATTCTATCCCTCTACTGAGCAAGGGGCTCCCCCAAAGCCTTCCAAGCATCCTTTTCCAGGACCACGGTTTTCTCAATCCAGCCCTTGAGGTACGCGTCTAGGCACCTCTTCCTCCTGGCCGCCGTCCATCCTCAGGCACCATGATGTGATTAAAAACATGTTTAATTTATTTTAAAGATTTGATAATAGCAACCAGTTTCCAATTGTTACAAGTTCACAGTTCAGTCAACACAAGCAAAACTGAGGACACATCATCATCATTTCAGCCGAAAGACGTTCATTTCTGGACATAGGCCTCCCCCAAGCACCCCCACTTTGACCGGTTCTGTGCGGATGCGGACCCACAAGCAATAAATATGCTGAATAAAAGTAAGCTTACCGTTCTATCTACCGCCATTCTCCCTCGAGGACCGACCGACCAACACGTTTCCCGTCCATATGCGATATAGGTGACATTTTCTTTTGTCGTTCTTCACTACGCTAATGACACGCAAACCTATTGAGTCAATTATCGAACGTTTCGTCGGAAAATGTCGTAGTTAGGCTGTGTTTACAAGGCTGTTGAGCGAGTAGCGGGGCGTTTTTCACTGTAAGTACTAAAGCTAAGCTACGGTTTCCTAAGACTGCGGTGGCCGCCACATAACGTCCGCAATTTACATTCGAATGACGTCACTGAAAGTAATTTAATATGTTTTCCTAATGAGCGTTTTTTGAAACAGTAAAGTGAAACTCCGGTGCCATACTTTTTATGACGTCCATCACTGTGGTCGTTATGTGGCGGCCATCGCACTTTTAGGAAACCGCAGCTTAGCGTGTCATGACAGGCACTCCGTAGCCCGTTGCAGCGCTGTGTAGCAACAGCCCATCAGATTCTAGGATATTTTACGGTGCTCATCACTATACTTCAACGCTTTATAGTATCACGCACCTTTTAGCACCAATAAGATTAAAAACAACCAATAGTTAAGGATGATACTTTGCCAATCCTAGAACAAGCAATAAAACTCTTCTCCTTTCTATAAAAAAATGTTTAGCTTTCGGGTAGAAAGCTATGGCTGACGACACTATAGCATGGCGCTAACTGTTCAGACAACTCCACTGTCAAGCTTTAAACCATTCGAAAGGAGAAGGACGCTAAACGCTCCCCCCGACCCGCTGTTCTGTAACCACAGTATTATTTATACGTTCATATTTGCATATCATGTTAGAACGAGCTCACTAACCGTGTACTGCGACTTGGGAACGTTACAATTGCATTCGAATGGTTTGGAGTAGCTGCGTTGCATTTCTGACGGGTTGCTATTGCTCGATGCGGACCGAAGATAGTTTACACGCCATTATATTTAATTGACTGATGAAAGTGGCATGTCTCTTGAACTATGAAGTATTGAGTATGTTTTGAGAAGAAGTGTTAATTCCAAAGTTAACACAAAACAGACACTAATAAAAGCTTGTATTCAGAACTTGCTTTTAAATACTAACTATTTAGAGTACCTATGTTGCATTTCTGATAGGTTGCTATTGCTCGATACGGACCGAAGATAGTTTACACGCCATTATATTTAATTGACTGATGAAAGTGGCACATCTCTTGAACTATGAAGTACTGAGTATGTTTTGAGAAGAAGTGTTAGTAACAAAGTTAATACAAAACTGACACTAATAAAAGCTTGTATTCTGCTTGTATGCTTTTGAAGACTTAGCTATTAAGAAATGAAGTGTTCTTTAAAAACAAGAGGATCATCCACATGTGGTACCCTCATGCTTTTATGGAACACGTCACGAATACGTAGGAAAAATCTAAAATTTTAGTGTCGTTCCCGTCCCCAGGCAGGCGTCCCTCGCTGCCTCAGAACTGGTATTTGATCTGGCAACCAGCCAGCAATATGCCTAGCGACCGAAAAGCTATACATACACGTATAGAATTTTTATAACCTAGATAAATTTTATGCCATGTCGTTCTTTTTTCAATGAAGGGGTGTAAGGAGTTTAATGAAACGTGGCTGTTTTTGCACACACACACACACAGAGTTTCACAAACTCTCAATGCAGTTACGATAGTCAATAACTCCTCAATTTTATTTCCGAAATCGAGCCTTTTTACGTTGAAACCCAAGTGCTGCTACGCCAATTAGACTGCTGCCCAAAACTATCTATGATCGCCAATTGATATCCATTAGACAAAAATGTATTGCAATACAACTGATACTAGCTAAAATGCTAAGAGAGTAAAACGTTTATTTCTATAAACATTTCCGTAATGTCAGCGAGTCTACTTAATCTTCAGTTTGTGACTTGGAATTATTCGTAAGTCTTAACTTGGAGCTTTTATTATCAAAAGAGTTTACGGGGTACACAACTTTGATCATAATATCAACAAGTCATATGACCTATTTTCCTACTTTTGTATTATGAAAACATTTTATGAGAATGTTTTAACAAATAGGTAAAAGGTTAAAATGTGTGTTTTGATGAGTTATTTATTTGTTTAGTATGTATTATGATTGTAATTTAAATTACAATGTTATACCTAAATATTTCTGTTGTTAAGCAATTTGTGCGGTACCGCAATATTTCGTATTTTGTTTATTATTCAAATCATCATCCAAATGATTTGCATTGTAATTCAGATAGAATTTTCTACAATATTAACAACATCGTTAATTATAGAAATAATATCCTAGTTTGAAAACTAAGTTCATTATAAGCAGCAACAATTCGAAACCTACCATTACCATTCCAAATGGCAACACGACGACGTTACAAAATAAATCAATGTAATGTGACAGGATGCCAGCTTAGTTACAAGTATGTCCTGCGGCCTAGTAATCGTAGTAGGTGATACAGATGAGATCGTAAGTCGCACACAAACACACACATGCTCAAACAAATACACATTCGTACAATCGTCGATTCTGCGTGAGACACTGACACACACCATCACACTTGATCACACCCCACAGGTGCACATACACACACACATATTCTGTGGTTGCAATTTGCGTTAGCTAGCGAAGGAACCGACCATAAAGTTATGCGAAGTGATAGCACAAGTTATTGTTGGTATTCCAGTATTAAATCTTGGATCTTTATCGATGTTAATTTGCTTTGCATTATCCTATCTGGCGGAAGCATAAAGAGAGCCAATGAGTTTTTCATTATATAGCTACTTATGCTGTTGAACGCTTTTATGGAGTTTTTATAATATATTTTGCCGAGAGTATGGGAATTCGAAGGTATATGTTTTGGGTATTGATAAAAGGTGACAGGCAATTTATTTACAGAGGAAAGGCAAAATTTGTCTGTTCTCACTGAAAATCACTATGTGTTGTAACTAGGTAGTTAAAACATAGTGATTTTGAGTAGTATAAGTTTACGTTTTTTCGGAAATATCGTAATAGTTGTTCTTCCGTACATTGAAATAAGCAATTCGAACAGTGTCGAAATTCAAACTGTGAGAGCTACATGCGGCAACCCTTTGTGGGTGGTGTAATTAAAAGTTAATAATATGAAATCTTTTCAACTTAACTTTGCTTCCGCCGTGTTCCTGTATTCAATCATTTAGTCTGGATTTTGTTATTTTGTACCAACGACAGATATTTGGGATGATAAACGTTTATTAGTCGAAAATAGAACTGTTCATTAACAGTTTCAATTCCATCCACTTTTCATAGAACTCATACGCCATGCCGCCATACGTATTGGAAGTGAACCCTCCGGGAGGTTTGCTGGCATTACGTTTGCGCTAAAGTTAACCATCGTGGACGTTCAATAGCATTAGGTTTAAAACGTGTTATAAAACGAAGAACGAAAAACGAGAAACTGTAAAACGAAGTGAAATTGTGTTTTCAGGGGGTTTTGTCGCTATACAAACAATTTAAAATAAAAAAATGCTTGGATTTTAAAACCAACGCATCTACTAATAAATCTTGTCATCATCAGATTTTATTTTCACGGTTTATAATGCTGTATTCGCTAAGAAAAACGTTCATTTAAAATGAGCCCTTCAAGAGGGCTCCTGGAATCCCATATGTGACTAGGTGAACCCTCCGGGAGGGCTCCCGGCACTGAACGTGTTAATTACATACATGTATTTTTAAACTTAGCCATTTTTTTTTGTTGCCTCCAATTTGAATAAACTTTTATGATAGAGATACACTATATTATTATGTCATTATATTGCCTTGGCCCGTTCCGGTAATTTGTAAAAATATGTTTTTCATTTATTTCACAGTTGCATTCATGCAGTTTTTTTATAAACATATTGTACAATTTTTCCAAATTATTTACAACTGAAATTAAACGAGAATACCTACGGTTGTTGCTGTTGTTGTTGATGCTGGATAAAATTTATATCTCTTGTTGAATGTATGTTGAGTAAATTAACAGTCGGAAGTCCAATTAGATTCCTTTGATGTTCCTAACACGAAATAAAATGCTCCCAAACTCAGTTGTCGCGTAACAATTTTCATTAGCGTACATTACGTGACTGCAAAATTAAGAGGTTGTGTATGACTTGCCCTGCCCTGTACCTCTTTAAACTTTCAGTTTTACATAATTTTCAAAAAGATTTGCGTATTCATGACAACGCTTCGAAACTGCATCTTTTTGAGCGACTGTAATTTAATTTTGGAATGCGGTCTAATGTGTCTGGTTGCTTGTGATTTGTGCTGAATCAAAGCTGTCTGAAAAGCGACCTAAGATTGTCCTACGAAAGAGACTAACATACTGAGATAGGAACCTTTTGGCCTCGTACAGGACTTTCTGCTTTTATTTTAATTTTACTTTGTTATTTACAGTAAAAAAAAAAAAAATGTTTTATTCTTTCTCTTTATTTCTTTTCTTTCTTTACAGACTTTGGATACTACAAATAATATAAGACATTATAGACACTGAAGCAAATTTCGGTAATGGACTTTTCAACAGACAAATTAATATCTATACATATAAAATGCTTTGTTCTGAATGACTGACTGACGGATCAACGCACAGCCTAAACCGCTGATCGTAGAGACCTGAAACTTGGAAAGTGAGTTCTTTGTATTACGTAGGCATCCGATAAGAAAGGATTTTTCGAAATTCTACCCCTAAGGGGGTGAAAAAGGGGGGCAAAGTTTGTATGGGACAAAGTGATTCCTTGGTCCAATCTACTTCAAATTTTGCATAAACATTCTTTAACAGAATTAATGAAAGACCTGTTTCGTCTTTTGTTGAAATTCATCCCCTAACGGGGTTTAATAGGGGTAGAAAGTTATTTTGGGAGTGATTTGCTTCGAAGTTGATATCAATACTCCTTAGTGCTTTTGATTTAAATTAAATTTTACTTTGACACATGTTTGAAAAGCCAATCCAATTTTATTCAATAAAAGTTGAACTCACTTAAAGGCTTGGTGCTTGCAATGCAAATATTCTTTAAAATTGGGATGTCTCGAAAGTCACCGTACTATATATATTAGTACCGCATTTGAAGGTTTCTAAGCTTTACAGAGGTCTGTATTTATTCCTAGGATTCCCCTAATACCCTCAAATTACCCCTTCGAATTCAAGAGAGTGCAGTTTCCCATAGTATGCTTCGCAATCACTATAAACAAAGCTCAAGGTCAAACTCTTTTAGCGACAAGGTTGGATAGTAATAAAACAATGTATTGAGAAGGAAGAAAGGAAAATGAATATCCTCGTTTATTGATAGCCTAACTATATACAAAATTACTTAGGTACAAGTAGTGGACATTAGTTAAAAAACATTATTTATTAACAGCCAATCAGAACACAGTTAAAATATTACTACAATAATCAGCGCGCGGTGCGCGCCCTCTGCCAACAGTCGAACTAACCACTAAACGCTCGAAGTTATAAATATAGGTACCGGCACTCGCTCCTACAGTTCAGTGTAGCTGCGAGCGCGCTGCTATGCGCATACGCGCTGCTACAGTGCTCCCCTTCAAGTGAAACGTACCGGTCGCCTTATGACACGACCCGAGTGCGATGTACGTTCTGTTGTGATGTTTACAGGAACAGTGTTCTTCGCAGCAGGACTGGAGCTTAGAGGTGTTGCGTCACATGCGTCGTCAGTGCATGGCATGGAGAACGCAGGCTTGAGGCGGTCAACTGATATAACTGCTTGCCTTCCCGGTAGTTGAACAGTGAACGTTTTGTTGCTTCGGCTGAGCACTGGATAGGGTCCGTTGTATGGTGGTTGCAGTGGTTTCTTGACTGCATCAGTTCGTACGAATACTTCCTTGCAGGTCTGTAAGCTTTGAGGTACGAATATCCCTCTTCTGCTACTGGTGCGTGAGCGTGACTGTGTTGCTGCTTGGCGAAAAGTGCTAATTGCTGATCGTAGCTTTTCAACGTAACTGTAGTCCATAGAATCTGGCTTCGACGGCACGAAAAAATCTCCTGGCAGTGTGAGAGCGTGACCGTAGGTAAGCTGTGCAGCACTGACTCCACTGTCACTTCGCGTTGCGGCTCGTAGTCCTAGCAACACTGTAGGCAGCTCCTCAATCCAACTGCTCGTGCTCAGACGTGCTATTAATGCAGACTTCATGCAGCGGTGCCACCTTTCAATCATTCCGTTGCTTTGTGGATGGTAAGGTGTTGTGTGAATGCGCTTGATCCCAAGTAGTCTTGTTAATGCGTTGAACAAATTGCCTTCAAACTGACGACCTTGGTCAGTCGTCATTCGAACTGGACATCCGAATCGTGCGATCCATCCTTCAAACACAATCTTAGCGACAGTGTCAGCTGTTATGTCTTGCGCGGCGTGTGCCTCGGGCCAGCGCGTCGCTCGGTCGATCATAGTGATGACGTAACGGTGTCCTTGAGGCGACGTACGCAGCGGGCCAACGATGTCAACATGCAAATGTTCGAAACGGTGTGATGGTTCGAAGTTTGCTACCGGTGTTGCAGTGTGCCGGTGTATCTTCGCACGCTGACATTGGATGCATGTTGTCACCCATTTCTTCACGTCAGTGTTCATAGATGGCCAGAAGTATCTTGTTTGTATTAGCTTCCTTGACGTTCGCATACCGGGATGGCTGAGGTTGTGAATTGCGTTAAATGCCTTTATGCGGAATTCCTCAGGTAAATACGGACGAATGTTTTGTGTTGATGTCTCACAATAGATAGCGTAAGTCATCCCAGGCAATGTTATCTTGCGCATCTGGATATTTGATTGACGAAGTAAATCTTGTATAGTTGCGTCCTTTTCTTGTGCGCTTGCGAGTACCGCGTAGTCGATAGGAGTGGGGCAATTAATAACTTCAATGCGCGATAAGGCGTCGGCGACAACATTATCTCGTCCGCTAATGTGACGTATGTCATTAGTAAATTCACTAATGAATAATAGCTGCCTGGTGCGGCGGGGAGTTTCTGAGTCAGATGATATTTTCTGGAGCGCGTATGTTATTGGCTTGTGGTCTGTATACACAATCAGTTCACGGCCTTCAAATAATTTTCTAAAGTGTTTCAATGCTAAGTATATGGCTTGTAGTTCTCGGTCGAATGTTGAATACTTTTGCTGCGCCGGCGTGAATTTCTTAGAGAAATAACCAAGTGGCTGCCACTTTCCGTCGACTTGTTGTTGTAGTACAGCACCTGCACACTTGTCCGATGCGTCACACATTAAACCAAGAGGGGCTGCGTGCTGTGGATGCGCCAAGTAGGTTGCTTTTTGAATGCATTCCTTGCATTCTTCAAAAGCTTTAGATGTTTCTTCGTTCCACATTATTTCGGTTTTGTCCCGTTTTTTTGAATGTGTATTTTCTAAATACATGTGCAGAGGTGCTTGAGTTGCTGCGGCGTTCGGTATGTTTTCTCGGTAATAATTTATCATACCGAGAAAACGTCGTAATTCTTCGACATTCTTTGGTTTAGGGTAGTCGCTGATTACCTTTACCTTTTCTTGTGGTGGTTTTATGCCTTCGGGGGAGACGAAATATCCCAAAAATGTGAGTTCTCTCTTGGCAAATACACATTTGGCGGGGTTGATTGTGATGCCGTATTCTTCCAGGCGCTGTAGTACGATTCTGAGGTTATCTCGAGCTGTTGTTTCGTCTTCTGCAGCCACAAGCAAGTCGTCGACAAATGGGTACACAAAATCAAGGCCTCGTAGAACTTCATGTATAAATCGCTGGAATGTTTGACCAGCGTTCTTTAGTCCTGGGCACATGCGTGGAAACTCGTATAAACCAAATGGGGTTATAAGTGCTGTCTTCTCTATGTCTTCTTCACGGACTGGTAGTTGTGAGTATGCTCTGTTCAGGTCCAGGG
Organism: Agrochola macilenta; assembly: GCA_916701695.1. NCBI lineage: Eukaryota > Metazoa > Arthropoda > Insecta > Lepidoptera > Noctuidae > Agrochola > Agrochola macilenta. The sequence continues at coordinate 12,731,213 of OU753562.1, forward strand.
TTGAGAAAACTTGCTTGCCAGCGAGCTGATATGTGAAGTCCTTTATTCGTGGAATGGGATAACGGTCAGGCTTGGTAATGGCATTGAGTCGCCTGTAATCACCACATACTCGTATATCTCCATTTTTTTTTGGTACTACGTGGAGTGGACTGGACCAAGGGCTCTTGCTAGGCCGGCAGAGTCCCTGGCTCATCATATTCTCGAACTCCTTCTTCACCTTTTCATAGCGATGCGGGGGTATAGGTCGAGCTCGGGCATGGATAGGTGGACCTGTTGTTTCAATGTAGTGCTCGACTTTATGCTCCGGATTGAGTTTCATTGATGACAAACGAGTGACGTTGGGAAATTCTGCCAGTATGTCATGGAACGTTTGTTGAAGATCAATACTGCGTATTGTAGGTATGCTTGTATATCGCCCTGGTGCCTTTGAAGAAAGTTTGGTAGTGTTGTCGATGAGACGCTCATTCCTTAGGTCGACCAGTAGATTATGGTAGCCTAGGAAATCTGCTCCAAGTATTGGCTTGCTTACGGCAGCAACAATAAACTTCCACTTGTAGGGACGTCGTAGACCCAGATTGAGGTCTATGGTTTTTTCTCCATATGTGGGTATCTCTGAATTATTGGCGGCGTATAACTTGTACGGCAGTGGGGTAGTTCGAGTTCCTCTACGCTTCGGTATCACAGATATGTTCGCGCCAGTGTCGACTAAGAAAGTTGTGTTGGTTTCCTTATCAGTGATAAAAAGGCGATATGATTTGCTGTCGACATTAGGTTCCGCCACTGCTAATGCCTGTTTTAGTTTTCCGTATTATTGTCCTTGTTAAAACTGCATGGTGTTGTGCAATGTTTTGCTTTTGCGCCGAATTTTCTGTGATAATAACAATAGGGTGATGGAGTTGATGAACGAGATCTGAAGTTTCTTGAGTGCGAGCGAGACGGCGTTCTTGAACGATCGCGGCGATAACTGCGTCTATATTGATGATGCGACGGCGGCGATGTGTGTGTGCACCAACGGTTATCTTTCTTGAGCTCGGCGATTTCTAGGTGTAACTTGCGAATTTCTTCCACTATGCACTGCATACTACCCTGAGCTTGAGAGTTGTCAACTGATACTACGGCGGGCACTTCGGATGTCTGCTCCATCATCTTGTCTGCCATCTTAGCTAACTCGTCCAATGCAGTGTCTTTGCTGATGGTGTCACTGACAACAAGTACTGATCTCACTTGTTGGGGTAGTAAGTTCATCCACATCAATCTGAGTGTACTGTCTGGTACTTTATTATGCGCTAGGCTACGCATGCGACGTAATAATTGGCTTGGTTTTTGATCGCCCAGCTCCATATCGGACAAAAGCTTTTGTAGTTGTTTTCCATCTGATTCTTCATACACGGAAATAAGCCGTTCCTTGATTGCGCTGTAGGGTCGTTCCGATTGCGGGTTTTCAAGCAGGTCACATATTTGCTCAATGTCTTCCTTCGTTAATTGCGCTATAACCATCTGTGCTTTTTGAGCGTCGCTTTTCTTAAGATCGCTGACAGCGGCTTCAAATGTGATAAACCATAGTCGCGGTTTGTCACGCCAAAACGGTGGAACACGCAGGGAAAGTGAAATTCCGGCGATTTCTTGTTGGTATCCCGCTGTTTCTGGCATTGCTGAGCTTCGCTGGTAATGGGCGTACTTGAAATACCGACAGGTTGTATTCGGGCTTCGGGGTCACCACTTTAGCGACAAGGTTGGATAGTAATAAAACAATGTATTGAGAAGGAAGAAAGGAAAATGAATATCCTCGTTTATTGATAGCCTAACTATATACAAAATTACTTAGGTACAAGTAGTGGACATTAGTTAAAAAACATTATTTATTAACAGCCAATCAGAACACAGTTAAAATATTACTACAATAATCAGCGCGCGGTGCGCGCCCTCTGCCAACAGTCGAACTAACCACTAAACGCTCGAAGTTATAAATATAGGTACCGGCACTCGCTCCTACAGTTCAGTGTAGCTGCGAGCGCGCTGCTATGCGCATACGCGCTGCTACACTCTTAAGGTAGCGGGAGTAGACTTGAGGGAAAGCTGCTTCTTTCACGGCCAGTTGTATGTGGCATGCTCCAGAGTAAGCGCACAGAGTAGCCTGGTGATTCTAGCACCCGAAAGAAAAACAAAAAATATTGTTTACAAAGAAATACTGCATTATTAGAACCATTTTCGACTTCTACGCGGACGAAGTCGCGGGCAAAAGCTAGTCTGATATATAACACTGGAAAGATCTTTTCAATCATGTCGTGCACCGTTCAAATCTCGTCGACTCTTTAATTTCAAATGAGTTCAGTCAACTCGGTTATTTAAAATCACTCTGTTAACATTGCATGCTCTGCATCTTACATAACATTACCGAATCAGAAACCACAAGAGAAGTACCGAACAGTATGTTTGCATCCCTGCATCCACGTAGCGGCAGTAATTCATACCAACACAAGTGTATCTGCTGGAACTACTTTATGCTCCTGTCAGCAAAAATATTGGAGATGTTTGTGGGGAATGGATAAGTAACCTCACGTACATATCTGGTGTTGAATTGCTAACATCTTATTTGAATATGCTTTCAGATTTTTAGAGTCACTTAAAGTGCCTGGTAGTGTTAAATTACTAACCTACGTTAGTTGGTATGAGTTGTGTCAGTGTTCTTTTGAGTTGCGTTATTTTTCCACGCTTTTGAAGGCATTCATTTTCAACTATTCATAACACAGCGCTGAGTTTCAACTGTAGAGTAAACCTGAGAAGTGAACTTTCGATTACTCGTTAATCCTCAAGTTAGATTATTAAACGAGAAAGAATATATTCAAATATGGGACATGTAAGATAAGATGATAAAGTATTATATGTTGTTACGACTTCTTCTCTAGATTTTAACTTAAAACAGCTAAAGAGAAGTTCCGAATTACAAATGAATAAATAATTAACCTTAAATTCAGTGAAAGAAGTTAACTAATTACAGTTTTAACGGCCACCTGTTACTAGAATAACTTTATTTCCATCATTATTGTTAACTTTATTTCAGTTTCGCCCACAATGTTGTTTGAGCTATCAAGTAACAAGATTCACAAAGGTTTCCTTTCTAAGATATTTTCTAGACTAAGCTAGCTTCTCGTCTCAGCTGGATTCTTAGAAGCGTCTAAGTATATCCCGCGCAGGTGGAATGATGCAAAGAGTAATAATATAATTAAAAGTTTTCTGTTGTTGCAAACCGTCTCTTGAGACACATTATGCAACTTCGACTTACTCAGTTTTTGTCTGAATTGGAAGAGCGCTAGAGATAATATATGTTGAATAAATGTTAGTGATACGTGAAAAGACAACCCAGAATGAATTTAATCCTCTATTTTCTCTCCTAGTGAGACTAAAAAAAGCTAACAAATTGGACACACTGACAATCAGAGAACAAATTGGGAACTCGCATCAACTTGCGAACACTGTTATTGCCTACTTTGATGTTAGTGTTAAAAACTAATTTGGCCAGAGGCGAGGGTGAGGTCGGGAGAGATCGGGAGAGGTCGGGAGAGGTCGGACTATCGCAAGTCAGATAATGTTTACTTAAGGCCAACTTACCCCGCGCAGATAGTGCCTATCTCCGAGGATTCCCGAACAAAAACAACGCCCACAGGCGTTTATTGTTACAAGCCCGTTCATTATACATAGTTATCTCTACTTTGTTATATTAATTTCGTGTTGCGGTTTTTGGGCCGAAGCGGCGCAAACTTAATGGTACTGCTCCATTATATTTAAGGTTATTTAACACTGCTGTTCCTTCTTGTTTAGGAGATTAGTGGGTAATGAGGACTTGTTTATGCTGCCCGTTAATTCAGAGCCTTAATTAACTGGAAATTATTTTTTGATGTACTGAGTGGTAATTAGACCTCGCGCTGGCTTTGGTAAATTGGTGGACGTTCATTTTGTGTATTTTTGGTATATTGTCGTAATAACAGGACGTGTTAGGGACCTAATTAAGGACTGAAGTTAAAATGAATATATGTATTGTAAAAGGTATAATCTTGACTATGTTGGTTGACGTTTGGAGATCGCGCGCGTGCCGTCGTCGGAGATCGGTAGCGAAGTGGTCGATGGCCCGCACCCCGCACGCCGCGCCTCTCGCCGCCGCCCGCGCCGCCGTCCGCTATCACGACCGCAGCCGAAGATTGCCGAGTGGTTGCAGGCGCCCGAACATCCTCCCCGGGTTGAAGCATTCAAATTAGAGGAAGGGGGCAGAAGTTGTTGTAAGCCCGCACCACCGTTCCTTTCTTCGTCTTCAGCTCCACTACCCGTGTGGTCCCGTCGCAGCCAGGGAACACCTTGATGACACGCCCCAGTGGCCACACCAAGGGCGGTTGGCCTTTCTCTTTGATGAGAACCAGTGCTCCCACTGAAAGTTGGCCTGTTGACGCTGTCCATTTAGTTTTTTGCTGGAGCAGAGAAACATATTCTAATTGAAAACGATTCCAAAAATGTTGCTTTATATGCTCCACTCTTTGGTAGCGCTCCAGTCGCCCGATGTTGAGATCAGTAACCTGTGGATGCGGAACAGATATTAGTGGTCGCCCAATTATGAAATGTCCAGGAGTGAGAACGGAAAAATCTAGAGGATCAGTGGAAAGAGGGGTAAGAGGACGGGAATTTAAGACGGCCTCTATTTGAGTCAAACACGTGGCCATCTCCTCGTATGTGAAGTGCGTTAAGCCTGAAAGTCTCTTTAGGTGATATTTAGTAGATTTAACGGCGGCTTCAGCAATGCCGTTGAAGTGGGGGGAGTATGGAGGCGCAAAAGAAAACTTGATGCCTTGTTGAGCAACTTCAGACACGAGATTCGAGTCTTGTAAAAACTTACGTAGATCATTGCAAGTGCCTATAAAGTTTGTCCCATTGTCGGACAAGATGCTTTCGGGTTTACCACGACGAGCCACGAAACGGTTCAAAGCAGCCATGTAGGCTTCTTTCGTAAGGTCTGTAACAAGCTCGATGTGGACAGCCTTAACGGCAAGGCAAACAAAAATACACAGGTACGCCTTTATAAGCCTGCACCCTCGCCCTTTGCGATCAGCAATCAGCACTGGCCCAGCATAATCCACACTACAATTTAAAAATGGGTGTTCTAAATGTGTCCTTGAAGAGGGCAACTGACCCATTGTAGGTTGCACAGTTTGACACTGGTATTTAAAACATTTGATGCATTTTTTAGCAGTACATTTAGAAAGATTTCTACCACCAAGAGGCCAATACATTTGGCGTATATTTGCCAAGAGCAGCTGAGGGCCAGCGTGTAAACAGTCGAGATGATATTTATTAAATATTATTTTAGTTATATGGTGCTTACCACATAATAATACGGGGTGCTTGACATTATAATCATAAGGTGAGTTGTCAAGTCTCCCTCCTACGCGTATGAGACCATTCGAGTCTGTAAAAGGACTCAAAGAAATAAGCCTATTTTTCTTTTGTAAGGATTTTCCTGATTGCAATAGTTTACACTCTTCAGGAAACATATCCATTTGAGCGTGACGTAAAATTAAATTTGTAGAATTTGTAAGTTCTTCACAGGAAAGGGAACCAAGGGATTTATTATGTTTATGTTTTATATTGTAAATAAATCTTAGTGTATAAGCGACGACTCTCTGTAAGTGATTATAATTGGAATATTTGTGAATAAGTGATTTGATGGGTAAATGATTAATAAGATGTGGCAAATGATTTGAAGTTGAAGTATTGTATGATTGATGATGGGATGAGTGATCAGTGAAGTGTGATGATACAACTTCAGGTAGATCTTGTTTCAAGTTCTCATTGGGCATTTTTGGCCAATATATTTCATCATTTAACAAAAACTGAGGACCTGACCACCATAAAGAACACTCGCTGATAAGGTCAGCCTTCTGCCCGCGAGAAACAAGATCCGCCGGATTTTCCTTCGACGGTACGTAGCTCCACGTGTGCCCTATAGTGCATTCTTGTATTTCATTAATGCGATTACGAACAAAAGGTTTTAATAAATTAGGTGTCATGGAGAGCCAACTTAACACTATTGTCGAATCGCACCAAAAGTAACATTTACTAACGGGTTTGGTGAAGGAATTCCGTACATTAGCACACAGTCTTGCTCCTAATAAAGCCCCGCATAACTCGAGTCTAGGGATGGTTGTTGGCTTGATTGGCGCAACACGATTTTTAGAGACCAACAGCTGTACTCTTACAAACCCTTCCTTAGTACTTGACTTTATATAAATACATGCACCGTAGGCCTTTTCAGATGCATCTGTGAACACATGAATCTCATTTATTGTTGAATTGTCACATGAAACCCACCGGGGTATTTTAAGGGTATTTAAACATGGTAGACTATTCACGAACATTAACCAGGAGGTATGTATATTATCTGGTACTTGCTCGTCCCAGTCACACTTAGCCGTCCATAGACTTTGGATGATAATTTTAGCCTCGATAATGCAAGGACCTACCAGACCTAATGGGTCAAATATTTGACTAATCACAGACAAAATGTAGCGCTTTGTGATTGGTTTGCCGGTATCGACCGATATTGAGAACTCGAGAGAATCAGATTCACATAGCCAATATAGGCCTAACGTTTTAGATGACACGTTTCTATCCTCAGACAAGTTCAACCTACCAGAATGCCTTGAATCACCAGCTATTTCTCTTAAAATATCTAAACTATTTGATTGCCACTTTCTCAAATGAAAGTTAGCTGACGCTAAAATGGACGCAACTTCTTTACCCATCTGGACCACCTTGGAAACCGAGTCGTCACCACTCAGATAATCGTCGACGTAAAAATCTCGTTCAATTGACGATTTTACAATGTCATTAGAGGCGGTTGTTGCTAGACTGACTAAGCTCTTAGTAGCTAAGTAAGGGGCGGAAGCTGTACCATAAGTAACAGTATTAAGACTGTACGTTCGAAGTGGTAGCTTAGGGTCAGCACGAAAGATTATTTGTTGTAAGTTACGTTGTGATGGTGTTACATGAATGGCCCTATACATCTTTTCTATGTCACCAGAAATAACAAACTTATGCTGACGGAATCGCAGCAATATAGAAAAGAGATCGTCTTGGACAGTGGGCCCCACCATTTGGATGTCATTAAACGACACTCCAGAAGTAGTCGCTGCTGATGCATCGAAGACCACTCTGAGCTTAGTTGTGGTACTGGATTCTCGGATGACTCCATGATGTGGCAAAAAATACTCACTTTTGTTACCTGAATGAGGGTTTCTTGTTGAGTTATTCACAGTCATATGCCCCAAGCTCACGTACTCCTCGATGAATGCAACATATCTTTCCTTGAAGACAGGATCACGTTGGAAACGACGCTCCAACGATAAAAATCGACGTTTAGCCATTTCATAGGACTCGCCCAACTCCCTGGGATCATTTTTAAGAGGCATTGTAACTATGAAATGCCCATTTTGATCACGCACAGTGTTAACACGAAAACTTTCCTCGCAAGCTCGTTCTTCCTGTGACAAGGAATGCTCAGAAGAAACAGAATCGAGTTCCCAAAACTTATTGAGGCTGTTATTTAAATCGTTCATGGAGATGTTACAAAAATGTGAATATATGTTTTTGGATGGATGTTTTGGAAGAGCCACAGAGCCTGATACTATCCATCCGAGCTTTGTCTCATGTAACTTGGGCTGATTGTTACCTAAATGAATCGATGCAGTGCCTAGTATATTCCAAAATATTTCAGCACCAACTAGTATGTCAATCTCTGATGGAACGTTGAATGACGGATCAGCCAGATTTAAATCTGATGGTATGGGAATGCTACTTATGTCGACTAAAGCAGACGGCAGTAATTTAGTAATTGTAGGTAATATGAAACAATTTATGTCTGTCTTATAGCTGCCGCTGCACGATTCAATGGTTAGGTTGCAAGACCGTGTACTTAATGTAGTATGACTGTTTATACCTGTCACCGTGGAGCTCGTGCTACGTCGAGGAAGTCCTAGCTTATCACATAGTTTCTGCGTAATAAAATTAGCTGTGCTACCATTATCGAGGAGGATCCTGGCGTCGCTCTTGATGCCTCGGTGGTTCACCACTCTCACCAACGCTGTGGACAGTAAAATATGAGAGGTAGTATATTGCGACCGAGCGTCACTTGACATGGAGATGTTCTCTGAGGGGCCATTATGTGGAGCAGCACCACCAGAAACATCGGTGGGGAGTGCTACACTATTAGGCATAGGGTCTTGGAGATGAGTAGACGGTTCCACATGTAAAAGGGTATTATGTCTACCTTTACAATATTTACAACGTGCTAACAACCTACATCGTCTCGTTTCATGACCACCACATAAACAGTTAGAACAAACTTTTAATTCTTTGACCTTTAACGTACGTTGTTCTACGTTCAATTTTCGGAACCCTTCACAAGTGTATAATAGATGATTTTGATTACATAAGGGACATTTTGTTTTATATTTTTGATATGAATTATCTATTATTATTATTATTCTATTAATACCAGTATTTTACATGGAGCGACTGCCTATCTGACCTTCACAACACAGGAACTGGGTAATACGATACCCCTTGGTAAGACTGGTTTTCAGACTTTCGGGATTCTGAAAGACTGATAAAGATCAACGAGTGACAGCCGGGACCAACAACTTAACGTGCTATCCGATGCGCGGAGGAGTCTCGGTATGTAAAGATGGTCTTCCATCCACGGACCAACCCCGGCAAGCGAAGCTTAACCTGATGAATCGACCCGTGCGGCTGTTATTACTCAACCACGAGATCCCCACGAGTTAAGTTAGGCACTAAATAGTAAAGTATATAGTGTAACATAACACTATTTAAACTGAACTGTTACTTAACTCTTCCAAGAGACTGATGAAACTGCAAGTTTGAACTAAAAGCAATATGGCTAGTTTGCTCGACAGTATTCTCTTTGTACAGGTAAACATAGTTATATCATTAGTCACTACGCAAACCTATTTGCAGAAACTATAAACACATCCTATAAATCCATAATAAAAACCGCCACAATGGCATTTCAATTAAACAAACAAAATAAGTGTGCAGCTCGTATCCGTGACAGACAATTATTAGTGCTAACAAAAGATATGCCAGAGCAAACAGATTTCCGTACATCCATCAAGGCACTGGCAATATCAATGTCAATACATACGACATTCATCCGATCCGCGATCCATCCGACGCGAGAATTCATCCGACATGAGGTTCACTGTGTGTCTGACTCTAATTTATCGAGCCGAACATTCGTTCAAACAAACAATTCGAGACATGTAATGCCCGCCATCTGTATGGTATGCTCAAATCCCTGCACGCTATATTGATATTAATTGGACGACACAGAAACCGCTCGGATGGGACTAACAACAGATTAATAAGGGACGGGCTCGATTGTAGGAATTCCCTTTGTGAGTTTGTGATACATACGTCAAATAAATCCAAATGAAGCAAGGTTTTCAAGCTATTTTTATATCTTTCGGTTTATTTTACTTTATCAAATTAAATATTTTTGATTCATGCTCCGCCGTTGTGTTTATACTCGTGTTATAAAGTCAAATGAGATGAGTAACAACCATGTTCAAGTTCACTTAAGAAGTAATCGATGCGCCCTCAGACTTCGATTCGAACTGCCCGATATTTTGTAAGTGGAGTCATTTTCTATTACATTGGTTAAAGTGGTCTTAAGTCTGAGGTAAGTGATCTCGGTAGTTTAAACATTACTCACTGTGGTCTAAGCAAATACTTCAAGTCAATGTATCGCCTTTTGTATTGCTGGCAACTTAATTAAGCAAGGACACAGGAGTCTCCTAGCGCTTGAAACTTTTTCAACGAGCAATTTTTGAATTTTGAACCATCGTTTTCTGCAGTCAATGGTTTCTTAATGCGATAGAGACGTAACTTCTTAACGTTTGTGACTTGACTCTGTAATTTAAATTGAAACATTCAACGAAACTATTTCTAGTTCAAGGAGCATCTAGTGCTTGATTTATGTTATGAGCACCTCGGTGAGACCGGATTCATGAGAGAGATTGCTTTTAAACTTAACCCAAAAATTGATCCGTATTTAAATTCATATGGTACCTACACTTACCTATAGTCTCTACCTTTCATCGTTCGCGATTTAATAAACAATCATTTTACAAGCAGCTGTATATTGCATATACTCGAACAAAGAGTATGTATGCTCTGTTTTTTATTTTTATTGGCAATTAAACAATTAACCCGTCGAGAGGGACAAAGGAATGGAGGCTCCCTACTGTGCGGGGCGAAATTTTATACTCATTGAAGGCGTATTGTGGTGTATTTAGGGTTTGTTCTCCGGTTCGCAAGATGAAAGCTTTGGATCCGTGAATGAGTATTCCCATAATATATAATAAAAATAAGGCAGCCTCACAGCTGGGTACTGCGCGCATAGGTAAATTAGGTCGCGTTTGTGCACTCTGTGTATTATTCATGATATGTATATTTTGCTAATGTACGTGTAGCCCACGTCTCTTTTCTCTATTCCGCTGACAAGCTCGAGGTTCCTGTTTATGAAATAAAAAGCAAATTCTTTTTGTAATTTATTTAATAAAAATCTCTTTTGACTTGAACACGATCACTAAATTACAGACAATTAAAGAAATGTTATTTCATGTAACATTGAGATTATTTTACGTCGTATCAGTCGAGCTTAGAATAATAATAGTTACAAGTAAGACTCCTTCACTGACTGATAAAATGAAAATTTACATTATTACTACTTATGTACATTGCTCTTGTGACACTGATGATAAATTATAATCTTAATCACGATAAAAGGCTTTTACTCCACGCCTGTCTTTTTGGTTGATCTTAAAGTATCTTTTGATTTGTATGAACATGTTAGTAGTTGTTACTAAACCATTAGTTTGAACGAGCATGTGATCTGAATCTGAAAAATAACTTGCCATATGTAAATTACAGGAAGGATATTTTTTTAAACATGTAACATCTGTAAATCGGAAGCTATAATACAAAATCATGAACAATTACTGGCAACATCTGGCGTAGAGTGAAAGCCGTTCAGTTTTATTTATGTTTGTAAATCAGCACGCATAGTAATTCCCATATGTCAAATCTGTACACGTAAAGCCGGTGCTCCGTTTGAGACTGGCTCGAGCTAAGCGACTGCCTCGAATACAAACGACGCCTCGCGCCGAGTACGCATATGTGTTGGATCAGGGACTTAATACCAAAATACTACTATAAAGGCATGTGTTCCAATTCAACACTGCATTAGACACCCATGAATGAGTTACTCAGTTACCAATATACAATAAATATCCCACAAAAACAAAATACGATATTCACTGACATTTTTATTTCAAACTCTTATTACGAGAACACTGAACTGACAACTGTTTACGAAATGCATGTAAAATATAATTAAAGCGTTACGACTGTGAATGCTTACGTACATTTATATCTATTTACATAAATTATAAACCAAATAGTGCACCATGTTTTTCGCATGTATTTACAAAATATACAACTATGTACTAACAATTATTAACAATATTTTTACCGAATGAGATAAACGTTTTAAAACTTTATGAAACAAAATTTTACACATGTTCTCATGTTGGAAATAAATAGATTGGACCTTACAATTCTCTTAGCTCGGGTCATGAAATTATTTATTTACAAGATCGGTAAAGAAAGTAGTGACAGAAGTTACAGTAATGTTATGTAAAGAAAGTAGTGACAGAAGTTACAGTAATGTTATGTAAAGAAAGTAGTGACAGAAGTTACAGTAATGTTATGTAAAGCACCGTGTTTTGGGCAAAAATCTGTAACTTTTAGAGTAGGTAATAAATTTTCTTATATCGAATTACATTTATCTAATATTTCTGATATAGAAAAGTCGCAGATAAACTCCAAATTGGTAGACAAAACTGAAGTATTAGCTAACATGGCAGCTTCATATCATGTACAAAATCGGTTTCAACTTTGTCAGCCTTTTATTGTACCTATTAACTACTAAAAATTGATAAGTAACAACAACGTAGTCATTACGTTTCTATGAAACGATCGTTATAACAATACAAATAATTAATTTAGGCGTTTCTATCACTTCAACGTATACTCTCCTCCTTTGTCCTACAGTAATAATTCCACGTCAGTTCACTATATTTACACTGGATACACCTACGAACAGTTTGTCTTTGAGACTCGCTGAGGTGTCGACAACTTAATGGTGCCCATTTTTGGGCTCAAATGGAATGTTTCTTCAAATGTAACACGACAGATTTACGAAAAGTTCCCCAGTCGCATTACGTCACCGGGTTGGCATTCATCGTTGTCCTGCGGTGTTGAGGAGTCCCTCTGAGGAGTTGGAGGCGGGAATGCCGCGGGGGACCGGCCCCTCAGCTCTGTGCTAGGGAATCCAGCGGCACCACCAGTTTTCCGTTGGAGTAGCTGTAACAAAGGAAAACTATTGAAATTACACGAACATTTTCCACTTCAGGATTAAGTTTGCTTTTGTTTATAAAAGTTGTAAACTAGTTGCTATGTATGTTTAAGTTAGGTCAACGAACAGTAAGTAATAAGTAGTTATTAACCTGTATGGTATAGTGGCTGTTCTGGATTTAGCTCTGCTTGGCCTACACGCGTCATCTGCAACCAAGACATTTCAATGTGAACGATTTTAAATTGTATCTATGGTCTTCTTTGTAATGAACGTTTGTCTTGGCGGATAAAACGGAAACTTTCCGCTTGTTCATAGTTTATATCGTATCGACGAGGTTTAATTAAGTGGTAGCGCACGCTATTGTCTCGGCTCTTGCGGAACAATACTTATCTTAAGCCGAAGTTAGCAGAAGTAATATCTGCGATACCTTAATGAGGGAACTTTGTATCGACTTCGTTAATCGTTTCTGACCCGGCCGATTCGATCTGTTCTGCCTTTATCATTTTAAGTAGTTTTGTTTGTTTAAAATTACATTGTTAAGTGTTCTATTGTGCTGTGTATAGTTGTGAGATGAAATAAAAAATAAAATAAAATCTGATGTATGAATTTCTTTACGAGATAAATTTTGAAATGGACGCGCATTTGCCAATTCCAGCAGTTATTCATATAATTAATCTTAAAAGTTAGTGGTAGAATGTTGTTTATTATTGTTATTATAATTGCCAGCTAATTAGAGATGGAGGCCAGTGTACTTTCTGCTAGCAAAATGACAAGTGTGTTGGCGGAGAGCCTTACCATAGAGCGGCTAACATCGTTGTGAGAGGCACGCATCGCATTGGACGGGCTCGGCACGCCGCTTGCCCTGAGAGCCCTGCGAGCCGGACTTACGCCGGAAAGTGTACCTAACGAGCAGACCTGCAATGCAAAACGCCGCACCGTTAACAAAACAAACAACTAAACCAAAATGAAAACAACAAACACAGAGCCACGCGCGCGCGTCCATCTGAAAAACGCCTATGGGCGGACGAAAGCGGGCCAAAATAAAAAAAAGAAATGATGCTCTCAGGGTTTTCATGACTTGATACCGCTAGGATTCATTCACGTTTTATGAGAGAATGAAACTTTATGCTTTATGCATTTCTGTACTGGATTTATGTTTATACTACGCTGTGTATCGTGAAACTTCCTAAGTGGCGACGACGAATGTTTGGAGTATGTGCTTTATGTTTTAAGTTTAGTTTGAGCTAAATACAGAAGTTATGAACTCATTATGAACTAAGACATTCTAAGATAAAACAGCTACAATACTTAAACGTTTACATGCATAACTAGAAGGTGAAGAAGAAAGAAAGTGATTGTAATAAATGATAATAATCTTACCAGTTAATCCGGCTTTGTTGATGCTGTTGGAACTAGAGAAACCCGATATTTTCTTCCAGGCTTTTTTGTTCCAAAACCCACTAGCTTTGGCGTCTCCACAGCTGGAGCTGCGTGGTGAAGGTATATCCTTTGGGCATCGCAGACCACACTCATCAGCCCCTAGGATCCGCACGCCGGCCCCTCGCGTGCCGTACGCCACAGCGGGCAAGTGCGGCACTGATCCCGTCGGTTTACGACGCAAACTACCTACATAACTTGCCCCGCTACTGCTGCCACTAAACCCGCTGTCTAAGTCTGGTGGATTACAACTTGCCGGCGAAAGTAACTCGTCCGTCGGACCAACTCGCAACAATTCCTCGATATTGTCTCTGTCTTCAGCGCGCTCCGAATCGGGAGATTCGCATTCCGGCATGAGCATTGCTTCTACACTAAGATTTAACTCTCCCAAAATTCGTTTGTGCCTCGATTCCACTCGACGAACTTCCTCCTCAACAACACTTCTATCCAAAGAAACTAGTGACTGTCGTGGAGCGTACCGATGTTTGGGACACGTCCTAGATCCGTCGGTAATTTCCTCATATATATTTTCTTCCGTGCCGTACCTTGTCACGTAATTATGTCGAGATGATCGATCTCGCGGTATGCCACCCCTTCCTCGCTGACGGTTGACCTTCCTTGATGACGAAGGCATTGATAAGTGGTGGTCGTAGTAAGCATAGGAGTAATCGACCGGTTCAAACCGCTCCATGGTTGCTGCGATGTTGCTCCTATTCCATGTCTGAGGGGGAGGCTCTCTCGATAAATTGACAGCGGCTAGTCTCGCTGGGAGGATTTCATCCAGGTCCCTGGCACAGCGTTCATCAAGCGACTGCGCGCCATCGTCTTCCTCCCGTCTGTGCTTCCTATGCGGTCGCCGAGATGTTTGTGAGCGTGCGTGCGCTCGGTCGCAATCTGATCCATGACCAGGATTGTAATCAGGTGTGTGGCTTCGATTATAATCAATAGGCCTATGTTTACAATCTAGCGTATGGTGATAATCAGGAGTGTGCCTCAGACTGTAGCTGGAGTTCCCTTCAAAATCTGAGCGGTCGTAAGAAGGACTGTCATCGGCATTGCTAGTATGCGCATGAGGACAGTCGGCTGCTATGCCGGATTCTGAGGAGGGGTAGTCGTGAACCTCTGCTGTGACGAACGACTGTTGGACGTGGTCGTCTGGTCGCGCGGGCTCTGACGTGGCATGTCGGTGGTTCGGGCGCGGCCGTGTGGTCTCGCGGCAGCTGGCGAAGGTGCGCTGGAGAGTGGGGGGGTGTGGGTATCGCCCACAACGACTGTCGTACACCGCCTCCCCGGGCTCGTCGGGGCTCGGCGGCGCGCTTCGTGATTCCATGGCTCATCGTCTCATATCCAATTACCTGTAAAAAATTAAAGATCATTATTATTTGACATAAATATGAAATATTTTCTTTTTAATAAAAGCCACGGACCGACACCGGCGGCAGGGCCGAGGGCAATGAATCCGAAATTACGTGCTGCGTGATAAGGGTAGGGTAAGTGACGATCAACACAGCAGCCGACGTCGATATATCATCATCAGTCGCCGGGTAATAAATCGGGGACTTTGTGCCGTGTTTACATTTTATATGGCGGATTTTTAGAAGCTTTGTTGCTTGGTGATATGTGACGTAATGTCACGTCTGCTTTGTTATGGGAATTAGGAGTGATGAAGGTGTATTAGAAGACAAATTACAGTTGTATGTAAAATAAATTTCTCTTTAAAAATTGACAAATTGCTAGCAATGCGTTGAACATACATTTTCACATTGTAATGCAAATTCCATGCGACTACGATATATCGCCCACAAATACAGTAACTATCATAACCGAATTGAAACTCAACATTTTTATTGCGTCTCGCTCGGATGTTATTGCATGAATTCCAGACCAATTTATTACTATAATGTTAAGTGTCCGTGAACTAGTGGCAAGGGCGGGCGTCGGGACGCGACACCCTCGGTTGCCATGGCGACGGGTCCCCGCGGTTTATCGCGCTTCCGCCCGATATTCCTTGCATCTAAATCATCATCAGCGCTGGGAAGCGGATCGTAAAGAGCTCGTTGACCGTCCGTCCGATATAATTTGTTACATAGCCCGCCATCGCATCGCTCGGGGTTTGGGTTCGCCTCTATTGCCCAAACGACGGTCGATGGCCTAACTTTTGCTCTATAGCAATTTTCGAGACACTTCTGTGTCCTCGCTAACAAAATATTGTTTTGCTTCGAATATTTTCGTGAACGCTGCAGGTGCGATCGTCACCCTCCGTATAAACCAAATATTGATCGATTCTATGTTGTATACATAAAAAATGAATTTTACTGACGAAGTGGAATACATTTAGTGACAGAACGATACATTACCATAGCGTTCTCATACTGCGTTGTAAGCACATTTTAGCTCCCCTTTCTACTTTCCCCTAAGCTTAAGAATATATTACGTTTTGTGTGGGTTAAAAAATCATGCAATGCACATAACAGCGTCGTAATTGCAATGAAATTTATTATTGTTACACAGTATTACTGACACTAATTGCCGACATTCATTTAGGGGATTAAAAACGAGTATTAAAAACTTGACATTGCACTCTAATGGATAAACTAATGCGTTTTGTAAATCACTATAATTATTATGATCATAGGATAGCATGAACATGCCTGCCTGCCAGGGTTGCGAGTTTGTCCGAAAGGGATATCGCGGCCCCGGCACATAGGCAACGGAAGGAACACGGGTGGGTTTTAGTCAGTAAAAGTCTGACACACCCTCCCACTCCGGCCAGAGCGGGAGAAGTTATTTGATAATTTCCGACCCAAAAAAAAAGAAAGGATAGCATGAACATAACTTATTAATTTATTGTATTTTGGTTTTACAGTGAATGTATTTCTGCGAATGATGATGATGAGTGAATGTATTTGTGTCTTTTTTTTGTAGCTAATTTAAAAAAAATCTGCTGTTTTATAGAACAGTGCAATACCTACAAGGTCAAAATGTATGGAACAGCAGTTTTTTTTTTTAAATAACCGACTCATAATTACAACGCAGGGCGTTTCAGAATCATGTACTGAATCTATGGTAACAGTTTTCGCGTCGATGTCCCTGCCACCCTGTATTACACGTATGATAAAAATACTAAGCGGTTATTAACTGCAAAAATAAAAGAGATAGAGAAACCACAATAAAAATAACCAGTTCACTGCTAGAAAGAGACAAAGAAAATCCGATATTAAAATCGAAAAAGCACTACCTGCACATTGTACACACGGCTACACATCAAGTTATACATTTCCAGTATAAGCTAACCTTGCATTGTACGGAAATCCTATACAATGCGGGATCAGTATAAACTGGAAATGTATAGCTTGATGTGTAGCCGTGTGTACAATAATAATTTTACAGCATTACTGTAATCACCATCCATCAGGAGGCGATCAAATAATAAGTGTTTTCATTTTCTATGCACCCCACGAACATCATTATAAATAACAAGTTTTTTGTACTGTGGACTCATGTGGTCGGTACCGTCCATAGTAAAGGCTCGCGCAGACAGGCGAGACAATGTGATGCGATTCTGTGATATACAGGGTGTTTGGCAGAAGGTTGAACATACGAAAATGGCGGATCCGTGGGGCCATCTACTACGTTTTTAGGCCCAATAACAAGACCCAGGCCACAAGGATTTTTTTTAATGATTTTTTTTAAAAGGAAATTCGTGGTTGCTCGTTATTCGTAGAACAATTATTTCTATGAAACAGAGCGTCGCAATGTGACACGTCGTGCGACAAGCCGCGCCTGTCCACAGGAGCCTTAATTCGTGTTTGACATTTTTTTTTTTCTACATTGGATGGCGCTATTGACAAATTGTTGATTAAATATTTATGGAATGTGTGTGTTAGGATTAGTTTGAAGAATGTGGTTGGTGCTTGGACGCATCTGGTAGTAAGTTATAAATTATTTGTTTAGCCGTAATATTGTTTCAAAGATTTTCTTTTTTGGCTTTGACATTAAACTGACCAAACTAATAGGATTTGAATTTTTTTAACAAATAAATAACCAATAGCATAGATACTCGTAGGTAATATTTTTTTTCGTTGTTTCCACTACTGGTTTTTTTGCTTTTTATGTTCACCTACGTCATTTCTTGAAACAAATAGTTAATGATTGGTCACTATGTCTATGTCTGGCCACACTCACTGTGTCGGCGGAAATACTGTGCCTGTGTGTTTTTTTTAAACAACAAGTTTTTATTGAAAGACCCCCGATTTCCAGATTTAGGTATAAACAGAGTTTATTACTTATCAAATTGACACAATACGTTACACATACGTCTACAGTTCAGTGGCACCACACTGAGAACCAATTATTTATGTATCAAGTACCGTGGCACTAACCGTCTGGTGACTCAATAGGTGGCGACCTAATGAAAGCTTGTCACGTTTTAATTTGTCGTTACTTAATACTTAACTACGGACTTGACCGGCTGTGGGGTATGCAGTCGTTATTACTCAATTATTATGAAAGAATTGTTTTGTCAGATGAATTCTCATCTTCAAGTAAAAAAAAAGAGCTTTAAATGGAAAAATAAGTTATTTGGTTTTGGCAAATTGGTGACATAGTTTTGTTTAAAAAATATATAATATTTCACAATTCAGTACTTCACCATCATCCAAATACATTAAGAAACGGTTGCACTAGAAATAGAAAAAAGGTTAATGTTCAGGTAATAAAGGTTCACAGGTTTACACCAAGTTGAGACGACATGAGTAGCTTAAAATATTACCTTCAGGTAAGTTACAATTCGCCAGTGAGCCCCAAACTAGACAGTTAACCTGTATACGTATCTGTGCATAAAATGTATACATAGGAATGATAACCTAATGTATTATATAGGTACTAAAACCTTCCTGAAAGTACCTACGTATGTAGATTAAGTTAGTGAAAGAATGATTGAAACTCGAACCATAAGTTTTTTGGGAGAATCAGAAATATACAACAATCAGAACCTCCTTTTTGAGGTCGGTTAAAAGCTGTTGCTGTTGTTTAAAAGCTGTTTTGAATAATAGAGCTCATGATTAGGAAGATGCAAGCCACGCATTTATTTCCCAAAGGAGTATGAGAAGATATACTAGCTCTAGCTCTTACTGAAGGCACTACTTATTCATAAAATGTCAGAAAATATTTTCAAGTCTACCGTATTTGTAACACGTGAACAAATTCTCGAGAATAAATTCTATAGGATTTTTTTACAGAAATATTTGTTTTTTCAAGATAAGGATTAGGATACCTAAGTGCATTTACATAGTTAAGTAATATTGTATCTTTATGCCAGAAGCGTCGTTGAGTTTGATTGCCTAAGATAGATAGGCCACGTTCGACTTGTTTAGAAAGACCCTCTTTTTAAGGTGCACAGATATTCATGTTTGTTTGCATAGTTTTTTATATCAACAACTGTTGATATCAATAACTATGCAAACATAAAAATTTAATATTCAAACAAACAATACTTAGCCGGAGTTATGGCTGAATATTTTTCGATAGAGTTTATGGCCGAAGTAAAACGTTTGGAAGGAGTAGATATTTGAATAGACGATGGTCACTCTTGTAATTATTAATAAGTACTTCGTATTTACCTACAATTGTAAGAAAATGCATCAAAATCAAACTTTTAATTCTTGTAATAAGCTAGCTGTAAAGTTTACTATCAAATTAAAATTGTATTCATCACCTACCCAGTACCTACTTGAATGCGGTTATTTGTCAGCAGAATATTATTTTATAATTAGCTTTCGCCCACGGCTTCGGCCTCGTGGAGGTCGCAATTTATTATCCCACGGGAACGTACTAACGGGATAAAAAATAACCTATATGTTAATTCAGGTTATAAAACGTCTGTGTGCCAAATTTCACCTAAATCCGTTCAGCCGTTTTTGCGTGACAAACATACAAACTTTCTCATTTATAATATTAGTAGGATAATATATATTATATATATGCAGGGACGTCGACGCGAAGCCGGCTACCATGGATTCAGTACATGATTCTGAACCCCAATGCGTTGAAATTTTTCGTCGGTTATTTAAAAAAAAATCTGTCCCTGACACCCCGTATATATATATATATATATAATAGGATTAGCTAGGTTTATTGTAATTGAAGCAAAATGAAAAAGAGAGTGAAGAGTTTATATACACAAAACTTATTTCAATAAAATTAATTTCCTCGTAAATACTCGTAGTCCGTAGTTGCTCGGTAGTAACGAAGTGGTTGATGCAGTTGATTGAATATTACTACGTAATGACTCCAGCGCTGGTTCAGTAATAATCCCTTGTATTATTCGCATTTTAATTGGTGAAATATTTCGGATCCATTTATATTATTTTAATATCTTTCCCATTTCCGATTAAATAAACAGAAAAGTACTTATTTGTTAATAAATAAAATTGTGGTTCGTTTATTTACAAGGGGAAACGTAATATTAATCAAATGTTAATTCAATGAAGTCAAACAGTATTTATTGCTCCAATATTTTACTTTATTGATGCATACTAATCAAATGAAAAAACATAGAACTAATCTCTATAATAGACTTTAATAGGTGCATATTTTGGCATTCCTTCATCAGCTCAAGAACTATCAAAAGATGGACGCTCATCGGCTAACGATGTCGCAGGCTAAGGTACCCGTATGTATGTACGTTGCCATTATTCTAACTGTTGTCAACTTAGAACTTGAACATCGTTTAATTACGCATATGAGCTGTGAAATCATTAGACCAATCCTGTGGTCTTCCGAGGGTAGCAGAACACTATCATCTATTTTAACTGATAATAATACCAGTAAAAAAAAGAACCACAAAAATATCAATTGTTGGGAATAGAATTTAGGTTTGCAAAGTAGTCGTCGAACCTTTAAGCTGTTTGTTTTGTTCTAAGTTCATTGAAATTCTTATAATATGTCATATATTATTAACTGCATAGCTCATACTTACCCGGCCGCATTGGTTCTTATCCGGATTTAAACACACAACCTCGTACATGAGAGGCGAGGTCTTAACCACAGGGCCATCACAACGACTCGGCTGATAAGTATGTTTTAAATTTTTATATAAGTTACCTACCGACCAAGCTACTTAAGTGTTTTCAAGTAATATCTGCAATCTGTGACGCGTTCCGATTAAAGTAAATTTAAGCAAGTTAATCTAAACAGTGAAATTATTCTTTGAAACTAACTAGTAAAGTTTTTAGTGTCCAACGAGAGAAAAGAACTGTTTAATTCTACCTAGAGCCATTTATTAACTCAGTAAATTCCGTTTAAAATAATTACTTTAACTTAAGTTTTTACAAGGACCGTAAATATTGAAACAATACATACCTACGTAGAAAATTTTATGTACGATTTAGTTGTATTTTAAATGTATTAATTTGAAGTTTTTCAAGATGTTATTCTTTTCTAGCAAACTTGTTTTCTGCCTGCGACTTTGTCCGCGTGAAATTCCTTTTTTTAACATAAAATACTTATGTCCTATGACACTCGCCAATACTGTAGCTTGCCATTTGTGAAATAATTTTAGGAATCAGATCATTAGGTCCGTAGATTACCCCATAAATACAAACATTTACCTCTATACACAATGCCGCTCTTACTTAATATAATATAATAAAAAGGAGTTTGCTTGTTTGTAAGTTTGTTTGTAGGGGGTAATCTCCGGAACTCCCAGTCGGATTTGAAAAAATCTTTTTGCATTGGATAACCCAATTCTTGAGGAAGTTTAAAGGCTGGCGGACGAAGTCACGGGCAGAAGCTAGTATTATACTCGTACAATGCCGCCCATGGGCATGTGACCACCCGATTTTCTGAATATTCAATTCTAAAAACTTAACTCATAAGCTTTTAGAAATAATAAACAGAATCCAAATCGAGCTTAACTCATAAGCTCTTAGAAATAATAAACAGAATCCAAATCGAGCCAATAACATCGGAGATTGGCAAAAAATTTAAAGCAAAGTCACAAACGCTACTAAAAATATTGAAAAACATGAAAGATATTAAAGATAGACCTTTTAAAGTTAATTTTCGACAATTTTTCATGAATATTCAGAAAAATACCGCCCGTATTTTTTAGCTAGTCCGCGACCCTATAACCTTCCTCAATAATTGGGCTATCCAATGCAAAAATAATTTTTCAAATCCGACTGGTAGTTCCGGAGATTACCCACTACATACAAACAAACAAACACCTCTTTATTATATTAAGTATAGTATAGATAAGTATTAATTAGTGTGTTTTCTGATCCTCATTTGTTTTGTAACATAGGCTCATAGCGCAGGTAATTATAGTGTTGACTCTCCATCGATATCTACTTAATGATTCGAAACTTTATAGGTCCTTTCTATATCTGAGACCTGAATGTTCAAGACCCTCATAAGCACCTAAGTACCCAAAGTGGTACATTTTACAACACGTATAAGAAACCTATTACACTGAGCGCCGTCGTTCACAGATTTGAATTCAAAACGAGCTGAGCCTTTTTCGCGACGATTCTGTTTATTTTATACTCCATTCCCGAAGTGCTCGAATTCCGGAAATAAATAAGTAACAAATGAAAGTTTAGTTAAAAGCTAAGATGAAGCAAAGCCGAGATAAGCGCGAATCCGTTTCGATTGGTTGGGAGAGTCCATTAATAAAGACAATGATTCTTAAGAAGTGTCTATTAATAGTCTCTAATTCCATGATCTAATTTGTGATTCTGAGGCCGATGTGACTTATATCATTTGGAATAAGCAACGGTCGGAATAAGCTAATGTTGTTAGGAAAGCAACACAATTTATTATTACTGGTGTGCATAAAATTCCACCTCGTTGAGTTTAATTTCTTCCCGTATTTATTCCTATTAGTCTAAATTACGTAGTATACATAAGTAGGTATATTTTCATTTATGTTGGCGCGATAGCAACCATATCATGCCGCTGTTCGCTCAGAATGTAATTAAAGAGACTTGGGTTGAGCCTTCGAAACTATTACTTACAAATGTTATAGAGAACAGTTAATTCCGGTACCTATCGGCCGGTTTATGTGACACTCAACGCAGAACGGTTTAAGTGCCCTTTGAGAGAGATCTCCGCGTTTTATTGCTAAGAAAGTAGTTAATAAAATGTGCGAAAATATCTCTGCAGGACGTAACCATTCACAGTTTATTTGACTACTAATACTGCCCTTAAGTAAGTAATTGTTCTTTGGCAGATTAAGTCCGTGTCTGAGACTATTCAGTTTCTGTTCTTACCCGACTACGGCGAAACAAAAAAGAGGGTTATGATTTTGACCGGTATGTATTGTATTTATGTGGGTATGTATGTTCATCTGTTCTCTCATAACTTTTAAACTACTGATCATAATTTGACAATCGCGGTATCGTTGGAAACGTCTTGATCCACTGGTTATAGGTTATGTGACGTCAGAATAAATAATAAATATAATAATGAATAATACGCCCTCTAGAGAACATCAAGTCATGAACTACAAAACCATGTTGTTCTATATCTACTCTTAGTTTAGGGATACTTACAACTAACTTTTTAGAAATTAATTTGAGTAATTAGTTAGGTATTTAAGGAAATTACTTGTTATCTTGAAATCTCAGTTTTCAGAGTGTAGGTTAGCTCAGGGAATTTACTTAATAAATAAAATTAATAATTGTATTACGTTTTGGTTCTTATTCAAATTAAATCTGATATGTATAATGTAATGAATGTAAATACATGCTTATATCGTTTAAAATTACAGCGTTTTTCGTGGTAATAAATTAACTCTAATAAAATGTTTCGCTTAGCCTTTTTCCGTCGTCGTCACGCTTGTCTGGCTCTTGTGGTTTTTGCAAGAAGTAAAATGTTGTGGTAAAATGTTCTGCATAATATTCTTATGAACCGACGACGCCGATTCAACGACTGTAATATGTAAATAATTTGTGTTTTCCTTAAACGTAAGCTCCATAAAACAAAGTCGGTTTTTGTGTCTGTGTGTTAGTTTTTCTAAACTACACATTTGGATGCGGTTCACTACCATTTAGAAAATTAATTCTGGAAGGTTTATAATTATATACAACCTTAGTTTTTGTTTTTACTAAACCTCTTAGTGGTCATTGTACTCATCATTATGAACAACTTTCACTATGGGACCAACACTGATATCGCGAAAAAATAAATTAATAGTTTAAAAAACACTAGAAAAATACGCTTTTATAAATGCACGTAAAACCAAAAATACGATTTTCCATCATGAAGTTCCAGTTCATATCTTCCGGCTCCATCATCAGATCAGTTCGCCAGTACCATATTATTGTATTGTCATCAGAACTACATACAGCTGCCAATTTTCATTACGCTACGACCCTTGGAAGATGGTTAAATTAGTTACCTTAGATTCCATTACATAGTTAGTTACATACAGGTTGACCTAATAAAAGCGTTTAAAAATCAGCTGTTCCCTACATTTATGTTCGCTTATCTCATCGAAATGTAGGGAACAGCAGATATTTTTTCGCGATTTCAGCGTTAGTCCCATAGTGAAAGTTGTTCATAATGATGAGTACAATGACCCCTAAAGAGGTTTAGGGTAAACGAAAACTAAGCCTGTATAAAACATTAATATTTAACGTAGATATAGCACAGATATCTCGATGTTTTGATATGTCGCCACATCAGTACATTGCACCCGTTCGAAACAGGGGTGGGTCGCTAATAAACGACAATTAAATCATCATGCTCTTGATTTCATTTTGATTTTTGTAATACATACCTATACATTTGTAAACAAATTTCGTTGTAAAACAAAACTAGCGACAAGTTCGACTTGTAAACAAAACATAGACACGACATAAGAACGCTCAATAAAATACAAATGTTCGGTCATGTAAATTGTCGGCATTGTAGCAACGCACACGCACGAAGAAACGATGCCACGAACATTTGAATTTGGAATCATATACCTCGAAGCTTTAACTAATCGAGCGAGTCAAAAGTTTTAACATAATTTTCTTGTGTACAGTCAAGGGCAATGATTTGTAGCGAATGTATTTTTTTTTTATTTGTAACATCTTTCCTCTCGCTTTCCTGCAATCTGTGGGAGTGATTTCGTGAAAAGGAACGGAAGTGTGTAACAGGAAGCCGGATAAGCGCGCGCTATTTGATTTGACCAATGAGCACGCGTGGTGCAAAAGTTGTCTGTCAGAAACGACCTTGACCCCGGCCCATTTTCGGACCACTTGCGTTTAAACCCCGATTTCTCGCTATTTTACTATGAACCCCATATAAAACTGATAACTGTAACTGTTTCGTAATCTGTACCTATAATATTTCCTATTGGTTCTTAAAATACTCGCAATTGATTCTCGGATTTGGTTTATATTATAACAAGCATGTTTACACTAAAAACAAGTTTTGTTACTTTCACCCATTTTTTCAACGGTTTTTTAATACTTTGAAATGTCTCATATTTTAGTTATCATAAAGTCTATTGTCTCCGCGTTCCCCCAAATTGAACAAAAATAACTGTCATGAATCATTTTCTTTAGGATATAATGTTAATGTTGCTTATTTTACCTAGGTGAGATGTCAGATGTTACAGATCATATGCGACTACTGGAATAGCTCCTACGCACTATGCCAGCGGCATGGCCGCTGGCTTTTGCCGCGCGGCACGTACCCCCGGCTTTTGCGCCTTCATTTTTCTTTGCGATCCTTTGTGCGGCTTTGTGCGGCATGGCCGGGCGCGCCGCGGCTTGCCCGGCGGCAGGGCCGGCACATAGTGTGTAGCTGCTATTAGGCTCGCTCGTCTTTTTTTTATGTAAACTTGTTTTATGTATATTGAATTGAATTTGTAAGATATTTAACGTATAACACAGTGTATGGTGAGAAAAATATTTCAAAACGAAATTAAAACTTTTGAGAAAAGTCTCATTTCGATTTCAGAATTAGATTCAGAATTTATTTATTTGTAAGAATGTAGTTTTACATACTATGGTTTAAATATTTTTTTCACTCCATGTAAAATACTGGTATTCAGCTGCATCCGGTTAGACTGGAAGCCGACCCCAACATAGTTGGGAAAAGGCTAGGCAGAATGAATGAATGGTTTTAATATTTTTTTAAGTTCTACACATTCTACCACAACATATCTACTATACATTGTAACATCACATCATGACCAAAAGAGGTGCTATAAAGAATATGAATAAAAAATCTCAACTAATTAAAAAGTTATGCAACAACGCGAAATTTCGCGGGTATTCTGGTAGGATACAAATATTCAAATGTACTTAACTAAGTACAAATAATTTTAAGATGATTTACAATAACCAATCCAGTATGAATGAATATTATTATAATTAGTTAATTGTTACTTTAAAATCAACGTCGCAAATTTAGCTGTGTTACATATATTTTTGCCTTCGACTGTACTTTCTTGATTCCGCGAACTCGCAATCCGTCACCAGGTCGGGCGGCTCATTAAAATTCAGTAAAGCTAAGAACACATTACAAACGAATAGGCTCACTTCGTCTTAACAATTATACCCCAGTTTATACACGCTTTGCAACCGAAATTAGGGACGCGCCCCGAAACCCTGATATGTAAGAAAAGCTATTATATTTGTTTAACGAAATTGGGTGTGTAATTGTTATAATAAAGTTCAAACGTTTCTCTAGAGTACTTCAGTTATTGTTTTGTTTGAGCATGATCCTGTACTTACTTATGGACGCAGTGGGAAGACACCCACGTAAAAAGGTTTTAATTTATTTAGTTAAAAACGGCGTGCGTACGGAATTTTAACATAAATGAATATACCATCTTGTATTAATGTAGGTACCTACCTGATTTATGTTTTTGTATATCTTTACATAGTGATTGAATATTTTGTTAATTTAAAACACTGTTTTAATAATGTGGTATACGATAACATAGTCCAATACATCCCGCTTGATCTACTGTCGAAAGGACTGATGCCCCCTTAAACAATACTACAGGCTACACACACCATAAGCTACCCATGAAGGTACGAGTAAATATTTATACACCGTTCGTGGCAAACAAACATCTCAGTGAAAGGGAATTTAAGAGCAAAGTTTGCATGGTAGGTAACTGTAGAATATATTAACATTAAAGTGAGGAAAGATATTCGCACTCAACACGTTATTATTATAAGCAGTTAAAGTGATATCCTTACTTGGCGACTTGCAGTTTTCATAACATACGGGGGAATGTGGATACCCCTCCCGCTAGCGATTTCACATGTGGAGTTTGAAGACAAAGCCTTTTTCCTAACTTTCTAGATTACTAGAATTGAACAACGGAAATTGATCTTCAAACTAAATCAAATTGTTTAAACATATCAAAGAAGACTAAATTTTATGCGTTTAATGAGTGAAAGCAAACATACTGTATCACAAACAAAAAAAAAGCCCCAAAGACTTTGAATTGCTTATTATTATCTACTAAACAATTCTTAGCTTTGTATTGATGAAATAGTTAAAAGCTAGAATTAAACACAAATACTTTTAAGCGGTTGTTCAAAAAGTTATAAAGAATCTAACCGTAAAAACTTTTAGAGGCAAAGAGCTTAAATCGCAAAATACTTAACAGTATTTCAAATCCCTCGTGCAAAGAATTATAGCTACGAACATAGCAAAATCTGTTCGTTTCAAAAATAGTTTTTCAACATTTTATATAACGTCTCGGATTATGAAATCGTCCATTTATTTTACGGCGAGATTTTCCTAAGGTGGGACGCGTGACTACCTTCAATATCGCTCCGTCCCCGTGGCTCCCAATAACACATTTTTAAGGATTTGTGTCAGGATCATTTTATATGAAAGGGAAAATATTTCCGAAGCTGAACGATGGAATTAAGCTTTACAAAATCTGTCTTTCATTTTTAACGTTAAATATGTATTGGGTGAATGTTAGTGCGATTATCGTCTGCCTTCAGAGGATTACAAAATTTATACACCACTTCGAGCTATTAAATCGCAGTATAAATACAATATTGTGCGATCATTTAACTATAATAATAATCCAGTTTCCAGACATCGAACCACAAATTAAATAGCATTATGTTTGTTATTTATGTTGAGAACTTAATTCCAAAACTGTTCATTGTGTTTACAATCCGTATTGTTGAAATGTAATTGTCTATTCCAGGTCTATTCCCATACCCAGACTATCGTATCGTAAATTGCTACACGCAGACGAAATTACTTACACGAATAGCTCGATAATATGTGACAAGCAAGTTTAAAATTAAACTTTATGAAATTCAAAGTTTCTCTTCTATTACTTAATCCGATTGTTAAATCGCTTCAGTGTGTATTCATTGGAATACCACTAAATCTGAGGGCATTTCTAAGTGAAAATTTCCCGCCAGCTCCAAGGAAACGAGCCGGCGAATTGGCTACCAGCCTATAAAACGTAATGTCACATTCATTTGCAATTCAAGAGTCCTCAGTCTGTATTATGCCTAATAAAATTTACATATTTAAATTAAACTGAGAAATAACAAGATACTGTTACCATCATGGCGCTTAGATTGCATGGACGTTTGTATTTTTAAATACACATACATACTTTCATATCTTCCGAGTTTTCATGACATTTTTAATTTAAGTCACGATGAACAAACGGAGTCTCGTGGTCCCGGCTGTGTGAACTCACGCCCTGAATAAATTAGTTTGCGCGCCGGATGAGAACGAACTCAAACAGCTGACTGGAAATAGTAATGTTATTGTAACGTCTAGCTTGTGTCAACTAGCCGACGGCGACGTAGCACCTAACCTCAAATCAGCGTTTGACCCGAGGTGCAAAAATGAGAGGACATTCGCCCCGACTGACTTGCATAGTAAACAGAGATAATTAATCCAGTATTAGTCACCACGAATGCCCGGCATTTGATGCGGCTCTGATACGTCGGTGGTCACGCCTCACTTGACAGATGAAGCTGTCTAATGACGTTATCTTAGCGTACACATGTTGAGGACTGACTAGTTCATTCGGTTGTAAATGTGAGGAATTCAGCACGATGTTGCTGGTTGCTGTACCGGTTATAAATCAGAGCGAAGCCTACGCAATCTCAAATTGTCAAGCGCGCAATATTCATGATTGTATCCGACCCTTTACAATTAGCCTATCTACACGATGGTATCAAAAGAGGAATGTGAGGAGTTTAAAAAAATGATTTACACGTTCGATATAAAGCTGCGTTCATACTGATATGAATGTCGCATCATAACAGATAGGCACAT
This sequence comes from Agrochola macilenta, assembly GCA_916701695.1. NCBI lineage: Eukaryota > Metazoa > Arthropoda > Insecta > Lepidoptera > Noctuidae > Agrochola > Agrochola macilenta. The sequence goes on from OU753562.1 coordinate 12,760,413, forward strand.
TGCGTCATACGAGCTGGCGACCTTTGGCATCAATCAGTCGGTGCAATATGATAATGTAGATAGCCTCTCTGCGATACCAGTGTTTGTCACCATGCAGCGTTCAATACTTGTTGTGTAATGACACTAATATTAATATCGTCCATTTTATATAAAAATTGGCTAGATTTTAGAGACGAGATTTTGGCGTTGTTCATTAAGAATTATAATACCAAATTGTGGGACAGACTTCTACTTGGGTTTAATTTTTGCGACCGCCAGCTTGAACTAATTACATGAAAATTTCTTAGCGTAAACGTAGCATTCTTTGGCATAATGTTGAGTTGTCAGGTATGTATATTCGTTGTTAAAATATGTTATAAAACTTCTGAAGCTTTGTACTTATCTATGTAATCGTTCATCAGCTTTAGGGTCCTAGCTTATCTAGCTGAAATATACCAGCTATTATACATTTTGCCAGATAAACGATATGTTGAAATATATTGCCCAATCTTCCGTTCCCCATCGCAGCTTTCGAGAAAACACCATTCATGTTTCATAAACAGGCTAACATTGAAAGTTATCGAAGAAAATATCGTCTAACGCGCCAACACACTGATAAAATATTTTAAAACATATTAAATTGAAAAATATGGTGACATTTTATTGCTTATAATTTGAACGTAAAGAAAAGAAAGCTCAGAATAAAATTTTAACATTATCCAAAATTGTTGAAACACTTTTATGTAAGTTTAATATTATTTTGAAAGGCGTTTTACAACTTATATATTTACATAAAATGATGTCCAGAACTAAATAATATCATGCATACGGTTGTGAAAGAAATTTAGTCAGTAGGCAAATAAAATGGTCATGAAAGCAAGCTAGTAAAAGACAGGTAATAATTTTACAGAAGTTTACGATCCAATTACGAAATAGTGTGATGAGGCTCGACTTTATTGCAGTGCTATCGGCGACGTGCCGGTGATACCCCCGTGTGTACTTAGCTGATACCGTTAATTTTAAGTGCATGCGACAGTAGGTGGAAGTCCATGACGTCATAACTCACAAAGATAAAGCTGTAAAGATAAGAGGAGCTGACTATTTACACAAACTACCTTCACTACCTACCTACTTTTTAATGACAAGGAAAGTTAAACAATAAGGAAAATATGTTGTAAACCGCCTGCTAAAATTATATCAGATAAACTCCGGTGTTAAAAAAACTTTCCTAAACTCGTAAACTCGTTCCCAAGTAAAATCTGATAAACTCGAATTAATAACCAACACGGTTGTGGCTTAATTTCATTTTTATAGCATAATTAAAACTTAAAATATTATTAATTAGTCGATTTTTGAGTCAATTAACAAGCAGAGTGTTTTTATTTTTATTGGTGGCTCAACCAAAATGAGTCAATTTGGACACTTAAAAATTTTATAAGAGCTATAAAGTTTGGACAAAACAAACAATATAAATAAACATGAGCGTTCTAAATTCGAAACGTAATTAGTGTAATGGAGCCGGTGAATCCGGGTTGTATTTTAAAAGCAGTAAAACCGTGGGGCGGTCGCCATAGGCTGGAGTCGGGAGTGGTCGGCGGTGGTCGGTGACATTCGCTTTTACACTGCTGCAAGTCACGTGGACTAATGAATCCACTCACCTTCACGTCCGAACCCACCTTTGTAAATAATTTAATCAATCTGTTTATTTTGACACTTTACAAATTAAGCGGTGATGCTTCACAGGCTGATTAAACGTCCCGAGAGTGACAGGCTTTTAAGTATTTTAAGCTTACATTAAATAAAATTATGAATGAACTCGCATAAACTACGAAACAAATGAAGAAAACGACCAAATCCAGTGACACGGCTGTTTGAGCTTTCGTCGATAATATTTTCAGGGCAAGATTTAGATCCCATAGAAGTACTTCGTCATTCATGGATCAACGAAAGGGTCGTCGTAACCTCTTTTCGCGTAGTTTGAACATAAAAAATGTTATCAGTCGAGTAAGGGAAGCATGCAAGTCATGAAAACAATCAAATAAATCCTCAAATGGGGTAAATGTTTATGTGTGGAGGATTTATTACGGGACTGTGGGTTTGTAATAAAACTGTGATAACGATCGCTATAAATAAATGACCGTTTTAGAGATATTAAATGTAATTAAAAATAATGTTTCTTGTTATTTAACAATTCATGGCGTGAATATTTTGTTTTCAACGTAGCAATTCACTGACAACAAATTGAACTTTTAGGTTACGAGATTTTTAGATAGGTAAATATAATAAAAGAAAATTGTCCGGTTAATATGAACTTTACAGTAATCGCCCAAAAAAAAGCAAGCCGGGCATAACAAATAAGCAAAGCTCTAGTAAGCGTTACAAAACCATTAACGTATCGTACACTCACAATGCAAGTCACCAAACTAATGAATGCCCAGTTTTTAGACTGTTACGCGTGAATTTCCAATATCCCCTTTGCATATGAAGTTTAAAGTAATGGCTTCGGGGAAAACGACGACGACGTTCGGTACGTAGTACGAACTACTATATTATATACTATACGTTTCATGTAGGTACCTAATGACTGTAGGACCATGCGAGCACGTACACAAAGTACAGTTGAAACCATTAGGAACGACACATTTACTTTCGTAGAACCGCAAGCCGTGGGGAATATTTGGATGAAGTATTTTGTTATGATTTCTGGCATTCTTGTGAATTTGCTTTGAAGTTGAATAAATACTGCGAAATGGAGGTTGTTCCAGATTACAACGTGGTTAATTTACTTTACTTACAAAGTTTTAAGTTCTGCGAAACATAAGCTTTGTCCTCTGTCATTACCATTTGTAAAAAGAGGAGGTTATCAATTAGATTGTTATTTTTTTATATTTAAGGTCGTATGCGGATTTTCAGGATACGAGTATATTTAGTTCATTCCATGCGTGCCATCGGAAAGCCTGTCCAAAACAAGTCATATGAAATACTGAAGATCCCAATTGTATTCAACGGAATTCCAATAATACATCGTGAAGGGTTCCTATTTTAAGATCTTCTTTCGCTTTGACCTTTCATTCTTGCGACTATATCAATCGGCAGAGTTACGGGGCGTCGACTGTACCTACATCTATATTTGTGACTTCATACAGGAGACAGACAAAAGCGATTCATCTGACAACTCCTGCAGATCTCTAAAAATACATAAATTTTATTAATTTGTTCAAGAATTTTTCTGCTCTATTTTTGCCGGGTAGTTAATTTTTTTTTAACTTTATGATGTTTTGATTATTTGTGTTTAGTTAGGCATTCCGTTAAGGTATAATTTGTTAATTAGCGGATGGCGTGCTTGTTAACCTTACAAATAAATGAAAACAGACAGGCTCGTTTTGGTACAATGTGATAATTACTTTTTTCCTACGAACATCGCTAACAAAAATAATGGACACGATATTAATATTAAAAGTTTTAAGAATGTCGTTTGTTAACCTTAGAACGAAAATAGCCTCAGAAACCTAATTTATTTCTTGTGCTCACATACCTAATTACGAAGGGTTTATTCAATTAATGCTTTAGTTTCGGTAAGTGCCAATGGCTTTGGGGAGTCGCCGACGCATCAATCATTTTCTCATCCACTTTATGTCAACTTCAAATTTTGATACTAGGATGATGGATGGCCGTTTCCACAATGTCACCGCCCCGCCGTGGAACCCTCGGTTATGAAGTGACAACTACTCGCACGAGGAGTAGCTGCTCCAGACTAAATGAAATTTCGACAGTCGCTGCAGAGACCATTAACATATAAATCAACGTTCATAACTCGTAGACTTTGGTTTACGACGTAAAAATAAAAATGAAGCGAGTGGTCCCCGTCAACGCTCCCGGCGGTTCAAGCGACGACACAAAACGAACAAATAAGATTTCTTCCAACACGACTGGAAATACTTAAGACAGAATTGTTTGAGAATTGCGCATTGTTGTCGCTTGTATAAATAAATCGGGGAAAGTTTAAGGTTACGTTGTCAAGCGTTGTTTTTGCGTTTATTGACTGTCTAAAAATGTTTTTGAAAATATTGTATGTCAGTGAAATGGAACATTTTCAGAGCCAACGGGTCTGGTAATCAGACAGAACGGTCAATTACTCGTGAAATAGTGGTCGCGTCGTTGCCGTTGTGCTCGCGGCGTGGCGCGGTGGGGCGGTGGTGCGGGCGTTCGCCGACAGGGCGCGCGCACGATCGCACGCGTCGCTCACCGGAAAAATGAACCTCTCATGAAATTTAATGTGGAAATGTCTTGAAACGACGCCAAACCCGCGCTTGAATTATTTATGATCCGCTATTTTAATGGCGTCCCCGTTCGTTCATTACAGTAAGAGTGTTTCTTAATTTCGAATGCGAAATAGGTGTTACAATTCCTTATTATATTCGACGTTATGAGCGAAATAAAACGTTGGCAATTATTTATTGTTTTCGTCCACTTCTTTATTATGGAAATGCATTCATTGTGGAGTACACAGGAAGTGTTCTGTCTGCTTGTTGCGAGAATGTAATATGTAAATATATAAAGTACAGTTATTTATGGTGATTCTGTTTTGTTTTTGTCACGAAATTCCCAAGGGGAAGTTAAATGGTGGTGTGGCTTCTGTTAAAGCCAACTTGCAGGTTTGTGATGCAGTTAGGATTCGGTGGATTTGCTCAACTGACAGGAAAAGTTTTTCCAACTCACATAGTACCTACTTTAGAAAACCAACGAAATAGAGGACCAAATTTTTCTGAACTGTCGAGGAAACATACTTGTATTAAAGTTTGTGAGTCAAATAAAAACTCTTTTAAGGAAGAAGGAAATATAAAAGGACATTCATTACATAACATAGCTATTACTTTACCACTCGTTTATGTAAATGAATACAACAAAAAAAAACAGTTATTTGATTACGTACTAACCAAATATTTACTTTGGAATTACTAAAGTGGGTGCTTTTAACATAAACCTATTTCATTGCCGTAAAATATAGATAACTCATATTTTTTCTATTCATCCACATTATGGATTTATATAATTTTCGGTATATTATGGTGAAGGCAATAACTTAGCTATATATGGTAATTTATCATCATCAAACCGAAATAATTGATTACTGTTGAACATGAACCGTTCCTATAAGCTACTAGCGCAATTCTGAGTAATATTGCTATAATCAACGTACCTCATAGGCAGAATGATAGCATTAGCAAGTACACAGGTGCCGCTACCCGTGAATAATCTAGTAATTTCAGGACACCCACAGGGCACGTTGAGGTGGTCTATTCTTATAAAAATAACACTGCAAAGTTTTCTTTTGAAAAAGTATTCCTTTCAGAACCTTACTCAGTAGTTTTGCTGTATAAAATGTGAATTTCAACTCCCTCGCGACGTGAAGACGACAATGTAGACACCTCGGCAGTTTATAACGACGCCAAACAAGCGCAGTGTGGGCAGTAGTCCTGTAGCAAGGAGACGTCTATTGTCGCGCGATCGATCGCCGTAAATCAGAACCCACGCAACAGGCTGCCTCGGAATACGACCATCAGCGAAATATACCACAAATCGTAAACACATCAATAGCATAACTTATACACCACATTGTGAGGGCGTCAATAAAATAAATAAAGCTATATCTGTAACAATTCGCGCGCTATGCTCGGCACGGGAACTTCTAGCGAAATTTGCGTGAAACAGGTCAATTGTTTTATGTGCTACGTTTTTTTTAAAGTTTTATTGCTATTGTCCTTTGTTCGTTGCTATTTTAAAATTGCTTTAATTCAGTTCACCTTTAACTTTCATGTACATTTTGCATTGGTAGTAATGAAATGGTAGAAGTTTAGCAAACAAGCGTAAATACTCAGATTACAACAACTAAGAACATCAATGAATTGAATACAAAGACAAGCAAAAATCAATAAGAAAGGTACCCTCAATAATACGAAACTAAATACTTGATAAATTCAAGTCGGTGGAAACGTGGGGCGAACAGTCGGCAGCACGAAAATGTTATGTAAACAGCGGAGTATCTCTCAACTGTGGCCCCGGGTCGTCCTACTGAATAAATAACGCCAAAGCAAAAGCAAACTCAAACAAAAGTAAATTTATTCACCAAATACGACGATTAATACACGATCTCACGACAGATTTATATTCGTGCCCAGAAGAATGACTATGTATACCGATGACTATATGAGCATTACGTATTATTAGTAGAGATATGTCGCGCGACGCAACGGTCGAGATTGTTTGGACAGGCGTTTAAAACTCACTAAAGGCGGCGTTAGGAACTCATGAAAATTATTTTCTTTATTAAAGATGTTTTAACCATTTTCTTTTAAGACCTTTCTCCATGATACTCGTATTATGGCTACCAATCCTACTTCCTACTAATATTATAAAAGTGAAAGTTTGTATGTTTGGATGTTTGTTACTCAATCACGCAAAAACAGCACAACGGATTGGGATAAAATTTGGCACACAGATGGTTTATAACCTGGATTAACATATAGGATACTTTTTATTAAGGTGCACCTTAGTAAGGTGGATTTTTAGAGGGCTTTTGTATAGCTGTGGACCGCAATAGGCTTACTTGAGATGAGAACTTCATTAGAAACAACTTATTGAGCCAAAGGCAACTACGCAGGATAATATTCTCGGTAAGACTCCTCTGTTTGAGAAAATTAGAAAAGCTTTGAATTTAAATGGACTAAGATGCCTCCACGGTAAATTATATCTGTCATAAATATCGATAAATGTCGACAATGCCGATCGAAAGTGTCGTTAAAGACAGTCTTACCCCTCTTAGATCAAAGAAGTACTGGTCCCTTAATTATGACGGGCCTTTCCAATTTGTATATGCATGGAATACGAAATTCTGTCAATAAACATCTTAATAAAAAGTAAATAAATAGAAGCAGTGTTGCTGTCATAATGGGAAAATCAGCTTTGGAGCGGAAATTGAAGTTCCGTGGCCGGGGGCGCGCGGGCGCACGCCGGAAGCTACGCCATTAAGTCCACTTCCAACGCTTTATACAGTTACAGTAATTATTATTATTTCATTTAAGAATCAGTGATACTTTAATTTTTTTCACTTTGAAACTGAAACGAAGCAAAAAGAGGCTGTTCCAATTTAGCATTGCGAAGTAGATCGCTCTCTTGCAAAAGTTATGGCCTAACTGAAGATGACTTATTTAACATTCAACTTTGAAAGTAAAAATAATGTTCAGCAGTGATTAACTTTTCATGAAAAGGAAAACAATACTAAGTTAATCTGAATTTTATAGCAGTAATAGCCTAGTGGTGTGACGGTCAGACTACCAAGTCATAGGTCTCGAGTTCGAACCCAAGGCACGCACCTCTGACTTTTCAGATTCATGTGCTTATTGTATAATTATCACTTGCTTCAAAAACGGTGAAGGAAAGCATCGTGAGGAAATGCCTGAGAGATATTTCTCGACGGCATGTGAAGCTAAGTCAGAGGCTCATGGGCGGCTTTAAAACTCTGACACCAGGTTAGTCACTAACCACACGAAAAGAAGAAGATCTGACTTTTAAACTTTTTTTTTAATGTAGGTAATGTCATACAATTGAATATACACATTAAAATAAACAGGCTACCAAACGATTCACTTGAACAATAAACAGAGCCATTGTTTACAGTTTGACGGACAATCTACTAAAATAATGATTAATATTCATCACAAACCGACAGTTACAAATTGTATGAGTAATATAGAAAACAGAATAACAGATAAAAGTTCTCACAGTATCGGTCCATGATGTTCTTTGTTTTGCCCGGGACTAAGACCAACAAATTTTAAGGATACGCGTCCCTGAGTCCAACATGTGGTGTTATTTCTATTTAAATTTTGTTGGATAACAAAACACAGAATAAACTTTCTGTGAAAATAACAAACACGTGTGCCTACCGGGGCGTTTCACAAATAACTGAGCTTTGTAGAAACGGAAACTAAATTATTGTTTGCATTGAAAGAATTATTTATTAGTGAAGCATTCTTTCCCATGAGCCCACGATGGAAGTGCCCAGATGTGTCAACCTTGGCATCTATAATAAAATACTTCCACTATCACCCAATGAGTTGTCGGAGGTGTTGATGGAAATATTGCCGTACGACAGTTTATACATAGGCCGATGTGCAAAAACACAAATTGTTTACGAGGGCCAGGTTCCAAAGAATATATCTATGAACTAATAAAATCTCAATTACTTGGTAAACCTTTAGTAAATATAATTGTAGTCTATCTTATTGTGCTGTACACTGTACAATAGGTAAGTAATATTCAAGTTGGATTTGTTTTATATATGTAGCTACCTTTGTGCTTCTTAAGATGTGTCCAAACATTGAACGACAATCGTGCGAGGCAGCATTTCATACTACCGATGATTAATAAAGTTTTAGGTACCAATCTATTGTACTTCTAATTGAAACGTTGTTCTTGGAAGGCATTTGAATCTCTTTGAACGAAATTCTGCAAATATTTTCGTATTGTAATAACAATTATCGGAACTCTGATTAAATCAGCAAATCTCGGATAACATAACCTGAGGCATTTCTGCTTCTCGTTGGGATGATAATATTACCTCCATTATTAGTGTCAGTATTAAGTAATATTGTGGTGCAAGTTGACAATGGATCAGTGCGGATTCCGATCGAGGATTTCACTCTGTCAGTTGTCTGGATTATGTGAGAGCCGCAACTGTCATGTCTGCGTTTGTCGTGACGTCAGAATGAGGTCATTGCATAACTACATCATGTATTGATAATTTAGTTATAGGTACGTCGAGTTAGCGATGGTATAGAGGACAGTTAGGTTTATGGTGATAATTATAACGTCATTAAGTATATTCGTAAAGCATTGATCAACATTTAAACAGAAAAGAATTTTGTAGTAAGAAATTGTATAAGTCGTGACCAGATCTTAGAATTGACCATTTCCTGAAATGGCCAGCGAACATTGGCCATATCGTTTAAACGTCAACGTTTATTAATGTGAGTCGACGTTTGGCCATATAATTAATGTAAGGTATCCATTGTGTAAGGTGTAATAAAAATAGCGAAGTAATTGTGACCAACTTGGAAGTAGCGCTCGCCGGCCACTGCCGCGGCACCGCTCGCTCGGTTCGAGCGCGGTTGGTCACAGTTTTAACCTAACCCAAACCATTTGGTCGAGGTGCCACGTAAGCGGCGTAAATTTTTATATTTTTTTAAATAAATTTTTCGTACCGGCCGGCGAACGCTACTTCTAAGTTGATCGCTTTCCATAATATCATATTTGGAAACACAATAAATATCCATTGACTTTTTTTGCGTGCCGCCGCCATGACGCACAACAAAAACAAAGCGACATCAACGCCTCTACCGGTGGATAATCTAACTATTTCACCATATGATCACTAATGTTTGGCCACATCATGAAGTAGTCGTGCGAATACTGTTCATATCGTTAAACGTTGAGTATTCTATAATCTGGCCAGGCCACATCGTGATGAGATGATGATGATGATTCGTGATGGTCGATGTTCATTTCATGATATTAACAATTTTAAGATCTGGCCACGACATATAATATATGTTTAACGAAATGTGCGAATCAATTATTTAGATGGTTTAACCTATTGAGCCATAAAAGTAATACTGTAAAGCTTTGAAGCTTCCAACGCAAAAGCTAAAGTTAGGCTAGGTCGAAGGTTAAAGGTTGGTTGAAGGTTAGACTAGGTACTACTAATTTACTACCGACTGCCACCAAGATTGCGCTTGCACAATCTCTTCTTCTACCCATCCTTGATTATGCCGATGCCAGCTATCTTGACCTTGTTCAAGACCAACTCGGTAAACTTGAGCGGCTTCAAAATTTTTGTATTAGGTTTATATACGGTTTACGCAAATATGACCATGTATCCGAATTTCGCGTGAAGCTCAAGTGGTTACCAATTCGCCTTCGCCGGAATGCTCATATTCCTTCCCTTTTGTATAATGTCCTCTTTTCCCCTTCCACCCCTCTGTATCTCAAGAAACGTTTCCAGTTTCTTTGTGACTCTCACACAAAATTATTAAGATCATCAGATAACTTGAAGCTTAAAATGCCAATGCATTCCTCAACTTTCCTTGACAAATCCTTTACTGTCCAGGCTGCTCGTCTGTGGAATGCATTACCAGTTCCAATAAAGCGCGCGCAATCGTTGCCTGTGTTTAAAAGACTCGTGAAAGAACATTACTTGTCGTTATGATTTTGTTCTTATCGTTAGCTGTAATAATATTCGTCATTTATTTTCATTGCTTATATAGTTAGTATGTATGTATCTATTATATAACACTTATCTGTGTATCTATTATAGTATATTGTACTTATATACCTTTTGTTTGCACCTAAGACAACCCCATTTTATGTCCAGAGAATCACTATCCATTCCAAGGTTGCCTGGAAGAGATCACAGTAAGCGATAAGGCCGCCCATTGTATATTTTGTAGTCTATTACTTTTTCTATATGTAATGTATAATCTGGTGTACAATAAAGTATATATATATATATATACGTATATATAAATAAATAAGGTTAATTGCAACAATTTAGTTAGTTTCTGGTTTCATAACCAATTTTCTGTTTTAATAAATAAGTTTCAAAATATTGACCTCAAGCAACCAATAGTTATTAATAGGAACAAGTTTCAAATGACGTGTTCCAATACAAGACAGCAACTGTACTTACATAACTACGGGTACTAACAAATAATTTAATAAACTGACATCTGGAAAGCGCTCGAAGCACAATAAATCGCAATTGATTCGCCAAATGGCGTCTTCAGCTTAGTCAGGGAAGGCCAGAGTGACTTAGGCACAAAGAAAGCGGATTATGGCGTAATCTCGACGGGCGATGCTGGGGCACGCGTCTCGGCTCCGGGCCACATTAAACCCACATTAGGTCTCCATCGATTACGACTTGACATTTTGTTACGCGAAGGTTATTTTACGTGATGTCGCGAAAAATGTCGTTTTCGTGTATCGTGCCACTTTATCACTTTTTACTGGCGTTTTGTTTCGTTGATCTTTTGTGAGTTTTTGTTTAGATCGCCTATTTTACGTTCCTTAGCTATTTTTTAAAGTAAAACAGAGGCCTATTAAAATGCTACAAATATAAAACATGTACTATTAAAGAGCATAGAATGGATCATCATCATCATTTTCCTGCCGTTATACCTTAAAAAGCATAGAACAGATAGTTCGAAATATCACGTCTCCGTCTTTATCTCAACGGTAACTAAAGTAAGCAGCCATTTGAAATAATAATAGATCGAATTCAAACCTGCGCTAATCACAATAGTAACTTAGAAGATCAAATTTTGGTCTGCAAACTTAAAACACGCAGTCAGTTATTTGGGTTTCAATTTGGGTAGTTACCTACTTGTTATGCCAAAGTCAAATATTGAAATTGTAACTCCATTTGGATTCTTTATTGATAATATGATGAAAAATAAAAATAAAGTTTTAAAAGAATCCAGACAAGTAAAATGTTGTTATAGCTAAGAATTCCAAGTACAAAGTTGTTTAAACTCTTTTTATTTTTATCTCTAACGAAAATCTCTAAAATGAAAGCCTATTTGCTTTCATTTTATTGACCAGATGAAGTACTATCGATATTAAATATTCTGAAATGTTTAACTAATGCTAAAGTAGTACCTACTACTTTGCGTGTAGGAAGACGAGAAGAGCACATACATCCTATTAACTATTAATCCACTTGTTATATTATAAGAGCGTGCTTGTTTGTCTGCGATATCAATATACAGACTGAATCAATTAACGGGACTTGCCAGTTGTAGATATATTATCTCCTGGACCAGTAGGTAATAGAATATATTTTATCCTGCCCATAAATTACATGCTGAACAATAAATAATCTCGAAAACAGAGCGCCTGTGCCTGAGGCAAAAGGTACTAAAGGCAGAGCAGAGATGATAGTAATTTAGCGAAGCGTATAACTATCACTCAATAAAGCTGTGTAGTGGCGCGTACAATATACATCACAGGGTCTAAACAGATTCGGGCCACTTGACGGGCTTCGGCAACATTCTCAGCACAAAGCAATGAAAGCGGCTTAGTTGAGAGAAAGGGGATTAGAGCATAATCTGCAGTGGAGCGGTTGACATACGGCCGGGTGCCCGGGGCGAGGCGTGGAGCGCCCGAGCCGTGTGTCCACGGTAAATACGCGGCGGCAACAACCACACAATAACTGTTATCGAAGCACATTGATGCGACAATTGACTCCATGGGCTTTTCCGGCTGGTGTTAGAAGAGGAGTGCTCTTGTTTTCGTTTAACAATTCAAAAACTGATGTAATCTTCTTCTGATATGCTCCTCAATTTGCTTATTTGAACGTAATGCCTCGTTCAAAACTGCGAATTAGTTATGACTTGGTCGTTTAATAACGTCTGTTCCAGTTAATTCATAGAAATACTAACATGGGTCTCCGTATCTATCCATAGTCATTTTATTATTGTATTATTTGTAATAACTGCTTTGTGGTTTTTGGTGGTTGCTACTTTATTATTATCAGTATTAGCCGTATGATTGGCTATTTCATTAGGTGTAATTAAAACTAGTATGTATTCAAATTAATCGAATTGTTTTTGTGGTCATAGCGTGTGGTTTACAGTTTATTTGTTATTAAAATTAAAATATGAGTGGTTGTTTTGTAGCATATAATTTTCAAGCTGTTGAATCGCATGTTAATAACTGATAACATTGTTTAATGAACAATGAATAATTTGTTTCCAATTCCAATTGTAACGAAGAACTTATTATTAAATTATAACCAATGATGACTTCATTACCTTCTATGACCGAAAGTAGGTAATAAAATGAGTACCTCGATGGTTACGAGTACACTTAATTTCCAGTAGCTGGGCGACTGAGCTCTGCTCTGGTGAAAATATGAACTAGTACCTGGGCGACCGAGCTCTGCTCTGGTGAAAATATGAACTAGTACCTGAGCGACCGAGCTCTGCTCTGGTGAAAATATGAACTAGTACCTGGGCGACCGAGCTCTGCTCTGGTGAAAATATGAACTAGTACCTGAGCGACCGAGCTCTGCTCTGGTGAAAATATGAACTAGTACCTGGGCGACCGAGCTCTGCTCTGGTGAAAATATGAACTAGTACCTGAGCGACCGAGCTCTGCTCTGGTGAAAATATGAACTAGTACCTGGGCGACCGAGTTCTGCTCTGGTGAAAATAAAGAATGCTCATTTAATATTATAGGAAAGTTTATACTAATTCCATGCCGCCATGATAGTAGATACTTACTAATTCCATGCTGCCATGTCAATTCATGCTGTCTTGTTCTAAACTTTGGGTGACCGGGCTCTGCTCGGGTGAAAATATGGAGAAAACGAATTTTCCCAGATATGAGACCCAGTTAGATCAATTTTTGCGCCCGCAAACCCCTATATTGCAACTTTCATCGACATCGTTAGAGCCGTTTTCGAGAACGTGATTACAAATAATATTGTTCGTTTAATAGTATAGGTTAATACAGGTTCCAAGTAAGTACATTCCCAGTTATCGTGAAATAGTATGCGTATCTCTAGTAGATCTCTAGAACCTCATAAATTTCATGAATTGATAGCTGGATTCTACAATGAAGTGATTTAATAAGGACTAGACTAACATAATTCAGAGAGTTTGAGAATAAATCAAAGTTGTGCACTAACTTCGCATCAATATCAAGTGGCTGTTCTCAACTTATTTTTATGTTCTCCATTATGTTTGACTTCAATGTAATTTATTTATGAAGTTGAAAGTTTTATGTTTTTCAAAATCCTCTTCTTTCAGCTTTAATAAAATATGTACCTGGATAACTTTGTCACAAATTATCTGTAAGGGACATTATAACTTTTATGGGTTTTTAAATATTATTTACCATTGTTTTCGCAACTTGACAATGAGTGGGATTTATTTAATTTAACCTTTTTATTTCATAGGCGGATAATATTTAACACTGGATCCATATAAACTAGTTTATAGGTTTTCCTTGCCAGTTATCAATTGAAAAATAAGTACCTGGGCGACCGAGCTCTGCTCTGGTGAAAGTAGAGAATGCTCATTTAATATTATAGGATAGTTCATACTAATTCCATGTACTTATAGTACATACAAATTCCATGCTGCAATGATAGTACATAATAATTGCATGTATAGTTCATACTAATTCCATGCTGCCATGTCATTATTCTAAGGTAGTAAGGTAGCCATCTTGTTCTAAACTTCGGGCAACCGAGCTTTGCTCGGATGAAAATAGTGTAAAAGACTTTTCTCAGATATGAGACCTAGCTAGATCGATTTTTAATTACGTTTTTTGATAAAAAAAAAAATCACGTAAACCCCTACATTGCAACTTTCATCGACATCTTTGGAGCCGTTTTCGATAACATGATTACAAATATGTATTTGGATACATACCTACAGGGTGTTCGGTAGACGGTTGAACATACGAAAATGGCGGCTCCGTGGGGCCGTCTGGTACGTGTTTAGGTCCAATAACAAGTGATGAACAGAAAAATAACATGTTTCCGGTTTTATTATTTTTAAATGAAATTATTGACGCTTGAAGTTTGAGCAACTACGAATTTTGAATAAAGTTTAAAAAGTAATTTAAAAAAATCTGTGTGACCTGGGTCTTATTATTGGGCCTAAACACGTAGCAGACGGCCCCACGGATCCGTCATTTTCGTATGTTCAACCGTCTGCCTAACAACCTGTATTTACAAATGTTGCTCATTTAATAGTACCGGATGAGAGAACCTGCCTTTTGAAACTACTTATAGATATATCGTTTTCTTTGTGAATTGTAAAAGCATTTACAAAAGCTTATGCTGAGGTTAATTTTTAAACATAAAAGCTTAAAGAAACAAAGAAAATACCTTATGACATGTTTAAGTTGCACTCCATTCGCCCAATTCTGAAAAAGAAAAGAAACAACGTTAGACATAATGGAAGCAGAAGTACCCAATAAAAGTGATATAAAAATGTCGTAATGTCAATATGACGAGGAAGGCATACGTCAACTGATTAGTGAGTCCTGAGCGCGTGAGAGCTTGGCCGTCACGAAGACCGCCTCAATTGACCGATAATAGAGCCCACACCCACATGCGGGATTATTGACTTACAATAAACGTCACATATTTCTTAATAAACAAACACGTCACTCTGACGACGCTGACAGCCGCCTTAGTGACCAACCATCATTACAGCACTTTACGTGTCCCATACATACAATTACACCTACACAGAGTGCAAATAAATCACCGCTTTCCTACCGATTTACTGTTTATTTATGTCCCGTGTTTGATAACCTACTGTCACTTCAGGGTATAATTACCTCTACGTGTTGTAGCTTAAATAATAACCCAGCGCTGATAATTTATTGAATATTCAGACAATTATGAAGTAAATGTTTGTTTTCAACGGATTATATTAGAAATATTTAAAATTCGTTCTACGATTAATGTGACTGGCTGTCGGGACTATTAAGCTAAAATATGGAAATTTTAAGCAAGATGAAAAAAATTATGGACGTTCCAATAATTATTGCTCGGAAATTAAAAACCTGAGAGTCATAATAATCATTATAAATATTTTTTTAATGTTATTCATTAGACAATAATTATTACTACATTTTTTTTTTTTTTTTTTTTTTTTTTTTTTCCTAACTAGGGCATCTCGCAGATTACCACTAAGGTAGTGACTGCTTAACCGGGCTTTCCTGTGGCTGCCTTAAGCTTCTACACTCAAAGCCTCCAGCCAGGGCAATTTTACTATTCTAATTAAAACTAGGCGAATGCTCGCTAAGGGCCACCCCCTGTGGGGTGCGAACCTCGGCTTAGGGCATTCGCTGAGGGGAGGACAGCAAGAGGGACAGGCTGGATCAAAATGGTGGTTTCATGATTATTGATCGGGGAATTTAAAGCTACAGGCTCAGCGGCAACGCGTGCTGGCGCTTCGTCGACGAGCAAGGGTCGGGGGGGAGTATCGTTTACTCGGGAGGGTCGCGATCGCGGGGGACCTCTACGGCGAGGTCTGTATCGCGGGTGTCGGATGTATTTGTGCACTGTACTCGTGGCCCTATTGCTCTCCTGTAGGAGTGTGATGGGGTCATCTGGGTCGGAGAGGATATGCCTCGGGCGGCGAAAGTGACTAATTCTAGAGGGAATGTAACTAGCTGCCTCGACAACCAGAGGGTTGCGATGTTTGACGGCTGAATCGAAATAACGCTTTGACATGCGTTTGAGAAACTGGTGGATGGTAGGTATTTTAAGATCGAGATGGAGGATCTCATTTCTGACATACATGGGGGATCCCGTGATTCTACGGAGGAATCGGTTCTGTAATGTTTGCAACCTATGGATGAATCGGGGTTTGGTATGGGCAAAAACGATACCCGCATAGGTCATGATAGGGCGGATGCACGTGGTGTAAGTTCGCAATTTGCACCTGAGTGACATTTTGCTACGTGCATTTAAAACGAAATGAAGTCTACTGAGAGCGAAAGAGGCTCGCGAGTGAACCGCCTTTATGTGCTCTGAAAACGTGAGATGCCTATCTAAGATCACACCTAGATATTTGGCTCGCGTAGCCCAAGGGATCGGCTTGCCAAACATGGTGACTGATCGGGGGAAAGAGGGATTTAGCCACGGTTTCGAGAAGAGGACCGCTTGGCTTTTATCGGGATTGACCTCGATTCTCCACTTCCTAAACCAGGCGCCAAGGTTATTGACCGCCTGTTGGAGGTTTTGAAGCATCGAAGCGGAACCTAAACCTTTACAATAGATGGCAGTGTCGTCTGCGAACAGAGCCAACTGAGTCTTTTTGTTTCTAGGGATATCGCTGGTGAATAGCGTGAACAATAGGGGGGCGAGTACAGAGCCCTGAGGGACTCCTGCTCGGATCTGACGAGGGGTGGATAGGGCTCCGTCTATGCGATAGCGAAAGGTGCGATTCGACAAGTAGTCTCGTAGGATGAGCACGAGACGATCTGGCACACCGAGTTTGTAGAGCTTATACAATAAGCCGTTGTGCCAGACTTTGTCGAACGCTTTCGCTATATCAAAGAAGATAGCGCCTGTCATTAAGCCGCGGTTGATGGCGCTGCTTATGTGTTCTATGATACGGTGGGCCTGATGCACGCTAGAGTGCTGGGTTCGAAAGCCGAACTGTTCATTGGGGATTAAGCCCTTAGTCTCGGCGTAGTCTCTGAGTCGCTTATAAATAAGCTTCTCATAGAGTTTGCCGAGTACTTTGAGCAGACTGATGGGACGGTAACTGGTGGGATCTGATTTGGGCTTGCCAGGTTTTGGAATACCTATGACAGTGGCCTCTTTCCATGTTTGGGGAAAGATATTATTGCTTAGAGCACCATTGAAGATGGTGGTCAGTAGCATAATGAGATGAGCGGGGAAGAGTTGGATCACCCTATTGGTGAGTCCGTCTGAACCGGGGGCTTTTCTAATTTTTAGACCTTTGATTAAGTCGTGCACTTCGTCCGGAGCGACTGGAGGCAGAGGACTATCAGGGTCTTCGACGGGAGGGAGAGAGGCTCTGCTTTCGACTTCGGCGTCGACCTCTGCGAGGTGAGCTTGGTCTACTGGCTGAGAGCTGGGAGAGCATTGGAGCTCGAGACTATCTGCTAGGCACTCGGCCTTTTCGATGTCGTCGAATGCTATTGACTTATCGGGACGTATCAGGGGGGGCATGGTGGCGATCTCCCGGGATTTGAGTTTCCTCTGAAGATCCCAGAAGGCCTTGTGAGTGGGCTCTAGCTCGCTAAGCATCTTGTCCCAGCCCGCTTCACGCAGCTCCGCTACGCGTGTACTTACAGTTCGCTGTAAGTAGCGCATATGGGCTTTGTTTGCGGCACAGGGGAAGCTGCTGTAGGCGCGGGTGGCCGCGTTCTTCTCCGTCATTAGAGCACGTACATCGTCGGGGAGCTTCCAGCGACGGTTATCCGTCGCTGGGACCTCCCTTGAACAGTCGTTCAGGACAGATTGTACGTGCTCCGTGAGGGAGTCGATCGCGGCCGTCGTGTCAGCGATGGAATCGAAGTTGTTGGGGATTGAGTCTAACTGAGGGGATGTGGTGGGTTTCAGCTGTTCGCTTACTCGCCTCCAGTCTGTTATCTTTTTTGTAGCAGAGGGCTGGTCGGGGTCATGATGACGATGACCTATGCGGGAGTCGAGTCTTATTAGTACTGGACGGTGGTCAGAGTTAAGCTCGTGCACCGTTTCTATTGAGTCTAGTCTCAAGTTGACACTCTTAAGGAGTGCCACGTCCAGGACATCAGGAGAGTAGCTGGGGTCGTGAGGAAAATGAGTGGGAGTCATCGGAGCGATGACGTCAAAGTTCAGGAAGGTGGAGAGGTCGAACAAGTGTCGACCCCTGGAGTTGATTCTGGTACTATTCCAGGAGGGATGCTTTGCATTGAGGTCGCCCGCTATGATAACGGAGTCGCTCATGCCTAATAGGATTGTGATGTCGTCTGAGATATGTTGGAAATTCTCAGCCGACGACGTAGCGGGAGGGAGGTAGACCGATACTAGCATGATCGGCTGATGGCCAGTCATGGATAGTCGGCAGATAGTGACTTCTAATTTACTTAGGGGAGGAGGGTCCATAGGTATGCAATACAGATCCCGTTTGTGATAAATAAGGGTGCCGCCCTTGTGACAACGCGTCCTATCATTACGGATGAGACGGTAGTTCGCTATAGAGGGGTTTCGGTGACTAGGTTTGAGGAACGTTTCCTGAACGAGGAGTAGGTCAATTTGATGGTCGCGGAGGAATTCCGAGATCTCATCGCGTTGACCGCGGATGCCGTTTGCATTGAAGATGCCTATTTTAAGGGATCGGGGTTTATGCCTCGCTGTACTGGTGTTAGACATTATGAGGTTTTTTCGGGTGGAGAGTTTGCATGACGTCAGAGTATTCATACAATACTCTTTGCAACATTGGGAAGTTTTCGGATTGTCTGGCCACGAGTATTTCGTGAGCCATCTGTACGGCGCGGGGGGAGCAGAACGCCATATAGGTGTCTGAAATTATATTATATACGTCCGAAGTGGACAACTGAGCGGCCGCGGGAGCGGCGGTGGTGGGGCGCGGTGCTTTATGAGCGGGAGCGGGAGCGGGAGCGGGAGCGGGTTTGTAGTGGGCCGCGGGAGGGCCTGCGAACGCGGGGAGGAGGATACGCTGATCCATGAGGGAGGGAATTTTATTGGGAGGAGGTTGAGACTGAGGTTGAGTTAAGGGCGGGGTAGCGATCGCTAAGGCTGGGAAGGCCTGACGGTGCTGGAGTTGATTCCAGGGGCTGGGTCTCTGAGGGCTAAGCCGCTCGGGGATTTGAGATGACGGGATAGGGATAGGGAATTCCCTTTGCTTTAGCTGACGATCGTCAAGACGTTTCGTCAGCTTGGGCGAAGTATTTTTTGGGGCTTTTGAGCAGCCACGGTAGTTGGCTGTGTGACCCTCTTGCCCGCATAGCACACAGCTAGGTGGGCTGTCGCATTGACTACGGTCCTTTGGACGGGTGCATTCAGTAGTGCCGTGGTCGCCCAGGCACTTGACGCACCTGGGTTTCGCATGGCAAAACTTTTGCGAATGCCCATATAATTGGCAACGATGACATTGCCCTATAGAATGATTTTTCCATGGCTTCTCTATAGAGAATCCCATGAGATTACATATGGATTTGATATTAAAGATCGGGTTATGCCCTTCGATCGGGGAGCACACGACGAGTACCATGTCGTATGCCTCCCTACCGCGCGAACGGTGCATACGGTGCACTTCGTCAACTGGAATATTCTGCGACTTAAGGTCGGCTAGAATTTCTGCTGGGGAGATTTCTTTGGGGATCTTTTTAATGACAACTCTGGTCTGTTTTTCTTCTGGGAGAGAGTACGTGTGGAAGGACACGTTCCTGTCTCTCAGAAGCCGGGTTAGGGATCTGTAGTCGGTCGAGGTCGGGACTATTACTTTTATACCCTGTTGGGTAGAGCGGGCATTGGTGTAGCCGATCTTGAGATCGACACACCACTTTGAGATGGCCGTCCACTTCTCCTTGTCCTGAATGAACACAGGAGGTGGAGGCGCGACCTTTTTTTGGCCAGAAATAGTAATAGGGGCGGTGGGAGCAACCTGCGAAGAGGCTGATGACGTAATCGGACGGGGGGTGGTGGAGGGGGAAGCTACGGGGGGGCAAGTAGCTGGGGTGTCGGAGGTATTGACAGGGGTGAGGCAGGGCTCCTCGAACGCTACGACCTTAGTGGCCTGCGAAGAGAGTTGCTTCCGCATCTTCCTCTTATTCCCTTTCCCTTCGACTCGGACAAAATTGTCGTTGTCGTCGGATTGGGAAGTAGAGGCGACTTGGTCCTCTGAGTCGGAGATAGTGATATAGGGGAAGGGGGTGGAGGGGCGGTTTGGGGGAATAGCCTGGCTGTCAGTGTCCATTGACACGACTGGGCTGGCTGCTGTCTGAGATTTATCCAAGGCATCACTGAATGTAGTGATTTCCTCAGAGGAATTGATAGGGGACTGGGGGGGGGGGGGTTCTAGGCTACCAGGAGGGCACTCGAAGCACTCCTGGTTCAGCGCTAGGATCTGTAACTCTACAGCGAACTGCCGCCATAGAGCTGGTTCTAGGGCGACCATCTGCCTAATCACATCGATAAGCGATGTGTTTATGCGTCTGGTCGCATCTAATTTAGCCTCGGAAATTACGAGGTCCGACTCCATTATGGAGTTTAAAACTGACAGACTACTACTAGTTGGGAACCTATTTTCCTAACGTTTTTTCCTACACCTATCTCCCCGGGGGAATACCGGGGATGTGTAAAACCCTCCCTGTCGGGTTAGACAGGGAGGTTGAGTACTTAAGGTGAGCCCTAAGCTTGCTTTTTGCCCGTTGCCTATCTTAGTGTGCAACGGGGTCCTATCCAGTCTAGTGCGCCGGGTGTAGACACACCCGACCGACACTAGGTGTGTGGCTGTTGAGGCAAGACTGTCACCAATGCCGACTAGGAGATCCCCCAAGGCCGAGCACTGGGACCCGTCCAATTGACTGCCTCACCCTGAAGGGGCTCGGCGGGTGTGTTGGGTCAACACCCCACTCGGTTTCGTTGGCACCGTATAGGTTTCCACCGAGGACCACGAAACTGTGGATTTACCCTGAAGGGGATTTAATCGCGACGATTACGTTTTAGAGTACAACTCTGATAAGAAACTTATTAATTGTGTCTTGAAAAAGACAACAATTAATAACTGAAGATAGTCCCAGACTATACACACGTAGCAGGAACCACAGCAGGAGGAGCCACTGAGCCGGAACTCAGGAGATCTGGAACACACGCGCACACACTAGCAGCAGCACGTCCGTCCGCGTTCGATGCCGAGCGCAGAGTGAATTACTACATAAACACAGTACAATATTTATATTACTAAACGTGTAAAACAATAATTAAATTCGAAAAGAAACATATCTTTATCTCGAGTGGAGACTCGTATTTCGGATATTTGGTAAAGTAAGTAGGCATTTGGACGTCGGAAATTCTGTTAAGTGACCTACTTCAAATAATCCTGAAGGCTTTGTAGATTACTGCTCTACCCATTGTGAACTCAATCTATTTGTTTATAAGTACGGGTACTTCAATCATCGCAGAATTCTAGATCGGAATCGGTTGTTTCATTACATTATTCATCTGCTCGCCGTCCAGACGACAGTCTATTAGCATTTTAAATTAAGTAATGAATTTACTAGGCAGACGACCTGTGGAGGCGGCCTAAACTTAAAACCGTATGTAGGTACGTACGAACGGAATTAAACAGGAATATAAACTCTACATATATATTTTGTACCCAAAGCGGTCCTTGTTACCAACCAAGTTTCTACTCTGCATCTTAAATTCTGTAGTAGTTTTATATTAGGTCCCCCCACCTATGAAATCAGCGTTTTGTATGGAGTATTTTACAGAAGTTGCATTTTTCATAATTTATATAACAACCATGAACACGAATGTTTTAAAACTTTTATGCACTAATTTTTAAAAACTAAGTTAACGTAATTGCCATTTGGATTAAGCGACAAAAATAAGTTTTGGCTAAGTTAAAACAAATAGTGGTAATTTCTGCTAACAAAATGAGGAGTCATTTTTAAGGTATTTTTTATGTTTATAAAACTATAAGTAATAAAGTTTTTTTACTATTGGTAGTTGTCTATGTCTTTATTCGATATAATACCAAAAACATGATGACTATTTTAAATCATAGAAGTGACGAGGTTCTCTATTTGTGAGAAAAAAAAACGCCAATTTCATAGGTAAGGACCCAATACATTGTAGTCTGAATAAATAAAGAATAATAATACAAGGGTTCATGTAATTATTTCTGCTGCTACAAAATTGTTACATCAAACTTCGAAAGTTCGTTTTTAGGGTTACGTAGTAAACAAGGAACCCTATCTGTCGGTATGTGCGCGGGTTAGCTCAGAGACGGTAAGTACTGGTCAAAGTCAAAGTCAAATCATTTATTTCAAATACAAGGCACTTTTGAACGTCAAAATTACAAAAAATTTAAATTGATTCTAGTCGCCCCTTCCAAAAGGTAGTTTTCGTATGGAGAAGAATGGGCAAGAAACTCCACCGTTACTCTTTTAAAATGTTTTACAATATTTTGTATATGGAGGTACATTAGTTATATAATTATAATTATGTGAAGACGATGTATCTAAAAAAATATTACTATTAATAGATTATCCTATGGAGCAGGACCAGCATTTTTGCAAGCATTCTTATCTTGGATATAATCCTTTTTTTTTTTTTTTTTTTTTTTTTTTTTTTTTTTTTTTTTTTTTTTTTTTTTTTTTTTTTTTTGGGTGGGAAATCATCAAATGACTCCTCCCGCTCTGGTCCTTCGCGGATACCGTGCGGTATCCCCGGACCATTGGATATAATCCTCTAATTTATAATATGCTTGTTTACAAAGTGTACTTTTAAAATGAGTTTTAAATTTTCTTTAATTTAATTGTAATATATCACAGGGTATTTTGTTGCAATATTTAACACAGTACCCCATAAGAGATGTACGTACTTTAGATAATCTGAAAAATGGTTGATCTATTTTATCTTTATTTCTAGTATTAAAATTATGTCTATCACTTATTTTATTAGTAGTATACTCGTATATTACGAAGTTAAAAGGAAAACTATCACAGCTTAGTAGGCTTTACAGGTTAACGAGTAATAATCGACCAACTTTTGAAAAACATGAACTCCCATAGATTCCGTATGGGAGAACATGTTTTTCAACTACAAAGTTACGTTTGTTATTGGGTTAAATTCATTCCAAACTACGGAACCCTTCATTGTGCGTGGACCGACTCGCACCTGGGTGGTTTTTTTATTTATTCACGCGTAACACACAACATATACTACACATATTTGATCGCTACGCAATCACAAAATTTCAATACACAATTCGCGTACAAAAATTCTTGTATGTTGAGCGTAGGATTGTAATATGAATAAAAAAAGTGTGCCAGAACGTGATATACATCTATAATAAGTGTTTGTATAGCGGCCTAATTCGTTGTAAAAAGCCCCGTCACCTGACTTACGGCATTGTAATTACGCCGGCGGTATATAGATAAAGCTTTTTTTAATTTTGTAGGGCGAGCCGTCTAAATTTCGAGCGAAGGTTAATCCGCGCCCACGCTGCGCACGAGACTCTAATCGTTCATTTGGATTACGATTATGTAGACGAATATGCATGAGGACGTTATCGCGCCATTGATTTTAAATGGGATAAGCCGTTGAGTCGACTCAGACCGGTCTCAGCCGATCATCAATTAGGAATAGTAAGCTGGTGTGAATCATGTTTATAATTCAACAACTAATACTGTTTCTTGACACCTGCTGGGCGAGCTTACGTCTAGCTAGATATATTTTCTGCTTGTTATTTTTTATTGCTTCCGCCATAAAACTATACTACATTATTAGCTCCACAATTTCTTTAAGACTTCCAAAAACTGGCAATACTCTCTCTTAACGACGGAGCTTTTTGTTCCCATTTTTAAATGCCCAACTCTCGTTAACGAGGTGACTAAACGATTATAATATTCCGTGATATTTGTTGAAAGTGTTTCGAAATAATTAGCTTATTTATATTCCTTTATAAATTTAGTTTGATACGTCTGGCTTTACTTTCAAAAACTGAGTCACGTTAACTTACAATATATGAGTACTTTGAATTGCAAGCTAGTTGAACTTGGGCTACGTAGATGAATAGCGAATCAAAATATTCATATAAATATATCTAATATATACTCGTATATCTTGTAAAACATTTCATGGACCGAATCCTATATCAATTCAAATTGACTTACAAATTCTGAAACCTAAAACAATAGTCCGAGTTTCAAGAAACAGCAAGTTTTGCTCATTTTAAGTCTACAAAATCATTTCATTTCGAATCAAACTTTGTGTCTTTCGTCTGTATTTCAATATCGAAGTTCCAGAATCGAATGTCACTTGAGTCAACGTGGTTACGAGTGTATAATAGTTGGAAAGAGATCAATAGCCACAGAGTTTTTATACTCTTTTCACCCAAGTATATCATAATACATTTTATGCTTATAAAATGTCACTATCAGAAACTGCAAGCACATAATCCTCGTCATTTAGATTGAACATAATAGTGAAAGCTTCATTTATCTTAACAGGCCGACGTCAGGGACAGATCTGAAGTACAAAGGGCCTGGCTACATGTGAACTTGCCGCGGGGGCGTCGACAATAGCACCAGAGCCTAACAATAAGAGGTCTAAAATTTCATCGTGTCTTCTACTGAGAGATCGGTTAATGAATTGGGTCCATTATTTAGGCTGTCACGCTTCATGTCTGCTACGGATGTGGTACAGAAGAGAGATCCTATCTGTAAAGTGTTTGTGATAATCCTTGAATGGTACGTTTTGGAAATTCCAATGATTTGAAATGAGGATAAATATTTATGAACGTATTTATGACTTTCGACAAAACGACTGTGAGTGACTACTTACTAAACTGTTTTAATTACTTTTATATACTTCCTCTGAGGATGAGCATTGACACCTCAAGTATTTTATGGCAAATTTTTCTTCTTTTCGTGTGGTTAGTAACTAACCTGGTGTCAGAGTTTTAAAGCCGCTCATGGGCCTCTGACTTGACTTCACATGCCGTCAAGAAATATCTCGAGGTGCGTGTCTTAGGTTCGAACTCGAGACCTATGACTTGGCAGTCCGACGGTCACACCACTAGGCTATCACTGCTATATACTAGCTCATTCATGTAGCTATTTTGATATTGAAATAGACACATAATCGAATTATGTATATATATGAGTAGATAAAGATTCCTTTGAATGTAATTTTGATTGCTCTCAAATATGTCACAAAACATAATTAAAGTTAACTAGGTAGGTACTTTAGTAGGTACTTAATATTATTTCGTCATGAAAAATATTATAGGCAATTTTACGTCGCTACCTCTTGACTAATGTCGACGAAGTAATGCCTTCTTTTAGGCTCATATTGCATTAGTCGTAACGTCTCGTAATTACGCCGGTAAAGAGCTTGTCCCACCGGCGTCACCTGTGATTACCAGCTCTTTCACCATAATTAATGGTGTGTTTTTACCTTTATCTTATCACCTTAATATGTGAGATAACTTAAGTTCTGTTTTACCACTTAGAGATATCTTAAAGATAAGAAAATCCCAATTCGTTTTTGTAAAAATTCGAATCGCTATCGCTGACGGGAAATACTAATTGATATCATTACTTTTATTGGTCGCAAATATTCTTTTTATGTTCACCGATTGTGTCCTTAAAAGTAATGTTATTACTTACATTTTAACGACTGAAAGCTTTTAGGGGGATAGTGATTTAAACGGATGACTAAATGAAATAATTTTTGCCACCATACTTAGAAAAAGCGAGCATGTGTGAAAAAGATGACACGCCAAGCAACAGCCTAGGTTCTAGGAATATAAAAGACAAAAATGGGCGAAGCAAATAACATTATTTAACTACATAAGGATATAGAGACATTTTAAATAACAAAACACAAAACCACAGCCAAGTCCTGGCAAGTCTAAATTCGATAAATTATAACATCAGCGGCGGTAATCCAGCGGATCCGGGAACATTGCGTAACGCTGCACAATACATCAGGCAGTTCGTGACAAACCGTAGTAATGTCACCTGCTTTATTTCAATTATTGCCCAAAGTAAGGTACGAATGTTGAATACCCTTACGTGACCGAACGTTGGAGTGTTTCCTGACTTATTCACTGAACTAGAACAAGGTGAGTAATGTCCTCACATTGATATTTAAACGGCTCTTGAACCCTTGATAATGTTTCTAATTATATGCTCGTTCGATTTATAGGTTTGACAGCGTATGTGATAGCGTATTTCAATCATATTATTTCCTGTTTGATTATGATTTGTGGGGCAATTAGATTGTGTATCCTAAAATATATGGTTGTTTCAAGAAGTTAAATAATTACGTATCTGTTATGATGTTTTACATTAATATTATGTATGTTTACTTACGTGTTTCGAAATTAATGTTCTGTTTGTACTATTTCATAAAAATAAATCTGATAAACGACTTACCGTTTTAGTTACATAAATATTTTATTTAATAACAATTTAAACTTTCTTTTTGTAATTTACTTAATAGTTCCTTAATTCTGAATTAATTAATCGTTCCATAAATATGTAAATGTTATCTAACGTGAGTTACATATTACAAATTCAAAGCTGTATATGCTTAGTTCCTTGTCCAGCCAGATCAAATACACAGAATAACTGTAAACATTACCTCTTTCAAATAAATTGACTGCAATAACTTCTCAAATAACAGGTGGCATGCATTATGTAGGTGTGCCTAATGTATTCCGTTAGTTAATCTCATAATAATAAAATACGCAACATTATGTGGCGTTAAGAACTGAGGGGCCAACATCGTAATTTACTACGAAACTGAACCCACCGTAATCTTTACGAATTGCGTGATACGAAAGGAAATGTCACTCGTTTTGTTTCAATTATTCTTATCCACGTTAGTCCTTATATATGTAAATCGCCCATATAATATACATCCTGTGATATGCTCTGTGGTATATTGACGGAATTTCTCCGCAATGTTTTGTGTTCCGTAAAATATTGTTACGGAGTTTACGCACGGAAATGTCGGGGACACATGATAGTAACTGTGACGGCACGTTGACACTTTTGTCACGCGGATTAAATGCGAGCTCCTATAATTTTCACTTTATAAATGTCAGTCAAATAAAAATGCATTAAAAGTTAATAACCGTATTTATTGTCATTACAGCGAAACGCAAGTCTATTATTATATTGATCCGGTTACGACTCATTTTTTTTTGCGGTTGTCTAAACAAAAAAGATGGCTACTCCAATTGTAATTGATAGTTGAGAGTTAATTGAATATGTATAAAAAATATCTATCGTTATTTATTAGACTGGAGCGGTCACTGTACGATATTAACATTTATAGAACGGTAATTTTTCTGATACTATTAAGACAGACTATAAGACATTTGTAGTCTGTGTCTCTATGCGTTGGTTGGCCAACGCTAATTATGATTAAAAATGTGTACAACTCGTCCTTGCTACCATCCCTGGTTGTTGTTCAGTTATTTATTTACAACCATTTTTTTATTGACAGGGATGCAATTTTTAAATAGCAAGGTAGGTACCTCAAATTAATTGCACTTTGGAACTCAAAACGTTAAAGTAAAAGCAATTTACGACAAATTAACCTAATTTTGCACAGACATTATTCCAAAAAAAATCTATCGCATTATCTGTAAAGCTTTGGTATTTATTACAAATGATTCATGAATGACTAAGTGGCTTTATCTGTTTATACCTACAGTATGCAAAAGAACCGAGTGTGTACCGATAAATAGCGACCTCATTTTACATTCCCCCACGAGTACGATTCAGTGCCAGCCAATAATAAAGTATGAGCCATGAGCCACTCATCCACCATCGACGGCCCTCAAGTCTTTGAGCAGCTCCGCAATGACGAAACAAAATGAAAAGCGAATTATTATTTCTCACATCCGAGTGTTTACTCGCCCCGTAACACTGGCCCTTTGTCGCATAGAAACAAATGAATTATAAAAACCGCTTTGTTTATGTACCTTTGAATTTGTATGCAATTTCTGAAAGTAAATAATAAAGCGCTCTTAGCTCTTAGTCCGCTTTTTAGTTAGAGAGAAAACTTTTGCTGGCTGAAAATGGGACGGCAAGAGGACACAAGTAGTAACAATATATTTAAAAGGAAACTTCCAGAAGAAAATATTTGACATATTGCTACGTTGACGATCCTATGTAAATATCGCACCGAATATTCCGTATACTTGAAATTCTGTCCACATTTCTTTTATAAGTTTTTCATACGGATAAAGCTCCGTACAAACCATAGGCAATTCGTGAGATGGATACTAGTGAGGTAAAGGATGGTTCAATAAGTGTCAAGTCAAAGTAACGAGAACAGGATAATAATATTATTATGACTTATTTATAGCAATTTATTTATGACATTGTACTCTTAATCCAAACCGTCTCTTACACGAACACGTGTGTACGTGTAAAAGATATTATCACTTTTTCCAATTGGCACGCAATTTATAAACTGACAAGCATCTACACTACATACCTACATTACCACATAATCATGTAACTTGTGTAAAAAGTTTTCTCTTTAAGGAAATTTCTTTCTCCATATACTTTCTCAAGGAAAATGTGTGCTCGAACAAATTTGTCTCCCAGCTCACGTTCAGCACAATTCGGAGAATGTTAGAGATACGTAATGCGTTGGTTTTGCGCATATTTCTATATTGACATGCGTACATCACTCTCTCCTGTAAAAAGAAGGAAAAGCGCGCGAAATGTATCGACGGATTGGATCACCTTGAGTAAAGTTTAGTTAAGTTTGCGTAGGTTCATGTTTTAGGACCTCATTAGTTTACCACAGTAGGTAAAATCTTCTTAAAAAGTTTTCAAAATACAAATTACTCTGGAAGTAAATGTGTTATTTGTCTATTCATTTTGTCTATCAAGATAAGATATTACAAATAATTGCTGGAAACCTTTTCAACCCTTGAATTTTCAAGAAAATGAAACACTCTGTCCAACCTTGTAGCAGTTTCAGGTCATAACGCTACTTAGCCACGCTCGTGTAGGCAAGTCGGAAAATGTACCGGAAAATACCGTTATAAACATAATGTTATTGTAGGCCTTTACGCTTGAAATCATCTTTCATTCAAAATAATGATCCCGTAATTTAAAATGAAATCTCAGACAGTAATTGTTTTAAATTGCGTCTACGAGTTTGTTTATTTAAGAAATTTCTTTGTGAAATAAATTATGATTTACAACCCCTGACGGCAGGGGTTGTCGAGACGGCTCGAATAAGATACGAAGGGTCAACTGCGTGGGGGAAAATCCTCTGTACAGCAAAACTCGAGGTGAACCGACTATCAGCTTGTGAAGAATCCTGCTACAGCACTTTTTGTTCACGCTTTGATGTGAGGAAATAGAATTTTATACGATCATTCAAAGAATCCTGTCAATTTAGATGAAAAGCTTTACGTGTAGTGCATATCTCTGATGTTTATGATCACTACAAACACGCTTTTGGATCACGGAATATTCGTAGAGATAGTGTTGAAGGTTGAAGATTTTAATATTACATAAAGGGTTGAGAAGATACTAAGATTGTTTTTACAAAGATAATTCAACCGTCTTTATAAAAAAACACTACAAAGTGAAAAATTACTTTAATTTCGGTCGGTGTCTTTGGATCTGCATTTTAGTTTTTTGCCACCGACTTCCGAAATTAAAGTTATTTTTCATGTTTTGATTATATTACCCCACGCCGATTCGTATACCACTACTTGCTATGTAAACAATAGTGACAAGAAGTATTATAACATCATCGAGACAAAGTGGTTTAAATATGTATTATCGAAGCTAACTCGAAAACGATCCAAGCAAAGATAATACAAAATTATATGGGACCTCCGCGCAAGCTTATTTTACCAAGAGAAAAAAAATTTTCAAAATCGATCCACAATATTGACGAAAATATCGATGAACACACATTAAAAAAAAATATTTACAGATGAACATAAATAGACTCTTCCTTTTTTGAAGTCGGTTAAAAATACAAATGCTTTCACTAAAGAAAAGACGTAACTTTAACAGTCATACTTTTATATGTTTAATTGTTTACATAATCCAATTGTCTGTCCAACTACCTATACCATCCAACCTAGTATTTAATTTCCATGCAAGAGAGATGGGTCGATAACCAGCTTAATGACTATCACCACAATTTTTATTCCATTTTTTTAATATCAGTCGTAATTAAGGGTGCTTAAACACATTTGACGGTGGTTACAGCTGATGGTGGACGCGATACGGACAAAACGCTTCCTGACCAGGCGTCTCACTGGCCACTGGGCGCATTAATTATGATCTACGTTGTACTAGATTTAGATCGAAGTCAGATAACGTATGATTAACTACCAACTGTTGGTTTTCGTAACACAATACTAGTAGTTAATAGTAATATTACTCGTTATTTGTTAGCGATCGGCGACCGCTGCGATGTGTCAACGGTCGCGTTCGGTTCATTTGTTTTAATGAATAATGCTTGAGCGTGTTCTTATTCTGGATTTAATTAACGTGGCGTTTCTGATATCTTGAGTATTTCGGAACGATTGTTCGAAATAGATTATTATTTGCTTTTCTAATGTTGTGAACCTACAATTTGGGAAGTAATTATATACTTAGTAGTAGTATTCAGTATCTAGCCATTATTTTTTGATAGATTGTATTCAATAAGTTATGAAAATATTGGTTATTTATTATATCTCATAAATTACACTCAAATTCAGTCAAGCTAAAAATAATTATAAGTATCTCTCTATTATTTATTTACATGGATGGTTTCGTTTATCTATTTTTATTTCTGCCAGATTTTTCCAAGAGCACCAATATTTTTATCGGCCTCCTAGATATTTATTTTTAATTAAAAACACATAAACAACAAACGTTCGCTTCACATTCAGACACAAAATCGTTTCTCAGAATTAATAAATTCCTAATAAAGATAATCCATTCCGATAACGAAATAGCTAAGAAATACCTACACTCCTATTTACATATACAAGTTCTTCCATAAATTATCGTCGTACAAATGACCTTCGGGACTCGAGAATAGGTACGATTTATTTCCGTCTCGAGTCGTTTCAGTGAATCAGGATTATGGCAACGTTTGAAAACGTAAAAGTCGGTGGCTTCTCGGCGTCTTCCGGTTTAACATATTCGTTTAGCCCGAGGTATTAGGGGTTGTGATTAATGAAGAATTTCTTGAACATGCCTGCGCCTGGCCACCCTTCGTCTTTTAAATAAACGACAGTTAAAATTTATAAGTTATGGCTACTATTCAGTTTTTCGTGTTAATTTTTTTGCTGAATTTTATGTTATTTGAGGATTCGAAATAACAGTTTAAATTTGTTTGCTTGGTAGCGGCGGTCATAATCATAACTTAAGTATACAGGTGAAAATCTGCAGAAAGAGGAAGACTTTTCTACGTTTCAATAATACTGATATTGTTTAGACGGAACAACATATCTATCTAAGCTTTAATGAACAAAGATTTTCGAGCATTTATCGTACGAATAGTTACAGGTAGGTACAATTCTTTATAACCTTTTTAGAAAAAAAATTAGGCTCTCAATTCAATTCAAATCGCATATTTTATCATTTCAGAAAAAGAGTTCGAATTCGAAACGCTAAAAATGATCTAGTAGTTAATCCTTATTCTTATTTTATTAATATAAACACTGTTTTACTTCTGCCAGATTAAAAATTATATTGAAATACAAATTCATCAGCAATGTAGAACCACTTTAACTCACATTACTGCAATTAAAACGATCATTAATTTGTAACCTACACGTCGAGTCACGTCACAAAAACAGAGCTTAAAATACATTTTACATAATCGCGAACGCTAGTATGTGGCTATACCCACTACTTCAGCCATATTCTGCCACGTCCATACATCGCGTGCATTCGAAACAGAAGCATTTGTTACCGAAAGCTTTCCTCAGTCGCTGTCACTGTATAAATTGAAAACCATTTATCATGTAATACATAAGGAGCTCAGCGCTATCATATTTTTACATGTCAACATTTACGTGGTTAATACAATATTCGATTATAGCATCTATTTATCGTAAAGTCCAAACATTAATCTAATATTTATCCAAAATAAGGGTTTAGAATTATAGAAAATTACTTAGCTGTCATAAAAGATTTTCGATATAAAAGCCCATGTAAGATGTAAGTTCAAATATTTTTGAGCTCCATTAAGTAGATACGTATATGCCGCACAAACATAATTTAATGTGAAAGGTCGTAGGAAAATAAATGAAAACATCAAAAGGAGATAAAATTATCCAATTGCTCATGAGTTCATGACACATGCAATATTGTTTTGAGTAGGTTCATTCATAATTTTAGAAAATTCTATAAATCTATGTTATTGCTACACCTAGCTAAGCTCTCGATAAACGAGGAACGCTTACACAATCAAGAGAAAACACGTTACCCTGGTTGATTAATACTAGCAAATCTACAGTTTCGTGTACTTGAACAAAATAACAAAATTTCCTTGAAATACAAACAGCTAAACTTCAGAATAAAAGCTTGCGATCGCGTGTTTTGTTATTTGATACAAAAACCTAACAGTCGGCATTTCAAATACCATCCGTACAAACAGAGAGGCGAGCGTGGCAAAATGTGCAATATCTCAAACAAAACGCCCCACTTCACGTTCTCAACGAAATGAAACCTTACTGAATGTCTGCTCAAATTAAGCTTAAACATTTTCTCTTTGAGAAAAATATAAAACACACCTCGCTCTTTTAATGTTGCGTCTTTAGTGATTTACGGGATAAGGGCTCCGGGTACTTCTGATACAATTACTTTTAAGCCATAAACTATAATAGAGAGTGACAATCAACGTATTGGGATCAAATATCAACGTCTTGTTTAATTGGATGAAAGTGTTTTATAGAATTGTAGCTTCACAATGAGAAGTCGTTAGATATTAGTGAGTTCGTTAATGGACCATTAAACAGACCTATAAATTTAAGTTAATCATGACTAATTGGACTGACGCAAGGGGGATACGGACACATCTAGATCGAAACTAGTCGGAATGTGCGGGTGGTCTCGTGAATGCAGCCTTGAGCTTTTATATTATAAGATAATACACGACTAAAAGGTTAACCACATAAAAATTAAGATAATACAGGTATGCCTAATGGAAAGCTAAATAAAAACGTCGTTAATACTATCTGTTATAGAACTACATTCGTGCCGACCGACATAAAACACGATGATGATAAAACAAATATTTTAGGAGTTTCAACAATTATATTTCGTGCTTTTGTCTTACCTAAGAGTGAAATCGAGAGCCGATAGAATCACCAATCGAGTGGATTGTACTAAAGGATCTCCGTTTTAGTAAAACCCTTCATTAAACTTATCTGCGTCGGATCTAAGCTTGAATCCGTGTAATGTAATCGATTTCGGAACGAGAAGCCGCGAAGGACAAAGTGCGGTCACAAATTTACATATAAATTCGGGATTATTTTAATTTAAAACGCATTTGGAAAGTTTATTAGCATATATATGAGGCTCCATTACCGTTTCTTTGTCGCAGTTGGCTAATATAGCAGTTCAGTGAATTTGTACATTATGAGCCGCGAATAGAGCGAGGGTCAGGGCACTGTAAATACTTCCTAGCGGACAAACCCTGCACTCAGCCCAAATGTACGGCCACTTAATAAAATTAATCAATTTGTCAATGCGCAGCGCCTTTATTTGTTAGCAGTGGACACATTAACTGGAGATTTTCATCGTGAAATTGAATTACTTACTGCGTTAATACTGGCCGTACATCACCCTAAACAAGGCATAAGGGATTAGTTCCTACCCACTCACATTTTGTCCGTCGAATTAAAAAGCAAATAAGTCTTAAATCGAACATGCACAGTTTTTCTTAAACCTCTCTCGGACAAAAAGCACAATGGACGTATATTTCAGACTGTCTATTTTCAAGCTTAACGGTGAAATAATGGGAGGAAGTTGTGTCGTATAAAACAGTTTACGTTTACTTAATGCAATATTATACGTTGAGTGTTGAACGTTATAATGTTTCAATTCAAAGATCAATAACGCGCCATTTAACATAAAATAATTTACTGATATATGTCTTAACTTCAAAAGATACGAATATAGCAGGAGATGCGACATTAATTACTTAGTCTTAATTCTGTAGTGGTGTTAAATCAGTGATGCGCTAAGAGACGCCTGTGATCCGGCTTCCGAGACGCATCTCGACTGCGTATTTGTTCTTGTTGCGCTAATAGCTCGTAAATATTTCAGCGCACAGGGCGGACACACATGCGCCTCCAGACAAATGGACGCTTATAAAATATATGTGCCCCGTCACTTTTAA
The DNA here is from genome assembly GCA_916701695.1 of Agrochola macilenta. NCBI lineage: Eukaryota > Metazoa > Arthropoda > Insecta > Lepidoptera > Noctuidae > Agrochola > Agrochola macilenta. The sequence continues at coordinate 12,795,085 of OU753562.1, forward strand.
CATTCCCATACGTTAGTTTGTTACGTTTCCGACGACTGAAATAACAATACTGGCCCATTACAACAGTCCCCAGTTTTAAAAGCCGAACGGAAACGCCCGTGCCATCCATCACTTTTGGCCAGCACTTGACAAATGACAGCTGTTTAAGCATACTTAACTGGAGTTTAAGCAATACAAAGTAATGATCTCTTCAAAATGTAACACGAAACTTGTAAGTTACTGTTTACTGAATCTTCTTTCCGAGCAGAGTTGCTCATTGGCTCGTTAGGGAGCGGTTTGAAAGGGTGCTCCGAGTATGTTTCAAGTTCGGATTCTTGACATCTCGACGTCTTTCCGTACAAATAAGAATGTTCTTGTTTGTCCCGGGCTCCCGGCACTCTTTAAATATACCTTCTATTTTCGTTCATCTTGTTTGCGTTCATTATATCTATGTAAATTAGACAAGTAGAGAAAACCAATTAGACTAGTTTTAGACAAGTTAGTATAACATATAATTTAGAGAAAAACATGTGCTAAACAAAGCGAAAAGCATTAGAACAGGTGGCCAATCAATCCTTTTCAAATTGAGACCTAACAAGATATTCAGAAGGCGTTTCACAAAAGAATTTTAACAAATAATAAGTGAGAGAACCTCGGGAACACGTTGTCACAGGAGACAAGTCAGACAAGGTGGGCGTACTTGTCAGTCGTTCCTCATTCGACGCCCCGAGTGGGGCCTCGAGTCTAACAGATTTTATGGGGATCCGGATTAGTCGCGTGACACGGCTGCCCCACGCGCCGTGCGTGTTTGTCAGTCAGGCTAGTCAAATATCTAAACAACTACAGAGATGACATGTTTTTACGATAATTGAAGACATCCACAAATTAGGACCTTATCGCATGTAAAAAATGATTATCATTGGGCGTGTTAGTACAAAAATAGTCAGTATTTTTTCGTGAAAAAATCTCAAAGTAAAAGATTATGACAATAAATTGCAGCCATTATTATAGCAACAAAAAACATGAGCTCTGCGTACGTCAAGGAGAGGAGGTCGATATAGTCGGCGGGGTCACGTCTCGTCGCGTCGACTATGAGAAAAGTTCTCTTGCGGGACGGGGGATTTATTTGTCAACTTTGCGCTGATAAAACTTTGTTTGACATTTGATTGTGAGGTCATGCCCCGCTCCAGCTTCCTCAGATAACTTTCGAGGGCTCCCTTTTAGCTTCAGATTAATTTCTCTCGGTAATATTGACGTCGGAAAACTTAGTTTTATCATTTTTGTATAACCCCTTCTTCTTGTTTTAACGAAATTTTGAATAATGCGAATGCAAACGACCAGACTAACTTTCAGATTCGGTGCAAAAGTTTGAGTAAGTTCAAAATTTTATGAACAACAAATCTTTCTAACTATATTAACAACCTTGAGGATTTAGCTGTAAAAAAGCCGAAGAAGAAAATAGTTGTTTATTGGGTAATTTAAAAGCTAATTAATTAGATTATAATGCAAGGGCGAGTGACAAAGAGTAAGCGATGCGAAAAGCAATTTAGATAAACTATTGGCAACAATTTGATTGTAAAAAAACAAAGCACTTAGGTATATTTAAACTTTTTCCATCAAGAAACTTTGGACAACAAAACTTCGTAGACGAGAACTTGATTCGGCAATCAAGATTAATTTGTTCTGGCGATGTTACTAAATAATATGAGGTATTAACACGGACCACCCCCAAAGTTCAAAATAATATTTCACAGTCAGTTAACGATCTATTTGGGTACCTGTGTGAGATATTGTATGCGTTCGACGGCGATGCTTCGTCGGTGGGAGTTCACCTCAAAGGAATGCCATAAAGGCTCGGAAGTTGACAAATCTCTCGACGTTATTTCTGTACTAATTAGGGGCGGGGGCGTGGGCGATGTCACCCGAGTGACAAACGGACACGTACGATGCTCGGTTCTCATGGATAAATTCATTTGTTGATCACCTCTAGCCATTGGTGAGCACTAAAAAGTCAAGTTAAACACAGTCGTCACGTACAAATGATTGCCGACACACGTTGAGTTTATATTGAGATAATTATCTTATACATTATTGTTGATACGTGTTGTTATGAAAAATAAATAAATAGACAATTCCTATGACAAAATGCACTTTAAAGTATTAAGGATGTGGACATTTTAATATTCATACACCATATTTTGTAACCATGTTGTATACAGTACCTAGTAATCTCTGAGAAACTAATAGACATTTTCATAATGTAACATAAATGAGAATTATTCAAAGGAAGGATATTTATATCTTACCTGGTTCAAGAAGCGAAGAGATAAATGACGCTTAATGATCTGAAACAAAAGACAAACACTGTTAGAATTTTGATTTACAACCTCTACCTTTTATCACAACCCTAGCAAATATTAATTTTCTCTTTAATTGCTATTGTGTAGTTATGTATTATATATTGTGACAGCGCATTTTTTGATATTCGGATAGCTCATGAACTAAGAATACGAATAAAAAATAAATATAAAAATCCACGAAATTCGCGGGTAGTCTGGTAGCTTAACACATAGATAAATATTGATAAATATTAAGATGCAAATTAGGGGGGCTTGTGGCTACGTAATAACAGGCACACGGGTCGATCGATCAGGTTAAGCTACGCTTGTCGCGGTTGATCTGTGGATGGGTGACCATCTTTACATACCAAGACCCCTCCGTGCCTCGGAAAGCACGTTAAGCCGTTGGTCCGGGCTGTTATTCGTGGATCTTTGACAGTCGTTACGGGTCGTCAGAAGCCCGAAAGTCTGACAACCAGTCTTATCTAGGGGTATCGTATTAGCCAGTAATTGGGTTGTGAAAGTCAGATTGGCAGTCGCTCCATGTACAATACTGATATTCAGCTGCATCCGGTAAGACTGAAAGCCGACTCAAAGGCAGATGATGAGTAAGCCGCAAATTATTAATTAATTAATAAGAGTACGTAGATTTTCCGCAGTCAGGAGCGGCTGTAAGGCCTTGTCAACGATCCGGTTGCATTAAAAATTTATATTTACGTAAAAACGGTGACATACATAAATTTACGCTTTCATGAAACTACAGAACGCCACCTGCTACGATCCTAACATACTCCTTGTGCCTCGTTGACGTTCTAATTTTAAATTAATTTAAATCAAGTTACATTCATTAACGCATTTTAGCGGTTGCAATTCTGCTTAAAACATTATTACGAGTATTGAGAAGGTTATATTTGGCTTATTAATTTATACATAATACATTATTGGGTATTTAAAGACATGTTGCGCCCGCGCCGACCCCAAATAAATAGGGGTAAGGGCAGGAGAATGATGCTGAATTTATTGGATATTTAATATAACAATGCGGATAAATTCCGTAGCGATCATGTAGTATTTCAATAGTAAATAATGTATTCATATAAAAAGCATAAAACTGAATTATGTACCATCGAAGAACTTCATTATCTATACACCGTAAGGACTATTTCGCTTGCAGCGCTCGGCGGCTATAGAACTGGGGCGGTAACAGATATAGTCATCGCGTTCACGGGATTTTGTTTTGAAACTGGTTAGATATGAACTTGTGTGATTTACACAAAATAATTTAAGTACATAACCAAAACTAAGTTAGTGAATCAACAAATTCAAGGACACATTGGCTGTTGCATCTAGCAGAGCAGTCAATGTGTAAATTGCGTATAAGAAACCTCATGTTTAGTATGTTATTACAATTGAACTTTTAAAGCATCCGAATATCACTAGAATAGCAGAAACCTCTAATATGTTACTTTCTCTTACCAATCAAGTTGACGTCAATGATGACCAGCAAAACATAAAGCCGAACCGAACCGACCCATGGGTTACGAAGAAAAGCAATTCATGTTAATCCCAGAATACATTACACCCTCCGCTCAGTTCGTATTCACATTTGCTACGGTTTTTTAACCGTCTTCCTACCGGCTACCGGTAACTGTTCGTTTTTTACAAGGACGGCCGGTAACCGGTCGACTGTGGCTTCTCCTTGATTCCCACACTGTTTTTATCTGATCTGTTAAAATTGGATCCTTATTTTGACTTATACTTAACAGTCTAACGGCTATTTATGTTCTGTTAAGTTTTGCTTGCATTATGTTTAAAATATGTATTCAGCATGCAGTTTTCTGTAGACGTTAATCAAAATAATAGCAACTTGCTCGTGCATAATTAATTAATACTGTTTTAAGTTGCGACGAAGCTGAACACGCAATCCTTCACTTTGTAAGTAAAACTTATTACTTTACGTTTAGATTAAAATTAAATAAATGAGCTGCCGGCTCCGCCCTTTGAGAAAGGTTAGTTCTGAAGGATGAAATGTACCTCCATAGATCAAATAATTTAGAATGAAAGATTATTTAACATTTGTTTTGGACCATAGAAATATATTCTTATATCTATGTTTGGACTATAAGACATCCGAAACCCGCACAGCCAAGGTTTACTTCATTATTGAAATAAATTAAGCAAAAATCAGGGTGAAACAAGAGCATGTGGTGGGATGAATTTATCCCAAGGACAAACTTAACATTGTGTTTAAAAACATGTTCTCCCACACATTTCAACTGCAAATGTAAGATTGTACGCACAAAATTCCATGCCAGACCGGGAGATTTACCATGAAATTTTTAGACCATAGACTTCTTATAGGTAATCTATAAGTGTAGAACTATTTTCTGTATTAAAAAAAATATTGCCTCAGTATTTTCGGTAAATTTTCATCTATTTTCTTAAATATCTTTAACAGTGTTTATTTTAAAATTATAAAAAATATATATTTGAAATCCTCACAACAAGTCATACATTATTATTAGTTTGCAAAATGTTTTTAATTTGCCCCGGAAAGTGATTCCCATATTCAAAATTCATTTATTTTCGTTACACGTCCGTGTATGGGTCATAGAAATTGATATGTGTACCAAATTTCAATTAAATCGGTCCATTAGATTCGGAGCAAATTGTGACAGACGGACAGACACGCAGACAGATAGACAGACAGACACACGAGTGATCCTATAAGAGTTCCGCTTTTTCCTTTTGAGGTACGGAACCCTAAAAACCTTTCTTTCATTTATTTTTTCCATCTATAAAATATAAATCATAATTCTAGTACAGCCACCCTAATTACCTACATCGATACAAGACGGTATAGATACTTATAGTTACGAAGACATGGTTTATAGGATCAAAGGGTAATTTTCGTTTATTACGCGAGTTACGCTAGTGGGTACATGTCTTTCGATTTTCCTCTTGTTTAAGTCTTACTTGCAGCGGTAACAAGCTTATTAGCCAGCCTTTTTTTACGTCATTAATAAAAACAAAGGCTGTAATAGTGAGGGAAAGATTGATGGTTTGTGTTTCATAGTTTAGGATTGAAGAGAACGAACGCTGGCTAAAATACAGAGCTATGATATTCATAACCTATGTATTTGGAGTCAGACTAAATTAGGTGCTAGTATAATTTTAGTCTGAATTTCAGACAGCCCTGGCAGTGAAAATAGATAAGTAAAGAATAATTGAACCAAGAAAGAAATATTTATTACAATCTGTTTACACTCTTTTACTGCGCCACTGAAATACACATTAGTCGACTAAACAACAATCACAGTTAGTTTGAAAACTATAATATTACGAGTATTATAATAGGAAATCCAACATCTGTTTGCAGATATTGGATTTCCTAATACGTTTAACTAACAAAAAATTAAGGACACAATTTGCGGACAATTGAATAAACATCTTATCATTTGGATGGTCTACTGACATGTCATTTGGTTTTCTTTTTAATTCTGTCATAATCAACGGCCGCAAAGTACAAAGCGTCAACTGTACGATTTACGAAATTCACTTATTTACATAATTCGACTCAAAATCCTTTGTTCTATCATTGGATTATTTTTTACATTTAATTCTCAATTTTGACTAATATTAAGTCACGTAAGTATATAAAGACAACTAAACCTATTTTTGTGATGAAGTAGACACGTCCCTGTACAAGTTGGACAATCGCATTCCCTGTTATAAACAAAGATATCAGTCACATAGCGAAAGTATTTAGAAAAAACAAAAAGTAGTGTTTGGCCTTCAGCATGTATTTGTTCTTTCTTTGTTTCTCGTGTGGTTAGTGACTAACCTGGTGTCAGAGTTTTTATGCCACCCATGGGCCTCTGACTTGGCTTCACATGCCGTCGAGAAATATCTCTCAGGCAGCCGGTTTCCTCACGATGTTTTCCTTCACCGTAATTGAAGCTTGTGATAATTATACAATACGCACATGAATCCGAAAAGTCAAAGCTGCGTCCCTTGGGTTCGAACACGAGACCTATGACTTGGCAGCCACTAGGTTGGTCTTGGTCACACCGCTAGGCTATCACTAAATACTACTGTTAATGATCTATTGACTAAATGTTATGTGTGATAGCTTTGTTCTACTATTAATAAAATTGTATACACTTCCATTTCTTTCTTTTTAGGTCTTTTTTGTTATTTAATTAAATATTTCTGTACTTTCCATCATATTTGTGAACATAATTATTTAATTTTTCTTTTTAATTTGTAACTTAATCAACTAACGATGATTATAACGTCCTTCAATCATTAACTTCTCTGCTAGTGCTGTGCACTTCTGTAAGTGACGAATTCACAATACCTAAAACTCTATGTGATTTTTGTATGTGTATGTTAGTGAGTAAGTCGTTGAGGTGCCTTACCAATAAATAAATAAATAAATTAATTAATTAATTATCACAGTTTTGCATTCAAAACGCTGTCCTTTAAAATCATGATTTTGTAGAAAACCGCATATACTTTGCGGCCGTCGAGTTATGGTTTCATTATTATTATTAAACTAGTGACAAATAACTAGTCAGTATTCTTTGAATAGCAGGTCGATAGGTTAGATTAAGGCTTCTATATTTTACCACATCAAACGTAGGTTCGATAATATAGTCGCACTACCCAAATAAATTACGAGCCCAAGTAATTAACACAGATATTATTAAATGTAATCGAAACTACATGAAACCTTTTGAGTCTTCTATATACTAGTAAGTATATACTGATCTAAAACTAAGGGAATTCTATTAGAAAATTAGATATTTAGTTGGGTATTTCAGACTAGCTGCGTACCGCGGTTTCACTCGCATAAGTCTCGATGCCGTGGAAATATCGAGATAAATAATATATCCTATATCTTAACCCAGGTCATGGTTACCCATGTGCCAAATTTCATCCAAATCTATTCAGCTGTTTTAGCGTGAAACCGTAACAAACCAACAAATAAAGACAGGATTAGGATATTTAGGATAGTTAGGATAATATTACTGCGCAACAGAATTGTCATAATCATTTTCATTATCAATAAGCAATTTTTTAGAACGGCTTCATCTAATACTAATGACCTGTTCATTTTACAAAATAAATGTTAGAAAATAAAACTTGGTCCAGCACACATAATATCTACCTATAAATAAGATAGAACGGAGGATCTTATTACTACTAACATAAAACAAGGCATCCAAGCGTATATTTATTTATACATCCACTTTAGCAAGAATACGCTGAGAGAATACGGTGACGAGTGCTCTTCAGTGTACGGAATACCGCTCATTAGATCCTATTGCGCCCTTTAAATTATACACTTTACAACTTTACCTGCCGCGTACGTTTTCAAGCAGCACTAAGCTCGAGTCATCTCATCTTCAGAACATAAGCTATTCACATTGCGCATAAAATACACCATGTTAATTATATTTTCTAAAGAGTGTCTTCATACGGAGCGTTTGTCAAGCGCGTAGGCGATTACGCCGCGTAGAACCGTCGTAGACGCTGCGATGGAAGTTCGTAGAGGCTACGTAGGCGTCTACGCGGCTGTGCTACGCTAACGTAGCAAGTAATAGTCGCGGTATTGGAATTATACGCATATGTTTTCTTTTGTTTATTCAAATAGCCGTAGTTCATATCTATGATTTTGTTGTCGATTTAGGTCAAATTGTCTTTGATTAAATTGCCACCAGATTCTCTTGAGCTGCTAAAATTCTAGCATTATTCCACCTCTATTCTTCTTAAAAAGTCACAGTTACTGCAACTTCGCATTTTTAAAAGAGGTCAATCGACAGTCGATCCTTGCAAAAGTAGAACCTCGCCAAATCAGAACCAAACGTGCGCATAACATGCAGCACGTGACCAGTTTATTTAGCGTAGTGGACTCGGATAACAAGCCGGAAAACGATAGAACGTAGCGCAATTATTATATACCGATAATTGATAACAATATCTCCAATAAAATCGCCGTAATTTGAAGCCATAAAACATAAGGAAAAATTATTTTTGATGTGCCTTTATCCGTCCAGCGCTTTGTCTGGAACAAATCAAGCCACAAAAGGATTTCATCTATGAAATTTTATTATCTGTAAAAAGCTATTAGGGAACTCATCTGTTGTATTATTTATATGTATACAAATATATAAGTAGGTATACGTTACACAGATAGATTTCTTTTCCTATACATATAATAAAATAGTAACGATTTCAAAACTGTATACTGAATATTTTTGAAAGAGAGTAATTACTACGACCAAGTCTGATGGCGAAAATATAGTTTTTTTAGAATTTTTGTCTGTTTGGATGGATGTTTGTTTTGGATTGGCGCAAAAATGGCTGACCAGATGTGTATTAAATTTGGTACACAGATATGTGGTTTACCTATCACCTGGATCAACACAAAGGGTACTTTAATCTCGGTAGTACGTTCCCGTGAGATACGAACGCGACCGATGCTTCGAGCAGAAGCTAGTTATTGATAAAAGTTGTTAAATATAATATTGATTCCAGTTAAAACGTTAAACAATTTCTCATTTTGTTTTGTCGTCATAATTATTAAACAAACTAGAGCTCGGGGTAAAGTCGAAAACTTTTTCTAGAAAGGTTTCGTTGTTCTCATTTTAACACACAACGCCGCTGGCGGCCGCTCTTTAAAGCTTATATTCACTTTTGCTTGTCAGTTAAATCTCATTCAAGATAATTCTGCTATTGTTTTTAATTCATTAATATATATGAGACCCGTTTTTCACAAAAAGACATTATCGCTACATAGCGACTAAACGACTAAACTCCCTTTCAGCGGAATATACACACCAAAATACGTAAACTACACTAAAGTTCCGCTGACTGTATAAGTACACCTAATCTCTGCAGCCGAGTAAGTCTCATAATGCCGACTTAGTGGCAACAAAAAGGCTTCTACAATACAAGAAGCGGTCTCAGTGAGGCCAATGGCTAATTAACTGAGTGTATGCTCAGTAGGAATTAGCTGCTCAATTAGAATCACATTACGTGGAACAATTTACCGCTAACCGGTCGTGGGGCGCCCGATGCGCTCGGAATAACAAAATGGCTGTACGCACGAGATCAAGAAGATTGTAGAATTGACGCTCTTTTATTTATTGGATGGTATCGATCTTTTTAACAGTCTTATTGGAGATATTGCTGTGCTGAAGGTTTTCCTGTAGCTCATTTATTTGTTAGCATTTTGTTATTTAGCTTAATATACGCTAATGATGAGTATTTTTCTAATGTGCTCTCTCATCTTTAGATAAGGAAAACAAAAATTGCTGTTATCTTAAAAATGTTCAGCAATCATCAATAAAGAGTTGCATTTAACACAATGAGCAATCTATAGGTAAGTGCAACTTGTATTGATTGCTAGTATGTGCCTTGAGGTATAACTATGACATAATGGTTTTTCATTTATTTGTTGTCTTGGCACTTTTTTCTTTTTGTCAGTGCAGAATCTATTAACTTTTCCTACAAATCAAGAACTTTATTGGTATTAACTTTATACATACTTAGTTATAACACAAAACTATCTCCATCTCACCAAACAACAGAAGTGAAAAAATAATAACAACAACAAGCCTTCCAAAAGTTAATTCTCCCGAGTTTTATTTCAGGACGCAATAACATTTTCTTGCTTTATTACTTTACTTTTGGGAAATTAGCTATGTTTATTTAGCCGTATGGCATAAAGCCGAATAAGTCAGAGGAAAATTTAATTTTCTTGTGTACACCATATAATGCTCACGATAAAATTAACCGGAACCGCGAAAATTTCATACACGAAAATTTTGCTCGTAAATACATTTTCGACTCGCCTTTTATGTTTCGGTTAATTATTCTAAGTGTGGGAAAGATATATGATCTCAGATATTAAACAAACTTTGTATCCGTTTTAATTATAATGTGAGAAGTTAGCTGGGTTTATCTCCATAAAAGCGAATCTGCATTGAAGAACGTAAGAACTTTTACAAGTAAAATACCTAAACAATTTCGAAAACCAATTGTGAAAAAAAAAACATAACTCTTTCAACCAACCGGCCACTAAAGACCTTGCTATCACATTGCTAACTCTATGGCGCAATCAGTGGAACTTATTGGTGAACATCGCAACCCGAAAATCGTGATCGGACCACCCACAGCCGCTGTGAGAAGGCAAATGAAATAAAACAACGATAAATAACAGTGCCCTCGCATAATTGATCACAAATTAAAACTCGCGCCGCGTTCCAAATGTTAAACGTCGACGTCGCCGAAAGCGAAATTAGTATCTGCATACACGACCCACTCACACATGCACAGGGCAGGGCTGTCCCCAGAGAACGAGTCCGGAATTACGTCCCTATGTGTTTTGATTTGTCATTCGAGAAATACAGGAGGATATATTTTACTTTAAAGTGAGTTAACCGAGTTAACCGTATAGAATTTCAAACCGTACTTAAAGCAGAATTCCAGCAATGCTTAGTGTTAGTAAGCTAGTCATTCACTAGCAATTCTTGGCACACGATGTACTTATTATCCCATGAATATTTAGGAAGTGCATACAGTTAAGGCTTGCTAACCCTAACAAGTGCACACACGCGCATTTTACGACGTCAAACAATGGGCCACATTCAGGACAATATGTCACTAAAAATAAATGTATTTTGTTTAAGACATTCAGTGTTTTATTATAAAAGCCGCTTATTGTTTCGAGCTGTAAAATTGTTATTAAACTATAAAATGGACATAAACAAAACGTTTATAAGTTTCTTGTAAGTATCGTTATTACTTTGTGGAGGAGTTTTTATGGATTTACAATACTTTTGTCGCACATGTCTGAAATTGTTAAAAATACACTGAATTTTTTTTTTTAAATTGCGTTAAAGTATTTTTGTATTTATGTGAATTATTCTTATGAAATGGTATGAAACCAATAATAACGAGTATTCATAATAACTCCATAAAATAGTAACTCCATATTCCAACAAACAAAACTTATACAAAATAAGTAAGTGGTACCTAAAGTAAAATACCAAAATGATTAGGGCATTCTGAAACGCTGCGTAAGTGTAATTTCCAAGAAATGTTATTCAATTTAGTGTTCTGCGAGAAGGCTAATTCCAAGAAGGTCTGCCATTAACTATAAATAAATTCTTCATCGAACCGATTCTATAGTTCTATCGAAATGTTTTCTGCACTTAAACTATTATATTGAAACACAGAACAAAGCGAAGAAACCAATCACTATGCATCGGTAGCTAGAAAATTATAGGTAACTAGCAAATTTTACATGGTAACATCACGCTAGTGTTCCTCGAAGAGGTATACAGTACCTACTTGAAATCCATAAACGTATTTTAAATTCAATCTTAGATTTAAGATGAAACAATCTATATCTTCTATTGTATTGTACATCTATACAAATAAATAAAATTTAAGTGTCTGTATGTGTGTGTCAAAATAATAGCTTTTTAATAAATGCATATACGGTCCATAAAACCATTTTTTTTTTTTTGTCTGTCTATCTGTTTGTTCCGGCTAATCTCCGAAACGGCTGGATCGATTTTGATGGGACTTGGTAGCCTAAGTTACTGCTTATAACATCAGCTATCTGCTAGCTGATGTTATAAGCAGTAACTTAGGCTACTTTTATTTTAGAAAAAGAATGAGGGTACGCGCGAGCGAAGCCCCGGGCAGCAGCTAGTATAATAAATAAATATTTAAGGACCCATGCGGTGACAAGCCTATAAGCCTATTGTCATTTTTGAGAATGTCAAGAAAAACCTATGAAAGTCAATGCGTAAAAATATTCCACTTGACTTTCAAGAGAACTGGATACATTTGAGACATCTATGGCTAATTACATCACGAGGTTTCCGGCTAAAATCTCCCATCTACGACGAAAAGCTTGTTTTATTAAGGGGTGCAGACGTCAGACAAGAACGAATGCCATTTAGTACGTTCACAGTGATTGAGCTTGTTTGCTTTGCTTGCTAATTGCTGATTTTAATTATAACGGACGAAAACCTAAGAGGTAAATGGTACCAACTTTAAGTTGAAGCATGATGTATAATCGACAAAACACTGCCACAAGTCCCTTCGAGTCCTTGATGGAGGTAAACACGTCTTCATTATCATCAACATAAAGGCAAACCGGCATAAAACGATAGAATAGCGAATAAAATCACAACATACGCCGATTAAATCGATGTAACTTGAACATTCGATCAATCACTGCACCCGACCGCACTGAATGGCCGATCCCAAGACGGGGGCATCTTGGACCGCATTAAAATTCATTGAAAACTTGTCTAATATGGTGGTACGTGACGTGGTTGTCAGTACGTTACCCCCGCTGTTGGCTGGATATGAAAATTTAACATCGATTTGAGTCCATGAAAGATGGTATAAATATGTAATGGCTGAGTTGGCGCGACGCACTGACGGACGGTGATGTGTTTATTTTGCACTCTGACTGCTAATTTGAATCCGTAATGATAATCGTTTTGTTAGCTATCTACATATAAAACATGTGCTGTGTATCGCATATAAACTGCAATGACTAACGCCACTAAACGGATGTTCTAGATTTTCCCTTACCTACCTACCATATTTCTCCATACTACCAATATGAGTTACTTCACATATATTCGTAGATTTATGGGCAACGGAAAACGGTCGCATTTCTTCTTAATTCCCATACATATTTATATTCCGGTGTGTCCTAAATAAATAAAATATGACAAGTAATATTTGCTTTCAACACATCATAAGTTCATAAGTCGAGGTTGTGAAATGTTACATATGAACAAGCGTGATGTTCATAAAAATAACTGGAGTCGTAAGAGGCGGACGTTCCTTATCTGCACGTAGTAATATGTAGTTTTATTTTAGTTGTGTCCTTGTTGCGGCCACCGAGAGCATCATTCGCGTGCCTATCTCGACTACAAATCAGTACCTCTGTGGAACTGCCAGATAAACACTTTAAACACAAAAAGCAATCTTAATCCGTTGCATTATGATTCGTTTTCGTCCGCATCAGATAACAAAGGTACACTCCTGAAGTGCCTCATTCTATGCAGTCCACCAAGGCTTATCGAGCTGTGGCAATCTGCGAACACTATTTTGTTATTTTTGCAGAAGTAATGTAGATGAGGGAAGAAATATTACGGGCTTTGCCATTAAGGGGGATATTTATGGGCTGAGCAATGTTTTCCTTGGTGGTGTTGAAATTATTAATGGCGCATTTCACTGCTGATATAAAAACAGTAGAGTAGTGCCTACTTACGGACCGTATTTTCTTTTAGACGGACAAAATGTATGGAATAATCGGGAATCGGCTTCTGTGCATTTATTTTTAGATTGCCTTGCCAGAATTAGGAAAAAGGAGCGCTTATTGAATCTGCGCAGACTCGCTGTCTCGTTTTCATCGAGACAGTTTATTTTTCATTTTATTGTTGCATAAACAGAATGCAGCTGTAATAGCTGTAAACGTTCTAAGGTATAATTTCTTAACTTACACGCATTGTTTTATAAATTGCTATTTTATTTCAACCAGTTCGACAACATAGAAATTGTTATCTCACACACAATTGAAATAAAGTAATACCGTTTGTAATAACATTTTCAAGCTTATCGTGTGGATATTAAAATTATTCAAACATATTAATTTAATAATCCTGGTAAAAACATTATCAGTGCAACTCAATACCAGTTGTCGGATTTCAATATTGTCAACCAACAAATAGCATAATATTTAGCTTTAACAAACTGTTATTTAAACTACCGTTATTAACTTATTATGCACTCCATAAATAATCGTTGCATTCATCAATTGTATGGACTAACATAACAGTGTGTTGTTGATATTTTCAAGTAACTATCAATCTAAAATTCTAAATGTAACGAATTATTACTAATTCTGTTTGTATCAACAGATAAAGATGTGGTTTTCGCATTTTAGAATTGTTTTGAATGGTTTGTATTCGTTATACTGTCATGGCGATTGATGTTGACAGGCGAACTGTGTAATAGTAATGTATTAACAATAAATAAACTAGACCTCTGCAATTACACATATACATACTTCTTAGGGAATACCTGCGACTAAGTTTGTACCTATCTAATAAGAAAATAAAAAATCAATTTGATTTCAAGAGATATCAAAAGAATGAGTTTTCTATCCTCCTATCCAAATCTGTCACAGGTTTCGTGATTGATACATCTTTGCATTTTCAAATTCCTTTGTTATCGCAGATAGCTACTGTAAAACCGAGTCTTCTTTACTTATTGATGAAGGCACTGAACTCATGTATATTCTATAGCTTGAGGTAAAACTTGCAACCAAGACTTTGCATTCACGACAACATATTATTTTGTTGCATAATGAAAGTATGGACTTCCAATCCGATCGATATATTCTAATACTACCCGCCCCTGCTTCTTATCGTTTTTACAACTTGACAGAACATTGAGATTTATTTATTATGCGTTAATTTAATATAAGCAGTGATAGCCTAGTGGTGTGACCGTCGGACTGCCAAGTCATAGGTTTCGAGTTCGAAACCAAGGCACCTCTGACTTTTCGGATTCATGTGCGTATTATATAATTATCACTTGCTTCAAAAAACGGTGAAGGAAAACATCGTGAGGAAATGCCTGAGAGATATTTCTCGACGGCATGTGAAGGCATGTGAGGCCCATGGGTGGCTTTAAAACTCTGAGACCAGGTGAGTCACTAACCACACGAAAATAAGCATAATATTAATGTATTATATAAATAAGCCTTCCGGAATAAATTCTCTAAATGATGGTTAACCCCAACAAAATCCGTTGCGAACTCCTCTCCTCTCCTTTAGAACAATGCGGTTGCAAAAGATATATAGATTTTGGTATTTTTTGTGCATTAACAAATAAAGATAAGAAATAAAATATCTATTTACGTTTGAAAGTGACGCACATAGAAAGTTGAATTTTTAATTGAAAACAAAATACTCATAGCAAAATTATTTGAATTAATTAAAAAAGTTGAGATCAAATGGTGTTATCCGACTCTCACAGGTTTCTGTAACGGTATTAGTTAGGTGACCCTCCAAGTATAGGAAAGTATATAGGTAAACGCTGAGTTTTATTTTCAGCTGAATAGAGAAATAAATAATAATTTTATCCAACCTGAAAATCCCATCATACACAAGTAGCTATAACTTTTAAAATTATATTTGTATAACTATTTACCTGACAAGCTCCCTAAGTTGGTATGTTGCATTTCCATTTCGGAAGAAGTATACCCAGAAATGTACAAAGCTAGACTGAGTGGGTAGTAGGTACCCAGTGCTTCACTTTTACAAGCTACAAGCAAACACAATTTGTTTGCAGAATCAGCCAAGATTGAATAGCCGTGGTTCTTCTTAGAATATGTTCGTACCATCGCATGTAAATATGAAATACCGTTTTGTATTCACAACACACTTGCGTCGCTGGTCACTCATGTACCCGTCTATTCTGTATTAAAGCATTTAGGTCACTCGATTCCCTGTATTTAGCTTTTAACTCCGTACATCGGACTAGCTGCAGAGCTTATAAATGATTCGTGCACTGGCTCCCAGCACAATGTACATAAATCTAATAATTCCGTGATTTACTACGTATTATAAAGTAGAAGCTCATGCTATTGTTGTTGCCGTTGAAAACAAGACAGAGCACGAAACATATGAAATGTACGGCAGTTGTTTTTCAGAATATTAAAATCTATCTAGGAAGATAATCAATCTGCCTAGACTTTTCCCAACTATGGAGTCGGCTTCCAGTCTAACTGGATGCAGCTGAATACCAGTATTTTACATGGAGTGACTATCTGACCTCCCCAACCCAGTAACTGGATAATACGATACCCTTTGGTAAGACTGGTTGTCAGACTTTCGGGGTTCTGACGACCCGTAACGACTGTCAAAGATCCACAAATGACAGCCAGGACCAACGGCTTAACGTGCTTTTCGAGGCACGGAGGAGTCTCGGTATGTCAAGATGGTCACCCATCCACGGACCAACCCCGGCAAGCGTTGCTTAACCCGATGGATCGACCCGTGCGGCTGTTATTTATTAGCCACGTGCTCCTTCATCTAGGAAGATAATAAACATTCTAATTAAAATAAATAAGCATTATAATGCTGAGCTGATTTATGTATACAAGAACCGACATTCAGCTCAAATCCAAGTAAAAGAAACTAAGAAGATTAAAATTCAACATTTTGGTAGATAATAACAGCTATTAGGCAGTAACGGCACAGACAAATCTGCAATATGTTATGTGATTATGTTCCCTTCCAGAAATAAATGCTAATCGAAAACATTATTCATGTCTATAATTTAATTCTATAACAAGCGTCGTAATATTTTTTACTTCAAATCTTGTGAACTGTAGGAGATCGTGTTTGGACGTTCGCATCACCTTTTCATTACAAGAGCCTTTGTTCGGGTACCACAGTATTAGTTTTTGTCTCGGACCACCGACAAAAACGTTAACGGGCTCAAAGAGTCCGCAACACGACCGACGGACCACGGTTAGTAACGAGTAGTATCACAACATGAGGAGCTATACATTTCCAGTTTAAGCTGATCTCGTATTGTATAGGATTTCAGTTCAATGAGAGGTCAGCTTATACTGGAAATGTATAGCATGATATGTAACGTGTGTACACAATTGTATAAACAAATCAACATTAACCTCTCGACCTCAAATCTCGGAGATTCCCACTCAAGATTACTTCTTCACTCTTGCCCAAGGGCACTCACTGATTTATTTTATTATGTTAATAGAATCAAATTTAAAATTAATTCAGGAGATGAAAAAATGACTGCCGCGCTTGTAATGATTAAATACGCTTCACTTCCTGCCCTCTCTTTTTATCCACGTAGGTAAAAAGTAGGTTTGAAACTTTTATTCAGGGTCGAAGAGCGAGTGATTTTAACGAGCTTTTATTCGCAGGCTTTTTTTATTCCGAGTTAGAGAGGTATTTTTATGAAACTAATGAATGTCAAAGAGAACTTAATTTACTTTCATACGCGATCGATGCCATTTTATTTTTACGCTCTGGCATCAAATCAAAATGGTGGCGTTTCCTTTGGAAAACATGAACGTGAGTGATGCGCTTAATTTGTACGCCTGTATCGTTATTGGAGATTATAAAAGTAATCTGTTCTATATCGGACATTGTTAATCCGATGCTAGTCACCCCTGTAATGAGTTATATGATGACGGGCCACGTTGTACAAAATGGTACACGTCAAGCGTATTTGAAACTTGATCATAAGTCAATTATAATCGCATTATATGGCGTCGACGTAAACCGTGCGTTAAATTTAATTATGAAATGTTGCTTCCGAAAGAAAATGGTGGGTTCACGAGGCGGCGCGGACAAGGGAATTATTTGAAGCATCATAAGTTATACGCGTGGGCATATTTAGTCACGGGTTGGGTACGTCCTGCAGCGACTATGGCTGCTTAATAGTCGTGCTTATAGCGTTCACGTCGAAACTATTCCTCTCGTAGGACCGGTTTCGATTCACCGAGAAGGGTCACTACGATATAACCGCTTAGTGTGGACATGCCTTTATTTCTGTTGTGAATCGATGTTCGTGTTATTGAGTGTCGAAGACCATCGGAGACTTGATTTTTTACTTGTACACGTCTGAGTGGTGTAAAATTCGATTTAAGAGACACTTGTCATAAACAGTTCTCACCATGGGATTATCGGATTTTTATTTTTTTGGTAGATATAACGAAGTTTTACCTACCAAAAAGTTCTTTCCAAAAAGTTTCTTTGTATTTTGTGACTTTGTCGTGTCTTTTTTATAGCCCTCTCATAAATAATAATCAAAGTCTAAATGTTCTGTTCTTATAATACGTAGGAACCGGTTGAGTTGTTATTATTGTACGCTGTGATTGAGAACGTAGGTACTCACATAATGGGTGCGCATCCATCATCGTCTATTTGTACGTATCGTTTAATTCTGTCGTGTTCCGACCCATAGAGACGCGAATGGTAGATTGTTACCACTTAAACCCGGCGGCAACCTGTACTTTTATGCAATTAAAATTTATTAATTTCAGTCGAAAGCTTTTATTTTTACTGTTCGTTAATGCGACGCTGCTGGCCGGCTCTCTGCAGCGAACGTTCAGCTTTTTTTTTATATTTTACGGCCTGTTATTGGAAAATAACATTTTGTGAATATTGGTTTTACACATGTAATTGTTTGTTGCTGGGAACGTGCTGAAGTTTTTCGTCTCACCGGAATCAGCCGGACGTTTATTTTGAATTAAAAACGCTAAGCAGCGATGGCTAAAGAAATCTTAAGTGACAAAAAACGTTTAATCTTATCTGAAGTTTTCTCATACTTTGATAGCATAAAAAGTGAACAGTTACGAACTTGGAAAGGCTTTTTGTAATACGGTAACACTCATAATAAGCCGGCAGATTGACAACCATCCGCCTAAAATGGCCGGGTTCGTGTGACGGGCTCGCAGGCTGGAGAGCAGCCATCCGCAGGCCGTTTTTTACCCGATGTTTTTTCAAGCACAGGTGAAGCGGCAACCCACACTTAGTCGGCGTTAACCTGTAATCTAAATTCATTTCTCGATCCGACCCACCAGCGCCATATCTCTGTTTTTATTATAGGCTTAAGGCCCATTTGCAGGTTTTTTTACTCTAAACAAATTATCTATCATTGTGGAGAGTGGTCGATCTTATTATGGGACGACAAACGACTGCCTTTCGGCTTGGCGGTGCTCAGCACAGAATATTGAAGTTTACACTTGAATTTTCAACAATAACGAGAATCGACAAGGTCGTAAAGCATCGTCTGAATCGATTTGCGTTCATTGAGTCGAGTAATTGCAATGTTTCGTTGAGGAGTGGAATTTATTTTGCTGTACCACGAAAGCCTTCATTGTCTTTATTACGGGACGGCAAAGGTTTGTTAAATATGTATTAGTCGCCGGTCTATGTCCCACGGAATAACGATACCAACGTATGAATTATTTAAAAAGTACATACCCATAAAATATTCATTTATCGGTGGTCTCTTTTGGGTACGATCGTAGGTACTTAGCTAGCGTAGCTTATATCTATTCTGGGTGACCGACAACTCACTAATAATAAGCTCTCTATGTTTCCACAGTTCACAGACTTATGTAAGAATCATACTCTATAATAATAGTATACGTTTGCGACGGGTCTACCTCATCGGTTCCCCTGGGCGTCGGTAGAGACGACAAAAGCATAAGTTTTGCTATTAAAATTGAATGGACGCCTGCATTCACCTGTACTGCCAAGACGTGGTTGTTCTAGTATTCCAGAGTTGAATATTATTTTAAATAAAGAATTATGAAGAAAATGTTTTCTTCATCTATTGTTGCAAATAAATGCATTTATAGTATTACCATTTACCTACTAAAACGTAAACGTTGTTATCTCGTACATGGTGAGAGCGAGTCGTATGTACAACGCAACCTACCAGGAAGATGAATTCGACATTTTCAATACTAGTGTTGCATAATTGAAGAAAACTTTATCTAATGGCTTCTTCGAGCGTAAATAGTAATTTTTCTGTTTGGTGTTATATATACGAGTAGTCTTTTATCAATTTTATGTTTCATATGATTTATATACTGCATGTGGAAACTTGTAACTTGTGGCCATATTTTGTATAAACTATTACTTACTGTATCTGTTCAACTGTAAGTTTTCCTAAAAATTTAATAAACACTGAAAACTGTATCTTCATATACCTACATACCTACTTAATTCTTGATATCTATACGCAACAGCCGTAGGTATCATTTCGCGTCTTTAAAACCCCTTTGTATGCTGATAAGTACCTATAATTAAACAAAATTGTAACACAACAGTCATTGTCACGATCAAGACACGCGAAAGAAGAATGCTGCGACATCCATAACATCCCATTACAGTGCCGTGAAGGCGTCAAACATTACAAAAAGTTACCCAATGCCGCCCGTTCGTCATTCACGTGAGAATCGTTTTACAGCCATAATAACAAGAATTACAACTATTAAGTTAATGTTCATGATGGTCCATGACCACGACAGGGGAAGAGTTTTGCTTGATTTTTAAATCTTGCCACGGTAATACTGAATAAGTAGTTCTAGGGACATGTCCAATATGAAGAGCCCCAGGGACGCAACTTTAGTGGCTTTATTTTTTTAACTTGGTCCATGATTATGCGCTGCTTTTACGTGCAGCTGTTCCATTTTGCGCAAATGTATATGTAGGAAGGTACTACTAAGAATAGTGAACATTTTAAGTGGGTCTAATAGAGGGACAGGTCAAATATGTAGGGACGCGACTCTAGTCCAGGTGCTTTATTTTTGTAATTTGGTCCATGATTATACTCTGCACTCTCGTGCAGCTGTTGCACTTTCCGAAAATGTGTGTAGTTCCTAGACAAAGGCTAATTACGATGCTGCTTCCATCTACAATCTACATTATATGAGTGCTTTCTAGACGGGAGATTGGAAGGTAAGTATAGCCACCTCCATCTCCTCTCGCTGGCAAATACGCACGGTCTTCTAAATGATTCATATCAATTAGAGTTGGGTCTCAGGCGACCGCGGTGAGATCACCCACGATCATTTAACTATAATTACATGTCAACTTATTTATGTTCCTAAATTAGCTTTGAAAGACATGACAAGAACAACTACTTACCAGCCTACTTTTCTACACAATTTTGGGATCAAAAGGTTAAAAAAGAAACATGGTTTTATTCAATCAAAGGACCTGTGTGTGCCTGAGAACTCTTCTTTATGGGAGATTGGAACGCCTTTGCCCAGCGGCTATATTACGGCTAATATTATCGATGATGAATAAGAAAATAAATTACCTAGTTGCTTTTTACTGCTTTTTTTTGCGTGTTTTGTCTCTTGTTTCTGTGCCAACGAATTGAACTGACATTTAAGTTAAATTCACATCATCGGCTGTCCAAATACAGAGGGTTTTTTGACATCTTAATGTGAAATACATACTGGTGAAAATGACAGATTTTCATGACAGCATTCCTAGGAAACCAAAGCTTAAAAGCTACGCTACTGTTCGAAATTACTACGGCGTTAATACTGTAAAACCTACAAGATTTATTTTTCAAGAATTCCTAAAAAGTTTTTTTTTATATTTGGACATTTTCTTCAACAGAACGTAACCTAGATCTAACGTAACTCGCGGGACAATTGTATTAAAACATAATCTATTCACCAAGGGATCACGCCTGAATTACTGAGACCAGGAATCGCGAAGGTTACGTTATAAAAAGTAAATAAATTACAATAAATCAGCATCATGGTGCACCTGTGCCATGCATGACGCATGGGAGCCACTGTCTTCGCAGCTTGTTTTTATATCGCTAACATAATATTTTGTGTTATTCTATAAGAAATTCTTGCATGTGTACTGAATGAATTTTTCAATCTACGGGTTAGAACTTGGAATTCAGTTTAAAAAAATGGCTAACTACCTGTCTGCTTTCAGTAAATTCTTTTGGGAATATACCTAAGTATTACCTGTACCAAATAATTAACAGTCCATGAGAAATGTATTATTCATACTTGTTAACAAAAGCCACGTGCAACAAATTATAAACATAAATAAAAAGCCAGTGAATTTCGCAAACGATTAATATTAAACGATGCCGTAATCAACAAAGTTATGATTATAAATCAGACAGTTAATTGTTTTAACACAATATTGCCGGTTATAAAATTAAAACGTTATTAAAGAGGTTCGCATTAAAAATAAAGTACCGGCTAAGCTGGACTGAAAGTTATTCTCGTTTATAAGCCTAGTTTTTCAATGAATGCGATGCATGTTTTTATTATAACTGCATATGGTAAAGGCCGTAAATACCTGTATGTTCTACCTTTTATGGTCATCAATATTGCGGCAATGAACCTCGTAAAGAAGTAAAGTAAAATGTTACTACGACTTTATATGCATCTCTCGTTCCAGGGAAATTAATTCAGCGTACAATTTTAACTTTTTACGCAACAAATTGAAGCTGACGAATGCGCCGGCGATCTACCGCTGACGGACGTTAAGAAGCACAATCTTGGGAAAATAAACTAACAGAGCAGCCACTGATTGGCTCATGGCAGGTACTATATTCACTGGCGGCCATGCCCACGCAACTTCGTGCAACTTTCTAACTAACGTAGGTAAGTAATCGCTAATTTGAGATGTTAAACAAAGCGGCGTGCAACAAAGAGTGCGCTCGACCAATCACGGCTAACAATCAGCGCTGGGCGTGGCCAATCTCGTGCTTTAATCTTTACACGCCGTTAACAAAGCCACGCTCATACAATTCGCAAAGGAATGGAAAATAATTAACGCATTGAATGCTAAGACGCGAGCATTTTCTAAAGAACCTTTATGAAAAGAAACGAGAATTACTTGCATCCCAATTTATATTATATTTCTGGAAAGTACTCCCATACCTACAAATAGATAGATGAACATATATTTTTCTTTTAAGACCAGTGCCCAAATATTCAAGAAAAACCTAGGCAGGTACTGAAAAGTTAGCTTTTAACGCAATCAGCACTATGTAGAGTTGAACTGTTGGTACCTAAGTCTGATAACTAAAACATAAGGAATGATACAGCTTCAGCACAAATCCGTGAAAAATACTATTGATACATTACGTGGATCCACAAAAGCTATGAAAATCGCAACGAATAGACTATAAAAGGGATTAAATGACTACCATAAACCTAACAAACGTTGATAGCAAAGGAAAAAAGCCATTGAACGATTCCTAGGAGTGTGCATACGGTTTTATGGATATTAAATCACTCGCGCTTAATCCGAACTTCATTCCGAATATTTCTGAACCTGCAGTTAAATATTTAAACCGGGTTTTATGCGGGTCTACGTCATTTGAGCTAAACATAAGTAGGTATTCTATTTAAAAGGTATTTTCATCATAGCGAGCATTTTAAAACTGTATGGCACATAAGTCCTTCAATTTTCATTTTGCTTTCATGAAAGCTTTTATAAATATGTTATTCGTTAATCATAAAATAATAAGCCCTGTATGCATAACATTATCGCAAATTGCGAGATGATTCATCTGTTTATTACAATAATGGCTACTTGGCCTCATAATTACCCCTCCCATGCACTTTAAATTAATTTCCAAGAGCAGTGAACCGGCGGACAAGCGGCCATTAACTTTTGATATTTCTCACTGATACAATAATAAGCACCTAGGCTTTTGTACAGCGCCCACGCACACCGAACATTCCATGCCGTCTCATCAAGTGTTACTTTCTTCGACAAATACGACATTGATCAGCCCTATTTAAATTTTAATTAAATAATTTAAGTAAACAAACTCTATAAATATTTAAATCAATGCAATTCAAAACTCGTTTCTTCATACGAATTGAATTCAAATAAATAGTCTGAACGATAAATTGTAATGATAGTAGACCATTAGAGTCAAACCTACCGTAATCATTGGTCGAGCCAGTCTACTAAACTACAGGTGGTATTTAATTTTGTGGACCATCTGCTTCAGTCGAGCCTCGGGTGAACATAATGTAATCATATTATTCTTAATGTCTTCCAAACGAATAGTATTTTCCCTAAAAGAATTCAACAAACATGTAATTCTTTAGTAATTCTATTTTTATTAGGTGGATATGAAGATTTTTTTATATAAAAGTTGATAAAGTTGTCGTTTTGTTACTTAATCATGTCTCCAATATGATAAGGTAATCTTGCGTTAAACATTTGATTGATTCTCTTTGTGATTAGACTTTTTATGATGAAAACTGTAATTTGAGTGCTCGCATTTTTTATTTTACGAAAAAGCTTTCAGGAAGACCCAATGGTCAATGTAATTTAGGCAGATAAAATGAGTAGAAGAAAATCCGTAGGTATCTAAAAATAAAGAAAGTCATGACTCGAACTAGTCCAAACGTTCATGTAACATACTGAAGAGTCCTTAAAATCCTCCATATCAAACAGAATCTGACCTCTATTTTAACTGAATCATATAAAATAGGATTTTGCAAACGGACATTTCTATTTGTTGAATATTTAGCAGGCATTCCAAATGGCGGAACCCACATAAAATAAATGGCCGAGATTGACCCGTGATAAATCTTTGGAGCGTTAATTAAGCAAAGGCTTTTAAGTAGGAATAATTTTGTAACGGCCCCGACATGACCCTGAATTTAATCATTTAATGTCAGTCGGCTCTGGTTTGCCGATTCGTCTTGACAACGGAAAAAACATCCTGTATTTCAGTGGCTTTTGTAAACGGGTGCTGATGACTAGTTTTAGTGACATAGAGAAATAACAAATATTTTTTTATACCTACACTCTAAAGGATAGTTAATATTAGGTCCTTACCTATGAAATTGCCGTTTTACATAAAAAATAACAAACATTTTTTTTTTATTTGTTTATTTATTTAATCGAGGTATTGGTCTTTAGTGTCGATGCACTTTTGGCATTTTAATGGAAGTTCGTTGATGCCTCTGCTATAGAAATCCTAGGGAAGGGAATCGATGAACTCTTTAAAGGCGTTTTTCACCGCCTCGTTGGATTTGAATTTTTTCCCCTGTAAAAAGTTGCCAAAAGTCCGAAAGACGGGCGTTTTCGATTGTCACACAGAATCCACTTTTCATCATAGGTTACAATCCGATTCAGAATCCCCTCAGTTGTGTGCCTTCCAATAAGTAAAGAAAAGCTTCGACGCGATTTAGTTGTTTTTGTTCAGTGTGTTCATACAGTATTCCAGCTTTTTATCTTTCTAATTTGACGTAAATGAATTAGTATCGATTTATCACATAAGTTGAAGGCTGCTGCAAGAAGGAAGCTTCCGACGAGGTTTGAGATGAATCTGCTTACACTATCGCTTTCAATTCGTCGTTACCACGGGGCTCATTGTTGAGATCAAAATTTCTAGAACGGAAGCAATCAAACGCAAAACGCACCGTGCGTTGACTTGCGGTACCTTGTCCATGCACGTCGCTATTATTGCGTGCTGCCTGTACTGCGTTGGTGCCACGATGGAACTCGAGTTCGAAAATAGCGCGCTATTTCGATTTTGACATGGTTACAGAAACAGCGATATCAAAGAAAAATCGAACGGCGGGAAAACAAATGAACAACAGATTTTAAAATGTAAAGTCATGCTATATTATAAAATTTACTTGAATTTGGAATTCCAAATAGAATGAAAGATATCGATCTTCGTACTAGCTAGTATCAAAATCGGAAATTTCATAGGTAAGGGCCTAATAGTTACAATAGTTAATGAGAAAATAATTATTGTGAAGATTTACGTCAAACTTTTTTCAAAAGGCGTAAATTGCTCCCTGTGTCTAATCTGGCAATATTTATTTGTGTAGCAACTAAATAAGTATAAGAAAGAAAATAAGGCTGCGTTTCCACCAGAGATGAGCGAGGATGCGTAGCGAGGGATGTGTGTGAAACTAACGAATATCAACGCTAGCTTAGCTCAAGCTATGACAGTGAAGCGATGTTATTGGTTAGTGTCACACACATTCCTCGCTACGCATCCTCGCTCATCCCTGGTGGATACGCAGCCTAATAATGAGGTAAAAAGGTCGCGCTCTCGCGTTCTTCATAAGATTCTCCCTTCATTCGTTTTATGGTAACTGGAATATTACCTACCTATATACTTATTCCGGAACCACCAAAATAAATGAACAAAGCGTATAAAGCGTGATATTTAATACGCGGTAAGTTAATATTCTGCGTATAAAACGACAGTAAAGTTTTATTTTATTTGTGGTTACCTTCTGGTCGATTGAATGCTCTCTGATACTCCGCCGACACTCAATGGATTTTAATGGGACGGCTATGCATTAAATTATTATAAGTTACATACCACTATAATAGTGTCTGGCCACGCGTAGGAGGCGACACTCGTAAAAAAGGAATTAATTTAATATAGAATGGGCCTAAGCTTCTCTCCTCATAAATCGCGCCATGACAAAATATTTAATGGCGCTATTTATTAAGATATCAGCAATTCTTGCCGCATAATCCGTTAGAGTGAGAATGTAACGGGTAATATATGAGTAGTAATCGAAGTTCCACATGAATATTTATCACCAATATCTACGCGCGTCGACTCGTGATTGATAGTACAAAGTGAAATATTATTATGCGCGCGGTTCGTTAAACAGAAAATAAATGTATAACAAATAGACCGCATCCGAATTACACGCGCATCAGACTTCCTCGGAGGCCCGAAGATCATTAATAAAAATTTCGTTAAGGCAACAAGTTCCGTAGCGCTGTGACTAAGCATTACCGTGCCCGAATATCCTATTGAAGCGAACCCGTTGTAAACACGCCTCAAACGTGAATACCTACTTAAATGGACGCCACTTCCCATTTTACCTCTAACAGGGCATTGTCAGAATGTTAACGCATCATTGTCATGTCACAGTTTTAAAAAGGTTTTTTAGACGGTCGGTAACTGTATGTTAATATCGGAGGGCGGTTCCGGCTGACGAAACACATGTCGTTGCTTCGGCTATTGTTGAAAAAACTCGAAACCGACTAGCTACATGGTTGGTTTAGTGATAACATCGACAAAGGTCGTTTTAACATGATACATACATATTTTACATTCGATTTCATGAATAAATTACGTGTTTATTAAACTGTTCGAATGCCACGTTTCTTTTTTAAATTGTACAACAAATTCCATGATGGTTTCGTTAACTTAAAACTATTTTGAATTCTCAACTTATTATCCACTTGTGCAAAAATTGTTCCAAAATTACCGCAGACAAAAGTTTCCTTATAAGATATTTAAATTGGAGAGGTTCGAGAGCTACCCACAAAACAAGGACGTAATAAATTCCTAAAATAGTAACTTGGAGTTACAAAGATATTCGTGGCATCAAGTTTGCAGCCAAAATTAATTATAAACGAAAGCAGTCTGCTCTGCTTAGCTGGCTTTGGCAAAAGACATTTTGATATACGCCGTGGAAAAACTTTCTCGTTGGTCGAGTGTTGTCAGCTAAAATAAAACAAGAGACGGTCGCATCCGTAGATGCGTCCCACTCCAAATTAGATGCTTTTTTAACACGAACACGCGAAGGTATTTGGTGAATGTATATTGCATATAAAAACCTTGATCAGTATCCGAATGTAATATTGTTTTTTCATTCTTTGGGATAATTAGACGGCCTTATTCTGTTTTGCATATACATAATATGCTATATGCAAAACACAAAGGGCTTAAATACTCATAACCCAAACAATAATTGTTTCGGTTTAATAGCGTTTTATTCGAATCCAAATCTGCATAATTCTTTTCAACAGTTTTTCCTTAGCCGCTTTTCATGTTTATCATAATTAATTAAAAAGCAATGACTCCTATATAAAGTGCTTTTAGTAGTCACTGAAAACCAAAGTAATAAAAATCGTATAATAACAGAGCACGCCGGAGTTTCGGCAGCAGCGCGCACCGCTTCCAGTCACCGCATTTCTGTGGTATAAAGTTGTTCGGGCTTTGAAAAAGCAAGACCAAATTCCTGCCGCGGAGAGAAGTTAGATCACGCCTGCACTCAGCTACTACTTTTAACTAAATTGAAGTTGCGGCCAAAGAGTGCACCAGGGTGCACGTGACGCATCAGTCCGTCTGTCCGTTTGTACTTCTACGTGAGTGGATTGCAGTGGACTTCTTTATTCAATGGCGCGGATGCATTTTCGAGGACGCTTGTCGTTCGCGGTTGATCGGAATGACAAGTATTTGCGGTGGCATCGCGACTCCAAGTCAACGTTTGATGGCTCTTTATTGGCACGAGTTCTGTGTGATGACTGGAGATTTTTCTACAAAAAATCATATAACTTAAACACGTTTCGTTTGACCTAAATGTACTGAAACTTGGACTGGCTCAGAAATATATCCGGATACTTAAGCTTTCTTTTTATGTTTTAGCCTACAGCTATCCATCTTGCGTTCTTTCGTAGAGATGTACCTAAGTAGCGTTTATAGTATAAGCCGTAACTTATATCAGACGTTCATAAGCATTTTCAGCGAAATATAGCTACTTACTTAACCATTAAATCATACTTAGGACCAAAGAGGACTTGTTTGCCTGAAGGGCTACTGATAGAACAGGACCTAATTAAAACAGGACGAATACCTTCATAATTCTACAAAGAAACCTTTCAAATTAAAGGAAACATAACCAAGAAATTGTTCAAAAGAAACACTGGATAGTTTAAGTTCGTTAGTAACTCAATTCGTCGGTAAATAATCGAGTATCCCTGTCAACACCGACCTAGCGTGTTATTTTATACAGACAAATGTCCTTCATCACAAACCAAATTACTGTGATTAGAAAAGTTTACCTAAGGAATGGAACCGAACACGACAAACATAATTATAACTTGTACCTACTAACCACAAGGATATCAGTATAAAATCCGAATAACAGCCAATTTAAATCGATACGAACTTTTCGTGTCTACTGATTTTCAATATTATTACATTACACATACTGAAGCCGTACATGCGACGCCCCGGGAAGGTGAATAAACTCTTCAACCCGTATCCTGCCATTTCGGAATACCGAACAAAAATTTTCGATACTTTGATTAAAGAAAGAATACTATTTATTATGTATGAGGCTCACAAAATGATCAAATTTCCAGAAGTTGTTCGTGTAAAGTTGTTTGTTATCATTTGGGCAAGTAGGTCCCTTGTGGGCTGCAAGATTTCTGAAACCGCGCGTGGTAAGAAAAGTCACAATAGAAGTAGGACGATCTAAAGACGTATATGTTGCTTAGATTTGTACTTGCTTTTGATAAAATGTTTAGTTTGTAACAATAATACCGAAGAGTCTTTTAACTTAATTATGTCGAGATATTTATAATGTCCACACATAAGGTCCTGGGCTCGATTCCCAGGTAGGACAAAGTGTCATTGGGTTTTTCTATCTGAAATTTCTCAGTAGCAACCCGGAGTCTGGATTTGTGCCCGGTTGATGGCTCGCCCCCTATTACATGGGACCTAAACATAACTCCCGAAATGTGGGTGTACTATCTCCCAAAACTACCCAACCCCTCCCAACCTCTGCCCAACCTTTCGGGAAAACAAGGCGTGATGTTATGTGTTATGTTATATTTATAATTTTATTTTTAGAAAACATAATTTAAAAAGTTGGTGGCCTACGGGCTACGAACTACGACAGAATTGCTACGAGATTGATACATTCAATTTGCTACGAAATTTTCTTTCTAAATAAATTCAACAAATGTAATGTAATTTCCGCTGAGTATCGAGCAAATTAGTAAATAAGTAAAGTACCTCCATCTGTTAGTACTTTACCTAAAATGTTGGCGAAGCTAAGTACCTACACTAAATGGCCACGCAAGGGACTCACCAAGTGACACTAGAAACCACTTATGTAGCTATCATGGTGTATCTACCTATCATGTACTGTACACTCAAACGTAATAGTGGACGCCTCGAAATTAGACGCATCCGGCGTAAGCGGTGTATTGTGAGGTGTTCAAAACTACATTAACGAATCAACCAGCGGAACAATACAACACGATAAAATATTCAAATTGACGGTTACTGTAAGTTATGGTATTGTACTGGTAACTACTAAGAAAAACTAGAAATAAGTTTTTTGAATGAGTTTTGTAAGAGTATATGTTATAAGTTCCTTTTCCATTTTAGGTAGGTAAGTACAGAAACCGCTTCTGCGCTTTTCCCGCAAGAGAGCTAGATTCAAATTATAACTTTTTGCTAAATGCAAAAAAGAAACTATATAGTTTCTTTATATGTATCCTAGCTATCAGCCATCTTCTTGCCAACCAGCCACTAATAAAGGCCCCACAAACTCCAACGCCCGATGAATTCAGAATTTTCCAAAAATATCCGACAATCGAGCAAACTAAATGTTCACATAGTTCGGTCCGTGACAGGCGGCGGCCGAAGCGCTGCTACCGGCTAATTGACAGGCTCGGCCAGCCACTGCTACACAATACAGTGCCACTATTTTAGCTAGCTACTAATAGATCGATGCTTTTATGTGCTACTCTGGTGAGCGGCGACTGCTGTAACCAACCATCTACGCAGCTCCGAATTACATTGTCGCGTTCGTAGGAAATGAGATACAGCGTTTGCGTTAAGAATACATTCACTAAATTCCGCTTGACTACGTAATTGGACATTTTGCAAACATTATAGAAAAATAATAGTCCCATTAATAAAATTACCTTTATGCAAACACTATTTAGAAAAAAAATATCTGTAGCCGGTTACGTCAGCAAAGCTTTTCGGCGAACGTTAAATTCCGACAATAATAATTTACCTATAATTGACCACCCACGTTCTACGAAACAAAAAACACGAAACGCTGGTTTGCGAATTTAAGAAAAATGTTAAATTATAACGTATGCGTATGTGGAGGGGCTCAATTCATGTAATTTCTTTATTATTTGCTTAAAAGGACTAATCCTTTGAATAAGACGGGATTGTGGCAACAGGCGGGCAAATGCGCGGTGGAGGCTCGAGCCCATGAGACTGCGAAATTAGTAGAGCCGTGTTACACCCCCACCCCCCACTCTGGTTACGTCACACCCTGCACGTGAAGCCTTCGTTACAAGTGGCCGACTGCAAGAGATGGCTGCTACGATTCAGAGATATATTCAAAGCTTCAACGGTATGATTGGTAGAATGTGCCAAGACTGAAAAATTTGGAAACTTACAAGCTTTGAAAGTATGTAGGATGATAAATGTAGTAGTCTTCTTAGTTAAGTTGGTTACTTAGTTAGAAGACATTGTGAGTCGAACATTTACAATTTTGGAATTAAGGACCAAGAGAAAGATAGAACCCTACGGGACAGAAAATCAACAAAAAGTGTCTGAAAGAAACTGAATAGAATTTGACAGTCAAAAATAAAGTGAACAAACAAACATTGTTGAGTAATTTAAACCTAACAACCTAATCATTCACAGCCGTCCGATCCGTTCACAAACTAAGTGCACAACAAACAAGCGCGTATTCAGAAATGATTCCCCGAATATGTACACAGAGTAGCGTGAGCAAACTCTAAAACAATTACCTTTGTTGGCACTACCAATAACAATAACATTTATCAAATTATTCGGGCGAGTAACTCGAAGGCGATACGAGGAAGAGGGAGGGACGAGAACGAGGAACAAAATTGACAAAGCAAGCAAAAGGCTTTCAAGGCTGGCTCGCGTGTTGCGACGTGTTTGCATCAGTAATTTGTTTGTTGGCGGCAGCACACGGCTGACTACATTAATGGATCTGAGCTCAGCACGCGAGCGACCAGACATGCCACTCAAACAGGAACACGGGTTATCTTCAATGTCTTGCTCAAAAAGAACAAAGACAGCTTTGACGTGACGCTCACTCGTGTACGTCACACGTTGTGTCGACTTTTTTGGTGGCTTTGTCTGATCCGATGAACTGATTTGTATGGTGACAGCTCGGTTGTCAAAGGTCAAAATACTTAGACAGATACTATATTTACTAGAATATAAACTTGATATACGATCCCCATAACGCTGGATATTAACTAGAGAATATATTAACACTAAAACACCTTCCAAGTTGGTAAGTCTCCAAGCGCCTCAGAGTATGGACTGAACATATAAACCTAAAGTTAAACTTAAACTGCAACTCCATAACTCGCTCTGTATCGACTCTGCCGCGCAACTGTTTCATCTGTTTGAATAACAGTTAAATATAATGAATGTTTTATTCAAACTTATGCAAATTCAAATTATTCCGTCCACAGTCTTCAAACTCCGCCATTACCTCGCCAGAACTATTTCTGTATCGTTTCGTCTTTAAGAAAATTGTGGCTGATTTTTAATTTCAATTTCGGTTTTAGTTTTTATAAATGTCTATATACAGACAAAGATTGTTTACATTACACGCCATATTTTTCATATAAAATGAGTCGTGACGAAATTGAATAACACCGATACCCTATTGTATGTTGAATTTAGTAAAATATCGCATGTGAAAGAAATATTGGTCATTAATATTTGAGTACATTGCTCTGCCAATACAAAATACATTCACTGAGCTTAATAAGTTCTATCAATATCTCCCATTCACGTTAGTCCTTATCGAATCTCAAATTCCGGGAGATTGTCATAATTTATTTTTAATGCACACGACCCAGGCACAGGAAAGCCATATCCGAAGTGTTATCGTTTAATAATTGTCGCTATGCTTCGGCAAGTGGACGTACAGTATGGTATAACCGGGCTAAGTTAAAAATAGCCTTGTAACGTGGAGAATATAGTGAGGAGCATAGTGCACACTCTTGGAGCGTATTATACCCGTGGTGTTATCTTACACGCCACACTGGAACGTGTGGTGCCGGCCAATTAAACGAACTTGCCTACCACGGCTGATCGCAAACAATAACTAGCTGTCACATGCTACGATGTTACTTTAACACGTAAAAAGCGTATTTATTTTCAATTGTGAAATGCCATAATATGATATTGTGGGCATTAAATTGTATGAAATGTATGATAGGTTTTATTACATTCAATATTGCTTTCTGAACGTTTTGTGCAATAACTTTCACGTATTTCAAGTTACTATATTTATATATGCATAAATTATTTATTTTATATTCCTCTGTCTATTTCTACAATTGCTTTAAAGACTGTCTATCGGTACCTTTCTATCTTCAGTCCTGCATATTGCTGTCACTAGCTTTCCTCGACATTCCTCACCATGCTATAGAGATCCGACTTTAAGAATGTGTAACCTAACCATGACAGATTAAGGCCCCATAGTCACGATCATTCTTGTTATGCAGGGCGGTACAAAGGGGCTTTTATCGCATTTATTTAGCGGCTAAAGCATTATCGTGTTACACAATAACGCAGTACCTAGCAAGTATAAGTCGGTAGTTATGTCGCGCCCCTCACTATAAATCCATCAGGTCGACTAGAGTTTAACACTCGCCGCCGTACTTCCGTTCATGTAGATATAGTGATATACTGTAGTGTTGTAATATTTACATAATATACGTCACGCTATTGAGTTAAGAACTTATAGGTGTATTGACTGATAGTAGAGCCTACGTCGTAGTCACATACAGTAATCTTAGCCATAAGAAATATGTTTTTAATAAGCATGTATTTTAAACAGAAAATAAATACTTCATATCATGCTTACTCCAATGATTAATTACCCATAAAATTGACTGTCCGCAAATATTAAATAATTTTAACTTCCGCGCCCACTCCAGAATTCCTCGCAATCCTATAACGCCTCTCTGCCCTCCGCAGCGAAGAAAGGTTCTGGGTGCTCCCTACGCGTTTTGCAGGGCTGTGAACCATTGCAGTGATCGGATCGACCTCCATTTTCACAGTTTAGGCAAATTGAAAGCCAGCTTTAATAAGTATCTCCCCGAACATTGAGTTTCTTAGCCCTGCTTTATCTCACTGGGTGGGTGAATTTAGGCTACTTATTATTTCTATTACCTGAAGATTGAGATTGAATTTGTATTACCTAGTTTTGTCTAGTTTATTTTGTTTTGATTTTGTTTTAATTTGTCTGTTTTAATTTTGTTTAATTAATTCTATTCAGTGTAACATTATAATATATAATTTTATTTCAAATCTTTTTTGAAACTTTCTACAACGTTTTGCATGTATGCAGAGTTTACCTATACGTGATTGTTACACTTTATTCTTATTTGTTGCTTCTATTTTATTTGCTTAATAATAATTACAATATATACAATTTTTGGTGAACCAAATAAATAAATAACTTCACTTTTTTCGGTTTTGTATAATAAATGCAACGATAAGTGAAAGAACGTAATCGTAACGTGAACGTGTATCGTGGTTGTTTTTTGTTTTTTATTATGTATTAGTTTATTATTATCTATGATTATTTTGTGTATTCTGTCTATGGGCCTTAGTTGCCTGAAAATAAAGCAATTATTATTAATATAAACGGATTAAAAAAACAGTTTCCCCTACCGAATCGGAAACGTATAACAGTTTTTGTCCAATATAATTTGCTGGCATTCCGACCAACTGTGCATTCAATTGTACCCACTACTCAAGTTTCTTAATATATCTTAATTAAAAAGCTATAAAATAACATTGAACATTCCTGCCTGAGTGTTGACAGCATTTTATTACGTTTTTATTGAAGCAGGTGAAAAGTTTTATTGAAATGAATTGAGTGTAATGTAACTGTGAGTAGTTAAGCTAAGTGTACAGCAATGTGATTACAGGCATTTATTTGACACCTTGCAAAATTCCAGTAAAAGGTGTTATAACGTTTTGATAATTTTGGATGATAACATAATTGTTAACAATCAACAGGATGACTTTTATGTATTTAGGTGAGTATAACTTAGGTTCATGTAACTAAGCCATTAAAGAATTGTACCTACTCAGTATAAAAGATATTGTAATATTAACTTTAGGTACTGAAATTCTAGCCCAGCTAATTAAATTAGTCGCAAGTTAAGACCTAGTCTGCAAAACGGAATCATAACAACAAAGTTTGTTCCATAACGTTAGATATGTTAAAGACAAGTTTGTCAAGTGTTGACTGGTGGACGAGGGGCTTAACGTGGCTCCACTCATTATTTATTCAACGAGAAACCTCAGTACATTGTGGTCGGAGCCTTAAGTGGAGAAACTTCACACTATGATTTAATAAACGTAGACGTACCTCGAACTAAACAAGACCGTTTTGTCATGGTAATGATCAAAATTACATTATTTATGTGGCATTATTATAATTTATTTCACAATGTTTCATATCCTGTTTTCCTTTATCCGAGCGTTATCGGTACTAACCATATAATATACTAAATCCATGGTACTTCTTGGCAGATCTCGACGGTTAAAAGCCGCGTTGCCTATGACGTAATGAGGACGACTAGACTTAATTTATGTAAATGCCAAGTAGATATCAACTTTTCCACAAAGTGATCACAAGAGCAGTTAAGGTAAGGAATAATATGTGGGTAGGTATAAAAAGCTCCTATAACATGTACTTGTATAATCCGACCACTTTTTTTATCTTAGGAAGTTTAACTGCAGCATTAAAAAAAGTTGAAGGAAACCTGACTCAATCCTTTTATTGATTCGCCAGAAGAATTTTATGCCAATATTCTCAATTCAAATTCAAATTCAAATTCAAAAGTCATTTATTCAAACTAGGCTGAGAAATCAGCACTTTTCGAAAGTCAAAATTACATAAGACAGTCCCCCAAAAACGCCCACCCTTCACCACTTCCTAGTGCATAAGCTGGGAAGAAGAAGTGGCGCAACAAACTCCCCAGCAGCACAGCTGTCTGTTCAGTTGAAAAAACTTGATTCTATATAATAGTGCATATTATTATGCTAAAATAATTTACATCACCACAAATTGCAATACAACTCATAAAATAAAAACATTTTAAAGAGTAGATTATGGGAATAACAATAATCGTGGGAAGCTCTTTTCAGAAATAATTACATCCCAGTTCCCAATAACGAAATATTGATCAATTCAACGAAGACTGTCTGTGTTCAGATTCGATGATGATTATGATTCATTGTTTTGATATGAAACAAAGACCGGTGGTGGAAGGGTAAATAACTTAGTAAAAAATTATGTATGCAGCATCTTCTCATAGTCACAAAACCTCTATTTTACTTTATAATTCTTATTATTTATACTTATCAAAGTAAACAAAGAGGTACCTACGATCAGCATTTCTAGTGGGTTACTTACAATTTCGCTTCATACTTAATTTAATGTCCTGTCATGTCCAACTGCGTAAAACAAGATGAATTATAGTATTGTCTGCCAAAACTTTGACCGTTGTTTCGCTAATATCAAAAGTAAATATACTACACTATGTACATAACCCATTTATATATGTAGATTACTTAAGTAGTAAGTACTTACGTTGAAAGAAGCGTAGGTACTTTACACAAAGGACAGAAAGTCAAAGGCGAAAGTAATATTTAGAACGACCTTCGTAGAAAACTTGGTACTTTTACTATAGGAATTCTCCTCATATAACGCCCTTCTACTTTTTCACAAAACTTCACTTCATAAGTTTTTGAGAGTGCCATAAATTCAGTCGAATGTGTGCAATCTTTTTTGCTAGTTTATTTCGTTTTGTTTTCATCTCTTAGGTACTAGTAGGAATATATATTTATTTGTTGTTAATGATTACGAGTATGATAATAACATTATAATCGTTTTAGTATCAATCTTTAGTACTATTCATGGTAATTGATGCTAATTACAACCGTTATAGTGAGATCTTTCGGACCTTTACTGTAAACTTGTACAGGTTTGCACAATTGTACACCGTCATTAGGCTTTCCAAAACTGGAATGTAGTGTTTCTAGTTAGCCGACCTATGGGTTAAGTGCAGATATATATATACCTATCTTAATTTGAGGTGTGGTTTGCCTTCAGATGAAGGTACCTCAAATTCAGTAGCGTAATACTTAAATAACCAGCATTAAAATGAGTGAGTGAGTGTAAAATATTGTCAGAGTACATCTACCAAATCTTGGTTGCTGGCTGCTTACTGCTGCTGACTGCTTGCTGTTGCTGACTGCTGACTGGTTAAATATTTTAACCACAGCATAATCCATTCTCGTGTAGTTCGTGCAGACGCAAGAGTTGAAGATAAACCAGTAGGCAGTAATGAGAAACAGATGACCTGTTATCCGATATCGTTAATACAGAAATAAATGTATTCATACCTTATTTATGACTCTATTATACATTTCAGAGTATGAAAATTTTATACAAAATATAACATATTGCCTACATTCTTGATAAATGGTAGAAATAAATGTTGGTAAAAAATTTACGCTACTAATAAAAATCATCGTAAAGTTTGTCGCATCTGTTAAATCTTAAAGCTCATACATTAGTTCGTATTTTTAATGTTAATCTATGGAATCTTATCTCTATGAAATGAGATTGAGAATTTACATATTTAGAACGTTGGTGGTACATTAAAAACTACTCAAAGTTGAAACTCAAATCCTCTAGCTTTTTGAGTGTCTGTTGATATTAGCATAACATCTGGTGTTACAAACCACACTTTGTCTTCACTCATTTTCTGGATAGAATTTACCCAAGAGCGGTCAGTTAATACTAGCCCATTTTTTATGTTGAAAGGTCTACTAAAAAATTGTCGTAAAAGAAAATGTAATAGGGAACGAAACAATATTTTGTACATACTTAAAACATATTATTCTGGGGATAAAAAGAAATTGTTTCACAGAAAAATGTAGTTATGATGTTCGTAGCAGTTTCGTAGCACTTCGTAGCAAACACCACAATTTTCAATTAATATCTGTTTCATAAAACATTCTTGGCAACTCAAAAAAATACTTTTATAAGTTTGCCATGGTACTAAACCCAGGTGTATCAAAACTATCCAACAATATCCACCGTGTACCTTTTGCGGGTGTGGCTCTGACAAAAAACAACATTCACATGTCACCGTAAATAAAATATGGTTGTACAGTGCAAAAGTTTTCGCGCACCCCTAAATATTCCATTATGGGTGAAGTATAAATGGGACATAAATTCGAGGAGCTAAGTTGTGACGATTACTCAGCGGGACACAAAGCGACGTTGTACTGGTTAAGGGCTGCCATCAATATGCATTTCTCAGGATTTGTCCCAGTTTTTAAGGCGCCCCGGGATGGTGAGATGGTTTTTTTCAATGGACCCGATTTAAGTGTAGCATAGAACAATTATTGAATAACTGATTTCGATTAGGGCTAAGCTTAGCAATGGATATTAATGAATTATGACTTCAATATTAAAATAATTTTGTACCTTGTATTGTTTTATAAGTTTGAGAAGTTTTAAATGATGTCATGACTGATTAAGCGCCAACCCTGCAACAGTCCAGTTGAAAGTACCAAAAGTAATGACCTTTCCCATTAAAATAAATATGGTGTGACACCATACAGTCATGATTTCAATGTTCCATTGTATGTCTGAACGAAAACATTTGTTCTTGGCTGTGAACCAAGTTTTTAAGTAAGCGTATTATGATTTATGAAGGCTAATTTAACAGTTTTTGTGAGAAATACAATTTTATTTGAAATTAATGTTGGCTAGTCGCATTAAAATTGATGTATGAAATATTTCTGGCAGTATAACATTGTGTTACTACTGTGTTCTTAAATCACATTTACATCTACTATACAGGCTGAGGCTTTAACGATAACAAACTGTTAGATTAATGAAACTCCGTAGGTCTTAAGCCTCGATGCCGGCAATGTAGCTATCGACCGAGGACATTCGGAATTTCTTAATTCAATCACCACAGAGACTCTGACTGGGAGTTGATGCAAATAATGCCGCTTCTCCCTGGACTATTGCAATCTCCCAAAAAGCTATTCAATCTTATCTAACATAGAGCAAAAATGTCGGTCAAAGTTAAGAAACTTGATTAAGATACCCTCTTTCCTTATTGCTTTATGTAGGTATGTTCAAGTCAAACCAATCAAATCGCTCAGCTTTTTGGGCTTCCAATACATTCACTGTAAGCCTTATAGAAGTTAGGTATGTACTCTATGTCCTGCCATTAAATAAATGTACGCGATTATTTTGTCTCAGGCGTGACAAACAATAGTTTTTAGTTTCTTTCACGGACTAAATACTCTATTGTGATGCAAGCTGGGACACTAAATCTCCACAGTTAAATACGGCAATTATTCAGGGAAGGCACAAAGTTTCATTGTGCGTGGCTCGCCGTGTTCTCTCGCGCCATAGTAATATGCTCAGTAAATTTGGATTTTCATGCCTTGTCATCCGACATAAGTGTTTTAATGCGCTCCGTATTATACATATTTAATAGCATGTGACATTGATGAGATGACGTCGGTATCTCCATTATTTATGCTATTCAGAGCATCTCCGAGCCTTACTTGAATTCGATGAGTTATTAAATAAATTCCGTTTCAATACAGCCCGTTTAAGAAATTAAACCACAAGCTTCGTAAAGTAGTACTCGGTCATAGAATTGGATCCCCTCGGATCGATTGAAGATAAGACCTCGTAACCAGAGAACCGTCTCGTCTAACAAACTGTACCCTGCCAATATTAAACTCACTATAATTCACGGAAAAAAAATGAGCACCGAGATCTCGGAGATGTTTATCGCATTAATATAATACGGCATTAAGATTACAATGGGTCGGCTCAAGAGAGGTCCAATATAAGGAGCTCACAGGCTCCGCGTGCTTTGTTGTGAAGATAACTTTATGCCTCAGAAAGCGGGGGACAGTATAAAGCAACCACGGCTTTCAATAAAGCCAATGGTCCTTCTTAGATGTTATACTCTCTTGTTCATATCCTTTGTACAATAATGCAATGTTATTGTGCCCTCATGATAATATTACTGCGCTTAAAAGGTTTAATAGCAACTCAGTTTAGAATATTTATGTAGTCTATTACAATGACATATTGTGCGCACTGACGGCGTATTACTTAAGCAATGACCGAAAACGGTAACACGCAAACAGCCCTCCAATACGCAAAAGGTAGGAAGGGGAGCCGAGACTGGCGCAAGCAAGATTGCTATCAAACAGCGCCGCAGTCCTTATAGTAACAGACAATCGCGGCTCCGCAATTACAAACAAGTTATTTACAGCAGACCATACGGAGATATTTTAAGCTTATTTCCATCTAATCTATTGATTCACGCACGCGGCATTGCACGCTTTTAACGTTCTTATTTAGTCCAATCGGTATTCCGACTTGGTACCAAATAAGGCCGGGCCGCATTTATCATTGCTCAAGTGTTTCAGCACCCATCTTTATTTCACTTGATAACGATGAAACTTCAAAATTGCTCTCTTTATTTACTCCGAAAGCTCGTACGAGTGAAATCGTAAGCACGATCGGCATGAAAAGATCGAATTTATTAGTTCATAAGTCATGAAGGGTAAGTAATAATCGTCGACAATGGGCAATAAAGAGTTTATAGGCAGTAAAGTTCGATTCCCTCGCACGTCGGGGCTCGGAAGTCAACTGCACGAAATTCAGAGTTATAGCCACCTAACTTATACACACCCTGAACTCAACAATCGATTTTCAATGTAAACAATTTAATTACATTGGAGTATGTCTCTCTCGTCGAGTCGGCTTTCGTGTTGTTACTTAGGAACTTTTGATTATACCATTAACACCTACAGTTTACGACTTGATTGAGTTCGAATCAATAATCTTTGTCAGGAATGTAATAAAGTACCTTCTAGAATTACTGTTTACGATGTTTGTTGTTAAATAACAAAATAATTATTTACGTGACGCCGTAAACATTTTACGTCGATTTTTATGTTTGACATTAAATTCCGAACTGAATGTTATCTAATTTTAAATATAAATGACTTAACTGTTTGCCCACAGAACAGTTCTGATGCAACCCGTTTATAATTACATATTTGAAACCAGTCGCAGTCGTTGAACGATTTGGTTAACGATTATTACAGAGCAGTCGTTGCAACTAGTTTAATCGTAAAATGTATTTAATAAAAACTCCTCATCGACTATCATTCCGTATTAAGAGATATAAATAACTTTTCAGTTATTCATACAACAGTACCGTTGAGAATGTTGCGCTTGCGTCGGTGGAACGGAAGACTAATAGTTATTATCACAGACAACTACATTTTATGAAATAGCTGGTGTTTACCGAATTGTTTAAAGTAATTTGTGTAAACAAAATGCGGGGCCGTCAAACAATGGTTCAGAGGTAAAGTACACACCCTTGGGTATAGCATTACAAGGAATATAATCTTACCGCGACTGGCAGCGAATGTTTAAAATAAACAGAGATGGGCCGCGGCCGCGCCCGCCGCCTCCTATCATAACATTATTGTTTTCATTGCTCGCCCAGCGCTGGACGTGGCTAACCATAACCAGTTAAGTTACCGACGTAACCTCAGATGGCCCGCCATCAACCTTATTTGAAATTTAAAAATAATGTAAACAAAACACCTGTAATATGCCATAACTAAAGCAACCACTTGTACTGACGAAGAACTTGTTAGAACTCTGTTTACATTGCATTAACCATTCTTTATAACGGAGTTTTGTTTGAACAAATTAATTCACACCAACAAAGGTGTACTTAATACTGTTTGTTGATAGATAACATAGTTACGATAATATATGCTTATGAGAGAGAATAAAAAGCTAACGCCTAAAAGTTTGTTCAGTCGTGCAGCGAAGGGACAACAGCTTTATTAGAAAGCTCTAAAGATTCTTAACAATGCCAATCCGCTGCGAACAGTATAAAAACGTAATTGGTATCTTCAAACGCGTTTCACCGAAAATCAATCGGAGATATCTTCTATCATTTTTCTTTAGAACTGCAAGAGTTCATTGTTAGCTAACTAGAAAGAAAAGATTTGTCCTTTTTTGTTCATACAAACGCGGTGTATAACCTCTGAAACGACCTTTACATTACCTTTGTGGAGGTTATGTAAGTGGGCTATGCGTAACAGTTTATCACATTGCTCTGTTTTGACTGCTCGACCACCTCGCTGTATTAGATGGAAGGCGGCGCGGTGCGGGCGACAATGGAATGTATTACAAGTACGCTGTCACAGCCGGTTTAAGCTTTTACAATGATTAGCCGAAATCCAGTCACGAACTATTATTGATGAGAATCGATATAGAGGACCCGAAATAAGTTGAGATGCTTAAATACACGGATATCGTTTCTTGACATGTGTATTGTCAATGACCTCGAAATTTCTGGTTGTAGAGCAAACAAAACCGTTCTCAGAATCAATGACTGATACATGGTAGTTACACAAATAATGCATTATTCTGTTTTGTTTCTCGAAGCGGATGCGTGTCCCAACCATCCCAACTCATTCATTTTCATTAGTTCCCATTATGTAATCAAAACACTAAATGCAACGGACGCATCGAGGAAGCAAACCGTATAAGGTACAATCAACCGCAATAATGGGGTAGCCAACCGAAGACCTTGAAAAGCCCTATCAAAACGAAAGGAGTTTTTTTACATCATGGCACCATATTTGTCGG
This sequence comes from Agrochola macilenta, assembly GCA_916701695.1. Classification (NCBI taxonomy): domain Eukaryota; kingdom Metazoa; phylum Arthropoda; class Insecta; order Lepidoptera; family Noctuidae; genus Agrochola; species Agrochola macilenta. The sequence goes on from OU753562.1 coordinate 12,837,571, forward strand.
AGAATAGAAAAGAAAACAAAGTTTTTATTCTTTCCAAATGTTGCGAAAGATCATTGTTACATTTTACTTCCATAAAGTGACTCTTTACGCAGCAGTAATAAGATGTAAAATCCTTCACCGGATTGCGCATATTTCACTTTGTTGGGATCGTAAAGATTCGCTTACCTGCTTGTTTGTTGTGAGTAGGAAAGGGGCCATCGGGCGAACCTTTTTTTATCATTGAATTTTATGTGTGGGAATTTTAATGTGCACCCAGAACGGCACGTTCTGCTTCTCACAGCTGGGCCGCAGTTGCTGAGGATTCTTGCAAAACACGTGTCGCGGTGGTAATAAAATGTCTAGTAACGCTTGCTTTAACGCCGGAATAAAGAACATATTTCTGAATAACGATAATGAAATGAACATTTTCTACGGTACTCGGGTCGTGAAGGTTATTTATTGTTTTATCGTAAAGCCGCAGCTGCATGTTTTCAATTACTACCGGATGATTGATGTAGTAGTATAGTATCTTTCCACACTCAAACAAGTTTATCGCCGCTATCGATAGCTGGGCTAGTATTAATATTATCTGAGGGCTCGCAGACGGCGCGGCAGAAAACGCAACGTCATCGATCTCACACTCAGCTGCGGCTCCTCGCCGGTCCCTTGAAATTACTTCAATCATTTAAAATAAACACGCCTTCCTCGAAATGTGTCGATAGAGGTAGCTATTGGTCCCATCATACCATCATAAAATCCACTTTGATTTATGATACACTCCGCGATCCTCAGTCTCAGTCGCTTTTGCATCTGCCGGTGTTTTTTTTAGGTTGCAGGATATTGAAACTTTTTGGTTTATTTCGGAGATATGTGACTCCACATCTGGTTACATTGATATCTAATTAATGACAATCATCAAAATTACGACCCCATAAAGTCTAATCATGGAATGTAGCATTTAATTCGTTTTCGTAATCAACTAATAAGAAGTAACTAATGTTTGAAACAGCTGGAATTCTAGCAAGAAATCCAACGGGCGGCGCGCAGCGGGACGCCTCGACAATGCCAACCAAATTAAAAGGAACCGTAAACGTTTCCACTTGAGCCTTGCTAAAATTTATTGCTCTGAGTTTTTTCTCTTGTTTCACTTGCTAATGAGATTCGAATGCTGCAGCTGTATTATTCGAGATGTCTGACGAAGATTAAAAAAATCCTGCTGAGAGTTTCTATTTACGGTATTGCAGGAGAAAAGATGTTTACCGCAAATTAAAGCCTTTCGTTTTGTTTTTTGTTTACGTAATACTGATTTAGTTTCTTAGCAAAACGGTACGGGTGAACCGACATAAAATATTCTACCGCTACGCATATTGAAATTTGCGCGAGTAGACGCGAGTAGATTGTAGAGCGTCTTATTGCAAGCGATAGGTATGATGAGAAACGAGAATCTTGATTCGGAATTCTATCTCGATGTTATAAAGCTGGTATTGAATCGGAGGCAGTTCAACGCGGGTGGTCCTTAGGCTATGTCGACTGAGCGAAGCAAGAATGCAAATTTCACTAGTGTTGCTGGCCAGTATGTTCTTGAACTCTGTTGCAACTAAATGAAGGCGGCTAACCATAAGCCCGGCTAGGAAATTACTAATTAAGAACTCCATAATAAGGCTTTAAATTATACGTTACAAACTATTGTGCTACGGGTATGTAATTATAAGCTAGCAAATCGCCGATTGAAAAATATGATAAGGTAAGTAGTGTAGAGAATTTTGTTACGAATACACGACACGACATTGGGGGAGTTATCGATACGATCGAAGTTAAAAAAAGAAAATGGTGTGGAACGAATGATGCAATACGAATTAAGTGCGGCAAACTAGATCCATGGAATAAAGAAGCGCTCTTTTGACGGGCTGACGGAGCTAAGTACGGACAAAGGGACAATAGTGAAAGAGCAAAGTACCGAAGCGTGGCGATCCAGTGCTTGCTTCCGGCAACGTGGGAACGCCTTTTTATGGCTATCGATAATTTCTAGTCTGATATTCGATATCCATAATCCACCCCTCATTTTATAGTCTTTGTGTCCCTGTCCAATCAATTTGGTTTAGATAATAATGTAAAGCATTAACGATTTGTGAGTAAATGAGAACATTAAGATTTTTTTTCAAAGACAACAATTTCGAATATAACAATTTTATTATCTATACATATTATAAAACAAAGTAGCTTTTCGAGTTGGTCTTCTAAACCACGCAACAGATTTTGATGATGTTTTCACCATCGTTTAGAGAATTTATTCCGGAAGGTTTATGTGTACAATACGTTAATATTAAAGTTTCGTTTACCTAAGAAATCTCGATATTATGTCAAGACGTAAAAACCGTGCGAAGCAGGAGCGAACTAGTTAGTTATAAAACTAGAAAATAACGTCTTACTAGAAAGAAGTACCTATTTGTCATGTTTATTGTGGATTGCATTAAAATAATGTGAATTGATACACAAATAAAAACAAAAACTCAAGCAACTTTTTGATAAAATGGCATGACTGGCATGACTTTGGCAAATCATGCTACGTTTTGTTGTTAGTCTCATACATTCATCGTAATAGGTATATGTATACAATGCCCAAATTATCGACGACCATTTCAATTGACTCTTCTCTCATCTTAACTGTACTACCAACCAAATTATATTAAAAGAGTTTCCTAACTAAATTCCAATTCATGTTTCGAACGTCTGTCTACACAAAATCGAAGTGCGAGTCCAATCCGCCTCCGCCCATCGCTACATTCCTAAACAATAGTTCATCAAATGGTATCGGTTCACTCGACGTGTCATTTCACGGACCATCGGCCGTCGTACCATTTAGCACTTCCATTTTCTTGACGAGAAACGCTTTTCTACAATTACCAGTTTTACCACCCTTTCACAATACCGTTTTAGCGCAAAATCATGCTATTGCTCATGTTCTATTAGCATATTATTATCCATTATTATATCATGACCAACAATGACAAATTGCGTAGCGTAAGTGGACTTCAATTTCATTCATGTAAACGGGCTTCAAGTACCATTTACAATATTGCCTTCGTGTTATTTGCTGCTTTGGTAATTTGAAGCTTTTATCGCTGTTGATCAATTCATCGTGTATTTGCTTCTCGAACATTTCTGCTGTCCGGCAATCGTCAAAAAAAACTATAACGATTCTTTTTTCTACACCATCGATTGCAGTTCCGATAAGTATATGATACAAAACTAACAAGTGAGGGTTGCTCTTGCCAAATCCTGCCCCAACATCGGAAGCTCCTCACAGTTTCGGGAAGCATGATTTATTGGACAAACTTACGCCATTACTCATCTCACCATTCGTTACTCCAATAAAAAGACCGTCTTCCGATAATTTATTGGGAGGAGTATGGATTTTTTATTATACACGTCTATTTTAGAGTGCACTCTGTCGCACTGTTATTACTTCATAAATAAAAGATTTGATTTACTATATCCTCAGAATGCCATTAAAACTTTTTGAGAGGTCGTATGATAGTTTATTCCATTTTACGGCTGTTTTATCCTTTATGATGTTTCCATGTACATATTAAGTTTTGATGAAATATTTGGGGCTCTTCAAAAACAAATCGTAGCCGGTTCCGAGGACAGCTGATGCGGTGAACAGGTGAAAGCATTTAATCACTAACAAGAGCTCAAACACAATAAACAGAGACTGTAAAGCAATAAAAACTCAGATGTATGTACAAAATTAAATTATGCATGCGACAGTTATGACTGACATTAAATATACTAAAATTGTTGTCAAAGCGACTGTGCGTTTCGTTGGAAAAATAAATATGCGCTTAGCTTAAAGATAAATAATAATTTGCTACATAATAAACTGAATAATACAAATACAATTAAATAGTAAATACAATACCTTTGAGGGTGCGATCATTAGTGGTCGAACTTGAATAGGATGAAACACAAATGTACGAATTCAGATTAAGTTGTAAAAGTTTCAACTTTACCAAATTACTAAATAACTGATACTTCGCATCAACTTCTCAATTAAACTGACGCGGCACATGAAACACGACTTCAAAATACAGTTTAGTTCACTTTACAAGACGTATCACTGAAGGAGATAAAAATTTAACTTCTCATAAACTTACACTCACAGTTAAGTTAAACTCACTTAGAAGTTAGGTTCTAGTTAGTTGGACAGTAACACTGTGTCCATATAGCGAAAGCTTCTCAATTGTCCAAATAACACTGCACAATTATAATGTGTCGCACAAGGTGTAATCACAAGACCGGGCGGACCGGTCGGCGAGCGGCGGATAGTGACGGCAAGTGACGGCGAGTAGCGGCTCGGTACGTACGGCGGCGTGGAGTCGCGGCGGCCGCGCGAGCCTCTCTGCCTGCATCACGAAACCCTACGGCGCGCGCGGGGGCCGCCGATAGACGAAAATGGCTTCACAAGTAAATTTTTTTCTCTTTCCTCCTTTAATATTCCGCATATGCCGTGCGCGGCCGGCGGTGCGAGCGCATGCGTCCCAACCCCGGGCCCATGTAGGGGTTGTAATGTAACGCGATGCACCCGCACTTTACATAACTTATTGGGCCGTTTATTGAAGCCACTGTTTAATACCCTTTCCATGTCAGCTTTGTGCGTAGCTTCCTCGACATTCATGTTCAAAGCGAGAGGTTATTAATCCTCGTTCAAAATACTTTAATCTAACAGAAACTGTTCATCAATCTCAATGTAGAGTGTTAGTGTTGCTTGCACGTGAACTTCCACCGAACAATGATGGGTAAATTGTACATAGTTTGTTTTAATTAACGCTTACCTCTTATACGCCGCCTCACCTCACAGAAGTTTAAAATTATGTTTTAGTATCAGTTCCACTGTACTTGTTTGTTAGTAAAAGGGATTACACGAAACTACTTAACCGCCGTCTCTTTTCAACCGAGAAAGACTTTTCATTATAGAATTAGTCCTGAAGTAAAGTGCTTTAGATTCTCTCCATAAACATTTTTTTAATTTATGAGGAAATCTCTTTATGAACTTATTCTTTGTCGGTTTATTTCGAGCTTTTTTGCTTCACAAAAAATAGTGGAGAAATGTAGCCGAAATAAATTCTTTATTGCTTAGCGCTTGGACGCCCATTAGCGCATCTACTACATTTTATTTTAGTTCAACGACGGATTGGCGGACTTGTTTTAAAATTAATTTGATCCAATTATGTTTATATGATAGTCTTTTATTTGTTTAAGCTTAGGAGATAATGTCAATCTAGGATCGATGAAGAAGAAGAGGCAAGAAGCAAAAAGATTCCTGTTTCAGTGAAGTTTTCGCAAAGTCAACAGTAAGAATGTTTTTCAAGTCCCACAAATTGGGTAACAATACCTCGGTACCTTATTACTTTAATAGCTGTGACATTAAGCTTATAATGTGGGTAGTTTTAAAGGAAATCATCAATGGTTTTTATACTATATATATGCTAGGATATCTAATTAGTTATATATCCATGGTTTAAGGAAATAACAAAATAAAAATAAAACTTCGAACAGGCTCCGCATAAAAAGAACATTGTATCAAAATTAGATAGAAACACAAAACTCTAAAAGACACGTCACACACATCCCCTAGTCACATTATACACTACATTCCGAACGATTCTCACACAAGTAAAATAGCAGTTTTTTTACCGAAGCTCGTGAGCAAACATCCGATTGTTCGAAGTTTTTGCATTTCGTCCACGTTCAGTGTACACGTAGTAGGACAGGTATAGAAGGCTGTGTACTCGTTGACAGTGCGCCGAAATACGGCCGAGCGAATTAGCATACAGTTCCCATGTGCACCGTCAATCGGCCGCGTCCTCTATTCGGCTTCGCGCCATGCTTTCGTCTTTTATGTCATCAGCGAACTATAGCAACGCGAAATAGTGATGTGAAACAGTTTGTCAAGCTTTTTGTTGAGCTATTTTATCGATATCAGTTTGGAAATAAAACGAGGCTCTACTGTCAAACCGATAGAGTATCCAGTTTTTATGAAGTGTAATAAATACTTATGAATGTTTAGGAGTACGTATCGAGTTATTGACTGTGTTAGTCAGTATCTCATCGTTTTTATTAGAAAAGTGTTATTATTGACGTAATATATACAATCTTTAAATCCAATAGATTGCAATATTAAATTTCTCACCAGGCCTATTCGTAGTGTGACGTTAATGTCAATAAAAATTACATTGCTATTGAATATTTATTAAATGCTAATGATGGGAAAGGTTCAATTAATGCTTGCACTGTAAACATTTATATTTTATTTGCATTTTAATAGACATAAAATACACCTACACCAGAATTTGGAGTGAGATTTTTTTATTAGGAACGTAAATTCTCTCGGTTTTGTGACCTTTGTTTTCTAAACGTTACGTTCCGCTTGTCATATTTTGTGCACCCCTAGTTCTGGATAGGCTTTGATCACAGCCTCATCTGTAAGCCACGATGTGGCCTACGATTCAGCACGCTTGCCTAAAAGATGTCTATTCACGTTTGCCTTGAGGGCTCTAAGGTAAAAGCGTTCCCGTTTTGGCCTATTTCTTTTCAAAACGGCTTCTAGTTTCACCTAATTAATATTAAGTTACCAAATACTTTATTATAGAGTCAAGATACGCTATAAAGTTTATAGCGTTACTCAGAATACAAGACTTCATTATTAGATGGATGATTATGGGAAAATATTGTAATTTTTATTTATTGAGCAAGGCATACCAACGACATATTTACAAGAATAAATAATAGGTAATCACAAATCTTTAATACTGCGTAAATAAATTACTTACCTATGCACGAAATTCTTAACATTTTTACTGAAAATATCTACTATTAATTTAGGTACATTTTCTTTGCCAAACATATTTCACTTTTCTGAACTTTATAGGAACTTTGTAGCGTTACTACGCTAATCAGTTCATTTCCAGATAATTCTGATTCTTTCAGCGTATTTACGGGTTTTCATCAAGCCATCCAATCTCCGAGATACAGAGAGATAAACAATTTTATTAGACTGTCAGTAAACAGTTACTTTTTATTAAAAAGGAAAATTCGTATAAATTGACAATAGAAAGAAAGTCACTAACGAACACAATTATAATAACAAAGGCTAAATAAACGTTGACCTAAATTCGGCTTTAAACATAAAAGAACGCAATTCCTTCTTTTGAAAGTTTCGTAAAATCACGGAAAGGCATTATGAATGTATTGTTGAGGTGCTAAAACGTAGTTTCGATATGCATTCATTGTGGTCTCAAGCCTGATTGTAGGATTGCGTGTGCCGACTTGATAACTAAGCTAAAAGCGCACTCTGTTATTAAAATATGGATATTCCGTACTGTAGCAATATTTCTTTTTAATTAATCTGAGGAAAAAATGAGCTAGAATTATTTATGGTTTTTTAAAGTGATGCATCACCCTTGTAGTTCATTGCCGAGCAAGCTATTTAATCGAGTTAGTTTTTGTTGAGAATTATTTGTAGTTATTGGAACTTGCAATCGTCCACATATAAGGCTAATTGTACCTTACTCAATTTACAAACTTGTTGATACTATGTATGAGTGCTTTTGAGAAAATGAGAATTTACTTAATATGGTTTCTGGGAATATGACATTTAGCGCATAAACCTCATTACTTTATTAAAATAACCATTGCTAGATGATTAATTTGACATAGAAACCTTAGTTTATTTTAGAAAGCTACAGGAACAAAAAAATTACTAGTTTTTTTTCCAACAAGGGACCACTATCAGAGGATAATGATGAATGTGCTGTGTTTAATAGTCAAAGACATTAAAATTATTTACTTATTCCACGTGGTACGTGCACAACTGTAGGTAATAAACACCTGTACTTACTTAGCACTGTGGTATACATACCTGTATGTATTCCTATAAGGAGTTTTATTTTTCTCCATCATCTTTTCGGTCGCATCCAACCTAGTCTTTCCCAAAATTTTCCACGTAGGGCCGGCATCGTCTGGTTGCACGTAAACACAAATGCCATTAACAGCTGACTAAGCGACGCGAACGCCTCCACCACTTTTACATAGCTATTGCCTTTATTTTTCCATTTCCGTTCTTATTAATTTTTCACTTAACTTTGCTTTTAGTCCGTACATTTCGGGTGTAAAAAGTTTAAGAGTCGTGTTCAAAATTCATGAAGTGCAGAATACAATGTTTTTTGAAAAGCTCATTTTAGAATTTAAATAGGTACATTTAACCTACAATGCAAAATTTTGTCCGCAACAAAGCAAGCTTGTAAAATACTCGTACAATCCGTATTTCCACAATTAACTTAGAAACTACGAATTAGTTTAACAGAGGCTGCTTTTCAAATTATCGTAATGGAGATCTGTGTACTCTGTGTAGACAAAACATGGCCGCTAATGAACGGTACACAACACAAAGTTGTAAGAAATTCGTTTTAGGTACCAGGATACCTGAAGTAGTATCATCTAACTGGTTATTATGGTCGTAGGCCCACAACTACTCTTAAGCCGTAAATTATTAGTACTTGTGCACTGTTACCGTCCGGTCCTTGGTCAGATGTGTAATTATCGTACAGCTTTAAGTGGGTAATATGTATGTATGGATGTTGCAAGCACAGGTACACAATATATGGGCTACGCAAAAAGCATGTTGCGAATAGCGCAGCGATACAAAACCTACGTATCTACAGGAAAGTGATGGAGTTTATTGTTTATGTTATTTTTATTTTTTAAATGTTACAGTTTTCTGCTTTAGCTTTTCACTGAATTTGAAGTGCGTACTCTCAAGTCTCAAACTGCAACAATTTAGACGTAAAGACTTCTTTTATATTAAATCATATTCCAGTCGACAAGCTTGACTGGCAGACGTCATTATTCCAGCAATTAAAGGTCTATTAAAAACGTCTACTTATTTACAGTTACGTATTCAATTAATTAAAATTAATTCAACAATAACAGTGTTAATATCCCACAGATAAAGACATTCAATTTGTAATAAATTTCTCACTATCTTTCCCTTCCAGTATTAAAAACAACAGTTTTAGATAACATATCAATTAACTTCATAAATAATAGTCATCAGAGTATAGTATAGAATTTTATGAGCTCTATTTTATAGTTAAGTTTTATTGGCAGATATCAATAACGATTGCATATATTAACGTCAGCGACAAACGAGTATAATAACTAGTTCTTGTAACGTGTTATAGTTATCACCTCATTCAATAGTGCAGTACAAAGAGGTATGAAGTAAGCTGGATATGGCATAGTCTTTCTTATATTTAGGTATATTTTCCCGAAGTCTCGTTTCCCGATAGCTTTAACCTGGAAGTCTTCAAGTCTCACCATGGTCGCACTGCCAGCAAAATATAGACGGCTTTATGGTGGATATATCACCAGCCGTCTGATCGATCGCGCAACCTACCATAATTTTTTTGGCAGTGTGGCCATGTTTGGGCCGCTACTGGTGTGCTAGTGAGACATGGCCCTTACCATCTGATAAGATAGGTTCAAACGCGAGTATGTCAATTACTAAATTAAATCAAATCTTCTCCTAGAAGCTCCAGAACATTGACTTAAGAACAAAAAGAACCCGCTCAACTATAGTTTAAATATACCAACCAAAGTTTAAGTACCAAAACATGTACTTTGTTACTTAATCGTAATTTATTAACAATCAAATTTTAAAGAAGTTAAGAGTTTCTTTAGTTGAAAAAGCTTTTTATTCATTTTAAAGAAAAATTAACTTGCAGCACTGCTAATTGAAAGTCATTTGAATCATTAATCGAAACTGGTTCACTTACTTTTTGTTATTTTTTTAAAACAATATATCTCTCATCTTAATTTACACTAAATTACTGTTATTTAAAAGTCAAAGCAGTAAATGAATTTCATTAGTTTCAAGCCAGCACTTCCATTGTTTTAAAACATGCCATATTTACAGAACATCTTCAATTAGGTACACTTGAAATCAGTTAACAAAATAAGAAAGTTGCACTAACCTCGCACAAACAAAATAACTCATATACAAATAAAGTGTGAAAAGAGCAATTCCCCGAGGCCATTTCCTGTATAAATCCTGTAAGGTCTACTGAGGAGTGAATAAAGTAGTGTTACCAGATAGCACCTCATTAGTTAGCTCCAAACGAGCTTGCTGCAAAAATAAACTCGCGTTACTATTTACATAATTGAATTACATTTGAATACTGCAGTTTTCTTGTAGGCTAGATTAGTTGGTGTTGAACATGGCCTCAAATACCTTCGTTAAGTAGCCATTCAACTGGTAAGGCAGGTAAAGAGGATATTTCTAGATGTGTGAAGCGATTTAAATAAACGTCGGTATTGAATCTATAACGCTAAGTTTATCTGATCTAGTACAGATTAGAGTTTTTTTTAATATGTTGAAGGTAAACAGACGTATTTTATTAACTAGAAGGCTTCCTAGCCGTATCTTCCAAAAATATCGTTTGTGGGAATTTATCGTTGTGACAAAGTAGGTAGCCAATTCACCCAGCCTTATGTGTAGATAAGTTTGACCACCGTGATCTACTGCTGAACATACGCTTTCATCTAAAAGATACAACACTAGAAAAACTTTACCCTTTTCCTCGCTTTACACTCGATACCTGAAACTGAAAATACAACAGCACGAATTTCTTTTCACGGGAGCTATACCCACACACACACACACACTGTTTGCCTGATTGATAAAAAAATCCACCCCTCTCGACATGATGATTTTATAGCTTTTTGATTACCGGGGTATTACGGGGTGGAACAGTGGAAATCCCATTAAAATCGTTGCGCAAACAAAATGATTTTTGACGGTTTTTTCGCGAATATTCAGTCTGTGAGCTTATTCATATTCGCAATCTTATCACGTACTTTATCATGACAGATAACAACTTCTGTTACACACCACGGTAACATGAGACGGAGGATGGTAGATAGATATTTATCTAGGTATATTTATCTAGAAACTTTAATTAATTATTGGATCAAAGCGAGTCTTACAAAATAATCAATGTTTCAAACATTGATTATTTTGATCCATCTAAAAAGTACTACTTACCTTTTTTCAAACATATAATCCCAGACTCCTACAGGCGTTTTTTCCCGTTAGAGTTATTAAATCCATCAAACAATGAAATCCATTAATCCTTTGTTATGAGCTTAGATTCAAAACTACAAATCTCTCTATGCGGCTTTTATCATGCAAACGAATGGACAAATCCAATTTCAAAACCTTTAAAGAAATTAACCAACTAAAATTCGAACGTCGGAATATCGCACACAATACGTATCCAAAATCCTCCTACATGAAAAAACCTAACTGAAATGGCGAACCTGTGTCATTTTATTCTCATCTAATGCGTGGAAATACCTACACAGTGAAACAGTTTCGGTCTGGCTTTTTCAGAGATGAGGCGAAACTGAAGTTAAAACTGATCATGCATGTTACCCTGTCTAAACACTCGTATAACCCGTCTTCTGTTGACAATCAGGGTAGAATGTAGAACACAATATTTACGTTCAATTACAAGCTTTTTGTTTATCACTAACAGTGTGAATGGCGAGGGTGTCTGCCCAAGTTTGTGCCATAAAGGCGGCGATGACGACAAGCTCCCTTGTTGATATTCATGTCGGGACAGTGGTCCGTGCCTCCGTCGAAGCCGCGTCAGCTAAATTACTTTATTACTGCCGTCTATAGGTAAATAGCTACAATACTAACTGCTGTTACGCGGCACTTGGGGGTTAGAACAGTGTATTTTTGTTTAAGCTGTTTTTTTTTGTCGGAATAAGTGTAAATACAGTTTTCAATCCTAAGCAAAGTTCACTCCAGTTTGACGCAAAAAGACATTATAATTGGCATGGTCGTTTTATTAAGTTAGAGCAACTCTTCATACTACATACATTAAACATTTTCGAAGAGAGGCCATATTCAAATATCTCTTGATAAATGTCACCATTATTATTTTTATCTGCGGGAAGGGGACGCGCTCAGAGGGATGTGAACCCCACAACTGAAGGGTTCACATAAGTAAAACTTTGCTTATTAGTGAATTGAAGCATCTTGAAATAATATTCGTAAAATAATATTTATATTACAGCCAGTTGTTTTGCTGGGCCCTTGAATAAATTTGAAAGTACCTACCTATTAACCGTGAAAATCTATTTGATTGTACTCCAAGGATGCTTTGATCATGTCTCAGACTCTTCATAATTTTATTGTTCACAATGTTGATATCAAAATATCTCCAAAACAGACGACAATGATACAATAGCCTTACAGACAATGATACAAGAGCCTTACAACCCCATAATCACATCAACTGAGCGGAAAATATCTATAAAGAAGATGTTCACTACCATTCATAAAGCGTATAAATGTAAATGAGAGAACATGTCACAAGAATAAAAGACTCGAGATGGACGAATCATGTAAGCAAATGAAATCGTAAGAATGTGTAATGAAACCACAAGTCAAGTGCGATGGACACAGACAGACTTCTAAAGAAATGTTATGAAGCTCCTTTTCATAGAAATGATGGACTTGAATATTTAAATATATGTTTATTAATATAACTTTATCTTCTTTAAAGCTTCGCTATTTCTAAAGGTTCTATTACTATTTTATATAAGGAGTAGTTAATGGGTTTAAGCATCCAGGCAAGTTAGGCCGAAATGCTTGTAGATGAATTTACCTAAGGAGCTTAATAAGTCAGTCAAGATGTAAAGCTAGACTGAAATTATTTATTGGAGAAGAGAGCTGGCGAGTGTCTAAGAACTGAACACTTGAAAGGTGGAGACTATGAAATTAGCTAAAGTAGTGTGTATTGACGCGGGGTTTTACTTGAAAGAGACCATAGATTAATTGGCTAAAATAACATGATTCTCACTTAATGGTATTTAATATTATGTCTGTGGTGATAAGCTTGTCGTCAAGAGAAATAAGTAATTCCTACTTTTCCAAAATACCTAACTAAGCCACGAAAACTAATATTATTATGTATTTCGATGTCCCAGCAATTCTAATGGCATTAATAGTTCCAATATTTGTGTTCTTACTTTAGCTCCGACAGTTATTACTGCCTTTAGTTGGCAACAAGATTATTACTATATCCGCCAGCATGATTTGTAATAATGGCTTTTATTATTTACAAACAGAAACTCATATTTCATACAATAGTCAGTAGTCACCAATCAAATATAATTTCGTCAAAGTTGGTAGACAACAAACATAAACAAGTGAAGGAAGTACTAAATGAAATTGCAAATAAACGAAAACGTCAAGTTATACAAAGTTTAGTGTTTTCCTCACAGTTTTAATAAACAAACAAAGAAATAAGGAAAGTTTTGGCCGGAGGGTACTTATTGTTTTGCTTGACCTCGATAACCGAAATTAGAATAGCGCAGGGCAAAACAAATTTGTGAAAACACCGTGACGAATATTCAACATGTTTTATGGAGAGACGGATTTAAAAATGGTGTTTATTTTCCCCCGTTTTGAAAAGAACAACCACTATTCTAGATTGGTTTTTATAAAATGAATACACCTAATAATGTTTACTACGTTCACCCACTAAAATGATTAATGAGCATCATACCCTGCTTCAGTTTCGAAAAGCTTTCAGTTTACACGGCTGAACCTCGCGTCCTAATAAAGTATGTAACCATTATTATCCGAATTTTTCGTTGGATTTGCAACCCGTAGCGTAGCAGCGAATCGCTACGCCACTGCACCAACCGTGGTGTTAAACTACATTCACTGCTACGATCTGTGCTACGTTTCTGCTAGTTGTAGCAACGTTTTTATTACATACCTATTTATAAGTGCGACCGGTATAAAAGAACTTAGTTTTCCTCTTTATAGGTACAAACTAAAAAAATAGCAACACAATAGTTCCGAGAAAGCGAAAACTAATGACGAGATCGCCTATCTCGTAGGCTTATTTTTCCCACTTCGATTTGTTGCATTCATTCATCCAGTGCTTCAGCGGTCATGATTACTCGTTCGCGTGAGCACCTCTGATAGTTTCGTGGCCGCACAAAAACTACCGGTTATCTGTACAAAATGAACGATCGAAATGAACCATAGATGCATAAATAATATAATATATATGCTCACAATATTAAATAATGGTATTCGTGACCCGTGCGTCTATTCTTTTCAACGCTGCGTTTGTTGTATGATGTATGGCGGGTTTATGATTAAATTAGACAATGCGGCGACAGTCATAAGATTTATATCACTGATTTATTAAACAGGCCTCTTAGATTGAGATACCGTTCGTTTTAATGTTGTTTTTAACCTGCGTATTCACACGAGCAGTTTTCTTTGTGAATTTACAACCTAAGCTTTTGTTCTTTTCTTTTTCAGAAATGTATAAGCTCTCTCTTTCTTTAAACTTACAAGCACTTCTTTTAAGCATACGTTAATAGTAAATGATGCTTAAATAATTTGTTATCAAATAAAAAGTCTTAAGTTAGACTATTTAATGGTGTGGTTCAAATGTCTTACGCAAGGTTCCATTAAAGTCTGCGTAGCCTTAAACTGAACGAAATATCTCTGTACAATTTACCTAAATTTAACCAATAACTGACATTATATTTTCTTAACAGGTTTAAGTAAAGATCGCTTTTACTTATTTTCAAGCAAATTGTGTTTTCGTTAAGTAGGATAGTTATTTACACAATAAAATTGTGGTTAATGTATTAACTATTAGGGTAATTATTCGTAAATGTATGTGGGTGGGTTGCCCAAGTTTGTAACTCAAGACCGGTGCAGGAAGGATTCAAACAACGAAAACCAACGAACTTTGTAGCTAAAAGTTATAAAACAAAACTTTGAAAAATCAATGGAACAAGAACTGAAGAGCACACGCTCCAAAACCTCGCAAAGTTAACCTGCCAACGTGAAATGTGCTTATACAAAAATAAATGCAGAATCGTAAGTAGGTATTAATCTGAAAACCAAGCCGATCAGATAAGTTCCCGCGTCCTACCTACGAAGGCATTGTCACAGTTGGCTGAGAGTCCGGCGCGCTTGCCAAATATGTCGCAACAGATAGCGTGCCGTCGCGTACGCCCGCCGCCGCCGCCCGCCGCCCTCAGCCGCGTTTTGCCAGAGATTTACTACTGAAATTCTGTCACACTCTCTTCCCAACACGACGCGCCGAATGCGCGTTCTATACCAACTCAGACTTCAATACAACAGTTGGGGAAGTTTGCTGATTTATTTTCAAAATTTTAAAGAACTTAACAACAAATATTTGGTTTCTTGTTGGTTTGGCTTTGTACAGTATTTTCCTATTGAAGAATTTTGACGTATTCGGTAACACAAAGCTACGTGCCGTATTTCAATCACCAAACCTGAAACCGTGGCGAGCTCACTGAATTGAACAGTAGAAAAGTTTTAAATGGTGTAAAAACACGAAAATATGCAAAGGACGCGATTATTTACCCACACGGGAGCGACTGATATGCAAACGGAAAGTTGGTGTGTGTGGTTTTAAATTCGGAAAGTTTTTTAATTTGTTCACTCGTTTCGGCATGGGAGTGACATGACGAGCGCGGCAAGCACTCCGTCGTCGCCGCACGGCACGGTCGAGCGAGCACAAAAGGCGAGCGCAAGCGCCGATTCAACTATTCCGCAGCTCGAGTACGTGCTCTCGGTAAGTTCACGCGTCGCCTCATTATTTCGCTTCGAGACCGCTTCCTTCTAAATAAATGTTATTAAAATGCAAAAGTAATATTTTTAAAACGTCAAGTTTAAACGTTTCGTTGGACTACGGACTACTACGCGGCTCGGGCGCGTGCAATTAAGATTTGCACGTGTGCTTCTGTTTGTGGAATGTGTTTTACGTTTTCCAAAGGGTTTTTTTAATCTTACGACTTTCAGGAGGAATTTAATAACTTTGCTGAGTTATAAGCGTATGTAAATGAATGCATATGAATTTACTTACATAAATGATAAATGCCGGTGAGGATTTATTACATCGTAGTTAAAAACTAAAAGAGGATGTTTTATTTTCACAGGTTCTAAATATTTTCTGGTTGTTAAAAAGTTACAACCGTATCTTATTGGGTAAAACTCGTAATATTCTAGAGAAACCGAACTTGAAAGTAACGGTAACGGACTTTACCTGTAGCTAGCATTAAATTAAAACCTATTCCCATGCGGGCCGAACGTTAAACAGGCCAACTTTTACAAGATTCGCCACTGTTATGAAACTCCTAAAAAGAGCCTGATTGAGACTGAAACTTTCTAGAATAGTAATTAGTTTCCTTCGTCTGAAAACTCTGAGATTTTAATAACCGGATAACTTTGATAAACTTCAGTGAATTCGGTGGCTCCTGTTACAGTTGCGAAGATTTGCAGGGCTTAACTTGGACCAACATAAACTGCGAGCTTAGAAATCAATACCCGACTTGATTCTCTTCTCAGATAAAAGAATTAGCTTCTATAGCTTCAATAGAGTGAAGTACTTTAAGGTTAGATCGAAGATACGAATAAAAGTCGATAAAACTTGCGAACTTTTCGAATAAAGATCTTCGCTTCGGCACAGATGACCTAATTTTTCAATGCTGTAAAGTTTCTTTGGAGAAACGAAGTACATAGTATGACTCAATAATATCTTTGTAGACGTAAGCATACTTACTATGTACTTACTTACATAGTAACGTAACAAAAATAAAATGAATTACTTTTTGTTGAAACAGTTTTCTTTTTTTCGTGTGGTTAGTCCCGGCCTCTGATTTGGCTTCACATGCCGTCGAGAAATATCTCTATGCCGGTTTCCTCACGATGTTTTCCTTCACCGTTTTTGAAGCAAGTGATAATTTTACAATACGCACATGAATCCGAAAAGTCAGAGGTGCGTGCCTTGGGTTCGAACTTGAGACCGGGACCGGGACAGGGGCCTGGCAGTCCGACGGTCACACCACTAGGCAAAATAATAATGATTTTATTTTATTTATTTTATAATCTTCATAGTGAACCTTTACTCGGAAAATTGAATTAAATTTAGGTAGGTTCTGATAATAAGTATTTTCGCTCATTCCTAGTATTTTATTATCCTTGTTTCTTATCGCTGCTTCACACTAACTTGTAGGTATGTATTTTGTATTGCCAATTTGTACACGCGTTACAATAAATCACACTTTTTTTTTTTCCGAAAATGCATGAAGCATTTTCAGCAAGAAAGAAATAGTGTAAACAGCAAACAGCAGAAATTATTCAATCGTTTTATTCCCGCTATTAATAGACATAGTGGGCTGGACCCGATCGTCCATAGGCGATCGGGTCAAAAAAGCGTCCATGTCTCGAAGCGTCCATTTGGAGCAAAAACCTAGGCGGCGCTTCCGTTCGCCGACAAAAGGAAATTCAATAAGAACGAATTTCCCGTGATTTACGACCACTATTTCCTCGTTAAGGCTCCGCCGGCCCTCGAGGTGTGCTGCTGCACGAGACTTCATAGTAAAGACAATTCAGTTAGTATTAGATGTAGAGAAATACCTTAGTGCGTTGTTTTAACCTTTCACGTGACCGGTATGTTCCTAGCTGAGGGAATTGTATTTTTAAAGAAGATATTCTGAGAGGACGTGACTTTGTATCTCCTTGCTACGTTGAATTGACGTTAGTTTAACTTGGTATTTTTAAAGTTCCATTTTAAAGATTATTTTTAAAG
Organism: Agrochola macilenta; assembly: GCA_916701695.1. Classification (NCBI taxonomy): domain Eukaryota; kingdom Metazoa; phylum Arthropoda; class Insecta; order Lepidoptera; family Noctuidae; genus Agrochola; species Agrochola macilenta. The sequence goes on from OU753562.1 coordinate 12,855,273, forward strand.
AACAGTTTGTGAAAGTGATGTTTAATCTACTCTGAGTATTGCGACGAAGAACACTAACAGTAAAAATCCTGTATCATATAAGAATCCATATTCGAATAAACGAGTAAATCCTGTCTATAGAAATCTCTGAATAAACAAACAAAACATTTTCTCATATAATTTTCGCAGAAAAACGAAATAAATCTGTCCATAAATGTTTAGTCGATGACCCGAAATAGGTTTGAAACAGCCCAAAGCGCTTAGCTTTACCTAACTACAGGCGAACTAAACTTGTCAATAAAATGTACCGACCTCATTTTATTGCGGGGAGACGACCCGGAAAAAAGAGTTTGGTAATCATTTTAACGTTCTATATTATAGTTATTTGTCTGATCCTTTCTGATCTGAGGATCGTTTCGTGGTGATGTAACAACCTATTGAATTATAGAGAAGTTTTAGTAAAATAGTCGATTAACATGATCGCAAATCGAAATATAAACAGACACATTTGAATGTGCCAGTCCTATGAGGAACTGATGACAGGTGTGGCAATAAAGTGCTAAAGTCAGCTAACTACATGGGTGATAGGAGATTAACCATTTTCAGAATTAGAGAAGGTCGAAGGCTCAACGAATAAAAGCTGAAAAAGGGGGAAAAAATATATTCATCAATACCTAACTGCTGCCCGCGGCTTCTCTTGCGTGGACCCTAATTATTTTTCTAAAATAAAAGTACCCTTAGTTACTCCTTATAACATCATCTATCTGCCAGTGAAAGTTCCGTCAAAATCGGTCCAGCCGTTTCGGAGATTAGTTTGAACAACGAGACAGACAAAGAGACAGATAAAAATTAAAAAAAAAAATGTACCGTGTATACTTTCATATGCATTTATTAAAAAGCTGTTATTTTGAAATAACAAACAGACACTTCAATTTTATTTATGTATATGTAACTATAAGATATTTGTATAATGTACCTATGTAATATATAATATAATATAATGTCTAATATATATGTCCTATAGGTATTTGTATAGTTTTGACATTTCAAACAGATACTTCAATTTTATTTATTTGTATAGATGTATAGAATGTGAAAATTTAAAAAAAATATATATTACTACCTAGGTTCAGATGTTAGAACATTTCATCCGTAATTTTCGAACCCAAAGGAAAATAAAAACAGCTATTCTAATTTAGGACACACACGTCCCGACGGTATACGAGTATTCCGATAGATATCCCCGTTTCACTATCGATCTGTCATTACTTTGCAGTTTACTCTTCTATGTACATAGCACAACTCAATCAAATCGCAGACTCGATTAATTTGTCTTTTAGTCGACAAAAGCCGTCGCGGAGTCAGTTCAATCGACTACTTAATCGATTGCTCGAACATCCCTATTGAAGTTTTATGCGGTCCTTTCAAAGGATTTATTTATACGGTATATTCGCAGCATGGAATATCCGTGTTGTTCTTGTAAATTCACAGCAGGAAACTTGACCCAATAAAATTTCCGTATAGGTTAGAAAAAGTTCCGGTTTGTTTCATATAAGTACAGCAAGCATGGTTGGAAATATACATGCTACGTCGCGCGTCGATACAGTTTTGAAATAGGGATGTTGAAAAAAAATAAAAATAAATTGTCCTTCAGGTAAATTATTAAAAAATATTGGACACGTATTTTTTCTTTTTTTACGTAATCAAAAGTTTAAGGCAATACATTGAGTAGGCAATGTGTTAAAATGTAGTCACTGGCCAGTAGATTTTATACCGACTTGTGACGTAGCGAGCCCGCAATCCCGGACTTTAATGCGTTTTATCTAAACAATTTGTTATTAATTTGATAAAGCAAAAAATACGTGTCTAATATTTTTTATTATCTGACTGACGGACTAAATAGTTTTTTTTTTACGCTATACGACTTTTGGCTGATTCGTAGAGTCTAAATCCTTCTAATGATTTGCTGATTATTTCTCTTTAAAAGAGTAACAAATTCTTCTAAATTGAATTACGTATTTGTATCAGAATTATTTCCCTCTCGGGATTGGAATCTAGTTCTTATGCTTACGTGCTTGCTATAGAAAGAAGCTCCTGTTTATCCGCTAATATGTGACGGAAAATTTTAAAATAAAGAACGCTAAAATACGTGCAGTAAGTAGTACGGTTTCATCTTATCGCACTCGAGTGTACATTGGGGGAGCGAATGTCTGCAATATCAAAACAAAATTCTCAACTTTGTACCGCCAATTATTGTCCCCGCAACTCACAAACACACTTTGAAATTACACAAGACCGCATCAAGATGCCTTGAGACAAATTACACCGCTTCCAAAACATTGTAAAAATGTACGCAGCCGGAAACTTCAGTGGGACCAAATAATGGGGGATAAGAACGTATGTGACGTAATTTATGTGTAAAATTTTCTCGTAAAAACTTCGCTCGCCGCGTGTTCTCTGTAACATCGAATTTTTCGAGTGGCCTCTCTCTATCGTCATGAGTATCATTAAGTCACGATTTTAAAACGATCGCCCTTATTTTTGGTTTTTTTTACTAGGATACTCCATATTTTGTTCCTTAAACACGCTCCTGGGATATCCTTTGATGGCCTGAGAGCCTGTAGGTACTCGAAAACCTTTGAGCTGTTTCGTTTGTGTAACGCGTAACAAAACACTCTTCTAAATATTTGACGAAAATGAGGATTAGGACTTGAGGACAAGATCAGATGAGATGACAGAGACTAATAAGAACACTGGAAATAATTACATGCGATAATCTCTAGCTTCTTCTTCTTGTCGAATCGATGGTCCTTCTGAACAGGATCACGTCTTGAGCCCAATAGGTGGCCATGTTAATAGCGGTACGAATGGCGTTCTTTATTTCTTTAAAAATGCAGGGGTATGGACACTCAAGCCAGTCGAGAATTGACAATCTGCCTAGGCTTTTCCCAACTATGTTGGAATCGGCCTCCAGTCTAACCGGATGCAGCTGAATACCAGTATTTTACATGGAGCGACTGCCTATCTGACCTCCACAACCCAGTAACTGGATAATACGATACCCCTTGGTAAGACTGGTTGTCAGACTTTCGGACTTCTGACGACCCGTAACGACTGTCAAAGATTCACGAATGACAGCCGGGACCAACGGCTTAACGTGCTTTCTGAGGCACGGAGGAGTCTCGGTATGTAAAGATGGTCACCCATCCACAGACCAACCCCGGCAAGCGTAGCTTAACCTAATGGTTCGACCCGTTCGGCTGTCATTACTTTACCACGAGCTCCTCCTAGTCGAGAATTGTATTCTTTAAAAACTTAAAAAAAAAAAAAAACAACCGACTTCAAAAAAAGTTTTTATTTTTCAGTTTTTAGTTGTGGTACCTACCCCACACAAATTCGAATACCACTACCCTCAGAGTAATAACTAAAGCACCACTACCTGATATATAAATAACCGTCAAAGGAAGTTATCATCATATCGTCCACATATACTAAGTGGGAAAAATACGTATTATTGAAGCTTACTCAAAAATTATTCAAGCAAAGTTAATAAAATTTATATGGGACCAATCCGGGAACAAACCCTTTCATACAAAAAAAGAATTTTCAAAATCGGTCCACAATTGACGGAGCCTCCTCCTTTTTGGAAGTCGGTTAATAAATCATCTTTATCAAACAAAGGAAGCAGCTTCAGTAAAGAAATATTAACTGAAATGTTTCATGTTGCATGTTTTAGTACCGACCTCAACGAGTAACCTACGAGTACATGCATCGAATATCCTTCGCTTCCGACCAGTGACTGTGGCGACTGCAGGCCTTCAGAATTTGCTTTGAGTACTAATACCATGATACAGCGACCAATCTGCTAACGAAGTGTGTGATCATAGCAACGTTCCACAGGATAGTTCGTTATACTGGGCTGGGCATATGGAAGTCTGTATTAATTGCTTACCCCCTTTGGTAAGGTATTTTACCCCAGTTTCTCATGAATGCAGCTTTCCGTATACCTGCTGTAACGAAATATGCTGTACATTACAAAGTGTAGGTACATAAAAGTGCGCGCATATTAAGCACCGGATGTCAGAATTAATGATTATTGCAATTAGATATTTGATATGCATGATCAGAATCACAAAGAAATTTGGGTACCGTTTTACCTTTGCCAGATTCTAACTTCTTTGGTAGAGGTCTATGTTTATGACAAACATAACCCTCCAAGTCGTGGAAAATGTAATGGATAAAAAAAAAACTTCCAAGAATGCTTTCAACCAACATTTCTAATACCATATTCTTGCAGGATAATCTACAAATTCGGGGAACGTGCGGAAGACAGACGTCGTCGCGCGGCGGCGTATGCACGCGATCTCTTGGCAGCCCCTCCAACACTTAGATTTACATGGCAAATGCTGCACAAACATAACTGCAGAAACACGCTAACTGCGGGACACCGACTCACACTGCCATTGGATTAAAATGCGGCTCCATTTGTTTGTAGTGAGGAAATCAGTGCTGTTACGGATGTCTTTGTGGCAATTTGGCATTTCATTTCGAGTTAGGGATTCAGCTATTTGAGTCTCGAGTTGTGAGGTACTATTTGCAAAAATGTAGAAGCTACAATGTCTTAGTTGATTATGACCTAACCTTTTATTGTAGTGTGGAGCAGTAGGTTGGCCTAACGTAGTTACAGGCAAATATGTTCACAAATATGAAAATCATGTTTCCGGATAATTGAACCAAGAATATTCCCGGTTCAATTTGTATACGGAAACATGATTTTCTACGACTTTCACACAAATTAGGTAAGTACAGCAAAAATAATGGCTTAGTCTCAAACATAACTTTAAACGACGCGTATATTTCTACACACTTTTCTGCACAGAAATCGTGGCAAACAGCGCTTAGTTACACTAGATCCGACATAAAGATAAGTACACACTAAAAGCTAAAGCAATTATCAGTGGAATAATCGTCAGTTTAACTAATTTAACGCAGTGCAAAAGTAATTGTCTCGGTTTGTGGGGGACCCTAATCTGGACTCATAAATAGTTGGAGCGGGCAGGCCCTTCGCAACCGCAAGCCGGGGCTCTAATCACAGTACCTACCGTACTGACTTGGCAACCTGCGTATAATATCGTGACTGCGAATTAGACATGCAATTACGATACCATCTTTTAATTTGTTATAGGCTATTGTAATTCAATTCAGAGTAATAGCTCTAAAGTAAGTATTAAGGGAATGGAAATACCGATGCGGATCCGTGTATTCTAAGTGCAGGTTTTAAAAAATGGGGAAATGGCATTAAAATGAGCTAAATAAAGATGAATGTTCCTAGATTTTACTAGCAAAATTACTTGTACGTAACTGTATGAGTTAACAATAGACTGATCAAAAACGTTTTTATCGACGACATATTCCCAAGAGTGAGAATAAAAAGATTGACGAAGAACCTCTTCCGATGGATGTTTTCACAATAAAAATACTAAAATAGCTATCAATGAACTCTCTGTATCAGTAAAACTTCTTACTTGGGTTGCCTGAAATAAAAACACCGAAAGCGCTGGCAGCGATGAATTTTTAAAACCTACCGTTCTGGTAGATTTTAGAAGTACCTTCTAAAATCTACCAGAACGTATCAATCATGTGCTGTAAAGCAATTCAAGTGTTGTTTCATGCCATGAATAACGGTAAAAGTTTTCCTCTACAGTAGGTACTAGAGTATATGTACATACCACTACTCAGCGCACTTCTATTGCCTCCCCGATCCTTCATGAAATTGAATTATGAAGGTTTTACTGAAATAAAAATAACTGCTGCACATTCATTCAATGATCGTGGTAATGGTGATAGGACTAGAATTATCCCGCATAGCAAAATAATAGATATTTTATTGTGAGAATACAGAAGGATATTGCTAAATATCCGTCTGTTTTCCCTTGTTTTTTCATTGTTAGCCCGAAAGTCTGACAACCAGTCTTACCAAGGGGTATCGTATTACCCAGTTACTGGGTTGTGGAGGTCAGATAAACAGTCGCTCTATGTAAAATAAGTTATTGAGCTGCATCCGGTTAGACTGGAAGCCGACCCCAATATAGTTGGGAAAAAGCTAGGCAGATTGATTGATTTTTTATTGTTTTTTACAATATCCAAATTAAAGGAGACTAGGAGATGTCCTCTTTGCTGTGGAAACATCCGGTAAGCAAGCTCAATATGCATTACGCATCTGCCTATTACAATTCCAATAAAATAATCCAGATTTTATTGTTTTAACATTCCAGAGTTTTATTTCTAAATTGTACAGGAGTTATAGAGACAAGTTACTGTCCTAGTTCCCACAGTTTGGCTAGCAAATCTAGCCGTATGCCGAGAAGGTGATTTATAATGAGCAAACCTTAAGTGTCAACTGTGAACACGACGGTTTCTAAAGTTATTTTAGTCAGATAACTAGGATTATTTATTTAAATTGTTAGTGTCCTACTGCAAGACAAAGACAAGTGTTGATAGCAAGCCTATTGGCCATTTAATTTGAGTTTGTTCGAAATGCTTTCCTTGTTGCATTACAAGTTATACATTTTCTTTTTTATGCTTTTGACTCGGAGGAGCTCGAAGCTAAGTAACAACAGCCGCACTGGTCGATCCATCAGGTTAAGCTACGCTTGCCGGGGTTGGTCAGTGGATGGGTGACCATCTTTACATACCGAGACTCCTCCGTGCCTCGGAAAGCACGTTAAGCCGTTGGTCCCGGCTGTCATTCGTGGATCTTTGACAGTCGTTACGAGTCGTCAGAAGCCCGAAAGTCTGACACCAGTCTTACCAAGGGGTATCGTATTACCCAGTTACTGGGTTGTGGAGGTCAGATAAACAGTCGCTCTATGTAAAATAAGTTATTGAGCTGCATCCGGTTAGACTGGAAGCCGACCCCAACATAGTTGGGAAAAGGCTAGGCAGATTGATTGGTTATGCTTTTGACTGGTATGTATGTTCATCTGTTACCTCATAACTTCTAAAGAAAGAGAAATAAAAAATAAGGTCGTTGGAAGCGTCTTGATCATCCGTTTGAATTGGCTATGTGACGTCACATTAAATTCAATATGGCGCCTTCTAGAGGACATAAATTCATGAAAAAAAAATTAATAATAACATGTTCGGTATCAAATGAAAGGGCTTGACGAGCACATTACAAATATGTATAAATAACATATTGTCTAGGAAATAAATATGTTTAAATTGTTAAAAACAAGCAAAAGTGAGACTGTGCTACGAACGGCGTCGCTGTAAAATTCCTACCTATTATACAAAAATAAATAAAGCGGCTCTGCAAATACTGTATCACGAAATTATAACCCCAAAATAATTTGAATAAAAAGTAAGTTTAAAAACTAAAACCCGACTACTGAAAAATTACGTTCTAAAAAGTATGAAACAAGAAATCCATTATAATTTGGAAGTATACAGGCTTGCGACCACGGCTTTACGTCTTGATTTCTGCCTGAAATATTTTCTTCTTTCATACTTTTTAGAGCGTGATTTTTCAGTAGTCGGATTTTATTTTTGAACTTACTTTTTTATCTATCTAATCCTGTCTTACAGGTTGAGGTTGAGGTTCAGTCCTTTTGTGAGGCGTAGCTCATCTCATAATTTATTTATTTATTCAGTAGCACACATACATTTTATACATTTAAGTTGATACCAAAATAAATTCATTAGAGTTTTACCGAGCATCAAAATCATTGACTACATAATTTAGAGAATATAAACAACTGAAGTACGTACTTGGTAAAAAAAACAAATAAAATTACAACGAGGGTGTAAACGGAATATTTATCTATTAGGTACTAACGAGCGAACATCGGGGACCAATCTGACCGTCCGTCCTTAAAACAAAAGTGGTGGAGGAATGTTTTTAAATTCATACAGGTTGTTCTTAAAAGTAAATGTTTTTATTTACAGTTAATTTGTGTTATAGTATGCTGCGGTTATTCTGTTCAGCATTCTAAAAGTCAAATTACAGGTGTATCCCGCAAAATGATGCAGGAGGCCGATAAATCAACCCACCTCAACTTCTTCTAACGCTTTATTTCCCCAAATAATCTTATCACATTACAACACAAATAAGAGCACGCAAGTGTCCCTCTGTATGGGTATAGCATGGGTTGTTAAATCATGACGGCTTAGCTCGGAGATGTCCCTCTTTCCTTCCAACTGTCCCTTAGGACTCGAGATAAACAATGTACAGAAATCCTTTCTAAAGCCTACTGGGGTATCTGATGACTTATTTCGTCTCTTTTTTTTCACTTTTATAAACAAACATGGGACTAAAATCTCGTTTTGTATAAAATAGCCTAAAACCTGAAAGTTCTGTAATACGATTATTATGTAATTATGTAATTGAATCTATTGACATTTCATTTTTATACAGATAACTAAGTAGCCTTATCCATAAGCAATCAAATATTTATTTTTAAAATATTCCTAATACATATACTAAAAGGTTCGTAACGCTTTAAAAAATAAATCATATTATAAAGAAAATAACCCGCTGTGTTGCCACAATGAGTGTGAAATTTGGGTGAAACTTTTGACATCAAATCTCTAACGAGCCCAAAAAAGGCGAAAACGACACTTTGTGGGTAGGTAATGTGACAAATGTGAAATGGAGTCACAGACGAATCCCTCTGGAACGGAAATTCCCGATAAAAAAGTTCCATTGTCCTGCCCTCCTTATGATTGATGCAGTTTTCGCGTGTCGCCGACATCGCTCCCACTCCCGAACGCGTGGCACGTTTGTCTGACAACATAACACAAGTGTGTGCACTGTGCACAATCACCACACAGTTTCGGTCTGTAGCTGTATCCACGAAACTTAAATGTCACTGAGGTTTGAGAATGTTAGTCGTAAACAACTTTGTTACCTACTGTCGCCGTTAGACACACACAAAATTACTATATTACGTGACGTGAATTTATTGCTGCTAGCTTAGTTATGACATAATCGAGTATTGAAAACGCAAACGCAAGATACATCAACGGAAATACAAAGCAAACAATAATTGCTATATTAACGGACCATTTCGCATTTATTGTAATGCCATTCAATCCGCACGACGGCTGAAGCAGTCCTCCAGCCGAGGGTCGGTAACAGAATGTAAGCCGCTCTCAACAATTGCTGCTTTTGAACTCATTAAGAGAGGATTAACGTTGACTTTGAGCGATCGCATCTATTTGAAAACGGCGACGATCAGATAGAACAACGCGCTAATCAATTACTATTCGTTCAGATTCCTTTAACACCGTGTAATTAATAATGGTAACCCCGACTAGAATACTAATTTACAACCCAAGGATTTCTGCGAAAATATAAAGGTACTGACGAAAGCGGAACGGATGTGTGACTGTTTATTTTTTTAAGTTTCAAAGTTTCTAGGAAACAAAAGAAGTTGAAAACAAACATAGCAACACCCCCACCGCACGCACCGCCTGCGTCTCAGTAGCAGTCGCAAGATAAACAAGTAGGGAGAGAAACTATTCGAAGGGATACCCTGTATGCTCGCAACTTAAAAAGCGGCTACAAAGTCGTATCTTCGAAGTTAGATTCTATCTGAAGCACTGGGGAATAGGCTAGGTACGCGAGGCTCCAGCCAGTGTCAATATTGAATCAGCACGGTTCGTGTTTGTGAGAGGAATAAATTGCGGCCAGCCACCGGAAACTGTTCGCGTCAGACGAATAATTTTCTTATCTATCTTTTTTATCTTACTTTCTTCCCCAAATAATTTGAAAGGGATCGCGGTGGCGCGTTATTTTTAATTTCTGTCATCCTTATTTAGTGTCGCGTCGTTCACAAAAATGCTTCGCCATTTTTCTGCTTAAGGGTTCGAATAACATGAATTAAATATTGGAACAATTTTCTAAATTGTTGAGCAAACACCACTGTTCAGTTTTAGCATTTAGGTATGTAGACTGAGCCTAGTTCGGCACGTCCCGAAAATTAAATCTTAGTTATCAAACCTGTACGCGAACGTGACGAGATAAATTACATTGCCTTCCATAATCGAATTTCTAGACAAAACGAGAGCACTTTACAAAAATAAAAAGTAGATGCACTTTATTCTTTGTGAGCTGAATGCGTTATTGCATGACAATATTATTGGGGCAGTGTAAGAGGCACTTGTGAAAGGAAATAGAAGGCAATTCAACAATCTCGAGGACATAGTGCCTGATAATATACTTTACTGGCTCTTTGAAGTGTCCTCAGAATGCCGTGTATTCCTTGCATATACAAATTATGTGACTCTTACTTTTATGTAAAAACCCGTTCCACTGAAAAGGGCGGGCAGATTGGCGTCGTTGAGTGAATATGAATAATATATACTTTCCTTTAAATTTATTCGGCCGGTCAAGACGCTCTTACAGAGTAGATATTGGGTAAACATTCATATCTTTGCCCGTGATGAAAGGGACTTTTGTTATCCTTCGTAATTTCGATTTTGTAACGAAGACTCTTATGTGGAATGACATATTGATCGATCAATGAGAATATAATATTTACTAAAATATAGAGCCTTTTGTCCAAAAACTATCATCTAGTTTCTTTACTTGACTGAGTAAGATAGAAATTAGAAATGAGTGATCTCAGATTATGAAACAAAATTACAAACTAAGATTATAAAAATCTCTTGTATTTTGATTCTAAAGAAGCTATTATCTGATTTGTCATTATTCGAGCTCTTGTTTCAAATTCAATATCTTTTTAACATTAAACCTAAAATTGGATATTGTGATTCCAAATTCAGACAAAGAGATTACAACTTTTAAAACAATTGTGAGAAAAGAAAAGGTCAGACAAAAGCGCAAAGACTTTTAAAAGAGTTAGCAAAAAGTGTCTAAATCGAAGAAGAAAAAGAAATTAAAATCCGTTTTATTGTAGTGCGTATATTCGTATAGCGTAATAAAGGCTAAACGATCACTGGGTGTATCACTTCCAGGGCATTTGATCCGCTATAGCGCCATAAACGGGGAGGTTCGTCCCTCCCGCCTATTCCAACGGCCACTAACCGACAGATAATACACTATAAACAATTTCTTATTGTATTCGGGCACATACATACATCGATAAAATTATTCACAAATGGAACTTTCCTACCGAATATTACAAAGGTTTTGGTATTTCCTGCAAATTGCGGCCTTCGTTTAAGATTAGGATACAAAAGGTCTTATTTATGTCTCCTTGTTAGATTTTTCGGTGTTTTTGTTAGGCTTTTATTCTATCTTTAATGGGTTTTCTACATTTGTGGAAACGATAAACGTTAACGATTCCGTTGTTCTGACTTCCACTTTCTTTCTTTTCTTTCGTAGTAAGCCGCAAATCCTGTCACCACAAAACATTACTACAGTCATGTAGTCAGTACAAGTACATCGTTTACATTGAGACAGTTCCTGATCGCCATGGCAATCGTTTCGCTCATAGTTTCCGCGACACAACACTTTATAGTCACCCCCGAGACGGCTGAGCATCGCTTTAATGTCGTCTGCATATCGTAATGTGCAACCAACATACATGTACATAAATGATATTCATCGAGACAGACATTGTATAGACAACAATAGAGGTAAACATGCAGGCAGCTACTATTTAACCCATATTGTGTGTGAGCTGAGCAGTAAAGTCTTTAACATCCTCCACTAATGTCGAAAAAAGTTTAAACAAGGTATTTTTTTTTAAACTTTTTTTGACGTTAGAGAGAGTTAGAGAGAGGGAGAGGTAATAGGCAAGTAGTTGCCTATTACCTCTCCCTCTCTCTAACTCTTTTGCTTGTTGTACTTTGTTCATGCTATGCAACATAAAACAGGCTTGACAATATGGGACAAACTATGTAAAGCCTTTGCAAGTACGCCAAGTAACTGTTTACGTAATAAAACAAATCATTTTCTTGGGCCTCAATAATATTCTTGGCCTCATATATTTTCCGATGGTAACACAAATCAATCGGATTAGCTACATTAATTTGATATTTGTACCGACCACGCAGAAAAACAAAGATTATATTTTTATCTTATACCTAGTATTAATCTGAAAGTTAATATCCTCTTGGTTTTGTAATACAAACCTGTTTCAGAATAAATCCTTATTATTTCGATTACACCACGTAGGTACATCTGTTGATCCGGACAAAATATCAAGCATTTTGTAAACAAAGAAACAAGAATTCTTCGCAATGAGGTTTCCCATTCATCTCTTGGCACAAAGCATGAGACGTCGCGATTGGATCCCTACGGTACAACTTTTAATTAAATAGAAACGCTCTTATTCGCACTTGAAAATTTGTAAAGTCGTCAAGATTACGTTGTCTACTGTAGAATGGCCACGCTGGTTGAATGAACTACTCCATAGAAAACGCTCAATGGCTATAGTTGTATTGTAATTCGTTCAGTGAAAATGGTGACTAAGCTCAGTAGCTATCTGCCTCAAATGTGTCATGCTGCCGCGATTTGTGTTTTTTGTCGTTTTCGTTCATGGATGTTTGTTGTTTTTTTTAATATTAATAAAGAAAGAAAGAAAGAAAAGAAGAGAAACAAACAAAAATAGTTTTATTTGTCACAGAAACACGTGCATACAAAAATATTGTGGCGGCATCAAGGACCTGACAGCACACAATTAGAGTTTACCGCGCGATCGACATAAATAAGTCTATCCGACTATCCGGCAGTTGCCCGCCAGACACGACAATCTGGTCGGAGGATCCCCCCGTTTCTAAAGAGAATGAGTAAACTTTACACCATGTTCCATATACCTCTAGAAGATAATAGTAATAAGAAAAATAAAACAAAATAGTCGGTAGTTGCACGTCATGACTGTGACAAGAAGGCTTCCACCATGATGCTGTGCATACCTATAGCATAGCGCTGATTTTCAGAAAAGGAAAAAAACGGATAAGGATACCTTAAATGGAAAGAAAGAAAGAAACCTAATCTGTCAGCCCGGAAAAACGTTAGACGCAAGCATAGCTTTTTTTTAATTGAACAATAATAGCTAAACATCTGACTAGGTATCTACTTTCACTTGGTAACAAAATACTGGATAGAGCAATACCTACCCAAGATAAAATTGAAAAGCTTAAGCAAAATATAGGTACACAATGTGTACTATATTTTGCTTATGCTTTTTCATTTAAAATATCAAAGGAAGTCGGAATAAATTGAAACCGTTTGAGATGGCTCCTTATAGTAACGACGTATTGGATTCAAGTTTTTGGCAGCACACAAATACTGATTGGTTGTCGAACTGCCTTATAAACCAGAGGTTAGTTTATTAAACACTAAATGTAAAGGCTGGATTTTCGAATCAACTGTTTTATATAACCGCCAGCTGTTTTACAAAACAGCTTCGTTATGTAAAACCGCTAGCGGTTATATAAAACAGGTAACTAAGCAATTCATTTGTGACATTATTTTTTTATTATTTAGTAAGGGAAAACAGACAATAGTACTCGTATATTAAAAATAAACAGAATTAACTTAATAATAAACTTAACAAATATACTACCCACTACATTTTCCACAGATTACATTTTCAAATGGATAACAACCGTAACTGTAGTCAGGGCAAAATTAATACAATAAACAAAAAAATCTAAAAATAACGAAACAAAACTCTTGTCTGTGGATTCTATTTTACGGGTTCTATAAAATAAAATAAAATTGCTTAAGCATACGGAATCTACTGCTGATCCCTCAGAATTATACATTTATTTTATTAACACGTATATGAAATAAAACAAAGCTGACTAAGAGACTTTATAATTGAATTTATCTCAATTAAAATGTTTGTCTACGACGCTTTAATTTTATTATAAAAATATTTATCATTCAAGGACTAAGTAATTCTAAGAACTAAATAGTAATGAAACCGAAATAATAAAAAAAAAAAAAAAAAAACCGTACAAAGGTAAAAGGTCAATTCCATTTCTCTACGTTACAGAGAACACAAGCTGTTTAAAAATATTACATTTTCCACTAAACAACATAACTACGTTTCACTTAAAATTAAAAGTTTTAATACAAATTGGATTAACTACAATGGATATTATTATACATAAGCATTTAATCTCTAAAATATATGTGTAAAGTTATTTTTGATCGTGAACTCAAACAAATGAAAAGTTTGTAGACACATAACTCACAAACGAATGAGGCTACTTCGTGCTGACATATACATACAAATGTAGAATGTATGCCATATGTGAGCTTTTCACTGCGTGAGGAATCACAGACTTTTTTTCCCTATTAGATATTTTGAATTTTATAGTCGCAGAACTGAACTGTGCAGCGATCAATTTGAATAATTATCGTACACCACTTTCTTCATAAACACGTAGTTCAGGAATTCTAAACGTTGTTTTTTTCACACTTGATTTATTCAACTTTATTATCTGAGTAAAAGACATAAAAATACCACCCCTTATTACAATAACAAGTACAACTGAAAATAAATTCTCGATACTTTTCACTTCAAATCGTTATTAAATGGATCGTTACGGTTAATTTCCCCAAAGGTTTCTCGTTTCTTCAATTTTGAACGTAGAACCAGTCATAACATACCCTGAGGTGTTTATTACAACGAATTATGAAGCCAGACACTTATTTCGAAGGCTAAGCATATTACATAGAAATAATTAAACAGTGTTCATATAAAATGGAGGAGCATAATATTTCAAAGGAAAATATGTTAATTTTCTGTTGTTAGTCGAAAATCCTCATGTGTAATAAAATTAAGAGAGAGTAAATAAATGGAAATTTCTCTTAAATTAATTGAATAAATCATTTGATCACCCATATATTATTTCGTTTTCACGTCAATTTAAATTGGAGTGATCATCTCGTTCAATCAATTGTCTTTTCAATGGCAAGTGTCCTTTGCAATTGTCATACGTACGGTTCCAATGCCTATGAACACTCTAATTTAAGAGTCCATTTTATCAACACGTATTTCGTGGTCTATGCCTATCATAATATTAGTTTTAAACCACTGTTAGGGAATGTGTGTTTTAATAAAACTTTAAAATTTTATTAGTTGCACGTGGATATCAAACATGGCGTATTACTTTAAGTGCGTGGGAAGATCTTGTAAACCGTGAACCCCGGCTCGTGAAATACATCCGTACAGCGGAAGGTGGATTTCAGGTAAGGGGGCGCGCCGTTTACGTGTCATCTACTTTAGTTTGATTTTCATCATAGTCCAGTCCCAATACCGGGCATTATTTTGGCTCGGCATAGCATGCCTTCTTCGTCCTTAGACCTAACCTCATCAGCCACTTCTTACCTTATCATCTTTATTTTTTTTGATGATACAACATCAACCTCGAACTTAAGATGATAAGGTAAGAACTGTCTGATGATGATAGGTGATTCCCACCTGGTGGGGCGTGACCCGCTCGGGGGGCGTAGAGTGGCCAAGGGGGGGCGCGGTGGCTACAATAATAAAGAAAAGATTTATAAAATGTTATGTTCTTGGTATTAGAAAAGGTTAAGACTAGTTTCCAAACCCCAAAGTTTAATAATACTTACTTAGGTGCTGTAAAATGAGACTCAGGTTTTTTGCATAAGTTGACAAATAAGTTTATCTGGTTCTGTATAAAGAAAACCGAACCTTTCAAAAGCAGCTTGCTACAATTTTTGAGCTTGCTTCGTTCGCTTTTCCATTCTATAATATAAGCTTGATTCATCAACTTTCTGCACAAGTCGACAAAGTACCTCCTTTTTCTGTATGGAATGGTCAAAAGAATAAATGTAACGAATCCGAAATTGTACAACACTTTTCGAGCTCGCTTTGCTCGCTCTTACATTATGCATTCTCATAATTCTTGAGTTTTCATGCAAAACTCGACAAACTAACTTCTATTTCTGTTTGAATGATTAAAAGAAAATCAAACCTATTTATCAAATATATTCGACCTCACTTCGCTAGCTTTAACTCTAATGCTTTTCTGCTTATGTTGACAAAGTAACTCGGGGGCGTCGTGATTTTAAAAGAAAGTTAGGGGGGCGCGTATGTTAAAAGGTTGGAAACCTGCCTACCCCAAAGTGGCATCAGCTAGAAATAGCTTAAATCAATAAAAATAAAAATAATTTAAGTAAGTTGTTTGCACCATAATAATAAAAATAAACGTTACCATTCGTCTAGAAAATAAATAACGGTGGTTGTTGTGTTGTGCCAATGTACCTACTTTACTATAAATGTCGAATAATACCTACTGCCGTATAGACGCGAGAATGATGTAGGTACCAACATGATGGATGACCGGCCTCATACCCGGGCTTACCCGAGCCGTAGTACTGCACTGCATATTGTTCTTAATTACCGTGTAAACACCATCTGTGCGCCATTCAATCAAGTAATAAATTGTAGGCACAGTATTGTACGCTGTACGCTGTACGGCACCACTTGACATCGAAATCAGTGAAGGCTGGATTCATTCTTGTTTAACGAATGCGACCCAATTTGTGAAGTCTCGTTATAAAAATAAATATTATATGGTATAGTTTTACTTTATTAATATTTATGTAGGAACCTTGTAGTAATGGTAAGTAGTAATTGGATTATTTCGGTAATTGCAATTCTGTAAGTGAATATTATTACGCGATTAGTATATTTTACTAGATTAGCTATCTAGAGGAAAATTACTGCCCTGTATCAATAATCCACCCAGTATGTATATCATGATTGATTGCTTAGCTCTATAAAGTTATAGCGTAATGATAATCTTTACAAGGTTAAATCTGTAACTATCTGCATATTCTAACCTTTTGGCTCGTCTTTTTGTTTATTTTAAAACTATATGATCATGAATATTGAATATTCCTCATCCCCCATAGCAAATAGCGTGATAATTTATAGCCTATAGACTGACCAGACTTATAGGGAATATCTATGCAAAGTTTGAACTGAATCTATCCGTTAGTATTTGCGTGATGCTGGAACATACATTCAGACAAACAAACAGATAAAAATGATAAAACAATTTTATTGGCATAACAATCGTTCCCAGACCTCGTAACAGCCTTCGTATCAATTACTTTTTCAAAAGTATTCAATGTACAGTTTTGCCTCTGCTACGATTGTATTGTATGTTTAGTTTATGAATTAGTAAAACAAACATTTACAAAAAAAATACCTATTGGAAAAGTGCCGGTCAATTCTGTAAAAATCTCACTGTAAAAAACATAGGTGACGTGAGCTTGACGTGAGCTGTTACTTCATTCTGTATTTAACTCAGGAAAATAAGTAGTCAAGAAAACATTCTGGTTCTTATAAATTGTGAAAAGTAAGGCTGTATACAGAAAGAAAGCTGGAAACTTATAAGCGCTTACCGGCGCTTGACAGCGCTGGTAACCCGCGCAGGAAAATATATGAACGCGCGCCGATAAGCACTGAACGGTGCCGACAAGTTCAGACAAGCTTCAACACGCGCTGGTCAGCGCTGAGCGCTGCCATTTAAAATTAATAAACAACTCTGCTTCAACCTCCTTCCTTTGTGTAGAACGGTTAAGTAAGCGTAAGGTTAGTAAGCGCTTATAAGTTTCCAGCTTTCTTTCTGTATACAGCCTTACTAAGTATGTTTTGTCTACACAAATTGACAGGAATTGAGAAAATTGTGGTTGTTGTGTTTTAGGTACAGGTGGACACTTAGCTTGTCTACATTAAAGTGAGTTTACTCGCGAACAGCGCTAGTGTAATGTAGTGGGTGGAAGGTGAAAAAACGTACTTAAATCCTCGGAAGAAGTACCTAAGTGTAAACATATTACTTTAAATTTTACCAAATATATACATTCCGTCACATTGAAAATATTTATCTACCTGTAAATACTTACCTGCTTTATAAAAAAAAAAAAAACCGCGTGAATGTGGAAAATTATTTTTATGGCATTAAAGAAGTGTTACTTTATATTACATTATTTTGTATGGCATGTAGCTATATCTTATTATACCTACAAATAATTAAGTATCTTGCTCCCTAACAATCTACATTGTCTTATTTTGCCAGCCCTTGTTAAAGAAAACATGTTATCAAAACAATCTTCATCGAATTAACCAAAATAAACAATCTAAAATTAAACGGTATGTCCATTTTCCAACATTTACAATCCGCTACCACCAAGACACTCCAAACTTTACCTATAATAAAATTCACAATTAAGTAATTCTATTCGCCACAGGGACAAATTGGATTAAGTTTGATAACGAGTGGAATTCGTCTACAGGACCTATTCCCAAATTATATCCACTTAAAATTTCCAATTCGACGTTGGTTTAATAAGATGGTTACAAGTTTTCAACCTTGATTGACGAAGTAAACTAACTCGGGAAACTAGAAAATTAACTTTGATAACTAACACCCTGTATGTGCTGGAGACACTTACATTAGTTTCCACCAGTCACCTCACGATGCATTATGTTCCTCCATGGTGGAGGTATTTATTGAAGCCTAAGAAGGTATTGTACGTCAGATATAATTTTAAGCAGCTTTGGAACAAGAACTGCTTACAGTCTAATATTATAAAATTAAATTAAAATGAGAGCCAAAACTTTTTATTTTATTCCTGAGCCGTAGTGAGTATTTTACATTTAACTGCAAATTATACTACAAAATACTCCATTAAAAAATAACAGAATATCCAAAACTCAAATGGCTGTTGCTATTTTTGTATTTTAAGCTTATATGACATTCAATAAGTACATAAAATATACGCAATCAAAGTTTTTGAGCATACAATACAATTAACTTTCAACAAGCTCATCCCATTTCATGGCTCGTTTGTTCTAGATATTCATACGGCTCATCTAAATGTCGAAAAAAGGTAAAAAACATGAAAATATTTATGAGATTACATTTTGTTGTCATGCGTGGCCGTCCATCACTAGCTACAACAAATGGTTTCACTTAGCACAACCCTAGAAATGGCGGGAAGTTTAAATTTGACGTGACTCTATTGTTAACGTCATCGAAACTCTATGCTCTATGTTTAATAGTTACTTTGAGCTTATATATTTATTTAGAAAGGTATGTGGTACTAAGGTTTATAATAAAGATTTAGTGGGGACAGAAACCTCGAGCTTTGATAATAATACTGGCACTCATAATCAAATTACATCAAATTTTCATTTACATAGTCTCAAGGTGCTGATAAATTTGAGCATTCACTTGTAATGAGCATTCTAGCGAAAGGACAGTAAATTTGCTTTCCGACCCATTCCATCACTGTTCCGTTTCCTTCTTCGTGAAGAAAATTTTCTTCACGAGCATTGACTATAGAGCGTTTGGCTCTCTGCTTGGCTCTGTTCGTTGTTCAGTTCGACAAATTTAAAAACGGCGAATGCTTGATGTTCTGTTACAAGTGAATGCTCAAGCCTATCAACACCTTTAAACTTGTAAACACCAAAATACGTTGCAGTTTGAGGGTTGGAATGGTAACAAAACAGAATATTTGTTTTGTTACCATTCCAGCCCTCAAACTACAGTTTTAAGCGACTTGTGAAAAACATAATTACTTCACTTTATGGAGTAAGTAAACATCTCAATTGGGAACAAAACAAGTTGTAAGTAACAAAGTTCAACTATCAAAATTAATTGGAGTATGAACCATACCATCCGGAGTAACGGAGCTCGACTAACTCAAACACAAGATAACTAATCATAAGATCTTGTGACCCGTGAATCAAACTTATTCGTCGGAGAAATAAGACATTGTAGGACATGGATACATAGATAGTGTGACAAGAATCTAAAGCGATGTTAGATAAAGATTAAGTCATCCGGTATGTGACCAAGCCGTCATCAGTTGCCGTGAAATGGTCCACGTTATCGTCACGTCGCGGTCGGCTCATTACGTTGATAAGGTATTGGTACATTGTCGTCGCACCGTCTGATACACGACATTCTCCGCGCTCGACGACGTAAAACACGAAATCGATCGCACAACACCGCCACGTTGACGAAGTAAAGACAACCTTAAGTGCATATATCCATTCCGATACCGTTCGTAATGGAAGCTTTCATCGTTCAACCAGCAGAGATAAATGTACCGTGCTTGTGCAATTTGCTTTTGAAGTTTGCCTCGTGTGTGCGAACACGGTAATGCACTAAAGCACTCGTCTCGCCAATAATTTAACCATTTAAATTGAGTCTATCAATCGAGCACTAAAATATCCTACGTGATGCACACTTTCAGCTGGCTTGTTACATATTCATACGTACATCTGTATGCACCACGAGCGAACTCCTACTTTCGCACTATGTAAGGCTTCTGACGGAGTAAGTACATGCAACTCGCTAAAATAAGTGAAGTTACCAGCTCTAGACAACTTTATAATACAGAACTCGGAAGCTTTTCATTTATTCACGCGTTTTGTCTTACACTTTTGCATATTTTTTCAAGTTAGAGCCAGTTTGTAATGGAATTAATTGAATAATAGCTGCAAGTTTAGGTTATATTTTGTTACTTAACATTACCCATCCGCAGCATTTGTTAGGTGCTTTAGTACTTACTATGTAAGTTGTAGGTACCTAACAGTACGAAGTAGATACTAATAAACTTTAAACAACAATTTACCGCCTGACGTTAGAGAAATACAGCTACTAGGACGATTCATTTATTTTACGACAACTCGCCTTACATATGGCGCGACCATAGACATTGTATCATTAACACAACAGTGCGTAGACGCTGGAAAAAGTTTTTTCTTTGGGAAAGTCATTGCGTCATAACATTCATTACTTAATGCGCCATGTTATAATTATTACGTTACCAGTAGGTACCTAACATAATAACCCATATGTCAAAACGTCAAACAAATAGTTTTTATAACAGCTGCGTGCACAGATTGCATTAAGTCTGCGGCGCGTGAGTCGCCGACGACGGTACGAAATATTATATTTTATATAAACGTTCAGGACTAAGTATTGTATTTATTTTATTTTTGTCTTATTTTATTATTTCACTTTATGCTGCAACAGTTGACGTCATCACGACAACACCGGTTGTCGCTGAAAACCAGCGCTGGGGCTCTGTCTCGCATAGGCTTGCAGCATTATGCTGAGGGATGGCCGTTTTGCGTGGATGTTACGCATATTTTCCCCCAAATTACTATTTTCGTGTTTTTTTCTTTCCTTGCGTCATGTGCACCGCAAATAAACGTATTTTCTTTCTTTCTTTCTTCTAAAGTCTTTTCAGCGTCTCTCAGTTTTGATATATAAATATTACAATGTTAGTTCATCAATCAATAACTGCCCCTTTTCGTTCCATTATAATTCTTGTTACTTTTATCTAAAGTTGCTTTTAGTACGTAGATAATAGACAGTGAAATACGAGACCATTTCACATATTCATACAATTGCCGAAAATCGTTACTTGTTTCAAACAAGTTCATACAAACAAGTTGTTTGTATGAATATGTTTTTGAAAAAGAAACGAGGCGAAATTATCAGCTGAACACTACTGTAAGTGGGCACATTCAGCACCGTACCCGTTTGCCACGCCACCTCTATCGTGTAGACACATCCTTATTCCGGTAAAGTGGTGAAAACGATTATTAGATGCCATTTTATTCGTCGACATCTCCAGTGTAGGTGCAATCGCGTTGCGACTCGGGCCCGGGAAATAAATTTCAAATCATGTTAGTACCCTGTGACACGGTCGGTGTTAGTTAAACGGAAAATATTTCTGTATCGCCCATGGGTGCGAAACGGGCCGGCTCATGCGATTTTCTCTGCGCTTTTTCCGGACATGCTGCAGCGAATTTTAAAATTGTATTCAGTATTCTGTATCGATTATTCGGAAAGAAATATGTGTTGGTAGAACGTGTAAGATGGACATGAATGCTGTTGGAAGTCTACTTAAATAGCCTATCAATTTAGATGTTAACGTTTTATTTACATTGGCTTTTAGTTACAAAATTAAAAAACTTTCAATCAATCTGCCTAACCTTTTCCCAATTTTGTTGGGGTCGGCTTCCAGTCTTACCGGATGCAGCTGAATACCAGTATTTTATATGGAGCGATTGCCTATCCGACCTCTACAACTCAGTAACTGGGTATATCTATACCCCTTGGTAAGACTGGTTGTCAGACTTTCGAGCTTCTAACGACCCGTAACGACTGTCAAAGATCCACAAATGACAGCGGGGACCAACAGCTTAACGTGCTTTCCGATGCACGGAGGAATCTCGGTATATAAGGAAGGTCAGCCATCCACGGACTAACCCCGGCAAACATAGCTTAACCTGATGGAACATAAAAAAACTTTAAGCGAACAAAATATAGAATACAGAGCATTCATAAATCAAGTGTTCAATTGCATAATAGATCAGGAATCCTTCACGGACAACTATCCATATCTGGGTCAGCAGTCACACTTCAGAGAAACTTTGATACCAAACTCCAGGCAACTTTGAAAAGTAGGAATTATAGATGAAGACCTACTTTATCGTTTAACTTGTTCAGTTTGCAGTCGCCAGTGGGTCATCGTACTTGTTAATATGAATCAATCATCGTCGCAAATTAGCAATTATGTAGGGACACTGATTACATTTGACATGTACAAATTAACCTAGATTCATAATTGCAAGCATATGAACTGGGTCACCTGTATGACCTAGCTCTCATAACGTCAAAATGAAGTGTATGAAATATTATTACCTACAAAAAACATCTTCACTTCACACTCCTATAAAGCTGCTTACTATTTCTCGAAACTTGAAATTGAATTTCTCATCTATGTGGAGGGTAAAATTGAGTTTAATATTTGCCTTAATTTTCGTCCTAGAGATGTAGTGTAAATTGGAGCTAGCTATGTATCTCCCTAAGGAGCTGTACTACAATGTTATATGTAGAAATATTTAACTTCATTTTCTACGCAATATTTTGTGTAGCAGCGACCCTAAATCCATCCATCACGTTGGTGAAGGTCACTTCAAAATGAACGCTGGTAAGGCCGTGAGGGATAAAAAAAAATCACGCATGCCAAATGGAATGGTGATCAGCTGTTGCCCATCTCTTTTCGTCACAGAAAAAAAACCTCAGTGTCCCCAAAAAGCTATCTGTTAATCTAAGAACCTGCACGAAGTGACCATCAGAGACATAACTCGGACGGAACCATGACTATCTCGAACACATTAACGACATTCGATAGGTACATAACTAGCGGTAAAGTTGCCTAGTGTGGGGACACTCGGCAACTAACGATTCACACATGCATAAACATACAGCGCATGCATTAGCGACACGACGCGAATGAATGCCTTGAATACCATCAAAATAACTCGATATTTGCGCGGGCCTCGTTCACTCTCGCCCCAAGGCGGGTAGATTACGTTCGTGTGCTGCACACCATGCTGTGATGCAGTTCGCGACTCACACAAAACATCCGATATTGCGCACAGTAGACTGTAATTTACCTCAAGTGGGGCACTCGCAGTGCCAGCCTGCCCCCCATGTCCCCCGTGCCTGACGCGACGGCAATCAGCCAACGAGTGTGTGTCCCATCGCTCCCCCAAGTCTGCCTCAAAAATAACATTAGAACCTATAAACAGTTCGACAGCTATGATATAGACTATATG
Organism: Agrochola macilenta; assembly: GCA_916701695.1. NCBI lineage: Eukaryota > Metazoa > Arthropoda > Insecta > Lepidoptera > Noctuidae > Agrochola > Agrochola macilenta. The sequence goes on from OU753562.1 coordinate 12,878,858, forward strand.
GGACAAGTTTGGTGAGACGCGGCGCAAGCAAGATAACCTTGTATATACTTATATGACTATTTGTAAATTTACTTGTAGAGTAAATGATCTTATGTTATACTTTATAATAAAAATCATTTATGAAAATCGTCGTGATGGCCCAGTGGTTAAGACCTCGCCTCTCATGCACGAGGTTGTGGGTTCAAATCCGGGCAAGTACCAATGTGACTTTTTCAATTCATATGTACTTTCTGAGTTTATCTTGGACATTACTGACATCGGTGAAGGAAAACATCGTGAGGAAACCTGGACTTATAGTTAATATATGTCTGAAATCACCAACCCGTCTTGAGCAAGCGTGGTGATCAATGCTCGTGCCTTCTCTGTATGAGAAGAGGCCTTTGCCCTGCAGTGGGACAGTAACAGGCTGGTATTATTTATTTATTATATGAAAATCTTATAAGTATATTAGGTAATTCTATTATTACAAAATAAAGAAAAAATAAAAGGAAAGGGCGAATTTTCCTCGACAAGAATGGAAAATTTCTAATCTTCGGAACAAAAATGCCCGAAGCTCGTCTACTTACAAATTCCAATCGAGTACCTACTAGATCGTTGGCCGCTTAGGATCAGAGGATTAAATAACAATCCAATATTAGTATCAGAAACAGATCGTTTATGTAGCTATAATAACGAAAGAAATACACATTAGAATACACGCTATTTCCATTGAAAATATAAATGACTACATTTCACCCCAAGAACGGAACAATGATGGCATAAAAAAGAAATCAAAGAATCAGAGAGAAGAAAAAGTGGATTTTCTCGCAAAACAAGCTGAATCGCCGGAAGCGACAGGCACTACTGATTCCGATTTAGAAAACAATATAAAGCTGACGATGGTTTTCCGTCCAATATTTTTCCGATAATGATGTTTATATAACTTTACAGACGCGTTGACTCAGTTACTCGTACGTTAGAGACCATTCACACCAGCTTGTCAAAATTAGGGATAGTTTCATGTGGAACACATCCAATTGACACATCAATGTAAAAGCTAATTATTTTACAGTTACAACGATTAAGGCTGCTATTAAAAGCGCCTTTTACGTGTCTAGCAAAATAGCTAGTCGTGAGCAAGAAACATTTTCTTACACGTACAGGGGAGGGCATTAAAGCGGAGTGTCTAATTAAATTTGTTAGGTGTCAACATAAAGTTTCGTTTCGTCTGCCAGCGTCCGCTGACTTACATTTGAATCGCGCTGTTGTGAAGGCGGCTCACGTCGCGTACTGAATCAATTTCGCGTCAGGCTGAACTCCCCGCCCGACAGTGTGTCGACTACTTCACTTAATGTCGCCGTATTCGATGCTCGGAATATGTACAGAAATGTATCAAATAACGTAGTTACGTGTTACAAGTTTACGTGATCGGCTGTACTTTTGACAGGAATTATTTTAGTACTTTTTGGAGTACCTAACCTGTGTATATATGATTGTTAACTTTAACATAAGTGGATGATATTAGTAGCTACACCTACACCTTATGCTATTAGTAAAACTCTTTTGCCATACCAATGGAAGATATCTACATTAAATCAGTGAATAAATTTCATCCTGCTATATACAAATGACCAAGTCTATGGTCACTAACCGCCATGACATAATAATAAAAAAATTAAAACATAAAATAATTAAATCAAAAGATCATTAACGCGAGTTGCACTGAGCAGCCGGGATGCACTCGCCACTATAACGGGGCAATAAATTCCAAATAGTGCTACTATCTCGGGTAATGTAAACGTTCTTTAGTTAATCGGAAAATATTTGGTAGCTATACCTGTCACGAGCTGAGAATGGCTCCTTCTAGGTGCAACACAGAGCGAGAATTATAGTTTTCATGGAAAGCTGCGAGATTTTGGTAAATTCTACGTTTAGAATATTTAAGAAGGACATTTTTACATCTATGTACCTGTGATTCCATGAACTTAATCGTAAATAATATAAATAAAAGTCCTAAAGAAACCCAGAAAAAAACCCACTAATTATAAAATTAAAACAAGTTTATAATTTCAGACTATTAAAATTATGAACTTCCAGTTTAGTCAAGTTATTTTCTCTTTTGCGGAAAACTCCAAGCGCAACACTAAATAAGTCAGCAAAAACCGTAAGTATTCTTTTATTAGGTCTCATAAAGTTAGTCGTAATCCGAACAAAACTGCCTTGAGTGGGAGTGTAAAATCTGCATATTTACGCGGTGCTTTAAAATGTTGTAGACCTCGACAACGTTGGGCCCAAAAACGTTTTTGGTCGTGGGGCCCGAGGCGTGGTGGGGCTCAGAAACGTTTCACTCTAGAGGCTCAGAAACGTTTCGGTCGTGAAGCCCTAAATTATTTTCGTTTGCAAGTCCCAAAAATAATATCCTAACTAAATTATTTATTATAAATGCGAAAGTGAATTTGTTACTTAATTACGCTTTCACGCTAAAACGGCTGAACGGATTTGGATGATATTTGGCACATGGGTAGACCATGACCTGGAGAAGGACATATAATACCTTTATTCCGATATTCTCACGGGATCGAGACTTATGCTGGTGAAACCGCGGGACGCAGCTAGTACTTAATAATACGAACATGCATCTTGAAAACGTTCCGATTCATCTTGTAGCCGCTTTCCTGAACATTTGCCTGAGTAACGTGAGAACGTATAGAGTTGTTGTGCACTAGTTTGTACTAAAGTCTGCATTTGTGGCCCCGGTGGGACTGTGAACGTTTTCAACCTCTGCTTTAAAAGCTTTGTCGTTATCTTTAGAATGGTGACGTTGTATCAGTAAATTGTGATTCATTTTTAAAATATCAACAGAACTGCCTGTCTATTCTGTAACAATCTCACCGTGACAATTTAGGTGAAGTGTGCTGTCATTTGTCATTCCACCTGCCTGTCTATTCTGTAAAAATCTCACCCTGACAATTTAGGTGAAGTGAGATGCCATTCCACAGACAACAACGGAATGACAGCTCACTTCACCTAAATTGTCACGGTGAGATTGTTACAGAATAGACAGGCTGGTTGAATATTTGAATATTCACTAGGAAATGTTCAGATACGAGTATAACTTGAACAGCGAGTTGAGACATTTCAAACTCTACTTTAGCATTTCTTTAGTGTTATTGTTGAAGCGATATAAGTTTACAGCATGCTGCTGCATATAAAACTGACATGGCAATGGCGGTGCTATCTTTCAGCTTACTCTCCGTTGGTAGAATTTGCCTTACATCCAGTTTATAACTAATAAAGATTGCTACAAAACTAGTTTAAAAAGATATCAAAAAGTTTTAACTACCTAATATTGCTTTTAATTTCCCTTCATAAAAACAGTCACGCAGCCTTCAACCCTCTGCACGTATCACTGAAAGTGAGGTACATATATTAAAACTATATAGTTGAGTTGTTATCGTAGTGCAGCACAATAAAGCTTCCCCTAGGAAATTCATAAGTATTGCACACGCGAACAAAGAGCACATGCGTGCTTACTTCTAAACAATGCACGTCATCGCTGGCAGCTCAAGTGTTAACGCCGATAATATGGCGCTGGAAGACGATCTGCTCGCTTTCTTTGGGAAAAAAATATTAATCCAATAGGTAAAGCAATAGGTAATCACGCTAGCATTATAGGTAAGTGCATAACTCCGTCACCACAACAACATCCGTTCTTAAAAATAGGTTATTTAGTTTCTGCCTTTAATTTTCTCACACCAAATTTTTTACTTCTTGACGTGTCATGCGGACTTCATGTAATTTTTACTTGAAGATTATAAACCTATTCAAATGATTCAGAAATGTTAATTTCGTACCTACAAAGATATGGGAAGAAACATACGTTTCAGATAATTAATTAATACAAGTTATTTCATCTTCAGCTCCTGTTCAGCCAAAAACACAACGCATTCATGCCACTGTTATATCTACCAACCATAAGGAATAACAAATAAAAAAGGCCGCAAAAAAATGCGAAAAAAACATATTAAACACCTCGCCAGAACGAGAAGATTGACTAATTGCAGTTACGTAGCTCCATTTTAGCGTTGCCCGGGAGTCAAACACAGGCCATGTTGGGGAGGCGGGCCCCTGACGCGGTGCCGCGCTCAGAGTAGCCCACTTAAGCAAAATTAGCTTCTTCTGTAAGCGTAAAGAACACTATCGGATGTTTTGTGCGAGGTCTGATACGCCCCCCGTTTGACGTCCTCACATGAAAGGAAGGGCGCAGACGAGTTGGTGTCCCAATACACCTCGTTAATATCAGCCTGCACATTAACGAGGGCTGCAGGACTTATATAGACGTAGAGTCAGCATCAAAAGTTCATGAACACATTTAGATTTTCAAAATCGCTGTACACCGTATTCACTATGAAGTGCTAATAGTGAATACGGTGTACAGCGATTTTGAAAATCTAAATGTGTGAATGTACCTACGTATCTATACCTGCACTTATTGATACGGTTAAAGAGGGTACGTTCGTGTTTTCCTCATATGGGTACCTACGCGTAATGCAGTCGGCTTCACATTTGAAATTAGGGGTTCAAACTTATAAATGTCAGTCTAAAGTTCGTGCAATTTTACCTTTCCGCAACAAAATAAAAGCAGCATGAAAACCTTCAAAACTGACTGCTTAGCGCCGGGAACTAGGAATATGATGTTAAAAGTTTTAAGCGAATTCACTCAGAGCTGTAACTCGCAGGCATACTGAAAAAAAATCTGCAGACTGCTTGAAAACAAAAGAAAATCTGTTTCTAAATAGCGAAATTAACATTACAAGTAGTAGAAGTACCTCCGAGAACAATTTTTTTCTTTTTCTCTTTTGGTATGATATGTAACTAGTTACAATTTAGACTAGCTAGATCCATTATACTATACGTAACCTATTTTACATGAATACTTAGGTAATTAAATCTTTGAATATAGATATCGGATATATCCGAAATCGGAGACGACCTAGATAGGCAGATTACTTGTCATTTTAGAGTAACTACTATCTTCTCTGAGGCCGTAATGGTGATTAATTAATTTATCAGTTATAAATAGATTCCTTCACAAAACTTACTCTCTGGTCAGTCTGTAATCTAGTTACCATTAAACCAAGTCCGGTAAGCCTTAGAACCTTTGCTATATAATACTAATGGATTAAACCGCGGTGAGCGTGTGCCCACAAATGGCTAACTAGCCCGGCGACTTACTCTCCTGACTCCTGACCCATTATGCAATGCATTTGTGCGAAATTTCATAAACTTTTGAAGCACTTAATTTGCTAAATGTTTAAAGGAAGGTGCGCTTTGTTGAACATTTAAAAGGAAGAAGTAAGTTAGTCATGTTAACTCCGAAAAGATTTTATGATATTCAATACGTAACTACATATTTATACAGGATTTCCTCGAAATAGGGAAAGTTTTCAAAAGAGCTTAGTAGAGGAAACATAGAGGATTATTTAGTACCTAACAAGTTTATATCAGAGATACAATATTTTGGTAGCGGCACAGATACCTACAGCTTTTGAAACATCCACAGTACAAAATGTGTAAACTGCCAAAAAACTTGAACGAAAACATTCAGTTTACTTTTAAACTTTGTAGAGCGGATCACGGCATTGTTTGTTGTGTTAGAACTCCGAGAAATCCACATTTATAGCAAGCGCCTGCGATTCAATTACAGGCAAAGTGCGGCAGCGGTGCGTATTGCATCGTAAACTGTCGGCCGTAAGGCGTTATGACGCCACGTTGAGAAATAAAAGCTACAAGTCTAGAACTACCTGTGACCTCAATAACACGAGTTTGAATAAATTTTATAATTTCTAGGCAAGCGATAACCGTTTCATATCAGTTAGTTTTTATTGTAGGTTTTACCGCATGCACGTTAGCTTTATGTTAAGAAAAACTGATCTCGGTGCGGACAAACCTGTAAAAAGATATAATATAAACACAGAACTTAGAAAGTTTTAATTAGTACCCCGTATTATTACAAAAATAGGGATGATTCAAGGTGGTTTTCTAACTTAATTTCTATAAAAAATTTGCCTATTACAATAAAATTATAATCGCCCTTCAAGTTCCTATTGAGTATAAAATAGCAGTCAAAGTTAGAATCGCACACAAACCAAAATGAGCATAAAGTAACATGTATTTCAAATTAAACTATAATAGAAAACTACTCAAGACTTCAGCATTGAAATTATACACCTGCATCGCAACTACCTTTATTTAATTTAAAATGTTGCCAGTTACAAGTTCCCCACTAGTCGCGTGTCATGCTATAAATGTTCCCTTTTCACTTTATGAACTCCACTTTTATACTAACCAATAGTTTTCATAGTTTCTACTACCTTTCATTATTCTAACACATGAGTATAACGATTCCGCTAAAAAAGGAATACTTCGCATTTTATAGGAAAACTCATAAAAAACTTCCACTTCAGTAATAAAAAATATTATACCAAATTCAAACTACAACTTCGTCATAATAACGATATTTACGAAATTATGAAAGAGTTTTTGAAACAAAAAGTTTTTTTTTTGTAAGTCTTGTACAATAAACAAGAGTGGAAAAGTTCAAGAAACCTTAATTTAGGAAAACTTCGGTACTCCTTGAAAAATTACTGGGAGTATTTTTTTTTTTCAATTGAGAAATCAGCTCAGCGTTTTCAGTTATTACAGTACAATACTATCAATTTCCACTTAAGTACCCACTTGAAACCTGATTGCGAACGTATAAAAAGGGTCAGACCAACAAAAATACTCACCGTTTATCAAATCGCTAAGTAAATGGCCAACAGAATTACTTGAGTAATACCCAAATAAACGAGCAATACAAGCTAAAAGTCACGTTCTCCGGCCATCCGTGGCTCGTTCCCAGCTCCCGAATGACCTTAACATTGTTTTCCATATCGCCTTCGCGAAAGGTCGGCATCGCAATAAATTATCAATAATCGTTTGGATTTTGTTAAACTTTCAGGATTTCGGCACAAAGTGAAAATCTCGTTTATATTTTGATCGGTGCACGCTCCCGACGGAGCCGTGCCTATAAACTGCTCCCATTGTAATTTTGTTTTGTAACAAAGTTCCCGCCTTTAGGTCGAGCCGAAACGAAAGTTACAACATTTACTAGACTACCAACAATTCACATAAATTCATAAGCCCCAAAATTAAATTTAATTTTGCCGCCTTATCGCCGCCTCGTTTGGACTTGAATAACTATAATGGCCGCAACTATATATACGTTATTCTATCTTTACTGATATATTGTACTGAAAAAGAGAAAATTACATTAAAACGATATTTTTTTATTGCGATGTCGATTTTTGATTTATGAAAATGAGTTTTTTGTTGATGTAACTCATAAAAATTGATCTATGGGAGCAATATTGTATTTCGAAAAACTATTCAATGCAGAAACAAATAGAATCTGTAACACAATTTAGGAGCAGCGTCTAACCAATGACGTGAAGAACCATTTAATCCTACGACGAATGTCCCCCGCTGGTCAGCGAGTGAAGTTTTAAATCGATTGAATAGTGCTATCTGTGTGTGAAGTAGTAGCAATTCGTCAACGTCCCGATATAATCCCCCCTCAATGAGTCCTAAGCCGGGCTGGAGGGACGTCGCGTCATCCATCACCGGCGACTCGGCGAGTACAGCGATCTACCCGCGCCGCGAACCGCTAAGTCATCGCACACAAACTATTAAGTTGTTCCAAAAAACTTCAGCACTAATAAATTACGGCTCAGTCTGTGTTTCGTTCAGTACAAGGATCAGTTTTACAGGCGATTGAGAAAACGGTACATAGTTTCCAATTTACCTCTCAAGATTAGTCCAAGCTAGAAGCCAATAATGAAAGTCACGAAAGTTTATGACTTGAGAACGCTTTTGTATCCGTTGTGCAGATCATTCTTATTATGTCTAATAGGTTTTCAGCTAGTCAATGCAATAAAACGGGCTTTATTCATTAATAAAGCCGCTGATAAGGCTTGAAATAAATTAACAAAGTATGGGGAAGAGACTAGTCATTGTCAGCTGCTCATCAGCTGCTACATTCTGTAAACTTAGAGATTTAAATCCATATTGTAGAAAATAAAGTGATTGGTTAACAAAAACGTCATTGACTCGAAGGGTATCGCTATTCTAATGATCACTCACTCAATCACTATAAAACTGCCCCACTGAATAAAGACTTCCAACAAGCTGCTTGCGCACGTCTCCTTTATACGCGAACAAAATAAACCTTAAAATAATAATGTCAAGAAAGTGGTGTGTCTGGCCGTGTAAGCGGCGTGCACATCTGCTACCAAATCAATTTATCGTGGATACGTGATGTTGGCTCACCGAGCCTCCAATACTCAAATTTGTGTCAATGAAATACTCCAACATTACTTATTACGATTTTCCCGATACCAATAGTGGTATTTATTGAATACTCTGATCATCTATCAAGTCATATCGGATACTTGAGGAAAGTTTGTTTCTTTCGTCAAATGAGATTACAAGACGAGTTCGCTGAATGTCTGCGTTGAGTTACGATCTTATGGTGTTGACTGTCCCGAATCTCAATCCACTTCCCAACTTTCAAGAGAGAAGTCGGGAACAAATAAGCGGGATTTTTTTATTCACCTCATTAACTTCGTCGTAGTGGGTTTAACTTTTCCTATAACAAGGGGTAAGATCTATGATTATTGAGTAGGTATAAGTACCGACCTAACGAAAATAAGTGCGTTTCAACTTTATGAGAGCCGTCTGGTATTTGTTAGGACAGAATGAAAGAGGGAATTAATAACAAAGTAAGCCTCGCGATTCGTTAGGGAGAGGTAAACCTGACTGCGACAATATATAAACGTCTAGACAGGAAATCAGGGTAAGCGTTAATCCTACGTATAAAGACTATGAAATCGAGCATACTTAATTTGAAGACGCACATACCCATAAACTACGAGTGATCTATGGTTGTTTGTTCACTGGTTAATGGTAGTCACGGCACGCCCACTCCGCCTACTTAACCTACCTGAAGGCGGCTTACTTCAAAATTCTGTGCAACACAAACAAGTATGATCAGAAAGGCAAATAAACACGTGAGGCTTACATCAGAGATAAGAAGGTAGCAAACAAGCTGACGTTCCGGATGCGCTCCGCTCCGTCAGTTTCCGGATCCAGCAAGGGCGGAAATCCACCGCTGGCATTAACGTCGTAAACATAAGAGAACTAAAGAAATAGCTTCGCACACGACATCGCATGTGGGCCATCAGGTCTTTACTCTCCAACTGTTTTATTGATGCCCCAATGATAATGAATTTGTAAATTGTACGGAAAATTGTATCGGCCATCTTCTTCCTCCCATTTGTCGTGAACTGTCCCGTGAATGGCTAACAATTTATCGCTACGTCTGTTGGACTGCTCATATAATAAGCACGAAAATTATTGTCATCCATTCAGATGATTTGAAGCAAAATGCTGTCAGCTTTTACAGTATCGTCTTAATTTGTTACTTAGATATTAAACTAGATATTTTTCCTTCGTCGTATAGAAGAGACAATATGGCCGAAATCTCGCATAAGATTGGCGTATCTTCTGGAACAATAGCTGTCTCGGTAAAGGAATGGCTGAACATAATACTCTTGTTACATGGGCTTTTAGCACGTTATACTGCTCTCTAATATGGCAAGTCAGCGTGGAAATTTCTACTTTCCTTCCAACGCTAGGAACTCATTTGATTTCATTGTAAGTTTTATACCTGTCGAAATGTGTATTACAACCCCAATCTCCCCTTACTACGGATCAAATTAAGCCACATTACCCGTGAAACGGTTACGTTTTATATTTTCTATTACATACAATCATAGCTATTTCATAGAGCGTAGAATCCTAAAGCAATATGTTTGGATTATCCACCACTTTTCGCTGAAAGTTGTGAAGGAGGATTAGGAATTTTATCTCTTAGGATAGTATTTACTTGGTTGCGACTGTAAAAAAATGCTTTATGGAGACTAAGACGCATGTGGGTAGTGTTTTCGATCGGTATCTCAGAGTAGCAGTAACATTGTTGTTTTAACAGCTGAGCAGGGATAACGTAAATCGTTTAATGGCGTTTTATGGCCCATTGCGAACCTCGGCACTGTTTTATGAGTCGGTTGTCAACTCACATTCATTGCTTTTCAAATAATCACTCGTCAAACTCATCTCTGATAAAGTTAAAATTAAATCTGATTAATAATGTGGGATATAAAAAGATATTGGTTGTTACAGCAAAAACATAATAAACAATATACGTTTTAATAATAGTCTCAGTGAATAAGTAACATAGAATAAATATCCTTAAACCTAAATTACATTATTGGTAGGTAACCTCAGGAATTATAAAAATACTATTATAAAAATACATTGCTTTACTATAGCCCCCCCCCTGCTCTCCCCCTTACCCCTTTTCCCTTTTCAAGTTGGTGAATGATCACAGTATGAAAAAAAAGCCATGCATGTATTCATATAAGGTGACCAAATTACAACGAAGTCAAAAAGCTTTCGAAAAATATTAGCACCTACTTAACTTGGTTTCCGACAAATATGCGGGTAGAAACAAGATTTGTGATTGATTTCCTGGCGCATACGTTTTCTCGGCATTCAGGTGTTGAGAAAATATTGCCCGCATACAGAGAATAAATAGTTCTTTTATTGAATCATGGTGATTGATGCTGGGGAGCTGCGTCTACACGTTGGCTGCCAACTAAATTGAATATCAATGAATTTACTACCTTTTGCTTTGCTTCGGGTTTGCTACGGCTCTATTTTCAGTTTCATATTTTAAGTTTTTTTTATGTTATTTTCCTCGGCTGTTGTTGAATATTATATTTATTTATGCATATTATTTGAAATGAAATGAAATGAAATTGTTTATTCTGTAAATAGGATATCGGAATCACTTTTACACGTCATATAAAAAATATTAAAATATAAGCTAGGTGAGGTCGGTGTTTCCTCAAACTCAAAGCATTTATTTCAATTAAACCATTTACAGGCACTTTTGAATTGTCAAATAGTCGCGTCAGTTAGTCAGAAAGTTGAAGCTAGTTGCCCATTCCAAAACGTAGATCTTTATGGAGAAGAACGGGCAAGAAACTCCAAGGACACTCTTTTAAATATAGAAAATTACAAAATCCTGGGTACATTATTCTTGTTGCTTCTATATCTGAGAACAATGTACAAAAAATAATAAAAACAATTCAAAATATAAGATTAAAAATAAGCCATGGCATATAAGAGAGAGATAGATTTAATTCTATGTGTGGCTTAATAAATGAATAATCCTCACAAAACAACATACATAACATTACACCAGTAATTCGCGAAGGGTTAGGTAGAGATGTACTCCTCCCAACCCTAATAGTGGTAAATGAAATATCATTAACCTAAATTATTCGTCCTTCAACAAAACTGATACATTATGAGTCAGAGGATTGGTTGGTTTAAAATTAATGAACATCATTTTGAGGGATAAGTTTTCATTACGCAAAGTGGTTTCCTATATTTTAGCAAAAGGATATATTCCAAGGTATTCTTACTGACTGTGGATCATATTTGTTTGCATTACTTATTTCATCAAAAATCTGTGACCCATTTTCCAGAAAGGCTACGTGGAAAATTCCAATAGTTCGTTTTTTTTTTCATTTGTTTGAGTAGTTTGTAGAATCACGAATAGCAGATTTAGCGGTGTCACACGAACTTACCTATTTAATCCCTCGACTCCTGATGGACGTGACCCTCTCAGGCCATGTTGATCGTTCGTTGGAGCCATAGATATAAGAAAGAAGGAGATATGCCCGGTAGTTGAAAATGTATCGAAACCCAATGTCTTCTATCTATCCCTACTCTCTAGCCTGCGATCACACATGCGATCAGTAAACCCAATAAATACGAGGCCCCGCTCACACTTGCAATTTACAAATCAGAACGTACTACATAATCAATTATAAACCTTATCCCATCAAACACAGCGTGCATTTACCATGCACCGTACAACTCACCCACACGAAAACATCGTTCGCTATCGTTGTGCTGTGCAAAAGCCATTTATTTTACATATACGCTAGTGATTGACTAAATCGGATACTTATCGATTCTCCCATTTATTATTGTATTAAAATTTTTGGAAGTTGCTGAAAAAATTATAAATAAAAAACGATATACATATAATAAGATGATATAAATAAACAATAAGTAAGTAAAAAAAAGAAATATTAAGTAAACCAAAAAAATAACAACATTATGAGAAAATCTAAATGAGTATAAAACAAGATTTCACATCGGTCTTCCAATCAGGCTATAACTGTTGACAAATTGAAGAATAAACTTTAATAGTAATATAAATTCATACGACAATCGACATTATTGTCGATAGCCTACGTTAGTGGATCTGCACAACCACATCACTAATCCGTCACAAGACGCTGCGGCCGTACTAACGATGCAACCGCTTAAAGTAAATATCGTTTTGTAATTTTTACATTGCTTGTCCAGTTACTTAGCGACATACTTTGGTAGTTGTAAAGAAGCAATGTATTTACTACAATAAAAGTACAGTCGCTGTGATATATGAAAACAAAAATAACGTAGTAAAGGCAAGAAATATTTTACGATTTGTTGTTTTTCATGATTTTCAACACAAATATAGCAAAATACTTGTGCTGATTTATGAAAAGTGGTTCTACGATTTATAAAGTTTATAGTTTAGCTTCGATTTTTACAAGAAACCACTGAACAACACGGTATTCTTAAATGTTATCACGATCGCGCTCGAAAGCGCACTAGTTAGCGGAGACGGCCATTTGCCTGAGGCATGAGCATTGTGATCAAGACGCGCGGACACAGACACGCCCCCATACCACTTCTCCTGTTATTTATATTTCTATGGTTGGAGCTGTCTACACTGCTGTCAATTACTAATGATGCCACAGCCTCTGACTGGTCCAGACTTAGTTACTGCATCGGGTCACCTACACTTAGAGTAGCATCCCTTAGTTGGATCAACTATTGGAATCAGTAGCTTTAACATCCCACATTTTCCGACTTTTCCCTGAGGGTAAAGGTTATTGGGTAATTTAAAGAATGCTACTTGATATGATCATTTTGGTTCTTCGATACTCGACCTTTTTTGTAGGACCTTTTGTTCCAAGCAACCCTTCAGTTCCTTTTCAATGTTCCCATTTGCAATCATTACTGCAAAACTCCAATTGGAAACATATACCTAAACTGCGTTCGCAATTCATTTGCCAAATATGTAAACAAACACGAGTTTTAGGAAAAACAACTGTAATGCCTACACATAAGGTTCAGTTTGCGCTACAACTTCATATTTTTTATGACTTTTTAACCGTACTAGTCGGTCTAAAATCAACTTTATTTACACCATCTTAAAGTTGATGTTTGTCTAAGTGGAAAATTCGAGTTTGTTTACATGTTTAGCAAATAAATTGCGAACGCAGATTACCAACATATACAGTCGTATTAAATGCGGACAATTCACAACTGCCAGAATGTGTAAGTGCAACAGTGAGCTCCGAGTTCGAATCCCGACAGAACTACTTTTAATTAAATTGAGCTCTCTTACCTGCACTTGGAAACTCTTTTAAGTGATTTCTTGATAAACTTGGCAACAAACTGAAACAATACTTAGCCACTTACAATTGAAATAATATTCTTGTTACTTTGCATTTTAATAAAAACTTACATTAGGTATAACAGTTTGCAAACTGCACCTGCTTATGTAAAGTCAGTTTCTACATTATTCAAAGAAAACCGGAATAGTTTTTCTTACATACTGCAAGAGGGTTCGTGTTGTTATGAAATCTATTTTGTCTAGTAATAACAACAGCACTTCTTAAACGAAATCAGTTGAATTGAAATTGCTAAATTAGTTAGATACTATTTGGTTTTTATCAACTTGGCATGAGTTTTCCGGAAGTCGGGAGCCACCTATCTGTCATATTGACAACATACTTATAAGTCAAATTTTATTTTTTCATAAAACAAAACTAATTGAAAAGAGTGTAAAGCTTCACGATAAATTTTTATTTAGATAATCGGTACTTATCCAGAAAACTAACCCAATAAAATACAAAACAACCAAAACACGATCCAATTTGTGGAAAATAACGGAACCTCCTACAATTATTAGGGAACTGTTGCGAGTGGCTCACACGTAGTTAAGGCAAGTTATGACACACGCTCCACTAGTGCTTATAGTTCTAATAAAATCTTATATAACAGCAAAAACCGAGGAGGCGGTGTAAAAACTGTAACACGACAATGTCGTCAAGCCACGGTGGCTGCAAAAACTTTAATGGTTTCTTTTATCGGTCATTTGTGAAGCGTAATGGTCACCTCCTTTTGTTCCTAGCAGCTGTAATCTTTTAAGTATTGTTAAATTTTCATGTAAAATTCAATGGGGTAATAAATTTACGTGTATGCACTTAGACAACGGTGAATTATTTTGTGGACTGATTTAATTACTGCAAATTTACCACATCTGCTGTCGTTTCTGTACTAAGATACTTCTAACTACTAAGGGTACAGTACCTACTCGTATTACAAGGATATCATTTGCTACATTTTTATTACTAATATGGTGACTCTTTCTATAGGTATCCATCAAAGATTTAAATCGTTAGATGTGCCCTCACCGTACTTAGATCGCTCAAAAAGTGTTTACACTGAAATTATAAGCTCGCACATTCCGCATGGAACCATTGATAAGATTTTCAGTAGGAGTGAGCGAGACAATACTTTTCAAATGTCATTGTTATGGAAACAGAAACGTGATCATTTTGTGACGCAGTTTGGTGAATCTTCATGGTGGATTTTCCAATTTCCCTTACAGTCCCATAGGTAGGTTAATCTTTAAGGGAAAGCTTAAGTGGTGCCAATAACACCAGGAACAAATTAAAATGGATTTATTAGCCAAACACCATGCTAATTCCAATTTTAAAGAATTTTGGAAAGCCACTAATAGATTGAATCCTAAGCCCCGCGTTCCTGTGAGCGTCGAACTCAAACTCAAACTCAAAGCATTTATTTCAATTAAACCATTTACAGGCACTTTTGAATTGTCAAGGAATCGGTCAGTCAGAAATATGAAGCTAGTTGCCCATTCCAAAGCGTAGTAGGTAGGTACCTATGGAGAAGAACGGGCAAGAAACTCCACGGACACTCTTTAGAATAAATTGTTACAAAGTATTTGTTACATCACTCATGTTGAAATTAAACATGTGAGAACAATGTAGAAAGACGTGCACGTTAGAAGCGTCCGTAATAAAAATATAAAGCAAAGAACATTCAAAAATTTTAATCAGCCAATCCGATCTGAATCGACGGGGTCTCCTGCCCTAGGGCTATAGCTGAGGTGTTCAAAACCCATTTCTCTATTAAGTCGACCCTGGGGCCGCCGTGCGGGGTGTTCAATGCTGGCCCAGAGCGTGCGGAGGTGTCCACTGTAATTCTTGCAAAGGAAATCAGGCACATATTGAAGAAGATGTCAAGAGGCGAATCCCCTGGGCATGACGGACTCAGCATTGAGCACCTGCAGCATGCTGGTACCCACTTATCCCGGGTGCTGGCACTATTATTTAATCTGTGTCTGTGTCATTCACATCTTCCGACTGATCTACTGTGAACTCTGGTGGTGCCGGTGGTCAAAAGTAAAACAGGAGACTGTGGTATTCCATAATTTGGAACCACATCTTTTAGTTTATTTACGTATAAACACGTTACTCTTTCTTTATGTTATTATATTAAACAAACCACCTTTTGATATATTTCCTATTAATATTCTATGACACATGTACTTAACTCACTTTTATATTCTGTAGCACTGTTTACCTCTGTAAAGCATACTTTTAATTATCTGTTTTAGCATCCAAATCGATTTTATAGTATTTAATTTTCCCTTTTGTAAAAACTTTAGAATATTTATATTCTGACGTTTTCATCTTAAACTGTCATCTGTCGTAATTTACTTTTCTAAAACATAGACAGAACACATCATAGATAAGTACACTCTATCTTCTCTCATAAAGTGGGTGTACACACTGAACCTTCGCAATAAGCGTAGATCTAAGATTTCTCCTCTGTAAGCCGTTTTTATTAGTGCTGGTCATATCTAAATTAAGAATTAACTTGAATATATTTTTAAAACGTTTAAAATATGACACAGAACGATAAAAACGGTCTTCATATTTTTGGGAGTCTAGTCTTGTCTTAGCCCTCGGGGAGTCGTATTTTTTACTTGAGACAGTCGCTGTTTTTCTGCCCTTAAGTCTGATTTGTCGAACTGTTAGCTACTCGAATATTAGTCTCTGAGCATGTAACTAGCATAACTAGCGTGCGCGGGTGTTCTAATCATACTGTGTAACTTGAACTATTGACCCTGAGTGTATTATAACAATAAACATTCTAATACTGTGTAATACCTGTGTTTAATTCGCTCGGCACTCCTGCCTAGCCCTGTAGAAGGTTCTCACTTCAAAAGAACTCTAATCTCGCGCCGCGAGTATACGCACACAAAGGCCTCCGACGCTAGACGACGTTACTCTCCGAGAGAGACCTCCGCCGTCACCTGTGACGCTAGCGCGGTCCTCCCGCTAGGTGAGGCGCCTCAAAGCGCCTCCGATATCTACAACCTCTCAACCTCCTCTCTATTCCACAGGCTGGAGTGTACCTCCAGGGGGGATAATCCTCAGCCCAGCCTCCTGCACGCTGCCTGCGGCCTGCCTGCCTGCCCACCTGTTCCACTGCCTGCCTGCCTGTTCCTGCCTAACCTGAGCCTGTCTTGTGCCTGTTCCTGCCTAACCCGAGCCTGTCCTGTGTCCTAAACTTACCTTTACTTTTGCTAATTTAACTTTTAATTTTAATACCTTTTTATTTTAATTTAATTTGTGACCTACGTTTCCCTCCACGGAGGAAAACGTTACGTTACAAGACGTATCGGACAAGTCCAACTACAGATCTATTTCACTCGCCACCGTCGTAGCCAAAGTCCTTGACAGCTTGCTTAACTCACATCTAAATAAGAATGTGCGGCTCTGTGATGCCCAGTTTGGATTCCGGCCTGGGCTGTCAACGGACACTGTTATTGTTAGTTGGGATCACGCTGTCAGGTATAACACGGATTGGGCACGCCACAATTGTGGCGATAAGTCCCCTCTTTGAGGAGTGGCTAGAGAGGCGCTACGGCGTCCTCACCTTCCGCCTGACGCAAGTCCTCACCGGACACGGCTGTTTCGGGAGGTTCCTGTTCCGTATAAGGCGGGAGGAAACGCCCGGGTGTCACCACTGTGTGGATCGCCCGGAGGACACGGTGGAGCATACGGTAGAGGTCTGCTCTGCTTGGGCGGCGCACCGCCGTGTCCTCACGGAGGCGATCTCTCGCGTCCGGCCCTGGTTCAGGCCATGGTCCGGAGCGAGAGTGCATGGGAGGCCATCACTTCCTTCTGCGAAGCAGTAATGCTCGCGAAGAAGGAGGCGGAGCGCGCGAGGGAGAGGCAAGATTCGCGCCCTCGCGCCCCTAGTCGCCGCAGGAGACGCCCCGGGCGTCGGGAGTCGCGAGCCGACTTCCGGCCACCGTCGGCGCGGGCTTGCGGATGGTGAGCAATAGGTAGCTCGCCGTCCGATTAGGACCAGGCCCGGGTCGACGGCGCGTTGTGTTTCACGCGCGCCTCAAAGGGATGTCAGCACCAACTGACGGAGTCCGTAAGGGCCAATGCCTGCCAGTGTTGCGAGTTTGTCCGAAAGGGATATCGCGGCCCCGGCACACAGGCAACGGCAGGAACACGGGTGGGTTTTAGTCAGTAAAAGTCTGATACACCCTCCCGCTCCGGCCAGAGCGGGAGAAGTTATTTGATCATTTCCTACCCTCAAAATTAAAAAAAAAAAAAAGGTATTACACGATAGAAATACACCGGTTTATGCGGTTTTCCTTGACTTTTCCAGGGCCTTTGACCTTGTTTCATTCGATCTTCTCTGGCAAAAGCTAGAAGAGACAGAGCTGCCGCCAGAGTTCGTATTACTCCTCAAGCACTGGAACCTGAACCAAGAGACTCAGGTGCGGTGGGCGGGAGAGATGTCGGAGCCATGCCGGCCGGAATGCGGGGTGAGGTAGGAGGGCCTGTCTTCGCCTTTGCTCTTCGGTCTGTATGTTAATGCCCTGATTGAGCGACTCAGCAGCACACGTGTCGGCTGCTACGTGGATGGAGTTTGTTTTAACAACATTAGCTACGCAGAAGACATGGTGCTGCTGGCTCCCTCGATCGGTGCTATCCGAAAGCTACTCAATGTGTGTGAGTTGTACGCTGTGACTCATGGGTTAATTTATAATTCCCGTAAGACAGAATTCATCGTCTTCAAGTCTGGCACCAGATGTCTCACTACTGTACCTCCTCTCCTAATGAAAGTTACCCTGATTAACAGGGTATATACATTTAAATACATGGGCCATATGGTTACTGATGACCTGATAGATGACATGGATCTAGCGAGGGGGCGCAGAGCATTGTCAGTTAGGGCGAATATGCTGGCCAGCAGATTTTCTCGATGTACAGATGCAATTAAAATAACCCTTTTTAAGGCATACTGCACAGCACTGTACTCGGGAACCCTGTGGTTCACATATACCCAAAAGGCTTACAATGCTCTGCGGATCCAATATAATAACGCATTCAGGGTATTGTTGCGATTGCCGCGCTTTTGTAGTGCGTCGGCAATGTTTGCAGACGCACGCACTGACAGCTTTGATGCACTGTGGCTTAAGAAATCTGCCTCGCTACTCCGCAGGCTGCGCGGCAGTCCCAACACTATCCTGCAATCAATAGCCGCCCGGGCAGACAGCCCGCTAGTGTGGGCGCTTGCAAACCTGACCCGTTCTGTTTTAGTTATTAAGTACTAACATAGGCTTAGGTCTCGAGTTCGAACCCAAGGCACGCACCTCTGACTTTTCGGATTTATGTGCGTATTGTATAATTATCACTTGCTTCAAAAACGGTGAAGGAAAACATCGTGAGGAAATCGGCATGCCTGAAAGATATTTCTTGACGGCATGTGAAGCCAAGTCAGAGGGCGGCTTTAAAACTCTGACACCAGGTTAGTTACTAACCACACGAAAAGAAGAACATAGGCTAAGCCATTTTGTTACTAACACTATAGACCATTGTAGTCTGATTAAATAAAGATAAATAATACGGTTGTTTCTCGCTCCTCATATTGTAATAGTATAGGTACCCTATTTACTCTAATTACACAATATTCTTATGTTAAATGAACATCAAATATTAGGTATCTTTGTCTGATACAAAAACAATCAAGTATTAGTTCCATTAAGAATATTGGGTCTATCTCGGTGGGTCTGTGCCTTATCTCTTGGGTAGACGTTAACAATACCTAACCATTGTTTATATTAATCTAGATTAAGGATCCTTGCATGACATGTTATTACGCTTTCGGACGACGCAATTCTTAATTAATGAAGACTTAATTAAAGTACGCTTTGTGTGTCCCTGGGTTGGTCAAACAGGCTTTTTTCATTTAGACGATTGTTTTTCGGATTGTTTTAATGTGATTTATTTATTACGAAAGTAAATCACAGTGGACTAAAAAGTATTTAGGTACTTTTATGAAAGATCACTTTACTTATAAATTTTATAAATAAATGAACGGTTTGACTACCTACTAGATATTTAATTACCTATTCTGCAGCATTATTATCTTCTTCTTTTCGTGTGGTTAGTGACTAACCTGGTGTCAGAGTTTTAAAGCCGCCCATGGGCCTCTGACATGGCTTCACATGCCGTCGAGAAATATCTTTCAGGCATGCCGGTTTCCTCACGATGTTTTCTTTCACCATATTTGAAGCAAGTGATAATTATACAATACACACATGAATTCGAAAAGTCAGAGGTGCGTGCCTTGGGTTCGAACTCGAGACCTATGACTTGGCAGTCCAACGGTCACACCACTAGGCTATCACTGCTCACAGCATTATTATGATTGATGGTAACCCAAAATAAAGAGGCCTTTTAATTAAGGACCTAATTTGATTGCTTGCAACTGTCGTAGAACCACGTTTAGATTTCTATATCACATAAAATTCCACTTAAAATATTCCACCAACAGAGCCACACAAAGAAACTAACTAACACAATACCGCAATAGACCCAACAAATGAAGTGCTCTAAGCAGACACTAAATTCTGGAAGCACATTTATCCGCTTCCCCCGTCACTGTACGTTATACCCTGACACGCATTCACTAGATTAAACTTTGCATATTCCACAGAGCCGCCTGTAGTACCTAACGTAACACTGATTACATATGCAAGTGATGCAATAAATTGCCAAGTTAGCAACGGACACTTGCACTTGCTTTCATCTAGGCGTGTAGGTAATACGGCTTTTGGGAACATTGTTCGGGTGGTAAGACCCCGTTTACACGATGCTTTTTCATCATGCGCAGGATGACTTGATTGACAGTGGTAAATGCTCCCAATTTATGTGGACCATAATCATTGTTGTTCCTAGTCTGGTAGGTATTTATGTGGCATATCCAAAGTACAGGAAATCAACCAAGTTTTTCTTAACTGAAACAACGCATGCTGTTTAAAGTTATCATGATTTTAGTCATTTTGTGCGTAGACTGCACCGTACTGAAGAGCATCATGTAAATAAGGCTCAATACTTCCAAAAAGCTATTTTTCCTCTTAATTTTCAATGGTGCAGGATTACCTTGATTTGGCAATGGGGTTTCTTCGTATTTCCAAAGAATTTTGCACTATCATTCTTTGCCTCAGTCGATGTTGGCAGCAGTTGGAGTTTTTGTCTTGCAGACATGCCAAGTCCGTTTGCAATCTACTTTGATTTACCATTTTCGATTTTCACTTCTTATGGGTTGGTATGACAAAAGTACCGAGACGAACTTTTTAACAGGAAGTCATGTTTTTCTACGATATTACACGACCATTGAATTTATGTCGTACTGTTTAAAACTGACGAGGTGAATTCCGATCTGTATCCACTTTACTCGTTAATCTTATCAATCTGCCTAGCCTTTTCCCAACTACGTTGGGATCGGCTTCCAGTCTAACCGGATGCAGCTGAATACCAGTATTTTAAATGGAGCGACTGCCTATCTGACCTCCACAACCCAGTAACTGTGTAATACGATACCCCTTGGTAAGACTGGTGTGAGACTTTCGGGCTTCTGACGACTCGTAACGACTGTCAAAGATCCACGAATGACAGCTGGGACCAACGGCTTAACGTGCTCTCCGAGGCACGGAGGATTCTCGGCATGTAAAGATGGTCACCCATCCACTGACCAACCCCGGCAAGCGTAGCTTAACCTGATGGATGGACCAGTGCGGCTGTTGTTACTTAGCAACGAGCTCCTCCGTACTCGTTACTCGTCCTTACTCGTTAATCTTATGGGTATCTATAATTAATTCGAACCCAACTCTTCAAGATTCATTATCTTTCAGCTTTATTATTAAATACACACGCAGGCACCTAAACGTAATATCGCCTAGCGACAGATATCTGAGGAAAACTACCTAACTTAACTAATACAGCTGTTGTTTCGTTGTTATCGTCAACGTTAAAAACCTTCAGTATTACTATTATCCCCACATTAGATCCACGTGTGTCGTTATAAAGCACGGTTCAGACCATTTGAGCTCGGTACTAGGATAACATATTATATGGGATACTGGCTGTTATTTTTATAGCAAGTGCCCCTAGTGGACTACAAATCAAGATAACAAGCGAAGATAGAGGCCAGACGGAAATATTTACACATTGTCCTGTGTTTTATTCAGGACTACTGAATAATCATTTACAATAGGTACCTACCTAGCTATATTCATTGTGTATTACGTTTTATTTAGCCGTGAGATAATAATTTCCTGTCAGGAGTAGGTACCTATTCAATCTGCCAGAGTCACTGAAACTAAGTAAGGTTTAATACACCGATCATATTTGAATCCCTGCCTAGAATCTGAGTTTGTGGCGGCATCTACATGACGTCACACAATGTCCTGCACAACGCAATTAGAGTTTACCGCGCGAACGACATCAATCGTTGGGCAGTTGCCCGCCAGACACGACACCCGTCTGGTCGGCGGATCCTCCCTTTTCCAAAGAGGATGAGTGAACTTTACACCCTGTTCCTCATACATCTAAAAGCTTATAACGGATTTAATCCGATATAAGATTTTCTTTGCCACCAGTATTTATTTTTCCGTGTAAACGGATCATGGCTGGGAAAAAACAAGAAATAAAATTGTTAGTTAGTAAGTTAGTGTTTTCCTTGAAAAGGAGTAGCCTTTCTTTCAGCAATAACTTTGAAACGCTGTCATCGCAACGGTCAGGGTGTGGTCACTTACCTGAATGTCCTGGGTTCCAATAATCCTGTTGATTTACGGTAGCAAAACAGTTCCTAGAATGGCTTTTAAAAATTTGCAGGAGGGGTTGGAAAGAGTACAAAGTAAACCTGTACATACGTACTGCAGCATGTCGCTGCCAAGCCAACCTTTTTATTTGCCAAAAAGGCTTAACATGTTTTTCTCTTAAAATGTGGTTACGCTTGACACATTTTTGAATATTTTTTTATCGAATGAAAAGACGGTTTTGTTTTTTTGAAGGAACGACGATTGGTGCCATTGGTGTCGTGTCATACTGAGCTAGCGGTTTGATTATATTTTTTTCCGATTTAACACATTTATTTCAGTCTTTGGCATATTTTACCGCAAAATCTTTATTGTTATAATTTCATAAAAAAGTCTCATTTGTGTTTTATATATATATCCAGGAAAAATTACCTTTAATTGTTTCGTGAGTATTCCAGTTTATAATCCACCCCCCACGTAATATTGCCTTTCTAACCGGGTCTTAAATAGTATTTGTTCTGGATCCGTACAGAAAAGGCCTCGTTGAGGCCCCTGGCTTACCCGACTCCAGCTGAGGCTGTAGCCAGGGAGGAGCGCAGTCCGCCAAGTCCACAGCCGTGTCCATCCGCGCGTGGTTCCAATACCACGTCTCCGCGTGGTGTCGCCGGCCAACCAGAAGTCGCTGCGTCGTCGACGTGTCAGACGCTGTCCCAATTGAATTATACAGTGTGACTTCAAATTTTTCTGTGTTTCATTAAACGTTCTCCATCATCCAGGGTTCGATTCCCAGTGATTTTTTTTATGTAATATAGCGGAAAATCATATATATCGCTATAGTACCTACGAAACATTTTAACATAAAGAATCGATGGTATTTTAATGTTTCACTATACGTAGAAACATTGTTAATTGCCAAAATAGGATAATAGTGGTTAGGTAAACCACAATGAGAGGTCAATTTGTCCGTAGCGTGACAGTTTAATTACTTTGCACTAATATCACATAGTAAGTAATAATGTTATTGATTTATTTTTGTATCGGTATTCCAACGTATTCCACTAATAACATCTATATATATAAAAGAAAGTCGTGTTAGTTACACTATTTATAACTCAAGAACGGCTGAACCGATTTAGCTGAAAATTGGTGGAGAGGTAGCTTAGAACCAGAAGTCTAACATAGAATACTTTTTATCCGGGAAACCACCCTCTAAAGGGGTGAAAAGGGGGTTGAAAGTTTGTATGGGAAATTAAAAACTGATGACTGGATTTGGATGAAAATTTTCAATTAGATAGGTGAGATACTGAGATAAAGGATAGGATACTTTTTATTAACAGGGGGATGAAAAGGGGTGGGATAGGGATAAAAAATGACGAGTATCGATATTGGTATCATTTCCGAGGTTTCTGGGTCGTTTATTTAAAAAATGATATCTATTTTTAAATCCAAAATGTTAGAAGTAAAATATTATCATCCCTTAATGGGGCGGAAAGTGGTCGAAATGTTTAAAAATCAACATTGATGTCGTTTTCATGGCTTTTCCCATACATTGTCTAAGTTCTCAAAAAACTAAATAAATGAATAGGTATATGTTTCCTGCTTTCTAAAAAATTACCCTCAGGGGGTGAAAAAGGGGTGTGCAAAACAAAAATGTAAAAAATCGATATGGGTATCATTTTTGGGGTCGTTTATTTTGAAAATCTATATCTGTAGGTAGGTAGGTAGTTAGGTAGGTAAGTAGGTAGGTAGGTAGGTAGTAGGTAGGCTAGGTACCTACCTACCCTACCTACCTACCTACAGATATAGATTTTCAAAATAAGCGACACCAAAAACTTCAAAAATGATACCCATATTAATTATTCACATTTATTACCCCTATCACATCCATTTTTCAACCCTCATTAAAATAGATGACCCTACCTACCTAGGTAGGGTAGGTAGGGTAGGTAGGTAGGTAGGGTAGATAGGGTAGGTAGGTAGGTAGGGTAGATAGGGTAGGTAGGTAGGTAGGGTAGATAGGGTAGGTAGGGTAGGCAGGTAGGTAGGGTAGGTAGGGTTTTTTATATTTGATTGAATGCGGAACAAAGTTCGCCGGTTCAGCTAGTATTACATAAAAGAACTTTTATATCTATTAGTAACTAAACTAACTTATTTTTGGTTATAATGAAGATAAATAAGAGCTACTTTACCATAGGAAGACAATATAAAGGAAAACACAAAATCATACATCAAATACTTAATTTAAGACGACTGTAATAAACGTGATTAAATGTATTGACTACGAGTATACATTAATTATGTCCAGAAAATTCTCTATTTGTGCCCTTTTTAGGGTTATACCTCAAAAGGCAAAAAGGGAACCCTTATAGGATCACTTCGTTGTCCATCCGTCAGTCTGTCAAGAACTCAAGACCCATTTTCTCAGGAACGCTTGGAGGTATCAAGTTGAAATTAATATCAAATAATTTGATCTATGTTCCCATGGAGCTCCATAAAAATCAAGCTTCTAGGCGTAATAAAAAAATACGGCCATTTATGTGACATATTCTGATACTCGCAAATAAATCAAAACCTACAGGGTACTTCCCGTTGACCTATAATCTCAGTCTCACAGTCTCACAGCACAAGGAAAGGAAAAAGTTCGAAAATTTGTAATTTGTAGATTTATTTCATACAAAAAAAAATTTTTTGCTATTACAAACTTACATTTGCAGTTGGAGAATTAACCGTGACGTATATCGATGTATGGGAGAACATGTTTCTCAACTACTACATAAGTTAAGTTTAAACTCTTCATTGTGCGTGGTCCGACACGCACTTGGCCGGTTTTTCATTCGATGTAACTATGTTATCAAACAAAAAGATTTATTTACTAATGACATAAGTAAAAGAGATGAAATAATTGATTTTCTCTCACACATAAATACAAAAGTAATATCAGAAAAAAGTATATGAATCCTGTATTTTTATACGACAAACGGATATATCTTCCAATCTTGTTATTTATAAAAACAGTTGGGGATGTGTGTTTGTTCTGCAAACATTGATCTATGGAACTTTCCCTTTGTTTATTATAGAAATAAACAAAACAATGTCAATCAGTCAAGATAGAACGTTATTTGATGAAAATTAATACAGTATTTAATAAGATAAACCTAATTTCTCGCAAGCCGTGAAGTTAATTATTCTTATAAGTACTCACCTACGATTTCACGTAGGTTCAGAGTTCGTGAAAGATTCCAACATATAAAGGTTATAAGTCAGCAAATCCAGTAAAATTGGAAACCTTTTATCAACTAGTGTTGTTGTCTGTGCAGTTTGTCTTCTGGGTATTTAATTTAATAAAATACAGCCACACAGGCTCCTCGTATTTATAAATTGTTTATTTATTAGTAAGTTTCATAAATACCTAAATTAACTTTATATTCAATTCCAGATTAAATCGGTAAACTGATATTTTTTTATGACATGCATCAAACAGTTCCAAACTTTATTTTTTGTGATACGAGATGAGAATCGACATTGGCCACTAAAGCAACGCCAAACCATTTTTGCCACTAGTAGCACTATGGCACTAATTTAAACTCTACTATTAGGTACATATTACTGATCGCTGGGTAGCTATTACTCGTAATATGGCTATCGCTGGAAAAAGGAACAAAGCATGTCCTGCAGAAAGATCACCAATGCTAAAACGGCCTGATTTACACGCGCGATTTAATTGCCTGTGTATAGCATAAGTTGAAGCAATAATTTAAAGTTGCACCGTTTAAACAGTGTTTGATTTGATGATTATTATAATATATATAACATAATATATAATTTAATGATGATTTATTGATGATTGGCACCGTCGGTGCCAATCATTTGTTGCTTCAATTTTATTGTAGTATACCACAGGCAAGATACTTTCATCGTATAAATGGGACTGACACACACGCATGGCATCTGGAGTCGTCGTCCCCAGGAAGATGAGGATCATAACTATGGCTCTCCAATTACCCGTAGCCAGAGAAAAAAAATTACAAACCCCACTAGACTTTACATTGTGAAATACAATGTAAAATCAATCAATCATAATATTCGAGGCACACATTGAGTCACAAGTCCAAAACAAATAACAGTAAAGTTAATGGTTGTTATTGTTTACTTAGGGAATGTGTCGGGAGTTTTACAATGTCTTGTTTACCGACGGTAATTGGCTATTTGAGCGTGCATTAATATCACCGGCAGCCGCCCGCTGTCCGTACGTCAGTTGTCTGGGTAACGTTACATAATAACATAATGCGGTGGCGACCTCCCTTGGTCGCCGACGACGTCGATGCCAGCTCACTCTCTTGTGATTAACTTCTGAATAAAGCAATTCATCCAAAGAACAAGTTTATTACTTTCAACTTCTCCGCTCAATGCGAGAAGGTCGCTGGAAATTCACTCGCACAATGGGCCCAATTACAGAAATCGTAAAGATTCGACAAATTTCAGCAGTTTTCATCGTTTTTCGACACTTAATCTACTTTTGCTGAATGTCGGATATAATTATGGAAGTTTATTAATGCCAGAAACATTATTGCTGGGAGGTATTTGTATAAGAACGTTAATAACGCGTTCACGTGTGTGCGTACAATATTCTGCCATTGCTGGCTTTGTGTAAGCCCGTACAATAATTCTTATGGGTCATAAAGTTGTGCAAACTTATTATAGAAGGTAATAGCTTTGTTTACTTTTGTTTATGCGTAGTTACCGCAAGTACCGTTTAGCATGCAGTGGAAGAAAATTATAGTTATAAAGATGATGTCTATGACGTACACATGCGTGTTTGTTAGAACTCTGTTCTTTTACATCCAGAGCCGGCCACACCCGCCGAACATAGCCGGCGATCCCGACACAATGTAGTTACAAGTTAGGACACGTCTTCTCTATTATTTATAAACGTTGTTTAAGCTTGGCGAACATTCGCCGGAAGAATTACAGCTGATTTAACTGGGACGTTGGTAGTTTGCTTCTCTTAATAAGAATTCTTCGCTCATCTGGGAATAAAAAGGAGAGCTTAGTAGCCGCTCATGGTCTTACGTGAAGTTTTAATGTGTGGGATGGAGTTATTGTACTGTAATTGAAGGTGCTTCATATTAAAACATCATGATCTTTGTACAAAAGACGTCATTACACTTTTATTTGAAAAATTCCTTAGTAAGCATACGTTTATTATGCAGGGACAAAGACGTGTGCCCGATGAAATTTCTCATCGGCAAAAATGATGAACTTCCATATAAACTTTTTAGGGGTATGAGGAACAGGGTGTAAAGTTCACTCATCCCCCATAGAAAAGGGAGGATCCTCCGACCAGACGGGTGTGATGTCTGGCGGGCAACTGCCCACAGGTTTGAAGTTGGGAGATTCTATATATGTTTATCGCGCGGTAAACTCTAATTGCGCGATGCAGGATTTTGTGTGACGTCAGGATGTTATGTGACGTCAGGTCTTTGATGCGTAGTTCGCATGTAGCGATGTAGATGCCGCTACATCACTCCCCTCCGGAGACCGGAGGTCGATAGTGGGCTGAGTCTTGAATCTTGCGATGCTTCACAGTGCCAGCTGTGGTTCCAGTGAGTCGGAACCGGGTGCCGCATAGTTCGCGGTGAGTCGGAACTGTCTGCGGTGATTCCCCAGTGAGTCGGGGTAGCGCTGCGTTATGATCCAGTGGGTCGGATGTGGCACAGCACTGGGTTGTGGCTGAGGGTGATGACCAGGAATGCGCGTTCGCTGCATGCTGGTGGTCAGGATACCCGTTGAAGCCGTGGGTGCTGACTGGCTGTGTGTGTCGCCTCACGAAAGCTTGCGGGAGTGATGATGATGATGACGTCACGCTGAAGTAGTTGCACGAAGGCTGCGTTGACGTTCATGCTCGGGGTCACCAGTTTAGGGGTATGAGGAACAGGGTGTAAAGTTCACTCATCCCCCATAGAAAAGGGAGGATCCTCCGACCAGACGGGTGTGATGTCTGGCGGGCAACTGCCCAGAGGTTTGAAGTTGGGAGATTCTATATATGTTTATCGCGCGGTAAACTCTAATTGCGCGATGCAGGATTTTGTGTGACGTCAGGATGTTATGTGACGTCAGGTCTTTGATGCGTAGTTCGCATGTAGCGATGTAGATGCCGCTACACTTTCATGGCTATTTAACCCCATAGACGATCAATTTTCAAAAAAACCTTCCTTAGTGCTCACCTTTGTCATGTAAGGAACTCGGTGGAAAATTTCATGTTTCTAGTTCCAGCGTTTTAGGCTGTCCGTCAGTGAGGAATTTCACACATTTATTAAGTAGAATAAGATATCATTATTATAAAATAAAACTACTATTAAAACTATTCATCATAACTACTATTTCAATGAAACACATTAGTTTATAATTCACGATTTAATATTGCATTGCTGTCTCTTAGAATCAGGGTTATACTTGCATATGTCGTAGGATGATTTGATAATTCCAATTTTACGAAAACACGGATAATAAGAAAATGGTGAAAACATTTATGCGAGCAACTTGGAAGTAGCGCTCGCCGGCCGCTGCCGCGACACCCCTGATTACCTAGAACTAATGGAAGGCCTATATCCCCTGCCTGATCAATATTATAGTATACACGGATGAAATGGCAGGGAGTGATTTGCACACTCAATAATGGGCCCCCAAAAACTGTAGCTAGCACAAAGTGACGTAGTGACACGGGGGCAACATGTCCTGATGTGCTTGAGGAGTGGAGAGGTATTCCACGGCTTTCAGAACAATCCTAGAGCCCGGAAGGTGTTCACGCCAGCCGGACAGAGATGAGGAACAAGATTTCTTCCAGGAGATAGAGTCCGTGGGGTCGCTACAGCCCAACAGCTCGCCACATGCTCCTCTGCGGGTTTCTGTATCTCTCTTGGTCTGGCTCCTAATCCTAGACCAGTTCCGGCAAAGTAAACTCTACCGGCAAAGACCCAGTTTGGAGCGCGCAAGCCCAACCACGACGTCGAGAGAGTAGAGATACGGTGGTGGGGTTATTATTATTATTATACCGAAAGCTAATAACGGATAAAAACTGATTATTACTCAAGCAATACAATAATTTATATTTGAAATACTTACATTAAATTCTAATATGTCCTTCCAGATAAATCCAATCACCATTTCCCGTTTTACTACCGCTAATGTAATCGTGTAAACGGAACGTTAGAATAGTCGCTGCAGTGGAATATCTAATGAATCTGTATGTCCTGATGAAACCGCTGGGTGTTAGGCGACGATATCGGAGTATAGAAGTAACCAGAAGCCGCAAACGCGAACGCACATAGAAATGAGGCAAATAATTGACAAAAACTATTTTTAATGATGTAGTTGAGCATTTAATTTAGTTTTTTTTCTTAAGTAGCAGTCTTATTAATTTCTGCTTGGACAACAGAAAGGATAAAACATTTCTCCCCATATAGGCCATATTTCGTCGGACCGTGTGTGGAAAGAGAGCAACGGGGTAATTGTCTAAGATACAGTACATAGAAAAATAAAAAACGCGAGATATGGCATGAGGGCGTGTCTGTATCCGCGCGTCATGATCGCGATGCTCATGTCTCAGGCAAATGGCCGTCTCCGCGAACTAGTGCACTTTCTATCGCGATCGTGACAACATTTAAGAATGCCGTGTTGTTACGTGGTTTCTTGTAAAAATCTAAGCCAAACTAGAAACTTTATAAATCATAGAACCAGATATCATATATCAGCACAAGTATTTTACTATATTTGTGTTAAAAATCATGAAAAACAACAAATCGTAAAATATTTCTTGCCTTTACTACGTTATTTTTGTTTTCATATATCACAGCGACTGTAGTATTTTTGCTGTTAATACATTACTTCTTAATCACTACCTAAGTAAGTCGCTAAGTGACTGGATAAGCAATGTAAAAATCACAAAACGATACTTCATTTAAGCGGTTGCATCGCGAAGTACGGCCGCTGTGTCTTAAAACGAGTAAGTGATGTGCTTGTGCAGATACACTAAAGTAGGCTATCGACAACAATGTCGATTGTCGTATGAATTTATATTATTATGTCGTTTATTTGCTTTCGTTCTCATCATTTACATTTTTAAATATTTCTTAAATAAACTAACTAAAAAAAACATTTAAAAATATAAAAAATAGTGTTCCGCCGGTGTCGGGAGCAGGGTCCAAGCTACCGGTGGTTAGGGCTGCAGAGATAGGAACCTCCTCACAATGCGAGCCGTATCGAGAAGTACTGCCTTCTGGATCAGGCCCTTAATCCAACCGCCTAACGAGAGCCTCGAGAGATGTTGGTCGAGGCTTTCGGCCATCAGGCCATTGGCCGTTACGACAATCGGCGCAATGATAGCCGAGTTCACATTCCACATGTCGACAACCTCGTGTGCTAAGTCGAGATATTTTATTTGTTTCTCTTTCTCAGCTTTCACGAGGTTCCCGTCATGTGGAATGGTAACATCGACTATCATTGCGCGGCGCGCTAATCGGTCTATCACCACTATATCAGGCTTATTGGCAACAATAGTCCTGTCAGTAATGATAGACCGATCCCAGTACAACGTGACATGGTCATTTTCAAGAACTGGGTCGGGCAAATACTTGTAGTACGGTACCTCAGAATCTGCAAGTTTGTATTTCAAAGCAAGTTGCTGGTGAATAATCCTGGCCACTTGGTTATGCATGTGCAAGTACTCGCCGTTAGCCAGACGAGAACAACCAGAGATTATATGTCTGATGGACTCACCCGGACGGTGGCATGCCCGACACACGTCAACCGTCCCGTCCTTCATAATATGTCTCCGGTAGTTATTCGTTAAGATAACTTCGTCCATAATTGCACAGACGAAACCTCAAGTTTCCCCGAAAAGGTCACCAAAACGTAGCCAGGATACGGACGCTAGGAAGTCTACACCGGGCTCATGAAGAGCCCGATAGAAGCGCCCGTGAAGCTCCTTGCTTTGCCATACCTCTTTGCGGTCATCTGTAGTAAGTACCACAGGCTTGTGCCAGTTCTCTTTAGCCATGGACAGTGGGGTGAGCCCCTTGTCCACTGCCACCACATCACGGTGCATACCCACATCGGTTTTAAAAAAATATTCTCTGAGATTGCATACCTCGCGGTTGTGGAGGGCCTTCGCATTTAAAAAGCCTCGACCCCCGCACTTCCGCGGGATGTACAACCTCATCACAGATGATCGTGGGTGATGCATCCGGTTTGCGGTCAGCAGTGTACGGACCCTCCTATCCAGGGCGTCAAGTTCGGTCTGAGTCCATTTGAGTATGCCGAAAGAGTACATCAAAACCGGCATGACCCAACCGTTGAAGGCGCGCACCTTGTTTCCGCCCGAAAGAAGACTAGTTAATACCTTCTTCAGGCGACCAAAAAAGCGCTCCTTCAACGATTGCTTCATGTCAGTAACGTTGATGCCTAACGCTTCCGACATACCCAAATACTTATATTATTAAATTTAAATAATATATTATTATTACTATTAAAGTTTATTCTTCAATTTGTCAACATTTGCCTGGTTGGAAGATCGATGTGAAATATTGTTTTATACTCATTTGAATTTTCTCATTGTTAAAGTTTTTTGATTTACTTAATATATTTTTTAGCTACGTATTGCTTATTTATAACTTCTTATTATATATATATTTAGTTTTTCCTATATAATTTTGACAGGAACTCAATATTTTTAATACAATAACAAATGGGAGAATCGATAACTTTCCTATTTAGTCAATCACTGGTGTATGTGTAAAATAAATGGGTCTATTTGGGTTTACTGATCTGCATGTGTAGTTGTGGTGGGGACCAACTGCAGACATTGGGTTTCGATACATTTTCAACTACCGGGCATATCTCCTTCTTTCTTATATCTATGTTACAGTAGCAATGGCTTTCATTTTGACAGTTCAACAACTTTCATTTCGTTATTTATACGTTGTTCACCAGACAATTTTTTCGAACATAAATTAAGCTATGGATTAAGGCTCCTACAAACAGGCGCGACACGCGACGCGACACAAAGACACCGCACGTCGCGCGCCGAGCGGTGTCTTTGTGTCGCGTCGCGTGTCGTGCTTGTTTGTAGGAGCCTTTAGCAATATCCTTCAAAACCATTCAGATTGTGATTGAATGTGTGATACGGAATTAGGGTGCAGGTGCCCCGGTGTTTGTTTAGTATTTGGACAAAATGCGCGACATGGACATTATGATGGCCTTCTGGTGTATTCTGTATTCTGAGGCGCCAGTATACACCTCGCTCGTTAACTTGACGATTGTTGTAAGCGCCGCGATTTCGTGCTTTGTTTTATGACGCCACCGACGATGCAGCAATTTGTCAAAAGATTCAACTAAACGCTTATCCATTACCTTTACATAAAACGCTCATTCTGACGCTGATTACTGGTATTTATATTTTCATCGTGGATACATAGTAGAATGACTAAGTTTGTCTGGTGGTGATGTTACAATGAATCCTTATACTTACATATTATGAACAAAATCCCCCGCCGCGTCTTTCTGTCTGTCTGAACGCGATAAACTCAAAGACTACGGAACGGATTTTCAAACCGTTTTCACCAATAAATTAAGTGATTCACGAAAAAGGTTTTGGTGTATAATTCATTAAGGTTTTTTGTAAATCGGCTGAAATATGACGATTATTGTCGAAATGTCGGAAAAAATCATCCCGACGGGAGCTTTAGTGGCGTGCGCCTGTTTATTTTCGTTCACTGCGTGCGCCGCGTAAACCGTGAGAGCTAAATAAAAATTATGTTTAACAGGATTATCTGTCATAAAAAGTCCGCGATAGTATGTCTCTCTTCTAAGGATGACCCACAATAACCATTTTTATCTTGAAAAAGATAAAAATTTCATTGTTATTACCGAAGTAATTTTGACCGGTTTTATATTTATCCTTATCCAATAAAATATGTTACTTAAATTGGTTATTTAATTTAGATTAAAATATGCCTTGACATCATATCATTAAAATTATATTATAATTATATTACAAAATAATTATGGTTGACGACAACGCGGGCGCAGCGGTAGGAGTCAATGACCTTTTCCTCGGCTATTAGTTATGTAATCCCGGTAGTACTTTCCTGTGAGATATTTTCCGACATCCACGCGGGCGAAGCCGCGGGCAAAAGCTAGTAATATAATCAAAGCGATGCGAACACGATGTATATACCAATATAAAAAATGCATAGCATTTACTTGACCTATACCTAAACAATTGAATGATTACCTAAGCAATTAAATTAATTAAATCGTGTGTCACACTTACGAATAGATCTTTGTTTGTTTCAACGTTACCTATCTTTAACATCGCGCATTTTTGTTGGAAAATAAGCTGTACAATCAAGCTTATCTGAATTCCGACTTAAATGTACACATACAGTATGATATCAGGAAATTGATACCAGATTCCGGATTTGCGTCAGATGCACATTTACAAACCGTTCCCTACGTGTTTAAATTTCAAATGAAATCTCAATATTCAATCTGGAATTCGTTCCGCTTATACTTACGTGAGGAAAACAGAAAAAGAGAAATTGCTCGCGTATGCAAAAAGTCTTTATGCATTTCAAGGGCTCACCCTAACCGCAGAGCCGGAGGAACATGGTGGAGGAATTGAAAATAGAGCCCTTGTTATTTCGAGTATATGTGGAGTGGAATACAAAGGGGAACATTGTCTTTGGTTCGTCGTTATGCGCCGCTCCAGACGTCTGATAACAAACCACGGGTAAGGCACTCGAGCATAAAAGTATTATTTTATTTGTTACCCAGTTAACTTTATTTTTGTGAAGTTGGGCGGTTTCAGCGTTCTTATATTATAATGTTAGCTATGCTTTTGTTTGTGATAGAGCATGCACTATACCATGGTTATGCCGAGCAAATAAAACAGCTACCCTTCTATGACCGCGACCGGCATAAAAACTGACCGCATTATCCAGTCTAGTAATAAGACCAAAAAACAACCGACTTCCGAAAAAAAACACTACAAAGTGAAAAATAACTTTAATTTCGGAAGTCGGTGTCTTTGGTTTTGAATTTTCGTTTTTTGCCACCGACTTCCGAAATTAAAGTTATTTTTCACTTTGTAGTGTTTTTTTTCGAAAGTCGGTTGTTTTTTTATAACAGCTTAACTGCATAACTGCCAAATATGATAATTACGGCAAAATTCTATTGCTTTTATTGTACCCATTGAATACAATATAGGATTGAAGTAATTGCACGACAGTGAAAAAAACGCTGGAACGTAAGTAAGTACCTATATTTAATTAGGTATTTTAAATTACATTTCATATCGTACCTCAGATCATTGTAACAAAACAAATATTATGATGGGATAAAACAGAAGCAGCTACTATAATTTAATCATTATTTGTTATCTTTATCAATAGCAGCTGGTTGCCAGGGCTCGGAAACCGGTTAGTTTACCAAACCGGTTTTGGTCATTAACCTCAAACCAGAAACGATTGCGGTTTAGGTTTCGGTTACCGGTATTTTGACCGGTTAATGGGAGAAACCGTTTTTTACAAACTCTGATTCTGTTGAGCGAAATTATCTGGTTAATATGAGTTTCGACGGTATAAACGAGCTCTAACTATAATGTGACAAAGGGCGGCGGCGGCGGGCGTGCGTCTGAATAAAACGATGAATTCAGGTGCTCAAGTATCAAAATTCTATTCTCTATAATAACCGGTAACCAATATTATTTCGTTTAGCCGAAACCGTTTGTAATTAATAGGTTGATCGATTAACGGTATTATAACGGTTTAATGAACAATATAAACCGGTATTTAAAAACCGGTTTCAAACCCTGCTGGTTGCTATTATTTTCAATGACCTACAAAAACATCAACAAATCTGAAGTAATCTTTTTACATATTAAATTAGCCATGTAATTGTGAAGTCGTGTATGAAAAGATTTAATCTACCTATATACATAATGCAGTAATCCCTAGCAAACTACACACATGTATGAGTACATAGGTGAGTAACTGCCTATAACAGACATACGTTGATCGCAGATGTCGTATTGAAATCATTTCCTGTGAATAATAGCTCGACAATCCTGTATACATCCCTACCTCATATCGTTTATACAGTATGGGGTTTATAAGCGACGTTATACCTAACACTAATTAGTACCATATCACACAAGGGGCGATGGTGTGCAAGTAATTGCTGCAAATTCTTGGCATTTAGGGACATTTCACGTTGTTATTGCGTTTTGTCCCTGGTAGCGAACCTATGTATAACATTATTTGTAGTAAGTGCTAACCTAAAAGAGTTCATGCAATTTCAGAAAAAGTGTCAAAACACCGGTTTGTGCTCTTATCTTTACGTAAAATAATGTTACATTTAGGTAAATTTACCAGATATTTCAGAACTGTTGAACGGATAATTAATACACTAGGCTAGACCAATAATGATAATCGCAACAAAGATTGAGAGGTTGTGCGTATGTATTATATTTGTTACACATTTTTTTTCTCCAGATTAGTTTAGTAACATTTTAATTAAAATTAGAGTTGCGAGCCTTCTTGTTACCATTGCGATACAATAATAGCGTAAGACTAGGAGCAAAATACGCGCCACGGCATCCAAAAATATCGTTAATTTAGCCACTCATAAAGGTAGATCGCACCTCACAAAGGATCTTCCAGTGGCGTCCATAGCAGCTAATTACACAAAGAGGAGCTCATTACAAGCGGGATATTAACCGTGGCGTAATCAAAGTCGTGTTTAATATTACTACGTATATATTGCTGCCTTTGTATACCGCGTACTAACTGAAGTTCAAGACAAGTTTGTGCTCGGTTTTTATGCTTAAACTTAATAGAAGTACGTCTAATTTGAAATCTAGAATCTAGACTATGGCCTTAGCTAATAATCTAGATTCTAGAATATTCTTGCTTGGGTGTAATAATCTGAACAGAGCAGCTGCCATTTGTACATCAAAACATCGCACTTATCCCCAAAAGACACTGTCTTGTTTTACAGACAGTAGGTAAAGAGTTCATCAGTCCTGCTAAGCTGACTTTGTAACCTGTACCCATGACCAAAGGAAAACAGCTGACAAAGTTAACCACAAGCAAAACTCAAAACTTTAATCCTTTATTACAACTTTACAATATAATGCTTTTTTGCAGCACATACGTAATAGGTGACATGACTTTGAACACGTAAGTAGGAGCAATTTAAAACTAATGATAAATGGAACATGGCTCTGAACCAGGTTGATACACGGTGCGACCGAACACGCGACATCGCGTTTTGTTTGATACCACACACTTCTGGCCTCTAGTATACCTATGTTATATGCTGTGTTGTGTATAGTGTAAAATGCTTATTATTTAGTCATAATTGTGCTATTTTAACGATGGATATATCAGAGAATCAGAGGTATGTTGTATATTCACTTTCTTTTTGGATTTTGACCAACTTTATTTACAGCAACAATAAATAATGTTCTATTCTATTGAGACCCAGTATCTCATTCTATTATTTCACTGAAATGCATAAGTAATGCAATCTTGTATAAGTAATCATTTTCACTAAATTCTTAAATAGCTTTATAGCACCTACTTTGCATAGCGCCCCTTTTTCAATTATCTTTAACTATCATTATAAAATTAACGAAGTGTCTAATTATAATTTTATATCAATTAGAATTTTACCCAACTCAATTTAGACCCTCATAATATGTTATAACAACAGCTGGTCACTTTCCAAATAATCGTAGTAATTATTTAATTTCATATTTAAAATTAACGTTATAAGCAAATTATTTGATATTGCTCTCGCTGCGGTAACAAAATGTCTGCCTTATTTAGGCCTTATGTACGAGCCTTCCGAGGCGAATATTACTCATATGAAAGAGAATAAATCATATGTATATTATATCCTCCTGGGATCTTCGGCGACTTCGTATGTACGGTAAATTGCATCCGAGTCCCTTATAGCGACAATTTATTAATTTGTCCACACATACGGGGGTCACAGGCTCGCCCTGATGAATTATTAACTGCTAGTGTATGACAACCTGGCGGAAGTTGAGGAAGTAATGAAAGGAAGAAATTACATAAATCTTTTTTGCTTCAATATATTTTTATTCCTTGCCGGGTGGAATGGAGGCCTTGTTGGTCTCGCCATAAAAGATGAAAGATGCGTCGCTTTCATGTGAGTACCTA
Organism: Agrochola macilenta; assembly: GCA_916701695.1. Taxonomy (NCBI): domain Eukaryota; kingdom Metazoa; phylum Arthropoda; class Insecta; order Lepidoptera; family Noctuidae; genus Agrochola; species Agrochola macilenta. Next base: position 12,916,535 of record OU753562.1, read on the forward strand.
TTAGTAAGAACATACTGCGAATTGCAATATGTGTACCATTTATGCAATTATGTTATCTCGACTTATAAGGGCTTAAACAATAAATACTCATTATATGACGTAGATCTAGAGCTGATGCTCTGGTGGCTACTAAGGAACTAATTAGACAAATCTACATCTCCCTAGGCCAATCAATAATAATGTACTGTCTACCAACCTGGGGCGGCACAACAAAAACAAATTTTTTGGAGCTAGAGAGGGCGCAGAGAGCGCTATTGAAGGTCATGTTCTTCAAACCACTGTGATTTCCCACTGAAAGCCTTTACGAAACCTCGAATCTTTTGTCAGTTAGAAAACTATATATTCTTCAGATTGCTTTAAAAAAACATAAATCCCTTCCCTTCATCCCTTCCAGGGCATAATCTAGGAGGAAGAATAATGACGCTCCAGAAACCCCAGTCAAAACCACATTTGCCACGAGACAAAATACTAAACAATCATCACGCATATACAATATTCTAAATAAAGAACAAAACATTTACTCTATGACATACCACGACTGCAAAAAAACACTCACTCAATGGCAGGCAAACAAAAGCTACGAAGAAATCGAGTCAATCCTACAAACGATCACAATGAACGATGCAAGGTTGCCTGGAAGAGATCGCAGTAAGCGATAAGGCCGCCCATTGTATATTTTGTATTGTATTACTTTTTTTTTATGTAATGTATAATCTGGTGTACAATAAAGTATATATAAATAAATATAAATAAATAAATAACGATCACATAATCCGAGAGATACATTGTCACAAATACAAACAAACAAACACACACACACAACACATACACACACACTCACATAAACACCCTATGCGCACAAAATGATTTTGTTATTTTGATCTCAATTTTGATTTGAATTTTAATGTTAATTTTATTTTGATTTGGATTTTAATTCTCAGAAATTTTCTAATTGTGATTCTGATATTAATTTGATTTTGATTTAATGTATTAATTTAATACTTTTTGTTTTTTATTTTGATTTAGATTTTAATTTTAATGTAATTTTTAATTCTTGAAAAAAAATTGTGATTTTAATTTGATTTAATTTTGTATTTTTTTATTGTTTACTGGTAAATTTCTCACTTATGTATTGTTAATATAAACCAGAAGAACGGAAGTACCTAATACAAGCATTTCTTTGCTAAGGTAGTTCCTATCATTATTATGTTGATTGTACATACGTTTTGGAAATATTTTTTTTTTTTTTTTTTTGATGCAAGCGCAACCTCAAGCTTCTATAGTAAAGTCTTAAAAATTCCAGATTCGAGAATGATAAAAAAAAACTTCTAAGCAGTAGTAGACACTCTTACTGCAGCGTGATAAACAACATCCCAATAACATTAACAACACAATTCACTATCTATCAATAAGGTTCAGGATATAACCCATAAGGCGACAGGTTACAAATCCCCAGCCTTCCCCGTAACCTCATAGGCTACAATGTGATCCCCGATCGACTCTCTACGTGTATTGAACGAGCTATGTTCTGCTTTGTGAGTCCCAGTTGAGCAGAGAGGAAAAATTGTTCTATAAACACCGCGACAACAGTTGAAGAAGGATATTTTCTGAAATAATCTAAAATGCTAGACTAGAATAATACAATTGTGAGTTCAGACTGTTGAGCATTGAGTTATTCTAAATATCACAGCATCATTTTCATAATACGAGCCATATACATGCCCTTTAACATTAAACGCTATGTTACAAAAATGTAAAAGATTGTTATAAAATGAACTTAGTATTGATACCTACCTGAAACATCGAGGAGTTTCTACATAATTCATCTATACAGCCTACATACTTTCTTAACAGAGTACCTACCTAACCGAATAGCTTTCACAGAATTTACTAGTTTATGCTCTAGGAGATTGACAGTACCTACCTAGCTTGTTAGCCTGTACCCTGAAGGTATGAACTACGTACGTAACTACTACTACAAATGAACGTAAACACTGCAGCAACACTTGAATACAGCGTCAACGATTCACTAGTAGCACTACATTCCTACATGAACAAAGCATTGCAACTGCATAAATATAATGTATGACGATTATACTCGTATATCATGATTTTATAAAATTAGATCCATCAGAAGTCTTCACTGCAATAATTTTAGACTAGACAAAGGTCGATATCAGCCGTACGGGTTGATCGATCAGGTTGAGCCACGCTTAACGCGGATAAGCCGCACAGGTTGACCGATCAGGACAAGCCACGCTTGCCGCGGTTGGTCCGTGGATGGGTGACCATCTTAACATACCGGGACCCCTCCGTACCCCGAAAGCACGTTAAGCTATTGGTCCCGGTGGTGGTTAATAAAACTTATAGCGCCAAAACATAACACGTTATGTGTACAAAGCATCCAGCGATTGCTAGATCGACTCTGACTTCGCGTTAGAATATAACACTTCAACAAACTAAATGTGTAAAAGCGGGATAGCAACATAGTGTTATAGTCTTACACAGCGCGTCGGGTGAACTCGGGCGGCAGTCGGCCCGCGTCGTCTGTTATTACGTATGATGTAAATAGTTTTTTTTTTGGAAACACAATCAATTAACTTTTCAATAGGAATATAGTAAATAATAATTTGTGCCGATTCTCTTGTCACACATGCCGCTAAACAAGTGTTCCCATTCTGTGTGTCTAAAGCGACACAACCTATATTTTAGTTTGACAGCATTAAGATAGCACTGAGTTAATAAATATGTGATGGCAATTTTGCTATTCTGAATTTGACGTTTTTCACCTAAAATTTTGATTTTCTAACAAAATCTGACTATTTTTAATCGCGATTAAAAAGGTGTGGAATAAAAATAGTTGTCATGAACTAAAGTTCTTCACAGTGGGCCTTTTCAGAAGGCTAAAAGTCACCCAAAGAGCAATGGAGAGGGCTATGATTGGAGTTTCCCTACGTGATCGGATCAGAAATGAAGAGATCCGTAGGAGAACCGAGGTAACCTACATAGCCCGAAGAATTACCAAACTTAAGTGGCAATGGGCAGGACACATTGCTCGTAGAACAAATGGCCGATGGGGCCGAAAGATTCTGGAGTGGCGACCGCGTACTGGAAGACGAAGCGTTGGAAGGCGTTCCACAAGATGGACCGATGACCTTGTGAAGGCCGCAGGAATCCGCTGGAGAAGCCTATATTCAGCAGTGGACGTCTTTTGGCTGAAATGATGATGATGAAAGTTCTTGGTGTGAATTCATGACAACTATTTTCATTACACTTCGACTTCAGGTCCAAAAACAGTACTGTATCTTTTACCGTCTAGCGTGTTGCCAAATAAAATGATAACATTTCCGCGTTTAAACTGCGGCCAAGTTTTGTAACAACGTGTTATCGCATAAAACAACGTGCTCGAAAAATATTTTTAATAGTCACACGTATATGGTTTATAGCGGATTTGAATATCACTAGCCCCGTTGGTAAATAGTTGGGAAAAGACTACTAGGCAATGGTGATAATGACGAAGGTCGATATCCTTTTGTTTAATATATGCTAGTGGTATGTTGGTAGACCAGGTACCTATATGTGTAGTGAAATAACATCAAAATAATTACACACAGACAACACCATTAATTAAAAGCGCCAGACAATTTCATCAGACGGCAGAGTTCATAATATGGAAAACAATTATTTTGACGCGACGACTTTCAAAGGATGACACGTTACGCGAAACATGATAAAGCATTGCCGTATATAATGCTGATGTACTGCACATATATAATATACGAGTATATACAGTCTGGTGGACAATACAGACCTTTACAATGTTGCGTTCATTCATAGACGATATTAAATGGAATTGCAACGCAATACACTACATTTAAACAGAGTTCAACCCGCGAACTGTTAGCGGATGAATTTTTAACGTATGTGACTAAACAGTAACACCAACAACAGTTCGGCTTTAATATCACAAGAGTATGCTAATATTTTTTTCTTTGGGATGTTTAATTGAATAAGCTGTGAAAGCCGAAAAAGATCAATCTGACTAGTCTTTCCCAACTATGTTGGGGTCGGCACCCCAACATAGTTGGGAAAGACTAGTCAGATTGATCTTTTTCGGCGTCCAGTCTAAACGGATACACTTGAATACCAGTATTTTATATGGAGCGACTGCCTATCTGACATCCACAACGCACTAACTGGGTAATACGATACCCCTTGGTAAGACTGGTTGTTAGACTTTCGAAATTCTGACCACCCGCAACGACTGCCAAAGATCCACGAATGACAGCTGGGACCGGGACCAACGGCTTAACGTGCTTTCCGAGTCACGGAGAAGTCTTGGTATGAAAAGATGGTCACCCATCCACGGACCCACCCCGGCAAGCGGCATGGATCGACCCGTACGGCTGTTATTACTTAGCCACGAGTTCCTCAAAGCCGAAAACGATAAAGATAACAAAGATAAGTAAAGTACACAAGTCACTACTATAATAGACAAGAATTACCTAATGAATTTAATTAGGCCGCTGCAAAGTTGACTTTAACAGATACAGGTACATGACCTTATCTCAGATACGCCTCTTATTGACAAGAGGTTCCTCTCTCTCTAGCCCTGTGCCGGATTTTGGGGGCTGGGCCTTGGCAACAATACCCATCAAGTCCAAAAATGTTAATGATACACATAAAATGTACAACGAATTTGACTTACCCGTATCAATACTCAGCAATAGAAGTATTATCATCATTAAAATCGATGGCATTTCATATCATAATGATATTGTAAACAAACACTTGAAATAGTTCCCACTTACCTTATCTTACTTATCTTATCGGACTAGTGATCCCACTCAATTATTTATAAGTGGGTTCTATAGAAACAAAACCTTCAAATACTTCTAACGATTATTTTCTGCAGAAAATAAAGTATAATTTCCTCATCAGAAATGAAATAAAGTAAATAAGAGCTGTTCTCGTTAGGTTAGGGAAACCATTTTAGAATCAACTAGAACCCAAAGTTATGGTCTAGGGTGCAACATCAGTACATGTACCAAATGAAACACGCTAGCGCCTCTAAACTATCACTTGCCGTTTTGTTACGATGTCTGTTAGTGAAAGCAATAAATATACCTATCTTTATTTCAGTTAGTTGGTACACAAAAGAATCACCACCAAAACGAGCCATCTTAAAGTAAATTGAGTGAAAAAAGGCGGAACAACTTTTAAAAATGTAATATAGGATCGTAGAAATCAATTTATAACGTCAATTGGACAGTGCGGTGCGGTCGGGTCGGTGCGACCTAAGCTGGAGTGGCGGCAATCCGTCAATGTCCGAAGTAAAGCCCCTTAAATGCGTTCTTAAATACGGCAGGCCGCGGCCGGCCCGCAGGCCCACGGACCAGCCCACGCTCTGTCCACTCGGATGCTCTCAGCGATCGATAACATCCTTCCCTATAAAACCTATGGCTCGCCTGTTTTCACGTACGCATTAACCCAGGGTACGTCGTCATTTATATTTTCTGTAATTTTAAGGTTTCCACACGGTTTCCACCAAGGACTTTCCTTTTTAGTCCAGTTTTCATATCACTTCAATATAATTTTTCATTCAGCATTGAGTATGAGGTACAGAAACTTCAACCTTGGTACAAAACATTTCATATCAAATATTATAAGCAAAAAGATCACTTCAAACTTAGTTCGTATATTTCATTTCCTTCACGTAAAAGGTTACGTGTGCAAACATTATGTTGGACTCTAGCTTTATTATATTTACACAATCTCTATGACTTGTTGAAGTTTGTTACCTAAATCCCTAACATAAAGTTTTGTACCCTATCGAATTTAACTCAACTTTTTTATGAAACCAACTTAAATTTATCGTTTACCGATACACCAGTAGAGCAAAGAATAATCCGGCGGCTGTATTCCGAAGATAGGTTGTATGTGCAAGAAATGAGCAAATAAATCAATTACACACCGGCAGGCGGCGCCACGGGAAATAATTGGATTTGTACTCAAGCGCCCGCGCCCTGGGGGCCGATCTCCGCTTTATTGTCTAACATTCCTCGATTTCAAGGAAAAAACTGACAGCGCTTGAAACAGCAGATATCTTCGTGAGAAATTATATGTCGAGTTATACGGAGAAACTGTTGTTTATTTTAAGAAATCGTCTTTGTTATAGCAACATAGTCTAAACAATTTCCCAGAATTCCAGACAAACTGGGTTTACAACATCACAACAAATTGTTTCATCAGTAATCACGGGAGTTATTTAATTAAAACTGTTACATGTAACTCATAAAACTAAGCCTGAAATCTTTGTCGCAGGCGCGCGGCCGACATAGCTGCGAAACTTGGCTCAACTTATACATTTAAAACCTACCCGTACATTCGTTAACTAACAAGTGTAAAAGTTTTAACTACACTTCACACGATTATACCGGCGATATTATACATTTAATGTATTTTGGGTAGTAAATGGCCTTCGTTTGTGGCTAAACCAGCACGCGTAACATATCAACTATACATAGAAATGGGTTTCGTCGACGGAAGAATAGACAAAATGACAGATTGTGATTGTTTATCTGTCACTTTGTTTATTCTTCTGTCGACAAAACCCGTTTCCACGGTGGTCATACTACGCGTGCTGGGGGTTAAACCAGGTGCTAGTTCAATATATTATACTTTTAAACCCTTAAACCGACGTTACAGGTCAAATGGAGATCTTTGACGACCATTGCGAATGATAGATAGCTGACTACAAGGGTCTGACAGAATGTACAACTAAACAAATGGCTTGTGAGTTAAATTATCACATCAATTCTTGATAAGTAGGTACATAAATGTGATAAGCAAAGAAATAATCTTGAATTGTCTTGGATACTAAAACTTATTTGACACAAGAGATTGAGGAAAAATCAAGTCCGTCTCTAGACACCCTTACTTTTATCACTAACAATAGAACTAGAACTCGGAAACAAACACGGAAGCTCGTAGAATCTTTCGACTTTATTATTCCTTTATGAACTCTCGTACTATAGAAATTCTCAACGGGTAAATACTGTAGTTGATAACAGTAATGTGAGTTAACCGTAGTTTTCATACTTCTCGTTACGTTTTACAAGTCTCCGGTTATTTCTCGAGACTGGCGTAAGATTCAATTAGTTTTTAACTGTAGGTAATTAACATGCGTAACTAGACAAGTAACCGTAATACTAATACTAGAAGCCAATATTTGCAAAGATAAGATGGTTTTTATTTCGATTCCCTAATCGTGTTTACAGTAGGTAGGTACGTGTCTATACCTAAAGTTACGGAAAGGCTAGAAAAGGATCAAAGTCAAAGCATTTTGGTATTTCAAATAAACCATTTATAGTCGCTTTTGTACTGTCAAGGAGTCGGTCAAAATGTTATGAATGAAATAGATTAGGTAGGTACATTTAAACTAATTGACACATCTTAATATACTCGTACAACCAGTTTCTTAGTTTGACTGACTCTTGGTCCTCAGCCATCCTTTGTTTGTACTTATTTAGATAAATACTTATTAATTACCTTCTTTGTAAAACCTACATGGTACCTATAATAGCTACTGCCACTGGCAACATGGGCCAAACATAATTTATATGATGCCATTAGGGTTTTATTTTTATACATTTCTTTCAAAAAACTTAATGGCTTTTTAGTGGTAATTATAATATAATATACAGGATGGAATTTTTTTACTTCATCTGGAGGGAAAGCACTATAATTCCTTAATTTTTTTAAAGAAACATTTTTGATCTCAGCTCAATGTTTACGGATTGGTTTACGACAAATAACCTAGTTCTCAATGCTAAGAAAATAAATGTGTAAAGTTCGCCCTACCGAATGTAACTTATTTAGGACCCAACATCGTCTTAGATAAAGAGGTGCTTGAAACTGTAAACTTGGCAGTTTTTCTGGGCATAACAGTAGATGCCAAACTTCAGTGGGGCCCACACATATCGAGCCTAGCGAGGCTCAGTTCCGCTGCCTATTATGCCGTCAAGAAAGGTCGGTAAAGTAAAGGTAATAATGGTCCTCTATCCTATCTGATGTCAAACTTCAGCTCCACAACTTTAAAAAGAAAACAAGTATCGACTTTATTAAAATTAATGCTAATTTTGCTTAATTACCCGCCCTAAGAATATCAAAGTACAGTTTGCATGCGAGCCGAGACCGATCCAAAGTAGACTTGCATTTTAAATGTAAATTATTTGTGAGTGCAATCACAAATTGACTAAATCTGAATATTATGTAAATAAGTGGAGCGGGGATAATTGTGTCACTTAGGAATTAAGATACGCCGCACGTGTTATGAGGCGCATTACTTGCAGGTGCCTGGGGAGAGTGGGGGGGGGGCAACCCACATTGTAATCTAATTATGAAAAGAAAGTGTAAGTGAAGTGGGTATTGGCACTCGGCTTAAGAGGGCGCCCAATGGTCCACCAGCGCCACTCCTTTAAAAAAATATTATCTCGTGACTGAGAAGGAATTATGAATAACGGCTAGTAAGGACTCTCGGTAAGTGTGTCTAGAATTTTCTAATACCTTTTATAAAGTTTCATATTGAGACACGACGCAACAAAATACAAAATTCGATCTAAAGAAAAGCGGCCACATTTCTCTAGATCGTATTTTGTTGCTTCGTGTCTCAATATAAAACTTTATAAAAGGTATTAGAAAATTCTAGACACACTTACCGAGAGTCCTTACTAGCCGTTATTCATAATTCCTTCTCAGTCACGACATAATATTTTTTTAAAGGAGTGGCGCTAGTGGACCATTGGGTGCCCCCTTAATGTGTGCTGTAAACCCTTATAATGAAATGTAAGATAGAATTGGAAGCGCAGTAACTTTAAAAAATATCCAGTTTTTTTTTTTACTTAACTTTTCGTAAAGGTTTTTAATAGTTCTTTAGAGGTGAGTATTGTAACAATAAGCCTCTAATATTCCCACTCCTGGGACACCGGCCTCCTCTCTGTCAGAGGGAGTGGGCTGCAATCCACCACGCGGGCCCAGTGCGGGTTGGTAGATGTCACATGTCTTCGAATTTTTGGTTCTAGGACATGCCGGTTTCCTCGCGAGGTTTTTCTTCACCGTTTTGAGAGCACTGGTAATGAAATTCAATACACAAAGTTAAGTGCCTGCCTGGGTTTGAACTCGGGATCTACATCTCGTAAGTCGGGGCTTATACCACTGGGCAACCACTGCTCTCATGGTTAGTATTAATACCTATATAAAGTTTTACATTACTTAACATACTGACAATCAAAAAACATCAGCCCATTTTTTATGCATCTTCTATCATGATTGACGTACTTGCACATGCCACTTATCTCTGCCTACAACACTGTGAGGCTCTAATAATCTAATTGGCGGAAAATTCCTCAGAACATATAGGTATAATAATACCATTTATTTCAGGCGACACAGGCCCATAGAAACGTACGTATGCTACGTACGTATAACTTGTATAGTTCAGTGTTTGGAGTGTTTACAACCATATTGAATATTGACATTGTTATTAATTACAGAAACGCTGGCCAGCTGACCGAGCAAATGGAATTGCAATTCCGATCATAGACAAGATACTCAATAATAGGTACTATTGTACAATACTACAATTTGCAATATAATAACCGTTGCTACGAGTATTAGATAGCTATTCAATTCTAGGAAGGAAATTAAGTGCATGTAGTGGATTATTGTACTGTAGTGGTGTTTGTAGGAATTACGTGAGTTTCGATATCTGTTGGTACACCCTTGTGGTGCAACGATCTACGGGGTAATTTCGTAACACACATAAAATTACAATTGATCGCAATGGGTTTCATTTCGACAGTTCACCCACGTTCATTGCGTTATTTACGTTGTTGAGCAGTCAGACGAATTTATCAAACCTATTATGGGTTAGCAATATCCTTCAAAACTCTGGAATTGTGATTAAAAGTGTGTTACGCAATTAGGACGCCGAATGTATAGTCGACCTTGTAAATTTTTTATCACGCTACGATTAAATGTCATATAACGATAAGGTCTATTCTGCTTTTAATACTTAAAATCGTTTCCACCTTAGAGAAGTTCCAATTTACTGAGAATTGTTGTCAAAAAAGGTAAAGCATCTACGAGGTCGATACTCTATTCTAACAAAAAAAGTTTTTTTACAAATACCGACAAATTTTACAAAAACAAACAAATGTCAAATGTCTTTGATTTTGTGTTTTCGTTTTTGCCACCGACTACCGAAATTAAAATTATGTTTCACTTTTTAGTTGTGGAACCTACCCCACACAAATTCTTATACCACTACTTGCTATGTAAGCAACAGTGAAAGGAACTTATTATAACACCATCAAGATACACACTGTGAACTAAATACTATTATTGAAGCTAACCCAAAAACCACACATCAGAACTTGAACAAATTTAATTGGGACCACTTCTAAAATATACGCTTTCAAACGAAAAAAGAATTTTTAAGAACGGTACACAAAAAAAAAAATCGAAGAAAATACATTTAAAAAAAATACACAGACGAACATTGAACCTCCTCCTTTTTAACTCTTCCCGCAACAAAACAAGATAGTTCCAGTATCCAATGTCAGAACACTGAAACAAAAACTAAAAGACACAAACCCTAATCAATCGACTTCTAAGTTCTACATCGTGAAAGTGAGAAGCAAACATAAAAACCTGCTGTGAACTATTAGCCAGTACATTAACGGCTCACGACACGACCAGGAGTAAGTCGACTTACTGAAAATTGCGGCAACAGCAGGCCATGTCGACGGCTGCCAAACGAAGTGTGAAAATAATGGGTACACTGTAATGCGCGTCTTAAATCGGCTAATGCACTCAGCGCTCTGCCGTCACTGCTTCGCCATATTTCACCAGCAAACGTTAAGCATCGACGTGTAACCAGCTTAATGAACTCTTATTGCTGTTTTGCCCTTTCTGTAGCCATTTTCAGAAGCATTTTCAAGTACAGATGTAACTTAAATTTACTCTAAAATATTGTGGAGAATGATACGCGTTTTATTACGTTATGTTTACCTAACAATCCTTACTAATGTTATAAATTTGAAAGTATGCTTTCAAGCTAAAAAGTCTTAACGGACTTGGATGAAATTTGGCACACGGGTAGACCACGACCTGGAATAGGACATAGGATACTTTTTATCTCGGTAGTACGTTCTCGTGGGATAATTTCCGACATGCACGCGGGCGAAACCGCGGGCAAAAGCTAGTTAGTAATAAGTTTATCCCGGTGATTTTAAGGAGACGTAAGTCAGATAGAGTCATTTCTACTTACTCGGTAAGATGGTCCCGTAGATCAGGGAATTTAATTCAGCTCTTAAACTCCTATTAATTGTATAAGTTTTTAAGTGCTTAGTTCTTCCTTCATTCTGTCGTTTGTGTCTTATTTACTTGCTAAGTCATTAATAAACTGAAGTTGAAACGGTTTAAAAATACCGACGGAGTTGCGACGCGCGACGGCAACAACGGAAAGTTTCGTTTAATAAGGTAATTAATAGGTCGACTAACATTGCAAAATAAATAGGTTTGGATAAATTATACACCGTTACTTACACATACTACAACTGACATGTAGAATACTTAGTATACATGCGTTTAATTCTGCCCTTTGTCGCGTTCCGTAGGTAGGTGACCAGTGTTTGCCCACCAACTATTTCCTCACTGAAAACACTCCGGAAATTAAAACCAGAGAAAAGTCTCGCGGAACATTAACTCGACGAGAGAAAGGGATTTAATTTAAAATTTGTTTCGTGGCTTATATTTGTTTGCGGAAAGATGAATAAGTGCTAGTACTTTCCGGGGCTTGACGTAAAATGCTTTCAGTGACGGTTGTTTAAAATATTCGTTCCTAAAAGGCTACGAAATGAAAGGCTGCGCTCAAAGTTAAATAATTTATAGGAATTCTTTTTGAGAAGTTATTTGGTTTTTTCGGAGGTGTAAATATTGTAACGTTTCTTTCGGAAATAGCGTTTCAATAAAGCTGTTGTGATTCATTTGCTTTACTCATTTATTCCTAAATCTAATTTGGTTTCTTTCATTCAGTTTAGGCGCTGAGCAGGTCCTACCTACGTAGGTTTTAAAATAAAAGTTCTTGATTAGTGTAATATGAAAGATTAGGCGCCATGTATCAAAAACCATAAACAGATAGTCTTTATATACATTGTGATGAAAAAATAAGCTCTTAACACTTTAGGTCCATAAAACAGTCGTAGTTCACATCAAAAGCTAGCGTTACTAAAGTTCTGGCAGCGCACGAGTTAATAAATCCTCTTTATTAATCAGACGGCTGCACTGTTCCATGTAACTACTTACGGTCGCCGGCACTCAACTACTTATTATCAACTCCTATAATACGATTAAGAATTTTAGAAAATGAGATTGTTTTAGTAATCGGAAACAATATTTTGAGTCGTAAAATGACTTTAATATTAATTCAAATAAAGCAGCCAAAACAATAATATTTTGAATTCGATTGAGTACAGAATTAGCAGGTCTGTCAGTACGGGGACAGACAAGCGTAACGAAATATTTTAGCCACTCAACATGAGGTCAGAAATAAATTACCTACTCTTGAAATTGAATCCATTGGTTTTACGTCTGGTGTGGTGCAAACTCCAATATTTGTTTCCATAACGTAATTTTAATAACTCACTTTGAGCAGCGTAGTTAAGTAGACACTGACTCTACGTTTGTCTGCCCTTTCGATTATGCGCTGCGACGGCGTAGCTCGCGTAGCTGGCGTAGCCGTGACGTCATCGCTGTGGGTTACGTCGTAGCAAAAATATATTTTGTTTTTTCTTTAGCTGTTTTATTTTTACTAAAATGGGACTTTTTAATTTAATCATTTAAATGAAAAGACCATTAATGTTGGTCTTTGCTAGTGACATGTTTTTAATCGACATTAGTAAGTAGTTTACTAATGTCGATTAAGAACATGTCACGAATCGAAACTAGTGTTTCGAAGAAAATAAATGCTTTTGATAATTTTAGAAACAAGTTTTCCACCTTATACAATTATTATTCATCAGCTTTAAGGGAGAGAACGTAAGTCGAAAACAAACCCGAAATTGATAAAAATATATTTCTATACACATTTAATTCATTTATCGAAACGTAAATAGAATTAACTTTGAAAAGGAAAACATTGTGTTTCGAATGAAATATGAAATGGATTTTTTTATGAATTCGATTTACCTAATCTTCACGTACCTACTGCCATAATGACATTCAGCAAAATAAAGTCATGGTGTGATATTTTATATTATTATAACTGAATGACGAACAATAATCAGGGGTCGTGGTTGTCACTTTATGTGATAAGTGCATGCAATCATGGTAAAATAAACATATGGATAAACGACATTAAACACATAATTACTTAACTAAAGGTTTAAAAACCTACTTATAGATAAGAGAACAAAGAAACAAAAAATATAATTTAAAAAATTATGAGTCCTATTAAATTACTCACACAATACTAATGTCATTTTAACCGACTTCGAAAAAGTAGCAGGTTCCACATTCGGTTGTAAAAAAATAAATAAAAAAACAGCTTATTCAATTATATTTGAGAGTTCATAATTCTTTATTCGAATAAATAAAAAATAACTATTAAGTAGTAAAAGCCGTCAAAAACAGGACCTTTCGTTTCAAATTAGACCGATCAATTGATTAATATGCAAAAATGACATAAAATTCGGATACACAAGATATATATCTTGTGTATCCGAATTTTATGTCATTTTTTTTACTTAATTAACACATTGGTGAAAAGATAAAAAGAAAATAAAAATGGATAAAATGAAAATAGTTACAATTTCTTTATCTTATCTTACTTGGCCATAAGTATTTACATTCATATAAACTCATGGTGTGATATTTTCTATAAACTAAATGACAAGCAATATTTACGGGTCATGGGTCATGGGTCATGGTCACTGATAGTGATAACTGCATGAAATCATGGTGAAATATCATGCAATATGGACAAACAACGTGAAACACATAAATACTCGAAGGTTACCTACAGATATATGTAGTTACAAAGAGAGCAAAATAAAATTCGAATAAAGGTATAAAACACCGATATTCAAAATATACCGAATAACCGATGCATAACAATTAGAAACAGTTACTGGCAGACGTTGATTTAGAAACAGTTACTGGCAGACGTTGATTTAGAAACAGTTACTGGCAGACGTTGATTTAGAAACAGTTACTGGCAGACGTTGATTTAGAAGAGAATAGAATATTATTTATTGTTGCTACAGGTATTTTACAAATAAAGCTGGTCAACCTAAAAATATTGTCTTTGTAACTTACCAGCCTCTTCCCAATTATGTTGGGGTCGGCTTTCAGTCTAACCAGATCCAGCTGAATATCAGTATTACATGGAGCGACTACCTATCTGACCTCCACAACCCATTTTAGTACTTAGTTAATAGAATAAAATTAGTTATTTGTTATATTACAGCTTATACATAGGAATCGCAAAAAATATCTAGAATCTTCGCTTTTCAAATAATGGTCTAATAGCATCGCAAACGCAATCGCTTCTCTGATGAGTGACTCCGGTACAACACAATGAGATATAAACATAACGGTTTTTATGGATTTGTGTGTTACTTACACACAAAGTGATATAGAATATAGATAAAGGTTTTTTTTTGTGTTTCTACGTCGCTGCAATCTGTAGTCAACAACAATAAGCTGCTTCATTGACCGATATCGGTTATGGAGCTTGATAATAACTTCGCAGTTAAGTTCCTCATTTCAATGATATAAATCTGTTCAGAAGAGTTGGGACGCTATAATGGTTATTTATTTATTTTATTATTTATGTACACACAGTAAAATAGATACAGACACAACATAATCATAATTATGAGTACAAAAGTACTCCTTATTACTTAAGAAATTTCTTCCAGCAGACCTGCGAAAGGAGGAATGAGAAAAATATATAGACAACAGTGTTTGAGAACTAGAAGAGAAAAATATAAATATGCGAAGTCTGAAACTAAAATATTGAAATAAATCTACACGTATAACGTAACAAATTAACATATAATTAAATAAACACATAAAGCTTAAATATATAAACATACATACTTTAGGTATACTCGTAAATACGAGTACTCACAGTTGAGAGGAAAGGTAATGCTCTTTAATCTCTACGTTAGGTAAATTTAAATATCTAGTTTGAAAATAAATTAATACTTTTTGACTTTAACATTATCCATTGAGCAAATATTTCATTTTTGAGAAAGAAGAAAAGTGAGACTTTTAACCCCGTCTCAGGGATGCTTGTCACAGTGTTTGGGGTAGGTAGTCACATAGTAAATCAAGGGGGAAATAAAATAAAAACACTTATTTAAATCAAATGAGTATTTTTATGATAAATAGAATGTTTAACTAGTACCCAAAAAGAGAACGAAAATGTCTTAATCATTATGAAAAAGAATAGTTGTCATCAAAATTCGCTTTAAGTGAACAATCCATGTAACAAAATTAGAATTCTAGTAATGAAAACAACAAAAATCATAGTCAGTGGACGCAATATTCTTAAATAAAAGTACTTACGCTAATGATATAATAGTATTTCAGTCTAAAAAATCATTCAAAATAAATTCGCAATTTTGCTAAATGTAATAAGGTTGCCCAGGTGTGCCAACCAATCCCCGTCAAGCTGAGATAACTTACCCCAAAACATGTTTCAGAAAATAACCTTCAAAAGTAAATTCCCAATTCACTGGAATCAACAAAATCAATTCATTGGAGGAGGTGTAGCCTTCGCGATTCTTCGACGCCGATCAATGTTCGTATTCGTTCGTTAAGTTTTCTGTTATGACCGCTGTGACAACCAACCCGTGAGACATCCATACCCGGTCTCTCCTACACGGTGTTTCGCTAGGGCAAGCGTAAGAAAAACGCTCACGCAGGTAGGAAGGATAAGATGGGTTGTATAAGATGTTGAAGAGGAGACATAAAATCCGAGTGTTCCTGCGAAGGCGGATTGGGAGCCACTTGAGTTCCTTGCGAAGATGAGAAACAAGGTCATACTTTCGACGACCGAAAACAAAGCGAACACAAGATTTGCAAGCGCTCAAGTCTCCTTAATCTCTTGAAGCGCAGGCCACGGTGGCCTGCGATTTATCTTGATGTTCACGTCACGACGTCAGTTGATTTTGATGTTGTTTTACTGAAAGTAAACACAAAATACTACTATCTTCGTGTGTTACTAATCCGAGGTTATGCAAAGCAAAACAAAACAGTATCATTCACTGTTGAAAAACAGCATTGTCATTATTATTATGTATTATCTACATTAATATTCACAGATTATTTGATACGATAGGTTCGAGTATATAATAGAAATCTATAATTACTTATTACCATCATTATCATCGGCTAAGGCTAGCCGGCTGTGTGGTACACTTTAAAACGAAGCGAACGAATAAAACGAAGATTTTATTAAAAAAGTAATTTATTTTTATTCCTGTTTTAAATCCGTTATTTGAAATAGTATTTCCGAAGGTCGTGTTGTATTGCACCTAGTGTAATTTGGCGTGAAAAAAAAACGTAAGTACCTTCGTCAATATAAAAGTCAATCAATCAATCATTTATTTTGTTAAACATAGGTATGGTTACAGAAAGTATATTGTCAAAAATATGTGCACTATGTTTTGGCGTACAAAATTAACATAAGCAATTACAAGTATGGTGGCATGTTAATAGATTAACTTTAAAAAAAAACAATTTAAAATATGTCAATTAGGTAAGCAGGTCATTACAATTTTAGATAAATAAACACATTCATACTTAATCAATAAATAAAATCATAAGTATTTCATTAGCAAGTTGGAACCGTCATACCTCTGTTTATCTGTAGTAAACTCAGTCAGTTTACTTAGCACAGTAGTATTTGACAGTTAATTAGACAAGAAAATAATACTGATTATAAAATAATGCAGTAAGTGCATTTTAATTTATTTTTAATTACTTCTGTAGCATTTTTAGCATTAAGACCACCATATTGTGGTGTGTATAGGAAATATTAAAAAAAAACTTTTTTTGTTTGTTAATTTTTTGTTATTTTAGTAGGTAAGGGTGAAGGTCATCAGAAGTTACGTGTAAGTACTGCAAGTACCTAACGTGTTGGCTGCCTTTGATTCGTGTTGTAAAGATATAATATGATACATAGATTTGATTTCTGATGTTATCTATTTACAAAAATATTAATTAAAGGATAACGCTCATTCTGGGCCTGTCTGTTCGGCTTAGTTAGCATAACGAGTAATTAGACTTCAAAACATACAAATACAGGCTATACTAATATGTCACCAAAACAGGTAAAATAAAATTTTCACTGATCGACTGTCGTGTAAAATTCTTTAGCTTCTTTATCTTCTTTCTTGTCTCTTTTTTTCTTCAGTTCTAAGAATGTTCTCAAGTGATTTTTTTTTTTTAAAGAAATACATTTATTTAACCATCTGAGGTACGATTACCATTTTGACAAATCTGAACGAATTTCATTCCTCGTCACAGATAATCAGATAAGATAAGATAAGATAGGAAATTCTAAGACAAGAAGACACAAGAAGGGAAATTCTAAGACAATCTTGAATCATGATTCTATTAAATGGTGGTCACGAGCAGAGTAACAAACATTTTTTAACATTTTACATCTTTATTGAATAAAGTTACTATTTTCCAGTTTCCAAGCCATGACTTTTGACAACTTGAGGGTGTCTTCCCCGAGGATAGTGGACCGACAGTTTGTGAAGCCGCTGCTGTGCGGACCGGGTCCCTGCGACTACTGGCCTTCCGTGGCGGAGGCTCTCAGCAGACAGGTCATCACGCCCAACTGCGATGAATTCTATAACGTACGTGAGATGACTTTTTCTTAATCCTTATTTTTAATCATCTTTGTTAGCCGAACTCACTTTGTCCTATTCACATAAGTAATGCAGGCTCAAGGACTATTTGAGCGGGTTTACATGAAGTCACAATAAGCATTGTTTGTTGGACGCGGCTTTACGTGGTTTCCGAGGCATGGAGGAGTCTCGGTATGTAAAGATGGTCACCCACCCAACTTGCCGGGGACCAACCCCGGCAAGCGTAGCTTAACCTGATGGATCGACCCGTGCGGTTCAAGTATGGAATTATAATAAAGAATCGACTCTCTAGCTGGATTTGCGCACGGTCAATGTCAATACGCTCGCTCTTTTTAGCTTGACTGGAATTTAAAAACGTGTGGGGTATTCCCCTTTTTCCTATCCCTTTTGGAAGGCGTGATATCACGTTAAATAAATATAAACTTTTGTAATTTATTTACAGGTTGTGGACGACATTCGTGCTGGTTTACAATATGTCTTCCAAACCCAAAGTAAGCTGGTGCTAGCCATGAGCGGTGCCGGCCATGCTGGTATGGAGTCAGTGATTAGCAACCTGGTGGCTCCTGGGGAAACCTTGCTCATCGCCTCCAGGGGTGTCTGGGATCAGCGCGCGGAAATCATCGCCAAGAGATTAGGTAATATTATTAAAATTTTGTAACACTAGGTTGGATTATTCAGAAAACTATTATATACTTAGACTATGTATCTACTTTTCATTTTAATGAAGGCAGATTTATTTTTTATTTTTGGGGCCTAGGGTGTAATACTGGTTTATATTAAGAGTTTTCATTTTATTATATTAGCCATAGATAAATAAAATACAACATAATCACACAGTTATTAAATGACCTATATCTCAATATTTCCAGGAATTAAAACCGAAGTGACCAAAGTTCCAATTACTGCTACATTTACTCTGGATCAATTGGAGCCTGAACTAAGAAGATTGCGTCCAGCTGCCCTCTTCATCACACACGGTGACTCCTCAACTGGAACAGTGCAGAAAATGCAGGGCTTGGGCGAACTTTGTCACAAGTAAGTGAACGTTGACGTGAAAATAAGTGTTGACGATATTATTAATTCCGTATATTTTCCATTCGATTATTGCACAATACCTTCATTCAAAGTCCTAAAAAAAAGGTTTTAGTTCCTCGTTTCATTCCGTCTATGAAAAATCCTTACTGTGATAGGTTCTGTGAAGTTTTAAAAGAAGCTAGCCATATGTACCCAAAATAATTTGAGATGCCATAAAAGTTTTATTTTTGTGGCATCCTTTATTTTTAACTTTTTTATTGACCAGTAATTTAAATAATATTCTTACCTTCTTTCCCTTTTATGCTTTCTATACTGATTTTGATATTATTGTCTTGCTTGATATTTTACGCAATTATTACTTTTCGAACTCGGTTTGGTTCGGTTTCGAATACACAACTTTCCTATACAAAAGCTTGCTGATACACAACTTTCAATATTTTCCACATAAAATGATACTATTCTCTCTTATTACAAATAATAAGCTAATAAGCTTACACATATTTATACAAATTATAAATTAATGTTTATTAAATTGCTTTTTAGATATGGAACCTTACTCCTGGTAGACACTGTAGTGTCTCTTATCGGAGTTCCCTTCCTAATGGACGAATGGGAAGTAGACGGGGTATTCTCCTCCACTCAAAAAGCGTTCAGTGGACCAGCCGGAATAGCTCCTGTGGCATTCAGCGCCCGCGCAGAGTAAGACATCGTTTTATAATTCAAATTCTACGTATTAAAAATAATCGTAATCGATTGATCAGAGATAAAATTTTGGTAGTATTTTGTGTAACCTGCAGTAATTTGCTTTTCTTTTAGGCAAAAGATTAATAACAGAACCCATGCACCTCCATTCTACTTCGATGTCAAACTGTTGGCGCAACAGTGGAACTGCTACGGAGACACAAGACAGTAAGTGTCATATCTTCATGGGTATAAACGAAGAGATCATGATAATCCTTAATAAACTAACTTACATGAAGTTGATTAAAAATGCGAGTCTGCTTACAGTAAAACTGGACTCATATTGAACCGAATTCAGTGCTGGTCTCGCCTGTCTGCAGCTTAAAAAAATGTGTATTTTCTAATCACAAATTCTAAGAGAAATAGTCTAGGCATGTGTTTTTTATCTCACTAATTAAATTATAAAATTTTCTCTCAGATACCACCACACAATGAGTCCTCCAATGCTATGGGCTCTCAGGTGCTGCCTACAGGAGATCTCAAACGAAACCCTGCCAGTCTCCTGGGCCCGCCATGCTGCCAGCACTGCACACTTTCACAAGCGTCTCCAGGAGTATAACTTCGAGTTCTTCGTCCCAAAGCCAGAAGATAGACTGTCGACCGTCACTACTGTGGCGCTTCCTCCAGGAGTTGATCACATTGTGTTCACAAGTTACTTGAGAGAAAAGTAAGCACAAAGTTATACTATAGACTGACCACCAAACTAAAACGGTTCCTGAGGTAGCAGCGAGGTGCGGGAGGGGTGTGGTGTCGTGATGCGAGAGCTCAGTGATTCGTCAACTTGTGACAACTGTCACCCCTCCCGCACCGCGCAGTTACGTCAAGAACCGTCTCAGTTAAGCGGTCGGCCTATAGGATCTTTTGGCCCGTGGCCGGACTCGGAACGAACGCTGCCATCTTGTTTTTTCTACACAATTTCACAAATGTTTACCAGCAGTGTCCCTCTGTCAATTTCATTCAAGCGTCAAAAGATCCTTGTCCTCCTCTACATTCATTTGGTATCTGATTGTTCCTATAGGTAGCCCTATGGGATGGGCATACGAGAGTACCACTTTATATACGCTACAATTAAACCTAATGCACCTCTTCGAATTAGGTCCTCACAATATTAACAAAATAATCAAGCCAAACGATAGTTTCTCGACTCATTTTTAGTGACAAAATTGACGAAAACTATTTACTCCGGTTTACACTCGTTTCGCTCGTGTCCTAAAACAAATTACTTGGAAGTTATTTTTCCATTCAATCTCATTCGCTAAATAAAAATTCTCAAAAATCACTAAATTATGCATTTATAGACAAACGTATTTCCAAACGTCTCTGTCATCTTCAAACGAATGACAGTTAAAGAATAAAGTTTAAAATTTGTTTAGCGCTAAATGCATTTCGAGATTTCTGGTGCAAGTGGGCCGTACTGCCTATCATATACAGGGTTATTGGTAAAACACCAACAACCTTTTAAGGGGTAAAAAATTTGCTGTTCCCTATAATTATAATTATGTCACAATATATGAGAGAAGTCACTGAATTCTGTAACACAGGTCTGTGAACCTAGCTCAGAATTCAGTAAACTCCTAAGAATTTGTCACTGTTTTATGTGAATAAAGATTATTATTATTATTATTATCTTTATTAACATTTTAACATATAAAATACATTTTTAAATATTTCTTAAAAACTATATAAAAAACATTTAAAAATATAAAAAATAGTATTCCGCCGGTGTCGGGAGCAAGGTCCAAGCTACCGGTGGTTAGGGCTGCAGAGACAGGAACCTCCTCACAATGCGAGCCGTATCGAGGAGTACTGCCTTCTGAATCAGGCGCTTGATCCAACCGCCTAACGAGAGCCTCGAAAGATGTTGGTCGAGGCTTTCGGCCATCAGGCCATTGGCCGTTACGACAATCGGTACAATGATAGCCGAGCTCACATTCCACATGTCAACAACCTCGTGTGCTAAGTCGAGATATTTTATTTGTTTCTCTTTCTCAGCTTTCACGAGGTTCCCGTCATGTGGGATGGTAACATCGACTATCATTGCGCGGCGCGCTAATCGGTCTATCACCACTATATCAGGCTTATTGGCAACAATAGTCCTGTCAGTAATGATAGACCGATCCCAGTACAACGTGATATGGTCATTTTCGAGAACTGGGTCGGGCACATACTTGTAATACGGTACCTCAGAGTCAACAAGTTTATATTTCAAAGCAAGTTGCTGGTGAATAATCCTGGCCACTTGGTTATGCCTGTGTAAGTACTCGCCGTTAGCCAGACGCGAACAACCAGAGATAATATGTCTGATGGACTCACCCGGACGATGGCATGCCCGACACACGTCAACCGTCCCGTCCTTCATAATATGTCTCCGGTAGTTATTCGTCAAGATAACTTCATCCATAATTGCACAGACAAAACCTTCAGTTTCCCCGAAAAGGTCACCGAAACGTAGCCAGGATACGGACGCTAAGAAATCTACACCAGGCTCATGAAGAGCCCGATAGTAGCGCCCGTGAAGCTCCTTGCTCTGCCATACCTCCTTGCGGTCATCAGTAGTAAGTATTACAGGTTTGCGCCAGTTCTCTTTAGCCATGGAGAGCGGGGTGAGTCCCTTGTCCACTGCGACCACATCCCGGTGCATACCCACTTCGGCTTTACAAAAATAATCCCTGAGGCTGCACACCTCGCGGTTGTGGAGGGTCTTAGCGTTTAAAAAGCCACGACCCCCGCACTTCCGCGGGATGTACAGTCTCATCACCGATGAACGTGGGTGATGCATCCGGTTTGCGGTTAGGAGTGTACGGACCCTTCTGTCCAGGGCGTCGAGTTCGGTCTGAGTCCATTTGAGTATGCCGAAAGAGTACATCAAAACCGGCATGACCCAACCGTTGTAGGCGCGCACCTTGTTTCCGCCCGAAAGAAGGCTAATTAAAACCTTCTTCAGGCGACCAAAGAAGCGCTCCTTCAACGATTGCTTCATGTCAGCAACGTTGATGCCTAACGCTTCCGACATACCCAAGTACTTATAGCTTTCGGCTGAGGAGAGGGATCTAAGGTGTATGGAGTCCGAGAGTTGAGTTCCCTCGGATTCCATAATCTCCCCTAGCTTTACATGCATGACTGCACATTTGTCCACACCAAATTCCATCCTGATGGCGCTACTGAATGTTTCAGTTACCTTCAGTAGCTCCATCAGTCGCGATTTGTTGGGGGCAAAGAGTTTCAAGTCATCCATGTAGAGGAGGTGAGATATGACCTGACCACCTCTCCTCAACCGATAGCCCAGACCTGAATCCTCCAGCAGTGTGCTTAGAGGATTCAGGGCTAAGCAGAACCAAAGTGGACTCAAACTGTCGCCCTGAAATATTCCCCGTTTAATCCATACAGGCTCATCATTCCCCTGGATCTGTTGAAATCCTGGGTAGCGAAGGACCGTCCTCCATTGCCCCATACACGACATCAGGAAGGTGCGCAGAGTTGCATCTATCTTGTACAACTCCAGCACCCTCATGAGCCATGTATGTGGCACCGAGTCGTAGGCCTTCTTATAGTCTATCCAGCATATCGACAGATCCTTGCGGGATCGGCGAACCTGTTGGCTTATGGCCATGTCAATGAGGAGTAGCTCCTTAGTTCCGCGGGACCCATTCCTACATCCATTTTGAGAGGCAGACATAACCGAGTTATTGTCAATGTGTGTGTTAATTTTCGCTCTCAAAATAGATGTAAGAAGTTTATAAACCGTCGACAAACATGTGATCGGTCTATAATTCTTGGGTTCCGCGGGACTACCTGACTTATGGAGCAGGTGGGTAACGCCTGTTGTAAGGAACTGTGGTAGCGACCCAGTCTCTAAGGATGACTGGAATTGAGATGCCAGGCAAGTGTGTGAACTAATTAGCCATTTTAGCCAAAAGTTGTGCAGTCCGTCCGGTCCCGGTGATTTCCAGTTCGGTAACGGACGGGCTGCACTGGCTATATCTAATGGCGTGATTTCCACCTTATCCATTTCTGGTATAGTTTCACACACTCGCTCGACATCCTGCATCCAGCCAGCCTCAGCGTGACAGACGGGTACCGACCATATGCTGCGCCAGAATGCACTCGTGGCGGCATCATCTGGGCGGCACACGTCTGTCACATTTTGTTCAGGCCGCTCCCAAGCTCTATATACCCACCTCTCATCGCTCTGGAACATGCGATTTTGCGTGTATCGGTCAACCCGCCGCTTATACCGCCGAATTCGGCTCGCCCATGCACAAACTTTCTGCTTCAGGAAGTCGATGCGCTCTGTAACACGGGACATGTATTCTTGAGGACTGATTCCAGTCCCCGAGAATGCCTGCCTTACAAAGCGCATCACTCGTGGTCGTGTATTGCCCTCCCTGAAGCAGTATAGTTTGCCGATGAGTACCCTGGTCCCATCAATACGTCGCTCGATCCTGCACTGCCAGGCTGGTACGGCTGGTTTTGGTCGAGTAGCTCCGTCACAGTTTGGGAACTTGACGTTAGCTAAACGACATGCCGCAACAGCCGCACAATACAGGATCGAGTGTGTATCAATGAGATCCTCGCTGCTCTCAAAGAAATTCTTAAGCTGCGAGTCCAAGGCACACACCAGCGCCCTATTTTTTTTGTGCATGGGTAAGCGTGGAAGTCGGGGTCTAAGTTCGGTCGGAGTGTGCCTATACTCGCGAAACGCATCCTCCAGTGCGCTCCTCAGTCGGACGTTGCACTGGCTACTTACTGTGTCAACCCTATCATCCTCCTCTGCAACACCATGATTGAACCGCGGCGGGATTGCATCAGTATTTGACGTTTGTGCCGCGGTTTGTGCTGGAGTTGATACGATATGGTTGCTCAGTACCTCTGAGCGCAGCCTATCAAGTGCGGCATCGTCCAACCTATGATTGCGTTGGATGACACGCACCTGATCCGACAGTCGTTGGGCCGAGACGTTGACGGTTGGCTCTAGTTCCTGAAACAGAGACAGCATCCTAACACGGTACGCAGTGAGGTTAGTTCCTCCCTCTGTAGACCCGTAATATGCGCGCATGACGTTCTCGTTCATAGACTGAGTCCATCTCATGCGCTGCACACAACCACCGGCAGCGGGGACCCGGCTCGGGGCCGGTTGGCCCCTAAGTCCCAAGCTTCTCGGTGGCCGGCCTCTCCCTTGCCGACGTATAGGTGTTGGCGACGTCGGAGGGGAGAAATACTCGTCGCTCGAGCTCGACGCAACTACCACGGCCGGTGTCGACACAGCGCTCACGATGGGGCTGGGTACCGGCGGCGGCGAGGCGGAGCTGAGCGGCGAGTCCGGGGGTAGAAGGCGTGCACGGCGAGCTGCTGATCTCGTCAACATACTTATTTAGTTTTCAAATCTTACATAATTTGTTTTTAGGGAGTCCGAGTTTGACAGCGTCATTTTGATGTTTCTATATTTCTTTCGTTTTTTCATTTTAGTTATGTTTATTGTATAATTTCTTGTTTATTCAAGATATTTATTTCTTGTTTATTCTATTTGGCGCTTTTGGTATTTTTACGATGTACGGAATTATTTAAATATGTAAATTATGTGATAAGAAAAAACTTGACATTGTTGACGTATCAGTGTTGCCTTATTATTATTATTATTATTAATTAAGTTCGCATAACTCTTCAAAATGTAGGGAACAGCTGATATTTTTTTCCTGATTTCAGGTTTGGTCCCATAGTAAAAGTGGTTCATAATGACGAGTACAATGACCCCTTAAAAGGTTGTTGGTGTTTTACAAATAACCCTGTATAAATCATTAGGTATAGTAATTATTATGAATCCTATAATAATCTCAGCGAAAATTCAAAATTCAAAAGTCATTTATTCAAACTAGGCTGAGAATCAGCACTTTTCGAACGTCAAAATTACATAAGACAGTCCCCCAAAACGCTCACCCTTCACCACTTCCTAGTGCATTAGCTGGGAAGAAGAAGTGGCGCAACAAACTCCCCAGCAGCACAGCTGTCTGTTCAGTTAGAAGAACAAAAAAAAAGATTCTATATAATAGTATTCAAAATAATTTACATTACGCAACACAAAACATAATTCAAATTATTAGCCAAATGTTAGCTAGCACACGCCAATATACCAAACAAAATCATCGAGAACTCAACCAATCAATCATCGATACTCAGGCCGAAATAAAAAAACTAAACGTAAACAGAATTTAATATCTAAATAAAAAAGCCTCCAGGCATAAAGGGCGTGCCCGCTTACATATAGTTGTAACTGGAAGTTATAAATGATAAACTAGGACCATCGATGTAAAATAAATAAACAAAGAGTTAATTACTAATAACAGTAAATAATATGATCAATTGTCGAGGTCACTAGCTAACCACATATTGCAATACAAGTCATAAAAAAAACAGTGTGATGAGTAGATTTTGTCAAAAATAAATTAAAGTTAAATTAAAATAACTTGACTTAAAAAGTCAAATAAAATAAACAATTATATAAACTCATATAATTGTCACTTTCTTAATCAATCCTAATATTTTACTTCCGCTGTACACAAGCTAATTAAAGAATGTTCACTTCAACAGGCACAATATCCTGGTCTTGGAGGGCCGTGGTCCAACGGTCGGCAAAGCATTGCGCGTCGGCATCATGGGAGTGAACGCGAGAACAGAAGTTGCAGACATACTGGCCGATGCCATGGCGGACACTATTCGAGCCATTCATCCACCAAAATAATTAAAAAATAAATGAAAAATATTCTTCATATTTCTATTGTTATTGTTATTAAGCATTTTTCATAATAATAATAAATCAACGCAATAAACAAATCTTCTTTAATTCATGTCTATCTACAAAAAAAAGGCGACGGCCCGTTTTTTGTGAATGGAAATAAATTATAACTTCTTGTCTGTTTACATGTGTGTGCATACATGGTTAAAATAAAAGGATTTTTCCCGAAAACAGTTTCTTTTTTCAGTTACAATCAAATATTATAACCATCATATTAATTGGTTTTATGTTCTGTTCAACAAATACGACTAGACCAACAGGAGTTTGAATAAACACAGAAATAGAAACGTAGAGGCTCCCTATCTTCTCTCCACGATCTACTACATATTTCAAAAACCGTTCTTTATAACCAACCACATAAGTGTGTCTCAATTAGTTGTAATGTGAGTAAAACATTCAAAAACTTGCTAGAAAACTTTCTAGACAATTATACTTTAAATTAGACATGACCCTGTTTTGATCCGGCACTTTTTTAGGATACCTCCGGGTAGCGGGTAATAATGCCGGGTACCCGGTATGGGCAGGTAATTTATCGAAGGAAAAATGCTTACAAATGCTTGAATTATTTTATTTAATACTAGCTTCTGCCCGTGACTTTATCCGGGCTTCATTCCTCAAGAATTGGGCAAAACGATGCAAAAAGAGTTTTTCAAATCCGACTAGTAGTTCCGGAGATTACCGTCTACATACAAACAAATTTTACCTCTTTATAATATTATTATTATTATACTTCTCGCACTTAACAGAGTTTTTGTTTTACGTATGAATTTAATATTTTTTGTGAATATTGTATAATTTTAAAAATTCAAAACTTTTGATTGTACGATGTTAATATTTTTTATAGCAGGTATGGACGCAATACTATTGCGGGTTAACGGGAACGCCCCATATTAGTTAACATACCGTATAGATTTGTAATTTAACATTGGCAGATTATGGTATAACACACCAGTTTTTCTGCACGATTGGTTATTTTCTTCTCATAAATTAATCCTGCTTCAGAAAACAGGCGTTCGCTGTAAAAACATGCAGGTTTGATAAATACTTAGTCGCAGCTTTTCGTAATATCGGATAGTGTCCTTTTTTTAAAGCCCATCGTGTGTTCGGCGTGAAATGTTTGTCTAATTTTCCAACTAGATCCTCGAACTTAACTTCCTCGAGTACATCGGGGTGAAGTAAGTTCCGTGCAAGGCGGTAGGTGTTGTCCGAAAGCTGCGTCAGTAACAAAGCACTTTTATTTTCGGTTTTAACACTGTTCAATTTTATGTACTGTAGTAGCCGACCTTTAAATATAGGCCACTCTTGGGCGTCGTGATCGAAACTTGGAAGATTTCCGATGATATTCGTATTTTTATTTTATTTTTGCCCGAACTTTTTATATTTTTATAAACGTGGGTAACTCGTCGCCAGTGATCTGTCAGCTACCGAATGAAACCACCGTTGCGATTGGATG
This sequence comes from Agrochola macilenta, assembly GCA_916701695.1. Taxonomy (NCBI): domain Eukaryota; kingdom Metazoa; phylum Arthropoda; class Insecta; order Lepidoptera; family Noctuidae; genus Agrochola; species Agrochola macilenta. Next base: position 12,944,505 of record OU753562.1, read on the forward strand.
CTAGTTTATTACTGTCCTAGCGACACAACATAATAGTAATGGTGCAGGCACGCACACACACATACACGTACACCTCAGTCAGGCTTTGTATCTCTTCCAACCCTTGCCGAGATTTAAATAATGTTCTAACCCTATGTAAAATGTTTACATTTATATCTGTATTTTTTATGGTGTACATAATAAAGAATATTCTAATCCTATTCTAATTCCGATGCGGCTGAATTTTTTGAACCATCATTAATGATTTACCACTGGTTGACCCGTTATTAGCAGCAGCACTTTTTTCAAAATTGATCACGCACGCGTCTCAGCATGTCAGTGCTTTCGCCCTGCCGGGTACCCGGCAAAACCATTACCCTTCCCATGTCTACTTTAAATGTGCAAAGTACATCGATATTGGTCGACAACGATATCTTATTCTCTCATATCTATGGCAGAGGCATAACATAACTGTAAATTATTGTATCATAACAATTTTATCTATATAGGTACATAAACTAATGACCACCATTTATCGTCAGTTCTCGTTAGCCAGCGGTGGGGAACACATTGACACTACCCATTATGATTAGAAACACACATTCAAGTTAAACAAGCACAATAATTGTCGAATCAGTGATTTCAAAGTGAGTAAAACTTATTTTTTCATTAATTTCTTGCTGACCCGTTTATTTATTTAATAATTTTAGTCCAATCAGATCACGTGTTAGTTAAGACTTAGGTACAAATTCGATAGCATCACAAACATGTCGCAAATTCAAATCTGTAAACAAACAAATATTCCCGTCACATTTTGTGGCTGCAGCAGCTCTGACAATACGATGATATTCCTGCCGGAGTCACGATGTTTGTAAGCGTGAAGGTCCCGGCGGTGGGTCGTTCGTCTTTCGCTTCGCTGTGTCCCGCCGGGAAGCCGGGATCGCTTCGACAGTCGCGATGGGAATCGAATCAATTTGTCGAGACAACATTGCGCTCGTTCGATCTTCATCCCACGTCTCAGTCTTATATAACCTCGGTTCTAGCTCGGAAACGACGAACTATCATGTCAATAAGCGCGCTGCCAAATGCACTCTTGACCTCTCCCTTATCTGTGGCACCGTTGAACGTTTAAATACATTCGTGTTTATTTTTTGTAAACGAAAATACTGTGAATGAATGGTAAACTGGGATATAAAAACAATTGTTAAACCGCAGGCTAGCAACGATAGCATGTGGAACAAATATGAGGCTGGCAAGCGACGCGCGCCCCGGGCGCGGCGCACTTGCCAAATGTGCCATCCGATAGCGCCAGAACATTGTAGCAAATTTACAACCACCCTATTAGCACTAAATCTAAACATTAACCCGATTCCGGTAACCAAACTTCACGAATACTTGCGCCGAATATCGGTCACTGAGTGCGAGATAGTTTCACTCGAGATGCGCTTGTTTCTGGCGAGCGTGCTTGTACATCTGAATGCTAATGAAACGAAAACTTTAAAAGTTGTCTCGAGAACGCAGTATTACACCATAATATTACTGACATTACGCTGTACCTATTGAGATTACAATTACAATGTTATCACTTTAATGACGATGCATGAATTATAAAAGATGTGGTGCACAATTATCTTAACCACAACATTACTTGGTGAGATACAGTTAAGTACGTGCCCAGTAATTATTAAAACCGAAGTGTTACCTATTTCCAGCAAGTTTCCCCAAGATGTCGTCCAACAAGTTCATAGTGCCTCCTCCGAGGATAGTGGACTGGGAGGTAGTGAAGCCGCTGCTGTGTGGGCCAGGCCCCTGTGACTACTGGCCGGCCGTCGCGGCGGCTCTCAGCAAGCCTGTCCTCACACCCATCTGTGATGAGTTCTTCAACGTAAGTTATCTTTTTAATTATCTGTTGGCTGGGTGGATTGTTCTTAGCTGTAATATAATTCGTGTTCGCTGTTTGAAAGTTAACTAAGAGGTGATATTAATTAATAACTAATAAAGGACCTCTTAGACATTATTCTTTTCCTGTTTTCGTATTTTGAAGCCAGAGTTTGTAAATGTTCCTTACTAATCCTTACTTCATCGCTATGACGATTTAGCTTTCGAACTTTAGTTTAGCCAGAGAACATGGGAAAAATGTTAGTGACGTCACTGTTCGGTGCTTACGAGAATACACGCCTGTTATGTAGAAACAAAAGCTTGGTTTCTTATGTATTCAGGTGAAATTACATGAATAATAAAGTAAGGTCTCGCTCATGAGTAACAAGAATGCTACTCACCGCAATACTCCTGAGTGTTTTGAGAGGTAAACAACCTTTTTGAGTTTGTTCCCATTATATAAGGGATGGCAAACATACGGTCCACCAAGGTCAGCCCTTGTCATATCTCAAGAGTAAGCTCAAATATGAGTTGAGGTTTTTTTTCTTCATATTTTGTATTCAAACATACTTATTTGAAATTTGAATGTGATTCTGAATGAGAAAGCTTTTATATTGTTTGATTTTGAGTTTTAGAATTAGTACTTAATTTATGAACGTGATAATCTAATTAGCAATTCTGGTCAGTAAAATTTTCAATATGCAGGCCATTGTACTAATGCATGTCATTTTACGGATAAGTGTATTTTTTATTGCTACTCTTCGTTATGAATTTAAACCTGGAATCTCCGGAAACAATCATGTTCACTACTTTGTTATAATTTTATTTTTTTCTGGGTATAGGAAGCATGAAGCTTGGATACAAATAAAAAAAAACACAGGCCGCTCTATTTTTATTTATGGCTTTTTATATTTGTTTTACTCAAAGGAAACATTTATTTATTTTTTTATTAAAGAAACATGACACAACAAACACAACAACAACAACAAAATTTATGAATGCATTCATAAATTTTCGAAATTTCGCATGCCACATACGGGAATTGAACCGGCTAAAATCCGAAAAAATAACGCCCTGTACTTTTATGCCATGAATCGATAGGGTCAATCATAAGGATCAAATCTTTTTATCAAACATGATAAATTAAATGAAAGGAAAACCATAAAATCTTAACTTATTTTAATACCGCCTTTGTAAAACCTACATGGTATAATAGCTGCCACTGACAACATGAGCCAAAAATAATTATGTGATGCCATTAAGGTTTATTTTTTAACCGACTTCCAAAAAGAAGGACGTTATATGTTCGTCGAGTATGTGTTTTTTTTTTTTTTTTTGTATGTCCTCCGATTTCTCCGTCAATTTTGTGGACCGATTTTGTTAATTCTTTTTTTGTATGAAATATGCTCCCGAATTGGTCCCTTATAAATTTTATTAGCTTTGCTTGGATAGTTTTTGAGTAAGCTTCAATAATACGTATTTTTCCCACTTGGTATATGTGGATGATATGATGATAACTTCCTGTGACTGTTATTTACATAGCAGGTAGTGGTATTCGAATTTGTGTGGGGTAGGTACCACAACTAAAAAGTGAAAAATAAAAACTTTACAACTGACTTCCGATAACAATCACTACAAAGTGAAAAAAAAAAATTACTTTAATTTCCGACTTCCGAAATTAAAGTTTTTTTTCACTTTTTTGTGTTTTTTTTTCGGATTCTTTTTAGTTAAAAGGGTTAAAAGGATTTTTTAACCTCATCTGGAGGGAAAATTCTCTAAATAAATACTAGAGATAGCAAATTTTACTCAAACGAAAAATATTCTTTATTTTTTTAAATAAACAAATCTGCATTCAAGCATTGTCGTAAATTCGCTTACCACACTTCATCTAAACTTATAAATTCAATGGGACAAGATAAAGGACTTTTACTCAATGGTCCATCAGATTACTTATGTTAGTATCTAATTAACAATTATCTTTGACGTCAATTTATTAATTAAAATGACAAAGAACTATTTAGCTAAGAACAAATTGCAATAGTTCTTCGTCATTCTCATGCACTCTTTATTAGATGCGACATAACTGCATGAGGCACGAGTAATTTAAATATATGGAATGTTACATTTGAAAATGGAATTCACATAGTGAAATAGGACGCCCTACAATGATAGTCTTTTGTTATTCACATTTGATTGTTTTTAGAAATTATTTCATATTTGACAGCTGCAGCGTAGCTAACCGTATTAATGGCTTATCACAAAATAATTGATTTAATGGAAGCTTATTTTTTTAATCACAAGATGTTAATTTAGCTCTTCCAACTCGATTCGTTTTGAAGAGAAAGGTAGATAATTTAAAAAAATACTGGTAAGTAGTTACAAAAGGCGACAGCAACGTCCTCAGCAGGACTATTCCGATTTTGATGTACTTAAGTGTTTTAACGTTTTAACATACTTCGAAGCATATCCAAAGACTTCAAGCAGAGAAGCTGCCAAAGAAATTGTAACCACCCGCGTTTCTCATTCGCATTCTCGCGTACTTAAAGTGCTGAAAATTTAATATCTAAATAAAAGCCTCCAGGCATAAAGAGCGTGTCCGCTTACATATAGCTACATATAGCTGTAAGTGGAAGTCATATAATGATAAACTAGGACCATCGAAGTAAAATAAATAAACAGGTAATTACTTATAACAATAACAAAACCATTATCAGCAAGACGATCAGTCACCACAAGCTGCACCCGTTCACGATCATAACCCAACTCGACCCCCGACGCTACCGCAAGCAAAGGGGGCATGATGACCTTGCTGCTGGTTGCTCGAGCAAAAATAATATGATCAATTGTCGAGGTCGCTAGCTAACCACATATTGCGATACAACTCATAAAAATATTGTAATGAGTAGATTATGTCAACAATAAATTAAAATAAATTGAGTTAAACATCAAATAAAATTAACAATTATAAGAACTCATATAAGCTGTCAGTAGGTAAGCTAATTCTGGAGAAAGAACATAAACACTATCTTGAGTTAATGACAGCGACCAACTAACTATTCTTATCATTTAAGAAGTCGTTGATAGAATAGTATGCCTTTGAACAAAGGATGGATTTTACTATAGCTTTAAACGCATTAAAAGGCAATTCAAGCAAACAAGAGGGTAGCTTGTTATGAAAGGTTATACCAAAGCCAATAAATGAGTTATGAACCTTATGAAGCCGGTGAAAGGGAGCTGGTAGTTTGTCCTTATTTCTAGTGTTAAAATTGTGAATATCACTGTTTTTTGTGTTTATGCGTATATATTGCCTAGTGTATAAGATGTTGGCGAAGATGAATTATGATGCCACCGTGAGAATACCAGTATCAGAATATAAATCTCTCAGAGAAACTCTGGCCCTAGCTGGTAAATTGCTTGAACAGCTCGTTATTGAAGGACAAATATATTTTGAATATCAGCAGCTTTGCCCCGCAGCAGAATACCGTAGGACATAACGCTATGAAAATAACTATAAAAAAAAAATACTTTTTATTCATAAGTTCACATATAAATTACATAGAAGTGACATCAGTACAGAGTTACATATTAAAATTATTAAGCAAATATTAAACTATGCCTAAAATAAATCTAGTGTAGGTATAACTTATATAATATATTGGATAAAGGCCTAATGAAAAACAATAGCGACCTGCCTGATGTAGGTTTATTCAAACCTGTGTTTCAGGCCTTCACGTAACAACGCTGAGTGTTTTATTGGACTATTAAATTAATGTACATAGAGCTAGCATTGATACATAATAATTATATTATTAAATAAAAATTGCCTTAACATTAATAAACTTATTGCATGATTTCTAGCAATTTTTCAGTGTCTGAGTAATTTAATGTCGCTAAGTATTCACTTAACATTTCACTACATTTTTTACAATTTACACTATATATACTTAGAGACTTATTGATTTTATTATATAAGAACGGACCTAAAAAACCATAAAATTTATTTATAAAAGTATGTCTAGTTTGAGGCTTTATGCAAACTAAGTCTTTTCTTCTCTTATGTATAGGTATGGGGGTATAAGGGAGATTGCTATGCTGGTGTAATACTATCTTTAATATAAATAGTTGACGCACAGTTAAAACCTTACATGCCGTATAAAGCTCGTATGTGGGAAATCTAAATGGGCGAAAGGTGGCTACCTTAAGGATAGCTCTCTGCGCACGTTCTAATGGTAGTAGGATTGTTTTTGCAGCCCCTCCCCATGAAGTTATGCAATATGTAAGAATGGATTGACACAAAGCTAAATAGACCTGTTTAATTAATTTGTAGTCCGTTATATATCGTAAATTCTTAAAAATGTATATTAATTTACGCATTCGAGTGCATAATAAATCAATGTGTTTACGGAAGTTCAGATTTGTGTCAATCGTCACACCAAGATATTTCATATGATCGGCTTTTGCTAAAGTAGGACAATTACATGCATTGTCAGCGTACTTGCCGCACTTATGCGCATAAATGTTTATGTTAGTAGTTGGCAGGTTAGTATTTCTCATAGTGAATAAAATGTGTTTAGTTTTTTCTGCATTTAGTGTTAGGAGATTTTCATGTAGCCAATTAGACACTATATTAAAACCGTTCTGGGCTTGTTTATACACCTCCTCTCGAGACTTGTCTGAAAACAATAGAGCTGTGTCATCTGCATAAGACATTATGACACCATTTTGGAGTGTTAAGCTGCACAGGTCATTAATATATACTAGGAATAAAGTAGGACCCAATATACTACCTTGTGGTATTCCGTAATTACTATTTCGAAGCTCAGAACTGACGTACTGACCAATTTTTACACATTGTTCGCGGTCTCTTAAATAATCAGAAAGCAGTGTAAGCGTTGTTCCTCTTATTCCGAGTCTTTCAAGCTTGCCCAATAATAAAGGACAGGAAATTGTGTCAAAGGCCTTGGCGAGGTCTAGGAAGATCACAATGGAGTGCATGCCCTGATCCAAATTAGTTGTTATATAATCCGTCATTTGATGTACTGCTTGATTAGTTGATTTTTTGGGCCTAAAGCCAAATTGTCTATCCGAAAGCAATTTGTTATCCTCTAGATATTTCATTAATCTAATATTAATGATTTTCTCTAAGATCTTGGAGAGCCCTGTTAAAACTGAAATGGGTCTGTAGTTGTTAACACATTTTTTGTCACCAGATTTATATACAGGAGTAACCACTGCTTTTTTAAGCGACTTAGGGAATACACCATTAGTTAAGCATAACTGAAAAATATGAGTTAGCGGCGGAGCAAGGAGGTATTTGAAATGTTTAAGTATGTTGTTTGATATGTCGTCCCACCCAACCGCGCAAACGTCCTTTAATCCAGAAATGATTGTTAATACTTCCATAATAACAATAAACTAAAATAGACTTACCAAGCTGTATCAACGTCAGAGTGTTGTCTATTTTCTTGACGGCATAATAGGCAGCGGAACTGAGCCTCGCTAGGCTCGATATGTGTGGGCCCCACTGAAGTTTGGCATCTACTGTTATGCCAAGAAAAACTGCCAAGTTTACAGTTTCAAGCACCTCTTTATCTAAGATGATGTTGGGTTCTAAATATGTTACACTCGGTAGGGCGAACTTTACACATTTCGTTTTCTTAGCATTGAGAACTAGGTTATTTGTCGTAAACCAATCCGTAAACATTGAGCTGAGATCAAAAATGTTTCTTTAAAAAAATTAAGGAATTATAGTGCTTTCCCTCCAGATGAGGTTAAAATATTCCATCCTGTATATTATATTATTATGACCACATGAAAGACATTAATTTTTTTGAAAGAAATTAATAAAAATAAAACCCTAATGGCATCATATAATTATGTTTGGCCCATGTTGCCAGTGGCAGTAGCTATTACCTATAGGTACCATGTAGGTTTTACAAAGGAGGTAATTAATAAGTATTTATCTAAATAAGTACAAACAAAGGATGGCTCCGTCCGTGACGTCCGTGGAGTTTCTTGCCCGTTCTTCTCCATTGGTACCTACTACGCTTTGGAATGGGCAACTAGCTTCATATTTCTGACTGACCGATTCCTTGACAATTCAAAAGTGCCTGTAATTGAAATAAATGCTTTGAGTTTGAGTTTGGCTGAGGACCAAGAGTCAAAGTCAAACTAAAAAAACGATTGTAAGTGGGTTTAAGTTAAATATTGCAAGCTTATCCCGTCAAAATAGAAAAAAAAAACAAGATTGTTTTTTTTTTTTTAATTATAAGTTTGTCTATGTTCTCCATTCCAGGTCCTGGATGATATCCGTGCTGGCTTACAATACGTGTTCCAAACTCGAAGCAAGCTGGTTTTGGCAATAAGCGGATCTGGCCACTCTGGCTTGGAGACTGTGATCAGCAACGTGGTAGGTCCGGGAGAAACCCTGCTCATCGCCTCCAGGGGCATATGGGATCAGCGCGCGTTCATGATAGCTAATAGATATGGTAATTTAAATTTTTCTACTGTTTTTTTTTTATAACAATATTTTTTTATTTTTTTCAAACTAACCTTAAAGACTAAAGCAGAGCAGGGTGGGCGGCTCCCTAACGCAACGCATTGCACAAATCCACATTCATCACTTTCGTACATATTCTATGATCCAACGCACACTACAGACGGGCCGCACCGCACTTTTTGTATAAACATGAATTGCGCGGCGGCCTGTTGCGTCTGTAATGTGCGCTTATTTATTTATTTATATACGTGCGCTTACTTCTAAAGGAAAATCTAAAAGAACAGCAGACCTTTACACAACTGTACACTAAGTTTTACAGTATGTCGTTCACACGCACACGGTTTCATATACGTAAGTTTTAATGAGATCCCTTTGATTGTAGGCATTAAAACTGAAGTGGTTAGTGTTCCACTGGACGCCACCTTCAGTCCTGAACAACTGGAGCCGGAACTAAAGAGATTGCGTCCAGTTGCCCTGTTCGTCACCCACGGTGACTCCTCAACCGGAACTGTGCAAAATCTTCAGAGCTTGGGCGATCTTTGTCACAAGTAAGTAGTAAAACTTTAAGCTACATTCCCCTCCAAACTAATAAGGCCAAAACAACTGCAAAATGTGTCCAACATACATGGCATTCACAATTAAATAGGTAAATAACAAAAAGGTGAGTACACTCGATCACTTATGAAATTTTAAAAATGCTGGCTGGTTCTGATGAAAAAAATAAGCTAAGACCATAATTAAATCATAAAAAAAAAATTGCGAATAAGAAAACAGTATGGCATCATATAATTATTTTGGGCACGAGTGGCCAGTTAACACTGCGTTTAAAGAAAATAATAAAAGGAAGGAGGTTATAAATATTGTGTTTACGGACTGCTTGCAAATTTCTAGACTATTTACGTTTATTTAATTAATATACGTGACTCAAATCTCAAATAATGAGACTATATTTTGAATATTAATACTCGTATGTATGTTTTTTTTAACAATACAAAATACGAAGTCTATCTTATCTTACAAATGATTCTCTATGCCACACCGCATCTTTACAGAGCTTCAAACAACTCAATCAATTTCTCAACGTGAAACGCAAAAACCTCGCCTTAAAAAACGCGACTCTGTTATTTGCACTAGCAAATAAGGGATAATAGAATCACTGACATTGTCTAGTTGCCAGTCTAGTTCAGAGAAGGGATAATGTATCTAATAGAATAGGTTCAGTAGGTGGCACGTAGTTATCGAGTTAAGTCTAGGCTTGGTCAGTTGATGTGTCTCGAATACTACAACGGTGACTTAGCTAGAGAGAAAACACGTTTTAGACTAATATTTTCAACTTTCTTGCTTTTCAGGCTGATTAGATTGGTTTCTTTCTGATAGTAGCCATTTTAAATCATGTTAATGTGCGAATCTTAACAGTTTGCTGACTCATATTTTTATCACATTGCAGAAAAGCGTTAGAATGAACACACATCACCCAAATCAAGCGGTTACTAAACTTAAGACGAAAGTTATCTATTCCTCCATCTTTGCTCGGGATGTCTGTCAACCTAACGAACTGTTATAAAAACCACAATCCGGGCTTTATCCAATCTGTGCTGAAACCATTCCTCCCGTCATCCTTTCACTTCCAAATTAAAAAAGCAGCGAACTTTAGCAGAAAAACTATTTGATTGCCCGAGGAATACTGAGACTGGGACACGGGAACCGAACAATTTAATTACACTCGTTGTCTCATTCATTCCTGACTTGGCTTTTTACTTAGATCTAGGTCTCCTGAATACGTTCGAGTTGAAAACTCTTTAATTGCATCCTGCGAAGGAGTCTGCAATTAGCATGCAATGGAAAATACCAAGCGCGGTAAAAGTTAAGATAAAAAGTTTTCGGAGATTCCGACCGACGACGATGATTCGAAAATTTTCCAAACTTCTTTAAGCGTAGTCGTTTGACTTAAGTTACTTTCTACCCTAGTAAAATGTCCTTTGAGATTCATAAATGTTTTTTATCTTAGAAAATCTTCATAATTATATCTAAAATTTTCTTTATTTCCTTTCTTGTTCTCAGATATGGCACCTTACTTCTGGTAGACACCGTGGTGTCGCTGGGAGGAGTTCCATTCTTCATGGATGAGTGGGGAATCGATGGAGTTTACACCTCCACGCAGAAAGTGTTCAGTGGACCAGCTGGTATATCTCCTGTGGCATTCAGCGCACGTGCCGAGTAAGATAATTAAATTATTATACGTACACAAATTAAATAAATGTAGCATTTATTTAATTTCAATAAGTAGATGCTGTGGTCACAAAAGCTAGAATATTACATAACTTCGTTTTTATTACAGGGAAAAGATAAAAAATCGAAAGCATGATCCTCCTTTCTACTTTGACATCAAGCTCTTAGCGCAACAGTGGAACTGCTACGGTAACACAAGAACGTAAGAATTCATTTAACTATATTTGAATACGTTAACTCATATTCTATTTATAGCTCTGCCGTAGGCAATCTTCTCATTATAAATACCTATTGAAGCAAATTACTTATTCTACATAAACCCTCTATCTTGTCCTAATGTTCGCAAGCATATCTGTCAAGTGGTAGGATTCTAGATTCTGTTTCTAGTTTCAGTAAATATAGTGTTCCATTATGTATATTATTATACCTATGTATCATTATTCTAAGATATAGTGAAAATTTAATTTCAACTTTGCATGTCTATTGTATTTCTTCAGATACCACCACACTTTGAGTCCCCCACTATTCTGGGCCCTCCGGTGTTGCCTCCAAGAGATCGCAAAGGAGACCCTGCCTATCTCCTGGGCTCGCCACACCGCCACCACTGCTCGCTTCCACAAGCGTCTCCGGGAATATTCCTTCGAGTTCTTGATCCCGAAGCCAGAAGACCGCCTGGCTACCGTCACGACTGTGAAGCTGCCTAAAGGATATGATTACGTTGAGTTCGTGAAGTATATGAGAGCTAAGTAAGTACCTAAGTTATATTATTTGGTTTAACGGTGAGCCAGGGTAACATATTCGAACTGTGAGTGTCAATTGAAATACGCCACTTTCATTGCTAGAAGAAAATGTTAGCATTTAAATGCTTCTGTTTTTGCAGTTTTTGATCTTTTATTAGCATCGACTACATAAAAAAATCCGATAAACAGTTCATACTTATCAAAATATTAATATAGATTACAGGATATTAACATAAATTTTTAGAAGATATATAAGCTTGTCGCTGTTGTAAATAGACTATATATTTGTAGGTGAGTATTTTGACTGCCGCGTTGGTCTAGTGCCGTGGTCGAAAGCGAAGTGTGAGTGAGGTCATGGATTCGAATCCTAGGTCGGGTAAAGTATTATTGAGTTTTTCCATGAAAAATTTATCAATACCAGCCTGGAGTCTGGATTTGTGGCCGGTTGATGACAATAGGCTCACCCCCTATTACTGGGGAAATTAACATAACTAGTGAAATATCATACCAGGTACAAGTCATATGTAATTAGAGATGTATCGATCGACAAAAATTGATAACGTGCTTTGGTGGCACGCTAGCGACAAATCAGTTGGCAAAATCTGAGTGTGGACGTGTGGTTTTTAAACTGTACTGTGTGTGTGTGTTGTGTGTACCTACCATAACTATCTTATTAATTAATCCATGTTAATCTTCAACAGGCACAATATCCTAATATTCGCCGGTCTGGGCCCGACCGTGGGCAAGGCGCTTCGCATTGGCATCATGGGCGTCAACTCCACGATACAGGTCGCTGACGCCGTGGCTGATGCCATGGCTGACACCCTACGGGCACTCAAAAAATCCTCTCTTTAAAGAAAAAAATAATAAAGAAAATCTGGAAGAAATAGATGGCTTTAGCCACGCGCTTTCAAAGCTTCAGCCACGCGCAACGGTCCATAGATATAAGGATTGTACTTTTTCTTTCCACCGTGTTTAAGCTAATATGTCCCGGAAACGGCTAATTTGATTTTATGGCTATTTAGTTGTTATGTTATTTTATATGCAAAATAAATGCTTATCAACTTTAACTACCACAGAGTTTTTGGTAAGGTTGAACCATCCGATGGGGTCATAAAAAATACCATGTTCTCTTTTCGCATTTGAGTTTGTTCGATTCTCGGGTCAAGCAAGGGACTTTCCAAAAATGTTTGAATGTAGTTTTTCATACTTTTGAAACAAAATCGAATGTTTCTTTTGAGTAAAACTTGGTAGCATCAATGTTTAGGGTACTTTCCCTCCAGGGCGACGAGCGAACGACCCGTTTGTATCAAAAATCAGCTAGGTATTCAGTTTTTGGCTCATATCTAAGAAACGGGACGTGCTAGGCATAAAATAATGAATATTTAGTGCAAGGAGCTCGATCTATAGATGACCTTTGATTAACCTTGACCGTGACTTTGTCTAAATTGTTGCCTATAAATAGCATGAGGGCTGTGTGTTAACCACATTTATGTTAATATACCGCTTCTGAATGTTCAGACGGCGGCGGCTTGTTTTTGCAAAACGACCTTTCCTGGCTTATGTGACTAGCGACCCACCCCGACATGCAATTTACATGTGATGGTATTCTGTTCACGACACTTTGTGCATAAGTTCTGAGCTATAAGGGCTCCTCCGTCCTACACACGAGGACGATTCGTGTTTTTTGACTAATCGTCTTTTTTCACGATTCATTTTTTTTTTGACGGCGGCAATGCTTTTTGATTGCTCGTGTTTACGCGCATTACGAATCGTGAAAAATTACGTACACGTCTTAAATCGAGTCCGCGTATCACTGGTCAGTTTCCCTCAGTCGTCAGTTTATTTAATTCGCCAGTTTCGACACGTATCGTTTTTTAAAAATCACGTTCGTCATAAAACATTAATCGTGATTTTTTTTGTGACGGATCCTCTGAAGGTCTCGTCCAAGACTGAACTCTGAATCACCAATCAAGTGTGAACATCTATTCGGATATTTTGGCGAATCGCTAAAACACTCGTTTCTGTATGCAAGGTGAACGTGCATTCGTCATGACATATCGTTTTTTTATTTCACGAATCGTCAATGACGGGTCCCGTGTGAATGAGCTCTTAGGCTTGCATGAATTCAAGATAGTATATATTTTTTTATATACAAATTTCTATAATAAATAGTCTATGTCCATCTGGAATAATGTATGTAATGTATAAGAAGTTTTCAAATAGGAGCTGTGGTTCCGGAGATGACCCTCCACATATACACAAACTCACTGAATTCGCTCTCTCTCTTTATAATATTAGTAATGAAAGAGTTGGTCAACTAGATTTGCAATATCCGCAAACAAGAAATGAGCAAGGACCCCAGGTGCTTCAGCAAAGCACCGCCGAAGTTAGGATTTGGCCCAGAAGTTTATTTATTTAACAGTTTATGTACACACATATAAATAGACAAGAAGAAAGGAACAGAAAAATACGTACAAAGGTGATGCTTATTTCTAAAGAAATCTCTTCCAGCATACCTGCGATAGGAAAGTAGTTAAAGAGATGTAGACAACGTGTGTAAGATTAGAAGAGAAAATAATATACATAAAATAAAAACTCTTAATTATTCACTAATTTAACCATAAACATACAATATGAGAATAAACTTACATAAATACTTCTAAACTAAATATCACTAAAATAAATATACTTAAATATAATGTAGCATAAAATAATAAATACAAAATATGCAACTATGACGAAGTGGACAGATAGTGTTCTTTCACTCTTCTTTTAAAAATTGCAACAGTTAGGCAGTCCCTAATGTCAGGCGGAAGTGAATTCCACAACCGAACCGCGTACACGCTGAAGGAGTAGGAGTAGAAGTCGGTTGAGTGGGGAGGAGATTTAAGGAGATTTCTAAGATGCGACCTGCAAGGAGCATCAGAAGGACGGGCGTAGGAAAAGCGTTCCCGCAGATAGGATGGTGTTTTAGGGTTGTGAAGGATATTAAATAGCAGACACAATATCCGAGAGTTCCTGCGAAGTCGAATAGGGAGCCACTTGAGTATTTTGCGAAAGTTAGAAACGTGGTCATACTTTTTAAGGTTAAAAACAAAACGAATACAGATGTTTTGCAAACGTTCAAGTTTATTTAAAAGCTCCTCGGTGGCATCCAAATAACAGGCATCAGCGTAGTCAATGATGGGCTGTATGAGAGTTTGAGCAAGGGAGATTTTGGTACTAAAGGGCAAGAAGCACTGGAGGCATTTCAGCGAATGGAATGTGTAGTGCACTTTACGACTGACTTGACCAACATGGGCAGTCCACGAAAGGTAAGAGTCCATGGTAACCCCCAGGTTTTTAACGGTGTTTGCGTATTCAATCTGAACTCCATTCAGACAGAGTGGAGACAGCGACGCAACATCGAGCCTATTCCGCATATACCTGCCGCCGATAATGATGGCCTGGGATTTCTTAGGATTGATTTGCAGTCCAAAGGACCGTGACCACTCGCTAATCAAATCCAGGTCACTGTTCATGGCAGACACTGCTGCTTCCGCATCTTGCCTTAAAAAGTGAGTGTAAAGCTGCAGGTCGTCCGCGTAGAGATGGAAGTGGGAAGAGATGACTCTGGTGACAGAGTTAATGAAAATAGAAAAGAGAAGAGGAGAGAGAACGCCACCCTGAGGCACACCCGCGGTAAGAGAACACCAGTCAGAAGAAGACTCCTCGAGACGAACCCGCTGCGAGCGGCCTTTAAGATAGGACTCGAACCAATCAACAGTAGAAGAAGAGAAATGGAAAGATTTAAGGATTCCTAGAAGTATCTCGAAATCGACAGAGTTAAAGGCACTGCTAAAGTCCAGCAGCACTAGCAAGGTGAGAGATTTGTGGTCCATAGCCCAGCGTAATTCATCAGTAACCTTCAAAAGAGCCGTTACTGTGCTATGACCAGGACGAAAACCAGATTGAAAAGGACTAAGAAGGTCATTCGAAGATAGAAAGGCAGAGAGTTGCCGATGAACAATGTGCTCAAGAACTTTAGAGAGATATGGGAGGATAGAAATGGGTCGGAAATCGGTCAGAGAGACCGGGTTAGGAATTTTGGGTAAGGGGATGATATGGGCTTGTTTCCAGGCCTCGGGAACAGAACTAGAAAACAAGGAGAAGTTAAAAATGTGGGTCAAGATAGGAAGTAATGTGGGGAGGATAAGGGAAACCATTCTTGAGCAAAGATTGTCATTACCAACTGCAGAGGAGGAGATAGCACAAATAGATTTTTTGACCTCACTTTCACATACAGGGCTAAGTTCAAAAGAAGGACACTGAAGCACAGGCAAACAGGAAAGTTTATTTAAAGTAGCAGATTTGACGTGCGGATCCAACGTAACAGGGGGATGTGAGAAATGCTTGTTAAGAGCACACACGTCAGTGTCATTAATAGAAGCAACTGGAGACTTACCAATGCCGACAGTTTTTAGAAACTTCCAGACTTCTGAAGAGTTACGGTTGTCGAGAGAATTATGGAAGTAGCGTCGCTTTGCATCTCTGCACATACGACTGCAGCGATTACGCAGCACCTTAAACGCATTCAAGTTGCGATCGGAAGGACAGCGTTTTAACCTCCTTTTGGCTCTGTCCCTACTTGCCATCACGTCCCTAATGGCCGGAGTAAGCCAGGGAGCCGGAACAAACTTGACTTTGACTTTTCGCATAGGGGCATGACGATCGTATAAGCTGAGAATCGAGCTGTTGAAAATGTGAACCATATCGTTAATACAAGAGCTCTCCAAGACATCCGTCCAGTCGATGCTACCAGCATCACGCAACAATGCCTCCAGGTCTATGCCCTTGTAGTTTCTAAGGAAAATATATTGAGGCTTACGCTTGGGAGGGCGAATCCTGTAGGACATAAAGATGAGGTCGTGGTAAGAAAAACAAGCAGTAAGCTGACCGTGGACAGATACATTATTAGAATTAGAGACAATCATCAGGTCCAAAAGAGAAGGGGTGCAGTTAGGAAAATGATGAGTAGCAGAAAGAGGCAGAATACTAAGGTTAAGTGAAGATAAGATAGATTGAAGTTTGTGAGTACGACTGTCATTTTTAAGAAGGCAAGTATTAAAATCTCCCATCAAGACTACGTGGTCATAAGAGGGACAGAAATCATTTAAGAGAGAATCAAAAGAGTCAAAATAATCAATAGTAAGGTTAGGGCTGTACATCACTCCAAGAAGCATTTTAACGTGATGCAAGGAAATTTCTAAAAATAGATGCTCCGCGGACCCTGAGTAGGAAGATGGTGAAGTGCTGATAACCTTGTAGGGAATATCAGTACGCAAGTAAATGGCAACACCACCACCTCCCTTCCCAGTTCTATCATTACGAATAAGAACAAAACCAGGAAGGGCGAAGTGTATAGATGAAAGAGAGGGTTTAAAGAAAGACTCTGAGATTAGCAAAGCATCAAGTTGAGCACTGTTAATGAAAGCCAGAAGATCAGAGTAATGGCATGGAACACTCTGGGCATTGATATGGGCTATGTTGAGATTGTTGGGGAGGTGGGAAAGCAAAGAGGAAATCTGATCGCCGAGAGTGAGAGGAGAGGAAGAACCACTCGCCGCACTAAGGAAACTGCTAGAAGAGGAAGAACACGAGAAAAAATTATCAACAATGTTAGCATCGATCATAGTATGCAAAAATAATAATATATATATGAATAAAATATAATATAATATACAATATATAAAATAAAATATAAAACTACTTAACTACTTATTAAACTACTTTAAAGCGCATAAAAACAAACAAATCGTCGGCTTATTGCAAGAACTCATTAACTGCAAAAAATCACTAAATACGTTTTTTTCTACAATGGACTTCTTTTGACACATTCTACAAAATGCAAAAACTCAGTAATTTCTATCCAGTCAATTTTAGGCGTTACGGCCTTGTCATAAAATCCATAACTGCAACTTTGGAAGTCAGGTATTTACAAAGAATCACTAAGCTGCACTAGTTATTTTTATTAAATACATAATTATTTAAAAAACAACATACATATTATACAGAACTCATTTTCACCATGTAATTAACTTTATCCAAACAAGTATAGCATAAATAGCTTAGAATTAGGTTCGATAAAGTTAATTATTTGCATTTAATTAGTTTCTGTAATGAATAATTTATCAGAAACGCACAATAAATAATCTTAGTGAATTTTATCGAAATTAATTTTATATAAATCATAATATTAAGATTTCCCTAAAACCATTTGTTGTTTTTAGTTACCTTTTATTTTGTCGATCGCATAATTTAATTAAATTATTATCGATTAAAAGAATATAGTAACTTCTTGCAGGCTACACAGATCGTCGATTATAGTTTAGTGAGTTATTCATGGCAAAGTAAATGCGACAAAACAGTTTGTCTAGGGAACGCGCGAACAAGGACGAACGCGGGTGAGGGTGGGTTTGCGCGGGGTGAAAGAGAACTTTGCGTGCGCGCGGCTAAATGGCTCGCTCGCTAGTTCGCGGCGAGATACGTTGACTACCACACGTGTTAGTAGTGAAGTTAATGATTTCTGAAAAAATGCAACGAAATAAATGTTTTAAACCAGGACGAGGAAGCAAGATGTTGGAGCAATTGAACCATAATAAGGAGAATAATAATATTAATATTATTGTATTACTGTTGACAGAAAGATTTTATACTAATGAATGTTATGGTACAGGCGCCGCAGAGACG
Organism: Agrochola macilenta; assembly: GCA_916701695.1. Taxonomy (NCBI): domain Eukaryota; kingdom Metazoa; phylum Arthropoda; class Insecta; order Lepidoptera; family Noctuidae; genus Agrochola; species Agrochola macilenta. Next base: position 12,962,562 of record OU753562.1, read on the forward strand.
TTTTGTAAATGCAACCAGGAAGAGGACTGTATCTCGTTATTATTACTTTAATAAGGACGACCGAAAGATCAGGGTTTGTGAATTGATTTTTAGAAACATTCTTTGTATATCCAATGGACCCATTAATAAGGCATTTTCAGAAGTAGGAACATCAGGCTCTTTTGAAGGTCAGGACAGACGTGGTAAGCATGAACCAGTCAGTAAAACAAAAGAAATAGATGTAGAAGTCGTCAAAGAACACATCGAGGCTTTCTCTAAGATGGAGTCGCATTATTGCAGGAAAACATCATCTAAAATGTATTTGGATAGCAATCTTTCCATCTCCAAAATGTATGAACTGTACCAAGAAAAATGTAAAAATGCATCTAAAACGCCTGTTTCCATCAATGTGTATCGCAATATTTTTTGTACTCAGTACAATTTAGATTTTCATAAGCCCAAGAAGGACCAATGTTTAATGTGCAATAAATATAACCGAGCCAAAGCTGAAGACGCCTCCGACCTTGCTGTTTTGCAGCAAAAGTATGATGAGCACATGTTTTTAAAAGAACAAAGTCGAAACGCTAAAGAGTGGGATAAAGTTCGGGCGAATGAAGATAACAGCTTTAACTCTATTACGATCGACTTGCAAAAGGTATTGCACTTGCCGACTAGTAATGTTTCTCTACTTTACTACCTGCGTAAATTAAACGTTTACAATGCTACCATTTATGAAGCCCGTTCTCCAAATGATGGCTTTTGTTACCTGTGGTCTGAAGTAGATGGGAAAAAAGGAAGTGATGAAGTGGGAACCGCACTATATCTTTGGACCCAACGTCTACCGCCAACAGTGACCGAAATATCTATATTTTCTGATACTTGCGGAGGTCAAAATAGTAACCAGTTTCTGTTATGCTTAATGTTATACGTAGTTCAAGTTACCCACCTCGAGGTGATCGAACATAAGTATTTAGAATCTGGTCACACGCATATGGAGGTCGATAGTATGCATAGCGCTATCGAAAATCAGATGCGTCTAATGCCAATTTTTTCTATGATAGACTTCTGTAATGTTATAAGTTTGGCTAGATCGAACAGAAAGCTAAACAAGAAAAAAACAGCAAAGAATCCCTATGAACCTATTGTAATGAGCAACTCTGATATCTTGGACCTAAAAGAGCTAAGAAACAACTTAATGGTCAATAGGTCAATTGACTCTGAAGGACAAAAGCTGCAGTGGCTGAAGGTTAAATGCTTCAGGTTTGAAAAAAAGCGGCCTAACATAGTCCAATATAGGTATGACTTCGTTTCCGATTATAAAGAACTGGACGTATTGAAAAAAGAAACACCGATTGTTTCTAATACTAAAAACCTGCGAAAGCGCAAGCATGAGGAAACTGAAAGTGTATTTGATTACAATAGCTATTGCCTTAAAAAAGCATATACCAGGAAGCTTCCAATTACAAAATCAAAGAAAAAAGATTTAATAAAAATGTGCAACGAAAGAATTATACCTGCAGAACTACACCATTGAACCTGACAAAGAAGGTCCGGATTATCTTCCTGAGGAAGAAATCTCTGACACAGAAAATGTTTAGTATCTAATGTTTTTATATTTTTGTACGGTTTTTACCTGAGTTCCTACTTTCTATTAAAAAAAAAAGACTGATAGCAATAGGGAGAAGAAAAATATTTTAATTTTAATATATTATTATGGATAACTTTTGAGATTATGTAAGTTGTCGTCAGTATTTGCAATAGGTACCTACTAGCTATTGCAAGTGCTTACGACAACTGTTAAGAAATAATTGTTTTTGTTTATTTTTCCGAATTTATTTCGTTTTGTTTATTAAACTTCCAATTACTTATTCATTTGAATTGGTCTATAGGTAAACTAGTTAAGTAAGAGCTCTGTTAGTTACCTGTTTATTCGAAGATTGACATACATGGGAAGTTTTTGGTGGTAAAATATTGTTATTTTGTTTGTTTTGAAGAATTTAATTTGTTTTAATGACTGGCATTGTTTTCTTCATTATAATACTGGTTATCCCTTTTTTTAAATAAAAGATTGATTGAGTTTCGTTGTTTTTTTTACAATTGAAGAAATAATTAATTCACTTACCGAACAGACTTACAGTAGCCAGAAGTCATTAAATTTTATTTTTGTTTAAAAAAAAATACATAACTTTATAGGACTAGCGACTCTCACTCGTTTTTATTAATATACATATTTAGCTAATTGAAAGCATTAAATTTTTCACCACCGTAATTATATTTCGGATAATATGGGCAAATCAACATAACCACTAACTAATTCGAACTAAAATACCGTTTATCTCAGAATAGTGAATATGTCACATAATGACTTCTTGCAATAAGCCGACGAAATATAATAATCAAATACGCTCAACTAATAAAAGCACCTATTCGCTGTAGTTGGGAGAGATTTAACAAACCATTTATGAACTAGGTACGAGTAGATAAATAAAAAATGTTAAGGAAATAAATGGAAACACAAGACATTACAAAAATATCCTCAACAACGGGTACAAACTATGACGAACGCAGGCAAAGTGTAACGAAACGTAACGTCATAAAAAACAGAAAATGACACTGATAGACGTCACGTCAATACATCGTATAAATATCAAAAAAAAACATCTACCGGCAAGTTATTAAAGTGAGAAAGTTGTGAAAAGTAAATGCTAAGGGTAGAATAAAAACAAGGGAAAACAATTTATAAAGTGTACCGACACTACACAAATGGATCACAAAGCGGTTAATGCAAAACATTTATACTAAAGGAGAAACTTATAACTTAGCGACGAGCCTTCCTCACAATCTTTCGTTTGGGGGTTGCTGTTACAGGCGATGTAGATGCAACGGCTGGCGAGGTAGAAGCGGTAGATACGGGATCATTAGGTGCAGCAGCACTGGCGGAAGCGGGGAATAGCGCGATTAACGTTTCAAGCTCACCCATGGTCGCTATCTTCCGGCGTGACTTGTCAGGCGTCAAGACAATAACCTTTCCCTCTGCAGACCAGCAACTGTTGATACTAAAGTGTTTGCGAGCAGCCATGAATACCTGGTGCCGTGACTTAGTCAGAAACTCAGATATAGTGATGCCGCTGCCCTTCAGAGAAGTTTTACCGTCCCAAACCAACCGAAGATGCTCCATTTCTTTAAATCGTACCAGCACAGGTCTGGATTTACCCTGGGGAGCTCCTAATCTGTGGCAAACATCTAAATGATCCAATTTTATGTCGTCAATCAACAGCTGTTTGGATGAAATCTGAAGAATCAAATCGCACAGCTTTTCATTCGGTTTCTCAGGAATACCGTGAAACAACAAGATTTTTCTACGCATCGCGGTCTCATGTGTGTCGAGGCTCAACGACAGGAGTTCGATCTGAGTTTTGAAGTGAGAGAATGTTTTGCAAACAAAGGATTTAAACTCTGAGAAGTCCAGGGACAGCGCAGCAAGATCCGAGTGTGCAGGGTCAGCTCCAGCTGTAGCTCTCTGCAGCTTATCTTCGTACTCACTCATGCGAGAGCTAAACAGCTTTTCCAGTTCCTCCATACTGTGCACAAGCTTGCTGTCCATGCTTAGTTGGTAAATTTCAAATGTTGTGGTTGTAGAAGAGTGAAAGTGAAAGGACAGTTCCGAGCGAAGGTGGGTTTATCAGTTAATTAGCACATAAATACAGTGAAAAAGAACAATTAACTATTTTAATATAATTATTAATTAAGGAAGCTACAAAATTATGTACATATGTCACGCCTACCCACGTAGGAAAAAAAAAGAAAAAAAAAGAAGTCTATGGAAGTAGTGTCCTAATTCTAGAGTAATTATTGTTGGTAGGTATCAGAAATTCGCTTTGAAAAGCGGAGCAATTTCGCTCAAAAATGTGAAAAATTAACCAAGTATCGTGTTAGGTTAGAATTGAAAAAATATTCGTAACCGTTATTTTTTAAGACATAGAACAGCGCTTAGTGGGCTTAGGAATCTCTAACGCGTCAGACTGACACATTATTATTGTCATGACAACGATCTCATCTTAAGATAGTCACTCACCGGGACCATTTACGTGTAATGTAACAGTTCTATTACATTACACGTAAATGGTCCCGGTGACCTCCATACTCGAATCTGAACAGACTCGAGTATGTATGATAACAGTGAATGCGTCCAGGTGAGCATTACCTACAGTGCGTAATGATACAATTCGTAACACTGAACCAGTGAGTGCGGAAAACCGAGCATTACCTACACCTGAATCACTGTTACACGTACGAATACTCACAGTTCGAGCGGTTACAAAAACGAATGCTCTAGTCAGTATGTCGTGCTGTCGCATTTCTGAGGACCTAAAAAATGTTACTGATGGTGCGATTGGCGTGGCCACCTACTGGGTCCAAGTCATCGGGTTTTAAGTCAGGGTTCAAGTCGAAAAGAAGAAGAAGTATTATAACGCAATGCTCAAAATAAAATCATGGAATGTTAATACCATGTGTATACCCCGGTGAGTGACCACCTTAAAAAGCCTATACAACATTCGATCAGAACATTCATGATTTACCTATTCGTATTTCAAATCAAAAAACAAATGACACGTTAGTGACGTCATGCATAAAATGAAGAGGACAACATTATAATTATTGTTCTTCTATGAAACGAAGTTAAAGACGTGCATTCGATAATACCCAAATGGTATTTTTTTTTTTATTAAAGGAAAGGCATAACACGTATATGTTTAAACTTTTGCATGGTAGCAGACTTTATTATTACGAATATTTAGGCGAAAAATTATAAATTTAAATTCAATATTTCGCATAAATAGCAAAGTAAAAATATAATAACTCGTGCCGCATATTACATGTGGTGTAAGGTACGAGTATAACTAAGCCCTTTAATTATATAGGAAATGATATGAAAAACTTATTTTACAATGCATTTGCTCGAAAAGAGCCTTTTCCAAGCAGTAAATTAGTGCGGAAAGTGTCACTTTTTTTGAGTAATGCTTTTTACTTTTCTGTTTTTTTTTAATTTTGGTGGCCGTCGTCACCCCGTTGCAAAGAGTTTTTATTATTTGAGAAAAGTTTTACAAATCAGATGATGATGATAACGATGACGATGGCGAAGGCGATGGCGACGGCGATGGGATGACGATGGCGATGGCGATGGCGATGACGATATCGATGACGATGGCGATGGCAATGGCGGAGTCAAAGACAAAGTCGAAGTGGAAGTGGAAGTGGAAGTGGAAGTTGAAGTGGAAGTGGAATTGGAAGTGGAAGTGGAAGTGGAAGTGGATGTGAAAGTGGAAGTTGAAGTGGAAGTGGAAGTGGAATTGGAATTGGAATTGGAAGTGGAAGTGGAAGTTGAAGTGGAAGTGGAAGTGGAAGTAGAAGTCGAAGTCGAAGTCGAAGTCGAAGTTTTTTTTTTTCTCACAATGCATAGTAAAACGTTGTATGATACACGTGCGTAAGATGATTTCCGACTCGTGTCGACTTATACACTCGCTCGCTGCGCTCGCTCGTGAATAAAATGCCACTCATCGGAAATCACCTACCTTCCGCACTTATAGCATAAATAACTATTTTTATTGAAAGAGTTACGGGGCAATGTCAGTTTTCCATTGTTCCACAGTACCTACCTATCTGTTAGCATTTTCACAAATAAAATGTTTAGTTAGTACTAATATAGAAACAGTAAAGTATTTTATTTAAAATTTTATATTATTGTTATAATTAATCCAACTAAATCCCAGGCCATGATCATAGGCAGCAGATTCGTTCGCAATACATCTCTGATGCCTTTATATTTCGATGGTGTTCGCATTGACTATACCGAAACCGCTAAAGATCTGGGTGTAATTATTGATTCGAATCTTTCGTGGCGTGCTCAGGTCAAGGAGGACAGTAGAAAGGTACATTTCTCCTTTCATTCGTTGAAAAACTTTCAAAGTCTCTTGCCATTGAAGACTAAAATTTATTTGACAAAAACACTTATTCAGCCGATTATAGATTATGCCGACGCCTGCTACCTGGATGCTACTGTAGTTGCAGAACTTGTGTATTCGATTAATATTCGGTCTTCGAAAATATGACTATGTTTCTCAACTTCGCAAGGAACTCAAGTGGCTCCCAATCCGCCTTCGCAGGAACACTCGGATTTTATTTCTCGTCTTCTACATTTTACACAACCCGTCCTATCCTTCCTACCTGCGTGAGCGTTTTTCTTATGCTCGCCTTAGCGACGCACCATGTAGATCACACCTTATGACCCCTACACACAATGACGGCGGCATGGCCGCCGGCTTTTGCCGCGCGGCACGGACACTCGGCTTTTGCGCCTTCATTTTTCTTTGTGCGGCTTTGGCGCGCCGTGGCTTGCCCGGCGGCAGTGCCGGCTGCCATGCCGCCGGTATAGTGTGTAGGAGCTATAAGATCCCTCCTTAAATCTCATCCTCATAAAACTAGCTAGGTACTATTCTTATTCCTTATCTGTTCATGCTGTAAGATTGTGGAACTCACTTCCGACTAGCATTCGTGATTTAAAAACGATTTATGTATTCAAATATCGAGTAAAAGTGCAGTACCTTTCCTCTCAACTGTGAGTATTTAATTAATTGAAGCTTTATACGTGTAGGTATATTTAATATGTTAGTTTTAAGACTTCGCTTATTCATATTTTCTCTTCTTGTTCTCACACACTATTGTCTACATTTCTTTTTCACTTCTCCTTTCGCAGGACTGCTGGAAGAAATTTCGTACATAGCAAAGAATTCACTAACGTTATTCACTTAGCGAAAATAAAAAAACTTTAGAATTATCAAGGTGAAGGTTATGTGGAAAAAATATTATGTCTTTACTGGACTAAAACAGGATTTCAGTTCTTAGACAAAGATTTTACTGGGTGTCTCGAATAAGTCGAGAAGAATTGGTGTATATAATATTTAAGTCAAATTATGGAGCGTCCCAACACATTCTCATAAGGAATATGGATAAAGTTCATATGCAAAATATTATTCCTTTGAACTCTAAACTTGAAACGGGCACAACCGCATCAAAAAAAAAAAAAAAAAAACGAAATGGGAAGGTAGGGGCAACGGGAGTCTGAAATCCACGCGAATGAAGGCACGGGCAAATTGTATTATGTGTAGTAGACATGAAGGTACATAACTCTTCTAAAACTTCCAATCTACAAGAAGACACACGAGCTGGGAGAATTGAAAAACATATTTGTTCACAGGTCATTTATTTCATATCAATGTATGACGGTTTACAAACTATTGACTGGATGCACCTAGACAACCCAAATTGTGTGATATTATACCACAAATAATTTAATTTCTCAAAGAAGTTAACGTTTTCGAATTCAAACTAAGAGTTCTAAATAAAAAATAAAATGAATATCATCCCGTTACAACACCATTACATCGGTATTGAATGCAGTGATTTATGAAATAGAAAAACAATGCAATACAAGCGAGTTCATAGTATTCTTTATGGCTATTAGTTATGTTATTCGCAAGCCATAGTCGACTACTTTTCTATTGTTAGATTATATAAAAAATATTAGAACCAAGATAACTCTTGTGCTTACTCGAGTGATATTCTCGTAATGTCAAATAAAAATAAAATAATAGCCAATGTAACATTTAAATAATACAACAACTCCTCAAAATTTTGACTGGACTAGAACCCACAACGAAATGTGAAAATTTTAATTTACAAGATATTTTTGGCAAATGGACTCTCTCAAAAAAAAATCAAATTGCTAAAAAAACGTGCTGTTACGGCACAATATTACCTTCAGGTCTCATCTTCACGTGATGTAAAAACTACTGCGCTTTTAAATAATCCAATATCAATTTGAAGAAAGCCGCCTTCAAGCGCCCGCGCATAACATTTGTAAAAGGCGTCTCATTCCCTAACACGTGAACGTACCTACTTATCGCTAGTGTTTTTACACCTAGTGACTATGAGGCCTCTGATACAACTTAAGAGTAATAAATTCCTATTATAATCAGTATTGAAAACAGACGTATCGCTAGCTACATGGCATTCATATCCATCACATCGAAACATTTGGACTAGCTTCCTTAATTACGTAACTAAACCGTTAACCTAGTAATTAAACAAAACTAGTCACGAAATTTGCGTAAACTACACCTTATCTATATAGATGTATATCGGTACAATACGTAAAAGGTATCTGTGTATGCAGTACATATTGAAATGTAGACTCTAGAATCATATTAATATTTACAAAATTTTATTTAGACAAACGTATATAAAATCTATTGATAAAGTATAAGTATTAAAACGTCATTTTCCACAAGTAAGATATGTGACTCAACCAGTGATTATTGTTCCTAAAAGCCTGTTCTGATGCAGAAACCACTGGGATTACAGTTCATTATAAGTAATAATATCTTGAAGCAGCATTAATTCCAATACGTCGATTGTTATTGTCTATAAATAACATTAAATATCTCCTCTTCTGTTCACTACAACTAGATAAAATAACACAGGTAATAGTAGTTACCGATCATTACGTGTACAGACACTCGTGTGGTATTAAATATAGATATACAAAACTATAAGCAAATGCACAAACAAGGCGATCAATAAGATAGCATTTGTGATGGTTCATACATGATTACCTAAACGTGCGGTTATCCCGTATCATATACAATGGAGACGTAAATAAATATGCACATAAGTAGTATTATAATTTATATTTACATTTAAGAAAATATGGCACATCTGTTATCGACCGCGCTCGCAATCCTTGTGTGACGACCGAGCGATCGAGCCCTACCACTAAAATAATACGAATCAGTATCGGATCATGTAATGCGCCTAAATTTCGGGTTACCATAATACCAATTAAAATACCGGTGGGTAAGTAAATATTCAACGCCGTTAAAATAATACACAGTAAAGCTACCGTCTGTCGTCGATCGACTCCGAGCCTCCGCGCGGCCGACCGTCTACCGCCTGCCTACCGAGTAGTACCGAGTCACCGCCGCGCCGCGACCGAACGCACCGCCAGTCTACACTATCACTCCGATGATGACATTAACCTCTAATTGGCCAAGCCTCATATTTTTAATTAATACAATCGAATTTATTTACTCCGTTCTCGTCGGGTATCATATAGAGAAAATTAAATTCTGTACATTTCATACTCGTGCAAACAAGAGTCGCGTCTTGTGCCGCACTCAAGCCTTCAGTCAGCGTTCCGTATGAGTCGCGTCGCAGTCGTTCGGTTCGGTGACGGCGCGCCACCGATGACGCAATCTAAAACTAGAGACACATTCGAATCGCACGAGTACATAAAAATATGTCAGTCTATAGAGCTACGCGCTCACTCACTTAGCCTACGAGCAGTCTGGGGTATAGACGGGGTGGTCGGGCGCAGTAATACTGTGTCCGGGGCGGGCCGGGGCGCGCTCAGCTGGGCGGCGGCGGCGCCGGCCGCTCAGTGCGCGGCGCGCGCTGCCGCCGGTGGCGCGCGCACGCGCAGCACGCGTCCACGCGCCGCCGCCGAGCGCACGCCGCGCGCCCGCAGCGCTTGCGGACGCATGTTACCTCTCCATCCTGGAACAGACAAGAAAACACATTTAATATAAATGTCTCTGAGCCTCAGGCATGTGAGTGTGACCTTCAAGTACTTCTGACTAAAAGGAAGGGAATAAATTAATTTACTCATTGTCTTTTTCTTTGTGCCATGACCCTGGCGTGTTGGGCATAATTTTAATATGGGATGGTCAAAAGGTTAAATTCTTTATTATGTCCATTTTCTCCACTCTAACATTGTCATAAGTTCTTAAAAGTTAATAATGAATATATTGTTCAAAATAAATATAGCGCTTGCATACTTGTACGTAAAATAAGTAATAGAGACACATACTTAGTATACAAACACAAAAAAAGAATCACAAAAGAATGGTAAAAGTTCAAAAGCGCATGACTAGGCAGGCTAACTATATTATTTAAGAGTACCTAGAACAAACTAAAGGACTGTCGTATTCTATAATCAAATACCTTTTTAAAATGATTAAGAAATCAAAATCTCTTCGAACTTTGAGAATGCCTAAATTGTAAGTTTTTACCATTAGTTATCATCCATCGAATCCGCCGCTTAACTTAATTATTACAATGTTTTTCCTCATAGAAGTGAAAACTGTATTATTTTTGAGTAAAATAGTATGTTCAACCGTATAAGTTGGTACTCACCTTGCACCGGCACGTGACGCAGCGCTGCTCCCCGTGCGAGTGTATGGAGGGGTGCACCTCCTTGCCGTTGGGCAGTGGCCCGTCGGGGAACTTGCACCCGCCTTCCGCCAGGATCTCCTCAGCCGTGCGTGGCGCACCCTGGTCTTTTGGAGTTTCTTCGTCTGGTTTCTTTGCTTTTACCTGAGGTCAATAAAAATAACTCGTGAAAAATCTGCGACAATCTTCGCAAGGTAGCAGCTGGATGACAGTGTCCGAAGATCAGCAGTGGACTGCTATAAGTTGATGTGACAAAACTTATCATGAGCAAATTGTTTACTATAGTCAAAGTACGTTTCATTCTCACCTCTGGACATACGCGGCAGCACGCCTTCTTGTCCGGCCTATACGCATCCTTTTCGCTACAACGTAACAGCGGGCACTTGACTCTGGGACACTGTATCTGCCTGGTGGCGAAGTTGCACGTGCAGATGGCGCACGTGTCGTACCCGCCGGGCACCAGGTAGGGGTGCCACGACGAGCCCGGCGCGTAGCTCTGACCAGCAAGGACGCAGCTGCCATTTTCTGACCAAACTGCCGTTGTAGAGTCTAGAAAAGGAAATGATGTCAATTCAAAATATGTTTATATGTAATAACTAAACCTTTTTTTATAGTCCGTTCTCGTCCATTCGATGTTGACTTCTATTGCGTTGGTGGCATGATAAATAGCAACTGCAGTAAACAGTTGGTATTGTAATCACTTTATTGCTTTTAATGCCATCCTTATGCCTACGGTATAGAAGTGAGAATCGGTTGAACGGACTGTAAAAATGGTTTGTTTAAATGTCTAATCTTATTTCGGAGTATAGGTCGATAGGATCGATGTTTTCCGGGATTTAGCCTTGATGGCGCTACTTGGGCGGATATCAGATTCTTGTTTACCGCTTGCATTATTGAATGGCAAAGCGGCTGCCATAAACCGGTATCCTTTACTTAGATATTTCGACTTTAAATCTAATTTCCGATTAAAGTCTACTTCAGTTTCGCCATTTTTGCTTGACCTAAGTTAGTAACTGCATTGTTGATGAGTTGGCTCAGCGTTATTGTACGTAGCGTTGTTGCTTTTGGCGTCTTATTCGACATAAGGCGATACTCACTGGTACATATAGGGCAGCACTGTCCAGGCGGCTTGATGGTGGGCACGAGGCAGTTCACAGGCGGACACTGTACCGCCTCGCACTTGGGAATACCCAGCACGCACCAGCATTTTGAACAAGTCTGCAATAATTGAAAAACTCTTTAGAACTTAAGCACTCAAGAGGTAAGTGGTTTTCGTCAAAACAGTTGATGTGACTCAGTTTACGAAGACATAATCTACCTTAAGTTCAATTGGTTTTATGTTAAGGTACCTCAGTATCTGTCCAAGTCTCTCCCAGCTTGTAGAACTTATCTCTCTGCGTACAATAGTTGACGTTGAGGCGGAACAGGGAGTAGTCCGTGATCTGGTCCTCGACTGGTCCTGGGGTGTACTTGGCACTGAGTTCGTTGTCCGACGTCCCCGGGACCGCTGGCAAGCACGATAATGGCACGCTTATCTGGAACCACGAAAAAAAAATTGTGAGTCCAAGCCTTTTTTGTTGAAAACCAGTATGAAGTCATGTTAGTATTATATCCACTCACCGATTAATTGTCCAATCTATTGCGGCACAAACAAATTGTTAATCAAATTAAATATAGTTCAGCTAAGTCTTATCTTAATCGTAAAGAGAATTAAGTTTTTTAGAATTAGTACAGGTTTGGCTTATCTCTGCCTTAAAAAAAATATGTTTTTTACATTTTTATTGTTCTACGATAATTTATAATGAACTATTTAGAATGAACTAACTCATAATAACAAATAGGACGTAGATCAGTGATGAAACCACTTTTCCAATATGGTGACAATTTGTATATAAAGGTGAAAAACCTACGTCTGGTGGTCCGGCTACAGTAAACAGAACCTTCTGTACCTTAACTTAAGGTTCGTTTGATATTATGTTATGTAGATAGTTTTATTTACCTGTGGTACTCGCGTGCGCAGAATCACAGTGACATTGTCGTGTGCGCGAAGCTCCAGATACGAGGCTCCTACATGCAGGGCGACCAGCTCAGCAGCAGTGGGCTCCAGGACCCATCCCTCTTCACCCCCCAACTCTCTCGCCCCACCCTCGGCACCTGCGTGAGACTCCAGCCACCAAGATGACCAGGAGCGAGCGTTGCCGCCCGTTACCACCGTCTGATGAAAAAAAAAACAATGAGTTATACCATAAATACAATTTTTTTTGCGCAATGCTGAGTAACACATGAACCCATGTACCATAAATACAATTTTTTTTTTGCACAAAGCTGAGTACCGCGTGGACCAATTCTTCGATCCTCCTGCTGGGGTCCTACGGATAAATGTAATGAAACTGAATTTCAAAATATAGTGTCGGTTCGCTGTCGCGCTTATATCACTGGAGAACCTACTTATTTATTCATTATATACTACTTTTGAAACAAGTTTCAAGAACAGATAATCTCTTATCCAAGGGTATCGCCAATTGGTAATTTCCAATTTTCTTACCTCATAATACAATCCACAGAGCATATCGACGGACAGCCAAGCCAGACCAGCCATGTTAGCTGGTAGCCGGACTTGTCCCGTTCTTCGCAGTAGGGCGGGACCAGACCCAGCTGCATCAGGCAGCATCCGAGATGTCAAGCGTCCACGGAGTATAGGCGGACCTGGAAAAGTAGAAATAAGGCAAGTTTGTAAAAGTGCAGAGACCCAAAACCCATCATCTACTAACCTAACAAATGTCATGCTGCGGTCAAGTTTGAAGGTTATATTGCAACATTGTCAACCTACACATGAGAATTTTCAACATTGTAATAAGGTGACAAATTAAATGCAGTTAGGACAAGGTACAGCGATTCTGTTAGAAAGAAGTTCAGTCAATACCATCAAAGAAATCTCAACACTAGATACGAAGACTTTGTTACAAATATAATGATAGGAGATTCGAACTGTCAAAAACCGTTATTGATAAATCACACATAAATCTCCGTATTTACTTCGTTAATAAGCAAATAGTCTGATGCTTAACAAAGTCGAGGCACATCTTAATAGGAACAAACTTGATCAGGCATTCATTTCAATTGAGTGCTCAGCAAACGACAGCGCAACATTCATTTTAATTATACCATCTTTTGTTTCATCTCATGTCTTTAGGTATCGAGCTACATTACGAGAAAAAATATAAAATAACATCACGCCTGAAAAAAATCCTCGAAACCTAGGGTAGGTTTCGAGGATTTTGTAGTGCGGGGTGAGACAGGGAGACGTTATCTCTCCGAAACAGTTCATTGTTCACCGCTGCACTAGAGGATGTCTTCAAGGTTCTGGACTGGAAAGGTGTTGGCATCAACATCAAAGGCGAGTACATCACTCACCTTTGGTTTACTGACGAAATAGTAGTCATGGCTGAGACTATGGGGAGGACCTCAGTACAATGCTCAATGATCTCAGTAGAGTTTTCGAAAGAGTGGGTCTTGAAATGAACATGGACAAAATGAAGGTCATGTCAAATGCCCAAGTAAAACTCGTACCCACCCTCATGAAGATTGGAGACTCTACACTCGAAACGATGGATGGACTGTGTGAAAGATGATATGGCTGGAATGGATGAGCGGTTACTACCATAGATATAAGAAAGTGACTACCGAGATGGCGAGACATTAATCGGGCAAAACTCTAGTCTCCGAACTGTTAGCGAGAAGTTCCTTCGGATAACCGAAAAACACTTATCAACTTATCTAGTTTCAAAATATTATTTTTTTTCAACGAAAAGTGTGAGGCCGATAAATAAATATCATTTACTATCATCGACTTTTTCGATTTGAGATTCGAAACCAGGCCTCGTTCAACACCATTTACCTGCAATGGCTAACTCTTCATCGAGATGCATTCTTCTTGCTATCGGAATCTGTTGAAATAGACCTTCAAAAGACTACATTAACCAGCTGCATGATAAGAGAAAGTCTTACCGGTATCAGCACTGATATGCACAGCGAGCTGGTCCTCATACAATGGCTGGAAGATCCTGGCGCTTGGTCTCGCCAGCACACCGATGCGGGTGTCCAGTATCTCCACCTGAGAGTGTCGCTTGCCTTGCTCCTCCACCAACGTTATCTTGGGATCCGTTATACCCAAATTGTCAACCTGAAGAAGAAGAATCATTAGTAGCAAGAAATATGTTGTTCCGCATATTACAAAGGACATTTAACTAACTAGGGACTGCCCCTGCTTTGCACGGTTTTCCGACTTGACAGATCATCCAGAATGATGAATGATGATGAAGATGATGAATTTATTGTCCATATAAACCTTTTGGAATATTTTTTCTACATAATGGTAAAACGGCAACTAAATACGTTGCGTAGTTTAGAAAAATAACGCGGTCACACAGACACACGAAAAGCGACTTACATGTATAGATACAGAAATAGTTATGAGACTTTTGTATACACAAAAGGGCAAAGGGGATATTAACAATTGATCTCAACAGGATAAGTAGATAATTATGATTTCATGTGCTTCTTTATAAATCTAATCTAACTTTAATGACAAGTAACTTAATCTAAACAAAATTAAAGACACTATTAACACTTGTGTCCAATTCTAATGTACAAATCTAGTAAGTCGTGCCTCATAACGACCTCAAGTAACCTATTAGGGAGCCTCTTCAAGCAATTTGGTTTTAAATGATAAATATCATCGGAATCATTTAAATTCTTTTAATTTAAACGAGTTAAGCCATTGGAATAATGACATATTTTTTTATTGAGAGATAATATTGAGTGGAAAAAATGTATGATGGCGCTAATCTGAGAGCTAAAGAATAGCCTAGAACGTGTCAACATCCATTTTAAATTAGTTTATGACACATACATTGGCGCTTACACAAGTTGTTAAGGTTTCTCTAAGAGATGAACAATGAATACACAATCATTCATTATCATTGCAGCTACCGCTCTGTGTTCTGTTGTAATTAGTTGTAATTTATCAGCAAATGTGTGTGTGGTGGACTTTCATTGAATATTAATTGCAAAACGGAAACTTTGAGATACGAGTAATCAGCGTGATTTAAACTTAATGTTACATACTATTTCATTTACTTAAATTCATCTGGTGGCTATTTACCTGTATATCATAGACGAGCGATCCCTCTTTATCGATGTAGAGCAAGGCAAGTCCTTCAGGCGCTGGCGTGGCTGACAGCCTCTCAGACACAAGCGGTGCATTGTACACCTCACACGCGGCCTTCTGCCTCACACTGCCCACGATCCTCCTCTCCGGAGTGTCAACAGCCTCCACAGTAAGCAGTAACCGGCCTCTTGCTAAAGACCTGAGTTCTGCGGCTGACACCGGGGTCGACACCTCCAGGACATTGAAGTCATAATGGGGTTTGCTTACCCTCTGCACCTGGAAAGACACATTAATTTACCTAAGACCTGTCTCCATTTTTACTCTTAAAAACAATTCAGTTCTAAAACAGTACATGACTTTTTAATTGTACTCAATCTGCCTAGCCTTTTCCCAACTATATTGGGGTCGGCTTCCAGTCTAACCGGATGCAGCTGAATACCAGTATTTTACATGGAGCGACTGCCTATCTGACCTCCACAACCCAGTAACTGGGTAATACGATACCCCTTGGTAAGACTGGTGTCAGACTTTCGGGCTTCTGACGACTCGTAACGACTGTCAAAGATCCACGAATGACAGCCGGGACCAACGGCTTAACGTGCTTTCCGAGTCACGGAGGATTCTCGGTATGTAAAGATGGTCACCCATCCACTGATCAAGCCCGGCAAGCGTAGCTTAACCTGATGGATCGACCAGTGCGGCTGTTGTTACTTAGCCACGAGCTCCTCACTCCTCAGCACTATTTAATTGTACTAATATTCCAAAAATAATTAACGAAATTCTTAAGACGAAGATATGCAAAAGTCAACACATAATATTTGACGAGCTCTTCATACGTTGGACTTAATTTACGTTTATTGGCAGTAATTAGCCAATTAAGAACCTCATTAACAGAAGTCATCCGAATTGCTTTGTGCTGCAATTTTGTGAAGACAAGTAGGTAATACCTTTTTTGTTGTATTTATTATAACAATAAGTATAGAAATAAATATGAATATACCTGATCAATGATGGTCTGATTTTTTTCCGGTAGTGTGAGCACTACTCTGACGAGATGAGATGTGACTGCAGTTTTAGGGAAGACTCCATTGAAGACTAGAGCCAGGTACAGGCTGGGCGTGGCTCCGGCAACCGCCGTGATGACGGCAGTGCCACCCCACCAACCGTCCTCGTACTCCATCGTAGGGTAGTCTCGACAGGCACCTTCACCGATGGAAGTAGGAGGGTGTTCCGGCTCCAAGAGTGTCGTGAACATCTCTGATGATAGTGCTGGATACCTAAAAGAGAAGTCTTACTACATTTCGATCTAATCACATTTTCGGGAAAATCAGGTCTGTCATCGCAAAAATTCTAGCGTCATTTTCTCCGAAACTGACTTTAATTGTATTTGAAATAGTAAACTACTGATAAAATAATTATTTTCCTCAACTTCTTTCCAAGTAAGATTAATTATTTGAAAAGAAGGTCAAAATAATTACCGTTCATTTTCCGAGAAATAGAATCTAATCTCGTCTAATATATTTCAAAATAACAACAGTCATGTGCTCAATGCACTAAATCTAAGATAAACTTAATTGCGCTAAATCAATTAATAGTTTGAATCAATTGAATATCCGAGTAACAGAATTATGGTCTGTTATAAAACATATGTGTCTAGGTTTTTTCCCAGAATTATCTCTAATGGTGAACCTAAACTTTTCCGTTGATAATCACGCGGTTCATTGAATTTACAATCCAAGGCGAATAGTACCACCATTCATAGATTCCCGGGAATAATTACTGCTATAATATTTATTACTTCGATTTGATAGGCTGCTGGAGATTACTCATAGGGTAATATAAATCAAGGCGGCGACGGCTTGTACAAAGTTGGTGTTCATTTAAAATTCCTATTCCTTACCTACCTGTCGATTCTGCCGCTGAGTGCGCTATCGATGGTGTTGTTCCGGGCGTCGCCCCACAGCAGCGCCACATGCAGGTCGCCGTCTCTCAACAACGTCTTGTACTGGCGCGGCACTCGACGCCAGACACCGCAAAGCTATAAACAACACAGATTCTTGCGTTAATAGCCTATAACAAGTATTTAATGAGTATGTACTTCAATATTTCATAGAATCAGTCGATATAGGTATGGTAGCACGAGCAATCACTTTAATTAGGTACCTTATCTGTTTTGTCTTCATACGTTGCGTGAATTCCGGGTATTTTGTTGAGCGACTGTTCTAGTAGTACTCGGCCCTCTCGGTCGAGGAAGGCGACTGCTCGAGGCTGGTTCTGTATCGACGGGCTGAGGAGGACGGACCAGTAGAGGTGCCGTCTGCGGAACGTGAAGCGCGCGGTGGCCACCCCCTTCGCGACCGGCACCCCTGACATGTCATCACGTCGCACGCACAGCGGAGACCGGCCAGTCAGAAATGATGCGAAATCTGGAAGATGGGGCAAATTTACATATTATGTAGGTATGTGTCACATAAACGGAAATTCAGTGCACATGTCTTGAGAAAATTTCATGCAAAACTTACATTTCATGTTTTTTTCGTCTTCTTCAGTCGTAATGACAACTGGGCTATCTTCTTGGACGATATCAGGAGCTGAAACAAGGAAAAACATTTACTTAATTATATAATTATCAGTTGCGGGGGCAGTACCTACACCAGCTACTAAGGTTAAGCCTGCAGGCAGAAAAAGGATAGCCTTCCATAAGCTTAGACAACGAAGCCAACTATAATGAAATCCAATAGGGTACTAAAATATTATGGTTGGTATCGATTCGATAAAATTACTTTCCCAGTAAACGGTGAAAGGTGCTTAGTACGTATTCTATAAAGGGACTTATAAAAACAAATAAAATTTACATTTATAGATAATCATAGTTGCGTGAAATCTAGACGGAAGGAAATATATTTTTAAGTTAATATTTCCCTGTTGGTATAGATTTGAGTACTTTCTCCTCTTCCGCTGCCTCATAAAAAGTCGTGTATAGTTGGATCAATTGATGGCGAGTGCGCCGGCGTCGCGGGGCCTGTTCGCAAGACCTCCCCGACCCCTCCATTCGGGTTGATTGGATCAAATGTTATTCAATCGTAACAGGATCGGCGCGGGCGTCCAGACGGCGCGCGACGGTAGAATTTGCGTTTTGCATAGCTTTCTTGTTGGGTCTGCTATGGCCAGAAATAGAGGGAGCACTGACATTTCGTGCGACACTTTGATTGGTACCCGATTTGTCGATGTACGCTCGTTAAATGCTCGTAAACCCAAATGCATCGGTTGCGTATTGTATTAATTTATTGTGTTGCCGTAACTAGAATTGAATGCATACATTACGTGTTATTATTATCAAGTTTGGTTAAATGGGATGTAAGTCGTGATTTAATGCTTTTAGTGTTCCTGAGACTTGTAAGTTTTAAGTAACGAAGGTAGGTATTAAGTTATTGAGTTAAACTGGTACCTAAGGCTGGAACTTTCTACATAGGTAGTGGCCTAATTAAACAGTTTTCATGCTTTTCTTGTTATTCCCTTGCAACGTCACTTAGAAATTTGTGGTTTATTAGATAGCGTAGTTTGATTGATCTTAGCCCAGCAACTCACTGGTTAGTTTTAAAACTGTAATATGTTTTTTTTTTATGTACTCGTATAACCGTAAGAGTCGTTTTTGTCCTAGTTTTATTACAGAAGTCCATTTAGTGGAAAATACCGTCAGACGCGGTTATAATCCCTATTTTTCAGATTCTTACTCCTAGTTATAGTTGGACAGAAATGTTATAAGTAGCCCAAAAATACTTAAGATAAAGTTTGAGAACGAAATGAGTATTCAAAGAGGGTTGTATTAAGTCCGTAAAAGCAGACTACAATATATTTATCCCTAATCTTAATCTGTAAACAAGAAAGCTATCTACCTACAAACCTAAATAATATTTGGAGACATTAAAATAAATACTTTTGTTACACACTTTTCGGATACTATCCAGCGGAACAGCTTTTCCTACGTAACCTTAGTGGAAATGGAAATAAGAAAATCACGGTTTTCGGTAGGTAAGAACTTACGAACCAAAGAAACGATACAGGTGCCTTCACTCATACCTACCTAACAAGTATCAATAAATAATTCAAAATTAATAAGCACCTGCATTAGCATAATGCACAATACCTATATAATAACTAACGACTCAAACACTTTACATTTTCCAATATTTTTCCATAAATTTGAAATGTCAATTTTCAATAACTACCTGTCTTTAGAAGTAATTACTTTAATAGAATAAGTGCTCCCAGTCTTAATAAACATGTAAATGTCACATTGTAATATAATATCAATAATGGCATAATTATATTGCAACTTGTCGATATCTATGTTTAAGCGCATTACGTATAGTTGTGTATGAATTAACGCAGCACGAGTTAAACTAATAAATCGTGTTATCTGATCATTGGTAGTGGACAGGGGAATGACATGATAAACAAGTATATAGTGTCCAGTAAACATTGTGATGAGGGGACCTGTTTACGCCGCTCTGCGTATATACAAAGTATACGCGACCAGATTGTGATCTGGCACGCTCCGGCGCCGTTCATAATTCACTCTGCAAAATTCATTACATATCCGAGACAGCCCTAAATTTATTTGCAAATGGCGCCAAGGCGGCGATGAGTAGCTCTAGGATATTTGCAAGCACAACAAAGAGTAGCGCGCACGGAGAGATGGCGGCGAGGGAATGTGCCGCCGACACACAGGGCTGACGGCACGGTGATCGTACGCGACGCGTTACTAGCTGCTATATTATGTACTCGTTACCTGCTGCTCTGTTAATGCCTCACGCGACAAAACTAGAGTCTACGTTCCACGAGATACATAGGTTATTTTCTACTTTAAACTCATCATCCCAAAGTAAATTACAACCCGTAGTGCGCAATGTTTCTGTCTGAATCTAGATCATAAAGTTATTCTGTTTAATGCAATATGTACCAAATTATATTAAAAGCTGTCCTAGTGTTTGTGTAATCGATTAACAAACATTCCACTTTAGTATTTATACTATTAGTTAGAATATTACCAACGTGTTATATCTGAGCATGGCGTATGAATAAATACAGTAAATATGCTGCCGGCCATTAAAATGCATTAACAGTGACAAATACCAGCGCTAGCGGCATAGTAGGACAACCGTGGACATTTCTGTTTATTATTGTTTATTTACTCATACATACTCGTATAATATCTTGTGTTTCTGGTCTCTACAAGTCAGGGTATTTTTTTTTTTTTGTAATCTTTTTACCTTCCTATCATCGCTATGTACAGTACTTCATTTGCGAATCTAATACTCTACGGTTTGGCTTCTGGTGCTAAAAGTACCTATATTTAGTTCCGTAATGGGCAGACTTTTCCTGCAAATCTCCTCATTGATCTAGTGAACTTGAATAATAATGCTGTCAGAACAAGAATGCGGCTGTGGCCAGCCCTAGTAGAGAGTGTGCGATCGTCGTCGGACACCTTTGACTCGGCCAAGCTCGGCTCACTCGTCGCGTCTGTGCCCGTATGAATATTTATGCGCTTGCATAGCGCACACTAGCATCTCAGCGCGAACAGAGAGACACGTAGCGTTGCAACCGATACCACTCATTAATGTCGTTTAGCGTAAATTTAAACTTTTAAAAGCAACCTCGAAGCCGCGACGTGCCACGACTAGAGCCGTGATCACTTCATTTGTAGTCTGGTCGCGGCCTATCGTTTAGTCCTCTGCGTCGCGACGAGTTTTCCAATAGTGTGATGTAACCCGGCGCCGCCGAGCCGCGCGGGCGCAGGCGACGCCCGCGCCGGCCCGCACCCGCTCTGCCGTGCACAGAACCGCACAACGCCACTAAATCGGTTCAAAGGGGCCAGATATAAAACTCATTCGATGTCATATCACACAAACGATTGAAACTGTGCGACGGCTGCCAGATATCACTGCCGGCCGGCCCGCAACAGATTCATACTGCTATATGACTATCTGTCATTAATTAAGATGTATTCTAACAAGCATAAAGGTGATCACAAAAATCTTTTATATTTTTGATGTGCAATACATCACTCGTTAGACCGTCTTAAATTTTTTATGATGTCTAGGATGAAAATGCTTTAAAATAAATAAGAATTTTGAACGTCGTAATTTTATGAAAAGCTTTTTACAATGGTAATGCAGAAATAATGATGAAGTGTTCAGGCGCCGTGTTATGTCGTAACTAGCCGAGTTCCGTCACCAGCAGACGGAGCACTAAGTGCTGACAACATGGCACCGCCGAAGGTTTATGCAGCCAGTTCTAACAAGGATTGCACAATCAATCGCGTCTATATAAGACGTCTTGAGACAGCTCCATGTTTCGTACTTCCTAAGTAAGCGCGTGCATATTTATGGGTCGTAAGAGCGTCGTATTTAAGAGCGGATTAGATAAATTATACAAATACTTTGCATAAACGTAATTCGGTTCCTATCGAACACTTATCAAGTGACCACAAATCGATTTATTATGCATTACGCTATGACAGGTACACGGGCGCATCATTCAACAAAATCGATTTATCGAATGCAGTGGTATGTTAAATATTTACAAGTTACAAGAACGTAGCATTGAACGTTCAGTCGCGACCACTCATACCTTGACCTTGACTACTCTGAAAAACTTCGTTTACCGTGTGGGGTCGCGGTGCGCCCGCGCCGGAACTATTCTGAACAAAGTGACGACGCGTCTAGTGACGTCATGCACGACGCTCTACTGAAAACACCGTCGCTCATATCACCTCGACATCTAAACCGCGTACCTGTCACTACTTGTAACTATGCCAGAAACTTTATTCTTCATTATTTTCCCCGACAACATCGCACTGATTCATATCGGTACATTAATCTAGTAGAATCAATACTACTTCTCAATCTTACACTCGACCTCATTAACCATTAACCTAAATGTTTGTCACACAAGCTCATAGATAGCATTGATATATCGCGTCACGCGTGCCATTGTTACAACTTCTTTAAGCGCGATATTCTTATCTAGAGTTGTACGAAGATATCTAATGCGAAAAAAACAGCACCTCTAATTAAATTATATTAATTATTTCTTCACTTTGAATCTTTTCTTAATTCTCAAAGATAATACAGATTATACTTATAATATTACATAACAGTGTAAGAGTGGGAGACCCGATTGAAACGGTTTTGAAATCAAAGCACTTTAAGGTGGAGTAAATGAGTTACTTGTTAAAGGAATGTAAGTATAATTTAAGGCTTTATAAATTGTATTGAAGGTGCAAGCTCGGTGACTAATCCATAATGTGATTGGGATATCATATGAGAAGGAGGGGTGGGCAACGCTCGGTACGGCGCGGCGGCCACGGCGCGATACAAGTGCGGCACTATTCCACCGAGGCTGACAGTACTCTTGGGCGCACGGCCCTCATTGCAAATTCCCGCGACGGCGAGCGAGTTGTTCGCAGTCGGCTTTCTGCTAATTTATAGGTTATATTCGTAATGATTGTGGCAAAGAATGTTTATGGCACAAGGCGCGGTCTTATTGTTTTCGATAGGCACGCCGGCCGCGGCGTGGTGCTCGAGCCGCAAAGCCGCAGTGTCGCACACACGCCCGCATAACTGTCGCGCTGTAAGAATGCAACGAGCGTTGGCTTCGATTCAACATCCATTTCCATAAAATATTATTTCGCCTCGGCGCTCTGGTTGCATCTCGACGTGAATGTTTCGACGCGCGCCGCCTCTACATACATTAGTTGCTCGAATTGCGAAAATTAATGCTAGTGACGTGAACTGCTCTACATCCGAATGCATAACAAATATTTGTTCCAAACTTATACGTACTCGTCGCTCGCAGTATTTTCATAAAACCAAAACTGCGTGATTCTCAAGAATAACTCAAATGGGTGTAGAGGACACGTTTGGGAAGCATTAAACAAGGTGAATCGGCGCGTTCACGCCCGCGCCTCCCATGTACGGCGGCGGCGAACGAGCCATTGTACTGACCGCGGTATTTCTGCGGCGGCCTATGCACCGCCGTTTACGGACAACCGTTTACCCAAAAAAGTAGAACAACAAACCACGTCCGCGCTGTTTACAAGACACGCAACACTCCGGCGCATTGTCCTGCGGTGAAACGCTCGCGATTTGCATTTTACGCCTACAGCCTTGCTCGCGCCGCCGCCCGCCGTCACCATCGCCGCCAGAGACAGCGCAGTGCAGCGCATTTCTCTCTATCTACACTAACATTCCCACATACCTAGAATAATAATGAAACTTGCGTTATCTTCAGAAAAAATGGGCCCCGGACGATAACGACAATATTAAGAATGACTAATGAACTGCCGACAAACTGTTATACAGTTTGGCGTTTACAGTTTTGGAGTTTATGTATGTTATTGTTAATACAGATTTTGAATTAATAAATATAAAAAACTACTGTTTCCCGATGTCAATTTCTTCCTGCTTAGCTGTTTGCGCTGCCAGTTAATCGCTCGTTAACTCGCACTCAGAGATAATAAGATGTAAACAAATATCGGAAACAGACACCTCTTCACGTTTTCTTCGTCCATGAAATTGTTTGTTCTTTTAACTGTTTAAACACTTAAACGACACACTCGAACACCAACGACAACACGAGTTCCCTATAATTACTTTCAAATTTTTAAACACGTTCTAAATATTTTAGTACATCATAATTTCCAAGCAAACTGCCGGATAAAATATTAAAGGCATTATTTTTAATATATAAGGTATGCGTACGACGCGGACAGATTTAGGAGGAGATGCAGTTCTATACGCTACACAGCTTACATTCAAATTATGAAGTGCAGTGTAATGGCGGGCGATGGTCTCGTTGATGGAATTAATTAGAAATGAGGCAGACGAGTGCTGATTGGCGAATGACGGCGTATCTATCATCGGAATATCGGCAGCGCAAGGCCGCGGCGGCCGCACGATCCGCTCTGAATATACAAGTTATAAAAAATATACCACCGAGCATCATTAATTACGAGAACCATATGTTAACGAGTCATTGATACCATCTGTCAAAATCGTGATTTCCATTTATAGTATTGACAGCCCTACTTTGAAGTACAAAGGAATTCGCGTGAGATTTTCCCAGAGAGAAATACCTAAGGTCGGGTACACGACCTGCAACACTAAGTAGGGAGAGAGCAAACATTTAATTCTGCATTCATAACTACTTATTTATCTTTTTGTTGTCATCTTATGGTTATTTCCTATTGGCATAATTGGAGAATTAAACGACGCCAGTGTATCCTGCCGACACAGACTTCCAGCCTTCATAACAGTAAGGACCGCCACATACGATTTTTTTTTAAATTATAATCAGACTCTAAGACGACATTACAATATAAAGCACACGATAATAATGTTATTTTTATCCTTGGGTGACTTGAACGATGTTTAATAAATAATATGTTCCTTACATACTGCTTCGTTGCTCTTGTTGTGGTTGTAAGCCCTACTGCGGAGCATGAGGTCCTGGATTTTGAGTATCTAGAATTGCTCAGTAAGCAACCCAGAGTCTGAATTTGCGTGCCCGGTTGATGGCAATAGGCTCGCCTCCTATTATATGTGACTGATACATAACAGCGAAATGTGGGTGTACTATAGGATTTTACCAAATAACTTCTCCCGCTCTGGACGGTGCGGGAGGGCGTGTCAGACTCTTACCGACTAAAACCCACCCGTGTTCCTTCAGTTGCCTGTGTGTTGCCAGGGGCCACGTTAATTCTATCGGACTTTCCCGCGACCCTGGCAGGCCCCCGTCAGTGCTGTCATCTCTATGAGGCGCGCGTGGAACAAACACAACTTGCCGTCGACCCTGGCCTGGTCCTTATCGGATAGCGAGCTACCCATTGCTCACCGTCCGCAAGCCCGCACCTACGGTCGCCAGGAATCGGCCTAGGATTCCCGACGTCAGGGCGTCTCCTGCGGGCGTGAGGGTGCGAAATTTGCTCTCCCTCACGCGTTTATTTATTACTGCTTAGCAGAACCAAGGCCGGATGTGAGAGATCACCGCCGCCGATCGCCTCCACAAGGACAAGGCGGTGCCCCGCCCAAGCCGGGCAGACCTCCACCGAGGTACACCTCTGCCTATCCCTTCAAATACAGGCGTGATGTTATGTATGTTCCTTACATTAAACTTGTATGACTGTAGATCTGTCGATATGGAGAATCAAGTACGTACGTATATGTAAAAGTAAATAAAACATTACACTTGTACAAGATGGAAACCAAAACAAAAATGAGAGTAGGTTAAAAGCTTATTGAATGGTATTACCGAGTTATGTGATGACACATAACACATTGAAAATGGGAAAAATATTAGGGTTACTCTAAAGTAATCGTAATATTTTTCCTATTTTCAATGTTTATACAAAGGTATGTCATTGCTAAATCGTAATTATTTTAACTCTGAAGGCCATCGTGCGCACACACATCAGATCATCGTTATTTATGTGCTAAATGGCATAACAGACACAAGTATGGTACAATGAACTGATAAAGTAGGCTAATACGTGAGGACATGCACATCGCAACGTATCGCTGTGATTTTCTAACAGTACTTTGCCCCTTTAGATTTTTATTAAGCAAAGATAATACTGCTTATATCTTTAAAATTTTCATTTGATATTCTACTACACAAACCTAATCTTAGATGACTTCGTTTAGCCTAAATTTGTGATGCTTTAAAAATTACGATTTAGAATTTTGTTTTTCGCGTAGCGATCGTAGATAAATTGCTACGCGTAGGCCTACGCGCGTAGTAGTAACTACTACGCGTAGTTACAAAAACTTTCCTTTACGAAAAACATTGTATGCTCTCATTAAATACCGTTGAGACAAAAAGGGATTAAACCCTAATCTTGTGACTAAGATGACATTATTATAATTTTCTATATTTTTAAACTTCAAATTATTTTAGAAGAATATTCTTGAGATAATATTTCTTGGTTAAGTTCATACATCTTCCATTAAACATCAATTGACTGCGTGAACAACAGGGCCACGCATAGACTAGTCAATTGACTGCGTGAACAACAACACCACGCATAGACCTAGTCAATTAACGGCGTGAACAATAAGGCCACGCATAGACCTAGTCGATTGACTGCGTGAACAACAACACCACGCATAGACCTAGTCAATTAACGGCGTGAACAATAAGGCCACGCATAGACCTAGTCAATTGACTGCGTGAACAACAACACCACGCATAGACCTAGTCAATTAACGGCGTGAACAATAAGGCCACGCATAGTCCTAGTCGATTGACTGCGTTAACAACAGTAGGGCCATGCATAGACCTAGTCGATTGACTGCGTTAACAACAGTAGTGCCATGCATAGACCTAGTCGATTGACTGCGTTAACAACAGTAGGGCCATGCATAGACCTAGTCGATTCAATCAAAACAGTTTTGTCTTAGAAACACTGTTTTGTATCATTGTTCTCCTATAACGATAGTCTGTCGTTGACACAGTCTTGACTACTTCCGCGCACTACCTTATAGGAACAATGAGAACTACTAAGCAATCACGAATCGCATAGATTATTTTAGTATAATCAGCAATCAAATCACCGATTAAAATAGAAAATTTATCACCATTTATTACGTGAGCGTCACATTACGACTTATAAATCAATTACTTTTTATTGCAAATCATTAAGTAAGACCATTAATAGTCTTATTGCAATATAAACAACTAATCGTTTGCATTATTATAACAGTTACGATCGGATATTACAATAATATTAATAAAATGGCAATATCCGGCTGTAGCTTGAATTGATTTTATTGTTAATTGTTGCACGTTTGTTGAAATTGTGCTCTCTATCATTGTTTTTATCATAGATTATATCGTAGATTTATGGTTTTCATGGAACGCTAATTGTCTCATAGACTCAGTCTGTGCACATCCTAAAGGTGCTAATAAACTCGAGCATTCACTTGTAATGAGCATTCTAGCGAATGTTACATTACAGAAAAATTAATGGGAGCGTTTTAGCGAGCATTATAGCGAGCATTCTAGCGAACGTTCTAGCGAGCATTCTAGCGAAAGGACAGTAAATTTACTTCGAGCTTTTGGTCGACCCGAGCCATTCCGTCATTGTTCTGTTTCCATCTTCGTGAAGATTTTTTGACATTGATTAGAGCGTTCGCTAGAATGATCGTGAAAATGTTCGTAGCGAAGTTTGGCTCTATGGTTGGCTCTGTTCGTTGTTCAGTTCGACAAATTTAAAAACGGCGAATGCTCGATGTTCTGTTACAAGTGAAGGCTCAAGTCTATCAGCACCTTAAAACGAACAGACTATATTCTAAATAAAGTGTAGATATATTACTTTCCTATACATATTGTACACAACGAATTGAATTTACATAAAATAAACAAACATACATCAAATAAAGTTGTCTAGCAACATGTTCACACAACAGAAATTCCATGTATGGGGGCTAAAACGTTAATAATTAATAAACATTAATTAAGTGCAGTGTTTGTTGAGCAAGTCTCCGCTAAAGCTAATGACCACACGTGGCCTAAGTCATTCGTCTTCATTAGCGTGTATATTTTAGAATGGACCAACACTTGTGATGCCTGACTAAGTCTGAACTCATTTATTTGTTCAGCCTAAACTAAACTCACTGACTTCGTAATATTTTAGTAAATGATGACTTTATACTAAGGTACTATTTATTTGAAAAAAATTATTACTTCGTCCACCAGTGGACCAGCCATGAGGTATTTTTTTAGTGTCTATAAATTCTCTAAACTTGTTTTTCCTATCAATTGCTATAACTACATCACTACTGTACTGCGATCAAGTACCTACCTAAATAAGGTTCCCCAAGCTTACACAGCTTAATTAAAACTGAGTGCATAAACTACATAACTTAAATCTTTTTCATTAGAATATGCTAACGAAGAAGAATTATTCGGTATAATATCAAAACAAAATAATTCGTTGACTCATTTATCACAGCAAGAGCGCCTACTCATACATCAAACGGTATGCTAAGCCTTCCTTTTTGATTTGCCTTTGTGGGGTAAATTAAAAAATAAAACTTTACCATTAAGGATCCTCTTAGTCAGTCGACCATGACCTTCCCATTGCCAAGGTCGTGCCGAGGCGCAGACATCAATGGCGTGATTTACCGTCTAAATATTCCACACTTTAATTGTTGATGAACACATACAGTTAATTGATGTTGCCATACTCTAGGGGTTTCCCTATCAACGGTCGAGGTTCTGCGAATCGCGAGGGAATTCAGTTGCTCTACATTTCGTAATAGTAAAATTCAAAGAAACTTGAAACATATACAATTGATGGAAATACCCGCAGTTTTTTTGCAGCACACTCAACTGGCTAAGGCTTATAGAGTTTTTAAACAAAACGCTTATCGGAAAATGGAAAACTTTTATCGGTGTTTGCGGTTTCTTCTACAAGAATTTCGTCGTTGGTAACCCTGACACCGCCGATGCGGAGCAGTGGTTTAATAAATCACTGTATCATTGCGTAGGTACACAAATGTGAGACATGAACATAGACAAAGGTCAGCTGAGATTAAAAACACCGCCGGGTCATATCAACAAAACAATGATTGGAAAACAAACACAATGGACTTTGTTATGGCTCGTCAAGATGAGTCCGTTGCAGATGTATTGTTCATTCAGAACCTAATTATAAATAAATGTGCGGATACCAGTTTGTAACAATGTGGAGCCTTCATTCGTTTAGCTTTGGTTCTGTACATTAAAATTGAGTTATTAAATTATTTGTAAAAAAACTGTTAGCAAATATGTTGAAAAAATAAGGTAAATGTAACGAATGAAAGCTTACTCTTTGTTTATCAGTTATTTATTATGCATGTTGAAGAATTCTTTATAAAATATTACTTTATTACACTGTTGCCTTTTGAATTATTGTTAGTGTCTCTTGAATGGAAATAAAAAGTGCACAGCGACTTCAAAGTTTACCTCTATAACTTTTAAATTGGAACGCCAACAGACCATTCAACCTTGATCTTGTCAGAGTTCGAACACATTACAATAATAGCGGCGGTGGGTTGGTGCCTGAATGGCTTCCGTTGTGCCATGCGCCTGCGCTTCCCGGCTCCACGGCGCCGGGCGGCCATGAGCCGTGGCCATCACCGGCCAGCCCGCCACCTCCGTGACCTCCATTCTAAACCGCCTCATCACCATTCCTAGATATTGTCTCTCACGAAGAAGCGACATCGAATAAATTAACGACTGCAATAAATAAAATACTACTGTATTTTATAGTCGCAGTAAATAATTTTATATGAGTCCTTACTATATATATACTTATAATTTATTAAGTGGTGCCTGCTCATCACATCATGTAGGTAATTACGCGAAATGATCATTAATCTCGTCACTATTGTAATACCTAATATGGTGTTGTTTACGTTAAGGGAAAACGCTGTATTGCATAGATTATACCGAAGTCTACTTGTTACATGTGAAAGCTTGAGATAGGAAACATTTCTGATTTGTCATTAAAGAACATTATTCCAAATAAATAAATAAACTTATAGTAAACTGTTTTTATACTCATTGACGATACTGACTACTCTGACCAAGTAACCACTGTCAATGATCAGCATTTATGGAAAATTTAAGAAAATTATCTGGAAAGTTCCTCAATGAAAATCATATTCTTCCTATGCTTGTTATTGTTATGTAGAAATCTATGTAGGTATATTGCATGACGTGTATGTTAGTATTATAACGCATCACATCATATAATTGTAAGTTTTGCCATTTTCATTATTAACTATTTAAAAGGAAAAATGTTCAATTACTATTAGAAATTAGTGAGGACCTGTTTGAACACCTCCAGCATAGTATCTCCAGTTAGGTAACTACAACCCACAACTAACACGGTTAGTAAATGAATTAAAAAGATTATGTATGAATTGCTTTCCAAATAATTTAATCGAATCTTAGTACGTTTTAGTTAAGACGCAGATAAATGCCAGTGAACTTGAGTGGTTAGCTTGCGTGTTCTGTGCTGAGCTTACGTAACGCGTCGTACGTACAGCCAGTAATAGGACTCGCCCATCACGGAGCGCTGTCCCAAATTAAACGCATTGTTAATTTATTATACATAAAACAAAAGGTATTTTAATAAAACACGTAAACTAAAAGATCAGTAATTAAATTATCTTTAGAATGGTGAAGGTTTCAGAAAAATACGCTTGATAGACTTTGCGTGATTCTCAGTTTTTTATCCGCGTTAGACATAACTTTTCAAATTAATTTCACTATGTAATATAAACATAATCTAAAATACGAGTATTCATCTATTAAGTTATTAAAAAAATGCTCTTATTAAACTTTTTTTTTCAAATCTACACTAGTCATTTAGACGTGATCTTCAGAATAAAATCATTAAGAGTTGGATATCGTCGCCTTAAGTCTAGTCTATAACTTTGTGTAAATTTTGCAGTAAATAAACTTAACCGGTAGTGAAGAATTATGAAGAACATAAATATAGGTATGAAGTCTAAGCTGATAAAAGCATACTACCGACATACTACGCTTATGTAACGTATATAGTAAGGACTTCACGAACTTGGCCAAGTTTTTATACTTACAAAGTAACTAAACATTTTTCTACACATGACGTCAGATTCTATTGATCATGATCTCCTGAACTATATTAGCCATAATGAATATGTATTAGAATACTATTCTGACTTTAAACACGCTACGATTATATCATAACTAGTGTAGTTCAAGTGATATGGACTCGATTTATGAAGACATATTTCTCGTTAGTAGTAATAGTAACTATTGATCATTATGTTTTTTCTACTATCGCGCTGAGGCCGACAACTACAACAAACATAATCGTATAAAATTAATCCCTCAAAAAGATTAACTGAGTGTGAACAACCTCTTAATATCTCATTGATTATTATTAATAAATTTTGTTGAATAGATAAATTGTCTTTTCGTGTTGAACGCACCTATTTCAAAAGACGCTTGTATTAGTTTCTCAGGGCACAGGTCAAGTCTGTAATTGCGAGAATCAATTGATTAGCATGAAAATTAATTGTCTAGCTTAGATATTACAACGATGCACATGAATTTATCGTTTCAATTATATTTGCCTATTTATTGATCTGATCGGTGGGTTAAATGTGAAGGGAACAGACAAAAAAGTTGTTAAACTTGTGTAAATTATTAAGGTAATGATTAAGATGTGAGAAAGATCCGTCAGTTGGTTGCAGTGACGTCGTTACACAACGTTAAGTATAGCAACAGTATTGCAACTAAAGACAATTGACGCCAGGCGCCTGCGAGCTTAATGTTTATCTAAATATGTAGCAAGAAATATGCTTATCGACTGAGCACGAGATAGACTGACTGATATTTTGGTCAGATAGTTCTCGATTTAAGCCTCAGTGCAGTTCTTATTACCAAACGCCGTTGAAATAGCTACTAATAGCCACTTCTAAACTTGGAATTAAATACCTAGATACTTATCTTCGGTGGCGACTAAATATCGGCATCAGGAATTCCAATATCTGACTATTATTTTGAAATTAATATCTAGTTGCCATTTATCTTGTAATTAACTAGAAACAGCTATTTAGGGCTTCTTTGCGTCTCTGCAAATTACCTTTGCGGAATTTGTGAACAAATAATACTACAGCACTAACTTCTGTTCGTTTTCTTCTTCACTTCAAAAGATTTCAAAGAGAAAATCAGATATGTAGTGGCAGGCATAAACGTGTATAATAAATTGTTACTTACCATCGAGATATAAGTACTAACGTACTTACTTACAAAATATAATCTCAGCAACATGCGTGACTGTATCATGAAAACTTATTAGGGTTCCCCAGGATATGAAATCGATCATCTTCGTCCGGATTACGGTCGTGAATTTATATTATGTTACAGTTACTGTCGGATTGTAATCCTATTATAGTTGTTATCTATTGAAATCTGATCGTGTGACCGTCTAGAACCTAATGTCGGGGCTATAAATCTGGTGAGACACTGTGACCTATTTGTTAGTCTTAGCAGTCACGCTTGTGTTTAATCCTTTTTATTTAAATACCACTGTCAAGACGTATATTACTCGTAAATACATGCGAGCGTGTCTCTGATTCAGTTTTAAAATTAACGTTTACATACAGTACCCACGGATCTTGATCTGTGGATTTTATCGTGGTGATAACCTTATTTTAGTGATTTAAGTTCAAATCTTATTAATTATAATGAGGTAGATAGTTTTTATCTGTTTTATTTTAGGAAACCTTAATAATTAATTTATGTTATTGAAATATGTGTGTTGACTACACTTATTAAGAAGTCTAGTAGCGTTGCTGACATTTAGTAGCATCGCTCTTAAAAAAACACATTAGCATTGTATGTAACATTGTAAAGTCGTCAGTTCTCAGAACGTACAAGTCAATCGCTGTTCGAGATACCGTTCGATAAGTTTGAGGATAAATCTCTCGTCGCCGGCGCGCCATAGACCGCCTCGTGTAGTATTCAAGGCACAATGTTTAAATGTTTATAAATTCCACTCATCGGCCTTTCGCACTAACATAGTTCAATAAACATACATGCCATCACTACTGTCTTACTTTACATCTAATGTTTCAAGTTTAATTTGACACGCCATATGAATGCTCGCAGCGCTCCTGCTTGTTTATAACACAGGTAGCTGTGTACATTTCCTCTGGAATATTTTAAAAACATGTTACCGCATCTACTTAAATCTCGGTGCGACCTAATTCTCATTCAAAAATGGCTCATGAGTCAGTGGTTCCTGATCGGATGGTGCACTTACCGTAAATACGATTGAGTAACGCGTTGTTTATTGATTCTGTCGATTCGCTTCCTACAAAGAATAACAGCCGAAAGCCTGTCATATTTAAGAATATTCATGAGAAAAATTCGGAGCACATAAACAAACGCTGGTGAAATGTTAAATTTGTAAACAGTTAGTAGAGGATGTCGCGCTCTATTCACAAACAAGTGGGCTTTAAGATGCGGAGAGAACAGCGTTCGCAAACGACGGATCATAAAATTACATATGAACGAGTGACCGCACGGCCGCGGCGCCACATTTCTATGAACAATGAAATGGTATGGAAATGGCGCCAAACCCTCCATCATAAGCCGCGCACGCGCATGCCATAAAACTGCATGTATTAACGTTTACACTCCGTTTATGAGTTCGCCCGATTGTGTCACGTCCTTGGGTAATGACCAAGCTTTCAGTTGCTGTTGTTTGTACCTGTGCTTGTGCCTTGCGTAGGCAAATTATTATCCTTCTTTAAATAAATATGCAAGTTTGCCTGCTTAACTTGAATGCAGCACGCTTAAGTTAATTCAAATTCTGTTTCAACTGTGTTAACTGCCTTTTAACGATTATTTCATTAAGTGGATTATGAAATTTTAATCGAAATCCATGAATCAATATGTTAACTGCTGGCTTTATTGATAGGTAATTACTAACTTGTTATACTTAAATTAGCTAAACCTCTATATTCGAAATATTTGTTACATACTAAGTAAATATAATTTATGTGTCAATGAATTATTAGCCAGACTTGCGTAAGACTATCATCTGTGTTGTTTTCTGAAAAGCTAACTTCGTAATGAAAATTATTTTCATCGACATTAACAACCAGCTTACATTCTTTTCATCATTATTTTCTTTTCTTGGTTTACATACTTGGTTCATGTGTTTTTATCTTATATGGAAACTTTCTAGCGAACATATAGGTATAACACTTTTTACAACAAAAAAAAATAACCGACTTCCAAAATAAAACACTACAAAGTGAAAAATAACTTTATTTTCGGAAGTCGGTGTCTTTGGTTTTGAATTATCGTTTTTGCCACCGACTTCCGAAATTAAAGTAATTTTTCACTTTGTAGTGTTTTTTTTTGGAAGTCGGTTATTTTTTTTGTTGTAAAAAGTTTTTATTTTGTACTTTTTAGTTGTGGTACCCCACACGACTTTGAGTACCACTACCTGCTATGTAAATAACAGTGACAGGAAGTTATCATAATATCATCCACATATACTAAATGGGAAAAATCCGTATTATTGAAGCTTACTCAAAAACTATCCAAGCAAAGTTAATAAAATTTATATGGGAGCAATTCGGAAGCATACCCTTTCATAAAAAAAAAAAAACAAAATTGGTCCAAAATTGACGGAGAAATCGGCGGACATACATAAAAAAAAAACAAAACATACATACGCGACGAACATATAATCTCCTCCTTTTTGGAAGTCGGTTAATAAATGATGTGTACGACCAGATGTATGAACATAAACGAAGAAAAAGGAGTAACTTAAGGATCGTAGCCCGTGTCGTTGTGTAGGTTCTGCCTACCCCCCCAGCCCCCCCCCCCCCCATACGTTTATGTATATATGTATGTATGAATGTAGTTAATAATACAAACTGTGATAATCTTCATAAACTCTGGAAACCCCGAAAGTATAAGAATTCCTTATATTGACATTTTCGGGCTCAATGTGGATGATTTAGATCAAGAAAAAGCAGAATTGGCAAAAGCTAAACTACAATCAAAGCAATCATCTCAATTTCCTAAAACACTTCAAAATTCCAAGCTACGACTTGCCTAGTGATAGAAACAAGGTATTGTGAAAATAAGAAACTTGCCAATTCGCACTTTCCTTTTAGAACTCTGTGGCGCGCGCACGTGCAATCTACCGAATTTGCTTAGACCAGCCGCTGCGCCGGCGCCAGTCCACTTTCCGAATAGCCTTCGCGTCTCGCTTGTGACCTTTTACGCACGTTATACACGCCTTACGAGTCTGTGTTCCACTCCTAGCTCATAAACTAATCACGACTTAGAGCGATAAAATATACAGAAAACCTAAGAGCAATTCCACAGTGATGCTACATATTTAGTACACCATGAAACCACACATTATATAAACTTAGACATATGAATGGCGTGATTGTGGCGTGATGTGGGCGCCTAATGTCAGACATAAGTTAGTGCGAAGTGCATCGAGCTCGTATGTGGGCTAATCAATGATCAGCCAATATATTCAATTGAAGTGCCATTCAGTCGATGATTGGCAATTCTCAGAAATACGTTTTTGTAATAATACTCTCTGTCTGAGTTCTGCAGAGTACCACTAGCGATAACAGTGGAAAATATTATGTTAGAATGGTTAGTCTAAGTAGATCGAAAAGTAAATGGTACAATGGGAAGCTGATGCGGTAACGAACATTTTCCA
Source organism: Agrochola macilenta (assembly GCA_916701695.1). NCBI lineage: Eukaryota > Metazoa > Arthropoda > Insecta > Lepidoptera > Noctuidae > Agrochola > Agrochola macilenta. The sequence continues at coordinate 12,998,303 of OU753562.1, forward strand.
TAATTTTTCATCATTCATGTGAGTTTTCCACGTGTCTTGTATTAAGGCGAAGATAACCGACTTTTAATGATTTTATACTGAAGAACGAACGAGTATTGTTAATGTTTTGGAAAACATATATGTTTAATTAGAGCATTTTCTTAATAACTTAACAAATAAATACTTTAGATTATATTTATATTACATAGTGAAAGTAATTTGTAAAGTTATGTCTAATTTGTTAACTAAGAAACACGTCAAAGCTATCAAGCGTATTTTTCTGAAAAAATCAACATTTTAAAGATTATTTATTTATTGATATTTTAGTATACGTGTTTCATTAAGATACCTTTTGTTTTATGTATAATAAATTAATAATGCATCTAATTTGAGACAGCGCTCCTTGATGGGCGAGTCCTATTACTGGCTGGACATACGACGGGTTGCATGAGCTCAGTACAGAACACGCAAGCTAACCACTCAAGGTCATTGGCATATATCTGCGTCTTAAAGATCGCGTTAGCGTTTGCTATCTACTGTACTTACACTAGGACTCTAGACTAAACCTAAGCCCATAAGTATTCATATTTATTTAAATATTTGTCCAGGGTCAGAATATTTGCGTTTGTACGATTTATTTGCAAAAGGGCAGCCACGGCACAGCCAGATATAACTATTTAATACTTATATGAAGCGCTTATTATCTCGTAAACTTTATTGACGCACTCTCTCTACTTGATATTTGTAAGTATACAAGTAATGTCGTAATAGAGGTCATTACAAAGGGCCTTTAGGTACATAATATGATTTAGCACTACAATGTATTAACATATAGTTCAACAAGATAACGATATTGGTTCGACGACTCCGCCAATGAGTGAATGTCGACAAAACCTTAAAAGCAGTATAAATACAGCATTAATAACGAATAAATTTAAATAATATGAATTAAATTAAAATTAAATTATCAATATTACATTAAACGAACCATTTTTATGGCTCGCGCTTAATCTGTCATTTATGTTTTTAAAATATTATGTTAATTTGAATGTCGTATCGACAGATATAAGTTCGAAGTTTCATTTTCAAAGGAACATATTTTGTAGGTTGGTTTTCAAAGGGTTTTTCCTACGTTTTCAGGCAAAAATGCAGATTTCTAAGTGAAGAGTAGTCACAACAGTTTGAGAGTTAAAGTAAAATTTTTATGATTATTTGTAAATAATTTCATTTAAAGTAAAATTTAATAAGTTTTTATACTTTTTATAAAGGTTTTTTATATTATTTAATAAAATTTGATTGAGCCTATCTTGAACCGATTATTTCCCGAGTGAAACAGTTGACACAGCTATACTGCATTTAGGTACAGTCACGAGCACTAATATGTATCCACTTAGCAAAATTCAAAAGCGATTTTCGCTTGGAATAACCACTGCAACTTTGAGATAAGACCTATTTCATATTAGTGTGGGTTCCAAAATACTATGTTCGTAACAACATAAAATTAAAATCACCCCAGTAGAAGAAAATCACTTTTTAAAGTTGCTAAGTGTATACATATTGGTGCTCGTGACTGTAGGTCACATCAGTATTAGGTATCATCGCAAGCGGAAGATGTCCAGTACTTAACATTATAATGGGGAAGTCCCATTATGTACGAATGCGACCTATTCACTCATATATCCTTCCCTTTGCCTTCTGTTCCTCGTTTTACACCTGTGGCCTGTGGGTACATTTTACGCAAAGGTCGTACAGTGCCCTTCGCGTGCAGTACAATAATGCTTTCAGGGTGTTGATGGGGTTGCCTCGCTTCTGTAGCGCATCAGGGATGTTTGCGGATTTGCGTGTTGATTGCTTTTATGCATTAATGCGTAAAAGATGTGCGTCCTTGGTGCGCAGGGTGCGAGCCAGTTCCAACAGCATCCTGGGAGTTATTGCTGACAGGCTGGACTGCTGTATAGTGAGTCGTTGCTCCCGTATCTCAGCTGGAATGCTGTAGCAGTTATTGTTTTGTTGTGTGTATTTGTGTATATTATATTTACTTGCAACTATGTTAGTGATACAGTCACTAACATAGTTGTAAGTAAATATAATAAAAATCAACCATATTGGGCTTTGTGTATTGTATTGTTTGTTGTATGTGTAATGTATTGTATCTATGAGTCATTGTAACTTGTTTAATAAATGAATAATAATAATAATATATAAAATTCAAATGCAACCGTAACTTTTTAAACAACTTGCATACTTCTTTTTGGCTCCTTGAATCATCTTCCTCCTACCCTAGTAAATAATAAATTATTTATTTATTTATCGGACATCAGAGGTCCATGGGTTAGTTACAGAACACTTATAAACTATGTTAGTAAAACACACATGAATAGAACAAAATAATAAAAATATTAAAAAAATCTTAACATTATTCTTGCCTCACCAGTATTTTCATGAAGTGTTGCAGAAAAGGTGAGTCAAGTTTATTATATAAACATCTTCAGAATGCCATTTGTAAAGAACTAGTTTTTCGGGGAACCTAAAATTTAATGTTACGGGTAGCTTAACAATTCACTTATGAACGGGAATATATAGCTCAACCTCATTCATTCATCGTGAGATATTGTCATAAATATAAAAAATATAGAGCAGTACGCGCCTATCGCCGGCTTTATTAATAACACATTTAGGTGTTTTAAGCTCTCACGCCGCACACGTATCACAGAGTGTCATACAAGTACCGATAAATGCAGCCTCGAGCGATTTCAGTCCCCACCCGTAAGCCATCCACAGTTGAACGTAGACAGCGAGTCAAACAAACCCCGACTTCGAACAACCAACGCATTGGTAATTAATAGCTTGAAGTATGTTACCGCCTACACACAAACAATCGACGATACAATAGCTAGGCATTGCTTGTGTGATTTATTGCAAAAACGCGACGAAGTTTTGATGTTTAGTTTCCAATATAACCTTTGTTTTGGGAACTGGTACGAAAGGAAATGAGTCAAACGATGAAATAGCTAGTAAGGTTGCTCAAAAAGCAAAACAAATTGACAAATGAACACTAAAAGACGTTTCAAATACGTCTTCTGAACAAACTCCGTTTACTCAGCTTTAAATGATTCTTATAGTGATTAATGGTGGCTATTCAATACAATGACTGCTTGTTTTGAACAAATTAAACACTTAAACCTGCCAGCTGAACATCCAAACACAAAGACAGTAACTTACTGTAAAAAAGACGGGCACGGCGCGTTTGGAATTCTAATATTCTATCAAGTTGATTTACTGCGTAAACCTGCATAGTGTCACTCGTGTCGTATTGTGCGAAATAAAATCAAGAGTCGTGCTCACATTAACCCGCATATTGCTGGCGCCACTATCTGTCGCTGTTTCCATTGTATCTATCTACTTAGTAATAACAATAACAATAATGATTAGATAAAAGGATTTATCGTACGCGTTGACATCACGACGCATCACTAATGTTGCGTCTTGACAAAATTATTAATGTTCTAAAATTATCTTGTAACAGGCAATTAACTATAACTTACGAATGAACGCGTGCGCATATTGTCTGTTTGTGCAGCTTGAACAGGCTGTTTTGATTGCATTCAACTGAATTTTGAGCGCATCTCGATTTTTATAATTCAAACATATATACTGTTTCTCATAAAAATACAAAGAAAGTATTTTAAAATGTCTACTAAAGCTCTAAATAGTTTAAAACTTAAGGAAATCTTTCATGAAACACAAGCAAGTAGTACGCGTTAAGTATGTGATCAGATTACAGATCATGTTTGTCGCCAGAGGTTGAGGGCCACTCAAAATATTGTAATTAGCGTAATGAAATAAGTATTCGCGTCGTAGATCGCGTGTCCTCGCGCCGCGCGGCGGCGCCGGCTTGCGCTGGCGCCGGGCGTCGCGACGCCGCCGCCCGCCTTGTTTGCACATCGCGTATGTTCTCTATTTACGCAAGTACGTTTTCGCATTATTTCAACAAACACGTACCAAATTACGAAAATCATGACGTCAGCGAATATCCGATACGAATAGTGTTTCTGTTTTTACGACTCCGACCTTAGCCTTTTAGCGAAGCGAGGTGAGAGAAATTTTACTGCACAAACAGTTCTGAATGGATCGGCGAGGGAACGTGGCCTGTAATTCGATAGCTAGATATTCAACTGTCGCTTAGGTACATAAAGAACTAAGCGACCCAGTTTAATCAAAAGATTAATGTTTAAGGTAATCAGAAAGGGTCTGGCGCCACAGCGCGCTCGTCGGCGGGCACGCCGAGTCACGCACAGTTCGCACCACTAACCACTCGCTATTACTCATGCTAAGCCTGCCCACAAACCGCATTTATCTAACACTGCCTCATTAGCCAACATTAAAATAATAACGGGTGTGCTTGCGGCCAACAACCAACAACCATCCCCATCATTTACGATAACATCCGGAATGTTGAGCCCGCTACAAAAGTAATGATGTCAGTCGAGCTCGCGGTGGCGGGCGGCGGCAGTTACATATTCCGAATTAACGATCATCCGTGTCTACGCTTACGACGCTTGACGTTCGTGCATCAGTGGCGCTCTTAATAAAAAGAGAGCAATTTGACATCAAAGCGTTTCACGCAGTAACGGCGAAAAAGGCTCAAACAAAATTATGCGCCGAGGAATGTGTTGCAGCGAGAGACACCGATTTCACAAAAATAAAACGTCGATTGTGCTCGGCATCGTGCATCGGCGTGCACAAAACAAATTCCTCGGAGGCACTTGCTGTACACTGAATTAGATACACTCGTGATCGAGTGGTGAGGGGCGCGCTGCCCGCTGAACCGTGAACACCTACTGCCGCAGCACGTCGCGCCCGCCACGCACACGCATGCACGCGGTGCCGCGTGTTACACCGCCTGTAACGTAGTGACGTCACGTGCGGATTTGCGGACAATACACAAGCTTTCAGCCGTATTGCAGAGGTTATCTCCACATATAGTTTTTTTTTCCAACTATAAATAGACTTGACATTATATACGATAATGAGACACTTAACCTTTGCATGTAACTCTGATTAATTAGGTCGTTTTGCTGCAATATCAATTTTAAAAGAGTAATCATTTGAAAATAATACAAGATAAAGTTATTACAATCAATGCAAGATTGTTATGAAACAGTCGCTAATACATTCAGTAAATGTAATATTTCATCAATCATTCACAGAATGCGCGTTTCATTCGTTTTAGCAATAAAAAACTAAGAAAAGAGATGAAAATGAGGAAAATAGAGGCTATGACAAATTTTAAGAGGCTATAACTTGTCACTTCCTCTATACTACAATAGGTACTTGAGGCGCTGTTCATTTTCCAGCGGCATAATAAGTAGTTAATTAATATTATTATTAAGCAAAGTGCAATTTTACCCGCATGTGGTCCGTTAACCGTTTCCATTGCAGGTACACCAACGTACGAAGCGCAGATTTGAAAGTTAATATTCTCAAAATGTGTTTAAGCACATTTTTGGAAATATGCCTTCATGCGGGAGCCATGTAGTTCCTTTTGAAGCTTTTTATCGTGTTACTTTATATTGTAGGTACATTTACTGATTTATATTTATAAATAGGCTATTCGTGTACAAATATGTCCATGTAGTTATCAACTCAAAATTATATTCTCAACGCCAACACGACACCGTCAAATCGTGGTTATACAATTCTGAAAACAAATAAATCAACATAATTTCTTTGAAACATATATTAGCTCAGAATAACTCTCACTTCACCGACTTTGCAAACGAATCCCTTGCTGAAGGCATGAAATTCATTTAGTTTATTACGGCAACACCTGGCTGAGATTCAATTAAAAATTATCCTTTTTACTGCCTTCGTAAGGTACAGAGGATTTATTAAAAGCACGATAAACTATATTATTACGGCAGCCATACGGACAACTGGAGTTCACACAAAGGCTACAGTGAATCAGATTTGATGCGTTTTATAGTTACGAGCCTCAGATAGAGTTTATGGCCGGCTTACAGTTCCGCCATGCCGTGCTTTAACTGCTTATAAACCATATCGGAATCACAATTAATTCATTGTGGTAGCATGGGTCGTTTGAATTCACAAGACATTGTGCAACCAGAACTAGAAGGAAATAGCTGCAGTAAATTCTTCAAAACATTAATCGTAGCTAATATAGAACAGCCACTTTTGTTTACATATCATGCCGTGAGCTAAATGAATCTCGACCACGGGAACCTATTTAACGATGAAAGTAAAAACACTGGCGAGACATTTATTGGAGCGAATATATCACATTTTTTCTTGGAATATGACTTAGTAAATATAGTAAAAGAGCGCGTACGTTGACATCGGCGATATTTGTTCGCAAAAAATGTGTGTTGTAAGTTGTGTTCGCTAAAAAGGCGAGCAGACGGCGTCGCGGCGACGGGTCGACGGCCGCGCCCGGAATAACCAGCAGCAGCAGCTATATTTGCAGCAGCGGCGCGGGCGCAGGGGGGCACCAGCGCGTGCCATTTCTGCACCACCGCCCGGTGCATCTGAGTAATGCCATTGTAATGCTCTCGATATAGTCGTAATGAGTGGATGCGGGCGGGCAGACGCGGCGTCGGCGACGTCGCCGCTGCGGCTGAGCCCGCGCGCAGTCACAGCCTCCGCACAATCCGCAACTCCGCACCACGCACCTCGTAAATCACTATCTGTCGCCACTGGCTACGGAAGATCCCAGATAACGCCATGCCAATAATTTGACAGCATTATTTATGTTTTATTGAATTGATTACGAATTTACGAGTAAGTGGAAGATGATGATGAACTGTGTCGGGTTGCGTGGCGTCCCGTCCATGTGTGCTGCTATACTTAATGTATATTGATGAGAGCGCTCGTGGGAGCCGCCGCGCGCCGCTCGCCGCTACACTGTCATTTGTCATCGCCAGTTCCTGTCACTGCGCATACGCATACTTTCTTATTTTCTGCAATTACCTTTTAAAGTCGGCAAATTTGCCGATTACATAAAAAAATATACTTAATGGGATGATGAGCGGCGACAATCAAGAATCACACCCAACTGTACGAGAGGCGACATTACAAAAACGGTAATAACTTAAACGTCATAATGTACTTTTAATGTTACTAGCTAAGGAGGTACAATGTTTCCTTTGAGAAACTAAAATCAATTTGAATTCAACTTTGGATTTTTGGATACCTATCGAAAAAAATAGGTATGGTCATTATAAAATAATTAATTCTGTGTTTAATAACGTGGAAGTGTCGTGTTAAACGAAGCAGGTCACACCAAAATGGCATATTAATAGCGGCCATCAAAGAGACTACACAGCAAAAAGTCCATAAAGTTATATGTCGTCCAGTCGATTTCCACATGTGTGGATAGTTTTCGCGACAAATGGCCCATGACTCACTAACCTGTAGCCGGTCATATACGTTCCCAATGTAATCAAGATGACAATATTTATAAATCATTTTACGCCAATATTAGATGAAAAAACAAACGAAACACGTCTATTAAGACAAAATTAAAGACTTTATTAGCTATTAAACGACCGCTCCTGTTTGTTCAACTTTGGATATCAAATGTGGAGTGTGAGGTATGACATCAGCTCCGTGTTACTATGAACATGGTTGTAAAAAATGACATCACTAACTAGGAAATGAAATTGTCCAAATCACTGTGATGACGTCAGGCCAAGTCTAATGAGGCGTATATTCATTACTGTATTTAACCTGTCGAGTGCGGTTCCTTAGAGATGCAAATCGTGTCGTGAAACTGTTCGCAGTGAGCACACGTCCATTGTGGCGGTGCTCAGGCGCAGGCGCGAAGGCTTCAGGCGATCACCTCACTTATCTCTTATTTTATTATCATGTTTACGATAATATTATCAGGCCGGGTATCTTCGTGCGCGCCCGCTCCCGTGACGACTCCGCCTAATTAAACAGTCGCCGACCGAACTGCGCCCGCGTCATTAATATTGTTCAAGTCACCGTCTAGATTGGCTGCAGACCTATTGCTATCACGATGCTCTTTCACGGTAGCTACAATGCGATCGATATGAACTCTCGAACGTATATTTCTTGCTTTCAGAATTTACTGTCGCAATTAAACAAGTGTGATTATATTTTGAAACGAAAAAGAAAATACATATTTTGACTGAGTGTAGTATTGTGACGAGAGAAACATGTAGGTAGGTCCTAGGACCTATGCCTCTTTTTTATTTATTTATCATTCTTCATCATCATCTGCCAAGTGCGCAGTGATAGCCTAGTGGTGTGACCGTCGGACTGCCAGGTTATAGGTCTCGAGTTCGAACCCAAGGCACGCACCTCTGACTTTTCGGATTCATGTGCGTATTGTATATTGTTGTGTATTATCACTTGCTTCAAAAACGGTGAAGGAAAACATCGTGAGGAAACCGGCATGCCTGAGAGATATTTCTCGACGGCATGTGAACCCAGTTACTGGATAATATGATACCCCTTGGTTAGACTGGTTGTCAGACTTTCGGGCTTCTGACGACCCGTATCGACTGTCAAAGATCTACGAATAACAGCCGGGACCAACGGCTTAACGTGCTTTCCTAGTCATGGAGGGGTCTTGGTATGTAAAGATGATCACCCATCCACAAACCAACCGCGGCAAGCGTAGCTTAACCTGATCGATCGACCCGTGCGTTTGTTACTACGTAGCAATGCAAGAATTTATCATTCTTCATACACAATAAAATATCAATACAGTTTACACATGAGGTCGCACAAAATCTTTGGGTAATGTTTAAGATAACTTTTTACGATCATTGCAGTTTCAAGAACACTTCTTAGTTCTTAAAACTACCTATTTAATTATTCGGGGACCATTATTAGGAGTGACCCAATCTTCTATCTTCAACTACTGAGAATACGACAGGAACATCACATCAATCGTGTGACTTTTTGACTCCACAAATTAGGAGAGCTATTGAAAAATATGCAGTGTCATTATAATGAGCAATTCCTATTAGACAGAAAAAATATAGCAAATGACTTCACGGTCTGTCGTGGTTATTGTTATCTACGGTTGTCTGTTGCCAAGGCGGTTTGTAAGTATGATGAAAATGGTGGTAATTTTTCCGCGCAAGTAGGCTTAGCCTTGGCTTGCCAGGTCTATACATTTATCAAGACAGAGAAAAGGAAAAGAGAGTTACAAACTAAAATGCCCGCACTTTTTTACAAATGCCAAATCAACGGTTTTGTCAGGATTTTACTAATCTGGAAATGGTAACCCTTCTCGCATTCCATTCTATTACGAACGACTACATTGACTATTGACGAACCGAAGAAGTCTAGCCAAGGAGACGGAGGAGTATAGTATAGGTCGCACAATGTGACTTATGGTCTCTTTTTATGTTGCAATAGAATTGAAAGGCACTTACAGTTCAAATCTCCGGGACACGTCTTGCAGCATCTGCCGGGCAGAAGAACAGGAGTGTCACAGGAAGGTTCAGGACACTCGTTCTTGATGTTCCGACAGTGCACTTTAGCTACCACACGCCTTTTCTTTTGGACCTGCAATACATCGCTTGTGTAAGAAACAGGGTTTCTTTCACGTTTTATTATTTATACTTCATTCATTTTATGGCAGTAGATATGACACATGCTAAATGGTGAGTTTCGGCATATCATCAATAGAAAATAATTGATTCTTTTAAAGAACTCATTAATAATTGCCTTCAATCTCGTTTCGACGTTTTATTTTAGTAGCCGGAATTATGGCACATTGGGCTCTAGAAGAAGTTTGCTTTTATAAAGACGACGCTTTAAATGTCTATGTCACTCATACCTGTGTGACAGTCTCTTTCCAAAGCTTGATGTATACTACATATTACAGCAGCTATGTAAAATCATCGGCTTATGTATGTGTCAGAACGATCATCATTAAAATGAACACAGTATAGTAGGTGCAATGTTTTGGGAATACGTACCGCAACACACTCACATTTGATGCAGTACATCACGCCGAAAGGCGGGCCGAGGTCCGCAAACCACTTGGAGCCGAGCTCCATCGCTTGTTTGCCGAATAAACATTCTGTAACAAATATAAAAACATCATATTAGTATGACAAATCGGTTGTTTATTAGTTTAATACTTCGTAAAGGCATATTAAATTTAGATACAGAACACAACTTGGAAATGTACTTTACGCAGCGACAAAATTCTTTAAAAAGTAACACGCAAGAAGTATTTTTTTTTTTCTATAAAAATCAAGTTAAAAACGCACAAAAGTATAATATGAATAAGAATATAAAATTGCACGGATCAGAAAACGATACAACACAGAATATACCGCATTAAAGAAAACAGCATTCAATGAGTAAACAGTGAACGAACACGATTATTTAGATAAACCCTAAACAAATACACATACGTGGTATTACCGTTTTTTATCTCTCATGTATATGAATAATGATTTGCAGCGAAGTACATACAAGTTTTATCGTCCGTCAAATATAATTTTTGCTTTGATTTATTTTGGATTATTGCACTTTGTCTACGCAGTTAAATGCTACGTAACACGCTACAGGCTACACGGCGTAGTACGTAGGTACGCCGTGTAGCGCGTTAATATTTTTGGGTTTACCGGTTGCTCATTTTACTCTATATTATTTGATTTATAAGTTAGCAGCTATGGTGCCTGCAAGCACAGGTTAACAAGTCGCATTTACATACCGAACTCGTGAGCGAACATCTAAAAATAAAAGTTGCATCGTAGTGTTAAAATGAATGTAAGTTCATACGCGTGCATGCGGAATGACACTCTTGTATCTATGCGAGGGTAAATCATTAGGGTTTGTATTGAGCATGACAGTTTTAAAAATGCTGACAGGTATCAGCTATAACAAATTTATCGCTCTTTTGGTTGGTATTTCGAAACGTTTTCTGTCGCTTGACGCTTCCTGAAAAGCGTCGTCTTACTTGAATATGTTTTATAGGGTTCCGTACCTAAAAAGGAAAAACGGAACCCTTATAGGATCACTTCGTTGTCCATCTGTTTGTCAGTCTGTCAAGACCCTTTGTCGCAGGAACGCGTATAGGTATCAAGTTGAAATAAATAAAACAAAAAACATTTGTGCAATTCACACGCGGTAGAAGTGAAACCTTCAAAAATTTAGGCCCAAGCAAACTCCCATTATGCCTTGGTAAACACGAGTGGAGGGGTACGAAGCAGAGCACAAAGAGAACCACGAATATAAGAAACAATTTATAATGCTTCCTATCTCATTTTCTCCCACGTTAAATCTTATGAATTTATGTGTCTGTCTCTTTTTACTGTCGTTTTTCGTTTCATCGACTTTCAAATCACAACGATGTTAAAAAAGTTTTCCCTTCAAAAATCAAACATTTCTAAGTCAACGCAATAAAAAGTACGGTCATTTATGCAACATGTTTTGATACTCGCATATAAATCAACACCTATAGGGTACTTCCCGTTGAACTAGAATCATGAATTTGGCAAGAAGCAAGGTTTGCAAGCAGCACAAATAAAGAAAATAGTCCGAAAATCGCTAATTTGTAGTTTTATCTTCTTGACTTGACTTGAAACTTATTTTGCAGTTGCATAATTAACCGTGACGTAGGTATATCGTATCGATGAATGGGAGAACATGTTTTTCAACCACAATGTTTTTTGGATAAGTTCATCCCAATTACGGAACCCTTCATTGTGCGTGATCCAACATGCACTTAATATACCATAAATTGGCTAATTATATAAGCTCTGGTGCATCTGATGGTTACCCCGCCTGCCCTTCACCCCCACTAATCCTGCCTTTAGTAATATGTCAGTTCCATGGGATGTAGAGGTACATCAACAATGACGAACAAACTAGAACATCCATTCGACAAGGCCTTTGTTTAACGTAACGTTCAAGAGTAAGCACTTTCCTTAGATTCAAACAGCTCGAAGTTGCAGAATTTTAAATCAATATGCTCTTACTAAAATCTCAATATAATAGTTATGTAACTTTATCCCGCAGCAAGCGATTAGGTGTCGTAGATAGATTCACTATCAGATGCGGCGGGTCGATAAGGTGGCCGGCCTCTATATATAGGCGTCACTGTTATCTTCCTCTCTTAACTATTTAATTAACCTCACTCCCGAGTGCACTGATAACGAATGAGACATGTTGCGTGAGAACATATTGCTCTTGGTGTCCATTTACAAGTAGTAACATTGTCGTTGATCTAGACAGAATTTACGATTCGAACTAAGCTTTTAAACGTTACGGATTACGGCCCATTCCTTCTTACAGAAACGAGGTCTATGTCCCAGCTAAGAGAAACCTTATAGGTTGATTATGCTTATGCTTTTAGAATGTTACATGCTCTGACATTCGTGGACAGACATAACATGCGCCACATTTCACGAAAAAATAATACAATAACTGGTTACAGCGGATAATATAAAGTAGTGGACAACTCAATAACGGAGCTAGACGATATGAACATAGTTGTGGCAAGACGACGTCACGCGTAATGAGGAAGAAGGGTGACGCCAATGATGCGCCGGCGACCCATATTCAGGATGCAACGATCAATACGTATTGCGTTACCGACGAGATACGGCCGACATTATCTCCATATTTTATTACAGAATTTGCACAAGTACGTTAATTTAATTAAAATTGCAAATTATGAATGCAGCTCGAGAAGAAAGTAGTTGTTTATATTTTTTTCCTTTCATGTGCGTGGAGTGCCAAAAAAGCATTATTTACCGTCACACCTACTCGATCGTTAACAGTCGCGGGCGGCGCGAGCGCAGACACGCCGACAAGCCGACACGCCGCGTTCACACACACCACCTATTTTATAAGCCGCGCGTGTTTCTGGACTTGATTGTATGTATATAAAAATATTATCTCCGACATGATTTAGGCATATAAAGTGAGGCGAGACATCGCGTAACCTTCCTTTCGTTTTCTCGGAAACGTTGGCGATGAGCCAGAAACGCTTCGCCAGGGAAATGAAGTATTGGCGACGCCCGTCTTATGCTTCTTTCACGATCAGTTTATGGAATGTACTCGATACGACCCGCTGTTTATTTTGAATGTATCGTCCGCTTAATGGAAATTTTCGCGATTTCATACTTATTATACTATAGGCTATAATAGGTACTATCTCTTCGCCAAAGCCAACAGTAGTTATGCGAAGCGTATCTTTTGTTTAGAAACGTTTAAATCACATTTACAGGAGTGCATTTTCAGTCATTATAATCTGCAACACGAATTCATCTCACAAGTAAGACATATCTCCATATTTTATTAATACATTCTGTCCTCTGTATGTGACCACACATAGGTATCGGCTCGGTACAATTTGTGATCTCCAGAGCGTGGCATGTTCGGCCGGGCTCAGGGTTACTGCATTGTGTCATAGCATCGCATAGATCACGATAAGTATGAGCTGCATGTCAAACCAGAAGTATATGGTCGGCTCATTGAAGTGTGCGCAACTCGCTTCAATAAATCCTCTACATAAAAGGGTTGAAAGAGGCGTGCGCCGTATTTCAGCGCGCGTGGGCAGCGCATAAATTGTTCGTTCTGAATTAGCCTTAAGCAGGATATTTTGACATTCGCTCTGCCGACACGCTGACTAGTTTACACTCGCACTCCGAGTGTGGAAATACTTCACGAGACGATACCGCCGCACAGATTACCATTCATCATCACTAATAAATTCAACAACATCCTTCGCATCGGTGTTTCTGTTAACGAACTGAAGAGTTGGCTTTCTTTTTGCAGTATTATCGTACAGAATACAGTACAGTCAGTATCAAAGCACGTACAGTGCCGGGGGGGGGCGCGCGTGTAGGTGACTCGCCGCAGATCAGTCAGTTTGCTTTGATCAGTGTATCAGTGTATCATTAGATACACACACCCACACGCTGAATGATTGCTCATTGTGCCGCCCCTTGGCGTGCACTTAATATTACGTATACTTCGGTTGTGACGCTATCATACCCAACCCACGACGGCTTACTATAGCTGTGCTATGCTATAGCTCCATACTTTTCTAGTCGTTCTTTATTTTGCGCCAAACTGAGACATAAGCTTATTTGGTATCAACAATAAAGTGAAACTGTTTGTTACCTTAAAGGACTCCGTGTTTCATTTCAATGTTGCCTGTATTAGTCAAATTACATGAGCAAAGTCCTCGGAGCATATTACTTGTCTTCCTTTTTCAGAAGTCAATGAGACGTTTTATTTTACGTCCATATTGAAATGTACAAAAATAGACCGTCCCATTTTAGCTCGTCATTGCTTTAGATTATTTCTGTGGGTACTCTGACATAGTCGCATGCATACCTCCTGACAATCCCATACAAGTGCTAGTCAGGCTTTAAAAATAGTGTGTGTGGCATGATTCGGTAGTCGGTAGGTGTGTCCGTCCTCAGGTGTTGACCGGGCGGCGGCGCGCGACTGTGGTGAGGGGCGAGTATTATGTAAAGCGCGGAGTATCGAGTGTCACCGACAGGTGTCTATCGCCGCTAATAAGAATTACTGTGGCACATTGATTTGATCACCCGCTCCAATGAATCAACCGTAACACTGCCATTACGCGTCTAATAAACACATCAGTAATCTGTATGAATCAACGTCGGTCACGCGTGCATTTTCGAGCGACGGCGCGTCCTCTCGGTGCAACAAATAGCTTTATGGTGTTATAATGGACCGCGTTATTTACAAAACTATAAACTGTGCTATGTTTTTTAGTACCTCTAAATCCGTACAGTATTAGAACTACAACGTTTTTTATCGGCAGCTTGTAAAACTAATTAAATTGGCCGTAGGCGAAGTCCTTACTAAATTAATTGAATGTAGATAGCTGCATACTTCGCTTCACACTATTTTTGTATAACGAGGTGAACTGCACAAATAATACAAAAACGGTTGATAAAATGTGCAAAAAGACTGTGGCGCCTGACTGTATGTTAACATTATAGTGCGAATACAGAGTAGAGTAGTATGAATATATTTTTATATTTAGTTGATATTCGAGATTGCACTGTCTTATTCTTAAGTTCTGTTACAACTGGCAATGAAAGAATCAACCTATGGGTTATTATTAATGACTAAGTAACTGATTATACTTATCCACAGATAGGGACGCAGTATTTATCATTCCCTCATAAAATTAGAGTCCAAAGCACAAACCCGTTGCCCGTCTTGGCAATAATTTTTGTGACCGTAGTGGTCATTCATCCGGAAGTTTATATTATGAGAAAATTCAGAGAATACAATTTATTCAAAAACTTAAAAGTCACACACCATCAAACCATCGATTAAAAAAAATATCCGTAAAACCCGGAAAACAGTCCTCTAGAAAAGGATGTACCTACTTAATATCCTCTTTCATGCGTATTTGGGTGGCCATACGAAAATTAATTTTAGGAGTAACAAATTCCGATAAATTATCTGACACTTAACATAAGCTAATCATACCGACAGTTTACCCATGCATAAACAGTTTTTTCAATTGTATACATAGGTAGCGTAGAAAAAACAGCATCTTGAAAGTTAAAATTATGAATATTGACGCGCAAATGACATCATCATCACACATTAATTAATGTTAATTTACTTAAAATTCGCCAGACTAGCCGGCGAGCTGTTTCGATAATTTTGTCCGCTTTGTTTCCAACACCTGCACTAAAGTTCTCAGGTTACATTCATAAATAAATATTAATTGGTCTCACTCTATCATATAGGAAATAAAATAATGAATTAAATATAATATTACATCTGATTTCATCAGTTAAATCGCAAACTTTACCATATTATTTCACATTGAAGTTACGTAAAACGGTCTAATGGAAAAACAATACCTACTAACAATGGAATCTATAGGCATTTTGAAGGAAATGAAAAGATGCGACATTGCACGACATCACAAACACTTCGCTGGCGCCCGAGTTTGATAAAATTCTTTCACATCAAAGCCATTGTTTCAGTATGTACACAAAGTTGTGGAACAGGTCGGAATTTCTTAGAAAATTGCGAAATTATCATACACATGAATTGACAGTGTTGTGCAAATAAACCAGTAATGTTTTAACTTTTATTTATTTAACGTGTGAACTGAATTAATTAGCGTCGGTTAAAAACGAGTGGAAATAATTGATGCAATAAAAACTGTTAATGTCAACTTCTGCATAGTTGCCGAAGATGTGGATGATAGTCGGTGAACTACGTCTGGTACGGATTGCTAAATAATTTGTGGATATTAGGTACCTACCTACCAAAAAATATGGAATTCGATTATTGTTTTAATTATTGCATAATACCTGAATGAATTTAGACGCAAGATCAAAACTCATAAACAGGTTCACGGAAACTGCGACCCAAAATTTCAGTTACCAAAATATTGTAACCAGTGTAAAAGTTTTAAAAATAAATGCATGTTCTCTTTTCAAAAAAAATATTTTAGCTTCTTTGATAAATCGAAATAGAAGCTGGGACTCTCAATCAGTCTGTGTAGTGTTTAATAAAATTATAACATGCACTTCATTTAACGAGGCGCGAGTCAGACAGCATCACAACGATGCGACGCGACGCCTGTCCCCGATTAAACCTTTATAAAATCGTCATAACTTGCGCTCCAAGATCCAACACAAGCAACTGACTAATGCTTTTATTTTATTCTCAGACTAGTTCGGAAAACATTGACAAAAATAAAGACATTTGTTTTGCTATTAATTTTATTACGTAATAAAAAAAGGCCATGCCAAACAGCTAACAACAAAACTTTCATCTATATTTAGATGTTTTCTCGAAACTACTGCATGCAAAACTGTCAGAGCTAAATGATAAATGATTAATAAATTCAATAATAAAAAAGCCATAGTTTCGCGCAGTTATATGCTCTTCATGTGTCATCGCTGCTGCTCCCGGCGAACAATAAATTATTTTTATAAAAACATTTGAACGCGATGCAAGAAAAACAAACTGGCCGTGCATGCATAATTGTTATTAACAGATATAACGAGATGTTATAACATGTACAGTAAAAGGGTAGAAATATAATATTTATATTAGAACCAATTTTATCGATTGATATCGGTAATGCATAAACAGTTTCTAAAGGAATCTCGATTTCATTAATAAAATACTAATTGGCAGTTTTACTTAAGTTAATTTGAGCTGCAGCGATCGGTATGTCAGTGCGGCGACACCGAGGCGTCACCGTCTCTCGCAAAATCTGCGGGAGATGTTATCATGGCAATAGGCCGTTTTATAGTTGTGCTCGAGTGTAATCGTCCTCGCTTACATTATGTACACGGAATATGCATTGCAAGGTTGACGACATCGGCGCCGGCGCGCCTTCCTGCTCCTACAGACATATCCATTCCCTTTACTGACAGGCCTCCTTAACTTCTCGCCGGTGGTCCTTAACGATTCATAACCGACTTTATCCTATTTAAATTAAAGGGCACATAAATATGCTACTCTCATATCGAGTCTGCTAGTTATTGATAGCACCGCATATTTCTCGACGGCTCGGTTACGTCCAATACCAAAAATAAATTATATCTTTCAACATTTCTTATTTAGTTGAGCTATGTGGAATAAATTAAAATGTTGGATACAGATCATTTAGGTAAACTTATCAATTAAACAGATATTTAAAACATTATAATTCATTTAAAAACAAAACACGACGCTAGTATAACGTTCATCAGTCGGTATCTCGGAGTATAAATTATCTGTGTATTAATAGAGTCTCGTTTCCCTCAACTTTTATTTATTATTGTAGACTTCATTGACTGGGCCTGGCGCCTGCTTGTCGCAATTGTGACTGGTTCTTCTCGTTCTATATGTCCATAATTCAACTTATATATGTTTATTTCCAGTGTATCCTGATTAAAATGCAAGGCGACGTAAAGGCCGTCGTTACGTTGTCGAACCAATTAGTAGGAACCATAAAAATCATACAAATCATTCTCCTTCCTTATTGAGCGTTTTACGTTGTCCGGCGGCGTGATCTTTATTTTCTTATAATTTCGGAACACTATTATATTGCGACAGTTTTACGAGGTGTAGACAGCTTAAGTAGTACAAGGTGCTGTTAATGCGATGCTGGGCACCATATCGGGAACGAGGCGCGAGCTTCGAGTTTCAGAATTCAGCTCTGCACATACAAATTGTGCGCAGCTCGTTAAACCGTTCAGATACTTAATGGCTTGTTATTGAATATGATAACAAAAATGTCCAGGAGCGAGCAGTGGACGTGAGCCAACTTACTCAACAAAAATATCGTATATAATTTATTGGATATCATTCTACGGATGCTTGGGGAGTGAGCATGTCTTACAGTTGCACCTCATAAAAACAAACTTAAAAAATATTTTGCGAACATCTGTCGCCATCGAACCACGGATTTAGACGGCGATGCATATTATGTTTCTCACGGAAAATAATATATCTGTCATTTCGGAATAGTTTTCACAGAGAAAACAAATGACGGGACATTACTTTCTGTCGAAATAAAACGTCTCGTCCTTTACGTGTAGTAAGGTCATCTAACAAAATTGTGACTAATCCAAATCAAAATAGCATGGCGCGGATGGAGATACATCGTGATTGACATCATCTCGTCTTTGAACTGAGAATAAGCATTAGGTACCCGTAAATAAGCATTAGGTACCCGTAAATTAAATCTATCCTTCTTTTATTCCGACACGCCCATAGGAACAGTGTAATTGGCCGAATACAGCTTTACCTTGCTGCGCCACTAGGCATTCGCGATTATGGGATCCTTGATAAACACATTTGGTACTACAATCATTCAACAAAAAGTCCTGTATAGCACTTTAAGAAGCTGTGTCAACCCATGAATCATAAGCAGGCGCATGGGCAGTGGGCATGGCCGTAAAAAAACATTGAATGGCAAATAGTTGTGTCTACCTTCGGGTACGCCTACTCAAATCAAATACCGCCTCACTTACTCAACAGAGTTATCAATCAGACGCAAGAATGCAAATTTTAATTGTGGCCGGGGCTGGGTGTGCGTCGCGCGATATTATGATCGCAATTTATTCGCACGATCGCTGTGCGCATGCGCGGGGCGGACCCGCACGCACCGCCACCGCGGGGAGGGCACAACCGCCAATTATGAATAAACTAGCTCTACTACTATGTTAATAAGACTTGAGATTTTTCCTCGGCGATTTCACCAGGCGAGTACACTCATTAATGGTTTTGTGGCACCGTTATCAGAACTAGTAGAAAGCCTCATAATAATATCTGAGTAATTATGCAGACCTCCACTCGTGCGCATACTTGCAATAATTATGTAAAAACAGCGTACGGAATGTTGTTAGGCAAAAATGTTTATTTGATTAATGCTAAAATTAATTCAGGGTCTTACGAGTATTAAGACCCCCATACCAATAACTAATGTGGCTAACTCACAAATTCCAGCGCCTAAGAACCCAAAAAGACCATAATTATAATATTTTGAAGTAAATCGGTTGACAGATATTGCTGTACGACAATTTTTTCTTAATTCAAATCTAATTTAATATTTTTAATAAATTGTTGACATGTTATTACATCTAATTTGAATTGAATTTCAAGATTAAACTCAATTAAGCGCGTAGGTTGTACAAGAGAGATACAGAGTAACCGGCTAACGTTCCAAGGTATACTGATAGCGCTACAGACTAATCTGCGTGCGCAATTTATTTGCCAAACATGTAAACAAACACGAATTTTCCACTCAGACAAACATAAATTTGCAAGTGTAAATAAAGTTGATTTTAGACCGACTAGAATTGTTGAAAAAGTCATAAAAAAATATGAAGTTGTCGCGCAAACTGAACCTTATGTGTAGGCATTACAGTTGTTTTTTCTAAAACTCGTGTTTGTTTACATGTTTGGCAAATGAATTGCGAACGCAGATTATATGTGTCACTTTTCCTTTAAAGCTCGTGTCAACTAGTTGGATATCAGATAAGGTACTATTAGCAGCATTACGAAACGTATGTTTGAACTTTCACGAGGTTTCCAGTCAAATCCCACAGGGCGAGACATAGCGCAGTGTGGCGTGGGCTTGACCCCATTTCCTGGTCTAAATATAATTTTACTTGATCATTTAATTATATGGAGATTAATGGGCGGGTGGGGACGACAGTATTCACGTTAATAAACAGCAACATGGTGAAGCCTGGTCTACGACTCGCGCCACCGCCACGCCACTACAACGTCACCGATGCGCTACGCCAACGCTTCACTCTTGCCGATTTCGTAAGAAGTTAAACAAAACACGAGTGGCGTAAGTATTTATTAAATTCAGCGACACTTGCTGTTACGAGTGTAATAAACAACTTGATCGAATGTTACTGTTACTCCCAGAAACTTACGCTTCTAAAAACACATGATATCAACCATAACACACTGATTATATTAGACTGCATTAGCTGTAGACTTTAATTTGCCGCGATAAATGTCATATAAATCGCAAATAACGTTTTCGGTAAACTACTGGAATAGAAAACCAATCAGAATTTAATCCTTGATAATTTATTGGCGATCGTGTATTTTAAATTGGAACATCATCGATTCTAGGAGTACCTATAATAACAAGCAAATAGTATGACGTGTTATTAAAGTATTAAGTCAAAAACAAGGTTAAATGACTGCATGCAGGTCTGATAATGATGGCGTCGACTGCACGTAGTCTACGCGGGTGGGCTGCATACACATATCTGATGCATAGTTGCAAACCATGTCATTTACATCTCAAGTAATCGTGTCGCCGAGCGGCACCAACTTTAATTCGATTATCTTATCGATTTTGTTTTCATATTTCCACTCAAATATCATAAAGTTAAACCAATAAAGGCTTTGTGAAGGCTAAGAAGTTGGCGCTGCGCAGAAAGGAATAGAAACGACACTTTATTCACTATTTACATTTGAATTGGATAATGCGGTGCGTACCAACTTTCCCCAGAGAACTAATCACTTGGATTTGCACTACGTCTGCATCTTGAGTGTTAACAATAATATCATTGGACTATCCTGATTAAATTATGTAAAGGGAAACTGTTAGTTTCACTTAGAAATACATTTGATTTAACCGTATCCTCAGTTCCATAGCTGTTACATAGTAAGTGAGCTAATACACGACCATAAGAATTTCTAGCATATGTAGAAACATCGTGTTAATAAAAAAAACTGGCCTAGTGCGCGTCGGACCACGCACAATGAAGTCCGTAGTTGGCATGAATTTATCCCAAAAACAAACTTAACATTGTAGTTAAAAAACATGTTCTCCCATACATCGATATTAGTCACGGTCAATTCTTCGACTGCAAATTTAAGTTTGTAAACGCATTTTTTACTTGTGCTCTTGTGACCTTGCTTCTTGCCAAATTTTATGGTTCTAGGTCAACGGAAAGTCTCATAAAGGTTTTGATTTATTTGTGAGTATCAAAATATTGTCACATAAATGGCCGTATTTTTTTGTTCCGTTTACTTAAAAGCTTGGTTTTTTTTGTGCTCTAAGGGATCATACACTTACGTATTTGATATTCATTTCAACTTGATACCTCTACGTGTTCCTGAGAAAAATGTTCTTGAGAGACTGACCGACAGACAGACGGACAACGAAGTGACCCTATAAGGGTTCTATTTTTTCCCTATGGAATATGGAACCCTAAAAACGGCGCTTATAGTAAATGTAACGCAAAATGGAAACAGTTTTTGAAATGATACAAAAATAATATTTTGGTAAATTGTGCTACAAAAACAAATCTCGTAGCGGCGTAGGCCCTGCATACTTCATCTATTGTTGGTAATATCTCTAGCTAAACTTGTTTTATTATATGGACAGTTCTTACCTATTACAAATGGTACCATTAAATTAACTAACTACCGATTTTACCCGTAAATTAAGACAGATCTACTGATATCTAGGCTCGAATTACATACATACATCAGCCAATGTTTTTTTTTTTAAGCTAATTAAAACTCTTTAATTTACTAGAAGTGTAATCAGTATGCATAATCTGAAAAATGATAGTATACGAGTATATCAGGTGTCTAAATTTGGCAAACTCATTAATCATTCAAGATAATCTGAAAAGCAATAGTGAGTATCAAGCTCTCCACTTTTCGCGAGACTCTTATCAATGTAGTATCAAGATAAGCACCATTGTGGTACAGGCAAGGAAAGACCGATAATGTAATCACTGGAAACAATATCTACTGAATTATAAGATTACTAATTATTGTTATTACCCGAATGATTTATATTTATACCGCTTTTAAGAATCGTTTTGTTTTTATCACAATTATGAGAAGTTATTATTTGAGAAATGTGGCGAGAGGGACAGTCGGACGGTGGGCTAAAAGCGTTATTTATACGTGTTTGGTGACAAGACGTCTCTCTGCGCCCGCGCCTCTGGCCGCCCTAATTAAAATTTAAATTTAAACCCGACTTTAGAATTAATTTAGGTACCTACCTTCCTTTACCCTATAAATACTGTCACTGAAGCAACACAGATCCCATTTTGATAAAATATTTGGCGCTGAACCTACACAAGATTAATGATTTTATTAAAATAATATTTAAAAAAAAGACGATAAAACGGATCTCTTTATTGGTCGTGTGTAATAATCCTAAAAAGATTTTTTTTCGAAAAAAAGTTATGTCGATCTTGTCGACTCTACCGCATTGGACAGGACCAAGTTTATATTATATGATTATGGAACAAAGGACAGGACTTTTCACGCCAATTTGTAACAAAAAACTTTGAACTTGATCTAGTAGGTCTTTAAAAAAGACGATAAATGAATATAAAGTTGTCGAATGAAGCAAATGTAGTGTATCAATCTCAATCGAAAAAAACTATTATAGCCAGCAAACCTTGGTTTTATCCAGCTAATACAGTAGTACATATTATACAGAAGCAATTTAACTGAAAATTTTAAGAAGTTCAACGAAATACATACACAAGTTCAAATACATGTGGAATAATAGGTTGTATTACGTAAATAGCATAACATTTTTAAGTACATAATCCTATTACAAGTTTACGGTAAGCTTGCTAGACTTGCACATACTCGTAGTTGCAATACGCTGCAGCAGCCCTAGCGATGGCGTTGTGTGGAGTATCTCGTGTCGGCCTCATGTTTCAATAGATGTCCTAGTGAATGATACGTCAGCGGGTGTTAGGTGCAGTAGAGTGCGCGGGATCCGCGTCCGTTCGCATCAACAACGCGCATTCATTTACTACATAAACCCATTGACAGCACATAAAGTCGCTTTCAGTTCGCGTCAGATAGACACGGACACGTTTCCCTTTCGAGCTCCTACGACCACAAGCCAGTGAAAAACTTCTGTTACAAAAGTGCTTTCTATAATTAGTTTGTTGCTCAATTCAAAATAAAATGAAAAGGTGATAACAAATGGAGGGCGAAGGGCGTGTCGGAGAGTTTGAGTAATGGCCGACGCGGGCGCTTCGCGTCTTGCGTCGCGATCGCCCCATGCGCCCGCGCTGGTGACGCGCCCGGATTTGAATACAATGCCGCGATACCTCAGGGCCGCCCGCGTGCATGCATGCATAATCCTTATGCAGTTTATTTAAAATCTGCCACATTCTCCGCAAGACTGATGGCTACATCTACGAATCTGTGAACAATACGCCGACATACACCCACACGAATGCTTTTCGTACCAATTGACCTCCATTTGTAGTCCATTTGCAATTATAGTGACGGTCGAACGTCGGCTGCAGCTGGAAGTTATTGACTCCTCACTCGTTTTTTATTGTGGCCTAAGGATCACATTCAAGCCTGCGGTGCCACCATGACAACGTCTGGTTGTACAGGCCATATATGACAATGAAGTCTCGGTAACCGCAGTTACTCGTTAAGAGAAATGCCGCATAAACATGTCTGAAATGAAGATAAATTCCCTGTTGAATAGTTTGAAATATTAGCTCGGCTCGAGTGGCGACTGTGGGTGTCGCTACGAACGCCAACTACACCGAGCCCACTCGTCTTCCTGCGCACACGCACCGTTCATCTTGCTGAAGGTAGCGCATCCTGAACCCTAACATTACATGCATTATTATGTCATGTTAATGTTAGCAATGCGATGTCGCTCATGCATATGTAATTTGCATCATAGTGAAACATACTTCAGTGTTTATTTCGACTGCCGACGTCAAATAACAAAGGAACTGATGACCAATCGACCTTTAGCTTGGACAATTATCTGAAGTGACGCAATGCTCGCTCGGCACCTAGACGTTCTGAACTCAGTATTGCTCTATGTGGACATCGGCCATGGTACAATATTGGTTATAAAGCGAGCAAAAAAACTCGTAGACAATGAAAGGAGGCGAGGGGGGCGGTGTTGCGTCCTCGATAGCTACGCGGCGGCAGCAGCAGCGTCGGCCCAACCAATGCCTATTTGGGAGCAGAGGGCTCCCTATTTGGAAGGCTGCGTTTCGAGTCGAGATCGATATCGAGCGGCCGGCGCAGCGATGCGACGCCACCCGTCAACGAGCCGTCACTCTCGCGCAACCTCCTTTATCGTTATTTTACATTACACCGCTACATCATCTACAAAAGTATATTTTGACTTAAATAAATATATTGCTCTCGCGTTTGAAATTGTTTTAATTCAACTCAGAAATATTTATGTGGTCTTAAAACAATCGATAACCGTAACCTAAATTCGAAGTAAGCGCTCAATCGAGTTAACAACTACGTAAAACAAATATAAGTATAAATGATTTAACTGTTAAATGTATTAGATATCGTTATAGTACAGGCTACGTAACACACATAATACCTTAGAACAGCTTTGTATATGAGAGTGGATGATCTCAGGAGGTTGTAAATATACAATCACGAATATTATTTTTTGCATCTTTGTTAACAGTGTGCAGCACGACTTAACACTTCAAATAATAGGGGCCATATATTATATACTCGTACGTACATACAGTAAGTATATTACTGCTAAATTCTAGTATCCATGAAAGGTCTGTTTCTGGGGAAGCGTTCAGCAATAAGTTTCTATGTACGATTCTACGAGATCATGATAATAATTTCTATGACTGATTATTTTAGATTTATCATGATTAACTAACCATATCCGTAGATTATATTGTGAATTGTATCTTATCAACTTTCTTATCGAATTAAACAAACGTTATTTATTTAGTGACTCAAGCGGTAAATGAGTGAATTTGCAAGGTCGTTCATTATTTACTGTCGTTGTAGTTATAAAATGAAAAGGCCACCATTATGACGACGACGTGTAAACTGTTGTAAGTTCTGACGGACGGTGAGGCCACCCATCACTTCGTCTGCAAGTGGGTCTACTGTCTACACACTAAACTGTGTGTTTAGTATGAGTAATGCTAATTTATGAGGGGCTCATACCTGTATATCAACGTAGCAGTATTTCGCTGTGACCGAATTACACTGACCGAACAGTTTTCAACGCATTCTGTTCTATCATCAAATACCTCGTAAAATGTCTGAGCATTCACGTAAAACGTGCTAATAAATTTATGGACCAGCATACATTAAGTCGTTAAAAATCACACAAATTTCAAGACAATTTATTCGGTGTTGAAATAAAAGAAAGTAAGCAAAATTTCCGCTTGTTTACTTCTAGGTTTTGATCTACCATGAACGTCTCAAGTCTGGTTGCGAACATATTTTCCCAAAGTTGTGTTTGTTTACAAAATCATTTATTAATTTAATGACAGAAGTTTTAATTAAAATATAGATTAATTTAGTTACTGCTCCAATATTAGAAATGGCTGTCCAGTTCACTAATAGTCGTTAATTACAGTGTAGTTTCCGCTAACATTACCAAGAGGATATTTTATTAGCGTCAGCTACAACTGGGTACATCGCCGCTAGGAGGAACGCCTCCACGAGTAAACATGGTGGAATGGTCTCAGCTCAGATATTCGCAGCAATTAAATGCGTGCGTGCCCGCAATTTCATGCGAATCGTACTTCGGGTCGGCGGTTGGCAAAGCGAATTTCGCTAATGCGAGTGGGTATTAAAAAGCATGGTCATATTTATAACGTGACGTGAAACCACGGCGCGGGCGGCGCAACGGGCGCGCGTGCGCGTGCCGTTAAGCTGAATGAGTGCTCGTTAAAAAGCAACCCGCCGTGTAATTAGCAGCCGGGACTACATAAGCCAATGAAAATAAAACAAAGTCGCCATGTCCCACGGCCCCGGGCGCCTCGTGACTGCTCTCACGGATCCATCACGAAATTTTACACTCGCACTGCATCTTATTAAGTGTTATGAAAGGCCTCTTGTAAGTGACAGTGCCTTTTAAGGCAATCCAACGCCCTATGCGATACCGCGGGCTGACCATTTATGCTGCAAGCGGCTCTTTATATGTAACTAAATTTTATTTAAGTTATTGTAAGAAATGTCCTTCTTATTTATCTTAGGTTTGTTTAGGTTTACAACTGTAACTTGTGATTTTACGGAAATTTCAAGTGGAAAATGACTAGAGTGATAAATGAAATAAGTTTGCTAGTGACTCTACAGTTTTATGTAACTAGAAACAGCACTTCATTATTTTCTTTTTACCATTGCTTGATTTCAATATGAAGGCCCCGCCGGACAAACTGGTACTATATATGTATAGTATCTATACCTTCCTTGTATGCTAAATCCAGCTGAAACGTATAATTAGTCATAAATATTTGTGTCAGCTTACCAAGCATTCAAATGAA
This sequence comes from Agrochola macilenta, assembly GCA_916701695.1. Classification (NCBI taxonomy): domain Eukaryota; kingdom Metazoa; phylum Arthropoda; class Insecta; order Lepidoptera; family Noctuidae; genus Agrochola; species Agrochola macilenta. The sequence continues at coordinate 13,025,062 of OU753562.1, forward strand.
ATAAAAAAATATGAACGAAGGCATAGGAACATGTGATGGCAGCAGAAAAATACCTGCATGGCTTAAGGTAACAATTCAATCAAAAGGTTGATCAGAATGTACGTTAAACGAGACGTAAATAGGAAAACGCAGCTGCCGGGGGTGGTTATTATCGCGTCAGTAAGAGCGAGTTTTATCTCTCAATTTAGTGATAATTTCATAAAGCGGCGCAGGCGGCGCCGGCGCACGGCGTCTCGCGCGCGGGAGGTCCGCACTTGCATCGCTTAAGGTAACACTAATTGCAAACCGCTTTAAGGACGCTGATCGATAACACGATAATGTCTTTAATGCCGGTCCTGTGTCGGCTCTGAACATTACATTTTGTCTTGTCGACTCACAAAAATAATTATCGCTCCCACACATGTGCCGTAACTTACTACAGAAACGGTATGGGGCCCAATAAACGTGAATTTACTCGAAATACCGTCATACATCGCCAGGTCATTAGATTTGTTAGCGATGTCGGCACATAAATCCTAAGATCCCTCGGTTGGTATGCGACATAGCCGCTCGTTTAAGATGGAATTGATATGAGTAAGGCGCAAGGTGCCGCGTGCCTTCACGCCCTTCGGGAACACTCAAACATGGATTTTTCTGCGTGTTTCGCAAGTATATATAACCCTAAAAAGTGGGTACCCTCATTAATGAAAACACAACCTATAGTTTTTTATCACAAGGAAAATCAATGAATCTGTAAGAGACACCAAGTGAACAAACACATACAGTAGGAAAAATAACCGTAAACAAAAGCTTCTAGGAAAAAATACAGTAAGTGAATGGAATTCGGTTAGATTCAGATGTGAGGAAAATACTAAAGTCAAGGAGATTGAGGATATGCCAGCCGAGGACGACACAAAAAGTAAGGCAAATTCTTGTGTACAAAAACTTAAAAAACCTTGTATTTAAAACTGCATTTTAACGCAGGTTTCTGGACATCGTACAATTCTTTTACATAAAATGCTAACGACCTAAATAAAACTGTTTAATATGTACGTAATGTTCACATGTATAGTAACTCGTATGTGCGGGAGGCGTGAGACCGTGGAACAATTTAGCACGGCGCAAGAGAGCACAAATTGCAACCAGTTGCATAACATGCATTATTTAAACGCGACAACCTTATAAGAAAGTATTAATGTGATAGAGACTACGTACGTCGCATGCGGTGAGTCAGAGCGAGCTCAATGACCCTCGCTCACCCGCCGACGCATACTATTCCTGTGCTGCCATGCACTACATTGCTTCATTTCGAAACACTAGCTAACTTTCAAAAATCACAATTAGTGTCAATCATAATCACTACAATCCTCTAAAAACAACTTCCTCCTTGACCCGGCTGCCAACACGAGCGCTCTGCATCACACCGGCGCAGGCGCACCGCCATCGACACTATTTATGTACAATTGTTATAAATGATCTCATCAAAGGTCTACGTACTCTCGTAAACAAAATTAGTTCAGGCGACCTTCGAAAAAAACATTTGCCTATTTATTATGCCCACCGCACTACGAATTGTATGGTGAGTCATGAAACATTTCTCAAACGTTCGTCTATGATACAATATCGAAGGTTTATCGCAGCAGGCCTCATGCGACAACAGACGGACAGGATCGTGTCAGTACATCATTCATCAGCTGGCCGCAAACGTGTAAATTTGCATACGACCACGAGTGCAGTCTCGCGGGCGTCGACTGGAATTAAAGAGGGTCGAGAGAGCCGATCTCGTGTCGATACTGTCACATGACTAATGGAGCAGGCGCCGATCACAGATATCGACAAATAAAAATATGGCTGGGGCACCGCCGCCGCCGCTGAGCTGCGCCGCGCTCCCACAGCGTGCGGCAGCGCGTGTGATTCACCGTGCGACAAAACTTGTCACTTGCTGCCCGACAAGTTGACGTCTCCATCATTTTAACGGATCACACATCCACACTTATCGATATCATTATTTACAAACAACAATTTGACAGCAACACGATATACTGAAGTCAGCTGAAGTCGTGAAGGTGACATATCAGAAGATGAGTTTCCCGGCACCCAGCAGAACAACTGCAATACCCATCACATCCATCTAGGACGAATTCTACGTTGCAATTCTAGCGCACTTCACCGGGTGACAAAGATAAAAATGAAAAGTATATGTGCCTGCAATTTCAGCGGAGTTTTTAAGAGTGAACACCTGAATGATAGCAGTGGTGACCCAGTGGCAACGGCCGTGGCTTACGAGTTGTCGTTGTGGATAGACGCTTTACTTTGTGTAAATCTATTCATGACCACTTGCTCTCAAAACGGTGAAGGAAAACATCGTGAGGGAACCGGCATGTCCTAGAACCAAAAATTCGAAGACGCGATGTGACATCTACTAACCCACACGGGCCCGCGTAGTGGATTACGGCAAACTCCCTCTCTAAGAGAGGACGCCTGTGTCCCAGCCGTGGAAACATTATAAGTATATAAAAAAACTTGTATATAAAAACTTGTATATAAAAACTTGTATATAAAAAGTTGTATATAAAGCTTGAAATCTCTTTTTTCTACACAGCATAATACCCCTTGGTAACTGAAATCGGTATGATTTAGTACAATTATCAATATATTTCAGCGATATTAAAATAAATCAATTGCTATTAGCCCCAATTTCTATTACCTCTTGCCTGCCATAAATATTAATCGTTTACTATTAAATTAGCAATATTTGTAGTATTTGTAATATAAACGAACGAAAACGGCTTTTCGAGCCGTTTTCGAGAACGTGATTACAAATATGTATTATTATATTACAAATACTACAAATATTGCTAATTTAATAGTAAACGATTAATATTTTAATAGGGGGTTTACGGGGGTGAAAAATCGATCTAGCGAGGTCTCATAGCTGGGAAAATTATTTCTCTCCGTATTTTCATTCGAGCTGAGGTCGGCCGCCCAGGTACTAAAATTAATACATACAATTAAAGAAATATGTAAGTCTTTTCTTGACTCAAAATAAATATTTTAATGTGAACATGCAGTCTATAACGTCCGTTGGGCAGTTTAGTTATTAGGCGGTGCGCCTTGGGCGGGGGCGCCCTTCTCCGGCGGGACGATAACTAAAGGTCAATGACTCGCTTACTTTATCACTGTTATGCAACTGCACGACATTCAGGTGTCAAATGGTGGAAATATACTTATCTATTTACTCTGTAACGTTATCGCGACGGGAAAATTTATCTCTAGCACTAATAGTTCCGAGAAAAACGTTATCTTAAAAAAAAGTAAATCAAATGTAAATCTTTGAAACACTTTTATGTTCCACATAATTTATGTGGTATAAAATAGGTTTTTTCATGTATCATTCTTTAAATATTTTTACATAAAAAATAGACCATCAAGTTTCTACTGGGCATACCGTCTTCGTCTTCTAGTAACGTCGCTGGCCCGGTCTTGTATCTCCGTCTTTTATCGCCGATAAGCAAATCAGATACTTATATCAAAGATACTAGCTGCTTAGAAAGTGCTCGATGGATTAAAATGGTAGAAGACCAACCTATCATAAAAAGTAATGAGCACTGTCAACGAGTAAAAGTCAGGACAAACTGTAATTAGGAAAACTGTTTACGTAGTTAACGTCATTGTTTGTCGGTAGGAAAAGTTTGACGTACATGAATAGGCGAGCTCGTGAAATAGATTACGTTTACGAGGTCCAGCGGAAGCGCGTCTCGCACTCATTAAGTACCGGGACCTTGCCAAATGTTAGTGCAGGCGCTGGTCGGGGCTGCAGCAGACGCGGCGCGGGCGACGACGGCGCGGCGGCGCGAGGACAGACGCATCCGCAGCGTCGCGTGACGCGCCATCACCACTAAATATATCGCCGCGACAATGAGACACTACGCCGCCGCCCGCCGCGCGATATTTGCCTAAAACTGAAAGTGCTAAACTTCTCTACCCGCTTTTGTCAGCCTTAATAAAAGGAGGTTCAACAACCTAGCCGAGAACACGAATGACGCTTCGTCTAGATATATGCGGTATGCGGTTAATATCTACTGAGATCGAAATAAATCGCTAGGATTATTGCCAAGTGGAAAATCATTATACCTAATATATTGGACGCGTGGAATTCACTTTGACAATATTTTGACAGTGTGCGGTCTAGGAGCTTTAGTTTAGAGCCGCTCACTACGAACAGCGCGCCAGACTTTTATCATTATTTTTATTTTCTTAGCGTTTTGTAATAGTGATTCATCGGATTCTGCTTAAGGATCTATTTCGATGCGGCTATTAATGTGACCGAGTATTGTTATTTTAAGCCTACTAGAATGAGCGTAAGTTAGAATAGAGATGAAAGTTTTTGTGCGTTTCGCCACATGCTGTGTCGGCGTCGCATGTATTAGTGTGTCGTCAGAGTAGGCGTGCCCTTTATCTGCGCTCGCGAGTGGTGCCGCGAGCAGCGCTGCGCCCGCGCCGCCGCGCCAAGAGAAACGGGCGCCGCCGGTGCCCATCTAAGGAGCGCAACTGTACAACCGGCCCAACTGCCCCCTATTTAGACTGATCAGCCCGTAATTTTGACTTGACATCTTAGCGCAGGCCCTCGTCTAGCAACTTAACGCGAAAATTAGCAATAATTATAAGTTGCAAACGAATAGTAAAATAAATTATGGTATGGGAGCTATTTTAAGAAACTGCATCCGTTACTTTGTATTCGCAACTTTCAAATGGTGATTATGTTCATAAAACTACAACTTTAGGTACTTGCACGATTAATTTAAAGCTTAGTAGATACTGTGATTAGCATACACATTGGCTTTTATCAATGCAACTTATTAGCTACCTAATGTATTGGCAAAGCAATGCGTGACATGACAGTTACATGAAAACGACAAATTGTAACGCACACAAGTATAGGAACCCCTATTAAAGTGAAAATTATGTCGGTAACAAAAGTCTGAAGTTGAAGTAGTAAAACCACCAACTTGACATCTAGATAGATGTCAAGTTGGCACACTAAGTAGGTACCTACACAGTTTGTTGCGGTAGTGAATCTATCATGAAAAGCGTTTCTGTATTTTTTGGTTGATTTTGTCGCATAGATACAAAGGCATTCAATAAAATAATATAATATAATAGTTTATTTTCCAAAAACTTAGTACTAATTTACAATGGCAGTGTGGCAACAATTTCATCTCATCATCAATATCCCAGTGCAACTCGATACGCACGTAAGTACTTCACTGCTCGATGATTTGTTTTCAGTACCCATAAAGCATGTCCACATTGTATTCTTTCTGGAACATCGAACATGAACACTGTAAAACAATGGTTTAAAGCAGGAAAACATTCATCAAGCGCGAGGCTGTGCTTAATGCGCCCCTGTTGCGAGGTCGACGCACTGTCATTACGTACGTGATGTATGTATCGCATAAGCCAAACGCACTACTACAGATGTTCCAGTTTTTTCGCTAAGTAGCCTGGGAGCGAGCGCGACTCCGCGACGCTCAATTATCTCCACAATATAGGATTAGTAAAGAATGCCCTCGAGCTGCGGCCCGCAGACAGCGAGACGACCGTTGATACTCTACACCGCAATCAATCGCTCCTGTTTCTAACTACACACTACACGTGCACACACTATTATGTACTCGCACACTATTATAAATAGCTGTGCGACGACTGCATTAGCTGCGGTTCAAATGACTAAACACTATCCTGATTGTAAACTGTGCTACATTTACATATTTTAAAACAATGGAAGGATGGTCGTAGTTATTTAAATCAAATACCTGTGACAGATTGTCCTCGAAGTTTTTTCACAAGGTGTTCAGTACCTATAGACATACATAGTAAGTATCTACAACCTTTACAATGTAGAATTTCAAATACGTAACTCCAACACAGTGGAAATACACAGTTTTCCTGAAAGCCTACAGAAAACGCGGTCTAATTAAAAGTACGCGAAGGAAATATGTAGAATCCTCGGACGCGTTAGTTGAGAGAACTGTTCGTAACTCACTGTACATACATATGACAATCAATTAAGAACGCCTGCCTACTTCGCGCACATATACGCCTTATAATACTTTACTTTACATTAAAGTGAACACATACTCTCAACTGTCATTGCTGTCAAGAAAGATAATAACGTAACTGCATACTTTGTGTAACAGCTCTAAGTCGTTTGACAACATAACTTAAAATACTCACGCGTAAGGACATAGTTTACACACATAGGCACTTACAGGCTTTGCGCTCAAGAGCTTGGATATGAAAGTCACACTAGCATTTATCCAAACACGTTTCGCGACCGATTGAGAAGAGTGCTCGGATCCATTACGTGCTGCGTGAATAAACAAACTGTCGTCGCTCGATTATCGCCATTAGTGCATCTGAAATAAGTGCGAGGTTCGCGAGCCCAAGTCCACAGTCGTGTTTGTTGTCGACGCTCGAACAGCTCCGGCAATGGCCAATCTCTAGGAAATTGACATTCGGCGCCAAAAGGAGCTCTGTAAGTGATTTTGAGTGCACCATTTGGCGCGAACAGAGCGCGGCTAAATATTTATCGAGTCTGGATTCATAAATGGCAGCGTATTTGTACTTTATTCCGAAATACTCATCGGCATTGGATTTATATAAATGTTATCATTAATATTAAATCATTTTTATCCAACTATTATGAGAGAGAAAAAAATACAGATAACAATACTAGTTAATGAAAGCATGTTGTCGCACAAAGAATGGCCTTATGGAAGTTATCGACCCGTTTTAATTTTTCAGTCGTTAATTTGTATTATTTTATCAATGAACTACATACGAATGTGTATTTTTCTTCACCACTAATGCCAACATCAGACATACCGGCACGTCGACAAAGCACCTTTACGAAAATGTACCTACAACTAAAAAAGCAAACAAATGTGTATAAACAGACATAGAAATAATAAAGTCATACATAACTCATTTAATTTTTTGACATCTGACAGGTACAATAATAATGGTATAATTAATTAAAGTGCTCATCTTTTGTTTTCTCAATACCAATGCAAACGATTATCATGCCAATTGGTACTGTAAAGAAAATGTACTTCTAAACAAACAATCAACACTCGAATGGCCACATCCTGTCGGTTTTTATTTGCAAAGTCTGTCCGGTCGGTTTGTTAGTTAGCCACCAGTTAGTAAACTATGCTGCGAGTATATTTGTAAGAAACGAGGAAATTTTATTATAGGCACACTTGACGGGTTTCATTACCTACTTTTTATTTGTCAAGGTAATACGTACGCAACGAGAACAGCATTGATGCTTACAAAAAATATTCGCCGACTTTTTAATTTGCATCAATTTACTTAAGCTTTTAAAATAAGCTATGTTATTTTTACCTTAATGAAAAAATCTTTTGTAAATGACTGAATAAAATAATTAAAGGTACCTATGCAAGGAACAACTAAATAAATAATATATATATACCTGTATATATCTTTTATTTATTTAGTTGCTCCATATACAACGGATGAAAAGGAGTGAAAAGAGGAATTTGTTCAAAATTTGCTTTCAAGAATCCATTCTATCTATCAAGTGAAAACTCTACAATAGGATTTTCCGTAGCTTATCAATTTCTCTTATTTTGTTTTTATTATAATATCAATTTAAACAACTTAGTAATAGTACAATTGTATCGAAACTAATGTAGCATCATGCGTCGTCAGCGCTACACTGGCGTAGCATACGCGGCGTCTAAGCAGCGGCTGTATTGCTTAGCGGCTACGCGTCGTCTACGAAACTACCTCTAGTTTCGTAGACGACGCGTAGCTGCTTCATCGTAGGGTCTACGTCTACGATGGATACAAGTAAGCGACGACAATTTGAACTGACGGTGCTTTTAAACATCAAATTGAGGCTCTCCTACATCAATATAATTTAATGGGAACGATGTACATAAAAGATGCCATTCAACTAAAAAGCAGTTTGTAACTCTGATGGAGTTGTGGAAAGATTTATTTAACTAACTAGTAACTATCCAATAATTAAAGCAAAATAACTTGAGAATAAAATTCCGCTAGATAATTTAAATCTGCAGTTGACTAAGATTTTATGCCGGACTCCCAGTCACACATAAACACTGCGATAAGAATCCTTTTGCATTATAATAATTTAATTGCTAATTTATGCGCGTGTATGTAGTAAACAAATGACGACGCCTCATCACACCTGTGCTCACCCAATTGACTTATAAACTCAATATTGCTCAACGATTGACTCCATTGAACCTATTGTCCAGCTAGTATTAGAAATGTCCTACATGACCCAGCCGCAGTACCTACTCAGTGTCCTAATTAACTTCAGTCCACTACGCACATTTATATCGAACGTTATAGTATTAACTCAAACACTAAGGGTCTCGTTATTCATTCCCCAGTATGAATAATTAAAATATTGCGCAGTGAACTCTGATGTTTACGAGACAATCGCATGCAAATTACTTACTCGTACACGAGTGTTATATGTAATTTGTATCATGTTAATTATGACTACAACTGTTCTTATCTTCGCGCTGATGAAATTTTATACCCTTGTCGCGAGAGCGCGGACGTAAAGCCATGAACGTTATTACTTTTGTTCCAGTGCAGGAAATTCAAAGGAGTTAGATTTAATGCATCATAACTAACTATCCTATGTCGGGGTTATGAGGATTGACAAACGCGATGGTGTAAGGTTGCACTAGAAGCAGAGAGGCGCGAGCGCAGCGCGCGGCGGCGGATGCACGTGCGCGGCGCAATGGGCTAGCGTGCTGAAGCGCGGCTTGCACTTCCGACTCACATTCATTCCCGCGCCATTCATACAACTGCGTCATTCATTTAATTCAAGTTCATAACGAGACCCGTACGTGGGAGGAGCTCAGTAAGTCGGCCGACACACCCGCGCCCCGTTCTCGGCGACATCTCGCATTATCCAAAACTTTAATTATCGATAAAGATAAACAGAATCGTTTGCGGGATCCGAACACTCCTCGCCGAAAATGTTCATAAAATAAATCGGATCGCTCAAAGTTCCGAATTGCATTTATCGTTTCTCCGTATTCAATCGCGGATACTTTAAATTCTTCAAGGTGCGCAATATTTCACGGGTTCTTGAGAGTAAACTTCTAATTAAATGCCGACGGTGGCATCTCCGACACCGGACGTTCTCCTTAGGGGCCCGGACAGCTACAAAATGATCGAATTTAAGGATCGAGACAAGGTGTAGGTGGCACGCAGAGCGGCGCGGCGCAGCGGCCGCGTGGCGCCGAGATGGTATCGCTGCGGCGTGGCGTCCCACCAGCGTGCGATACTTTTCTAACTTTTTGGTTTGGCGGGTCGCGCGGGGGCATATTGTGTGCAATTGTAGCACGCGAGGGCACCGCAGGCCGACGACCCTCCCGTCGGTCGCTCCGTATAATCCGACAGCATTATGGTCGACCCGGCGCCTTTGTAGGCTACCGGCTTAATGAGGGCCGTGGGTGGCTTATGACACGTCAGGATCTGATCATAAAGGTGCCAAAAATTCTACCTGCGCGGACGACATTCCTATCTCACGCCTTTGAAAATTAATGTCTATTGTCTGCGGATGCTGGCAGGAGGCGTCAGGGATTAGGAATGACACGCTGTTATTTATTTCCAGAGGACACAATGAGTAAGTCTGGAGCGATTAAAATATATTGAATTATTTGGTGTTCCGATGTGGCGATGACTCCTGGTGTAGCGTCGGGTTTAATTGAGATGTATGCACTCAAATTCTTTGACCCCAATTAATTTCGTGGAAGTGAGTTCGTCGGGCGTTAATTAAGTGCGCTAATATTTGTGCGGAGAACACGCAGCGGTCAAACACCATGTTCATTGTAATTGTAGATGATATCTAATTCAATTGCGTAGAAAGCACACGAAGAGCTTTCTACGAGCAAAGTACTTCATGTAGCCTACACCTACAGGCTACGATACAAACAACTGTATTCCCAATAGGTAAACCAATAAAAAACAAATTTACTTAATTATTTATGCGCGCACAGACACACATACAGATCCTCCACATGTCAAGGAACCTCACATTCCGCACGCTAATTATTTTAACTTCTATGAATTTTGCGTTGGCATCTTTTATCATCAGATAAAATTTTATAGTGTTATTCCGGTTTTGCTTTTGCACGTAGTAACCTAATGTGGTTGTAGTAGAATGGTGTGAGCATACTGTATGATGATGTGCATCAGTGCATGTGCTTATGTAGCCCTCGGATAATGCAATTTAAGTGCAATGGTAATGATGTGACGTCAGTCAGCGGGTCGTTTGTTACGCCCAGCTTCGCTGCGGGGCAATGAACCAGCGACTGAATTGGACGTAAGTGTCCTGCGACGCTGCGCCCGCGCCACGGACATAACGCAACCCAACCACGATTTACGACATTACGAGTGACGCCATGCAATATGATTGTAACTTGCAAAATTAACTTTACTTCGTCAAAATACGACAAGGCGGCAACATTCACATATGGCTACGTAGAGTCCTAATGGTGATGAGTCTATAAATCTATCAATTGCGTTTGATGTGCATCTATACGAGGTAATAATGTATGGAAGACGCATTAAGTAACGTGCTGCACACATCTACTTAGCTACTTGTTTGGTATGTCTCTTTTTACATCCTACGAGTATCTAAACAGATCCGATTAAATACTTCGTAATATAGGTACCTACCTAAGTATGAACAGTTTATTCAAATGACCTACTGGTAGAATGCCGATACAGGAGAAGGCGATTGTAAAATAATACGAGTAGGTAAAGCGACAATTAGTGAACGATATCGGAGCGCGGCGGTGCGCGGGCGCAGCGGTGTTACAATGAGGCGCAATCAAGCGCGAGTACATTTTCATTCCGCGCGCGATGCGACTGCGTGCACGCAAACAATCTTATATAATATTTGCGTATAAATGCGCATTTAAAACATTCCACAAATAAGGGTTGGGTATCCGCTAATAACTCGCATACTTTACAACTTCACATTCTGCGTTTGAGAGCTGAGATTGTTATCTAGCGCAATGCTTGTGCCTCTAGAGTTCAAAACATGGCTAATTACGTATTTTATTGTTTAATTGTGAGGATTTATTACTTATGTAGGGAGTTTTCACACGTAAAACTGAATAGGAACATAATTTTAATCTTAATTATTACGATATGAGTCGCTTGACTTCATATGGTCATTACTTTGGCCGCGGGCAAAAACATGTGTTTGTTAACAAAAGTAAACAAAGAACTCCTTTATATTTGACATTTCATTTCTGGATCATAATGTTGGGCATTCAAAACGTCATGGATTTTTTTTAAAGATTCAAGATAACTCTATCAAGCTTGAAGTTGGACTACATAGCAAATCACGGATCTATGATAATATTGTTGCGATCCTTATATTCTTTTCGTGTGGTTAGTGACTAACCTGGTGTCAGAGTTTTAAAGCCGCCCATGGGCCACTCACTTGACTAGCCTTCACATGCCCATGCACAAGCAAGTGATAATTAAACATCCTTATTATGACGAATGGTCCAACTGATAATAATTATAACAATAGGTACAGGACCTAATAATATGATTCCCGGTAAATACTATCTGGTTAGCTTTCTAGAAATATGAAGGTCTAATTGAATATTGGATAACTTCAAATTATCCTTTGGTGATAACAATGACTCTATTGCAATGCATAAAGTAGGAGGGAGGCAATAGGCTGGAAGAAGTTTGATAGACGAAAAAACGTTATGTGTGACGAAAATATAAAAGAATCGTAGAGCTGCCAAACAAATTTCACGTTGAGAGGCACCGAAACAATATTTTCTTTTGTTTTTAGAAATCAAACTAGAGCCTTTAACAACGAGATTAGGTACTGACAGTCGTGATGATTCAATTTGACTTGGTGCAGTGAAGAATCAGAGCAACTTGTATAAGGAATCGAATCGATTTATCCAAAATTTGTGTATCGGAGGCTGGCTAGGCAGACATGTAATACAATAAAAATATATGTGACATCAGAACCCAGAGCAATCACCGGCACGGACTAAAAGTTAAAGTAACAACAAATTTCGAATACCTATCCGCTATCAAGAGTATAAAAAGTATTTTTGATGGCACGCCGCTCCGGGTTAAGAGATCAGCCCGATAAGGTTCGATCATAGTGTTAAAAATAACAATGCGCGAAGTGTACTTTTGTTTTCATGTTTATTAACGATCTGTGATGTTTTGGTCAGCACTTCCTGTTGCTCTTGTTTTTTATTTAGTAGTACAAACAAATGTTAAATTCAGTTAAGTTCTGTTTATCGTCCCTTTTAGAACTATATAGGAACTTTCCGCATATTTTCACAACGCAGGAAAAACAGAAACTACGGTTCAAGGAATTTTTTTATTGCAATATTTTTATATATTTAAGTGAACTTAATTTAAAGAAGTAAAAATATATAACGAACTTATTAGGTAACTACACGAACTGTTATCAATTTGTACAATCTGAGTTGCATAAAAACATATTGTGTAGGTGTATAATATATAAATAAATGTCTGGGAATTTACACTAAAATAGTTGTAGTGACGAGGTTTTTACAACAACCAACTTCGCCTCTACCATAAATAATGATTAGGAAAATTATACCCATCTGCCTCATAAATTGGGCCTACTGTCCCTAAGACTCCTTCCAAGAACACGCGAGGCTATTGGTAGCATATTAATCGTTTTATTTGCCAATTTATTAAAGCAATGTATTTATTTAACAGCATATTTTCTGCTGTGCACATATTTACAAAACAGACTTAGTTGAGAATAGGCAAACGAGTGTATCGATCGATAATAAATGAATTGATAACCGCGTCACAATCAGAAATGTGACATTCGAAGTTGTCAGGTGACGAGCGGCCATCGCTGCCGTTCCGCGTTGTTTTCGTTTGTACTACAGTTACGCAAGCCTCCAACCTGAAATTAGCACGCCCTTTTAGCCGACACCCACAGCTATCGCACGTCACGCGTTTGCGACGAATAACACTCCGTATGTACTTACGTAGTTATAAGTACTAATTTTAATGACTACATTACAGTTTTAAGAGATTTTTTTAAGAGTACACCCGGAACCCGCCAGAATTATATAAATCGAGCCAAAACGGTCGTCAAAATGTCCACAAAGGTTTGAAAATTTCGCGTCACGTCACGTCTTGTCTCGGTCGCGTGTCTAGACATCACAGACGAACACAACTTTTTCCTCTTCTCGGTAATACAATTTTTGGCAGACTTGTTAATACAATCTTGGCAAACATTTGTAACTTTTATCACGTCCGGAAAATGAATGAAAGCTGTCGCCATGAGTCACGTCGGCTATCGAGCGGGACTTAGAAAGTCCTTGCTGTCTATTCCAATGATAAAAGTAATGACATCACTCGCGGGCGCAAGGCTAAAGCTGTAAACTTAATTAGATGTGATCATTTAATCTTACATCTATTTAGTTATTTACAGTGCAAAGACGAAAATTTAAACAACACAATAACCTTCAGTTAGAAAATGATTATTTTTATTGTTTTATCATAACTTGATGCAATAGAATGCCTCCTTCAACTGCATGTTAAATATGGCATAAGAGGAGACATAAATCGGTAATAAACTAGAAGGCCTAAGCAAACTTAGGTATGTATATAAATCTTATGTGCGTTTGAGGCAATCGTCATAAAACAATACGATAAGATTGTGAAATCATACGACATTGATATTCACGAACATGTGCTCCGGTATCTGATGATGATATAACAATTGCAAGACAATACAACTTTATGAAATCATGCTATATGCGATTTTATTTTCCACTTTCGACCTTGTGATAATATTTTGATATTACTCGTATCTACTAAAACCTTATCAGATATGGGTTTAATTCATCAATAAGTGTGACTAACTGAAACATTAAATAAATATATTCCTATACTAGCTGCGCCCCGCGGTTTTACCCGCATAAGTGTCGATCCCGTTGGTATATCGGGATAAAAACTTCTGGCTGCTGGTGTCCTATGTCCTAACCCAGGTCATGGTCTACCCATGTGCCAAATTTCATCCAAACCCGTTCAGCCGTTTTAACGTGAAAGCGTAACAAACAAACAAACAAATAAATAAATAAACAAACAAACTCACTTTCGCATTTATAATATTATTTATATATATGTATAGTTAGGATTAACGACGTAATCTCAATGGTATCTCTGTTTATTTAAAAAATTACTGAACGATTTCCTTAAACCTAATATGATATTTTTAAATGTAGGCAGTTCTTTCTTGCTAAAATGTTGTTGTTTGATAGATAATTTTTAATCAAGTTTTACTTAATACTTCAAGTATTTACTGGCGGTACACCTTACTAGCAGTATTTTCCATTTTGTGGTAATTAGAGATTGCTTATCTTTCTACTTTCCAGATTAATTACGTCTTGATTTAGATTTTTTAAATATATCTAGAGATATATTTTAAAAAAGAAATTACGTAATTAATCTGAAAAGTAGAAAGATAAGCAATGTCTAATCATTATATAAATTTTTCTACACAAATAAAATACGAGTACTTAATGCAAAATTTTACCTAAGTTAAAATAAACATTAAATAGCACTTAATATGAGTCCATATTACGGACTCATAGGACAGATGAATACTCATATTGTACATAGTCTCAATATTATTTTGGAAATTACATGCATCAAGTAAAAATATTAAAAATGTACCTTCTTAACTCGATCTCTTTTAGCATAGTTTATTTTTCTAACATAATGATAAATTAATGTCTAACAATAGTAACAGTATTGTCCCTACTTCTAACTTTCAACATACGCAACCAGTGTTTCTCATTCTAAGTGAATAATTGTATTCTGTTTTTGGAAAATATTATGTCATAAATCGTATAAATTATGAAGCATTATACTCGTTACTTATAATTTTAGTCGATTATACGTTTAACATAAAGTCCAGTTTCCGCGAAAACCTTTCGGTGCGATTCATTGACAGAAATTTATAAAGTAATAAATATTTACGAGATTACTTTTGACGAGTCTTTGGCCGATAACAAATTAGTTATAGTATCATTCTCCGAAAATAGAACCTCTCGACAATTCTCTCCGTTTGTTGACGAAAGTCAGCGGCTCTCACGTGGTATTGTTTTTATTATCCCCGAGCACCGCAGCTGGTATCGGCTCCGCTGATAACGATACGAGCTTCGATAAACAATTTAAAACACAAGCGGCTCGCTAGTCAACTCTCTGAGACTAATGCATACGTGCGTTTTAATTGATCTATTAGTTGGAGACCGCTGCGGAAACCTCGGAATGTAATTATTTACATAAACACACGTGCCTATAGCCGTTCACTGTTTCCCTATGCGAAGCGAGCGCGTCCTGCAGCTGAGCGGCGGCGGCGGCCGGTGGCCGGCTCGCTGACGCTGGGCAGATGAGAAAGATCGATGTGCATTTAATTACGTCGGCCGGCATCGTTGGCAGCGCGTGCGGTGCATGATGCAGCGTGCACTCACCGGCGGTGCGCGTGGTGCGGCGCGCGGGCTCGTCCTCGCGCAGGTCGGGCGCGTGGCGGCGCGCAGCACCCGGGCCCAGCGCCGCCAGCGCCAGCAGCAGCAGCGCGCGCAGCATGGCGCCGCCGCACTGTGTCTCACGGGATCCGACCGCTCCCGGCCACGAGCTCACTATTTCGGCCGCGCGCGCTCAGTTCGTACGGAGGTGCAGCGAGCGCAGGTTCGCGATCGTAGCGCGCGACTCGGAGGCGTCGTCGTAGCGCGACGGCTGAGCCGGACTGAGACGAGCGCCGCGCGATTTCCCGGCTGATGCGGCGAGGGGGCCGGCGCGCCCCTCGTGGAAAACGCGGCAATAGCGCGGTGCGGGCGGGGAAAATGCAGCGCCGTCATCCGCCCGCCCCGCCGCCCCGCCCGTCGCGCCGCCCGCCGCACCAACACACACCATTATTAACTGCAGATCATTATGACAACTTAATCCCCGCTACTGTTTCTGTTTTATAAACAAAAACTTAATGTTCAATCAATCTGCCTAGCCTTTTCCCAACTATGTTGGAGTCGACTTCCAGTCTGACCGGATGCAGGTGGATACCAGTATTTTACATGGAGCGACTGCCTATCTGACCTTCACAACCCAGTTACTGGGCAACACGTCACAAAACCAAAAACACGTTACAAAAACTTAATGTTAACATATATTTCACTCAGAAAAATATTGACCATGTAGCCGCCATTTTAATAAATACATAGGTAGTGCACATAGAGCTCCTACCAACAGTTTTCGATAAGAAGATCTCTATTAAACTAGCTTCTAACGCAAGCAATTGTTTTGAGCGAGCCATTAGTTAAAAAAATCTGAATTTATAGCTAACTACGTGCAAAAACAACGTATGAATTTCGTAAAAATGTGTCTGTGCACTCAAGACATCAAAAAAATGTGTCTACAGTGAAAAATGAGTAGAAGCCAAAACAATATGTTTCGAGAGTCTTGTCCCGTATTCAAATACCCATTAGACATTAATGATATAATGTTAGTAAGATATTTTTTCTAATTTGTTTTCTTTCACCGAAACAAACATGAAGCAAGCTTTACAAAAACGGAGTAAGAAGTTGCGAGAACTCAGTTTGTGAAGTACCCACCTATTTTTATATACTGTTTACGATTATTATAAGCATTCCTAATAGAGGTGATATTTTTGTCATCAACATCAATATCAGCCGTTATATTAAAAAGAAACATTTATTAATAGGTCTAATAGCCGTTAGCTACTGCCGTCTACTAAATAGTAGATATAAATATAACATAAAATCTTTGATTTATCGAAAGTTTTTGGACTTCTAAACTAATGTTTTGTTTCTGTTTGAATTTACTGTGGAATTGAGTTATCCCCGATTTTACGAGTCCACAGAATTAAACGTCTGTCATAAAAAAACGCAAATTGTTATTGCTTTGTCTCGCCGCTGCGATGTGCGTCGAATTCAGACATGTTGAACACATTCATAAGAATTTACAGAATTACTTACATATATTTGGTGCAGAATTGTATTTGGCAGCAGGCCCAACTAGTCGTATAATAAATATTTCATATCTTTAGAATATAAACGGGAATATCAATACCTGGTACAATGCTAGTGAATCGCTGTAAAAACTGTTAACGTCATGAGCGATGTGAAAGTTTATAAATAATTATTATGAGTATTATGACCTCGTACTGACTCCGACGATAGTGTACAACTAGATGTAGACTCAGTTAGCTAAACACAGGATAGCCGAATACTCTCTCTCTCTCAGATAACTGTGTATATACACTTTCTTAAAAAAACCTTAACCATTTTAAAGTGTCCGTAAATGATTTACCTAATTGAAATAAATGCTTTGAGTTTGAGAAAAAATTGTGTCTACTCTGTAAAATAAATCTAAACTTACTTTCAACTATCTGAAAGATCATTAAGTATCTAATTTCAGCTTCATAATTAGTGGACACTTTCTTTTGAAGCCTTGTGTTCAAAGCGTTTCAATAATTTAGGAACCTGCTCCTTTTCAATATTGTTTTAAGAATTTGACATACAACTTTTATTACAATGAATTACTGTTAATGTTAACCGTCAATATCGTTTCAAGTATTGTGTTACTGCTACCATAAATCACATCTTGCAAACGAAATTCTGTTGCACTGACTCACTGCAAAATGAAAGTACAGGTACTTTACTGTAAATGCCTGATTATTGGCAAATCCATACAAATCAGTAGATCAGCCTAAAACATTCCAATAAATTCTAGGATATTAAATAAATCCTAGAATAAATTATGAGTTCGTAAATGCGGAAGTTTGAATAAATAGTAGTGAATAAATGGCTGAAAGGATTCGAATCATTTATCAAAATTAGCAGGGTAGGTATTGTAGGTATTGAAAATGTTGAACACCGATCCCCAAAGGTGCAATCATATATTTTACTGTGCTAACTGTCTCAACGGCTAGCACAGCAAAATATATGATTGAAAAAGAATAGAATTTTCGTGGCCTCGCCTCACTATTGTTTATTGGAACAGTAAGTTCTGGTCGGTATTTACCTGCCATGGCACACTTTCCTCGTTAACTCAGACCACACAATCTAAATAATATTAACTCGACCTAGCAGAAAATATTTATACTTATTTATGTGGAGTTAATTATATAGTTAGCATTAATTACTTATTATAAAATCGGGTTTTAAACAATAATAATTATCTAGGTAGGTAGGTACTAGTGTTCGAACTTTTATCGGCGCAAGAACTTTTAGCGGTAGGTGTACTCAAAAATTAAATACACATATTGTAATTAGTTTTTTTTTAAAGCGCATAAATAAAATACCAAGCTGTCATCTTGTTTTTCGTAAGTTTCTTTAGCTCAGAATAAAATAATAATCCCTTTATCACTATAATTATGTATTCATTAAATTTGGTATTCCAGCAACTTGTTTACCACAGAATAATTATTTCGGTTGCCTAGGGTAGCTGTCCACTATTGCTCGCTACGCCGCAAACTACGAGCTACGCTGCAAACGATGAGCTACGCTACTAACAATGAGCTACGCTACGCTACACATACGCTACGCTTTTCGCTACGCGACTCACTATAAGCTACGCCCTACGCAGCTACGGCGCGGCTACCATACCTACCTACAATACCGACTCAGTATCCGTACTAACACCCACACAAGGTTTCTACAACTCAATATATCGTATTACGACTTCTGACGTATTTATATGGAAATTTTATACTGAATGAGATATTTACCAACAGTAGTCTACCTACCTAGTATTTGCCTATTTACGTTTCTGTTATCTTACTTTACACAAAGTTGTAGTTGATTGTGACGTCATGACAATGATATGATTTAATAATGTTGTTACATTTAGGGCTCGTGTAGATGACTAATCGTTTGTTGTTCGAAATTGCTTTCTGTTTACCGTGGTAAACTAAGTTTAGGTAGGTTTTCGAACTTAGATCGACCAAAAATAATCGGTAATCATTTTTGTCTATTTGTTTGTTTGTTTTTTTGTTCAGGTTCACAACAATTTTTTTTGCATTTTTTAGGGAAGTTGGCAGCGTAGGCACTATATAAAAATTGGATCAAAATTTTATAATTACAAAATTTGTGCGCTGGCATGGAGAATACGGCGATCAGGGGTCCACAGAAAGCGAATGAAGATCTTCCTAACAATACGGACCGTCCATGATTACCTACCGCTTTCGTTCGGCACCCAGCTTTTACCCGAACTGCCTGACGGGATGACGAGAACTTGTCTATAAGACCTTTAGCCGTAACACTATCAGCACAATGACTTCGGTAGTTACTTGATTTCTCTTTCGACTTTCAGGAGACTTTCGCTAGTTTTATCGACTTTAAGTAGGTAACTGCAGAAGAGGATCCAAGAGAACGCTAAGCATGTGAATACACCCCTGATAAAGCTCAAATTAAACCTTTTCTTTCGTTATCGAGAGAAATAACTCTTTGGAAGGAGCTTTGAAGAGACAGGGAACCTCTCCCCCAACCAGCAGCAGAGACGCATCAATCAAGAGACAAATGAGTTTGTCCCAAATATAAAATCAGTATTCACTTGTAGTATGTGGCGCAGCTTCTCTTCGCTTAAACGAATAAAACTGATCGTTAAGGACAGAAGCTAGGATGAATTTGGTACCCCTCCCCCCTTTCCGCTAACTCCTATTTCTGTATGAATAAGTAGTCAAAAGAAAACCTGTCCATTACGAGGCTGGTGCCAATATTTTCGATCTCGCTGCGCTCGCTTTTGCTTCCGAGATTCTCTTGATTCAGAATACCTTCTGCATAAGTCGACAATGTAACTCCTATACCTGTATGAATGATCAAAAGAAAATGTAACCTATCAGTCGTGTTATTTTCGCTTCGCTTGCTCTTGTATCTTAGGTTTTTTAAATATTTCTATTTAATTGACTCAGGCGTGACTTTGCGGAAATCCATTATAAAATACAATAGATGACGTATATTTAGTAACTTAAGCCGCTTAAGAGTCATAACGAACCCTGTAAGAAATCGACACGTGTTTCACCTCTCAACGAGGCATCCCCAGGATGACGGTTGACTTGTTACGAACCCGGACACGACGTGTTGCCACGTCAAGCGCCGAACGCAGTGTGGATTTCTTACAGGGTTCTTTATGACTCATTAAGAACAGTTAAGCGGATTAGGTTACTAAATATACGTCGTCTATTGTATTTTACTTAGGTATGTCAATTCCTGCGCTATTTGCAACTTAGTTTATTTTAGGGAGCCAAGGAGCATCGTAGGTATACAGATCTCGCTCTATCCTAAAACTAGCCTCGGGCCGGCTCTGCCGAGATATATTAACTGGCAACCGATGTACAGAGGGCAGGGATATCGACGTGCAAACTGTTACCATGGATTAAGAACATGATTCTTGGAAAAAATTACAACGACACCGGCGGCGTTACAATAAAAAAAAAGTGTTATTTAAAAAAAAAGCTTTTCCATACATTTTGACCGCATAGGTATACTTTTGTATAATAATTTTATATAAACGCAAAAAATAAATAATGCAGGGTTTTGTGTATACCTGTCGAAGTCATTGAAGAATTTGCAAAAATAAATCCGAGGAGACTATGCGTTAAATAAGTAAAATGCAATTTTATGGGTGTTTTGTATTTATCTTGATCAAGCCTTTCCCTCAACTGGGTAGAGCCCCATCCAAACCAAAATCCGCCACTGTATAGCTGTGTCCTTTTCAGTTTATCTACCTACTTTATAGGTTGAATACCTAATGTCGACCATTCCTACAGAATACATAATACCGTCTTACTACAAAATGCTTTATTTGGAACTAATGTTCTTAAGGCCCTTTAACACGGACGGTTTCTTTACGGGACGGCGTTTCACGGCAAGAAAAACGTGTGTGTACCTGCCCTAATAATTACTTAGTCATTCTTGTAAAAATAACCGTTTTTCGATCAGTTACCTAGTTTCTTATTAAAAAACTGGCTCGAGGGTTTAAACTTTAAACTATCTACGTAATGAAACTCTTATATTCACTGACAGGCAACGCACAGCCTAAACCACTAGGTCTACAAGCATAAAATTATGCTCAAGAGTTCCTTCTTTATCGAAGGTGAACGCTACGAAAGCATTTTTGAAAATTCATCCCCTAAAGGGGTTTTTTTTATTTTGTCGGACCCAATTCTATAGTCCATTTGGTTAGCATACACACGACTTAAAAACAACTGTTAGTACTTACAGCTACCAGAAAAACAACACAAACGATTCATTAACACGCCACAGTGGCATGTAGGCGCATCTAATGTGACATTGGGACAGCCCCATACTGGATGGAGGTGTCCCACCTATAAAGGGGATGAAAGTTTGTATGGTATCGTAGTCATTTTTGTCGGTGAGAAATCCAATCTGGCGCATGACTTATGTCATAAGAAAAACCTTGTTTTCATAATAATAACAATGTCTCACTCCATTAAAAGCGCCTAAGGCACCCTCGTACGCCTTCTAAAGGTCCGGGACGTCAGTGTCAGTATATGTCAGAGTCGTAAAAATAATAATAATTAAACTTTGTAATCTTTAGACCGATACTGTTACCCACCCATGGCCTTTATTCTGAAAAAATAATAAAAAGTAGGTGGATAGGCAACTTACCAGATTTGCCAGACGTCCCGATTTTGGCGGGGCGTCCTGATTTTTTGCCCAAAATTGAATGTCCCGCTTTTCGAAGATAAAAAAATAAATACCTAAGTAATTCGTGAGTAATGTATTAGTTATTCATATTATATTAATCTGGAGACCTAACTGCCTTACAGGGCAGACAGGTGTTCAATTTCAAATTCAGAATATTTTATTTCATATAAACCTACATGGGCACTTATGAAATTTCAGAAGCTAGGGTCGTTTCGTACAAAAAACTCCACGGTTAATCTTTTAAAAATAATTGGCTTTTACAATATTTTCAAATAACAGGTATGGGAGGACAGTGTAGGTCTTTCAACAAGTACCAGGTACTTAAATAATATTGTTATTAGTAGGTATAGTAATGTAACGTATTTTCATTAAAATACATTTTCTATGGCTATCTATCATTATCATTATTGTAAACTTTATTTAAAACTCAAATAAAAAGGTAGGTAATAAAAAAATAAAACTACTGATTACTTACCTACGTTTTTAGGGTTCCGTAGTAAACAAGGAACCCTTATAGTTTCGCCATGTTCGTCTGTTTGTCCGTCTGTCTGTCCGCGGCTTAGCTCAGAGACGGTTAGTACTAGAAAGCTGTAATTTGGCATATATATACAATATCAAACATGCCGACAAATTGGTAAAATAAAAAATAGAAACATTTTTTTTTTAGGGTACATACACGTAAAGTGGGGATGTTTTTTTTTTTTTCCTCATCTATCCCATGTTGTGGGGTATCGTTAAAAAGGTCGTTCAAAAATATTGTGAGTTTGTGCAAACCATTTTTTGATTCAGGGATCCGTTTGCGAAATATTAAGCTTTTAACTGAAATTTTTTGTTCAAGAGTCAAGTGTCCCCCCCCCCCTTTAGCTAAATGGTTGTACTTGGACTTTGAAAAATTCACAGCACTAGTATACAGGGTGTTCGGCAGAAGGTTGAACATACGAAAATGGCGGATCCGTGGGGCCGCCTACTACGTGTTTAGGTCCAATAACAAGACCCAGGCAACAAGGATTTATTTTAATGTTTTTTTAAATTTAAAGGAAAGTCGTGGTTGCTCAAATTTCAAACGTCAATAATTAAACATTTAAAATAACAAAACTGGCTATTTTTTTTAATTTTTTTCTCTAGAATAATTGTATAATCTAATACGTAAAAAAAAATTTGGTCCGTATAATTAATTAATTTCACTTTTCGCAAATTTTGTTGGCAGTTTTGTTGTTTTTAAATGAAATTATTGACGTTTGAAGTTTTGGCAACGACAAATTCCGAAAAAATATAAAAAAAAAACATTAAAAATCCTTGTGGCCTGGGTCTTGTTATTGGGCCTAAAAACGTAGTCGACGGCCCCACGGATCCGCCATTTTCGTATGTTCAACCTTCTGCCGAACACCCTGTATATAACGAAATTAAAAGGAAAACTTTTAGAGCTAAGTAGGCTGTACAGGTTAAAACGAGTAATAATCAACCAACTTAAATTTGCGGTTTGAAAAACATGATCTCTCATACATTCCGTATGGGAGAACATGTTTTTCAACTACAATGTTAAGTTTGTTCTTGGGATAAACTCATCCCAACTACGGAACCCTTCATTGGGCGTGGTCCGACACGCACTTGGCCGGTTTTTTTTATTATGTACCGCTTTCGTTCGACGAAAGAATCCCGATTTTTTTACTGTACGGTTTGAAAAAAATCTGGCAGCACTGGTACTTACCCTTAGAGCGCGAGTCCAGCTTGCACTTGGTGATAATACCTATTTAGAATCCACAATTGATTATTTATAAAACTAAAGTTTTAATCGACTTTTGTTGATCATTCTTTTGTTCAACATTGTAGTAACTTTTGATACCTACGAGTATACTCGTATCACATAAATAGTAAAACAAATACAAATCAGAAGGCAGCGAACTAACCTCAACACTCAAAAAAAAATAACCAATGACAATGCAATGTACAATCGGTCGCGTTATTTTGCTATGCATACTCTTTACGGTAGAGTCTAGATAGCGCCACTATTATGCCGCAAGCTGGCGGCGCGTTTGCACTATACCCGATGGAGATACAATGTTGCTTGCGGCACTTATACACTTCTTAAATGAAAATAGGGTATAATTTGAGTTTTGACGTAATTTGCTTCATTTTTAACTAGCTTTCGGCAGCGGCTTCGCCCGCGTGATATCTATTTATAGTCTATGTTACTCAGTGATAATATAGCATTTTACTGTCGTTTTTTTTTTTTTTATAATATTAGTGTACCTAGCTAAAAATTAATCTATCAATAAAACTACACTACAGGTGGAAAATATCCAAATTATGATGATTTAAACAAAAATAATATAAGTAAGTAAATGCTCTCTTGTCCTACTATCGATGCACCAGAATTTAAAATTCACACTATCACATATCGCATCACTTAACCATAGAAAAATTCGGTAGCGCCTACTCCTATGATTATAGCAACATCTCACAGAAGGAATATCTACGTATTACGCTAAGCGTATGCTGAGACGGCCTGACTCATTGACATTAGGCACGAGCGCATGCTGCGACGCAGCTACACAAGACACATTCGCGTCCTAGCTAGTACAAAAAATAGACGTGTGGTAAAAAACACGTGACGACCTGCACGCGTCGCGCATAAATCTGTGCCGGCACTACACCGAAACGCGGAGCAGGACAGACACACATGTCTGCATGGCACGTGCATTTCAAAACCTGCTCTGCCCTGCGTGGACCTGCGGAAACTGCGTGTCAGCATACGCTTAGCCTTAATCGTGCACATGCACAACTAATGCTAGGTTAGTACCTACCAGGGTTGTAGCTACCACCGTATCTGCCGTATCAATGATACGGTTTATTGTCAAATTCTTAATGATATAAAGACCGGAATGAAAACCTCATGAAACAAAAAAATACGCACTTTGTTTATGGCTTACAAGGGCTTCAAGCTACAGGCGCGGTCCAATTCTCAAGCTCTTGCATTCATTTAGTAAAATCACACTGAAAATCCAAAGGATTTAGGACTAACTAAACTACGCCACTGGCACCTACACATAGTAAGTAACGTAACCAGAGACGAACCGTCCATTCATATAGGCGAACTAGGCGACGGCCTAGGGCGCTCATATTACGGGGGCGGCAAACAGCAGCATCGAAATTAAAAAAATAATACCTACAGTACATTTATTTTTTATTTACAACTTGAAAATATTCCCAATTTTTTACCCATTTTTCTACCAAAATAGTCTTCTCTAAGTTACCAATACCTGACGTGCATGATGCACTCGTGGATATTAAGCCATCACGGTTCATCTGGAATTAAAACGCGAGTTGAGGCTCGTCCATTGGGCACGCCACAATTGCGGCGATAAGTCCCCTCTTTGAGGAGTGGCTAGAGATGCGCCACGGCGTTCTCACCTTCCATTGCACCTGACGCAGGTCCTCACCGAACACGGTTCTTTCAGGAGGTTCCTGTTCCGGATAAGGTGGGAGGAAATGCCCTAGTGTCACCATTGTGTGCCTCGCCCGAAGGACACGGGGGACCATATGGTGGAGATCTTCCCAGCTTAGGCGGAGCACCGCCGTATCCTCGTGGAGGCGATCGGCGGCGGTGAGTACTGAGCGAGAGGTCATGGGAAGTCCTCACCTTCTTACTAAATGCTCGCGAAAGAGGAGGAGGAACGCGTGAGGGAGAGGCAATTCGCGCCTTCACGCCCCTAGCCACCGCAGGAGACGCCCTGGTCGGCGGGAATCCCAGGCCGATTCCCGGCCGACGTAGGCGCGGGCCTGCGCACGGAAGCAATGAGTAGCTCGCCGTCCGATAAGGACCAGGCCCGGGTCGACGGCGCATTGTGTTCCACGCGCAACTCAAAGAGATGTCAGCACAACTGACGGGGTCCGCTAGGGCCGATGCCTACCGGGGTCGCGAAGTCCGAAAGAGATACCGTGACCCCTGGCAACATACAGGCAACTGAAGGAACACGGGTGGATTTTAGTCAGTAAGAGTCTGACACGCCCTCCCGCTCCGCCCAGAGCAAGAGAAGTTATTTGATAATTAAACACGCAAAAAAAAGGCTGATTTGGGTTTCGAGGAAAAGGCTGGTAGAAGCAAAAAAAAAATCAAAAGAATCCAACATTCCCGCATCATTTGCATCAGAATCGAAGCCAGTCCGCTTACGAAAAATGAAAAGGCAGTTTAGTTATGAAGCGGAAGACGAAACAAAACTTGATGAGAAAGACAAGTTCAAAATATTTATTTACCTAGGTATACTGCCGTGCTAGATACTGCAATAAATGCATTCGATGAAAGGTTTACTCAAATAGAAAATTTTAACTATGTTTTTGAATGTCTTTAGAATGTTCATGAAATACAGAATAAAACTTCCAAAGCTGTTCTGGAACACTTGTATGTAAAGTTGGAAGCAGTAGCGGATCCAGAGAGCCCTAAGGGGCTCAAGCCCCCAAAAGCATCTGAGTTCTTCCGTAGTGATATTATTCTAATTAAACTTTGTAGCAAGCGTAACGTACCTATTGTCGTTAATTTATCCTTATCTTAACCTCTATCATACTAGGGAAGCAACGGGGGGTCGGTTAAGTATTAAGTATGTTTTCAAGTTTAAAATTTTTATATGATGTTTTGTTTCCGTGACGAATTTTGAATCCGTGCGCCACTCATTCTGCCACTCACGCTGCCTCCACCACCAGCCTACCGCCCGCGCGTCGCCGCGATCGCGCCGACATAATACTTAATTGTGTTGTTTTTAGTGCTTTTTAGGATTCCGTACCTCAAAAGGAAAAAACGTAACCCTTAAGCTTCGTGCAGACTAGCGCGACGCGACAACGCAACGCGACACCGGTTATTGTTATACCATGAAGTTTTCTTAGAAATTGTATTGTTCAAATCGCGTCGCGCCGCCGCGTCCCGCTAGTCTGCACGAGGCTTAATAGGATCACTTCGTTGTCCGTCCGTCAATCTGTCAAGACCCATTTTCTCAGGAACGCGTGGAAGTATCAAGTTGAAATTAATATCAAATACGTAGATCTATGTTCCCTTGGAGCTCCAAAAAACTCAAGCTTAAGTCAAAGCAATAAAAAAATATGGCCATTTATGTCACATATTTTGATACTCGCAAATAAATTAAAACCTACAGGGTACTTCCCGTTGGCCCAGAAACATGTCATTTTTTCCCTCCCAAACGACAATCCTGGATCCGCCACTGGTTGGAAGAAAGACTCTTGGTCATAGTTTCAACTAAATATAAGATTGTCTTAATTGGAATATAGTAGATTATAAATGTAAATATGTACAGCGATGGATAAACATTGTGTGAACTTTAATATTCAGGTCATGCAGACTCTAACTCACTCAGATGTTGATACAACGGAGTTATGTGGGGAATTACAAGCTATTGCAAGAAAATTACCGAACAACACTACGCCACAAGAAGTTTTAAACTATACTCGTATATTATACTTATTAGTGTGATAGTGTGCCTAATTTAGTAACTGCAATAAGCTTGTTAGTTACTCTTCCTGTGGTGGTGTGGTGTGCCCAGTTTTTCTAAATTGAAACTAATCAAAAAGTACTTGAGGTCAACAATTTAACATGACTCAAGAAAGACTTGTGGGATTGTCAACTTTATCTATAGAGAAAGAAATATCTGAATCAATTGATTGTATAGAGGTATGTAGAACACGTGTAAAGTTCACTCATCGTCTATATAGACAAGGGAGGATCCTCCGACCAGACGGGTGTCGTGTCCGGTGGGCAACTGCTCGACGATTGATGTCGGGACGTTGTATATATCCTGTAAACCCTGCTTGCGCAATGCAGGGATTTTTGCGTGACATCAGTGAGATGCGTAGTTCGCATGTGGCGATGTAGATGTCAAGAAATATAAATCTTACCTAACCTGCTCTATCATTTATTTATTTATTAAGCTTTACTCTTTCACACAGCAAAAAAAGGACCAAGGTGTAGGTATACACTCTCGCATTACGTAATAAATATTTTATTTAAATAAAAAATTACGCACTTGTGTAATCTGTTTACATTACTTATTGTTTTATTCAAGTCCCTATGACTTGAATAAAACTCGAGTTCAATCCCAAGGCACGCTCCTCTGACTTTTCGGATTCATGGATTGTATAATTATCACTTGCTTCAAACACGGTGAAGGAATACATCGTGAGGAAACTGGCATGCCTGAGAGATATTTCTCGACGGCATGTGAGTAGTCTTTAACTACACGAAAAAGAATTGTTTTAATTTGTCAAGAATTTTCTTAAAAGGGCGCCGTTCCAGCTTTTCCCCTAGGGCGCCAGGAATTCTCGGGCCGGCGCTGATTGGAAACTGCTAGGAATCAGGCCTCCTCTTTGTAAAAAGGATTGGGTCGTAATCTGCCAAGCAATTCCCGTGCGGTTTGGTGGTACCTACACCAAACCACACCCTAATTGCCGTAAGACTTCGAAATTTTGGTTCTATCTAATTCACGCCGGAGCCCGAACCCACGACCATAGCGTAGGTTTGAGCCGTTACCATGGTATATATAACTACTTTACTTAGGTAGGTACCTACACCTATACCTTTACCTACCTATGATGATTGTGTGCTGATTATTAGGTACTTAGCGACATTTTTATAACTTTGCACATAGTAGTGAACTGACGCACGGCGTGTTATCGATCAATCAAAGACCGAAAAGTCCGCAAATCAGCACACGCAGGAAGCGACGAGCTAGATGGAGACGTTAACAACCTTCACAGGGTGTCTGGTAGCAGTTGGATGATAGTAGCAGAGATTCAAGTGAAACGACGCGTGATTGGAGGCCTATGTCCTGCTGTGAACTGATACCGGATGATTATGAGAAACGCAGTCAGACCCACAAACTCTACTGTCTGCTGAACATGTGACAGGAATGTTATTTCCGTGCGGATACCGAATCTAAAACACGGTGGACGTGAGCCGATAATTAAACTCCCACAATGCCCATCGACCATTCAATTTATTTGCACCTTTTCCACGATTCTTAGCAGATTGTCTGCCAAACCAGCGTTCGCCAACGCTTCTTTCACTAGGCTTTAAAGAGCAATAGAGCCTTCCAACTTCGAAAAGCCTAGGGCACCTACCACCTAGATCAGGGACAGGGTGAGTACCAGCCCGTATACAGCAGCGTCACACTACAGACCATCATAATGATAGATCCCTACAGACAATAAGCTTTGCTAGCTTTGCTTCCTAAGTTGAACTTAAAATGCGTTCCACCACCAGCGATATAAATCACTGGTCATCATTGTATTTTCGAGTAACAATGGTCACCATCACATCTCAATCCGATTTCTTCATTTAAAATACCGGTCAAGTACGAGTTGGACTCACGCACTAGGAAAGGTAGGGAGTACCCTAGACAGACAGACGGCGTTATCAAACACCCTTTGGGAAAATAACCCAAATAAAAATTTATCAACTTTTGTTGCTGACTGTACCTACCTATCGCATCTTGCTGCCACCAGAGGTTGTGGTGCGAAGTGCAAAGTATCGTTTTACCCATTGATATGGTTTTACCTACCTCATGTTGCGAGCTTAAGCCCGTTCTATAAACTTCATCAATACCAACTGAATCATCTGTTACGGAATATAATATAAGGTTTGTTAGCTGGCTTTTGTAGTTTACCGCAGTTTTAATGTATTAAATCAAAAAATGAAACATTCGTGAGGATAAATTTTATTCCATAATACAGCATAAGATAAACCGGAATGTCACAATTCGCATTTTCATTATTTCTTGTTTTTCATAAAAATAAAAAAGAACCTCCTTCCATCACACTTGCCACAAAGTTACTGTTTCAACATTTTTTTCTAAATTATTATAAAAATGCTAAGTTACAATTAATTGTGTAGAGCATGTACCACTGAGAATTCTGAGCACTGTTCCCTGTAAGCGGCAACATTTCTCAAAATGACACCGTTTATCTAATACATATTTATACCTAAATTACAAATTAATCTCGGTTCGTCATGAGAAGCGGTTGACTTTAAATGCAGGTCAATCACAACGAGCCGTTTGAATAAGCGAGAATTGTACGAAATGGTTTTGGATGTATGAATACATAACAGCTTAAACTACCTAGATAACTTCCATAAAAATAAACTACCATTGTTATAATAGGTCAGGTGATATTAATGCACGAAACTGGTGACAATCTAACAGAAAGAACTTGGGATATCAACAGCCCAGTCACAAAGCGATGTATATAGGACGCGTGCGCCGAGCGGCCGGGCGGCCGCGCACGCCCCGCGCCTCGCGTCCCGGTGACCAAGAGACCCTACGCTTCCGAATACTGTTTGCTACTGTACCTACCTACGCAACGTAAAGTGTAGGTCACTAGTATCATAAACTAAATAATTAAAGTCATCAATTGTGAATTAACTTTAAATACTTTATTGCGACAACTTATTCCACATAGTATACATATAAAACATGTTATGATGTGATTCACTTTATCACGAGTCAGCTACAAACCTATCCACATCACAATGCACGATCATTCAGCGAGTCTAGGTACCACCGTTTTGCTCCTTCGAATATTTATATTGAAAACAAATCTGCAATAATTTTGTATCGTCTTTACACACTATTTTTTTGTTCAACGTCGTCAGGGATCGATCAAACAGCGCATTCTAATAACGTGGACCCTAACACCACATCGCTAAGTAGCGTGGTTTATTTGTACACTTACCACCCAATACCAAAATTAATTTTAAACGTTGAATGAACGCAAGTGGTTCTGAATGAATGCGATGCTCGATCGGTCACCGGGTGACGCATATCAGTAATGCATTCGCAGGTTAACTCACATAATACATTGTATTCAATATTCAATAGCAAATAAAGTTAACATATCTTAAACCATAGTCTCTTTCAGTAATCAGATTTGTCTGTGAGTTGGTAGCGCACATGCGGTTAGCGGTTGGCGTTCTTGAGTTGGTTGGAAAGCCAGTCGAGGCCCTCGTACAGACCGTCGCCGGAGGTGGCGCACGTCGCCTGGATGTACCAGTTGCGGTTGCGCAACGAGTGCAGGCCCAGCTTGTCTGTTATCTCAGCTGCGTTCATTGCGTTTGGCAGATCCTAGCAACATAATCTTTTATTAGTTCATGTATTTCTTAAGATCGTATTGGCACACAGGCTAATATATTAGAACATTTTCCCTCAAGTGCCGATTTAATCACAAATTAATATTTATATATGGTTAAAAAATGCCTATAAATAGTGCTGCGAAAAAATTATAAAGTTCCTTCATAAAATATGCATGTGACGTACCTGTTTGTTTGCAAAGATCAGAAGTACAGCATCCCGTAGTTCATCTTCACTTAACATTCGCATGAGCTCTTCGCGTGCTTCGCCGATACGCTCTCGATCATTACTGTCTACTACAAAGATGAGACCCTGGAACAAAATAATACATTAACTACCATTTTGTGATAAAAACACTACGGTGTTTCCACAACCTTAATCACAGGCGACAGATTCTTGCAATACGAATGTGTAAACATTGAAGCTAGTGACGCGGCAAATGGCAAGCGTACCAATCACACATTAGCTTTGCTATTCGCTTTGCCCTTTTTCTTGTCAAGGTAGTCAGATAGGAAACGCCGAACTCATCTAGCTATTTTTTTATTTTTTATATGACGTGTAACAGTGATTCCAATATCCTATTTACAGAATAAACAATTTCATTTCCTTTGCGATTTTCACATTAAATCTATACTAATATTATAAAGAGGTAAAATTTATAAGTTTGTATTTATGAAGTAATCTTGGGAACTACTGTTCCGATTCCGTAAATTCTGACACTAATGGGAAGCTACAGTATTTCAGAGTGTCTTATGATATATTTTATGTTAAAGAAATTTCACGCTTGCGAATGCTAGTCAGGGCCCTATTTAATAAAAACTTACAAAATGTAAATTGTACATGCACATGCATACAGGCTACGATTCTACAAGTTTTTGTTTAATTAAAATTACAAGTTACAAATTTGTCATGGGGGAAAATTTACAAAATTGCAAAATTGTACATACAATTTTACATAATTATTTCTGTTTAATAAACATTTTCACTTTACAGATGACAGTATACACATGTAGGGAAAACTATTTTGTTGAACACTACAATTTACAAAATATTTAAACTTGTAATTACAATTATTGGAACTACAAGTTTACATATTTTGTAAATTGTAGTATAATTCTGACAGGTGGCCTCACGATGTGTCAAAATTTTACAATTATGTGCCTCAAAAAAAAAACTGACTATTTGAAAACAAAAGATTTTATTTGATTTGAAAAGAGTTGAGATTAACCAATTTCTATAAAATGGACGAACTAGTTACTCATGTTTTTAAATACTCATCAAACATGACTGTGCAGGCGATTCTTATCACCTAAATATCGCCTTTATTTAATAATCCTATGAATAATTATTATCAAAACAATAAACGCCAAGGTTAACGCGTACAACTAATATAACATACTAGACAACTTTATATTCGTCCTATCAACTCGACTATGTTAATTTAAATTGTCGTAATACGATCGAAATCGATCTTTTAACTACGCGTTTTATTAAATACTTATTTAATAAATAACTTGTGTAGCTGCAAATTTACATCAGCCATTAATTAAAATGTTTTGATGTCAATAGGACAAAGGAAAAGAAGACTTGGATTATCAGTCTGTTCAAACTGGTGAGTCACCTAAATTGCAGATAGCATAAGCAATCAACAGTCTTCTTCTCAGTATAAATACTGAGAAGAAGCAAATCATTTTGCAAATAGAATTTTAATTATATTAGCAAAATGATTTGCTTTAATAACATTGAAACCAAACGTGGCTAACATTCTAACATTTTATAGTGAAGTCCACAAACAGAGGTACTGTTGTACACCTTCAACCGAAGAGCTACAGTGATAAGCTTTGTCTGAAAATTAACAACTTTTTTTTCTGGGCAATGGGTTTGAAATGCTACAAGAAAGCATCATAAGAAAAGGACAACTTACAACCATCAACTATGCACTGTGAGTAAGAATTGTTTAACTCAAGTTACATTCAAACTATAATAAAACTTAAGACAAAAACATGGGTTAAAAATTAATTACAGATGGAAACCCTAGAAGAAGAATAATTAAATAAATTTATGAATGAAATATCAAAAGAAAAAAAAACTAACTTTTGTCATGCTCATTGCTCTTAGAAAGTTGAGCACTAAAATGTGTTAAAATAAAAAAACACTAGTTTTAATCACTAAAATTAGATGAGAGAGCTTAAGGTTTGAACAATACCCTGCTGGGGTCGCGGGTTTGTCTGAAAGGGATATCGCGGCCCCAGCACATAGGCAACGGAAGGAACACGGGTGGGTTTTAGTCAGTAAAAGTCTGACACTCCCTCTCGCTCTGCCCAGAGCGGGAGGAGTCATTTGATGATTTCCCCCCCAAAAAAAAAAAAAAAAAAAAAAAAAAAAAGGTTTGAACAATACTCAAGTGAAATCATCTGTAAGTTTTAAGTTAGAAACAATGACCTACTTTCACAAATGTGTGATTGTACACAAGGGGCACTCTCATGGCATTCTATGATCTCAATACCGATGATAAATGATTAAGTGATAAAAAATACCAACAAATATTTAAGTGTCTCTGACATCCAGATCCAAAAAAGCTATTGAACTTTTTTCCACATGTTACCGACAAACTTAATAATAAACCAAATTATTTGTCCTCATTAAGTTTATACTCCATAGATCCACACTTTATACTTGAAGCATGAAATTTAACCAGTGATGTTTAAATATTTGTGTTAATTTATGTGATGATCCATAAAATTGATAGAGATTTCTGATCACAACCTCAAAAAGTATGAAAAAAATATCCTATGTTGATGTGGAATTATTAAAGCAGTTTATAATGAATTAAAAGTAAACATTGCACTGACCTGTGTGTTCTGAAAGTAATGCCTCCACAGTGGCCTAATTTTGTCTTGACCACCGACATCCCACACGGTGAAACTGATGTTTTTGTATTCTACAGTCTCCACGTTGAATCCTGGAAACAGGATAATGAAGATGATGAAATTTCAGTCACTGATCACACAATGGGGAAAAGGAACGAGAAATTCCTGTATGAGTAATAAAACCTTTTGAATAAACCTGAATTGTAAAATCTTAATTATGCACAACCATATTACATACTACACGGTTTTTAATGGTTCAATAAAGTTTTTATTGATTGTAATGCAATTTCAAATTTGAATTATTGTTCGTCTACAACATTATTTAGATTAAATTGATTTTGCAAAAAGCATTTCTAATATGTTTTCTTTTATAAACAGTTTCCGTTATATGGCTGTAACAAATTGGTATGAATCATTGTTGGAAATTCGTAACATTAGTAACTACTTATTTAAATATTATTATTTTTCTAATGCAGTACACTTTAAAAAGTTTTATAGCAGATCTTTATTTTCTATAGTGTAAAATACTGAAAATAGTGTGTAAAAGGTCCCAAATAAGCAGATAAAATTATATGAAATTAGCAAAAATAATCTTCCTTGCAAGTTTTTACATAAAAAAATGCTTATGTGTCAGGAAAAGTTGGGTCATAAAAATGAATGACAGAGTTAAGTAATTAGTTATCTTTGTATTAAAACAGTATTGAGTAAAATTTTACAAGATAAAAATCAATACAAAAGCAATTAGCCTTATTGTACAGCCAACATAGCTTGGTAGGTAATATGTTGAATATCATACAAAGCACTTAATAGGATCAGAGCATTTAATTTATCTACAACATATGGACACAAGAATCAAATCCAAAAAACATAATGATTTATGTGTCATAGCAGTATGATGAAATAAATCAACAAAGGGTCTTACTTTTAAATCAAATAATGAACATCTACAGTAACTAAAATGTGAAATACTCACCAATCGTGGGAATAGTCGTAACAATTTCGCCTAATTTAAGTTTGTATAGGATTGTGGTTTTACCAGCAGCATCCAAACCAACCATCAATATTCTCATTTCCTTTTTGCCAAATAGGCCTTTAAATAAATTCGCAAACATATTCCCCATTTTGAAGCTTTGCGGTTAGTCTGAAATAACAAAATAATATTAGAAATTCTACATTTTACCCGTACTGAGTCATCCGTCAAGTCTGCACGTTATTTCAATCAATGATAATGACATGGCAGGTCCTTACAGAAATTTGACGTAGAATGTTTTCGATCCTAGTTATTTACAGCGACAAAACTTGGGTTGTAAATTATTAAACAAATTAATTACAACTATATCATTAACACTAGCCACAAATACAACGTCCAGAAGGGATGATTTACAACAAAGATTGACCGACACCGCTGTTGGTCTCTCCTGCGGTCACCACCCTCAGTTTGTAAAGTATACAAAACGCAACTTACAGCTTTATTAGGATAATCCGATATAAAGAACGTTAAATAAGCATACACTGATGAAATACTTACATTTTCAGATGCCAATTTCAACACAATCAAGAAAAAAAGCTTTAAATCAGTAGATTCTATACAATTCGCTCGATGTCAAAATGGCGGCGAACGTGGAAGTTGTTCGTGCCTATGCCACGTATTGGAAAAAAGTGGCCAGTGACAATAAAAATAATTATTACTTTGGAAACTTCACTTCTCTTGTAGTTTAGGCATAAGAAAGAAATGTTTATCTAGTGAAATAATTATTACTTATTTCAATAAAAAAACAATTAATTAAACGCATTTACAGGTTTAGGTTTTAAAAGGTTTATACGTTTTTTTTAGAGAATTATCGGTACTCGCGTTCTTTCCGAAGGTTGAAAATGTTGGAGCAGTCGGAACACACCACACAATTTTACGACTTCTGGAATTCCGTAGCCGAATGGTAAACACTTCTAATTTGAGTACACTTTATATGTAGCCTGTAAGGATACGGCGACGAGCAATGACGTGGCCCCGGAGACAGAGTTCCTTCCACTATCATCTTTATGAGTAACATAATCTCATACGCATTTTATGCAACGTGGCACGGAAACCCGTTTTGGATTTAAACGTAAGAACGAATGCATCTGCATCGCGCTCGACACTTGCCAAGGATTGGTGCAATTTCTAAACACCTATCAAAGACCTAGTCCACTGCCCTTTTGTATATCGGACAGGGTGAATGGGGTCTCAGAAGGCAATCTAATATCTCAGCCAGATGTTATCATACAGATCAAGATCTGCCAAGGAAATGTTGAACACAAGATAGAATCTTAAACCTAACGCGTTTGCGTGGGTTCCTATACATTATACAGAATGTAAAAAGACCCATCACATACCATACACTAGCCGTTTAATAAAAAAAAACAAAAATCACAAAATCTTAACGACGTGAATAGCTCTTTATTTCAAGTCCAAGATTGGTTTACGGCTTAGAGTATATTTACGGTAAATAATTTGGTACCAAAATTAAAAAAAAATAAAAAATCATAGAATTACCTAATGTAATGAACATTCGCTACTTTTAAGTAGCGAATGTGACATCATATTGAATGGAGAAAAACTGGAATTTATTAATCAAACGGTTTTCCTAGGAATCACGCTAGACGAGAAATTACAATGGGGACCTCATATAACATCTCTTGCGGGGCGGCTAAGCTCGGCCGCTTATGCGGTTAGAAAGATAAGACAGTTGAAACCGCGCGTTTGGTCTATTTTAGCTACTTTCATAGTATTATGTCGTATGGCATTTTACTGTGGGGTCGGGCTGCTGACATTGAATCCATCTTTATCTTACAAAAGAGAGCTGTCAGAGCCATTTATAATTTACATCGTCGCGAATCTCTCAGGGAACTATTTGGAAGGAATAATATTATGACGGTACCTTGACAATTCATTTATGACAATATTATGTATGTAAGAAAAAATCTACATATTTTTAATAAAATAAGTGATAGACATAATTTTAATACTAGAAATAAAGATAAAATAGATCAACCATTTTTCAGATTATCTAAAGTACAGACGCCAGCAGGTCAAGCTACCCGAAACTGTCAAATTTTCGCAATCAACCTTGAACCTTATGCTGTAGTGCTAAAGTTGAAAATCTATTAAATAAATTTGACAGATTGTAGTAGCTTGATGTGCTGGCGTCTGTACATACATCTTACTGATTTTTCGATCTAAAGAAAAGCGGCCACATTCCTCTAGATCGTTTTGTTGCTTCGTGTCTCAATATGAAACTTTATAAAAGGTATTAGAAAATTCTAGACACACTTACCGAGAGTCCTTACTAGCCGTTATTCATAATTCCTTCTCAGTCACGAGATAATATTTTTTTAAAGGAGTGGCGCTAGTGGACCATTGGGCGCCCTAAGAGTAACGGTGGAGTTTCTTGCCCATTCTTCTCCATACGAAAACGACCTTTTGGAAGGGGCGAATATAATCAATTCAATTTTTTTGTAATTTTTGACGTTCAAAAGTGCCTTGAAATGGCCTATTTGAAATAAATGATTTGACTTTGACTTTGAATAAGCATTCTGTACATCAAACTGAGTAACATTGAGCTAGAATTATTGCTAAGACACGACTGTTATTTTTGGTGTTTATATCGCTGTCTATACGGCAGCGCGCAATGTAACGTTGCGCTTTTGGTTGCACTTGCATGCGACTCAACAGGAGTTGTAGGGGAGTTAACTTGTTTTCGTGAAAAAAATCGTTGGAACTTTGACCTTCAATATCTCGGCAACCAGAAGGTTCCCAGGTAATTGCAATTATCCAGTACTAAAACATATATAACAATGACGATGACGGTTCAAGTAACTTGACTTCGTTAAGTCTTTACACGCGTTATACTTATAACACACGACCACCTTCTTAGGAATTATTCTCTGGAAAGGGAACTGGTATCGAGTGTAGTACCAGTTCCTCCTTTAGCATTTCTCCAGACGTCCTGAACGAAACGAGGGAAAGGGAACATTGATAAAGCCATGGCAGTTGTAAGTACTACTGCCATTTTCATTTTTGGTGAAGGTTTGTGCTTTATTTACACTTTTATATACTGGCTGATGCGAAGCTGCAAGATGCAATAAAAAATCTCAGACTCTGGAGGAGTCCAACTTCAAGTGCCTTCAACCATGTTGGTCGGCCGACTCGATCCTCTCGATCAACTTGTAGATTTCTAAAGTACTTCATAATTCCAGGGGTCTATGGTCCTCAGTCCGACAAGTGACAATATTAAGGGGAGTATTACACTATCAAATATCTATGATCATAGATAGGATCCTATCGCTTAACCTACATAATTCTAAGACACCTAGGATCCTATCTGTGTATTACACTATCATATATCTAGGATCCTATTTTGGTCTTAAATGGTTGCAATCGTCTATTAAAACAAAATACTGAAGCCTTTCGGCACACAATATGACTAATAGAACTATATAGAACACGGATGAAGCTAAAACAATGAACTTCCGGCCGCTTGGCAGCAGTTTGCTTTTATTTTTTGTACAACAGTGTTGCCAACAATAATTTAAGAATTCCACGTTCTTCGTTGTACTTACTTTTTATCCGTCAATAAAACTGACAATTTAGAATAGGACAATAGCAGAACGGAAAAGGCAAAATCACATAATTTAACGGACGGATTTTGTATCGGGAAATTATGAAAGTAAACGTGGAAATTCAATATATATTATTCAATATGGCAAGACCTGTTTCTATGATCCCATCTAACAACAAATGTCAAAAATCTTTGATCAAAGACGATTTGATTCATAGGTTTGTATTACATTATCAAATAATTATGACTCATAGATCTGTGATCCTAGATATTTGATAGTGTAATACCCCCCTAAGACAGGTGCCGCTCCGTGCTCCGTGCCACAGTCAGTTTCAGATAAATTTTATGTCTATGGTTTCAGTCAAGATTTGACTGACATTGACAATCCAAAATCCAACCAATGTCAACATCAGAGATGTCAACAAACCTGCATTACACACACAGACTTTAATCTATTACAACATCGGCACAATCGGCACATTTTTTTTTCATTTGAAGACCCAAATATTAAATTGGTACAATTTTGGTTTTTTGTAATTGTACTGTAAATAAAAAAGCCCGATTAAAGCATAACTTTAGTAATTTTACGTGTGGGATTTTTTTTAATATTATGGAAATTCTAGAGGATATTGGTATGAAAGCTTGGTTATCACAGTCTCCGAAATACACAACGTTTAGGATAAATAAATTAAAAACGTTTGATGTCCGTGTTCTTCAAGATTTTCTATTAGCTGTAAGTTAAATTAGGGTCATCTTAGGGGTAGGTATGTAAACAACATTTATTTTAAAAGCACTGGTTTACAAACTGTGTACTTACCTTAGACTGTGTATCTCTACGGGCTAGAGTATCACGGCAGTAGTCTTGCCGTGCCTCACTACCGGAAAATGTGATGATTCAGGCTGACAGTAACAGTGTTCATTGTTTTTTAAATTCACAGCAAAACAAAGACCTTCATGCAACACACATACCAGAATACTCCTTCATAAGACCAGATTGTCTCATACTTGGGCAATGGCCTGATGAAGTAACTTTGGAAAAGACTGGGAAGGAAGTAATAGTGGACGCCCTGTGTGCAGCAGCAGTGTTGAGAGGAGCACATGTCTTTGCACCTGGGGTCATGGGTCTACCTGTTAGTAAGTAATTTAAAACTAGTGTTAGGAAGGTAAATATTTGATAGCAAATTAGGAAATTTCAAATCATGAACAGATTTCACAATGTTTGTGATCTTTGCAAACAGCACTTTCCTTCGATAAGGACTTAAAATATTCATAATGTTTGTGGCAC
The DNA here is from genome assembly GCA_916701695.1 of Agrochola macilenta. Taxonomy (NCBI): domain Eukaryota; kingdom Metazoa; phylum Arthropoda; class Insecta; order Lepidoptera; family Noctuidae; genus Agrochola; species Agrochola macilenta. The sequence continues at coordinate 13,064,722 of OU753562.1, forward strand.
ACACAAATTGCTTAATTCTAGTTAGGTTTAAATAAAATGTGTCAATTGTTGCAGACTGCCAGCTAGGAGAAAGAGTTGAGATTTATGGAGACTTAGAAGGCCACTGTAAAAGGGGTCTCAAAGCACAATATGAAGGCAAAAAGCTGCATGTGGGAACAGGGTATCTGAACATGTTAAGAGCAGATTTATTTGATAATGGTGTTCAACCCAGGTACAGATATTGCAAGATTACTACACTACTAGTTTCTTACATAGTATAAAAATATACTTTTGGTTCCACTATTGTCATCAAGAGTGGCAACTAACATGCTGTATTTACACTACAATATACCCAGTTTTGGCCAAGTTTAAAGAATACTTAATTTCAAACCTAAAAACGTTTTCTGTATATCTTACATTGATTTTAGTGGTATAGCAGTTCATACTATTCTGCCAGCATCCAAAGTGCCTGTTGTGAATGAAACTATGTATTCTAAAGGAGAGGTACTCCTACAGAACCTGCCTTCCATTGTCTGTGGTTGGGTTGTGGATGCTCAGCCCAATGAACACATTCTAGATATGTGTGCAGCTCCAGGCAATAAAACTACACATTTAGCTGAAATGTCAAATGATCAAGTAAGTATTTTTTTTTAAACCGGAGTTGTTCACTTGGTGGAACTATTTAATAATCTGCAATACTGCAACTTACTCATTACTGTATATTTCAGGCATTTATAATAGCATTAGATAAGACACCACAGAAAGCTGCAAAAATCAAGGAAAGCTGTGACATCCAAGGAGTTTCTTGTGTTACTGCATATGCCTTTGACTCCACTAAGTGCTGTTCAGAAGACAGTAAAGGAACCAACAGTGGACCACCGTTTCCACCAAACAGTTTCGATAAAGTACTATTGGATGGCCCTTGTAGTGGATTGGGTCAAAGACCACAATTAATTAACAAAATGACTCCGAAAATGATAAGCTCCTATAAGTTTGTCCAAAGGAAATTATTGGCTGAAGTAAGTGCACAAATCTACATGTACAAAATTTTACATATTTCTTATCACAAACCCCTGAATAATCATATCATTTATTCAATTAATTTTTATACCTGACTATGGCAAATGAGCAGTGGTGGCCCAGTGGTAACGGCCGCGACTTGCGACTTGTAGGTCGTAGGTTCGAACCCAGACAAGCACTTTACTTTGTGTAAATTATTTCATCACCACTGCTCAGACATCGACCAACACGCACTTGGCCTGCGTGGTGGGTTCCGGCCCACTCCCTCTCACAGAGAGGAGACCTGTGTCCCAGCACTGGGAACATTATAGGCTGATTGAGATGGCAAAGCCAAAGGACTCGGAGGCTATGTATGTTCATCTGTTTACTCATAACTCATAAACAACTCGTCGTATTTTGACAAACGAGGTGTCATTGGAAGAGTTATGTTGTTCTGCAGGTTAAATGCTCATTGGAACTCACATAAAATGCATAAGGAAAGTGTTACGGATTATTTTAATTTTGTTTATTAATATATTACTTTATAGGCAGTAAAAGTATTGAAAGTGGGTGGGAAATTGGTCTATAGCACATGCACTATTACAGTAGAAGAAAATGAAGGCATGGTTGCATGGGCACTTGAAAAGTTCCCGTGCTTACAACTAGTACCTGCAGAACCAATCCATGGTGCACCAGGGTTACCTAACAAAGGTCTTAATGATGAACAAAGGTTGGTTAAAAACATTTTATTTTAAAATACTTATATACAAATACATTTTCTTAACAGTATTGGCAAGAATCTTTTGGGTATTTTGAGTAATATATTTTTAAATAATAACAACAATATTATAAGAGCAATTCAAACATAGTCTTTTTTTACTGAGTATCTTACTGGCACTAGATTACCACATTATTTATTTATATTATTTTCAGATTATTGGTGCAAAGATTTGGTCCAGAAGACAATGGACTTAGACCAGTTGAGCCCATATACAGGGATTCAATAGGTTTTTTTATTGCAGCATTTATAAAATTACCATAACCAAAAATAAACATCTAAAAATTAAAATGTCTTAGTTATTAGAGGTTTTCTAAATGACTATAACTGGGAACGTAATACATGAAACAAGAAGGTCTAGTCCAGTACTATAGGAATAGTCTGCCCAACTCTTCGGGAAAACTAGGCGTGATGTTATGTGTTATAATATTGAGGGGTATTTTGAATTGCTGAATTGATTGAATTGAATTTGATTTGCCAAGTCATAGGTCTTAAGTTCGAACCCAAGGCACGCACCTCTGACTTTTCGGATTCATGTGCGTATTGTATACTTATATCACTTGCTTCAAAAACGGTGAAGGAAAACATCGTGAGGAAACCGGCATGCCTGAGAGATATTTCTCGATGGCATGTGAAGCCAAGTCAGAGGCCCATGGGCGGCTTTAAAACTCTAACACCAGGTAGTCGCTAACCACATGAAAAAAATAAGAAGAACTGAATTTGTTTCCACTTTTAAATATGCTTACGATTTTAAACATGGATCAAATATACAGGGTGTCAGGGACATCGACGCGAATCCGGTTACCATGGATTCAGTACATGATTCTGAACCCCCCCTGCGTTGAAAGTTGGTAGCCGGCTTCGCGTCGATATCCCTGCCACCCTGTAGAAGTTTTTTTAAGGAAACCAAGAATCACAAATAGTCTCATAACTGCAGTTCTCTCTTAAACTTTTTTGGCAACAGAACCCTTTTGGAAAAAGAAATATTTGACGGAGTCCTAAAATAATCAGAAACTGCGTTATATGGATTATTCCACTTTGCCCCATCAATCTGTCACACCAGTGGAACAAAATGGATTGTTCAGTTTGTCACCCACTGTGTCCCAATAATTGATTTTGGTGGGGTAAATAACACTGGCATAAAGTCACGAATTGGCACTGTTGGATTTTAATATTATGGCGAAAATAAAAACAGTTTTAACAATAAAAAAATATAAATTATTCGTACGATATTAGGATGATTCTGAAGCAGCTTAACTACCACAAAGCAATGACGTTCGCCGCTGGACATAGGCCATAGGCTAATATTTTCGCACAGAGGCTTTCCGGAGACCTACGTCTCCCGCAGAGCACACAGTATCGCTGCCCTAGAAAAATTATATGTAAAAAAGGTTACCCATTATTCCCCAACTTACTAACTACTCTACTATTTGTACCTTTTAATATTGCTAAATAATAAAAACAAAAAAACTATAATTTAAAAAAAAATAGTTTTCAAAAGGTAACATTTTAGTGGTAAATACTATTATAATCTCTCTATACTGTAGTAGCTTAAGTTACTCCTTATAACATCAGCTATCTGCCAGTGAAAGTCCCGTCAAAATCTGTCCAGCAGTTTCGGAGATTAGCCGAAACAAATTTATTTGACCAATGTCGTGTAACCCGTATTTAAGTATCTTGTATCATTTAGTAAAAGCTGTTATTTTGTCATTACAAACAGACACTTCAATTTTATTTATTTGTATAGCTATAATCACGTCAATTATATACGGGGCATTTGAACATGTTAGGAACTGTCTATTTCATATTGAGTTGTTTGTACTTCATTAAATCACGTTTTAAAAATGCACACTACATCTAGTTACTTATAACTAAAAATTTCAAATTAATATTAATCATACTGATCATGCCAAAAATATAAGATAGGTTATGGAGTTTCGATGCTACCCCATAAGCCTTATAAAGTTTCGATGCGAACCCATAAGCCTTATAAAGTTTCGATGTGAACCCATAAGCCTTATAAAGTTTCGATGCGAACCCATAAGCCTTATAAAGTTTCGATGCGAACCCATAATATAAGCCTTATAAAGTTTCGATGCGAACCCATAATATAAGCCTTATAAAGTTTCGATGCGAACCCATAAGCCGCCCTGCGCCTTCAGCAAAAGAGACCGTTTATCAAACTGAATGGGGTCAACCGTCTTCTCACACGTGGAGAATTTAAAGTTCTTAATTAGTTCAACCATCGCCAGTTTCGCTGATAACATCGCGAATCTCAGACCTGTAATAAAGTGATAAGAAAATAATTATAATTTAAATGTTGTAAGTTAGTTATTATAACAACCGAATTGCAATGAAAAATTTCGAGACTGCAAAGTTGATGACCTGCCGGGCTAACATGACAAAACTATGTCGCCAGAGTAACACGTGTCGAAGAATTTTTTTCTTGACATTGGTACATCCATCATGATTATGGTTTTCGTGTGTCACAGGACAAGCTATCTTATGTTTATGCTTACCTATACAATTTCTAGGACCAACACCAAAAGCCAGATATAAATGAGAGGCTCTGTCTTTCTTGTCTTCATTCATGAATCGTTCTGGCCTGAACTCTTTCGGCTCTGGGTAATATTCCGGGTCCATGTGAATGCCATACAAAGGTATGGCAACTACATTCCCAGGCTCGAGTTGTATAGATGAACCGGGCACAGTATAAGGCTTTGTACAAACTCTATCCACTCTGGCTAATGGAGGAAACAAGCGTAATGTTTCTGAAAAAATAAACATACTCGTGGATTGACAATACATACCCGCATTATAAAAATAAAAATTCAATAATAACTGAGGTCAATGCGATTATGTTTCATGAACTTTTATAAGATTATTTATTGAAACAATAATTCAATGGTGCAAAAATTCGCACGACATTCAAATATTTTAGATATTTATTTGCGACTAAAACTTGTCTCACGCTGTAGGTCAATGGTCGGCAAACCATACATGCGGGTCTTGGGCCTATAAAGTGCGGAGCTTTACAGATGTCGAGGAGTGCGAGCGTAGATACGCGAAGGGGTCGGTGTTTTGGACATGGCATGATATCAAATTTTATTCAAAATACAAACTATTTTTCAAAGGTTTATTTCCGAAGAATGGTCACCAAAAATTAACAGGACATGGAAAAATAATCATTTACTGTAACGTTTCAAACTTGCTAAAAAGTAGGCCTTTATCATATTATTATCAGCCGAAATGACGATGATGATGATGATGATGATGAAGCATCCTATTTCATAAGCAATTTAATTTTAGGTAGCGTTTTGGAGTGAGGATGGGAGTTTTAAGGATTAAGAAAAGTGAATTGAGATAGCTTGGAGTTTTGGACACACAGAAAGGATTGGCTCTCATAATAAATCTTAGTCGTTATAGTATTGATATTTGGCTCTATTGACTAATGAGTTTGCCGACCACTGCCGTGAGTGAAGCTTTTAAAGTGTTATTATCTGGAAGATACCAATTAAATAAGCAACACGACGTATCACTTATCTCCAAGAAGACATAATTATAATCATATAAGTAGGACGTGTGTGATCTAACATTGTTTATACTGCAATATCTACTATTGCAGTTAAGGATAGAAATAGTTATTATTATTTACCCAACAAAAATCCATCAAGGTAATGCAACTGCGACAGGAGATCGTAGTCGTATTCTTTTCCTTCGGTCATTTCCTTCACATGGGATCGTAGCTTGTCCTGCAGTTCAGGCTTGGTGGCCAGTACGTGGATGGCAAAGGACAGCAAAGTGCTCGAGGTCTCATAACCAGCGATGAGGAACAATAACAACTGCGCATCTACGGTGTCGTCGTCTAGATCTGCAACAAATAAATATTACGTGGGTATAGTTGCTGCATTTCACAAGCATCATTGTAATTTAAACCTTATGTCAATTTTCTTAAAAAAAATCACATTGTTGAATGTGCGCGCAAATAAATATGATCTTATTAAAATACTCGTACGAAGTTACGCTGAATGTCTGTCTATTGAATAATTTCCAGTTGTTAGGACAAATTCCGGGTTGCGGATTTGTCCGAAAGGGATATCGCGGCCCCGGCACACAGGCAACGGAAGGAACACGGGTGGGTTTTAGTCAGTAAAAGTCTGACACACCCTCCCGCTCTGCCCAGAGCGGGAGAAATTATTAGATAATTTCGCAAACTAAAAAAAAAAAAATGGCAAATTCCTCAGATATTCACAGGATAGGCTCTTACTCAAATTACCTCATTCATTCCTTACATAAGGATCGTAAACAATATCGTCTGATCGTAAATGATGGCATTGGCATAATGTACTTTACAAATACCTCTGTACACATGACGTAACACACACAGTATTTAGGGGCCTATTACACGTTACACCACGCGCTATCAAGTCTGTCTTACTTTAGCGGGCGGGCACAAAACCATCGTGCCTGCCGTTACGCCCACAATAGTTCAAAAATGGCTGATAATAACGAAAACGACACATACCCTCTCCGTTATACAATGTGTTCCTGGATAAAGTGCACAAACGAAAATGGGTGAAACTAGACTATTATTCAACGAAAAAAAAATTGAAAAAAAATCTTTCTGCCAGAAAGATTTTTTTTCAATTTTTTTTGTCGTTGTTTCAATTTTCAAATTTTCAATTTTAAAAGTTTTTACATTTCAATACAGGGGAATTTTCCCCTGTATTGAAATGTAATAACTTTTTATTAATTGAGTGAAATTCGGTAAAATAAAAACAATAATGATGGCTGATAATTGATATTTGCACGGCAAATACAAAGAAACCCTTTAAAATACTCATCAAGTAAAAAAACACGTTTCTTTGAGAAATTTTGAAATTTTTGTGTGATATTTTCATTGTTTTTTTTTTACTTTTTTGCCAATTTTTTTGTCGATGAATAATGGTCTATTTTCACCCATTTTCGTTTGTGCACTTTACCCAGGGACACTGTATATATAAATGAGACTAAGGGCATTCTCACACGGGGTGACGGACTGACGGCAACTCAACCTAAACTGGTTGGCAACGGGCGTTGCCAACTGCGATGCAACTGGTGAGCCCAGTCTCGGTCTAACCAGGACCGAATAACAGACTTACTCTTATTATACTACGCTAGTTAAACTTATTAGAAAGAAAGAAAATACGTTTATTTGCGGTGCACATGGCGCAAGGAAAGAAAACTACACGAAAATAACAATTTGGGGGAAACTATCCACGCAAAACGGCCATCGCTCAGCATAATTCTGCTATCCTATGCGAGACAGAGCCCCAGCGCTGGTTTCAGCGACAGCAAGCGCCAAGACTTGATACCGTGAGGACGGTGTAATAGGCCCTGATCTATGCAGTGTAAACTATTATAAACAAAATGAATTCACAGTTTAACTTTATCAATATGAATAAGTAGGTAGGTAACGTTCATTAGAAAACCAGCGTCAGACAGCATTTGTTTGGCATTCAATGCTGAAATGAACCTTTTTGGCGCAGCCGTGAGGCACACTTATTGTCAAAAGATTACTATAAATTTTACTTTGTTTTTATTTTGTGTTTCACGAACTGTGTCCAAATAAACGTTTTCTTTCTTTCTTAGATATATTTTTAAAGCAACATTCAACCTTATCATTAAACTGTCTATTACATAAAATTACTTACGAATATCAGATTTCGTTTTTTCGGATTCAGTTCTTTCCTTATCTGAAAAATCAATCAAGATTTGGAGGAAATCACTTTTCCTGTAAAGACATAAAACTAGAATTAAATTACCATATTATATTTTATAGTTGTTAACCAACTCCATTTTTTTTTAACTTACTTATCACCAGATTTACGTCGCTCAGCTTTTGCCACATTCAAAATCCTTACTAACTCTTTTGCAGATGCCAAATTCAGAAACGAAAAGTTTAATAACTTAATCAGTTTCGGCATAAATATTAGGAAGAAGAATAACATCAGTCTTTTGTGCAGAGGCATGTAGTCGAACTTCTCAGCCACCTAGAATGTTTTTTTTTTTAATGTCCCACAAGCTATCAAATATTTAAAATAGATAAAGTACTCGTATTCTTTACTCTAACAAATTTTATTAGCCGGTTATATTTTTTTGTGTTTGTAAATAAGTAAGACTGTACCGACAAATTATCTCATTACATAATCAGCTAAATATGTAAGTGTAAACAAAGGCATGAAACAGTAATGTTTACTTACATTGAAGAAGTGTGCATTTTTATCTGACAAAGCATCACACTTGATACCAAATGCACATGCCCCAATTACCTCTAACGTGAAGTGTCCTATTGTTTTCTTCATCTCAACGTCTTTCTTATCTGTAAATTATCAACATACATGTAGTTAAATGTTGTTGAATACGATGTATACTTAGTAAATATTAGATTTTGTCCGCGTGGATGTCAGAAAATATCCTATGGCAACGTACCACCGGGATTGAAAGTATGTGTTAATCCAGTTTATGTGTGTGTGTGGTCCTGTGTGCCAAATTTCATCCATCAGAACAGACAGACAAACGGACACAAAAAAATCGTGACTATTTTATTATTGTAAGTTGTATGTATAGATTTATGCAGAATGCAAGGTCTGTAAAATAATCGAATTTCGTCATACTCATTTTTTATTAATTCGTTCATTCAATAATAATGTTTGCATGCCTTCTAAAAGGCAGATTGTAGAATCACCCATTGTACCACAGATTCCTAGATAAATCATTCCATACATAATTTTCAATACCTAATTAATGCTACGCCTTCGACTCGCTAGACGCTGCGAACGGGAGTTAAATGTTATATTTTTTTTTAATTCAAAAATCGCGCTAACTGGCTTTGCAAGTTTAAACAATTTACCTATTTAAAGTAAAACAAATTAGATAATCACATTCCTATATCAGCAGGTAAACTGAAAAAAGATAAGTTTTTATCGCTTCTCTTGCCGGATCTACATCCATCACCTGCACATATTGCACCAGAACCAGCCATATCATAAGAATTTGAAACTAAGTACGTCAGGTCAACCGAAATATATGCGTACGTTCGCGCCTTGCGGCTGTCGGCAACCCACTGAGAAATGGGTCGCGTACGAACCGGCAGCCGGTAGGTAGTTAGCGCGCGTAAGTACATGGAGTGATTTATCTAGTAATCTGTGATTGTACTGTTACATCTTATTTTATGTAGGTACCTACAATGTATGCAAATAAATGTTACTTTACTTTACTCTGTAGTACAGCCAGTGCATAGATTATGCATGGGTTTGTGGTCCATCTTTACAATTTAGTTACTTGAATAATAACTGTTATTTATTATTATAAGGGTACAGCAAACTTAACAATTATGTTAATGTGATATGTTCCTAGTTATAGCCCAAAGTCCACAAGATATCATTGTACAATCTAGCTAGATACTTAAATAATAAATACTTGTGTAGGTTTTAACTACCTATTATTACTTTCAATACACACATTTTCTAGAAAGCTCCATTTCAAAACTCTTTTGAAACAGGGAGCTTTCTAGTAAAAAATAAAAAATTTAAGGAGACTCATTAACTTATTGATAAACTGCAATAAATAGGTATTAGATTTTTCAAAATGTTGAAAGTTTCTCTGTTTATGTTTATAAATATTAAAAGATTGCAATAAATTATCCTCAAATCCAATCAGTTTATATATATGCATGATTGAGTAACACACATCTTTACAGACTTTCACATTTATAATATTATTAACTAGCTGTTGACCGTAGCTTCGCCCGCGTGGACCCTAATTATTTTTTTAAAATAAAAGAAGCCTTAGTTTTTCCATACAACATCAGCTATCTGCCAGTGAGATTACCGTGAAAATCGGTCCAACCGTTTCGGAGATTAGACGGAACAAACAGACACAAAAAAAAAAAAAATAAGTACTTACCGTATAAACTTTCATATGCATTTAGTAAAAAGCTGTTTTGACATTACAAACAAACAAACACTTCAATTTTATTTATTTGTATGTATGTTTAGATTATAGATCTTCTTTATGTGAAAGTCTACAAAGATGAATGATAAACAGGGTTATTGGGTCAATAGAGTTTAAATTCTATTGAACCAACAGCCCTGTTTATGTTATCATCATAGTAGAATATAGATTTCACATTACATCTAACTTACCATATTGCTTCAAAAATTCAACCATTTGCTTTGAACATACTTGTATGAGTGGAAGCATATTTCTTAGACGTGCTGAACTGAAGACCGGTGTTAACGTGCTTCGAACACTTTTCCATTCTGATCCCTAAAAGCAAATCTAAATTGTATTTTGGGTAAAGACCAGAATATATTTTCATACATATATTTTTTTCTCATCATAATGGTGTGGGTAAGTAATAACAGCCGCATGGGTCGATCTATCAGGTAAAGCACGCTGGCCGGGGTTGACCTGTGGATGAGTGACCATCTTTACATATTGAAACTCCTCTGTGGCTCGAAAAGCACATTAAGTCATTTGTCCCGGCTGTCATTTGTGAATAGAATAGAATAGAATAGAATATACTTTATTTGCTTTGAATGCAGGTACATACAAATAGGATCGTAAATAACATAATAAAGAACCGTGTACATTCTGCCTTGTTGGCATGCAAACACAATAATTATTATACAAGTTATCAAAATAGGTTATTAAGATGTATCATTTAGGAAATCCTGAACAGAATAATAACATTTATCTACAAGTAATTCAGTAAAACATTTTTTAAATTTCATCAAGGGCAAGGTTTTTATATGATCGGGAATTTTATTAAAGACAACAGGAGCCATACAAATTACATTTTTTTTTAATAAGCTCGTTTTAAATGTGCCTGTGTGAAGTAAATTCTGATATTGTGATCTTAATGATGTACTCCGTTTTCTGGTTTCTGTTAATGAGGCAAATAAATTACGGTTCATTTTAACAAATATTGCTAATTCGAGGATATAGAGGCATGGGAAAGTTAATAGTTTCTGAGACTTAAATATAGGCACACAACTGTCAGTAACTTTGAGGCCAAATATAGCTCTCAGGCAGCGCTTTTGAGCTTTAAAAATGCTTTCTCGTTCACTACAATAACCCCAAAATATAACACCAAATCTTAAAATAGAAATTACAAGACCATGGTAGGCCACTAGTATTGTTGACCGATTTAATTTTTTGGATAGGTTGTATAACATAAACGCGGCTGTGCTCAGACGTTTACAGATATCTTCTGATTGCGGCTTCCATGTTAACTGGCTATCAATTAAGATTCCTAGAAATTTTGTGTTATTCACTTTATCGATAGTTTGGCCATTGTAGTTGATATCCATGTCACCTGTAGATATACGTTGGTGAAAATGCATAGTTTTAGTTTTTTGTAGATTAATAACTAGGTTATTATTGTCAAGCCATTTTATTAAACTGCTGATCGAGTTATTGATGTCATTTACGTATGAGTCTTTATTGGTACATGAAACAATTGTAGTACTGTCGTCTGCAAATAAAATCATTGGATTAGATATATGGCGTGGCAGGTCATTAATATAAAGTAGGAATAGTAAAGGTCCGAGGACACTTCCCTGCGGAACTCCATATTTTATTTCTTTAAATGACGATAAAGTTTTTTGTTCCTTCCTAGATTTTAAACATAAGCGTGATATCTCTGTACATTGTCTACGGCCTTTGAGATAAGTTTTTATTAAGTTAAGAGCATTGCCACGAATACCGTACGCATCAAGTTTGGTTAAGAGAATATCGTGGTCCACGCAGTCAAAGGCTTTCGACATATCGGCATATATTGCACATACCGGTATTTTTGAATCTACTTTAGGCATTATTTCATGGAGAAAAACAAAGATGGCCATGTTAATATTTTTATTTTTCCTGAAGCCCATTTGTTCGTCACATAGTATGTGGTATTTAGTTAGGAAGTTGTCAAGAGATTCATAGATAACTTTCTCTATGATCTTGGAGAATATAGAGATAAGAGCAATTGGCCTATAATTTACCATTTCTTCTTTATCGTTTTTTTTATATACTGGTATGACTATTACGCTCTTCAGACTTTCTGGAAATACGCCAGACTGTATGCTTACATTAATAATATGAGCAAGGGGTTCAGCTATACAATGTGCAACAAATTTGATAACTGTTGTTGAAATGCCATCGAGACCAGAGCTCTTTTTATTTTTCAGGTTTCTAATTATACGCATTACATCTTGAGGTATAACAGGGGCCATAAATATTGTATGCGGGTTTGTGTGGATCTTTGACAGTCGTTACAGGTCATCAGAAGCTTGTAAGTCTGACAACCAGTCTTACCAAGAGGTATAGTATTACCCAGTTACTGGGTTGTGGAGGTCAGATAGGCAGTAGCTCCATGTAAATGACTGGTATTCAGCTGCATCCGGTTAGACTGGAAGCCAACCCCAACATAGTTGGGAAAAGGCTAGGGCTTTCAGCCTAAAAAACTGCAACCCAAATTATGACAGTCTTCTTCTTTTCGTGGGGTTAGTGACTAACCGGGTGTCAGACTTGGCTTCACATGCCGTTGAGAAATTTTATATCTCTCAAGCATGCCGGTTTCTTCATGTCACGTTAGTGTTTATGAAATAAACTAGGCAAACAAAATTCTGTGAGTTATGGAACTAGGGCAGAAAATATGTGGTCTCAACTCAACTCAGGTCAGGCAACAAGTTTTATAACTTTTGTTTACATAATAAGTACTCATCTAATTGTATTTAAGCGAAGGTGAACAACACAATTAAGTAAATACAGTGAAAACCGTTTATAACAAGTTTGCTTAAAATGACGTTCCGGTTATTACAAACTAATTTTTGAGGTCCCAGCATTTCTGTAGAACTAACATAGATTTTGGTTATAACGACTATCGGCTTTAACAACTGTAATCCGACGGTCCCTTCAAAGTCGTTAGAAACGGATATCACTGTATGTACATTTATATTGAATAGTCATCACAACATTGTGAATATAAAAAATACTAATGAATTACACAAAATACCTTTAAATTGAGAAGTGAACGACTCCAGAACTTGGGCTCTTCTGCATTCAATGAGATTCGGTCAGTGAAGTGATCGAAATCGCGGATTGTTATCGCCTTGATCAGGTCTGGATCCATAATTGTTAAAACGGGCCTTCTCCCTTCAAATAATCCTGCATTCAAACAAAATAAGAAGTTAATTAAGAAAACAATACTAGAAATAAGTTTTGTAAAGGTTCATTGTAGTTTAAAGGACTGAGATCATGAATAATATTGTTAACATTAAGTTGAAACATTTAATTAAACAATAGGTGTCCTACATAATTGAAATTACAGATTTATATACATAACAAGTTTTTTATCCACTGACCCTAGTAGCGACGGTAGTCAGTAATAATGATGAAAGTAACTATTCTTTTAGTTCTCTAAGTTCAAGCTTACCTCCATACCGATTTCCTTTAAAGGAATTGTATGCTTCCAATTGAAATTCATGAAATGATTGTGTGCCTCTCAATCTGGGTCCCAGATTACCTAATAATATCACTGGTTTTTTATAAGGAATCCCTTTCTTTTCGAAAAAGTCAAAAGTACTTGTGTAGTAAAAATATAAGCCAAATAAAATGGTAAGGAATAAGAGCAATTTCCAATCTTCTAAAATAAATAATAATAATTTCTTGGAACCACTGAAGTAGTCCATGATTACAGAGGCTTCCTGGCTCCGAGCCTCAGTCAGAAATCGAAAGAGCCTAAACCTAGAAGTTGTCGAAAGACAAATCACTGAACTATTGTCATTTATGAAATGATCAATTTATCTAACGCTTGCTACTGGAGGGAGACATGCAAGACAAGAAAAGACTAAAAGAAAAATAGCCGAAAATACGACAAAATACTCGAACATGAACAACAACAGAACTGCGTAAACTGAACTGAGTGACTGATTTTCTGTTACTGTCAAATCTGTCAATGTCGTTCGTCTGACATGGGTCAAGCCCAGTGTTACCAGGTACACGGTAATTACCTCAGAGCAATTTTACTCTGAGGTAATTACCGTAGAATCACGGTATTTTTAACCAATGCACGGTCCACGTATTTTTCTACGATAATTTTAAGTATACAGGGTGGCAGGGACATTGACGCGAAGCCGGCTACCATGGATTCAGTACATTATTCTGAACCCCCCTGCGTTGAAATTTTTCGTCGGTTATTTAAAAAAAAATCTGCTGTTTCATAGAAAAGTGAATACCTACGCGGTCAAAATGTATGGAGCAGCTATCAGCTTTCAACGCAGGGGGGTTCAGAATCATGTACTGAATCTATGCGCTTAGTAGCAAGTCACCAGATTCTCAACTCACCAGATTCTCAACTAACCAGATTCGCAACTCACCAGATTCGCAACTCATCAGATAATGTACTATCGAACAAAGAAATTATACAACTTTCAAATTAATATAATAGCCCGGGGAAGTTACGCCGAATTTTAGGCTAACTTTGCATTAGCGATTTTTTTCATTTAACGTGTAGGGTATGGACAAGGGAGTATGTTAAACTGTATACCGCGAAAAGTTTACACCCGCGTGTACGTTTTTTTTTTATGAAAACATCTAACTTCAATTTTACGTGGTAGGTAAAAATATTAACAGACATGTTTGTATGGAGTGTTTGTCGAAGAGATTAGGTATCACAAGTAGGTAAAAAAAATAAAATAAAGTTTTTTTTTTTGTACTTCAAGTAAAAATATTAACAGCAGTTTTTTTGCATTAAATTACTTAATTAAATATTTTAATACGCTATTTAACAAAATTAAACATATTGTACTAGCGCAAGATATTAATAAAAGTTTTTTTGCAATAACGGTTCAGGCAAAAATGTAACAGAGTTAAATTTGGTCTAACTTTTATATAAAGGCTCTATCTGCTGTTAATATTTTTGCTTGAAGTACAATTAAATAAAATCGTAATTTTATTTTTATTTAAATTTCCGTGGAGGTAAATGTTAAATTCTGAAATAATATATTAATTTTACGAATTGTTTACATAATATAACCAAAATTTTCCTGTAAACTATTTTGCCTCAATTTTCATTTACAAAAATGCGTTTTTGTTTTTTTTACCTTGATGCGGTGCTGGAAAAGGTTATTTTTTTTAAATATTATTTGAAGAGCTAAGTTCAAAAACACGATTCAGGAAAAAAATCGCTGTTACGATTTAGTGCAGGGTTCAAACCTAATTTCCCCGGTCTATACGACTATTTTACTGATAGACAACCTAATTACATAAATTTGAAAAATCCATTCAAATGCACAAGAGGTCGGATTACATTGCTGATAGACAACTTCATTTCATAAACATGTTTATTTTCTTCCTGTAGATTTATTAAGAAGTATTGTGACACTGACGTATTATATTTTCTAAAAGTTTAGTTTGCGATCTTTGCTTAAATAGTTATCGATATTTGCGATTCAAAATTAACATGGCTGAGATCGGTGTAAAATTTATAAAGAGTCAAAGAGGTAACATGGTTTTATTGTATGAGGGCTATAAGTATAATTTCAATGTAAAAAACAAATCGGGAACCACTAATTGGAGATGTTGCAATCAAAAAGAATGCAATACCTCAATTACCTTGAACGCTAATAATACCATTCTAAGAGAAGGAAGACATTTGTGTACCCCAGACCAGATCCGAAATTTAGTTGATGCTACAATGGACGAATGCAAGAATGCAGTATGTGTCAATTTAAATACTGTGCCAAAAATATTCGAAGAACATTTTTATAACAATGTGGCTAATAATGAAATGGCTGTGCATGAGATTCCTCCGTTTCTTTCTAAGAAGGATACTTTATATAGGGCACGAGCAAAATATTTGAAAGTAGGTCGTGGTGTGATATCTAATACTAAGGATGTAAAATTACCGGAGCACATTGTTAAAGATTTATTTTTATTTGACGACGGCGATGAAAATAAAATAATTATTTTTGGTACTCAATTGGCAAAACAAAATTTGAAAACTGTTACTCCATGCTACGGGGATGGCACTTTCCGAGCGATACAAATGTGATTATGAAATTGCAGCGATGCAAGCGGTGAAAGAGGTGTTTTCTGATGCATTAGTAAAGGGATGCTATTATCATTTTCAGAATGCCAATTGGAGAATGAGCAAAAAAATTGGTTTGAGCGATACTCGCGAAGGTAAAAAAATTACGCATCTTTGCACTTTTTATTACCTTTACTACCACCAATAATAATTCCTGAAGCATATTTAGGCATTTGTGAAATAGCACCACAAACTGAATCTTTTATGAAATCCAAGAACTATTTTGATAATCAATGGATCATAAAAGTAACCAGTGAAGTTTTTAGTTGTTATGGAGAAAAGAATAGGACCACTAACGCCATCGAAGGGTGGCATAGACGCTTAAACACAAAAATAACAACTAAACCATCATTGTTTAAATGTATTTAAATTTTGAAAAAAGAAGCAAATGTCCAAGATATCAAAATTAAAAAAACCGCTTTGCATTTTAAGGAAAACCAAAGAAGTATTAAATTATTACAAAAAGATGAAAGAATTAAGAACATTATTTCGGATTGCTTAAATAGTAAAATTAGTGTAAGTGATTGTATGACGCATATAGCTACTTTGAGTTACCATACCTTCTGAATCATTATTATTACAGTTATAAAATCCGAGACTCTTCATGTTGGTGGTCGAACTAAAGGTATCCAATTGACGTCGCGAATATAATAGAATGTCCGTATTATTTTGGTTTTGTTTCGTTTTTTTTTTTGTGAATAAAGTATTCTTTTATTTCTGGCAGCTCTGCTTCTGGCATTTTGTGGCAGAAGAATTCAGTGTAGTTAACTTATTTCACTTGGGTTAAAAATAACTTAGTGCATTAATCCAGGTTTACTTTTAGTATAGGTACTTAATGCACCTAGGTGAATAATATTTACGAAAAGTATTGTTAATGCACCTAGTGAAAGAAGTAAACTACATATATTAAGAATTCCGTATTATTTCGGTTTTGTTTCGGATTATCTACTTTTTTTTTTTTTTTTGGTCAATAAAGTACCTATTCTGTTATTTTATGTGATTTTGTGTTTCATTGTACATTTGGTGAGTTGCGAATCTGGTGAGTTGTGAATCTGGTTAGTTGAGAATCTGGTGAGTTGAGAATCTGGTGACTTGCTACTAAGCGAATCTATGGTAACCGGCTTCGCGCCGTATATGTTCTGTGCTTTCAAATAATACTCTGTGGCTAGTGGGTCACTCGCACAGTGGTCTCGAACCTACCGATTTTTCGGTATTTCTACCGATATGGGCTCTGTCCTACCGAAATACCGAATTGCAACGATTTTTCCCCGATTTCAGAGAATACATGTAATAATCCCGATTTCTCTACCGATTTTACACTTCTACGTTGGCAATCCTTTTCATTTATGTTTTACGTTACGGACAGCTTATTGAGGGATTCCTCAATAGAAAGTAAGTACCTAGTTAGTTCCATATTTTTTTGAGGAATACCCTTGAGTCCTCTGAAATCTTATGAATCTTATGAAAACAAAACAGCGAAATAGGCTGTCTACTGAGTCAATCACTGTTCTATTACATGCAAAACGACTCTTTAATGAATTTAATTGTTATGACTTGGAAATTAATTCAAAGATGACCGCGGCTATGGCCAAAGAGTAGAGTATGATCCTAAAGATCGAAAAAAATCATTATATTTAAGTGTGTTTGGTTTGATGTAAATTAGACTCTTAATTTATTTTTTGATAAATAAACGAATTTGATTGAACATTGTATTTTTTTTGTCATATACCGATTTTGGGTACTAATGTACCGAATTTTGTGGGCAGCTCTACCGATTTCGCACTCTGAAATTCGAGACCACTGCTCTCGAATACTCGGATGAAAGAAACTATGCGTTCTAGACATGGGCGTTTTCGTATTTAGTTGCTAACGGATATGTAACCGATATTCAGTTTTCATATCGATATTGAAAACCGTTTTCAGATATCGATATCAGTAGTACGATTTGCACAAGTAACTGAAACGAACGAAACGCAAACTCACACTTTTACCGTTAATACATTGATATAAGTGCTTTCGTTTTTTAAAGTTTAAAAATAATAAATTTATCAGTTTAGCTTCTTGTAAGTACGACGATTTCCCTTCATGCTTTAATTTAGGCTTAGGACTAGCAGAAAACTTTTTGAAAACATACTATAATTATGTCAATTATTAAAAGCTAACTTTTCTGGCGCATTTAAAAATCGTCTTATTTACAATGATTGAATATTATATTTTTTTTTTTTTTTCTACGTTATTGATTGATTCATTCTGGATGAATTAAGAATTTGCATTTAGAAATGTTGAAAAATTTACTTTTTATTTACAATAAGTACCTAAATACAAACTATAAAACTAAAAAAAGGCAAAGAATTATCGTTAAGTAGGGCACGTGTCACCAAGGTCAAGTGCAACTCAAAACAAAACTGTCTAAAAAATACAAATCAAAATTAATTCGATGCAATTTCTTATTCCAACAACATAAATTCAACCTTAAATCTATTGAACGTAGGGCTAGTTTAAAGAATGAATTTCTCCTTGATATCGAGTAGCCGCCGGAAAGTTGCTAACTTATGGAATATTTGTTGTAACTAAATAAATAGAAACTAGACCTTATTGCTAGCGCGTTAGGATATAGATATTACGCACGCACTATTTAACCAAATAACCAATCACTAGCCGAAGTTACGTAATATTCGCTTCATCACTTTTACGCCAGTAAAACATTGAATGGTAAGACAGAGACAAAGCGAATAAAAACCGTCGATGTCATATCGCTCGTGATGTGAAGTTTGCGTTTTGTTCGTTATTATTTATTCGACATTATTCGTACTTTCGTAGTTCGTTTTCGTTGTTGCGCTTTGGATAAGCCATAGCTCGATGAAGTTTTTGTGAAAACGGTTATGTATATTTAGATATCGATATGGTATGATAATAAACACATATCCGATATAAGTTACGTTTTGATATATCGAACCCATGCCTAATGCGTTCATTTCATTCCTCTTCTTGAGTATTATTGTTCTGTGCGTACACTACGCTACCAAATTTTTTTAAATATTACTACTCCGTTTTGGATAGAAAGTGCAAAAATCTAAATTGCGATAATCTATACGCTAACTGTAAATAAGCAACCATGGGCAAAACATCTAAAGATAAAAGGGATATATATTATAGGTTAGCTAAAGAAGAAGGCTGGCGTGCAAGAAGTGCTTTTAAACTATTACAAATTAATGAAGAACACAATATATTCAATGGTGTTACACGCGCTGTAGACCTCTGCGCGGCTCCTGGCAGTTGGAGTCAGGTACTGACAAAAAAATTGCGACAAAATGCCAGTAGTGTTGACGATGTTAAAATTGTTGCTGTAGACTTACAAGCCATGGCAGCTTTACCTGGTGTAATACAGATACAGGGTGATATTACAAAGCTATCTACTGCAAATGCTATAATTCAGGAATTTGAAGGACTCAAAGCTGACTTAGTGGTTTGTGATGGGGCCCCAGATGTAACAGGACTACATGACATTGATGAATATGTTCAGTCTCAACTGTTATTAGCAGCACTCAATATAACAACACATGTGTTAAAGGTTGGCGGTGTATTTGTGGCTAAGATATTCCGAGGGGAAGATGTTTCTCTCTTATATTCACAGCTTAAGCAATTTTTTGAATATGTTACAGTTTCTAAACCAAGAAGTTCAAGGAACTCTAGCATAGAAGCTTTTGTTGTCTGTCATAACTATCAGCCACCTGAAGGATATATCCCAAACATGGTGAATCCGTTGTTAGATCACAAGTATTGTGATTTCAATCAATTTACAGGTCCTAACAGATTCATCGTACCGTTTAATGCGTGTGGAGATTTGAGCGCCTATGACTCTGATACATCATATCCACTGTTGCTAGATGGCCAAACATCATATGAATACAAAGAACCTGTACAAAGTCCCATAAATCCTCCATATAAAGAAATATTAGAAAAAACAAGAAATATGCACATAAAAAATACGGAGGCAGGCTCAAAATAATTTTGTCAAAAGAGAAAAAAATACATTACTTACTGATAGATGCTTGTTAAGGAAATGTACCTAGATAAGTGTATTAATTATATTTTACACATGATTAATATTACATTAAATTAATATAGATATTTTAAATGTTTTATTTCAATTTTTTCCTTGTCTTTAAAAGCTATAGAAAAAAATCGTCTGTTTATCTGTATCGTTCTTCTGGATGACGACTGACTCGCCTCATGTCTGAAACTCTGTTTATAGGAAGCCAGTTTGGGTTGACAGTATAGTCACCTTGTGCAAGAATAGTTTTGACGACAGTTCAGTTATGACTGGCTTTGTGACGCAGTGGTGGTAGGTAGTCCGCGAAACAAATATGTATTTACACAATAATTGTGTAAATAAGTATGTAATAATAATGTATTAAGGATTCAAATTATTAGAATCCTTAATACATTACATCTCTCTAAGCTAGATTTGTGCACAAGGAATTTAATTACCAAAAACGTACTTCATGTACGTTTTTGATAGTAGGTAATTAAATACCCTATTGTATATATAAATACTTATTTTAAAGATGTTACAAATATCTGGGGATCTGGGAAAAAAACATTCAAATGGAGTGGAAAATGGAGAAGTTAGACGCTTTTGAAATTATTCTTCTGTCTTTGTCACGCAAAATGATCATTATACTGAATGCCGCGAAATTACTGTGGTGTTCCCAAGGAACTTATACTCACCTACGGCGAGGACGTTCCTGTGTTGTGGTGTCAACTCGCAGCTGTGCTGTCTGTTTAGCATAGATCATACAACTTCGCCATTACATGAGATACTAGCAGCGCCCTGCAGTTACACCCACTTAAGTCTCGATCCCGTGGGAATATCGGGACAAAAAGTCCCAAAAAAAAATCCTATGTCCTAACCCAGATCATGGTCTACCCATGTGCCAAATTTCATTCAAATATATTCAGCCGTTTGAGAGTGAAAGCGACAAACGTACAACAAATCAAATCTTTTCTCTTTTTATGATTACAAATAAGATATGATGTGGCTTTACTTTTTCTTTGTTTCAAAGAATCAAATTAACCTTTTCACCGCCACGGACTTCAATAGAAGTTCCGGATTTTCGTGCCACCAGCGCCACGACTTCATTAGAAGCTCTTCATTTTAACTATGTTATAAAATGAAAATTTACTGTATTTAACAGGATTTTTTCATTTTATTATTTAATATAGCAGTCTAATACCCTGTTTTTTTTATTTTTCCTCGCAAAATAATTCGTTATTTGTCTTACAATTGGCAAAAACAAAAACTCCGAACATTTTTAATGTCCCCTTTTTTTTTTTTTTTTTTTTTTTTTATATAGGGCATCTCGCAGTTAACCTCTGAGGAGGTCGTAGCTGCTTAACCGGACTTTCCTGTGGCTGCCTTAAGCTTCTACACTTAAAGCCTCCAGCCAGGGGCATAAACTATTCTAATTAAAACTAGGCGAACGCTCGCTAAGGGCACCCCTTGTGGGGTACGGACCTCGGCTTAGGGCGTCGCTGGGGGGAGGACAGCAAGATGGGACAGGCTGGATCAAACATAGATTATTATTATTCGGGGAATTTAAGACTACGGGCTCAGCTTCGACGCGGGCTGGCGCATCGTCGAGCAAGGGTCGGGGGGGAGTATCATTTACTCGGGAGGGACGCGGTCGCGGACCTCTGCGGCGAGGTCGGAACGTGTGTCGGTGTGTGTGTTTCTTTACTGTACTGGTGGCCCTATTGCTCTCCTGGAGGAGGGTTATGGGGTCATCTGGGTCGTTGAGAACATGCCTTGGACGGCGGATTTTACTTATTCCAGAGGGAATATAACTGGCGGCCTTCACAACTAGAGGGTTGCGATGTATTGCGGCTTTATCAAAATAACGCGTTGCATTGCGTTTTAGAAATTGGGCTATTGTGGGGATTTTAAGGTCGAGATGGAGGATCTCGTTCCTAACATACCAGGGGGAATTTAATGTCCCCAGAACGCCAAGGACTTTATATATAGGTAGTCGGCCAGTGATGTGACGCGAAAGTTATCACTGTTTGTTTTCACCCGTTGTAATATTTATAAATATTAATATCGAAAACAATTTGAGGGCAGTAAAATATGAACTTAGTTAATTACTTTATAACAAAGGGAAAATAGACTAATTTCGACCTTCAGATGGGTGCCGACTCGGAATTAAATAGTTGTTTGCAATCCTTGTCGATAATTATATTCCCATCTCTACAAAACCATTATAAGTTTATGGTTGTCAGTGCCCTGGGCGCCACGGACTACTATAGAAGTCGTTCTGTGACGTCATAAACGTACGGCTGTCAAGGTCACTTTGGCATAGTGCAGGCTGCAGGTACTAATCGGATTCTTTATCGGAGTAAACAATTAGGTGAGAAGATGAATGAAGAACTGGATTCAGATCAGCTATTAAACATTTTAGGTGTGGAATCGGACTTCTTCGAATTCTGGAGACAAAGCTTAAAAACAGTGCTGTGATAGGTACACTGCTACGAGTGTGTAACTTAAATCCATACTTATTTTCCATTTCGAAAAACACTATATATGTATACACTGAAAAGTTCTGGCGCTTAGCTAGGGTAAAAAACGTTGACTGAAGTAGTTAAAAAAAACATGGGAGTAGACAGAAATAGAAGAAAGACCATAGACCACATCCCTAATCAAAATTTAATTTAACGTGCTCTGAGCGCCAAGGACTTGAAATGAAGTCAAAGAATGACTTCATGAAACAAATAGAGATGTACCTCATTTCCTAAAACTCTAATTGAGTTATGTATTTGTTTCTTTGATACTTATAATTTATACTGTTCTTCTTACTAGGGATACTGTGAAATGAAATAAATATGGAGATATTTAATCAGTTATTATTTATATCTGTAAAATTATAATTAAAACTTAACGCGCATGAATCTTATTCATCGATATGACGATACCCTCATCACTACTGTTTACTATATATTTCGTTATACATTTATAGCTTGGCGCATGGCGAGGCATCGCGTTCTGTGTACGTGGGCGGTGAAAAGGTTAAAAAAATCTGTTAAATAGGTACCCTATTGCATTTGCTACACGATATACCTACGCCACGCTACGCCGTAGGTGTTATGACGTCCTACGGTCTACGGTATATACAGGGTAAGTCGTACTAAATATTAAAGGATGTTATTATTCAGGTCATTTCTGATGAATTTGATTCCGAAATAAAATGTCCGAAACTTAAACGTTATGGAGATATTACATTTTAAAGATTATTTTAAAAAATCCTTTACTTTTTGGCTTTTTTTCGTTTTTATTAATGGACATGTCTTCTAACTAGATACATTAAAAAAAAACGATTCTAGGAGCTCTAATCCCAAAGAAAACGACTCACTGAGAAAAGAAATGGGTCGCGTGCGAAACGGCGGCCGGTAGGTAGTTAGCGCGCGTAAGTTTACATGGAGGGGTTTATCTGGTAATCTGTGGTCACATGATGCGTTGCACATGCTACGCGACATACGCCATGCTACGCGTCTACGCCGTAGCCCGTAGGATGCCGGTCGATGCGATGCACATGCTACGCTCCATGCGCTTAATAATATGCGGCTACGCCGCCGTAGCCCGCACAACGTCGCCCGACGCGATGCACATGCTACGTTGCTACGCCGTATGCTCCGTAGTATGTACGAAGCAAAATACGTTACGTGGCGGGCGCACGCCATTCTATGCGGCTACGCTATAGTTCTCAGTCGTATTACGTACTTGTGTACGTAATACGACGCCGAAGGCCAGAACTCATACAAAAGCTGACGTCGTCGTCTGATTTAGTTTAACTAAGGTGGAGCAAGGACCAAGGTGTATAAAATCTCCATCAGGTACCTATCCATTAAGACCTCAAATAAATTAATACTCTAAAATAATCCTGGCCAAAATGCAGAAGACATAAAACAAATTATTACTCTATAGACCAAAGAGTACAACACAGCTCAGCTAGACACAGCTATGGATTATCAACAACAAGATTATTTTTCATGATATGAACCAACATTTTTAAGCAACATTAAATTTTAGTATTATGAGTTAGTTAATATTTTAGAATTTAATAATTACAAATTATTAGTTATTGACGA
The DNA here is from genome assembly GCA_916701695.1 of Agrochola macilenta. Taxonomy (NCBI): domain Eukaryota; kingdom Metazoa; phylum Arthropoda; class Insecta; order Lepidoptera; family Noctuidae; genus Agrochola; species Agrochola macilenta. Next base: position 13,088,742 of record OU753562.1, read on the forward strand.
TGGGCAAGTATGTATTGCCATCAGTTCATAAATTTCTCCAGACTAAGGTAGGTACATTTCAGCCTCAGTTTTTAGCGTCCGTCTTTCTCTGCCTATTTCGAGTTATGCTAACCATAGCATAGCTACATACATAGCATACACATACAGAGCATACCTAATAATAAGGTAATCAAGGTAGGCATAATATATGTTACCACTATCAGCAAATTAGGCTGCCCGCTCCAGCGTCGCTAGAGGCACAGAACTGACAGAACGCACGGGACGATGGTACGAGGAGCAGGCTTTGGACTACGATTTGCCTCAACTTAAGAACTTAAATTTAATCACCTTGGTTTTTCTTCTGGTGAGAACCTTACGGAAATCCTTAACCTGGACAATGCGGGTGAAGCCAGTTGTTTAGGTTTTTAGGAAGGTATTCGGGCCAGACGACGCGTAGAGGTACATAAATAACTAACTTTTTTTAAATGTTGGCGAAATACTAATTAGGTTAGTAGCATATAATTATTTACTTCTTCTTTGCGAGTCGCTGGCAAATACATGTATTATGTATGTGTATGAGTTGGGCCCACTGGGTGGCCGCGCCAATCAGAGGCGGCTTTACCTATAGTGCAGCGTGTGCAGCGCACACGCAGGGTCTGAGGGGGCGTCGAGCGAGCGTCGGTCGCGACACCGACAAAGAGCATGCATCAAGACCCGGCGCCCGTGTTATGGCCGACGCTGGGCGCCGTAGCAAAAGTGCCACGACCGGCTCCTTTACTCTAAATACTTTTCACTCTTGTAACTAATGCTCTCCGGCATCAATTAAAATTGCACCATTTGCACCAGAATTTCCGTTCACTGGTGAAAATATGACTGTAAGTATTCCATTTCGACCGAACGCAGGTGCGGTCCGCCCCGGGCCCCCAAGACGGGTGCTCCAAACATCGAGAAATACTTTTGATCAAATCCCATAAAAAGCCAAAATATGTTCTGTAAATAAAAGGCAGTTCGTAGTTGGGGGACACATGCTATATAAACTACGTACACAGCTATAACTACACAACAATACAGGGTGCTAAAATTTTCGAGCTCGCTACGCTCGCTCTTCCATTTTACATTCTCTTTTTTCTCAGACTTAAGTCAACAAAGTAACTGCTATTTATGTATGAATAGTCAAAAGAAAACTTTACCTATCCGGGGTGCGGTGCTACAATTTTTTTTTTCTTGCATCCTTCATTTTCTAACTTTTCTGTATAGATTGACAAAGTAATTCCTTTTTCTCTATAAATGTTCAAAAAAAAGTTTAAACTATGCGGGGTGCAAAAATTTTCGTTCATCCTTTATTCGTCTCATGCGCTAGCTTCTGTTGTCGACAAAGAATTTCCTATTTCTGTATCAAAACAAAACCTAAACTTATTACCTAAACTTATTATATTAAAAGTCAAAACAAAACCTAAACTTATTATATTTATATTTCGACGTTGGGACCCCGATGACCCAATTTAGTTGACGCCAATCGCGGCATCAGTGGCGTTTATGAGGTTTTCAGAAATGTGGACACTTTCGATACTCCAACATATGGGACATGGTTTGGTCAGGAGCACCGCATTCGCACTGGGTAGCGGTGGGATTTATAATCCCCCATTTTGCTAGATTGTGCGTGTAGCGGCCTACTTGGATCCGAAGTCGATTGATTGCTTTCCATATAGGCCACTGCCGGTCACGTCCGGGTGTCAGATGCTCCTGGGGCTGAACGAAGTCTGATGGTGACGGATGCTGCTTTTCTCATACTTAGGTATTAACTTTATAACTTGGTATTCCAATAAGCCTCTTGTAAGCAAATATTTTAAACATTTAATTCTAGACCATCTACGGCGACAAGAAAGATCCAGTATGGGTTTATCTCGAAAAGGAAATGCTAAAAAATATCGCCAACAAACCGTACAACGAGAAAGTAGGAAAATGGCTCCGGTTTCTTAAGGATCTGAAACACCATTACTTTTGTGAAGGTAGGCTTGCCTTTTATTTGATGAAGTTTGAGATGCTGAATGTATACTTGTGGTGTCGGTGATACCGACCTATGATGATATCCAAGATAGAACACCATCACCAAAAGGCCATCCGCTGCACTAAAGGCGGAAAACTGCGACTGACGCCTGAGTTGACGTCTGTTTCTGGAAGATCAAAGAGCACCGTTACGTTACGTAGGCCGACCGACAAAGTTTGTAGGAAGTTGCATCCGCCGTCGCAGCGGACGGCCTCAAATCCGACACTTCACTTATAGGTTTATTGGATTTAGACACGTGGTTCTTTGCTATTTATTTAGTTATGACGTGTGACGGTGAGGGATCATTGGGCATTTGATACCTACATATGATTTTTTAAGCAGTCTACATTTTAGAAGGGTATTTAGTGTTATTGAACAGAGTAATAAATAATTGTTTTATTTTTATTTGGGGTTATGTATGAATATATATTTTCGGAAATTACTCTTTCAAGACCATAAAAGGTACCAAACATGTTAAATTAATCACATTTTTTTCCCGTAAACTTCACTACAAGCCACCATGTTGGATTTTATATGACTATAACCCGCAGAACAACATCACGCTTCCAGTGACACCTTGTTTGTCAAAATACTAATAAAATACGACGACTAGTTTAGGAGTTATGAGAGAACAGATGAACATACATACATAACCTGTTAAAATCATAACCCTCCTTTGGCTTTGCAACAGTCGGGTAAAAAATACCAGCCAAATGCGTTTCAGATCTTGCGCTTTAAGGGTTTTGTACTCTACCAAAACTGTTTATTAAGTACAAGCTTTTATTTAACTTGCCGTGTTAGTGGCAAGTTTTGACCAATACATACTAACTAGGTAGTATGTGTTGGTCAAATCTTGCCAGCTTAATTAAAACCACTTTCTCTTATCCTACGGAGTTGAAATTTGACTAGCTGGTTCAGTTTTGAAGACAATGCATTTTTTTATGATGCATGACCTGATTCTACTCCCAGAATTGGCTCCAGACGAAGGAACTCACAGTCAACGGTACAGACACGATATGTAATATGGGTACGGATTTAATTATGATAGTCTAGTAGAAGAGGAAGTGGTTTTAATTCAGCTTGCAAGATTTGACTAATACATACTATCTAACTAACTAACTAACACAGCAAGTTAAATAAAAGCTTGTAAAACATGTATCGTTTATCGAATTTCTCTAATTAAATATTTTCGTGTGCATATTTCAAGCCAGGAGAAAGGAAAGAAGGCTCCAGAAGGAAGTTGGCCCTAGATGGTACGTCGAACTCTCGAGTCAGCAGAGGGCAGTGCTAACACATGTGAAAGCGGATATCCACCAAGACTTATTAGAAGATGTACCTCGTCGCATGCACACGAATTTGTCTGACCTCGGAATAACGCTTAGAATTCCGAAAAGTGTGTTGATGCAAGCAATGGAAGACAGCATTGAGGATCCTGGCGTTTTCTTTTGGAACCTCTACCAAGCGGTTTATAAGAAATCGCCCAATGAATTACAATCATGTACGTTTATTACATGCTAAGAACGTTGATAGATTGAGGCATTTTGCCTCTACAGGCTGCAGCAGTCATTCGCTATCTATGCTAAGTTTAGTGGACAGGTCGTTATCGGCAAAGTCCCGCTCAGAATTTGAGCTAGGTTTTGTCTGCTTCATAAGTCTAGTGACCGCAAGCGCTATTGCTGAGCGTGGGGTCTCGGGTTCGATCGAGTCGGGTCGGTTTTTCATTTAGGTACTTCTCAGAAGCTGACTGATTGCTGGGCTCTTGATTTGTACCCGGTTGATGGCAATATGCTATACCATAATGTGAATTATATACAATAACTGGCGAAATATGCAGAGTGCACCAAGCACCTGTCTATCCCTTCGAGGAATAAAGGTAAGTATGTGAATTTACTGAATGCTAACATGCTAATTATAAAGTCGAATTTACATTACAAAACTAGTTGCGCAAACTTAGTTATTCTTTGATAGTTTCACGCGTAAAGAGATAATTAATGGTTATAATGCCGTCAGCTTGCGGCATACTAGTAGGTACATGACTTTACATATACCTATTGCAAAAGTCACTAAATAACTGGATTACGAGAAACTTGGAAGAAGCGCTCGCAGGCCGCTACCGCGGCACCGCTCGCTCGTATCGGGCGCATTGTTCTCGGTTCTAAGCTAACCTAACCTAACCCGGATTCGGTCGTGGTCCACTCACTTGCTTAGTTCACCTGGGTGGTCCACGGGCACTTTTTCTTGCCGGTGGATCACCTAAATGATGAGGAATATGCAAATAAAACCCATTTCACCAAAATAACATCACACCTGTCACGGTTATCTAACCTAACCTAACTCAGTACATCACACTACGCCTGTATTTGCGTGATGTTATTTTGGTGCGGGCTTTTGCAATAAGTATATCACATTTATAAGTAGTACAAATACAAATCAAGAGTCAAATCGGCACTTAAACGGTCGCGTTATTTTGCCGTGCATACTCTTTACGGTAGTTTAGATGGAGCCACTATGATGCCTCAAGCTGTCGGCACTATAACCGATATTGATGCAATGCCGCTTACGGCACTCTACACTGCCTTTATTAATTTTAGCATACGAAATGAACGCCAGGATCCTGATATCATGCTTAGTTTTCATTGATATGGACGAGTGCGTAGAAGCACTAGAGCGCGTAACTCACTACGATAAATCTATATCAATAGAAGTTCCGAAAAGTGAGTAAAAATTATTTCGATTTGTTTAGCTACTTCTAATGTAACCAAATATCTATACCTACTTACAATTTAGTTATTTAATGAATTCGTAGTAGAAGTTGTATGTTAACAAAATTGATAGCTTCTCGTGACGGGGACTTTACTCCCTCTAGGCTCATATCTTCGGTACCCACTTACATTGACATTTCACAATTGTCAATGTAGGCTTCATCAAGTTGCCTATTATCAATCGACAATAGATTTGACATCAAACAAAAGTCGCCTCTCAAAGGATTTTTGCTCATATTTTGTACCGGCTGCCCGTAAGAAAATACATGCAGTAACCTTAAGATGGGTCTATGCAACTGCATATCTATACCTGCATATTTACACTTTCCTGTATGATGAGTTCTTGCTAGAGCCACGCAGACTCCGCGAGCAGGTGAATCTGCTACAAGTTAAATCAAATCAAAATCAAATCAGATCATTTAATATTGCAAACATGGGTAAATTGGTACATAGATGTTTTCTTTAAAAAGTAATCCTCCATATTCTACCGTCTCATGGGCATGCAAATTATATTCAATTCCAAAATTAAACAGAAATTCTATTGATACCGAATAAATATAAATGTCAAATCATTAGAATTACAAAAAACAAAAAACAGACTAGGTAATAACAGTAAGTAGTGACATTTTCACAGTAATGTCAAAAAAATAATATAATAAGTAAGTATGTCTAAGTGTCAATCAGAATAAAAATTGTCAGAATAGGAACATGTATGTCAACTATTATCATGTTTGTTAGCCATTGTCGATTGTACATTGTCTGACACAGAGGAGTTCCAAACAAGTTGGGTGTCCGAATGTACCCCCTTTCTAGTGGCGGATTTGCCCTAAGGCCCACTAGGCCCAGTAGACCCGGGCCTAGCGGCCAGATATTACGGGCGGCCAATCGTGTCAAAAAATTTACTGATGATAACAAGAAATAACTCAGAGTACCTACTACTACTATACTTACTACTATACTTAAATTCTAAACGTTCGCGCACATTATGGCGGGCCGCATTTCACCGCATCGTATAACAATAATAACTTAAAACCATTTCAAAATATGTCCAAATAACTAATTGAAACGCGTCATAGAATTTCGCGGCGCCAACCCGACTCATAGTTAACAAAATTTCTGATCCGATTTCGTTATAAATTGGCAATAAAGTATAGTAGATGATGCACTAAGGGGATAAAGTAGTGTCTTATGTAGCGGGCGCCGTATTGAATCCCGAGTAAAGCGAAGGCTTCTAGTGCGTAGTAGTCTCTTTGAGTGCAGCGTGGGATTCAAGTTCGCCCAAGACAAAGGCTCCTTTATCCCCGAGGAGAATACTCTACTTTTCACACCATCTACGAGACAATAAAAAGCAATAGTAGGTACTAGAATCAAAGTATTTATTAAAATTACAATTACAGTTAGTAGATCTATTTAAAAAAATTAAATGTTAAAGGTAATGTTTGATACATTAGAACACATTTTATTTCTGTTTACAATTCTGAATCGAAAGCAAGTCCAGTTTTAAACGCCTGCCGCCCTAATTCGAATTACGAGGGATGCCTTTTAAGTTCTGTCGTTTACATATTTGCCGCCAATTTTGAATTTAGAACTGTTCAATATTCAAACTTGTTGGAATTTTGAATATCAAAACCATTAAAAGAATTAAGATTAATGCAATTATTTAGTCACAGCGTTGTTTTGAATCTGTCAGAGGGGCAATTCCCGTATTTTTTAAGAACGTTCGCTATCGCATCTCATTCGCAATCAGTCAAAAATACAACCAATTTACCAACATTTTTGACAAGTTTGACAGATTGCGACTTGAATGTGAACGTTTTTCAAGTATGAGAATTGGCCTTCTGGTCACGTACGAAAATGAATCTTACTAAGGAAAATGTCCGTGCAATAATTTTCTATTACTTCCAAAGAGGCCTAACACGGCTTCAGTGTTTCGAAGACCTAACATCTGTGTTCCATGATGAAGCCCCATGTCTGCGGACTGTCCAACGCTGGTATTTAGAATTCCAGCGTGGACATATCAGTCTTAGTGACAAATCTCGTGAAGGTCGTCCAAAATCCGCCTTCACTGAAGATAACATCGTTGCTGTGAGACAACTGATCCTCGAAGATCGTCATGTGACATATCGGGAGACAGAGGCGTTATTAGGCATCTCAGGGACAACCATTCAGAAGATCTTGCATGAGGCGCTTGGTGTGAGAAAGATAGTTTCCCGTTGGATCCCGCATTTGCTTTCCGAGGATCATAAGGCGGCTCGAGTCAGATGGTGTAAGAAAACTCTTCAAAGGTTCAACCGAGGAGAGTCAAATCATGTTTACTACATCATCAGTGGTGATGAATCTTGGATCTATGCCTAAGATCCTGATTCTAAACAACAATCTACAATTTGGGTCTTCCAAGACGAGCCAAAACCGACTAAAGTTGTTCGCTCTCGAAGCACTTCAAAGAAGATGGTGGCTACGTTCGTGGCGAAAACCGGTCATGTTGCAACGATTGCACTTGTAGATCCTAGAACGGTTAATGCAGAATGGTATACCACAGTTTGTTTACCACAAGTCATCGCTGAATTTCGGAAATCTAACCCAAAGCGACGCATCATCCTACACCATGACAACGCAAGCTCACACAGCGCTCGTCAAACGATTGAGTATTTGAAGCGGGAAAACTTAAAAATTCTTGACCATCCTCCATACAGTCCTGACCTAAGCCCTAACGATTTCTTTAAATTTCCCAAAATCAAGAAAACTCTTCGTGGTCAAAGGTTTCAGTCCGGTGAAGAAGCAGTAGACGCTTTTTAATCAGCCATTTTGAACACCCCCAGTTTGGAGTGGAATAAATGTTTTATTAACTGGTTCGAGCGAATGGAAAAGTGTATTAAACTACGTGGTGAATACTTTGAAAAACAATAAAAAGTACTATAAGGTTCTAGTTGTTATTTTTTTCTTGAAACCTTCGATCAATAGTGCATTATTGATCGAAGCTTGAAACGAAAAAACTTAAAAGGCATGCCTCGTACGCTACACATTTTATATCAGTCGACCGATATTGGATAGGGATGTTCTAATCAATTGGCTATAATTTATTTGGATGATGTGTTTTGTTACACCATGTAGGAATGATTAATTTCCAAATTATTGTGCTATAATTTTTTTATTTTTTATTACAACTGATGCTCTACTAGTGCTTATAAATGAAAATGTACAATGATTGCCGCAGTTGTGGAAAGACAAAGTTATGTTTTTATTCGGTACATTTATTGAAGTTGAGGTAGAGTTTATTAGACCTGAGCATCGAAAGGATGCACCATAGGCTACTTGGCTTCTTTGTACATGATAAATGCTGAAAGTAGACTTAAAGCACTGATTCAGATACTGATACTAATACGATACTGACTTGACGCCCTTTGTAGTTTTCCATTTGTGAATATCGTCGGCTGTACTGTAATGTACGATTCCTTGGACTTTTCTGGGAGTAGATTGTTGGCAATGCCAAGGCTTCGGATTTAATGTACTCCGGAGTCAAATCACTATCGTCACTAGAAATTTTCGTGAAAATTTGTATTTATGTAATTTGTTGTATTATCAAAGCAAAGCAATTTTAGTATTCGCGACTCTTTTTAATTTGTGTTCTATTTTTCTTTTATTTATACTCTACTCGTGGTGGCCAGTTCGATTTTCGAACAATTTATTTTTTAGTGCAGAACGGTGAATGCATGGAATTAGTATCATGTACGAGTACCTACCTATCGTAAATGTTCGTATGCGATTTCTACTTTATGTTCCAAATTCAAATCACATTGGACCAGCGGGTCATAATGAAATACAGTACAATATTAATGCCCTGCTAGACCTCAGGTCTTAAATGACTTACTTTAGGTTAGGTGTGCATGACATACTCGTATAATTTGACATTGTCGAGCAGGTGGTGTGAAATAGTAGATTATACAACAAGTGAAAAAAAAGTGAATTTAATTCGAGGGATACAAGGACCGAGATAAATTATTTCTTCACGAGTTGTGTACTCTACTTTTTACCATTGACTGCGAGAAAATAAATAGTAGTATAGTATTTATATTTATCCGTCGTAGTTGTAGTATTTATATGACTACCTCGTTGGTCTAGTGGTCGCAAGCGCTACTGCTGAGCATGAGGTCCTGGGTTCGATTCCCAGGTCGGGCAAAGTATTATTGGGCTATTCCATCAGAAATGTCTCAATAGCAGCCCGGAGTCTGGAATTGTGCCCGGTTGATGGCAATAGGCTCACCCCTATTACATGGGACTTAAAAACACTGGCAAAATGTGGGTGAACTAAAGGTACGCCTCTGCCCAACCCTTCGGGGAAACAAGGCGTGATGTTATGTTATTTATATGTATCACATTTTTGGCGGTATCAAATTTTCTACCATAATTGCTGCTTTAGAACGAAATGATTTCGAAGTCAGTGATATTCAGTGTCTCATTTTCCAATGACATTAAATAATAAATAAATAAAAATCTTTACTGCGGCCCACACAATCCATAAAAAACACGATTTTTTATATAAATTAAAATTAAACATTAATACAACCACGATAACAGATTGAAAAGAACCTGACTAAATGTGGCGGGATATTTTTTATTTTATTTTATTGTAAAGCTTCTAGGAAGGAATAGCTCCATCTATCCAGCCAATAGGTACTTTCAGTACGGTTCATTTATTTTTGTACATAGTTTGTATAGTTCGTGCTTGTTCCAAATTCAAAATGTTTTTATTCTCTTGTGAGTAAAAGACAGTTTTATTCACTGTTATCGATGAATAAAATGCCCTTTTTCGAGTGACAATGGTAAAAAATTAATTATGTAGGTAGTACTTACTATAAGGCCTGGGGCCTAGGCCGGTCAAGACTGCAAATCCGCCACTGCCCCTTTCTCCACCTTTCGTGGTAGGTACTTAAGTTGTTTGCTGACGAAATGGTATTACATAAGTAAATTTTTTGTAGAAAAAAAGAAATACTTTCAACCGAATGTGCGTTACGGAGAATACTTACAAAAGATGTACGTCCCCCTTTACACTAGCCATAAACCTAAGAAGGAGAAAAAACCTTTGCCTCTGGGCTTTAAGTTGAGACTAAGGAGTGATGAAGTAAGTTATTACGCATAATTTGCTGGACAAACAGAAGGGATCAAGGATTCCGTTAAAATTTAATTAAGCATCATGAACAACTAGGGTACCTAGTATACTACCCTGAAAACCCAAAAAAAACAATTCAATGCATAGGTACATTTATGTATGGAAAAGCCTTTTAGCCAATAATGGTCCCAACTCTCAATGACCCCTTTTCGGGTTTTTAGTTATGTGTTTTAAAATACCTAGTAGTTATAGATACATATCGTATAGGTAATTACCTAACATAGAAGAGGTATACGTATTTGCTTGGAAATCTCACCATCATTTATTTATTTATTTACAGAGTTATGAGAAATTATGCACAAATGATGAATTCGTGAGTACATACCTACTTGGAAACGGTCATTTATACCAAATAATTTTTATCCTAATAAATTAAGTAACAAACAATACGCACACTATTTATAGATTAACTAATTTCTTCTCATTCATAGTTGGAGAAACGCAAAGAGAGAAATAAGAAGGCGAAACAGTCGGAGAGAATTTGTAAATATAAGTTTTGGGAACCACCAAGTACTCTGCGTTAGTATTTTTTTATTTACAAAGTGAGTATGTACTCTTAGGTAGGAAGGAACTGATCAAATGCTTTAGACTACACACACACACGTAATAAATTTATATTAAATATGAACTTTTATATTCTAACTTGGGAATATTGCCTTGAAATTAGTTGAAATACTCAACCCTAACTACTTAATAAAAATAAAAATTTCAGGTAATACCGACCCAAAGTTGTGTGCGTACGTGATCAAATTGCGCATGTTGAAGATGAGAGCTAAGCCTCGATACCAGGCCCCATACGAAAACGTACAGTACTTGATCGGAGGAGTCAATTTCGTGGGAGGAAGGCCACGTTACTTGCTGAATAGTAAGTATACTCTCTCACCGTCGCTAGCGCAAGACTCACTGTATTTAATTCTACATAGATGCATGAAAATCGCAGCACTAAACATCAGTGGCGAGCTGTAAGTTCTAACCTATGCAGGCATGCACTTTACTTTTCGCAATGATTTCATCACCACTACTTTGTAAACGGTTAAAGATAACATCGTGAGGATTCCGATAAATATCAAAGAACCTAAGTATATCAACTCGCACTGGGCCCGCCTGTCGGATTACGTACGGACCACTCCCTCTTACAGAAAGAAGGCCTGAGTCCCACCAGTAGGAACGGCTGATTATGCATGATGTATAAATCAGTTCAGACTTTCCGAGACTAGACTGATAGATAACTTACCAAAAAATGCACTGCCAACAGGTTATACCAACGTTCTCTTTTGGAAGGACTGTTATAATTCAACCTCTAGAACGATATCAGAGTGGCAATTTGCTAGCGTGTTTCCTGCCGGGGATTTGTGAACATGCTTTCCGCGGGTGCGAAGCGAGCTAGCCGCGACATGTTCGCAATTTAAAAATTGTTGCGCAATTGGATAATAAATTGTGGGCTTTCCCTAAATCTGACGAGTTTGAAAACTCAGATTAGGGTAATTTTTAAAAGGATTTTCAGGGCTAATAAAAGTTATTCGGTGCAATAGTGTAACCTATCCTTATCCATAAATAAATATCTGACAGATTGATGGAGCCTTTTGGCAGATATAACAAAATATCATTGATTTAGGAAAGTACCCAAAAGGGGTCATAATTTTGCATTTATCTCTAAATCAACGAATCGAATAGCTTTGATTGCTATTTGAATATAAAGCTTTTGTGAAAATTTGTCGGTATTCAGAAATTTTAAAATATCAAATTACACTTGAAAGTATTTATAAAAGTTAAGTAGCAAAATTAGAACATCGCCAGAACAAAACATATACAGAGCAGATTGTTAAAAAAAAATACTATGTCAATGCAATCAAATTAATTGAATAACATCCTCATAATACGTGCTATCCAAGGAGCTATCAACATTTAAAAAAATATTCAGAGGTGCCCGTCAATTTTTTTATAAAGCTTGCAAAGATGAAAAATCACAATAACTGAATTTAACGTAGGTACCTTGTTTACGTCTTTACATTTTTCTAATTCAAGGTTTTATTGTAACCACGAACCTCTGCACCCGATATCGTTACTGATATCGCCCCTAATTCTTTGTAATAGGTCGTTTTTATGAGTTTTGTTAAATAACCCACAACATTTTTGCTAAGGCCGCCAGCTGCAAGTTAACTGGATTAAATGAAGGGAAAGATCATGAGATACAAAGGGAATCTTTCATTTTGGTCTAAATTATGAAAGTGCCTGCCAAACAAAAATAAAGTTATATTCCGTTAGAGCATAACATTCTCTGATCACTTTTTACTATGGGACTATTCCCTGCGCTGATAACCGAGTTTGAAAAATACTGTTTTTAAAAGAATAGTAGTAATCTATCTAGCTTTTCATGCCAGTAAACATTAGAGTTATAATTTTTTACTGTGAAAATACTAGGGTTATCCTCCACATAGCTACAGTATGAGAAATAACGTATTTTTTATCCCTCCGTATCAAAACGTCCTAAAAGCAAATGGTTATACTAGCAAAACGACCCATAATCAAAACGACACTTTAGCTAAATGTCCTATTAGCAAATCGTCCTATGAGCAAATGGTCCTATTAGCAGAACGTCCTACTTGTAAAGTACAGTAACACTGAAAAATCACTGTCTGTTTTTACCCGACTGAGGCGAAGACAAAAAAGGAAGTATACGTATGTCCGTTCCCTCGCAATTACTAAACGGCTCAACCAATTTTGGTGAATGATATGTCAGATTCGCCTTTATTGCGCGAGTATCACTGGTTATATCAAAATTATAAAAAAGTTAAACCGCCAAAACGAAAGTTTAAAAAAAAAAGACGTGTGGCACTCGGAGACTGCCGCGGTAAAGCTATTGCATAGCATTTTTTATCAACTTATGCAATTTGTGTCACAGTGATGCGCGCGCATCTTAAAATTTCACTCTATGGGGGTGTTAGGTTATTTTCGTTACGGAATTTCTGGATTCGGTCTCCACGCTCAAGGCCCGCGATAGAAGCTATGCAATAGCTTAATAAAATATATAACTTAATATTTACGCACCGCAAATTTTACAATTTTAAAGCACAAAGTGTACTTTAAAATAGTTAAATTTACGGTGTGTAAATAGGTATTAAGTTATATTTTTTTGTTCTTGAATTAAACAACATTTTTTTTACTTACTTCTTACTTATTTAATAAATAGCAAATAGTTAAAAGCATGGGTTTATTGCATCTTTACAAACGACCCTTGGCAGTTTGTTATTATTTTGTAGTTCGTTTTCGTTCAAATCAGCCCTTTCAAGTCCACTACAAAAAAAAGACGTGTGGCACTCGGAGACTGCCGCGGTAAAGCTATTGCATAGCATTTTTTATCAACTTATGCAATTTGTGTCACAGTGATGCGCGCGCATCTTAAAATTTCACTCTATGGGGGTGTTAGGTTATTTTCGTTACAGAATTTCTGGATTCGATCTCCACGCTCAAGGCCCGCGATAGAAGCTATGCAATAGCTTAAAAACATGTCCCAAACCTATGGAGTGGGGTATGAAAATAAAGGTAATTACAAAAATATGTACAAATATATGTTTAAATTAAATGTAATTTGTAATTAGAAATGATTTAAAAAATCCTAACAAAAAAGTGTAAAATAAAAAAATTGCGAACTGCACTGTGTGACATATGAAAGGGATATTGCGAGGATTTCAAATATATTTTTTCATAATTTTAAAATGAATAAGTACCTACTTTTGAAGATATTTAAGAAAATTGATTTGAAATTTGAAAAAAATACAGAGAATGGTTCTTTAGTCATAGATTACAGAAAAACCTATAAGAAGACTATGGTCTTAGAATAACATGGTAAATCTCTCAATATTGTGCGTTCGAACTTACATTTGCAGTTGGAATGTATGGGAGAACATGTGTTTGAACTACAATGTTAAGTTTGTTCTTGGGATAAATTCATCCCAACACCGGAACCCTTCATTGTGCGTGGTCCGACACGCAGTTGGCCAATTATTTAAAGTAAGTTTTAGTTTTTAAAGTTTTTTACATTTTAAATTTTGTTGTCTCGAGAAGACGATACAAAATATTATTCCTTTAAAAATCTCATATTTATGTGTGGTATGACTGTACCATTTCCGTTCTTTTGTTTTTAGGACCATTTGATCATAGGATAGGACGATTTGCTAATACTTAGGACATTTAGCTAAAGTGTCGTTTTGATTATGGGTCGTTTTGCTAGTAGGACCATTTGCTTTTAGGACGTTTTGATACGGAGGGTTTTTTATGACAGTAGGTATACTGATTTAAAGAGGTTACTGGTTTTGGGTTTATTTTGTGGTTTCACATAAAACAGTGAAATAAATAACGGATGTAAAAAGGAGCTTAATAGCTCCTACACACTATGCCGGCGGCATGGCCGCCGACCCTGCCGCACAAAGGATCGCAAAGGAAATGAAGGCGCAAAAGCCGGCGGTACGTGCCGCGCGGCAAAAGCCGGCGGCCATGCCGCCTGATGGTGTGTGAAAGCCATAACGAGTCAGTTATAGCCACCGTCATTGTGATTTTTTTGTTCGGGATTATGGTCCAGTATTGCAATTGTGTAACACATTTTCTTTTAGGATTCGAGTCTAAAATGTAGCACTCACAATCGGTTGCTACATTTGGATTTGTTTAACAAACATTAGGTACCTTCTGGTTACGAAGATATTGAAGGTTACATTTTCAACAATTATTTACTTTTTTTCATGAAAACAAGTTTGACATTTTATTTTATTTCATTATATTCGGGAAACTTACAGCTAACGTATACAGTGTTCTTAAACAATATAAAATTGAAGGCCACAAAAAATAGAAACGAAAAAAAAAGGTCGGTAAAAATGCCTATTAGATATAAATTTGGAAATAAATAGTACAAGATAACTAATACAAACTATAAAACACTTGCTAAAAATTACTTTTACGTAAATAATATTATTTTAAATATTATAACTTAGCTTTAAATACTCAGACAGTACCTGCACCGTTGCAATACCCATAAGCACAATGACTTACGTGCGTTACATTTCTCCTGTCGTAAAACAGCGATTTTTCACACCAAAAATAAAAGTCGGTTCCTAGCAATATTTTTAACTTATTTACTTAGGTTTACGTACAGAATGCGTAGATAACGGATATGTGATGGGTCTTTAACACCCTGTTTAATTAAAAATACAACAAAGTTGAAAAAAATTGCTCCAAGCTGTTGTCATAATAATGTTTTAACCGGCACGGAAGAGAAAGAACGACTAATTACCTAAATTCATGCAGTTTAAAGTAGCCGTACCAATTTTGCCAATAATTCGGCTATTAATGTACAAGCAAAAGAAGAGTGTATGAAAGCAATTGCTTGCGTGAATAGAAATCAATTAAATACATTACATCACTCCTAAGACTGTATCAAATAAGTATGAAAAAAAAACCTAGGTAACTTATGTAACTTGACGTAGAATGGCCCTACACGTTTGTACAAATAGTAAAAAATGAAGAGAAAAACGTAATCTTTCGGAATATAGCTTTTTTTTTTGTTTGACCGGACTTGCATATTTAGCCCAAAAATTACGGACGTTGAATGATCTCCTTTATTTTTAACCGACTTCTAAAAGGAAGAGGTTATCAATTCGTCTGTTTAAACTGGATGAATGTTTCAAATCTGCATGGATGGTCAAATCCAAAACTGCAGCTTAGCGAAAAATACTTAAAGGAGTCTTGGGGCCGATTTTGATGAAAATTAAAACTGCATCATTAGATTTTTGAAACCAATTTCTCTAGCTAGGAATCGAAATCGACGATTTTGAAAAAAACACCCTGTATTGTTTCACCGTCTGATTGTGTCTCTAATAAGGATCAAATTCTGGGAAGTAATAACAAAGTAAAGGAAAGTTTTCATTTTTAAGATCAACTGAAACCAAATTGATCAGTTAGGGTGTAACAATGTGATAAAAATATAATTAATATATTAAAAACATAAGTTAACAAGTAAATAACTACTGTTTCAATGCAAATGACCACATCACTAGTTACATAAAAACGGTTAATAACTTAAAATGATTGTATTTTGTAAATAATGCGCCTTTCCCATTACTAGGTATTATTATTATTTCGGGTGCAGAGGTTCGTATTTACAATAAAAAAAATACATAGTATTCAATTCTTAAATATTTGAACAATTTATTTTTATTTGTAAGTACCTCTATAGTTCTTAATTAAAACACTTTACTTAAGTTTACACTATTATCAAATAACATATTAGGAACATACATTTATATTTATTCACGTTTAATATGAAATATTTGGACATGGGGCAAAAAGAAATTGGAACAAATATATTGTAAGGATTAGTGGAATTTGGGATCTTACGTCTTCCTGCGGAAGTCATCATAGATTATGTATGTACCTACTGCTTGCTAATGCTTGCTGTAAGTGCATGAGATAGTTTAAATGTTTCCTAAATAATGTAGGTGAGCGTGACACCTGAAATAAAATAAAAAAGAATTTAAGTAAATCCTCAATATATTCCATGATCCATTACATCCATCCACAAAGACTAATAGGCCTCTTCCTTAAACACTTCAATGCACAATCTATCTACTTTATAGAACAGCAATATTCTGCTTTAAACAACAATATCATGTGTCTACAATTGAGTTGGATATTCTTACTTACTACTAATATTAACAATAATTGAAAAACATAGATATAAACATAGGAACATAGATAGGTAATTAAGTATATTAATTTTCAGTTGTCTACCTACTTTCTTTACTTATAATTTGCTAAGTAAATATTCATAGTAGTAATAGTAGTATGAAAGTCGTGAAATACAGCAAATTCGACTCCGAATGAAAGCAATAGGGAATGACGTCCAAAAAAAAATTTTTAGTTCGTCTTTGAGATTATAAAAAAATAGTGGACATGTATTTTTTCTTTTTTTACGTAATCTAAGATTACGGCGATACATTGAGGTAAAATGTGCCTTGACTTTTTTTTTTTTTTTTTTTTTTTTTTTTATGTAGGGCATCTCGTAGCTGACCACTGAGGTCATGACTACTCAACCGGACAATCCTGTGGCTGCCTTAAGCTTCTACACTCAAAGCCTCCAGCCAGGGGCAAAAACTATGCTAATTAAAACTAGGCGAACGCTCGCTAAGGGCACCCCCTGTGGGGTACGAACCTCGGCTTAGGGCGTTCGCTGGGGGGAGGACAGCAAGAGGGACAGGCTGGATCAATGATATATTATTATTATTAATCGGAGAATTTAAAGCTACAGGCTCAGCATCATCGACGCGGGCTGGCGCATCGTCGAGCAAGGGTCGGGGGGGAGTATCATTTACTCGGGAGGGTCGCGATCGCGGACCTCGGCGGCGAGGTCGGAAAGTGTGTCGGTGTGTGTGTTTTCTAACTGTACTGGTTTCCCTATTGCTCTCCTGGAGGAGGGTTATGGGGTCGTCTGGGTCGGAAAGGATTTGACTCGGGAGATAATTGGCGGACTCGACAACCAGAGGGTTGCGATGGGTGGCGGCGGAATCAAAGAAACGCTTGGAATTGCGTTTTAGAAACTGGTGGATTGTGGGGAGTCTAAGGTCGAGGTGGAGGGTCTCGTTCCTACAGAACCAAGGGGCTCCCGTGGCCTTACGAAGGAATCTGTTCTGTATTACCTGCAATCTATGGATTTGACGGGGTTTAGCTTGGGCGAATACGGCGCCCGCATAGGTCAGGATGGGACGAATGCACGTTGTGTAGATTCGCAATTTGCACCTAAGTGACATTTTGCTACGTGCATTTAACATGGAGTGGAGTCTTCCGAGAGCGAAAGCGGCCCGCGCGCGGGCCTGCTTTATGTGGTCTGCGAAAGTGAGGTGTTGGTCGAGGACCACACCTAGATACTTGGCTCGCTTCTCCCAAGGGATCGGCTTGCCGAGCATGGTGATGGGTCTGGGCAAGGGGGGTCTGTATCGAGCCAGCAGTTTGGAAAAGATGACTGCTTGGCTTTTGTCGGGGTTGACTTCGATCCTCCATTTCCTAAACCAAGCGCCAAGGTTATTGACTGCGGTTTGGAGAATGCGGGCTATCGAGTCGGGTCCAGCGCCCTTGTAGTAAATGGCCGTATCGTCTGCGAACAGAGCCAACTGTGCCTTTTTACTCTTCGGGATGTCGCTGGTGAATAGAGTGAATATGAGGGGGGCAAGCACAGAGCCCTGAGGGACGCCTGCGCGGATGGGACAGGGAGAGGATATTGCGCCTTCGATGCGATAGCGGAATGTGCGATTCAACAAAAAGTCTCGTAAGATGAGCACGAGACGATCTGGCACACCGAGTTGGTACAGCTTGTATATTAAGCCGTTGTGCCAGACTTTGTCAAACGCTTTCGCTATATCGAAGAATACTGCACCGGTATACAAACCACGCTGGAAGCCAGCGCTTACGTGTTCGATTATCCGGTGGGCCTGATGCACGCTAGAGTGCTGGGTGCGGAACCCAAACTGTTCGTTGGGGATGAGGCCCTTTGTCTCGGCGTAGTCTCTGAGACGCTTATAAATAAGCCTCTCGTAGACCTTGCCGAGGACTTTGAGCAGACTGATGGGGCGGTAACTCGAAGGCTCGGTTTTGGGTTTGCCGGGCTTCGGGATACCGATGACGGTGGCGTCTTTCCACACTTGTGGGAAGAAATTGTTGCTTAAGGCACCATTGAAGATGGTGGTCAGTAGCATTATCAGGTGGGCAGGGAATAGCTGAATCACCCTATTAGTGATTCCATCAGAGCCGGGGGCTTTACGGACTTTAAGACCCTTGATAATGTCGTGCACTTCGTCCGGTGTGACGGGGGGCAGAGGACTTTCAGGGTCTTCAACGGGAGGGAGAGAGGCTCTACGTTCGACTTCGGCGTCTACCTCTAGGAGGTGAGCTTGGTCTACTGGTAGAGTGCTGGGTGAGCATTGCGCTTCTAGACTATCGGCTAGGCATTCAGCCTTGTCGATGTCGTCGAAGGCTACGGTCTTGTCGGGGCGGACTAGGGGTGGTGTGGAAGCGACTTGCTGGGACTTGAGTTTCCTCTGAAGTTCCCAGAAGGCTAGGTGGTTCGGCTCTAGGTCGCTCAGCATCTTGTCCCAGCTCGCGTCACGCAGCTCCTGTATGCGTGTCTTTACAGATCTCTGTAAATAGCGCATATGGACTTTGTTAGCGTGGCAGGGAAAGTTGCTGTATGCACGAATGGCTGCGTTCTTCTCAGTCAATAGGTCACGCACATCGTCAGGTAGTTTCCAGCGGGGGTCTTCCCCCACTGGGACTTTCTTTGAGCAGTCGCTCACGACGGATTGTACGTGATCAGTGAGTGAGTCGATCGCGGCCGTTGTTGCTGCGATAGAGTCGAATTGGTCGGGGATAGAGTCCAATTGGGGGGACGTGTTGGATTTTAGCTGGGTGCTTACTTTCCTCCAGTCCGTTACCCTTTTGGTGGTCGGGGGGCGGTTGGGGTCGGGGAGACCTATGCGGGGGTCTAGTTTTAGTATTACTGGACGGTGATCAGAGTTAAGCTCGTCCACCGTCTCTATCGAATCTAGTTTTAGATTGACGTTCTGAAGGATCGCCACGTCTAGTACGTCTGGGGTGTAGCCTACTATATAGGGATAGTGGGTATTATTCATCGGGGCGATGATGTCGATGCTAAGGGAGTTTGTGAGGTCGAACAAGTGTCGGCCTCTTATGTTGGATCTAGAACTATTCCAGGAGGGATGTTTGGAGTTGAGGTCGCCCGCTATGATAACAGAGTCGCTCAGGGCTAATAGGGATGTGAGATCGTTTTTAATGGGTTGAAAATCCTCTGCACCGGTTGCAGGAGTTATGTAGGCTGATACTATTATGATCGGCTGATGGCCTGTCATGCCTAGGCGGCAGACTGAGACTTCTAGTCGTGAAAGGGGAGGAGGGTCTATAGGCATACAGTACAGATCCTTTTTATAATATATTAGGGTGCCACCCTTGTGACAGTGAACCCTGTCATTGCGAACTATACGATAGTTCGCTATGCCAGGGTCACGGTTACAGGGTTTGAGAAATGTTTCCTGAACGAGGAGGATGTCAATTTGATGGGTGCGGAGGAAGTCCGCGATCTCATCGCGTTGACCACGAATGCCATCGGCATTGAAAAAACCTAACTTGAGGGATCGGGGTTTGAACCTAGCTATAACGGTGTTAGACATTATGGGTCCTTTGCGCGGCGGAGGACATCAGGGCGTGCGTAATGTCGGGATACGCTTTCCATATAGCCTGGATCCTAGGGAGATCGTAGGCGTTTTGAGCGGCTGTAAGCTCGTTAGCCATTTTGTGAGCGCGAGGGGACAGGAATGTCATGTACGCGGATCTGATTACGTCGTAAGGCGAGTTGGGGGTGGCCACGGGAGTGTTCGTGGGTTGGGGTTGGGTTTGGGGACGCGGTGCTAAAGGAGCAGGTGCGGGTTTGTTTTGGGGCGCGGGGGCGTGCATAAGGGACATTAGGGGCACGGGGGCGCGAGTACGGGGGTCCATTTGACGGGGGGTGGTGGTGGGTGGGGGAGGGGGAGGGGGTTGGAAGTAACCCAGGGCAGGAAAAGCCTGCTGGTGATGGAGATAGTTCCAGGGACTAGGCCTCTGGGGGCTTAGTCTCTCGGGCATCTGGGACGAGGGGATCTTATACGAGATCGGGGCTTCCCTCTGCTGGCGGGCGTCGAAGCGCTTGGCCAGTTTGGGAGAAGAAGACTTGGGGGCTTTCGGGCAGCCGCGGTAGTTAGCCGGGTGACCTACTTGCCCGCATAGTACGCAACTAGGTGGGTCGGGACAAAGGCTACGGTCCTTGGGACGGGTGCAGTCGGAAGTGCCGTGCTCACCCAGGCACTTGACGCACCTGGGCTTAGCGTGGCAGTTCCGCTGCGAGTGCCCGTATAGCTGGCAATTATGACATTGCCCTACGGCGCCAGTTTTCCATGGCTTTTCGATGGAGAAGCC
This sequence comes from Agrochola macilenta, assembly GCA_916701695.1. Classification (NCBI taxonomy): domain Eukaryota; kingdom Metazoa; phylum Arthropoda; class Insecta; order Lepidoptera; family Noctuidae; genus Agrochola; species Agrochola macilenta. The sequence continues at coordinate 13,109,704 of OU753562.1, forward strand.
CGTGAGAGAGCACAGGGACTTCAGCTGAAAGATGCCCCTCGACGGGGGTGCATACGACGAGTATCATGTCGTATGCTTCCCCGCGTTTTGCGCGGTGCATACGGTGGACCTCGTCTACCGGGACGTTTTGCGACTGAAGGTCGGCTAGAATGTCGGAGGGGGCAATTTCCTTTGGGATCCGTTTGATCACCACTCGGATTTCACGTTCCTCTGAGAGAGTGTACGTGTGGAATGACACACGTCGCTCTCTCAGAAGCTTAACTAAGTCCATATAATCGCGGGAGGTTGGGGTCTGGACTTTAATACCCTGTTGGGTACTACGGGCGCTAGTGTATGCGATCCTTTGATCGCAACACCATTTGGAGATGTCCGTCCACTTAGCCTTGTCCTGAATGAACACGGGTGGTGGCGGAGAGACCTTCTTAGGGTCAGAAGTAGGTGGGGTGGGGGCAACCTGCGAGGAGGGTGACGCGGTCGGGCGGGGGGTGAGAGAGAGGGAAACCTGCGAAGAGGTTGACGCGATCGGGCGGGGGGCGGGGGAGGGGGTAGCTACGGGGGTGCAAGTAGCGGGTAGGGTTGGGGATGACGGGGAGAGCGCGAAGGTGTCCTTATCCTCGAAGGCTACGACCTTATTGGCCTGGGTGGAGGATTGCTTCCTGTTCTTCCGTTTCTTCCCTTTTCCGTTGACGGGGACTACAGTGGTGTAGTCATCGTCTTCGGAGTGGGACGGAACGGAAGGACCGGAGAGGATTTCCTCTAAGTCGGACGAGGTGTAGGGGGATTGGGGGCGCTTTGAAGAAGCGGCTGTCGGGGCGCTAGTGTCCATATACTCAGGCGGACTGAGCGGACTCTCTAGTTCTACTGCTGGGAGCGAGCTCTCCAGCGCGTCACTGAATTCAGTGACGCTGGGGACTGAGGGTCCCAGAAGGGTTTGTCGTAAAGCGACAAACCGGGGTTGCCATTTGGCTCTACGGGCGGGGACGACATCATTTATGATGTCCTCGAAGAAGTCGAGGAGCGTCGTGAGGCGAGCGTCCTCCATTATCGGGGGGGATTAAAAAATATGAGAGGGAATTTTCCCTATTTCTCCTAACAATCTAACTCTAACTCCCCGGGCGGATTTGCCGGGGATGTGTAAAACCCTCCCTGTCGGGTATAGACAGGGAGGTTGAGTACCTAGGGTGAGCCCTAAGCTTGCTTTTGCCCGTTGCCTATCTTAATGTGCAACGGGGTCCTAACCAGTCTAGTGTGCCGGGTGTAGACACACCCGATCGACACTAGGTGTGTCGCTGTGAAGGGAAAACTGTCACCAATGTCGACTAGGAGATCCCCCAAGGCCGAACACTGGGACCCGTCCAACTGACTGCCTAGCCCTGATGGGGTTCGGCGGGTGTAGTCGGGGCAACACCCTCTCGGTTTCGTTGGCACCGTATAGGTTTCCACCGAGAACCACGAAACTGTGGATTTTCCCAGAAGGGGTCAAAAAGTCGCGACGAATACGTTTTGAAACAACTCTGATATAGAAATATTTATTAATTGTGTCTTGAAAAAGACAGCAATTAATAGGTCGGAGGTAGTCGGGTGACTACGGAGCTCGTCGCAGGGGGCGACGAATCTTGGCAGGTAGGCTGGTTCCACGAACAACACAGTAGCGCACGACCGTCCGCAACCGATGCCGGGCGTAGAATGACCACAACCTGCCTTGACGTTACGAGTCTGTAGATTTTATACGTACTAGCGACGTAGTGACCCCCACTCCCCAACTTAAAATGAGCTATATCTAAGTATTTTTTTTATTAATATGATAAAGCAAAATATACGTGTTTAATTTTTTTTTTATGATCTCACTGGCGGACTAATTAGAATTTAATTTTTTTTTTACCCAGGCATCATCCCTATTCTTCTCAATTGGTTATCGAAAATTTGTTACGCAGTTATATAGCTGAGTTATCAAACTCGTCAGATTTAGGGAAAGCCCACAATTTCTTCATCAGATTTGCCTATTTAAGTCATTAAGGGTTATGCTGCACACGATCATACCAAAATCAAAGGAAATCTATGGAAATCTGAAAGTACTCCTCCGTGAGTGACTCCTGACCACGGGGCTCCTATCTGAAACATTTCAAATATATTTTCGGTGTTCTCTAGTCATGCCGTATCTAATCAGCTATCAACTTTTCGTCCTGCTTAAGCCTGCTCTAAAAACCCCCCAAAAATGGGGGGGGGGGGGTTTGGCTCCCCTACCAATACCATACATGCTTTATTAATTTTTTTTCAAGATGGTGGTAAAAGAAAAATATTCTCAGATTTTTAAAGAGTTTTAGTATTTCAGAAAGATACTATCAAGGAACCAAAAAATTAAAACACCGTCTTTGTGGGAATTAGTTAGAGTTAGAGTCATCCAATTTTATTAATTTTGTTTTTTTAGACGTTTCTATAATGCCAACGGGTTATATAGCTATTAACGATGGCATAGCTATCAGTAACGGAGAGGCCGTCTCGTTAATAGACGGCTACTGGAGATACCCGAAAGCGATGACAGAAAAATGTGACCATACTTGCGACTGTATGACCAGATGGTATTTATGATTTTCTTCTGTTTTTTCCTCGTTTTATTTTTCATAAACTTACTTACGATTGTTTTCGCTAGAGCCAAGATGGTTAAACAAATAAAATAGTTCTTTTCATTTAAAAATAATATCTCAAAATTCCAAGTAAGTTTAGGAAATCCTTAGGTATATGGTTAGGGACCAGCGACGAGGTCAATCTTGTAAGTATAAAGGCGAGCGCGCACTAAGACTTTTTATCGCGCGATTATTTTGTCGCAGAAATGCAACGTATTGGTTGTGGCAGTGCGCACCATAGTGCGCGCTCGCCATAAAACGGTTAAAACAATGTGCGGCACTATCTAGGTACAGTCAGTGACATAAGGCAATGATGATATCGGAAATTGATTTTTTTAATTTTGTAGAACATACTATTATTTATAACTATGTCATACATACATAGGTTAGAATTAGGTACCTATGACATACTTAAAAACAATAATCTTCTATAGTCTTTATAGTTAGTATTTTCTACTCATAATAAGTTGAAACATACATACACGTAACAATTACCTACCCGGTTTTCATTCATAAATCTCTTCTGAAACTTTCGACTCTTGTTCATCAACTTACGAGTATGCCGCTGACCGTATCCCGAAATTGAAAATATCAGGCCTTGGTTTATTGATTTATTTAAGTCAAGTAACTTAACACATATGTTAGGATTGTTAATTTCTAACCCTTATGTCATCTCCAGGCGGCCTACCACCACCCCTAAAGCAATATTATTTTAATCTTACTTCAGTGGGAGAAAGAGATAGAGCTATATGTCCTGTAGAGCTTCATCTCTTTCTCTCTAGTAATATACTCGTATTATTGGTTTATAGATAGTGGTAGGCCCCCAGGTCTTTCTGGACTCCGAAGGTGTAATACACGCCACAAATAATGTATATGAACTGTTTATGATATTTTTACTTACCTAAAATGCAATTTATAGGGAGCCCGCCGTAATGGACTTTATAAAGGACTCCAAATGTAAATGTGGCCATTTATATGATTTCTACAACGAGGATCTTATTAGCAATAAAGAGAAGTATTTCTATCCTCCCACGAGACATGCACCGTTGTGGATTGATGATGCTAAAGTTGTTCAAATGGACCCCATGGAAGATTTCATCAAAGATACTTTTGCTATAGCAATTAAATCTGAAGAAACTACGGTGAGATCGTTCAGTCAATACAATAAGTAGGTACATTGAGGGACTTGTCACACTGGATGCGTTCTGCGTCCTACGGTCTGGTCAAATCGAACATAACATAACTTAAGTGTTCGATCCACCATGCATGCATGTGCCCAATCAATGGGAACAATATAGGCTGAATTTGCATGTCGGAGAATCCCCCTAAGCCAGGGAGGACAATGGGAATATACTCGTAGATACCTATTATACTCCATGCGTTTTATTGTACCACTAAGTTTTTGAAGATTTATGATGGGTTTGGGTTACTTGTGATTACTTAATAAAACATCGGAGTGAGAAAATTATAACGGCTGTATTAACGCGGCAAAGCGGAGAGAGAAGAACTGAAGAACATTGACACAACTGTCAATTTGACATACGTAAGACATTAATGAATGTTGCCAATATAAACATTTAAGGACAATGTTGCATTCATTACTTAACAGTTTTATTGATATATACGTAAATGTATTCCATTACCTACTCTTACTTTGGTTTACAGGTCATAGAATCAGAGCCCACTTTAAATGCGTCTGGATTGAAAAAAAGTCAACTCCTCTCGGTATGAATTTTCTTCATATTGCTTATGCTCAGTTTTTTATTTTACTACATTATTAATATTACATTAAACAATTCCAGGCATTTTTCGCTGAACTTTCGGACACAGCGCTTCTGATTCCTCACTTACCACAAGCAAATTTGCTAAACAATCTGCAGGAGTGGGCCAGACAACGAGTGAGGGGCAAATTGAAACCAAAGCAACATAGTTAGTTAAATACCTTATCTTTTACACTTCTTGCGTCTCTCCCGAATTTCGACCACGGTGGCCAATCTCAACGGATTTTAGAGAAACGGAGGAACGGAGGAGGATCGCAGGAGTTATATAATAGTGCACAAACAGGTGCAGTCTCCTCGGTCAAATAAATTTATTTTCTTTCTTCTTCTTTTCTTACTTTTCTTTCTTTCTTTTCTTTATTTCCTTTCTTTTCTTTCTTTCTTTACTCTCATAGTCACATAGACGTATGATTTTACGTGCTATCCGGTAAGGGGATTTCATACCACCAACTTCCAAACTCCGGGCTGCTACTTAGAAATTCCTAATGGAAAAACCTATTATCACTTTGCCCGGGTTTTTACACTATTCCCCATTGACAATCCCCATCAATAGGGATCCCTCATGACAACAAGTTCATAAATCCCTATGATTTATGAACTTGTTGTCATGAGGGTTGTTGTTATAAAAATAAAATACAAATAATATAATTATTATTTAAGAATCACGAAGTCTTTATTTCTTACGGAGTTTGATTATTTTTATAATCAAAAAAAATTAAGTAATGGCTAAATTGTAATAAGCCTAAATTAAAATTAAATTGTAATAAGCCTGTTACAAAGTAAGGCCCTAAGTGTAATATTTCTGTCATGTCATATTACAGTTCAAACTTTACTATAGAATATTTTTTTTAGAGATCATTTTTTAAATTACTTAAGTGTAGTGAGATAGATTAAAAATATATCTCGTGAATAAAGATCCTTATTCAATCATAATCTATGACATTCACTCACATCCAGATACGTACAACGTTTTAAGACGCTCGTATGGTAAAATAGTTTTCTGTGATGATGAAAAATATTGACGCAAAAAAATAAAGCAAAAAGCTATTACGACTCTCTTGAAATATGTGCCTCAAGAACTGGAAGAGATTTTTTTTTTATTCACGAGGGTTTTTTTTTAAAGTGGCCCCCCACTGGACCTACCTGCGATTTTTCTAATACAGTCACATAGCTTTACATTGTTATTAATATTTCTGTTAAAAATTAATATCTCGTGAATGTTTAAAAAGATATCTTCCACTTCTTAAGACATCCAGATACATATACTTATTTGAAGACATTAGTTATAGCTTTTTGCTTTATTTGTTTCCGTCACTATTTTTCATAATAACAGAAAACAATTTTTTCATAAAGCTGATATGAGTGTCTCATAACCTACGTGTTTGGATGTCTCACTGAGTGAATGTAATAGATTTTGATTTTATAAGGATCTTTATTCATTAGAAATATTTTTTAACAAAAAGGGGTATACAAAACTTCTAAAATAATTAACCACAAAGTTACCATAAAGTAATTTAAAAGTTAATATCTGAAAGATTTATATTTGTAGTAAAGTTTAGACTGTAATATCACATGACAGAAATATTTTACACTTAGGCTATTAATTTAGTCATTACTTTAATTTGTTTGATTATAAAAATAAACAATAAATCCTGACCTCCGTAAGAAATAAAGACTTCGTGATTCATATATAATATGTTGTTTGTATTTATTTTTAAACCGATGGGGATTGTCAATGGGGATTAGTGGAATAACCCCTTTGCCCGACCCGGGAATCAAACCACGAGACCAACGGGGCAGTTAATTATTAGTTGCTTCCCTTTTATTTGTACAAAGGCGAAGTCCACGATCCCGAAACGATAGCCCAACTAGGTCAACTAGCATCGAGTCAGATAATCAGATTCTCCCGTAAAGTACATATTTTTTCCTGTTTTTCTACAGAACTGATGGTTCTGCAGTCGCAGCGGCGATGGCTGGACTTAAAGCACATGGACTTCAGAGCCCGCGCGTACAGAATACCGTTCTCTTTAAAGCAATTGGAACATATAAATTGGTCATATAGAAAATCAATACAGAAATTGGTAAAGATATTTTTTGCCTTTCCGGTTTTCACAGGGTTGGTAAATCGGAGGTGGGTGTCCAAACTACCCACATCGTCCATAGACCATACTCCTTACTTGCAGTTTGCATCCGCCAAAAATATAAAACCGGCTAAGTGGGTGTCGGACCACGCACAGATCCGTAATTGGGATGAATATTTACGCAGGCACAGTATTTAATTAATTGCAAAAATAAGTTTGCTTGGTATATTATTTCTCGGAAAAACTATTACGAACAAAGTTATTTCTGCGGTTGTAACCGATCAAAATCAAAATATTTTATTTCACATAAATCTACAAGGGCAGTTATGAAACGTCAGAAGCTAGGTGCACGGTTCCAATTGGTCGTTTCCTATGGAGAAGAGCCGGCAAGAAACTCCACGGTTACTCTTTTAAAAGTAAATGGTTTTACAGTTTTAAAAGGTATGAGAGGACAGTGTAGGCCTATCAACAAGTACCAGAAGGCCAATTCTCGTACATAAAAAACGTTCGCAGTCAAGTCGCAATCTGTCAAACTTTCCTAAAATGTTGGTAAATAGATTGTATTTTTGACAGATTGCGAATGAGATGCGAATGCGAACGGTCTTAAAAATTACAGGAATTGCCCCTCTGGTACTTAGCAAAATATAAAATGGTCCACAGATCTACAGTCTGTTAAGCCTACAACGTTCTCACATTCACAAAATTTTGAAGAAACTAGGTATATAAAAGATAAATAAAAATAAAGACCTATTTAAAACAAATGACATGATTGCCACTACAGCTGTAACAAACCAAATTTAATTTAAAATATATATATATATATATATACTTAGAATATTGTAATAATATCCCATAATACAAAAACTATTGACTTAAATAGCAAAGGAAACAATCATCTTTTTTATTATGGCATCCAACAATACCCAACGTTCATGTGCATAAAATGGCTCTTATTGCACCGGTTAGGGTGACTGTAGACGTAAATACCTACACGATCAAACTGAATCTGAATCGTTTTGAAAAAGATTGCTACTCCATTGAAAATATACAGTGAAAAAATGCGTAACAGATTTTGGTAAATGATTAAGTATACAGGGTGTCAGGGACATCGACGCGAAGCCGGTTACCATGGATTCAGTACATGATTCTGAACCCCACTGCGTTGAAATTTTTCGTCGGTTATTTAAAAAAAAAACTGCTGTTTCATAGAAAAGTGCAATACCTACGCGGTCAAGATTTTGCTCCGTGCCCTGTTCGAGAGCGGACGTGTGTTTAACTTTTCTAATATTAATCGTTTAAAAATATAAACTATACCTGGAACTGTAATCCTTATAGGCAGTCAAAGCTCATAGTGTTTGCATAATTTCTCTTTGCATCGGCCTGCGCCACGCGAATCACCAAGTGCGCGCGCGAGTGACCGCGAGCCCGCCTTCACCTCCGCGTAAACAGTACAGTCGTCATAATTGCTATCCTGCTCCTAACTCAATATCGTGACTTACCGGTTCTTATCAACTCACCGATACAACTGCGAGTGTTCATGTGTGCAAACCTGTGGTGTGCTCCTGGTAATACCTACAACATATCATCTCTAATATAAGTACCTACTCATCAGCATGGCTATGCAACGTACACCTCCAGCAACGGGAGCTATGAACAATAGCCTGACGAGTGACCTCCCAATGCCAGATTCGGTCATTTCAAAAGCTGTATGCAGTGACGACAACGTAAACACCCAGTCTCGCCGTCAACGACCTTGCTGTGACTTTTCACCCGATAAGGTGCTAGTGGATCACAATCTGGAGCTAAAAACCATGCTAAAAACCTGGAAACGGGAACAAGAGGAGCATATGCAGAAATTAGTGGAGCAACAAACATCGGCGCTGGAAGCACTTGTTGTTGAGATTAAGGTCCTGAAAACACAAAATTCCTCAATACAGACCATTAATCAGGATATTCGGGATTCAGTGGACTTCATGAACGGCAAGTTTGAGGAGATGAGACAGCAGATGGATAATTTGAAGAAGGAAAACCAAGCCTACAAAAATTGCATAACCAATCTCGAGAGAAAAGTCGAAGATCTACAGCTGTCGTCTCGTTCATCGGATACCGGCATGAATGACAAAGTTTCCGGACTGGAACTAAAAATTGAGTCGCTAGAACAGCAGGCCCGACTCAATAACATCGAGATCTGCAACCTGCCTGAGAAACGTGATGAGGACCTTCTTGGGCTCGTCGAAAAAATCGGTGCTACCATCAGGTGTTCAATTCCCCGTCAGGATGTTCTAGCTATTCACCGTGTCCCCCATGCACGTACACAGGAAAGTAACAAACCCAAGAACATAATCGTGAAATTAGCCTCACGCACCCTTCGCGATAATGTCTTAAGTGCCTATCGTTTGTCTAAAAATGTTACGTCCGATCTAATTGGTATGTCAGGTACCCCCAGTAAAATGTATGTTAACGAGCATCTCACTCTTTATAACAAAAACTTATTTCGTACATGTCGTGAGATGGCTAGGAAATATAACGTTAAGTATGTCTGGATTAGAAACGCTACTGTACTTGTTAAAGCTACCGATAGCTCTAAAACATTTGCTGTACGCTGTCAAAACGATGTCAACAAGATTGCGCAGTGTAATCATCAGAATGAATAGCTTAGTTTTTTGTTATGTTTACATAGATATCGATTTAAAAAAAAACGCTTGCACAGATTTACTGTAAAAATGTGTTTAACACTCATATCGCATGTCTTCAGTATGTCCTAGTTGTTATAGTCACAAAAATCGGGTTTATATCATTGTGTTGTAATGTTTCTCACTTTTGTTGTTCTTATACGTACGTAAACGATACTGCCTTAGATTATATGCCGCACATATCAGTATTTTGTCTACAGAACTTGTTATTTAAAAATAGCTCATTAGCTGTTGTTATTCCTCATAACCGTGTACTCGTATGTAACTCAACTTTATACCGCTACCCACTACGAACAGAATCCAAGTTTTTTAATATACCCGATTCTAAAAATATCTGCTTCACTTTATTTTGTTGTTTGCTCCTTTTTTACCTAATTACACGCAATGCTTAGTAACAATGATTTATCATTCTTTTATCAAAACTGTAGAGGGATCCGCACTAAATTGCACACACTTTACACCAACATTCTTTCCTTATCGTTTGACGTGATCATATTATCTGAGACATGGCTAACACCTAATATAATGGACAAAGAATTCATTGATGACCGCTACTTGGTTTTTAGAGAAGATCGTAACCGCATTGCTGCAAACAAGCGCGAGGGCGGGGGTGTTCTGATAGCCGTGCTGCGCGGGCTTCGGCCTGTGCAGATATTAACGTGTCCCCCTCTCGCTGGCATCGAGCACGTTATGATCCAAGTGCCCGCGACGCGCTCCAACATTCACCACGTCATTAGCGCTGCTTATATACCGCCACGCACACCGGACAGTGTTTACTTGTCACATCTGTCCACATTAGAAAATATTCTTACGGCCCCCTGTATTGACTCATTTTATATAGCCGGTGATTACAATCTGCCCGAAATTGAGTGGTCAGGCAGTGCTAGTCATTTGAGTAATCAATCACAAAATAATGTGGGTCGATCTTTATTGGATTTAATGGCTATTACGAATGCCTGTCTATACAACATAATTAAAAATAATTTAGGTCGTGTTCTGGACTTATTCATTAGCAATACTGAATGTCAGATACAGTCCGACATTTTACTGCTGCAGCCTGACAGTCACCACCCTCCATTTTCTGTTTTAACCTCCTTGGAGACACCATTCACACCCATGAAGCGTCAATCTACAATAAAATACAATTTCTTTAAAGCTAATTACCAAGAAATTAATGTAGAACTAAAGAAGTTGAGCTGGGACGAGCTATTTCTTAATCACTCCAGTGAACAGGCCGTGGATACTTTTTATGACTATATATATGGAATCGTCAGACTACATGTTCCACTGTCCCGTCATAAATCAACTACTTTTCCCGTCTGGTTTAGCGCTTCCCTAATTAAAACTTTCAAAAATAAAGAACGCGCGTGGATAAGATGGAAAAAACTTCGCAACTTATCTGACTACGAAAAGTTCTCTATTCAGCGTAAACGTTTCAAGCTACTTTGTGAACAGTGTTACAATAAATACATGCAAACTGTTGAAGAAAGTATACCTATTAATGTCAAGCACTTCTGGACGTACGTCTCTAACAGAAAGAAAGGTTCTGGTATCCCAACTAACATGCAGTTCAAAAATAAATCATCTAACTGCCCCGCTGAGATATGTTCACTGTTTTCTGCCTTCTTCAACTCGGTGTACGAACCCTCATCTTTTGACCCTGGCACCTGGACACTCCCGGAAACCCTTGACGAGAGTTCTGTATGCATTCCGGATATTTACCTCGAAGAGATTGTCATACTTAAGGCACTTACCTCATTAGACTTAGCTAAAGGAGCTGGTCCGGATGGCCTGCCCCCTTCCTTCTTTAAGAACACTGCGCAAACCATCTGTGTCCCGCTACACATAATATTTAATAAATGTCTCAGGGAAGGGAATTTCCCTTGTGTTTGGAAGAGGGCTTTCATCACGCCGATTCACAAAAGTGGTGACAAAGGAAACGTTGAGAATTATCGACCCATATCTATCTTGTCCACCTTGTCTAAGGTTTTTGAGGGTCTAGTGCACAGCCATTTATTTCCACAGTTAAATCACCTTATTATACCCGAACAGCATGGCTTCGTTAAATCCAAATCCACTACCACAAACTTAATCATTTTTACACAATTTTTGTTTGAAAACATGGACATGCGCACGCAGGTTGATGCTGTATACACAGATTTTCGGAAAGCTTTTGACAGGGTGGACCACAAATTACTTTTCGATAAAATCGCTTTCAATGGCATAAGAGGCAATTTACTCAGATGGTTTGCTTCATATATATTTCATAGGACTCAAAAAGTTGTTATCAATGGATTCGAGTCTGATTATGTGGTCGTCGAATCAGGTGTGCCTCAAGGATCTGTCTTAGGCCCATTGCTTTTTAACCTGTTTATAAACGACATAAAATCCTGCATAGTCAACTCTAAATTCATAATGTACGCCGATGACATTAAAATCTTTAAGGCTTGTGCGAACTCTCAAGATTGTTTGCTAATACAAGAGGACTTATGCAGGCTGTCTCAATACTGTCTGGTCAATAAACTTCATCTAAATCTTCCTAAATGTCATTTCATTTCTTTTACTAAGAACAAAAATACTTTTAACTTCCCATATACCTTGAACGACATACAATTGAAAAAAACTGAGTGCACACGTGATCTTGGCGTACTGCTTGATTGCAAATTACATTTAGACACCCATATCGACAATATAATTACGAAAGCCTTTCAGATGTATGGTTTTGTCATCCGGTCTTGTAAAGACTTCAAAAAGCCTTCCACGTATCTCTTCTTATATAAAACACTGGTCCGTTCACAGTTGGAATACGCGGTACCCATCTGGTGCCCGTATTATGATAAATATAAGCAAGCATTAGAAATCGTTCAGAAAAAATTTCTTCGTGCTACGCACTATAAGTGCTTCCGTACAAGGATTCCCTATGCAGATTTGCTAAAACATTATAAGATATTGAGCTTGGATTCCAGACGTTCAGTGATCATGGTTGTGATGCTGTACGGTATATGCAATAACAAATTTAATTGTACTGAGCTCTCGAATAGATTGTGTTACGTAGTACCTAGAACTGTTATTCGGCGGGAGGTGCGCGCACCTCATCTATTCTACACTGCGCGTTGTAGAACGAAGGCTGGGGTGCGTGCCCCTCTCCGCCGTCTTTTAGAAACCTATAACTCACAATTTATTGATTTTGATATTTTCGCGCTGTCGCAATCTAAATTTAAAAGTATGGTTTCTCAATCTCTTGCAAGTCGCCTATAGGACGGATATTCTTGTCATCCGCTTCCTTCGATTCGTCGGTATAATATAGTGTTTTTTTTTATTTTATTATTTTATATTCTAAATAATATGTACTTACTTCTTTTTTTTTTTTTCTGTTTTGTTTTCGTTTAGCATGCGTTCGTTTTCATACTCTGATGTCACTTCGTGGACAATAGTGTGGGTTATACGTTTTTTCTACTGTATTTTAACTACTTTTTGTAAATGCTGTAATGTATAACTGTTTTTTGTCCCAAATAAAATAAATAAATAAATAAGATGTATGGAACAGCTGTTTTTTTTTTAATAACCGGCTTCGCGTCGATGTCCCTGACACCCCGTATACTTAATCATTTACCAAAATCTGTTACGCATTTTTTCTGTACCCTAATTAAGTAACACATTTTTGACAGTTGACAATTGACAGTTCAACAACATTTATTGCGTTATTTACGCTGTTGAGCAGATTTTTTTCCGAATGTAGGTATGAAGCAATGGATTAGCAATCTCTTTCAAAATGATTTAGATTGTGATTAATCGTGTATTACCCAATTAGGGTGTTGAACCTATCGTTTTTAGGGTTCCGTAGTAAACAAGGAACCCTTATAGTTTCGCCATGTCCGTCTGTCCGTCTGTCTGTCCGCGGCTTAGCTCAGAGACGGTTAGTACTAGAAAGCTATAATTTGGCATATGTATACATATTAATCATGCCGACAAAGTGGTAAAATAAAATCAAGAAAAATATGTTTTTTTAGGGTACCTATCTCCCCTACACGTAAAGTAGGGATGTATTTTTTTTCCTCATCTACCCCATGTTGTGGGAGTATCGTTAGAAAGGTCTTTCAAAAATATTGTGAGTTTGTTAAAATCATTTTTGGATTCAGGGATCCGTTTGCGAAATATTAAGCTTATAACAGAATTTTTTTTTAGAGGGTTTCCCCCCACCTCCCCGCTGCCAGCTAAATGGTTGTACTTGGACTTGTGAAAAAATTCACAGCAGTAGTATATATTACGAAATTAAAAGGAAAACTATGAGAGCTAAGTAGGCTGTACAGGTTAACGAGAAATAATCAACCAACTTAAATTTGCAATTTGAAAAACATGATCTCCCATACATTCCGTATGGGAGAACACGTTTTTCAACTACAATGTTAAGTTTGTTCTTGGGATAAATTCATCCCAACTATGGAACCCTTCATTGTGCGTGGTCCGACACGCACCTGGGCGGTTTTTTTGGGTTGCAGGCTTGCAGGCTTTTTCTTTCTAAAAAACGATTAGCTACCTACGTAGTTAATGGTAAAATATAAATACCAACATTTTTACTTTTTTCCAGTTTGATATTTTGTTGCAAAATTTTGCAACAAGAAATAGAAAGAAGCAGGTGGAACAAACACGCCTTTGGTGGTCTACAACTAAATATGACTATTACCCTAACAAACCGTTCTTGTAAGTAAAACCATCATAAATATTGCAAACACGTCGAGAGTATTTTTTAAGTAGATACGTACCTAAATAGGAACCTTTCTTTTTTCAGAGACGTATTTTTCACATATATGTCAGGAAGAACGAAAGATACCTACTTGGTCAACCCCTACAGCTCAGATAATACTCCGAAATATGGAGCTAAAACGTGTCCTTTGGGAAATTAAGAATGAGATTGCTGCCTGTGCTGCTGCTCCGAACGATCACAAACGCATCAAACAGTATAAAAGAATCGAAAATTGACATCCGCACCTCAAACCACCCCGTGTTCTTAGTTTTGATTTATTAAAGATATTTTTTTTTACGAGATAGTGAAAGAAAAGAGAAATTTAAAACTTAATAGGTAGGTACTAATAAGTCGTGTAACTGTGGCGTCAAACTTGCCCAATTTTTCGATCAATAATAACGATTGATATAAATCGTGCGAAATTTGTAAATTCTATTATGCCGACTCGTGTTTCAGAGTCCTAGAAAATAAGTAAAGTAAATTGTTTATCGTAAATTCGTATAGAATACCAATAGGTACCTATTATTTTCGTCACATAGATGAAGTTTCTTTGAGGTAGGTAATGTTTTGTAATAAATTGTAACTTGTTTTATGTTTTACCAATCAAATTATTTTTTTGTTGTACCAATACCTAAATAAATTTATAATTACAATAAAATACTTATTGAAAATTATTCTTTTTTTATTTAACTCATTGAACCTAAGTGTGTACCCAGCTTATCTCTGGGGTACATACTCTTGTGGGTGTACCTACCCATTATGGGACACACATTTCAGCAAATTTCATCACAGGGCGGTTCAGAATCATGTACTGAATCCATGGTAGCCGGCTTCGCGTCGATGTCCCTGCCACCCTATTTATACAGAGGTAGTAAGAGGTAGGTACTCAGTAAGGATTAGTAGCCAACCAAACTAAGCAGCGGCGGGCCGTGGCCTCAAAATTAGGGCAAGCCAACAGATTTTTACGATTAATAAAAAAAACAGTGTGCGATTGACTGATTTTCATATGTTGTTCATGGTACAACATTATTATAATGTTGGTTAGAAAACCTGTATAAAATGCGAAGAGTTCTAAATAAGTATTATATTATCAAGCATTAGTATGTAATTTTCATAAGCGCCATCTATATTAATGAATGCGCGTTAACACACCAGTTAGCCGAATCTTTTCACCTTATTTCATATTCACTTGTCACATACAAAAAAATTAAATCAAAAGCCACTAGATGGCTCCCAAATGATCGATTTGTTGTTCTATTGCCGTACGCATAATTTTATGAGTTTAATTTAAGTCTATTGAAAATGTTAACATGAGATACTCGTAATACCAAAATAACATTTTATAATATATCATAATGACAATAGCCAACTCTTATCTTTATTTCAAAACACCTAAGTATGAAGAATCTCTTCGATACGAAAATTATTGTGTTTTGTGATCTCAATGAGAACTTATTATAATAATAGGAATTATGGTTTGTTTTTCAGTGGTTAACCAAAACTACAAATGCCATGTATACAACACTCATTATGTGTTTTCATGGCACCAGCTACCTACCTAAAGTTGTCTAATTAACAATCGAATGCCAATTTCAATGTATTCTTCAACTGACAAAAATACTTGTTTTTATTTCCGAGAAACAGGTACAGTAATTTGAGGTTGGTTACGGTAAAGTAAAGAGTTACTTAATGTCGAAAAACTCAAGTTACATACCTTTTCGAGCACAGTTTCCGAATTCCCATTTTCATGATAAAAATAACACTATAATCACTAACAAAAGCGCGGAATGAAATCGCCACAATAACTATCGAGATTATATTTGTCTGTAAAACTCAAAGTATTTACCTTTCCGAGTAAGGATTGCACACACTTTAGTTCTTCACAAGGAACAATTGCATGCGTTTCCGAATTCATTTGAATGATAAGAAACTTTTTAATCACTTCAAAACAAAGGTAATCACAGCAAAAACTAATCACAACACTTAAATTCACAGAAAATGAAAAAATATCAAAGCGAAAAAAAGTGCACCAGTACCTAGCCGCTCAAAACAAATTTGAACTAATTTGGTTAAAGTTGTATCATTCTATAGAAATTCACGCGTTGCGCAACGTTTTGCGCAGCTTCACTACTCCTACTATTCATAATCAAACGCACGATTCGTTCCATTCATAAAAAAATCAATTTTTTTTTTTTTTGGGGGGCTCACTTTTTAAGGCAAGCCGGGCTTTTCGGCTTTTATGGGGGGACCGCCACTGACTAAGACACGCGCGGTGTCCGTAGGTGCGCCTAGCGGGACTTTTGACTCTAGGGCTTTGCAGACATTGCGGCGGTATGGCCCCTCTTTGAGGAGTGGCTAGAGAGGCGCCACGGCGTCCTCACCTTCCGCCTGACGCAGGTCCTCAGCGGACACGGTTGTTTCGGGAGGTTCCTGTTCAGGATAAAGCGGGAGGAAACGCCCGGGTGTTACCATTGTGTGGATCGCCCGGAGGACACAGTGGAGCATACGGTGGAGGTCTGCCCGGCTTGGGCGGGGCACCGCCGTGTCCTCACGGAGGCGATCGGCAGCGGCGATCTCTCGCGTCCGGCCCTGGTTCAGGCCATGGTCCGGAGCGAGAGTGCATGGGAAGCCGTCACTTCCTTCTGCGAAGCAGTAACGCTCGCGAAGGAGGAGGCGGAGCGCGCGAGGGAAATGCAAGATGCGCGCCCTCGCGCCCCTAGTCGCCGCAGGAGACGCCCCGGGCGTCGGGCGTCGCGAGCCGACTTCCGGCCACCGTAGGCGCGGGCTTGCGGACGGTGGGCAATGGGTAGCTCGCCGTCCGATTAGGACCAGGCCCGGGTCGACGGCGCGTTGTGTTCCATGCGCGCCTCAAAGAGATGTCAGCACCAACTGACGGGGTCCGTAAGGGCCAATGCCTGCCAGGGTTGCGAGTTTGTCCGAAAGGAATATCGCGCCCCGGCACACAGGCAACGGAAGGAACACGGGTGGGTTTTAGTCAGTAAAAGTCTGACACTCCCTCTCGCTCCGCCCAGAGCGGGAGGACTCATTGGATGATTTCCAACCCAAAAAAAAAAAAAAAAAAACGGGCTTTGCAGACAAACGTTATTATTTATAGTGCTAATTTGGGTTGCGCCGAAAAGAGATGCCACTACTACTTATATGGTCCAAGGAAATCTGTGATCAAATTTCTCTAGCTTATTTAGCGCCGACTGCGGCGATCTCAGATTCTAAGACGAAGAAAGAGTCAAAATGGCGTTATTATTCTGGCTCTTGCTTCGTCTGAGATGACTGAGATCGCCTCAGTCGGCGCTAAATTTCAAATACTCGGCCTCGGCGGCTGCGGTGTCGCCCACCTTATAGTGCGTAATCGTGTTACACTAAATTTTACACTAGTACCTATGACTAACAAAAAACTAAAATTGAATGTAAAATTGAATGTCAACCTATGACTAACTAAAATTGAATGTTTTTTCGATCGCTTCAGTACCCCTTTTCCAGCGAAACTGCGCATCTGCAATAATTATGATATAAAAGTAATAATACTACGTCCAGGGTCGAACTGGGCCGGAAGGGCCCGGGTGGCTGACCACATGCCCGGGGCCCGAGACTAGATGATGGTAGATGGGATACTATCGGAAAATACTGAGATACACAAATTGAGATGAACAAAATATAAAATTTAATTATCAACGATGTAATTAAATTATTAGGTACGGACAATAGCACATCAGGTTACCCGCTACCAGTATAAAAGGACCTCCCTTAATAGGCGATTTTCATGTAACTCGATTTTTCTATTTAATTTCTCTCTAATTGTATGAACGAACTATCTAGTTTTACATTAAGGTCGCAAGAGCTGGGATCTAGTCTGCGCGGGCCTCCTATCCTACGGTTGCCGCAAGCCCCGAAAGCCAAGCCCGTGGGCAGTGGCGGACTAAGCCTGTTTAAAACGTTAATACCTGGACGGGGGAACCCCCGCTTTAGCACACTGCCTCGAAAAGGTTAGGTTTTGTGTTGACCATTGATACAGAAATAGAGGATATTTTGTCGACAACCGAAAAGCTAGAGGATCACAAAAATATAGGATGGCAGAGCGAGAGAAGCGAGCTCGAAAATTTTTACACTCTGCATTGTAATAATGTCTGATACGAATAATTATAAACTTAGAACAAATACGCAAATACCCAGAATCTTACAACACACGGGAACCTACAAACAAAATATTCGTTGCGTCATAAAAACAGATTAAATTTGATTCAACAAGAAAACAAAACCAATATATTTTTGAATAAACTAAAACAATTCATAATTAATAAAAGTTATTACACAATAGACTAATATCTAAAGGATAAATTCAAGAACTAAAAAATATAACTGATTACCAGATATGCAAAACAATAAGTGTGTTAAAATATAGGAGGATTATAAGTATTCATTTAAATATTTTTTTCATTAACAACAATACAACATATTCAAGCTAATAATTAAATAATCAATACAAATATATAATTTAATACAAAAATAAATAAATAGATTGACCTAAACATATTATAATCAAAGAATAAATAAATGATTAATAAAATAAATAAATATAATAACTAATACTGTTGCAAAAAAATTAAAATAAATAGACGGATAGGATATAATTTAAATATTTAGTAATAGGCTTCCTCTCTCCTACTTACTTATTTAAAATTTTGCTGTGCCCGACAGGGTCCATTATTGTTTCATTTTATTTATTCATACCACCTGTACGTGTACATTATGGATTGCAATAAAGTTAAATTGAAATTGTAAAAAAAATGTTTAATACAGAATATTTTGAAAATGTAGTATGCAAACGCGAAGCGACCTCGAAAATTTAACACTCCGTCCCGGATAAGTCAGTTTTTCTTTTGACCATCCATAATCCATAATAGGAAATAGTGTCGATTTACGCAGATAATTCTCATAAAAAAAGACCTAACCTAGGTTGCAAGAGCAAGCGAAGCGAGCTCGAAATTTTATCACCCTTTTTTTTTTAGTTTGGGAAATTATTCAGCCATAATCTGCCGTTTAACGCTTTTAATGATTGTTAATTTCATAATTGTTACCTATGCTGCCATCTATTGAATTTTCTTCAAGACTAATTATAATTTGTTCGAGTTGAGACCCCATGATCAGGGGAACGCGGAGGCATTTGGGGGCCTCCCAAGACCGGAGGCCTGGGGCGGGCCGCCCCTTTCGCCCCCTGTTAGTCCGCCACTGCCAGTGGGGGGCCCGCGCAGGCTGGGGCCCGGCTGGCCAATGCCAACTCGGCTATATGGCCAGTCCGACGTACTCTACGTCATTATATGGGGTACTGAAATACGCAGAATTTGAAAAATAAAAAATATAGGTACTTATCTTTAATTAAAAAAATAATCTTTTGAAGTTATAAAAAATGACGATTTTATATTGGGTTTTATTTTACGAAAACTTTATTATATAATTATAAAACTGAAAGAGGTATCAATATAAATCTAAAAATCCATCTAAAGAATTAAATTAGGTACGCAATTTTTGATATCAAAATCGCGAGTGTGCGGTAGCGGGAAGTGCTTTAATTTTGTACCCTATTTTTAACGTGTAGGCTATGGTCAAGGGAGTATAATATTAAACTGTATACCGCGAAAAGTTCAATCCCGCGTGTACGTTTTTTTAAAGAAACATCTAATTTCAATTTGACGTGGTAGAAAAAAAAAATTACAGATATGTTTGTATGGAGTGTTTGTCGAAGAGATTAGGTATCACAAGTAGGTCAGAAAATTTAACATTTTCGTCCACGGAAATTTCCATAAAAATAAAATTACGTTTTTTTTTAAATTGTAAGTACCTACTTCAAGCAAAAATATTAACAGCAGTTTTTTTGCATTCAATTAGGGCGAAAGCGTCAAGGTAACCCGCGAAATTCAAATTTTCTTACGTTTTTTGCTATTTGCAGGTCAGAATCATGTTGTATGTTGATTTAAATATGATTTGCGGCAAATGTTTATTTATAGAATTATAATCATAAAAATTATCAATACAACTCTCGACAGTCAATCAATACAGCTCATATTATCGCATTGAATGACTATAATTTCATGAAATCAGTAGCAGTAGTAGGTAGTAGGCAGCAAAATGCCGCAGGCCTGAGTATCGATCCTTGACAAAGCGCGTAAAATGAACGAGCGTTTGTCTCTGATGTAATGATTTATTTAAATTAAATGTAATGATGAAAAAATACTTATTTTGAGTCGTGTAGATCAGCAAAAGCAAGCTTCTCGATGCGGAAAAATTGTTTGGAGAACTTAAAAAAATATATGAATGTCAATTTTTTACATTGAAAATGTTTTTTCGATCGCTTTAGTAGGGACCCCATTTCCAGCGAAAGTGTCAGAACTACGTCAATGAAATGGGTACTAAAATAAGCAGAATTTGATGTAGTTATTACTCTGAGATGTAAAGTAAAAAAGAAAACTCAATCTTTTAAAGTTATTAAAAAAATACACAAAAACTAAACTAAACTTTTTGGGTTGTTTTAGTTCAAAAATTTTTTTTTTTTTGCTTATTTTGACTTAATTAACTTAACTTGAGAGATGTTGGTCAAGGACAACACCTAGGTATTTGGCTCGCTTTTCCCAGGGGATAGGCTAGCCAAACATGGTGATAGGTTGATAATTGAAGTAAATAGCCCTGATATTTAAACTACTATTTCACTACGACCGTACCTGCCTAAATTCAAATTCAAAAGTCATTTATTCAAACTAGGCTGAGAAATCAGCACTTTTCGAACGTCAAAATTACATAAGACAGTCCCCCAAAAACGCCCACCCTTCACCACTTCCTAGTGCATAAGCTGGGAAGAAGAAGTGGCGCAACAAACTCCCCAGCAGCACAGCTGTCTGTTCAGTTGAAAAAACTTGATTCTATATAATAGTGCATATTATTATGCTAAAATAATTTACATCACCACAAATTGCAATACAACTCATAAAATAAAAACATTTTAAAGAGTAGGTAACCTAGGTAGGTACGGTCGTAGTAATGACATCCTGCTATATGAATTGTCAATATTCACCAATGAGTTAAACGGGGTTTTGACGGACCACCGGCGGACCACCATGCAACGTTCGCTGTGCTCGCTCGGTTCGCGCGGTTGGTCACAGTTCTAACCTTTTTTTTTTGTCGGTTTGGAAATCCTCATGGATGTCCTTCACCCAGGGGCGGGCAGAGGGGTCTGTCAGACTCTTACTGGCTAAAACCACACCGGTGTTCGTCATACTTGCATCGGGGACTGGGGGTTCAATTGTGATTTCCGCTGCCCCGGACTGGTGAAGGCCTGCGCTCTGCGGGCCCCGTCCCATAGGGGGAGTGAGGTGTTTCAAACTCCCCCGTTACGTCTTAGGGTGGCGCGCATGGAACACTACGCGCCGCCATCTCGGGTCCTGTGTGCCAACTGCCCTCCGCTGACGCCCTGTGTACCTGCTGCTGAACAGGAGAGCACTTGTGATCTCCCTTTCTGCAGCTCTCTTCTGCGGGATAACTGATTCGCAGAAGGATACCATCGCGTCCCACGACTCGGCAGTCCCGACTATCGAACGAGCGACGGCCGGCAGCGATAGGTCGGCTCTGACTTCTGAAACGAGGCTACGGCGCGGCTCCATGCGGCACACTCTGCGAGTGTATGCCGCGCCGTATTCTCCCGCCAGTGGACGCAGTGGTGACACCAAGCGTCCGGCTCCCTGTTTATGCGACATTATTCTCATGCCACAGATGCAGTGACGCAGTAAAAGTCTGACACGCCCTCCCGCTCCACCCAGAGCGGGAGAAGTTATTTGATAATTCCCCACCCTCAAAAAAAAAAAAGGCTTCCCCAGTGTTATATACTCTAAGGCAAGAAACAAGCAAGAACCCGAAGAGATATAATTATCTTTGATGGTTATTTTCTTTGTGTAGGCTGACAATCCTCATAAACTCACCTGACATGCTCATGGCTGCTTTCCGAATTAGAACGTAATCGCTCACAGCGTTGAAATCAATAATTAGCGTTCCGAGTTAGATAGCACGATTATGACAGCTGAAGGCTGTCAACAATTCGGAACGCTCGTAAACGCTTTCACGGTGATCGGACTACGTCAACTTGCATAATATATTTCTTTGAGTTTAAACTACACATTTCTTCTTCTTCGTTGGTTAGGTGGCCACGGTAGCCAGAAGCACAATTTCGAAAATGCCACGTTTGTCTATAGTTATGATGCGACTCAAAACAAAACAGCACAACTGCCATCTTTGACAGCGCTCACGGTGATAATAGTAAAAGGTATGGTCGGCGTTATCGCAAGATGGCGCATAACATGACGTCATCTATGACGAATTGACGATTTACAATACATCGTTATCGCGCTCAGGCTTATTCGGTACGGGGGTTAGCACGCTCAAATCGATTACAGCGTAACTCGGAATGCAGGGGCATGACTCTCCTGTCAATGTCAAATTACAGTGAGAAATAGAAATTGTCAGTGTTAAAATTACAGTCAAAATCTGTGATCAAAACATTTCGAAATTACGACGCAAGTGTTGAATTTTAGATAGAAAAATGTCTGCGAGGCAAGCCATACAAGTGGGCACGAAGACCGTGAGGCCAGTACTCTCCCTAAACCATGGGGAGGCGAAAATGAGAGTACTGAACTTGTACAAGGCCTGGTATCGCCAAATCCCGTACTTGGGTAAGTGGCCTGTTATGTCATCAATGCAATGCTGCTTCTAGCTGGCTGTGGAGTTATAGTCATTCCTACGAGAGTTCTAACGGGATGTTCTATTGTAGCAACTGTTGCTAAAATTAAATAATCTATATCATGAAATCGTGAATAGTAATTTACTGAAATATTTTATACATACAGCTCCGGGTGTCATAGATTGACAAAATAGCAACTTATCCAAAAGCTAAATAGTTAATATATTTAAAGCATTGTTTGTATTGTTTAATGTTAATAGTGTTAAAAATTATAATACTGAATTGATTGGATAGAGAGATAGAATAAACCATGCTTTTAGAAACTATTGTAGTTGAAATAATAATTATATTTTGTGTTCCATTTCAGTTATGGACTATGATATTCCTAAGACAGAAGATCTATGCCGTCAAAAGCTGAAGGAATTGTTCTTAAATAACAAAGACGTGACCGACATCAGGGTTATTGATATGCTTGTTATCAAGGTTATATTTCTATTTCTTTTACACACATATAAGTGGATTGCCTCTACCTATCCTATGTTACTTATGGAAGGCAGTATTCCTAATGAAATCATAAATAGAATCTCAATATTAACAGCAGAAATAATTTTCCAGTACTTATGAGTATATTTTATTTTTGATTATTATTAACATAGGTATATGTACTCGTATATTAAATTTTCAGGGCCAAATGGAGCTCAAGGAAACAGTGAACATGTGGAAACAAAAGGGTCACATTATGACCTACTTCAAGCCAACTGAGGAACCCAAACCCAAAGATTTCCTTTCAAAATTCTTCAATGGAAATGAATAAACAAATAGGGAAATATGTAAATAGTCTAACATATACTAAGTTATAACAAAATAGAGATTTCAGATCATGATTGTTGCAGTTTTGATTCAGTTTATTTTGTCTTTTAACTATCTAAAGCTGCATCCACACAGAAATGACTTTTTATAGAGCAAAATTTTGCAACATGATAACAGTAACTTTTCTCAAACATGCTTGGAAATTCGACCATTATTTTGACAACCTTCTTCAAGACAAATGCGTAATTTTTCTAGCTTGCTTCGCTCGTTCTTGAATCTTAGGTTCTCCTATAAGGTAAATGTGGAAGGAAAGAATAATGTAGCACTGAAACCGTAACTCCCTGAAAATAAACCTGCCTGTGCGAGGCGAGGGAGGCATATAGAAGCATAGGTTTTAAGATCTGGTCTTTAAGTCAGACTAATAAAGTGGTGTTTTCGTATAAAACATACCTTGAAAGTCTTTTGTCAGATAAAATAGGGTTGGGGTGTAGAGGTGGACAGTGGAAGTGTATCATTTTTGCGATTGGAACATTTGCATCTGGATCACTCAAATGATCCGAATCATTGATATGTTGCATTTGGATCATTTGAATCAACAACTCAAAGGATGTAAAAATGCTTAGCAACAACGAAAAACTGTGAGAGTATGAGTGATACACATCTCATTTGGTATCTCTTTCTGACTTAAATACATTGTAATGTGTCACCCGCTCCCTCGTGACTCGCGAGTCAGTTCAGTAGAACTGAATAAAGTAACGTATCTCATCGTCTCAGTCTTCTCACTGCTGCTAAAGAGCACAGAGGCAAAGTAATAATTCAGATTCAAATGATACGTTTGAAACATTCTTACTGAACCAAAATCTTTTGGAACACTTCAATGATCCGAATCAGTGAGTCGGTTCCGTAAAGAGTCATAGCTCCTACACACTATGCCGGCGGTATGGCTGCCGGCCCTGCCGCACAAAGGACAGCAAAGGAAATGAAGGCGCAAAAGCCGGCTAGCGGCGGGCCTGAATCCATATGAGTAAGCCGTAAGCGGCCGGCAATGTTATTATGAAAATCCATTTATGTATGATTTTTTTATCTGTGCGCTTGGAGCTGTCAAAATCGTGGGTTGTATCATGATAGAATAAAACAAGTTATGGCACTCCGAAACACAGTGGTCACGTGGGCAACACAAGACTACGTCATCACCGCTATCGATGGTTCTCAAACTTTTTAGTTTGGGGAAATTTTATAAAACATTGACATAATTATTAAATTACTTCTAGCTTATGCCTGTAGCTCGACCCGCGTTGTAGGTTTCCCCAGACAAAAAAAAAACAAATTAGATAAATCTACTTTAGCATTCATAATATAGGTAAGTGTATATTCATTCTTAATAATAAGTGGATTCTAGGGATTACTAAAATAATACTCAAACACATTGTTAAACTCGTCTACTTACGAAGTTTTATTCAAAATTAAAAAACAAAAAATATTTTAATCATTTTGATATTGTGGTCAAAGAAAAAAATGTAACAAACCAACATACGGGTTCGACAAGAATAGCGATACCATGGTATAATAAAACAAGGTATGGCATTCCGGGAGCGACACATGCCTACGTCACTATTCAGTTGCCATTTTATTGCAACAGAACTCGAATTTAAGGAAAGATTTTCAATCACCATTCTGTTAAAAAATATATACAAAGCATTGAAATTGTCGTTTCGTTTGTCTTATCAAACGAAACAAACATATACCAACGTAATTTTTAATAAAACATCATTATTGTATCAGATTCGCATAAGTAATAAAGGAGGTTGGGGAGTTATTATTACACACTACTGGTAACACAGAAACGGGCTGTCTAATTGGCATTCTGACATTTTGTCATGTATCGCTATTCTTGTCGAACCCGTATGTTGGTCTCGCTCAGTCCCATTGTACACAGTGATTCTCAAACATTTATTTGTGGACGTCTAACAAGTTGGTTTGATAAAAAAATTTCTTTGACCACAATATCAAAATGGTCAAAATATTTTTTGTTTTTTTGATTTTGAATAAAACTTCGTAAGTAGACGAGTTTAACAATGTGTTTGAGTATTATTTTAGTAATCCCTAGAATTCACTTATTATTAAGAATGAATATACACTTATATTATGAATGCTAAAGTAGATTTATCTAATTTGTTTTTTTTTTGTCTAGGGAAACCTACAACTCGCGGGTAGAGCTACAGGCAAAAGCTAGAAGTAATTTAATAATTATGTCAATGTTTTATAAAATTTCCCCAAACTAAAAAGTTTGAGAACCATGGATAGCGGTGATGACGTAGTCTTGTGTCTCCCACGTGACCATTGTGTTTCGGAGTGCCATACCTTGTTTTATTATACCATGAGCGATACATGACAAAATGTCAGAATGCCAATTAGACAGCCCGTTTCTGTGTTACCAGTAGTGTGTAATAATAACTCCCCAACCTCCTTTATTACTTATGCGAATCTGATACAATAATGAGGTTTTAATTAAAAATTACGTTGGTATATGTTTGTTTCGTTTGATAAGACAAACGAAACGACAATTTCAATGCTTTGTATATATTTTTTAACAGAATGGTGATTGAAAATCTTTCCTTAAATTCGAGTTCTGTTGCAATAAAGTGGCAACTGAATAGTGACGTAGGCATGTGTCGCTCCTGGAATGCCATACCTTGTTTTATTATACCATGTGCTGTTGTATGCATTCAAAGAGAATATAACCACTAGAGAGCGTATAGGCCGATTTCTTCGAAGAACACGACTCACTACCGCGGGCCGGGGGACGAGGAAGAATGCGCGGCTGTAATTGGTCCGTTCAAGGTCAAGTTGCATAGGTATGCCTATCGTTAGGGTAGCAATACTTCATTAAGGGAAAATAGTCGATATCGATAAAATGGATTTTAACATTATGAAAAATACTCAATTAAAATCATAGAAATAAAATTTAATCAAAATCAATCAATTACAAAAAAAAAAACACGTATCCTGTTATTATTGATTTTTAAAATGAATTAATTTGGTATAGGTTTTTCGAATTAAAGTTTTAGGGTCCTGGTTGTTCTTTGTAAAAAATGATAAACGAGCGTCTACATATTTTTGAATTATGCATCTAGCTAATTCAATAAGATGATTCGTTGATTCAATTTCAAATCTATTTTTGTCCTGAAGCCTCTTAACGTCTTTCTTTTTGTTACTAAGAGAATATATAAGATGGTCTATATGTCGTTTCATTTTACGTTTACGTGGAGTCATGTCTACAACTGCTGGGTCTACCATTTCTTTTTTACTTAGTGTTGAACTCTGAAAAATAATAATAATAATTATATAAGAAATAAAGAGGGAATAAGAAATATTATTAAATAATTTTGCAGAAATATTTAGTTGAGAAGAATGTAAAAATT
Source organism: Agrochola macilenta (assembly GCA_916701695.1). Lineage (NCBI taxonomy): Eukaryota > Metazoa > Arthropoda > Insecta > Lepidoptera > Noctuidae > Agrochola > Agrochola macilenta. The sequence continues at coordinate 13,136,593 of OU753562.1, forward strand.
AAGCTTACGAGAATTTCATAATCATGGGAAGGCCTAAAATTTTTACTATCATCAAATGGAAAACACTGCAAAGGAGTCTGGTCTTCAGTTGATGTATTAGCTTCAGCATGCACTTGTTTATTTGATAATGATCTCTGTAATTAAACATGTCGGGTATCAATAAAGGCAGTTACATAAAATCTAACCTATGGAATTTTCATCGAAACAAATTAACTTACAAGGACGATATTGTGATGCGAAGGCCCAGGTACATTAGTATTAGAGTCAGTCATACTATCTGGTGAAGCCTGTAAAGATTGAATGTTTCTTATAATCACGATTTCACTTTACGCAACATTATATCAATAAAAACAAAACTTACCAAAATAGGCAAAAACATCGTTGGTATCGCTGAACTAAATAGACGGCGGCGTTGTTTTAAATATTCAAAACAATCGGGGGGTAAAGTGCCTTGAACAAACAGCGCTGTATTTTGTTGGAAACCAATTTTCCCTATTAACCTTATTTATCCACTTTTCTTTTAGTTCCGGAATCTTTGGAAATCTAAAATGAAAACATGTATGTCAAACACAAATGAAAAAAACTTTTTTACATCAAAGACCATCGCCCTCAAAAACGTGGAAAATAATTACTATCATATCTCTAAGTAGTCTGTGATTACTATACAAAACAACAAATAGAAAATTATCAAATTCACTATGACGTATGTTTTTATGGCCGTCTTCCACGAAATTGTAGCGAATCCAAGTGAAAGTTGTACTAATTTGTTGTTATCTGTGGCTTTGTAATAATTGGGGTGTAAAATCGCATGACCGCAATGACGCGGCGGTCCTGGACCAATTGGTCGGTCGGGGACAGAGAGAACAAAAAATCCCGGAACATACATTAAAGAAATACCGATCAACTGAGAACCTCCTCCTTTTTTTTCGAAGTCGGTTATAAGTAGATAGGTAGGTAGGTATTTCATTACAGTATGCGAAATGAAAAAAATAAAAAATAATTTTAATTTTATTATTTTCGATATCAACTTTCAATTGAATCAACTTGCTATTAAAGGTAACAGCTCTATTTTTTACGTTAAACATACAAAAGGAAAAAAAAGGATAGAAGCATTAGAATTGTCTAATACAAGAACGAGACTTTTCCAAAAGACATCAACGCGCGCCTCAACAGTGTGCTCGTTTACCCAGCGACCATTTTAAACAGACCCCTGCGGTGGCTCATATTCTGATTAAAGCAAAAATAATTTTTCGTACTGTTTACTTACCGATGAAAAGTTATGCCATCCTTTTTGTAACTTGAGGTTTTTGAATGTTTCCCACACCACTTCACCGCGCATGAAGGCATTTTGATGCGTTATAATTGCATAAACAGTTATAAAAAGTTGTGATAATTTAGCGTGCACACAGGTCTAACACTTGGGCACAACTAAAATGGTTTTTTTTTTTTTTTTTTTATTTTTTTTTTTTTTCCTAACTAGGGCATCTCGCAGATTACCACTAAGGTAGTGACTGCTTAACCGGGCTTTCCTGTGGCTGCCTTAAGCTTCTACACTCAAAGCCTCCAGCCAGGGCAATATACTATTCTAATTAAAACTAGGCGAATGCTCGCTAAGGGCCACCCCCTGTGGGGTGCGAACCTCGGCTTAGGGCATTCGCTGAGGGGAGGACAGCAAGAGGGACAGGCTGGATCAAAATGGTGGTTTCATGATTATTGATCGGGGAATTTAAAGCTACAGGCTCAGCGGCAACGCGTGCTGGCGCTTCGTCGACGAGCAAGGGTCGGGGGGGAGTATCGTTTACTCGGGAGGGTCGCGATCGCGGGGGACCTCTACGGCGAGGTCTGTATCGCGGGTGTCGGTTGTGTTTGTGCACTGTACTCGTGGCCCTATTGCTCTCCTGTAGGAGTGTGATGGGGTCATCTGGATCGGAGAGGATATGCCTTGGGCGGCGAAAGTGACTGATTCTAGAGGGAATGTAACTAGCTGCCTCGACAACCAGAGGGTTGCGATGTTTGACGGCTGAATCGAAATAACGCTTTGACATGCGTTTGAGAAACTGGTGGATGGTAGGTATTTTAAGATCGAGATGGAGGATCTCATTTCTAACATACATGGGGGATCCCGTGATTCTACGGAGGAATCGGTTCTGTAAGGTTTGCAACCTATGGATGAATCGGGGTTTGGTATGGGCAAAAACGATACCCGCATAGGTCATGATAGGGCGGATGCACGTGGTGTAAGTTCGCAATTTGCCCCTGAGTGACATTTTGCTACGTGCATTTAAAACGAAATGAAGTCTACTGAGAGCGAAAGAGGCTCGCGAGTGAACCGCCTTTATGTGCTCTGAAAACGTGAGATGCCTATCTAAGATCACACCTAGATATTTGGCTCGCGTAGCCCAAGGGATCGGCTTGCCAAACATGGTGACTGATCGGGGGAAAGAGGGATTTAGCCACGGTTTCGAGAAGAGGACCGCTTGGCTTTTATCGGGATTGACCTCGATTCTCCACTTCCTAAACCAGGCGCCAAGGTTATTGACCGCCTGTTGGAGGTTTAGAAGCATCGAAGCGGAACCTAAACCTTTACAATAGATGGCAGTGTCGTCTGCGAATGCGTCTATTTAAAGGGTATCTGTGAAGTTGTACTGTTCGCAGATGATACCTCTCTTATTTTTAAAGTAGACAGGAATAGACAAGATTTTGACGATGTAAACAGTGCACTCTCAATGGTTACGGATTGGTTTACGACAAATAACCTAGTTCTAAATACTAAGAAAACGAAATGTGTAAAGTTTGCCCTACCAAATGTTAGAAATCTAGGTCCCAACATCGTCTTAGATAAAGAGGTGCTTGAATCTGTAAACTCGGCGGTTTTTCTGGGCATAACAGTAGATGCCAAACTTCAGTGGGGCCCACATATATCGAGCCTAGCGGGAAGGCTCAGTTCAGCCGCCTACGCCGTCAGGAAAGTAAGACAATACACTGACGTCGATACAGCTCGGTTAGTCTATTTTAGTTATTTTCATAGCGTTATGTCCTACGGTCTTCTGCTGTGGGGCAAAGCTGCTGATATTCAAAATATATTTGTTCTTCAAAAACGAGCTGTTCGCGCTATTTACCAGCTTGGTGCCAGAGTTTCTCTGAGAGATTTTTTCAAAGATATTGGTATCCTCACGGTGGCATCTCAATTCATCTTCGCCAATATCTTATATATTAGGCAAAATATACACTTATACACTAAAAACAGTGATTTTCACAATGTTAACACTAGAAATAAGGACAAACTACGAGCTCCCTTTCACCGGCTTCATAAGGTTCATAACTCATTTGTTGGGCTTGGTATAACCTTTTATAACAAGCTACCCTCTTCTTTGCTAGATTTGCCTTTTAATGCGTTTAAAACGAAAGTAAAATCCAATCTTTGTTCAAAGGCATACTATTCTATCAACGACTACTTAAATGATAAGAATAGTTGGTCGCTGTGATTAACTCAAGACAATGTTTATGTTCTTTCTCCAGCTTACGTACTGACAAGTTATATGAGTTTATATAATTGTTTATTTTATTTGACTTTTTAAGTCAAGTTATTTTAATTTAACTTCAATTTATTTTTGACAATATCTACTCATCACACTGTTTTTTTATGAGTTGTATTGCAATATGTGGTTAGCTAGTGACCTCGACAATTGATCATATTATTTACTGTTATTAGTAATTAACTCTTTGTTTATTTATTTTACATCGATGGTCCTAGTTTATCATTTATAACTTCCAGTTACAACTATATGTAAGCGGGCACGCCCTTTATGCCTGGAGGCTTTTTTATTTAGATATTAATTCTGTTTACGTTTAGTTTTTTTTATTTCGGCCTGAGTATCGATGATTGATTGGTTGAGTTCTCGATGATTTTGTTTGGTATATTGGCGTGTGCTAGCTAACATATGGCTAATAATTTGAATTATGTTTTGTGTTGCGTAATGTAAATTATTTTGAATACTATTATATAGAATCTTTTTTTTTTGTTCTTCTAACTGAACAGACAGCTGTGCTGCTGGGGAGTTTGTTGCGCCACTTCTTCTTCCCAGCTAATGCACTAGGAAGTGGTGAAGGGTGGGCGTTTTGGGGGACTGTCTTATGTAATTTTGACGTTCGAAAAGTGCTGATTCTCAGCCTAGTTTGAATAAATGACTTTTTGAATTTGAATTTGAACAGAGCCAACTGAGTCTTTTTATTTCTAGGGATATCGCTGGTGAATAGCGTGAACAATAGGGGAGCGAGTACAGAGCCCTGAGGGACTCCTGCTCGGATCTGACGAGGGGTAAAATGGTTACTAGTACCGTGGCCTAATATAGGCGACAAAATACTAATAGTTTTCGAGCGTCGGGGCACTGTATCCGCAGTCAAGTGGTTATATAGTCTTTGTATGCATTCAATTCACCATGAATTCACCCTCAGTGCCCTGAAGTTATTACTCTGAGTTACTTAGCAAAGATTTTTTTTAAATTTCAATTTGGTCTGCAAATAAAACCGTTAGAAACAAATGAACATATTGGCTCGTAAAAAAATATCGTTGTTCGTCATTGATTCTAGAATTTATCATTACTTAGTTTGAATTTCCGCGCATTATTCAAGAAAAATACTACCTATACAAGTCTTGGCCGCAACCAGGCATTGATGGACTCGCGTATGTTTAACCTTCGTCTATCAATGCTCTGGTTGCAGGCCGCGACAGTAATGTACTATTATAGTTTTCTGAATAACTTTTTATTATGATTTTTTGCCCACTTACACTTGCAAATGTTGCTCCACAAAAAGTAGGTACCTAACTCCGGAGTGGGTGCACCTATTAGGCTTCCTGTACATAAAGCCGGAGCCGCGGCGCCGGACCACGTGTTTGTGTATACCTACGAATGAATATCGCAACGGGGGGAGTGATATGAAGATTCGAATGACGTTTTTTCGACACACGCTATTTCGAATAAAAATTAAGAGTGGTACGCCAGTTCGAAAACACACCGCTATATCGAATGACGTTGTGGCGAAGATGCTGATTCGAAAAAATGTTTGAATGGTACGCTAGTACGAAAGTCTTGGCATTGAAATCCACTGTTGCGAATAGCATATTCCAATCTAAATTTATCTGGGGATCGAATTTGCGGCCCAGTGATTACCAAGAACTACCTAAGCTACGATGATAAATCTGGCACTGCGCTAGTTGTCTATTCTACTAAGTATAAATGATTAATATTAGTACTTATTATGATTTAGCTATGTATCCCTAGCATGCTTCCTCATTTTATAAGCTAATAATATTACAAATACTACAGTGCCTATTTATTATAATGCAGTTGATTGAATTTATTTTTAATTTCATATAACACAGAATACCTTTTTTTTTTTTTTTGGGTTTTATCAAATCACTTCTCCCGCTCTGGCCGAAGGGTGTGTCAGACATTGGTCCTTACGGACCCCGTCAGTTGGTGCTGACATCTCTTTGAGGCGCGCGTGGAACACAACGCGCCGTCGACCCGGGCCTGGTCCTTATCGGACGGCGAGCTACCCATTGCTCACCGTCCGCAAGCCCGCGCCTAAGGTGGCCGGAAGTCAGCTCGTAACTCCCGACACCCGGGGCGTCTCCTGCGGCGACTAGGGACGCGAGGGCGTGCAGCTTGTATCTCCCTCGCGCGCTCCGCCTCCTCCTTCGCGAGCATAATTGCTTCGCAGAAGGAGGTGACGGCTTCCCATGCACTCTCGCTCCGAACCATGGACTGAACCAGCGCCGGACGCGAGAGATCGCCGCCGCCGATCGCCTCCGTGAGGACACGGCGGTGCTCCGCCCAAGCCGGGCAGACCACCGTATGCTCCACCGTGTCCTCCGGGCAATCCACACAGTGGTGACACCCGGGCGTTTCCTCCCACCTTACGCGGAACAGGAACCTCCAGAAACAACCGTATCCGGTGAGGACCTGCGTCAGGCGGAAGGTGAGAACGCCATGGCGCCTCTCTAGCCACTCCTCAAAGAGGGGACTTATCGCCGCAATTGTGGCGTGCCCAGCACTGGGTTGCGACAATCGCACACTCCATACCGCCATGAGATCCCGCCGGAGCTCTACCACAGAATACCTAATAGCCTACTCTTATACTTTTGTTGAACTACCCCTCAAGTTTATTAGTTTTTTGGATTCCTATACATCTTTAATTCCGATTGACGTGTCGGTGTGTGATAACATAGAAAATGAGTAATAATATAAAATAAAACCTATAAGTAAAAAAATTAAGTCAACCTTCATTGATTTGTTTTTATTGTTGTGAATGCATTATAATAAATAGGCTCTGTAGTATTGGTAATGTTATTAGCTTACAAAAACGGGAAGCATGCTAGGGATACATAGCTAAATCATAATAAATACTAATATTAATCATTTATACTTAGTAGGTAGTATAGACAACTAGCGCAGTGCCAGTTTTATCATTGTAGCGTAGGTAGTTCTTGGTAATCACAATATAGAATATGCTATTCGCAACAGCGGATTTTAATGCCAAGACTTTCGTACTAGCGTACCATTTAAACAGTTTTTCGAATCAGCGTGTTCGCCACAACGTCATTCGATATAGCGGTTTTCGACTTAATGTGTTTTCGAACTGGCGTACCACTCATAATTTTTTTCGAAATAACGTGCGTCGCAATAACGTCATTCGAATCTTCATATCACTCCCCGCAACGGGCGCGCGGCATCGCCGCGCCGCATAGAATTTACACTCTTTTTAGAATAAGAAAGAAAGAGATAGATAGGTATTCTGTTTTTTTTTTCATGTTGCGGCTCCGGTGTCATGTACGGCGTCGTGTAGGAAGCGAAACCAACCAAATATAAAATACCTAATAATAACTTTGATATGACATAATATACATCACACCTGTATTTCCCTAAGTGTCAGGTAGGAGTAGGTAAGTAATAAAGAACTTCCACATCTCTCATAAGTATTCTGCATCATAATTTTATATGAGTTATTTTAGCTGTCTTGAATGTTTCAGGCGTATGTCCACTAGTGGCTTCATGGATGAAGTGTTGAATGTTTCATTCAAGTCTTATGAACAGGGTTGAATTTAGGTATGTTGAAAAAGATAGCACACAAAAATGAAAAGGATAGTATTTATAAAAAAATGGGATCAATATACTTATCTGTGGTTTAGAGTTATACTTAGGCTTTAGTTATTACTCTGAGTACTTAGGGTAATAAGGAGTTATAATTTGCCGCATTATTACCTATTTGATTTGGCAACAAAGGTTTTATTTTAAAACAAAATGTAACTGTCACCCACAGAGCGGTCAGCGAGGGTCAGCGTATGTCAGTAGTTATAAATTAGTTGTTGACAAGATTAAAACAATCCCCTCGATCAGCAAAATGTGTTCACGGCAAGCAACTACTAGATGTGTGAGGCCTCTGATGTCCAAGAATTTCGCAGATGCTCGCGTACGGGCTCTAGGATTGTATAGGGCTTTTTATAGATACATTCCGTACATGAGTAAGTAAGACCTGCGGCTGCGTTCGCGGCAGACAAGCCCCGATAGTGAGACGCCTTAGAGCCTGTGCACACGATGCGTTACGGCGGCGGCGCAGCGCCGGAGCGGTGTCGCTGCGGTATCCTACATACAAATATACATGGTATGCCACACGGTGCGTTCCGGTGTCGCACCGCACGTACACCGTACTTGCACCCCGCGAGACGAGGCGGGGAGGGGTGTACGCTTTGCGACACTGGAGCGGCACCGCTCTATTGTTTGTGCGTTGTCAAAAACACAGATGTTTGACAGATGATAATTTACGCGCTTTGCGGCGCGGCGCCGCTGCGGTGTATAAATGCCTGTGTATACCGTTGCGGTGGTGGCACGGTGTCGCTGCGGCGTTTTACATACAAAAATATCCATGGTATTATGGCACACGGTGCTTTCCGGCGTCGCACCGAACGTACACCGGACTTGCAGCTCGCGAGACGAGGTGGGGAGGGGTGTACGCGTTGCAACGCCGCCCGGGGCGGCATCGCTCAGTTGTTTGTATGGCCGCCAGTGCGGCGAAATCCTTGCGGCGCGGCGCCGCTGCGGCGTAACAGCTGTACGGCGCCGCAGCACCCGTGTGTCCACCAATGCGGCGAAATCTTTGCGGTGCAGTGCCGCAATGCATCGTGTGAACAGGCTCTTAGACGACTAGAACTCACGAATTGGCCAGAAAGAGCGCAACATCGTGACACCCCGAAAGGCCTTTGTCCACGTAGAAGTGGGATAGTAGCTAGACAGGCTAAAAACAAATTGTTTTATCAGATCTCAATGAGAGATATGAAAAGTTGTACGCCGCATAGAGGTCCATTTCAATCTTAATCCACAGCTACCTATACAATTTCACTTTTAGTTAAGTACTTCGATGTTCCGAAAAATGAAGAAGACTATCGCTGGAAGTTGAGGGAGTATTTTTATAGAAACGCCTGTATCACTGATGTTCGAGTCATAGATTTGCTGGTGATCAAGGTAACTGTTATTACAATTATGCTAGCTTTTTTTCCATACGTGCAGGGCCGGCTTTATCTAAGGGCAACTCTTAGGGGGCACCGAACGCCGCCGCCGCCGGCCGCTCGTTACGCCTCCAAAGAGCCTACGTCCCTCGCGGCGCTCTCAAAGACCATTCGTCCATATAATGCCTGTCCACTGGAGCGGAGAAGAGAGCAGAGGAGCACAGATTTTATTAACCAATAGAAACTGAACTCCGCTCCAGAGTTTAGATTGTATTGGTTAAGGTGGATCCGCAGTTGTACACCGCGAAATTAAAAATGTTTACGTATTTTGCAATTTGCAGGTCAGTATCAGGTTGTATCTTGATCAATATATGATTCGCAACTATCAGATAAGTATGTACACAATAGGGATGATGCCTGGGTAAAAAAAAAAACTAATCCGTCAGTCAGATAATAAAAAACAAAAAAATTGTCCAATGTCTTTTTATAATTTCAAAGACGGACTCAAAAAATTTTTTAGTCATCATTCCTATTATAATCAATATACATCTCTAAGATAGATTTGTTCCATAAGAACAAATCGAAGTGTTATTGTGTTTTTCCATCTGGAATTTCTCAGTAGCAGCCCGGAGTCTGGATTTGTGCCCGGTTGATGGCAATAGGCTCGCCCCCTATTACATGGGACTTTTAAACATAACGGGCGATATGTGGGTATACGAGGGCGACACTAAAAGTTTTTAGAACTGGCCACTTGTAAACGATATAATAAAAAAATAAGTCCAAATTTTGAAAATGGAACTCTTTGCCATTAAAATAATGTGTTTTTAATTTATTCATTTGTCATTTGTTTACGATTTGGCGGCAATTAAAAAATTGTCTGTGTCACTTTCGATGTCATTTAAGTCAACAAGAAAGTTATGATCTCAGAGTAATAACTAACATAGAGGGAGCGTGAAATTTCAGTATAGTTATACTGTTTATACTTATGACAAATTCAGTGTGAAAAACAAGGACAGATATATATAGTTATAAGGGTTTCTTATGGCAAGGCTGTCCACTTTTTTTGTCTCGGTAGTGATGCGCCGTATTTTGCAGAGGTATCGATATTAATTTATTTTAGACAGGAATATTACTTATTGAATTGAATGTACGTTAGTGTCATGTCATACATTCCATGGATGATAAAATCAAAGAATACACTGTTTGTTTAAAAACGCTCTAGTTCCAACAGGCTTTTACATGTTAATCCTATTCTTCTTCTTGTCGTGTGAACTGCAAGATCTATCAACCAGATACTGATGTCAGTTTTTGTACCGCTTTCCAAGCTCCAATGTTAGTAACGACCATTAGTTCGCAGCTTATCGTTCCTTCCGAAGCATGAAACCACCTTACTTTTCTTTTTCCGATTTCTAAAAACAGGTTATCAATTCGATATGATGTATGTATCTAATATTGTTGGAATTGCACAATATTCATATTATTCTATGTGAGCTTTCTAAACACGTGTGCCAAATTTCATAAGTGTATCTATGTAGGTTTGTCCACGAATTTCTCAGAAACTCGTAATCGGATCGTGGTCATTCTTTTTTTATTGGATTTTTATCTTTCAACTTAGGAAACAGGAACAACTTACAAGTTTCATCAAAATCGGTTCAGCAGTTGTCAAGATATGGAACATATAACCGAACTCCTTAACGACAATACGAATGTGTAAATTGTGTTCGTATGGGTATTTTGTCAATCCTTTAGATACCTTATCTTACAATTTTTTTTGTGATGGTGTACCAAAACTAAAAAGAGAAAAATAATAAATTTTACACAAAAAATAAACCGACTTTCATACTAAAAAGCAAAAATAACATTCGTTTCGGAATTCCGTGTCACAAAACGAAAAAAAAATAAGAGGTAAAGATAACGACTTTCGAAACGAAAGCTATTTTTGCTTTAGTAGACACCTTTTTTTTTGGTGGGAAATTGGCAAATAACTTATCCCACTCTGGGCGGAGCGGGAGGGCGTATCAGACTCTTACTGACTAAAACCCACCCGTGAACCTTCAGTTGCCTGTACGTTGCCAGGGGCCACGGTATCCCTTTCGGACTTTCCCGCGATTTTAGTCGACCCCTCAAACCGGCAAGAAAAACAACTGAAGATACAAGAAAAACATTTTTTTTCACGGAGCTTTGGGGCACAGAACTTTGAACGTTTTGTGATAGGTAAAACATAACGCGAATTGATCACTAAGTGAGCGCACGTGAAGATGGCTTTACTTACCAATAATAGGGATGGTATGGCGCCAGGTTTAAACCTTCTCCATTTATCGTTACTTACAAAGCAGTCGTTCGTAAAATGTTTAGAACATACTCGGCTATGCTTAGTCCAATAATTTCTGGCTCTTGGAATCACTTTACACCAATTTTCTTTCTCATATGAAGGTATACTGAAAAAGAAAACGATAACTTTTCCAATTTATCGGCATAAAATTATCATATCGATAAAATGTATCTCCATCACCAGCGTAACATAACCTCACAATTTAACGAAATATTTTTTTGAAAATTAATTCGCAATCACTACATAATTTGTAATAAAGATAGTTTGAAGAGATTATTATCATTCTAATATGTATGTTATTAGTGATGACGTCCAAATATTTCGCGTGATTTTATATGAAAACTGTAAAAAAACACTTACCGATATAAGCTTACAAATTCATTGTTTTCTTTCCGTTACGAATGTGATTTACACGATAACACAAAACAAGCCATGTTAACAGCCTATTGATCTGTCCTTTGCACCTACTTTTTTTTTGAAAATTGTGCATAAATATATAATTTTGAATAAAATAATGACCAACACCTCAACCAGCACACGTACTGAAATTCACGACGTAATATACGACTAAATCAAATACTTTATACGGTTAACCGTGTACTAAGTAACTATAGTGCTATTTTAATTGGTCGTGTAAAAAGAGACCAAGTCTGACCGTTTGACAATTTCGGAACGTCCATTTAGTTTTAGCATAGACGAATCCTTATGCATTTGTCTCTTTCAAGTGTACAATCTGCGCCATAAGAGAGAAGAGCTTAGATATATCGTAATTTGTCTCTAATTTGTATGCTCCCTCTATGCTTTAGTTATTACTCTGAGGTTATGATAAACTTCGATTGGCCTTTCACGATGAAGCCCCATCTCGTGCCACTGTTTACAACTGGTTTAATGAGTTTAAACGTGGTCGCACTAATCTCACCGATGATTTGTGTGAGGGACGGCCTTTTACGGCGACGCGACGACTGAAGATAACATCAGTGTTGTGCGGCGTATGATAGAGGGGAGCCTGCCGTTTTACCGAAAAGATTTTGCCCAAATTTCACTACCCAAACAAATTTTCGCAACCTTTTTTTATACCAATGCAATGTTTGGAATGATTTTAGTACGCACATTTTCATTTGGTCAAATTTTTACTTGGCAGAATATTATCAAGGATAATGTCATTTAGCCATTTGGTCTTTAATCAAATGATTTATTACAGCAAACAATCTTTGGACAATAAACGTTTGGTCAGTTAGATAAGGAACTAGTTAGAGTAGGTTAATTATATTAAAAAAATGGTTAGGTTAAAACTGTGACCTCCTACGCACGAGCCGAGCGAGCGAAGCGAGCGGTGCCGCGGGAGCGGCCGGCGAGTGCCAGAAACGACTAGATTATATAGAAAAAAAATATGGAAAAAAACAGGCTACACGAAACTGAACTAGTTAGACGAGATTAATTATTTAAAAAAATGCTACTAACTAAATAAAAATAATACTACCAGAATAGTTAATATTAATATATTAATATTACCTGTTTAGAATTTGTCCCAAGTGGAAAAAACGCCCTTGTAATAAAACGTCTTTATTTTGCGTAAAATTAGTTATTCCAACTTATATATTATAACTTATTATATTTGACTAAATAAAAATTGGTAAAAGTACTAGTTGGTAAACAAGTTATTGTTTAAACGTTCACTTGCAAAACATTAGGTTTGCGTTACAATTATTTGGGAAGAGATTTTTTGCTAAGTAATAATTTGGCAATTTCTTTTCGATGAAACAAGGGAGACCCATGATAGAGACTGACAAAAGAGTGACTTATCAGCAGATTCGGACAAGCTTAGGCATCGGTATGAGTCAAGTGCACAAAATCCTCCATGAACATTTAGCGGTCAGGAAGCTTTGTGCCCGGTGGATAGGTCTCTCATAATTTGACAGAGGCCCAAAAACTCCGTCGTGTTGATTGGTGTCGCGAAATGGTTCAAAGATTTAACGGAGGCGACTCAAATGTGTTCGACATACTTACGGGTGACGAAAGCTGGATTTATTGTTGTGATCCTGAAACTAAGAGACAGTCTGCTGTCTGGGTGTTTCCTTCCGAGGAGTTGCCAACTAAAGTGATGAGAGGTCGAAGCGTGGGAAAAAAGATGGTGGCCTAGTTCTTCGGAAGGACAGGTCATTACGCAACAATTGTTTTAGAGGATCGAAAAACAGTTACTGCAGAGTGGTACACTAACAATAGTTTGCCACTTGTCTTGGAAAAAGTTCGGGAGAAACGACCTCGCAGTAGGATCCTCTTTCACCAAGACAACGCCTCGTCGCACACCGCCAAACAAACAATCGACTACTTGGCGACGTCAGACGTGGAATTACTGGGTCACCCGCCCTATAGCGGAGCTCGCACCTTGCGATTTTTTTTTTTCCGAAAATAAAAGAAAAACTTCAAGGAAAACGTTTTATGGACGCCAAAGAAGCAGTGGCTGCGTTTCAAAATGCCGTCGAAGAGACCTCTAAGGACGAGAGGGCAAAGTGCTTTTCTCAGTGGTTCCATCGGATGCAGCGATGTATTGATGTAAATGGACACTATTTTGAAAAGATATAAGTAATAAAACTAATAACTTGCTAGTTTGTTCAGTCTTTGATTTTCTAAGAACTTTCAGTGTAACCCTCGTATCTACTACAGGTAGGTACACCTTTGCCCAACCCTTGGGAGAAACAAGGCGTGATGTTAGGTACCTATATCATGTTAAGAAAAAATATCATAAAGAACAAATCTAACTAAGAGATGTATTACTGATTCTAATGATTATAATTCTGTAAATACATATCTGATAGAGTCGCGAATCATATTTTGATCAAGATACAACCTGAGACTGACCTACAAATTGAAAAAAAACAGCAGACAGACATGCAGACAGTTAGTACTAGAAGGCTGTAATTTGGCATGGGTATACATATTAATCATGCCGACAAAGTGGTAAAATAATATCAACATTATAGGCTGAAATAATGATAGATCAAAGATTTAAGTCATTAGATTTGCCCTCACCGTATTCTAAGGTCGTGCCATAGTTACTGTAAAGAGATCTCACACATTCCGCATGGAACGATGGACTGATACCAACGATCTTTAAAATAATTGAGCGAGGCAATCGGTACCATTCGAATGTCATTGTCAGTGAAATAGGTGACCATCTTTTGGCGCGGTCTGGCGAATTTTAAGGATTTATTTTTACTAGGGTTGAATGATCTGTATCCGGTAAGCTAATCACTGAACCAACGCGACAGTGACACCTATTAAGGGGGAATCGCTAAAATAATCCGTGTAATTCAATTTTTCTTAAGTTGTTTGCAATTTGCTGGTCAGGTCAATTTAACATACAACCTGACGGTTATATGTTAAATTGTTGATCAAAATATGATTCGGGCAACGAAAAATATGTATTTACAGAATTATAATCATTATAGAATTATTAATACAACTCTCGGAGAGAGTTGACCTCCAATGTCATCATTTCACGAAATGGTTTATAGGGTAATTTGAACTTATTGATGATTAATTTATTATAATTTTACGGCCGTGAATCATATTTAGATGAAACTTGCTACTGCAAATTGTACCAAACGTAAAAAAAAAATAGTTTCGCGGGCTACCCTGGCACTTACGCCACACTTATCCGAACCGAACGCGTCGAACGAATCGTGAGTCAACGAGAACGCTAGGAAACTGTTCCTAGCGTTCTCGTTGACTTCCAGATTCGGACGATTCGACGCGGCCAGGTGTGCGAGGTTTCATAGAATTTCTTATATAGAATTCTAAATTCGTTCGGTTCGTACGAGGCGTTCAGTTCGGATAAGTGTGCGTTCACAATTAATTAAAAGCTGGTGTGCAACGAGTTAGGAGCATATGTCTGTACCTTTGCATTTATAGGTTTCTGTTTCGCCCATTTCGAACCCTTCACCCGTTGCCCCTCCACCTTGTAAAATGACAACCTCTGGAGATGACCTAGGTATCTGCAGTTAAAAAACAGGATCTAATTTTAGAACAGTTTACGATTACAGGGTTACATGGAGCTTAAAGAAATAACCCATCAATGGCAGCAGAAGGGTCATATAATGAGGCACTGGAATCCAAGTATCGAACATCAGCCGACCGACTTTCTTTCGAAGTTCTTCGCCGGCGTTGAATGAAATGAATTGAAAAATTATTTAATGATTCAATTACAAATAAATAACAAATTCATGATTTATCAATGATCACTTTCATTTCACATCACATGATCATCCTTTGAAGGCTCAAGGTATTCTATTCTATTCTATTCTTTATTATGGCAGATAGATAGATAGATAAATAAAACATTTATTCAGTGCATACAAAAGACACACAAAAGCACAATTAAAAGATAAAAAATTACATGAATATACATAAAAACATGATGCCAATATCCAAAATATAAAAACTTAAAGAAATAGAGTGACATTACGACATACTTTGTTTAAATGAAAAAAGAAAAAACAAGGTGCGGTGTGCGTCTCAAGGTTGCACCAAATGGGAGTCCAGCTCAGCATGTGTCAGGCAAATATACCTAACGCTGATATTCTGCTAGATCCCTGCAGTGACATACGGACGTCTAGCAGACGAGATAAATTGGTGTTGTGACAAAGTGTTAAGCGCGTGAAAAAAGTAAGTATAACCGCAACTTAAATTATGAAATATTCTACAGTAAAGTTTTGCCTTGGGAAACGTTCTTGTTCATTAATGTGTTGATTGTATTGTTGATTACTTTATTATATATAGTCATATGTTTAATATTGAAATAAATAATCTTTATAAGTATAATTATAGTAGCGTGGGTGCAAATAAATAAACGATTCAATGGCAAATTTAAAATAATAATGTTTATAGTAAATAAATATAGGTAAATAACATGTGTATAATAACTATTATCGAATAAAAGATCCCCAGCTATTCAATTACTAAATACCCCCTTGTTCACAGGTTTGTGATCACCAGTTACGCCAAATAGAGGGATTGATTCGGGAAGAACACGACAGCCAGTTATATAATGGACGTGTTCGAAATGGTCATACCCAGTTTTTGCTGAGAGGCAATAAGAAACTGCCGCAGTCGAACTCTGAAGGTACCAAGACATTTAAGATTCCTTATCGGCGGGGGAATATTGTTCCAGCATTTGGATGCGGCTTATCTAAAACTTCCCCTGAAAGCAGCTGTCTTGTGCGATTGAGTGGAGAGTTGCTGCGAGCACTGCCTACTTGCGATGCATCGGCTTGGCGAACAGAGCCGATGTCAACCATTCTGCCAATGTCTAAAGTGAGTTGGAAAAGCGAGTGTGAAAAGCTCAATAAAGGTAGGTTTATGTATGAGATTTTTATTTGAATATTATATGCGAATCAGATCGTCTCCAGTATAACATAATAATCTAAAACTTTGTTTAGGGGGCCTGGTGACCTGACATACAGGTTTTGTAAAAAACTTAGTTTAGGCACCAGTCTTCCACAAATTAATTATAAAATTGTGTCTGTAGACTATATAATTATTTTCTCTGTAAATTGTGGTAAGAAAAATAAATCTATTATTATTATTTCGTTTATTCATTTTTGTTTTCTTATAAAATTACATTTTTAAATATTTCTTACAAAAAGATATAAAAAAAACATTTAAAAATATAAAAAAATAGAGGTCCGCCGGTGTCGGGAGCAGGGTCCAAGCTACCGGTGGTTAGGGCTGCAGAGATAGGAAGCTCCTCACAATGCGAGCCGTATCGAGGAGTACTGCCTTCTGAATCAGGCCCTTGATCCAACCGCCTAACGACAGCCTCGAGAGATGTTGGTCGAGGCTTTCGGCAATCAGGCCATTGGTCGTTACGACAATCGGCACAATGATAGCCGAGTTCACATTCCACAAGTCGACAACCTCGTGTGCTAAGTCGAGATATTTTATTTGTTTCTCTTTCTCAGCTTTCACGAGGTTCCCGTCATGTGGAATGGTAGCATCGACTATCATTGCGCGGCGCGCTAATCGGTCTATCACCACTATATCAGGCTTATTGGCAACAATAGTCCTGTCAGTAATGATAGACCGATCCCAGTACAACGTAACATGGTCATTTTCGAGAACTGGGTCGGGCACATACTTGTAGTACGGTACTTCAGAATCCACAAGTTTGTATTTCAAAGCAAGTTGCTGGTGAATAATCCTGGCCACTTATGGTTATGCCTGTGCAAGTACTCGCCGTTAGCCAGACGAGAACAACCAGAGATAATATGTCTGATGGACTCACCCGGACGGTGGCATGCCCGACACACGTCAACCGTCCCGTCCTTCATAATATGTCTCCGATAGTTATTCGTCAAGATAACTTCGCCCATAATTGCACAGACAAAACCTTCAGTTTCCCCGAAAAGGTCACCAAAACGTAGCCAGGATACGGACGCTAAGAAATCTACACCAGGCTCATGAAGAGCCCGATAGTAGCGCCCCTGAAGCTCCTTGCCCTGCCATACCTCCTTGCGGTCATATGTAGTAAGTATAACAGGTTTGCGCCAGTTCTCTTTAGCCATGGAGAGCGGGGTGAGTCCCTTGTCCACTGCGACCACATCCCGGTGCATACCCACTTCGGCTTTAAAAAAATTATCCCTGAGGCTGCACACCTCGCGGTTGTGGAGGGTCTTAGCGTTTAAAAAGCCTCGACCCCCGCACTTCCGCGGGATGTACAGTCGAGTCGGGCGTCGAGTTCGGTCTGAGTCCATTTGAGTATGCCGAAAGAATACTTCAAAACCGGCATGTCCCAACCGTTGAAGGCGCGCACCTTTTTTCCGCCCGAAAGAAGACTAATTAAAACCTTCTTCAGGCGACCAAAGAAGCGCTCCTTCAACGATTGCTTCATGTCAGCAACGTTGATGCCTAACGCTTCCAACATACTTTCAGCGTTTGTGGTATTATGTTCTGTGTTTATAATGGTGGTCAAGGCTCCAATGTCATTGCTATTCAGGAAATTGGGCTCGCTTCCTATTTCGGTATCTAGTGTATGTGTTTGATTATTAACGTGTACGCTTTCTGTGTTATTATTTGTGGGTGCTTGTGTTGGGGTATTATCTGCAGCTATAATTAAATTATTATGTTCTAATTGCCTATAAGGATTCGGTGGGTTTATTGTATTCTCTGCATACGTTTTTAGGTCTTGAAGTCGTTCATTTGATATCATTTTGTTATTTAGAATAACCCTTTTTTGATCAGATATTCTCTGCTCAGATAAATGTGACAGTTGTGGATAGAAATCAATGAACATTTCTCTTAATTTTTTCCTCCAGGCAGTCATATCTGTTTCCATTTTCGTAGCGATGAAATAGGATTTTATTAGAGTTTCGTTCATTTCGTTTGACCACCTCATTCTACGTTTTGGTTCCGCGTGTAAATGTGTGTTGGATTGATCTGTATTTAATTGCACCGGTGTCCGGGTGTGTGTATCTAAGTTAGTGGTGTCTGTTTGTAGCTTTCTGCTTACTTCTAATCTAATTGTATCAAGTGTAGTGACCGAAAGTAATTTATTGTGAACTATTGTTCTTCGTTGATCTCCAACTCTTTGCTTCGAGACATTCATTTGCGGAAATCTGTTAATGAATTGTTGGTGCAATGATCTAAGATATGAATTTGTTTCAGTTTCTAAATTGGTGATAATTAAATACGTACGCCAAATGAATTGGTTTATGTCTTCACTCCATTTTTTACGCGTATTGGTTGTGACGGTAGCGGGTGAAGGGTTTATGGTAGTAGTAGCCTCCGACACAACGTCTACTGACATCGGTGACGATGATGATGATCTTAATGAATGTGATAAATATGAAGGGGGTGATGATACGATTGATGAAAAGATGGACCTCGGAGAGGATAATGATGAAACTGGTGATGTTTCATCATCTGCTGAGGGCTTATTTGCCTGAATTAGTTGTTTTTTTATTTTATTTGTTATCATGATTATTCCCACGAGAAGCTAGGGACACAAAAAGTCGACCACAGCAGAGCCCTGCGTTCACTGTGACAAGGGTAAATAAAACTGGAGGTCCCCTATTTTCCAGAGTTGGCACACTAACGACTAGTGCTCTCTCCTAGCCATGCAGCCCTCGGCATGTGCGACCTTGGCTTGGATTGTATCTCTTTTGGTCTGGCCCCTCACCCTGGATCTGTCTCGGCAAAGTCAATTCTACCGGCACAGACCTAGGGTTCATTAAATTGGAGCGCGGAAGCCCCACCACGACGTCAACGTAGAGATACAGCGGTGGGGTTATTATTATTTCCTTTATTCCATTGTAAATACTTATAAATTATATTTTTAAATATTAGAATATAAAAAATTAAAACATTTAAAAATATAAAAAATAGTAGCCCACCGGTATCGGGAACGGGGTCCAAGCTACCGGCGGTCAGGGCTCCAGAGAGAGGAACCTCCTGACAATGCGAGCCGTGTCCAGAAGTACCGCTTTCTGAATCAAGCCCTTGATCCAGCTGCCCAACGAGAGCCTCCTTAGGTGTTGGTCGAGGCTCTTGGCAACTAATCCATTGGCTGATACGATTATCGGCACAATGATCGCTGAGTCCACATCCCACATGTCGACAACCTCGCGAGCCAAGTCAAGATACTTGATTTGTTTATCTTTCTCAGCTTTCACGAGGTTCCCGTCATGCGGGACCGTTATGTCAATAATCATTGTGCGCCGCTCTACTCGATCCACCACCACTATATCAGGTTTATTGGCAACAATAGTGCTGTCAGTGATGATGGATCGATCCCAGTACAACGTGATATTTCCATTTTCGAGAACTGGGTCGGGCACATACCTGTAGTACGGCACTTCCGATTCCACAAGATTGTATTTCAGAGCAAGTTGCTGATGGATAATTCTGGCTACAAGGTTGTGTCTATGCAAGTACTCTTCGTTAGCTAGACGAGAACATTATGATTGCTGCTGCATGCTGCATTGAATGAACACAATGATTATTATTATTATTATTATTATGTTTATTTCTTTACATAGATGTAAAAATACTTAGACCAAGTCAGTTGGTGAGTTTCAAGTGTTCAACACAATGCGAATAGTAGCATTGTGTTGAACACTTGAAACTCACCAACTGACTTGGTCTAAGTATTTTTACATCTAAGTATTTTGTATGTGTGTTAATTAACTATAATACTACTTGGTAGGTACTAGGTAAATATTGACCTTATACATAGCTACCATGTAAGGACATCTATCTAACTATACATATAAAATGCTTTGTCCTGAATGAATGAATGACTGACTGACGGATGAACGCACAGCCTAAACCGCTGATCGTAGAGACCTGAAACTTGGAGGGTGTGTTCTTTGTATGACGTAGGCATCCGATAAGAGGATTTTTCGAAATTCTACCCCTAAGGGGGTGAAAAAGGTGGGCAAGTTTGTATGGGACTTGTATATTGGGTTTGTATATTCCTTGGTCCAATCTACTTCAAATTTTGCATAAACATTCTTTAACAGAATTAATGGAAGACCTGTTTCGTATTTTATTGAAATTCATCCCCTAACGGGGTTAAATAGAGGTAGAAAGTTATTTTGGGAGTGATTTGCTTCGAAGTTGATATCAATACTCCTTGTGCTTTTGATTTAAATTACATTTTATGTGTCATAACATGTGTCAAACATGTTTGAAAAGTCAATCCGATTTTATTAAAAAAAGGTTGAACTCACGTAAAGGCTTGGTGCTTGCAATGCAAATATAATATATATATATGTACCTAGATCCCGTGTAAATAAAAGAGATCATCATCATCCTCATTATTTCAGCCGAAAGAGGTTCACTTCTGGATGTAGGCCTTCCCCAAGCACCGCCACTTCGACCGGTTCTGGGCTTCTCGCATCCAGCGGATTCCTGCGGCCGTCACCAGGTCCTCGGTCCACCTTGGGCCTCCAACGCTACGTCTTCCGATACCTACGCGGTCACCACTCCAGAATCTTTCGGCCTCATCAGCCATCTGTTTTGCGAGCAATGTGCCCTGCCTAATGCCACTTAAGTTTGGCAATTCTTCGGGCTATGTCGGTTATCTTGGTTCTCCTGCGGATCTCTTCATTTTTGATTCGATCACGTAGGGAAACTCCAAGCATAGCCCTCTCCATTGCCCTTTGGGTGACTTTCAGCCTTCTAATGAGGCCTATTGTGAACGACCACCTTTCAGTGGCATCTAGGTCATCACTGGCAACCCTTCAAAAACTTGGTCAAAAACTTTCGTCTTGAGACACAGTGGTATGACGAGAAGATAAAACGCAGTTTCTAGAACGCCGCGCCGGCTAGCCGAGTCGGATTCGACGATTGACCTCTTTCTCGAAGTTTGACCTACCCATAGAAATATAATTATATCTATGGACCTACCTAACTGGACAGTTTGTCCTAGGTAAACATAATCGTCCACAACTTCGAGTGTATAGAGTCTCCGATCTTCATTAGGGTGGGTGTTACGAGTACATGGGCATTCGCCATGACTTTCGGTTTGTCCATGTTGATTTTAATACCCACTCTTTCGGAAGCACGTCTAGTCTCAGCCATGACTATCATAAAAGAGATAAATATAAGTAGGTTTCTCCTAATACTTAATCGCTGACTATGCACACCGCCTGCGAGTACCTACTCGTTTGTCGCAACGACAAGAGCTATCAAAGAGAGTACTCGCTCAGCGACACAGAACACTTGCTGCGATACTCACGCTCATACCAGCGGCAGCGAGTAATCGTTCGTCGTCGTCGCGCACTCGCATCTCGTTGCTCGCCAACTCGTTTTTAGTTGCTTGCTCTACTCTATTACCGTTAATATTAGACACGTATTTTTTGGTTTATCATATTAATAAAAAAATACTTAGATAAAACGCATTTTAAGCTGGGGAGTGGAGGTCGCTACGTCACTAGTACGTATAAAATCTAAATACTCGTGACGTCATGACACATTTTACTTCAATGTATCGCCGTAATCTTTAGATTACGTAAAAAAAGAAAAAATACGTGTCCAATATTTTTTTTATAATCTCAAAGTCGGACAATTTTTTTTTTTTTGTCGTCATCCCTTATATTGAATAAGATAACACATATCATCATTCCTGTACAACTGTATGACCCGAAGGGGTAGGTTGGTACCTAGATATGAACCAACATAATGTATGTTAGAAAATAATGATTACAAAAACGAACCATAAAAGAGGTCTAAAGTGTGTCCAAAGCAAACATTTAGCGCGCGCGGCTTGCTACCCTGTGATTGGACGACTGCTGCGCGAACATTCTTCGGTTTATTCCTAACTAGAGCGCGGTAGAAATGTGTCATGCAAACGCCGCGTGTTGCTGCCGCACTCTTGCCGCTCAATCTTTGGACACACCTTTATACAATTTGCAAACGGGTTGTTTCTGGATACGGTAATACAATTTGAGTCACGAACATGTAGTAGGTAGTTACGATGTATTTACACCATCGCATCGTAGTCATCGCGATCCACAGCATATTTAAATGCGATCGCCGCGCGAATACGCGATCAGTCGCGTGTTTAAGACACTTTTTATAGTTTTTATTCGGAAAACCGGAAAAAGCCCTCCGTCAGCGGTCTGACCATGCGTTCAAGTTCACCGAACAAAAAGTTCGAACGACAGGGTATTCGCGCGACGATCGCTTTTAAAAATAGGACGCGGGGTAAAAGCTTTGGAAGTGTAGGTAAGAGGTACACCCCGATTCAAACTAAATGGCGGCGAGTCGCAGCGCAGTAACCAATTCATGGCTCACCGGGGGTGAGGGATGGGGTACTGCGCAGCGAGTAGCGTACTTCCTAGCCGCTATTACATTTGAATCAAACTGTAATCATTACCTACTCGGTGGACCCGATGATGTGCAAACTTCGTTAATACCTGTTTTAAAAATAAATATATCAGTAGGTAGGTACTCATACCACTTTAATTCATAAATATAACAATTCTGGTGTAACTTATCATTCACAACCATAAAATTACAACATTATTTTATTATTAGGTATTATTGTAAGTAGACAGTTTTGCATCCCAACGTAACATTCTATAAAGGTGAGTAATTTACGATTTTAAACTAGGTACTAATATGATCTTCGATTAATTTGCCGAAAATTGTTTCATGGAATCGGAGACCATGGATTCTTTTATAAACGAAAACGACATAGGTATATTATCTAATGTGCTAACTTGCAAGGTCTTAAAGCTAAGAGTAGGTAAGTATAGAGAAATGGAAAGGTAACATGTTTTACAAATATTTTAATACTTTAAATTTTGCTGTTCCAGAAATATAAATATTTGTACCTTCGATCAATAATGCACTTATTGATCGAAGATGTGTACTGACAATTTCTTTGTTATAAATATAACTGTTGAGTCAAATAGGTTTACCTACATAAAATAGTACTCTGCTAATGTAATGTCTTTTTTGCCCTACACAATAACTGATCGAGTTTACTTAGGCCATGTTTTAATTATATCCGACAAACAATTTGCGTATGCAAAATATATAATCATTTAATATATAAGTATTTAATTATACATAACTTTCATATTATCCTTAATTAGTAACTACATTAGATAGGTATTTGTTATTTTATTAATTACTCCCTATGTACAACAATTTCAACAGTAGTCGACTGCTGGTACTTCCATTCGATCCGCGAACATGTAGATATCCTCGTGGGTACTTGACCGGAGCTTCCTCCTACCTTCGCGAAGGTATCATGGCCACGCCCGACTCGCGATCAGATCAGGACCACTCGGCGCCGACCGCACTTTATTAACACTACCATTATATCTAGTGAGGTCTTGTTCAGCGAGGTACACGTTACAACAGCATCTTCACAAACTCTGAAATGATAAAATTAAGGCTTTATAAATAAATGATAAGCCTCATACCAAACATATTGGTTTGCAAGTGTTTAACATCAACACGAGCTTTATGGGCTTGAGTCTTCGACCATGACGTCGGATGTACACCTATTACGGAGGAGAGGACAAAGTGGATTTGTCCTCCACAGAGAAAAACGGTGTTGGGATCTGTAACTCTCCTTAAGCTAGGCAATACAATGTTTTAAATAGGATTCCCTAACTAAGGAGAAATCTGAAATTAACTGTATGTCTGATTTGTTACTGCCTATCTGACCTCCACAACCCAGTAAACTGGGTAATACGATACCCCTTGGTAAGACTGGTTGTCAGATTTTCGGGCTTCTGACGACCCGTAACGACTGAATCCACGAATGAAAGCCGGGACTAACGGCTAAACGTGCTTTCCGAAGCACGGAGGAGTATCAGTATGTAAAAATGGTCACCCATCCACAGACCGACCCCGGCAAGCGTAGCTTAACTAGATGGATCGACCCGTGCGGCTGTTATTACTTAGCCACGAGCTCCTCTTATGATGCTTTTATAAGTAGCACGAGTACAACAATTTTTAAGCTATTGCATAGCTTCTATCGCGGGTCTTGAGCGTGGAGACCGAATCCAGAAATTCCGTAACAAAAAAACCTAACACCCTTGTCAGCGCACTCTGTTTATAATTTTTGAAATTTTTTGAACGGAGCTTCAGTTTTTGTTCTTGTACTGACAGAAAGCCACATAAATTCCTGACATTTTCGTTAGATGGCGTTACGTTGTTAGAAGCATAATAAATATTTTGTAGCGGTGGGTGAAATCACTTGTTTATCTGTGCCGTGAACAGTGCGTGCTTTGTGTTAGCGGCTTGTTAGCGGACGTTTTGATAAATACTTGGTACGTAAGTTTGTTATTTGTTTTATACGTAAGATTATATACCATTTTGTTCGTGATTTTACGGTCTTTCTATAGTTTCAATGATAAATATTCCTGAAGAACCTACATGTAAGATAATAAAAATATTTTGAACAATATTAAACTTCTCATTTATTTAATAAAAGAAAAAAAAAAAAATCTTATCGGTCACCATGCTCAAAAAGTGTAACTTGAATTAATATCAAAGACAAAAAAACAAAGGAAAAAAAATACTGCATAAATAAAATAAATAAATAATTATAATTGCATAAGTTGATAAAAAAATGCTATGCAATAGCTTTACCGCGGCAGTCTCCGAGTGCCACACGTCTTTTTTTTTCCTTAGTATTAAGTTTGCTTGTAAAGTTGACATATACCCAATGTAACATAATTTAATTTTGGTCGTGTGGTGTTACACAATTACACCTTTATGTAATTGTTGCTCTGTATAAAGTTATATATGCATTTTTTTTAAAGACGTTTTTAATGTAAGCAGTTGTTGGTAGACCTAAATAAATAATGTAACATGTATGCAGTACGATGGTACCTTCATAGTCGATCCTGCCGTCGTGGTCGATGTCTCCGAGCGCCAGCACCTGGTTGAGTTGCGCGTCGGTCACGGGCTCGCCGATCATCTCGAGCGCTGACCGGAGCTCGTCCCGCGTTATGTACCCGTTGTCGTCACGGTCGAACACCCTTGAATAATATAACATAACATCTTGTCTGATTCTCCCGAAAGGTTAGGCAGAGCTGTACCTGCATATACCTGCACCCACATTTCGCCAGTTATGTTTAAATCCTATGTTATAGGGGTCCCCATGGTCTAATAAAACAAGGTCTGGCATTCCAGGACTAACACATGCCTACGTCACTATCCAGTTGCTATTTTATTGCAACAAAACACGATTAAGAAAAGATTTTCAGCCACCATTCTGTAAAAAAATATGTACAAAGCTTTTAAATTGTCGTTTCGTGTGTCTAATCAAACGAAGCACTTCAAACATAAGCTAACGTAATTGTTAATTACTCGTTAAACCTCACTGTTTTATCGGACTCGCACTGGTAATAAAGGTGGTCGAAGAGTTACAAGATGCAATAGGTATCTTCTGCGACCTATCCAAGGCATTTGATTGCGTGAATCACGAAACACTGCTCTTGAAACTGGAGCATTACGGACTAGATAAACTTGCGCTTAGCTTAGTAAAATCATATTTGAATGATGGATTGCAGCAAGTTCAAATAAACGGTGTAAATTCATTGGGTTTAAAAGTCAAAGTGGGTGTACCACAAGGCTCGATTTTGGGTCCCTTCCTCTTTTTAGTATACATAAATAATTTACCTCATTTACTGAAAAACCGACCACAAATGGTGTTATTTGCTGATGACACATCACTGATTTTTAAGATAAAAAGACATGCACAGGAGCTTGACGAAGTAAATAACGCTATGCTTAAGGTTCATAATTGGTTTACGGTAAATAATTTGGTATTAAAAGAGAAGAAAACTAAATGCATAAGATTCGCGTTACCAAATGTTAGAAGTAGTGAATGTCATGTTGTACTGAATAAGGAGACACTAGAATTCGTCGAAAAAACGGTTTTCCTGGGGATCACGCTTGACTCAAAACTACAGTGGGGTCCTCACTTAACATCACTTGCAGGGCGGCTAAGTTCAGCCGCTTACGCTGTTTGGAAAATCCGCCAACTAACAGACGTGGATACCGCGAGACTGGTCTATTTTAGTTACTTTCATAGCATCATGTCTTACGGTATTTTGCTGTGGGGACGGGCTGCAGATATTAATTCTATCTTTATTCTGCAAAAGAGGGCTGTCAGAGCCATATATAACCTCCGCAGACGCGAATCTCTAAGGGAACTGTTTAAGAAAATTAACATCATGACGGTACCTTGTCAGTATAAATATGAAAACATTATGTATGTTCGGAAAATCTACAACTTTTTAGTAAGATAAGTGACAGGCATAATTTTAACACTAGAAATAGGAACAAATTAGATCAACCACGTTTCAGATTGTCTAAAGTGCACACTACTTTTATAGGGTACTGCGTAAAATGTTATAATAAAATACCACTCGATATTCTTCAACTGAATGAGAAGAAATTTAAAACATGCATTAAACGCACACTATGTAGACAAGCATATTATAAGTTGGATGATTACCTATATCATAGATAAAAATGCTTGGCTTAATGCTGGTCCTGCTCCACAGCCACTTGGGCTCACTAGTTAAAAATTTTAATGTTTGGAAGAGTTGCTTCCCCTTTTAATTTTTTCTGACATTACAAACTTCAATGTTTATTTTTAATTTAAACAAGTTTTAATTGTTGAATACTCCAATGGATAATGATTTTCTTTCTTTTTGGTAGTAACATTCTATTAATCTCTCAAATACATTGCAAATTAGTTTTGTACTGTTTTGTATAATTTAGAAGCATTTTTTAAATTTTTGTAAATGTGAGTACCATGGAGCCGTTTTATTTTTTTAATGTTATTAAGATGTATGTTGACTTGAAAGAGCATGGCAGTTGAGAGTATGTCATGCTCACTTAAATGTCTCGCTGATGGTGGCGAGTGTGTTGGATCATTCGGTTCCCTACAAAATGGTTGAGCTGGATGGTGCTGATCCACGCGTCATGTTCGTGAACGGGCGCCGTCAGTTGTGACTGGTCATCTCTTATCTGCCATGGCTTATTTTTAATCTTATATTTTGAATTGTTTTGATTATTTTTTGTAGGTACATTGTTCTCACATATAGAAGCAACAAGAATAATGTACCCCTTGGAGTTTCTTGCCCGTTCTTCTCCATAAAGATCTACTTTTTGGAATGGGCAACTAGCTTCAACTTTCTGACTAACTGACGCGACTATTTGACAATTCAAAAGTGCCTGTAAATGGTTTAATTGAAATAAATGCTTTGAGTTTGAGTTATTATTACAAACTTCTGGTAACACAGATGTGATGACGTAGACTTGTGTTACCCACGTGACGACTGTGTTTCGGAATGCTATACCTGGCGAAGTATATTATTATACCATGGGGGTCCCTGGATAGTTTGAGATTAAATTTAATTTCTAATTGCCTAGTTGTTATAGGGACGGCTTGCGAGCCGAAATTCGTAGCAGACCAGAGTCTAGATTTGTATTCGTTTGAGCCTTTAAGGCTATAAGTAATCCAATTAAATGTGGGTGACCTATAAGTACACCCCTGTACACACGGCTACACATCCAGCTATCTATTTCCAGTTTATGCTGATCTCGCATTGTATAGGATTTCCATACAATACGAGCTCAGCTTATACTGGAAATGTATAGCTTTATGTGTAGCCATGTGTACATTTTGTGTGCTTGAAGTATTAAATAAATAAATAAGTAAATAAAAACATTTACACTTCTGGCTATCTTATAGGGAAATAAAGACGACTTAATATAGTTAGTCTCTGCGTTCGGAGCTTGGCGTGGCAGCACGTCGTGTCCGTCGTCATCCTGAAGATGCCTCGTTGAGAGGTGAAACACGTGTCGATTTCTTACAGGGTTCTTTATGACTCTTTAAGAACAGTTAAGCAGATTAGGATACTAAATATACATCGTCTATTGTATTGTTTTTTTGTTTTTCTGAAGCTTTAAGTTAGATCAAGTATAATGTGCCTATACAGAATTGCAACTTTGCAAGCTATTGTTTATTGCATGAGTATGTATGTGCACAAAGGCTTAGGCTATCTATTCAGTGATTCCTTCCACGGCTGGTAATATTCGACAGTAGATTCGTTACTACACTTGCAGGGAATTGTTAAGATCAGTATTTTATCATTATTTAAAGATGGGCCTATAAACGATAGATTCTAATAAAACCGGCCAAGTGCGAGTCGGACCACACACAATGAAGGCTTCCGTAGTTGGAATGAATTTATCCCAAGAACAAACTTAACATTGTAGTTCAAAAACACGTTCATGAGATCATGTTTTTCAAACTGCAAGTTGGTCGATTATTACTCGATAACCTGCACAGCCTACTTAGCTGTAATAGTTTTCCTTTTAACTTCGTTATATATACTACGGCTGTGATTTTTTTCACAAATTCAAGTACATCCATTTAGCTGGCACTTGACTCTAACAAAAATTTGCACTTAAAAGCTTAATATTTAATATTAATATTAATATTTCGCAAACGGATCCCTGAATCCAATTTTTTTTTTAACAAACACTTGTATGACAATATTTTTTAACGACCTGTCTAACCATACCCCACACTATGGGCTAGATAAGAAAAAAAAAGACATCCCCACTTTACATGTAGAGTAACCTAAAAACCGTAACCTAAAAAAAATAAAAAAATAATATGTATACCCATGCCAAATGACAGCTTTCGAGTACTAACCGTCTCTGACCTAAGCGCGGACAGACAGACAGACGGACATGGCGAAACTGTAAGGGTTCCTTGTTTACCTAAAAATGGCCTCATTTAATGTAATAATGGTTAGTATTGAAGGAACTCACTTAAATGCTGCGAGTAGATCTCGTGTGATCTCCTCCTCGGAGTCGCCGCCGCTCGTCGTCACGTCCATCCCTTGTATTGCTTGTATCTTCGTCACCCATTGCATGAAGTCATTCTCATCTATTAGACCGTTACCTGTAATGAAAACAATTTAACTCGATAAGTTAAATGAGTAGCTGAATAGTCGTTGGCCTCCGTTAACGTTTACGTTGCCCAGAAGCTAGATAAGTTCTATTTTACTTGAAGTGACATCCAAATCTCGAAGGACGTGATTTTGGTGTCTCCTTTCTGCCACTCTGTCCTACATGACAGCTTCTCGTATGTCACCTAGAATTCCTTAGCCAGTGAATAAAACCCGATTGTTACCTAGTCTTAAAACATAATTCATCAACCAAGAAAATTAGCAAGAGCGTACAGAGTGACAGCCACCCGTTTCGGGAAAATTACAATGAAGATTATGCGAAAGCATATTAATATAATGTCTTTCAGCCATAATTATTAAGAACTGTAGCCGAAACTGATATCGTATTTATAGGACCTCCGGCAGTCATCAGAGGTCTCACAAAACCACACTGCAGATTTTGATTAGGTATTATGAGCTGTGAGATTGCTATATTCACATTCACACAGGCTTGTCGGATTATTTATTTACAAAAAAACAGCACGTGACTATCCAGAAGAAAATGCTTACTTTATTTTGTAACGTGTTGCAAAACATGCTTATAAAATCTTACATAAGATATTAGGGACTGAATAAGTAGGAAACAAAAAGCGTGCCGTGTTTCCCACTGTAAAGCCCTATAAAACATAAACAGTTACACGTTTTAACGACTTTCTTTCATAATGTGTTTCGTCATACCAACCCGAATAATGTAACCTTCCTACAAAAACCTTTTTGGGGTCACAGATAAAGATTTACGAGAAAATAAACATATATGCTAGCCACCGACATATTATTAAAATAATATTAAATCGTGCCCAAATAATATGTAACAAAATGTTATGTGACAATTAACAAAGGGGTTTTACGTCGTTGAATTTTAATTAACGCGGTGGCAGGAAGAGTCGTTAACGTGATGACGTCAGCAGTTCATTCCCTGCTCACAGCATTAGCTCCAGTAAATTTTAAGAGTCATTATCAATGTTTAGCCATAAAGCCAGACCTCGTCATTCATAAACATTTATTGTTGTAGGCAGTCTTACGTTCGTAATATATTTGGATGTTGCTTACTAAGATTACTGTTCATTCGTGGTAATAAACTAAAATAATTAGCGCTGTATTTAATTTGGGGTTTAACTTGTGTAAGTATACTGAAGGTAATTTATTTAAATTTATACAAAGCGTGCCAGATGTGCAAGCACTTTTAAAGGCAGCAAGGCTTATGTAGACAAGAACGAGGGAATTTAGCACCACCTGTGGCTGCGCTGCACCTTTATTGTCTAGAATTTCTCCCGACAAAACCTTTTATTCAAAGTAGTTCTCTTGTTTTATTTAAATAGATTATCTTCTTAGCTCATGTGCAACATGGCTCGAATCTTCATACAGTTAGCAGCTTAACTGACATAAATCTCAGCTCAGGACGTGATATATAGCATTAATGGATGGATTTTATATCATGTTCAGAATGTTAACCTCGTGAAGGCTTGGGTACAATCTGATTGGATCAAGAGATTATCAGGGTGCGATTCTAGATATAGTGGGCGCGGCGTGGGGCTCCCCACTCCCGCGGTAGCGACTCTGAAGCCCTGAACTGTCTAATTTAATATGTTTTACGTGTTTCCATTCTTATCTTTGCATAACTGATAAGGCAATCGCCAGTCTCAAGAAATTACTACGGACATCCCAAAATTGCATAAATCGCTTGAGACTACGATAACAGCTGCAATGTAACTGGGGCGACTAGAATCAATTCTATTTTTTGAAAATGTTGACGTCCAAAAGTGCCTTTTATGTGCATAATTGAAATAAATTGTTTGACTTTGACTATGTTCTTGGTAGAAACATAATATTATAATTTAGATGTAGGTTTATACTTTTGGCAAGATTTTCTCATCTAAATAATCAATCATTAACCAGTGGGACATACAATGTCAATTGTTTTGTTTATGTACTGGTTGTACATACCAAGAAAATAAATAGTAAGTAAATATTGCTGTCTTTAGTAGCAATAAAGACAAGTCATGCTTTATTTATAAGTTTTGTTAGACACCATAAATCCGTCAATCACTTAGCTTGCGTTACGACGCAACTCTGCAATAAGTATTAAAAGTTACCGAGTATATCTGGGGGCACGCAAAGTAATGAAGCAAGTTGTATAGCCAATTAGGCACTCCAGTGGTGAGTGATCAAGTAGAACTTTATCAATTACGTCACAAAGACTTGGAAAAGCGCAGGTAACGTAGGTACCGGCAGGGTGAGGGTCGCGCGCGCCGGATGCCGCCCGCCTTACGCGCGCACGCCATTTTACAATAACACTCTAAATTAACTACCTCATCGATTTAATCAGGTTTTGTTTATTCATGCTGTACCATAAAACTTACTGGATCACGCAAATTTGTATTCTAATGAGGCAAATAAGTAGATATCGAAAGTTTTCATAGTTCCTGAATATTTCTATGGCGACATTCTTTCAGCAATTACTGAATAATATGCCACGATATATCAACGTAATGTATACAGATTTTAATTGTAACCGTCTGCTGCTCTCTGTACGCTTTGTAACTAGCAATTTGTAGTCACAGTACATTTGCTGGCATAAAACAGTGCAATAACTCAGCGAGTTTATTGTATGTCAAAAAACATGTGCTATGTTGGCAAAAATTCAAAGTGAAAACAAACTATTTTAGTATAAGTACGTAGTTATTTAGATCCATGCACTTAGATCTGGACACTTTACGACATGTTTAAAATACAGTATCCTCACCACTAATGAGATCGTAAAAACATATATTTACCTACTAAAAATACATATCCAACCCCTTCTAGGGTTGTTCTGAAGCAGTTTTGTTAGTAATTTCTACTCCATCATGAATTCGTTCCAAGGTTAAACGAAGGAAATTGCGCCTAGATAAATGACATTATCGTCTCGAATTTTCATATGTGAGGCTCCGTAACCTCAACATATGTATGATGCGTGCGTGCCTCCCAAACGATATTGAGTCATAAAACACGACGATCGTTCATAAATATTTATTTAAGCGTATAAATAAAGTCATATCATTTTGTTAAAGAAAACAAATTGTTGGTAACAATTTTGTTCGTTGTTATAGAAAAAACCTTTAGCTTACTTACCTCTATGTATCTACTTTTTCCTTCTGAAAAGTGTATTTTACTGAAACCACTTAACTGCACATACGGTAACTACCTGTTATTAAAAATCTTCCCTAAATATCTTAACGCAGTGGATAATGTAATATAGACAGATAAAACATCTTCATAATTCAGTGATTTGCTATAAGTATTACAAAAAAGATAATGGCGACCCTGCCCACTGTGATCGACAGGCTGGTCAGTGCCGTGTCATTTGCGAGCAAACGGCACCGACTTACGCCCATCGCTCCATTACCAACTTTGATGGACTTCTTGCATGCGAGCTGAACGTGGGAAGTAATTTTCATGACGTAACCTGTTTTGGCTAGCCAAAGGTATAGCACATTAGAATAGAAACAAACGCTGTGTGCCTTAACAATGTCAGCATTGTAGAAGATTGATTATGTACTAGTCTTGCACTGGTTATGAGAATAGTATACAATAGTAATTGCAGGGTTTACTGTCAAGGGTGAGGTTTAATATAGTACCTACACTATATAACCCCTTGAGGTGGTGATGAGGGCAAAGTATTGTCAGACTGGATAATCAGAAGACTCAGATGCGATTCAAAACGTTAGATATCTGCTTGAAGAAGTAAAGAAAAGTTAGAGCACCAAAAAGGTAAGAATTAAAGTTAATTAATTTACAGAATCTGTTGAAAAGTTATACTAATATCAACATGTTAGTGTAACCTATATACTCGTATGTTCACTCAAAAATATTATCAATAGAAAACATACGGATAGAGAGTTTGAAAGCGTGAGGCTTTTGAAACATAAATAATTATAACATGAGCCTGTAAGGTTACGGTGCTGATATCAAAGTACTGACCAGTTTTACTGGCGTCTTTGATGAGCTCAGCGATGAGGTCATCGTTGACCGTGATACCGAGGTTGCGCAGCATGAACTGCAGCTCGGCCGGCGTCACGTGCCCGTCGCTGTCGCGGTCCAGCAGACCGAACGCCGTGCGCAGATCTGAAACAACGCATTTGTCAGTTAGTTACTTGATGCTTTCAGAGGGGCTATGCCTGTATTTCTAGGAGTGGCCGCATTCTAATCTCAATCTGTCAAAAATACCTCTACTTACTTACCATTTTGGCAAGTTTTAGACATGGTTGTCGCTCAGAAGTGATTCCGACACAATTAGATTTTTTTTTAATACTGGAATTCTCTTGCAATAATCTTTGCTGTAATAAGACTGGTTGTGTGCAGTGTGGTGTGCTTGCAGTACCTTCCAGCATTCAACAGTGGCTTGCACACGGGATAAAAGATTCTTGAGAGATTGATTACAATGGATAGGTGTAATGGAAAGCGCGGCAATTTTTTGTTTCGGGTTTCAGACATAAGTAGTTAACGTCAAACATTCAGTTATATCAAAACAGTCAAGTTTTCAAAATATAGCTCACTAGCACAAACAAGTAAGTAGGACAGAAAATATCTCCTATGATGTAAGTGTTTCGTAACAGAATCAGGAAAATGGAACACCAATGTAAAAATATTGTACCTCGAAGCTATTATGTCACAACCCCTTTATACTTGTTTCGTGTGGAGTCGAACGTTTTTAACTATATTGTACGCAACAACTGAAAAAGACGAAAACATAGCTGATACCATTATGGTCAATCAATAAATGCTCAAAACCTGCCTCGACGTAGCAGTAGCAAGATGTCTTTTGATTTCAAGTTACCAAATAATGCTCCGGCTTAGCAAAATCCGACTCCCTTGCATTTCAAGTTACAAACTAATGCTCCGGCTTAGCAAAATCCGACTCCCTTGCATTTCAAGTTACAAAATACATTTCAAGTTACAAAATAATGCTACGGCGTAGCAAGACTCCCTAGCATTTCAATTTACAAAATACATTTCTAGTTACAAAATAATGCTACGGCGTAGCAAGACTGCCTAGCATTTCAATTTACAAAATAATGCTACGGCGTAGCAAGACTCCTTGCATTTCAAGTTACAAAATACATTTCAATTTACAAAATAATGCTACGGCGTAGCAAGACTCCCTAGCATTTCAAGTTACAAAATACATTTCAAGTTACAAAATAATGCTACGGCGTAGCAAGACTCCCTAGCATTTCAATTTACAAAATACATTTCTAGTTACAAAATAATGCTACGGCGTAGCAAGACTGCCTAGCATTTCAATTTACAAAATAATGCTACGGCGTAGCAAGACTCCTTGCATTTCAAGTTACAAAATACATTTCAAGTTACAAAATAATGCTACGGCGTAGCAAGACTCCCTAGCATTTCAAGTTACAAAATACTTTTCAAGTTACAAAATAATGCTACGGCGTAGCAAGAGTCCCTTGCATAGATACGTTTTCATTTAAAGTTACGATATGCGTAGCAGCTACGCTTAAATCTAAACATCTGTTTATGTAAAGTTAAGAGTATGCTACCCATAGTCTTAAATGTAAGATTTTAAGTACCAATTAAGTCCAGAGAAGCGTAAACAACGTTGAGTACCAAACCTCTACGGCAAATCTAAGAAAATCGCAACGAATCGCAACCAAGCTATTTAATATGCGCCTGAAATTACACTTCTCCAGAGTTATGAGTCTTCTCGCAGACAACGTTTGAGATTAATTCAGAATTTTCAGAGAGGTTGCGAAAATAAAAAAGGTTACCTTTGACTGGCGGAAAACATAGCACATAAAAAAGTAAGGTACCTACCTAACCTACCTACGTGAATCTACAACACGTATACGCAAATAAGTGCTGAAGTCGACACGAGAGATACAAGAGTAACCATGTGTAATGTCTCAAAGTATACGAAGAAACACCACATAGTAAGATTGGGTAAAACTCATGCGGTACTCACAGAAATCATTACCCCTATTCAAAGCCATCACAGTTACAATATTATAACAATTAATAAATAATTCACACGTTTCTTATATTTTGTTAATAATATTTTGGGCACATCTTACGTTTATCACCACTTTTATCTAGATGTGCCCTACCGCTATCTACAACATGTTTTCACTAAAATGGTCGTCTCGTCTCGTCATATACATACCCGGCAATATTGACAAAAGATTAAACACTGTGGCGTGTACCTGTTTTATCTCAGTACTAAATTATTTTGAGCCATTGATAACTAAGTATCTAGATAAGATTTTGAAAAGAAAACATCAACAGGCGGCACATACAGAGTTTAACTTTAGAAAAGATGAAAACGTCGACATTGAAAAATATGCTGTGCTCATTTATTTTTAACAGGACATTTATTGCGCAAGCCCATTTAATTATTTTTTTGGTATAAATTTGTATTATTCAACCTTGGCTTAAACAATAATCAAGATGTGTTTCGACTAGAAAATTCCAAAGGAATTGTCCAACATTTTCAATTATCTTTACAACAGTTTTTAAATAAGACTTTTTCACTGTATTTTCATTATGTAAATAATTTTCGTGATAATCTTGTAATCCTTTTCTTTTTGATTTTTCTTCATATTCATATTCATATTGAGCATGAGGTCTCCTAGGTTCGATTCCCAAGTCGGGTGAAGTGATATTGGATTTTCCTATCAGAAATTTCTCAGTAGCAACCCGGAGTCTGGAATTGTGCCCGGTTGATGGCAATAGGCTGGCCCCCTATTAGATGGGACTTATCTGGCGACATGTGGGTGTACACCTCTGCCTAATCCCTCGGGGATTACATGTTATGTTCATATTCATTTATATTGCATCTTCTAGCCAAGTATGACAACAGTTTTTATACCTACTGCAGCATGTCGCTGTCAAGCCAACCTTTTTATTTGCCAAAAAGGCTTAACATTCCGATTTAACACATTTATTTCAGTCTTTGGCATATTTTACCGCAAAATCTTTATTGTTATAATTTCATAAAAAAGTCTCATTTGTGTTTTATATATATATCCAGGAAACACTACCTTTAATTGTTGCGTGAGTATTCCAGTTTATAATCCACCCCCCACGTAATATTGCCTTTCTAACCGGGTCTTAAATAGTATTTGTTCTGGATCCGTACAGAAAAGGCCTCGTTGAGGCCCCTGGCTTACCCGTCTCCAGCTGTGGCTTTAGCCAGGCAGGAGCGCAGTCCGCCAAGTCCACAGCCGTGTCCATCCGCGCGTGGTTCCAATACCACGTCTCCGCGTGGTGTCGCCGGCCAACCAGAAGTCGCTGCGTCGTCGACGTGTCAGACGCTGTCGCTAAACGTTGCAGGCAACACCTTTCACCATCCTCATTTGTCAGCCTTACTAATTTTTTTTTTTTTTTAAATCGCGTTGTAATTTTTTACCGTTACTTTAAATTGTCCGTTACCCATCCTAATTAAAATAGTGTTTAAGCCTGCGTATCTTATGTAGCACAACGGTTCTTCGTGTTAGATACACGTTTGTGATTTTTTTTTCCTTAACGCAGACGAGCTCCCAGCCTTGGCCAATGCTAGTACCCCTCGCCCAGCGTTAGTCCTAAAAATACCTTATCCGAAGAATCTGGCGTTCTATATAATACCTTTTTTTATTTTTTCTAAATATCTACGACGACCACCAATTTATTATTATTTTTTATCTGAGTTTAAATTTTGTTTTCTTTTTTTCGTTATAAACCAATTGAATTATACAGTGTGACTTCAAATTTTTCTGTGTTTCATTAAACGTTCTCCATCATCCTGGGTTCGATTCCCAGTGATTTTTTATATGTAATATAGCGGAAAATCATCTATATCGCTATAGAAATGGCGCCCGAACAGGTAATTTATATTCCCCCTGGGCACGTAGTCACTGGATTGAGCCCCAGTGTCACGTGTTTTCGTCATATTCTTCTAGGTACGTTGACATTGGGCCGGACCCCAATGTCACGGTCCTTCATTATTTTCTTCCGGATGCGTGTTTTTTGGACTGGGCCCCCAATTGCACGTTTCTTCTTCCTTATTCTAATGGGTTAACTCTCCTTATTTTTGAGTATTTTTCTACTTTCCCCTCAAGCGATCGTCTCCCGCGTCGGTTGTAGGTTTATTTTCTCCTTTCCAAAGCCTTCTTGGTTTTTCTCCTTGTCCTGTTTCCTGCTTTGTCGCATGTGTAAACATTGGAAGCATTTTCCGATAATAATTTTGAATACTTGTATTTAGTGTTAGTCCACGCTACCTACATTAAAATACATGGTTCAAGGACCATATCACTTCCAATTTGAGTGTGATTTCTTTTTCCCTCAATCGATATTTAATTTTATCGATGATGTAATATAAGTCTTTATTCTAGGCTAATAATTTTTTTCCTTGCTTTAGCTTGAGTTTCTTTATTGCATCTAGTTGTTTCTTGCTCTCGTCATTCGATTGCAAAATCTAAGAACACTTCTTAGATTTTTTTTTATATATAGCATTAACTTAACTTTTTAACATGGGAGTTGAAGTCGTACATTCAGATTTTTTTAAACATAGGTTTGTAGGACACTTCTGACTTCTATAGTTCGCACCGATAAGGTGTAGGTTTGATCCGGTTCTGATTTACTCTTTGTCGGCTGCACTTAGTGTTCTCTGTTCGTTTTAGCTTAGGTTATTTTCATTAGTTTTGGTTAATGTTTAATTTATAAAATAGTATTGAGGTCGATTTGTTTAATTCATTACTTTCCCTCCATAAAGTTACTTAGGCTGTCTCTTTTATATCAACTTATGTCATCCATGTCAAGGGATGTCACACACATATAGGGTTGTGAAATTTTTTATCGATAATGTCGAAAAAAAAATTTTTTTTGCTGGAAAGGGGGTATTGCAGCATGTCGCTGTCAAGCCAACCTTTTTATTTGCCAAAAAGGCTTAACATGTTTTTCTCTTAAAATATGGTTACGCTTGACATTTTTTTGAATATTTTTTTTATCGAATGAAAAGACGGTTTTGTTTTTTTGAAGGAACGACGATTGGTGCCATTGGTGTCGTGTCATACGGAGCTAGCGGTTTGATTATATTTTTTTCCGATTTAACACATTTATTTCAGTCTTTGGCATATTTTACCGCAAAATCTTTATTGTTATAATTTCATAAAAAAGTCTCATTTGTGTTTTATATATATATCCAGGAAACACTACCTTTAATTGTTGCGTGAGTATTCCAGTTTATAATCCACCCCCCACGTAATATTGCCTTTCTAACCGGGTCTTAAATAGTATTTGTTCTGGATCCGTACAGAAAAGGCCTCGTTGAGGCCCCTGGCTTACCCGTCTCCAGCTGTGGCTTTAGCCAGGCAGGAGCGCAGTCCGCCAAGTCCACAGCCGTGTCCATCCGCGCGTGGTTCCAATACCACGTCTCCGCGTGGTGTCGCCGGCCAACCAGAAGTCGCTGCGTCGTCGACGTGTCAGACGCTGTCGCTAAACGTTGCAGGCAACACCTTTCACCAACCTCATTTGTCAGCCTTACTAATTTTTTTTTTTTTAAAAATCGCGTTGTAATTTTTTACCGTTACTTTAAATTGTCCGTTACCCATCCTAATTAAAATAGTGTTTAAGCCTGCGTATCTTATGTAGCACAACGGTTCTTCGTGTTAGATACACGTTTGTGATTTTTTTTTCCTTAACGCAGACGAGCTCCCAGCCTTGGCCAATGCTAGTACCCCTCGCCCAGCGTTAGTCCTAAAAATACCTTATCCGAAGAATCTGGCGTTCTATATAATACCTTTTTTTATTTTTTCTAAATATCTACGACGACCACCAATTTATTATTATTTTTTATCTGAGTTTAAATTTTGTTTTCTTTTTTTCGTTATAAACCAATTGAATTATACAGTGTGACTTCAAATTTTTCTGTGTTTCATTAAACGTTCTCCATCATCCTGGGTTCGATTCCCAGTGATTTTTTATATGTAATATAGCGGAAAATCATCTATATCGCTATACTACCCACTAGTTACTGTTGCACCGTCTTATTAATTATTATTCCAACAATCTAATTAAAACTACACTCGAATCATTTTGCGTGTGCGTCTAAACTTGACCTTTCTTTAATCTTCTCGCGTCCACCCACTTTTCATAGAACTCATACGCCATGCCACTACACATATTGGAAGTGAACCCTCCGGGAGGCTTGCCGGCATTACGTTTGCGCTAAAGTTAATCATCGCGTACAGTCAACGGCATTTCGTTCAAAAACGTGTTATAAAACACTGTTAAATGAAGTAAAATTGTGTTTTCAGGAGATATTGTCGCTATACGTAGTTTCCAAGCTTTAAATTGTTTTGTGAATATATGTAACCGTGAACAATATGCTTGGATTTTAAAACTAACGCTTATACTAATAAATCTTGTTAAAATATACATCAGATTTTATTTTCACGATTCATAATGCTGTATTCACTACGACAAATCTACATTTAAAATGAGCCCTCCACGAGGGCTCCCGGCATCCTAGGTGGACCCTCCAGGAGGGCTCCCGGCACTGAACGTGTTAAGTAATTTTCAGATTACTAGCGGTCGACTTGACGTCATTTCCGAATGTTACTCTATATTTAGCAGACACATCTATCAGACTAGGTAAGTACTCTTCATTTTAA
The DNA here is from genome assembly GCA_916701695.1 of Agrochola macilenta. NCBI lineage: Eukaryota > Metazoa > Arthropoda > Insecta > Lepidoptera > Noctuidae > Agrochola > Agrochola macilenta. The sequence continues at coordinate 13,176,577 of OU753562.1, forward strand.
TGTTTCTTCACCGCGACGATTCCTACGCGGAAACCGAATTGTGAAATCAACCTAATCTTTTATGAATTGGAGACGGCGACTGTAGCGCATTTTTTACGCGATACAGGGTTTTCTAATTCTATATTATTTAAATGAATGTAAATCATTGTTTTACTGCAATAGGCACACTCTACGGTGTAGGTCGTCGTAGAACGTCGTAAAAGTCAATAATCGCTTAGCAACTCGTTAAATTAGAATACACATTAGTAGGAATGCCTGGTGATAATGACCAGCTAACTCTAAACATTGTATTATTCCCGGCGTATCGCCTGTTCCAGAAATATCACCCACCTATAACAATGTTCTACGAAACGAGTTTTTTTCGTGACTCCGATTCATTTTCTTTGATTTACTTGATTATTTTAAAAGTTCCTAGTATTGCAGATGCTAGTGCTCATCGTTATGTGGCGGAGATAGAGATGACGAGGAACATTAATATGTAGTTACTTGTACATACGTTCAATGTGGCGTAAGAGTGTGAATTTGAAGGAGAACCATAATAACTCAGAAGTACAGATAAAGGAATTAGCTGGAAAACCTACTAGAGACTGATAAATCCTCCGTATTAAAAACCTTGATACATTTTACTGTCCATATCAACTTATTTTTATTCTGGAAAACCAACACAAATGAGATTTAACCGCGGATTTACTAATCCGAGACTTGATCAAGTGTTCTGAAGCCAGGATTACGTCTGGCAATGAAAATACAAGAACAGTAACACTGCGTAGGACATATACAAATGTTTGCTTGCAGATAACATGTGATTGATAGTGTTCTCAAGGAAGAAGAATAGTTATATAGACGTATCATAGTAGACGTAGCTGATGTTTACTTGTAGTAATGTTTTAGTATTGTTAACGTGTAAATACTGCGTTACATGTAATGGGTTTGTATAATTATACTCTGGTAGCGGTTTGGAAACATACGAATGAACACAAGGAAGCTTTTCTTTAAAGGTCATTCGACTCATGGGTGAAATCAAGTATCTACTTAGTTAGCAGTTTTCATTAAAAAATCTGGATATTCCTGACATCGAGACAATGGCTTTTCTATCGTACGTACAGGTAATAGGTACATGCAGATGAAGTAATACAAAATTACAAATTCTCCTAACATTACGTGTTACTTTTGTAAATTTTCCGTGACGGTCGTTTTCAGACCGACAAAGTATGTTGACGAAGATTTAGTAAAGTCAATTAGTCAATGCGTCAACAATCTTAACGAAGGTGCTGATAGATAAAGGATCAAACTTGTAACCGTTTAACCATACTGTGAGCACAAAGAACAATTTTCAGACTGAAAATAATTTCAAAACGTCGATCATTATCGTTCTAGCCATCGTTAGATGTTACATAGCTTAAGACATGATATACACGAGCAATGATTTTGTTGTTATTACACTCATTACTCATTTGCTACAAGACCCCTATCATAAACAACAGTCCACCGAGTCACAATAATGACATGAAAACCCGCAGGTTATTCAGAAACACGTTCATACGAAGACAGAACTATAATTGGCAATTCGATTACCGCTGGAAAGTTTCATCTTTGAGAAACTTTTCCAGTTGCAAAGTCTCACTTTGTGTCAGCGTCCGTAATACCAAACGTTAAAAGAATATAAAAGAAGCAGGCATTACAACCTTCGACACTAGAAAATTTATGTCTGTAAAAACCGTTTTGAAAAACACTCACGTTTTATAAATTTTCCATAATAAACGAATACTAAGCCTCTTGAGTTCAAGCACGATTTGAAGACGTATCAAACATGAAACTTGAAATTTTAAGTGATATAAATTGAAATTCGGTTAAACCTGCATGAAATAGTTTTTGCTACACGTGGACTGCACATAAGCATTACCCTGATTGCATTTTATTATATCTGAAACTAAAATGTTCGTATTAGTACGAACGTATCGTAGCATTTTTATTCGACCTTTATTTTGATCCCATTATTAAGTACTAATTTATTAAATGAATCCTTGTCGAAATTAATATATTTCGTATTCAAATCTGTCCGCCCACTCAATATCCATTAATCAGTTTGGTTAACCGTTGATTAATATAAATAAAGTATCTGCAATGAAGACTAGTGCCTTGGTACCGTTCGTGTTCAAATGAATCAGCAATTAGACACTGTCATGATTAGCTTATCTGTTCGTTGTTGATGAGATCTCTCTATAAAGTCATTGAATGTTTCAGCAAACAATAGATAGCGCGTCGTCGTTAGTACGACAATCAAAAATATTGTGCCTCATTCTTCTTCTTGGATTTGCAACAAGATAAGATTTCAAGAGACGCATCAAAATGCTTACAATGTCATCGCTTTTATCGATCAAGAAAAAGTAAAAACCGATGCACCGAAAATAAAAGAGATTGATTTTCAAACAAAAAATGTTGTGGTGAGTCGGGTTAATAGGATTTTCCCGATTATGTTGATATTAAACTTATAAAGATACCTACAACATGACAAAGCCACCTTTTATAAAGAAAGTAAACAAACAAAGAAGTAAAATGTAACCAATGTAATGGACATTCATGGACGACAATAGTTCTGATTGATGTCAAACAACACAAAGGTAAACAACACCTAGCAGTGTTACACAGTGCCACACAGTGTCACCGAACTGCCAACCAGTGTGGGTGGATGAATCGATCATACAATTAGCCCAAACCCACATTTTTGTCAATCCATGAGACGACAAAATGTAAACATCAATTAAAATATCAAGTTATGACGAGCTTCTAATGAAAACCACTTAATACCATGAAGTATTCTGACTATCACTTAAAATTTGATAAGATTTATTTTAACATGATACAGGAAAAATATTTTAAAGCAAATCTTCGGGAAATATGTCATTGCGAGTAAGAGAAAATTGTGAAATAAAAATTAATTCATCTGGAAAATGGGAACTTTTTGTTTTGAATAATATCCAAACTTTTGAGTAATGATCGTTATTTACGAGTACCAAGTTCTGTCTTGCCCGTGTCTCTGTTGAAACTTCAAAAGTAGGTGATATGATGAATAAAATATGAAAAATGATAAACACTTACTGTTGAGCATGGCTTCGCTGGGCGCCGGGACTACGGGTCGGTCGTCCACTGGCGACTGTTTTTTCTTATTCTTTTTCTCATCTTCCTGCTGTGAATCAAACAGTGCACTGTTATCAGACATACACACGACTATCAACACTATTTTACAAAATATTTTCAACACAATCTGACTACACTGCCAACGCGCAGTGTTTATTAACAAGTAATGTAAGAAAATAATGCTAACTGATACTGATTTTTTTTTATCAATTTGCTGTTGTTATCAGTCTTGTCATTCGTTTTATCGAACTATTGTCTGATCAATAAAGCACGCTTATCTAGTGAAAATAATAATAAGTGTGTCTACACAGTCATGGCGTAAAATGAGTGATTTAGGGAACGGTGATGGTGCTGATAATGGTAGGACGTACATGACTCATGCTCGTTAGGGTGATTACAGACGTCGCCGACTGCCTGCCACCGGCTCTGGATGTAGTCGACGTAGAGAACTGGACTGTTCTGGCGGTCGCAGACGGTGCACTATTTATAGGAACATGTGATCATTATCATTGTGATCTTTAAATGTAACACGTTAGTACTGCATTTGGCTCTCAGCTCCGACATGTCTACCTGCCCACCTTATAATACTTGCCTACCTATGCTGCATACAATGTTAATAGAAACGTAACACCTACTTAAGGTGTGAAACTAGAGTTCTAATTTATTTACAAAACAGTCTGGTAAAATTATCAAAATATTACCAGCTGCGAAAAAATGTACCTAAAACTAATAATACATAATATTTAATAATCCTGCCACTCAAAACATGACATGTTATTAATCTCACTATGTAATGCCATGAAGATTTCACGTATCCCTGAAGGTATAAAAGCTTTATGTCTACCGGCTACGGGTCGACCTGCGGTCTTGAAAAAGATTGACCTTAATTTTGTAAACTTCCAAAAAGTTACCCTCTTGTACCTAAAACATATTTAGTGGGTAGGTAAATGTAATGTAAGGTGTTGCAAGTTTGTACACTACTATGTTTTTCATGTAGCCACTTCGGGAACTATCCATGAAGTATGCAAGGTAACCTCGACATAAAGGCGCTTAAGTACCCAAGTTCAGCGGAACCTTCTGAGAGTTTTACATAAAGTGCCTGGAATCGTCCGGGAGAGAGTGCGGCGCTTCCGGGACCCCGAGAGGTGCAATAACGTTGAGATGTGATACTTATCTTGTATTTTGTATACTTTATACATTTTCATACATATTGTTAGTTATCATTTCTTTGTCTCCGTCAGCTTTTTCTTTAGTCTGTATCTACATATAAGACATTCCACAATTTCTCGATTGCCACGATACTTCACGATAGTTCCAACTGAGTCGTGAAAAAATGAACGGAAGGAAGTACATACCTAAGCTACGTGTCTTAAGAAAACACTTCTCAAATTGATGATAACTACCCAAGTTAAATGGACTTTTGGGCAAACATTTGGACATTAATACCTGAAATCTTTCTTCTATTTAAGAAAGTACCTACTGACTTTTCAAAGAAAGAATGAGGACCGAAATATTTAGTAGATATAAATTACTGTGAAGCTATAAAGTCAGAAGTAGGTAGTAAAACTATTGCAAGCTGAGTTAGTTTACGATTAAATAGTGCATTGTTGCGGTTTTAAGTAGGTAGGTATATTATGTAGTTGAGTACTAAAGTAAAATTTACCAATATGTACCGTGTGGACAGCGTTAATCTGCCCACGCCTACTGTTATTAAAAATTTGTATGGTTTGATTTATATATGTGGAAACGCCTACTGCAATATGCAATGCAGAAAAGAAATTTAAAGCAAGAAGGATCGCATAAAAAGAATATAATACGCACTTCTCTTCGTGAGGACCAAACAGCTTCAGTAGTAAAAATACAAACACGTTTGTGTTTACAGTTGGAGTTTTAGTATTTTCTATTTAATCCGCATTTAGTGTAATATTTAGAATAATGAACTATTTACTACGAATTAGAATTAGGGATTCCATGTAACCTCGACATAGCTTGCGCGTGATCACTGCGCCTGGTGCCAATTTGTTCATATTGGTTGATAACCATGCCAAATCGTAGGGAGCGAATTGTGACGACCTAATTAAATACAAACAGTGTACTCATAACCAGTAAGAAAATATGCTTTTATAAACAAACGTACAGCGATTGAGAAACTGCCCTCTTCAGTAAAATTTATTTTTATTTGGATATTACGGCAGTAAAATTATTTATGTACAGATAATATTCATCGTAAATCAAAATAACGGATACAAATAGCACAGATTTATACGAATGCTCACTAACATTGACCCCAATCTTTACCTACATGCGATTCATAAAATGATATTTTTTATAAAGGAAACGTATTCTAAATAAAAACAAACGCGTAATGATTGATAGAGATATTAGTAGCATAAAGCGTGGTGCGGTGCGAGTGTGAGCGAGCGGAGATCGCATTGAAATAGCTCGTGTCGCGTTTGGCACGGCGTCAACTCCCGACGCGACCAGTAAACACCTCCCGCTTTGTATAAAAATGTGACATGCCCAACTCTCTGTAGGTAAATAAACCGAAGCTGTGATGTATCGGGCACTAAGATGTGTAGACGCCGTGCACGCCGCTTCAAAGAACACGTTAGATCAACCCGTTCCATTGTTAAACAACACTCGCACCGAAACAAGGCGATCCTAAAATTAAAACAGTTTTCCGAAAACGTTACGGATGCTAGATTGCGCACGAAAATAATTGTTCACGAATAATTATAACACTATGAGGTATTGAGCCGCATTGACCCAATTGTACGGACTTCACAACAAATAGACAAAGCGCCTTGAGTGCTGGAGCTTTCTGATAATGAGAATTCTTATTTGATTTGGCATTTAGTGTACAGTGGCACTCCATTACCCATACGTTTGATAAATTAAACGACGTGCTGACAGTTACATGAATACATCGTTTATCAGATGCTACGAATAAAAAATATAAGAGAATGTTAAAGTTCACATTAAAAGCATTGCATTGTCGACCTTTAAATAGAATTTCATACGTCCAATGTCCATCTAGGTAGAGTAAAAGGCTGGCTTCATCAAGCCATCGCGTCCATCGGTTTGTAGCACCTAGCTTAATGTTACACGTTGACCCTTTGTAACAAGGCAGCGCTGAGCACTGAGCAAAACCTCAAAACCTTCAAATAAATGACCAAAGTCGGCGAGGAATGTTTCAAATGACATAGTTGTGAAATGTTCACAAACATACGCTGCATATTTGCCCTCAGTGGCGGTGTTGAGAGACGCTTTGAAAGATTCTCAACATTTTACGCGAACAGACAAATGTCATAGGTATGTCCTCCAGGGATTCTTGGCGATACCACACTAAACATTAAAATACCACTGTGACGTAGCGAGTTTATTTTGTTCTTGTTTACGTTACGTGGCACTGAAAGACCTTCGCTAAAGTTTCACTTAGAAAACAAAAGCAATGCAGATTAGACAGTACTTACGTTATTCCTGATACAAAAATTACAAATGTAAAGGTACTTATTATTCGAGAGATGTGATGCGAATAGGTGAAAGTTAATAGGAAACATATAATGAGAGGACCACGGACCTAATAAGGACCTAATAAAACAAGTTACGTAAAATTAAAACTTACTTTTCTTCTGCTTCTCGACGTAGTAGCCATGCCCTGTAAAGACAGAAATAATTATATTAGCGTTAAATAGTCTTCATTAGAAACTGCCTTTCCTTTGCCAATCTTGAAACAAATATTCTCACTTCACACTAAGAAAGTTCTGACAAATTAATCAAAGCTTAACATTTGTCTTGACGCAACCGTGAAACGTCCAACTCTACACTTAACTACTTTATCAAAATGCCACATACTTACAACTCACAATAATTACTGGAATTACACCTGTCCTTAATAAACAAAATGAGTAGGTGAGTAACTATCTTAATGGGTCAGTTACTTACATAATTACTAGACGTGGGCTTGATTACGAACTCTTTGAACCACTTTTTATTACCGGAGAAGTGATTGGATACCTTTTGGAGCTTACAAATATTCTTGATACATATTCTCCAATATCAATAATACTCGGAAAGTTGGTATTCTAGGAAATTTTCAGGAAAACGTGCACATCCACTCTACAGTAGCGAGTTAAAGCGAAACGAGCACTTAATAGTGATTATAAATTTTCAATAACAATAATATTTTGCTCGTTATTATTAAAAACACTGTCTAGGAAACTGTTTGTAAACAAATCACGTTTTTAATCGAAAGTTTTCGTTTAAAAAATTGTTTTGTTACGTAACCTTTTTGTAAATTGGGTGACAATGGGTTATTTTGTATTTAGTAAAATAAAATACGCTAATAGAAAAGCGAACGAACATATTTAACGATCACTTTTAACTATGTTAATGAAATGAAATGAAAGTATTTATTTAATACAAGTGAAATTATATTAAAATTAAAAACCTCCGATACAAACATTTCCTCTTTTCTCTTTCCTCCATCTACCTACTCCATCACCAGACCCTGTTCATCATCTATCTATAACTTATTCACTGAGACCATTCCAATAAGCCCAAACACGATACCTGTGCTGTAAGTTGGTAAGTGTGTTGGATATGCTGCAAATTCCAGGTGATCAGCATCAGTTCAAGGCTACTATGTTCTCCTAATATCATTGAAAAAATACCAAATTTCAAATCGATCAAACCTGTGGAAGACGCTCACATGCATTCATCAACTAGAAAAGAACTGATAATCTTCAAACGACTGAACCGATTTTAATAAAACATCTCTAAGAATCATAGCTGGAAAACGTACTTTCAAATAAAAAGAAACCTCATTCAAATCGGTTCACCCGTTTAAGAGCTACGGTGCCACAAACATTCACACATAGCGTTCAAACTTATAACACCCCTCATTTTGCGACGGTGGTTAAAAATAACATTACAATAAGTGTTGAATACTGGCAAATTGCTTTTCAAACCACTGTTATCGTAATTCAAGTGACACTAAATGCTTTATTTCGAGTTATTCAGCTAATTAGCAGTCCCTTTCAAATAACGGTCTATCGGGCAGATATTGTTCTCTAATGTTTGTGAACATTCTCCTCTACATTATGAGAAAGCTTTTAAAATATTAATCGACCACTTTACTAGATATTCCTTACACACAGGTTAATTAAAATGATTGATCGTTTGGAAAATGTTTGGATGAATTTGGAAACTAGTTTTCATTATGTAAAACCGAATTTCCTAAGGCAATGTTGTAAATTAACCGCCGTTATGGCCGATAACAATTCATAAGTTAGGTAACATTTCGCCATAAAGTGATTCCGGTAGTTATTGAACGAATATATTTTCATGGCCATACACAGCAGGATATTATTTAAATAACCTGATTATTTAAATAATATCCTGCCGTGTATTCATGGTAGGTACTTAGTTTTTAAATTGGCCTTTTTCCAAAATAAACTTGGGAAGATTATATAAAATACGCTACTCATGTACCTATATCAACGTTACTCGCTCAGTGTTTGTGAGATTTCTGATTTATTATACCTAAAACTCAAAATGCTAGTCTGTATTTTTTTCTATAATGTACTTTAACTCGCATAATATTAAGCTCGCTCTGAGAGGTTGCATCAGGTTCAACTTACACATTATTGCTTAAGAGTTATTCTCCGAAGCCGTAACACGTCAAACATATTTCTAATCGTTAAAATAACGTTAAACGTGCTAATATTAGAAGATATAGGTACTTCCTGTACAGACAGATGTCAACGACCTTCTGTATGTGGGTCAAGGTTATCGGACAAGGCGCCAGATCATTGTTATTCTGATAAGTTGAGGTCTCCTAACTGATCGAAGTTATGAGCGTCATTGATATTCCAAAGGTCTTTGAACTTTTACTCGCACCAAGATTACTTATCTCGTATACCTTATGAATTTTAAGTAGTACGTTTATTGTAATACTTTTTATGAAAAAGAGCAAATTTTCATGCATAATAGCTACAAAAAAATAAGCCGGAGTGTAAAAAAAGACAATGTTTTTATAAAAAATGTGACAAAAATGACTTACGCAGTTCGCGAATCGCTGTAACCCGACACGTATGTTCCGGAACATGACGTGCCCCCAGTGACAGCGCACATTCATCGTCTACTAGTTGCCGGTAACCTGGCCGTGTTCTTGATTTCGGGACAAGTTCCGATCAGAAATAGCAGGAGCAGTGGCCGAGTTCCCGATTGTGTTCTCTATTTTCTATTTATAATGTTCGAAGTGTACCGGCTGATGCAAAACACTGTCCGATTGCTATTCCCACTGCACAACCGGTAACGACTTACTAATACAAGTTTTTTATCTTCAGTTTTACAGAGACGCGTGTTTCGTTCTCATGCGACCAATTTGGATTCAGCTCAACATAACAAATCCTACGCATTTTTAAAAAAGTTCATCCACAACGTATGTAGTGAGGCCAAATGAAAAATTCTTCACATTATCTGAAATCATAATTTAAATACTAAACAGATGGCACACACTTTCGAATACTATCACAAAAATAACGGTCAAGTGCGATTTGAATACGCGCACTGAGATTCCGTAGGCTCAATGGACCTAGGCCGTAGAGGGCTACGGCGTAGACACTACGTCGTAGAGGGGTGCAACAGACGCTACATAGCAAATTATATATTTGCGTATGCGCGATGTAAAGCGTCTAATAGTTTTATTTAACTTAAACTCATCAACAATAATGATAAATAACTCAATTTAATACGGGGTGTCAGGGACATCGACGCGAAGCCGGTTACCATGGATTCAGTAAATGATTCTGAACAAAAAAACAAAAACAGCTGCTCCATACATTTTGACCGCGTAGGTATTGCACTTTTCTATGAAACAGCAGATTTTTTTTTTAATAACCGACGAAAAATTTCAACGAAGTGGGGTTCAGAATCATGTACTGAATCCATGGTAGCCGGCTTCGCGTCGATGTCCCTGACACCCTGTATACTGACTGACAAGTGGCATTTATCGCACCATTTAGTGTACAAAGACAATTAGGCGACAAAGTGCTCTACTCAATGAATGAATGAATGTACTCTCTTGGTTTCGTAATTGGGTTTCTAAATTATTTGCACGAAACCCTAAAACTAATAATGTGCGAGAATCTGCAACATAAATCACTTTGATTTTAGAACGCTTTAATGTTTTGAGACATCAAATAGGAATGCGGATGAACAAGACTTTAGAACTTTTTGCTGCTTTCTCTATTGCTCATTTATATAGGAGAAAGAAGCGGTAAAAGAATGTTCAGTATCAGGAAAACCTTGGAAACGAACCAATCAGTGGGCTCGTAGCAAACCAGCGCTTCGTAGCACTTTATTGTCCCTGAAAACCGCTATGACATGTGCTACGCCAAACGCTACGGGCTACGCCTGATGGTTACTTTGCGAACCTTTCATTTTTCTCGGAATGAGTTGAACTAAGCTCGATAACATTCAAAGACTTCCATATTTTAATGACAATTACATATTGAGATGGTTCTACGTTCTAAGAAGAGTTTAACTATAAATAACTGACCATGTAACATTGATGAAAGAGCTAAACGAGCTTTTACAAAGTGTAGCTATTTTGGCTGGATACAAAATTATAGGGAACACATTAGAAAGACTGAAAATGATTCAACAATCATTAGATGATCTGTATTGAGTTTCGGTGAGTCACCGGTTTTGGTTGGTAGGGGCGATTAATTCATGTATACATGAACCTAACTCCAAGAACCTCTTTAATATATTATATTTTGTCAAAGCATGTAGAGAATATTTAATAAAAATTGTATGCCAGTTTTTTTTAATATAAGGAATGCAAGAATAGTTTTAACCTTCAGGTGAAATAGTGGCATTATAAAAATTATGTTAATATGTACAAATAAAAAAGGAGCTACGTCTGCCAACAAACTGCTTTGCTGTTTGGCAGAGGTAAATATCTTGTAAAAAATATTTCTGTGAATAAACACTTTTTTTTATATCTTTTTTTTTAAGTTGCCGGAATACCTTGCCTTGCAACTTGCACGATATCAGCTATATTATAGCTGACAAATACTCGATACATCGTAGTCTACTGCTTGACATGATTCTCTTAAAATGGATAAGTATAGTAGCTATCGTGGCCTGGATTTGATGAGCAGAAAAGACATGAAAAATATATTTTTTATCAAAGTAAGGTCTTTGTTAGAAATTGTCAATTCAGTAATGAATTACAAAGCTACTACAAACCATGAACAAATATATATTATCGAAATACCTTAATGAGGGTCAGCATTTGGCGGCAACAACAAAACTAACCAAGTTTCACATTATTTCCGAAAATTGTACGACACAAACCGAATATCGGTCGATAAGTACAAGAGCATTCTGTGTAAACAGACGATTTAGTTCTGAATAGCGGACTTGTAATATTCTGAACAAATATGCAAGTTCTATTAGCACACAAACTGCTGTACTTAGCGAAGATGCGATAAAATGAACCTTTTTTATACAATGTTATAATTTATGTGAATGTAACGTCGTCAAGTTTAAGGTTTTATCGGAAGTTCTTTATGTTGATTAAAGAAAGCGCGTAACAGCAAGCGGCACGTCACCGATCGATGAGGACAAACCGCTGGCCCAACCTTGCACCACGATCAAACACATCAATATACCTTCCTATTGCCAAGTAGGTTTATACCTTATACCTACATACTTCTGAACATTGTCTTACTTACATAGTAACACGTGCGCATTATAATCAAGACTTCTTTGATAGAGATGAATAGAAAGATTATTTACTTACATTACCTAATGAAAATTACTGTCCCGTACCCACAAATTTTGTATGTAGTTAGAGTATATTCTTCTTGTAGTCCAGGGTATACTTAAAAATTTAGTATAATTATATAAGGGTACTTCGAACAGAAGAAAATTAAAGTTTTCCCGATGGGTTGGTATGTTTTGTTTACACGCAAAAACATATATCGTAATTAAAATCGAATACGGAAACAAACATCAAAACTTTACTCTTTCAAATAGCTCCGGTCAACCGGCACAGACACCGGCTCGCCGGCCGCCGCATCCGAATTGATAAACAAACCGCACTTATTGCAACAAGTCGACTTATTATCTCAACACTATATCTTCTGAATAATTCCTCAAAACTTTCTTTTTGTCGGAAGCTTGTCAGTGTATCACTGTATCACAACACAGGATTTTCTAGAAAACACAAACACTTTCAAAGATCAACGAATATTTTTGTTATTTGTGCAGTTTAGTTGTAAATCCGGAAATGCCATCGGTTAGAGTAGCAGGTGATTATTAGTTTTGTACCTATGCCTGGTGGTGAAGAGTGGTGCGAGTGGCGCGGCGGGTGAGGCACGAGCGGTGTGAGCAGGCACGAGCGGTGCCGGTGGTGGCCGTAGGGTTGCTGAGGAGCACGAGCCGGTGTCGCGCGGCCTTTGTACGTCGCACCAGGCGGGCGGTTAATGCGCGGGTATTTCTGTAGATCACAGCCATCGGACAAATCGCGACCGTGCGACCCGGCCTCAACGAGCACTCTAATAATAAACTTGTTTATATTTTTTATTCCCTCCATGACTTTTATTCTGATTCCTCACTGATGTCCAGCGGTGGACGCCAAGGCCTCACTCCTCGACCTCGGAGACCACGTGCGCCTCAAAATAGACCGCAACGCGACACTCATCTTTGATTCTCGTAATTTATCGAGAACGGATTAAACGAATCGGCGCCAAAATGAGTTTTGGACGATGGCGGGGTGTCATAAAGAGTAAATGGCGAGTAGGTGTGTAGGTGTCGGTCGGTGCGCGTGGTGGGTACGTACCGATAGCGTGTCAGAGAGCGCGGTGCAGAAGGCGCTGAAGCCGGTCTGCGCGGGGGGGGTGTCTGGAGGGGGGCTGCCGCTCGCCCGCTCCATGGCGTGTGCGGCGTGGCGGACAGTCGGCCAGCACTGCCGCCTGCCGCCGCGCACTAACCCTCGCCTTACATAAACCGCGCGGCTTGCCCGCTGCCCGCTCCCACCTGTCTGTTGTCGCTACGTGTTGGCATCACATGCGAACCACAACAATAACACTAAATAATTATAGAAATACTATTTTAAGCTCACTCAACGCCGACTGAGACTAATTTGTAGCACTTCATCTTAACATAGCATTTGATTTTAAGCAGACACGAGAAACGCACGAGAACTGGGATGGTGATGTTATTCTTTGATTTACACGTTACAATTCAAATTACTTCCACTCCCATTCATTTCATCGTTTCATAGACAATAAACCAAGGCTACGGTGGATAGGCAGGTACTTACATGATATTGGTAGGTAGGTGGCTAGCTAGGTACCTACCTGCGTGGGCTCATAATGAGTAATGACTTGTCAAGGGTGACCTGTATTCGACCGAACATTTGACTTTGGCCTGAAAACTGCCTTCTTTTACGCCGAAAACGTAATTGCTTTTATCGAAGGTATAATGTTTAATAAACTCTTGCTTATCCACGTTACAGTATCCAGAAAGGTCATTTCTACTTTTAATAACCATATGGTTTAACATACCTGCCTACTTCAACACCTAACCAACGAGCATCGAAGACACACGTGTAATAAAGTCATACAAAAAATTAAATAATACCTTCTGTACAATTTACCTACAGCAGAAAACAAAAATATGAAGTTTGGTCTTCGCCAAAAATTGCTATCGTGTATTCCCTAGCGCTGCAACCCTGATAAAGAACATAACAATAACATTAGGGGCCTTCGACCGCTACCCTTAATTTTAATCAGGCTTTGAACACAATGAAAACTGCTTTCGTTATATTTTATTGGTAAATTATGCCGCCTCATTGGTGAGGGTGTTACTTCACTCGTTTTTTATATTATAAGGTCATGGAATGAGCAAGTAAAAGGCGCCCCTTTATTTGTACCTGATTTGATTAGATTAAACTTTTAGGGATATTTATTTGATGAACTAAAAAAAATTGGGAAAACTCAAACTTAAGTCGTTACGGAGTTTTTATGTCCACGGAACCAAAGAAAAACCAAAATTAGCTGTACAGCATTTAACGCCTTTGTAACCACACTCCTGTCCAAGTGATTTATCATACGCCTCGAGATAAACAAACACTTCATTGAAAAATATTTGGTTTCCAGCTCGACTGCTGTAAATGCTCGGTTAAACACCTGTTTACATACTTCAGTAATGTTTTATTTCGTCACGACTTTCCACAATAGTTTTTATTATCTACTTTAACGGTCCTACATACATGTGTTACAATATATATAATTAAGTACTTTAAAATATTGGTAAATATTTAAGGTATTTTAGCCGCGTTGCTTCGTATGTACTATAAGAAACTCTTCGTAATCAGTATGTTTAGTGGAATGTGGTGTATAAAGAATACGATAGTAATTGCAGTTCTTAAAATATTTTTAAATCTTTGTTTAGTGGCACAATGTGGGAGAGTGAAGAGAGTGGTTGGAGCTATGGATGTCGACTGTGGTATAGCACTTTCCTTTTTCGTATTCAGGTATTTGGTATCTAATCTACATTTACTGACAAATGCTTGCACTGACTGGACAGGTTCACTCAAATCTGAGTGGTTTCTTTCCTCATAAGACCATTTCAGACACTAATCTACATGGTCCTCATGGCTTGACCAAGATTATGTCTAGACTTTAAAAGAGAAGGCGACCTCTGAGTTTGTTTCGGCCTTTCTTCTCAGAGTAGTCAGATAGGAAACACCGACCTCACCTAGCTTATTTTAAATATTTTTTATATGACGAGTAAAAGTGATTCCGATATCCTATGTACAGAATAAACAATTTCATTTAATTTTAATAACTGGCGGAATGTAGCTGTATTAAACGTACACCTCTACCAAACCCTTCAGGGAGTACAAGCGTTATGTTATGTTATCCATCCATTCCAGAATATTCACAACTTAACAAGACAAGTGTTTAATTATTTTTGTCACGAACAACTTACGTACATTAAGTATGCTACTTAGCTTATCAATCTAAACTCTTCAAATTGAAGTCAACTACAAAAGCTTTCTTTAAATATAGTAGTGGTGGTCAAATTATTTATGTCATAAAACGTAGGTATAACTATCGTATTATGACAGATATAATTTGACCACTTAAGTAAGTCGTTGGTTACGTAAGTAAGTGTCTTATCAGTCAGTGACTGGGTTGTGGAGGTCAGACAGGCAGTCGCTCCATGTAAAATACTGGTATTCAGCTGCATCCAGTTAGACTGGAAGCCGACCCCAACATAGTTGGCAGATTGAATACGTAGGTATCCCTGAATTCATGCCTTCCTATAACTTGAAATAAAAGAAGAGTTTTTTACTACAAAACTGTATTACCTACATATTCTACAATACTATGCACATACATTTATATTTATGCTATATGATGCAGTGTTAGATAAATATGTAAGGGCCTGTCCAACGCCTACTGTGACACTCATCGTGTAGTCGTCGGATCACAGGTAGTGGTCTTGTATCACGTTCCTTTATGATTTGAAACTCGTGTCGTTTCTAAGGTTCTGTAGCCAAATGTTCCGTAACAAAAACGGAAGCCCTATAATTTCGACCCTTCGACCCTTAAAATGGAAAGAAGGTCTATCTGTGCACCGCTAAACGATGGAGTAGTAAAATTACGAAAAACTCCCAAACCTTAAAAAGATTATAATTTTAATAAGTGACTCAAGTCAATAGTTTTTTGAGATAGATATTTTCGGTTACAACCGCAGAAATAACTTGATTTTCATAGTTTTTCGTGAAATACAACCTTATTTTTGCAGCCGATTAAAACCAATACTGTGCTTGAGTAAATATTCATCCCAAGTACGGAACTCTACACTATACGTGGTCCGACACGCACTTGGCCGGTATTATCTTCATGTAGAACGTGTACGTGCGACGCTTAATTTTGCAAAGGCTCGACACAATAAAAGTTTAATAACGTTTTGTATGTAGGTAGGTCTTGGATATTGGACGAAAATGAGCAGCTGTTTTGTCAAACATTTATTTGAGGGTCTAAGTGCCTAAGGTTACGCAAATGATCCCAAAAGTGTAGGTACTAGTATAACTAGTATAACATATAGTTAGAGTGAACATTCTCACAATTCACAATTCGGCACAATTCCGAAACCGCAAATTACCAAGTGTAGTTTATTAGATGAACTGGAAATCGAATCCGTGACCGCAAGGTTATCTGCCGCGCTCACACTACGAGACTATAAGAACGCGATACTTGATAGGTTTATTTTATAGGTAAATTAAAATAAAATTCTTAAATTCTTAAAAAAATCTTATTTTTTTTTTTAATTTAAATTCCTGTAGACCTCTAACATAATCTTAAATATGTATATGGCCGTTTACACATTATGCCGTAGCTGCAGCGGAACCGCCGCACTGTGGATCGAAAAAACGCTCTCGAAGACATTGCAGCTTCAATTTTAAAGTGTCGATTTTTTGCTTGAAACGGCTTTTAATAACCAGTTTTATGAATTAATATATCATAAGATACAATCTGGCAGGCAAATTGGCAACTAAAAATATGGAGCTAATGCTTATATCTCCGGAACGGAGAGAATAACCGTTATATCCTTGCACACGGTGATGGAACTATTTATTTATGTTTTTTTGACATACTTGATTTTTTCAGAATAGTTGTGGGTTAAAAAAAAAAAATCTCGTTATATGCAGTGAAGAACACTTTAAAATTTAAGGTCCAATATCTTCGAGAGCCTTATTTCGATCCACAGTGCGCCGCCGCCGCAGTGCCGCTTTATTAGTCACCCTTGGATATGTATGAACCCTTACACACATGGCGCCGCGGCGGCTGCGGCGAGTCTGGAATAGTATTGATGCCGCGGCGGCGAAAAACGCTGCCGCTGCGACGTAATGTGTAATCGCCCTGGGTATAATTAATATCTCAATCTAAATGCGGTTTCCCACGGTGCCTGACGGACGGACGCGGACTAGCCCGCACCGACGCACCATGGGAAGAGCATCGTAGGTAGCGTAAACACGTCCGTCGCAGTGCATCCGATCCTCGGTTACTTCAAAGGTGCGGTGCGAGCTTCTCTTTCACTTTGTATTTCGGAATGACAAAATGGATCCAATCTCAACGGGCTGGTCTGCGTCGTCCGCAATATCAAGGCCCGTGGGAAGACTCTTGGTGTACGGTGCGTGGCTGTCAGTGGTCGTCGGCTGTGCGGGCTGGTCCGCATCCGTCCGCAATATCACGCACCGTGGGAAACCGCCTAAATGTTGTACTTAAAAAAAAAAGCTGGAGACAGGCTTATTAAATTCGAGCCCGTTCATCATTTATAACTGAACAACTATGTAGGTAGTTGAAAGAATTATTGTTGGTAATATTGTGTCAAGACATCAAGGGGTCGTGGCTAAATGACCGTGGCTTGCCGCGGTCAGTTCGTGGATGGATGACCATCCATTACATATCGAGACCCCTCCGTGCCTCGGGAAGCACGTTAAGCCGTTGGTACCGTCTGTCATTGGTAGATCTTTGACAGTTGTTACAGTTAGTCAGAAGCCCAAAAGTCTGACAACCAGTCCTACACAGGGGTATACCTATCGTGTTACCCAGTGACTGGGTTGTGGAGGTCAGATAGGCAGTCGCTCCATGTAAAGTACTGGTATACAGTTGCATCCGGTTAGACTGGAAGCTGACCCCAACATAGTTGGGAAAAGGCTAGGCCGATTGATTGACACCTCACACTTCAGATCTAGTTGAAAACCAGCGTCAAGCTCGAGTTGTCTGTCATTTTTGCTGAACTAGGGGCCTACCACCAGCAGTATTATTTTAATCTTACTTCAGTGGGGGAAACAGATGGAGCTATACGTCCTGTAGAGCTTCACCTCTTTCCCAAAATAAAGTAATATTAAAATAATACTGCTCTAGAGGTGGTGGTGGTAGCCCCCAGGGCCTGTATGGCGCGGCCGCGAGCCACACATTCCTGCTAATATCTTGCAACGCGCTTTACACTTTTTATTTGTTTTTAAGCTATTGCATAGCTTCTATCGCGGGCCTTGAGCGTGGAGACCGAATCCAGAAAATCCGTAACGAAAATAACCTAACACTCCCCACTCCGACCGGCACAGCGGTGATACTTTTTTTGAAGTTATACTTCTTTAGGCGCGTTATGAAAAAAAGATGCGCGCGCATCACTGTGACACAAATTGCATAAGTTGTTAAAAAATGTTATGCAATAGCTTTACCGCGGCAGTCTCCGAGTGCCACACGTCTTTTTTTTTTACTTGTAGTACAATATGTTGTGCTGTGTGCCTTTTAGTCTGTGCTAAATAAATGTATTTTCTTTCTTCTTTCTTTCTTTATTGACAATTATATTTATTGATCATTATATTTTTGTTATCTGCAGGTAAGGTAAGCTACATTACCATATTTGACTAGACAAAGGCATGAGCCGTGTTTACACAAAGGGACTTACAGTTTCTTTTATTTACCTTCAATCTAAATCCCTTGCACTGATAAGACTATATTGAAGAAAGATGATTTCCCTAAGGACTGCAGAGGTCAGGCGGTAAACATAGTACCTATAACAAAAACCGCAACATCAGAGATAAAGCATCTCTAACTGCGTTCGTTAAATATAGTGCAGAACTAGGGTTTTCAAAGCAAGGCTTATATCTTAGCTATATGTAGGTACATTTTTTGAAACTAGAAAAGTGACACATTTTTTTACTGAGTATTCGGTAGCTGCTTTGATTATTTAGTGTAGCGCATATAATGCTTAGTAGCGCGCACTACGCTCAATCGCACGCGGTTTTGAAACGCCGAAAAATGTAACGTGCCTATCATTTACGGATTTATCCGCACGCAGAAACGGTTTTTTTTTCATAGACTGATATTGAAACCGTAATCGTTGAAATAGAAATAGAATTAGAAGTAATATTTATTTGCATGAAACATGGTATTACGTATAAAGTTGTTATTAAAAATACATTATAGAGCATACATGCATGTTTTGCTTGTATCCTAGCATGCAAATATAAGTTACATTACAAATGTTTCCCGTCAATAAATTATTTTAGACTGTACAAATTAGAGTTTAACGATATATGAAGTATTTTTTTAAACAATACGTCATCTGGAATATGATTATATGATTATACGAACACACGTGACCAAACAGCTTTTATTATATCTAGCCAGTCTAGGATCTCGCCGGTTTCGAGGATATACCTCCTCTGCCTTTTTAAATAAGTCTTCGTGCTTCTTAACAAACATGCATACTTCATGAATATAGAGAGCGGGTAGCGGTAATAAACGAAGTTCTTTAAATTCTTCCCTACTGTCGTACAATTAGTTTTATACTCGATGTTAAATCAATACAAAAATCAGCCAAGATTGCGTGTTTGTACGCGGTTGGCGTTTTCAGCTATTTCAAAACCGCCTGCGTTTAATCGCAGTGCGTGCTAAGCCTAAGTGATTGGTTTTTGCGCTACGTATGCGCCGGCTTCGATTCCCATTCCACACGAAATAAATATTTCGAAGTACACTTTGTTGTTCCGGAATCTCGCGTGTGCGCATTTGAGATTTTGTGTTAGTAAACACATCTTAGTTTTTTGTAGCATAGCTAATTCAAGATCTTATGAAAGGCAAGCCAACAGCTGATTTTAGTTTCACGATAATTACATCGTAAAACTAAAATCAGTTCAGAAATAGTAACAAATTTTAATTATAGTTTCATATAATGTGCATGAGACATATTTATTATGTTTACCTACAATAGTCGAACTTCATCCCGGCCAAAACCAGTCGTAAAAACGTGAGTAGGTAGACACGAGGTCTGTTTCAGTTCGAAACTAGTTTGACAGTCCCGAAATAAAAACATAATTAAAACAGGTAACATCATACACAATTAAAATATGTTGACAGGCACACAACCCCGCGTAGCTTCGCTACGAGACTCAAGCAGCCTGCGCCACTTGTGTGGGGCCACGATTCTTTCACCACACTTCGGTCTGACGGCGGCCCACTGCGTGCTGAAAGATGAAGATCAGTATATATTGCAGTTGAACAACTACTGCGTCGAAGGTGATCCTCTTCCGAAAGCCGAAGTATTGGAGATTATCAAACACCACCTGTATGATACGTAAGTATTTCACTTGTCTTTACATTGATAATCTTGTAGGTACGTTTATCTACGAGTACGTCAATATCTGCGCATCTGCACTTGCCTATGCAGATGGACAATAATTTATAAGGTATACTTACTGCTACGCGAGACTAAAGGTTTTTGAAAATGTATTCCCGTAGTTTTGCGTAGCACAGTGTTTCGTACAAGGAGCCCTTGCTACAAAGATCGCGCTACGCGCTTTCGTAGCACAATCACCTTCGTGTTTTAAAATCATGATACAAGTCGCACAAAAGAAAATTTAATCAATATCTAAATCGCCTTACATACATCGTATACAATAAGTCCAATAAAAAAGTGCAAGGGTAACAAACAGAGGGACCGGTTGCTGCAGGGATTACGAGTATGATCGAAGTAAATCCGCGTCAGCGCTACAGCTCCACGTTCAGTCACGTTGTATGGTTTCAGGATCACGAGAGCACATGACGTGGCTTTGTTGCGGGTCGCCCTACATCTCCGTGACGTCACCTGGCTTAACCGATCGCTCTTGCCTACATCCTCGTTCGGGATATCAGGTGATTTTCTGATAGCTTATGGACGTAGGTGTAAGGAAGATTAAGTAGCTTAGAATTCTACATTTGTTTATGTTTTAGAATCCAATGCATGAATTCCATTCGAATATTCAAAAAAAATATTTTGTGCTCCATTATGCTTTGTGTTATTGGCGTAAAATTTAAGCGCAATAAGATACGATTACACAACCCAAAAAGATTTGTGAAATTAAAATATTTAGATAAGCCGTCCGAGTGTAAATCGAAAGTTAATCCTGCTCTGCATTATACTTATTTAAATATAAACACATCTGCAGTTATTCGAGTAGGATAAGGTCACATTAATATTTAGATCGTCTAGTTCAGATATTATTCAAGTCCTTTATTGGGGGCCGTCGACCACGTTTCAGGTGAATGTACAATATACGGGTACGGCTACAAAGATTTGGATACAATGGAAACTTCGGAGCGACTGTTGGCGGGCACGTTGCGCATAGTTTCGTTGGACGAGTGCACCGGAGCCCTGGGCCCGTACCTAGCGCCCCGGTATGACAGCGGCATGATGTGCGCTGTTGGCGACGGAGTCGACGCCTGCCAGGTACCGTCAGGCAAACTAATTAACTCAATTCATCTTGATTACAGTTTCTAAATTTAAATACAAGTGCAGTATCTTATTATATTAATTTTGGGGGGACAAACACAAGTCACAACCTCACAACGTACATAGGGAAGTCGGTATATTATTGCCTGTTAGGGTATATTTATGTTCTGTGGATTACACCGATTTATCAACCCGCTATGCGCACTACGCAAACTTATCTATAGGTAGAGGTATAGCGTGGCGTCATTAACCTGCACAGTAAGATTGTAAGCTACAACTATTATTCGTACCGTAGATAACATTTTACTGGATTAGAGTCTTAAAAAATAATGTTAGTAGCTAGGTAGGTACTATTAGGTATCTGTACTAGACTATACAAACATACAACACTTTGCCTTTACCGATGCCGTAGCCTTCGCGAGCCGGCGGCAAAATGACATTAACGTATTGATGAGCCGGGTGAAAGGCCCTAAAAGTTAAAGGAAGTGTATAGAGTGCCGCTAGCGGCATTCTATCACTATCGAGTAAAGAGCCGCAATTTGCAGCATAATTGTGGCGCCTACTTAAAACCAGATAAAGTGCCAAGGATTGGCCATTGTCACTGAAACTTGTAAATTTGGTTGAATGCGCTGCTTTTTGATTTATATTTGTTTTAGCTAGTGATTTATGTCAGTATGTCACTACAATGACTGAATAAACGTCGTTAAAAGATCAAGTGTCATATACGAGTATTGAACAGTTTGTGTACTCGATTGTGATTGTACTGTTCAACTTACCCTCGTTCTGCTACTTTGTGGCTTTACTGACTAGAAGCAGTAAATTCAACTTTTGTTTGTATTTATTTGGCAATTTAGCAACACAAACGACTGGAACGGTAGGATTAGCCAGTTTCGAAGCTCAAGCCAGGATTGCGAGGTATAAAATCATTTGTTATGGACTTTATCGAAATTTGTTGTGACTTTAGATATTTTCGGCCGTAAATCTTGTTTCTAATGTATTCTTAATGCGTTACGTCGTTTTGTAGTTAGTAGTCATTATGTAGGTACACACAGTTGCTAAGGGTATAAATAAGTAGGTACTTATACCATAGCTACATACTATATCTAAGTAGCTCGTTCAGTGGTCTTTATTTTATTCCAGGGTGATTCGGGGAGCCCACTTATTTGTTCCGGAGGGTTTATCGAAGCAGTGAGTAGTTATGGCATGAGCTGCGCAGTGCCAGGTTTGCCAGGAGTTTACACTAGCATCGGAGCACACTTACCATGGATACGAGAACTGATGATGAATGAATAAATGATTTTATTATTATTATTATATTAATACGTGAAGCAAAAACTTTGTACCCCTTTTTACGAAAATTACGTGGACGGAGTATAAAATTTGTTTAGCACAGTTACAAGTTTTTAAGGAGAAGGGGTGCAGAAAGCTAATATTTTTATATAATACGCATTATAAAAGAAAAAAAACGCATTAGAAAAATTGTCTAATTTCGACCACTAGGCGACCACTAGTAGTAGAAATTGCTCGTATTTTTCAAATAATCAATAACGGGGTTTACCTCCTTCATTATAAAGCTTCTCAGGCCCACTTGCGCGTTTATTAAATGTGTTAGCTAAATAACTCGGAGTTAACAGCTAACTCGCGAGTTAATCCAAAGAGAATTATTGGGTTAACCCTGAGTTAGCTGTTCTGTTAACGCGCAAGTGGACCTTAATGATTAAGTACGTACGGTCAGCAACAAAAGTCGATAAACACTGCTAGTGTGGCACATCATCTAAATTAACACACAATTATTCGATAAATTCTATTTCAGGATTTCATGATAGCTAAGAGTTAATATACATTTAATATTACAACTGTTCCGATTTTAATTAAATGTTCATTTGTGTTCAATTACAGACTGGTGGAGTTTTCATTAAGTAAAAGTTATGTTCACAACAGCAGCCCAATGTGTAGTGTCATTGACTCTGGCAGCCACCAACTGGGGTTTTAATTTTGATTAGACAAATTTCGACAAATTGGCGACAAAATATTGGAGAAAACAGATCTTCGCTAGGTGCCCTAGTTTTTGAGATATAAATGTGGCCCTGCTGGGGAGACTCTCCAGATCGGCCAACTATAAACCCTTATATCTTTTGAACCAGTGACCGACAAATTCTGATATTTGGCGACAAATTTCGACAAAGTAGCGACAAATTTTTTGTGTAATCAAAATTAAAATCCCTGTTGGTGGCCCTGCCAGAGTCAATGACACCAATGTGTAAGTAAGCTTTGGCATTATTTGTTTACGTTTCACTAAGTGATTTTTGAAGCCGCAGTTAACGACCAAACTTGTAGGTTATAGGGAAAAAGTTGTGTAGTCCTTCCGATGATAACAAGTCAGATCTCCGCTTCTTAATTCCGATTAGGATATGCATCAAGATTAGATAACTGATTACAAATCTTTGATCATGATTAGGAAGTTAAATAAAACCAATATCAATGATAAACAATCATTATATTTGATCGACAACACATAAGTTACCGTACATTAGATATTAAGCTATAAATTACATTTGGAACATAACCGCAAAATTAAGTAGTATTTATAGCCGATTTTGTGACCTAATAATTCCAATTATGTACAATATTAACGATAGCACTAGATTTTCCGGACGCCATAATTTCAATACAGTTTTGGGGCTTAAAAAATCTTCATAAGAATTCACAGTACAAAAAATAAATCTCAAGACGTTAACGCATTGAACTAATGGAGGTAAACTTTCAAACAAATCAGACACAAACATTGGCCAGCCAACGCCAACATGCAAGAACCGTTTCCTTGAACAAGCCAATCGTAGCCGCGGGGGATTGACGAAAATTTGTCACATAGTCGAGTTGTTTTCGTAGTTGCTATTAAATATTTTTATCTGATGATTCACTGATCCATTACGTTTGTTTCTTTGAATCTATCACTTCCATGCTAACTACTTTGTTGCACCTGTTTTATTCCATTGAAGCTATAAACACAAGCTGGCAGACATTGGTTTTGGCTGGCTCACATGAAGATGGTAATAACATATTTTGTACTTTATATCTCAATATAAATATCGTTCTCTCAGCAAGCAAGCAATTACAATAATAAATATTTGTTCAAGGTTCCAGCTCAACTTGTATTAAACATAACTATTGTTACATCCAGACATATAGCCATCTAATATAGAAACCAGTATCTTTTCGAGAACTTTGGTCAATCATTTATATTTCTAGAACATTAAACCGTATATTGCACACATAACACGCATATAACTACATCTTACAACACTTATTTTTTATTCAAATTTTATCCTTAGATGTAACTATGATATTTGTCCAGCTTATTCGACATACCCGTTTACTTCTTACTTATTACAAACTTCTGTAGATAATTCGACATTATTTAAATACATACAACCATTTTCTAAGTAAAGGCCTTGTTGAAAGGTTACTAGTTAACACACAATAAAGACAACTCACTAATAACATCTACAACATCTAACATAAAGTCATCTTAACCATACATTAACTAAAATATATGTGAAAATTTAATTTAAAGAATGTAATATAGGAATAGAGGTCCCCTGGGGGTTCACGCAGTCAGATTAGGAAGAAGTTATGTCAATACAGTAGTATAAAAATCGCCTAAATATTTCAATATACTTGTGGCTGAAGTCTTAGTTCGATAATTTTGTTAAGTTAATAATAATAATTTAATTTAAAAAAACAATAATATTATACTTACATAATTATATGGCTATATATTGGGAACAATTTCCCTCTCTCAAAGTCAATCTCAAAAATACAGCAGTACATCAATAACTATGATGTATAAGTACCTACTTGACTAATCTTAATTTATATCTAAGGTGCCTTTATTCTGAAGTCAGAAGCCCTAGTGTGAGTTTCTTTTAACCATCTCGACTTTACGCATCGCCACCCTTCGATGGCCCTTAGACTGGCCATCGAAGGGCCAATCGAAGGGCCAATCGGAGCGCCGAACACGGTCGATGTGTAAAGTCGAAATGATTAAAAGAAACTCACACTAGGGCCTCAGTACACATAATATACACGTATGACATACAAAACAGAGATTTTCAAGATTCGAGTTTTCTGTAATGATGATATATTTTTTATTGCATATAAAAATATGCTTTAACACTGTGTATGGCGCTTAAAAGGCACCTTAAACCATTTCTCCTTTTTGTATGATCGCTGTTCCACTTCTACACATTCATTCGCCTCTGCTATGTGCTAATACCATTATTACATCAAGCAGGGTTCCAACTATAACACCCTAGAATAAGATATCCCTTAGGTAAGGATTAATTAAATAATATTGTCTAACTAACACCATTTTTTAAACATGAGTATAAGTTACACGTAAAACAACTAGGAACAAAATTGTATCCAATTAATTGTGAAATAATAAAGAAAGACCATAATGGAAGATATAACTTTGAAGGCAATAGGTGAACACATCAAGTCGACTAAACCAGACCTCGTCGTGACAGCAAGATGAGATCAAAATCAACGTTATTCTGAAGGGCTTGAAACCAGTCTCATACATTCAAAAGCTATAATTGTTTTGTCTTTTTCAAGCTAAGTAATGCAGAATAACTTGAATTATTTAACTACTTTGTTCTAAAAGTCGACTCGTCAAGAATAACGTACACAAGGCATAAGAGAGACAGCAATTGACTAAACACTACTGAACTAACCGGTGTTCAAGCCCTTCTTACGACTGTGGAACAACTTAAGACCAGTTGAACCATGTCCGACCTTCACCTGTAGGAGTGCTGCTCGTACTCTTCGGTGATTTAGGAGTCTTAGGAGTTTGTGGTTTAGAAGATTCCGAGTTTTTGTCCTCATTAGATCCCTCGACGGGCTCCGTGGTGGATTTCAACTGAAACAAATTATTGAGAATTTTATTAAGGTACGCTCTCGTAACTGAGCTTGACGTTCGATTCCCAGGTCGGGCAAAGTATTACTGGGTTTTTCCATCTGGATATTTGTTTTGTAATAAGAGATTGTTGTTATATTATGGCTGGATAAAACATAACATCACGTCTGCATTCTCTGAAGGGTTAGGCAAAGGTGTCTAGTACTTGCGAATTACGTCATTTGTGTTTATGACCCATTGAATACCCCTTATTCAATGGGTCATAAACATAAGTGACGAACTAATTTGCCATGAAAAGGGCACAAATTCAGACTCTAGGTTGCTACTAAAAATCCAGATGGTAAATCTAAGCTCGTACCCAGCTTTCTATCAAAACTAACACCTCACATACGCTAGTTTGGGGTCGTCCAATTAATCACGTGATGTTTTTAGCAACTTTTTAACCCCCCTTTTTAATTTTTTGGTGCAAAGTATCTTAAAAAAAGTTTTGATTTTACACTTTTTAGTTGTGGTACCTACCCCACATAAATTCGAATACCACTACCTGCTATGTTATCATCATATCATCCACGTATACTAAGTGGGAAAAATACGTATTATTGAAGCTTACTCAAAAACCACCCAAGCAAAGTTAATAAAATTTATATGGGACCAACTTGGAGCATACCCTTTCACACAAATAAAGTATTTTCAAAATCGCTCTACAATTGACGGAGAAATCGGCGGCCATATATATATAAAAATAAAAAATAGATATAAAAATACAGAATATTTTATCTTTAAATAGAAAGAACAAAAAAAAAATTAGGGGGCCGCTTTTCGGTTTAGAAATTCGCGTTACACGAAAAAATAAATGCACGTGATATCTCACTACAACCCCCCTCCGCCTTGTGATATTTCGTGATATTTTCCGTCACCCTCCCCCTTTCGAGCTTCACGTGATTTATAGACGACTTTTTTCGGCCGGGCTGAAGATTCGGCCACTTTTTGGCCGAAACTTCGGTTGGACACGTAACTAATATTGCATAGTAATCGACCGCGTCTGCCTGATAACATACCTTCATATTAGTTTTCGCTTGCATCTCTCGTTCGTAGTCCCTCACGTCTTCTAATGTCATGTTGAACCAATCGTCCATCCAAGCGAACGCCTGGCGATGACCAAGCAACAGGATTTCTCGAATCGCCTGTAAGCAACAATAAGTTGCAGATAAAACTAAACTACATACTATATTCTCGTCTCACATACCACAGAGACCAGTGCGTGTTGCCAGTGATGACATATGGTACTGAAACGATGGGCCTCATTAGAAAGCTGAAAATCACCCAAAGGGCAATGGAGAGGGCTCTGTTTGGAGTTTCCCTAGGTGATCGAATCAGAAATAAAGAGATCTGTGAGAAAATCAAGGTAACCGAAATAGCCCGAAGAATTTCCAAACTTAACTGGCAGTGGGCAGGGCACATTGTACGCAGAAAATATAAGTGATGGGGCCGGAAGGTTCAGGAAGAGTGACCGGAAGCGTTGGAAGGCCCCCATACAAGGTGAACCGATGACCTGGTGAAGGCCTCAGGAATCCGCTGGATGTGAGAAGCACAGAACCAGTCGAAGTGGCGTTGTTTGGGAGATGCATATGTCCAGCATTGAACGTCTTTCGGCTGAAATGATGAAAACTAATATATACAACAAAGTAAAGTTCAATAAACTTCAGCTCCCTTTAAAATCTCCCGAGGGTACCAACCGTGTCGTTATTTTGCGACTTGTTTATGTATGAGAGTCACGCGCATCTTCATATTACTAGAACCATATAAGGAAGAGATATCGTAAAGTGCCGCCTGTGCACACGCTTGTTCATTACAAACTCGAACATGAACTTACTGCTTGAACATACTCCTCGACCCTGGTCTGCAGGCCCCACACCTCGAACTTGACGCTGACGGCTTTGTAACAGCACATGATGGGCTGGTGAGAGTCCCGCCAGCCCTCCACAAGGGGACCTCGTCCAGTCTTCTCAGACTTGAAGAACTTCGGGTCTTCCGCCTCCTTGTAATGATGCGGCTTGATTTCGTCATAAGCTATGTCTAAGAAGTCTACTTCTCTTTGTTCTAATTCTTCTTGAGTCATGCCCAGACACTAGAATTAAATAAAAATATAGTGAAGATCTCTATGAAAACTTGTCCTTGGTTGCTAAAGTCGCAATTCTATAACTCACATTTTCTGTTGTCCCATTATTATTTTCATATCTTGTTTGAATTGAGATAGCAAACTTTGGAATAAAGGAACACTGCAAAAATAAACATGTTATTAGCATAACAGAAATAATACACCCAATATTTTTAAATACGTATTTATTTATTTATCGGCGCACTGGAACAATAGTAGATATAGTCGATATCCACCAAACGGCCGCTATGGCCCACGCACAATGGTTCACTTGACGGACTGAGTGCGGAAACCAAATATAGAACATAGATAGTCGATATATTTAAAAACATTGGAAATAAAATACTTACTGTATATTCTGTGAAGATTCAGCAACATGAAAAAGATTTAAAAAAAATAAGTAAAAGTATTAGTAAATCAAATTAACAGTTGGTAATAAAAAAATTGTAGATGGTTTTTTTTTTAACAGGGACTTTTTTAGTGTTCCATAGTAAACAAGGAACCCTTATAGTTTCGCCATGTTTAAAGAAAGTATTTAATAATATTCTGTATAGGTAAATTCCTTTAAATATCTTAAAAATACAAGTAATAAATAATAATAATAATAAAAAGTTTATTGATTCATAAAAAAAATTACAATATTTAGGTATGACACTGGATCTCGCACTAAGATACCCTGTGTCGCAGGATCCAGAAAATGTATCAGTTGGTAAATAATTTCACATTAAATTAAATTCAATAATCAATTTTAAAAAACTATCAAAACAATTATAGCTCAACTTACATTGGTTCAACAAAAGACTAGGCTAATATGCTAGGAGGAAACACATTATGCTGTACCCCATATTTATAATTAAAAGCAAAGGAAATAGATTAAAAAACCACATTGTGTTGATAGCCAGTGTTTTTTTAAGAAATGTTATTTACCTGTAATAGTGTAAGGGTAATAATTCCAAGCTTTTTCAGTCACATAAAATATTTTTGGTATCAGAGACTGGACCCAGTACGGTAAGTGACTGTAAAACAAGGAAAAGGGAAATATAGTTAACATTTTATGCAGGTACTATACATTTGTATTTAAAAATAGTTCTAGTTTTATATGAGTTGTATAAACTTCTATTAGGTAACATCTTGTAGGTAGCCACTGAGTGAAAACATGCTTCCTTTTTAATTATAAAAAGCAAGTGTTTACTCAGACATTATAAAAATAGAAAAAATGTGTCACACCACATTGACAAATTCGTAAATCTTAATCTTATCTATACAAGATTAGATAAAAAATAAAAATGTGTACTTCCGGAATACCTTAGGCCACACCTAGTACATATTTACTAGCTAGGTTTTGGAAAGACCCAACTATTAATGAAACAGAAATTAAATAATTGATCATCTTTACAAAGTAAAGGCAGAAAAAAAGTCCATAAATTACATCTTGTATATAAATTCAAAGCAATACACACACCTAGACAAGTGTATTCTCTTCTCAGTATACTGTCCCACGCCGTTGATTTCATCAGTGACTTCCTCATTAGCCACTACCTCCACTCCCTCCCCATTGCTGGACTGTTCGAAGCTATGCCGCGCTATCATATACAGCTGACCTATGCGGTACTGGAAGAAAGCATTACAATCATACACATGTTTCTGATAATTCTACATAAATTATAACTGTGAACTTTAAGCCTCAGTTCCAATATATGCAATTAGCGATAAGATGTGATCAATTAAAATGATAAAAGGTTGAGCCAATAGCTGTGCCCTGTAGTTAACAGTCTAGTGAATCATAAGAGATAGTACAAATAGAAAACTAATGCGCACTGCAGACATCAATCTGCAGCCATACATAAACAATGATAAAGCTATGCAACTTTAAATCAAATGCTAATCTTTCCAAGGCCGTTTTTGTCGTAAATACAACCTACTTATCAAAGAAAAGTTTTATGCCATATTATTTAGTTTACAAGGTAGTGTATATAGTTATTTATGATTTTGAAATTTGGTAAAAATACACGTATTTTCTGTAATGAAATATAAATCCTGCGTAGCTCAAGCAAAGTGGATAAGTACCTCCTCGACTGTCATCGGCATGCAAATTCTGAATTCCTTTGTTAAGACCATTTTCTAAATTTGATCAAGTTAAAAACAATATTTCCTTTCTGAACCGATATTAAATTCTGATTTCAGTAAGCACACAAATTCACAAAATCACGATTGCAGTTGCACAAAATATTCACCAGTTCACTCAGTTCAGTCAGTATGTCTTCTTTGACTTGACGGTGAAATTGTATTGACATTTCATTTCTCATTGAGATTTGACAATTCTCATTTCTACTTATGGCATTAGTAAGTAGGACATAAAAATAGATACAGTAATTGTACATTTATTTGTGACTAGATCAATGATCATGAGTGATTTAAAATCAGAATTGTAGCCTGTCATGTACATTTTACAATTTGTAAGGCGCTTAAATAGGGCCCAGATTGTGCCATTACTATCAAACTATCGACCACCGCCGCCGCCTCCTGTCTGAACAATACATTATATTTTTATTTCACGGTTGTCAGACTTTCGGGCTCCTGACCACCTGGAACGTCAACCATGAAACATCTACGAATAACAGCCAGGCCGAATTCTGTTAGGTCTTGAAATGAATACTTTATAATAATTTGTATACAAAGGTAAAGTGCGTTTCATCAAATAGCTCCTTTGCCGTAATGTTGGCTCTGCGCTACGGTTTCCTATGTGAGCGGTGACCGCTCATGGTAGCGCCGTGCCGTAGCCTATTAGTGTTCGGCCTACAACAGTGGAGCCAACATTACGGCATAGGGACTATTTGATGAAATGCACTTTACATGTTACTCTCCCGCCCCAGGGCGCTCAATCTTAGTACAAGAAACTGGGGACAGATCGCTGTCCCCGGTACAATGATATAAAATCACGAACTATATGTACAAAATAAGTTTGAAATATGTTTTTTTATTTTGCTGGATTATAATCGCAGAAGTTTTCACCAACTAAAGATATGAGATGGCAGCTCTGAAGCAAAACCCAGCACTAATACAAAATAATGTCTGCTAATCTGTGCTTTGTCTGTAATGCTTTTTGTGATCTTTCTGCGTTATGTTGTGAGAATCATTAGTCTGCCTTCCAGTGCCCGCCCTGCATATGGCCGTATGGCTGGGACAACCATTGGATTGACGAGGACCAAAGAGGCACGGAGGGGTTTTGGATGTAATGGATGGTCAACCATTCACGGACCGACCTTAGCGAGCGTAGGTTAACCTCGATTGGTCCGTGAAGCTGTTATTACATTACAAGACTGAGCCACGAGCCACTCAAACTTTGTAATGTGTATCCGAAAATTATCCTTGGTAAATGACATTGACATTGCTTGGCTGACAGTTAACTGACTGATGGAGGTCGACTGATGGATGACAACAAAAGTGGAAACTACCAACAAAATCGTTATTGATCGGCTATCAGTTTTTAGTTTAGTTCCGCTGTAAACTGTTAGATAAAAAGGCTCAATCGTATTAAATTTCAGCCATCGTCCGAAGAAAAAGGTCTGATAAATTGCGCTAGTGCCACATTGTTGTGATTGTGATAATTAATTTGTATTATAAAATGGATCCCAAGGAAGTGGTAGAACATCTAGTTGCATTAAAAGTGATGAGGTTGACCAAACCCGCTTTAATAAGTCCAAAAATCGTAACATGCGATTCTAAAGATTTACCAGGTAATATATTAAACAATTACCTAAAAGACGATGCTACTTCTGTCACCCAAATGGAAACCCTTTCTGCAGGCCAGTTCCTATTACTTCCTCAAAGTTTCGGGAATATTTATCTTGGTGAAACGTTTTCCTGTTATGTTTGCGTACATAATGAAACAAATAATCCTGTGCAAAGCGTGTCTATAAAAGCTGATTTACAAACAAACTCACAGAGAATATTACTAACAACACAACAGAACCTCTCTCCTACAATGCTTGATGTAGATGAAACTTTAAGTGATGTTATACATCATGAAGTCAAGGATCTTGGCACACACATTCTTGTCTGTGAAGTTACATACATGTCTAACTATAACACACTTGCATCATTCAGAAAATTCTTTAAGTTTGAAGTAATGAAACCATTGGATGTGAAGACGAAGTTTTACAATGCTGAGTCTGATGATGTCTATCTTGAAGCTCAAGTGCAAAATATAACATCTGGACCAATTATATTAGAGCAGGTCTCTTTGGAAAGCTCCCAACAGTTTAATGTTAAATCATTGAATGAAGTTGATGATGGAATTTCTGTATTTGGAGATGTCACTTTACTTCAACCACAAGAAAGCTGTCAGTATCTCTATTGCTTGACACCAAGAGAGAATATTTCGAAGGAAATAAAACTATTGGCAGCTGCTAAAAATATTGGTAAACTGGATATAGTATGGAGGTCTAACTTGGGTGAAAAGGGGCGGTTACAAACTAGTCAATTGCAGAGAATGACACCTGACTATGGAGATATCAGGCTCACATTTGAAAAGTTACCCAGTAAAGTGTCTGTGGAGGAGCCTTTTGATTTCCAATGCAAAATAGTCAATGCCAGTGAGAGGACCATAGACTTAATTCTAAAATTACGCTCACTTCAGGATTCTAGTCTTCTTTGGTGCGGTATTTCAAACAAGAAACTTGGGCCTTTGGAACCTGGCCAATCCTTTTACATAAGCTTAACAGCTCTACCAATAAATACAGGTTTATGTAATATATCTGGAGTATCTTTATTAGATTTATTCCTGAAGAGAACTTATGATTATGATGATTTAGCATCTGTTTTTGTCTATTAAGCTTAATATGTTATAGTAAATATCTATTATAATTAATCAATTCTTTTATTCTTTGTAT
Organism: Agrochola macilenta; assembly: GCA_916701695.1. Lineage (NCBI taxonomy): Eukaryota > Metazoa > Arthropoda > Insecta > Lepidoptera > Noctuidae > Agrochola > Agrochola macilenta. The sequence continues at coordinate 13,209,992 of OU753562.1, forward strand.
GCTGCTGGTGTAGACATGAATTTTCACTCTTTGTAAAAAGCCTTCTCTTGTAATAACGTCCTGTATTTTAGTATAAATCTGTTGAAGGAAGACCACAAAACCTTTAGGTACCATAGCACATTATTTTTACATGCATATTGGGATTTTTTCTCTGGGTTCAGAAATTATACAAAATCAGTATCACTTTTTTTTTATGTGCAACATCTTTCCTGTCGCTTTCCTGCAATCTGCACAGATTGGATAACTCAATCTGTGGGAGTGATTTTGTGAAAAAGGACGGAAGTGATTTGGCCAATGAGCACGTGTAGTGATAAAGTTGGCTATCAGAAACGACCTTGTGTCTTATTGTCGCTTTTTTTTGTACCTATGATCTCATTGAACTATATAAAAAAAGGGTTTTTGGAAAAGAAAGAGGTTCAAAGATGATTTCGACTTTGCTTGATAGTGCTACATGCGTTTTACCGTTAAAGCTATGGTCTCCTAAAATAACGGTGGGCACACCACAGAACCTATACACATGGCCGCACTCGGGACCATAGAGGAAAGTAATATACTCGGGACGACTGTCATGAAAGTGATCACAGCAGCAAATATTTAAATCCTTAGGTTCGCCATACCGCTTCAAAAGATAGTCACCGCTCACGTAGCGTCGGCAATTTACCGGCAAATGACGTCACTGAAACGTTGAACAGCCCCCCAAAGATTTAAATCGCTAGATTTGGCCTCACCGTACTTGGTCACAAAAAAAATATGCCGTATTGAGCTCACGTAGCATTTCCATGACAAACGAGTGCTCGAGTGTAGTCACTGCGTCACCAGTGTTGACTGTGTGTCAGAGGTGTCATAACGATACAGAAGCGCGACTATCTTTTGACGCAGTAGGGTGAATCTAACGATCGTTAGGGCGGGGTTTGCTTTACGGTTTCAACAGTGCTCTCTAGGAAACCACACCAAGTTACTTTCATAATCAACGTTTCAGTAACGTCATTTCCCGGTGTGAATAGTGTCGCTGCAACTTGCAGTTGCGTTGTTGCTAGCACAGAGCATGTAACTTTAGTCGCTAGTAAAATGCGATGTGGTTACCTTGTGGCTAATGTTTGCAGACAGATCGACTCCGGCTGTGAAAATTTCGTCGCAACGTTGTGGTCGGTATCTCCTCCCACACGGTTTATTTTGATGGTCAAATTAACGCCCGTCCAAGTGGTGTCGTTTTAGTGTGGTTAGTAGTACCACCTATGTGTTACACTAGTAACAAGTATGAAGTAAAACGACGTGAGTACGTGACACACGTACGGTAAAGATGTTTAATGGTATACTATGAGTTTTTACCGAAATATACCGCTAAATACCGATAGGCAGCTGGTAAATAACGTTTTACTATAAATTCGAATTCCTATTCTTTTATCCAATATGAGTCAAGGCATTCTGCAATTCTTATACTGATTCTTTAGACAATCTGGCAGCCCCTGCTCCGAGTTGGATATTTTTTAGTCTGCCTGATAGAGGGCGTCGCCACAGGACTTCACAAATGAGGATTGAAAATAAAAATAGGCTAGTTCTATCAGATGTAGATGGTGAGAGATAGTGCTGTAACAGAATCCATTGCCAGAATAGAAAATATTTTTTTGTTTGTCCATGTCATGTTATCTGTCATGTCATCTCTGCCTGTCACTTTTCTGCGATTTTGTTGATTTGGGAATTTTAAGTTTTCAGTACTTCTTTTCGATTTATTCAACAACGGATGATTGTAAACTTTAAATAACATTTACCCTGCTAAATGAAATCTATTTGAGGGCTAAATGAAGATTGGCTTCCGCACAGTTTAATTTACTGTAATCACAATATCGAATGTTCATATTGTGAACAATATTCTGATGTGGCCCAATCATGTCGAGTCGAACTGTAACTCTGTTATCTTAGCAAATTTTATTTCCTTTTGAACGTTGAAGTGTAAAAACGACAACATAATTAACTGAAAAATGGCTTACCAGACGCTTCTCCAGGAATACATGCTCATTCCTCCAGTGACCAGGGCATATACCACGGCTTGTGTTGTTACTACGCTAGCTGTCGTAAGTTTTCTTATTTGTTTACATAATTAATTATACGTGTCATTTGCTGAGTCATTATAGCTTTTTTTTATTGTACAGTTGTACCTACATTTAAAGCTTTGGTGAAACAATTTGTACATAACAATTTATTTCTCTATTTCAGCAACTGGACCTCGTCTCACCATTTCAGTTATATTTTAATCCAAATCTCATACTAAGGAAATACCAATTATGGAGGCTAATAAGCACATTCCTTTTCTTTGGGAATTTAGGATTCAACTTTTTCTTCAATATGATATTCACCTACAGATATTGTAGAATGCTTGAAGAGGGCTCTTTTAGAGGAAGAACTGCTGATTTTGTTGTTATGTTCGTGTTTGGAGGTGTCCTTATGATTGTATCCTTTTTCTTTAAGTGATTCAATATTTACTTACTTTTTTAAGTCATTTCAACTTGACTAAATTTCTGGAAGGGATAGTAAGACAATGCTACTATAATATGTCAAAGACTTGCAAATTGCAAAGGAGGCATGTCAAAAAGGTTCAATTTCACTGATGTAATAGTTGGCTCACAACTATATCACCATTGCCAATTAGAAATAAAGGATGACTGTTTGCTGAATATTTTTAAATTTCCTTAACAGTGTTTATTACAGCTGTGTGCTTTCTTCGTGAATTTATTATTTTTAGGACAAGCATTTACCATAATGATTGTGTATGTATGGTCCCGAAGAAATGTCTTTGTGAGGATGAACTTCTTTGGTCTCATGAACTTTCAGGTACTGTATACTCACTATTTTACTAGACCATTTTGGTCCACTATATTTTGTAAAGCATTAGAGAAGTGTTTCATAGTTACATGCCTGTTTTATTATTGATAACAGGATAACACAAGTATACAAAGGTACACAGAATTGATACATATTATTAAGGTCCCTTGATATTACAGTAATAAAGTTGTTTTAATTGAAATGTAACTGATTTTGGTATTTCAGGCACCATACCTTCCCTGGGTGTTACTGGGTTTCTCCGTGCTACTTGGTAATGCAATATCAGTAGATTTAGTGGGTATGGCTATTGGCCATATATATTTTTTTATGGAGGATGTACTACCAAGACAGAATGGGGGTCAAAAAATACTGAAGACTCCAAAGTTTTTGTAAGTGTGTTCTTATTTCAGAACTTTCTGTCTCTCATAATATTTTCATTCTTTATTTTTATAGCATAAGCAGCCTATAGTGTTCCCACTGCTGGGATACAGGCCTCCTCTCTGTGAGGGGCAGTGAGCCGTAATCCTCCATGCGGGCCCAGTGCGGATTGGTTGAATTCAAATGTTTTTGATTTTTCCCACATGCCAGTTTCCTCACAATGTTTTCTTTCAACGTTTAGAGAGCTGCATTTTTTTTTTTTTCAAATAGAGCAGCTGTTAATTCCGAAATACTTTTTGGAATTAACAGCTGGTCTATTTTTATCTTTGTGAATATGTGAAGTGAATACTGCTTTAGGCGTGTTGAGCGATTTTTGGTAGGGGGTAAACTTGTGGATTCGCGGCACCGCGCGCCGTAGTGCTCTACTATAGAATATAAATGGCGCTAATAACAGTTTTAAGTTTTCACTACTGTCGGCAGTATGGTAGTGGAGTGTCCCCATGACATTTTTTTAATATCAATATACATATTTATTTACATGAATGTCTACTGATTTCAGAAAAAAGTTATTTGATCCTGCCCCAGAGCCAGATTATGGGCCACTCCCGGAGCTGGATCACGTACGACCAGGAGGGTTCGACTGGCGCCGCCCTAATAACGAGGACGAGGATGCTAGATAAGCTAGCTCTTGGTTCTACTGCAGATTAGTTGCAATTTCCAAGCCAAAATATTTATTTAAGAATATGCCTAATGATTTCTACTATTTCTTTTGATGCATTTGCATTACTCTTTATAAAATTTGTGATTTTCTCCTTATTATTTATACAATCTACTCCATAGTTATTGAGCAGAGCCTTAACCACGTCGTTTGAGCCACGTCCTAACCAACGTAATCTTCGAGCCAGTATGCGATCGCCGCGTTGGTCCCATCGCCAAAGAGTGCCTTCTGGTTTTCCGATCAAATGAGTGACATACGAACGCAACGGTCGACGTATTCGCACGAATGATCACTTTGGTTAGGACGCGGGGTTGAGGTTCCCATGCAATTTTTTTCCTAGACCTAGCAATATCATAACTGACATGTAAAAACTTAATATTCTTTCAGGTAATTAGTGCAATCGATATTTAATTTAAAGCACCAAGCAATATGTTTTCTCATGGGTAACGGATTATTGTTTTTAAAGGATTATGAATTTGTACAAAAAAAATGCTAGACGCGATTACGAATACGTCATTAGCATTGAATCGATATAATTGTGTAAAAAGTTTATTGATAAGGGTCTGTTAATTGTGAATACAAATGATTGATAAATATTTATAGTTTTATTTTAGTAGAGTTCAAATGCTAAGCTTCGTTACATAGTATAAAATGAAGTCGCTTCCGCTGTCTGTTCGCTTAGATCTTTTAAAAAAAAAACAGCTGTTTCATAGAAAAGTGCAATACCTACGCGGTCAAAATGTATGGGGCAGCTGTTTTTTTTTTAAATAACCGACGAAAAATTTCAACGCAGGGGGCTTCAGAATCATGTACTGAATTCATGGTAACCGTCTTCGCGTCGATGTCCCGGACACCCCGTATATGAATGGTCAAAAGAAAAACTGTCTTATCTGGGACGGGGTGTTAAATTTTCGAGCTCGATTCGCTCTTGCATACTACATTTTCAAAATATTCTGTATAGTTCAACAAAGTAATTCCTGTTTCTGTATAGATGTCTAAAATATTTTTTTTACACTGCAGTGTAATTTACGAGCTCGCTTCGCTCGCTCTACCATCCTATATTTTTCTGATCCTCTAGCTTTTCGGTTGTCGACAAAGTATCCTCTATTTCTGTATCAATGGTCAACAGCAAACCTAACCTTTTCGAGGCAGTGTGCTAAAGTGGGGGGGCCCCCGCCCAGGAATGAACGTTTTAATTTCGTTTTGCCGCCCCGGGCCCCCGACAGGCTTAGTCCGCCACTGAGGAGCGGAGTAGCGGTGTTTCAATATTAACCAATGGAATTGCATAAAACCTCCGCTCCGCTTCAGTGGACAGGGAGTTGCGAACTAGTTAAAAATTCATACAAAACCGGGATGCGGAGCGGGGAAGCGGACCGGAGAAGCGGAGAGGATGCAGAAAAAAACCAGCCGCGGGGCCCGGGGGAGGGGGCGTAGTGTGCCACCGGCCAGTGCGTACGTCGGCTGGGCGAGTATATTATGTGTTTTGCCTCTTTGTTTCGACTTAGGGAAGACCGGGTACAAAAGTAAACCTTTGTACTTTGACACTGGTTTCTAGTTAGTTATCATATTTTTGATAATATGAATATAGCTACATACAAACTTCGATTATGCTCTGCTTTGTATCTAAATTTATCTCATTATTTGCTGTTTATTGTGAATTACAGAGATAAAAAAGGCCTCTCCTCCATGAACTGTAAAGTAGCATCGGAAAGCTTCTGGTTTCGATTCGTACGGAGGGTCTTTAAGATGTTAGACCCGATTGTATGGACAGTTTTCATTATAATCGCCCATGGAGCTCCCTAGATACTCGAAACGATTCTGAAGTTCGAGCTGAAAGCTTTCGGGGTTTTGGATTTGGATCGGTGCTGGACGGAGCGTAGACGTCATCAGACTTAAGACCCTTACCATACGGTGATCACTCTGGTTTTCAACGCGTTGATCACATATCATCATTTAACATTTTGCTTCTTTGTCAACATAATGAAGTCAATTTCATTTTTAGTTGCACCATCAGGGCTCTGCCAGGTTCACTTTCTAAAGAAGGAGCTCATCATAAAGAGGCCTTCCTTCTCCATAAAACTGGCCAGTAGGTGACGACGACCGTCGTTACTTTTGTACCCGATCTCCCCTACAATTATTTCTTTTTGCACTATGTCATGTCATCCTTTTTGTCAATGTCACTGTGCACAATCCGCAACTCCGCTCAGCTACCTCGCTACGCACAGTCCGCAACTCCGCTCCGCTACCTCGCACCGCACAGTCCGTAACTCCGCTCCCCAGACTCGCTCCGCATCAATGGACAGACACTGTCCGCAACTCCGCTCCACTCCGCTGCCATTCTCCTCTCCGCTGCCTCGCTCCGCTTCAATGGAGCCTAAGGGTGAAGGGGTGAAGTTTTCTATACCTACTTAAAATTGTCTGTAAAACCAACATCTAAACTAATATTATAATAAAGAGATTTGGTATGGGGAAATTTTGAACCCTGGGAAAGGTGCTGACTACTTTTTATCGACATATCACGCGGGCGGAAGCTAGTTTTATAAAATGGTAAAGTCGTTTTAACCTCACAATATACCTACCAATATGCTATATACTAAGATGTATGTAGGTATCGTAATGTTTCTTGCAATCAACAGCTGCTTTTCAACTAACATTAGATTATCGCATCAAAATGAATAGTCATTCATCTTAATGATTTAAGTACCTATTATAGTGTATTTCCTACTAATGTCTATTCAAATCTTTATTTCCACATAGATAGACAAACATCGACTTTATGTGAATTTAAATACAGATGATTTTAGACTGACTAGTATTGTTGAAAAAGTCATAAAAAAATTAAGTTGTAGCGCAAACTGAACCTTATATCTAATTATAAGATTCAGTTTGCAACAACACACACGAATTAATAGGAAAAACAACTGTAATGCGTAGGCATTACAGTTGTTTTTCCTATTAATTCGTGTGTGTTAACATGTTTGGCAAATAAATTGCGAACGCAATATATCTATACAATTTAAAAAAAAGTGTGTTTGTAATGTCAAAATAACAGCATTTTTTACAAAATATTTATGAAAGTATATAGGTACAGTACTTATAAATGATATATTATATATATTATAATATTAATATAAAAAATAATTTTTTGTCTGTCTGTTTGTTTGTTCCGGCTAATCTCCGAAACGGCTGTACAGATTTTGACGGGACTTTCACTGGCAGATAGCTGGTGTTGATAACTTTATAAGGAGTAACTTAGGCTACTTTTATTTTAGAAAAAGTATTAGGGTCCACGCAGGCGAAGCCAGGGGGCAGTAGTTAGTTGAACTATAAGAAAAAGTAAGATGCTAATATTTTTTGCTTACCACAGTCATGGTTTAACATCGGGTGAGAAGTAATCAAAGATAAGATCGTAATCAGAATTGTTTATTCTATATTCACGCAATATCATGGTGAATGTTAAAAACACAATTACAGTTGATAAGTCCAAGTCAATAAGTAATGATAAGCGTTTGATCAGTGACTACTTACAGACAATACCTTGACATACTTTAATAAAAGCGTAGTAAATTGTTATTCTACTTTCAAGATAGCTCTTTGCTACTGATTTTTATTTACAAATTGTAAGCCACGACTAATCTGGCTGAGCAATTTGGTATATCAAAGAACTCTCACTAAATTGGTTAACACGACGTTTGAACATTAAGGTCACGGCTAAAACGAAACTTACAGAGCCCAAATACAACATTGAAACAACAAGTCAATAGAACGCCAATACAATTATGATCTGCTTAAGGTGCATACATATAAGTTTGTTGTGAATCGTTTAAGGATCCAAGCGTTACTCGAATAAATTATCAGTTTGCGAACTATTTACAGAGCAATGAGTGAGCTATATTAGTTTCATTTTACCTGCAACGTAATTTCTATTATTAAAATAAATTTCAAATGCACTTTACATAATGATTGCAGCTAATGATTTTACGATAATTATAGCAAGTTATTACAGCCAATATAAATAAAAAAAAAATTGTTTATCGTTTCAAATTAAATTATAAAAGCTGCAAAGGTTTAAATAATCGTTTAAAAAAAGGCAGACACACAATCATTACACATATAATTTACATAAAAATTTATAAAATAACATAAAGTGTCTTAGAATAGAACCGTTAGTTGTGATAGTTTCAAATATAGTTTCGTAACATTATTAAAACTACTAGTAACAACAAGAACAGCATATCTAGTTGTATTCAGTCTTCATTCAAACTCTCACACTCAATTCCAAAACACAGTTGATTGTAAAATCAAATATTTAAGAAGGATATACTCATCAACTTTGTAATCACAATAATAAAACTATATTCTACTATTTTACAACTGGGCCAACAAATATCAAAATTATTAAAAAGGCGGCATGATATATTCTCACGTTAAATACAGTTTGTTCTTTAGTTACATCCCTATTAAGAAGGAAAACAATCACAATAATATCTAGTACACAATGCGTTGACCCGTACAAGCCGACTTTTCAGTGCTCTAACAATTGGCTTACACTGTGTAATAGCGATTTCTTTGACATTTCATTAAAACATTATGATTTTTGAACAAATGTAAATGAGCTAGTATTTTTCGCTCGTATTAATGTTTTCCAATTATATGAAACATTATCGATTATAACAGTTGTACAGAGCACGCACATGTCTTTTATAAAGCGACTAAAAAGCCAACGTTGATATTCTATCAAATTGTAGTAAGTTTGTGTACAATCACAAAATAACAGATAGTGGGTCTGTTCTTTTCAAAGATTATTAATGTCGGTCACGGATAACTTTCGCTGACCCAATTACATTCAGAATTCTCTCAAATCTTACAACAAGTAAACGGCACTTTGTTTTCAGCATTACAACAACATCAAGCAGCTTCATGTAAATCACAATAATTTAGAATCGCAACAGTCAGATCATGGCGTCACAGCGTGATATCTCTGAATAAACAATTCTATTTGACAACAAAGGTAGACAGAATCAAGCTTAGGAGGTGACCTATTGATGTCTACATGGCCTGGCCCTGTACATTACAATAACACATACAATAACTTTTGAGATCATACAGAAATATCTAGTATAATAAAAACTGAAGTTATATAGTACAAAAAGTATTTACACATTACTATGCACAATGTAATAATTAAACGACAAATATACAAACAAAACAGATTTACAGAAACACATCTGTCTCGTAATGAATCAAATGAAGTGGGCACCTCCTTCACTTTTAACCAAACACATCCAAAAATAATTACAGATCAATGACAAAAAAGGGTTCCAAACTTAATTTTTTTGGCTTCGTTGTTTATTACTATTATTCAACTAAATTTTGTAGTAATCTTGAACATAAATGTACCTAGAATCTAGCTACATAAATCACATGGGGACATTTTCATAGCGCTACGATAGCAAGTAGCACCGTTATGTCGTCCGGTTTTCCACCTGCAAACAAAATATGGAATCAGTCATGACGATTCATGTGATGGAATTGAAATTCCTAATGGCTTAGATAAAATAATTGAAAATCAATTAAGTTACGTTACAAGTTTCATAATATTGAGAATGTTTTGGGAAAATAGCAACACAAAGAAATGTTGAATTGCTTTCATCGATTTAATTTACTTAGCACTCAATCTGGGTCTGACACCTGTTATTGAAACCAGTACGATGCTTTCTTCTTACTCACCAATGGCATCAATGCCGTTCTGTCGTGCGCTCTTAGCGAAGGGCGACATATAGCAGCCATCGAAGGACAAGTTGCGCGCCATCCACGCGATGGAGTTGGCGACGGCCTGCAGCCGCTTGGTGTCGCCAGCGAGCCCCTGCGCGCGCCGCATCTCCGCCACTAACACGGGCTCGGGAACGTTGTCGAACACTCCGTCCGTCGCCACCAGGATCACGTCACCGCACTCCACTGTGAACTCTGCCGTCTCAGCTGATTCTGGTCTAAAAAAGAATAATGTTCTAAATTAAGACCACGTCTCAAAATAATGATGTTGTTTATTAACAATTTTTTATTGTACTAGCATACATGGACCATACGGTGCTAAAGTCCGACCGCATAAAGACCACATGTTATCAAAAGTTTGATAAATTATTTAATGCAATCATCCAAATATCCACTGCAGCTTTTGATGACAACTAAATTATACAACATAAAGTATTCGACAGTCTGTTAAAAATTTAGCTAATAAAATGATATTTTGTAGTCAGGGTCAACAAGTAAATTTGCCTTACCAACAACTTTATAAATATTAATTGTTACTATTATAATTTGGAAAAACCCGAATGAGAGGGTCTGGCAGACGGGCAGATAATTTATTATTAGGTTTTCCTCCTATTCTACTAATACTACTGGGTTTTGCATGGAGTTTAGGCATGACACGGTAGTGACACTCAATGATGACACCATTAAACAGATATCTTTTTACCCTTACCCTCTATAAATAAGAGTAAAAGTGGTACGATTCATCCACGCAGTAATGTTATCATGATCACTATGTAAACAACGCGCTTTTAATGCAGTGATAATATGTATGATGTTGAATGTACACTATTTTACGTGGACAGAGTAAGTGCCTATTTCAATGTTTATGCTTACGACGGATCATATGATAAAAACTGCCACTCCAAGAACTTATCGATAGTATTTTCTCACAGGTGTTAGTCGAACCGGCTTTTTCACATTTAAGAATGGGTCCAGTATTTATGGTGTGTTCTGTAGAAAATACCATGATGTATGAAGAAACTGTCGTAACTAGCAAAACTCAACAACACTAGACGGCGAAGGGCTTATGTAGGCTTGCCAGATGGTCGGGCAATCCGGGAATGTCCCGGAATTTTGAGCATTTTTTTATTTTTGTTCGACAGTTTTAAATAATATTATTTGTTCTTGAGGGGATACGAAGGTTTTTTTTTTTTTGTGGGCGAATCAACCAGTAAGCTGTTGGCAGGTGTTCACTTTTGGTTACTTATGTTATTATAATATTATAGAAATACACTATGTATTTTGAGGTATTTCAGGTAAAAGCCTACCTACAACTCCTAAAATAAGAATTATTATATTGAAAATAACTTCCATTTTTTATTTACCGTTTAAAATAATCAACAAGTAAAAACATTATTGAGGCTTATGATTATTTATTTTAATATATTTTATTAGGGCTCGACTCCTATCAATTGTTCCGGTAATGATAAACCTGTATCTGGCAACCTTAGTCTATGCACACGGAGTCTGTAATACACGTGTTCCGACTTTCCGAGTAACGTTTTCTACCTTGAAAAGCAGGGCTGGTTACGTTTACGTTTGCAGCACGTCGACGAGCGGCTAAGAGTCTATAATACCTCAAATTGCTCAGCATGATTCTCTGTTATATCGAAAATACTGCAGCACTAATTTTGAAATGAATATATGGTAAAGTTGAGGATATGATATTAATTACTATGTTTGACGAAAACACGATTCCAGAAAATTTTCTCGTCAAAAAAAAGTCAGAAGGTAATGACTTTTTTTTACCGTTATTTTTACCGTAAAAACAAATTAACATTAATTTATCGGAACCTTCTCCCCGCCGATCAGTCTCGCTCTCACTCAGTCCAGAAGCAGCAGTGTGCGAGATAAGGAGTGAATTTGAGCTGAGGTTAATACCTTAGCTCAATCAGCAAATCATGCATATGGTGTTTAAGAGTTCATAATTGGAGTCTTAAACACCATATGCATACGCAGCTATACCACACACCAAACCCATTCTTGTAACTACATAATTCTTCTAAAACGTTGCAATTGAAAATAATAAATAACTATACTCCATATATTATAAATAATGAGAAGAACAACAGAGCACTTCACGAGAGTAAAAAACATTGAACTTTATTCTTTATCATGCACCTATAGCGACATAGCGTGGCACGTAACTGGGGCGCCAAGACGTAATCACTCAATTCTAGGATGTAGGTATACCAGGCATGTAAGTAGTACTATACCATCCATCTTCCCTAAGGTACCACCCCCCTCTCATCTCCACGCACATACGTACACTCAACACTTCCCACATAATTATGCACATAACACGCCAGGACACACAACATGCATACATCACCAACCACCAAAATACACTAACTTACACATCTGTACTTACACAACTTACCAATGAATTTAACTCTGAGTGATGTCTGGTATGTACCGAAGCTTACCAAGAATTTGATATCTATACTAGCTGCACAAGATAAACTGCAAAATAGTATATTTATTTCCACCACTAAAGAGTGTAAGAGTGAGGCTGGAATTAAACGGTTGGAATTAGGAACCAGAGTGGAGGACTGTATAAGTTACAAATGAAGACAGTTCTACCAAGCAAACCTGTAGAGATTAATGTTGTTAACCCATCGTGCTTACTTCAGTTATATCATGAAAGATTTGGTCACCAGAACAAGAAATACTTCAAAGATCTTGTCCACAAGAGGGAACTGGGGATTAATTTAAATTATAAAGATGATATACAGTGCGAAGGCTGCATTTATGGAAAGGCACAGCGTCTTAAATTTGGCAAAAGAGAAAGACCTAGTATGACTGGAGAGCTTGTTCACGCCGATGTATGTGGACCATTCCCTGAAAGTTACTCGAAATGTCACTACTTGGTTCTTTTAAAGGATGACTTCTCCGCATTTCGTTTTATTTTATTCGAAGCAAAAGTGAAGTAAATGACAAGATTATTAAATTTCTTTAAGAAGCCAAAAATGCTGGATATACAGTCAAAGCAGGGAATAATCCAGCGGTTCACGATGCCATACACGCCCGAACAACATGGGTGCGCAGAATGAGAGAACAGGACTCTTGTGGAAACAGCTCGTTCATACATGCACGCACGAGACGATTACCACAGGCCCTGTGGGCAGAGCTTACCAATACAGCTGCATACGTTTTGAATCGCACGGGACCCACAAGAGAAGAAGGGAAAGTACCGTATGAGCTGTGGCATAAGAAGAAGCTTAAGATCTCACACTTGCCTCTGATAGGGAGTGAATGTTTCTTTATATTCATAAAAGGAAAAAGCTAAATAAGAAGGCTGTAAAAGGCAGACTTATTGGATACGATAACGATGACGGATATAGCATCTGGCGTGGAAAACAGATCGGAAGATCTAGAGATGTCACCTTTTGTCCAACCATGAAATTGAAAATCCCAGCGGCCTTGGGACCTGGTGGTAGGCAGATGTTAATTTACCAGTAAGCGGTGTGAGATAGAGGGAGAAATAGTAACTGAAATAGTAGCAGCAAACGAAGGCGCTCGTGAACTCGTTGTGGGTCCAGAGAGTATTCAGCTCACTTACTAACATGGATGGCGTACCCACATTAAAAGTAGAGAATGAAGCCGCCATACGTCTTGCATACAATCCAGAGTTCCATAAGCGGACCAAACACATCCGAGTGAGACATTTCTTCGTAATAGAAACTGTACAAGACGGACTTGTGAATGTACAATAGACCGGCACTGCTACTCAATTCAGTGGCGAACTAACAGTGGGGCGGAAGGGGCGGCCCGCCCCGGGTCTCCGGTCTTGGGGGACCCCCAAATGCCTCCGCGTTCCAATGATCATGGGGTCTCAATTCGAACAAAATTAGTCTTGAAGAAAATTCAATAGATGGCAGCATAGTTAACAATTATGAAATTAGGCAGATTATGGCTGAAGTAAGATTAGTCAAAATCATAACTTCCTTGATTAGAATGTTGCAACATAGTTTAGTTGGTTGAAGTTCCACTTCTACTGTGTCCCAGCACACATATTTTTTGGGATTAGTCCGCCACTGACTCAATTGTTAGATATTATGATCAAGGCCGTTCCTAGGCCAAGACTTGTTATAATCCGAAATGACCTGGGTATTACAATTCCATACACTTAATTAATGAGGGAAAGTGTTAAAGACTGCATACGAGTAACATCAAGTGTAGGTTAAGAAGTCTTTAGAGCTGCAGTGACATAAAAAGAAAAGACATTGTGCCAGTGTGGTGTATATCAAGAAAAAAACTGTCAAATAATAATTGTTATAGTATAGTACAAATGTAATGTAATGTGTGTAATTATGTGTGTTTTGTGTGTGTGTATGTGTGTAATTTATTAATTTTGTTTTGTTTTGTTTTGCAGTGCCCTTACAGGGTGCATGTTTGAAACTTTTACTCTTATTCCAACCTATGTACAACATGTTTGCAATAAACTGATTTGATTTTGATTTTTGTGTACGACTTTCATACATATTATATTATTTTCGTTATAAAAATCTTTCACTGGAAAAGGTACCTGCATTATGAAGTCTATTTGATGAGTTTAAAAAAAGCGCACATCTCTGCTCAGGTGAAAATAGAGAGTGCTCAGTTATGAGCGTGCATTCTCAAACTGGGCAACGTCGCAAATAGATGTCAATTATTTCGCTGTTTTGATTAATTTAGCAATATTACTGTATGGAAACATGAAATATGGCTAACTAGTGAACTAGAATTTTAATAATGTATTGCATGTTGTAACCGTTTTAGGTGTAAAAAAGGCAAATATGCGACTTTGCTAACTTTTAGAATAAACGCTCTTTAATAGTATAGGATAGCTCATACTAATTCCATGTATAGAACATACTAATTACATGCTGCCATGACAGTTCTTACTAATTCCATACTGCCATGTCATTACTCCGACTAGTAAATAGTTATAGGTGGCACACATTACCGCACGAGTGCAGTAATATAAAGTAAAAAGCACGCATGTTTAATACACTGCATTATGAACCTAAAAGCGGTTCATTATGAGCCACTTTACGAGCAAGTGTGTGGAAAAGATATAAATAGTGACGACAGTGTGTCGTTTGTTTGATGTCAATGATGTAATTTAATAATAGTGTCAACAACCTCACAGCTATTCTATTCTTACATTGTGACGTCATTTACGAAATACGAATTACCGTGATTCTGATTACACATTAGGATTTATTTTAAAGGGCAAATTCTTTCGTTAATCGTACCAATAATAAACAAGTAAACACAATTCCATAAATTTGAAGCGAATGCACAAGTTTAAAGATCTGGCAAATATCCAATGAGCTAAAAACTCTAATAATAGTACATACAGAAATACAACAGCTGTATGTGGAATGAGCACATGACTACTAGTCTCGTGGTTGAAGCATAATGTGTCTTATGACTGCGGAGACTAAATCTGGATAAGATTAAATATGTAACGCATATTTCATGTTTCCTGTCCGCTAATTCTCGTGATAAGAAAATCCTAATTTTTAGTCAACCAATTAAGAAGAATTTCATTGCGGTGTTATTCAACCTATTAATCTCTTCTGACCCGCAAACGCGATACTACAAGGTCATAAAAGTTCATTAATGTGCTCTGTATTTATAATGAGTCTGAATAAAACTGTTACGTAATATTGACAATGTTAGTAAATATAATTTATTTGTAAACCTTTAGTAGGTACAGTACGCAGATGTACGAGAGGTGTTCAATAAATAGTGAGAATGAGTAAGACGCAATTATCTTTTATTATATGTTATTTTATTTTTCGACGTAGTCACCTTTCAGGTTTATACACTTTGTATATCTTTTCTCTAATCCTAAAATTCCCTTTCTAAAAAAATCTTCTTCCTGATCCCTTAAAAAATCATTTACGGCGGCGACTACTCCGTCATCATCTTCGAATTTCTGGCCCCTGAGATGTTCCTTTAAGCGCGGAAATAGGTAAAATCACTAGGAGCAAGGTCCGGTGAATATGGAGGATGTTCCATCAATTCGAAGCCAGCTTCTTGAATGGCAGCCATCGCAACTCTGGACTTGTGCGCAGGGGCGTTATCTTGGTGAAACAAAACAACTTTAGCGAGTTTGCCACGCCGTTTCTTGCGTATTTCCTCACGCAACTTTGTTACTTGTCCTGCGTATATAGTCCCCGTAATAGTGGCTCCATGATAAGATATTCGATCATTACCACCCCTTGGCTGTCCCAGAAAAGAGAGCCCATGATCTTTCCGGCGGATGGAATCGTCTCAAATTTATTTGGAGTTGGAGATGACGGTCGCTTCCAAGTCATGGACTGTTGTTTCGTTTCCGGGTCATAATGGTGAAGCCATGTTTCGTCCATAGTTATGAATCGAGCCAAAAATCGGTCAGGATCTTGTTGTAACAAATCCAAACAGCTTTGTGAAATTCTCAGTCGAGTTTGTTTCTGCGCGTCAGAAAGCATTCTGGGCACCCAGCGCGCTGACACTTTTTTCATACCCAAATGGTCGTTTATAATATTATGGACACTTCCTATCGAAATATTTACTTCTTCAGCTATAAAACGAACAGTAACACGACGATCCGCCAAGACAATATTTTCAACTTTTTTAATCATTTGTTCAGTCACTGCCGATATGGGGCGTCCCGTTCGTGGGTCGTCGTTAGTGGAAGTTCTTCCTCGCTTGAACTCAGCACACCAACGCGCAACCGTAGAATATGGAGGAGCATGAACCCCTAATGTTGCTCTCAAGTCTTGATTTACCTGCTCCGTAGTAAAATTTTTCAAGCAGAGATATTTTATTACCGCGCGAACTTCAATTTTATCCATTTTTAAAAACACGTTCCGAAACGACGCAAACAATAGACTTCTACTTTAAAAAAACAAAAGAGAATTAATTGCTTTTTTTATTATCATCTTAACTAATGTCTGGGCTATGCCTGCCAGTATTATTTTTTTTTCTTTCCAAGGAGAATGTATCGCATTCTCACTATTTATTGAACACCCCTCGTAGATGGCCATTGTAGGTAAGCTAAAACTATAATGAATTAAAATCACAGCATCACTTCACCAAGATCAAGTATTGTCGATTTGTCGTCAAGCGTAACTAAGATGTCTCGTTCAAAGTAGCAAAATAAATATAATACCTACCCTGATACATGTTTAGGAAACCGACAATGATATTTAATTTTTTTACTTGCATGACACGGTTGTTATAAAGAGTCTTTCATCGTTGTACTGAGCTAGACTGAGTAGGTATTTATGGGCTCACAATACATCTAAATTACATAAACCGCTCGGTGCCAGCTACCTAGTGGCCGTTTCTCTGGTTTATACTGCTCCGTAGTAGTAATCCAGACAGACAAAATGATGATGCAAATTATTATGATGGGTGGACGAATACAGCGAAACATTTCGGTAGAAAGCTGCAGCGTTTTAAAAACATAACGGCACACTTAAAAAATGGATTTGGCACGGCACCAAATGAAACTGTCAACAATACGCAGAGAGTTTTCGCTCAAACTATCGTAGAATGGCTGACATTCTTATGGCAAAAATAAGCATAGTGCAGTTCAATTTCGGACGAAAAATAAATTCGAAATTTTGGTATTATTTATATTTCTAGAGTGTCGCGCTGCAAAAGAACTAAAACAAACAACCAACTTTTGAATGCAGGTGTGCGTGACAGCTACGTCTAAAGCGTCGTATAGACCGGCGCGACGCGACTCTAACAAAACAATTTCTAAGAAAACTTCACGGTAGAACAATTACCGGTGTCGCGCTAGTCTGCTACTTGTCTGCTGGCTTGTGCAAGCCTGTACACTCGCACCACGTCATTGTGCTGTTATTGAGTTTTTCTAGTGTGCGTGCATTTAGCGGCTAACAGTTGGACGCGTTTTTTTTCGACGAGTTCACAGCTTAGACGGTATATCTAGACATATTTATAATATCTTTAATTTGAAAGAATATTGAGTTACCCATAAGACACATTAAGCCTTCAGTAGTATTTACACTATTATCGGTATTGAAGTAACCTTTCGCTCTAATTCTGATTTTATCATCAATAAATTATGACGCACTATGTATACTTCTTTTATCAAATAAGTAGACGCGAGATAAACACATAAATAACAATTCCTGGACAGTCAGTAAACCAGTACAATATCATTTTAAAATAATCTTGATTTCATATCACCTACTCCCGTAGTTTACCTCAAATATTGTTGTTTTAAAATAACAACATTATTGTTTTCTTATTATTGTTCTGTACTATTGTTATGAAACATCATATAAGTTAGTGGGAAATACATAGTAAACTGCAGTTCGAAGACCTAATGTGCACCTTGTGCTGCAAAAAATATTTACCTCTCTGAGTAAATTACGAAAATACAGTCAGTCAGTGGTTTCTGTCACACCAAAGTCGAAAGTTATACATCCATCAAATTAGTGTCGTCACCCACGCGTTACTTACTTATTCAAATATGATTTCTCAATACATAGGAGCTGTTATGTTAGCCCTCCTGGCACGTGCGACTTTTTAATGCGACGATGTTTCATTGCACTGTTTAGCGTCGAGAGTCGAAAATCCAACAGTGTGCTTTTTGACGCGTTGGGATGCGCTCTGTTAAATTCTCATGCTCAAAACCGAGAGTTGAAAATTCAGTGCGCGATAAAAAATCACCCGTGGGTACGAGGGCTTATACGTTATGCTGAAATGTTTGATGTATACCTGTCACTTAGCACATTCCGGTCATGTCCGGGTGGTGGCAGGCTCAACTGGTAGGGCGTGTTGAAGTAATGTTGCTGCTCGTGTGAGCGATGGACCACTCGACCGCCACGCACCACCATGTACCCGCTGTCGCCGATGTTGGCCGCGCGCATCACGCTCTCCGACCGGTCTAGGATCATCACACATGCAGTGCTGCTTCCTATAACAAAAGATGTGTCAATATGAAATCAAATCCTTTAATACAGGTTGTAGGTTTATCACTTTTAGACTAAATAGAAGTAAGTTTTTAGGATTATTTTCCTTTATGAACTTTATTATCCGTCTTAATCAACTTTTTTGTTCAAATTAAAATGTATGTCATTGACAAATTCTCGTTCATTGTAATAAAAACCTTGACGTGAATACCCAACCAATTTATTATCATTATAAAATTAAATTATAGGAAATAAGTAAATGAACAAATAAAAAACAAGAGACCAGAAGTCTTGGTACAAACAAAAAAATATATAGAATGTAGCTGGCATATAGCGTTTATCAGTCATTTATTTTCCTGAACATTGCTATAGATCAATGTTTGCTATTTAACTCAAGAAAAATAAACGAGGACTTTGTATTGTTCAATTGAGGCAGTTGTCTGTAGTAGAAATATTATGTAGTCTTGAATATATTAGATCCCGACCTATGAAATCAGCGTTTTGTATGAAGAATTTTAAAGAAATAAAAAAAAATATTAAGAAAATGTTTGAACATTTTCTTAATTTACATATCAACCATGAATGTTTAAAAACTAAGTTAACGTAATATGCCACTTAGAATAAGCAACAAAAATAAGTTTTGGCTAAGTTAAAACAAATAGTGGTCATTTCTGCTAACGAAATGAGGAGTAATTTTTAAGGTATTTTTTATGTTTATAAAACTATAAGTAATAAGGATTTTTTACTATTGGTAGTTGTCTATGATGGTCATTATTCGATATAATACCAAGCAATTGATGAATATTTTAAATCATAGAAGTGACGAGGTTCTCTATTTGTGAGAAAAAAAACGCCAATTTCATAGATGGGAACCCAATATCTCAATTCTCAATCATTAAATTCTACACGCTGCAAAAGCATAGTCTATCTATATAGCTGAGCCTCTTCTCAAGGAAGTTATGCATGGTTAGTAGAGATATCTAAGAACTTGTAGAAGAAAAATAAGATTTTCATGTCTCGGTTATTGAACCTGAATTTTGCTACAATTGCTTATTACTGTTTTCAAATCAGTGTTTGACTCTCAAGGCATCTTTCCACTATGATGTCCATATTCATTTACATTGGTCGCATAACAACTTCGGAAACCTACAATATAGTTTAGAAGAGTGATGTCTTGTAAGTATGTAATATGTATACGTATACATCTATTCCCTCATAACTTCTAAACGACTCATAAATTGACAAATGAGATATCGTTGGAAACATCTTGATTGTCCGCTGGTTATGTGACGTCACATTAAATTGAATATGGCGCCCTCTAGAGAACATAAAGTAATGAACAAATATTATATATTATTATATTAGTCTGTCTGTGATGTTTTGTTTAACTATACCTTTTTAGTAGACTTTTTTTTTGTAGTTGGTTTTTCGTTTTTATAACTTTTATTTTTTTTACTGTACCTACTATGTTTCTGGATACAGTTTTTTACAAACCTAGTATTGGTTTCTTATGTTCCAATAACTCGTAATAAGACTTGGCCAGCAGGTCCCCTGGCTCTGACATCTTGAAGTGCCCCATCTGGACGAGCCTCTCGCAAGTTTTCATGAGGTACGAGGAAAACTCCCCAGGGTCGATACCGTAAGCACGCCATCCTCCTACACCATCTGCCACACCTATTGAACATAGTTTTTAAGTAACATCCACTATGGGTGATTTAAAGACAAGTCATCAAAATTATGATGAGATGGTAAGTAAAATTTTTGTGTTCATTTAGTTCAAACTACAATGAGATTAAAATTTTAATGGAGATTAAAAGTAAAACTTAAAAAATGTTAAAGTGACAAAAAAAATCATGATGTCCATATCCATTAACAGATATGATTTGCAGATGGACCATAATGTTTGGATTAGTTTATCTTAAAGATGGTATAATAATATTAATTGGTTAAATAAATTTATTTTATTTAACAAGCAAATATTATATCTTAATACAATAGTTTCCTCACCAGTACATAAAGCCACAAAATAAAGGTTGCTGTCTGATAACTAAACTAGCCAACAAATAGCTACAGTTATGAATGATTAACATGCAAATTGACAAAAATCATACAACAATATGCTAAGAAATACTGTTTAAGTACACACATAAACAAACAAATAAAAAGGGATTGTTAGCATTTGTACAAAATGCTAATTGTATATTCATATTCCATGTCTTAAATTATGACTATTGATTTGGCAAGATGGTTGATAAGGCTGAGGTTCCTATCCCAGAGATGAATTTCCTACATATTTAGGATTTCAAGGTCTGCAAAGAACCATGTAGTTTGCATGTCAACATTCTATAGGTATTTGCAACATTCTTTAGATATTTAAGAAAACATGCACTTATAGGCAAAATTCAAAACTATAAAAATGGTCAAAGGTCAAAATCCAAAACTTATCCAATAATGGCCTTGATTTTAGAAAAATAAACACCAAAGGAATTAAAATCTATTTTTTGTGTGAAAAAGTAGCATTTATTTTTTAAACTGTTTTGGAAAAGTTTGTAACAAGCAGCAAAATACACACGTTTCATTGGAAAAACCCAACAATTATTTTTAAGTAGAACATGATTTTGTCACACGCACTTGAAGAATAAAATAACTTGAAACAAAACAAATATCATCTCATTACTTTATTAGATATTTACTAATCAAATTACTTATTTGTATTAATTCAATTGTATTAAAAAAAGAATATAATTACCACAATGTAGTACAGTTATATTATTGGCAAACAATAATTTTGGTATAGCCTTACCTGGATTTATTAGATAAAAAAATAAAAAAACTTGTTTACATTAATTTGCTTTGAACAAGAAAGTGTGTCTGTTTAGGATAACCTTAACCATTTTAGCTACATCAGCTACTTGAATTTTGGAATCAAATTTTAATCAGCCTACAATATTGTAATGACTAACAGGAAATAATAATAAAATATTATAAAGATAATAAAATTAAAAAACATATGCATAACAGGAAATTAATTTAAAATCGGTTGATGTTAAAAAAAATCCACAAGTAAAACGTAATAAGTTTCTAAGCATGATACAGATTCATGATAAAGAAATGAAAATAGATAAAAGTGATGAAAGTAACAAGGTCTCACCAATAACATCCGCGTTGGTGGAATTGGTGGAGAACCATGCGTCGTCACCGAACTGTCCTTTGCGCGTTCTTCCATTAGCAATGTCTTTGGGAAAACCACACACAACCGATATTAAATAAGGGTGTTTTGTCGTCGAAACGTTTAATTCAGTAGCACTTGAGAAATTCGAAAGTCCATTTCGTAAAGCACGTGATAGCAGTCTCCCTGTCCAGAAAATAGACTGCATCATTCATCAGTTGAATCGTACTTTGTCACCAGCCTTTCATAAGAGATCAGATGAAACTAACGAACACATTTTTAGAGAACAACAACACTTAGGAGTCATATTTATTTTCACCATGAATTTAAAACAAAGTTTAGTAAAATATAGACGTATTTTAATTTTTTATTACATTTGTCTCGTGACTGAGATGATGAACGAACACATACATAAAATTGTAGCTGTGAACGAACATGAACATGAAATTGAACATTGGACACTCATTGTCATTGGACACACAGCCATAGACACTCCTGACCGTTTTTATAAAAGAATAGAGAAAAAATAGAATTCGACACATTTTCTGCTACGGCAATTATATTTGGATTTGGTTCAAGTACAAAGCTCTAGTAGTTGTAATAATTTTATGTGTATTACTTTGCTTGCAATCGTCTACCAGCCTTATGTAATGAAGAAAAAGGTATATATGTTCAGTTTTAGAAGATGCCATCGTTTTATTACCAGCCTTATTTCATGTGTCAAAAGCCTACCTGAACCAATTTAAACTTTACTGCTATTGCTTCAGCGACTATAAACGCGTGAGCGCCCTTTGATTGGCGTACAATATTGATCCATAAACAATAAGCTTAGTCTGACGTTTCAAACGGATCTATGGAAAAGGAAGGCGTTGTAGAACCAGCAGAAGAAATCTCATCTTTTCCGAATAATTGTAATGACGGCCGCTAATTGATTAGTTGTAATTCAACGCCGATTTACAATTTGTTCATCATATACGTTAGTGATACTATTTTGAAGACAATATTTCGATTAAAAGTGTAAAGAAAAGGCATAAAACTGGTGTTCGATAAGTCACTTGGCAATATGCCTGCCGTCAGGGGAGATGGAATGCGAGGGCTCGCAGTCTTCATATCAGACATAAGAAATTGTAAAAGCAAAGAAGCGGAAATTAAGAGGATCAATAAAGAACTGGCCAATATAAGAAGTAAGTTCAAAGGTGACAAAACTCTTGATGGCTACCAAAAAAAGAAATATGTATGTAAACTATTATTTATCTTTTTGCTGGGTCATGATATCGACTTTGGTCATATGGAAGCAGTCAACTTACTTTCATCCAACAAATATTCTGAAAAACAAATAGGCTATTTGTTTATATCAGTACTGGTCAACACCAACAGTGATCTTATTAAGCTTATCATCCAGAGCATTAAAAATGACCTGCAGTCACGTAATCCTATACACGTAAACTTGGCTCTGCAATGTATTGCCAACATTGGTAGTAAAGATATGGCAGAAGCATTTGGCACAGAAATCCCAAAACTTCTTGTCTCAGGAGATACAATGGATGTGGTGAAGCAATCTGCTGCTCTATGCTTGTTAAGACTGTTCAGAAAGTCACCTGAAATCATTCCTGGAGGTGAGTGGACTTCTCGAATCATACACCTTTTGAATGACCCACATATGGGCGTTGTAACTGCAGCAACATCTCTTATTGATGCCCTTGTGAAAAAGAATCCAGAAGAGTACAAAGGTTGCGTAACACTGGCTGTTGCTAGACTGAGTAGGATTGTTACTGCTAGTTACACTGACCTTCAAGATTATACGTATTACTTTGTGCCAGCCCCTTGGCTTTCAGTCAAACTGCTGCGCCTGCTGCAGAACTATACCCCACCATCTGAAGAGCCTGGTGTCAGAGGTCGCCTATCAGAATGTTTGGAAACCATTTTTAATAAGGCCCAAGAACCTCCTAAATCCAAAAAAGTACAACATTCTAATGCTAAGAATGCAGTATTGTTTGAGGCTATAAGCCTAATTATACACAATGACAGTGAACCTAATTTGCTTGTTCGTGCATGCAACCAACTTGGCCAATTCCTTAGCAACCGTGAAACAAATCTAAGATACTTGGCTCTTGAGTCCATGTGCCATCTTGCTACATCTGAATTTTCTCATGAGGCTGTCAAAAAACATCAAGAAGTTGTTATTCTATCCATGAAAATGGAAAAAGATGTCTCAGTCCGACAGCAAGCTGTGGATCTGCTATATGCTATGTGTGATAAAACAAATGCTGAAGAAATTGTCCAAGAGATGTTAGCTTACTTAGAAACTGCTGATTATTCCATAAGAGAAGAAATGGTTTTGAAAGTTGCCATTTTGGCTGAGAAATATGCTACAGATTTCACATGGTATGTTGACGTGATTCTTAATCTTATAAGAATTGCTGGAGATTATGTTTCTGAAGAAGTTTGGTACAGAGTCATTCAGATTGTGATTAACAGAGAAGAAGTTCAGGGCTATGCTGCAAAAACTGTGTTTGAAGCACTGCAAGCGCCAACTTGTCATGAAAATATGGTTAAGGTTGGTGGATACATACTTGGAGAGTTTGGCAATTTGATAGCTGGAGATACTAGATCCTCACCTCAAGTCCAATTTGAGTTGCTACACTCTAAATACCATTTATGCTCAGCAGCAACAAGAGCACTTCTGTTGTCTACATACATCAAACTTGTTAATCTCTTCCCAGAAATAAAAAATCGTGTTCAGGAAGTATTTCGTGCTGACTCCAACTTACGTTCCTCTGATGTTGAATTACAACAAAGGGCTTCTGAATATCTACAGTTAAGTATTGTAGCTAGTGCTGATGTTTTAGCAACAGTACTGGAAGAAATGCCTGCTTTCCCAGAAAGGGAATCTTCTATTCTAGCAGTTTTGAAGAAGAAAAAACCTGGACGCATACCAGATGATGTAAGAGAATCAAAGAGTCCCCAGCCCACAGCAGCACCCACTGCAGTGATTAACTCCACAAATAATACAAACAGCTCAAGTGCTGATTTGCTAGGACTGTCTACACCTCCAGGAACTACAGCTCCAGCAACTGGAAATGGATTGCTTGATGTACTTGGAGATTTGTATACAACCCCAAAAATCAGTCCTAGTACTGTGCAACAAAACAACATTAAAAAATTCTTATTCAAGAACAATGGAGTTCTCTTTGAAAATGACCTAATCCAAATTGGAGTTAAAAGCGAATTCAGACAGAATTTGGGAAGGATTGGTTTGTTCTATGGCAACAAAACACAGTTTCCAATTCAAACTGTTCGTCCTGAACTACACTGGACTGATTTGCATAAGCTGAATGTGCAGATGAAGCCCATGGAACCAATATTAGAAGCAGGTGCTCAGATCCAGCAAATGCTTACTGCCGAGTGCATTGAAGATTTCATTGATGTTCCAAGTATGTCTGTTTCATTTGTGTACAATAATGTGCCCCAAAAAATTACTATGAAACTACCACTCACATTGAACAAATTCTTTGAACCAACTGAAATGAATGGCGAGTCATTCTTTGCCAGATGGAAAAACTTAGGAGGGGAACAACAGCGAGCGCAAAAGATATTTAAAGCTTCAGGTTCTATTGACATACCTGCAACGCGCACCAAATTAGCCGGGTTTGGTATGCAGTTACTAGATGGAATTGATCCTAATCCTGATAACTTTGTGTGTGCTGGTATTGTTCACACCAGAGTGCAGCAAGTAGGATGTCTTATGAGATTGGAACCAAACAAACAAGCTCAAATGTTTAGACTGACTGTAAGATCTAGCAAGGAAACAGTCTCACATGAAGTTTGCAATCTGCTAGCAGATCAATTTTAAGTTTAGTTTAAAGGAATCATGAAATATGAACAACATTGTTAGACAATGAAGTTGGTGTTATAGTCGCCTAGAAGTTCACAGTCACTTTACATGTAGAGTTGATAAAATAATGCGTACAATTCGGAAAATATATGAAGCAAAACACTTGTGAACTTTGCACTGAACATAGAATGAAATGAAATCTCTCGTGTACAATTTTGGATTTATTTTATTGCTAATATAGAGTTAGGTGTTTTGTAAAACGAGATTTATTTTAGTTAACATTTAAACTGCGATTTATAAGATTTGATAAGATGTTCAAAAGACAAGGACTACTTACTTTCATGTTATTACAATAATATATTCAATATTATAGCTGAGAACTTACCTAATTCATCGCGTTTTGTAAATCAATACACTTCCATTCGTAAAACCTAATTTGATATTAGTAGTATTATAATAAAAAAAATATTTGTCATTTGTAATCTTTTATCAAGATCAGCAGTCTGCAGCATGCTTGATGGATTTTACAATATGTTTTGATGATATTTTATTGTATGGTATAACATTTGCACGAAATACTGCTTCATGTGTATATAAAGAGGATAAATGAGATTCTCATGCATTACTTCATGGTTGATAGTGTCTTGTTTGGGCGATGAATAGGTAGCTATTTAGTGTCACAGATTGTAATGTTGTCTCGCATATTTCTAGGTATATTCAAATGTATTTATGATATAATGTAGAAAATTATAAATCATACCAAAGTAACTATTTGGCTGTTAATGTCATCATGTATCAAAATTTCGATTGTTCCATTAAGTATTATACTCATGAGTAGCTTTGCTGGTTGGTTAAAAAAAAACGATGTTTATAACAAACTTAAAAAACACGCATAATCAACTAATATTAATTATTACTGGTGAGTATAATATTTCGATCTGTAAAATTATCTAATGTAACTCGTATCAAATATTATGAAACATAATATTGTTTCCAGTTAGACTTGTATGTAGTATTTATCATTGGTACACTATTATAGACATTGCAAATTGTAATACAGGCCCCTCTTTATTTTTCCTATAATGTTTCTGTTACCTCATAGTAAATTATACTAATGGCAATATTAAATATATCCAAGTGTAAGCTGATATACAGTATTATTCAACTTTGATAATAAATTCCTTTTTACTGTCTTAAAATATTAATCTTCATCAGATCTTCATCTTCTTCGTCATCTTGTGATTTTCATAATATTGCCAGAAAGCAGTTGTAAGCCTGGGTGTTCCTCTATTACATTTTCCATGCATTGGCCCTTTTTTTTGTTACATAAACTATAATATCAAACCCTAAAAGTAACTTATTCTTTGCTATTATACACTACTCAACATTTTAAGAACTTTAGTAGCATTGTCCTGAATCATCAAGTCATCAACGTTGCCATCATGACTGGTGCTTTTCAACATTAAAAATTATGTTTCTACTTCACAAGCATTCCTATATAATAGGCCTATTTTTATTGTTATTTTTTTTAAAGTAATTTTGAGTATTTTTATGAGTCATTGTGTTAATGGCTTGATATTAATACTAAATTATAATTTATTTTTAAAATATTATCTCATTGTTTATTTTAATGGTACCAGTTTCTCATTTAAAACCAATGCTGCGAAATTAAACATGTGTGTTAGTTATCAGCTTCATACTCATGACATCTTAAATGTACTTTTTTGTTAGAGATTAATTAAAATGTGTTGGTGTGTGTCTTGAGTATACATGTTTTTGAATCGATAGTAGGAATCTCACAAACCTAGAAGATTTTATTTTCGTATGTACCACAAAATAGAGATTAGTTATAGGGACTTTAGTATTATGGACATAAAATGTTGTTATAAATTTATTAGTAGCAAGCATGCTAAGTTTTCTTTGCATGGTAGGTTTGTTAAGAGAACATTAATAATAAATTAATATATCATTATAAACATTTTTATTAATCTTGTTAAGAATGTGGTACCCATACATTGTATGTATATTATGAAAATTAAAAGAATGTATATGCTTATTTGATACATGTACACTTCGTCTATATGTGTGTTTATCAAAAATGTAATATATCACAAAGTGGGTGTGATTCTGTAACAGATAGGTGTTTGTTCTTGCGCTTCTAAACCCATTATTGTAACTCTTAATAAAATATTTATCCAATACGTATTTTGTGCATTTTTATTTAATTAATTAGGTCAAAGCAGTTTTCAATGTAAACATCAAATAATAAGTATTTACTTATATTTTGAAATAATTCTAGGAGTACACTTAAAATAATTGTAACTTTTTACTAATCAAACCATTCTTCGACATTGGGTGAATTCTCCAGTACATCATTTGATTCACTGTAACAAACAACAAAAGTATTAATTTTATTACGGCGACGTATTAACTAGGTTTGGAAGGAGACACAAGGGCATGAGTGACAGAAATGACGTTTAACAAAGTCGAACTAACTTCTAACATCTGTTTAACTTGATGTTCCATATTTACAGCCTTTACTGGCATAATCAGCTTGTTTCCATTGCTGGGCCACAGAGCTTCACTCTTGAGTGGGAGTGGTTTGTAATCCACTGTGCAAGCCAATGCAGGTGAATTGTAATCTGATGAGTTAATTCCTTAGAATTACCTGTCAAGTGATGGATCATTGCTAAACATCTCAGTTGGCACAGTAGGCGGCGCACGCTCCGGTAACAGCTCCATGTACGACTGTCGAGACTGTAGGTGGCGCTCCACTTCCTCGGGAGTCATGTGGCCATCACCAGCAGACAGGCCGAAACCCAACGCCGGTGAAACTTTGGACAGCATTGAACCACTGGACTGGTGCTGGAAGAAATTACATTTTTTTTTTATATTATTGGTTTTCTGTACTGGTTGTTATGAATTTCTTGGATTCAACAATTTGTTACCAATAACTACTAAACTTGTAAAATTTTACACTGCACTTTGTGGTATTCAGCTATACAGAAATAACCACATCTTTTATTCTATTTACGTGGTATTGTACTATACAAACCACACCTTCTGGCCTATTTGTCTATTGAAATTGTATGACACTCATATTACTCACTTTTTATATATTTTAACACTATCTCATCTCACACTATTACCTCTGAAAAGCATAGGTACCTATAATTAATTTTGACTTTTTTAGCATTCAAAACTGTTGTATACTATTAATTTTCCTTTTTTGTAAAAAATCTTAGAATATTTTATATTCTGCCAGTGCCACGGCGCCGGTAGGAGGGCTAGACGCTTCCCTTACTGCACGTGAGGCGCTGCGAAGTGTCTCTGCTGCCCTCCTCTCCGACGTGGCGTGAGACGACATACCCTTTGAGAGAGGCACGACGCCAGAGCACGGCCGTATGACGCCATCGCCGCTCTCCCGCTAGCGTGAGGCCCCACGAAATGCTTCCGCTATCTCAAGACCTATTAAAGCTTTTCTCCTTTGGACAGGGTTAACAACCCTGCTTGGCGTGTGTCGCCACAGCCCTGCTCCTACACACTACATGCTGCCCGTACTCCTCGTTCCTGCCTGCCTAGCTACCTACCTGTCTGTCTACTGATCCTGTCTTTACCTGTCCCGCGACGCGAGAAGTCGACCTGAACCTCATACTTACTCTTTACCTCTATCCTACTTAGTCTTTATCCTTTTCTAAACTATTATTATAAAGAGAAAATATTTGATTATTTGTATGTTTGTTATGCTAAAATGGCTTAAAGGATTTGGATGAAATTTGGTGCATTGGTAGACCATGACCTGGGTTGACATGACATGGGATAGTTTTTATCCCGATATTCACACGAGATCGAGACTTGTGCGGATGACACCGCGGGGCGCAGCTCGTGTTTTTATATACTATTTTATTTGCATGATTTACTTTTAGCTGGAGGAGCTAACGTTACAGTTTCTAAACGTAGGTCACAACTTACAAGATGACTAGCATTGGGTGGCTTCTTTGGGACAGTTGCCCTTTTTCTCTTTATTGCACTTGAACCCTTGACTGAAGAGCTTGTTGACATATTCTGGTTGGCAGCATTGGCTTCCATTTTCTTCCTGCAAATACAATTTAAAAGAAATTACACTCCATGTACTGAATTAGAATTCATTAGGAAGCAGAGTTAGAGATGCCATAGGCATTTTCTGCTAGCCTAGCACTGTGTGCACCTGCAATGGAACATGTTAGATGCACTAAATGGGACTGACAAATCTGTGTTTGAATACTAAAGTAAATTGGTCTTTTGGTGTTGCTGTCAGGAACACTTTTTTTTTTTAATAAGCCTTTTAATTTTTTTTAATCTAGTGTGTACTTATGATGTGAGGCAAATAAACTTATTTTCTGTCTTTCTTGAATTGGTGTCATATATTCCATCTTATGATTTACATCCATGTGCCAGGGGCCATTTTCTATTCAAATGAATGAAAGTTTATTAGAATGGACCAGACTCTTGAGCCACCCTGCTATAATTTGTCATAAAGTTCTATAATTTTTTTAATGGTTCAGAATTTAATTTTGGAACAATGATGACACCAAATTATGGCCCGTATGTCGGCTTCAAATCTACATCAAAACTTTTCATTGAATTAACACTGATTTCATGTTGAATGGAAATGTATGGAGGGTCAATATATTAGTCTGGGAGTGTACTAGCATGCTGCTTTCTCATTAATTCACAAGAACAAAATCAATCATTAAAATAAAGATGTACCATTTGTTGTACCTTTTAACATCCATGCGGTAGTATTCAGGATCATCAGAAGATTCTGTGTCTTCACTCTCTGATGTGGTACTTTCTGGTTTCTCATACTGCAACAGTCGGTCAAGCAGGAAACTGCGGTCTCTTGACACCTTCAACAGTCTTTTTTGACTACATCTCAAGGCATCTTGAAAGCATTCGTTTTCCTGAAAAGAGACAACAATAATACAATAGAAAATATACAATACTGGTGGTAAATAATTTCATGTTATAAAATACAATAATAGGTAACAAAAATAAAATACAGTTAATGTCAATTTATTAATTTAAAACATCTTAACCCATTAAATTCCTCTTCTTTTCTTGAAGAAGTTAGTAAGTTAACATGTAAGGTCTAATATAAGTCATATAAGGGTCTAGGTTGCAAAAAATGCAGGTTAATTTGTAAATAACAGTATTAAATCATTAAGCTTACATAAATTAGATACTTAAGTTTCTTTTTAAGTGCCATGTACTGAACCCTGTAATTGGGTTCTGGTTCAGGCTCACTGCTGCTGTCACTAGAATATTCCTTGTGAGAGTCACGCTCCTGCGGGGGTTCCGCTGGAGCGTTATTGCTCACACTAGCTTCGCTTGCTTGCATGTTTGCTATAGAGCGGCAGTACCACCCGTCTAGCATTTTCTGAAATTAAAATATATCAACAAGGTTTAGTATGATTCATTTCACCCACTATAAGAACGCTTCAAGTCGGATTTTGTTGAATGATTTCGGTTTAATTCGGTGCAGTAATTCTTATCAGGCGAGTCTGTTGCTTTCGTACTCGAAAACAAATAAATAATTGTATCCAATACAAATTACTGATTGTTTTAAGACAGCCCAGTAATACAACCTTAGAATAATTTTCCGACGCCAGTATAAAAACTGTGGAACACCTAAGAAAATAGTTTATTTTCCTTACAAAATTGTTTTTTTCAATAGATTATTTTGGTTACGTTTGGCTGTTTCTTTGTTTGACATTTTCTTCACGAGGTTGCCAGCATAGATGTTGCCAGAAAACGCCGCAGAAAAGTAAGAAACTAAGAAATGATGTTTTGTAGCTCTATTTTCGTTTGGCCGAGGTTTGGCCAATGTTGTTGTGACGTGGTTTTGACACATTGTTTTAAAGCTGATATTACACGGATGCTTATCCCGCCGCGATTCACAGGCGAAAACAAAACAGTGTCACACACACCCAAACGCTGGAGGAGTAAGGGTGGGTCGGTCCGCCCGGGTCCTCCCCCCTGGACCTGGGGGGCCCCCAAATCTTTCGAAGTTCTTTTTAACCAAATCCCAAAATAGGTCATTTGTTCAGTAAATGAAATGAAATCTTTTATTGATAGATATAAAATCCACATACAAGTTTCAATATATACACACGCAATAACTATAACACATTGAAATTTACACACACAAACACACATTGACTTATGTAAACGGCGTGTGGTAGAACTGCCACCTTTTATGTAAGGGGCTTTGGTTCCATTCTGTTACCGCGGCCACCAAAAATTGGCCGATCGATGTATGGCGGTGCGTGCGGCGGCCGACAAGCTCCTCAGCAGCATCTGTCAGCAGGGTGCGTGGCCCACGGCGAACATAGCGCTCGCGCTCCACCACCGAGGCAGTCGAAACATCGCTCGCCACGCGTCGTTGTACTGCACTCACATGTCGCTCAGTGCAGCCTTGGTGTAGTTTGTCCACAGCCTTGGTGTAGGTAGACGCTTGTGTAGTAACTGGTAAACAGCTGGGCTTTCCCCACGTCGCTACAGCGGCTAAACCGCCGAGCTAGCATGTTGCCGTGCACCGATATGGCTTACATAATAGGGATGATGACTACACAATTTTTTTAAGTCCGTCTTTGAGATTATAATAAAATATTGGGAACGTATTTTACGTAATCTAAAGATAACGGCGATACATTGAGGTAAAATGTGCCATGACGTCACGAGTATGTAGATTTTATACATACTAGTGACGTAGCACCCCCACTCCCCAACCTAAAACGCGTTATTAACGCGTAAGTAATTTTTTATTAACCCTATGATAAAGCAAAAAATACGTGTCTGATATTTTTTTATTATCTGACTGGCGGACTAATTTGAATTTAATTTTTTACCCAGGCATCATCCCTATTATTCAAAATATAAATGAAAGGTGCTAAAATTTACAAGCTTACTTCGCTCGCTCTTGTCAACGGTTTCTGCAATATCAAAGTCGACAAAGTAACTCCTAATTATCTATAAATTGTCAAAAGAAAACGTAACCTACACAAGCTAGGAAACGAGGAAACGCCCGGGTGTCACCACTGTGTGGATCGCACGGAGGACACGGTGGAGGTCTGCTCTGCTTGGGCGGAGCACCGCCGTGTCCTCACGGAGGCGATCGGCGGCGGCGATCTCTCGCGTCCGGCCCTAGTTCAGGCCATGGTCCAGAGCGAGAGTGCATGGGAGTCCGTCACTTCCTTCTGCGAAGCAGTAATGCTCGCGAAGAAGGAGGCGGAGCGCGCGAGGGAGAGGCAAGATTCGCGCCCTCGCGCCCCTAGTCGCCGCAGGAGACGCCCCGGGCGTCGGGAGTCGCGAGCCGACTTCCGGCCACCGTAGGCGCGGGCTTGCGGACGGTGAGCAATGGGTAGCTCGCCGTCCGATTAGGACCAGGCCCGGGTCGACGGCGCGTTGTGTTCCACGCGCGCACAGAACATATATACTCTACGAGTCTACGAGCACGCGCGCCTCAAAGAGATGTCAGCACCAACTGACGGGGTCCGTAAGGGCCAATGCCTGCCAGGGTTGCGAGTTTGTCCGAAAGGGATAGTGCCAGGGCCGGAAGGAACACGGGTGGATTTTAGTCAGTAAAAGTCTGACACGACCTCCCGCTCCACCCAGAGCGGGAGAAGTTATTTGATAATTTCCCACCCTCAAAAAAAAAAATCCTACGCAAGCTGGTGTGCAAAAGAATTTGAGCTCGCTCTTGTATCCTACATTCTCTATTCTCATGCTTTCTGCATTATTCGAAAAAGTGACTCCTATTTATTTATGAATATTCAAAAGACAACCTTTCCAGGGTGGGGTTACGGGGTGCTTTTGAGGTCACTTCGCTCACTCTTGCATCTTACGTTTCTGCATAAACAAAGCAATTTCTAGTTTCGTAGGTATGAATGTTCAAAATAAACTTTTTAATTTTACATTAAATATTTTCTAGTTTTATCCGTCAGGCCGCGCAATGAGCCGCGTAAGGCACCTGACACACGCGCCGATATCGTAGTTGACGGTTTGGGACAGTTTGGGACGATAGTGTCTCTCATGGGACGTCGGGGCTTTCGGTTGTTTCAAATATTATTAAGTACTTACTGGGGCTGTTTCATTCACATTTATAAATATAACCGTTTCAGACGCAATTTTTTTGTTTTTTTTGTTTGAATCTCTGTAGCACTTAGCGATTTTTAAATTTTATAGTTATTAGATGCCTTTGTTCCTTTGTTTACCCTCTTTGCCTATTGATATTCAAAGACAATAGCAATAATGAGTAAACTCCTTTCTCCAGTCGTGCATCGGAGCTGACACACACACACACACTTTTTTTTCAAAGAGTTTTTATGTTTTTATTACAACTATTCAATACAATCTAACACTAAATTATTACTAAATAACTAACTATACAAATAAATATAAAAATAATAGGACACTTATGTGTCGAAGTACTCGTCCGCATCGCTGTCATCCGTAAACGTGCCCAGGAGACTGGCAGCAATACCACATTGAATGGCAATGCTAATTCTTTGGCCAAAGAACGAGCCAGCCTTCTGCACCCTAATTGCGTAACACACGATCAATCATAATCTAAATCATTTTGAAGGATATTACTAATCCATTGCTTCATTTGGCCGAAAAATTTAACTGCTCAACAAATTAAATAACGCAATGAATGTTGTAGAACTGTCAAAATGAAATAGATTCTGATTGATCGTGTGTTACGCAATTTGGCTTCTGGTTACGTGAAGTGTCAATCAGTCGGCGAGAATTGAGAAATTCTCGGGCCTAATGAGCATGACCCGAGCGTTTCGACCCTAAACGGCTCAAAACTGTAGTTACTCATAGGTAGGTTACAGTACTACGCCGCCTGAGGGTTTCAGTAGCCGCAGCAGCGGCGCCAACACAGCTCACCGAGCTGGAAAAAAAAAGAAAGAAAAAAAAGATGAGTTAGTTACTTTTCGAATTTTCGCTAGATGTCTCTTTTGCCGAAAAGGAATACTTAAGTACAAAATAATTAATTATTCAATATAGTTTGCTGCATAATCAACAAAACGTAAAACAATTTTTTCAACCTACACAGCAATGAAATACATTCTAGTCATTTATCTCGTATTGGAAATTACTTTTTTCCTCTGGTACGACTGTAATATAAACCTATAATATTGTGTGGGCACAACATTACCTAAATATTTGTTAAGAAGCTGTGTACTTTTAATTTTGACGGGTTATACTGAATTTCGGAATCTTGTTAGTCCAAATTGAACCTTAAGTCTACCGCATGTGTTCTTTCAGCTGAGTGGAGCCGTGTTCGTTGCGGTCAATCTGAACCGGATTGATTCCTCGTGTTGTGATGGCTCTCGGTAGTGAAGTGAATGATAACTCCACGAAAAATGCTCCTCAAAAAGTGAAAAAATGTCCAGCGAACAATACCGTGAGCGACAAGAGTGGCAGTGGTAATGGTAACAATAGTAAGTATTAAATAGTCATGCCCTCAGTTATGTAACATTGAGAACGGTTTTTAGAGCTACTATCAGTTTTCCACGTTAAAATAATAATTGCTTGCTCTTATTATGTGCATTTTGGTCATGTGACTTCGTTCGATAAATCATGTGATCCATTGATTTTTACGAAAACGCTATGCATTTTCATGACATGCGTACTACTGTAATTTCATTTAATTTGAATGCATTAATTTAATTTTCAATAAATCTATGTCATTGGTTTTTTTGGCCGTAGGAATTTATAGTACGCGGGACCTTGGTGCACATTATTTGAAATGTAAATTATTACACAACTTCTCATTAGGACATATACAAATTATGTTTTAGTTTGCATTGTAAGTCGTCTTGCACTATTCAATATTGTCATTCATAATGTGTTTTGTTAACAGCTAATTCTTATTGGAAAAGCAAATATATAAATGTTTCTAGACACTTGGATAATAGGTAGTAGGAACAAGATTATGCTATGCTATATTATTCAGCCTCAACCTTAAATATCTATAGGTAATACATTACATTCTTTTTGACCTATAATGACCTCCACTACATAATAATTATTAATGTTTCTGGTGACTGTGTTGGGTTAATTTGTATTTTTTTAATTCAACACATCTCTGCCTAATGATTATTTATTGTTCTAGAATAAATTCTACTTTTTGCTTGCCTCATTATTGAATGGAAGTTTAATATAAAGTATTAACTGATATTATTATTTTTCTAACCACTACATTGATAATGCTATACTTACATAAATACATGTAGTTTCAGTTACTGACCTCACCTAGTTCTCAGAAGACATTGGGTTATCACATTGTGTTATGTTCATTGCTATAAGGGCAAGTTTCACACATGCATTGGTTTATTTATTCTTAATTATTAAAACATACTACGTTTCTGAGATAAAGGTTCATTTTAGATAACAGAATGATAATAACTTTTTTCATTATTTATAAAAGAACAATAGAAATGAAAAAAAAATGCATGCAGTCTTTAATCAAGATAATTTGTATGTAGAGTTTCTTTTAAATAAAATATACTATCAAATTTTATAATACTTTCTTTTATAAATCTGCATGTAGTGGAATAGTGTTGGCTGAGCTTGCTTTGCACAGACTCTGTCGTAATTTCCATACCTGAATGCTCCAATGTCATCACCAGAGGATTTTATAAGCGTTTAAACCGGCCAACATAATAATCCCAAGATATTCATCATTTAGACCTGCGTTTATGCTATGTAATGACTAGTTGTCTGGATGTCATTGAGATATTCCTCCATTGATGAAAACATTGTCAATTTGATGTTGAATAACTTCCGCAACAGATATGGCAGTCACAGTAATCCGTCAGCATATGATTTTTGCATAGCTTGCCAAGTATCTCCCGCTGCCTTGAGATGCATGATCATGGGATAAATATTTACCTTTTTTTTTCGATGGGGACATCCTCTTGAATACCCTCCGTCTTGGGAGAACGGAGGGTTGTCGGACTCCTACCGACTAAAACCCCACTGTTCCTACTACTAACATGAGTCGGAGGCGGGAGATATTTATACATTCGCCGCACCCCCGACTGCCTAGCGGGCCCCATTACCAAGTGCGGCTGATCCTACGATCGCACGTCCTCCTATAAAGGCGTGCATGGAACACTGCGTGCCACCTCTTTGGACCTGACTGTTGTGACGACACAGCCCCAATTTCGCCACCCGCAGCCCCTCCATCCACAGGTCACCATAATGACCAGAGATCGTTAAGCGCCCTTCGACGCCCGGCTGCTTTTCTGGTGCGGGTGGAATGAGAGGTATGCTCTCTCTCCCTCTCCACCACCCGGTTTGCATGCATCACCTCCTCGCAAAAAGAGGCTTCATCTCACACGTTTTCGCTTCCGACCATGGATTGAACCACGGCTGGAAGCAAGAGATCACCCGTACCAAATGTCGCGACGAGGGCACAGCGCTGTTGGGCCCACGCTGAGTCCCAGCGTATGTTGCGCCGTGTCCTCGGAGCAGTCCACACAGTGGCGTTGTAGTGGTCAAGCGGGCGTTCGATCCTAACCTATGCGACGCAGGTACTTCCCGAAATATCCGTGTCCAGTAAACACCTGCGTCAGCCGGAAACTTAAGGGCGCCGTCCATGCAGCCACTAGGATCTAACGGAGCACGGTTTTTCGTGCTTCGAACTCCCGGGGAACCGGACGCTGACCACGCGCTAGCTCCACCGTCCGCCAGCGATATAGAGACGCTAGTATTTTAGCGTCCCAGGCATTGATCCAGGTCAGGAGAGTTGCTGCCTCGTAAGAGATCGTACGGTATCCCCTTATCACCCTAACAGCCATCACTCTCTGCGGCCTTCGCAATATTACGCCGTTGCGGACCGTCAGTGCACATGAGGCAGATCTTACTCCGAGCTTTGGTATCCTTCCTAGCCTCCACCGAGTCTGCCACGAACTTCTCGTTCACATACTCCCACAGATCGAGGTAGGTCAGGCACATTTCCATAGCAAAAGCCCACGTACCATACTTACCTTGGTCTGCCAATCTTTCAATATTCTCTTTAAAACAGCTTGTTCCCATCCCATTGATGTAAATCGATGTTTGTTCCATATTGGATATAGAGTTCAGAATTATCTACTTCTCCGCTCAAATATCACACCAGAGCACGCTTGGGCCCATAACCTGAAGGTCAATTCTCGTACATAAAACACGTTCACATTCTAGTCGCAATCTGTCAAATTTGTCAAAAATGTTGGTAAATAGATTGTATTTTTGACAGATTGCGAATGAGATGCGAATGCGAACGGGCTTAAAAATTACGGGAATTGCCCCTCTGTTGGCTGAGCTTGCTTTCAATGAAAATAGAATATCATTGTACCACAGTGTATATTGTACCATAAAGTTATTTACATTTTATAAATATAAAAATTTACTTCATCTCAAAACACAGGATGGCAGCACAGAACAGTTGCTAGGCAACAACTAAAGAAGACTACTAATTGTTTATTATCTATGCTCTTCTCCTAGAACATAGTGCAATATAAACTTCATGGTACAACAAATAATAATAATAATAATAGTAGTTGCTAGTAATCGTCTACCAAACGGACCGCGAAAGTCATATTATTTTATAAATGGACCCCCAATAAATCATATATATATCTTTAGCAATCACCAATTGGTGATCCCTGATACTCAACCTGAGATAATCAACGCACAAAACATCATTTTTTTTAAAGCGGCCCTGTGCGAGGCGCGTTCGCACACGAAGAGATACATACATATTTAAAAAAATACTTTAGTAGAAAACACGTTTCTTTTATGGGAACCCTTTAAATATTTTAATTTATTTTTTATTTATTATTTACTGTTATAGCGACACTGAAAATTTTAAGTGTCTACCTATGACGGTTCAAAAGATACAGCCTTGTGACAGACGGACGTACAGCGGAGCCTTAGTAATAAGGTCCCGTTGGGTACAGACCCTCAAAGTATTCATGCGAATTCTTTTTACATTACTTAGTCGGTTGTCTTTGGACTTGTTCATCAATCAACATTCAATTGATGAAGCCCTATCTTAGCGTGATCTTGATTGCCTTTAGTAATTGATGTGAGGAATAGTACGTCTAAAAAAAGCTTGTAAAAAGAATTAGGGTGTGGTGTACACGTATTAAAGCGATACGCGATAT
Organism: Agrochola macilenta; assembly: GCA_916701695.1. Classification (NCBI taxonomy): domain Eukaryota; kingdom Metazoa; phylum Arthropoda; class Insecta; order Lepidoptera; family Noctuidae; genus Agrochola; species Agrochola macilenta. The sequence continues at coordinate 13,248,849 of OU753562.1, forward strand.
CGTCATGTCGATGATGGAAGTACAATTTTGGACATCAGTACCCAGGTAGTAGGTATCGACCTGTTTTTCTATCAAGTATTCTACTGCATGTAAAGTTATCTACATTAAAGATAACTTTTATCACAAATGTTGACAGAGAACATTGGAAAGATATTAACGTATACAATATTTACTTAATAATAAATAGGTTGAAACTTTTTCAAGCGATATATAGAAGAAGATGTTGATCTAACGCTAAACTAGAAGTTAATAAACACCATTATTAGTTTTCCATTAATAACTAAGTTATACGAATGTTACACCGCGTCACATCTTCGTAACTTCTAACTCCAAAAAGTCTGCGCTTACCACAATGAAAGTATCTTACTACGGGCACAATTCGATTTAAGAATAAACTAGTTAGCAACGTAGACCAAACTAGTTTTGGAACAACACAGATTAATTGAACAAAAAAAAAAATGTCTCGAGATAATAATTTTGTTGCGTCAGGGTCAGGCGGTCAAGCGCACCTTGAGGAGCGAGGGGCGAACAACCAACAGCTTAAATAACAAAAGGTCGTTTTAAAGTCAGGTTGTTAGTTACTTTTTGCCGAATCGTTTTGTCTGACTCACCTGAGACCACTATTCATGTCGATCTATGGGTAATATGGTAGACGATGGTGCACGCTTGCCTAGAAGAAGTTACAAAGAAGCTACAGTTACTTATTGACTCATTCGAGACGTGAAAACTCCCAGGTTAAAGCATCGGGAAACAGACTCCGGCAGTATGCTTAGCATTACCACAATAGAAACGGGTTTTGTCGACGGAAGAATAGACAAAATGACAGATAAACAATCATAATCTGTCATTTTGTCTACTCTTCGGTCGAAAAACCCCGTAGAAAGCCCGTTTCTATGGTTGTCATGCAACGCGTGCAGGGAGTTCCACTCCATATTTGTACGCACTGGCACAATGAACGAATACCCAAAACTTTTTGCTTAGCTCTCGTTGCTTAGCTAACAGCTGCTGTGTTCTAGGCGGTGGTTCTTCCAACAGAGCCACTGTTAGCTACAAAGAGCTGCGTTTTGCCTAGCGAACTACTTTATTCGCGAAAATTTCGCATTGTCAAAAGGGAAATCAACAGAAGGTATTTGACTAGTCAACATTTCGCATACTTGGCAGAGTCTTGGTCTTCTGTTGTCATGACAATGCCCATGACCTTTCATGAATAGAAAGTGGAGACTGCAGCACTGATATTTGGGTCCGGTTTAGTAAACAAATTATGCATCACTTTGATTGAAGCGAAAAGAGGTAACGCAGGCAACACCTGTAATGATAAGCCTCAGTGGCCGTCAGTGGCGTCCAATTAGAGAGTACGCCACTCCAGCACTGATCTGCTATTGGTGCTAAAGGCGATTAGCCTACAGAATCAGCACCCTAATTGGATAACACACTTTCATTTACAATCCGAGGGTATTGTCGGAAATTCCTAATCCATTGCTTCATAGGTTTGAAAAATTCGTCTGCTCAACAACGTTAATAACGCGAAAAACGTGGCTAACACACGATCAATCATAATCTGAATAATTTTGAAGGAATCCATTGCTTCATATTTTGGAATTATCTGCTCAACAACAGTGAATAACGCAATGAATGTTGTTGGACTGTCAAAATGAAACAAATTGTGATTGATCGTGTGTTGAATTGATCGAAGTGTGTTAAGCAAATAGGGTGCTGAACGGACAGATAATTTAACCATAGATCTCGTTATTATCATACTCTCCGCCGTCTCTTTCTTAGACATGACCACTTTCCTAAAGGATGCGTGTTTACGCGACCACCTTTAAGGACCCTCGCTTTTCGTGATCAAAGGTTTGAGCAAAGCCGGCCGAGAGGTCTCCGCGATAGCACGACGTCGTTTTACCCAATCACGACATTGCTAAGCTTGGTGCCTAAGGGGCCTAGTTAGTGTGAACATGAGGAGAACTACTTGAATTAAGAGAAGAGAAAACTATAAGTACGTAAAAGCTGTCCCTTGTGCACGAGACACAATTTCTAAGATTTCTTACTTCGGGCGGTGCCCAAGACAATACTAATCATCAGTAACTTCAGTGTTTCTGTTACATTACTAAGCCGAAAAAAATGCTGATTGATGTCTTTACAAATACAGCTTTTTTTAGTTACAGTAAGTAAAATGAATATCTAAATGACCTCCACTGGAGCTGTCTGTCATTATGTCATTTTTTGTCCGTAGAAATCGGGGAACAGTATAGCACTTGCTAGTCGACAGCATGAAACATGTGTTTGTCATGTGCTGGCTGTTAACGTGGCAGGTTAACCAAAGTGTAATTATACTAATTATCTATCTACCCTTCAAGCGAACGAATACATGTTATGTACTTAGCTACATATCTAATGATACTGGTGATAGACCTACTCGTATCGATCAGTGAATTTATGAACAGCATGCTCGCCAACGGTTAATTCTTGCGTAGTTTTTTAAAAGGGTTAAGAGGTTAAAAAAGCATCTATGTCATAATGTAACCTTATCATTACATGTATTGCTTTATTTCGAGCAGTTACGACGGAAAAAAATAAGTGACTGTGGCTATGATTGATCCATTGTGGGTACACATACGGACTTCTTGATAACGTTTTATGTGATTTGATTTCTGTTCGAAGAGACTATTGGCTATCGGTTGATAGATAAAATACCAAACCAAGTTTATTACGCAACGTATTTGTAATTCACTTATCATTTATGTAATTCATTAATACACTTAGATAGCAAACTGCATTTAAATTATGCATCATCTTCGTTACCTAAGCGCTGTAGTTATTTTAAATTATATTTTGCGCCATCAGATCAGATGAAGAAAAATGCACACCGAGCACAATATATCTGTTGAAAACATAGGTAACTTTGAAGATGAAACCGTGTTAAACCATAAAAACTTGCAGATATGGATGAGATTTGCTTACTGGCATGGTAACCGTTTAGTGATAATTCGTGTCAGGTTACGGAATTTGTATGTTACCTGCCGCAAACGTTGTCGTGAGCTCCTAATTTGACAGTAACACGTTGCTCAATAATAGCATAGCCTTTTTGTAGTATTGTTGACTCGAAAGTTGTTCGTATGTATGTATTTGTTAAAATATTACCTCGAAGTTTTAACATATTATTAAGTATTTGGTTTTGTCAGGGCCGAATTTCTTCCTTTGACGAATATTCACCCTGTCGTGACGTGATATAGATAGAAGTATTCAATGCAGGTATCAAAGCTGTGACATAAGCAAAGGAATACCTACATTATATAAGCAAATTAGGCAATATGTTGGATAAACAGGCATTCAATGAATAGGTAGATCAGGCGTTTAAATAGTAAACTGTTAAAAAAAATTACAACTGTTCCGTCAATTTAATAAATGGCCGGAAATACTTTAATGCTCACAAAATGGAGCAAGAGGTCGACTAAATAGATTCAGTCCACATTTCACACGGCAAAACCTTTTCGATGCATCCCGTCAGCCAAAAAATTATCGACTAAACAATATTGTAGTTTATGTAATTTATACTCATGAGTTCATTTACTGAAGCATAATGTTATCAACCTGCAGGTTTGGGGCCTACGTAACTTTCTATTCTATTAACGTTGCCATGTGCTTTGTGCACCTTGTAAAATAATAGGAATTGGTAAAAATGGTTCTGATACAACGCGAAGTATTCTTTTTGGATACAGACTAGGTATGGGGTTTATTTGTAAACGTGAATGGTTAACGTCTGCATCTGCAAACCGTATTTTTTAACGTTAAACAGGGTGGCAGGGACATCGACGCGAAAACTTTTACCATGGATTCAGTACCCACTGCGTTGGAATTTCTAGTCGGTTATTTAAAAAAAAAAACAGTTGTTTTATAGAAAAGTGCAACACCTACGCCTGTGCCTACGCGGTCAAAATGTATGGAACAGCTGATTGTTTTTTTTATTTCAAGGCAGGGAGGGGGCTCAGGGGGCTTCAGAATCACGTACTGAATCAACTTCTTGCGACCCTGTATATAAACGTCTTTTCACTATATGTAACGTTTATAAATAAACCCGTTATAGGTATTTCTATTGATAGCTTTATGCACCTAAATTAACGAAGTATAACCACCTTTCAGATTTCAAAAGGGTTCGTGATGTCGTAACGTTATCCTGTTTAACTAAGACATAGTATAATTTTGAGATAAAAGATGATGAGATGTTAAAAGTTCATGTAAGTACGTAGACGATTTTTGAAAATGGGTAATACACTACTTCCTTTAACTTTCAACTGTTTGGTGTTTTAGAAAATTTGGATACTTACATCGAAAGGTTTGTTAGTTTTAGGTACTTACCCAATGGAATAACACTAAAGGGTATTAAATTTGACAGTTTGGATAAAATTTATATTTAGTGACGATTTCTGGTAAATTTTCAAAAATACATAAAAATTGGGTTTTCTCGAATCCCATGAACTTTCGCCTAGACTTTATGGAGTGCTAAAAATTGTTGCAAATGGGTCGCACTACCACCGTGGAAAGAGTTAAATTACAAGTCCCTGTATAGTATACTGTTAACGTGGCTTAGAGCATTTAACGTGGTGATATTGATAACTATGTACAATACCTTTTTTGTAGGAAGAAAAAAAACAAACAGGGACCATATTTGAATAAAAAAAAGCTTCATAAATGTCATGTTATAGCACTCAATGTCATAATATTTTTTGTAGTAGCATCTGATAACTTGCCATTCAATAAAAATAGAATAGAAAAGAAAACATATTCACATTTAGTACTTATTGAAGAAGTTTTTGCAATATTCGTTGCTGATGCGGCAGATTGCAATATATAGGTATATGTAGTTGTGCAATTTATGTACCTTCTTTCCCCATGGGAGGAAGGCGTTAGTTTATCGTAGGCGATTATGTTTAGAGATTGTCTTAAAGTCATAATACATATACGTGAACAAAAGATACAAAGGTAAGGTCAAGGAATGAGAGCACAAAATAATCGATGATCTAAGGTTAAATATTCAGCGATCGTCGCCGGCGCTGACAAGCTTGTTTCTGTTTGCATAATTCATTGATCGAGTCAGTTGCTGCTCGAACCGTAGGCAACAGACACGGCGTTTATCTGAATTTGGAATCAACATTTCCGCCTATGCGCCTTGACGTCAAACTTTCAATAAAATATGCTACATTATTAGCACCAGGGGTGGGTTTCAACTTGTATACAATGTCGTCCATGGTCATGTGCCCGCCCGTATTTTTTTGAATATTCATGACAAATTATCGTAAATTAACTTAAAATTAACTTAAACTAAGGGGGGGGCTATTTTTTTTTCAATATCCCGCTATGATTTTATGGATTTACACTTGTGTTTTTTAAAATAAATACTGATTTTATTTAGAAAAAAAATGTCTTTGCTGCCGTTTCTTTTTCATAGTCGACCTATTATAATAAACAAAGTTAGTTAATCCGATAAAATAACTCATAAGCTTTTAGAAATAATAAACAGAATCCAAATCGAGCCAATAACATAGGAGCTATGTGCAAACGCTACAAAAAAATAAAAAAAATTGAATAACATGAAACATATTAAAGAAAGACCCCCCTTTTAAATTTAGTTTTCCATACATTTTTATGAATATTCAGAAAAATACGGGCGGGCACATACATGCCCATGGGAGGCGACATTGTATTTAGCTAGATAATTGCAAAACTTGTGCTCCATACTTCCTGATACTTATAACGTACCTTTCAGTCTTGTAAAATGTGAAAGACATTTGCGAATCTATTTTGAACCTTTGTTTGTCGGTAGTGTCCAGGCTATCGCAGACTACAGCTATGTCCTATAGAGAAGCTGGAAATAATTCACTACTCTGAATCCAATTGCAAAACTTTTGAACTGGTGACATTGCTGCTCGCCATTTATTTGAAATATTTGTGCAGAAAAATCCTACGTCTAATAGTCGTCCGATCAATTAGAAATAGGTAGACTAGACAGGTAACTATACTATTAGTTCTTTACTCTGTGCTATACCTAGGTATTCAATCTGTGGTTCTACTAGTATACGGGTATACCGTATGGGTGTGGTAATTATAACGCGAGTTTATGGACACTGAAAATGAGACGTACTACATTAGCTGATAAGCGCTTAGCACTTGTTCGAAATGTATTAGGGTACTTGATCATTTCATGACATGCATGGGATGTAAGACACCACGTTGTTGAACGATAGCAAACGAAAGAAATGGTGTCAGTTTGTCAAGAATTTTGATTTTCTGCTTATCTTGAGTCCCAGGCGCTATGTTGTTATCTTGTTTGGTAAAGGTTTGGAAGATAACATCATTCCGGTGATAAAATTTATCTTCCCGTTCTCGTATGAATAATATTTTGCTGTTTTATAATACCTATTTTCAGTTTAAGGTCTCATGCGATTAAAGTGATTATACATATTATATTATATAACGCGATAATATGCATATCCACATTTTTTACAACGCATGCAGTATTTTGAAAGACATCTTTTTAATTTTGGCGTTGTTATCTGCATAATTACATTAATTATACTAGTGTTATCACTGTCTTATGAATATGTGTGTCACGATATATGTGTTTATGGGTCAAGCTAGTTTTATATTACTTGCGATTGTGTGAGAATAAGTGGACTGTACACATCAGCATATTGTTAAATTAAATGCAAATCATACACACAGCCATAAACTTACGACGCACTATGGGGCCAAAATCGACGCTAGTAGATAAATCAACTTCAGTTTAGTTCATATTTATGTATCAGATATTTTTCTACCTTCCTTATTATTTTATTATTAACCAGAATAGCCGCGAAATTTCGAGTTGTTGCATAGCTTTTTAATTAACAGAGATTTTGAATTCATATTCTTTATGGCAACTCTTTTGAACGCGTGAGTCCTTTCAGACCGAGCTATCTTTTTAGCATTATAATTATGTTATGATGAAATTCTCTCGCCGATTGAGGCTCTAGGCCGGTGCAATGTTGGCTTATCAGACCTCTGGGCCCAAAAACGAACTGACTGCACCACTTTGAACCTTAGTAGTTACGCCAGTGCTGCTGAAGATATAGTCGCTTACTTCTTCAGCGTTCATAATTGAAGCAATGTCTTGTCTTGATAGGTCTGCATTCAGGCCAGTCCTTTCAGACAATTCGATTGTATTTTACTTAAACCGTTTTTGGGGGGCACGTGTCCCTGTGAACCCAATTTTTTTTTTTTTTTTTTTTTTGATGGTGGGATATCTTCAAACGACTTCTCCCGCTCTGGGCGGAGCGAGAGGGAGTGTCAGACTTTTACTGACTAAAACCCATCCGTGTTCCTTCCGTTGCCTGTGTGCCGGGGCCGCGATATCCCTTTCAGATAAACCCGCAACCCCAGCAGGCATTGGTCCTTCCGGACCCCGTCAGTTGGTGCTGACATCCCTTTGAGGCGCGTGTGGAACACAACGCGCCGTCGACCCGGGCCTGGTCCTTATCGGACGGCGAGCTGCCCATCGCTCACCGTCCGCAGGCCCGCGCGGGTGGCCGGAAGTCAGCTAGTGACTCCCGACGCCCGTGGCGTATCCGCCCTTGTTATCCAGCATACATCATGTTTCTAAGCGCCTCGTATTACTTACCTATTTGCTCAATGCTGGGCTCTGTAAAGTACATAGCATTCATTCTTGCAACACATTTATGGGAACATACGAGTATTTACTGTGATGAATCGGTCTCGTTCAAGAGATAGATACAAACAAATACACGGTCAAACTGAGTTTGCGCGTAAGTTGGTGTTGCGTATGGACAACATCGATGGCGTCTATTGTTGGCGGCATCCCGTTGCCATCTATTATTGACTCGACGCTGGAGATAGTTGGCAGCGCGCCAGCGCAGACCACGTGTGTGCCCGTCACGGGACGAGACATGCGCGCTTGAGTCCAACCAGCGCGTCCCCTGCGCGCACGTCTCGCTCCCGTGTGCGCTTGCTACCGCTGTTAGCCTAAAAACCTGTTTTTCCAAAAATGAACCACGGCAGCTACAGTTATACATAGAAACAACAAGTACCATACCTACTCAATTTTTTGCTCTACATATGAGCACTTAGTGCTATTATAAGCCGGACTATCTATATATGCAATAGATATTAATTATGATTAGCATAGCAAACTATAAGATGCTAAATAACTAAGTTGATTTTGAAAGATAATTACCAAGGTAACAATATTTCCTTGTTGTAGCTGAAAAACAAGATAAACAATCGGCAAAAATGAAGAATGATAAGAAGGAAGTTTGCGTAAAGCCGGTGGTTTGTAGTAATGGGCACGCGACTACGCCTAATGGGCGAACGGAAGACGAGGGCGATGGCGGCAGCGCGCCGGCACCACGTGTGTCGTATGCGGCTGCGGCGCGCAAGCCACCCTCGCCACAAATCAACAACACACCCGCGCCCTTCCCCCCTAGCACAGGTTACTATTACACTTGAAAATTCATTCCCGTTCGATGTGTCATTTAATACCTGAGGGCATTGCATGATTCTATACTAGCATATGCAGCTCTTTACCTTGACTTGTTGCTCTACTTCATGTACTTAATAACACTTTACAGATTCACAGAAGATAAAGGCTAATGGTGAGAAGTTGTCACAACCGAAATCCGGGCTTTGTACAATGAAAGTAAATGGAGAAGGTCTTATACCCAGCAGTAATGATAGTAAAGATGATAAAATAGGTACCAAAGAACCAATTGTAAACGGCACGGACAAAACTGAGACCATTGTCAATGGTGACCCAAAAAAAGAATTAGATTGTGATATTAGTAGTAGTGATAATACTAAAGTAGTTTCTAATGGAATTAACAGTGACTCCGATGACCCTAAAACGAATAAGTCTGAAGAAAAACCTGAAGTAATAAAACTGTTTTGTCCCAATAAACCTGAAGGAAAACAGGTATCGGAAAACAAGAAAGACAAAAAGACAAAAATGACGGATAAATCTAATGACTCCGAAAAGAAAAAGGAATCTGCAAAAGACAAAAATACTGAAAAGAAAAAAGAAACAAAACATGACGGTACTGTATATAAAATTGAGGGTGCGGATAAAGTAAACGGAGACAGTAGTAAAGCTTTGAATGGAGATGGAGACAGAGAGTCTTCTCCAAGCGAGGACGGAGATGAGAAGAAGAGAGATGCCGAAGTGGTGTTCATTCAGGACATGGGCTTTACTGTGAAGATTGTGAGCCCTGGAGCCGAGCCGTTAGACATTCAGGTGAGACCTCTCATAACAGAAAAAAATAAGAACAAACAAGAAAAAAGAACACCTTTAGTAGCATGGGAGATACTGATTTGTAATAATTCTTTTTTATAGGTTTCAAGTATGGAACTCGTACAAGAAATCCATCAAGTATTGATGGATCGCGAAGACTCATGTCACAGGACTTGCTTCTCTTTACAATTAGATGGCGTCACTTTGGACAACTTTGCGGAGCTCAAGAACATCGAAGGCTTGAAAGAGGGATCCGTCATTAAAGTACGTAGTAATCTTAATTTTATGTAATCAATGTTACAACGTTCTATACCCATGTATCATATTTTACGGTCGAAGTTGTAGGTACTTTGAAATAGAGATTAATTTAATGTTTTTTGTAGGTGGTAGAAGAACCATACACAATGCGTGAGGCTCGCATCCACGTCCGTCATGTCCGCGATCTTCTCAAGTCCATAGACTACACAGATGCTTATGCCGGCCAGGAATGCAGTTCCTTAGCCTTCCTCAACGTCATCACACAAGGAGACATTTTAGGTAAACTTGAATCTAAGCTATCTAACCTGTTGCTGGGAAAAGGCTTCCCTCTACCTTTTCCACACACATCTGTCCTCTACCACTGCGTGCCAGACCTTTCGGTAGACACTTGTACCTAACTGTTTTGTTTTATATAAGACTATCTATTTGCATATTTAAAACGTAGTTTCATGAATAATTTAACTGTGTCCTCCCTGAATGAAGGTATTGGCAAGTTAGTATTAGCAAATAATGCAACATCTTTATTATTAGTTATTCGTTTACGAACGTATGAGTTGAGCATTTGTCACGGCACATAAACAAACCTTGCATATGAAATATAATGCATTGTCTATTGATATTAAGCAAACTATTATGTCGAGAGTGTATGCACAATGTTGATAATTTTATTGCTTTATAGAAAAGAAAAAATCCCGTCCTGAGAGTGTAGATTGCACACCTCCAGATTACATAATGCCGGGCAGTACCGAGCGACCATTGCTGCCCCTGCATCCAGGACTTACCAAAGAAAATAAGGCTCCACAATGCTTGAAGGTAAGCTCGTAAAACAGGAATGAACCTCCCTGGCATTACGAATATATAATTACAAACTAACAAAATTCAAAAGAATAAAACACAGTGGGAAGTCGCAAAATCAAAACTTGAGACAGGGCGCAATTGATTCGCATAAAAATTCAATATATTTTGTATATGACGAAAAGATCGAGGTCCGTAACTGAAAGTATAACTTACTACAGACTAAACTCTTATTGATAATTAACTCGATGACGTCTGATGCCAGGTCCTCACAACGTCGGGCTGGAACCCGCCGCCTGGGCCGCGCAAGATGTGCGGAGACCTACTATATCTGCATGTGGTCACGCTCGAAGACCGCCACTTTCACATCACGGCGTGTCCCAGAGGATTTTACCTTAACCAGTAATTATAACATTCTTTTTACTAATAAACACGTGGTTTTCCTCATTCGAGTCGATTGCCGCAGTTTCAAGTGGATGGCAACAAGATTTTACTACATTATTCATTTATGGACATTCTATTAGAATTTTCCGCATTTGTGGTATCGGTGGCGGCCACATGCTACGTCTAAAATATGTTCTAAGCATGCAGACAGCATTCTGATTCCATTAGAATCAGAACGCTGTCTGCATGGGTGTGACGGGAAGCCTTATAGTGCACAATAACTCTCACATAATTCATCCATATGAAACACGTCTGGATATCGATATCTGTCAGTTTGATTACTGAAGATAACACACATCACTGGTCAAATTCCATTTTGATGTTATAATTTGTCTGTAGTTATCTAAACAATCCCATGAGGTTACTAGATAAAATGGAGTAGATTATTTTTATGGCTGCGTCAGCATGATATTGCGTCATTTGAAGTTAAAATGTAATTTACTTGCCGGTTTGAATACCTATGGGTACCCTTAGCCGTCTAAGTGAAGTGCTAAAATTTGTCTGCTATGGCCCTTATTGGCCAGGAATACTAAAGCTTGGCTCATTATTTGGCGCCCGATATCAACGTAAGTTCTGTTGGTCATCAGACTGCTATCAATCAAACGTAAGCCTTTGGGTCGAGGCTGTCACCATTGTCGTTGGCCAATGTCATCTTTAACGACAATGGAGATTGACTATACGAGTAATGGAGACTATAAACTAAAATTACCTATTCTGGGGCTATTCAAAGTTAAATTCCAAATAATGAACAGGTCTACAGAAGAATTATTCAACCCCCGACCGGCGACTCCATCGTTGCTATGTCACTCGTTGATCGAGTTGCTGAGCATAGTATCGCCGGCGTTTAAGCGGAACTTCGCGCTGGTGCAGAAGAAACGCATGCAGAAGCACCCCTTCGAGAGGGTGGCCACGCCCTACCAGGTGTACCAATGGGCGTCTCCCATGCTTGACCACACCGTCGATGCCATTCGCGCTGAAGACAGTAAGTTTTTTTCAGTTACTAGCTGTTTTATTCGGTTTCTAGGGAAATTACTTAATTTGCCAGGATAAAATGCATCCTATGTTTTAATCCAGGACATGGTCTACCAGTATGCAAAACATGTAAATCCGCCGTTTATGCGCGACGGAGTATCACACTTCATCACAGGCTTCATTAATAATATTTGTGCTGCTTTTCCTTTTTAAATAATGAGTGAGGTCGATCAGGTACTTCTTGATGTTTTCACCTTATTTTCCTTCCCCAAGTTGTATAAAATATTTAATGGACGAATAATAACACTTAGATTTACTCACATGCTTTATCAATACCTACTAGGAGTTTTCCTGTAGCAAATAATAAGCTTGCCATGAATTTAATGCCGTGTTATCTATTGGGAATATTTCTGTCTCTGGGCAATACCCGGGAACAGCACACCACTGGAATATCATTAAAAAACTACACATGAATGTTGAATAACAAAAATATTATTACCTATTCTCGAATTTCAAATACCTTACAAGCCTAGAGAATAGTAACAGAAAAACGTATATAATTTTACATAATCACAAAACACTGGGGAAATCATTTGAAAGCCAAATAAACCGGAATGCATAAACGGACGCAACTAATTTCCGTAATGAAAATGACATTGTAATGCGCGGGAATAGAATAGCGCAACATATTTACATGAACTTTGTTCTGTGGAGTTTCTATGCATTATTGTTTGTATGCAGCATAATAATAATATTACATGTGGCGTGCGTACTCCGTTCAAAAGGCAGTGTTCCAATTAGGAACACGTTTAGCTGCCATTCAATATGTAACGAACAAAAACATGAATTGTAATAATAATAACCCGACGTATTTCTACGTTGACGTCGGGGTGGGGCTTGCGCGCTCCTGAACTCTGTGTCTGTGCCGGTAGAGTTTACTTTGCCGAAACAGGTCTAGAGTGAGAAGCCAGACCAAGAGAGATACCTGAACCAGCAGCATGTGGCGAGCTGTTGGGCAGTAGCGACGGACCATATCTTCCGCGAGAACTCTTGTTCCTTCTGGCTTGCCTTTATTGGCCGGCCTGAGTGAACACTGACAAGGAACTGAGCTCACAACTCTTTCTTGCCTTTATTGGCTGGCATGTAGTGACGTAGAGATTCGTAATAGCAAACGTACTCGGGAGGCAGGAAATATACCAGTAAGCTGCTGCTAAGCATCTTGACCGTACTTCCGGGATTGTCCTGATAGCCGTGGAATACCTCTTCACTCCTCAAGCACCTAAGGATAAGGGGCAACACCCCTTTGTCGCTATCGTCGTCGTCTTGTCGTTTCCATGTTCTGCAGGACTATTGTCCTGCACCAACCAGAGATTGTCCTTGGGTGCACATGCATCGTGCATAAAGGGATAATTGGTCATCATTTAAAATTGTCTAAGGGGCCTCTGCGAGTTGGCTTCGGGGCCCGAGATATGTCAGACATTTAAAAAATTATAATATACATAGTTGAATTTTTTCTTTTCACCCACAATGCGTACGCTCTTGGCTTGCATCAAACTTGATGTAAGAGATGATCAGGCCGAAGGTGGAAGCGAACTTCACCCGGAATCCTCAACCACAGAGGAACTGGCTATCTTACCTCTAACTGCCGAAACACAACAATGCTGTTAACATAGTTGTTATGGCGACAGACTTAGATAAGATGGTGAAATCTAGCTAGGCGGACTTAGATAAAATAACTCGACTTAGCACACGAGGTTGTTGACATGTGGAATGTTAGGTCGGTGGTCAGGCTCAATCGCAAAATTACCACTTCTCAAAATGCCTCTCGGACGCAAAATGTCAATTTCTTAGAATCTCTTTCGCAAAATGACCACTTCTACCATTTTGCCGATTGACGTGACAGCCAAAAACCAGTTTTTTTTTTTGCATATTAAATACTTATGTATTTTATATGGAAAATTATAAACGAAATAATAATATAAAATATTTATTTATTTATATACATATATTCCTTATGCATCTTTTACAAATTGTTTGTCATAAATTTTTCTAGTTCTCGTACACAAAAGTTAGTATTCACATTCATCATAAATCTTTATACTAAAATGGTGATTAAGTCTAATTAATGACCTCTTATGTCGTTGGCATTAAAATTTAAAGGAACAATCAGTATTTATAAAGCTTATGGTAATAAGTTTGTATCTGCCATAAAGTCTATTAATAATAAGGTTTTACTTTTTTTTTATTGAAGTCTCCAAACAGACAATAGAGTTACTGGCGGCTTAAATTATCCCACTGCTGGGCAGATGGTGGCCCCCCATGAAATTCATGTGTACCATTGTTATGACCAGCTCGTCTCGCCGTTTTCCTTAGTATATGTATAATTAATTTAACATTGTCCAACAGCATTCTCCTCAAAGTTGGGTTACGAGGAGCACATTCCCGGTCAGACCCGGGACTGGAACGAAGAGTTGCAGACGACGCGCGAACTGCCTCGCTCCACTCTGCCCGAACGTTTGCTGCGTGAGCGAGCCATCTTCAAGGTTAGTGGCACACTTCAAACACACTCATTACACACGCGAGTAACGCACGCAACTTGTTAAGTAACTTTCATTGACAGACTCATTATTAATGATGGGTGTGTTGTTTAGTTTACAGTTGCATTTATAATAGTTAAACAGGCAAAGATAGTATGATGTTCATTTGTTGAGGTTAAGTTTGGTAACCTTTCAAGACTTCTTAATATTCATATTTCGTAAGAAAAATGTGGCTTTATCATATCTACAAGTAAAACTAAATGTTCAGTTAAGTTAAACATACCATCCACAAATAGAACTAATGCCAATGGAATTGCGCCAATATGTATATACAATATCCATTTAGTCACCCGCATTAAACTTGTTCTATGTGTATTTAAACGAACATCAGTCAGATTATGTTTAATTTTGTTTTTATTCTCTGTTTCGACTGGAAATTGACCCAAACCTAACTGACAATAAAACTAAGCAGGCTACAAGTTGTATTTCCTGATCATCGTCAATGTAACACAGGTTCACAGTGACTTCGTAGCGGCTGCGACCCGCGGCGCGATGGCCGTGGTCGACGGCAACGTGATGGCCATCAACCCCGGCGAAGAGCCCAAGATGCAGATGTTCATATGGAACAACATATTCTTCTCTCTTGGCTTCGATGTTCGTGACCACTACAAGGATCTCGGCGGCGATGCTGCGGCCTTCGTTGCACCGGTAAGTTATTATCGTACAAATCTTTCAGGAATGGCTCTGATCAACATAATACAGTCAGCAAGTTGGTAGCGGTACTGACTGCCCAAAGTGCGCAGGCGTACAGTTCCCGTCAAATAAGTTTGCCGCTCTGAAGTAGGCTACAAATGACTGCGCAATAGTCAATCTTAATTTATAAAACAGTAGCGCGCATGCCAGGGCGCATACGCAACCTACTTCAGAGCGGCAAAGTTATTTGACGCGAACTGTACGTATGTTTCGCCACTCGTAGATGCTATTTTAGTATAATTTAACAAGACGTACACTAATCATTATAACAAAATTGTCAGATGTATACAGTTAAATATAAAACATGTCACAAGCCTCAATTTGACCTTTTACATTTACCAGTATTGATTGACCTTTAAGTAACAAATTCAAGAAGCATAAAATCCTATTTGGCTATAATAATGTAGATGAAATAACAGCCGTAGGACAAAAAAATGTCACTGACACTTAATATAAAACAAAGGTGACCCTAGCAACCATCTTGAATTTGAATGCAATGCAAGATTCTTTCGAGTATAAAACAAGTTTGAAATGAGGTAATCGTTTCTATCAACTCAAATACTGAGGGGATTATGGAGTACTTCCGTGTCGAGAGACAAAATAGATTTTGAGGTTTATACATTGGTCTCACCATCACCGCCAAACATAAAGTTGTTTCAGAAGAATTTGGCTATTGTTAATTTTGGATGACTCATGAGATGATATTAATTTGACAACTTACGTAATTCGGTTAGGCACAGTCTGCATGTGGTTCTTCGATTTCCACGCGGACTGAGCTGTAGGCACGGCTAGAAATATGTATAGCCTTTTAGAGCCTTTTTAAAGAAAATCAATGGTCGACTGTCTCGTTGGTCTAGTGGTCGCAAGTGGTACTGCTGAGCATGAAGTCTTGGGTTCGATTCCCGGGTCGGCTATAGTGTCATAGAGTTTTTCCGTCAGGAATTTCTCAGTAGTACCCAGGAGTCTAGATTTGTGCCCGGTTGATGGCAATAGGGTTGCCCCCTATTACTTGAGACGTAAACATAGCTGGCGAAATGTGGGTGTACTATAGGTACAACTCTTCCTAACCTTTCGGGGCAAAGGCGTCTCGTTATGTTATCAATAATGAAATGTAACGCTCCAGCGCAACGACCTGCAAGGCGTGCGCGTGTACAGCGCCGTGGACACGGCCGGCCTGCACACGCTGGGCACGGTGGTGGTGGACTACCGCGGGTACCGCGTCACGGCGCAGTCCATCATCCCCGGCATACTGGAGAAGGAGCAAGAGCAGAGCGTCGTGTATGGCAGCATCGACTTCGGTACCACGGTCCTCTCGCACCCTAAGTATATGGAGCTGGTGAGTGTATACTGAAAATCTAGCTATTTATTCAGACAGATCAGCCGTTTACGCACTAAGAAAAAAGGGATGAATGGACACTGAACAGCAGACTAGATCTGTGTCTATCAGTAGTTTGCAAGCGCCTTCGCCGCCGACAGCGTAGGGTAGTAAAAAAAAAAACAGTCTTGCTGAACCCCGTAAGCATGATCCGGCCTTGGTTATTCTATCACTAATATTGTCATTCACTCTAACCAGCTAAGCAAAGCGGGCCAACAGTTGAAGATAATGCCGCACTCAGTGATCAGCGCCAACGGGGACACTATTGAACTATGCTCCAGCGTCGAGTGTAAAGGCATCATCGGCAATGATGGGAGACACTACATACTCGATCTGCTACGCACTTTCCCGCCAGATGTCAACTTTCTGCAGTGTAAGTAGCATTTACAGACGCCCAGTGAATATCTTCACCATAGAACTTGATCATAATATTTGTTCGATGCAAGTAGTGGCGTCAAAAATGACGTATCAACGTAAAGCGTATCGACACAATAATACGCGACAGTAGTTACTTCACAATGCTAGTTATGCGACTTATTTTTGCCGGTTATGAACAAAATTCATAAAACATTACGGACACGTAGTTTTCTATCGCATATATTTTCATATATGTGGGAAAACTAATGATTTTCATAAAAAAAAACTACTTTTTAACACGTACAAAATAGGAATTTAGATGGTCGTAACGTATTTCGTTTCATTTCAGTGGAAGACGACGAACTCAGAGAGGACATCAAAACAATGGGCTTCCCAATCATCCACAAGCACAAACTGTGTTGCCTCAGACAGGAATTAGTTGATAGTTTTGTCGAGTAAGTAGTATTATGACTACCGAAAATCGTAAATATAGTTGTTCTGTGAACAATCTAACAATAAATGTGTTTCAGGGCACGTTATTTCATGTTTATCCGCTACGCCGCCTTCCACCTACAACAGTTGAGTGCGAAGCGTCAGCGCGACAGTGCCGCACAAAAATCTATAGAAAGTAAGGAGATCGATACTAAGGAGGCTGCCAATGAGACTGAAACTAAAGAAGTGAAGCGAGACACCAAGAGCCAAGAAAAAGAAGTTAAGGATAAAAAACAAAAGAAAGAAGATAAGAAAGAGAAAGAAAGTGTCAAAAAAGAAGCAACAAAAGATGCTGAAGATGATAAAGAAGTGGCGAAGGGCGAGAAGAAAGATGATGAGTTGCTTCTGAATGAGAATTATTCTGAGATTGATACCGATGTCGCTAAGAAGATCGTGGAGAGCATAACAGATTCTATTTGTAGTGGAGGAGACAAACAAGAAAGTGATTGTAAGTATATTTATTTGTAATAACCTGACTCTCACTTTTTTGTGATTTTGTTTTACAGCAAACGGGCCAGACAAACAACATCATCGACGTCCACTAGGCCAATAATATGTTCCACTCATTGTATACATCAAGTCAACGACGTTCGAGTAGCCATCAAGAATGGGTGTAACAAGGGGGTATACAGGATCAAATTAAATTAGCTAGAAAAACTCCGCAGGCGCGATATATTTCCATATCTAAACATGACAAAACAAATAAAACATGTTTTTTTGAGGTCAACGATCGTAGTGTCGTTACTTAAAATATCAGTTTAGAAATAAAATTTTGAGCCGACCGGGGCGGCATAATTGCATGTGCGATAAAAAAAAGAAAAAGTGCAATTAATTAATTAATTTCATTTATTGCGGATCACACATAAAAATCACATATAATCCATATAGTATTAGTAACAAAGACTTACGAACTAACCTAACAACAACTAATACCTACGTGGCTCAACACATGTTGGCACGATAAAGCCTTTGAAATAAACTTATGCAAAAAATATTATGTAAATTTCACAGATGGGAGATTTTCTCAAATCATACTTCAAGTACGTAACTACACTAGCAGTGGTCGTTGACCCCAAAAAAAGAACATGTTTTTTTCGCGTCTGGAGTATCGCTCGGTAATTTAATTTGACCCTGTATAATATGGCTGTAAGAAACAGGATTACTCCCAGTCATGTCACTAGACTCGGTCTCGGCATCACGCTGAGTGGAAGCCTTTTTGTCACAGTCACGACGGGTAGCTGCCGTCTATTTCTGTTCTCGTGGTTATAGATCTGAGGGAAAACTCCCGTATATATAAGACCGTTCGAATTGTTATCTCAGTCGTCAAAAATGGGATTACTGCTTGATTTCGAATGTCATAAGCCCGATGGCTAATTCCCCGAAGTCATCAGAGCGAACGTTCGAATTGCCGAAATTCCATAGCATCGATGTACCACAATTTCGAATAGCCATTAGATCGAGCGTCCGTTTCGCCGAAAAGCCATTGCAACGATAGTCCTATCCGTCGAATGTCTGTCTATTGGATCGACGTGCCAGTATATGATTGATAGACTAGGTTTTGAACATTTTTAATTACGGATTTTGGCTTTCTGTTTTTTGATATTTTTTTATTCGAGTTAACTTATCTTTTTTCGTATGCACGTGTCTCTGTGCCAAATAAACCAATAGTTCTCTTACATGTGAGCGTGTCCCGTGTCCGCAGCGGGCGAGCGCTCGCGCGCCGTGGTGGCGGCGGCGGCGCGCGCGGTGGCGTCGCTGAAGGAGTCGGAGTTCGACGTGCGCTTCAACCCCGACGTGTACTCTGCGGGCATCAAGCACGCGGCGGAGCCCGAGCAGCTCGCCAAGCAGAGGCACCTTGTCAAGGAGGCTGCGGCTTTCTTGCTTACTACGCAGATACCGGCTTTTGTGAGTTTTTTTTTTTTCAACCATTATAATACCTAATACACTTGCGTGCAAAATCGATCCACACCGTGCTGTTTGATTTAAAACAAGACTCTTCCTGAAATTACGTAGATTACGTTAGTGAAATAATTATCAAAACTGATTAAATTACTTTTTGTGAAAATCGGGGAATGACATGACGGGTCGAATAAAGAACTTCCTCTTTTAGGGTTCCGTACCTGAAGGGTGCCAAACGGAACCCTATTACTAAACCTCCGCTGTCCGTCCGTCCGTCTGTGTGTCAGCGGGCTGTATCTCTATTGCCGCTATAACAACAAATAATAAAAATAAAGTTAAAAAGTAAAGGGATATAAAACAAAAAAAAAAAAAAAACTCTTACACTGGCATGTGGTGTGTCATTGTCTAGAACTCATCGAAAACACAAAAAAAGAAAGAAAGAAAAATTGTTTATTCTGCACAAACAAAACAAATCGGAACCCTCCTGCTCCTCCTCCTTCTCCTTCTGTATTTGGAATCGGTCAAATACAGGGTGCTGCCACCCTGTATTTGGACCGATTCCAATTATTCATTAATCAGAATTATTTATGTCAAAAATTACAATAACAAGTCAACCTTATACTGCATTGAAAGTGTTGCAAAAATATCTTGCAGGCAAAATATTTTTACTGATGGTATTTTTAGAATTCTCTGTACATGTTTCTGAACATCCGATATTGTGTTTTCGGGTTCTAGATGAGTAAAACACGTGTGTATGTCGTAGGTCCGCGAGTGCCTGGAGCACACGTCGGCGCCGATGGACGGCGCGGGCCTGACGGAGGCGCTGCACGCGCGCGGCATCAACGTGCGCTACCTGGCGCGCGTGGCCGGCGCGCTGCGCCCGCACGCGCCGCTCGCCTACCTGCACGCCATCGCCGTCGGCGAGCTGCTGCTGCGGGCCGCTAAGCACGTCTACACGGCCTACCTTCAGGTTAGCTCATGTTCAATATCAACGTGCGCTACCTGGCGCGCGTGGCCGGCGCGCTGCGCCCGCACGCGCCGCTCGCCTACCTGCACGCCATCGCCGTCGGCGAGCTGCTGCTGCGGGCCGCTAAGCACGTCTACACGGCCTACCTTCAGGTTAGCTCATGTTCAATATCAACGTGCGCTACCTGGCGCGCGTGGCCGGCGCGCTGCGCCCGCACGCGCCGCTCGCCTACCTGCACGCCATCGCCGTCGGCGAGCTGCTGCTGCGGGCCGCTAAGCACGTCTACACGGCCTACCTTCAGGTTAGCTCATGTTCAATATCAACGTGCGCTACCTGGCGCGCGTGGCCGGCGCGCTGCGCCCGCACGCGCCGCTCGCCTACCTGCACGCCATCGCCGTCGGCGAGCTGCTGCTGCGGGCCGCTAAGCACGTCTACACGGCCTACCTTCAGGTTAGCTCATGTTCAATATCAACGTGCGCTACCTGGCGCGCGTGGCCGGCGCGCTGCGCCCGCACGCGCCGCTCGCCTACCTGCACGCCATCGCCGTCGGCGAGCTGCTGCTGCGGGCCGCTAAGCACGTCTACACGGCCTACCTTCAGGTTAGCTCATGTTCAATATCAACGTGCGCTACCTGGCGCGCGTGGCCGGCGCGCTGCGCCCGCACGCGCCGCTCGCCTACCTGCACGCCATCGCCGTCGGCGAGCTGCTGCTGCGGGCCGCTAAGCACGTCTACACGGCCTACCTTCAGGTTAGCTCATGTTCAATATCAACGTGCGCTACCTGGCGCGCGTGGCCGGCGCGCTGCGCCCGCACGCGCCGCTCGCCTACCTGCACGCCATCGCCGTCGGCGAGCTGCTGCTGCGGGCCGCTAAGCACGTCTACACGGCCTACCTTCAGGTTAGCTCATGTTCAATATCAACGTGCGCTACCTGGCGCGCGTGGCCGGCGCGCTGCGCCCGCACGCGCCGCTCGCCTACCTGCACGCCATCGCCGTCGGCGAGCTGCTGCTGCGGGCCGCTAAGCACGTCTACACGGCCTACCTTCAGGTTAGCTCATGTTCAATATCAACGTGCGCTACCTGGCGCGCGTGGCCGGCGCGCTGCGCCCGCACGCGCCGCTCGCCTACCTGCACGCCATCGCCGTCGGCGAGCTGCTGCTGCGGGCCGCTAAGCACGTCTACACGGCCTACCTTCAGGTTAGCTCATGTTCAATATCAACGTGCGCTACCTGGCGCGCGTGGCCGGCGCGCTGCGCCCGCACGCGCCGCTCGCCTACCTGCACGCCATCGCCGTCGGCGAGCTGCTGCTGCGGGCCGCTAAGCACGTCTACACGGCCTACCTTCAGGTTAGCTCATGTTCAATATCAACGTGCGCTACCTGGCGCGCGTGGCCGGCGCGCTGCGCCCGCACGCGCCGCTCGCCTACCTGCACGCCATCGCCGTCGGCGAGCTGCTGCTGCGGGCCGCTAAGCACGTCTACACGGCCTACCTTCAGGTTAGCTCATGTTCAATATCAACGTGCGCTACCTGGCGCGCGTGGCCGGCGCGCTGCGCCCGCACGCGCCGCTCGCCTACCTGCACGCCATCGCCGTCGGCGAGCTGCTGCTGCGGGCCGCTAAGCACGTCTACACGGCCTACCTTCAGGTTAGCTCATGTTCAATATCAACGTGCGCTACCTGGCGCGCGTGGCCGGCGCGCTGCGCCCGCACGCGCCGCTCGCCTACCTGCACGCCATCGCCGTCGGCGAGCTGCTGCTGCGGGCCGCTAAGCACGTCTACACGGCCTACCTTCAGGTTAGCTCATGTTCAATATCAACGTGCGCTACCTGGCGCGCGTGGCCGGCGCGCTGCGCCCGCACGCGCCGCTCGCCTACCTGCACGCCATCGCCGTCGGCGAGCTGCTGCTGCGGGCCGCTAAGCACGTCTACACGGCCTACCTTCAGGTTAGCTCATGTTCAATATCAACGTGCGCTACCTGGCGCGCGTGGCCGGCGCGCTGCGCCCGCACGCGCCGCTCGCCTACCTGCACGCCATCGCCGTCGGCGAGCTGCTGCTGCGGGCCGCTAAGCACGTCTACACGGCCTACCTTCAGGTTAGCTCATGTTCAATATCAACGTGCGCTACCTGGCGCGCGTGGCCGGCGCGCTGCGCCCGCACGCGCCGCTCGCCTACCTGCACGCCATCGCCGTCGGCGAGCTGCTGCTGCGGGCCGCTAAGCACGTCTACACGGCCTACCTTCAGGTTAGCTCATGTTCAATATCAACGTGCGCTACCTGGCGCGCGTGGCCGGCGCGCTGCGCCCGCACGCGCCGCTCGCCTACCTGCACGCCATCGCCGTCGGCGAGCTGCTGCTGCGGGCCGCTAAGCACGTCTACACGGCCTACCTTCAGGTTAGCTCATGTTCAATATCAACGTGCGCTACCTGGCGCGCGTGGCCGGCGCGCTGCGCCCGCACGCGCCGCTCGCCTACCTGCACGCCATCGCCGTCGGCGAGCTGCTGCTGCGGGCCGCTAAGCACGTCTACACGGCCTACCTTCAGGTTAGCTCATGTTCAATATCAACGTGCGCTACCTGGCGCCCGTGGCCGGCGCGCTGCGCCCGCACGCGCCGCTCGCCTACCTGCACGCCATCGCCGTCGGCGAGCTGCTGCTGCGGGCCGCTAAGCACGTCTACACGGCCTACCTTCAGGTTAGCTCATGTTCAATATCAACGTGCGCTACCTGGCGCGCGTGGCCGGCGCGCTGCGCCCGCACGCGCCGCTCGCCTACCTGCACGCCATCGCCGTCGGCGAGCTGCTGCTGCGGGCCGCTAAGCACGTCTACACGGCCTACCTTCAGGTTAGCTCATGTTCAATATCAACGTGCGCTACCTGGCGCGCGTGGCCGGCGCGCTGCGCCCGCACGCGCCGCTCGCCTACCTGCACGCCATCGCCGTCGGCGAGCTGCTGCTGCGGGCCGCTAAGCACGTCTACACGGCCTACCTTCAGGTTAGCTCATGTTCAATATCAACGTGCGCTACCTGGCGCGCGTGGCCGGCGCGCTGCGCCCGCACGCGCCGCTCGCCTACCTGCACGCCATCGCCGTCGGCGAGCTGCTGCTGCGGGCCGCTAAGCACGTCTACACGGCCTACCTTCAGGTTAGCTCATGTTCAATATCAACGTGCGCTACCTGGCGCCCGTGGCCGGCGCGCTGCGCCCGCACGCGCCGCTCGCCTACCTGCACGCCATCGCCGTCGGCGAGCTGCTGCTGCGGGCCGCTAAGCACGTCTACACGGCCTACCTTCAGGTTAGCTCATGTTCAATATCAACGTGCGCTACCTGGCGCGCGTGGCCGGCGCGCTGCGCCCGCACGCGCCGCTCGCCTACCTGCACGCCATCGCCGTCGGCGAGCTGCTGCTGCGGGCCGCTAAGCACGTCTACACGGCCTACCTTCAGGTTAGCTCATGTTCAATATCAACGTGCGCTACCTGGCGCGCGTGGCCGGCGCGCTGCGCCCGCACGCGCCGCTCGCCTACCTGCACGCCATCGCCGTCGGCGAGCTGCTGCTGCGGGCCGCTAAGCACGTCTACACGGCCTACCTTCAGGTTAGCTCATGTTCAATATCAACGTGCGCTACCTGGCGCGCGTGGCCGGCGCGCTGCGCCCGCACGCGCCGCTCGCCTACCTGCACGCCATCGCCGTCGGCGAGCTGCTGCTGCGGGCCGCTAAGCACGTCTACACGGCCTACCTTCAGGTTAGCTCATGTTCAATATCAACGTGCGCTACCTGGCGCGCGTGGCCGGCGCGCTGCGCCCGCACGCGCCGCTCGCCTACCTGCACGCCATCGCCGTCGGCGAGCTGCTGCTGCGGGCCGCTAAGCACGTCTACACGGCCTACCTTCAGGTTAGCTCATGTTCAATATCAACGTGCGCTACCTGGCGCGCGTGGCCGGCGCGCTGCGCCCGCACGCGCCGCTCGCCTACCTGCACGCCATCGCCGTCGGCGAGCTGCTGCTGCGGGCCGCTAAGCACGTCTACACGGCCTACCTTCAGGTTAGCTCATGTTCAATATCAACGTGCGCTACCTGGCGCGCGTGGCCGGCGCGCTGCGCCCGCACGCGCCGCTCGCCTACCTGCACGCCATCGCCGTCGGCGAGCTGCTGCTGCGGGCCGCTAAGCACGTCTACACGGCCTACCTTCAGGTTAGCTCATGTTCAATATCAACGTGCGCTACCTGGCGCGCGTGGCCGGCGCGCTGCGCCCGCACGCGCCGCTCGCCTACCTGCACGCCATCGCCGTCGGCGAGCTGCTGCTGCGGGCCGCTAAGCACGTCTACACGGCCTACCTTCAGGTTAGCTCATGTTCAATATCAACGTGCGCTACCTGGCGCGCGTGGCCGGCGCGCTGCGCCCGCACGCGCCGCTCGCCTACCTGCACGCCATCGCCGTCGGCGAGCTGCTGCTGCGGGCCGCTAAGCACGTCTACACGGCCTACCTTCAGGTTAGCTCATGTTCAATATCAACGTGCGCTACCTGGCGCGCGTGGCCGGCGCGCTGCGCCCGCACGCGCCGCTCGCCTACCTGCACGCCATCGCCGTCGGCGAGCTGCTGCTGCGGGCCGCTAAGCACGTCTACACGGCCTACCTTCAGGTTAGCTCATGTTCAATATCAACGTGCGCTACCTGGCGCGCGTGGCCGGCGCGCTGCGCCCGCACGCGCCGCTCGCCTACCTGCACGCCATCGCCGTCGGCGAGCTGCTGCTGCGGGCCGCTAAGCACGTCTACACGGCCTACCTTCAGGTTAGCTCATGTTCAATATCAACGTGCGCTACCTGGCGCGCGTGGCCGGCGCGCTGCGCCCGCACGCGCCGCTCGCCTACCTGCACGCCATCGCCGTCGGCGAGCTGCTGCTGCGGGCCGCTAAGCACGTCTACACGGCCTACCTTCAGGTTAGCTCATGTTCAATATCAACGTGCGCTACCTGGCGCGCGTGGCCGGCGCGCTGCGCCCGCACGCGCCGCTCGCCTACCTGCACGCCATCGCCGTCGGCGAGCTGCTGCTGCGGGCCGCTAAGCACGTCTACACGGCCTACCTTCAGGTTAGCTCATGTTCAATATCAACGTGCGCTACCTGGCGCGCGTGGCCGGCGCGCTGCGCCCGCACGCGCCGCTCGCCTACCTGCACGCCATCGCCGTCGGCGAGCTGCTGCTGCGGGCCGCTAAGCACGTCTACACGGCCTACCTTCAGGTTAGCTCATGTTCAATATCAACGTGCGCTACCTGGCGCGCGTGGCCGGCGCGCTGCGCCCGCACGCGCCGCTCGCCTACCTGCACGCCATCGCCGTCGGCGAGCTGCTGCTGCGGGCCGCTAAGCACGTCTACACGGCCTACCTTCAGGTTAGCTCATGTTCAATATCAACGTGCGCTACCTGGCGCGCGTGGCCGGCGCGCTGCGCCCGCACGCGCCGCTCGCCTACCTGCACGCCATCGCCGTCGGCGAGCTGCTGCTGCGGGCCGCTAAGCACGTCTACACGGCCTACCTTCAGGTTAGCTCATGTTCAATATCAACGTGCGCTACCTGGCGCGCGTGGCCGGCGCGCTGCGCCCGCACGCGCCGCTCGCCTACCTGCACGCCATCGCCGTCGGCGAGCTGCTGCTGCGGGCCGCTAAGCACGTCTACACGGCCTACCTTCAGGTTAGCTCATGTTCAATATCAACGTGCGCTACCTGGCGCGCGTGGCCGGCGCGCTGCGCCCGCACGCGCCGCTCGCCTACCTGCACGCCATCGCCGTCGGCGAGCTGCTGCTGCGGGCCGCTAAGCACGTCTACACGGCCTACCTTCAGGTTAGCTCATGTTCAATATCAACGTGCGCTACCTGGCGCGCGTTTAAATTGTAAATTGTGAGGATTGAACATGAATTCTTCATAGCTATTGTCAATAAGGTGTACTTAGTAAATACTCAGACAAAAAGACCAATTCAATTTATATCAGTAATAATAATAATAATAATATTTATTGAATAAAAACATTTACAAAAAGTATACAATTAGTCCACAGTAAGATTTCATAAACAATAATGATAGTGCCTAAAGAATAAACTAAATCTAAAATATGTTTAGAACAGGTGTAAGTAATAATGGTTCGGAATTACGATGTAAGGAAGCGACCCGCCCGATCTTGGTTAATTCAAACCTGTGTTTCAGGCCATCACTTTACATTTAAATTAATTTGGAACACTAAAATTTAAAGATAAACTGATATAAGATAATCTAATAACGAATATGAGAAAAAGCTTAATGGTAATTTAATATCTAAAAACTAAATCTATGTAAAAATACAAAAGTAAATACTTACGAGTGAATAAATTATCATCATGACAAAATTTCTAGAAGTTTTTCTGTGTCTGTGTAATTGAGTATCGCTAAATGTTCTGATAACATTTTACTACATTTTTTATATATTTCACTATAGAAGTTTAGTAACTTGTTGAGCCTATTGTACAAAAAAGGTCCTAAAAACACATAAAATCGATTAGCATACGCATGTCTAGTTTGAGGCTTTATGCAAACCATGTCTTTCCTTCTCTTGTCGGAAGGTACTGGGTCAAAAGGAAGTGCAGTGTGCTGGAGTAGTACTATGCTTAGTATAAATAATTGCCGTACTGTTAGTACATTACATGCTATGTAGAGCTGGTGCGTAGGAAATCTAAAAGGGCGAAAGGTAGCAACCTTTAGAATTGCTCTTTGAGCACGCTCTAGAGGGAGTAAAATCGTTTTTGCAGCACCACCCCAAGAAGTAATGCAATAGGTAAGAACGGATTGACACAAAGCTAAATAAACCTGTTTAATTAATTTATAGTCTGCTATGTTCCGTAAATTCTTAAAGACATATATTAATTTGCGCACTCTAGTACAAAGTAAATCGATATGTTTACGGAAATTTAGATTGGAGTCAATAGTGACACCCAGATATTTTAAATGGTCAGCTTTTGCTAAAGTGGGGCAGGAACATGCAGTGTCAGCATACGTGCTACAATTATGTGCGAAAATGTTTAGATTAGTAAGCGGTAAGTTAGTACTTCTCATTGTAAATAAAATGTATTTTGTTTTATCTGTATTTAACGTTAGTAGATTATTATGAAGCCAATTAGACACAATGTAAAAACCATTCTGAGCATGTTCGTAGACCTCAACTCTTGATTTAGCTGAGAACAATAGAGCGGTGTCATCTGCATAAGACATTATAACACCATTTTGGAGTGACAGGCGGCACAGTTCATTAATATAGACTAAAAATAACGTAGGGCCCAAAATGCTGCCTTGAGGAATACCAAAACAACTATTTTTAAGTTCAGAACTTGTATACTGATCAATTTTTACACATTGCTGACGATCGGTAAGATAATCAGAAAATAGTTGAAGTTGTGCTCCTCTTATCCCAAGTGTTTCAAGCTTGTGCAAAAGTAAAGTACATGAAATAGTGTCGAAGGCCTTGGCAAGGTCTATAAAGATCCCAATTGTGTGCATACCATTATCTAGATCGGTAGTTACATGATTAATCAATTTGTGTACTGCTTGGCTAGTTGATCTTTTGGGCCTAAAACCAAATTGATTATCTGAAAGTAGTTTGTTATCTTCCAGATATTTTATCAATCTACTGTTAATGATTTTTTCTAAAATTTTTGAAAGGCCTGTTAATACTGAAATGGGTCTGTAGTTATTCACACAGTTTTTGTCTCCAGACTTGAATATAGGTGTGACCACAGCTTTTTTGAGCAATTTAGGGAATATACCTTTAGACAAACATAGCTGAAAAATATGTGTTAGCGGAGGGGCGAGTAGGTATTTAAATCTTTTAAGTATATTATTAGGTATGTGATCCCATCCAGTAGCACAAACATCCTTTAACCCGTTTATTATTCTTTCTACTTCGTAAACGTCGGTATCTAATAAAACAAATGAATTTTGTGTAGAGGAAGTCGTAGTCGGAGTTTGACGGGAAAAATTACTAGAATTTAAAGATTTTTCAGCCAAGTTTTTACCAATGTTAGCAAAAAAGTTGTTTACTTTATTCATTGCTTCAGATGGGTTTGTCTCTGTTGATAGTAAATCAAACGGAGGTTCGTGAGTTTTCGATCTAAATGTATTGGTTTTTATAAATTTCCACAGAAGTTTACTATTTGTCCCTGCCTTCTGTAATTCATTTTTATCATACAGATTTTTTAGTTTTTTCAAAAGATTATTACAGAAGTTTCGATACCTTTTATATGTAACTGAGAGTATTGCGTTATCAGGTGCGAGCTTCAATTTTAGGTGAAGCTTGTCTCTATGTCTTATACAACGAACGAGACCGGGTGTAATCCAGGGTTTTATACAACTATACTTTCGCGGCATTGTTTTAGTGAATGTGTTTTTCCTTATTGCATATTGTAGCGAATCTATGAAATACTTTAAGGTAATATTTGCGTCGTTTGAATTATAAACTGGGTCAAAATTAATACCGCGTAAGTCATTTTCCAGGTTTGTCATATTGACTTTTGTGTAACTACGCATGCAGTTTTTTCTAGGTGAAGATATTTGTAAAGTTAGTAAAACGGCTTGATGATCGGTAAGCGAAGAATTAGTAACCAATGTTTTGGATGGATTTTTTGATTTTAGGATGATGTGGTCTAAGCATGAGCCACTCTGATGCGTGGGGTGATAGTGAGCTGGTAAAAGTCCATAAAATGAGCAAATATTCAGATAATTATGCACATGGGTTTCGGTTTTCCCGGAAGCAATGTTAATGTTAATATCGCCCAAAATTATTATGTTTTTAAACGATGATATGTTTTTTAAGTTTATGTCAAGGGAGTCCAAAAATCTATCCATATCTTGAGAAGGAGGCCTATAAATAGCCATGACTATAGTATCAGGAATAATTTTGATAAATAAGCAATTACTATCTTCGGATACAGGTTCTTCTTTGATTGTTCGTAAATTATTTTTGATATAAACTACTAACCCATCGTTTTGGTTTATGTTTCTGTCAGTTTTATAAGAATAATAACCGTCAAGAGATGGTAAATTGACTGTCTGTTTTGACAACCAACATTCTGTTAGGACGATAATATCACAGCTTATATCAAGATTCTGTAATAACACTTCAAATCCGTTCATGTTTCGATTTATGCTGCGAATATTCTGTGTGAGCAGGGTTAACGTTTTTCCACCAGAAGGAAGAAGGTGCTTACAGTCCTCAACATTACACATTTTAGATTCCGACACAGAAAAATTATCTAGATCACAATTAAGCTGATTTGTCATGATAGTTACAAACTAAGTTGAAATATAAATAGAGGATAAGCTTCCTGTTTATGTGCTAACTAAATAAAGTATTCGGTGGCGCTCTTAGGCGCCGTCATAGTCTATTGAGTTGATGTAGTTGATCTCTGCATATTTGCGCGCCGGGCAACTTACATCACCAGTTGGATGGTCACATTTCCTCTTGAAGCGCTTGCACGTCGCACATTGAGCGGTAGAAGATTTGCTGCTACATTCCTTGAATGAGTGTCCAGTCTCTCCACAGTGGTTGCAAGTAGGACTAGTTTCCCGGCAAAACTTGGCTGCATGTCCGAACTGCTGGCAATTAAAGCACCTGGTGACTATCGTGAAATCTCTCACAGGGCACGATGTCCAATTGATAAAAATTCGGCTTTGGTTTATAATAATTTTTCGTATGCTAGCAGGTAGTTCCAGGATGTAGTTACAGGTAGGAAGGTCTTTCTTACCCGATTTATGGCTCAATTTGATACTCTCAAGGAAGGATTCACGAGTTATATTCGGCAACTTATCTGAAAGGTTCTGCTCGTAAATACATTCAAATACCTCCTTCTCTGTAAGGGATACGGGAACACCAATGACAGCGACCCTAGGGCGGCGTTTAGAAGGTTCTTCTATTGTAAGGCCCGATGATACCAGTTTTTCCGAATTCCTTAGCTTGTCAATATCGCCTTTGTTTTCGGTGCTAATCAAAACGCCCCCATTTTTTACTTTTCTCAGGCCACGGACATGAAGCTTAAGTTGTTCGGGGGAGATTAACTTTTGGACAAGCGACTTGGTGTCGTCACTCGTTTGGGTCTTATCGCTAGGATAGATGGCGACTGATCTCAAATTTGCAGGTCGGACGAAGTTATCAGAACCTTTCTTCACCAGTAATAAATGAGTAAAATAACTGTTGCCGTTGGGCTACTAACTTTTTAAATAAATTGGTTACGTTTACGAGTTTTTTTTTTACTTTTGAAGCCCGAACGAGCCACATAATTTTTATATTATTTATGTATACTTTACTGTACACAAGACAAATACGTAACAAAAGATAACAAAACATACAATGGGCGGCCTTATCAGTTTCTGCGATCTTCCAGGCGACCTCGGAATGGACGGTGATGTTTTATTTTTGTGCAGGGTTGCGAGGCGATGTGCATCGGCGCAGCGGTCGCGCACTTCCTGAACTGCCTGGTGGGCGCGTGCGCCAGCCCCCTGCCCAGCGCGGCCGAGGGGCCCGGCGCGGCGCGGGGGCCCAGCGTGGCGAGGGGGCCCGCGCGCGGGAGCCGCGGCCGCCGCGCTCGCCGCCACGCGCACGCCGCGCCGCCCGACCCACACCCCGACTGGCACAACCTCACGCCCAAGTCGCTCTTCGCACAGATCAAGCAGGAGCTTAAGGTTAGGACGTATTCTTTCTTGAGAATCATGACAATATCCGATCGTCTTGGCAGAGAGACGTGGAAGGAGAGTACGGAGGCCTTTGCCCGGCAGTGGGGTAATACGAACTAACAATAAAAATAAATATCAGATCAAGCAGAGGTAGAAAGATTAACCAGACAGAACGACCAGGAAGATCAGGTTGGTAGTGCAACTGACTTCTAAAACTATTTTTTTTTTTACAGGCATACTGGGGCTATGAACTTAACGCGGAGAGCATGGATTCTGTCACAGAGAAACATGGCTTACAGAAAATTTCACTTCTCAGGTATTCAATATTTTTTCATAGCCTTTTTACAATCCAAGTAATTTCTAATTGAAAAATATACATTTTGTTATAATTATAATTTTTTTTTGTTAAAGATCTTTTGCGCTCAAAGTAGGTCTACAGTTGATGCTACGTGAGTTTGACTTCGACAGCAAGAACAAGGCGCCATTCACCGCGAATGATATCATGAATATGTTCCCAGTCGTCAAACATATCAATCCACGAGTAAGTTATTTGCGTATGACAATACAAGAATGTACTACTTTGTTTCATGTCAATTAGTGTTATACTATTTGATAAATGCTTTTTCGCCAGTGGCAACATCTTTTTTTTTACCTTTTTGCTAGAAAATTATGTTTCACACTCATTCTTTCGCAGGCCTCTGACGCATACAACTTCTACACGACCGGTCAAAACAAAATTCAGGCGGGCGCGGTATCCGAAGGTCACGAATTAATCGCCGAAGCACTGAACCTACTCAACAACGTGTACGGAGCGATGCACGGCGAGATTGCACAATGTCTCCGCATGGTGGCGCGACTGTGCTACGTCACCGGAGAACATAGAGACGCGATGGCATACCAGCAGAAAGCTGTTCTAATGTCCGAGCGGGTGAATGGAATTGATCATCCGTATACAATTACTGAATATGTGAGTATTGGTCGATATTTAATTTTAATCAAAACATAATGTAAAACGTTAAACCTTCTTTAGAAGTATTGTTCAATCATCCAAAATAAAAAACCTGACTATTCTGTGAATGGTCTAAACTGCAGTACATTAACTATCTCTTGTGTTGCCTGACTGCAAGTTAATATAGGTAAACTGTGCTATCTATATTTGTGTTTTGTTTCCAGTCGCATTTAGCGTTGTACTGCTTCGCTAACGGCCAAGTGAGCACAGCGCTGAAGCTGCTGTACCGCGCACGTTACCTAGCGCTACTCGTCTGCGGCGAGAATCATCCGGAAATGGCTTTACTTGACGTAAGTTTCTCTTTAATTTAATCTTTTACTACCACCTACTAAGGAGGAGGAGGAGCTCGTGGCTAAGTAATAACAGCCGCTCGGTTCGATCCAACGGGTTAAGCTTTGCTTGCCGGGGTTGGTCCGTAGATTGGTGACCATCTTTATATCCCGAGACTCCTCTGTGCCTTGGAAAGCACGTTAAGCCGGTGGTCCCGGCTGTCATTCATGGATCTTTTTTTTCTTTATTAGTTTATAGAGGGTTTGATCAGTATGACTATGCCACCCTCATAGGGTTCATGGATCTTTGACAGTCGTTACGGGTCGTCAGAAGCCCGAAAGTCTGACAACCAGTCTTACTATAGATAGGCAGTTGCTGCATGTAAAATACTTAATAATAATTCTGCTGCATCCGGTTAGAATTGAAGCCGACCCCAACATAGTTGGGAAAAGGCTAGGCATATTGACTACCACCTACTAACCATCAACATTTTTTTATATGAACTAGGTAAAATAAAATAAAAAACTTATTTTCTATGAAATAAATGTATGTTTATACATTACAATGGGAAAAGTAAAACATATGCCAAATTCAAGTAACATGAGACCAAAGCAGGAAGCAGGAATGTAAATCATAGCATAATATCCCAATAAATTATTATGAACAATGCATGTGCTATCTAAGTTGTTTGAAAACAAAATCCCGTGAACACGATGACCATATCTGTTACCGCCCAGGTTCTATAGCCGCCGAGCGCTGCAAGCAGAAATAGTCCTTACGGTGTAAAGATATGAAGTTCTTCGATGGTACAATAGCGTGCAAGAGGCCTCTCTAGAGGCCCTCTTATTTAACGAGAATGTATGCCTTACACACGCAATTTTTTTTTTCTCTTGGTTGTGTGATACATTTCCGGTATAAGCTGACCTCGCATTGTACTGAACTCCTACACAATGCGAGATCATCATAAACTGGAAATGTATAGCTTGATGTGTAGCCGTATGTACATCTTTCTACAGCATTCTCACATATATTTATTATTTCAACAAGAATCATGTAAGCAATAGGCACTCCTTCGTAACAATATTCTGATTTAAAAGAGTGTCAATAGAGCTTTTTGCCCTTTCTTTTCCATATGAACTTTGGAATGCAAACTAGCTTCATCTTTCTGATAGACTCATTGACAATTCAAAATTGGTTTATGTGAAATAAATGCTTCGAATTTGACTGACGTGTGCTTCGATCAATAATGCACTAGATACACTATCCCATACAAAAGTTCTCTTAAAACTGTCGCCAATTGTGTTTACGTACTTTTAGTTTAAATAAATATACATTAATGTAAATTCAACCTTAAATGCAATGCCTAAAGTTGTATTCACAAAGCTATGAACAAAAAACAAAAAAGTCAAACATACATCAAAACAAATTCAACCTTACACGCTTGTTTTAAAGTTCGAATTACAAAGTGGTAATAAAAGCAATACAAATTTATGACAGAGGCTCGCCGCTTGGACAAGGAATGAGTGGAGTCGAAATGTGTTTATATTTATTTCTATGAAATACAGAAAAAAGTAATTTATACTAACAAATTCAGTTTATTATAAGCCTTGACACTCAAACTGCAGACTCGAAGGTCAATCGTTAGAAAGAAAGAGCGTAGCCAAAGATCTCGGCGTATTGTTTGATGAACAACTATCCTTTAGAGATCATTACGATAACATGACGAATAGAGCATTGAAACTGCTCGGTTTTGTATCTAGGTCTACCAAAGGATTTAAAAAACCTCAAAGCTTCATACTACTTTATAAAAGCCTAGTAAGAAGTATATTGGAATACTGTTCGATAATCTGGTCACCGTGTTACGCGGTACACTCTGACAGAATTGAGAGTGTGCAAAGAAAATGTGTTAAGTGGGTCTCGTACCGGTACGGCTTCTCTAGATCGCTGCAAGGCTATTCCGAACGCCTTGTTAAATTCAATTTGGAACCTTTGCATGCCCGTCGCAAACAGCAAGATTTAATAAACCTGCATAAGATCCTACATTCCACGCTGGACTCTTCAGCTCTGCTTTCCCTCATAAACATCAATACTAGGTATAACACCCGCAGACCGAAAACTTTTGCACTTCTGGTCTTTACAAATAACACCTCATATTACAACCCTATCGTTAGAATGTGTCGACTTTACAATGAAGTTTCAAAAGACAATAACAGTATTGACATCTTCGATTCTCGTGCCGCTGCTTTCAAAAGACATGTATATGTACTCTTTCTTTTTAATCTTGTAACATTTTAAACTGTTTTCTTTATATAATGTAACTTTGTGTCAATTATGTATGTACTTTAACCTGGCGTGTTTGGTCTCCTGCACATCCCCTGCCTAAGTAGAAGTGTGTTCGAGGGCAGACGCACGGACCTTGCAGCTGTAACTTTGTGAACTAAGTTTTTACTGCAGTTGTCTTCTTTATTATTGTTGTTGCTAGTCATGTTGTGCGCTTACGCTTTGGGTGATAATCAGGTCGAAACCTTTAATGTGAATCTACTGATATACTGTGATTGTTACCTGTTGTAGTTGCCTTGTAATAAATAAATAAACTCGTAAAAAAAAAAAAAAAAAACAAAGTTTAATTACAATGGCAAAATTAAATCTTTCTGTCGTCGGAGAAACAAATATTTAATTACAATGCCAAAATTAAATCTTTCTGTCGTCGGAGAAATAAATGTAATGTAATGTCGCTTGAAAATAAAAAGTAAATTTTATATACCTAAGTTCAAAAATACTTATTGTTACTGTTTGTTGTGTTTTTAGTAATCTACGCCTTTGCGTGTTTACAGTTATGTCCAATCTATTAAAATGAATCGAACAAATTGTTGAATTTTTATAAGGCTTATATATTTCTTTTCCTTTTTCTTTCGCGACAGTAGATACCCATTCTACACAGCGAAATGGGTCGCTAGGAAATCTAAAAACAGAAATAAAATATAAAATAACAATACTACACCATGCATTCTCTGTTCCAGAACAGTCGATGTTTGTTACAATAGTTGGTAGTTGTCACAAACATTGGTCAAACTATCATAATATTTGCTAATTGATTTATATTTACTATTTAATTCTGTTTTTATTTTTATGAAAAACACTTAGTGATAATAAACTTACCGAAAAAAAAAAAAAACCTTCCAAAATCTTGGTGTTACGGTGGTTATTTACAAATTTTTTGAACGCGTACTGCGGCATTTTGACGTCTTAACGTTGGCTATGATTGGACCATACTAATTTGAAATAAGACCACAACTGAATCTGTGCTCTTATTTTTCGTTCCGTTTTTGAAGCGCTTACCGGGAATCTAGTGCATTATTGATCGAAGGACGTGTGCGTGGTTTCAGAGCAACATCGCGCTGATCCTGCACGCGGTGGGCGAGTACGAGCTGTCGCTGCGCTTCGCGGAGCGCGCGCTGCACGTGACGTGCGCGACGCACGGCGCGCGCTCGCTGAAGGCGGCCGTGGCGCGCCACCTGCTGGCGCGCACGCTGTCGTGCCTGGGCGACTTCCGCGCCGCGCTGCAGCACGAGAAGGAGACCTACTCCATATACAAGCAGCTGGTGGGTATCCCTTACGAGCTATCATAGACAGATTTCATATTTTAACTTTGTATCCTCCTTTGCTTGCAATTTTAAATAGTAATAATACCACCCTGCCATCGTTTCGATACAGGGCAAATGCCTCTTATCGTACAGAGAAGGCAGTTAGCATTGTTTTGTTTGCAATTTAGTTTCCAAAAATATAAACAAATATGTGTTTTTGGAAAAAAAAATCTTATCTTCATATAAAGTTTAGTTTGCGTTACAACTTCAAATTATGACAGGCATACATTTAATATATCTTAAAGTGAAAATAAACCAATTCGGAAAAAAAGGATTTGAATATAAAATAGATCCAACCACGTTCGTTCATTCTATACCAACACGCCGTTCGGTCCCGCAGCTGGGCGAGAAGCACGAGAAGACCCGCGAGTCGTCGGAGTGCCTGCGCCACCTGACGCAGCAGGCGGTGGTGCTCCAGAAGCGCCTGGCGGAGGCCTACGCGCGCGCGCCGGGCGCCGCCCCCGCGCCGCCTCCGCTGCACATCCAGCCGCCCGGCATGGCGTCCGTCATCGACATGCTCAACCTCATCAACGGCATACTCTTTGTGCAGATCAGGTGCGTGCGTGCTTTAATAATAACACATCCGTGTTGTGCTATTTTCAGTAGTAGTTCACGGAATCTGTCGTCTCACAACTCGAGACGACTCGTCTCATCGACAACTTTCACTGTTTCCTATCTCTCGCGACTCTTTTCCCAATCTAAGATCCATTCCAAGAGTCGCGAGAGAGCTATAACTCGTCTTCCCATCTTTTGTATTGTCTTCCCCTGTACCTGTTGCCATTTCTGGGGTACCATTCTGTCACAACTTTACTCCACTTGTCTCGAGTCCCATTCATGGTTTAAAGTAGTCTAAACGTACCGGAAGATGCAGCGTGGGTACACCTCCCACCAAGTGGACCAACGACCTAGTGAAAATCGCGGGAATCCGCTGGATGCTGGAACACCGGGCGATGTAAAAAGATGCTTGGGGGTGGTCCATATCCAGCAGTGGGCGTCATTGGCTGAATGATAATGATGCCTCTACAGATATTTACTGCATATGTTGTGCTCTGATCATAATTTAAAGAGAATTTCTCCAAAATAACGGATAATTTTAGATTTTTCTGACCAATGTGTTGTCAAGTCTAAATCAATTTGAATTAAATTAATTAATTTAATTTGCATGATATTTTCCAGTCCGCAAGACATCGAGCAGTTCAAGGCAGAAATAGAGAAGAGACAGCTGAAGGAGCTGCCTATCCCGGGCGTGCTGGGCGAGCTCGCCAAGTCGTCGGACGACAAGCTGGCGGAGGTGCGCGACGCGGAGAGTTGAAGCTGCCACGCCATGCTCCGCTCATATTGGACATTTAACTATATACATTGTTACTTTAATATAATTATTGATTGATGATATTGTTCCTTATCTATGAATGTATGCGGTAGTGAATAGTGTGCTAAGGTTTGATGTAGATTTTTTTGTTAGTAAATTTTGAGGATATTATTTTGATCAAATAATTAAGTGTTATTTGGAATGAATTCTCGCGGAGTGCGGTCGTTGATGCATGTGTGCGTACATTTCGCTCAAATCACGCAGATGTACACTCCCGGACACCTGAATCGAGTCGCCTGCATATTTTTGTTTAAAGGTCTTATCTTTTTAAGTAACGCCAGTATTAGGGAAAAAATAATGTCGTTTTGAAAGCAGTCACTCGCTATCATTTCCGTTTGGCATTGTTCCAAATTTGAAATAGAAATTTAAAAAAAAACGGGTTCAAATGCAATAAGTCGTCTTTTTGCGTTTCTCAGGGGCAAAATTTGCGTGGAGGTTTAGAAGAAAACAATGATTTAAATACGGCCGTCATGCGTTTCGGCATGGAATGAATGAATGCCACTAAGATGTGCTGTGAAAGCTCGAACACGCGTCTTCTGTATCATGTCATGCAAGTATTCTCGATCAATTCTTGCTGTTGTTGTGCACTTACGTTTCGCTAACTAATCCTAGACTGAAGAAGTTAAGAAGGAACAATGGTGATACCGAAATGATGGCCAGTATGTCAACTTCAAAACTTCCTAAAAACTTTTTCTCTAACTTATCATTATTTTGACGTTTTAGGCCTATAAATATAAGAATGCACGTTGGCTTGATTTAGGAGTTCGGGAGTGTAGTTTTAATTTTACGCTTCCGTTTGGAATTCACAATTTTATTCTACTCCCAAAGTAGTGCAATTTCAAGTAGTGATAATAGCAATAAGTTTTGGTTGTGAACCTGAGACCGTGTGCGTCGCTATGTTATGGTAACTGGTGCTACTGCCAATTTGTCCTTCGTATATATTTTAATGGTTTTATGAATTGTTATTGTCGAGTATTATTATTATTTTTTAACTAGTACGGGAGTATATTGTTGAAACACCTGTAGCAGTAGACATTCAGTTATATTGTGATTGAAATGTAACAGAACTTAAAGGGCCCGTGTCTGCGACTTGGAGCTATGGAGTCTACCAGTCAATGTCCATGAGTAAACTGCATGCAAAATGACTCGAATGAGTTTAGCTCGATTCTTACAAACACTGCCCATAATTTAAATGTTAGTTTCAGGTTTAGTTGTTAGTGCCATAATATGAATGTAGTGCATGTAAGTTTGTGTAATAATTTTCGTTAGTCTGTGATATAGCATGTTTATCATCGAGTGACTTGCCTTTTAATGCAATAAATAAATTTTTATTGGCAATATAGTTTGGACTTTCATGTCTGTTTGGTACGCAAAGTGAGATCTTATCAACAAAGCATACATTAGTTTATATAATGAATTATGATACTTATAAATGATTGTCGTCGATATTTAATTACGAGGCTTGTGAAAGAAACACGTAGCTACGGTGTATTCATGTTATACTTCTATAATATAAATCAACTATTCTTATAATGGTATTGATATCTTGTCAGTGACGCCAAATGAACAAATATTTATGAATTAGTGTTTTGGGAAAAATGTATTTTATGAGTACTTTGCCTTTCGAAATCAGCAGTTTGTCGTTAATCGTTGTCAACAGTGTCCGCTACATATCCGAATTAGCTTTGTTGTGTGATTTAGAAATCGTCAAACTTCACTCTGAGCATCGAACATAAGCTTTCAATATATAATCATAGATTGTCTTTATTTGTATCAAACATAATGATATATTCTAATTTATAGTAGACAATTATAAAATGGATGTAAATAACTGTTGGCATTAACTGGTTAATTTAAGGCTGTTCTTCATGTTGTAATACCCTAATCTAATAGCGTAACTTATGGGTTTTCATAGATTATGCTTTTGAGTCAATTCTGTCATGTAGGTTACATCTATTTTAAATATTTCTGGCCATACTTGTGTATGTGAAACGTATACTGTTACCACTCACTTATATAGTAATAGATTGCACGTTAATGCGTATCGATTCAGTCGGTTCCCAAACTGGACAATCCATCGTCAAATTTGTTTTACATATCGCAATAATCTGTCGTTGCACATCACTGTCATATATTTTCATCAATGTGTGGAATATGGATCGTTGTATAACGATTTACTTGTAGATGAGTCGATATGTCTTGTCAACCCTTGGAAAGACGATTATCATCGATACGCGTATCGTACTGTGCTCGTTAGCTAAATATATAAGAATGTTGTTCGATGAAGTACGTGCCTAAGCAAACAATAATCAATCGTTGTTGTTACATTTCTTTAACAATATGATGACCATGTAAATAAGGCGCTGTTCGTAGTATGATAAATAAAAACTCGTTTTTAAAAAAACAACTTGGTTTTATTTGATTATTTTTACACATACACGCATAATAATATACTGTTACATAAAAATAACACCAAATTCGATGTTACAGTAGTCCTGCTACATGCAAGTAAATAAATTAACACAAATGTTCTGAAATGGTAAGCTGTAAATGAATACCATTATAAATAAAAAAAGATTGTACTTTTATGAGTACTTAATGAAGCCGAAGGGAAACAAGTCTGCACAAATATAGCTATAGACCAGAATATTGGTTGCCTTCGGAGTTAAAACCGATCGGTCCTAATGATGGCCACCATTTTTGTAATTGATCATAGGCAGAGTTGTTTGTTCTAACAAAGTCGTTAATAATGCGTATACTAGAGATGGATTTATCTCCAGTGTAAGTTTGCAACGGATACGGATCGAACGCGACCACCAGTTACCATTCCGCTCATAGATAACACACTTAAATACGGGAATTCCGCCGTTGCCCATCCACACAACCACACATTTTAAATCCTGTCTTTTAGTTGCACTATTGCATCTCCGTGTACTTGACTTTCCGTGTTAGATTCACGGACAGTTTTAGGTTTTCGCAAATATCTTAATAACTAGTCGCCCTACGGCAAGAATAGTTAAATTTTCATACCTATCCTTGTATAATCCCCGGGATGTTTGTGTACAGATTAATGGACCTTGAACTTTGTCGCTTTGAAAACAGAGTTTCCGATATAAAACCAACAATAATTAGACAAAGTCAAGGTCAATTAAGGTCATATATAAATCTGTAGACACCGTAAACGGCACTGTTTTAACACGGAAAGGGAAATACACTGCATCTCCAACATCAACTTCGTTTATTTTCGTCAGAGGACGTCACTTCCGCGCGCGAGGCCTAGGTCTGGGCCTAGCCCGAGGGCGGGGCCTGGGTCTGCGGCGGCGCGCCCGAGAGGACCGGCCTCGCTCCAGCTGCGCCGCCACTAGCTCACCGAGGGCGCCACGCTCCGCCAGCATAGACAGAAACGTGCAGATGAACTCGTCGTAGTTGTGCGTGCGACGACCGTCGTCCACCTAGAAATACAGTCATTTAGTCCAGGTCACGGGCTGGGGATTTTTTATGCGACGATTTTTTTATTGCGCCTTGGTTTTTCATCTCTCGTGTTGAGCCGAGCATTGAGAATACAACAGAGTGCATCTCAGCGCGTCTAAAAATACGCTGTTGGATTTTCAACTCTCAGCCCTAAGCAGTGCGTTGAAAATCCAGTGCACAATAGCTGCGTTAAAAAATCACTGCGTTGAAAAATCGCCGGTGTCGCATGGGTACGAGTGCTTATAATATGTAGAGTTTTTGATGCGACCCAAGGTTTGGCATCGATGACGTAGACGTAGCGTAAAGCAACGGTTTCTTACAAAAGCGGTTCGGTCATATTATAACAGGTGTCATGAAATTCGGCAGCGGTGGCCCAGTAGTATCGGCCCCGACTTACGAGTCGTGAGTTCGAACTCGGGCAGGCACTTTACTTTGTTTATTTAATTTCATCACCACTGCTCTCAAAACGGTGAAGGAAAACAGCATGTCCGAGAACCAAACATTCTAAGACACGTGACATTCTCAACCCGCACTGAGCCCGCGTGGTGAATTATGGCATATATGGCCCACTCCCTCTCAGAGAGGAGGCCTGCATCCCGGCAGTGGGAACATAATGGGCTGATTATGCATAAAAATCTGCCGCTCTGGCCTACGGGTGACCGTTCACCACTTTCTTAGGAAACCGTAGCAAAAGCGTTCGGAACGCCAACGCTAGATTCGAGTTGTGCCTCCACAATATAAGTTAATTCGTAGTATCAAGCTGCTAATTCCAGTGGCAACAATTTCAAGTAACAAAATACTGATACTCTTTCTTACCTTATACATATCTCTCTTATCATTCTCATCATTGAGTGCTTGCTGACACTGCTGCACCTCGTTCACAATGCTGCTCATCAAAGCGTTCAGTTCCGAGTGCGTCAGTAATAGCTTCCTCAGTTTGATTGGTTGATCCGGTTCAGTCTCACAACAAACCAGTATGGGAGAATCGTTGCTCTTTACCAGGGCTGTGATGGACGTGGGGTACAGCTGAAACATACAACAAAAACTTCAAAAACTAACTTTATGATCAGTAGCATAGCTAGTCCTAAAGGGGCCGTGTATCAATATTTGTTGGGGGCACATTTACATAACCGCGGCGAAGCTCAAAAGGAGGTTGTTGAATTTTTTTTCAAAAAGAATTAAATAGGATCCTGACTCAGGAGATTAATCTGTGAGATTTTACTCTGCATTTTAGGTATGAAGCTACAAGTACACGGCGGGCTCGTCTTGTCGGGCCAATTCAGTGAGCGTTACGTAACGTAGTCAGAAGAT
Source organism: Agrochola macilenta (assembly GCA_916701695.1). NCBI lineage: Eukaryota > Metazoa > Arthropoda > Insecta > Lepidoptera > Noctuidae > Agrochola > Agrochola macilenta. Next base: position 13,290,714 of record OU753562.1, read on the forward strand.
ATAATAAGAGTTACGCGATGGAAAGAGAGGCAATTTCTAGGCGAATATATATATAACTGTAGGTAATTAGCGATGTGCGACCTAAATTGCACTTTATTGTGTCGTAGCAAGAGTCGCTTTTTATTTAAATGATTTTGCAGAGTGAACCATCTGTTTTCATCTGTGGCAAGAGCTTGAGAATTGGACCAACTCTGTCTGTGTAGCTTGAAGCGTTTGTAAACCATTAACAAATTACGTTCGTTTTCATTAGGTATTCATTCATTACGGGCTTTACGGGCAGTTACTCGTATTAATAAGAATTTGAGGTTTTGAATAATATTTTACGAATTTTTGCTTAGATATGTCAGGGAGCCCCTGTAGCTTGGGGCCCCTTATCATTGATACGGCGGTAGCTACGCCTACTGTTTTGATAATAAAACTCAAGATTGAATTGAAAGAGAGGCAGGGGTTCAACCAATTTAGTTGTTCGTAAAAATAACTGAAACATGCATACTTACGTCTCCTACTATTTGATTGTCTCTGTTGATTGTTATGAACTTTACAATCACGCCCTGCTCTACAGGATCAACTGAAAATGATAATTTTTATTGCATATTATTTTAATTCGAAAAAGAAGCAGAAATCTCGTTGATACGACGACGCCCTGAAGAATACAGGTAGTACAGGTATGGATTGTTGAGTTGTTTTGGCCAACTTGAATATCAAGCTTATCTAAAAACGTTAGCCACAAAACTATCATGCTTGTTTAATAATTCCGTTACCTAAAATAATACTGCTGTCTTGATGTGGACGATCATTGGCTCCAATCTCTATAGTCATAGGACGCGTGTAGTCCACATCATATAACTGCAACTGTGACGATTCTAAAGCAGTCAGTATTGTCTCCTCACTGATCTGCACAATGTTTTCGTTAAGGGAGTTATCATTGCTGCCTTCTGATAACAATTCACCATGTTCTGTGAAGAATTGAACAAATTTGAATTTTGAACAAGATTCTACAACTGCATTCTTAGTTTGGGTATTTGCATATGAATAGTTTTGTCATCTATAAATAATATGGATATGAAGAGTTTTTATTAGATTTACGTTTAAGTATGCCATGCACATTTAGAACATAAATTTTTCTTAAGTTTTAAATTAGCAAGCTTCTGTTAAATGATTTTAATAATTTCAGGGACAACATACTCTTAATCAATTTTGTGCAATAAATAACAAATAAATAGATTTATTATACCATTAATTTGCCTGCGTTTTGATAATAAATGTCGCATATGTTTGCCAATCTTTGAGATTGTTTCCTTTACCCTCTTTTGGTTCAGTTCAAGTGCATTCAGCCTCTGAGTCAGTGCTAACCTTCTGTCAGGCACTACTGCCATCAAATTGAACCTGTAATAGAAATAAAGACAGATCTAGTAAAAAAAGATCTCATGACTAAATAATAAGTAATAATATTACTCTTTCTTGGATAATGTAGATTTTTTTAGTGAGTAAATTGAACTTAAAAAAAAAAACATATGCACATATACATAATGTATAACCTCATCCTTTTATGAAGTTGGTTAAAAATGCTAGTTAACATTCAGTTGAAGTAATTATTTTTAGATTTTAATTAATGAGTTTCTTCAGAAGATTATTTGTTTATTATAAAAGACAGACAAGTAAAACTATTAGAAGCAAAGATTTTTTTAATTATATCATACCTGATATCATGAACTTGTTCCCCTGCATCTCTTCCAAGCCGCTCAGCCATGACTCTCCTAAACTTATCAGTCCAGTCCTCATCGGACGCCCATGGTCCATGATCGGTGGGATATGGTTTAAGGCCATCCAGCTCAAACAAATGCCCATTGATAGGCACAAAACATACAAAGTGGTATGCTTCACCTAGAAGAATGATAAAATATGCCTCAATGATCTCATCCTGAGTATCCTAACTAATATTATAAATGCGAAAGTGAGTTTGTTTGTTACACTTTCATGCTAAAACAGCTGACCGGATTAAATTTAGCACATGGGTAGACCATGACCAGGATTAGGACATAGGATACTTCTTATCCCGATATTTAGCACATGGGTAGACCATGACCAGGATTAGGACATAGGATACTTCTTATCCCGATATTTAGCACATGGGTAGACCATGACCAGGATTAGGACATAGGATACTTCTTATCCCGATATTTAGCACTTGGGTAGACCATGACCAGGATTAGGACATAGGATACTTCTTATCCCGATATTTAGCACATGGGTAGACCATGACCAGGATTAGGACATAGGATACTTCTTATCCCGATATTTAGCACTTGGGTAGACCATGACCAGGATTAGGACATAGGATACTTCTTATCCCGATATTTAGCACTTGGGTAGACTATGACCAGGATTACGACATAGGATACTTCTTATCCCGATATTTAGCACTTGGGTAGACCATGACCAGGATTAGGACATAGGATACTTCTTATCCCGATATTTAGCACATGGGTAGACCATGACCAGGATTAGGACATAGGATACATCTTATCCCGATATTTAGCACATGGGTAGACCATGACCAGGATTAGGACATAGGATACTTCTTATCCCGATATTTAGCACATGGGTAGACCATGACCAGGATTAGGACATAGGATACTTTTTATCCCGATATTCTCACGGGATCGAGACTTATGCGGGTGAAACCGCGGTGCTCAGCTAGTAGTCAGTAAAAGCAATGAGTACTACTTATTAACCCATGATGGGCGCATGTTTGTACTGAGTAGTCAAATCTGTGTCAGACAACGATATTTATTTCTTACCTATATAACTGCTTGCTGTTATATACTGTGATAGCTGCACTTTGATAAAATTGATGACTGTATCTACATTTACACACCTGTGAAGCGTCCAGTGGAGACTCCTGCATTCTTATCAGCCTTTTTTCTAGCTTGTGGTATGGCATGGGAATTGTGAGCACAAGCCAACTCTGGTGTGTTCCCAATGGCCCAGCCTTTGTTCTCAGGGTTCATTCCAAGAGTGTGGTGCTGTTTATTGAATGGAAAACAAAACAGTTTAAGTAGGTACTTAAGTAGACTACAATGAACCCTTTGTATTGTTTAACAGAAACAAAGATTATTTACCTTTAATCTGCTCAGTGTTTCTCCTAAATGGAGATTGGGATAGTTCAATAATATGGACAGCAATGCATGAGTGGCACAACTATTTGGAACCATTTGTTGTGCAAAAAATATATTGTTAATAGTCTCCTCATCGCGAACGAAACTTTCAATCTGTTCCACGAACTTCCTGCGGGAGCGTCGCTCTTCTATCCATCGAAATAAGAAGATAAACCCATAGACTGGACTCTCTAAGGGTTTGTGTAAGTCATAAATCTCTTCTACCTGAACCCCTTTTACTCCGAAGTCCTCTAACAATAGGGTAAACAATCCTGGGTCGCTTTCTAATTCGAGCCATCCCTCTATCAGGCTGTTTATCTCTACCGGCATATTTTTCATAGATGATGATTATTTTGGACGTAGTGCAGCCGAAATGTTTGTTTAGTAGTATCATTCATAAAATTCACGTATAAAATAAATATTCAATTCCCATTTCCCAGCAAGAGTTCATTGTTGTCACTTGTCGTTTGTCAAGTGTCAGTGACTCGTCTAATCAGTGTCATATGTCATTATTTCGATAACTGTCATGAATAGGGCCACAGAGTACTATAAAACATACTGAAAAATAGGGCGTTTGTACACGATGATTAGCGTAGATAACGGAAAGACGATTCAAAATGAAATCGATATTACTAACGTGCGCATATGTGACATATTTTACTCATTTTCGAGACTGGAATCATCATGAAATAAGTATTCACAAACCTAGGACTGGTCATAAAGCTGGGTAAACTGCTAATACCTAGAGGGCCACCACAAATCCATACTCCTGGGAGCTATTGAGATTTTTTTTATGAAAAGTCCCAATGATGCTTTGCCAGACATGTTAATCGAACCCTGGACCCTATGCTTAGCGGTCACGTTTAAGAGTAAAAAGTCAGTAAAATACCTACTTGCTGCGCTCTAACAGGGTCATGTACTTATGTTTAGCCTATTCATAGCCTGTAACTGTGTTAACATTGTGCAATAAATAAATGAATTGGCTTACACTTCTTTTTTTTTACGTTGCGTTTTCTACAGTAACCACTTAGTTTATCGAGTTTTAGAAAAACTTTTTAGACCGTCGTCTCTGTCACTCCTTACTTGTGCAGCGACATTCTCTGTCTACGTATACAACTAGTAATTCTCCAAACAGTAGACTTAGCGAGCACAAACTTTTTGCCAACAATTAACCTTTAGCTAGTTGCATCAAAATAATCACACTCTTTGTCGCGTGGGGCATGGGCCGCATGGGCGTACCCAGGGGGGGGGAGGGGGAGAGGAGGGCAGCTGCTGCAAGGCCAAAAGCTGGGTACGCCCATGGCGTGGGGTCTGTGCGGACCCCAGAGTTTATTTGTGAAAAAGATACATATAAAATAAGTGCAACTCTTTATTTTATACAGGGACATACAGTACAACATTTTAACTTAACAAAAATATAAGACTTTTAGAAAACAGATAGATAGAATATTCTTTATTATGTACAAGATAAAAATTACAAATCGGGCGGTTTTATCGCTAAAAGCGATTTTTTGCAGACAACCTTTGGATGGAGAGAAGGAGAGACAGTAGGTACTGCAAGTAGTCAGTGGTGTACCATTTATATTTTAAACAATAAATAAATACATAAAGCATAAACTTATAAATATATGTACATATATACATAAGATAATAAATATGAAACAAGAGCAAGGAACTTTAATATATGCAATGATGATGTATATGGAGAGAGGAAGTGTTTTTTCACCAGAATTTTAAAAGTGTTTTATGATTGAGCACGCCTTATCGACACGGGCAAGGCATTCCATAACCGTACTGCAGAACTGTAAAAGATTTGTCATAAAAGCTGGTGGAAAACAACATCTTATGCAGATGTCTTGAAGTCACTCAAGTTTATCTAGTTGTGGTATACAACAGGGTTACCATGTAAAGGTGAGGAGTTCCTGTGGCCACCTTCCGGCAGTATCATCAGACCCTAGACTACACCTTGTCAACCTACCTACTTGTCAAAACTAATCGAAATGGCCTAAACACAACGGGGCTATCTTCTTTAGTTGAGGAGTTCCTATGGACAGCACCTAGTGTAAAAGCACTTGTCAATACATAGTCCAGTGAGTCCAAATACGATGGTTCTAACTTGTTTGATTGAGGAGTTCCTATGGCCACCTTCCGGCTCCATCATCAGACCCTGAACACACTAATTAATTTTGCAATGCTTGCCATTATTGACAATCGTTTGTAGCGATTTTTGTAATCCGGAGCAGGATTATTTTATAAACATTCGTTTTCCTCGTAGAGGTTGATTCATATTTTTGTTGTTTCGTTATTCCAGTCGAAATTCTTGCATTTTGACGCCATTTTTGTAGTTAGACGGACATGATCATATTCGTACGCTTGCTGACAAATAGGATCCCATAACTATGATCAATATGATCATAGACAGTATGAATCATAAGTAGTTATTATACCGTCATTCATATTAAAATGACTCATACATCTCTGATCCTTATATTTCTATGATAATCTAATATGGTTCTAATAGAGCTCTAAATCAAACACGACTAAATCGTTATCCATCTTGATTAACACGTTCAGTGCCGGGAGCCCTCCTGGAGGGTTCACTCTAGTCGCATATGTGATGCCGGGAGCCCTCGTGGAGGGCTCATTTTAAATGTAGGTTTTTCTTTGCGAATTCGGCATTATAAACTGTGAAAATAAAATCAGTTGTATATTTTAACCAGATTACAAACCTAATGCCGGTGACCCGGTGACACTCCTGGAGTCAACTTGCAATATGTATGGCGGCATGGCGTATGAGCTCTATGAAAAATGGTTGTAGTCGAAAGTGTTAAGTATGACGTTTTTAAGATCATACAAGTGTAATATGTAAAAATGAAGAACAGCATCATTAACACATTTACTCCCTAAATCACAAATTCGGTCTAAGTAAAAATAAAACTCGCATAAATTAACAAGTCAGTGGCGACATTGGAATACTCTAGATCCTTCCCGCGAAGGTGCCCTCACCACGTTGGGTGTCCCACTTGTCCACCCACTCGTTGGGGCAGAGAGACTTAAAGCACCGCTGGAAGTAGTAGCATGGCTCATACTTCTCGCCACGTACCTTCTGGCAGCGGTGGAAGTCCAGGTAGCTGGAGTAACAGTACCTTGTTTGGTTCTGGTTAGGGAACCGCGGGTCGAAAGGTGCAGTTTTGATGTCGGCGGCAGATTTGACCATCTCAGGCTTGATGCTTTTCACAAAATTGCCTTTTCTCAAAAAAATATTTCAATAGAAAATGGCAGCGCACACATTCGCTACTCGTATCATTTAACTATGATCATATATTTTGACAGATATGAAATCATATTTGTATGATAAACATATGATAGTGTAATTGGGGCCTTAGAAGTTATTATTTTATTACCTCGTCCACAGTTTGATTGGCACAGTGGCTGAGTAACTGGTTCGATTCCCGTTAGAAAAAATATTTGAAACGAATCTACAGATAAGTTGTAGAAAGACACTAGTTTTGGTTGTTTTTACTTAATAATAATAATTATTATGTCTATGAACGCATCTACCTGTGACAGGCTTCAGCCCTCTGTCTTCATCCCGGATTCAGTTCAGAACCAAGCGATGAGGTTGCCGCAGGTTACGAAATAACACAAATGAAACAAAACTTTCTCTCAACAACATTTATTTTTTTGTTTATATACACTCTTATCTTCCGAACTTTGTACAATGTACAAATAATAAATGCACAACTTCAGCATTGTAAAATCTTCATAAAGACTTGCAGGCACGCGCTATTTTGAATCAATTAGTATAAGCACACGATTTAAGTATTATTTATTAACAGTATTGGTCCCATGTTTAATCATTCGAAAGCACTCGGCTATATAAAACGTCAATGATGATTGTATTAATGTATTTTGCTTATTATTGCAATTCTATTCCTAAAGTTGTTAGGCCACGAGATCCGGTATGAAGAGAATTCTCGAGTCTTTTAAAATCTATATTCCTAATCGACTATCAACTTAGTTAGTATCCGATAAAATTGGTTTCGATTTCGTATGTGACTGCATTATTAACTTCAAATCAACTGCAATTAACATGCCAATCGTCAATATAATTATACAGTATAATTTTGAGAAGTATGCATTGGGCATATTGACTAGCACATGCCCCAATGTTAATACTTGGTTAATGCATGTGTCTTCCTATTTCAATTTGATAAGCACTTTGTTCGAAATCTTCAAGTTGTGCAATCAGAATATGTACAAATTACAAATTATTATGCATGACTGGATCATCTAACAGAATATTTAAGTAAATATGTTTTAATTTGAAGACTAGAATAGACAAATCGGAACAGGAAACTATAATACCTTTACTAAGATTATAAACGCGATAGTCAACTAAAACGATGATACTAACGGTCATATCACAACGACAAGCTAACAATGAGTTGGAAATATCAAATCTACTAATTTATTATTTAACAACATTTCTAATTCGTCAGATGTTGTAAGGTTCATCTATCCGATGATTGTGTATGTGTACATTCTTTAGCGTCTAACATAGTGATAGTAGTGTGCCTTATATCTACAGGCTCGTGAGCAAACTATAAGCTAAGGAAACAGCTAGGCTGTATTCGATAACGCTGATGTGCATCCACACCAGTGAGAACATCCAGAGGACTTGAATAAATGGCACAGTGACGTAGGACACTACTACTGCTTGTATACTAATAATTGATTAACAGATATGTACGGGCGTTTCTCGTCGACTGGCCGACCCGCTCCATGGCGGCGGCGTTCCGGTGACTTATCCTAATTTACAATTATTTCGAACCACAGAGGTGCTCTGTTTGGAACACAATTTATAAAATAATTATTGGAAGAGTTTTTCACTTAACTGCCTAACTATAGGTACATTTAACAAAACGATATTTTACAAAAATTTCATAATTATGTACAGAGCAGGAAATAAGTAACTAATAATAACTTCCCTATTATCACATAAGTACGCAACGCTCTTACTCGACCGCCTACATTAAAATAAAAACAATAGTTTCATGTTAGGATATGTACGTACAATATAAATATAATACCATGACATTGTTGGATGTCAACAATGTGGACTAATTGATACGAGTCTCATCACATGAAACAGCAGTCGATTTAAAGTAACAAAGTTGTCAGGCCGGGCTTTCATCTGATGGCGTGTGTGGGGTTGTATGGGGGCGGCGGCGTCTTGGGGACCTGCGACCGATGGATGGGGGCGATGGCGGCCAGCGGGGTCGGCGGGAGCGAGGCGTCGGGCTGGCCGGGGATGACGGCCGCGTCCGACAGCAGCGGCGGCGCGTGGTGCGCGCTAGTTGTGGCGGGCAGCAGGCGGGCGGGGTTCAGCTTGATGGCGTCGTCGTAGGTTGGCGGGGCTCCTGCCACCGTGTCGTAGTCTGGAGGCTTTTGCTGCATTGTTTCCTCATCCGGCATCGATATTACGTGGATGGGATCGTCAATCTGAAATTGATAAAAATAATGGTTGAATATTGTTACAAATATAAACTAGCTGGGTACCTAAGTTCTAAAACCTAATCTAATTTAGTTTACAAAATCGGATTAAGTTTATCTTCATTTTAGTTTGATTGATGTAGCTTCAACATTACGCGAAGCTACGTGATGCTACGAGTTGCTACGCGATGCTACGCACCTACGTCAATTAAATATAATCGATTTGGTTTCCAGTTCTGGATTCTATCATGGCCTTTTTGGTTTTCCCCGAGAGCCATTTGTATGTTTGCACAAATTGCTCTGGATATATTATACGTGTAAGTACGTGTTTTAGGTAAGAAATTGCGAAGGATTAAACGCTTTAAAACTCACTTGATGTGTGTCGGGTGACGCGCGGTCAGTCTGCGGCTGCCTCGCGGGCGACTGCAGCCAGCAACACATTGCCGCGCAGATGAGCAGTGCGCCTGCGACGATGCAGGCCACTCCCACATAACGCACGGGCTCCGCGTAGTCCTCCGCTAATCCCAGCCAGTTGATTAGCGCGCCAGCGCACAGCAACACCATGCCGTACCTGTACGGCCTCTGTGATTGTCTGCCTTCGTCTAGGGACATGCCTGGAAAAAAAATAAAAATAAAATTAAATACTGTGCGATAATATGGCTGTCACGTCGAGGATCGAGCTCGGTAGGTGAAATAAAAGGTTTTTGTCCAGGATTGGGCTTTGGACTCCAAAAGGCTAATGAATGTAATATCTCCGCATTGTTTATTACTTTTGTTTTTAGAGCAGTGGGCAGTGAATTACTTACGCTTTTGTTTCATTTAGCGACATTTTGCTGTCGGTGGCAGGAAGTATATAGCTAGTTCCGGAAGCTCAAAACTGTTAACTCATCAAATCGTGGAAAGTGTAAGCCATGTAGTTTACTGGGGCAATGACACGGCTTAATAACGGGATTCTATATTTACAAACCGGTGATCGAAACGAAAGTTGGGAAAGTTCACAATTAGATGACACGAAAGGGGGATTGTTCTATACAATAAATGTAGGCTGTTCAAAGATCCGTGATTATGGAAAGGTCATGGAAGCACACAATTGTTTTCGCGAGGTGGCGTTGAGGAATACTTTATGAGAGATAATTTCGAGGTGCTCGAGCGTCGATGATCGAGGTTAGCGCGAAGACAATGGTCTCTCGGGAGAAGTGGGTCAAGTTCGCGACGTGCGCTGGAGTGGCGCCGGTCGGTCACGCGGGCGGGCCATCGCCGAGATGACACACGGACAAACACATCAATTAATTTATATGCCTATAAATCGTTATTGGGCTCTTTATTGTAGGAAGATGAGGCAGACAAAAATAGGTAAAATAAAGTTGAGATGAGTGAATTGAATTGAAGTGATTTAAAATAAGATTTTGTCATGTTAGAATCTTAAACTATGCCGTTTTAGGCCTCGCTTTCTCTCCTTAAATTGTTAGTGTTTTATGTCAACTTCTGCGGAAACACGACTTTATTTATTGAATCAGTGTTGTTCACGAAGCGGAAGCTTATATTGTGTGGCAGATGTTTCCGAAGAAAGTAAAATACAATACAGAAGCATGCGAAGGAATAATGATGATACGAGAGCCGATCATTTGACACATAAGTATTCTCTCCGTAAAAACATAACGATATCATTGACACGCATGGAATGTTTTATGGCTTTTGACAACATAATAGTAATGTAGCAATACGAGCAGTAATCATCTCCTAATCGTGTGTCCGATTGTATTGTAGTGAGGTTGCAGTCGTGCAAACTGCTGGCGATAAGGTTGATTACTTTATGTTATTGCGTTCTCAATTATCAAAACCGTACCTATATATTTTTACACGGTGTAACGATCGGTTAAAAACGGTCGAATGCACCTACCGAATCATGTCTTAAAACGTGCGTTCGATAAGAGATAAGCCTTTGTAAGTGAATTGCATAAGGGTGTATAATTATTCCAGAAGTATTAGACACAGATGTTCTGTACGATAGATTTTGTTGATACGGGTGAACGTATGTTAAGAATTAAAAAAGGTCGAATCAAAGTTCACTGGAGTTTATCGGTTAATTTGATAGTTACTTTTTCTTATCATGATTATTTTTTTAATAATGGGCGTGTGCCTTTTTCTAGATAATGTTGAAGGAATTACTCACAAACTGATTGTCCTCTCCCTCGTAAGTCTGTTTCGTAGGGGCCATACGGATACATTGTACCAAACGCCATTTTTCTCTAATGTTAGTAAATTAGCTCGGTACGTAATATTCGTAAATTCAATTACTTAATTACACAATAGAACGCAATTGTTTTTCATGTAGGTACTATCAATGTGACGTCGCAATTATTTTCCAAGAAGTTCGTTACTTATTATTTACTTTTATATGCAAATGTACACTTCATCTCGATTGTTAGATATTACTGGACAAAAATCACTAAGAGTAGTGTAATCTTATCGGTTCCTATTTATGACGCCAGATCACGTCGATAAGATTATAGGTCAACATCATGACAATGAAATATTTTGGGCAATGGCCTTTTAATAGCAGTAGGTAGAGATCTAACGAGTGTTATCATTATTATGGACCCAAAGTCAACCCATTTACTGAGAGGGCAAAATATTTTAATACCTTTGGCAATGTCAAAGTGAGGTTAACCCTGTTACAACAAGGTTGATAGGTTTCCGATTATGATAATTATTGTCAGATTTAAAGTATCGGGCCACTGCAGCCCAAGCACACTTGTAAGTGGTCTTTTCGCCCACTCGCACGGAGTAGGGCTTCGGCGCGGCGTCGCGGTCGCGCCATTTCGTTAAAGCGATAATATTCGTTAAATGGATTAAGCCTACACAATAGTTGAATAACGGTGTTACTACTACTGTTATTTTTTAATTATATTAATGACACCATTGACACAACATTCTATTGTTGAGGCTATCTATACATTTTTACAAAAGATAGTGTAGAAAAAACAAAGTTCCAATATTATCGTGAGGCGTATTAGTGAAATTTTTGTTTGATAGACAGTGGCGTGGTACCGCTACATAAATCATCGTCAATCCTTAGTTATCTTATCAATAAAATGTTATAGGTATGTCATGTCCCATGAATGCAACAACAAAATGTCAGTCTAGCCGAAGGTAATATAAATAGAGGCAAAACATTATAAATATATGCGTGGCGTCTAATTTTATACGTATTCATACATTTGCTCTGCAAGGTCTCAGCATTTTTTCAATAGCACACGCAATTAACGATATCTACTATTGGTTTCTGGTTTCCTTTGAGCGTGTTTTTTTAAGTGTGTTTTTCGTCAGCACATACTAAAAATGTTTATTTCTAACATTAGAGGACTATACATACTTAGTTGCATTTGCAAATAAACTAGGTACATTTTAAAGTTATGACTGTTGATACTGTATTTGATTGATAAATTCCAAATCCTGCTAACAGCTTACACATTTTCACCCTAAAATGTTCACACTCTGGGAGCCATGCGTCCTCGCAGAGAGCATTAAAATGTTCACACTCTGAGAGCCATGCGTCCTCGCAGAGAGCATTAAAATGTTCACACTCTGGGAGCCATGCGTCCTCGCAGAGAGCATTAACATGTTCACACTCTGGGAGCCATGCGTCCTCGCAGAGAGCATTAAAATTATAAAATTAAAATAACTCTATACAGTTTTTTTTTAAACGGTATAATTTATGTGCGGCTATCCATTTATTTCGGCCTCGTAGGCTGGTGTTTGTTTTACCGACTCCTAATGACATATTACCACCTACCTACTGATTAAACACGCACTACCATTGTAGTTGACCATAATACGCATACCTACCTACTACATTATGTTGTTTTGTTCCATTATCTTATACAAAATAGTTCTGAATTCTGTTTGAGAAATCCTAATCTTTCTTTGTTTATGTTTCTTTGTGCGTTCCAATAATTCCATACAAGATTGGATTTGATTTCTGTCTGCATGACTGGAGATTACTTTCCAACTAATCTATACGAAACATTTGAAATAGTTCATGCAGTTACTCACTGAAACATGACGGCATTGTTTTTTTTTCTACCGGGACTTAAGATTGCTTTCGAACAAAAATCACTGGAATAACAGTTAGTAGGAATAAAGAAAAGAAACATCAGACCCGTTTTTGTTTCGCTACTAAAAACTAGTTAACTAAAACAATACACACCCACACCCACAGCAAAGTCTTTGGTGTATAGCCTTGTTTTGCTGCTCATTGAATAAAATCATTTGTCGAATCTCTTATGTTAATTGATTTAATTAGATGTTGTTATTTTGGGGAATTAATCACAGCAGTTAAGGATGCGCTAAGGTAGCCTATGATATCCAAATTTAAAAAAAAAAATGCAATGATTCGCGACCATAACAAATATTTATTCACAGAATTATAATCATTAGAATCATCAATAAAACTCTCTAAGTAAGGATTGGCCTCAAATGTCTTGATTTCATGAAAAAGTTATTCAATAGAGTCATTTGAAATGAGAGAGTTATATTGAAGATTTTAATGATTATTATTAGACAGTGTGTTAGTAAATTTTTCTGTGGATAAGCCTATAATGAAACCGGTTCAGAAAAGTCGTCAGACCACCACGTAAGTACCTACGTAGCATCAGACAGTCTAAGCAAAAAGCTAAGCACCTATACCTAGGCATTGATTATGCTAAGTAAGGCTAGCTGATTGTGATTTTTTAATTCCCACGACTGTCTACCCAATGACATGACATAGTTTTATCGACCGCCGCATGTTTCTCGAAATGCTTTGCCATCTATTTAGACATGTGCTGCAAATAACCTACGTGAAATAGATATGGAAGGTTTCTAGCTAGCCCAGAATCCTGTTGTGGGTGGTTTACAATATAGTAATCACATTTTTCGACAGGCCAACGAAATTTAATAGGAGTGAAGTAATTGACGATTATCTAGAAAGAGGCGCGTAAGAGGTACGTTTTAGAATTCATTAGTGAAAAAGTCTTTGTTTGGTAACGAAACCATATCCTAGGATTTTTAGCCTTAGGTACATTAAAGCTCCTGGCAGGGTTGCGAGTTTGTCCGAAAGGGATATCGTGGCTCCGGCACACAGGCAACGGAAGGAACACGGGTGGGTTTTAGTCAGTAAAAGTCTGACACGCTCCCGCTCCGCCCAGAGCGGGAAAAGATATTTGATAATTTCAAAAAAAAAAAAAAAAGGTAAATTAAAGCTTCATCATGTCCGTTCGTCCGTCATTCTGTCTGTCACTTCCATTTCATTTAAAATTATTGAATGTATTTAGTGAAATAATTAGATACGCTTTCATGTGTATCAGTTATTTTCGTTGGACCGAATAAAACCTGTTGAAGTAGTTGGTTATATGAATTCAGGTTAATGCTATTTTTGTCTAGTAGCTCGACAATCGAGTTACTTTATTGGATAAAATTTTCAATATTCTAATAGTGTGTCCTTCAGACTTTGACCTGCTACAGAACCTCGAACAAAATACGTGTAATTTAAATTACGCATACTGGATCCACCTTCTATTTGCCTACAACGGTTGCAATATAAGCACTTACGTTCTCACATATTGAGATAAAAATAAATTCATAATAGACTCGATAAGATACGATAATATTAATATTATATTTCGTTCTGATACGTAGTTATCGCTTATGCACGGAATTTTTAATTATGCAGAAATAAGACTAGAATAAGCATAACTTGTACTAAAAGAGAAACAGAGTGTTAGAAACAAGTAAAAGTAATGACACAGTGACATCTCACGGTCAAAACAGGCGACTCCGAGATGTGAGATAATGTTTTCAATGCCAAGAACATTTTATTTATATTAAATACGTTACGATTTCTTGAGTGGCGGCATTCAATCGAATACAGAGGCAAAAAAGTTAATATTGAATATGGTCACGCAACGACATTGGGCAGTGAGAAGAACCACAGAGATATGATTGATTAAAAAAATATTTGAAACACGTTTTTGGTGCATTGTGACAATTATCTGCAAACCATGTCGGTGATCGGCAGTGACCGAAAAGTTCAGTGAACCAACACGAAAAAAGTAGACTATTTTAAAACCCAACCAAGATACCTACCTATTTACTTCACTTTTGGCTCAGCGTTCAAAAACAATTCTTGAAATATCTACGTTTGCATTTGTTATGATAACCTTCAGCGTTGTGATTTCAGGTAAACAATAGAATAAAGGTTCAGGTATTTGATTATTCGTCGAACCACTTCTTCTATTCATCTTGTTTTCGCTAATTGATAATAAGAAATCAGGATTGCGGGAATGTCCAGAAATAACTTATTTAAGAAGTCTGGATAAACAATAAACTCTACCGAACGTCCGTCAGTGGAAACTTTAGTGAGTATTTTCATTATTTCGGGTTTATCTTGATATGCAAAATATTATCTTATTTATTTTAAGTATTCAGATACTTAAAATAAATAAGATTATATTTTGCATATTGCACCCATCTTTAACCTTACCTAAAACCGTCGGTTTCACAAATACCTATGTCAGCATAGGTATTTGTGAAACCGACGGCTTTAGGTAAGGTTAAAGATGGGTATTAATAGTAGTGACTAAATCTGTCTGAGATGACTTTATTTACATAATAATATGTTTATCAGTATCTTGTCTAATATATGCATAATTCTTTACACTTATTATTAGAATATATTGCAGGCATTTATGTCTGGGTAAAGTTTAGTTGTTGTGTGAAGGTAAATATCGTCACTTTCTCTCCTACGTATATATGTAAAATAAGAGTTGGAAACTGGCTGAAAATCTAGCACTATGGCTTGCTAGACACAACCATCTTCTTTAGCAGTATCTACCTACTACCTATCTATAACAAAAATGTGCCTTTTATAGGAAAAATTAAATCCAAAAGTTTAAAAAAACGTTAGTAAATCCTTAGCTAGAATCGAAGCACACGAATATAGCTACATTGTATCGATAGGTACAATACCTGACTAGTGGACAAGGTTTCCACAACCCCTGGCATACCACAGCATATTGCATTACAGTCGAGCCGGTGACATGTGGTCTCCGACTCATTATGTATACTCATTTATATTGTATATCGCGGTTGTGCGCCACCACAGCAGGATAATATACCTGTGTACCTACGATATACCGCTTAATACCGTTACTTAGGTATATATGAGGATATGAACGAGTAATGCAGAAGCTGAATGATATTGTTATTGTTTGTAATTTGTACACCTTCTTTTGTTTTACGGTGTAAGTACTATTTTCAAAAATTCTAGTAAAATAAATCAATAATGGCTACGTTAACACAGCGGTTGTATGTTCACCATTACCGTTATTGGAATTTATTATTTTGAATGATACGTCAAAAGATAGACAAAGTAACTTATAATAACTAGGTACCGTTTTTATTTGGCATTTCGCGATTGGTTTTGTACTTTTAGCGGATGAGTTGGTAGTAAGCATTGGTATAACCTACCTACCAACCAAACTACTTAGGATCCATAATACCTCAGCTGAAATTCACTCTTTATCTCGTTCGCACACTACTACTCGCGGACTGAGTGAGAGCGAGACTGAGCTGCGGGAAGAAGGCTCCAAGGCGCCGATAGTTTAGGTAATTACTTTTTACGGTGAAAATAATGGTAATTTAATTTTTTTAAATATATAGTATCTACTTTATGTTTTGTTCAGTTATTATGCAAAGTTTCATGATCTAGTTTGAAGTAGTTTTTGAATATTTGCGGTTTATTGTTCGGTTTGGAGGTAACTTTGTATTTTTTTTCTGTCGAAATAATTATATGGAATCGTCTTTTCATCAAACATTATTACATTACATTCATCCTCAATTTTACCATAATATATTGAATTCAAAGTTAACGCTGCAGTATTTTCAATATAATGGAGGATCACACTTTTCATAGAGCTCATATGCCATGCCGCCATACATATGCGCCATATATAGTCGACCCTCCAGGGGGGTCACCGGCATTACATTTGCTCTAAAATGAATCTTCAAGGAGGGCACTGAACGTGTTAAGTATAAACCTAACTATTGGATTTTTTCTTATTAATTTTTAAGGAAAATGCAGTGATCAGTCTCTCCTTACGTTGGGTTATTATTAATTAATAAGTAAATGAGTACAGTACGACACAATTTAGATATTTATAAAGTTTATTCAATCATTCATTTCAATTTTACGAATGTATTTGATTATATGACTTTACAGGTTATTGCGTTTTTGTAAAGATCATTTTCACCTAAAGCAGTAATAAAGATTGGTGATTTTAAAGGGCGCACTCAGTTCGGATGATGATCGGTTTTACGAATTTAGCCGATGCTACATCTAAGTTGTGTCGTACTGTACTTACTATCCTTTTCTAACGTACATTAATAGTAGGTGCTTACCGCAAGTATGAGTAAATGAAATTTTCCTTGAAATCGGTCTAATTCTTTCCAGAAATATTACTCACAAATAGCATAGACGTTCTTCCTGCCATAAAATGTCGTTTAAATTATAAAAAAAACAAATAAAAATTTACATACATAAATAAGTACATGATGTTATGTGATTGCGCATCTTACATAATCTGTTTACAACGGGTTTTTGTTGTTGTAAAATAATAAAATACCTCTAAGTACATGTCACTACGAACTATATAATATCCCTAATCGTGTTTTGTACATACCTACAATAAAGATAAATCCTAAAATTACGTCAATGTTACCTGGAAACTGACTGTAAAGTTAATCTGCATAATATCATCCTGAATATTCAATAATGAGATAAACTAAACATATCTTTACATACTTTTAAATACGCACAATAGATCGCGGGCTCTGTTAAAAATATATTTTTCGTTGTTTTTCAATAAAACCTCGTTTTCGCTGTCGCACTACGATAGCGGTGATTAATAGCCAAAACATCAACCTAATTAGTTACAATTATGTATAAACAATTATCGGGCTTAGAGATAGGTATTGCGTTATTTGCAGACAGTACCGACCAATATCTAAATTCAGAAGCGTGCTGATAACGGAAAGCTTGGCACTTGACACCGTTACATTGTTTTGTTATCGATAACCTTTTATTCACGTTTTCATTGAAATCGCTATCTAAGTGGGGCCTCCCCTAACCAGGGCTTTGACCGTCCCCATGCCGGATTTAGGGAGCCGGTTAACATTCAAACTTTGTACGGGTTCGTGCCGAATATAAGAACCTTTGTTTTGTTTGTGTTATGGGACTTATGGGTCTGGAGAGAGCCTTATTCCTGGACATACTACCAAAGATTTCGAACTAAACTGTTATATTTGATGAAGAAATTCGAATGGCAGCTGAGATTTATAGTTCGTTTACGGATGTCAGTTTTATGAATGAGGGGGTTAGATAATAATCGTAACCGTTCATTTGCCAAGCCTATTCCTATTCTATTCACGATGGCATTAAATAATTTGTAGCTTTCTTACTTTCTAATACTTTTTTGTTCGGCGGCTCTGTCATTTTTCATGCAAGAATCGCTAATGTTGTCGATTAATTATATTTCTGTAATTTTTTGGAGAAAGTTTTTGTGTACTAAGTATATTGCACTCAAGTCAAAGATGACTTAATAGGGTTTTAAAGATAAAACCCTATTAAGTTACTCGTAACTATGTGATCACCCGGAACTATATTCTCGTAGCATTGTCTACGTAATAGGACAGCGTAGGCGCCGCCTGGTCTACGAAAAATAGGACACTTATCTTTTCCCGTAGGCGGTCTACGAGAAACGATAAGGTGGTGCTACGTCGGATAGATATGAGTACTGACCTAATTTGGGTGTTAAAGGGATTAATGTGGATGCCATTTAAAAAAAAAAATAACAACTACTACAGTGTATATAATCATCAGCGTATATTAATACTTTCGACTCCACCCACTTTTCATAGAACTCATACGCCATGCCGGCCATACATATTGGAAGTGAACCCTCCGGGAGGGTTGCCAGCATTACGTTTGCGCTAAAGTTAACCATTGCGGACGGTCAACGGCATTAGGTTAAAAACCGTCTTATAAAACACTTTAAAACGAAGTTTTTTTTATTTTTATTATTTGTAACCGTGAATAAAGTTAAAAACAAAAGCAATGCTTTGATTTTAAAATCAACGCATGTACTAATAAATCTTGTTAAAATAAACATCAGATTATATTTTCACGGTTTATAGTGCTGTATTCGCTAAGAAAAACCTACATTTATAATGAGCCCTCCGCGAGGGCTCCCGGCACTGAACGTGTTAAAATTGCGGGTCTGCAACAACTTGTATTTACTAATCAGAGGGAAACTGATAGACATGTTTGGCTAATACTTTTTATGGTCATACGAGCCATGATATCAAATGTGAATGGACGTCTACTGGGTAAGGAACCGAAATCATTTGCGTATGAATGCGTTTGCGCAAATATCAGATCAACATTATATGCGTAGCTACGAACACGGAAGTTATTATATTCTGAGATTTGGCTCAATTACTGCTGAGAATGTCCAATACGATTTATCCTTTTAGTGACAGGCAGTATTTACAACGACGTGTGAATTTTCTGGTTTAGTCTTAAATACTTGTAAATCAGTGTATTATTCCGCAATAAACAATAAAAATGGTTTATTGATTCATAAACAAACAAGTGTTACAATATTTAAGTATGAGACTGGATCCCGCACAAGGATATCCTGTGTCGCAGAATCCCGTCTCTTCCGACAGATAATAAAATTTTAAAGATAGGTTAACAAATGCACCGGTTTCAGTAAAATAATAAATCAAACTTAGGGCTTAAAGGTGACCAAATGTATGTGTGTATAGGAATGTGATGAGTGAAAGTATGCATGTGATGAGTCTTAGTGAGTATGAGATGATGAATACTTTAAGTGTTCCTCAATATTCCTCATATGTCTCATATAGTATGACTGTTATTAAAAGTTGATGAACTAAAAAACCCAGAATGCGGTTAACGACATAATTTTATTTGGAATGCCACTTTAAAAAATATTATTTATTTTTGTTTCCTAGAACTATAATATACGGACTTAAGTCGTTATTTTCATTAGAATTGGGGCAGGAAAATCATTTCTAATACAAGCTATGCATACCACGTATCCGCCATACCTACCTAGTTTTAAATTATTTGCGAGATAGCTCTGAAAAGCTTTAAACGAAGATGCATTATTCGGACGAGAAAGCTTTTTGTAGATTGATATAATGTTCCCAATGTACTCGGACATCAGAGCTGTGGGATGTGGACTTTCAACCACTCTCCAATAGCTTTATCAATACATCTCCCTTCATGGATTTAACCGAGTGATGTTATGTTATGAGATGAGACATATCGAAAGACCTTTGTATATCCATGTCCGGTCCACCTCGCTTCATTGCACAGTGAATATCTTACCTGAAACAAAAGAACAGGCCCATTAATATTTCGTCAGGTTGCATATAAGGTTTTGTAACAAAAGAGGTGGTATTAAAACGGTGGTTACGCCATCTTACTCTGTACAATGGCGGTAGGGCAATTTGTGTGGGGTCGCAAGGGATTGTTCGGCCGGTCGGCGCACGCGCCGTGAAACTATAGCGGTGCTCTGCGCCTGCGCATCCTCCGTGACTCTATTATTGTGATTTTAAAAACTTCTGATGCCTATCAGTAGAATTATACATTTTCCTTTTTAGATGTGCTTCGAAAGATTGTAGCTTAAATTGTAATTTTTATCATCGTTAGATTTTACATAAAAATCTTGATTATTAAATTACTTTTTGTTAATAAATATTGCGCGCTTTGTTGCGGTCTTGTACAAGCATAATTGTCTTCCACTTAGAGTTGAGCGATTCTTTGAATATAATTGGTGCTACAGGTATCATTACAGTAAGTAGGGAAGGTTTTTTCGCTATTTAGGTAAAGGTACGAAATTGTAAAAAGGCTGCGTCAGTCACGAAGATATCCAACGAATATTTTTTTTTTCTGGCGACTTGTTATAAGTAGATGCACATAGCAGCAAAATATAAATAATTATTGAATACATATGTAAACAGGATACTTACATCCAAATTGTATTTTTTTTTGTCGAATACAACGAAAGAAAACCAATAAGTATAATGGTCTTCTTTATGTTATTTAAGTACCTAATTAGTTAATTCAATGAGTTTGCATAATTAAATTAGTACTTAGTGCCATTTCTTGATTCTCAGTACCTAACTATACTTATAATTCTGAAACTATACAAAAACAAAGCTATCGATTATGATTGAATAATGTACCTATGTACTACGTTTCACCACTAATAATAATAAAAATAAAAAGTTTATTGATATTCATAAACAAAGGTTACAATATTAAGGTATGACACTGGATCCCGCACTAGGATACCCTGTGACGCAGGATCCAGTCTCTTTCGACAGATAATAGGGATTTTAGAGATAGGTTAACAAATGCACCGGTTTCAGTAAAAATTGTAAATCAAACATAGGACTTAAAGGTGACCAAATGTGTGTGTATCTGAATGTAAGTATGTAAGTGATGAGTGTAGGTATGAGTGTGAGCGTGAATGTGATGAGTGTATGTATGCATGTGATGAGTGTATGTATGCATGTGATGAGTATTAGTGAGTATGAGATGATGAAAACTTTAATATTTGAAAGATAAAAGATTTTCCGTTTCAGTATAGTTAAGCCGAAGCAGCCAATCTTGCACCTGTTTCTTGCACCCAAACCTTGTCAAGTGGAAGATTTTAAGCTTTTTGTTAACTTTTTCATACAGGTTTGGTCCAATACGAGAGAACTCTCTGACTGAAGTTTCATCATAATAAGAGTAGTTTCTTCATAAAAGATATAAGATAAGAGGTGTCTGCTTTACCTAGATTTGCTGTGATAACAGATAAATAAAGGTAAATTGCCATTTCTTCTGTGAAAAACAAAAATGATATAGGTGTTATAAAAGGATAATAAATTGAAGTCTTTGTTGTAAAATTCCTATAACTTGCTGTTTACTCAGCTTGTGTTGTGACCTTCCACTTTTGCGCCGAAGTTGGAATTCAATGACTTTACCGATACTCGCCATTGTGTGATAGTTTGCTGAATACTTACTAGGTATATTAACAGCCCTTAGACGTTCGACAACCTTGCGTATATGCACAGGTAAAAATATTAGTAGCTGGGCGACCGAGCTCTGCTTGAGTGAAAAGAGATAGTAGGTACTTACTAATTCCATGCTGCCATGTCTGTCAAATATTGTCTTCTGTGTCTAATCTTGTTCTTAACTTTGGGCGACCGAGCTCTGCTCGGATGAAAATACGGAGAAAACGAATTTTCCCAGATATTACATCGATTTTTCGCCCCCGTAAACCCCTGTATTGCAACTTTCATCGAATTCGTTAGAGCCGTTTTCGAGAACGTGATTACAAATATATATATATGTATATACAAATATTGCTCGTTTAATAGTATAGGATAAAATTAAATATTTGCGTAACAGAAAAACAATACAGTCAAATGATCGTAAATATCAAGTGTACCTATTGTATTATTTTCTATAATTATAATTAATCAATGCGGTTCTACGCTGAAGGGGACGGAAATTAAGAACCTATTAACTCTTAATACGTAAAAAAATATTAATCGGTGACTTATGACGCGTTTTAACCACTCAAGCAACTTGAAGGCGTGCGTCTAACCGTTGACCTTTCGACCCGGAAACGGTACGTTGCCTTAACCTTCGCTGTGGTAACAAGCTCTGTTTGAACCTTTTACTGCAGCGTGCACCGGCACGCCGCGCACGCGCAGCTGTGCTTAACGCGCATAATTTCAACGTAAACGCAAAACAGAACGTGCTTCCGACCACAGAATGATACGTAAACATTCTTACACGTAGTTAAATAACACATTATTTTGACTGGAGCCAGTCAATGGACTATTCGCTAATTTTACATTGTGGACCAAGTTTACTCTGTAAAATCAGATGTGTACGTAGTTGTTGGCGAGTTACTTTCTACAGCGAGAGCCCGTTGCGTCGGCGGCGAGTACTACATCATCTAAGGAGTCGCGAAACTTTGCACTCAAGTGCGGTAACGCGACCATTTATCTTATAATGGCCAGGGGCACTCCGCTTTCAGTGGCCGCTGAGAATATCAATGGCATCATAAGCATAATGGATTTAGTCTTGTGCACGCGTCTCACCACCCATAAATGGGGTCTGTCACTTTCACTTGAATTATGATGTCCTCCTTTTAAGGATGCGTTGTCACGACCAAGTTACAAATAAGTTAAATATTCTAGACAAAGAGCGAAAAGTTCACGTGTATTTGGGTTAGTGGGCTCTTCAAGAAACACGTACACATTATATGGTTGTCAAAACTGTAACTTTTCGTTGAGATTAGAAATCTCTTTTACGACAGAATAAACAGATCACTTCGTATTGAACCTTGAAAACTGAACTCTTTTCTAAAAGTTGAATTTAGTTTTTACCTCCCAATAGTGTAAACTTATAATTTCGGTGTCCATACAAAAACTGATCACAGCGATCATAATAAAAAAAACACTGCTTTTCAGTAGGTACACGATGCTGTAAAAATAGATTAAATCTGCTGTGAGGCAGTTTTTGCCGCTGATCCGATTAGATTGAAGGTAAACAAAATCACCTTGACAGAAAGAGAGGCGGCGCGGCGGCCGC
Organism: Agrochola macilenta; assembly: GCA_916701695.1. Taxonomy (NCBI): domain Eukaryota; kingdom Metazoa; phylum Arthropoda; class Insecta; order Lepidoptera; family Noctuidae; genus Agrochola; species Agrochola macilenta. Next base: position 13,314,087 of record OU753562.1, read on the forward strand.
AGTGAAAAATTAACTTTGATTACACCAACAAACACGAACTCGAACATTTATTAGAAAAATCCGGCTTTAGGATTCCTGTTCGTGTATCGGTATTTGTTTTCCTTTCAGTAAAAACCCTTTTACACACACCTACCTAGATGAAAGAAAACATGCGAAGGAAAAGTATTATAAGTTAACTAGTTATGTTGGTATTAGTTGTATGTAAGTATGACTGCAGTTGTTTACTATGATTCATGGGAATCTTATGTAATCCTTTTATCCGCAATGTTTTCCCGAAGCATATTCATGTAAAAATATAAACATAACAAAATATATCTGCGTAAAAAATAGGTTTCTAATAAAATGTGTAACCTGAATTTTAAATAAGAAAATAACTCTTATAAATATTATTAATATATTAAATTGTACATATTTATTTATAGTCTGATAAATAAAACGATATACACTACCATTTTTTTTTTCTAATTTCAATGAAAGATAATTTGAAAACTTGCATTTTATTTGACAAAAGTTACTCTGAATTACGAAATATTGCGTAACTTTTGGTGACTAAGTAAAAACGTAATAGTTTTTATACCTGTATTGTATGAACCAAATCGTTCCGGCATGAAAATGATCGATTATTTACCGATAACTAAGCGAAAACCGTTATTGGTTGATCAAAATGCGTGTGCGGTCGTTACCACGTATTGAATATCTCGGTGCATACGGTTAGTCGATGTTCGGCTTCAACAGCACGTTGCATTAGGACGAAACAGGCGCAAGCGCACCGCACGCCCGTAACATATCCGGCTGCGACCCAAGGAGAACTTTCCATCAACCATATGTCGACATTATCTATTCGTTATCCATTAAAACATTAATATAATGGTAATATCTTTCAAATAAACAAATGGAACTGATTAAAAGTAAAACAAATCGAACTCTTTGCAGATTACGTATGTTTGGATGTGTGCCAAAATTAAAAGTGCTTGTTTTATGTTGATTTTGAATACGTTTTTATTAGTTTGTAAAAGTTTATTAACATAGTTTTTAAAGTCATTGTTACTAATACTGTATGGATTCTGTGTACTTGTATGTGTAGTCCGAATTAAAGAATATATATTATTATTATTAAGTCCTTTATTTCATTTACATACTTATAAATTACATTTTTAAATGTTTTAATTTTTTTAATATTCTAATATTAAAAAAATTAAAACATTTAAAAATATAAAAAAATGTTGCCCACCGGTATCGGGAACAGGGCCCAAGCTACCGGCGGCGGCCAGGGCTCCAGAGAGAGGAACCTCCTGATAATGCGAGCCGTGTCCAGGAGTACCGCTCTCTGAATCAAGCCCTTGATCCAGCTGCCCAACGAGAGCCTCCTTATTATTATTATTGTTAGAGAAATCCCAAGCCTGGTCATCTGTTTGTCATAATTTTCCCGACGACAACGTTCCATTCCTCTATGGAACGGTTATAAGAAATTTGTACATTGTATGGTTCTGAAAATCTCTGCAAGCAAGATTTCAGTTCCGGAGTTCCGTTTTACATTCTAATTTTCTGGAGTAGGGGTATATGTTACATATTTATATTTCACATAAAAAGCTGAGAAAAACGTCGCATATTTCGGCACCGAATTGCGATTAATTAGTATTACTGGCTCTATCGTTTAACAACTAACTTCTGTGCTGTATGGCGATTTATCGATTCACATGTATACACAATCTTGACTGGTTTTGTTACATGAGCATGCAACAATAAATCGTAAGCAAGCATTGCGTAACAAGTGATTTTGTTTAGGTTTTTGTGACGTTTGAAATGAGCGTTCATAGTTACCGATAACGTGTGCCAAGTTTCAAATTGATTGTAACTATATTTTTGTGTAGGAAGGTTATTAACAAAGGTTGTGTGAATATTTGTACAGCCTTCTGTTTTTTGGTATTGACAAAGACAATATAGGTATCGTGTCCTGGTATCCATAGGTGACAATGGCAATATCAAAGTATTTGTCGTATAGATGTTAATCGTATAGTTTGGCGCTATATTTGTATCTTCTACATATCTAAGGCAAATACATCATATATTATTTGCTTTTTTCAGTTGGTTAATGAAGGAAATTACAGCCGCAACATGCGAAAGTCAAAGCAGAGTAGAAAGTGCCTTGACTTAGTCATACACACCGCAGTCCGCAAGATTTTCTCATGACACCAAACGAAGCGTTGTTGATTACAATTGTATGTTGGAAAGGATGACTAGATCCCATGAGAAAAAAAACTGTTCAATTAATTCAGAGAACTGGAAATATCCTCAAACTCCTCGTAGCTACCTACGGGTATTAAGATGACTATAGGTACCGTCATCATGAACCCCACCAAGTCATCAAAGAGAAAATACTCAAACTGCCATAATGATAGAGACATTGCTCAATTCGTAAAATGTCTGTCGTAACCTTAATCCCCCGGTAATGTTCTCAAAAGTGTTCGTTATTTGAACAGCAGGTAGTTACCTATCACCATCCATAACTGTCATTTTTTATAATGTCTGTTACGATGATTCACATTTTATTTCGCGGAACTAAGATGAGAGTAGCCGGAAAACTTGGTATACATTTATAACTGTGTAAAATTATTCTGTGAAGCTTCGAGAATCAATAATTTCGTGGTAGTATACATAAATAGAGAAAATAAAATGAATTTGAATGGGTATATAAATATGAGGAAAATCTGTTCGTTAGGTTGGATTTGAATTGTGAGTCGTTATAAAATATTAAAATTCAAGAACCTGTTTTATTTCTAAACAAAAAAAATATCAAGGGCTACCTGTTGGATTTCCGAAGGCTGGTAAAAAATACTGGTTAATTCTTATATCTTCTCACAATCACAATTGCACTTTTAAACACAGCAGTAATATCACTTCTCTAAAATAGCGAAACAATTAATAACTAGTTTTGTGACGTCAGAGAACACTTGTGTATTGTCAGTTATCAGTTAATTGTAATGATAAGGAGCACTAGAGATTGACAGCGACCGGTTGTGACGAGGCGCGAGGTACGTATGGAGGTGTGTGGCGGTGCTCACCACATTTGTATGGCACCGGTTAGGCTCGCCAGCTGACAGCCAGCACCGGGCGCCGGCCGTGACGTCACGCATGACGCGTGCACTAAACTCCCCCAAGTTTCACCAAATTACGTCACCACACTCACAACTTACATGCCGTGGCTGTATAACTTCTGGGACAACTGACCTTTACGAATGATTTATAAAATTTTCCTTGACGAATATCTCATGTGTTATTTAATTATATCAATACCGGCTTTTAATATTCTGTATTTCTCTGTCTTGCGAGAGGCCACAGACTGGTAATAACAATGTTAGTTCCAGTCGTCTAATGCTAAACTTATTATATTCGCATATTATGTGCTACTTACTGTGTGCGGATTTACTCGTAATATAGTTGGATTGTGTTTTAGCAAACTATTTGTTACACAGACGGACTTAGGGGTTGGGTTTAGAAACGTGCCGCCTCGCTAGAAAGAATGTGAGGTTATTAGGGGGTTCTAAAGGTTCTCCTAAACCCTCCACAACATTTTTTTTTTGCCGGAGACGATTACGTTTTTTTTTGTTTTTTTGTTTGTATATAAATTTGTATGTAGGGGAAAATCTCCGGAACTACCAGTCGGATTTGAACATTTCTTTTAGCATTGGATAGCCCAATTCTTGAGGAATCATCACTCTACGACCCTTAGGAGCCGAGCAAAAAGAACAAAACCAGAAAGAACGCCAAGCGAAAACGACGCGGCGGGGAAATTTCACGCGGACGCAGTCGCCGGCAGGAGCTAAGATATAACACGACAACAGTGAAGGTCCCCCCTGCAGAGAATGATTCAATGGTCTGGGGGTATACACCATAAACGATATCCGTAGTTTCGTCCGAAGTTATGGGCGCTTCGTTCTCCGTCCCACTTACGGACATACCGAGAGGAGTTCGAAGCGACAGACGCTTCGTACTCCTCCTCACTTACTTCAACCGAAAATACGGATACGCTTAGGGAGAAGACCCCAGGAATGAGAGTCACTCGGTAACTAGGTTATCTACTAGGTTATTTTTATGTCGACACCATATGTCATTTTACTTCATTTTAGTCTAGAAAAAAAAATATATTTGTAAGTATAGTATGACTTCTTATTTACGTTGAGAACATTAGTGTTGGTTTAGCATTCATTTAAATGTGCCTTATCAGATAAGCGTATGACATAAACAGTACCTACCTATTATTATCTTTGTATCTTTTTAAGAGGAATTATGATAAACCGTAATTTACTACGAGAGGTCTTCATGCACTGAGTCACGTATCTCATACGTAGGAACGTAGTTATATTTCTATATTTATAGGTCCAAGAATGCACAGTTTTTACTGAATTCCGCGAGTTCTAGTATTCCAGAAATAGTTCCATCGAATAACATAGATCTTTATTAGGTTTAGATCTATTATTTGAACCTTTATCTGATGTCATTGACTGATAATATAGAACTAAGAATTACTTAAGACATGTTGATATGTTGTGTCGTTTTCCGGTGCAAGTTGTTACCTGCGGGGTTTAACGTCTTTAATTACCTACCTGTTTATTATCTAGGTTTGCAATTTTCCGCATCATTCTATAACGTCAAAAAGCATAGATATAAGATCTTCTAAATCAAAGTTATGCGCTAATTCGAAGCGTATAAGATAAAGATATTTATATAATTCAAAGTTTTCCCACAGTTTTCCTCTCAACCTCTTATATGTAGTAGATTTCAAACGAATTCAACAATAATTTCTGTGAATCTGACGTCACGAGAGATGGTGTTGTCATCCAACTATGTGCTTTACCACACGCATTAAACCCACAAGTTTTATCAGGCGTAGTAAACAGGAGTCATTTAGTTAACACGTTCAGTGCCGGGGGCCCTCCTGGAGGGTTCACCTAGTCGCATATGGATGCCGGGAGCCCTCACCGAGGGCTCATTTTCGGACCGTGAAAATAAAATCTGATGTATATTTTAACAAGATTTCTAAGCGTTGGTTTTAAAACCCAAGTAATTTTTAATTTTTTTGTTCACGTTTTTTAATATTCACTAAAATTTTAAAGATTGGAGACTACGTATAGCGACAAGACCCCTGAAAACACAATTTTACTTTGTTTTACAGTGTTTTATAACACGGTTTTTAACCTAATGCCGTTGACCGTCCGCGATGGTTAACTTTAGCGCAAACGTAATGCCGGCAAGCCTCCCGGAGGGTCTCCTCGCCTCGGTCACTTCCAATATGTATGGCGGCATGGCGTATGAGTTCCATGAAAAGTGGGTAGAGTCGAAAGTGTTAAAGATATCTCGGATCTTTACAACATTATTCACTTATCCATGTTTACTTACACGCAGGAATAGAAACTATTACTTCCAGCGTAGAATGAACAATGGGAAAAACTCAAAACAAGTTGTTATTATGACATTTAGTAAGTCACGCTGTAGGTACATATTTGTTAAAAGCATCCACTTAATCGTTAAACGATATACATAGTTATACTTTGACTCACAATGGAAATTTTGCGACAATTTTACATTGGGATGTGTGAATTTCCAGCCGGCCAAACTGAACTTTTTAACTGGTATACGCTAACAACTCAAATTAGTTTTTATAAGTCGTAATAATAAGTATTAAAATAGACTCGGTTATTTGAATATTTTTAAATACCATATTCGTTCCAAAAATAAGTTCTTGGCATTTTTCCCTATAACTAATTTGTCGTAATAATTGGCTTGGACGACTCACTTGCGCGAGCGCTGCGCCCTGGCTAGAGCCTAGAAATTAAGATAGAATTAGTCCCAAAGTAAACAACCCATTAAAGAAGTTTATACACAAATATAAAAGTATGAAAGTGACGTCGCATTAGAATAGAATAGAATAGAATTTCTTTATTCGAGTACCCAAGACTCAACAACAAGATTGTTAGTAAAACTTACGATTATGTTAGTAAGCACAGACATTAAACGAAAACAAGGAAAACAATACAATAAATAACAACAAATAACGGTTGATCACCGTTGCGACATCCCATGAGAGACGGCACAACAGTGACCCACGTATACACAGTCCAGGCGACTCGCAACCATGCTTAAGACACTGTTGGTGCTGCCCCGCACCCTGCGCACCAGGGAAGCGCACCTTTTACGCATTGTTGCGCAAAAGCAATCTACATGCGCATCTGCGAACATCCCTGACGCACTACAGAAACGGGGCAGCCCCGCTAGTATCCTAAACGCATTACCTATAATGTATTCTTTTGTTGATCGAGCACTCTTGTCTGTCGGCACGATTATCGTAAATAGAAATATATATTTAGAATGCTTTAATAAGTAATTAGTTGGCTGATGGCGACGGGAATAGCTGGCGTACTGTGTATATCTGCACTCATACGTGAGACACACTACGGAGCGCGGTGCGTGCCGTGGGTCGTGCTGCACAACTCACAACTCGAGCTCAACTCTATTTCTGCTCGGTGTTAATGACTTCATGCAGATACACTCGCCAGTTGACATTTAGGTCATTCTATTATGGTTTTTATGATGTTTTCTATATTTTCACGTAGTGGAGATAAAGAGGTTAAAGCCCCACGCGAATTAGCGTCTGCGTCGTTGTCAAAGTCAATGTAAACAAAACCTAAATGTAAGTTTCACCTCGGCCGTCCTAATTGCGTTTCGTTTGAGTTCAGTGCAGTATCACTTTACTTTGAATTGGTGTTAATGGAAATATGTAAAGAATAGAGACAGGTGGGCATTTCGCGAACGATAATGTGAATGAATACACTTCATTGTTAGTTTATAGGCTGTTCCGGTGACCCAGTTCTTGAATGTATAAAACCGTTGAATTTCTTATAAGCTAAGCTTTGCTAGTATTTATGTACAAATGATTGATTGATTGATGCTTATTTTTTATATTTTATGATTAGCATAAGACTGACGTTGCCAAAACTTACCTAAATTCAGATTCTGGAAAATATACTCGTAAGTTCTGTTGAACAAGATTTGTACTTATTTTTATAGTCAAGTCTCAATTAGATGCTGTTCTAAGCGCGAGTAGAGAGCATGCTGTACCTGAATACCATAAAAATAATGTAGATGTAAATAAAATAGATAAATAAAAGAAGAAAGAAAGACAACGTATTCATTGGAACTCGCACAGATCACAAATTAAACTAAACACACTCATAAAAACTTAGAAAAAAGAAAACAAAGTAAAATGAAAATAAAAACAGAAAGTCCTGTACGAAGTCACAACTATCTCAGTACGAAGCAGCGACATTAAAAAATAAGTGTCACAGCGCTGGTATTCGGATAGGGCCCGCTGTGTTGTCACAAGACAGCGGGCCCAATAAGGAAAAAAAAAAAATAGAAATGCAATAAAAATATAGCGGACACACGTAATACCCAACCAGAGCAGAATTACTAAATTAGAGTACAGAACAAGATCTAGACTATGTACATGATTATCAAAACATGGTCGCAACTGCAGGCAATGCAGGTTAATTAGGTTTTTAAGAAGTTTGAGCACATGACCTCGGTAGTTACCGATATGTAAAAAGTGTGAATGACTCCATTGAGCGAGCGAGTAGCACTTATTGAATTATTTGCAACATTGACCTTAACTGCCCAGGTCAACATGTTCGAGGTTAGATTTTGCTCTTGGTGGATCTTTCTACGACATGAATAAGTGGAGCATACCTATACACCGTGTACTGAACCATATCCGTGATAAGGCATATCCGGAAATTAAAAAACTAAATAAAAGGAGAATAAAGGAGGCAATAATAATATGTATACTATTACGTTTTCAGTATAGATCTACTATTATACAGAGTGGCATATCGACGCGAAATCTGTTACCATGGGTTCAGTACATGGTTCTGAAAGCCCCTGCGTTGAAATTTTTCGAAGGTTAATAAAAAAAAAACAGTTTTCTATGAAACAGCAGATTTCTTTTTTAAATAACGGACCAATAGTTTCAACGCTGTGGGCTTCAGAATCATGTACAGAATGTATAGTAACAGTTTTCGCATCGATGTCCCTGCCATCCTGTATATATTCAAGAATAAACTGGAAGATACATAAATATATCTACCTATTACACAGAAAGCATATTGGTTCAAAAATAAAGCCTAAGTACGGAACCAAGATCCTTATTAACTAATAAACACAAAATACAGAGCTGTCGAATTAACGGTACTTCATTCGCTGGCTATTATTGAAGATGATTAATTCATTAATTCCCCCACGTTTGTGTCAATGGTTTAATGCGAGACGGCAGGTTAATCGATAGCGTGTCTCATTAAAAATGTATGCTGCAGAGTGAGTAGGTAATCCATCGATCACTTGTTTCAGTGTACAGGCTACAGGCGACATGTCACATTAGCATTACATATTGGTCATGATTCGCAGTCACAACTATACACGCATTAGTCTCTACAGCACTAAATAGAGACAGCACTATCAGGGATCTGGGAGTTACCTTTGACGCTAAGCTCCTTTTTGACGCCCACATAGACAATGTAGTCAAGAAAGCATCTAAGGCACTTGGTTTCATTCTCCGGGTGTCCTCGGAGTCCAAAAATTTAAAGACTATTAAAATATTATACTGTTCCTTTGTTCGTAGTCATCTGGAGTATGCCTCTCAGTTCTGGAACCCCAATTATGATGTCTAGATAAATCGTATTGAGAGCATACAGAAAAGGTTAAGGCACATTCAGTATCGGTCTAAAACGTTTTCTACTAATTATACCTACCGTTGCAAAATATTTCATATCCTTCCACTTTACGAAAGGCGAAAAATATTAGATCTTGTGTTTCTTTTCAAGATAGTCAATGGAACAACTGGTGTTACCGAGTTGTTACAGAACAATCGGGCTGCGAGCGCCGTCTGTGTTCTTGCGTAGACCTCATTTATTGCACACCCCAGTGGTGGCTACTAAAGACGGAACTCGTACATGGTAAGAGCGAGTCGTATTTACAACGCAACCTGCCAGGAAGCTGATATCGCCATTTTCAAATACTAGTGTTGCTACATTGAAGAAAACTTTAGCTAATGGCTTCTTTGAGCATAAATAGTCATTTTTCTGTTTTGTGTTATTTATGGTCTATTATCAACTTTCTGTTTCATAAATGATTTATATCTGTTTAGCTGTGAGTTTTCCTAAAAATAAAATAAATAAATAAATTAAAAGTAACAAAACACGCTGTATTCGAGAATCGACGTCAAGAAATTATCTACATTAGCTTTTAATATAGTAAAGCATAATTAATAACAATACATCTTTATTTTTCTGTTGAAAATGGATATCTCATGGATACCGTTCGTCTGTGGCGAACTGAGGGTTATGTCAGACTTCTTTACCAATGGAACTGAACGCGATAGGCACATCTAAACTGGGTTCTGTCAGTGTCAATATTCTCCAATAATGATGACACTGCTATCAGTGTCATAATTGAACGCGGTTTAAATGTGCTGATCGCGTTCAGTTTCATTGGTGAAATTCGCCCTAAAACCCCATGTTTCCTTCCACTAGCATGAGTCGTGGGCCTGGGAGATACTTGTATATTAGCGCGTACCCCCGAATAACACTATACCTGTCCATCCAAACAAATAAAATTAGGTAGTATAATTGTTTCAACAAAGTTAATTCGCTACTATGTTAGTTCGTTTTGTATGTACGATAATATGCTACAAGTGCGGAAAGTAGGTGATTTCCGACGAGTGAAGGGTGCGAGTGTATAAGTCGACACGAGTCATGAATTGCGCGAGGAAAAAAAAAGCGAGCGAGCCTTACAGTCGTACTTAGGCAGTCGCATCTGATGTGTAACATCTAACATATTGGTTGACGTATATAAATGATATAAACAAAATTCATGACTTTGACTTCGACTGAGTTTGAATTTGGCTGACTTTGACTTGGGTTGACTTTGACTTTGACCATTGTCATCGTCATCGCCATCATCATCATCATCTAATTTGTAAAACTTTTCTGAAATAATAATAACTCTTTCGACGGACGAAGGAGTTAAAAATAAAAAATAAAAAGTGACAGTTTCCGCACAAATTGGCTGCTAAAAAAACGCTCTTTTCGAGCAAATGCATTATAAAAGTATCTAACGCGCTTTGATGGAATTACAGCTATAATAATAATAATGGCATACAACAAATTAAGAACTACGTAAAATGACACATCATGAGTTTAAGATAAGTAGTCATCTTATGGATTTTAGTGGTCACGTATTTTAGTTTTTCCCAAGGACCCCTTGTGATACGATCTCGAATCGAGAACCCAGATAGATAATTGTTCATTGTATCAAGTTAACGAGCGTCTGCAGTAATCAGTTTCGGATGCAAAGCGGAACAACTTCATCGGTCACATTTTGTAACGCACAGTTATTTGGAGTAGTCGTTGTCGATATAGAGTGAATTATGAAAATCTTATTTGTAGGTTTTGTTTCCGGTGTTATTTTTATATTGTCAAACAGTACGTATCCTATACATTTATTGCATTCTCGTTTTTCATAGCTACTAGAAAAAATATATTAAAAAAAAATATCTTTAGGCTACTTTCAGATGACAGGTGTTAAGAGCGCGTTTTGCTAACGCACATTTACTACTAGGCATCGGCATGCTGACGCGCGTTTTTCAAACATTGCTTGCGCTCATAGCGGGCCTTTTGTGCTACGTTCATCACCATCCTAATTGCGTAACACACTTTCAATCACAATCTGAATCGTTTTGAAGGATACTGCTGATTCATTACTGTTCGAAAAAGTCTGCTCAACAACGTAATAACGCAATGAATGTTCATCAAACTGTCAAAATGTAAGCCATTGCTACGGTTGTTGTATTTTACGCAATAGGGATGTTGACAAAAAAAATTTGAGTCCGTCAAATTGATTATAAAAAAATATTGGACACGTATTTTTTTTCTTTTTACGTTATCAAAAGATTACGGCAATACATTGAGTTAAAATATGGCATGACGTCACTCCCCGGTAGATTTTATACTGACTTGTGACGTAGCGAGCCCCCTCTCCCCAACTTTAATAAAAAATGGTTTAGATAAACGGCATTAATATGATCAAGCAAAAGATACGTGTCTAATATTTTTTTTATTATCTGACTGACGGATTAAATAGTTTATTTTTCCCCAGTCAACATCCCTATTACCTCGCTGATGAGCGCATGCAGTTTGAGAGCAACGTGGGTTAGTGCGCAGTTTGTGTTGCGCTTTGTCTGGCGATTTTTTTTTTTTTTCTTTTTCCTTTTTTTCTATTTGCAATCGGTCGTCAGCCATACGCGAATACGTTCCCTGTCAAATGGCGTTGTGGTGGAGCAGCCAGTGCTACGCCTCCCTCTTATAGAAGGTGGTTCCACTTCAGCCTTTTTACCACCGCTGTCGGGTTTAACCATAGATATAAGATTATATTTCTATGGGTTTAACAGTTCCGTAACTAGTGAGTTCGGATGCATGGTTAGGCGTGCCTTGTGTTCTTTTTTGTATCGCTCGATTTAAGAGTTTACTGATGGCATTTGTAGATGGTCGTGGATTTCGTGTTTCCTTGCCAAGGTGCATTTGCTATTGATCTCAGGATACCATTTTGGACGCTTTGCAGGCAGAGTATGTTGGTTTAGCTGGCAACGCCTCACTATTGGATCCTGTAGGTCCATATTGGCTTAAGGACCGAGTTGTAGATGAGGAGTTTGTTGTCTACAGAGAGCACACTTCCCGTGAGCTAATACAGGTTGCGGAACTTGTGGTTTATCTCGTCCCTTAATGTGATGCTTCCATGTTAGGCGCCTATCCAAGTGGAATCCAAGATACTTTACACAATCTGTGTGTGGTAGGGTATCAGGACCGAGTCTAACAGGAGGGGTGTTTCCGTGCCTGAGCGAGAAGGCGGTGTGGTGAGACTTGGATGCACTGGCACGAATCCGTCACTTACAGAGCCATTTGTGAGTTTTGTCTAGCTGTGTCTGCTGTCTACTGTTGGCCATTTCTGGTAAATAGGTTATGTCGCATGATGATGATATATGTTGTGTAATGCTGGACTATACTTAATAGGGTTTTATTAAATAATAATAATTTCAGTTTCAGAACACCATGTCACCGATGGTCAGTATTTACCTGATGCTACTTTAAATTTTGTACCCTTTGAGTTCGATTCTGTAAACCGTGCAGGATGGAACGTCTCAGGTTGCTTAAGAGATCTCCTCAATTGCTGGGAATATACCAAGTTTGTTTCTCATTTATAATTTTATCCACATAAATCGAAAACAATGAGTTGTTTTTTTAATATTTGTATTCTGCATACATAGTGTAATAATATTTTACTACTGTAGCGAAAATATTTGATTGTTTTGTATTCTTTCAGACCTGACATGTTATGCTCCTATCATAAGTACAAGGCATCAATATGCGGTTTCTGGAAAGATAATTGCGATGACGAGACCGGACAGATTGACAGTAAGTGAATTTAGTCCAAACAGTTACTTACATACTTATATGCAGCCATTAGTCAGACTCCAGACTGGAAATTGAGTTGATCCAAACAGCGCATTCACAAACCCGAACATGGAAGATTGTTCTTTTTTAAATAATTTTATTGATTGACGAATCGTTACTATCTTGTTTAGTGGGCTGTGGGTCTATCCCATAGATATAAGATATTTCTATGGTCTATCCGCACGGTGCGTTGCGTGCGTGTAGCAACGTGGTGCGTTGGTCGTTCCCACAGAACATAATATTATCTAGAACTGCTATATTATGTTCGAATCACAATTAGGCACCGACGCGGACGGACAGTGTTGCCGTTAGGTAAATGATTAATTTGTAGGTTCCTGTGGCGGCAACTACAACGCCACATGCGAACTATTTACGCATCAAAGACCTAGACGTCACATAAAACCTGCATCGCGCAAGTAGAGTTTACCACGCGATCAGCATATACAGGGTGGCAGGGACGGATTCAGAACCCCACCCTTTTTTTTTTTTTTTTTTTGATGGTGGGAAGTTATCAAATACTTCTCCCGCTCTGGACGGAGAGGGAGGGCGTGTCAGACTCTTACAGACTAACACCCACCCGTGTTCTTTCAGTTGCCTGTACGTTGCTAGGGCCCACGGTATCCCTTTTTCAGAACCCCCCTGTGTTTCATAGAAAAGTGCAATACCTACGCGGTCCATATGTATGGAACAGCAGATTTTTTTTTTATGCTGTAGGGGTTTTTTATTTTATTTGACCTTGTCTTGCATTTTGACCTTCGAGACGTTTGACATTGACGTTGAAAATGTGTCTCCCGTGAACTGGTGGGTGGGGGGATGGCTTGCCCTTTTCCTCTCTCCTCCCTTTCACCTCCCTCTACATTTTATTTATCAACCTTTTTGCTCCTATTATTATCACTGATATTGTCTTCCCAATTTAGTAGGTGCTAAGGTAAGGTTGCGTGAAACGTGCCTAAGTCGTACTACAGCAATATCCTGTTTATAAAACTGATAACTAATGATATAAAAATTCGCTATTTAGTCCCGGATGGGTTTTGGAGAGGAAAAATCATCCAAAAATAAGACTTCAGTAACAAGATTACAACCAGAAGGCCAATTCTCGTACTAAAAAAACATTTACATTCAAGTCGCAATCTGTCAAACTTGTCAAATATGTTGGTACATTTATTGTATTTTTGACAGATTGCGAATGAGATGCGAATGCGAACGTTCTTAAAAATTACGGGAATTGTCAGTGCAGATGACTTTATAGTGACAACAAAGTGAGTGTTTAACACATTGTTTGACATGAAGGTATTTTTTCAGATCCGAGATCCGACACGTTGCTTGAACGTTCTTGCTTTCATCACGATTATCATGCTTGGACCAGGTAAAAATGATGTCAACGGCTGTGTGCATTATTCACGCTAATATATTTTATAAAATCATTTAAAGTTACTTATGTATATACTATATAGCATTGTATATTTAATTTATAGATGAATTTTGACAGGAATAGTAAACTCACACGGGCTGACGGGCCTATAAACTAGGTATTGTTTGTTCTATTGATAAAAATTAAATAATGGTGATTGGTACATTTTATTCATATTTAAACTTTAAAATTCAAAGTTAAAAATTTAACATAACATCACAATCCTTTAATTTGTCATTGCTTTAAGAAAACATTGTAGGTCTTCATTCCTACCAATCTCTTCACATAACATAATTTTTTATTTCAGTTAGTTTTCCGTCTTTTTCTATTTATATTTTGAGCGATATAAACAATTCGTAGACAAGTAAATGCGGCAATTGCGGGTGATTTTTTTTCAAATCATCACCTTACTAAAGGTATAGGGAAAAATAAAAAATCGAACTGAGCCACTTCTTGAACTGAGCCACCTCTTGAACTGAGCCACCTCTTGAACTGAGCCACCTCTTGAACTGAGCCACCTCTTGAACTGAGCCACCTCTTGAACTCGGTTCAAAATAGAAAATAAGTCATAGTCACGTAGAAGAATGTCTTTTCATAGGTTTTCTATAGATTTTAGCCGGTTCGATTCCCGAGTGTAGCAAACGAATATTCGAAAATCTTTGTATGCAGATGTGTTTCTTTAAAAAAATAAAGGAATGTTTCCTTTGAGTAAAATTTGCTATCTCCAGTATTTAGAGTAGTTTCCTTCCAGGTGAGGTTAAAAAAAATCACCTTACCAAGGGATGACCCCGGTCATGCGAACCGTTTTTTAAAGTTCCAGTACGACTAGCTCATTATGTATGTGTACTAAGAAGGCTAAAATGAATAAATTCGTTTACTGCCTGAAAACGCACAGTCTATAATATTAAGGGCCTTAGCACACCTCCGCCTCGAAACCATAGCAGCGAAACCGCAGTAGTTCAATTCAACTGACTCGCGTCATGTTCCGCTACCCAAATCTCATTCGAGTAGCGGTTCACAGCTATGATTTCGCGGAGGAGGTGTGCTACCCGCCTAAACTTTACACAAGAGTTTCTTAAGTAAGGAAGGTGAGCACTAAGGAATTTTGAAAATTCATCCCATAGAGGAGATAAATAGTGGATGAAAGTTTGTATGAGAGTCATTTTTGCCGATGGGAAATCCTATCGGGCGCACAAGCCGTGCGTCAGTAAAAATTCAGTCGGGACCCGCAGTAGATATGACTAGCTCAGTGGTTCCCAAACTATGAGTCGCGACCCACTGGTGGGTCACGAGCGAATATTGGGTGGGCATTGAAAAAATCATTTTTAGCTATGATTAATATTAAAACGAAACACCGTTAGTTAATATGAGGAGGTGGGGCTCGTGTTCAAGTAAGGCGCGGGTTGATTGACCGAAATTAAGCACCGCTTGCCGAGGCCGGTTCGTGGATGGGTGACCATCCATTTCATATCGAGAACTCTTCCGTGTTTCGGAAGAACGGAAAAATCATTGGTTCCAGCTGTAATTCGTAGACCTTTGACAGTCGTTACGGGTAAGGGTAGTCAGAGTCCCGAAAGTGGACAACTAGTCTTATCAAGGGTTATCGTGTTACACACGAGTATCTTTTAAAGTTAAAGTTCGCGAGCACATTCGCAAGAAGCTGGCGGTATCATCACAACGGTAATGTTTTCCCATTGTTTGTCTTATTTGTTATAGTACGAGTATATGTGCAACAAGCATACACCATGCATGCAAGCAAGTATGCAGCATGCAAGCGAGCATGCAACATGCTGCAAGCATGGTTTCTGCCACGACACCGGCGCTGCGGGGCTTCGGCGGTCCCACGCGAGCTTATTGTCGCAGATGGTTATAACACTCACCACCGCAGTTTCGGCTCAGCCACGGCAGCGAGTTTCCTCAGCTCGCGGCCCGCCTCGCCCCTCCGCGTCTATTACACTCTAGGGGTAGGGCAGACAAGACTACGTGGAGTCGGTTTTTGCAGCAATTTGTTTCTGTCACTAACTTTTGTAGTACAACATATTGACTTTTTAAGACAATATTTTAATTTAAGGTTAAAATGCTATTTTATAGAAATGGCAATATAAAATTCCGCCAACTTAAAAGTATGCAATTGAAAATTCGGACATATAAACATTCGGACAAACAATAATTGTACTTAATAATTTTTATGCCTTTAAAATATTCGTTTAAAGAAGATTATGTATTCTGCCAAATAGAACCCCTCTGAGATCTCGGCAGTCAGCAACTAATAAATGAAAGAGCTGAAGTGTCATGTCAATTATAAATTAACATTAACTGTAAGCAAAGTTGTTGGAAAGATATAGGCTTCAGAATGCAAAGCAGGTTATAGATAAATTAAATGATACGTTACAATTAGCAGTACCTTGTGAAAGTAAATATTTTTAGTTCGTACTAATGAAGAGATGTCGAAAACCAAATAATGGAGTGTAATTTTAGATTTTGAATTGTGTTGTGTAAGTAAATTTGTGTACTTACTTAATATAATGTATTCATCAAAACTGCTAACTAGTAGAGATGGAAATAGACTTAGAGTTCATCGTAATCAATGTTAAATGTTGGTTTAGTCCGCGACGACGTGTCCCACCGTGGTAGGTAGAACATAATGGAGGATCGATCGAACGAGCTCATACATCACGTCGTGCGTCGTGGGGTCGCAGCACCATGGCATTCGAAATCAGGGCTACATTTATACACACAGGAAAACTAGAAATTTCCTAATAATAGGCCGTGGTTAATTTGAATTAATTATTTGTACACAAAGTGATTATTTTGCGGTGAGTGAAGTGTTTGATGAGTGAGTGAGTGATTGAGTGAGTGACCTTTCTAATTCCTTTTGTATTTAGGCAAGGACCAACATTGCTTGGACCCCACCGGTACCTAATTTATTTACTTTTAGTCCGGATAAAACCAATGATCTAGGATGTGGCTGAACAATATTATAATTACAATCGAAGGCTACTTAGAGTCTACTATAAATAACTTGTGCCATTCTTAAGCCCAAGTTTATTGCGCTATGATTTTTCTAAGTTAATAGCAAGCCGTTCATCCAACTTGTGGCGTTTTTGTTTGACGACGAATTAATACAATCAATCAATCTGCCTAGCCTTTTCCCAACTATGTTGGGGTCGGCGACGAATGAATACAATATGATTTTATAAAGAAAAGAAAGAAAGAAAAATGGTTTATTCTGCACAAACTAAACGCACATTACAAAAAAGTACTTAGTGAAAAGCCTCGTATTCAAAACTTATAAAAGTTTCGTAAAGTTGTACGTCAAACCCAGTGTATTGATACTTTGACGTATGAAATCTTATTCCATTTTTGTGCTTACGTAACACAATAAAAACGGAATATGATTTCATATGCTAATGTTCTATTACTATATAATACAATATCAAAAACTACTTAAAGATTTAGTTATAGTACGTACCTAAGTAGATAAGACATAGATAGCAAAAATTACTCCGGGTACTCCGGGTATCTACGTACCCAGTACCCAGAACCGTTAACTATTTTCTACCGTTGATGAACATCTAGGTAAATTATAAGCAAGTGTATAGTCGTTGAAACTGGTTTTCTAAACTGTTTAATAATATAGAGATTTATGATAAAAACCGTTGCAAGTTTATAACGATATTTATAATTCGGCCTGAATCGATCAATTTTTCCCTTATACTTTGTGAGTGGTTTAATTCAGTTTACAACAATAACGGGCAACACGTAGACCCATAATTCATTTAGATTTACCAACAAGCCAAATCACAATCCTTCGAAGTAAATTACGAGTAGCTATATAGGCATCTCACAACGTAGAAAACAATGTTACAGCAATTAAATTCAATTAATCATCAATTTGTTCATTTAAATGATTTTCATAATCTGAAGTTTTTGCAAACCATTGTTCTACTTTATAATCAAATGAAAGTTGCTCTCCTTGACTTTATTGAAGTCGTTGGTGGCCTGAGACATCGGGCCTGTTAGAGCAATTTACTGCAGTTTAGCAGTATGGGTCATAGGCTAGACAGATGCAACGCACATATCATGGGGCGAACATATGTAGGAACAAGCGACGTACTATATGTGATTCAAAAGATCAAGACACTGTATTAGATTTATGTATTTACCTACGTCTTCTTTTGATACATATTATGTATATAAAATATTGAAATGGTGTAGACGGTTTGCAAAATACTACCTAAATATATACATAATTTATTCAGCATTAATGAGAAAACAGGCTTAAATATAATCAGAATCAGAACTTTATTTGCTATGAATTTAGGTACAGGTATAAGATGATAAACCTAAATTAATGAGATCGGCTACAGTCTGCCTTACGGCGTGCAAATTATTATAAAAATTAAAATATTAAAACAAAACAGAAATTAAAGTGAAGTCAATTAATAATATTATAGTCTGGTACATGTGTTACATGGTCAAATTCGCAATTAATTATAACAATCATAATCTGGATAAATTCATATTATTCATTATCACTTTCACTGAGTAATAACATTTGCCTAAAAGTAGTGCAGTTACCTTAGATTAAAAAATGTTTACAGAATAATAAAATTTAATAATAATCCTTAAAATATATATAATAATAATAATATATAATAAGAATTACAGGTCCCATTGTCATAATACTTTTCCTTAACAGTGCTGTTTTGTAATTAGCCGAATGTAGCAAGTTCTTGTATTGGTATATAGTATATAATGTTAAGTGGGAAATTGTACAAATAAACTATACTGAATGAGGTTTTTTTTAACACGAGGTTGTACTTATTGAGCTACTCGTATAATTAAACAACTCGTATGTTCTCTTTGTCTCCACAACTGGCGGAACTAGCCGCGCCGCAGGAGGCGTCGCGCGTCGCTCACCTTCACACGGTCGTGTTATTTACAAACTTGATTTCATACAGCTCATCCAAATTGGCTAATATAGGTGCCTCTACAGGTTGGCCCAACGCGCCAATCGTTGGAATGTTGGAATAATAAACTTTTAATGGCGCTCTTCAGAAATGGAGCGGTAGAAATGTTTTGTCACCGACGAAAGCGACTAAGTGGCTAAATGTTTTGCACCAATATTGCACCCACACATGGCACGTACCGAGCTCTCAATTATCCGCCTGGACCACGTGACACACCCATAAATCAGATAGTAATATAACAATCAAAATGCTCCATTAACTATGATTACATAGAGCGCTCCAACAACCGCAGACATTCTCCGAGTGTCCACACTCCACTAATACAAACAAAGTATTGTTTCGTCTTATGAATGAGACATCATTTTATTATAATCAATATCAACCATTTGAACGATCGCTGCTTCATGTGGGTACACTTTATTCATTAATGAGATCGGTCATTCGAAATTTTCCTGTATATTGGTCAGTATTAAACATCCAAGTCGTACTTGCGAATTAATGTTTAATTGGAGCTCTTGACTTACAAACAAAAGCTTTATATAGAACTCATACGCCATGCCGCCATACATATTGGAAGTGAACCCTCCGGGAGGGTTGCCGAGATTACGTTTGCGCGAAAGTTAACCATCGCGGACTGCCAACGGCATTAAGTTTAAAACTGTGTAATTAAACACTGTAAAACGAAGAAACTAGTGTTTTCAAGGGGTCTTGTCGCTATACGTAGTTTCCAACCTTTTAAATTTTTAGTTAATATTTGAAACCTAAACCACTAATTTTATTTTCGCGGTTTATAATGCTGTATTCGCTAAGAAAAACTTACATTTAAAATGAGCCCTCCGTGAGGGCTCCCAGCATCCCACATGCGACAAGGCGAACCCTCCAGGAGGGCTGCCGGCACTGAACGAGTAAATCAAATAAAAAATATTTCATTTAAAATATTCTAGTTTGTTGAATAAATTGAATGTGTTAAAAATAAAGCAGTGACAATCAATACATTAATCAAGATTTGCATTTAACACATCGATCTAAACCTTGAAATTTGTTTCCTGAGACGTGGTCGTCTCGTCATTCATTTTATGGTCATCTTAGAATTGTATTGCAACCACACATTGTCTCGATACTGACGTCATGGCAGAACCAGTTGAACAAGTTTTTGTGAGAATACCCAAGATTAGGTTTAATTTTTGCAGTCGCCGCGTCTGATTTAGGAAACCCTAAAGCGGTTTGTCGACTGAGAGCTAAGCTTAGTTAGCTTTATCTTAGCTCACGCAGCTATGGGCATTTTACATTATTGATTTGTCGACCAAGAGTTAACACGTCAATATGCAAAATGCCCAGCTAAGCTAAGGTTAGCTCTTGGTCGTCAATCTGCTTTAGTATGAAAACGCATTGCTTAGTTTGAGACGGTTGGCTGGCGCAGGCGCAGTCACGAACGCTCAGTGTGACCAATGAATCAGTCGCAGTGACGATTTCGAACAAACCGATCGTCTGTGACCGATTGCACCTGATCAGAAATAATAACTCTGATGACGACATGGTTTGAAGCGCTGAAAGCGATATAATCAGCGGTTGACGCGCAACTTGCGTACAACCTTTTAATTACGGCCGACACGAAAGGTACACACACAGGTTACATTGTATAGGGTACCACGTCCTACGATCGGTTGTGGACCCCAAAATTAAATAACTTACCTTATTTATTTAGGTATGGTGGTAATTTATAGCAAACCATGTTTTTAATAAAACAAGAATATTAGGTTACATTTTTGTTAGACCAGCATAACACTCGAATTAGGTCTGACATTCAAATAAAAACTTTTCTGAGATAAGCGTTAAAGCTCCCGCGACAGCGCGCCGCGATTGTAGTAGAAAAATTTCCGTGAAGTTTTCGAAGAAATTGTTCTACTAGAGTCGCGCCGCGCCTGTACGTATAGCTTTTTCCAATGGGCTTTTATCTTTCATATCCACGAAGGTAATAAAGATGATGCTTGAAACTGTAACAGTTACAATAAATGACTAAGACCTGAATGCGCAACATGCTGACAACAAAGTAATTATGATACGAAAATGTGATATGGGAAAACCCACGGATTTCTGATATCAATGATATAATATTATAGTACACAGGGTTTGCTAATCCTGGTTTCTACATGCAATTAAGCAAATTGTCGGCTTTTCCTAACGTCATGACTTTTTATCTTTACTATTGTGTGCTGAGTACACTTAGTTTCATATTAAAGTGTATTCTCGTGCTCAATGGAATGAATATTGCATAGCGCGGATATTGTTCCTACAGGATCTTATTTGAAAGGCTTCCTTGTACGATCTTTCGATTGGAATCTTCGTGTACTGTTTTTAGGGTTCGTAGTCAACGAATTCCGTAGTAAAGGAACCCTTATAGTTTCGCCATGTCCGTTCGTCTGTCTGTCCACGGCTTAGCTCAGAGACTCTTAGTACTAGAAACCTGTGTATACTCGTACATATAAATTACGCCGACAAAGTGGTAAAATAAAATCAAGTTTTTTTTTGTATACCTCCCCTACACGTAAAGTTCATGTTTTTTTTTTCTCGTCTATCCCATAATGTGGCATGGGGGAAAAATATTATGAGTGTGTGAAAACCATTTTTGGATTCAGGGATCCGTTTGCGAAATGTTAAGCTTTAAAGTGTTCATTTTTGTTAGAGTCAAGTGCCCTTGCCAGCTAAATGGTTGGTTCTGGATATGTGAAATAATTCACGGCAGTAGTATATATAACGAAATTAAAAGGAAAACTATCACAGCTAAGTAGGCTCTACAAGTTAACGAGTAATAATCGACCAACTCAAATTTGCAGTTGCAAAAGCATGTTCTTCCATACCGTATGGCAGAACATGTTTTTCAACTACTCGTATGTACAATGTTAAGTTTGTTCTTGGGATAAGTTCATCCCAACTATGGAACCCTTAATTGTGTGTGGCCCGACACGCACTTAGCCCGTTTTTTTTAACTAAAGTAGTGCCAGTTTTTCAAATGCATTTTCTTATTTATCTACCAATCCGTGAATGTGACTGTAGGATTACACACAGAAAAAAAAAAAGAAATCTATTCACTATTTAAATATATTTTCGATATAATGTGACAATTTAAAACATGTTCAACGCAATTTGATAATTAATCTTATTTATTACTTTCAATAGATAGCAATAGTTGCAAATATCAGTATCTTAAATGAGAAGGGGCATCCCTATACCCGATGTCATTCGGATAACGTGCTCAATGTCAGGTAATGCAATAAGTAAACACTAAGCGAAGAGTCATCAGTTCACCACGCATATACATACCTACGTGTGCAATGAAGCCGTGGCTTTTGGTTAGTTCAATAGATTATTAAACCCTTTGTTATATTATTCTATCTCAATTATTGATACACTGTTTCTGTTGACTAGAAAACCTTAAGGAATTGACTCCTCAACTGGGCGTACCTAGCTTTTGACTCGGGGGGGTTGCAAAACAGATTTTTTTAAAGCCGTGTTTTACCCTACATGTAGTGTGTAGGGGAAACACCTGCAGAAGATCCTAAGGTTTAGGTAGTAAAATTAATAAACTGTGTGCTTGCTTGCTGCTTTCGATTATTTTCCAAGATACAACAATATGAACTGCCGCGCAGCGCGGTTTTTTCTAAAACTATTGTAATTGTAAAGTAAGACTTAACGTGACTCTAACATAATTACGAAAAATCCAGAGGGGGGGGCAGCTGTCCTTCCCTGCCTCCCTGGGTACGCCAATGCTCCTCAAAGTTCTCTTTGGCATCGTTCAAAATTCAACTTCAGTCTTACATGTTTATGTTCACCAGCGACTTTGTAATTTTTTAAAATTTACAAAACTGTAAATAAATAAATCCGAGGCAATTAATAAGACTATAGAAGATACACAAAGAAATATACTACTTGCTATAATATGCTGCTCGATGTATTGCAGGTATATTTTATTTTTAACGATTTTCCTCTGTGCTACGTAAACCAATGTTGATGAGATTATTGAATGCATAATAATCATATATTTTAATAGCCATAGGTACATTACAATATCTGAAAACATTAATAGCTAAGTTGTTTGCGACAAGAATGACGACTGTACTTAAGTATTTTTTATTTACGCAACCATCAATAATTTTCAGTTTGATTGAAAGATAAATATTAAATTAATTTACTCTCTGAATAAAACAAGGTTTACAACGAAAACAAAAGTAGATATTGCTGACATGAATTCTTTATCAAACAATAAACATCTGTTATCATTATCACAGTTTCATGGAAGAACAATGACTGAGATCAACACGACGAAAAGCCGTCATTTGAAATGCGCAAATTAGGTTGAATAACAATAGGATTTATATTTATTTATTCAACATTTACCGCAGTTAAGATTACCACGATACACAATCAAGTTGAAAATAACAATGCTTTGGTATGTCGATTAGTCATTACAGCAGAGAAGCGTGGTTAATATAGATTATTTTTACAGCCACGGCCCACGACTTAAGTTTACCTAAGAATGTTCATACTAGCTTTCATACGGAGACTTAGGAGTTACTGTGACGAGGATGGTCAGACGATCTTTTGAACTGCTCCGATTCTCATTGACTTCATGTAAACCTCTTTTTAAAGATTTAAAAATATTAGCTGTTCCCGGTATGTACATATTTGAATGCTGTAAATTTGTAAAAATGCACTCCGAATTATTTCAACGTCTTGGAGACACTGTTACGTTTAACACAAGATATCCTGATAGACTGATTATTCCTCCAATGAAAAGCCACTTATATCACAGAAGTTGCTTTCCAATGGTTATAAGGATATATAATAAATTACCAAAATTATATAGGGAACTGCCAATCAATCGTTTCAAAACAATATTATTCAAATGGCTTATAGAAAAATCATTCTATTCTGTGAATGAGTACCTAAATTTTAAGGACTCACACTGACATTCTAGGTACTATGATAATTTGACAAATGATTGACATTAATAATCTTCAATATAATAACTTTAATGTATGTTCCAATTTTATTAACATAATTACATTTATTTAATTCATGTAATTTGCATGCTAGTTTTAGCGAATTGTTTTAGAAACTGTTAAACAACCCCACCAACTGTAATGTAGGGGAGAGGTGTGTCAATCGTAACAAAAAAAAATCAATCGTTCATAATATTTTAATTAAAAATCACAGCGCAATCATTTTTGGTCACATTATAGTTGAGTTATCTAATTATAAAATCCAATACAGAAAGTAACAAAAATATCGATAAAATTCTAGAAAATGGCACATAATGAGATCAGTCAACAGTGTTACAATTGCTACACCGTGAGAGTCAATTGTAACAGCAATGAGAGTCAATTGTAACATAAAGAAATCGTCAACAATAAAACAATACCTCTAACAAAATCTTGTCAGCAGTTCACGCTAAATACCTAAAAAAACTTAAAACCCTTAAAAAACAATAAAAATCAATAACAGTCATTCCGACAAACAGTTTAAACGCACAAAAAATAGATCATTATTTGCACAGCTGGAGTGTGCCCATTTATGGCAGTCTGTGCATTGCAACCAATCTTCTCTACTGGTTTTATAATGTTCAAAACAGACTATACAATAATTATCGTCTTCGTCTGTGTCTTCATTTATATTTTCCTCTGTCTCATTATTTTCAGTTCTTACAGTATTTTTCTGGTCAATTTCTTCCCTGTCGGCTTAGATTCCAAATTTCTTAATTTTGGTATCTTTTTCTCATTAATCTTTCTTTGCTTTGCCTCTAACGCTTCCTTTTCTGGCGTATCAGTATATATTGCACTTTTCCCTTTAGCTCTCGTAGTTTTAGATTTGACTCGAGGTGGTGCTTTTGGAAGCGGGACTAAATCTGCTAGTGAAGTCCTTCCGAGGTCGTTTATAAACCATTTTGTATGAATTCTGAAAATAAAATGGTACTATTAAATAATTATCTAGTGTGAAAAATACAGAGTGTCAAATGTAACATGTTACAATTGCCCCTCCTTGTTTTGTTACTTTTGCACCACTGCCGCCATTTTGCAATGAAAACTTATTTAACAAAAATCTATGGTAAATTTGAACAACTCACATACCTGCACGTATAGATTGGATGTTAACTTATCCGAAAATCACCACTGAACTATAAAAAACTCTTTAATTTTATTTTAATAAGAAAAACCGAGCCGAACAATAATCTTACTGAACTTGAACGATTTCAAACTTTCATGTATTGAGAGCGCATGCGTGAACTGTTTTAGCTCTAAGTTCGGCCGGTAAAACAGCACCAAATAAAGCTTCGATTGCCACCAAGAGCTACCGCTACTCGTCAATAGATGTCCTGAAACAACATATGTTACAATTGCCTCCCTGTAACTATTGACACACCTCTCCCCTACTACAATTCTTGCAAATAAATTTCATTTCATTTCATTTCATTTCATTTCCGTTCTCTTCCCAGAGAATGAAGACTAGAAAATGTCGTCTAATTAGATAGCTTAGAAGATGATAAAGATATTTATGTAGACAGAATTTACAATACAATGTCACAAATATTTGAAAATGTTGGCACGTTATCAAAGTAAGAGAAATCGTAGGGATCGACACGCACCTCAGCCCTGACGAAACTGTGTGTACCTACAAAGAGTTTTCCGCTACTTATTCCGCTAGGTAAAAACAAAAAGGTCGCTGTGAGGTAGTTAACGATTAGTAGGTTATCGTCGCCTTGAATGTAGCTTGTTGATTTCAATAACCTTCTGTTTTTTGTCAATACCGCAATATATCGATGATATCGGTAAGTTTTGTTGAACCAGGATACAATACTAATAAATAAATAAATTCATCTAAATTGGTTTCTTCCAAATATTTGGAATCTTGACACATAAACAATAAAATAAAATAATATGATTATTTCTGCAACACATCGATAATTAAAGTTGTTTTGAAAACTTATTAAATAATCTTATGAGAAACTAGCAAAGTTGATTGATTCTTAGCACGTCCTGTGCCGGCTGGCATTATACTACAATATGCCAGACATGCTTCAATGTTACGGCACACTATAAACAAAGTTCCTTCTACATGCAGGAGATTAGCTTCGGGAAATAATTGCTAACGTTACGTCAGCGGCCCACTTTCTGACAGGGAAAAGTCGGCCCACCTTGCGAACTGTTGATAAATTGTGGTGCATTAGCACATCATCAACAGGACTTGTATTTCTGTAGCAGTTATATAAAATAATCGTTTAAGCTGGGTCGACCAAATTAATAGTTTGCGGATATTTTGATTGAAATCTCAGTAATCTTCCGCCAATCATTTCCTAAGATTCTGTTATTTGAAGTTTTAAAAGTGATGGTTGGGCCGTTTATTATACAATGATAAAAAACAACTGAAGGTGTACCTACTTATAACATAAATGTGTATATAGTTGTATGACATAATGGCTGGTATAACTTCTGTATAACTATATCTTTCAATGCCAAGGCGTGACAATGGCAGCAGTAAAGTATTCGCGTTAATCGTAATTATCTACAACGATTAAATGTGAGGGAATCTTACTACAAGACTGAGTAAAGTTTCTCGTATCGACAGAAGAATTACTGTATATACTTACCTAATAAAAATAAAATGCTGTCCGTTGGCAAGCGCTTCACCTCAGAAAGGCTCGACCGATTAGGCAATTTTTTTTGTTTTAAATTGTTCGTAATACTCCGAATCAGGTTCTTAACACTTTCGACTCCAGCCATTTTCAGAGAGCTCATACGCCATGCCGCCATACATATTGCAAGTTGACTCGGATTGAATTGACTCGAGTTGATTAGGATTGAAATCTTGTTAAAATATACAACAGATTTTAGTTTCACAGCTTATAATGCCGTTTTCGCTAAGAAAACCCTACATTTAAAATGAGCCTTGCGCGAGGGCCCCCGGCATCCCATAAGCGACTTGAGTGAACTATCCAGGAGGGTTTCCGGCTCAGAACGTGGGAAAGAAACATTTGAAAAGTTGCCGGGAATATCGGAAATTGGGAAAACTGGAAGTGCATTTTCTATTGGAATTTTGTATAAATGAAATTTGGCATAACAACGTCTGTCGGGTCAGCTATTCATGTTCATGATATACATACAGACTATCCGTGAACAGTTGGATCAAGAGTGTGAACAATAACGTGTTAAACTGAACATAACATGGCTTTGTTTTTATAGATTTTAATTCATATAAAACTAGATTTTGCCCGCGGTTTCACGCGCGTGGAGGCCGGGAATTATGAGAACCATGGGAGCGTACTTCCGGGATAAAAAGTACATATCCTAGGCTTTAAATGTAACAGACAGACACAGTTACTTTCGCATTTACACTTCATATTAGTATGGTTGTTATTTTAATTTTAAACAAACAGGTATCATATTTTGTCGATAATATACAATTTAAAAGACATAGTGTTAATTTTGAATGTGTAATTACAAAACAAAACATGCATCCGTGTGTTCCCAGTTTCCCAGTCCCACGCAAGTCATGTGGCGAGTCCAAACGAGGCACGAGGCACATCAACCTGCGACTGTCAACTAGGTTTTATATTGTTTGCAGGTTACAGGTTAGCAAACTGTCGTTTAACTCTAATTAAGAATTAATCTGGCTAATTCACAGTTGCATGAGGCTTCGCAGACATGTCATTACGGTTGTCAATCTCTGTGACTGTGATGATTTAGGTCATACAAAAGCGGATAAAGTATGTTTTATTTCTTTGACATCTATATTTTGCAAAGATCAAGCTAATAACTGTTGAAGCTATTCATCTTAATTTGTGCCTCGGTGGTCTAGTGGTCGCAAGCGCTACTGCTGAGCATGAGGTCCTGGGTTCGATTCCCGGGTCGGGCAGTTTTATTGGGTTTTCCATCTAGAATTTCTCAGTAGCAGCCCCGAGTCTAGATTTGTGCCTGGTTGATGGTAAATATGGCAATAGGCTCGCTCCCTATTACATGTTCAGTTGCCTGTAGGTACATTGCCAGGGGCCACGGTAACGCTTTCGGACTTTCCCGCGAAGCGACAAGACCCCTTAAAAACACTATTTTACTTCGTTTTACAGTGTTTTATAACACAGTTTTAAACCTAATGCCGTTGCCCGTCCTGTTTAACTTTAGCGCAAACGTAATGCCGGCCAACCCTCGAGGAGGGTTCACTTCCAATATGTATAGCGGCATGGCGTATGAGTTCTATGAGAAGTGGGTGGAGTCGAAACTGTTAATTAAATTTTCTGTGATTAGGTACAAACACCATGTTCCCTCATTGCGAAGAAAATTACTAATAGCCGTCTGTTTTATTAAGGTCGAGTTTGAGTGATGAGTCTGTTGTTTGTAATACTAACAATTAATTAAAACAACGTAGAATCCAAGAGCTATTGTTTGAAAAAATAATCGGGTTTATGAGAACTGTCCGCGACTGCAATGTTATGTTTTGAAGGTCAAAAGTGTTCCTATTATAACGCTCACCGTTATAATTAAATGTGTTAGTAGCACTCGAGTTTCATAACTACTGTACTGTAAATCTGTTAAGAGCCCGTAGTACCTCAGCTCAAATTCACTTTTTATCTCGCTCGCAACATCTGCTCGCGGACTGGGTGAGACCTAGACTGAGTGGGGAGCTCGCGGCTAGAAGACGCTAATAGTTTAGGTAATTTCTTTTTACGGCGAAAATAATGATAGTGAAAAAACAAACATGGTATCTGTAACTTTGGTTTATTTTTCTATCAGGTGTTCGTCAAACATAGTACTTAACATTAATCCTCAACTTTAACATATATAATATTTATTTTAAAATTAATGCTGCGGTATTTTCGATATAACGGAGGATAAATAACATACTAAGCAATTTGAGGTAGTATAGGCCCGTAACAGATTGTGTATAAAGTTAATTTTAGGAAAATCGTCGACTTTTACAATATTTGTAAATATGTGAGAACCATGTATCTATCACATAAGTAATTAATTTATCTGATGTTGCTTAAAAAAGAAGTATTTTTACCTATTGTGGTATAGTATTTTTTTTTTACATGCATCGTCTTCACATATAATTATATAACAAATGTACCTACATATACAAAAAATTGTAAAACATTTTAAAAGAGTAACGGTGGCTAGAATCAGTTCAATTTTTTGTAATTTTTGACGTTCATAAGTGCCTTGGAAATAAATTAGTATTGGCCTATTTGAAATAAATTATTTAACTTTGACTTTACTACGGATTCGCGTCAATGGGTATCAATGGAAACTACGCCATCTCTATTAAATTAATAAACCAAATCATTAATGAAGTACCACCACACCAACAACGGCATGTGAAGCCAAGTCAGAGGCCATGGGCGGTATAAAAACTCTGACACCAGGTTAGTCACTAACCACACGAAAAAGAAGAAGACCAAGAAACCTGAACCAAAAAAGTTAGAATATAGGTTAACCTTACTGATAGTTATCTTTGGTCTTTAATTATTTATTGTACTAATAATTTAGTGAAACAATGCTTCTAAATATCTAATAAAATACAATAATTACATGATATAAATGGCAATTAAATCTTACTCTAATTTAGTAAGGCCAAGCATCATTCCTTAACCGTGATAGCCAAATGCTCTCGTTTCTGTTGACCGGCCAAGCGAAACCGCGGCCAAATCTAGTCTACAGCAGACCGTTCAACTCAATTTGACCTTACTGTAATGACATGAAAGAAACAAGATTAACATACATTTCTATGGCAACGAAGAACCCAACACTATAACATGTAATGGTTAGACACTTACACTTTATTTAGAAATCAAAAAACTTATATTTTATTGAAAAAGGTCCTATTTTAGCTCGACTAACGATGTTTATACGGCATACATTCGTAATTCCCACGCGTAAAACGTCTTGAATAAATTAGAAAAGTGGATTTACAGTTTTGGTCTATTGCTGTGAGCTAGAATGCTTTATAATAACTGCATACAATCAAGGCCACACTAAACAAAGTTAAGACAAAACCAGCGTACCATGTCTGCCAAAATATATCAATTATTTTAATATTCTCATTTAGTTGGATTCATCTTTTGAGATATGAAGTCTTGTTTAAAAAACGCACTAAGTACTGAACTGCTAGACTAAATTAAATGGCGGGACCTACAAACTCGCTGTATGGTATAAGAGAAAAGCTTGCAATAAAAGGATAATATTATAGGTCCGTGATATTAAGAGCGTTTATTTTGAAAGTTGGCAACGTCGCAAATAGATGTCAAATATTTACCTGTTTTGATTATTTTGGCAATATTACTGTATGGAAATATGAAATGTGGCTAACTAGCGAACTAAAGTATTGATTAAATATGTAATGCAATAATTAATATCGTAACACCGAATATTTAGTTTTACATGTAAAACAAAGTATTTGGAAACTTTCCAAATGCCTTTTTTACACCTAAAACGGTTACAAAATCGAATTCAGTGTCATAATTGCAATTCATTATTAATATTCTAGTTCGCTAGTTAGCCACATTTCGTATTTCCATACAGTACATACAAAACAGCGAAATATTTGACATCTATTTGCGACGTTGCCCACTTTCAGGATAAGCGCTCTTAAGATCTTCCTGAAATTATTAAATTTGAAATAAATTTCGCAGTTCGGAGCAATATTTGGAATATGACTTTTATATCTAAGAGTCAACGCAACGAGAGTTAGGTGCTTCAATGCCTTGCGACCTTATTGTTCGATTGCGACACAAGCTGTCGATGTGGGAAATAGAATATTGCATTGATATTGGATTACCGCGGGCAACAGTGTCAAGGAGTAACGTGATGCATCGGGTAGCCTAAGCCTGCTGATAAACCCGTCGGTTCAGTTACCAGTTGTAGGCGCTAGTTGCTACGTCGACGTGCAAGTTCACTGTTCAGCACAGCCAGAACAGCGTGATGTCACAGACCTTGAGAGTACATTCACTTAACTAAATCCTTCCGAAGCCAGGCATACCCGGACGTACATACATATAGTTGTATTATAATAATGGCGATAGTGATCAATCGTGACGTGACTGTAGTTCGTGTTGTGAAATGTATGTGAATGTAGTTTTTGGTTCACGATTTGACATTAGAGCGGTTTGCTGTTATCTTTTTATCGAATAATTATATGTAGGCATTTAGTACATGTAGCCGGGTGGTTAAAAGCGCAGCAACGGTTCGCGGCGTCCTAGGTACGTTCGGCTGTCGCAAAATTCTTTAATCAGGTATTACATATTACAAGGTCTACCGAATGTAAACTACCAAATGTCATTGAAACCTTCCTGCAAGAGACATGATCACATTATCATTCACACACAGTTTCTTTGTTATTGTTTAGTTAGACGCTAGTCAAACTACTGGTGCCCTCATCGCGTATTACCTTGGCAGCTTCGCTTGTTTACATTTTTCGATAACATGATCGTATTGGAAATATTTTAGATGCAAATTAATCATAAATTGTATTAATTTCCATGTTTTCTTGATTAGGCTTCATTTACGACTGGCTACTGTAAATATGTGGGTACTCGAAGTAAACAAGTGATCATTTACTTAGAATATAAAAACCCCTACAGCCATGTAAGCTGCTAATTATATCCTTTATTACCTAGGTACATAGGTAGCATATTATCATTCAAGCCTTGTTGTTTCCTTAAAGTCAATCTTGTCATACAACCGTCGCTAATAAAGTCAATTTATGTATGAGCACGGACCCAATTAGTTTCTGAAACACTAAGGACGTTGACGCACCTCTTAATTCAGACAATCTTTAAGATTCAATCAGTTTGATTGTACGTTTTTGAAATAACGACAGCTTCTGATCATCGTTTGTGGATACGATTTCACTTTATATTGTCAAACAAGTTTAGTAAACTTTTTGCCAACAGTGTGGGTTTAGAAAGGAATAGGGCGGCTGTACACGAGCGGCAGGCATTAGAAAGTGGCCGAGGATCTCACCTGCTCCGCATGAGTTCTTCCAGAAGTCGCAAAACTTGCTGCACGCACACATCTCGATGTACGTCACTTCGCACTAGTGCCAATGTATTTTTAAACTTCACTTGTACAGTTTCGCAATCCTTCAGCCGGTGCGCATTCACACGACCGCGTTAATGTTGACAGCTAAGAAGAACTTTATTCACGTTATAGTAAACAGTGGCGGCGTAAACATGTCAGCTAGCGGCTCAGATGCTCGCGTGTGTACCAGTGGAACGTAGAAAGCGAGCGCGCGTGGTCGGGGCAGCGGCGGCCGTCGGCATCGTCCGGGCGAGCGGGGGCAGAGCGCGACGTGCGACCGGTGCGGGCGCCCTCGTACTACTGCCGAGTACAGGCGCCCGCAGCCCCAGCCTCGGCGGCAACCGCCACTTCACTCGGATATAATAAAACCGAGGAAATGCACAGATTTCGCGAAAAACGATGTGATTATTGGCGCTGATTGACGGAATCGACTCGACGAAATCAAAGGCGCTGAAAACCGCGGAACAGCATACGTCCACAGATAATTTACATAAGCGATTTCCGTGTTAAAGCTAGTTACTAATTTGTCGGACAAATTGTTTTTTATCAGTTTACCCATACTCCACCGTAGTTTCGTTAGCTTATCACAAGAAGTCAAGAGTTCAAATAAAATATTTTTAGCGCCTTTTATGTTAGGTGTCGGTATATTAGATAATAATATAGTGAATGTAAACAAGTAATAACATAAATTACAAGACAATAAAATGTTGTCCGAATATTGTCGTACAAAAGAGTTCAACGCTCTACGAATGTCTGTGGCTGTTCGTGAGCCCGGAAGCGTGATCACAATGCCTGATACAGGCACCGGTACATTATTGTATATTAGGCTTTTATTTAAACATTCTTCACATATTTACCTTCAACATTTAATTAAGTACGTTCTTATTAAAATTGCCGTACAAAAAATTATGTGCGGAACTATCGTCGCGTAACTTCGATAAGTAAAATCGGTAAGATGTTACTATGAGGCAACTATTAAACCAAAGTAGTACCGTTTGACGAGATCATGTTGAGTCGATTCCGGTCAGACAATCTCTACTAACTCCGCAAGAACATAATATCTACTACGATAGCCCGGTTTTCCTAACCTCTAGATCCACTTTTCATCGACACACGGATCCGTACATCGAGGTCTGTACCGGTTTTTGTGTCTCGGTCTAGAACTGATCGTACCGCGCAATCCTTTCAACCATCGCAATGGACCACACAAGACTTTTAATTTATTATTATAGGTATACTTTCGGTGAGATCCGATCTGAGTAATCTTGTAATTTAATAATAATATTATTAAACTATTCTACAATAGTTTAATAACATGCGTCCATTGTCTTATTCTTTTACGAATACACGTGTCGTTTGTTGCGAATTTTTGCACGATCTATTTCCTTAGCTCCCATAGCTGACTCCTAGCGTGTAGCAGTAGTGTACTATGCGTAGCAGGCCCGTAGCGTACCATGCGTAGCAGGCCCGTAGCGTATTATGCGTAGCACATCCGTAGCGTACCACGCGTAGTCAACCGGACCGTGTAATACGTAGCCGACAGTAGCGTGTTACACGTAGTCGACCCGTAGCGAACTACGCATAGCCAACCCGTATCGTGTAACAGTAGCCGACCGGTATAGTATACTACGACAACAAACACAACATTTTTCATGCTCTAACACACAGACTTGGTACAACTATCTGTAGCCTGGGCCTAGAAGCCCTCCGTTTTTAAATTATACCCGTAACGCAGAACCAGTCGACATCGTAACTTTCTTTTTTGCTCGTTGCTATTCTCATGGATATCCGCCGCACTTGGGTGGGTGGACGGGTTTGTTAGACTCTTACTGTATAAAAACCACACGGTTCTTCAACTACCTTTGAACTGGGTGCTGGATCACTTGCTCAGTTCATCACGCTACCCCTCGGCCAGAGAACCACTCAACACGCCACCTGTGCCGTCATGTCTGCTATGAACGACGGACCAACCAGGTGACATCCGCTCTGATTGTTTACCAACACTGCGATGATCCATTCATCGCGGGTGACTGTACCGTGCGTAGGATGAAAACAGATGATACATATCTACTGCATTTTTCCTAATCAACAGTTCTTAAAAAAAGTTTTTCACTGATATGGAACCATGGTACTTAGCAATAGAGGAGTGCTGCTGATAGAGCAATATTATGTAAATAATAAATATAATTATATTTATTCCGTTTTTTCTAGAAAAACGTATTCACTTTTACTCACCTAATATATCGTGTCGTATCGTCTTGATTCTTAAAAAAAAATAAAAGAATGCAACCAGAGTTATTTGAGAACTGGCCTGAGCGACGTAAATTTGCCTTTTGCAGACAACCTTTACAGTATGTACTCTAAACTTTACAGTATGTACTCTAAACTTTACAGTATGTACTCTAAACTTTACAGTATGTACTCTAAACTTTACAGTATGTACTCTAAACTTTACAGTATGTACTCTAAACTTTACAGTATGTACTCTAAACTTTACAGTATGTACTCTAAACTTTTGTGCATGACTGTCTTGTTGTTCTATCGAGTAATCATTTATTGTTTGTAAAATGAGATTGTATAGTATGTACACATGTACACCTGCATACCTTGATTACAATATTAATGCTCAAAGGTTTTTTTAAATGTGTGCATCAAATTCGCGCAGGGTCTTCTTTCAACGTAGAAAATTGTTTTAAAAATGTACCCTTTGTAACGTAACATAATTATTTAAGATGAGTAATATTTTTCCAAACATAAATTTATTTCAAGCGAACCATGTCACGGAAGAACCAAACGCCACTAATTTGTTTTTTATAGCATCACATAAAGCCTAAATCAAGACACTTCCGTATTTTTTACATTTAATAACTGACTTTAACATAATCGACATGATTCATGTCGATTATGTTAAAGTCAGTTATTAAATGTTTCGTAAATGAATAACAAAAAAAAAGATAAATAGGTACTACACGACAGTATTAGTCAGTTAGCATTATGTTAGCAATTTAGTCGAGCTGAATTTAGTAAGGGAAACATTTATCTGATTCTCTAAAAACTTATTGACCAAGGACACTTTTTAAAATTAATGAACACCAAAAAACTTTTTGCGCTTTTAATAACGAACACATTTTTTAATAATTCAGGCTCTTTTTAACTTACTGGCCTTTTCTCACATTTTGTACTTGGCTATTTAGTATTTTTAGGACTCAAAAATAGGAATTATATGAGGTCCACAAAAAGAAGCACAATCATTATATTCGAGTGTTCAATAATATTTTTAGGAAAGCAAAACGGGAATTATTTGAGGATCGAATAAATACATGCCTTAAGTTGTTGCCTCTGTTTAAGTATAGATTACAAACATTTGGTTGAACTAGATAATACTAGCAATTAACCGTAGTCAGTAGTCAAGCCGTTGAATAGTTAACCTAGCTGTCAAATCATATTTGCTACAGAGATTGGATAACCAAAATATGACTGACAAATCAAATCACTTGGCATGGAACTTGACCACCAGATAAATGGCCATTCAGTAAGTTCTGAGTTGAGCTGTACAATTACTGACAAATGCGACAGGTTCTTAGAAATCTGTGTGGTTCTTTCCTCAAAAGACCATCTTACACTATTCTGCATGGTACTCATAAATCTCATGACCAAGATGTCTGGAGTTTAAAAGAGACTGAGTTTAGAAAAGAGACACCTTTGAGTTTGTTTCACTTTTCTTCTCAGAGTGTCATATAGGAAACGCCGACCTCATCTAGTTTTTATATTAAAATATGGTTGACGTGTAAAAATGTTTGTACAAATCTACTTACAGATATAAAATCTTTAATTTTTTCCTTTCATATAAAATAAGTTTTCTTGAAAACTCTTTCATCACACAGTACAGATTATGATAAAGTATTAAAGATTCACGTGTCAGTAGTTACACGGCTTCGCGGGTATTAAATGTCTTCAGTATGCTAAACGATTTTCCACTAAATTAACTTAGGAGACCCCTCCATGTACGTTTTTAGCGAAAGACTTTTATTGGTATTAATTGGACTGATACAAGTCTACAAAGACGGTTTATCTAAACGTCTATCTATAAAACAATTGTTTTATATATAAACAGTGTTTTGTCAACTAGGTTAGGTATCTACATAAATAATGTGTTTGTTTGCGGGTCTTCTTATAAACTATGAAACGGATTGTGATGCGGTTTTTACCATAATTTATATGTATAATACATTAATATTAGGCTTACTTAAAATAAATAAATTTTGATGTTTTGTCAGGGGTTGGGTCGCTAGCATCAACTACAAGGAATTACTGCCAACAGTGAGTAATAAAAAAAAGTAACCCATAGAAGCCAGTAATAAATGTGTTTAAAAAGAAAATCTTATAAATCGTGTGACCAGCCCATTTGTCAGCGCTGAACATTTGTCAACTAATCCAATGGCCTAACGCCATTAATCTCTAGGGAATGCCCTTTAATTATTATGAATTAATTAAAAGATACTAACCAGACGTTTAATGTGCGTACTAAACCATATTAACAATTTATAGAATATGCAAAATGTAGTCAGTAAGCCTACGTATATGTATTGTACCGATCGTGAAGGTCACTCAGTCTCTTATAGAAAACGGGAAGTGTTTTCTGATGACGTAGTGGTTTACGACTGGCTCGCAACACACGGCTTTAAAACTGTTAATAAGGCTGATAAATATAGCTAATTAATGAATGAGTTTACATCCTTCTACATACATATCCTTAGTACGTACTTATCTAATACTTTTATGTGACTGTGTGAATATTTTCCTGCTCTTTTCCTTCATACCTTGGCTGAATCTTTTGGAAATTGGCATTCGAATGTGGTTGGTGAATCAGACCCAAAAATAGGTTAGTAAAAACTATAAAAAAATATAAGACTTTCTCTTTGAGTTATGTTGTAGAGACATCTCAAACTATTATGATTTGTTTTTTATAATTCATAATGGATAATGGATCAAATTAGAAGAAAATGCAATCAGAATACTATTTCGTTTATAGGATTTGGCATGCTCCCTTGTAAAGTTGTGGGCTATAGAGAAGAACCGGATAAGAACATAAAATGGGCTATGTTTAATTAGAATTATTTAACATCACACCTTGTTTCCCCGAAGGGTTGGGCAGAGGTGCTAAAGTATGCCCACATTTCGCCAGTTATTTTTAAATCCCATGTAATAGGGGGCGAGGCTATTGCCATCAACTGGGCACGAATCCAGGATGGTATTGAGATATTCCAGATAGAAAAAAAAAAACCGAATAAGCTATTAAAAAACCAACATTATAAAAAAAAACAGCATACTATGTTTTATTCCCATATCTATCATTTATATTGGTCTAATGTCGTGAATGAAACCAGTTACGACTGTTACAAGTATAAAACTGTGTGTAATTGGAATAACACAACATCCTACGCATTTATCTTTAGCAACGAAACAACATACTTCACTAAAAGAAAAAATAAACTCGTTCGCCCTACCAAGGTCAGGTAATGACCGTCATTTAAAAAATAAACATATACATAATTTGAACCCGTTGTTAAAAGGTTTATTTAAATAAAAGTTTATAATCGATCATGTATGAAAAAAAGGACATTTGCCCTTTTTAACCGACTCCCCAAAAGGAGGAGGTTATCAATTCAGTATGTTAATTTTAATTTTGTATGTTTGTTACCTCAGAACTCCGTCGTTTATAAACAGATATGGATTTTATTTTATTTTATTTGAAAGGATATACTTCTAGACTGGTTCCATTTTTATCAAAATCCAAGTCTGATGATGGGATCCATGAGGAATTGAGGGAACTCCTCAAATATTCAACAAGTCAAGCATTTGCATTCAGAAAGTATCATTTGGTGAATTGGAACTGATGAAGAAAACCACAGATGGCCAGAACTCTTCAATGATAAGTATTTTACGGGTGGGAAGGAAGACGCGCGGGCTCGCGAACGATGGAAGGAGTGGAGGGAGGCCTTTGCCCAGGAGTGGGACAGAGAAGGCTAGTAAAAAAAAAAAAAGAAAAGATATCTCGATTAAGATAGTTAAGCGACTAGTATGACGAAGTAAATTTAAATAAATGGTTCTGATAAAAATGGTACCATCAATCATCATGGATCTGATGCCGGAATATAGGCACCGGAATTCCGTAATAAAACAATGTATCCTAGCCGTGTTTGACAAGATTGAAATTGCCATGTGATACACTCTGACTATAAATGATTTTTAACCGACTTCAAAAAAGGAGGTGTTCTATTCTTCGTTATACAAGGTGTCAGGGACATCGACGCGAAGCCGGTTACCATGGATTCAGTACATGATTCTGAACACCCCTGCGTAGAAATTTTTCGTCGGTTATTGAAGGAAAAAACAGCTGTTTCATAGAAAAGTGCAATACCCACGCGGTCAAAATGTATGGAGCAGCGGCTCCATCGTCAGACCAGCTCCATGGTATAATTTTTTTTAATGTCTTGCTAGCTGTATAAGTATGCCAAGTATCAGCTCAATCGAATGCCAGGAAGTGGTTGAAAAATGGATGAACATTGGAGTAACTAGAAACACATATGGCCACCTTCCAGCTCCATCATCAGACCCTGACCACCAGCTTGTGTCAAAGCACTTGTTAATACATAGCCAATGAGTCCAAACACGATGGTGCTATGTTGTTTGATTGAGGGGTTCCTATGGCCAACTTCCGGCTCCATCATCAGACCAGCTCCATGGTATCATTTTTTCAAAATGTCTTGGTAGTTTTATAAGTATGCCAAGTTTCAGTTTAATCGGATGCCAGGAAGTGCTTGAAAAATGGATGACAATTGGACTAACCGGAAACACATACGAACAGAGCAAGCTAATATAAAGCTTGTAAAAAACGACTCTAAGGAGCTTTAATCCCAAAGAAAACGACTAAAACCCAAAATATTAAGGATTTTTAAAAATAATCTTTAAAATGTAATATCTCCATAACGGTTAAGTTTCAGACATTTTATTTCAAAATCAAATTCATCAGAAATGACCTGAATAATAACATCCTTTAATATTCAGTACGACTTACCCTGTAACCCTGTATATGTTCGAGCATAACTTATATGTTCATTAACCGATTTTTATAATTCTTTCATTTGGTAGAGGAAATTAGCGCGGTGGTCCCCTATAAATTTTATTAACTTTGCTTGGGTAGTTTTTCATAAATTACTTTTATTGGTTTTCGGGTACCAGTTTCCATACATTTTTGCCCATCCTCCTTTCAAGAGCTCACCGAGCACCTTGATCTGGCTTGACGATAACCTCACGCCACAGAGGTTCATTGTCGTCATATTTAATGTTGTTTACTACAATCGTACTGATGTCTAGAAAGCAGGAGACAACCCCGGCTGCGGAGATAAGCCCACTATATCAGGAATATGGGAAGAGACAATTGTAGTTGACTTTAACAGATATTTCTTTAGGTCATAAAATTTTATCCCCACTAGTGTTGTGTCTCTATGAGCGCATGCCGCTGATTTTGTAGTCATGCGTTTGATTTCCGGTGTTATTGCTGTTTATTTATTTATTAAAACTTTATGCACAAGTTAAAAAGAAAATACCGTACAAAGATGGACTTAATGACTTAATGCCTGAGGCATTTTCTACCAGTCAACCTTAGGGTGATGCAGAGATAAAACATGACAGGTGCAACATAATGGATTGATAACACGAAAATAACTATAAAATACAATAATAAATATAAACTGAACAATCTTTGTCAGGAGAAATAACGATCGGTAGAGGAGAAAACGAATCCAGCAAATCACCGATTTGTATAAACTGGGTGTATCACTGTTATATTCATAAGATAATATTTTGTGACAGGTCTAGTCTATATAGCAAGAGGTTTATAAAATAAGGCCTGGTCACTCTGCGCTCGGCATCGAACGCGGACGGACGTGCTGCTGCTAGTGTGTGCGCGTGTGTTCCAGATCTCCTGAGTTCCGGCTCAGTGGCTCCTCCTGCTGTGGTTCCTGCTACGTGTGTATAGTCTGGGACTATCTTCAGTTATTAATTGTTGTCTTTTTCAAGACACAATTAATAAGTTTCTTATCAGAGTTGTACTCTAAAACGTAATCGTCGCGATTAAATCCCCTTCAGGGTAAATCCACAGTTTCGTGGTCCTCGGTGGAAACCTATACGGTGCCAACGAAACCGAGTGGGGTGTTGACCCAACACACCCGCCGAGCCCCTTCAGGGTGAGGCAGTCAATTGGACGGGTCCCAGTGCTCGGCCTTGGGGGATCTCCTAGTCGGCATTGGTGACAGTCTTGCCTCAACAGCCACACACCTAGTGTCGGTCGGGTGTGTCTACACCCGGCGCACTAGACTGGATAGGACCCCGTTGCACACTAAGATAGGCAACGGGCAAAAAGCAAGCTTAGGGCTCACCTTAAGTACTCAACCTCCCTGTCTAACCCGACAGGGAGGGTTTTACACATCCCCGGTATTCCCCCGGGGAGATAGGTGTAGGGAAAACGTTAGGAAAATAGGTTCCCAACTAGTAGTAGTCAGTCAGTTTTAAACTCCATTATGGAGTCGGACCTCGTAATTTCCGAGGCTAAATTAGATGCGACCAGACGCATAAACACATCGCTTATCGATGTGATTAGGCAGATGGTCGCCCTAGAACCAGCTCTATGGCGGCAGTTCGCTGTAGAGTTGCAGATCCTAGCGCTGAACCAGGAGTGCTTCGAGTGCCCTCCTGGTAGCCTAGAACCCCCCCCCCCCCCCCCCAGTCCCCTATCAATTCCTCCGAGGAAATCACTACATTCAGTGATGCCTTGGATAAATCTCAGATAGCAGCCAGCCCAGTCGTGTCAATGGACACTGACAGCCAGGCTATCCCCCCAAACCGCCCCTCCACCCCCTTCCCCTATATCACTATCTCCGACTCAGAGGACCAAGTCGCCTCTACTTCCCAATCCGACGACAACGACAATTTTGTCCGAGTCGAAGGGAAAGGGAACAAGAGGAAGATGCGGAAGCAACTCTCTTCGCAGGCCACTAAGGTCGTAGCGTTCGAGGAGCCCTGCCTCACCCCTGTCAATACCTCCGACACCCCAGCTACTTGCCCCCCCGTAGCTTCCCCCTCCACCACCCCCCGTCCGATTACGTCATCAGCCTCTTCGCAGGTTGCTCCCACCGCCCCTATTACTATTTCTGGCCAGAAAAAGGTCGCGCCTCCACCTCCTGTGTTCATTCAGGACAAGGAGAAGTGGACGGCCATCTCAAAGTGGTGTGTCGATCTCAAGATCGGCTACACCAATGCCCGCTCTACCCAACAGGGTATAAAAGTAATAGTCCCGACCTCGACCGACTACAGATCCCTAACCCGGCTTCTGAGAGACAGGAACGTGTCCTTCCACACGTACTCTCTCCCAGAAGAAAAACAGACCAGAGTTGTCATTAAAAAGATCCCCAAAGAAATCTCCCCAGCAGAAATTCTAGCCGACCTTAAGTCGCAGAATATTCCAGTTGACGAAGTGCACCGTATGCACCGTTCGCGCGGTAGGGAGGCATACGACATGGTACTCGTCGTGTGCTCCCCGATCGAAGGGCATAACCCGATCTTTAATATCAAATCCATATGTAATCTCATGGGATTCTCTATAGAGAAGCCATGGAAAAATCATTCTATAGGGCAATGTCATCGTTGCCAATTATATGGGCATTCGCAAAAGTTTTGCCATGCGAAACCCAGGTGCGTCAAGTGCCTGGGCGACCACGGCACTACTGAATGCACCCGTCCAAAGGACCGTAGTCAATGCGACAGCCCACCTAGCTGTGTGCTATGCGGGCAAGAGGGTCACACAGCCAACTACCGTGGCTGCTCTAAAGCCCCAAAAAATACTTCGCCCAAGCTGACGAAACGTCTTGACGATCGTCAGCTAAAGCAAAGGGAATTCCCTATCCCTATCCCGTCATCTCAAATCCCCGAGCGGCTTAGCCCTCAGAGACCCAGCCCCTGGAATCAACTCCAGCACCGTCAGGCCTTCCCAGCCTTAGCGATCGCTACCCCGCCCTTAACTCAACCTCAGTCTCAACCTCCTCCCAATAAAATTCCCTCCCTCATGGATCAGCGTATCCTCCTCCCCGCGTTCGCAGGCCCTCCCGCGGCCCACTACAAACCCGCTCCCGCTCCCGCTCCCGCTCATAAAGCACCGCGCCCCACCACCGCCGCTCCCGCGGCCGCTCAGTTGTCCACTTCGGACGTATATAATATAATTTCAGACACCTATATGGCGTTCTGCTCCCCCCGCGCCGTACAGATGGCTCACGAAATACTCGTGGCCAGACAATCCGAAAACTTCCCAATGTTGCAAAGAGTATTGTATGAATACTCTGACGTCATGCAAACTCTCCACCCGAAAAAACCTCATAATGTCTAACACCAGTACAGCGAGGCATAAACCCCGATCCCTTAAAATAGGCATCTTCAATGCAAACGGCATCCGCGGTCAACGCGATGAGATCTCGGAATTCCTCCGCGACCATCAAATTGACCTACTCCTCGTTCAGGAAACGTTCCTCAAACCTAGTCACCGAAACCCCTCTATAGCGAACTACCGTCTCATCCGTAATGATAGGACGCGTTGTCACAAGGGCGGCACCCTTATTTATCACAAACGGGATCTGTATTGCATACCTATGGACCCTCCTCCCCTAAGTAAATTAGAAGTCACTATCTGCCGACTATCCATGACTGGCCATCAGCCGATCATGCTAGTATCGGTCTACCTCCCTCCCGCTAAGTCGTCGGCTGAGAATTTCCAACTTATCTCAGACGATTTCACAATCCTATTAGGCATGAGCGACTCCGTTATCATAGCGGGCGACCTCAATGCAAAGCATCCCTCCTGGAATAGTACCAGAATCAACTCCAGGGGTCGACACTTGTTCGACCTCTCCACCTTCCTGAACTTTGACGTCATCGCTCCGATGACTCCCACTCATTTTCCTCACGACCCCAGATACTCTCCTGATGTCCTGGACGTGGCACTCCTTAAGAGTGTCAACTTGAGACTAGACTCAATAGAAACGGTGCACGAGCTTAACTCTGACCACCGTCCAGTACTAATAAGACTCGACTCCCGCATAGGTCATCGTCATCATGACCCCGACCAGCCCTCTGCTACAAAAAAGATAACAGACTGGAGGCGAGTAAGCGAACAGCTGATACCCACCACATCCCCTCAGTTAGACTCAATCCCCAACAACTTCGATTCCATCGCTGACACGACGGCCGCGATCGACTCCCTCACGGAGCACGTACAATCTGTCCTGAACGACTGTTCAAGGGAGGTCCCAGCGACGGATAACCGTCGCTGGAAGCTCCCCGACGATGTACGTGCTCTAATGACGGAGAAGAACGCGGCCACCCGTGCCTACAGCAGCTTCCCCTGTGCCGCAAACAAAGCCCATATGCGCTACTTACAGCGAACTGTAAGTACACGCGTAGCGGAGCTGCGTGAAGCGGGCTGGGACAAGATGCTTAGCGAGCTAGAGCCCACTCACAAGGCCTTCTGGGATCTTCAGAGGAAACTCAAATCCCGGGAGATCGCCACCATGCCCCCCCTGATACGCCCCGATAAGTCAATAGCATTCGACGACATCGAAAAGGCCGAGTGCCTAGCAGATAGTCTCGAGCTCCAATGCTCTCCCAGCTCTCAGCCAGTAGACCAAGCTCACCTCGCAGAGGTCGACGCCGAAGTCGAAAGCAGAGCCTCTCTCCCTCCCGTCGAAGACCCTGATAGTCCTCTGCCTCCAGTCGCTCCGGACGAAGTGCACGACTTAATCAAAGGTCTAAAAATTAGAAAAGCCCCCGGTTCAGACGGACTCACCAATAGGGTGATCCAACTCTTCCCCGCTCATCTCATTATGCTACTGACCACCATCTTCAATGGTGCTCTAAGCAATAATATCTTTCCCCAAACATGGAAAGAGGCCACTGTCATAGGTATTCCAAAACCTGGCAAGCCCAAATCAGATCCCACCAGTTACCGTCCCATCAGTCTGCTCAAAGTACTCGGCAAACTCTATGAGAAGCTTATTTATAAGCGACTCAGAGACTACGCCGAGACTAAGGGCTTAATCCCCAATGAACAGTTCGGCTTTCGAACCCAGCACTCTAGCGTGCATCAGGCCCACCGTATCATAGAACATATAAGCAGCGCCATCAACCGCGGCTTAATGACAGGCGCTATCTTCTTTGATATAGCGAAAGCGTTCGACAAAGTCTGGCACAACGGCTTATTGTATAAGCTCTACAAACTCGGTGTGCCAGATCGTCTCGTGCTCATCCTACGAGACTACTTGTCGAATCGCACCTTTCGCTATCGCATAGACGGAGCCCTATCCACCCCTCGTCAGATCCGAGCAGGAGTCCCTCAGGGCTCTGTACTCGCCCCCCTATTGTTCACGCTATTCACCAGCGATATCCCTAGAAGCAAAAAGACTCA
The DNA here is from genome assembly GCA_916701695.1 of Agrochola macilenta. Lineage (NCBI taxonomy): Eukaryota > Metazoa > Arthropoda > Insecta > Lepidoptera > Noctuidae > Agrochola > Agrochola macilenta. The sequence continues at coordinate 13,358,603 of OU753562.1, forward strand.
GTTGGCTCTGTTCGCAGACGACACTGCCATCTATTGTAAAGGTTTAGGTTCCGCTTCGATGCTTCTAAACCTCCAACAGGCGGTCAATAACCTTGGCGCCTGGTTTAGGAAGTGGAGAATCGAGGTCAATCCCGATAAAAGCCAAGCGGTCCTCTTCTCGAAACCGTGGCTAAATCCCTCTTTCCCCCGATCAGTCACCATGTTTGGCAAGCCGATCCCTTGGGCTACGCGAGCCAAATATCTAGGTGTGATCTTAGATAGGCATCTCACGTTTTCAGAGCACATAAAGGCGGTTCACTCGCGAGCCTCTTTCGCTCTCAGTAGACTTCATTTCGTTTTAAATGCACGTAGCAAAATGTCACTCAGGTGCAAATTGCGAACTTACACCACGTGCATCCGCCCTATCATGACCTATGCGGGCATCGTTTTTGCCCACACCAAACCCCGATTCATCCATAGGTTGCAAACATTACAGAACCGATTCCTCCGTAGAATCACGGGATCCCCCATGTATGTCAGAAATGAGATCCTCCATCTCGATCTTAAAATACCTACCATCCACCAGTTTCTCAAACGCATGTCAAAGCGTTATTTCGATTCAGCCGTCAAACATCGCAACCCTCTGGTTGTCGAGGCAGCTAGTTACATTCCCTCTAGAATCAGTCACTTTCGCCGCCCGAGGCATATCCTCTCCGACCCAGATGACCCCATCACACTCCTACAGGAGAGCAATAGGGCCACGAGTACAGTGCACAAATACATCCGACACCCGCGATACAGACCTCGCCGTAGAGGTCCCCCGCGATCGCGACCCTCCCGAGTAAACGATACTCCCCCCCGACCCTTGCTCGTCGACGAAGCGCCAGCACGCGTTGCCGCTGAGCCTGTAGCTTTAAATTCCCCGATCAATAATCATGAAACCACCATTTTGATCCAGCCTGTCCCTCTTGCTGTCCTCCCCTCAGCGAATGCCCTAAGCCGAGGTTCGCACCCCACAGGGGGTGGCCCTTAGCGAGCATTCGCCTAGTTTTAATTAGAATAGTAAAATTGCCCTGGCTGGAGGCTTTGAGTGTAGAAGCTTAAGGCAGCCACAGGAAAGCCCGGTTAAGCAGTCACTACCTTAGTGGTAATCTGCGAGATGCCCTAGTTAGGAAAAAAAAAAAAAAAAAAAAAAAAAAAATAAGGCCTGAAAATATCGTTAATAACCGAAGGATTAAGCGGCACTAACATCAGTCCGAATACAAAGGAGATTATGTTGGATGAGGAATAGAAATTCTACATAGCAATGTTAAGATAAATATACTAAATAGTATTTTAGAATACTTTACATCGAATCAGTCATCGAAAAGGCGGAACAGTGAGACTGTAGGAAGCAAGGAACTGTGTAGAGAGCGTAGGTGTTCTGTTAGCATTAAATTTCGCTTCGTCCCTCGAGTTGGTATAAAGCCTCGTCTTCATTATGCTACGAACAACGAATGCGAGCACGTTCGACTGCTGTAACCGCGCGTACGCACATACAATCACCGGTAAAAGATGCTGATTGGAGATTTTTTTGGAATTTTCATTATTCATATTGTAGTCAACTTCAATTATTGAAATATACCATTATTATCATAGATTGTTACAAGCAAGTTTTAGGGAAGTTTTCTTTTATAAAGCTCTGTCTTCTGAAGCTTTGAACGAATGTTAATCGACTTTTGTCGGGTCATGACTGTACAGTTTACGGGTTCGTTTTGGTTCGTATTCGAGCGTGTAATCAGGACGGAGCTTTATAATTTACTCAAAAGAGTATCTGCGTATGTAATTTTGAAGCTTCATTGAAACCAACATTGTAAACAGGATATACATTTTATAGCAACGAAAATAAATAACACGTCATTTAGTTATTTTAAGCGGACTTTGATGAAACATTTATTTTGTATATTTGTTTTTGAAGCTGATTCATTTAACCTGTGATTTTAGCTTGAGTTTCGAACTTCCAGTTTTTTAACACTGTTTAATTTTCTTTTGATCTTTGCTAGAAACATTGATTTATAAGTTATAAGAGAATTAAAATTAAAAAACAAACAACCAGTGGTAAATGGTTATAAGTTTTAAGGTACTAATTAATATGGAATAACTAAAAATACAATAAAAAAATCACGGTTTGATCGTAGGATAAAAATAAAAGCACCTTTCCTTTTACTATCTTTTTTGTGCACATGTTTAAATGAAAATTATAAGATTGTGCTATGTATGACCGAAAAATCAAATCAGCTTTGCTGATAACAGAGGAAAATATTAGAATAAAATATTATTCTCTCACGTTTATTTTAACATAAGTTTGTTTTTATTTAATTTGCGCTGAATGAGCACAAACTGAGCCAAATATAGAAATAATATGATTAGTTGTTTTCATAAATAGAATAAAAATTCTTCAAAACAAGAAAGAATAGACGAAGAAACGACCACAAAATGCATTCATTATGAATAAGTATTTGTCTACAAGAACTATATTTACTTCCTCCATCTGTCGTGTCTATATGTTCAGTAGGTTTACTTAAACTACCAGATACTAATTAAATGAACAGTAAAACACAACTACCTAGAGCCAAATGACATCATAGATAATGGTCGCTTAATTGAGTTGCCTACCTGGACAATATTGGAACAGAAAATTGATATGTAAGGCCGACTGGTTGCAGACATATGTACTTATGTAGTTTTAAAAGCCCGCGGCAAGCGAGAAGCCCATTCCCTGACGAAGAAACGCCTGCAGGCGGTATGGCGACTAGCGGTCGCCTTGCTTACGGCGCGTTGGCGACCAGCGGTCGCCTTGCTTACGGCGCGTTGGCGACCAGCGGTCGCCTTGCTTACGGCGCGTTGGCGACCAGCGGTCGCCTTGCTTACGGCGCGTTGGCGACCAGCGGTCGCCTTGCTTACGGCGCGTTGGCGACCAGCGGTCGCCTTGCTTACGGCGCGTTGGCGACCAGCGGTCGCCTTGCTTACGGCGCGTTGGCGACCAGCGGTCGCCTTGCTTACGGCGCGTTGGCGACCAGCGGTCGCCTTGCTTACGGCGCGTTGGCGACCAGCGGTCGCCTTGCTTACGGCGCGTTGGCGACCAGCGGTCGCCTTGCTTACGGCGCGTTGGCGACCAGCGGTCGCCTTGCTTACGGCGCGTTGGCGACCAGCGGTCGCCTTGCTTACGGCGCGTTGGCGACCAGCGGTCGCCTTGCTTACGGCGCGTTGGCGACCAGCGGTCGCCTTGCTTACGGCGCGTTGGCGACCAGCGGTCGCCTTGCTTACGGCGCGTTGGCGACCAGCGGTCGCCTTGCTTACGGCGCGTTGGCGACCAGCGGTCGCCTTGCTTACGGCGCGTTGGCGACCAGCGGTCGCCTTGCTTACGGCGCGTTGGCGACTAGCGGTCGCCTTGCTTACGGCGCGTTGGCGACCAGCGGTCGCCTTGCTTACGGCGCGTTGGCGACTAGCGGTCGCCTTGCTTACGGTGCGTTGGCGACTAGCGGTCGCCTTGCTTACGGCGCGTTGGCGACAAGCGGTCGCCTTGCTTACGGTTCGGCTTACTGCGCTGCACTGAGCGGTGCTGTTATAATGGGCGATGAACTTTAATGGGAGAAATGTGGGTGTACGTGCTAAGGTACGACTCTGCCTAAACCTTCGTGGAATGGCAGGCCTGATGTTATGTTATATATGTACCTAGTTTCCTAAAAGAATATTGCTAGAAGCAAGCGTTTTGCATTGGCTCAACAGCAGGGCCATCAACTTACTTTACTCACGTTTGCCTCATCGCCTGAAAGATACCTAGAAAGCTTGTATTTAAGGAAAGTACCACAAGATGGATTTTAGACATTGCAATTATCGACTTTAATCAATTTTTACTACAAGGTTGCCTTACCATTCTACGCCATCAATAAGCAAGCATTCAATCTGTCTAGCCTTTTCCTATCTATGTTGGGGTCGGCTTCCAGTCTTACCGGATGCAGCTGAATACCATCAGTATTTCAATAAACAGGCATTTATAAATATAAAAGTTCTTTAACCATTTACCTGACATTGATCAGGAAACAGTAAAAGACAGAAACATAAAGTCGATTTAAGTGTTGATTTTCCGCAAATACTGTAAAAATGATATCATCTTTCTAATGACGAGTACATAATTAAGTTAATTCTAACAATAGCCCAGGTGGTTTTTCCTTAGTATTGATTTTGTATCTCGGTGATTAAGTTTCATTTTCCTGATATTTAAACATCATTCATTCATATTCACGTTGAACGTTTTATTACGTCGTCTTTCACGAGAGTGAATTCGTCAACCTATGTCATAGGTATCGCGGGAAAGTCCAAAAGGGATACCGTGGTCCCTAGCAATGTACAGGCAACTGAAGGAACATGGGTGGGTTTTAGTCAGTAAGAGTCTGACACGCCCTCCCGCTCCGCCCAGAGCGGGAGAAGTTATCTGATAATTTCCAACCCAAAAAGAAATGTGTCATAGTTTTATTGAAATATTATTCAGTCTTGTGAAAGACGTAGTGTGCGTTCATTATAACTGGTCCCGACGCGATTGGTACCGCTGTTCTGTCCGTTGCCATTTTGAAATCTATTACTATTGAAACTAAGCTTGACAAGCAATGCTGCCAACATGATCGCAAGGGACAAGTTATAGTGAACGGTCTGTATGATAATATTGACACTGATAGTGTACCTATTGTTTGGAATCGGCAAATTTTAGACCAAGTCCTTTCTAGGTGTGAGCGTCATTAGAAGTTATGGTTTACGTTGGAGCATTCAAGAGTCACGGTACGTGCTACGCTCCACTTCTACTGGGCGTTAAAATCCTTAGCCGACTGGATAATCTTAAACTATAGTCTATGTACCTAATATTTTCACGCCACACGTGGCAGAGTGTGATGAAACGTAGTGCACGCGTTATTGTCGTATAGCTCGTGCAATCCGGACAAAACATGGCCTTCACATTCACAACTCGACTTGCCGATACTACTTTTTCCGGCTAAGATGATGTTCTAGTCCGATGACGTAGTAGTTCTATGTTCTAGTAGGTACATACCTAGCTGGCAGACATGGAAGTGTGGCGTGGCAGCCATGGCCCTACCACGGATACTCTCCTGACTATCCGACCTGCGTCGCCAACTCGCATCACTTACCTGAAACAAGAACAGTAGAACATAAATATTGAGTGAATGCTCGTTATCTCTAACATAATTGCACTCTAGGATTTTCAACTCTCAGCGCTGAACTAAGCGTTGAAAATCTAATAGTGGACTTTTATTTAGGCATTGCATTTAAGTGTCGCTGAGTATTACTGAAAAAAGGTGTATTATATGAACTGTGGGGTGACGCGTTTCATGTCTTAAATTCACTGACAAAAAGCCAGATACCTTATGTGAAAGTAAGCATTAAGGAAGGATTTTTGAAAATGTATCCGGGGTGCAGGGGTTAAATAAAAACAAAAAAAGGGACTTAAAGCTGCAACTAGCTTGCGGTTGATCATTCAGATTGATCCAGTGTGGAGCACGGCAGCCGAATTATGTTTATCGATCGAGCTTCGATTATGTAATTTAGTTAACTATATTTTGAAGTAAGACCATTCAACATCCGCATTTACACCCATGTTATACAGTTGTGATACTGGCTTTCAAGTGTTGTAAAAGATTTGTCAAAAACATTCCAGTAATTAAACATGTGTAATACATGTATTGACGTTGATTCAGACATCTCTTGTCAACAATTTTGTTCACTTTTTATCAAATTTTCTACAAGTTTTGTATACAACTAGTCTTTACAATTTTTTTCTGGTGTAAACGATAAACAAAAACAGTAGACACAACAAGTAGAATACATGTTTTATGCCCATGTTTTAAACTTGTGTACTACATACCTATTTAATTTAATTTTTATAAAGACGTACATGCAGTGGTGGCGTGTTTTCGAGTGTCAGACCCGTATGTGCTGGTTTTAAAACCACTTAAAAAAAAACATATTTTAATAAATGAGAGAGAACCTGTATTAAAGATTTGGTTTATATTTTTATCGGTAACTAGGCCGCCATCTTAAGTTTCTATACGGAGAAGCAATCAAGAGATCCTTGACTGTCTGATGGCTGCGCAGGGGTGAGAGGTTTCCCCTCTCATCACAGTGACATGCGGTTATTCACGAAAAAAAACGGGATATTTAGTAAAAACTCTTTTGCTGTTCAAAGAGTTTGGTTAGTTAAAATTCGTATCACGGTGCATGCTGTAATTATATTGGGCGTCATACACGCATAAAGGCTCCCGCAAACAGGAACGATGCGACAGTGCGACGCGACTCTAATAAAACAATTTCTAAGAAAACTACACGGTAGAACAATTACCGCGTCGCGCATGTTTTTTGAGCCTTAAATCAATCATGACGACGGTTCGCCCCCTACTAAAGGGATGTCTAAACCATCATTATAAACCTAAATAACACGTTTGACTATCTGACTCTCGAGATTTAACAATACCCAACACTAACTGCTCACCTATTGAAGCATCCATTATTCAGTTGAGGAATCCGATTTTGTTCTAAAACAACGATGTTTTTCACAATATACGCCACGAACACGCCTTGCAAATATTACACTTCTACTACTATTAACTAAATGCTAACTAATCTGATATTATGAATAACTGATCTAACAAGTTTGCTAACTTTTATTTATAAGAACATTTTGGTTGTTTAAATAAAACAAAAATGTTGACCTTCCTCATCAAAGATCGAAACCGAAACTATTCTCGTGTGGAGTCGCTGTGCGAATAATATAATAATAACGTCTTATCAAGCATTAATTAGATTCAGGACGACACAACTTAGATATAGCATAAATTTGAAAATTTGCATTCATTCATTTCAATTTTACGAATGTATTTGGTTAAGTATATGCCTTTGCAAGTTATTGCGTTTGCGTAAAAACATTTTCACATAATGCAGTAATAAAGATTGGTGATTTTGGAGGCGCACTCAGTTCGGATGATGATCGGTTTTACGAATTTAGTCGATGCTACATTTAAGTTGTGTCGTATTGTAATGGGTTGTTAATTATGTACATTTCATTTTAATTCTGAATAAATTGTAAAAAGCAAAAATTAATTCAAAAATATTCCGTAGCTGGATAAGATGTATGTACCTGTTTATGTAAAAGATGACTAAGGTCTAGTAGATCTTTGCCACGCTTTGTAGGACACGGACACGGGTTTAATAATAACCATTTTTTTTTATTATTTTTTTTATTTTACCATCATTCCTGCCGAAATGTGTGTGTACTATAGGTGTCGTCTACTGCCCTAACTTCGCCTATAATGAAAAGATGTAATATCTTTTTCATTTTACTTGTATGGCAATCGAAACTTAAAGCTCTCTATGAAAACTCAAAGATTGGATTTCCATACAAATAAAATGAAAAAGATATTGCATCTTTTTCACTATAGGCAAACATAGGACGCCAGGCGAAGCTGGGGCAGTTGACCTGTACGCCTCTGCCAAACCCTTCGGGGAAAACAGGCTTGATGTTATGTAATAATAACATAGCAGAAAATCTCGCCTGTTACTCTTTGAAGAGTGAGGCATGTTTAAGTACTTAGTGCGCTCAACTACACATCAAACTATGCATTTCCAGTATAAGCTGGCCTCCCACGTACGTACTTACGGAAATCCTAGGCTTGCAATGTAAGGTCAGCTGAAACTGGACTTGTATAGCCTGATATCATCGTGTGTGCCGCATTTCAACATAATGTAGGTATCCAGACATTAGACAACAGAAGTGCAATTCCTATCTCAGCGACAATTAAACGTCAAAAACTGGTCAAAAATGTAGATTTTGAGAGATTGGGACTGTTATTAGAATGCGAACGTGCTTAAAAAACGGGAATTGCCTCTCAGCCTGCTATTGAGAAATTCTTGACGGAAAAACCTTATAACACCATTATTAAACAGGGAACATTTTCAATTCTTTCCTTACGGATAAAAAATTGTTATTATTTACAAAGTCACCTATTATAAATCAGTATATAGTAGATACCTACATCTCCCACACAAATACTAGGTTGACATGAATAGCGAGGAGATACAATAATAATATTGAAACACCTGACCGTTATTCTTGTGTTCGATCACGATTACTAGTAATGTGTAACGAGATCATGCTCTTCAACATATTATGTAAAATGGTGTCGTGGTGTAATTACTTAACGTTTATCTTGTGTTGTTATACCATTCAACCATGTAAGAAATAAGCTGTGTTAATACATATGGAGGACGCAGTTTTCTTTGAATCGTTATGTAATGTATTATGTTTTACAATGGTTTCTCGTGACGTGCCAGTCGTAAAAAGAATTATGATTAGAAAACAACGTCATTGTTCACGTGTGATTTCAAGATTTTTTACTAGGAATAAACTAGGTACCTAAACGTCATGACTCATGACTTAAGAGTACGCTAGTCGACGGCTCGAACTCGTCGGTGAGCGTAACTAATATGCATGCAAATTAGTCTAATTATGTATTTATTTATCGATTTTATTGTTTTAAGCTATTGCATAGCTTCTATCGCGGGCCTTGAGCGTGGAGACCGAATCCAGAAATTCCGTAACAAAAAAACCTAACACCCTTGTCAGCGCACTTTGTTTTTACATTTTGAAATTTTTTGAACGGAGCTTCAGTTTTCGTTCTTGTACTGACAGAAAGCCACATAAATTCCTGACATTTTCGTTAGATGGCGTTACGTTGTTAGAAGCATAATAAATATTGTAGCGGTGGGTGAAATCACTTGTTTATCTGTGCCGTGAACAGTGCGTGCTTTGTGTTAGCGGACGTTTTGATAAATACTTGGTACGTAAGTTTGTTATTTGTTTTCTGTGGTTTTATACGTAAGATTATATACCATTTTGTTCGTGATTTTACGGTCTTTCTATAGTTTCAATGATAAATATTCCTGAAGAACCTACATGTATTGTAAGATAATAAAAATATTTTAAACAATATTAACTTCTCATTTATTTAATAAAAGAAAAAAAATTGTTTTCTTATCGGTCACCATGCTCAAAAAGTGTAACTTGAATTAATATCAAAGACAAAAAAACAAAGAAAAAAAAATACTGCATAAATAAAATAAATAAATAATTATAATTGCATAAGTTGATAAAAAATGCTATGCAATAGCTTTACCGCGGCAGTCTCCGAGTGCCACACGTCTTTTTTTAATTTATATATTTATTAATTTATTTTGTGAAATAGACAATGATTTGTAACGAAAACGAGCGCGTAAAATTTCATGAACAGACCTTTGGGCGTATTATGAAAAAACTACTAGAAGTATTTACTCAAAATGAAATTTTTGATCTATTGAATAAATTATCTATCCCTGTACGGCTTCTATTTTGCAATTTTTTACTAAATAAGCTATTTATTTACGGCAAAACACGAGTTAAAATTAGTCTTGAAATATGGAAGTTTCGACGCTCATAACTTCCAAACCAATAATTTTTTCTCAAATGTGCTTCCATACAGGGCTAGATAATGAAAAGATAAATTGATATAATTTTTAGTTTTGAAGGTACACCGTCAAACAGACGAGTAATCACCATACTACGTTTGTATGGAAGACTGACCGAATAGCGTACCCTTAATGACGAAATCAGAATTTTTGTCATTTTACTCGAGTCGTATAATTTTTTTGTAACTTAATTACCTTTATTAAACTACTTGAGAAAACTCACAAAAATTGTTTAAAAGTTTTATTAATTCAAAACAGTTTTTCTACATAGACTGCAAATTATTTCTGTCCCATAATTTATCTTCAATATTGCAGAAGACCTCAAAAACTAAAGCCTGTTCTAACTTTCATGTTTCGTCTAAAAATAGTAGACCGCGTTTAGTCAAAGATTATTTTCACTGTTTGTCATCTCGTTCTCGTTGACGTCCCGTTCACGGTGCGGTGGAAAAACGGCCTCTGTTTTTCCCCGGACCAGCCTACATTTATCATAGGTATACAGAGTGGCAGGGACATCGACGCGAAAACTGATACCATGGATTCAGTACATGATTCTGAACACCCCTGCGTTGAAAATGTTGGCGGTTATTTAAAAAAAAAATCTGCTGTTCCATACATTTTCACCGCGTAGGTATTGCACTTTTCTATGAAACAGCAGACTTTTTTTTCCTCAGTAACCGAGCAATAGTAATGGAGAATGACAGAAATTAATTGGAAACTATTAAAAACAATACTTTTCCTCTACTAATTAAATTCATAAAGATAGTACCCATAGTGACTCAGTTCATTAAATTGTACGTTCGAGTAGGTACCTATTTTATAATTAAAAACAGCCAGACAAACAAGGTTTTACTATTGAATCAATAAGGATAATTGGATATATAATTAGCATTGTTAGACTGCATTCCTGTTTGTAAGTACATATCATGAAACATGAAGAGGTAACCTAAAACAGTTTTGTGATTGAAGATAGAAACATCGATACTTTGAAGAAGGCGAAATGGTATCGTGGTAGCGTTCCGGGAGCGGCGGGGAATTTAAAATTTTTACTTGTGTTGATATAGAAAAATAAGTCCATAATTCCTTAAACTATTTATGGTTTCGGTCGGCACGGGTCTTAGAGCACTCGAAGGCACGGGTACGTTAACAGTACGTGACCGGTAGTGAACACCTAGACAAAATTTTAATACAAATTGCTTTGATAACAATCGAATGGAATAGGTTTTTCTCTTAGTGGTTGTAGCAAAAAAAGCAGATTTTAAGGTAACTTTGCCGTTTTTTTCTATCGAGGAAAGTTTTGTCAATCGTGTTTCGGGCCTCATACCAACTTCACAAAAAAAAAAAAACAAATTCGTTGTTTTTTAAGAGAAACATTGATTTTGCGTGAAGTCGAATCTGCTTTGGAACCCATTAAACTCCGGCCGCCGAGAGAATGCATTCCTGACACCTCTGAGTTGGACACGGTTAGGAACAAATAAATTATAAATTCGTAAAACACGTATTCTTTTGAACTCAACTGACAGCTGTCAAAAACGCATTTTCTCGGCGCGGCGGTAGGATTAAAGAAGGAAGGATTTTTCAACCTATATGCAGCTAGGAATGTGAACCAGGAATCGCGGGAAACTAGAGTACGATCGTCAATAACCGTATGTCAGTGGACCATAATAAACTCCTAGACTTTGTTTTTGAAGTATATTACTATATTAAGAGCGTTTATTCTGAAAGTGGGCAACGTCGCAAATAGATGTCAAATATTTATCTGTTTTGATTAATTGGGCAATATTACTATATGGAAATAAGAAATGTGGGTAACTAACGGACAAGAATATTAATAATGAATTGCAATTATAACACTGAATTTGATGTTGTAATCGTTTTAGGTGTAAAAAAGGCATTTTGCATCTAAAAAAAAAAAACGGTGTTACGATCATTATTGTATTTCATAATCAATATTTTACTTTCCATATTGCCAAATTAATCAAAACAGATCATATTAGACAGCTATTTGCGACGTTGCCAATTTTTAGGATAAAGATATTTTTGTGTGGTTTGTAGTCTTAGTCATAGGTATAGGTATACTTATACATATTTATTATTGTTATGTGGTATTATTGATTTATATCTAACTTTTTTATATTTGTACCTTTTTCAGTGTACCTACTCATCGTCACAAGCATTCAACAAGTTTCAAATTAAATTCGATTATCCATCGACTAACTAGTATTGGAAAGGTATTTAAAAGTATTTTTTCCCCACATTTTCTCATAACACATCTGACATCGGCATCATTGCCATAGAGAAAAATAGAATAGAAAATCAATCCCCCTTTATGATGTAAATATACCTATTTACGTCATAAAGGGGGATTTATTTTCTATCACATCACTATTCAAAGAAATTACTAAAATCAAAGAAAGAAAAATCAAGCCATAAAGTATTCATTGGAACGATCTAGTATCCACGAGTATCTCCACATGGTGTTTTCGCGTAGTTTCCTAGTAACAGCCGAAATACCAGCCAGCTAACAGGGAATGTTGTTTATTTATAAAGTCGGGTTAGACCGATGCGTTCAACTGGCCGACTGCAAACGGGAACCTTGACTCACTCTGTGAATAGATATAGTTTGAACTCATAAACTTACGAGTATAGGAGTATCGTATCTGGTGGATATTAGTGTCGAGTTCAATAATATCTACGATCTAAAAGCTTTGAAGTGAGATTTATATAACATACTCGTAATATATCAAGCCTGTTATCCTAGGACCAGGCCCGGGTCGACGGCACCTTGTGTTCCACGCGCGCCTCAAAGAGATGTCAGCACAACTGACGGGGTCCGCTAGGGCCGATGCCTGCCGGGGTCGCGGGAAAGTCCGAAAGGGATACCGTGGCCCCTGGCAATGTACAGGCAACTGAAGGGACACGGGTGGGTTTTAGTCAGTAAGAGTCTGACACGCCTTCTCGCTCCGCCCAGAGCGGGAGAAGCTTGTAATCTTCGAAGGATTAGGCAGAGGTGTACCTATAGAACACCCACCACATTTCGCCAGTTATGTTTAAGTCCTATGTAATAAGGGGCGGGCCTATTGACGTTAACCGGGCACAAATGCAGCGTCCGCTTTTACTGTTGAATCCCTACTGTAAAACCCCAATAACACTTTGCCCGACCTGGGAATCGAACCTCAAGACCTCAAACCAACGAGCTAGTTAATAATGGGTACTTAATTAGATTTATATTTAGTTAGTTTAATATTTCATGAAATAAAACCGTAACGGCCATTTATCTTTATAGGTCCTTTTAAGTGGTAGCTGCCACTAGGTCAAGAATATTCCTATCTAGATTGATAAAAGTAGTGCTAATTATAGAAATAGACTATCTGCAGCCCGCGGCTTTGGACCCTAATTATTTAAATTTTTCTTAAATAAAAGTAGCTTAAGTCACTTCATAAAACATCAGCTATCTGCCAGTGAAGGTCCAGTCAAGATCGGTCTAGCCGTTTCGGAGATCAGTCGGAACAAACAGACAGACAACATTTTAAAAATTGTTTTTTCTTTTTAGTACCCACAACCGTAGGTATATACAGGGTGTTCGGCAGAAGGTTGAACATACGAAAATGGCGGATCCGTGGAGCCGTCTACTACGTTTTTAGGTCCAATAACAAGACCCAGGCCACAAGGATTTTTTAAAATGATTTTTTTAAATTTAAAGGAAATTCATGGTTGCTCAAATTTCAAACGTCAATAATTTCATTTAAAATAACAAAACTGGCAATTTTTTTTGTTTTTTAAGGAATTTGGTCCGTATATTAATCAATTTCACTTTTCGCAAATTTCCTTCGCAATCCTTTCGGTGAAAAAAGTCCCAGGCAGTTAAAATTGGCGAATTGTTCTAGTTATTTTAAAAGAAATTGTTCATATTGCATACCGTTAGATTAGGCATGAACCAAAGATGTTTTCCTGAAATTAGAACTGCTCTATCACTGTTAGTTTTTTTTTTAACGCAGTTCAAAGTCGGGCTTTCGATATTAATTTTTTATTTGTTTGTAGTTTAAGGGCTCGTATTTACTTTTCTAGCAATCATCTGCGTCAAATACGAACTTTATAAGATTCTACAGTTACTTTACATGAAAATAAAAATAAAATGTTGCCAGTTTTGTTGTTTTTAAATGAAATTATTGACGTTTGAAGTTTTGGCAACGACAAATTCAGTTTTTTTTTTTTAATCATTAAAAAAAATCCTTGTGGCCTGGATCTTGTTATTGGGCCTAAAAACGTAGTAGACGGCCCCACGGATCCGCCATTTTCGTATGTTCAACCTTCTGCCGAACACCCTGTATATTATATTATACTTTCATATATATGCATTTAGTAAGAAGCTGTTATTTTGACATTACAAACAGACACTTCAATTTTATTTATTCGTATTTATGTATAGATTGCACTATCAGGTATACTGAAGTTACGTTTTCTCGATGACTTCAATCAGAAAACACATGAAAACTTTCTGAAAAATTATTAGGTATCTTCTATGGAGATCGGAAAGCACTCGTGCGTGTGATGCCTAATTCCTATCATCGTACTCTAATAGATACAATTATTTAGATTAATAGTTATTTCTGGAAGGCAATCAAATAAAAATTAAAACATAATCAAGTGCCATTAAGATAGCGTGGACATGATACGTCGGTGCTACAGTAATGATCATAGTTTTATCTATTACTAGCTTTTTCCCGCGGTTTCGCCCGCGTGGATGTCGGGAAATATCCCACGGGAGCGTACTATCGGGATTAAAAGTACCCTATGTATTAATCCAGATTATAAACTATCTGTGTGCCAAATTTAATCCGAATCCGTTCAGCCGTTTTTACGTTAAACCGTACATCCAGACAAACGGACAAAAATTCTAAAAACTATATTTTTGGTATCAGAATCGTTCCCACACCTCGTAGCAATAACTTTTTTTCAAAAATATTCAATGTACAGTCTTGATTTCGATGCTATTTTATTAATGTATATAGATAATACATAAGAGAGATAGATAATACACGTATAAGTACACGGATGTCCAGTTGTCCAGTGATCAGATGCACTTATAACATGATATAATGGTGATAACCCCTATTATGTGCATCGGAGTTAAATAAACATAGAACATTTTCAATTGAACTACGCTTAACATACATTGTATTTATAGGTTAAGAAACACTATGTTGTGTGGTTTCATAAAGTTTATTTAGTTATAATTGGTTTAATAAACTAAATAAACTTTATGAAACCACACAACACTAAAACGAAATTTTTGCCACGAAATTTTTGCCTGAGTAGGTAAGTACCTACATGGCTGGCGGTTTTCCTGAAATTGTATACCATTTGAATACCTATGAGAACATTTTTTTTTTTTTACAATTCTACATTACATTACCAACACTATTTATTAGGAAAACCAGTTAGTCAGTCCAGTTTTGAGAACTACCTACGTACCACTAAACGCATATTTCCTATAGGTACAGTTACCTTACCATAATATACAGGACGTTTTTTTATTTACTTACTAAACCCATGGTTCCATTCAGCACATACCTACTACACTAAACGTATTTTCTTTCTTTCTTTTCTTTAACTTTACAGTGAAGGAAAAATCTCCCTATATACAACATTAAGAAACCAACCGGGAAAATAGGTAACACTAGCTGTGTTCGCTTTTCTTTGGCCACCTGAAAAGTTTATACGATAATATTGTTAGATTCAGTAGGGCCGAAATCCAGACACTACAAGTCTATTATGTCCTGTCGCATGTAAAAGGCTTTTTTTTTACATGGGTGCTACTTTCGTGTAAGCCATCTTAATTCCACATTTATAATAATAGTTACAACAATCTAAATGTCCTTTTAAAACATTTATTTAATTCCTAAGCACCCAATGTACCTTTTATTTACGAAAGCGAACTTTGCTGGCGGATGTGATAGAAATTCAATCCGCTTTGTTTGAGCAGACATTTTTCAATTAAAAGCACTGCGCTACTGCGATGGATATTGCTTGACCCGGCCAGCCCGGCCATCACCGGCATGGCTGGCATCGGTCGCACCACAAAGGAATAAATTAAATCGTCTCGCTAGGGAACTGACAATAACCTATATTGAAATGTAACTATTTCCTCAATCGATGGTCGAAATTGGTTACCTATTACAAAGAAAGAAAGAAAATTGTATTTTCTTGATATTTAATACAGCATGTATGAGAAAGGTGTGCTGATATTTAAGGGTACGCAAGTCGGTCATTCTTCCATACAAACGTAGTATGGTGATTACTCGTCTGTTTGACGGTGTACGTTCAAAACTAAAAATTATTTCAATTTGTCTTGTCATTATCTAGCCCTGTATGGAAGAAGAATTGAAAAAAAAAATTGGTTTGGAAGTTACGAGCGTCGAAACTTCCATATTTCAACACTAATTTTAAATCGTGTTTGGGCGTAAATAAATAACTTATGTAGTAAAAAAATGGCAAAATAGAAACCGTATAGGGATAGATAATGTATTAAATAGTTCAAATAATTTTATTATGATGAAATATATTCAGTAGTTTTTTCATTATACATATCTATACGCCCAAAGGACTGTTCATGAAATTTCACGCGCTCATTTTCGTTATAAATCATTGTCTATTTCACTAAATAAATGAATACATATATAAATAAATCAATAAAAAATAGATAAATAAATACTAAATAATAAAACGAAATAAATAATAGAATTAGACTAATTAGCATGCATATTAGCTAAGCCCACCAATGAGTTCGAGCCGTCGACTAGTGTACCCTTAAGGGTGTTGGACAGACCATCACACTGAACAATTTTATCCATGGGACGAACAACGTAATCGCGGATGATCACACCTTTCTGAGACATGCTGTATATCAAAGCAGACATCTAAAACCACACAATAATAGTATTACTAAATATAGATCGCCTACTGTAATGTACGGTGTTAATGTGTCTACAATTTACGTAGGTAATTTTCTGAACATTTTGTAAGTCATTCAACCGAAACTGTGACGTGCTTGAGGTTAGAAATATCAAAAGAAAACGGACCGGTCTTTGTTCTTAACTATACCAATTAAACGACCATAACAAAGGAAATGATTGGTACAAATCCATAGTTTGAATAATAGATTATAAATGTGTGACCAACGCCAGGTGTTGTGCTAGTTTTCAGTGTTATTAATCAAAATTACTTTAGTATTGTTTGTTGTTTTATTGCAATTTTCTCCATGAGTGAGATGAGTAAGTGTCAGGAGTAGGACTGAGGGATCGCATGTGCGTAATAAAACAGTTATAGCCCATTTAGTAGCATTGACTTTAAATAAAAAATAAAATTCATTTATTTCAGGTCTTTGGCCCATATTAAGTACAAACAATACACACATAGTTATCACTTACATAAAATTACAAATCAAGCACCAGTAATATGCCTGCTACAACAATGCCCAACGTAGGGGCAATCCAGTCGCTGAGCAATCATCTTAAAACTTACGATGATATTCTCTATAATAATTTCCGTGGAGCAAAAGTCAAATAAACTAACAACACGTAATTCGCCACACTATTACGTATATAAAAAATGCGCAAATAAGTTTATTCGGTCCCGGAAAATCTTCAACACTCGTTTTTCTGTATAATGTTTACAAATGTCTGATTTTCCGGACCCTACAGAAATGGTTTTGATTTAGCGATAAGAATTTTTACGTAACCGAAAAAATTACAAATATTTATTTTGTCATTTTGTAAGAACGTGTAGGCAATATAAGAAAATTCTATGCGAAATTCAGAGTGATAAGAAATAAAGGTAATTTTAGTACGACATATGAAGAAACTCGTTAGTTCGGACGAGGATTGATTGGAGTCAACCCTCGCAACTCAACCCTACCGGCGTCGGGGGTAACGTACTGACCTGAATTTCTACTCGGCTGTCGGAGGGTTCACTATAGCCTTCAGTACCTCAATACTACAACGATAACGTTTTATATAAAGGAAACTGATTGAGATCCATAACATCTGTTATTGTTTAACGCGTTCAGTGC
This sequence comes from Agrochola macilenta, assembly GCA_916701695.1. Classification (NCBI taxonomy): domain Eukaryota; kingdom Metazoa; phylum Arthropoda; class Insecta; order Lepidoptera; family Noctuidae; genus Agrochola; species Agrochola macilenta. The sequence goes on from OU753562.1 coordinate 13,376,196, forward strand.
CGGGAGCCCTCCTGGAGGGTTCAACTAGTTGCGTATAGGATGCCGGGAGCCCTCGCGGAGGGCTCAGTTTAAATGTAGGTTTTTCTTAGCGAATACAGCATTGTTACCCGTAAAATAAAATCTGGTGTATACTTTAACAAGATTTATTGGTATATGTGTTGGTTTTAAAATCCAAGCATTTTTTTTTTTTGTTTTTTGTTCACGGTTACAAATATTAACAAAAATTTAAAAGCTTGGAAACTACATATAGCGACAAGACCCCCTAAAAACACAATTTTACTTCGTTTTATAGTGTTTTGTATGACGGTTTTAAACCTAATGCCGTTGACCGTCCGCGATGGTTAACTTTAGCGCAAACGTTATGCCGGTAACCCTCCCGGAGGGTTCACTTCCAATATGTATGGCCGGCATGGCGTATGAGTTCTATGAAAAGTGGGTGGACTCGAAAGAGTTCATTTAATATAGAGATAGCTGAAAAAAGAAAACTCCTCTTCGAAGATATAAAAGAGCGAGCCAACTAAAGACTAATAATGATGCACTGTATTGATAGCCTAGCGAGAATGGTCTCGTTATTTCGTACGGTTGATTGCTGTAAGAAAACAGCTCTAAGGGAAACTCCAGAGGGCGGTATTTGAAAAAAAGGTAGTGTTGAAATTTGAAAGACATATCTTTTCTTTTATTTATTTTATTTTTATTAGGACAATATGTAATCACGATAGAAAAATTACATGCTGCAACTTTCAACTTTATTTTGGCAAAATGATCTACTTTTTTGTACCTTGGGCAGAGCTAAGCATTGTCTCTTGGGTACAGCTAAGCATTGTCTCTTGGGTACATTACCAGTCGACAGCGATGCGGATGAATTTTTCGATAGCACTATATTTTAGTTTGTGAATAGTTTTAGTTAAGTTACAAAAAAGCCCAAGGTACAAAAAAGTAGATCATTTTGCCAAAATAATGGCAAAATGATCTACTTTTTTGTACCTTGGGCAGAGCTAAGCATTGTCTCTTGGGTACAGCTAAGCATTGTCTCTTGGGTACATTACCAGTCGACAGCGATGCGGATGAATTTTTCGATAGCACTATATTTTAGTTTGTGAATAGTTTTAGTTAAGTTAGTATATAATTTTGCTATTTTTATTAATTAATTAGTTATAAGTGGTTATGTACCCACTTGTAAATATTAAAATACTTATTTGTGGGAAAACCTTGGTAAAGTAAACTTGAAAAGTTACGGAAGCCAAAGAAAAAGTGCTAGGTTAGTTTCGACATCGTATTTTGCTTTTAAAAACCTTTCTCAATATTTGGAACAGAATGTTTAAGTACGTACCCATTATAGCAGACATCAAGTACCCAATTTAACACTTTATTATGTTTTTAAGTCAACATTCACAGATAACATCGACGAACCAACAGATTTTTCATTACAAACAGATGAAAATGAAGATGGCGGCGCGGAAATGAAAGATACCTACCCGAGACGTTTTACCAACAGACTTCACAAACAACTAATGACGAACTTGATGTTCTGAAGTAGTTAATGACGAAAGAGATAGAAACACACATGATTCTACGCATCATCATTGTAACTTATTGTCTAGGTCTTTACGAGGTATTCTTACTTGAGTCATTTCAGAATTAGTATACCTACAAGGTAAATAAAATTATTAAGGGCCTGTAGTGTTAGCCCAGTGGTAACAGTTATTTAAGAGTTGTACGTCATGGGTTCGAACCCATGCAGGCTTTACTTTGTGTAATTTATTTCAACACTACTGCTCTCAAAACCGTGAAGGAAAACATGGTGAGGAAACCAGCATGAATTCCAAATTCAAAGAAATGTGTCATCCGCCAATCCGCACTTAGCCTACGTGGTGGTCTACTACCTCTCACAGAGAGGAGTCCTGCTGTGTCCTGCAGCGGGAACGTTATAGGCTTCGTATGGTTAGTGACTAACCTGGTGTCAGAGTTATAAAGCCGCCCATGGGCCTCTGACTTGGCTTCACATGCCGTCGATATTTAACTCTCAGGCATGCGTTTCCACACGATGTTTTCCTTCACCGTCTTTGAAGTAAGTGATAATTACACAATACGCACATGAATCCGAAAAGTCAGAGGTTCGAACTCGACTAACGGGGTTGCGAGTTTGTCCGAAAGGGATATCGTGGCCCGGGCACACAGGCAACGGAAGGAACACGGGTGGGTTTTAGTCAGTAAAAGTCTGACACACCCTCCCCAAAAAATAAAAAACAAAAGGTTCGAACTCGAGACCTATGACACACCACTAGGCTATCACTAGGCTGATTATGTTATATGAAGTCTACGAAATGCTAAGTGCTTCATACCACATGGCAATCGCTGGTTCCCTGGTAGGTAATGGTCACTCTTTCTACTTTCAGTATGTGTGTTATGTAACAACATGTTTAGATTGCCTCGATGGTGTAGTGGTCGCAAGCGCTACTGATGAGCATAAGGTCCTAGGTTCAATTCCCGGGTCAATCAAAGAGATGTCAGCACCAACTGACGGGGTCCGTAAGGGCCAATGCCTGCCAGGGTTGCGAGTTTGTCCGAAAGGGATATCGCGGCCCCGGCACAAAGGCAACGGAAGGAACACGGGTGGTTTTAGATTTCCCACCCAAAAAAAAAAAAAAAAAGTTCAATCAAACAGTTTTTGATTTTTCCATCTGGAATCGGTCAGCAGTCCGGAGTCTGGATTTATACTCGCATATATAACGTAAATAAAGCAATGAAACAGATTACTCTTAATCATTTTCGAAAATGTTTAACGCAATTAGATAGCAGGTTGATGTCAATAGGCTCACCCCCTATTACATGGGACTGAAACATAACTGGCGAAATGTGGGTGTACTGTAGGTACACCTCTGCCCTATGTTGTGTAGATTGACAGCATACTTATGTATTCGTCACAAAGTAAGTTCCAAAGCGCGAGGTAAATAACTTTTAGCGGGTGTTTAACAGACAAAAACACTTAAGTAATTAAGACAAAGTATCCAATTTCAATTAAGAGCCGATAGAGTTGCCTGCTGCCATTCTTTATTTAAGGCTCCACAGGATGAACAGGAGTGTAGACGGATTAATGTGGATCCGTGCACATGGCTGCGGCTCTCACTACACCTCCCAACAGGACCTTTTCTAAAATTATCCCGGCGTCCAATCGATACCCCCTCAACTTCCCTGTGCTGTCTAGACAGAGATATGCATACCTACGCGCTAATATTATACTTTTTACGCCATCTACAAGTTATTGTGTGAAATTAACGCAACAGACTGTATACGCGGTCCGTGTCTATGAACTCAAACGATATTTTCTCGTGCGATAGTGTGATATATAGCCTAATTGTGCTCCAATTTTGTTTGGATAGATAAGAGACAGTAAACAAAACACGTTCCAAATGATACGATTAACTTTGTAATTACTGAACTGTGTTGTGTTAACTTTTATTAAGTGTAAAGAGGCGTAAATTGCAGTTGTTTATTAAGGTATTAAAACAGTTAGTGTTCGAGCTCTTACCGTTAATTCGTCTGTCAGACAGTGTATCCTCCTCGTCCCACCAGGGCTGGTCTAGAATCCTGCGCGTCGGCGGACGGTCGAAGTTCCCGTAATATTGAAACTCCATTTTAAACACTTTTCCTCTTTGTAAACACTACTTTCTTTTGCAGAATTTTAATGACACAGACACTGTAGGCATATACAAACACCACGCCACTTTAAACGCTTATGCGATACTGATTTGTTATTAAGTCTTCGCGACCAGACACAAATGAGATAAACGATTGACGCTGAATAATAAACACATAGGGTCATTATTATTGACAATAGTACGGTAAGTCGCTCGGTTGTCGCCGGCGGCGCGTCATGCGTCGTGATAACGCTTGCCTCGCCGTTGTTCTCAGCTCTCACCTTCTGTGTGGGGCTGCTGTGTGTTTGCTGTTGACGTATGAACAACCGTCAGTAAACACAACTGCCAGCCACTTGCACAAATATAAGGAAAGGAGATGTCAAATTGCATCTATCGTCGCTGTTTTATTGAACGCGAATACTTATTGTATTTTTATTGGTTCTTCGTAACATTTATTGAATGTTTTTTAAAGTTGCATGAGCTAGATTTTTTAGACCCTGACTGACAGTGTTACACTTTTTAATTGGGTGAGCAGTTTATCTTATGTTGGCTTAGTTCACTCGACCTCAATTGTCACATGAAAATCGGTCACGCTTCAAGAAAAATGATAACGGAAAATTACTCCTTAATTTGCTTTGAAAAGTTCTGTAACATAGTGTCAATCTCGCGCCGGCTAGCGGCTATCGGCTTATTGATGACTCGAAATTCGCGGTCGATAAACTTGATTGGTTACCTGTCTTTCTATTAGAAATTGAATTTATGTGCCGCAACATTAGTAACTCCGTAGGCACATGACACGGCGGCCAAGTGAGCTCACCTACTGATTACAAATGAAAATTAGTAAGTTGTTTGACCAGCATTGAGACGCCTGATCATTTATAATTTATACAATAAGTACCAGAATAAGCGTTGATTTTATAAGTCCTGAATTCGAAATCTACTAATGAAACAGGAACTCTATCTCTCGAAATTAATTATTCTTTTAAAGTTTTTTTTTAAACAGTTTACTAAAAGAGGATTGGATGCAAAAAGAATAGAATACATTTGTTTCAAAAGTAAAATTGTGACTCGATATTTTAATAAGGTTTTTTGAGGCTTTACGCTTACGCTATTTTATTAGTCGGTAAACCTACACGTGTTTTTCTTAGCGAATACAGCATTCTAAACGCTGAAAATAAAATCTGATGTATGTTTTAACAAGATTTATTATAAGTATAAGCGTTGGTTTTAAAATCCAAGCATTTTTATTATAAAAATATATTTTTTTCATTGTTACAAATATTCACTAAAAACTTTCAAGGTTGGAAACTACGTATAGCGACAAGACCCCCTGAAAACACTATTTTAATTCGTTTTACAGTGTTTTATAAGACAGTTTTGAACCTAATGCCGTTGACCATACGCGATGTTTAACTTTAGCGCAAACGTAATGCCGGTAACCCTCCCGGAGGGTTCACTTCCAATATGTATAGCGGTATGGCGTATGAGTTCTATGAAAAGTGGGTGGAGTCGAAAGTGTCAAGAGGTCATTGTCCTCATCATTATATAAACAACTTTTATTATGGGAAAAACCTGAAATCGTGAAAAAAACTATTGCTTCATACATTTATGTATATGGATAATTGTGTCTAAATTAAATTAGCTAGCGAAACTCGACAGACGTGATGGGTTTCGATAGCTAAACACAAATTACTTGATGATTTTTTTATGAGTCCACGAGTGCTGGTAGTGTAGGTATTTGAAGTAAGTCTGAGTTCAGTTTTTGATGTATACCATCTTTCCTCTCGCTTTCCTGCAATCTGTAGGAGTGACTTCATAAAAAGGGACGGAAGTGTGTAACAGAAAGCAAGGGAAGCGCGCGCTGTTTGATTTGACCACTGACCACGCGCGGTGTTAGAGTTGGCTCTCAGATGGTACAACCCATTTTCCGAGAGTTTGTAAACAGGATGATAATGATGATGATGATGATGATGATGACGATGACGTTGATGATGATTGATACTGTCAGCCAAGATGTCAGATGTTACAGGACAAGCGATATGCGACTACTGTAGGCTTACTGGTTCTTTTTTTTAACCTGTTAAGATATCAATACTCATTACGTCTGTGGATTTTTAAAACTAATATTTGAAGTACTACACTACCTAAGGTCGTTGACCCCAAACTTTGTTCACTACCAATTTTTTTTTTTTTGTTATTTCATGTTTTTGAGGGATACCCACCACGTCTGTGGAGTTGCGGAGAGCTAATTTAATTTTTCCCTGGATAGGGAAATAACTGCTTTTTCGCGATAGACTGTAACATTTGTTGAGTACAATAACCCGTAAAGAGGTTTTCAGTTAAGTCAATTACACCTTGTATAATAGATCAAGAACCTACCGAACTGAAACTAAAGTAGAACAAACTTCAGAACTAAGTACATTCTTAAATTGATTACAGTTTACAGAAATGTTCGTTATTTCCATTCTATTTGTGGACTATTAGGACGGGACACGCCACTTAACACTTAAGGCGCATCAGCACCATTGGCAGCAATATGTTAATAATATAAACATGTACCTACAATATGTTGACATACTCAATTTTATACCTACACTAGTAATCCGCCCCTCTTGGCTAAGTAATAATAGCTGCACGGGTCAATCCATCAGGTTAAGCTAAGCTTGCCGGGGTTGGGCTGTGGATGGGTGACCATCTATACATACCGAGACTCCTCCGTGCCTCGGAAAGCACGTTAAGCCGTTGGTCCAGGCTGTCATTCATGGATCTTTGACAGTCGTTACGGGTCAACAAACAGTCTTACCAAGGGGTATCGTATTACCCAGTTACTGGGTCAGATAGGCAGTTGCTCCATGTAAAATGAATTGTATTGTATTCAGCTGAATCCGGTTAGACTGGAAGCCGACCGCAATAAAGTTGGGAAAAGGCTAGGCAGATTGATTAACTAGCGATCTGCCCCTGCGTGGCACGGGTGCAACATAAACCTTCCAGAATAAATGTTCTAAATAATGGTGAAAATCTCATGAAAATTAATTGAGTAGTTTAGAAGATCTAAGCAGTCACATAGACAGGCACGAAATGCTAATTTGTTTTATAACTACTAAATATGTTTGGATAGCCCTAGCGACGCCAACGCAGTTAAAGGGTTCGCCAAATTGAACGCGTACTTAGCGCTAGCCTGAGGTCGCGCTAGCCTGACGCCGCGCTAGCCTGACGCCGCGCTAGCATGACGCCGCGCTAGCCTGACGTCGCGCTAGCCTGACGCCGCGCTGTAACGCCGAATTGTGTTGCACTATGATGTACGTTTACTGCAACCGTTTTGTATTGCTACAAAAATTGCTCTAAAACGAAATAGGATTTTCTGCACTAATTAGTTCGTGTTTGGGTTGTTAGGTAGATACTCTTTACTTGACTGCATTCAATTTATATGCATTGAATACAAGGCAAAACAAGAACATTTGTTACCCGGACGACTTATTTGTTTGTTTTAGTGTCTATCTTAGATTAGAACGTAAATATTTTTTGTTAACATACCTTGTTGTACCTACTAGGATCTACCTGAAATCGATTAAGTAGATTCAAAATATTTCTCACTTCTCGGTTAAAACTAATCACAGTCATATGGCGTTACTCATTGTTTTCACTCATCGGAGTGACATTGTTGTGACAGAATTTTCATGGAAAAAACAATGTTCTCTGATTACTAATATGGTGGTTGTTGATCACCTTTATCAACCTTTCCGTGTTTACTAATGTGGTTCATTCAACCGAGGAGGAAATCTTAAAAATATATGTCGATTAAAAATGTACATAAATGATGGAAGTTTAACTAAACGCAGTTTTACAACTACACACGTTCAGTGCCGGGAGCCTTCCTTGAGGGTTCACCTAGTCGTACCTATATAGGATGCTGGGAACCCTCGCGGAGAGCTCATTTTTAATGTAATGTAAAATAAAATCTGATGTATATTTTAACAAGATTTATTAGTATACGCGTTGGTTTTAAAATCCAAGCATTTTTATTTATAAAAATATTTTTTGTTACAAATATTCACAAAAAAAATTAAAGGTTGGCCACTACTTATAGCGACAAGACACCGTATTTTACTTCGTTTTACAGTGTTTTATAACACGATTTTAAACCTAATGTGGCAAGTTAGCTTAGCGCAAACTTAATGCCCGCAACCCTCCCGGAGGGTTCACTTCCAATATTGTATATGGCGGCATGGCGCACGAGTTCTATGAAAAGTGGGTGGAGTCGAAAGTGTTAAGTACTCGATGCATTGTCTGTTTCTGTACATACTCGCATATGTGTGATACTTCACAACAATTGTTTATAGTCATAATTAGCCTACGTAGCTAGTATTTAAGTTAACGTTATCAAAGATAAGAATGACGTATTTTGTGATTGTATTTAATCAATTAATTCCCCGATAATAAATCATAGCGGGTTGGCACGTCATTGTGATCTTTTCTCGAAAGATCGTCACTTGTTTATCGATGTTTTTAATTTGTAAATAACCTCTAAATACCTAGCTACGAGTTAATTTGTAATCGAGAGTTCTGATAACTCTGGTAGCAGACGTTGTTAATACGTGATTAATATTGTAGCTATGCACCTAATTAAATAAATTAACGGCACATAAATTAAAATTAAAACAGTTTATTAATAATTAAATCCATCTTAATTACTCAGATGACCGTAATTATAAAGATTGTGCCTTTTGTATTGTTTTGCAGCCGCTATCTATAAGTAAGGTGAAGTTTGAATTGCTATGAAAGTATTGAAATTATTTATTAGGTTCCAAGCCGTGAGCCCGATAGGATTTTCTATCGACAAAAATTACGAACTTCCATATAATCTTGCATCCTCTATTTAACCCGAGGGGATACATTAAAAAAATCCATCCTTAGCACTTTAGACTCCACCCTCTTTTCATAGAACTCATACGCCATGCCGCCATACATATTGGAAGTGAACCCTCCGGGAGGGTTACCGGCATTACGTTTGCGCTAAAGTTAACCATCGCGGACGGTCAACGGCATTAGGTTTAAAACACTGTGAAACGAAGTAAAATAGTGTTTTCAAGGGGTCTTTTTTTAAACTTTTTGTGAATATAAGTAAACGCGAACAAAAAATATTATTAAAATGAAAATGGTTGGATTTTAAAACCAACGCTTAAACGAATAAATCTTGTTAAAATATACATCAGATTTTATTTTCACGGTTTAGAATGCTGTATTCGTTATGAAAAACCTACATTTAAAACGAGCCTTTCGCGATGGCTTCCGGCATCCCATATGCGACTAGGTGACCCTCCAGGATGGCTCCCGGCTCTGAACGAGTTAGTTATCTAGTGAGCTTACTAGTTCTCTAGCTAAACCAAGGATTTTTTTCGTAATAGGGAACTATTGTGCAGCTGTCCCAGCGGTTCAGGCTGTGCGTTGTCTGTCAGTGAATTTAAGATTTTTATTAAGTAGATTTAATTGCATTTGAAAGGGCATAAAAAGCTCGATTCATAATTTAGTTTAAGACAAAAGAGCTTAAGTTATTACCGTTATGGATTCGTGTTGAAGGAGTTAATATTTTAAGTCAAAAACATGTCCTCGCGCAGCCTTGTGTGATACATAAACGTGATAAGCTTTAAAGGAATTACGATATTATACCAATATTTTGACGCAATAAATTTTATTTATGACACTCATTATTGTATTTGGGAATTAAACTTAAAACTGAGATACATGTTCTACATTGTATCTAGGCTTCGGTAATATTTTATCAGCTACTAGATACTTATGTAAAGTTGATCTACCTTTAAGGTTAAACTCGGTTGGTTAAATTATACGTGGCTAAGGGCAACCAGTCCCAGAAACCTCAATAGCGTAATGGTGTCGAACAATTTACGGCATATGTTAAAAACTAACTATTCGAGGTCTTTTTCTACGTATACGATAATTATAGGGGCCGCTATCGTTGTACTCATTTATATAAGTTGCATTTTTGTAATTAAATTATCTACTTATTGTTAAAGTATTTGCAAGAACATGGTACCTATTTTTTTTTATCTAAAATGCATGTTGACAATTTACTTTTGTCCGTCTGGTGGGTTATTAAAAAATATTAGACACGTATTTTTTCTTTCTATATAATATGATAAAGCAAAAAATACGTGTCAAATATTTTTTATTATCTGTCTGACGGACTAAACAGTTTCTTTTCTAGTCAACATCCCTATTGGTTGAATTGAAAATGGTAGGTTCCCCAGAAGAAAGGAGCATGGTTGCCTGGAAGAGATCGCAGTAAGCGATAAGGCCGCCCATTGTATATTTTGTAGTGTATTACTTTTTTTTATGTAATGTATAATCTGGTGTACAATAAAGTATATATAAATATAAATAAATAAGAAAGGAAATAAGTAAGTTTTATATCTAAGTACTATTTAGTTTGAATGAATAATTGGATTCTGTCGATATTGATATTGGTTAGTTAATTAATATTATTGACTGACTTGATTTATTCATTAATGAAAGAGCTTTAAAAGTTTAACGAAAAAGATATATATCTAACCGAATGGAACGCTTTTTATGTTTGTTTAAATTTCTTGTATGTTTAATTAATGTTTTTTATGTTAAATAATTTTTGCATGCCGTAAGGCAAAATGTATCGGGACACTTAACAAAATACCATCTGAAATTCTATCTGTATACCTACATTATTGGCAAATAAATGATTCTATTCTATTCTATTCTATTCTATATGAAGAAAAGATAACTTTAACTTGGAACTTCATAAAAGTAAGAAAAATATTATGTATTTTGAATTTCGAAAACAGTCGAAAGATAACAGCTACGTTATTACGCTAAGTTATTAAAAGTTTCCAAAAACGTTAAACTTTTTAATAATTATTTGTTTATTTTATTTACAAAGACTGGTTTTATTTAAAGTAGCAAATTTATTGACGATTTTACTGACAGAAAATTAGTAACACTGATTTCCATGCGCTCTAATCATGCATTAATTGAAGCATCATAAAACATAGTACTCACGATGGCATTCCTACAACCTCAGTACATATTATTGACGACGCGGTACACTATCACACCGTTTTATTTCTCGCATGCGGCATGCGGCATCGGCCTAGCGTTAGTTCGCCACGTGTGGAACGACAACTATAGTGGAACTGCCATTATAAGTAACTTTGTAAAGTGTCTCCCGACGGTCTTGTGACGGACTTGCGACCGTGTTTCGTTTCGCACAACTGACGAATTTACGCGGACAGCGAACGCGACACGTTAAGTGCCTAATTCCATATTGATAAGCAATATAAACTGAAATTCATGACAATGGCAAATGTTTTGTTTCAAATTAGATACCTACCGACCGGTTTTACTTGTTTTTAGAATGTTTGACTTTTACTGTTTTTCTTTCTGGTAGGTACAATATACGTAGATAGTTTAATTTCATTCGTGTTTGTGATACAATACGTTTTCTTGAAGGAACTTGTGTGGGAGTACCATAATTTTCTGGGATGATGACGAGCGACGATGTAAACGTTTATCTAATCCAGATGATAGCAACGAACCGACAACCAGAAATTATCCTAGGACAATAAAATTATGAGCAAACACTGAGTGAAGTATTTCATTAAAATCTTTCAAAATAATTGTTAACAGACTTCTTATATTTTTGCTTCAAACTAAAATAATGAAAATTTTCTATTCATTTCACATATAAAACCAATACAAACAATAATTATATACAATATAACTAAAAAATAAAGTGTTACGCCGCAGCTACGCCGCCGCCCGCTACGATATTATTTGATTGTAACGTTCAATCGCAAATTGGAAAAGTGACGCTAGTTTACCGATATTATTACGAAAGTGTGCACAAAATGTAATCAAACAACTAATATTTAATAAAAACACCCGTATTGACTCCTCGTGACAAGCGTCATAAAGGTGTGAATCTCTGAATAGAGTTCCGTATGTAATGTGCGAATTTGATCAGAATAGAATCGCGAGTGGCTGACTAAAATCTAACAAACCTGTCGTCATAATTACTATTGATAATACAAATATTATTATGTAGTTATAACAGCAAATTTGCTCAGTAATTGTACAATTTATGATTCTTAAACACGTTGACATTTAAATTACTTAAACAACATTGATTACTTGGCAAAATAGCCGTCATTTGAAACTCTTGATTCATGCAATTCTGGTTTTGAAAAGTTGCTATTAATGCATATTGGGTGGAGTGCATGGGGAGGAGCTCGTGGCTAAGTAATATATATATACACGTTAAGCCGTTGATCCCAGCTGTCATTCGTGGATCTTTGACAGTCGTTACGAATCTTCAGAAGCCCGAAAGTCTGACAACCAGTCTTACCAAGGGGTATCGTATTACCCAGTTACTGAGTTGTGGAGGTCAGATAGGCAGTCGCTCCATATAAAATACGGTATTCAGCTGCATCCGGTTAGACTGCAAGCCGACCCCAACATAGTTGGGAAGAGGCTAGGCAGATTTTGGGTGGAGTGCATACGATTTGGTAGGTAAAGGTACTTTAGGTAAAAACACGTCAGGCGCATTTCAACTAACAAACTTGAATAATATTAATAAAGCTGTCCCTACTTGCTGGTGTCGAAATTAAGTATAATGATATGATACACAAGCGGTCCTTTTAATGTTGTTACATTGTGTTTTTGTAATTTATATGTACATTAAAGAATATTAATAGGCATAAAGAGTCTCCTTATTTATTTAATAAAACATAGTTTTTATCGCAATAAACAAGATCATATGACAACCAACTGATGGCACGGTGTGTGCCATGTGTCCACATTTTACAGATATGTAGGTATCATAAAAAAGACACAAATACCTAACTTAACTAGATTTCAGCAACCTCATTAATTCTAAGACCTGTAATTGTTTTACATATTTACTTTACATTTTATCTTGGTATGTAAAGCGCAGTGGAATTATTTTTTGCGTCACATTATATACTTAAGACTTAGCAAATATATAGCGGAATATAAGTATTTGATCTTAAATTCAACACTACGTGATAAATGAAACAATTATGTAGATAAGTTATCTAGTAACGTTTTATTGTTAATGAGGAAAATGACTACAGAGTACCTGTGCACTTATAGGTACTTTATCTGCTATTTACATCAAGTTCAAGTTTGTTCAAATAAAATTACGAGTACCTAGGTACACATGCGTGTGCGCAAGAGACCAGTCGGCTTCATGCAACCCTCTTAGAAAATATTTGAAATTTTCCTTGAATGCGTAATTAAATGCAAACACACTATGATTATTCTTTATTTTCATGAAAATTATATTTATAAATAGGTTAGTTATATATATAATTTCAAACATTTAATTTAATTTTTTTGTCAAAGTACGTACTTTACTAAACACGAGCGCGACGATGTATGTACTTAAAAGCACTTTCATCCAGGAAAACTGAGAATAATCCCCATAGGCCGAGATACATACCTATTCAGTTACCTATCTCTTAAACATTTTACTACAATATTTAAGACACAACTGAGGAGCTCGTGGCTAAGTAACAACAGCCGCACTGGTCGATCCATCAGGTTAAGCTACGCTTGCCGGGGTTGGTCAGTGGATGGGTGACCATCTTTACATACCGAGAATCCTCCGTGCCTCGGAAAGCACGTTAAGCCGTTGGTCCCGGCTGTCATTCATGGATCTTTGACAGTCGTTACGAGTCGTCAGAAGCCCGAAAGTCTGACACCAGTCTTACCAAGGGATATCGTATTACCCAGTTACTGGGTTGTGGAGGTCAGATAGGCAGTCGCTCCATGTAAAATACTGGTATTCAGCTGCATCCGGTTAGACTGGAAGCCGACCCCAACATAGTTGGGAAAAGGCTAGGCAGATAGATCTAAGACACGACCGAAATATTTTGAAGGAATTGAAGGAAAAACATGTATGTAAACGTTAGAGTAAGGTCGAATGCACATTATCATACTGGTCACGCATGGCTGGGCCAATTCATGTTAAGGTTTTCTTTCCAATCACGTAAGATTGGCCCATTTACAGCTGCACCATTGTGTATGGACCCGAGAAAGTGACGTGAGGGTGAGAGATACTCTGTGTGCAACATAGCTTATTTATTTTTTATGACGCAACTTTCAGGAAAATGGAAGCATCGCAGCAATAGGGATGTTGACTAGGGAAAGAAAAAACTATTTAGTTCGTCAGTCAGATAATAAAAAAATATTAGACACTTATTTTTTGCTTTATCGTATTTATAAAAAATGGTTTAGATAAAACGCATTAAAGTTGGAGTGTGGGGGCTCGCGACGACACAAGTCGGTATAAAATCTACCGGGGAGTGACGTCGTAAAAAAATAAGAAATACGTGTCCAATCTTTTTTAATTATCTACCAGACGGACAATTTTTTTTTTTTTTTTCCAACAATATCCCTATTCGTAGCAGGTGATGGCCAGTTCAGAGTTCTGCCAACTCTTTAAGGAAAAACTGTGCGTTCATGTATGGTATCATTTGTACTGTACTTAAGCTATAATTAAAAGTGGCAATATCCCAACGGTTTAAGGGTGGGCAGGCAAGTGAGAGGTCGTGCGATCGATCCCCACCCGTTGGACTATCGGCATGAACGTATTTACTTTAGAAGGAGGAGTTGACTTGGATACTTTTAATATGCAAAGCACATTGCTTTGCTAATAAGACTACGACCTATAAATATTAAATACAGGAGAAAACCCTGGTGAGTATTAATTGATTATGTACTAAGTACCTACTTAGATTGTTTAGATTATTTATACTGACTAACAAGGTAGTGTTTAAAATAAATTACGAGCTTATCTAATGATTTTCCTGGGTTATAAAAAATGTGTATGTTTTCATTATAAACTAGAGTAACTCTCTCTAGAGGACTCTGGTGAATAAATACACATTTTATGATGAAAACAAAAAAGGACGAACGTTACCTAAATGTGCTATACATGGACGAAACTCAACATTTACACTGAAAACAGTTCACCGACCTTTGTCATGATGGCATTTACATTTGATCTTTACTTTTTACCTGTCTGTATAGAAACAAAATCTTATCATTGCGTTGAGTGTATAAGAATCGGGGAAGAGATACCAATATATTATGTAGGTGCCTATTTAGACCCAAATCAATAACTAGAGAGACACATGATGCTTTTTAATTCACGTGTATTACGGAGAGCCGAAACGGAAAACATAAATTTTGATTAATGATAATAATTAACCTACTTGTCAAATGGATTATGATGGTAATTAACGAACGGCCGAACGCAGTGTGATGGTAATACGATAACTAGCTGATGCTACTATTCAGCCTTTGATATGCCTCATTTGCATTCAGCACTGCTCCTCGCGCTGCCGGCAATAATTTCCTAAATACTGCCGTACAGTTCGCATCAAATAACTTTGCCGCTCTGAAGTTAGGTTACGCATGCGCGCTGGCATACGTGCCACTGTTTTATAAGGAAGATTGACTACTGTGCAGTCATTTGTAGCCTACTTCAGAGCGGCCAAGTTATTTGACGCGAACTGTATAAGCAGGATCGAGAGAAGTATCGTGTTTACATTCTCGTCCTGCCCACTTCCCTGCTCACTACCGTGGAAGTGAGCTGAGTGTAAATGGGGTAATATAGGCTCAAACCCGCAATATGACCTATAACACCAGGTGAGCTAGCTTGCAGAATTTTGTCAAGCAAGACTCATCCTCGTTGAAGATAAGACTGTCACGCTATCATCGAATATCTCTCGACAAAATCATGACACATACCTACTTTCTTTGTCAATGCAAGCGAGGGCTGCAAGAGACCGTATTGTTAATCTTAATCTGATAAACGGTCACTGGCGTGGCCGTGAGAACGAAAGTGCTAAATTAGTGGCCATTAAATCCACCTGACCCTGACCTCGGTCTGTACTGAGATTGGCGTTTACGATACGAATAAAAGAAACAAACCAAGTCCAAGTAAATGTGGTCACGCGGGGACCACTGCAAATATTAAATTTTAATGTCAACTACATATAACAATGTATATTTAGATGCAACTTTATGATTATAACTACCATCTAGTACTCGTATCACGAACACAAAGTTAACACCACTTTTCTCCGTCGCTTACCTACCTATCTGCTGGAGCCTCAGACCAAATAAGACAGAACGCTGCGAACAATACAGTGAAGCATGCCAAAACTACACCTCCGCTCTGTTCATACAAGCTCACACGCACACATTTACAATGATATTACAATCAAACTACACCTCACAAAGTGCACACATGTTTACGAAACCGTCTTCAATCACACGGTGTGAATATCTACCAGATTATCTATTGAACACCATCAAATATTAAAGAGGTCGAAGCATGTGCTATTGCACTAATAAGTTAGAAATTAAGTTGACTAATTCGATTCACATCGTCTGTCAGTCACAACTTGAAGGTTCATAACAGCTAACCTAACCAAACTTAAGCAGTTCCTTTCAGCAAAAAAAAAGCAAAATTCAAAAGTCATTTTCAAACTAGGCTGAGAATCAGCACTTTTCGGACGTCAAAATTACATAAGACAGTCCCCCAAAACGCCTTACCCTTCACCACTTCCTAGTGCATTAGCTGGGAAGAAGGGGCGCAACAAACTCCCCAGCAGCACAGTTGTTTTGCACAGCAATTTTGAGAATAACGTAACGCGTGAAATGGGGGTATTCAAAACTGCACCTTAGCCCTTCGGGGTACTGTCGTGATGTTAGTAATGCATAATTTAACTCTGCAGAGTTCTGCACTCAAGCGATTCTGTATATATAGGAACCATGAGTGACACGACTTGATACGTCACCGGTCGATAGAGGTAGCATGTCAGCATGTGCTATTTCCGGTAAAAACAGCTGTGACATTAGGATTGACAGACGGCTGCCGAAACTGAAGCCTTTCCAAAACTGCTCGGGTATGGTTTTGTGTGATTGCATGGTATAACGACATATTGCACTCATAGTGCTACAGATACCTACAGATTTTTGTTAATAACACCATGTAGGTATATAACCCTTCTGTCCTCATCGACCTCATCATGACCGTAAAATACATACTCCTCATAAACGACCGAACCCATTGAATATAATACGTTTACCTAACTCTATCGGTTCAATCGATTGATCAAATAAACACGTTGAGCACCAATATGCACAGCTACGATAATTACTTACGAACACAGTAACATAAGGAACCGAGTATTTATATCTACCAAAAAAACTTTAAAATAAGATAAAATCCTTACCGTCATAGTCTTTCCCCATGCCAAGCACGTACGCACTTCTTAAGAGGTGACCCATTCTTGAAGCTTACGATGCTGACTTTGTGCAAATTGTAGAGTGTGCAAAAATAAATGAATCTTTACATCTAAGATACTAATAACACAATAAACACGATTATGAACTTTTAAAAGAATAATAATAATACAAATCTAGAATCTATGCAAAAAGATTACCGCGCGAGTCGGTGGAAACGATAAAGGGCTACATCTCTGTAGATATCATAGATTAATTCGATTTCGTAATGGAAGAAAGCCAATGAATGTCGTTAGTAGCGTCACCACTCTACAAGTGATGTAAACTGAGCGCTAACCGAAATTATAGGTTGAACTAAGAGAACGAACATAGAACGTAATGGAGTAGCAACGAGTTGTATAAATAAAAATAATAAAAATAAAAAACATCATAGCGTATGTTTTTTATTTTTTTAGTTTTATTTATACAATATACATTTTTTTTTGTTGTACATAGAACCTTCGCCTTTTTGGAAGCCGGTTATAAACCTATTTTGTATTACGTCTTTGATATGTTATGTTACATTTTGTCTTGTAGGCCCTCCGGTATAGACATATAGGTCATAATCATAAATCTACTGGAAAATAAAAGTTGCCAAAACGTGGCTTACTTATTTATTATAACTACCTAGTCCCTACCCTTAAAATAATCATGATCACATATATTTCATTTATGAAACATGGATATAGGATAGTGCATAAATGTGTTGTCGATTTTTGCTTGATACTTTTTATTTACATTTCCGGATAAATAAACTGTCAACCATATGCTGTCAACCCACATCCAGAACCGTCCTAATACTCCTATCTTCGTAAATGACCCAAATGTTAAGTTAATCTTTAAAAAACATCCAATACTTCTGTCATCATAAAATAAATAACGATATCAAAACATTAATATTTTGAGAACACGAACATAAAAAGAAAAATCAACATGGTCGATTCCACAGTAGCTGTCGTCCCGTCGTCAGATGTTGACATAAGCAAGGGAACAATGAAGCTATCTGGCATGCGTGCGCGCAGCCGAGCCGCGCATGCAAACACTGCTACTCCGAGATATCAGTGCGAGCTATAGCGGATAATGCTACTGAAATTCAGCAGGTACCAACAAACTGCAAGGTAATTTTCCCATGAAAGGTATTTCAGTCAAGAGCTACTCTTGACTGAAATACCTACTTAGGTAAGATATATTTTAATAAAAGTAGGTTAAACTGTTACCTACGGGGATAGACAGTCTAATCTTACCGTACTCCATTAGGAATGATACCTGCTTACCTCACAACAGTTTTCTGCCTGGATTTCATAGGCTCGAAGGAGGATACGATCATTCGATGTGTGTGATTTTCATAGTAAATTAAATTTCTACAAAACGCCTCGATCATAAAATTGTGATTATAAATATTGAGTTTACTGACACGTACATATAACAAAATACGTCTGACCTAAAACGTTAACTTTTTCAGTTATTATAAGATTACGTCTTCTTTTGTTGTTGTATGTTAGGATTGTGTTTCTTCCTATGTGAATCTCATATGACCTGTGACCTACGGAACCTAATAATTTTGTAGTCACATCCTCACCTATTAAATACACAGGCGGTAGGTACAGCACCTACTTCTAACTTGTTTAAAAACATCGAAGTCGCTCAGTTCGTCACTTGAACTGACGGCCTATGTACGCACTGCTATGATATATCTCTTACATTTTACAACCAGTAGGTAATATAACTACTTATATTTATTATCTTAGGACTCCCCCAAGGTCGCAATCTTAAAATAAAAAGTTACCTGTATAAAAACATTGTGTCCTCTACTAGATACACCTAATAAGTATCCGAATGATAACTTTATTTACATATGTAAGTAACTTTTTTATTATCTCTAGATAAAAAAAAAGAAAATGTATTTATTGTGACTCCCACAGAAAGATCACAAACTAAACAAAACACATAATGATAAAAGTATAAAAAACAAAATTATATAAAAAGAAAATAAAAACAGAAAGTCCTGTACGACTTCAAAAGGCTCCTAACATGATGCTGTGAAATTTAAAAATAAGTGTCGGGCCGAAAGGGCCCGAAATCAAGGTGTAGTACCTTGATTTCGGGCCCTTTCGGCCCGACACTTATTTTTAAATTTACGCAAATTTAAATTTACGCCGACAGTTGTTATGCAGGTATCTATATAAAAAAAAAAAAAAAAAAAAAAAAAAAAAAATGTTTATTTATTCACTTACGTAAATAACAATGTTAGGTTTGGAGTCACCTTTTAAGCATAGATTTGCTTGTATTAGGTGGTTCCGCTCCTCCAGTTTACAATAATTCTACAAATGTGTGAGAAATAAGCCAAAAGATTCATTTAAAACTAATTAACATTTTATAACCCATTATTATATTAGTAAGGGCACTGGGTGTAAAATATGTTTGTGAGTTTGTGTGTGGGTTCGTTTGTGTGCGTGTGTGTGTGTGTGTGCTTGTGTGGGTGTCGGGATGAAGTGCGGATGTGTGTAAGATAAATGTGGTTTGCGTACCGTGGGGGTGTGTAGTGTGTATATGTGTACAAATTATATGTGTTTCTTAGTTATGTGATCTTGTGTAGGATATCTTCGATTTCTTCGTAACTTTTGCTCTTGAGCCATTCAGTTAGTGTTTTTTTGCAGTCGTGGTATGTCATAGAGTAGATGGCACATTGTTCATTGAGAGCGTTATATATACGGGGGGATTTTTTAATAAATTGCCTTGTAGCAAATGTAGTATTCACTGGACAATCTTCAGCTACTTTATTCTTTCTCCTAGAATGTGTTTTGGAAGTAATGTAGGGAAGAGATTTGTGTTTTTTTAATGTAATCTGCAGGACATAGAGTTTCCTAACAGACAAAAGGTTTGAGGTTAAGTATAAACTTTCCGTGGGGAATCTAATCGGTTTGAAGTACATGACTTTTAGTAAAGCTCTCTGTGCCCTCTCCAGCTCCAAAAACTTTATTTTAGATGCTCCGCCCCAGATTGGCAAACAGTACGTAAGTATAGATTGACCCAGGGAGACATAAATTTGCTGGATAAGATCCTTAGTAGCCACATGTCGAAGAGATTTGAAAGTCCAAATCAATTTCCTCACTCTGTTCATTATTAGTTCTAGGTGCAAGTGCCACGATAGCCTTTGATCAAGCATAACACCAAGGTATTTAGTACTGGATACTTTGTTGATTTTTAAACAAGAGCAGGTGGTGTTAGTAGAGCTGGAGCAGGTATGGATTTTAATCTGAAGATCTTGTGATGGCTGGGCACGGTCAAATATAGAAAAGCAGATGTAATTGGTCTTTGAAATATTCAAAGTTAAAAGGTTCTGATCGAGCCAGGTAGCTACTGTAGACAGACCACGTTCGGTGATGCGACCGACGCTGTCCCATGTTTCTCCCGAGAAAACAATTGCTGTGTCGTCAGCGTAAGAGAAAATGTGGGCACCTTCGATACTCATGTTACATAGGGTGTTTATATAAATGAGGAACAGCGGCGGCCCGAGCACGCTACCCTGTCCTACTCCGTAAGTGACTATTTCTTCGGAACTCGTGACTGATCCTATTTTAACTACGTACCTGCGTTTATTCAGGTATTCCGCGAAAAGTTTAAGTGGTAATCCCCTTATGCCAATGTCTTCTAGCCTATGTAAAAGTGTGGGGACAGAGACTGTGTCGAAGGCTTTTTTAATGTCCAAAAAGACAGCCAGACACTTTTTTCGATCGTCCACTCTTTGAGTGACGATAGATGTCAGCGCTAGGATTGCGTCTTCAGTAGACTTTCCCTGTCTAAAGCCAAACTGTGAGGGTGAAATTATTTTATTTTGTGTTAAATATGTACTTAAGCGTTTATTTATTAATCTTTCGACAATTTTAGACAGGGAAGGGAGGACGGATATCGGCCTATAGTTGGACGGATCAGCTCTGTCACCACACTTATGGACAGGTGTTATTACAGCTTGTTTCAGGGCCGTGGGGAAGCTTCCTTGTTCAAAACATAGGTTAATAAGGTGTGAAATGATTGGTGAAATAATAAACCTGGCAGATTTCAAAAAACTTACGGGGATTTTGTCCCAGCCAGTAGCACTGTCGGATTTTAGGCTTGTAATTACGGTTGCTACTTCTTCAGCGTCAGAGTTGAGCAGTACAAATGATGAGACCGGTGGGTTTGGAACGTTCGTAAGTATGTTGGGGTCTTTGTGAGCCTGTCTCTCAGGATTATTTATTATTTCGTCAGCAAGATGCTTTCCAACGGTTGAGAAGTATTCATTTACTTTATTCACCGCTTCGAGAGGGGTAGCGGCTGATTCCAGCAATTCTATGTTTTGTGTCTTAGGTGGTTTTCGTTGGGTAATATTGTTTATTGTTTGCCATAGCTTTTTGGAGTTTTTATGTGTCTTATAAAGCTGTTCACGATCGTATTTACGTTTTTGTTTCTTAATAACGCTGTTGCAGTAGTTCCTGTATCTCCTGTAAGTGATTTTTAGTATCTCATTATGAGGGTCTAGTTTTAACTTTTTTTGCATATTGTTGCGGTTATGTATACAGCGCAGCAAGCCTATGGTCATCCAAGGTTTAATTAATCTATTTTTCAGGGGGATTTTTATTACAAGTGTACTGGAAGTGAGACATTTTTGTAGTAAAGTTATTAAATTATTTATTAGTATGTTGGGGTTATTTAGGTCTAAAAGTTCTTGAATGTTGCTACTTTGTAAGAGCTCGAGTGAATATTCTACGTTAATTGAGGTTTTAGTTTTAAAAGATTTGTGTTTGTTCATCAATTCAGACAGTTTTAGGAAAATCATAAAGTGATCGGTGATAGTGGTCTCGATAATTGCTATGGATGCTGATTTTTTATTAGGTCTAAGCTTTAGAATAAAATGATCTAGACAGCTTTTGTCTCGAGTGGGGTGCGTATGTCCAGGTAGTAGGCCGTGCATTGCTAACATGTTTAAATAATTAAGTCGATTGGATCTTTCGTATGATTGCTCTTCTTGCTTGTGTATTAAGTTTATATTGATGTCACCCGTAACAATTACATTTTTATTTGAAGAAAGGGTAGCTAAGTGTTGAGATAAAGAGTTTATGAAATCATCTGCATTTGTATTTGATGGAGAGCGATATATCCCTATGACTATGATATCGGGTTTAATTTCAACCTGTATACAAGAAGCGTGAGTTAATTTTATCTCTTTTGTTTTAAAAATGCACCTGTTAGTAACAAAGACGACGACACCGTCAGCTTTATTTAAATGCTTAGTGGTGTAGCTTGTAGCGTAGTTTTGTATTTGAGGAATATTTTTATTTGGGTTTAGCCTGCATTCACTTAAAACAATAATATCTGTGTTAAAATGTAGATCGGCTAGGTTCAACTGCAAGTCATCAAAATTTAAATAGATACTTCTTATATTTTGTGAGATAATCGTAAAATCAGAGTTTTTAATCTTTACAGTCGTACTAAAATTGCGAAGGGAAAAGTTTGATACTTGGGCTAATTCTATGTTATCTATTTCAGCTATTGTTTCCAGCGTTCTATCCATAATTGTCTCTAACAGGGCTTAGGTGCAAAAAATTGTAGTCATATAGGATTTTAAGTGTATGTGTTTTTGTACGTAATATGTATGGAATGGTCTGTATGAAAGGTTTAATCGTGTATATTTTGTTTGTGTGTGTGTGCGTTATAATTACAGACTTTGTACTCCTTAATCTAGTTAGTAATAAAATAATGATAACTAATTTCAACATATTAATAGTAACCTTAGAGCTAATAGAATTTAACAAATAACAGTAAGAAAGACTATTGTGCTTATAATTTATACATGTGACGTAGTTATCAATTAGGACTAGTCATAGTTGTCGCATAAGCTTATTAACTTGCATTTCGCTTTTTATTATTATTTTCGGCGAAACATCATCTTTTTTGACGCAGACTTGGCCAAAGGAAGTCCAGCAGTATTTGTAGGCTTTGGATTTAACTAGATCGCGGGCCAGAAAATATAAGCGCGCACCCTTAGTGGTGAGCTGCTCTGATACGTAGATTGGGGTGTATTCATTAGTAGTAAATCCTAGATGTTTTGCACATAATTTATCTTTGTTTCCTCTGTTGTACGTGCGGGCCGAATTCAAAAAGTCAATTTTTAATATAGATGATGCTAGTTCGACGACAATCGGTCCGTTTTTTACGTCGCTGCGTTTGTTTGGAATTCGGAAAATGTCCTTTATGTCGTTTTGTTGGATAGGGCATTTAGTCTCATTTGACAAATGTGTAACCATTTTTATTAAGTCACTTCTAGTTTCGTTTTGGATTTGTGGTGCGTTTTTTCCTCTATCGTGGTTTTACGGCTTCCGCGCTGAAGATCTTCGATTTTATCTTCTAGTAGGATTATGTACTCTTCATCCTTCTTAGCCTTTATTTCGATTACCTCGATCTTCTTCCTTAGCTCTTCATTTTGAGAAGTGAGAAAGGTCTATATATAATAGTAATAAACCCGTTTATTTTTCCGAACTTTGGGTACATCGTTTGTTAGCATTAAGTATTAGTATTAGGGCCAAAAGCAAATCACAGCACGTCCTCCAACTGTATCCATTGTGCTCTGTCCTCTCCAACTCTGGTACAGTATGGTCCCAGGGTTTGACGGATATCGTCTTCCCATCTTGTTTTTGAGCGCCCCCGTTTTCTAATACCTCTAGTTTCCTAGTATCTCTTGGGTACCACAGGGTTTAGAATGATGTGGGTATTCCTACAGGGTACTAAGAGATCCATCACATACCCACGCATTCTGTGCATCAAACTAATAACATTGAACTAAATTAATTGCTGGGAAACGACTTTTATTTTTGGTGTGTAAAATCGATGTTTACAGAAACGCGCAATGAAAAAAATTATGGATATTTAAGGAATGCATTTTAGTTTAGCGTACCTATAGGTGAAAATGAAAAAGTGTAAATTATGCATAAATGTAAAAAAAGCAGCTAAGTCTGCCAACAAACTGCTTTGCAGTTTGGCAGAGGTAATAAGTATATTTTGTTTAAAAATTATTTCTGTGAATAAAAACAACGTTGCTTTTTTTTATGTTAATTTAAAACATTTACACCTTGTTTTCGTGAAAAATTGAAAACAATAGTATATAGTTACTTACCAACCTAAGGTTGACTTGTTCTTATTCTTGAAATCATCTAAATATCTGTAGGTACCTACCTCATAATTCGTGTCCTTCACCCCACAATCCTCACTTTTGAAAAGTTCATGAAAATCAATTTTGAAAACGCCAAAAAATAGTCAAGAAATAGTCATAAATAGTCACCAAGGTTAAAAAAATAGTCGCATTATGGTTCCGAAGATACAGCTATACGTTGGTGAGGATTGTGGGGTGAAGGTCTCCACACAATCCTCACCTCAGTCCAAGCAAACGGCTGGGAGTACCGACTTGGTTTCAATTCCAAAAAATAGTCAATAAATAGTCATAACGCTATGCCAAATCTCGAAAATAGTCATTAAGGGATTCCAGAGATATAAAGGGGTCTTGGTGAGGATTACGTGGAGAGCCTTTCTCGCCACAATCCTCACCTGATTACCGCGGAACGCCTAGGTTTTTGAATTTGAATTTGATGTCAAAAAATAGTCAATCGTCAGTCGTCTCGAACCATGATAATTTTGACTTGGTTTACTATGTAGAAGTATGTTAAACTTCCACGTCAACTTCTACATACATTTTGTTTTGGTACAGTCGCGAACAGTAAAATTGTAAATCTATTTTAATAGTGTTGTGTTGTTGTGTGTAGTGTTGTGTTAATTTAAAACAGTAATAAAATATTGTAGTTACACTTACGTTTAATTTTTTTTCTGTCAATGTTTAATAAATACCTACCTAGCTGTACATAATATTCCTAAAATTTTTCCGGTTGACTTTATTAGACCAAATAAATGTATTTATTTCAGATAAATTTGATTGTAGTATGAGTAATTAAGACTGTCTATCAACTTATATATTATGTACAGCTTGGTAGGTATTTATTAAACTTTGGTTGGTGGGTGGGTTGGTAGTACCTTGGTTGGTGGGTGGGTTGGTAGTAACTTGGTTGGTGGGTAGGTTGCTGGGTAGGTTGGTGGGTAGGCTGGTGGTTAGGTTGGTTGGTGAGTAGGTTGCTGGGTAGGTTGGTGGGTAGGTTGGTGGGTTGGTTGGTGGGTTTGTTGGTGGGCGGGTTGGTGGTAGCTTAATTGGAAGGTAGGTTGGTGGGTAGGTTGGTGGGTAGGTTGGTGGGTAGGTTGGTGGGTAGGTTGGTGGGTAGGTTGGTGGGTAGGTTGGTGGGTAGGTTGGTGGGTAGGTTGGTGGGTAGGTTGGTGGGTAGGTTGGTGGGTAGGTTGGTGGGTAGGTTGGTGGGTAGGTTGGTGGGTAGGTTGGTGGATAGGTGGGTAGGTAGGTTGGTATGTAGGTTGGTTGGTGGATAGGTTGGTAGGTAGGTTGGTGGGTAGTATGGTGGGTAGGTTGGTTGGTGGGTTGGTTGGTGGGTTGATTTGTGGGTAGGTTGGTTGGTGGGTAGGGTAGGTTAGGTTAGTGGGTAGGTTGGTTGGTGGGTAGGTTGGTGGTAGGTTGGTGAGTAGGTTGGTTGGTGGGTAGGTTGGAGGTAGGTAGGTTGGTGGTAGATTGGTTGGTTGGTTGGTGGGTAGGTGGGTGTATAGGTTGGTGGTAGATTGCTGAGTAGGTTGGTTAGTGGGTAGGTTGGAGGAAGGTAGGTTGGTGGGTAGATTGTTTGGTTGGTTGGTGGGTAGGTTGGTGGTAGGTTGGTGAGTAGATTGGTTGGTGGGTAGGTTGGTGGTAGGTAGGTTGGTGGGTAGGTTGGTTGGTTGGTGGGTAGTTTGGTGGATAGGTTGGTTAGTGGGTAGGTTGGTAGGTACAAACTAACCCAAACATAAGGAGGCTATCTTGTTTAATTGAGGATATCGTATGGCGAGCTTAATACCAGCTCCATCATCAGATCCTGGACACCATCTTGGGATATAGTTCTTGTCAAGACAAAACCAACGAGTTCAAACTCAACGACTCTATCTTATTTAGTTGAGGAGTACCTAACAACTAACTACTAAACAAGATAGGCTTGTTTTGTTTCGGCCATTTGGAATTGTTTTGACAAGTACGTACGTTATCCCAGAGTGTAATCTGATGATGGAGCTGGTATTAAGCTCGCCATACGATATCCTCAATTAAACAAGATAGCCTCCTTATGTTTGGGTTAGTTTGTACCTACCAACCTACCCACCAACCAACCTATTCACCAATCAACCCACCAACTAACCTACCCACCAATCAACCTTTCCACCAACCAACCTAACACCAACCTACCCACCAACCTACCCACCAACCAACCTACCCACCAACCAACCTACCTACCAACCAACCTACCCACCAACCAACCTATTCACCAACCTACCCACCAACCAACCTATCCACCAACCAACCTAACACCAACCTACCCACCAACCTACCTACCACCAACCTACCCACCAACCAACCTACCCACCAACCAACCTACCCACCAACCAACCTACCTACCCACCAACCAACCTACCTACCAACCAACCTACCCACCAACCAACCTACCTACCAACCAACCTACCTACCCACCAACCAACCTACCCACCAACCAACCTACCCACCAACCAACCTACCCCTATTTTTTATCTCTACTACAATATTGTATTACTGTTTTAAATTAATATACAATACTATTAAAATAGATTTACAATTTTACTGTTCGCGACTGTACCAAAACAAAATGTATGTAGAAGTTGACGTGGAAGTTTAACATACTTCTACATAGTAAACCAAGTCGAAATTATCATGGTTCGAGACGACTATTTATTGACTATTTTTTGACACCAAATTCAAATTCAAAAACCTAGGCGTTCCGCGGTAATCAGGTGAGGATTGTGGCGAGAAAGGCTCTCCACGTAATCCTCACCAAGACCCCTTTATATCTCTGGAATCCCTTAATGACTATTTTCGAGATTTGGCATAGCGTTATGACTATTTATTGACAATTTTTTGGAATTGAAACCAAGTCGGTACTCCCAGCCGTTTGCTTGCACTGAGGTGAGGATTGTGTGGAGACCTTCACCCCACAATCCTCACCAACGTATAGCTGTATCTTCGGAACCATAATGCGACTATTTTTTTAACCTTGGTGACTATTTATGACTATTTCTTGACTATTTTTTGGCGTTTTCAAAATTGATTTTCATGAACTTTTCAAAAGTGAGGATTGTGGGGTGAAGGACACCATAATTCCTATGTAAGTAAAACGAATCTATAGTCAGGTAGCGTATATTTGCTCAACTATTTCGAACCACTGAAACCAATCCCTTGGCGATGTCTCAGAAAATAAAAATGTCACAATATATGTACCTACAGTTAACATGACGTGATAAATTCACCGGAATAACCTTGTGCTACGTACCTTACGAAAACAACAAAATAAATATTGAGATACCTACGCCAAACTTGTGCAATTGTTTAGAATGTTCAAATACACATTCTAGCATATTCATTACTAGCTTCTGCTCGCGACTTCGTCCGGCCTATAACCTTCAAGAATTGGTCTAGGTATGCAATAAAAAAGATTTTTTAAATTTAAATTCGACTGGTAGTTCCGGAGATTAGGTAGGTAGCCCTTACATACAAACTTACAAACAAACCTCTTTATAATATTATATTATTCAGAGGTTTAGATTATAAGAGGAAGTATAGATTCCGTGTGGTGCCGGACGTAAAGAATAGTATCCTATTTCTTCCCATGGGTGTCGTAAAAGGCGACTAAGGGACTTACTAGAGAATGGGCAGTAGCGTTCTCTATGCATTTTTAACACCATACTGCGA
This sequence comes from Agrochola macilenta, assembly GCA_916701695.1. Lineage (NCBI taxonomy): Eukaryota > Metazoa > Arthropoda > Insecta > Lepidoptera > Noctuidae > Agrochola > Agrochola macilenta. The sequence continues at coordinate 13,404,084 of OU753562.1, forward strand.
TCGCCAACCCTCCTGCCAAGCGTGGCGATTATGGCAAACCCCCCCATTTGAGGGAGGCCTATGTCCAGCAGTGGACGTCTTTCGGCTGAAATGATGATGATGATGATAAGTATACCTAGATGAAGTATGTAGATACTAGTATGCATAAGAAAACCTCTCGTGGTGAACGCAAATTATTACCTACTCCTGGGCTCGTGGTTCGATTACCTACCCAAAAGTACGCTTTTCTGTGCACATTATCTAAATACCTAGGCATGGGGTTTACCGCCCCTACATGCCACTTGTGTTTAAAGTCTGCGGCACCATCACGCAGTCGTCTTTATATACTTATCCCTTCGAATACCTAAGCAAAATTTTTTTTATGGCGTTTTTCCGGATTATTACTGAGGAAATAACCGTTCACTCGTCAGGAAGCGAACAGTTCCTTTCATTCATAGTGTAGATGAACATAAAACATAATAGGTAGGTAGTAAGTTACGAGTACTTACCTACTTACAAAACCTATATTTTACATCCAGATGAAAACTGCTAAGTAATTTTGGAGGACTTTTCTTTGCTCTTTGACAAACCTTGCTATACGCAGAAGATCTTTTATTAACGTCTAAAAAGGAAAGACAGTTAAACGATACAAAATTCTTCATAAATACAAATAGATAAATGTTAAATTTTCGAATATATCGTTTCGGAAATGTGCTTAGCAGAAAGTAAATTGAGCGTGAAATGACAGCCGGGAGCTGGCAACGCCTTGCTTCACGAATTTGGGTCAATTTTCGTCAGTAGCAGGGACACGGTACCCGGGCCCTTCCTTCCGTGTTCTATTTATATCTGTTAGCCGTAAACCGAAATAGGTGTTGTAATAATAAATATGCACGTCAATATAGCTTGTCAGTTTGTTGCGTAAAGTTACAACATGCTTATTTCAGGATGACATAAAATATTTAGTGTCCTTTACACAATATCCGTATCCGCGGCATTCTTGCTTACCTACTCCTGTAGTGAAGATTGTAAAAAAGTTGCAGATTTTGCAATACAGGTGCCTCAACCGAACCATAGTTTGAAAATTGTCGAAGGCCACATTTTTTTTTTTTTGGGATTTCATCCTTCAGGTCAACCTAGGAGGTTGCCGGCTGCTTAACCGGAATTTCCTGTGGCTGCCTCAATAAATTAAGGCCTCCAGCCAGGGCATACAACTTAGAAACTAAAGGACTACACGCTAAGGGCACCCCAGTGGGATAAGGACCTCGGGTTAGGGCGTCGCTGGGGAGGACAGCAAGGGACAGGCTGGATCGGATTTAACACCACATTTTCAGAAATGGGATAAGTAAGTACTCACTACCTACCTAAATTGTACGGGGGTGACGAATGAATAATAACTTATGACTGAGTAAAAAAGAATAGGTTCAAGGTTGCCTGGAAGAGATCGCAGTAAGCGATAAGGCCGCCCATTGTATAATTTGTAGTGTATTACTTTTTCTTTATGTAATGTATAATCTGGTGTACAATAAAGTATATATAAATAAATAAATAGTTTGTAACTCCACGTAAACCGTATTCATTAACACTTTTGACTCCACCCATTTTTCATAGAATACATACGCCATGCCGCCATACATATTGCAAGTTAACCCTCGAGGAGTGTCACCGTATTAGGTTTGAAATTCTTATCGCTATACTTGGTATATCTGGGGAAATTTTCATGTACAGGGGTTGAGGACGTGAAATAATGAAAAATAAGAAAAAGTGTAAGTAATTGTAGTTCCTGAAATAAGCAATAGCATATAACGGACATACAAACGAAGTTGCACCACAATAAGTGTTATATTTTACCGTTTTGATAAGGAACCCTGAAAAACGTCGATTTTTAAACTCATCCTCGTGTTTAAAACTTTAAAATTAAATATTTATTGTGAATATTTGTAACCGTGAAAATAGTTTTCCACTCTTGAACTACGGACCTTCTGACCCCCAATTTTAGAAAATAAAAATGTTTGTCTAATATTGTCTTATTAAAATATACAACTGATTTTATTTTCACACTAGATATATTTGAAATGACGCCCCGCGAGAGCTCCCGGTATCCCATATGCGACTTGAGAGAACCAGAGGGCTCCCGGCGTAGAACGAAACTGAGGTAAACAAAACATGTACCTAGTTAGTAGGTTACACTGGCGGCAAGCTGGTGACGTGATGGTGGATAGTTCAGCACCGGGGTAACACAAATATAATAGCAATCGATTGCAATGCCTTTTATTTTGACAGTTCAGCCACGTTCATTGCGTTATTTACATTAATTGTTGAGCAGACGAATTTATCAAACATATGAAGCAATGAATGAGGAATTTCCTTCAAAACCCAAGTTACGCAATTAAGGAGGCTTTCATGTACCTAATTTCATGACGCATCTATAAAGTTGCGGTGCAGTTGCAGTTTGAATGAGTGAATGCGCTCGGAAATACTAATTAACTATTTTAGTTAGATACCTACGCTACTTGAAGTAGCCTACAGTTCTTCAGTTCTCGTAACTACCTACCGTCCTTATAACAAAATGTACGTACTTGGTGCATTTTCAACAATTATCTACACTACGAGCACCAATATGTATCCACATAGCAAAATTCAAAACCGATTTTCGCATGGAACAACGACTGCAACTTTGTGATAAGACCTATTTCATACTAGTGTGGGTTCCAAAATACTATGTTCGTAACAACATAAAATTACAATCACCACAGTAGGAGAAAATCACTTTTTAAATTTTCTAAGTGTATACATATTGGTGCTCGTGACTGTACAGTCGGACACAACTTAGATGTAGAATCGGTAAAACAAAATAAAATATTTTGGTTTGATGATTTAATTTGTTGAATTTCCTCCTAGATTGGTTAATAGGTACACACGGCTACACATCAAGCTATACATTTCCAGTTTATGCTGATCTCGCATTGTATAGGAATCCGTACAAATGTGAGGTCAGCTTATACTGGAAATGTATAGCTTGATGTGTAGCCGTGCGTACGAGGGTGATACGATGAAAGTTCTTAGAAAATCAAAAACTGAACAAACTACCTACCAAGTTATTAGTTTTAATATATATTTTCAAAATAGTGTCCATTTACATCATATACATCGCTGCATCCGATGGAACCACTGAGAAAAGTACTTTGCCCACTCGTCCTTAGGGGTCTCTTCGACGGCATTTTAAAACGCAGCCTGCTTCCCCGGCGTCCATAAAACGTTTTCCTCGAAGATTTTCTTTTATTTTCGGAAATAAATACAAATCGCAAGGTGCGAGGTCGGGGCTATAGAGCGTGTGACCCAGTAATTCCACGTCTGACGTCGCCAAGTAGTCGATTGTTTGCTTGGCGGTGTGGAACGAGGCGATGTCGTGTTGAAGGAGGATCCTACTGCGAGGTCGTTTCTCCCGAACTTTTTCCAAGACAAGTGGCAAACAATTGTTAGTGTACCACTCAGCAGTAACTGTTTTTCGATCCTCTAAAACAATTGTTGCCACAATCTTTTTCCCACGCTTCGACCTCTCTTCACTTTAGTTGGCAACTCCTCGGAAGGAAACACCCAGACAGCAGACTGTCTCTTAGTTTCAGGATCATAACAATAAATCCAGCTTTCGTCACCCGTAAGTATGTCGAACACAGCATTTGAGTCACCTCCGTTAAATCTTTGAGCCATTTCACGACACCAATCAACACGACGGAGTTTTTGGACCTCTGTCCTCAAATTATGAGGTATCCACCGGGCACAAAGGTTCCTGACCGCTAAATGTTCATGGAGGATTTTGTGCACTTGACTCATACCGATGATGCCTAAGCTTGTCCGAATCTGCTGATAAGTCACTCTTTTTTCAGTCTCTATCATACGCCGCACAACACTGATGTTATCTTCAGTCGTTGCCGTAGAAGGCCGTCCCTCACGCAGATCATCGGTGAGATTAGTGCGACCACGTTTTAACTCATTAAACCAGTTGTAAACAGTGGCATGAGATGGGGCTTCATCGTGAAACGCCAATCGAAGTCTATTTTTCTTGTTGACTTAAATGACATCGAAAGTCATAAAAAATCATTGTACGAAAATTTTCTCGCGTTAAATTCATGCTGACGTGACACAGACAATTTTAACCGCCAAATTGTAAACAAATGACAAATTAATAAAATACATAGGTACATACACAATAATAATGGAAAAGAGTTCCATTTTCAAAATTTGAACGTATTTTTTTATTATATCGTTTACAAGTGGCCAGTTCTAAAAACTTTCAGTGTCGCCCTCGTATTTGATACTGCTAATCCAGACGAGGTTACACTTATCAGTCTTCATAGAATATTCACAATTTGTGAAGCCGAAATGGCAGCGACATCTTTTTCTCGGTGTGTCGTTCTATATAATGAGAATATTAATGTCAGATATAGTTATATCCCTAGGGATATAGGTATATTCTGTAATATAGTTATATCAAAGCGGTTCCTAACTGTCTAACTAAGCCTAAACGAGCAATATTTGTTTAAATACATAACTTTCATAAAAATCGTTAAAGCCGTTTTCGAGAACGTATATATTTGTAATTACGTTCTCGAAAAAGGGCTTTAACGATTTCGATGAAAGTTGCAATATAGGGTTTACGGGGTCGAAAAGTCGTTTTCCCAGAACTGGAAGCACAGCTCGGTTGTCCAAAGTTTAGGAACAAGAATAATGACAATTACGCTCTACTCGATCAAAGGCTAACTAGGGCCGGCGCTGGATACCACCATCGAGGAAACGGAACGTTCACAGTGGTCGATGATGGTAAAAGATTTTAAAAAGAGAGGAGGTTTACCAGCTATCTAATTACGCAACACATTTTCGTAAACGATTACGACTAATCTGTTTCATTTTGACAGTTCAACAACATTCATTGCGTTATTAACGTTGTTGAGCAGATTGTTTTTCGATCTTATGGAGCAATGGATTAGCAATTTCCTTCAAAACTCTCGGATTGTGATTGAAAGTGTGTTACGCGATTAGGATGCTGGCTGTAGACGGGCATGGTGAGATTTGTGATTGTCATGTTTATTCTTATTTTCATGTCTTTTTTGGTTCCTTCTTACATAATAATGTCCTTATAATCAAGAACTGTATAAAATCATTAGTTATCGTTATTAGATTAGTTTCTCAGCCTTTTTATGTAACGTTATTAACAGTATGGTAAATTGTGTTTAGCGTTCATTCGACCTGTGTTTGTTTGTTGTAAGTCGCCATGACAACGGGCCTCATCGCCCTATCGCATTTCAAGACAAATAACCTTATGTAAATTAATGGTAATGCCGAGGTCATCTGATATTAGAACTAAAGCATTTTCAATATGTAGGAAATTAGTTTTCGAAAGCGTAAATAAAAGGTCCTAGGATTCGATCGATATAAAATTCGGATTGGATTCGGATCGATTGACTTTGAAAATAATAAGGCAAGTGTTTTGTTTAATTATTTTATTAACTCTAACAGCAGTCTTAAGATGGCTCTAGACCAGTGCACAGTGGTTCCCAAAGTTGACTGGACCGCGATTCACCTAACAAAAACTTCAAAATTTGGGACTCACCTCTTTGCTATCATGGAGGGAAAAAATAGGGCATAAATATGAATGTACGACTGTTCAAAAAGGAAAAAAAACATTCAGTTACAATCGAAAATTTTGGTACTTAATTAAATACAAGGAGTGCTATTTCTTGAGAAGGATGTATTTGTTTCCTACTTTTTGCCATTATAGCATCACCATCAACTTCAGTTTTAGTTACTTTTAATCGCCACGAGTTTGTTAAGTCCAATTTATTTCGGTATTTCGTTTTTATATTAATAATTACTGAAAAACAATTTTTTAGGGCCCTACTAATATTCGCTCGCGATCCACCAGTGCTGCTGTGGGTCGCGACCCATCGTTTAGGAACCACTGCTCGTAGACTGTGCTAATAGCTACGGGCTTATCTGAGCTATTTTCGACATTTATATTAAGTAGTCATTTATATGGTGTACTACTGTCTACCAACATCATATAAGACTGCCTATTATATTTCTATCTACGCTTACTATCATCTTCATCAGCTTATTATCAAATACGAAAGGTTCCCATGAAATCAATTTAATTATTTATTTTCAGACAACAGTCAAATCAATTGTATTGTTAACAAAAAATATTTCGAAGTATCCATATTTCTAATAAGTCAAACAACAGCCGGAAAAAAACAAATAAAAATAACTTGGGATTTTTATTATTATTTAAATTATACACTGGTAGGTCAAACAAAGTCAGGTTATACAAAGTCAAGAAAGCAATCGCGATCTTTATCCTTACATAATATAAAACAATTACATATTATAAAACAAAGTCCCCTGCTGCGTCTGTCTGTCTATCTGTCTGTCAGTCTGAACGCGATAAACTCAAAAACTACCGAATGGATTTTCAAACGCTTTTCACCAATGGACGGAGTTGTTCATGAGGAAGGTTTTGGTGTACAATTCATTAATGTTTTGTGTAAATTGGCTGTAATACGAGTATAACGATTATTTTGCCGCCTGAGAGCTTTACTGGCGTGCACTGCGTAAACCGTGAGAGATAAATAAATGTATGTTCTATTTACAGTGTTATTTCCGAAGCTATTTTGCGGTATTATATAAATCCTTATCCAATAAAATATGTTATTTAAAATGGCCATTTCATTTAGATTAAAATATGTATTAAAATATGACATCATAATAATATCATTAAAATTAATATTTTAAAAGATTCTAAATTCAAAATTACGCGTCACCAAATAATTATGGTTGATACCAATGCGGGGCAGCGGTAGGAGTCAATAACCTTTTCCTCGGCTATTAGGTATGTAATCCCGGTAATAAAATACCCGATGGGTACGTACGTACCCGTCGGGTATTTTTCCACGCGGGTGAAGCCGCGGGCAAAAGCAAGCTTTTTATAAAAAAATTAAAGAAGAAGTTTAATTTATATGATTATTTTTATTAGAGCTAAGACAGGGATGTAAACAAAGTATCGTGGATAATGACGTCACATGTCCGCGACAGTAACGGACGTTTGAAACCGGAGTAGATTTTTTTTCTTCTTTCAATGATTCAGTAAAAAAAAGCTACATGCATTTTCCTTATTCACACAATAACTTAATATATTATGACATAGGGGCTAAACCGGCTTCCGAAAATAGATATGCATACAATTCAGGTCTAACATAAGGGCCAGGCCTCCACGTAGCCACGTAAACACCTAGAATATCTTCATCTCGGCAATGTGCTATATTTTCTGAAACAAAATATTTACGATAATTAGGTAAGTCCTTATATAAAGTAATGCTCTAACTCAGGGGTTCCCAATCTTTTAACATACGCGCCCCCCTAACTTTAAATTACTACGCCCCCTGAGTTACTTTGTCGACATATGCAGAAAAGTATAAGAGTGTAAAGCGAGCGAAAGTGAGGGCGAAAAATGATGTACAATTTCGGATTCGTTACGGAATGGAAGAGCAAGTAAACCGCCTCGGATAGGTTCGGTTTTCTTTAGTCTGTTCATACAGAAGTAGAAATAGTAGATTATAAAACAAGTGAAAAAAAAGGGAATTTAATTCGAGGGACTAAGTTGGATCCCGAGAGCAGCGAAGGATTCAAGAGTAGAATCCCGAGCGTAGCGAGGGATTCTAGATTTGAATCCTGAGCGGAACGAGGGATACAAGGACCGAGATAAATTATTTTTTCACGAGTTGTGTACTCTACTTTTTACCATTGACTGCGAGAAAATAAATAGTAGTACGTATAGTATTTATATTTATCTGTCGTAGTTGTAGTATTTATATGACTGCCTCGTTGGTCTAGTGGTCGCAAGCGCTACTTCTGAGCATGAGGTCCTGGGTTCGATTCCCAGGTCGGGCAAAGTATTATTGGGTTTTTCCAACAGAAATTTCTCAATAGCAGCCCGGAGTCTGGAATTGTGCCCGGTTAATGGCAATAGGCTCACCCCCTATTACATGGGACTTAAAAACACTGGCAAAATGTGGGTGAACTAAAGGTACGCCTCTGCCCAACCCTTCGGGGAAACAAGGCGTGATGTTATGTTATTTATATGTATCACATTTTTGGCGGTATCAAATTTTCTACCATAATTGCTGCTTTAGAACGAAATGATTTCGAAGTCAGTGGTATTCAGTGTCTCATTTTCCAATGACATTAAATAATAAATAAATAAAATTCTTTATTGCAGACCACACGATCCACAAAAAACACGATTTTTTTATATACCTAAATTAAAATAAAAAATTAATACAACCACGAAAACAGATTGAAAAGAACCTAACTAAAGTTGGCGGGATATTTTATTTAATTGTAAAGCTTCTAAGGAATAGCTCCATCTATCTATCCAGCCAATAGATACTTTCAGTACGGTTCATTTATTTTTGTACATAGTTTGTGCTTGTTCCAAATTCAAAATGTTTTTATTGTCTTGTGAGTAAAAGACAGTTCAGTGTTTCACTGTTATCGATGAATAAAATGCCCTTTTTCGAGTGACAATGGTAAAAAACTTATTTTGTCGACTTATTATGAAACGGTTTTGAAAACTAGCCGTAACCTTTTCCAAATCAAGAACTTAAAATTGAATCAATCTATAGTTTATTATTACAGCCGCTACGCCTCCATTAGTCACTCTACGCACCCCCGAGGGGGGCAAGCCCCACCGGATGGGAATCCCTGCTCTAACCGTTTGGATAAATGTACGTTACGGTTCGCACCTTTCAGGGTTTGAACGAGGCAAACGACAGAGCTGTTTAATTTCCAAGTAAGAACCAAGCTGCATAAGTCCTGGTCGGACAGACTAGTCGATTCACACGAAAAAAGTTAGGTATGTTAGGTAAAAAGTTAGGTAGGCAAAGAGACTTTCCCATCAATCGAATTTATGAGTTGAGCGGATGGATACGCATCTGATAAATCCTGCATTCTTGCCAGCCCCACATGCGGTGGCTTTGATCCATATGGGTTTATGTGAAATAAAATCATTTGAATTTGACATACATCTTATCATACTCAAAAGAGTTATGTGCCAGCAGGAAAGATAAAAAATCGCCCAGGCTCTGGTCGCCGCTAGTCAACACTAAACAAACTACTCTAAGCAGTCAAAAGTTCGGCCGCTGCCGCTGCTGTAATTAGGTACTGTATTCATCATCTGCTTAGCGGCTAGGCAAACAGTATTTTGCAAAGAGCGACTGCCTATCTGAACTCCAAAACTTATTTGCTGGGTAACACGAAACCGCTTGGTAAGGCTGGTCGTCAGTCTCGAGCGTTTTGGGACTCTCAAAGTTATACGAATGACAGACGCGGCCAACGGCTTCATGTGCTTTCTGAGGCACGGAGGGGTCTCGGCATGTAATGGATGATCCCCCACCCACGGACCGACCGCGGCAAGCGTAGCTTAACCTTCAATCGACCCTTGCGGTTATTACTTTTAGCCACGACCTGTTATTACTGTATTGTGCGTAATTATTAAACCTACGCTAGCTCCTACAGTACGGCAGTACCTATCGGTACATCTAAACGACATAGTGGCGAGGGAAAATTTGTCTGCACTATAAAGGCTCAGCAACAGGCGTGACGCGACGGCACGACGCAACTCTGGTGGAACAAATTCTAAGAAAACTTCACGGAAATTGGGCTACCGGTGTCGCGTCGGGCCAGTTCGCCGGAGCCTTAATATGATTCAGCCAGCTATCGTTTCTTATTAGTTATTATTAATACTACATGGGTCAAACAAAAGGCCTTCCTTCTTTTACACTGTCGTCAACGGCGACAACGGCTATAATTTTCCTGTAATCTATGGTATAATATCTATAATAACCCTACTAAAATCAAAATATTAACTTTAGAAAACTAGAAGATATGGAAAGATTTTATTGCAAATTTTTCACCGACTTCCAAAAAGGAGGAGGTTACAGGACCTATATGTTCGTCGCGTATGTATGTTTTTTTTTTTTTTTTTATTTATGTCCGCCGATTTCTCCGTCAATTGTGGACCGATTTTATAAATTCTTTTTTTGTATGAAAGGGTATGCTCCCGAATTGGTCCCATATAATTTTTACTAACTTTGCTTGGATAGTTTTTGAGTAGGCTTCAATAATACGTATGTTTCCCACTTAGTATATGTGGATGATATGATGATAGCTTCCTGTGACTATTATTTACATAGCAGGTAGTGGTATTCGAATTTGTGTGGGGTAGGTACCACAACTAAAAAGTAGTAAGTGTCTTTGGTTTAAAAAAAAATTGAAATTAAAGTTATTTTTCACTTTGTAGTGTTTTTTTTCGGAAGTTGGTTGTTTTTTTTTGTAAAAATCTTTTTGAGTTATCTTTAGACCACTGAACCAAAAATATTTATAATAAATATATAATATATCAACTTGCCCCCCCTGGGCCATCGGCTGGCGACGCCCTTGCCCAAAGTAATTGTGGTAAAGCCTGGGTGTGAACCAAAGACCTACAACTCGTAAGACGTGACCATTACCTTGGGGTGACTACAGAATTTGGAGATCATCATGGAGGGTATCCTTCTGGGGAGAACTGAGGGTTATGTCGGACTCCTCCCGCCTAAATCCCCACGGTTTGTTCCCCTACCATGAGTAGAGTTCCCGGGAGGTACCAGGGTAACTATATTCACGCGCACAACTTTGGTCTTTGATTTGTGATCTTACACATCATTATGAACAAATTTTATGCTAAAATTCTAATTAATTTTGGTTTTCGCAAGATCTAAGAAACGTGTCTTCGATCTAAGAATCTAGAAAAAACCTGTGAAAGACAGACAAAAAAATGCTATGTGTTTTGCAAACATTTGTTGCGCGACCCTATTTGTTTGGAAACAAACATTAATTCGTGGAACAACCATTCAATTGCGGGCACCGCCTGCCATTAGAATTGGTTGTTCATGTTTGGATTCACGTACTCACCAAACTGTTTGTTTCGTGAATGAGTTGTTGCTTATCAAAACCTTGAGTAACTGAGATGATTTATTTTCATCATCTCAGCATCACAACAAATGTTTGCAAATAAATTTGTGAAGCGAATTCTCGCCGTAAGTACGATCTCGATTACGGATCCCTAAAAATTGCTTGCTTTGTGGGTTTAAAAATACCAAAATCTTATATTTGCCTTCAAAGTAAAAAATATTCAGGATGAAATGTTCTACTTACATATTTTGCTGCTGACAGCACATGTTGCCTTTCATTCTAATAGAAGTTTCTAAGTAACAAATAATACATACCTATTACATTCTGCACTAATTCACATTCTTTTTTTGTTTCGTTATGCAATTTCGCTACATCTTCTGATATTCTACTGACCGACCATGTCATAAGTACTGGTTCATCGGTGGGCTGCAATTTTGCTAGTGCCTGTAGTTGATTGTTCAATACTTTAATTTCTGTAACAATTTTTAATGAAATGCGTTTGGTGAAATGTAGTTGGGTTTAGGAGAGATTTATAGAAAACAGCTGATTAAAAAAAGATTCCAGCTAATTATTGAAAATCTCCTCCTTTTTTTAAGCCATTTAAATAATAATCAATGTTATGCCTGCAAGATTTATAGGAATGTGCAAGAGTATTTACCCCCAACAATATTATTCAAAGCAGCCACAATCTCCTCCAAGCTATCCATTATTGGTTTCAGCTCGCTTGGAAAGTAATCCTCATCATACTGGGATAAATTTAAGGCATCTATAGCTCTTGCCAATCGAAAACCCTTGTCTCGGTTTTTTTTCCAGTCACATAATAGAGTGTGCAGGGTTGAGATGCGGGAGTACACCGTCTTCGATAGTTCTTGTTGCTGAACTTTATTTGTTTCTAAAATGAAAGTAAATAAGGAAGTTATATTTGTCTCTGATATTTCCTAAATTGCGGTGTTTTAACTAGTATCTAGTACATACCTCTAGGTGTGAATTTATAAGAAGAATCGTTTAATGTTGTTGTCTCCGGTTTGGGGTTCGGGGCTGTGTATTCAAATGCCGTAGGCTCATTCTTAGACATTTTATTTATTAATATTCTGTTCTATACTCCCAGAACTTTAGGTAAAACAATCACAAAACTTATTTGTGTTTTGATTTTTTGAAGATGATTTTGATTTGTTGTTAGGTGTTTGTCAGTTTGACGTTTAATCACGCACGTTTGTTTTGTCTGTCATTTTATCAATGATGGCACAGATTATGTCGGACAAACACGATTAAATGAACGGCGCCGGCGGCCTAGCCCATACACAATCAAGTTTACCATCCGTCCCCGAATTTAACTAATTAATTAAACTAACAATTAATTATATTAACCGTGTTATAGACTAATAGTATATCGTGGTACCATGGAATTAGTTTAAACTATAGGTAGTGTCCATGGTGTACAAGTTGTTCCATCATGATGGAAGTCAATTTTACTAAAGTACCTAATAAATTCACGGTCAGTCCATCACGTCAGTTGGCGTCACAGCAATTTTTTTATCGTGAGCATAGACGAATACAGATGGGACACTCCGCAGTTTAAATAAGAAGGTACAAGTACGCGCTGGGCTCGACTTTGAGTGTAAAGTAGTCAGAAGATCTAAGAGTTACGCGATAGAAAGAGAGGCAACTTCTAGGTGAATATAGCTATAAGTAATTAGCGCTGGGCGACCTGCATTGCACTTTATTGTGTCATAGCAATAGTCGCTTTTTATTTAAATGATTTTGCAGTGTCCCATCTGTATTAATCTGTGTCGTGAGTGAGTGTCGAATCATAGTTTGGCGTGATAAACAACCTATGATTTTGGTGTTCGTTGTAATCTACGGCCTCATGCCATTTGGCCATCCAGACCTATGAAGCTGTGCAGCTCGTGAATGTGCAAACTGAAGCCGTGACTGACCATTTTTGACGTCTTTCCATTTGACTTCAAATCAGTGAATAATTGTCAACTTTAGTAGAGTATAAAATATGGGCCAGATAAACTTGATGACCCACTATGTCTGCTGCATTAACTCACGTGACATGTGACGGCTGTGGTAAACTTCTTAGTTGCGTTTCTCGTACTTATGGTGGTGTCCCTCAGATTTTGAGTATTTTGACAGTGTTGATTTGGGCCGCTTCCCGTATTAGAACATAATCGCTCACAGCGCAGACATCAATAAATTTGCGTACCGATTTAGTTCACACGATTAAGACAGCTAAGGGCTGTCAACTATTCGGAACGCTCGTGAACGCGCTCACAGTGCTCGTTCAACGTCAAAACTTGCATATCATATTTCTTTGTGTATACCGTAGACAGAGTATTCTATGTCTACGGTGTATACACTACAATTTCTTCTTCTTCTTTGGTTAGGTGGCGAACGGTAGCCAGAAGCACATTTTCGAAAATGACACGTTAGTTTAAACTAGTAAGATATGATGCGACTCGAAAACAAAACAGCACTACTGTGATTTCTGACAGCACTCACGGTGATATTAGTAAAAGTGTTCGGTGTTGTCGCAAGATGGCGCATGTCATGATGTCATATATGACGATTCACGGTATGTACATCGATATCGCGCTCACGCTAACTCGGTACGGGTGTTAGCACGCTCAAATCGATTACCCTGTAACTCGGAACGCAGGTAGTTCTACCCGCTAGTGATGTCAGCCGACGACTTGCGTCGCGAGTTCGCGACAGACGCAAGAAATCGCTAACATGTCAACAGTGACAAAACCGCAACGTGTGTACATAAATGTTTGGGGTGCTTATAAGGAGCCTCCCCGAGTGGTGTTAAAAATATCGAATTCCAAACGTCCGGCGCGGTGCACCCTGTGCAGCTACTTGAACTACTACTCGGTAACTCAAAGAACTTGTTATCCTTTCACGACATAAAATGAAATAATTGAACGCGAGGTGCGTTCATTTTTTAGGAACGTTAACGTCAACGTCTAACTTCAAATTGCAGTCAACTGTCAACAAAAGTTGTCAAAAACCAAAATACTTTCAATGAAGAACGCGATCGCGATTATAATGTATTAAAACAAGCGGCGTCTTCTAGGTTTATCTGTGAAATCCACGAAATCTCTTGAACTCTTCACTGGAGAAGTACCTATGTAACTTAATCTGAAGATTTTTCGTTGATTGTCTTCCATGTTTAAATAATTCACATGAGGTTGTGATTCTTTGTCCATTTATTTAGTTATAATTTTTCAGATCCATCTGATCAAGTTATATAGGCTCCCTTAATAATCCACAATGGCTGGACCTATTCAAGACGTTGTAGAGGAAGATGCAGCAGATTTACAGTTTCCCAAAGGTAAGACCTTTACGTTCGCGTTATTCTGATAGCACAGCCTGATAGTTGAGCAACCTGTATTATCAACAGCCACTTAAAAAACCTTGTAAATATGGCCATACCAAATTTTGTAATTAATACTTATGCTGTTATTTGAATTAAAAGAAAAATATGAAAATGTTAAATGCATAATCAAGAGTAAATTGAATAAAATGCTTAACCTTATTTTCAGAGTTTGAAAATGCCGAAACCTTATTGATATCTGAAGTTGACATGTTGCTGGAACATAGAAAGGCACAGAATGAGTCCGCAGAGGAGGAACAAGAATTCTCAGAGGTTTTCATGAAGACCCTCACTTACACCAACATGTTTAAAAAGTTTAAAAACAAAGAAACTATAGCTGCTGTTAGAAAGTAAGTATTTGGAAAACAGCGTCAAGTTTGGAATTTTATGTTATTGCATTAGTATTTTTGGTTGAGACTTATTGGGCTATTGATTTCTTAAGAATCAACATCATCATGTCTCCTGCAAAGGTAGGATATAAGATGATGATTTGATCAATTCAAATAAAAATCAATCAATCCATTCGTTCAATTCAATTCATTCATTTAGATGAATTTGAATCAATTGGGATTATTTGGGATAAAGATCCCAAATAATGCCAATTGATTTTTTAACAATAAGGGACTAAATATATTATTTGTTTCAGTCTCCTTCAATCTAAGAAACTACATAAATTTGAAGTGGCAAGCTTAGCAAACCTTTGCCCAGAGACACCTGAGGAAGCCAAGGCTCTAATACCATCTCTAGAAGGAAGATTTGAGGATGAAGAACTAAGAATATTGTTGGATGATATACAAACTAAGCGAAGTTTGCAGTACTAGTAAAATTTATGTATAATTATTATTCCATTATGAGTTTTTATCTATTCTATTGTGCTAAGACTGAATTTAATACAATTTCAGATTTGATATTCTTGCATTTTATTTTTAATTAATTATCATTTTCCTATGCCTTTAGTAACAATTATAATTATTATTGTTTTTGTTTCAAAACATGCAATTTTTGTTAGCAATGTGCAACACACATTGCTGACCGCTATTTGCCTATGGTACCCTGGAGCCCAGAGCGTTTCTGGGCAAGCATATGCAGGGCGAAAAGTTGATAGCTGACTAGGTTCAGTATGATATTCCCAAAAAGGGGCAAAAATAATGTGATCTTCAGCACCGTTAATATATTTTGCTGTGTGTCTTTACTTCCCAGAATTTAATCAATATTTATGACACTATCAGATGCTGTCATAATACAGGGGTGTTTCTTTTTTCAAAATCAACTATTTCTATTCCTACTAGAGAATTTTTTTTTTCAAACATCTAATGGTGCACTTTTAGTTTTCATCAAAATCGGCCCCAAGACTTCCTAAGTGGGCGCCCAATGGACCACTAGCGCCACTCCTTAAAAAAAAAAAATCTCGTGGCTGAGAAAGAATTATGAATAACGGCTAGTAAGGACCTTCGGTAAGTGTGTCTAGAATTTTCTAATACCCTTTATAAAGTTTCATATTGAGACACGAAGCAACAAAATACGATCTAGAGGAATGTGGCCGCTTTTCTTTAGATCGAATTTTGTTGGCGAGGGTCCTTACTAACCGTTATTCATAATTCTTTCTCAGCCACGAGATAATATTTTTAAGGAGTGGCGCTAGTGGACCATTGGGCGCCCTTAAGCGTTATTACCTTTAGTTTTGGATTTGGCCATCCATGCTGATTTGAAACATTCACCCTGTATAATACAGACCAATTGATAACCTGCTTCTATTAGAAGTCGCCAAAAAATAAATTTGTATCTCATGATCTTTCATATCCTTCATATCTAGATAACTCGTACCTATGTTAAAAAGTACTCTGTGGTTAACTCGCAGCTGGCAGCCTAAGCAGTACTGTCGAGGCCTCAGAGTAATAGTTATTAATCTGAGGTCGAGGCTTATGTAACAAAACGAACTATCATTAAGAATTAGGGGCGCTATCAGTTACGATATCGAGTGCAGACTAGGTTCGTAGTTACACTATAACCTGGAATAATAAAGTGTTACGACGTAAACAAGTCGTTATTTTAATACATACAGACCATAGAACATATATGTATACCTACTTATATGAGAGATACAGACATAAACAGAACACACGCCTTCTGGGGTAGGCAGAAAATACAGAACGCCAGCTTGTCGTTAGGTTTTCGAATTGTGATTATCCAATAGTGATTATCCATTCTTTGCCAAAGAATTGACGGGTACCTCTGAATATTTTTTAAATGTTGATAGCTCATTAGATAGCCCATACGATAAAGATGTTTTTCATTTATGTACTTAATTTGTTTACCTAATGTCATAGAACATTTTGAAACAATCATACTAATGATCGAGGCAGCCCCGGGTCTAGTTGTTTTTTAAAGCGGGGCGAAAACTGCTGTCTGCCGCCCCCCGCCAATCCTTTATGCTCTTTATGGGTATCCCGTGATAATCAAATTTTCTCGAATTGAAGGTTTTACAAGCAACATAATTAATAAAATTTTATTGATCAATAATGCGCCAATTCAAAAGGGGCGTAAAAAAAAAATAGAAAGATTATGTGCTGGTGCTGCGCGTCTCATTTAACCGTAGCAGACAAGTCGCCCTCTGATTGGCGTCCAGGGCACATGCCCGGTTTGCCCCCCCCCATAGATCCGGGTCTGGATCAAGGCTCAAATGGGATGATATCATCACCATCAAAATAATGTGTGATGCACTAGCTCAGTGATCGGCAAACTCTTAGTCAATAGAGCCAAATATCAATAAGTACTTTAACAACTAAGATTTCTTAAGAGCCAATCCTTTCTGTGTCCAAACTGTCTCAATACACTTTTAATCCTTAAAACTCCCATCCTCTTTCACTCCATTTGCTAAGTAGGATGCCTTCATCTTCATCATCATATCGGCTGATATTAATATGATGAAGGCATTACTTATGAACACAAATTAACCTTGGAAAACTTTGAAAGGTAAATGATTCATTTTCGATGTCCTGACAATTTTTGGTGGAAATAAATCTTTGAAATATTGTTTGAGAAACCGCGACCCCTGTGCGTCTACGCTCGCACGCATTCGTACTGAG
The DNA here is from genome assembly GCA_916701695.1 of Agrochola macilenta. Lineage (NCBI taxonomy): Eukaryota > Metazoa > Arthropoda > Insecta > Lepidoptera > Noctuidae > Agrochola > Agrochola macilenta. The sequence goes on from OU753562.1 coordinate 13,421,529, forward strand.
CCGCACAATATAGGTCAAAGAGCCGCATAGGGCTCGCGAGCCGCGGTTTGCCGACCACTGCCTAGCTCATTATAATGAGGTGAAAATGAAAATGGTGGAAATGGTGGTAATGAGGTGAGGACCTGATGAAGACATGTCGTCTTTTTCAACCTTGACCATTATCTCAGAATCTGAGAACAAAACATCAATTCATAATTAAAGGAATACAAATAAAAAAACATAGTTTAAATCAGTCTGTATATTGGATATGTCTGCAATACAGCAAGATACATTACAGTGAAAACAGATAAAAGTGATAAAATATTGGAAACAAAAATAGTAATTAGAATTTCTTCTCTGAAACAAAACTATAATAAAACCATTCTTATTATTACTTAAATGTAGATACTATTAATATTGATGTTAATTAATGCCTCTAACTAAACAAGCCCTTTGTTGAACATTATTTGTAAAAAAACTAAAGGAATTTTTTATCAATAAACCTCAACAATTTTAGATAACTTAAAACTCAACAATCCTTCGATAATTTTTCTTAATTTCTAATTTTGTTGCCTAAACATTATTTTTTAACAAAATGCCGAACAAAAGGCTTGCTTCAATTATAAACTTATCTCAATGGGCACTTTTGGTTTAGTTTAAATGTTAGTATTTAATCTAATATTGTATTAATAAAAATTACAAACTTATCATTCATCTAAAAGCAAACTTTAAAATAATATTAACCATCTATAAAAGAACTATCAAATCTAAGGTCCTAGCCAAGTTACTTTTATGGTACAACTCACCCTTCTCCTACCCTGAACATATAAAAATATCTTTATGTACTTTAAAACATTTCAAGCCCTTAAATAAAGATGTCCTCTGGAATACTGTGCTCATACCAGCAGTCTAAATAATAATGGTGGCAATACAAACATCTTTATTTAGGAACGTCTGTCCACATCCCAGTGGTTACTTTAAATTAAACAGTAAGGGGACCGTTTTATAGCACACATTTATTAACAGCTAATAATTTTTCGGGTCCTTTACTAAAACTTACTAAACCTTAAATTAGGTAACGACATTGGGAGAGGCTTATATAAATCCTAAATTACAACCTGGACCTGTGACATAAGTCTATTATTAGTAAAGCATAATATTGTTTTGGATTCCAAGTGTGGGGGAGTCTAGAAGCGACATGGAAGCTGTTAGGAAGCAATGCGAACATAATCATAAAGCTTACTTTACAGAAAATGTGTTTCCACAACAACGATCGAGCTACTGAAAATGTGGGTCAATGAAGGCATGAAGAGAATTATAAGAAATAAAATATACATATAACCCTCAAAATTTATATCGTAAATTTTTTGCTTGTATATTTATTCGAATTACAGCTATATATTGCACTTATTTCAGAAACATTTTACACAGAAATCCGGATTTTAAATATTGGCTCGGCTCTTCTTCCATGTTAATGTTTTTGCGCAATATTATTTACTATTAAAAATGTCAAATCATTAACGACTGTAGTGGCTTTTTATACAACATTTTATAATCCTTAAACGTACACAAAATCGTTACGTGTTCAAATGAATGATGATAATACTTTTTGTACATTTCCTGTACGTTTTTTACTTCATAGCGTCAGATATTGGTTTTGTTTGTCACATTCGCAGTCAATTCGAAAATGATTTCTGCCGTCAAGTGCGATTGCTTACACAATATAATCGCATCCCAAACACCCTGCTCCTTTGTCACAAGTCGGTTAGTCTGTACACACTTATAGTCACTACGCAGCACCTTCGATAATTCTTCACAACTTATGGATACTGTTCATTTTGTGCAGCATGTTAAAACATGATTACTGTAGCACTAGTACGCACCAGTATCGAAAGTTGTCAAGCCACGATCAACATTCAGATTCGACCGTTTCTCTTACATTATCACATTTGTTTATTGAATAACCAATATAATCAATAGGTACTAATTTACATTAGCAACTGGAAATATTATAATCACTAAGTTACATTTTCAAATTCGGCGTGTGGCTCTTAATAAAAATTTTGTTTGAGCAATGATAAGATTTAAAATACTATATATTTCCAAAGGTGAGCCATCCAAAATATATATATATGACGTCGAATTTTAAAAAAGGTTAAAAAATAATTGCGTATGTCCAAAAGCAGATCTAACTATGTTTATGTGTAAGTTGTCAACATACTACATTATCAGTCTCGATGATAAAAATGCATTTTGGCCAAAATGAGAAATCCAACGAGTGCGGTCCAAACTTCCCTAAACGAACGTTACACGAACAAATGCCTCATGTACCTGATACAGATACTGACGAAACCTATCAAATTTCAGAAACAAAATAAGGTACTAATGAGTTACAAAGTTATTAATTGGAGAGTAAACAAACAGTAAGCATGTCCATAATAGGCACTTTATAGTACACTACACTACATAACAAATAAAGTCAAGTTACCTGTATCAAAGTATGAGTAAAGTTTAAAAATTCAGTCTATTTTCTTACTTACATTTTCTTTATCAAATCCCACAAGTTAAAGCTCTTTTGCATTAGAAAATCGTTCTAGCAACCGATATATCCATTACCACAAATAAAGACAATCTGGCCCTTTCAGAAATTTGGTCCGAAGTAATTTATCTTCAATTATTAAATTAACAAAAACTTATGTATGTTGAAAATAAAAAAATGACTATAACACTTTAAAATTCTATGGTTGCAACATGTAGTGTTATGTACATAATTTTAAAATAATACATAAAATGAGATCAAATATATATCCAGTCATGTAAACAATATAATCTGGAGCAGTGAGTGCTAAAATACCTAAATAAACATTTTAGAAAAATAGCTCCCTCATTACCTAATGTATCCATTAAAATAATGTCAGGGCAAACTAACACATAATATATAGGTACTTGTATCTATGAAATATTTTTGCCATCTGTTTGGCTTCGTTAGTGAATCTAATGCTGCGATTAAATTGCTTTGGTTGCACTGTTTGTCAAAGTAGTAATTTGTGCAAAGTAATTGCAAGTCTAAAACGGATCCAATACATTGAGACATTCCTATTTCTTACTCTCACTCGAAATTTGATGGAAATTGACAAACATTCAATACTTCATGTATCAAAGGACATCGTTATTTCGTCACAATACATTTATAGAATGTTTATTATTGTCACAACAGATTAATTAAACACGTGTATTATGTATAGGTGATAAAACTTTGGATGCCACTAACACGCTTTATTTTCTGTAATAAAGTAATTGGTTATAGCATTTATGCAGTGCTATGGGAAACTATATTATTTTGTTATTGTACAAATAAACCACTAGCTCCGCAACGTCAACATACTGTCATATAATCATAAGTGGTTGATTTGTACGCCACAAAATACGATAGTTGGGTCAAACTAACGTCAAATTGAAAATAGTTCGTAACTTTCAACTTCAACGAGCATAGGACGTTTAATAAGAGGGTTAGTTGAACGCAATGTTAATAAAATGTCGAGTTTGGTGGATGAGAACCCTCTAGTCCGCGGAGCGGTGCGATCAGTGCGAGCTGGAGGCGGGCGGGGACGGCGGCGGCGCGGGCTGCAGCGGCTGGAATGCTGAACCCAGCGACGGCCGCAGCGTGAAGCCCGGTATCGTCGGCTTCATTACAGACACTGATTCTGAGAATGCTCCTTCGCCCGCTTTCAGGTTCACCTGTGATATGAATGTTAGGCTCCATGAGTATCAACTAGAAGTGACCTTCAGGAAAATTTCCTCTGAATAGTCGAGAATATGAGCTCTGAAGCAATAATACTTTACCACAATATAAATAAAGATATTATATCGATGGTGATTCTAATAATTATACTAAAAATCATATTTACCTTTTCACAACCATCAGGAGGTTCACGAGCTAAGAAGCGATTTATTTGAGGCGATGTGCCCAGTTTAGAGCCGTCAAGATCCGGAGACGAACAGACACTGCCACCTGAAATACACAAAAGTTATTTGAAACACGAGACGCTCAAAGCATCGGTCATTGGAACTAATTATTCAACATTCTGAAAAGCAAATTCAAGAAAATCGTAATAACTACTTTCAGTTGTATTCTGTCTACTGCTATTGTATCTTCTACAAAACTGAATAATTCCTATAGAAGCAAATAAGCGTAGATTATTATTTAAATAAAAACATGCTTGAGGACTATCAAACCATTCCGATGTTTAGTGCGTGTAAACTATTAATTGCGAGGGGTTGTCTAAAAGCTATAGTTAGTTATAGACCTGCGGCCAGTAGCTCTGCGGACCCACCGCTTGAGAGAGACCCCCGGGACGGTGGATCTATGTCCACAATGTATTGTTTAGATATTTGTATATTTAGCCACAAACATATTATTTAAAACAGAATATTAAAGTATTACAGTTATTATAAGTTATGTGAAAATATTGTAATCCCACTAAATAATAAACATAGAACTTGTTCTAACTGAGCTGGTTTAGAAAAAAAGTATAAAGATAGTAAGTAATCTGTATTTTTTTTGCACTCAGGGCCAAAACATAACAACAATGTTACAACAATTACTCTCAAAAGGTTGTTAAGTTAATGTTTTATTGTTAAGATAGTGTACTGAACTACTCAGTATTGGTATGAGGATATTGACCTGATGAATGAGCAGTGTGACACAGATCGTGTGGTGTCTGTGTGTTGACGGAACGCCGGAGAAGTTCTGCGAGGGGCGCGCGATGTCCTTCTGGTGTAACCTGTAAATAGAATAGGTATGGTTATCCACTCCACTATACATACATTTAGAAGATATCTGCATAAAAAAGGTGGTGGGTGGTGTCCATATTATACCTGTATATTTTACTAATATTACACTATTTAACCTACTAATATATGTTATAAGTTTGTATGTTTGGAGGTTTGTTACTCAATCACGCAAAAACGGCTGAACGGATTTGGATGAAATTTGGCACACAGATAGTTTATAACCTGGATAACACACATAATACTTTTTATCTCGATAGTACATTCCCGTGGGATAATTTCCGACCTCCACGCGTGCGACAGCTAGTAATTTTATATTTAGCAGGTGTTGCATCAACAAAGGTTTCGTAACAAAATGTTCTCTCACGAATCACGAATAGAATCGCAAATAATACTAAACAATTAGCACACAAATTATGTGTATGTTTCAAATTAGCAGATTTGGAGACTATTTATAGTAGGGATGAGGATATTATTGTTCAAACATTAGGGTACAAAGCTGCGCAAAAGGCGAAATAGTTTAAAACATTGCTTTTATTTTGCTTTATATATTAATGCAATGCACAACTTATATTTTGTCACAATACACAAGAACCAGAGTTAAACTAAACTAACTTACAAACTAACTACAAAGTTAACTGCAAAGGGATTTTTTTTAAATTTGGAATTTACAAAAGTAGGTTGGAAATTTCAAATAATTATTTATCCATCATAAATTGCTACCAACTGCATTTACAGAAACATTGTTTATTTTCAAAATATCCACTTAAATGATTCTCATGAATTTTTTTCTGATATAGAAAAATAAAACATTAGGAAGTACGTACTTTATCCCTTAGCCGGTCTAGATGTGGAGTTTGTGTGCCACTAGCTGGATACAGCACAAGTCTCTCTATCTCCTGATTGAGACCTTCCACTGATGACCGTGCTGCTCTCAGCGGGACACTGCTGCCTCCAAAACGGGACCCTGGAGTTTAATTACAGACTTTAGTTTAACAACTTGTGACTAGCTTATGAAAACTTAAAATTCTGCATCATTTTGGCTCATGAAATTAGGATAGTTAACCTCATTTCTAGTATTTATACAACATAAAAAAAATATGTTTCACTTACATTAATTACAAAATAAGGGTTTATTTATAAATATTGCTTAAAGTTAAGAGACTTTTAAACTTCAAAATGTATGGTTAAACAGTTGCTAATCATTACTTAGCTTTATGCAACGTTTATAAATAAAGGGGCAAGTTGTTAAACAAATACTCACAAAGAGTAGTATTCATAGAATGGCTTGAGTAGTCCCCAGAAGCAGATGGTTTGTGTGGCCTTTGAAGGCGACTGCGTAAGAAACGGTCAAGCTTGTCATCTTCAGAACTGCGGGAGGAGCGTCCTGATGCTCCACCACCATCATCAGTCTGTTCAAAAAGGTTTCAATTGTTAAATCTGTTTTTAATGTATAATATTTTTTATTTAATAAGTGCTGCTACATATTTGAAATGTTTTTATGACAATAATTTCTATTTAAACAAAAACTGCATCAAGTAAATTAAATAAATTAAATCAAACTGTAAAAATAGAAATGTCATAATCATAAAATTTGTGATAATTTAAATATAAAAATAGCAACATACTTGTGTGGACTTATCAACTTGCAACTGGCCAGCGTGTAGATAGTAGTCCCTGGACCACTGTCCTTTGTGATATAGTGTGTCAAGTGAAGCCGTGCGCCTGATGACACTGGCACCGAACCTGCCCTTGCCTAGAAAATGCATTAAGTAAATGTTCAATACAGTTTTTTTTTACAAATTGTTCATAATACAAGGACATAAATAAATACAATAAACAATGGATGGATTGTATGAAGGATGTTATGACTAGAAAGGGGTAGCTAATAATAATAAATGTATGGAAGATGTGCTGTGGAAACCACAAAAAAAACTGGAATATGTTGATATATAATTACAATTACTTACTTAATTTTACCTGGTGATTAGAATGGGTTAAATTATAAGATAGGCTAGGAATGAAAAGGGTATTGAGATAAACTAATCCAGACATTTTAGCTACACTTATCTCAAGCAAATAATGAAATGAGAAGTACGATTTTATTTGGTATTTTTAATGTGTTGTTTTAGTTTTAAAGAGCACATTTAAATCAAAGCAAGGAAAAATTTCTTGAATTTTTCCTAACACTTCCTGCTGCCATTATGACTAAGATATGAATACTGTTACTCTATGTTAAATAACATAATTGTAATTGATAGTTTCAAAATTCCAGACTACCATTACAGGACCATTACCATTAGTCCTTGAATCAGAATTATTTAGATTGCAACCAACCTCTAATGTAATGTCACAGATTACTTGTTATCACAGATATGCAAATCATATAAACATTGTGATTCACTTGTTTAATTTACAACATTAGCATTTATGTTTTCATTATTTACTTTTTTTGTTACTTTAGCTGGTTTCTAGAGTTATCTGCTATTTTTACCTTAATTGTTTTAGTGCATGACTTTTACATGAAAATTAAGTAATTATACATTTAATCTGTAGATCTTACCTTTGTAGTTAACAGCTCCAGGGCTTCGCTGTCCAGACATAGCGTGATCTGGTGATATCCGGCGCCACGCATTGGTGGGCGACAGCGTCGGGCTGTTGCTGGCGGTCTTTTTGAGCCCGCCGCTCTTCATGACGGACGAGACCGGCAGCGTCGCCCGCATTGGGCCCTGCTTGCCCACAGGACAGTCCGACTGCTTCCTTACCCGGCCAGACATCCTTGCTACCTTTCACACTTCACTACTTTATAAACACCCCTATTTCTTCATCAATCGACGCACTCAACAACTCACTGCGCAAGAAAAATAAGTATTTCATTCGCCGACGCCGCACCAAGCTCTTTGTAGAGGGAATAATCTTGGGGCACAGTAAACCAGGCCCTGTTGTTACTACGACTGTTCTTATTATGCAATACGATAATTAACACTTTCGTTAATGTAATGGGATGTAATAACGGGTGGATCTATTATTCAACTAGCACTTATTACATAAAAACAAAATTACAAAGCGAACAAGTCACATTTTTTCTGCACAATGGATGAATGAATGAAGCTGACAGATGACAAGGGACATCGCGCCATTCCTTTTTTCTTACAATAAATTTTAAATTACTCTAACGAAAATATGTATGAGTTGCATCGTTGGAAACTAGAATGAGTTAAAACTTGATAAAATACTAAACTAAATAGTACCTACGAGAATTATTCCACTTATTCGTTAGCATTGCAATTAACAGCTGATTATTCCGCCATGTCAACTAAGTTGTCTATGCTCGTTGTGAGAGATTGTTATGGCCTCCTCCCCGTTTCACGAAATAAACTGTGGTAACCTTCCAGAAAAGTTGTATTATTTTTAGAATGAAATGAAAAGTTTTGATAAATGTAGAAAATAGAAAAAAAAATGTAGTTATGTAGTAGCAATGATTATGGTATAATGCTTTACATGCCATTATTAAATAATATTGAAATCAAGGTCAAGGATTCACACCCGGTGGCAGCTGGACTAGGTAGCCCGGGTGGCCCCACACAGAAATAACAAAAAGGATTCTTAAAATTATAATGCTATTACAATAAATAAAATTGATGATACCTTCAAGCACTTTCCGATATATAATATGCCCTCGTTGCCCTACTGGCGCGAATTACGATACAAAAAAGTTAAGATGGCCTTTGAGAAGGCGACTAAGGCGAGCACTTTCTTGCTGATACACAAATTTTCGTATAAGCATGTAGATCATGCTGTTTTTATGAATTCTACTTCAGTTGCTTTTAAAACGGCTCATATCGGTAACGTGGCTAATACTAAATCTAGAATCAAATCAAATTTGAGTAAAACACTGATAAGAGGATTATTTTTCGGAATAAATCTCTCTGTATGTATTTTAAGTCTAGTACAATAAGAATCCTCATGTTAAACTTTCAATCCAATGGCATCATTCTGTATGCTGTTATTCCTGCGTCATCTTAATGATTGTCTCGTACAGCGATTTAATAGCGGTAAGTACCTACTATTCATGGCCCGCCGTACAAGCAGAAGAGTCACTGAAGTAGACAAGGATTTATGCCATCTGTCGCCACATTTCAAATTAAAATCATTTGCTCACTCTTACCAATTCACTTTGATTGCTCATAATGAATAAGCAATCGAAGTGAGTTGGTAAGAGAAATAATGAGAAATAGTGTAATTTTTCGCGAAATCTGACTTTTTGTTATGAGACAATTATTTTGCTCAATTGGGTGGATTAGATAAAGAAGAAAAAGAGACCGAGTTCAAGAAATATATTAATATTAATTAATTACATCTAATTATTTTTATTATAAACTAAAGCCTGAAAATAGTAATTTATCACAATATAAAGGATGGTACCAAACTTTACTTGCAAATTAGTACCTACCCAATAAATAAAATGCCCCCAATTAAATAATTCGAATTAACATCGACAAAATTAAATTGAACATTTTAACTGAAATAAACAATAAAAATAAATATAGAATGAACAATAGAATATATCACTGCAACTGATATGTACCGGAACTTGGATAACTAACTAAAATTTACAATTATTGAAAAATAACTAAAGAAAATATTATACAAATAACACTGTTTACACTTGACACAAATCACACAAACATCCCATTTATCAAGCGCCCTTACATAATATGTATAGTATTGCCTTCAATACGAAATCTACTCTCTAAACTAACCTACACTATTACTAGCTTGCCTAGTAAAATATACAAAAACCTATATATATTTGTCTTCTATTCATTACTGGTCGGATTTTGAGCAATGTACTTCTGCTGAGCAATCCAGGCTTGGATCCTCTCTTTGAGTTCCGTGTTGGACTTTACTTGGTCCATGGACAGCGGCGAGCGGTTGAACGGATCCGATTGATCACTCAAGAGATGTCTGGAACGAAAATAAGAATTAGCGACGAAGATACATTTATTCATTTTAACCGTAGTTAGAATTATTAGTCCACTCAGCGTTTGGTAGTGGCGTCTGATTGATTATATTGAGGGTATGAATTAATGTCACTTTATTCATATATAATTTAGAAATACCCCAAGATGATCAGATGATCTCTTGCGTATTGCAATTAGCTCATCATTTTCATTTAGCGTAATTTTACTTTTATTGACAAAACATCGACTTCTTTATTATATGTAAGTTTAATATACTTAATTGAACATAGAATAAAAATACAATAGAGATAGACGACGTATATTTAGTAACCTAATCCGCTTAATAATATATTTAACACATAAACCTTCCGCAATAAATTATCAAAATTATGGTGAAAACCGGATTTAAATCCATAGCGGAGTTTAGAAGGGCAGCGTGGTCACACAGACAGACACGAAAACCGACTTCAATTAATAATATGTATAGAAGCCCCTAAGTAAAAAACGCCACTGATGCCGCGATTGGCGTGGTCACCTACCGGGCCCAATTCATTAAACATAATCCTTGTTTTTACCACTGATTCTAAAAGAAGAAGAATAGTAAATAATCAGTCGTACCGTGCGATGGTTGTCCTGTCCACAGTGGTGCGCGAGCTGGGCAGGATGACGGGGTCCATCATCAGCGTGCTCATGATGGGGTCGAGGAACTCCTCGGGCGCGTTGGCGAGGATCTCTTCGTCTCGTTGTCGCTGCACGGCGAACCTTTCTACGCAAGTTGCCACTTCCCGTAACGAGCCTATTAGGCCTCCGCCCCCGATGCGCGCTGAGGAATAATGTTTTGCCATTAGAACATTTATAAAAGAACTAGGTTTTTTCTGGCCGTGTGTTGGACGGAAATTATCCCACGGGATGGCGGGAACGTACTACGGAGATAAAAAGTATCCTATATCCTACACCAGGTCATGGTCTATCCGTGTGCCTTTCATTCTAATACGTTCTGCCGTTAAGGCGTGAAAAGGTAACAGACAGATAGAGTTAATTTCGCATTTATAATATTAGTATTAGTATGGAAGTACAGCTGCTGCAGATAAGATTATGTTAACAACATTGGTACCAAGCTCAGCTAAGAAGGTTGCATTGCTGCAATAAACGATTACTGACAACTGCGTGCACTGACTGGACAGGTCCACTCAATCTGTGTGGTTCTTTCCTCAAAAGAAGATCTCAGATCACATGATCTGACTACGATTATGTCTGGACTTGAAAAGAGACCTCTGAGTTTCTTTCGGCCTTTCTTGACAGAGTAGTCAGATAGGAAACGCCGACCTCATCTAGTTTTTAAAATATGATTGACGTGTAAACGTGTTTGTACAAACCTAAATATATATATAAATAAATAAACAAACAAACCTACGTACAGAAATAAAACAAATTATTTGATATTCGTTGCCGTAATAGATTTGTATGCCATAAATCAATCAATCGGAGATGGCGAATCGGCTAAAGCACTCGGTTAGGTTAGTTTTCACAGGGTGCTTGAGAGCCAAGTGGCTGGATTCGTGTGGCCGAGGATGGCACAAAAACTGTGTAAGTTTGCAGAGGCGAGAATAGATGGCTTTCACGCCATCATGCGCAAGCGTTGCGCTTCCATTATGCGCAGGGTACGCGCCAGCCCCAACAGCATCCTGAAAACTATAGCTGATAGGTGGGACAGCCCCATACTGGGACATTGGATACGCCTACATGCCACTGTGGCTAGATGTAAGTACTATCACTAGTTTTTAAGTCGTGTGTATACTAACCAAATGGACTATTTATGGATCCGAAATAAGAGATTTTAATTTCATTTAAATAGGTAATACGGGGTGGTGTCCGCAACTCCACGTCAAAGCGTGTATTTTGCGTACGATTGGTAAAGCCTATATCTAAGAATGACTCTATAGTCTGATGATGATGATTCTTCTCCATAGGTACACACGGCTACACATTAAGCTATACATATCCAGTATAAGCTGACCTCGCATTGTACGGAAATCCTATACAATGCGAGATCAGCATAAACTGGAAATGTATAGCTTGATGTGTAGCCGTGTGTACCTACTACGCTTTGGAATAGGCAACTAGCTTCATCTTTCTGACTGTCGGACCGCTTGACATTTCAAAAGTGCCTGTAATTGGTTTATTTGAAATACTCTATAGTCTGATGATAATGATTCTTCTCCATAGGTACCTACTACGCTTTGGAATAGGCAAGTAGCTTCATCTTTCTGACTGTCGGACCGCTTGACATTTCAAAAGTGCCTGTAATTGGTTTATTTGAAATACTCTATAGTCTGATGATGATGATTCTTCTCCATAGGTACCTACTACGCTTTGGAATAGGCAACTAGCTTCATCTTTCTGACTGTCGGACCGCTTGACATTTCAAAAGTGCCTGTAATTGGTTTATTTGAAATACTCTATAGTCTGATGATAATGATTCTTTTCCATAGGTACCTACTACGCTTTGGAATGGGCAACTAGCTTCATCTTTCTGACTGTCGGACCGCTTGACATTTCAAAAGTGCCTGTAATTGGTTTATTTGAAATAAATGCTTTGATTTTGATGAAGTCATTAAAGTGACCTACCTAATACCGTTTCAGCCAAGGTGAACAGTTGCGGTGAGTACGACCGTCCGTCGTCCGACACTGCGGCACAGAAGCGCTCATTGTTGCCCAGTTCCACGTACATCCGGCAAATGTCCAACACTGTGCTGGCTGGCTCGAACTCATACTCTTTCATGTCTTTTACCTGAGAAGTAAAAAAAATATTTTTAATTTTGCGAACTTGCTTTGAAGAGTGAAGAGCTGCTGAATAAAGACTCTGAGTTAGAAAATAGTCGGGCATACGGAGTGCCTGAGCGATGAAATCAATCAAAATACATATAAAAAAAAGAATTAAATAATGATAGAAATAAGTATGAATTTATATAAAACTTATTAACAAACATGTACATAAAGCGACCAAGTGCGTGTCAGACCACGCACAATAAAGGGTTCCATAGTTTGGATGAGTTCATCCCAAGAACAAACTTAACATTGTAGTTGAAAAACATGTTCTCCCATACGGAATGTATGGCAGAACATGTTTTTGGAACTGCAAATGTAAGTTGGTCTGTTAGTACTCGTTAACTTGTAGAGCCTACTTAGCTGTGATAGTTTTCCTTTTAATTTCGTTATATATACTACTGCCGTGGATCTATTCACAAATCCACAATTTAGGTGGCAGGGCAGACAGTTTTTTTCATGATTTTGTTTTACTACTTTGTCGGTGTGATTAATATGTATACCCATGCCAAACCGAATAACAGCTTTCTAGTGTTAAGAGTCTCTGAGCTAAGCCGCAGACATAATGGATATGGCGAAACTATAAGGGTTCCTTGTTGGCTACGGAACCGTAACAAAAAAAAGGAAGACTCACCTTAAAATTCTTCTTATTAGGCCCAACAAGGTGCAGTAGGAAGTAGTTGAGCATGGACGCGATGCGCTCCACCAGGGTAGGGTGACAGAACACGTACGGCGCGTGATCAGTGAGGCGGACTAGCGTGCGGATAGTGTCGCGACCCAGGATGTTGTCGAAGCGAGCTAGCATCCCGATGTGGGAGAGGTTCGACATGTTTTGAGCTCGCTCCTGTGACGGTAAGCTCGCCCAGGTGCCTGATTCTCTGTGAAGGAGAGTTTCATCATCATCATTTCCGCCTGTTATAGTACTGCAGGGTATAGGCCTCAATTTTTTTCTGTCGTACTCCCGGTTCTGTGTTTTATTAGGTTTAATTTTGGAAATATATACAGAACAAATAATGGTGTTACTGGTGACGGAGTACATGAAAAAAAAATAGGTGTCAAACCAGAACATATATTCCTCAGATAAAATTGAAATGACGATTGAAAAATCTTAGATGTTTAAATTATTCGTTAGTAATAAACGCTACATACTGTGCAGCCTGCATGGTGCGTATCTGCGCCATGTTCCCGAGCGCCTCGTCCAGTAAGAAGATGGCGTCGTTCATGAGAAGGTTCACGAATCGCAGGAATATCGGTGGGTGTACCGCCTCCATGTTGGATTCAGCTTCTTTTGCTAGTCGCCTGTAAATTACAATGTTTTAACATTTAAATATGGATAACGACTTAACATTTATTTTATTAATTATGAAGAAAATGTACTTCTTAATTCTTAATGTAAGTCTTTTCTGCATGGTTCATCATCATGGTGGATCATCATCTCAATTGGATAGCGAGAATTTGTTCTGCGGTTACAAAAACGCTTGCGTAGTGCAATTGTAGGGTGCATTTACTATTCTCGACATATTATTAAACATGTAATCAGATGCATCCCGTAAGACTGGAAGCTGACTCCATAAAAGTTGAAAAAAGCCGTGGCAGATGATGGTTTTCGATGCATAATATCACTATCACCCATCCCTCATTTGCCAAAAAACCCTAGGTATAACTTTTAGGTACACAATGAAAATTGTATCGTCTGATATTGGCATTAAAAAAGAGACTAATCCTCACGTTATTGCGTCTCTATGCTCCTCCATTTCCCACAAGAAGTCCATGACGAGGTACATGGGCCGTCTGTAGTTGAACTTCTGTTCGAACTGCACGCTCTGACCGGTCATCTCGATGCCGACGAACACGTCCAGGAGGCAAGGAACTAGCTGTGAGTTAGAAGAGATAACGCGTGTTATGAAAGGTTTCAATAAGTTTTTATGTTTTATTGGGACACACGTCTGTCTATAATTTCTGGGAATATAGGTGTGATGGTTAATGTTTTTTAAGGGCTTCTTTCGATTTTTTGGAGATGTGACAAAGATTCTCGATAAAAAATAGTTCAATAAAAGAGTCTGCACTGCCAAAAATGCAAGCGTGTTCTTCTGGATTATAGTCATTGGCGTCAACATTTTGATAAATTTAAATTTATGCCTCGATTTTTTGATTTACTATAATTTTAGTAACCGACTTCAAAAAAGGAGGAGGTTATATGTTCATCTGGATGTTATTAATATTTTTTATGTATGTTTATTTATTTAGATTTACCAAGGTTCGTATACACTACACAAATTACATGTTCATCGATATTTTCTTCCATTGTGGACCGCTTTCGTTTCTTTTTTTTTGATTTGGTGGAGGAAGCGTGTGCGTTGCTCCCATATACATCTTATTAACTTTGCTTGGGTAGTTTTATTAGCTTCGATAATACATATTTAATCCACTTTGTGTATCTTGATGATGTTATATTACTTCCTTTCAATGCTGTTTACATAGCAAGTCATGGTTTACGAATTGGTGTGGGGTAGA
The DNA here is from genome assembly GCA_916701695.1 of Agrochola macilenta. Taxonomy (NCBI): domain Eukaryota; kingdom Metazoa; phylum Arthropoda; class Insecta; order Lepidoptera; family Noctuidae; genus Agrochola; species Agrochola macilenta. The sequence continues at coordinate 13,436,603 of OU753562.1, forward strand.
TACCATCAAAAAAGTTCATATATAACCAGTTTCAAAACAAAATCCCGTGAACACGATGACCATATCTGTTACTGGCCCGGTGCTATAGCCGCCAAGCGCTGCAAGCAAGATTTGTCCTTACGGTGGTTAGATATGAACTTCTTCGATGGTACCTACTATAACTAAAAAGTGAAATATAAAAAACATTATACAACACACTGAAAAAAAAAAACCTAATAATATAAATACATACCTGCAGGTATGTACATTATTAGGTTTTTTTTACTACCATTCATTTGTACCTACCATAACTAAAAAGTGAAATATAAAAAAAACATTATACAAACCACTGAAAAAAAACTCAATAATGTAAATACATACCTGCAATCGATGTGGATGTTCTTTGAACAATTGTTCCCTGTAGAAGGACGCTAAGCTGCTCAATGGCTGCTGATCGTCCGGGTGATTCGGTAACATCGCCTCCAGACATTCTGCCAATCGAGCTCTGAAACACAAGTCGTTATTATTAATTAATTATTTGTTATTAATATTCAGTGAATGCGTGCCATTTATTATCATGAGTGTAAGAGACGATATGCGATAAAGTGTAAGCGACCCAAACGTCATTCATAAATAGTTACTCAACAACCATATTTTTTTTTCTATAGGAAATATATATGGTATTTAATTTCAATGATGTTTGGCCATATTGGGTTCCTACTGACTGCAGGAATCACTCACAAATGCAAACATTACCTGTAAAAGTAAAACACTGCACAAAAACAAATATTTGTGACTTGTAGTCGCTTCAAATTACCCTACTGAATGTATATATCTAATAATCTCATAAAATCATGAAATTTGATGATTCTAATGACTACAATTATGTAAATACATATTTTTTTTGTAATCATATTTTGATCAACGAATAATCTTCAAATTCAAATTCAAATTCAAAAGTCATTTATTCAAACTAGGCTGAGAAATCAGCACTTTTCGAACGTCAAAATTACATAAGACAGTCCCCCAAAAACGCCCACCCTTCACCACTTCCTAGTGCATAAGCTGGGAAGAAGAAGTGGCGCAACAAACTCCCCAGCAGCACAGCTGTCTGTTCAGTTGAAAAAACTTGATTCTATATAATAGTGCATATTATTATGCTAAAATAATTTACATCACCACAAATTGCAATACAACTCATAAAATAAAAACATTTTAAAGAGTATATTAGATCTGATACACACTGTAAGAGAATTCACCCGCATTGAGGTCAAAGGGGGCTAAATGCCCCTCCTAAAATCAAGCGAGGGGTGGCTAAAATCAACCTTCTTTACCAGTAAAATTGGAGGGAGTGACCCCCTCCAATTTTACTGGTAAAGAAGGTTTCTCTGTGCTATCCTTCACAGAGCTTTTATTTTTCTTAAATAAAAAAGCGCTGCAAAGACGGCTGAGAGGCGCAGTCTTTGGTATCGTCCAGTGAATCTTCGCAATATAAGTAACTAGCTATTGCCCGCGGCTTCGCCCACGTGGATGTCGAAAAATATCCGACGGGAACGTAGTACTTGGATTAAAAAATAACCTATAAGTTAATCCAGGTTGTAAACTATCTGTGTGCCAAATATCATCCGAATCCGTTCATAAGTTTTTGTGCAAACCGGAACATACATACAAACAAACAGACCAAAATTCTAAAAACTATGTTGTGAATATTCAATGTAAGGTTTGACTTCGTTACTATTTTATTTTACTTCGTCTGCGTAGAGTATAAATTCTTTTTTCTAGATAATTATGAATTTTTATAACAATGACAATAATAGAGCTTTGTTCATGGCTAATTGTCCTCCACTACTCGTATGTGTGTTATTTGAGGAATACTGTCAAGAAATACCTACTGTAAAGGACCGGTATCGACATAAATCCTTCACAGTATTTCTCTATATACAAAGTTTTTCACTAATTTGGAAGCGGGCACTAAAACAACCAGGCTAGTTGGAGAGCTAACACGTGAGTAAGCCACATAAAACTGGCCGACGGAGAAACAGTCTTGCCGCAAATCAACTCCAGCAAATTTCAGAGTTTGTCACTGTGACTTATTAATAGTCATCGCGAAACAAACCTTGATTGGGAACTGCAATCTTTTAAATTCAAACGGAAGGTTATTTGGTATCAATGGTATACGCGGCACGAAGACTGTTTCTCCTCTGGCAGATCCAGTTAGAATTTTGTCCTCAATAACATTGATGTTCTCTATGGCCGGAGCGGGAGGGCGTGTCAGACTCTTTCCTCAAGAGGGGACTTATCGCGTCAATTGTGGCGTGCCCAGCAGTGAGTTGCGACAATCACACTCTCCATGACGCCGGACCCTTGTGGGTTGAAATTTAAAAAAAAAACAACGATTTACGTTGTGTTAGTTTCCAACCGATAGAGATAAGCCGAAATATTTGTGATTTTAATGTAAAAAATAAAGAACTTTAATTAAAAACAAAATTTCATCCCCCTTTTCACCCCCTTAAGGATTGAAATTCTAACAACAAAACCGTTGCGTTAGCTTCCAACCATAAGCCTTGATAGTAAATTTCGTGATTTTTCTTAGAAAATTAAGGACTTTTTTACTTCATCCCCCTTTTTAACCCTCCAGGGGTGGAATTATCAAAAACGCAGAGACACCTATAAATTAATTTTCAATCGTCAGCCTAAACACAAAATTTGAAGATCCTAACTTCAAAACTGACAGACTTTCATACAAACTTACATCCCCTATTTTACCCCTTTAGGGGTAGAATTCCCAAAAATCCTTTCTTATTGGATACTCACTCTTCACAAAGAACACACCCTCCAAGTTTCATGTCTCTAGGTCCAGCGCTTTGGGCTGTGCGTTGATATATCACCCAGCCAGTCAGTTTACTATTTTATATAAATACTAGCTTTTGCCCGCGACTTCGTCCGCGTAGAAGTCGAAAATGGTTCTAATTGGATTTTTTATTGGTTTTTTACGTTATTAATTTTGTTATAACATATAAATTATTATGTTAAAATGTTTGAATAATTATATAATATAACAATCTTTATTATAGTGTAGGGATATAAAGGATAAATAAACCTGAAAAAATTTAAAAAATCTGGCGAAAGTTACAAGGGTGTATTATCTTTTTACAAAGAAATCGAAATACTACATCTACCGCAGTATTTCTTTGTAAACAATATTTTTTGTTTCTCTTTCGGGTGCTAGAATCACCAGGCTACTCTGTGCGCTTACTCTGGAGCATGCCACATACAACTGGCCGAGGGAGAAGCAGCTTTCCCTCAAGTCTACTCCCGCTACCTTAAGAGTTTGACCTTGAGCTTTGTTTATAGTCATTGCGAAGCATACTATGGGAAACTGCACTCTCTTGAATTCGAAGGGGTAATTTGATGGTGTTAGGGGACTCCTAGGAATAAATACAGACCTCTGTAAAGCTTAGAAACCTTCAAATGCGGTACTAATATGTACGTATAGTACGGTGACTTTCGAGACATTCTAATTTTAAAGAGTATATTTGCATTGCAAGCACCTTAGAGTGTGATATATACTCTAAGGCAAGCACCAAGCCTTTATGCGAGTTCAACCTTTTATGAATAAAATCGGATTGAATTTTCAAACATGTGTCAAAATAAAATGTAATTTAAATCAAAAGCACTAAGGAGTATTGATATCAACTTCGAAGCAAATCACTCCCTAAATAACTTTCTACCCCTATTTAAACCCGTTAGGGGATGAATTTCAATAAAATACAAAACAGGTCTTCCATTAATTCTGTTTAAGAATGTTTATGCAAAATTTTAAGTAGATGGACCAAGGAATCACGTTGTCCCATACAAACATTGCCCGCCTTTTTCACCCTCTTAGGTGTAGAATTTCGAAAAATCCTTTCGAATGCCTACCTCATACAAAGAACACACCCTCCAAGTTCCAGGTGTCTACGATCAGCGGTTTAGGCTGTGCGTTGATCCGTCAGTCAGTCATTCAGGACAAAGCATTTTATATGTATAGATAAATAAAATATTTTAGAAGTTGAAGTTTGTCGCCCCCCTCCCATCATGGAGTACTTCCGCGGTCACTGCTTGTTACAATAGTTACCTCAGATGCGGATTATAAGTGCGAGTAGAATCTCCCATAAACGTCAGCACGAGCGTCAGAGCCGGCCGCAGCACGCTCGCGATGTCGGCCTCCTCTGTGATGGCGCCCACTGTGCGACGCGCCATGGTTATCAGGACCACCACGTTCTCTAGGACGAACTCGGGGATACATCTGTGGATTATGATAAAATAAAATATACTTTAATTCAGACCTTGATGTTAGTAATACACACTACTTATGTATAAGCTATGTTAGTTAAAATGTAATATAAAATTTCAATTCATGTATCTGTTGCACTCACCAGACGCACCGGGTACATGCACACAGCACATGTACCAATGCGCCATAATAGCGCAACATGGCTTATTATTGATGACCCTCAGAATGCCGTTGACGCTCCCACGCACTTCACGGACGCAATCCTTTCTCGCAGGATGGTGTTGAAAGCATCAGTATGTGCTTCGGCAAACATTCCTGATGCATTGCAGTAATGTGGAAGCCCCAACAACATTCTAAAGACATTATCATACTAAACTCTGAGGGATGATAAGGAATGGTCAGTTAATATTATGAAGAGGCAACTTCTGGTTACGTTTGTTCTATGGTTATGATTACTTCATCAGTTAAAATAACGTTTGGACGCAAAGCATAACGAATAGAAAGATCATTGAAACAGAAATTGAGTAGGCCACGACTAAAGTACATAGGGATGTCTTCAATTCCTCATCAAGAGATCAATCTACTTGTAATATGACCGCCTGTTGTATTATTTGTTACTAGCTTCTGCCTGCGAGTTCGTCTGGCCTATAACCTCCCTCAAGAACTAGGCTATCCAATACAAAAAGATTTTTTTTAATCCGACTGGTAGTTCCGGAGATTACATTAGGAGATTACACCCTACATACAAACTTACAAACAAACAAATTTTACCTCTTTATAATATTAGCGTAGATTCATTGTTTAGTTCTGAGTTATGCCTCTTGAACTTAGCATACTATAAAATGTTATCTTAATCCTCAAAATATGGAAACCGATCGAGGTACGAAAAGGAAAGGTACTTACTCGTTTCCTACAACATGAAAATAGTTGAATTACGCATGGTAGAAATAGTTACTATCATTACAAACCTCAGAGTATCCGGCGGCGGCGTATTCACAGGCATCTGTATGGGCACCATGTTGATAGGCGCATAGCATGCCTGTGGAGTTACCGGTTCCGTTCGGACTGCCACTTGCACTAGCCACGTGCAAGTGGTCGCTTGCAGACGGTTCAGGTTTGTTAGCATCTCCTTCTCCAGTAACGCGCAACGGAGACTCACGAATCTATGGAGTGGGTAGAAGGGCTTGGGTTAGAAAATGAACGTGGTAAGATGTCTGTCCCTTCGGCTCTAAGTTTGAACTACGGGCGGAGTGCTTATAGATAGCGAAATACAGTGATAAGCGGTAGTCAACGCTCCACCAGACCCGCTGACAGTACTACGGCAAAAAAGAAGAATTACTCCAATGACGGGCCAAATAATTCGCACGTTTACATCGCGATTTACAGTTGAATCAAACAGCTCTTGGACGTTCTGTTGGACCTGGCTCGCGCAGGGTCGAGAGGGCTCCTCTTTGGGCTCAGCATTGGGATTGTAAAGGCCAAATATGATAATGATTCATCAATCATATGTTGGGGTCGGCTTCCAGTCTAACTGGATGCAGCTGAATACCAGTATTTTAAACGGAGAAACTGCCTATCTGACCTCCGCAACCCAGTTACCGGGTAATACGATACCCCTTGGCTTACCAATTCTCAGCCGTTCGAAACTCCAGAGTTTAGAATTTCTGACGACCCGTAATCACGGTCAAAGATCCAGCCGAGACCAACGGCTTAACGTGTGTCTCTGTATGTAGAGATGGTCACCCAACCACAGGCCAACCGCGGCAAACGTAGCTTAACCTGATTGATCCACCCGTGCGGCTGTTATTACTGTACGAATTTGCTTTAAAATGTGCGTTTGCACTGGCGAAACATTCACAACAAAACATGGTGAAATCTCTAGTTCTTGTCAAACATTGTATAGAATATTGACAGAAAATAGAGATTTCAACATGTTTTCTTGTGAATATTTCGCCAGTGCTCACACAAAGTTAATAAAACACGCTTTCAACTGTTATATAAGTTCTAGAGCTGACAAGCAGTCTGTATTAAAAATCTGTGACGAACTAAATAAGTTATAGTTACTTGGACATAAGATGGTGTGCCCTCTGCCTCATGGGCTCGACGAGGTGGTGTGCCCCGGCCGACACGTCGGCGAGTGCGCGCTGGGCCTGTCCCAACTCCTGACCGCACCGCCATAGCTTCTCGGCACATACGCGGACACCTGAGGATATGAAGACAGGAGTTTAGTTAGTTTAAACTATATACTCTACCACTCCTACCTCTAACTATAATTTTTACATATAATTTATATGAATAAAGAATTTGCACCCACCCCAATAAACTGGGGTAAGGGCAAGAGATGACTTGAATTAGCATTAAATAACTATTTTAGTTTTCCTATCTGAAATAGTTTATTTTGTAATTTTAGTTTTACAGTCTCCAAGAGGCTAACTAGTTTAAACTGTCGGCAATTACAAGTTTTATTTAAAAAATAACCACAGTAGTAGTTTGGGACAAACCTCAATATTGTAATTTAAATGTTGAAATAAACGACTTTTCTTTTCTTTTTTTACTTTACGTTTAAATAATTAATACAAATTTTTATTATGTTGTACATGTCTGTTTAGTCCTAGTCAACTGAAGTGCGACATGACGTTGTTTGCGTGTACCTTGTTGATGTGCCATTGAAATTAATAAAATTAACATAGTAGATATTTAATTTTCTGCCCCTCTCCTACCTCATGGGTAGCAAGACGCATTATTTTCCGCCTACACGATTGCCATTTCATTTTAAGCAGTCTGTTGCAACTTTAAGGAAATTAAAAATTTGAATGTATTCAATATAATCTAAACTATGACAAACAACGAAGAATGATACCAAGATACTGCTTCTTTTCGTGTGGTTAGTAACTAACCTGGTGTCAGAGTTTTAAAGCCGCCCATGGGCCTCTGACTTGGCTTCACATAGCGAAGAAGCAATATCTCTCAAGCATGCTGGTTTCCTCACGATGTTTTCCTTCACCGTTTTTAAAGCAAGTGATAATTATACAATACGCACATACATCCGAAAAGTCAGAGGTGCGTGACTTAGGTTCGAACTCGAGACAAGATACTGAATGCCAGCAATTGTGACATTGAAGTTTTTTTTGTTTTTTTTGCAGCATTCTCTTATGTGGGTGATGGGCACTGGTAGGTAGCTAAATAGAGACTACTACTACAGGTAGAGTTACTAATTAAAGACGAAAATATCAATGATTTCATTGAAATGAGACTTAACAACAAAGCTTCCATTAGAAACACAAAGACAGCCTCTCCTTTTCTGCATGTAAGGGGTTAAATTAACTCACCCAAATCAATACACTTCTGTGTCATGAAGAAGCATTCAGTAACAAAGTTGTAAGTTTCTGCAGTAGGCCGCTTGACTGACTGGTCATCCTCTGTCTCTCTTGATGGCAGTAAACAAGTCTCACTGTGCAGGCAGTCCAAATGCACTGATTTAGCTGCGCATTCTTGTGGCTAGAATAAAAATATAGTACATATTTTCAAATATTTATAGCAACAAAAAACTTGACTTGTGGAAAACAAAATCCCCTGTCGCGTCTGTCTGACATGCTGAACGCGATAAACTCAAAAATTACCGAACGGATTTTCAAACGGTTTTCACCAATGGACGGAGTGATTCATGAGGAAGGGTTTGGTGTATAATTCATTAAGATGTTGTGTAAGTTAGCTGAAATATGACGGTTGTTGAAGATGTCAGAAAAAATCATGCCGACTGGGAGCTTTACTGGCGTGCGCCGCATAAACCTTGAGAGATAAATAAAATGTATGTTCTACAGAATTGTTCATCTTAAAAAGTTTAAGAAAAAAGTCCGCGATGGCATATGTCTACCTTCTAAGGACCAATATTATCTTTCAGAATTTGATAAAAAAAATATTGTTATTTCCGAAGCAATTTTGACGGGTATTATATTAATCCTTATCCAATAAAATATATTATTTAAATTAGGCAATTGATTTAGATTAAAATATGCTGTGATATCATTTCATTTAAATGAATAGTTTAAAAGATATCATAGATTCAAAATTACGCGTAATAAAATAATTATGGTTGTCGGCAACGCGGGCGCAGCGTTAGGAGTCAATGACCTTTTCCTCGGTTATTATTATATTAGCAATATTTATGAATAGGGGCCAGAGCAAAATTACATTTTATTTATTTTATCAGTTTCAGACAGTGTGATTCAAATATTATTATTGAAACCTAAAGAATATTTTAACCAATCGAGCAATCGTATGTGCTAACTGCATGACATACAATGACGTCAACCACCACTTACCAATACAGCTCCATATGTAGGATCAATTTTCAGTGCCTTAGGATCATCACCTGAGTTACAAAATGGTTGGCACAGCTGCAACAACACTGCACCTAAGTTTAGCATAAAGCCATCCGACACGGTACTTAAGGTTGCCGCACTGACCTCGCCATGCTGAAATTTAAACAAAGGAATTTTGTTAATTTATGCAAGTAATGTAAGAATGAGTATGCTAGGCCAATGCCAAAAATTATGAGGATGTTGTTGTGTGAATGGCTCAACTGAAACTACACTGTAACTAAATAAAGCCCTGTCATTTATTAAAATTTTTGTCTTTGACATAAAATGGGATGGGATGTGGTTATGTTAAGTTAAACCATAGCATATTTACTAGCTAACAAGTTTGAACATTATATCAGCAATGGTAAAACAAAGGTCTAAATCAGCAAAAGCAAGAAATATTCACCTGCACATTCCAGAGTTTTCCTCTGCCAACATTTGATTTCAAACACTTTCCAATCCATGATAGTAACCTGTTCCTTAAATGCGGTCCACCCTTGAGAATAGTAAGGAATATTCTGTGCAACTGGTTTGTTAGGTGAGACGATGCATTCCAAACTGAAGTTTCTATCATTGATGTTGCTGCCTGTAATATTCAAGTTTTTGCTTATGTTAATTTCTATGTTTTTACGTATTTACAACAGCTTACAACCCAAAACTTAATAGGTTTGGGTTGTATAAATAATAATAATAAACTATGCATTTTAAATAATATTTTTGCCAAGTAACTATAGACACTGGACTAAAGATTTATTTATCTATATATATAAAAACAACAATTGCCGCATGTATGAAAGATCATCACTTGAGAACGGCTCAACTGATTTAGTTGCTTTTATTTTGTTGTTTGTAATTGTCAGGACAAGTTTTGTATGAAACAGTTTTTGTTTTCACTGGAAATATAGGAAATTACTGTCAGATAACACAAACCTAAACCACTTACAGGAGAAAGAGATATAAAATTCATCCGGGCGATGCTGCACCTGAACAGATACTTTTTACCTAATGTGGTATAGCAATTTTATTCTAGCTGCATCGTCATCACATATAATTGTACTATAATTATTGTATACAAAATATTGTAAAACATTTTGAAAGAGTAATGATGGAGTTTCTGTCCCATTCTTTCCCATACCAAAACTACCTTTTGGAAGGAGCAACTAGAATCAATTCAATTTTTTTTTGTAAATCTTGACATTTAAAAGTGCCTAATTGAAATAAATAATTTGACTGATCATTCAAAATATTTTACAAAATGTACTGTAAAAGTTTTACCTGATCCATAGGGTTGTCAAAAAAGTCATGTGGTAACGACACATTTCTGGGAAGAACTGAGAGACTCAGTAACGCACCAATGACTGAATCCTGGTAGAATCTCCCATTGGTCTCATTATTAGGTTCACATGCCTCCAATAAAATTGGGGCTAACCATTGATTGGCTAAAATTAAGTAAAAATTATGTACATACATTCATAAAATTTTATAGAATTCAACTAAAACTAGTTCATGGAAACATCTTTGATTGCTCAGCTGTGTCTATCATTGACATTTCCACTGTTTCTCAGAGTCTCAGGGAGAACTATTCTCTGGAACTTACATGGTATTCAAAAACATAAAAATTACATTTGCAACAAATTCAAAGCTATATCTGTCACTTACCAGCAAAAAGTTGTAAACATGGCAGCACATATATAGGTAAATTAATTAGATTTGATTTGTTGACATCTGTGTGGATCCTCTTCAAAACAGGAAGCATTGTGTCTCGTAACTGTTCCTGGGAGCTGGGATCCCCTAAGAAAGAAAAATAATATTGTCAAATAAATGTATAATTCCTGAGATTCAATATAAATTATAGAGATTGAAGATAGATAAAGGAGTGGTGGTTGGGTTTAAGGTGTTTAAGTAATTAAATGATAATAATTAATAAATAATAATTCAAGTAGAAATGAGAACAAGGAAAGTATGTAAGGATTGTAGCAGATGGCGTTCTGTAGTTTCTGCCTACCCCCATGAGAAGGCATGAGTTTCTGTATGTAAGTAAGTATGTATGGAAACAAGAATAAAAAAGTAGTAAGATAAAAATATTTTACCATCGGACATGAATGCTTTTACTATATCTATGAAAAATGTATGACATTGTGGGTCTACATGTTGTAAAAGTTCCACGAGTTGTACAGAAAAGTCTTGTCCTTCAAACAATGCTGGCTGTTTCAGAGCAGTCACTGAATTACGGAATATAAGCTCCTTCATCCTTTGTACAGCAGTCTTCACAACAGGGGATGTTACCTGCTCATAACTTTGTAGATTCTGAATAGAACTGAACAAGTATGGGAAGATTTGCTTTTGAACAACATGTTCCATGTAAACTCTACTTGTTTTCGGTATAACACATTTTTCAATGTCTGTAAGAAGTAACCGTTCAAACAAAGCCTGCTCTAAGGCTTCTAAATCTAAAAACACTTGAGGTTTCGTTGCTTCAGCCAATTCCTCTAAAAAGACCAATTGTCTGTCTCCAACTGGGTACCCTTCTCCAGCTTTGGGATTAATTGTAAAGTGGAAAACGTTTTCCACTATGTTATTTATTGTTTCGGTGTCTTCGGCGCCTGGCGATATTTTGGTGGTAGTTTGAAACGCTGCATTGTCGTCAACATGAGGTGATTCAACTGCAGATGATACTTCAGATGCTCCTAACAGACCAGCAAATGGATTATTTGGTTCGGACATCCTTTTAATTTCTTCGAAACTTGACGAGCACTAACAATATCAAGTTATTTATAAAAAATTGTTTAATACACAGTCACAATCAGCGTCTAATAACATTTTGTTCATAAAGAACTAGGTATGTACTATTGAAATAATTCGAGAGGATTGCAGCTGTACGATTAATAAATTTTGTATTTTCGTGAAATGCTGACTTATCACAAAATTGATAATAGAAATGACATTACGATTTCGATGATCACGATGACATTTACATTCGGTTTTGAAATACAGCTAAAGATTTTAGAAGTTTAAAAAATATGTTTAAATATTTTATTTCGAATTGCTTAAGTGAATTAAATTGATGATTTTAGCTGGTAAATATTATTGTTTAATGTTTTTAAAATTGTAACACAATTATTAAAACTATTTAATTTTTTTAGCTTGTAAGAAATATTTATTGATATTTTCATTATTGCAACATTATGGTGATGTATTTAGTTACTCTTACTTCATAAGCAAAAGAAAGACATAATATGAAGAATAAATTTACATATAACAAAATGTTAAATCTAAATATTAATTTCATATTGTCTAATAAAAGAGGACAATGCGTGTATTTCGTAATTAAAGTAAAGACAATACTACTGAGCGGAAATGTCGTATTAATTCTGGGGCGTGTTGCTACCGCAACACTAGCGCCTCCATATCCCGTGTGTTAAAATAAGAAACCAAATAATTTTTGATCGCCTCTTTGTTCCGCTACAGTCGACGTTCGATATCAATATAACGTACTCGAATTGTTACGTCTTTATGCAGGACATGACCGAGAAATTTACATTTTATATGGCGTTTAGTAGTCGCTTATAGTGATTCGTTCATTAATGTAAGATTGGTAACAATTAATATTATTTACTCGATAGGCCATTTTATGAATGCGTGTCCCCTTTTACTAAGTGCTTGGTCAGCTAAAGGATTTACCATACACGTGCAACATCCATCTTCGTTACACATTTTTGTTTAAGACGCGTTTGAAGGAAAAATGCATAGTATTTTGCAAATCGGTAATCGTATCATTCGTTATTGATCAATCTAATAATATTGCTACCTGGGTCAAAATGGCGGCTGTAACAAAGCGATTAAACTGTGCTTGGCCGCCATGGCCGTACACAAGTACAGAAATAAGACTTAAATTTCACATTCCTGAAACAACTGTAATTTTGTGCATGATATTACTTATTACTTTTGGTCCTTCTGTACCGTACTTATGGTATTTACCTGATATTTATTTTATCAATGTTTAATGTGTATTCCTATGTAAATTGTTATTTATGCCTTTATGGGGTTCTTTGGTGTCGGTAATGTGAATATTCTCATTTCTTGCACAGAACATGTTATTTTCTATCTTATTTCTGCATTCCACGTTCAAATTTTGCAATAATATAATCCTACTAAATTAAGATGATGGTTTAGGTAGTTTATGTAGGTTACACGCCATATTTACACGTAGGTATCGACCACAACGAAATCGTGCTAGTGTGTGTGAGCGGTATACGCCTCGTGACCTCGATGAAAGGAAGGACAGTTAGCTTGCCGTTCTAGAAGGCTGACGTCATTCAAATCGTAGCGACTAGCGAGAGCGCAGCGCGCAGCTAGATATTGTGAAATGTGAACGGCCACCCACTGCTTGCTTGGCTTGGCTGTATCTACCTAAATTACTCTTGAAAGTAGTGGCTAAGAACAGTTATTGTACTGACTTCTGCCATACATGTTGAATTTCGAACTACGCAACACCTAAGTAATTTTGTGATTCCTGGAGTTACATTCCCAATGCTAATTGTTCCGACGAATATTAGGTATAGTATTTGAAAGAAAATCGAGATTTATTCTCTACGACTAGAAGATTATTACACTTATTAACAGCAAACTATTACTCAACATTTTTTATAATTATATTTTTGCGCAGTCACAAAGGGCGTGTTAGCATTTATATGTAAAATGTGAATGTTTTAGTGTGAGTTTTCCGTCTTAGATTTTTTGCTTCCAATCCCTATTTTTCTGAGAGCTTAGGTTATTTTTTTTTCGCTCTAATTAAATCCCTGTGACGTGTTTTATCCTCTAAATTGATATCATGTTCTAGCTGAATATCTCCCTAATTTGGTCGCGTAATTCCTACGGTAAAAATGGCGAGTATGACTTCGTAGATTTCCTTGCATGACGTATTTGCCGTTTCACTCGCAGACTTGTTAGTATTTTTAACACTGTTGCTCTCCCTTTCTAACGAGCTGTAGAAGTCGGTAAGCTATCACGCAACATGCTAAGAATACAACGTAGTTGAGGTAGGAACGCAGGTAATGCAGATTTGACCATGACTCCTCCAATTCACAGAGAAATCTGATTATTATCTCCATTTTGATAATACAAATAGCTAAAAAAGTTGTTGGTTTATACACTTTTATCATTTGGTGATGCCGTAAACATTTAAGTCGATTCTATGTGCTTGTTTTACGATGTCAATCTTTTATGTAAATAACATTTTAGAATTAGTACTTGTTAAGTATCTGCCATTAACTGAACTCATCATCTTGAACCCTGAAGTCTTCTGAAAGCTTTCGTTAAGATTTATATTAGTTTTTCTGAACCTAACATTCCACTTTTCATTATGGTGTTATTGGACCTTATCATTTATTTTAACACTATCTAATCTAAATTCGCTTTTTATATATTTTGCATTTTTTTAATATTGCATGCCGATCATGGTCGCATTTTCTTAATGGAATGTAGGAAAAATGGATGTGGGATAGTAGACAACTTGCCTAACCATTTTGTTATTATTAGCGCTGCAGAGATGTTGATTTGAAATGTGTACAAACGCCATCTGTTTTTTCCTCAAGGCAACTATCTAGTATTTGGAAATAACTAAGATGGGATCTACCTATGGGTTTTCGAGACGCAAAAAGATGATAAATAAAACAATGGTATTAAATCATAATTATCATCGTCATCATCATCATCATCATTATCACCACTTCAGCCGAAATACGTCCACTGCTGGACATAGGCCTTTCCCAAAACATCGCCAATTCGACCGGTGTTGTGCTAAATACTAATATAATTATACGTATTTAATACTCAGAATTCGAATAACTTCTTCAGAATTGTTTTCTATGTTATTGTTATCGTTTTTACCATATCACTCTAAGTAGGTTAAACAGTAATAATCGATGTTATTATCGCAGAAATATTTTAAGTAGGTACTTGTTAGGTTTAACAATGTACTATCACTTGGAACTATTATACATAATATGAATACGAAGTAAATGCTGTTACAAAGTAATACAATAGTTAGACATTGATTTAGTTTCTTGCAAATCAATTGAAAACCAAATGCTCTCAGAAGATATAAACTAGTAAATCACAAATATTCATATATCAATTTTATCTCATTTCAGTGACACTTTTAAGATGACCGAAGCAGTGATGAACGCAGAGGTGGAAGACTTGGAGGATGGGGAGATTGAGAGTGAAGGTGAAGAAGCAACTGAAATAACAACTGAAGAGAAAGGTATAGAAACTGTACCGACTATCGACGATAAAGTACCGCTCGAAAAATCGGAATCCCAAGATTTTTATTATTCAAAATCAGGTAAGAAAAAGAAATCAAAGTCTAATAAAGAACAAAAATTTAAGGAAAAAAGTAAAAAGAATCGCAAATATTCTAGTCCTACAGAAGATGATTTTGCTGGTAACATCGAAAAAGCCATCAGAAAGGCTATGAGCAAAAATGATGGTGTAGATGGCCACAATGAAGATGACGTTGATGAACGTCGTAAACCTAAAAAACGGAAGAAATACGATAATAAAGATGGTCTTAGTAAAAAACGTAAAAAACAAGAATTTTCAGATGAGATGGATGAAAGCGAAATGATGTGTGTTAGGGGCGCATCTCCAGTTCATAGGCAGTCGCCTGTTGATGGATATGCTGATGATGATAGAGATTCATACGCGTCTGACAGTAGCCAGGAGTCTCGAGGGCAGCAGCAGCACCATCGGCAGCAGAGAAATAACAGACAACGCGATCGTAACAAACACAATAAGAACGATAGGAGAAGAGGTAATCATCCAATGCAAGACCCCGACGGTGTTTGTTTATATTATATGCAAGGTAAATGCCATAAAGGCGATGACTGCATTTATTCACATGATGCTCAACCTCCAAGAAAAATGGAACTATGCAAGTTTTATTTAATGGATTGTTGTGCAAAGAGAGATAAATGTTTGTACATGCATGCTGATTTTCCATGTAAATATTATCATACTGGGCTTCCGTGTATTTACAAAGATGAATGCAAATTCGCACATGGTAAACCGTTAACTGATGCTTTAAAGAACATACTTTTAAAACACATAGAATCGGCTCCTAAAGAGATTTTAGGTGATTTCCCAAGACTTAACAGAGAAGGGGCATTAAAAATGTTACAAACGACTCAAGGGAAATTAATACAACAATATTCCGACGCTTCAGAAAGTAATGAGAAAAACATTCCATCTCTTTTTGAATTAAATATACCAAACCCTCAAAACACAGCAGACTCATTACAAGGAAATCAATATAATATGAATGAGAGGCAAAATAAAATATCACCAAAAGTGCGACAATCGAGGTGGCAAAACGATTTATCAAATAACCAGAACTTTAACGTTAACTCGTCACCAAATAATAATACAAACTCAAGTAATGTACTTAGCATCAAGAATCTAACTGGAGTTCTGACACCTCGGCAAATTGTAGATCTTACGAAAATGGGTATCGATAATTTAGATCAACTTGGTCAACTGACGGTATTACAACTAAATAGCATTGGATTATCCCTAAAACAAATAACTGAAATCCAGTTAAATACAATGAACATACAAAAGTTAGGTCTCATAAACCAGAACAATGAACCGCAACAGTTTATGGGTCAAACGACTGGAAGTAAAGATTTAGATTTGAGGGTGCAACCTGTACCCGTACCTGTACCTAGCAATGTTACGGCACCGTCTGATTTTCCAGGTAAGGACATTGACATGCGTTTCCAGCCGTCTGTAATGCTTCCAGCACCTGAAGATACCTCTTCAAGTAAGGGCAGTCAAAAAGAACCACAGATGAGTAAGGATATGATAGATATAGATCAGTATACAAAAGATGCTTTAAAATTCGCTTCAAAAGATAAGGAAAATATTGATATTTCTAACGAGTCGTATGACGCCGAAAAACCTGTTATTGCTAACGAGTCGAAAGACG
The DNA here is from genome assembly GCA_916701695.1 of Agrochola macilenta. Taxonomy (NCBI): domain Eukaryota; kingdom Metazoa; phylum Arthropoda; class Insecta; order Lepidoptera; family Noctuidae; genus Agrochola; species Agrochola macilenta. The sequence goes on from OU753562.1 coordinate 13,453,206, forward strand.
TAGATCACAGAGTTCTTCCTTTTTCGGACGATGGTCCCAGGATTCTACATTCTACCGTTGAAGACAATCATGTGAGGAAAGAATGTGATACAGATATAAGATTTCTTCAGCCAGAACCATTGTTTAAAAATCCTGAAAAGAGACATCGTCGATCGACTACAGATGACGAAGACAACAATTTATTAATAGATGAAAAATGGTATTCAAGTGACGAAGAAAAAGGAACGAAGAAAAAGTCTCCAGCTTCATCACCAATACAAAAGTCGCTTTCTCCACAGGCTTCCACACTACAGATTATAGAACCTTCCGCTGTTTTAAGTAGGCTTGGTGATCTTTCTAAAATAGATATCAGTGAAGAGGTAACAAAATTGCTGAACACAATGAAAAATAATCTACAAGAAAATAAAGTTGAAAATAGCACCGAGGGTGCGGCATCACCACACAATAGATCAAGGGATCCCCGAGCTAGACGATCTCCAGAAAAAGTTGCCGATTCCAATAAGACTACTATTAAAAAACCTCCTAGAGTATCGATTTATGAGTGTATAGATGGTGAGCCCACAGATGGCAGAAGAAGAGCCGATGTTGATTTGCGGAAATCAGATTTCAATCTCCCTACTTTTGGCGATACCGATTTGCGTCAAACTAGTGGAGATATTGATTTTCGTTTAGGTTTGCCTTTTAAACCTCTACCTAATTACACACCTGCATCTGAGATAAACGGGTCAATCAATAGCCATCCCCCTATTCCTTATAAAGTTGTGCTAATCGAGATACCCCGGCCAGACTACACAGATATTAGAAATAGTACTGCTAAGTCACAGGCATTAGTGGATCCTAGACTTAGAAAAGTTTTTAGACTATCTATTGATGAGTCTAATAGTGATAGTGAAAAGACCACTAAGACATCGACAACCACCACTCCTACTGGCCCTAGAATTGACCCCCGAAGAAAACCCAAAGATGTTGAAACCGTTGTTCCAGATCAAAAGTCCAGTTCATTGGATTTGCAATCTATACTTCAAAATTCCAATTGGTACAAGGAAATGAGTTCGACGCAAAAAATATTTGTGAATCAAAATTTAGCGCCAGTGACTCAAATGATTAAACAGTATCATCAAGAAAGGATACCCGGGAAAAAATTCGATCTAGCTCCTATTCAAGGTAACAGTGTGTTGTGCAATATATTGAACAACTTGGGGATCTCCTTAGGTGACAATGGTGAGTATTCCTATTTACCAAAACCGAAAGAAGCTTTACTCAAAACGCCAGTTAATTTTAATCAAACTGCATTTAGTATGAACAGCAATATGGGTGGGCCTCCGGGCGCAATGGATGGAGGAGGTAACATGAATATGATGAATATTCCGCCAATGGGTATGGCAGGTATGAATAATATGAATTTAGGTAACATGCATGGATTTAATCAATCGATGCCAGATCCACGAGGTGGACCCACGCCTGGACTACTGGGAATAGCTCCAAATATTCCGCACAACTTTAATAAGTTTGGTGGACCTAATAACTTTGGGAATATGCCATTTAATGGTCCTGGTCCCGGTAATGATTTCAACTTTATGGATGGCGATCAAAATTACCCAAGGTTCCCAAATCGAGGAGGTCACCGAGGACGCGGCAACGACCGGTGGAATCGTGGAGGTTCTGGTAGAGGGCATAGAGATCGAAAAAACTTTAATGATCGTGGAAATTGGAAGAATGATAGAAATTAGGTTTTGTATTATATCTTAAATGCTTTATTATATCATAAAGTTAACGTAATAAATTATTTTAGCTAATTTAGAGGAACTCCTTCCCACATGCAGCAAAATGTGATCAAGGTGATAATATTATTAATGACAGACTTTTGTAGGGTACGTTGTATTTTAATAGTTTAGGTATGGTTACGTGTATAGTTTAATGTATAAGGTCCCTTTATATATTGTAAATACGTTTTAAGTAGCAGGTAATTGATCAATTTCAGTATCATTATCTATGTAAAATAATTATTTGAAATACTGAATTAAGTTTATTAAAAATAACTCATTATAAGAGCCAAATGTTTTAAGACTGAGTGCGTGCGTCGAGATTTAAATGTTTTTTTTTATTATTAATTTGTTTCAATCCATAAATAACAATGAATACAAACTGTCAAGTTTTGTATTAAGCAAGTGTGTGGAAAGAAACTATGCTCGGTCATAGAGGAAAAGCAATACGAATATAACATACTAGATTGTTGATCTTTAATATTGTGTGTTAGGTAAATATTGTAATAAAAAACATAGAGACGGGCCTACTCAACTTTAAAATAAATTCATGTTTATATTTTATCAATGTCTTGATTTTCATACCTTTTCTTTCATAATTTTATTTATTTGTGTAACTTACGCACAAAAATATAACTTTTTTGTATTAATTAAAACTTGCCACTAACCTTTTGAAAGGGCGAAAACGCTATGTCGCTGACAAACTTTGAATGTGTTTAGTGTGTACTTATAGGTACTTACCTACATCCTAAATATTTAATTAAATTATTTTTTTATCATATTTATAATGATATTATTTAACAAAATTGTATTTTATTCATTTGCAAGTTATGACGTAAGTAATAAATAGGTTGGTACCTAAAAGTACATTTATGATCTAAAAATATCTAAAAGGCACTATTCTTATTCATTTAGGTACACACGAAAACTTATTACACTATTGTAATAAATAACAATAGTGAATAAATAGATACAAGTAATCTTGTTGTTACTAAACCTGAAGACAATAATGTAGTAGGTACAGTCAGCATCAAAAGTTGGTGACCACATTTAAATTTTCAAAATTTTCAAAAGCACTTCACTATACAGCGATTTTGAAAATCTAAATGTGGTCAACAACTTTTGATGCTGACTGTAACTACCAACAATATTAACGCTCGTGCAGACTGGACCGGTACCGGTAATTTTTCTACCGTGAAGTTTTCTTAGAAATTGTTTTATTAGAGTCGCGTCGCGCCTGTTGCGGGAGCCTTTATTCCTATCGGTTAAGCTAAAGTGCTATCGATAGTAATAGCTCTTACTTTTCTGAAAACACTTTATGTATAAAAAGTTCATCATTTGCTTCTCTTCGGAACAAAATTAGTGCTAATAATATCATTTCTACTTTTGGCACTTTTTACTCCTTTTTTAATAGCCTGATCAAACTCCTGATCAGTAGGTAAACTGTGTTAAATCTCATGCAAACAGTTGTTGACTAAACATCAACATCGAAGCATTATTCCACTTCACAACGGAGCTTGGACTGCTGAGCGAGCGGTCATGAGTTCGATTCCCTTCCGTTGAATTAGCACAGGCGTGTTACCTTAGTTACACAATAAATATAAGTTATGTGCAACATGCCAATAATCTTAAAATAAATACAATCAATAATTGTCACTTGATATTATGGTACCTATTTGATAACGGATTAAAACAATACCTACCCTTTCATAAATCATGGGTTTGCCTGTTTATTTTCTTATTTAGGTACCTATGAATTTTTTTAGAGAAGCTGGAATGAGGTCGTCCATCAATGATGAATTTAATGTATTCTAGTTTGGTTATCATCGGCGAGTGTTGGGATGACGTAAGTATGCATGGAGTGGAGAGAAATCAAAGTCATCGAGGAGATAAGATTATGAGTTGTCTTTATTTATTGATTGTAGAACTGAAGTTACGTAGCTGGCAAAGTCTATTTTTAAACGGCTGCCACCAGTTTTTAAATTGATTGCAACTTGAGAGACCTTTGAAAATGTTGGAGCTGAAAGAAAGTAGGTTAGGTAACATCAAACAAAGGAAAGGTATCCAAAACCTGACGGATTATCAAAAACTTACAAAGGTTCAAAGAATCCATTTCTTCTTGATCATCAGTGCAGTTATAGAACAAAACGCACTGTTTTGCGGACAACTTAGGCTGCGAGACGAAGTAGTTATAAAGAAGTTCCATTTCTCTTGCTGCTGCTTGAGCAGTGTTAGGAGAACATACCAATATGACTCCTTGAACTCCAAGCCTTAGGGCCGGCCAACATGATTCAAACCTGAAAATAACATGGCCAGTCACGTCTTGAACTTATAACCTACAGGTACACACACATGTAAACAACCTAGTCAGTTTTCCTAACTTCTCTAGGTAAGAAGATAGGTACTTTACAAAAGAGCCTCCCCCTTACTTATTGTGATAAGCATTGCGGGAAAATTTGGTACCTACCTGCCTACATAGGATTTTATGTAGGTAATTAAATCGAATAAAGTGAAAGGACGCGATTTCCGGCCGGCTGCCATCTTATGTATTATCTACATATCACAAACTACGTATAGTAGGTAGGTAAATGAATTAACAACTTGTTGATCCAAAGAACAGTTGAAGCTTTCCTTCGATGGATGGCGCTTTTTATAAAGATATTGTTCACCGCACACTCAGCTGGATGCTGGATTTAAACGTTTACAATAATACAGGTTAAGATTGAATGATTCATGATGAACCTCACCTATGGTCACCGCTGCAGTCCCAAAGTTCAATGTCAATGCTTGTTGATTTCCCAATAATATTCAGATTAGGAAGTTCAAACTCCACTATTCTGACGCCTTGCGTGGACCGAGGTGGTTCTGCTTCTTCGACATTTATTGAATCTGATATGAAGTTGGCTATTTTCGTTTTGCCACTCTAAAATGAAAACCATTAACATTTTGAGGGACACTAAACGCCCCCAGACGTAATAACAATAATACCTACATCTATTGTGTCTCGTTCAGTGTCCACAAAAATAGCTACTACCTAATATAGGATTAATATTATGTAGGTTCCTATTCCGTAGGTAGATAGGTTACCTATTGATAAATCAGCTGGAGATTGACAAATTGATGACAAAATTATTGATTATTACCTCTGAAGGTCCAATCATTAAGATCTTCAATTTATTTGACTGCATTGCACTAAGAGACGCGTCTTTATTTCATTAAAACTATATCTACTTTACAATCAAACAGACGAATACACAAGCAATAAGCAAACAAGAAACACCCGTGTGAAGCTTTGTACTGACAATTATGCTGACAATGTTGTGTTGATCATTACCTAGGCAACCCGCTGTTTAGCGAGCGTAGACATCCTCTATGATTTTCTTTTCAATACTTAAGTAAAAACTTAATTCTGCAGTTTTCTCTGCTAAAATGTGATGTAAACTCAATATAACTCATTCAATTTTCATTTGATGAGTTTCTAGCAAAAATGTCCTTGTTTATGTAGGTAGGTACACACCTACTGTTATTTAATATTTTCCTGATTTTAATTGAAACGTTATTAATATGGATAACTAGCTGTTGGCCGCGACTTCGTCTGCGATTCAGGACGAAAAGTAGCCTATGTCCTTCTCCAGGTCATAGTCTACCCATGTGCCAAATTTCATCCAAATCCGTTAAGCCGTTTTAGCGTGAAAGCGTTACAAACAAACAAAGAAACAAACTCACTTTCGCATTTATAATTTTAGTTAGGATGATATTTGATTTAATAGGGCTACCTAATGTGTTTTAGGTGGAATGATTATCAGCTTAATACCTGTATTATCATACTAATTCAATTATATCTCCTACATTATATTTAGTAGGTAGCCACGTATGTAAAACCGACCACACCTTTCTATTTCCCGGGCTGCTAAGCCTTGGGCTAAAACCATTTTTTTTTTCATATTAATCATTATGAAAAATCTATATACTCGTATATATACCAGTTTCATATACACATTGACATTGTTGAAAATTGTATACGAAATATCATGATTACTTTGTAAAGTATTATATTACTTTAATTATTGTGAATGTGAGGACTATGTGGATATAATTTCTTCTTTCTCGGTTAGTTTTAATGATGGTCTGGCAGTTTGTGTAGTTTATGCGGCCTACCCAAATGTCCTTTCTTTGATTATTTGGTATTGTTCATCAAGTTGAGCTCCTTAAGTTCTGAGTTAAGCTCCACGATTACTGACAAATGCTTGCACTGACTGGACAGGTCGACTCAAATCTGTGTGGTTCTTTCATCAAAAGACCATTTCAGACACTAATCTACACGGTCCTCATATGGCCTGACCAAGATTATATCTAGACTTTAAAAGACAGTGCGACCTCTGAGTTTGTTTCGGCCTTTCTTCCCAGGGTAGTCAGATAGGAAACGCCGAACTCATCTAGCATAATTTAAAAAAAAATATACATGCCGTGTAAAATGCCCATGGGGTAACTAAAGGATATAACTCAGGGCAGCATGTGGCGAGCTGTTGGGTAGTAGCGATAACATGGACCCTATCTCCCGGGAGAAGTCTTGCTCCACACCTCTGGCTTGCTTTTATTGATCGGCTGGAGTGAAATAATCTCTATGCATTCACTAATACAAAATACTGCATACGTATAATTATGAATGGAGGTACCGTAGTAAAAATGCAGGTCCCACCGAGATTTGAACTCGGATCGCTGGATTCAGAGTCCAGAGTGCAGAACCACTGCGAAGCGCGATGAAATTAGCGTCTGCTATGTTTAGTTCCAAATAGATTTTTGCAGTGTAACACGAACTGCAGTTACCTTGGATTCTAAAATTAACCAGGCCCAATGTGTACTGAGATGAGACACTTGGCATTTATTTTTAGGTTCTATTTTTGTCTGAATCATGTATAGGTCTGCTAACGTTCGTCGATCATTATAATTGGCACTAGTAGGTACTATCGCGGACACTGGCGCCTGACCAGTTTTCGACCTTATTGCCAATAAGGTCGAAAACTGGTCAGGCGCCAGTGTAATATACTTTTAATATACAGGGTGTCAGGGGCATCGACGCGAAAACTGTTACCATGGATTCAGTACATGATTCTGAACCCCGCTGCGTTGAAATTAATCGTCGGTTATTAAAAAAAAAAACTGCTGTTTCATAGTAAAGTGCAATACCTACGCGGTCAAAATGTATGGAACAGCTGATTTTTAATATATTAATTAATAATAATAATATTAATATATTGATTTTTTATATTGCCAATTTAAGTTCATCAAAACAACGAAATATTTGCGACGTTGCCCACTTTCAGTATAAACGCTCTAACGGTTATTGGCTGATAATTCATTATTTTATTATTATCACAATTGATTGCAACAATAGCTTGGAAGGAAATTTATATACTTCGCATATTTATATTTTTCTGCTGGAAGAAATTTCTTAAGAAATAAGCAGTACCTTTGTACTCATAATTATGCTTATGTCGTATCTGTATCAATTTTACTGTGTGTACATAAATAATAAAATAAATAAATAAATAAATATATTTTCCATTTTCAAAGTCACGTTTTCCTTTCATTGGGGCCATTGCCTAAGTAGGTATATATTATATACCTACTTGTAAAAGATTTTTGCTACATATTTATTCCTGTTATTTATATTTAACTAGCTTTAGCCAGCGGTTTCGCTCGCGTGCATGTCTGAAATTGTCCCACGGGAACGTACTATCGGGATAAAAGTATCCTATATCCTATTCCAGGAGTAGTGTGCCAAATTTTATCCAAATCCGTTCAGCCGTTTTAGCGTGAAAGCGTAAGAAACAAAGAAACTCACTTGCGCATATTTACAGGGTGGCCCTGGAAGTATGGATCAAATCGAATAGGGGCGTGGCTCGGTGGGCTGAAAATCAGCTTTCATAGAAATCATGAAAGCCAAAAAATGCAATTCAATTTGCAATTGTCGGATTTTTTTCCGAATATCGCTTCTATTAGTTATTACTATATACAAAAAAGATGCCCGAGTTAATTCTACACAAAAACGAAGAAATTATAATTTTGTTGCGAAGAATTTGTCTGAAGGTAGTATGAAAAATCAAATTATCTCTTAAACGGCAAGGAAAACCGTTAATATCTTTACTAAATCATAAATACTTGTACTATAACCATCCGTTATAGTACTAAGCATTTATGATTTTTTGTCGTACTCCACATAACGGAACACCACTGCCGATTTTTTTTTTTAATCGTCAGAATATTTTTATATCTTTTTACATATGAATTCCTTTTAGTGTTTTAAGTTGAGGAACGCAGACTTTTAACAACATGTAACATAAAATAGCATCACCCCTATATTCCCGAAGTAATAGGCAGAGGTCTATAGCACACCCACACTTAAGACAACTATGTTTGAGCTTGCTATTTATCAAGAGAAAATGAGTTTTAAAACTAGAATACCAAATAACAAAACCACTTCTAACCAGTCTGAAAACAAGTGATTAAGTAATAACAATGATTTAGTCTGCTAGTAAGTCTGAGTAGAGTACTTAGGTGATTAAATAATTTGCAATATCGCGCAACAATGCCAACTATGGACTACATTCACCTTTTTCTGATAAGTAAGCTAATTTGTTGATTAGTTGTTTTAAGAAATGTTATTAACGATTATACATTTTCATTAGAGAGTGTAGAGTTTTATCGACGTTTTCCGATAAAAGGGCAAAAATTTTGCTTTATAATTTAGATTGTTCACAACTGTGTAACTGCTAACACTAAACTTTGCTCTGCGACTAAAAAATCTTAGAATTGAAAGTTTAATATTTTTCTTGTTTTATATATTCTTAATATTTGGGTCAATAACATTCTTCATAGCGATGTTCTTATCTTAGACTCTAAAAGGAACCGTTTCATATGTAAAAATAAATAAAAATATTTAGATGATTTAACACGTTCAGTGCCGGGAGCCCACCTGGAGGGTTCACCTAGTCGCATATGGGATGCCGGGAGCCCTCTCGGAGGGCTCATTTTAAATGGAGGGTTTTCTTACCAAATATAGCGTTAAAAACCGTGAAAATTAAATCTGATGTATATTTTAACAAGATTTAGGTCTTCATTTAAGCGTTGGTTTTAAAATTCAAGCATTTTATATGTTTTAATTTTTTTTGTTCACGGTTACAATTATTCACAAAAAATCCAAAAGGTTGGAAACTACGTAGAGCGACAAGACCCCCTGAAAACACTATTTTACGTCGTTTTACAGTGTTTTATAAAACGGTTTTAAACCTAATGCCGTTGACCGTCCGTGATGGTTAACTTTAGCGCAAACGTAATGCCGGCAACCCTCCCGGAAGTTTCACTTCCAATATGTATAGCGGTATGGCGTATGAGCGAGCACTATGAAAACTGAGTGGAGTTGAAAGTGTTAAAAAAAATAGGCAACGATGACCGTTATGTGGCGTATGACAAAAAATCATAAATAATTAGGTCTATAACCACCTGTAAGGATATTATGGTTTTCTTTGCCGTTTAAGAGATAATTCGATTTTTCATACTAGCTTTATTAAAAAATATCGTAATTTTTTTATAATTCCTTCGTTTTTGTGCAGAATTAACTCGGGTCTCATTTTTTTATGTATGTAGTAATAACTAATAGAAGCGATATCCGGGACAAAATCCGGCACTTGCAAATTGAAATTGCTAACTCTATGTGTGCAAGGTATTTCCAAATTTTTTAACCCTGTGAATGTCGGTGCAATTTTTTACGGTTGTAAAGTTATGACCAATTTTTGTCTTTGCCAATTATTTTGCATAGTGCTCAAAGAAATATTGGTAGCCCTGATAGTTTTTCTTTTATCATTTTTTTCTTTGCCAAGTGATTGAAAAAATCAAAAATTGGTCTTTTCTTTTGAACCGTAAAAATTGCACTGACATCTTAGGGTTAAAAAAATTGGTAATAAATAACCTTGCCCGCGCCCGTATTCGATTTGATCCACTTCTACTAGGACACCCTGTATATATACCTACAGTTAGGATAAACCTCTATCAACTCAACCCTACACGTGATACTAGCAATTTGAAGCCCTCAGTAACTTGCACCAACTAGTACGTCAACTTTTTCCAGTAATAAACAAAATTATTATTATTATTTCGTTTATTACAATTTTGAACATATAAAATACATTTTTAAATATTTCTTAAAAACTATATTTAAAAAAAACATTAAAACATATAAAAAATAGTGTTCCGCTGGTATCGGGAACTATTATTATTATTATTAACTGCAAATGTAAACTGTAACTTTTTGTCGCCATCCTATCAACAGGAAATCTATTAGTAAGGACGAATGATGGCAGAAACAAAAACCTGTGGGGTGGGATGTCTAACGGTAGACACTAGAGAGGTTCTTGACTGTTACTCAGTAACTGTTCCTAACAATCCTAACCTAGGTCCAGGCAGTGAAATAAAAAGTGCTATATAATCCAGCTAAGGCATTCGTTCATGAGGTAGTGTAGGCGGAGCCGTTACGTAGGATTACATACGGAGTATTCCTCACAGTATGCGCTACTATGACTGCCCACCACGTGCTAATTGACCTTTACTTTTTATCCCCTTTTGAACTAAATTGCTTGGCATGTTTCCTTTAACAAATATTGGAAATAGTTTTACCAAAATCGCGTCACCCTCGCACCGTCACGTCGCGTCTGTCTCTTGGACCGTTTACTGTTTACCCATATATTCATTATTTGTGTTCATGTGATTGATACTTTTTTTTTGGGTTTCTGTGGCTCTAGATATCCTAAGTAGGTAGGTATTATTGAAATATTGATGAGGTTGGTTATGAAGTTAGATATCATATCGTAATAGTTAATATACTTCTGTGAATATAATACAGGTTTAATAAATATTGCATGTTCGTAGTTAGTGGATAGGTAGGTTCCTAAAAGAACGTAAGCCTTGACAGTGTAGGAAGTATTTCCTAGAAAAGAGTGACCATCATTTCAAAATTTTAAATGGTATCTACACAAAATGTCTTGTCCGTTTTACAGTTGGTCATCTTTAATACCATGATTACAGTAGGCGTAGCGAGTGTTTGTTTTGGCTCGATTTACGGCATGTAGTGTAGGATCGTAATTTATACCTTTTAGTAAGGTAGCCGGTTTGAACTTGAGATATGCTTCCGGACCCAACACTTAACAGAAATGGGTACTTACCTAATTGGGTACTTTTGGAGTAAACAACCATGCTTCAAAACAACGCATAAATACATAATTAAAACTGGCTTCTTACAAAATAGACATCCAATCAGGGGAAACCAACGTCCTCGAACTGTCTGTTTAGTAACATTAGATAACGGGGACCCACTTCGCGGTCTGCTGGCCCTCCCTACAGCCTCCAGTGCTTTGCATAATCCTGGTGCATAGAACGAATAGACTAGCTGTCATTACTAACCCGTTATAATGTCTACTATACATAAACTTCTTGCGATCATATTTAGTAACGGAATTCTTGAGATGTGATGTGTTATCGTTAATGTGGATCATAATGTAAATGCGGTTGCGTCGTTGACATGCAGGTTACGTGTTCCGAGTTTTATTTTTAGTACTTAGTAGTTGCCTGGAAAAAGTTTAGAGGTTGGTTTCCACTCGAACTTTGTAATTTTAAAGTTTTTGGAAAACTGTTGTGACTTACCTAACAAGGTTATCTACGTTTATAAACTTGTTGTATCCATATTGTAGATCCTTGATCTTGTTTATCCTTGTTGTTGTTGTTGTTAGGTACGTTGTACTTTTCAGGAGTAGTCAGACAGGAAATGTCGACTCCATTTAGCTTATTTTATTTCTATATGATTTGTAAAAGTGATTCCAATATCCTATTTACGGGTTATACTTGAAATCGAATGTCGTAAGATCGAAGTAACTCGATAGTACTTGAAATCGATAAATTATGAGCGCGACATTTCACTACCTCGATGCATCAAAATCTCGAATAATAATAAGCAAGTGCGAAGGCCCATTAAGTATCTTGAAACATAATTTAATTTCACACAAATTTAATTTTTGAAACAGAATAGTTTTATTTGAGTACAATATAATGAAACGATATATGCGTTGATTCATAATAAACAATTTTAATTTCAATTAATTTAAATTCATCAATTCTTTCCTGAAGGTGTTGTAATCAATCCACAACATAAAGATGCATAGCGTGTGAGCGAATCTTAATTAATCGATCAACCGCAATCTCTGGATCTAGCGAAATTGAAATGTTGTAACTTAGTATCAAGAAACTAGTACCTACCTACAGTAGCTGTGCTCACGTAACCTGCAAGTGGAGATACGACATTGTATAGCAACATAAACAAGTCTCATTCACTGACCGATGGAATAGACATTTACCTTAACTGGGATTGTTAAATGTTTCCGGCAACATACTCATGGTGTAGGTAGTATTAACATCTATTGTAACTGTATCCACACTGGCCACACTGGTTTAAACTGGATGTTAATCGCGACGCGTGTCTCAGTCTTAGATTAAGCCATTAGCATGCGTGATTTGGTTTTGAACAGTTTGAGGCTTTTATTTAGATATTAAGTATTTCGTTTAGTTTTTATTTCTGCCTGAGTATAGTTTTCGATGTTTTTGGTTGGTTTATTGGCGTGTGCTAGCTGATATGTGGCTAATAATTTAAATTATGTTGTGTGTTGCGTAATGTAAATTATTTTTCGTACCACTTGCTCAAAAAAGTGACATTCTATGCCACAAAAAGCGAACATAACAATAGTCATTTTTAATCTGTTAAAACAGGGAAAGAAAATTGTACTGAATTTCATTCATCCTCTAGGGGGAGAATGTGATTTAAATTTGGAATATTTACCGAAATTTATACTGAACTACATCTGTGTTTACACTATTGAGTTTGTATATAAAGCATTATACATCTTTTTGAAAAAGGAATACGCATTTATTATGCAGTTATGATTATTAAATAAAATTACGAATACCGACGAGGCCGTGTGAGCTTGATGCCTTTGCTTTTCCGACAAAAAAATATAAGTCTAGGAATTTGCCGCGTTTTTGTTTTCTTCAAATACATAAATGTTAAGTTTATTTTAATTTAATTTTATATATAAGTTAATGTTCTAAAAATACGTTACGATGTTAAATCAAAGCGACAGTGTGAATTGTCGGATTCCATCAGTGCAAATGCTGCCGCAATTATAAATAATTTGCTTCCCACAAAATCCAAGGAAAATGATTTAAAAACTTATGAAGAATTTTCAACGTGGAGAAGTGCGAAAGGCCTATCAATTTCAGAATCAGTACTTGTCTATTTTGATTATTTATCCAAGACAAAGAATCCGAATACACTTTGGTGCATATACTCAAAACTGAAAGCTACAATAAGCATCAAACACAGCATTGAAATAAATAGATTCACGAAATTACTGGCTTTTTTAAAAAGAAAATCAGAAGGGCATTGCGCAAAGAAGTCTAAAATTTTTACGACTCAAAATGTGGAAAAATTTCTTAAGAAGCTCCTGACGAAATTTTTCTGGCCACAAAAGTAAGTATACATGATTTAACTATGAGTATTTCGTATCTTAGTAATGGTAATTATTCTATATATTTATCTGTTTTTTATCTTTGTTATAGGTGGCCTTAATTTTTGGACTCAATGGTGCTTGCCGCAGATGTGAACTTGTAAACTTAAAGGTGGAGGACGTTGAAAATCATTCCAATGAGTTGCTGCTGATTAATGTAAAGGAAACTAAGACAAAGAAAAATCGGTCATTCATTGTACAAGGACAATATACTAAAATCATTCATAAATACCAAGCATTACGTCCCACCAACATGGAAAACAATAGATTTTTTATAAACTATCGGAATGGGAAATGTACTCGACAAGCCATCGGCAAAAATAAAACTAGCAATATGCCAAAGGAAATTGCTAAATATTTAAAACTTAAAGATGTTGAACTCTACACCGGTCACTGCTTTAGAAGAACTTCGGCGACTTTCTTGGCGGATTCAGGGGCGGATATTACGTCAATAAAAAGACACGGTGGTTGGAGCTCTGATGGAGTAGCTGAGGGTTATATCGAAAGCTCAATTGCGAATAAAACCATATTAAGCAGTAAAATTAACAAAAATATAAAACTTAATCCATCAGAGCCACAACCATCAACTTCCGGCATCTTATCTTCGTCCGTAACTCACGATGCACCACCACCACTATCTCCGACGTATACTATCTACAATGAAACGCAAGTTCCTCAGACGCAAGAACAGAGAAATACTCAAATCAACTCATCAACAATAAATGTACCAAACAAAAATGTAACTCTCTCTATCAATAATTGGACCAATGTTTCGAATGTTAACTTTTACTTTTAATTGTCATTATTTTTAATAAATGCTTATCTCATATTATTATTGTGTTAATTTTTTCGCAAATGGTACGAAACGTAGAGTATTTTCCTCGGTGATAAAGCTGTCCTAGTCTTGGGTGAACTTAAATCGTCACCCGCGACAGAAGACACTGCTTTATCCCCTTGGTTAATAATCTACTATTGCGTACTATTATTTATAGAATCATTTTTTACCTAACTGAACAGAAAGTTGTGCTATTGGGGAGTTTGTGGCACCACTTCTTCTTCCCAGCTAACGCACTAGGAAGTGATGAAGGTTGGGCGTTTTGGGGGACTGTCTTATGTAATTTTCACGTTCGAAAAGTGCTGATTCTCAGCCTAGTTTGAATAAATGACTTTTGAATTTTGACACGGTTTTTATGACAGCATAATGGTTGACACTTTTAATACTGCACGCTAAAGTGGCAATTTTTAACCGACTTCAAAAAAGGAGGACGATATTATATGTTCGTCAGTATGTACCTACTTTTTTTTAAATGTAAGTACCCATGTTCTTCGATCATTTTGTCAATTGTGGCAAATCAATCTGCCTAGCCTTTTCCCAACTATGTTGGGGTCGGCTTCCAGTCTAACCGGATGCAGCTGAATACCAGTATTTTACATGGAGCGACTGCCTATCTGACCTCCACAACCCAGTAACTAGGTAATACGATACCCCTTGGTAAGACTGGTGTCAGACTTTCGGGCTGTCATTCGTCGATCTTTGACAGTCGTTACTGTCAAAGATCCACGAATGACAGCCGGGACCAACGGCTTAACGTGCTTTCCGAGGCACGGAAGATTCTCGGTATGTAAAGATGGTCACCCATCCACTGACCGACCCCGGCAAGCGTAGCTTAACCTGATGGATCGACCAGTGCGGCTGATGTTACTTAGCCACGAGCTCCTCAATTTTGTCAATTGTGGCAAAAACGAAAAATACAGATCCAAAGACACCGCCTTCCGAGTTAAAGACGTCATGCTCCCCAGCAACCCCATCACCTGTTTACAAACCTTTGACAAAACAGGTAGGTACGTACACAACAACGACACTAAAATCATTCATTAATTGTTATATTAAATATTTAGACTTTTAAATAATTAATTTAATTTATAACTATATTAATTTATTATAATTTTTTGTACAACTTCTTTATGCATGCGGAGTTTACCTGTAAGTGATTGTTGCACTGTCGAATATACATTTTTGCATGTTATCCATTAGCATTAATCCAGTGTAAACAATTGTTGGTGAATCTATAAAATAAAATAAAATAAAATTACCTTATCTTCCGGAAAACCCTAATTTCATCTAGGTACCTTTCTGTGAAAGAAACCGCGGTTGAATATGATAAGAATAACCGGGGTTAGGAATCCATGCATAACAAATTACCTAAAGGTACGAGTATTAAAACTTCACTTAGTTATGAAGAAGGAAAAAACTTGCTTACAATAAAAACAACCAACTTCCAAAAAAAAACACCACTAAGTGAAAAATTACTTTAATTACGTCGTGCTCCCCAGCAACACCATCACCTGTTTTTCGGTTACCTATCATAAGTTCGAAAAATATTTGACCGAATTTCATTTTACCTAAAACTTTTCAACTATTACCGTTTCGTTTTTTTTACTTCATCGAAGTCACGTCTGCCACTGTATCAGTTGACCTATTATCAATTCGATTTTTTTCGTTACTCCGACGTTTCATTTGGTCGAAAAACTTTTGACCGAAGTTACACTTAGCCGAAATAACATGTGTTCGAAGTATTATGTTTCCGAACATTTATTATACCACGAGGTATGGATGTGTGAAGGAAGGATGCTTGCTTCAAGCATGCAGCATGCATGCAGGCATACAGCATGCAAGCAGGCATGCAGCGTGCAAACAAGCATGCAACATGTACGCAGGCGTTTATTCCCGTTGTCCCCGTACGCCGTGTCCCCGTCCTACGGGGACAGCGGTACTTCAATTAAATATTTAAAAATACTTCCTGTTGTCCCCATGGTTTGGTTGTACATTCAAAAATATGTTTCTGGCATGTGTTATGGCGTTGTGTGGTCACAGTTCTAACCTAACCTAACCTAGCTGTTTCGATTTAAAAAAGGTTTACTTCCCGTTGTTTCCGTTAGCCGAATGTACGTTATGGGGACAACGGGAAATAAATTTAATTACGTCCCGCTGTCCCCGTGACGGGGATATGGCATACAACGGGAACTCACGCAGGCGTGCAACATGCAGCAAGCATTGCTTCTGTCATGGCTTCGGCGCTTCGGGGTTTGCGGCTCCACGCGAGTTTATCGTTGCAGGTGGTTTTAACGCTCACCACCTTCACACCACCTGCTCCTAAGTTCGCGGGCCGCCCCACTCCTCCGCGTATACGCTGGCTTAAATTACACTCTAGGGGTAAGGCATACAAGACTACGTGGAGTCGGTTTTGCAGCGATTCGTTTCTGTCGCAAAATTTTGTAGCACAACATATTGGCTTTTTATGACACTATTTTAATTTAATATTGAAAACTATTGTTTCGGTGTGGTGAAAATATGGTAAATAAATCATTGGGCAAATGAAAAAAGTTCAAAAGAGGCTTCAAAATCAAAATATTTTATTTCACATAAACCTACATGGGCACTTATGAAACGTCAGAAGCTAGGTGCACGGTTCCAATTGGTCGTTTCCTATGGAGAAGAGCCGGCAAGAAACTCCACGGTTACTCTTTTAAAAATAATTGTTTTTTACAATATTTTTAAATAACAGTAGGTATTAATAGGTATGGGAGGACAGTGTAGGTCTTTCAACAAGTACCAGGTACTTAACAAGATAGAAGATGGTCAATAAATCTACAGTCCACTAAACCTACAGTGTTCTCACATTCACAAAATAGAAAATAATAATCTAAGTATATAAAATATGAATAAATTAATAAAAATAAAAACCTATTTTAAACGAAATGACATGATTGCTATTACAACTGTAACAAATCTGAATAATTATCATGTACACAAAAGCCACTAATAAAGTGTTGAAATTAAATTGTAGGTATATAATGTCAAATATTAGGATGATTATGTCAAGGAAGAATGTAAAAAAAATTAAGATGGTAATTTGGGAGCAGTTAATAGACTCTTACATAATGTGCCGTTAATGATGTACCAGGGAAGCCACATGTGCAGAAGGAATTATTGCCAAACTTCCTTGTCTTCAACGTAGTCTTTAATTTTATAATATGCTTTCTTGATAAGGACACGTTTGATGTGGGTTTTGAACTTTGGGTTTGACTTTGGCAACTTGTTATAAAAGCGGATACTGTTTATAAGAAATGACTTGCTTGTTTTAGTTAATCTAAATTTGGGTATCACAATTTCATGTCTACTACGTGTATTTTTATTATGGAAATCGCTTCTTATTTTGAAAAGTCCTAAGTTTTTGCGGACATACATAATACTTTCTAAGATATAAAGAGACGGCAGAGTCAGTATATCAATTTCTTTGAATTTGTTTCTAAGGGACTCGCGAGGACCCATTTTATAGATAGCGCGGATTGCCCTGTTTTGTAAAATGAAAATTGAATTACGTCAGCTGCCGATCCCCACAGCAGAACGCCATAAGACATAATACTGTGGAAATAATCAAAGTATACTAACCTAGCTGTGGCTATATCAGTCAACTGCCTTATTTTTCTTACTGCATATGTAGCTGAGCTTAATCTACCTGAAAGAGTTTTAATGTGGGCGCCCCATTGCAATTTCGAATCTAAAGTAATTCCTAAAAATATAGTTTCCGTTATTGCATCTAGTTTTTTGCCATCAAGTTTTAGATTTAGACCCACTTGAGGTACATTTGGTAATGAGAGCCTAATACATTTAGTTTTGTTCGCATTAAGTAAAAGGTTATTAGCTTCGAACCATTTTGAAAGAACAGCCAGACTGTCGTTGACATGAAAGACATCTGTATCTTTTCTATCTATTTTAAAAATAAGAGAAGTGTCATCAGCAAATAGAATTATATCCGATAAGTTAGCCATCATGTAAGGAAGATCATTTATATAAACAAGAAATAACGGCCAATAGCCAAAAGTTATTTTGTAAATCGGCGAAATATAGTTCGGTAAAATAATACCTATGACACATGATACTTCGATGATCTAAAAATGTGTCAAATAATGCATATAGCAAAAAAGACGTCGGTCAATAGTTTTCGGTAAAATGAAATTCGAACAAAAACAATTCGGAAAAGTGATCGGTTCCCCTGTTTTTCCATTTATAAGTTAATAATACTTTTGTACCCAATATGTACTCAATTCGTACATACTTAAAAAAAAAACAGACATTTCATTTTTATGTTGCTGTAGAGCATCTCTCCAGCAACCCCAAGTTAAAATGTGAAGTAACTTACGTAGATGCTTATTGTATTAACAAAGAAGTGTCTGAAAATAAAAATTTATAGCAAACTGTAAAGTTTGCTATGTATTTTTGTTCAGGCGCTTATATCAATAGCCCGAGAATTTTAAACTTATTATTATTTATTTATTTATTCAAATCACAATTATTACACCACTTAACATAACTAGTCACAGCTTGCATATTTAATGGTAAAAACAACTGCACAGAACACGAAGCTATAACTACTCAAGGTCGCCGGCATGTCTCGAGCGTGTATCCTAGAAGTTGGCAACGTCGCAAATAGCTGTCAAAAATGTATCTGTTTTGATTAATTTGGCAATATTACTGTATGGAAATAAGAAATGTGGTTAAATAGCGAACTAGAATATTAATCATAAATTGCAATTATAACATTGAATTTGATGTTGTACCCGTTTTAGGTGTAAAAAAAGCATTTGGAAAGTTTCCAAATACTTTTTTTACATCTAAAACAAAATATTTGGTGTTACGTTATCTATTATTGCATTTCATAATCAATATTCTAGTTCGCTAGTTAGCTGCATTTTTTATTTCCATACAGTAATATTGCCAAATTAATCAAAGCAGCGAAATATTTGACATATATTTGCGACGTTGCCAACTTTCAGAATAAACGCTATTAAGGTGAAATGGGTTCCAAAGCAGATGTTTCGACTTCACGGAAAATCAATGTTTCTCTTAAAAAAACAACGAATTTGCATTATTTCTATATGATTACGAAAATTGAAGAGTGTCCTTAGTGGAGGCCCGAAACACGATTGACAAAACTTTCCTCGATAGAAAAAAACGGCAAAGTTACCTTAAAATCAGCTTTTTTTGTTACAACCACTAAGAGAAAAACCTATTTCATTCGATTGTTATCAAAGTAATTGTATTAAAATGTTGTATACGTGTTCACTATTAAATACTTTAAGGAATTATGGAATTATTTTTCTATATCAACACAAGTAAAATTTTTAAATTCAGTATTTGTAAACATAGTGCAATAAAATTGCGCGCGTGCCGGGGTCATACCGCCGCTCCCGGAACGCTACCACGATACCATTTCGCCTTAAGAAAACACAGGATGTATTTTTATCGCAACATCCTCTAGGTAACAATTTCATATTTCACTGCTGCCTTAGATAGTGTTACCAACAACTAAATGTAGCATGGCATGGAATACAAACGGCATTCATTAAAATAATTGCCTTATGTGAAAGCCACAGCGGTGAATAGTGGTCAGCGACAACAGTTTGCACTTCCGAACCGCAAACTTGTATGAATGCCTAAATAATTTGTCAGACGCAGGCTAGCCGTTGGGAAGCTAACAAACGAAAAAGATAGAAATAACGATGACATTGTTTATTTGAAGCCCGTTCACTTTTAAGCCCGTTTTGTTACTACAATTCCTTTATTCGCACCTTTTCCTATTGTCCCTGAAAAGATTTATAGGCATTCTTAACACGTTCAGTGCTGGGAGCCCTCCTGGAGGGTTCACCTAGTCGCATATGGGATGCCGGACGCCCTCGCGGAGGGCTCATTTGAATTATAAGTTTTTCTTAACGAATACAGCATTATACTGCCCTGCTAAGGCGAAAGGCGCTATCTCAATCGGAGTAAGTTTTGAGAAAATTTACTTTTTGTAAATTGTAATATTAGGAAAAACAAGGATAAAAAAAACTTCCTAGTGGTTTTTTATGTTATAAGTTAGATAGCGCTACTTAGTTTATACCATTAGATGCGAAATTGTTTTAGCTATTGAATGGTGTAAAAAAAACTAAAAGGCCATATCTTAGAGATAGCGCCTTTCGGCTTAGCAGGGCAGTATAAACCGTGAAAATAAAATCTGGTGTATATTTTAACAAGATTTATTAGTATATGCGTTGGTTTTAAAATCCAAGCATTTTTTTTAAATATTTTGTTCACTGTTTCAAATATTCACAAAAAAATGTAAAGGTTGGAAACTACAAGACCCCCTGAAAACACAATTTTACTTCGTTTTACAGTGTTTTATAAACTTGGTTTTAAACCTAATGCCGTTGACCGTCCGCGATGGTTAACTTTAGCGCAAGTGTAATGTCGGAAATCCTCCCGGAGGGTTCACTTCCAATATGTATGGCGGCATGGCGTATGAGCTCTGTGAACAATGGGTGGAGTCGAAAGTGAATACTATAAATCTGTCTGTCCATCGTCTGGCTAAGCCTTGTGCCTGAGTGTGTAGGTAGGGTCCGTGCATAAACATGGAGTCTAATGAAATAAAATACTAACACCGACGTTCAGAGGCGTCAACTCCTATTTCACTTAGCGCAGTCCGCCCACTCGCTCGGGATATACATTGTGCAGTTGTGCTCATACCATACCGAATATACGTGAATATAATACCTTGATGTATTGTGTGGGGTTAGGATGAAAGGCTGTAGACAACATAAGTTTAATTAAATGCTGTTGCTGGTTTGACACATAAAAGATGCTCTTACTGCGGATTATACTTATTTTCAGATAGGAAGTTTTTTCAGCTGTTCGGTGTTCTCTGTGGAAACGGACCTCCTAGGCCGAAGATGTTATCTATGATAGGCTGATGCACGATCCTGATTAACGGACAGATACATACTCGTATACCTATAGCAACTAGTGTCTGACCGAAACAGGACTTTCTACCGAAACCGAAACTGAAACCGAATCTTCGGTATCTGTCTCAGTTTCGGCCGAAACCGAAACTTCTTTAGATATATTAAAAATATATTGTTTTTTTTTACACTTATACAGGCAGTTAACACGTGTTAAGTGAAATAAAAAACAATAATTGAAGTACGTCAATTTTCATTTTGTTGGGAAAACTCGAAAATTATAAAATAAATTACAAAACATATTAACTACTACTTGGAACAAAAAATTGTGTGTAACAAAAAGCTGATGAAGGCGGGTGACACACAAGCCACGAACTCATGAACGATGCGCGATAATTTACGAACGCTGGGTTTTCGTGCGGCTGCAGGTTCGGCAGATTTCCGACCGAAACTGAAACTGATGCCAAAACTAGATTTTTTTGCCGAACCTTGCCGAAACCGAAACCGAAACCGAACCTTTGGTCGGTCACTAATAGCAACATGTTCATGTTAGGTACTTCGAACACGGGAGGATTCTACCTACTGATTGTATTTTGTTTTGCAACAATCTCAAAGATGTATTTAACAAACTCCAGGAGCATAATATAGAAATAATACTTTTAAATCCTCATAAGGTTTAAATAAACGTGTATCAGCCAAATGTACGTTTTCTTACTCATTGCTCAGAAGCACGATGTAGGTATACATCTCACAAGTAACACAATGGTATTGAATTGATGAGAACACTTCTTGTTTAATACTCACAATCGGTTCCATTCCTAGATCTCAGAATAAAAAATATAACTTACGTACCCAGATCAAGTAATCAACCACACTTCAATAGTAAATCAATGGTTAGCACTTCAATGGACGTAGAACAAGAACTGGCTGAAGGTGGTGGGACGAAGTCAAGCAATGAATCGAATACAATCACGATTAATTTTAATGATTACGTAATTTTATTGCTTTTCTCATGCAGCAGGCTAAAGAATGGACGTAAGATACTTATTTACTTTTTTCGCTTTGTGCGTCTACTGATTTCCAATTGTAATTCAGTCTGGCATTATACAGGGTGGAATTTTTGAATCTCACCTTGAGGGAAAGTACTCTAAATACTGGAGATAGCAAATTTTATTCAAACGAAACATTCCTTTATTTTTAAAAAGAAACACATCTGCATTCAAAGATTTTCGAAAATTCGCTTGCGATCCTCGGGAATCGGACCAGCAAAAAATCCGAAAAAATAACAGCCTGTAATTTTATAGCATCCATCGATAGGGTCAATCATAAGGATCCAATCTCTCTAACAAACATGATAAATTAAATGAGGTTTTCCTTTCATTTAATTTATCATGTTTGTGTGTGTGTAATTTGTTATGTAGTGTGGGAAGCGAATTTTCGAAAATCTTTGAATGCAAATTTGTTTCTTTAAAAAAAATAAAGGAATGTTTCCTTTGAGTAAAATTTGCTATCTCCAGTATTTAGAGTACTTTCCCTCCAGGTGGGCAATAGCTATTTCCGAATCGAATTTAGTAAGATCTAGATGTTTTTGTTTTTCTTCTTGGCAAGTTACAAAAGAGATGTCATGTTGTGATGTCTGTTTTCAACATGAGAACCGTTTGGTAGAACAGAAAGCCAATTCTCGTATAAAAAACGTTCACATTCAAGTCGCAATCTATCAAACTTGTCAAAAATGTTCGTAAATTGATTGTATTTTTGACAGATTGCGAATGAGATTAGAATTGACACATTCTTAAAACTTACGGGAATTGCCCCTCTGGTATTTTTAAAATAGTGTTTAGTATTCACTACGCACTAAAGTTTCGCAGATGTTTAATGGCTATAAATAAAATGCATTACCATGACTTGTTATGGTAAGTCTAACGGAGGTACTTTGCGATGTTATGGAAAAGAGAAGAATAACTTTCTCGTGTACTTTTAGCACAAAGGTTGTAATATCTGCCATGATGTATCCACTGTGCAGTGTAATAAAACAATTTTCAGTTATTATCAAGAGAGAGGTACCCATTATTATGTGAAACGAGAGCTTGTCCCTAAATGCGGCGTTTATGGAAATATTCTGTATATGAACATTAACCATTGATGCATTAACGTGGGCTCCGTCCATTACCTAAGAAATAATATTATAGAAACAGATTATTTACAAAGTGTAATGAGAAGTTGAATAAAATCTTTTTTTTTTTTGTTTTTATAAGAGCAATTTGCAATTGCGTTGTTTCTGCGAAATGTTTTCATTAACAGCGGCCATGACCTAGGTCAAATAAATATATTTTCTTTCTTTGGTACATAACCAGTCGACACCGATGCGGATGAATTTTTCGATGCTATACGAGTATTTTAGTTTGTGAATAGTTTTAGATAAGTTAGTATTTTTAATAAATTAGCAAAATTTTATACATATTTTTTTTTTAATTTTGCTTTTTTTGTTTATTAATTTGTTATAAGTTGTTTGTACCCACTTGTAAATATATATATACAAATAAATAAATCTCCTTTTCTTTCTATTTATCTTGGAACATTTATGTAAAAGCAATAAGAAAAGTATTTTTTTTTTTTGGGACGCCCGCCGCTGTAAGTAGGAAACCATAGATCATAACGCACTTTAAGAATTGCAAAGGTTCGTTTAAACAGGTTAGCTCATAGAAAAGATAATTGAGTAGTTATGTAAGTGAAAGAAGAATCTTAAGGCTTTTGTACACAGTAGCTCGTACCTATTTCTTACTATTTGTTATAAGTAGATAAGGTGATATGATTAACATAACAATAGCAACATATTAGCAGTTGTGCATTTCAGGTTTACAATACTCAATACTCAATATACTTTTTGCTTCCTCATGTGAACTTAGGTGGCATGCGCTCCTGCTGGGGTTGCGGGTTTGTCCGAAAGGGATATCGCGGCCCCGGCACACAGGCAACGGAAGGAACACGGGTGGGTTTTAGTCAGTAAAAGTAAAGTGACACTCCCTCTCGTTCCGCCCAGAGCGGGAGGAGTCATTTGATGATTTCCCACGCCGGGGTCGCGGGAAAGTCCGAAAGGGATACCGTGGCCCTCCCGCTCCACCCTGACCGGGTGGAGTTATTTGATAACAAAATACCAAAAAAAAAAAGGTGGCATGCACAGTCCACATAACAATGCTATATTTCACTTGATTTACCTATAAATGAATGAATGGTAGACAAAACTTCTAAGATGTGTTAGTATTTTTGTCGGACCAAAATCTGTGAGTCTGCAAATTAATGTGTAGAGCAGCTATGCTAGCTATGCTATTTATTATATATTTCAGTTGTCAGACTTTCTTCTATTTTCTTTAGATTTACCTCCTCAGGGAAGAATCTGCCTTGCACTTTTGCACAGTCAGATTTCGGGGAGACCCGTTTAGTCTTCCCAGGGATGTGCCCCAACTAGCGTTGCACAGAGGATTTTGGAACTTTCGGATCGATCTTTTGAGAGGTCCTTCGCCGGTGCCTTCTTCCATGATGGCAACCACCGGGGTGGTTTTAGTCAGTTAAAAATCCCACACTCCTCGGTTCTATTCGCAAAGCCTGGACTAAAGGCTTAAAGGATTCCCGCTGAAAAAAAAGGTACATACGGTTCCTTATGGACACAGATTTACATGTAAAAATCGTTACATTGAATTTCTTTGGACGTAGCGAACCATTTTATGGTCTAACGCGGAATTACCATCATTACATTAATGCCCCATGCTCCGTGATATATTGTTATCGCATATTGACTTTCCAGAACTTTAATTTAGTTCCTATTGAATAGTGCATTGGCCCACGTTGGAAGACAATATCGGATGACGAGATAATAATATGGAAGAGGAATCAATTGAGTGTTTGTGTTGAGTTCTGTTTGACAACTCAATTTATTCTGTAGATTTTAATT
The DNA here is from genome assembly GCA_916701695.1 of Agrochola macilenta. Classification (NCBI taxonomy): domain Eukaryota; kingdom Metazoa; phylum Arthropoda; class Insecta; order Lepidoptera; family Noctuidae; genus Agrochola; species Agrochola macilenta. The sequence continues at coordinate 13,478,306 of OU753562.1, forward strand.
TCATGAGATTTTTTTTATTGATATTGGGGTGGAATGATAACAGCCGATCGAAGGTTAAGCTATGCTTGCCGCGGTTGGTTCGTGGATGGGTGACCATCCATTAAATATCGAGACTCCTCCGTGCCTCGGAAAGCACGTTAAGCCTTTAGGCTGTTATTCCGAGATCTTTGACAGACGTTACGGGTAGTCGGAAGCCCGAAAGTCTGACAACCAGTCTTACCAAGGGGTATCGTGTTACCCAGTTACTGGGTTTTGGAGGTCAGATAGGTAGTCGCTCCATGTCAGTTACTGGTGGGGTTGCGAGTTTTTCCGAAAGGGATATCGTGGCCCTGGAACACAGGCAACGGAACGAACACTGGTGGGTTTTAGTCAGTAAAAGTCTGACACGCCCTCCCGCTCCGCCCAGAGCGGGAGAAGTTATTTGATAATTTCCCACGCAAAAAAATGTCAGTGGTATTTAGCTGCATCGGGTTAGACTCGTCGTTAGTACCGACCCAAACACAGTTTGGGAAAGGCTAGGCAGATTGATTATTATTCAGAACTTTTATGATTAACTTTTGTTTTGATCAACCAATTGCTACAAATAAACAAAACCAGGAAGTAAATTACCTGCCTAATATTTAATTGAATTGTTGTAATAAAACTACGAATTATAAGATAAGATAAGATAAGATAAGATAATCATTTATTTGCTCAAACATGAGTACAATACATACAACACAAATTGTCAGCATTATCAATTCTTTTTCCTTTACTTGTGCTGTGAGACCTTGCTTCTTGCCAAATTTCATGATTCTAGGTCAACGGAAAGTACCCTTGATTTATTTGCGGATATCAAAAAATGTCACATAAATGGCCGTATTTTTTATTGCGTGGACTTAGAAAGTTGATTTTTTAGAGCTCCAAGGGACTATGCTATTTGATGTTAATATTTCAACTTGATACCTCCATACGTTCCTGAGAAAAAGGGTCTTGATAGAATGACAGACAGACAGACATGTAGACTGACTGATGAACACATGACTGAAGACAGATGGACAACGAAGAGATCCTATAAGGGTTCCGTTTTTCCTTTTGAGGTACGGAACCCTAAAATTTTGTTTTGGGATTAAGTACATACTTATATTTGCTGAGATTCTCCAGAATTGACCGTGACGTATGATACGATATATGGATATCTTATCATACGTCACGGTCAATTCTGGAAAATTAACTTAAAATTAACTTTGTTGAAAAAATTTTCTCCCATGAGAACATTTTTTCAACAAAGTTAATTTTGTTCTCAGGATAAATTCATCACAATTACGGAACCCTTCATTGTGCGTGGTCCAACACGCACTTGGCCGGTTTTTTATTGTTTTAAAGCTTTGTATTGTAACTGTTCGAAACTATCAGTACGTTTTCCGGTTGCTTCAAAGAACTAGAACTCTTTTTTAGTGTTCCGTACCCGAAGGATGCCCAAACGGAACCCTAACTAAGCCTCCGCTGTCCATCAGTCAACCAGCGGGCTGTAGGTACTTCATGTACCGTAATAGGTAGACAGTTGAAATTTCACAGATTGTGTATTTCTATTGCTGCTATAACGACAAATAATAAAAATAAAATAATGTTAAAGTTTTTTATTTTTTTATGAATCAAAACAAAACCAAAAAAACAGACATAAAAAAAAAAGACAAATAAAAAGTGAAAGGACGAGACAAGAAGCGTGTTTTTTTCGGCGTTTTTTGTTTAATATTGTACGGTGGTACAGAACCCTTCGTGCACGAGTCCAACTCGCAATTGGCCGTTATATTTTTTATATTGCTCTTGATTTTTTTGCTGTTGATCAAGAATTTTGGGTACATTTTCTTTACACGTACATTTGACTTTGAATATCAAGTAATTTTTCGTTTTAAGCTAATATAATGGTGATTTCAATGACAGAGCGCGGGAAGCTACTAAAGTTTATTATAACCTTTGATAATAAAATGATTACAATACAATTTCACCAACCGTATCTCGAGAAGTCTCGAACCGAGTCTCGGGAACCGAAACAACTTAATTTACATTACTTCGAGACACGAGACCTTCCGGGACCCAAACCCTATAGCCAAATCCAAAACTATCGTTTTCATGAAAAGTTTACTTCCATATTTAGTGTAGGTACGCATCTATTACTTTTCGTTGGACCTAAAGGGTTATCGATCAGAGGGTTATCGATCAGCGTAAAGCCAGTTTGCAACAGAGGAAGCAACCCATAGGGACTTGGTTGAGTCAGTCGTGCTCTTCCTAATGAGTGCATTCGTACGTGTTTCGTATGTTTTGCGCATATTGCCGGACGTTCGGCTGAGAGGAAATCAATTGTAATGGTGCTCGACTGCTAATAGTCAACTGTCTGTGTTCACCTACGTGTTTCTACAATAATATATTACCCAATGGAACAAAATATATTGTTATTCTAGTTAACGTTATGTTGACTGACAACAAATAAATTAGTTTAGTTTGTTTGCCATATAATTAAACGTTATCTAAGTTTACTTACTCAAAATAAGATAAGACTTACGATGTTATTATACCAAACAATATTATCGTATCAGCCTCTTGCTTTGTTTACGAACACTGCGCTAATGTGGCTCGTTCCATTCACTAGTAAATATTGTAGTATAATAAATGCAAGGCATCCGGGTTCGTCGTGCTATCCAGCCCGCGCACCTAAACTGTACCTACCGACCTAGGTATCCTAACGCCGTTCCTAGGTCGACGAACCTTCCTAGCCTCGGAGGCGGTAGATTCGCAGGATACGATAAATTTCAATAGTGCATTGACTGCATGTACCCGGTCCAGTCTGGATAAACAGCCACTGCAACGCAAAATCATATTCGTTAATGTCTAATCTGAATGTTCAAAGAACTTTGTTGTTGAGCAAGTGTCTTTTTTTAATCAAAATTGTCTCGAATCTTGAATTAATCATAGATAAGGAAAAGTTTAATTCCGTAAAATTACAAGAGGATCTTATTACAGTCTTTCTCAAACATTGAAACAATCCTGTGATATAAAAACTTTTCCTTTTACTTAGACCGGGAGGTCTGAAGATGATGTTGTAAATACTGGCAGTCTAAAGCAAGATCGTAATTCCCAGGCTGTGGAACGCAATCAAGCATGACTTGACCATTAGCTAGCGCCGTGTCATTGGAACTTTGATGTGTTTATTCAGCTGCTGTAAATGTCCTCTTAGACTCTATAGGTCCACGGCTAAAAGAGAAGCAAATATTGTGCAAAGTTACAAAATTGTACACAAATGGCTAATGTTTACTGAGATGCTAGAGATAATAGTTTAACAAGCCTTAACTTTCATTTAAAAGGTACTAGTTGAATTATATGATCCTGTACAACTTGGGAAACAAACTACCCTGGTTTTACGGTGACCAATCGACTCATGTTAAGTTGTAAATTGTGGCTGTTTCGTAATTTTAATGTCCTATGGCTAGGCTTGGAAGTGAGGGCATCTCTCCCGGGTGTCCACCACTTATGTGCTCACATACCATCTGCATCATTACAGTGATTGTTAGTGCACCATTGTAAACTGGGCTGGTTTTTTGTGGCGTGTAGTTAAAAGCGTTGTCTAACAACGACATTTACGGCTGTTACGGCAGTTGTCCACTATAATAAAATTAAGTTTAATGCCGGCTCTAAATGCGAGGGCTAATATAACTCGACGCCAATTCGTTGTTATTGTAATAAGAGAACATGTCCTTTATTTCTGTTTCTTTTGAAGTTTTTATGATCTTTTATTGTATGACAAATTGAATGTCTGTACGGATGTTGAAGATCATTCTGTTTTTTTATTTTTTGTTAAAGTTAGGTATATAAGACGGATTTCAATCATTTTGGTTTGTGTTGCACTATGGTTGTCAGTTCTTATTATTCTTTGTTGTTAATGCAAATTCCTATAAAACATAATACTGCAAAAATACGCACATTGAACATGTTTTTGAAGGGCCCTCGGTAATTATGACGAATTTAATTTGCATTTTACACAAAACTTGTTAAATGTTCAAGGAACTGCCGACAACAATGTAATTATGTTATTATGTGGAATTACGGAGCTGTGAGGGTGAACTTCTGAGTAATATCAAGAGGAGACAGTTGTCGGGAGCGGCGTGCGACGCGGGCGCACGTCTCGTCGCCGCCTGCGCAGGACTCGGGACGTGCCACGTCGCTCTTTAGCGTTTTTGCCTTAATTAACTACATGACTTGTTCTGCACTCCAGCCAAATTAAATATGAATTATGCAAATAAATAGGCCTGTTCTTATTAAAGCTTGAAAAAAAGTTATTTTCAAAATTGTCTTCAACGACAGGGCCATCATTTTATTTCCATGACTTTTGAAATAAGACCTATTCCTAAAGAGTTGAGAGAGACGCAGAGACCCCGCGCGTGTGTTCGGCGCTTGGCATGGAACACGCCGTGTTCGGGTTCGCGACAAGTCAATCATCATCCTGAGGATGTCTCGTTGAGAGGTGAATGAAACACGTGTAGATTTCTTACAGGGTTTTTTATGACTCTCAAGCAATAGTTAAGCGGAATAGGTTATCTACTAAATATATCTACGTCTATTGTATTTTATAATGGACTAGGTTTGGCCAGTGGCGCATCGCCCACGTACATGTCGGAAATTAACCCACGGGGACGTACTACCAGAATAAACAGTATCATATGTCTTATTACAAGTCATGGTCTTCCCGTGTGCCAAATTTCATCGAAATCCGTTTAGCCGTTTTAGCGTGAAAGCGCTACAAACAAACACTCACTTTCGCATATATAATATTAATTTGTATAATGTCACGATCAATTAACTATCCACTATAATACTAGATTATAAATATAACCTTCGAACCATTAGATTCATTGTTCCATTGTGACATTGCAGTCACAAATCCATTCGTTCTTCCTCAGCCGTTTTATGATGTACATATAAGCTTAGTAGTTTCGGTTTCAGTTCAGTTCCATATGGAATATTCACTCTATCATGGATTTAATCTACGTAGGAGCTGAGATTGCATCCAGTCCGCCAGACCATGTCTCGTACGTCATTTACTTATAATTTACTACTCTGCTACTTGAAAGATGTAAAGTGTGACTTCGAAGTTTGTTATGCTGAAATAACAACACTACAGACACACCTTTATTCCATTGAACGAAGACTCAAATTAGCATGAAGGACTTCTTCTCAAAATACCTTCCTAAGAAATATATTAATAGGGATCTGTCAATGTAGGTAAGAAAGATAATTTAGTACTTGTAGCGGGAGACACTTGGTATTCAGCGCGAAAGTCTGACTCACATCTGCGTCATATATCAATCATTGATTGGATGTGAAAGATGCGATAGGTCCTACTCACTTTTTTACTATTATTTGCATACATAATACAGGATATATGCATGTGACGTACAATAGAGAAATGTCCTGTTATAATTTTGCAGGTAAAATATTACGACCTGAATTTTAATTGCTCGTCTCAATAATCATTCATAATTTTATGGATACACACACGCGTTTTCAAATAAACGCGTACGTATCCAGAAAATTGTGATGGTCTTTTGTGATGATCTTTTGTGATGATCTTCTGTGATGGTCTTCTGTGATGGTCGTCTGTGACTGTTGTTGTTTGTTGTTGGTCCTTTGAGGATTTTCAGGTCATCAACCTCATTTTCAGAATATCCTTACCTTATGTTGTATAATTTTAAAACTAATTTTGCTGGACATTCATTTTGTAGGTCACATCACATCACATGATTAAACAGCCGAGAAGCGGAGATGCATGAATAGGAATTAATTGACCTCAAAACAATTCCATGTTTTTTACGTAAAAGTTTAAATAAGCTCATGCAGATTCATAAATATATATTCGAAAAAAAAAAACATATATTTATTTCTGTGGTTATAACAAAATCTTCACAAAGATCTTTGTGAAGATTTTGTATATACTATGTTGTATGTACTTATACCTACGTATAGGACCTATAAAAAACAGCTCTTGGCAACAGGCGGGCCACCTATATCGTAGCACTTCGATACAAGGATTACGAAGCATTCATCAACGATGACTGACACGCCATTAATGTAGTAACCCCAAGCTCCCGACATAGGTACAGCCATTTTAATGATGCCCGGATGGAACTTCATGAATGATTAGCTTGTTAATAATGCTAGAAGGTAGGATCATCAATTTTCTAATACCATTTTAGATGCAATAGCTATCAGGATGTCTGTGGGTTGCCTGTTATCATCAGATAAGGTAGAAAGGGACTATATATCTTGATAGTCAACATTAACTCCCTCTTTAATGTTTTATTGAAAGCAAGGTTTGTTTTTTGCTCATAAACCTCCAGTTTTTATTCGTCAAAGTATTCTTGTTAAGTCCAAGTAAATCTATGGCTGCGACGTGAAACGGTGCTTATTGCCATTACGCGAGTGCGGCGATTGCATCTGTAAGTTGATTGTGAATCACTGCGGGTCTGCTACTTGCATCTTGGCCCTAAGTGGGTGCATGCGTCGGCGCACAAGAGGCTTGCTGATGCTAATGCACCGAAATGACATCACTAAAATGCAAAGCATCGTAATTGTAATGGCCACTACTGACACCGCACTATCTACCATCGCACGCAGTAAGTGAACTGATCCTATCGACTGGTGGACAATGAGCCACATCACTACCGGCTCTTTCATTATCGATATATTGCTAGTATTGTTTCACATATCGATCTTATCATTTATTTATATGTGTTTCTGACCATCGACAGGTTCACATTCTTATTCATCATTAACTTGCTCGATCGATACAAAAAAATGAATAGTCCATTAAATGATTGCCTCAGTTAAAGTACTTGAATGCTATTTTCGTAATTCCAAATGATAGTCTATCGAGTACGTTCTCTGACATCTAATTTATGTAAGATCTCAGCGTCTAACCAACCATTTGAGTCGCATGATTGACGGGTGTCGAACGAAACACGTTTCAATTCCATAAATACCGTTCGGATGTAGTTTGATGATGGCTGTGATGCTGATTACACCAGTTGTACCTCTATGATTGATAACTTCCAAGCGGACGACACCTTAGCTAGCCCATCGACTGTTATTTACTCTCTTGTATACTTATTTTTTATGCAATCCACATGTAAGCGGCTTCAGGAATCAAGACGCATTTTAACTCTCAGTTCAGTCCTAAATAAACAGAGTAAATTGAATATAATATTTTAGATTCAATCGCACTTTTATCGTGCATCTGCAAATGTAACGAGTGTTTAATTTTCGCGGCGTCGGGAGCGGCAATAAAAACGTTTCTCTATTGAATGGGAGCGCATAGGTAGGCGGTAGTAATGGATTACCGTGGCGAACACGGTATCAGCTTATCGCTCCATCGGAACGTACGCACAATGTCCAATAAACTAGGTGATGTTATCCGTCGTTGTAAATGAATCAGTTCAGCTCAGCTCGAAACCCTAGACGGGGGATGAGGTGACGGCTCTACTCGCTAAAATATTACAGACTGCCAGTGCATCTTATTGTTCTGTTCGAGGTTATTACTGACCTTTGGTTGAATATATTTCGTATCCAGTTGCATGAACGGTCGTTACGAATCACTGAGTAGTTGAATAATGTGTACTTAGTAATTCTGATGCTTCTTTTGTATTGGTTTGAAAGGATCGAGATTTATTCACCTCTCTGTACGTAATGTTATGAATTCATTACTGATGAATAATGCATGGTCCAGTTTATCGGACAAGCCTATAAAATGTTAATGTATCCCTAAATGCTTTTGACGCCTTAATTCAATAAAATCAATTAATGTACGACCAACTTTTTACACCGTATGTAAAGTTAAAGTGATCGTTAAATGTCAATAAATTCCCGGAGTTTTAGTGATATTCAAATCGCACTTCGACTGAACCGTTTTTATGTTGATTATTGTGATTTTTAGCGTTATTTTACATTCTGTAGGCAAATATGGTAATAATAACAACGACTGGCGTCCATTGCGGCCGAGGTGAGTAAAGTGTAATCCTAGAGACAGATACGAGGGCATTACGCGACGCGGCCAGCGCCGATGTGTAGTGCCCGGCACAACGACGTAGTATTTACGATTAGATATGGAAAAATAAAAGCCCGAAAAACATTTTATTCAACTTTTGATCTCTTTTAAATTCATTGTTTTATACAATTAAAGGTAAAGTTAAAAAAAAATGGCCTTAAGAGTCCTGTTACATTTTTGACTCGATAAGAACGTGGATGAATTCGTTAAACCGAATTTGGCAAAAATAAAAGCATATTAAAATTCTCTTAACGGTAAAATCTTAATAAAGATTTGCATTTTGGTAATATCCTTTTGTGCCCTGAAGGTGACTTTGATTAAGACACGAAAGATTTCGCTGGCATATATGGCTATTTACCGTAGTGCTGAGACAGACCGTAGCGTCACGTACCATCTGGATAATGCGGCAGTGTGTGAGGACATGTCATTACAACCACATTACCGATTTATTTCGTCACACACGACTGCTCTCTGGCGTTATTTTTTTGCCTGACTGAACACGGAGCTACGCAATATGGTCGATCATAAACATTTACGCAAAATTATTGTGATTTAACTTAGTTGTAGAGTTAGGAATCTTTAGACCCCAGTTTAGTTAAATTCTTTCGGATATTTCCTTGTATTATAAGAATTAACGTCCTTCCGTCTTTCTTTCTAACACTTTATTATTCTTTCAGTACGCTTTTATAACGACACGTTAATTCATAGATTAAGCTGTCTGACTCTGGTGAGGCTTACCACGTCAAAGCGACCGAAGCCATGAGTCATAGTATAAGTTTTAATTTTCTGCAAAGTAATAAAAGTTACATTTGTGCCTTCTGGCGCTCGGCCTAGCAATTTCCTGGCAATATTAGACCACATCCACTGCATCCGTGTGCCGTAAAAGGCGAACAAGTTTTAGTGCTAAAAGGCAGCACCGTCTTATTACATGTGCTAATAAATATTTATTACATATTGCGATCCCATAATCCGTCTGATAATTGTTTCGCAATAATATATATGATTCTTACCTTTTATCTCTGTAAAATACCTCACGGTGATGAGCTGGCTGTCCATTTGGTACTGCGTTTCTGCTCAAACGTGAAGATTATGGCAAACGACACCCTATTTTGAAGAGATCTAAGGTAGGTACTGAATTACTGATTGATACAGCATAGACTATGAAGTACTTCATGTACCGGATTTTAACAAAAATGTTGACTATTAAGTTTTATCCCTAAGCTGAATATTTTACATCCACATTCAGCATTCGATGTTTACCTAAATCAAAACCCGCAAGTCCGTTTATGGTCAATCCGTGGGACAGCGCCATCAATCGTGTTTTGAATCTGATGGATGCCTTCATATAGTTCTCTTTATAAATATTTACGAAATAGTTTTTGCATGTACTGTGGACCACGTGCCGGGAGGCGTACAGCTCTATATTTTAAATATCTGCTATCCTCCCATATTGGGAATGTTCAGCGTTTTGCATAATACATGCATTTGATCGTGTGGAGTTTAGTGCCTGTGCTTATTTATATACATATATAAGTGTTATTGTGTAGTGATTTTGTATGTTTGCTTACAAAATAAGGATATTGCATTGAATTTGTATGTGTGATTTGTATATGAATTTGTATTTAAGATGAAAGAAAAATGTACTAGTTGGTTACTAATTTAATTTTTTCGATCAAGTAATGATGGGTAATTAACGCTTAACACATTTCAATTGTCTTAGTAGGAATGTGAAATAAGAAAACAATAGAGAAACCTCGACGAGCAACTTAATTGTATGATAATCTTATCGAAGCCATCTTGAAATCTTGTTAATTTTTTTAAACTCATTTTGGAGATGAAAGTGGATCCACCACTTTTCAACAATGATAGCTACCAAATGAATAAAGATTTAGTACTAAATGAAACGACAATTCTCAGATAGCATTTATTCCGGTGCAGATGGCGTCAGCGAGGGCGCGCGTGAGTCGGCGACGCAGGCGCAGCGCGGCGCGGTCGAAGCGCGCGCGCCGGCCGTACCGCGCGCACTCGACCACCACCGTCGTGTTGCACGACTCCTGCAAACGTGATTATAACCTCACAACATGCCCTTATTTATTAGAGAAATATTTGAAAACGTGAGCTAAATATCCCTCGGTATTGCCGGTACAGTTATTTGTGAACACGGTGGAATTCACTGGTGAAGTTTGGTATACAAAGTTTTGGCCAGCTGTTCTAACACAGTCAGGTATACATACTTATTCAGGATTTGATTTTTACAGAGAAATTTTCCACATTAGCAATATCTTCTATATTATACTTACAGAGAGAGCTCCTTAGTGGCTAATTCATCAACGCAGAGCCTAAAGCTAGAAACATGCAAGGCCGTTCCTTTTGTAACGTAGGCATCCATGAAGAAGTGATTTAAAAAAAACAAACAGGGAATGACAACTTGTATGAAAATAACTAATTTTATTAGTAAAAAAATGCAAATTGGTATTTAAGCTTACTGTTAAAAATTATGAAACACGTACGTCTCAGGATTTTCGAAGTAAACCCAAAAGCGGTAAAATATGAAAGTGTGTGGGAAATCTACGCAGATGAAGGCGCAGGCAATGTGCTAATTTAGATACTGTGTAGATTGTAATTTGACGTATTCTTTCCAGGACGTGATAGTGTGACCCAATTGCAACAATTAAGCAGCCCATAACCCTTGGCAAAAATTTATGGTATTCGAGAATACCCAACTTTTATGTATTTTTGAAAATTTCATCGAATTCATCACTAAATATCACTTTTCTAACTCTCAATTTGAATGGCCTTCATTGCGATGCCATTGGGTACCTAATACTTTAATAAACCTTTCGAAGTAACCAACCTTTCGATGTTTATTAAAGTATTAAGTAACTACCCCCGCAATGAAGGCCATTCAATTTCAGAGTTTAGAGAAAAGTGATATTTAATGACGAAAACTGGGAAAAATACTTGAAAAGTTTATTTTCTCGAATCCCATCAATTTTTGCCTAGGGTTTATGGGGTGCTTAATTGTTGCAAATGGGTAATACTGTCACGTCCGAGACAGAATACGTCAAAATAAGTCACTCTGTATACAGGATCAAATAAAAATAGCTAGGGAAACTCCGCAGACGTGATATATCTAAACACGACAATATAAGTAATATAAAAAGATTTGTAGATTTTTTTTTGGGTCATCGACCTGTGGTGCTTATTTATTTATATAAACCACACTTATTTTTCATATGTTGTTGTTTAAAGTATGAGAGTTAAATCGTGTTTACATATCGTCACCCAACACGTCTCTGAAGTTTACACAAAAAAAAACAGTATTTTTAAACTTATATTTCAACAACACTGCGGTTGATGTACCAAAAAGAAATAATCACTTAAAAAAATAAAATGTTTCGCCAGCTAATTTAAATTGTCCCTGTATACTGGGATTTTTATCTAGGAAAACTGGCTTTCCTCACGTGTTGAGCAATTAGCTCAGTAATTACCCACCAGTCATAGACAAAGGCGAGAAGAGTAATAAAATAGCACTTAATTTCAGTTCTCACCTTGTAATGATTGAGTTGCACTTCACTAAAGGGCGCTGACCAGCCAACGGACCCTGACGCCCCGAGGCTCTTCAAAGGGTAATGGTTGAATGCTGTTAAAACCTTTTTAGTCAACATCCAACTCTTGCTGTAGTATCCTATAGGACTGATCACCGCCGAACTTACTATGTGTTTTGCTAATTTAGGAGTAGGCAATTCACTACCACATCTAGATTTGTACTTCTCATATAGCACTTCATCTTCTTCATTATCACCTATGACTTCATTGCTTAAATTATTTGAATCTACTGTTAATTCTATTTCATCTATTTCTAAATTAATCGATTTTTTTATCCGTACATCGTCTCTTTTGACGTAAATTTTGCTCTTTACTCCTCTGCCATCCATGCTGTATTTATCAATTTCTTGCATGAAGTCAAAGAAAAATACATTTTGTATAATTATAGAGGAACGTTCTGAAGACTTCCAACCGTATCCATTTAGACGATTGAGTAACTCTGGCCACGTATCTGCGATTTTTGGCAAAACTACTTCGTCAATGTCCAGTGGAACAATATACTCAGATTCTTTAATATTTCTATATAAACAATCATTATAAGTTATAATATGATCTCTTCTTCGTTGCCAAAGAGACCTTTCCGACTTATGCTTAATAGGAACATGGAATAGTCTAACAAGACCCTTATCTTGATAGTGCAGTAGAACTCTCTTTGTCTCTTCTGTGACTTCATCTACATACATATCTATCAAATCTACACCAAGTATTTTATTGATTTCAATCCATTCAACTAAGCTTCGTGATATATCTTTATCAAAGTTCATGTCTTTGACACAAACTGTAAACATTCTTGTTCTTTTATTCTTTGCTTTATCGGATTCCAATCGGAAAGCATTCGTAGGGTCATCGCAGGGTTCTGTTACAACTGACACCACTGAAGAGCCGTACAGAGGTTCTGTTAGAGGGCAAGACAGTAGCAACGGGGTATCAACTTCTGATAACGTAATGTCCCACTTATGCCACCATATTTCTAAAGGCTTCGCTGCGACAACTTCGACTGTATCTTCAATTAAATCTCCGTTTCTCGAACGTGTTTGACAGAACAGTGTATCTTCCGTTGAATAATTACGTCCTGTGAAAGAAGTAGATTCAAATATTATTAAAATAGAAGTACCTAGAAAACATGCTGTCTAGAATTGATTCTAAGGATAGAGCATACGCAAATAAATATAATATTTATTATGAGAAAATAAAATGATTCCTACAGTTAAGTGCGATGTGAGTGAACGGAAAGTGCTCACCGGCACCGTTTCAACCATCTTCCCAACACTTATAATTTATATAGAGAAACTCCATTACTTGGACTTATATAATAGTAATTTGTTGAAATGATTTCCTCGGGTACACTTGCGGTGCTTTGCGAGGAACTGTCATTAAAACGGTGTTTCAATTACAGGCTTGCCTGATCAGGATGGTACGCCTTCCTAGTGGAGATGGCGACGAAAGCAATTCCCTTTTTGTCGTACTAACGTTTTTATAGGTGGATGGGGTTTACAGTTGTTTGACTTCGAGGTAGTCTTAAAGTTTAGAGGTTTTCAGATGAATCGTAGATAATAATGATGATGGGCTTATGAATATAAGGTTATTTACCGGGGCAGACATTTAAATGTAGCAATATACATGTTCCTAAAACTCATCATGCACCTGATATATAAAGAGCTACCCTATAAAGAATTAATAAATATGAACTGTACTTTCTAAAAGTTTAATATTACAAAGTAATTTAAAATAAAACAGTTAAGTAACAAGTCAGTTTAAAGCCAACCACTGAATTCAATCGGCATGTTTATTTTTAACCGCAAAAGGGAGCTATAAAATCGACAAACAATCTTTCCAAACCAAATACAAAACGTAAAAGCGAAAGGCAGCGGGAAGGGCCAGTGTTTAATCCGTCTCTCATTCCTCACCACAACATAGGAGTTGGGTGGGTTTATCTCGGCCGGGAAGGAATTTACACGACGCGTACGCTCGCCTCCAGTGACAAATGAGTTTGAGCTTATCGGGCCGCGCACTGTCGCCGGCCGCGCACTTTCCAACCAAGCTTTTGTTACTTTAAATCCTTTAATGTGTTACAAAAATAATTCTACAAACTGTACTTAATGCAACACCATTTTAATGAGACATCCTACGTGACTTATTGGTAGCATACACATCTTAAAACAAAAACATCTCCTCCCTTGATTAAGTTGTGAACGCTGCTGCTTTTTGTTTTGTATGCAGAGAAAATAAGTACTGGCGATCGGCTATCACAGACTCCGGTAATTATGGCGTTGGTTTATCAGTACTTGAGATTTCCCTGATGTCTTTATTGACCGAGATTATTTTGTTTACCTGGCTTTTATTTATATTTAGTAGGCGGTCTGTTCGAGCTAATCTTCAGAATTACTGGGACGATTTTGATAGTTTACACATAAATGTGGATTATGGAGGACAGCTTAAGCTTGTAAAATGTTGTTTGTAAAAGAGAATAAGAATTTATGAAATATAAACGCCCAGGGTGTGAAATTATGGGGCGTGTTATATAAATTCTGCATTGTCCGATATATTCGCGCATGTATGTTTATGTCATAAAAATTTATGTAGATAATTTTATTTTTAAATTGATTCCCAAGAAACTAGAGTTGTTTGCATATTTCAATATGTGTTTAGGGTAAATTTATATAATCGTCTTGAATCGTTAGGGAGGAACGTATGAGTAGGAAGAATATAATTACACGCGTCTACGCATACAGGGCAGGACGGGAGGACAGGAGCGCTCGCGGCGACGCGCGTGCGATCCGCACAAACAAATATAACTTAATTGCTGATTAAGTTTCTGTATAAAATTAAAACTTTGAAAAGCATGAAGTTCACGATACTTTTGCATGGGGCGAAACCAGATAGCATCTTGTAAACGAGAAGGAATGCAAAATCTGATGGAAAAGCGCAAACTTAACAAATATGGTTAGAATACATTTGATATCTTAAATGGTTTGTGTGGTTTTTAAGATTTATTTGCAGTTCTTTTGCCAATGTATGCATTTACGTATCTAATATCATAAACTGCTAAGCATAGCATGTGGGCTTGATTACAAGTTATACTAAACCAGTTATGTTTACTACGATTATAGAGACTAATTGCGAAAAAATGGCGACGTGTGGAACTTGAATAATTCATAGAACGTACGTAACTTTTAATTGAGTGTCACTAACCCTTTGCATGTGACGATGTCCTGTCAATTATGAAGGCGCTTATGTTTTGCTGCGGTCATACAATGTTGCAGGAAGACTAGCGCAAATTAGATGCACCATATTTATGTAATGGATGTGCATTTTGCAACTTAGTATTTAAGTGATAGGTAGTGTTTACTATGTAACTTGCTTAGTTAGTGGTTAAGTATAGAGGGGTGATTAAGTTATTTATGTTTTAGAGTTCCGGATTAGACCATGTAAACATTAAGTTTTGTCATATCCGTGAGTAGAATCTTTGTTGTAATAAATGTTTTAATTTTGTTCTGTGAAAAAGATTTGGCATATTGGGAAACATGTTTGGAAACTTTTAATTAATGAAAGTTTAACATCGAGCTCAATAGATGGCGTTACAAGTCAAGTATGTCTATAGGTGTCCTCTCCAACATTATGTACGATGTGTAGCAAATTATTAAATCAATTCTGACTATCTTAGACTACCTTTGGACATGACTTCAAAACTTCCTGGTTCTTACTACCTATTTAGTTTTTTTATTATTCGAGTTAACATATCGTTTTTGTATTCTCTTGCTTTCTATTAGGTACATAGTCTACTCGTATAAATTTAAAAAGCCTAGTTTTGTACCGTGAAAGGTGGCGAGAATTCGCACGTAGCGCTGTGGAGCCCGCTCGTCGTAGTACGCGGCGTACAGCGACACTCGCGTACCAGCTACATGCTGCCACTCCTGCGTACTACGCCCTTCACCAGGCCAGCTGCGGTTCTGAAACAATGCCACATATTTTATTTGTATGAAGAAATATAACATACTAATTAGGTAAGTACCTATATCTGTTTATCTACTCTCATATCGTAAAGTTCTAGTTATGAAATCGAAAATAGTACCTTAATGACAGGACTTATTAACGAGCAACTCTAATAAAATTCAAAGTAATATTATAACACACTTTCCCTTACGAAATAAACCTGTAAACCTCGAAGGGTTATGCCGGGGTACTAAAGGTACACCTGTACCTAATCCCACACCCAAATTTCGCCTGTAATTTTAAGTCCCATGTAATCGAGGCGAGCCTATTCCCGAGCACAATCCGAGCAGTTACTGAGCAAACAAAATCAATATCAATCTGCCTAGCCTTTTCCTAACTATGTTGGGGTCGGCTTCCAGTCTAACCGGATGCAGCTGAATAGCAGTATTTTACATGGAGCGACTGCCTATCTGACCTCCTCAACTGGGTAATACGATACCCCTTGGTAAGACTGGTGTCAGACTTTCGGGCTTCTGACGACTAGTAACGACTGTCAAAGATCCACGAATGACAGCCGGGACCAACGGCTTAACGTACTTTCCGAGGCACGAAGGAGTCTCGGTATGTAAAGATGGTCACCCATCCACTGACCAACTCTGGCAAGCGTAGCTTAACCTGATGGATCGATCAGTGCGGCTGTTGTTACTTAGCCACGAGCTCCTCACCTACTAAGCAAACAAAATAAAGCTTTAAATAACTTTTTTTATAATTACAGGTCGACCAATGACTTCTCAATTAAGTTTTAGCTGATTAAAATAATTAATTTACACAATTTAATAGTGATATTATAGCTGAATAATGGCTATTATTTATAAAATGCAAGCGGTGCAAATACTGTAACCTTATGGGTAACTACAGTTTTGAGCCGTTTGGGGTCGAAACGCTCGGGTCATGGGGTCCGAGTGCGCGTCTCCTTTTTAAGGAAATTTCTCGCCGACTGGTCGACACTTCACGCGATCAGAGGGCTGGCTCGTTCTTTGGCCAAAGAATTAGCATTGCCATTCAACGTGGCAATGCTGCCAGTCTTTTGGGCACGTTTCCGGATGACAGCGATGCGGACGAATACTTCGACTCCTAAGTGTCCTTTTGTTTTTTGTATCTATTTGTGTAGTTAGTAGTATTTAGTACCTAGTGTAAATAGTTTTTTTATAAATGAAATAGATAAATCAAATATGATTACAACAATGAAAACATTTTTTTCTGCATAAAGTCAAGTCCAATGAATAATGTGTATTTTAGAATCGTCGAAGCGATGGTTTTTTTTTTTAATTATTGGCGGCGCATTATCGCACCAGCTGATCACTTGTTTGTAGTGGCGCTTCCCCGCAGTCAAAGATTTAAACCGTTTTTAAATTGCGATTTTGATGAAATTCCAACTTTTCATAGAAATTGTTATACTAGAGTGGCGTCGCGCTGTCGCTTCGTGCCTGTCTTGTGAGCCTTATTTCAGGGAATGGAAAGCCTTTCGTGATCACGATTGTACTATGTAAACAGTTTATTTCCTAAATACCAATCTGTGTGTCATACCGCCAAATGGATGACGTCAAAATTATTTTAATTACACATTAAGTATTCACAGGCGACTAATTCATGTGACATTGTGACCCAGTCGCGACTCACGCGCACATTGTTAATATTTATGATGTTAGTACATGTAAATATGGTAGATGTATGTAGGTACATATGGCCTATATGCAGTTCGTTGTACTGTAAAACGTCAGTGTGTAGGCACAAGTGTTATCTTCGAGCATTTCTAATAACCTAGTTTGCATTTGCATTAATGGGTCTAATATAAATGCCAGAGCTATAAAATTATACTGTTAAGGAAGACCTCGAGTTACGACCAAACGGTTTTACTGGTATTATAATTATATAAGTGCAGGACGTTTAACTGGGGGGCAATTCCCGTAATTTTTAAGCTCGTTCGCATTCGCATCTCATTCGCAATCTGTCAAAAATACAATCAATTTACCAACATTTTTGACAAGTTTGACAGATTGCGACTTGAATGTGAACGTTTTTTAAGTACGAGAATTGGCCTTCTGATTAACGTAATGATAAAAAATTAATTACATTTAAATTTTCTTAACAAGATGTATTTAAAGTGTTAGGTATATGTGATTTTTTGAATACTTATGTACAACTTGATAAGTGACGAATATAGTAAAAAGCTTTTTTTATGATGGTTTATTTATGGCTCTGGAATTAATTAAGGATTTAATTAAATACGGTTAATATTTGCTTCTACGAACGGTTATCCGATTACTTTTTTGTTCAATATGTTATTACATATTTTCCGCCGTACTTTCTGGGCATATTTTAAATTAGATAATTAGATGTTGGAGACTGTCGATCAATGTATCTTATTACTAGGTGGGTCACCGGATATTAACGATTCTTCACGGTGTTCCTCGAAGCAGCGTTGCTAATCGTAATTAGTTTGCTAGGACGCGTTAGATTGGTCGACTTAGTTTGAAAAATTATGTGATTGGTCGCCGGAGCGCGTTGATGTCTAATACAGGCTAGCTTGAAGGTGCAGAGTGTGGCGAATTGGATGCTTAACTAGGATACAAGGATCATTATGTATCAGTCTGCGGAAGCTATTAGCAATTTCACCTCCTGAATTCATAAACAATCGAAACAATTATTTCTACATAATTATATTCGCGATTTGACATCAAACAATAGAAAAATATTGTCAAACTTTTATTCATTTTGATTATCGAATACGAGGTTTTTTGCTAATTTTTAAATGTGTATTTTATGTTTTTTTTTTGTAATGTGCGTTTAGTTTGTGCAGTTTTTTTTTTCTTTTTTGACGCGAAGTTTGAATAATAAAAATATAAATAAACGGAAAGTCTAGGTTATAGGTGTTTTACCTTCTCTTGTCCTACATCCCACCCAAGAAGTAGATTCTTTCAACCACAAATGTGTTTTGATAAGATGATCGTCACATTTTATTTTATTACTCTGTTTATGTGTAAGTTAAAGTAGAAACATCACGTTTATCGCTAGATCTTCGCAAAGTAAAGTAAAATAAATCGGTGTAGGATTAAATTCTCACAGCACCTACTATTATTTGTAAATTGTAACGAAGTCGGTGTGAACAAGGCAATAAAATCAGTCCGTATGCGCAAGCGCAGGCTTATTGACTACAATTTATTTTATAAGAGCGTTTGAATCCGACACATAAAAGTTAATAGTTCCAGTTTTTAGAACATTGAAATTATTATAAAATTATCACGCTAAAAGTTTAATATCCATATTTTAATCAATTAAAATTGTTTAGGCTGATATTTCATGTTTAATACTTTCATCCAGGGCTTTTTAATGGAACATCTTTATTACTGCCAAACAATCTCCTTGATTATAAGTGTTATGGGAAGTTAAGGTAGCGTTATTGGCTATAGAAATTGCATTATTTCTATAGATTTGGACAGTGTATGAATTTTCCGCATGTTTTATGGACAGCTGAAATATTGCAGACGAGACTATTTTTAGTAAATGTTAAAATATTTTATTATCATTAGATTATCATGCTAAAAATAAATAAGATAGGCAAATAAACCTCACAAACGCATCATTTGTCTGTGACAAATAATGGAAGAAGTGCGAGTCGCCGCGCGCGCCGGATTGATTTTCCGATGTGCCAGCATGCCAGCATATTATGAGACCGTGGTGGAACATGAACACACGCACATACTACACGCACGCATGTTCGAAAATTGAAACTTGCTTTATTATGATTTGAACTGTAAACTGATAAATGAAACATTAATTTGAGAGCATAAAACAAAACGTTGATAGTTTTATAATTAAAAGCTTTCCTACCATCTTTGATGTGTTTGTCGAAAACTGACAGACGCGATTATTGGCAATTACGCGGTCATTGCTATAAGCTTCGCGGTTGGTACGGGCGCCGGTATCTATCCCGAGATTACTTATCAGGAGGGCAATTCCCGTAATTTTTAAGAACGTTCGCATTCGCATCTCGTTCGCAATCTGTCAAAAATACAATCTATTTACCAACATTTTTGACAAGTTTGACAGATTGCGATTAGAATGTGAACGTTTCTTAAGTACGAGAATTGGCCTTCAGATCTACAATAAAAAATATGTTGCATAAAATATCTTGACTTAGGTTTTCGATACAAGCAAAAACAAGGAAATACAGTAAAGTCATAACAATTTACGACACAAATAACTGTACGCAAATGTTTAACTCAGTATAAGAGGTAAACCTCACTGAACGAAATGTTAAAAGCGGCACTAAACGCGAGCGAACTATTCATAGACACGTGCAGCGGCTGGGACCGGCAGGGTTAGGCACAATTGTGCATAAATACTCCTCGGAGCGCACCATAGCCACGTCTATAGCGAATAAACTATCGCGAAGAAGTAAGAGCTAAATTATAATAAGCCATAAAGCTGATTTAAGCGCTTCAATTCGACGCTGAGTATCCGTCGGTTTAATTTGCATAAGTCTAAGCTAGCCCTGGCCCGTTCCACGACCGACGCGTGGTTTTACTGCGCCGCGCTGATTTATAAGGGGAATGCAACGCCGACGATTGGAACTCTCTCGTGCTTTCGATGCTCAAAAAAGAGAAATATTTGTATTTCCACTAACGATGCGAGGTGTATCCCTTGTGGTCCGCTTTAGAAGCGCCTAGTTAAACGCATATAAAGGTATAAAAACATATTTTTATGGTAATTTTAAATCTCCTTTTAGCTCGCAAGGTGAACTATAAAAGATTTAATGTTTTGCCGCAAAATTACGGACCAAATAATAGTTTTGAAAGGTAGGTAATAAAATTTGCGAGTTAAATAAAAATAAGATTATAATTATTTCATGCATTTCATTATGAGAAAGAAATACATTTTTATTATAACACTTGATTGTTTCAAAAATATAAAAACATAAGATAGGTACTGTACTGTACATACCTATTATTATGTTTTTAACTGTTTGTCTCAAGCAAATCATATCCATGCTATCTTTAAAACTATCTCTCTACATGCTCTACTGAACTCAATCAATCTGCCTAGCCTTTTCCCAACTATGTTGGGGTCGGCTTCCAGTCTAACCGGATGCAGCTGAGTACCAGTATTTTACATGGAGCGACTGACTATCTGACCTCCACAACCCAGTAACTGGGTAATACTGGTAGGACTGGTTGTCGGACTTTCGGGCTTCTTACGACCCGTAACGACTGTCAAAGATCCACGAATAACAGCCGGGACCAACGGCTTAACGTGCTTTCCGAGGCACGGAGTAGTCTCGGTATGTAAAGATGGTCACCCATTCACGGAAAAACCCCGGGAAGCGTAGCTTAACCTGATGGATCGTCCCGTGCAACTGTTATTACTTAGCCACGAGCTCCTCTACATGCTCTACTGAACTACTGTTTTTTTTTTTTTTTTTTCAAATAATGGTCGGTCTTTTCACCTTTGTAAATAATAATTCATCAGAAAAAGTGTTAATAAAAAGTTCCTTTGTGATTCCTAACGGTTTCATGCTATGATAGCACCGTTTTCTGTCACGTACAATACCATGAGGTTCTATTCTATAGGATGCTTCCATGCCTACGTGTAAAGGGCAATCCAGCGCTGACGAAATGGCTTTTCCTACATCGTCAATACTAAAACTAACTACTAAAACGATGACTAAAAATATTTTTTTGTCCATCAGGTAGATTATTAAAAAATATTGGACACGTATTTTTTATTTTTTTACGTAATTAAAAGATTACGGCGATACATCAATGTATCGCGTCATCGTCGTCATCACATTAAAATGTGGCGTGACGTTCACGCCTTGCTAGATTTAATACTGAGTTGTTGTGACGTAGCGAGCCCCCACTCCCCAAGTTTAATGCGTTTTGTAATTTTTTATTCATATGGTAAAGCAAAAAATACCTGCCTAATTTTTTTTAAATTATCTGGCTGACGAACTAATTTATTTTTTTACCCAGGCATCATCCCTATTGGCATGGCCACCTACTGCGCCCAACTCATATAACATAATAAAAAGTTTTGACATTTGCCATGGACTCGAGAAGACAAAGAAGGAGAAGAAGAATATTTACTCCCGTTTGATCACTAAGGTGTTATAGCAGTGATAGCCTAGTGGTGTGACCGTCGGATTGCGAAGTCTCGAGAGTCTCCAGTTCGAACCCAAGGCACGCACCTCTGACTTTTCGGATTCATGTGCGTATTATATAACTATCACTTGCTTCAAAAACGGTGAAGGAAAACATCGTGAGGAAACCGGCATGCCTGAGAGATATTTCTCGACGGCATGTGAAGCCAAGTCAGTCCCATGGGCGGCTTTAAAACTCTGACACCAGGTTAGTAACTACCACACGAAAAGAAGACTAAAGTGTTCATTCTATAGGGTTTTATTTCGCAATAGACCTATAACCTCTAAGAATGCATCTTGGGCTGTTCGCCTAACTATGCTGAGTGCCTATTCGGTGTTCGATGCCACGGCGAGTTTCTCGGACACGTAAGGAAGTCGCATTTTTTTTCTGACAAAGCTCTTGCTGGGAAAGTACCTTGATTGGACTTATCGTAAATATACAAAAAATCCTCTTCTTTTATGAAAATTGTAATGAGTTTCAGTCAACTCTCTGACTACTCTTTGACCACAGAATGACATGAGCTCTCTCAGACAGGCACGATATGGTAGGAAAAAAACAATGGTTTGCAATGACGTGCTCTGATGGTTCCATGGTTGTAATAAATTATTGGTTTATGGTAGGAAATGGGAATTTACGTTTGGTATTAGAAAATATTTGCATATTGCTGGGTATGTGCGTAATTATACAGACACGTCCCGCGTCACGCTACTGGATCTGGAAGGTGTAGGTTCCTATGATCGTAATTGTATGGTTCGCTCATCATGTCCTGTTTGATAAGGACTGGCTCTGCGTCTTGAAATATATAATGTGGTTTTCCTGTATACGTGTTTTCTTTCAATATTTTATAACGAAACATGATTTTTGATATTACTACTCCGCATTCCGGACCCAAGGCAACCGAGGAGGACACCCTGGGGGTGCCATGGGAACTTGAATTCGGACCCGTGGCACCCCCAGGTCTTCAAATCCATACAACAGTGTACCAGTGGTATCACGGGTTCTATTTACTAGTTCCCATGAATCCACCAATCGAATATTGATGGGACAGATGGACAACAGTGACAAAATTATTTATTTATTTATTTAACGCAATTTCTACAATACGTGGCCTAATGTTATTTCTCTGTTCAGAAATTGGGACTTAACACATTAGTGGTGAAATGTCGGTGTAATTTAAGTACACCTAACCTAACCTAACCTAACCTGAACAATTTTAAATCGCTGCAATATTGAGTAGTCAATACGATAGACGAACGTCTATTCATACAACATATACGTATATTATAGTATTAGTCGTTTTCGTATATTATAGCTCTTGAATGCGCCTGTAATAGGACCTAAAGCATCTTGAATAGATTTTATTATCAATTGATGTACATTATGTCAGTACGTCATTTTATTATCAATTGATGTACATTATGTCAGTCCGTACTTTTATTGTTGCGACTTGCCACATACATTAGTGTGAACATTAAACATCATTGGTGCTACAACGATAAATGAAACAAAGAGGGGTAATAAAAATATAATGACGGCAATAAAAATGTAATAATACACCGAACGCGAAATACGTGGCCTTATTTCACACGAACCAAATATCGATCGCACCTGTACAGTCTTATTGTACCTTTAACACTAATAATATGTAATCAATTCAGTTCTTCACTCACACAATATACCAAGAATAAGTTTGAGGTGCGATGTGTAAATCACATTTTTATAACGAAACAAAATCGTGAGCTATTAGGTAGATTTTTTTGCCGGAATTAAATATCAATTTTGTTCTAGACAGACATTTTCGTGACGGGAATGCTTAGTAAGATAATCTTTATTTGTGATCGTCTGCCGCAGCACTAATAAAGTTTGTGCAGACATTACTCTTCGGTCTAGTTCGTGGGAGACACGACGTGATGATATTTAGTACCTACCGTCCTAGAATTTAAAAGAATTAAGATTTACTAGATCATCCACCTAAGGGGTGCTTGCTACACATATGTTTGGGTCAGCCTGATTCGGCGCAGCCGTGTGGCAACATCGAATATTTATTATGTAGATATACATAATTATGTTCCGGAAAAAACCGCTCGGTTTTGCTCGAATTGTGCCGAGCCGATCCGAACAGATGGCGAACAAAGTTTGCCTGTCAGCACGAGCCGAATGAAAGCCGAATATAATATGTAGTAATTTTTTCGGGTCGGCTTTGTTGCTTAACAATACTGCCGAATTGAATGTTGAACGTGTGTAGCACTCCTAACATAACTAGACTTGTCAAGAAAACAGAGCATACACTGGCACATAGGAATTAATTTGTTCCTCAGCTACACATGACGGACACTTAAAAATCGAACAACACTCTAGGACTAGAAAAACAAAACAATTTTTTTTAAAGCATACGTATTTTGTGTATTCGTCCTATTAACACAGATTGGAAGAATGTGACATCTCTACGAAATATTTCCGATTTTCATCCGAAAAGTTTACTTATGTTATTAACACTAAATTGGAAAGAAATGGTAGAACCAGTTTTTATTTTATGTATAGTTAGGTTAAGTTTACTTTGGGTAAACTACCTAGTCGTTAAGTTTATTTTAGGTACCAATGATAAAAAAGAAACTAAAAAGTTACATCAACTGCAACAAAACTTGTAAACGACACCAACCCGGTTAATTATGAAACACGTTTAGTAATTGCAATAACGTTGCTTATCATTAGATTAGATTAATCTGATCATTTGGTTCTGGATGCAGCAGCATTTATTAATGGTCGATGTTAATGGCGGCTAATCAAAGCGCCAAGTCGATTAATCGGCTGGTGACTGCTGCGTTTATTCGCGTAATTTTTAACCGACTTCCAAAAAGGAGGAGATTATATGTTTTTTATTTTTTTATGTATGTCCGTTGATTTCTCCGTCAATTGTGGACCGATTTTGCGGGTATGCTCCCGGATTGGTCCCATATAAATTTTATTAACTTTGCTGGGATAGTTTTTGAGTAAGCTTCAATATTACGTATTTTTCCCACTTAGTATATGTGGATGATATGATGATAACTTCCTGTGACTGTTATTTACATAGCAGGTACTGGTATTCGAATTTGTGTGGGGTAGGTACCACAACAAAAAAGTGAAACAAAAACTTTTTACAAAAAAAAAATACTTTAATTTTGGAAGTCGGTGGCAAAAAACGAAAATTCAAAACCCAAGACACCGACTTCCGAAATTAAAGTAATTTTTCACTTTGTAGTGTTTTTTTTCGGAAGTAGGTTGTTTTTTTTTGTAAAAAGTTTTTATTAATCAAAAATATGCATCTGTTTGCTTACCAGTCAGTGCTTACCGCGAATACATTACCTATTGTGTGATTGGCGAAAGAATGAAACGAATTGTTTATAAATGGTATTCATCCTATTGTGCACACGAATAACATTTTCCATCTATAGCGAATAAAAAGTATCGCTAAATTATTGTGACATTCGTGAGCTTTGCAGGCTGCTCTTTTAACTCTCGTTTGTAAATTCTATGATAGTTATAGATAATAAAACCTTATAAAATGCTATAAAACAAACTTTGTACCTTTTTCTACATCCTTTCCACACGTCACAAAATTTTCACGTTCCTGTTCGTAATTTTTGCTTTTATACCATATTTCTCGATATGCAGATTTATGCATTGTAAAATATTCTCAGTATGAAATGATGCATGCACGAGCACGACGGAGATCCTGCCTATAAGGCAAGTGGAGAGTTACCGACCTCGGGTGATTTGCCGGAAATGGGTATCTATTTCTATTTATGCATACAAATATTTCTGGTTACGGTATCGGAACTATGCGCCGGTATCTGGCCGGCTATCTGCTTATAATACCTGGCTATAGTATATAGAGCAGCAGGCAGGAGGCAGCGTGCCAGTGGCGCATACTATTAGAAATGCCCGTAGAGGATATTGATTTCGATTTATTTTCCATTCGTGACCGGCATCGGAATAGATTATCGCAACACAAAACGAGTTGAAATAAAACCATGGTGTGCTCGCTGCGCGGAGGCTATCGGCGTTTGTGCGATACCACTCGATTCTTATCGTCGACAATTTGTTTATAGCAATCATTTTGTTTAGATGACGTGAGAAATAAGAAACGATATGTTTTTATGTCTATCTGTCTGTAGGTGGACGCGGGCTGTATCTTTCACTTTTGTTGCACTATGTTAATAAATAAGGAAAGCTGTGCAGTTAATGTATGAGAAGGGTGAGCACTACGTTTATTAACTTGGCGTTCGGGTTGACGTTTCGAAAGATCTCTGTTGGATTTGTCAACTTTTTACATTATTAGCGGAGGCGAGGTTCTCTTTTAATGTTGAGCGAGGGTTTTAAAATACCTTTTATGGCATAAAGATATCAGATTGCTAATTAAATATAATGTAAAGTTGAGTGCTGTACAGTTTACGGTAAATACTAAAAATAGTTAGTGAAGTGAGTTGGCGGGAACAGGAAGTGTTGCTGCATACAAAGTCGTTGCGACAATAGATCGTATTTTCTCGGAGATGTGTTTTCTCATCCATTATTGTCTGAGATATTTGCATACGTGATATGAGGTGTGCGGCGTGATGGTTGTACTTTATGTAAGCCATAACGGCTTTTTAAATTGTATCTTATTAGATGGAATTCATAATTGCGTAATGTTTCAATTACGATTACGATTATCGAACGATTTATTTAATTTTCACTTTTCCTAATTCATAGTTGAAATAGATCGATTTTGATTTCGGCTTCTGGTTTTTTTGTTGAAATGAACTTGAATGTTCGTCGAAATCTTTATGTACACAAGATAGGTAATATTATTACCGTATTGGATGGTACATAAATATTATGTATCTCTGTATTTGTAGGTTTATTGGCGTTTTATGGTATTTTTTGTGATCTTATTTATTTTATGGCAGTATCTTCATTTGCATAATAGTCTAGCACCGGATGCTTTAATTTATTTGTAGGTATTCAGCGAACAAAAAAACAAAAAAAACGTAAGTCTTATAAAGTACGCTGCTCAACATATTTCACGAAATTATGATCATAAAATCATCATTAAAATGTGGTTAACTCCGGGCCTGGCTCATAAAATGTAAAATATCTGTTAATTTATATATTTCTCTGTTTTTTTACAAAGATTATACCTACTTATGGATTTATTTTATCACTCAAAACGAATAATTTAGTTTTTACGACCAGCACTTTTATGTTTTGAATGAATGTCTTGATTCAATAATATTGGAATTAATAAAAATTAAGTGTGCAGTAGCGTCCTAGCTTGTAAAAATTAGAATAAGTGGATAGAATAGATAAGAGTACTGAATGGCAACTAACAATATGAGATAGCTTCGGGAAGACTGGCAAGCTGTCGCAGGTGAGTGGCGTGGGGCGGTCCATCTCCGCCTGCTTGTCCTCCGAGTAGGCGACGATGGTCCGCATGGTGGACATGGCGCGGCCCAGCTCCCCGCGGCCGCTGGGCCACTCGTTGACGCACGCTAGCCAGCTCACGCAGGACACCGTCACACCCGCCAGCAGGTACTTCACAACACGCACGAACTTCCGCCCGTTCACCGGCATCGTACTAATTATGCCATTACGATAATTGATAAAAGAGTCTCATTCATGAAGTGTCGGAAGCTTTACGAGGTGCGCGTGCGTGGTCGCGTGGTGGCGGGGTCGCGCGCGCGCATGCGCTCTGGCCGCGCTACCATGGCGGACTGCGCGCAATCAGCTGATAGCATATCAACAATGCGTCCCTGGCGGCTAATCGTTCTAAACGCCAAGACGTGGAAATCTAGTTTTCTATACCAGTTTTTACTTGCGATTTTTCTTTTGCGACTACGCAACGTGAACGCACTTCTAAACGCGACTAGTTTTGCTATAAAAAGATGAGATTGTGGCAATCTCACGCGGAACAAGAAATTTTATGGCAACTCAAGGGACAGGACTCGTTCCATCTAGCCATTTGTTTAATTACATTAGATCGATTATACACGGCAGGCACTGTAATTATGGATTGACTTATGTGTTCGTGGGACTGCAGTTTACACGGATGTCGCATCGCGTGGCTCGTCCAGGTTCACTCAACTTTACTCCTTAGCATCATTTGAATAATAACACGATAGAAACCAGAGCTTGAATAAATATTACAATATTATTCTATTTATATCCAGTGTAAGAGTAACCTGTAATATCACGGAGTCGTAAAACCAAACTCTTGTATTATTTTATTGCTCTGACCTGAAGTTAATTGCGTACACAGACAGCAGCGGAGACATTATTAGACAACATTTAGTTTGCTTGTTAAACATAAAATAAAACAATCGCCACGTTTGTAACTTACCTTTTTTCTCATTGGTACAGATAGTGCAATCCACGAAGACGCGCCCCACTCCGCTCCGCTCCGTACTAAAGTACAGCTTACAGTACAGTTATCGCGGAGTGGGGCGCGTCTTCGTGAATTGCACTATCTGTAGATTGGTAGTCTCGAATACAAGTAAAATTAAGTTACAGTAAGAATAAGCGTGTTCTCAATAATTATACACGACGCGAGTACTTGCACGCTCGTAAAAGTCGTAAATAACTTACGACAATTTAATAAACACATCAAGTTTTAAACGCTTTTTCAATAGCTTCTGATTACATCTGTAGTATTAATTTGACAAGTGGTACAGCTTCTGTTGCTCATTGTAATTGCTGATCGTATTTATACCCCGACCCGTCGCTAAACCGGCAATTAACGAGTATTATGAAATCATTTATTGTCATCCAATGTTCTGTTTGACATTAAAGAAAGTATTATGTCGTCAAGTTAAACAAATAGAGATAACATTCGTTGTTTTATTTAATAACATGCTTGTAACAAGTGAAGTCTTACCTTTAATCATGGAAATCTTAATGTAACAAGGGATTCAACTTTATTTGTTATTACTGTTATTCTAATCCATATTAATGCATCCGTTTGCATTTAGATTACTGCGTAACAACACGCCATCTCCAGCCGCTTTTATTGCACTTATGTAATATTTATTTTATGTCTGTAAGTGCTATGGAAGGATACTTCTGCTGGTACCCTTTGAGCGTAATCAAGCGGAGCATAAAACGATTTCCTGTGCAATGAGAAAGAACAACTTATATTTCCAACAAGCGGTCTATTGTACTTAAAAAAAAGGTTAATTTAACATTTTGCGGTTTCAATACAGGTGTAAAATATACCAATATAAGTTCGAAGAAATAATGATGTTTTAGTAAAGTAAGTAGCCTGTTCGATAAAGGTAAATAAAGCGTCGTTGGGTCGCTTGTTTTTTATGTTTATAAAGACAAGTAATTTCTCAAGCTTCGCAAAGTGATTGATGCTGCATCTTGACATCGATTGAACTCTTGTAATGAACATATGTATAAGAAGAACTTTTAAGCTTTTAAATCTTTGGAATGTAAAGTAAAAATAATAAAATCTTGGTTAATTAAAATTTAAGCAAGCGATAAAAGAAGTTAAATTGAAGAATTTTCGTCGATACGAAAAGTAGAAAAATTACGATTTTCAAGGAAGTAGAACAAATAATAACAACAAAACAGTACTAAGGTCCTCATTTTCTAACATGACACAATATCTTACACAATCGCAATAAATATGAAACCTGCGCACGCTGCTGAGTGCGAGTGTCGCAGCACAACGCATGCACTATTGAAATGCAGGCTTTATCGGCGCGCGCGCATCTCGTTCGTTAGTCGCATGCGGACGCCGTCTATTGAACCCACTATCGGCGTTAGAGAGGCAATAACCAGCCGAGCTGTGCTGTTCCCACTTTTATTTCACTTGCAAATGCTCAACGAACTTTAACATGCGACTTATAATGAAAGTTTCTCATTAGTGTTCCAGTATTTAGCACAACGTGTGAAAATACCGAGAGGTTTGCTATGCTAAACATTTTGCGTGTAAACACTAAGCATTAAACTTCTCTTTTTACGTTTATTTTCTGTGTTAGCTTATGTTGCAAAGAATAAGCTTTTCAAATTATAATTTTGAGCTTATTCGGTATCGCCTAAAATTCTGCTACATAATTCTAAAATATTACAAGATATTTAGAAATCGTGTACATATTTAAGTGGAAATTTAATAACGAATTACCTACCATGACGTTAGTTATTGCAACCTGGGGCGGCAGTCTCGATATAGGTAGCGATCGCTATACGACCGAATTCGGTCGCAAAGTCATAATGGCGTCCCTAGACGCGCGCGACATACTTGACAAGCACGTGATTTTTTCGTGTTTGTCAAGCAATTTTGACCATCGAGGGATGTCATTAGGACTTTGCGACCGAATTCAGTCGTAAAGCGATCGCTATCTATGTCGAGACTGCCGCCCCTGGAATAAAAAAACACATTCTAAGGGCAATTCTATGGCCGTCTAGAATGTCATGCATCTGGCATTCTAGACGGCCATGACTACGACCGCGACAAGGCCCTGCAGTCTCGACAGAGATAGCGATCGGTATACGACCGAATTCGGTCGCAAAGTCCTAATTGCGTCCCTAGACGCACGCGACGTGCTTGACAAGCATGTGATTTTTTCGGGCGTGTCAAGCAATTTTGAACGTCGAGTGGCGCCATTAGGACTTTGCGACCGAATTCGGTCGTATAGCGATCGCTATCTATCCGCCGAGACTGTCGCCCCAGCACGCTTAGCATAACCATGATAGGAACGGGTTTTGTCTACGGAAGAATAGATAAAATGACAGATAAACAATCGCAATCTGTCATTATGTCTATTCTTCCGTAGACAAAACCCGTAGAAAACCCATTTCTATGGTATGTCATGCTACACGTGCAGGTAAGCTATAGAAACCGATACGAATTGCGCATTTAGTCGCAACGGCCAACTAGTCGCACACCATACAATACCAGACGGCCACGACAGGCCGGAGTCGTGGCCGTCTGGTGCGCGAGATCCCTTGACGTAGTACTCAACTCAACATAATTCTAAAGAAAGTTAAAACCTTTCCCAAGGCGTATTAACTCTATTAGATGTTAACTAGTCCATAAAATTTAAATAGGCGAATAAAACGCTGTACAAAGTTTCTCTAAGCATTACCTGTCTATTGCGGATTTTACGAGAGGATCCTTTTAGATCGCGGCTATTTAAAGGGTGGAGTACACTAGTGCTGATGTTAATGCACTAGCTGTCTGCAGACTTAGTAAATTCGAACATAAAAACATTTCACCGCGCATGTATACACCGAAGTATTAGGCAGAGATGTATAAGTAGATTAAGTAGTTCACAAAGATTTCGCCAGTTAAGTTCTAATTCATGGTTGAGCTTATTGCAACTAACCGGACTGACTCTGGGTTTCGCAAACGGTTTCCCGTAAAAAAATAAAATACCAATATTTTATTGTCCAGGGCTCTTTACATACAGAGAAGGCACGAGCATTGATCACCACGCTTGCATAAGGCGGATTGTCGATTTCAGACTTTTATTCACTACAAGCCAAGGTTTCCTCACGATGTCAGAAAACTCAAAGATAAACTCGGAAGGTACATAAGAATTGAAAAAGTCCCATTGATGCTTGCCCGGATTTTAACGAAAAACCTCTTGCATGCCTTTTTGACCACTGGGCCATTACATTCGTTTTTTTGTTGTAGTATGCGCATCTTCATTATTTTCATAGAACGTTAGTCTGACTTCAGATAATCTTGACTAAGTCTCTCCTCAGCCTTAGAGGTGTAGGTCAGAGTCGTGGCTCTTCGTTTCATTGTTAAAAATGTATTTAATTGGCGTCGTGTGTTGCAAATTGTAAGCGCGTGGTGGGAATGTGGCCATCCTCACGTTCTAACACTGGGCCCGACACCCCGACACCATACAGGTATCATTCTGAGACGTTAATTGGAAGCTTTAGGCTCAGAAAAAATATATGAAAACGTTATTTTTATAAAGTTTTTGTTTAGGTTCCCACGATGTGTGGAGAGTGGTGATTAATTGCCAACACACATGTTGCGGTTAAGCTAGAGTTTGGATGAGATCAAGTTTAAAAGATTTCTATTTGTAGGTACATATCTATATAATGTTTGTTTGTATTACGATAATACAATGTCGCCCATGGGCATGTGACCGCCCGCATTTTTCTGAATATTCGTGAAAAATTATAGAAAATTAACTTTAAAAGGGGGGTCTATCTTTACTTTATTTTTTTCTTATAACTTTTTTTAAAATTCCTGTTTGTATGATTTCATGATGACTTACACTTCTGTTTTTTTTAAAATAAATACTGTTTTTTTTAGGTTAAGAATGTCTTCAATCCGATTTTTTTTCTTAGTAAACAATTTTTTATTAAAAAATTTGGTTAATCCGATAAATTAACTCATAAGCTTTTAGAAATAATAAACAGAATCCAATAACATCGGAGATATGGCAAAGGTTAATAAAAAAAATAAAAAACTTGAAAAGAAAAAAACAAGATGTACCCCCTTTTAAGTTAATTTTCGATAATTATTCAGATAAATACCCTTGCCATGCCCATGCCCTAGGGCATGTGACATTGTACTGACACTATAACAAGAGTGAGTAAATTCCCTTTCTACATTTAGCATTGTTTTGTAATTGCGTTTATTTAGTGGTAAACTATTTGACTTTCTACCCTTAGGGTCACTGGTTTGATCCCCTTACGTAATATAAAAAGATAAATAGTTAGTTAAGGGTTGTTTCTGTTTCGGTCTAAATCATAATAACATTTCGTATATTGCTGAAATGCGAGTGCTATGCACTATTTAATTAAATATCTTAGAAGATCGTGCATGCATTTTAAGATGCTTAAAGGCACTACGTATAATACAAGAAAGTGCATAGATAGGCAGTGCCTGGTTAATTATACAATTGCTAAACTCATTACATACGGTTTTAGATTACAATAGTGCATGCATAACTAATGATATTTGCCTAACATGGTTTCCATAGAAAAAAAAACCTAGCTCTATGTGCACGGTTAATATTCATGTTTATTCAAATTCGCTGCTGCTGTAGGATACATTAGTACAATCATACACTGTGTAATATTTCTCTTTGTCAAAAATATAAGTAAACCTGTTGATTTATTTGGAATTACCCGCCAAAGCGATATTGTGATTCTTTCAATGATTCTGGTCAACTAAGTAGGTAAACCTATACATATATTTAGGGATATCGACGCGCAAATTGTTACCATGAATTTAGCACACGATTTTCAACACATCGCGTAGAAAATTATGGTAGGTTATAAAAAAAAATAAGCTGTTCCATTGTTGTGTTGTATACATTTTAACCGTGTAGGTTAAAGAATCATGTTCGGATAACTGTCGATCTGGATGACACCCCGTATAGGAGATTCCTGGAAAAATCCTACATACACTGAATTCTGAAAAACCTTTTGTATTTTTTTGTGAAAAGTTTGTTGGTTTCGAGGAAAATGTTTCAGTTTCGAGGAAAATGGAAAATCAAATAACACATTCTTGTTTAAGCTGGATTTGCTACACTGTGTTGTAAGTATTGACTTCGTATAATAATAACTTAATTGTTCATTCTCGGAGCCCCGTATTTTTAATAATTTAAATAATAGTCTTACAACTCGTCGCCAACACCGCAAAGGGGCGAACCTCAAATAAGAAAATTTTACAGGAGAGCCAAAAAACGTTTATTTTCTCCCGATGACGCGCTTATTTTGACGATATTAAAAAAAAAAAATATAATAATTAAAAACATCAAACGCGAAGGTGTACTATCGAAACAGGACTACAAAATTAATACAAGTATAACAATTTACAATGCCAGGTTTTCCGAGGAAAAGCCGAGAAAAAATAAACGCCTTTTCGTCGCGCCTCTCTACCACCAAGACATGTCTCGATGCATTATGATAATATGCGTTGTTTAAAAAAAAACTATACTCAATACAATCAAAAATATTCATTCTATAAGTTATTATAATGAGATCACAAACTTGTTGATTTATTAATATTTTTAAAACACACCAAATTACTTAATAAGTTCGGATTATTCGTCACTAAACCTGTATTATGGTTAACATCAAATAAAAACAATTTGGTATTTAAAACACTGTTTCATATAAATCGTTAATCTAGACAAAGGTAACAAATACAATCAGAAATCAAAACAAAAATAAAACAATGCTATACCTACTGAAGTAGGCACAATATTGTCTTTGCGAAGACTGAGCATCTTTATGTTTTGTGATAGCTCTTTATAGTCTTTAAATCAGAGTATTGCAAGGGTCGAAGAATGTACGGTTGTGAAGATCTAGCCATTTGAATAATAGGATACAATTGGGATGGTAGGAATATATCTCCAGCTTTTTGCACGGCGTAACTTATGGCACTATGTGCAGAGTCTCCCTCATTCTGTTCGTAGCTTAGAGCAAAGAATCTTAAAGTTAAAAGTCTTGTATAAAACGCACACTATGCAGGCAGGCATATTATAAGTTGGGGGATTACATCGCTGATAAAAATGCTTGGCTCAATGCTGGTCCTGCTCCACAACCACAACTATTTGATTAACATTTGAAAACACTGTTGGAGCTGCTGAAGAGTTTAAGACTATTTTTGCATTGTATAAAATCAATTTCCTTTGTATTATATAATTTCAGAGCACAGGTGTGAGTACTATGTACTAAAGAGCTAACATTTACCGGGTAATACGTATTTTATTGACTTGAATGTGGCCTGGCGGCTGTGAGTATGTCATGCTCACTCAGATGTCTCGCTGATGGTGGCGCGTGTGTTGGATCATTTAGCTCCCTTCAAAATGGTTGAGCTGAATGGTGCTAATCCATGCGTCATGTTCGTGAACGGGCGCCGTCAGTTGGGACAGGTCAACTCTTAGCTGCTTTGGCTGGTTCAAATTTTTGAATTGTTCTTTGTTTTATATTTTTATTACGGACGCTTCTAACGTGCACGTCTTTCTACATTGTTCTCACATGTTTAATTTCAACATGAATGATGTAACAAATACTTTGTAACAATTTATTTAAAAGAGTGTCCGTGGAGTTTCTTGCCCGTTCTTCTCCATAGGTACCTACCTACTACGCTTTGGAATGGGCAACTAGCTTCATATTTCTGACTGACCGATTCCTTGACAATTCAAAAGTGCCTGTAAATGGTTTAATTGAAATAAATGCTTTGAGTTTGAGTTATAGTTTGCAGATGTGTAACGTTAGCGACTATCGAGTTTTTATTTTGCCCTGCACATCCAACCGCATACAAGCTTATTGACTTAGAACCTGCAACGTCATGTTCATGAAGAAACATAGATGCAGCGGTAGCAATTTCTGAAGACCCGCGTCTACTTTCTGTTTCAGGCCACGTGAAACAATAACAATCTCGATTTGCTATATTGTAAATTGTGAAGTTATACATTGAAAACTGTCTTTTATAAAATATTGCTCCTTCTTTTGTAATGGGTAAGAACATGACTTGCAAATCAAAAGATGCACAAACTAGTTGGGGGTTTTCGGCAGAAGCTTCTTGCTTGTCTGTGTCTTTAAGTCGGCGAACAGTTTGATTTGGTTTTAGTTTTCTTTTAAATTCGATTTAGTCTCAGGTAATTCATCGTGATAAGCAGCATAAAGACACATTGAACTAAGACTTTTTTTGGTCGATGAAAAGCCAAATATATGGATTTGAACATCTTTTTATAGGGCGAAACTGAACTAGGGCTTTCTGCATTACTCGCGAGTTGTCGCCGCTATAAGGCGAACTTCGAGTTTCGTCTTTTCGTTAAATTTCCCTAGAACTGATTTTGAGATACGCCGTCAGTCTTATTTCGTTTTTATTAGTCTTAGAGCTCCGCCCTTTTGTGACGATATAGAGCTCGACAAATGGAGCATTTTTGTATACTTAACTAATTTTTGACCGTTTGTATGAGGTTCGCCCCTTTGCAGTGTTGGCGACGAACTGTAACAGAAAGGCAAGGTGTATTATTGCACTCCCGCAGATTACCGATGACATTAATACAGAGGACGAGACAATCAACAAAAGCTTATTTCTCCTTTTTTAATTACCTGTGCAATTTGCACAGACACAAACTAAAACGTCTTTTTCTATTTGTTACCAACATAATCATTAGTCAGAGTGTCGACTTTCAATTTACTGAACAAAAATAAAAGTTGTGTTAAAACACAGGGGACCAAAACACAGCATAGTTATTTGCACGCAATTCAGAAATAAATAGCTTCGTAAATAGTGTGCAGGGCAACATTATGTCGGAGTTACCGGCGTTAAGAGAGAAAATGCCCTGTGGTCAATATAAATTGAATCTACAATGCGGTATTGAGTGGTCGTTACGGTGATATGTAGGGGCACATTCACTTGGAAACGTTTTTAACAATACTCCGCACGGTACTAACAAATTACAACCCAAAATTAAAAGAAAATTCACCGAATTTTCCGGATGTTATACCACTTTCAGCGCCTTTACAATCTAGATAAAATTTTATTAAATTCCATCGATGCAATTTCTATGAAAATAATTTATTATCTTTACAATGTTGCACCACATACCGGAGTGCGAAATTTTAACAAAAACTGCAAAAATATTGAACACGAATCAGAAATCTGTTCTGTTATTAAGTTGTTAGGCGTACATCAACATCAAAGGTAAACTTTTTGCTCATCGCGGTGATTGGCTTACATTGGTCGTAGAAACAAGCGAACTATGTTGCTACCCATAAAAATGCCCATGGAACGAATGTTTCCGAAGCGTTTTTCTATTTAACGATTACGACTTGATTACAGGACATATAATTCGGAGTAGAAAAAAGGATGTAAGCTGAGGTTCGAAGCGGGGCGGAGCTTTTTGCGCGCATCGCAGTTGCAATCTCAATAAACCAATTTGCGACGGGTCCCGGCACTGTGACGTTACTTATAGGCTTTTGTTTCGGCTGTCCCCGAGTTGCTGCAGAACCATGCTCCGACCATCTAAGGACTTAACTTGTTATTTACTTCATTTGAGAGCACTCCCGCTTTTCCTTTTGGAGACTTCCAGGGTATATCTATATCTAGTGTGCTCTGTTTAAGTTTTCCGATTGTTTAAAATATATTTCGATTAACTAATTTATAGGGTGGCAGGGACATTGACGCGAAAACTTTTACCATGGATTTAGTACATGATTCTGAAGCCCATGAGTTGAATTTTTTTGTCGGTTATTAAAAATCTGCTGTTTCATAGAAAAGAGCAATACCTACACGGTAAAAATGTATGGAGAAGCTGATTTTTTTTTAATAACCGTCGAAAAATTTCAACTGTTGGGCTTCAGAATCATGTACTGGTAAATGTTTTCGCGTCGATGCCACCCTGTATATTTATTAAATTTTATTCCATGAAGACGAGTGCTCAAATCTCAAAATTACGACCACGTCCGAGATTTCTTTATGTCATCTGACATTGAATTTAAGGACAATAGTAAAAATATATTGCGTACAAAATGGTTATTACGCTTCGTGTGCTCGTGACCATATCCACAAATATCCAACTTTATACGTTAAGGTGTTTCTAAATGATCTTAGTGATACTTTTTACTCGATAAAGATAAATATCTGACTGCATCACTTTTGAGGACGCGATTGCACGAACGTTTACGGGCACCAAAAGGCGTTAAACGTTTCAAAGTGAATAATAGTACGTTTTGGATACAACTTGGTTAAGCGAGGAAGTAATTTCATTCGTGTATCATAGTATGGAGGAAGAATGCAGTTTAAGTAAATATTAGGAGCGTGTGGACAGACGCGTGGGATCATAACTGTCGCCATTGTTACATTGTGGGTTACTCGCACAGTTAGTGCTTCACGCCGTACGCTATTTTACTAAACTATGTGTGAACATTTAACTGTTTGAAGAGAAGCAATTGTGCTACATGTGCGTAGTACAAATTTTATGGTGTTTTGTTAGAGCAGGTGAGATTGGATGGCTCTATTTTTAACCCTATGATGTTATGCTACAGTAATCATTGCTTTTTCACAACATAAAATTATTTTTTGTAAATGTAGCTAGCTACAGAGTTTAGGTTGGTTGAAAAGACAAGTATATCAATCTGCCTAGCCTTTTTCGAACTATATTGGGGTCAGCTTCCAGTCTAACCAGATGCAGCTGGATACCAGTATTTTACATGGAGCGACTGCCTATCTGATCTCCACAACCCAGTAACTGAGTTATACGATACCGCGTGGTAAGACTGGTTGTCAGACTTTTGGGCTTCTGACTACCCGTAACGACTGTCAAAGATCCATGAATGACAGCTTAACGTGCTTTACGAGGCACGGAGGAGTCTCGGTATGTAAAGATGGTCACCCATCCACTAACCAACCCCGGCAAGCGTAGCTTAACCTGATGGATCGATCCGTGTTATTACTTAGCCACGAGCTCCTCAAGAAAAGACAAGTTATGCTATAGTCAATAGGCTCCGTAAAAGCGTTGCTGTTCTGTGGTCAATGTTTGGGCTGTTTGTTTGGCACTAAACTTGCAATGAGCTGTAATCAACAAACATAAAGGTATATTCTATTTTGTACGTGTTTTCACCAGCTTTCTAAGATAAACAAGCTCCTTGAACTCAGTAGCCGTTATTGGGCACACTTTAACT
This sequence comes from Agrochola macilenta, assembly GCA_916701695.1. Taxonomy (NCBI): domain Eukaryota; kingdom Metazoa; phylum Arthropoda; class Insecta; order Lepidoptera; family Noctuidae; genus Agrochola; species Agrochola macilenta. Next base: position 13,516,754 of record OU753562.1, read on the forward strand.
AACATTGATTAATTACTAATTAACTTGATGGAGCTTTGAATGTTAAGATATTGACTGAGACTCTTACTCAGTTCTACCGGTAAGCACTTTGTGTATGTTCCTTTTCATATAAAGCTAGTAGAAGTTAAATTAGCCCGGCAGGTTTATTTTTTGGTTATGTTAGCATTAATTGTTTATGGAATTGTTGAACTATAAGTAAAAAGATGGGCATAGATTATTTTGTTCATAACTTTTTGTATGCAAGCTCAATTGTGCATGTTTTTACCAGAATGCCCCAGAAGGACGGTAATGTTTTTCGAGAGTATGTATGTATGTATGTATGTATGTATGTCCATTTCTTTGGCACAACTTCACGTGTGTTACCTTCATTCACGAATGTTACCGTGTGTTACCAATTCACGACTGTTATTGTACAATTTTTGGCGGCCATACTCATATACTATATAATTTTTATACAGGGTTATTGGTAAAACACTAACAACCTCTTAAGACATTTTACTAAAGCAAATTATAAAAATAAAAACCAAGTTCAAAAACACAACAGAAAAGAGAAAAACAAGCATTGAACTTTGTTTTTGTAAGGTATCGCAGGAGGGGGACAAACCAATAACCTGAAATATGAATATACGTTTGTTTGTGCGAATACAAAAAACAAAGTTCTATGTTTGTTTTTCTCTTTTCAGTTATGTGTTTTTGAATTTGGGTTTTATTTTATAATTAGCGTTTTACTTTTTTTATAATTTGCTTTATTACTACTTTTTACAGCACCGTGTATGTGAAAGCACCTCAAGCATCGAACTGAAAAAAACCTTCCTTTTTCCACTATACTAAATAATAATTACATAGATAATTTAAAATTTTCAATTATACTGTTTCAGGACATTTTAATACACCGTGCAAAAACAAAAGGTAATTTGAAATACGTTAACGTAATTAGATATGATCTTGATGGATGCTGTGAGAACGTATTACCAACCACACAAAAAAAGGTTTGCATTGGTAAATAATTTTGGGGTTATTGATCCAACAACAAATTGGTTCGTCGGTTTGAAAATGACTATTGGCTTCGTTGATATAAATAATTTTGGTGGGGTAATTCCAGGATTTCCTAAGACATCACATATGGCGGCCACCGCACTCTAAGGAAGTCCGAATGGTCGTCAGATGACGTCACCGAAACGTTATTTATGAAAATAAGTCGGTGTATTTTGCTAGAGAGCGTTTTTTAACACGGTAAAGTCAAACCTCGGTGTCATCATTTTCATGACGGCCGTCACAGCGGCCTTTAGGAGTATGTAGCGGCAACTGCTCTTTTAGGAAACCGAAGCTTTACAGGGTTTCTGTGATTGGAAACGTTGAACATGTAATATCGTGTATATATGAGTTGCTATAAAACAACGAAAACAGGTATACCTGTGCCTATTTACCGAACCTGTAGAGTATCCACGATGTTGTTTTTTAATCAACAACATGAAAGATCTTAGCCTGCATCTGTCCAGATGGTAAGTGATGATCAGGCTGAATGTGGAAGGGAGCGATTTCTATCTATCTATCTCTGTCTATTGAGCCCGGAATGTCCCATTGCTGGGCAAAGGACACGTCTGTCTGTGTGACATTGCGGGCCAGTTCATTCGGTAACAGTCAAGTTCGTCCCTCCATCTTCATCTTGGTCTACCGCGATGTCGTCTAGCATTTAAGGGACCCAATATGTGTTTTTTTAGCCCACAGCTAAGCAATTAATATATTTTACTTAGCTTTGATTATTCAAATGACTAAAATAGTTTTATAATGAATCAGCGGACTTGTAAATAAACTCGTTTAATAACTCGCATTGCTTCGAGTGAAAACTCTTAGCTTATTAATACACGTTAAAAAAACGACCAACAGCATCCATTTTATAATGCTAATATTATTTTTAGTTCAGGTCCAAAAGACGTAGATTTATTACTAAGCCAATGTGCAAATGTGAGCTGGTTACATCGATAAAGTAGTAGTAATCTATCGTGTACATATTAAATCAATATCTCATTCACACTTATAATAATAACTAACATGTAGGTACCTACTACTCTTAAGTACATGTCAAAACAAATTGCGCTGTCTAATCAGAGCCTACGATCGCAATTTGCGTTGCCCGGTAATAACATGAGTGGTTTTAGATTAAGCATATTATAATTTTTTGTTACATGTGGTTTTTTAGTCACCATTTTTATATCTACTTTATACTATATTAGCTTGAAGTCGATCAAATACAGCCCATTGTTACTCGGTGATAATGTTCCTTTCTGAAATAATTTTTTAAATCGGTCAAGTATTTTTTGAGTTAATCCATTACAAACAAACAAAAATACAAAAAATCTAATCTTTTCTTTTAATAATATTAATTTAGATTTAGACTAGCTCCTCACGGATTTTACACCACATCGAAATTTCTTTATTATGTGTAATTTTAATATGAATGCATTATTATTATTCTTGGAAATTTCTCGGGACCCTGGGGTCCCGGACCTTTAGAAGGCGTACGAGGGGCCGAAGCCAACTCACAGAGGCCCGTTTGGCGTTTTAATGAAATGAGGCACCAACCGACGATTACCCCTGTATGCACTATGCAAGTGCACCCAAGGACAACCCCCGGTTGGTGTAGGACTATTGCAGGATATGGAAACAAAGTTATTAGACTAAGGATTTGGGTGGCTTAAGTTGACTGGTGACTTGGAACTATGAAAGGACTATGGCCCCTGCCTGATCAATGTTTTATATATACACGGATAACATGGCAGGGGGTGACTTGCACACTCAATAATGGGCCCCCGGAAACTGTCGGCTAGCACATAGTGACGTAGCGACAAGGCGGCAACATGTCCTGAGGTGCTTGAGGAGTGGAGAGGTATTCCACGGCTTTCAGAACAATCCCAGAGCCCGGTAGATGGTCAAGATCCCTACGAGCACTTACTGGAATACTTCCTTCCTCCGAGCACGTTTGCTCTTGCGAATCTCCACTCAAGCCGGCCAATTAAGGCAAGAATGAGGTGGGAGCTCTGTTCCTCGTCAGTGTCCACTCCAGCCGGCCAATAAAGGCAAGCCAGAGATGAGGAACAAGTTTTCTCCCGGAAGATAGGGTCCGTGGGGTCGCTACGGCCCAACGGCTCGCCACATGCTGCCCTGCCGGTTTCTGTATCTCTCTTGGTCTGGCTCCTCATCCTAGACCCGTACCGGCAAAGTAAACTCTACCAGCACAGACCTAGAGTTCGGAGCGCGCAAGCCCCACCACGACGTCAACGTAGAGATACGGCGGTGGGGTTATTATTATTATTATTATATTAATACGTGAAGCAAAAACTTTGTACCCCTTTTTACGAAAATTACGCGGACGGAGGAGTATGAAAGGCACAGTTAAAAATTATATGGAGAAGGCGTGCAGAAAGCTAATATTTTAGTATAATATACATTAGAAATAAATTAAATTAGTAAAAAAAACATTACACACACCGTGGTATAATAATATGCTTCGCCAGGTATGGCATTCCGAAACACAGTGGTCACGTGGGCAACACAAGTCTACGTCATCACATCTGTGTTACCAGAAGTTTGTAATAATAACTCCCCAACCACCTTTATTACCTGTGCGAATCCGATAAAACAATGAGGTTTTAATTAACAATTACGTTGGTTTATGTTTAAATTGAATTGTTTCGTTTGATTAGACAAACGAAACGATAATTTAAAAGCTTTGTACATATTTTTTAACAGAACGGTTTCTGAAAATCTTTCCTTAATCGTGTTTTGTTGCAATAGAGTGGCAACTGGATAGTGATGTAAGCATGTTTTAGTCCCGGAATGCCAGACCTTGTTTTATTAGACCATGACACACACTACCATGCGTTTGACATAAGATGGCTACCTTAGAATCTTGAAATTTAAATGAATTATGGTCGAATTTCGACCACTGGGCGACCACTAACTCCTAACCACAAAAATTCTCTTAACGATGGTGAAAAACAGATCAAAACACGTTGCGCAGTTTAGAAGAACAACGCAGTCACACAAACAGACGTGAAAAGCGACTTTGTTTTAAAATAATATGTAGAGACGTTTATTTATATGTGCAACTTCTACTTGAAAAGATTTTATACCCGTCAATATAATTTTTGGTTGGTATATTGGCGTGTGCTAGCTGACATATAATAAGGGATAGCTTTTACACTTGATTGCTTATCTCTCGTATTATTTTAGATGCCTCATCAAAAGTCATGAGTATTTCATTGAAGTATGAAAGATTAAACTGCTACTAAGTACTCGTAAATGTTGTTGGACTTTGTCTACGTTAATTAGAAAATCTTTGTTCTTTGAAGTTGAGACTATTTTTGTGATTTGACATGAGGAACCATTTAAAACTAACGGTGAAGATAACTGTTGAAAGTACCCTACGTACTTACGTAGTATAGTATAAAGTAGAAGGTCACACGCCAGTAGTAACAAAACCAGTATGGACAAACCTCGACCCCTGTCATACAAGAAGTACTAGTGCAGGGGTCGAGACCTCATTTATGTAACGTGTACAGAAGTTTGGAAATAAATTACTATAAGTATCTCGCCTCTTATTCTATTAAATCTTTGTACTAGGTACACTAGGCCAGCCTAAGCGAAGTGTTGCCACTGACAGGCGGTGGACTGTACTTAAGAGTGATCGTATGGAGGGGTGGACATATTTCCCAGAACTGATCAGTATGGATATTGATTTCACGCTGAAACGTGTAGAAGGTTGTTCTGGATGTGTCATGCAAATCATCATAAAACACAGCATAACAGTACCGAATAAAATGCATTTTGAAGCTGCATTTTCGTGCATACGCTTAAAAAGGGTAAATTATGCGTACACGCATTATAAAGATAAGAATCTCTTCCCACGCCGCAATCGAGGTACTTTACAGACTTGTATGTAATATTTCATTCATTTTGGAGCTTAACATTTTATTTTCGAGTTCTGTTGTCCGATTTAACTTTACTTTATCTCCTGACATTTGCATTGGTATTGTATCGCCCACGTGCTGGTTTAAAAAGCAAATGTATGTTGGAGCCTTGAACCGATGATACGGATATTTTGCGCGAGGGCTTGCCTTTCCTTGCTAACCTTACGGTCACGTTAAGAGAGCGTGTGTAGAACTTCAATCAATATGACACTAGAAATGTGTTCTGAGGGGCAATTCCCGTATTTTTTAAGAACGTTCGCATTCGCATCTCATTCGCAATCTGTCAAAAATACGAGTACAATCAATTTTCCAACATTTTTGACAAGTTTTTCAGATTGCGACTTGAATGTGAACGTTTTATAAGTAAGGGAATTGAACTTCTGATCTCATCATCCAGTACCTTTTTGGGTGTTACAGAGTCGAAATTTCTACTTCAATAAAATTTACTAAAAATACTACTTGGTTTCTAAATCATTTCAAAAACCTAGGCGGAATGTAGGCTTGCACAATATCACATAAAGGTTGCTTGAAAATTTAGACTCTGTATCACTCAAATCAAATCAAATCAATAATTAGCTTATAGTGTAGGTATATAGATAAGATTTAATTTTTATAAATGGTCCCGATACATTTTACCCGAACGTAAACTACTTTTTAAATCAAAATTTTTGTATCTTGAATTAATGATAGGAAGATGATTATTTTATGTCTAAAAGAACATTTCATTGCAATGAAAATTGCAAAAAAAATATGTGAAACAGCCGTGTAAAAATAAAGAAGATTTTGTGAATCGAAAACTATCAAGAATCGCGGAAAATACATAGAATATTTTCGGATACCCCTGGGTATCTTTTTTTTTTTATGACGTCACTGTTTGGACTGCCCTGTATCTATAGATTTTACTATTCTACTTATTTGTTAAACTAAGTAGCATTTTACAGTTTTTATCCATAGCGTTCGCTAATAGGAGTTTCTTGCTCGTTCTTCTCCATAGTACATATTACGCTTTGGAATGCGCAACTAGCTTCATATTTCTGACTGTCCAACCCCTTGACAATTCAAAAGTGCCTGTAATTGGTTTATTTGAAATAAATGCTTTGAGTTTGAGTTTGAATAGGTTGCATTCTGAAGAACGAATAAATGCAGGTGTTGTAAAGATCAGCCAACCACAGCAAAATATTTGAATTTTTCTATAGTGCAATCATTTTTAAGAAATAAATTAAGATAAAAAAACTTTTTACAAAAAAAAAAAACAACTAACTTCAAAAAAAAAAACACTACAAAGTGAAAAATAACTTTAATTTCGGAAGTCGGTGTCTTTGGCTTAGAATTTTCGTTTTTAGTGTCTTTTGTTTTTTTTTTGTTAAAAAGATTTTATTTTTCACTTTTTAGTTGTGGTGTCCCCATACATTTGAATACCACTACCTGCTACGTATATAACAGTGACTGGAAGTTATCATCATATCATCCAGATATACTAAGTCGGCAAAATACGTATTATTGAAGCTTACTCAAAAACTATCCAAGCAAAGTCCTAAGGGACAAACTTGGGAGCATACCCTTTCATACAAAAAAACAATTTTCAAAATCGGTCCACAACTGATGGAGAAATCGGTAGACATAAATAAAAAAATAAAAATAAAACATACATACGTGACAAACATATAACCTCCTCATTTTTGGAAGTCGGTTAAAAATAAATAAATAGGTAACATAGGTTTACCTAAACCAAATACGAGAGGAAATCCTTCATTATCATTTGATAGGATTTTTTATTGAAGCTGCTTAGGTTTTGTTTTTATAGCAACATAAGTAGAAAATGTATAATCGTAGTCACCGAGATTAGTGTTGGGACAAACATAAGTATTTTACGGAGCTCTTTGAGACTGCAGTCGTAAAATTATCGTCAAATGAGCATCCTTGTTAGTCGCCACTGGACGGGCTCTAATAACCTGCCGTTGACAGTCAAGAGCTCCATCAAGTAACTTGTTTATCGTCTGTAACCGTAACATTTATGTTAGGCACAGATTTTTCTATTTGAAAGCCAATTTTTGTTGGTAATTGGTGCTGAATACTGAAATTATTTACTAAGTAATAATTATACGTATACATAGTTATGTTTATTTCGGGAACCTGTACAAGCATGACGTCCAAATGCCGATGCCGAATGCCGAAACATTAAATACAAGAAAATATTAAATTAGCTCAATTGTTTATACAAAGATAATAAAAACAAAACCAATAAAATAAAATCATAAGCATTTATTTATTGTTTGTTAGTGATTACTTATTTAATAATTAAATGTATTCTAAAGAATTTTGGCATCTAAACATTGAAATAGTTATCGCCAAAAATCGCAAATTTTATTTTTTATAAAAAAACTTAAATTATATCCATAAACCTACTGGTATTTAAAATTTACTCAGGTTATGGTGCAAAACATCAAGGTGCGTTATCTGGCAGGAGTCGATTACGTTTTTGTTTGTTTACATTACGTGACTCTGAGAAAAGTTCCACTGATTATACGGAGCTTCCAGGAGGCGATAACAATATTTGTGCCAAAAAACTGTGCAGCGCGGTGAAAATAACCGAAGTTCGGACGAACTTTTTATTTTCACCAAATGTTCGGCCGAAGTTAGTATTCGGTTCAAACCACGCTCGGCCCATCCCTAATAGCAAAGCCTTATTTTTTTTCTATTATTGCTTACCAAAACCTAAACTGCAAAATCATTTCCTAATATCACCCACGCGTAAAACAGCAAGTTAAAATTAAATCCAACAAAAATAGAATAAAGTCACAAATACACTCAATGGACGTCATAAGTATTCTTTATAGTGTTTATGTCGTAAGAGAGCAATAATATTGTAAAATAATAGTGACCAGTACCATCGGTCGTCCATTCATACCGTTTAGACTGTATTTCTCGATGTGGAATCACATTGCAAATTGAAAGAGTCGTGATTGTCCGCGGGTGGTGTGCTCCAGCCCGCGGTACCGCGACGTATCTCACCTACCGCCATCGCCACACAAACCCTGCTACAATAAATTAAGAAACTCGAGATCACCCAGCATCCATACATGATTTAGTTGACAACAAAATTACTTATTCAGATTATTCTATTCACAACGCCTGCGTCAGCTCGGGCTGTTATATTAAAATCTTAATTGTTTCCAACGCTCATATTTTTGCGGCGCCCATAAAAGCAACGTTTAATGAAATGCATTGTTTTTTTAATTGTAAATTGCGTTTGCGCATCATAAAGTTTTGATTCTGAGCGCTACTTTGATATGCGATATATTCCAGCAATTAACAAGAGATAAAAGATAAGAAACCGTGGGTGTAAAAGCTGTCTAATAAATCTTCATTTGGTTTGTGCCGATTTGTTTTTTTAATAAATGGTTTAATTACGGTAGATAACTTTCAGTTCTCGCGTACTTTTTCGTGTGTAGAATTCACAACGGTTCAATATAAAAGTCAGAACTCATTAGGGACTCGAACCAGTCCCGCATAGAAAGTTGGGAGGCGCCCACCGGCACGTGCCGAATAGTCTTTTTTTAAACTTATCTCGCAGACTCACATGGCTTAATGATTTGTTTGTTTTTCATTGAAAGTTATGAGAGTAGGCTGCGGGGCGACACAGACAACTATTTACTGTAAAAGGTTATACGGGAATGATAATAAGGACAATTCGTATCGGAATCCGCTGGAAATCTTTAGTGTATCTTGTCACTTTACAATCACATGCATCAGCGCGCATCAATCGGAGTGATCGCCGCGCACGCGCATCGACGACGCTGCTGCGACAGCTACCATTTATTTACCGAGTGGTATGGAGACTCGCCTATTCAAATGTCGCGCACTGATAAATTGCTCCCGATTTGCATATAAAAGGCCGGGAAAAAGAAATTAAAGTTCAGATCCTAACTTTGTCTTTATTGAACCCGTTTATGGGACATCGATTCCTTCTATTGGCATAAAAACTAAGAGACGTGTCCATTCGAGATATCGCCATGTAGAGCGCGGAATAAATTATTTCTGGAATGATATCTTCACTCGATTGTTTTATTGAGATTGTATTGTGTTAACGTTTGTTTTACGTATAGTAATTAAACTTTAATTGGTCACAAAATGTTGTTAAGAGATTTGCCAGCAGTAGAGCAGCTAGAATGTACGTTAATGATTTATATACTGCCTATGTTCTATGTTATGGGGTTTGGTTTCCGCACTTAGTCCTTCAGTGGACCATTGTGCGTGGGCCATAGCGGCCGTTGGTGGTTATTCCAACCAGCCCACCTCCCTCCAGCAGTTGATTAAATCTCCTGGTCTGTTCAGAACATCTGTGTAAGATCTGGGTGTCCCGAGGGTCTCTGTTCTAATCTGGGTGACGCCTGTGCATTCAAAAAGCACGTGCGCGACGGTTTCCTCAGCCTCCATGCACGCCCTGCACAGAGGACTGTCCGTTATGCCCATTGTGTGGAAGTGTCTGTTCAGCGAGCAGTGGCCCGTGATGGTCCCCGTCACCAGGCGCAGGCCATTCCTATCCAGGCGTAATAAACGCCGGGTTAGCCCGGTATCCAAGGATGGCATGGCTTCCTTGGACTGCCTGCAGCCCGGTGTCGAGGTCCACCAGTGCTCCGCTTGAGTGTGGGTGAACTCCTGTAGCCACCTTCGTATCTGGGTGAAGGGGATGGGATGGATGGATGGGGATGGATAAAATCTTTGTTCTATACGAATAGTTCACAGAACTAAAATTGACAGGTTACTAAATAAACAAGAAAATCAACAGTGCAAAAAAATGTCCTGCAAACTTTTGCTCCATTTAAACATTTTCCAAAGGTTAGGGAGCAAAAAGACCAATTCAAATAAAATACTTTTTCATATCATTGTACAATTTACGCGCAACATACAAAGCTCTGTTATAAATACAGCTAAATATTTCTATTTCTCTCACGATTCTTAACACCTTATTTACTCAACCGCTACTTTACTCGCACTGCGATACACTGAATTAATTTAAAATAAAATTAATATTCCTATTAAGGTTTTATTCAGGTAACATCTGCTGCATCGTGATGCACCGCCTGATCCGTTTTATAGACCGAGTATTGAACCATCTAACCCTTCAAAGGGTGACCACTTTTTATCGAGTTCCAGTCTTGCGTAACTCGCTGTATAACGATCAACTTTTTGTCCTAATACATACCTAAACGGGTTTCTAGTCACATACTCTTGTGGTACTTTTCTACAGGGAAAATTGACTTCTATTGCTTTTAACTATGTATTAAATATTGTGTTTTTTCCTTGAAAGTGTTTGGTTTTATATTTAGTTCTTGTATTAATATGCAGTCGTCACGCCAACAAGGGATAGAAAAAAGCTTGGCAAGTGCGGTTCGACCGTCCAGGAGATAAAATTCCAATAATAAAATTAATATGTACAATATTGAGCGCTTATGATGGTTTATATTCGTATAAATTATAAAATGAAATTCTATTTAATTGATTAACACGTTCAGTGCCGGGAGCCCTTCTGGAAGGTTCACCTAGTTGCATATGGGATGCCGGGAGCCCTCTCGGAGGGCTCATTTTTTTAATGTAGGTTTTTCTTAGCCAATTCATTATTCTAAACCGTGAAAATATATCTATATCTGTTTATCTCTGCATCACCCAAAGGTTGACTGGTAGAAAATGCCTATGGCATTAAGTCCAGAGGCGGACTTTTGTGTGCTTAAAGTATTAAATAAATAAATAATAAAATAAAATCTGATGCATATTTTAACAAGATTGATTAGTCTATGCGTTAGTTTTAAAATACAATCATGTTTATTTAAAAATATTTTTTGTACACGGTTACAAAAATATTCACTAAAAATGAAAAGTTTGGAAATACGTTTAGCAACAAGACCTCTTGAGAACACTATTTTACTTCGTTTTACAGTGTTTTATAACACGGTTTTAAACCTAATGCCGTTGACCGTCCGCGATGGTTATCTTTAGCGCAAACGTAATGCCCGTAACCCTCCCGGAGGGTTCGCTTCCAATATGTATGGCGGCTTGGCAGTTCTATGAAAAGTGGGTGGAGTCGAAAGGGTTAAATGTGTGTTAGGAATGATTGACATCGAAACTACTCTAAATATTGAAACTCTGTATTGAATTATTTCTAGTCTAGGAAAAATTTAGACTAGCGATGAGGCTTGTTTTTATTCTGTGATAGATGTGAACATGAAAGGTCTAATGTTCATTGATAGGTAGGTTCTGCAATACTGTTTCGCTCTTCGTATTTTAATGATCCAGGACCCTTTAAAAAAAGACATATGTTATCTCTGTGCAGCTTTATAACAAACCACAAATTAGATATACACGTTCTTTACTTAAACCAGGGGTCATCAAACTTTTTGAAGTCAGGGGCCGAGAATACTTTGATTTTGGTTTGGCAGGCCACAACACAAGAGTAATTTTTATATTCCATTATAAGCTTATAGGTAAGTAATTAAAATGGTTGCAGCAATTCTCAAACTGTTTTCAAGGTGAATGACGGTGATTCTGTTCCTTGCCCTGGACTTTAAACATGAATAGTAATAAATAAATTTAATTTTGCCAAGCTATATTAGGAAGCCATAAGGAAGCCACCACGGGCCGCGGGTTGAAAACCTTTGACTTAAACGATACATTCTGACATGGAATTAGGTTATTTTTTTCATCAACCTTAACCAATAAATTGACACATAAATCAAACTGTAGAAAAGGCGAGAAAAACTTCAAAAAATAAAAGCATAATTATTTCAACACGAACATTTACCATATTTTCGTAAGGAGGAGGCGAGGGCGTGCGCAACGCTTTAGGCTAGAAGGCTGCGCGGGCGCCGACGTCCGTCATTGAAATACGTTGCCATTGTGAGGCGCTGGCTGAATAAATATTTTAGTTAGCGTACCACCCAGGACGGCGGCCACAAAGACCACATTCATGATTGATCCTTGAAGGGCAGAATTAAATTTATCGATACAAAGTCACAGACTGCCGCGGACCCTCGGTATGCTCATTTGTTTTTATTGGGACATGCACGAAATAATCATTTATTGATTGCCCGTGATTGGCTTGCTCTAGGCGGTTTTGCGAATCTATTTTTATTTCTTGGACTTTAGTTCTATTTGAATCGAATTTTAGTTTTTTTCGTATTTGTACAAACTCTATAAATCTAATTGGTGTTTGAATGTTAATTTCATTTTTCTTTTTAAGGTGAGTGAATTTTCATTATTGCAAATTCAGCTCTGAGGTACTTATACTACTCCTTTTCAAATTCATAAAATAATAGCTTGTTTACATTACTCGAAAAGAAAATAAAAAGCTTTATTTTCTCTTGTTTCAGAGAGTTTTTCTTTTCAGGTCGTTTGTTTGTGTACTGTGCAAATATGTTTGCTCTTCAGTTGTTGGCAGAGCAATTAGCCCTCTCAATAGTTCGCAAATATGTATTATTTCTTTTCTTTTCCGTTTTTTCGAAGTCGGAGCAGTGTTTTCGTGCAATTAGAAAAAAGTGAACAGGCTGTAACAGTGGAAACTAATTGTTTTCAGAATAACCAAACCATAAAATGATCTTAAGGTTTAAGAAATTGACATAAAATGGGACTTTCAGAGTTAAAAAAAATATTAACTTGTGAAACTCTGCATCGATCTTCGTAAAAATTTACATTCTCATTATCTTTGCTGTCTGTTTAATCAGTTCTTACCTAATCAATTTACAATTCTACAGCAAACACCAGACAAACGACATGTACTACTACGGAACATGAGGTTTAAATAAATAAAAGAGATTTCATATAATAAAATGCCAAACTTACCAAGAAACTGTTGTAAAATTGGACTCAGCTTGTTCATTTTGTTACTGTATCCAGAATAGTCGTTATCTTTGAACCCTGTACGTAACAGTACGTGACTCCGACCAGTAACGCACATAATGTGCGACTGCGTATTATTTAGAGAACAATGATAGTGAATAGAAGGCAAATAAGGCTGCACTAGTGGGTTGACCCTAGGACCCTAGGTGCAGGTCGCTTTATTGTTCCAGGGTAACAACTAGGTACCGTTAGTTTGTACCTATATATGTATGTGCTTGGAACAAGACCATAGAAGATTAAACTTTACACAAGGGATTCAATTACAGAGAAATGCAGTAATTGTAAATGGATCGACCATATGTCACTGTTGTAAATTTTCACCATTGTAGATATTCGAAGGAGTGTGATAATTTTCCTACAGAATTGTCAGCGAACGTCACGTCGGTCGTTTATGTTATAAAACTCATTTCCTTTGTCAGTGCAATATGAACATATTTGTCCAGTAAATGAGTCAAATGTTTACTCCAGAATCTTTCATACCACACAACAAAACAGGTATCGGCACATCCTTTGTCCGATATTATTTCGTTTTATGCATAAAGTTAATGGAACTTTACATATCTTATGTCTCCGTCCACTTCATTAATAATGCACCAGATTTCTTAAACATTGTTGGTTCTTGGTTGTCGGGAGGGCTCGGCTGAGGTCGGCTTCGATCGGGGACGTCAATCACCCTGTTTTTGCCCGGCTGCGGCAATAATTGCACGTCATAAATCCTCATTGTTGACACGACATGATAAATGTAAATATGGATGGAGTGGCTAATGAACCACCATATGCATGTGTAACTATGTGGGGAGGAACCTGTATTCTGATTAGAATCCGCTGGGAAATAGATGGTGGACGATAATGAGAGTTAATTACTAGTCTAATGTGCGCATAACTAGTGCTCGAGGGTGTTGGTTTTGTTATGGAGAATGCGTGAGTTTTGTAAAAGAAAATCTAATTGCGTTGAATGCCAGGGAAAGTCATTCAAGGTCACAACAAAGTAGTCACGCAGTGGGTCCCAAAAATGTGTTTTGTAGCGGGAACATAATTATATTTAGTGGTTCTCATGACGAACTGAGTGGGTCAGGATTTTGTTTTACGAAAAACATCTGGTCTCCAATTAGGTACTGGAAGTGAATTTTGTCGGCTGCTGTATTAAGCAGCGCTATTAAAAACTGGAGCTTGTTATTCAGATTAGGAATAATACAATATGATATGATCCATGACGTTATCCACTTTCATCCTTACTAATATTATAAATGTTACGCTTTCACGCTAAAACGGCTGAACGGATTTGGATGAAATTTGGCACATGGGTAGACCATAAACTGGGTTAGGACATAGGATACTTTTTATCCCGGTATTCCTACGGGATTAAGACCTATGCGGGTGAACCCGTGGGGCTCAGCTAGTTCATTATAAAAGACACTGACTGAAAGCTTCGCAACCATAGAATGATCTGGGTGAATTTTGTTTTATAGGTAATTTTTTTTTGCTCTGCCAATATTACCTTTCATTTCGAGTAACCAATTTCTTAAAGCATACAGCCATCTAAGGCTAATTTGAAAATCTAAAGCTCAATCAATAGCTATTATTGAACCCATTCGATTAAAGTATCGATCACAAGAATGATTGAAAATTCGCATCATAAACACTTTTATTAGACTGAACTATTTTTTGTACACTCGGGTGCTTTAAAATGGGTGCAATTTAAGCATTTAAATGCCATTAATTCTATTGCAGATAATGACTACGTAGGTACACTGAGTGAATGATTATGGCGAAAATTTATACACTGCTCGCTTTAATGCGTTTATTTATTTAGTGCGAAAGGAATCAGCAGACATGTTCTAAGTTGCCTCATTTTTTTCTTTCTTAGTGTATTGCTAATTGAAGATGTAGTTAGAAACCTAATGAATTGCGAAAGGCTATGGGTTTAATTATAGGAGGTATTGGCAATTGTTGTCAGAAAAATGTATAGGGTTTGATTAGAATAGAATAGAATAGAATATTCTTTATTATGTACACCATAAAAAATACAGATAAAAATGTAGTCATTTTACATAGGGTGACACAATGGGCGGTCTTATCGCTAAAAGCGATCTTTTACAGACAACCTTTGGATGGATTAAAGGGAGAAGGAGAGACAACTACTGCAGGTAGTCAGTGGTGTACCATTTACATACATAATAAATACATACATTCATAAAGCATACACTTATCTATATATATATATATACAATAATAAACATGAAACAAGTTCAAGGAACTATATGTAATGATGATGTTTAAGGAGAGAGGAAGTGTTTTTGTTTGTGTGTGTGATTAGTATGACCACCTCATAGGGCCATTCTATGTCTATCTACGCCTAAAACTTTTGGGGGAGGGGGGAAATTATCAAATAACTTCTTCCGCTCTTGGCAGAGCGGGAGGGCATGTCAGACTCTTCTAAAACCCACCCGTGTTCCTTCAGTTGCCCACGGTATCCCTTTCGCAACCCCGGCAGGAATCGGTCCTAGGGGACCCCGTCGGTTGTGCTGACATCTCTTTGAGGTGCGCGTGGCACACAACGCGCCGTCGACCCGGGCCTGGTCCTTATCTTACGGCGAACTACCCATTGCTCACCGTCTGTTAGCTCGGAATCGGCCTGCGATTCCCGACGCCCAGGCTGTTACGCTTAATACCTAAGTTTACAATTTTGTATAATCTTGACTGTAATGGACAAGGGAGCAGCTAAGATACTGTTATACATGCCAACATTGATAGAATTAAAACCGTTTTCTATGAAATAGTTAATCCTCTCAACCTCGTGCTGGTCACATTCCGCTAAAATTAAGTGGTATCCTCTACCTTATCACACTCAGAACAATTGGGTGAATCACTCTTTTTCATTAAAAAGGAGAAGCTATTCAACGGAACATGTCCCGAACGTAGTCTGAAAGCAGTAACAATCTCATTTCAATGCATACCCACAAACACAGAAAGGCGGGGCAGACTGTGCTGAATGAATGGTTCTATACCAAATTCCCTTACTTAATGACCTCTCATCAAAGTATTCTTTCCATAATTCTAAACACTGGTAGCGAACTCGGTACAAGAGGTCAATAAATAATGGAAAACATTCAATAGATACTGCATCTGCGATAGCCTCTTTTGCTAAACGATCTACTTCCTCATTTCCATGCAATCCAATAAGGGATGGTACCCATTGAAGAACAATTCTTTAACTTGGATCTCACCTATAGAATCCAAATTTTCATACACTATCGGTGCATCTCGACAATTCGAGGTGCATCGAGCCAGGTATTGCAAAGCACTTTTAGATCCAGTCAGTATTACATAATTTCCGGATTCGAATGACTCAATGTATGAAATAACTTCTGAGATCGCTAGTAGTTCAACGTACATTATTAAAATTTTTGCACATGATCTAAACCTTATATGTAGTGCTTTCGTTTGCAGATCAGAAAAACAGCCCATCTCGACTCGTTACCTTTTAGTGACCCATCAGTGACTGAGTAAAAATGTAAATAATTAGCCAAAAAAAGGGAAGATAAAACGTTGAAAAAAAAATGTCGTCACGTTGTTTGCAAAATAAAGTATTATTTATAACATTATAGCGAAAGCTTCCAATCGCCAAAAAATCACATATCGAACACGATTTCAGTTGTTTATCATTTAATAGTTTTCTTTTAACACTTTTAAACAGTTTTCAGATTACGAATCCACATAACAACAACGTGTGAATCTGTCCCCATTAAAAATAATGTTTAAAAAAGCTGTATTTTACGTTTAGTTTCACGATAAAATGAACAAGTGAGACGGACCTTACTTTTTAACAAAAAAGTCGAGCGTAGTGTGCGAAGCGGGAGAAATAATGGGTTAATTTGATGCATTTTGCCGTGAAATAACTATAACGAGTGACTGTAATTAGACCACAGTATGTAGCTAATGGTTATACACGGTATTCTAATGATGGTTCTCGGAGTACGACCCAGTGGTACAGTTTTCGAAGACCTATATATTACGCAGCCACAAAAACGGAGGCGATCCTGTCAGTAATTGCGCCGGCGCAGCTTTCACGAGCGATGTTTTTGCGCACCGTACCGCATCGTTGGTGTCACGCACGTAGCTCGGATTGCTTGTAACACACTAAACCAATTAGGTGCTGTATTTTTTTAACAAAGTAATTCGTCTTTGTTCGTTTTTGATGCCATCTGCCTTGTTATGAGCAAGGGCGGTATTTTTACTATTTAAACAAAAATAAAATGAGCTGTATGTTCTGTGTACCTATATGGAAGTATCAGGTTTGTGTTTAATAGTCTGTGTGAACAAGAAGCTTGCAGCTATTTCTAAGATACATACTCGTAAATTGTGCAATGGCACGCATGATTGGTTTAGCAAAACAAACCATACTTGGTAGTCCAAGAGAACCCATAACTAATACTGTTCATATTTTTTGCAGTACACATACAAAAGACAGAGGTATTTGATCTGGAGATAGAATTATCATACTAGGCGCCCGATACAGCCATATTGCACACTTGCACAGTGGTAGCAATGTTACCAGCTTAGAATTAATTTACGAATGGGCGAGTTTTTATGAGGATTTCCTTCGCCGGTTAGAGCTGTGTATTGAATATCGAAAAAGGAGGTTGAAAAAACATCGAACCATTAGCCGTTGGAAATATTTTATCTACATCTGATTATGAAAAGTATGAAAAGGTGCCATTGCTGGAAGCCTGAGAGCTAGAAATAACTGAAAAAAACACTATGTAGATAATCTACCTTTTGTAAGAAAACTAAAGTCAGCGTATAAGAAAGAATACCCTAACATTATTTAAACTTAACAACATACGCCATACGGTAGGCTAAAAAAGATTTCATAGGCTATCGTAAAAACGTCCTTTCCCTTCTTAATCACACAAAATCTTCGATAAGTACCATAAACTATGACTACTTATCTGATATTCTCTAAAGATATCTTGCAAAAAAATAAACAACAGAATAACCAGTACATCGCTCTTCAGTAGGATTTAGCTTACGGAGAACTAAGGCTATGTACACAGACCAATGTTCAATGTTACGTTTGGACATTGACTCAGCACTCGGCCCGGCTCATGCGCAGCCCTGTTAAAATAATGATTTGGTTGCATCTTCCACGCAAAGGACTCAAAGAGTTTGTCAAAGTTATCTAGCGTTGAGAAAAAGTAGTAAATAAGTTGTAACATATTGTAAATAAATCAGATTTGAACTTTATATTCTTTTCTTATTACCCCTCACTGTTGTCAAGACACCTTTAGCCATCTCTGATCAGTCTCGTGAGTTTGCGGGACTGGCAGTGAGTGTGCCCTTCCCGAACCTGGAAATCCTGTCCAATATCAATCTGTAACCTGATGTCGTATGGTGCAGACATCCTGAACTTATTTATATATTTATTTATCACATACTATGTATATTATAGGTTAGGGCTGTAGGGCTTAGAGTCGTAAGACTTTTAGGCTTGTAAGTCTTAGTAGGTTCCTTCATATATTTTCATGTATTGTCCTCACCCTTAACAGTATTGCAGCTTTATGTGAAGTTTATTAACGGTGGATGTACAATCTAAGTCGAGATTGTCTTTAGACATACAATCGCTCGATGAAAAGAACGATGGCATGCGCACTCGCATCAAAACAGCCTCATAGTCAAAATGTAATGAGGAAACTGTTTTGGCAGTACATAAAACTGTTCTGTCTGCAGCAGACAACACTATTTTGCCTCTGGTGTGCGCACAGTCTTAGCTAAGATTTACATCGACTAAAGGTCAAGTGCGATATCATAACGCTTTGAAGAAGAAATATGAGGACAGGCAGACTGTAATAAAATATATTCTGACACGTCTGATGTAGGGGCACAGGATCGCATTGTGGACTTAATCTCTCGATTTCAGAACTGGGAATAAATCAGGGACCCCGTGTATTGTCATTCTGGGATCCGGCACTTATTCTCACTCAATGAACCGAGGGGATATTTAAGATTTATAGGCTGAGCATGATATATTATAGTCAAGCCTTTTATTATGGCGTTGGCTGCACGCTACTTAGATGATTAATGAAGTAAGAATCAGAGTTATTGTTTTAATTCTACTGTGCTTCGAGGCTTGTACATGTTTTGAGTATTGCGGTCTTGAGATAAGATTCTTGGGTAAAAGTTAGAATTAGAATATGTTAACTTTGAATTTTTAGAAATTGACCTTCCCGACCTTTCCTATGGTCGTAAGAACGTATTTCTTTATGGCGATTTCCTGGTATTAAACAAGTGTGTCGTTTGACCTCAGCCACTCGCAACATAATCACGATGCAACGTCACAATTATGATGCAATCAGGTTATTTGTATGGCTGATTGTGCATCTACAGAGAAAGCATTGACTATACAGTGTAATGTTACGATTGAATAATACAAAGCAGGAGGTTCTATTCAATTCTTACAAATTGCACGAGATGACAAGACGATACGCTGCGTATATTTTATGTTAGGGTCAACAGGATCCCCGAGTCAGCATGAAAGTGAATACTGAGAATAGATGCAAAGGTAACCTAATTCAGTTCGTACTTTATTGATTGCTCTTGGCGATACCTTAGAAATAAACCTCTAACTAAAGCCCTTTGAAAATTACTTGAAAGAGACGCTGTGGGTACACTTTTTATTCCATCAGGAATATCAGATGATCCTACAATCAGATAATGAGCGAAATTGTACATTACGTTGTCCTTTTTTCATCATCATGGATAGTTGGGTTACTAAAGTACTAATAAATGAAAGTTTTCGTTTGATTGAACCTGCAAGCCGACTGCAGTACACAGGATAATAATGGTATTATATCAAAGAAGATTTGCGGCCCTCCTAATGATGGTGATTATTGTCTAGCGAGCTATAAGTATCCATTCGTCTCTTAGCCTCACTGCCCTCTGATTGTGAGGGCCATACATCTCTAGTCCTATTAGATATAATCTGCGCAGTGACTGATAGTCGCCAGGATTTTAAGGTTGGGCACACTGAATGCTGCATGTTTAAAGCGTAGTGTAGGCGTGCCGTTGTTGTCAAGGACGTGTTCTAGGTAGACGTTTCCTATAATCAGTTAGAAATCTTTCTTTTTTGCTGGATAGACAGCCAAATCGAAAGTCCAAGTGTCTTAAATCTCAACGGCCCAAGTTCATATCTAACCAGTTTCAAAACAAAATCCCGTGAACACGATGTTCACATCTGTTACTGGCCCAGTTCTATAGCCGCCGAGCGCTGCAAGCAAGAATAGTCCTTACGGTGGTTAGATATGAACTTCTATGCTACATGCCACTGAACCGAAACTTGAATCCAGAGATGCAGCTGTTCCTCAAAAATAGGTGACGTGATTTTTTTTTTCTCTTACTTTTCGCGACGTAGTTTTTAACAACTACCTCAATTAAACTAGTTTAAAATCTGTTTTCCTTAAACATTTTAGAACTCTTAGCCCACGTTCGCACGGACGTAAAAATATTGCTGCGGGATTGTATCGCACACTGGATTTTGAACTCTCGGTGTTGAGAATCCAACGCACTGAGACGCACTCTCGTCCCAGCGCGTTGAAAAAGCCCTGTTGGATTTTCAACTCTCGGCGCTGAGCAGAGCGGTGAAAATCCAGTGCCCGAATAAAAATCGCCATCGCGCGTAAACTTTAGGTTTACGCGCTGCATCTGCATTTTGTGTGAACCAAACCTCAAGATCAAACGTTTAGATATCCTAGTACCAGTCTCCATGAAGGAAGAACTGATACTTATTACGACATAACATAAAAATATGTTCTAGTAGCAAATAGTGACTATGTTGAGACATAGCCGTAATAAAGGATCCCTCAGGCAGTTCATTTCCGAACGTAATTAGAAATAAATAACATGTGTTCAGCAACCTGTTACTTGTTTTGCAATAGTGAAGTAGATAAGAGACTATCATTAGCTTATTTGATAAGTGTGATTATTAATAAACTTATCTATTATTAATAGGTATGAAATTGTTACTAATCTATGTTTATTTTACCTGTTTAATGCAATAGTATGTGTATGCTGTTAATATAGCTTGGAAATATGCCTCTTAGTCATTCATTAGTAGGTATAAAGTATAATGTTGTTCGATGAAATCTAAATCGAAGATCTACTTACAATGCATACTACGAACTCTGCAGTTTAGCTTATTTAGTCGAATATCCAATAATCACGAAAGGACTCATTAGGCTAGTAAGTAGTGTCCTACTAGCCTAATGAGCTGGTAGAACCACAATTCTGCTCTATACCGCAGTATAAAAATGATAAGTAATATGCTCAACCGCCACCTTCACCCCAGCCCCTTCAAAAATAAAAACAAAAGTACATCAAGCGTGGGTGCGAAATTTCGCGCTCATAACGAGGGTACAGCTCAACAAGCACGAACACTTGATGCGCACATGCGCCCTTATCTTTCAACCAGTCCACCAAGCAATAGCATTAATTTCAACTGACAGCTCAATTACCTTCGGACCCTCCATCTCATACAGCACCCACTTTGATTTGTGCATTACAGATCGCATTACAATAATTTTAACCTGTCTTCTTTACGTCACACGCGTATCATAAAGGTGAGCGTGTCGGCCATTTTGTCTCTTTATTGTGTTTGTAATTGCGTTTCTTTGTGAGCTTTCGGTTTTAATGGTTTATTTTTGGAAGGGTTCATGTTTAACTATGTCTGCGATGGGTTCATCTTCATGAGGTGGTGGTATCTTTTGTTATTTTTAAATTAAACGTCTTGAATATCACTGCAAAGGTATGTGCAACGCATTAATGCAGTGTTAAATTATAAAACTCCGAGTGTGTGTTCGAATTATAAATGTTCTAGTAGGTAAATATGAATTTTGGGGCGACTGAATAGAGTTGTTACTACATAATAGACAATTAGCTGTCCAATGGAGCGTTAGTTGAACACTATTGCCTTAATTATAATTAAATTGAACCTAAGCGCACCTGTGAATTTTGGTTCGCCATTGATGCATATGAATAGTGTACATACATACCTCCCTATTATTTGAAAACTGATGAGTCAAATACCTTTATGTAAAAAATATGTAAGGAAATCTTGGTAGAACTTTTGTCAATAAAGCTTATCACCTCACATTAAACTTAGGAGTTATTAAAGGACTAAGGCAAATGAAATCGAACGTGAGAAATCCCGTCAAGTAGTATTTGATTCCAGGTTGCTTACTTTATACAAATTACTTTTTCAGCAAAGGCGACATCTTTCGTGATTGTGGAGAACTAAAACTGTCCCGACCCTTCCAATGCCGCGTAGTGTTCACAGCTTGTGCTTCTTTCCAAGCACGATGGTTCGAAAGTTGCTCTGTAGAGGGCGCTTAACGCTCATGTTACAAAGAAAATATTAAGGAATCAAGTTAGGCTTCTTCAAAATCCATGTTCCAGACATACCTACTCAGTTTAACCGCGATGGAAGAACAATAAGCCACCTAGACTATTCGAATTTTTTACTAAACACGTGTAGAACAATCGAAATAAATTTTAATAGGATTTCCCGCATTTCCCCTCAACATAGCCGGCCGGTCCGTTTTTTTACCCTTTGTTTTACCCTTGATAGACAAGTAGCCGTTATCGTATTTTTGGTTTATTTTCCCAAAGCCAGGTTTGTGTAGGTTTATATTTCGTATTTTGCCTTTGAAGCTTTTTCGGGCGTGAAAAGACTGAACCATCAAAAATAAGTCTGACTGAGATAATAATAAAACAATTAAGGTGTAACACGTGTTTTTAATTATAAGAGCTCGTGGCTTAGTAGTAACTGCCGCACGGATCGGTCCATCAGGTAAAGCTACGCTTGCCGGGGTTGGTCTGTAGATGGGTGACCATCTTTACATACCGAGACTTGTTAAGCCGTTGGTCCCGGCTGACCTTCGTGGATCTTTGCCAGTCGTTACGGATCGTCAGAAGCCCGAAAGTCTGACAACCAGTCTTACCAAGGGGTAAGACCCAGTTACTGGGTTGTGGAGGTCAGATGGGCAGTCGCTTCATGTAAAATACTGGTATTCAGCTGCATCCGGTTAGACTGGAAGCCCAACATAGTTGGGAAAAGGCTAGGCAGATTGACGTGATTTTTATTATAATCTTGGTTAAGTCTTGGGGAGTTGCTAACTGAAAACTGAAACAAGCGAGTTTTCACTCAGACATTTATAGGCTGTTAAAATGATCATTATCTAAATAACCTAAGCCGTTATGTAGCTTAATGGGTGACTTAAAACAAGATGAGCAGAGTGAATTACGATACTCTTAGAATGTGTCAACAGTTCTATAGGAAATACTACATCCAGCTGTTGGATGGTGAACCTATATGTCGCAGGCAAATTGTATGATCCGTCATTTTACAAACGACGCCGTCCGTTTACAAACGCTGGCGGTTTTGCAAAATGCCTAAAGCAAATTGGCAATTCGTTCAATTGTTATAATTTCGGCATATGAACTATTTGATGAAACGCACTGTAATCACGACAGATATGGATTTTCATACTAACATTGCCGGCCGACAGCTCGCATGTATTTGACCAGTACAGCAATTTCGATTTATCTCGAAGTTCTCAAAATAATGCTCGAATTTCCAAGCATGTTTGAGAAAATATTGTTTTTTTAAACTGATATTTCAAGTACACTACCTACCGGTCGCTGATTCCAATAAAACTTAACATCAAAACATTTTTTTTTATTTATCAAACTCAAAGCATTTATTTCAATTAAACCATTTACAGGCACTTTTGAATTGTCAAGGAGTCGGTCAGTCAGAAATATGAAGCTAGTTGCCCATTCCGAAGCGTAGTGGGTACCAATGGAGAAGAACGGGCAAGAAACTCCACGGACAAACTTATAAATAAAAAAAATTGTTACAAAATATTGGTTACATCATTCATGTTAAAATTACACATGTGAGAACAATGTAGAAAGACGTGGACGTTAGAAGGGTCCGTAATAAAAATATAAAACAAAGAACAATTCAAAAATTAAAATAAGCTATGGCAGCTAAGAGTTGACCAGTCCCAACTGACGGCGCCCGTTCACGAACATGACGCATAGATCAGCATCAACCATTTTGAAGGGAGCTAAATGATCGAACACACGCGCCATCCACCATCAGCGAGACATCAGAGTGAGCATGACATACTCACAGCCGCCAGGACACATTCAAGTCTATAAAAGACATATTACCCGGTAAATGGTACCTCTTTAGTATATATAGTACTCACACCTGTGCTATGCAATTACGAGTACATAATACATTCATGATAAGATATCAATCGACCCTGTATTGTAGGTACGAGTAAACTTTACTACCACGCACCACTTCCACATAACAATAGTAATTACAAACTTCTAAAACAAAACAAAGGATACAAGCAGAATTCCCTCATACCGTTGCGCAAATCATAATAAGACTTAATTAAAACAGCGGTGTTGGCTTGTGCACCGCCGCTACCGTGATCTATTTAAAATGAAATAACTACCCCATGCATCCCCCGAGCGGTTGGCGCAAGAAATTTCTTCCTTTATTTATTCATAAGCCTCACAAAGAACCAGTGTAAGTAAAGTACGGGCAGAATTTAAAAGCTCTTGCTAAAGAACATAACGTGAAGAACATGTACGGATATATCTTGTGTTTACTTGAATATTCAGGTAATGGTTTAATGTTGGTAACATGATCTGAGGTAATGTTATCTCTGACTTATGTTGGTTTAGGCTCCTTTTACTTATTGTGGAGAATGGTTTCGAGGTGCCTGAATTTAGAGGTCATGACGTCCAGAGGGTCCGTTTGTACTTTGTACCATTACATTGAGGGGAGAAAACGAATCTTCACCACTGTTTTTTTATTTTATTGACATTGAGATTACCAATCCATCTTGCTGGTCAAATGATTAAAGCAGCATATGAGTTCAAGAATATATGACTATGTAGAATCATTGAAATGTAAATACCTAGGTATCCTCACAGGGATCTGAGATCACATCTATCCAGAACAGCAATAGAATAATCTAAGATTGCACAATACATTCCTGAAGCTGGAACTGCAAATCAATCGAAGCAGTTCTCCTGACACAAGACGTATTAGAATCGTCTCCAGAACTCATTGCTTGCTTGGCTAAGTCGATAAGTGGGTCACCGTATATCCGGGACCAACATTCTGGAAAACTGTTCGTGGAAACTGCTGGTTGTTTTGATTTCAGCTATTTTGCATATACGATGCAGATTTTGTTTTAGTTAAGCTGACTAAACTTGAAGGTATTTGCTTTCATACATGTTTTGCATCGACGAGGATACTGACATGAGACAGGTAATCTGGAAATGGGGTTGCTGTTTTTTCCTAGTTCTAAAAGTCTGGGAAAATTTTGTTTTAACGCCACATTTCGAGGAAAAGCGTGAAAAAAAATGTCTGTAATTTCTAACCCTCGGTCCTGTATGACAACCCTACCTACCCAGAAGTCTGACGCATGCTGCAGTCGTTTCGTACTGACTAAAGCGAGCCATTTCTCCTAAAGAAAAATATGGCAAGCAATATACCTACTGGATCTACTTACTATCAACCAACTTTATTGGCCTTTTCCAGTAAAAATCGTTCTCAATCTATTTTAACATTCTCTCAAACATTTAGAAATTCTTTGAATTCTGAGAACAGCTTAAGTAATTATTACACTGTTGAATACTTTTGATGATTCCGGAATACCAAAATTAATATTAAAAAAATACTTTATTATGGCAGTTCGCGAACTTTACCTATACGAAATATTTGTACAACAAACTTTTAAAGGGACATAAATATGCGAAGTACCTACTTTGCACATAAGTGGAACACGGCAATTTTATGAAGAATAGCAAAAACTGCTATTAAAAGTTCCCAACTGCAAATGAAAACAAGCTGAAGTTTTAAAAAACCCGTAACGAATATTCCGGGGCAAAATTCATTTCAATTAAATGGCGTGGTTGTTGTATGTTAGTTGTTCCTGAATTTCTGGCTAACAGAAATACCCCGAGGCGTTGATGTCGGCGCGGTGTTTAGACGCGGTTTGTAATCGCTCCCGCTCTCGCCTCCGCTACCGCTCCTGTCTGTCTGAATGGGGGAAACAAATCGATATGCATCGTTTCCAGCGTTCGTTTTTAATTTCGTCGTTCGCCATGTCCGACCGACCGATGCAGTGCTCTACAAACGATAAATTTGATTTTTTTACAAACCTACACTGGTTTTCATTGATGTTACCAGTCAGTCTTATCTATGTTCGTTTGGTTTGAAACTTTTATAGAGCATGTCCTTTTAAATAAACATTGGAATATTAGGCTACATGGAACTGAATGCGGATTCAATTTTTGGGGGGGGGGACACACACACTTGACTCTAACAAAAAAAAATAGTTAAAAGCTTAATATTTCGAAAACGGATCCCTGAATCCAAAAATGGTTGTGACAAACTCCCAATATTTTACCTTTCTAACGATACCCCACAACATGGGGTAGATGGGGAAAAAAAAAAACATCCCCGCTTTACGTGTAGGGGAGGTAACCTAAAAAAATATATTATTCTTGATTTTATTTTACGACTTTGTCGGCATGATTAATATGTATACATATGCCAAATTACAGCTTTCTAGTACTAACCGTCTCTGAGCTAAGCCGTGGATAGACAGACGGTCATGGCGAAACCATAAGGGTTCTTTGTTTACTACGGAACCCTAAAAATGCATGATAGTTCATTCGTAATAAGCATCAAATTTATCTTAAATTTTACTTTTCTTTGGTTCAAGCCCAGGTTCTGAAGCAGACGAGTCTTTGAAGCTATGTCATAGCTACCACAAGCAGATATTTACTGGTTAGTTTTATTTTTTACAGCAATCGTAAGTACAGGTAGGCAGTTCGGATATAATTTTTTTTTTTGCTTGGGAAATTATTAAATAACTTCTCCCGCTCTGGGCGGAGCGGAAAGGAGTGTCAGACTCTTACTGACTAAAACCCACCCGTGTTCTTTCAGTTGCCTTTTCGTTGCCAGAGGCCACGGTATCCCTTTCGGACTTTCCCACAACCCCGGCAGGCATAGGTCCTAGGGGGCCCCGTCAGTTGTGCTGACGTCTCTTTGAGGCGCGCGTGGAACACAACGCGCCGTCGACCCGGGCCTGGTCATTATAGGACGGCGAGCTACCCATTGCTCACCATCCGCAAACCCGTGCCTACGGTGGTCGGGAATCGGCCTGCAATTCCCGACGCTCAGGGCGTCTCCTGCGGCAGCTAGGGGCGTGAGGGCGTGAAATTTGCGTCTCCCTCACGCGTTCCACCTCCTCCTTCGCGAGCATTACTGCTTCACAGAAGGAGGTGACAGCCTCCCATGCTCTCTCACTCCTTACCTGGCCGGTCCGTGGCTGGCTTGGACCAGGGACGGACGCAAGAGATCACCGCCACCGATCGCCTCCAAGAAGACACGGCGATGCTCCGCCCAAGCCAGGCAGACCTCCACTATATGTTCCACCGTGTCCTCCGGGCGATCCACACAATGATGACACCCGGGCGTTTCCTCCCACCTTATCCGGAACAGGAACCTCCCGAAACAACCGTGTCCGGTAAGGACCTGCGTCAGACGGAACGTGAGGACGACGTGGCGCCTCCTAGTCACTCCTTAAGGAGGGGCTTATCGCCGCAATTGTGGCGTGCCCAGGATATCGCAGTTCCGTACACATCGGCTATGTTGGATCAGCTTTACCAATAACCCGTCACTTGTCACTGCTTACAACAAAAATACATCCCGTTTAAATATTTTATATTTGCCAATTTTTTCATACGTTTCAGCCGCGAGTGAGCTTATCTCAATTGTATTGATGCCAATACAATTGAGATAAGCTCACTCATTTAAAAAATACCAACTTTGTGGCGCAGTGAGCTAGTGACAATTATTTTATAGATGTTTTTAAATGCAACGACTGTTAGTTAGCTGCTTTAATGTTACAAAAACATTATGAACATTAATTAATGTACATATTTGTGTATTAATTTATTGGTGAGTTGTGTATCTGTACTTGGTGTGTTAGTAAATAAATAAATAAATGTAATAAACACTTAAGAATGCGGCGACGGATGAATTGTCCATACAAACGTAATACCAAAATCATTCGCAATTTGAGCATAATTCCACCATATTATGTTGATATTCGGATTGAGACAGTATTTATCTAGTCCTGTACGTCTTTTTTTTTTTCCAAAAAACGTACCTGAAATGAAATTAAAGCGAATTGAATTTCATACATTTTTACAGCGTAAATTACATGTTTTCATTTTGTTTTTTCTGTATTATAAACAACAATATTTGTAATATTGTTTCCGCAGCAGCATAGCTTATATTATCAAGTTACAAATTATCGAAAAAAAAATGGAAAAACATTTAGTTTTAATTCATCATTTTTGGTATTACGGAACACATCCAATTTATCATAAATTTTCGATAGGTAGTAGTGCTATCGCGTCAAGAAATAATATTATCAATGTTTACGTGGTCGCACAGTATCTATCCGCTCACACACACACACGCGTGTCTGACCTCGCCTTGTCAAACAGAGATAGCAATATTCCAAACGAATTTTGAACACATCTCGATTTGCAGTTACGAGCTATGTTCGCCGGCCCCTTAAAACACCTTAAAAAGGGCCATCGAATATGTATTTTCTTACAAAAAATTGAACATCTTTTACTTCCCCAAGACAAGGCAAAACCGTATAATAACCCATAATCGCCTTACGTTCATATCGTATTCCTTCATCCATACTACTTCGAGGTGAATTATGATAAAACCCAGTACAATTATGCCGAGGTTAATTTCCCTAGCGAGGTAGCTTGATTGAGAGAAAGGAATCGCAGGAAAAGATCCCTTCTCTCCTCGGATAGTGGAATAAATGTATTGCGTGCAATTTATCTTAAGTCGGTCAATGTAGTACGAGTTAGAGCGCTCAGTTCAAACTTAAGGAGATTTACGAGTATATTTAAAGTTTAAACTTGAGAAAGTCCTTATGTATGTAAGCGACCACTTAAGATTTAGTAGGTATGCGGATATGGACGACAGATGGCATGCGAAATGAAGAGGACTTCTGCATGGGGACTCCATGCAAGACTTCTGAGGTAGCACCGAGAAGTACACGAGTAAGTTTGCCGAATGTCGATGGAAGTGTGTGGATTTTGACCAGGTCCTGGTTACCCCTGCCCCTCAATATACGTTTGTGTGTGTATTGTGTGTGAGAGAGCTTACACAATGGCTAAAGAACAGAAGCAATGTATGTTTTACGAAGAACTTAAAAACAAAACCACAGAGGGCATACATGACCTATTTACGGATAAACACTTTTCAACAGAATAGGAAAATGCAAACCGTTTTATCTGACTAAACAAAAATACTTCTCATATTCTGAGTAAAGCATAAGTTAATTTCAACTGTTTGTATTTTCATGTCAGCTCAGATATTACGAGTTGAGAAAGAACCGAATTTCTGAAACAACTTTAAAATTTTCCAACTTCCATCATTTTCTGTATCAAGCACACGGCGCGGCGTTTCGAAGGCTAACTTCATTACAACAATTCTCTACGTTGTTCATATAATGCTTATTACCATATGTAGGTCAGCTTCCGTACAAATTCAACGTAACAAGTTTGAACTAGGCCGACAAACAAGTTCACAAATAAATTAGCGAACACCCAATTGCTACGCCCGCGTGTGAAAGAGTTTCAGAACCATCCACGACACTTCATTATGCACAAGCAAGGCCTTCAAAATAATTCAAATGGCTGCCGGAGGACGATTCCCCTCTAAATAATTCATAAGGCTTTGGGTTATGTCACAGCTGCCACTACAACCTTCTGATAGAAACTCTAAGTGGAAGAAACGGAGATAGTCTTTGATTTCATTTAGTTCGCTTCGCCGGACATAACCCCCCATCTGATAATGTATATCAAAGGTTTTTCGCATCAAAGAGTTTCTTTAAAACTCACTCGAGATATATCTTGTTTCCGCCACAAGCTTAAAATAAAGTGACAATCCCGCGGTGTTAAACGCCAGAAAGATTTCGTTTGTTCGCCCGAACCTTAATTAAGTTTAAGTAGTGGAGCAGTAACAGCGTACATAAACTGTATAGTGTCGGTAGTTTGCTTCTATATAGCGACTGGCGTATGTTAGAAAACTCATAAAACGCGGTGAATCACCTGCTCAGCTTTAACTAAATCTGTCTGGTTTCTATAAAGAAAAACTAAATATTTTGTAGAACAACCCAAATTTCAGTGGAAACCTTTTAGTTTTTAGTAGCAAAGGAAGTGAAGTTCATCGAATAGCTGTTACAAAGATTAAGATAGGTAAAAGTGAGGTAGACATTTTATTAGTCGACGAGTGCGTAGATATCCTCCTTGGGAGTACATGGGCGGGTGATAAAATCAGCATAAATTGTGTCGCGCTCCCGGGCTGCGGCGGCGGTGCCCGCGGAGTTACTAATACATGTAGGTAATGCGTGTGGAAGTAATGCCTAGTTATGCTAATACGCATTTACGTCAGCCAGACTATTCAGCATTGTGTTCATAAGATTTATAGCGTTTTCGTCAATGGTGCAATAATATTTTTACTATAGCCAATCATTGTATCTGATGTAATAGTTATTTTCTCTTCATTGAAAACGAGTAACAGGAACTTGTTAGTTGAGATTACAATTTTTCAGGAAAATATACTAAGTCCTTTGACTAAAATCTGTTTCGTCACTCTTTGATTACTTGGATACAATTCAAACTGCCTTGGGATATGAGAAAATTTGAACTAGAAAATATAGACCGCAGAACGTTTTTTTTTTAAATATCATTCATCAAACTGATGTACAATCACAAATGCAAGTTACAACACAATATTTCTGATCGACATCTACTAGATGTGAATCTAGCATGCATTATTTATGTAAAACACTTACCAACTATAAAAAAAAAAAGTTAAACAAATTGTGAACTTTTCTATAATTAATGAAAAAGTGTTGGGAAAGATAAATTAAATATTAAAATATATTTAAAAAAATCAAATAAAATATTAAATATTTAAGACTCTAAGTTAGTCTTTACTGATAGTACAGAACCAGCAAAGCCATCTATTTCACCACGTCCATTTGTGGCAAGTGGCGTTAGCAAGAGAAATCATGCGGCAAATGGATGAAAAATTACCTATATTAGAATAAGCTGAATGATGCATAGGTTGTACCTAATCGAACTAAATAAACACACTTAATACAATTTTAAAGGAAGAGTAGAGCTGTACCTTTTAAAACATACTAAAGAAACCTGCCAACGCGACTTGCAGACTTACCTTATGATAACAGAAAAAACGTAACCATAGTAATGTCTGGAAAAACGATATACAATACAACAAATAATACTGATGACGTCTCATTGCATGTCCAGTTACATCGCTATAATGCTATTCAACAGCGAGATTGGAGTCCCGAATCTGGGCCATGTCCACCGCTTGATTGTGCGTTTGTCGGCTATTGAATGTCAGGGGTTTGGGCCAGCGGGCCAGCGACATAGCAATTTGCTGGTAGACAACCATAACGCGATTTACGTAGAGGCTATTTGTTTTTGGAGTGAATTACTAAGCGGAAGCGGCACGGTTTTTAGCGAAAATTCTGGTTTTTGTCTAGTCTTGTTTGATCTACGATTGGTGTAAGAGAGTGCAGGGGTTGTAAGGTCATCACTAAAGACAGCTGTTTTTTGGTTGGTTCCGTAGTAAACAAGGAACCCTTATAGGTTTGCCATATCCATCTGTCTGTCCGCGGCTTAGCTCAGAGACTCTTAGTACTAGAAAGTTGTAATTTGGCATGGGTATAAATATTAATCACGCCAAAAAAGTGGTAAAATAAAATCATGCAAATCCCCCTACGCGTAGAGTGCGGATGTTTCTTTTTCTCATCCGTCCCACGGTGTTGGAAAGGTCGTTCAAAAATATTGTGAGTTTTGAAAACCATTTTTGGATTCAGGGATCCGTTTTCGAAATATTAAGCTTTTAAGTGCTTGTTAGAGTCAAGTGTCCCCCCCTCTGCCAGCTTAATGGTTGGTTTTAGAAATGTGAAAAATTCACGGCAGTAGTATATATGAGTAGTTGAAATATGGGGTATTCAGATCTCATATCAGATCTGAATACCCCATATTTCTCAGTTCAACCATTCGAGTATCCGTATGACTGTTCAACATTCATAATCCTCTATTCAAAACGAATGATAATTGTATTCAGAATCATCTATTCAAAGTGACTGTTGCATTCAGATCGAAATGAGACATCTATTCAAGATCCGTGCTCTTTTAAATTGATTTAAATAAAAGGAATTTCATCTTCCGGTAGAATCTGGCAGCATATTATGTCTTCTGAATCAGCTATTACTAAATCATGCATTATGTTCCTCATTGACGATTTGCGTCCTAACGCTTCGCTGAACTCGCTTTCAATTAAATAAAATCAATCAGGAAAAAGATATTGCATGTTGCATCCAAGAATCATCAAACAGTAATACAGTAGTAGTAGTAATGATGCTGCGATTAATAATCGTGTTAAACTGTTATAACTTATTTTAGTCTGGCAACAAATAAAATATTCATAAAATATAATATCTAAATAATCCATTGCTAAAAGTAAAGGTGTCAACGATTCACTTATTAATCTTTCAATTTGTGTTCCATGATACCTACGTATGCGTATACTCGTAATATAGAAATATGTACATGTGTGTATGTGTGTTGCATGAATGGGGCGCACTCACGAACAGCATCTGTTCATCATGTGCTGTTCAGACCAGAATTAACATGCTGTTCCATGTGTTAGGAAAACCGTTGCCTCTATTTTTTTTTTATAATTTAAAGAAGAAAGGGTATAATAATAAAACTAAAATGTTGGTTTAGTTCTATATTTTTATTGCTGCTTAAATTAAAAGAATATTATTTTCGACACACCACTTATTTAAGCAAAATACATTTTTTAAGGCACAAATGTTGGTATGATTGATACAACTTACAATATCAGGAGAACTAGAATATTTTTTATACAATGTTACGATACTTGGACACTGCTTAATTTCTAAATTATATACATTATCAATTTTGAATATGTCTTTTAACCATAACACTTTTTCGTTACCTTTCGTAAATATAGACTTATTTAAAAAAAAAAATGCTAAGTTAGCTTTATAGCTAAAGTATGGTACAGAGCCTTCATTCCAATAAATTCCTCTGTTTTTTTCAATCCACGCTACTTGTAACCGTTCTTTTTTCGTCAAGTCATAAAATGGTCGTGGTGGTTTTATCAACATTACTTGTATGCGTCCTTCATACATCATTGCTATTTCTTTTGGAATAAATTCGTTTTCTTCATTCTTAAACCCTTGGACATCCACGATGACATTCATGATAATTTTCTAACAATATTACTCAAAGGTTTGTATTCGAAAAGTCGATCGTTTATTATTAAACAATAGGCAGATGTATTATCTGGAATATCTTCAGAGCATTCAATTTCTAATCGCACATCGACCGGTCCAGTTTTGAGCGATTCGTTTTGTCTTGAGCAATCAATCACAAAAAGTGGACCAATTTCTTTAAATTGATTTAAGCTAAGCAACGGATCTATCCCCAAGTTGTAATACGACTGACGAAAATTTGCATACATTTCGTATAATATACTGTATTTATTTTCATCAAATTTCAGATTAAGTGAGTCATAAGGATAATAGTGTGAATTTAAAAATAATTTAATATTGCATACATTGCAATGATCGAATGAGGAAGAACTTTTAGTTTTATTAGTTTTTCGGTTAGTTTGCAAACCAAATATAATAAACCGTGGTTTCTCTAATTGTGAAGTTGTCTTCACCGACCATGAATGCTTTGTTGTTCTTGGTAATAACGGATATTCATACAAATCCCAATTTCTAAATGCTAACTGTATGGAACGATCTCTGTCCAAACTTTTAAGCAATAATAATTTGTTACGATCAGAAACTTTGATATGTGGCACACGCCATTGTATTTTTTGTATATCCATTTCTAGGCTATCATTTTTCTCCATAAGCACACAGTTTAATGGGGAGCTGTTTCTTTGTAAGATTAGTTCATGTTTACAATTAATTATTATTTTGTTATAATCTTCTGCAAATCCCAGTACTCTATTCAATGGCACAATAACGCTAAAATGTCCCTTTCCTATTTTCGTACCATTTAAGTTCCATCCCCAAATTGCTGCAGCTTTGCTTTCACCTTCATTCATGGAGGCATATGATTTTAAAGTTGTTGTGATACCAGCATTTTTAATGCGATCGATTTCAACACCATTTATTTCGTACCTAATATCTTGAAATAAATATAAGATTGGGTTGTTAATGAAATCAATATCTTTTTTTATTGTTTTCCCTCCTGGATCTTTAGTAGACACACTAGCATAACCTTCTATAAAAATGGAACTGTTGCAGGGCAATACATACAAATCTTGATGATGAATAAGTATTCTGATTTCGTCATTTTCTTTGAAACTAGTATTATACGGATTGTAGCTATGGATCTCATAACTTTCAATAGAGTTGTCATGTTGCACTGAATCTGTTATTTGAAGCATGTTGTTATTATTTTAATTTTAATCCAATATGTCTGAGAAATCTTTTATTCTCTTTATTAATTTTAATTTGTCGTTTAATGTTTATCGCGTTGACACGTCTGACTTCTTTGGAAACAGGAAGTGAAATATTACATATTCTTCTCACGATAGGTGTTTTATTAAAAACTAACATGTTGTTTCTATGTATAAACAAAATAGGTAGTATTATTATTATTATTATTAAATTTAGCTCAATTATTCTTTAGAAAGTGAGTAGTGATTATCATCACAGGCAATGTAAGAATGCCTGTAGATTATCAAGATATAAACTTTTATAACTCGTCCTAATTACGTTACAAGGACATCCATTTGTATTAATAAAAAAACATCAATTAGCTATGTTACTTTATTGTCTTTCCAAAATGACATAAGGAATTTTAAACACAAGTGTCCACAATTATACAAATGATCACGCTGAACGTTTTCATAATTATACTGAATATTATTTCCAACATATTTCATAAATTCTTTTGGAGGTTTTAAGTTACCATAACTGTCAAAATATTCTACGTATTCATTTATCTTGCCATAGGCTACCCAATGAGTACCAGAGTTTTCAGAAGAGTCAAGATTGATCACTCCACATTCTATCGGGCATACTTCAACCGGTAATTTATCTCTCATAAACACACCTCGAAAGAATGGAATATTAGTCGAGTGTTTCATTATATCAATATTGGTTAAAGCTCTATTGGGTAGCCGAGATTTCAGTTTTTTTTTTTCTCTGATATGAAAATGCCTAAACCATCCTTGTAACGGTTGAGATGTAATCCTCTTCCAATGAACAGCCCCTCCATTTCATTATTGTGTCGTTCTGCTTCACGCAATTGCTTCTTAGCTGTTTTATATGCATTAATTGCTTTTGCAATACCAGCAGCACCTCCTGCTAAACTGCCAACAGCAGATAATCCAGCAAATATTGGTACTAAAGGAAGAAATCCTCCTGTTTTTGGTACTGGTATAATCCTAGGTAATTTTATTGGTGTATCGGATGCAAACTCTTTAGCTGCTGCGAATGCTAATTCCATCAATGTTTTCTTACATGATGGTTTTAATTTTGTAATGTGCTTTTTAGTATGAGTAACAATTTTTTTAAGAGTTTTCTTAAAACCAGCTCCTGTTTTTACTCTATTGATGTTTTTGTTCAATGGTGATGAAACTGTTGTTTTGTTGACTGAAATAACTCGTGTTGTTTTCATTGCTATTTCTTTATTTTTCTCCAAAGTAAAAGAAACGTATTTAATAGTTACAAATACAAGTCTATTTTGTTTTATGAAAAAATACGTAATGAATAGAAATAATATGTGTATTTGCTTAAATACACATTAGAACAAATTTTTGATTGGCCCACTTAAAATACATTCGTTTTATCTATCCAACTGTTCTCACTAGTAGGAAGTCCAAGCCACTTTACATATACTTGATTCCCTTTTCTTTTCAATACTTTTTCAACTAAGTACAAATCAGGATGGTTGGTTTTTTGAAGTTCTTGAGCATAAAACGCTCCTAGTATTGGTCGACATCTTGCATCTTCTATCAAGTAAGTTACCGGATTAGTTTCTTGTATTGTTTTTATCTTAAATATTTCTGTTGACCAATTAGGATAATAGCCTTTATCAAAACATCCTTTGTATTTGCTTATTCTTACGAAATCACCAACACTAAACTTCTTACACTTAGTGTTTTTCTTACATTCAGCCATACGAATGTATCTTTGTAGTATGTCTCTTTTATTGTCATGATTTATAGAAGCTGGAGGTTGTCCCGCAGTTCTATGAGTAGTATTATTGTATTCATATACAATTTTGATGAGCGTTTCATTCATCCACTTGTAATTCCCGTTAAGACTAAATTCTTTGTATAATTTATTTTTTATTGTCCTTATTAATCTTTCAACAATTGAGGCTTTTTTAGTAGAATAAGTTGAATAATGATTAATATTATACTTTGTAACAATATTTTTGAATTTATTATTATAAAACTCTTTTCCCAGATCAGTTTGCAAATTTCTTGGAACACGTCCTTTAAGCAATAGACTTTCAAATGCTTTTGACACCTCTTGCTTATTTTTTTGTTTCAAAGGAACTGTCCAAGCATATTTTGAAAAAGTATCTATTATAGCTAGTATATATTTATTACCACCATTAACTTTTGAAATTGCTTGCATATCCATTAAATCTGCTTGCCAGAGATCATCGATATCTTTAAGTATGACCTGTCTTCTTGGAAAGTTAACTCTAGCACATTTATGAATTTCATTTATGACATCTACTTTGCTCATAATGCTTATTTAATTTTCCTGAAATTTCTTTCAACACAATATTTTTTTCAAGATTTCTTACTTTATCGTTTAAAATTGAAATCAGTTTATTCAGTTTTTCTATTTGCACGTAAATATTAACTTTAAGTTTTTCAATTTGCTCTTCACTAGTATTTTTTATCTCAGCACGTTCCACACTTATGTTACTTTCAGTATTATTTATGCGAACAGAATTAATATTTTTATGTTCATTCATGTTGCATACAACTTTGATAACTGAGAATTCCAAAGCTTTTTAGTCTTTTATAATATCAGCTTCTTTTAACTCTTCTATAATTGATATAATTTCATTGTCATGATTAGTATTACCAGCATTTTTTGAAGCAATTAGAAGTTTCAACCTTTCAATTAGTTCATTAGGGTCATCCCAGTAAACATAATCGGTATTACTTTTATATTTTTTTAATTTAGGCAAAACACCGCCGCTTTTTGTTTTCATTATCTGTCCTTCATCGTGAACATCACTATTTTGCGAAAACAAAGGTTTAATAATTTGACGATATTTTAAACTTTTATCACCTTTTATCTGACCATTAGGATGAAAGTCTCGTTTGTGCGCATGTGTATTATGAAGCATATCTTTATAGACAATTTTATCTAGTTCAGTGACCAAATTAAGGTTAGGTTTATTCCGTGCTAAAAGTTCCTTTAGACCTGGTGTTAATTCATAGGGCCTTTTATCAATAGTGACTATATTTGTTTTGGGTGAATTACAGGTCTTATTTGCAAGAGAAAACTTAACTTTGCTATCCCCCATCATCAGTTTTTTATTTTCACTACGTATCCCAAATGGGACATTCATACTATCATACATTTCCATCATGTCTTCTTTATTTAGTGAAATCAATGTATCATTAGAATCTTTAAAAGGATTTCTTGAAAGAACGTCTTTATAACACTCAGAATCTTCATTTGAATCTGTTTTTATACATTCTTTAAATCTTTCATAATCTGGAACATAATCTGTTGATGAGTTAAATCTTTGAAGCGATTTACTGTCATCTCTTGAGATATCAATTATTGGTTTAATTATATCATTCGCTTTAATTAATGTTTCTAGTGGATCTGTTATTGGTTTGAAGACCTTTTTAAATTTTAAATGAGTTGTATCTTCTTCATTTTGCATTGTTTTGATTTTATTTTTTATACTATCGACTGACTTTATTAATTGTTCTTTAATATTAACCTCCATAATATCTTCTTTTTTTTCAATAATGACCCATCCGTTATTTACAGATATCAGATTTCGATTGATATATTTTCTGCAATGAGTTGGTATTTATATACACTTTCTAAAAGTATATAAATATGTCAAACCCTTGTCTATATCTACCTTCATTTAGAGGACAATCTTTATTAATTAACAAAAAGTCAAATCTGTCTTTCCAAATATCAGAGCAAAGTTTTTTAAATTGAAACCATTCGATATCCGTATTTACGTGCTCATTGTATATATGCTTTAAGTTTATCTCGTCTTGTTTGAAGATTATTAAAAGATTTACATTATCTCGTATAAGTTGTTTAGGTACTTTGGAATAGGTTTGTGATAAGTAAAAACAATCTATCTGTTTGTGTCTCCCCATTGCAAAGTAGTTACGAATATTTATTTGATTTTCACATGCGACATCATCGAAAATCATTATTGAATTGGTTAAGGCATCATTTGGGTGTATAACTTCTTTATTATCATGGAAGATAAATAAATTTGCAACTATACTCCATAGTAAACAACAATTATCTTTATTTTTAATATTTATACAACATTTCGAGTGCTTAATAGCTGATGGCAATTCTATATAAGACCCACCTCTCATAGGGGAGTACTTGTTTATATTAATTTCGAGATGACTCATAGAAACAAATGTCCAACCAGATTGACAGTGCTGGAACTCGGTTAATTTATTATTTAGTTTATTTATTACTTTCGTTAATAATTCATTCAAATCAGTGTTTTTATAAATAATTTTATATTTGGTATTAAACGACTTTAATTGTTGTTCGTCTGATTTTGATAACATAAAATAGGCGAACAATTCAAAACTCAATTTTATGCAATTGTGTTCATTAAGTGACATATTTATCAATTCTGTTATATTTATTAGATGATCACCCAGGAACGCCTCTAAACCGAGGTACTCGTCTTCCTGGGTGACATTCAATCTGTATGTCATTAATCTGTTTTTGAATGCTGTTGCAATAATATGAATATGTGTGAACTTGGTACTCAATAAACAATTTGCTTTATGTATATTCGTTCTCATATGATAGGAATACTGATTTTCTGGTATTTGAATTTTACATTTTTGACAGGTTATTGACTTTCTAGATCTCGATTTGCTGTTGAGGTGTGTAACTGTAAAAAAGAAAACCAATGACGAGATTACTTACTTATATAATATTTATATAAACTACAACATCTTATTTATAAAATATAGTACAATTATTAGTAAGACATGTATGTATGTAGGTAAATACAATTAAAAGAAGATACAATTTAAAGTAAGTCTATGTAAATATTGACTGACACCAAGTTAATCAAATAAAGTCGTTATGTATCATAACCACCAATGTGGGTAATAGCACAGTTTTTAAAATCATTCTGAGTTGCTTTGACAAACTCCTTTAAGTGAGCCCAAGATTCTTTATTTTCATCAAATTTAGTCTTGATGGTAGTTATGGCCGAGCGCCATCTATTTATAGGCATTATTTTTTTTATTTCTTCCGTATTGTAAATTTTCACTTCTACATAATATTTTCCTTCTTTAGTCTCGCTTATCTGTCGAGAATATCCCTTGGCCATCCTCCTAGTAAAATATGAGTATAGTGGTGGTATATTACCAGTTTTGTGGGATTTCTGTGTTGGGGTGACGCTTTCTTCATTATCACTATCTTCACCGAATAATTCACTCGCTGTAACTCGAGTGTGTGGTGTTACTGGCGAAACGATCGGCTTCGATTTTTTTGCGCTTGTTGACTCTTCACTCAACTTACCGGACCTTTCCCGCTTCGTTTTTCTTTCCTCTGTCTTCCTCTTCGACTTCGCCTCTTGATCAGAGTCATCGCTGGAGAGGAAAAGGTCGTTGCTAAGTAGTTTCGACCTGCGAACAAAAAAATAAAAAATTAGTGCATTGAATCAATCCATTTCCTTCATAATTCCTACATTTGAAAAGGAACTGATCGTGACGAAGATAAATAATTAACAGATATAAATATCGTTTTATTTGTGTAGGAATCGAATCCAAATTATTAGTGCATTGCAATCAATCCTTTTCCTTCATAATTTCTACATTTTGAAAAGGAACTGATCGTGACGAATATAAATAATTAACATACCTATATAAATATCGTTTGATTTGTCGATTCCTGTGAATCGAATTCAGGACACCAAATGGTTACAAAAATCGACCACTACTAGCCACTACGCTGACCGTGTTGAAAAAAAAATATTTTAATAGATGAATAATATACATAGCATTTGATCTGTGCAGGAATCGAACCTGCAGCATAGAAAAGCATCACTCAGTCTTTGAGCTAAGCGTGCTAACTATTGACGGTTTAATATATAAATTAATACATTACTACATTCAATAGTTAGATATGATTATGAATAGGTACTTACATTCTGGATTGATGCTTAGACAGGTAGCTTGATTAGGAGCTCGGTGTGTTGATTCCTTGCAGAGAGGATCCGTTCCAGAGAGGGATTGTACCGGAAACTAATTTGTGAGGTGTTTTTATAGGCCTAAAATCACGTCATTCAATCCAAATATGTAAAACTGCATACTTGCAAATATTCTCAACTGCGTACACGAGCGTACAAATCGTAGCCGTTAAGGTTTTAAGTTTCAGCGTTTAATATAAGATGAATGATAAGCGATTTTGAATGTTATGTAAGTACCTACTTAAATCAACAATAGGGAATTTCATACTTACTTAGAAAAAAGTTTGAAGGTTGTTGTTTTTGCTGAATATTGTCGACGCCGACGGTACAATCGCTGCGGTTTGCACGCTCACATGTAACTCCTAGACACGTGGAGGAGTGGAGATATGACGAGTCAGAATCTCAGATTTCGGTATATAAGAATAAGCTTGTTTTTGTCTTATAATTTGAACCTTATTAAAAAATATAAACTAACGCTCAACGAATTAAGCGTTTAAAACGCAGCGGTTATAACGCTCGTCTGTAGATTGAAATAAATATTTGTGTACGTGTCAAAAATTCCTAGTCATATAGAGACAAGAAGAGCTGCCAGTTTCAGATTACTTTACATACATAAAAACGAAACAAAATTGAACCTTAGTGACAAAAAAAAAATGGATCAGTTCCTGTATATAAACCAATCCAAGATACCAAAAATAACAGTCAAATTGTCTTATCTGCTCTACGATGTCGGTAAGCAAAATATTAAAAAGTATTTTAAATTATTAATAAAAACATTGAAATGTGTATTTTATATGAATTTTGAATATTTTAACAGGGATCTATTCTAGAATAGTTCATTTGTATTCGTAAACTTGTAATTAAAGTATTATTTAACTTATATCTACTTCTCTGTTTCAGATGTCCAGCGATAATTTCCCCACAAATTCTTCATACTCCCCAATTCCTGCTGAACAAACCCTACGTCAAAATGTGGTCAACTATTTGGAGAGAGAAAGACCATTTCAACCATTTCAATTTGAGGAAACACCGCCTTGCAACAATAGTACCAACAGTAACAATAATAAAAGACGAAGAAGTGATGTTGTATACTCATATATACAGAAACCATCAACGGGTCATCGTAGCAAAATAATACGAATACAAGTTTTTGACGCAGAAGAATTCACAAATTCACAATGTGACTGTAGTGCCAATATTTGTGTCCAACATGTCGTGGGGAATGTATTTAATGATGATATTTATAAATGTGTTAAGGATATTTTAAGCAAATTGCATAAAAAATTGTGAATAAACTATCAATTATATTTCAGTTTCTTTTATTTCTACCACTCCTGTTAATAAAATGTACAAATAGTTGCCTTCAGCAAATAAAAAAATAAAAAATCTTATAAGTAGGTACTATGCATGTGTTCCTGCATACCAAGAGTCAAATTATATTAAATTTAATTAATTAAAATTACTTAAAACTTCTTTATTATAGGGTTTACATTTTTATACACATACATTTCTTATTGTTCATGTCTGTACTCATTATGTAAACCTATTTATTTGTCTTAGGTATATTAGGAATGTAGTATATTGGTATATCGCAATACTACATGTAAATTTCTGATGTAAATAAATAATTATAACTTCATAGCGATGAGGCTCACGATGGGTAGAAAAGAATATGATCTGCTTCCTTTACGGGAATGGCAATGTGTTTGTTATATAAACAATCACTCCTGCTTAGCATCTGATTATGAATACGATTTTTTAAACGATTTAGGTATTTGATATTTTGCTCAGAGACCACATTAACCCATAATAAATTCACATCACTGCATCATACATAACTACATTTTTTTTTAATCTCTCTGCAACGGGATGAAATACATGTAATTTCTAAATATCAAATAGGTAACTCTCGGTATTATACACCATCATAGAATAAAATCCCAATCGTGAAAGTTTCATTCCGAATGGAGTATTCTAAATAGACGATCTTGAATAGATGTCTCATTTCGATCTGAATGCAACAGTCACTTTGAATAGATGATTCTGAATACAATTATCATTCGTTTTGAATAGAGGATTATGAATGTTGAACAGTCATACGGATACTTGAATGGTTGAACTGAGAAATATGGGGTATTCAGATCTGATATGAGATCTGAATACCCCATATTTCAACTACTTATATGTATAACGATATTTAAAACTATCACAGCTAAGTAGACTTTATAAGTTAACGAATAATTATCGAACAACTTACATTTGCAGTTGCAAAAACATGTTGTCCCATACATTCCGTTTGGGAGAACATGTTTTTCAACTACAAAGTTAAGTTTGTTCTTAGTATAAATTCATCCCCACTACGGAACCCGTCATTTTGGGTGGTTGACACGCACTTGACCAGTTTTTTTGTATATTATTGAAAGTTAGGTTCCGATCTGACCAGCTGTGCAGTCTCTAGATCCAAACCTTTTCGGTGATAAAAGGAATCATTGACATCAATAACAAACAACAAACTGAGTTGACTGATTGGTTCATACAGTAAATTATATACATTAAAACGGATAGTGTCAAGGGCAAATAGAATATCAAGTTAAATGTACATAACATTGTTAGTTTAATTAAGCTTAGACTTTTATATAATGTAAGTACCTAATGTTTTAGTTGTGTTTTGTGTCGAACTGTGATAAGAAAACTTGTTCAAAGTTACAAAGAACATTTTGTTTTGTCTCCAGAATGGTGGAGTCAATAGATTACTTTTGCTTTCGCTTTGAACTGAGAATCGGATCCAGTACAACTTATCTATAAGTTCGAGCACAAAAGACATAAAAGCTGAGCTGAAATTAAAATGGAAAGTAAACAGAACACTACAATACTTTGATTAAAGAAAGTTTTATTTATTTTGGACGTACTGGACTAAGGAGAAATATTTAAGTAATTGTTTGTAGAAAACTTTGTATATATATCACAGTAAGATGGTTATAGCCGTGATGTAGTTATTTCCCTAGGGATATAGCTATATACCGTAATATAGTTATATGAGAGCGGTTCATAATTGTCAGAGTGCCGTAATTTTGTTACTGCAACCAATTTGGACGTAGTTGGTCACAGTTCTAACCTAACTTATTTGGTCGGAGTGCCCTGATAGTTATATTACTAGATCGTGCTCGTATTATAGTTAAATTCTTATTAAGACAGTTATGAACCGCATTCAAATAACTATATTACGGCTATAACTATCTTACTGCAACATGACATTGAGGGACATCGACGCGAAAACTGATACCATGGATTCAGTACATGATTCTGAACCGTTTCGTTGAAATTTTACATCGGTAGAAAAGTGCAATACCTACGCGGTGAAAATGTATGCAACAGCACAGTTTTCTTA
The DNA here is from genome assembly GCA_916701695.1 of Agrochola macilenta. Lineage (NCBI taxonomy): Eukaryota > Metazoa > Arthropoda > Insecta > Lepidoptera > Noctuidae > Agrochola > Agrochola macilenta. Next base: position 13,560,689 of record OU753562.1, read on the forward strand.
AATATCCGACGAAAAATTTCAACGCAAGGAGGTTCAAAATCATGTACTGAATCCATGGTAACAGTTTTCGCGTCGATGTCCCTGCCACCCTGTATACAGTAGGAAGTTCTAAGCTGCAATTTATAAACAGATATAACTATGTATATTTGTTAAAAAATCTTCAATAAGGCCGTTGCAGACCTAATGTATCTAAACATTAACACGGTACTAGCTGGTGGGTTTGCTAGCTGCTATATCATTCCTCTACTTTTACGATTTTTGTCGTACTACCATAAAATTTACCGCAGACAGACGACCATTAAATCAAACAATGCAAAAAAGACGAATCTCGCTTTGAAACCTCCCTGAAATGGCATTTCTTTTACCTGGTGTACCAGTAGTTATACTAGACAGCAAGGTACGTGCTATTACCATAATAGGTACCTATCCAAGTATAATTATACAGAGTTCTTTAGTGATGAGCAGTAAAAGGGTGCACTAAATCCGATTGGTTCTTGGAGAATTGAAGTCAAATCATGTTGTATTTTTCCGTTACTTGTCCGGTTAATTACCCTATTGAAAATCCTAACTAATATTATAAATGCGAAAGTGAGTTTGTTTTTCGTTGATGAAGTTTTCGTTTCGTTTACTCCCAAAAATATAAATTCTTGATCTTCGAATCTAGTTCTTAATTAATTCTTTGTTTATGTCTAGAATAATAGTGTGGAGTTTCTTGCCGGCTCTTCTCCAAAGGAAACGACCAATTGGAACCGTGCACCTAGCTTTTAACGTTTCATAAGTGCCCTTGTAGGTTTAAGTGAAATAAAATATTTTGAATTTGAATTTGAATAGGTATATCTGAGGAATAAATGAAAATAAGCCTTTATTTTAAGATTAATGTGAGAATATTAGTTTTTTAATAGTTTTAGGATATTATATTGTTATTTAGGGTTCCGTACCTCAAAAGGAAAAAGCGTGACCTTTATAGGATCACTTTGTGGGCACTTTTTCTCAGGAACGCGAGGAGGCGTCGCTTGAAGCTCTAAAAATTAATATTATAAGTCAACGCAATAAAAAAGACGGCAAGTGACGTATTTTGATACTCGCAAATAAATCGAAACCTATAAGGTACTTCCTGTATCCCTTGAAGTATGAAATTTGGCAAGAACCAAGGTCTCACAGCACAAGTAAAGCAAAAAGTCCGAAAATCGTTAATTTGTAGTTGCTATTACCACCTTACATTTGCAGTTGGTGAATTGACCGTGACGTATATATCGATATAAGGGAGAAAATTATTTCAACTACAAAGTTAAGTTTGTTGTTGGGATAAATTCATTCCAACTACGGAACCCTTCATTGTGCGTGTTTCGACACGCACTTAGCCGGTTTTTTAAAATATGATTTACATATATTAGTTAATTAAGTATAAGAATTGTATCCATTTTTATCGTATTACTAAATTACTTTGTATATATAAGCCTATTTAAAGTATTTAATGTAATTCTGAGCTTTAAAATTATATTGAAAAATACTTCGTTTGTAAATATGTTTTTCAATAGTTTGTTTTATGTTGAGTTTGGTGTTCGTTCTCATTGAAGTTACGATCCACTGTGATAAGTTATAACCCAGTTCTTGGAAAGCAACTTTGATAACGTTATACCATTTTCTAGGAAAGGTTAATAAAATGTTATAATGTTTGTTACATAGGATTTCACGAAAGCACATAAAGCCTTATATTTCTGCTACATACATTAAATACAATTCGAGTTCACTTGCATATTGTATCGCAGAGTGATTAATCCCAACACTCCCTGGAATGTACCTCGGCCAGAGTACATGAGGACACAGTGGAACACAATGTCAGGGATGACAAGCATGTTGCCGCTTGCGGGTGAATCGGGTCACTTCTCCCCGCACGTTCGATGCTCCAGATTGCAAGGCATTCGTTGTCATTGTCTACGTTCCTGGATTATAAATATTATGATACTTTCCTTTCAGATTTTTTCTAGATTTCTTTTGTTTTTGAATTGGCGATACAATGAGCCAAAAGGGTTGGTTTTATATGAAACAAAATGAGGGTAAACAGCGCATGTTAGTTTTCATTATGTACTTAGATCTTTTTATTATTTTTTTTATCTACATCATTATCTTTCATTATCTATACAATATGGTGGCTTTAAAATTTGTAATATATTTTCTGGCTGGTCAAAGCTTTTACAACATTAATTACAGCATCTTCTTTGTGTATCTTTTTCCCATTTTTTTATGAATATAAAGTGTATTATTCTCCTCTACAGACTTTTAATCAAGCCCTGTAAAGGCGTCCATATATCAAAGTCATTGTACCCGCCAGCAATGCATAAACGAAGCTCAAGAACTTTGGCCGATGATTAATTAAACTTTTTTATATAATCCTCTTTGGTCCCGATTTCCTTAAAATTTTCTCAGCTTGTTCGAGCATAAGTTTCTCAATAAGTGGTGAGCCGGACTGGGTTGTGGTGGTAGGGCCGTTTTCGCCTAATTCTAATTAGTTCCAGGTCGGCGGTACATCAAAGTTGGGATAAGTTCTTTCGTTTAATTGACCGTAAACTTGAGGCGACGCGGATACGTTCACCTGGAAGGGCTCGCTGCTTGACACGAGTGATTAATGTGCTTCTTGTTACAATTATGTCCTTTTTTACCTTCCTGTTTCATTTTATTTTAATGGGCAAGTAGATTAAAAAAAAGCTTAATATTAATCCGATTAGGTGCCTATATTTAAATTGATAAATGGGTTTGAGGAAAATTTACCCAACCAATTAATAAATGCAAATAATAACTACTGAAGCTCTAGCATCTGCATAATATTTTGTGAAATGTGCTCTGACGCGCAAGTAACATGCAGATAATTGCAAGACAAAGCCGAGGGCTGCAATTATAAACTTGTCATGTTCAGTTAAAGGCTATCGACGTTGGAATAACGTTGATTAAAACGAATTGTTCTTTATGTAGGTTGTGAAGTTAGCAATCATGGTGCCTATACTTATTACGACCAATGGTTTTATAGGTATTCAAGAACCCTGCTGAAGAGGCTTTCTTTAAAATACAATAGACGACGTACATTTAGTAATCGCTTAACTGCACGCACGAACAAGTCGCACCTGAGTCAATTCATTATCTTAAGGCTTTCTTTTTATGAAAAACTAACATAACCCCACGCCTTTTTTCTTCGATTTGTCAGAGGTGTACTTATAGTACACCCACATTTCGCAAATTATCTTAAGTCCCATGTAACAGGGTATGAGCGTATTGCCATCCAACGGCACAAACCCAGACACTACCCTGCCACTGACAAATCTCAGATGGAAAAACCCGATAACACTTTGCCTGACCCGGGAACCGAACCCAGGACCTCATGCTTAGCAGTAGCGCTTGGGACCACAAGACCAACGAGGCAGTCAGACTTTCTTTTTTATTAAAAACTTTTTTTAAATTAAACTTTCTCGGTATTTCATCTAGCAAGAACGTCATAGTTTTCGTCCAGTTTCCCGCCATCTTCGTCGGCATCAGCGGAATTGTTCCTCGGAAGCTGGTGAACCCTTAGCGAATAGTTAAACTTAATGAGGCCGACCGAATGTTGCCTACTCCTCCACTCAGATTGTTTCCGACACAAGAGAAAAATAGTGTTGGATAAATGACTATGTGGTACAGATTTTCGAAGGTTTTGATGTTGGGTGGATTGTAAATTGTGTACCTAATTAGGGCTTCAAATCAGCGCTAGAATAGGTAAAATTCTCTATAAATCGGTAACGTTTTCCAATTGATATTTTTCATTTTTGCAGTCCCACTGCCGTCGTCCCTCTGGTGTGATGAATGGTAATTTTATAAATAATATTAAATTTATTATATATTATATATGTTCGTCACACTAGTTTTGTAAGTGGGACGAACGGGAATTATTTAATAAAAAAACCAAGAAAGCGCCTGTTTCGTAAACATGTGTGCACTTTGTGTGGTGTAGTTTGATTGTAGTGTCATTGTAAAAGGTTGTAAATGTGTGCGTGTGAGCGTGTATCCAGCGGCGGTGTAATTTTGGCATGCTTCACTGTATTGTTCGCAGCGCTCTGTCTTGGTTTTTTATTTGGTCTGAGGACTGATACATAAAATTCTTGCTATGCACGACAGCTGCCATTTTATCAGACCTACAATGGCATTACATCATACATGGCTCTTGCATTGATAGTCCATCAACGAAGATTCTATGGATTGTGGTGACATGGATAGAAGAAATACTTTAGTAGTTTCAACAATAGATACTTTTAAAAATAGGTATGCCTGGAGCCGTCCTGGAGGGCTCATTTTAAATGTAGGTTGTTTCTTAGCGAATACATTATAAACCGTGAAAATAAAATCTGATGTATATTTTAATAAGATTTATTAGTTTAAGCGTTGATGTTATCAAAAGCATTTTTTTTTAGTTTTTTGTTCACGGTTACATAATAAATTCAATAAAATTTAAAAGGTTGGAAACTACATATAGCGACAAGACCCCCTGAAAACACAATTTTACTTCGTTTTCGTGTTTTATGACACAGTTTTAAATCTAATGCCGTTGACCGTCCGCGATATTTAACTTTACCGCAAACGTAATGCCGGCAATCCTCCCGGAGGGTTCACTTCCAATATGTATGCGTATGAGTTCTATGAAAAGTGGGTGAAGTCGAAAGTGTTAAAAGCAGAATAAACCGATCCAAGTAAGCTACTTTGCTGTAACATAATATGAACCAGCTCTACAGCTGCGGCAGCAACCGTTTGAGCACAAACTGTAATGGCTACATGTAGGTACCTACGCTTCTTACAAAGGTAGGTGCTTAACGTGTATACCGCTTGTGTTTTATTTTTATGAAGTCCGTTGGATTTAACTTAGTAGTTAACTGGAGTGTAAGGTGTGATTCGGTTAAAAGTAAGGTTATGGGCTATAGAAGCAAAGTAAGTTTAATACATTTTAGGCGGTTTGATATAAGATAAAACTGGTAAAACCTTTATCCAAATTATGTGGCGGAAAATTTGAAACCATCGACAATCAAGCGGGTGGATCTGCGTTCATCCATAGTGCATTTCTAAAACATACCCAATTCCCATATTTGAAACATATAATCAAATATTCATGAAAACAAATAAGTAATTCATATTTGTGATAAATAAATCCAGCTCATCCATTAACAATTAGGACTGCCATATTTAATTGATTGTCATAACGCAATCACAACTATTCGTTTGAGAGTAAATAACTAAACAATAACAAATACCACCATGTACTAGCCCAAGGGAAATAGAATTATAAAGTAAACAGATACACTGGCAGGCAGGACGAAATGAAAGGTCTAACACCTGGTTTTGAGCTAACTTTATTACGCTAACGTCTGGGAACGTAACGCGGACGGCGCGTAAAATATTTTTCCCTCGGAATGACGCGCTCCCTCGGTAGCTAGTCGTAAACTGCGACATTTATTACATTTGATATCGTCAGACGACGTCTTTACTGCGTAACGTGTTCCGGGAACGTTGTACGTGGCAACTAGTTGCTGTAGCAAGGTATTGAGGTATGCGTGCAGGTGTGACATTGTAAATGTTGTCGTAGATGTATCTACTTCAAAATTTAACAAAAAAATTAATTCATTTTTGAAGTAGATACATTAAATTTTAATTCTTTTGGTATTGTTCCAAGTTTTTTCCAGTATTGTGCACAAATAGGTACACAAATTCGCAGTAGATACAGAAGAAATAATTTACTGCGCTTGTGCTTGCTTGTGCTATGTGCGCTAACTAAAGCTAAAACCCACCTATTTTGTAACAATAGATGTTTAGCCATTTATAAAATTACTGGGCATTTTTTCAATTACTAACTAAATACAAACAAAAAATACTCAACAGAATTAAAACACACCTAATAATATCGTTCGTGATTCAAGCAAGATCGAACAAAGACATCACAGCATTCAGCATTGAAAAGGGACCGTCAAAGTGAGAGGCGCCCTTTCAAACGAGGTTTACACAAAGAAAACAAAATTTCCACGATCCCACCATCGGATTTTCATGTCAGTCACGTCGGAGATTTTTTTCCGCCCCAAAATGAATTCCATTTCGACAAACAAATCACCACAGATCCAATCAAAGGCGACGACAACGTCCAGTATTTTATAAAAAAGAACTTGTTGATCATATTTTGTGTATTCCTTTGTTGTTACATAATTAGCTTTTCTTTTCGCTAAAGTTGCGGCTTCTTTTTGTTTAGTTTTAAAGTTTTGCTTACGAAATTAGGGTAGTACTTTGTTTTGGAAGGACTAAGTTTTTTCTTCTTTCATTCTTTATAATCCTTATGTAAGTATAATATCTTCTCTCGACAAGCAAAATGTATAAAATTAAAGTGTTTTGAAATGCTTAAGATTTCAAGTTTGTATCAAGAAAATTTCGTCAAAGTTATTTAGTAATTTCTCAAATGATTCTGCAAAGCCTTGAGCACTTAAGTATGATTGGAATCTTATTGGAGAGCTTCAGGGCGGATCATCTCATCAATACTTTGATTGAGGTTCCGAACCACGGCGGATTAAGACTCGAATTCGTTTTTAAGTGGAAGATGGCAGGTTTTCAAGCAATTTTCAGATGAACTTGATGAGTATTTTAAACTAACAATTTATTGTAGTTTCTAGATACTTTTTATAGATACCTATTACAACTAAAATCACTAAAATGTTGTCACGTTTCAGGGTTATTTGCTCGTTAGAATAAGTAAGTGCTGTATAAAACGTATGATGCAACACTTACTGTCTCTCTAAATGGTCCCCCAGCCATAAATGTCATAACACAGTTCGCGGTAGTTACTAAAATAAAAGCATACCCAACGTAAGTACTTACGTTGGCACGTTTACAGAATAACAACTTTCCTCGAACGCATTTCATGAATCTTATAGTAATTTGACGTTTAGGGAGAACCCAGACGAACGACATTGTATAGATCCAATCGTACCTCAAATTTACATTTTGTTGGTTACCGAAAGCTTTTATTCAACCGGTCGGTATGTTTGAAAAGTGAACGAATTTCGCTACGCTTGTTTTTTTTTACTTTTTTCATAAGGTGCAATGTTTACGCGAAAAACTGGCTACCAAGTATCGGGCTTCTACGTTCGACCCAAAGCGTGCGTAACTGAAATTCTTGTATACAATATCGTACCGAACTATTCCTTCACTTAACTCTTGGTGTAGTTACACAAAGTCCAAGATCTGACGATACAGCACGTCTGTGGTCCACCACACCGTCTGTTGGCCGCTGTTCACACTTAATCAATGTTTATAACACTCCACAACTTTTCCTATCATTGCTGAAAGAGCTTATGAATATTTAACGATGTGCTATGCTTGTAATAGGAAGCTAATTTGAAACTTTGCACTAGTTTCGAACTCGAGTTCTGTTGCTCGGAGCTGTAATTACAGATTCAATCTAATGACGTGATATATCTAAAATTACGACGTTCACAAATAGATTCTTGGAACTTAAAAGTCTGGAAACCACGTCCGTACTCATTCGTTGCTGAACCCTGATCAAGGTATCTGTCCCAACGATTACCTGTCGAATGTAGACTGTAATAATGACAAAACTTTTGCCACTGTCAATAACTTTTGGCTTCCGAATGAAAGAAAGTTTAGCTCAAGATTGAGGGAACGTATAGAATTTTTGGTATTGGTTCGAGATGTACTGTGGTCGAGAGAATTTTCAGGGAGACAGCGGAGGTGGGCAGTCGGCCGGAATCCGGAGAGTCTGCAATCCGCTCCGCTTGACCGGGGTTCCGGATATTGAAATAAATAAACAGGCGACTGATTCATTTAACTGCCGTGCGAGCGTGTCTGCCTTGCAGGTAACATTATATTTTTCTACAGTATTTACTGGCTTTTACGCCCCAATAGCATTACAGACCGATTTAAACGAAACATTTATTCGTAATGTAGTTTGTGGGATTTTCATTTAACATCTTTCTTTGAGTGTGTTTTTCAATTGTGTGTATTATTCTGGTTAATGCTAGTAAAAGACTAAGAAGATCGGCTGGATGTAAGAACTACGCACCATGTTTACCAGTAATAATGGCGCTAAACGTCCAATATTCTGATGTGAAGTCTGTATGCCCCGGAGGGTTCTTCTTCTTCTTCTTTTCGTGTGGTTAGTGACTAACCTGGTGTCAGAGCTTTAAAGCCGCCCATGGGCCTCTGACATGGCTTCACATGCTGTCGAGAAATGTCTCTCAGGCATGCCGGTTTCCTCACGATGTTTTTCTTCACCGTTTTTTAAGCAAGTGATAATTTTACAATACGCACATGAATCCTAAAAGTCAGAGGTGCGTGCCTTGGGTTCGAACTCGAGACCTATGACTTCGCAGTCTAACGGTCACACCACTAGGCTATCAATGCCTGACTGTCTGGAGGGGTAAAGAATGGTGTCATTCGTAGTCATACACCGATATTGCCGTTCACGACTAGGCTAGTTTTCCAGTTATAGGGTAAACTCCATTATTTATTATTAAAAAAACAGTATTTAGTACAGCAATAGGGATTTCGATACTTAAACTAGAATATATATCTTATAAGAGGTTTAAAGTGTCGTACTAGCTTATAGGAACGTATTTCTCCTAGAATGAGAGAGCCCCAAGAGACTCAAGTACTTGATGCCAGGAAAACGGCTCGAGTTTATTGCATGTATGCCTTTAGTGGTGGCGGCCTGCTATAACATCTCTTTATATACTTCCCTCAGCGACTCTCACTTCCGGGAAAACATTTGTGCATATGTGTTAAGTGTTCTGCTTTCGTTTTTTTATGCAAAATGTACTTGGCCTCCTTTCTCCGAGAGAAATATAGGATGTGATAATTATGTGTGTGTACATGAGATGTGTTAGGAAGTAGATATACGTTGCTTTGTTAGTGGTATGCAAGTGAATAGGTATCTATCTACATGCCTAGTAGTCGGCTTTTAGGTTATTGGTGTAGATAACACTACATATATGTTTTTTTTTTTTTTAACGTCTTTTTGTTTTTCACTTTTTGGTTGTGGTGACTTCTCTCCAAACAAATTCGAATACCACTGCTTGCTATGTAAATAAAAGTGACAGGCACTTATTATAACATCACCATATAGACTTAGTGGAAAAAATACGTATAATTGAAGCTAAGCCAAGCAAAGTTAATAAAATTTATATGGGACCACCTCTGAAGTATAACCTACCAAACAAAAAATAATCATCAAAATAAATTCATTATTGGCGGAGTAATCACGTATCAAACACGAGAACTTCCTCCTTTTTGAAGTAGGTTAAAAACGAGTCTGTCGCTTTAAAAAAATTGCCAATAGCTAAAGCAATTTTAGGTAGTTATCTGGAACATACTATTCTCGATGTAAATCAACGGCTCAGTACGTTTTAATCACCACATACTGGGTCATGTACAATTTCCAAGTGATCAGTCCAACAATTAAAACCTCGCACTAAATATTCGGGCTCCGAGCGTATCTGGCGTGCTCCACAAATACCTAACGGGTCTATTTGACGGCCCCTCCTCTGTAAACACGCCGAAATTGATTTTGAAGCTTATCGTACTAGAACCGCAACTCTTGCGTGGTTCCATGATGGAATTTTGTAATTCGAACGTTCTATGTGTGTATCTATGGTATTTACGTCATTAACTGTTTGATGTTGTTGTGAACTAGGATTTAGACGCTTTATTAAACCTACGTTGAGGTGCTGGTCGTATAGAAATTACATTTGAAATGAGAATGGTGTTCTCCTGCTTATAAAAACAAAAGAGTCTAACTGAACAGAAGAAGTCTATGTTGGTCTTCGATCAATAATGCACGTTGGTAGTTATTTTCATGAATGTGAGATATGTGCATGAACTCATAAAATTCTCTGTTAATCAATCTGCTTAGCCTTTTCGCAACAATGTTGGGGTCGGCTTCCAGTCTAACCGCATGTCAAAGTCAATGTCAAACAATTTATTTCAATTAGGCACATAAAACGCACTTTTGAACGTCAATTTTGCAAAAAATAGGATTGATTCTAGTCGCCTTCCAAAAGGTAGTTTTCGTATGGAGAAGAATGGGCAAGTAACTCCATCGTTACTCTTTTAAAATGTTTTTACAATATTTTGCATACATTAATTATATGTGAAGACGATGTATCTAGAACAAGATGTAGCTGAATACCTGTTTTACATGGAGCGACTGCTTAACTGACCTGTGGAGGTCAGTTAAGCCAGTAAGTTTACCCAGTTATGGGTAACACGATACCCGGTACGGTATCAAGTGACTGGTTTTTTGGGCTTTTGACTACCCGTTACGACTGTCAAAGATCTACGAATGACAGCCGGGACATATGTTTTAACGTGCTTTCCGAGACACGGAGGGGTCTCCAAATGTAATGAATGGTCATCCATCCACGAACCGACCGCGACAACTGTACCTTAACCGTCGATCGAGCCGTGCGGCTGTTATCAATTAGCCACGTGCCCCTCGCTCATTTAGCCACGAGCCAGTCTCTTATCGAAATAGAACCAACAATAAAATGATATAGTACGCAGTAGGAAACATCAGTGCTTTCAGTTGTGTTGTATTATTGTAATTGGAGCGGCACTTATACTTTCCATATCATTTCTGAAATTAACTACAGAAATAAAAACCATCTAAGGCCCATTCTACACTGGTCAGGGGTGCGAGAACAGTATGCTTGGTATACCCGGTACCGAAATTTTACCGAGTGTCAATACTTCAATGAGCGTTTCCTGATTGGCTCGGTATACGCGGGAGCGGGGCGGGATTGTTTCGGTTTACCGCGTCTCGGTAGAAACATCCAGTGCCAAATCCACCCATGTCACGCGTTTTACAGCATGCTCGGTAAACTCGGTATCGAAAGCTTAACGAGCGCCTTTATTTCAATGAACTAAGTATATATTATACCGAAAACATAACGTCAGTTCCGTACATGAAAGCAGTGCAGTATCGTTTCGGTATACAGAGCATACTATACCGAAACGATACCGCACCGACCAATGAGGAAACGGGCAATGTAAATTAAAAGTAAAGTACCTGAGCCACAGTACGAGAAACAAGTGCGAACATACTGAACATCTAAATTATACGCCGGATGAAGTTGCAAAACTTCCTGGTTTCTTCAAAGGCGCACTGTTAACTCTATAATTACACCTTTGACAGTTACTGAACTTAAAATTCGTTTTGAATTGGAATAAAGAATTTACACGAGGCGAGTTTCTCGACAGCCGAGAGGCGAGAATGTCCATGCGAGACTCGCCAGGTGTTTACGAGCGAGATACAAAATTATCAGGCGTTAATGTACCCAAAATACGATTTATTGTTCACACTGACGCTGATTGATAATTTTCATAGGAGAAGCCATTCTCAGATTTCTCTCTCGTTTAAACAATACGTACGATACACGCATGAGCTCGTATCGTACTTACTGTTTGACAAGTGTCAATATCTCCATTTAAAAAGGGGAATATTTAATGAATCCTCTACAAACTTATTGATCTTTTAATGATGTACGCGTGTTTAAAATAATGAACTGTTGGGCTTTATTTGCTGAAACTGTTGGGCTTCTAATAATGCACACGTTTTTCTAATTAAAGAAAAGCTAGGGCACTCCGCCTAAATGTGTTAGGTTAGTTAGAACTCTGACCAACCATGTGCGAGCCGAATTGGACGCAGTATCTAACCTAGTGCACTCCGCTCAAATGTGTTAGGTTAGTTAGAACTGTGACCAACCATGTGCGAGCCGAATTGGACGCAGTAACTAAGCAATCAATCTGCCTAGCCTTTTCCCAACTTTATTGGGGTCGGCTTCCAGTCTAACCGGATTCAGCTGCATACCAGTATTTTACATGGAGTGACTGCCTATCTGACCTCCACAACCCAGTAACTGGGTAATAGGATACTCCTTGGTAAGACTGGTTGTCAGACTTTCGGGCTTCTGATGACCCGTAACGACTGTCAAAGATCCATGAAATACAGCCAACGGCTTAACGTGCTTTCCGAGGCACAGAGGAGTCTCAGATGGTCCCATCCACAGACCAACCCCGGCAAGCGTAGCTTAACCTGACGGATCGACCCGTGCAGCAGTTATTATTAAACTAGTGCACCCCGCCCAAATGTGTTAGGTTAGTTAGAACTGTGACCAACCATGTGCGAGTCGAAATCGACGCAGTAACTAAGCTAGTGCACCCCGCCCAAGTGTGTTAGGTTATAGTTAGCACTGTGACCAGTCATGTGCAAACCAAATTGGACGCAGTTACTAAGCTAGGGCACCTCGCCCAAATGGGTTAGGTTAGGTTAGAACTGAGACCAACGGCGGTGTCGCGGCAGCGGCCTTCTAGCGCTATATAAGCTACATTCAACTCGCAGATACTTGACTATTTAGTATTTTTAGGACACTATGTAAAATAGGAATTGGCTCGATGGTCCTACTTTATCATTTATAAATTCCAGTTACAGCTACTCGTATATTTAGATATATAGCTTTAGGTAAGCGGGCACGTTTCGGTATATCGTTTTTTAGTTTTTATTTTCGCTTGATTTCGATGTTTTTGTTGGTATATTGGCGTGTGCAAGCTGACAATATGTCAAATAATTTTACTTAATGTTTTGTGTTGATTAATGTAAATTATTCTTCATATAGTATGAAGAATAATTTACATTAATCATGTATAGAATCATGTTTATATTTTCTCTAACTGAACAGACAGCTGTCGCAGGCGTTTTTTGGGACTGTCTTATGTAATTTTGACGTTCATAAAGTGCTGATTCTCAACTTGACTTTTTTGAACTTGATTGTTGTTTGAATAAATGACTTTTAAATTGGAATTTTGAATTTTTGGAATTATTTGTGGTTCACAAAAACAGCTGCATTCATAATATTAGTGTTCCGTTCCGTTTAAGGTTCGATTGCCACGTCAGTTACCAGTAACGTTTAAAATACTTCTTTTTTTTTTATCTATACCTAAGGTAAATAGTATTTAAGAAAACTATGTAGGTATAAAATAAAGAATTAATTTGACATTAATTCAAGACTTCTAATGTTAAATATTGTGAAGAATTTTATTGTCCTAAAAATATCATAAAGTATGAGCTCATGCCTCATTCTAACACTATAATACCTTGGTAAATTAGTTCTTAGGTTTTATATAAATATTTTACTAATTTTTATACTGAATAAATATATTAATACTAATTTATTAAAAAATTGCATCGGAGCGAGAATCTCTCCTCTTGTAACTGACCCATTAGAGTCGGTAATTCTTCGGAAGTTTTATACAGGTTGTTCGTCGAGTTGCTGAAACGCCCCCTTAAATAAGCCGTGGGCGTCACGGGCTATTAAACTAGAGATTCGTTTCAAGTTGGGGTGAATAAAAAGGTGTAATAGTTGCTAGATTGCGATAGCTTGCTACAGCTGCGGCGTATAACTGTGTAGTGTGTAAGGTACTTATAGAGTTGAGCTATTAAGAATTGAGAAGCTTTTGGTTAATTGAAGGAGCAGAATTTGAGGGGAAATGTGCTGGAACTTGGAAAATTGAGACAACATTTGCGTTGCGTTTTCAGAATGATTGTTTTTCGTGCGTAGCCTTATGAGAAAGTTTTCATCAACACTTTGAGTAGGTACTATTGCGGATACTGGCGCCTGACAACTTTTCGACCTTATTGCCTAAGCAATAAGGTTAATAAGTACCTAATTACCATTGCTTTTATTTTTCAATGTCAAGAGAATAATAAAAAAAAGCAAAGCTCAAATAAAAGCTTTCCATTTTATTTTTTCCATTACATTAATGTTTTATATATTAAAAATACAATAAAAATAATAATCATAATGAATTCACCCGCCATTAACTCATTACCCATAAACAGTGAAAGTTTCAAAGTCATTAACTATTCGCAAGCCACCACCAAATCTATATTATAGTGATAGTTGGTAGACAATATGTGTTTGACAGTTATTTCTGCGCAACCCCGTGCACAGTTAATTAAGCATGGTGTTCGCCCGGGGAAAGATTTCTAGCTCATATTTACCCCGGCAGCGCATTTACAAAAGCTAATGCATCTCGGTCGAGCCTCGGAATCATAACAAATGAGAGTTGGTTTTTAGAAAGGTTTAACAAAGTCGATTCCGTTTATGACTCAAATCACTCATAAGATTATTTATCTATACACATAAATAAAATTGAAGCGTCTGTTTGTTCCGGTAAATCTCCGAAATGGCTGAACCGATTTTGACAGGACTTTTATTTTAGAACAATACTTAGGGTCCACGTGGGCGAAGCCGCGGGCATAAGCTAGTTTTTATGTCATATAATCATCGCTACAACCCCTATGTTAAATTAGTTTAGCGTAGGCTGTTCTTTATTATGTATACTATATAATTCATAGATTATAGATATAAATGTAGAAATCTTACATAGGGTGACACAATGAGCAGTCTTATCGCTAAAAGTGATATTTTAAAGCTAACCTTTGGATGTATTAAAGGGAGAAAAGGAGAGACCGTAAAGCACTCTGCAGGTAAAAATAAAACACCCCAAATTGGAAATATTCTGAGGTTGGATTGCATTAGGGTTAGTAAATGTGCATCCCGGTTGCTGCAGAGGCCGCCGCACTTTATTGCCGTGCGTTTATTCTAGAACTATTTATGCAAATGGACCAAGGAACTAAATATGGAGTTTCAGTTGGTTTTCAAATATTTACGGATAGTTATTAATCATGTGTTTAGATGGTCATATTATCCTGTTACGGTCACCGCATGCAGTTTATTACTCCGCACGGATAAAAAAAAATCGTCTTTATATAGCATTAGAAATACACACATAAAATTACATCACGCCAGTAATCCATGTAATTAATGGTTAGGCAGAGGTGTACCGATAAAGTAGGACACCCACATTTCGCCAGTTATGTTTAAGTCCCATGTAATAGGGGACGAGCTTTTTGCCATCAACCGGGCACAAATAGAGATTCGGGCAGCAGCAGGTAAAAACCCATTAACACTTTGCCCGACCTGGGAAACGAACCTCAGGATCTCATGGTCAACAGTAGCGCCTGCGGCCGGGCACAAATACAGCTTCGGTCAGATATTGAAAAATCCTGATGGAAAAACCCATTAACACTCAAATATCGAGTAAAAGAGCATTACCTTTCCTCTCTAGTGTGAGTATTTATATACCTATGTATGTTTATTTATTTATTTATTTAGGCTTGTATTTATTTAAGTATATGTTAATATATTACGTGTAGGTATATTTTAATATTTTTTTTTGTATAAGATTTCGCAGATTCATATTTTTCTCTTTTTGTTCTCAGCTCTCACACACTATTGTCTACATTTCTTTCTCATTTCTCCTTTCGCAGGTCTGCTGGAAGAAATTTCTTAAGAAATAAGCAGTACCTTTGTACTCAAATTATAATTATGTCGTATCTCTATGTATTTTACTGTGTGTACATAAATAATAAAATAAATAAACACTTTGCCGGACCTGGGAAACGAACCTGAGGATCTCATGGTCAACAGTAGCGCCTGTGGCCACTAGAGCAACAAGGCATTAGACATTTGGTAAAAAAAGGTGGCCATTGTTTTGATTCATTTTAAAAATTATATTTACACGATCAACAACTTTGTTTTGTGCCAAATGCATGGTTACTAGGCCTACGGCGTAGACGCTACGGCGTAGCCGTCACTTAGTATAATGTATATTTTTTTCGCATTGTGTATAGTTTTCAATCAAAACGCTCGCCCGGGGTACTTTGGAACTTTAAGATAACTGGCCAAATGAGGGAGTAGTTTATATTTGCATACCCTTTCTGAGAAATACTGGCGTGATGTTATTGTTATGTTAATTATTTGTAACACCTAGCTTACTTTATTGTTTATGAAATCTATTTATTTAACGCCAACCCCTGTATAAGTATCTGTACCTATTATAATACAGATATACCTACGAACCCTGTTGTACACCTTCGTGGATACAGCTGTTGTTGCATTGAGGTCGGGGCTAATTTTGAATGATCAATATGGTTCACGCAAACGTTTCTGCCATGTTTCGGCTATCGGCTATGAGATAGTACCTAGTTTTGGCAATCATGTATTCTACGCTTGGCAGTAGCTTTCTTATGTTATCGTCAATGTTGGAACGGCGTATTCTATAAACGGATATTATTCTATATTTTTCATAGGTCATGTCAAAGATATACAAAGTTATCAATTTTATTAAAAGCCTCCATTCATGTGTAAAATGCCTACCTATACCTACACTATTGGAAGTTTCATACCGTATAATTTGAATTTATTACAGACACGCGATTGTCAGAATCAAACGGATTTTCAAGTAAATTTTCAACAAAACTAAACTTTCGTTCCGTTTGATTAAGCCTACGCTTTTTGTTTTTTTTATACAAAATAAACATTACAGATATAGGTATAAGATCCATAAGAGTTATACTGATTATTCTTCGCAATAATAGTATTGCGAAGGATTAAGCGTGACGCGTCAAATCTCATTTGGAAATGGCCCTTCTACATGTCGAGATATATAGGTAAACCGTTGAGCGCGGTCATTTAAGCTGATTGCGAGCCCATAAATCCGGGCTATGACAGCAGACAGGCATGGCCGCGCACGACTTTTGACGCGTCAACTTAGCTGGAATGGACCTGCCTGATTATTCCAACGAGGGATGTTAGATGTTACTGTAAACTAGGGTTGGGACACGTTTGGCATCTCAATATTCGATTCCTGGAAAATCGGCCTTGGAAAGGGCAGAAAAAGTTTTGTAAGTAAAAAATTGCTTCCGATTTTCATCATTAACATTTTACGTCTCATTTGGCGTTGTTTTTTTATATTTATTTAAGCTTGATAAAAGCTCCGCTCCATTCAGTTATTTATTTATCGGAACCTTTCAAAAACCTTAAAGAGTTAAGTCACTAAACGAAGCTTTCAAGTTTTTTACTGAAAGTGTGTAGCGAAGCGATGATCCGTGTTCCTACTAACCTTTGTATACTAAGATCCTTTATGAACCTCCAAAGGAATAAAATACTTTTGGGAGCTATTCCAAGAGAGGTAAGTTGCACCACTTTTTATGACTGAGACGTTCTCTTGGAGCTTCTCGAGCTTCCGTTAATTTAGTTTACGTATATTTTCACACCTATTTTTTAGGTAGAGAATCTTTTCTTTATGGCCTGTGACTCGCCGTCAACTCAACTAACCATTGAACGTGATAATTCAAAAGGAATATCAAATTTTCCTCAACAATGGTAGTTAAGGGGCATTATATCGTTGTACTTATTGAGTGAGGCTAGGAACATGATGGTTATTCTTATGGAAAACAATGTTGGCAACTTGTGCTGTAATGACTACAGACGGTTTAACCTGAACCAGTCGTTGATCGCACAACTCATTATAATAGACTATTAGCTTAAACCGTAGGTAGTATGTAGGAACACGTTAGGTCTACCATGTAGACGGTACAGTTAAAGTAATTTACTATAAATTACCATAGTAATCGATCCGTGGGTTCCAAATAATCTGGAAATAATTTCATGTTTATCAAAAATCATGAATCATGATTGTTGGTCATGAATATTGTAATGGAAGAACCCACAAGGGTGTTTGCTCGTCACGATGACCGCGACGAAACTGTGCTTTTACCGGAATCTTATGAATATATTATTTAAAATAAGGCCCGGTCTGAATTATGTGACCACGTGTGTTTTACATATAGATAGGGTTCGTATTAAAATGATAAATTCACCTGAGTGGCCGTTTGATACATCCCTTTTTACTTGTAACAGTCGCTTTTATTTCCATGTTTGGCTTTGAAGAACATGAGACGTATAAATAAGATATTTACTCACATTTTGGTAACACATAAGGTACCTAAAATCTAATGGTTTTAGACCAATGTTTGCTAAATGAAACAGTAATCCCGGCCTAAGCTCAGTCGACTTACTGTATGGAATATTTGATGATACCTAATAACACCCAACCTAGTTTACAGCACAATGGTGAAAATGCAGTACTTTGCCGTAGAACAGTGCGGGTAGATATGTGAAACAGGTAGATAATCGGATTATACCACGTTCGCTGTTTGCAGTTCTCAGCGGCCACCACGGGAGCACGTAACGTCGTTACGTTTCGATTCGAACCGAATCCTCCATCGATAAACATTTGTGCATATTCTGTGTGCGCGTGCATAACTGGGTTTCATCCATTTTTGTGGACGTAATTATACACTTACCTACCAAGATTTTTTTCAATATGTTCAAGTGTGTTTGCATATCAGAAATTTGCATTATCGATTTTATTTTACCTTTTTTGTTGACAGAAATCATAGTGAAGTACTATGTCGAATGGCGATAAACAAACCTGACGAAAGCAAAATTGAAGAAAAAGGTAGAAACCAAAGTAAAATTAGGTCGCTACGTCAAACAAAGAAGGTAGCTCAATAGAAATCGATTCATCGGTTTTCGAACAAAAGGTACGAAATTAGGTGCAAAGGCTTCCAGAGCCTCAAAGAAACGGCCTATAAAATTCTACCGCTTTTGCTCAATATACATACGAATTTCCAAAAGTTTATTAACGAATGTAGGCTACTGACTTAGTAATCACATTATTATCATGTCAGCCACCTCTCATCAACTCTTGGACGCAGGAGTTCCTCTAAATGAGAGATATTTCAGTAATGAGCTAGCGCGGCAGGGTATTCCCAGTCGCCGTAGGAGGTTATTAGCTCACAGGTGGATCCTGCGCACTCCCCTGGCGTAATCTCTTACGACGCCCCGGGGAATCCAGGGGGTCTTGTTCCCGGAATCTTTAGGCACTTGTGAACTTCCAAGTTACAAAATGTAACTAAGTTTGACTGAGTTGAGTGATCGATTTTGTCAATTATTTGGCAATGTTGTTATTGTGATCACAACTTATGTAGTAGGAAAATAGTTTGTTTACGTGGAATACAGCTTGTCTGATAGTTGGATGGAGATTGTTACTCACGGCGATGTATGTTTCTAACATAATAGGTTTACAAGCTGGAGCTTTGACTATTTATCTGAAAATATACAAAGCAAATTTAAGTTATAATGTAGCCGTCAGATAATGGACGTAACTTTGAAAATTAAAGGGGATTCTATTGACCCCGTAAGCCGTAAACATAAAACATGTTTCACCAAACTTAAGTTAAAGTGAAATTCAGAAGTGAAATATGATAATCCATCGTTTCGTGATGCACAGGTGCTGCTAACAAAGTTCCGGACAGGATAATGTTCATTGTTCACTCACAATAAGAACAAACAAAGTAGCGAGTGAAGGAGCTAATTCACGTCGGCTTACAAACCAGCTCTTTGAGCCCTGAGTGCCCCGGAAAGCTTAAAAATCAACCAACCGACTCCATTCACTCGGAGGTGTTACTTGAATGCAGCGTTCGTTCCTCAGTTCGTTCATTCTCCACAATTGAAATGGTAATGTGGCTCCGCTCCAGTTCTAATTGCTATGCAAATATTGGAGCACACTGATATGTTTATAGCTCGGCAAGGAAGTCGAATCCTCTCAAAGAGGTGATCACGCTCCAAATGGTTCTTTCACTTGTCACTAGCGAGTGGGGAATGCAATCTGGTACTAGTTTAGTCTCAAGAATATGTTACATACGAGATGTTAGTTCTAAATTAAATTAATGCAGCTTGAAGCTCTAGTAGTTATGCTTTAATATTTCATGTTGATGTTTCGCTAGAGTGAATTGAGAAAATTAATTATGATTAAAAGATAACTTAGTAGATAGTCTACAGAAGTATTACTTTATTTATTCTTTATTTGAAGCTTTTAAAGCAGTTATTAAACATTGACAAAATACCTCACTTTATCTATTCAAATATCAGCATTAGCGATCCATTAATACTTACTAATCCATTCGATTTGTTTGGCCTCCATTGTAAACATTAAGCCTAATTTTCGTAAATTAAACCGATTTCAGTAACAATCACAGCCATCCAATTATTGTAACACGCTAAACCGACACAATGATCCAATCACAGGAACTTTTGTAAAACTGTGGCGTTCGAACCGTAGCAAGCGGCACATAATGAGTGCACAATGTAAATGCGGCGTATTGTTTGTGATAACTATGAACAAACCGCTCCAACCAACAAAAGGGATTTCAACAAATAAACTATTCCATGCGTTCAACAAAGTTAGGTTAAACGCGGCAAAACTCAACTTTGTGTAGTTGTCACACTCACACACAACTAAGCTGCTTCTACGAGCGCTCTAATAAAATATAGTGCAAATAGAATTTTCAATATTTACTCCCCCCACGCTCTATCCCTACAAACGTTCGGTTTTTCAGTTGCCTTAAAGTGCTTGGCATTTCATTACTTATTCATGTGTTTTTATAAGAGACTACGTAAGTAGATGTCTAGTTTAATACCACAACAGTCGACAGCTTAACTGTTGTAATGGATATTAGTTATGTACAAACGATTCGGTATGATTCGATATGTTTTATGATATGGTATTTATAAGTATTTGATGTTTATATAATAACCTACCTACTTATATTTGTACGCCGTTAAGGCAAAACATGACTGTGAAATAATTTTATTGTAACATCTTGCATGTCATGTGTGTGTGTATACTCATGTTCTGGACAAATAAATGATCTTTATCTTTATTGGGAATGTTCAATATCTATTTGTAAAATCTTATTTATTTATTTTATTATTTATGTAGATACAGTAAAATACCTACATATAGATAAGACATCATTATAATTTTGACTACAAAGGTACTGCTTATTTCTTAAGAAATTTCTTGCAGCAGACCTGCGAAAGCAGAAATGAGAAAGAAATGTAGACAATAGAGTGTGTGAGAACAAGAAGAGAACAATATGAAAATTCGAATTAAACTAAAATATACCAAAAAATTACAAATAGGTACCTACTTAAATAAATACATAAAACTTTTAGATAAACTATAGGTATAAAAATGCTCACACTTGAGAGAAAAGGTATTGCTCTTTTACTCAATATTTGAATAGAGAAACAGATTTTAAATCACGAATGCTAAGTGGAAGTGAGTTCCACAGTTTTACAGCATGGACAGAGAAGGACTGAGGCCGCGCGCACTTTGGACGCGTTTTCGTACAAATTTCAGTCGTGCGAACACGTACGAATACGGACGAACGATCCCGACCTTCCAAGTTCAAAGGGACCGGGCAGACCGAGTGCGAGTTAGTCGTACCTATACATACGAATCGTTCCGACGTCCGAAAACAATCCGAACTTGCTGGGTCGTGCGTTCAATGTGATATCACCGGAACACTGCCTATTTGTTTTTTGGTTGGGAAATCATCAAATGACTCCTCCCGCTCTGGGCAGAGCGAGAGGGAGTGTCAGACTTTTACTGACTAAAACCCACCCGTGTTCCTTCCGTTGCCTTTGTGCTGGGGCCGCGATATCCCTTTCGGACAGACCCGCAACCCCAGCAGGCATTGGTCCTTCCGGACCCCGTCAGTTGGTGCTGACATCCCTTTGAGGCGCGAGTGGAACACAACGCGCCGTCGACCCGGGCCTGGTCCTTATCGGACGGCGAGCTGCCCATCGCTCACCGTCCGCAGGCCCGCGCCTACGGTGGCCGGAAGTCAGCTTGTGACTCCCGACGCCCGGGGCGTCTCCTGCGGCGACTAGGGGTGCGAGGGCGTGCAGCTTCAATCTCCCTCGCGCGCTCCGCCTCCTCCTTCGCGAGCATAACTGCTTCGCAGAAGGAGGGGACGGCCTCCCATGCACTCTCGCTCCGGACCATGGCCTGAACCAGGGCCGGACGCGAGAGTTCGCCGCCGCCGATTGCCTCCGTGAGGACACGGCGGTGCTCCGCCCAAGCCGGGCAGACCTCCACCGTATGCTCCACCGTGTCCTCCGGGTGATCCTCACAATGGTGACACCCGGGCGTTTCCTCCCGCTTGATCCTGAACAGGAACCTCCCGAAGCAACCGTGTCCGGTGAGGACCTGCGTCAGGCGGAAGGTGAGGACGCCGTGGCGCCTCTCCAGCCACTCCTCAAAGAGGGGACTTACCGCCGCAATTGTGGCGTGCCCAAAAGTGCGTGCGGCCTAAGAATAGTAACTTGTCTATCTTCATATTTTTTCTATTTTCTTTTCTTTATTTTTTGTTTTCACTTTTATACATTTCGACAATAAACAGTTTTGGAGAGCCGCGTCTGCTGTTTTTTTGGTGTAACACTACTAAAGTGACGGTATGTTTTTGCAGTTTTTATTTATTGCTGCACAAAACAGTTAAAATGGCTTCATAAATGACTCTTAAATTTGTTCCATTGAATGATTTTTTCATGAAATCATGACATTTGAGAACAAATCTAACTTAGAGAGATGTATTAATGATTATAATTCTGCAAATACATCATTTGTTATGGTCGTGAATCATATTTCGATCAAGATTCAACTTGACACTAACCTGCAATTTGCAAAAAACGGAAGTAAATTTGAATTTCGCGTGCTACCACTGCGGATCCTCCTTAATAGAGTTATAGGTAATAGTGAAATGTCAGGCAGGTACCCAGGTAGTGCTAAAGTTAGGTCTCGCCGGCGTGGCTGCTCGGCGATACGCCGGATGCGCCGCTATCCTCCGATACATCATATAATATTCCTACGTGTGCAATGAATATGCACGTGATCCTGGAATTCCTAGTCCCTCGATATGAGTTATGCGTAATAACTTTAAGTTTGAGGTGTATATGTCACGGGCTGTAGAATTCCTAAGGGAAATGCGTAAAAATAGACAGCGTTTCAGCAATAATTTTGGACAACAGGGATGATTCCGGGGTAAATTCTAATTAGTCCGTCAGTCAGATAATAAAAAAAAATTTGACACGTATTTTTTGAATAATTTTGGACAACAGGGATGATTCCTGGGTAAAAAAAAGAAATTCTAATAAGTCCGTCAGCCAGATAATAAAAAAAAATTTGACACGTATTTTTTGAATAATTTTGGACAACAGGGATGATTCCTGGGTAAAAAAAAGAAATTCTAATAAGTCCGTCAGCCAGATAATAAAAAAAAATTTGACACGTATTTTTTGAATAATTTTGGACAACAGGGATGATTCCTGGGTAAAAAAAAGAAATTCTAATAAGTCCGTCAGCCAGATAATAAAAAAAAATTTGACACGTATTTTTTTTTTGCTTTATCATATTAATAAAAAAATACTTAGATAAAACGATTTTTAAGTTTGGGAGTGGGGGTCGCTACGTCACAAGTAAGTATAAAATCTACATACTTGTGACGTCATGGCACATTTTAACTCAATGTATGTAATGTAGAAAAATTTAAAATACGTGTCCAATATTTTACAATAACCTACATGTCAGACAAAAAAAAAGTTTTTGTCATCATCCGATGCAGTCGCGTTCTTTTTTTTTATGCGGAAGAATAATGTCTTTTCGATACATATACGATATTTTTTTGTAAATAATAAATAATTTTAATTTTAGATAATAAATAATTTTATTTGAGAGAATTTTTTTATTTTTTGTAATAACGATGCCTATTTATTAATACATTCTGCAAAATTTAAAAGCAGGTGCACTATATGCCCAAGCCTTGTTATAATGAAAAAAAAAACTCATCAATAAAATTTATTAAGAATCGTATTATCAAACACAATACAATAATTTATTAATTTGTTTATTCTAGTCGGTTTTTTCTTAGATTTTAGCCTACTCGCTAGAACCCAGAATCTGCGAATAGTCATAATCATCAAGGTTGTACGATTTCGGTTTATCAAAACATTGTCCATGTAATTTGATAGTGTCTGAAGGGCACAACAGTGAAGCGAACACAGCTCGCGTGTTTACTTCGTGGTCATCATTTTGGCTTGTCGCGTTACCTTCTAATTTTCTGTAGCCAATATTAGTACGACCATTTCGTATTTTACCAATAATTGTGGCCACTATTGGGAGGCCTTGGGTCCCCTCTGGATCTTTATGGAACGAACTCATTTGAGGATATCGGCTAAGTATTCGGTACAGACCCCTACTAAGGTCTACAGGAATTTCCTTCCTTGGAACTGGCCTCAGCCTGATGCCTCTCCACCAGTCTTTCTTCTGGAATTTCTTCATCAGACTGGATGCATGGCTTCCGTCGTTATATATTTCTGCAGCTGCTACTGTGATGATCACCAAGAGTGGAAGTGGCCGCATGTTCGGGGTAACTGCTGGAAGGTAACACAGGGTTATAGAATGTCTGCCGGGGTCGCGGGAAAGTCCGAAAGAGATACCGTGGCCCCTGGCAACGTACACGCAACGGAAGGAACACGGGTGGGTTTTAGTCAGTAAGAGTCTGACACGCCCTCCCGCTCCGCCCAGAGCGGGCGAAGTTATTTGATAATTTCCCACCTTCAAAATAATATAGGTACAACTGCCCCGCCCTTGCTTCTCACGGCAATCTTATGATGTGACGACACACACAAAACATCGAGATGGTGCTATATCTAAGTTAAATATAAATGTAATAAAACTTTCGACTCCACCCACATTTCATAGAACTTATACGCCATGCCGCCATACATATTGTAAGTGAATCCTCCGGGAGGGTTGCCAGTGTTACATTTGCGCTACAGTCAACCATCGCGGACGGCAACGGCATTAGGTTTAAACCCGTTTTGTAAAATGAAATAAAATAGTGGTTTCAGGGGGTCTTGCCGCTATACGTAGTTTCCAACCTTTTACATTTTTTGTGAATATTTGTAACCGTGAACAAAAAATTAAAATGCTTGGGTTTTAAAATCAACGCATATACAATCTTGTTAAAATATACATCGGATTTTATTTTCACAGTTTTTAATGCTGTTTTCGCTAAGAAAAACCTACATTTAAAATGAGCCCTCCGCGAGGGCTCCCGGCATCCCATATAGACTAGGTGAACCCTCCAGGAGGACTCCCGGCACTGAAAATGAAATGACGATGAAAACCGCATCAATATTCGTTGTATAGTTTATGAGAACTTATCGGTCACATAGACTGACTCGAAAACCGACTTTGTTTTATACTATTTATTTAAATTTAAAGATTAGGTAAGCTGGCAGTACAACATTAAATGACATCACGTATTAGAAGGCGTTCTAAAACCGCACACAAAACAAACACGACAAGTTTGTTTAACACTTTACTCTCCAAAAATATTTTCACACATAGCTCATAGTGCGCTGATACTATTTTTATAAAGTTTTCTACTTCGTGCCACAGATACAGCTGCATAAGTTTACGGACTGAGGCCCAAATATTAGATGAAACGATAGGTAGACATAAATCGGATTTATAGATTTAGTTGATTTAGGTAATTGCAGGCACATAAGACAACAACACACCTGTGATAAGTCTTGTATCGCAGTTTTCTAAAGGCGGCCACATAACATATTGTCGCATAGTTTTTAAGCTTTTTTTTTTTTACTTTGGCAACCAACAGCTATACATACAGTGTGTTACAGAGTATGTGTGTTACAGTATTGTATGGCTACTAATAGGTTTCCCTGTATAACTAGGATAAGTATAAAACGTGCGAACGGACTGCTTAGAAATATATAAATTAAAAAGTTCAATTTTAGGCATATTACTTAAAGTTAAGTTTAAATTTTAAAGAAAAACAAAAAAAGTTTGACGATAAAAAAAAGAGTTTGAAAATTAAGAGAATTAAAAGTTTATCATTTGCCTTTGTTTATGGTTTTTGAATGTAGGTTTATTACGAGTACAGTTAAATAATATCGAATTGAGAGAAATCTGTGTTATAGATTCGAGCATTACGGGCAATAATTTATCATGTCATTGTTTGTAAAGGGAACTTAACGTACTTTCTGTGCCTCGGAAAGCACGTTAAGCCGTTGGTCCAGTTCCTCTTTAGTGGATCTTTGACAGTCATTACGGGTCGTCAGAAGCCCGAAAGTCTGACAACCAGTCTTATCAAGGGGTATCTTATTACCCAGTTACTGGGTTGTGGAGGTCAGATAGGCAGTCGCTCCATGTAATATACCTACTGGTATTCAGCTGCATTCGGTTAGACTGGAAACCGACCCCAACATAAAGGGGTAACATTGGGAAAAGGCTGGCAGATTGTTTTTAAAGGGAAGATAAATTATTTGAATTTGAAATTTATAATGCGGGCCACTGCTTCTTTGTCACTCAATAAAATAATAAATATATATAAAACCTCTACATTTGAGTAGAGATTAGTACGAAAGAGAGTACCAGACACATATGTACTTATTAAAATAATTAATAGTTAAATAAAATAATAATAAATGTATACCTTTCTATTTACACGAGCTACGTTCAGCGACAACACGGACACACTGCGTTACATAATGGGGACAGCCAATATTATCCTCCTGTTTTAATTATCACTCATATTTATTTTTCCTCATATATTCTAATTATGCCGATATAAAAATTCAAAAACATTGCGGATTATATCGGTAACTCTGTGTACCTATGTGTCAATTTCGGGTGATGATGCTATGCTCCACAAATATCTAGTAGGATAAAATTGGATGTAGCCAAAACACGGTGCGGGAAACTTAGATATAAAATCACAATGTCGATTTGTCAATATTTTTTTGGGTATTTTGTTGTTATTTTAAGGCTCTACATTATAAAAGAAATAAATTCAAATACACTGACGAGTAATATAAAAAACCACTAACTTATCATGAAATATTTCCGAAACCACGCAAGATAGATTCTTGAAGTAAAAAGCAACATACAAGTGTATTTTATGGAGCATACAAAAGACCTATAAAACTGTTTTCATGATTTTTTTTCTCTTCATGTAACTAATTTGTGAGATTTAGTAGATATTTGGATTTTTTTGGCACTTTGTAAGTGGCTTTTTTATATTGCTTATTAGTGTATATTGACCACGTATTTCCGATGAATAAAATATAGACAAGTGTTCGTTTTATTGAATTTATGACGTGTTGGTAGTTTACACCGATGTCCATTGTAATCGAATATCGCGGAAATTGAACCAGGAAAAAGGAGATTTCGTACGGCGAGTTGAATGCTAGAAAATGATAGATCACCGTTTCAAATAGATTGCGTTACTTTACAAAGAGCTTTGTTAATACTTTATCTAGATTTTGTCGAAACTTTTTGTGCATGTTTGATTTAAAAAAACAGTGGGTCACGTAAAACTATCAGTCTGTTACGATTCTGTGATGCGAAAGACAGAATGATAGGCAAAGCCAGCAAAATAAAGATTTTAGTAGAGGATCCGACCTAGGAACGACCTTCACCTATCTGCTTAATGGATGAAAAGTATTTTAAATCATATTAAGTAGAAATCTCCTGGGCATACAGTGATAAATAAAAAAATAAAAAAAAAATAAAAAATTAAACATTGAACTGCTACTAGCTCGACCTTTACCAATTGTTAGTCAATTCGGAGTTAATGACCTAAATAGGTGACTACTTGTCCACCTAATTTTAGGAATGTTCTTGGTGTCCAGCCATAAATGATATATCAATGGATAGTGCTTTTTAAGAGAAACATTTGTTATTAAAACGAATTAATTTTTAAACGAATGAGTTCAATAAAATAAAAAAAGGCATTTTTGAATTTTGAATTAAACATAGGGTCAGTAATTTTTTAGTCAACCCACTCGCGATATATATTTAACATACTAAATTTGATTTATAATACTTTTTCATCCATTAAACAGAGGCCCCCCCTCTGTTTGGTAAAGGTCGTCTCTGATCGTATCTTAGGCTATTAGCTTCGATCAGAATCTCAGATGGTGTGTGATCTGATAAAAATGTAACTTACCACTTACCTTACTTACCAAATAAACAGTTAAATTGTTTTCTTAATTTCAGGTTTCACACTGTCCGTTCAATTTTAAATTACAGGTTGTATTCAGGCAATTCAATGTTTTTCACTGTAGTAAGAGAAATTGTGTTTCCACAAATCAAGTTAGTTGTAACTGGGTATATTCTGTGCGTACGATTTTCATTGCAAATTGGACAAGTAGATTTTTATTCGTTGCGTGAATATAACCGTGCTTCAACTTCATTTCCGAGCTCATAGGAATATTTTTGCATATTTCCTGCTATTATGAAGCGCCGATTTACTCCAGTTTCTAGATTGAATTTTCGCTGACAGTATAAAATGCGTGGATTCCATGTCTCGCTCACTCGAGTGCGGCAGGCGGGCTTGCTCAGCGGTATTGGAACTTAACGATGCGTTCCCCAATAGTTACGTGACTCAAGAAAATATTATTTCGTCTTTATTTTGCCTAAAATGGGTAAAGGTTATCATTATTGAGTCGTTACCAGATTTGAAGTGGGCCTTTATCAATAAGTACGCTGTTACATTTTACTGATCGATTTTATCAACTTACTTTTCGTAGGTATTAACTTTAGTGTGTTATATCGAGTTGATAGATAGATACCTAAATAAATCGTTTATTTGATGCACACAAAAGACATAGCACAAAATACAAAAACATGCCAATATATAAAAAATAAAATATAGAAAAAAATAAAGACTGCTAATGCTGCTAATAAAGATTGCTAGCGTATACGCTATATAACACACTAAAGTTATCTCAATTTAATTTGAATCCGCATAGCAGTCGCGGTTCTTACGGTCGCTTTGTGAAATTGAAAAGAAAAGTACAGTTTGCTAACTAAGCGTGGCTAGTTCACGAGAGTTGCAGAGTTTAGTGAGCTACTCGGGTTCGTCCGGCGCGGCGCCTGCGCTGCCGTTAACGACACCTTGTTGCTGCGAACCTCATTCGAGACTTTCGAGAAGGAAGGCTCCGCACAAGTTTGCTCAGTTCATAAACGGAAAGTTTGCACCAATCGGTATAAAGCCCACCATTCAGAAATTATTTCGTCTAACAAGATTTTTTTTCAGAAAAGTCTGTGTTAACGATGTTGTCTTAGTTTCTAAACTGAAAGTAGCTTTTAAAGTTGAGTGCTTAGTGGGAAAATGTGGTGCGATTTTTGTTTTTGTTTGGTATTTACCACGTGTGATGAACTGCGCGCTATTTATAAGAACAGCTAAAATTTACCACAATGATATAATCAGTAATAATACCACGTGTCATATCGATATGGATTTTAAATCTGAATGTGTCTTTAAGGAAAAAATAACAATGGATAGAAGGAGGATACATTTAGCTAATAGGTACTGTAGTTGCAAATATCAATGTACAGTAGATATTTAAATAGGCATGTCTAGCTATAAATATATATGATGGTTTAATAATTGGATAAAATAAACCTATTAAAACTTTAAAGTAAGATTAAGAGGGCTTATCTTAAAAGTTGCCAACGTCGCAAATATGTAGCTGTCAAATATTTACCTGTTTCGATTAATTTGGCAATAATACTGTATGGAAATATGAAGTGTGGCTAACTAGTGAACAAACATATCTATTGATTATGAAACACAATAATTAATATCGTAACCCGGAATATTTCGTTTTAGGTGTAACAAAAGTATTTCGAAACTTTCCAAATCAAAGTCAAAGTCAAACAATTTATTTCAATTAGGCACATAAAAGGCACTTATGAACGTCAAATTTACAAAAAATAGAATTGATTCTAGTCGCCCCTTCCAAAAGGTAGTTTTCGTATGGAGAAGAATGGGCAAGAAACTCCACCGTTACTCTTTTAAAATGTTTTTACAATATTTTGTATACATTAATTATATAATTATATGTGAAGACGATGTATCTAGAATAAGATTACTATACCGTGATAGGTAAAAAAGAATGAAAAATATAAATAAAGCAATTACAGATAAATTAATTATGTGATAGATACATGATGCTCACATATTTACAAACATTGCAAAATTATACGATATTCCTAACATTTTAACAAGTAATAGGTACTAATAAGTCAGTGTGTGAGTTCTGTTGAAATGCTTTTTTATACCTAAAACGGTTACAACATCAAATTCAGTGTTATAATTGCAATTCATTATTAATATTTTAGATCACTAGTTGGCGATTTTTCGTATTTCTATACAGTAATATTGCCAAATTAATCAAAACAGGTGAATATTTGACACCTATTTGCGACGTTGCCAACTTTTAGTAGCTTGCCAAGCGAAAATTAAGTTCGTAATATTTCAGTTTACACCTGATATGCCGAATATTGGCAAAATATCAGGTTGTTTGACCTCCGTAACCCAAATAATGGGGAGGATACTGTCATTCCGGAATCGTAATAGAGGAGCTACTGGCTATGTATTATATATCGCAAGTGTACACAACACCGCAATACCGCGGCGTCCACGGCGTAATAATAGAATGTCCCCGGGCGCTGCACGTGATGCGAATGCCAAGCTCACGACATCCCTGCTTACATTGCCATCCACTGCTTTATTTCGCCTCTCTGTATTGCCACAGATATTGATGGAAAAAAGTCAGTTTAACGCGGACGCGGAGAGAAAACTGTATTGAAATAAAACAAACGCTTTCATAATTTTTGAAACTTGCTTAGGTACTTCTGCTCGGAATGGAACCTGCAAAAACATATCGTGTAACATTTTATAGCATCAGCCGAAAGGATAGCCTAGTGCAAGCAGTGATAGCCTAGTGGTGTGACCTACTGGACTGCCAAGTCATAGGTCTTGAGTTCGAACGCAAGGACCTCTGACTTTTCAGGATTCATGTGCGTATTGTATAATTATCACTTGCTTCAAAAACGGTGAAGGAAAACATCGTGAGGAAACCGGCATGCCTGAGAGATATATCTTGACGGAATGTGGAGTCAAGTCAGAGGCCCATAGACGGTTTTAAAACTCTAACACCAGGTTAGTCACTAACCACACGAAAAGAAGAAGAAGCCGAAAGAATGATAACGTTGACCAAGAAGTAGGCTACGGTTACTAATGTAGGTGGAATAACTTCAGTAATTGGATACCGTATCTACCGAGCTACATACAACGAGTTTCAGTTCGACTTTACATAACAAGCTGGAATAGGTCTGTTTAAAAGGTTGAATAATTAAAATAAAAGATAGAATTAAAACATCATCTTCAAGGTATTCTCACCCCGCGTCATAACCAAAAGCGAACATCGCGCGAGTATGCGATCAACGCGATTGTTTGTATGAATTTTGACTTACAAACGTGACTTGATTGATTGCGCGACTGTCATGTTCATATCTATACATACTCGTACGAGTATTGTAAAACAAAGTCGCTTTTCGCGTTTGTCTGTATGTCCGCGTTGTTCTTCTAAACCACGCAACAGATTTTTACGAGATTTTCACCATCGTTTAGAGAATTTATTCCGTTAGGTTTATTAAAAGGTTAATATTAAAGTTACGTTTACCTAAGAAATCTCGATGATTTGTCATGTCAAGAGGAGCTAGTTTCATATAAAAGCGTGAGCTCGACGAGCGCGTACTCGCGTGACGATTGCTTTTGGTTAGAACGTGGCCTTATCCTCGACCCTTCTTACTAAAAACAGCTTATCATACTTATTGGTTCTAACAGGACCTCTCCACAACCATTTACGAGTATCGTATGAACCGAACACTTCGCATCACGTCACGGGCGACGTCATAACGAACTTTCCCGGCCGAAAGCCGACAACTTCTATAAATAATTGAACAGCTAACTTCGCTGGCGACTTCAGATGATAGCTCCTGCACTATATTATCGGAAGAGGAATCGTTTAAGTGTTCCTGAATATTTGCCGGCGCTCCAGAAGTTTCGTCTGTAATTTGCATTTCTATATTTTATGAGTGAATAAATTATGCGAATGTGTACGTAGGTGTAGTGGTCGTATGTACTTAGGTCTTGTGTGTTATGCCGTAGGGCATTTTGCAATATATTGCAAAATAGGTATTATATATATATTATATTATATTATATTTTTTTGGCTTTGACTTAGGTCGCAATGAGAAGGTGTAACTAATTAGATCAAAACCATACGAGTACATTGATTTATTTTAAATTGACATTATTTTACGAATGTGGTAAGAAAGTACCTACCTACAGATATTTTCAAATCTTAGGAAGTTCTGAGAAACTAAAATATTTACTTAGTTCCGAGAAGCTTCAAAAGAAAAAACCCGCATGTTTTCGCCATTGGTATGCCCGAGACTTGAGCAGTTTCTTTTATCAGCCTCTTTTGTAGATCCTTCGGAATGAGCTATTAAATAAATAGCTAGTGGCCCTTACCGCACCGAATAAAAGAACACGACCTCTATCTATCGCCAACAATGTACGCAATTGAAAAATAAATCAGGTTCCCTTCGAATATATTTGTTCAAATATTTTGAGACCCTTATCACATCCTTTGTAATCCATAAATAGATTCACTATCCAAGTTACCCCACCAAGCTACGACAGGTGAAAATAAAACTCTTCATATCAATTTCACATATTATTTATTTAAAAAGTTTTTACGAATTATAACTAATTGGTAACTCAAATATCACAAAAATGAAAATCACGTAGTAAAGTAAAAAATAAATAAAAAGTAACAAAATTTAATAAACATCAATATCAAAAGTATAGGATTCAAGCTCGATGGGAATGTATTACGTAATTCCTATGTATTTATTTACTTGTATAATCGTCTATTATGTACTTTGGTATAAAATACTGGAGTTAAAAGCTCTGGGTTTATTCAATGCGTGAGAGTATTGCGTTATCACAGTGTTCGGCAAGTAAATACAGCGTGGTTAGTGATCTGTTACAGTATTAACTATTTTACTTATAAAAGTATTTATTACTTACTACCTAAAATTTGGTGCTAGACCGTTTAACACGTTGTATTGACGACTAGTTTGACTACTGAAACTTTCATAAGTAAAATGGTCGGTGTGAAAACTTATTCGAAAACATTTAAAAGTTACACATAATAAACTACTATCCTGTATATTGTTATACTGAATATCATAAGACGATCAAATGTTTAACTATTATTATTAAAACTCAGTCTATTTGCTTTCGCAAATTCATTTTAAAGTTTTTGATATGCGACTTTGTACAAAATGATATTTGCGTCCGCACAAACTTTGGGTTCAATATTGACGTAGGCTATTTATGTAAACGTTGTTGTGGTTAAAGCCAGCAAAACACGGTTCTATTACGAGTTCCGATCATTGACTGTCATAATCAAAATATCGGTTTAGTCCTCATCATTTGCTATTAACACTGGATTTTTTATTTGAACCCCAAATTTTACGTTTACTACTTTATTGGAGGCCTGCTTTCTATGTTTTCTACACAATAGATTGTCTCCTTTATTTCAAATATCACCTTAATAAGATCTAGTGACACTTTTACAATGACTAGTTAAATTGTTATAACTAGAGTCGATACGACAGTTCCTTTAATACTTGGTCTAGTGATACACGATGCTTCATTAAAATTTTCTAAAACATTTACTTTATAACGTTCTGTTCAACTATCCAAAAGGTCACGACATTTTAACCAATTTTCTATTCGAATAGATTGTTGGACAATTGAATAAACAAAAGGAGGATTCAAGATGAGGACAAAGGGATCTACATCTCACGAAATGAACATGCTCTAACCAAAATAACATTTAGGGTAAAGGACACATTTAGAGCCTTGTCATACAAGCGATGTCTGAGGACTGGCGACGCGATGACATTTTGAGTTACATTTCAGAACCGACCTTCATGTTTCTAACCAGATATATCTGCATTATGTCTGGAAAGATAAAACGTACGACTAAGGACGTATGACAAGGGACGAATGCCCTAAATTGGTGACGCAACATGTCCTTCAATGTTCCGAATTTGTCACCTAGTTCGTGATGCCGATGACCATCATCGTTCGTAATGATAAAGCCCTGAACATAATTGACTTAAAGGTGTGTTTAGACTGGCGATTTAGTGCAGGCGTTGATGTCTCCAATGCTCTTGACGCGCCGGTGTCTCTTCTGCTTTAACAGCGCGTCGTCTGCTGACTTGGCCGGCAGGGGCGAGCTCACTCGGTGAGCGTGGTCCGCTTTATGTCCGTACCTTTGGAAAAAAAACAATAATAAAAAAAAATACTAAAAAGGTCGCCAATTTTTTTGAGGTTCCTTACCGAGAAAGGAACATATGCCTTACGGGTCTTTTATACGAGGATAGTTTCTCATGTGCTTACACTCATCGAGTAAACGACGTATTAAACACATGAGTGCGGTAAATCGTCTGGTGATTCTCGCCTCTCGACGCTCGAGAAACTGTCCTTGTATTAAAAAGACTTCATAGGAAAAACTTTAGGAATATTTTCATTGTTATAAGATATTCGGGGCTTTCTAGATAAATAAACGAATAAATCCATCTAAATAAGACAAAACAAAATGTCAAACTTATTTTAAATGCTTCTCCCAAAATGCAAATTTCGTGAGCCTAACAAGGTTATCCCTACAAATTGAAGTAGGCGTATAGAGAAACACCCACGCGAACATAGTGTGTCACATTTGAAGTTAGATTAAGTAAACTCTTGTTTACTTAATTAGGTCATCCAATTCTGTTGGCTTTAAAACACGAGCTGAAAGAAATAAAACAAAAGGAAACCGTCTATTGAATTCCCGCGATTTCTTTCGCGTAAAGTTTCATGCAATCTATAGAAATGTCGACTGTTGAATAATTTCGTTTTTTGTGAATAGCGTGTAAACAAGCAAAACTTTTATTCTTTGTATAATAGAAATACGGTTTCACGAGAATTTTTCATGTGATTTAATGAATTGAAGACAATGTTACGGACCTTCTTGGTTTTTCCATCGATCCACACGTCGGAAATTCTGAACTAACTTGGCAATATTGTTTGCATTGCGGACATGATCAATTTCATAAAGATAGTTTCTTTTTCTTCTTTATATTCTTTCCAGTTTGTCGGTGCGTTTCTAGTTAAGGATGTATGAGGGGCACATGAGACAGTTCAGCTTTGTCTCTGGGATCACAAAGCACCTGCGACGCCTCTGGCACATTTTGCAGATTTACATAGTCATCGGTGATCACTATGTACAGACTAGCGCGACACCGGTAATTGTTCTACTTTGAAGTTTTCTTAGAAATTGTTTTGTTAGAGTCGCTTTAATCTGTTAGGTAAACCTAGCAAACTGAAATAAATAATACTGCACTTACCTATGAGTAATACTAGAATTCTCCTTGATATCGTTCAGTCTCGTCAAACTATCCCTGGTCGACACACTGGACTGGGAGTACAAGCTCAGCGGCGTGTATATCGGCTCATACTCCTGCAGCGTCGGCGGCGGCGCGTACGTCATGCTCAGCTGAGACAGCGTGCGCACGGCTATCGGCGGCGAGTACGAGATCTGATACGGCTGCGTCAGGCTCAACACGCTGGAACTCTCGCTTGAGCTAGACGGTGATGTCCGCTCGTGCTTCGGTTTTAGCACACCTAGAGCTCGGGTTATTGAGCCCTGGAAATAATTTGCGGTTAGTTCTGGGAGTCATAATATTTTATCATTTTGAATAGGTAGTTACCAGTCTTACCCTCAAACTATGCCGTCTGGAGTCTCCACTAAGATCGATGCCTGGTAATCCAGTAGCAACCGACCTTGAGAACGGTCTACCCAACATCCTGATTTGGTGACCAAACAAGTTTCTGAAAACCAATTACAATTTGATTTCACTACACAACGGAAGCAGTACAAATTTGAGATCACATATAGAAGCCAGGCAGAGCGTAGTTTGCGTTAGTTATGGTCGCTTTAATCTCTCAAATTTGCACTCATTTGTGTTTAATATCTGCTAACACAAAAAGCTCACATGCAAATTCTCGTTAAGTTATATTTTACAGTCGCAATGTTGGACCTCAATACTGCATTTTTTATTCCTGGCAGGAAAAAATAACGCAAACATTTTCTTCATATTCACAGATTTATTTTCACTGGAAGCTACGAGAGACAGTTAATAAAAAGTGAATGGTAATTCAATAATATTTTGCATAGACATCAAAAGCATGATGCACTTTGCTGGAAATGATACGAATCATGCTGATTGTGTAGTTACGAATATATGGATATAAATAAAAGGAAATAACACGAGTAAATATTAATGAATTGGATGACAACGAAAAGTACTGGATCCAATATTAGAATTGGTAGGAAATATCTTGATATATATTATATGTTTGAAACAGACAGTACTCCTCCTTGTACGCTTGAATAAAAATAACAACAACAATATAATCAAAATGTCACAACTAAATCCATCAAGCTCGAAATGACAACGTGTTGGAAATCTTTACAAAATAAAAGGAACGTTACATGGAAGGAGTAAATGTGGACAGAGTCTGATTATTATGTAGTGCGGTCTAGTGATGATGACAGAGAGGCATTCATGATGTATCGATAAAATGATCGTTACCGTTCTGTCTCGATGCAAGGATCGCCAAGTTTAGGGTGATGGATAATAAAAATAAACTGACTCGATGTCCCTTAGGTTTATCTTTTTCATCAGGATTTATTCACATTTATAGTTCAATCGATATCGTTACAGGTGAACCTAATATACAATGTTGTCAACTTTACAGTATGAATGTATACAAGTCAAAAACATAGTTATCTTACAGTATTAGTAAATGCTATTATTGTTATAATCCTAAAGCTATGGTGATGGTTCTGTCTTTACACCTATGAATATTCAATTGTAAAGATTTTAAAATCTTCGCTTAATAATACAATTATTCCATACTGTCATTAATTTGAAATGAATCCTTTTCAATAACGTTAGTGAATGCAAGTAATGGGATATGAGTTACCCCCTATCAATAATACGAAGCATTTCATGCTTACATCTTTATAATATCAACTAAGTTGTATACATTTACTAGTTTACCAAATTGATCAATCTCGAATTAACATTAACGTGACGAATCTAATCTACGGCAAGGTCGGGACTCTAGGGGGTCACAATGTCCAACATTGAATCTAACACTGACGAAGGCGAAGTACAAAACAAAATGACTGTGAACGTGTCCGATCGCTCCAACTTTTTGATATCCTTTACTTACAAACCACGATCCCTACGATAACTTATCAGTCTTCACCGCTCGTAAAGTTTTCCATCAAAAAAGTTTCAAAAAACGAGCAAGTTTTGACGGTAGGTAGATACAAAATTTTCTTTCGCAAAGAAAATATTTTGTGTAAAAATAGCGAATTTACAAACATTTTGATACAGGAAATTTTACATAGATACAGGTTTGGGCACCGAAGCGATAATTTATTTTTTAAACGAGAGTTTTTTGATTTTCGTTGGTTTATCTTTGTTTGGTGGACAACATGGATGCTCGGGCAGCCTCCACTTGCAGTTCTTCCACCTGGCAAAATATCGTATACCTGCAGGATTGCACCTCACATTATAATCAACTACAGATGCGCACGTACGGGAGGGACTCACTGCTCAGTGCCACTGTGCGCGGCCACTCGCCACTACGGAGTACTCAAACAACGGGAGCATGCACTGTGCGTCTCACCACAACATCGTAGCACTCGCTCGCCACTCACATACGTCGACCACTCATTTAAACAATGCACTTATGGGACAAACAATCTAAGAACTTGGTTATGATATATAATAATATACTGTGCTCATTGTCACCAAACAAACTGCTAGATATATTCAAGTATATAATATTTTAAATACATAATTCATTCATATCAAGTAACATAATAAGAAAATATAACATTTACATAGATACATTATACAAGTGGTGCGAAAAAACAAGACTGACTGACTCGCAAATTGATTGATGCGATGAAACATAATATAAATATTAACCGAATTGGTGTCTGAAGCAAATATTATATTTTCGTGTGTTGGTATATAAATGAGTGCGTGGTTGACTCACCTCGCTGGTATGACGAGAGCATCGAATTCGGCGACCAAGTGTCTTCTGATAATGCTCTTGGAAGGAGGAATGCCGAGCGCGGTCGCCATAGTCTCGCCGGTGAACGACGGCTCTAGTACGACGAGCCCGCCGTGCACTCCACTGTCTGTTGTAACAAGATTATCAACTACGTGACCGTCTGTCTTAGCGCGGATATCATTAGCAAATACACAGTATCAAGCCGGGAGAACAAACATACCTTTCAGATTATCCGCAAATTCACCTAAATCAATATTATGGGCCCATCGCATAAACCTCTGGTTGGTCCAGACTAAGGGGTCGGCGTCGACGTTCTCGCACTGGTGCCGCCTGACAGCCAGCGCCTACAACAAACAAAGATGTTGGAAAAACTTAACGATGATTGATCAGCTCGGGTAATTTATAACTTTGGAAATAAGAAGGGAAATAATAAAAGTGATGTAACAGGTTTTTAGCTAACTGTCGAGCTAACAGGAGCGGAGTGCACGATGATTAATGGGTGTACATTACGGGGCACAGCAATGCGAGACGGAACATTTTGTTCCAGCTCATTGGATAATCGCTCATTTGCTTTTCGTTATCTCACCCCACTTATCGGAAGGGACGTGGAAAGGTTTTCTCATTTCGAGCCACGCAATTTGTAAATGAGATGAAGAGTGTAATTTATTTCATTGTCATCTATAATCTATCTTTCTTTCCTTTTATTTATCTTTTCTTTGGCAACACTTTTGTCTTGTTCAAAAAAATTTACTCCTTTTTAGGGTTCCGTAGTAAACAAGGAACTCTTATTGTTTCGCCATGTCCGTCTGTCTGTCTGCGGCTTAGCTCAGACACGGTTAGTACTAGAAAGCTGTACTTTGGCATGGGTATACATATTTTTTTAGGGAGGTTCCCTAAAAAAATATGTAGGTATACCCATGCCTACACGTAAAGTGGGGGTATTTTTTCATGGTCCCATGGTGTGGGGTGTCAATTCAAGGATCCGTTTGCGAAATGTTAAGCTTTAAAGTGCTAATTTTTGTTAAAGGCAATTGCCCCCTCCCGGCCAGCTAAGTAGTTGTACTTGGATATGTGAAAAAAGAAAAAAAAACACAGCAGTAGTATACGTATATAGCGAAGTTGAAAGGAAAACTATCACAACTAAGTAGGCTTTATAGGTTAGACCAATTTAAATTTGCAGCTTGAAAACATGATCTCCCATACATTCCATAAGGGAGAACATGTTTTTCAACTACAATATTAAGTTTGTTCTTGGGATAATTTTTTTCCAACTACGGAACCCTTGTGCGTGGTTCGACACGCACTTGGCCGGTTTTTTATCATTATTGCTATGCGCAACCTATTCTCTTATTGGTTGCATTGTCCACTGACCTGTCGATCATACTTCATTATTCTAAGCAGATGTATGCCATGCACGATGGAGGCCTGGTGGAACTTCCTCGTCACTCCGAGGTACTTCTCCAATTCCTTCTTGCTGATGGTATCCAGCATGCGAGCGTCCACCAAGTTTGCCAAGAATGACTCCGCATACTGTTGGACGAAATTAACTTAAATTAGAGTTCCTGCAAGGTTTCTTCTGTATATCCAACTGGGTCAATTTTGAAAATAATTTTACAGATATCAAAACTATTATACAATGTCGTCCATGGGCGTGCCCGCCCGTATTTTTCTGCATATTTATAAAAAATTATAAAAATATTAAAGATAGACCCAGGGGGGTCTATCCACACACGCCCTCTCGCTCTGCCCAAAGCGGGAGAAGTCATTTGTGGATTTCCCAACCTCAAAAAAAAAAAAAAAAAGGGGCGTCTCCACGCGCGCCTCAAAGAGATGTCAGCACCAACTGACGGGGTCCGTAAGGACCAATGCCTGCTGGGGTTGCGGGTTTGTCCGAAAGGGATATCCCGGCCCCGGCACACAGGCAATGGAAGGAACACGGGTGGGTTTTAGTCAGTAAAAGTCTGACACGCCGTCTCGCTCTGCCCAGAGCGGGAGAAGACATTTGATGATTTCCCACCCTCGAAAAAAAAAAAGGGGGTCTATCTTTAATATTTTTCATGTTATTCAAGATTTTTTTGGTAGCGTTTGCCATATCTCCTATGTTAGGCTCGATTTGGATTCTGTTTATTATTTCTAAAAGCTTTTGAGTTATTTTATCGGATAAACAAATATTTTTTTGTAAAATTTGTCAACTGAAAAAAACGGAAGTGAAGAAAAAAAAATTTTTTTTTTTTTAAACACAATTGAAGTCCGTAAAATAATAGCAGGATATTAAAAAAAAAATAAGAAAAAATGAAAAAAGAAAGTAAATAAACATAGACCCCTTTTTTAAGTTAATTGACGATCATTTGTCATGAATATTCAGAAAAATACGGGGGCGTGCACGTGCCCATGGGCGACATTGTATATAGTTCTATAGATGTACTCATTTCAACCAGATCAACTCATTGGCACTTATAAGTATTGCTCCATACCTGTGACAGGCCCAAATCTGGCAGCCATTCAGCAGCGACCCAAGCGTGCGTCAACTGCCCTATACTGGGGTTCCTGACGAGGTCAGGTCTCCTCCGCTCCTCTATGGCGAGCCTCAGCTTCTTGCGGTGCATCGGCTGCGAGATGCCGAGCCCCACCTCCAAGTCCGCGTCAGACAACTCGAGCAGAACCTGCCCATTCAAAGCACGGATCTAGAACCAACCAGAACACAATATTTGACGCTTAATGCGCGTCTCTCGCTCTACTACATAAATCCCTACCAAAAAATGTACTTCTTATGAATTCATTTACCGATCACGACATGAATAACTTTGACGTTCGTGATTTCCTTTTCATTTTACAAGACTGAAACGCCTACTGAAAACTCTAATATTCAACATATAAATAAGCAAATTCTGCGATGAATTTATCTGGGGGTGGTGTATCGGTACCCGATTTCCATACAGATCTAATAAAATGAGCGCATTCTGAATAATGAATCGATTTGCGGGTAATGAAAATTGATTTTTTATTCCATTCGTTACATACGAAAATAAAATCCGCGTCGTTTTCACCGAGAGTTATGACCGGCAGAAATGTAAACATTGATTTTAGCGCTCACGTAATTCATGCTGAAAATAAGCATTTCATTATTGAAATTTCAACAATGCACTTTGTTAAATAAGTTCTTTACAAAAAATATAATTACGTATTATTGAGGATTTTCTACATTGTTAAATAAACTGAGTACTAAGTGTTTAATACGATTTGTGTTAAGAGCGTTTATTCTCAAGGTGGGCAACGTCGCAAATAGATGTCAGATATTTCACTGTTTTGATTAATTTGGCAATATTACTGGGAGAAAATAAAAAAAAATGTGGGTAACTAGAGAACTAGAATATTGATTATGAAATGCAATAATTAATATCGTAACACCGAATGTTTAGTTTTAGATGTAAAAAAACTATTTGG
This sequence comes from Agrochola macilenta, assembly GCA_916701695.1. Classification (NCBI taxonomy): domain Eukaryota; kingdom Metazoa; phylum Arthropoda; class Insecta; order Lepidoptera; family Noctuidae; genus Agrochola; species Agrochola macilenta. Next base: position 13,602,054 of record OU753562.1, read on the forward strand.
AAACTTTCCAAATGCGTTTTTTACACCTAAAATGGGTACAACATCAAATTAAATGTTATAATTGTAATTCATTATTAATATTCTAGTTCGCTAGTTAGCCACATTTCTTATTTATATTCAGTAATATTGCTATAAGAATCAAAACAGGTAAATATTTGACACTTATTTGCGACGTTGCCAACTTTATGGATAAACCCTCTTAATACTACTTGAAGCCTCATACAGTTGAATGCAACAGAGCATAAAAGTAACCTCTTTTTACTAACATCTACGGACACTAGGTCTACGAGTATAATAGCTAGCAAGTATTAAGTCTTTACAATGTTCTACTTTCATATTACGCTTACCTAAACAATTGTCTATTGAACACCAATTTCAAGTAACGTTGTCATAATGTTGTAAAATAACGTAGGTATTTGTGGAGCGACTAAAGTGGCGTACAAGACGTGATACATCATTAATATATTTTTAACTAATACTTTTGGCATCAAAATCTTTTTTGCAGTTGGCGGTTACTGCCTTCTTCTGTGCTAGATAAATGGCAGGCGATGATAAGACGTGTTATAATTGGATATTGAAAGTACACTGTAGCGTTGTGAGGGAACTTAGGTGCAAGTAGTCGAGTGATAAAATATCTAAATTAGTAAGTTCTTAGTCACATCACTAAAAACGGGGAACAACACTATCCTTCCGGAGACGCTCGGTCATTTCGTTTCCGCTGGCAAGGACGACAACAGTTGTTCCCTGACCCTCAGAATCCTATGTGCCCCGACCTAGGGTGAGTTCCACATTAGCCTGGTAATTATACCTGATCCTCTGCGCTGGATAATCTATATTGATTTTATAACCTATAAAGTATCTAATTCCGTGTGTCAATGTCGGACACGCGGCTACGATTCATCCAGCGCACTGGAGATTGTAATATGTATGTATTGCTACTGCATCAAGATGGTGTAGTGCCTCACTGTGTTATTCTAAGTAATTACTGAACCATCATACTTTGTGTTTATGCACGCGTGTTCACATACCTAACCTAAGATAGCATCTGCTTATGTGCCACGCTATGCCCATACTCTCTCTGCCTGTAAACCGCTGCGATGTGCTGAGCTTTCACCTACCCTACTCCCCATACCGTTCCTTGGTCGCTGAATGGGGAAGAAGCAGGCACATCGCATGCGGCCTGCCGCTATCCGCACCGCATCTAACATGCGCTCTCTAACGCGCCTTCCAGGGTTCTTCGTACGGGCTGAGGGCAGGTGCCTAATGGTATTCACACTACTGATGGTAGCGGTGCTGCACATTGCTTGCGCACGCTGCCAAGGTCTCGATGGCCTAACAACTTGCGGCCTACCGCCGCAGCTACCTGCGCGAGGCTGTGCCTACCGCACACTGCTTGCGCACGCTGCCCAGGTCTCGAAGGCCTGACAACCCGCGGCCTACTCCGCGAGCCTGTGCTAACAGGCCTCCACGCGCTACCGATGCCTGTCGGTCTCACGAGGGCCGCCGGGCCTGCGCTGAGCAGGTCCCCCCACGTCTGCTACGTGTTGCCAAGGACGGTACCCTTCTTGAACTTATTGTGATAGTGTGCGAGTGCTCAAGACTCGAGTGTTAAGGACCTTACCCGCGACCTAGCCGTGTTACTTCTACCTACCTATCTTAATTATATTTTTAAACCTATCTTGCTGTTATTATTCTACTCTAATCTACCTATCTATCCGTTAACGGCCTGCGCAGCCTACCCTGCGCAGCCCTAGCCGTTACAACACACTCAATTAGACCAAGTCAATTCAAATCTTTATTGCATAAAATGCTTATTAATAATGATTGTCTGGATCGCTTTGATATTGTATGTCGACCATAGCAACAATACACACCAAGTGCTAGCTCAAAAGCCATGCAGTAATCACGGAGTACTCTGAGCATATATTATGTCATATTCTACAAACCTTGCCACTCTTGACATTATCAGCCACAGCAGCAGCATACTGCGGCATGCCTAGCGCCAGTTCCAGCCATGCGATAATAGCAGGCGCCCGCCATCTTGACAGTGGAAGAGATGCCGCCTCCCGCAACGCCGCCTCACTGCCCAAGGGCGACCAAGCGCGAGTGCTACCAGTGCCCGAGTAGATCGGCTCTGAACAACAAGCTATATTGAAAAACATTGAAACATATTCATTTGTGACCTGATTAGGTCGCCCGAAGGTTCCCAATGTTGTTGGTATCTATAAACACAGGAATAAACAGTAGGAAAAATTTAACTGTGGGAAACCGAATCGCCAATTCGAATCTGTGGTAAGTTCAATAAAAAAAAACAAATGACGGTAGTCAATTGGAGCGCTAAGAAGAAATCTTTTTAAGAATAATTTTGGATCAGGTGCAGTTCTATTTTCGAAAAAGGTGAGTACTGTTTATTTTTCCGGCTATGGGTTTCTAAACTCACCACTCTCATGGCCGCTGATGGCCGCACTGCCCGATTTGGTGCGGTGTCGTGAGCGCGCGAACACGCGTGATATGGAGCCCCAGGCTGAGCCGCGACCACGAGCTCCTTTGCTTCCTGCGCTAGAACGTCCTCTCACCCCTCCTAGTAGAGCTGCCTCGCACTCACCTGGGCTTGAAAGCTGCTCCACTGACCTAATGAGAGCATAGAGAAGGCATTGAAACTTTTTTTTTTTTTTGCCTGATGTATATGCGTTATGGATACAGTATGTTGGGACTAATGGAAACTTTGAAAATGATTCTATTGTCAAACAACATAAAAGTCATAAAAATTCATAGTACGAAAATTTTCTCGCGTTAAATTCATGCTGACGAGACTCAGACAATTTTCATTTTGCCGCCAAATCAAAGTAAACAAATGACAAATGAATAAAATACATACACTATATATTGGCAAAGAGTTCCATTTTCATAATTTGAACTTATTTTTTTATTATATATGTAGTTTACAAGTGGCCAGTTCTAAAAACTTTCAGCGTCACCCTCTTTTAAGAATATTTTTCACTTTTGTCAAAGTTGGCAACTTTGCTATTTACAAAGTTGACACTGTGACAAAATGCTTTTCAAAGGACCTAGAAACGGCGCTAGAAATAGAATTCATTATGTAAACATCCACAGTGAATGTGATTGTGGATTGTGATTCTTCAAATATTTAACAATAGGTAAAAAAAAAGCCATTAGTTAGCATCAGGTGTACGATCTCAATAATCTCTCAAACGCGGAATTTTGATTTGACACTCAATCTATAAGCCGCCTTTCACGCAGCAGGCGTTGTTCCGGCTCTTAAAATATTGCAAGATGAAAGATATAAAAGGAAGCCTGCGCGAACAGTTGCGGAAAATGAAAAAGAATTAAGCCGGAAGAAAATGTAATTTCGAGCAACTATTGCTGAATCGTGGACCGAATCGCGTAATGCTCGATAAATTTTACTGTCAAAATTCGATAATATCGCCAGTAGAAATAAAGTAGCCCGTTAATGTAATAGAATGCTCAATGTTATCGGTCCATTTCCTATTAACTTTAAGAGGGCTATATAATATGCATCAGGTGAACGATCTATGATTATTTAAACTTGTCAGTATTAGATTTCACACCTAAATTGCAGACAATATTTTTTAACAGTATTACTTGATGCGGAGGAGCTCGTGGCTAAGTAATAACAGCCGCACGGGTCGATCCATCAGGTTAAGCTACGGTTGCCGAGGTTGGTCCGTGGATGGGTGACCATCTTTACATACCGAGACTCCTCCGTGCCTCGGAAAGCACGTTAAGCTAACGTCCCGGCTGTCATTCATTTAATCTTTGACAGTCGTTAAGAGTCGTCAGAAGCCCGGACGTTAGCCACTAGTCTTAACAAGGGATATCGTATTACCCCGTTACTAGGGTGTGGTCAGATAGGTAGTCACTCAATGTCAAATACTGGTATTCAACTGCATCCGGTTAGACTGGAAGCCGACCCCAACATAGTTGAGAAAAGGCTAGGCTAGGCTAGGATTGATTACCTGCTTGATGCGGCGGCCCTTTATATATTGCAGACTAGACAAAAGGTATTAAAAATAGCCCGAAGACATTGAAAAGAATTAAGCCGGAAGAAAATGTAACTTCGACCAACTATTGCTGAACCGCGACCCGAATCGTGTAATACTCGATTAATATTACTGTCAAAATTCGATATTATCGTCGATAAAATAGGCAGTAAACGTAATAGAATGTTATCGTCCAGTTCCTTATTGGCTTCTTTTCCGCTATAGAGTCTAATAGACCGCTAGGCCAGACTATTCACGAGATTGTGCTAATATCCGCAAATAAAGATTTCACCTCATTTGCAAGGAAATACGTTTTTGCAGGGATTTAGTTTTAATATGATTAGGTCCCTTCGAAATAGGCCCTTAGTTCCGAGTAACAAGAAACTTTGTTTGAAGAAAGTTGTCGTGGCTATTAACAGGATTAACGCCATTTTTCCGCTGAAATTAGCACCTAAAGAGACGTTTTCAAAGTATGGCTCGAGGGTGAATTGTAGAATTAGATCGCGGTAATGAACATCTGCTCATCTGAATACTAATATTGTCTGGTCCCCTTGTTACGGGTCTGTCGCTTCCTACGAACGACGCCCACGGGAAAATTCATAACAAGAAAATATACTCATTTACAATAGAATAATGTAAGAAATTAATGTATTCATATTTTAAGCATATCAAATGATGGCATGAACATAAACATCCTTGTTATCCTGTAAATACAGGAGATATGACAAAAAAATAAAAATAATAAGATCATAATCGTTTAGCAAACTTTTTTTTTCTACAATATATTTTGCAAATCTAGCTTGTTACATGACCCTCATTTTAGGTACAGGCAGAATTGTTTCTAATTTGTGTGAAGTTTTAATAAACTGTCTTGTGATCATGATTTGGATATATTCAATACCAGTGTTTCAGGGCTTAAACATTTGTTGGTGAAAAGCTTCTTCACGGAAAACTAACTGTGCGTGTATAAACAATTATTGGTTTCTATTATTCGATGATATATTAAAAAAAAAGAGTATTTTGTGCTTAGGTGGATTGTGGAGGTCAGAGAGGCAATCGCTTCGTATAAAATACTGGTATTCAGCTGCATCCGGTTAGACTGGAAGCTGACCACAAATGCTTAGCAGAGTGAGGAATTTTGTGCCGACCTTTTTCGTTTTTATTTTAATGTTTGTCAGCGGAATAATAGCTGTAAGTAAAGTAAACAGAATAAAAACAAATAAAAATAAAATTATAGGTACAAACCTTGATAGTGATCCCGCGTCAATGGAGCGTGTGAAGGGCGATGCACTGTTGTGTGGCGATAGAGTTGGACTGCAGTCGCGAGGTGTGCTCACTAAGACAAGCAAAACAGTCATTTTCGTGAATTGACAGAGTAAGATTAGTTCTCCTAAAGGTTCGTCTACGCTAGACGACCCGAGCACGAGCAGAGCCGTTCTAGGCGTCGTTGTTCGCGGCGTGTGTGGTGTGGACTTACAACGAACCTACAACGATCACTGTCCTCAAATCCCTTTGTTTTCGTCAAAAAACCGACAATTGGCGGAGCACAGTCGAGCACGAACCAATGCTCGAAGCGTGCTCTTTCGAGGCTTGTAAGTCGGTCCACACTACATGAATTTATGCTCGGTTCGTGCTCCGATCGTGCTCGGCTCGTCTAGCGTAGAGGCACCTTAAGACTTGTCAACTGAAGACTTGTCAAGAATAATAGTCAGTAGGTATCACTACGGTATTTACTAATAATCTTGACAAGTCTCTATGTTACACATAAACACACATAATATCACGCCTGTAATCTCCGAGAGGTTAGGCAGAGGAGTACCTAATAGTACGTAAGTAGTCCTATGTAATAGGGGGCAAGCCTATTGCCACCAAACGGGCACAAATCCGGACTGCTACGGAGAAATGCCTGATGGAAAAACCTGTCCAAAATTCAAAAATTCTAACGTCATTTATTCAAACTAGGCTGAGAATCAGCACTTTTCGAACGTCAAAATTACATGAGACATTCCTCCAAAACGCCCACCCTTCACCACTTCCTAGTGAGTTAGCTGGGAAGAAAAAGTGGCTCAACAAACTCCCGGCCTGGGAATCGAACCCAGGACATCATGCTTTGCAGTAGCGCTTGCGGTCAGTAGACCAAAACAAACAGTCAGTAGACCAAGACAAAGCACCTAGACCAATGATGGAAACAAAGAGTTCGGTAAAATTATCTACTATCTCTGTATATAAAAGCACTTATAAATCCCATTTCAAAACTGTACGAGGAGAAACGCAAACTGAAAATGCGATTCACGATCCTCTTCGTATTGAGCCACGCAGTATATTGTCGCCATCGAATACTTAGCCCTAATGTTACATATATATGTAGAATAGGCGAGGCTTACAAACTACTTTATATTACTCAAGCTTCTATCCCCCGGCGGGATAAAATGTCCCGATGCATCTATCGGAGGCTCGTCTAAGAAAAATGTGTTCGGCGCAAAGTACTGAGGCGTGGAAACAGTATTTGTGGGTATCTTTTTTTCCGTACACCATTCTCACAGTCCTGTAATTCGGACGCGTTTGAATGAAAACTCGACTTCCGTTCCGATTATTCGAAGCGACAACAGTAAAATATGCACGTTATTTTATTATTTCCTCCAAGAGAAAGCTTTGAAGTATGCCAATATTATACAAGGGAATCGTTTGATACCATATCAAGCTATGTATAATATAAATGACGGGGTTGGAGATTGTAAAATAACAAGCTGCGGAATCGGACATCTTTTATGAGCAATATCCATTTCCTAAGGTTGGCTTTTGACGGTTTACGCAAGAATAAAGGCTGTGGACATTATTTGTATTATAAGATGTCAACATTTTACTTTGAGATTTTGAAAATACAGTATGCATTAGCTTATGTAATAAGCTTGCTTATGTCGTGAATTCTTTAATTTAATTTAAAAAAATTGTTTGTAACAATGTTTTAAATGTAACATGGCAACTCAATGTATTATTTTACTTTGGTAACACTCAGAAATATATCATACATATAATATCGTTATTTCTGGGTGGGGCAAAAGTCATCAAAAATGGAAAAATTTAGTGCAGAGTGAGTCGTCATTGGATTGTGAAATAGTACAGTTGTGTTGATTAAAAGTATTATCAAGAAAATTGTGTTTTTCTTACACTTAGGAGCTCGTGGCTAAATAATAACAGCTGCACGGGTCGATCGATCAGGTTAAGCTACGCTTGCCGGGGATGTTCCGTGGATGGGTGACCATCTTTACATATCGAGATTCCTCTGTGCTGCGGAAAACACGTTAAGCCGTTGCTCCTGGCTGTCATTCTTAGATCTTTATCTTTGGACAGTCGTAACAGGTCGTTAGAAGCCCGAAAGTCTGACAACCAGTCTTACCAAGGGGTACCGTATTACCCAGTTACTGGGTTGTGGTGGTCAGATAGGCAGTCGCTCCATGTCAAATACTGGTATTCAGCTGCATCCGGTTAGACTGGAAGCTGACCCCCACATAGTTGGGAAAAGGCTAGGCAGATTGATTAGCTTCTGTAATAAACCAAAGTAGGTATGTACCTCACTATCAAGTTATAAAGCATAGCGAAGGAAAACAGTGTTAATAATTTCCCATTTATCTTTCACTGATGTAATCGATTTTCCTAAACCCATAACCTCCCACAGAGACAGTTGATAAAATTGCCAATTGTTTTTTCCATTTGCAGATATACAAAAGAAAATCTCTTCAGTTAATACAAAAGCATATTGTGTAAAAGCGAACTTCAATATTTGCGAAATAAAAACTCGATGAATTTTTTCCGCATATATGAAAAGAATGAAACAAATAATGGTAAATTCAAATGGAATGAAGTTCTGAATTTCCGAACAGTCGTTTTGCAATACTAATGTAGTTGTCAGGAGTTTTATTGTTTGATGTACGCTGAGCATGTTTCGTAAAACAGTACAATATTGACTGCTGCCTCCAGCAATTTTAGTTGTTAAACTGTACACAATTTAGAATGCAGAATGCGTTGCAAATTGGTTTTTAGCATATTGTGGAGTTCCATCATTTGCATGTTACAATTCGCAGCCATTTTTTGTTGAACAATTACTGATTTAATTTAATGCTACCAACAATAAATAAAAGCTTGTGAAAATGGTTCATTTTCACGCTTACAACGAAACTTAATTGAGAAGTACCTAACTGAAGAATTATTAAAATATAACTCTGCAGACGGTTGATACTGAACTGTTCGTAACTCCGAATACAATATCTAAATAACAAAAGAAACCGCCAGTAAGCTTGTGAAATAAAGTATGATCTCGATCGTCATTTATTAAAGCTCGTTGTCGCACAACCGTACGAAACAATTTCATTCCATCGTTATGAAAGTTTACTCTGTAATAAAAAACTCGTTTCACAAGCGGACATTTTTGCTGTTTCAATTTTTCACGGTAAAATGCCCTTTGATAAGAATGAGATGGCAAACTTCGTAATGTTTAAATAGATGAGACTAGCTTTTGCCCGCGGCTTCGCCCGCGTGGATGTCGGAAAATATCCGACGGGAACGTACTACCTGGATTAAAAAATAACCTATAGGTTAATCCAGGTTATAAACTCTGTGTGCCAAATATCATCCAAATCCGTTCATCCGTTTTTGTGCAAACCGGAACATACTCGTACATTCAAACAAACAGACCAAAATTCTAAAAACTATGTTTTCGGCATCAGACTCGAATATTCAATGTAAGATTTGACTTCGTTACTATTTTATTTTACTTCGTCTGCGTAGAGTATAAATTCTTTTTTCTAGATATTTATGAATGATTATAACAATTACAATATAGAGCTTTGTTCATGGCTAATTGTCCTCCACTATCTGTGATATTTGAGGAATACTGTCAAGAAATACCTACTGTAAAAAGACTGTAAAGGACCGGTATCTACCTAAATCCTTTACAGTATTTCTCTATATACAATGTTTTTCACTAATTCGGAAGCGGGCACTAAAACAACCAGGCTAGTTGGAGAGCTAATACGTGAGTGAGCCACATAAAATTGGCCGACGAAGAAACAGTCTTGCCGCAAATCAACTCCAGCAAATTTCAGAGTTTGTCCCTATGACTTATTAATAGTCAACTACAATCTTTTAAATTCAAACGGAAGGTCATTATTTGGTATCAATGGTATACGCGGCACGAAGACTGTTTCTCCTCTGGCAGATCCAGTTAGTACTTTGGCCTCAATAACATTGCATAGGTGTTCCCTATATGTGTGGTCAGTCTGTAGGGTACAAATTATCACGCTATTTGCTATGAGGGATGAGCAGTATCGCATTCTGTTCGTATCCTTACTATCCTAATCTATATCTATATCGATTCTCCCGGAGAAGGGGAAGGGGGGGGTTCTCCAGGGGAGGGGCCCGTGGCTAAATAATAACAGCCGCACAGGTCAATCGATCAGTTTAAGCTACACTTGCCGCAGTTAGTCTGTAGATGGGTGACCATACAAAGACCCGTCCGTTGCTCGAAAAGCACGTTAAGCCGTTGGTCCCGGCTGTCATTCGTGGATCTTTGACAGTCGTTGCGGGAAGTCAGAAGCCCGCAAGTCTGACAACCATTCTTACCAAGGGGTATCGTATTACCCAGTAACTGCGTTGTGGAGGTTAGATAGGCAGTCGCTCTATGTAAAATACTGTAAAGTTAGAAGCAGTACACGTGCACTTATATTATTTTTACTTGAATACAAAATTCAGCGAATGAGCAACTTCAATACAAAACTTCATGGCCCTTTTCAGACCCTTTTTTTTTTTAGGGTGGTAAATGATCAAATAACTTCTCCCGTTCTGGGCGGAGCGGGAGAGCGTGACAGACTCTTACTGACTAAAACCCACCCGTGTGTCTTCAATTACCTGTACGTTGCCAGGGGCCACGGTATCCCTTTCGGACTTTCCCGCGACCCCGGCAGGCATGGGTCCTAGCGGACCCTTCCGTTGTGCCGACATCTGCCTCTCCCTCACGCGCTCCATCTTCTCCTTTGCGAGCATTACTGCTTCGCAGCAGGAGCTGACGGCTTGCCACGCCCTCTCCCTCAGTACCATGGCCTGGACCAGGGCCGGACGCGAGAGATCACTGTCACCGATCGCCTCCACAAGGACAAGGCGGTGCCCCGCCCAAGCCGGGCGGACCTTCACCGTATGCTCCACCATGTCCTCCGGGTGATCCACACAGTGGTGACACCTGGGCGTTTCCTCCCGCCTTATGCGAAACAGGAACCTCCCGAAACGACCGTGTCCGGTGAGGACCTGCGTCAGGCGGAAGGTGAGGACGCCGTGGCGCCTTTCTAGTCACTCCTCAAAGAGAGGACTTATCGCCTCAAATGTGGCAAGCCCAGCAGTGGGTTGCGAATATAATAGAATAATAAGCCGAAATATTTGTGATTAAAACTTAAAAAATAAAGAACTTTAATTACAAACAAAATTACATCCCCCTTTTCACCCCCTTAAGGGTTGAAATTCCAACAACACCGTTGCGTTAGCTTCCAACCATAAGCCTAGATAGTAAATTTAGTGATTTTTCTTAGAAAATTAAGGACTTTTCAACTTTATCCCCTTTTTAACCCCTCGGGGTGGAATTATCAAAAATGCTGAGACACGTATAAATTAATTTTCAATCGTCAGCTTAAACACAAAATTTGAAGATCCTAACTTCAAAACTGACGGACTTTCATATAAACTTCCATCCCCTATTTTACCCCTTTAGGGGTGGAATTCCCAAAAATCCTTTCTTAGTGGATACTTACTCTTTACAAAGAACACACCCTCCAAGCTTCATGTCTTTAGGACCAGCGGTTTGGGCTGTGCGTTGATATATCACCCAGTCAGTCAGTCAGTTTATCATTTTATATATATAGATTTTATTTATATTTACTGCAAGAAACCTTCATCTAAATAAGTCATTTCAGTGTAAAATATTGTTCAGAATGTAAAATTTTATTTATTTATTCATTTATTTCCAACTTACTTATTGGAGGTAGAATCAGCAAAATTCGTAAAACCGATCACCATCTGAACTGAGTGCACCTTCAAAAGCACCAATATTTGTTACTACTTTAGGTGATTTTATTCGGAAGTCGGTGGCAAAAAACGAAAATTCAAAACTAAAAACACCGACTTCCGAAATTAAAGTTATTTTTCACTTTGTAGTGTTTTTTTTTTTCGGAAGTCGGTTGTTTTTTTTTTTTGTAAAATGTTTTTATTTTTCACTTTTTAGTTGTGGTACCTACCCCACACAAATTCGAATACCAATACCTGCTATGTAAATAACAGTCATAGGAAGTTTTCATCATATCATCCACATAAACTAAGTGGGAAAAGTACGTTAGCTTACTCAAAAACTATCCAATTTATAAAATGTAAATGGGACCAATTCGGCCTTTCATACAAAAAAAAATAATTTCAAAATCGGTCCACAATTGACGTTGAAATCGGAGGACATACAAGAAAAAAAAAAGACAAACATACGCGACGAACATAATAACCTCCTCCTTTGTGGAAGTCGGTTAAAAATTATCTTTACGCAAACGCAATAACTTGTGAAGTCACTTATCCAAATACATTCGTAAAATTGAAATGAAGTTATGATACATCTAACTTGTTTCGTACTGTACCTATTGCGATTGTGTACTTATCGAACTCTTATCCTAACTTATTATTAACTTATAATTATAATTAAATTTTGTAACTTATTACAAATAATGCATTGCAAGCTGAACGTTTCCCACACAGCGATAGATATCATTATACTTGTTTTCAACATGAGCGAGTTGCAATCCGGTTTATTTTCCAGCTGAATCATGGAAATCATATTTCACTTCATAACAACAATGCCGCGGATGTAACAACATTAAAAAGGATTCGTTTAAGTTAAATTCATCAAAAATTAACGACGAAAATTCGACATTCGGATTAATGAACGTGATTTTGTGCTTAATGTTTAAGTATTAAGTAAATTACCAACCGAACCATCGCCCCAAATAGTCGAAACATAAAGAGAAAATTATATGTATGTATGTTCTGGTGGATTATGTATTGGATTAAAATAAGTAATATTGTTATCCTGAACATTAATTTCAGCTCCTATTGTGTATCGGACAGATTGTTACAGCAGTACGCGTAGCATCCTGCTGGGGTTGCGGGTTTGTCCGAAAGGGATATCGCGGCCCCGGCACACAGGCAACGGAAGGAACACGGGTGGGTTTTAGTCAGTAAAAGTCTGACACTCAAAAAAAAAAAATGTACGCGTAGCATGACCACCGTAAAAACGGGTTTTGTCGACGGAAGAATAGACTAAATGACAGATTGTGATTATCTATCTGTCATTTTGTCTATTCTTCCGTCGACAAAACTCGTTTCTACGGTGGTCATGCTATGCGTGCAGGAGTCGAGAATAGAGACACACTTCGTAATAAATGTACTTACATTGATAGATGTGATGTGCGGATGAGACAAGCGAAGCTGCGTCCGTGTCGTACGCGTCGAGCGCGGGCGCCGCGCCCTCCGCCGTGGAGTCCGACAGGTTGCCGCCGCACACCGACGTGGCGCCGCCGTCGCTGCTGCCTGTCAGCCAAGCCATGGGGAGAAGGTTACCTACTTTGGCTTTAATGAATTCTAGAGAATAGTGTAAAGTACTTTGAAGTTAAGGGTAAGTAAATAAGTCCACATAGATTTGCATTGGATAAGTAGGCACTAGCCAAACATCGTGAGGAAACCGGCATGCCTGAGAGATATTTCTCGACGGCATGTAAAGCCAAGTCAGAGGCCCGTGGGCGGCATAAAACTCTGACACCAGGTTAGTCACTAACCACACGAAAAAAAGAAGAAGTAGGCACTACTAATAGGTACCTAAAGTTAAATGGAATTTGCAATGCAATAAAAAATTTCCACCAGATTAAAACCGTAACATATCTAGAGATAAGCAAACATGACGTAAGTTTATCTATTAATTCCTTTTTTTTTGGGTCTTTATTTATTTATATATAATTTATTGTACATCAGATTATATATTACATAAATAAAAAGTAATACACTACAAAATATACAATGGGCGGCCTTATCGCTTACTGCGATCGGTTCCAGGCAACCTTGGAATGGACAGTGATTTTCTGGACATAAAATGCTGTCTTTGGTGCAAATAAAAGGTACTCGTATATAAGTATAATATACTATAATAAATACACAGATAAATGCTATTTAATAGATACATACATACTAACTTCATAAGTTGCAAACCAAGTTTTTATATTGCTTCTTACTCTAATAATTAAGGTCATGTGTTTTTTGTTTTCGTTTTTGTGCTCACACCATACATTATTGTTATATGTCTCTACGTGAGGATTTGTAATTGGCTTTCTGGTGACTATGGTCTCCTTTTTTTTGTCTTTTTTTATTTGCTGTGAGTTCTCCATGTACTAAATAAATAAATAAATAAGCAACGAAAATAAATGACGAATATTATTACAGCTAACGATAAGAACAGAATCATAACGACAAGGCAATGATTGCGCGCGCTTTATTGGAACTGGTAATGCATTCCACAAACGAGCAGCCTGGACAGTAAAGGATTTGTCAAGGAAAGTTAATTACACTAATAGAGATTTCTGGAAGATGCCATGCTGCGCCGACCCTAAATAGATTGGGACAAGGACAGAAGAATGATGAACTATAACTGCAATACATACCTCTAACACCGGAGTCGGCACTGCAGCTTCCCCTATCGCCGATCAAGCCGGAGGGTCCCCCCAGCATCATCGGAGGCCCCATGCCGAGTGAGGCCACGCTCTCGCCTTCTGATAGACATCCCGCTGCTTGCAGCTGTCTTCGAGCCTATGTATTTGATAGAAATATATTCCTTATCAGTCTCAACGTTATATGAGCGAAAAGGCTAAAATAGGAAAATGCTTGCAACTAGATTGCGATCGTTCGACGTCGTCCATTTCAATATTGATCGCCTCAAAATATGTCATTTCATATTGTCGTAAATGTCACGACGTCATCGATTGACGTCGATCGGCCGCAAACTTTTTGCACCCCATTAAGGCGAAGATAACCGACTTTTAATGATTATATAGGTACTGAAGATCAGGTATAAACGAGTAGTGTTAATGATTTGGAAAAAGAGTTAATTTAGAGAATTTTCTTAATATATGAATATTTTAGATGATGTTTATACTACGTAGTGAAATTAAATTGTAAAGTTATGTCTAACGCGGATAAAAAACTGAGAATCACGCAAAATCTACCAAGCGTGTTTTCAGAAACCTTCACCATTTTAAAGATAATTTAATTATTGATCTTTTAGTATACGTGTTTTATTAAAATACCTTTTGTTTTATGTATAATAAATTAATAATGCGTCTAATTTGGGACAGCGCTCCTTGATGGGCGAGTTCTATTACTGGCTGGACATACGACGCGTTGCGTGAGTTCGGTACAGAAAACGCAAGCTAACCACTCAAGGTCACAGACATTCATCTGCGTCTTAATAAGTAACGTACACAAATAAAATTGAATACTTTATACATCATTGGGCCTATTGAAAACAAAGGAATACGAGTAATATTGTCGCTCGATTATCAACATGGTAGCATAGTAGTGGTATAAAACATCGTTTTATGAGCCCGTAAATATTCACTGCTGAACATTCTGGCTCTTTATGGCATCTTCCAATATTTTACCTTCCATAACTACAACGCTTAGCAAGCGAAAAGCATAATGTTAGCTCACAGGTGGATGCCACTGCCCATCCTCATGTAATCCCTTAATCATCTTTTACAGCACTCGTGGGTAACAACACGATACGATCCGACATCGCAAACACGATTATAGTTATACCTCCATCGAAACACCCTTTTAATGCTTCAATTAATTTCGATTGGGGCTTTAATTTGGACAGGATTTGTCCGCTCGAATGGGACATCCCGTTGCGAGCCGGCATCACCGTAATGGTGTCGAATGTTCCGCGGTCACAGGTTAATATCCGGATTATGCGTAACGGAAAATCGTGTAATAACAACCGACTCATAGTACTAAGTCGAGGGAACAGTTGCGTTTAATTTTCCCAGCAATTTAGATCAGACGGAGCAATTTGAAATGGTAATTAACACAAGCGAGTGATGGATGGTCTTGGTTCGAGCGCACATCACGCCACCTATTCATCATAGTACTGAGCTGTCGATAAAAGTTTATTTATTATTGGTTGAAGCACTTCATCACTGAAGTTGTTCATCAAAAACAATTTTGTATAATATCGATGTAGTTCCGCGGTAGAACGGACCGCTTTTGAATGAATTATCTCGGGAATTGTTTCGGTGATTTCGCAGTAGATAAAAGAGAATGTTATTGAATTTGTGCATTGTGTTTATTATCATTTCATTAACATAATTTAATTAAATACATTTTATACATATCATAATGTAAATTCGACTCATTGTGGTATCGTTTAATACCCTTGCCGTTCCTGAAAACATGTTGGTTTCATGCATGTATAGGTAGGTACAACAGTTTCAAAGGCACCTTTTCATTAGTTCAGTATACCTACCTCAAACAGTTGTTCCCTGGCATGTCGGAGCTGTGTATCTCTCGCGCTGAGCGCGGCGGCAAGTTGCAACGACCGCTCAGCTTCGTCGCGAGCGTGGCGGAGCAGCGCCGCTCGCTCCCGCTCTCGCTCAGCTCGCTCCGCTCCTAAAGCTGACGATGCACCACCTCGAGAACGCATCTGTACAAATGTGGTACTATACTATAACAAAAACAGTAAAGAAAGATGCAACATCAACTCTTCGCAAATATTATCTGAAAAAGAATGAGGTGGTGCAATAGTGAAAAAGTCATAAATAAATCACATTACATTGTAAGTAATATTCATTCAAGGAGAAATGTTTGGAAAGAATATTAAGAACGTAGTTGGACTTGATGCGTTTCTGAAGACTTTATTAAAGTCAACACTTCATAAATATTTATTAAAAGTTAGAACTTAATAAAAATAAAAAGGTTACCCGACTCTCAGTAGCTGAGAACAATGTAGGAGAATAACTTATGATATGAGAGCATTCGCCGAGAAGTTTCTGTATGTGTAAAATTCTATAAGTTGGGAAACAACTGGGCAAGTTCTGTGTGACCTAGATTCTATCCGAGCATAATGAGCCTTGCAAACGTTGCTAGATCAAAAGATATGGCATAATAAATTGAGTGACCACAATGTTGGCTTCACACAGTAATGACTACGTTAATGATACTGAAATATTTTGGAACAAAAGGCCTACCCATCTTTTTTTAAATTTTGTAACCCTCGGAGGTAACAAACCCTTTTACGTGACAACGCATTTCCCCCGCACCATCTAACAACATTATTGGATTACTTGTTATGCTAATATTCGCCCTCGTAATACAAAATTATTAAATTTAACCTGTTCATAGTTTCTTATGAAGTCTCGCAGCTCCTTCTCTTTGTCTTCTAGCGTGGCGTAGAGTTGTTTCATTTGGTTTAGTAAATCAAATTTCTCTGCTTTCAACCGCTTTTTGTCTGCCTTCAAAGCTAAAACAAAATGTTTATACTTTATACAAAGTCAACAATGAAGTAATTTTACGTGTACCTAAAGCCTTTGAAAAGAACAAGGTTTTCATGAAAATGTTTGCTGTGAGCGGAGTTATCGTTTAGAATAAAACATAGGTAGATTTGTTTTGAAGCACATATAAGAATTAAATGGTCTAGTAAGCGACAGACAAGCTTGACTAGAGAGATCCATGCCGTAATCCTGAGCGATTCGAACTCTTTGAGCGTAGCTGCTCGCTTTGGGGACCTGTGTCCTTTATCACTCCGCTTTCTATGCACATCTCTACTTGGACATTTGTACGTTTCCAACGTTTGATAGGAAAATAAAACGCATCCGAGATTGATCTACATTTGAATGTTTTTGCAAACGATTCTAGAGACTGTCGATCGTTTTGACGATTGCCATCACTTTAGAAGTTTCGAAAT
Organism: Agrochola macilenta; assembly: GCA_916701695.1. Lineage (NCBI taxonomy): Eukaryota > Metazoa > Arthropoda > Insecta > Lepidoptera > Noctuidae > Agrochola > Agrochola macilenta. Next base: position 13,619,103 of record OU753562.1, read on the forward strand.
TGGATTTCGGTTCCGGGCTCAGAGTGTATTGGTAATCATAAATTTCATGATTTTTTAAGTTTTTACTCTTCCGGGAATTAGTCAAAGGTTCGGTTCACCTTTAAATATTTTGGCGTTCGATTGACGAGTGACGTAATAACAATTCAGTGGGTAGGTGTGTTAGCAAACTTAGTTTGTGGATTAGTGTGGTTTGTGCGTAGGAAAGCAACAACCCTTTGATTGTGGTTTCATCGATCACGTGGAACAGTTACATAACGTAAACATATTAGGTATACCTTTGTATGTAGGGCCAACTCAAATATGCGGCCGTTTGTTCTCGTTATGTGTTTGTTTGCTTATGTATGCCCACTTCATATATACCGAGTACCTTTATTTAGTTTAAAAATTAAATCGTCAGTTTATAAAAGAGTAATTGAACAAGAAATATGTTATGAGGTGAAATTATTGACTCTTTTGGCTGTGAAAGTTATAATCTAGTCATGAGAAGGTTCATGCATATATTATCTACACCTTGGTAAATGTGGTATAAATAAATGTTTTAATGTTTTGTACATGGAAAACTTACTAGTGACATAAACATAACTAATAACTTAGGTAGGTACTTCACTAAAAATAACAGAAAAACTGCCATCAGAGAAAATTACTTCGTCCAAATAGAAGTTGACTCTAGGACCTACCTATACGATAATGAAACAAGTTTGCGACTCGAGCAACTTCACATCCAAGTGTTCTGCTTATTTACTTGACAACCGCTGAACGTGACTTCATTATTTTGCTTGCCTTCTATCGATCGACCGCGGATGGAGACGAGGCAGGTCCAACTATAGCCGACGTAAACGATACTGTCTAACTTGGCATAACATTTCAAATTATGATTGAACCATTCATAATTGTATCTAGCTTGCTGAAACTGTTCCGATGAAGTTATTTTGATCCAATTTGTCATAACTTTTATTCGATATTGTTTGCAAAAACTGCGAAGTTTAAAAAAATATTTTATCCACACACTTGTTCGTAAAGTGGCTCTTATTGAACCGATTTTATGTCATAATGCAGTGTATTAAACACCGAACACGCGTGCTTTTGTGTCCATATGGATTGAAGAGCCATGTCTCATATTTAAAAGCAGGTACTACCAATATTTTGTAGTAATATTTACTTTATATTACCGCACTAGTTATGCGCTACAGATAACTATTTACTAGTTGGAATGTGCGCTTTTTATTAATAATCTCATCAAAGAGACTTCATGCCTTTTTATGCCTACTGTGTAAATAAATATAATATGATAAATTAACATAATATTTCATCAATTAATGTATTTTTATTATTTTTTACATAATAACCTTAATTTGCGTATTCAAAACACAATTATGTGTTTATTTTATTTTTTTATAGGCTTTTGAGCGGTTTTGCCAGTGCCTTTATTTAAACCTGCGCGCGCATCGTTAGCGCGACGCTCGGAAAAAACAAAACCAGCGTGCCTTTTTCCATAACAATTTGTTAACGTTTTCGTTGTGTGGTTAATTATTATCAAAAATACGAAATCTAAAGTATTGTCACCAAACGACGTTGAAAAGTTTTTAAAAGAAGCTCCGGATACTCAGTACTTACACATATACTGTATTCAATAACATTATTGTAGCATCATTTCTTACAACAAATCTGTTTTTTTCCTCGCAAGTGTGTTGAGAAACGTCGTATGAAACGCGTGCACATTGATCATGACCAACATAGCACACTTGTATCGTAATGATCTATTACTTCATCGATTCTACTACCATTGCAACCAACGTAGGGCTAAAGATGATTGGTATAGTGACCTACTTATCCGATAATAGCGTAATACGTTATTCGTGAAATGAGGCCAATGGAAATCCAATATGCAGAATGTAATAAAATGAATAACATTTAAAATTGTGCTCTAACTTAGATAAATTGGAGAAGTTGCTGTCTAGCTCGTTAAAAACTTTTGAAATAGCTCATTTAAAGCTATTTTCGGTAACATAGTTTAAAACTTAAGAGTCATATTGACTTTCAAAATCTTTCTAGCCTACGATGCAAATAATGAGATTGTTATCTTAAGTTCTAGTCATGGCACATAATTGGTGAATTTATTACACCGCTATGTCAGACATAACGGTGATATTGATGAGATAACATAAAAGTTAGTACTGGTACAGTACGACACGACTTAAATTTTCCATAAATTTGAAAAGGGAATTGTTCATTATTGGCTTAACGTGGACAAGTTATTCTGTAAAAAGTATTTTTACAAAAAAAAAAAAAACTAAAATTACTTAATATATTTTTGATTCTCGTTGCAGGAAAGTAAATGTAAAAACAAGTCGTTTAATAAGTATTTAAGCCGATTGAGTTCAAAAAGCGTCGCCATTTTATTGTTGGAGGCTGATTACTTATGTGTTGCCACGTTAATAATAATTGAAGGGCACAGGGAAAAAAGGGGCTCATCGACAATTTATACGAAATCAAACAAATGATCGCACTTGATAGATTTTGAACAGGCCTTTGATATGACATATTCAAAACAAACTAAAAAGGGCCCATTGCTTTGTAATCCTCAATATTAAAAAAACACGTCAAGGAATAAAAAGAGCTCATTTCGTATCGAACTAGCTTAAAAGGTGCTCATTGCATCCCAATCAGAGTTAAAAGGAGCACATTTTACGTTTACAAAACAAGAACGCGCCCAAACCCCCGCCATCTTGAAATAAATTACATAATGTGACAGATAAAAGTTAATAAATTAGCGTTTAGTTCAATTTGTGTTAATTGTTGATGAGCCCCTTCTTTCCCTGTGCCCTTCAATTGTGATGTCAATTTTGACGAATGTATTTGCTTATATGACTACACATGTTATTGCGTTTGCGTAAAGATCATTTTCACCTAAAGCTACTATAAATATTAGTCATTTAGAAGGCTTACTCAGTTCAGATGGTGATCGGTTTTACGAATTTTGCCGATGCTACATCTAAGTTGTGTCGTACTGTAAGCTACGAATTATTTTATAATAAACATCACAACAACCGCGCCTTACGCGGGACATACACAAATGGCGAGTGGCGCGGGCGTGGCGAGGGCGTTGCGCCGCCCGTTCCTAAACATTTTGTTTGAAATATGAAACGGGCGGAGCAACGCCCGCGCCACACCGTCGCCACGCCCGCGCCCGGACATACACAAGTGGCGAGCACTTGTGTATGTCTCGCGCCTTAGTTGTATCTACGAATGAAGGAATAATACGATACGAATTATTTATCCTTATTTGACACCCGATAAATAACATATTATGTACCCACATATGTATCCAACCTTGTTTATATTAGGCATGGTTGGATACAATGAGCTGAGAGTTAGTCGAGAAGTCGCACTTGTCTTATATTTATTTAAATTAATTAGAAGCATGATACATAACGCCAACATATTAGAGTTGGTGTGTTTGAGTGTGCCTGATATGTGTGGCGGCGACGGCGGCCTCAGCCGCTGGCTGTACCTCGTGCCGCACTAATCTGGTAAATGAGGTGCCCCTGACGCGGGCGCTTCGCACCCTTAACCTTGTAGCAGAGGAGATAGACATTTTTGCTTGTGCACTGAGTGAATTCACAAGGATTACATTGTATGTAATAAGTTTTAGAAAATAAGTTGTTATAGATTGAAATCTTTGGATTTTATTATTAAGTTTGCTTTACTATTGCATTGGTAGCATTGTAGGTACCGGTAATAATAGTTGTAAGAGATTATATAAATAAATAAATAATAAATATTTATGTAATTCACACTGGTCCACGGGCCACTTAAACATAATGAATAACGAATCCAACACATGGTACCATCCGCCAAAACATATACAGCCTACGTATTTCTGACAACTTTCGTCAGCATAATGACATTAGTGAAAATGTCAGTCCAAGTAACAAGAGCACACCCTTAGAGGGACGTGACCCGTTTACTGATTTGGGTCTGTAAGGCAGTGTACCTTGTGAGATATTATGAGCATAGTTTATCAAAATGTCGGCTTACTCACGCTTCTCCGGCATCGGGCGGCACTCAACAAATTGCCCACTTTTGTGGGATCGAATCGGATTATTGAGATAAAGCCACTGTAGGTGTAAGTTCTCTATTTATTAGAATGTTCCATTCAAAGGTATTCTGAATAAAACTTCTAGCGCTCTGGTTGTATCTATGCTCGGGTAAATTTCGTAAAAGACTTGCCTAACTTATGTTTATTTAGTACTTAGTACCTTTCAAAGGATTTCTAGTACAGTGCTGGTGAATAAATTCGCTAGTAAAGTAACTAAAACTTTAGGAAATATTATGTCAGTTTTATTCACGTATGATATGCAGACTTATCGGTTTAACGTGAACCTATTGCCCCGTAAGCTTTCATGACTCGGATATTTTCCACGAATAAATTTAAAAATTCAGCCAGTAAAATTGAATAGATTTATCACTCTTTTAACTTCATAATACTATACACTTTCAATATTCGTAATGACTTTTTAATATTCCATATCAAACTTCAGTTTTGACTGTAATAGCTAAGTTAAATACACGTATTAATGTCTTTACCAAACTAATACCATAAAAATATAATGGCTAGTGTAATGTCGCCATTAATTTCTTTAGGAAAGTAATACCCGACATAAACCCGACCATTATGTTTTTGGGTAAGATCTAGTTTGATATATGTTTGGAAATGTTTTCTCTAGGATAATGGCTGAACGTAGCAGGACACTGGATAATCTTAATAGCTTGTCTGCTAACTGGCAGAATGGAAGCACTGTTGTTGTGACGATTGCAGATTTTTGTTTCGGAGTTTACTATTGAAGTAATTTATTTGTTTTTCATTTGTTTAAGTCACCGTGCCTAAGCGCTCGTGCGCTCGTGGCTAAGTAATAACAGCCGCATGGGTCGACCCATCAGGTTAAGCTATGGTTGCCGGGGTTGGTCTGTGGATGGAGTGACCATCTTTACATACCGAGACTCCTCCATGCCTCGGAAAGCATGGTAAGCCGTTGGTCCCGGCTGTCATTCGTGGATCTTTGACAGTCGTTACGGGTCGTCAGAAGCCCGAAAGTCTGATAACCAGTCTTACCAAGGGGTATCGTATTACCCAGGTACTGGGCTGTGGAAGTCAGATAGGCAGTCGTTCCATGTAAAATACTGGTATTCAGCTGCATCCGGTTAGACTGGAAGCCGACCCCAATATAGTTGGGAAAAGGCTAGGCAGATTGAATGGTCAATACCCTTAATACCTACTTATGGAAGATCAATGAGTCCTGGAAGAGATCCCAGAAAGCGGTATGGCCGCCCATTCCATGTTTTATTTTTTATTTTTTTTCTGGTACATTAATAAATAACTCATATATATACATTAATACATAGATAAATCATATGATTTATCTATGTATTTATATATGTATATATATACTCTTATCAAGAATACAACGCTTCAAATGCTTATCAGCACTCATTTTAGGCTGAAAAGGCTAGCCAGAATTAAAGATGTTGCCATAGAAGCTTATTACTACATCTATGAATGATGATAATTAAGTACCTAGCGCCAGAACATCTTTAATTATCGTAAGTCTTTTCAAAGTATTTCCTTATAAAAACATATCAGAACCACTTACAGTTAACAGCTTCTCTAGCCAGCAGCAGTTCCTTCTCAAGCTGTTGAGGGTCCAGTTGTGGTCCATCCTGCGTATCAGACTTGGCTCGTTCTAGTAATGCGCTGCCAGCTTCACCTCTCTCTGCGGCTGCCACGAGAAGGCGACGCACTCGGGTGAGCTCGGCCTGTACAATAATGTTTTACTGTAGCTTCTAATGTAGAGTAACCATCTAAGAAACAGTAAATGTATTGTGTGATATACAATGCCGCCCATGGGCATGTGAACGCCCGTATTTTTCTGAATATTCATGAAAAAATATCAAAAATTAACGTTTATCTTAATTTTTTTTTGTTTTCTTTAATTTTTTCTTATATTTTTTTTTTTAATTCCCCTATTATTTTATGGACTTACACCAGTGTTTTTAAGAAAAATACTGCTTTTTTTTAATTGTCTTTATCTACGTTTTTTTATAGTAGAAAAATTTTAATAAAAAATGTTAGTTAATCCGATAAAATTACTCATAAGGTTTTAGAAATAATAAAAAGAATCCAAATCAAGACAATAACATCGCTACAATAAAATAAAATAAAATAATGTCATGAAAATATTAAGGATAGACTTCCCCTTTTAAAGTTAGTTTTCGATAATTTCGTTTTAATCACCTATTCATCTTAATATAACCCCTTAAAATTATATAAAAAAAAAAAAAAATATGTAAATTAATAAGTTAAAAATATTCACATTCACAACAAATGTGCCCAAAGAAACCAAATTGTAATAAAATCCACGACTGAACACTGTGTCCCAAAATAGCTTAGTTTGGGAACCAGTATCACCAACTCCGGTGACGAATGTACCTTTTTATCTAAAATTAATAATATTGTAAATGATTTTCTGGTACCACATTTTTTTTTTTTTTTCTTGAATGTTCAGGAAAATACGAGCGGTCACATGCCTATGGGTGGCATTGTATATTTAAACCTAAACGGGGGTCAAAACTGTGTGGATAGCTGATATATAAAAGAAGAAGATAGCTATGTTGCCATATGTTATCCCAAATAGACGAAACGACTGGCAGGCCCAAAAAGAGATGGCGTTATAAGCTGGACTCCTTCTTGGATGGATTGGATTCTCGGATTGGCCTGCAATTACAGTAGACCGGGAAGAGTGGAAAAAGGGAAGGGAGGCCTTTGCCCTGTGGGACAACACGGGCTAATAATAATAATGATCATCATCAGCATTTCAGCCGAAAGACGTCCTCCTGGCGTGCTGGACGTAGGCCTCCCCCGAGCACCGCCACTTCGACCGGTCCTGTGCTTCCCGCATCCAGCAAATTCCTGCGCCCTTCGACAGGTCATCGGTCCACCTTGTGAGAGGCCTTCCAATGCTACATTTTTGGATCACCACTCCAGAACCTTTCAGCCCCATTGGCTATCTGTTCTGCGAGCAATGTCCACTGCCACTTAAGTTTGGAAATTCTTCGGGCTATGTCGGTTACCTTGGTTCCCCTACGGATCTCTTCATTTCTGATTCGATCACGTAGGGAAACTCCAAGCATAGCCCTCTCCATTGCCCTTTGGGTGACTTTCAGCCTTTTAATGAGGCCCATTGTAAACGACAGTTTTCAACGTTATTGAAGGTTAAATAAGTGGTTTGAAATATGCGTGCAAGAGTTGTATAAAGAAATGACCTCGCGGAAGCTTTTTAGAGATTAGATAAAAACCATGAATAAAATTAGAAGATACCATTAAACCTTAGCAAACACAAAACCCATGGAACTGAAATCAAGTGGCTCATTAGAATCTAATATCTTATCACACGATTAACGACCGAAATCGAGTATCTGAAACCAATAAAGGTAACAAACATTTGTTCTCTTCTCACGTATTCTATATGGACAGTCGAATATCATGAAATAGTTATGTATTAACGTAATCGACTTCCCAAAGGTCCATCGAGAGAGTAATAAACCCCCGGTATCTTACTTAACATCAGCCTAAGTCCGGCCGAGTGGAAAAAGGTTAAGTAAAAAATTGATCCTCGAACGCTGGCAGAATCGCTAATGACAGTTTATTGGAGAAGTATACCTTTATGGAACTGCTTGCCTTTTGCGCCAGTTTTGTAATTTGGAATTTTAGGAACATCACGCATCTAGCTTCGGGAGGAATCTTTATAGAGGAAAGTAAATAAATATATGGCGTAGGCAAAATAACGGGAGACTCAAAGTCAGCCGATGATTAGGAATCGGTTTTTATCGGGCTTTCCATTGGCAAAAATTACAAAGTTCCATACAAACTTTAATCCCCTATTTAAACATTTAAGGTGATGAACTTTCAGAAATCCTTCCTAAGGCCGTTTGACCACCGCGATGTCAACGAGAACGAGATGACGGCGCCGAAGTAGTGATACATACATAATCTTGTTTCTCGTTGAGATTTCGTTGACGTTGGCGGTGAACAAACGTTGTTTATTTATTTATTTATAATAGGTACGCCAACAGCATATATATTTTACATTACATATCAAAGTTAACAAATATGGGCTCTTATATATATACCAATTACAGGTGTACACGACATTTACATATAACAAAGCAACCTTCTTTAATTACACAAAATTATATTAATTAAAATTAAAATTAAAATGGAAAATAAAATAAAATCATTACCAAAAAAAACACACGTTGTTAGTCTTTCTGGTGCAAAATTTCAGACCCATTGCTTCAGGGTGTGCCTTCTCTGTCAGTGAATGAATTGAATGAATTTAAGATTTTTAGCATCATTACACAAAATTCTTCAAAGGTGATAATTGAACTATTCAACCCAGAAACCCAAAAGCGTAAGCTCAAAAGCCGTTCTTACAACAAATCCAATCAGACGGCAAAATACTGATCCGGTAACCCAAAATTGGTTTGTGTATAAGCTTATTATACCTCTACCTGTAATCTTTCATTCTCCATCCGGAGCCTCCTGGCGACTTGTGCGGCGGTGAGCATCCCAGGGGAAGCGGGGACCTCCTCTTGTCGCGACCGGTCCGAGCGACCGCCGGGGGAGGCCGCATCTGAACCACAAATTATAGCATTTTAAATGAACGTCTCCACATTTGCAGTAGGCAGGAACATTCAAGACAACTTTATAAGGAAACGCATTTCTTTTTTAAGTGTCGAAGCACAGCCGTGTGTCTGTCTAATATCATGTCACATATTACTTAAAAATAATAATTTCTTCAATTAATTCCTGTTTGTACTGTTTTACTATAAGGCTTCGAGTTCGGCATAATTTTTCAGCATAAGTGTTCCTATACGCAGTGTTTGTTTTCAAACTTAATTACCGAAATGACATCCCCATTTAAAATGATTTCGTGCCTTTTATGAGAAATATATTGCTTTATAAGGATTTACCGCCGGAAGCCAGTTAATTAACGCCCGATTGTTTGTACCCTGACTTATTAATTTACGAGGAAACTTTTTTATTACCTGCATGCGTACGGTACGTACGTACTTAAGGGTCGAAAGAACTGAGTACCTACGCATAAATCAAAACAAAGATAATTTGACATTGTTATTTTTATATTTCGTGTCAATTCGGCGTCCTAATTCAAATCTCGTTTACTTGGTATCATTGCTATGTTTATAGCTCTACTTTCACAAAGTTGAATCCTTGTTTAGCGTTCAAGGGCTCACGTTGTAACCCTCATTATTAGCTGTCGTACTATAATATGAAAAGTTTGTAAAGTGCGGTGCTGCCGCAGTCATATAAATGAAATTGGTTATGACGACGTAAACGTTGTAATAACGTGAAAGTTTCCCGAGTCACGAAAGCCGCGACTCTGGCCGGTCCAGACAAATCGATTGCTCGCATGTAACACGCGTCACGGCACGGCGGCAGGTGTGCGCGACGCCTGCTTTATTGTGCCATCGCTCTCAAAGTGACGTATTGACTTCGGGAAAAGAACGCCTTCCCGACACCATGTAATTATTCTCCTCCAGACAGCCTCTAATTCCACGGAACAAATAGAGTGAGATAGCGCCCGAGATCTACTGCCTCACATTAATAATCGTACGAGTCCCGCTCTCGGATGCGAGGAAAAAGAAATAATAAGCTGAAGGATTAGCAACAAATGGAGCAGTAGCAAATTGGTCGCTGAGCGCCGGCTCTATCGTGAACAAATACAGACAGATTGCAGATAAATTATGCTTGGGCGCACATTGTCCCAGTGATCCTATTATCCTGCTTGCTCTGATAAGTCAATACGGTGAAGCATTGCACAATTGTCTCTGGGACCAATTGTTACGGATGAATGCGCAAGTTACCCTGTATAACAGACTAAGTTATGGCATAAGGTAGCTATCGTCACTTAGACAATAATAATTGTAAAATAGAAAGGCTCAAATAGTAACTTAAATAACAGCTTACTAATTAAAGCACTGAGAAAGGAATTAAATGACAAATTGCAACATCAGGCGGAAAGTTTCTTTCTGGCGGAGTTGGCGGGCTGTGCAGTGTGCAGTTAGTCGGCAAATGAGCTTATTCCCCAAGGCTGCGCGCTCATTAGCAGCGAGGATATTCTGCAGAGAACGGGCCGCACAATATATGGATGTTTTACCAGCACATAGTTCGTGTCACCTCGTCACTCGCGATGAGGCAAATATTAAGTTAGTTGCACTTGCTTTTAATAAACTGACTCAAACGAAAATTCATGGAAAAGCTTTTAGACTTCAGGACAAAGAGAACGTACACAGTTGTTGTTTTTTGTTTATTAAAACTAGGAGCGTGGCGTCCGACAAATTTTGTTTGTAAATTCATTTTTAAGGGATTATTCCAACCAAATACAAATGCAGTCGAGAAGTATAACTTTTTCGTATGTATTTATGTGTTCAACTACTTTATAACATTTTCCTAAACTATGACGTCAACGGGAACGTGTTTTGTGTCCTCTATTATAAAGTAAGGAGCCCATAATTGTATTCAGCGTGTGTAGTCTAAGACAGAGTTGAACGACGCTCATAACATTCTCAGCTTGTAGTAGCACCTATGAAGAATTTCAAACTAACTCTAACTTACTTCATCAACAAAACAAACATGCCGTCTCGACTAGTTACGAACTATTATCTCTTGGATTACAGACTCTTAAGACAAACTCTAGCTGCCAAGTTTACCTTTTCCTCAGCCCGCTTTGTTTTATTTCATAAATGATTGAGACGAATGTACCTAGATAGACGTAAATTCGTTGTCGCTTTTATTTATATGAGTTTCGGTGGACCGAGCTAACCGGGATTACAACGTTTGGGCAAACAGTGACAATATGACAAATATCATTTCAAAAATGTTTAACGATAAAACTACGTGTTCTGGCTGTAAAAAATGTGCTTTAAAAAACCGAGAATAAATAAATTTACATTTGCATTGAAATAAACGGAGGAGCTCGTGGCTAAGTAACAACAGCCGCACTGGTCGATCCATCAGGTTAAGCTACGCTTGCCGGGGTTGGTCAATGGATGGGTGACCATCTTTACATACCGAGAATCCTCCGTGCCTCGGAAAGCACGTTAAGCCGTTGGTCCCGGCTGTCATTCGTGGATCTTTGACAGTCGTTACGAGTCGTCAGAAGCCCGAAAGTCTGACACCAGTCTTACCAAGGGGTATCGTATTACCCAGTTAGTGGGTTGTGGAGGTCAGATAGGCAGTCGCTCCATGTAAAATACTGGTATTCAGCTGCATCCGGTTAGACTGGAAGCCGACCCCAACATAGTTCGGAAAAGGCTAGGCAGATTGATTTTTGCATTGAAATAAAAATGAATGTTTTTCATACCTCCTTCGAGTGTAGCTGTGATATCAGCTCTGGGTTCTGGTCCATCGCTACTTCTTCCCGGTGACGTAGCATCTGGTAGAGGCACCTCCTCCTCTGAACTGTCTGCAGGGTCCAAAATGTTCCTTTCACTAGTATGGCTGTTGCCCCCATTGCCGATTTCAGCGTATGTTCCACTATCGCTACCGTTTTGTGTTGACCATTTCACCGGGGACTCGAGCTTGCCGTTTGCTTGGTTTTCTTTATTGTCATCGTCTACTAAAGAAATAAAAATAGCTTTTGTACAAAATAAGCATTCTTGAGGTAGAGTTAGCATACGATCATCGCAATCTTTTTAAAGAGCCCGTGAGTACATTCACGAGCGTTCCGACAAAAAGGTAGTTGGTAAGGAGGTCACGGACACAAAATTCACAACGATAAAATATATGGAATTGTCCGGTTGGGTTGACTACCAGATAATAATAAATTGTCTGTAAAACAGTGGCTATATATACTTTGGGAATACAAGAAGTTTTATCCGTCAACCTTTGTATACTTTTACATCAACTTTTTTCGTGTTTGAATTTTTTTCAAAAACCTTTGTTTGTCTAGCATCTTCCTTTGTTCTTCTTTCTTAGTTTGTTTGTCATTCATAGACTTTGTGAGAAGTTTATTTATGAAGACACCTGTTTTTTAACAGAAAGTGGTTATCCATATCTAAGTAGGTACCGTGCCCTCCTTGCGATGCTAAGCCTAGACTGAGCTGTCAAGAACTCCGACAGGACGACGGGCGGGGAGAGCCGGGTGAGCATAGTTCGTTTAGGTGCCAAGTTAAGAGTAGTCCAACAAAATAATGTTTCTATTCTTACCTATAAAAGGATTATCCTTCCCATTCCTTATAGACAACCTAGTGGTCCTGTTGAGCGTGCCCTCGCCGACGCTGAGTCCCCCGTTGCGTTTGTCCAGTGTGCCGATGAGTAGGCGGCGCTCGGGCGGCACCGGCCGGTCCAACTCGGGCCGCTCGAGCGCAGAACTTGCTGGCGTGATCAGCGGGTCCGCCGGCTCAGGCTCAGCGTCCACGTCAACCCGAGAGCTGACTGATACTTGCTCGTCGACCATCTTGCGGAGTTTCGCCTGGATGAATTTTGTCAAGGTACATTTTATCGCCTGCGTAAAAGACCACGAATTATCATAAGAAAATTGCCATTTACCTAACAAAACGCGGTGTATCTAAATATATAGGTATTAGTTGCTTAGCACAAGTTAGTTTACAGACTGGTAAAGATTTTTAGAGAGATTTTTCAGACCTATGTACTGTACTAGTGTCATTAATTAAAAGTGTTATTTGAACTTTTATTTGATATTACGGAATGCTTTAATCTTAAGATGTGTTTGTTTGAGATCTAAACGAATAAAGGTTCCCTTAGCGCTAACCTATACGAACAAAAGTAAGTGAGTTACGAAAGCTATCAGTGAACTATCCACCACCCACGACCATATTATTGGAAAGTCCCACGTGTAGCACTCAAACACTAGTTGAAGTACTACATAACAATCGTCGTGCCCATCAATTGTGTCGCTAATTGCTTTAATTAATTAATTGACGTGTGCTTCAATCATTCGAAATTTACATCCTCACCGCAAACTATGTGCTACCATGTCATTATGCAGGTGTAGTGGCTTTCAACTTCATAATGAATGGTTGTAAAGTCCCAGTAATCCAGTTTATTTATCAAAACGGTTTGAGAACAACAGCGATATATTTCGGGCATCCGACGACGCCATATCTGTAGCTATTAATCTGAGCAGAGGGTACTCGCTTAGTTAATTCACCTGCTACCGTTTGATGTTATAGTCGTTTAAGTCTGTTCGTCGTGGCGTGCGGGCTGGGGGAAACCGAATCATAGCAACGTCGCCATTAGTGATAATACTTCCATTTTAATGATACTGCAAACATTCTACCTATAACTTCAAAAGCTATGCGAAATCTATTCGTAATTTAGGATTACGTCACCTAATAGTAGTAGCACAATTACAAATATCCCCATTTGTAACTATAAACTTATTTGCCAACATGCGATAATTTTACCTACTTAGTTCCATTCAATTTACGACACAAATAGTCAGTCGTGTGTGTCAGCTATACGTAGTGTTGTGCGCACGCTACCCGCACGTCATGTAGCAGGATGTTGTCAAGAGTTCCCCGTTAAACGCTCTAACAATGGCTTGTCGAAGTGTGGCGTGCGCTAATCGTGCATGCAGTTCTCACCTGGGCGTCGCCTAGTATGCGGCGCACTAGCGCCATCAGGCCGCCGTGGCAGGCGCTGGCATGCTACCCTCCCCCGTCTTGCCTCCTCATTGTCTCCCGCGTGACACCTGCCACACGCTCGTTACACTTCCTATTCACCACTAAACTTTCAATACAAATTGAAACTATTCCACTTTGCCGAGCGCCGCCCTTTGTCTCAGCACTCCGATGACAGCACGGAATGAGGACGCTCCCCGGAATTATCTGAAACAAACATATTTCATTGTTAACTTCATGATGGAGCAGGCACACTTGTTACAGATTGAATTAACTTCCTCGTCTTCATAATAGTGTTGTAGTTATGTTAGGTCAGCATATTTAAAACTGGCTAAAGTTAGGTAGGTATGTAAATATTTACAGTTACAGCAATATTTTCGTTTAACTTATTCTCAGTCCTTCTCAGTGTTTCTATTAGCGAGTTTCCACAAAGTCTGAGTTAAAGTTTATATAAAATGAAAAATATTTTTCTGCTACGGAAACCTTTTGAATCATCGTGCGAACTAATTACAACGTCCACCAAGAAAAATACTAAAGGGCTCTTAATTGCCTGCTAAGTACGAACCGTAATAAAGTTCCGTCAAAATACTTGTGAAACTCATTATTCAGGTCGACGCCGGCGTCTCCTGCGGTACTAACGGCCCTCGTCTTTGACGTCAGCATCTGATTCTTTTTGTCAATGCCTCCTCACGACGCCCGCGCTGCCGGCACAAAAAGAAAAGGGTTTCTGCTCACTGAAATATTATCAGGAGCGAGAAAATAGTCGATGCCACAATAAAAAGCTGTTGTTTATCGAACACCGGAACAGCTGCTGTCGTTGTTACTGGCAACTGACACAATTACACAAACGCGGAACGCAAACGTGGAACATTTTTTTATGTAATCAAGCCTGTTATGCAAATTTGAATTTATTTAGGAGGTTGATGAATATAGTCCAACCAAACGCTTTAAGGCGGTAATTTGCAAAGTGCGGCTCGTTGGGCTCGCCCGCTTCAGTTATTGGCCGCAAAATTGATTAAAATTCCAGTTGCGTAAGGGAGTCTCATCTACTTTTTTTATTAGATTGCTCTCACTGAAGACTGTTTTAGTAAGTTTCTATTCGTGTTTGACCATTTGATTCTGCCGAGTAATCAGATCGTGCTGCCGTAACCCGTAAGTCGTGGATTCAAGGAGCGAGATTGAGCTGCTCTGTGATGGAAATAAACATCGTAAAGCCCGCCGCTTGTACTTTTTTATGTTTTAATTTAGTACGAATAAAAGCGTATCTGAGTGCTTCCTTTAATGAATATTTTAGATTTACCATGGGCTGTGAGTACTTATATATTTTATGACTATTTTCAGGCAGCTATAAACATTATCTACCTATGTTATAAATATGTTGAGTTCTAATTTAATAATTTAGTCCTATCAACTCTATCTAAATTATCTGTATTTTTTATTTTTAACCTTATTAGTCAAATTAGACTTTGTTTAATCAAGTACAAAAAACTCTAGACCGAGTCATAATACAATACGCAGTAGCCTTTGTTTAAACGATTCGATGTTTCTCTAATTTAAATCAATATAGATACCTGGCATTTAATTTAGATTTACCGTTCCCCCATTCTCACAAGCGTCGTCACGTCACGAGTGCAGTATTCATCAAAGTAATTGCGCTGTTTCATTAAAAGTCCCGGCACATCCTTCAAGATTTGCATAAAAAGGTCTCCAGGCCTCCCAGGCCTCCCAGGGAGGCCTCCCCTCGACTTAACATTAAACCAATTTTTAAATGTCACTTACTTCTAAAAAATGTCACGTTTGAAGAGCAGCGTCCGTAAACGGAGAGATGGGCAAAGAATTTGTGGTGACATTTTAGAACAACGCGAAAGATTGGCAGTTTTCGCAATAAATTGCGTTGGTCATTGAGAACGTTTCAATTGATTTGCTTTCAATAAATAAATTGAAATGACATTTTCAGTAAAATTCATTCCATTTGAACAAGTTTCAATAAAGTTTTTTATTCATTCAACGGAAACCCTTTTTTCAGTGCTTTTATACCAACCTACTCCAAACCAAGTTCCATCAAATTAATTTGTAACGTTAACATTTGATAAACCAGAACTCATGTTATGTTTAATTCGATAAACAACACACTCGTCGAAAACAATCGCGAGAGGATGCGGGCGAGGGCTCAAAGAACTCGAGTTATACAAAAGTTGTACGTGTTGCTACGAAAACACGTAATCCCATGTTCAGAACTTTGTTTAGCGGCGCGTTTTTCGTTTGTAATGTTTTAGGAATAAGTTAATTAAAGTAATTCAGAAAGGCACTTTGAAATTTCTATTTCACGATGTTGCCCGCAACTCAGCTTGCGGATAATTTTTCAATCCATCGATGGACCTCGACTCAGAGTGTTATTAACCCTTTCTAACACAATTATCTCTACAAAGAGAATCTAATAAGATAGTCTCATAGTCTGGAAAAGATCACAGAAAGCGATAAGGCCGCATTGTATCCTGCCGGGGTGGCGGGTTTGTCCGGAAGGGATATCGCGGCCCCGGCACACAGGAAACGGAAGGAACACGGGTGGGTTTTAGTCAGTAAAAGTTTGACACACCCTCCCGCTCCGCCCAGAGCGGGAGAAGTTATTTGATAATTTCCCAGCCTCAAAAAAAAACAAGGCCGCATATGTTTTGTAGTGTTAAATTTATTTTTTCTATATATTTTCTGATGTACAATAAAATATCTCAATCAGCCTATAATCTTCCCACTGCTGGGACACAGGCCTCCTCTCGGTGACAGGGAGTGGGCCGTAATCCACCACGCGGGCCCAGTGCGTGTTGGTAGATGACACGTCTTCGAATTTTTTGTTCTAGGACATGCCGGTTTCCTCACGAAATTTTCCTTCACCGTTTTGAGAGTGGTGATGAAATAATTTACACAAAGTGAAGCGCCTAACTGGGTTCGAACGTACGACCTGCAACTCGTAAGTCACGGCTGTTACCACTGGGTACTGCTCCAATAAAGTATACATAAATAAATAAATAATATTGTATTCAGATTTATGTATTTGCAAAAACATGTAAAAAAAAGAAAAGAAAGAAAGTAAAATTGTTTATTGTGCACAAACAAAACGCACATATAAAGGCAAAAATACATCAAATACACACATACAAAAGTAGCCAAAGGCCTTGTATTCAACCAATAAATAAAAAATAAAAACAATGTTGTATGTGTAGATATTATACATGGTATGATGCTGATTGTAGGTATTACAAGGTTTTGTTTGGCTCAACATGTTTGACCATGGCTGGTGTAGGTACAAATTAGGTCGAAAGACTATAAGATTTAAAAATAATATAATTAAATTAACAATTAACATAACTATTAAATTTAAAAAAATGGTCAATAGTTATTCGATTCAAAATAAATAGAATAGATTCAGTCAATAATGCGAAAAAAAAAAACGATAAATTGAATAGATTCAGTCAGTATCTGCAGAGCGATTTATAATTTAAAAATTCATTAACATTATAATGGGCTTTTTCTGTCAGTATCTTTTTAAATGTTTTTTTAAACTGGTCCGTATTTAATTTCTTAACACAGGGATATTATTATAAATTATTGGCGCTCTGCATACAACGCAACTAATTCTAATTCTAATGTAACTTCTGAAGTTCATGTTTCTATCTTCGTAATTGAGTTTGTGCGTTGTCTGTCAGTCAATCAGCCAGTTGGTTACGGAACGATTTTGTCTGATTTTTTAAATACCATGTTTGAGAGAAATCAATTAAACTAAGGCTTGAATGAAAATAAATTGCTTTCATTTTATTTTCATACTAGCTGTTGCCCGTGACTTCGTCTGTGATCTAGGATGAAAAGTAGCCTAAGTATGTCCTTCTCCAGGTCATGGTCTACCCAAGTGCAAAATTTCATTCAAATCCATTCAGCCGTTTTAGCGTGAAAGTGTAACAAACAAACAAACTCACATTCGCATTTATAATAATATAAGCTAAGGATTAATAACAAATGCTTTAGCACGGGTGCAATTTACTAATGTGACATGATAAAATGTTGAGATCTGTGATAAATCTGACTTAAATAATAATGTATTAAATTCTCAAAATAATGTTATTGTCTGATTTTTTTTTTAAACCGCAAATCTATTGTGTAGTTAAGAAAAACTAATCAATCACACAGACAGACATGGAAAACGACTTTATTTTATTTTATACTATTTATAAAATAGATATTGTACAAATAATGCAATAGCTTGTAAAACTTAATATAAAAATAGTTTCCCAAGCCTACGAGCTCAAGCCACAAAACTGGCGTGTTCTGTACCGCTCGCTCGGCTCGCATATCCAGGCTAACCGTTATTCAACCTAAACTACAGCCTAGCTATATTCCTAGTTATAACTCAACAGACTGGAGCACCGAGCCTCGTTATTACAGCCTTTGAATACTTCATACTTTAATTAAAACGTAGTCACAGGGATTTTGGTTTTAGGCAAACAACTATTTTAAGATTACTGATACGTGTTCACTTGTAGCCTTTTATTTCAAGGATATTATAAGATGGTTCTGTTTGTTGAAGAGTACCTAGTTAAAATATTATTCACTGAAATATTATTAACGTAAACCACATCCAGTCTATTGAAGTCAATCTTTTTTATTCCATTACCTATTAATGAAAAGATACTAAACAATATTTATAGTGTAAACAATTGGTCACAAATATGTATGTTCTTGCTTACCAACATTATGTTTAGGTAATTTTCATTGCTTGCGTTAAAAATAAAATTAAAAATCAAACAATTTGAAGTTTTTACCCTACGCTTTTACCTTTTATTGATTTTACCGCCAACCACTGACATAAATTGAAAAATAAAATTGTTATGAAAAGGTAATCTTCGTACAGCCTAACTTAAAGAAAGTTAAATGCAATATTATTTATTAGGTAGTCAAGTTTGTGGAACATATTGAACACAATTATGGTTTTTAATATACTTGCTAAAAAAAAAAAAATGTTTTATGTTAAAAAGAATTTATGAATATTACTCTTTTTTAAAGTAGACGGCCCGAGCACAGGTGACGGGAATCATCCAAAATGGCGGGGACCGCGCCGAGACTATATTTACGACGAAACTTACACGACGTGCCTCCAACTGTTCCATTATAATAGACCCATAAATAGCTGAAGTTAAATCTCAACACTAAACTATTTAATTATAATCTAACTTTATTGCGTGATCGCCCCATTGGTACCAATTAATGTTTTCAGTTTAGAAGACTTTGATCATAATAAACAATCAAGTAAAATCATTTTCGAACAGTTTGACTGGTGGTATACAGCCTCTTTTAAATTGAAGAAATATTTTACTGGCTGATTCTCGTAAAAAAATCCAAGATGCCATAAAAAAATATCTATTTCTTACAGTTAATGACATTCGCTAAGTTGTTTTTATTCATTCCGATGTAGAATTCTGGACAATACATACTAATTCCATGGATTTTGACACATATGGCATATCAGTTGACTCGACAGAATATTGCGAATTACGTTGCGAAATTCAGGAATTTGCATCTATTAATTATTACACACAAATAAATTACCACAGCTATTTTATACAATAATTTTTTGGCAATATCTTAAAATAAAAATATGTTGAGGCCGGTCGAACCGCGTCAGTCTACTGTGAATATTGTGTAAAATAGATATTAGTACAACTATCCAAAAGGTTAGATTCACTGAAAATATGTACACAAACAACCTCTCCGTTGCTGAAAGTATGCAAAATGGCAAAATAAAGAAATTCATTCATATTTTTTTTTTTTGCCAAGATAGATACAACCTAACTATCTAGTTTGGGACTCACTGGCAATTAATTGTGTACAATAGCTGTCTGTACATAATACTTTTACTATTGTTAACTTTATGAATGTTATTCATGGAAATAATAAAATTTCTATTTCATAATTCCCACCGATTTTTTGCTAGGCCTACCTAAAACCTATTTAATGGGCATTCTGTATAAAACTTTCAGAATGCACCAAAAATAAAATTTGCAATCAATTATCCAATAATTCAAATAATTTAGAACAGCGAGCATTTCTAATTTAAATTTTGAACATAGAAACAATTCGACGCGAAGTCAATAACTAATTTATTGAGTTATGCGCCGAGTCCTACGGTCTGTTCAGTCGGTTTTAGTAAGTATTATGTCCGTTAAAATAACATAAGAAAATCATCAATAATTATTATATCTCTTAAACTAGCTGACCCGACAGACGTTGTCCTGTCTAAATTTCAATAATCCATTAAAAAAATCCATAGAAAAAACACAAATTTTTCAGCTTCGGGAATCCCTGAATCCTTTTCTCCTCTCTAGACACTCGAGGTTTATCTGAACGGAAAATATTCTTATAAAGACTGTCTTTCTACTGTCTTTGTACTCTGGGATAAAACTGCTTTGACATCACCTGATTCGAACTATTACGAAAATTTTAAAACAAAAATTAGCTAAATCGGAATCGGTCTAGCTGTTCTGAAGTGATGCGTGAACGAACAGAACAACAAGCACGACGAACAGTAAATTTTTATTAAAAAGATAATGCTTATCAATTTCCAAGTATCGATTTGTGATATTATTCATGTTAATTAATCGAGTTAATCGAAAAATATTTAAAAAAAAAATGGAATAAGTATGCCAAACAATTTAAAACAAACGTTTTTTTTTATTAATCGGTTTACATAACTGGATTTAAAGTACCTACTATGCCATATTATTAAAAACAGGTAAATTTCACACTATAATTACCTATATAGACGCACCTAACTGCCTAATAACATGGAAGATACAAATAAAACTTTAGATTCGCATAAAACGCATTTTCAGATAAATGCGTCAGTGTTCGTTGTAATTTATTTAAAAAAAAATAAACCATGTTATTAAAATGAGGAAAAGCTCCTAGGTACATATAAGCAGGTACACTAGTTGCTATTATTTATAGATTCGATAAAACGTTTTGGAAAAGGCAATATTTTTCTCCACAAAGTAATGAGCTAATGATCTATTTAAAAATTGGTATGATTACTGAATTTATAAATCAATTTGAAATTATTAATATTAAAACTCCCTCTCTCAAGCAAACGAAATATTGTAATTCCCCCTAATGCTGTTAGTATTACAGAAATATTACCGGTTAATTACGAAACATTACCGGTAAATCTACAGGTGTTTATCAAGAATAGGACAACATTTTGTACAGGTAGGCCATTCAATTCAAAATTTTGGAAGCCGCATAAACCTTTAAAGGCCCCGCCCAATTACGCGCGAACCGCCCTAAGGCTCCGTCCAACAATGCGAACAGCATTAAACAAGCCATTAATAATACAATCTAGCTATGTATTAAATAAACTCTTAAGTGCGAATATTATGGCCTGTTATATATTCATTTTGTGGAAATAACGCGGCATGAACCGACCTCCTCCATTGTTTCTGTAATGAAGATATGTGCGTATTGCATGCGACGTCAGAATACTAATATAATGTTAGCAAATAAACATAAGACACAAACTAGTCACATAAACAATAAAAGAAAATAATTATAATTTGCGCTGCGGTATGCGCGTCCTTGTGTCAGAGGTCGGCGCAAATGGAGCAACGTCTTTATTTACACTTTTCTCCTCTCTAGACAGTCGACGTTTATTTATTTATTTATTTGGTACACCAATAGCAGTACATACACAAAATTTAAAACAGAATAAAACCATAATACAAGTACTGGTATGTATGCCTATTATAGGTATACACAGCATTCACCACAAAACAACATCGTAATAAACTAAACATAAAATACAATTAGTAAAATTAAAAATTCAAAGTAAATGAGTATTAAATAAAAAAAAATACATAATTTTTTTACCACGAAAGGTGGAACGTGAAACGTGAACGTTTATCTGAACGAAAAATATTCTTATAAAGACAGTGTACTCTGGGATAAAACTACTTCGACATCAAAGAAAAAGGAGGTAATAGAATGTGCTGGAAGGCAAAATTACTGACCTGACAACAAAAACTAAAACATTATTGTGTTTTAAGCAAAGGATAAAAAAGCCGCATTAATTTAACATTCCAGATATCTAATCTACATAAAGTAGGCGCCACATTTCTCAACTGAAGCTAATCACTTAAAACTTTCCTAGAGACATTGGCGAGTCACTACGAGGATGTAGTGCTAAGCTAGCGAAAGCCAAAGTCGCCAACTTAATCCGTTTGGCGGTCGCTAACCAGGCGTATCTCGCATACGGATGGCCTGACGGGCGCTAAGACCAAGCGTTGACCGCGAGCGACGTACCCTACGAATACTCGTACATTTACTTATACCTCCCAAATCTCCTAACTGCCTGGTACACTTGCTTCCTCGTCTGAGTTTTAGTAGAAACATACAAACAATTTGCAGTCTATATATTAGTTTAAACTGAAATAATTTGAGTTTGCTGCTCCAATTTATGATTTCCCAGTGTGATGGAGATATTTGAAAAGTAAAGAAAATCTGGAGTTCTAAGACTTACTAGTAGGGACTAAAAATAAAAATATGCCTAGTAAAATGTGTAGCAGACAGTACCTACGCAAAACACATAAACTGCCATATGGTTTCATTCAACATTGAGTAAACTATCCACCCTAGGGGGTCGCAAAACGCGACTAAGGAGGCAGTGGCTCCCCCGTGCGTTATAAACTACGATTCTAGAATGTATAGCAGTATCCACCAGTTGGTTATTAATATAAATTTACTATCATGGAACAGCTTGCGTGATATATGTAGAAGTGGTAATGATTGCATTACTGTTATTAACTTGTTCCTTTGTCTCAGTCAGATTTATTGTACATCCTTCTTTCTGGTAACAGTCTTAATGAAGATATACTTCTATTGAGATATAATTTATTGTCTTAAAAGATTTAACATTTTTAAAAGAAAAATTCAGTTCCATTGGCCTAGACCTTAACTTAGATTTTTTAGTAGACAAAGTTAATTATAGGGTTGAAGATTTTTTTATTGGAGAAAGAAGTTGTTTGACTATTTTATATATTGTATTTAAATAACTATTAGAAATTGTGACATTAATTTTATTATTGACTGATTATTTTTATTAATGAATTGTGAATTAGAATATTATTATGTATTATTTGGAAATATGTATTTTAATTGTACCTAAACTCTATACTTTTGCATGCCTAGTAATTGGCAAAATATGGCTGTTTCTGTATTTATATTGTGTAACACCTTGACTAGTACCCGTATTTGCAAAATAAAATATCTTTATCTTCCCCAAACCCCTGACAGACAGACTACCATAGCAAAATTTAATACTATAGCATCAAACATCAAAATTACAGAAAGAAACTCTCTGCACCTCCTGGGGTCCCTAATTTTTGACGAATCCTTTCCAACATTGACATCCATTGAGAAGAAAATACAAAATTTCGACGATGTCTCGGAAAGACTTTTCAAAATTAATATGCATTCGGCCTTCACACTCATTCGGTACTGTTGCTTTGGACCAAAATTCATGTATAGCCTTCGTTCCTCCCATCTGTGGAAGATGGTGTGTGTAACCAAATTATTAGAAATACTTTAACCTCAATCTTAAATGTGGCCCTGGACGACCGAGCGTGGCAGCATGCCACACTTCCAATTCGCCTGGGTGGGCTTGGTGTCCGCAAAATTTAAAGTATAAGTTTACGCCGCCTTCCTCTCCTCGGTCCACAGTACCGATAAATTAACCAGGAACATTTTATCTTCCTCACTGGTCGATTTTGAGGTACCGTGTTTGACCGTTGCGTTGGACGCTTGGAAAATGGTTTGTCCCAATACGGATTTGCCCAACAACCCGTCATCCCAGAGACGGTGGGACGTGCCGCTCTGCAGTATTATATGGAATTCCCTGATACACACGTCACCTAATACTGTTGAGCGTGCCCGTCTGCTAGCTGTGGGAGAATGGGAGTCAGGCTTGTGGCTTCAGGCACTCCCGTCATCCACCATAGGCACCATGATGGATGACTCATCGTTTCGGCTCGCTACGTGTCTCCGTTTGGGCGCACCTTGTGTTGCTCCGCATCGGTGTCTCTGCGGTGAAGCTGTTGACAGTCTCGGGCACCATGACATGTCCTGTTACAGGAGCGCAGGTCGCATTCCAAGGCACGCCAGCATCAACGATATTATTCGTCGAGCCCTTGTCACCGCCGCGTACCAGCGGTATTAGAACCAAACGGCTTGGTACGTGACGATGGGAAGAGACCAGACGGCATGACGTTGTTGTCTTGTAAGGCCTCTGGTGTAGGACGCAACCTGTGTCGACACCCTTGCACCATCTCATGTTTCTAGCACGGCGGGCTGTGCTGGCGCCGCTGCAGCGGCTGCTGAGACCCTCAAGCGGCGCAAATACTGTAACGTTATGGGTAATTACAGTTTTGAGCCGTTTAGGGTCGAAACGCTCGGGTCGTGGACTCGTGGAGACCGAGTGCGCGTCTCCTTTTTAAGAAAATTTTTCGCCGACTGGTCGACACTTCACGCGACGAGAGGGCTGGCTCGTTCTTTAGCCAAAGAATTAGCATTGCCATTCAACGTGGCAATGCTGCCAGTCTTCTGGGCACGTTTCCAGATGGCAGCGATGCGATCGAATACTTCGACGCCTAAGTGTCCTTTTGTTTTTTGTATAGTTAGTTATTGTATCTAGTAGTTAGTGTAAATAGTTATTAATATAATTTTATAGAATATAAGACGATGTAATAATATTTTATTTTTATTTATTTATGTTTGCATAATGTACAGTCAGTTACAGGCTAAGCTAAAACTTATGAGTACATAACCCTGTTCGGGCGCAGCTAGTATTATTACATTTAACTTATATCTAGGTTAAATATTAGGAAGTTAACATTATATTGCATACCTACTAGATATCAATATCACAACATTCATTATTATTACTAATATATAATACCTTTGTAAAATATTTATTTTAATTTATATTAATTAATAAAGTCATTTGAAATATATCGTAACATTAATAAAATCATTTTATACATAGATTTATAACATTTGTGCTTTGTTTTAGCTTCTTATCTTCCATAAACTCCTTAATACTATAATAACTTTTTCTAAAAGTAATGACTTTAGTTTAAATTGTAATATGCACAGTGTTTTTGTGGATCTTATAGGTATATTCTGGTTATTTATTATATATTTGGATGCTTCGGTATTCTGGGCAATTTTTATACATCTCTAGTCTGGGTTCCCTCTATCTGGCAGAATTTTGATGCTCGGAAATTTATTTGGCATAACACACTTGGCATAATCTTGTTTAAACGAATATTTTAAAGGCATAAACAATATTTAAACGAATGATTTTTTGGCTGAATGTTTATATGTCCGACTTTACAATGGCATACTTTTATGATGGCAGAATTTTATTTGGCATAATTACTTTTGGCAAAGTTAAAATTCCGCATAATTTCGTTTAGCATAACGTTTATTTAGAGTGACGATTGTTTGGTACAATTTCATTTTGCATACTATGAAGATGGCAGAATTTCATTTGAAATAATTTTATTAGGCATGTTGCCATTTCTATAAAACAACATTTTTAACCTTAAATAAAAATATGGTCTTAAAAAGTCATTACGTTGTGCTATAAAAGGTAGTGACAGAAACGAATCGCTGCAAAACCGACTCCACGTAGTCTTGTCTGCCCTACCCCTAGAGTGTAATTTAAGCCCGCGTAGGCGCGGAGGGGCAAGGCGGGCCGCGAGCTGAGGAGCAGGTGGTCTTAACGCTCGCCACCGCGGCTGAGGCTGGCCGGCCCGCCGGCCAGCAAGCCGATGCTGCGGTGGTGAGCATTAAAACCATCTGTAACGATAAGCTTGCGTGGGACCGCCGCCCGGAGCCCCGCAAAAATTTATTATTATGGTACGAAATACAAAATTATTCTAACTATGAATTTTCTGTAATGTGATAGATGAATCTTTCAATTATTATGGATATGAAATGTATGCCAAAAGATGATTCTAACTGTAAACTTTCTGAGATATGATAGTTCTGCCTTAAAAAGACTATCGTTATGAAATGTATGCCAAAAAACGACTCTGACTGTAGACTTTCTGCGATATGATGGTTCTACTTTTTAATAATTAAGGATATGAAATTTATGCTAAAAGATGATTCTGACTTACAAAATTATGAGTTTTGAATGAATGATAAATGAGTGTATGCCAAACGATTTTCTGCGAAATGAAGTTTATGCTATCCGCTGTTATGCAAAATAATATTATGACATAAAAAGTTCTGCTATAAAGGGTGGACTCCTCTAGTCTAGGTGCTGCTAGAATTAATTTAAGTTTGCGGCGCTCATTCTAATCAAAATTAAAGAGTTGTATATTATTTTTATCAAATGTGGCTATTTCTAGAATATAAATTGAGGGTAACGTTAGGATTTTTTCCTTGATGAAGTGAATACATTATTTATACCTCTCTCTCTATTTATAAAAAAATAAATAAAAAAATACTTCATATGAGAGGTAGTAGAAGGATATCAATATAAAAATGTTGCCAACTTAAAAAAAGTAAAAAGCTACCCGTTCCCGACGAATATTCCATTCGACTAGTGTAACCAACTTCATCTCTGACTGTCGCGTCGCGTGGTTTGCACAAGCCTACGTAAAATGTTTTCGTTTTAATCGGCGAGCACGTTCGACGCACATCGCTGGGTTTACCGATGCCGATTCGACTTTTCTTGTTGCTTTTAAATTGGAGAACTGTATAAACAAAGCCACAATGCTGTGTAGTTTACGGTAAAGGGAACTTTTGTCTTGTATCTTTGTCGATTATTTTTTGAGTTTCAATTACAGAACGTTAAAGGGTTTTACTACAAACTCCAGGATCGGCCCTACAAAATCGGATAATTTACTACTAAATAATGGTAGTTTCGCGTTTAAATATGAGACATGGCTTCTCAATCCATACGGACACACTAAACACACTGGTTATGTTAGGATTGTTTTTTTTTTTTTTTATATGGCTGGAATCTACATATGTAAACAAAATAAAGCCCATCCTCAGTAAGAAGTACCCAAACTGTATCGATATCCTTAAGTAGCTACATGAATACCTTTAGCCTTAGTAGAAACGAAGAGCATAAACTACCTTTCCTTTCGAATAAAGAAAACTTTCAAATTATGAACACACTTGAAGCCTGAATTATATAGGTATATGTACCTGCAGGTACCTTAGCCTACGAAAAATAACTTTCTTGATAGTTTGACGTAAGAATTTATAAAGTGAGCCAGCGTGGTTCTGCTTGAATAATTCGCGGTTCTGTCGCGTCAGCGGGAAAAGTTGCTGCAAGTTCCCTTAGGAGCCGACGTCGACAGACCTGCAAGTTCCACTCCACACGAACTCACTAACTAGATAGGGGCCTGTCTCGAAGTCCTTCCTAGTTAATTATAAATAAATATGACGTATTTCCGTGGATCCCGCTTGGTTTGTTAAACAAACTGTCTATGTCAACTATCGGAATTGGCGATAAGTTAACTAAACTACGCTCGGACAAGTATCGAAGGGCTGTTACAACTTACGACGTAATCCATTGTAATAAATACGTCTATTAGTATTATCCTATATTGCAGGCATTATAACAGATTGCTGTAATGGTAGGACTTCTAATTTAGACAAACGTTAGGAAATAGTAATTTATCTGGATGGGCCACGTGGCTCGGGGTTACCGCACTCATGCATGGTTTAGCCACAATATAAATAAGTAACGTGTTATATCTTCATAGAAAACGGCCGAAATGATGCGCTTCGAATTCTCAGTGTATATCAATACGTAACAGTAACAGTCTCAAGTGCGCCGAGACATAATACTGTTACTTTATTATACTGTGGTTTAGCGGACTATCATTTACACACCAAAATCGCACGTTAAATAGGTATTCAGTATAAAATACTGTTATTTATTCAGTAATACTATCGAGTAGAAGAAAAACTTCAGAACGCTGATAAAAAAAGTTGTGTAAAGAATACTATTGGTAGGTACCTATTTACCATTCATAAATAATTCAATTGATACGTTTTACAGCTACAATAATTTTCAGCAAACAAAAACAACTGACAGTTACGTAAAACAAAACAGTATTTCATGAAACACTGACAATTCTCGTCGTTTTGCGACAAAAAATAATATTTAAGTATCAAATATTATCGTGAATTGTACATGGACGAAAATGAACCAGTGTACACTTGCCTACGTTTATTTACACATTAATGAATTGGGGTGTTCTCATCTTAAACCTTGACAATAGTAATTAGTTACTGCCCGCGGCTTCGCCATCGTGGACCCTAATTATTTTTCTAAAATACATAAAAGTAACCTACGTTTCTTCTCCTTTCTATCTGCCAGTGAAACTCCCGTCAAAGTCAGTCCATCCGTTTTGGAGATTAGCCGGAATAAACAGACAGACTAAAGGTTTATATTATGATAATGATGATGATGAATGAATGAATGAACTAGTGACCCGACCCTGCTTCGCAAGGTTTTAAGGACTTGACAAAGCATCGAGATTTATTTATTATATAATACATGTATATGTTAGTGTATTACGAATATATTTTGCACAATTCGGAATAAATTCTCTAAATGGTGAAAACTGCGTCAAAATCCGTTGTGTAGTTTAGATGAACAACGCGGTCATACAGACAGACAAGAAAAGCAACTTTAATTTATAATATGTATATATAGGTATCTGTAGATAACCATTACATGCTACCTATCCCTATCCTTTTGACTCTGTTTATAATCACCAGGTCACCTATGAAACATGGTTATTATGGTAGAATTTACAATAACCATTTGATAGTAAGTACTGTGAGGAGACCTCCTAATGGGGATGCTGATTATGATGCGTTTTAGCCGCGGGAAATACACAAGTGGCGAGGGGCACGCGCGAGGCGCGTACGTGGCGAGTGACGGTGTGGCGCGGGCGTTGCGCCGCCCGTTTCATATTTCATATAAAATGTATAGGAACGACGTGGTGCGGAACATACACAAGAAGCGTGGCGACGGCGTGGCTTGTGTTTCATATTTCATACAAAATGTATGGGAACGACGTGGCGCGAAACACACACACAACACCCGCCGCACCGTCGCCTCGACATGAAGCATTAGACCACCGGCCATAGCAGTTCCTTAACTAAACGAATTAATTTTCCTCAACTAAACGAATAAAATATAATTAAATATTCAATAGATCTTCATATAACAATGAACATTAGAATTCGAAGCTACATTTCATTCTGAACTTCTGCAATAAAAATAACAAGCCAACAAACTCCGCTACGCAACAAATCCTTTTCGCATTCGACTGAGCCGCCATCATTATAGGCATCTAATAAGACCCGCCACACAAGCATGTAAATAAGCCCTCTTACACGCGGATAACTGTAATATAATCGTTCATATACAGTCACAAGCAAAAATATGTTACACTTACGCAAGATTTTTCCTAAAATATTGAAATAAATTTTATGGAGATACGAACTTTGTAGTTTCCAAGCCATACTGTTATGAAATAGGTACTATATTAAAAACTTTTCACACTCAAAAAGGTACAAAGGCGGACTTAGCCTTAGGTATTCTCTACCAGTCAACCAAGGGTGGTGAAGAGATAAGATGGCAGGTGCTCTGTTTGAGAGGGACAAAGAAATAAATCAAAAATATTTCAGACTCGTAATGCATTATAACAAAATAAGTACAACAGTACATAAATAGGTTATAAACTACATACACATACATAATCTCCGTTCGCAATTTATTTGCCAAACATGTAAACAAACACGAGTTTTAGGAAAAACATCTGTAATGCCTATACATAAGGTTCCTTTTTACGTTACAACTTCATATTTTTTCAACAGTACTAGTCGGTTTAAAATCAACTTTATATACACTCGCATAAAGTTGATGTTTGTCTAAGAGGAAAATTCGTGTTTGTTTACATGTTTGGCAAAGAAATTGCGAACGGAGATTACATACATATTTAGTATAATATATACCAATATTATACTATCTCAAAGTACTTTCTCAAAGATGTAATCGTGTTTTCACGAGAAAATGGCTTTTAAATTTTGCATAAGTGTACGTTAGTTATGCTGGTGACTGTACATGTGTGCGTATAATTGAAATGTCAGGTGGATCTCGCAGTAATCCAATAAAGTCGCGCGCGTGATCATATCATCCGTACACTCCTACGTATTTTTATTTAGACGAGAATTTTAGTGAAATCCCGGTGTTGATATTTAATTCGGTTTATGGAAAACATTTTCGTAAAATGTTGTGAAAGTTTTTTTGGCCACTCTCAAATATTGCAGTAGCGAAATAAAATATTCTACGTACATAATATTCCAATATGAAACTTCACACATGATGAAGAGTTTAATTTCCTCCAGTAAATGTACGAGTATTTTCAACTTAATCCATTAGTTTTACTTAATCAGAACGATAACTTAAAGTAGTAATTTCCCTAAACCCGCATACTTTGTAGCTTGCAATATGAAACAGATTGAAATTAATATCCGCAGATGCTTACTAACTTATGACAGGAGCAACCTTTCATATATTAATCCACTCACGTTTGAGAACTCCTTTAAAACGATATTAAATACGCCATAGTCGGGTGACGTAATGACAGTTTATATAACCGCGCTTAGTTTAGCTGTATAAAGCAAGGGTACTGGAGTAGATGAAGATGTTAATTTCCTATGCAAACCTCGCTGAAAGCGCTTTGAGCTCAGGTGCTCGACGCAGATATTGCACTGGCCGCCGTCGAAACACAATTATACGAAGGTATAGATAATCAAAACAATGTTGCTTTTCATTACTGAGGACCTGAAGACTGAGCTTAGTTTTTGAACTAAGTTGTGTTACAGACCGTTAGTGCTCAGCGACACGACGCGGTGACGACGCGGTGATGGCGTCGTGTCCCTAAGCACTTATTATTTAAAAGCTGCATTCATATCATTGCTAATAATAGGAAAATATGAAGCGTTAGTTCTACTTTTCAAAGTGAGTACGACTTGATCACTTGAACTGCTATGAACTCATCAGTATTCTATAAGAACTGCGAGCGTCCCCCGCTTTTAGCGGTAAAGAAAACAGTGCCTAAGTGTGAAATAAAATTACTTAAAAAAACAAGTTTTGGCTTCCAGTGAATGCAGTGTGACGCTTTTTAAATGAAAGTAGAGATGAAGTAATAGAATTTTATTTATTAAATGAAATTAGAGATGAAGTAATAGCATTTGATTTTTTAAATGAAAGTAATAACTCCAAGTTTCCAACTAATAACTTCATTTTCGTGTTAATTTAATAAAGCGTTACAAATGGAAGGTATTAAAGAAAGTTTGAGCTATGTTATAAATTCTGTTAATGATTCTTGTTTTAATGTTACCGACAAAATATTAACAATGAATATTTGATTCAGTAGGTATTAATTTGATTACTGAAAAGTATTGGGTTTCTGGAAAATTTCGTAATTGTTTAAATAGATATTCAATTTTGAGATCATTTTTGCTTAGGTATCTAATTGCGTCTGAATTCTAAGTTTTAGAAGTTATTTTAAATTAACGAAGTAAATATCTAAGAAAACAATCATTATCGACTTCTTATTTAAAATGAAATGCGATAAATGAGTTTTTTTGTAAATATATTTACAAAAAAACTACTCGAGTAAAGAGAACAATAAATTCGTACAATATAAGGTAAAAGTACCAAATGGGACATAATTTAATCCTTTCCACTTTAACAAAAGCCTACTCCATAATAACAGAGTTGATAAAATAAAATAGCGTTCGCCAAAATGGTTTATTCCCAACGAAATTAACGTTTACATGAAAAACACGGTGTTTAACTTATTTTGTAACCTTTAACATTATCGTGAAGGCTTAAAATAATCCTGCATGGATCCTTTTTTAAGTGGCAACACTGTGGACCTCTTTACAAAGTAATAGCTTGCTAACCGCCCGACGAATGGCCACTAATATGGCCAGGTAATTAAAATGTTGCATGCCGTTTAGTAATATATACGTAGAATTGAAATGGGTGATTGTTTTATAGTGGAGTGTTTTATTGTAACAATAAATTGATATGAATTTTGTATACTGTTGCTTGTTAGATATAGTAAAATTACACTTTTTTTATAACTGTGTTTTGTGGTCGAAATTTCGTCGTATCTTGGTGAACTACACTTGATCACTTGACTCACGTGTCTGTCAATGTTTCGTCATAAACAATCGAATAATTTTTTTATCCATTAACGGCAGTTAAAAATGTTAGCAACACCATAATTAAATTTGGATCTTTTTAACGTCGGTATATTATATTTTTCTCAAATAAGTGACACTGCACGTACCTACTGTTAAGGTTTCAACTTGAAAAATTCAAACCAGTCGCAAAATTATAACCCTTTAAAACTCACTGCCTAAATTATACCGTGTAACTCAAAGTTAAGACGGCGTATGACGGGTTAAAATTTAAGGAAATCCTGAGTATATGCTTAGCGGGGCGATAACCCTAAAATGATGATGTCTAAATGTTAATTGGATATGTAAAGCGGTCCCAGTGCGCTAAGGGTTCAACGACCTGGGGTAGACAACCTGGGGCAGTGTACTCTACAGTATTGAGAGATGTTGAACAGATAAGATGGTAACATAACTTGGTAATGAGCTAAATGGATGAATATTATGTTAAGTGGTGCAATTGACGTGGGTAACCACTCTAACTTACTCGTTTATCTACTGTTCAGTTTATAAACTTTCATTTGTTGCCCCTAAAGATCTTGGTCAAATCCTGAAAGAATAACTTTTTGAGAAAAAGACTGAAATTCTTTTTTTTTGTACACCTTATCATTTCTTTTCAAAAAGCTATTCTAGAGTTTCATAGTAGGCCAAATAAATAGTTTTAAATGATTTAGTACTCCAAGGCCCACTTGCGCGTTAACAGCTAACTCGGAGTTAACAGCTAACTCAGGGTTAATACTATAATTTTCTTTGGATTAAGAGCGTTTGTCCTAAAAGTTGGCAACGTCGCAAACAGCTGTCAAATATTTATCTGTTTTGATTAATTTGGCAATATTACTGTGTGGAAATATGAAATGTGGCTAACTAGCTAACTAAAATATCGATTACGAAAAGCACACCTAATATTTAGTTTTAGATGTAAAAACAAGTATTTGGAAACTTTCCAAATGCCTTTTTTTACACCTAAAACGGTTACAATATAAAATTCAGTGTTATAATTGCAATTCATTATAAATATCCTAGTTCGCTAGTTAGCCACATTTCATATTTCCATACAGCCAATTTGCCAATTTCCCATATTGCCAAATTAATCAAAACAGCGAAATATTTGACATCTATTTGCGACGTTGACAACTTTTAGGACAAACGCTCTTAACCTGAGTTAGCAGTTAACTCCGAGTTATTTAGCTAACCCATTAACGCGCAAGTGGGCCTAACATAAATAAAACCTCAATGAGAATAATTAATAATAATTAACCGTTCACAAAAAAACCGTCAACAAAATCAAGTAAATTTTTTATCAGACTTGGTTTAAAAAAAAACAAATCCAAAACGTATAATATTCAGAACACAATTAAGTGGTAGGTACATTAAAAACAAATTTACATTCTAATAAAATACTGTAACAAAGAAAGCCTGCAATAAAGACAACCGGTAGATCACAATATTACTGTGAGCTCAGGTGATAAAGTTTATTTTAACGAGCGCTACACCCTTTCAAACCGTTGTTACTAACGTTTTAATGTACCACAATGTATGTTTCATTTCATACAAACATAAATAATTTTAAAATAAGAGAAGTGGTAACGAGCCTTAACTTACGAGCTGTAGATCGTAGGTTCGAACCGAGACAGGCCCTTTACTTTGTGTAAATTATTTCATCACCACTGCTCTCAAAACGGTGAAAGACAACATCGTGAGGAAGCCGGCATTTCCGAGAACCAAACATTCGAAGACATGTGGTGCATCTACCAACCCGCCCTGGGCTCACGTGGTAGATTACAGCCCAGTCCCTCTCGAAAGAGGAGGCCTGAGTCTCAGCAGTGGGAACATACATTATAAGGTGATTATGCAAAGCTAAAATACAGTTAATATGTTCCTGAAATACTGCTTTCACTCACTTTGCAATATTGGTTTAAAAATAGCCCGACCTTTATAAAGTACCTGCTCATTTTATTCTTCAGTGGGTGTCGTGAACAAGGCAAGTCAAGAAGATTCGGCATTCACCTTAAATATGCTCAACTTCCGTGATAAAAATAGCTGAATTACTTCTCGAAAATTCATTCAACTATGGATAATTTGACTTTTGTTTTACACCATGCATTAATCATTATGTATTGTAGAACAATCTATTTGCAATTTGCTCGACAAAATTGAAAACCTGATCAGTAAATCGTCGGTCAAATCAAATGTAAGCCTGATTGCTGGACCAAAATAACAACAACGTTTCATTTATGTGGACAGTACCAAAACAGAATAAATTGGAGGTCAGTTAGACAGTCGCTCCATGTAAAAGACTGATATTCAGTTGCATCCGGTAAGACTGGAAGCCGACCTCAATAAAGTTGGGAAAAGGCTAGGCATATGGTAAACAACAGAATAAACTGAATATGTTTTCAAAACACGAGGGAAAGTATCTATGTGCTCAAAGATATTTTAACGAATTTGCAGTAAACTCACTAATTAATCCCACAAACACTTTAGAAGTAGATTGGTGAAGAGCTTACGAAATAAACTGTGGAAATACACAGTGTTGTGATTCAACAAAGTAAATAATCTCTTAGTAATGGAGTTGTTACCTTCTTAGAGAACATTGTTAGTGCGGCTTTGCCGTTCGTTACTCCCCTACATTCTACAGCTAAGCATTTATGTACTAAGTTAAGTTGAGATAAAAATCCAACACATTTATTTTAAAGGTAGGGTGGGGTGCGGGGCGGGGGGGTCTGCGGGAAGAGTAATTGATTTTCTTTATCAGCTTACATCAGCAGTTTAAGTTTGATAACATTGATTAGAAGGTAATATTCTGTCTTCGAATGCCTCAAATCTAAGAAAACACAAATTTGATTTTCATTATTTACAAAATTTTGCAGCAAAAGAACTTAGTGAAACAGCATTATCTTTAAACAAATTATACGAAAAAACTGTAAGTAAAAACTTCGTATCTCAATTTCATATTTATACGTACCATTTTAATAACAATAATTGTTTCTTTTAAAATACCGCTTTCATGGACGGAATAAGTTGTCGTAGCAAATTGCTACGCCACTCGTAGCGGTGGCTACGACGGCTACGAGAATTAACTAATTTTTTTTTTTTGGGTGGGAAATCATCAAATGACTTCTCCCGCTCTGGGCAGAATGAGAAGGCGTGTCAGACTTTACTGACTAAAACCCACCCGTGTTCCTTCCGTTGCCTGTGTGCCGGGGCCGCGATATCCCTTTCGGACAAACCCGCAACCCCAGCAGGCATTGGTCCTTACGGACCCCGTCAGTTGGTGCTGACATCTCTTTGAGGCGCGTGTGGAACACAACGCGCCGTCGATCCGGGCCTGGACCTTATCGGACGTCGAGCTGCCCATCGCTCACCGTCCGCAGGCCCGCGCCTACGGTGGCCGGAAGTCAGCTTGTGACTCCCGACGCCCGGGGCGTAAGAGAATTAACATGGGAAAAAAAAAAAAAAAAAAAAGAGTTCATAATGATAACTGACTTCTCTCAAATGTTTGTTGTGTATCTATCATGCTAGAATAGAAAAGAATATAATAGAATATTATTTATTGTTGCTGCAGGTGGTCGTGGTGGTTGTTGGTGCAAATAAAGTTGATCAAATTTAAAAAAAATAAGTATCTCCACAACATACCTCTACGATGTACAATAATAAGAAAATAAATAAATATAACATTCTAATATGAATAAACAGAAAACTCAACTATGTACAAGAACGTAATTTAATGGAAGATAAAAAAAAATTGATAGGAGTAGCTACACAGACATTAAGTCAAAAAGAAAGTAGGTAAAAGTC
Organism: Agrochola macilenta; assembly: GCA_916701695.1. Taxonomy (NCBI): domain Eukaryota; kingdom Metazoa; phylum Arthropoda; class Insecta; order Lepidoptera; family Noctuidae; genus Agrochola; species Agrochola macilenta. The sequence continues at coordinate 13,654,953 of OU753562.1, forward strand.
TAGGGACTCTCTTCCATTCTGTTATAGCCAGTATTCTCTTTACTATAGTTAGGTTAGGTTAGGTTAGCAGCCGCATGCGTCGATCGAAGATTAAGCTACGCTTGCCGCGGATGGCTCGTGGATGGATGACCATCCATTACATTTCGAGACCCCTCCGTGTCTTGACGTTAAGCCGTTGGCTGTCATTCATAGATCTTTGACAGTCGTTACAAGTCAGAAGCCCAAATGTCTGACAACCAGTCGTACATACCCCGTGTTACCCAGTAACTGGGTTGTGGAGGTCAAATAGGCAGTCGCTCCCTGTAAAATACTGCTACAAAAATAAGAAAAGGCTAGGTAGATTGATTGGTTAGGTAATTAGCTAGCTACCCTGTACCTAAATGCTAGAACGCTGACATCCTAACCAATATTATGAATGCGAAAGTGAGTTTGTTTGTTTGTTACGCTTTCAAGGTAGGACGGCTGAACGGATTTTAATCAAATTTGGCTCATGGGTAGATCATGAACTGGTTTAGGACACGGGATACTTTTTATCCCGATATTTTTACGGGATCGAGACTTATACGGGCGAAACCAATGGGCGCAGCCAGTATATACTCGTATATTATATAATATTATAGATGCGAAAGTGAGTTTCTTTGTTTGTTTGTTACGCTTTCACGCTAAAACGGCTGAACGGATTTGAATGAAATTTGGCACATGGGTAGATCAGGGTTAAGGTACAGAACTCACAACTTCTATTCCGGTAGTATGTGCCCGTGCGAAATTGTCTGACCTCCACGCAGGCGAAGCCTCGGGTATTAGCTCAACTTAAACTTGTAACACAAAGTACTTAAATGTCGCGGATAGGCGTACAGCTCCATTAAAACTTTAATTACATGTATAAAGTAAACCTTTTATTACGTTACACCATCCACATCCGTAATAATATTTTAACAGTGAAAGTTTAGAATTGTCTCAATTACTTGGACAATAAACATTTACGGCCTGTCTTGGATACCTAGTGGGACGCAAATGTGGCTGCCAAAAAATAAGTGCAGGATTCAATTCCCAGCTCGGGTTAAGTGGGAATAAGCTTGTCTATTAGGAAACTTATTTAACTTAATCTTTTCATATGCATCTTCGGTTATTGGTATTTTTTTTAATGAACAGTCTTGGTACGATTTCTCGCTCCTCGAACCGTTTAGTTTAATAAAAAATATATTCAGATACAGATATATTTTCACCTCTACCACTTCGTTTGTCGAAAACTGTTGTAATGGTATATTTATATTGTTTATCAAATAATAACAAAACAATAAAAATCACAAACGAACAACAAAGATGAAATATCAAAAAAGGTTGACACACATTTTTTTATCCATTGTCGCGTTCGCAATAAAGTTTTATTGTGATACAAAACATTAATTTCCTTGGGGACGACACCCAGGTGACTGTAATTTACGTACACACACACGTGCGCACAAATACACGTGCACACGTGTGTAACACGTGCGCTTCAAACCCACATCAATATTGAATTAAGCTTATGTGGCATTTCAGGCGTAACTGACGTATTTTACATTTGCTTTTAGAATTTCGTTCGTAATATGTGAAGTTATCTATACTCCGGTTTAGTAGAAATATTTATCTCTTTTGGAGCGCTACACATCAAAGCGAAGGCAGCTTAAGCATACCTACCTTTTTCATTACATTCATATTATGGAATTATTATCGAATTAATATTATTTGCAAATGATTGCATACATTTTGAAAATGATGAACAAAGCTTTCGAAAAAGGCTCTAAGAAGTTACATTTTATAAGTTCTTAGTCAACTATATATATTAAATGAAAACAAGACTAGATACGCCCCCACTTCACTCCGCTCCGTACTACAGCTTACAGCTCAGTAATTGCGGAGTGGGGCGCGCTTCCGTGGATGGCATTATCTGTATTTATTTTTTACAAGGCAACTACAACAGGTAACAATCACAGTATATCACTAGAATCACATTATAGGTTTCGACCTGATTATCACCCAAAGCGTAATAGCACAACATGACTAACAACAACAATAATAAAGAAGACAACTACAGTCAAAAACCTAGTTCACAAAATTACAGCTACATACAAGACTATGCGTCTGCTCTGCGACACACTTATACGTAGGCAGGGAATGTGTAAAAGACCAAACACGCCAGGTAAAGAACATACAAAGTTGACACAAAGTTACATGTACGTCCTTAACAACATATAACTAATTAATAAATAAAAATAGCAAAATTATATACTAACTTAACTAAAACTATTCAAAAACTAAAATATAACATCGTAAAATTCATCCGCATCGCTATCGACTGGTAATGTACCCAAGAGACTGGCCGCATAGCTACGTTGTATGGCAATGCTTAGCCTCTGCCCAAGGTAAAAACCAGCCCTTGGGTCACGGGAAGTGTCAAATAGCCGTTTTGAAATTTCATTAAAGAGGCCATGTGCACTCGGACCACACGGCCCGAGGGTTTCGACCACAAACGGCTCGAAAATATAATTACCTGTAAGGTTATTATACTTACGCCGCTTGAGGTTTTCTGCAGCCGCAGCAGCAGCACCAGCACAGCACGCCGAGCCAGGAAGATGAGATGGCGCAAGAGTGTCGACACAGGTTGCATCCCACACTAAAGGCCTACCCACCTTCCATGGAGATAAAGACATGCCGTCCGATCTCTTGCCATCGTCGCGTGCCAAGCCATTGGGTTCTAATATAGCTGGGTTCTAAGTTACATTATATAAAGAAAACAGTATTTAAAGCGTTACAAGATTAAAAAGAAAGAGTGCGTACATGTCTTTTGAAAGCACGAGAATCGAAAATGTCAATACTGTTATAATTTTTTGAAATTTTATTGTAAAGTCTAACGATAGGGTTGTAATATTAGGTGTTATTTGTAAAGACCAGAAGTGCAAAAGTTTTCGTTGTCGGGTGTTATACCTAGTATTTGACGTTTATGAGAGACAGCAAAGCTGAAGAGTCCAGCGTGGAATGTAGGATCTTATGCATGTTTCCGTGTCGTAGTCTTGCCGTTTGCAACGAGCATGCAAGGTTCCATATTGAATTTAACAAGGCGTTCGGAATAGCTTCGTAGCGTTCTAAAGAAGCCATACCGGTACGAGACCCACTTAACACATTTTCTTGGCACACTCTCAATTCTGTCAGAGTGTACCGAGTAACACGGTGACCAGATTATCGAACAGTATTCCAATATACTTCTTACTAGGCTTTTATAAAGTAATATGAAGCTTTGAGGTTTTTAAAATCCTTAGTTAGACCTAGATATAAAACCGAGAAGTTTCAATACTGTATTCGTCATGTTATTGTATTTATCTCTAAAAGATAGTTGTTCATCAAAATAAGCGCCGAGATCTCTGGCTACGTGCTTTCGTTCTAACGATTGACCTTCGAGTCTGTAGTCATACGTATTCTTTATACGTTTTTTCGTAAATGTTATAACAAAGCATTTATTTATGTTTAATTTCATTCGATTAAGGAAACACCAGTCAGAAACAATATTTTAATAGTTCTGAAGGGAATCACTGTCGGATGTGGTTTTATCGACGTGAATACATTCAAATCAACATGTCAATGTTGTCACGAGATCGTTAATCAAAAATATAAAAAGTAGGGGGGGCCTAAATGCGATCCCTGTGGAATGCCTGGCGTAATATTAACTGATAGTGACAATTATCCCCTAACAGTAACGAGTTGACTTCTGTTTTTTAGGTAAGACTGTATCCACCGCAACAGGGAACCATGTATACCGTACGATTTCAGGTTCAAAAGCAGTATTTCATGGTTAACTTTATCAAACGCTTTACGAAAGTTTGTATCTATAGACTGAGTCTATCTGAGTACCCTTCGAGAAACCGGTACACAAATAGTTTTTGTGGACTCAGCTTTTTACTGTAGTTTTTTAACTCGAGCAGGTTTGTGAGTGTTGATTTACTTCGTACGAATCCATGCTGGGATTGGGAAAGATACGGTTAAAAATGAAAATAAAAATGCTGAAATAAAGACGCCTCAAAAAGTTTTGCCATACCAGATAATATACTTATGGGTCTTTAATTTGCGCAATCTGACTTGTCACCATCTTTATAAATGGGTACAACGTGCGCCTTTTTCCAGCATTTAGGAAATGTACCTAGTTTTAGAGATCGATTAAACAAATAATAGAGGGATAGCTCTTCAGCACACTTGACCAGGAAACTAGAAGGTATACCGTCCTGACCAGCGCATTTATTATGATCCACTTCGTTCAATGCACGTAAAACATAATCGTGTACGAAGTGGAGTGAGAGTGAGAAGTGTTCAACATAAATCTCCGATAACAAAGAGTTTAATTTAACACCTGCGCATGCCTCGCCATTAAGAGGAGGACCAGACGCATCCTCAAAAACAGTACTAATAAAAAAGTCCGAAAATAATTCGATAATTACTTGACTGTCAGATGAAATCACTCCGGCGTCGTTTGTGTTAAGCCATTCATACTCTTTTCGAAATTTCAAAATGGTTTGATATTATAAGATAAACAGTCTTCTGTGGATGTTATAAAGGAACCGTAGCACTTTTGTAAGAAACTTGTACCCACTACGCAACATTGAGAAGGTGTCATAATCACGGGTGATTTTATATTTTTTGTAACGTCTATATTATAAATTTTTCTCATTGAGACATTTTTAAAGAGCTAGTGAGTACCAGAAAGGCCGTGCGGAATCACCCAATCTGGTTGTTAGTATGGTTGCTGATTATAATGTAAATAGAAAATTAAAAAAAATCCAATAGTGCAAAACTTATAATGCTCATTTGATCGTATAAAAAAAACTACTTTGAATAAAAAAGCCATTTTCAATGGGGTTCCTCCTACGGGTGAAAAAAATCGATAAAAAAAATTCAATTAATTGTTTTTTCGCAAGCTACAACGTTTTCAGGTTTCAGACTTGATTGACTGGAAAAAAATTAAAACTATTATTCGTTTCTGCTGCATTAAATCAATTCTTGAAAAGTACAGAATTCGATCGATCTGCCTAGCCTTTTCCCAAATATGTTGGGGTCAGCTTCCAGTCCAACCGGATGCAGCTGAATACCAGTATTTTACATGGAGTGCCTGCCTATCTGACCTCCACAACCCAGTTACTGGGTAATACGATACCCCTTGGTAAGACTATATGCAGACTTTCGGGCTTCTGACAACCCGTAACGACTGTCAAAGATCCACGAATAGCAGCCGGGACCAACGGCTTGACGTGCTTTCCGAGGCACGGAGGAGTCCTGGTGTGTAAAGATGGTCACCCATCCTCGGACCAGCCCCGGCAAGCATAGCGTAACCTCATGGATCGACCCGTACGGCTGTGTCATTATTTTCTCCATTAAATGATCTATACAATTGTTTATAAATTAAGTAGGTTCTTTGTACTAGCAGGCAGTTGCAGAAAGGAGGCGAAACAGATTTTTCGATCATAAAGCACTCTCTAATGCTTCGTATTATAAGTCGTGCAAAAAACATGGGACGTGTTATGAAAGGCATTGGCAGCAATAATAACTCTTAGCGAGTAAATAATTGCGATACAATTAACACAAAACTGATAATAAAACCAAACCAATTCAACATTTAAAATACCTCGATCCACTAAAAATAAACCTCCACGAACACAATTTTCCTTGTAAGAATATAAACATAACGGAACTACCGATAAACACCGAATATCACTCGAATACCGACTCTGGTATCTTTCGTATCGTGCATCGAGCTCGTTAAAGAGTAGGGGGCCGGAATAAACACACTGCTCGTGATAGTGAACCTACGGGGTGGGGGAAATGGGGTAAATGGGGGAAAATCATCTCCCTAACAAGCGCCATCGGAAAACAATTGGAATGGGAGACATGGTTCTTTTCACGTAAAAAGTTGATTTACGATTTGTAACATTCTGTATAATAATGTACTGTTAGCATAAGTGGGTGTTATTTGTATAGCGTTTATTAACATAACATCACGACTATATTCTCCGAAGGGTTAGGCAGAAGTGAGGAGAGATGTACACTCACATTTCGCCAGTTATGTTTAAGTTCCACGAAACACGGGGTGAGCCTATTTTTATCAACAGGGGCGGCAGTCTCGACATGGATAGCGATCGCTACACGACCGAATTCGGTCGCGAAGTACTAATGGCGTCACTAGACGCGCGCGACGTGCTTCACAACCACGTGATTTTTTCGTGCGTGTCAAGCAATTTTGACCATGGAGGGGCGCCATTAGGGGTTACTTTGCGACCATATTCCGTCGTGTAGCGATCGCTATCTATGTCGAGACTGCCGTCCCTGAGCACAAATCTAGACTCCGGGCTGCTACTGTGAAATTCCAGATGGGAAAACCCAATAACACTGTCCGACCGGGAATCGACTCCAGGATGTCATGCTCAGCAATAGGCCAACGAGGCAGTTTTTAAAGCATTTCTTAATACGAGTAAGTTGTAATTAATACATTTGCGCTTTTTATTGCTTTGTAACTGCATTTGTTGTCATATAACATTTTCAAAAACATCCGTTTAATTTTCATAAGTTGCGAAGAAACGCAGAAACTGTGGAGGTCAGGTAGCCAGTTATTTGCTCCATTTAAAATACTGATATTCAGTCGGATCCGGTTAGACTGGAAGCTGACTCAACATATTTAGGAAAAGGCCAAGTAGATAATCATGACGAAGTATTCCTCAATTTTCAGTGCTGTTGTTGTCTGTACACAATATGTAATAAGCTGTGAAAAACTCATAAGAATTTATAGTAATATGGTAGGCTACAAACATGTTTCCGATTCGATATACAAAAACTAGTATCAACTGGAACGGTATTGCGAGGAACCATGCTATAACCCTAAGTTTTAGTAGTATTGTTTTTCCTATTGTCATATCGAAAAGGCCGTTCATAAATAAAAGTCATATGGTTTATGGTTGTCACTAAAATTCTTTTTGAATTACTTACTATTTGCAGGGTCGATTTTCGATATTGGAAAAATCCACTCATATCGATGTTATTTCTATACACTAAAAGGCCTAAAAGAGCTGTGGTGGCACAGTGGTAACGGCTCCGACTTACGAGTTCGGTTCGGACCCAGACTGGCGCTTTACTTTGTGTAAATAATTTCATCACCACTGCTCTCAAAACGGTGAAGGAAAACACAGTGAGGAAACCGGATGTCCTAGAACCAAAAATGCGAAGATATGTGACATCTACCAACCCGCACTGGGCTCGCGTGGTAGATTACAGCCCAGTCCCTCTCGAAGAGAGGAGGCCTGAGTCTCAGCAGTGGGAACATCATAGGGTGATGATGATGATGATGAAAAGGGCTTCAGTTATCCTTTCTTTTAAGGGACTAAGAGAGAGAGACTTGAGAGCGGTGATAGCCTAGTGGTGTGACCGTCAGACTACCAAGTCATAGGTCTCAACTTCGAACCCAAGCCACGCACTTCTGACTTTTCGGATTCATGTGCGTATTATATAATTATCACTTGCTTCAAAAACGGTGAAGGAAAACATCGCCATGCCTGAGAGATATTTCTCGACGGTATGTGAAGCCAAGTCAGAGGCCCGTGGGCGGCGTCCGACCCCAGATCATCCCCCGCGCCCACCCACACTATACCATCTCTGACACCAGGTTAGTCACTAGCCACACGAAAAGAAAAGATAAGGGACTAAGAAATACGACTGCTTCATATGGAAAAGTCTTACATTTGATAATTTTTATGTGGGATCAGTTTTAGTACGCGATATTTTGTTTATATTTGTAAGAAACAAACCATTCGAAGTAGGCTGTAAAATTAAACTTTTAAGACTTCTTAATTTTATTGGGTAGTTTGCCAACATGGTTATAATTAGGTTAACAATATAGCATCATAATCAGCCTCCTCTCTGTGAGAGGGAGTGGGCCGTAATTCACCACGCTGGCCCAGTGCGGGTTCGTAATGTCACATGTCTCCAAACACACACACACACACCTCACAGACCGTCACATGTCACCGTTTTGCGAGCAGTGGTGATGAAATAATTTACACAAAGTAAAGTGCCTGGCTGGATTCGAATCTACGATCTACAATTTGTAAGTCGCGGCCGTTTCTACTAGGCCAACACTGCTGCTTGGTAATTGTTTGACCACATTATTAGGGTATACTTAACAATATATTTTCACCGAAAAGGTCAAGGAACATCACCAATAATGAATTCAGTATCGACAATTTTGTGCCAATTAAAGACTTAAGCATTGAGAGCCTCTTCTAATGTTTCCTTTCAATTTGAATAACAAAATCTGTATCAATAGACCTTCATTGTTTTGAAACACAAAGCTTCTAAAAGTCTATTTATAGAATACATTTTGAAAACTGAATATTGGGGTAAGCTCCCCGAACCAAGACCTAGAATCGTTAACGCCAACACGTTCACCCACATTAAATAAGCTTTCTGTTGTTTATATCAATATTTTATGGCACTCCTACGAAGAAACAATATTACGTCAGAATAGATTTAATGAACTTTTTATTGAATCGGTACTGACATTATTAAAACACCGAATTAATTACATCACGCCTTGATTGCCTAAAGAGTAAAGCAGAGGCGTACAGCACACCCACATTTACACAAGGCCACAAATCCAGACTCCGAAAAAAAAAGAAAATCCCTGACGGAAAAACGCAAGAATACTTTACTTGCCCTGGGAATCGAACCCTGACCTTTATGCCTTGAGCCTATAGCTTAAATCCTAAATGACAAGATATAAACTGAACCGAAAATGGCGGAAATATCTTGAGTCTAAGTACCCAAGACATCAGCTCTTTGGACTAACCTTTAATAAGTAGAAAGGAATAATATCAAAAGAAATTTAACCGCCTCTGTGGTCTAGTGGTAAGACCATCTGTCTCAGACCCAGAGGTCCCGGCTTCGATTCCCAGTGGGAGCAAAATTTCCTGCTCGGTTCGTTTGGTGGTAGGGCATGTTTTAAGTCCGCCTGGCTAGCTACCACCATCTTATCTAAGTCTGTCACCATAACAACTATGTTAACAGCATTGTTGTGTTTCGGCAGTTAGAGGTAAGATAGCCAGTTCCTCTGTGGTTGTGGATTCCGGTTGAAGCTCGCTTCCATCTTCAGCCAACACTTACCTTCTGGTGAGATGCAGGCCAAAAACTTCCCCGTTGTGTTAAAAAAACAAAAAGAAAGGTTATGCTTTTAAAAATCGAACTATACGTATAATATTAGCTGAAAATAAACTGATAGAAGGGCCAAAAAGGCACCTACCAAATCTTCATGAGCTATATCTATACAAATAGGGATGTCGACTGGGAAAAAAAATAACGATTTCGTCCGTCAGTCAGATAATAAAAAAGTATTAGACACGTATTTTTGCTTTATCATAATAATAAAAAATGGTTTAGATAAAACGCATTAAAGTTGGGGAGTGGGGCTCCCTACGTGACAATTCGGTATAAAATCTATCGGGCAGTGACGTCATGCCACATTTTAACGTATTGCCGTAATATTTAGATTACTTAAAAAACAAAATAAACGTGTCCAATTCTTTTCATAATCTACCAGAAGGACAAAAAAAATATTTTTTGTCAACTATTATAAATTAAAGTCACTTTTCCTGTCTGTCTGTGTGACCGCGTTGGTCTTCTAAACCACGCAACAGACTTTGATGCGGCTGTCACCATAATTCAGAATAATTATTCCGGTAGGTTATTGTGTACATTAATATTAAACTTTGATATAGCAATAGTTTATCACTTTGAGACACACTAAACGCCCGTAGGCGTTATAACAATAAAAATTCTATTGTGTCTCGTTCAGTGTCTTTGAATCAGGGCTCGAAAACGTTATTTAAAATAACGTTTTTAAAACGTTTCTAACAGTTCTCGTTCTTCTTCGTACAACATTTTGTTCGGAACGAAAACGAAATGTGAACATTTTCAAAAACCGGCTTATTACGCCGGACGCAGCCGCGCACGGTGCGTGCGCCGACAAGCATGAACTTGTTTAGTTAAATTGTACCTTATCTTCATTTCATTGCATCATTGATTCCAATGCTCTTGCTGCTTACGTATTGATTAGAATTGTGTTGCGAGTTTCTATCACAAGTTTCTATTGCGATAGTGTCGATCCTATTGATCAACCCAAAAATGGTAAAAACAGTTTAAAAAAAAATATTAACCGACAACGATTTGCATTTTGTTCTTCTTCAAAAACATTCTATTAACGTTCCGTTCGAACGTAACCGAAACAAATAGTTCTTTAGGTTTTTAAAACGAAAACGTTTCGAATAACATACCGTTATCCGAGTCCCGCTTTGAATATCTTTAAAATAAAAGTGTGTTGTCATATAAAAAATGCCAAAAATTGTACACATATAAAGGTAAATGTTACCCAATATGTCGGGTGGGGTCAGTCGAAAAGATATATGGAAAAGTTGAGCAGAATCGTTCAAGATGAAAGAGAAGCCGGTCAAGTGTGAGATACGCTTTGGTTCATCCGAAGATTATGCGTAAGTATGTTTTCTGAAAAGGTTGACTTTGACCTGTGTGACACAAAAATGGAATCTGAAAGAACATTTGCTTTACTTATGGTGTCGAAAATAAATCATTTTCTTTATCAAAGACCGTACCATTTTTTCTTGCCCACAAAAAAAGACGCAAGTTATTTTCTTCTATCTTCAAACAATAATGTTTATAGAACATTTAGATACTTTACACAACTGAATTCTACACATAATTTGTGGAAAATACAAACAATCCTAAATGATATAAGCAGTAGCAATAGTTAAGTAATTAATTAAGTTATTTTACGCTTTACAATTTCACGTAGGCTTGGAAGTATCTATAATTTTAACTTTACACCGAAGAACCCTTCAGGGACACATAAGATAAGATTAATAGCAGTAGATAAGTACTAATTAACATTATTTCTGAAAATTGCTTCATTGTCCAATGCGTAGACCGTTCGTAGCAATTTCGTAGCAACGCGCTACGCAGTTTACCGTAGCAGTCAATATTTTCTTAATATGTAGTTGTAGATAGTGATTCAATTTGAGTTTAGTCATATTATATTACACACACACATTATTTCTTTTTCACTTCTCCTTTCGCAGGACTGCTGGAAGAAATTTCTTAAGAAATAAGCAGTGCCTTTGTACTCAAAACTATAACTATATCGTTTCTTTATGTAATTTACTGTGTGTACATAAATAATCAAATAAATAAATTATACTGCGGTTTAGTTCTTCCTAACTTCATTAAGTTAAGGTTCTTCCTAAGTATTATGTTCTAAAGAGCTAGAAAAAATAAGCAGTTTGCAATTTTTACCTGAACAGCGTTATAAAAATAAAAAGCGTTTGTATAGAAACGAAAAAATATGTAGTCAGAAACCAATTTATTTTAATAAGTATCAAGTACAGACGCACCATCAGCAATATTTTTCGGAGGATTGCTGGAAAACTAGCTATGATATTCTTTATGTTAACATTTAACGTTTCACACTTACACATAATCAGTACAATCACTAAATTGAGTTGTCCCCATCCATTCAAATTCTTCGTCATGACATATTCGATATTTCAAAAGCTGGAATACAATTTATTGCAGCAAACAGACCCAATAGATTAATAATGCATATTCGATATTGCAGCCCCGCTACGATAGCAATAGTATCGCATCTGCAATAGAGTTTCTAGAGCAATAGCGTTTAGCATAGTTATTGTAATATGTTGCTATGTCTATGAATAACTAAATATTGAGAGTTAAGCCTATAATACGATTGAGAACTTACATAAATTTTTTCTTCGGTTTATTCTCTGCAACATTGAATAAAGACATCCAGAAAATAATAATTGACGACGTATATTTAGTAACCTAATCCGCTTAACTGTTCTTAAAGAGTAATAAAGAACCCTGTTGCCACGTCAAGCACAGAACACAGTGCACTGCGTTCGGCGCTTGACGTGGCAACACGTCGTGTCCGGGTTTGCAACAAGTCAATCGTCATCCTGAGGATGCTTCGTTGAGAGGTGAAACAAGTGTCGATTTCTTACAGGTTCTTTATGAATCTTTAAGAACAGTTAAGCGGATTATATACGTCGTCTATTGTATTTTATAATGGATTTCCGCAGAGTCACGACTGAGTCAATTAACTATCCTAAACATATCCAGTTTACGGACAACTTTAATATGCTTTGTTTAGAAGGTTAGCCAAGGATACCATTTTTCTTGATCTTTTAGGAATTTATTGATATTGTAAAGTTGTAGGTAATAATCTACACAAACTTTGTTTTTTTTTTTTTTTTTTGGGTGGGAAATCATCAAATGACTCCTCCCGCTCTGGGCGGAGCGAGAGGGAGTGTCAGACGACTTTTACTGACTAAAACCCACCCGTGTTCCTTCCGTTGCCTGTGTGCTGGGGCCGCGATATCCCTTTCGGACCAACTCGCAACCCTGGCAGGCATTGGCCCTTACGGACCCCGTCAGTTGGTGCTGACATCTCTTTGAGGCGCGCGTGGAACACAACGCGCCATCGACCCGGGCCTGGTCCTAATCGGACGGCGAGCTACCCATTGCCCACCGTCCGCAAGCCCGCGCTTACGGTGGCCGGAAGTCGGCTCGCGACTCCCGTCGCCCGGGGCGTCTCCTGCGGCGACTAGGGGCGCGAGGGCGCGCATCTTGCATTTCCCTCGCGCGCTCCGCCTCCTCCTTCGCGAGCATTACTGCTTCGCAGAAGGAAGTGACGGCTTCCCATGCACTCTCGCTCCGGACCATGGCCTGAACCAGGGCCGGACGCGAGAGATCGCCGCTGCCGATCGCCTCCGTGAGGACACGGCGGTGCCCCGCCCAAGTCGGGCAGACCTCCACCGTATGCTCCACCGTGTCCTCCGGGCGATCCACACAATGGTAACACCCGGGCGTTTCCTCCCGCTTTATCCTGAACAGGAACCTCCCGAAACAACCGTGTCCGGTGAGGACCTGCGTCAGGCGGAAGGTGAGGACGCCGTGGCGCCTCTCTAGCCACTCCTCAAAGAGGGGCCTTACCGCCGCAATTGTGGCGTGCCCACACAAACTTTGGCTGACAAATAGATTTTCTATTTGAACAAGACAGTACATTCATTGAATAAACAAGTGTTACAGCATCGATCTCGAAGAGTAAAACGGGCGTGTATACCGTTTTGTATAATTACTAAAGTTTACAGATATAAGGCAGACGATTTCACTATGTTTAATATCATCAATTCAGCCGAAAAACGTCCACTCCTGCACATAGACTTCCCTCAAACATCGCTACAGCGCCGGGTTCTGTATGCGGATGCGGTCCCTGCGATCTTTGGTAATCGGTTCACCTTATGGGAGGCCTTGGAACGCTACACCGTCTGGTTCGCGATCGTCACTGCAGAACCTTTCGGCCCCACCAGCCATCTGTTCTGCGAGCAATGTGCCCTGCCCTCTGCAACTCAGGTTTGTCAATTGTTCGGGCTATGTCGGTTACCGATGCGATCACGAAGGGAAACCCCAAGCATGTTACAACATGATATTACTAACCAACGTTAATACCCACAAAAACCGTAACTCCTACACATATCACAAGATAAGAAGCAGATGCAGCAGTGATAGCCTAGTGTTATGACCGTCAGACTGTGAAGTCATAGGTCTCGAGTTCAAACCTAAGGCAAGGCTCTGACTTTTCGGACTTATGTGCGTATTGTATAATTATCACTCGCTTCAAACGATGAAGGGAAACATCGTGAGGAAACCGGCATGCCTGAGAGATATTTCTTTGATAAGAGGCCCAAAAGCGGCTTTAAAACTCTGACACCAGGTTAGTCACAACACGAAAAGAAGAAGAGAATTAATTGCAGAACTCATAAACAATCATGTTCCCCGCTTTAACCATAGAGATTAATTAAAAAGCTCAACGTTCAAGTGGCCGGTAATAGGGCATCACAACACCACCCCCCACGTTCTGGCAGCTAGTACTCGAGTCGAGTACTCGCTTACTTGCCTACGGTACTGTTGTGTTAAGGGGAGTAATCTGTATCTGAAGCATTGACTTGCAAGCAGTACACAGGGAAAAGCAAACGGGAATATAATAAATTGCAAAGTGCAGACTGCGAGCTACAAAAATAAAGGTACAAATACATAATTATGTGTGTTTTTAATGGGTAGGTACGTCGTTCTGTAGTTATGAATGAGACTACAAACGATGTTGATGAAGATAAATGACGTACCTGTACGTAAGGTTAGACAGAAAAATCTCCCCTAACTACTACGACTACACGACTATACGACTACAGTTTCAGTAAAAAACATTTATATCTTAGTTTTACAGTATTTATGCGAAAACAGAGTGCTTTTTGATCTTAAAAACCTTTACATTGAAACATACCCAAGTCATAATATTCTTTGTTAAAACGGGGTCAAAAATCGCAAAAATAAAAATCAAACAAAACTCTTTAATGTTTCAGAATAACGGCTCGTAAATTCAATTTATTGCCCGATTGAATAGAGGCACTGTGATGCGAGGCTTCCACACAAAAACGCTTTTAGCCCCGGCACCGCGCCGCCGCGGTAACACTCAGTTCGAACATTCTTTGTGACCATAAAAGGAGGAAGGAGCAGCGTGTGAATACCTCTAATATTGCGGAAGTTATGTTCAGGTAAAATTATTTGCTCCAGAATTTATGTAATCGCACCTCGGAATGTGGAGGCTTCTTACGAAATTAGTAATTTTCGAGATATATGTAAAATTATGTTAGAGGAATTTTGTTCAATGGATTGCTTCAGTTATGTGGAGTTTGAAAACATTATTACTATTTCTTTGACCTACTTTGACTTGACGTTAAGTGAAAATAATCTAACCCCGACGGAATGACAAAGTGACAAATTGAATTTTTAATGCTCAGTTCCTTCAGAGGAAGAGAATAAAAAAGAAAGCTATACTTTAATTAGCTCGACGTTAATTGGTCACAAAAACAGAGGCGTGACGTAATTTCTTTAATACCTCGCAAAGGCAACGGGAACATTTCCTTTTTAATCAGTGGGTCCTTCGCCGCGCAGGATTTAATTAACGCTCCTAAACATTTAACATTGGTAATAATTGTGCCCGAGGAAATTACAAATCTGTTTGTATCAATTAACAAGAAGTGCTACTTGTTATAAGCATCTGGCGACATTCACATCTGAACGCAGATTTTGTATTTATTTTAATAATAATTGTTTTCGGGTACTAAATTATACCAATTCACGAAGCAAATGGAAATGGATAACAAATACAATACATGCTCAAAAATGATGATACATGTTATAAATTGTTTGTTTATGAAAGTTTAATGTTACACTAATATGTTTGCTATGAGTTTAATTTGAAAAATTTATGCAACCAACTGTTAAATGCACAAACATTGTTTCGTTTATCAATTAAAAGGTATTTTTGTTCAAAGCCCAATCTGTTTTCATTTTGATGATTTCCATTAATACTGTTTTAGTAAAACAAATAGATGGAACATTTCCACAAACAAGAAATATTCGCGGAATTAATGTGATCAAAAAAGGTCAAATAAACAAGCTACATTAATGACATTACATTACTCTGGGGATGCCTTATTTTTCGTTGATAGATAATTGTATTCATAAAAAGAATGGTAAAATCCTTTCATATTATAAAACAAAGACCCCCGCAGCGTCTGTCTGTCTGTCTGAACGCAATAAACACAAAAACAACCAAACGGATTTTCAAACGGTTTTCACCAATGGACGGAGTGATTCTTGCGGAAGATTTTAGTGTATAATTCATTATAGTTTGGTGTAAATTAGCTGAAATATGACAATTATTGTTGAAGATGTTGGAAAAAATCATGCTTTACTGGCTGGCATGCGCCGCGTAAATCGTAAAAGATATATGTAAATTCTACACCATTGTTCATCTTAAAATTTTCAACAAAAAAGTCCGCGATGGCGTATGTCTATCTTATAAGGATGACCCAGAGTAACCATTATTAACTTTCAGAATTTGATAAAAATTTCATTGTTATTTCCGAAGATATTTTGCTAATAATCCATATGTTTTGTCCAAATTTAATGTCTCTTGTGTATTTAGATTAAAATATGCCTTGACATCATATCATTTAAATTAATATTTTAAAAGATATCACAGATTCAAAATTACGCGTAACAAAATAATTATTGTTGACGGTTACGCGGGCGCAGTGGTAGGAGTCAATGACCTTTTCCTCGGCTATTAGGCGTGTAATCCCGGTAGTACGTTCCCGTGGGATATTTTACGACATCCACGCGGGCGAAGCCGCGGGCAAAAGCTAGTAAGTACAAAAAAACTAAAGTGTTTGGTAGTGAGAGTGAGAGAGTGGGCACGTGGGCGCGTTTGACAGGGTTTTGTCAAAGTTTTAATGACAGCTAACTAATAAACGCGAAGCCAAGGGGGATTAAAGAACAAGTGAACTGTAAGGCACAGAGAGTTACAAATTGTTACCAGTGAACACTGGAGATATTAATATAAGGGTGCTTACATAGAGAGACAGGATTTGGTCTCGACTATTGAATTGATGTTTTAAAATTAATAAAACCTGTTTAGATGAGTTGAGTTTTTAATAAAAAGAAGCCCATGTTTATGACCCATTCGTAACTTGAAATAACTATCAGAGGTACGTTCTTAATAACCAACAGGTACCGCTTGTATAAGTAACTCGCTTAGTAACTTGCTTTCTATATGAAAGCATCTAAACCTTTTGAAATAGCACCGTCCATTTATCTGGAAATGTAGGTATGCACCCTAATTCAATTGTTTCAGTTGCGATAAGTTCGTTTCAACCCGCTTAAGCTTTGTCACTGTTGGAATTAGAGAGATTAATTATCATTTCGCTCTTTCTCCTTCTTATTTGAACAGAGCTCTCAGCTAATATCCATAAAATTCATTGCTACATTTAAGTTGGAGCACAAGAAGTTATTAATACTAGGAATGACTTGATTACGTTCAACTTCAAGGTTGCCTGGAAGAAATCGCAGAAAGCGATATGGCCGCTCATTGTATGTTTTGTAGTGTTAAATTTATTATTTACTATGTATTTTCTGGAGTACAATAAAGTACATATAAATAAATAAACTTCTTTAAGAGCTATGTTTCTTTCAATCATATTTCGCACAAAATTGCTACGAAACAGCCCCATGCATAAGTATTGTACACTCATTTTTTGCTACCTTTGTTCAGTCTCCACACAATTCTCCAGCCGGTTCACAAAAAAGTCTTGCAGCACTTTAACGCTACAAAAACCGGTCACTTTTGAGCGCTGCATTAAAGCGTTAGCCCCGGTTAACCCGTGTGTGCCACAACAAACACTCTACTATTCACTGCGAGGCCTTCAAGAGATAAATTAAGATGGAAGCGGCTCCCGGGTGCAGTCGGCGTCGCCTGCCGCACAGATTTATCACTTTACCTCCTGACCTCTTGAATAAGGACGGCCCTTGTTTTATGATGATGTAGGCGAGAAATATATTGGTATTGGAGATTTTGTTAGCATAGTGATATCTGATATTGTTTTAGTGTTGTGACGTGACTGGCAAAGTATTCACTTCATGTAGGCGTCGTAAATGGTAAAAGTGCTTATTGTCATGGGTCTAAAAAGTAAATATATTGACATATTTACTTTTTAGACCCATGACAATAAGCACTTTGTGAAATTGTTTCATGCCACATTTTTATTGTAATAATAGCGACCCGCCTATGCTGCGCACGGTTCAAGGACATGACAGAGCATCGAGATTTCATAAAACCTTTCGGAATAAATTCTTTAAATGATATCGCATCAAAATCCTTTTAGTAATTTATAAGATCACACAGACAGACACGAAAAACAACTTTAATTTATAATTATGTATAAATTGTGTATTATGTATAATTATGTGTAGTCATCATCATCTGCATTTTCCCAACTATGTTGGGTCCGGTTATGTATCTAGAGTATACTCAATATATTTATTGCTTCCACATGTGAACTTAGGTGGTAGGTTTAAAAAAAAAAATGGTCATTGTGGACCCTGTCGGGCACAGCAAAAGTAGGAGAGAGGCTTTTCATTTTGTTTACTTATTTAGTACCTGTTTATTGTAATTATTTTATAAAAAGTGTAAATTAAAATTTGTAATTTTTTTAGTTTATTTATTGTTTTGTTTAATTATTATTCTCTCTATATTAATCCATAGCAATCCAGTTCTATTTTGAGAAATTCTTCATGAAATATTCCTCTCATTAACATTATCATCTAAACGGTAACTGATCTCAAAATGAAATAACCTGTAACAAATTTCATAAAGAAGGTTATCCATAAATACTTGACGTTTTAAACGATCTAATTTAATAAAGTCGTCAGGATTGCTGAGCCCATCGAATATTTCATAAGATTAACGTTTTTCGATTAACTTCGAAACGAACCGAGCAGATCTGTCGGACAAATTATATTTATATTGCAATAACATTGGGAGGGGTGCTTTAAGAGCACCTAAGGGGAAAAAACTTGCGGAACGCACCTTTTTTATGCTGATAATTTTCGCTGATGTTGTTTTCGTTTGTAAATCTATATTAACCGGGTTTATTTATACTTTTTATTATTATAATACCTGCGCCCTGTAAGTATGACTTTGGGAAAAAAATCTGAAGATAAAAGACAGAATTTATTAAATGTTTTGCCTTTACTTAATAGGTACGTATTCCAGACTCTTTTAAAACAAACATATATTTACTTAAAAATACATGATGAGACTGCAGATGATATTTGCATAAAAGATGTTTGGCTTCGTCTGTCTGCATCTTTCTTCTAATGTAGAAACCTTATTTTATTTAACTACAAGCACCGTTTTCAGTGTGGTATGAAGTATTCTTCTAGAAAATTTCTTTAGTTTTAAATTTTGGCGTCCATCTACTGACGCTGTGTGTTCTCACAACAGCTGGCAGACTGCCAGGCCTGTATAGCTTGCCATGATTGAATAAAATCCTAGCGTAAAGCTAGAGGTAATCGCTATAAAAAAAATAAAGCCCTTTTCTTGTTTATATTTGGTTGTTTACTCCACGATTTTTTAAACGTATTTTAACCTTCAATTGAGCCGTGCGGCTGTTTTCATTTAGCCTTTCCTTTAATATCGTTACCTATCAAAATTTCTAAACTTAATATTTTAAGAGAAAAGATTAGACTTTTTGTATGTTTGTTTTTAAGCTTTCACGCTAAAACGGCTATACGGATTTGGATGAAATTTGGCACATGGGTAGACTTTGACCTGGGTTAGGACATAGGATACTTTTTATACTGCTATTTCCACGGTATCGAGACTTATGCGGGTGAAACCGCGGGGTGCAGCTAGTAACATATAATTATTAAAATGTCGGTGCTAATGTTGGCCAAAAATCTGTGAGCACATACATGAAATTCTGTGTCATAGTTGTTACAATAAATCAGTTCAGTTGAATCCGAACAGTAATCAACATGAAGAAGACTACAGATGAAAATATCTTCGATAGAATTTTCTGGAAGCACGGAAACACCAGTATTTTAGGTTGTCATTCGTTTTATGTTTGCTGACTTTTAGAAAATATAGTAGCCAAGTCATAGTTCATAAGTTCTAGGCAACATCTGCGATTTATGGGTTAAAAGCGGTTATGTAAGCGATCATAACTATAAAAAAGGTTTATGAAACTGTGTAGATACTGAAATCTGCGTAGAAAACAATTTTTTGTTCCGAATTTATAGACTTGTAGGTATGCATGCTAGAAAAATGGGTAAGGAATAGGAGTAAATGTT
Source organism: Agrochola macilenta (assembly GCA_916701695.1). NCBI lineage: Eukaryota > Metazoa > Arthropoda > Insecta > Lepidoptera > Noctuidae > Agrochola > Agrochola macilenta. The sequence continues at coordinate 13,674,801 of OU753562.1, forward strand.
CAAACACAAGTATAGAAAATATACAGTGAGCATTAGATTTATGTTCAGGGTTCCCAAAAATCATCAAATGGGTACCGTGAGCAATTGGAATATTGTTATACCTACGTACGCGTACAAAGTAGCCAAAATATCTAAATGATGCAGTTTCTAGGTGAACTCGCAGCCAAAATGGTCCAAACATTCTCGGGTCACAACTACATTTAAATACATTATAATGGCATTTTAATTCTAACTACAAAACAAAATAACATTTCTGTTTATTCTGTTTTGCGCTCACTGCAGCGTCTACAAACATATACATTACATAGTCAAGCTTATAGAATATTCATTTGATTTCAAGTTTAGCCCATTAGTGTACTCACGAGTCGACAAAGTTGTTTCACAAAACCTTTTACTATAAATTATAACGTTGCTTTCTATACATATGCATTTCATGGTTACAGAAAAAGCTTTTCTGCTTTGGTACTTTCGTTTGTAAATGTACATATTCAAATAGATAAATAAACCGTCTAAAATATTTTCCTGTGTACCTCAGTTAGAATTTTCATATTTTTCACCGTTTTTTTTTTTTTGAGGGTGGGAAATTATCAAATAACTTCTCCCGCTCTGGGCGGAGCGGGAGAGCGTGTCAGACTTTTACTGACTAAAACCCACCCGTGTTTCCGTTACCTGAGTGCCGGGGCCGCGATATCCCTTTCGGACAAACTCGCAACACTGGCAGGATATTTTTCACCCTCAGACCACAATAAGTCAGTAACACCACAGTTAAGTATGCCGAAACTACACCTCCGCTCTGTGCATACACGCTCACACACACACATTTACAATCGAACTGCAATCAAACTACACCTCACTAAGTGCACACATGTTTCCGAAACCGGCTTCACGTCTCTGTTGACAGCGCTATGTCGTGGTTTTTTATTTAGTATGAGTTTTTCACCGTATAATTTGCAAGCGTAAACCTCAGGTAGGTGTACGGTTAGCTAATAATAGATTGTCGCCTCGTTTCCCAGGGTATTTAATTATTATCGAACGAATAAGTATGCCCAAACCCACCCTAAACCTAACCTATACGCTTATAAGTAATTAGTGTCGGTGTCCTGTAGGTACCCATTTCCTTAGAGGCCGCCAATTTCTTACTTCAACATAGACAACACGTCACACGCTTATTTTAAAAGAATGGGAGATTTTTGTTAGTTATAACTTCCTGACAAATTTAAGTTTGTACAATTTTGATAGATTTACCATGTTATTTTAAGATCATAGACTTTCTATATGTTTTCTTGTAATCTATGAGGAAAGAACCATTCTCTGTATTTTTTTAAATATTTAGGTTTCAGTAGTTTCGGAGAAAAGGGGGAAATGGTCAATATTCATTTATTTTCACAAATTATAAAAAAAATATATTTTAGTTCCTCACAACAAGCCCTTTCATTTGATATATCAAACGGTAAGAATGCAAAACTTTTTTTTTAATTTTCCAATTTGCCCCCGAAAAGTAACAAGTAGTTACACGTCTGTATTTGCGTCACATAAATTCATGCGTGTACCAAATTTCAACTAAATTAGTCCAGTATATTCGGAGCAAAGTGGCTGTGACAGACGGACAGCCATCCAGACAGACAGACACACGAGTGATCCTACATATAAGGGTTCCGTTTTTCCTTTTGAGGTATGGAAAAACGGGCCCTGAAAAGAACGATATTATGTTCTTTTGATATTTAACACTTTTCAGTTGGACCCACTACTTTTTAAACTACTATTACGAACAAAAGTGAAACGGAATTTCAGAATCAGCATTACACGCCTCAAAATTACACGAACACATACAATATTGGTGTAACTGCAAAAGGTCGTAATTACCGTAAAATATCAGGTACAAAGTGGAGAATCCTAACTGTACCCCGGATTCATTACTTTAATCCTAGCCACTATAAACCTGTCGGTCGCTAAGACAATGGAACCGAATCGAAGCGAATGTCCCACTTCACCGCCTTTTAAACGAATTTTCTTACAATTAGATTAACGAGGTTTTATTGGCAATGTTGTGGTACTTTTGTTCTGAGATTGGCGGCCGAATTAAATACACTTAGTTGATATGAAATATTTTGTTTTAAATTATATTTTATACCCTGCGAAGAGGCTCGGGGCTAAATGATAACAGCCGCACGGGTCGATGGAAGGTTAAGCTACACCTGCCGCGGTCGATTCGTGGATGGGTGACCATCCATTACATATCTAGACTCCTCCGATAAGCCGTTGGTCCCAGCTGTCATTCGTAGATCTTTGACTGTCGTTACGTGTAGTCAGAAGCCCGAAAGTTTAAAAACCACTCTTACCAAGAGGTATCGTGTTACTCAGTAAAAGGGTTGTGGAGGTCAGATAGGCAGTCGCTCCATGTAAAATACTGGTATTCAGCTGCATCCGGTTAGACTGGAAGCCCAACCCAACATAGTTATGAAAAGGCTAGACAGATGGTGAAGATGACACGGTGGAAGTTTGAGATGGGGTAGCTAGAGCGGCATCCTAATATGTCTCAGGATTTTCATCTGAAGACCTTAACATTGTGGACGTTTTAAATATTTTATACAGGGTAAAAGTCTGAGACGGTAGGTAGGGTGGCCACCATTTGGTTCTCAGCATTTTCCAGGATTTTTCGGAGGTTTTCAGATTTTCCGCCAAACATTGTGATAAATTTTTTAAGACTTTAGTAGGAAGACAGTCCGTAATCCGCAAGAACATTTTATATAAGGTAGATAAAGCCTACACGAGGTGTCAAATTAGACTCAAGTGAATTTAACCTTCTTTGTGACGCAAGGTCAAAAGCCTCGACTGAAATGTCCTTTTCATGCCGGTTTTTGCTCGAAATTAAATACCTTAGAACAAGGTACCTATTTAATTTCGGACAAAAGCTTGGATTTGAGACATATTTTTTTATTAACAATACGTTATTATGAAATGAGCACTGTTATTAAACAAACACAGTCATATCATTTTGTTTATTTTTCATGCTCATTTCAATTTTGTTTTCATAATATGAAATCTGCATAACTACAAAACCAATACCACAAAATAAATAATAAGTATGAAAATTTAAAACACAATACTCATTAACAGAGCTTTTTATTGTTCAGAAATCAGGCTACATTTATTTGATATAAAAAAATATTTACTTTGAAATTGGAAGTATTTCATTAATAGCCGGCAACAATGAAGCTTGTGAGGCAGCCATTATTTGCGCTGGCACTAATTACAGGGATAATTAACAGTAATAATATTTACCGTGGAATATTTGCCACATCAATGGACCTGTCCGAAAGTTAAAGCACCTGAATTAATCAATCGTAATATTTAAATGAGTTTAATACGATTTTACGCATTGATTATTATCGATGTGAATCCTTATCAGGAAATATGTACCATATAAGGCTGCCTGTCCATTGAAGCGGAGCGAGGCAGCGGAGAGGAAAATAGCAGCGGAGTGGAGCGGAGTTGCGGACAGTGTCTATCCATTGATGCGGAGCGAGGTAGCGGAGCGGAGTTACGGACTGTGCGGAGCGAGGTAGCGGAACGGTGTTGCGGACTGTGCGGAGCTAGACCGAGTTCACGTATTTTTCCGCATCGCCTCTCTGCTTCCCCGCTCCGGTTCCCAGCTCCGTTTCTCCGCTCCGTTTCCCCGCTCCGCTTCCCAGTTTTGTATGAATTTTTAAACTAGTAGTTCGCAAATCCCTATCCACTGAAGCGGTGCGGAGGTTCTATGCAATTCCATTGGTTAATATTGGCACACCGCTACTCCGCTCCTCTCCTCTCCACTCCAGTGGACAGGCAGCCTAAGTGATAAGTGTAAGCACAATTGGACGACTGCCGCGCGAAAATTAACTGTGCCACTTGTAGTGTTTGACAACTCTGTCATCCCGTTTAGCTCCGATGTTAAGAATCTTGGTCTGCATGTTGACACATGTCTTGACTGGCGAAAACAGGTCACGACTGTTAGTAAAAATGTCACCGGAACGTTGCGGTCGCTCTATCGGTTGAAAAACCTTCTCCCATAACACATAAAGGCAATACTTGTACGCACGGCTACACATCAAGCTATACATTTCCAGTATAAGCTGACCTCACATTGTACCGAAATCCTATACAATGCGAGATCAGCATAAACTGGAAATGTATAGCTTGATGTGTAGCCGTGTGTACAGTCCTTAATCTTTCCCATAATAGATTATGGTGATGTGTGTTACTATGACCTGAATGCAGATCTCCTCAATAAACTTGACCGCCTTCTAAATAACTGCATTCGATTCGTTTTCAATCTTCGTAAGTATGATTATGTGTCTGCGCACCGATTGCTTTTAAAATGGTTACCCATACGTCAGCGCAGAGAGTTGAGATGATGATGATGTTGTATTCTATACTACACTTCTCCTTCTTACCTGACTTCCCATGTTCAATACCTATGCTCTGCCCATAGTAAAAATCTTCGTTCTACCAACAATCGTCTTCTACGATGTCCTTCTCACCGTTCTGGTTTTATTCACTCTTCTTTCTTTGTCCAGGCGGTTTTTCTTTGGAATGCGCTCCCTCTTAAAATCAGGATGGCAACCAGTCGGTTATCTTTCAAAGTGAAGGCACGTGAACATATTCGTAAAAAGTTGGCAGAATCCTAATACCTATCGTTATTTCTCCTAACAAAGTTTATTCGGTTTATATGTACGTATATGTATGTATCTATGTATTAGTGTGTATTAATTTTCAAGTTATCTGTCCCTTATGTTGCACGTGCCATGTTTTGTCTCTGCATCACCCTAAGGTTGACTGGTAGAAAATGCCTCAGGCATTAAGTCCGCCTTTGTACAGTTTTTTTACTTGTGCATGAAGTTTTCATAAATAAATAAAATTCAATACGATTTTACGCATTAATAATTATATCGATGCTAATCCATAAGAGGAAATATGTACCATATAATTATGCACCATGTACATATTTAAAGGAAGACCTGTCTTGTGGCAACGGCAACACTAAAGGTGTGTCCAAACATTGAGCGGCAAAGAGACACATTTCTGCCGCGCTCTAGTTAGGAATAAAACCGACGAATGTTCGCGCGGCAGTCGTCACAATCACAATCACAGCGTGTGTTTGCAGTACACATCAATGTGTACTGTAACCATGTGTGTTGTTACTGTAGCCCTGTGTGATGTGTACTGTAACCGTGTGTGATGTGTATTGTAACCGTGTGTGTTGTTACTGTAGCCGTGTGCGATGTGTACTGTAGCCGTGTGTGATGTGTACTGTAACCGTGTGTGTTGTTACTGTAGCCGTGTGCGATGTGTACTGTAGCCGTGTGTGATGTGTACTGTAACCGTGTGTGATGTGTATTGTAACCGTGTGTGTTGTTACTGTAGCCGTGTGTGATGTGTACTATATCCGTGGATGATGTGTACTGTAACCGTGTGTGATGTGTATTGTAACCGTGTGTGTTGTTACTGTAGCCGTGTGTGATGTGTACTATATCCGTGGATGATGTGTACTGTAACCGTGTGTGATGTGTATTGTAACCGTGTGTGTTGTTACTGTAGCCGTGTGTGATGTGTACTATATCCGTGGATGATGTGTACTGTAACCGTGTGTGATGTGTATTGTAACCGTGTGTGTTGTAACTGTAGCCGTGTGTGATGTGTACTATATCCGTGGATTATGTGTACTGTAACCGTGTGTGATGTGTATTGTAACCGTGTGTGTTGTTACTGTAGCCGTGTGCGATGTGTACTGTAGCCGTGTGTGATGTGTACTATATCCGTGGATGATGTGTACTGTAACCGTGTGTGATGTGTATTGTAACCGTGTGTGTTGTTACTGTAGCCGTGTGCGATGTGTACTGTAGCCGTGTGTGATGTGTACTGTAACCGTGTGTGATGTGCTACTGAACCGTGAGTGATGTGTACTGTAACCGACTGTGGCCGTGTACTGTAACTCGAACAAATTGGCACGTTGTACTTTTTAACACCTCTAATGTAATCGGAACACGAAAAAAGTAGATACTTAAGAGAAAACTTACTTTTGTTCGAGTTCCAGCGCCATCTGGTGCGAATTGGGAGAACTGCCAAAACAAACTAACTATTAAGTTGCGAGAAAATCGGATACCAACTTGAGGAACGTACTTAAAGAAAGCCAACTTGCTATACCTACCTACATTCATGAAATTATATCCAGAAGTAACGCAGCTAACTACATCATTTCGAGCAGAATTTGTGCGCTGCAGGGCAAAAGGACTACATATATTAAATGGAACACTCTCGAGGTCCTCGCGATACAGAAGGCTGTCTTCCTTAGACTTTTGGATGGCCAGAGTTTTGTACAGATATTGCAGGGAAGCACGACTAAAACCAAGCTCCCAAGTGTAATGTGTTATGTTTTATGTGTGTTATTCTATATGGTATTTATGATGAGTCTTGTTACCAAAATTAAATCATTCATCTTAGAAACATATTCAAATATTTCAAGGGACATTGGATTTATATGTCCCTTACGACATTTGCATCGTGGATATAATAAAATAGTAAAATAGTACCGAAGTCAAAACTGAACATTAATTATTAAAAAAAAAAGTAATTGTTACGAGGTCGAACCGGACGAATCTGATTTTGAAAATATCGTTTTTAGATTTTATGTCTGTTTGTCAGGATGAATGTTCGGGATTGGCGCAAAAATGACTGAACGGATTAGCTGAAATTTGGCACACATATAGATTAACACATAGGGTACTACGTTCTCGTGAGATATTTTGCGACATCCATGAGGGCGAAGCTGCGGGCAAAAGCTAGTTATTATTATAAAAGCCTATTCTCTGATGCTTGCTCAATTTTTCTAACTTCTCAATTGGTGATTTCAGACCTTTAAGTTCAGGTTTATTGAAATCTCCAACACTCCAACTTATAAAGGAGGTACTTGAGTACTGAAATTGAAAAAGTCATAGTGATAGTTTGCCAGGGTTTGCACCGCATAATATACATATATAATATATTACTATAATAATAATATAATATTATTATAGTAATAATTATTATAATATTATATATGTATTTATAATATGCATATATTACTTTACTGTCGCGGCCTGCAACAAGGGCATTGATGGACGATTGTGGAAATTTAGACTGAGGCGAAGCCGAGGCTTAGTCCATCAATGCCTGGTTGCGGCCAAGCCTTGTATAGTAGTTTTCTCAAATAATTTGAGGAAATTCAAACTAAGTAAATTAATTATAAATTCCAGAATTAAATTGATCGAAGCGAACAACGATATTTTTTCACGCGCCATTATGTTCATTTGTTTATTTGCAGACCAAATCGAAAGAAATAAAATGTTTGACAAGTTACCTCCTTGGTTGCCATATGTTGTAGTAAAAAGTTAGTTCCATTTTTAAATAACACACGACAGATGTGAGTTCTCATAGTAATTTATTTGGCCGCTAAATACGACCGATATTCATTTTCATACAAACTCTGCCGGCCGGGCGGTCGCATGTATTCGGCCAGTACAGCAATTACGATTTATCTCGAAGAAGGTTGTTAAAACAATGCTCGAATTTCCAAGCATGTTTGAGAAAAACATATTTCCTTCGCTTTGATAACAAAGAAAACTGTAATCTATTAAAGCTCTTGTCAAACCAACAAGAACGAAGTTTTTGTATCCACTGTCTGTAAAATACTTCCGGGAGGATTTTGCAAAGAGAAGAACGGATATAGTTCGACAGAAAACTTGTATTATAAATCTTAGATTTCTACCATCTACCTGTCAATTTGAACATTTCTCAGATGACCATTAAAATATAACACTTCTGTTTTTACAAATCGTACCAAAATGCAAAGAAAACATTACACTTCATTATGAAACAGTCGGGTATGTAACACAGGATTTTTTTTAATAGTTATTTATGCAACTGTTGTATAATAAGGGTTATTAAAACACGAAAAGTATCACATGAGTGTTTTAATACCTAATTATGAGCAGTTGCATACAATACTTTATCTACACTCATGATATGAATCCTCTATAAAAGTTTCTGAAACCATAGGGTGTTGTACAGTGTTGTTAGAACTCTATGTAAATTCATGGAACGTTTAATAGCTGAGTAATTATAATAGAAACAAACAATGTATAAGTTTTTTTTATATGGGCGCTGTGGTAGTGAAACGCGCGTGCATAACAATATTCTTTTTTTGAAATTCATAAAGATATTGAGCAATGAGTAGTGAGAATGTGGGTTTTTGATGAGTAAGGATGGGATCGAAAAAGCAAAGGAGTTGCATAATGAAATTTGGTACAACATTATAACACTGTTACTATGACACTTGTTGTTTAAATGTTGGCAATAAGCTAACTGTTTCAGAAACTTTTATAGAGGATTTATAGCATGGGTGTAGATAATAGTTATTTATGCTATAAGTGCGGAAGGTAGGTGATTTCCGATGAGTGGCATTTTATTCACGAGCGAGCGCAGCGAGCGAGTGTATAAGTCGACACGAGTCGGAAATCATCTTACGCACGTGTATCATACAACGTTTTACTATGCATTGTGAGAGAAAAAAAAAAACTTCGACTTCGACTTCCACTTCCACTTCAAGTTCCACTTCCACTTCCACTTCCACTTCAACTTCCACTTCCACTTCCACTTCAACTTCCACTTCCACTTCCACTTCCAATTCCACTTCCACTTCAACTTCCACTTCCACTTTCACTTCCACTTCCACTTCCACTTCCACTTCCACTTCGACTTTGTCTTTGACTCCGCCATTGCCATCGCCATCGTCATCGATATCGTCATCGCCATCGCCATCGCCATCGTCTTCCCATCGCCGTCGCCATCGCCTTCGCCATCGTCATCGTTATCATCATCATCTGATTTGTAAAACTTTTCTCAAATAATAAAAACTCTTTGCAACGGGCTGACGACGGCCACCAAAATTAAAAAAAAACAGAAAAGTAAAAAGCACTAGTCAAAAAAAGTGACACTTTCCACACAAATTTACTGCTTGGAAAAGGCTCTTTTCGAGCAAATGCATTGTAAAATATCGTATGTAACTACATAAAAACCTAGCCTTTTATAAACTAATTGTACCTCTGCAGCTCCTACACGAAAAAGGTTTATTTTTGTTTCTAAAGACACGTACGAGTATAACGCTCCTTTATTAAATATAAAGCTAGGTGAAGCTACGTGCTCGTATTTTTCCAACTTCTAACGCCTACATTCAACTTTCTCTCCCTTTCTCCTTGTCAATACAAATTTGAATTCTTCGTAGTTAAGTGCGACGATACAACTTTTGCTCGCAGAAATCAACAAGAAAACTCGGTGACCCAAAAGTTATATTACACCTATATCAAGTTCCGAAGAACAATAAGGCTTTTTGGGAACTTTTGTCAATCAAGAACGCGCCATTCTTGAGCGCTTACATTAGTACAGAGTAGGCATTTCTTGAAATCACACTTTAGTATACTTTATCATAAACAAACACGTATATTGTGTCTGCCTCAATTTATGTACGAAACAATGTTTTAGTTGAAATAAATATTGTTGTATTTTGCATAATATTTCATTATGTAACAAAGGATAGGTATATGTCAGGCTATGTACATATTTATATACATAACGAACTATTCTAGTTCTGCCTAGTCCACACTTTGCCATCCAAAGGTTGTCTCGAATAATTTGCTGTGTTCGATGAGACCGGGAATAAACATTTTTAAGACGGAAAATTACTGTTTTGTATGGTTTTTAGGGTTCCGTACCCAAAGGGTGTAAAACGGGACCCTATTATTAGTAATAGGGTCCCGTTTTACACCCTTTGGGACAAACGGACGGACGGACAGCGGAGCCTTAGGGCTCCGCTGTCCGTCCGTCCGTTTGTCACAGGGCTGTATCTTTTGAACTGTAGTAGGTAGACACTTGAAATTTTCACAGAGTGTGTACTACTATGGCCACAATAACAGCACATAAGAAACAATAGTGCATTACAAGCCTAGTGGTGTGACCATCAGACTGCCAAGTCATAGGTCTCGAGTTCGAACCCAAGTCACGCATCTCTGACTTTTCGGATTCATGTGCGTATTGTATAATAACGGAACCAATAAAAAATGTTTTTTTTTTTTTTTGGCTTGGAAATCATCAAATGACTCCTCCCGCTCTGGGCAGAGCGAGAGGGAGTGTCAGACTTTTACTGACTAAAACCCACCCGTGTTCCTTCCGTTGCCTATGTGCTGGGGCCGCGATATCCCTTTCGGACAGACCCGCAACCCCAGCAGGCATTGGTCCTTCCGGACCCCGTCAGTACCCGGCATGCCTGAGAGACATTTCTCGACGGCATGTGAAGTCAGGTCAGTGGCCCATGGATGGCTTTAAAACTCTGTCACTAGGTTAGTCACTAACCACACGAAAAAGAAGAACAGCAAATAATAAAAATACAATAAAGTTAAAAATTCAAGGGGGTCCCGATACAAGCAATGTGTTTTTTCGTGTGCGAGTCCGGCTCGGACTTGCCCAATTTTTTTTACTATACATCCGTTCGGGTAGTTTCTTATGTTAATTCATAGCGTTATGAACTAATAAACCATGTCAATATATGACCTCTTGACTCAATAATTGTGTATTGACATGTTACGCCCTCATGTTCGCAAATTAGTTCACTATCTGTCTAGACAACATACTGCTAATTAAATTTCAATCAAATCATTCATGCCACTTAATTGCGATGTTATAAGTTAGGGTAATTATTGGCTATGTTATGAAAAGCTTTGAAGTAAAAGATAAGTTGAGATATACAGCATGTATCAGAAAGGCGTGGTACAGACCATTATACTGAACCACTTTCTCCATGAACCATTTTTTATTTTTTTTATTTCTTTTTATTTGGCGCAGCCGCAAGGCACACTTTCCTACTAATATCTTAGAACGCACTTTACACTTTAAACTTGTTTTTTTTCTTTTTTAATTTGGTTTTTACTTGTAGTACAATAGGTTGTGTTGTGTGCCTTTTAGTGTGTGCTAAATAAATGTATTTTCTTTTTTTCTTCATGCCACCAACATCGTAATCGCGAAAAAATTACCAACTGTCCCATAAAAAACGCCAAAACTTACTCGACGCCAGTACCTACCTGCTGTAAGGGGTTAAAGACGAGATAAAGATGTTGGTGCCATGGAGAAAGTGGTTCAGTTTTATGGTATGTACCACACCCTTAAATATCACCTTTCTGATATATTTTGAATGTGGAAGTAGTAAAAGTGAATATTATATATATATATGATTGTTTTCATTGCAGCATAAAATAATGTGGGGCTACTTGGCAGGGGACTATGTCCAGCATTGAACTAGTTCGATAATTTGGCTGAAATATACTGAGCGCAATCCGGCTAGCACTCGATTCATTTATTAAAAAATGCGCTTATTATCCACCCTCGCAAAACAAGTAATGATTATGGACTACGGTTCCTAATAACATAAAAAAACCTTTTTAAATTACGAGAATTCTCTTCTGAAAATGAGGTAAACTGGTCTCTAGAGTTATAATCAAGCCAGTGAAATAGGTACGTGGGTAAGGAATTCTTGATTCAAGATATAAACGAACTTGAATTGGGAGCATACCTAACTTAACATTTACGTCCTACGCAAATTATTCAATCTAAGTTGCTCCGTGATTTTAACCCCATGACATCAACTTACATTCCAACATTCATATATGTACAGAGTGTATGTAGCTTAGGTAGTATTTGTGTCCGAAAGCTCTCTTGAACAATACTATTCACATGACTCTAACCAAATTAATAACAGTTGACAGTCGATTCTTATTATCTTGATATTGGTCAAGTTTAGAAGCCCTTATCGCACCTCATTTGTCTTCTTACGCTTGGTAATCCTCGAAAACGAGCCCATTTCGTCGGTCAAACAAAAGGAGCTTATCTTTATAGGGCTAAAATTAAGCCTCTTTCCATTTACCTTTACCTGTCAAATTGTAATTTATCTTAGCTTGTCTTTACAACATAACTAATATACTTTAAAACATAAACAGACGTCAATCTTAACTGTAAAACGATTCTAAGATTACCAAAACAACATTAGGCGAAAGAAAACTAATAAACAACTAAACTAGAGTTACGAAACAAACAAGGCTCGATCAGCGTTGAATATTGCCTGTCTGGGTTTAGTAATAAACCAATACCAATCTGTTTACTCGAAGCAGTGCAAGAGCACCAGCTAAATAATAGCAGACATTCTCTAAATAATTAAAGGGGAATTAAATCGGATGCGCTCCCTCTCGCGGCAATCTGGAAGGATATGGTTTCACGACATCAATAATCCGTCGACAGTATAAGATACGGCTCCTCTCGTCTCGTGGCTAAATGAGATTTCTGAGAGTGTAAGCCTACAATTTCATAAGACAAGCGTATAGTATTTTCTGTCGTATCGGTACACAACCCGGTGTTTATATTGTGGTTTTTGTTTGCGTTTTAACCGTAGCTGCGTAAAAACATTTCAAAATGAACTACCAACAAACAGTTAATTTGGAAACGGGTTTTGACCAGCTGGTTTTGCTGAGCAGTAGGTTTTCTCGTTTAAAGGTAGGTATAAAAAAACACTAGTTCATTAAACACTTTTTGGAAGGAGCCTTCTGCAATTTGAAATTCATGAACATGAAAAATTGAAGAGCAACGAATTTCAGGCCTATTCAAATTCTCACTTCTTAAAATTCTCCGCTCGCAATACTTTATCCCGAACTCTGAGCGCATTCTATATTAACTTGCCTCTCTCAGATCTGAGAGTTAACTGAAAGTTACGTGGCACGTAAATTATAAATGAAAGCAATATGTTTAAATAGGCCAGCTCTTCAGATTCGAGAGTACATAAAACTTTCATAAACACCTACTCAAACTGAATTTATAATTGATGTAACAATGAGGATAAATGAGACTTTCAAACTCTCTTTGTACTTCTCAGAATTTTCATTTTCAATTTGTTTCTCTGTCTATTATACGATTTGTTTGTTGAACCAAAATCAAAATAAATACTCACAACAAAACTATTGACCGTTTCAAGTTTCAAAAGGTAAATAAATTAAGTAATTGGTGTCACGTCAAAGTTGTGATTAACGATCAGTCATTAAACATTAACATTTTGAAATAGGTAATATCACAAACAAAAGCAATATTTATGAGCATCCCAAATTCATTCCAGGAACCAATGCCAGAGAATTTTCTCTCAGTTTCATGTAATCAATAACAAATGTAATGGAGCAAAAAATATTCACCATTCATCCATGTCATTATGTTAACTATGGTTGTTTTGTGAACTCAAGTTTCCACAGATACCTTCCTCTTCTTCACAATAGATTTAATTCAAAAATCTACGACAAAAGGTCCTTTCTATTAACTCTTATTGCTTGTGTCATAAGAATCAAGTTCGCTTAGCTCATTCAATGTCGTTTTTAATCAAAGCCCTTCGAACTTCTGTTTTGTTTTCTTGTTTGTTTTACGTTAATAGAAAAGTTTTTAATTGATACCACTCTTTGTTTGTTCTTCGCGTAGATCGATAGGCTACCTGAATTGTGAGGTCTGAAACCCTACCTTAAGGGAACTATTTTAAGAAAAAAGCTCAACACAAGGTCTGCTCGTTTGAAAGTAGAAAGTTTTTATCTCGTTTTACCTACCAACCTCGGCTCTTATGCACGAGATGGTGGGTTACAATCCGGACAAGTACAAATGTGACTTTACAATCCATATGTAGTTTCCGAGTTGATTTTGGACATTACTGACATCGGTCGTGAGGAAACCTGGACTTATAGTTAATTATATGACGTAGGAGGGTATGTGTCTCTTTGGGTATTTTCAGCCATATTTTAACTACTGTGGGGTAGTATTGGTTATAGCGCAATAGAAAAACCGTTTACAGTTCAGATTTGATTATAATTTAGATACTATCAAATTAATCACACTAGCAATTCACACACGACAGAAGTATTCGGAATGCGCGACAGTTTCTAAACGTGTTCACTGCTTAACCGCCACCGATGAACTTTGCTTAGCTCCAACCGGTCCGAGCGTTATGTTGTAGATTGTGTCGAGTCGGGTAGGCGGCGTTGGCGTCCCGATTAGTCAACTCAGTAACGTATTTCCGACTTAAGTCAAGCGTGGTGATAAATGCTCGTGCCTTCTCTATATGAGAAGAGGCCTTTGCCCTGCAGTGGGACAATAATAGGCTAGTATTATTATGATATGAACTTAAAAGAGTTGCAAAAATACATATATTTTAATTATGAATTCAGAAGCATTCTCCACTATGCCCAACATGTACAACTACCAACTAAAACAAATCACTAGCTCGCAAACGTTTACAGCGAATGTTTTTTATCTCGCCAGGCCAAGGAGCAACCCATTTCAAAACAAACCGAACAAAAAACGGTACTCCCAAATAGCCCAACTCACCCTTTTCAGTATTCAACAAGCACTTTAAAAGTTTTGGTGGAAATATTCAATGAGGCCCAGTCGCCTCAGTTCATATGTGGGCGTGTACGTGCCAACAACATGCGAAGCCCGGGGCTGCGAACTGCGAGGCTCAGTGTACTCTCTATGCCCTGTTTAAGACTTGCTTATCGATGGCACGTTTCTCGAGTTTAAAGAGAGCTTAGAAGAAAGTGCGAGGGTTCCTTCCCTGTTATTGTTCTCGCATTGGTGATGATTTGAAAAAACACCTACTGGTGGATTTTCAAAAATTGGCTAAAAATTAGAGAGTATTAGGTTACATCACATAACATCACCCCTGTAATACCCAGAGGGTGAGGCAGAGCTGTACCTAGTACACCCACATTTTACCAGTTATTTTTAAGTCATAGAATAGAAATTGGGTAGAAAAATATGAAATGCCAATGAAATCAAATAATATAAATTTATTGGAAAGAGTTTAAGTAGGTTCACCAATTAGCTTTTTTTATAGATTGAACAACAAAAGAGAAATTCTTAATTATCAAAATTCGTTGTATTGCTCGAATCAACAACACAGCTATGTAATAAGGTGGATTGTTTATTTAGGTACTGATTTTGATTGATTACATAAACTACCTTAATTAATTAATGTATTCAGCACACTTATTTAGTTTTCGTAAGCGTCAAAGTTTCTCTAATGTTAATTATGTTTTCAGTGTTTCAGTAATTATCACTTTTGAGCGAAATGCTACGCAACTCTCTGCTGGTAGGTACTTTGTATTTTCCAGCAATTTTCCTAAACAAAATATAATATAGGTACACATTTCCAAGAACAACTAAATACGTACTACATAAGTACACGAAATAAACCACTCTAAGCTTTATTTAATGAAGAGAATTTGAACATAAGGTATAACTATACATTCCCGCTAAATCCCGCTACGATACAACATGCTTATTTATCAAAAGCATAAAACTAATGTTGCCGCACAATTTCTAATGCAGTTTGTTTGCGAGTGTACACAGAGTTGCGCTGACACAGACATTCAAACATGTTTGCATGGAGTTTGTGCGCGAGTGCGGGGCAGGTACAGGTAGTCACACAACTCAAACTACAAAATCTCATCGCTTACTGAACGACTTTGCTGTTGGGACATAATATTTCTGTGAACAGTTTAGAGACTCGTTCAAATTTTGTGTACAACGACGAAAATAGGGCTGGCAGATGCGATATCAGCCTTTTATTTATTTTTATTCCCTGTGATTCTTTCTCCTTCCTTTTTTTGACACTTGTACATATTATTAATATTTTAAGACTTCGTTTTTCAACATGTTAATGTTATCTTGGAAATTAAAATTGTATCAGTAATTGGGGTGAAGATAACTTTAAAGTAATGCAAGCGGTAGCGGTACGTTTTTTATTATTTAGCACCACTATTAAGGTCATTTTAATTACTTAAGAGACTGCCTTCTTTAATAATAAATCTACGAAACTTTATTCATTGAAGATATTAATAGTCAAAATGCCCTAAACCGGATACCTTCTGTTTTTAACAACCCCGACAAAAACTGAAAAATGCTCGATGAAAGCTCTATTTTCCGCGTGACTACGGACGTGCCAACCCTTGTCATGTGTAGAAGCATGAATTTTGTTGCAAAATTTTAAAATGCTGAAAAGGATTTTCATTTTGGTCACGTCATGCTAAGCCTTGTATGCTAATATGTTGGAGATAAACGTAGCAGACCGATAGCTTTCAGCGGAAGATGCACAGAAAACTGAGAATAACTTACGTGTGAAAAGGATCAAGAAGTAATTCTGGGTAATAAATACGCTTACTTACTGCCCTCCTCTGTCGTACTGTGATACTGACCTGAAAACACAAAAAAATAATTTAATTTCAATGTAAATTGGAAATTAATATGCTCGTCAATCATGCATTAACAAACATGTATTGAACTCGCTTAATCGAATGATACGTAAACCTCAAATAGAATTATTCGACATGAATGGTTATGCAATTAACCCGTTTTCCTCGAAAAAAGGTAGGTTAATTTCGACAATATTGATAGAATTCTGGAAATAAAATACAGTCGAAATTAACCTATCATCATACACATTTAAATTAAAACCAACCAACACATTATGTAAAACAATAGCCAAATTTATAGTTTAAATTAGCCAATGTAGTTTCATGACACCACTAAATTTCGTTTTTTAATCCCAGATACTAATTTGACAGGTGCAAATGTCAAACTCCAAATTGAAAAAAAACAAACAACCATCATTAATTGTAATGTCAAATTATAAAAACGAACTATACACATAAATATTCTACCACCTGTCACATTATTATAGTATTCAATCCTAACCATTGATCTAAACATACTCGTAAAGTTCAATGCCCTCGGTCAGTCCATAAAACACATAGGTAGGTATGTGACAAAGGTGATATGAGTCCATTGGCTAGTCGGGCCAGTGAAGCGACGGATTGAAGCTCGCTCCAAGAACGTTGTCAATGGAACTGTAGCATTACTAACGAAACTCCTGACATAAACAGCATTCTACTAACTAGGTATATGAATACCGTAACTAGTATATAATATTTCTGTACTATTTTTGCGGTTTTTTTTGCATTAAAGTACCTAGTTAAAGTACAATATGTTTAATTTTGTTGAATAGCGTATTAAAATATTGAATTAAGTAATTCACCCCATAATACAACAACTAAATTCAAAATTTAATGTGTGGTATTTAGATGATGGGACTCTAGGAGGCGACGTAGATAGTGTTCTAAAAGATCTCCAATTTCTAAAGCAGCAGTTCCAATCTATCGGCCTCGACCTCAACTTCTCAAAATGCGAAATTTACCTTTGTGACAATACTGACAGACAATTGACCATTCAGAAATTTAATTCAATTACCCCAGATATCAAAATTTTGGAAAAAAGTTCACTGCACCTCCTAGGTTCCCCAATTTTAGAAGACAGTTTTTCACCTTTCATTGACGGAAAAATTGAACATTTTAACGACATTTCGGATAGACTTTCTAAAATTAACTTACATTCGGCATTCACCCTTATCAGATACTGCTGTTTCGGTCCAAATTTTATGTATTTTCTCCGCTCTTCCTCTCTATGGAAAAAGCCACACCTTTTAGACAAAATTGATCAAATTATTCGAAGTACTCTGACATCAATTATAAATGTGGCATTGGACGACCGCGCGTGGCTGCAAGCTACACTACCCATTCGCTATGGTGGGCTCGGCGTCCGCAAAATTTCTAGTGTAAGCTTACCGGCGTTCCTGTCCTCGGTCCACAGCACCGAAAAGTTAACCAGAAAGATCTTAGCCGCTTCTCAGGTTGACTCTGAAGTGCCGTGTTTGACTGATGCGATGAACGCCTGGAAAGTGGCTTGTCCGGATACGGAGAAGCCCGAAAACCCGTCTTCCCAGAGACAGTGGGATGAGCCGCTCTGCAGGTTGGTACGGAATAACCTCTTTAATACGTCCACCAATACTGCTGAGCGTGCCCGCCTGCTGGCTGTGGGAGAATGGGAGTCGGGCCTCTGGCTTCAGGCGCTACCGTCACCCAACATAGGCACTATGCTGGGTGACACCACTTTTCGGCTCGCTACAAGTCTGCGTCTGGGCGCTCCTTGCGGGGCTCCGCATCGCTGTCAATGCGGTGAAGCAGTCGACCGCCTCGCACACCATGGCCTTTCCTGCAGCAAGAGCGCTGGTCGGTTGGCACGGCACGCAAGCATTAATGACATCATCCGTCGGGCTCTTGTCACCGCCGGGGTGCCAGCTGTTTTAGAACCCAATGGCTTGGCACGCGACGATGGGAAGAGGCCAGATGGAATGACCATTATGCCTTGGAAGTTGGGTAGGCCTTTGGTGTGGGATGCAACCTGTGTCGACACCCTTGCGCCATCCCATCTTCCTAGCACGGCGGGCTGTGCCGGGGCGGCTGCTGCAGGTGCAGAAAACCTCAAACGGCGCAAATATAACAACCTTATTGGTAGCTATATTTTTGAGCCGTTTGGGGTTGAAACACTAGGGCCGTGGGGTCCGAGTGCTCATCGAATATTTCGGGACATCGCTAAGCGGTTGGTCGACTCTTCACGTGACCAGAGGGCTGGCCAATTCTTAGGCCAAAGAATCAGCATTGCCATCCAACGTGGCAATGCTGCCAGCCTTTTGGGCACTTTTCCCGCTGACAGCGATGCGGACGAATTTTTTGATGCCCAATGAGCTCTTCCCTTTATTTTATTTAATTTTTTTCTTTACATTCTTGTACATAATATATATAATAGTTAGTTGTAAAATAAATTGTATACAGTCACGATTATTCAAATAATTAAAACATAACAAGTAATTACTTAATTCAATATTTTAATACGTCAATATAATGCAAAAAAACGGGTGAAGGGGCAATCGGAGCACCGATCGCGGTCGATGCGTAAAAAGTCGAGATGGTTAAAAGAAACTCACACTAGCGCCCCAGAACGAATGGAGAAGAACTCCATAGAAATACTGCTATGTTTAAAAACCTAAATTCTAAATCCAGTTAAATAGCAGGACGCATTCTGTGGTCTGATATAATTTTATACAAATTAGGAATGAGGTACCTACTCGTATATGTTCAGAAACAAAGCAAAAACTACTTAATAATTCATCATGTAGCGGTTCAATATTATTTTGTAGTGGTTAAATTTATAGCTGAATTATTACATTACTAAAATATGATGCAATGATTTCCCAAAACAGAAATATAATTAGTTTTGCTTGTAGGTACCCTAAATTACTCGTATTAATATCGTACATAGAGTACATAGAGTAGAGTTCGTAGAGTAGTATATTCTTTGAACCATATATTATAATTTCTGTTAAATTTCAATAGTTACTTCTTCTGTATTTATTGACAACTTTAGTTGATTTGATAGTCGTGCGCTCGCGTCGGTCGCTTGTCACCATAGATAAATAATAGTCTATACTATGGACAAGTGATGTTGGAACGTCGGGCGTCTAAAGATTAATTTATTTATTATTTAGTTTCAGTTTTTATTTGTACAATTTTTTTATTATTATTTTTGTTGCTTTTTGTTTTATTATTATTTGATATATTTAAGTGAGTCCGTAGTTGTGTCCGTGACACCACAGTGGGCCCTATCAGAATACTAGCGCTGCGGTATTTATTTTAAAATATCGCCGCATTATGCTGAGATAGTGGCCTTTTTGGCCTCGCACAGGTCGTTACTATGTTTGTATTTTCATGTTTTTTATATTTTTTTATTATTATTTACTGTTTGTATTTTCTGTGCGTGTCCCAAATAAAATATTTTTCTTTCTTTCATTCTTTCTACATTTAACCATTTGGTGGTACATTGTCATCCATTATTATTTTACTGCACAGCATGTGCTTATATATATTCTCAAATACAGCTTTTAGTAAATGGAAAAAGTTCGTTTAAAAATAAGTAGGTACACCATAAAAAAGAAAACCGACGTTAATCAATCAATCTGCCTAGCCTTTTCCCAACTATGTTGGTTTCGGCTTCCAGTCGAACCGGATGCAGCTGAATACCAGTATTTTACATGGAGCGACTGCCTATCTGACCTCCACAACCTAGTAACTGGCTAATACGATACCCCTTGGTAAGACTGGGTTCGTCGGAAGCCCGGAAGTCTGACAAGACTTTCGGGCTTCTGACGACCCGTAACAACTGTCAAAGATCCACGAATGACAGCTGGACCATTGGCTTATCGTGCTTTATAATAATTATCAATAAATTTAAAAAAAAAACGGAAAAGCTCCAGCTCAAATAACGTGGATTTACTTTAGTAATTCCATCCACTTTTCTCAATAAAGAAAACACGAAAATGCAGCAAGAAGAAGATGCATGTCTCTTAATTCAAAGAAGATGTACATAAACTTAACCCATAATGATATATTGAGGTTACATCTAGAAAGCGTATCACGTAATAAGTATATTTGAACACCAAAATCCAATCTCCGCCGCGGACTATCATATCCCTAAATTCATTTCAGAATCTACTGCACACAATCGTCCAAATTGAGACCCATTACAAAGAAGATATATTTGGCTAACCACGTATTCATAGTCTAGACTCGTCGACGGGGCCTAAACTACAGCGGGCATTCGTTTCACCTTGGCACGCAATCCTCTCGTTTCTGGCTACACTATAAATATTTGTTTGTTTAGACGGGCGTGTTAAGCAGTTATTAATTATTTGGTCCCAAACTACAAGAATGCTTTGCGCTTTTTAATTTTGTTACATAGTTTGCTGACAAGAAGTAAATTAAAGTTGGAGTTGGTGACAACGAAAAATTATGTTTTGGTAAAGCATATGCATGTAAGAATGTAGAGATTGCATGTGTTTTGAAATAAACTTTTGTAAAGGTATTATTTTGTACTTGTGTCACATTTTAAATTGCATAAACTACAAAGTCATGATTCATTTGAGTTTATTTTCCTTTGAATTTATATATACGTATATAAATAATGTAGGTATATATTATAGTAAATATGTATGAATGTGTATTATAAGTTTCTAAACTATTTATGTACTTGTTACCTATTTCATTTATAATTCATTATTGTCTTTTTAATATTTTTATTATTATTATCTCCTCTAAATCGGAGCACCTGCACCTTATCTCTTCACCACCCTTGGTTGAATGGTAGAAAATGCCTAAGGCATCCGCCTAAGGCGGATATCCGTATAAGGTACAAAGATCCGCCTTTGCCAACCACACTTTGCTAACCATATTGTGTGCGAGAAGTTTAAATAAATAAATAAATAAAATTTGGTCTAAAAAAACCGGCCAAGAGCGTGTCGGACCACGCACAATGAAGGGTTCCGTAGTTGGGATGAATATAACCCAAGGACAAACTTAACATTGTAGTTGAAAAATTTAAAAATATGTTCCCCCATACATTCCAACTGCAAATGTAAGTTTGTACGCACAATATTGAGTGATTTACCATGTTATTTTAAGTCCATAGACTTCTTATAGGTTTTCCTGCAATGTATAAGCATGTAACTATTTTCTGTATTTTTGCAAACTTTTAGGCTCTTTAGTATCATTGGGAATGGTCAATTTTCATCAATTTTGTTATATATCTTTAATAGCATTTTTTTTTTTTTTTTTAATATCCTCCCAAATTTCAACTTAATCGGTCCATTAGATTCGGAGCAAATTGGCTGTGACAGACGGACAGACGGACACACAGACAGACAGACACACGAGTGATCCTTTAAGAGTTCCGTTTTTTTCCTATTGACGTACGGAACCCTAAAAAACCTCAAATGTATTAGCTTTTAAACTGTCGAGTAAAAACTCCGGAGGCAAAAATTTATGTTCTATAAAACTTTTAAGTAGAAGATACTTTAATAAGAACGGTAACACAAATTAGATTAATACAAAATTTTCAATTAAGAATCCTTTTAGCCTACTTAGTTAATTGTTTCGAAAGCACCTACTTTAAGGGAAGAAGGTTGAGTGGTTCGATGTTGAGGAAATATCGAACCTAATGGGGGTTGTAAGTAATTTGTGTTGACAACGTTGACTTACGGAGTTGCGACCTTGCGACTTTATCAGCTTACGATTGGAGGCTGCGTTTGTGTTCCACATCGGGCTATTCAATAACTGCACAGGCTGTGCCTTAGGTAAATAAAACTGTATATATTTAGACGTCAAAAGTGTATGGTTAAGTAGACGAACATCATAAGTTAATTTTATCACCTTAAAATTGAAACGATTAATGCCCCAGAGATTTTTATTAGACAATGAATTTAAATTCTAAGTATAAAATTTTTGTGTGTTGAATGTGTTCACAGTAAAATAATCATATTAGATATCTAAGAAAGAAATAACCTCTCTTCCTTACCATACATTTAACGAAGTGCAAAAGGAAAAATGTCAAGTAGGAGATAATTGGAAATGTGAAAATGCAAAATGTCGTGCGCGATAGAAATCGTGCCTTGCCTTCAAATATTTGTTACGGATGGTCACGTATCGGGTTCAACTTTATACCTGTGACTGTGAAACTGTCTCATACTCAACTTATTTCGAAGGACCATGAGTTTCTTTGTTATCTTGGGCAATTTATTTTCTAACGTTACATCTATGCAGATATTTGAAATGTACAATTATAGCTATGTGAGCGAAAATAATATGTTCTGAAGTTAGTTGTGATGAACAATGCTCATCGTCCTATCTGCAATAGTTAACAGTGCGATAGTCTAGTGCAAGTCTCACTCCATTTTTATGCTGATCGTGATGCCTAACCTAATCCATTCCTAACAATAAACATAAAATTCAAAGACAATAAGCTTTACACGGAAATTGATGACCATAGAGCGAACATCAGACACAAAAAGTGTCATCATTCATTCATAGCTTGCGATAAGACCACCTATTCGCTTTAATTTTTTAAACTGGTTTGAATTTCCTTTCTTTAGCATACAACAAATAGTATCCTATCCATTCCTGAAATAATAAAACACCTCCCACAACATACTTCAACTTGCATGTTTAATGGTGTGGTAGAGGTTACACAAGAAACCGACTCCAATAAAGTTCAGAAACAGACAGACGATGATATTAAACTAGGCCGTCAGAGCTCAGAACAAAGAAGAAGATAAATTAACGCAATTTGAGTTCTAACACTAATTTGCTGGAAGTTTGCATATCTTAAGAGATTTACTGCAGCGTCTTGAAAGTTTGGTAGATTTATATCTACCACTTACTTACTTTCTCTGAGACTCGCGCACATATCAGGGAAGCATGTTTGGGGACGTAGGTGGAAGGTATTCCACCTGTCTCCTTTAACACGTATTGGAGGTGAAGTTGTAATCATGAGCGCAAGTGAAACTCCAATTATCATAGTTTAAAGCTAGGCACACTAGTACACATATAACTAATTAAACTAGTAGGGACAAAATAAACTAATGATCTAAAATATAGTCTGTGTCTCGCTACGGTTGGCAAGCAAGCTAGCGACGCTATTCCAAGGGACGCTCTCTATGGGTAACGTCCCGGATCGTGGCTTAGTGTTGCCACTCAACAAGGGTGCGTTACTTACTAACTTATAAATACTTATCTAAACTAATACACATGAGGCCACGTATACTAATGTGCGTTCACAATTGCTCAATATGTGACGCCACACCGCCCCCCCACGGAGAAAGATAATCCGATTTAGGAGAAATCCTTGAATTTGACTCGTCTACCAGAGTGGTATATGGTAGTTTTGTAGTTGTTTGTGCGTTTGGAGATGGATCGGGCTGTTTAGGTTGGTTCTGCATCTACTTGTGTTTCGTGATCTGCAGTTGTTACGAGACCGGGATTGCCCGCACGTTGATAGTTCCATTTTCCGGCTCAGCTCCTCAATTCGTTCTACCATTTGGACGGACGAAGGTGTATCTGCTAATGCGTAGATGTTTGCAGGTCCTGGCTGAGCCTCTACAATTTTGTCAGCGATGTCCGCTATCCTGTCAAGGCTGAGGCAAGCGGCTAAGCCATAATTGATGCAAGGTGATGTCATCAGTCAGTGTATTGCCTGCGAGTGACCGTAGGTGACGGAGGAACTGTGACGGTTTTCCGTCTCCAAGTTCTTCGTCACTAAGAAGTCGTTCAACTCGCTGCTTTTCACAAATTGAAAAGCGATTAAGTAGAGTTTCCTTCAATTTCTGATACTTGCCTACAGCAGGTGGGTTGGTGACCATGTCCTCGATTTCATCGGCTGTTTTGTGGTCGATTTGGCTGAGAATATAACAAAATTTTGTGGCATCCGCTGAAATATCAGCGAGAAGAAATTGTGCTTCAGCTTGAACAAACCATACTGCTATTCTATTTGTCCATAAGAGTGGCAGCTTGATAGAAACTGCCGCAGCAGTAGCGAAATGAGGCTTTGGCTGTTCTTGTAGGGCAAGGAGAGCTACGGTTTCAGCTTCAAGCGCTGCTAAGAGTGCTAAAAGGGAGGAGGCATATACTCAGCAGTGAGTGGAACAAGGCTGCCAATGATGCTGATGATGATGATAATACTTACAGTTCGCGTCAAATCACTTTGCCGGTCTAGTAGGCTACAAATGACTACGCAGTAGTCAATCTTACTTAAAAAACAGTAGCGCACGCGCAGCCTGGCTTCAGAACGGCGAAGTTATTTGACGCGAACTGTACTTAATTACAATGAGTCATTCATATGCTTGCCGTCTGTGTTTCCAGACGATTTTTGGGTTCAAATAGTCCTATATATCCGACGTTGCGCGAATATGCAATCGGTGGCGTGCACATGTCACTTTTTCTTTGGAAAACCGGAAAGCGCCCTCTGTCGGCGCGACCACGCGTCCAGGTTCACCGAACAAAAAGTTCGAACGATCGTGTATTCGCCTGACGATCGCTTTTTTTAACTAAAATCGTCTGGAAATCAGAGACAGCAAGCCTTATGAAACAGTATTTTTTTACTATGGCGCATTATTAATCTAAGCAAACATATTTCAATTATCGAACTTATTTTTATGTTTTCTTCACAAAAGTTTTGCTGGATGAATAGGCACTTGAAAAACACAGTAAATTATTAAAATGAGACGTACTAAAAGATGAGATCTAGTTTTATTATACTTTTCAAGTACCATCTAGAATCTTGATTGCCAAAAATCCATAATAAACTTCTTACTTAAAATAAACTTTTCCATTATGAAGTCTCAACTAGGTATTTAACATTTCTATCAATCTCAATTTTATAAAGTTTTGGACATCTTCATTATCAGTTTCGAGGCAAGAGATGCTTGAATATTGTAATTACAGACTCTGTTTTAAGTACCCTCAATCACGCAGATTTTCATCAAAATATTTCAAACAGTTACCTACCTTTTTTTATTGTTACATAGGTACTGTACTTGTCTGCACTGTATTTGTCTCAAGATTTTCTAAATACTGTCTCGTTGGTCTTGTGGTTGCAGGCGCTACTGCTGACTCAGAGGTTTTGGGTTCGATTCCCGGGTCGGAAAATGTGTAACCCTTCGGGGAATACCGACGTGATATTATGTTACTCGTATTTCCTTTGTTTTTATTTCCTAAATAACGACCTCAGTTTAAGAGCTTGACAAAACTCAAAAGAAACCAGTGACTTACACTCTAAAAAAAAACAGCCTAGTTTAATTCGGATCACGCACAATGAAGGGTTCCGTAGTTGGGATGAATTTATCCCAAGAACAAACTTAACATTGTAAGTAGTTGAAAAACATGTTCTCCCATACATCGTCAATTCCTGCAAATGTAAGTTTGGGGAGCAGTGTTATTTATTTCATCACCGCTGATCTCAAAACGGTAAAGGAAAACAGCGTGAGGCAACCAGCATGTCCTAGAACCAAAAATTCGGAGTCATGTGACATTTACCAACCCACACTGGACCCGCGTGGTGAATTACGGCCCACTCCCTCTCACAGAGAGGAGTCCGGTGTCCCAGGAGTGGGAATATTATAGGCTGAATATGCTATGGTAAAAGTGAGATGGTAAACACAAAAAAAAAATGTGATAAAACTACAAATTAACCATTTCCTTTACTTGTGTTGTGAGACCTTGCTTCTGGCCAAGCTATACGGGAAGTACCCTATAAGTTTTGATTTATTTGTGAGTATCAAAATATGTAGCATAAATGGCTATTTTAGAGCTCCAACGGACCGTATACCTACATATTTAATATTAATTTCAGCTTTATATCTCCATGCGTTCCCGAGAAAAAGCGTCTTCACAGACTGACAGACAGGCTGGCGGACAGACAGACAACGAAAGGGTAAGGGTACCGTTTCTTCCTTTTGAGGTACGGAACCCTAAAAACAACAATGTATCACGAAGGTAACAATGTAATAAAAACCTATCAATTTCAAGAAAACGTTTTCCAACTATTGACTGCGTTTAAAAACATTGGCACACCCTAAAAGGCGTGTTCAATATAGTGCAGGCAAGTCGCGGGGAGCGGCCATGAGTCCCGGGGTCCCGGACTCCCGTTACATTTTATGTGGCCATCAAACGCCACCGTGCAGTCAACCGGAACTTGGGGAATATTATGTAATAGCTTACTGACTCACTTATTAAATATGTGAGAAGAATTGGCTAGCATCAAAGTTTGTTGTGGTCATTGTTTTTTTTTTGGAAATGTTTTACATGAAAAATATTTTTTTGAATTTACTTGTTCTGTAAGTCATTGTCATTTGCCTAGCCTTTTCCTTTTAGGTTGAGTTCAGCTATCAGTCTAACCGGATGCAGCTGAATTATTTTACATCGAGCGACTGACTATCTGACCTGTTCAACCCAGTAACTGGGTTAACACGATACTCCTTGACCACTTGATAGTTGTTTTGTAGGTAAACACTTTTTTTTTTCATAAGGTCGTTGTCCAATATTGAAGAGATAGCTTAGGATATATCCACACAAAAAATATAGAGAAAATGGATGAACGTTCGTGAGAGGAAATTCCAACAAACCTTGCCGGCTTTGATTTTTTTTCAGCAGATCTTTGACTCATATTACATCAAAAACATACATCCCAAAATATTTGCTTAACTGAAACCCTCCCCTCTCCCAGACGGCGCTTATATAAATATTGCATGTAAAGATTTCATAACATTCAATACCACGAAATGTAATAATGCTTAAACAGGCAGTTCCGCACTCGGTACTATGAGATAAATCTTAAAAGCCTCAACGCGTCGTGGAATTTTCCCATTAGATTTTATGGATTTCTCTCTTGTCCGCACATTAAATTATAACCGGAGGGTAAACTGTACTAGGGGATAGAATTTTAATTTCACCATTCTGAAGAAAAACACATTTTACAGTGAAAACCCAAAAGTCTACAAAAAAACCAAACAAACTTGTCAAGGGGTATCGTATTACCCAGTAAATGGGTTGCGGAGATCAGAAAGGCAATGGCTATGTAAAATAACGTCCGGTAAGACTGGAAGCCGACCCCAACACAGTTGGGAAAGAGCTAGGCAAATGATGACAGTGAAATGAAATTTGGCAGAGACACCGATTTCTTGTTTACTTGATTTGTAAGTAAACCAGAATACTCGCGAAATTTCGCGGATTTAAGTATATTATGGCACCTCTTTAGGTCATGAGCTATCCGAATATCAGAAAATATTTGGCCTAGGTCTTAAGGGGAGGCGTGAAAATTGATTCGCTGTTACATTGTAAGTATAGTAGATATGTAAATTAAGTAGACCTAAAACACGCCTAAATCCATTAGGAGATAATGTAAACATTGTGTACACAGTTCAACAATACGAAACGCAAACAAATCTCGGTCACGCGAGGCTTTGCGAGTATTTCGCGAAACAAAAGACTTATTTATTTAAGGAAGCACTCAACGGTAATTATGTTATGAGGTTGTACAAGGTCAGGTCGGGTAACGAGCGACGACGCGGAGCAAAGCACTGTGCTCCAGACCGGGATTACTAAATGAGAGCCGATGAAAGACTTTTAACTTAACGAAGATTTTAAAGTGTATTTAATTTAAAAGGTTAGGACGCGGGCAAGAGAGCACTTAAAGCACTGTCTACTTACACTTTTAAAGCTTGAGTTACTTATCTTTATTCTTATTAAAGATCGTAACTGTTTTGTATTTTTTTTTACTGCTTTTAAACAAATATTCAGGAGAGCAGCCTTCAGTAAAAATAAATCAAAGCAATCTTAGCTTGGATGCCATAGCTGAGGGGAGAGTGCCATGTTTCAAAACGGCCACTTTTTCTCGTCTCAGAAATGCAGTCGACAAACAAATTCCAAAAGTAAATGAAAATTTTCCATGCAGCCGTATTTACAGAAATTTAATTAGAGTCGCCCTCTAGAGGTGCCCTCGGCATGATTCCACGCATTTCGTTGATGTTTCCTCGCATATTTCCCCCTTTTCATTACTTTCTGAGCGTTTTTTGTTTTTGCTGAAATAAAATATTCAGCTTCAAGAGAAGACTGGAATAGTAAAATAAGTTCTGTAAAACTATTACGGAATAATATGGGTAAACTTTATTTAAATTGGAACGTCGGGTAAGTAGAATAGTAATATATCTAACTCGGAATATTGGGTATCCGTCCGTCTCTGTAATGATGTAATTCTTCTAGGCAAATTGCATTCTATTCTATTCAATTTCGTCTGCGTTCCTAAAGCTTGCAGATCAATGGCGTGGAGCTGTTGGGGCTTGGGACATAACAAATGCTAATGCCCCAGAGAGTTGGTCAGGGTTTGGTCCCTTTGTCAACATTGGCTGTTCGGTGATATCCCATGGGTCTACGTAAGACTCTACTCTTGCCTGAGTATGAGGGTCAAAGGCGCATAAGCTATAGGCTTGGGGGTTAACCGTACCCACTACTGTTCAAACATGGAAATACATTCTCGGTGTTCAAGACGCGCTTTGTAAAGCCTCTCATCTTTGAATAACGTAGAGCGGCTACATTGATGTTATTGCCTACGGCTTGTAATTAATTAAGTTGATTGATCTCGAAATAGAGGAAGTCTTCTGTAGTATAGCTTCTCCACTCTGAAATGACGCGCACGGTAATGCGGATTTCTATGGGTAATGTGGTAGTAGGGCGCGTCATTTCAGAATGGACAAGCTATATCTAGTATTTGAAAAACGTAGACCGGCTACATTGATGTTATTGCCTACGGCCTGTAATTAATTAAGTCGATTGATCTCGAAATAGAGGTAGTCTCTCCTGTAGTATAGCTTGTCCACTCTGAAATTACGCGCACAGTAATGCGAATTTCTATGGGTAATTTAGGTAATGTAGGGCGCGTCATTTCAGAGTGGACAAGCTATATCTACTATTAAACTACAAAGGGCGATGGTAAAGCTAGGTAAGCAATAATAATCTCGATCAATACAGCCTACATTTTGACACAAGAGCATATAGATGAAAACCTACCTATCCCAGATATTCTTGACATAGTTTACACAATAATGTAGCTGCAAAGTTATTGTAAACAACTCAACCAATATCTTGTACTAGGGAAGTTCTTGATTGTTTCTCAAAGTATCGTTATGATGTCTGTAGTCCCCCACGCCTCCTATTTGACACTAAACATACAGCAATACATAGAATAAAAGCTAAAGAAAATGAAATATTATTTGTACAAACCTATATCACCACAGTTATTTTTTTTTTCTTGTGCTTTTAAACGAGGTCAACAGCGCATTTAAGGAAACTGTTATTACGTAGAACAATTAAAAACGATGAGTTTTACAAGTCATCGGAAAGAGTAATTAACCCAAATATTTCTGTACACGACGGTACAAGGCTTATACAGCGTGCACAGTACAAGGGTTGATACAGGGTGTGTTAAATTAGCAGCCTTGGCGGT
Organism: Agrochola macilenta; assembly: GCA_916701695.1. Classification (NCBI taxonomy): domain Eukaryota; kingdom Metazoa; phylum Arthropoda; class Insecta; order Lepidoptera; family Noctuidae; genus Agrochola; species Agrochola macilenta. Next base: position 13,704,660 of record OU753562.1, read on the forward strand.
ATTGTAATAAATTTATAATTAATGGGGTTTTCAACCTTCCTATATCATTGAGCAAGGTTAATGATGTTGTGTTTTCATGTAAAAATGCTTGATTTGACCATGAGATAAGAGACCCGACCTGACAAATTGATTCGTGTTTTTTCGCCTTTCATTTTTACAAAAGCTACACGTCTGTAAAGCATTAGTGACCAGAAACGTGTTATCCGCAAAAGGTTATGACGGAATTTGATAAACCTCGGCTAGCTGGGTCTTTGGCAAAAAGGCATGAGCAAAAAAACTTTTTACAAAAAAAAAACAATCGTCTTCCGAAAAAAACACTACAAAGTGAAAAATAACTTTAATTTCGTAAAAAGTTTTTTTTTTCACTTTTTAGTTGAGGTACCTACCACACCCAAATTCGAATACCAGTACCTGCTATGTAAATAACAGTCACAGGAAATTATCATCATATCATCCACATATACTATGTGGGAAAAATACGTATTATTGAAGCTTACTCAAAAACTATCCAAGCAAAGTTAATAAAATTTATATGGGACCAATCCGGGAGCACACCCTTTAAAAAAAAAAGAATTTTTAAAATCGGTTCACAATTGACGGAGAAATCAACGGACATACATAATAAAAAATAAAAAAAATACATACAGCTCAGAGAGTCTTAGTACTAGATTTTTTTTATTTGGCATGCATATACATATTAATCACGCCGCGGCCAATAAGTAAAATACTTTTTTTGCACGCTACACCTAAAGCGGGTATGTTTTTTTTTCTCGTCTATCCCAGAGTTTCCCCGTGTCGTGGAAAGGTTGTTTAAAAATATTCTGAGTTTGTGAAAACTATTTTTGAATTCAGGGATCCATTTGCGAAATATTAAGCTGTCTCTCCTGTTACCTTTAATACATCCAAAGGTTGTCTGTAAATGATCGCTTTTAGCGATAAGACCGCCCACTGTGTCACTTTAAGTACTGTATTTTTTATGGTGTATGCATAATAAAGAGTAAGTTCTACCTATCTATCTAAAGTGATTTTTTTTTTTAGAGGCAAGTGTCCTGCCAGCTAAATGGTTGGTTTTGGATATGTGAAAAAAATCACAGCAGTAGTATATATAACGCAATTAAAAGGAAAACGATCACAGCTAATTAGGCTCTACAAGTTAACGAGTAATAATCGACCAACTTATACAATTGCAGTTGCAAAAACATGTTCTCCCATACATTCCGAATGGGAGAACATGGTTTTCAACTACTATGTTAGGTTTGTTCTAGGGATAAGTTCATTCCAACTATGAAACCCTTCATGGTCCGACACTCACGTGGCCGGTTTTTTTATCTTCAGTTTCTGTTGTTTCACTATGGTTTTCTATTATAATTTCGGTGCATACAGGCGTGATATTATGATAAGTTATTAGGTATATGAAAGTTGCAGCATTCATAGTCAATATCAACTAAGTATCAAAAGAAGTATCGCAATAAAAAGACGTAAGTACACAAGCCTGCAATCTCTGAGCCGGCGCTCACTTGGCGAGGCGCAGCGCAGCGCGGTTGTCACTACCAAACAAATTTCGACCTTGCAATACTTGAAATAAAGTTCAGAATAAATAAACTGCCATTAGCTCGAGAGCGTATCTAAGCGGAAAAAGGAGCGCGTCTCAGATTATTTATATTCTACGTTATTTTAAGCCACGCAATGTCGATATTTGTTTGGCAGTGACAACCGCGCTGCGCTGAGCCTCGCTAGATGTGCGCCATCCTTTAAACTGTTTGTAGCCATCTTCCATTTATTTATATTGGCCTCTGTTAATAACGCAAACGAGACTAATTAAATTATTTATCATCGCCAGCATCGCAAAGTTTTTAATAAAAAGCGACATGGCGCGTCCACCGTTATAATAATTAATTACAGAACATTATATCACACTGTATTAAAGTGTGCCATCTGCAGCGAGATCTCTATGTTTAAAATTTTGAATAAACTACCTTTATCAAAAGGTTAAAAGGATCTTTTGGAGCTAAAATCACAGGGGGGCGCTTTGGCAAGCATTTGTGCAATCGTTTCGTGAATTGTCAGTTGAAATGTCTTCAAAAACAAGATGGCGGTGTAAGTTCCAATTTTGGCCACGCGCCAAAATAACCTTGTAACGCTATAGTCTGTGGGACAGAAAGGTGAATGTCAAAAATTAGATTAAATGGTCAGAAACCTTATTTTTTGGGGTACCTAGTAAAAGCGCCTCTATTGTTGACACGGCAACCCTGAAGAGGGACTAATGAATAATATTTTACCCATTTCACGATTTAATGTCATCAGGGGCTCGTGGCTAAATAATAACATCCGCATGAGGCGGTCAAAGGTTAAGCTACACTTGCCGCGGTCGGTTTGTGGATGGGTGACCATCCATTACATATCGAGACCCCTCCGTGCCACGAAAAGCACTTTAAGCCATTGCTCCCGGCTGTCATTCGTAGATCTTTGACAGTCGTTCCGCGTAGTGAGAAGCCCAAAAAAGTCTGACAACCAGCCTTACAAAAGAGTATCTTCAGACAGGCAGTCACTCCATGTAAAGTATTCAGCTGCATCCGGTTAGATTGGAAGCTGATCCCAACACAGTTGGGAAAAAGCTAAGCTGAGTGAGTTATGAATTAACGTCATCTAACGTATACATGATACTAGATTCAAAAGTCACTTATACAATGTTCATTTGTCCTATAATAAGCCATTTTTCTGCGTTAGAAGCCTACAGACTAATAAGATATAATGCCACCCAATTGAGTTTCACCCCAAGTTACATCCTTACATAATTCCACACGCAAGGGTTGAGAGCTCTGGTACCTAATCATTTTGTTAATTACTTCTCGTTTCAAGAGCCTGAGGTAGCTCTTCAATATCTCATTATTATTTTATGCACGAGAGCCCATTTAAATAGAGACACGGTGAACTTTAAGTTTCCTTTATAAAGTACGCAGCACTTGACTGTCTGATTTTTTTATTAAAGAAACTGTCTTTGAAGTAATTGGAGGAAAAACGATCGATGCCATCTCAAACTCAACTCAAACTCAAAGCATTTATTTCAATTTTACATTTACATTTTTTTTTTTTTGAATTGTCAAATAGTCGCGTCAGTTAGTCAGAAAGTTGTAGCTAGTTGCCCATTTCAAAACGTAGATCTTTATGGAGAAGAAAGGGCAAGAAACTCCAAGGACACTCTTTTAAATATAGAAAATTACAAAATCCTGGCTACATTATTTTTGTTGCTTCTTTATTCAATGTACAAAAATAATCAAAACAATTCAAAATATAAGATTAAAAATAAGCCCTGGCAGATAAGAGATGACCAGTCACAACTGACGGCACCCGTTCACGAACATGACGCGTGGTTCAGCACCATCCAGCTCAACCATTTTGTAGAGAACCAAATGATCCAACACACTCGCCACCATCAGCGAGACATTTAAGTGATCATGACATACTCTCAACTGCCATGCTATTTCAAGTCAACATACATCTTACTAACATAAAAACGGTTTCATGGTACTCGCATTTACAAAAATTGAAAAATGCTTCTAAATTATATAAAACTAATTTGCAATGTGTTTTATCTCGTATGGTTTGCTCATACATGAATATTTAACTAGATTTGTCCACTGCCTAGATTAAAGCAGTTCGATTCCCACGTCGAGCAGTGTTGAGATGTCAGCTCAACAGACGGGGCCCGCTAGGACCGATGCCTGCCGAGGTCGCGTGAAAGTCCGAACGGGATACCGTGGCCCCTGGCAACGTACAGGCAACTGAAGGAACACGGGTGGGGTTTAGTCAGTAAGAGTTAAATCGGGCAGTGTTATTGGGTTTTTCCATCAGGAATTTTTCAGTTGATGCACGGTTGATGGCAATAGGCTCGCCCAACTATTACATGGGACTTAAACATAACTGGCGAAATCTTGCTGTACATCACGCTTAGCATGACCACAATAGACACGGGTTTTGTCGACGGAAGAATACACGTTTTGTTGGCATAATCTACTCATCACAATGATTTTTTTATGAGTTGTATTGCAATATGTGGTTAGCTAGTGACCTCGACAATTGATCATATTATTTATTGTTATTAGTAATTAACTGTTTGTTTATTTATTTTACCTCGATGGTCTTAGTTTATCATTTATAACTTCCAGTTACAATTATATGTAAGCGGGCACGCCCTTTATGCCTGGAGGCTTTTATTAAGATATTAAGTTCTGTTTACGTTTTGTTTTTTATTTCTGCATGAGTATAGTTCTCGATGATTTTGTTTGGTATATTGGAGTGTGCTAGCTTATATATGGCTAATAATTTAAATTATTTTTTGTGTTGCTTAATGCAAATTATTTTGAATACTATTATAGAGAATCTTTTTTTTTGTTCTTCTAACTGAACAGACAGCTGTGCTGCTGGGGAGTTTGTTGCGCCACTTTTCTTTCTAAGCTAACGCACTAGGAAGTGGTGAAGGGAGGCCGTTTTGGGGGACTGTCTTATGTAATTTTGACGTTCGAAAAGTGCTGATTCGCAGCCTAGTTTGAATAAATTTGATTGATTTTGAATAGACAAAATGACAGATAGTAGAAAACCCGTTTCTGTGGTAGTCGTGCTACGCGTGCTGGTACACCTCTGCCTAACCTTTCGGGCATAACAATCGTAATGTTATGTCAAATACTATCCAAGTGAATTACTTTCATTAACTTGAATAGTATATGAAATACTTAACCCAGCATTCAAGTTTTAACTCGACGAAAATCATAAGACTGGAACTTCGACTCGGACTGATTCATGGATCTTTGACAGTCGTTACGGGTCGTCAGAAGCCCGAAAGTCTGACAACCAGTTTACCCAGTTACTGGGTTATGGAGGTCAGATAGGCAGTCGCTCCATGTAAAATACGGTATTCTGCATCCGGTTAGACGAAGCCGACGCCAACATAGTTGGGAAAAGGCTAGGCAGATTGACTGGTGACAAATAATGCTCAAGTAAAATATTCTTCATTTTGTTTGTCTAAACCTTAACACACAAAGGAAAATCAAATATTTCAGAATATTTCCCGATAAAAATGATAAAGTGATATTTCTCTGTGGAATGTGTCGAGATAGGCCGATACCTTCCGAAGGCTTTGTGCCGTTTGTCGATATATTGCTAATATTTAGGAACTGACGGCACGCGATGTTATGAGAGTGCCGTGATCGATGGACTACATAAACGACTTTATTCCACCCAAGCATGGTTTATTGGAGAAAGTCTATGTGACTTGGGAGCCGATTGACTTGGCCGGCAAGATCGATCGGATATCTGAATGAATATTATATAGTTTTGCGATAAGAGAAATGGATCAATACCGTTCTCACGTTATTTACGAATACTCGACATCTTAACTGGAATGTGATAGTATATTTTTTATGCCAATATGAAATGTTTATATTACGTACTATCAAAGAAGTTCATATTATCTAACCACCGAAAGGACTATTCTTACTTGCAGCGCTCGGCGGCTATAGAACCGGGCCGGTAACAGATGTGGTCATCGTGTTCACGGGATTTTGTTTTGAAACTAGTTAGATATGAACTTTTTTGATGGTACTTACTTTCTGTTCAATACTCAATACTTTATTGCATCCCACAATATATGTGCTCAGGTGGTAAACATTTGTTTGAAAAACAATCGTGGACCCTGTCGGGTACCGCAAAAGGAAGACAGTAGGTAGAGATGAGGACTTATCGTATAACTTATAATCTGAAAAGTATCTAACGAAAGTGTAAACAAATCGATCAGATAATATACCTGTGAATGCCAATTTGTAGCACTACCACTTCCTAACCGAGTGCTTTAATTAGATTATTTGTATACTTAAGCCCAAAATTATAGTTTAAAATCACTTTAAAAGTGTGTTTCATTCGACAATTTAAGTTAATTTTATAACGTACAAATTGAACCTGAACAAGTTTTGTTTACACTTTCAAAAGATACTTTTGGTACAATAGCATAAACATTCCAGTTTGTTACACAAACAATGCTTTTACCCAGAATTCCGGAGCGCCATTACGAGCACAAATCACATGGACAGCTAGACTTAAAACAAACAAACATCTAATCCGTATAAATGTTTGACCTGACGCGAAGATCGAATCCGTTTCCCGTACCGTAGAAGGAAAACGTTCCGCTGCCAATTGGATCCTAGATTAATGGCCACTTCAATACGCACAGAATAGGTACCGGGTTGGTGTACCTATGTAAATAGTACAACCACATTTCGCCAGTTATGTTTAAGTCCCATGTAACATAGCATAGCATAATGAACCTATGATGTTCAACTCACTGCTGGGATACAGGCCTCTTCTCTGTGGGCCGTAATCCACTACGCGGGCCCAGTGCGGGTTGTTGGATGTCACATATCCTCGAATTTTTGTTTCTAAGACTGGCTGGTTTCCTAACTATGTTTTCCTTCACCGTTTTGAGAGCAGTGGTGATAAAATAATTTTGACGAAAGAAAGTGCCTGTCTGGGTTTGAACTCCCGACTTGTTAGTCGCGGCCATAACCACTGAGCCACCACGGCTCGCCATGTAATAGGGGCCAGCCTATTGCCATTAACCGGGCACAAATCCAGACGCGGGCTGCTTCTGAGAAATTCTAGATGGAAAAACCCAATAACACTTTGTTTGACCCGGGAATCGAACACAGGACCTCATGTTCAGCAGTAGCCGACCACTAGACCAACGAGATAATCGCAAGTTCGAGGTAAAAAATAATACAGGATAATTCTCGATTGATAGAACGTTAATATAGGTATTCGTAATCCTGCAAATACATCAATCGCGCGAGACAAAGGCATCTAATTGACCAGTGGCCCCAAAATCAATACTGCCCCGTGGTTACTCTGTGAACGTGATACGAAATAATGATCGCATTCAATACCCAGGTACCTAACTATTAGGCTGCCTGTCCACTGGAGCGGAGAGGAGAGGAGCGGAGTAGCGGTGTGCCAATATTAACCAATGGAATTGCATAAAACCTCCGCTCCGCTTCAGTGGACAGGGATTTGCAAACTAGTTTAAAAATTCATACAAAACCGAGAAGCGGAGCCGAAACGGAGCGGAAAAGCGGAGAGGGGGAGGGGAGTGGGGAGACGGAGCGGAGAAGTGGAGAGGGGAAGCCGAGCGGGGAAACGGAGCGGAGAAGTGGAGCGGGGAACCGGATCGGGGAAGCGGAGAGGCGATGCGGAAAAATCAAGAACTCGGTCTAGCTCCGCATAGTCCGTAACTCCGATCCGCTACCTCGCTCCGCATCAATGGACAGACACTGTCCGCAACACCGCTCCACTCCGCTGCCATTCTCCTCTCCGCTGCCTCGCTACGCTTAGATGGACAGGCAGCCTTAGGCTGTGGTCATATACGTGGTTCAGTGAAACACCGCCCTTGTCTACACATCGTGCTAATTGCGCATTAATCGCTTTGTAAATTATATACCGGTGCCACACGATGGTATTTGAACATGAATAGGGAATTTGAAAAAAGAAAGGCGTGAATAGACGATAACCATCATTAAAGGCATGCAAATAATGGTTTCACATTATTAATCCGTAAAACCCAGGCTTAATCATACGACCCAGAAGAAATAAATGAATTTACGTTGTATCGAATTGCACAAATATTATCACTACCTACCATTTTCCAACTGTTATTTTTTTTTCAATTTTCAGTTTTCTGTTTCTATAACTGGACGTAGAATTCCATATGAACGCTACATTTTTCACTCACGAACGTGAATTAATTATATTCATGAAAAATAATAAAAATACTTTATCGCAATACCAATTGGAAACGAACAAAAACTTTTGGAAAAATTCTGTGTAAAATAAATTGTACCAGTGAATGTGCTGCAGAAGTACATATAAATGCACAGTTCTTACACATAACATATCGTAACGCCTGTAGCCCTCGAAGGATTAGGCAGGGGTGTACTATCGAAGAACTTCATATTTAAGTAGTTTGAGAACAAAATCCCGTGGACACGATGACCACATCTGTTTAACGCCCTTAAATGCGTCGACCAAAGAAACAAAACAATACATAATAAATTTTGTCGCTTTTTTTTTTTTTGTTTTTGTATTATGTACCCTTTGTTACAATAATCACAATCACAACAATGTCTGACCCTTTTTCGACCACTAGGAACAGTACAAAAGAAACAAAGATGAGAAAGTTTTTAATTTCAATGTTTAGTCTTTTTTTTTTCATTTACAAAAACAAGGTACACATAAAAAATCTGATACTGCGATACTATGGGTTGATGAGATTTCTATGGCGGCGCTGCAAGCAGACATAGTCTTTACAGTGCAGTGCAGTGCAGTGTGTATATGAAGTTCTGCGATAGTACCTATCCTCACATTTCGCCAGTTCACCGTCCACCGTTCTATTTTTCCTCATTATACCTTATTCGGGTTCCCATAATATAATCATATGAAATATTCGAGCTAGGGTCGTAGCTGACCGTAATTATGTATATGGGGAGGCTTGCTACGGTCGATCTATAGAAACATTATTGGTTCTCCACTCTTTGATGTCGTATTCCGATCGGCACAGTTCGGGAACGCTATAAATAGCCGAACTATATTGCATCATAGGAAACCTTTCCCTTCCCGTCTTTATATGACACGTAAACTTGTTATTTGAGTGGAATATTAATTCTGAACCGTACTTCTGTTGACCGATATGTCTTATCGATAATTTTGAACCTGTATTTAGAAATAATTCGTCGAGCGGAGTTGAAGAGGAGCTCGTGGCTAAGTAATACCAGCCGCACGGGTCGCTTGCCGGGGTTGGTCTGTGGATGGGTGCCCATCTTTACATACCGAGACTCTTCCGTGCCTCGGAAAGCACGTTAAGCCGTTGGTCCCGGCTGTCATTCGTGGATTTTTGACAGTCTTTAAGGGTCGTCAGAAACCCAAAAGTCTGACAACCAGTCTTACCAAGGGGTATCGTATTACCCAGTTACTGGGTTGTAGAAGTCAGATAGGCAGTCGCTCCATGTAAAGTACTGGTATTCAGCTGCATCCGGTTAGACTGGAAGCCGACCCCAACATACTTGGGAAAAGGTTAGGCAGATTGGTTTAGAAATAATTCATTCAGCACTATACCTATTTCGGAATCACCGCCATCGCCTTGATTAAAACACTTTTCCTAGTTTGAAACTGTTTGATTAATTTGAAAATGTTTTAATTGAAATTGCGAATGTAGAGGTAGTACGATGCAGGAAGTTTCTTAAAAATGCAAAATAATAATATGCACTATCAATAAAATGGAATAAAAATACGTTATGTGTTATAAACTTATGGTGACCTTTCACGAAACAATTTAGAACAAAAAAGACTGAAACAATACAGTGAAGCATGCCAAAACTACACCGCCGCTCTGTGCATACACGCTCACACGCACACATCTACAACCTTTTACAATGGCACTACAATCAAACTACACCACACAAAGTGCACACATGTTTACGAAACCGGCTTCACTTCACTGTTGACAGCACTCTGTCTTGGTTTTTTATTTGGTCTGAGGATGCAACCTTATCTTATTTATTAATTAACCTCTACAATAACCTCAAATGTGACCAATAGACGTAGTGTAAAATAAGAATTAAAAACCAAGTTAAGTACTATGTTTTAATGTGTCCGTTTAAAGTCAACACCACAGATAATCGGCTTAAAACTATGAACAAGTTCAAACGGCCCGTAAAGTTTTTTAATTGTTAAGAGCGTGCATTCTGAAAGCGGGCAACGTCGCAAATAGATGTCTAATATTTCGCTGTTTTGAATAATTTGGCAATATTACTGTGTGGAAATATGAAATATGGCTACTACTATGACTACTGAACTAAAATATTGGGTACAACATCAAATTCAATGTTATAATTGCAATTCATTATTAATATTCTAGTTCACTAGTTAGCGATATTTCATATTTCCATACAGTAATATTGTAAAATTAATTAAAACAGGTAAATATTTGACAGCTATTTGCGACGTTGCCAACTTTTAGAATGAACGCTCTTTACACTAAACCTAAACAATTGCAAAGCCCTACAATTTTACAATACTTTATAAAGTTATTCGATAATAGAACAGAAAAATAAATACGCCGCCGCCTATTACAGTGCGTTCATTATAACTTGACCCGTGATGCGATTGGTAGTACTGTTCTGTCAGTCGCCATTTTGAACTCTATTAGTATTGAAACTAAGCTTGACAAGCAATGGTACCAACATGATGGCAAGGGACAAGTTATGTGAACGGTTTGTACAGGGGGCTCCCGGGAATATAGCCGTGATTATTATTATAAAGATATTTTTATTTTCACATAAATTATCATAACGATGATAAGTTATGTGAAAATAAAAATATCAAAATAGTTAGAATTAAAATGACTTGCAAGTACAAACAAAAATGTCAAGTCAGTTCCTTCGATTTGCTTTAGGACAACGACCTCGAAAACTGCCTATGTAGCTATTGAGGTATGAGGAACAGGGTGTAAAGTTCACTCATTCTCCATAGAAAAGGTAGGATCCCGCGACCAGACGGGTGGCTTGTCTGGTGGGCAACTGCCCGACGATTTATGAAGCGGTAAACTCGCTTGCGCGATACAGGATTTTTCGTGACGTCGGTGTGATACGTAGTTCGCATGTGGCGTTGTAAATGTCACATAGGTGAGCCGTACGTAGGAACTTATTAGTTACTAGCTTCTACCCACGGCTTCGTCCAATAACCTTCCTCAAGAATTGGGCTATCCAATGCAAAAAGACTTTTTCAAATCCGACTGGTAGTTCCAGAGATTACCCGCTACATACAAACTTACAATCAAACAAACGAACAAACACCCAATAAACAAATTTACCTTTTTTATATTATTTTATTATATTATAATTAATAAGTATATAATTATTAAGTACACTATTCGTATACCACTAATTCGCCACAGTTACGTCTTCCAGTTTGTACAGTGCCCTGTCAGTATTGCTTTACGATGATCATCAACAAGTCACAGGGGCAGACACTGAAGGCTGCGGGTGTTGACCTCAGGACAAGCTGTTTCTCCCACGAACAACTTTACGTCGCTTACTCGGAGCCTCACCAGTCCTGACTCTCTGTATATTTTGGCTGTTGAATACAAAACTACAAACGTACATAGTATACAGGGAAGTTTTATAAAAATGTGGCTGTCGTTGTAGTATATTGTGGTGTGTTACGACTTCCACGTGAACGAAGCCCCGGGCAGAAGCTAGTAATTAATCAATATTTGACCGTTTATTTTTAGAAATGCTTTAATTGCTCTGAATTCTGCTTCGTAAATTAAATATCCGTTGAAATTGAAGGGTACGGCCAGTTGACACCCACAAAGTAACAAATGATAGGAAAACTCAACAAACTATATTTTTCTTTCAGAAGAACCTTAATAAATGGAATAAATTTCGTCAAAGGTAATGCCCGTACTTAGTTGTTGTGGAGTTAACCAAGCAGTAATTACAGAGCTACGGCGTACTACCGAATTTAATTTGTTTCACTTTTGCAATATTGACTTTAACTTGCCTTTTTAATTTTTTTTTATTTACTTTTCTTTTCTTTATTTGACTTTTTGTTATCATCATTTGAAAAGTATTATAAGTATCATTAGTACGTAATTAATCTTTTTTCAAAAATTTAAATGAACGGCGCGCCAGCACACAGATAAACCCTGAGAGGTTTTCGTTGTGTGGCTAAAACCAAAGTGTAGGTAAAGTGTTTTGGAAATAAATAATAATAATAATAATTTATAAATGTTATACCTGCTTACTTTTTATTTTTATTCATGCTTACTTATTGATGATACTACAAACTCTTTTTTTACATTTCGAGAATGCATTCATTACCTACATTTAAAACCAAAATTGTTAAAGAAATCGTGTTTTGTTTAAACAAAGAAAATTTTCAGACAAGTTACCTGTTTTTAGAACCAGTTATTTATAGGTTCAAGGGCGAGCCTAAAGCATACATATTTTATCAGCGAGCTGAATGAAATATGTCGAGATTTACTTTTTTTAGTTGAAAACTAAATCGTTCACGTTTTTATTTTACCTACATAACATCACGCCTGTATCCCCGAAGGGTTACGCAGAGGTATACCTATAGTACACCCACATTTCGCCAGTTTTGTTTAAGTCCTATGTAATAGGGGGCGAGCTTATTGCCATCAACTTGGCACAAATTCAGACTCCGGCCCGCTACTGAGAAATTCCTGACGGAAAAACCCACTAGCACTTTGCCAGACCTGGGAATCGAACCCAGGACCTCGTGCTCAACAGTACTCTTACCTTGTATCCCTATAATGTCTTATAGCCGTTGGTATGTTGTTTAAAACTCACATCCCATCGGCTAGGGGCTTTTTGAATGGCATTGTTACGCGCACATTCGAGTACATTAAAGAGATTTTGTAAAATAAATTCTATATATTATGACTCAATAGTCGTTTTCCAAAAGGTTTCATATATTTATATAGGTATACATATAATACAAGAGGTTTCAACAAACATCAATAAGATTTATATTGTATGGTCCTAAAAGGTACTCAGTTGCAATATAAATCTTTGGAACCAGAGTTAGTCACATTTTGAATAACAGCATTACAAAACTTCTGTTTTAAAATGTAGCCTTCTCGGAAATATTCTCCAAAAAGTATGCACATGGAACCTCGTGGAAAAATATGTATAATCGATAACAAATTGCTAAAGTTAACCCATTGGATACATGTGTACTCGTAAGTACGCCGGATTCCTGTGAGCGGAGCAAGTTACAATTTTCGCGCCCACTCAACCTTGAGTGAGGCGGGGCAGGCGGCATTACCGGGGGAAAAATTAGATTTAACCCCGACACCGTGCACCAGCGTCGCCGGAGAGGGTTTACCTTCACATCTATGTCCCTTTTAGCTAGTAGTCCCTCCCCAACAGTTTATCCATTTTATATTTTCTCTCGGCCGCGAAGAATGAGGATGCTATATTTCTTAATTTGAAACAGGGGAAGTCGACTGTGATAAGTTCGCTTGTTTTCCATTTTGTTATTCTTTTGTTCTCATAAGTAGCCCCCGGTTGTGACGTGAACAACTGTTTTTGTTAATTTGGGCTTTTAATACTTGCTATTGATTTTTCGACAGAAATGAGGGCTGCTTTTTTATTGCTTGTATTGTTGTGGAAATTGGAAGTGTCTATATATTTTATGGGCTGACTTTATCGTTTGAATACCATTGTTATTTTTATGAATGCGCCAAATAATTTGCATTACAACGCCAGCCTCATAACGTGTGTAATTTAAAAGCATGATTAAAAAAGTTTTGAGAGTAGCGACTAGCGAAAAAAATAATCCCCAAATTACATGAGCGTCCGTACAGCGCAATTTATTTTACTTAAACTCCAAGCCGGACTGCATAATTGAATTTGTAGGTGCAAAGAAAACAATTTTGGTGGCAAATTAACATTTACGCAATAATAGGTTGACGGGTGGGTGAAGCGGGTATTTACGACCCACCCTTTGTTCTCCAACTAAAAGGGTTAAGTTTAAACATCGCAGCTCTTAACCCTGCCTGCGCGTACGTGTGAACATATGTCGAACAATATTTTCCCCGCTTTCGGAGCGACACGTTGTTTTATAAAAACGATCGTGTTTTTTTTCCTTTTGAGTATTAACGCGTGGAAATTGCGTGTGACTATTTTCGTATGAATGCGATGTTTTTGTATGGAAATGCTGGTAATTGTATACGTGTGTGAATGGATTAACGTCTGTGTATGTAGAATTGTATATGTAGAGAGTAGGGGACGGGTGTATGGATTAAGTTATAAACAAGGAAGCGTTTCTTTGTATAGCTTTTCTTTTGTTCTGAAGTTGTTATTTGTTTTTAGGAATTTCGGGTGTTAATTACTTTACACGTCGACTTTACCTACTTATTTAGAATTATCATTTGCAAATTATACCTTCATGGATGAAAAAGTCCGTCTCATTCTCTTTTCAGTAAAAGAAGGAAATAATTTTAGTTTAGTTAGATCGGTACAGAACAGAATCAGCTCCAATATCGCACTGGCTCTCAAGTTTGCCAATTGTAAATATAGCAGTCGGCCATTTCTTTCATTGAGTCTAATAGCTTTTCTCCTCAAAGGTTTCGTCTTGGCCACGCTGAGACGGCCATCGAAATACTTAGAGACAATAATATTGCTTTTTTTTCTCCACGTTTAGAGGATAACTTAGGTATTTTCTAGAAAGGGTAGCCAGTTACATAATACGAGTATCCTTCCTTACTAATAAAAATACTGCCATCATCAATTCGTTGGACATTTGTAATGATCGGTAATATTTACAAGATTTCATTATTATAAATCATTGAAAAGTTCCATAAATATAAACAACCAGCTATAGATACGTAGACATTGCGTTGACAGTTTTCAGCTAAGATGATGATAATATCATAGGTCGTTTATAAACTGATACAGATTCTAGTCAAAATCAATCTAGAATGGAGACATTACATTAAGCGAGCCCAAAAAGAACAACCATGCGAAAACACACATTGCCTTTCAAAACATAAGATCGCAAATCGATAAGCCAGCACACACAATTACACAGACAATTCAAAGCCCTTTATCCTTAACGAATCTATCGACGTAGTACGCGCTAAGTTCATTGTTTTGTATTAAACAGCCTATCGCCTCGGCCAGCTAAGGCAGGGATTAGTCGCTCGCTTCATTTTACGGGTCAACGCTCAACAGACAAGACGGGCGCACGGTAAGGGTTAAATTACATTCGAAATGTAAGATATTGTTCTGGGACAACGAGAATTGGATACGTCTTTTGTACACGAGTGATAATAGGTACCAATGTTGGGATTGGCTTAGGGGGTTAAGGAAATTGTTTAACACTTTCAACTCCACCCACTTTTCATTGAACTCATACGCCACGCCACCACCATCATACATATTGGAAGTGAACCCTCCGGGAGGGTTGCTGGCATTACGTTTGCGCTAAAGTTAACCAGTGCGGACAGTCAGCGGCATATGGTTTAAAACCGTGTTATAAAACACTGTAAAACGAAGTAAAATTGTGTTTTCAGGGAGTTTTGTGGCTATACGTGCTTTCCAATCTTTTAACTATTTTGTGAATATTTGAAACCGTGAACAAAAAATTAAAAAGAAATGCTTGCATTTTAAAACTTACGCTTATACTAATAGATCTTGTTAAAATATACATCATATTTTATTTACACGGTTTATAATGCTGTATTTGATAAGAATACCCTACATTTGAAATGAGCCCTCCGCGAGGGCTCCCGGCATCCCATATGCGACTAGGGGAACCCTCCAGGTGGGCTCCCGGCACTAAACGTGTTAAATATCCACAATATCTAAATAGAAAGTTAGTCTGTCCGAGACGTGTAAACTAACTTTAGATCACGATTGTAGAAAGCCTCATCAAGTTTCTGGCACCGAATATTATAAAGTTCTAGCTGCGCACCACGGTTTCACCCACATAAATCTCTATCCCGTGGGAATATCGGGATAAAAAGTATTCTATGTGGTAATCCAGGTCATAAACTATATGTGTGCCAAATTTCATCCAAATCTGTTCAGTATTTTTTGCGTGAAAGAGTAACAAGCATCCATCCATCTATCCTCACAAACTTTCGCGTTTATAATAATGTATATATATATATATATTTAAGGATTAATGCTATCATGATTCCGGTCCGAAAAAGGGATGGTGCAATCAGTCATATATACCTCCGTCTCACTATGGCACTGGAACCACGATGGCATTAAAACACCAATAAACGGCACCATTGAATTTGTAATTAAATCTTATGTTGGCCGTTTGAATGGGCTGAAAGAAAAACAACTGCCAATGATATACATTGACACGAGATATATAACAAGTAAAATTAAATATGGTCTCTCAGAAACAAGGACAAACTCTTCTAACTTTTGGTACGACTAAAAAACCCTTTCCTTCCCTTCAGCTACTCTTCCTTTTGTGCTCCTTTACTTTTGGTAAAAGCAAATAATTTCATGACATTTCTTATCCCGGAAAATTGAAATCCTTTCACGTAAGAGCAGACGAAGTCTCTGGTAATACTTACGGCTTCCTTTTCAGAACTGTGCCAAGTACATTGACTGAGGAGACTCTCAGTTAAAACACTTACCCACTAGCTTAGGTAAAGGTCACCAGTATCTCTGATTTAACAATCGAATCTCACATTTTCACGTTGAGTGAACCCTCCAGGAGGGCTTCCGGCCTCTGCCGGAAGCCCTCCTGGAGGGTTCACTCAACTCGCATATAGGATGCCGGGAGCCCTCGTGGAGGGTTCGTTTTAAATGTATGTTTTTCTGAAATGTGAAAATAAAATCAGTTGTATATTTTAACAAGATTTCAAACCTAATGCCGTTGACACTCATCAAGGGTTAACTTTAGCGCAAACGTAATACCGGTGACCCACCTGGAGTCAACTTGCCATATATATGGCTGCATGGCGTATGAGCTCTATGAAAAATCGGTGGAGTCGAAAGTGTTATACTCGGCTTAAGAATAGTATCTATCAAACTCATGATAAACGTAGACATATTAATGTAACTGAGCACACCTATCACTTAAACTTAAGTGCGTAACTAATGCCTTGAGTTAAGTGCCTAATTTCTGATAGGTACTTATGTTTACGAATGCTTACCTACATTAAGCGCTGTAACTTAAATATCTGAATTGTTGATTTCTCTGCGCTTTCACTACTTTCCTTTAATTACTATTGGATGGCAAAACAATCCTAACTAAAACGCACGTAAACCAAAAACAAAGTCTTCGAAAAACGACATCCACAATAGACTGCTGCTACCTGTTATTTATATTTCTATGGCTGCTATTGATTGTAGGAACAAAAATGACCAGACAATTCAAACGCTTCTACGGTCGTTGTTATATCAAAACGCGAATCATTCCACCTTGCCCCAGTAGAAGCGTTTGAATTGTCGCCTAAAATGTTGCAGTGGATGCTCCCACAATTTCACTATTTCACTATTTCTATTTGATGGGGCAGATTCCACTAGTCTAAAGTCTTGATGGATTCTGCCCCACTAGGGTTGGCACCTTAGAATTTGTGTAGGTAGGTATGCTCGTATTTTATATTTGTTTGGAAAATAACTAAATGTATTTCTAAGTAAAATGTAACTAGAACTGGTAACGTTGGACTTAGAAAAAGATTAGAGCATAGAATAGAATATTATGTACACCATTTTTTTTTTTTTTTTTTGGTGAGAAATCATCAAATGACTCCTCCAGACTTTTACTGACTAAAACCCACCCGTGTTCCTTCCGTTGCCTATGTGCTGGGGCCGCGATATCCCTTTCAGACAAACCCGCGACCCCAGTAGGCATTGGTCCTTCCGGACCCCGTCAGTTGTTGCTGACATCCCTTTGAGGCGCGCGTGGAACACAACGCGCCGTCGACCCGGGCCTGGTCCTTATCGGACGGCGAGCTGCCCATCGCTCACCGTCCGCAGGCCCGCGCCTACGGTGGCCGGAAGTCAGCTTGTGACTCCCGACGCCCGGGGCGTCTCCTGCGGCGACTAGGGGTGCGAGGGCGTGCAGCTTGAATCTCCCTCGCGCGCTCCGCCTCCTCCTTCGCGAGCATAACTGCTTCGCAGAAGGAGGTGGCGGCCTCCCATGCACTCTCGCTCCAGACCATGGCCTGAACCAGGGCCGGACGCGAGAGATCGCCGCCGCCGATCGCCTCCGTGAGGACACGGCGGTGCTCCACCCAAGCAGGGCAGACCTCCACCGTATGCTCCACCGTGTCCTCCGGGCGATCCACACAATGGTGACACACGGGCATTTCTTCCCGCCTGATCCTGAACAGGAACCTCCCGAAACAACCGTGTCCGGTGAGGACCTGCGTCAGGCGGAAGGTGAGGACGCCGTGGCGCCTCTCTAGCCACTCCTCAAAGAGGGGCCTTACCGCCGCAATTGTGGCGTGCCCAGCGCTGGGTTGCGACAATCGCACACTCCATGCCGCCATGAGATCCCGCCGGAGCTCTGTCCGCTGTGCCGCGATTTGTTGCGGCAGCGGAGTTATACCCCGGCGTTTCGCCTCCTCGCGCAACTCCCACATGTGTGCGAGGACCTTCGCCTCCAGATCCCATGGCGGTAGTCCGGCAAGGAGGCTCGCCGCCTCGCGGGAGACCGTGTGGTATCCCCGGACCAGCCTAATGGCCATGACCCTTTGGGACGCGTTCAACCGCTGGGCCGGTCGCAGCCTCAATGAACGCGCCCACACCGGTGCCCCGTAAAGGGCCATGGACCGCACGATCCCCGCGTAGAGCCTCCGGCAGGAAGCGTTTGGACCCCCTAGGTTGGGCAGAAGCCGCTTCAAAGCAGCATTATGTACACCATAAAGATTACAAACATAAAATTAGAAAAATTTACATAGGGTGACACAACGGGCGGTATTATCGCATAATGCGATATCTTACAGACACTTTGGATGGATTCAAGGGAGAAGCAGAGACAATACTGCAGGTAGTCAGCGGTGTACCATTTACATATAGGTACAATAAATACATACATACATAAACCATAAGATTATAAACATGAAACAAGAGCAAGAAACTATATTATTATGTAATGATAAACTATATGCATAAATACTAATTTGCTTATCTTTTTAAAAAGCAAAGTTGCTATGTAGAATAATTCGGTATGTACCCACCAATGGGGCACTTGGTGGGGCATAGTGGAATGATTCCAAAATCGCATGAAAACAAACAATTCTTCCTACAATATTAACATCATTGCATCCTCCCACGTACTAAAAGTATTGCGTACAAAGATCCTAATCAAACGTTGGCGAGCTCAGCATACCCTAGAGACCTCGCGCCTTCATAAAAACTGCTCACTATTCCATGGACCTCAAATATTAACCCTTAGAATACGGCTAGCTTCTTAGCGGTTGATTTCAATTATCGAAACCCTCCAAGGGATAATATTGTTTCGTTTGCCTAGCTAGTTGTGTTTACCTGAGCTTGGTAAGGCAGTGCCCACATCCCCTTCATGTCGATATTGACATGGGTGTGCCGAGGAACCGAATATTTATAACAGGGAGGCCGGACTTAATGGAAAAAATAACGGAAGAATATATAATGTTTTATGAGCACACTTATGTAGTTATGAGTGAACGGTTTATTGGCTTTTCCCGGCTCTATATGAGTAAACGAAACGTTATTGGAACGGACGGTAAATCTTTGGCAAACTGCTTCTGGATGACGTGTTGCAAGTCAAAGCTTGCTCAATACGAATTAGTGTTCTAGTTAATCAGTAGTTCTGTAGGCAGTGAATAGTAGGATATACCTACATTTATAAACAAAGGCTATGCTCGCGGAGCTCGTGGCTAAGTTATAACAGCTGCACGGTTCAATCCATCAGGTTAAGCTACGCTTACTGTGGTTGGTCTGTGGATGGGTGACCATCTTAACATACCGAGACTCCTCCGTGCCTCGAGAAGCACGTTAAGCCGTTGGTCCCGGCCGTCATTCGTGGATCTTTGCCAGTCGTTACGGGTCGTCAGAAACCCGAAAGTCTGACAACCAGTCTTACCAAGGGGTATCGTATTACCCAGTTACTGGGTTGTGGAGGTCAGATAGGCAGTCGCTCCATGGAAAATACGGTGTTCCAATGAAAATACCGTATTTTCCGCCGACCCCAACATAGTTGGGAAAAGACTAGGCAGATTGATAAGGATACGCAGTACGCAGCTTTATAAAGACTTCTACCGAAAAAATGATTTCCTGGTTTGAGGCAAAACGTATGAAATGCCCAATGGGCTGTCACTGAAATTACTGACGGCTCTGCACGTACTATTCGATGTTACGTGTCTTTATAATATTGTTTTCAGCTGAAACTGTGTTACAGATAAGTACTTAAAACTACTAAAATTCAACGAATATTATTTGTGTCTGCTTGACAATTACTAGGTATGTAGAAACCAAGATTTTTTACCATCAATTGAAGCATGGCAAATAAAATGGTACTGAAACATTCGAAACGGTATTCTTTTTACGATAGGTTTATTCATTTCAACAACACAATTCAATAAGTTTTTTTGTAAGTACTTTAAAAGCATCATCTATTGGATACGTATAAACATTTATTCCACGAACACATTAAGTAAGTACCTACCTATTTACTTATTGGAAAACGTAAAAGTATACGTCTATTTTCAATAAATACTCGTATGTAATATAATCCAACTAAAAGCTTCACTTTGATAAGTACCAACGGTAAATAGTGAATAATTTTTGTAAATACATAATTTACAGAGAGATATGCGCATGTTCAGTGCCATGAGCCCTCCTGGAGGGTTCACCTAGTCGCATGGGATGCCGGGAGCCCTCGCGGAGGGTTCATTGTAATGGAGGGTTTTCTTTGCGAATACAGCATTATAAACCGTGAAAATAAAATTTATTAGTACATGCGGTGGTTTTCAAATCGTTTGTTGTTTTTTTAAATTTTTGTTCACAATTACAAATATTCACAAAAACTATAAAAGGTTTGAAACTACATAAAGCAACAAGACCCCTGAAAACACTATTTTACTTCGTTTTACAGTGTTTATTAATACGGATGTAAAGCTAATGCTGGTGACCGTCCGCGATGGTTAACTTTAGCGCAAACGTAATGCCAGCAACCTTCCAATATGTATGGCGGCATGGCGTATGAGTTCTACGAAATGTGGGTGAAGTCGAAAGTGTTAAACGTAACGTAACGTATATTCGAACGGTTTGAAAATTCAAAATACTCATTTCGCACATATTATGTACTTAGTTTTTAGACTTTGTTCGGGTGATACTAATTGTGCTTGTCGCAAAAATTTAAACTAATACTACCATACTATACTACTATACTCGTACTAGTACATGCTATATGGCCGCGTCCTATGTAAAAGCGATCGTCGGAAAAATACGCAATCGTCGCGCTCCTAATTATGTCACTTTTTGTTCGGTAAACCTGAACGCGTGGTCGCGCCGACAAAGGGCGCTATACGGGTTTCCAAACAAAAATTGACATTATGCTCGCGACGATCGCGTATTCGCGTGACGACGATCGCTTTTAAATAGGACGCGAGGTAAGGAAAGTTGTATTTTCGATAAAAAATATCGTACGAATTTACGTTACGTTTACGTCGCGCGTTCGTGCTAGGGCCTCTGGTTTCAAATTATGTTTAAAATAATTTATATGAAAGAGAATTTTCCATTAATGATGATGGAGGCTATTTCACTATTGTTGAGAGGTTGTCAACTTCTCTCGGGTTGTGGTGGAATACTATACTAGGTTTAATTAAATGATTATGCTAATTTGTCAAAGTTTGGATATGACGTATAAGCAGAAAAACAGCTAAAAAAATTTCAGTGTATGGAGTACACCTCACAAATCAAATCAAATCAAATCAAAAGTCATTTATTCAAACTAGGCTGAGAATCAGCACTTTTCGAACGTCAAAATTACATAAGACAGTCCCCCAAAACGCCCACCCTTCACCACTTCCTAGTGCGTTAGCTGGGAAGAAGAAGTGGCGCAACAAACTCCCCAGCTGCACAGCTGTCTGTTCAGTTAGAAGAACAAAGAAAAAAGATTCTATATAATAGTATTCAAAATAATTTACATTAAGCAACCCAAAACATAATTACATAATTACACACTAGAGGTGTACTCCATACACTGAAAATTTTTAAGCGAAAATATGAATAGGTGCTCAAGCATTATTAATTTGCTTACGAAGTAGTGAATGCTTCTTCAAAATCTACCGAACCTTTGGCCGCACCGGAACTCTGCGTTCCTGAATTATCGCTCCTCGTTCGGTTGACTTCGGAAGAGTTCGTTGTGTCACCCGCCATTATCAGGTTTTTGTTACCCACATTTTTTTTTTCCAAGAAGTTGTTTTGATAAATCTCAGTGATTTTCAAAAAAAAAAAAACGCTTATTTACATCAATTATTGTTTTTGAAAACGTGTTAATTGTCTGTATAAGTGTAAAAAATAAGCCAAATATCAGTAAACAATAGATTTTTAACATGTCTAAAAAAAAAACGTTTTCGGCCGAAACTGAGACAGATACGGAAGATTCGGTTTCGGTAGAAAGTACTGTTTCTGTCGGACATTAATGAAAACATCGTGAGGAAAACGGCATGAGCTAACTACGAGTAGGAACAAAAGTGCAAAAACGGGTGATATATTCCCACAGAGAGTGTACCAGGAGTGGAAATGTTATTGGCTGATTATATATGCTATGCTAATAAATGTAGAAACTTTTGTAAATCCTTTTCATTTACAATTGTTTTACTTAAAATTACATTACAAATCCATAAAAAAAAAAAATTTTTCTTCGTCTGGTAGAATAATAAAAAATATTGGACACGTATTTTTCCTTTTTAACGTAAGCAAAAGATTACTGCAATATATTGGCCGGTAGATTTTATACTGACTTGTGACGTAGCGAGCCCCCACACCCCAACTTTAATGCGTTTTATCTAAACCATTTTTTTATTAATATGATAAAGCAAAAAATACGTGTCTAGTAATTTTTTTATTATCTAACTGACGGACTAAATAGGTTTTTTTCTTCCGGTCAACATCCCTATTAAAACACGACCATGTGGAAAGTGCAATATTCTCTACTGATATTGCATGCAAATGTCAACGTTATAGGTACGTCCCGATAATGTCGGGCCATTTTAAGCCTGAAATCAATAATTCATTCATTCTCTCACATATGTGACAACGCTGGTGTCAATCAATTAACGTTAAAGGTCTCATGAATTTCCACTGGTTTTCATTCAAATGAAGTTGAGCTATTAAAATAATCAGTAAAAGTCTGGTCTATTCAAAATTCAAAATTCAAAAGTCATTTTTCGAACTTTTCGAACGTTAAAATTACATAAGACAGTCCCCCAAAACGCATATCCATGTAGATGTAGCATACTCTGTCAATAGCAGTAAATACATCTAACATGACTTCACGCCTGTTATTCACGAAGGGTTAGGCAGAGGTGTAATACCTATAGGTCCCATGTAATGAGGGAGGAGCCAATTGCCATCGACCGGCCACATATCTAGACTCCGAGTTGTACTTGAACCCATGAACAACATTGTCTTTATTTTTAGTTTTATTCATTGGTTGAATACGAGACCTTTGGCTACTTTTGTATGTGTGTATTTTTTGTCTTTTTGTCTTCAAGGTGCGTTTTGTTTGTGTAGAATGAACAATTTTTCTTTTTTTCTTTCTTACTTAGAATTTTCAGGTGGAAAAACCCAGTAACACTTTGCCCGACCTGGGAATCGAACCCAGGACCTCATGCTCAGCATTAACGCTTGTGGCCACTAGAGCATAATGTCATGTTATATTTATGATTCTGAATGCAAAAATAGGTAATACTGAAATTTGAACGTTAAATTACATTTCGAGTTTGAAGAAGGGTTTAATAAATAATATAAAGCATACCCATAGGCTCCCTTGATAAATCTGTGAGCGAAAAACAGAAGCATGATTCATTCCACAACAACTGGCAGCTGGAATTCAACTCCGAACCCATCAAAATACCATGACGTACAAGTTTACGCTCCCCACAGTTCAAATATTCAGAAAAAAATATATTTCCTTATCGCCCCTCTCTCTACATTTGTGGAAACAATAAAATGCCCCCAATTTCAATTTGTACAGGCTTTGTTTGTGCAGCGTGTACAGACAGTCAACTGCACGACCATGGTAACAACTTGACATCGACAGCGCCTTTATTTCGTAGCACCAGGGGTGTTTTTTGTAGTTCAACTGTTACCAGCCGGTTATCCGTACTTTGACGCGAGTTGCACGTGGTGTAGACATCCCTTGCTTGAACTACCCCTGCTTGGGAATATTTAGCGTGAAGACGCGGTTTAACGCGGTCTGCTGTGACGTCAGACTTCATTTATCTATGGTAATATTTTGCACGCAGAGAGGTGTAGCCATCAAAGGAATACTTATTGGACGTCCGATAAAATCGGTCAATGGTTTAGTCGGTGACCCCAAAAACTAGGTCAGCTGTATGATTCTTCTTTGAAACTTTCCACGCAATTTCAGTCAAACGGCAATTTTTTTTTATAGATTTCTATAAATGCCAAAAAAAAATTGCTCTTTGTTTATTTTCTCCATTTACATTAATTTCTTAACGCTCCGTGCACGAAAAAACCCTTTTTCGTCAATAACTTAGCTAATTGTAAGAAAACTTGAAATAATTGACACATTCAGTCTGTGTAACCATCAAAGTCCATCCATTGATGTTAGTCACAGCACCTGTTAACAGTTGCATCACTTTTGCGCTCTCGAAAATATGGTTTATTTCGCCTTTGATTTACTTAATGAAGATATTGTATAATCATAAAATAAAATTTTGGTTTAGTGTGTGTGTGATTTTTAAATTTCTAGATATGGTTTGCTAAATAATAGGAAAAAATATATTACTGACATGGTTTAAAATTGATTAATTTTCTTTTCATCATTATTTTTCAGCTAGATTTTGTATCGAAGTTGAAAAAAGTGGTTCAGCCACATGCAAGTGGACCATATAATATTGATGATATTTTTAATAGTTCAAAATCCAAAGTAACTTCCAGTTGTGATTTTCCATAAATACTTAACTTATTTGAAGAAAAATCCCTGTCATCCACAAAAAAAAACAAAGAACTCGACTTTTCAAATCACAAATAGTTTTGTTAAAATTCTTTTTCTTTCTAACAACTAATGAACAAAATTATAAAAATCATTCGATTTCGTGAACGGCCTCCTATAGATAGTCTCAAACTTATCACAATCAACTTGATCAATTGTCTGAGAGAATGATTAGATAATTTTATCATTAACCTTAAAGGCACTTACTTTACTCAAATACATCCACTTTCTTTTGCTTTAGGAATCATTATTTCATGTTTATTTAGTTAAATTACAGGTTTCGGTACATTCGGTTGAATCCTTCGCAGAAATTAAACGCAATTAGGTAGGAACTATACGCATTCATATTTTCTCATTTTATAGCCGCAAATAACCTGCTTTTTCGTAGATACCAAAAGGCAACGGAAGCCTATATCACACTATCAACATTCTCGTTGTCAAGCCCACACGTTACAACAATATAAGTAAGTAGAAAATCATGTACACTACCTACCTACGTAAAGTATTCCTAAAATTCGTCGACATTTCTAAGCCATATTAACTCAAAGAACCAACGAAATGTAAGAATGATATTGTACTACATAACATCGCAGCAAAAGTAACCAACTCAAAAAACAAACTCTTTTTGTAGAAAACGCTATAGGAATTGAGGAAATAAATAGCTTCGCAAAACGAATAAACACGTAATTATTTATTAATCGCATTAATTCATCATTTCATTCATTTCATTCATTCATTCATTCAAAACGATTCTAAAAGCACTACAACAAAAAACGAGTACAATAGACCGATAATTGAGTTGGAGATGTATGGATAAGCTAACGTGTCTACTCTGACTTAGAAAAATAATAGTAGAACCATTTTCTTTCAAAGAGATTTCTTTGAATTCATATTAAGGCAACACCAACCGACTTTTAATGATTTTATACTGAAGATCACGTCTAAACGAGTAAGTAGTATTAATGATTTGAAAAAAATATATGTTAAATTAGAGCATTTTCGTAATAACTTAATCTGTGAATATTTAATATTATGTTTATATTACATAGTGAAATTTATTTGTAAAGTTATGTCAAATGCGGATAAAAAACTGATAATCACGAAAAAACTATCAAGCGTATTTGTCTAAAATCTTCACTATTTTAAAGATAATTTAATTATTTATCTGACGTGTTTTATTAAAATACCTTTTATTTTATGTATAATAAACTAATAATGCGTTTAATTTGGGATAGTGATCCTTGATGGCCGACTCCTCTTACTGGCTGGACTTACGACGCGCTGCGTGAGCTCAGCACAGAACACGCAAGCTAACCACTCAAGGCCACTGGCATATATCAGCGTCTTAAATATCGGGTAACTAAAACAAGTGGCTCAAACAAGTAGGAATGTCGGCTATACATACATAAACTCACGCCTTTGGAGTTGAGAGAAATTGTATTGTTCGAGTCGCGTCGCGCCGTCGCGTCGCGCTGGTCTGCACGAGCCTTTAGACTTTGCGAAAAAACATGATAATAAAATTTTATGTCGATGTTTTGTTTTAATTCCACCAAAAACTAAACTGAAAATTGAAATTGCAAAACACTTTTAGAATCTTACCTAACAAAGTAATTTTCACTTCATGTTTTCTATGGTCTATAATTTCTTTTATGAACTTGAAGTTACGGAGCTACCTAATAAGTATATTGGTTCATAAGACCACGAAATACACGAGAACAATGTGATGTTTACATTCAAAATTAGTTTTCTTACCCGAAAATAAAGTTTACACAACCACAAAGTAAGATTTAATATAGCCGCAGGAACTGAGTAAACAATTCCACTTTGTTGGAAAGGGAGATTGTTTTCTGAATATTGAAAATGACGCAATATGAAGTAAGGAAGTGTAGAACATAGATCGTTGAGAGTCTTAGACAATATCATGTATGAAATCCCATACTAGAATCTATAAAAGTCGCTTTTCATGTCTGTTTGTGTGACCGCGTTGTTCTTCCAAACTATGCATCGGATTTTGATGTGGTTTTCAACATTATCTGGAGACTTTATTCCGGAAGGTTTATGTGTGTAATTCTTTAATACGCGCATTAATTACACTGCGTTCGGCGCTTGACACGGCAACACGTCGTGTCCAGGTTCGCAAAAAGTCAATCATCATCCTGAGGATGCCTCGTTCAGAAGTGAAACACGAGTCGATTTCTTACAGGTTTCTTTATGACTATTTAAGAACAGTTAAGCGGATTAGGTTATTAAATATACTCGTACGTCGTCTATTGTATTTTAAAATTGATTTCCGCAAACTCTCGCCTGAGTCAATTAACTATAAATATTGAACTTAGATTTATAGAAATCTCGATGTCGCAAACACGTGTGGAGCAAGTACGAGTTGCTAGTAATATTATAATATGAATGTCTGGGTGTTTGTGAAAATGAATGTACAATATTTGGGGGCCGGTTATATCATGACTTGATTCACTTACTTGACTTAAAATACCGGTAGTGTGTTTCCATGGGTTGATTTTTCATCATGTTGTTTCCGACCTCTTTATACGGACGCAGCCGCGGGTAACAGCTAGTAAAACTATAATGGCATAGTCTTACAAATACAGGGTAAATTTGACTGTCCAATCTATTGTCCATTAAATAAAATGAGAATATAGAATCTGTCAACGATATATCGGACAAACGAACGGTTGTTACCGGTATCTGTGGTGGCACGATACACATAATTAAATTAATGTTAACGCTGAATTAGGTAGAAATTACATTCATTAGAGTGCATTCCTGTGCCCTAATATTTGGATGGATCATTGAATTATTTGAAGTGGTTATAAAATTAAATACGTGAAGTAAAATATCCTGTGAATTATTGATAATGTTGGTTATTCCATTTCATTGATCATTGCATATTTCCAATCTATACTAAAATTATAGCTGAAGAGTTTGTTTTTGTTTGTTTGTTTGGACGCTCTGCAACTACCCAGTCGGATAAAAAAAAATGTTTTTGCATTTGATAGCTATTTTTTTGGATATTAAGGTAGCAGAGCTTGGTTTAGCCAAAAGTAATACGTATAATCACAAATACACATATTTTAAAATAAAATCTTATAAAACACCACGAGTTTTTTCTTGACACGAGAGTGACAATCAATAGGTAAGCAGTTGCTAAGTACCCAAAATAAAAGTTCCAAAGTGGGTGTATACAGGGTGGCTGGGACATCGACGCGAAGCCGGCTACCATGGATTCAGTACATGATTCTGAACCCCACTGCGTTGAAATTTTTCGTCGGTTATAAAAAAAAAAACAGCTGTTTCATAGAAAAGTTCAGAATCATGTACTGAATCCATGGTAACCGGCTTCGCGTCGATGTCCCTGACACCCCGTATATATTCCTAATCTATGGGTCCAATTTTAATATATTTAACATCACGCTAGGACCCTAAGGAGCCGAGTAAAAAGAAAAAAGTCAGAAAGACCGCTAAGCGAGAACGAAGTAATAGCGCAGTCAGTTAATGTAGGTAGATAGGAACAAGAAATTTCACGAGGACCAAGTCGCGGGCAAAAGCTAGTAGAAAATACACTAATAAGGTCAATAATGTTCAGCATCTAAACGATATCTTTATCTAGCAGCAGAATTCCAATAAAGACGATTTGATAATAAATCCATTGAAGGCAGCAATTTAATTATCTCAAAAATGCTTATAATACCATCAGAGCATGGACTATTAAATATCACCATCTGTTCTAGGAGCCATTATTTTCATTCCGACAAAGATTCTCGTTCGTTCCGACCGAGATTCAAAGAAAAAACCTTTGTAACAGACAATTAACTGCAGCGACGAGGAATTAATTCCTTCCAGAGCCGGAGCCGAACGAGGACTCTTAATATTTATTTTGTGAGAACATAAAAAACATAATACTAGATTAAAACCTGTACTGAGGACAAGTTAAGGTCGATATTAGTGTAATTCTCTTCGCGGTCGACGCATTTCACGCCGCGGAATGGACGCATCAGTATGAAAATAAGGATTATCTCAGTTATTTTATACCGGCTTACACCTAATTTACGAATGAATCCCTCATTTTGCGGAATATATTTTACTCTGGCTTCACCGAAGTATTTTATAAAATTCTGAGTATGTGAATAAAACATAATAAGGTACCTACCATACGATGTTAAATAACATTATCTTTATTGCTCTAAATTTAATATTGCATCTAATGAATAATTTCTCTCAAAAAAGTCGTTTACAATTCCGTTTACTCTTTCTACGAACAATGAATTGTCTTTTCTCCCATCTTCGTATACCTCTTCACCACAATGTTCATATTTCATTTCAGTCATTTTCAGGGCGTCCTCATATGGGGCCGTTATTATCATCATTGAGACTAGAGCCTCTATCAACCCAAGTACCGAATATTCTTTTAGATGTTTTTGAAAAATACTCCTTGGGTATACGTTCTCAACGTCCATATTACAATGTCGTAAGACTGCTGTTAATGTTCCGTAGTAAATTTCAATGACTTGATCATAGTGTTTGTAGAGGAACTCTTCGTCGGTGGACATGTACAAGAAGTAGGCTATGTCAGTGACCGGCGAGGCCAGCCGCACCAGCTGGTAGTCAACAAATATCACTTCCACTGGCTTGCAGCCCTGCAAACAATGAATATGTTTGTAATCAATCTGTAAAACTGTTATTTTATATTCTACCAGCAGTATCTCTCAGTGAATATTGAAATTCCTATCATTTACACGTACTTTCTAATTTATAACAATTCGGTTATTAGGTATTTATAATATTTATATATATTTATATTTATTTATTTGGAAATCCTTACCTTAACTTTGTAAAGTATGTTGTTGTTCCAGCAGTCACCATGACAAATTGTACTATAGGAACCTGGCCGTGTGCATTTATACAAAACCGTCAGTATGTCTGGAGTGAGTCGGTTCAACTTATCTCTAGCAGCTGTATCTCTCACTACGTTCACAGATGCTTCGTAATACGAGCTCATGCTCTTCGGCGCAGGTCCCGGTTTACAATACTGCACATCCTCATGGCACAAACGAGCTATCTCCTCAAATTCTGTCGAATTCGTTTTCTCCAGCACAAAGGACAGCGCATGCAATTTCGCTAAATTTTTCATCACGAGTGACACGTAATCCAAATTCGCCTTGGAAAGTCTGTCGCGTAGTTTGAATCCTTGTTCTCTTAAATCCTGCGTTACGATGGTTTCTTTATCATAGTCGGCACTAGCTAAAATGCAGTTTGGAAATTTGATTTTCAATCCTTCGACGTTTTTAATTTTATTTTGAACTTCCAGCAATTTCGGCACGATCTGTTGGTAAAAGATGAATTCTCGTTTGTACGATTCTCTGAAGCATGCACGCATTTTTGATTCCGGATGCCACTTTATCATACATTTTTTTCTGATCTTCTGTCCATCAATAATTCCTCTTAGCTGCACTTTGAACATACCAGTCAGAAAACTGTCGACCTCTTCACATCCTAACTCAACAATATAGTCAGTTAGTTGCATATTACTTATTTCGGCAGTTTTGTAAATTAATTCAACAAGGTCTTGCTGACATCGTGATATTTTCTTCGGTGGCATAGTTCACTGATTTCACTTTAAATCGATTTTTATAACCACCGATGTTTTGAGCTGACTATTAAGATTTCACGGCCAGATGACGACTGAGTTATCACTAGTTAACTTATACCTACACTATCAATAGTTAAACTGTCAAATTTCGGTATCTGTAAGATAAATTACGGGAACTAGATGAACAAAACATCATCACATTGTTCGCTTCCACTGATAATATCTAAGGTAAGTACCCAATTCAATATATTATCTTATTATCACGGAATGGAAACCCACAATCTGAACAGCATTCCTTCGATAATAATTTGTATATACTTATTCACATCGACTCAGCACTCGTGCCAATGCATAAAACGATGATAATCAGACGAGATTGGTGTTTAGTTGTTTACGAGCGCGTTATCAGTGATGCGGCCGGTACAAATGATAGACGTTTTGAGCGTTATCAGTGCGGAACAGTCTCAGCGAATGGCCGCGAGATAAACTAGTCCCTGTGCACACAATAGCTTTTGTAATGTCACTCAATGGGCGTCCTGCCTGCAGAGTCGCCGATGTGTGTGTGCGTCATACAACTGGTTTTATGCATTCAATGTCGTATTGTGCGCTATTGTCAGGCTCCTGACCACGGGTCTTGGAATACGCACAGCGAAATGTGCATGAAATGGACTGACCGCTATTCTGTCTGTCTGCGAAAATAGTTTGTCGTATTCCATATTCATTTTCTGAACCGATCGGCTCGAATACTTATTGTTGATTGTAAGTCGATTAAATAAAATTATATTTCTTTATCTGTTTGGTTTACTGTGGCTGCTGGATATTCTTTTTGACATAGTTTTCTCTATTATAAATATCGTCAGAGAATATCGTCGTTTCTCGTCCTTGAGACGTACACCGCACTTTGTATGTTTCGCAATTTTAAAGTGTCTTAGCCAAAAAGTCATCAATCACATTGTCTTGTTTTCTTTCTTATTTTTTTTTTTGTATATTGGCACCTTATAGCTATATTCATGTATTTAGTTATTATTTAATCGTGTTTTTGTATTTTTTTGTGCTATGTCTTTTGTGTGCACCAACGATATATCTATCTATCGTCAGGTTTCGCAATATATTCAGACGGTGAAGGAAAACATCGTGAGGAAATTGGCATATCTAAAGAACCAAAAATTCGAAGACACTGGCACAGTACGGGTTGGTAGATGTCATATCTACCAACCCGTACTGTGCCGGTGTGGTAGATTACAGTCCACTTCCTCTCGAAGAGAGTAGGCTTGTCCTAACAGTAAGAATATTATAGGCTGATTCTGCATAGACTATATTCAGAAAAACAAATCTCATTAACGAATATCGTGAAAAACATGAAACATTTTAGTACGCAAACAATTTGTTTACCTACCAACTAGAGCGGGCTGAAAGTGAAAAAAACACTGTTGTATTTACGAAAACTAACTCATTTCACATTTCACCCGTCACAATTACACAGCAGACGAGTCACGTCATAAAGATTTTCACATTTGTGATAAAACAGCAATAAAGCCATGGACGACAACCCTTTGTTCTAAAGCGTAGTCAGAAATTCCACACAGACATAAATATTTAATTGAATACCTAACGTTCCCCCTCGACCTAGCTACTCTATGACGGCAGGTGAGCTGTAGGTATTGTTTATTTGGTCAATTTTCGGTTGCGTACAGCCATTTTGAATTATTTAACGATAAAGTCAAACTAATAACTACATTTAGGCGGCTCTAACAATTCTGTTTGATGCCGAATGGTAATTAATGTTGCTATCAAATTGAAAGCTGATTCCATTCACTGCCACATTTGGAGATTATATTAGGTATCTTTGTTATGTATTATTATATTTCATGTGATATGAATACATGAATTAAAACCTAAGGGATCTCGCGCACTAGACGGCCACGCCCACGGCCGCAACCAGGTAAACTATAGAAACCGATACGAATCGCGCACTTGGTCGCAACTCATACAATAACACTAGACGGCTATGTCTGTCCGAAATCGTGGCCGTCTAGTGCGCGAGATCTCTTAATCAGCGGCGTAATTGCATAACGCATTTACACAGGCAGTGTCTTTCATTTTGACAATTCAACGACATTAATTGCGATATTTACGTTATCCCGCAGATGAAATTTACAAACGAAGGTTTAGAGCAATGAATGAGGAATGTTCTTCAAAATCCTTCCAGAATTGTGATATAAAGTGTGTTCCGCAATTGGGATGCAGTATAAAGGAAGAAATATTTCATGAAAAATCTCATTTACGATTGGCTCTCTAATGTTGCGCCGTTTATCACCAAATTGTCAAAAGAATAATGAACGAACATTGATCATTTCGCTGGCTCACTGCATGTGACTTAAATTGGCGATTACAGACAATAATTAAAGACATGTTTCCTCACGGTTTTGCCTTCAAGGTAAGTCAATTGTGTCTTTGCTTAGGTACCTTTAGTTTAAAAACTATAGAAACTGATACGAATCGCGCATTTGGTCGCAAAGGCCAACCACCCGGTTTCTAAAGTTTATCTGGTCGCTGCGACCACTGGTCGTGGTCGTGGCCGTCTAGTGCGCGAGATCCCTAATAGTGTTTTAATCATTTTAAATGATTTCATTCAGTGTCGTTGTTCAATCCTAGTGTCTTTTGGGGGGGGGCTTGACCCCGCTGATGGTAGGTTTTAGTAATATAAACACAAAAAAAACACACATTTTATTTTGCATAGCGCATAGCAAGCCTCTTCGGATTACTTTTCACAAATTCTTCAATGACTTCGAGAGATATCTCGCTAAATATGTAATACATGGCGGCCAAACCGGGCAGCGTGTGTAGCAGAATGAGTGGCGCGCGGATTCAAAATTCGTCACGTAAACAAAACATCATATAGAAAAAAACAGTTCAAGACCTATTAAGTTAACGATAATTGATGACAATTGTAAATTAAGCAGTGTATGTTTGCTAAAAAGTTTAATCACAATAATATCAGGTTCACTTTAAGATTTGTCACAGAAGAACTCAGACACTTTTGGGAGGGGCTTGAGCCCCTGGATCTGCTACTGATTTCAGTAAATATAACATTAAAAAACAATATAATCGTCATCCTGCAGCATAATTTAGCATGGGGGGAAACGTGTCTAGACGTGCAGGAAATCAGTTTTCCGTAGAAATCGACGTTGGCGCCGGTTGCCCGCTTCAATTGACTCACTTTTTTTATTGTATTTTTATTGGCAACACTTGATTTTGACATGTTTTTGAACGTGTGCTGCAAACATCCAGGGCCGTTAAAAATACTGAAATTCAAACACATTTGGATGCAAGTTGGTGGTTAAAATTGCATAATTGACACACTAAAGTTAGGGAACATAATTATTAACCCATTGCAACTGGCTCGCCAGCAATCTATCTCTGGGCGTCCTAAAATGTTTTATGTTTTTCACGATATTCGTTAACACTTTCCACCCTCCACCTACATTTCATAGAACTCATACGCCATTTCGCCATACATATCGAAAGTGAACCCTCCGGGAGGGTTGCCGGCATTACGTTTGCGCCGAAGTTAACCATCGCGGACGGTCAACGGTTGAACGGTATTAGGTTTAAAACCGTGTTATAAAACACTGTAAAACGAAGTAAAAAGTAGTAATTAGTGTTTCCAGGGGGTCTTGTCGCTATATGTAGTTTCCAACCTTCAAATTTTTTTGTGAATATTTGTAACGGTGAAAAAAAAATCTTTGAATTTAAAACCAACGCATACTTTTACAAATGAGGAGCTCGTGGCTAAGTAACAATAGCCGCACTGGTCGATCCATCAGGTTAAGCTACGCTTGCCGGGGTTGGTCAGTGGATGGGTGACCATCTTTACATACCGAGAATCCTCCGTGCCTCGGAGAGCACGTTAAGCCGTCGGTCCCGGCTGTCATTCGTGGATCTTTGACAGTCGTTACGGGTCGTCAGAAGTCCGAAAGTCTGACACCAGTCTTACCAAGGGGTATCGTATTACCCAGTTACTGGGTTGTGGAGGTCAGATAGGCAGTCGCTCCATGTAAAATACTGGTATTCAGCTGCATCCGGTTAGACTGGAAGCTGACCCCAACATAGTTGGGAAAAGGCTAGGCAGATTGATTGCATACTTTTACAAATAAAGCTTGTTAAAATATACATCTGATTTTATTTTCACGCTTTTTGTCAACGCATACTTTTACAAAAAAAATCTTGTTAAAATATACATCTGATTTTGTTTTCACGGTTTATAATGCTGTATTCACAAAGAAAAACATAAATTTAAAATGAACCCTCCACGAGGGCTCCCGGCATCCCATATGCGACTAGGTGAACCCTCCAGGAGGGCTTCCGGCACTGAACGTGTTGATGAGATTTGTTTTATTTTGTCACTGCTGGGACACAGGCCTCCTCTTTTCGTGATCAAAGCTACAAGATTATTCTAGCTGCGGCATCTGCCACACGGAGACACGTACACGTAGATAAATGAGTAAATTTTAGATCCATTTCAGAGTTAGCTTTACTTCTCCACGGCATCTGAATTTCAGCTCTTTAATAATAAATCTTCGCGTTACCTATTTAAAATGTAATATCGAATAGATCGAGAATCATAACAAATGGTAAAAGAAAGAAAAAGTGTTTATTCTGCACAAACTAAACGCACATTACAAAAAAAAAACAAATTACTATACCCCTTTACAAATTAGCCAAAAGCCAACAAACCATAAACAGGAACAGGAACAGTGCCTGTTATCAAGGCTGTCGAGGAGAACACTCCCGAAGTCCCGACGTAATAGGTACTGCTACTTATTGTATTTCTCATTTAGATGGCGCTCGCATCGGTGAAATACTAGTATATTTATTTACAAAACTAGCTGCTGCCCGCAGCTTCGCCCGCGTGGGCCCTAACTCTTTTTCTTTTTCTAAAATTAAAGTCACCAGCTATATGCCAGTGAAAGTCCCGTCGAAATCGGTCCAGCCGTTTAAGATATTAGCCGAAACAAACAGACAGAATTATATTTTTATTTTTTATAAGTACCATATTAATACCTATATAGTTCCATATGCATTTAGTAAAAAACTGTTATTTTGACATTACAAACAGATCACACCACACTTCAATTTTTTTTATTTTTATTATAAATGGTATGTATGTATGTGTCTATGTAGTATTAGTATGCTTTTTCGAGTTATCTATCGCTTATGTTGCACATGCCATGTTTTTTCTCTGCATCACCCTAAGGTTGACTGGTAGAACCTCAGGCATTAAGTCCACCTTTGTACAGTATTGTTTTTTTGTGCATAAAGTTTGAATAAATAAATAAATAAAAATACTGAAATGTAACTTAAGGGGTATTGTAATTAATTCCTACAATAAATTAATAACCGCATTTAGTTTTTCCTAGCTGTAATTCTTAACAAGTTACTGCACTGTATGTTTTAATTACACAGGCGTCGTGTACAACTGAACCTTTCATTTAGCCATTATCGTTTGTTAGCATCACACGCGACTATTATAAGCTAGTATATGGTTTAAAAATCACATTAGTGAGGCGGTACACATCGCTACCGAGACTTTTATAGATTATAACGGCAGGCGCTTCGCCGCGCTTATAGTAGAGAACGATCACTATCACCCTCAATAGAACACAATGCCTTTGAAACAGCCAATCGTCTGCCAGGATCATATTAAAGGAAAATAATAAAACTTTTCACACAAAACGAAAGAAGGGACGAAATAAAACGTATTACCTCAAGACAAACGCATTTCAAACACTAAGGACGACCTTTTATCACTCTTATAAATTTTCTTCAAAAGCTCAAATTTTTCGTCGAAGAGGTGAGACTTCAAAGGGGACGTAATGAAAGAAAAATGAGGAATGTTTTAATAACTGCTTCTTCGTGTTACAACATTTATCTTTTTTGTGCATGGGAGCTGTTCCGATACTAACCCCTTTGTGTTTTTAAAGCAAAAAGTCTTAACAATCCCGGAATTTGTTTTTAGGTCAGTGGCAACCGAAGTCTTTCGAGAGAATTTCAATTGAGTCCATTTGTGCCGAGCGCTCTTTGTGTAGATAATGGTGTATTGATAGCACAAGCACAAACACTACCCACCGGCTTTATAATACACTGACAACGTAAAAACAAACATTTTATTTTAAAATATTTTATCAACCCTTAAAATAGCATCGACACGTCTGTTCCGCAGAAATATGAACCTAAAAATATTTTCGCCTGCATTTTTAACAAATAAAAATAAATCCTGAAAGTCGGCTGTAAAAAATATGAATGCAATTTTCTAACTGGACGAAATTGGAATACATTTTATCCGGGAAAAACCGCCGTATCAGCTAGATATTTTTTATAACCGTTTTATAAAATATAAATCATTTCAGAGGCAGAGTAGCGGGCTGGCGCGTCGGGGATCGCACGGGGACATCTCCGATGCAATAGTGGCTTATTTTACATTCAAAGCTTTGGGAGGCGCTTTTAAAAGAGGTTAGTTAATATTTAAACATTTTTTACCACAGAAACTGTTTGTCTGCGTGTGTTTTTAAACAAAGTAGCCTGGAGTGACTGGAGTCTGCTGACTGACTATGCAAATGACCCGGTTTTAAGCTGGGAACACTTACAGTGTATGATTTCCATGCCATTGGTAACGTAGCTGCGAGCTGTGTACGGTGTGTACCGCTGTGTTAGGGGTGCATTAGGCCGCGCAGAACAGGGGTGCGTATCGATTGACGACCCCCACCCGTCGCCCTCGACACTACACAATATTCCTCTGCACTCCGAAACCCACCCTTTCGTTACATTTGCAACGTTTACTTGCCGGCCGAGATCATTGTTTTAAAATATTTGACTTCAAAATATGTTTTACACACTTAGGTTTGTGGTGTATATTTATAGGTTCACTCTTCCGAAACGTTGTTTAGAAAATCAAACAGGACAGTTTTAGTAGAGAATAAAGCTGGTTTAATATGTTAGCAGTGTTATTATTAGATCAATATAATTTAAAACGATATTAAAGGTACTTCATCTCATTTAAAAATAACATAAAAAGAAAGGACTGCAACAGCATAAATTTTGTTATTATAATAAAATACATGCATATCCCCTAAATTCATTGAAGCTCGCCTGTCAGGCGCACGCGTCGAATAGCATCAACCGCGGTGATTGCATGTAGACATCTCACATCTAGGGGGCATCGAGGGCACTTTGATATCACGCGACTCAAATTGTTTTATCTCTTAGTAAAAGAGGGTTACCTACGATACTGGTTTTCTTTAAAAAAAATCTCTGTATGAATTTTGTTTTTTTGTCGTAGGTACTTATGTTTGGCAAAAATTATGAGCATTTCTTTTTCTTACCTACGAAAAGTGTTCGAGTTTGTTATTTTAATTTTTTGCTTAGTCACTTAATGTTCTGGTTTAGAGTAGCTTGCTGTAGGGGTGTGTCAATCTTCATTTTAATGCATTCGATGTTCATGTTTTGATTAAATGACATTTTGACTGATTGTGTTATGCAAGCCCTGCAAAATCATACACGATTGTGATTTTTAGGGTTCCGTACTCAAAAATAAAAACTGAACCCTTATAGGATTATTTCGTTGTCCGTTCGTCTGTCTGTCTGTCTGTCTGTCAAGGCCCTTTTTCTCAGGAAAGCGTGGCGTTATTAAGTTGAAATTAATATCAAATACGTAAGTCTACGGTGCCTTGTAGCTCTAAAAAAATCAAGTTTCTAATTCAAAACAATAAAAAAATACGGCCATTTATGCGACATATTTTGATACTCGCAAAACCTACGTTCCATTTGACCTAGAATCATGAAATTTGGCAAGAAGCAAGGTCTCACAGCACAAGTAAAGAAAAATGTCCTAAAATATTTAATTTGTAGTTTTATCACTTAAAAAATTTTTTTTGCGTTTACATACTTACATTTTTGCAGTGGTAGAATATGTGTATGAAGATGACCGTGACGTATATCGATGTATGAGAGACAATTTTTTCAACAACAAAGTTAAGTTTGTTCTTGGAATAAATTCATCCCAAATAAGGAACCCTTCATTGTGGTCCCACGCGCACTTGGCCGGTTTTAAATGTGACGTTGCTTTTTATTATTATTCTAGCAATTTTATTAGAATCATGATCAATCAC
Source organism: Agrochola macilenta (assembly GCA_916701695.1). NCBI lineage: Eukaryota > Metazoa > Arthropoda > Insecta > Lepidoptera > Noctuidae > Agrochola > Agrochola macilenta. The sequence continues at coordinate 13,743,201 of OU753562.1, forward strand.
GAGTATGGATGGCGTTTGGAGAACAGTGAAATCCAATTCGCAATACGTCTTTATTTAATCATTAAAGTAGGTTCCTGATTCTATGGAAATTTTCCGTAATCAATCACCAATAACGACACCCAAGGGAGAGCGATAAGATATCTTTCCAGGTTTTTTTATTTTATTTAAAAAAATAAAAAAAAAACTAGCTGATGCCCGCGACTTCGTCTGCAATCCAGGATGAACAGTAGTCGAGGTCCATCTCCAGTTCATGATCTAATCATGTGCCAAATTCCATTCAAATCCGTTCAGCCGTTTTCGCGTGAAAGCGTAACAAACAAACAAACTCACTTTCGCATTTTTAATAATAGTTAGGATAACATCACACGTGAGGGCCTACCACCACCACTAAAATAGTATTATTTTAATTTATTTATTTATTTTATTATTTATGTACACACAGTAAAATACAAAGAGATATGACATAATTATAATTTGAGTACAAAGGTACTGCTTATTTCTTAAGAAATTTCTTCCAGCAGACCTGCGAAAGGAGAAATGAGAAAGAAATGTAGACAATAGTGTGTGAGAACAAAAAGAGAAAAATATGAATTTGCGAAGTCTTATACTAAAATAGTTATTTATGCTATAAGTGCGGAAGGTAGGTGATTTCCGATGAGTGTATAAGTAGGCACGAGTCGGAAATCATCTTACGCACGTGTATCATACAACGTTTTACTATGCATTGTGCGAGGAAATTAAAAAAAACTTGAGAGGTGTCAAGGGACACCCGGATGGAACGAAGTTCCTCTTTCTATGAGAGAGAGACAGACAGAGAAACACGCGCACGCCGCACGGCTTACAGCTATAGCAAAAAGTGTCGTTAGAACTTTTGGTCTTAATTTTTTCTAAACTCTAAGGTCTCTAGACTTTGACTCCGACTCCGACTCCGACTCCGACTGACTCCGACTGACTCCGACCGACTTCGACTGACTCCGACTGACTCCGACTGACTCCGACCGACTCCGACCGACTCCAACTGACTCCGACCGACTCAGACTCCGACTCCGACTGACTCCGACTCCGACTCACTCCGACTCCGACTCCGACTGACTCCGACTCCGACCGACTCCGACTGACTCCGACTGACTCCGACTGACTCCGACCGACTCCGACCGACTCCGACTGACTCCGACCGGCTCTGACTCCGACCGACTCCGACCTACTCCGACCGATTCCGACTGACTCAGACCGACTCCGACCGACTCCGACCGACGCCGGCCGACTCCGACAGACTCCGACCGACTCCGACTGACTCCGACCGACTCCGACCGACTCCGACTGACTCCGACCGACTCCGACTCCGACTCCGACTGACTCCGACCGAGTCCGACCAACTCCGACCGACTCCGACTGACTCCGACCGACTCCGACAGACTCCGACCGACTCCGACTGAAACCGACCGACTCCGACTGACTCCGACCGACTCCGACAGACTCCGACCAACACCGACTGACTCCGACCGACTCCGACTGACTCCGACCGACTCCGACTGACTCCGACACCAACTCCGACTCCGACTCCGACCGATTTCGACCGACTCCGACCGACTCCGAGCCCGACTCCGACCCCGACTCCGACTCCGACTCCGACTCCGACTTCTACTCCGACTGACTCCGACCGACTCCGACCAACTCCGACCGACTCCGACTGACTCCGACCGTCTCCGACCGACTCCGACAGACTCCGACTGACTCCGACCGACTCCGACTGACTCCGACCGACTCCGACTGACTCCGACTCCGACTCCAACTCCGACTCCGACTCCGACCGACTTCGACCGACTCCGACCGACTCCGAGCCCGACTCCGACTCCGACTCGGACTTCTACTTCGACTGCGACTTCGACTTCGACTCCGACTCCGACTTTGACTTTGACTTTGACTTTGACTTCGACTACGACTTTGACTTTGACTCCGCCATTGCCATCGCCATCGTCATCGATATCGTCATCGCCATCGCCATCGTTATCATCATCTGATTTGTAAAACTTTTCTCTTACTTTTTCTTTTAATATTAATAATAAATTTATTAATAATTTTCAAATAATAAAAACTCTTTGCAACGGGCTGACGACGGCCACAAAAATTAAAAAAAAACTAGAAAAGTAAAAAGCACTAGTGAAAAAAAGTGACACTTTCCGCACTAATTTACTGCTTGGAAAAGGCTCTTTTCGAGCAAATGCATTGTAAAAATATAAAATATACCTACACGTATATCGTAATAAATTAACATATACTTAAATAAATACATAAAGCTTAAATAAAATTACTTTAGTTTTTAATATTACTTTAGTGTGGGAAAGAGATGCAGTTCTACAGGACGTATAGCTCCATCTCTTTCCCCACTGTTTTCCCGAAGAAAGGTACACAGTAGGCGCTCGGTAATCCGGCGCTCACTAATCCGACACGTCCAATAATCCTGTATTCGTCGTCTCCTACTCTGTAGTCCGGCAGATTTCATATAAAAGTGCCGGATTACAGAGCGCGTGCATTGATCGCTGTCGTTTTGCATTCCGGTTCGATTCTACGAGTAGGTAATCTAATAAAGATTTTTTACTTCACAAATCTGTGTTAAAATTATTTCTTACTAGAATCTAGTAATCCAGCGATTCCGATATTTGTTGATGATTGGCGAAAAAAAAGGATGTAGGATGGTCGAGCGCCTATGTACCTAATCAGCGGTCGCAATTTATTTGCCAAACATGTAAGTAAACACGAGTTTTAGGCAAAACACCTGTAATGCCTCCACATAAGGTTCACTTTGCGCTACAACTTCATATTTTGTATTACTTTTTCAGCAGTATATATAGAAGTGTATATAGAAGTGTATATAGAAGTGTAAATAAAGTTGATTTTAGACTGACTAGCAGTCTAAAATCAACTTTATTTACACTTTTATAAAGTTGATATTTGTTTAAGTGGAAATAACATCAATTGGAAATAAGGCTTTCAATAGACCTTAGGCAGATGTGCACAGCATTACTTTTTTTGCCAGCTGTGCTGCTGGGGAGTTTGTTGCGCCACTTCTTCTTCCCAGCTAACGCACTAGGAAGTGGTGAAGGGTGGGAGTTTTGGGTAACTGTCTTAAATTATGTAATTTTGACGTTCAAAAAGTGCTGATTCTCAGCCTAGTTTGAATAAATGACTTTTGAATTTTTGAATTTTACATTTTGCATGTTGAGTCAAGTATTAGGGGGGTTGCCATCAACCAGGCACATATCAAAACCCCGGGCTACAACTTAAACACTCACTCCTAATAACACTTAGCAAGACCACGAGATCGATGACGCCATCATTACCATATAACCATGTAACGTAATAAAATATGGTCTACGTTCTGTCTGGCAATAAATAAACAGATAAGCCGGGCAAATCAGGTGCGTCAATCAAAGTGAGTAGCGCCGTGGACGTCCAACGGTACACTCAGTCTCAAAAATATATACTTAACACTTTCGACTCCACCCATGTTTCATAGAGCACATACGCCATGCCGCCATCATACATATTGCAAGTTGACTCCAGGAGGGACACCGGCATTTCGTTTGCGCTAAAGTTTAAATCAATTGTATATTTTGACACTACTCGCCCTCGAGTAGTATCAAAATATACAATTGATTTTATTTTCACAGTTTATAATTCCGAATTCGCTAAGAAAAGCCTACATTTAAAATGAGCCCTCCGCGAGGGCTCCCGGCATCCCATATGTGACTTGAGTGAGCCCTCCAGGAGAGCTCCCGGCACTGAACGTGGTAAACAACTTTTTGAGGCAGATCGTACCTTCAGTTGACGCACAATTGCGTCAAACGTCCGCCCGCCGCCGGCCGGCTTCTAATGAATCAAACGACAACTATACGTATATTGGAGCTAGGGATGGGCTAAAAGTGGAATCGATGGAATATTTGATGTAAGTGTAGCGTTGTCGTACCTTTTTTAAATGTTCAAAATCAAAAGTAGTTTCTTGAAAAAAAAATATCAAACGTCAGTCTCGCGTCAACGGAAAACATGTTGCGAATATTTGTGATTTTCCATGAATACTTAACTTATTTGAAAAATCCATTTCAGTCACGTGCAAATCAAAAAACTCGACTTTTCCAATCACAAATAGTTTTGTTTCAATTATTTTTCCCTTTCCCACAACCAAAGAAAAAAAATTATCAAAATACTCGATTTCGTGCACGGCCTCTTAAACACCCAAACGTCTACGGGGAGGGTGAATAAGGGAACATATAGTTACAGTGTGTTCGTAGCTTATAACACCGACCAAGTTTGAAAACTTTACGGAAACAGGAACTTTTAATAGTGCTTCTAAGCGATGTATCAGCAGTCTGTCGATATTTTCTACAAACTTGCGATCTTCCGACGTACCTAAATCAGCGGTTAGTTTGAGGTTTGTGAATAGTGGTCGGGGTGGCGTGTTTTGAATTCCATGTATATATTGAGTAAAGTGTTTTTGACTCTCTAAGCACATACATAATAAGGTCTGTAAGTTTAATTGTTTTCATGTACAATATTGTCATTAAACGGCTCTTGAACGCGGTTTACATGTGCTGATCGCGATCAGTTTCATTGGTGAAATTCGCACTCAGTTTTCGCACTTCTCATTAAAATAAACCTGCACTGTTGGAGCTAATTCTGTTACAAACGTGACGTCACTGTTTGCGGTCACAGTAAAATGTGGTTTGACTCGCGGCGCAAGCGACGCATTTAACATCACTCAGGATTTGTGGCACTTCATCCTGCTTTATATGTAAAGTAAGGGAACTTAATTGTTAAGCAAATTGACTACTAACTTAAATTGTCTGTTAATACTCGTAGTCAAATCAGAAATGTCATTCTTTGATAGATGTATGACATGGCTATAACACGGCAAATCGACATAGGGTGCTAAATTGCTTGAGAGCGTTTATTCTGAAAGTGGACAACGTCGCAAATAGATGTCAAATATTTCGCTGATTTAACTGATTTGGCAATATTACTGTATGGAAATAAGAAATGTGGCTAACTAGCGAACTAAAATATTGATTATGAATTGCAACCATTTTAACGTTAGGTACTTACACGTAATATTTAGTTTTTTTTTTTAAACTGGTACTTCCTCAAATTCTATGTTATAATAAAATTGCAATTCATTATAAATTTCTTATTGCCATACAGTAATATTGCCAAATTAATCAAAACAGGTAAATTCTTGAGAGCTGTGTGACGTTGCCGACTTTTAGGATAAACGCTCTTAACAATAATTTCCCTGGCGTCAGGTGAGATAAGTAGGTATTTTTGCCATAATTAGGATGGATTCCTTCAGTACAGGAGGCTGATACTGATGCGCTAAAGCTTAGGTTTATACAAACACTTTTACACGTCAATCATATTTTAAAAACTAGATGTAGTTCTGATCTCTGAACTACTCTGAGAAGAAATGCGGAAATAAACACAGAGATCACAATTTCTTTTGAAGTCCAGATATAATCTAGGTCACATCATGTGAAGACCATGTAGATTTGTGTCTGAATTGGTATTTTGAGGAAAGAACCATACATATTGAGTGGACCTGTCCAGTCAATGCACGAATTTGTTAGTAACCGTGCAGCTCAACTCAGAACTTATGGAGCTCAACAATTCGACGAACATTACCAAAGACAGGACATTTGGGTAGGCTGCATAAATTACTCAAACTGCCAGACCATAATTTAAACAAACTGAGAAAAAGAAGTAAAATAACAATGACCCACATAGTCTCCACATGCATTCACAATAATTTAAATAATATAATTCTTTACACAGTAAATATTCATGCCTAGCATTGACCAGCATGCGTAACATGACAACCATAGAAACGGGTTTTCTCGCCAAAAGAATAGACAAAATCACAGATTGTGATTGTTTATCTGTCATTTTGTCTATTCTTCCGTCGACAAAACCCGTTTCGATTGTGGTCATGCTAAGCGTGCGGGGAAGCATGATATAAAAGAGAGGAGGCTTATACTCAACAGTGGATGGAACAAGGCTGCCAATAATGATGATGATGATTGAGCTGCTGTCAACTATTTGTCTTGACGATGTTTATTATTATTATCATTTTTATTGCAGAATGGACCTGCTCTTGACCTCGATCTCGCCTGACGAAAGCGAATGCAGTTCACTCTTCCTTTGAAGGCAGATGGGTTATATGTGGAAGGGAACACAGATGCTGCCAGAGAGTTCCACACTTTAGCTATGCTCATTCAATGTGGAGGAGAAGCGTTGAGTACCTATACTGGACGGGATATCAACCAAGTGCGGATGGTACTCTGCAGTACATCTGATAGTCAGTCAGTCGGTAATAAAAGGGCGATGGTGGGATCAGCGGGGTACTACCACCTCTAAAGCAGTATTATTTTAATGTGGGAAAGAGATGAAGCTCTACAAGACGTATAGCTTCATCTCTTTCCCCCACTGGAGTAAGATTAAAATCTTCTTTTCGTGTGGTTAGTAACTAACCCGGTGTCAAAGTTTTAAAGCCGCCCATGGGCCTCTGACTTGGCTTAACATGCCGTCAAGAAATATCTCTCAGGCATGCCGGTTTCTGCCAGGGTTGCGAGTTTGTCCGAAAGGGATATCGCGGCCCCAGCACACAGGCAACGGAAGGAACACGGGTGGGTTTTAGTCAGTAAAAGTCTGACACTCCCTCTCGCTCCGCCCAGAGCGGGAGGAGTCTTTTGAGGATTTCCCACAAAAAAAAAAAATAACAAAAAAAAAGGCATGCCGGTTTTCTCACGATGTTTTCCTTCACCATTTTTGAAGCAAGTGATAATTATACAATACGCACATAAATCCGAAAAGTCAGAGGTGCGTGCCTTGTGTTCGAACTCGAGATCGAACTCGAGATGACTTGAGATTAAAATAATACTGCTTTAGAGGTGGTGGTAGGCCCCCAAGGATTTTAACTTTACTGTAACCGCATCCTTTTGTACAATATTGCATGACACTTTTTGTCTTATGTATTTATTGAGAATGAGAGTGGTTTGTAAGCCCCCAACTCAAAGGCTACTCACCTGCTTCAGTGATTTCTATATGTACGAGTAAATGTCCTTTGAGTAAAACATCTATGTAGGTATAGCAATAGTATACTGCGATATACCTAGGCAGGAATGTTCAATTCAAACATATTCATAGGTACAAAATATAGATAGTTCCCTTCCGTAATCTAACCCTGTGTGTATGTGCTTAATTGGTTTGATTATAGAGCAGATACCTATCCGTAGTATATCGTATTAAACATTAGCGTTGATTGCGGTAGGTAATCCTATTTGTTGACGGCCGTCACGTCGCCGCTTGTGGTCTCAGAACGTGCTGCAGGTTCATTTACAGTCGCATTGAATAACTTCGTCTTGAGCTGCGTAGTATTTTTTTATACCTACAGATCGAGGAATATTTTATTTGTCTTCAATACTCCTCACTATACTATAAATTGGCTCAGGTAGGTTTCGTTTATTGATATCATATTCTTGTATATTGCTTTATCACCCTAGGTTTTGAAGTTCACTTGCACGCCATGGTCTTCCGCGATCGACGAATATAAGGTACGCAAATGGAAATACTCAAATACTTTATGTCGTTGGGAGTTGTATGACGGATGAAAGAAAACCTCAATAGAATGATGGTCGGTAGAAACACCACTTTTTGGATCAAGCTGCAACCGCATCCAGTGACGTCATGATGTGACATATATGTCACCGAGCTACCGCGACCGACGGAAGCATACATAAATGGAAATAATCAAATATTTTATTTCGTTGGGAGTTGTATGATGGAAGAAAACCTCAATTGAACGGTGGATCCCGACAGTTTATTATGAGACACGACAAACTTTGTAGGTAGGTAAATAATTCACACAAAAACCCCTGCAACGTAAAACCATGACTGTAATTTCCTTAGACAAAGGTAGAGGTGTATTTAACTCCCACATTTCACCATTAACTCCCATGTGATTAGATATGGGGTGAACTTAAACCGGGCACAAATCCAGACTCCGAGTTCTTACTAGTGAATTCCTGAAGTAACGCTTTGCTCGACCTAGGATTTCAGGGCAAATTTCACTAGTGAGACTGAGCGCGATTAGCACATCTAAATCGCGTTTAAAAGCTGTCAGTGTCAATATTCTACAACAATGATGTCACTCTTGAACGCAGTTTAGATGTGCTGGTCGCGTTGATTTTCATTGGTGAATAAAGTCCTTAGTATGTGACAGACTTATATTTTCAACCTTAGTAAAGTTTTAATTTACTGGGAATTGTCAAAAGTGGTACACCATTTACCAGGTCGACTATAACGTCGCAGTTGTGCAGCGCGGTTCTGTGTTCGAAACGAATCCCAGGTCCAGCAAAATGTTACTCCAGGAATTGAACAGTAGCAACTCGGAGTCTAGATTTCTGCCCGGTTAAAGGTCACCCCTTATCTAATCACATGGGACTTAAATGTTAAAATGTGGGTGTAAAATACAATTCTGCCTGTGTCTTTGGAAAATACTGGCATGATTTTACGTTTTTGGGGTTTTCCGTGTGAATTATTTACCTCCTACATAGTTCGTCGTATTGTCTCATAATAAATTGTCACGATCCACTGTTCAATTGAAGTTATCTTTCATCCGCCATACAAATTCCAACGTAATAAAATATTTGAGTATTTCCATTTATGTATGCTTCCGTCGGTCGCGGTAGCTCGGTGACATATATGTCACATCATGACGTCACTGGATGCGGTTGCAGCTTGGTCTAAAATGTGATGCACCTACCATCCAACGCGTGTGAAACGTTGCCGGATTCATTCGCGATGTATTTTCAACGAACAATGTATGAGTTTATTTAACAGTCTTCGTAGTGATGTCTTCATTGTAGCAGACTGTAAAAGCGTTTGTCTATAAATTGTGCATTCTTATTTTGTTGCATTCTAATATGTAGGTAAATATATTTAGTGCAGCTAGGTAACCACCATGCTACCGATTTGCAGTTCGACAAGCGTTTAAAAACAGCACGTAGATATAAGTTTTCGCTGGGAAAACAGATGAGTTACTACATAAATACGAGTAAATATGACAACTTATCATCGTGTGGAAGAAAAACAAATCAAAATATCCTACTCCATAACGGCTAAAAAGAAACAGGCTCTTACTTAGATACCTTTCAAAGACAAGCGATATAACAACATACCGTTAACAAGATCCTTTTTAAACAGGTGTATCGGTAATTACTTTCCTCGTTCCGTACCAGAAACCTTTGTTTTCTTTCCTACCTCCCTTTCCTCTCATCTATCTCTAAAGCAACATTACATAAAACGGTTTTAAATGTTAAAACAATAAATCTTACAATTTTGTTCGCCATTAATCAAAAGATTCCCCCGATTTTAAGTACCGTTTCGATCCTTCTTATTTATGTAAAAGATAACGTTCCGAAACAAATTAGCGGACTAATTAACCGTTGGAATTTCATGTTATCGAGTATTTTTCAACTTACTAATCCTACGTAAAGAGACGCCTAGCGACGCCCCTATAATTATTTGTTAAATACAAGCAAGTGGTTGCTCTAATTTAGGAGCAAATTATACGAAACCAATTTGGCAACTTCAACGTAAATTGCCTGTGATCACTCACACGGATGTGCTATAATTGGCAATATTGTTATTGAGTGCCAGCACTTCACCGCATAACGTATTTTGTATATTGTTGATTTTAATTTGTATGCCCTCAAACGGCCTTCTCGTGAAGACGATATGAAAATCGAGTACCTACTTTAATTTGATTTTCATGTTCCCATTTCCATTACAAGGAATGTATAAAGTATGTAAATACTGAACCGTTCAAAGAAGACGAAGATTGTGCTTCAAACGTTCCTTAGGGTATGTCACGTATCGTATCTTCCGTGTATATATAGCGGAAGGCATACCCGCCATACATTCGCACAATATACCAATTACGAAATTCCGACCGAAAAACTGTTTCCACAAAATTTACAATGGCGAGTGCACCGCTTGCCGCGGCACGTCTGCGGATCAAATAAAAAGTTCGCCCTTCCGACGAAACGCGAAACGCGACGAAATGTATTATGGAACCTTTTCCACGTCGATAAGTAAACGGTACCCTTGTCCCTTCAAGTTATGAACCCTCAACAGAAGGGTACATAAGCGTATTTTTCCTGAGGCTCTTCAATTCCTACTCTTCTCTGTAGACGGATTACAGCCAACGGTCGAGTGACAGAGCTAGCAACTTTAAGAGGCTATTAGGATAATAGGATTGAATCACATTGTATCATCGCCGGATTATCTATCTTTCTGATTGGGGCTTCCCACGAAACTATCAACAGGTAGCAGCAAGTTGTCGTCGCCAAAGTAATTGCTTGTCGATATTGGGCGCACTGAGGTAACCTATTTGGGACAATTCGTTCAGCAGACCCAGCAACAACTGTACGTGTATTGGGTACCATATAGGGAACAATCCAAAACGAAAATGGATTTTAAAACCAACAGAATCTGTGTTACTTTTCTCAGTACATCGATCTGAACTGACTTATTTAGGTAAGTATTCCCGTAACACGGGAACGTATCAGGGGCGCATAATTGAAAAGGCAGTGTCGCGTCTAAGCATTCATCCGTCTGTTTACTAGGCCTCCCCTCGGCGCCCGGAAATATCGATTGTACCTGTTGTGCTCTCAAACCGAAGAGCACCCCCCGCCTGCCCCGTCTGTGTCCAAATAATGGAAATTATTATTTAATTGAAAAAGGACGAGCTCTGTGGGTTTTAGAATTTGTCGGGTGTCAAAAACGATGGAAGTAATGCTTTTTGTGTATTATACCCTTGATAACTGAGAATATCCTTATTGATATTGACAAAAAAATATTTGTGAATACAAGATGTTATTGATGGAAAGTGAAATAACACAAGTCTTTTTTATTTCACTTTTACAACATTGTGTTTTCCTCGATGTCGGTTATTCTGTCAGTAAAGAATACATATTTTGCCAATGTTGGTAAACCTATTTATTAATTATTTACTAGAATATATTCTGAACGTATACGCTATCACTTAGGTCTAGGTATGGCAATATGGACCCATATTGCCATACCTAGAAACTAAAAACAGACTTACGAAATGGATGTTTCCAGTAATTCATCACAATATGCAACAGACTTTCCCCTTTCGTCTCACGTTTCTTATCAAATAAACGGATGCATATTCCGGAACAGATAAATCTTTGGATCCGTTTAAAACGCTTGTTATGTCCACCAAGGGATAAAAGTTTTTCAATTTCCATTCAAATCTCGACTCGACGACTTTTACTCACCAAAATATTGTTCAGAAGTTTCTTTGTGTAAAAAGTCTTGCTACTCTTTAAGTGGTTGTTTATTTTTGCATTTTATTTCCCAGATTTTTTTTCTGTGTTACTTTTTCATAAATTTCTCTAATTTATTTTGATTGCTTTTCTATGTTACATTAACATGAACGCTTGAAAATATTTTCATTACGTCACTACGTATTACAAAAAAAATCTCAACTTATCAACATATATGATGTCTTCTATGGGTTTCTCCGCCATTTAGAGGGGTATTGTTCAAACTTACAGCCTGAGGTCAACATGTGATGTGAGTGACCCATCTGGCTTATCTGCAGGGTTAAATTGACCTTTATGTAGGGTCCATCTGCATACTCAGATCCCACACCGAGTGGCAGTACTGTCCGTAAAGAAAATTCACTGTGCAGTCCATAGATGTAAGTTTTTTTAAGAAAATTATGAAAAAGACATCGATTTATCACCAAACCTAATTTATTACACCCCAAGACGAATAACCAAATCTGTTTTCACAATACATTGCCAATATCTTAATGCCCTAAATCGAGAATGTTCAAAGCTACGTCGGCGTCCGCTGCTGCTCTCAGACCTACTCCCCGGAGTGCCCTGAGCAGTAAAGTGTCTCTTGATTCGAACCTCCTCGACTCGTAAAAGTCTGCTCAGGAATACCTAAGGAAAATATAAAACTACCTAGGTGAATGGAAATACTCGGTTTTATTAACGGAGTGTTAAGTAGGGAGGTACTTGTGTGGGGAATTATTTTATGATGCTGACGGTAGATTCAAATAAGGTAACTAGATGAATAACCTTGCAACACAACCTAAGGGCTGATTTCACCAACGAAATTGAACGCGTTCAGCACATGTAAACGCGTTCAAGAGCTGTCAGTGTACAATATTCCATAACAATTTTGATACTGACAGCTCTTGAACGCGTTTTACAAATGCTGATCGCGTTGAGTTTCATTGGTGAAATCAGTCCTAAATAAGTACCACCGAAACAAAACAAAAACATCCATCGAAGAGACTAAATTGGACTTTTAAATCTGGCTGAAAAGGGTTCTTCATGAAGTAGAGTTTTTGATTCACCCGAGAATAGTCTTGTGTCTTGAAAAATACATTTCCAGGGTCTATAGTGAATATTTATCAAAGTCCCAATGTGAAGCAGATTAAGACGTTCAGTGCAGGGAGCCCCCCTGGAAGGTTCACCTAGTCGCATATGTGATCCCGGGAGCCCTCGCGGAGGGCTCATTTGAAATGTATTATTTTTTTATTTTTTGTTGCCAGTGACAAATATTCACAAAAAAATTAAAAGGTTGGAAACTACGTATAGCCACAACACCCCCTGAAAACACTATTTTACTTCGTTTACAGTGTTTTATATCACGGTTTCAAACCTAATGCTGTTGACCGTCCGCGATGGCTAACTTTAGCGCAAACGTAATGCCAGCAACCCTCCCGGATGGTTCACTTTCAATATGTGTGGCGGCATGGCGTATGAGTTCTATAAAAAGTGGGTAGAGTCGAAAGTGTTAACCTTAATACTTAACATTGCTGAAATAAATTGTGAGAACACATTACAGAACAAAACATACCTACTAGTAAAAAGCTTATTTGAGCCTATTGGTTCGAAAACCATTGAATACACAACTGTGGGCTATGAAATGTTCCCAAATTGTATCTCATGAGGCGCCTGCCATGTGCACAAAGGCTAACACCGAGCTAGCGGAACAAGCCCCTATTTGCCGAGCGTGTCACCCCGTCACAACGCACCCTATCTCCTGCACTCCGCCTTACTTTCAACCCATCGGTTATGGTAATGCATTACGGCTTTACTCGAACTTATTGCATATGCATATCATTCAAATACAAACCCTATTGCGGAGCTCTAAAGTTTAAAGTGAAATGTGAGAGGTTAATAGGGAAATGTAAGGTCTCAGTAATAATATTAGTGTTGTGATTTAGTTGAAACTGAGAGCGGGTTAAAGGTCATGTCTAGGTTAATAAGGTTGGTCTGTATTGAGATGAGGATGTTTGTGTTACATGACGTAGGTTTATATTGATTGCGGAGAATCGGGATAGAAGGGAACGTTTGTTTGTTAGGCAACGCCAAATACCTCATTTGATTGGTATTTCTGATTAGCAGCCCGGAGTCTGGATTTGAGCCTGGTTAATAGCAATTTCAATGGCTGAAACTGCTGTTGCTGGTTAACCTGTAATTGGCGACTGTGTAAGTCTGAGACTATTGTTACATACATAGTACTTAAGAAATATTACACAATGTTGCTTATGGGCATGTGCCCGCCCCGTATTTTTCTGAATATTACTATTATATTATCATTATTTTACTATTATATTACTATTATATAGAATCTTTTTTTTTGTTCTTCTAACTGAACAGACAGCTGTGCTGCTGGGGAGTTTGTTGCGCCACTTCTTCTTCCCAGCGAATGCACTAGGAAGTGGTGAAGGGTGGGCGTTTTGGGGGACTGTCTTATGTAATTTTGACGTTCGAAAAGTGCTGATTCTCAGCCTAGTTTGAATAAATGACTTTTGAATTTTGAATTTTGAAAATTTTATTCATGACAAATGATCGAAAATAAACTTAAAAAGGGGGTCTATCTTTAATTCTTTTTCATGTTATTCAATTTGACTGGTCATCATTTATCTACCAGGGCTTATTTTTAATCTTATATTTCGAATTATTTTGATTATTTTTTGTACATTGTTGTTTGTAGCAACACAAATAACGTACCCAGGATTTTGTAATATCTATATTTAAAAGAGTGTCCTTGGAGTTTCTTGCCCGTTCTTCTCCATAAAGATCTACGTTTTGGAATGGGCAACTAGCTTCAACTTTCTAACTAACTGAGCGACTATTTGACATTTCAAAAGTGCCTTTACATGGTTTAATTGAAATAAATGCTTTGATTTCAGTTTATGTGATTGGTATAAGAGAGAAACTCATAAAATTAATTAAATCAATGTGAGTGTCTTCATAAATAATAACGACATTATTACCTATGTTTAATCAAAAATTATCTTGCACAATAACACATACTCCATTGCGAAAACTTTGAGAAGAGACAATATTCTTAACAAGATACTGTTACATAAAGCTTCTGTTGAGTAATAAATCTGTAACTTCGCTAGTTATTCTTCATGAAACTACTATGAAAATGGAACCTATAAACATAAATAACAGTGTTGGGGATAACTAAAATAACTTAGTTTCTCCTAGCTTAGTTATTGAAAAATAAGATCTAAGTACATCCTTAATTATTGTACATATTATTTCTTTTTTTTATCGTGAATATTTTACTATCGTGAATATTTTTTATCGTGAATATTTTTTATCGTGAATATTTTTTTATATGAAGAATTCGTATCATTTTCATCGACGAATCTGATGGTCGTTTTAGGACAAGAGCAGGCTGAGAAATACAAAAATAACACAACATCACGCCTGTATTCCACGAAGGGTTAGGCAAAGGATACACCTTTCCCCAGTTATGTTTTAAGTCCAAATAGCGGGCGAACCTATTGCCACCAACCGGGCACAAATCCAGACTCCGGACTGCTACTGAGAAATCCCAGATGGAAAAACCCAATAACACTTTGCCCGACCCGGGAACCGAACCCAGGACCTCATGCTCAGCAGTAGCGATTGATACCACTAGACCAACGATGCAATAAAAAAATAAGAGGCTAAAAAAAAAAATGTCGTAGTCATTTCAGAGTGACCTCAAATCTCATCATTCGCATGAAAAACGTCACAAATTCATTGGATACTATTTTGACTATTCATATTAGTTTTGGTATTCAAAACACACCAATAAATAAATACAAATGTAAGTATGTATATCTATAATACAATTTGTCGAGCAGTGTTTCCTAAAACGTTCACATTCGACTATCGAACACAATGGAAAGCAAACAAACGGAAAACGTTTTAATTAAGTACAAAATAAAAACATTTTTCATTCGTTTTGGTCAAATATTTGGTTTGAATATTGGAAAAACCATTGCATTTATTCATATTCGCGGGAGAACAGAGTGATTTTCAATTATCTTCGTGAACACAATTGTGTACTTTTATGTTATTGATGTAGGTACCACATGATGTAGGTATGCACTTCTACTAGTCTACACGTTCAGTGCCGGTAGCCCTCCTAGAGGGTTCACCTAGTCCCATATGCCGGGAGCCCTCGTGGAGGGCTCATTTTAAATGTAGGTTTTTCTTATCGAATACAGCATTATAAAACGTAAAAATAATATCTGATGTATATTTTAACAAGATTTATTAGTATAAATGCGTTTGTTTTAAAATGCATTTCAAGCATTAATTTTTTTTTTGTTTCTCGGTTGCAAATATTCGCTAAAATTTTAAAAGGTTGGAAACAACGTATAGTGACAAGACCCCTGAAAATACCATTTTACTTCGTTTTACAGTGTTTTACACGGTTTAAACCCAATGCCATTGGCCGTCTGCGATGGTTAACTTTAGCGCAAACGTAATGCCGGCAACCCTCCCGGAGGGTTCACTTCCAATATGTATGGTGGCATGGCGTATGAGTTCTATGAAAATGGGTGGAGTCGAAAATGTTAATTGAAATATATGCATTATGTATTCGTGGAACAAACACTCTCACTTTATGTCTTACCTACAGATTCACCACCGCACTCACAAAGGTTTATTAATGTAAATGACCCATTAACTAGAATGCTATGGGTCAGTGTAAATGACCCATTAACAGTAACTACTACGAGTATGGGTCAGTATTTTTATTTATGGAATGCTTTAAGCACAAAAAATATATGCTACTGTTCTATTCATTCTATGTTTTGTACTTACCAGGTTGATCTTTGGGTGATGCAGAAACAAATCATAGTACGGTTTTTTTATTTTTTTGGTTGGTAAATCATCAAATGACTCCTCCCGCTCTGGGCGGAGCGAGAGGGAGTGTCAGACTTTTACTGACTAATACCCACCCGTGTTCCTTCCGTTGCCTGTGTGCCGGGGCCGCGATATCCCTTTCGGACAAACTCGCAACCCTGGCAGGCATTGGCCCTTACGGACCCCGTCAGTTGGTGCTGACATCTCTTTGAGGCGCGCGTGGAACACAACGCGCCGTCGACCCGGGCCTGGTCCTAATCGGACGGCGAGCTACCCATTGCCCACCGTCCGCAAGCCCGCGCCTACGGAAATCATAGTACGGTGCATTAACAAAATAACTTAGTCTCAGACCAAATAAAAAACCAACCAAGGTTGCCTGGAAGAGATCGCAGAAAGCGATAAGGCCGCCCATTGTATGTTTTGTAGTGTTAAATTTACTATTTACTATGTATTTTCTGGTGTACAATAAAGTATATATAAATATAAATATAAAAAACCAAGACAAACAACAATACAGTGAAGCATGCCAAAACTACGCCGCCGCTTTGTGGATAAACGCTCACACGCACACATTTACAACCTTTTACAATGACATTACAATCAAGCTACACCACACAAAGTGCACACATGTTTACGAAACAGGCTTCACGTCACTGTTGACAGCGCTCTGTCTTGGTTTTTTATTTGGTCTGAACTTACAGTTGCTTATCAGTATGGCATTAATCTTACATACTAAAGAAATTATCTTGTGCCCAAATAGGAATTCATTTATATTATGTACTTTATTTGAATTTGTAGCTAGTTCACTAAAATCTGCGATAACAAGCAATTTTTATTTTTTATTGCTGAATGGGCCTGCTCTTGACCTCGATCTCGGCTGATGGTAAGCGATGGATGAGGCCTATGATGGATCGAGCGTGCCCAGAAGATGCCTGTTCACTCATAATAAATGTGGAGGAAAAGTGCTGAGTATGACTGGACGGGATATCAACCAAGTGCGGATGGTACCCAGCAGTACGCTCAGGTCGTGGAGCTCCTGCACACACTCTTCGTAATACAGTCTGTAGAAAACCGACAGGCAAGCAACATTACCTCGATGAGCCAGGCTGTGAATCCTAGCCACCAACGTTTCGTCGCCTAAAAGCTTTTTTGCTCTGCGTTCCACCGAGTCAACTGCAGAAAGTTGGTATTTTGCTGAGCCATCCCATAAGTGGCTGCAAAACTCCATACAGGATCGGACCTGTGCTTTGTACACACTTAAAAGCTGTCCAGATGTGAAGTATCGCCTCACCTAAATTAGCATGCCCTTGGCTGTCCATTCTTGGCTGCAGTCTGTGCTTTTGACTCGTCTGTCTGATATAGGTACCGTATTAGGTGCCAATTTCACCAATACAACTGAACGGGATCAGCAAATCTAAAGCCCCCAGTACAACGGGCTCGCCGAACGTGTACCGGCTTAACCTGCGTTCCAGATCTGTCAATGTCAATATTCCACAACACTGACACTGACAGCTCTTGAACGTGGTTTAGATGTGCTGATCGCGTTCAGTTTCTTCGGTTAATTCCGCCTTAAATACCGTAAGACGTCGAAATAGGTTGGTATGATGAAAATATGCTCACATTTCACGTTAAGTGATCCTAAAATAGCTGTCAGTGTTACTGTCAAACGTATATCGAAAGGACACTAATCACGCCATTTATTAGCGTTATCAACATTTTTACGGGCGACCCCATTCTGACGCTAATGGATTCTTCCACTTAATATGTTTGGTACACAGAATAACAACAACAAAATGAAGTTGATTATATCTTGATAAATACGCAGAAAAAATATTCGTACAATGCTGTACAAAGAAGTAACATGAAAAGCCATAAATAAGTAAACTTTTTGAATAAATGAATTCTTGGTAGAAAAAAAGAGAATCAGTTGAAAATTGCTGATGTATAATGAAGATAAAACGAGTACGTACTAAGTTATTCGCGGAAGTGTCTCATGTCCTTTCCTATTATAATACAATGAGGAATACACGAAGAAGATTCTTAGAAAACTCTAAAAAACAAATTAATTTTATTATTAATGAAAATCCTTTTCAATAAATCCAGTGACTCAATTATTCTCAACAAGAGTTGTGAAAAATTAAAATAGAAACGAAATTTTCAAATTCACAGCACAAACTTTAATTTAACACTTTTCATAGAACTCATATCACACACAATTATTATTTTACTTCGTTTTAATTGTAAAACGAAGTAAAATAATAATTGTGTGTAAAATTGTTTTTTCAGGGGGTATTACCGCTATAAGTAGTTTCCAACCCTTTAATTTTTTTGTGAATATTTTTAACAGTGAATATAAATAAATAAAAAATATTGCTCGGATTTTAAAACCTTATTAAAATATACATCAGATTTTATTTTCACGGTTTATAATGAAGTATTCGCTAAGAAAAACCTACAATTAAAATGAGCCCTCCGCGAGGGCTCCCGGCATCCCATATGCGACTAGGTGAACCCTCCAGGACTGCTCCCGGCACTGAACGTGTTAAAATATATTTATTTAGTTGTATGTTTAGTAGTTGGTAATAGGTTTTGTATTATTTATTCACTTATTTATACACGTTGTCAATGTTTATCAAGTAAGTTTATTTATTTATTACTTCAAGCACACAAATGTACAGAGGCGGACTTAATGCCATAGGCATTTTCTACCAGTCAACCTTTGGGTGATGCAGAGACAAACAGTGGCAAGTGCAATAGCGAGAATTGAGGAATAAATATTTATTTAAATATAAAGATATATATATATATCTATCAAAAACTATAAATATAATATATACACCTAATTATATATAAATATAAGTACAAAAAAATACACATAAATATACTAAAACAACTAAGACAATCAATGAGAAAACATTACCGTAGTGAAATAATTTCCTGATTTGGGTCAATAGTTCTGAAGAATACGTCTAGTCAAAAGAGAAGCAGAAGCTAGTAATAGAAATATTTGTAAGATAGATAATTATACAATCTATCTTACAAATATTTCTATTACTTCTGCTTCTCTAAGCCTTCAAAAATATTTTTTCAAATCCGACTGGTAGTTCCGGAGATTACCCCCTACATACAAACTACCAATCCAACAAATTTTAGATAGATTAATTCGCGCTCCACTTATTACTGGAAACGTCTGAATGAGACTTTATAGCCACTATTTCATATTGAGGATACTAGAGAAAAGTTATTAATGTGAGGAGAAAGCTCAAGGGACTATTTAAGAAACATTAAGAAGCTATCGGTCATCTTAACCCGCCCATAACCGATATTACATCTTCGAAGGAAACCTACATAGAAAATAACATTCTGATAAAATCTATCTCAGAGATCACCAATAGGGATGATGCCTGGGTCAAAAAAAAAATGTAATTAGTCCGTCAGTCAGATAATAAAAAAATATTAGACACGTATTTTTTGCTTTTTCTCGTATCAAAACCATTTTCTTATTAATATTATACGGGTATTAATAAAAAAAATGGTTTAGATAAAACGCATTAAAGTTGGGAAGTGGGGGTTCGCTACGTCACAGGTCGGCATAAAATCTATCGGGCAGTAACGTCATGCCACATTTTGACGTATTGTTATTGTAAAAATAGAAAAAATACGTGTCTAATATTTTTAACGGACAAAAAAATATGTTTTGTCAACATCCTTGGCTTCAAAACTTAACCACACTTTTAAAATTTCAATTTCTCCTAAACTAAGTATAGAAAATTCTTCAAAAAAGTTTTGAAATAAAAAACGATTTATAGAAAATTTCATCAAATTTCTTTGAAATTATACATTAGTAACGTTTTCGAAAAAAAAAAAATGCGATTTTTAACTTACTAGTATCATTGGGGGTTCGTTTTAAAAAATATGACTGTCACGGTCAGTTTTATAGACGATTGATTACTAGCAACGAAGATTAAAATATCAATTAAGATATAAAACGCAAAAAAAGCATTGTTTATTATGTAGATAATAAACAAATATTATGTAATGCACGAAAATAACAAAGTAAGTCAGTGTTATTAATGTGAAAAAAAAAATACTTTGTATTTTCTGTCTGAAGTCTGGAGTACCTAATGTTGATGCGAGTTAGAACTATAATATAATATTTTTAGATTATGTATTAGTTATAAGTTCAACTGTTACCCACAACACCCAACGCAGCATAAGCAACACAACAACAACAACAAAACACAACACCGCACAACATAGGTCGGCCGGGTCCTAATCCGGAACGCGGTCCGCAATTTGGTGACTCCTCTGATGTAAGGAAAACCAGGCCATTAAACAATTAGACAAAAAGGTTCACTGATAGTACTTGTAACTAAATACGTTTATTTCGTAACGAAATATTACGTTTGACCTTCATTAGAACTCTTTTTCAAGTCGATTAACTTCTAGAGATACATTTATTTTTCTTAGATATTACTTGCGTAAGGTCTGAGTTAGTTTTATTAGGTACGTATTCATTTCCTAATTTACGTTGCCTAGTCTATGAAAATAGATTAATTAACCAATACGAGTACAAATAGTTTTATTAACACTTGTTGTGGGTGTTCTGAGCAAGTTCAAGTTATTTTATTAATTTGTTCGTTTATTTAGTATAAGTAGTTTATCCAAAGTATTATCTAATGATTTTATGATTTATGTCCTCTAAACTTTGCGCTAGATCGCGATAAACAAGGCGTTTAATATGACCCCACAAAAAAAAATGCAGATTTTCATCAATATCGATGATCACTCTCATCATTTCATAGTATTCCCAGTTCAAGTCTGCTGGGGTTGCGGGTTTGTCCGAAAGGGATATCGCGGCCGGCCCCGGCACACAGGCAACGGAAGGAACACGGGTGCGTTTTAGTCAGTAAAAGTCTGACACTCCCTCTCGCTCCGCCCAGAGCGGGAGGAGTCATTTGATGATTTCCAAACCTAAAAAAAAAAAAAAAAAGTTTGTCTTAAACCATGGCTACGTATGTCAGCTTTTTTCGAACTACTTCTATTAATAAAACGCTTTTTCTCTAAATAGGTTTTCGGTCTAATTATTTTTTCAGTTTGCACAAAACTTGTATCAAAGAATATAGATAAACAAACAAACAATGTAACCCAAGGCTCGGGGTTAGTAGGGCGGATACTGCATTCGGGCGAAACTGTAATGTGCACTCTGCCTAACGACTTGTTCTCTCGGCAACAGCTGTAAAATGTACTTTAAACTATTTTAAAAGCATATTACTGTCATCTATGTAGTGCTTATGTTTTTGTCCCAACTATTTGAGCAGGGAGAGATCCGTAGGAGAACCAAGGTAACTGACATAGCCTGAAGAATTGCCAAACTTAAGTGGCAATGGGCAGGCACATTGCTCGCAGAACCGATGGCCGATGGGGCCGAAAGGTTCTGGAGTGGCGACCGCGTACCGGAAGACGTAGCGTTGGAAGGCCTCCCACAAGATGGACCGATGACCTTGTGAAGGCCGCAGGAAACCGCTGGATGCGGGAAGCACAGAATCGGTCGAAGTGGCGGTGCTTGGGGGAGGCCTAGGTCCAGCAGTGGACGTCTTTCGGCTGAAATGATGATGATTTGAGCAGGCTTACTAAGTTCGACTGAATATCAGTATTTTACATACCGCGCTTTCTAAACAAATTCCCCTGAATTAGATGCACGGATGTATGGTTTAAAACTGAAAACGTGGTAATTATATAAATAATAGTATAGATTATGTTACTCTACTATCTGTTTTTTCTTGGCCTTTCTTCTCTGAGTAGTCAGATAGGAAACCTCATTTAGTTTTTAAAATTATTATAATTTATCGTCAGTCTCGTTCACTCTTGTTAAAAGGTAAGTACCACCTAAACACCTAACCACGGGTATATCGACTGTTCTTAACTTTGCAGACCAATAAATCTGTCTGCAGAATAGTTTCTTGAACCAAGCCAAGTTTTGTCCCGATAATACGACTTACCTAATTAACATTTATTATTTGTAGATACATATACCTACAAGTTATAAAATCGAGATACAACAAGCCTGTTGCTCGAATACGTAGACAATGATGCCTTGCTCTTGAGGCCACTAGGGCGCGCAAGTACTGGGGCAGCTCCGTAATGTGCACTCAGCCTAACGACTTGCATTCACGTCCTGACTTCTGTATACGTCATACGTCACCTACAACGTAGTTGTGACAGTAGATTTAATAATTAAACGAGTAATGCTGGCTGAAAACGAAATGAGAAAATATTTGAATTTAAGAGGGTCGTGTTTTGTTTTCGAATTAAAATTAAGTAAGCGCGGCTTTGAAGGTATTATAATTTAGCGTACAAAGAGAAGGTTTAATTAACATATTTTAATGCTTAGTTAATCCCCAATTCGCGTTATATTATTCCTTAAAATCCTTCATTATACAATATGTAAAAAAAAACCCTGTGTACAATAACATAACCTATAAGTAATAAAAAATCTTAGGTATTATTATTATTGAAAATAAAAAGTTATTGCTATCTAAAAATCATATTTTTAGTACCAAAATGACCCCAAATCTATTAAATATGAGAACATTTTAAACAGGGATCTGTAATGACTTCTAGTCACCCGCTAAACGAAAGCCGCTCGCGCCCCATGTATTATGCCGGTAAAATTCCACATTGAAAAAATGTGACAATTATTTTTTAAATTTTTCTGAAAATTACCGCGTAAATAGACTTACTACAATACCTAACAATAGCCTCACAGATCGGACAGGTTTTTTTCTACATGTTGTATAAAACCGTTTACTGATACATATGCAATCGTCATGGTAAGAAAAAGGTCCGCATAAAAACCTTCCGTCTTCCTTCAATGGAAAAGCTGTATTTTATCTTTTTACCTCGGGCTTTTCTCGTGTAGCCTTTGGAGTACGCAACTTCAGGTTTTTTCCGACGAAGAATGAAAATAAATGTTATTAAATACCGTTCATGCATGTACGTGCTGTTACAAAGAGATTACATAACCGTATTATAATTATGGTGTAGTTTGAATATTTTTTTCGAACAAGAATTTGTTAAATATTGTGTGGCCTACATACTTGCCTGAAATATAAGCATTAGGTCAAGTCGGCAATAATATAGACTTTTATTGTTCTTAGAAAGACTGGTTAGTAACGGTTGTATAAAATTATATTGATAAAAAAATACTTTTTAACTTTCGTATTTCAAAACGTTGATTTCATCGTGGGAGTTAACAAAGCAAAAGCTTTAGCCATGCCATTCGTTAAACACTAACTCATCTATATCTGTCAGCAAAGCCTTCTAAAAAAAGATCAAACTTTGAATAAACAAAGAGAACAAAGCATGTTATTTATCTAAGAAAAATCCACGTAAGAACGGCTCGCAGATTTACCTGTTCACTTTGTAGCGAAATATCTTTCTTAAACGAAGCTCAATTCAGAAATTGATATCTACAATTTTTCTTAGGGTTCGTGGTATTAGAAAATTCAGGAATAAAGTAAAGGTGAGGTGTATAGCCGTAACAATAATTCACTGAATGAAATATTGCTCAACACCCACGGCGGAACATTCCGGGTTTCCATCAGAATTCTGAATATGCTTAATGTAGGTGTCCAGTAATTTATGATCTAGTAAAGTATTTTAATGTTGCGACTCATATTTTGTGTTGAATAATGTCGTGGGGGTATTATGTATTAAGGAATATTTATTTATTTATTTATTAAGGTTAACCAACAATTGCTTACACCAGCCCATTAGCAGTGTATTATTTGTAATAGGATACAGTTGCGGGTGCAACCATTAATTATAGGTTAACACCGCTAGCACAAAAAACAGTAGTAAAACCATTAATTACTAAATTAAGACAGATTAAAAATAAAAAATTAAGTGTGAAAATTAATTTGATAAATTAGATCTTATACGAGTAGACAAGATACAGATTGAATGATAATTGATATTAAAATTACATTATAAATTAGACTAAAATAAAATAAATTAAGTACATTGACCATATATGAGGAAATTAAAACAACAACAATCCAAATACTGACTGTGGTAAGATAAAAAATATAGAAAAGTATCCAGCTCTATAACAAACACAAGAAAAATCATTCAGACGTAATCGTTAATAAAAAAATAAAAAAATAAAATACGTTTTTTTTTTTGTATTTACAAGCCTAGTCCACAATATTTGGGTTCGTGACTGAGGGCCTCAATGCCGCAGGTACACGTCCCAGAGGACCACGATTTCTAATTATCTCGATAGAGCCGATTAAAAGCCAATCTTGCTTAAAACCACCACGATCAGGAAAAGTCTTAAACCAATTTTTTTATACTTATTATATATAATACTTGACATATCATTAAGGATCAGGAATCCTAACTAATATTATTATTTATAAATCCGAAAGTGAGTTTGTTTGTTACGCTTTCACGCTAAAACGGCTGAACGTATTTAGATGAACTTTGGCACATCGGTAGACCATGACCTGGAAAAAGACATAGAATATATTTTATCCCGATATTCCCACGGCATCGAGACTTATGAGGGTGAAACCGCGGGGCCTAGCTAGTAAAAATAAGTTCTAGATCATGGTTAAAAGAATCGTATATTATAAATACATTATTAGTCTGCTGGAGTAATCACAGGTTTTAATTATCAAAATAATTAGTTTTTCAATAATAATTCTAATTGCAAAATTTTGAAATCAGATTACTTTCTTCCTTTTAAGTCGGCACGTATTTTCCATATTTGGAACCACTACATGCCGCCGGCACAAACCAAACAAACACATTATCATACCTTGAAACACTTTTTATGTCGACGGTACAAGCTGAACCACATTTTATTTTCGAAATCGTGGCCCTCCGGGTCTCCTTTTCTACCTGTGGGATCGGGGCCCTCAGCCACGTACCCTAATATAAAAAAAAAACTATTACTTTAATTTATTATACATATTTTTCCTTTTCGTAACCTAAACATTACTTTAAAGTTTCCGCATTACAGAAGATATTATACCCAATCTTATGTTAGAATATTCTTTTTTGATTCTTATTATAAATATCAAAGGGAGAATTCCCGTAATTTTTAAGAATGTTCGCATTCTAATCTCATTCGCAATCTTTTAAAAATACAATCAATTTACCAAGATTTTGACCAGTTTGACAGATTGCGACTTGAATGAAATGTTTTTTTTTTCTGTTCACCCTAACGAAATGTCAAAGAGACGCTACGCTTTGTTTAAATTTAACCATATTTATTTGTAAACTACCCGTAGCAACAATAAATAATGTTTTATTCTAATCTTTATACTGAAAACAATATACCTATTCCTGCTATTTGCTTCACCAGAATACTGCGCTAACCAAGTGGAGACATAGAGTATATAAAGGTGTCTTGAAGCGGTATGCAAATGTGACATCATGCAGATCGACCGCTGATGCATGGCCGGGGCAACCTCGCCGCTACATTTCCTTTACCGTACACCACTATATATACTAGTGTATACTAAGTTTAACTGCAGAACAAGAGGTCGTAAGATTGAGCCTTTATCTGCTGCAGGCAAGCTTACTGAAGCGTGCTATCGAAGTTAGATAACGTTGTGTTAAGAGAGATATATCTTGGATATATCTGTTGAGAAAGCATGATTCGAATGTCTGTTTTGTTTCACAAAAAGCTGAAGTTTATTTAAAATATAAACATTTATATACCATAAAATCACGCCTCTTTCCTATGCGGGTAAACAGAAACAATAGAATGGAAAAACGAAAAAATTACACTAAATCCGAAATGGATCTATTGTCTTATTTGATTGGAGAAAAACAAAGAGCCTAATGCTATGTAAAGTATATATACATCGTGCCGCAACAATGGCGACATTTAATGTAACATACGGGCAGGGCTAGTGGCCAATAACCATAAAAATATAATAAGAAAAAATTCGTTTATTGAAAAATTTAAATTTTCAAACGCTCGCCGACATAGGGCCCTTTCCTTCAATTTGCCTTCTCTTTGCACGTTATTCGTTTTATGTTCATTGATGCGATGTTATGATCCGTGACCCCTGTAAATGACCTCTGTGCTACAGTGGTTAAGTACAGGATGCTTCAAGATACTATTTTAGAAAATTGTAAAAAAAACAATAATTAATAACGTTTAATAAAATTTAAATATCTCCATAAAAATAAAACGCTAATCCGTATACCTACATGTGTTAAATTAATGTCACCATTCAAGCGCCACGCTATACAGGGTGGCAGGGACATCGACGCGAAGCCGACCATGGATTCAGTACATGATTCTGAACCCCCCTGCGTTGAAATTTAACACATTCTTTTTTTTTTTTCAATTCGGACACCCCGTATAATAAGAGCTATCTCATCTTAAAATTATAATATCTGTTTCAACAGTTTCTGTATGTTTTTTCAAACTACAAATTTCCAAATATCAATATCAATTACCGACGAGACCAGCCTATCATTAGCCGTTGATTGATGGTCGTACCAGAGCCCCAGAGCACAACGAAGATTTCAATTTAATGAGACGACAAAATGATGAATTTCTTCGAGATTTATCTATTATCTCCTTCAATCAACAATATTGTTGACCAAAGATTATCTCGTTTACGAAAATTTCGAGCTCTGGCGAATCGGAAAAACTCGATATCTAAAACGAAATTTTCATGACCTGATTATGAACAGATTATTAAGCATTATTTATTAGGTAATAGCATTGTTATCAGTTACTCAATAAACATGTTATGTATTAGTGAAAATTAGGCTATATTTTGTAGGAAATGGGCAGTCGCTCATACTGGTATTCAGCTGCATCTGGTTAGACTGGAAGCCGACCCCAACATAATTCGGAAAAGGCAGATCAATTGCAAAATGCAAGGACATTAACACGCTTGAAAAATAGAAACCCAAGTATACCCAACATGGGCCATTCTATACAATACTATCAGACAAGATTACCACATTCACATCAATTATTTCTCCTAAGAAAATTGCGATATTGCTAGCATCAATAACGGTATAGATGATAATAATGATGATTTTATAACACACCTATAAATAGATACATACAAAACTTTAAATAGCACGAACTTACAGCACACAACGCTCCTCTTCTATTCGTGTGGTTAGTGACTAACTTGGTGTCAGAGTTTTAAAGCCGCCCACGGGCCTCTGATTTGGCTTCACATGCCGTCGAGACATATCTCTCAGGCATGCCGGTTTCCTCACGATGTTTTCCTTCACCGTTTTTGAAGCAAGTGATAATTATATAAAACGCACATGAATCCGAAAAGTAAGAGGTGCGTGCCTTGGTCTTCGAACTCGAGACCCATGACTTTGCAGTCCAACGATCACACCGCTAGGCTAACACTGCTCACACAACGCTTATGAGACAGATATTGCTATCGGTGTCAGCTTATTGTATCTTAATTTATTTCAATTTCCACCCGCTTTGTACGTTTCTGAATACAATAAAGATCAGTCAGTACATCAGGACGCCCAATAAAGTCCTAAATTAAACAATTAACATGAAGAGTAACAAAGAAACCGATATTAACTTATTCGTTGTAAAATACGACCTTCTGGAGCTCCAAAAGTTTGTTCAACCGCACAACCGAGAAGTTTAAATTGTGCCTTTATTGACGTAGAAACGTCAATGTACGAGTAATAAAGGTTTATTGAAAATTATTATATCCAGGAGCGAGTTCAATTACCTGTATTAATACCTGAACATATCCATCATGTCCCTGACAAAGCCCAACGACCCTTTATAATCACTTACCTAAAGGTCAGACCGTCGATTCAACAATTTCTTTAATAAAATAAATAAAACGTGTAACATTTTTATAAGCATTGCGAACATAATTATCTATTATTCATGGAACTTGTAACGTAAGGTGGCACCTATCCTCATAAATTATTCTTGATCCCACTCCGGATCCTACGCCTTTGTTGCGAATTACTTTTAACGGCCTTTTCAAAGACTGTTTCATGTACAAGCTGCGAACTCTTTTTTGTGTTCTTCAGACTCGTTAATACAAACATGTCTTGATATAAACACTACTGGATAACAGTAAACGGTGAAAAGACAAAATATATATGACAAACGTGTTACTTAGTAAATACGTCGTTAAAACAAACAATGATAGTAAACAAAGTGGTCTTAGCATCTGGTACTTGATCAATATCCGTGTCCTTGACATTAGAGCAAACCACTCGCATCCGAGCTCTCAATACCTATTCATATCTCGTTATTCAATATTCACCCACCTTATAGCCGACCGTGGAATACTTCAGCACTGCTATTTCAGTAACAGAGGTAGCACACCACTGGCTTGCACTAAATAATTCCGTTTTAATTCAATATCCTTGCACGAGTCACTGGCAAATAATTTTCGGGTTAGCGTAGCGGCGTAGTTGCGAGTGCTACGTGTCGTAGCGCGTAGCACGCGTCGTAGCAGCGCGCGCGAGCGAGTCGACTGGCCGCCCGCCTGTGTTGCGGACACGGATTGCCGTACACAGGGTACTTACGGGTGTAGAGATAAATTTTCCTTTGCCGTACGGCAGTATGGTAGGTTAGTTTGGTAGTTTGATGTATGTCTTGTAATAAGTTTTGCTTTGAATAGACAAATATTAATTTTATTCTTGTTCTGTAGTTAAATGAAGTTGTAAGAATACGGAGGATAAACTATGATGGTAAAAATATTATTATTTTATTTTAGGCATAAAAATATAAATTCTAACAAAAAATTATCCACTAAACAAGGAATCAATAGATCTGAAGAAAGTTTTCTCATGAATAATAGATTCTACTTTGTGCTGTATCCATTCCCGAATACATAACAATATTTAAAACATACAATCCCATTGTATTGTTCTATTTTTAGTCCATAATCATAACCGCGAGCCCGATAAAATATTTCATGTTTTCCGACCGTCGAATAATTTAACAACTCTGCGAGCATCTGCGTTGGTCGACTACTCTGTGCATCAAGGAGTCGCGTATTGCGCAGGCGCGCGTGACGTCAGCGCGTCGTTCCCCCGCGCGCCGCTCTCCCTGCGCCGCCCACACTGAGTCGGACCGCGGCGTGAACCACCAGCTCCATACATCACTGCCCGACACACGACCAACGTGATAGAATGCTACTGAAGAAAAAATGCAATGGAAAATGTACCGACAGAATGAATTATTTCGTACACAAACAGATGCTTCTCCTAGGAGGATATTATGAATGGAACGTTTCAGATTTCCCGGTTGAATGAATTTGAATTGATTAATAGCACCAATGGAATTAAATAATGTTTTTGTTGATCTGCATATAATTTGTTTATTTCGTTTTAGTTGACAGGTTCTCAGAAACTTGATCCTACTAGACTTGTACCTATGTCAAAGTTCTATGTAAGAACCTTGTTAAGAACTTGTAAGTTCTTTGAATATTCTAATATACCTCCCCCGTGTAACATTTCTGGAAAGTTAGTTACATTAAAAGTTGTTAAAGCAATCTAAAGAGATGAAAATCGTAGATCACATTTCCACGCGAAGAAATAAACTCGTATTTAGATTGTCAGTTGCCATCGATCACGTTGAGTGACTTGAATCTAAATAGAACACTAGTTATTAAACTTCCATATTTCAGTATTTTAACATAATCAACAAGCAATGTTCCAATGCTGGGATACAGGCCTCCTCGTCGAGGCTATAATCCAACACGCAGGACCAGTGCGGGTTGATGGATGTGACATGTCTTCGAATTTTCATTTCTATGGACATCGGACACCGGTTTGTTTCCTCAACATATTTTCCTTCACCGTTTTATAGAATAGAATAGAGTATTTATTTGCGTAAAACATGATAAACAAGGGTGTTGAATACAAATTGAGGCACATGCATGTTTAGCTAGGATAAAACATGGCATGCAAAATTTTAAAGACAAGTTAAGAAGCAAGACAATCGTTAAAAAAAAAGTACATCAACATTTTTTATCTATAAATTCTTTTAAACTATAAAAATTACACTCGAGTTACCACTTATGAAATTTAATTTTAAATAATTTTGTTTTTAAAATGCCTTGGTATTTTATTATAAATGCACACACACATTGCCATGCAGTTACTATTGTATTTAGACAGTCTAGGCAAATCATTTAACGCTAGTTTATATGGATCTCGTCGGTTCCGAGGATTGACTACACAAAGATGAAGATGAATACACAAAGTAAAGTGCCTGCTTGGGTTAGAACTCATAAGTCGGGGCGATACCACTGGGCCACGACTGTTTGCTATATTTTTGTGTCTTAATTTGGTGAATGGTGCTCGAAGATACACTGCAAAGTATATTAATACTACGTCTTTAAACGATTCAAAAATATTAATGTGAAAAAAGTGTAAATTTTCCTAAACTACTATACCTTTTCCTCACCTATCATAAGTTTAATATAACTGTATTTAAGTGCACAGGTGTTAAGGAGCAATTGCATTTATCCTGTCAGTCACACGCGTTCGTTCGCACGGTCGCGGGTCGCCGTAGAGGTGAGCTGTCTGACATATGTCATTGTTGGATACTTTAATATAGAATTGAAACGTATATTTATGAGTTATTAACGTTTGTTTAGAGTCCAGGGTCATGAATGTAGGAGATCAGTTTGGTCTTAGTAAAGACTATCAGCTCAGCTTAATCAGAATGTGAATTTCAATTTAGGTTCAATCCTATCGAACTATCCAGATTGAGCATTTTATCCTTGATAAACAACATAGGGTATTTTTTTTAAATATTCTTTTCTAATAATTATTTCGACAAACATACAGTTAAACCTATTAAAGGTTCGTTACACATTACTTAAATAAAAACGTGTTGGTATCTACTACAGCCTACGGTACACGTAGGCTGTAGTAGATACCAACACGTTTTTATATATATAAAGAAGAAGGCTATGAAGTAATGCCACATTGCGGGCCACCATTTCTAAGAGACCTTTAGAACGTCGCTTCCTCATAAACATGGTGACACACAAAAGCGTATCTTAGTACGGCTAATATACTAACAAAATAAGAGCATTACTCTACAACAGACACACAAATCTTGCTTTTACAAACCTCATACAACGTCAATAAGATCTTTCATCCGTGTAATGGGCTGTATTTTCAGAAACAAGAGAAAATAAAGTAACTGAAGCAAAATACAGACCGAGGAGTGTGAGCGAAGCATTGTGTGGTGTTGAGACGCATCCGAGCGGAATTCTATGATGGTCATATAAAGGGGACGAAGTTTTCTGTGAGAGCCCTTTCTATTTGGGGTTGTCGTCGGACCCCCGCTGTTACACTGACCCTCCGAGGGGCGAGCGGTGCAAGTGAACTACTTACGTCATAAAATGATTTTGTTTTTTTTTTTTTTGTATTATTGAAGGTCTTCTGTTATGTTTTTATTTTTGCAGTGTGACGTTTGGATCAATAATAGAACATTACTGTCGCGGCCTGCAACAAGGGCATTGATGGACTATCATGAAAATGTAAACCGAAGCCGGTGTGGCGAAACCGAGTTACACATACGTGAGTCCATCAATGCCTGGTTGCAGGCCGCGACAGTAATGTACTATTAGTACTTTTCTCAAATTTGGATGGATGGAAATTAAAACTAAGTAAATTCATTATAAATTCCAGAATCAATGACAAACAACGATAATTTTTCACGCTTCTTCTTTACTTAAAGCTCTATTTGCAAACCAAATCGAAATTTAAATAAAAACTTTGATAAGTTACCTCCTTGGAAGTGAATTTGTTGAAGTAAAAAGTTCGTTCCATTTATAAATAACACGACAGATATGAGTTTTCATAGTAATTTATTCGGCCGCGAAACACGACATAATATGAATTTTCATACAAACATTGCCGGAAGGGCGCTCGCCCAACCTATATTATTTTACCAGTATGTTATTTGACCAGTACAGCAATTTCGAATTTTATCCCGAAGAAGGTTGTCAAAATAATGCTCTAATTTCCAAGCATGTTGGAGAAAAAAGTTTTGTATTATAGTTGGATGTTATGAATTCATTCAGAAATAGAATAGGATTGGTATTTTTTTTTTTGTTTTTCATTTAGGTATTATTTTATAATTGCTTATACTCGAAGCCCTCCACAAAATAAAATTTTCCTTGCATAAAATATCTTCTGAAACTGGTTCCACGAAAGGACAATATAATATGATTGATGAAAAAGATATCCAAAACTATTAAGCAACGTTGCCACGAATTAGGTCTAACAAGAAAATAAAGAAGCTAGCTTCTTTGTTTACCAGACTATTACGAAATCTATTAAGAACGATATTATTTTTCTCTTCGGAATATTTTTTCATGCTAATACTTATAACAGAAATGAAGCGTAATATTATATCTGATGTTTCTCGCTAAAGTAATAAAACTCGATGAAGGAAATAATTATTTATTATGGGCCTCGTGCCACGACTTAGGGCCTGCGCACACTGTCGGACGGCAGGGGAGAGCATCGAGGAAGATTCCTCTATCCGCCAGCGCACACGACAAGAAAAATCTTCTGCGATACCGCGAGCCTCCGCCAGCTTACCGGAGCATCCACCGGTATGCCGCGGTATCCACCGAGTAGCCACCACTCACCGGGTTTTAATTATTCCACTAGCGACTACCATTCGAAAAGTTACTTTTGGAAGAGTGTGGCAGACTGGCAGACTCCAGTGCATACCGGCGCATACCGTCGCCTCCCGCCGCGGTATCCTCCAGCGTGCTCTTCAATGCTCCAGAGAAAACTGCGCTGCGATGCTCCAAGGTCGATCACCGAGCATTGAATATAAACCTAATTTCGATTGGATAAGTATTAAATTAAATTGATACATTTAAAACCTTCTGCCATTCCGTTCGCCAGTCTGCACAGGCCCTTACGGACAGATCATTGGTTAGACAGACTACACACACACGACTTATTTATTTTCCTCCACGCGTAACACATATCTTTATCACTTTTCTTTTTGTTACCTTAGTAATAATAGCCTATTACGAATATATGCATACTAAGAATAGTTGTTGACTTACATCTACTACGTACATTTAAATGCCTTCTTAGATTTTTATGACACATTGATCGCTTCAAAACCCATTCACAATCAATAACAACTCTAACGACATATAAAAAATACATTAATCATGACTAGTCCCCCCGTCCGCTAGCTCTTACGTTGGGGACCTCGTATAAGGATTGGGGACTATTAACAGAAATGCGCTAGTGATCGCGTGATATCGTCCCCCGAACTCGCCTCGTCACCGACGTATTGTATCAACTGTTGTCACCCCCGTATTAATGCGTAAGTCTCGTCAACTGGTACAATGAAACAGATTTTGGGAAGATTAGAATAGAAAGCAAAAGCATAATATATGGCGCAACGTTTTGTGTAGAATCCAAATGATTCTGTTGTCAATTCACATTTGAATAAAACTGATAATGGGCTCAAATGGTCTGTTTATTAGTTAGTGGCAATGTACATTATGCGTTCAATAATATCTTCCAACATTTTTTCGAGCTAACAAAACAATCGATAATTTGCCAAGAAACTGTAATGCTGGGGCTACATTGTCGCGTTATCGCGAATTCTACTTCGCGCGCTCTCTGTTGCTCCGCGAGACTTCGAGCGGTGTGCGAGAGTGAGCGCGCGAAGTTTAGTTCACCTTATCGCGACAATGTGGCCCCAGCATGATTATATTTGTAGGACCTAGTTTCTGTCGATCTTATGTATGATCTTGTATACCTATTATACTACAGCTACATTGTCGCGTTATCGCGAACTGTACTTCGCGCGCTCTCTGTTGCTCAGCGAGACGTCGAGTGGTGTGCGAGAGTGAGTTATTGCGAAGTAAAGTTCGCAATAACACGAAAATGTAGCCCCAGCATAAGAATACAAATTACAGATATTTTCGACATTAAAATGTAAACTGTGGGTAAGCCGTAAGGTCAACCAATTTCCAACTTACACTCGCACTGAAAAACATTTTTTTTTTAAACTTTAAACACAGACTTATTTACATTAACTGTTAATCGTGCATGACAACGTGAACCAAGCACGGAAACACCGTTGTGGGCACGGTGGGTATGCCCACAACCCTAACTGAGGTCGGCTGATGTTCACACACATTATGTGCGAGCTTATTACCTTACCAAAGGAGACTGTGCAAAAGTGGTCTATGGACTCATAGCAATATGGTTTTGATATTTACCTAATGTATCGATCGTGAGCCACAACCTTTTTAGAGGGTTGTATCCGGTCCTGATGTGAACTACGATTAATATTACTAGAGTTTGGTTAAATACGGTCCGTCTGTCACCTCGTACATATGTGCATATTATGCACCGTCGTATGCATTTAATCTTAATGGCTCCTGCAGACTCTCGAACATCAATTATATCATTGATTGATTACTTAATAATGAATGGAAATCTTGTATGCAAACGGAGTATATACGGTAAAGTGTAACAACATAACTGGGAGCCATTAAATCGGATGTCAGTGCAAGTATCTGGTACACGTTCCAAGCCTGATTAGTTTATCAGAGAAAGACAAAACTTTACCTTGCCATTAAGGCGACGATAACCGACTTTGAATGATTTTATACTGAAGATCACGTCTGAACGAGTAGTGTTAAGGATAAAAAAAATATGTTAAATTAGAGTATTTTCTTAATGTCTTATTAAGAAGTAACTTATAGAAATATTTTAGATTATGTTTATATTACATAGTGAAATTAATTTGTAAACTTACCTATGTCTAACGCGAATAAAAAACTGAGAATCACGCAAAATCTATCGAGCGTATTTTTCTGAAACCTTTCTGAAACCATTTTAAAGATAATAATTTAATTATTGATCTTTTAGTACTACGTGTTTTATTAAAATACTTTTTGTATATTTATTTCATTTCACTGGCATATATCTGCGTCTTAATGTCAGAAATCAGGGAAATTAATTGCTTACCAAGTTGACCACCAACTTAAATTGCCTGTATATTCAAATCACAAAAGAGGGGGCAATTCTCGTATTTTTAAAAACGTTCGCATTCTAATCTCACCAGGCACCAGTCCTGTCCAGTTTTCCTACCTCAGGCACCAGTCTCTCACAAAGGTGGGAAAAGTTTTACAGTATTAAGTTTGCACTATTTTTAAGACCACTTTTGTGAAGAGAGAATAAATGATATATTGATTGATTGATTGATTGAATCTCAAGCTCAATCTGTCAAAAGACCTCTAATGTTACCTACATTATTGACATTAATTGAAGCTGAGGTTAGATAGAGATTAGAGTGAGATTTTGAAGTACCTACGAGAATATTATTAGTCTTTTGATAGCTATATTCGAAATGAAAAAATCACACAGTGTGTTAATTTAATAAATAATTTATTTCCCTGACTGTACTACAGATCTTTAAAAAGTAATAAATTTCTGAGAATATTTATTGTAATCGCATCGAAGTTTCAGTTTATCCGAATTAAGTTTCATTTTTATTTCAAAATGGAAGATAAAAATATGTTTAGTTAATAACCAACATGCAATTCATGGAGTACTTACTCGAAAAAAAATCTGTATGAATACAGTTTCAAACATATTCAGTTTCAGTAATAGTTTGTATTACTAGCAATTTTAGAAAACTTTCCTCTATCATGATAACATAACTAAACTGTTACGTATACCTCTACTGCGAGTTTTCCAGGAACAAAAATAAAACTCGACTGAATAGAATAGCATTGGTACCACTTTATTTAATTTCACTTGTTTATTTGATTAATGGCTGATCTTTGTTAATCATCAGATAACTTTATCTGAAAAAAATAGGTCGGTTTATTTTCTATACAAAAGCTTTAAACCGACATTTTTATACCTGAGAAAGTTATCTGAAGATTGAAAAATCGGCTCTAAGTCAAATTATTGACAATTTATTTTTTGCCCAATGTACGGGACATTGGGCAAAAAATAAATTGTCGATAACTTTTCACTACTACACAGTGATATTAAAGTTATGCTCGGAATGTAATGAGTAATAAGTATGTATTAGGTAATAATCAATAAGTATTAGGTAATAAGTAATAAGTATTAGGTAATTAGTAATAAGTAATTCGTAATAAGTAATATGTATATGTCTAATAATCATTTAAAGGAACCACAGCCAGCCTACTATGAGTAAGAGTTGGGTACTTACTAATACAATTTTAATAATAATAATAGCGTGGGACCAAGCGCACTGCCCTGTGGAACTCTGAAGTTAACGTGGAGTTGGTCAATGGTGAAAGAGCTTACTTTTGTGTACTGTGTCCGGTTTGTCAAGTAGCTTTAAAAGATTCAAGGCAAATTCCTCTTATTCCTATCCATTCTAGTTTCTTGAAGAGTAGGCCAGTTGAAACCGTGTCAAATGCCTTTGCAAAATCAAAGAAGATGGCAAAGCATTTTGAGTTTTTCTCAATATGCAAAGAGACAAAATTGACAAGCAGAGAGGCAGCGTCCTTGGTCGACCTATTCCTTCGGAAACCAAATTGCTTATCAGAGATGAGATGATTTTTCTCAACGGAAGAAATAAGACGGGAGTTAACTAGTCCTCTCTAATATATTAGAGACAGAGCTTAGTAGTGCTATAGGTCTGTAGTTATCTGGTGCATATTTGGAACCGCTTTTATGAATATTTCCCTATTCATAAAAGCGGTCCCAAATATGAAGCTATTTCCATCATTATGGGAAGGCTTAGATTAAAGGCTCGTGCAGACTAGCGCGACGCGACTTGAACAATACAATTTCTAAGAAAACTTCACGGTATAACAATAACCGGTGTCGCGTCGCGCTAGTCTGCACGAGCCTTAAATATGTGCATCATTGATAATAGTTAGGGCTAACTCTTTTGATTAGGATAACTAAAATTTTGTCAGGGCCAGGGGCACTTTCGACATTAAGGTCAGATATAATTTTAATAATTTCGTACGCATGTCTTAGTTCAAGGAGATCATAGATTAAGTTTTCCTAGTATCTTGTCTGCCAGACGGGTTCCGAGGTTAAGTGTGACTTACAGGAGTTCAGTGTTTATTTTGCTCTATCGGGGTCAGTAATTGGGAGCTTTCATTGTTTCTAGGAGATATGTGACCTATTGAATTTATAACTTTCCAGAGATTTTTTGGATTGTCTTTGATAACAACAATCTGTTGGTTATTGTAGTCAGACCTGATTTTTTTATGATGTTTATAAATTTAAAAAAACATGTGACGGACAGCTATCAAGTAACCGACTAAACGTAATACCTGTCACTACAGTTGTCATGCTACGTTACAGTTGTACTCTTTAATTTAGCAACGTTTTATATCGTTGACGTTTAGAGTTTGGGCTCTTTACAATAGACAGATTACAAAATATAATAATAATACTATAAATCTAACTAAAAAATTGTGCTCAAGCACTTACATCTACGAAGAGTAGTTTAAGAATAAATAATAAAGTTCAACATTAAAAGAGGAAACTATTTTAAAACTCTAAAATAAATTTAATTTGGTTTTATCGTATTTTGAACAAGAAAGTGTCATCTATAAAAACCCTTTTTACGGTTTGTTTACCATTATTTAACTACCTAAACCACTAGAGTATAGGTATATATCTAAATTTAATTTATTGATATTTCTCATTCCAGCATTTTCTTCATTATTTTTATTATAGGTAGGTATTCTAGGATAAAATAAAATGAAAGTATATTATATTCAAAGCTTATAATTTGTGAGATCTTGTAATAGTCTTTTAGTTCGGTACTTAACTATACTCCATTTGAAATAAGAGGCATTTAAATAAACCTTTTTTACAGTCGTTTAAACCTTCTATACCGTAGGCTAGTATTAAAAGCAAAAAAGTGGTTACATTACCAACTGTTTACTGCAGCTGCCATTCGTCATGCCACCAACGCAATAGAAGTCAAATCGGTTGAACGGACTGTAAAAATGGTTTAGTTAAATGTCTAATTTTATTTCAAATGAAGTATATGTATAAAATAATTTAATGTAATATTTTCTGTTTTAACTGCTCGCATTAAATTTCAAGTTTCTTTTTGTTATAAGTGTAAAAATAAAATTAATAAGCCTTTAATAAGTTAGTGACTTTCCGAATATCTTTCATATACCTAAAAATACGTTTTTAGATCAAGAATAACAATTAACAATAGATGCCTACATGCGAACTTAATGATATGAAATGCTTTGAAACATGCTACTAAAATTAATATTATTTCTGAAAATTAACCAAGTATAATTAAAAAATTATTTTCAATTATCAGTCACATAAATTGTAGTAGCATCCTCGAAAACTATGAAATGAAATGAAAACGATTTTTTATTTATTTATTTGCCAGACATACATAACATGGTAAAATTATTTTAGTCTCACTATATTCGAACTGATAAGTCGAATATAGTGAGACTAAAATAATTTTTCTAGTACATGCATAATAATATCATGAAATTACATCAATTACTTATTGGTAAAATATATGGTAAAGATACCGGTTATTCCGTTTGTCCATCCTAAAACAACTACCCTAGTGTGACAGACGGGGCGGATAATCGGAAATCACATTTGATTGTTCTTCCGGCTATTGAATGATAGGTAATTACAAACGATTTCAGCTTCAAAGAAGAAGTATGTATCGTATGTATTTTTATAGCTATACTAATGTCTACTAAGTATCTTGGGCTTTTTCTATAATATTTCTCCAAATGACTGTACACAGTCGAAGGAGAAAATCGGAAGAAAAATACTATACTACTATAAAATACTACTACTACGAATTCCGATTATCCACCCCGTGAGGGGTGGATTTTTTAGGGTTGATATTGTTGGATAGTCTCTAATGAGATTTGAACGCAAACTAGCCAACATTTTGGTGAAAGAGCGAATGTGCATACTTGCGTTCGATGCAATTATGGATTTTCGCTGAGTGTTCGATTGAAACTGGAACGATTAGAGACCTTTTCTACCATCCAAGAGTTCTTTTCTTATTTGTTTCATCTCCTCACTAAGACTTTCCACCATTTTCTCTATGAATGACTCTAGTACTGGGCTTTTGCATTCTGATGTGATTGTAGCTCTGAAAATTATATTAAAATGTACAAAGTTAAAAAGTTTACAATTAAATTTTAAACTTTTTAAATAACAAATAAGGCAATATAATTTCACCTGCATACAGGACAATCCCTTTTTGCTTTCTTCCAAATGGATATACAATATTTGCAGAAGGTATGTGAGCAGTTCAGTGTAGTGGGTTCCACAAATAGTTCATTGCATATGCTGCACTGCAGTTCACTTTCCATGAGCTCACCTATTTCGTTCAGCACCATCTCCTTTGCGGAGAATTTTTGTGTGCAGATGTCCTCTAAAATTGTGTTCCTCTCCGTTTCAACAGTTTGTAGTTGGTTTTTTACCTGCAAAAATGTTGAATAAAGTATTTAGGTAATCCTACAATTGCTCAATAGTAGGCCTTGGATGTTGTTATTGGGAGCACTATATGTACTAAGTCTTGTTATTCTTTGTCAGTGCGTTGATTACGAATATGTGAATTAACACGGTCAGTGCTAGGTCCCCTCCTGGAGGTCTTACTTTTCTTGGCTTTGACATGCCAGGAGCCCTCGTGGAGGGCTCATTTTAAATGTTTGTTTTTCTTAGCAAATACAGTGTTATAAAAAGCGATATCAGTTGTAAAGTTTAACAAGATTTATTAGTATAAGCGTTGGCTTTAAAGTGGAACTTAGTTATGCGATCGCAAAGAAGAAAGAAACGCAGGACTTTTTATATTTCTTTATGTTTATTCTAAGTCAAGGGTAAACGTATTATCATGTTTTGAACGCATCTAAACTACCCTTTTTTTACGACGTTTAATTTTTCACACTGCTACTTGACTTTATTCAACGCTGTTTCTGAGTTTTATGCATTATTTTACGTTTAATTTAATCAGTTAGTATTTATTTACTAGTCTTTGTTTAATACAGATTAATTAAAAAATAACAGTATGCAGCAGCAGCCATGCAGTATGTAATAGGAGTTCGCACGACTGAAATGGCTTTTTTGACATTTGTCTGTTCTGCGATTGGCATCGGCGCAGTCCTTCGTTGTTGGATATTTGCGTCTCGTTGTGAACGTGGCCATTTCGTGTGTTACTTCTTTTTTTAAGGACGTTTTAGACCATAGCTAGGTAAGTATTCCTATTTTAGAATAAACTTCGACCGTTAATAATTAGTTCCAGCACATTTATTTATTTATATTTAGCAACGGCAAATCCTAACCTAAAAAGTAACATTAATATTTTTTGGACTTCGTAGCGTTTAAATCGTAAATATGACATTATTTACTAAACTTACAGGTGGTCTTTCTACTTTCTACTGTACCTTGTAACTATACATAAACTTGGGATGTCGGGTGGTGTGACTCACTCTGCGTTCGGCGCGTGGCGTGGCAACACGTCGTATCCGGGTTCGAGACAAGTCAATCGTCATCCTGAGAATGCCTCGTTGAGAGGCGAAACACGTATCGATTTCTTACAGGGTTTTTTATGACTCTTTAGGAATAGTTAAGCGGATTAGGTTACTAAATATATCTAAGTCTATTGTATTTTAGGATACTGAACGTTAATCAGCTGTTACAAAATAATTTGGTAAAAGTAAAAAAAATATTAAAAAAGCGGACCAAGTGCGTGTCGGCCGTCGGACTACGCACAATGAAGGGTTCCATAGTTGGGATGAATTTATCCCAAGAGTAAACTTAACATTGTAGTTGAAAAACATGTTCTCCCATACATTCCAACTGCAAATGTAAGTTTGTACGCACAATATTGAGAGATTTACCATGTTATTTTAAGACCACAGACCTCTTAAAGGTTTCTTGTAATCTATGAGTAAATAAACATTCAACCATTCATTCATTATATTATATCATTATTCATTTATTATTTATGCATTTATACTCGTAGTTATATCCAATCTTATTCATTTTTGGAATGGTTGGTTACTAGAAATTAGAAACTAAGCGAGAACTAGCACTAGCTACGTACCTCTTCCATGTAATAAGAGGTAAACTTTCTCATTTTGCTATCCTACAGTCAATTCGGCTGTGCGTACCAGACGAGTATGTGAGCAGGCGGCGGTCGCGGCTGCTGGTGGTGCCCACCGCCCGCACCAATCTGCTTCAGCGCGCGCCGCTGACGCGCGCACTGTGCACACTTAACGCGGTAGCCGAAGGAATAAACCTGTTTTCTTATACACTGAACGACTTTACTCTGGCGACACCTAGGTTTATATGTTACAATAAAGTAAATTTTAGGTGTTATGTTTGTTCTATTGGAAATTTATTTTATAATAGTATATTTGTGTACTTAACTATCGCATTAGGGCAGCCAGTAAAGATAGATTTAAGGGTAGTGTATAATTTTTTTGGGCTCAATAGTTTCCGAGTGTTATGGGGGGAATCTTCGATCAATAATGCACTAGATACACTATCCCATACAAAAGTTCTCTTAAAACTGTCGCCAATTGTGTTTACGTACTTCTAGTTTAATAAATATACATTAATGTAAATTCAACCTTAAATGCAATGCTTAAAGTTGTATTCACAAAGCTATGTACAAAAAACAAAAAAGTCAAACATACATCAACACAAATTCAGCCTTACACGCTTATTTTAAAGTTCGAATTACAAAGTGCTAATAAAAGCAATAAAAATTTATGACAGAGGCTCGCCACTTGGACAAGGAATGAGTGGAGTCGAAATGTGTTTATATTTCTTTCTATGAAATACAGAAAAAATAAATATATACTAACAAATTCAGTTTATTATAAGCCACTTAAACATAAAGTTTAATTACAATGGCAAAATTAAATCTTTCTGTCGTTGGAGATACAAATATTTATTTTAATTACAATGGCAAAATTAAATCTTTCTGTCGTCGGAGAAACAAATATTTAATTACAATGGCTAAATTAAATCTTTCTGTCATCGGAGAAACAAATAATTACCTATAATGTCATGTCGCTTGAAAATAAAAATTCAATT
The DNA here is from genome assembly GCA_916701695.1 of Agrochola macilenta. NCBI lineage: Eukaryota > Metazoa > Arthropoda > Insecta > Lepidoptera > Noctuidae > Agrochola > Agrochola macilenta. Next base: position 13,785,563 of record OU753562.1, read on the forward strand.
TTATATAAGTTCAAAAATACTTATTGTTACTGTTATACTGTTTTTAGTAATCTACGCCTTTGCGTGTATCCAGTTATGTCCAATCTATTAAAATTAATCGAACAAATTGTCGAATTTTATAAGGCTTATATATTTATTTTCCTCTTTCTTTCGCGACAGTAGATACTCATTCTCATTCAGATACTCATTCATTCTACATAACGAAATGGGTCGCTAGGAAATCTACAAACAGAAACAAAATATAAAATAACAATACTACACCATGCATTCCCTGTTCCAGAACAGTCGATGTTTGTTACAATAGTTGGTAGTTGTCACAAACATTGGTCAAACAATCATAATATTTGCTAATTGATTTATATTTACTATTTAATTCTGTTATTATTTTATGAAAAACACTTACTGATAATAAACTTACCGAAAAAAAAATATTCCTTCCAAAATCTTGGTGTTACGGTGGTTATTTACAATTTTTTTTAACGCGTGCTGTGGCATTTTGACGTCTTAACGTTGGCTATGATTGGACCATACTAATTTGAAATAAGACCACAACCGAATATGTGCTCTTATTTTTCGTTCCGTTTTTGAAGCGCTTACCGGGAATCTAGTGCATTATTGATCGAAGGGGGGAATGGTCAATTTTTATCTATTTTCTTAAATATCTTTAAAACTATTTATTTTAAAATTATAAAAAAATGAGACCTCACCTCACTACAAGCTCATTTGATATGTCACACGGTACAGTTTTGAAAACTTTTTTTTTTCGCCTATTTCCCCCGAAGCGAAAAGTGACCCCGATATTCAAAATATTTATTTACGTGACACGTCCGTGTTTGGGTGACATAAATTCATATTTGTAGCAAATTTCAACTAAATTGTAGATTCGGAGCAAATTGTCTGTGACAGACGGACGGACAGACAACCAGACAGACTCACGAGTAATCCTATAAAGGTTCAGTTTTCTCCTTTTGAGGTACGGAACCCTAAAAACATGATTTTAGCCGTTCATTTAAATAGATCAAATTTATTACTTTGCGTGATACAAATGTGGAACACCCCCGTCTCGCGATAGCTCTGATCGCGAGACGGGGTAGCAGGATATAGCTACTTTTTCTTATTTTTTTAGTTATTTCATGTACATAAAAACAACCCCAGAGATATAAAGTATAGCAACAAGACCCCCTGAAAACACAATTTTACTATGTGTACACGGTACAAACAGTTTTAAGAACTGTCAAAAAAAAAAAAAAAAATGCCAAGAAACCTTTTTGAGGGTTCACTTTAGCGCAAAAGTAATGCCGGTAATTCTCCTGGAGGGTCTACTAGCAATATGTATGGCAGCATGGCATAATGAACTCTATGAAAACTGGGTGGACTCGAATGTGTGTGTTAAATATTCCAGGATGAAAAAAAAACAATAACGAATATTAAAAAAGAAAAAAGCAGAAACCATGAAATCCTGACTTCAAAGGTTACTGCTTACCGTCCCAAGTTGTTCTTGTAGCGTGTTGATTCGCATTTCTGTTGCCAATGCAGCCAGTTCAGTTTCTGTCTCCGTCACTCCCATCTGTTGTAAAGATCATGTAGTACCTTAGTAAGTAAGTAGATACTTCTCAGCATCCAGCACTGAAATGTTTTGGTGTTTAATAAAAATTGAAATGATTGAGGGCTGAAACAGTGAGACAAAATATCCCTCTATTTATTTAAACTTCTCGCACACAATAAGGTACAAAGGCGGACTTAATGCCTTAGGCATTCTCTACCAGTCAACCAAGGGTGGTGAAGAGATAAGATGGCAGTTGCTCCGATTTAGAGGAAATAATTATAATAATAAAAAGTATTAAAAAGTCAACAATGAATTATAAATAAAATACTCGTAGCTAATCAAGTACATACATTATATACAGGGTGTTCGGCAGAAGGTTGAACATACGAAAATGGCGGATACGTGGGGCCGTCTACTACGTGTTTAGGTCCAATAACAAGACCCAGGCCACCACCACAATTAATTTTTTTTTTTTATTGTTTTTTTTTAATTTAGAGGAAATTCGTGGTTGCTCAAATTTCAAACGTCAATAATTTCATTTAAAATAACAAAACAGTTTTTTTTAAATGTTTTTTTCTAGAATAATAAAATTGTAGAAACTAAAATTTAAAAAAAAAAATTGGTTCATATAATAATAAATTTCACTTTTCGCAAATTTCCTTCGCAATCCTTTAGGTGAAAAAAGTCCCAGGCAGTTAAAATTTGTGAATTGTTCTAGTTGTTTTAAAAGAAATTGTGCATATTGCATACCGTTAGATTGGGCATGAACCAAAGATGTTTTTCTAAAATTAGAACTGCTCTATCACTGTTAGTTTTTTTTTTTAACGCAGTTCTTAGTCTGGTTTTCGGTATTTATTTTTGATTTGTTTGTAGTTTAAGGGCTCATATTTACTTTTCTAGCAATCATCTGCGTCAAATACGAATTTTGTAAGATTCTACAGTTACTTTAGATGAAAATAAAAATAAAATGTTGCCAGTTTTGTTGTTTTTAAATGAAATTATTGGCGTTTGAAGTTTTGGCAACGACAAAAACCGAAAAAAAAATATAAAAAATCATTTAAAAAAATCCTTGTGGCCTGAGTCTTGTTATTGGGCCTAAAAACGTAGTAGACGGCCCCAAGGATCCGCCATTTTCGTATGTTCAACCTTCTGCCGAACACCCTGTATATATATATCACAGGGTGTCAGGGACATCGACGCGAAAACTGATACCATGGACTCAGTACATGATTCTGAACCCCCTGCGTTGAAATGTTTCATCGGTTATTAAAAAATAAAATCTGCTGTTTCATAGAAAAGTGTAACTACGCGGTCAAAATGTATGGAACAGCAGATAAAAAATAAAATAAATTTATAAGGATACAAACTCAAAGGAAAAGAGGTAATTGAGATGACTCTACGCTATTAGATTTTTTTTTAAATGCATACCGACTGGTGGCCTTTCTGTTTTATTGGCAGATACGAAACCTTATAATAATTACTCTTGAGTACGAAACCCTTATAATTTCAAACACACACCAGAGGGGCAATTCCCGTAATTTTTAAGAACGTTCGCATTCGCATCTCATTCGCAATCTGTCAAAAATACAATCAATTTACCAACATTTTTGACAAGTTTGACAGATTGCGACTACAATGTGAACGTTTTTAAGTACGGGAATTGGCCTTCTGGTTATTTCGCCTGTCACACACTGTCAGTCCGTCCGGATGTCACATAGCCAATGGCTATGTCAATGAACATTTATATATGATACCGCAAGTTGCTCAGTTGAATCATAGGACATGGATAAGCCAGTTCGTCAAATTTTTCCTCAGTAAATTCCTTGTTAAAGTTCCTTGTTCCTTGGTAATTTATATTATTAGAGCTCATAGCCATATACTCGTAGAGCTCAATGTTACAGATCCTATCAGAACGTCGCTTTTTAGTAAGGCACTGAGGGTCGTAAAGCCAAAGGCGGTATTTCTTAAGCACTGTCTGTAGTAGGAACTCTTAATTCGGAATCTTGATTAGGAAGGTCTTAATTCGAGAATGTCACAAAGTGATAATAATAAGTAATATATATAATAGGTTTCTTTACGAGTACTCTTAACACTGCTCTCTATACCCTCTCTAAGCGCAACATGGTTGTCTTATGGGTCCCCCCCCCCCTCACGTAGGTAGGTTACTTACTACTTGGGATACCTATATATTTTTTGTACTTTTTTAAGAAAGTCATAAGTTCTATTATATGCTATTTCAAGGTTATCCATTCTTTACCGGACACCCTGTACATAGATTTATAATCTGTCTTAGTATCTCATCATCATCATCATTTCAGCTGAAATACGTCCACTGCTGGACATAGGCCTACCCCAAATGGTTTGGGGGAGGCCTATGTAATGGGGGTTTGCCATAATCGCCACGATTGGCAGGCGGGTTGGCGATCGCAGTATGGCGTTGAAATGCGTAGAGAACGCTGCTGCCCATTCTCTAGTCTCCCTTAATCGCCTTTTACGGCACTCACGGGAAGAAATGGGATGGTACTATTATTTACGTCCGGCACCACACGGAACCTTGAGTATCTCAAGGATGCAGATATTTGTCATATCTTAATTTTATGTTTTACAAGCCACACGTGAGACTTACCGTGAGTTCACAAATTGTCTTGTCCATTTCGTGTTCGATGGTAGCAAGCTGTGCATCTCTTTCCTCCAAGAGTGTAGTTTTTTTATGTTCAACATTATCCCGTCTTTTTCTTTTTTTTAAGTTTTTTATTTTCCTTGCAAACTCATTTTCAACTTCAAGAATTTTTCTATTCATATCCGTTTGCAATTGTTCCATTAATATCATTGATGTGTTTTGCATTTCTTTAGCATTTTGTATTTTCTTTTCAATATCCTTTATTGCATTTGTTTGTGGCTCTTCAAACTTCATTTTTACATAGAAAGAAAGAAAGAAAAATTGTTTATTCTGTACAAACAAAACGCACAATAACAAACAAAAAAAAATACATAAAATATACACATACAAAGTAGCCAAGAGCGTCGTATTCAAACAGAAGTTTATCAATTTTATAAATTGCTTGATGTCAGTCAAGGCCAGGCACCAAAGTCAATTTACATTGCGTAATCTGTTTTACTTACTGTGCGTTTGCACTGGCGAAACATTCACAACAAAACATGTTGGAATCTCTATTTTCTGTCAATGTTCCATACAATTTTTGACAGAACCTAGAGATTTCAACATGTTTTGTTGCGATGTTTCGCCAGTGCAAACGCACAGTTACACTGACAAATGACAACAAACAAACAATAACAATATACAAAATGCCGATTGCACAGTGTAAATATTGTTTAAGTGTAAACTTTTTTTACAAACAAACAACAATAATCAAGAACAATTAAGCCGAGCTTCACATCTTCACGAACAGGTCGTTGCTCAGCAAAAAATACTGTGACTTCGGACAAACCTATTGTCAACAGCGCTGTTTTTCGGCAAATATCTCGCGAGTGACATAATGACGTCCCCTAAGTGTGACCTAATAATTCAAGCAAGTACAATTTTTTTACAGAAACTATGATTGTGATTCGAAATCTAACCGAACATATGTATACTTAGAAATAATCTATATCTATCTATCTATCTATCTATACGGAGAAACTGATTGACTGACATATCAACGCAGAGCCAAAACTACTGGAACAAGGAACATGAAATTTTGCACACAGCTAAAAAAACCTTGAGTTGAGAAAGACGAGGCTTTGGCATACTACGTAGACGCCAAATCTACAAGCCATTCCTATAAACAAACAAGGAAGTGGAGCATCAAAGCAGGACATCAGGAATTTCCATCATTGTATAGTGTAAGGCAGGCAAAAATTTAGTGTTACCCTCGCGAGCAACAGATTTTTGGAAATCATATTGAATTTTTGAATACTAAGTTAAATATGATCTGCATGTTATTTAAGGAAAAAAAAATTGATAATATGTAGTAATGATGTCCCATTATGTGCCTTTGTGTAATTAGTAGCTAGGTTATAAGTAGTTGAGTATTTTATGACTGTTGTTAATAATTTTAGGATTTTTATTTTTTTACCTGTCTCAATATACGAAATATTGATTGCCATTTGTTGTTTTTTTTTTGGTACGCGTGACCCTGCCGTCTTTTATTTGGGTGTTTTGTGCTGAAACTGCATTAAAACATCCTATGAAAGACGTACGAAGTAAAATACCCCAATAAATAATTTTGTCCAACTAGCATGTTCTAATCGAATCGCTGTGCACTGGCCTCTTCAAGCATCGTCACGTTGCGTCACGTCTCGGTGTGAACTGACCCTTAGTCTTTATTAGCTGATAAACTGAATTCGCTAAGGTGTAAACGCGCTGCTACGTAAATCAATTAGGTAGTTACTGCAAAGCAATTTTGATTAGACCAATTAATTGGGCGTTAATAATACTAATTGGAAATGATAACAAAGCAAGAACACACACATTAACAATCAACTTGATTGAAAACATCAATCAGTAGCAAGCATATCGTTGGATGCTTGGAATCTCTCCGAGGCACGGACATGACTGCTATCCGCGACCGTAATGAAGATTTATCGGTGACCCCGCGAATTACTCGCTGACACATCGGAATGCCGAGTGTTGAAGAAAAATTTGGCGATTTGGGAGCTGTCTTTTTTATATTTGACGTTCGAAAAATGAGAATCTGTGACGTTACCTGGTATCGGAAGATGTCGTTGTGCACGTCGTACTTGTTGGGCAACTCCACGCCCAGCACGAAGGTCTGTGTGAAGCGACGCATGGGCGCGCCGCCATTGCTGAGCTCGCCCGTCACCTGCACCAGCACGCCGTTGCCCAGCGTGGCTTGCGCATCAACCTGAGTAGCAAACAATCCTACTTAACAGATGCTTACGTCGTGAAATTATTATAACCATGTTAGAAAATTAAAAATCACGCTCGACTCAAGGCTTCAATGGGGTTCTCACTTAACATCCCTTTCAGGACGGTTAAGTTCAGCAGCATATGCTGTGAGAAAAATCCGTCAATTTACTGATGAAGGTACCGCGAGGCTAGTCTATTTTAGTTACTTTCATAGTATTATGTCGTACGGTATTCTACTATGGGGACGGGCTGCAGACATCGAGTCTATTTTTATTCCGCAGAAAAGAGCCATAAGAGCCATATATGGCCTCCGCAGGCGCGACTCTCTAAGGGAACTGTTTAAAGATATTAACGTCATGACGGTACCTTGTCAATATATCTATAAAAACATTATGTACGTAAGGAAAAATCTACCTCTTTTTAGTAAAAGAGGTGCAAGACACAATTACATCACTAGGAATAGTTCAACCGGGTTTCAGGCTGGCGAAAGTGGACTCGTCTTTCATGGGGTACTGTTTAAAATACAAAAAAAACACCCAACATACTTCAACTGAATGAAACGAAATTTAAATCTTATATTAAACGCACACTAAGCAGCCAAGCATATTATAAGTTGGGAGATTATATCGCTGATAAAACTGCTTGGCTCAACACTGGTCTTGCTCCACAAGGGCGCATAAACTAATTGATTAGCATTTGAAAATACTGTTAGAGCTGCTGAAGATTTTAAAAACTATCTTTGCATTGTATATCGCACATGTGTGAGTACTATGTACTGACTATAAAGCTACCATTTAGGTACTGGGTATGTCTTTCATTGACTTGAATGTGCTTTGGCGGCTGAGAGTATGTCATGCTCACTCTAATGTCTCGCTGACGGTGGCGCGTGTGTTGGATCATTTAGCTCCCTTCAAAATGGTTGAGCTTAATGGTGCTAGTCCATGCGTCATGTTCGTGAACGGGCGCCGTCAGTGGGGACTGATCATCTCTTAGCTACCACGGCTTATTTTAATTTAATTTTTGAATTGATATTTTTTTTGTTTTTTTTGTGACGGACGCTTTTAACGTTTTGCATCGTTCTCACATGGTTCAACATGAATGATGTAACCAATATTTTGTAACCATATCATGATTTAAAAGAGTGTCCGTGGTGTTTCTTGCCCGTTCTTCTCCATAGGTACCTACTACGCTTTGGAATGGGCCATCTAGCTTCATCTTTCTGACAGACCGACCCCTTGACAATTCAAAAGTGCCTGTAATTGGTTTATTTGAAATAAATGCTTTGAGTTTGAGTTTGATTTTGTACGTTACCTGACTGATATTGGCATGGCAATCGCGGAAGTTGAGTTGCTCGATGCGGTTTTTTATCTGCTCCTGGCCGATCACGGGCAAGGTCTCGCAGTTGGGCGCGTCCAGGTCTCCATGAACGAACGACGAGTAGTTATTGTAGAATCTGCACCGACAACACATGCTTTATGTAGTATCTATGTCGTGGCCAGATCTTAAAATTGATAATTTCATGAAATGAACATCGGCCACTGGTCACATCATAATGTGGTCAGTAGGGCTAACTTGACGCCCGCGACAATTACTCACTCTCGCGTGAGTAATTGTCGTCTATTTCTGTCACTTTTCTCGTTTTCTGACAGCGCCGCCATACAAAATAGTCGTCTCGTTCTGTCAAACTTGATATTTTTTCGACAAACTCTAACATGACACCTTAGTTATCTCGATTTTTGACAATTCAACACGAGATATCTGCCATTTTTCTGTCATTTACTCGTCCTCGATTTTTACGACGAGAAGAGTAGACAAAATAATTATACAAAAAAAAAACTCCAAAATAGCATGGCAGTTTCACAATTGTACTTATTTTAGTCATATTTATTTTTTACAATATATTAATAATGAAAACACTTAGTTTTAAACTACTATTTATATTAGAACGACATGTTTTATATGGAAAAAACAACCTACATGTTGAGCTCTAGGGGTTTATGGGTTGCATACTTATAGGGTGTCGAAATTTTCATTATTTTTGTGATAAGACACACCATTTTTGAGATATAAGCAAAAGAAAAGAAAATAAAGATACAGTACTGTTTTTGCATCGTCGAAGTGTTGGTGTGCATTTTGGTTCATGACAACTCATTTTAATCCACATCTTTTGTATCGCGATTAAAAATAGTCAGATTTAGATTAACAACAATATTAACAATCAAAATTTTAGGTGAAAAACGCTAAATTCAGAATAGCAAAATTTCCGTTTTCACAAAATTAATAGTTCAGTGCCATAATAGTGGGAAAACGTCGTTTGACAGGAATAAACAAAATTTTGGTGATTTTTAGTCTAGTTTAGAAGCATTTGTGACAAGAGAATCGGCACCATTGAATGAATGAAACGGAATCTCAAGCCGATGTTGCTATCATAAAAATGATTTGTTTTTAATAATTTGCAACATCGGTTTCTCGTCGCGAGATATAGAAGTGTCAAAGTGCCTTTTTCCAGTTTACTCGTCGTTTACGGTCATGTTAGGGATTAGAATGACGTCAGAATCGTCGACAAATTTCGACAAAACGAGAAAAAGAGCGTTCTCGCGCTTGTCATGTTAGCTATGCTGGCCAGATCATTGAATACTCAACGTTTAACGATATGAACAGTTAAACGCACGACTACTTCATGATGTGGCCAAACATTATCGTAAAATAGATAGATTATCTACCGATAGAGGCGCTTTGTTCTTGTTGTGCATCATGGCGGCGGCATACAACAAGTCAAACAAACGGTGACCACGCAAAAAAAAGTCGATGTACTTTTATTGGGTTTCCAAATATGATATTATGGAAAGCAATCAGCTCAGCTTGGAAGTAGCGCTCACTGGCCGCTGCCACGGCGTGAATTGCAACATAGCACTTGAAACAAAAAATTAAAAATATACACCCAGACCAAATGGGTTAGGTTAGGTTAGAACTGTGACCAACCGCGCGCGAGCCGAACGAGTGAAGCGAGCGGTGCTGCGGCAGCGGCCGGCGAGCGCTACTTCTAAGTTGGTCGCAGTTACTTGGCTATTCTTACTACACCTTACACCATGGATACCCTACATTAATGATATGGCCAAAAGTCGACTGACATATCATTAAACGTTGACGTTTAGTTAGCTGGCCATTTCATAAAATGGTCAAATCTAAGATCTGGCCACGACATATATTTAAATAGACCGTACTTTATACGGGGCGGGCATAGAGCAGAGCTGTGACGGCCGTTATCTGGTCTTGGTGTCAGTCTCGGAATACTCGTTTACCCGTTACCTACATCAAATAACAAATATTACACTTTATTCATTCAAACACCCTTTTTCTTTGTCACGTGTAACGGGGCTAGTGGTTTTTTTGTCTAATGGCCATGACCCTTTGGGACGCGTTCAATCGCTGGGCTGGTCGCAGCCTTAATGAACGCGCCCACACCGGTGCCCCGTAAAGGGCCATGGACCGCACGATCCCCGCGTAGAGCCGGCAGGAGGCGTTTGGACCCCCTAGAAACGGGGCTAGTGCTAAGGAAATATACTCGTACACTCCTATAAAAACTTTTTTTACAAAAACCAAAAAACAACCGAGTTAAAAAATACACTACAATGTGAAAAACAACTTAAATATTTTTCACTTTGTAGTGTTTTTTAGGAAAGCGGTTGTTTTTTTTTTTTTTGTAAAAAAAATGCAGAGTCAGTTTGTGATGTATCTAAGTTACAATAGCCTTATGACAACTGCTCACCCATTTTTTCAAAATATTGCTTTTCTCGATGCAGGGACGTTAATCGTTGAGGAGTTCTCCTGGTACTTCACCACCAGCTCCACTTCTCCATAGCATTGTGACGAGCATAAATTGCTTGGCAACCATATTAAAGTAATCGAATCGCAACCCATGAAATACTAATAATTGAGTAGTTCCGATGGCCATCTGTGGTTTTCATCATCAGTTCCACTTCACCAAATGGGGTTTCCGAGAGCAACTGCACGAGTCACTATAAAAAATAACCAAAACGCTAAAGATGTGCCTATAATATTTGAAGATTAAGCTCGATTTCTCCAGGATCCCATCATTAGATCCTGACCTGATTGATGTCAATGGGACCACCTCGCAAGCAAAAAAGGATTTTGCAAATCCGTCTAGACGAAGTTATGCCCGAAAAAACATTGTAAAAAACTACATCCGAATTGATAACCTCTTCCATTAGGAAGTCGGTTAAAAATAACTTGCACATTTTATCTTATATCTGAAAAAATTTTAAACATAATACAGCCAAAAATAAATTAATCCATCTACATTTCGCGCATTTCGCGCATTTTAACATATTTTTTTAATTCTTTTAACTTTTTTAAAACAACGTACTATCTTATACTACTAAACGTTTACTTATCTAGATTTAACATTTTATTTCTATTTCAAAATAAAATGTTAAATCTAGATAAGATTTAACATTTTATTTTTAAATAGTTACTTACCTATTTCAAAATATTGTGTATGTAGTATGTACCTACTAAAATATAATTATTTGTACTTCACATTAAGAAGGTAAATAAAATATTACTGTTGAACAACACACATAATTCAGGTTTAGTAAGTACTGGCTATATACAAGAGATTTACGTCAATTTGATCCTGGCACATTTCTCTTCTGTATTCTAAATACAAAAAACTAGGAGCTCGTGGCTAATTAACAACAACCGCACTGATCGATCCATCAGGTTAAGCTACTCTGGCCGGGGTTGGTCAGTGGATGGGTGACCATCTTTACATACCGAGAATCCTCCGTGCCTCGGAAAGCACGTTAAGCCGTTGGTCCCGGCTATCATTCGTGGATCTTTGACAGTCGTTACGAGTCGTCAGAAGCCCGAAAGTCTGACACCAGTCATACCAAGGGGTATCGTATTACCCAGTTACTGGGTTGTGGAGGTCAGATAGGCAGTCGCTCCTTGTAAAATACTGGTATTCAGCTGCATCCGGTTAGACTGGAAGCCGACCCCAACATAGTTGGGAAAAGGCTAGGCAGAATGATTCAAAATACAAAAAAAAAAAATTACTGAGGCGCTAAAATAAAATTAACTTTATCACGAGAAATCGTCTCTGTGTGTTTTAAAGACTAAATTGTTTTTAATTGAAATTTTAATTTTCTCACAAGTTTGATAATTAAATTCAAACTGTTGGGTTTTCATTTACCATGGAACGCCGACATTTAACCAGAGAAGAGATGTTGGGAGCAATAGGCATGCTGGAAGCGGGCGCGATCCAGTGCAATGTTGCTGATGCCATTGGCTCCAGTCAAAGCGTCATATCAAGATTGTGTTCTCTCTACCGGGACACTGGCGAGGTGTCTGTGCGCCACACTAGGAATATTAGAATTACCACCAAGGCAAGGCAAGACCCACAAGGCAAGACCGATTTTTGCGAATAACGGCGAAAAGACTACCTACTGCTACAGCTAGGCAATAGTTTTTGAAGTTACAGTCGGAGCACCAGGTGCTGGTTAGCGATCAAACTGTAAGGAGGAGACTACGAAGTCAACCTTCATGCTCGTAGACCACTTCGGATTCCAGCATCACGACGAGGCAATCGCGGACGACGATTACAATGGGCAAATGAACATTTGGCTTGGAACGATCGCCACTGAGCTAGAGTGTTATTCTCTGATGAATCCCAGTTCAGCTTTCATCCAGATTCACGAAGAATACGTGTTTGGAGAACACCTGGACGTGAGAGCCGCCTGCGAAATCCCCAGGAAGTCAAGTCCATCCATACCAAGGTGGAAGAATAATGGTATGGCCGGGAATACGCCTAAGCGAGAACCGACCTCGTTTGGGTTCACGGCAACTTAACTTCTGCAAAGTACCGTAACGACGTACTGGAACCTGTACTCCGACCACACCGTTTGCAAATGGGTCAAGATGTTATGTTTATGCATGATAATGCCCGTCCACATACAGCTCAAGTGGTAACTCAGTGGCTGCAGCAACATAATGTGGCAACCCTGGACCGGCCTGTGCAGTCCCGGGATTTAAATCCAATTGAGCATGCGTGGAATATGCTCCAACAAAGAGCTTTCCAAAATTTTCCCGAAACTCTGGTGACAGTGAAGTTTTCTTGCATCTTCGTCGAACCTGGGACCTTATCTCACAAGGTGATATCGATAACCTCATTTTGAGCATGAATAATCGTTGCAGATGCGTTATTAGCATCCGAGTCGTTTTTACAGATTATTAATGTTTATTTTGTTACAAATTTAATGCCTTACTTAGCATTAATATTTAATTTGTATGTGGACCAAGGAATCTTCCCGGATTTAATGAAATACAGTAAGGTAATACCACTTTTCAAATCCGGGGACAGTAAAGACACTAATAATTATAGACCCGTGTCCGTGTTGCCGGTTTTCAGCAAGGTGTTTGAAAAGGTAATGCTTAATCAAATGCTCAATAATTTGAACACAAATAAAATCCTTCATGATCAACAGTATGGTTTCACCAAAGGACGTTGTACGACCGACGCCGGTGTAACCTTATTAAGACACATTTTTAGCGCGTGGGAAGAGGCCCAAGACGCCATAGGAATCTTTTGTGACCTCTCCAAGGCATTTGATTGCGTCGATCACGAAACCTTGCTCTTGAAACTTGAGCATTTCGGACTTGGAAAACTTGCGCTCAATTTAGTAAAATCTTATTTAAATGATAGACAACAGAAAGTCCAAATAAACGGTGTCAATTCACTAGGTTTAAAAGTAAAAATGGGCGTGCCACAAGGCTCGATATTGGGTCCATTCCTCTTTTTAGTTTATGTCAATGATCTACTCCATTTATTAAAAAATCAAACACAAATGGTGTTATTTGCTGACGATACTTCCTTAATTTTTAAGGTAGATAGACGTGCCACAAATTTGGACGACGTAAATAACGCCCCAATGCAGGTCCAAAGTTGGTTCACTGCTAATAATTTAGTATTAAATGGAAAAAAAACGAAGTGCATAAAATTTTCTTTACCAAATGTCAAAAGTACTGATTGTGAGATAGTATTGAATCAAGAGAAACTAGAATTCGTCGATAAAACTGTTTTCCTGGGGATCACGCTGGACTCAAGGTTACAATGGGGTCCTCATTTAACATCTCTTGCAGGACGGCTAAGTTCAGCAGCATATGCTGTCAGAAAAATCCGTCAATTTACTGATGTAGATACCGCGAAACTGGTCTATTTTAGTTACTTTCATAGTATCATGTCTTACGGTATTTTACTATGGAGACGGGCTGCAGACATCGAGTCTATTTTTATTCTGCAGAAAAGAGCGATTAGAGCCATATATTATCTCCGCAGGCGTGACTCTCTAAGGGAACTGTTTAAGGATATTAACATCATGACGGTACCTTGTCAATATATCTATGAAAACATCATGCACGTAAGAAAAAATGTACATCTTTTTTGTAAAAGAGGTGATAGACATAATTATAGTACAAGAAATAGAGAAAGAGAAATTTTATTAGTTCAACCAGGTTTCAGACTGGCTAAAGTGGACTCATCTTTCATGGGATACTGTTTAAAATGTTATAACAAAATTCCTCCCCACATACTTCAACTGAATGAGACGAAATTCAAATCTTGTATAAAACGCACACTATGCAGGCAGGCATATTATAAGTTGGGGGATTACATCGCTGATAAAAATGCTTGGCTCAATGCTGGTCCTGCTCCACAACCACAACTATTTGATTAACATTTGAAAACACTGTTGGAGCTGCTGAAGAGTTTAAGACTATTTTTGCATTGTATAAAATCAATTTCCTTTGTATTATATAATTTCAGAGCACAGGTGTGAGTACTATGTACTAAAGAGCTAACATTTACCGGGTAATACGTATTTTATTGACGTGAATGTGCCCTGGCGGCTGTGAGTATGTCATGCTCACTCAGATGTCTCGCTGATGGTGGCGCGTGTGTTGGATCATTTAGCTCCCTTCAAAATGGTTGAGCTGAATGGTGCTAATCCATGCGTCATGTTCGTGAACGGGCGCCGTCAGTTGGGACAGGTCAACTCTTAGCTGCCTTGGCTGATTTAAATTTTTGAATTGTTCTTTGTTTTATATTTTTATTACGAACGCTTCTAACGTGCACGTCTTTCTACATTGTTCTCACATGTTTAATTTCAACATGAATGATGTAACAAATACTTTGTAACAATTTATTTAAAAGAGTGTCCGTGGAGTTTCTTGCCCGTTCTTCTCCATAGGTACCTACCTACTACGCTTTGGAATGGGCAACTAGCTTCATATTTCTGACTGACCGATTCCTTGACAATTAAAAAGTGCCTGTAAATGGTTTAATTGAAATAAATGCTTTGAGTTTGAGTTTGAATGTTTCATTTAAATTGATTTCATTTAAAGTTTCATTTAATTTGATTTCATTTAAATTTTCGTTTAATTTGATTTCATTTAATGTTTCATTATTTGATTTCCTTATTTAATCACCAAAAACAGAAGTTCGTTTTTTTTACATTGTTAAATTTTTGTAATTCTACTCTAAGAGCCTTTTTAGGGTTCCGTAGTAAACAAGGAACCCTTATAGTTTCGCCATGTCCGTCTGTCTGTCTGTCCGTCTGTCTGTCCGCGGCTTAACTCAGAGTCGGTTAGTACTAGATAGCTGTAATTTGGCATATGTATACATATTAATCATGCCGACAAAGTGGTAAAATAAAATCAAGTTTTTTTTTTTTTTTTAGGGTACCTCTCCTGCACGTAAAGTGGGGATGTGTTTTTTCTCGTCTACCCCATATTGTGGGGTATCGGTTTTTGTTAGAGTCAAGTGCCCCCCCCCCCCCCCCCTCCCGGGTTGCCAGCTAAATGGTTGTACTAGGATTTATGAAAAAAATCGCAGCAGTAGTATATATAACGAAATTAAAAGGAAAACTATCAAAGCTAAGTAGGCTGTACAGGTTAACGAGTAATAATCAACCAACTTAATATTTGCGGTTTGAAAACCATGATGTTCCATACATTCCGTATGGGAGAACATGTTTTTCAACTACAATGTTAAGTTTGTTCTTGGGATAAATTCATCCCAACTACGGAACCCTTCATTGTGCGTGGTCCGACACGCACTTGGCCGGTTTTTATTTATTATTTCGATTTGTATTCAATTTCCTATTGGTAGAGTTTAAAATACTGCGCATTTTGATATAAGTATGTTATTAGATTTTCTAAGTGGTTTCTTTTCAATACATGAATAACTTAAATATCCCTAGATTGTGTTGATGTGTGTATTACAAAGACTGTATGTGTTTGTAGTAGATTGTCAACTGTTGGCAAGGTAGCTTTTCCTACATAGAAAGCCTTTAGTTTCTACTTGACAGATTAACAGTAAGGAAAATATAACCCCAGCAATTCAAATTGGGATTGTGTTATCCAATAAGAGCACCGGTTCTCGAACGTTAGCTTAAATTAATGTCCTTTCTCTGAATACTGCTAAAATAACATATTACCACGCAATTACGCAATAGTAATCAGTACCAGGAGGGAGTTAATAAGGCACATCAGTTTTTCAATCGGCTTTTTATAGTATCTGCGTCTCTGTCACTCATAGCTGTGTGACAGTATATTTGTAAACCTTGATGTGCCAAATCAGCGCTGGGCTGTAAGTAGATACCTGTGCAGGTGGGCGGGCGCCTTGTTGAGCAGTGTGTAGTTCTGCTGCATGAACTGTGAGTGGTTACCTGTGCAGGTTGGCGGGCGCTTCGTTGAGCAGCGCGTAGTACTGCCGCACGAACTGTGAGTAGTTACCTGTGCAGGTTGGCGGGCGCCTCGGTGAGCAGCGCGTAGTACTGCCGCACGAACTGTGAGTAGTTACCTGTGCAGGTTGGCGGGCGCCTCGTTGAGCAGCGCGTAGTACTGCCGCACGAACTGTGAGTAGTTACCTGTGCAGGTTGGCGGGCGCCTCGTTGAGCAGCGCGTAGTACTGCCGCACGAACTGTGAGTAGTTACCTGTGCAGGTTGGCGGGCGCCTCGTTGAGCGGCGCGTAGTACTGCCGCACGAACTGTGAGTAGTTACCTGTGCAGGTTGGCGGGCGCCTCGTTGAGCGGCGCGTAGTACTGCCGCACGAACTGTGAGTAGTTACCTGTGCAGGTTGGCGGGCGCCTCGTTGAGCGGCGCGTAGTACTGCCGCACGAACTGTGAGTAGTTAGTTACCTGTGCAGGTTGGCGGGCGCCTCGTTGAGCGGCGCGTGGTACTGCCGCACGAACTGTGAGTAGTTACCTGTGCAGGTTGGCGGGCGCCTCGTTGAGCAGCGCGTAGTACTGCCGCACGAACTGTGAGTAGTTACCTGTGCAGGTTGGCGGGCGCCTCGTTGAGCGGCGCGTAGTACTGCCGCACGAACTGTGAGTAGTTACCTGTGCAGGTTGGCGGGCGCCTCGGTGAGCAGCGCGTAGTACTGCCGCACGAACTGTGAGTAGTTACCTGTGCAGGTTGGCGGGCGCCTCGGTGAGCAGCGCGTAGTACTGCCGCACGAACTGTGAGTAGTTACCTGTGCAGGTTGGCGGGCGCCTCGGTGAGCAGCGCGTAGTACTGCCGCACGAACTGTGAGTAGTTACCTGTGCAGGTTGGCGGGCGCCTCGTTGAGCGGCGTGTAGTACTGCCGCACGAACTGTGAGTAGTTACCTGTGCAGGTTGGCGGGCGCCTCGTTGAGCGGCGCGTAGTACTGCCGCACGAACTGTGAGTAGTTACCTGTGCAGGTTGGCGGGCGCCTCGTTGAGCAGCGCGTAGTACTGCCGCACGAACTCGCGGCCGATGATCTGCGGGGACGGGGACGGGGACTCTTCCATTACCGTCGCTGTTGTTCACAGTGCGCCAAAACAACTCTCTGCTATACGCTTCCCTAACGGAATAAAACAATCATAAATAACCCGTTACAACTTACTGCACAATTTTAAATACTATTGTGTAACACAACATTGGACTTTCCCCGACTACAATTGAAGACAGAGTCGTGATCTCATAAAAATCTTTTTTATTCAAGCCAAAAAGTAATCTATATAAAAATCCGTAGTTTCGACTTATTTCATGGTTACAGAACCACAAGTACCATGAAATAAGTCTTTCATTGACATCCTAAATTAAAAAGACAGTCTTCTGCAATATTTCATGCTTCTAGATTTAGCGGTTTAGGCTGTGCGTTGTCTGTCAGTGGATGAGTTTAAAGATTTTTAGGTAGGTAGATAAGATTTTATAGTTTTATCATAGCAATATGTTAAGTTTTATTATTACACACTAATGAGATACTGCACCAAAATTAATGAGTAGGTACTAGGTAAACATAACCAGCTATGGCGTAAGCGTCAAGGTAGCCCGCGAAATTCAAATTTTCTTACGTTTTTTGGAATTTGCAGGTCAGTATCATGTTGTATGTTGATCTAAATATAATTCGCAGCCGTATCAAATGTTTATTTATAGAATTATAAGCATAAAAATGATCAATACAACTCTCTAAGTTCATATTATATAATCGCATTGAATGACTATTTCATGAAATCATAACATTTGACGATTGTGCTTACTTATGGAGTTGTATTGCTGATTGTAATGATTATAATTATGTAAAGCCATATTGGTTACGGTCGCGAATCATATTTTAATCAACATAAAACCTCACACTGACCTGCAAAATGTAAAAAATAAAGAAAATTTGAATTTCGCGGGCTACCTTAGCGCATGCCCCATAAGTGTAACTCTTCTGTACCAATGTTTGCAATTGCAACTACTAACAGGATATAATCATGAGTGTACTCAGGGGGGGGCAGGGGAGCGCAGCTGCCCCCCTCCTGGATTTTGTGTGCCTAAGCATGTTTTGTATTTTGTTTGTTGTCGATAAAATTTATGTCACTACTTGACAAGTACGCAATTCACCTAGAGGACTATTGCCAAAGGAACAAGCTGGATCTTAATCCCGCTAAATGCTCGGCTATTACTGGTGGGGACCGGGTGATTTGTAATACAGGCATTTTACGCCTAACTCAGACACCAGCTCCTCACATTGCTAAAAAACAAAACTAATAATAATTATGTGAACTAGAATAAGCTTGTCATTGTGAGGAGAAATAAATAAAATAAATAATTAAGTATTCTCGGTAGTGCAATCAATGCTACATTGTATACCCTAATCTGCGTTCGCAATTCATTTGCCAAACATGTAAACAAACACGAGTTTTAGAAAAAAACAACTGTAATGCCTACACGTAAGGTTCAGTTTGCGCTACAACTTCATCTTTTTTTATGACTTTTTCAACAATACTAGTCGGTCTAAAATCAACTTTATTTATACTTGCATAAAGTTGATGTTTGTGTAAGTGGAAAACTCGTGTTTGTTTACATGTTTGGCAAATAAATTACGCACATAGATCACGTGATCAAGTTCTACCTAGATCTAGATCAAACTCCATCCGTGATCTGGGGGTTCATCACGATTCCAAGGTCAGTTTTGAAATACACGTTGATGCAATATTCGGTAAGGCCTCAAAATCACTGGGTTTCATAATGCGGTTATCCAACTGATTCACACAAGCCAAAACTTAAAAAAATCTATACTGTACTTTTGTTAGAAGCCACTTGGAATACGCGTCTAAAATATGGAACCCGTGTTACCATAAATATATTAACCGCATTGAGAACATCCAAAAAAGGTTCTTAAGGTATTTATGTTATCATCAAAAAGTAAAGTATCATTCAAAAAACTACCATAACCTATGTAAAAAATTTCATATATTACCTTTACTCAACCGCCGCGAGATTTCTGACTGTGTGTTTGTTGAAAATCTTCAACAATACTTTAAACTGTTCCGATATTTTGACAAAATTTTATTTCAACATTCCCATGAAGTCTACGCGATACAATCCCCCTTTGCGCGTGCCATTCGCTTCAACCAATTTAGGCATAATTCTTACATTGTGCGTGCAAGCAGAAATTTAAACAAGCTTTGTAAACAGTATGTTATATATAGATCCGTTCCTAACTAGTGTGTCGTCAGCCAGGAAGTGATAAGCCATAACTTTTTCATGTAGTTCATTTTGTTATGATTGTTGTTTCTTCTCAGAGTAGTCAGATAGGAAACACCGACCTCACCAAGCTTATTTTTAATATTTTTTTATATGACGTGAAAAATTGATTCCGATATCCTATTTACAGAATAAACAATTTCATTTCATTTCATTTCATTTCATAAGCAGTGCGAGCAACTTAGTAATTATGCTGTAGTATATAGTAATTTGGGTGATTTTTCTGTATTTTATAAGTGGAGACCAGTAATTAGTAATGTACTAATTGTAATTTGACTAATGTACTCGTACTGTCCTTGATGTTTAAAAAAAAAAAAAAAAAATTAAGGAAAATTTCCTTTTGTGTGAAATTCTAAAAAGTTTATTTATTTTGGTAGGACTTTAACATCCATCAATTTAAGGGGTGGGAGTGGGGGGAGGGGGTGGAGGTATAGAACCCCCCCTGTGGAGGAAAACTGGCGGAAACCCCCCCTTCTTGGAAATATGTTTTTTTTTATATTCTAACCTAACTTTCGAATTTTCAGGGTACATATACGAGTATGTATATATGTGGAGGAGTTCCCCCCTCCACAAATATATATCTGAGTGGTTTAGAAAAAAAAAACATCACGATGTTTTCCTTCACAGTTTTTGTAGCAAGTGATAATTATACAATACGCACGTGAATCCGAAAAGTCAGAGGTGCGTGCCTTGGGTTCGAACTCGAGACCTATGACTTGGCAGTCTGACGGTCACACCCTTATTTCTTATATCTATGGTCACACCACTAGGCTATCCCTGCTGCTTTCATCATTAATATGAAGTAAAACATTTTACTGCGTAGACCTTACGTAAACCGAAACGATCACTGGCGAGATAAAATGTCAAAAGTGATTGTTGCTAAATTTCATCGACATAATTTCTTTTTTTTTCTCGTAAACCATTTAACTCCGCAACTTAAATTTTTACGTGGAGGCTACTAATAATAGGATGTTAAACTAAAGCTCATTCGAATACTGATCACTGAGCTCTCCTCTAATCTTCTGTTGTGATATACTGCAATCTGAACAGCAAACAACAATAAAATACTTACAGCTAAGAACTGCATCTGTGCAGAGTAGTAAACAAGTTACAGATAGGGTCGTGAGTGCCATTCGTACAGGCATCACACGATATGTAAACAGTCACTCTATAATAATATCATCACTAGGGAAATGGACAGGATATAAATCGAAATCGTATTGTCAAAGCACGTATGGCGACTTACCCTAGACTAGACGAACAAAATGTTTTACATTATGAAGAAAATTCCAAAATAATAGATTATGTACACAGATACAACCGTATCATGCATCTAACTACTAAAACACAGAAATATTGTGCATTAACCTTTACCGGCAAAGTCGCACTGTCGCCCGGAGGGAAAAGATACGTCTGCCGACAATCAAAATACTTTTTAAATCAATAATCATTCAATAGCACCTACCTCAATAAAATTTAGGCGTAATCGGCAACAAATTATCAAGAAATTTGCGTAAGTTTCACGATAAATAAGGACTGAAAACAGAAAAAGAGCTTCGACTTCACAGTTCGGATGTCAACAGGGGCTCCCGATACCATAGATAGAATACAGTGTATTCTATCTATGGTATCGGGAGCCCCAGTGTTGCCAGATGCATTGAACCTTATATCTGTAGTAGAGACTGCTTAAATCTGTATTTATATCTGTATGCTATTTTAACTTGAAATCTGTATTAAAACTGTATGTATGGTCAAAAGAACCGAAACAGAATAATATACCTACTTACAGTATGCAGTCAAATTACTTTATTCTGCTTCTCTTGAAAAAGAAGAGAATAGGTTTGATTTATCACCTACCTCGACCTCCACGACACAGTTACTGGGTAACACGATACCCCTTGTTAAGCCTGGTTGTCAGATTTTTGAGATTTTTTATTGTGATATTATCAATTACCATTAAAATTTTGTACGAAATTAATTATTTACGATATCGCATATCGAGAGCGCAGTATTTTGGAGAACACGCAAAAATCTTTAATTGTCGGATTCCCCGTTTGAAAAATAAGTGGAACTGGCCACTGACTGACAGAACAGTACTACCACCAATCGCGATTTATTTACCTAAGTTCCGTTTTAAAGCAGATTAGGCTATTTAATCAATAGAATTAGAGAATTCTGTATAAAAATCTGTATCCAGTGCTTATCTGTATCATAAATCGAAAATCTGTATAAATACGGAGAAATCTGTATATATGGCAACACTAGAATACACCATACGGCCGGGACACTACCATAATAGACAAGATGTCATTAAAAATATGGAGAAAAGCGCCATCTGTTATGGTTTGCGCAAAATATTTAGTACGTTTACTTTACAATAGATAATGCTTTCATCAAAAATAAATCGAACAAATATCACAAAAAAAAAACATTTCTTTTTATTTATGACATTGAGTATCAACAATTACATAACTAAAACTAAATAAATAATATAATTAAATGATCTGATATTTTTTATTTGGTCCTTAGCAGTTTAAAAAAAAATAAACAATTGTACGAAATGTTCCAATACGTAGCCTGTGCAAATATTTTTTGAGTAATTCTACGTAATTATAAATTTAAAATTGCATTATTAAAAAAAAGTGTCCTGGGTATGGCTGTAATATATAAAAAATATATAATAAAATTCCAGACGCCAAAAAAAGTTAAAATTTACACACACACAATTTAAGAAAAAACTTAAATTGTTCTTAATTGATAAATGTTATACTATTGACGAATACATAAATGACGAATTAATTTAGAATTAAAATGATTAATATTTACATTAAATAATTTCGACATTTTAATAAAAATAAAAAAATATCCATAACCTCATTTAGGTCTCACTAATATTAATTACCTACGTAATTGTTCAATTTATTTTCTAATTTCATACCATAATAATATTAAGCATGATTTTCAAATATTTTTAGTAAATTTTTATTTGTAATCCTTAGAGGCTTTCGTGGCTAACTAATAACAGCCGCACGGGTTGATTCAACAGGTCAAGCTATGCTTGCCGGGGTTGGCCCGTGGTTGGGTGACCTGAATGTGAATCTTTACATACCGAGACTCCTCCGTGCTGCCCCGGCTGTCATTCATGGATCTTTGACGGTCGTTACAGGTCGTCAGAAGCCCGAAAGTCTGACAACCAGTCTTACCAAGGAGTATCGTATTACCCAGTTACTGGGGTTGTGGAGGTCAAATAGGCAGTCGCTCCATGTAGAATACTAATATTCAGCTGCATCCGGTTAGACTGGAAGTCGACCCCAACATAGTTGGGAAGATTGGGCTGGGCAGATTGAATCCTCAGCTAGATTTGCTCACCATATTTGTACTCCTCCTGGCCTTACTGTGCGTTTGCACTGGCGAAACATTCACAACAAAACATATTGGAATCTTTAGTTACTGTAAATGTTCCATACGACAGAAACTAGAGATTTCAACATGTTACAAAACGTTAACGTATAGCTCTGTTCATCCTGCCAGGGTTGCGAGTTTGTCCGAAAGGGATATCGCGGCCCCGGCACACAGGCAACGGAAGGAACACGGGTGGGTTTTAGTCAGTAAAAGTCTGACACTCCCTCTCGCTCCGCCCAGAGCGGGAGGAGTCATTTGATGATTTCCCAAAAAAAAAAATCTGTTCATCTAACTTATGATCAGTATTTCTTTACTTAAGTAAATAAATAACCGTCGCCAACTACACCGTAATTTCGGGAAAGACACCGTTTCCAGCATTGATTCACCGTCTACCGTATTTATAAACTGGGAACATCATAATCCAGTGTGACCAGTTTAGCAGAAGTAGATCCCCAATTTAGGGCTTCTCTCGTTTATCATTTCAATTCTGTGACACAATCTGCTAAGATTGTGCCGCAGAATTGAAAAGATAGCAGTTTTTGGCAGAATCTTATAAAACCTCCGCAGGGAATTATTAGGATTAGGATTAGGAGCGCAAGTAGACCCAAGTGATGCACAGGTAATTTGTCAATGTCTATTGACAAATTACCTGTGCTTCACTTGGGTAGTTGCGCTAGAAATATTTAAAGAATAATGTCTGATAATGTTATTCTTAGGGAATTCCCTGTAAATGTATATTTTCTTTCAAGTTGAGTGAAGAGTAAATTTTCTGCGTTAAAAAAATATGATCAGAACTATCTTTAGTTTCATCTTGGTTATTATATTGCATTTTTTTTAAGTATTCGAACAAATGAAATTATTTTAACTAATACTTTTTTATTTGGAACGACGTTCTTTCGCGCGCTTTAAACTTTCAGTAATCGTCACGCTAAAAAGTGTTAATACTTGCGACTGTCTTCTTCTAATTCAAAGAGAAAGAAAGAGAGAACGCTGGCAGAAAAAAACAAAAGAGAACAGTAAAGTGATTACAGTGTCGTGGGATAAAATTTTACACATCGGGCCGAGTACACTGTATGAGAGAGAGAAAGAAAGTGTGAATTTAGTCAAAATTAAAATCCAAGATGACATCATGACATTTTTCTTTTTTTTTCATTTTTGGTGTCGTTTTCATAGTTTTCGAGGGTGCTAAAACCGATAGTGAGATCAAAATGTAAAACCAAGATGGCGCAGCAAAATTTTTTTTTATTTTTAAATCATACGTGAGAAGGAACTTCGTTTCCTGACGGGGCTCCCCCGACCGCACTCGTTTTTTTTTCAATCATTTTAAAGTTGTATTCTGTGACCGTGACGATTTGTATCTTTGTTTATTTTAATTGCATTGACATTATTTTATTTAATATAGGTCTTGCCTGAATTAAATGAATATAATAAATGTCAAATTATGACGTTATTCATTAGCAGAATTTAGGCATTTATTACAACAACAAAAAATAACAGACTTTAGCAGAATTTTGGCGAGCAACTGGCATAATGTTCAATTTAAATCAGGTCACACTGCCGTAATCCATTATTTGAAGTTGGCAACACTAGTTTGCAGGTAACCATCATAACGACTGTTTCGCGCCACACATCACACTTTCTTTCTTTTACATTTAGCTTGATTAAAATAATTTAACAAGTTTACTTCATTGTGTTTGCGTTTTGCGATGGTAACAATACAAATAATAAGCTTCAATAAATAGAGTAAACAGGAAAAGGTATCTATATCTGAATTTATAACTACTTACTAATGTAAACTGACCAAGTGAATGTAGCACAAATCTTCTAGTTTATTTGGATATATAACACTCGTAAGATAAATTAAACAAACAACAGTACATATGACATATTACACGCGTCACTTATGTCAACTGCAGAAAAAAAATCTCACCCGATTTTCAAACCTTGTTACACTGCAATCTCATGTTTTTTAATCAAAATATTTCATCAGCTATCCATATGATTTGTCAAACTGTCGAAATAATACCGCATTTTATCACCAGATGGAATTAAAGTTGACTCGTCGCTTTGGATAGCGTCCTATCCAGAACGTTAAACTCGCCTTTTTTTTCGGATAGTGTGCTATCGTTTGACGTCTATAGATATTTGTGTGTGGATATTTGTGTCTGTTTTATATTACTTCCTATTGCTTTTGCACCAGGGTTTCAGTATACACCGTGACATTTTAGTCGTCTTACAAAATCAGCCCACTTCATGTATCCACTACTAAACATTTTATTTTTATTTTTATATATTGTTACAATTTTTAATTGCTCCTAGAGGTATTTTGAGTCGGGTATATTGAGTGGCCTTTTGTAAGACGACAAAAATGTCACGGAGTATATCTTTTTTTTAATGAATGTTTAGTAGTCGTTGGATACATGAAGTGAGCTGCTTTTATATGAGGACTAAAATGTCACGGTGTATAATAATTATAGGTATATTTGTTTACAGGTACAAGTTTAACTGCTGCTCTGAAAGTCACTAGCACCTACACATTTACCATTGAACCTCGCAAAGATGAGGGAGAGACATGCTACGTGATAAAGATGAGGAATTCGAGTGGCATATATGAGAAAAGAATGGCCCCCATGTCTTTGGAGAAAGAATTTTGGAAATCAAAAATAATGAATTTATAACAAAAATGTAAACTTTATTATGTACCTATCAAAATAAATTGTTTTCAAGATGATGACTCTTGTTATTTGTGTATGAATGCCACAACGTGGCTTTTCTATAGTTATTTTCTTAG
The DNA here is from genome assembly GCA_916701695.1 of Agrochola macilenta. Lineage (NCBI taxonomy): Eukaryota > Metazoa > Arthropoda > Insecta > Lepidoptera > Noctuidae > Agrochola > Agrochola macilenta. The sequence continues at coordinate 13,811,252 of OU753562.1, forward strand.
TTTCATAATTATGATCTATGATCATAGATATATGATCAAACATTTATTGAAATTGTAAAATAGACATAGTTATTAGTAATTTGTGAGCTCCGTAGATGGATATAATATGAGAGTGTAAAATCCCCTAAGGGGTTTATACCCGTAATGTGTATATTTTACAATTTCATTATTATATTTGATCATAGATCTATAATCATAGATATGATAGTGTAACACCCCCTCTAGAGCTGGCGCTATAAGATGAGGAGCATATGGGATAAATCGGGATAACACATTATATAAACACTATCTCCGATGAGCTTCCTCATGAACTCATTCTTTTCTATCCACCTGACCACCTACTGAGCCTTCTACTGATTGAGCTTTCCCTATAAATCTTTTTATCATGACGTGTACTTCGAAAGAAGAATATTAATCTCGTACCGGATTTAAAGGAGCTCTGTAGGCCTTCCCCCGCCGGTGCTTCAAAATTATTTAATTCTTTTAACTCGTTCTGAAATCCCGTAAAAGATTGTCGAAATCCATATTTATAGCGTGCGGCAATATGTAAATGCTAACATGGCAACCCACAGTGGTTACCCGGGCGCCCGCGCAAGCTCCAGTAGATTCTCATTGGAATCGTCAGTTAGTCTGTGTAAACTACCCACCAGCGAGCGAATGTGCGCGCGCTTTAACTCGAAAGTTCTGTCAGATTGTAACTTGTGTGATCTATGTGATTATAGTGTAATTCCTAAGCACCTGCGTTTCTCTTACACCCGTTCCCCGGCTATAATCAAATAAGGCACAACTCGTTATTAGGAACAAAATTACCTTTCGAAGCACACAATAATCCTATTGAATCGATCATCATTGATCATTGATTAAACAAAATCTTAGCATCCTCACAGTATTCTTTTGTTGTTGCTCCATAAAAAAACTGTGGCGAACCAACTAAGTTATCTATGGTTTCCACTTTTAGATATAACCTGACAACACAAGTTGGTCTAAGACAGTTAGTCTATGGTTCATAAAAGATAAGAGGATTTTTAAAATTTGAATGAAGAAATATATTATTACGAGAGAGAGACTCTGTGTAACGTGTAATTAACAAGTTTATTATTATCCTGTGTTCGTGTATACATGTAATCTTCCGCTGTCGCTTGGATATCGTGCTGTGTGGTACAAATACACGTCTATTACAATTGGATCGAGTTTCATTTAACGGGCGTCATAACGGGGGTTGCGGGTTTGTCTCAAAGGGATATCGCGGCCCCGGCACACAGGCAACGGAAGGAACACGGGTGGGTTTTAGTCAGTAAAAGTCTGACACTCCCTCTCGCTCCGCCCAGAGCGGGAGGAGTCATCTGATGATTTCCCACCCAAAAAAAAAAATATATATTGCTCGCCTGAAAAACCATTGTAACGTCTTTCACACGACTGATCCGTTATTTTATAATAATGGATCGTTAATTTCAATGTTCGATTTTCGGTTTTCGGTTTCGGTTCTCACACAACCCGACGATATCGGATTCGATTCGGTGAAATACTACATTATTTCAGCTGGACTCGTGTTTACTCGCTCATACAAACACGCGCGCCAAAGACTAGCAGTGACATTAATGGCACAATAATAATAACAGAAGGCGTCTGTGTGAACAGGCTTTAATATTTCAATTGGTTATAAAGAATAGAACCACAGCCTATTTCCAAACTTACAAGGTCAGAACGCAGCTATAGGAAACCAGGGCTCGGATAACGGTATATTTTTCGAAACGGTTTCGTCTTAAAAACCTAAGAAACGATTTGTTTTGGTTACGATCGAACGGAACGTTATAAAAACGTTTTTGAAGGAGGACAAAATTTAAATCGTTCTCGGTTAATAAAACGTTTTAAACCGTTCTTTGCGGAATAAACGTTCTCATTTCGTTTTCGTTCCGAACATAATGTTGTTCAAAGAACTGTTAGAAACGTTTTAAAAACGTTATTTAAAATAACGTTTCCGAGCCCTGTAGGAAACTGCTCGCGTATACATTGTAATGCTATTTTTTTATCTGTGATTACAATGTATACACGAATTTTGCGTACTGCTCGTGTATACTTTGTAAAGTGGACGCGCGCGTCCTGGTTCCAACTATACTACATCGCTTACGCTTGACATTACTTAAAGAAATAGAAAAAAAAAAAACAGGGTGAAATGGAACAGTTATCGGACCAACTACTTCCAAGTTGCTCGCAGCCAGACATGCAAGGTGATACCAGTTCACAATTTTTCGCAATCTATACAGGATTAGTCCGTAAGACTGGCACTGTATATTTTGGAATATGTTAGTTAATTAGGTCACTACGAAATATACGCGAGTACTTGGGTAGATGCTACTTTTGTATAGATTGGAAGAACTTAGTAAAAAAGTAATTTCCAATCTATACGCGATTAGTTTCACACCCTTGCCTTCTGGCCCTGTAGGCTTAGATATAATCAAAGCCTGTAGGTATAGAATGGAAAGACGCAGAACAACAATTCAATTCCTTCGTTTTTCAACTTTAAATCCTATAGCATTAACCTTTCAAATGACAACTGCCGTACCACGGCAGCTGTCAAATCATAGTCAACTGACACTTGCTGTAAAGTATTATTCCGTAATTTTATTTTTTCTTCACAATTTCTTGCACGAACAGACAAAGGTATGGTGAAATATGTCTGAGCCTGTACCAGGATCGCATGACTGAAGCGAATCCCTCAAAAATAGACGTTTATTACGAAACATCAGATACTCCACTTTATTTATGTTCTTAGATTAACAAATACGCCAGGTATCCAGGTCAGGTATTATGGATTGGTCTATGTCCTTATTTGCATACTGTAAAACTACAAGTATTATGCTTTTTAGAAGCCAAATAAAAAGATAGGATTTTAAATTAAAACGCTCAATTTCGCCATTATTGGTAGCACAGAACTGTTATTTATTTATTTAACACGGTTAAAAACCGATTACAATAATTAAAGGTAGAGACATACCTACAAATAGAATAAAATTACAAAATTCAGAAAAACAACACAATAAAAAAAACAAGCGCGCCTTACAGTAGTCGCTTATGATATGTAGCATCTGACATCTTGGCTGACAGTACCAACCTCTCGGAAAATGGGTTGGTATCACTGGCAACTCTAGCACCGCAAGCGCTCATTGGTCAAATCAAGTAGCGCGCGCTTCCCCGGCTTCCCGTTATACACTTCCGTCCCTTTTCACAAAATCACTCCCACAGATCTCAGGAAAGCGCGAGGAAAGATGTTACACATCAATAAACAACACTCTCATGAATCCCCTCACAGTACTTCTGACATGCCAATAAAATCATTGTCCATTCATCCGCAAACAGATCGTTTATAGAAAAATCATAGAATGTTGACTGACGAAACTATAAGGGTTCCTTGTTGACTACGGAACCCTAATGAATGTTGACTGCCCTTTTGGCCTGTTGGTTGAAATGTTCGGTCGTCCCCAGGTCGGGCCGGGATATTTTTTAGGAGCAGCCGGGAGTCTGGATTTCTTACCGATTCAAGGGAAAATTCTCTCCCAAACATAACTGCGGATATCTCAGGAGCACTATACACCTCTGACTAACCCTTCAAGAAATACCAGTATCATAATGTGCACAGAATCGAAGTATTTCTAAACGTATTGTACACTAACTTCTGCCCGCGACTTCGTCGTCGTGAAATTTTTTGTTCCCCCGACCCACCGCGTCGCATCGCATCGCCCGCCCTCGCTATTACTTCGTTTTTGCTTAGCGTTCTTTCAGAACTATGTAATTAAAATTCAGGTTTTCTTACGATACGAGTGATAGCGCCCGACCTCGCTCCAGCTGTGACCTCTACAGCTAGGTCAGTGATTTGTATTGTGAGTGCACTGTGGTGTCCCGAACTGAATCCGTTAATTGAACACCTGAGAACTACGCTCCATTTCACGCTGGCAAACCTTGAAGTGTTTGCAGTTAAGTTTGTTGAGAAAAAAGTAAGTTGTACGTTAGATGGTTAGTTGTGGTAGGTTTGCCCGTTAACTTAAATAAAATTGCACCACTTGTAAATAACTTAGAACTAAGTTAGTCAAGAAACAAATAAAGAAGTTTTCTTGGTATTTATAAGCTGATAAACTTAATACGTTGAGGTGTAAACGCGCTGTTACGTAAATCAATAAACCCCTAGAGCCATTAATTGATCTAATCAATTTTTTTTTTTTTTTTTTAAAAACCTTGCCCCACACTAAGAATTTCTTCTTGTATCGTGGGTGCGTTTACAAACATAGAAACTCACATACACTAACACCCAGACCCGGAACAACTACTTGCAGATCATACAAATATTTGTTCCGTGCGGGGATCGAACCCGCGACACGTTGCGCAGCAGTCGATCACTCAGTCACTGCGCCAACCGTGTCGTCTGTTTGTTGATGAAATTGAAATTTAATTTAATTGAAATTGCTTTGCAGTAACTAGTACTGCAAAGCAATTTTGATTAGATCAATTAATTGAACGTTAATAATACTAATTGAATAGTACATTAGTATTAGTATTGAATATTGAATAGTACAATCCCATTTCTTCCCCTGGGTGTCGTAAAAGGCGACTAAGGAACTCACTAGAGAATGGGCAGCAGCGTTCTCTACGCATTTCAACACCATACTGCGATCGCTAACCCGCCTGCCAAGCGTGGCGATTATAGCAAATCCCCCCATTTGGGGGAGGCCTATCTCCAGCAATGGACGTCTTTCGGCTGAAATGATGAATACTAATTGGAAATGTTAACAAAGCAAGAACACACACATTAACAATCAAGTTGATTGAAAACATCAATCAGCAGCATTGCATCTGACGATATGCTCGGAGTCTCTCCGAGGCACGGACACCACTGCTATCCGCCTTAATGAAGATTTATCGGTGACCTCCAAACGACCCCGCAAATTACCCACCGACACATTGGAATGCCGTTGTTGTGCCAAAATGGACCAAAAATATACCCACAGCGAAATTAATAGCCGCCACACTCAATTAAGCATCAAATAAGGTCATTTATTACTGATTTGAACTTATTTCTTGGCCTTGACGAAGAAAATCTCGCTTTTTCTTCCCATTTTCCTGTAAATTATACATACTTTTTCAGCACATAATTTATGTTGTTTCCTTATCCTAAGTAACTCCATTATCAAACGCCGGTTAGTGTAAAGCTTGGTGGAAAAAATGGAGTTTTATAGGTAAATATTTGCTTCATGTACTTGTATTTGCTTTAATCTGACCTCAGTCGGGATTTCCTAACTTGAACAGGGGAAAGTAATAATCGTGATAATAGGCTGGAGTCATAAATGCAGGGTACAGAACTGCGAGTTTCAGCATTTTGTGGTTTTGCACGTTCGTTGGTAGTCATAGTATTTATTTTATTTTCGTTTATGGGTATTTTGCCTGCAATGAAACACTATTTTTACCCGACTACGGCGAAACAAAAAGTAGGATTATGATTTTGACCGGTATGTATGTATGTTCATCTGTTCCGTCATAACTTCTAAACTACTTACCACAATTTGTTCGTATCGTATCGTTGGAAGCGTCTTGAACGTCCGCTGGTTATAGGCTATATGACGTGACATTAAATAGAATATGGCGCCCTCTAGAGGACAAGAGAGTAGAGATAAGAGTCATGAAAAAAAAAGTTTTTTTTTTTTATATTGCTATGTTGGGTAACAGATGAAACACATTGATAAACATTTCAACAACAAAATAATGATATAATTTGTCTATCTGTGATGTCTTGTTTATGCCTATTTAGTTGACGTTTTTGTTGTAGTTGGGTTTTAGTTTTTGTAACTTTTATTTTTGAAACTAACGTACTGTGATAGAACTTGGTATTTTTTAATCTCACGGGTTTAAACCAAAGTGAGATTGTAAGTTTAAGTAGATAGATTTATTATAATTATTTATATTTAACACCTATAAAACTATTAAATCAAGATTTTTTTACTTCATGTTTATAAGTAGCTAACTTGTGTGGTTTAGGAGATATCTAGATTTTTTTGGCACTTCGCAAGTGGCTTTTTTATATTGCTCGTCAGTGTAGAACTTGGTATTTTTTAAATCTTACGTGTGTAACTCAAAGTGAGATTGTAAGTTTGAGTAGATAGATTTATTATTATTATTTATACCTACTGTGTGTTTCTATATTCTACTGGTTCAATCAGGGGTTCCAATCCGGCTCAATAACCAAACGCGCGCTATCAAAGGCTGACGGAACTTCGCCCGGTTTCTGAAAGCCTATTCAATTTAATCTGTTAGCAAATCTCATGTCAACATTTGTGATTGGTTTTTAGTTTAGTCGGCGAATCATCATAGCTATTAGGAAAACTGATTGCGGAAACAAATGTGATAAGTCGTGGTTATAACTAAGTATACGATAAAGGGAATGACTTCAAACATCTGTGTCTTCTCTCGAAACCTCATAGTTTTCATCTCAGAAAGGTATCATTAAAAGAAAACAAAAGCGAAATGACCCAGGGGGAAACATAAAAACAGCGTATTTCTTTACTAAATAAAAAATACCTGCATTCAAAAACATTTCTTTTAAGGAAAATATGTTAAGGGCACATGATATTTTCATAGAACATAAATGAAGATGAAAAAAACTGTGACTTTTACGACGACACGCCGCGGAAATTATTTGTCATAAAAATATGACTTTGATGTTATAAAGGGTACTTTCTGAAGAAGTGGGTTTTTTTCAGAAAACTGAAGGTTCGCTAGTTTGTTACTCGGCATTTCATATTCAGAGGAGTATGAATTTTAAAACCTCTTTCTATGATTAGGGGAAAATTGTAAATAATTCAAATCCTAAGCAAAATGTTTAATTATTTTGTTGTTTTTTACTTATTCTAATCGTTCATTAAATAAGTCTTAACAAGTCTTATTTTCGGCGAATGCTTACAGGCTGAATAAAATATGTACCTACTAATAAAACTTGGAGGTCTATTAGATTAATCTTTTTATCCTAAAAACCTTGAAACCTCAGCTGCCTAGTATAAAGCCACTCCAAACAACAAGTAAAATTACTCCCTCACAAACTCACATTATGATCCGTTTATTTTTCGGCTCAGCCTTGGTTTGTGTACGCGGGCTCATTTAAATCACCTTGTTTATCTTTTTTCTTCTTTTCTGCATTTTTACTCCCTCTTATTTACGATAATATTTTATTTACAAAATGACTGGTCCTAGTTATATATCGCTTTATCACAAGCCTTTATTTAAAAAAGTTAAGGCACAGAGAGTGAATAATTAGCTTTCTGAAAAACAGGTCAATCAATACCAAGAACTTTAAATTCCGCTGACGAAATAATACCGGATCTCCGTGTGTGCATTTCAATTCGTTCCTTGGAAATCTATCACTTACCCTACAGAATATAAGTACAGTCCTTTCACAGGTATTTTCTTTCTAACAGCAATAACCCAACAGCAACCTTATAGTGACTACAATAAAGATCACTGTGATCTTGACAGACTTGTCAAAGCAACATACCAAGAGAATAAAGGTCATTGTGGTCGGTCGAAGCTCGAGGGCTAAGTTACGCTTGCTGCAGTCGGTTCGTGGATGGGTGATGGTGACTATCCATTACATATCGATACTCCTCCGTGCCTCGGAAAGCATGCTAAGCCGTTGGTCCGGGGTGTCAGTCTTAGATCTTTGACAGTCGTTACAATCAGAAGCCCAAAAGTCTGTCAACCAGTTTTACCAAGGGGTAACCTGTAACTGGGATGTGGAGGTCAGATAAGCAGTCGCTCGATGAAAAATACTGGTATTCAGCTTCATCCGGTTTGACTGGAAGACGACCCAAACTAAGTTGGGAAAAGGCTAGGCAGATTGATTGATTGATTGCAAAATCAGAGGTAAAATAGCTTTGAAAGGGCGGTAACACGCTTAAGGAATAGAAACCCAAGTATATTACCCAACATGGGCCATTCTGTACAATACTATCAGACAAAATGTCTTCAGCAACATTCACATTAATTTCTCCTGAGAAAATCTGCGATATTACTAGCATCAATAACGGTAAATACTAAATTGGTTCAATTACTCTTGTCATATTCCCTTTTCGAGCAGCCATTATTTATTTATTTATTTATTTATTTACTTTTCTTAATCAACAATCGCCATTATAGAAATAGAGTCAGGAATTGGAGTTCATATTTAAAACAGTTTGGTACAGCATGAGACAAGGACAAGGAGAGAAGGGACAGAAGGGTCACTTCTGAAAAAGTTAAATAGGGAAATCATCCGAGAGACACAGAGCAGGTTAAACCATTGTTATGAAGTTTAATGCCATAGATACATTTATTCTATTTTATAAAACATACTGCAGTTGTAAGAATTAGTGTTTTTTACGATTGTTTGGTTTTCTTAGTTGAAATGCACTACTATTCATGTTAACTGCTTCAGTCAACAGGAATACTAGTGGATTGCAAGTAGTTTCTGTTTGTATTTTTATAGTTATGACCTCAAAAAGAAAAACGGAACCTTATTAAGACCACTTTATTATTTCTATTTCAGTGTTTTATCCAATAAAACACGTACGTACGTACGTTACGTTTACGTTATTGTTTTTTTTTAAAAAAAAAACTAAGTTTAAAACTTGTTTTGTTTTATTTACGAGTATTTCTTCCAATTTTGATACCTACCAACGACACAATTCGTCTGTATGAAGTAGACCTTCTTTTGAATTCCTTCTCGTATCATGGGGCAGTGTAGGGCCCTGTCAGTGGGGCCACTGCTGAGTCGGCCGGCTGTCTCATTCGATAACAATTTGCTTCGGCCGTGATTTATGGCCGTAATACCCAGTGCGGTTACTTAACCGATGTGGCTGTATTAACTTTTGACTGTGTGTGAGAATTTTGTATCTGTGCCGGCTGCGTTCATTTATTTGGAGTTGTTTTCAATTGGTGGATTAATTTAAATATTTAATTACTAGAGAGTTCAAATTTGAGGCACTTGTCTCATTTAAATATTGTAACATTAATATTGTGCAAACGGTTAGTGACAAGCCTGGTGCCTCTGGCTTGGCTTCACATGCCGTCGAAAAATATATCTCAGGCATGCTGGTTTCCTCACGATATTTTCCTTCACCGTTTTCGAAGCAATTGATAATTATACAATACGCACATGAATCCGAAAAGACAGAGGTGCGTGTCTTGGGTTCGAACTTGAGCAGCTGCAGCTGCTTGGCTTGGCAGTCCGACGGTCACACCACTCTTAGTTATTATTACGTTGATTTATCTGTAGCCATTCAAAATGAGATAAAATAAATAAACACTATACTTTAATTTACATAATAACTTTAATTTACATAATAACTTTAATTTACATAATAGCTTTCATTCATTTTATTTTACACTTCGTTTATTTGAAAACACTCTCCATTTTTTTTTATGCTTCAACTAACTGCCCGCGGCTTCGCCCGTTTTATTCTTACCTTTATTCTTTTTCTAAAATAAAAGTAGCCTAAGTTACTCCTTATAACATCAGCTATCTGTCAGTGAGTCTCGTCAAAATCGGTCCAGCCGTTTCGGAGATTAGCCAGAACAAACAGACAGACAAAAATACAAAACATTATTTTTTTGTTAGAAGTAGATACCGTACATATTTTCATATGCATTTAGTCATTAGTAAAAAGCTGTTATTTTGACATTGCAAACAGACAACTACATATGTTTAGAGTCCCAAACTGGATCATCCCGCAAAACAAATTATTTTACAAAATAACACCAATTTTCTTCTAGGTACTGATGACTTTGCAATATTGAAATCACTAGCCCTTCATTTACAGCACAATTGCTCATCAATTGCGCGGGAGATCATTAGAGGCCACATAAATCAGGCGGCTCTTCCGACGCACGATACAATCTCAATGACGACGCCTTCCGACTTCTTTAGCTCCCCAACGCAAATGTAGACTGGCACTGTCGACTGTGTTTTGCTTTTTATTTTGATGTAGTGGAAATTGTAGTGTGAGGTGAATATTATACTGTGTGTAGTATATTAGTTTATAAAGTGAAAATGGACGAAAAATCGGAAAAGCCGTCAGTTTTTTTACTACAACAGTTTATGATATTATGAGCAGTGTCCGTTGGTTGTGTAATCTACGTCTTAGTAAAATAAAAATACGGTATTGACGAACGCCACATATACAGGGTGGCGATTTAGACACCTGCATCCGTCAAGGGGGTGATTCTACCCGTCATACTAAACGACTTTCATCATGAAACTCATATCCGATTCGCCCAATCACCCCCTTGACGGACGCAGGTCACTAAATCGCCACCGTGGAATAAGTTTCTTTGAATTCGTGGAGATACTGCAAACCTTCGTGGAGAACTGCTCTTAGTATCGCACAGTAAGTTGAAAATACTTATCTTGGTCCATGCATTTTATATTTTGTTGTATATCGTCTTCACTCAACACACTTCACCAGACGTCAGAGCTCTCTGAAATACAGTAAACTAGCGACTCGCCCCTGATTCGCACGGCTTTTATAACTTGACAAAACATGGAAATTTCTTTATTATACACACATCAACACGGTCTAGGGATATTTCATACTCAATTAAATAACTCGAAAAGTACTAGCCGCATTGGAATCTTTTATACACCGATTTGTTTGTAATTTATCTCAGACTAATTCCAAATTCAAATTTTTGAAAATTCTTTTGTTTCGGTGGCATAAAAATGTCTTGATGTGTAGGAGAGGGTATTTTCATTTGTGCGAAATTTAGAAAACAATACGAATTACATTTAGTTACAGTTTTTTTTCATTTTTAAACGAAAGATAAAGTTAAAATTGAGGTATTGTAGCCATGCAACGCCAACATTTGACGAGGGCGGAGATGTTACGAGCTGTGGGAATGCTGGAAGCTGGGTCTGTTCAGCGTAATGTTGCTGAGGCCATAGGGACCCACCACAATGTAATTTCAAGATTGTGGACACACTATCGTGCCACAGGTGAAGTAGCGGAGAGGCACCGGGGCCCAAGTCGCATCACTACCCCCAGACAAGACCGATTTTTGCAAATTACTGCGCGAGCTCAACCAAATGCAACGGCGACTCAATTGGTCCAAAGGCTGCGAGTGGAACACCAAGTGCTTGTGAGTGACCAAACTGTAAGAAGGCGACTGCATGAAAGCAATCTACGCTCTCGTAGACCACTCCGGGTCCCACCTTTGCGGAGAGGCAATCGTGGACGACGATTAGAATGGGTTCGGAACCACGTGGACTGGGGCCGTGAGCAATGGTCCAATGTGCTGTTCACGGATTAATCCAGGTTCGGCTTCCATCCAGATTCACGAAGGACGTGTGTTTGGTGAGTTCCTGGACGATGGAGCCGTCTTCATAACCCTCAGGAAGTTCACCCATACCAAGGAGGAACAATTATGGTTTGGGCAGGAATTCGTCTTGGAGGACGGACGGATCTCGTTTGGGTGCGGGGCAATATGATGGCAGAACGATACGTCCAACAGGTGCTGGGGCCCGTAATCTTGCCCCACAGAACACAAATGGGGCAAGATTTCCTGCTCATGCACGACAATGCCCGGGCACACACGGCGAGAACGGTAGCAGCTTGGTTACATACACACAATGTTAGGGCCTTAGACTGGCCTGCTCAATCGCCAGATCTAAATCCCATTGAGCATGCGTGGGATATGCTGCAAAGAAGAGCTCTGAAGGAAGTTCCTGAAAATCTGGCTACAGAAGATCAACTTTTTGCGCACCTCAGAAGGACATGGGACAATATTCCGCAGCAAGACATTGACAACCTTGTTCTGAGCATGCCGAATCGTTGCCGATGTGTTATGAACATCATGGGCGCTTTCTCAGACTACTAACTTCAAGTTTATAAACACAAATTAAATGATTTTTCTATTTTTTTCAGTTTTTACTCATAAATTAAAAGTTAATTCATATACGGTTTCCGTCTATGCTTCATTTTTTTTCCATAAAATCCTGAAATTTTAATCGAAGTACCTTAACCATTATTAAAAAATGGTAGAATATTAAATAACGTATCTTTTAAATATATACATGTCATATAAATAATTAACACATTGATAGTAATTCGCTTTTTTAAAAATATCCCTAGACCGTGTTGATGTGTGTATGTTAGTTGAATATTAATGTATTTTAAACATAAACCTAACAGAATAAATGTTCTAAATGATGGTAAAAACAACATCACTATCCGATGCGTAGTTTAGAAGGACAACGCGCTCACACAGACAGACACGAAAAGCGACTTAAATTTATTAATATGTATAGATTTAGATTGTGTCTTCACTCCACAAGACTTCGCCAGAAATAAACACATACTTTATCATTATGGTAAGTAACTTTCACAGTTAAAATATAAAATAATTTAGGTACAATACAATATCATATGAGTATCTCAGGGCAAAGACCACGCTCGCAGCGTATTGGCGATCAGACTAGTGACCTTGAGTGGTTAGCTTGCGTGTTCTGTACTGAGCTCACGCAACGCGTTGTACGTCCAGCCAGTAATAGGACTCGCCCATCAAAGAGCGCTGTCCCAAATTAGACGCATTATTATTTTTTATACATAAAACAAAAACTATTTTAATAAAACACGTATACTAAAAGATAAATAATTAAATTATCTTTAAAATGGTGAAAGTTTTAGAATAGATATAACGCTTGATAGATTTTGCGCGATTCTCAGATTTTATCCGCGTTTGACATAACTTTACAAATTAATTTCACTATGTAATATAACATAATCTAAAATATTCGTATAATAAGTTATCAATAAAATGCTATAATGTAATAAAATATGTTTTCCAAATCATTAACAATACTCGTTTAGACGTGATCTTCAGTATAAAATCATCAATCGTATCATAAATCGATTACGACTAATCTGTTTCATTTTGACAGTTCGACAACATTCATTGCGATAATTGCGTTGTTGAGCAGATTTATTTTCAAACTTAAGAAGCAATGGATTAGCAATCTGTTTCAAAACGATTCAGATTCTGATTGATCGTGTATTACGTAATTTGGGTACTGATTTCCTCACTACGTTTTTCTGTACCACACTAGACTAAAAACAAATCGATAGGTATTAGGTAAGTGGGGCGGGATGAAGAGTAACTCATCTGTAATCTTCTGCTACAAAACTCTTCAATAGTGAGGTATATACAGGAAAGTTTGCGGCTACCGACGTAACTATGTGCAGGAACTGAGCCATCTTTTACATAGGCTGCTGTAGGCATATTACATGGTTTACCTATATTGTAGGTTTGCCGTAGTGTAGCATGAAACAATTTATGAAACATCGTATACCCGTTCGGCATGAAAAATGGTGAATTACAGGAATTTCAAGTCCAGGTTTAAGTTTTACTGCATAGTATTAGGTATGTACCATTAAAGAAGTTCATATCTGACCAGTTTGATAACAAATCCCGTGAACACGATGACCACATCTGTTACCGGCCCGGTTCTATAGCCGCCGAGCGCTGCAAGCAAGAATAGTCCGTTCGGTGGTTAGTTATAAACTTCTTTGATTGTACATACTCTGCCGCACACTGGCGCCTGACCACTTTTCGACCTTATGCAATAAGGCAATAAGGTCGAAAAGTGGTCAGGCGCCAGTGTTCGCGATAGTACCTACCTACTGTAATCACTTTCCTGCATTAGATAAATGAACACTTACCAGAGAATATTTTCTTTCCCCCAAAATCCTCGCCAATACCTAAATAGTGCAAAATTTATCTTTCATTAGAAGATTAGCTCCCATTCTTACCGATTCGCAGAATTACGGTCCCCTTGATGAACGAAAATTGGCAATTTGAACCAAAAAGTTTGGCACCCCAAGTAAACGCCAAACGGATGTGTAACTAAAAGAAAAATGGCGAATATTCCCCTATTGTGAACATACTGATACGGTGCCCTCGTCTCGGCTAATTTAATTTTTCCCTGTTACCTCATATACTGGGGGCTTTTCTGTACATTCCCCCAAACAAAGACGTGCCGAAACACGAAATCTTTGTGGGAATACGGTTTTGAAACTCCAATTAGGTACGACTTTGTGTTCGTCGTGTTTGTCGCATTATTCTTCTAAAATATAAGCTTATTTTTCTGCTTGGTAGCCAACAACATTAAAAGTTAATTAGTTTAAATTACTACATAGTCAAGTAAAACTTGTGGCAGCGTTCGTCTGGGGAAATATTCACTTTGGGACAAATAAAAGGAAAAGAACTGCGGGGTAATCAAGTAACACACTTACAATGGCAATTATGTCTTTCATTTTGACAGTTCGATAACATTCATTGCGTTATTTACGTTGTTGAGCAAACGAATTTTTCAAATAAATGAAGCGATGGATGAGGAATTTCTTTCAAAATCCTTTAGATTGTGATTAAGTGTGTTACATAAGTGGGGTGCAGGTGTACATAACTAGGTATATAAGTTTTATCAGCGTATCTCTGAATGACGCATAAAAAGCAATTACTCGTTGAAGAAGAAGAAGCAAGAAAAATGGTTGCCTCTTTCATGCGTTATTTTTTCATAAATAAATAATAATAACCCAACAATAACATTTAATTCAACTTAACTACCTGTAAAATCGTTTATCTCAATTTTTGTATGTTAAGGCTCGTTAACTCGCTGTTCCTTTCTTAGTTGATAAATCGATAACCTAAGGAAACGCTCGCAACACTCCGCAAGATTTATTTGCAGAGTTTTTTCATTTGTTCTTATTTCTACATTATTTTGTGAAAATTACTGGAAATCTCTGGAGATTTAGAAGTAATGCTCTCACAATAAAATTGGTTAGCGAATTGTACTTTTGCAAGGTCTGACTAGGTCGGATAAAATGTATATGCAAAATGTGCTAATAATAATTACGTACGAATGTGAGCAAAGCTAAGCATTACTATAGGGTATGAGTTCACGTCCATGGGGCCCTTTTTTTTTTTTTTTGAGCGTGGGAAATTATCAAATAACTTCTCCCGCTCTGAGCGGAGCGGGAGGGTGTGTCAGACTTTTACTGACTAAAACCCACCCGTGTTCCTTCCGTTGCCTGTGTGCCGGGGCCGCGATATCCCTTTCGGACAAACTCGCAACCCTGGCAGGACCATGGGGCCCTTCGTGATGCATCAGTAGGCTGGTACTGATAGCCAGTTGTTGCTGATGTTCTTCACGAAGGTCAGGTGCATAGTAGGTATTCGCAACCGGCGTGCGTGTATGCGAACGTAAACAAAGCAAAAGAAGTATTTAAGGCGAAAGCGTCAAGGCCGCCCGCGAAATTCAAATTTTCTTAATTTTTTGCAATTCGCAAGTTAGTTTCATGTTGTATGTTGTTCTAATTATGATTTGCGGTCGTATCAAATGTTTATTTATAGAATTATAATCATAAAAATGATTAATACAACTCTCTAAGTTCATATAATCGCATTGAATGACTATTTCATGAAATCATGACATTTGACGATTGTGCTTACATATGGAGTTGTATTGCTGATTGTAATGATTATAATTATGTAAAGCCATATTTTTTACGGTCGCAAATCATATTTTAATCAACACAAAACCTCACACTGATCTGCAAAATGTAAAAAACTAAAGAAAATTTGAATTTCGCGGGCTACCTTAGCGCATGCCTTTAAAGATCGTAGCAGTTCGTTCTGTAGTTTCTGCCTGCACCCATTTGAAACAGGCTTGAATGGATGTATGATAGAAAAACCACGATCTGTTACTGCTAGACCAGGGATCACCAATTAGTTTCATTGGGTGTCCGTTTCAAAAAAAAAAAAAGAATGTCGCAGTCTGTTTGGTAGACGATTACTACCAACCATCTTTTTTTTAAATAAGTAATAAACAAATATTAAGTAGGTATTGAACAAAAATAACAAAGAAAGTAATTGATAGTAATGAGAAAATTTCATTTTTTACTCGGTAGGTAGAATACAATATCTGAAGTCTGGAGTAAAGTTGTTGCAAGCTATTGCCATTAAATTCGTCATTAATTAACGTGTCGACGCGGCAGAAAACACAAAGCGCAGACAAATCTTTTTATTTTTTCATGAGTAGGTAGTTCTTTTATTGTTTAAGGTCCCGCACATAATAGATCAGGTGCTCGTGGCTAAGTAACAACAGCCGCACTGGTCGATCCATCAGGTTAAGCTACGCTTGCCGGGGTTGATCAGTGGATGGGTGACCATCTTTACATACCGAGAATCCTCCGTGCCTCGGAAAGCACGTTAAGCCGTTGGTCCCGGCTGTCATTCGTGGATCTTTGACAGTCGTCACGAGTCGTCAGAAGCCCGAAAGTCTGACACCAGTCTTACCAAATGGTATCGTATTACCCAGTTACTGGGTTGTGGAGGTCAGATAGGCAGTCGCTCCATGTAAAATAGTAGTATTCAGCTGCATCCGGTTAGACTGGAAGCCGACCCCAACATAGTTAGGAAAAGGCTAGGCAGATTGACATAATAGATCAGGTCCGGATCCGGACCGTGGTCCGCCATTTGGTGACACCTGTGCTAGACGCTAGTATCATAAAACATAGAGTTAGATGGATTTGACGAGCCAGCCAGTACGGGACGTGACGAGACGGGAACTTCTGTAAGATGACAGATGGTGGAGATGGGGGATCTACATTTCAATAAGTACACCAACAGAATTTTATATGATATTTAACCTGTTACCAAAAAAAACAGCACTAAATCAAATAAATTATGCTTATGATAAAATTACTGACTTTAGTCCGATGTACACACGGCTACACATCAAGCTATACATTTCCAGTTTATGCTGATCTCGCATTGCAGCTAAGCAATAAAAAAAACAGAGGTCGGCTTATACTGGAAATGTATAGCTTGATGTGTAGCCGTGTTTACAGTCAGAAAATGAATTCTTGAGCAAATTAACTATCAATTTAAATTTTCCGTATATTCAAATCACTAATATCATTATTTTGATAGTTGTATGAAATATTTGACGGAGGGTTTCAATTTGCTTAACAATGAATTTCCCTCACTTTACCTAAACGACGATGTAGACGTGAAGACCATTGTTTACATATTATACTAGCTGCGCCCGCTGTATAAGTTACGATCCCGTGGGAATATCGGCATAAAAATGTCGATCCTATGTCCTAACCCAGGTCATGGTCTACCCATGTGCCAAATTTCATCCAAATCCGCTCAGCCGTTTTAGCGCGAAAGCGTAACAAACAGACAAACTCACTTTCGCATTTATAATATTAGTTAGGTTTAAACGAGTTACTAAATTCGGCAGGTAAGGATTGGAAATATATAAATACACCATGCAAATGGTATCTTCTAACCTTTAAAGGCGACGATAACCGACTTTTAATGATTTTATACTGACGATCACGTCTAAACGAGTAGTGTTAATAATTTGGAAAGAATATACTTATATTAAATTAGAGCATTTTCTTAATAACTTAATATACATATGAATATTTTAGATTATGTTTATATTACATAGTGAAATTAATTTGTAAGGTATGTCTCACGCAGACAAAAAACTGAGAATCACGCAAAATCTATCAAGCGTATTTTTCTGAAACCTTCACCATATAATTTAATTATTGATCTTTTAGTATACGAGTTTTATTCAAATACCTACCTTTTGTTTTATGTATAATAAATTAATAATACGTCTAACTTGCCACAGCGCTCTACATGGGCGAATCCTATTACTGGCTGGACGTACGACGCGTTGCGTGAGCTCAGTACAGAACACGCAAGCTAACCAATCAAGTTTACTGGCATCTGCCTGCGTCTTAAGTGTGAATTCGTGGGATAGGAAAATTCAACAGCATTTTATCGGTTTCGACAACCTGTCTTTCACGTTACTCTTTTCTCAGGATTTTTTATTTACACGACATGAAGCATTTCTAGACGGACTTCACTGTTGAATAGGGATGATGACTAATACATTTTTTTTAGTCCGTCTTTGAGATTACAAAAAAATATTGGACACGTATTTTTTTCTTGTTTTACGGAATCTAAAGATTACGGCGATACATTGAGGTAAAATGTGCCATGACATCACGAGTATGTAGATTTTATACATACTAGTGACGTAACAACCCCCCTCCCCAACCTAAAATGCGTTTTATCTAAGTAAGTTTTTAATAATATGATAAAGCAAAAAATACGTGTCTAATATTTTTTTATTATCTGACTGACGGATTAATTAGAATTATACGATATTTCGCTAAATACAATGGTTCCTTATTATACGTAGAGTATTTTTGGCAACTTACAAACAAAAACGAAAACTGTAAACACGTCTTCGAAGTATGCAAATTCTGTTTTGGGATACTGAGAACGGATAGCTAAAGATATAAGGCATATTAGCATAAACGGAACCGCGTGAACTCTGCGCAAACAATGTAAGCGTGTTATGCTGTTAGGGGTAAGCAGAATTATGTGTGTTAAATACTCGTCTATATTCCACACATTGTGTTTGCGTTATTGGCTTTAATTTGCCAGGTTATGTGTTGTTAGCTTCGTCTGGCTGACTTTCACAAACTTCGAATAATATACTGTTCTCCTACTTACGCTAATACACGCTGTGTTCCATAAGGGTTTGGAAAAGATATACTTAATAATAATCATTTAAGAAACAAATAAAGAATTCTTACGTTTCCTTAAAACTAATACAAATAAATTACACCTAAAATTATTGTTACAATGGAAACACTTAATTTTAACTTGTGGACTTCAAACTAGGCCTGTCTCGTCGAATCCTTGAGAGTTTTAAACAAATTGAAATTTTGATTAGAGATTGAGATTTTAAACTCTTTTGTATTTTTTTATGTACAACAAAATCAATAACAAAAGACTTCAAAAATAAAATAATACAAGTAGAATAATATAACGAATAAAAGAACTCTGTACTAGAACTTGCTCCTACATGCAATATTTATTCAAGGATGCTTTAACCATTCAGCATTTTCGTAAAGTATCATTTTCTGCAACACTACTCCTTGTTTTATTTACTTCAGTCTCTTTTTAACCTTCCGGTGAGAAGGCCCCACAGTTGGAGGCAATATCTTAAATTATTCTAAAACGTTAATGCAACTTTCGTGTTTTAGGACTAATTGTCATTAATTCAGACGGTTCCTTTGAAAAAATCTCAAACTAATTGGTAAGTAGAGTCCTGTACTTATGTTTATTCAAATAGGGTCCTTCAGTATTAATAGTTTAAATGTCGTTAAGGCCTAACCCGCACTGCGATAAAATTCGCACATAAGTGTAGCTACATAATTGTATCTTATGTAGCTACACGCACTGGCGATTATTAATTTACTCGCGCTCATTACAATGCCGTATACTGAATATAAATCGCGCGAATAAAATTTGCAGTATTACAAGCTAGTCCTAAGAGAAAGATACTATGTCTTTTATAATGTAATGACTTATTGTTGATCATCATTAGGTATCATTTCTGACAAAAATGTCCACGGTCTATTATTGGACATTCGTGATACGTAATATTTCCATAATTGGCATCCATGATGTGATATTAATTTTGTTACATTATTCTAATTTCTCTTATACTATAAAACATCCTCTATGGCACTCGGCAATAGTGTAAGCTACACTATTGCTTTATTGCTGCAAGTGAAGTAATTTTAGAAACCGAATCTTTACTTCCAGAGATTGCTTATACATCTAAACATATACTATACATTGTAACAGCGAATCAATCTAGCCCCCCCCATTAAGACCTAGGTCAAATATTCTTGATATTCGGATAGCTCATGACATAAAGAGGTGCCATTATAGATGTATTGTATAAGGAGCTAACTAACCAATTTCTTAAAATTATAAAATGAAAAGATTACAACATAAATAGAAAATCAATTATATCTGAAAAGCTTAGCCGTTACTTTTTTCAATTTCTCTGTGCTGGGCTGGAGTTGAGCCTTCAATCCCTGTGGACCGGACAGGATGTAATATCGCGATGGATTGGCCCTGTTTCCACACCGCTGTGTACCGGAAGCTCAAAATCTAGTAGTTTAGCCCCGTTTTGTACCTAGATGTGAGATGGTTCTGAAATAGATAAATGTTTGTTATGAATAAAATGTATGTTTTTTCCGTGAGGTTTTGTTTCTACGAGTATAAAGGTATTTTTATAAAGCTATTGCACAGTTACCTAGTCTACTAGACAGTATTGCTCATTAGCTGTAAAGTATAATTCTTGAGCTACAACGAAGCATGTGTTTTGCAGGCTTTAGATACTTGAATTTCCATACATATATTATTGTAAGCAGTTCAGACTTCCACTGTACACAACCCTTTTAACCCATAAACTAAAGCAAAACCATTTCTCATCCATTCCTTACACGGAAAAGGAACAACAATACCCTCACGATTACGCGCCTAAAACGAAGTACACACTACACCTAACATTGACCCTGAATGAAGGAGCAGGTAAACAAAACACGCTCAGTACCTCATTGGCCCCACCACAGATTAAATATGTAGGCCAGGTCCAGACCATTGTAATGGGTAATGGAAATTTTCCGTATTGAGGTATGGACCAGTGCACAGTGTGTGGCTCATATATACAGAGCTGTGTTGGTCATTGAACAATGTTGAATGTAGGGTTGATCTGTGTAAGAGAGGATGCCGGATTTTTCTGAAAAATGCCTGTCTATTGTATAATAAATGTACCCAAGTCTTAAAATAAATAACACACAACAGATAGTTTTAAAGAATTACATTTATTCAAAATTAAAAGTATGAACAATTTACGATCACTAAACTAATTTAGAATAAACGAACTTATTTCACTGATTGATATTGTTCCGAAGACATTATTGTTTTAATTTTTTTTTTTTTTTACTAAATATAAAAATCATCACACAAATCTAACTTAGAGATATATAGGTATAATGAGAATAACTCTGAAAATACATACTTTCATGTTATAGTCGCGAATCATATTTTGATCAAGATACAACCTGACACTGACCTGCAAATTGCAACTTAATAAATTCAAACGGGGTCTCGACGAGATCACAAAGGAGCAGGAAAGGCAAAATTCCGAAACAAATCTACATTTTAAATTGTTCTACCACATGAGGCGGATCGATGTGTGTGATTGTGCCTCGAACCTCTGACCTGATTAGTTCTTTGAATCAGTAGGAACAAATGAGACACATGTTTCATGCCGTTCATCCAAAGTCAGCTTCTACGTCCTTTATTTTAGGAGATTGCTCAAGCATGATTTTAAATATAGAATAGACAGATTTCGTAATGGAATCTAAACCTAGGTTCATGCTTTAGCGTACGACCCTATACGCGCTGCTAACAGCTATTTTTCTTTTCGTAACGCTCTTTTAACATACATAACTTTCCATTAAAACATCTGGAGACAGCCAACTCTCCAGTACGTAGGTTGACACGATCAATCACAGCTTCCCGGGAAATATGTAAATTTGTTTTGAAAAAGTTATGCGGCCAATCTACGGAATCCTTCAGCGAGAGGATTATGTGGGCGGCACGGCACTAGAGGAATTTAAAAAGGCTTTTGTATCAAAATCGCTTGGTCGCTGGTCGCAATCAGCCTCTCATTTATCTTCATCTCGTTCGCTGTAATTATAATGTTTATTGCGATTTAATTTGCATTTTAATTTTAAATAAAGATCAAACGTTTTTCCGCGCAACCTCATCTATTACCTACCTAATCCTTATTTATCATTCTCAATGATTCATGTCTTTATGGAACGTTTGCCATCTACCAACCCAATTATCGAAAAATACCGATATATCGATGGATATATCCAAAAATAAGACCAGTTTTGCTTTCGAACGCCTGTCAGGCTTTCAAGAACGTTAAAACGTCGTCCACTGGAGCCTCAAATGAACTACTAGTGCAGCAACACTCTCGAGAAATGTAGGACACAAACAACGATCATCATTAACATACATACCTTGGCATTTGAATAATTGTATTGAACCTAAAATTAATTAGACACCTTAAAGTATGTTCCAAAAGTATCTGATGAAAATGTCAACAAATCGATCAGAAAACGTACCTGTGGATGCCAATTTAGAGTGCTACTTTCAAATTGAGTGTTTCGATTTAATTACTTGAATAATTAGTGACAAAAACTGGTGAGATTATATGTAACTCATCACTTTTATTTTGAAGGTTTTGAACTATACCTAGTGGAAAACAGATGAATGTGTAACTTTAGTGAGTTATTGTGTAAGTAAATTCTTACACAATAACTCACTCACACACCTCAACAGAGTTTGTTTATACTTTTATCAGATACTTTTGGAGCAGACTAACTATTTATGTTCTTTGGTATAGTAAAGTAGAATAAAGATACCTAAAATAATATGGGTACTAATTTTTAAACTTCTATATAATTGAATGCACAATTTCTATAGTAATTTTCAGGACCCCATTAAGCTTTGTAAACAAAATCAGCGTTGTCTGTTCGGCACCTTTTCTCGTTAAACGTAACAGTCGAATGGGACCAAATCATTAGCAAGAAGCGACACAAAGCTGATAATCTGATTGTTTGAAACTTTAAAGTGCTTCCCACCATTTCGGTTTTTAGCCCTCTTAGTAGTAGATAAATATGGCGATACTCTTAACGTAGTGGTTTGCATACCCATGGATTATTACAAACATTTGTTTCCTACTTTCCTTTAGCTAGAAGCCTAAGCTGTAAGTCAAACTTGCCTCGATTCTAGAATGCAATATGCTGGGAAAAGTTCTTCGATTTTTTAACTGTACGGTTTAGAGTAGTGACGGCTAGTCCACTGCTTCCGCGGTCTCCTGTCTTTAGTTAGTTGTTTATTTGATTTCAAATAGTCACAGAAGCAATCAAGCTGTAAATGCAGTAAGAAAACGACTTGGAGTTAATTCTCAAATTGGGAAGTAACAAAGTCTAGAAGTGGTGCTGAATCAATTATTCAGTTTCCGATTTTCATGATAATGAGTAGCTTTAGCTGTAGCGTTTTTAACAACTAATGTTGCAAAAATGCAACAAATTTGTTTTGATGAAGTTCAAGGAAAGACCAAAGTACTGTTATGTCGCCACGACCGTTCTTTGTCGCACAGTATAACTAGTGCTTAAGCAAAAAACACATGTTTTGGCGGCCATCTACTTCGCCACATGCGAACTACGTATCAAAGACCTGACGTCACACAAATCCTGCATCGTGCAATTAGAGTTTACCGCGCGATGGACATATACAGGGTGTCCAGTAAATAGCACGACATACTGCAGGGGGTGGTAGCTTGGGTCACTACAACACAATATATGTTCAGCAAAATCTTACGGATTTACAGTTTTACAAAATTTTCCGAAATATCGAAAAGAAAATAGTTCTGTGCAAATTTAAACAAAAAATAGTATTTCTTGAAAACATTCTTGTCTTTGATAGAAAAAAGACTTATCAATGAGTAAAGTAACTATTCACGAATAATTTGATGTAAAAAAAAGTACTAGAAAAGGATTTTTTCATTACGAGATGCTTAAAAATCTGTTTCAAGGTAGAGATATAATAATAATAATAAAATTTATTCAAAAATAAAAATTGGTAAAAAACAGTATAAAAATCTTAGAAATAATGTTGGTATTACAAAGTATGATGCCTGTACTAGGATAAACCTGTATCACAGGCGGCATGAGTTCTTACAATTACTATTTGGACAAATGATTTCTTAAACAATATTTAACATAAGTTTTAAGAATAGTGACATAGTTTGTTAATTTATTATGTTATAATCTACTTAAATACTAATAATTAAGGGAAAAATGTATATTACGGAAATACATAGTAGTTAGCACTTATTTACACGATTATGATTGTGTTTGCAATATTATTAACTAGGTTGAGACAAATAATGCATAAATCACCTTCAAGGCTACGTTAGATTTTTGAAGTGGTCGGCTAATGTGCTTAGACAGCGACAAATCGAAGGTAAGTAGGACAGTGCAGTGGCCAGGAATATTGTTGAGTCAGCAACAAGCGATATGACGCACTAGGTGCCCTCATAATCGATGGAGTTGATGTATCTGTATTCTGCTATTTTCCTAGCGGGACATTCAGCGTCTCCCGTTTTGTGATCACTGGGCTTTTTAAAGCGTGAGCAAGTTGCACATTTCGGAATGTCGGCTTTCTTCGCACATTCGGACATCGAATGGCCTGCATCACCACAGTGACCACACGTAGTAATGATCTCTCGGCAAGTTTTTGCTGCATGGCCATATTGTTGGCATTTATAACACCTTGTTACCAATGTAAAGTCCCTGACAGGACAGGATGTCCAATTTATAAAAAGCCTTGATTGAAGGATTAGGGCTTTACGTATATCGGCTGAAACTTCAACAACGTAGTTACAGGACGTAGCATCTCTCTTCCCCGATTTGTGGCTTAATTTGATCAAGGTCAAGAAGGATTCCAAGGACAGTGCTGGTAACTTGTCGGCTACGTTTTGTTCGAAAATGCACCTGAACACCTCATTTTCAGCCAAGGAAGTCGGCACTCCTACAACCACAATCCGAGGTTTGCGCTTGCTGGGCTCGTCGGCGGTAAGTCCAGATGTAGAGAGCTGGACTGCGTGCTTTAGTTTATCAGCGTCATGTTTCGTCTCGGTACTGATAATTACGCCTCCATTTTTTGTTTTCCGGACACCACGAACATGCAGCTTCATTTGCTCGGGCCGTATGATTTTTTGCACGAGTTTTTTCGTTTCGTCGCTTGATTTAAATTTATCATTGGGATAAATGGCAACAGAGCTTAGATTGTTGGGTCGAACGAAATCATTTGATCCCTTTTTCACCATATCGGCAAAAGAAGCATTTCCTGCAGAGCCGGAGTCTTTTATCGTCTGCTTGAGCTCCGAAATATGTTCCATCAGGTTGCGCTTTTCTTGAAGGACATCAACCATATCATACGCGAGAATGGCTTTCTGTTTGAGTGACTGATAGAGGACTGCCATTTGTGAGGTGCCAGAACCTACTTTACGGCATAGGGTAGAAATTTTCATTTTCTGCTCCGAATTCAGTTTTCCATCCGCAGCAATACAGCAAACTTCATTTAGGTGCTGCTCAATCGCTGACATCCATTTTTGAAGCTCGGGAGTTGAAACAATGTCAGCCGTGGCCGACTCGAGAGCTGGATTTTGCGTCGTCGACTTCGAAGGTGAGGCGGAGGGTTGCACTAGGCCCCTTGGATTAAAGGGGCTGTTATTCATTCTGTTTTCACAAGTTCACTATTTTGTGTTCATTTTTTACCAAACTACACACTAAGCAAAATTTTGCAGATGCATTACGACAGTAATGCTCTAAATGAGGTCACTATTATTAAATAAATTATTGATTAAATATTGCTAACGAGTACGTCTATGCACTGCAAGTGTCGAATACAATGAGATGAATGAGATGAGATGTTTCGGTATTTCGGAAATTTTATTGTAATTTTACTGGACACCCTGTATACAATCTCCCAACTTCAACCTCTGGGCAGTTGCCCGCCAGACACGACACCCGTCTGGTCGGAGGATCCTCCCATTTCTATGGTGTGTGAATGAACTTTACACCCTGTTCATCATGCCCCTAAAATGTAAAATACGGGTATTCAGCTGCATCCGGTTAGACTGGAAGCCGACCCCAACATGGTTGGGACAGGCTAGGCAAATGATGATTTTATGATGATGATAACTATAGTGCATAGGCATCTGAACTGGCCCGAGCACTGTGTGGAGTCGGTAAACAAAAATCTATTAAATAGGTACGTCTTTAATTAAGGAAAAATATTGGTTCATCAAAACTACATGATGCTAACTGACGATACACAAGTTTGGCGCCGTGCCATGTATGGCAGCGACATGTCGGATTTAAGGCCACGAATACACTGGTTAGCTAAAGGTTCGGACTCAAACAAGACACGAAAGCTATTTCATTTATCACAGTATTCAGAGGGTAGGTTCTAGCTATAAGTAAATAGGTACTGGAAACTAACTCTTACATTAATTTATTCTACATATCCCTTATGTTATATTCCGTAGGATACAGCCTTTTTTTTTGGGTTGGGAAATTATCAAATAACTTCTCCCGCTCTGGGCGGAGCGGGAGGGCGAACACTTTTACTGACTAAAACCCACCCGTGTTCCTTCCGTTGCCTGTGTGCCGGGGCTGCAATATCCCTTTCGGAACCTTTTTTCTATTTCTACATCACCTTCAATATTTTCGATTGGTCGCTACACTAATTCAGCACAGAGTCCGTAGCCCACGTTCGCACGGACGTAAAAAGGTCGCTTAATCAGCTGAAGTTTGCAACCACATAAAACCTCTGCAATGGTGACTACCATTGCAGAGGTTTTATGTGGTGGACCAGCAAGCTAAAGTACGATGTCCCGGGAACTCCTGAGCACGGGCGTGGTCGACATTGGCATGTCTAAGGAAATAAAAATACTAGGTCAATTGTGAGCAGTTGACCACCAGATGCATTTGGCATCATCCAGCCGCTAACATGTGTAGAAAAGCTGTCAAAATCTACAAACAGCTATCTAGAGCGGCCAAAGGGAGCTGGGGTCTGCACCCGGAGGTCATACAGAGCATTTATACGGCAGCGGTGGAGCCAGTGGTGGGCGCCGTTAACTAAGAAGATTGTAGTGCAGAAAATGCTGAACACGTGGACCGTGTAAATGCGTATTCAGCCAAAAGCTCTGCAAATCCTACAGCACCGTTTCGCTGAACGCATCCCTGAGGCTGACTGGAATACTCCCACTCGACCTCCGAATAAAAGAAGCAGCCGCTCTGTATGAGGCAAAGAGAGGGGTACCCCAGCCAGCCCTTGCGGGCACTCGGTCTGCAGGTTGAGCGTATGGTGGCGTTTTCTAAAACTCCACATCCGGCGAACCAAGGATCCTTCCACGCCCTGGTGGTGGAGGCGTAGGCGCGGCATTATCCCAGAGCATAGATGTTTCCTTGTTCTGGGTAAAAGCTCACACAGGGCTGGAGGACAACGAACACGCACACCACCTTGCGAAAGAGGCTGCAAAATTTAAGAGACCTTTATAAATAAGACTTGTAATGTTATAAATGTGTCGTGGCCAGATCTTAGAATTGATAATTTCATGAAGTGTTCGATCATTTCATAAAATGGTTGTATTTCATGAAATAGACCATCGACCGCTGATCACATCATGATGTGGTCTGGCCAGATCATTGAGTACGCAACGTTTGTCGTATGAACAGTTAAACGCACGACTACTTCATGATATGGCCAAACATTTTGTGATCAATGTGATCATATCATAAAATAGTAAGATTATACACCGGTAGAGGCGCTGATCTCGCTTTGTTTTTGTTGTGCTTCATGGCGGCGGCGACGGCATACAAATGATACAATAAATCAAACAAAGTAGAGTGACCACACAAAAAAAGTCAATGTGTTGGATTTCCAAATATAATTTTATAGAAAGCGACTAACTTGGAAGTAGTGCTCGCCGGCCGCTGCCGCTACCGCGGCACCACTATCTCGGCTCGCGCGCGGTTGGTCACAGTTCTAACCTTACCTAACCCCTTTGGTCGGGGTGCCGTCGGGGTGGTATAAGCGGTGTGAAATGCAACATAACACATAAAATAAGTTGCTGCTGCGGGCGGTGCCGTGGCAGCTCGCAGCCTCGACGCAAGTGTGCGACGGAACACCGGGGTGATTTTAGTCAGTAAGAGTCTGACAGACCCCTCTGTCCTCCGCCCTGGAGGCAATCCATGAGGATTTCCAACCCACTGAACAGTGACCGGCCGGACCGCGCGCGAGCCGAGCGAACAAAGCGAGTGCTACTTCGAAGTTGGTCGCAGTTACTTGGCAATTTTTACTACACCTTAAACCATGGATACCCTACATTCATGATATGGCCAAACGTCGACTGACATATCATTAAACGTTGACGTTTAAATGATATGGTTAATTTTAGCTGGCCATTTCAAAAATACAACCATTTCATGAAATGGTCGAACACTTCATGAAACGATCAATTCTACGAACTGGCCACGACAAATATATCGTTGAGAGTAATGTAATTATAACATCTTAAAACCCACATAACAAGTATTCCCCTTCACAAGCGGTAGTACGCTAAACTAGGATACGTTCTAATTCAAATATCTTTTAAGTGTGTGTCTGTAAGGCTTTGACTACGACTATCGTACGTCTTTGAGACTTCAGCGAACTGACAGTTTTTAATGAGTTCCCGTCACGATTAGACTGTTTTGAATTTCTTGGTACACATCGTAAACAGTCTGTGCTACTTTCTACCTTTTTTCTTTTGATTTTTTAATGAGTCTAATTTTTATGGGTAATAATTTTTACAACTGTTATGTAAACTATAAGGAGGTTTGATCAGTTGAAAAAAAAACGGGCAGTAATTTTAATTATTCGTTGATTGTTAAATTATTGTGACAGTAAAACATAAACAGTAATAAAAGAAAATTGGTCGATAATTTCATCCTATAGGGTCAGTACAAAAATACTCAAGCAGTGTAATAAATGAATGGGCAGTAACAACTTTGGAATGGGCAGTTAGATAGATAGTGCGGCAATACACGAGCCGAATTGGTCGCAGTAACTAAACGAGGGCACCCCGACCAAATGGTTTTAGGTTAGGTTAAAACTGTGACCAACCGCGCGTGAGCCGAGCAAGCGTAGCGAGCGGTGCCGCGGTAGCGGCTGGCGAGCGCTACTTCCAAGTTAGATTTTCCGATTTGATAACTTCACTCATTTAAGTGTATAAATATTTGTTATCACTCAATTTTATTAAGTTTAGGCTCAGTTTTTACTGCCGAACTTGTTAATAAACATGCAATTTAAGTACCAAAACTACGAGTACATCAACACAATCAATCTCAATTTTTATTAGATAGAAGTTAGTCGATTTATGTAAAAAAAAGTTGGGCAAAATTTCGAATTTTTTATGTTATGAAATGTATTTTAAATCTATTTTTTGTTGAATTTCAGGAAGTAATATTCGTTATGAGACAATGCATATACATTTGCATCGAATGTCAAGGCGTATACCAATTATACCTTTTTAAATAATATTCTTTAGGTAGTTGTTGCTCCCTAAAAAAAAACCCTGTAACGTCTTTCACATGACTGATCTGTTATTTTAATGGATCGTTCATTTCAATGTCCGATTTTATTTGTGGTGACTACGTTTTTATTCGCATGGCGAGCTCACACAACCCGCCGACATCCAATTCGATCAAATACTATAACATTATTTCATCTGGACTCATACAAACACGTGTGCCGAAAACTGTGACAGTAAAAATAACAGAACGCGTCTGTGTGAACAGGCTTTAATATTTCAATTGGTTAAATAAAATAGAACCACAAGACAGCTGTCCTTAGTTTTCTAACTTTAAATCGTCGACCATTAAAGTAATACTCTGTAATTTTATTTTTTCTTTACAATTTCTGGCACGAACAGACAAAGGAACGGTGAAATATGTCTGAGCCTGTACCAGGATCGCATGACTGAAGCGAATCCCTCAAAAATGGACGTTTATTACAAAACATCAGATACTCCACTTTATTTATGTTCTTAGATTAACAAATACGCCAGGTATCCAGGTCAGGTATTATGGATTGGTCTATGTTCTTATTAGACGATTGACTCAAACAAAAATTTGCACATAAATCGCAAACGGATCCCTGAATCCAAAAATGGTTTTGCATAAACGAGAAATAAAAACCTCCCCAATTTACGTGTAGGGGGAATACCCAAAAAAAAATTATTCTCTTTTCATGTCAATCGTGATTTTATTTAACCACTCTGTCGGCGTGATTAATATGTATACCCATGCCAAATTACAGCTTTCTAGTACTAACAGTCTCTGAGCTAAGCCGCGGACAGATGGACAAACGGACATGGCGAAACTATAAGGGTGCCCTGTCGACTACGGAATCTAATGAATGTTGACTGGCCTATTGGTTGAAATGCGAAAGTTGAGCGTTAAGTTCGGTCGTCCCCAGGTCGGGATATTTTACAGTACGAGTAACAGGCCGGAATCTGGATTTCTTACCGATTCACGGGAAAATTCTCTCCTCATTTTACATGAGAATTAAACATAACTGCGAATATCTGGGGACCACTATACACCTCTGATTAACCTTTCAAGAAATATCAGTATGATGTCAATGTGCAAAGAATCTATTTCTAAACATAAATTTTCTTTCTGCATTTACAACTGCATTGCTGCTGTAACTATTCGAAATCAAATTAACTACTAAAGTCAGGAGACCGCGGATGCAGTGGACTGGTTGTCACTATTCTAAACCGTACAGTTTAAAAATCGAAGAGCTTTTCCCAGCATATTGCATACTAGAATCGAGGCACGTTTGACATATAGCTTAGGCTTTTGGCTAAATGAAAGTAGGAAACAAATGTTTGTAATAATCCATGGGTATGGAAACCACTACGTTAAGAGTGCATGCATGTTTATCTACTGTTAAGAGGGCTAAAAACCGTAATGGTGGAAAGCACTTTAAAGTTTATAACAATCAGATTATCAGCTTTGTGTCGCTACTTGCTAATGATTTGGTCTCATTCGACTGTTACGTTTGACGATAAAAGGTACCGCATAGACTACGCTGATTTTGTTTACAAAGCTTAATGGGGTCCTGAAAATTACTACAGAAATTGTGCATTCAATTATATAGAGGTTTAAAAATTAGTACCCTAATTTATTTTAGGTATCTTTATTCTACTTTACTATACCAAAGAACATAAATAGTGTGTATAGTCTGCTCCAAAAGTATCAGATGAAAGTGTAAACAAGGGTTTGTTTACACTTTTATCAGATACTACTTAAAATAAAAAAATAATTTTCCAAATCCATTTAGGATTTGGAAAATTATTTTTTTATTTGAAAGGTGGCCCCATTGTCATCAGGCTAGGATCTGATGATGTGATCCTGGAGCAATCAAGGGAACTCTTCAAATATTATAGGCACACCTATAGCGATTAGGGTATTTTTTATAGTAAATCATGCAGTTGCTCTAGGAAAGCACCAGTTGGTGAAGTGGAACTGATGATGAAGACCACAGACGGCCACCAGAACTACTCAATAATAAGTGTTTCACGGGTTGTGGTTCGATTACTTTAATGTTTGCCAAGCAATTTATGCTCGTCACAATGCATATGGCGAAGTGGAGCTGATGGTTAAGTACCAGGAGAACTCCTCAACGATTAACGACGCATTGGGAAAAGCAATATTTTGTAAAAATGTTTTGAACAGTTGACATTAGGCTATTGTAATTTCACTTCACTTCCGTGACCCAAGGGCTGGTTTTTACCTTGGGCAGAGGCATAAGTATTGCCATACAACGTGGCAATGCGGCCAGCCTCTTGGGTACATTACCAGTCGACAGCGATGCGGATGAATTTTTCGATGCTATATTTTAGTTTGTAAATAGTTTTAGTTAAGTTAGTACACGTATAATTTTGCTACTTTTATTAATTAATTAGTTATAAATTGTTTGTACCTATTTAAATAAATAAAATAGGCTATTGTAATTTAGATAAATTACAAACCTACCCACTAAAATGCGTTAAATAACAACTGTTTTACAAAAAAAAAAACAACAGAGTCCAAATAAACTCCAACTAAATTTGGGAAGTCGGTGGCAAATACCGAAAATACAAAACCAAAGACTTTAATTCCACTATAAAGTCGAAACCTTCAAAATAAAAGTGGTGAGTTAAAAATCCATCACATTTTGTCAATGTGATGGATTTTTAATAATTATTCAAGTTATCAAACCAAAGCACTCAATTTGTAAGTGGCACTACAAATTTGCATGCACAGGTACGTTTTCTGATCCATTTATTTACATTTTCATCAGATACTTTTGGAACATATTATTTAAAGTGTCTTTTAATTAATTTTAGGTTCAATACAATTTTTCAAATGACCAAGTTTTGATGAAGATTGCTATTTGTGTACTACATTTCTCGAGAGAGTTCCTACACTATTTTGTATCTTTGGAGCTCCAGTGGACGACGATTTAACGTTCGTGACCATAAATACCCGACTGGCGGTACGGGTAGATAGGCATTCGAAAGCCTGACAACCGGTTTTAGTTTAGGAAGTATCGGTATTTCTCGATAATTGGGTTGCTAAATGGTAAACATTCCATATAGACTGTAATTGCATTAGTAATAAAAAAAACATTTTTAAAAGCATTTTCTTAGCCACACTTAACATTAAAAGATTTCGATAACAAGTTGTATTTTTAACATAATTGTTTAAGTAAAGTGGCAGTGGTCATCGAAATATGTAGATGGCGCCTGTATCCTGGGGGCCGGAGTTGCGTTAGGATTAAATTAAAACACAATATTTGTTATTAATAAAGTTGAGCTATTTATGGAGAATAGTAAAATAATGTAAGAATAATCATGAGGTCATGCGAAAATAACTTTTAGTCCACCATATCTCATTACCTATTTAAAAATCAAGACACGAATATAATTAAAATGTAAATTATTTCGCAATAAACATAATAATTACAGCGAACAAGATGAAGATAAATGAGAGGCTGATTGCGACCAGCGACCAAGCGATTTAAATACAAAAGCCTTTTTAAATCCCTCTAGTGCCGTGCCGCCCACATAATCCTCCTGCTGAAGGATTCCGTAGATTGGCCGCATAACTTTTTCAAAACAAATTTACATAACTCAAACTCAAAGCATTTATTTCAATTAAACCATTTACAGGCACTTTTGAATTGTCAAATAGTCGCGTCAGTTAGTCAGAAAGTTGAAGTTAGTTGCCCATTCCAAAACGTAGATCTTTATGGAGAAGAACGGGCAAGAAACTCCAAGGACACTCTTTTAAATATAGAAAATTACAAAATCCTGGGTACATTATTCTTGTTACTTCTATATGTGAGAACAATGTACAAAAAATTATCAAAACAATTCAAAATATAAGATTAAAAATAAGCCATGGCAGATAAGAGATGACCAGTCACAACTGACGGCGCCCGTTCACGAACATGACGCGTGGATCAGCACCATCCAGCTCAACCATTTTGTAGGGAACCGAATGATCTAACACACTCGCCACCATCAGCGAGACATTTAAGTGAGCATGACATACTCTCAACTGCCATGCTCTTTCAAGTCAACATACATCTTAATAACATTAAAAAGGCTCCATGGTACTCACATTTACAAAAATTGAAAAAATGCTTCTAAATTATACAAAACTAATTTGCAATGTATTTGAGAGATTAATAGAATGTTACTACCAAAAAGAAAGAAAATCATTATCCATTGGAGTATTCAACAATTAAAACTTGTTTTAAATAAAAAATAAACATTAAGTTTGTAATGTCAGAAAAATAAAAAGGGGAAGCAACTCTTCCAAACATTTTTTTTTTTTAACTAGTGAGCCCAAGTGGCTGTGGAGCAGGACCAGCATTAAGCCAAGCATTTTTATCTATGATATAATCATCCAACTTATAATATGCTTGTCTACATAGTGTGCGTTTAATGCATGTTTTAAATTTCTTCTCATTCAGTTGAAGAATATCGAGTGGTATTTTATTATAACATTTTACGCAGTACCCCATAAAAGTAGTGTGCACTTTAGACAATCTGAAACGTGGTTGATCTAATTTCTAGTGTTAAAATTGTTGTTCCTATTTCTAGTGTTAAAATTATGCCTGTCACTTATCTTACTAAAAAGATGTAGATTTTTCCGAACATACATAATGTTTTCATATATATACTGACAAGGTACCGTCATGATGTTAATTTTCATAAACAGTTCCCTTAGAGATTCGCGTCTGCGGAGGTTATATATGGCTCTGACAGCCCTCTTTTGCAGAATAAAGATAGAATTAATATCTGCAGCCCGTCCCCACAGCAAAATACCGTAAGACATGATGCTATGAAAGTAACTAAAATAGAACAGTCTCGCGGTATCCACGTCTGTTAGTTGGCGGATTTTCCAAACAGCGTAAGCGGCTGAACTTAGCCGCCCTGCAAGTGATGTTAAGTGAGGACCCCACTGTAGTTTTGAGTCAAGCGTGATCCCCAGGAAAACCGTTTTATCGACGAGTTCTAGTGTCTCCCTATTCAGTACAACATGACATTCACTACTTCTAACATTTGGTATCGTGAATCTTATGCATTTAGTTTTCTTCTCATTTAATACCAAATTATTTACAGTAAACCAATTATGGACCTTAAGCTTAGCGTTATTTACTTCGTCAAGCTCCTGTGCATGTCTATTTATCTTAAAAATCAGTTATGTGTCATCAGCAAATAACACCATTTGTGGTCGGTTTTTCAGTAAATTAGGTAAATCATTTATATATACTAAAAAGAGGAAGGGACCCAAAATCGAGCCCTGTGGTACACCCATTTTGACTTTTAAACCCAATGAATTAACACCGTTTATTTGAACTTGCTGCAATCTATCATTCAAATATGATTTTACTAAGCTAAGCGCAAGTTTATCCAGTCCGTAATGCTCCAGTTTCAAGAGCAGTGTTTCGTGATTCACGCAATCAAATGCCTTGGATAGGTCGCAGAAGATGCCTATTGCATCTTGTGCCTCTTCCCATGCGTTAAAGATGTGTTTTAATACGGTGACACCGGCGTCGGTTGTGCAACGTCCTTTGGTGAAACCATACTGTTGATCGTGTAGGATATTATTACGATTAAAATGCTGGAGCATTTGATTTAACATTACTTTTTCAAACACCTTGCTGAAAACCGGCAAAACCGATACGGGTCTATAATTATTAGTATCTTTGCTGTCCCCGGATTTGAATAGTGGAATAACTTTACTGTAGTACTTCATTCGATCCGGGAATACCCCTTGATCCACACACAAATTAAATATTAAAGCTAAATAGGGTGCAATTGTCTCAATAATTGATTGACAAACTTTAGTAGACATACCCCACAGATCTTCGGTAATTTTGATCTTGAGTTGCTTATAAGCCTTTACAACGACCACAGGGTTTACATGTTTAAATTTAAATTCCACGGGAAAGGCTGAAACATTCGCTCTTAATAAATCAATAGCAAGTAAGGGGGACAAATTTAAAGTTTCTATAGTTTTAATTGGAATATTGGTAAAGAAATTTGCAAATTCCTGAGCAACATCGATGTTGTCGCTAATCAGACCACGGGAAATGTCAAGTGTGTAATCAGTATTATGTCTTTTGTTCTTGTTCGTTTCATTGTTAATAATTGTCCAAACTGTCTTTATTTTATTGTCTGCTGATTTAACCTTGTTACTAATGAAAGAAGCTTTAGCTGCTTTGCAGATATTTTTAAAAGTTTTAGAGTAAGTAGCAACATACTTATTAAAAGTTTCCGTGTTAATATACGGCTTAAGGCCATACAGTTCAAATAATCTTTCCCTACTTTTCCTGATCCCTTTAGTTGCCCAGTCACTGAATAAAAACTTAGGGCAAATAGTTTTAGTTTTTTTCTTAAATGAATTATTGAACTCTGTTTGCACTAATGAAAATAATTGTTCATACAGAATATTGCCATTGGACAAATTTAGGCCCTGAGCACTTAACTTGCTAATTAAAGTGTTGTTAAACTTATTTAAATTACCCGATGTTATTGGTCTAATTTGAATCTGCACTTTTTGTATTGGTGTGCTGGACTCAAAACTAACGGTTAGACCACTGTGATCAGAAGGGAGATAGTTTACAATGGTTTTATCTAAATAGTTGCAGCAACAAAAGACATTATAGATACATGTAGCAGTAGTCGAAGTTATTCGCGTTGGTTCTAAAAACACATTTGACAGATTGAATGATTTGAAGAGGCTTAATAATCTACTGCTATTTGAATTATTTTCTAAAATATTAATATTAAAGTCACCACAAATAATTACTGATTTATTACCAGTTGCAAGTTTAGCTAAAACATCTTCCATTACTGACTCAAATATAGAGTAGTTTTGATAATTTGGAGGTCTGTAAACGCACACTATAAAATGCTTATCTAGCTCAACGCAGGACAGTTCAATGCTATGTTCCACCGATAATTCAACTATGTCATTACGAGTCTTAGATTTTATACAATTTTTAATTAAGATTAGTGAACCTCCATATAGCATGAATTTTCGGTTAAAACAACTGCCCACACTATAATTCTCAAAATTAATTAGCATTTCATAATCTTTCAACCAGTGTTCAGTTATACAAATAATATCAAACATTGTTTTTTCTAAAAACAATTCAATTTCTAATTGTTTGGAAGTAAAACCTTGAATATTTTGATGAAACAATTTCAAGGAATTCTGCTTAGCCCCGTTTTTACAATTAACTAATTGAGTGCCAGAAGATAGCTTGTTGATGGTGAGACAAACAACATTGTTACTAGTACCTTCTGTTGTCTTACTGACTAGTTTAAATTACTATTGCTAACCACCTTAATATTAGTATTATTACTAACCTTTGTGGTGCTAAATACATAAGACTTCGACATACTACTTATGTCTGAGTTTATATTAAAAGCTAATAGCCATGCTATTTGACGTCTAAAACTAATAGGCAGATACGCAGTATCCCTAGTCGATTTTAATTTCTCAACAAAAGTGTTGGTGTCAAAAAATATAAGTTTGTCACTATAGTGATTAACTTACAAATGTATATGGTTATTGCATATGTATATTATGATTTTGCCTACTTGACAAGTGCTGAAAGTATGGAAAAGCACACAATATTATTTTCTGACAATTAATCTTCAAGATTTCAGTGACACTGACAGTGATGTCATAATTTTTTAAATTAGAACTATTGCCTACAAATACAGAAATAATGGCTTTCGGATCATATTTATTCCCTGTTATAGATGACATTATCTCTTTGTAGGATTTCCCTGGCATACAATAATTAACAGCGGATTGACTCAGGTTGTTACTCAATAATTTACCTAACCCTCTCCCTAAACTATCTGAAAACATAATAGAACAATAACAATCTTTACTAGAACAAGGGAGAGAACAAGTATCTGTCTGTGCTACTTGAGATGAACCTTGTACAACATGTGGTGCACCTTGATCAGGAATACAGTCCTGAGCCTCTCCAGACTGGGACGGGTTCTCCGTTGCCTCAGGTTGAAGAGCCTCAAGGTTGGATTCCCTTTGACAAGAACATTGAGTGGTGCTAAGAATCATCGGGACCACTCTGACAGTCTCATCGTTACACATTTCTACTAACTTGTTTGCAGCAAGGATGTGTTCCTTTATTTGTTTTTGAGAGCTCACTTACTTAATATAAAGAGAATGTAGTGACTCTTCAAGAACCTCAATCCCAGACTGTAATCGTTGGGTGTCAATTTGATAAATGTTCTTACTGTCTTCTAATTTAATTTGATAGTTTTTTAATTTATTTATTAGAAAAACACGTTCTTTCCTTAGTTTAATATTATTGGAACTGTGTTTATGTTGTTTCCTGAATTTATTGCATTTATTTATGTTATATGCATGTATTTTATTTAGTTTTGCATACTTTTTAATTTAATTTTGACTTACTTTATAACAACTATTATTACGTTTCAATATAGAATCTTCGGTCAGGTCTATTGTTATTAAGGAAATATTTCCCGAGAAGCTGTGAATGATCGTGTCAACCTACGTACTGGAGAGTTGGCTGTCTCCAGATGTTATAATGGAAAGTTATGTATGTTAAAAGAGCGTTACGAAAAGAAAAATAGCTGTTAGCAGCGCGTATAGGGTCGTACGCTCAGGCATGAACCTAGGTTTAGATTCCATTACGAAATCTGTCTATTCTATATTTAAAATCATGCTTGAGCAATCTCCTAAAATAAAGGACGTAGAAGCTGTCTTTGGATGTACGGCATGAAACATGTGTCTCATTTGTTTCTACTGATTCAAAGAACTAATCAGGTCAGAGGTTCGAGGCACAATCACACACATCGAGCCGCCTCATGTGGTAGTACAATTTAAAATGTAATTTTGTTTCGGAATTTTGCCTTTCCCGCTCCTTTGTGATCTTGTACGAGATCCCGTTTGAATTGATTAAAACAGGCATTCGGTCTTCCGTTCAAAACCCTATTGCCTATAAGTATATTTTGACTTTTGACTTGCATTGTGTAAAATGTCCTCTAAATAATTGCGTAACTACGGACTAACTATATCAGAAACCTAAAGGTCTATCTTACGTTAAGCTTCACTTGGCGCGGCTGGTTCGTGGATGGGTGCTTTTGGCTGTCATGTGTAGATATTTGGCAGTCGTTACGGGTAGCTGGGCAACCATGCAGTCTAACCAAGGGGTATCGCGTTACCCAGTAACTGGGTTGTGGAGGTCAGATGGGCAGCACTCCATGTAAATAAATACTGGTAGGTATTTAGCTGCATCGGGTTAGACTGGAAGCCGACCCCAAGATAGTTGGGAAAAGGCTAGGCAGATTGCTTTTGATTTTACAGAACTACTTAATTTTGCGGTATGAAACTAAATATACAACCTTAGTTTTTGTTTACACTAAACCTCTTAAGGGGTCATTGTACTCATCATTATGAACAACTTTCACTATGGGACCAACGCTGAAATCGCGAAAAAAAAATCAGCTGTTCCCTACATTTATGTTCGCATATCTCGTCAAAATGTAGGGAACAGCTGATTTTATTTCGCGACTTCAGCGTTGGTCCCATAGTTGTGAGTACAATGACCCCTTAAGAGGTTTAGTGTAAACAAAAACTAAGGTTGTATAGTCCTGAAAGAATATTATAGAAACTTAGACGACATCCAGTTTACTGAAAGTGTAACGTCACAGTGGTGCAATTTTTGGAAAAGTTATAGCAACATGTATGCGAATGGTGACACTACAGAATTCACACACAATGCAAATGTGGAGCAAATGTTTTCCCTAATAAATGCACAGTGGAGTAAAGAAAGGAATCGCCTGACAATAGCGTCAGTAATAGCGCTATTAGTAACCCAAGAACACTATAAAAACGTTTTATGGGAAGATTTTTATATTCTAGCACAAATAGAACTTTTGAAAAAAGTTATGTCTTCGGAAGAATATCACTAAGTTGAGTTCGTATAATCTAAATTAGTTTAGTAGTCGTAAATTGTTCATACTTTTCATTTTGAATAAATGTCAATCTTTAAAACTAGAAAGTGTATACAATAAGTCCGGTTTCGGACTGTACAAACTTAAAGGGGTGGTGGTTTGCTCTATTCTATCAATAAAATTATTCTACATGTAGGGTCGGAACCCATCCCCCCCTGATGACTGTAAATATCTACAGAAAAACCAAATCGTTATGAACTCACTACCTACGCAAGCCTATGTTCCAACAACAATATCTCTTAAACCATTAGTCATAGTTTTTTTTTTTGGTATCATTATTTAGGTGAACTAAACATCTGTTAGACGAGTAGATAAAAAAGGTAGTTCCCCGGGGTGAATTTTGTAATAACCTTGATTAACAAAAAAAAGGATGTTATTTTTAACGTAAAATTGATCTTTTAGCATTTATTTCAATACGATGCAGCATTTAATGTTATTATTTGAGTTATTTAACCCATTTTTAATACTTTTCCGTTGCGTTGGGCTTTAAATTTTAAAGTTACTGTACTTTTAGTATGCACGCTCCATAAAAGGCGATCAAAACACAAAAATGGCTACCATTCAGGGGGGGATGGGTTCCGACCCTACATGTAGAATAATTTTATTGATAGAATAGAGCAAACCACCACCCCTTTAAGTTTGTACAGTCCGAAACCGGACATATTGTATAGTACCGCTAGCGGTACTTTATCCCTTTCCATTGTAGTGACTTGATAAAATTATCTAAAACAAATACGATCAATCAATACAAAAACTGAACTACTAGATTTTGAGCTTCCGGTACACAGCGGTGTGGAAACAGGGCCAATCCATCGCGATATTACATCCTGTCCGGTCCACAGGGATTGAAGGCTCAACTCCAGCCCAGCACAGAGAAATTGAAAAAAGTAACGGCTAAGCTTTTCAGATATAATTGATTTTCTATTTATGTTGTAATCTTTTCATTTTTTTATTGTAAGAAAGTGGTTAATATACGTAGGTACGTGTATAGAGGAGTCAATAAGAATATTTATGCAAATCTGCACTAATATTGTAATCCCGCGAAATTTCGCGGATATTTCCAATGATTTATTATAGTAATGATTCGGTTTCTAAAATAATTTCACTGACAGAAAGCTACACTATTGCCGAGTGCGATAGGGTATGTTTTATAGTAGACTTGAATACCACGCGGGCGAAATCGCGGGGAGAAGTTAGTATATCGTACTCGTACCTAACTTAATATCACATTATGGATGCCAATTATGAAAATATTACGTATCACAAACGTCCAATAGTGGACCGTGGACATTTTTGTCAGAAATGAGAATGATGATCAACAATAAGTCAAAAAAAAAAAATATAAAAGAAATAGTCATCTTTCTCTATTAGGACTAGCCCGTAATACTGCAAAATTTAATCGCGCGTTTTATATTCAGTATACGGCATTGCAATGAGCGCGAGTAAATTAATAATCGCCAGTGCGTGTAAATTTCGCGCGATTTTTATCGCAGTGCGGGTTTGGCCTTAAACGAAATTCACGCTATTAATACTGAAGGACCCTATTCAAATAAACATAAGTACAGGACTCTACTTACCAATTAGCTTGAGAATTTTTCAAAGGAACCGTCTGAATTAATGACAATTAGTCCTAAAACACGAAAGTTGCATTAACGCTTTAGAATAATTAAACATCTTGCCTCCAACTGTGGAGCCTTCTCACCGGAAGGTTAAAAGAGACTGAAGTAAATAAAACAAGGAGTAGTGTTGCAGAAAATGATACTTTACGAAAATGCTGAATGGTGAAAGCATCCTTGAATAAGTGATTAATAAATAATATAGTGATAATTTTTGGATTAATTTATTTGTATTAGTTTTAAGGAAACGTAAGAATTCTTTATTTGTTTCTTAAATGATTATTATTAAGTATATCTTTTCCAAACCCATAAGGAACACAGTGTGTAATAGCGTAAGTAGGAGAACAGAACATTCGAAATTTGCGAAAGTCAGCCAGACGAAGCTAACAACACATAACCTGGCAAATTAAAGCCAATAACGCAAACACAATGTGTGGAATATAGACGAGTATTTAACACACATAATTCTGCTTACCCCTAACAGCATAACACGCTTACATTGTTTGCGCAGAGTTCACGCGGTTCCGTTTATGCTAATATGCCTTATATCTTTAGCTATCCGTTCTCAGTATCCCAAAACAGAATTTGCATACTTCGAAGACGTGTTTACAGTTTTAATAAGTTTTTATATTCGTTTTTGTTTGTAAGTTACCAAAAATACTCTCTACTACAATGCTTAGCTGCTGCGCCCACATTCCTACATAATTATTATTAATACATAAATTTTACATAATGTTTGACTTTATCCGACCTTGCAAAAGTACGATTCGCTAACCAATCTTATTGTGAGAGCATTACTTCTAAATCTCCAGAGATTTCCAGTAATTTTCACAAAATAATGTAGAAATAAGAACAAATGAAAAAACTCTGCAAATAAATCTTGCGGAGTGTTGCGAGCGTTTCCTTAGGATGTCGATTTATCAACTAAGAAAGGAACAGCGAGTTAACGAGCCTTAACATACAAAAATTGAGATAAACGATTTTACAGGTAGTTAAGTTGAATTAAATGTTAAGTAATTGGGTTATTATTATTTATTTATGAAAAAAGAACGCATGAAAGAGGCAACCATTTTTCTTGCTTCTTCTTCAACGTGTAATTGCATTTTGAGCGTCATTCAGAGATACGCTGATAAAACTTATATACCTAGTTATGTACATCTGCACCCCACTTATGTAACACACTTAATCACAATCTAAAGGATTTTGAAAGAAATTCCTCATCCATCGCTTCGTTTATTAGAAAAATTAGTTTGCTCAACAACGTAAATAACGCAATGAATGTTATCGAACTGTCAAAATGAAAGGCATAATTGCCATTGTACGAGTAAGTGTGTTACTTAATTACCCCGCAGTTATTTTCCTTTTATTTGTCCCAAAGTGAATATTTCCCCAGACGAACGCTGCCACAAGTTTTACTCGATTATGTATTTAAAT
The DNA here is from genome assembly GCA_916701695.1 of Agrochola macilenta. Classification (NCBI taxonomy): domain Eukaryota; kingdom Metazoa; phylum Arthropoda; class Insecta; order Lepidoptera; family Noctuidae; genus Agrochola; species Agrochola macilenta. Next base: position 13,853,477 of record OU753562.1, read on the forward strand.
TAATTAACTTTTAATGTTGTTGGCTACCAAACAGAAAAATAAGCTTATATTTTAGAAGAATAATGCGACAAACACGACGAACACAAAGTTGTACCTAATTGGAGTTTCAAAACCGTATTCCCACAAAGATTTCGTGTTTCGGCACGTCTTTGTTTTGGGGGAATGTACAGAAAAGCCCCCAGTATATGAGGTAACAGGGAAAAATTAAATTAGCCGAGACGAGGGCTCCGTATCAGTATGTTCACAATAAGGGAATATTCGCCATTTTTCTTTTAGTTACACATCCGTTTGGCGTTTACTTGGGGTGCAAAACTTTTCGGTTCAAATTGCCAATTTTCGTTCATCAAGGGGACCCTAATTCTGGGAATCGGTAAGAATGGGAGCTAATCTTCTAATGAAAGATAAATCTTGCTCTATTTAGGTACTGGCGAGGATTTTGGGGGAAAGAAAATATTCTCTGGTAAGTGTTCATTTATCTAATGCAGGAAAGTGATTACAGTAGGTAGGTACTATCGCGGACACTGGCGCCTGATCACTTTTCGACCTTATTGCCTATAATAAGGTCGAAAAATGGTCAGGCGCCAGTGTGCGGCAGAGTAGGTACCATCAAAGAAGTTTATAACTAAGTAACCACCGTACGGACTATTCTTGCTTGCAGCGCTCGGCGGCTATAGAACCGGGCCGGTAACAGATGTGGTCATCGTGTTCACGGGATTTTGTTTTCAAACTGGTTAGATATGAACTTCTTTAATGGTACATACAATACTATGCAGTAAAACTTAGACCTGGCCTTGAAATTCCTGTAATCCACCATTTTTCATGCCAAACGGGTATACGACGTTTCATACATTTTTTCATGCTACACTACGGCAAACCTACAATATAGGTAAACCATGTAATATGCCTACAGCAGCCTATGTAAAAGATGGCTCAGTTCCTGCACATAGTTACGTCGGTAGCCGCAAACTTTCCTGTATATACCTCACTATTGAAGAGTTTTGTAGTAGAAGATTACAGATGAGTTACTCTTCATCCCGCCCCACTTACCGAATACCTATTGATTTGTTTTTAGTCTAGTATGGTACGAAGGCTTAGTGAGGAAATCTGGGCTTAATAGTCTGATCGGCAACACGCTACGAGAGTTGTCTTTGCCCTGAGATATTATTGTATTGTAGCAGTCGTAGGATGATTTGATCATTCGAATTTTCACGAAAACCCTAGGGATATTGCGAAAACATGGATAATTTGAAAATGGTGAAAACATTTCTGCAAGCAACTTGGTTGAAATAAGTTAGGTTAGGTTCGAACTGTGACCAATCGCGCGCGAGCCGAGCCAGCGAAACGAGCGGTACCGCGGCAGCGGCCGGCGAGCGCTATTTCCAAGTTGCTCGCAGAAATGTTTTCACCATTTTCTAATAATCCGTGTTTTCGCATTGGAATGATCAAATCATTCTACGACATAGCTAAATCATTTTATTATATTTTATCTGTGAAAGTTACTTAGCATAATGAGAAAGTATGTGTTTATTTCTGGCGAAGTCTTCTGGAGGGAAAACACAATCTAATTCCATACATATTAATAAATTAAAGTCGCTTTTCGTGTCTGTCTGTGTGAGCGCGTTGTCCTTCTAAACTACGCATCGGATTGTGATGTGGATTTTACCATCATTTAGAACATTTATTCTGTAAGGTTTATGTTGAAAATACATTAATATTAAACTAACATATAATAAATAAATTTCCATGTTTTGTCAAGTCGTAAAAGCCGTGCGAATCAGGGGCGAGTCGCTAGTTTACTGTATTTCAGAGAGCTCTGACGTCTGGCGAAGTGTGTTGAGTGAAACGAAGAAGACTATATACAACAAAATATAAAATGCATGGACCAAGATAAGTATTTTCAGCTTACTGTGCGGTACTAAGAGCAGTTCTCCACGAAGGTTTGCAGTAACTACACGAAGTCAAACAAACTTATTCCACATACAGGGTGGCGATTTAGTGACCTGCATCCGTCAAGGGGGTGATTGGGCGAATCGGTTATGAGTTTCATGATGAAAGTCGTTTAGTATGACGGGTAGAATCACCCCCTTGACGGATGCAGGTGTCTAAATCGCCACCCTGTATATGTGGCGTTCGTCAAATACCGTATTTTTATTTTACTAAGACGTGCACATAGATTACAAAACCAACGGTTACTGTTCATAATATCATAAACTGTTGTAGTAAAAAAACTGACGGCTTTTCCGATTTTTCGTCCATTTTCACTTTATAAACTAGTATACTAACACACAGTATATTCACCTCACACTACAATTTCCACTACACAAACTTAAAAAAACAAAACACAGTCGACAGTGCCAGTCTAAATTTGCGTTGGGGAGCTAAAGAAGTCGGAAGGCGTCGTCATTGAGATCGTATCGTGCGTCGCAGGAGCCGCCTAGGTATAGGCGTTATTTCACGTCACTAGTTACAATAACTAGCTACGGGGCATGTAGCCGAATAGCTAGTTTCGAGTCAAACTGTAAACACGTTATTTTGTAAGTAGTTACATTTTCCATGTAGTCAGTCCTAAGCCTTAATAAAGTATGAAGGGAAGTTTATTTGTGTTAGTAATACGTAATGATGCTACTGCATAAGTAGCTACAAAAACCTATTCGTTCCAAAAACTTAAAACTTGTGATATGTAACGTATTATGTTTCATATTTCACGTTTCGCAAATAACTGTAACAACTGTAACCTCGATAAAATCACCATGTTTAATCACCAATTAGTTAAATTATTTTATCTGTCACATTGCTTAATTTTTCATTCTTTTTACCTATCGTGGTATAGGTAGTAATCTTATTCTCGATGCATCGTCTTCACATTTAATTATATAATTAATGTATACATAATATTGTAAAAATATTTTAAAGGAGTAACGGTGGAGTTTCTTGCCCATTCTTCTCCATACGAAAACTAACTTTTGGAAGGGGCGACAAGAATCAATTCTATTTTGTGTAAAATTTACGTTCAAAAGTGCCTTTTATGTGCCTAATTGAAAGAAATTGTTTGACTTTGACCGAATAGAATTTAAAAAAATAACTAGTTACTAAAATCACTTGTTTTCAAAACATGTGACGCCTTCGAAGTCACTAGTTACGTTACGTTTCGCGAAAGTCACGTAACGACCCACCCCTAGAGCCGCCTGATTTATGTGGCCTCTAATGATCTCCCGCGCAATTGATGAGCAATTGTGCTGTAAATGAAGGGCTAATTATTTCAGTATTGCAACGTCATCGCTAGAAGAAAATTGGTGTTATTTTGTAATACCATTTATTTTTAAAAGAGTAACCGTGGAGTTTCTTGCCGGCACTTCTCCATAGGAAAATACCAATTAGAACCGTGCAACAACCTTCTGACGATTGACTGACTGACCCATATTTACAAATAAATGAATTTGAATTAGAAAATAAAATAATTTTAATTTAAAAAGAAATTGTTTTGCGGGTTAATCCAGTTAGGGACTCTAAATATAGTTTTGAGACAGTTTTCTGAAACTATACATACAATACAAATAAATAAAATTAAAGTGTCTGCTTGTAATGTCAAAATAACAGCTTTTTACAAATTATTAAATGTGTTTGTGTTTTTGTCTATCTGTCTGTCTGTTTGTTCTGGTTAATCTCTGAAACGGTTGAACCGATTTAGACGGGACTCACTGGTAGATAGCTTATGTTATAAGAAGCAACTTAGGCTACTTTTATTTTAGAAAGGACTATGGAGGTCCACGCGGGCGAAGCCGTGTGGAGCTAGTTAAAGAATTTAAAAAAAATGGGGAGTGTTTTCAAATAGACTTGAAAAATAAAATTGATGAAATATATTATAAAGTATTATTGATTTTATTGAAAGTATTATTGGTATTATTGTCGGAGTCTCCTAACACAAGCAACCCCTTGCTTAAAAGGTGATCTCCAATAATAATGTATCTTAATGCCCTTTGAAATTGTTTTTTTTTTATTTTTTTTTTATTATTATTGTTTATTTATTTTATCTTATTTTGAATGGTTACAGATATAAATCAACGAAATAATTACTCGGAGTGTTGTGACTGTCGGACTGCCAAGTCATAGGTCAAGTTCGAATCCAAGACACGCATCTCTGTCTTTTCGGATTCATGAGCATATTGTATATACTTATCACTTGCTTCAAAAACGGTGAAGAAAAACACCGTAATGAAAGCAGCATGCCTGAGATATATTTCACGACGGCATGTGAAGCCAAGCCAGAAGCCCATGGGCGGCATTAAAACTCTGACACCAGGCTTGTCACTAACCGTTTGCGCAATATTAATGTTATAATATACTACCTAATAGTTTGGCTACAACATTTTAATTAGACAAGTTCATCAAATTTGAACTCTCTAGTAATTAAATATTTAAATTAATCCACCAATTGAAAACAACTCCAAATAAATGAACGCAGCCGGCACAGATACAAAACTCTCACACACAGTCAAAAGTTAATACAGCCACATCGGTTAAGTAACCGCACTGGGTATTACGGCCATAAATCACGGCCGAAGCAAATTGTTATCGAATGAGACAGCCGGCCGACTCAGCAGTGGCCCCACTGACAGGGCCCATGATACGAGAAGGAATTTAAAAGAAGGTCTACTTCATACAGACGAATTGTGTCGTTGGTAGGTATCAAAATTGTAAGAACTAAATTTAAAAAAAAAATATTTTTAAACTTAGTATTTCTTATACAGCACGAGAAATTGGATATAATAGTGAAATAGAAACAAAAAAGAGATCTTATTAAGGTTTCGTTTTTCCTTTTAAGGTGAGACAGAACCCTAAAAATACACAGTAAACAATTTATTAAAAAAAAAACTTATAGGCTAGTATTCCTGTTGACTGGAGGAGTTAACAGAAATTGTATCACATTGCAACTAAGTTAATTTTGTGTTTATGATTGAAAAATTCTCATAATATCGACATGAATCATGTTAACTCAACATCGGCGGAGTAAAAACTTAAAATACTTAATTAAGAAAAAGAAACCTTTTTTTATTTACTGATCTGTTGACTGTTGAATGCTGCTGTATGGTGCTTGTTTACGTTATGTAATTGTATAGAACGCATTGTTCGATTCACATCAACATATTCATAAATTCTGTATGGTCACCGTACTAAGGTGACAAGTTGACAACTGACAACAGAACCAAACAATCGTTAGAAATTGAATTCTTGCAACTGCGGCGTTTTACAATATAGAAAACTATGGCTAAACTGCATATCAATGGTTTAACCTCCTCTGTGTCTTTCGGTTAATTTCTCTATTTAACTTTTTCAGAAGTGACCCTTCTGTCCCTTATCTCCTTGTCCTTGTCTCATACTGTACCAACGTGTTTTAAATATGAACTCCAATTTCTGACTCTATTTCTATAATGACGATTGGTGACTAAGAAAAGTAAATAATGGCTGCTTCGAGAAGGGAATATGACAAGAGTTATTGAGCCAATTTAGTATTTACTGTTATTGATTCTAGCAATATCGCAGATTCTCTCAGGAGAATTTAATGTGAATGTTGCTGCGGTCATTTTCTCTGATAGTATTGTACAGAATGGCCCATGTTGGGTATATATACTAGGGTTTCTATTTTTCAAGCGTGCTACCGTCCCTTCAAAGCTATTTTACCTCTGATTTTGCAATCGATCAATCTGCCTAGCCTTTTCCCAACTTAGTTTGGGTCGGCTTCCAGTCAAACCGGATGAAGCTGAATACCAATATTTTACATGGCGCGACTGCCTATCTGACCTCCACATCCCACTTAATGGGTAACACGATACCCCTTGGTAAAACTGGTTGACAGACTTTTGGGCTTCTGATTTGTAACGACTGTCAAAGATTTAAGACTGACACCCCGGACCAACGGCTTAGCATGCTTTCCGAGGCACGGAGGAGTATCGATATGTAATGGATGGTCACCATCACCCTTCCACGAACCGACTGCAGCAAGCGTATCTTAGCCCTCTAGTTTCGACTGACCACAATGACCTTTATCCTCTTGGTTCGCTGCATTGACAAATCTGTCAAAATTACAGTGATCTTTATTGTCCTCACAATAAGGTTGCTGTTTGGTTGTTGCTGTTAGAAGTAAAATACCTGTGAAAGGACTGTACTTATATTTTGTATGGTAAGTGATTGATTTCCAAGGAACGAATTGAAATGCACACACGGAGATCCGATATTATTTCGTCTGTGGAATTCAAAGTTCTTGGTGTTGATTGACCTGTTTTTCAGAAAGCTAATTATTCACTCTCTGTGCCTTAACTTTTTTAAATAAAGGCTGCTTATAAAGCGATATATAACTAGGACCAGTCATTTTGTAAATAAGTTATTATCGTAAATAAGAGAGAGTAAAAATGTAGAAAAGAAGAAACAAGATAAACAAGGTGATTTAAATGAGCTCGCGTACACAAAGCAAGGCTGAGCCGAAAAATAAACGGATCATAATGTGAGTTTGTGAGGGAGTAATTTTACTTGTTGTTTGGAGTGGCTTTATACTAGGCAACTGAGGTTTCAAGGATTTAAGGATAAAAAGATTTATCTAATTGACCTCCAAGTTTTATTAGTAGGTACATATTTTATTCAGCGTGTAAACATTCGCCGAAAAAACTTGTAATGAGTTCTTTAACACTTTCGACTCCACCCATTTTTCATAGAGCTCACACGCCATGCCCCCATACATATTGCAAGTTTACTCCAGGAGGGACACCGGCATTACGTTTACGCTAAAGTCAACCCTCGAGGTGTTTCACCGGCATTAGGTTTGAAATCTTGTTAAAATATACAACTGATTTTATTTTCACCGTTTATAATGCTGGCGATCGCCATCTAATTGTTAAAAGTTATGCCCTAGAGTCAAAGTAACCCACCAATCAATCAATCTGCCTAGCCTTTTCCCAACTATGTTGGGGTCGGCTTCCGGTCTAACCGGATGCAGCTGAATACCAGTATTTTACATGGAGCGACTGCCTATCTGACCTCCACAACCCAGTAACTGGGTAATATACGATACCCCATGGTAAGACTGGTGTCAGACTTTCGGGCTTCTGACGACTCGTAACGACTGTCAAAGATCCACGAATGACAGCCGGGACCAACGGCTTAACTTGCTTTCTGAGGCACGGAGGATTCTCGGTATGTAAAGATGGTCACCCATCCACTGACCAACCCCGGCAAGCGTAGCTTAACCTGATGGATCGACCAGTGCGGCTGTTGTTACTTAGCCACGAGCTCCTCCTCAAAGTAACCCACCATGACGGTAATTATTTTGCTTAAAATTTGAATAATTTACAATTTCCCTTAATCTTGAAAAGAAGTTTTAAAATTCATACACCTCTGAATATGAAATGCCGAGTAACAAACTAGCGAACCTTCAGTTTTCTGAAAAACCCCACTTCTTTAGAAAGTACCCTTTATAACATCAAAGTCATATTTTTATGACAAATAATTTCCGCGGCGTGTCGTCGTAAAAGTCACAGTTTTTTTCATCTTCATTTATGTTCTATGAAAATATCATGTGCCCTTAACATATTTTCCTTAAAATAAATGTTTTCGAATGCAGGTATTTTTTTTTATTTTGTAAATTAAAAAAAATACGCTGTGTTTTTATGTTTCCCCCTGGGTCATTTCGCTTTTGTTTTCTTTTAATGATACCTTTCTGAGATGAAAATTATGAGTTTTGGGAGAAGACACACGCTTGAAGTAATTCCCTTTAACGTATAGTAATAACTACGACTTATCACATTTGTTTCTAAAATCAGTTTTCCTAATAGCTACGTTGATTCGCTGACTAAACTAACAACCAATCACAAACGTTGACATGAGATTTGCTAACAGATTAATTTGAATAGGCTTTCAGAAACCGGGCGGAGTTCCGTCAGCCTTTGATAGCGCGCGTTTGGTTATTGAGCCGGATTGGAACCCCGACCAAAGTTTGATTGAACCAGTAGAATATAGAAACCCATTACTTCAACTTACGGAGGTAGGTATAAATATAAATAATAATATTATTTTTTTTAATAAAAATAATTTACACACGTGAGATTTAAAAAATACCAAGTTCTACACTGACAAGCAATATAACAAAAGCCACAAGACTTGCGAAGTGCCAAAAAAATCTAGATATCTCCTAATTCACACAAGTTAGCTACATGAAGTAAAAAAAATCTTGATAACAGTTTTATATGTGTTTTTATGCGGTATTAAATAGACTTGAATGTTGCTTTTTATTTCAAGAAGCTATATTGCGTAGATTCGGAAATATTTCATGATAACTTAGTGGCTTTTATATATTGCTCGGCACGTCAGTGTATCAACCTGAAAAAGTGAATTTAAAAATTGTGTTTCATTACAGGTTAAATACCCATAAACAAAAATAAAATAAAGAGTAGGAGTACCAACGAACGTGCAAAACCAAAAAATCCTGACCCCAACAGTTATTACTGCAGCCTATTTTCATGATTGTCACTTCGCCTGTTCTAGTTAGGAAATCCCGACTGAGGTCACATTAAAGCAAATACAAGAAAATGAAGCAAATATTTACCTATAAAACTCATTTTTTTTCTACCAAGCTTTACACTAACCGGCGGCGGCGTTTGATAATGGACTTACTTAGGATAAGAAAACAACGTAAATTTTGCGCTGAAAGAAGTATGTAATTTACAGGAAAATGGGAAGAAAAAGCGAGATTTTCTTCGTCAAGGTCAAAAAATAAGTTCAAATCAGTAACGAATGACCTTCTTTGATGCTTAATTGAGTGTGGAGGCTATTAATTTGGCTGTGGATTTATTTTTGGTCCATTTTGGCACAACAACGGCATTCCGATGTGTCGGCGAGTAATTTGCGGGGTCTAGAGGTCACCGATAAATCTTCATTACGGTCGCGGATAGCAGTCATGTCCGTGCCTCGGAGAGATTCCGAGCATATCGTCCGTCAGATGAGCAGTGAGGATGCCCCGGTTCTCGAACGCGGTTACTCGAGTGGAGCTGGACAATCAAAGTTTAAAAAACAGATTATGGGGTGGGCTGATTACAAATCCGCGGTCCTTTTTTACGTAGCATGCTCTGTTGCAAAGATACAGAAATCAATTAGGGATCTAGCCCCGCTGTATTGTTCTGCATTCGTTAATTAGGCGCCTCATGAGATGCGGACGGTGAGGTGACAATAATGCTAAATTATTTTCACCTCACCGTCCGCATCTCATTACTAATTAATACCTCGTCTTTACAATGGTTTGCTAATGAGGGCTAAAGGTTTATGAGTCATCCACAGTAAAACTACATACAGAAATCAATTAGAGATCTAGCTCCGCATGTGTTGTTTTGAATTCCTTAATGAAGTATCCTAATTAGCATTATTGTCACCTCACCGTCCGCAACTCATTACTAATTAACATGAATACAACAGAAATACGTTTTTTTTTTGTTTTCTCTTTTTAGTTGTGGTACCTACCCCACATAAATTCGAATACCACTACCTGCTATGTAAATAACAGTGACAGGAAGTTATCATCATATCATCCACATAAACTAAGTGGGAAAAATACCTACGTATTATTGAAGCTTACTCAAAAACTACCCAAGCAAAGTTAATAAAATTTATATGGGACCAGCTTGGGAGCATACCCTTTCATACAAAAAAAAATCAAAATCGGTCCACAATTGACGGAGAAATCGGCGGACATACGACGAACATATAACCTCCTTTTTGGAAATCGGTTAAAAATTGGGTTTGTTCTTCCAACCCCGCCCTAGTACCTGCGTTCGAGAACTAGGGGAATCCCCACTACTGTAAGGTTACCAGTTAGACCAGTTCTCAGAGACAAAACAACTTAGGTACATACGTAGATATTCACATGCCAACTGGGACCAACAATTTAACGTTAGTCACGAGAAATGTACCTCGTCTTTAAACAAAACAAAAAAAAAGAATATTCTCTTCCATTTCTTAATTAAAACCATACAGGAGATTGTATGGTTATAATTGAAACATAATAAAACCAAATGGACATAAAATCCTTTCAACAGATTGGAAACAGAACACGTGGTACAGGTACACAGAATTAACAATAGTTTCAAAGTTGCCTCTGACCTCAATAAAGTTACTGCGAGCGACACCTCGACAAGTATGTAACTTCACTGGCACTAACATTAACATAGTACGTATTTAATAGATTAGTATGCTTTTAAACATAACGTTTTGGCTTTATAACCCTAAGATTGAATGTCACTTGAACGTTATAAAAACGACAAGGTATATTTGTCTATGTGACAGTTAGAAAGTTTAAACCATAGACATAGAGAATGAACTGAGCGTTCCGTATTCAGTTGTGCAGTGAATACAGACCGAAAAGTACGAGAGAGAGAAAGCTTCGCGGCCAGTAGTCGTCTCTTTAGTAGTAGGTGGGTAGCAGTCGCTTTGTATCGTTCTAAAGAGATTTGTTCTAGAGAGCATTAAGCTAGGAACAAAATATAGGACACGTCCGTAAGCAGCGGCTGACAGTCGCGACCGATGAGTGTGCACGTTGTTTCCAGCTCCAGCCGGCCAGATTAAGGCTTGTGCAGACCAGCGCGACTTGTCGCGCGACGCGACACCGGTTATTGTTATACTGTGAAGTTTTCTTAGAAATTGTATTGTTCGTGTCGCGTCGCGCGACAAGTCGCGCTGGTCTGCACAAGCCTTTACTATCGGACGTCCGAACGCTCAAGGACGGCCCAAGGTCACGTCCGCGACTTACGACCGATAGTTTGCACAGTGTAGTGCTAAATGTACTATCCAGATACAAATAAGCCGCGACTCTCGGCCGCGGCTTACGGACGCGTCCGATAATTTGTTCCCAGCTTAACGCGCAGTCCAATTCTCTGTCTATGGTTTCAACCTTAGTGAAGTTACAATTTACTAGGAATTATTGTGGAAAGTCAAAAGCAATTGCGAGGTCGAATTTACAGAAATATATAATAAATTCCTGAAAGTAGTTTCTTGAGAGTCTAGAAGTTACTGAAGACTGAAGTACTGAATAGATTTCAGTTAGCTTAACCTACTATTAATGTTCATTTTTCTGTTAAAATAATTAAATAATTTGAAATAACGCAAACATAACTAATTTATCAAAGAGAAGAAGATGTTAAACAAAACCACTACAAAAAAAAATAGTTAGACTGGAAGCTGACCGCAACGTAATTGGGAAAAAGCTAGACAGGTTGATTGATATTTGTGTAAATAACCGAGAAAATTTATTTCATCAATTTACATGAATTTCTATCCACAATAAATAATACGAAATACTCTACCACGTGGAGCTCAATTTTTATGTTAGTTAAGTTTTACCAAATAAATTACCAAAAACATATATTTTTAGACAAAGCTGAGTTACATTTCTCATGTTTTGTATAATTATATAACATCACGACTTTATTTCCCAGAGGAGACAGAGGTATAGAAAGGTACACGGCACCTGATTGGCCTACATGTGTATGTACACCCTAAACCGTTATCAGTTCCTATTAATTGAGGCAAGCTTATACACAGCTATATATACTCGTATACCGGCCACGTTCCCTTGATACAACCAACAAGATACCTGAGGTATATTTAAATCCTTGTTTCCAATTGATGTTATTCCCACTTAAACAAACATAAACTTTACGCAAGTGTAAATACAGTTGATTTTAGACTAACTAATACTGTTGCAAAAGTCATAAAAAAATATGAAGTTGTAGCGCAAACTGAACCTTATGTGTAGGCATTACAGTTGTTTTTCCTAAAACTCGTGATTGTTTACATGTTTGGAAAATAAATTGCGAACGCAGATTTCAAGTGCACCATACTTGGAACATACAGAGAAGATGAATGTAAGACCACCCATTGTATATTTTGTAGTGTTCAATTTATTAATTGCTATGTATTTTCTGCTGCACAATAAAGTCAAAAAGTTTTTTTTATTTTTTATTAAAAAATATAAGTTATAAATAATAATAGTAAAGTAATAAATAAATAAATAAAAGATGTTTTGCAAAAAAAGTTTAAGTACTTATGTCTTGGAATTAAATAAAACCAAATGCATACCAGTGTCGAGTTCTGAAATAAAATAAATTTCAAATTCATCTAATCGATGAATTCATGGATGAAAATGAGACACATACTCGTATTAATAGCATATTACCTACATTTGTAAATATTGTTCCTAGTGATTTCTACCTATTTCCGCGCTTAAAGGAACATCTCAGGGGCCAGAAACTCGAAGATGATGACGGAGTAGTCGCCGCCGTAAATGATTTTTTAAGGGATCAGGAAGAAGATTTTTTTAGAAAGGGAATTTTAGGATTAGTGAAAAGATATACAAAGTGTATAAACCTGAAAGGTGACTACGTCGAAAAATAAAATAACATATAATAAAAGATAATTGCGTCTGCATTGTCACTATTTATTGAACACCCCTCGTATAAGTCCCGTTCGTAATTTCGTATCGTACAAGACGTCCGAGGGATTATTTCAAGACCAACAGTATAAAGAATACATGAAAACCGTTTTCGTGTATTTTACATGTAATGCAAAAGCATTGAGATGCACTGAAAGGGTTTTGATCCAGATCCATCCTTTGTTGTCACGTTCCTACAAAAGATGAGTGCGATTTAGTTTACAAAACTATCAGTAAGACTCACTACAAAAGAATCCGTGTTTATGTAAGAAGGTTTTGCATTCAAAGGGCTTATTTAGAATGTTGACACACGTTTACAAGTATTATTGTTTCTCATAAGCTATTATTATAGCGATAGCCTAGTGGTGTGACCGTCGGACTGCCAAGTCATAGGTCTCGAGTTCGAACCCAAGGCACGCACCTCTGAGTTTTCGGATTCATGTGCGTATTGTATAATTATCACTTGCTTCAAAAACGGTGAAGGAAAACATCGTGAGGAAAGCGGGGCATGTCTGAGAGATATTTCTCGACGGCATGAAAAAGCCAAGTTAGAGACCCATGGGCGGCTTAAAAACTCTGTCACCCTGGTTAGTCAATAACCACACGAAAAAGAAAGAATTAAGCTATTATTGTTATTAAACACTTAAAGGTACATCAATTTTTATGCAAGTGAAATTTAACTCTAAACACATCCACCAAACACGAGAAATCACCGGTGCAACTGCAACTGCAATTGCTCGGTCAGATAAACAAATCTTTATTCAAAATAATATAGGTAGGTATTCTACGTAGGCAACTGTGTACATTTATTTACCTCTAACTTCGAAAGTACATCAACCAAACATATTAATTAACTTGAATTTATCAGACGTGCTCAAAACAAGTGGTTCTCCAGCCCAGTTAATAGTTAAGGAAGTATGCGCAATGGCCGACCTCTCTTGTGCTCCAAATTGATTCCGTGCTCGAAGTGGCCCTTTGTTATCGACCAATAGGTAATGGAGCAGTGAGCAGTGCTTACACAACGCTCACTATGAATATTCTAGACGTAATTTAATTTTCTGAAGGAACTGCTTGCATTATCAACACATTGGTGTCGGACAAAGACGATTTTCAATCTGGATTACGGACGATGTTCAAGATATCAAGAGGAGATGAACATAGTCACGTTAAACGCATGTCATAATCACCATGTACCCTAATTGCGTAATACACGATCGATCACAATCAGAATCATTTTGAAACAGATTGCTAATCCATAGCTACATTTGTTCGAAAAAAAAATTTGCTCAACAACGTAACGAATGTTGTTGAACTGTCAAAATGAAACAGATTAGTTAGTAATTAGATAGCTGTTTTAAAACCCATACCACAGTTTTAAGTTGCCACAGTTTTCAAACGTTATACAATTCGTTTAAACGATCGGATTTACGAGAGACCAATTAAATAACCTATCAAATGTAAAAATAGAATTCTAACTGCAACTGGTGAAATTCAATCAAAATTTAACGTGAAATGACCGAACTGTGGATTTCAATTTGAGGACCGCACAAGCGAATCGTTTTTCAAGATCGGAATCCATTTAAACCACAATACCGGTAATCGGGTGGTAGCCATTCCAGTCAAAATTACGTTCACAGCCGCTCTCACGACCGGTCACTTCAACGGGAGAGCTTGCTATATTTAAAATTGATTTATATTATTTATATATTTTTTTGACGTTTAGGGTCGAGATTCGAGTGAGAGCTGACCCAGCAATTAGAGGCACAATGTCAGATGGACCCATATATATAATATACATAGGGCCATTAATGTGAACCTCATAAACGTAGCATGGTATGAAGTGTAATTTCGCATTTACTTCATAGTTATTGGCTCATGACGACATGAAATATGTTAACATTTTAACAGGCATGTATGTTAACACGTTCAGTACCGGGAGCCCTCCTGGAGGGTTCACCTAGTCGCATATATGGGATGTCGGGAGCCCTCGCGGAGGTCTCATTTTAAATGTAGGTCTTTCTTAGCGCATTATAAACCGTGAAAATAAAATCTGATTTATTTTTTATTAAGATTTATTAAGTAGTATATTTATGCGTTGGTTTTAAAATCGAAGCATTTTTTTTTGTTTAATTTTTTTTTGTTCATGGTTACAAATATTCACAAAAAATGTAAAACATTGGAAACTACGTATAGCGACAAGATCCCCTGAAAACACAATTTACTTTGTTTTACAGTATTTTATAGTTTTAAACCTAATGTCGTTAACCATCCGCGATGGTTAACTTTAGCGCACGTAATGCAGCAACCCTCCCGGAGGGTTCACTTCTAATATGTATGGCGGCATGGCGTTTGAGGTCTATAAAAATGGGTGGAGTCGAAAGTGTTAAAGGCACGTATGTTAAATGTTAATGTCCCCAATAAGTACCTATCTACTGAATTTTATTAGAAAGTAATAAGTAATATGGTATATCCAGGGTTGGGCAGTATTTGAATTACATGTAATTAAAATACGTAATTTTTTTTTTTTTTTTTTTTTTTTTTTTTGGGTGGGAAATCATCAAATGACTCCTCCCGCTCTGGGCGGAGCGAGAGGGAGTGTCAGACTTTTACTGACTAAAACCCACCCGTGTTCCTTCCGTTGCCTGTGTGCCGGGGCCGCGATATCCCTTTCGGACCAACTCGCAACCCTGGCAGGCATTGGCCCTTACGGACCCCGTCAGTTGGTGCTGACATCTCTTTGAGGCGCGCGTGGAACACAACGCGCCGTCGACCCGGGCCTGGTCCTAATCGGACGGCGAGCTACCCATTGCCCACCGTCCGCAAGCCCGCGCCTACGGTGGCCGGAAGTCGGCTCGCGACTCCCGACGCCCGGGGCGTCTCCTGCGGCGACTAGGGGCGCGAGGGCGCGCATCTTGCATTTCCCTCGCGCGCTCCGCCTCCTCCTTCGCGAGCATTACTGCTTCGCAGAAGGAAGTGACGGCTTCCCATGCACTCTCGCTCCGGACCATGGCCTGAACCAGGGCCGGACGCGAGAGATCGCCGCTGCCGATCGCCTCCGTGAGGACACGGCGGTGCCCTGCCCAAGCCGGGCAGACCTCCACCGTATGCTCCACCGTGTCCTCCGGGCGATCCACACAATGGTAACACCCGGGCGTTTCCTCCCGCTTTATCCTGAACAGGAACCTCCCGAAACAACCGTGTCCGGTGAGGACCTGCGTCAGGCGGAAGGTGAGGACGCCGTGGCGCCTCTCTAGCCACTCCTCAAAGAGGGGCCTTACCGCCGCAATTGTGGCGTGCCCAGCGCTGGGTTGCGACAATCGCACTCTCCATGCCGCCATGAGATCCCGCCGGAGCTCTGTCCGCTGTGCCGTGATTTCTCGCGGCAGCGGAGTTACACCCCGGCGTTTCGCCTCCTCGCGCAACTCCCACATGTGCGCGAGGACTTTTGCCTCCAGATCCCATGGCGGTAGTCCGGCAAGGAGGTTCGCCGCCTCACGGGAGACCGTGCGGTATCCTCTGACCAGCCTAATGGCCATGACCCTTTGGGACGCGTTCAATCGCTGGGCTGGTCGCAGCCTTAATGAACGCGCCCACACCGGTGCCCCGTAAAGGGCCATGGACCGCACGATCCCCGCGTAGAGCCTCCGGCAGGAGGCGTTTGGACCCCCTAGATTGGGCAGAAGCCGCTTCAAAGCAGCCCCAGCCCTCTGCAGTTTGGGAGCCAAACGTCGGAAGTGCTCCACGAAGTTCCACCGGCTGTCGAGGACGAGTCCCAGGTACTTCATCGTCGACTCGACACCGATGTGAACCCCTCCCGCCGTTATCTGGGAACCCGACAGCGGCGCGTTCCGAGGACCATAGAAACACATGGCCTCGGACTTGTGCAAGGCCACCTCGAGTCCCAGTTGCCGGATCCTATCGACGATTGTCGCAACCCAAAGTGTCGCTAGTTCGGCCGCCGCCTCATGCGACCTCCCCTGCACCAGGACCAGCGTGTCGTCAGCGTAGCAGACTACGCTGACGCCGCTAGGGAGGTCGGCGCGCAGCACCCAGTCGTAGCCGATGTCCCACAGATGCGGCCCCAGGACCGATCCCTGCGGGACACCGCACGACATCTCTCGCCGGTTCCACTCTCCGTGGTGACCGGGGTAGATGACGGCCCTGTCCGTCAAATAGGCCTCGACCACTCGACAGAGGTAGGTCGGCATCCGGTGATACCGGAGTGCCTCCCTAATGCAACTCCAGGGCAGGGTATTGAACGCATTGGCGATGTCAAGAGACACCGCCAAGACCACCCCACCCCGGGCAACAGCATCCCCCGTCGTGAGGGCTCGAACGCGCATGATGGCATCCACCGTAGAGCGCCCCTTGCGGAAACCAAACTGGCTGTCCGCCAAATCCGGCCCCACTCGCACCAGCTGCCCGACAAGGCGGTCTGCAATTACTCTTTCAAAGAGCTTGCCCACCTCGTCGAGCAGCACGATGGGCCGGTAAGCGGACGGAGAGTCCGCCGGGCGCCCCGGTTTCTTGATGAGGACCAGTTTCCCGTCTTCCAACGAAGTGGGAACTGGCCCCTCTCCAAGCATGCGCTAAAGAGCCCCCGAAGTCGAGGCCCGAGAGCCTCTAAGGCCAGAACCCAGGCTTTTCCAGGTAAGCCGTCGGGTCCTGGGGCGGTATTTTTGGCATTCAGCCTACGTACCGCCACTCTCAAATCTACCCCGGTCACCTCCGGAGATTCTTCGTCGTCGTCGTTTCCTGTGTGGTCCGCATCGGGCACCGCAGGAGGCGGAGCCATGGGCGGGGGAGTATGTTCCCCTCGCGAAGGGAACAGAGCGCTCACCACGTCCACCACGAGCTGGGGCCGGAGACTCTGCGTCAGCGGGGGAGCCCATGGGCGGAGCTTGTCTCGCACTCATTTATATGGGCGTCCCCACGAGTCTCTGTTCAGAGTCTCCAGCGACTCCTCGCGGGCCAGTCCTCTGGCCCGCTCGATCCCGGCTTGGAGGGCGGTCTTCGCCGCTCTGTACCCGGCGTACAGCTCCGCCTCAATGGCTTCCGTATCCGGCGGGCGGATACGAAGCCTGCGGTGCCTGGCGTACAGGTGGCGCGCAGCAACGCACGCCGCGCGTAAAGCGGTCAGCTCACGCGACCACCAGTACACCTGGCGCTGAGCACGTCTGGGCTGGACCCGGGGCATTGCCACGTCACATATTTCGGACATGGCCTCCCGGAACCACTCCGCCTCGTCGTTGATGTCGGCAGGCCTGTCCGGTGATGTCACCCAGGCCTGCACGATCGAGGCTTCCAGGAGGAGCTCCCGGTCCAGCTGCTTCAGCGCCCACCGCGGACCACTCGGGGTCTGTCTGACCGGCGTGCCCGAGGTCTGGGCGGAGACGTCAAACCGGATGTACCGGTGATCGGAATAGGTCTCCACCCCCTCCATGTCGCGCCAGTCAATGACACGTGGCGACAGAGCGGGGCTGGCGAACGAAATGTCCACCACTGACTCGCCCCGCATCCGCACGCACGTGGGAACAGAACCCCGGTTTAGGACGACCAGACCCGACTCCAGAGCCCAGTCCTCCACCATCCTGCCCCGTGTGTCCGTTAACCGGGAACCCCAAGCCACGTTCTTGGCATTGAAGTCCCCGTGGACGATCACGGGGAGGGGATGGTACCCGACGACGACGACTCTCAACTCCCCAAGGGAGTTGTGGAACTCGGCGAGAGTTCGGCTCGGGGAAAAGTACGCTCCCACCACGACAATCTCCCCGAACCGTGCTGCTACGCAACCCCGTCCCTTCTTGACGGCCTCGAGGGACGGGGTACCGGCGGCGGCCGACGAAATAATGGCCACTGAGCCGCTCAGGTCCTCCACCCAGTAATCCCTGGGCGGGACAAAGTACGGCTCAGCGACCACGGCGATGTTAATCGACCACTGCGCCATGCTCTGGAGCAACAGATCCTGAGCTGCGGCGCAGTGGTTGATATTCGCCTGGAGGAGGCGTAATGGACCTATTGGCAGTCCATTTTAGCCCCCCCCCGAGCCCCTCGTGAGGGCCCCGCCACGGCGGCAACGGCCGCGGCGGCGACGACGGTGGTGGCGGCAGCGGCGGCGGCAGTAGTAGTAGCGGTGGCTGCGGCTGCGGCAGTGACGGCGGTGGCGGAGGACTTGCTCCTGGCTTTGGCGGGTTGGGCGCAGGCCTTACTCCCAATCCGGTGCTCGGCCGGCTTGCCAGCCGCCGCACACACGGCGCAGTGCGGCGTGGCTTCGCACGAGCCGGCCTTGTGACCGGGCTGACCGCAGCGATAGCAGTGATCGCTGCGGTCCACCTCCGAGGTGCATTTAGCTCCCACGTGGTTGCCCACAAGGCAGCGGAAGCACCTCAGAGGTCTGGGTTCGAGCAGTTTGACCTGCGCGGATACCCAGCCCACCAATAACCTTTGGCCCTCCCCGGCGATTTTCCTGGCCGCCGACACGGGGCAGCTCACCGTTACGGCTCGCATCCCCGTGAAGTCAGGACGGATGGTGCCCGCCCTAACCTGCTCGGCAGAGCACCCCCCAGTCCTGACGACAGCGGCCACCACCTGATCCTCCGCCACTGAGTCGTCCAGGCCCGAGATGCGCATTTCTACGCACTTGGTGGGCCTGGACACTCGGGCCTCGTCCGCATTTAAGGACGCCCTGAGCTTTTCAGCTAGGGCGTCAGCGGCCGGGCCACTAGCCGCTCCGGGTAGCTCCAGCATCCGGGCCCCAGTCGCAGTGACCCTAACCCGGATGCCCTGAGCGGCACCTATCTCCTTTAGGTCCACCGCCGCCCCAATCTTGGAGAGCACGTCGCGGTAGGACACGCCCTTCCTCTCCGCTTCCGGCTGTAGTGTTATCACTACAGCTGCGGACTTCGGGGCGCGGAGCCTAGCCGCGACACTTTGCTCCTTGCGCCGCTGCCGCCTCGCCTTCTTTTTGGCCGCCCTTTTGGCCTTGCCCGCCTTTTTCTTCTCCCCGGCTATTTGCCACTCGGCGTCAGCCTGGGGAGATTTAGGAGGCATGGGCGGCCGTTTCGTCACCAGGGGCGGAGCCCCCGCTGCCAGGGCCAGGGCCGGGGCCCCCACCGCTTTGGCCGGGGCCCTCGCTGCCTGTGTAGCAGCCCCACCCCTGGTCTGCCCTGAAGGGCCTGGTTTGGCCGCCGTGGCAGCTGCGGTGGCGGCGGCGGCATACGATGCCGCCTTCCGCTGGCCTGAGGCCGGCTGGCTCGCCGCTAACGGAGGGCGCAGGACCACGGCCTCCAGTGCGGAGAACCGGCTGTTGAAGGCAGCCAGCTCCTTCCGCACCAGAGCCAAAACTCGGTCCTCCGCCGGCAAGGGCGGGCCCTGCCCCTGCACCGCTCCACGTTGTAGGACAACGCGAGCACCGGCTCCACGGAGCCCGGCCAGGTCTGCTCGGAGCTCCTTGTTCTCCTTTTGGAGAAGCTCCGTGGCGGCTGTCAAGCGGGCGACCTCCGCCCGCATTTCGGACATACCGTCCGACGGAGGCCCGAGATGAAGAAGGGCCTCCGCTGCCGCCATAATGGAGGCCGTGGCCGCAGGTATGGCCTTGTCTTTCGAGGACTGCAGCTTTTTTAAGGCCACAGTCCTGATTGCGGCCACTACGACCTCCGCAAACCTGTCCGCTCGCTCCGAATTGGAGCCCCCAGCGGCCACTTTGGCGGCCTGGGGGCTTATTTTCGTGCCCCCCTGTGGGACGATGACCCCTTCCGACTCGGTTGAGGCCTCGGATGAGACCTCAGGGTCACTCTCCCCGCCGATTCCTGGGGGGGTATCGGGCCGCTTGATGCGACCCCGATTGCCACGCCCTGGCTTCGGGGTCACCGCCGCACGACCTCGGCCTCTCCTACCCGTAGGCGCCTTAGCGACCGGCAGGTTTTCCTCGCTTGAGGACCGTCCCGCCGATCCCGCGCGGTCCGTCTTTTCATCACGCGGGCGTTTCCCCCAGAAACGCCCCCGTCCACTGTCCCGGTCGGACCTAGCTTGGTCCCCGGAGGGACAGGAGTCTCCTCGACTCTTGTTGCCGTCGCCGACAAGTGGTTCCTCCGCCAATACTATTGGCACGTCGTCTGGGTTTTTTTTTCCATAATAAATTTTCCATAATTGATCCCACGAGTACAAAAAATTTCCAACCAACCAACCAAAAAATAGTGGTTCGCACTAGTGACTAATTAAGCTACCCATTAGTCAAGCTATCAACCTCCCTCACGGTGCGCCGCCGCTTGGAGGTTTGGGGTGATTTTTTATAGAGGTTTTCTACCTCGCGGCCCGGGCGGTTAAGCCAAGACCCTCGACCCCCGTCAAATGCCAGAGACATGACCTTGACACTCTTCGGGGCTACGAGACCAACGGTGGCAGGGGAAAAGACTTCCTCCCGCCTGCCCGACGGCAGGGTAAGTGCACGCCGAGCCCGCTCCCACTGGAACGCTGCTCAACATGTACTCTCTACGAGTACACGTTAGAGCGTTCACTCCTCTGACAGGATATTGGCATACGGGCAACGGGACCCCTTAGGCACGCAGTACCTAATGGGGAGACATTGCCTGCACCCCAGGGTGCACCGTCCCGGAGACTGGCCTTCCCCACGGACGTATCCGTAAGGGAACTCCAGCCCCCAGGCACACGGGGAGGTTTCCTGTCCTAGCACCCCAAATACTTGAGGCTTGAGGTTCAAGTTGAAATACTTGAGGCTTCAAAATACATTTTAACAAAATACATTTAACCTTCATTTAGCGATCGTGAGTGTGAGTGCGAGGCGAGAGTGCAATGATGGTAAAGCAGCTATTAGAGTTGGCAACACTGTACCTATTATGTACACTGTATGACTGCGTCAAAATAGGCCAACAAAACGCAAAAAAGTGTACGTCGAATTGTCAATCTCTATTTTTCAACCCATGCTGGTCTAGATTACTTATTTTATAATATGTAATTTGTATTTTGTATTTCAATTAAAAATAGCTAAAATACTGTATTTTGTATTTTATATTTCAAATACCTTACTTAAAGATATTTTGTAATTTAATTAATTGCGATACTGTATTTTGTAATTTGTATTTCAATTAAAGCAAAGCATGTATTTTGCCCAGCCCTGGGTATATCTATATATTGAAAGTTTAAAAATACCTAATTTGTTTAATAAAGGTGTTTCAAAGAGCGAATTCGCAGTATTCCATACAGTGGTATCAAAAAATTAAGGAAAACCTTTTTAAACACAATTGAAACCAAAAATGCAATAGCAGTTATACATAATTATCAATTAACTACCACACTAACGCTATAACACAGCTTAAAACTCAATAACCAACGAATAATCCACCATTACAGTAAAGCAACACCCTTAACCCCATTTAAACAATAAACCAGTTAAAGCATATGGCCGCGGTAAACCGAATAATACGAGTAAATAGGCTGCAAAAAGATGAAATCTTTTATCTGTATCGGCTGAAAGCTGTCACTGGCTGAACACGATACGGAATTACCGTCGAGGTGGAAAAATCAGCCTGGTCTCGGTTCCACAGCCTCCTCAAAATAAAATCTCCGCTTCACGCCCCAGTTACCCGACCGGAAGATTCGCCATTCATTCCGTTCACATATGTTTACGGTACGAATCCGGATGTATTCGAGCGCGACGATACGCCTGCAATCTTCGCCTTTTAGCCAGATTATTACTGTTACTGTCGCCGTTTTTTTACGGTTTTGGTAATGGGTTTTCGAGCGTGCATTTTGATGCATTTGTATTGTTTTACTAGGTAATACTCCGGTGGCCAGTTTTCGTCGGTTTTATGAAGAAGAAAGGTATTCACGAAATTCAGTTTTGGGTGCCTTTCGATATCACTAGGTAAGTGAATAACATTTTTATTGAAACCTTGAAGATCTCATCCCCGCTTTGGAGGTCCCTTGTTAAGTTAGTCATCTGACTTTCTTTGACTGATTCTGACTTAATTTTTTTATTATTTATGATTTTATAATGAATTTCTTGATTTTAATTAACACGAATTTTAATGAATTTAAAAATGTTAATTAAAATTTATTTTACAATTTGATTTCATGTACCAATGATGGCACTAGGACACGGCGGTGCCCCGCCCAAGCCGGGCAGACCTACACCGTATGCTCCACCGTGTCCTCCGGCGATCCACACAGTGGACCCAGGCGTATGTTTATTCAGCGTGCGAGCTCCATTTAACGAAAAAAGAAAAGAAACAAATTAAGTTTATTTGCATCATGTGTTGATCTGAAAAAGGCAGAAAGAAAGAATGAACTATAAGACATTGGAGAGAAAACATATTTGATTATATAGGTACTTCAGCTTGGCTCTATTTTCTAAATAGATTCTACAACCAAGACTTTGGTATTGTTTTTACGAGTCCGATAGTACCAAACGTTTTACGATCACCCTTTCCCAGTCTAATCGAGCAACTTCAATGGTAATCAGAATCCGATTCATTTACGATCTCATTGTCTTAACATGAAAAGAAATCTATTGGAATGGCCGACCATTCTTGAAAGAAATTACGTAGCATTCTTCCTAACCGAAGTTTTCCGTGGAGGTACGATTCGCATTAGGCAGCTGAGCTGTGTCAGCTAATTTAATTTTGCTCGATCTTTAAGAGCGTTTATTCGGAAAGTGGGCAACGTCACAAATAGATGTCAATTATTTCGCTGTTTTGATTAATTTGCCACTGTAAGGCAATAATTATGAAATGTGGCTTACTAACGAACTAGAATATTAATAATGAATTGCCATTATAACACTGAATTTGATGTAGTAACCGTTTTAGGTGTAAAAAAGGCATTTGGAAAGTTTCCAAATACATTTTTTTTTTTACATCTAAAACTATATTCAGTATTATTGCCAAAATAAACTAAACAGATAAATATTTGACAGAGCTATTTGCGACGTTGCCAACTTTTAGGATAAGCCCTCTTAATTCGATACGGAACCCTTCGTGTGCGAGGCCAACTCGCACTTGGCCAGTTTTTTCGCCCGCCGTCCCTTTCGCTATCTATATCTATACTAATAATAAAGCGGAAGAGTTTGTTTGTTTGTTTTTTTATTTATTTCCTATAAATTTATTTATTTATCAATTTATTTATTTATTTAATACTTCTAGCACACAAATGTACAGAGACGGACTTAATGCCATAGGCATTTTCTACCAGTCAAACTTTGGGTGATGCAGAGACAAACAGTGGTGGTTGGTGGGTGTTTGAACGCGAACGCTAATCTCTGGAACGGATAGTCGGATTTGAAAAAATATGACAAATTCTTGAGCAAGGCTATAATAAGCTATGCCGAGCAAAACACAAAGTCAGAAAGAACGCTAAGCGTGCGGGCAGGCGATGCGATGCGATGCGACACGTCGGGGGAAGAAGAAATTTAACGCTGAGGAAGTCGCGGGTAGAAGCTAGTCTTCTATAAATATAATAACCAAACCTGCCAAGTGCGTATCGAACCGCGCACAATGAAGGGTTCCGTAGTTTTGGTTGGGATGAATTTATAATAAGAACTTTGTAGTTGAAAAACATGTTGTCCCATACTTTTCGTACGCATTGCAAAAACATGGTGTACATTGGGACAACATGTTTTTGCAACTGCAAACGTAAGTTGGTCGATTATTACTCGTTAACTTGTAAAGTTATGTTGGAGCCTGATGACGGACGTCGCCACCGGGGCAGGCCTAAAAAGCGCTGGCGTGAAGATTTGGACTCGTTCCTGACCAATTGGCCGGAGAAGACACAACACAAGGAAGTCCGGAAAAATATGGGGGAGACCTTTGCCCAGCAGTGGGACAACATATGTTAGCAAAAAACAAAAAAAAATATAACCTACTTAGCTGTGATAATTTTCCTTTTAATTTCGTTAAACACTACTGCCGTGAATTTTGTCACATTTCCAAAACCAACCATTTTCCCCTACCATTTAAGCCGCGGACAGACAGACAGAGAGACAGACGGACATGGCGAAACTATAAGGGTTCCTTGTTTATTTCGGAACCCTAAAAATTAAATGATGTTCTTTGGTAAGCGCTTGAGAACGGCTGGACCGTTTTGGCTAATTTTGGTTTTAAAATTCGTAATAGTTCTAATTAGGTTGTTACTGAAAATTGGTGCATTTTCTATGGGAATTTTGTATAAATGATTGAAATTTGGACAGAAAAATGTCTGTCGGGTCATCTAGTATACAATATAATTATTTAAACCAAATCTACGCCAATAGCTGGTTTGCAGAACTAAGTAGGCACCATTTTTTTTTTATGAATCTGGGAATGTTGCCACAATCGAAACGATCAAAAATCAAAATTTGTTAGTAATTTGATAACACAAAAATAACACAATTTTGTCAGGACACACCAGTTTTAAATAATTGTAAAAATTTAATTAATTATTTAACTTCGTTCCTATTTATTAATCTGACCACGTAATAATTTGGTGTTGCCAGTAAACTAAACCGTAGTATCGCCTGGTCGACTGCGGAAATTACTAGCTGCGATGGATTCCGCCGACGCCACGTCTGAAACGCAATAAGACCCAAGGATATATGGACGGTAACGGACCACGATATATCCTAAACATCGTATGGGAAATGTTATTAAATATCAGACCAACATGCTTACTTACACAGAGGATTATAGAACCGGGTTATATTTTCATGTTTCGTGTTATTAATATTCAGTCTTCTGGTCTGAACCGTCTTCATAAAGTAAGGCAATATAATTTTAAACCGCATTTATGCAAATATAGAGGTTAGTTCCATCTATTCATAACTATGAGAAGAGCAGTAAATAAGCGGCGTCGGTTTCACGTTAAAAAGTTCATCAACATTTAATTTATCTTCATTTTTTTATTGTTTTTATCTTTTTATTACGAACGCTTTTAACGTGCACCTCTTTCTACATCGTTCTCACATGTATAATTTCAATAAAAATAATGTAACCAATATTTAGTAACAATATTTTATGATTTAAAAGAGTGTCCGTTTCATGCCCGTACTTCTCCATAGGAACCTACTACGCTTTGGAATGGGCAACTAGCTTCATCTTTCTGACTGACCGACCGCGACCCCTTGAGAATTCAAAAGTGCCTGTAATTGGTTTATTTGAAATAAATGCTTTGAAATTGAGTTTCATTGTATCTACATTAATTGTTACAGCCGAAAGACGTCCACTGCTGGAAATAGTCCTCCCCCAAATGGGGGGGTTTTCCATAATCGCCACGATTGGCAGGCGGGTTGGCGATCGCAGTATGGAGTTAAAATACATAGAGAACGCTGCTGCCCATTCTCTAGTGAGTCCCTTAGTCGCCTTTTACGACACCCACGGGAAGAAATGGGTTGGTACTATTATTTACATTTTGTAGCACAATATGCATAGGTAGCCGCCTAAGCAATGAATTTTTCAATCACGCAAACGACAAGTTTTTCCGGATGTCATCCTACTAATGCATATGAAAACAAATTCGACGTGATTCAAACTTAATTACCCAAATAAACACATGACAAATTCACCTAGATCCCTAAACGAATGAATTAATTAACAAAAAAATTAAAACCGATTAACTTTACATAGCTAATGAGTGTTTACAATACAATGAACTCTTACGAAACTAACGCCCTAGTTTATTTACTTTACATAGATTTACTTGCATTATTTGAAATTCAAATAGCTTTATTGGTGTCCTATATATACTAGGACAACAGGAATAGGAAATCAGTGCGTGTCCAAGAGTGGTTACAATAAGATATAGGTATATCAGTTTTTTTTTCTACAACGAAGGAGGTAGGTAACTCTTGTTTTATTTCTTTATTTGATTTGATACTTATTGCGAAGTAAAAAGGATCATTTTGAAGTGATATCTTCTGTTTTGTCATATTATAGTGTACTATAAAGATAATGACTAGCTTTCTCGACACATATCATACGCATCTACAATTTTTTAATCGAAATTCGTACCGTGATCAGTTTACAATTTATTTAGAAGAATCAAATGAGCTGTTAGCGGTAAGCCTAGATCAACATTTAGTCTCTTTAATAATAGCATATTTAATTTCAGTTATCATCGGCTGAGTTTTTTATCTGTTCTCGGAATTTTACCTAAAGAATCTGAATTAAACATTTTTAGTTATCCAAAATCATTCTGCTCATGTTTTTTTTTTTTTTTTAACTATTTTCATTGGATGGAAAACGTTTCATAGCGGTCTTCCTTCGTAGTTAAATATTTCAATTTCCTTAATCTTGTCTTTTATTACAATTTCTTTGCGTACTTACCAAGAAAAGTTAACGAAAACTTGACTCGAAACTCTTAATGAGGGAATCAAATGCATCTGGTGTTCTAACAAGTGCAATTATTAGTCTTAACAAGTTTGAACTTCCTTGCAATTCATCTTCCAAGCCATGGGCCATTTAATTTGTATCGTTAAGTTAAACATTAAATCCTGGTGGATGTAGCTACAGCTACATTGTCCAGGTTTTGTTCAGAAAAAGTAGTTACAGAGAATTTTATTGAAGAGAAAATGGGAGAATTTCGAGATATTAAGAGCATTTATTCAAAAAGTGGGCAAAGTCGCAAATAGTTGCCAAATATTTCGCTTTTTAAAATTAATTTTGCAATATAACTGTATGGATATAAGAAATATGGCTAACAAGTGAACTAAAATATTGATTATGAAATGCAATCATTATATCGTAACACCGAATATTTAGTTTTAGATGTAAAAAAAGTATTTGGAAACTTCCCAAATGCCTTTTTTTACACCTAAAAGGGTTACAACATCAAATTCAGTATTATAATTGCATTTCCTAATCAATATTTTAATCCACTTGTTAGCCATATTTCTTATTTCCATAGAAAGAAAGAAAGAAAAAATATTTATTGAGACTCGCACAGGAAATCACATTAAACTAAAAACACATTAAACATAAATAAAAAACAATAAAAAACAAAGTAACATTAAAATGAAGGAAGTCCTGTACGAGGCCAAAAGGCTCCTATCTCAGCATGATGCCGCGACATTTAAAAATAAATAAAAATGTCGCAGCAGCAATGTACAGTAATATTGCCAAATTAATCAAAACAGTGTAATATTTGACAGCTATTTGCGATGTTGCCCACTAAACGCTCTTAAAAGACATGTTGCGCCGACACCAAACCACCAAATAAATTGGGATAATGGCAGAAGTATGGAGATGTTCGGTGGAAAAACTCTTTCCCAGCAGAAGGCTAGTTAGAAGTCCGGAAAATCCTGAACGATCCGTAGATCTATACTACTTATTAAAATTTTACTGAGCTCAATATGGTCATATTATTATTATTATTCATTTATTAAACAAGTTTCAATGACTCATTATTATATTATATACCTAACAAGTCAGATAATTGCGGGATTTTTAACACGTTCAGTGCCTCAGCCCTCCTGGAGGCCGCAGGAGTCGCATTAGGGACGCCAGGAGCCCTCGCGGAGGGCTCATTTTAAATGTAGGTTTTTCTTAGCGAATACTGCATTCTAAACCGTAAAAATAAAATCTGATGTATATTTTAACAAGGTTTATTAGTATATGCGTTGGTTTTAAAAATCAAAGCATTTATATTTTTTAAATATTTTTTGTTCACGGTTACAAATATTCACAAATAATTAAAAGGTTGGAAACTAGTCATAGCGACAAGACCCCCTGAAAACACTATTTTACTTTGTTTTATAAGACGATTTTAAACCTAATGCCGTTGACAGTCCGCGATGCGTAATGCCGGTAACCCTCCCGGAGGGTTCAGGTCAAATTCCAATATGTATGGTGGCATGGCGTATGAGTTCTATGAAAAGTGAAAGTGGGTGGAGTCGAAAATGTTAGACAGTCTCAAAAGTCACGTTTTTTTTCCAGACCATGCCTCCTCAAGTGGATCCAGTCCCCAGTGGAGTAGTCTTCGAGTCGGACACACAGACCGCAGACCTGGGGCTCGCTAAAGACGTCTCAGTACTGAAACATGCAAGTCCCAGGAAACACGAATACGTATGGTTCAATATCTTCTGGTTCCTCTACTTGCATATTGCATCAGTGTATGGATTGTATCTCGTCTTCACTTCGGCTAAATGGCAGACTAATGTATTTGGTGAGTAGTCTTCTGATTGCTATAATATTGATATTTAGCGTTAAGTATAGTGTATATGTGTTTGTATGAATTTTCGCGAAAACTAGAGATTTTGCGATAACAAGGAATAACTAGAAAATGGTGAAAACATTTCTGCGAGCACAGTTGCTCGCAGAAATGTTTTCACCATTTTCAGGTGAAATAGGTTAAGTTATAGGTTAGGACTGTGAATAATCACGCGCGCGCCGAGCGAGCGAAGTGAGCGGTGCCGCAGCAGCGGCCGGCGGGTGCTACTTCCAAGTTGCTCGCAGAAATGTTTTCATCATGTTCTAATTATTCGTGTTTTCGCAAAATCCCTAGGGTTTTCGCGAAAATTCGAATTATCAAATCATCCTACGACATTATACTATAGTGCTTAATACGGGTCGAAAGATTTATTGAGAGTCTTTTAAAGTTCAATAATATTCACGTTACACAATTTTTTTTTTAAGGTCTGTAGATTTATTGGTGAAGACCTATTGTGTCTGGTATAATTTAACAAGAAAAACCTATACCGTGCACCTCCCCATATCAACATGTTGTCTCTATCTATCTATCTACCTACCTACCTAAATAAAATGTTAAAATAAGAATTTATAGCAAAATATTACACGAATTAAAATCAAAAGTATTTCAAGCTATTTTCAACTGTATTGTATATCGCCTTCTATAAATGTTTTGCCCTGCAGTCCGACAATCATAGGCTGGTATTATTATTTGTAGTGGACATTGAATTGTTAATTAAATATTGAATTATATTCCAGCATTCGCCGTCCACCTAATGTGTGCCATCGGAATCGGCGCAGGATCTCATCGTCTTTGGACTCACAGATGCTTCAAGGCACGCACTCCTCTCCGAGTAGTCCTCATGTTATGGCAAACCATGGGCTTTCAGGTAAGCAGACTACACCTCTACATCTCCTCAGTAATGCTGCTGTTGATGAATAGTCTTAGTTACCTCATATCTTGCTTCTTTATTTACGGTTTCTTCTCGGCGCGCGGCGTCGAGGCGTCTCCATCCTGCCACCACACATTTAAGCCCACAGCTGGTCAAATCGTACCAATTCCAAGTCTTGTGAGCAAAATCTTCTACCTACAAACTGCCATCCAAAAACTCGAGAGTGAAAATAAAATAATTATATAAAACCTTTTTCGACAACGAACGCTTTTTGTGCATTTTCAAAAGGGTTTTCATGTAACTACCCTTTTTTCACTCATTCCTCAGAGGATAGTACAGAATATATTATTATTTAGTTCAATGTGGTGTAATATTATAGCGAAATACGTACAAGGTGGCCAATTAAGAAGTATACAACGTTTTTTAGCCCCAGAATGGGGGCTAAAAAACGTTGTATACTTCTTTGATTGACGAGATTTTGATTTGACGCCCAATTTTGCAGTTGTTTGGTGTCTATTATTTAGTTAAAATGCGTCAAATTTGTTAGACCATGACCACTGCAATACTTTCATTAATTTTATCCGGAAGTTCTTAAACGAATTTAAAAACGACCCAATTTTTCTAAAAAGTCATTAAGAGTAACGAATACTATTTTGAACACTGAGGATTTCGAGACAAATCCTGACTTTTTTTCTGTGGTGTTATCTAAAAGGACTTGTCGTGGTCAAGCTTGAATACGAAAAGCAGAATATTTGAGACTTTGTTAATGGACCTAATAAAGTATGCGGAAATGATGAAATTTAATGAAAAACACGATAAAAAGCGATCGCATTTAAAAAATAAAAGTATAAAATGGCCAAGCCTGAATAATATTTAATAAGTACTTACTTATAGAAAAATATCCGGTAATTTTCGTTAGTAATAAAAATAATCTTAATTTATAGTTGAATACTTCCTAATTCGAAAGCCTGTAAAATGAAGTGCATGAAATGCTAAATGTATTGTCGAACCAGCCTCTCACTTCAAGAGGCGTTTGCCTAAGTCATTACCAGTCCTCATCAAGTCAATTAATGATAAGTATCTACGCTGTTATGTCAAGAACTTGACTGTTTACTTAGTTAATGTGCAAATTGATGAAGCAGACCCTGAAAGGGTTCATTATAGGATCATTAAGGGTTATGTTACAATGTTACACTATCATTATCGTAAAGGAGAAACTAGTAACTTTTCACATAGAAGATAGGAAGCTCCCTATAGCTCAGACACCTAATCGTTTACAGTTCTTAATTTGCCTAGCCTTTTCCCAACTATGTTGGGGTCGGCTTCCAGTCTAACCGGATGTACTAGTACTAGTATTTTTCCAGAGGCGACAGTCTCGACATTGATAGCTATACAACCGAATTAGGTCGCAAAGTCGTGATTTTTTCGTGCTGTCAAGCAATTTTGACTGTCGTGGGACTCCATTCAGACTTTGCGACCTAATTCGGTCGTATAGCGATCGCTATCTATGTCGAGACTGCTGCCCATGCACAACCCAGTTACTATGGGTAACACGATACCCCTTGGTAAGACTGCTTGTTAGACTTTTGGCTTCTGAACCCTGTAACGACTGTCAGAAATCTACGAATGACAGCTGGGACCAACGGTTTAACGTGCTTTCCGAGGCACGAAGGGGTCATCCTCGAACCAACCGCGGCAAACATAGCTTAACCTTCGATCGTCTTGTGCAGCTTCTATTATTTTGCCACGAGCCCCTCTATCGTCGTTCGTCCTCGTAAACAGTTCTAAACAGTTCTATTCAAGAAAAAAAATGTGTTTTTATTGTATGTGTACTCTACATTTATACACGTGTCTTACAAGAATCAAAACATGCGTGCAGGATAACATAAAAAAATATATATTTAAAAGATTCAAACATGTTTGTGAAAACTATGGCGTGCAAATATTATGAATAATTGTAATTGTAATTGATAATAATTAATTTCAAGTCAATATAATTTATTTGACATGAATAATTAGCAAGTGACCAAATTAGATCAAAGAATGCTCGTTTGGCCATTTTACTCAAAGTTTTAGCCAATTTCTGACAAACTTTCAGTAAATTTATCATTTCCATGTACCAGGACTCCATATTCGAGTGGGCGCGCGATCACCGCACCCACCACAAATACGCGGACACAGATGCAGACCCTCACAATGCAGAGCGAGGCCTCTTCTTCTCCCATATGGGATGGCTCTGCTGCAAGAAGAGTCCAGAAGTCATCGAAGGCGGAAAGCGCATTGATCTCACCGACTTGTATGCTGATCCAGTTGTTATGTTCCAGAGGAAGTAAGTAAAAAATATTATAACCTTAGTAGGTACCTGCTTAATTTAATATTTTGCCATTCTGAATAGCTGCTAGCCTGTTTTTGTCCTTGGGCCAAACTCATAAGTTCAACCGAAAACATTTCTCAGAAAAATAATCCTATTACAACCAAAGAAAAGAAATACTACATAGAAAATAGTGTCCCCACAAATAACCCTCTACGATTATCTAATATCCTCCAGAATTCTCTGTTATAAGTGAAACCATAAGTCTCTGCGAGCGGTTGTCGCCGGTTCTGCCTCCAATATTATGTACGTACGCTTACGAAGCCACTGCTGTGCTCGGTATTAAAAGGAAAAGCAAAACATATTTTTCTAAGACCTTTGTGCGTTTTAACTGTGTGGGTGAAATAACGAAACACGACGTGTCAACCACCCACAGTCATACACCCGCGAATTCTCTGAAAGTTTAAGTCAAATAACATATTATACAAGAGATTTTCATTTTGTTACGTGTAGCCAGCAAGCGTAAGGTCGAAGGCATTATGAAGTGTGAAACTAAGTTGATGTCGACATAAATTTAAAAATCGTTTTTATGTTGAAATGTTGATAGTCTGAATATGAGGGCGTTGAAGGTTGCGTGTTTAAAAACGGGAGTCTCGTTATTTTGATGTCGATATACTTAACACGTTCAGTGGGTTCACCTAGTCGCATATAGATTGCCGGGAGCCCTCACGGAGGGCTCATTTTAAATGTAGATTTTTCTTAGCGAATACAGCATTATAAACCGTGAAAATAAAATCTGATGTATATTTTAACAAGGTTTATTATTATAAACTAATTGGTTAAGAATCCAACTTTTTTTTTTTTTGTTCTCGGTTTCAAATACTTATTCACAAAAAATTTAAAAGGTACGTAATACGTAAAAACTACGTATAGCGACAAGATCCCCTGAAAACACAATTTTACTTCGTTTTACAGTGTTTTATATCACGGTTTTAAACCTAATGCCGTTGACCGTCCGCGATGGTTAACTTTACCGCAAACGTAATGCCGGTAACCCTCCCGGAGGGTTCATTTCCAATATGTATGGCGGCATGGCGTATGAGTTCTATGAAAAGTGGGTGGAGTCGGAAGTGTCAAACCTAGGTAAAGTATATTTAAATGGATGTATTTAAATAGTTGACCTAGGTTTGAGTTGTATTTTATCCAATGCATTAAGTGGATGTGATGTTCTCCTGTTTTTTGCCAACTATTGAAAAGAGGGCCCAGCATTATCTGCCTAGACACTGAGATCACGAAAAGTTAGTCATTAATAATTGATATATGGCCAAGACAGTAACATTGCTTTCGAACAGACTTTGCTTACGATATTGATGCCTGGATAAAAAAAAGGAAATTCTAATTAGTCCGTCAGTCAGATAATAAAAAAATATTAGCCACGTTTTGCTTTATCATAAAAAATTACTTCGATAAAACGCATTTTAAGTTGGGGATTGGGGTCGCTACGTCACAAGTAAGTATAAAATCTACATACTCGTGACGTCATGACCCATTTTATTGTATCTCCATAATCTTTAGGTTACGTAAAAAAAGAAAAAATACGTGTCCAATATTTTTTTAATAATCTCCATGACGGACAAAAACAATGTTTTTGTCATCATCCCTATTGCAACAAAACATTAACGAATGTCTTTGAATAAATAATGAATAAGCTAGCAAAATGAAATTAGAGGAAAACATGACGCTGAAATCACAATGCACTTTCAGGCACCACAGCAAGGCAAAAATCCTGCTACATCCTCCTTCGTACACTTCGTGCACTAAAACCGACAAAAACGCAAAAACTAAAATTGTATAAACAAGACATCACAGTCAGACAAATTAAAAATCCGGAGTCACACGTCGTGTTAGGCCATAAATCAAATAGATTACGTGTGACTTCGGATTTTTAGTTTGTCTATCTGTGATTTAATTACAAGTCATCACAGACTTGTTTATTAAATACGTTTTTAGGTGGCGTTTTTGTTGTAGTAGTTAAGTTTTATTTTAATTTTATTTTATTGAGAGAATTAGACTTAAATAGGCTTAACGTGGGATTAATACAATCAATTTTATCCCAACCAACTTCAGAAGGTGCCAAAAGGTGACTTCTATCTTTATCAAAAAGATTTTCATTTAATGTTTAACTGTTCAATATAGTGTATGTGTTAATTAATAGAAAAAAGCACGATGGGGTTGACATATCTATATAGATAAAAGCTCCAAAATATAATAAGTAATTATATTTGGGTTTATTATAATAAGTATTTTTTATGTGTCAATTAAGCCGCATATACAGATACTCAACACGGCACCATTAAAAACCTTTAACATGCGGACGATCAAGATGCTTCGATACTTTATTTGACAATTAATGATAAGTAGTTTAGAAGGTATGAGGGAACAGATGAACATACATACATACCGGTCAAAATCATAACCCTCCTTTTTGCTTCGCCGTAGTCGGGTAAAAATGCGTTCCACTACGGCCCAACACGGCTGTAAATGCGCTTGACTTTACCAGTGGGTACTATTTTCCCACAGGCATTACTTGAAATTGATGCCACTGCTGTGTTTCTTGCTGCCCACCGTGGTGCCAGT
The DNA here is from genome assembly GCA_916701695.1 of Agrochola macilenta. NCBI lineage: Eukaryota > Metazoa > Arthropoda > Insecta > Lepidoptera > Noctuidae > Agrochola > Agrochola macilenta. The sequence goes on from OU753562.1 coordinate 13,887,956, forward strand.
CTACTTCTGGGGCGAGACGTGGACGAACTCGTTCTTCATCCCCACCATCTTGAGGTACACTTGCGGGATCAACGTCGTGTGGAGCGTCAACAGCTTCGCGCATGTCTTCGGATACAGGCCCTATGACAAGTAAGTGTGTTATACAAAAAACTCAATTTGAAAGATGACCTAATAGGTACCAACAATAAATACAATAACACTTTGTGTAGCAATTTCAAGTGGTTTTGAGTATTCAACTTTCCCTAATTAATTTAAAAATTAAAAGGGGGATCAGAATCATGTACAGAATCCATGGTAACAGCTGTCGCTAAAAACCAGCGCTGGGGCTCTGTCTCGCATAGGCTCGCAGCATTATGCTGAGCGATGGCCGCTTTGCGTGGATGTGACGCATATTTTCCCCCAGATTGTTTATTTTAATAAACGTATTTTATTTCTTCTTTCTTTCGCGTCGATGTCCCTGCCACCCTGTATAGCAGAAACACTTAAGTGTAACATTATTCCCGATTGCCGCTACAAATTAAGCGAGACTAAAAATACTCAAGTGATCAGATAAGTTGGTTACTTGAATCAATTAGGTACCTACTAACAACATAATGGACCATGAATAATACATAGCGATCAAGAAACCAGTCTACTAGTAGTTGATTACATTGTTATTATTCGTGATAAGCCGATTAAGGTTAAAGGCGTTCGTAATATTGGTAGGTATAGGTAGGTACTTACGACACAACTTAGATGTAGCATCGGCAAAATTCGTAAAACCGATCACCATCCGAACTGAGAGCGCCTTCAAATACACCAATATTTATTACTTACTGCTTTAGTTGAAAATGATCCTTACGCAAATGCAATAACTTGTGAAGTCATATAACCAAATACATTCGTAAAATTGAAATGAATGAATCCAGTTTTTCATTTTAATCCTACATCTAAGTTGTGTCGTACTGTAAGTACCTATTATTTAAGTTTATGTTAAAAATTTTCGTCCCTCGAATTTTGGGTATAGCTTCGGTAAATATTGCAAATAATTTAAGTAAATATTTATCCGTCCTCTTTTTCGAACTATCTGGTTCGGTCAGCGACAAAAGTGGATAAACACCGCTACTTTTACACAACGCCTGAATTGAAACAAAATTATTACGATACATTGTATTTTAGCATGTCATATATTACCTAAGAGTTAATATTTTAGTTTTATACTGAGTAATTAACACCCTGCTCTCTGGAAAAATCTGTCCCTAGCCAGATAAACCCCGATAGATTTTATGAAAGCTTCGTAGACTCGCTATTCCAACCTTTTGTTTATGTTTACTCTCATTACTTCGACACTATCACTAGTTGAGTTTTCTGCTTGTAAAGTTGTTAACCCCCAGGACCAGAAGTTTAATAGGTAGGTCGGTATTAGTAGTTTTCATAACTTGACTTTTCCTACTGCAATACACCTCCTATTTATCTTTAATCACTGAGACTTCGACCTATAAGATCTCTTATAGCTAAGTAAACGCTCTCCTCTAAACTAAATATAGTGGAACGTTAAAAGCGTCTCGGTTTCACTCCTCAAATTAAAGTTTAAAAAAAAATATTTTTCTCTAAGGTCACTGAACCCGCGCGAAAACATTGGAGTATGGTTGATCTGTGTGGAAGGCTTCCACAATTACCACCACACCTTCCCGTGGGACTACCGCGCGACTGAGCTCCCCCTCTACAACATGCTTACACCCACCATCGTGTTCATCGAACTCATGGCAAAGGTATGTATACATTGAGCCCCTCTTAACAAAGTGTACAGCGGAAAAATAAATAGCCTAACCCTTGTGCGGTCAGCCTTAGATTAGGGTTGCCAACTTTTAGTAAAAAAAACAATTTATATTTAACTATCCTGAGAGTAAACACTGTTCTTTGTTGAATACAACAAAGTTTAAAATATCACTAGCTGAACATTAAAGTATGTCTGCCCCAGTGCCGACCTGATTGTGCGCTAAAAATAGCCACTTATTTCCTTGAACCATGTTACTCGCAAAACTTTAACTTGGAGCTGAAAACTTGTTATAAGACTTTATGGACGGAAGTTTAAATTTTGGCACTGAAACATGAAAACATGTCCGTATGCATCGTCAGTGAATATATTCTGTTATTAATACAGTAGATAAAAATATTGACACACGGTTTTTACTCCTACAGACAACACAGCAATATATTTGTTACGATTAATAAGAGTAAGAATTAGGTGCTACGGTAGTAAAGTTTTTTATGATTATAAATAGTCAGGGAAATGGGTATAGCCACGGGAACAAGTAAACCTATCGCAGTATCGCTAAGTTGTGACAAAAACATACAAATACCTATGGGATATATATCTACATAGATGCAGTAGAGGCCGTGTGGTGCATAGCAAAACAAGGCCAAAAACATTCGCACAATTTTAATCAATTAATAAATCGTTTCGGATTTTTTACAGATTGGACAAGCATACGACTTGAAATACGTGTCCCCTGAAATAATAAAGCAGCGCACACACCGCACTGGGGATGGCTCACACCACCTATGGGGATGGGACGACCCTGAATTCAATGAGAAGCTCAAAGCGAAATACGGCGCGGTCAGCCACAGTGAAGACAGGACACAAGCATAATTAATTTACTGTTCGCATTTACTTTTAATGAAGACTGTAGTAGAAATAAGGGTGTAGAATTTTACAACTCGACGAATTAACATGCAAATGTCAAAAATAAATAAATAATCTTATAGATAAAATAACAAAATCAAAATGTTGTTGTGTTTCTGATTTTCTTTTTTCGCAACGGAAGCTATTTCTATTTGGACACTCCTCTTTCTATTCTTATCGATAAAACACTTACAATAGAATTTGTACTCTATCAGCTCTACACATAAATAAGTAAAATGAAACAAGCTTGAAATCTTTTTCGAATGGTTCGCAGCTGGTGCCGTCGTAAGCGATAAGCGAAAATCGATATTGGCCTCTTCCATTAGCAAGGTATAATTAATGCAATGCAATCGTGTGCTTACTACACTGGAGTCGCTAGCGACAGTAGTAAATTATAAATTAACCGCATCATTACCGATGACACGGAAAACAGCTGTTCCAAATTTACGATTTGATTTGATTTGGATCATACACACAAGGTAGGCACAGTACCCACTTCCGAGTTCTAAAATGCCTAAGGCTGATCGTGATCACAGATTAGGTACGGTCAGCAACAAAAGTCAACACTAACATAAAAACACTCCAGTTTTTTAAATGTTTAAATATTTAATAAAAATCGGAACAGAAGTCAAATTCAAAGAATAATGACTTAGCTATGAAATGCTGAAAAGCAATTTTATAGAAACATTAACCCTCTTATTCATAAACGCTGATTGAAGTTAAGAGACGTTTAACGTCAAAAATGTATCGTTAAACAGGCGCTAATCATTACTTAACACTTTCGACTCCAACCACTTTCCATAGAACTTATACGCCAAGCCGTCATACATTACGTTGGCACTAAAGTTAACCATCGCGGACCGTCAACGGCATTAGGGTTTAAAACCGTGTTATAAAACACTGTAAAACGAGGTGAAATAGTGTTTTCAGGGGTCTTGTCGCTAGTACATAGTTTCCCAACTTTTAAACATGTATTGAATTGTTTGTGAAACCAACGGATATACTAATAAATCTTGTTAAAATATACATCAGATTTTATTTTCACGGTTTACAATGCTATATTCGCTAAGAAAAACCTACATTTAAAATGAGCCCTCCGCGAGGGCTCCCGGCATCCCATATGCGACTAGGTGAACCCTCCAGGAGGGCTCCCGGCACTGAACGTGTTAAATTTAAGCAGCGTTTATGAATAAGGGGGTAAGTGTTAATTTTGAAGATGTTTAAAACTGACAGTGTTAATGGACTGTCGTTGCCGACTATACCTAGGTACTAGGTAAGTACCGTCAGCAACAAAAGTCTATTAACACACGACGACAAACTTGGATAGACCTCGCAGCGTAAATTTCCCCACCACATTCTGCATTTAGTCTTTTCCAGCCAGGGCCGCACCGCCCATATGTGCGAAGTGCGCGGTGCACACAGGAGCCAGGGGACTAGGCTAGGGGCGCCTAGGCGCCCCTGAGCCTGAATGAAATGCTAGCGCCAATTTTTCACTAGCTTCGGCCCGTGAAATTTAAAAACGTCAACCATAAAAAAAATTGGGAAAATTTTCGCAGCCGCCATATTGGATTTTCATTTTGACCAAATTCACTCTTTCTCTCTCTCGAATTAGAAGAAGACAGTCGCAAGTACGAACGCTTTTTCGCGTAACGATTTCTGCCATCCTACCGCAAGCCGCGTTAAAGAACTTTTTCCCAAAAAATACATTTTGTAAGAAATGTAATTAATAATTTAATTCGCGTTTTCTTTTTCTCGGACATTGCCAAGCGGAAGCGACCCGTTTTTTTATCTATTTAAGGAAATTACATTTATCTAGAGAATATAATTATTACGGTCAAAATAAAAAAATAAAAAATTGATGCAGAACCCGACACGCCCGGAGGACACGGTGGAGCATATGGTGAAGGTCTGCCCGGCTTGGGTGTCCTCACGGAGGCGATCGGCGGCGGCGATCTCTCGCGTCCGGCTCTGGTTCAGGCCATGGTCCGGAGCGAGAGTGCATGGGAGGCCGTCACTTCCTTCTGCGAAGCAGTAATGCTCGCGAAGGAGGAGGCGGAGCGCGCGAGGTAGAGGAAAGACTCGCCGTCCGATTAGGACCAGGCCCGGATCGACGGCGCGTTGTGTTCCACGCGCGCCTCAAAGAGATGTCACCACCAACTGACGGGGTTCGTAAGGGCCAATGCCTGCCAGGGTTGCGAGTTTGTCCGAAAGGGATATCGCGGCCCCGGCACACAGGCAACGGAAGGAACACGGGTGGGTTTTAGTTAGTAAAAGTCTGACACACCCTCCCGCTCCGCCCAGAGCGGGAGAAGGTATTTGATAATTTCCCAAAAAAAAAAAAGAAGCGCCTCTTTTTTTTATAGTTTTGATGGGAAGGTTTCGCACACAAGCACTGCCGATGGTCGGCGCGACCCTGTTCCCAGTTATCTGCTGGAATTACGTGTTTCTTGAACATAAAGGTAACATTCCGTAGCCGACCTCAGGTGGCAACTGCAGGCGACGTGTCGCTGCGACACGAATGGTTTCTATGAAATTTCCCTAGCTAGCGATACGTCAACTTCATAGATGCCCTCGAAAGTGGTCTGATAGCTTTGGGGTGTTAGTAAACCCCTCAAAGAGTCAGGCCATTGTAATTGGAAGCTCGCGCATGATGGGTAGGGTGGCACTTAGCTCTCTTCCTCCTCTTATTTTTAATGATACCGTCATACCTATTACCCCTACGGTGAAAGATCTCGGTTTGCATCTTGAATCGACACTTAGCTGGCAACACCTTACCACCTGTCTCTAGTGTTAGTCGAAGGGTCAACGGTACTCTGCGATCCCTGTACCGTCTGAGAAACGTTTTGCCTGCTAAGACGAAAACTATGCTTGTGCAGACTTTGATTTTCCCTATCATTGATTATGGTGACGTGTGCTATTTCGACTTGAATGCGGTTTTGCTGGATAAGCTCGACAGACTGCCCAACAATTGTATCCGGTTCATATTCAACCTAAGAAAATATGACTATGTGTCTAGATGTAGGTCTGAGCTCAAATGGATGTCCATTCGCCAAAGGAGAAGTTTCCGCGCTTAGACCACGCTTTTCTCCCTTCTCAACTCTCCCACTCTTCCTTCTTGTCTTGTATCTCATTTCCAATATCTATGTTCTTCACACACTAAGAATCTACGTTCTTCTAACTATCTTCTCCTACTCAGTCCTTCTCATACTTTGACATGTACATGACTTTGTTCATTCTTGCTTTCATATTCAGTCCATTCTTCTTTGGAATGCGCTTCCTCTTGTTATCAGGACAGACACCAGTCGGTATGCGGAAATTGCGGAGTTATTTTCAAAATAAATAGAATAGAGTCATCTCAACTCTCTCCCTTGAATTCGTTTCTACGTATATAAATATAATATGGGTATATATTATAATAAATATGTACCTATGTATGTGTATGGTATGACTGTAGTTTATAACCTATGTATGTACTGTTGTACCTATTTTAGTTATAATGCACTAGTATTTTTTATTTTTTCCTCTCAAGCAGAACGCCTGCCCTCTAATCTCTAAACAACCCTTGGTTGACTAGTAGAGAATGCCCTAAGGCAGTCTGCCTTTGTACTTTTTTGAGTGTGAAAAGTTTAAATAAATAAATAGATATAGGTACGTAAGAATATATAGAAACCAGTCGTATCGCGGCGATACGTCGCCTGCAGTTTTTCTGGATCTTTAGACGTTGGAAAGGTCGTTTTGATTAACAATTTTGATTCTGAACGAATTTTTATAAAACTAGCAACACAAATCATAATGTCAGCCTGTAACTGTCACTGTCATAGTGGTCACAATTTGAAAATCATAAAAAATCTTCTTAATGTTGTGCTAACATAAATACTGAGATTATTTCATTGATAAATTGAGTGACCTACATACTCCTAAAGTAAACATTACAAAGAATACATAAATAATATATAAGTCGCTAAGCCCAGGCTTAAAGATATTGAGAGCACGAAACGCAAACATTCCATAAACTTACCATTATGTTATCTTCATTAATAAAGGAACACCAAGTAAAACAAGCTTCAAAAAGAGTTATACAAGGTAAATATTTAAAGTAAAAAGTATGAAACGAATCCAATATGTACCTAACTAGTTGTTTATTGAACAATAACCAAACGGAAAAATCGCTTTCCCATTTCAGAACAAAAACGAAAAGAATGCATAACTGCAGCTAATGATTTGACTCAGGCACTCGTCGACCATCTCAATGTTGGGTTTGTAAATTTGCTAATTAGCAGCTCTCATTGAAACAGTACTTAAATTGGATGTAAGCTGTTCAATGTTCCCCTACAATCAAAAACAATGATTTGCCATAAAAAAATCATGTGAAAATTGCTCCTGTATAGACCAAATATTACCCAAATAAATGAATCCAAACAAGTGGAAACAGTAATGCATGATAACAAGCATTGATATCGATATAAATCGATGATAACAAGTACTTACCCATCAATTTATTTCAAATACCTATAAGAAAAAACATTGTTCTGTGTTGATGATTATAACATAAAACCTATTTATTTTATCCTTTCAGAGTGGCTCAGGCTTACCTAAATCAAAAGAAGTTGGATGCTGAAGCAAAACTCTTGCATCAGGGAGCTATAAATTTTGCTAAACAGACACAACAATGGCTTGCTCTTGTTGAAAACTTCAGTAGTGCCCTCAAAGAAATTGGGGATGTTGAAAACTGGGCCCGAAGTATTGAAAAAGATATGAAAATTGTTACCGATACATTAGAAAGAGCATATGAAATGACACAAGAACAACCGAGCATAACTAGTGGTGCTAGTAATCAATAAATCCTAATAGCAGTTAATATTCTTGTTTTATTACTGTTTAGATGTTATTCTCAGGTAAAAAACATTACCCTCCTTCTGGGGCAGTTGGGTAAGAAAAAGACTACATTTGCGTGAGATCACCAATTTATTTAACCCACCAAACATTTACAAAGACATGTAAACAGGTATGAATATAATCATTTAATTTCAAACCGAAAAGGTGAATTAGATGTGGTCAAACCATTAACATAGGCTTATGGTTACTTGTTGCAATTATAATTCACACAAGATTACTGATGTTATTTTATTCATATAAATAAGCTATCACACATATAATTACCAATAAGAATTATACTGGGTCAAATTAAATTAGCTAGCGAAACCCTAAAGGTGTCATGGGTATCGTTATCTATAAACAAATGATGAATATATAAAATTGATTTCATGATTTTTTGGGGTCAACAACAGCAGGTGGTGTAGTTGCTTCAATACCCATCAAGTTTACGGAGTTTTGGTAGCTAATTTAATTTGACCTTGTATAACTGCTGCAAGTAAAAAAGAAAATAAAACTACAACGCGAAGTTGATTCGTGATGAATCTCTTCATTGGTGCCGATTCTCTTGTCACAGATGCCTCTAAACTAAACTAAAAATCACTAAAATTAAGTTTAATCCTGTCAAACGACGATTTCCCATTCTGAAATAGACTAAAGTGACACACTATATTTTAGTTTGACAGCACTAAGATAGTACTGAGTTTTTAGTTTAGTGAAAATGGCAATTTTGCTATTCTGAATATGACATTTTTCACCTAAAATTTTGATTGTAAAATACCAAACCAGACTAATTCTGACAATTTTTAATCGCGATTAAAAAGGTGTGGTGTAAAATAAGTTGTCATGAACTAAAATTCACACCAACATCTCGACTTCACGTGCAAAAACAGTACTGTATTTTTCTTTTGCTTATATCTCGAAAACGGTGCGTCCTATCGCAAAAATAATGAAAATTTCGACCCCCTTTATGAAAGCCATAAACCCCTAAACCTGAACATGTAGGTAATATTTTTTCATGTTTTCCATACAAAAAGTGAAAAATTCCATATAAAACACGTCGAGGCGGCACCCCCTGCGCGCCTCCGGCTCTAAAAAAATCACGGGTGAGGGCAAACCACGGGTACCACGTGGTTTCGCGATTGTCAAATTCTATTTTAGTTGTGTCAAAATTATTTTTTAGTTTAGAGAAGTTTATTTACAGAATAGCTCTAAGATTCTCATAGCTTAAAGTAAGGAATTTTAGTGATAGTTTAGTTAGTTTAGTTCGTTGTACAAGAGAATCGGCACCATTGGCTTTCGTTGCTGACTGTACAGTACGATAAAACTTGATCATCGGCAAAAAAACGTTAAATCGATCACCATCAGAACTGAGTGCGCATTCAAAATCACCAATATTTATTACTACTTTAGGTAAAAATGATCTTTACGCAAACGCAATAACTTGTGAAGTCATATAGCCAAATACATTCGTAAAATTGAAATTAATGTAAATTAGTAGGTATGTACCTACATTTTTTAAATGCTACTTCTAAGTTGTGTCGTACTGTACCTAGTGCATTGTACTTTGTAAGAACCTCTTCATCATATTACAATTTGAAAGTCAAAGACAAACAACCAATATTTCCGTTTTATCCGTCAAAAGTCGAGCTACATTCGGCGGGGGTCTTTCCCACTGAGAGCGTAAAAGCGGCTCTACCCGCTTACAAACCACCAAATTCAAACGTGTACGTCACAGCCATCTGCTTAAATTAGCTAGCCAATTGGACTCCTAGGCCGTTCATTAAACGACAGCATCCAATTGGATGCCTAGGCCGATAAAATAGTTAATTGAACTAGAATCATTCAACGTATAACAACTATTGAAAGTCAGCCCTTTGAAGATGACTGGCCAAGACTCAGCCAAGTGATTCAAATGGTGAAAAAAATTCTGCGAGCAACTTGGAAATAGGCCTGGCTGGTCGCTGGCGCGGCACCGCTCGCTGCGCTCGCTCAGCTCGCACACGGTTAGTTACAGTTCTTACCTATATTTCACCCAGTTTAACTAAATGCCTACACGACATTCAGCCATCTGGTTAAACGTTGCACTCAATGACTTGGCTAGTTGCCCTTCAGCTGTTTAATTGGATGCCAGCGTTTAATGAACGGCCTGGGCGTCCAGGGCCGGATTCAAAGGTGTGGAGGCCCAGGGGCAACCAAGTAGTGGAGGCACCGATTTTGTTTTTGAACCAGACGAATAAAAAACATAGTATTCAATCATTTATACATAATTGGTACTAAAAATATACAAAAGAAAAAAGATAAATGTTAGGCGAATGGAACTTTGCGACCTTTTTTCGTCGAAACTTCATTGATAATTTCGGTGAAATCCAGTTCTCGGAGTGAATCGCTTTCAATAAGCAAAGGAGGAGCAAAGGAGGAGCTAAGTAGGGATAACTTTCATAGGCGGTTCTGTGTCCTTGTAGTCCGAAGTCTATTTTTTATAATTTCATCTTCGAAAATGAGCATTCTCCAGTGCAGTTCGACGACATCAACACCAAGTACATTCTCAACGTAATTTAAACATTTGGAAATGTAGCTCAGAATTTTTGAGTATTGAGTATTGCTTAGATTGATCTTTTTGATAATCGTTTTTATACAAAACGGTGAATTTAGCGTATTGGACCAACTTTTTTAGTCAAAAGAATCAAATTGTGGAAGCCCCTATTTTGTGGAGGCCCGAGACCATGGCCCCTGTTGCCCTGCCTTAAATCCGGCCCTGTAGGCGTCCAATTAGCTGGCAACCAGATGGCTGCGATATATATATACAATAGAGTATCGGATTTTTTGCAAAAATCAAAGAACGCAAGCACCGTGGTGCATCCATACGTTTTTACGTTTGCAGAGGTTTGTAGTTTGCGGTAAGCGCCAAGCGTGTGGAATAATTGAACGCACCCCACCCCGAAGACAGCAATACTGCCAGCTGCCATTACAGACGAACTGTCAATGTCATGTTTCGTCATGAGCTGTCATAGACATCTCAATGTGAGCTGTCATTGAGCAGGATGACATTGACGATTGATAAGAAAATTTATGATGAAAAGAGCACTCTTCTTATCACATCACTTATGTCTTTCTGAGATATAATTTTGCGTTTATGGTTATGATATGCATGAATATAAGTTAGTTAGTTCCGTTCAATCTCCTGGCACGTCACGTTGTTGCTCCGCTAGTTTAAAAAAGTAATAAAACTTGCACGTACTTTAAAATCAGTTTGGTTATTGAATATTGTCGAGGATGTATTCAGATACTACCCCAAGAGTACTGTCTATCCAGAGCCATGTGGTGCACGGCTACGTTGGAAATAAAAGTGCTGTCTTCCCACTGCAGGTAACCTTATCATCTTACTGAGATGAGATCATGCTTCAAAAGTAAACAATAAACATATTCAATATTTATCACTAACTTGCTGTTCTATTTTAACACATTAAAATAAATACAATATTTACATTGCTTTACTTAAATTCAATTATCTTTATCTTGATATGATTCAGTAGGTAACTAGCTTTTTTAAACCTTGACCTACTAATCATAAATTGAATTCAAGCATTATTTCTCGGACTCGCTCTTATTATTTATTTTATTGCTTAACATTTTTTTATGTACAGTCAGCATCAAAAGTTGATGACCACATTTAGATTTTCAAAATCGTTGCATAGTGAAGTGCTAATAGTGAATACGGTGTTATGTAATTTATATAAAAAAGTAATATGATGAAGTTCATTACTACCATGAAGGAAAATATTGTGAAAAGACCTGGACTTTCATGGCATGGGAAATTGCCAAAATGCATGGTGATCTAGGTGAGAGCAGTGATGGCCCGACTAACATGTTGTAAGTCATGGGTTTGAACTCAGGCAGGCTACTTTGTGTAAATCATTTCATCACCACTGCTCTCAAAATGTTGAAGGAAAACATAGTGAGGAAACCGGCATGTCCTAGAACCAAAAATTCGAAGACATGCAACATCTAACAACCCGCACTGGGCCCGCGTGGTAAATTACATCCTGGAGGCCTGTATCCCAGTAGTGGTAACATTAGAGGCTGATTATGCTATTGTAATTGCTCATTTCTTCTTTATATGGAATGAGAACTAATGCCATCAATAGGACCAAGTAACACCTTAAATATTCTATTTTTTCAGGTACTAGGATTTGAAGTAGACTCTATAAACACAGTGCAGTTCTCGACCCACACAGCATACAAACATATCAAAGGGAACATGTTAAAGAACGAAGAATTGGATGAACTTATAGAAGGATTGGCATTAAATGATGTAGACTATTACACACACTTCCTGACAGGATACTCCAGATCCCCTGAATCTTTGAAAAAGATTGCGGAACTCCTCAAAAAGTTGAGACAAAAGAATCCTCAGCTAACCTATGGTAAGTGAGAACCATTCAGGAAAGAGGAAAATTTATGTAATATTAAATGTAAAACAAAACATGTAATATTATAGAAGCGTGAGTAAACAACAATCTTACGTATGAGTTATAAGGAAGCAATTATAATAAATAAATGTGTGACTAGATAAAACCACTCAATGGTAAACAAAATACAGGAATTCCTCATTTGATGAACAAGGTTTTAATGCAAGCCAGATTTGCCAAACCAAAATGAGAGTAATGGCTCTTCGTGTCTATCCAACAATCGTAGCATTTAAGTTAAATAAGAGATAGTAGACAAACTATGAAACATGAGTAATGTCTTTCAGAAGATACCTACTATAATAAAAGATTGTGTTCAAAGGTTTCAGTTTGGTCATGTTTGGCTTAGTCCTACAGATAGAGCCATCCGCGATTACTGTACTGTGAGCTGTACTTTAGTATCAGAGTGGGGTGCGTCTTCGTGGATAGCACTATAATACCTACCTACCCATGTTTCTGGCAAATAAATTGTCTTGTCTCGTTTGACTTTGCGACTTGCCTCATCTCAGTCAATATAATGAAGGCCAATTTCATTTACGACAAAATTTGGCTAATAAATAATAAACAAGCCAATATAGATTCGAAGTTGAAGTATTACGAAATTTTATGTCACGTGTGACTATTTTTATAGACATTAAGTTGATTAGTGTGACAGCCCATGATGTACTGATAACCGTAGTATTCAAATAGAACAATGTTCATTGTCTTGAAAACGTACCAAGGTTTTATTCCCCAATTATCACCCCGCGTCCTAACCAAAGCGATCGGTCGCGCGAATACACGATCGTCGCCGTGTCGCGTACAAATGTCACGCATTTGTTCGGAAAACCGGAAGGTGCCCATGCCCAGCCCTATGTCTTTGTCTTTAGCTTTCGAGTTTGCTAAACAAAATGAACGCGATGGTCGCGTGTCTGCGCGACTATAACTTTGATTAAACCGCGTCCTTACCGAAATCGACTGTAGCGCGAGTACGCGATCGTTGCGGTCGTTTATAAGAAACTAGCTTTTGCCCGCGGCTTCGCCCGCGTGGATGTCGGAAAATATCCGACGGTAACGTACTACCTGGATTAAAAAATAACCTATAGGTTAATCCAGGTTATAAACTCTCTGTGTGCCAAATATCATCCAAATCCGTTCATCCGTTTTTGTGCAAACCGGAACATACATTCAAACAAACAGACCAAAATTCTAAAAACTATGTTTTCGGCATCAGACTCGAATATTCAATGTATGATTTGACTTCGTTACTATTTTATTTTACTTCGTCTGCGTAGAGTATAAATTCTTTTTTCTAGATATTTATGAATGATTATAACAATTACAATATAGAGCTTTGTTCATGGCTAATTGTCCTCCACTATCTGTGATATTTGAGGAATACTGTCAAGAAATACCTACTGTAAAGGACCGGTATCTACCTAAATCCAGTATTTCACTATATACAATGTTTTTCACTAATTCGGAAGCGGGCACTAAAACAACCAGGCTAGTTGGAGAGCTAATAAGTAAGTGAGCCACATAAAATTGGCCGACGAAGAAACAGTCTTGCCGCAAATCAACTCCAGCAAATTTCAGAGTTTGTCCCTGTGACTTATTAATAGTCAACTGCAATCTTTTAAATTCAAACGGAAGGTCATTATTTGGTATCAATGGTATACGCGGCACGAAGAGTGTTTCTCCTCTGGCAGATCCAGTTAGTACTTTGGCCTCAATAACATTGCATAGATGTTCCCTATATGTGTGGTCAGTCTGTAGGGTACAAATTATCACGCTATTTGCTATGAGGGATGAGCAGTATCGCATTCTGTTCGTATCCTTACTATCCTAATCTATATCTATATCGATTCTCCCGGAGAAGGGGAAGGGGGGGGGTTCTCCGGGAGAGGGGCCGGTGGCTAAATAATAACAGCCGCACAGGTCAATAGATCAGGTTAAGCTACACTTGCCGCAGTTGGTCTGTAGATGGGTGACCATACAAAGACCCGTCCGTTGCTCGGAAAGCACGTTAAGCCGTTGGTCCCGGCTGTCATTCGTGGATCTTTGACAGTCGTTGCGGGAAGTCAGAAGCCCGAAAGTCTGACAACCATTCTTACCAAGGGGTATCGTATTACCCAGTAACTGCGTTGTGGAGGTTAGATAGGCAGTCGCTCTATGTAAAATACTGTAAAGTTAGAAGCAGTACACGTGCACTTATATTATTTTTACTTGAATACAAAATTCAGCGAATGAACAACTTCAATACAAAACTTCATGGCCTTTTTCAGACCCTTTATTTTTTAGGGTGGGAAGTGATCTAATAACTTCTCCCGCTCTGGGCGGAGCGGTACGTTGTTGCGTGTACGTTGCCAGGGGCCACGGTATCCCTTTCTGACTTTCCCGCGACCCCGGCAGGCATCGGTCCTAGCGGACCCCTTCCGTTGTGCCGACATCTGCCTCTCCCTCACGCGCTCCGTCTTCTCCTTTGCGAGCATTACTGCTTCGCAGAAGGAGCTGACGGCTTGCCACGCCCTCTCCCTCAGTACCATGGCCTGGACCAGGGCCGGACGCGAGAAATCACTGTCACCGATCGCCTCCACAAGGACAAGGCGGTGCCCCGCCCAAGCCGGGCGGACCTTCACCATATGCTCCACCATGTCCTCCGGGTGATCCACACAGTGGTGACACCTGGGCGTTTCCTCCCGCCTTATGCGAAACAGGAACCTCCCGAAACAACCGTGTCCGGTGAGGACCTGCGTCAGGCGGAAGGTGAGGACGCCGTGGCGCCTTTCTAGTCACTCCTCAAAGAGAGGACTTATCGCCTCAAATGTGGCGAGCCCAGCAGTGGGTTGCGAATATAATATAATAATAAGTCGAAATATTAGTGATTTTAACTTAAAAAATAAAGAACTTTAATTACAAACAAAATTTCATCCCCCTTTTCACCCCCTTAAGGGTTGAAATTCTAACAACACCGTTGCGTTAGCTTCCAACCATAAGCCTAGATAGTAAATTTTGTGATTTTTCTTAGAAAATTAAGGACTTTTCAACTTTATCCCCTTTTTAACCCCTCGGAGGTGGAATTATCAAAAACGCTGAGACACGTATAAATTAATTTTCAATCGTCAGCCTAAACACAAAATTTGAACATCCTAACTTCAAAACTGACGGACTTTCATATAAACTTCCATCCCCTATTTTACCCCTTTAGGGGTGGAATTCCCAAAAATCCTTTCTTAGTGGATACTTACTTTTTACAAAGAACACACCCTCCAAGTTTCATGTCTCTAGGACCAGCGGTTTGGGCTGTGCGTTGATATATCACCCAGTCAGTCAGTCAGTCAGTCAGTTTATCATCCATACTAATATTATAAATTCGAAAGTAACTCTGTCTGTCTGTCTGTCTGTATGTTACCTTTTCACGCCTAAACCACTGAACGGATTTCGATAAAATTTGGCAAGGAGATAGATGACATCCCAAGGAAGGACATAGTCTACTTTTTGTCTCAAAAATAACCCCAAGGGGGAGATATAGGGGATGAAAGAATTGTATGGGACTTAAGTTAGGGCTATGAAAATTTAAATGTATGCTTTTGGTAACAAATAAAGAATTACAATTACAGCGGTTTTCAAAAATTATGCCGTAAGGGGGTAAAATAGGGGTGATTTTAAAATTCACATGTAATATTGTTTTTTTTTGTGACTTCTTTTTAAGAGATTTAAGGAATTGGAAATGTAGTCATAGTTAGTCTCAAAAATAACCCCAAGGGGGGGAATATAGGGGATGAAAGTTTGTATGGTAAACCTATCATTTCTTAAGTTAGGGCTATGAAAATTTAAATTTATGCTTTTGGTAACAAATAAAGAATTACGTATTCAGCGGTTTTCAAAAATTATTTTTGAAAACCGCCATTTTTCGTTTTGAGGTAATGAACCCTATAACAGATTTATTATCTGCCTGTTACCATTTCATGCCGTAACGGCTGAACGGGTTTAGATGAAAGGCACAGGCATAGGCCGACCATACCTAGGTTAGGACATAAGATACTCTGAATCCCGGTAGCACGTTCCTGTGGGATATTTTCCGACATCCACGCGGGCGAAGCCGCGGGCAAAAGCTAGTTACATATAAACGATCGCGGATTTACGCGACGTTCGCTCTCGGTTAGGACGCGGCCTGATATCATTCTATTAGAATTAGCCAAAAAAATCCTCCAAAGGAAAACACCTTTTTTGGGTGTCATATAAGATCCCGGTGCACGTTATTTTGTCTGTCTGCTGATTATTTTACCAAATTGTTATAGGCTAGCCCACGTTAGGAAAAGGAGCAGTTGTATCAATATTTAATGTTTACTATAAATATAATCTCGCGATCGAATTAACAAGATTGCTAGTAAAAAGCAAGAGAGTCGTTTTTAAACTGTCTACCTAACTATGCTATAGCATGATGGAAACATTTAAATAATTGTAGGTAATCTGCAATACTTATCAGATTGAACGCGGATAAAATTCAAAACAATGGAAATAATCAAATAACGACGGCTTATGAATGCGATTACCTTGTTAGTTTTCGTACGGTTTCAGCTTCCGATACTAAAGGATTATCCAATTAGTTCCATGTTTTTGCAAGGGTACTCTGCATCCGCGAACAAGGACACATACTCAATACTCAATATATTTATTGCTTCCACATGTGAACTTAGGTGGTAGATTTAACAAAATAATATGATCATTGTGGACCCTGTCGGGCACAGCAAAAGTAGGAGAGAGGAAGAGGGCTTTTAATTTTGTTTACTTATATTTTATAAAACTTGTAAATTAAAATTTGTCATTTAAATAATCATTGATATCATAATAGCATTTAGATAATAGGAATAGTTTTAATTTGTTTATAAATGTATACCTACCTACTTTCCAATTTCCAAATACACGACAAATCTCGATCGCGATTCATGATCAAAATCAATGACGTACTCGCGCGATCAATCAAGTCGCGTTTGTACATCATAATTATTTCGGTCGCTTTTGGTTAGGGCCTGATACCACTCGATTAGAATTGGCCAAAAAAAAAACTCACCTCAAATGGCACCCAAAAAAGGAAAAGCACCTTTTTTGGGTGTTATTTATGATCCCGTTGCAAGTTTTTTTGTCTGTCTGCCAATTATACTAATATAATATGTATATATTTTTTTACTATAAATACAATGCTGCCCATGGGCCTGGACCGCCCGTATTTTTCAGAATATTCATGAAAAAATATCTTAAATTAACTTCAAAAGGTAATTTTATTAATCTTTTTTTTAATATTCCCCTATGATTTTATGAACCTACACTTGTGTTATTTTTAAAATAAAGCCTGTTTTTATTTAGAAAAAAATGTGTTACACTTTGCTTGACCTGGGAATCGAACCCACGAACACGTTCAGCCGCGCTTGCGTCCACGAGACCAACGGGGTAGTTTGTATCCTAAACAATTGCTATAACTCAAAGCATTATTAACAATTTTTCTTTTCAGTATGCGACCCAGTCATGGGTGACAACGGTAAAATGTACGTGCCGGAAGAGATCCTGCCCGTCTATCGCGACATCTTGGTCCCCTTAGCCGACGTCGCGACGCCGAATCAGTTCGAGGCCGAGCTGATGACAGGACTTAAAGTCAATGACCTCGACGGCGCTCTGAAAGTCATCCAAGCGCTACACGAAAAGGGTGTCAAAACTGTTGTACTGTCGAGTACTGACCTAGGAGACGACGACCATATGATCGGCATTGCCAGCACAGCAGGTAATATACCTAGTATTTTATATTTTTACTAGCGATGACGACTCACAAAATCGCATCGAAATCCATTGTATAGTTCATACTACCTGTGCATAGATCTTAGACCATATTAATAAAATAAATGTGGATACAGCAGTCATTGTGCCGGTATTCGTGACCGCCAATGGCATAATAGCCAAGAGCCTCGACCAACACCTGAGGAGGCTCTCGTTGGGCAGCTAGATTCAGGGCTTGATTCAGAGAGCGGTATCCCCGCCACGGCTGGCATTGTTAGGCGTTTACTCTCTCTGGAGCCCTGTCCACCGCTTTTGCCGAGCGGTACGTGTCACCGGCTTTTGCGCCTCCATTTCCTTTGCGATCCTTTGTGCGGCAGGGCCGGGCTCTCCACGGCTTGCCCAGCGGCAGTGCAGGCGGCATTGTGTGTAAGCCATTAAAGATCTTCCTAGGACGTTCTTTCCCAGGGACTAATCTCTCTAAAACTAAATTCTCTTTTATTTCACAGGGTCGTGTTACCAGATTTCAATCCCGAAGGTGGATGCCGCATTCACCGGGACAGGTGACTTGTTTGCTGCACTGTTCTTGGCATGGTGGCATAAAACAAATAATAATTTGAAATTGACACTGGAAAATACAATTTCGACGCTTCAGAATATTGTGCAAGATACATATCATAAAGCTAGAGGTAAGATATGATAATTATGATGTTTTCATAGAGTCGGCAGCAAAATGCTCTAGCGTGTTCTTTGTTATTAAGGTTTGAGTGAAAATATGAGTAAGCATTTTCGGACACAGGTCGCTGGGAATCATATTTTGTACTTACGCTATTTTTAACTCTGTTTTAGTTGTGGCTAAGTTCATTATCAATTAATGAATGAAAACTTGCATTTGCTACTCTGTCTGCACTGAACAATAGTCTTTAATTTTGTAGAAATGGCTTATTCGACAAAAAATACGAGACACTTTTCGACGAGTTGGCAAGAAAATACAGCTTGTTTCTTTTTTTCAGCCGTTCAACCATCTGGCAAGATTCCCCCGAAATTGAGAGAGCTCAGACTCATTCAGAATAAAAATCTAATTGAGGACCCAAAAATAACCATTACTGCTCTAGAAGTAGTAAAGAAATGTTAGTTTTATTAGGATGAATTGCCTATAAATGTTATTATTTAATAAGAATATAGCATAAATATACAAATGTATTTATTCAATGTACGCGTGTACTCACTTAAAAGACAATAAAATAATGTTTAATAATGCTGTTAAATTTTGAATAATTTTTGACCATAACTACATAGAATAATGTACTTATGTATAGAAAATGTTGATTCCTGTAATTTGTAAGATTAAATTATAAACAATGCAATATCGCTGTTAAATAGATTTTGACCAATGTCGAACGTCTTCCATAGTAAAATTAAGTTTTTAGATTTACATACCTAGGTATCTGTGATAACTGATAACACATAATAATGATTATCATTTGTTTTTGTTGACTAAGCACAACTCGTGACTATTAATAATGTGCTTTTTATTGTATGTGTTTTAAAATGATATATTAGATAATATGTTTTATGTAATAAATGTTAATTACTGTGAATTATTGTTTAATGTAGCAATTTGTTTATTATGGTACCTACCTATAGTCTAAGATCTGGTATAATAAATATATACTCTCATGGGCGTACCGCGGGGCTGGGGGGGCAGCTGTCCCCCCTGGATTTAGAAATTTTTCTTTACTTTTACAATAAGTATTATACGCATAGTTTTTTTTTATCGCGCTGCGCGGCCGTTGTATATTTACTACGACTACTCAAAAGTGAGATAGGTCTTTGGTCAGTGTCAGGTTATATCTTGATCAAGATATGATTCGCGACCATAACAAATATGTATTTACAGAACTGTAATCATTAGAATCATTAATATATCTCTCAGTAAAATTTGTTCCATTTAATAACTTTCTCATGAAATCATGACACGACCTTAAGAAATTTCTGATTTGCTGGGCAAAAACAGGGTACGCCTTTGTATACCCTCATCTGTTATTTGACGATGACAAATATTATAAGTTAGATAATATACCTACATATACATTGATAAATCGCAAATGGGTTGCCTAGCTAAATTGTGTACTGACTGATGCTGTTAGATAATATAAATTCTAATTTACTGTTTTCGATCAACTTCCCCGAATTGTTATAAATCAAATAAGACACAAGGAATTTTTTAAATATAGGTTATCTTGAACAGCTCCTCAGCACAACTATGAAGTTGCCAGGTATAAACAGGTGAGCTAGCGTTATTATACCCTCATCAGTTATTTAATCAATTACCAAGTCCTTATAGGTCTACCAGGGTCGCGGGAAAGTCCGAAAGGGATACCGTGGCCCCTGGCAACGTACAGGCAACTGAAGGAACACGGGTGGGTTTTAGTCAGTAAGAGTCTGACACGCCCTCCCGCTCCCCCCAAAGCGGGAAAAGTTATTAGACAATTTACAAACCTAAAAAAAAAATCCTTAAAGATTTAAAAGTAAAAAATTAAAAACAACTGACTTTCAAAAATATATAAAATTTTAATGAATCACACGGCGTTATTTTTATAATTCTTCATCAGCTCTTCTAGACATGATTCGTTGTTTCTGAACACCCACGGCGCCCAAGATTAGCATTATTAAAACCATATGGTACATCCAGTATATAGAGTTGTAGTAGCGAAATACGATGGTTTTGTCTTTCAGAATAAGGCAGGGCGTAAGGTAGGTTAGGCAGAACAGGCGCATGATTGAGAACCCGATGTCCCACGGCAGTTTCATCTGAAATAATAAATGTGAGGTACAAGTCTAACACAGGCTTTATGGCTTCCAAAAAGACACTTCTAAATAAGCATAAGTACCTCATGGTTCCCTGCCTTAATCTAATCCTTTTTCTTCCATATATCTTATTAGTCATCATCTTGGTAGTCAAGTCACTCCTTTCTAGCCATATCATCTCATATCCTGAACGTTAGTACCTACCTACTTGCACTATATCTTCAGATTTGTGTAACAAGTACCAATTTTCAGTTTGTAGTGCGTGGGGTGTTGCCGGCGTTACATAAACGCTATCGCTGAACAGGTACATGTTTTATGCATATGTACGTAATCGTAAGCACTTGTAATTAAACAAGTGATAAGTGAGCAACCCCGCTGTGTTGTACATAGATAGTTATAGATAACAATTTAATATGCACAAACAATCTTAGAGATATTCTCAACGATTGTGAATCGTACATAACTACTATATTTAAATATAAGAAATGTCGGGTTCCTAGCGCTTTAGGGTTAGCGCAGACCGACGGAATGGCGGTGAACCGAGTAATGGGGATGATGACTGGGTAAAAAAAATGAAATGCTAATTAGTCCGCCAGTCAGATAATAAAAAAATATTAGACACGTATTTTTTGCTTTATCATATTATTGATGAATTACTTAGATAAAACACATTGTTCGAACCATTTAAAACCATACTGCATGCATGTGTGTACTTATATCTATGTGTGTGTGATCCTTTTGAAATCTGTATGAACAAGTAGCTAGTTAGTATCGAAATAAACACATACGAAGCAACACCTCTTTAAATCTATCTACGTCCTTACAAACAAAACTAAAACGTATCAACAAGGAACATGGTCGAATTTCGAACCGGATAAATAAATCTACCTGGGTGGTCTAGTGATCAGTGCGAATACAAAGCGCCGCATTCCTTAGATAAGGAACTCGTTTGCTATGAGTGATTTGTGCAAATAATAAGAAAAAGTAATTAACGTGTGTCTTACGAAATATTACGATTGGATTATCTCTTCAACTACGTGACCTACATATATTGCATGTTTTGGAATAATGACTACTACAGCGGAACAATTGCTTGCGGAGTTAGAAGATATTGCGTTGTTGCTGCAGAAGGCGCAAACTAACCTAAAGAAATGTCCAAAGCAAAGACTTACAAAAGGATACATTGAAACAAGATTGCAATACATTGAAGAATATTGGAAGAAGTTTACTACGGCACACCATAACCTATTAAAGGTGGTACCTAAAGAAAAGAAGAATGATTTTACGTATTTTGCAAATGAAGACTACTTTGTTATTGAGGATTTATATTTATGAATGCAGGGTGATTTGAAAGATCTTTTATCGGTTAACCATCACCCGAGATTAAGTGACATTGCTTATAATACCGGCACAACTTATGAAGGAAATCTCAAGCTGCCGCAAATACAGTTACCCGCTTTTTCGGGAATTTATGAAGATTGGACTACATTCAAAGATCTTTTCACATCGTTAGTTCACAACAATTCCACATTGTCCAAAGTTCAAAAGCTTCACTACCTGAAGATAGCATTACCGGGGAAGCAGAATCATTATTAAGGCACTTACAAATAACAGAAAGTAATTACGATCAAGCTTGGGATTTGTTACGAGATCGGTTTGGTAACCGGCGACTCATAGTGAATTCTCTCATACGAAAACTAATGATGCAGAAGAAGATTACGTCTCAAACTGCTTATAATATTAAGACATTGTGAGACACAACAAGTGAGTGCATCAATAGTTTAAGAAATCTAAAAGTGTCGACTGAGTCTTGGGATCCATTCATCATATTTGTAACTGTGCAGAAACTAGATCCAGATTCACACCGGGAATGGGAACAGTTTGCGTATAAAGATAATTTAGAGGAATTACCTAAATGGGAAGAACTCGTGAGGTTCTTACAAACTAAATTTCGCACACTAGAACTGATCTCTCCGCCGTCCAGAGAGAAACCATCTAAAGGTAAAGAATATACAGTCCACGCTTCTACAGCACCTGCTACTACTCAACCAAGAAGTTGTTTGCTTTGTAAGGATAACCATACGCTTTGCCATTGCAAGGATTTTACTAAAATGGAACCAACAGAGAGGTGTGAATATGTGAAGAAGCACCAGCTATGTTTCAATTGTCTGGCACCAGGACACCCAGCTAGGAAGTGTCGGTTAAACATGTCTTGCCGCATTTGTCACAAGCGCCACCACTCTCTTGTTCATCAACATACAAAACCAAGTACCACCAATCAATTGGATAACAAGCAACATCAAAGTGAAGAACAAACCAAACTAAAGGAAGCTAATGAACCAGTTGAGCTTGCATCGCATTTCACCGCCAGCACAAGCACAGCATTATTGGCCACAGCACTTGTGCCAGTTCGTAACGAATCAGGACGAGTGACAGTACTGCGTGCGCTCATTGATCAGGGCTCGCAAGCCACGTTCATTAGTGAGAGAGCTGCCCAGCTGTTACGACTCAAGAGAATGCCTGCTCATGCAACAGTGAATGGGGTTGGCTCGACCACAACTGCCGTTAAACACGCTGCTTATATCGAGCTTCGATCAAGACATGACGACAGTTTCAAGTTAAGGGTGAAGGCTTATATTATGTCAACACGAATCACAACGCAATTACCATCACAAACCATTCCAACCAACACCTGGTCTCATTTAGAAGGTCTCGTATTAGCCGACCCAGGCTTCAATAAACGAGGAAGAGTTGATCTGATACTAGGTGTCGAAGTATGTGCCCAAATATTAAGAAGCGATATCATCAAAGGTTCCCCAGGTTCTCCATGCGCTCAAAATACCAGCCTAGGTTGGATCTTGTTTGGAAACATACATGAAAAAGGAAATACCAATGATATTATTGTGATGCACCACAGCCTTGACTTAGACAAGATGTTAAAAGCGATGTGGGAGTTGGATATTGAAGATAAAACTACACCAACACAAGAAGAAAGAAGATGTGAAGAAATTTACCAATCCACTCACTCAAGAACAGAAGACGGGCAGTATATTGTCAAACTACCAAGAAAAACAGACAAGCTATTATCAACACAAGGAGGAACAAGAGAAATAGCTATAAAGAGACTTTATCAATTGGAAAAAAGACTAGAGAAGAATCTTACACTAAAATCAGAATATACAAAGGTCATGGATGAATACATGAATATGAATCATATGGAAGAAATATCACAAGAAGAAATTAATAAAGATAGTGTTTACCTGCCACATCATGCAGTCGTAAAAGAGGACAAAGAAACTACGAAAGTCAGAATAGTTTTTAATGCATCGCAAAAGGGAAACAACAATGTTTCTTTGAATGACGAACTTCTAGTTGGACCCCAACTACAAACAGATATGAGGACCCTCATCATGAGATGGCGTACGAAGAAGATTTGTTTTGTGGCTGACATACAACGTATGTACCGTATGGTTTTGGTGACGAAAGAAGACAGGGACCTGCAAAGAATAGTGTGGAGGAGTGACCCTAGCCAACCAGTCAAAGACTACAGACTTACGCGCGTCACTTTCGGCACAGCATCAGCTCCATACTTAGCCGTTCGAACTTTACATCAAGTCGCAAATGATGAAGGAACCGTATGCCCTGATGCTGCCAAAATGATCAAGGAGGACTTCTATGTTGATGATCTTATGGCTTCGAATGACAATCTAGAAGATGCAATACACATAGCGAAGAGCGTAGAAGCTATACTACAGAAGGGAGGCTTCACACTACAAAAATGGTGCTCAAACGACGCTAACTTCTTGAGACAATTTGAACCTGCAAAACGGACATCGCATGCCAGTCTAGACATCACCATTCATGGCACAATCACAGCTTTAGGCCTTCGCTGGAACATGGGCAAAGATGTGTTTCAGTACAGTCTTAACTTACCTTCTATGAACAACACGATAACCAAACGTACGATTCTTGCCGACGTCCAACGACTGTTTGACCCACTAGGTTGGTTAGCTCCAGCTATGCTACCAACAAAGCTACTAATACAAAGACTGTGGTTGCAAGGAATCAGTTGGGATGAGGAAGTAGACACAAATGTCAGACAAGACTGGACTGTGCTGAGAAATAATCTTCAACACGTTAATGAAATTGAAGTTCAAAGATGGCTGGGAACCACAAATCATAAAGCAACAAACATTGAAGTTCACGGTTTTTGTGATGCCTCTACCAAAGCCTACGCAGCTGTTGCTTATGTCAGAGTTGAAAGGGGTATGGAAGAAATACAAACACAAATAATAGCTGCAAAGACTCGAGTAGCTCCAGTTAAACCAGTATCTCTCCCGCGATTGGAGTTGTGCGGTGCCCTTCTCTTATCTCGATTGCTCAAACAAATTAAAACAGCAATGAGAATACCAGATGATAAAATATTCGCATGGAGTGACTCCACAATAGTGCTTTCTTGGCTACTTGGAGAACCAACAAGATGGCAAGTTTTTGTAAGAAACCGGGTAGTCGAAATATTGGATAACACAGGATCCAATTGGTTTCATGTACAAACAACCGATAATCCTGCAGATGTTGCGTCACGGGGAGAACATATTCTGGAGTTAAAGGAAGATAAGCAATGGTGGAAGGGCCCACAATGGCTACGACAGAAAACAATAACATTCAATAAACCTGAAAACCTAACCACAAGTTTAGAAAGAAGAGAAGTAATACAAACAAATTTAAAATTAGAAGAAGAAAGTCTAGAAAACCAATTTCATCAATTCGATAGTTTGGAAGAAGTTTTAAAATCAATAACTTATTGCAAAAGATTTCTCAAGGGGAAAAGGACGGTAAACAAAGATGCTGTCATAACTACTGAAGAATTAGATGAAGCACTCAAGGCCTGCATTAGAATAACACAAAAGGAAAGATTCAATGATGAAATTATGAATTTAAGCAAAGGGAACGAAGTAAAAAGGGATAGCAATTAAAATTCCTGAGACCCTACCTGGACAAAGAAAATATACTTAGGGTGGGCGGTAGATTGAGACATGCAGATATACCTGAAGACTCCAAAAACCCAATAATATTAGGCAATCACAGCAATTTATCCATACTTATCGTGAAAGATGCTCATCTCAAGTCTTTACATGGTGGAATTCAAATAATGATGGCCTACCTAAGAACTAAATTTTGGTTAATCAAGGCGAAGACTTTAGTCAAATTCAGAATCCGCAAATGTTTAATATGCTCTAAACATAATGCTACAACAAAAAATCAACTTATGGGTGACTTACCAAAAGTCAGAGTCACTCCAGCCAAACCATTTCTGAACAGTGGGGTGGATTTCGCCGGACCATATCAAGTCTTAGCGTCCCAAGGCAGAGGAGTCAGAACGAATAAGGCGTATGTTTCCGTGTTCGTTTGTATGTCCACCAAAGCCATCCATCTAGAAATGGTTGGCGATCTCACAACGGAATCTTTCATTGGTGCTTTCAAGAGGTTCGTCCCACGACGGGGAAGATGCTCACAGATATGGAGTGACCAAGGCAGAAATTTTGTAGGAGCCAATAAAGAACTGGCAGCTGCTTGGAAGGCGGCAAAATTTGAACTCGAAGGTCCAGTAGCAGAGTCTCTTGCACTGGATGGAACGCAGTGGCACTTCATACCTGCCTACAGCCCTCATGTCGGTGGTATGTGGGAGGCGGGCGTGAAATCTATGAAACACCACATGAAAAGAATTCTGACCAATCACCTGACATTCGAAGAAATGAGCACCCTGCTTTGCCATATTGAGGCGTGCTTAAACTCCAGGCCGCTAAGCCCAATAGATGATGAAGACACAGACAACATAACACCCTTAACACCAGGCCACTTTTTGATTGGCGAAGCACCAATTAATGTCCCTCAACCTAATCTTCAAGACGTTCCAATAAGTCACCTGTCACGCTGGAAGCACATGCAGAAGTTGATTGGAGATTTCTGGCATAAATGGCAAGCAGAATACCTAACCAGTTTACAGCAGAGGCCAAAATGGCTCAAGCAATGCAAGGAGTTTGATATTGGCAACATTGTACTCATCAAAAATGATCAACTCCCTCCTGGCAAATGGGCGTTAGGTCGGATTGTTGCTAAGCATCCAGGCGACGATGGTGTCACAAGAGTGTACAGTGTTAAGGGTGGTGACAGTGTAGTTAAGCGAAGTTTTAACAAGTTGTGTCCATTGCCAATAGACATAGATGATTAATATTACAATTATGTTTAATGTTCCAATACAATCAAATGAATTTATACTGTTGCTTTTATACATAGTGTATGAGTATTTTCATTAGTGTCTATATATGACTTGTGCATATATGCTTTATAATGAAATCTAAATTAATTAGTTACTTAAGTTTGTTGTATTTATGATTTTATAAAGGTCTTTAAGAGCCCTTTGGTGAGCGGCATGTTCGAACCATTTAAAACCATACTGCATGCATGTGTGTACTTATATCTATGTGTGTGTGATCCTTTTGAAATCTGTATGAACAAGTAGCTAGTTAGTATCGAAATAAACACATACGAAGCAACACCTCTTTAAATCTATCTACGTCCTTACAAACAAAACTAAAACGTATCAACAAGGAACACACATTTTAAGTTGGGGAGTGGGGGTCGCTACGTCACTAGTATGTATAAAATCTACGTACTCGTGACATCATGGCACATTTTACCTCAATGTATCGTCGTAATCATTAGATTACGTAAAAAAAGAAAAAATACGTGTCCAATATTTTTTTATAATCTCAAAGACGGACTAAACATATTTTTTTAGTCATCATCCTTATTATTTATAACAACCTAAAAGTCGATTTTATTTTTACATACGGCCGAAATTTTCGCCGCTCGACGACGCTTCGCACCGCTTTGTGTGTTTTGAATGCTAAAGATGTGTGGCGGGATCTCCATCGCCACATACGAACTACGCATCATACTGACGTCACGGAAAATCCTGCATCGCGCAAGCGAGTTTACCGCGCGACGAGTATACTTACAAGGTCCCGACATCAATCATCGGGCAGTTGCCCACCAGACACGGCACCCGTGGTTGGAGGATCCTCCCTTTTCTACTCGAGGATGAGTGAACTTTACACCCTGTTCCTCATGCCTCTATACTGGAAGATGTGAAATAGATACCATACCTACTACTTACATTTGATTGTTGTACGGGCCGCAGTAATGATGTAAGTAGTACCAGTGGAACTATAATTTGTCATATCAGCTATTTATATAGAATTTTTGGGTAAGTAATTTGGCACTGTATGATGGCGCCTGTGACAATTTTTAGATACTTACTCTAACACCACCGCTGCCGCCGCCAGTTGGGTGACCATCACGTGCTGCCGTATCCCTCAAGCAAATCACTCTTAAAACTATAAAAAAAATCAACCTACCGATGATTGAGTATTATACAATTTGGCATATTCGCGTTCCAGTTGGAGATGGATCCACATAGTGCTAGACATCATCAGTTGCTGAACAGTGGGACCGCACCACAGCGCCCACGCCAGGAATGAGACCGCGCTTCTGAAAAGTTATTATGATGCTTCAATATTTGGTACTTTACCCAAGGGCGTCGCCAGCCGATGGCCCAGGTGGTGGGGGGGGGGGGGGGCAAGTTGATATAGGGAGGATGGGAAAAGTATGATTTGTAGGTACAGTCAAGAGTCAGGAGCACATGAAGCTTTACACTTGTAGTGCGAAACTTATCTCTACGGCGCACAATGGGGCCAAAATCGACGCTGATTTTTTTTTCTGCTTGATTTTTGATAAATCTGTTTCAACTCGGTAGTCCCGATAGGAACTGAGAAAAATAATAATTTCCATTTTGGATTGGAAACGGACCTTTCGGGTCGTTTTTCCCAAAGCGATTTAAAACTGTAGAGCTGGAACCTAATAGTTAAAGGTGAAAGAAAAAAAGAAAATACATTTATTTAGCACAGACTTAAACACACACAATATATTTACACAGCAGATAAAACAAATAAAGAGTGTAAAGTGCGATGTAAGCAAAAATTTGATGGGGAGTGTGCCTCAGGGCTGCACCAAAAAGGCCCAGTATAATGACTGGGCATACCACCAACACATAGATACGAATTAGGTACTTCCCCGGACTCCGGATTAGACACCGTTGGGAAATATGGAACTATAAAAACCAAATAAGGGTCGTCCAAATAAATAAAATTGGCTTTATAGATATCTAGTTTCTTTACGTTAAAATGCCTTATTGTCTATTGTTTTTTGGATCTCTAGGGTGGGGCAGCTGCCCTCTTTGCCCCCCCCCCCCCCCCTTGGCGACGCCCTTGTAATCTGTGCCCTTGGTCCTATTTCAATATGTCCCGGTACTTACTAGATTTGACAGACTATAGTATAGAACAACTATTAGTTTAGATAATTTCCTCATGTGAATGTTGATTTGCTTATGTTGCGTTAACAATAGACTATAGCAGCGCGGACGGACTGCTTGGAACAAAATTTTCATTCGAGTTTCGACGAATTCGACAGCGGGCATGATCGGTCAAGAATGTGGAATTTGGTTGCTCTGCATTTGGCAATTTAATTTTTTATTTCTAGGTGGGGCAGCTACGGGTCGTCAGAAGCCTGAAAGTCTGACAACCAGTCTTACCAAGGGGTATCGTATTACCCAGTTATTGGGTTGTGGAGGTCAGATAGGCAGTCGCTCCATGTAAAATACTGGTATTCAGCTGAATCCGGTTAGACTGGAAGCCGACCCCAATAAAGTTGGGAAAAGGCTAGGCAGATTGAGGTGGGGGAGCTGCCCCCCCCCCCCCTGGCGACGCCCTTGAGTTTACCTACTCATTACCTACTTTTTTCTGTGTAAAATTAAATATCTCTTAGGTAGGTATAGGTCAGGGTTGCGAGTCTGTCCGAAAGGGATATCGCGGCCCCGGCACACAGGCAACGGAAGGAACACGGGTGGGTTTTAGTCAGTAAAGGTCTGACACACCCTCCCGCTCCGCCCAGAGCGCGAGAAGTTATTTGATAATTTCCCACCCAAAAAAAAGGTATGTAATGTATAGGTATTTATAACCTAGGACTAAGAATTGTCATAGTGAATCAGGGCCTAGGGCTCAGAGTCTCCTTACAAACATTGTCTCAGGGTGGGTTGCTTCAAAACCCACCCGATTAATCCAGACTAATATCGTTCGTTATAATTACATATTTCCATCATATCGTTAGGTACGGGTCACGTTCTCAAAGAAGACAACCCGCCCTTAATAATGTTGAAGGTGACGACACGGTTGGCGCAGCGGCTGAGTGATCGACTGTTGCGCAACGTGTCGCGGGTTGGATCCCCGCACGGAAAAAATATTTGTATGATCTGCAAGTAGTTGTTCCGGGTCTGGGTGTTAGTGTATGTGAGTTTCTATGTTTGTAAACGCACCCACGATACAGGAAGAAATTCTTAGTGTGGGGCAAAGTTTAAAAAAAAAAAAAAAAAAAAAAGGTATTGTAGATACCTACTTAGCGAACACAGACCTTACTTCCTTTCCCGACTGAACCAGCTCTTTATACATGTATGCCCAGAACCAGTAGCGAGTGGACATTTGCCAGCCCCTCAAGGTATCTTTCATTCTTGGCCCCTTCAGCAGCTTCTCGTTTTCAAAACATCTCAACGTGGCGAAATTGTATTCTTGTTCTACCACCACTCCTTCCGTTGCTGTACTGGAATGTTTTTAAAGTTTAAATAATTTATTACAATCATAGGATTCTTTTTCAAGGGTTGGATCTAAATCGCTTGTGTTAGATCTCAATCGTCACTATCTTCACTAATCTCTTGTAAGTAGGTATAGTACCTACCGAGTATATTATAGTAACCATAGATAAGTAACACAATCAAGATATCGCAGTTAGATAGGTAATAATAGCGCTTTAGGTATTTTCAGACTCGCAATATTTGCACACGTCAATCTCAATATTGTGTACCTACATAAAGAATTTCGATCGCACTATTTTATTAGTCCAAAAATGGTTGTCACTTTGTCAGCGTGATTAATATGTATACCCTGAGGTATACCGTATACCCATGCCAAATTATAGCTTTCTAGTCTTCGATCAATAATGCACTTGATCGAAGTTTCTAGTACTAAGAGTCTCGATGAGCTAAAGCCGCTGACAATATGCGGACGTCGCGATACTATAAGGGTTCCTTGATGACTGTGGAACCCTAAAAAGAGTACCTATTATTTTGGAGAGAATAAACGTTTTTATTATTATTATTTCGTTTATTTGTTTTGTCTTCTTATTTATTTACATTTTTAAATATTTCTTAAAAAACCATATAAAAAAAACATTTAAAAATATAAAAAATAGATGTCCGCCGGTGTCGGGAGCAGGGTCCAAGCTACCGGTGGTTAGGGCTGCAGAGACAGGAACCTCCTCACAATGCGAGCCGTATCGAGTAGTACTGCCTTCTGAATCAGGCCCTTGATCCAACCGCCTAACGACAGCCTCGAGAGATGTTGGTCGAGGCTTTCCGCAATCAGGCCATTGGCCGTTACGACAATCGGCACAATGATAGCCGAGGTCACATCCCACATGTCGACAACCTCGTGTGCTAAGTCGAGATATTTAATTTGTTTCTCTTTCTCAGCTTTCACGAGGTTCCCGTCATGCGGGATGGTAACATCGACTATCATTGCGCGGCGCGCTAATCGGTCTATCACCACTATATCAGGCTTATTGGCTACAATAGTCCTGTCAGTAATGATAGACCGATCCCAGTACAACGTGACATGGTCATTTTCGAGAACTGGGTCGGGCACATACTTGTAATACGGTACCTCAGAGTCAACAAGTTTATATTTCAAAGCAAGTTGCTGGTGAATAATCCTGGCCACTTGGTTATGCCTGTGTAAGTACTCGCCGTTAGCTAGACGCGAACAACCAGAGATAATATGTCTGATGGACTCACCCGGACGATGGCATGCCCGACACACGTCAACCGTCCCGTCCTTCATAATATGTCTCCGATAGTTATTCGTCAAGATAACTTCGTCCATAATTGCACAGACAAAACCTTCAGTTTCCCCGAAAAGGTCACCGAAACGTAGCCAGGATACGGACGCTAAGAAATCTACACCAGGCTCATGAAGAGCCCGATAGTAGCGCCCGTGAAGCTCCTTGCTCTGCCATACCTCCTTGCGGTCATCTGTAGTAAGTATTACAGGTTTGCGCCAGTTCTCTTTAGCCATGGAGAGCGGGGTGAGTCCCTTGTCCACTGCGACCACATCCCGGTGCATACCCACTTCGGCTTTAAAAAAATAATCCCTGAGGCTGCATACCTCGCGGTTGTGGAGGGTCTTAGCGTTTAAAAAGCCTCGACCCCCGCACTTCCGCGGGATGTACAGTCTCATCACCGATGAACGTGGGTGATGCATCCGGTTTGCGGTCAGGAGTGTACGGACCCTTCTGTCCAGGGCGTCGAGTTCGGTCTGAGTCCATTTGAGTATGCCGAAAGAGTACATCAAAACCGGCATGACCCAACCGTTGTAGGCGCGCACCTTGTTTCCGCCCGAAAGAAGGCTAATTAAAACCTTCTTCAGGCGACCAAAGAAGCGCTCCTTCAACGATTGCTTCATGTCAGCAACGTTGATGCCTAACGCTTCCGACATACCCAAATATTTATAGCTTTCGGCTGAGGAGAGGGATCTAAGGTGTATGGAGTCCGAGAGTTGAGTTCCCTCGGATTCCATAATCTCCCCTCGCTTTACATGCATGACTGCACATTTGTCCACACCAAATTCCATCCTGATGGCGCTACTGAATGTTTCAGTTACCTTCAGTAGCTCCATCAGTCGCAATTTGTTGGGGGCAAAGAGTTTCAAGTCATCCATGTAGAGGAGGTGAGATATGACCTGACCACCTCTCCTTAACCGATAGCCTAGACCTGAATCCTCTAGCAGTGTGCTTAGAGGATTCAGGGCTAAGCAGAACCAAAGTGGACTCAAACTGTCGCCCTGAAATATTCCCCGTTTAATCCATACAGGCTCATCATTCCCCTGGATCTGTCGACATCCTGGGTAGCGAAGGACCGTCCTCCATTGCCCCATACACGACATCAGGAAGGTGCGCAGAGTTGCATTTATCTTGTACAACTCCAGCACCCTCATGAGCCATGTATGTGGCACCGAGTCGTAGGCCTTCTTATAGTCTATCCAGCATATCGACAGATCCTTGCAGGATCGACGAACCTGTTGGCTTATGGCCATGTCGATGAGGAGTAGC
Organism: Agrochola macilenta; assembly: GCA_916701695.1. Taxonomy (NCBI): domain Eukaryota; kingdom Metazoa; phylum Arthropoda; class Insecta; order Lepidoptera; family Noctuidae; genus Agrochola; species Agrochola macilenta. Next base: position 13,920,797 of record OU753562.1, read on the forward strand.
TCCTTAGTTCCGCGGGACCCATTCCTACATCCATTTTGAGAGGCAGACATAACCGAGTTATTGTCAATGTGTGTGTTAATTTTCGCTCTCAAAATGGATGTAAGAAGTTTATAAACTGTCGACAAACATGTGATCGGTCTATAATTCTTGGGTTCCGCGGGACTACCTGACTTATGGAGCAGGTGGGTAACGCCTGTTGTAAGGAACTGTGGTAGCGACCCAGTCTCTAAGGATGACTGGAATTGAGATGCCAGGCAAGTGTGTGAACTAATTAGCCATTTTAGCCAAAAGTTGTGCAGTCCGTCCGGTCCCGGTGATTTCCAGTTCGGTAACGGACGGGCTGCACTGGCTATATCTAATGGCGTGATTTGCACCTTATCCATTTCTGGTATAGTTTCACACACTCGCTCGACATCCTGCATCCAGCCAGCCTCAGCGTGACAGACGGGTACCGACCATATGCTGCGCCAGAATGCACTCGTGGCGGCATCATCTGGGCGGCACACGTCTGTCACATTTTGTTCAGGCCGCTCCCAAGCTCTATATACCCACCTCTCATCGCTCTGGAACATGCGATTCTGCGTGTATCGGTCAACCCGCCGCTTATACCGTCGAATTCGGCTCGCCCATGCACAAACTTTCTGCTTCAGGAAGTCGATGCGCTCTGTAACACGGGACATGTATTCTTGAGGACTGATTCCAGTCCCCGAGAATGCCTGCCTTACAAAGCGCATCACTCGTGGTCGTGTATTGCCCTCCCTGAAGCAGTATAGTTTGCCAATGAGGACCCTGGTCCCATCAATACGTCGCTCGATCCTGCACTGCCAGGCTGGTACGGCTGGTTTTGGTCGAGTAGCTCCGTCACAGTTTGGGAACTTGACGTTAGCTAAACGACATGCCGCAACAGCCGCACAATACAGGATCGAGTGTGTATCAATGAGATCCTCGCTGCTCTCGAAGAAATTCTTAAGCTGCGAGTCCAAGGCACACACCAGCGCCCTATTTTTTTTGTGCATGGGTAAGCGTGGAAGTCGGGGTCTAAGTTCGGTCGGGGTGTGCCTATACTCGCGCAACGCATCCTCCAGTGCGCTCCTCAGTCGGACGTTGCACTGGCTACTTACTGTGTCAACCCTATCATCCTCTTCTGCAGCACCATGATTGAACCGCGGCGGGATTGCATCAGTATTTGACGTTTGTGCCGCGGTTTGTGCCGGAGTTGATACGATATGGTTGCTCAGTACCTCTGAGCGCAGCCTATCAAGTGCGGCATCGTCCAACCTATGATTGCGTTGGATGACACGCACCTGATCCGACAGTCGTTGGGCCGAGACGTTGACGGTTGGCTCTAGTTCCTGAAATAGAGACAGCATCCTAACACGGTACGCAGTGAGGTTAGTTCCTCCCTCTGTAGACCCGTAATATGCGCGCATGACGTTCTCGTTCATAGACTGAGTCCATCTCATGCGCTGCACACAACCACCGGCAGCGGGGACCCGGCTCGAGGCCGGTTGGCCCCTAAGTCCCAAGCTTCTCGGTGGCCGGCCTCTCCCCTGCCGACGTACAGGTGTTGGCGACGTCGGCGGGGAAAAATACTCGTCACTCGAGCTCGACACAACTACCGCGGCCGTTGTCGTCACAGCGCTCACGATGGGGCTGGATACCGGCGGCGGCGAGGCGGAGCTGAGCGACGAGTCCGGAGGTGGTGGGCGTGCTCGTGCAGCAGATCTCGTCAACATTTAGTTTTCATTCCGTTTTCATAGCTTTTATTGGAGGTGACATCTGTCACTTCACCTCCGTTATGATATTTTTTCATTAGGTCTATTTATGTGGTGCATTTTGTTATTTTTTATGTTTTATTTTGATTTAAAGGTTTTAAGCTTGTTTTCGGGTTCTGATATAACAAAAAAAATACTGCGTCGTGAATAAAACTATGAAAATTCAGGGAACTATTTTTCTGACGTGTTGACGTTTTTGTGTTGCCAGTGATTATTTTATTATATATTATTATTATTTCGTTTATTTGTTTTGTCTTCTTATTTATTTACATTTTTAAATATTTCTTAAAAAACGATATAAAAAAAAACATTTAAAAATATAAAAAATAGATGTCCGCCGGTGTCGGGAGCAGGGTCCAAGCTACCGGTGGTTAGGGCTGCAGAGACAGGAACCTCCTCACAATGCGAGCCGTATCGAGTAGTACTGCCTTCTGAATCAGGCCCTTGATCCAACCGCCTAACGACAGCCTCGAGAGATGTTGGTCGAGGCTTTCCGCAATCAGGCCATTGGCCGTTACGACAATCGGCACAATGATAGCCGAGGTCACATCCCACATGTCGACAACCTCGTGTGCTAAGTCGAGATATTTAATTTGTTTCTCTTTCTCAGCTTTCACGAGGTTCCCGTCATGCGGGATGGTAACATCGACTATCATTGCGCGGCGCGCTAATCGGTCTATCACCACTATATCAGGCTTATTGGCTACAATAGTCCTGTCAGTAATGATAGACCGATCCCAGTACAACGTGACATGGTCATTTTCGAGAACTGGGTCGGGCACATACTTGTAATACGGTACCTCAGAGTCAACAAGTTTATATTTCAAAGCAAGTTGCTGGTGAATAATCCTGGCCACTTGGTTATGCCTGTGTAAGTACTCGCCGTTAGCTAGACGCGAACAACCAGAGATAATATGTCTGATGGACTCACCCGGACGATGGCATGCCCGACACACGTCAACCGTCCCGTCCTTCATAATATGTCTCCGATAGTTATTCGTCAAGATAACTTCGTCCATAATTGCACAGACAAAACCTTCAGTTTCCCCGAAAAGGTCACCGAAACGTAGCCAGGATACGGACGCTAAGAAATCTACACCAGGCTCATGAAGAGCCCGATAGTAGCGCCCGTGAAGCTCCTTGCTCTGCCATACCTCCTTGCGGTCATCTGTAGTAAGTATTACAGGTTTGCGCCAGTTCTCTTTAGCCATGGAGAGCGGGGTGAGTCCCTTGTCCACTGCGACCACATCCCGGTGCATACCCACTTCGGCTTTAAAAAAATAATCCCTGAGGCTGCATACCTCGCGGTTGTGGAGGGTCTTAGCGTTTAAAAAGCCTCGACCCCCGCACTTCCGCGGGATGTACAGTCTCATCACCGATGAACGTGGGTGATGCATCCGGTTTGCGGTCAGGAGTGTACGGACCCTTCTGTCCAGGGCGTCGAGTTCGGTCTGAGTCCATTTGAGTATGCCGAAAGAGTACATCAAAACCGGCATGACCCAACCGTTGTAGGCGCGCACCTTGTTTCCGCCCGAAAGAAGGCTAATTAAAACCTTCTTCAGGCGACCAAAGAAGCGCTCCTTCAACGATTGCTTCATGTCAGCAACGTTGATGCCTAACGCTTCCGACATACCCAAATATTTATAGCTTTCGGCTGAGGAGAGGGATCTAAGGTGTATGGAGTCCGAGAGTTGAGTTCCCTCGGATTCCATAATCTCCCCTCGCTTTACATGCATGACTGCACATTTGTCCACACCAAATTCCATCCTGATGGCGCTACTGAATGTTTCAGTTACCTTCAGTAGCTCCATCAGTCGCAATTTGTTGGGGGCAAAGAGTTTCAAGTCATCCATGTAGAGGAGGTGAGATATGACCTGACCACCTCTCCTTAACCGATAGCCTAGACCTGAATCCTCTAGCAGTGTGCTTAGAGGATTCAGGGCTAAGCAGAACCAAAGTGGACTCAAACTGTCGCCCTGAAATATTCCCCGTTTAATCCATACAGGCTCATCATTCCCCTGGATCTGTCGACATCCTGGGTAGCGAAGGACCGTCCTCCATTGCCCCATACACGACATCAGGAAGGTGCGCAGAGTTGCATTTATCTTGTACAACTCCAGCACCCTCATGAGCCATGTATGTGGCACCGAGTCGTAGGCCTTCTTATAGTCTATCCAGCATATCGACAGATCCTTGCAGGATCGACGAACCTGTTGGCTTATGGCCATGTCGATGAGGAGTAGCTCCTTAGTTCCGCGGGACCCATTCCTACATCCATTTTGAGAGGCAGACATAACCGAGTTATTGTCAATGTGTGTGTTAATTTTCGCTCTCAAAATGGATGTAAGAAGTTTATAAACTGTCGACAAACATGTGATCGGTCTATAATTCTTGGGTTCCGCGGGACTACCTGACTTATGGAGCAGGTGGGTAACGCCTGTTGTAAGGAACTGTGGTAGCGACCCAGTCTCTAAGGATGACTGGAATTGAGATGCCAGGCAAGTGTGTGAACTTTATTATTATTATTATTGTTATTTTTAAAATAACTTATTTTGTTCTTTTTGCGGAAAATCATTAAAATAAAAAAACGATATTAGGACATTCCACGCTCTTACTTATAATCTTAAGACATTCTAAGTAAATCAGAGTTCAAATCTATGAAGAAGTTATTTATTATCTATTTCAATAAAGCCCTGTTTCTCTCTTCCCGTCAGGGAACAGGGCTTTACAACTGTGTCCAAAACCAGGGACATTTTTAACCTATAGGGCCACTTAATGTGTTACAAAACACTGTAAAATGAAGTAAAATTGTGCTTTCGGGGGTTTTGTCGCTATAGGTACCTACGTAGTTTCAAACCTTTTAATCTGCAGCTATGCCAAGTCGACTGGCCATTCGTCCAAGTGCTGAGATGTCTTTATCAAAACGCGACAATGACCGTCCAAATTCAGGATCAGCGAACTGAACATGTCCCCCTGCGTCGAGGAGAGAGACAAGGGTACGTAATTTTTATTTATTTATTTATTTACTTTCAAGGTTCACCCACAGCACATACATATACATAGAGATAGTAAATCAGACGGTAATATTCTAATATAATATATATACAATTACAGGTAAACACAACATCGACGCCAGATTACCGCTTACTTACTAACTGTACAATTTATTTAGAAAATATAAAAGAAAGAAAGACAAATAATTAAGTTACGAAAATAAAATAAAATAAAATTAAAATAAAAAATATGACAGAGTAGATTGGATTTGCACCATTAATCAAAAAATTACGACTACGTTTCATTGGTGTGTAGGGAGGCCAAGATTCTCGATTTGAACTTCACTTTAAGGTCATTCTATATATCAGCTTCGGGTACGGACTTATTAAATGAATTAAGATTTCCACACATCTTAATGAGTGGTGAGTTGAGACCTATGTTTGTAGAGGTAGTAGGGCGCTGTATTATTGTGGTTATGGGAAAGCGTGGAATTCTAGGCGGAACCTTTAATAAAATGCGAGATAGCAGCTCACTACAATCTATGCGACCGTTCACTAGTTTGTGGAGGAACATACGGCTGTGCATAAATCTTCGTTGCCGTAGTTAGGTCATCTTGAAAAATTTCAGACGCTGTTGATATCACATCTATGAGATAAGCTAGGGGATATAAAAGCAAGGTGTTTAGTGAAAGCCCGTTGTATGCTCTCCAGACGCTGAGAATGTATTGCGTAAAAAGGGTCCCAGGCAACACTGGCATATTCCAGCTTGCTACGCACTAAGGTATTGTATAGGACCATTTTAGTTTTAATAAATCTAAATTCTTACGTATTACGTTTAAGAAAACCTAACAATTGGGCAGCTTTTTTAACGCAACTGTCTACATGTTGCTTGAATGTCAATTTTTTATCCATGATCACTCCGAGATCCCGAATCTCATCAACCTTAGTTAGTGTTTCGCTATTGATTTTATATGATGTCACACTAGCTTGCTTCTTTTTTGTGAATATAATGTGGAAAATTTTTTTAACGTTTAGAGCCATGCCATTTTTATTGCACCAATCTTGTATCTGATCTAAGTCACTTTGAATTGCGGCTGAGTCGTTCGGTGACTTTATTGTCTTATAAATCTTTAAATCGTCAGCGAACATTAAAAACTTACAGTTTTTGATTTGTTGTGCTATATCATTAATGAACAACGAGAACAAAATTGGCGCTAGATGGGATCCTTGCGGTACTCCCGAGATAGAAACATATGATTGTGATGTGTAACCATTCAAAACAACAGTCTGTGACCGCTGCTGTAGGTTAGGTTAGGTGACGTTGAGTTTACTAAGTAAAAGAATATTCGGTAAGTTACTTACCCAAGGTCAAGCAAGCTTAATTTTGTAGAGGGTCCATGGCCAGGCAATGGGTGCGTCTTAGCGGGGTAAATACCGAAGTAAGCCTCAGTGCAAACGCTAGTGCACAACAACATCACAACTTGGCACTGAAGCACGTACGCTAACATCTGAGGAATATTGTACAGGTAGCGGAAGTCGGTGCCATGGCTACGGTAGAAATCATTTTCATAATATACCTGTAATCAATAGAGGTACGGCAAAAAATCGTCTTCATTCTTTATCACCTAAGGTCGCTCGCTAACCTAACTGTAAAAGAGTCTATAACGTTACTCTGAGATAGCTCTGCTCTCAAGGGCGGATCCGGGGGGGGGGTCATGGGGGTCATGACCCCTCCTAGGCTGGGTCTAGTTCAACCACTGATCACTTTTATAATCTTTTAATAAATTAATTATATGACTATGTGCTATTATTATAATAATATGATGCACCAGCCCCCTAATTGCGTAACACACTTTCAATCTCAAATTGTCATTTTAAGTGTCTTACGCAATTACCCCGCACATCATTCATCTATATATTATGTCGCAGGCAATTTGTATAAATCCGCTTTTTACAAACGGCGTCGTCCGTTTGCAAACGCTCGCTGTTTTGAAATATGCCTAAGGCAAAATGTAAATTGTCTAGTCACTTATAATAAGAGTATGCCATAACATTTGATGGACAATTCAAACGCCGTTTACAAAATGCCGCGGCAAGTCGAAGTCTTTAGTTATCCGGCACGTAAAAAAGTAAGGTGTCCATGGAATCTGATGCTCGGAGGACTCCTGTGGAATATTATTGATACAAAAAAGTCGAAATTTTTTGATCTGCAATAAATAATTTACAATTTAACGCAAAAAATTGTAAAACATTTTAAAAGAGTAACGGTGGAGTTTCTTGCCCATTCTTCTCCATACGAAAACTACCTTTTGGAAGGCGACTAGAATGTTTTTTTTTTGTTGTAAATTTTTACGTTCAAAATGCCGTTTAAGGGCCCTATTTGAAATAAATGATTTGGCTTTGACTTTGGGTAGGTAGTTAGGTAGGGTAGGTAGGTAGGTAGGTAGGTAGGTTAGGTAGTTAGATAAGTAGGGCAGGTAGGTAAGTAGGGCGGGACATTAATGTAGGTAGGTAGGTACGTAGGGTAGGGACAGTCTTTTTTAAAGTTTTCCAAACAAGTCTGAATGTTCTAAATAATTTGAGGTAATTTTTAGGGTTCCGTACCTCTAAAGGAAAAAACGGAACCCTTATTTATAGGATAAATTCGTTGTCCGTCTGTCAGTCTGTCACGACCCTTTTTCTCAGGAACGCGTGGAGGTATCAAGTTGAAATAACATCAAATACGTAGGGTCTGTGGTCCCTTGTAGCTCTAAAAAATCAAGCGTCTACGCAATAAAAACTACGGCCATTTATACGACATAATTATTTTGATACTCGCAAATAAATTATAGCCTACAGGGTGGCACTTCCTGTTAACCTAGAATGATGAAATTTGGCAAGAAGCAAGGTTTCATAACACAATTAACGGGAAAAGTCTGAAAATTGGTAATCTGTAGTTTTACCACACAAAAAAAACTTACACTTGCAGAGAAATTGACCGTGACGACTATCGATGTATGGGAGAACATGTTTTTCAACTACAATATTACAAGTTTGTTTTTGTGATAAATTCATCCCAACTACTGAACCCTTCATTGTGCATGGTCCAACACGCACTTGATTGGTTTTATTCTCAGAACGTCGGACATCACAAGCAACAAACTATCTTGTTCTTATAGTAAATAAAATTATAACCCGTATTCGTTCGAAGTTTATTTTTTTGTTTCTGTTTGGCTAGTCTGTCTATCATAAAAAAGTATGTTGGAGTTTCTTTCTTACGAAATGTATGGGAAAAGTTTTGTGCGATTTCTGACTTTTCTAGTACGCAAACCTCAGTTGGTCCAGTAGAGTTTTTTGATCCTTATAAGAAACACTTTTCAAATCGATCCTCGATTGGCATCAAAAAAAGTTTTTGTGAAAACTGCCCATTATCTTGCTGACTGTATTTTTTTTTCAAAATCTGTCAGGGCAGATCAAAAAGTTAAGGACAGTCTCCTAAGATCGTTTTATTCTAGCGACAACGGATAAGGTAGCTGCCCTTACTGCCCCATCTCAAAAATCCACCCTGTATAAGTTCAAAAGAAAATATTAAGTACCCACACATGGTGGATGTGCTTAAATTTTCGAGCTCTCTACGATCGCACTTGCATCCTATAATATATTCTTTTGACTCTCAAACTTTTCTGCTTATGTCGACAAAGCAACTCCTACTTCCGTGAGAATGTATAAAAGAAACCTAACCGGGAATTCCGAGACGGGGTGCAAAATCTTTCAAGCTCGCCTTGCCCGCCCTTACATTCTACATTCACAGCATATTGAGGAGGTGAAAATGCACCTCCCTGAAAAAAAAATCCTGTCGGCTTCAAGGTCCCTGTTGCTGGTAGAGTATAATTACGCACGTTATACTTTCATTTTATTTTTGTTCATTCGTTGTCGGTATTTTTTTTTCCAAAAGGGATACTAGAAATACGTATTTTTGTTTTGCCGCCCCGTGCCCCTGACAGGCTTCGTCCGCCACTGATTGGAGCCTGTCCTGAAGTCCTGACGGGACCTCGACTATGTGACCCCCCCTGAGTCGAAGGCTGGATCCGCCCATGTCTGCTCTGCTCTGGTTAGCTTTCATGATTCATTTATAGGTAGATACTGCAACATGTAATACTAAAAATCAAGCTACCATCGAAAGGCTAGTCTCAAGCTAATATATGTGACTTATTTCGTGCTTATTTCTTTTACCTTTTATGAAATGTAGGTATAATGTAATGTATCATACCTGAACAGGAAATTGCAATCTTAGCACCATGTATAATAAGCCAAATACAAAAGCCTTTTTTAATTTCTGTTCTGTTATTATTCTACAATTCCCTAGCATGCCAAAGGGTGTTTTAAAGTGTTCATTAAATATTTGCCACCTGTAATAAGGCCCTGAAAAGCAAGAAGTTTTGTAAAAAAACAAACAGTTAAGTATTCCTTTACCTTTAAGGGCTACTTAATTACTCAAGTTATTAGATACCTGCGAGGGGGACACTGAAAGTTCTTAGAAAATCAAAAACTGAACAAACTAGCAAGTTATTAGTTTTATTAAGTATACGTACGCACACGTACGTACAGCATACGTACGTACGTATATTTTCAAAATAGTGTCCATTGTCTCCATTTACATCAATACATCGCTGCATCCGATGGAACCTCTGAGAAAAGCACTTTGCCCACTCGTCCTTAGGGGTCTCTTTGACGGCATTTTGAAACGCAGCCACTGCTTCCTCGGCGTCCATAAAACGAAATCCTCGAAGTTTTTCTTTTATTTTCGGAAATAAATAAAAATCGCAAAGTCTGGGCTATAGGGCGGGTGACCCAGTAATTCCACGTCTGACGTCGCCAAGTAGTCGTGGTGAAGGAGGATCCTACTGCGAGGTCGTTTCTCCCGAATTTTTTCCAAGACAAGTGGCAAACAATTGTTAGTGTACCACTCTGCAGTAACTGTTTTTCGATCCTCTAAAACAATTGTTGCGTAATGACCTGTCCTTCCGAAGAACGAGGACACCATCCTTTTTCCCACGCTTCGACATCTCTTCACTTTAGTTGGCAACTCCTCGGAAGGAAACACCCAGACAGCAGACTGTCTCTTAGTTTCAGGATAATAACAATAGATCCAGCTTTCGTCACCCGTAAGTATGTCGAACACAGCATTTGAGTCACCTCCGTTAAATCTGTGAACCATTTCACGACACCAATCAACACGACGGAGTTATTGGGCCTCTGTCAAAATATGAGGTACCTATCCACCGGGCATAAAGCTTCCTGACCGCTAAATGTTCATGGAGGATTTTGTGCACTTGACTCATACCGATACCTAAGCTTGTCCGAATCTGCTAATAAGTCACTCTTTTGTCAGTCTCTATCATACGCCGCACAACACTGATGTTATCTTCAGTCGTCGCCGTAGAAGGCCGTCCCTCACGTAGATCATCGGTGAGATTAGTGCGACCACGTTTAAACTCATTAAACCAGTTGTAAACAGTAGCACGAGATGGGGGCTTCATCGTGAAAGGCCAATCGAAGTCTATCATAACTCTCTTGTTGACTTATATGACATCGAAAGTCATAAAAAAATCATTGAACGAAAATTTTCTCGCGTTAAATTCATGCTGACGTGACACAGACAATTTTCAATTTGCCGCCAAATCGTAAACAAATGACAAATTAATAAAATACATACACAATAATTTACTTGGCAAAGAGTTCCATTTTCAAAATTACTTATTAAACTTATTTTTTTATTATATCGTTTACAAGTGGCCAGTTCTAAAAACTTACAGTGTCGCCCTCGTACCTAAGTAAATAGGTATGGTCACTGAACTCTAATAATAGGTACCTTTGTGCAAGCCAATAAAATAATAGGCATAAGAGATTATTTCCGCAGCGCTGAGTTGCTCAGGCTCGCAAGCCAAGTCTCCGTTACTAATTCTAGAAGCTGACTTTACCGCAAGGGCGTCTTGTCGAAGTTTTGGGTCAGATCTGGCAAGTATTAAATCTGTTATTGTTTGACGTTTGTATTTCTCAGCCATGGTTATCTCACATGCTAGTCCTACCAGACGGAGTGCTATCACCTGGTGGATCCAAAGCATGTAGTTTGTTGTAATATCCATGGTATAGTTCATGTATATTAGATAGAGCCATGTGTAAGCTAAGCTTAATTGATGAAGGTATCTGGAAAGAGAGCAGTCATAGCAATAAAACAATTAACTAGATAATATTTTGATTATTTGGGGAAGTTTCAAAGTTCCCAGTCACTAGTCTTTTCACAGCCCGCTTGACCAAACGTGGACGTCGGCGACTTCAGATTTGCGAGGCCTCTTTCATTTCCCAGACAAAGGAAAAAGGTTAAATTGAATGAGCTGAATTATACACTATTAAACAAACACAAAAAAAAAAACATAAATTAAAATAGACGAACTTTTCGACTTTGTCTCACTTTTTTTTTTCAAGAGTAATAGCTAACACCAGCCGTTATTTCTAAAGCAGAAAAGTTTGAGAAGCAGGATGCAAGAGCGAGCAAAGCGAACACGATTTGAGCACGCCGCTACGGATGGTTTAAATTAGGTTGGGTTATATTTACAGTAATTGGAGATGTTTTGTTATGTTATACAGAAAATGTACGATTTTGGCCTTGTTTGGGATTTGATTAAAAAGTACTTCTCGAGATTTGCTCCCCCCCCCCCCCCCACCCCCACCCCCACCCCCAGGACGAGGAGCCGGGGGAGAAATAAATACGAATAACTAAACTTTGAATAACTTGTAAAACTTATTTGCGAGGCTCCCGCAGGCGCGAGGAGGTCGGCGGTTGCTGACGTCGCCGACGTTTAGCGCCGCCACTATACAGGAGGTTCACTCCGCAAAATCACTTAAATAAAAAGCGACTCTTGTTACGATACAATAAAGTGCAATTCAGGTCGCACAGCGCTAATAACTTACAGTTATATATTATATTCACCTATAAGTAGCCTCTCTTTCTATTGCGTAACTCTTATATCTTCTGACTACGGTACACTCACTGAATTGGCCCGACAAGACGGGCCCGACGCGTACTTGTAGCTTCATACCTAAAATGGGGAGTGAACCATCTGTATTCATTTATCGTATAACGTCCAGCAGTTAACGATAATACGTAGGTATTACTTACTTTGCTGGCGCATTCACCAGGTTGATGAGGCCAATATTAATCATTTGAATTAACTTACTTACCGCTTATTGCAGCATTTGATAATGACAATGTTCCCCCAGACGATTAACACGGAGTGTAGTATGTAAGACCCGCATATCATAAAAGTTATGAGTACGCCGAGGCCCGTCCCGTAGGCGCGTTTCGCAATAGGATCGCTCAGGTTTTTATATGATCCCGCTAATATTATGCATGCTAGTAGAGATAAACAGTATACTAAGTCAGAGCAGGAGACCATTTTATTTTGCGTTGCCTAACGGATAACATTTTTAATGTTTGTTGTTATTGCAGATTGTTTGATAATATTGTCTAAATGACAGTGACAACAGTTGACAAAATGTATCAAGTTTTTTTCTAAACGGTTTTCAAGGTAATCAATTTCATTCAGTTTCGTATCTTTGGAAGGCGTACGAGGGGCCGAAGTCAACTCGCAGAGGTTAGACGTTTTTAATTAAATGAGGCACCAACCGATATCCCTGTATGTACTATGCAAGTGCACCCAAAGACAACCCCAGGTTGGTGTAGGACTATTGCAGGAAATGGAAACAAAGATTTTGGACTATGGGTTTGGGTGGCTAAAGTTGAATGGTGAGTTGGAACTATGGAAGGACTATGGCCCCTGCTTGATCAATGTTTTATACGTACACGGATAGAATGGCAAGGGGTGACTTGAACACTCAATAAGCGTCGGATCACACCGGAATGGCAGCGGCCGGCAGCGACGCGGCGAGCACTTTCAGTGTGAAATAATTTTAAACTTTATCTTCATACTTAAAAGACCAGTATCGCTTGAAAAGCTTGAAAGGTCTCGAGGCCGCCCGTGGTGACGCGAGCGGCCGCGCGCCACGCGCATCTTGTCTGGTTTTGCCTGCGGCTGCCAGCGGCGACGCGAGGCCGCTCGCAGCACCGCGGGCGGCCGCGCGTATGTAATGTAGAAACTAAACTAGTCGAGAGGAGACTAGGCGCGTGGGATCTGGAGGTCGCGCGAGGCAGCCAGCGGACGCTGGCAGCCACTGCCGTTCCGGTGTGACTCGGCCCTAATGGGCCACCGGAAACTGTCGCTAGCACTTAGTGACGTAGCGACAAGGGGGCAACATATCCTGAGGTGCTTGAGGAGTGGAGAGGAATTCCACGGCTTTCAGAACAATTATTATTTTAATTTTGATTTAAATTATTGTTTTGGTTCAAGTTTAAATTTTGATTTTAATTTTTGTTATTTTAATTTGTATGTGTTATTTTATTACGAGTACTATAAATATTTTTAATCGTGTTTTTTATGGATCATGTGGTCTGCAATAAAGATTTTTATTTATTTATACCTTAGGCAAACTACGAGGATTCCTTTACCACAAAAAAAACTCTAGTTGAAGGACTAATCCGAAATACCCATAACATAAGCCTCGAGTTGTTGGCAAAACCTGGATTAGCTTCGTGGGCAAAGCAGTAAATTTAGTTGATTGTGAACATAATGTGTGTGAAGATGTGTTCCTTTAAGTTTTGTATAGCAGAAAATGTAACTCGTCATTCTTCGACATACGGTTTACAGTTGGGATATTAGTTTTATTTCTCAGACGAGCCCAGAAAATTGTAGTGATGACAGAACTTGGCTGAAATCTACCTGCGTAGAAGTGTAAGCGATATCCCTAACAGAAATTAAAAACCAAGTGATTAAATAAACAATTTACTACACATAATGTAGGTTCACAATAAAAATATTTTCTAACAGAGGTATGTAACAGTTTGTCTGATGCAGACATAGCCGGTGCTATCGAATTTTTTTTTTTTTACATTTGTGTCGGCATAAGTAAGCAATCTATCAGCTCTCAGTAAATGGGGGCGAACAATATAGTGCGCAGAAAATAAATAAAAACTTTTAAATGCATCATATTACCACCATTATAATCTAATTTGGCATACCGGAATGTTGATTATCCCCGACTACTTTGGCCTTCAAATTCATAAAGGATTTTGAAAATGCAACTCAAATTTTAGTTTTTTATGTGCTAACTAATACTACATGTCATAGCCAATATCTCATGCTTGTTTTCTACAACAATTACTTTTTAAAGCGGTATTTCATTACGCGAAAAATAGCAACTAAGCTCGTACTAGATATATTCGTATATGAAGAAAATATACCAGGAGGAAGATTACTACTGTCACAGATACATCTATTCTATGCAAACGTTTGAAACATATCACAATAGAAAGATTTTATCAAGAAAACAACTAACCTATAATACTGTTTAGCTGTAATAGCTATTACATTATACATATAAATTACTTAGTTTCAATAAAATCAATAAATGTAGTAAAATTTATTTGACTAGCATCTAAATTCTATAACAAAACGATGTAAGTAATATATCCATGGATTATTTGATTAAATATGCATCGCCCGCATTCAATCAATGCATACAATTGTAAAAATAAGAAGCAAAGCAATGCTAATTATACTATTTATAATTCACAGATTATACAATTTTCAATAAACAATTCTTAGTTCTCATCGCTACATATCAAGCTATACATTTCCAGTATTAGCTGACCTCTCAGTTTACGGAAATCCCATACAATGCGAGATCGCGCTTATTATAATAATAAATATGTATAGTTTGATATGTAGCCGTGTGTTCAGTATCGGAATAGCATCAAAATGAAGACATTCAAGTTGAAATTTACATCTCACCCTGATAACCATGTTCTAAGTATTGCTCAGCTTCTTATATTACGCCAATGTCCGTCATTGACCTATCACGAATATGGAAAATCATAAGATACAATATATACGCCTATAAAACAATCATGGCAACGAATGTAACACCATCGTGATAATAAAATAAACTAAATCTGCATCAGACTCAAAACAATTAATAACTAAAATTTGCATTGCTATACAATTATTATAAAACATACACAACATACAAATGTCATTGTGGCCAGGCCATAATAAATCGTCTATGGAATAAATACTTACTAAAATGGTTCCCACATAAATTTATGGACATTGAACATGCTTTAATTATTTTTCATCTAAATATTGCCTTTACAACTATTGTTATTAATCACACCTAAATGTTGTTAGAAAAGTATTGCCTCTAAATATTATATGAAAAAGAGATTTTTATTAGATCTACTTACATTTTTTCTATTTATATATAAATAATGTTGAAACTTAATATGAACAGTTGGTTCCGAACACAACAGACAAATGTTATATTTAAGTACCATTATAATAAATAAAGAAATTGTTCCGCGTTACGTTATATTTAAAGGAACTATTTGTAACAGTTAACTTAGACAACACCGCGTAAGAGAGCAACCGGAGACAACAGCACGTGACCACGTAGCTCGTAGAACATCTCCACTGTGTGCAATATATTATCAGAGTCGTAACCAAAGTGCTAGAATTTCTAATTACGATATAAATCGATTAATTTGAAGCTTCTATATTATACGCACAACGAACAATCCAATTGCATTAAAATTGTCAAGACTCACTAATTTTAATTTTAACCGACTCGACCGATTACTCATTACGTTTTATTACTTTATTTTATATATTTTTGATCTATTGCACAAACACATATAGATAGTCGCTATGCTTATCTACTCGAATTATAAGTTATTAAATTTTTACAATACCTACCACAGAGTTAAATACAACATCCAGAACGTTACGTTAATAATTACAAAATTCAATCGGTGCAAACGATTACAAAAGTTACTATTTATCCACAATCGAAAATCACTGGAGGTAAACGAAATATATATTTATATATCGTACTTTTTAATTTGATCGGTCCTATCACATTAATTCGTACAACAATAAAATGCGATCAGCATTCATTTTATTAATAATTGGCAGTCCTAAAGAGTCACTAAGAGTTCATCGCGCGCGCGGCGGGGCGCGGCGCGGGGTCGCGTCAACTGTGTGTGCGTGAGCGCTGCGAGCGATGCGAGCGCCACGACCGAGGCGAGCGGGGAGCGCGCGGGGCGCGCGGCCTTGCGCTCGCTCACTTGATAAGTTGCGCCGCACTCTTGGAGCGGCGGAACATCTTCGCGCCCTTGTTGGGCGCGGGAAGCTCATGCTAGTTGGCCCCGTTGGGCGCGCGCGCGAGTGCGGGCGAGGGCTGCGGCGCGGGCGGCCGCACCAGCGACATGGCGTCTTTGGCGCCGTCCGTGCCGTAGATCTTGCCCGCCTTGCGCGCCATGGACGCCAGCAGCTCCTGCGAGCACTTGTGCGCCGACCGCAGCGATAGCGCCCACTCCTTGAGCCCGATTTCATCCTGCAAACAAAATCGAGGTCTTAGAAATTATGAAAAACAAATTTCCCTCTATTCAGAAAAAAATACTCCTTCAAATTGCAATATAGAAGTAATCCCTGATTTTTTTTTGCTGCTGATTTGGGAAAGTACTCAAGTATAAATGGACGAAATCTCTGACAAATTACTAGTTTAATTTTGCTCGTGGATTGGTCCATTGTTATCCAGAAACTGATGTTATAAATTCTTGAAATAATAAAATTACGTAATACATATAAATCCTTACAGTATTAGTGAGCACGACTTTAGTATCATTCCTGGTCCTCAGTACAATGCACTGTTCACCCTTGATGGACACGAGGTCCGAGGACACATCCTCAACAGAGTCCAACAGGATCATCTCGGGCTTGGCACTGTTCTCGAGGTGAAGTTCCAACCGGTTGGGGTACAGCTTGGCATAGCGCGTCTGCCACGCGCTTGCGAACGGTCCGCCAAGCTTCTTTATGTACCCGTGCAGTATGCAGTCCGATTCTGTAATGTACGCGTAAAGTCAGTAACATCCCTTACATATTATAAAACAAAGTCCCCCGCCGCGTCTGTCTGTCTGTTCACGATAAACTCAAAATCGATTAACCGAACGGATTTTCAAACGGTTTTCACCAATGGACGGAGTGATTCATGAGGAAGGTTACTTATACTTGTATAATTCATTAAGGTTTCGTGAAAATTGGCTGAAATATTACTAACATTGTTGAAGATATCGGAAAACATCATGGCGACTGGGAGCTTTACTGGCGTGCGTGTAAACCGTAAAGTTCTACAGGCTTGTACACCTTAAAAAGTTCAACAAAAATGTCCACGATAGCAAATGTCTATCTTTAAGGTTGACCCACAGTAACCATAATAATCTTTCAGAATTTGATAAAAATTTCATGGTTATTTCCAAAGCTATTTTGACTGGTTGTCCTTATCCAATAAAATATATTATTTAATGTGAGCATTTAATTTTGATTATAAAATATGCCTTTACATCATATCATTTAAATTAATACTTTAAAAAATATCACAGATTCAAAATTGCGCGTAACAAAATAAATATGGTCGACGGCGGCGGGCGCAGCGCTCGGAGTCAACGACCTTTTAATGGGCTTTTAGGTATGCGATCATTGCTTTGCTTCCTTTTAATCCCGGTAGTACGTTCCCGTGGGTTATTTTACGACATCCACGCGAGCGAAGCCACGGGCAAAAGCTAGTAATACATAAACGTAACTCGTACAGCTAAAATACTAGTTGGTGGTGAAAGGTCTCAACCTGTAACGTTTAAGAAGTTAAATTTCAGCCTTTTGTTTTTTTTTTTTCATCATCATAGTAAGCTGGTTGTATTGAAGGTAAAACGTGCATTATTCTTGCTTTGCTTAGTTGTGATTAGACTTATTGTAAACACGTATAACTTGGATTTCAAAACGGGAAATTCCTGGTCCCGAGCTCGATAATCACCTACTTATCCTCACGTGTTTTCCCAATTCGTCACAATATCACAAGTTCATACATAATCAAAATATTTGCGATTTCCCGTTCCCAGTGGACAATTCAGATGTACATAATACCTGTAGAAATGCTTGTGTAATAGTACCTCTTTTTAAGAGATTTAAGGGATTGGAAATATCCTGCTGGGGTTGCGGGTCTGTCTGAAAGGGATATCGCGGCCCCAGCACATAGGCAACGGAAGGAACACGGGTAGGTTTTAGGCAGTAAAAGTCTGACACTCCCTCTCGCTCTGCCCAGAGCGGGAGGAGTCATTTGATGATTTCCCACCCAAAAAAAAAAAAAACTTTATTTCTTGCCAAAAGTATGTTGAATGTTCATATCCCTTAAAAAACTTAAGAAATGCTGGGTTTTCCATACCAACTTTCATCCAATATTTCACTTTTATTTTTGGGACAAAAAGTAGCCTATGTCTTTCCCCAGGATGCCATCTATCTCCTTGTCAAATTTTGGCGAAATCCGTTCAGTGGTTTAGGCGTGAAAAGGTAACATACAGACACAGACAGACAGAGTTACTTTCGAATTTATAATAGTAAATTTATTTATTTATATTTTCCTTTATTATATTTTCATAAATATTAATTACATTTTGAAATATTTTTATGAAAAAGAAAATAAAAAAAAACATTTAATAATATAAAAACTGTTATTTATATATTTATTAGTATTTTGGTATGAATATGGAAGTATGGATTTTAAGTCTGAAATCGCCAACCCATCTTGAGCAAGCGTGGTGATAAATGCTCGTGCTTTCTGAATGAGAAGAGACTGTTACCCTACAGTGCGACCATGATAGGCTGGTATTATTAATAAAGCGGCAGAAGTCGTCCAAACCTTTCTCATCAGCATCGAACTTCTGTTTCTGCTTGGCTTTCTTCTTCTGCTCCATCTTGTCGGCCTCCTGGTTGATGGTCTCGAACACAGTCTCCGCGACCTCGGACTGCCAGCGCTCCGATATCACCAGCGGGAAGTCTTTGTACTGCATCTGATCCGCTTCTGTCAGCTGGAACACGAGAAAGGCATTTTATTGTTTGACTGGCTTTTGTTACACATCATAAGTTGGTATTACACACTGTCCATAACAATTTTATAAACACGAAAGTAACTCTGTCTGTCAGTTACATACAAATGCTGGCGGAGAGACTTTTGGAAATTAGGTATTTGAAGAAACTATCGCTGTCGCGAGCGCTCGGCGTTTGGCCGCTATTCATGCTATAAGGACAGCTGTAGATCCGACTAAATAGCCTAAGTAAAAAGTCATAATTGGAGGTTTGGCTCTCGCCTATTTCCTCCTCCAACATTGGACCAATTTAAAAGATATTTCATAAATTTAATAAGAATTTATACTGAGGAGGGTTTTATTTATAAAAACGTTGCTTAAAGTTAAGTGACTTTCAACCGTCAAAAATGTATGGTTAACAGTCACAAATCATTACTTAAATTTAAGCAACGTTTATAAATAAATCCCTGTTTTCCTTTTCGTTTGGTGTCCTTGTTTTCCTTTTTTCATCAATCGTTGTGAAATTTGTACACTAGGCCTCTGTTGGCAGTGGTCTAAATAGACTATTTTAAGCATTTTTTGAGTGCTTACAAAGATAATGTTTAATCAAAAAGGAAAACAAGTAGTTGATATTTATTTTACTGTAAAAAATAATTCCTTTAAGGTCATGAACCAGAAAGGAAACAGACGAGAGTATTTCTATGGAGAAAAGACCACTTCCACTTAATGCCTGAACGGATTTGGATGAAATATGGCTTAAATGGCGTTCTCATGAAAGAATTACCGACAAACACACGGGCGAAGATGCGAGCAAAAGGCCGGAAATTCAGGGACAAACAGAGTAACTTTCGCATTTATAATATTGTCGATTCGCCTATAAATAACTTCGTGCGAATAGCCTCCAGAAAAAATAATTTTATATAAAAGTGTCGATTTGCCCGTTTCGGGCGAATTAATTTGTGCGAATTATATGGAGATTGTGTAATGACAACTTATGATTCGTAACAAAAATCGACTTCAACATATTTAGTTAAAAAAAAAAAAAACAGGGTGCAGGTTAAATTCCTTCGCAATCACTCACTCAATAAAGGGGATTAGCAACACATTCTGTAAGTATTTAAAACTTCATATCTCAAGACTTTTTGCAACAATTATTGTTTGAATTACATTATTAAAATGTGATTAAAAAATCATTGACAAAAACTGAGAATATAAAATTAACCTCAATTGTCAAATGACAAACATCTTTAAGGTTACTTAGCATTAAAATTTTGGGTTTAAAGCAAAAGCGTCAGGGTAGCCCGCGAAATTCAAAAGAGATTGACCATTTCTGGTATCGCTATTTGTTCTGTGGTGACTTAAGTTTATTATGTTGATAAATCTTGTTTTTTAATATAATAATTTTATCTAGTAAAGCGATTCCTTAAATTCTTCGTATAAAAAACTCCATAAAAGTATCAGTTTTTATTTCGATTTCCTATTTAACCTCTAAATTGTTTTTTTCACCCACGTAATGTCACATGTCATTAGCTTCAAAGAGTATGTAAACAATAAAACCTTCTTGACTTACGCAAAATAATTAATTTACGCATCCAATTATTAAAATTATAGTTGAATAATTACTAACAACAGATATTAATAACAACATTATTAATAATAATAATCTGTTAAGATGTTAAAAGTACACAAGCAAATCTTTTGGTTATGCGAAAGGCCGAAGGTTTTAGAGACCTTTGCCTGTTTCATTCATCAAAAGAAAATCTTTGAAAACAGAACAAACATGTGCTAAGATTCTATGGGCGCGCATCCTGAGCAGAATATGCTGGCGACAGAACGGCGGGCTTTCTCTTTCTAGCATATATGCACGTCCCATTCGTTTGGTTTTAAGTACAGTCTCGACCTATAGGTATTTACTTTTAAAATTGTTTATTATTATTATTGTATAATTAATTGAATGATTTAATTTGAATGTTTTGTTTTAATCTCTACTACTAGGCCATTATTATTTTGCAATTTGGATTTAATTTAATTAGCTATGTTTATAAGTTTATGTCACATGGATTACTGAAAAATGTTCAGCACTTTGATCTTATGGTTTTAACCATGGTGGTTTTTATAGGTCCCATTAACGTGAACGTTTTATGATTATATAAACATTGTCGGAAATGAATGTCGGAATTGACGAGCATTGAACATTCTTAAACGTTTGATGTTTGAATTTTGACTAATTCGTATTTTAAATTTAACAGCATACATTGTGACAAAAAATCGAGAGATTCGATAATAAACCTAGATTTTGAGACCTAATTACCGTGTAATGCCGAGAATTATGGTAAAATGGTAAATTACATCTGAAAGCCCTAAAATTATCCTTTTAATTAAACCATAAATCTTTGAAGTCACTGCATGTTTCATACCGATACTAGGTTCCTTAGTCACTTGGTCATTGTTCTTTTCTTACGTTTTTTGCAATTTGCAGGTCAGTATCATGTTGTATGTTGGTCTAAATATGATTCGCGGTCGTATCAAATGTTTATTTATAGAATTATAATCATAAAAATCATCAATAAAACTCCCTAAGTTCATATATAATCCTATTGAATGACTATTTCATGAAATCATGACATTTTAGGATTATTTTAACATAAGGGAGTTGTATTGCTGATTCTAATTATTATAATTCTGTAAAGCCATATTTGTTACGGTCGCGAATCATATTTTAATCAAGATACAACCTGACACTGACCTGCAAATTGCAAAAAACGTAAGAAAACGTTACGTTAGGAAACATTACGTTTTATAATCCATTTGCTTAAATTTTCATCAAATACTTTTGGAATAGACCATAAAGAACTATATAGAGTCAAAAAACTGTCGATAGTTACCTTGATGCCCTTAGTATCCTCCTCATCAAAGCTGCCGATATCGAAGGCATCCGCGGCGTTGACCTCGCCGCGCGGAGGGATCAATGGCGGCGTGTACTTCTGGTGGTACACCTGTTGCCAGTCAATGCCCGCGAAGAACACGTGCTCCTTCACTTCTTCCGCACTGGAACGGGATAGGGGGAAATTATTGGATGTAAAAAACAAAAATTGGATGAGACTCGCACAGACCAGAGAAGCATGGCATAAATGGGAGGACGCCAATACTCAGCAGTGAGTGAAACAAGGCTATCAATCAAATGTTTGGACAAACGAAAATGGGCACGTCTTATTTTGGGGATAATCAACCGTAAACTTAAATAAATGATGGTGTAATGACACAATGTAGTCTCTAAATGTTGATTTAGTTACGTTAGGCATGGGGGCAACTTAATAAAATAAAAAAAAAATACTTTGTCAGAACACGGGTTACGATGCATCTACTTACGTAGTATTCATCAAATATCGCAAATGATTTACTTATCGACTTTTCCGTCCTTTTACGAAGATCCGCTTATAACGGTTCTGTCTTATCGTTCGTCATTGGTAAGCGAATGAGTATTTCCTTCTTCCGTAATAGGTATCTTAGTTAAAGACACAGATTGATTGGATTCTGGGTAAGTTAAATGTACGTCAGAGAAAAGGTGAACCGGAAACGAGTGGCAGATTGATGGCTGACTCACATGTTTTATAGAAAGCCCAGTATTGCTGCCCTTAATAGTTATACCCTTGGTCTACCTTAAGATAAGCTACATTTCGTAACAGGACGTCAAAAACGGGGTGACATACGAATATTGCAAATCAGTGGCATAGCAAGCTGGATTCCAGCGTATGTTGGATTTCCTATCAGAAATTCATAAGCAGTATGGAGTCTGTTTTTGTGACATAACTGGCCAAATGTTTACACATACCCCTTTCCCTTGCAACCAAGTCGCTTGTTGATGTCTCTCTGCAGCAACCCCTCGAGCAAGCTCTTCAGGCTGGGGCTGAACGACTCCGGCAGCTCCACGTTCTGAAATACATCGTAATTCTATTGCAGACATGATTCCATCTTTTACTTTCAACATAGAAATTATGACTAATTCACTGGTATTCTGTTTCGGTACGCTATTATCGCGCTGAAGGTTTAGCAGCGTTTTTATAAATGCCAAAGCGCGCGTTTTCTTTAACTAGTTTACAAATAATTAGCTTCACCATTCGTATTTATTGAAATAATGGAATCATGTCTAAAATTGATTAATGATTGCTTCATATATACAGCGATTTAAAAGATTTAATCCAGAGTACTTTGGTTAAAAATATCAACCATAGTTACGTAAAGAAATTGTAAAAAGAATAGTGTCAGTGTAGAAAGGTTTATAAAACTTGCCAGTGGGAAAACGACAAAAGAAAGCGATCAGAGCGAAAGAGAGAGAGAGAGATTGCATGTGGTTGGGTTTATGTTATTTCAAAGAGTTTTACCATGGTAAGCGTCATCCTGTCGATCTCGTGTTTGTCCTTAGTCTTGTGTTGGCGGAATGGCGAGTGTCCCTTGAGCAGCTTGTACAGCATGCAGCCGAAGCTGAACCAGTCAGCGGAAGAATCGTAGCCAGTGCCTTTCGATAGAACTTCGGGTGCCATGTAGCCGTGAGTACCCCTGAAAATAAGAAAATACAGTTATTTCAAACAGATGTATATCTACGTAATATTTTTATTTTTTATGTGTAAACTGTGCCTGTCTGTCACGCTGAGGCTGGCTGGATGCAGGATGTCGAGCGAGTGTGTGAAACTATTCCAGAAATGGAAGCTGTACTAATCACGCCATTAGACGTAGCCAAAGCAGTCCGTCCGTTACCGAACTGGAAATCACCGGGACCGGACGGACTGCACAACTTTTGGTTAAAATGGCTGATTAGTTCACACACTCGCCTAGCATCCCAATTCCAGTCATTCTTGGAGTCTGGGTCGCTACCACAGTTTCTAACAACAGGCGTTACCCACCTGCTCCATAAGTCAGGTAGTCCTGCGGAACCCAAGAATTATAGATCGATCACATGTTTGTCGACGGTCTATAAACTTCTAACATCCATTTTGAGAGTGAAAATTAACACACACATTGACAGTAATTCAATTATGTCTGCCTCTCAAAATGGATGTAGGAATGGGTCCCGCGGTACTAAGGAGCTACTCCTCATCGACATGGCCATAAGCCAACAAGTTCGTCGATCCCACAAGGATCTGTCGACATGCTGGATAGACTATAAGAAAACCTACGACTCGGTGCCACATACATGGCTCATGAGGGTGCTGGAGTTGTACAAGATAGATGCAACTCTGCGCACCTTCCTGATGTCGTGTATGGGGCAATGGAGGACGGTCCTTCGCTATCCAGGATGTCAACAGATCCAGGGGAATGATGAACCTGTATGGATTAAACGGGGAATATTTCAGGGAGACAGTTTGAGTCCACTTTGATTCTGCTTAGCCCTGAATCCTCTAAGCACACTGCTGGAGGATTCAGGTCTGGGCTATCGGTTGAGGAGAGGCGGTCAGGTCATATCTCACCTCCTCTACATGGATGACTTGAAACTCGTTGCCCCCAACAAATTACGACTGATGGAGCTACTGAAGGTAACTGAAAAATTTAGTAGCGCCATCAGGATGGAATTTGGTGTGGACAAATGTGCAGTCATGCATGTAAAGCGAGGGGAGATTATGGAATCCGAGGGAACTCAACTCTCGGACTCCATTCACCTTAGATCCCTCTCCTCAGCCGAAAGCTATAAGTATTTGGGTATGTCGGAAGTGTTAGGCATCAACGTTGCTGACATGAAGCAATCGTTGAAGGAGCGCTTCTTTGGTCGCCTGAAGAAGGTTTTAATTAGTCTTCTTTCGGGCGGAAACAAGGTGCGCGCCTTCAACGGTTGGGTCATGCCGGTTTTGATGTACTCTTTCGGCATACTCAAATGGACTCAGACCGAACTCGACGCCCTGGACAGAAGGGTCCGTACACTCCTGACCGCAAACCGGATGCATCACCCACGTTCATCGGTGATGAGACTGTACATCCCGCGGAAGTGCGGGGGTCGAGGCTTTTTAAACGCTAAGACCTTCCACAACCGCGAGGTGTGCAACCTCAGGGATTATTTTTTTTAAACCGAAGTGGGTATGCACCGGGATGTGGTCGCAGTGGACAAGGGACTCACCCCGCTCTCCATGGCTAAAGAGAACTGGCGCAAACCTGTTATACTTACTACAGATGACCGCAAGGAGGTATGGCAGAGCAAGGAGCTTCACGGGCGCTACTATCGGGCTCTTCATGAGCCTGGTGTAGATTTCTTAGCGTCCGTATCCTGGCTACGATTTGGTGACCTTTTCGGGGAAACTGAAGGTTTTGTCTGTGCAATTATGGACGAAGTTATCTTGACGAATAACTACCGGAGACATATTATGAAGGACGGGACGGTTGACGTGTGTCGGGCATGCCACCGTCCGGGTGAGTCCATCAGACATATTATCTCTGGTTGTTCTCGTCTGGCTAACGGCGAGTACTTACACAGGCATAACCAAGTGGCCAGGATTATTCACCGGCAACTTGCTTTGAAATACAAACTTGTGAATTCTGAAGTACCGTACTACAAGTATGTGCCCGACCCAGTTTTCGAAAATGACCATGTTACGTTGTACTGGGATCGGTCTATCATTACTGACAGGACTATTGTTGCCAATAAGCCTGATATAGTGGTGATAGACCGATTAGCGCGCCGCGCAATGATAGTCGATGTTACCATTCCACATGACGGGAACCTCGTGAAAGCTGAGAAAGAGAAACAAATAAAATATCTCGACTTAGCACACGAGGTTGTCGACATGTGGAATGTGAACTCGGCTATCATTGTGCCGATTGTCGTAACGGCCAATGGCCTGATTGCCGAAAGCCTCGACCAACATCTCTCGAGGCTGTCGTTAGGCGGTTGAATCAAGGGCCTGATTCAGAAGGCAGTACTCCTCGATACGGCTCGCATTGTGAGGAGGTTCCTATCTCTGCAGCCCTAACCACCGGTAGCTTGGACCCTGCTCCCGACACCGGCGGACATCTATTTTTTTATATTTTTAAATGTTTTTTTATATCTTTTTGTAAGAAATATTTAAAAATGTAATTTTATAAGAAAACAAAAATAAATAAACGAAATAATAATAAGAAATCAACATCCGGCGATGATAGTTTCTCAATTGGCCTAGTATTTATTCGATATGGGAATATCGACAAATAAAGAAACGTAAGTCTCTCAATGTCATCTTTCACTTAAACATGTTTAGTAGTTGACATCATTGAATATGGATGATGAGTTGTTAAATTTAAAAAAAACCTTTCGCCAAAATTGTCGGCCCAGATGGTTTTTGAGCAAGCATATACGGCGAAAATATATAGGGCGAAATGTTGATACCTGAGTAGGTATGGCATGATGAGAGAACACCGAGAATATATTTGAAAAGTTTCAAATACGAACCCCGTGATCAGAGATCCACTTTCAGATATCCAAAATGAACCAAAAATAAAATTGATAAAGATCACTTTATTTTCAATCGAGCCTTTGATTTTCGTAAAAAAAAAAACGAAATTGTGGGCTTTCCCTAAATCTGACCACAAACGGATTAGGCGCGGGACATACACAAGTGGCGAGTGGCGCGTGCGTGGCGACGGTGTGGAGCGGGCGTTGCGCCGCTCGTTTTATATTTCATACAAAATGTATAGGAACGACGCGACGTGGCGCGGAACATACATACAACGCTCGCGCCGGGCCGTCGCTTCGCCTGCGCCACTCCTCTTGTGTATGTTCCGTATCCCGCGCCTAAGTTTTGCAAGTTAACAATAATTAGTGTGTTATATTTTTCACAAAATTATCTTGTTGTTTTACGTCAACTATTAATATCGTTAGGTTTATGGGAGTCCCTCAGTTTATACTGACCAATCAAATGCGGAAAAGAAAAATATGAGTAACGTCCTTTGAGGCATATCCTCTACGTCATACAATAATTTGAATTTATTTTATCGACTTAGCAGCTTCTACTAACTAAATCACCGATAGTTGATCACTGGTTTAGCAGCCGTAAACCAATAATTATGATGATGGATCTCTGACACACGAAAAAATGAGGAGAAATATGGGATAAATCACTTTTTCAATAAAAATAATACCAACCTGTTACTGTCCCAGTGCAGGGCAAAGGCCTCTTCTCATAAAGAGAAGGCACGAGCATTGATCACCGCGCTTGCTCAAGACGGGTTGGCGATTTCAGACTTATATTAAATAAAAATAAGTCCAGGTTTCCTCACGATGTTTTCCTTCACCGGTGTCAGTAATGTCCACGATAAACTTAGAAAGCACATATGAATTGAAAAAGTCACATTGGTACTTGCCCGGATTTGAACCCACAACCTCGTGCATGAGAGGCGAGGCCTTAACCACTGGGTCAGCACGACATTATGACTTTTTCAATACTACATTACTATTTAAAATTGGACTGGCTCGTTGATCTACTGGTCGCAAGCGCTACTGATGAGCATGAGGTCCTGAGTTCGATTCCCGGGTCGGGCAAAGTGTTATTGGGTTTTTCGATCTGGAATCAGCGCGTAGCAGCGCGGAGTCTGGATTTGTACCCGCTTGATGGCAATAGGCTCGCCCCCTATTACATGGGACTTAAGCATAACTGGCGAAATGTGAGTTTACTATAGGTACACCTCTGCCTAACCGTTGGGGAATACAGGATGTTATGTTATTCAAAATTATTGCTCAAAACAAAAATTGACATCACTCTTTTTAAGTTCGCATTATTTTTCACAACGAGCACATTCTAGACCTACTTAAACAATTAATTTATAAAAGCTAAATAACAAGGCATTTAATTACAAGTCAAGGCAACTCGAACTATTATGATAGGATTGCATAAGAGCGACCAGTATGCGTATTAAGATCCAATTAAAACAATTAGCATAGTGCATTACGTCAATTGATTCTTAAACAAGCACATTATAGTCGTTACGTTGCCTATAAATAGTAATATTATCCTCAATTACTTCGTATCGATAGTATGCAGCGGTCACGTGGGTTTTGTTTAAATAACAATATAATATTTATTTATTTATTACTACCTGCGCCCCGCGGTGCCACCCGCATATATTTTTCATCCGATCCCGTGAGAATATCGGGATAAAAATATATCCTATGTCCTAACCCAATTCATGATCTACCCATGTGCCAAATTTCATCCAATTCCGTTCAGCCGTTTTAGCGTGAAAGCGTTACAAACAAACTCACTTTCGCATTTATAATATTAGTTAGGATTACCATTTACATTTTGTTTTTACAGGTTCAACCCAATACGACAATTTCATCACAACTAAACACCATCACCAACGAACATGAAATGCTTTTAAACTGAGGGGCAATTCCCGTAATTTTCAAGAACGTTTGCATTCGCGTCTCATTTGCAATCTGTCAATTTTTTTTTATATTTATCTACATTTTTGACAAGTTTGACAGATTGCGACTTGAATGTGAACGTTTTTTAAGTACGATAAACTATAAATTATAAATGATATAAAAAGCCTTCTGATAAATTTTGACTGACAGGGTTCAAATTTATAGTCTCAGCTAAGCTATACATGATGTAAGGGACGTCAACGTCCAAACTGTTACCACATCATGGATTCAGCACATGATTCTAAACAGCTGGTATGGACAGATGGTTTTTTTTTTAATAGTCGACGAAAAATTTCCACGTTCGGTCTAGAATCACGTACTAAATTTATGGTTACAGTTTGCCGCGTCACTAACCACTCTGTTACACTGTATTATTCTTACTAATATTATAAATGCGAAAGTGAGTTTGTTTGTTTGTTACGCTTTTACGCTAAAACGGCTGAACGGATTTGGGTGAAATTTGACACATGAGTAGACCATGACCTGAAAAAAGGACATCGGATACCTTTAATCCCGATATCCCCACGGGATCGAGACGTAGTTTTTTCATATTTACAACTTGGCTAACGCGGCTCGTGGGACATTAGTGGCGAAACGCGTCGGGACATTCATTGCAGTTGTTTTTATTTTTGAATAAAAATGTTGCGATGGAAATCAATCTCAACATTTTTGCATCCTTCACTAAACAATACAGATAAAAAATAAGGATACTTACACACTAGCGTGCGGTTTCTTTTTGGAGAAGTCGCAAGCGAGTCCGAGATCCGATATTCTGACGTGTCCGTGCTCGTCGAGGAGAATGTTCGCCGGCTTCAGATCTCTGTACACTATGTGACGCTTGTGCATGTGTTCCAAACCTTACGAAAGAAAATTTAAATATGTTAAACGTCATGGTTGTCGGTAATTTAGGTTGCAGGATGTTGTTAACGTAGCCGAGTTTATTTTTGGCAAATGAATATAACATTATGTTTTGTGAATTTGTTGGTCGACCCAAACCCTGGTAGTACACATTTATATCAGATCAAATTTTCCGCAAACTACGACTTTATAAGTTTATGGCAGCTAATTATTGATTGTATGTAGTTAATTTTATAAAAATACACGAAAAAGATTGATAGAAATATTTGTATTATCGCAGATAAGCCATTACCCAATTAATCACTCATCATGCAGTATAATAATCGCCTGATTAAAATACGTGTCCATTTACAAATAAAATTAATAATGTATCTATTTACGTCATTTATTTATTTCCTTGCGTCAATTTTTTAATACTGCGTCTAAAATTATATTCTGATGATACTGCAGAGATTATTTATAGGTGCTTGTATAATGACTCATGTTGATATACGACTGCAATAACAACATTAACAAGTAGCTTTGGCTGGTTTTACTTGCGTGGCCTTCGGATAGTGTAATGTTTCGCAATTGAATCTACATAATTATGACGTGATAATTCTTTATAGTTATAGTTTGACCAATACCGCTGTACCGCGCCTTAGGTATCTGCGCGGCCAGGCCATGGTACGGAGCGAGAGGGCGTGGGAAGCCGTCACCTCTTTCTGCGAAGCAGTAATGCTCGCGAAGGAAGAGGCGGAACGCGTGAGGGAGAGGCAAATTTCGCGCACTCACGCCCCTAGCCGCCGCAGGAGACGCCTTGGGCGTCGGAAATCACAGGCCGATTCCCGGCCACCGTAGGCGCGGGCTTTCGGACGCTCAATGGTTAGCTCGCCGTCCGATAAGGAACAGGCCCGGGTCGACGGCGCGTTGTTCCACGCGCGCCTCAAAGAAATGTCAGCACAACAGAAGGGGTCTGCTAGGACCGATGCCTGCCAGGGTCGCGGGAAAGTCCGAAAGGGATACCATGGCCCCTGGCAACGTACAGGCAACACTGAAGGAACACGGGTGGGTTTTAGTCAGTAAGAGTCGAACACGTCCTCCCGCTCCGCGCAGAGCGGGAGAAGTTATTTGATAATTTCCCACTCAAAAAAAAAAGAGACGGGGTTAGTGGAGGCCGCTCATTCGTCAACGCTGCCCCTCGCCTCGCCGCGCATTCCTAAGGTGCGGTACAGCGATCTCGGTCAAACTATAGGGGATAAACCGGTGGAGATATTTCCACCCTATTCAGAGCAACGGTATTAGAGAAATGGGTCATACGTTGATCCGATTATCGCATCGGAAAAATAACAGTTGCGGATTAGGATTGTATAATGGCATCAACCATTCATAACAGTTCTTCAATAAACACTGTATATCGTATGCCGAGTGAGGCGAAAATATAGAATATCCTAAATATTAAGAGGTCCTCATCCTCAGCTGCCGAGCCTTTTCCCAACTATGTTGGGGTTGGCTTTTCGTCTGAGCGGATGCAACTGAATACCATTTTTTACATGGAGCTATCCGACCTCCACAACCCAATTACTAGGTAATACGATACCCCTAGGTAAAAGGTATTTAGTATTTATTTTAGTAGTACATACAACTAACAATTATAATAAACAATTAAATATTAAGTATTCCAAATCATACAAAATATCTTTCGAATCTTTTCACGTGTAAACCAGTTTAAGCACCTGTGAAAAGTCAGACTACCCACACTTTACTTGTATGTAGACAGATGCAGAAAAAACAAATACCAGGTCAAGAATCTAAATGATATTTTCTTCATTTACCTAATATAACTTCGGCAGCATAGAACTTCATCTCGGCCTCGTTAAAGACGCCATGTTGTGACAGATGATAGTGCAGATCCCCGCCATTCATGAGGTCCAGGATGAAACACAGTTTGTCTGGCGTGTGGAAGGCGTAGGTCATACACACGATGAATGGGCAGTCGACCTGGAGAACCAAATAAAAATATGAATAAATGTCTATACAAACATCAAAATATTTACTGCCTCATTGGGGCTTATGCAAGCACATAAACAATCGGGTTTTCGGGCACGACACAAGTAGAATTTATCATAAACGGTTACCTGTTTTAACTGTTTCTTTATGTGTGAGTGAATACGGTAAAACGGACTTTCGACGATTGCGACTCGTCTTGCCGAGAACCCGCTTATTTATGTAAGAATCCTTGGACTAGGTAGTCGCAGACGCGACTGCTTAAGATCCTGGTTTCGAACCTCGAAACGGCTTGAGCGTTATTGCGTTTCGTTAGCAAATTATCAGAAGCAGCTCAGTGTTAGGATTTGCGCCCGATTTATAACAATAGGCTTACATATGACTAAATTATAACGTAATGCTTTACTTGCGCAAATTTAGGCTTGCGCAAGTCTAACGTGACTTGTGTTCGAAGAAATTTGCGCAAATTTCTTCTAACACACGTAACGATTTACTTGCGCAAGTAAATCGTTACGGGTGTGGCTACAATTACTGGCAAAACGTAGTGTACTATACCTACACGGGAATGCATTCATTCTATAATCTATATATTCATTTCAAAGTCAATTATATTATTTGGACTGTGGACAGTACTGGTAATGTAATGCCTCATAATAACAATTAAGCTAAATAAGCTTGCGATGAGAGTGTGGTTATGTCAAGAATAGGACAGCTGGAAGTCTTTCCGATCAGTGGGACCCATTTCATTGGCTTCTCTTTCTTATCAGCGATTCAAATATATTTTCAGCTCCAATAGTGTAAAATCAACAACTCGCAGAAGGGTATCTCGTATTTTCATTAGTCATTTCTTTCTTTATACAAATATTCTGATGCTACATTCGACTTAATTCGGCACTTTAAGCTGATGACGTCACCAACTCTGACGTTGGTTGTGCCAATAAGATTAGACCCGGTGAGGTAAGCAATGAAGCTGGAAGATATTTTGAAATCCAGATCCATGAAGTAATGTTTGATTTATTCATCTGTACTCTTGATTTAGGAATGATATATTGCTAAACAGTCCTAGCACGTAAAACAATGTTTTGCTAACAACCAAAGAAATGGGATGTTTTCCTTAGGCGAATAGCGAAGTAAGCCGTTTTCAATATTGGCAGAAATTTGCTGCTACATAGGACAAAGGCGTTGTAGGGACGTGTTTATTATATTTTATTCACAACGTATGACCTTTAAAGATACCAAAAAAAAAACACGACCCGCGCGCAACACGCGAGGTAATTAATTCATAATGCAGTGCATTATAACTGGGACAGGAAATAAATATACTTACCCACTTTTATCAAATTAATTCCGGTACCAAATAAAATTTATACATGAACCCACGCAAAACGTAAGCAGTAATGGGTAATTGGCAAAATCGTTTGAAAGCTGGTGACAAATATAACTTGGGTGTTAGTACTGTTAGTCATACGGAATGTAAAATAGCATTAAAAGCTATAAACCACAGTGGAAATGCCACGATATTATGGCAGACGGAAATATTTAAGTATACATATTGTGATGAATGCACTGCTTTGTTTATCCGGCCCAGAGCGCGGTGGCTGTGTGGTTTCAACGTTCAGAAGCGTATTGATTACAATGGCAACTATGGTGGCAAGAAATTAGGTAACAAAATATTTTCTTTATAAGATTTATCTCTGTAGAAAACATGGTAAGTCGGTCACCACTAACTAGTAAACAAGCATGCCCAATGTATAAATCTAAGTGTTATGTATGGTCCTTAATACATATAATAAATAACACGGGATTTGCAAAGGTTTAATATATTTTACTTTGATATCATCGTCCTGGAACGGGACCAAAAAAGTTGGGAGACTTTTCTGGTTTGTTTCCAGGACTCTAAACTGATAACGGTCACGTTTGCTACTGTTACAGAGAAACAGGGCGAGACAAGGCGTTTCCGACGATAGCAGTGCTCCGAAGAACTCCGAAACCGTTCGTACGACACGGACAGACGGAGCGGCGCCGCTCCGACACCAGACGAACGCTCATAAATGATAAACTAACCCGTATAAAGTAACATTACCGTGTGGTCTCGCCGAACAGACCACCCGTCAGTTACCGCGACTGACGTAAGAGGCGAGTAGGGATTATATCTGGAAGATGAATAGCCAGCAGCATCTATGTAGGTACTTATAATATCATACTGAAAACAGTACCGCTGCCAAATATAATATAATTGATCTTAATACCCTTTGTGAACTGTGATTATGACGTTTTACCAGTAAACGTGATGACTTTGCAAGTAAAACGGAAAGGGGCGTGTTCAAATCTCAATATGTAATTATATCTGAGTGAGTGGATGACAAAGCCTTCACAGTGCGCCGCCTTTTCCACGTGAACGCCATTTCATTCGCTTACATTCATTGGCTCCGCAAAACATACGATGTACAGGGAAAAATAAATGAATATATTTAAGAAATATGATTTTATCAAATGATTTACTCTTGGTTATAAATAATTTTCGTGCGCGCTGAAAAGTTAAACAAATCTGCCATTTAACAAGCGTTTGTACTTTATTTTAATCGCATTCGCGAACGAGTCCATGAGAAATTATAAAGTGATTATGAATGGTTCACGCTTCGTAAAAACAGTATTACAGTCATAAAGGTTTACAAATAAGAAGGAATCGATACTGAGATGGACATGTATGATCGAACATCGATAAAATTTGTCATCCAGACCGGACGGTCCCGTCCTATAAAACCAGAGTTTGCTTACTCGTAAACATAAAATAAAAACGTTTTATTACCGCACAGCATAAAGTTTTAAAACAAGGTCACAGTAAAAGAAAATTCATGTCGAAAGTTGACTACATATAAATGTTGTAACAGAACGACTGACAGTTTCTCGTTTTATATAAACTTTGCTTCGGAAACCGACGGCCTTGTTAAACTTTGGGGAAGCGTTTTAGGTCACGAAGAATAAAATTGTGCACATGGTGTGTTACGTATGTATATATTCAACCCTGAATGTAAAATAGAAAACACTAATCGTCGGGATGAAACGGTAAAACAAAATGCAGCGGAAGCGGATTGTACTACGACGACAAATTGAGGGCGATCCAATTCGTTTCAGTCCAATTGGCTGGATATCGTTTATGTCCCCGATACCATATCACACATAAAACATAGGTATATCACTGCTGTATTGCATCGAATCAAAGCAGTTTGCAATCGATATGCAATCGGATATTATAGTCATTGATAAAGCTGTGCTTAGCGAAAATTATGCGCATTTTCAGTATCTAATATCTTGTCTCTATGCTCACGAACAAAGACCACAAAACGGTTTTGAACACCATCCACAATAGCAATGTAATGTCACTAATGGCATAATGCAATACGACTTAAAGCAATTACCCGTTTGGGACAATTTACTGCATTTTCTTTTATTTCCAAATCAATAGATTCAATAGTAGGTATTTCCTCCCTCCCCTTCTATTCAAGGATCCTGGAGCACTGCAAATTATCCTAGAACTTGTTTAACTAATGTACCAATATCGTGCAGGGGTTTAAAGCTTTAAGCAGTATTCTGAAAAGTATACTGGGCACTAGTGCTTTAAAATTTTGTCGAAATAAGGGGTTACACGTGTCACCTAATCGGATGAAGAGTATACATATATATATATAGAGGTACATATTATATTCAAAGCAAACGATGGTAAGGATAACCTACTACAAAGTGGTGGTTTCACCAAGGCACTTTCCAACGGAGTTTGCGCAAAGCCACTTGGTTCTTAACTTATTTTGTAGGAGACATTCGAAACTGCTCCTCAAGAACGAAATGCTCATTTCAACTCTACAGATAATTTATATATTTATTACGGACGTTGTATGTCCGCTTTACGAGTATGTCTAGTTGGAAAAAAGTCATTTTCTACATACAAAGTTGCCCCGTACACGAGTCAAGTTCAATTTCTTGGAGAGCATAAACTCATCGGCTGATAAAACCGACGCGCGACGGTCTCTTCAAATAAGTATGTGTACTTTGCCAATGTTACTGTATGTTGCCCTTGTTTGTAATGATATTCCGTGCCGGCGTGAATTACAAACATAATTTGCATAACTACATGTGAGTATGTGAGGAAGTTGATCAGGTTATTATGTTAGAATAAACTAGATCGAAGCGAACATTTTGGTCATGGCTTTACTAAACTTTTATAAATATTCTTGTACTCTAGTTGAAAATGCGATAGATATATACCATTGTTTCTGAAATATATCGTTTATTACCATCCCTATATTTTTCTTAACAGATCGCTGTGAGATTACTTACTATTGAAATCACTGTGATGTCTATCCAGCTCATACAATGGCAGCACAGAATAGTTCCAAGCATTGAATTGCGAGTTGCGCAAGAAAGTTGTCCTAGAATGTCATGTGAAAAACCATTTCCTTAGAAAAGAAAACGCAACAATAGACGAGGCTGTTTAAGCGCTTGAACAAAAAGGAAAGTTGCTCGAAATCTACCTATCCCTGCTGAATAAAAATAAGCTGTGATGAATTTCAATATAACAAGACTAAAGCGACAATTGCAATCATTGGATAATTTGATGCTAGTTGAACTAGTAGCAGATGTTTCAGATTAGTTGAGCTAAACAAGATGCTAGGTTTCACCTGTTCCATGTATTTTTAAACACGAAACCTACTGTTTTTTGTGGATGATATCATCATCATTAAATGTATTCGCCAGCTTTTCCGTATTACTAACATATGTTCTTTTAATTTCCGTGAGAAAGTTGTCGGAACTATTAGACTCGTTTCTAAAATAGTTTGTAAGTAATGTGGTATTTTCCTCGTGGAAGGCGAGAGCGGTGAGAACAAAGTAAACGGTAATTATTTGAGTTATAAAATTTTATCGATAGAGCAAGTAATAAAGTCCAGAACATAGACCATCATCCGTTTTGTAACGTCGATCACATTTTATTGATAATTTGTAACACATTAGCCACTGATAACGTTGATCCAATAATAAATCTGCGTATAAACCAACTATTTATGACGCCATTAATCTGTAAATACATAACAGACTATGACGAAGTATTTAAACGTGATGTTTGTGCAGTAACTTCGTGGTGTGATACTAAACCAACGTATGAAGAATTATGTATGTTTGTCGCCAGTCGGTGATTTCATAAAAACGAACAATCCTCTCGTCGCACTATACCTCGCACAGAAACAAACAACATCGTTATGCATGCCATTCATATAATAACAACGATGGTGAGATCAATAGAAAATTCCGAATCATTGAAATGTTTCGTATCTACTGATTACATTACGCGCGTCGATTGCTTTTGATGCGTAACGGAATCATAAATTCATCATTTATAATGCCCTGAACTTTAGATTTCGAGAATATATTTTTATTAATACTTTTGTTATCATTATTTGGGCAACACCCTTACAACAAAGGACTGACCCCATCACCCATCCCGTTTTATTTCATTACAATGAATAAATTCCTCAAATTTTTTGTTCGCGAGTTGCGGGTAAGAAAGGCAATAATAAAGAAATTTGCCGAATTACACGGGCTGGGAGGCTGAAACTAATTAAAATGGATACGAGAGTTTGGGAGTATTTTGGGGGCGATCGCAACAGACGGAAGTATATTTGCATGTAGGTAAGTACGTGGGTGGTGACGTTAACAAGCTGATATTAAAAGGCTCGTCCAGACTAGCGCGACTCGAACAATACAATTTCTATATAAACTCCACGGTATAACAATAACCGGTGTCGCGTCGCGCTAGTCTGCACGAAGCTAAATTCAGTTTAGTTCGGGAACCCGTTTAATCACATTCACCGCCAAAATCCCGCTTTTGGCGTCCCTATTTTTGTCCAAACTATTCTCAGGAACAGTTGATTCTGAATTTGCTACAATGGCTCGTTGATGGGGATATCTCTACAAAGCTCTATAAACCTGTCCTTATCTCACAATAGCAGAACATGCACTTTGTTCATTCCAGTATCTAAAAACATCGGACGTAGTTATGAGTGGGCGTTTCTCTGTACACACACATATGCTTAATTATACGGCTATATCTATAGGAATTATCATGTTGTTTATCCTTCATGTCGATGTATATGCGGATTCCTTTCCTTATAAGCATTAAAATCCTCTTTGTTTCGATAAACTATGGGAACAATGTCAGTTTTAACAATCGTTATCTTTGTTGGAACACGTAGACGGAGACAGTTGACATTGTGGAAAATGACTGTAAGTGCATGAGTATCGCCATTATTTTTATAGTGAGGATTTGCTACCTTGTAAGTTTGTGGTCATAAGAAAAGTTCACCATTTACTATTGAATATAACTTGCTCGAGAAGGGTAGTATCGTTATGAGCGTTAAGTTGGTTGGTTGTGCAATAAGCCGGCCAAACGCCCAATAGCTTCTTTTTTTAGCCAGGTGGATCTTTTTAGAAAATACCTTTTTTGCGTAAAACACTGTGAGGGCCTAATCGGTGTGTGGTAACAGTATGCTTAGCTACAAGAAAATATTCCACTATGGTATTTCAAAAGTGAGCAGTCCACCCACAACATGATGCGGTTGTTACAATGTGCCGAAACATATTCGTCACACAACTAAACTTCAAGAACACACAATCCGACACGCAATAACGCCGAAATGGCGACAAAGTCATAAACAAATACAAATGTAATAAAGTACTTACCCCAGTACTGACTAGAGAGAGCATAATCCTCTCGTTGAGGGCGAGAGTCTCTCCTTGCTTCATTTTTATACGCTTCTTGTCGAGGCACTTCATCGCGTACATTTTGCCCGTATCCGCCTTCCGACAGCCGTACACCTGTATACAAGATACATGTAAATAAGGTATTTATCTGTACGCGGCGTGAGCATAACGTGCCGTTGCCAAATTGTACCTACGTGTAGATACTCTTAAAAGGTTGTGTTCGGGATGTCTGGTCGTTACATCATTGGATTGTGATCTCATCGTGCAAAGTTAAGTCTGTTGAAGCATTGGGATACCTACTTTCATCAGAAACAATGTTGAAGCTTGGCTTCTGATCTAAACTTTGGTTCGGGAAAAATGGGTTTATTGAGTCCTTTTTAATTGGGATCGAAATATATGTATTCAGGCATGGCATCTGCTTCTTCACTAACTACCACCTAAAAACATCTACAATTAATCAGTAATCGATAATCCATAAAATTTCCCCTCACAAAAAAGTCCCCTATCGCCTTCAGCGTCGCAAGGGGTAAAACCATAGATATAAGAATTATATTTCTATGGGTAAAACCGTGACTATAATGACGAAAAAACTAAAACTATCGAACATTTCCAGCTACGCAAAGTGCAGAATTAAATAGGAAGTCGCGTGTGAACTGATTTATGACAAGCACTTCATGTCGCTTCCTGACATAAGCGCTCGAATTGATTCGTACAACACACGAAGACGTGAAGCTACAGTTTATTTTAAATATTATTTAAGCACACATTCGTGTTTACGAACTGTAAGAAAATAATTGAATATAGGAAACGTTCAGCTTTCCTTTCTTCGAAATATAAATATAACAAAACGTTTATGAAGCGTAAAAATGACCTAACGTCGATCAAATAAATCTTGGTGTTCACAACAATGTAGTCTAAGTATTTCATTTATATTTGTGGCAGTATCCGCGTTCAAAATAGGATATTTTGTGAAACATGTATCTACCTACCTACTACATATATATCCAAGTAGGTAGCCACGGCTGAACGTAGACCTTTCTCAGACCGCAATGACAACAAACGATCTTTCCCAGATATACTCCGGTTTCGAAGGGGATAACTGAATACAGCTGATGTTATATCTAGTTTTAAGTATTCTGAGAGAGATTGTCATATATCAGCTTGAATTAAGCGTTTAGGGCTCTTCATCATATAGCATGATGCATAGCATATTCCGGAAAAAACGTATTCTTTGTGCTTTAAAGCACAAAAAATACGTATTTTCCGGTCACCAAAGACCGCCCGCACACAGACCACCCGGCTTCTAATTTTAATACAAAGTAAATTATGTAAAACACAACATATTTGAGTGATCACGCTGTAAGTACTTTATAAGTGTAATATTAAAATACGGGCGTTAAAATCCATCACTATTCCAGTGGGGGAATAGGACGGCTTTATTATACCTACGTAGCGGCTTTCCGTCCGTCGAGATGAATATGAATATAGTAAACACGTTCACGGTGCAAGCTCAGAATGCTAATGATATTAGGTTTGGGACTTGCGTAACTAACTTTGTACTTTGAGTGTATTTATTTACGGGTGTAATTTTAATGGCCGGTCTTACCTCGCCGAACCCGCCTCGCCCGATGATGCGGTGCACGCTGAAGTCGTTCATTGTGAGCTGAATGTTTAATTCTAAGTTTTTCCATTGACAAAACCTTGTGTATTTGTCACTGAAACAAAGGAAGATGTTATTATAATAGTGATACGACCTGAGAATTAATGTTGAAGAGAATCTAAATGTTAGTTACCTTTCTAAGAACAATTTAAATGGCTCCCCTCGTAGATGTTGGAAGATTTCCTCAATGTAGGGCTGGAAAACGATGATTTTTAAGTATTTTATAGTGAACCAAGTAGCTCAATTTTATATTTCAAAATGTTCAGACTTAGAACATACCTCGAATAGATTCGGTGGTACCTCATGCTTCATTAAATATTTTTGTACATGCGCTACACACTCTTTAGAATAATCCTGAAAAAAATACACATATGATTTAGGTACAAGTGAAATAAACAAATACGGTATCGAGGTTAGATATAAATAAATTATGTTACTGGGAATGAGTACACATCACGCATGCTGTGGAATAACGTATAAAACTTAGGTGTAAGTATAAATTAATGTTATTCATAAAATAATAACACTATAATGGATTTTTATAAGCTACTTCTGTAGGTATACAATGTATTTTCCTTTAGTAACCGTTATGATACTTTATATTATACTAGATTTTGCCTGCGGCTTCGCCCGGAAAATATCCCACGGGAACGTATTACCGGGATTTGTATACCTAATAGCCGGGGAAAAGGTCATTGACTCCTAGCGCCGCGCCCGCTGCCATCAACCATAATTATTTTGTTACGCGTAATTTTGAATGTGTGGTATCTTTTAAAGTATTCATTTAATTAAATGATATGATGGCAAGGCATATTATATCCAAAAAAAAAAAAAAAATGAAGATAAAAGTGTTTACTTGTGTCATCCTTAGAAAATAGACATTTATGCTATCGCGGACTTTTTTGTTGAACGTTTCAAAATGTACAATCCTGTAGAGCATACGTTTTATGTATCTCTTACGGTTTACGCGGCGCACGCCAGTAACGCCCAGTCGGTATGATTTTTTCTAACATATTCAACAATGATCGTCATACTTCAGCCAATTCACACAAAACCTTAATGAATTATACAGCTAAACTTTCCTAATTAATCATTCCGTCCATTGGTTCCGCCCATTGTATATTTTGTAGTGTTTGATTATTATTATTTTTTTGTTATGTTTTTTTGTGGTGTACAATAAAGTATATATAAATAAATTGGTGAAAACTGTTTGAAAATCCGTTCGTTAGTGTTTGAGTTTATCACGTAAAAACAGACAGACAGACGCGGCGGGGGACTTTGTTTTATAATAAATAATGTAAGGAAAATACAGGTACCTACAGGTATTTCAACAAAGTATCAATTGTATTCAGACTATATGAAAAATTTAGTTAGTTACAGTCGGAAATAGCTTTGAATACCAATATTTAAACAGTACAGAAACTATGTTTATAAGACATCACAAAACAACATCGATTTGTAATTACGATTAACTTTTACAAAACAATATCAGATAATCGGATCTACACATTTCCAAATATATGTATAGAGCGGAATCGATCACTGAAACTTTCAGGGTCTATACAGTAGTAAAGGAAACTGCATATTCTTTTATGTGAAAACTGCTCATTTGAGAAACTCGACAGGCGCTACTAAAATGAGAAGCATACTTTTATGATCTACATTTTACTGGCACAGATACATAACAAACCTATGAAAACGCAGAACTTTAGACTCGTCTGCAAGTCACAATATTATTGTTTGCTAGCCAGTTTTGCCTTTACACGTACGAATACCTAACGCAATAACCACGAGGTGATAAAATCCAGTGTATTCTGAAGAAATTCAGACAGTTTCTCTACTAGTCTGATTAGAAATCAATAGAGACGCCACAGCTCATGAACGTTATTTGTTTTTATTGTCACCCGCTGAGGAGCATGCGATCTCTAGTCGTTGCAGAAACTATTTACCTTTCTTTTCTTCTTTTACCTACTCGTAAGTACACAGGCATTTATTTGAGAAAAATGTCATTGATGGTAGGAAATATTGTGAACCACAGTGAATGTCACAATGGATCTTATTAACAAGATAGTATTATATACAATGCCGCCCACGGGTATATGACCGCCCGTATTTTTGTGAATATTCATGTTTTTTTTTTTCGAAAATGAACTTTTAAAGTCTATCTTTAATATTTTTCATGTTATTAAATTTTAATATTTTGAGTAACGTTTGTGACTGCTTTATATTTTTTGCCATATCTCCGATGGTATTGGCTCCTCGATTTGGATTCTGTTTCTAAAAGTTATAAGCTTTTAAAATATTAAAGATATCCCCCCCCCCCCCCCCTTTTAGTTTATTTTCGAAAAAAAAACCTGAATATTCAGTAAAATATGGGCAGCATTGTATATTAGGTAATCAGATTTCGTCCTTAACTGATCGGGGTAGAATTAAGATTGGGCGAGTCATTATTCATAATATGCAGATGATACCGAGTTACGGGGTTAAAGGGTAACATTTCAAATAATGAGTGTCCACCTTTAAGCTATTTATCGGAGGTTCACGCGCTTAGGCAGCACGCCAACACTCCACTAACGAGGCTCATTATACAAACAACAGTCGTTCAAGCCGGATACAACACTTACGACCTCTTGTTTCACAATTTCTATACTAACTTCATACAGATTTTGAACTGTAATCAGTTTATTTTTAAAAACGTTAAACATACTCGTTGGAATGCAAACAGCAGTTTGGATGCCGAGAAGAACAGTGCAACTTCACAATGGACGATGTTTTTATGTTCATTTGCACTAACTTCTTGGTTTATGGTTTCATCAAAAACTTAAAAATAGTGAAAACAGAGTCATGTCGGAGAACATACCCGCCATAAGCGGCGATATTTGGCAACAAGAAGGTCCAATAACAAAGACGCTGTCGGCCTGATGTATAGGGACCCTACAACTTACGTATAACATATAGAGATGTTAGATTTGAAACTATTTGAAAACGAAAACCACGACCATCTCGCTATACTCGTATACCTATATGGTCCACGTAGATCGTATCACTTTGTAGTCACTCATTTCATTGGGTTAAAAGCTTTTACATAATTGAAATATGGTTTACAAAGACTGCTCGTTGGACTGAATATCACAGCGCCCAGGTAAAGTAAATCAATGTATTTTGAAGTATTTATATGTTTGTTTCGAGGTTTTTTAAGAGAAAGAATACTTAAATTTATATAATCTACTATGCTAGAAATGAAATAAAATTGTTCATACTGTAAATAGGATATCGGAATCACTTTTACACGTCATAATAAAAAATATAAAAAATAAGCTATATTAGGTCGGCGTTTCCTATCTGACTATTGTGAAAAGAAAGGCTGAAACAAACCGAGGTCGCAATCTTAAAGTCCAGACATTATCTTGATCAGGCCCTACGAGGACCATGTAGATGAGTGTAGTAGAAAATGTCTTTTGAAGAAAGAATCACACAGATTTGAGTGGACCTGACCTGTCCAGTCAGTGCAAGCATTTTTCAGTAATTGTGGAGCTGAACTCAGAACTTAAGGTAATATATACTATACATGGTGAATTGGAATTCATGGGCATGATGACGAGTACAATGACCCTTTAAGAGGATGCTCATGAGTTCAATTTCACCCTGTATAAT
Organism: Agrochola macilenta; assembly: GCA_916701695.1. Taxonomy (NCBI): domain Eukaryota; kingdom Metazoa; phylum Arthropoda; class Insecta; order Lepidoptera; family Noctuidae; genus Agrochola; species Agrochola macilenta. Next base: position 13,963,869 of record OU753562.1, read on the forward strand.
ATAGAATGCTATACTAAAAAAGTTTTTGGACATCATGAAAGCAAGTTACAGACTTTTCGTCTGTTTTGAATTATGATACACTCAGTAGCTTAATATAAAGTATAATATTCGAAAAAACAGCGCAGTTCAATTGCTTCTAGTTATTATTTTTCTATACAACTGTACCAAATATTTGTTCTAGCTTCGGAATAAATCCACATAACGATAGTTATGCAAGTAAAGCAGAGTGCAAATCTCCTAGAACAACTGAGATAATTAAAACTGGACGCACGCCGAGCGGCGAGACTGTGGCAGAAGCGCAGGAGCTCGCTCCGATCTTTTCAACATTGTCCCTATGTAGGTTTATGGATTTGACTTCATACACTAGATTTTAATATGGCAATGAATTCTTACGAATTGACCTTGGAAGGTGGAAAAGCGACACGTCGGAGTTTTTTGTCGTCTTATGTGTGGGGTAGAATTATGTATGCAGCAAGGCATATTATGCATTATGCATATCAAAAATAACACAGCCAGGCTGCATTGGCTTGGGTTATCTGACACTGGCAGCTACGTACCTACTTTGTATTGGCTACACTACGGGCACAGCAACCTAATCTGCGTTTGCGAGTAATTTGCCAAACATGTAAACAAACACGAGTTTTTTAATTGAGACAAACATCAACTTTATGCACGTGTAAATAAGGTTGATTTTAGACCGACTAGTACTGTTGAAAAAGTCATAAAAATATGAAGTTGTAGATCAAACTGAACCTTATGTGTGGCATTACAGTTGTTTTTCCTAAAACTCGTGTTTGTTTACATATTTGGCAAATTAATTGCGAACGCAGCATAGACGCTTAGTGTATTGTCTGCCTAAGAAGACAAAGGATATCACCTAGTCTAAATTGTCTGTGGAACATGGCGTCTTTAGAACGATTAAACATACCTAATCATTGAAAACAATTTTCCTTTACTTACATGCGAATGTGCTAGAAGTTCTTTCATAATAAAATTGTCATAAATATCCCTTGCGATCCGCCGTCTCTCTTCAATACATTCTTGCTTTTCGTATAATTTAATCTGTCAAAGAAAATACGCATGTTATTTACACATAAAACCAATTTTAGATGAGAATGACCATACATCATACATGGCTCATATTTACCTCTTCATAAAATTTTAATTGTGGCACTGGTTCGTCAGAAGTCTGTTCACAAAATTCCTTAAATAATAAATAACCTGGAACAATACAGAAGTACGTTAAAATTATGTGTTTGTTTACGTAACACCTCAAAGGTTGCTTCACGCGTATTTTTAACATGTGTATGTAAATTAATACGTATGATGTCAATTGATTGTGTGGCATCTGCTAATTAAGTCATAAGTGGTGTGCGTAATATGTAATAATCGTTTGGTACGACAGCAGACCATGTTTTGCGTCAAATTGGTATCACGGGGTAAAAATGTATTAAAGGGGAAGTACTTATTTTGGTACAAACGCGACGTAAAAGAACATGACATGTGATTGCGTAACGCTGAATGTAAACCGTACTTTACATTAAGAGGGTTTATTCTGAAGGTGGGGAACGTCGCAAATAGATGTCTAATATTTCACTGTTTTGATTAATTTAGCAATATTACTGTGTGGAAATAAAAAATGTGGCTAACTAGCGAACTAGAATATTGATTATGAAATGCAATAATTAATATCGTAACACCGAATGTTTCGTTTTAGATGTAAAAAAACTATTTGGAAACTTTCCAAATGCGTTATTTACACCTAAAATGGGTGCAACATCAAATCCAATGTTATAATTGCAATTCATTATTAATATTCTAGTTCGCTAGTTAGCCACATTCCTTATTTCTTTTCAGTAATATTGCTATAAGAATCAATTGACAGTTATTTGCGACGTTGCCAACTTTTAGGATAAACCCTCATAAGTATGTAATTTTTCGAGGTACCTACTGTAACTGAATTAGGTTTTAACTTTTTTAAGTAAAACTTTAATGAAAATCCTGACCTAATTCAAACTATTTTATTTCACATAAACCTACAAGGGCATATGAAACGTCAGTTAAGGTAGGTGTACGGTTCCAATTGGTCGTTTCGCTCCCTACATTGCATTGCATTATGACATATAAAGAGAATAGGGATTTTGGAGATTTTGCAGTCAAGGATTATCATTAAAAAATATATGTATAACAAAATCCGTGTGCACTATGGGAATTCCCATCGGAAAAAAAAACAACGAACTTCCATACAAATTTCATCCCCTATTTAACTCCTTTAGAGCTTGAATTTTCAAAATAGAAAGTTAGAATACTCAATAATATGTCTATCTGCCTAGCCTTTTCCCAACCATGTTGGGGTCGGCTTCCAGTCCAACCGGATGCAGCTGAATACCAGTATTTTACATGGAGCGACTGCCTATCTGACCTCCACAACCCAGTAACTGGGTAATACGATACCCCTTGGTAAGACTGGTGTCAGACTTTCGGGCTTCTGACGACTCGTAACGACTGTCAAAAATCCACGAAAGACAGCCGGGACCAACGGCTTAACGTGCTTTCCGAGGTACGGAGGATTCTCGGTATGTAAAGATGGTCACCCATCCACTGACCAACCCCGGCAAGCGTAGCTTAACCTGATGGATCGACCAGTGCGGCTGTTGTTACTTAGCCACGAGCCTCCATAATACTCTATAATACGTACACCATATAAATTACTTACAGATATTAAAAGTAGAAATTTTACATAAGGAGGCACAATGGGCGGTCTTATCGTTACAAGCGATCTTTTACAGACAACCTTTGGATCGGACCTTAGTTCCCATTTGTATTTCATGCTTATAGGTAAATAGACCCAGCGGTATAGGCTGTGCATAGGTATAGACTGTATTTTTTTTTTTCTACGTTCATAAATATAAAAAATATAAAATGTTTATTTCCACAACTTACAATTAGTTACATTCTTAGTATTAGAAATGTCCTTTTAAGCAAAACAGATGCTTGTGTTACGACATTCCGCCCTTCCAATGGATACAGTATCAATTGTATTTAGGATAATAAACGATAGAACTTAATTTAATTTAATTAAAAGAAGAAAAATTCTCAATTTCAAAGGAGTCTAAACTAAACTAAGCAAAACAAAACGCAAAATCAAAAGAGGGTAATTTAAGTGAGCGCGCGCACTCGGGTGTGTATGTGTGTGTGCGAGTGAGTATCTGTGTGTGTGTGTGTGTGTGTGTGTGTGTGTGTGTAAGGTCTATGGTGTGAGTGGGGGAGAGGATTGGTGTGACAGGGGAGGGAAGGTGTTGAGGGATTTCAGTGTGTTTGTACTGACTGACTGTGTGGTTGTCATTGAATGCATGAAAGGATTTAAGATTTTTATTAAAATGAATTGCTTCTGGAGTTGCAGAGCTAACACAATCGTTAGCTCTGCAACTCCAGAAGCAATTCATTTTGTTCTCAATTTGTGTCACACGCCAGAGACGGCAAAAATCTCCGATTTTGTTGACATTTCACGTGGAGTTGGTACCCAAATTGTTCTATAAAGTACCTACATTGAAAATAATTGTACCTCTTGGGTTTCGCAAATAAATGAAAAACAAAAAGCCCATTTTTTTTGGTAGAAGTCAGAGATGCACAATATACATCAAAGAATTGTACCTAAACAAAACCCTATGAATACTAAAAACACGATAGCGCGCACCAAACGGCCACAATATCAAATTCAAAATGGTAAAAATCTAATCTAAAAATGCAGTAGGTACCCAGAAAAAGCTATTGTTGTCTGATTATTTTTTCCTAAAGAATTGTACCCATTTCACACCTCAGAAAACAGTAATTATGTTACAGAAACAAGCAATACTTTAAGAGAAAACAGCAAATTAAAATCAAACTCACCATCACCAACACAGACCTAGCAATCTTTGTATTACCTAGATGTGAAAATCAAATTCGATGCACTGAACTATCTTGTTGTGGTGTTTGTAACTTACATTATTATTCTAATATAAATATATTTTTCTCAAACATGCTTAGAAATTCGAATATTATTTTGACAACCTTCATCGAGAGAAATCGAAATTATCTCTCAATGTTTTTGAGAAACCCAAGAAGTACAATTATTTTCAATGGAGATACTAAATAGAACAATTTTGGTAAAATACCATGATAAAATACCCTTCGTGAAATTTCAACAAAATCGGAGATTTTTGCCGTCTGTGGCGTGTGACTCACTCACTGGCGTATGACAACTAATATTTTTGGTAATTATTATGGTAGGTAATTGAGTAAACTTTTCTTTTACTCTTCTTTTCAATATGTAGTAATTCTGATACTAACTCCAGCTTTACCATCTAGTTCAAAATTCGAAAAGGATAATAAAAGACGTCCAAGTTTTATCGTGCTCTGAACGCTCCACTACCGTTCTTGGCATGGAAAACTTGGAAATTATTCCAGAAAATACTTTAAACCCCATAAAATCCAAACAGCTATTGTCTACAAGGGAACGAGCGATGGCGACGTGCCCCTACAATGTCCAGTCCAGTGCAGCCGATAAAGTTATTTACTGCAAGTCGAAGTGGGGCCGCCGTAAATTGCGTTTATAACTTGTTCCCGGGAGCTTCGCTGCAATATAGCCCTCTCAACCAGCTATCAAGACTATCATTGACATTACTGCAATTTCTAGAAAAGTGTGCCTTCGGACAAGTGGTCTTAATGAAAAATAAATTGGCGCGACCATTTCCGCTTGGATTACATTTAAAATGGCTTGGCTTAGGTCTGTCTTGTGGAAAAGTGTTTGCATTGCGTTTGTGCGTGCGTTCGAAAAGTGTTTGCATTTAACTATGTAGAAATTTCAGAATAATAATATAGTAGGTTAAGGAAGGAAGAATATAATATGCTTTTTAATTACCTTTGATCATGCAGAAGTATGTAAATCAGAGCGTTTTTTAATAAATTCGCGAAACTTCACAGATTTCTATTAGATACCGATGCTCATCATGTCTGTAAAGTTTGGCCAATTAAAGGCCCTGTATGATAAGCTAATCAAAGATAGATTTCTTCCCGCTTTATGTCACAGATTATTATGTAAAACACTTCACGACAATAGCTGTGCTCGCGAAGATATAGCGTCATAATTCCGTTAATGAGATGACACAATAAATCACCATCTAACGGGGGCCGCTTTCATTGACGCCCAAAAATCAGAAACAGATATCGCCAATCAACACACCAATCACAATTATAGAAGCACTAAGTAAAAAGCTAGAAACACAATGAGTAAGTATCCGTACATTCAAATGTGAAATGTGGACGGATCTGAAATAGTAATAGCTAAGTTCTAGTTCAACAAACCTAATCTAAACAATGTTCTGAAGCAATGCTAAACTTACAGCAGTACTTTACTTACATTTTCTAGGACAATCTACTTTATTTCCTACGTAAGTAAACTCACAACGCAACTGCTCATGTCTGGAGAGTAGATAGTCTCCTGGCTTTCAGAAATGCCTCTCAATGGTATTGTCTTTTGATCCGCTGTGGGTCACTGATATATAGGCCAGATAGGGATCCTCTCGTATTATCCCCGTGCTCTATCTCCGTAAACGTAACCCTTAATCACCTAGGCTTTCGAAACTCTCAAAAAAGACGAATCTGTTTGTTCTACATTCAAGTTGTTGACGTACGTGACACAGTACAATAGATGACAGAATACAGTTCCTAAATATACTAGAAAGATTTCGCTGACCAAAAACTATTCACAAAATTCATATTCATTAAAGCATATAAAAGTGGTCGACCAAGCTCTGCTCGGGTGAAAATAGAGAGTGCTCATTTAATAGTATATATGATAGTTCATACTAATTCCATGCTGCCATGATAGTAGGTACTTACTAATTCCATGCTGCTTTGTCATTATTCTAAGGAAGGATCTTGTTCTAAACTTTGGGCGATATGAGACCTAGCTAGATCGATTTTTCGCCACCGTAAACCCTTATATTGCAACTTTCATCGAAATCGTTAGAGCCGTTTTCGAGAACGTGATTACAAATATATAATATACAAATATTGCTCGTTTAATAGTAAAGGCTATAGGATATAGTTGCTGTTAGTAAGTAAACACGTGTACTAAAGATGTGGTAGAAACCTTTGCCGGGCCCGGTGAAGCTATTTTAACAAACTTATATAGCAGTTTTCTGTTTGGGAAAATAATTTGTAGAGGTAATATCGAGATAGAAGACTTGTGGCTTGCACTATACACAGAAAATGTAAACAAGTAATTAACTGAGAGTGTCAACGCTTTAATCAAATACTCGAGTGCTGATTCACGCAAATGTTATGTTTCTGTTGGAAACAGTAAAAAAATATCGTTGAAATGGAATGAACTTAAATAAAACATAACCTCATTGTACCTGGAGTGAAATAGGGTTTCGTGTTCACGTAACTACCGAGAAACAGCTTGGTACAGATACACACACATGTATACATTAGGGAGGCTAGTTTTCCAATTACATATTGTAAAGATACTACAGTTGTTCAAAAGCGATACAAGTGCCTGAGACCTGTAAGTGTGTCATAAACCTACTCGTTTTCTCAAGAGAAATCTTCGATATCGAAGTTTACCCGTGCCCCAGCGAGCCTGGTATACAGCTGCAGTGCAATCTGTATCTAACTGATTGACACTTATGTCAACACCAGGCTCCGCTTTCATCAAGCTCCAAATAACTAGACCTGAGACGTATTTCTAATCATTTTCTGCTTCAGTTTTAGCCTGGATGCTAAACAGATTTAATATCCAGTGCTCATAAATTTCTATAAAATAGGATAAGCTAGGCCAGGCAGCTGGCAGAAGGAAACAGGCGCTCGGCAAAACAAAGTCCAGGACTAAGAAAATTATCCTTAGCGACATGAGACAACTTCATTAGAGGGAAAGCAATTCTACGCAGAGCGGCAATAATCCAGCGTGCGTAGCTGTGTGCGGAACCAACGACGAGGCCTACTCGGCTCGCTTACGTTTAATCTTGTTTACGATACAAATCCCCGCAAGAAAGTTGTTACGAAAGTGAATTTGAATTAAACTTATCTGGAATACTTAAATCAATGGCGTACTACGGCTGTTTGCGATACATACCGGTTAAAACTGATACGACTAACAAATGCTATGCACGTTGCACTTTTTATCTTCGTTGTAGACACAGCAGACTGTGAGAAACTTTCGTTTACAGACAGCATACATTATTATGCATGAGAGCACAAAGCATGGGTGAAATTTATTAATAATGAATAAGGCAATTTCAGCTCTAAATGTTGGAAACTATTTCGGAGTTTTAATTTAAACATGTATTTTAACGAACTTTCTGAGCGAAAAACATTTTGTTCTTTTTAGTTAGAACACAAAACAAACATCAAAGAAGAATAATAGCAAACATGGACGTGTGATCAGACGACATAAGTGCTCGTTCAATCTACGAAGCAATTGTAAAAGCGCAGACGTAAATCGCTCGCAAAGAAACGGCTCAAAGGGCCCTCGTGTTTACACAACACAGTTTCTTTTAGCATCGACCAACCAATAATGTTGTCTCTAATCTAAGCCGAACTGCCGAGGAACTTGGAAAGACGTGAAAGATTAAACAAGACGGAGCACTATTTTCGTTCGATAAAATTCTAGTGAAATCGGTTTATCATATAATGAAAACAAAATGAAAAAGTTAGGGCGATCTTTTTTGGTTTATTCGCATTTGCACACGCGGGTTTGTCCCGCATGCGTCTAAAAAACCGCATCCGCAAGACACGTGTAGCAAGCATCATCTTCTTTTCGTGTGGTTAGTGACTATCGTCAACATCATAATAAACACATTTAAATATTAAGTCGATATTTTGTGAGAAGGTTCATTGTGCAAGTGTGGCGCTGATCCCGCATGCATGCGTGAGCAAATCCGCATCCGCAAGTTCCAATTTATGCTACGCTATATACGCTAATGGGAGATTTTGAAAGCTGTGGCTCACACAACCCGCACTGTACGTTCAAAATATATTTCTAAATATACATATAGCATAGTGCGTTAACATTCAACATAATTAACGTTTTAAGATACTGCACCCATTAAACAAGATAAGGCTGCGGTGAACATAAGGAAGTGCCATTTCAAGTTGAGCTCGCTAGTCTTGTAATAGACTGTTAGTTAAACTAATCAAAATAGTACCCTAAATAGCATGAGGGGTAATTACCCGTTCAATGATCGTGGAAGACGGATACTGCTGATCAAAACATAATGGACGCGACCAACTAATAGTGCATTTGTGTTCCCGACCGTGCAAAGACCGTGCATTATTTTTACGAATGGCCGTAATTCCTGCTGTAATTGCCCGATTCATTTCTTTTGCTCCATTGGAAACCTTTTTACTGTTTCATCTACAAATTATTTACCTCCAGGCAGCAACACTATACATTTTTACTGTGCGTTACAATTTAAGTACCCATCAATTTTATAATAAAGTTAGGAAGTTAAGAAATTAGCACATTCTTGACATTTATCTTTCTTCCTCCGTCAGTATGAGCTATATTTTGTAAGACTGGAGCAGCCGCACTATAAAACCGTATGTCAGTTTAAAGATATAACGATACGCCATGATGCCTTCAGAAATTCGAAATGAGTTCAATTGGATCTTCAAACAGTACTCACCTAAAACTTGATTGAATATTTTGTCAAAATTTACTTCATTCTTCTTTTCCATATATTTGTGCATTACACTCCGAACACTGAAACAAATAAAAAGGTAGTTTTTAAACAATGCGATAGGAAGGGAACAAGAGCTTGGTTTTCGCCAGTTGCTGGCAGAGCATAAATCATCGTATTTCTTGGTGAGGATAATGTTAAGAAGATGATACCGGGTTTCCTCCTAAGGTGCTGCTACACTATGCTATTGGGATACTAGATATTTTGTTTCATAGTCTTCTGCTCATGTTAATTAGTAACGTTAAAAGTCTGGATTTAATTGGTTATTCCAGACTCCACGCGTCTAAGTTCGTCACAAATTCACCAATAAAATGTAACATAGCTACGGAGTCGCGACTTAAATAAAATGTTAGTTTATCGTTTTGTTTACCGTGTCGCGACCACCATATTTTTTTCTGTGAAGACGTGCCTTTGAACTTTTTACGAGCCCGTCTGTAACGCGACGGTAAACTTAGTAGAGTGCTTAGTTCGCATGTTACATAGTTATGCTGGCTAGAATATATGTACCATCGAAGAAGTAACCGTAAGGACTATTCTTGCTTGCAGCGCTCGGCGGCTATAGAACCGGGCCGGTACCAGATGTGGTCATCGTGCTCACGGGATTTTGTTTTGAAACTGGTTAGATATGAACTTCTTTGATGGTATGTGTCGACGTCTACGGTATCTAGTAGAGCGAGTCGGTAGTAAAACGTAGGTATCTATCAAGAGAAAATATATAAATTCGGCAAAGTTATGCAAAAGAATATTGTCTCCATTTTCCTGGTAAAACGGAAAATGAAGCAAACATTTCATACATGGATGATAAACGCATCGAAATCAGAAATAATAAAATTGATGCACGTACATTTGTGAATATTCAGTTTTTTTTTTATATGATTGATTGTGCGATTCGTTTGTTTTCTCAAAGCTGCGAAAACCTTTGCAGTCGGTGGATTGTCAGTATCTGAGTTTGAAAATTTCTTCACTAATATTCCCATTTTAACAACCAAAACTCTGTCATCGTCGTCCCCCACTTCTGCTTACTCAATACTAAAAGAATGTGTACCAGAATGTGACAAACTTTTTGAATTTACAATTGCTTCTGCTAAAGACATTATAGAATCTTTTAAAAATCTTGATATAAAAAAAACTGCTGACCTTTGGGGATTATCAGTACATACCATGTCTTCAATAATTGATGTTATTTCACCCTTTTTATCAATTATTTTTAACTCTTGTATTGCATCTGGTGTATTTCCTGATCTAATGAAACTTAGCAAAGTGATTCCACTGTTCAAGTCTGGCAGCACAACTGATCCTACGAATTTTCCGCTTATTTCGATATTACCTACATTAAGCAAAATTTTTGAGAAATTAATTTTGAAACAAATGTTAGAACATTTCAATGCACATAATTTACTCCATCTAAAACAGTTTGGTTTTACAAAGGGTCGTTCAACTACAGACGCGGGCGTGGAATTACTGAAGAGCATATTCGAGGCCTGGGAGGAGTCGCAAGATGCTCTTGGCATTTTCTGCGACTTGTCCAAGGCCTTCGATTGCGTACATCATGATACACTCATCAGGATACTGTACCACTATGGTATGAGAGACAAGGCTCTCGACCTTCTGACTTCTTACCTGAACAACAGAATTCAGAGGGTCTTACCTTACCACATAAGGGATAATCACAAGATGTATTATTCGCTGATGACACTTCCCTTATTTTTTAAATCAAGCGTCAGTTAGTCAACTTTGAACAAGTTAACGATGCACTCTCTAAAGTTGTGCAATGGTTTAATGTAAATAATCTTCTCCTTAACGAAAAAAAGACTAAGCTCATTAAATTTTCAACGCCAAATGTCAGGCAGCTAACTACCAATGTTCAAGTAAATGGAATAGAGCTCGACCCTGTTGAGTCGACAGTTTTTCTTGGAATCACTATTGACGGTAAATTACAATGGGGCCCACACATAGAAAAATTGTCGGGAAGGCTAAGTTCGGCCGCCTATGCTGTTAAAAAAATTAGACAGATAACTTACGTCGATACAGCCAGAATCGTTTATTTTAGTTACTTTCATAGTCTTATGTCATATGGGATTCTTCTCTGGGGAACCTGTTCGGACATTAACTCTATCTTTGTTCTACAGAAAAGAGCCCTTTTCTGTGTTCGAGCCATTTACAACCTAGGTCCGAGAGATTCCCTTCGAGAAAAATTCAAAGAAGTAAATATTCTGGACTACCCTCACAATATATATTTGAAAACCTTTTCTATGTACACAAAAACATATCAAAAATGTCCGATATTTATAGTATAAATACCAGGAATAAACACAACCTTGCTGTACATCGCACTCGTCTCCACAGAGTAGGCAACTCGTTCATGGGTTAATGTATACGCTTTTACAACAAACTTCCCATTGACATTTGAAACTTACTCATTAAACGATTTAAAAATTGTATTAAAACCAAACTTTGTAAAAAAGGGTACTATACAATTTCTGATTATTTAGAAGATAAAAAAGCTTGGGATTGAGCTGCTCGCTCTGCTAAACCTTGTGATAAAACCATAAAACTTGACATTAGAATTATTTAGTAAAATCATCAAAATATACCAGTTTTATTTAAACATTAATATTATTGAATATTACATTCAAAATGACATGATTACTTTGTAAAGTGTTATATTTTTTTAATTACCTATTGTGAATGTGAGGACTATGTGGATCTTTTAATTTTTAATTTTTTTTTTGTTTTCTCTACTCATTTTTTTAATTTCCTTTCTTAGATAGTTTTAATAATGGTCTGGCGGTTTGAGTAGTTTATGCGGCCTACCCAAATGTCCTTTCTTTGGTATTGTTCGTCGAGTTGAGCTCCTTATGTTCTGAGTTGAGCTCCACGATTACTAATAAATGCTTGCACTGACTGGACAGGTCCACTCAAATCTGTGTGGTTCTTTTCTCAAAAGACCATTTCAGACACTAATCTACATGATCCTCATATGGCTTGACCAAGATTATGTCTGGACTTTAAAAGAGACTGTGACCTCTGAGTTTGTTTCGGCCTTTCTTCTCAGAGTAGTCGGATAGGAAACGCCGAACTCATCTAGCAATTTTTTTTTTTTTTTTTTTTTATATGACGTGTAAAAGTGATTCCGAGAATAAACCCTATTAACAACTAACAAACTAACTAACTAGATTTACAGAATAAACAATTTCATTTCATTTCATTACATTTTAAACATAAAGAGGATTGTAGTTAATTTATCGTGATGTTTTTTTTTTTGCGTGATTTTGGAATTACCTTGACAGTCGTCAATATTCTTTTGACACGACTTGGTATTTCGTTCATCGTAATGCACTAATGCCATTTTCTTATTAAAATTATTCTACTTTTATGACAAAACATGGTTATTATAGAATGGCCTTACAGAATAATGTATGTATGTTAATGAGAAAGTATGTTAAGGAGATTAGCTATACAGCTAGATCAACACACAGCTTTCCTATTTCATATTTTCATTTACTATGCGGCCTGCGGAGTGCGATTCTCTTTGAATACTTATATTCATCCCGAGGTTAAACGTGGTCTTTCATGCCGATATTGGGACATCGGCACTGCGGGAGCTTGTAGACCAGCTACTTAATCATAAACGTTAATTAAACTTTTCCAAAGAAGTTTTAGCAAGTATATTTAGTGCTGCTGTGCAGTTATCACACCCAAGGTTTTTTCCAAAGTTTTCTTCACATAGATCCTTCACCCGCGAACGTATGATATACAGTAATCGGAGTGTTTGCAACAAAGGAAACGCGATTTCCTCAAGCACCGGTACTTGAATAATTGTGTTCGCTTTACACGCCTTTTTTTTTTTTTTTTTGCGTGGAAAGTCATCATATGACTCCTCCCGCTCTGGGCGGAGCGAGAGGGAGTGTTAGACTTTTACTGACTTATGCGCCTGTAAAGTCTTTACGTTCTGCTGAGCTATGTTTGCAACTTTAGCAAAAATAACTCACTGCGTGTGCGCAAGTTTAAACAAAGATTTACAGCGAACGATACATCTCTTAAACTTTTGATACGGTAGGGTCCATATTAATTTGTTGACTTTAGTTATCGCCATCAGTTGGTTTACAGCAATTACTTTTAACGAATTTACGAACGGTACGCAGACGTTATTATTCGTCTTAGCGTGTTTACAGCCATCTAAATATGGTGCATCGAGTTTTCCAATAATATTTACGATGGCGAATTGCAATTAAAAGGAGCTTCTGGTTTAATAAATTTGCATATCTGGTAGGTATATCTCAACAACACTGGGAGCCTCTTTTTTTTTTTTTTGGGCGGGAAATCATCACCTGACTCCTCCCGCTCTGGGCGGAGCGAGAGGGAGTGTCAGACTTTTACTGACTAAAACCCACCCGTGTTCCTACCATTGCCTATGTGCTGGGGCCGCGATATCCCTTTCAGACAAACCCGCAACCCCAGCAGGCATTGGTCCTTCCGGACCCCGTCAGTTGGTGCTGACATCCCTTTGAGGCGCGCGTGGAACACAACGCGCCGTCGACCCGGGCCTGGTCCTTATCGGACGGCGAGCTAACACTGGGAGCCTCTGAGCGTATAGAAGTCAGTTGCAAGAACGTTGGCAATGTTGCCTGCCATGAGAAGAGATAGAGGAGAGCAGATTGGTGGAATACTAACAAGGCATAGTGAACAAACCCAGTTTAGCTGAGAAAAATCTGTCTTTATGATTATTATTACTAAATACTATGAGTCGCTCAGAAAAAGATAACGTGTTAAGCCTCACGTGATTGCTGGGTAGGTTTCATTCACGTCTCACCCATCATGTATTTTGGAAACTGAACCGACTATGAGAGACGATACCGATATCGAAACATCCGATTCTAACGTTCAAGTTCGATATTTGGTCTGTGGCCGTTTTTTAGCTTATTCGAAATCGTGATAAGTACCAAAAACGACACACTTTCAAACATGAACATGGCGAAATTGGACGTTTGAATTCTGAAAATCGGACAGAAACGCGAAACAACTCCGAAAACCATGGAAAGAATGAACTCATATCATCTCCCATTGAATGTGACTGTTACTGAACATGAAGGGTTGGAGGTACTAACTATAAGGTTTCGATTAGACAGGCAAATCGAGTTCCGAAATCGTAGTCGCTTTTCTTTCCTTGGCATTCGGTGTTCGTGTTTTCTGAGCGACTTTTTGCGGTCGTACGTACGGACGGACGTGCACGTACACGTTACAAAATTATTCGTGACCGATTTATGCGACCGCGAAGTTGCGTTGGAAATTACAAACGCACTTTAACCGAACCCCTACCTACCTACTTTAAAGCTCTGGCGAACGTATTTTTTATATTTTTTTATATTAGTTGTGTAACTTTAGTCTATCAAGGACTGAAATTACTTGACTAATGACTGGAGGAGGTCGTGGCTAAGTAACAACAGCCACATTGGTCAATCCATCAGATTAAGCTACGCTTCCCGAGCTTGGTCAGTGGATGGGTGACCATCTTTACATACCAAGAGTCCTCCGTGCCTCGGAAAGCACGTTAAGCCGTTGGTCCCGGCTGTCATTCATGGATCTTTGACTGTCGTTACGAGTCGTCAGAAGCCCGAACGTCTGACACCAGTCTTACCAAGGGGTATCGTATTACCCAGTTACTGGGTTGTGGAGGTCAGATAGGCAGTATTAGCTCTATGTAAAATACTGGTATTCAGCTGCATCCGGTTAGACTGGAAGCTGCCCCCGGTTAGACTGGAAGCTGACCCAACATAGTTGGGAAAAGGCTAGGCAGATTGTTGTGTAACTTTAGTCTGCACAATGCCATTTATACAGATATGCATTTTTTATAATGTAAATAATAATAAACTTGTTATCAGAGTGATAATGATTAGTAAACAGATAAAAATTATTAGAGCAAGACAAAGATTGGGTATAATTATTATGTACCCATTCTTTGTATTGCAATTTTTACTTACAGCACTAAAATTATATGAATACTTATACTACCAGGTGGGCCTATTCTAATATCGTTATTTTAAGATTTTATGAACATACCTAGTAGATGATATACCTTTTTGAATAGCTAAAAAGACGTAGAACTTTATAAAATTATTTGCAGAATAAGTTCCATACAATAATTTTTCTTAAAAGCCCATCAAAGTTAAGAACACTATTAGAAAATTCATTAATGCTAACTGTTGTCGAGCAGTTTTTTAAGCTGTTAGTAGTAGGTTCAGTTTCTGTTGATCATTTTTATTAATGGACATGTCTTCTAACTAGATTCATCAAAAAAACCGACTCTAGGAGCTCTAATCCCAAAGAAAACGACTAAAAGCCAAAAAATAAAGGATTTTTAAAACAAATCTTTAAAATTTAATATCTCCATAACGGTTAAGTTTCGGACATTTTATTTCAGAATCAAATTCATCAGATATGACCTGAATAATAACATCCTTTAATATTCAGTATGACTTACCCTGTAACCCTGCATATCTATTAAAAATATGATATAATATTATTTTAAGTGAATATTATCCTTTTTGGTGTTAAAACAGGTAAATTACTCATAAACATTTAAACAGCATCCAATAAGTAATACACATAAAAAATGCCTTCTTTTAAAACCATAGCCAGTTGTTAAGTGTATCATCCAAATAACCTGATTACTCTGAACCAAACCATATGTTTGCAGCCTCAATTCACGAATGAGTCACTTAAATGAATCAGAGGTCATGTAGTCTGTTTACATGGGGTACCAAAATTGTGAGTAACACTCCAATTGTCACATTCCTTCCTGTTGAAAAATTTTGAGGCCAAACTAGCATCATGAACTGTGTTTATAATTGATTTTTGGGGCATAGAGCATTGAACTAACATTTTATTTTGTAAAGAAGTTTGCAGGAGATTTTAAGTAGGTAATTTTGGTGCTCCATAACCATCAGATATTATATTGAACAGCAGTGGCGGATCGAGGATTGTCGTTTGGGAGGGGTTTGACCCCGCTAAGGGTAGGTTTTAGCAAAGTGGACACAAAAAAGCACTAAAAACTTTAAGAAATTTGTCACGGAAGAACTCAGATGCTTTGGGAGGGAGGGGGGGGGGGAGGTTTGAACCCCTTAACCTTCCCCTGGATCCGCTACTGTTGAATAGTACTACATAGTAGTCTTAGAATATGAAGACAGAAATTTTAATCATTAACTTATTTTTCTCAATAAATGTGCATATTGAAATCATCACACCAGTTTAGGAATAAAAAGGTTTTTTAAACTAAGTAATCAATCCCTATCCATCATATTTGTTACTTTTCTTGTTAATATTTTTCCTTGCCAACCATAAATTTATTTTACACAAGTACTTATTGCTTGCTTGTTATTTAATTTGATTAATGATGTGAAATCCTGTACTAGATATGACACTTCTTATCTTTGATACTTAATCTTTTTATGTCAAGGATTACTAACAAGTAGACAAAAAACATTGCAAATATAATAGTATATAATATATAGTATATAATAAATAGTAACCTTCTTGTAATGTAATCATATTTCTACAAAAAAGTGAATAATTTCCTTTTCATAATGTATTTTTGATTGGTATCAATAAAATTATCATCCACATAATGTAATATTTTTTTTTAACTAATCCCTTAATTTAATAATTATAAAAATTACTGAAAATTGACTTATTACAAATTAAACTATCTTCATTCATATCTACAGTAGGTAAAATCAAAAGTAAAAGATTATAATGTGCATAATCAATAAATTAACATTTATAATGGTTGGAAACAAATGAATAAAAAACCAAATTTGTGAAACTGCATTTTGGTCATAACTACATGGCCTGAGTGCAATGACCTCAACAGATGTTAATGACCTAATTTTATTTCCGTTTTGTTTAATAACATTAAATTCAACAAAACATTAGTAAAACATTAATTAACTTTATCATAGAATTTCTTACTAGTTATATTATCTCTAATATCTCATTTCAGTTTATACCTATGTAGTTTATCCTACTTCCAAACCATAAACTTTGATCTGTATATTTAATCTTTGTAGAAAATTAAATTTCATGTGATTATCTCATTAATTCTCCCATAAATTAAACAGAATCCCTAATAAATCGTGCTAAAATCAATTTTGTAAACAAGTTCAGGAGTCTTCGTCAAATCGTGTAAACATGATCGACCGGGGTACCATGGCGTAGTTTTACTCCTGGGGACATTACCTTGGGTCTGGCAGAACTATCTTTTTACTAGCTCGTGCTGCGGGAGTGCATTTCGACTTCTCCATAGCCATCAAGTAGCTGACGTCGGCCAGCACAGCCTCGAGGTCCGCCATTTTGAGTCTCAATTTATCACCTTCACCAGACAAAAAATAAATAACACTGGTACGCAACACAAACACTAACTAACTCAAGTTGATTTCAGCTGATAGTCATAACTTTCCTCACATCGCGACTGTTCACCGTTTCACAGAATTTGTTGATGAGTGGTGACACATGCTGATCATTCACATTCGTAGAATATTTTTTTACTAACATAGGACCACGTAACTTATTTGCAAATTATCATTAGAGATAAACGTTAAGTTTGTAATTAATTGTAACAGATATACACGGAAAGAAGCTATAACAAATAATGATTTACAATCGCTAAAAACGTAATCTAATCCAACACCCGTCACTCCGCGACTACGCACACATCCGGAAACTCTGTACTCACACTAATGAACCTGTATTGTAAACACGTACAAGTACTGTACGATTTCCCACGCACACACGCGCAGCGATTTTCTGTAGTTCGTTCAGAAACACGATATTAACTTTGAAAAAAGAAAAGTGTTTTTCTTTGAAATAAAAAATCTTTGCTTAATTATAATTAAAAACAATTTTCCTGAGAGTAATGGCATATGCCTTTCATAATGTAATCTAAAACTCGGCAGACCAGAACCACGTCGAGAAAGCTGAGTGGGACAATGTGACCTGCAACTATGTTATTGTCTCCATACAATGTTACGTACACAACGGCCTAATGAACGCCAACGAATGGGTTTCGCTGGGCTCGCTGGCCTTTGTTGGTCCTGTCTAGACGGTTTAGCAAGCGCCAACAATCGTTCGTTGGCATGTGCCGGATATTCGCAGCGTGGCGGCAACACCAAAGGAATAGAAGCAATCGACCGATAGTTTGCTCGACCACTAAATTTATTTGAACGTACCTTTGAAGGCCAAAGAACGTGCGGTAGCCAACGCCAGATATTCTTCAATGGCGTTCGTTGGGCCGGTATGTACGTAGCATAAGCGGGTCCCCACTAGGGTAAAGACGCGTCCCCACTAGAGCCGCGCGGCTTCATGAGGCCAAGCCGCGCGGCCGCACCTCGTGAGTTTGTAAACGTACACACTCACACGGCTCGGTCTCGCGGCTTGGCCTCACGGGGCCGCGCGGCCCTAGTGGGGACGCACCTTAACGCGGTTCCGTGAGGCCCAGCTGCGCGGCCGAGCCGCGTGAGTTTTTAAACGTACACACTCACGAGGCTCGGCCACGCAACTCTTTAGTGGGTGGTAGACGTGTGAACTTAAAGTACGCGGTTTTTAATTCGCGAACTTACTCGGGTCGCCATCGGTGACACACGTGAAGCTTGCTCACACTGTATCGCGATGTTGTCGAATTTTCTGAACCAAACTAAACAAACATTACACAAATGTCGAAAAAAATGGAGGCCAGCGACTCGCGGCGATGACAGACATTCGAAACTACGACCCAAGGCAGGCTACGAGCAAAATTTCAAACCTGTTGGATTGCCGACGAACTTAGTCAGCGGTTTTAAAGTACACCTACTTAGCATGACACACGGGCGGGCGAGCAAGGTCGTCGAGCCATAAGTACGCGTACTTGCTCATGCATCTACCACCTCGTTTTCGCTGTAACCACTTACCTATTGTTCAAAATAAAGTGCCCCGGAAACGATAGACTGCAAAATAATTGAACAGTTTAGTTTACGTACGTTACGTTTATTTATGTATATGTTTCTGCAGTTTTATCCATTTAACGTAGTTTGTTGCAGATGAAGCTTATCTGGATGTCAACCATTCACTATCTGAATTCATCGCTTTTCAGGTAGCTTTTTAGATTGTCGGAGTGTTGGATAGGCTGCTTTATGTTTCTTGTCTATGTCACTAAAAATGACAACTTTGGCTGAATGGCTGCTGATACTTTGGCCGCGTTCTAAACTTAGAGTAATAATGCTTTAGTTATTACTCTGAGTTCTAGGTTCTAAACATTCGTAGTCTATGAAAAATTTAATGTCAGTGGATCTGTCAAAATATTTTTTTTTTCGATTTAATGATTGGCATTTTGATAGGGCAATATGAGTTAGCCGGCAGTGCGTTTCGATTAAATTTCAAGACAAAACCGCATTGTAGACTTAACCGCAATGTAAGTATTACATTTTTGCTTTATACTTTCATGAAGTAACAAATATTAAGCTTTGTAATATTTGTATAATTTTTGTTGCACTATCACTACTGCGTAACATGCGCGTAATTTTCTAAGTTAATATAATATATTCTGAAAAACTTCTAATATACAACCCCTTCAATCTACTTCCAGTTTAAATTCATCATGTCTGTTGTTTCATCATAACTATATAAATGTGTTAGTTTATGTAAAGTGTTTGCAGCACAATGATGGAATATTGCCCCCCTAACGTAACCCTGGGAGAGATTTGGGTGGACCATGGAATATCCCAATGTTTTATGGAGACAATCTCCGCTATCTTCATTGGTGGATTCCTGTTAATATTTGGAATGATACAAATTGTAATGTATAGAAGGTATGTGAATGATTTATTTTGATTATTTTATTCTGTAATTTAAAGACTTCATTGGTTTATCACCCACTATTGTATTACTATATTCTTATATACACTACACTATTGTATATACTTGATTCTGTTGTAATACCTAATATTAAAATTGTTTTTATTATTATAATTCTGTTCATACTCACGACAAAACAAAATATTCCCAATTGCTGGCAGTATGAACAAAGATTTTAGAGGAACGTATGGTAATTTTATTCAAAACCTAAATAGTGGGTCAATATTTTTACACAATACAACACTCACACTTGTTCTTCAAAATTATTTTATGTCTTTTCATAAATTGTTGAAATTTTGTGTCTGTAAGTGGCAAAATGTAAAATTAGAGATACAATTTAGAACAATGTCTATAAAATGCATGAGGAAAATACTAAATGTTTTAAAATTGGTAGTTAATAGAGGTAGGTACAGGGAATTTTTTGAGGATATTGTTGATCAATCTTAAGTATAATGTTTTCTCAATAATGATAACACTGTGACGTAATATATCTAAGTGTTATCAACTAATTTATACAATGCTCAGTTATTTAATTTATCATCTATCGTTATCCATGCCTTTTTATTGAGTCATGTTGATATTATGTAATTGATCTACTAATAAAACATATCGGCATTTTGTAAAATAGTTAATTTTTAATTAATCTGATTATATTTTTTGCATTGATAAGAATGGTAATTAATGTGAAATAACCTTGCAATTTTAAATAATCGACTAAAATTGATTAATGAATTAAAAAAAGCTCTAAATTATTTAATTTTGCATTAAGAATCATCCCATTCCCATAATTATTTGTTGAATATTATTATCTCTCAATATCTGTGTGAACTATTAATTTATTCAAAATACTAGATTTTTTTAATTGACACATTTTTCTGTGTAGACTTTATTATTACCACTCAACACTAGTGGGGCACAGACGACTGTCTTATGTAGTTTTGTATTTCTTTAAAATAAAGCTAATGACTTCCAGTTTTGTCAATTATGCCAGTTTTAAAAGCTGGTTTTCATGTAACAAATACAAAATCTTTGGTTTCCTAAGAAAGCGGTGAACGGTCACACAGTAGCGGCTTTCCAAAAACAGACCATTTTTTCATTCAGGGTCAAAATTTCGAATTCTCAAAATGCCCAATTCCCAAAATGTCCAACTCTCAAAATGTCGCAAATTCTAAACCCAAGACACCGACTTCCGAAATTAAAGTTATTTTTCACTTTGTAGTGTTTTCATCTCTCAAAATGTCCAATCTTTGAGAATGTGGTAAATTTTTTCAATAACTTATCAAAGCGCTTTTTTAATACTTATGACAAACAATAAATACAAAATTCTGAATGAAACAAAATAAGTTTTATTTGTAAGTAACAATTAGGACCAGAGAAGACCACACCATACCCGAAATCATTATTATTGTCATAATTTAATGTAAAAAAATACAATAATCAACATCATTATTTTTATAATTATAAATTGAAACAAACATTGAACATAGTTTTATACACAATAATCAACATCATTATTTTTATAATTATAAATTGAAACAAACATTAAACATAGTTTTATACAGGGTGACTTATAATTTGACGTATTCCTTCTAGAACGTGATAGTGTGACCCATTTGCAACAATTAAGCACCCCATAAATCCTAGGCAAAAATTGATGGGATTCGAGAAAACCCATTTTTTATTTAATTTGAAAACCCTGAATTCCTCACAAAATATAACTTTTCCTCTAAATTCTTAAATTGAATGGGCTTCGTTGCGTTTCCATTGGGTACCTAATACTTTAATAAAGCTTTGGATATGACCAAATTTTCTAAAACATAATGTGGTGTATTATTCTCATTTATTCATCTATAAACTTATTCAGTACATTTTTAAATATTTTTATAAAAATCATTAAAAAAAACATTTAAAAATATAAAAAATAGTAGCCCACCGGTATCGGGAACAGGGTCCAAGCTACCGGCGGTCAGGGCTCCAGAGAGGGGAACCTCCTGACAATGCGAGCCGTGTCCAGGAGTACCGCCTTCTGAATCAAGCCCTTGATCCAGCTGCCCAACGAGAGCCTCCTTAGGTGTTGGTCGAGGCTATTGGCAACTAAGCCATTGGCTGATACGACTATCGGCACAATGATCGCTGAGTCCACATCCCATATGTCGATAACCTCGTGAGCCAAGTCAAGATACTTGATTTGTTTATCTTTCTCAGCTTTCACGAGGTTCCCGTCATGCGGGACCGTTATGTCAATAATCATTGTGCGCCGCTCTACTCGATCCACCACCACTATATCAGGTTTATTCGCAGCAATAGTCCTGTCAGTGATGATGGATCGATCCCAGCACAATGTGATATTTCCATTTTCGAGAACTGGGTCGGGCACATACCTGTAATACGGCACTTCCGATTCCACAAGATTGTATTTCAGAGCAAGTTGCTGATGGATAATCCTGGCTACAAGGTTGTGTCTATGCAAGTACTCTTCGTTAGCTAGACGAGAACAGCCGGAGATAATATGTCGGATTGATTCTCCCGGACGGTGGCATGCCCGACAGATGTCAACCGTGCCGTCTTTCACAATAAATCTACGGTAATTGTTCGTCATGAGAACTTCGTCCATAATTGCACAGACAAAACCAGCCAGGCTACGGACGCTAGAAAATCTACATCGGATCCATGTAGGGCCCGGAAAAAGCGTCCGTGAAGCGCCTTACTCTGCCATACCTCCCTGCGATCGTTAGTGTCAAGCACTACAGGCTTGCGCCAGTTCTCTTTAGCCATGGCGAGCGGGGTGAGGCCCTTGTCCATCGCGACCACATCTCGATGCATCCCCACGTCGCCTTCTAGGAAATATTCCCTGAGACTGCATATCTCGCGATTGTGGAGGGTCTTAGCATTTAAAAAGCCTCGACCTCCACACTTTCGTGGGATATACAGTCTCATTACCGATGACCGTGGGTGGTGCATTCGATATGCAGTCAGCAGCGTACGCACCCTCCTATCCAGGGCGTCGAGTTCAGTCTGAGTCCATTTGAGTATGCCGAAAGAGTACATCAAAACCGGCATGAAATAAGGTGCGCGCCTTCAATGGTTGGGCATTGAAGGCGCGCACCTTATTTCCGCCTGATAAAAGACTATTGAATAGTTTTTTCAGGCGGCCAAAGAAGCGCTCCATCAATGATTGCTTCATGGCAGTAACATTGATTCCCAACGCTTCCGACATACCCAAATACTTATAGGTTTCGGATGCGGAGAGGGCTCTAAGGTTTATGGAATCCGCGAGCTGTGTTTCCACGGATTCCATAATCTCCCCTCGCTTTACATGCATGACCGCACATTTGTCGACACCAAATTCCATCCTGATGGCGCTACTGAAAGTTTCAGTTACTTTCAGTAGCTCAGTTGTAAATTGTTGGGGGCAAAAAATTTTAGGTCATCCATGTAAAGAAGGTGAGATATAACCTGACCACCTCTCCTCAGCCGATAGCCTAGACCTGAATCCTCCAGCAATGTGCTTAGAGGATTCAGGGCTAAGCAGAACCAGAGCGGACTCAAACTATCGCCCTGAAATATGCCTCGCTCAATCCTTATCGGCTCGCTATTCCTCTGGATATTTCGACATCCGGGATAGCATCAGGAAGGTGTGCAAAGTTGCATCTACTTTATGGTATATTATATTATTATCACATAAATCATAAAAATAATTATGTTGATTATAAACATATTAATTAAAAAATACTTGTTGATTATAAATAAATATTATATTGATTATTACTTGCTTGAATAAGCAAGGTTAATTATTGTTTCAATTTATCTTATAAAAATTATGATGTTGATTATTGTATTTTTTTATATTACATTATGATAAAAATAGTGAAACTGGTTATGTCGTGGTCTTCTCTTGTCTTAATTGTTACTTATAAATAAAATTTAATTTGAGTCTTTCAGTATTTTGTATTATTATTTGTCATAAGTATTAAAAAAGCGCTTTGATGAGTTATTGAAGAAGTTTACCACATTCTCAAAGATTGGACATTTTGGGAGTTGGGCATTTTAGGAATTGGACATTTTGACCCTGATAAATACTGGTGAAAATGACAGATTTGCTTGACGGCCTGGCTTCCCTTGGAAACCAAAGCTTAAGAAGCTGTTTCTTTTCAGATATGCTACAGAAGTGGTGGATGTCCGAACTTCACGGCTTTTCGCCGTGCAGTTGTTTTTCACGTTGTTTGTACCAGTGCTGGCTGTGATAAGATTCCTGCTACAGGCTTTTGTATTTAAAGGAGGATCTATTTATGGATATATGGTACGTTTTTTTTCCAATTCCCCTGTAAAACTAACGATTTAAAAGTAATATTTTTTAAAGTAGGTTCTTTTTACTATAATTATTGACCGCCCAGTGCTGAACATCGTCCAAGATAAAAAAAGTTTAAGTGGAAAATACATGGTAGAATTTCGCATGCGTCATCGTGTCTATTCTTCTTTTCGTGTGGTTAGTAACTAACCTGGTGTCCGAGTTTTAAAGCCGCCCATGGGCCTCTGACTTGGCTTCACATCAAGAAATATCTCTCAGGCATGCCGGTTTCCTCACGATGTTTTCCTTCATCGTTTTTTAAGCAAGTGATAATTATACAATACGCACATAAATCCGAAAAGGTCAGAGGTGCGTGCCTTGGGTTCGAACTCGAGACCTATGACTTGGCAGTCCGACGACGCCCCCTTTAAAAGTAAATTTTCGACAATTTTTCATGAGTATTCAGAAAAATACGGGGGCACATGTTCATGGGCGACATTGTACAATAATAATAGGCGTCCTATTGTTATTGATTGTAAATAATTTTGTTACAGATACTAGCATTAGTGATAACTTTAGTAGTGTTTCCCCTATCGGCCTACCTAGCAGTATTGGAGAGGCGGTTTCTCCTGCCGTCCGTCCCTCCAAAGGGGCACGGATTTGTACTTCTCGTCTTCTGGGCCATGATATTTGTCTCTGAAAATCTTTCTTTCCTGAATCTTAATAAAGAAGGATGGTGGTGGCATTTGAAAAAGTGAGTACAATCTTTCTTGTTATTTTATTGAACAGTAAGAATATTTAAAAACGGGCTTGAATAAATAAATCACTCTCGTCTGTATTTTGCTGAACTACATAAATTAGTTTACTCTTTCACGGAATATGATTTCGAGATTTATCAGTTTAGGTACAAAATGTTACAGGCAGCTGTAGAATATTACACGATTGTCGGAATGTTTTCGGCACAAGTTGCGAGTGTTGCGAAAACAAGTACACTTATTTTATTCGTCTGTTTAATATCATTTCTGGGCAAACTTCTCTGAAAGGTACAGACACTTGTGCCCGTTAAAGGTGCAACATGTATTGAGATTTGTCCTTTCAGGTAAAAAATGCTTAGTCGAACTTCAAGAGAAATCTATTTTTATTCTTATTAATTCTTCTTTTATTGAAACTTACAACTTCCGTATTGTCCCCAGTCTCCAAGATCGCCTCGAGATGTCTCTGTTTGTGGGACGTTACGTGTCGTGCATGATAATGTTCGTGCTCGGCATGAAGGCGCCCGGCATCATGCACCAGTTTGAGTTCCTCGAAGGCGAGGACGACAATCGCAGAAATATACCACCAAGGGTGAGGATTTTTTTTTTTTTAAGCCAGGGTACAAATTTGCGCCCATGCAAAGGCAATGCATGGGCGCTGATCCGGCGCGAGTTACTAGCAAAAGCTATACATTCTTCACGTGTTTATAGCTGTACATGGAGCTCTTTCTGACCGGCTCAAGCCGTTTCTGCGTTGATAAGTGTCGTCACTCCCTAAAGGTCCATGAACCATCAAAGCGTCGTGAGAGGAACTGTTGAAATGCAAACATTTTGTATGAACTATTTCACACAATGTTCGTCTCCGTGCCTGGAATTATCCGGCCCGGAACCCGGAAAGCCCTGATAGCTGACAATACCTACCAATTTTTATTTAGAAGAAACCATAAAAGTATTATGTCAAGGCTTTTGGGGTGTGCGGACACTTCTCGCTTTCCTTGGCGTAATCCCTTAAATAATCGTCTCGTATGGTGCTTACATAAAGAAACAGGTTTCCGGCACAGACAAATCCGTGCGGGTCGTTACCGAACGGTGCAGGAGGGTGGGTGCTTTCATAAAGCAACATGTTTCCGGCACAGATATAAACTCGTGCGGGTCGTTACCGATCGGTGGAGGAGGGTGCGTACGTAAAGAAACAGGTTTCCGGCGCAGACAAATCCGTGCGGGTCGTTACCGAGCGGTGCAGGAGGGTGGGTGCGTACGTACGTAAAGAAACAGGTTTCCGGCACAGTAAAATCCGTGCGGGGCGTTATCGATCGATGCAGGAGAGTGGGTGCTTACATAAAGAAACGGTTTCCGGTACAGAGAAATCCGTGCGGGTCGTTACCGATCTGTGGAGAAGGGTGCGTACGTAAAGAAACAGGTTTCCGGCTCAGACAAATCCGTGCGGGGGTCGTTACCGATCGGTGCAGGAGGGTGGGTGCTTACTTAGAGAAACTGGTTTCCGGCACAGTGAAATCCGTGCTGGTCGTTACCGATCCGTGCAGGAGGGTGGGTGCTTACACAAAGACACAGGTTTCTTTATGGAAACCTGTTTCTTTAACCCGTATGGCTCGGGCGAGGTCACCGCCAAGTTTAAACCTGTTTCTTTATAAGTGAGCGCATAAGATAACGTGGGAATATTATACCTGCACCGATTGGTACTGGGGGCCTACTCCCTAAGCGGAAACCGTAGTTTCGGCCATCGTTGCGGGCGCTTCGCTCTCCTTCTCACTTACGGTATATCTGTAAGTGAGACGGAGAACTAAGTGCCCGTAACGACGGCCGAAACTACGGATTTCGGTTAGGGAGTAGGCACCCTAAACCGCACAGACTCGCCTGCACCGGAAACCTGTTTCTTTATGTAAGTAACCTTACGTATGCGCGAGGGTCAGGAGTTCAGGACTTATTTCATTGTTGGTTACGGATATAAAATTATTCCAATGTCTAGAACATCATATTTTAAATGAGGTCTTTGTGGTCTTTCTGTCTATACATCTTTTTTTTTTCTAAATTACTTCGATTTCACGGATGTAGAGTATAATCATAAATCTATGCGAATAGATTTATCTGTAGTCATAAATACATAACAATCAAATAAACACTTTTTTGTGACAAACTTGTAATGATCAAACTTTTTTATTTCCTCTACATTACGTTTGTCATCCACGTCAATTGTTAATTTTTTTGTTATTTATTTCTAGGTTAAGATGTCATGTCCATACCAAAATCATTTAATTGTTCAAACAGCCGAAAAAGATATATTTAAATTAAAAAAGGTGATTAAATTATCAAGTGTATTGACCTCTGTTACATTATTTGCATATTTTAGAACTGGCATTACGTGATGCTATATTTTCAAATAGGGTGAGTACTTACAAGTAAACAGTCTGAAAAAAATTTAGAATAATGAAAGTCGGAGTAATAAAGCAACCAGTAAATTTTAATAAGAACTACGGTACGGTACCCTGTAGCTATCAGCTGGCCACACGCTGATCTAACTTGGTACTATTTCACATTTTCTTTTGAAAGCAACTCAAAGAATCACCATTCCCTCTCACCGCTTCCCTGCAGACACCCCAGTCACCTACCAACATCTTATTGCTTGAGAATTTGGTTCTATTTACTCCGAATCTTTCCTCATTGAAGAAATAAATGTTTTTTTTTCTGAAAAGATGTTTGTTTTCAGACTGTTTAACTGGTTTACTCAACAAACATGAAGGCAATGGATAAATACTTTCACGTCTACAACCCTGTGAGATTATTATATTTTTTACCTTACAACTTCTTGGCTTGGTTCAAGGAGTTCAGCCTATCGTAGTCCAATACTGATATTTATATCGAATATGTACAATACTTAAATGATGAAACTAAGAATTTTAAGCACGGTACCTATTTTTAAGTTAACTTCCGTTGACAAACGATTCTGACGCCAAACTTATCTATAATCGCCTCTTACACATTAAAACCATTATGGCAACGATAACCGACTTTTAATGATTTTTTACTGAAGATCACGTCTAAACGAGTAGTGCTAATGATTTGGAAAAAATATATGTTAAATTAGACCATTTTCTCAATAACTTATATATGATGAATATTTTAGATTATGTTTACACAGTGAAATTAATTTGTAAAGTTATGTCTAACGCGGATAAAAACTGAGACTCACGCAAAATCTATCAAGCTTATTTTTCTGAAACCTTCACCATTTTAAAGATAATTTAATTATTGATCGTTTAGTATAAATGTTTTATTAAATTACCTTTTGTTTTATGTATAATAAATTAATAATGTGACTCATTTGGGACAGCGCTAACTTGATGACATACGACGCGTTGCGTGACCTCAGTACAGAACAGTCAAGCTAACCACTCAAGGTCACTGGCATATGTCTGCGTCTTAAGAGTCAAGCAAGGATAAAATCCACCAATAGAATTCTATTTAAAATTAAGCAATTCTATTGGATGTTTTCCTCGCTCACCGCTCCGCTTCCTGACAAAGCTCTGGTCTAGCCAGGAGGCTATATCAATAAAAAAATTAATACGTCTTTTTCTCCACAGCCAGATGATAACAGATCGACATTCCGCAATGTGTTTGGCAAACTGCGAACGCTACTACCCTTCCTGTGGCCGCGGAAGAGTGTATGCCTACAAATCTACGTACTTATATGCGTGCTCGCCCTCATCGCTGGACGAGCAGTGAATCTTTTCGTGCCTATTTATAGCAAAAAGATAGGTAAGTTGTAGTTTAGTTTGGAATACCTAAACGTTTATGTTGAAAGATATCGTTTTTTTTCCTATTTAAATGTCCAGTGTTTAACGAAAGTTTCCGTCTTTAGAGTTCCGTAGTCAACAAGGAACCCTTTTAGTTTCGCCATGTCCGTCTGTCTGTCTGTCTGTCCGCGGATTATTTTTTATCTCTTTTTTATCATAGTTTTTTCTCGTTTATCTCATGGTGTGGGATGTCGTTGGAAAGGTCGTTCTAAAATATATTTGTGAGAGTGTGAAAACCATTTTTGGATTCAGGGATCCGTTTGCGAAATATTAAGCTTTAAAGTGCCAATTTTTGTTAAGAGACATTGTGCGTGGTACGACACGCATTTAGCCGGTTCTTTGTACCTATTATTTCATGACTCAAGTAAGGTAATTAGCCATGTTCCAGTAATGTCCTAATTGCTACTGATATTTTGTAGAAAGATCGTAACAAGATCGATTGTCGTCGTTTTGATCGTCGTTCGTGTCTTCGAAGACACTTTTACATTGTGCTAACTGGTTTTAATGCATGGTTAATTCATTGCTAGGACCGAAAGGCATCTTTTGGGCGCGCTCGTTGTATCGTAGAACTCATTTATCGCGTTGCATGAGGGAAGATCGAGGTCAAGAGCAGGCCCATCCTCGAATTAATAAAACTATTCTCTCTACCAATAACCAACATGAACTGCACACTATATTAAACAACTTTCCTTCCAGTGGATAGTATTTCCATCCCCCCATTCTACTTCCGATGGGACCTGGTGGTGATCTACGTGTTCTTCAAGTTCTTGCAGGGGGGAGGCACTGGTGGGATGGGACTCCTCAACAATTTGCGGTCATTCTTGTGGATCAAAGTACAGCAGTATACTACTAGGGAGTTACAGGTATTTGTTAAACAAAAATAATATATAGTTTTAGGTATCGCAGACAAGCTTGACTCCTACCGAAAGGACTAAATAATAATAAAAATGTTTTTTTCATAATAGTTAATTGACTCAGGCGTGACCTTGCGGAAATCGATTATACAATACAATAGATGAAGTATATTTATTAACCTAATCCGCTTAACTGTTCGTCGTCTATTGTATTTTTCATAATACATAATAATAATAATAATTCATTTATCTGCAAACGTAAGTGACACAAAAAAAAACTGCCTCCTGAACTAGGTTATTCACCTGTATCTTAGGAGACAGTTCTCATCCCAATTACATTAACATAGTTTGGTTAACAGACATCAGATATGAAAAAAATACAAAATATGCCACTAAGAAACTTAAAAAAAAAAGTGAGTGCGTATGTGGTGTTGTCCGCATACTGGCCTGCGTTGGCGGAGAACAGAACTGTGTGGAGACTTTGCCCTGCAGTAGGAAAAAACAGGCTACACACTACACAAATAGTAGATGTAAATTAGATGGTATAGTAAAGTAGATGGGAATATTTTATGACCTATTGACATAATTTAATTATACTATACTATTAAATGCGCAATTTTTGTATACAGGGTGGCAGGGACATCGACGCGAAAACTGTTACCATGGATTCAGTATATGATTCTGAACCCCGCAGCGTTGAAATTTTTCGCCGGTTATTAAATTTCAACGCAGCGGGATTCAGAATTATGTACTGAATCCATGGTATCAGTTTTCGCGTCGATGTCCCTGACACCTGTATTTACGAGTACATGGACTTAGTATGAACTATCCTATACTTTTAAATAAGCATTCTCTGTTTTCACCCGAGCAGAGCTCGGTCGACCAGGTACTGATTGTTATATGAATCAGAGGTTACACCACATTATTTAATATGTATTATAGGTATTGTGTTTCACTTGCAGCTCATGATCTAGTAATCGTGACTAATACGCTATTAAATGCAATGAGTTAGACACTTCACATATTATGGTTTCTTGAAACCTTTTCAGTAAACATGTCTCAAATGTTATGCTAACTCGGGTGATTTATTTATCTCTTGTGGATCACCTATTATGGCATGGCTGTTTTAATTGGTATGGACTTACCAAATGCAACAGGTAATGTGACTTTTTACATCAAAGGCTGTGAATATCACCTTTATCTACATAGGCTTCAATAGATTCTCAGCAACGATTGTTTTAATAACTTGTCTGTTTCAGTTAGAATTATTCAGACACCTTCACGACCTGCCCCTGCGGTGGCATTTGTCGCGGAAGACGGGAGAGGTCCTCAGAGTAATGGACCGAGGAACGGACTCCATAGACAATCTGCTGTCGTACATACTGTTCTCAATCACGCCGACGCTCATAGACATCATCGTGGCTGTCATATATTTTGTACTGCAGTTCAATGTGTGGTTCGGACTCATCGTGTTTTCAACTATGGTACTTTATATACGTGAGTATTTTTACATGCTTTTACAGTACTCCCAATGAATCTGCTTATCCTTTTCCTAACTATGTTGGGGTCGGCTTCCAGTCTTACCAGATGCAGCTGAATACCTGTATTTTACATGGAGCGACTGCCTATCAGACTTTCACAACCCAGTAACTTAACAACCGGGTAATACGATACCCCTTGGTAAGACTGGTTGTCACACTTTCGGGTTTCTGACGACCCGTAGCGATTGTTAAAGATCCACGAATGACAGCCGGGACCAACGGCTTAATGTGATTTCCGAGGCACGGAGAAGTGTCGTTATGTAAAGATGGTCCAACCCCGGCAAGCGTAGCTTAACCTGATGGATCGACCCGTGCGGCTGTAATTACTTAGCCACGAGCTCTTCTACAGTATTCATTTACAGTACTCCCGAGTAATGATAAATGGTTCTGTTAGTAGGTTTGTACAAACACTTTTACATGTCAATCATATTTTAAAAACTAGTTGAGGTCGCCGTTTCCAATCTCAATACTCTGAGAAGAAGGGCCGGTAAAAACTCAAAGGTCACCAGTCTCTTTTAAAGTCCAGACATAATCTTGGTCAGATCATGTGACGACCCTGTAGATTAGATTAGATAAAGAACCACACAGATTGATTGCACATGTCCAGTCAGTGCACTTCGGGTAGGATGTAAAAGCTTAAAAAAGAAAAAGATTCACTCAGTATGAGTGACCATAGACTACGCTCTACAGAGCCGAACTTCTAAAACTCGGATGTGCTATATTAAAGTTCGAGTACTGTATTTTAGTTTAATTTGTGGTTACGTTAAGATTTTTGACTCCTGAGTTCCTCTAGTCCCGTTCTGTTTATTTAGTACCTAGTAGATAACCTGATGTTGTTGTGAGAGTCGTGTATCCACTGGTACAATTCATTAACTGCTACTGGCATCGGACAACTTAATCATGCCAATGAAATTGACGACCTTGCATTTTAAAGAATAATTTTATTATAAATTTACCTTATTTCCTTTTGTTATCGAATTTGTGGTTGGTATTTTAAATGAGTGTTATCACAAAAACGGTCGGCAGGAAGTAGCGATTTTAAAACACATGTCCTACTGCCAGCGTTGAGCGATTACTCGCTGGTATGCGTATGGACCAAGCGCGAG
Source organism: Agrochola macilenta (assembly GCA_916701695.1). Taxonomy (NCBI): domain Eukaryota; kingdom Metazoa; phylum Arthropoda; class Insecta; order Lepidoptera; family Noctuidae; genus Agrochola; species Agrochola macilenta. Next base: position 13,995,832 of record OU753562.1, read on the forward strand.
TCTCTCGGTGAATGTTTTGCCCGCCAATCGAGTGTCGCTGAGCGAGTTCTCTTTTTGATAGGTCTTATCGCTGTGACAAACGAGTAGCGCTGGTGTGAATAGTCAGAGATCAACTGTTAATAATGTGTATGCATCTCTTTTACTCACACGGGCCGTGCAATCTTTTGTACGTTTCTTGAGCGAGAAAATCGTTGTTAGCTGGTCGCTTCCCCGTCGGCGATGGGACTGGTGCCTTACGGCGTGCTATCTAACAATAAGTTGCTAGTAAGTTGTAAATATCGCGATATCTTTATCTTTTTTCTAATATTTTTTCTTTTTGGTAAATATAATCTTAATAAACGGTACATACTTTGAATGACGATTTATCAGACTATTTTATCGTATATCGGTTTTCGGTCGCGTGCAAGTAATTGTCTCGTATCCAAGCCTTTTTTTTGTATCTATTGATTTTTAACTACAATCTATTGTAATTCGTCGCGTGTTCGATAACAGTGTTTGGCCTAATCTAATTTTATTATTTTTTGATCATTAAGATTGCAACCCTGCTGAAAACCTTGTGCTACTCCCACGGTGCTCGAAAAACTGCAAAATTCTGGCACGTGTTTAAGTTTTTTTGAAAAATATATCTTAAGGTCGCGTTTTTAAGTTACTAAATAGTCTATATTTTTGTAAAGATATCTAAATTTGCTACAATCTGAGCCCAACCCGCGTCATTAAAGGTATTTAAAAAAATACCTGAAACACGTGTCAGAATTTCGGTGGTATTCGAGCACCATCGTAGTACATCGAGTAGGTAGTACAAGGTTATCAGGGTTACTTGGGTATAAACTACTCTCAGGGGACCTAAAAACATATTAATAAATCTTAGTTACGTGCGCGTTTGCGATTTTTGATGTTGTTAAGAGGGTGCCCAACTGTCCACTAGCGTCACCTCCTTTAAAAAAATATTATCTCATGACTGAGAAGAAATTATGAATAACGGCTAGGAAGGACCCTCGGTAAGTGTGTCTAGAATTTTCTAATACCTTTGCGATCTAAAGAAAAGCGGCTACATTCCTCTAGATCGTATTTTATTGCTTCGTGTCTCAATATGAAACTTTATAAAAGGTATTAGAAAATTCTAGACACACTTACCGAGAGTCCTTACCAGCCGTTATTCATAATTCCTTCTCAGTCACGAGATAATATTTTTTTAAAGCAGTGGCGCTAGTGGACCGTTGGGCGCCCTCTTAATAACTGGGCTTTTGTATTCTATGAATGCCTGGGTGTTAATAAGACACATTGAGCTTCAGGTACTGACGCACTGGTTTGAGTAACAAAGACGACGTTCTAGAATTCGGTATCTCGATATGGGCCATAAATACAGTCATGGAAATTTGTTAAGCAAATGACACCCTACGTCAATTTGCCATGTAAAGGGGCTCCTTCACCGCATTCGCCTGTAATGTGTTCAGATTCGAGCATTACATCAGCGAGTCAGGAGAACCGAGCATTACAGTGCGCAACCTGTAATGAGACATTTTGTAACATTACATTCACCGGGACCATTCGCCTGTAATGAATTGTGTCATGAATGCGAATCTTATCGAATCATGGATTGTTATATTACATGCGAATTCTCGTCTGTCAGTGAGGCAGTATTGTAACGTAATGCCTAAAAGCGAATCTTGGATTGTTACATTACAGGCGAATGCTCCGGTGACGGAGCACTTTTATACGTATTTCATACAACTTTCAAAGAATAACGTGTTTTTAATATACAGACGGTTTAAGTTGATCGTCAATTTGCTTAAATCTTCAAGATTCCTAAAACATTTATCATATTAACATTACAGTTGCGACGATAGCTGTCACAGAATGGCGGACCAAGTTCCAGAGACGTATGAATTTAGCTGACAACGAACAAAAGGCACGCTCCGTGGACTCACTGCTCAACTATGAGACAGTCAAGTACTATGGCGCTGAGGTGTACGAGGTCGTGTCTTATCGAGAGGCTATAGTTAATTATCAGGTAATAAATAGTTCGTTATGTACGTCGCAAGAATTTTTTAGATGCCCCATCATTGAAGCTATGGTTAGGCGAGACCTATTTCCAGCATTGGACGTTTTTTGAGTGTATAATAATGAAATAGTTTCCCTTTTTTGTCTTATATGGTCACATTATTGAGTTTCCTAACTGCCTCGTAGTTCGACGATCAGCAGTTATGTCAAGTAGTCACAAAGTACGATTGCTGAGCGTAGAATCTTGGGTTCAATCCCCAGGACGAGCAAATTGCAATTAGGTATTAACGTTCGGCAATTCTCATGGCCAGGAATCCGCAGAACTTTGGGACGAGCAAAATTGCAATTAGGTGGTAACATTAGAAAATTCTCTGCTCTCAAAACGGTGAAGGAAAACATCGTGAGGAAACCGGCATGTCCTAGAACCAAAAATTCGAAGACATGTGACATCTACCAACCCGCACTGAGCCCGCTTGGTGGATTAAAGCCCACTCCCTCTCGAAGAGAGGAGGCGTCCCAGGTGTCTCAGCAGTGGGGACATTATGACTGATTATGATTAATAATAAATTAATAATAATAAATTAGAAATAAACAGTCGTAATAGCCCAGTGGTTAAGGACTCGCCTCTCATGCACGAGGTTGTGGGTTCAAATCCGGGCAAGTACCAATGTGACGTTTTCTATTCATATGTACTTTCTGAGTTTATCTTGGACATTACTGACATTGGTGAAGGAAAACACCGTGAGGAAACCTGGACATATAGTTAATATAAGTCTGAAATCACCAACCCGTCTTGAGCAAGCGTGGTGATCAATGCTCGTGCCTTCTCTTTATGAGAAGAGGCCTTTGCCCTGCACTGGGACAGTAACAGGCTGGTATTATTATTATATGATTAGTAAATTCTCACGGCCCGAAGTCTGAGGAATCTGAAGGATTTATGAATAGTAAACTGCAACAGCTTCGCCCTCTATTATATAGGGCATCCCATGGACATGCCACCCATTTTAACATTTTTAATACAAAATTAATCAATTTATCAAATGCTCAAAATGAGTCCCTTCCTGTTGAATACAAAGTCGCACTCTTTTGATTATTTCGCTCCCTGTCGATTTTTAAAATTCATGGTCTTCCTTTTATTTGTGACACTATGTTATTTAGCAAAAAATTATCCTTATGATGAAGCCTTTCGATCGGTATGATAAAGCTACAGGGTGATTGTTTTTCTCGTGTAACGGGTTCGATTTCCGGTTCAAACGTGTAATTATTTAAATATCTATGAATGCAGTTTAAATTGTTTTTTAAATTCAAATAATGTCTTCTTTCAGTAAAATGTTCCATCTACAATAGTGTACAGTGGCATATCCGTGGGACGCCCTGTATACGACTTATAAAACCTAGTTTGCGAAATGTGGGTATACTGAAAGAAAGAAAGAAGAAAGAAAAATATTTTATTTGGGACACGCACTGGAAATACAAACAGTGAATAATAATTTTAAAAAAAATTAAAAAATACAAACATAGTAACGACCTGTGCGAGGCCAAAAAGGCCACTATCTCAGCATAATGCGGCGATATTTAAAAATAAATACCGCAGCGCTGGTATTCTGATAGGGCCCACTGTGATACTGTACACTTGTGCCTACCCCTTTAGGGATATGTTCATCATCATTCTCACCCTTATCCCCATCCCCACTCGGCGTCGGCGCATCATATCTCTGTTGTTTTCTTCCATACTTCTTTCTTTGTCGTCATCTCGGTAATCACCCCCCCTTTCTAACCATATCATCTTTCACTTAGTCCATCCAGACGTAATTTTATGTTAAATTTTTATTAAATTACCTAAAATTACAAAGGTTTTAAATATTTTCAGACGGAGGAATTCAAATCTCTGATAACACTGAATATGCTGAATACTTTACAAAATGTCATCATTTGCTCTGGTAAGTGCTCTTTATTATTTAGTGCATACTTTTTTTATGAAAATTACAGAGGGAAATATTTACACACACATTTTCTTGATTTACAGTCAAACCCGTTTTTAACGACATCGCTTAAAACTATGTACACACGGCTACACATCAAGCTATACATTTCCAGTTTATGCTGATCTCGCATTGTATAGGATTTCCGTACAAATGTGAGGTCAGCTAATACTGGAAATGTATAGCTTGATGTGTAGCCGTGCGTACCGGTTATTATGACGAAATTTTGAGGTCCCAGCTTTAGAATCAGAATCAGAATTTATTTGTAAGAATGTAGTTTTACCTATTATGGTGTTAATTATTTTTGTTAGTTCTTTACATTCTACCACAAAGTATATGGTGTACAAATATACAATAGTCGTTCTTAAATAAGTACAATATTAATTTTAAGATTTGTGATTTACAATAAGACCAATGAATTTGTATTTTTATAATCTATATCATCTTTGATTTTTCAATATTCCATATATTCGTCAATGTCATAATCATTTCTGTTGATATAACATTGTTTTTGGTTAAAACGACTATCGGTTTTAACAACCGTAATCAGAAGGTCCCTTTGAAGTCGTTATAAACGAAAGTGACTGTATTGTTTTATACGTCTATACTTTTTTTAAATATTTGTTCTATTTTCCCTAAAATCGAGATAAGAGGCAAGGTCACCAAATAATTACATACATTTAATAAGCACAAATAATTTTATGTTTTTCCTAGAATAGTACCAGTGCTTGATTTCCTTATAAACTTTTTTCAGTAACATAAATATGATATTTATTCATCTTATTTGAATGTTGAGTTTATTTATCGTGATTTCCTGATGCCGCTTAACATCCTTTAGGAAAACAATTTTTTTTCCGCATGGTACTTTTAGATACAGATTTATTAACCATCAAGAAAGTCCTAAGAAATTTAGATTTGCTAACTTCATAATAATTCCCGTAGCTTAGAGTTATGTTCGTAGCAAGCAATACGAAAACAGAGGGACAATTCGCAGAACGTTCGCATTCTAATCGCATTCGCAATCTGTCAAAAATATAATAAATTTACCAACATTTTTGACAAGTTTGACAGATTGCGACTTGAATGTGAATGTTTATAAGTACGACAATTGGCCTTCTGATTGCTGCAACAATGTGGCACACCTTTTGCTAACTATGAATACGGAGGATCTGAGGAAGAATTTCTCTGTTCATCGAAATATTCCGATAGTGTCATATTTCGGCGGATTTAATTTTATCCAGAGACTTTGATACAATTTTTCTTTTACATGAACGAAATTACTATGTTTAATATTGTTATGATTAGGTCTACTGGCCGGTTCCTTACTCTGCGTGTCGATGGTGGTGAACACCAACGAGCTGACGGTCGGTGACTACGTGCTGTTCGCTTCTTACATCGTGCAGCTTTATGTGCCGCTCAACTGGTTCGGAACTTACTATAGGTATGTACTCCTCATCTAACTTCGGTCTAGGCGGCCAATCTCAACGGGGACTAGACAACTACTCCGGAGACTTTACGGTGTCCGTTCCAAAAGTATCTGATGAAAATGTTGAGTCAATTCCATTTTGTAGTCCCACTTACAAATTGAGTGCTTCGATTTGATAAATAATCATACTTAAACCCGAAATTCTAATTTTGAATCACCTTACGCCGGTATCACACGCTACTAGAATCGGATACGAATAGCGGAATATAACGCGAGTCAATTTAATTGAACTCCTGCGGTTTCGCTGCTATGGTTTCGCGGATGAGGTACTCGCCTTAGCCGCCTTTTTCATTTGATAATTTAAGTTTATTTCAAAACCACAATTTTCGTGTATCACTTTTCAATTCCAATTTAATAATGTTATTCAAACAATAATTGTTGGAAAAAGTGGCGAGATATAAACTTGAAACCTTCTAATTACAGATAAATGAGTTACTAATTCCCTTTGTGAGAGATCGCTCAAGAATTCAACCTGAACTTGGGTTTGCTTACACTTTCATCAGATACTTATACATACATAAGTACAAGAGAAGGAAATACTCTTAGAAAAACCTATCTCTAGGCAAAAACTCTTTGGATAGCAGGGATGGTTTGGTTGCCACAACATAAAATATAACTTAAAAAACGTGTAAAATGAATGAATGGTCTCAATCGGACTTTACAATAAAACATTAGTGGACTGTATTAAAATAGGTGTTATACCATAATTTACATGAACAACGTATATGGAAGACAGTACAAAGAAATGCCCGTAGTGGGGCGCGTTTGTGAGCTGAGTGGTGTGGCAGGCGCGCAGCGGGCGTTCGTAGCGAGTTCGGTACCCGGAGACCCGCATTCCCCCCGCAGTGAATCATGCGCATATGTGATGCGCCGACAATAATAATAAAAATAAAAAGGTTTGTCGCCGCGGCGAACCTCCTACTCCTCCTTATTTGTCACAATAATGGACGATATGTATAGAAATAAGATTAAAATCGTTGCCCTGAGTATGCGATCGATATGACAACGAGGCCATAGTAGTCGCACAGTAATAAAGATTAGCTTAATCAGATTTAAAACTTAGCCACATGGCGATATCATAGACCGCCCGATAGCGCCACCTTTGCCGTTATGTAGCGCCACCGCTTTCACAGGACACCCGGAGAGGGGACTTTAAGAATCATAAGAGTAGAGTAGTCATACAAAATTATTGAATCAAGTCAATTATGAAAACCTGGAAACAAACAAAAAACCGACTGTAAAAAGCAAACTTAAAACAAGCAGGTCTTTTTTTTTTATGTTGTTCCTTTTAGTGTCTTATTTTTCGAATCTTCGCTCCAAGCCAGTATTTTGATACTACCTTTTCCCCGCAGCTTCGCTCGCGTGGAAGTCAGAAATTATCCCACGAAAATGTACTACTGGGATAAAAGTATCTTAGGTGTTAATTCAGGTTATAAACTATCTGTCTGCCTCTTAAGAGTAGCTTAATATAATGGTTGAATACTTTCGTGAATTCATGCAATCCTAGTACTTTTTTATAAGTTACTGCTTAGAAATTGTGCACAACATCTAGGTAATGATTGAAATACTTTGTCGTGAATTCATGCAAGCAACTTTTTGTTACGTTGCCGCGTTGTGCCAAGACTTACAAAAAAATCCCTCCTTTTCACCCCCCTTAAAAGTCGAATTTCCAAAAACCCGTTCTTAGGGCCTGTCCACAAACCCTCAGCCTGCTGGGGTTGCGGGTTTGTCCGAAGGGATATCGCGGTCCCGGCACACGGGCAACGGAAGGAACACGGGTGGGTTTTAGTCAGTAAAAGTCTGACACGCCCTCTCGCTCCGCCCAGAGCGGGAGAAGTCATTTGATGATTTCCCACCCTCATCTCCACGTCACGGCGTCGTCAACGTGGAACGGTGCGGTAGCGTGGCACGGTACGTTGACGTGACGTGCAAATTTACGTTAACGTAACGTAAAAATGCACGTCACGATGCAGCAACGTTGCACGTCGCCGTAAAATTCTGCTACATTCTTCACTAACGTACGTCAGTCTCGTTCTAGATATGGACCGCACAAGACGTATTCTGCTTCTGCTATTGTTAAAAAGACGGAGAGAGAGGTTGAAGAAAAAAGATGTAAAAAGACAATACTGGGTGCACCCACATGAATTGAGCCACGTCGGCCGAGGTGACGCGCCGTCCTACGGCGACGTTGCCGTACCGTGCACTAGCACGACGCGGCAACGTAACGTGGCACGTTACCGCACCGTTCCACGTTGACGACGCCGTGACGTGAAGATCTGGACAGGCCCTTAGTGCTCCCCTACATTATATAAGGAAGCCGTGTGCAAAATTTCACGTTCCTAGTCCCAGTAGTTTCGGCTGTGCGTTGATACGAGGGCTGCACTAAAAGTATCGGGAATGGAATATTTCCACTGTTCCTGTCATATTAAAATCTTTTTAATTGAAAATTACCATTTATTTATTTAAAAAATGATTCTCGGTCTTGTCACAAGGTTTTGTCAAACTTGTTTAGTCGTTGAGAAAATGGAATTGACTCGAGAAAATAAAAGAGCGATGATTTATTATGACTTTCGAAGTGGTTTAACACAAAAACAGTGTGTTGACCGGATGATGTCTGCATTTGGTGATGAAGCCCCATCCAAAACCACAATTTATCGCTGGTTTGCTGAATTTCAACGTGGACGTGTCAAGCTCAGTGATGATCCCCGTCAAGGTCGTCCAAAAACTGCAGTCACCCAAGAAAACATTGATGCTGTGCGTAAGCTGATTGAGGAAGATCGACATGTGACATACCGCGAAATTCAGGCAACTTTAGACATTGGCATGAGTCAAATACAAATAATCTTGCATGAACAATTAGGTGTAAAAAATTGTTTTCCCGATGGATACCGCATTCGCTCTGTGAAGAGCAAAAAGCGGCTCGCGTTACTTGGTGCGTCAGAACTCTCGAAAGATTCCACGCAGGATCCTCAAATGCTGTGTACAACATCGTATCAGGTGACGAATCCTGGATATACGCGTACGAACCCGAAACAAAAAACCAGTCACGAGTTTGGGTGTTCGAAAATGAGTTAAAGCCAACAAAAATTGTTCGTTCACGGAGTGTTGCAAAAAAAATGGTGGCCACGTTTGTCTCCAAAACCGGCCATGTTACGACTATTCCTCTTGAGGGACAAAGAACGGTTAATGCAGAATGGTATGCTAGCATTTGTTTGCCACAGGTCGTTTCTGAACTCCGTAAAGAGAACTGCAACCGCCGCATCATCCTCCATCACGACAATGCGAGTTCTCACACCGCGCACAGAACAAAAGAGTTTTTAGAGCAAGAAAACATAAAATTATTAGACCATCCGCCGTACAGCCCCGACCTAAGCCCTAATGATTTCTATACTTTCCCTAAAATAAAGAATAAATTGCGTGGACAGAGATTTTCATCACCTGAAGAAGCTGTGGACGCCTACAAAACGGCCATTTTGGAGACCCCAACTTCCGAATGGAATGGTTGCTTCAATGATTGGTTCCACCGTATGGAAAAATGTGTCAAATTTCGCGGAGAATACTTCGAAAAGCAATAAATACATTTTTAAATAGTAATGTTGTGTCACTTCCTTGATTCCCGAAATTTTCAGTGCCGCCCTCGTATGTCAGTCAGTTTCTCCTTATATATATTGTATAGATAGATATCATGGCCATGATATTTTTTTTTTCTGGTTCGGTACGTATTGACGTCTATAATCCGTTTTTTATTTTATGAACACAAAAAACTAGCTTATATCCATCGCGCGACCTCGACGAGTCGATAGACAGTTCATGTATTAATACCCATCCAGCCGTTAGGATGCTTTGAGGGGGAGGGGGGTATAAAGAATCCCACATACAAAGATTCACGTGAAAGACGTAACCTCCTTGTAATTTCTTGGCATTCGTGCTGCTGTTTGAATTAACTTAATTACCATAAAATGTTCGCAGGGCCATCCAAAAGAACTTCGTAGATATGGAGAACATGTTTGACCTGATGCGAGTGGATTCTGACGTGCGCGACGCTATCGGAGCGCCGGACTTGTTGGTGCGGCGCGGCGCGGTCGAGTTCAAGCACGTGTCGTTCGGATACGGACCCGAGCGGCTTGTGTTGAATAACATCAGCTTCAAGGTGCCGCCGGGCAGTACTGTCGCCTTGGTAAGTTGGGGAGTCTATTAATGACGTGTTTTTAGGGTTCCATATGTCCGAATCAAAAAACACACACAGACAGACACGGGAGTGATCCTATAAGGATTCGTCCTTATAGGATCACTCCTGTGTCTGTCTGTCTGTCTGTCCGTCTGGCTGGCTGTCTGTCTGTTTCTCCGTCCGTCTTTCACAGCCAATTTGCTCAGAATCGAATGGACCGATTAAGTTGAAAGGAGACCATTCATATTGGGCCCAAAACCCAAAATGCCGGAGCCAGCGAAAAAAAATGTGTTGCTCTGATCGCGGACGTCCTCATCACTCTTTACTATGGCTCAGAATCTCTACGACCATTCCTTCAGCTGTTTTTTAACGTTGAAAAATCCAGTTACCTTGAAGGCATCTATCGCGCCTGGGAGGATCATTTTAGGCCAACGAAGAAAAGTATGTCACCTAAGTCGGGAAAGTCCACCCGAGCATTTTAAACTTCGGCACCTTCGATCAATAATGCACTAGATACACTATCCCATACAAAAGTTCTCTTAAAACTGTCGCCAATTATGTTTACGTACTTCTATTTTAAATAAATATACATTAATGTAAATTCAACCTTAAATGCAATGCTGAAAGTTGTATTCACAAAGCTATGTACAAAAAACAATAAAGTCAAACATACATCAAAACAAATTCAACCTTACATGCTTGTTTTAAAGTTCGAATTACAAAGTGCTAATAAAAGCAATCAAAATTTATGACAGATGCTCGCCGCTTGGACAAGGAATGAGTGGAGTCGAAATGTGTTTATATTTCTTTCTATGAAATACAGAAAAAAATAATTAAAAAATCAGTTTATTATAAGCCTTGACACTCAAACATAAAGTTTAATTACAATGGCAAAATTTAATCTTTCTGTCGTCGGAGATACAAATATTTATTTTAATTACAATGGCAAAATTAAATCTTTCTGTCTTCGGAGAAACAAATATTTAATTACAATGGCAAAATTAAATCTTTCTGTCATCGGAGAAACAAATAATTATAATGTCATGTCGCTTGAAAATAAAAAGTCAATTTTATATAAGTTCAAAAATATTTATTGTTACTGTTGTACTGTTTTTAGTAATCTACCCCTTTGCGTGTTATGTGTTATGTCCAATCTATTAAAATGAATCGAACAAATTGTCGAATTTTTTTAAGGCTTTTATATTTATTTTCCTCTTTCTTTCGCGACAGTAGATACCCATTCTACACAGCGAAATGGGTAGGAAATCTACCACCAGAAATAAAATATAAAATAACAATACTACACCATTCATTCCCTGTTCCAGAACAGTCGATGTTTGTTACAATAGTTGGTAGTTGTCACAAACATTGGTCAAACAATCATAATATTTGCTAATTGATTTATATTTACTATTTAATTCTGTTTTTATTTTATGAAAAACACTTACTGGTAATAAACTTATCGAAAAAAAAAATATTCCTTCCAAAATCTTGGTGTTACGGTGGTTATTTACAATTTTTTTGAACTCGTACTGCGGCATTTTGACGTCTTAACGTTGGCTATGATTGGACCATACTAATTTGAAATAAGACCACAACCGAATCTGTGCTCTTATTTTTCGTTCCGTTTTTGAAGCGCTTACCGGTAATCTAGTGCATTATTGATCGAAGTTCGGCACCAAATCTCTACGACCATTCCTTCAGCTGTTTTCTTACATACATTTTATTCAAATATAAAACGAACGGCTTTGTAATGAAAAATAAATGAAGTAAACTAAAGGTAAAGGTGACCTCGAAAAGTATTCCTGTAACAACAAACCACTGCAAATATCCCATAAGACAAAAACAAAAACAAAAAATACATTTATGAACTTAAAAACATTCAATGTCTTGAAAGACTACTCTGCCCCGGCGGCTGACCGCCTCTTTGGTCTAGTGAACGCAAGCCGTACTGCTAAGCATGAGGTCCTGGGTTCGATTCCTGGGTCGGGCAAAGTGTTATTGAGTTTTTCCATCTGGAATTTCTCAGTAGCAGCCCGGAGTCTGGATATGTGTGGTACTACCTTGTGGGAGGCCTTCCAACACTACGCCTACGACCTTCCAAGTGGCGCGGCGGGCGGGGCGGGGTGATGGGATGGTGGAGCTATAAAGGGAATCCGATCCTCTGGAATTTACTTCTGAACCCATTGCTAGAGGGGCCGGAAGAACGGGGAGATAACTGCCAGGCTTTCGCCGACGATGTGGTCATGATCTTCGACGGTGACCCAGCATTGGTTTAGGTTCAAAGACAGGCCAATGGCCGCCCTCGAGTATATAAAAAAATGGGCCATTCGAAATAAGCTGAAGTTTGCACCACATAAAACCTGTATGGGTGGCATGGGTGGGTTCGACATTGGCATGTCTAAGGAAATAAAAAATTCCACCACCAGCATACATTCAACATCCACGGAGTGGCCAATGGGAGCTGGGGCTCCACCCGGAGGGAGGTTCATACGGAGGATTTGCACGGCAGCGGTGGGGCCGGTGGTGAGGCGAGGCAAGCGCCTGGGCGCCGGCAACTAAGATTAGTGGAGTGCAGAATATGCACTCCCAATCTTCTTAGTTCACGGTCATACGGTTCAATGAGTATTCGCCCAAAAGTTCTGCAAATCCTACAACACCGTTTCGCTGAACGCATCCCTGATGCTGGCTGGGATACTTCAACTCGACCTCCGAATACAAGAGGCAGCCGGTCTGTATGAGGCAACGAGTACCCCAGCTGCCCCTTGAAGGCAGGGACATTGAGTGTGTGGTGGTGTTTGCGAAAACTCCACATCCGGGGAACCAAGGTTCCCTCCACTTCCTGGCGGTGGAGGCGAGAGCTAACGGGGCAAGGCAAAGATGAAAGATGTTTCCTTGTTCTCGGTAAAAGTTCACGCAGGGCCAACGAACGCCCAGACCACCTTGCGACAGAGGCTAGGAGGCTACACTCAAATTGAAAAAGAAGCCGGACTATGACCGCTGCCTGGTTTTATTCGTCAAGTGGCAGATCCGTATAGAGTCGCTCGACGAATGGAACCGAAGATACAAAAACAGCGAAACAGGCGCCGTCATTAAAATGTTCCTCCCAGGCGCGATAGTTGCCTTCAAAGTAACTAGATTTATCAACTCTAAAAAACAGCTGACGGAATGGTCGTAGAGATTCGGCTCCATAGTAAAAAATGATTAGGAGGACTTCCCCGACCAGGGTAACTCATTTTTTTTCGCTGGCCGGCGACTTTTAGGCCCAACTTTGTATGAAACGTGAATGGTCTCCTTTGGTACACATATCCATTATACATATCCATTGTGTCACCCTATGTAAAATGACTACATTTTTATCTGTATTTTTTATGGTGTACATAATAAAGAATATTATATTCTATTCTATTCTATCAATTTCTGTAACCCAAACACAGACGTGTTACGAAAATAAGTGAATTTTGAATATGGGGGTCAGTTTTGGGAGACAAGTACAAAAAAAAGTTGCTATGGTTTGTTCCAAAAATATCTATTGAAAGTGTAAACGAAGCCAATTCAGGTTAAATTCTAACGCAATCACTCACTAAAGGGAACTAGTAACACATTCATCTGTATTAAGAAGATTGCAATTTTATAACTCACCAATTTAGTCAACAATTATTATTAAAATTATCGACGAAAATTGAGATTATTTAATGTCAATTGCCAATTGAAAAACATCATCGGTGATATAAAATTAGAACTTTGGGGTTATTCAAATAATCAAATCAAAGCACTCAATTTGTAAGTGGCACTAGAAATTGGCATCCACAGGTACGTTTTCTGACCTATTTGTAAAATACTGGTATTCAGCTGTATCTAATTAGACTGGAAGCTAACCCCAACATAGTTGGGAAAAGCCTAGGCATTCTCATAATTATATTCATCAGATACTTTTGGACAGACATTAAACAATGGCAGTTTTTATAAACCCATTCGTTGTTGTGTAATTATAACGTAACAATATTGAACACAGGTGGGTCCTAGTGGCGCGGGCAAGTCAACAATCATGAGGCTACTATTCCGGTTCTATGACGTGAACGAAGGCGCGGTGCTGGTCGACGGGCAGGACGTTAGGACGGTCACGCAAGCGTCGCTCCGGACAAACATAGGCGTCGTGCCGCAGGATACCGTGCTCTTCAATAATAGCGTCAGGTAAGTCAAGGAAGCAAAACGAGTATCTAAAGGTGGCCATTCACGGGCACTACATTTCCACCACTCTGCGCGTTTTCATTCAATATTTTTTACCAATCCACGTGAGATTTCGGAAGGTTTTTGGAGTGTTGTCGCGGAATGTTATGAAGTTGAGTGCGCGTGAATAGCCACCTTAAGGCTGCCTATCCATTGAAGCGGAGCGAGGCAGCGGAGAGGAGAATGGCAGCGGAGTTGCGGACAGTGTCTGTCCATTGATGCGGAGCGACGTAGCGGAGCGGTGTTGCGGACTGTGCGGAGCTAGACCGAGTTCACGTATTTTTCCGCATCGCCTCTCCGCTTCCCCGCTCCACTTCTCCGCTCCGTTTCCCCGCTCCGCTTCCCCTCTCCGCTTCTCCACTCCGTTTCCCCGCTCCGCTTCCCTTCCCACTTTTCCGCTCCGTTTCTCCGCTCCGCTTCCCGGTTTTGTATGAATTTTTATACTAGTTCGCAAATCCCTGTCCACTGAAGCGGAGCGGAGCTTTTATGCAATTCCATTGGTTAATATTGGCACACCGCTACTCCGCTGCTCTTCTCTCCAGTGGACAGGCGTCCACTGGAGCGGCTAAGGCTGCCTAGCCTTAGGATCGTAGCAGGGGGCGTTCTGTAATTTCTGCGTTCCTCGATGGGAAGAAGGCGCGAAAATACCTAGTTGAAGCTCGCACAGAACTAGGAAGCATGGCACAAAAGCGAGGAGGCCTATACTCAGCAGTCGGTGGGACAAGGCTGCCAATGATGGTGTAGTCAAGAAAAGCAGGTCTGATTAAGGTTGAACGCGGCTTTTTGTAGTTAGGCCGGGTTCCCACTACGCCGGACCGGCAGGTTCGCCGGAAACCGGACACCGGACAGAGGTGTTCACATTACACCGGATCCCACAAGAAAATCAAGGACCCATCACACAATGGACGACGAAATAGTTGTGTTGTGGTGGTATCTTAATAGAAGGCTAAATAGAGTAAAAAGAAAACATTGGGGAACTGGTGCAAACTCGTTCACATTACTCCGGTCTGATGGATTTGCCGGCACTTCGCAGTGACAAAACGCTCGGTAAAAATGCCGGGCTCGGCAAAAATGCCGGACCCGGGATAATGTGAATAGCTTCATATAAATTGTACAGCCACTAGCCCTTCCGGCAGATTTACCGGCGCGGCAGATCTGCCGGTCCGGCGTAGTGGGAACCCTGCCTAACTTAATTCATTCAACCCAAAAAACAACCTCACATCTGGTGAGGCGCAGCGCACGCTTAAATTACGCGTAGCCCGAGAGCGCATAAAAGCGGACAGAAGCGTTGGTCTCAGCCGTCTCAGGTTTGTAACCGCGGTTTAGTTCTCCCACGCTTCGAATTTTCGTGCAGTTTTTTACCTTCCAATCCAATATAAGCATTGAGTATATAGGTATTCGTTCTGTTTATTTGTAAAAAATAAATAAAACAAGTGTTGTACCTATAGGTAATTTTATTGCGATTCAAAAATTAATATTACATAACAAAAGAGATTTTGAAAACAATAAAATTTTTAAAAAACACTAGGCAGCTATGACGTGCTTTACCCGGTCGGTGTTGCATCAATGGAAATATGACCACCTTACCCTCCACACACACTGAAAACAAAAAACTTTAAAAAAGCATGCAGATACATACCAGCTCTTAAGGCCGGTAGCACACCTCCGCCGCGAAACCATAGTAGCGAAACCGCAGTAGTTCAATGCAACTGGCTCGCGTCATGTTCCGAATCCTATTCTACTCGAATGGGATGCTAGTAGCGGAACTGGACGCAAGTTAGTTCAATTGAACTAACAATAATAATAATAACTAACAATTGACTTTTAACATGGCCTTTCCATATGTGTGGCCGTTTAAAAAAGGAATGCTCGAGTTTATCATCAAGAATACAAATGACGTAGTAGGAAAATTCGAAATAGTTTTAACGTTCATACAATAACTTTCCAAACACAAAACATGACTTTTCAGTATTTTTTTGTTAGAATAATATAAAATAACTTTATGCAGTTTTATTTTATTTTATATACTAAGAAATTTGTGTCTACATTACATACTACCTTAAACATTACATTTAAAGTTGCATTGTAAGGGCGGAAACAATAAGAAAGAACAAACGTAATGTAAGGTTTAAAACATTGAATATTATCCTATTATAAACAGAATTGACATTGCAGAAATATGGCACCAGAGCCTTGTTTCTTCGCCGGCCATGGTGTTGTGTGGTCGCAGAGGCAGCTTCGCTCCCCAGGCAAAATCAAATGTTATTGGGTTTCCGTTAGAAAATTCCAGACCCTAAAGACAAAGCTGACTTTTTCTACAACTCCATGTGCCATATTAACACACCTTTATACGTCATATTATTGTTTTCGCTGCTATGGTTTCGCAGCGGAGGTGTGCTACCCGTCTAAAGTACCTATTTGAATAAAAGCTGAAACCAAAAACACAAGAGAAACATGTAAAACATAAAACTACATAGAATACAGCTGCTTTTTGTTTTATTTCAGGTATAATATTCAGTATGGAAGATTGACTGCGCCGGCAGCTGATATTATATCAGCGGCTAAGAATGCTGATATTCACGACAGGATCCTTACATTCCCAGATGCTTATGATACACAGGTAAGAACCTTACCTTTGTCATAAAAAAATCACAAACAGTTCCTGGAAGGACTTGGGCGAAGCCTTTGCCCAGCTGTGGGACAGTACAGGCTAATAAAACAACGAACGAAACGAACTTCTTCCCAGCTAACGCACTAGGAAGTGGTGAAAGGTGGGCGTTTTGGGGGACTGTCTTATGTAATTTTGACGTTCGAAAAGTGCTATGTAATGATGCGAGCCAGTTAAATTGAATTACTGCGTTTTCGCTGCTATGGTTTCGCGGCGGAGGTGTGCTACCGGGGTTAAATAGGATGGGGCCATACAAGCGCGATACGAGCGTAAAAAGACGTGCTTACACGCACAGAAAATAAAAAAACTCGCACAGTGATTATTTATACCTTTCAACAACTTCTGGGCGTCGTATCTTAGCTTTTCTTCACTGAAACAGAAATATATATACTAACAATGTATACGAAATATTCTCACGACAACGATGAAGATTAGCTTGCCAGATTTAAGTGACGAATCTGTCTTATTTTCACTTACATCTTAAAACTTCGAATTCTGATGACAATACATTCATATATAACTTATTTCGAAGTTTTAAGATGTAAGTGAAAATAAGACAGATTCGTCACTTAAATCTGGCAAGCTAATCTCATAGAAGCAAAACCGCAGTAGTTCAATTCAACTGACTCGGAACCTCGAATCTGATTCGAGTAGCAGAACAACTACTGCGGTTTCGCGGCAGAGGTGTGCTACCCGCCTTAACGCTAATGACTATATATTTTTGATTTGCAGGTCGGAGAGAGAGGTCTACGCCTCAGCGGGGGTGAAAAGCAAAGAATAGCAATCGCGCGGACTATCCTCAAGGACCCGGCCATTGTTCTGCTAGACGAAGCTACGTCAGCACTTGACACCAACACAGAAAGAAATATACAGGTAAAAATATCCTATTAATTATAACCTATTATCGAACATCCTATAATAGATAAATGTTCGAAAAAAGGCGGATTGTAATGAAATCGTAACGTTATTGTTAATAACTTTTATTTTAGAATTAGCCGTGAGCGTCAAAATGAAGGGACCAAATCTCCAATGTCTGTAAAAAAATAATACCATTAATCTACTATTTCCTACCTTTGCTATAATTTTAGCTACCTCATCATATACATAATATTTTAACAAAATGCTTGGTCCCTCCATCTTGATATCATGATGGAGGGACAAAACTGATAGATTACTCCCTGGAATGTTCTACCTACTCAGTGTTATAATACCTTAATTCTACCTTAATATTATTGATTTTGGCTGCCCGAAACATATATCGTTTTAAAGATATCGATGATATAAGTTGGTCCCTCCAAATTGACGATTCAATTATTTAGTGCAACAGGTAAATGGGCTTTTTTTTTTCGATCTTTGTAGGACAAATATTTAATACCTATTTTCTACCTTCTAATCGTGCAAAATTTCTTACGTTAAAGTTTATTTTAACGAGTCAAAAAAATTAAAGAAATAAGTAGGTACAACGCACAAATTTTAATCGTAGTACCTAGCATTAATAAAGGTGTTTTTTTTTTAAATAAGAATAGCACAAAAATATCTAGCTAATATAAAATGTATCTTTAGTTTTTAAATATTACTATTTATTGGCTCATTTTATCTAACTCTCGTAATACTCAATATTGAAGGTACTATTATACTTCAAATCGTGCAAAATTTCTCACACTGGTATAAATGGGACCCTTTGAATGGCCGTAATAAAATATATTTGTATTATAATTCCAGTTATATTTATTGCAATTTACAGAATTACACTTAAACTTAATCTACCTTTATTATAATTAAGTGACGTCAACTAAGAAATGATTTCACGCGACCGAAATCACGGGTGGCCGCTAGTATGATGTACAATTATTTTAAAGCGTAAATTAAACAATGTGGTATAACAAACGTCTGGCTTTTGATGACTCTACTTTTCATATCATCATAACAATTCCATTTCCCAAAAACTCTTGGACAATTTGCCCTGTAGTGACCAACATCTCCACATATTGGCGGGATAAAATCAATCACTGAAAGAATTCTGTAATATTTATCTCCTAATTTTAACTGATTAGGAATTTCGTATAGGTTGATTTTTTCATCAGACGAGAGCTCAAAAAATATTGTGTTGGTAAGAGAGTAAATCTCTGTTTTTATACCATTGCAACCGGTTATTCTACAGGGAGCCAAATTATCACTCAAAATAGTTTCAGCAGAAGCATTTAACGCTCCAATGCCTTGTTTCTGAATGATGTTTAAATCCAAAGAAACAAACCCACATTTCCTTCTAATGTTATTACTAGGACAATCACAGTTCGTGCATGACCTGATAATATCTGCACTGTAAAATACATCATTGACAACATTTTCTATTATATAAGCAATATTGCATTCGCACTGTATTTGTTCATGGTTTCCAACAGTCTGAAATGTTTCTATGATATGATAACTAACAACAATATGATAACTAACTAGAAACCAGTGTCAAATTACAAAGTTTTACTTTTGTACCCGGCCTCCCCTAAGTCGAAACAAAGACGCCACATAATATACTCGCCCAGCCGACGCACGCACTGGCCGGTGGCACACTACTCCCCCTCCCCCGGGCCCCGCAGCTGCAATATCTCACGGCTGGTTTTTTTCTGCATCCTCTCTCCGCCTCCCCGCTCCGCTTCTCCGGTCCGCTTCCCCGCTCCGTTTCCCCGCTCCGCTTCCCGGTTTTGTATGAATTTTTAAACTAGTTTGCAAATCCCTGTCCACTGAAGCGGAGCGGAGGTTTTATGCAATTTTTTGGTTAATATTGGAACACCGCTACTCCGCTCCTCTCCTCTCCGCTCCAGTGGACAGGCAGCCTAACTATTGTTATAACAACTACGGAAAAATGATAATGAAATCACTGTAAATGCACTCTGTTAGCCAGGACGCAGTTATCGCAAACAGCTGCACTACAATGCAATCCATCGACTATGTTTTAGAACTACGAGTACCTTCAATATTTTTCTTTGTATTTACCTAAATTGATTATTACGAGAGTTAGATAAAATGAGCCAATAAATAGTAATATTTAAAAACTAAAGATACATTTTATATTAGCAAGACATTTTCGTGCTATTCTTATTAAAAAAAAAAAACACCTTTATTAATGCTAGGTACTACGATTAAAATTTGTGCGTTGTACCTACTTATTTCTTTAATTTTTTTGGCTCGTTAAAATAAACTTTAACGTAAGAAATTTTGCACGATTAGAAGGTAGAAAATAGGTATTAAATATTTGTCCTTCAAAGATCGAAAAAAAACCGCCCATTTACCTGTTGCACTAAATAATTGAATCGTCAATTTGGAGGGACCAACTTATATCATCGATATCTTTAAAACGATATATGTTTCGGGCAGCCAAAATCAATAATATTAAGGTAGAATTAAGGTATTATAACACTGAGTAGGTAGAACATTCCAGGGAGTAATCTATCAGTTTGGTCCCTCCATCTTGATATCATGATGGAGGGACCAAGCATTTTGTTAAAATATTATGTATATGATGAGGTAGCTAAAATTATAGCAAAGGTAGGAAATAGTAGATTAATGGTATTTTTTTTTACATATATATGACAGACATTGGAGATTTTGGTCCCTTCATTTTGACGCTCACAATCAGCCTTACAGTTTATCATATAATCTAGGAATAGGAAAAGACGTCTGGTATTCGATAATTGAACTTGATTTTTTTTTGTCCGTCTTTGAGATTATAAAAAAATATTGGACACGTATTTTTTCTTTTTTTACGTAATATAAAGATTACGGCGATACATTGAGGTAAAATGTGCCATGACGTCACGAGTATGTAGATTTTATACATACTAGTGAAGTAGCGACCCCCACTCCCCAACTTAAAATGCGTTTTATCTAAGTATTTTTTTATTAATTTAGAATTTTTTTTTTTTTACCCAGGCATCATCCCTATTATAACAAAAAAAATACTAAATGAGAGCTTCTACAACTTGTATAATTAATCATCTAATTTGTTGTTGTTTGTTCCAGGCGGCTCTGGCGCGAGTATGTGCAAACAGGACAACAATTATAATCGCCCACAGACTCTCTACTATCATACACGCCGATGAAATTCTCGTATTGAAAGAAGGAGAAATCATCGAAAGAGGAAAGTGAGTAAAACTCTTACTGCATTGATTATTTAGCTATTTCTGTTCTCTTTATTTTTGTGGATTTACTATAGATAGACCTCTGCCTAGTACCGCACCACACGCGTCGTGTAGTTAGTCCGTTCGCGTTTATTTGAGCTATTAATGTTTTAATGTTAATTTTCAGTCATGAAGCGCTTCTCGCACAAGTCGGCTTTTACGCGACAATGTGGCAACAGCAACTAGAGAATCGCAATAACAACGAAAACAATGGTGAGGGAAACAACAACAACGAGGCACGACCGCCTCCCGGACAGCCCAACGGCGGCAACGCTTTCGGTCATGGACATTAGAAGTGTACAGTCTTAAGTAATGAAGCAGGGTGCTAGTCGGTTCGTGGATCAGTGAATTCGAATATTAACGATTCCTAGTGTCAATTGTTTGGTTCGAGGGCGTTAGTTATAAGGGACGTGACAGATCGCTCAAAAAGAGCATTTGTAACCAAATAATTTTTGTATCGATATCGTGAACTATCCTATCTATGTACATTATGCACAAGCATTAGCTCACCGAACAAACGTAATGATGTACATAAGTTGGCATTGTGATGATGTAACTATATTGTACCTAGTAGTATTAAATTGTGATGGGAAATTATATGTGCTATTTCAGTGTTATTAAAACTGTTTTTATTTAAAATTTGCATTTTTATTTGCTGATAATCTGAAAACCTAAAAAGAGGTTGCAATCGCGTAAAAGATATAGAATGCCGCGCCGCATCGCAAATATCTTGCTAATCTCGCGACAATCTAAGAAGTCCGATTTGACGTTTCTCATTATACATACATGCCGCGGTAACTTTGTATGAACGTCTACGTAAGAAATCGAGAAATCTAATTCATAATCATAATTAATTACTATGTTATCCATACATTATAACAATGAGTATCATTCGTAAGCACGAAGATGCACTTACTGCACCAGGATTAATATTCCGTCAGGACGTTATTACACTGTCATGTCTTTACGTTTGTTGGCGTAGTGTTGTGACCGTTTTAAGCCGTTTATTGACCGAATAAAATCGATGTTCTGACGGAAAATCTATATTTTTACAAACATTATATTTAGAAAAGAGAGAAATGTATAATTACTGTATTATTAAATGTTCAAACATATAAAACGAAAATCAATCGAAAGTTTATTATAACGGAAGTCTTTAGAAGAGACGTACATTTTGACTATATTATGTATTTACCTGATGATGACGTGTAATAAAACTAATATGCCTTGAGAATCTGTTGATAAATTGTCGATTACAAACAAGTATGATAAATAGTTTTGTTTCGAGAATCGGTTGCTTTGTAAACCGATTCTCTCTTACCTTTTCCTGCTTTTTTTTTAAATCATCTTTGGAAAGCTTCGCTAATCTTGCTAGGTTATCATTATACGCCTTATTCTGGTTTCGGTAATCCTTCACTGATATTGCAGGTCGCTGTTTCGCATAATCCAAACCCCTTAAAGAAGTCTGTGCCTTGTGTTCGATCTGATCGATAGTCTTAACGTAGTCCGTAGATATCTTGCGGTAAACAACTTTCCCATGTTGTAACCCAAGAATATGATCGATCGATTTATTTTCCTGCGGATGTCTCAAGTTCATTGATATCGGTTGGCGGCGCTGTAGATAAAGTTCACGAGGATCGTCTTCTAAGTTGTATAGGTCTAGATGTTTTTCCGGAGAATACGTAAGAAGGAAGAGTGTTTTCTTTTGGTTTTCCGAAAGTGGTCTGTTAATGTATGAAGAAAAATTTAATTAATATCTAACAAACTATGATAAAAATATAGGGTGGTTACTTGAGATGAGGCATCAAGCATAAGCAATAAGCATATAGGTACTTACTTACAATCAATATTGTGTATGAATTCTTCTTTGTAAACTGGCAAGATCTAGTGTACTTACGTATAATCCTTTAAAGTTGGTCCTGGGCCCTGGCTAGTAGCCACGTCATCTATGAGCCGCGTGAGGACAGACATTCTCCGCTTCCCGTCAGGAAACTCGCTGTCCCGCCTCCCACCGCTTATATTGCTTAATCGCGTCGCGCGAAAATCGCTGCCTGATTTCCATACAATGCCACCACGACTGTTGATACAAATTATAGTCATACTCACATCTTTAAGAGCTGTTGATCTTAATTATCTAAGGGTAGTACTTGTATAAAGCAACGGGTTTTCCGGTAGGTACACACGGCTACACATCAAGCTATACATTTCCAGTTTATGCTGATCTCGCATTGTATAGGATTTCGGTACAAATGTGAGGTCAGCTTATACTGGAAATGTATAGCTTGATGTGTTCCGTAGATCAACCTGCAGCAATGTACGCACACATTGCTGCAGGTTGATCTACGGAAAGAAACGGTTAGATACCTACCTACAATCTTTTGTGTGAGCGGCGAGGTCTATTTTACTAGCACCGTTCTGTACCGAC
The DNA here is from genome assembly GCA_916701695.1 of Agrochola macilenta. NCBI lineage: Eukaryota > Metazoa > Arthropoda > Insecta > Lepidoptera > Noctuidae > Agrochola > Agrochola macilenta. Next base: position 14,018,967 of record OU753562.1, read on the forward strand.
TTGTCTTTACTTACCGGAAACCCGCGTCTTTATTTTATGCAAGCTCCCTGTCTTTAGATCCATCGAGCCATTTGCGTCCCTATTTCGAAATTTATTCCGACAAAGCTTTAGGTTCAATTACAAAAACTGACGTTAAAACCGAGTCAAAGTTGTCAAATTTGTATTGAGAACTTCGAGTTCTCGAAACAAATTTCAAATTAAGTACAATACCGGGTAATACAGACGATCCGTAAAGGTAGCCGAAAGCCCGAAATTAAAAATTTCTTACGTTTTTTGCAATTGCAGGTCAGTGTCAGGTAAGACAACCTGACACTGACCTGCAAAATAAGATTCGCGACTATAACAAATATACGATGCGAAAGAGACACAGCTACTGCATAAAATAAAAAGTTATTGCTATTTAGAAATTATACGCCGCTCTGAATTGTATGAAAACGGCTGAATATGGGTAGGTCCCCGCATTATCGTTTTTCGCACAATGTTCGAGATGTTTGGCGATAATTTGGTTGACTGTACTTACCTATCTATTTAAAATTTAAATATCGTTTAGTGCCTATGCACACCACGTTTTTTAAACGCGCCGTCGACGCGCGTTTGTAGCGATACAGACGCGATACGCACGCAAGTCAGGACCTTTGCACACCTGTCTGTAGGATAAAAGCGCGCATTTTAAAAACGTGGTGTGCACAGGCCCTTAGATAGCTTAATTTAATAACCTTTCCCGTGTTTTTGTCTTGTCGACTAGCATCTTGGGGACTGTCGCTGTGGAGTCAAACGTAGGCATATATGGGCGCGACGAAGGTCTATAGAAAGAAAACTAAATAAAAAACTAAACTAAATTAACTCTCTAACAAAATTTATTACCCGTAGTTATTATAGGTACCTATAATAACTATAATTATTTGAATTCAGAATCTCAGATAGTTATCAAGTTTTGAGAACACAAGAACCACAGAACAGATAAACTTTTATCTGTTCTGTGACAAAAACTGAACATCATACCTAGGTAGGTCCATGACAAAGTTCAGATTCCATTGCAACCTAACCATATGACCTTTTTTACCCGACTACGGCGAAGCAACAAGGAGGGTTATGATTTTGACCGGTATGTATGTATGTTCATCTATTACCTCCTAACTTCTAAGTTACTGATCATAATTTTACAAATGTATCGTTGTAAGCGTCTTGATCATCCGCTGGTTAAAGGCTATGTGACGTCACATTCGTCAATATAAAAAGTAAAGCCTGCGTCGTCGCACGCCATTATAATTTTGTAGGTGTACAGTCCCAGGCATGTGACCACGGATTTACCTTAACCATTTTTGTACGTATGTCTTGATTTCTGTCTGAAATATTTTCTTGTTTCATACTTTTTAGAGCGTGATTTTTCAGTAGTCGGGTTTTAGTTTTTGAACTTACTTTTTATTACAAATGCTCAATAACGAATTATTAACTTAGACTACATAAAGATAAAGCACCTATAGATATTAACTTAGACTACATAACGATAAAGCACCTATAGATCGGCCGCTATGGCCCACGCACAATGGTCCACTGAAGGACTAAGTGCGGAAACCAAACCCCATAACATACAACATAGAAGCACCTATAGATAGGTATTTGAATAAGTGGCAAATTGGCAATAGGTACATGTAAAATATCTACGTATGATTGTTTATTCAATAGGGATGTTATCAATTTTTTTTTGTCCGTCAGGTAAATTATTACAAAATATTGGACACGTATTTTTCTTTTTTTACGTAATCAAAAGATAACGGCAATACATTGATTAGATGTTACAATGTGGCATGACGTCACTCCCCGGTACATTTTATACTGACTTGTGACGTAGCAAGCCCCCACTCCCCAACTTTAATGCGTTTTATCTAAAACATTTTTTATTATTATGATTAAGCAAAAAAATATGTGTTAAATATTTTTTTTATTATCAGACTGACGGATTAAATAGTTTTTTTCCCCAGTCAACATCCCTAAAGATGCATTACACTGCATTAACAATAAGTTTTATGGGCACATACTTAGCAGATACGATATTACTTAATATTCTGAATTTAATTAGGTATTTTGGGTCACCATTAAAAAATCCGGAATGTTTTTATTTTCTTCAATATTAATCACCTTTCCTCAATGTCTTGTAGCATCTCGGGGATTGCTTCGGTTGTAGAATCTTTTTTTTCTTTACGATCCGACCGGACCGCACCAGCCTTAATTTTAGATGAGAATACTGATCCCGGTTGGATTGATATTTGTCTAAAACAGAAAATATACAAAAACTGTATTAAAGCAAAACTGTTCCAGTTACTGTTGCGTGATCAGACCGCAAAGTATTTGATGATTGATGTCCAGCCCGCCAGATTTTCGAGACGGGGCAAACACTGCCGTCTGCCGCCTCCCGCCAATCCAATAACCTTTTATAAAAATAAAAGCTCTATGAATGCTTAATTTATTTTTAAGTACATGGTTAAGGCGGACATTTATTTTAAGTAAGCTATGACAGGATAGGGTTTGAAATAAGTTGTGAAGCATATTAGAATATTAGAATTTTACTCTTGGAGCCTTCGATCAATAATGCACTTACTGATCGAATTTTGGAGCCATAATTACTTTGATGTGAGGTCCGATTTTCGATTGGCAGAAAGCTCAACACCAATTAAAACAATCTAGAATACAAGAGCGAGCGAAGCGAGCTCGAAAATTCTAACAGCCTGCCTGAGAAAAGTTACGTTATTTTTTGCGATTTAAGAATTACCTACAAAAAAAGAAAATAAGTATTAGGAGTTAGCAAGCTGCAAGAGCGACTGAAAAAAGCTCAATTTTTTTCTAATATTAACTGAATTTTATCGATCGATAATGCGCCAATCCAAAAAGGGTACTAAGTAAATACTAAGTAAGTAATATTAGTAAGTAAGTAAGTAAGTAAAAAAAATAAAGAATATTCTATTCTATTCTAAGTAAAAAAGCGAAAAAAAAGCGAAAGCAATTAGGCCGCCCATTGTATGTTTTGTAGTGTTAAATTTATGATTAACTATGTATTTTCTGGTGTACAATAAAGTATATATATAAATAAGTAAGTAAGTAATAGTAAGTAAGTACTAAGGGTACAAAGGGTACTAAGTACTTTGGTAAAAATTAAAGGAATTCGTGTCGCCTTTGCACATATTGGCCTCGGAACTATGCGAAGTAAAAGTTCAAAAATAAAGGATTTTTTCCTTACATTTTTGACCAGACCAGAGGCTCTCATTGAGTTCGTGGTAGAAACCAACTACGCCCGCAACCCGCTCACACCGTTTGACGACCAATGCTAATCAGTGATTTCCTCAGTGCGCCACTCGCAGAGAAAGATTACAACTAAGTGCTGTGCGTCTCATTGATTGCAACGTTGCGGTGCGCTGGGTGGTGCACTTGTCTGCCACGCTTGAATTTGTCGCCCCCTGAGGTTGGCCCTTGAGGTTTGCCCCCGCCTCCTAGATCCGCTGTTGAGGATTCGTGAGGAATTGGGCAGTGGCGTACCGTGGGGGGAGATAGGGCCATGGCTGCGGGCGGCGCAGAATATAGGGGCGGCAGGCGGCGGGGTCAGCTCATCATCAGATCAGATACAACTGTATTGTCATCGGGACTACCTATATACTTCGGTACTTATTTACGAAAAACTTCAAGACAGTGGGACAAGTGGAACTTGTTCAAAATAGAATTGCAAGATTTGACGCAGAAACTGAAATCAAACCTCCGAGACGAATAAGAAGGTACATTTTTGACGACGAAAGTAGGGATGTTGGCTTATCGTACCTACTGTTACGCGAGGCCAAGTAAACAAGGTTTAAAAAAACACTGAGTTGCAAGATAAGAAATAGTTTAATTTAGGGTTTGACTTTCATACAATTTGTGACTAACACACTAAGTCAAAACTGGCAGACAACGATAATAATTATGGAGATGGTAGAGGTTCAGCAATCGGGACGAGACTGGCGCACCGTGGGAGCGGGGAGGCAGTCTGCTCTAAGATAATGACATGACAATTCTTAATAAATCTAAGTAATCGCTTATTATTAATCGTTAATGGTTTTCCTTAACGTCGGGAAACTGTAACAGCCCCCCGATTTAAAGTAAACTACACCCTTTAAAGTGAAGTTTAAGTCTAAGTTAATGAAATATGAGTCAGCCGATTCGGAGAGAGTCCCGTGTTAACGTTTGAGAGTTCAATGTCATCTAACTCAGGGTCATTATTTTCAGGGGTTTTAAAGTTTCATTATTTTCTTGTGTATGCCAGTTTTATACACCAGATAAAAAAGCACATAATAGAAGTTATAATTACAATTGTAATACCTGAAAAATATTTTTGATATAAAACAATATGTGGTTTTTCAATTATATTGTTAAGACCTTTCAGGATTTCAGGATTATCATAAGCTAAGGAATCTAGGTTAATATTCATAAGATTAACTACAGGTAAGTTTGATACAATGTTATTATATGCTACAACATGAATCATTTAAAATATTAAAATTAGAAACAATACTTTTCAGCAGAATTCTACGATTTCCATGCGAGGTTAAACGAGTGTCTATTGGCAACACATTCAGAAGGTAAGTACAATGCACCATTACCAATAAATTCTATTTCAGATGTTCAGTAGATTGAGAGTTATTACCTACATAAAACACATATTTTAGTTTTTTCTGACATTACAATATATAACCATCTACTATAGCGTAGTGGCTGCCAGATGCTAACATGACCATGAATAAATTTGGGTTCACAAATCGAAGGGATTGAGGTAAGTACTTTTGTAATAATTTCTGTTTCACAGGAAGGCGTCGCGGAAGAGGAGTATAATATTGATTTTTCACAAAGGTAATGATCATTATCGATTATCTTACAATAATCCAGATTAACTTACAGTACATTGACCTATCTCTACTGATACCAATATGTATATGGAGGATGGAATGATGGTCGGAGCGGTCGGATGACTGAGACGCAGCGTTCTATGACGGTTTCAGTTCTGGGAGGAATTATATAAATAGGCGCATTAAAATGTAATTTTATTTCGTGTTTACCTACTTTCAAGGTTTCATATCAGTGCCAATTATACCATCCTATGGTCCTATGGTAATGGTAATGGTCGGGATATTATATGGAATTTATGCGTGATACTATTTTTATTTTAAGCGGAAAATGGCCTATTTTTGGTGAAGCTTTATCAATGGGGTCAATACCTTTTAAAAGGATTGTGTATGTGGTGTGATATAAACTGGTACCTATTTGTATGGAAGAGTTATTTGAAGGCTTATTGTTGCGCCAGAGTCTACAAGAAGAGATATGGTAGTGTCTGATACTGGGGTATTTATTTATTTAATACTTCAAGCACAGAAATGTACAGAGGCGGACTTAATGCTATAGGCATTTTCTACCAGTCAACCTTTAGGTGATGCAGAGACAAACAGTGGTAGGTGCAATTAAGAAAAATAGGAATAACAAAAAATATATTTAAGTAATATATAAAGATACACATATATACTATATTTGTTTTAGTATATTCGTGTATTTATGTATATTTATTTGTGCTAATAAGACAAACAATGGGAAAACATTAACGTTGTGATGATACTGCCAGCTTCTTACGAATGTGCTCGCGAACTTTAACTTTAAAAGATACTCGTGTGTAACACGATAATCCTTGATAAGACTAGTTGTCAACTTTCGGGACTCTGACTACCCTTACCCGTAACGACTGTCAAAAGGAAAAACCATTGGTTCCAGCTGTAATTCGTAGAGAATTACAGCTGGAACCAATGGTTTTTCCGTTCTTCCGAAACACGGAAGAGTTCTCGATATGAAATGGATGGACAAGGATATGAGGTTAAAAGCGTAAGAAACGCTTTTTACCGGACTTTTCATGGACTAATATTAATTTCATAAATTTATGTTTCAGGAATTGAACGAGTAGCCATTGAGTCTAAAGTGGATTTGGCATAAACAGGATGATTTATTTTACGATCAGGGGAGTAGTGGATACAGAGGATACAGTGGATGCAGGGGATTCGGAGGATACAGTGTTGAGGTTTATTCGCAAGTCCCTTTCGTTAGGGCATACAGAGGATACAGCTAACACTGTGCAGCAATGTATTAGTAATATCCTTCAAAATTATTCAGATTCTGATTGATCGCATGTTATGCATTTAGGCACCAGAATATCGCAGGTTTATTAAATAAAACGAATGCTCTTACAGTAAGTCTAGACGAGCTATCAGGGCAAAAGATAAATGTTGATATTTTGTGTATTACCGAGCATTTCATCATGAAAGATTGCGAAAACCAACTTTGTATAACAAATTACAGTTTAGCTGCATTTTATAGTAGACAGGGACAAAAGAGAGGAGGTGCATGTATAATTATTAAAAATTGTCACAAATGGAGGGATGTACCTAAAATAGCGAAGTTGTCAGCTCAAGGAATGTTTGAGTGTTGTGCTGTTGAGCTTATAGATTTAAAATTGATAGTTGTATGTATTTATAGAGTACCAAATGCTAGGAATATAAATGACTCTTTTAATAAACTTGAAATCTTACTCAAAGATATATCCATCAGGCGCGGTAAGAATATTGTCATTGCAGGTGATCTTAATATTGATATTTTAAAACGAAGTCATAACTCAATTACACTGGAGTATCTGCTACAAAGTTACAATTTGAAACTTGTTCTTAAACAACCAACTCGAATGGCTAGCAGGACATGCATAGATAATTTTGCGCATAACTTTAAAAAGACTTGCAAGGCGGAAGTACTGGAGTTTGCATTATCAGACCATACAGCACAGCTACTTCAATGCCCGGTATCTAATGTATGTAGCTTAAAATACTATTACGTGATCAGACGGGATTATGGTAACGAGAATATAAATAAGTTTAAAAATTGTATAAGTAGTCTAAAGTTTTCGGAGATCTATCTTACTGATGATCCTAATGTAGCTTACAATGAATTTATTGACACATTTATATTGTTTTACGACTTATGCTTTCCGTATATCAAAATTAAAATTAATATATTAAATAAGCCGAAATGGCTATCGCGGGGCGTTAAATTATGTAGTAAGAAAAAAAGAAATCTTCTGTGGCAATTAAGATTAAACCCTACCTATGAAAATAAAAATAAATTTGCAACATATTCTAAACTTTACAATAAAATTATTAACTTAACACAGAGAGCACAAAATAATCACAAAATACAACAATCAAAAAATAAATCTAAGACTACATGGCAAGTAATTAATCACGCAAAATACAATATCCCTAAACAACAAATTGAAAAGATTAAGGTTGGGAATGAAATTATACATAAACCTTTGCATATCGCTAATGCTTTTAATGACTATTTTGTTGATAAAATACATCCAAAAATAGATCATAAATATAAGCCAAAGCCAAACTTGTCATCTGCAAGGAGCCAATCAATGTTTATGGCACCTAGCACACCACATGACATACATAAAATAGTAATGTCATTAAAAAACACCACTAGTGTAGGTTATGATGGAATCACAACTAAGGTACTGAAGTCAGTGGCAGCTGAAATATGTAGTCATTTTAGTTACATAATCAACCTCAGTATTTGTACAGGTATATATCCAGAAGCGCTCAAAATGTCTATCATAAAACCTCTATTTAAGAAAGAAGATAAGGAGTTGATGAAATATTATAGACCCATATCACTCATACCAGTAATTTCAAAGGTATTTGAAAAATACATGTACAAAGAATTATATAACTACATCGAAAAAAATAAAATACTGTGTGAAGAACAAAAAGGATTTAGGCAGCACAGGACCATTAATATGGCAATTTATGATTTTCTATATAATATTGTTAAAAATATGGATAAACGCTCTCCGATATGTGCCATATTTTGTGATATGACTCAGGCGTTTGATTATGTCCATTACAATACTTTATTAAATAAATTAGAAGCCTACGGCATTAGAGGTAACGTTCTTGACCTGATAAAATCATATTTAGAAAATAGAACACAAATAACTGAAGTTAGTCGCATTAATGTAGTTAATAAACAAGAAGAAGTTTCACGGTCACGAGAACGTAAAATTGCATTCGGTGTACCTCAGGGAAGTGTTATGGGCCCTTTTATATTTATACTATATGTTAATGACATGCCCCTTTACATTGAAAAACCTTTGACTATGTTTGCTGATGATAGCACCATAACGATCCCTTGTGAAAATCCAATTTCATATGAAAATGACATAAATAATTCTATTGACTCTATAATTAAATGGCTAGATAAAAATAATTTGATAATCAATTTGAGTAAAACAAAGGTAATGCATTTTAGACAACGAACACCCGGTGTGCCGAACCTCCACATACATTATAAAAATGATGATATTGACGAAGTAGGAGATACCAAATTTTTAGGACTACAAATAGATTACAGCTTAAATTGGAAAGCGCATATAGATTTACTGTGTAAAAAATTAAGTTCATCTTCTTATGTTTTATATAAATTATCATCCATAGTGGACACATGCACACTCCTTACGGCATATCACGGTATAGTTGAGTCTCACTTGCGGTACGGTGTAATTTTTTGGGCGAACTCAACTGACAAAGACACAGCATTTAAAGCTCAAAAAAGATGTATAAGAGCAATGTTTAAACTCAAAACCACTGACAGCTGTGAGCCATATTTTAAGCAGTACAATATTCTGACACTCCCTTGTATTTATATTTTGGAAGTAGCTATGTTTGTAAAGCACAATCCAAGTCGTTTCAAACGTATGGCTGATGTAGCTCCAAGAAATAGGCGTGACCACAGTAGGCTATGTCAATTGAGGTGTCAAACCGCATTGATGCGCAAGAGTGTTTATTGCATGGGTCCAATTATTTATAATAAATTACCAAGAGATTGGAGAGATTTAAATGCTTTGTTGTTTAAGAATAGACTACGTAAATTTTTGGTGGGTAAAACGTACTACAGTGTGACTGAGTTCCTATCTGAGGAAAATATTTGTTGACTTTTCTAGTATTCGTTACTTATAAGGAACTCTAATTTAATTAAATAAGTATTGATTAATTTAATGCCATATAATTTAATAATAATTGATCGAATGATAGATAGTAAATAATATAATTATGATAATAATTTGATTTGTATGATACTATAAAATTATAATAATTTGACGTAAATATTTGCATGCTTAATGGCAAAATATGGCTGATCTTTGTATTTTACTAACACCTATTGATGTATCATCTACCCATATTTGCAAAAATAAAATTATTCTATTCTATTCTATTCTATTCTAGGGTGCAGAGTTCCTAACAGACGGATAAGGGTTCCGTTTTTTCTATTTGTGGTAGGTACGGAACTCTAAAAGGCAAGCTACTTTAATGTTCTTAGCGCTTTCACCTAGTATATGGTAGATAATCGTCGAGTTCACCGTCATCACTTGCATCACCGCCATTATTAGCATCTGGTCGCACGAATTGGCGCATCCTAGCTAAATCTTCCGGTCGTACGAACCCAGTCTGACGTCTAATTATTTCTTTGTGACTTTCAGAGCCTGCATGAGGAGTAGTGATAGAAACTTTTCTAAAGAAAATCAGAAAAAAAAAAACAGGTAGGCTAAAAAATAAAATAAAATTTATTTCAACCAGGCTAGTGTTATACGTAAGTACCCATTAACCCTTTGAACGCCAAGCGCAGCTCATAGGAAGTGTGCTCTCTACGCCGAGCCATTTATTTACTATTAAATACCTACAAATGCTAGTGATGGGGTATTCACAAATATCGATAAGCCTTTATCACTGCTACTACAATCGGTTTTCCATTTAAAAGTGTTAAATTTATCAAATAAATGTTACAATAGTAGCATTAACTATTTTCACAATTAAAACTTCACTGAAAGAAGTTTTTATCGAACAAAGCGCATCCCTAAAATGAGATTGACGTCAATACGTGTCGCTTGAAAGCGTCAATGGCGTATGGCTTCAAAGAAAATACGGATATTTCAGGGATGTGGTAATGGTTAAACACATAATAATAATAATATATAAAATATAATAAACACGTTTATAGCAAACTGTTGTATTACGGATCTGTTATAATACGGAAAGTTACGGAAATTCATTTTCGCCACGGCAACTCCTGATCGTATTTATGATCTGCCCATAGACATATGATCTTTCTTCAGGCCTTATTTTTTCTAATTCAAATGCAACCAAACTAGCAAAATATTCGTTTCTAATATCCGAAGGCCTTTCACAGATAAATCTCGGAGGTTGGAGTGCATCGACATTCACTTCTATTTCGAATTCGGATGTTTGTCTGTAATTGTAGTCTGTAGTTCGTAGCAATTCATCTCTTGAATAATATTCACTCATTATTAGATAGTTTTCCGGAAATAAATTCACCACGTCACTATTGACGCCCGGAAGCGACGGTGGCGAGGGCACAAATGATGGACAGTTCCAAATTAGTGACGTGACTACTTGATGACCATAGATAAATCGATGTTTTAAATGTAAGTAGGTTTTAACATTATTAATTTGATTGTTATATTTGTACGATATATATATTAATTGTATTAATAATAAAGTAACACTAATTCCATAAAAAACGCATTTTTTGTAGTTTTAATCAATGTTTTAGTTCAATTAGAAAAAATTGAAGAAAGTTAAATTACCCCATCACTAGTGTCGCTTCAAAGCGACAATGGCGTCTGGTGAACTTATATTTTGAGGTCTTTTCTTCGCCTAAAACAAGTTCAAATTTGGAATGAATACTAAAAGATCAAGCTTAACTTTAGTACAATTTTATTTAAGTGACTTACGGAGAAGACTACAAAATTTAAAAAACATAATTCTTTTACCTATTTTCTATAATATTAGATTAAAAAGTAGCACATCTATTTGTCGCCTAAACTCGTCGTTGGCGTTCTAGCGGCCTATTACGTTTGTCGCTTGTAAGCGTCGCGCGTCGTTGGCGTTCAAAGGGTTAAACGACCATTTCGAAAACTTCTTAAAGCTCGTGCCAGACGATCGTCAACAAGCCTTTCTGCAGAGGCAACCTTCTCGGAGGGCGGTTGGCCAAGCCATCGGGCGTGTCGGGCTGACGCGGACGGCTACACGGTTGGCGACAAGTTCCGAAACCACACAAAAAGCTCCCATTCTTTCAGAATTTAAAAAAGTAGGCGTTTCTTTAGCACTTTTGTGTGCTTCAGAAGAAAAAAAAAAGGAAAAGAAAGTAGATGAAGCGCTGGCTAAAATAACGACTCGTTCTGAATAGAATTACTTACAGACTTCGACGACATACGTAAATTGAGGACAAATCCCAAAGACACGGGAGGTCTCTATATAGGTCGATTAAACCTGGCAAAACACTAGGCTCTCTTTTTTGGTCTAAGTACCAATTTTACAGCGCGTGGTCGGGAACGCGCGGCCGTCGATCGATTGCCATCTACTTTATACTGGAATGGACAAAGTCACCTCTGCAGAAAGGCTTGTTCAATATGTGTGGGTCGTTACGTGATTTTCGCGAAACATAACGTAACTAGTGACTTCGAAATCGTCACCTGTTTTGAAAACTAGTGATTTTAGTGACTAAGTATTTATTTTTTAAAATTCTATTCGGTGATTCAACATAGTGATTCCATCGAAGTGTTACAGTTATTTGCGAAACTAAAATATAGATGATTACCTACGTAATACGTTACAAGCTTTAAGTTTTTGGAACGAATACGTTTTTGTAGCTACATATTATGCAGTTACATCATTAACGTGATACTAACATAAGTAAATACACTGTCCTTCATAATTTATACAGGCTTAGGACAGATATTTTGTAAGTAGTTACATTTTCGATGCAGTATCGAAATTGTAACTAAGTACCATCAAAATATCGTGTTTACAGTTCTCGAAACTAGCTATTCGGCTACATGCCCCGTAATCAGTTATTGTAACATTTGTAACTAGTGACGTGAAATAACGCCCACACCTAGCTTGTTGACGACCGTCTGGCACTAATCAATTATAACCAAGTAAATATAATTACTTACTATTCATAGTTAATAGGTATCGGACCTAGGTACTTACTTAATGATAAACGATAGGTACCTAAGTACCTACTTTTTAAAATCCACAAATTGAAAACTAAAGCTACATTTTAAATTGATTTCAATCTTGAATTAAGGCTAGATGATCGATTTCAAGTGAAACTTACTTTTCACGTCCACGTCTTAATATTTCTTCAGCCATTCTAAAAATTAGAAACATTTAAGATTGAGACAAAACAACGATTTTTCATAATGTAAGTACATAAGTACAAAAATCATCGGTACCTAAGTATAGTTCGAATCAAACTTAATGGCGGCTCGGATGTTAACCACTCGCTGCGCAGTACCGCACCCCTCACCCCCGCTGACACATGAATTCGTTACTGCGCAGCGACTCGCCTCATGTTCCGAGCCGCCATTAAGTTTGAATCGGGCTGTACCTGTATTTTCGCAGGTTCTCGTCGGTAACCAAATCAGACCTGGAAAAAAGGACTTTGTTAAGTTTGAGCATGCATCAGCCTATGATGTTCCAACTCCTGGGATACAGGCCTCCTGTCTTCGAGAGTGAGTGGGCTGTAATCTATCACGCGGGCACGGTGCGGTTTGGTAGACGTCACGGACATGCCGGTTTTCTCACGATATTTTCGTTCACCGTTTTGAGAGCAGTGAGTGGTGATGAAATTATTTACTTAAATACACAAAGTAAAGCGCCTTGTTTCAAACTCGCGACCTATGTAACTCGGTAAGTCGGGGCCGTTACCACTGGGCCACCACTGCTTTCAGCAAGGAAACGAAACGGCAATAATTTTGAAAGAATCTTACACTTTCTGGGCGTCAAAGACGTTAGTCTGTTCGGCACTTTTAGCTATGGTCTTAATGACTTCGCCCGCAAAACTCACACGATCCACATGTTCTCTAGAAAAAAAAAATATACCGTTATATCATTATTAATTACTTTTTAACGAATAAAAGAATACCTACAGATCTCCCAGAAAAAGTATGTACTTCGGCAATTCCAATCGTCGTATCTTTGGAAATACGAAATGATGATAACTATCTAATACACAGCGGTTACAACCATGGAAATACTTACTTATTGCCATGGGTACAAAATTAGAGAGGTATTAACAACTCTATGCAATTCGAAAAAAAAAAACTTTTGAGTGAGACATGGCGAGCTGCGACTCGAACAGAGAGAAAGCTTGAAACAAACGCGCAATTTATGATAGGTGCACAACCACAAATCGCGGTAGTACAAAAAATTGATAGAAGGTTCGCCTCTGGTTTCTCTGTGGCGCGACGAAGATATAATAGGAATGTCAACTGGAAAAAAAAAACTCCAGACAAATAGATAGACGTCGAGATGGTCTCCGTCAGTCAGATAGGTAATAAAAAAATATTTGAAACGTATTTTTTGATAGAACGCAGTAAAATTGGGGAGTGGGGGTCGCTACGTCACAAGTGAGTATCTACCAGGGAGTGACGTCATGCTACATTTGAACGTATTGCCGTAATCTTTTTATTACGTAAAAAAAGAAAAAGTACGTGTCCAATATATTTTAATAATCTACCTGACGGACAAAAAAAACTCTTAGTTAGCATCCCTATTCCTGCAACCTAATTGCGTAGGTAGCACACAATCAAACACAATCTGTTTCATTTGGACAGTTCAACTACATTCATTGCGTTATTTACGTTGTTGACAAATTTTTGAACATATGAAGCATTAGCCTTCAAAATGATTCAGATTATGATTGATCGTGTGTTATGCAATGGGGATCGACACGCAAAGCTCAGCGCAGATGTCGCCAGCGGCGGAATGGTCGCTGTCAAATAATTTTCGCTTTGTTTACATCAGTATTTTTTTGCTATTTTTTGTGTTGAAACCGATCCACCATCGTTATTGCTAAATGCTAACATGTATTGTAGGCCGGGGAAATTAGGTTTAAACCCAGCACTAAATCCTAACAGCGATTTTTGAAGTGAAACTTCTACGAGTATATAGACGGGGGGTATTAGGATTTTTGTCATGAAAAAGCGTTACGGCCGCGTGGAGGGGGTAGACGATATATCGCGTGGTGAGAGGCGGCAGCAGCGGACGGAGTGAATAGATTGGAATCTCAAGTTTTTATATTGAACCGATTTGAAAAATTCTTTCACTGTTGTGAAGCTACACTATCCCCGGATGACATAGGCTATATTATATTTAAAAAAGAAATGGGATCCCTACTAAAATTCCAATAATGTAACCCAAGGTGTAAAAAAATTACCTAAAATATTCTTTACATCGCGTGCGCTGCGAAAACTATTGATGATAGAATAAAATAATGTACTACGACTTTGCAGAACACATCAGTATTTACAAAAAGTGTCGCGACAGCATAAGTCTAACTATTATAGTTAGGTACTTATGCCACAATAAGAGTTCTTATATATAAAAAAAAAATTGAAATGCCGCCGCTAGAAAAGGCTCTTTATTTGTATCTTGGTATTAATTCTTATCACAATAAATTATTTAATTATTCATATTCAAGACTGCTTCAATACCTTTATATAACTTTTTGAATTATTCAATTCGGACATTCCATTCGAAAGATATCACGAGTTTAAAAACGTAAGTATTACAAAAGAGTTGCGTGATAGCCGCTCACCCTGCTCGACCAGCTAGGCAGCACCCTATGCAATGTAGGCTTCACTGGGGTATGGGCCCTACGGGAGGGGAGTCAATGTCAAGAAATGAAGTGCCGTAGGTAGCGTAGGTAGGGCAGGTAGTGTAGATAGGTAGGGTAGGATAGGTAGGTAGGTGCGCTGTAGATAAGTACTTAGTGCTACCCACGCGAAGCCGGGGCGGGCAGCTAGTTGATTATAACGCAGATGAGCCGAATAAAGATTGATGACGAAAGATGTGTATTTGTTAATATTCCTTTGTGTGTGTATAAGTTTAGAGTAGACTATGGATGTGTTTTTTTTTTCGTTCCGGATTGAATTCAGTTTTTTTGTTTGATCAAATAAAATATGTTTCAATAAAAAATGCATTTATTAAAATATACCTAACCTAACCAAATCATAATTAGCAGTAATAGTCATATTTCTGACTGACCGATTTCTTGACAATTCAAAAGTGCCTGTAAATGGTTTAATTGAAATAAATGCTTTGAGTTTGAGTTTGAGTAAACCTGCGAAAAAAAACGAATCACAACAAAAATTTTACTTGAAGTTTTGCGGGCAGATTGTTAATGTACTTGTCCAATTTGAAAACCTGCCCGTAAAACTTCAAGTTAATTTTTTTTTGCGATTCGTTTTGCCACTTGTCCGTTGCGATTAGTTTTTCCACTTGTCCGTTGAAGTTTCACTTCTACTGTGTCCCAGCCCAGCACACATTTTTTTTCATGAATCGTGTTTTTGAACTCTGCGAGTTTGTCCGAAAGTATCGCGGTCCCGGCAGACAGGCAACGCAAGGAACACGGGTGGGTTTTTAGCTCCTTAAATAATATTTAAAAATAAACATATTCCAGGACCGCATCAACGTAAAAAAAAACAAACACGTATTTTTGTGAATAAAAATTGAGGCAAAAAGTTAACCGGAAAAAATTGGTTTTTTTATGTAAAATATTGGTAAAACTAATAGATACATTATTTCAGAATTAAAAATTTACCTCTATGGAAATTTAAATAAAAATAAAATTACGATTTTTTTTAATAGTAAGTAAGTACTTCAAGCAAAAATGTTAGCAGCGGTTTTTTGTACGAAAATGCTAAATTTTATGACCTACTTGTGATACCTAATCTCTTCGACAAACACTCCACACAAACATATCTGTTAATATTTTTTTCTACTACGTAAAATTGAAATGAGATGTTTTCTTTTAAAAAAACGTACACGCGGGGGTGAACTTTGCCGGGGTCGCGGGAAAGACCGAAAGGGGTACCGTGGCCCCTGGCAACGTACAGGCAACTGAAGGAACACGGGTGGGTTTTAGTCAGCAAGAGTCTGACACGCCCCCCGCTCCGCCCAGAGCGGGAGAAGTTATTTGATAATTTCCCAAGCTCAAAAAAAAAAAAGGGTGTGAACTTTTCGCGGTACCTATACATTTTAACAACACGTTAAATGAAAAATATCTCTGTTTTAAATTAATGCAAAGTTAGCCTAAAATTTGGCGTAACTTCCCCGGGCTATTAGAAGTTTAAAGAATTACCTGGAAGCTTAAAGAATTGAAAGACGAACTAAACAAACAAGGAGCAATTATTACTGGAAAGAAATCGGATCATACTAGTATTGAGAGGTAGACTTCTATCTAATAAAATATTTTTCATCAGTGCTAAGCTCTAGATTTGGATCATTTTTTAGTTGTATGTAAGGTAGGAAAATTGAGAGAACATACTATAATTTATAAATAATATTCTTTATTTTTTAGGATTTGGATAATTTTTAGTTGTAACGTGTTAATTCTTACTTGACTCATGGTAGGAGAAAATACGAAAATTGAGGCAACATTACTTTAATTATAAATGGTATTCTTTATTTTTTAGGTTATCGAATGACCGCAATTATTTCGGCAATCAAAGCCCTCAAGCAAAAAATCAATCGCGTCAATTGCGTCAATTGCTTGGCTTGTCAACGGACAATTGCTTGGCTTTTTCTGAAAGCCAAGCAATTGTCCGTTGTCGTACCTGATGTCGAACTTTACCCACCAAAGCTCCATCATATTGCCGGAGATTTCCAAACAATATATTCAAAGTCACTTTTAGTTTTACTCTTTTAGTTTCTCACTTTTTTTTTGCGTAGGTTTTTTAGGAAATAAATGAACACCCGGTGTTCATTTATTAGTAGTTTAGTAGTTTAGTACATCCTGGTACATGACAAACAGGCATATTCCGAGAAATGTTAAATTTACTGAATGCTATGTTTAATGTATGGAATTGACATCTTTCAATGGCCATGTCGACGATACGCCACCTATCGTGAACAAATTGCAATACAGATCCTCATTAGGGTGCTATAATTACATCTTCGCACCACAGAGAAACCAGAGGCGAAGCTTCCATCTATTTTTTGTACTGCCGCTCTTCGTGGTTGACGTGGTTGTGCACCTATCATTGTGCGTTTGTATGAAGCCTTTCTCAAATATTCAGCCCATTACAGTTGTCTAGGTTTTTGGGCCAAGAGGTGCGGGTAATAAAATTAGGTATACTAGGCCGCACGCAGTGGTCATAAACAGTAGGTATTAGCTGGTTTATTCTAGTGAAACTCCGCAATACACAAGGCAAGCTCAAGGTCAAAGTGTTCCCACTGACGTGCGGTCGACTGTACCTAAATACTTAATTGTGGAAACAATGCAAATGAAATAAATTTGTTTTTTTTACTGAAGATATCCCTTGATTTCTGTCTCGTCGTCAGAATCTAAACTGTTATCTGTAAATAAAAACGACGTCAGTTAGTATTTTCAAATGGTAAGTAGGTAGATACAATACGGCCGAAATAACTTGGCAGTTCCGAACTTCGCGCAGAAGGCTGCGCAATAACCTTTTTGTAGGAACCAAATGGTGATATGAGACGAGTGTGAGTGAGAGAACATGCGCGAAAGTTCGTAGTGCCTATGTTCAGATCAGACCTACCAAGTTATACCGGCCGTAGTGCACGCAACGTTGAAGACTAACTTTTATATTAACTTGCAATAATTAATCATTTATTACCTGATTCATTCTCTGGAGATTTTAAATCAAAAATCTCCGCGAGTAATTCCGAATTGTAAGCTTGTTTGTCCTCATCAATTTTCTTTTTCATCTTACCAGCTTCTTTGTCTAAATCGGTTTCGAGGCAATAGTGCCCCTGCAGCAATCTGAAGATTAAAATAATTTGTATTATTATCACAATCATTTAACAATATAGGTACCTACATCTACTGCGAATCAAGCATGCAGAGGCGGACTAGCAGTCCCGAACGGCCTAGGGCTGTTTAGTGGTTCTAGCCCTCCCGTTCCTCTCTACTTATTTTGCATCGTCACCCCTCGTTTACACTAACCAATATATACATGGGCGCTGACAGGGTATTTTCCGAGGAGTGCATCTACGAAAAGCGTTAGGTTTTCGTTAGTCCATTCGTAGATGGAGTAACTTTGTTCAGTGGCGGACTAAGTTTGTCGGAGGCCGGGGGTGGCAGAACTCTTCATGTAGGTATTTCTAATAAAATTTAGCAAAATCAAGTAAATCTACAGCATATGCTTCGCACCCGGCAGGTTTATTCGAAGAACTTTAGAACGAAGTTCCTATGCACGTTTATACTCTGCTCTCTCTGTTCTACTTTTTTATCATTTCGTTACTCTAACGTTGTTTATTTATTTCGTTGTGCCTGTTATCCTTATCCTTTAAACATCCTTCCTTACATAATACAGGGTGGCAGGGAAACTCATACTATGGATTCAGTACATGATTCTGAATTCTGAACCTATTCATATTCTGAATCTATTTTATATTATTTCGTCGGTTATTAAAAAAAAGATCTGCTGTTTCATAGAAAAGTGCAATACCTATGCGGTCAAAATGTATAGAACAGCAGATTTAAAAATAAAATTACCGATGAAAAATTTCAACTCAGGGGGTTCAGAATCATGTACTGAAAATCCACGGTATCAGTTTTTACTACGTTATTTTTGTTGTCATATATCACAGTGACTGTAATATTATTGTAGTAAATACATTGCTTCTTTACCACTACCTAAGTACTGGATAAGGAAAGTAAAAATGACAAAACGATACTTTCTTTAATTAAGCTGTTGCATCTCCTAGTACGGCCGCTGTAACTTGCGACGAGTTAGTGATATGGTTGTGCAGATCCACTAACTTAGGCTATCGACAACAATGTCGATTGTCGTATGAATTTATTTATTTATTATTGATAGGAGAACCAACAGCTACAAATGGATAAAAGTTGTTTAAGAAACATACAGCCAATTACAGGGTCTCACGGATAAAAACAGTAAGTAGTAGAAATCTGAGGATCACTAACAAGCACGATAAAAAAGATATAAGTATATGAAGGTACAATAAGCACTATGCACTTGAAAAAAAGTCAGCGTTCAGCCGAGTGCGTGCAGAATAGGTATTGATGGTAAATGGGTCAAATGAGAACTCTTTACAAAGAATATTAAAGTCCTTACTCGCTCGCACCATGTATGAGTTTTACCTGTAGTTAGAAGAGGAAAAAGGAATGGAGAATCTAACTGATCTCTGAGGAACATTGAAACGTAGTTTATGTAGGAGATCAGGACAGTCAATCTTGTTAGACCTAATTTTTAAAAGGAAAGTGCATTCTGCTAGTCGACGACGATTTATGAGTGGCTGTAAATGAATTTTCTTGCAAAGATTTATGTACTCGTAACTAACAGAATGGTATGATATACGTAGCCAAAAACATAAAAAACTAATAAATATATTTTGGATATTCTCAATACTATCAATGTACGTGCCATAACACGGGTTCCAGATTTGTAACGCATATTCAGGATAACTTCTCACAAAAGAGCAATAAAGAATCTTAAGGGTCTTTTTTTAAACACCCTGCGAGTCTCATAACAAAACCCTAAGTGCACGTTAAATAATAATAATAATTTATAATAATTTATTTATTTATTCTGTCTTCACAAAGCTGCCTTAAAGTTATTCTGTACAAAATAAATGTCTCAGCCGTATTCCACCTTTGTGAGAGACTGGTGCCTGATATAGGTTTTGAGAAAAACCTGTGTTACAGGTCACCAGGCCCCCTCCACGGCTAGAAATGAGTTTTCACAGAGGTACCGTGCAAGAGTCGAAGTTAAACAATACATAACAAAAATAAAAACTAAGTGAATGTTAAAACACAATTAAAAGAAAAGGTAATACAAAATAAAATTAAAATAGCTACATATAATGCAGAGGTTATTGAGTCATGTTGTGAGACGATGTGTGAGTGAATGTTTATCTCGTGTGAAGTAATAGAGTAGTAGGAAATGTATGTGAGTAATTCAGATGAGCAGTGTGTGAGTGAAGGTGACTTTTGTGGAGTGAGTGCAGCGAGGGTTGTTTTTCAAAGAGGTGAGGAACAGCTATGTATGTAGTCTAAATTATGTTTATTTCAGAACGGTCAAAAGATTCTCAGTTGTATGATAGTCTAGGGTTTTTAAGTATTTTTTTATTTCTATCATACAGCTTGATCGAGTTTTTGGATATAGGTTTAGGAATTTATTCAATTTATTGTAAAGATAATGCCCAAGGAAGCAATAGAATCTTTTAGGGAGCGTAGATTTGAATTGAGCCGTGGGACATACCCTACCCTTTCGTCGGTTGTCTTTGAGTAGCTTAGCGTCAAACTGCATTTGAGAATGTTTTTTAAGTAACGTACGTAGTATGAACGTTTGTCTGACAGTGAGAGTGTCCCATTCATTGTATAGGTCAGTAGTCGGAAAACGAAAGGGGAGACCAGCTCCAACCTTGAGTATCGCACGCTGAGCCCTTTCAACTTCGATGAGGTGTGTTTTTGCGGTTATTGATAACTGCATCACATCATGGGGAGGTGCCCATGATGTGATGCAGTTATCAATAAGTGATTACTGCTTAATGCGTAGTAGACCATCTTAATAGTCTTTCGGTCGGCCGAGTGTCTTTGGGTTTTAAAAATGTAAATTAGTTTTCGTAACCTGGTCACGAGGGTTTCAATGTGTGGTTTAAAGTAGAGATATTGGTCAATAGTGACTCCAAGGTATTTAATATTCTCGGTCATTTCAAGGGAAGAACAAGAGCACTGGGTATTTTTAAGGCCACAGGTGTGAGCAGTAATCGATTGAGTTGAGGGTGGGAGCAAGTTAGATCTTTGAGCAAATGCTATGTACTTTGTTTTAGAGACGTTAAGAGACAAAACATTGTCTTGCAGCCAGTTACTAACACGATTTAGACCCAGTTGTGCAACATCGAATACCTCCCCCCATCCGCCACCACTAAAGAACAGTGCAGTATCGTCAGCAAAGGTAATGATCTTTCCCTTTAGAAGAGAAAGTTAGCAGAGTTCATTAATGTACACCAGGAATAGTGTTGGGCCAATTATACTACCCTGTGGTACACCAAAATCAACTGAGAGCTCGTCACTGAGCGAGTCATTTATCCTTACTCGTTGTTTCCTACCAGTAAGATAGTCCTCCATCAGTTTTAGGGAGATTCCTCTGATACCGAGCCGTTCAAGCTTTTTTAGAAGGTGTGGAATAGAGACTTTGTCAAATGCTTTTGCAAGGTCAAGGAACACCGTAAGGCATCTCTTTCTGTCATCCAGGCTGACCACAATAGAGTTTACCAACTCGTGAACTGCATCATTGGTACTCTTGCCAGATCTAAAACCAAATTGTGAGGACGAGAGGAGATTATTTGCTTCCAAGAACTTAACTAGACGTTGATTTATAAGGCGTTCCAATATCTTGGACAGAATAGATAGAATGGAGATGGGCCGGTAGTTATTGACACAGTCTTTTTTTCCAGCCTTATGGATGGGCTTGATAACAGCTATTTTAAAAGCTCGTGGAAAAATCCCCGTTGAAATTGACAGATTGCAGATATGTGTTATTGGAGAGGAGAGGTAGTTTGCGTATCTCTTAATGATTTTGCTGCTAATCTGATCGATTCCCACTGCACAATTTTCCCTCAGGCCTTCAATGAGGTTGCAAATTTCTTGTTCATCGGTAGGAAGAAGGACAAGCGAGTTTAAAGGAGTTACAGTGTGATCACTGGTGTGGCAAGCTGCTGTCGATTTTGATGTGGAGATTTTGTTTGCCAACTTTGCTCCAACGTTCACAAAGAAACTGTTGACGTAGTTTATGTCCGCCTCGGGACTATTAGATGACACAAGGGATGACGAAAAGTCTGCTCTCTTGTCAAACCCGCTATTTTTTTTAATGGCATCCCATAACTGTTTTTTGTTACCCTTTGCATTTTCAATTTCCTGTTTTTCATACCTCCTCTTTGCTTTTTTAAGCAGAGAGGAGCAAACATTTCTATAGCGCCTGTATGTCAATTTTAAGATCTCGTCGTCAGGGTTACGTTTCAATTTTTTGTGCAAGTTATCCCGGTTTCTCATGCATCGAAGAAGTCCTTTAGTTACCCATGGTTTGGTTATTAGTTTTCTTTTTGAAGTTTTAGCTATGCTGGTATTATTTTTTATTGCTGAAGATAGATGAGCCACGAGGAGATCGGTTGATACGTTAGCGTCTTGACAGTCAAGGATAGGCTAGTAATCCATGTTTTGTATTAATTTGTCTAAATTGTCGAAGTTAACCGAGCAATATGTTTTATTAACATACTTCAGACGCGTTTTAGGTCTACAACTAATAGCTACACTCTCGTGGTCAGTAATAGATGTTTCGAAAACAAAACAGCAAGCGTCCATTTTAGTTTTCAGGATCATGTGGTCTAAACATGTTAACCCATGAGTTGGTTAAATAAAAGTTTCGAGTCATGACAAATGCCCAGGTCGCGTACACCGTCGCATATGTTTAATAGCTACCCTTTAAGTTTATGAGTTGTAGGGAGAGGGACGCGTTTTCTGCTAAAGGAGATTACTGAACATTTAACAGGGTTCAAATCTAGTTTATTAGTCAAGCAATGATCATTCAATCGCGCCAGGTCAGATTGGAGAGCATCCATGTCATTATCTGATGATATTGCAGAAAATATCTTCATGTCATCAGCAAAACAAAGTAAATTTGGGTTGTGGAAACACGAGTCGATGTCGCCAACATAAATGATAAAAAGTAATGGACCCATCAAGGAACCTTGAGGCACACCACTAAGAGCTGAAACCCAGCTCAACATGTAGTTACTGACAACAACAGCTTGAGATCTGTTTTCAAGATATGAAGTAAACCAACGGAGTAGATCTCCTCTGATACCATTGTTAAAAAACTTGTTTTAAGGATATTGTGGTCAATTCTATCAAAAGCCTTACTGTAATCCGTGTAAACGACATCGACCTGTGCCTCATTGTCCATTCTGTCCGTTAGGAAGTCATTGAGCAAAGCCAGGTTAGATGCGGTTGAACGACCCTTAAGAAATCCGTGCTGAGAAGGGCTAAAAGACTGACACAGTGCTGCGTAAACTTGGTCGTAGACAACCCTCTCAAAGAATTTAGCTAATATGCACAGTTTGGAAATAGGTCTGTATTTATTTATTTATTTTAATATTTATGTACACACAGTAAAATTGATACAGATACGACATAAACATAATTATGAGTACAAAGTTAATTAAGTTCTATTTATTTTTTTGTGCCCATTTTCATGCACCGGAGTTATAAAGGCTGATTTCCAGATTTGGGGAACATACCGAGAATAGAGCGATTTTGAAAACAATAGAGATACTGGTAAGGCTATGGTTGTAGCACTCCCAATCAGCAATTTAGGTGATAAGTGGGCTGGACCAGCAGATTTAATTGGATCAATAGTAGTAGATATTAGTTTAACTATAACATTTAGGTCAATCTCAATTGAGTGAGTATCTGAGGGAATAAATTTTTATATTACTATGAAAGTTTATACTTAAAGGAGAATGCTACATAATTTATAGACCAAAAACGCAGAGTCGATTCAAATAATTAATGCACAGTGAGGTAGGGCAAACTTAGTATGTCACAATTACAAATAAGCTATTTATTTTCGCTAAAACGATCCCCAAGAGAGAAATCTCGGGGTTCTAGAATCACATTCACATCTATGTCACGGAATCTTTCAACGTAATTTTCCAATCGTCCAATCGTCGTATCGAAATTAAACTTTGCATTTGTATTTAGTTTGAATAACGATACTATAATTTGGAATCTTGGAGCTGATCTATAATGATGGAGCCAGGAGTTGGATAGTGGAGCTCTTCAGTGGCTACTAGTAAACCTCTCGAGTTTGGGTTCATATGATTCGTTTTGACGAGTTGAATAGATTGGGCTTGGTAATGAGGGTCTGGTGATGGAGCCAGGAGATGGATAGTGGAATTCTTCAGTGGGTATTAGTAAACCCCTCGAGTTTGGGCTCATATTAAGTATTCGTTTTAATAAGTCCAATATATTGCACTTCTAATTGTCGTATCGAAATGAAACTTTGCATTTACCTATAATGTAGTTTGGCTATCAATACTAAGTATAATTGGAATCTCGGAGTTTATCTGATGATAAACTACTAGTAAACTGCTCGAGTTTGGGCTCATATGATTCGTTTTGACGATTCCAATAGATTGGACTTGGTAATGAGGGTCTGATGATGGAGCCAGGCGTTGGATAGTGGAACTCTTCAGTGGCTTCGAGTAATAGATAGCTCGCCGTCCGATAAGGACCAGGCCCGGGTCGACGGCGCGTTGTGTTCCACGCGCGCCTCAAAGAGATGTCAGCACAACAGAAGGGGTCTGCTAGGACCGATGCCTGCCGGGGTCGCGGTTAAGTCCGAAAGGGATACCGTGGCCCCTAGCAACTTACAGGCAACAATGAAGGAACACGGGTGGGTTTAAGTCCCTCCCGCTCCGCCCAGAGCGGGAGAAGTTATTTGAAAACTTCCCACCCAAAAAAAGGACTGTTTTCGACAAGTGTTATTTAGGACTTGTAAAAATATGTCATGTATAAATCATGTATCATTATATGTATAATGACGTTGTTTCAGATATACATATATTATTGACTATCATTTTATTCACCTTTTTAATATTTTTGACAATAGCCCTTTGACCTTAGGGAACGACCACCACTGCATGTATGAAACTTACGTACATACTACTACTACGTAAATACCATAAACAAGGACTAATAAAAACAAACCTTTTAAGATCGAATTCGGAGCTAACTTCACCAGGATAGGGCACGTCTGTTAAAGGTATATAGAAGGGCTTCTCAGGCTTGACGAGTAGGCTCTCACTCACCAGCGGAGACACGTGCTGATAAGAGTATTCTTCAGGCACGTACTCATATTCTTCTACGTCAAAATCGTTATTTTCTCCCTTTTCAACACTAGCTTTTTCTATTTGGTTATTAATTTCTTCTTTTTTCCGCATAAATCTGAATAATAGTAAAAACACTCACGTTTATTTATTTATTGTGATACTTACTTATGTAGGTATACTACCACTGCTCACTATCTTTTAAAAGTCTTCGACACTTCAGCAAGACTGAAGCTGGCAAACCTCGAGCTTGGACCTCTCTCAGCGAGCCATGGAGCGCAGTATCCTGGGGGTTCAACTTTCGGACCGAGTGAGGAACATAATAGGGATGTTGACAAAAAAAAAATTGGACACGTGTTTTTTCTTTTTTTACGTAGTCAAAAGCTATAAATTGCGGCTATAAACGGCTATACATTGAGTAGGCAATGTGTTAAATTAATATATAGCATGACGTCACTGGCCGGTAGATTTTATACTTGAGTACTTTTATACTTTTAGACTTGTGACGTAGCGAGCCCCCACTCCCCAACTTTAATGCGTTTTATCTAAACCTTTTTTTATTAATATGATAGAGCAAAAAAAATCTTGTCTAATATTTTTTTATTAACTGACTGACGCGGACGGGCTAAACAGTTTTCTTTTATTTTTCCTAGTCAACATCCTTATTCTGCGCGCCAAAACCAACGTGACGGATGAATTCTCCGACCTTATTTTTTATTCAGGCATCTAGGGATCTATTCAATGGGATTTTACAAAAATGCACACGTCAAATGTAACGTGCATCTATCTAGAATTCTAAGGTATTCACTAACCTTTGTGTTGTACGTAAATTTTTGGCAACTTCCTCAGAAGTAATCTCTCCTTCACCCACAATCATTTCAGCTTGTATTCGTTGTAAACTTCTAAATTGGGCCTCTAAAAACACCTTTTCTAGCAATGCCTGAAATTTTTCGTGAACGTTCAGAAAAAGTATAAATTACCTATATGTATTGTTTGTAAGTAAAACTTATAGGTTTGTATCAAAATCACCTACTTCGTACAACATCTCTCCTATGGTTATGAGATCATCAATATGGCCTTCTATGTATTTATTAGTTCCTTTGTTAATTACAATATCTTGGCACTCCAAGTTTAAAATGCCAGCCTTAGCAATGATAATATTCTCTTTCGGGGACTCGTACCAAGCCGGTACCTGTTCTATCTGCTTCAGAATTTCTTCACCGGCAATGAGTTGACCAAAGGCCACGTATCTGAATGCCATCCAGTCTTGTGGTTGCAATAAAACGAAGAATTGTGTTGAGCAATCAACATGTCTGTAATTAACAAACCTTTCAGAATTAACTATGTTGCATCTATAATTACAATCACGCTTGGATTTTAATTCATTGAAGTTATATGTAATTGTCAGTTCAGGGAACGAAGTTTTAAAGTCGCATAGCCATTTGAATTCATCTAGCTAAATGAATTAACGTTTTCGTGTTCCTCAATCTGGAGCTTTGGCCACTGCCCCAGAGCCAGAAGTTTGTTTGGCCAAGGGCGTGAACCAAAATTAAGAATTATATAAAAAAAATCTTACCTGCCAGCATTGGCCATGGCGATGACACCTCGTCTATCATGCGGTACAATAAAGTTTTCACAGCTAAGGTCTGTTTTTGTAAGGGTTGTTTTTTTTTGTTGACTGGGCTCTGGAGTCGGGCCTGGTCGTCCTAAACCGGGGTTCTGTCCCCACGTACGTGCGGATGCGGGGCGAGTCAGTGGTGGACATTTCGTTCGCCAGCCCCGCTCTGTCGCCACGTGTCATCGACTGGCGCGTCATGGAGGGGGTGGAGACCTATTCCGATCACCCGTACATCCGGTTTGACGTCTCCGCCCAGACCTCGGGCACGCCGGTCAGACAGACCCCGAGTGGTCCGTGGTGGGCGCTGAAGCAGCTGGACCGGGAGCTCCTCCTGGAAGCCTCGATCGTGCAGGCCTGGGTGTCATCACCGGACAGGCCTGCCGACATCAACGACGAGGCGGAGTGGTTCCGGGAGGCCATGTCCGAAATATGTGACGTGGCAATGCCCCGGATCCAGCCCAGACGTGCTCAGCGCCAGGTGTACTGGTGGTCGCGTGAGCTGACCGCTTTACGCGCGGCGTGCGTTGCTGCGCGCCACTTGTACGCCAGGCACCGCAGGCTTCATATCCGCCCGCCGGATACGGAAGCCATTGAGGCGGAGCTGTACGCCGGGTACAAAGCGGCGAAGACCGCCCTCAAAGCGGAGATCGAGCGGGTCAGAGGACTGGCCCGCGAGGAGTCGCTGGAGACTCTGAACAAAGACCCGTGGGGACGCCCATATAAATGGGTGCGAGACAAGCTCCGCCCATGGGCTCCCCCGCTGACGCAGAGTCTCCGGCCCCAGCTCGTGGAGGACGTGGTGAGCGCTCTGTTCCCTTCGCGAGGGGAACTTACTCCCCCGCCCATGGCTCCGCCTCCTGCGGTACCCGATGCGGACCACACAGGAAACGACGACGACGACGAATCTCCGGAGGTGACCGGGGTAGATTTGAGAGTGGCGGTACGTAGGCTGAATGCCAAAAATACCGCCCCAGGACCTGACGGCTTACCTGGAAAAGCCTGGGTTCTGGCCTTAGAGGCTCTCGGGCCTCGACTTCGAGGGCTCTTTAGCGCATGCTTGGAGAGGGGCCAGTTCCCACTTCGTTGGAAGACGGGGAAACTGGTCCTTATCAAGAAGCCGGGGCACCCGGCGGACTCTCCGTCCGCTTACCGGCCCATCGTGCTGCTCGACGAGGTGGGCAAGCTCTTTGAAAGAGTAATTGCAGACCGCCTTGTCGGGCAGCTGGTGCGAGTGGGGCCGGATTTGGCGGACAGCCAGTTTGGTTTCCGCAAGGGGCGCTCTACGGTGGATGCCATCATGCGCGTTCGAGCCCTCACGACGGGGGATGCTGTTGCCCGGGGTGGGGTGGTCTTGGCGGTGTCTCTTGACATTGCCAATGCGTTCAATACCCTGCCCTGGAGTTGCATTAGGGAGGCACTCCGGTATCACCGGATGCCGACCTACCTCTGTCGAGTGGTCGAGGCCTATTTGACGGACAGGGCCGTCATCTACCCCGGTCACCACGGAGAGTGGAACCGGCGAGAGATGTCGTGCGGTGTCCCGCAGGGATCGGTCCTGGGGCCGCATCTGTGGGACATCGGCTACGACTGGGTGCTGCGCGCCGACCTCCCTAGCGGCGTCAGCGTAGTCTGCTACGCTGACGACACGCTGGTCCTGGTGCAGGGGAGGTCGCATGAGGCGGCGGCCGAACTAGCGACACGTTGGGTTGCGACAATCGTCGATAGGATCCGGCAACTGGGACTCGAGGTGGCCTTGCACAAGTCCGAGGCCATGTGTTTCTATGGTCCTCGGAACGCGCCACTGTCGGGTTCCCAGATAACGGCGGGAGGGGTTCACATCGGTGTCGAGTCGACGATGAAGTACCTGGGACTCGTCCTCGACAGCCGGTGGAACTTCGTGGAGCACTTCCGACGTTTGGCTCCCAAACTGCAGAGGGCTGGGGCTGCTTTGAAGCGGCTTCTGCCCAATCTAGGGGGTCCAAACGCCTCCTGCCGGAGGCTCTACGCGGGGATCGTGCGGTCCATGGCCCTTTACGGGGCACCGGTGTGGGCGCGTTCATTAAGGCTGCGACCAGCCCAGCGATTGAACGCGTCCCAAAGGGTCATGGCCATTAGGCTGGTCAGAGGATACCGCACGGTCTCCCGTGAGGTGGCGAGCCTTCTTGCCGGACTACCGCCATGGGATCTGGAGGCAAAAGTCCTCGCGCACATGTGGGAGTTGCGCGAGGAGGCGAAACGCCGGGGTGTAACTCCGCTGCCGCGAGAAATCACGGCACAGCGGACAGAGCTCCGGCGGGATCTCATGGCGGCATGGAGAGTGCGATTGTCGCAACCCAGCGCTGGGCACGCCACAATTGCGGCGGTAAGGCCCCTCTTTGAGGAGTGGCTAGAGAGGCGCCACGGCGTCCTCACCTTCCGCTTGACGCAGTTCCTCACCGGACACGGTTGTTTCGGGAGGTTCCTGTTCAGGATAAAGCGGGAGAAAACGCCCGGGTGTTACCATTGTGTGGATCGCCCGGAGGACACGGTGGAGCATACGGTGGAGGTCTGCCCGGCTTGGGCGGGGCACCGCCGTGTCCTCACGGAGGCGATCGGCAGCGGCGATCTCTCGCGTCCGGCCCTGGTTCAGGCCATGGTCCGGAGCGAGACTGCATGGGAAGCCTTCCTTCTGCGAAGCAGTAATGCTCGCGAAGGAGGAGGCGGAGCGCGCGAGGGAAATGCAAGATGCGCGCCCTCGCGCCCCTAGTCGCCGCAGGAGACGCCCCGGGCGTCGGGAGTCGCGAGCCGACTTCCGGCCACCGTAGGCGCGGGCTTGCGGACGGTGGGCAATGCTCGCCGTCCGATTAGGACCAGGCCCGGGTCGACGGCGCGTTGTGTTCCACGCGCGCCTCAAAGAGATGTCAGCACCAACTGACGGGGTCCGTAAGGACCAATGCCTGCCAGGGTTGCGAGTTTGTCCGAAAGGGATATCGCGGCCCCGGCACACAGGCAACGGAAGGAACACGGGTGGGTTTTAGTCAGTAAAAGTCTGACACTCCCTCTCGCTCCGCCCAGAGCGGGAGGAGTCATCTGATGATTTCCCACCCAAAAAAAAAAAAAAGGGAACGAAGTTTTAAAGTCGCATAACCATTTGAATTCGTCTAGCTAAATGAATGAACGTTTTCGTGTTCCTCAATCTGGAGCTTTGGCCACTGCCCCAGAGCCAGAAGTTTGTTTGGCCAAGGGCGTGAACCAAAATTAAGAATTATATAAAAAAAATCTTACCTGCCAGCATTGGCCATGGCGATGACACCACGTCTATCATGCGGTACAATAAAGTTTTCACAGCTAAGGTCTGTTTCTTTGAGTCCGTATCCTCCACACTGGATCCAGCCATCTTTCACTATGCGATGTATCGGAGTTCCCGAATAGCCCCCCTTTATTGCCTTACAGAGACGAAGGAAATTTTCGCAAGTACTAGGCACTATATCAGAATATAGCTGGAAGTAAAGTTACCACTTCAAATGGTCATGCGGTCTCGAACATGATTATATTTATGTATCCTTACAGAGACGAAGGAAAATTTCGCAAGTACTAGGCCCTATAGGTATCAGATTTAGCTGGAAGTAAAGTTACCACTTCAAATGGTCATGCGGTCTCGAACATGATTATGATATTTATGTATCCTTACAGAGACGAAGGAAACTTTCGCAAGTACCTACTAGGCTCTATATCAGATATAGCTGGAAGTAAAGTTACCATTTCAAATGGTCATGCGGTCTCGAACATGATTATATTTATGTATTCTTACAGAGACGAAGGAAAATTTCGCAAGTACTAGGCCCTATAGGTATCAGATTTAGCTGGAAGTAAAGTTACCACTTCAAATGGTCATGCGGTCTCTAACATGATTATAATATTTATGTATCCTTACAGAGACGAAGGAAACTTTCGCAAGTACTAGGCTCTATATCAGATATAGCTGGAAGTAAAGTTACCACTTCAAATGGTCATCCGGTCTCGAACATGATTATGATATTTATGTATCCTTACAGAGACGAAGGAAACTTCCGCAGGCACTTTATTAGAATATAGCTGGAAGTAAAGTTACCACTTCAAATGGTCATGCAGTTTCGAACATGAATATGATATTTAAGTATGTATTATACCTGTATTACCACATTTACCTCAGTTCAATTACCACAATTACCCCAATTACCACAGTTCAAGCAGTATTATTAAAGCTTAGTACTAATTGTGTTTTTCTGTCAAACAATGTCGTCAAAAAATGGACTAGGAAGAAGAGTTATGCTTGTTTTCATCGACAACTAAGTGACACCTAAATGAGTCCCTAAATAAAAGTGCACTGTTGGATTTTCTACCGTCAGCCCTAAGCCTAGTGTTGAAAATCCAACAGTGTACTTTTATTTAGAGATTCATTTCGGTGTCACTTAGTGTTGGTGAGAACGGGCATACATAGCCAAGTAACTGCGACCAACTTGGTTACTACGACCAATTTAGCTCGCGCGTGGTTGGCCACAGTTCCAACCTAACCTATAACTCGTCGGGGTACCCTAGCTTAGTTACTGCTATCAACAGTGAGAAAAGGCCAGAAAGATAAAAAGAGGCCAAATTATTTTTTTAAAGTGTGGACTAAAAGAAAAGCAAATACGTAACAAGTCGTAGTCTTGACAGTCAAAATTTTAATAAACTTTTTTCGGTCTACTTAGCTCTCATTCACCAAGTCTGCAGATTCTACTATGGCTCCGTGCATGAAAATAACCCGGAGGTTCTGAATTTGTTTATGTATATATTTTTTAATGTTTGTTACCTCAGCACTCCGTCGTTGATAAACCGATTTGGAAAATTCTTTGTTTATTTGAAAGGATGTGTATATTTCCAGAGTAGTTATCAAAATCCAGTTTTGATGATGGGATCCATGAGGAATTGAGGGAACTCTTTAAATATTATAGGCATTCATATTGCGATTGTTCGCAGCCCCTTATCGCGCTGATATCGCGAATCCTAGCCGAGGTGGACCGAGTAGTAATCCTATATAAGTGGGGTTGTCGGGCGATGTGGCGCCCCCTGGCTGGAGGCTTTAAGTGTAGAAGCTTAAGGCAGCCACAGGAAATCCGGTTAAGCAGCTACGACCTCCTCAGAGGTCAACTGTGAGCTGCCCTAAAGAAAAAAAAGAAAAAACTTGGCGCACACTGCGCTCGGCGCTTGACGTAGCAACACGTCGTGTCCGGGTTCGCAACAAGTCAATCCTCATCCTGAGGATGCCTCGTTGAGAGGTGAAACACGTGTCGATTTCTTACAGGGTTCTTTATAACTCTTTAAGAACAGGTATGTGGATTAGGTTACTAAATATACGTCGTCTATTGTATTTTATAATAGATTTCCGCAAAGTCACCCCTGAGTCAATTAACTATATTTCACGGGTGGCGAGAAGATTTCTCGATTAAGATAGTTGAGCGATTATGACGAAGCAACATTTAAATAAATGTATCTGATCAAAATAGTACCATCAAACTGATCTGATGAAGCCGGAAGGAATACACCGGAACTACGTAATAAAATAATGTATCCTAGCCGCGTTTGGGTTTATTGGAATTGACCTAAACCAGTCGGTTAAAGTTCATATACATGAATGTTTTTAATTTCTATAAATTAATTTTAACCGACTTCAAAAAAAAAGGAAGAGGTTCTCAATTCGTCTATATAAAATATACAATGTGTTCCTTTTGATGTCCCATAACTCTTTGTACCTGCTAATAATACAAACGTCCTAGAACAAGTGTTAAAAAAATACATGATTTCGAAGATCATCAATCATACAAAAAAAATATCACCCGTATAGTTTACTAAGTTTCATTGATTAAGTTTCACTGCATGGCCGCCGGTAGGTATTTTTCAGGGGCTACATCTTCAGCTCCACGAAGCGAGCTTGATCACTTTTGCAGTTCACCTCGGATATGTTAGGTTATCGTTTGTCCATTCATACAAGGAGTAACTTTGGCAACTTATATATAAGAGAATGTTGGATTCAAGAGCGAGCGAAGCGAGCTCGATAATTTTTGCATCTCGCCTTGAACGGGATAGGTTTTATTTTGTCTATTCGTACTGAAAGAGGCCTAACTGTGTGAGTGTCGATTTATACGTATACATATATATAACAAAGTCATTAGCCAAATATCAATACTACACTCATGGACAAATTTAGAGGAACGCAAAAAAAGAGTTTAAATTCTCCTGTTGTAATTAACGTGCGTACTTGCCGAAAACATTAAATGCTTTAAAAAAAAGCAACTTTTGGAATGTTCTTTTTTCGAATTTCATTTGTTTTTATGTAGTTATTGCGTAATATTGCATTCTTTATTACTGCGAAAAAAATTGCCAACTTTTGAATTTGAGTTTAAATTTAGGTTTTGTTATTAAAATTGCCTTGACTGCCTTGTTTATCGTGTTAAGTGTGAATTGTTACTTCAAATAAACTGAGAATGCCAGATCTAAACGCCACTCAAGTTGCTAGGGCTGTTACTTTAATTGAAACAGGGCACACCTACAAACATGTGGCCCAAAAATTACGAGTATCAAAATCTGTGGTACACCGAGTTGTCAAGAGGTTATCGGCAGACCGGACAGTATACAAGAATCGCAGGACAGGGACGTAAACGGAAAACTGTGGCCAGAGATGACCGGTACATTGTTACTAGCGTGCTTAGAAACCGGACTTTAACTTCTTCTGAGGTAAGAACCAAGCTCCAAGAAGTTCGTGGGATTACAGTTAGCACAAAAAATGTGAGAAGAAGGCTGCAATCGGCCGGAATAAATTCACACTTGCCTGCCAGAGGCCCACTTCTTGCCACATCCATCGAGTACGTAGCTCGAGTTAATTTTGCTCGCATTCACGAAAATTGGAATGACGAAGCTTGGAGTCAAGTTCTATTCACAGACGAGTCCAGATTTTGCCTGAAGCCAGATGATGGAAGGATTAAAGTGTGGAGACGCCCAAGAGAGAGGTACGCTCAGTGCAACATCATTGGAAAAGAGGCATATGGTGGAGGGTCAGTTATGGTAAGGGGAGGTATTTGTATGGGGGCACGTACGGAACTCCAGGTCATTGAGAATGGGTCACTAACAGCGGCGCGATATGTAACTGAGATTTTGGAAGAAATTGCAGTGCCATTTGCCCCTTTTATAGGAGATAGATTTGTTTTTATGCATGATAATGCACGCCCCCATACTGCGGCTGTAGTTGTCGAATACCTTCGAGATGTTGAAATCAATGTTATGGGGTGGCCAGCGCGTTCACCTGACTTAAACCCCATAATGCATGTATGGGATAAGCTTGGAAGACAAATTAAAAAAATAAATCCTGCCCCCACTAATTTGAGAGATCTTAAAAACGCATTACAGGAAGAATGGAACGCAATCTCTCAAGATTTTATCGATAACTTGATTAGGAGTATGCCAAGGAGACTGGAAGCAGTTCGAAGAGCTAGAGGGGGCATAACTAAATACTGATAATAGCCCACGTTATAGCCTTTCCTAAGTATTTATGAAAATTTAAATAAATTGTTAAGTACAAAAAAAAAAAAAAACCTGTAAAATTGTTACTTAATTTTTTTGAATTGGTTAACTTTTGTCATTTGATCGTTTGTTTATTGACGTTTGCAATTTTAAATTAACGAATAATAAACAGAATCCAAATTAATAAACTAAATTATCACAAATATCCATGTTATTTTGTCTTTTTCACACTTTTTTTTGCGTGTCTCTAAATATGTCCATGAGTGTATAATATACTCGTAATGACTGAGATTTCTTACGAGAGCCAATCCTTTATGTGTGTCCAAACTGTCTCAAATCTCAATACACTTTTCTTAACCCTTAAAACTCCCTCTTTCATTGCACGACTCTTCCTAAAATTAACTTGCTAAGGAGTAGGATGCCTTCATCATCATCATCATCATCATCATATAGGCTGATAATAATATAGCGAAGGCATAATATCTTATTAACAAGTTAACCTTGGAGTACTTTGAAAGGTATAGTAAATGATAATATAATAATAATATAAGATAATATTTAAATACCTACTTGTACTGTACAGACACCAGCTCAACAAGCTACTACAATCTGTCAGATTTCTTTAATAGATTTTGAACTTTATTCCTATAGTATAAGGTTCAAGGTTGATTGGTAAAATTTGACAGTTTCGGGTAGCTTGACCTGCTGGCGTCTGTACGTTAATCTTACCATGAACATCATCGTCCCAATACTCTTCTTATCGATCATAATTTCAAGATATGCACAAGGTCTCTGAAAAACATAACTACAGTCAGTTTTAGTCTATATGGTACCTAATGATTAATTATGTAGGTAGGTATAGGAACCTTTACCGTAAATGATTAGTTGATTACTTACATTAGCCACCTATAAGGACACGCTCGTTACCGTATAATTTTGCAATGTTTGTAAATATGTGAGCACCATTTATCTATCATAATTATTATTATATTTTTTTTTTTTTTCATTATATTTGTACCTATCGTGGTATAGTAATCTTATTCTAGATGCATCGTCTTCACATATAATTATATAATTAATGTATACAAAATATTGTAAAAACATTTTAAAAGAGTAACGGTGGAGTTTCTTGCACATTCTTCTCCATACGAAAACTACCTTTTGGAAGAGGCGACTAGAATCAATTCAATTTTTTTTTGTAAATTTGACGTTCATAAGTGCCTTTTATGTGCCTAATTGAAATAAATTGTTTGACTTTGACTTTGACCCATAGCCGTGAAAAACAGAATTAATGGTCAGCTATCGTAGCCAAAATCGGCATGGGACTATCATGGACATGGGTCAACGACCGCTCCTGCCGGAGTTGCGAGTTGTCCGAAAGGGATATCGACACAGGCAACGGAAGGAACACGGGTGAGTTTTAGTCAGTAAAAGTCTGACACGCCCAGCTCCGACCAGAGCGGGAGAAGTTATTTGATAATTTCCCAAGTTCAAAAAAAAAAAAATGGTTCAACGACCGCTAGTAGTAAAATTACTTGAAGTACCAAATTTTTTTTTGTTTTATCGTGTTTATATAGATATCGATACCCATACGCCTGTGAAGTTTACACAAAAAAAACTAATATTCTAAGTAACTACACTATACACACTTACGGTCGTTGACCCAAAAAAATAACATCAAATTTTTTTTTTTTGTTTTCATGTTTAGATATCCCATCACGTCTGCGGAGTTTCGCTAGTTAATTTAATTTTAACCCTGTATATTATAGATCAACCCACATTTTCGCACTGCTAGGCAACGCCCCCTTTCGTACACGTACCTGACCTACCTACATTACCTGTACAGGGTTATTGGTTATAATTATAAGTCGTCAATCCGTTATGGGGATGTAGGAGAGGTCATTTGCAACCAAATAACCCCTGATGACCCCTATGCCAAATTGCCAATGTCAACCATTTTCGAGTAATTTGACATTTTGTATTTTAATGTATGAAATAAAAATATAGAATGACAAATGACTCGTTTTTTTTTGACATTTACGTCAAAAGGGGTCATTTGGTTGTAAATGACCCCTCCTACATCCCCTTAATGGATTGCCGACTCATAACCAATAACCCTGTATACATCCAATCAAATTATAATATAGTTCCTTCATTCATTGATTAAATTAATTTCATTTGGTCGGTTCCAATGCCAACTTAGCATCCATAGAACATCGAAAACCGGCAAAAGGGTGGCAGCACGCGATAAAAAGTTCAAGAACAGCCCGGTGTGCCCGGTGATGGGTCGTCCTTCTACTGAAAACTGAACTACTGTCCAGTGTTGTATTTTAGACATCTAACTCGGGGATAAACTAGAACAGGTATACTTACACCAGCTGTCTTTAAATAATTGGAAAACGACTTTATAGCCTCGACATGATAATCTGCCTTTAAATGGTAAATATATTTAGTTTCGATCAGTTTTTTTAATTCTTTTTCTCCGCCAAGGAACTGATCATTTATAATGACAGCGACTTGTGTTTTCAAACAATAAGCCTCACCACCATACTGAAGTTTCAAATCATTCCATGTTCTTGGCCATTCCGCGCTTGTTACAGCTAAAAACAATATTTGTTGTTAGACAACATGATAACCGTCAACGACGACGTACGCATTGCGCACAGTGACTGCGAGAGGGGGTTGAGGGCCAGAAGAGGGCCTTGCGAATGAGTCACAGAGTTGGTACTTTGTAATATACTGAAACAATGAGTTTTAGCATGCGGTATTCAGCACAGTGTAATAGCGACCTTTTCTAGTCTAAGGCTGCCTGTCTACTGGAGTGGAGAAGAGAGGAGAGGAGCGGAGCTATGCCTGTATAACCAATAGAATCTAAAAACGCTCCAGAATTTAGATTCTATGCTCCTCTTCTCATCTCATCACATCTCAGCACCAGTGGACAGGCAGCGTTAAGCTTCGGCCAAACCTGGGGGCCTACCACCACCTCTAAAGCAGTATTATTTCAATCTTACTTTAGTGGGGGAAAGAGATGGAGCTATACGTCCTGTAGAGCTTCATCTCTTTCTCACACTAAACTTATATTAAAATAATACTGCTTTAGAGGTCTAAAGGTGGTGGTAAACCCCCTGAGCTACCACAGCGCGAGACGCACTGCAGGGTGACCATCTTGGCCCGGGTCGACGGCGCCTTGTGTTCCGCGCGCGCATCAAAGAGATTTCAGCACAACTGACGGGGTCCGCTAGGACCAATCCCTGCCGGGGTCGCGGGAAAGTCCGAAAGGGATACCGTGGCTCCTGGCAATGTACAGGCAACTGAAGGAACGGTGTGGAGAAGGAAGGGTGGGTTTTAGTCAGCAAGAGTCTGACACGACCTCCCGTTCCGCACAGAGCGGGAGAAGTAATTTGATAAATTTCCCACCAAAAAAAAAGAGTGACCATCTTAAAATGACCGATTCTACCATAGTTTGATTTGAAACCTGCCAAATCTTGTCAAAGACTCGAGTAAAAAATGCGAAAATATTGCCAACTTTGTTTGGCGTTGTAATAGTAGTATTTCCAACCTTATTTATCGTAGTATAGTAGGTAGTAGTAATAAAATACACTTTTGATTTAAATAATACATTTTTATTATTAATTAAGTCAAATTTACGACGGAAGAATGGACAGCGGAAGTAATAAATAAGGCCCCGTTGGCACCCTTTAGGTACGGAACCCTAAAAAGTATAGTAAAAATAATAAATATATTACAGTTTATTATTCTATAGTTAACTTACCGATGACTGACCACTGTAGTCACTCATGTATTTTTTATGTTTACTAGTTGTTATTTGAGTCAGGCAAGGAGACCCTTTGTCACCAAAGCTCTTCATTGCAGTGCTTGAAAATATATTTCGAAAATTAGATTGGTCTAAGAAAGGACTGCAAAACAGTGGACGTTACCTAAACCACCTAAGATTCGCTGACGACATACAATTGCCGAAACTTCTAGGTATCTTGAGGAAATGATGAGGTCACTGGATGATGAAAGCTCAGAAATTCGTAAACGCGAGTAAAACGAAGATTTATATTATGTTAAAATTGTGATAAAAGAAAATAGTATAGAATATGTAAACAGTTATATATTTGGGAAAGCAGTTATCAATCATTAAGTCCAGTAATGAAGAAGAAGTAATACGAAGAATCAACATAACGTGGAAAAAAATCTGGTCACTGAAAGAAATTTTAAAAATAAATTACAGTTTGCATTTTAAAAAGACTGTCAACTGTCTAGACTGTCTGTCTTTCATTCATGTCTCTTACCATGCTTAGGTACTGTACGGCTGCCAGGCGTGGGTTTATACCAATAAACTCGAACAAAAAATGTTATGTATGACGCGGGTTCACTACACAAATACGAAAAACTTTATTCCGTCAGTCACAAATACGAATTTCAAAATACCGATTTTCATAATTCCGAATGTTTCAAAATTCCGAATATAACAACTCCGACTTATCATTACTCCTAGTTTTATAATTCCTAAATTTCAATATTCCTAACGTTTATAATTACTATTCTCAAAATATCGAGTTTCAATAGATCTAATAACAAAAAGTCCGTCTTAATGATAATTCGAAACATCAAAAAAAGGAATTCCGATTATTAAAATACCGATTAATACAATTCCGAAATAACGACGCATTGTAAAACTGAATAACAAGACAAATAAACACATCATTGCTTGCGTGTTGCATAATTGCACTTTTGTTTCCCTGGTCACAATTCTAACCTAACATAACCCAAATGATTCACCAACAATAGAGGGGATCTGGCACTCGGCGGCTGCTGCCGCGGCACGCTCGCTTAGCTTGCTCGCCTTCGCGCTTTAATAGTAACAGTTCTAACCTAACCGAAGTGATTCATCAATAATACAGAGGATTTGCAGCATGCAAGCAGGCAAGCAGCAAGCAAGCAGGCATGCAACATGCAGCAAGCATTGTTTAAATTACGGCTCCGGCGCTGCGGGGTTTGGGCGGCCCCACGCGAGTTTATCGTCGCAGGTGATTTTAACGCACACCGCCGCGGCTGAGGCTGGCCGGCGAAGCCGGCTAGCAATCATCAGCTCGCGGGCCGCCCCACCCCTCCGCGCCTACGCGGGCTTAAATTACACTCTAGGGTACGGCAGACAAGACTGCGTAAAGTCGGTTTTGCAGCGATTCGTGTCTGTCACTAAATTTTGTAGCACAACATGTTGACTTTTAGTTTATTCGAAGTATTGAAAATCGGAATGTCGTTTTTCGGACCGACAGCCCTTCGAGCATTTGATTCTACGAACGTATGAAAATCGGAAAACTAACAAATCGCATTTACGACATTCGGTAAAATAAATTTCGTGATTTTTAATAATAGACATTATAATTCTTAGGTATTATGAAATTCGGACTTTTGAAAATCGGTACATCGAAATTTGGAACGGAATAAAATATTTTGGAGTATTTGGGTGTTCCCTTAGGAAGCGGCTATGGAAAGGAAAGGAAGCATGTTGAAGCTCAGGAAAATAGACAAAGTAAAGAACAAACATTACAGACAAAAAATACAAAATAACTGATGCTCTCACACATGCTCATGACT
The DNA here is from genome assembly GCA_916701695.1 of Agrochola macilenta. Lineage (NCBI taxonomy): Eukaryota > Metazoa > Arthropoda > Insecta > Lepidoptera > Noctuidae > Agrochola > Agrochola macilenta. Next base: position 14,058,723 of record OU753562.1, read on the forward strand.
AAAATGGAGGTGGGCCGGAGACATCACTCGTTGCACGGATAAAAGATGGACCATAGAAACCACACGATAGAAAGGACCACAGGGAAAGAGGTAGGTATGCTGGTAGACCTATAAGACGGTGGGTTGATGACATTATCCAGGTGTAACGACTGAACAAATACAGGCACGGACAGGGATTTGTGGAAAAAGCTGGAGGAAGCCTTTACCCAAAAAGGGGTCCATATTTCAAAGAAAGAAGACTTACCATACTAACAATATACGAGTACAATCAGTAAATTTACTAATAACCAACAACATTTGAAATGGACCCTTGAAATACTCGTATGAAAAAATATATGCTTTTTTCATTTAGTTGTTATTTTGCAGTTGCAGGCTTCACACAATGCCACGTCCGGATCATCTTTAGCCTTGGAAATCCATGACGCTCCCCTCCCACTCTGCTTTATACGCTATTTCATTTATCTGCGTTACATAATCCAGATACCAATAACAAAATATCACCTCAATAATTACCGATCACCGTGAAACAGAACCGAATCCAAAACATCTACGTCTGTTCTATGACTTCGCTTGCGACTTCTTCCGCGTGGTTTTCGTACTTTATTTCCCTAATTTTTTTTAAACCCCCGCCACCTCCTCTAAAAGCTAATTTTTGAAAATTAAAGATTTTCAAGTTTATAAATCAAAGGAATAAGACCTTTCACTTCGATAGGGCTTGTTTTTATGAAAAAATTGTTTGGTACTGTTCAATTAATATTATTCAACGATGATGTGGTCAAGCTATTTGACGCCCATGCCCCTATCAAGAAAATCAAGTTAAAGCGGCCGCCTGCACCTTGGATGAACAGGGGAGTTCGGATGGCAATGTGACGGACCGTGTGAGGGACCGTGCGTTTCGGAAGTTTAAAAAGGATCGCTCGGATGACAATTGGGTCTTGTTTAAGGCTGCTAGGAATCGGTGTAATCAGATGATACGCAACGCTAAACGCCGCCACATCCTAGATAATATTACTTCTTCTTCTCCTGCCGATATTTGGAAGTTCCTTGGAACTTTGGGCATCGGCAGGTCGCGACATTCGGACCTTCCTAACACAATTGGTTTGGACGATCTAAATCGCCATATCTCCACTGTACCCAATTTAGATAGTTTAACCAAATCTCAAACCCTCGACTACCTTGCTGGTCTGACGCGTCCCAACATTAATCCCTTTGTGTTTACCCCAGTCGACCCGGGAGAGATAAAAAAGATTATCCTTTCCATTAAATCCAAAGCCCACAGGCTGCGATAATATCAGTCGCCATATGATTGTAGCAGCTCTGGATCAACTCCTTCCTGCAATCTCCCACATCATAAACTTTTCCCTTTACACCGGTGTTTTCCCTTCCCTGTGGGCCCTGTGGTGTAAAGCCCTTGTTCGGCCCCTCCCTAAAATACCTAATCCGTCTCTTCCTGGTCACTTTCGCCCAATTTCCATCCTTCCCTTTCTATCTAAAGTGCTCGAGGCCAGTGTTCATAAACAATTCTCCCACTTTATTCACCGCAACTCCCTCATCAGTCCATTTCAATCCGGTTTCAGGCCTGAGCACAGTACCGTTTCAGCTCTCCTTAAAGTGACTGAAGATAAAAGGCGTGGAATGGAAGACACTAAAGTTACAGTCTTAGTGTTAATTGACTTCTCCAATGCTTTTAATACCGTCAGTCACGAAGTCCTCTTATCCATCCTTTCCTATCTTATGGTCTCTCGGGAGGTATTGGAATGGTTTTCCTCTTATCTTCAGGGGCGTCAGCAGTCTGTTCGTGCTGGAGACTCTTCGTCGGGTTGGTGTGATCTTGCTGCTGGCGTCCCTCAAGGCGGTATATTATCTCCTCTTTTGTTCTCCGTTTTTTTTAAATCTCATTACCACCGAGCTTCGGAGTGCGTATTATCTTTATGCTGACGATTTGCAGCTTTACTGCCAGGCAAGTGTTGACAACATATCCGATGCGATTGAGGAGCTAAACCGGGATTTAGGTGTGGTGAAAAACTGGTCTGATCGTTTTGGGTTGGCGGTTTATCCTACCAAGTGTCAGGTTATCATTGTAGGGAGCACCCACAGTATGAGGAGGCTGAATGGCTTAACTGTGCCACCTGTAGTGTTTGACAACTCTGTCATCCCGTTTAGCTCCGATGTTAAGGATCTTGGTCTGCATGTTGACACATGTCTTGACAGGCGAAAACAGGTCACGACTGTAAGTAAAAAAGTCACCGGAACGTTGCGGTCGCTTATCGGTTGAAAAACCTTCTCCCATCACATATAAAGGCAATGCTTGTACTGTCCTTAATCTTTCCCATAATAGATTATTGTGATGTGTGTTACTATGACCTGAATGCAGATCTCCTCAATAAACTTGACCGCCTTCTAAATAACTGCATTCGATTCGTTTTCAATCTTCGTAAGTATGATCTTGTGTCTGCGCACCGATTGCTTTTAAAATGGTTACCCATACGTCAGCGCAGAGAGTTGAGGGCTATGTCTATGTTGTATTCTATACTGGACAATCCCACTTCTCCTTCTTACCTGACTTCCCATGTTCAATACCTATGCTCTGCCTATAGTAAAAATCTTCGTTCTACCAACAATCGTCTTCTGCGATGTCCTTCTCACCGTTCTGGTTTTATTCACTCTTCTTTTTTTGTCCAGGCTAGGCGGTTTTTCTTTGGAATGCGCTCCCTCTGAACATCAGGATGGTAACCAGTCGGTTATCTTTCAAAGTGAAGGCACGTGAACATATTCGTTAAAAGTTGGCAGAATCATTGCAGCGCTGATTTGTTGGATTTGTTTTCTCCTCTACCTATCGTTATTTCTCCTGACAAAGTTTATTCGGTTTATATGTATGTATGTATGTATGTATCTATCTATGTATTAATGTGTATTAATTTTCAAGTTATCTATCCCTTATGTTGCACCTGCCATGTTTTGTGTATGCATCACCCTAAGGTTGACTGGTAGAAAATGCCTCAAGCATTAAGTCCGCCTTTGTACAGTTTTTACTTGAGCATGAAGTTTTAATAAATAAATAATTAATACCCATTTTCGCAGTAAAATCTATAAAGGGTAGTTTTTGAAAATAAAAATCTTTATAATTTATTTAGATAAGTATTCGTGCCAAGTTTCAAGTTTATTTACTCAGGGAATAAGATTTTTCATATAAACTGTTATTCCCAATTTGACTCCCGGGTTGAATTTCTAAAAATCCTTCCTTATTTTTACAAGCTTTTTAACTTGCCATGTTAGTTAGTATGTGTTGGTCAAATCTTGCAAGCCAAATTAAACCACTTCCTCTTATCCTACGGAGTTGAAATTTTACATGTCAGTTTTGAAGACAATGCATTTTTTATGATGCATGACCTAATTCTATACCTAGGATTGGCTCCAGACGAAGGAACTCCACAACAGTCAACGGTACATACAGGATATTTTGTATACGCATTTATTTATGACAGTCCGTTCTAAAGTCTACCGTGACCTTGCTTCAGCATCCAGGATTGGCTCCATACGAGGAAACTCCTCAGCGATCAACAGCAGACAAAATCAATTATGATAGCCCGCTGCTGCACCCAGGGTTGGCTCCAGAAGAGGTAACTCCTCAACAGTCAACAGTACAGATAAGATTGTTAATTAGTACTTGTCCAATTTGAAAACCTGCCCGTAAAACTTCAAGTAAAAATTTTGTTGCGATTCGTTTTGCCACTTGTCCGTTGCGATTCGTTTTTCCACTTGTCCGTTGCCATTCGTTTTTCCACTTGTCCGTTGAGATTCGTTTTTCCACTTGTCCGTTGCGATTCGTTTTTCCACTTGTCCGTTGCCATTCGGTTTTCCACATGTCCGTTGCGATTCGTTTTTCCACTTGTCCGTTGAAGTTTCACTTCTACTATGTGTCCCAGCACACATTTTTTTTTCGCAGGTTTACTGCAAATTATGATTTGGTTAGGCTATTTATATTTTAATAAATGCATTTTTTATTTAAATATATTTTATTTTATCCAACAAAAAAACTGAATTCAATCCGGAACCAAAAAAAACATCCTTAATGAACTTTAAACTTAGACACATACAAAGGAACAATAAGAAATGCACATCTTTCGTCATCAATCTTCATTCGGCTCATCTGCGCTATAATCAACTAGCTGCCCGCCCCGGTTTCGCACGGGTAGAACTAAGTACTTACTTATCTACAGCGCACCTACCTACCTACCCTGCCTACCTCCTTGACATTTGACTCCCCTACCTACCTTCTTGATATTGACTCCCCTCCCGTACAGCCCGTACCCCAGTGACGCCTACATTGCATATGGTGCTGCCTAGCTAGCCGAGCAGGGTGAGCGGCTACCATGCAACTTTTTTCTAATACTTACATTTTTAAACTCGTGATATCTTTCGAATGGAATCTCCGAATTGAATAATTCAAAAAGTTATATAAAGGTATTGAAGCAGTCTTGAATATTAAGTAATTTATTTTGATAAGGATTAATACCAAGATACAACTAAACAGCCTTTTCTAGAGGCGGCATTTTTTTATTTATTTGTTTAATAAAAGAACACTTATTGTGGCATAACTATAATAGTTAAACATATGCTGTTGCGACATTTTTTGTACATAATGATGTGTTTTGCAAAGTCGTAGTACATTATTTTATTCTATCATCAATCGTTTTCGCAGCGCACGCGATGTAAAGAATATTTTAGGGATTTTTTTACACCTTGGGTTACATTATTGGAGTTTTAGTAAGGATCCCTATTTTTTTTTTAAATATAATATAACCTATGTCACCCGGGGATAGTGTAGCTTCCCAACCGTGAAAGAATTTTTCAAATCGGTTCAATATTAAAGCTTGAGATTCCAATCTATTCTCTATCTCCGCCGCTGCCGCCTCTCACCACGCGATATATCGTCTACCCCCTCCACGCGGCCGTAACGCTTTTTCGTGACAGAAAAGTCCTAATACCCCCCCGTCTATATAGAAGTTTCACTTCAATAATGGCGCTCGGGTTCCGCGTCCCGCGTTGAGGTCGCTCAGGTTTGGCCGACGACGCTTGATACCGTGGTGTAACCCGTATGGTATCCTTTAACCCTTAGCCGACTAAGACAATTAAACAACTGGGTGGAATGTTGCTTACCCAGTAGCATTGCGGTTCAGGTGTAGGTTTTGTCTCAACGATGCTAGTGGACCAGAATAATTACGGAAAGCATCTCTTTGTCTGATGATGCTTTCCGTAATTATTCTAATGCACTTCAACTACGAAAACTGTACTTCCAAATTGTTACAATAGGCGTGTGTTTTGTCGCTTTTGGAAATATGTAACTTATTAATTTTTGTAACGCTACCCCACACTTGTTATTTTCTCCTGCATTGTGTCGCGTAGGTAGGTACCTATGGAAATACCTAAGTGAGATTATTTGTAGTTTGTAGGTAGTTTAGTGTCGTTGATTCTGTTAGGTCTTGAAATTAAACTTACTATGAATACTTTATAATAATTGTATTGTATATGTTACCGAGCAAACCCGATTTTCGGATGAACTAGTTTGGCCTATGCCAAACCAGTTCTCTCTACACACTATAGGACAAACCAGTATCGCCTAGGCCTAACTCGTTCCCCCCTCGTTAACCCTGTTACCGATAAGATAAACCAGTTTAGCCTAGGTCGAATCGGTTTATCCTAGTTAGAAATTACATGCTTTAAGATAAAGACGTCCTAATCTGAACTTATTTTACCTGCCTGTACGAACGGAGAATCCCCGAATTATCTCTCCCTCGCGCCCCTCAACCCCTCTTCGCTCACCCTGTTCGTTGATTTGAGCGGTATTTTGCATCGACGAGTGCGCGTGTTAAGTTGCTGGTTGCGTTTAAAACATTTTATTATAATCCTAGTATAATTATTGTGAGGCGTTTTATCATGGATGAGCCTTCGCGTAGTAGACAAGCCAATCAAAAGCTGTGGAGAGAAAAGTCTTTGGAGGAAATTTTGCAGAGTGAAAACATTATAATGTGTTATTAGTAAACGAATATGCGGATTTGGTTGAACACGTAGAAGACGCGGAAAAGTTGGAAAAAAGAACATCATTACAAAAAAGAAGACTGAAACAATTTGCTGTTTTGAAAATTGGTGATGTGAAAAATCATTGCACGGTGTGAAGGGAATATAAAATAATTTCTTCGAGCTGATGAACTTTATGATGTGATTGACGCAGCTCATGTAGCTGTGGTGGTCGTGATAGGATGTTAGCCGAGGACAGCAAAAAAATATGCCAATATCACAAAGGAAATGATAGTCCTCTATTTATCAATGTGTGATGTTCGTCAACAAAAGAAGACAAAATGAAAAGAGGGCTGGTTTCAAAGCCAATTCTTCATTAGGAAATGAATAGCAGATGCCAGATCGATTTGATTGATTTCCAAACACAACCAGATGGGAATTTTAAATTCATTCTGGTTTACCAAGACCATCTCACAAAATTTGTTCTCCTTCGTGCGTTAACATCAAAGAGGGCTGAAAACGCCTCACAATAATTATTATACTAGGATTATAATAAAATGTTTTAAACGCAACCAGCAACCTAACACGCGCACTCGTTGATGCACAGTACCGCTCAAATCAACGAACAGGGTGAGCGAAGAGGGGTTGAGGGGCGCGAGGGAGAGATAATTCGGGGATTCTCCGTTCGTACAGGCAGGTAAAATAAGTTCAGATTAGGACGTACCAGTTTATCCTAAAGCATGTATATTTTAACTAGGATAAAACGATTCGACCTAGGCTAAACTGGTTTATCCTATCGTTAACAGGATGAACGAGTTTGGCCTAGGCTATACTGGTTTGTCCTATCGCGTGTAGGGAGAACTGGTTTGGCCTAGGCGAAACTAGTTCATCCTAAAATCGAGTTTGGCCGGTAACATATACAAAGGAACAACACGTTACTCTCCCGCGCACACCCGAATATTAGTGTCATCTATCGACCTGTTCGTGCCGATCGCTAGTGCTGTCCGCCCTGATACACATAGGGTTCGGACAACCACTGGATTATAGTTATCAATACCTACTTATAAAATCACATGGCACTTACCCGTTATGACTGGAGCATGGAATTGTCTCGATCTATACTTATGTAGTCCTTTTACTAGATTCATGCAATAAATAAATTCAATTTCAGTTCTCGTCCCAATCACCGTGAATTTCACCCGCTGTGAGCAAGGAACTTTCTCTTTTTTGGGTGGTGGATATATTGGGTTCTTCACAGAATTATGAGCATATTTATATGTGCCAGTATACGCCTCTTTTATAGTTTTTTCCCACGGGTGACTTGGAATATTCTTTTCTTTAGGAGGAATCTCAGGCTCAGGATAAAAAAACGACATCTTTGTTTGTAAAAGGCAAAGAGTAGATTATGCCAGTTACATGCTCTGTGGATTAAGCACAAGTATTACTCTGAGACTCAGAGTAATAACTAATATTACTCTGAGCTCTGAGAGCACAAGATTATGTTTGACTGATATATTAATTTCATTTTTTTTTTTTGTAATTTTCGATCATATTTTGTTATGTATTGTGGCCAGTTTCTCATTACTGTAAGATAATCATGGAATTAGTATGTACTTTAAATAGCTAATTATTTCTTTATGATATTATGAATAAGGGTCAGTTAACATCGAGACGTGATGCGACGCGATGCAGCGCGCACTTTTTAAGATAGTGATACAAAATATAACTTTATTTACAACACAAAAAGATACACAGTTCATTCAAATAGTTCGAAGGCGCGCGCGTCGCTCTACGCTGCACTGCGCTGCGAGATGCCTCGCGGCGTAGAGCGATGCATCACGGCGCGGCGCAGCTGTGATTCGCCGGGAAGCGCAGCCGTCCTGGCGACTTGTTTCTACCATTTTCCGTCCAGATTTCGTGTAGAGTTGATACAGATCAGTCCCGCTGCGCCGCGCGGTGTCTCGTTGCGCAGCGAGTCGTCGTGGTGCCAGCGACTCTTCACGATGCGCCTCGCGACGTCGCGTTGCGTCACGCGGTGGTGCACTGCGCAGCGCGAAACCACTGTCTTCTTCAAGCATCGTCGCGCCGCGTCGCGCCTCAATGTGATGAAACTTCGTTTTCAAATAACATATACAAAGAAATTTGCAGTTTAAACACAAAGAACTGTGAATTGTCTCCGTAAGTCAAGTCCGAAGTGAAAGGTGTTGATGGTATCTCCAAAGCCGCTAAAGATAATAAAGCATGGTCTAATAAAACAAGATCTGGCATTCCGGGACGAACACATGCTTACGTCACTGTCCAGTTGTCACTCTATTGCAATAAAACACGATGGAAAGATTTTCAGAAACCAAAGCTTTTAAATTGTCGTTTCGTGTGTCTAATCAAACGAAACAATTCAATCAATTTAAATATAAACCAACGTAATTGAATTAATTAAAACCTCATTGTTTTATCGGATTCGCACAGGTATTATAGGTGGTTGGGGAGTTATTATTACAAACTTCTGATAACACAGATGTGATGACGTACACTTACCTACCCACGTGACCACTGTGTTTCGGAATGCTATACCTGGCGAAGTATATTATTTTATCATGGAATTAAGCAAGTTTTGACGTTGTGCGATCACCGTGAGAGCGTTCTCGAGCGTTCCGAATTGTTGACAGCCCTCAGCTGTCATAATCGTGCTATCTAACTCGGAACGCCAATTATTGATGTCAGCGATGTGAGCGATTACGTTATAATTCGGAAAGCGGCTCATGTGTGTCAAACTGTCAAATGTCAATGTCAAACAAAATTGAGCGAGAGCTATTTATTTTCCAATAGAAAGAAATCTGGTATTATTTTTCCGGATTTTCCAGAAAACTTAAGATTTTTAAATGAAATTATGTGGTGTCAAACAATATTAAGTGGTTAACTGAATGATATCCATGAATTAAGCTAAAAGTTCTGCGAAACTTAGCTTAAAAATGAATACTACACACTCGAAGAGTTTTTCTGTAATATGCGGAGAACTTTGCAATTTAGTTTATCTGAAAGAATTCAGTAAAGACAAATTTAATAAACTGGTAGACGAATTGAACGCCAAACCTTATAAAGTGGAATTATTCGTGCGGAAACATGTAAGCTTTTTAGGTTATCTTTGTCCTAACACTTTTCTATTTTGCATTTCTGTTATAAAATGTATGCATATTACAGGATGCTGCAACTTTAATGACGGCTCTTTGCTTAAATGTTAAGCCTGTCGATGATTTTTTAGCGGCGAAAACCTCACATTTAATCAATAGTATTGTAACAAAACAAAACTTACAATTTGATACTGATTATCTGTGGAAGGTGATCTCATGGCACATTGAATGCTTGAAGCAGTGCACGGATATTGTGTTGCCTGATATTCTCCATAGTATGCAATGTATCTTGCAATTGAATCCTCAAGCAAGTCATAAGGTAAGTGTTAATAAAATTGAAATTGCAATTTATCTATACCGTCTTACCGGTTCTATATATACCGTCACACCTAGTGAGGCCCTTCTTTCTTCCTACTTTACTGACTAGCTACTCTTATTAGGTACCACATTTTTGGAACCTAATCTTGTATTGCTAATATTATAAAGAGAAAAGATTTGTACTGTTGTATGTTTCTTTGTAATGAATACACTCAAAAATACCTATTTAAAAAATTATTTCACCAGTATATTGCTATATTATCACGGAGTAACATAGGCTATCATTTATAAATATATCACGCAGATGAAGCCCCTGGCAGAGGCTAGTATACTATACAATAGACATTAGTCCAATAATGCTAAACATTTTTTATTTTACAGTTTACTGAAGAGTTAATAGGTATTCAAGGAGTCCTTATAAGGCTTATTGACTCAACAAAGAGTGTTCAAAAAGCCCAAAACAATTTACAAGTACTTTTGATAGCTTTAAAATGCATCATAAGTATTATATCAACTTCAGATGATAGCAAGAATGATACAAATGTGACTCCTGAGCAAAAGGAGTTGATATCTCAAATAGTTGTGAAATTTTTGATGAAGGGATATTCAAAGTCAGAAGATGAATTTTTGTATTGTAAGGTATGTATTGCTATTATTAAATTTAGAGGCTAGCTAATTAATTCAAATTTTATGTTTCCTTAAAGCCAAGCTTATTTAATTTACTGTTCCTTGACATTATTAAGTTTTCTAATAATCTTACTAAAATTAACAAATAATAAAGCCTTATACACATTTTTCTATTCCAGGTAATAATATCAGCACTACGGGTACTGTCTCAGCTATACTTCAATGACCCCAACATAAATATACCTCTGCCTGAGGTTATGGGAATTTGTCAGCATTGTGTACTCTATGGTCTGGTGACGCAGACTGGCCGGCCAGAGAAGATTATGCCAGCTCAACAGACTGTAGCCATAGTGCCTGTTGTGCATACCCCTAACCCAAAGGGTGGAAAGGTAAACCTATTTTATACTTCTAGCTTAACACATTCAAAGACACTGGAGACACAATAGAAGTTTAATTGTTATAATGCCTATGGGCGTTTAGTGTCCCTCAAAGTGTTAAGAATGAAAGTAGCAATGCATACTTCCTATAAGTTGCAACAATTGGTCGGAGCTTAAGCTGCTTATAGCTCAGAAGTCAAATGTGTGTTATTAAAGAAAGTTGTAGGTATTGTATTCTAAAAATATCAAAACAAATCATTGACTCAATAAAAACAAAAACATTAAATAGAACAATCTATCCATTTTGTGTACTGATAAGTTATTATTTATTTTCTTACGTTTCAGAAACAAAAGCTGCGCAAGCAAAGAAATAATGCAATTGAGAGCTTGAAGAAAGAAATCCCAGTGTCAGACCGCAGTCTTATGAAAGATGTTGATAATTTTGAGAACAACTCTGCATACAAGCCCGCCAGTCGAAACTACTTGGAGCCTCAAAAAGCTAAGAATTACTGGGCATTGACCAGTGATTCTGATATGTCAGATGTGGAAAATAGTAAAGAAGTGAAACTAATTGCTTTGAAGTCTAGAGTGAGACAGAGTGCTTCGAACCTGATTTTGGTTTTGGTTAAAGTAAGTATTGCACTCTTTTTTCACCCAACTGCGGTAGAGGCCAAAAGAAGGGGAAGTTTTTTGTAAGGTGTGACTGGGACTGATTAAAATGCTAATGGTCAATTCTTCATGAGTTAATTTGCAACTTATTTGGCTCATGAGTTGGTGGTGGCTACAGTATAAATCCTTGGTGGCTCTTTACAGTTTACAGGTCCCAGATTGCCAAAGATAAGGCTGTCAGAATTTTATTATACTATAATTATAAATAATGATTGTCTTCAAGAAAAACTCTCTTAATGGGCTTGTGGCTAAGTAATGAGAGCTGCATGGGCTGGTCGATCAGGTTAAACTACTCTTGCCGCAGGTGGTCCGTGGATGGGTGACCATCTGTGCATACTACGTTAAGCCGTCTGGTCCCGGCTGTCATTCGTGGAACTTTGACAGTTGTTACGGGTCATCAGAATCAGTCAGTCCTACCAAGGGGTACTGTGTTACCCAGTAACTGGTTTTTGGAGGTCAGATAGTCGCGCCATTTAAAATACTGGTATTCATTTGCATCCGGTTAGACTGCAAGCCGACCCCAAATTTTTTTGGGAAAAGCGTACGTACCGATATTTAAAATCGCAAACACTACATCTAGACAATATTTTCAGGTAAAACAAAAACGAGAGATATTTGGTTACTGGTGGGCCCTTTTACCTGATTCGCCGGATGCTGCCAACTGGGCTGCAGAGGAATCGGCTAAGAAGACCCTTGCATACTGCGCAGTCACTGACCCTATAGCCAGTAGTCGAGCGAGTGTTCTTAGTGTCATTCTGGCGTTGTTGTCTAGGTCTAGGATGTACTTGTCTCAGGCTGAAACCAGGTGAGCAGATTACTTTCTTTAAATGAGTTGATACAGGTGAACCAGGTACAGGTTAAACAAACAAAACAATAGCGGTTTGTAGACGTGTAACAGTGCTGCCACCTATATATAAACTTTTAGTTTTCAATCCCAGTCGTCTCGACGTTTGTTAGTTCTATGAAGATCTCAACTGAGACGCATGTCTACAATGGATAACAGAACTAAAATCTTAATTAACCTGTTACTACATTCGATACGTCTGTAAATACATTAGGACCTTCTTTACGTACTGAAGGTAGCATAAACTATCATCTTCACCATCTCTCCATGAGTTGGTACAAAGGTACAAAGATTATTTTTGGTGCCATCATTTTCATCAATTTGACTATGTATTGGCCAGAAAAACTCGTTCATCCATACACATACTGAAAGTTTTATTATTCCCTAAGCCTTATTTATATCTCTAAAATTTTATTTACAGTAAAAAGGAAAGCACCTCATTTATCCCGTTCTCGGAATCCCTGGGCTACATGATCACATGCCTGCATAAGGTCCTGAACAGTATCTTGGAGAGCGAGAGAAGCCATGCCGTCATCATTGTAGCTCTAAAGTGCTGCGCCGCGCTCGTACAGGCGACGCCATATCATAAGATGAAGGAGGGTCTTATCAGTCAGCTGGTTATGTCGACCAGGAAGTTTTTGGTGCATAGAGGTAAGATTGAAAGGGAAGTTCGTGTATAGGAAAATTTTCTTTGGCGTTGTTTGGCGTATGGGAGGGTATAATATGATAATAAACGTTTATTTTGACCAAGAAACGATAAATTAGGTACAAATTTCAAAACATCAGACTTCACACCCACTTATTACAAACTTTGCTTCGCTTTTACTATGTCCAACTGTGGATATTTTCGGCTGTTAAGAGGGTTTATCCTAAAAGTTGGCAACGTCGCAAATAACTGTCAAATATTTACCTGTTTTGATTCATTTAGCAATATTACTGAATAGAAATAAGAAATGTGGCTAACTAGCGAACTAGAATATTAATAATGAATTGCAATTATAACGTTGAATTTGATGTTGTACCCATTTTAGGTGTAAAAAATGCATTTGGAAAGTTTCCAAATAGTTTTTTTACATCTAAAACAAAACATTCGGTGTTACGATATTAATTATTGTATTTCATAATCAATATTCTAGTTCGCTAGTTAGCCACATTTTTTATTTATACACAGTAATATTGCTAAATTAATCAAAACAGTTAAATATTTGACATCTATTTGCGACGTTGCCCACCTTCAGAAAAAACGCTCTTAAGCTGATTTTTGTAATATTGTTTTGGTGGTACCTGCTAATTACCTAATGCATACATCATTGTCTTGATAGTCTTTTGACATTTTATCCATACACATCAGTCAGAATTTCATTTCTGCAGAGCTTAAGTAATGGTGGGTTTCTAGATTATAAATACAATGTATCTACATAAACAAGGACCAATATAATAATTATGTTATGTGCAATGTAATATAATGTAATTTAATGTAATGTAATGTACTTAATGTATATTTTATCTATGTCCTCAAGATAAAGCAATTATTATTATTTTACTATAATTTTCCTATGTAGGGTATCTTTTTGACGGTCAACGAACACGTTTCAGATGTAACACTACAAGTCGGTGCCTTAATCACAATGGGATGCGTTCTCTCCGTCGATCCTAAAGTAGACGAAGTTCTAAAAGCGATAGAGAAAGATGCAGTGCCTTCTAAAATATCTACCTCCATGAGTTCTTCCAAAATAGTTTATACTACTCACAAAGTTGATGCTGAAGAATGTAGTGACTTTGAAGAGGGGTACTCGGATGATGAAATGTTCACCGCCGTTGATCACCCAACTGTGAAATGTGGTGATAAAGAAATAGAGGAGGGCCATTATTTTAGAAGTTGGATCTTGGATATATGCTTCAAGAATATGGGTTGGATTTTTAGGGAAAATGAAGTTGTGGTAAGTCTATTTTTATTTACATGATAGGCACGTTTACAAAAGCCAAATCCCAAAATGATTGATATTTGTTTTGTTCACGTACCTACGGTATCGCCACACGCGACATGATACCTACGGTAACAATTCTTAATTTCGTTTCGTTACGACACGGCGGTGTACTTACACTATGCGTTAATCCAGGTTATAAAATATCTGTGTGCCAAATTTCATCCAAATCCGTCATTAATGTAGCCGTTTTTGTGCCAATCCGGAACATATTTATGTAATCTGCGTTCGCAATTTTTTTGCCAAACATGTAAACAACACAAGTTTTAGGAAAAGCAACTGTAATGCTGAACATAAGGTTCAGTTGGCGCTGCAAGTTCATATTTTTTAATGATTTTTTCAACAGTTCTCGTCAGTCTAAAATCAACTTTATTTGCTCTTGCATAAAGTTGATGTATGTTTGGTAATGACATCAATTGGAAACAAGGATTTAAATATACATCCAGACAAACAGACAAATGGACAAAAATTCAAAAAACTATATTTTTGGCATCGGACTCGTTTCCACACATTGTACCAATTACTTCTTTTTCAAAAATATTCATTGTACAGTTTTGGCTTGGTTACTATTTTATTATACGTATAGATTTCTGAGAAAATGTAGAAATTACCTTACATTGATAACATTATTAGATTGCTTACATTTCGTTCTATAAGTTTTATTGTGAACTGAACTTTGTTATCAACACATTCTTGTTAAAACCAGATTCCAGTATTGTAAATCCGGATTTTTTACTTCATACCAGGTTTTTATCTGGACACTGGACATAACTGGATAAATATCTGTGAAAATACGCCGGTCAATGTAAATATTTTTTGTTTTGAAATAAAACAAAAAGTAGTTTGGTGTGCAAACCAACTAAAAAGGTCACATTAACAAGAAAATAACAAACTTCATTAACTTTTTGCTATATCATTCATTGTAAAAGGGTACAGTCAGCATCAAAAGTTGTTGACCACATTTAGATTTTCAAAATCGCTGTATAGTGCTAATACTGCTAATAGTGAATACGGTGTACAGCGATTTTGAAAATCTAAATGTGTTCATCAACTTTTGATGCTGACTGTACCTATATACTCAAGTCAAATTTTATGTATAAAAATAAACTTATCTTGCAGAATTACAATACTTTCTTTTTTTTAACGGAAATCTAAAGAAGAAAGACAGAAAATAAATTTATTTGATTCAGGAAAATCTCTGTATGAGAAGAAGCTTTTGCCCAGCAGTGGGACAATAGGCTGGTTTATTTCATGGAAAATATATTTAACTATCTCTGCATCTGCCAGCGGCTTCGCCCGCATGTTATCTTTATAAATTAAAGCCTATGTTAATCAGTGATAGTATAGCATTCTATAGATGAAAGATTTTTTTTTAATCGGTCCAGTAGTTTTTGAGTTCTTTAATTACAAACAAAATCACAAATCCTTTCTCTTTAAAATACTAGTTGTTACAGTTATTAATATTATACAGGGTTATTGGTAAAACACTAACAACCTCTTAAGGGGTCATTGTACAAGGAGACGCCCCGGGCGTCGGGAGTCACAAGCTGACTTCCGGCCACCGTAGGCGCGGGCCTGCGGACGGTGAGCGATGGGCAGCTCGCCGTCCGATAAGGACCAGGCCCGGGTCGACGGCGCGTTGTGTTCCACGCGCGCCTCAAAGGGATGTCAGCACCAACTGACGGGGTCCGGAAGGACCAATGCCTGCTGGGGTTGCGGGTCTGTCCGAAAGGGATATCGCGGCCCCAGCACATAGGCAACGGAAGGAACACGGGTGGGTTTTAGTCAGTAAAAGTCTGACACTCCCTCTCGCTCTGCCCAGAGCGGGAGGAGTCATTTGATGATTTCCCACCCAAAAAAAAAAAAAAAAAAGCGGTCATTGTACTCATCATTACGAACAAACTGAAATCGCGAAAAAAAATCGTATTCCCTACCTTTTGACGAGTTATGCGAACAGCAGATTTCTTTTTCGCGATTTCAGGTTTGTTTTATAGTGTTCTTAATGATGAGTATAATGACTCTTAAGAGGTTGTGTGTTTTTACCAATAACCCTGTTTATTAAATACTAGATTTGTCCGCGGATTCGTCCGCGTGGATGTCGGACAATATCCCACGGGAATGTACTACCGGGATTAAAAGTAGTCAATCCTATGCGTTAATCTAGGTTATAAAGTTATGAAACTATTTAGTTGAATGAATAAGGTTTAATCATGATATTGAATGTCATCATTTTTCTTGATTGACTAAGCTGAACAAAAAACGTTATTGTGGCTTAACTTTAATAGTTAGACATATAGCCTCGGGGACGTTTTTGTGGTTAATTATGACTACTATAAACATGTGTATTATCAATAGTTTTCGCAGCGCATGCCATGACTTTTATAGGCAAATTTTTGATACCTTGGGTTACATTATTGCAATTAAACTAAAAAAAACTTAAAAAAAGAAATTACAAACAAACAAACAAACACAAACTTACAAACAAACACTCAAAAACTAAAACAAAACTCTCTGTTCAAACTTGAATAAACTTATATTTCTTTCTTTTCTTTTCTTTGGATTTTTGTAGGGATCTCAAATAAAACTCTCTCTCTCTCTTTAACTACTTTCCTATCGCAGGTATGCTGGAAGAGATTTCTTTAGAAATAAGCATCACCTTTGTACGTATTTTTCTGTTCCTTTCTTCTTGTCTATTTATATGTGTGTACATAAACTGTTAAATAAAATAAATAAATAAATAAAAAATAAAAAATAAATATATCCCATGTTACTCGCTAATAATGTAGCTTTCTATGCATGAAATAAATTTTTTAACCGGTTAAGCATTTTTAGTTGTTTTTCTTTTACAAACAAACATATACCAACATCCAAAAAATCTAATGTTTCTCTTTATAGTAAACATGGTAAAGCGTTTTGTTGTCTATTGCCTATAAATAGCAACGCAGCATCAGATCTTGATCACAACAGTCTTATTAGTAAGCTATTAGGTGATGATGCTCCACTTAAAGCAAATGATTGATTTATTATCAAGTAACGGGGTCCCGACCGCGACGTCAGATCGTATTGGACTTTGTTTAGTGCGCAGTACTGTTCTGTACTGTTGTAAATTGAACTGTTGATATCCTTACAAATTGTTCACTATTAAAGGGAATTGGTCAGTTCGTAAACAAAATGTTTATTTATTTTGTAAGAAGGCAATTTTAGTACAAAGAGAAAACTGGTGAAACGTGGGTGTACGATAGGAACACCTCTGCATAACCCTTTGGAGATTACATGCGTGATGTTTTGTTTCTGAGAAAATACAATTGTACAATTGTAACGATGAACCATGGGCTTCAAATTAGCATCGGCATATCTCAAGTTATGTCATAAAACAATCACTTCGAAACATTACGACCAGATTTTTTTTAAATAAATTAAAGGAACACTAAAACATACCTATTTATTACCTTTTCCAGCCGTGACGTTACGTAAACAAGTACTTACCCAAATATTTAAACCTGTTAGCAATCATACCTCGGTCCCATGGCACCCTAAAGAGTTAAAATATATAACAGTTAACCATTCTTTCAGAGAATTAAGCCATCAGCGATTCCAATAATCCTGGAGTCCTTACAAGTGTTGTCTGCAGTAGCGTTCCACCACCTTCAAGATCTGTTGCATGGTCACATCACGCTGCTTGGTGACATTCTGAGCGAGATGTTGCAACATGAACACCAGGATGTGGTGGTACAGACTGCCAGTACTATTAGTATTATTGGGGATGGGATACAGAAACTGGGTAAGTCTGGCTGTTTTTGTACACAGATATACAGGGTGGATTTTTGAGATAGGGCAGTATGGATGGGGCAGTAAGGTAGCTGCCCTTACTTCCCCATCTCAAAAATCCACCCTGTATACAGGGCGGGTTTGTACAGTATTTAAGCGTTTTCGTAAATTATGAAGGTACCATTCCGTAAACGACAGGCGGCAACTGCAGGCAACGAGTCACCACTTCTATGAAGGCGACGTGTCGTTAGCTACGGAAGGTATTTCATAGAAATTCATAGAAACCAGTCGTGTCGCGGCGACACGTCGCCTTTAGCTAGACGTAGATGAGACTGTCAGAGGTGATATCATACTGCAATTTCGTTCTTTACCACTCAGGTTTAGTAATGCTTTTTGATTGAGAATAATGGAAGGCCAAATAGAGGTCCTTTTAAGGATAACATGGCAGATCATGGCCGCCAACGGTACATTTCTAATGTTATCAGCTCATTTTTAATCAATCGCATTTTTTACATAATATCCAGCCAGAAATCAGTCAACTTCACAGGAACACGAAACTTCTAAAACCTTCTGTTTCTTCCAATCTTTGCAGAGCAAATAGACCGAGCGCCGCCACTGAACCACTGCGTCTTTATGTGGGGGAAGCTGGTAACACAATTGTCTGCCGTTTTGCAGTGCCACGACACCTCGCCCGCTAAAGCAGTGGTCTGTGACTGCATTGCTAACATAGGAGAGAGGTCCTTCAAAGAGTTACCGGTAAGTGCGACTTCCAGTAGTAGAGTAAAAATCTGATTAAGACGCTTAATAGGGATGATGGCTGCGTATAAAAAAGAAATTCTAATTAGTCCGTAAGTCAGATAATAAAAAAATAATTGACACGTATTTTTTGCTTTATCATATTAATAAAAATTACTTAGATAAAACGCATTTTAAGTTGGGTCGCTACATACTGGTGACGTCATGGCACATTTTAACTCAATGTATCGCCATAATCTTTAGATTACGTAAAAAAATAAAAAATAAGTGTCCAATATTTTTTAATTATTTCCATGACGGGACTAAAAAAATAATTTTAGTCATCATCCCTATTGATGTCTTCAGAAAAACTCTAAATCTCATTTGGTATAAGTTTTGTAACTGAGTGTTCAGAAACTTAAATTTTCAAGGTATGCCAACCAATTGCAATAGCAATATCGAATATACAAAGTCCGAGGATTCCTCAGAAATCGGTCATAAGATGTCAAGAACTGGCTAGCAGAAGTCAAATCTGAGTAAACGTGCACTTTAATGACAACTGGGACGCTACTCGATTGTGACAACAGTGATCAAAGCGCACTTGGACTTTCGAAGCTAAAGTTCGAAATAAAATCGATAGTGGACATCATTCAAAGTTGTATCAAACATACTTTGACCAAGCGGACTATGACCGTCGTAAAGCGGATTTATGCAGATGCCGGGGGTTAAAAGTTAAGATAGTAAAATCACACTATCTTAAATTACTATTGACATTTATAATAATAATTATATTGACCGAGTGTCATGTTTGCAGTAATAATATCATAACATTATTGTGTAATGTCATCGGCAGTAATTGCAATCACTATTCACCACCGATTAGGGTTACCATTTCGAAATTTGAAAAGTCGTTACAAAAATCCTGACATTTGCAAAAAAGTCCGGATATTTAACTTTTTAATCTTATTTTTTTCTGTAATCATTTCTTTTTCTAAAGAAAATCCCCTTAAATCGTAAAGTCCGGACAAATGTGACGATCGGACATAGTCCGGACGGTGGGCCAAAAAGCCGCACATATCCGGACAAATTCGGACGGATGGTAACCGCTGCATTTATTATGAATCCGTAAAGTAGTCACAATACAAAAGATAATAATGTATCTAAACTGAATAAAGTAAATAGCGTACTTTAACAACTATACTTGGGTGTCTTTATGTAGTTGGCGATTTGGGGCCATCACGCAAATACGAGTATAGACGATATGATATTTCAAAAATCTTGGGATGAGAGCACGCACATTTTCTGTATACAAAAAAATAAATAGAATTATAACTTTTGGTTCAATCAGATTTTTGCTCTCTAATGTAAATCGCTCATATTCATTGTCAATACTTATCCCAATTTTGTCACTCTTTAGCGACACCTCCAGGTGCTATGTTGCACGCTTCTGATTGGTTCATGCAGTGACGAAGAAGCGACGGTCCGTGCGGCCGCTGTGCGGGCATTGGCCATGCTTGTTATGTATCGGAGTCTGAGAGAAGTAAGTTATATTTTACTTTATAAATACACCAGTTATCTGATTACACACATTTTCGTAAACGATTACGAATAATCTGTTTCATTTTGACAGTCCCATAACATTCATTGCGTTATTTACGTTGTTGAGCAGTATTTTTTTTCGAACTTATGAAGCAATGGATTAGCAATCTGTTTCAAAACGATTCAGATTCTGATTGATAGTGGTGCTTGGTGGAGGCCGTTGTCCAGCAGTGGACGTCTTTCGGCTGAAATGATGAATGATGATCCGCTAGACTCTAGCGGATCATCATTCATCATTTCAGCCTTTTTAAAAGCTGATTAATTTATACCTCTAGCGGCTAGAAGTATAAATTAATCAGCTTTTCCTTAAGTTAACTTTGGGTAACCAGCACGATTTGTTTCTCCGTCTTTCATGCTTATTGAATCTGTCAGTCTGTGTCAAACATTTTTATAAGCACTTAATGGATTATCCGTGTTAGGATAA
Source organism: Agrochola macilenta (assembly GCA_916701695.1). Classification (NCBI taxonomy): domain Eukaryota; kingdom Metazoa; phylum Arthropoda; class Insecta; order Lepidoptera; family Noctuidae; genus Agrochola; species Agrochola macilenta. Next base: position 14,079,215 of record OU753562.1, read on the forward strand.
GTGATGTATCACGTCACACAAACAAGTCTTCGTCACGTAAATAGGTCAATGGGCCAATTGATTCGCTATGACTCTGTGATGCTTCCTTCCTATCTGCAAATTCTGGACACGACCTACATCTTTTTTGAACCTATTAAGTAGCTACGATGCGATTTATCCATTTTATCGGCTTATTTACACGGTCCATCGCAACATTTTACGTTTTTAACTGTGAAATTTATTTCACAGTTAAAAACGTAGAATGTTGCTCATGGATGGACTCAACCTTTCTTGAAATAATGCTAAAAATAGAACAACAACTTCCTTTTTTGTCCGCTTTGATGCTCTCGCAGACTAGTATATTAGTAGTTGCATAATCAGCGCTTGTCAGGGTTAGAACTCACGACCTACAACTTGTAAGTCGCGGCCGGTACCACTGGGCCACCACTGCTCTTGTAGTTGGTTCAGATTCTGTTCTGTCAAAACATAACGTTATTCTTTTGTTTTAGGATATCGGTTTCGTGAGTGACTGCGGGGAGAACGTTCTGCGCGCGTTAGCTGAACCTACGCTGGTTGTGCGAACCAAAGCGGCCTGGGCTCTCGGTAACCTCTGTGACGCTCTAGTGTTGAATGTGTAAGTTTTTTCACTAAATAGTGGTTATGAAAAGTTCAGTTAAGTACCCCGGCTTAAATAAATACAAAGTGTTTAATCTAGAACATTTGTTATTAAATCGAGAAGATAAGTCCTTCAAGAAACCGTCACATATATCGCCCCACCGTCTCACATACTTATGTATGTGACCCCAGTTTCTGGAGTTCATCATCTACTTAGCCTTTTCTCACCTATGTTGTGGTTGGCTTCCAGTCTAACTGGATGCAGCTGAATATCAGTATTTTACATGGAGCGACTGCCTACCTGACCTCCACAACCCAGTTACAGGGTAACACGATATCCCGTGGTAAAACTGGTTGTCAGACTTTCGGGCTTCTGACGACCCAGAACAACGGTCAAAGATCTACAAATGACAGCTGTGGTTAGCCCCAGCTGTCATTTTGCTTGCTTAAGCTGGCTTAACGTGCTTTCTGAGGCACCGAGAGGGTCTTGGTATGTGAAAATGGTCACCCATCCACGGACCAACCGCGGCAAGCGTAGCTTAACCTGATCGATCGACCCGTGCGGCCGTTATTACTTAGCCACGAGCCCTTCCCCGGTCTCTGGAGTTACGTTATGTTTAAAACAACCTTTAAAAACTTTTCAAATTTAACACCTACCTTCTCGATTTAAAACGTAAAGGAAATAATAGAGGTCGATGTAAGCGTATGTGCGTGTGTGTATCATATGTATGTGTCAGTGTACCGTTTAAGTAAGTCTGAAATCGCCAATCCGCCTTGAGCAAAGTTCGTGCCTTCTCGATATGAGAAGAGGCCTTTGTCCCGAAAAAACAGAAAATAATAAAGAAAAATTGTTTATTCTGCGCAAACGAAAGGCAAATAACAAAAAAAAAAACAAACTCATTTGCAAATACAGTTACCCACCAGTTACTATACAGTTACAGGCTACACAACATTCAATATTTCAACAAGAGACAGTATCATTATGCAAACCGAAACGGTTATAACTATAAACTATCGTGTTTGGTTAATTATTGTCTCTATAACGTCAACATAGATCCAATGTCTGCAGTCTATATTGTATTTAGGTTTTAGATCACATATTGATAAATGATATCTTTGTAACAGCGAATCAATTTTCTCGCCTCCCCCTTAAGATCCAGGCCAAATATTTTTTTGATATTCGGATAGCTCATAACCTAAAGAGCTGTCATAAAAAATATGAATACAAAATCTCGACTAATTAAAAAGTTGTGCAACAACACGAAATTTCGAGGGTATTCTGGTTTAGTATAACATATCATCACGCTAGCATTCCCCGGAGGGTACGGCAGAGATGCACCCACATTTCGCCAGTTATGTTTAAATCATAAGTAATAATAAATTATGTTTAAGAGCGTTTATTCTGAAAGTGGGCAACGTCGCAAATAGATGTCAAATATTTCGCTGTTTTGATTAATTTAGCAATATTACTGTATGGAAATAAGAAATGTGGCTAACTAGCGAACTAGAATATTGATTTTGAAATGCAATAATTAATATCGTAACACCGAATAAAATATCCAAATGCCCTTTTTACACCTAAACCAGGTACAACATCAAATTACAATGTTATAATTGCAATTCATTATTAAGATTCTAGTTCGTTAGTTAGCCACTGTTCTTATTTCCATATAGTAATATTGCATTTTTTTTTTTTTACTGGTACCTTTTTGACAGCTATTTGCGACGTTGCCAACATTTAGGATAAACGCTCTTAAAAACTAGATGAGGAACTAGGTATTGACTTTAAACATTAGGTTATTTCCAAATTCGACGATAGTGTTAGTTTTTCATATTCATCTTTTTTCGTGGGATGTTTGCTTTAATGAAGTTGAGTATTCCAATGAATATGGATGAAAATAAATACGTAACTATGTCTTCTTTAAACATTTATTGTTTACCATACTTGTCAACATAATGGAAACCGCCAAATAAATGTCATAGATCAAACATATGAGCGAAGCGCAATAAGTTATTGACATTTTGCATGACGTAACATATTTACACACGATTCTTTGGCATTATTTATCGGTGCAAGTAATCCAAAACATCTTGGAGTTTTACGAAAGTTTCTTAAATATTGCTACCTGGTCCAACCAGTTGAGCTAACGAGACATCGTAAACCTTGACTTAGGGCTGCTTGAATCGAAAATCACTAAATGTGTTTAGCGCTAAACGTATTAAAAACATCGTTCCGTTTCTGCCAATCGTTTGAAGAAGACAAAGACAGCGTGATGTTTTAAATACATAACATCACGCCTTGTATCCCCAAAGGGTTGGGCAGACGTGTACCGTGTAGTGACTTGTGGTGCAAGCAGGCCTTAGTTGTACGAAATTTTTTGTAGTTATCTGGCAGATAAGTTTACGGAACTTATCTGGAGGTGGTGAAAGACCAACTTTTCCACACTAATATTATAAAGAGAAAAGATTTTGTATTTTGGTTTGTAATCAATAAACTCAAAAAGTACTGCAGCGATTTTAAACATTCTTTCGCCAGGAGAATGTTATACTATCACTGAGTAACTTAAGCTATAATTTATAAAGCGGAAGCTAAAGTTACCACCTCCTGAATTAGTGCTCAGGGTACGACGCCGTCGCTGCGCCGCCGCACTGCCGCACCGCCGCGCCGCCGCACTGCCGCACCGCCGCGCCGCCGCACTGCCGCACCGCCGCGCTGCCACGCCGCCAAGCCGTCGTCGCTTGATTATGCCATATCAGTCTAAAATCCGAGGCGGCGGTGCAGCAGCGGGCTGGCAACGTTGTTTATACACAGCTTAGACGCAAAATCAAGCGACGACGGCGCGGCGGCGGCGCGGTGGCGACGCCGTCTAGATGAGCCCTTACTCATATTCAAGCAAATAAATGATTTGATTTGACGTCCACTGCTGGACAGGCCATGAAAGTTCTTAAAGTGTTATTTCATTTGATAACAGGGAGGACCCAGACTGCGACGACTTAGACGATGCCCTGCTGGTTCGTCTGCTCGAGGTCAGCATTCAGTGCGCAGCCGACAATGATAAGGTAACCCTAAAGCCAAGTACACAATTACAGCCGCAACGGACCGCAGCGCAACAAACATTGCAAAAACAAAGGAGATCACCCATTCTGGGATAACATTTTTTTTATCGGCCATTAATAATAATTACATGTTTTTGAAGTACACATCCTATAAGGCATTATTTTTTACTAAGACTTCAAATTCGAGAACAATTTGGGTTCGCAGTTAAACTGGTTGGATTTTTGAGATGGGGCAGTAAGGGCAGGTCCCTTAACCGTTGTTGCTACAAGAAAGGTCTTAGGAGATTGTCCTTATCTTTTTAAGATAATTGATCTACATTCACAGATTTTGAAAAAATCGAACAGTCAGCAAGAAAATGGGCAGTGTTCGCAAATATTTTTTTTAATGCCAATCGATTTTGTTTCTTATAAGGATCAAAAAACTCTATCGGTACTACTGAGGTTTGCGTACTAGAAAAGACAGAAATCGCAAAAATCTTTTTCTAGGAAATAAGACTCCGACCTACCTTTTTACGATGGATGGACTGTTTGAAAATGTTGTATTGTATTGTATTTGGGAGGTGGTGCATACGCGGGATGTTACATGAAATGGCGGGAGGATATAATTTATTTCATTTAAAGATCGTTGTATATCTTTGTTCGCAAATACAGCGTTGTCGCCATACAAAGAAATGTTTCTACTACTGCCACCATTCAAATAAACTGTACTTCTTTCCTGGCCGCCGAGTTTTGTTTTTTTATCCCAAATCGCTGAATAAAATGGATGATCTCCTTTGTGTGTGTGCGTTGGTTTATAGAAAATGTTCAAAAATGATGAAGAAGGATGCTTGCATTACGTTGCGACCCCAATCTGCGTTAGCCCTAACAACGTAATCTTTGGTGTCAACATTTACGGTTGTCAACTGTCTTATCTCAAAGTAGTCTGACGTCTGTCTTGCGCACGAAATTAGTCCATTCATGTTTTGAATGATAGTTTGTAAAAAAATATGCAATCACGCGCATGATTCATGATTGTTTAGGCTGTGGTGTCGTCTTAAACCTAAGGGGTTAATGGTCAAATTTATTTACATAATAATCGTGTATCTTCTTTTGCCGGGCGTTATCAATCGTTGTTTGATTGATGGTAGATAAAGGTCACATAGATCTTGGGTCGTCCGCGTCTAATATTTTTCAGATAACTACATTTTTGTACTAGGTGACTTCTTTCTTACGTACGACGATGGGTAGTTACATTAGTACGTAGTATACTGCACTATTAACATACTCCCAAAGAAAAAAAATTACCCTCATATTAAAAAACAAGGTTTATCTTTAGATCAGGTCTAAACTATTGAGCCAATTTTTTTATTTTGAACTTTATTCCGACTACAGTGAGTTCATTGTAGCTTGATAACATAGACGACATTTCTCGTCAGCGCATTCGCCATTTTGAACTCTATTAGTATTGAAATTAAGACTGCAAAATTCAGTGCTACCAATCGTATCACGGGTCAAATTATAATGAACAAACGGTACTTTATGCAGTATTAAGGTGAACGCACACTTATTCGAATCGACCGCACCGAAAGAATCGACCGCGCCGAAAGAATCGAACGCGCCGAAAGAATCGAACGCGCCGAAAGAAGCAGTAATCCAAAACTGACAACTTAGTACCGGATTAAGTAGCCAGTTTTGTATAAACAACTGTATTTCAATTACCTATATTTACGTTTTTATTACAAAAACTGACTCGATTGTTTAAAGTTAAACCATGCCAAAAGAAAACCTTGTTTTGTAATAACACCGTTACATTACACTTTGAGATTATCTCATACTCTACTTGTAGTCTATTTCGCAATACGTTTACGTCAACTCTATGATCATCCAGTAATACAAGTAGTAATCATATACTTGACAAGTTTTTGTCTTATTATACAATATGAGTCGTAAAATGATAATACTAAGGTCGAAGCTGCGGGGGACTGCTACTAATGGTATTATATCTCCTTATCTCATGGTGTGACGTTATCAGTTCCGGTTGTAACGCAATTCTATGTTACTGACGGATAAAAAGTCAAGTTTTGTTAATATTAAACTCAAAAGTTACTCGTAGACGTGAAGGGTAGTTACTAGAGATTAATAATGAGTTACTATAATATGTTGAATTATTAACTAAAAAAGCTTGGTATCGAATCAGAATATGGAATCCAACCTTACAAGCTTTTTTTAATAACTTGCAATGGAATTGTCACAACTACGTGAAAGCTCGTTAACGAATACTCTCTGTGTGAAATCACCTTTATATTCTGCTAATCGTATTAATGCAAGTTTATGTAAATGTAAATCTTGACTTAGATATCGGTTATAAATTATAAAATAAGCTATAATAGATCAAGTCACACAGGCAGTTAGGGTCCGGTTAGACTGACGGAGTGGCGAACCGACTATTCTTTTAAGAACTCAAAGTCGATTTTATTTACTTTTGCATAGAACTGAAATCTCCGCCGCTCGACGACCGCGGCGCTTTTTGCCGTTTTGTGTTTTTATTTCGTACTAGCCGACTCGACAGACGTTGTCCTGTCCAATTTTCAATAATTCAGACAAAAAAATCCATTCAGTTTTTTTTTTTTTTTTTTTTGGGATTTTTTTCCAATAATTCTTTCCATTAAAAACCTAATTCGGACTATTACGAAAATTTTAAAACAAATAATAGCCAAATCAGTCTAGCCATTCTCAAGTGATGCGCGAACAGCATTTCATATTTATTGATGTAGATTACCAGACATGTGCTATCTATAAAAATCAAATGCTGGGGTGTTTAAAAAAATGTTCGTAATAGTCCGAATCAGATGTTAATGGGAAAAAAATATAAACTTTTTAAGATTTTTTGATTTCTTTTTCTATAGGATTTTTGTATGACCATATTTTAATATTGACAGGTCAACGTCAGTCGGGTCATCTAGTAGTAAATAAAATCGACTTTCAGTCGATATAGAATAAGTCGTTTCGACACCATACCGTCGGTCTGCGCTGACCCTTATCCGATAGTAACTTCACTGTCTAGTAACATAATCTAAAAATACATTTATTATGGAATTCTAGAAAGCTAATCGCACCACGGGTCACTATACCAACACGAGGTCCCTAGCTCATCGCACGTGGACAACGCTATCAGTTGACATGTACTTACGTTAAAACATTCCTTATCTCTAACTTAATGGAAAGTTTAGCTGGACAGTTATCCATACCAGGATATGTAACTAAAACAAGCACAGATGTAGTGTTTGAGTAATGCTGTGCGTGATAAAAAGATTGGTTAATCTTATCTGATTGATTACTGATGTATGAGACAAGTATGTCGGTCAAGGTTCAGTTATTTTCAAGCTTTGAATAAAGGATCAATGAAAATTCAGGGGCGCGGCTCGATATATTCATGGTGGTTAAAACAAATTCGCCTTGTTGCTGTGTTCGTCTAAACATTGCATATGTTTAGACGGCATGTTCGTTTCAACGTATGTTACATTTCAGATTATGTTACTCATAATTATGTGTATTGTAAGGTTTTACGCGATAAGCAATATTATACAGGCTGTTAAGAAAATAGCTTTCGACATTCTAAAAATTTGTATTTTAAATAAAAAAGGAATGTGGTTTTTGTTTGATGAATAATAGTAGACCGAATGTGCGAGCATTATTATTAAAGATTTCATTGAACTTAAAATGATTATATAGGACACAATATAAGAGTAGAAGTTTATCATTGTTGTGTACTCCCCCTCACTCTCACGCCCATACAAGTACATTGAGTGACGTCCCTCCGACGTTACAGTACCTACCCACCATGAACATATCGGCTAAATAAAATTAACACCCACCATTAGAACTCTCTTCTCCCTTCGTGTTTATATAATTTAATAAAATTAAAACTAAACAATACCACACGACAAACAACATAATGGGTGTAATTTTCATAATTTTGCACATGAAGGTGTTAAAAACTGCAGAGTTCAATGTCTTTTTACTCTGACCAATCAAGGCTTCATATCCTTGAAGCTGGTGGAATTTGCTGAAGATGTTTTATTTTTTAATTCAGAATATAATTATTTAATAATGCTATCATCTTATGACACTTATACACATAATCGCTTTAATTATCCTTTTTTTTTTACAATGGATGGGTAATTTAACACCTATTGAATAACCAAACTGTTTTGTAAATAGGTAAAAATGAGTGCGACTCGCGGCCTCGGGAACCTGCTACGCGTGATAAAGAACGAGAATCTTCTCAGGAACATGCAATTGAAGACCTTATGCGAGACGGCAATAGGGAAGCTTTTGGATTGCGCGTGTAAGGTGAACAATATGAAGGTGCGGTGGAATGCTTGCTATGCGATGGGAAATGCTATGAAGAATGAGCAGTTGTTCACTTGTTTTAATGGATGGCAGGTGAGATATTCAAGGAGGTTACGTAACGAATGCCTTTGTAATCAATCTTCGGGGTCTTAAAAAGCAAGGAAGCGATGGTAAAAGTAAAGGCGAGCGTGTGCGCAGGCCTTGCTTATCCAATAAACGAGAAACTTTTTTCAAACTTATTTACTATTCAATTGTCTCACTGCATTTTCAATTTCAAATCTTCGGCCAATAGTTTACTGACTAAACTATTGGCCCTACTATTGGTACTAAACTTTAGTCCATCCACGATCACGCACTGAGCCCGCGTGGTGGTGGGTCTCAGGTTTCCTCCCTGTGACAGGGAGTGGGCCGATACCCACTCCCTCTCACAGGGAGGAAACCTGAGTTCCAGCAGTATGCTTGACCAAATGTATGAACGTGGACGTTTTCTAGTTTCCGCCTACTCTCATGAGAAAAATAGTGTGGTTTTGTGTGTTATTTTTCGTCTTATTCCAATCATTCTTCCCCAGAACCAAGTCTACTCCAGCCTCTGCACTCTAACCAAAGAGTGCAAGAACCTAAAGGTCCGTATAAACGCGGCGACGGCGTTGCGTGCACCCTCTGCGCGTGCGCACTACGCCGAACACTACGCGCTAGTGTGGAGGGGGGTACTAGCTGCCATGGAGAATGCGGCCGATGTTGATGACTTCAACGAGTACAAGCATAAAGATAATCTTATTGAACAGGTGATTTTTTTTACATAACTTTGAAAGTGTGACTTTTGATGCTCATTTTTTCGAAAGTTTGACTATCGAATTGTTATGTGGAGGGTTCCTCCCAGTTTCTGAAAGTAAAAAAATAAGCTGTGATTGGTTGACTGATAATGAAAGCCAATCAACTCATTTTAACTCTTTTGATTCACTTTTGTTATATCAGGCAATCACTTGACATGACCAGGTTTTAGACTGGCAAAAGTCACTCTAGTGGCTACACATGATTTATAGCATTATCGATTCATGATCCTGAGTTAACGAAACCCTGACAAAAATGTTTGGTACAGACAAAAAAAAAAGAAAAGATTCTTCTGCTAGGCTGCCTAAATATGAAACGAATGTCCAAAAATGATCTCTATTTGTTCCAGTTATGCGTAACTCTAGCCCACTTATGCTGCCTTCTCACTCAAGCGGACTTAGCAGACATCTTGGACCCTCTCATCTTCCACTACGACTGCGCTAAGGCCACCTTCACACAAGTCTGTCACAAACTACCGCCTGAAAACGCGTCTTGTCTGAGAATCCTTCAGGCAGCTAAGTACGTAACCGTCGATTTGATTGCGACCAATGACACGCAGATGCAAGCTTTGAGTATGTTACAAGATATATTTATTTGGGACATGTAGATATTTGAACAAGGTGAAGGTGGAGAGACGAGATTGACTTCTACCGAAAGTACTGGCTTTCTGGTGGCCGCTTCTGATGGCGCCAAACTCAAAGCAGAATTCTGGGCCGAATCCATTTAAATTGCCATCGACACGTTAAGAAATCCTGGCTTAAATCACCAGCGTACCACTCAGACGCCCGCTGTCACAAATGTCAAAGAAAAAAGGTCGTTATAGACGCTCGCGAATTTTCCGCGCAATAAGTCAGTGGGCTACCATAGTAGCCTGGGCGTTTGAGTGGAGAAAGAAATGTATTGAGAAGCGAGACGGAGGCAATTTTTCCAGCAATGAGACTGTAATAGCTAGCAATCATAATAATAATAAATAGGAACGCTAGAATGGATATAAACTACTTACAGAATATACAAGTCTGATTATAACAGTGAGTCATGTTTGATAAAATCTCAAGCTAATCTCGTTAGGGATTATTAATTAATGCGGTCAACACAGTGTTAATATTTAAGAGTAGGTCATTTGTATCAGAATTAACGGAGGCGACTTTTTTAATTAGTGAGACTTTTCTTCCGTGTTTCCAACTAAAATTAGGTTTTATTAAACCAATACTTTAGATTTATTTGTATAACTTATAATAGTATGTGGTTTAGGTTTTGTAACTTCAGATCTCATTTTTTGTAACGGGCAACAAAATAAAGTGATGTTGCCAGAAAATTAAATATTTGTGAAAAATTTATATCACACTCTTTTTAAAGGAATTTAAATATTTGTAAAACGCATGTTTTAATTAATAGTGATATTAATTTGTTTTGACTATTGCACAGCAATTTTATTTATAAGTACATCACAATAATAGCATTACTTTGTTATAAATTGATAACACTTGTGAACTTACTTAGTTTATTTTTGTAACATTCAAATAAATAAATGATCCGAGAATAATAGTTGTTAATGTGAACCAATGTTAATAATATAAAAAAATACATCAAACTGGAGTTTAGACTAATTAAATCCTGCTCGTTATCAATGTGGACAAATAAATAAAACAGTTTCGTTCAATGTATGACACTACTTTTAATGTGCCAGACAAAATTAATTGTCTCCTACTTCGTTATTGAGCTACAATTTAGGTTATTTTTACTATTCACGGTATGAAAAATACTAAATACTAATCTAGGACCAAGTCCATCTCTATGACCGTTTTCACAACTATATCTTCGAATTTGTATGAAATGCAGCTCAACAGACCAGGGAACGAAACCGGTATGATCAATACGGGTATTTTATTGGTTACAAAATGTATCTTGTTTTACAGGTATTTTTAAAGGTTACCTTAAATTGAATACAACCAGTATTAACACCGGTTACCGAAAAAAAAAATTTACTCTTTCTTACACGTGCCGTCGGCATTAGTCCAGGGATGCGCATCACCTGTGTGTGACTGTGTGTAAACGGTAACCTAAATAAAGGTTTCATATTTCTTCTTCTTGGTTACCCAGATAGCGGTAACCTTAGTCGTAGAAGTAACTTAAATTCTTCGATACTTCTGTACCGTAATTTATTAAGGTTTTCGGTCCTTGCAACATACAAAAGAACCTCTCCCTTAGTTTGTTCCCAAATCTTTCCAGCCAATTGTGCAGATATTTAAACTGAAGCAAATGATAATACTTTAGTAGAACCTCACCTTTACTATTTTTGTAGTTACTTCTCAGCGATTGGTGCTCATAAATCACTAGGTCAGGAGAAAACCTTCGTTTGAATTATTTTTATGTTTTATTCCTGTAAATCATTCAAAAGCATTTTTTATGAGATTGCTGTCTGTCAGCCATTTCTGCTGTTTGTTGCCATAGCAGAAGATGATGATCTAGGATGACCTGTGATTTGGGATAATCGTATTCCATCAAATGTAATGGCAGCGTACTATCGTAGATATGTACTGAGGGCCTAGTGTAAGTTTATTTTAACCGTCTCGACTTTACGCATCGACCGTGTTCGGCGCTCCGATTAGCCCTTCATTGGTGAAGGCCGGCCGGCTGCCAATCGGAGCGCCTAACACGGTCGATGCGTACGAGATGGTTAAAATAAACTCACACTAGGGCTTCAGATAATGCCATCCACGAAGATGTGCTCCACTCCGCGATTACTGTACTGTAAGCTGTACTTTAGTACGGACCGGAGCGGAGTGAGGCGCGTCTATAATACGCCCTAATATGCCAAACAAATTGAAGCATCTATGTAAACGTGTCTCATTCTTCACTTTGCTTTCATTATGATCTGCGAATAATATCATGTAAACATGTATTTAAATTAATTTATGCTTTATTTAAGTTAAATAAGTAAATTATTAATATTTTTGTTTTAATTTTGTGTGTTTTAACAGTAAAATAAATTTTATTAATCAAATAAATTATTTTTCATTTAATTTTTTTCAAAAAATATTTATAACATAGGCTGTATATCTGCATTATTTACTATTATCATACAGCCAAGTCCATGAAAGCCACATAGTAAAAGTTTATTCCACTAACAAGTAGCAAACTCTTCAAATACAAGGCCGTTTACAGGAAAGCAAACAAACTTATTCGTCTGTCTCCGCATTTGGAACACGACAAGAGTGAAGAAACCTACCATCGTTACCTACTACGACCCAATATTTAGACAAAGCCAAATAAATGCTTGTAAAATTTGCCCTTGTGGTTTCCGTTAGGAATAATTGACACCACGTCAATTATTGTGTCAATGACTGATCTATCTACGAGTTACGAGCGATCTATGGTTTACCATTCAAGTGTTGGGAAAAAACCTAATCGAATTAATGTTCGGCTCTATCTAAAAATCGATGCCTTATCTATGTAAAATGCTTGACATGACTGATAATGTATGGTACCTAGCTATTCTGTCTACAGTCTATATGGCAAACTCACGAAAAGTGTAGTCAGCAACGAAGGTCCACTTACAAAGTCAGTTTTACTTATCATGAAAATTGGTTCAAAATGATTCGATAAACTGCTTTCCCGCATGTCAAGAAAATGCTGAGAATTTTTAAGAATTTCTAATTTATACTTTAATTTGTTCCTATTTTATCAATAACATCAAACAAACTGAAGTGTTAATCCACTTTCGTTTCGTTGCAACCTTACCATAACCTTATTTTCAAGAGCTGTCTGAAACGTTTGTAAAAACTGCGAAAGTAGCTATGATGTTGGCTTGAGGCGAAATATTTACTATAGGTACCTACCTAAGTAATTCTAATTACTACCAACTCAGATATTCAATTCGTCCGAGCTGAATCATTGGTATTTTTTTTGTAGTAGACAGAAGGTTCTCAAAGCTGTCTTCACTCTTTCACGGCACTTTTAACTCTTGCAATTTTTTTTAAACTGTCATGGCCACCAACCGACGACGGCAGCTGGCGGCCTAAAATAAATTCCTGAATAACTGACTTGAGAAGGTATTTCAGACATGAGTAAGTTTTCAATCAAGAAAAACGACGTTATGTATGCTATGTAGGTAAGTGAAAATCTACGTTTATGATTCCAAAGATCACGTATTCTAAACACGATGTGAGCTTTAAATTAAAAAGTAAAATGGGCATCTAATAAAAATAGGAATCTATTCAAAACAAAATTTACTTTCAAATAAGATCAAAGTCTTCTAAACGTTAATATTTATGATCTGTTTTGTTTTCAGAAATAGGTAGGTAGGTATACCTAATGAGTAGGTAAGTAAAAAGGAACTCGTGAAAACGTCCTAGGTGTGTTGAACAATAGATCTAGCAAGTTTTTTCGCAAGCAAATCCTATCAACAGTCATGTATTCAATCGAACCTCAAATAATTCCTGTTTTGGTTTCGTAAAAATATTAGGTAGGTCCCTACTACCAATTGAACACTCTAATTTAAATAATGCCCTTTGTGTGATCTACAAATAATTCCTATTTTAAGGTCCTAAAAATACTAAATAGACAAGTGCGACGCTCACCACCGCAGTGGTGAGCGTTAAAACCATCAGCGACGACAAGCTCGCGTGGGACCGCCGGAGCCCCGCAGAGCCGGAGCCGTGACAGAAACCATGCCTGTTGCATGTTGCATGCTGGCTTGTCTGCTGCATGTTGCATGCTGGCTTGCTTGCTGCATGCATGGTGTATGCTTGCTTGCATGGTGTATGCTTGTTTGCATGTTTGCATTCTGCATGCATGGTGTAAGCTTGTTTGCATGCTTCCTACAGGGAAAAAAAAACACATGTTTACAATCAACTGTACCTCCTACTACAGCAAAAAAAAAAAAAAACTGTAGTGTTATAGATGAGTCTTTCAATTATTATGGATATGAAATGCCAAAAGATGACTAACTGTAAACTTTCTGAGATATGATAGTTCTGCCTTTTAAAGACTATCGTTATGAAATGTATGCCAAAAGACGACACTGACTGTGGACTTTCTGCGATATGATGGTTCTACTTTTTAATAATTATGGATATGAAATTTATGCTAAAAGATGATACTGACTTAAAAAATTATGAGTTTGAATGAGGTTTGAATGAAAAAAAAAAAAAACAGCATCCCTATTGTGAAAAAACCCCAGAATGTTAAAAAGAGTCACATTTATTAAAAAAAACTGCATCATTAGAAGCCCAAAAAGTTTTTAGTGGTTCATCAATAAATAAATATAAAAAGCCTACTTACATGATTAGAATAAGTATTTAGAGGACCAGTAAAATATTTCACATCCGTATATTAACTTCACTCTTATTGTCAAAGATATATTGGAGAGCAGTGGTGGTCCAGTGGTAGGTATCTGCCGCGACTTGAGTTGCAGGTCGTGAGTTCGAACCCAGGCAGTTTCACTTTACGAGTACTTTGTGAATTTAATTCTGCTCTCAAAACGGAGAAGGAAAACATCGTGAGGTAACCGGCATGTCCTAGAACCAGAAATTCGAAGACATGTGATACCACCAACCCGCACTGGACCCGCGTGGTGGATTATGGCCCAGGCCCACTCCGTCTTACAGAAAGGAGGCTTGTAACCCAGCAGTGGGATGGGAACATTGTAGGCTGAGTATGCTATCTATTGAAAGGTCGTTTAGATTGATCTGAAATGACTAATTACTTAATCTGCGTTTGCAATATATTTGCCAAAAATGTAAACAAACACGAGTTTTCCACTTAGACAAACGTCAACTTTATGCAAGTGTAAATAAAATTGATTTTAGACTGACTAGTACTGTTGAAAGGGTCATAAAAAATATGAACTTGTAGCGCAAACTGAACCTTATGTCTAGGCATTACAGTTGTTTTTCCTAAAACTCGTGTTTGTTTACATGTTTGGCAAATTAATTACGAACGAAGATTAGGTAGCTATCTGTTTTATTGTATGCAAATAGCTGCAGTACAGTTACATAAGTGCATTCATTATTGGATTCCAGTGCATTTGTATGAACTAGAACGTAATAAATCTAATGGATTGCTTTCAGTAATCTTACCTAATCGAATATAAATGTTTAATTCACTAGCGGTTAGCGGATTTGAAACTTAAATTCATACCTAGTTAATTAACTCAGGCGTGACTTTGCGGAAATCCATTATAAAATACAATAGACGACGTATATTTAGTAACCTAATCCGCTTAACTGTTCGCTGCGGTCGGCGCTTGACGTGGCAACGCGTCGTGTTCGGGTTCGCAACAAGTCAATCGTTATCCTGCGGATGCCTCGTTGAGAGGTGAAACATGTGTCAATTCCGTACATGGTTCTTTATGATTCTTTAAAAACAATTAAGCGGATTAGGTTACTGAAATTCATAATTAAACCTAATCTATACCATATATAAAATACCTAAACAATAAAATACATTTAACTATATACCTACTCGCTGTACTAAAGTTAACCCAGTTATTTTTAGCAGGCAAGTATTTTCAATCATTGACCTCAATAGATTTCCAGACTTACCTACAAATAACTTTCTATCAAGATAAAGCAGACTATCGTCGCCACAATTTCATATGGGTTGTGTTCGATCGCCGCTGAAGCCGTACATCGCTCTGTTTAGATTAGGTACATACAAACCGCCCACGCTTAACGTTTGGTTCAATCTAAATGTGAAATGTAAACCAATTACAAATTATCAATAACTTGTGAACTTGATATCATCCGGCTTTACCTAATTAAACCGTTTCAGAGGTCATTGACGTAAATAGTGTCTAGATAGAACTGTTCACACCTTTTGATACGGGGGTTATGTTATGTTCGTGAGTTATAATTAGAATGTTAATAATTAAGAATATATATTTGGTATAGGGGTTTATTTATATACGTTGCTTAGAGTAAGATACGTTTAAACGTTCAAAATTTATGGTCACAGATAATATAATGATATAATATATAATAAGATAATAGTATGGTTCAGTCGCTAATCATAACTAACGTTTGTGAATAAAGGTTAAGAGTCCTATTAAATTTTTCACGCAAATTTATGATTTTTGACGTTGTAATTATCAGCAGCAGTAAGATATTTGAACTATTTGATTATGAATACCGATAGTGCCATTCTCTGTCTTGTAAGTTGGAGTTACACATTTGAAGTTTTCTTTTCGTGTAATTTACTATACATTTTTTACGAACACAGTTTACAAGAAAAATCGTCGGTGATGGAACTTTGACGCTCAAATTCACATTGTTTCATTCTATTCTAATAAAAGCTAAAATTACTGAAAGTTCAGTTGAATGTTTTACTTGTTTATTGGAGTTCTAGAATTCCTTTAAATTCTTTAAATTTTCACGGAAAAAATCGTAAAGAAAAGCAATAAAAGCCTTGATTCAGCGTCCATTATATTCCAAATAAACACAATTTTATCAAATAAACTAATATGTTATAAAATTTATATCTACAATGAATACGTTTCATTCGTTTCCGTTTCTTAATATTATAAGACAAAATTAGAACAAATAAAATTAAAGTACTATATACCGCGTCAATTCATCAAATTACATGAAAATAATCTGTAACTCCAACTTACAAGTAAGAGAATGGCACTATCGCTATCTAATCATTAAAATATCTTACTGCTGCTCAAAATTACAGCGTCAAAAATCATGAATTTCTGTGAAAAAAATTAATGGGACTCTTAATCGACTTTGGCTAAATATGGTGACGGTGTGCAATAAAGTGCAACCATCATCTACGTCTGTTAACACACTCTTGGTCAGTCACTCTAACAACCTTGCTGCCAGACCATTATTTTTACCGCAGCATAAGCTATTTTCGTATAGCTTGTGCCGACACAAAGAATGGCGACTATGGATAAAAGTAGGTGCCTAAAGAATTAATTGATTGAAGCGGAAGCACTGGAGCATGAATGGCCTCAATCCCGTCGCGGGACCTTATGCAGGAGGAGCTCTTAGGTTGGTCTCATAAAAAAATGAAGGAGACAATAATCTGCTGTCAGTCTCACAACTGGCTTCGGAGAGGCCGTTCAGGTTGTAATGTTAAGAGGATGCGCTAAGGTAGCCCTCGAAATTGAAATGTTCTTGCAATTTGCTGGTCAGTGGGTTAATAGGCCGAATATGTATTTACAGAATTAGAATAGAATTAGAAATATCAATACAACTCTAAGTTAGAATTGGCCTCAAATGTCACGATTTCATGAAATAGTAAATATTTAAATTTTAAGCTAATTGGTAAATATCATGTTAGCTGTTGCGATTGGTTGGCGTCAAGGCGTCAATGAAATCACTGTAATGAGGTGTAATTGGGTTTTTTCATCAGGAATTTCTCAGCAGCAGCCCGGTGTCTGGATTTGTGCTCGGTTGATGGCAAAAGACTAGAAATGTGGGTGTACTATAATAGGTACATCTCTACCTAACCTTTCGGGGATTACAGGTCTGATGTTATCTATGGAATAATTGAAATAGAAACCAGGGGTTATCTCAAAACCAACAATCGAGACTCCTATAGATTAGTAGTTGACGTCATCTTGCACTCGAAAAACGACAGGAAGATGATAACATTGATGAAATAGGCACCTGTCTAAGAGACTACGTAGGAACGCGTCACAAAATTCCTCATTTAAATGATTTGGCAAAAACTTTTTATGGAGAAATACGAACATATTTAATTAATCAGTAATAAATAACGACTCAAGTTTAAATAGAGGTCGACTGTGCCGCATTCAATATCGATTGTGATGAATGTGAGATACTTGTTGGTGCATTCGATCGACCCACGGCCTTGCTTACATTAATGAACGTTCTCGAAACCCATGAATTATTTCTGAAACTAATGAGCGTGGGTATATATGGCTCATGTAGAGGGGAGGGATATTAAGGTGCTTATTTTCAGCCAGTTAATCTAGCTTGAGTTTTAGTTTAAACTAGCTTGAGTTTTAGTTTAATCTAGCTTGAGTTTTAGTTTAATCTAGCTTGAGTTTTAGTTTAATCTACCTTGAGTTTTATTTTAATCTAGCTTGAGTTTTAGTTTAATCTAGCTTGAGTTTTAGTTTAATCTAGCTTGAGTTTTAGTTTAATCTAGTCTCCATTCAGCATAGAAGGTACAGCAGTTCACTGCTTGAAGTCTCTTTCAGTGTGCTTTAGCTTAGCAACTTGCTTCGAGTCGTCGTCGTGTTTGCTTCTCATTGCAACGTTGGGTCTGATAATAATTGTTAGTAGTTTAAGATTCTCTATTTAATGAAAACTCTGATTTTGATTGTTCTTTTCAGGTGATTCGTTGTCAGGTCTGATTGTTAAAACCGGTACCCTAATTGCGTATTATGACACAAGATCCATCATAATCTGAATCATTTTGAAGGATATTGCATAACGATTGCTTCATATGTTCGAAAAATTTGACTGTTCAGTAACGTCAATAACGCAATGAATATTGTTGAACTGTCGAAATGAAACAGATTGTGATTGATCGTGCGTTACGCAATTAGGGTGCAAAATCGTGTGTACATACCAGCTATCAGAATCTAATTACGTAACACATTTTCGAAAACGATTACGACTAATCTGTTTCATTTTGACAGTTCAACAACATTCATTGCATTATTTACGTTGTTGGGCAGATTTTATTTCGAACTTATGAAGCAATGGATTAGCAATCTATTTCAAAACGATTCAGATTCTGATTGATCCTTTATTACTCAATTAGGGTATAGTTCTCCTGAATTTCCTGAACCTTCAGTTGGTTTACTCTACCTAATAGATACAGTTGTTAAGGGAAGTCCGAAAGGCAAGGAAAAATGAGAATAGTCAGAGGTTATCGGGATACAAAAAATGTAGCGGACAATTTTAATTTAAGGCTGATAAAGTATTGCACTACTTGATGAAATTAACAAACAATGGAAACTTACAACTGATTGGATCTACTTCTTTACGTAAAAGTGTAACAATATGTATTTATTGCCGAGTTATTTACGTAGGTATTCTACAGTACTTATTTATATCATATCTACACATATAATATAATAGTAAAACTGTACATTGAATACTTTTGAAAAAAAGTAATTGCAACGAGGTGAGAGCAAGTTTGACGCCGAAAATATAGTTGTTTGTTCCGGATTGCCGCAATCACGGCTGCATGGATTTGGATGAAATTTGGCACATAGATAGTTTATAACCTGGATTAACACCTAAGGTAAGCACTTTTAATCCTGGTAGTACGTTCCCGTGGAATATTTTCCGATATACACGCGGGCGAAACCGCGTGCAAAAGCTAGTTAAAAATATATCTGTTGTTTGTTTTTAAAAACGATGATGTCAATAATTGAGAAATAAAGGAGGAATGAAGGATTCCTAGAACTTCTACATATGGGCCATTGACTAAGTCATATGTAGTGTCCTTACGGTAAATGGACTAAATATTGTTGTAGTGTTATCCTTTGTAAACAATATTCATTTTCCTCTCATTATTTGTTTAGGTAAAACAGTGAAATAATCTAAAAACTATCTACCTTCATTGATCATCTTACTATATACCTAACCATGGGTTGCGAAACAGGTAGGTTAGGCCTATTAAGACAAACTAAAGGGGAATCGCGCTTGTTGGCTCCACTATACCCTCTTTTATATAATTATGTATAATGCCTTATTTCTCTCTGTGGACTTTGGAACGTACGTAAGTAAATGCTTGGCTCCGATTCAGTCCAAATAGCTGCGGCTGAATAACGGCTTCACACTATGTAAATATTTAAAAGAAGCTCAGGCGTAATTAGGAGGAAAATTATCATTGAAAACTCTTTTTTGGGTTTTCTAGATCAGTGAAGATATAAGATAGACGAGAGTAATTGAGTGTGCATTACAGGATAATTGTAATGTATCTCGTTGGTAATCCTTATATAAATAAATAAAGATAGAAATTTTGTTTCAGTCATGTATTTAATTCAACCTCAAATTTTTCCTTTCCTAAAAACCTTTTTCCTAAAAACCCTTTTTCCTTTCCTAAAAATATTATTGAACACTTTTTGTAAACCTCAAAAAATACCTATTTTGGGGTCGGAAAAATACTAAATAGTCAACAAATTAAGCAACTGCGACCAAGTTGGATGCGTGGTTGGTCACACTTCTAACCCAACCTAACCCATTTAGTCGGGGTGCTCTCTACCTTAGTTATTGCAACCAACTGGGAGAAAAGGCCAGAAAGTTAAAAAGAGGCATTAGATAGTTTTTTTTTTAAAGTGAAGCCCAAAAGATTTTGACACGTTAACTCATTTAAAAATACGTAGATACATCATTAGTAGGTCATAAAATTTTCAGAGGATCAGTTAAATATTTCCCTTTTTTTTTTTCATATCCGGTACTGCTTTCTCTTTTTTTCGAATCCGTTGTGGCCACGTTTACGGTCAGTGGCGTTTTTATTTAGCGTGGTAAAATAACTTTTAACCTATTGACCACCGGGCACCGGCCGACCACATTTAACAAATATTTGCGTGCCCGTGCCTCGTCAGACGTAGGTACCTATGTATACGACTCAGAACCATTTTTGTGCTTTTTTCAATTATTCATTTAGGATCTATACAAACACGGTTAATTTATTAGAGATAGAACATTTAACTTGTTTTAAAATTGCATGTTACTGTTAGTGTTGAAAATAAGAAGTTCAATAACATTTAATTTAGGTACTGATTTTATCTCGAAAAATGTCCTTCAACCTCAATATTGTTAATAATTGTGTTTGGTGTAGTGTAGATGTAAACATTTATTTAGAACATAACAAAAGTTTTTTTTCGAATCCAACAAATCGGTATATTTCATTGCACGACCCTATTCGTTGTAGATATTTATTTGTCGATTTATGACCCTGGGCGCTGGGTTCTCGGCAATTGATATAAACCAAACGGGCAAAATGTTAAATACAAGGGTAGATCCCTCAATCGGTATAAGTAAAATAAAATCGAATCGTCTGAATGGACTGGCCTAAATGCATATCTATCAAGACAATGCTTCAATGATGAACGCTGAAGAAGTAGGCAACTATATCTTCACCAGCAGTGGCGTAACTACTAAGGTTCAAAGTGGTGCAGTCAGTACTCCGGCCTAGAGGTCTGCTAAGCTAACAATGCACCGGCCTAAAGCCTCCTAGTCCGCGACGGGAGAATTTCAGCATACTAAATAATGCTAAAAAGATAACGCGGTCCGAAGGGGCCTCGCGCCTCCAAAGTTTATACCAAACCAATTTATTATTAAAATGTTTATTTATTTATTATTATTATATTCGAAGTTGGGTGCAAACATGATTGAGTTCGCTTCGCTCGCTCTTGCAGCCTAATTTTACTACCGATGTTGACAAAGTAACTCTTAGTTCTGTATGTATATCAAAAGAAAGTTTATTCTATCCGAGGTGGGGTGCTAAAACTGTATTATTTTTTGTAGTTATTATTCTTATGTCATTGAAAAAGAATGAATCCCAGAAATAAATCCAGGATCAGCCCTTGGTTAAATACATAAGTACCTAGTAGGTAAGCAGATTCAGGCTATGTGTTGAATCTTATGGATAAGGAATTTACTAGATTGCATAAGCTTTAATACCGTTCTCAACGAACATAATGCGGGTTTTTAAATATCTTGTGGAAAAAGCAGGAAAATAATGTGTTGTTGACGAGAAACTTAATTTATTACGTTTGACTTTTGATCAATGCGCACGACGAGATAATTTATAAAAAATAATATATTTATTTGATCGTTATGCCAGTTATCTATCACCCATGTTTCACGTGCATCATGTTCCTTTGCTTGATTCTTAGACTTATCTTCCCCATCAAATTATCTTCCCCATCTTAAACAGTTGTTGCGGAACGGAAATTGCGTAGGCATAAAATAACGACATAGGTATAGTCAGGGAAATTAATTGTTATACAAATTGATACCTTACATAAATTTGCCGTGTTATAGCAATTTCATACTAACTGTCAAATGGTGACAGTTTTGATTTGAATATACAGACAATTTAAGTTTGTATTACATTTGCTTATCCATTAACTTATCTATATCTAAACCCCACGAGTTATGTGCACATTTTCTTTGGCATGTTGTTCATGCGACGCATGCGCCGCTCGAGGTCGCAGCATTGTTGATATTACGTTCGCGATTGAATAATTTATAGTGTAAGAAAGTGGTGGGTGTTGGCACATGCCTCCATTTCTTTAAATTCAGAAGTTGGTATTGTTAGCTTGTTGTTTCTACGTTTCATTCTGAAAAACATGACGTTAATATTGGATGGAGTGCGCATGGGCTTGCCTCATAAATTGTGAGGTAAAAGGACAGGAATAGTTATCTTTTCTTGCACAATTCAATACCAATATTGGACGAACCGTAAGTCCGATTGACATCGAGATTAAACTGTTATTGCTGGCGATCAAACTGGGAGCTTTGCTGTTGGTAACTGTTTACTGCCTCCTGCTGGCAATACCAGAGGCATCGCCGGCGTGTTGCTATTCCAGAGTGAAAGCTGAAAATATATCTCATGTACCTGTAATTATCAATTTCGTGACAGTGCCATTATGCGCATTTTTGGTTCAATTATGTTTTTCGGCTTGCGCGTGCACATTTATCATCGCATTTAAAGCAGCACTTACTTTTCCCATACTACAACTGCCGAGTGCAACCGATAAAGGAATGCTGAAACCACACACATTTCCAGCTATAGCATGAAACATAAAATGTCGTATGCATAGGTCATAAACTTTACAGACCGTAAATCCGATTGGTCGTTATGTTGTGAAAATATAGTGCAGGCATACCTAAGTAAAATAGGTATCCAACTACATTATAAAACCTGCTATCTATTGGATAAACATTTTCGGTAAACGGTTAAGTAATCTGTTTTGACAGTTCAACAACATTAATTGCGTTATTTACGTTGTTCAGCAGTTTTATTTTTCGAACTTATGAAGCAATAGGTTAGCAATCTCTTTCAAAATTATTCAGATTGTGATTGATCGTGTATTACGCAATTAGGTTGCTGGTCCACATGCCCTAGCCTCTCATGCATGAGGTTGTGGGTTCAAATCCGGGCAAGTACCGATGTGACTTTGTCAATTCATATGAACGAGTACTTTCTGAGTTTGTCTTGGACATTTCCGAGATCGGTGAAAGAAAAGATCGTGAGGAAACCTGGATTTATAGTTAGTACCTATAGGTAAGTCCGAAATCGTCAACCCGTCTTTAGCAAGCGTGGTGATCAATGCTCTTACTTCTCTGAATAAGAAGAGGCCTTTACCCTGCAGTGGAATAGTAATAGGCTGGTATTATTTAAAACCTCGATGATAGAGAAACTCCTTCTCTCTCTTCGTGAATGCAGTAGATGCGATGATAAAGGATAACATAAAGAGGATGGGCAGAACGATTGTTCTTTCTAGAAACAAAAGACTGAGACAGTGATGCGAATGATGCGATTTATTCATTCCTTGTAGCGGCTGTTGAAAGACCCTATATTTCAGCTTATGCAAAAGCCGTTTAAAAAGTAATTTTTGTAGAATTTGATACTGTGATCTTGGTCTTGTTTTGCTGCCCGGAGTTTGGAAGTTGGCGGTGTGATACCCCCGTGCCTCGGAAAGCACGTAAGTCGTTGGTCCTGCGCTTGATCTCTCTCCGATCGTGTCGGATTGCCGTCCCATCGGACTATTAGAGTGAGGGAAGAGAGAGCACTCTCTCTTCCCTCACTCTCATAGTCCTGTGTCTGCGCACACTTGGGCGCCGAAGGCTAGTCTCTGTTGAGAATCGCCGCCATGGCTGAAATACGGTCTGGAGGACTATACCTATATGTGTTGTTCTAAAATGGGGCAAATATTAGTAGGTTTTCGCTTTCTATTTGGAGCTATGTTCACTTGACTGCGGAAGTGAATTAATAATATTGAAGCAGCATGCTTAGCTGGCTAGTGAATGGGTAATTGTGTAACATTATCGTTTCAGTGTCGACATGGATCTTCTGCCTGGCGATTCCGTAAATCTCATAATCTAATTAAATTCACTTTACTATGGATCCGCACTGTGAACGGTCAGAATCAGTCTGAAGTGAGATCGATGTTGAGTTTTACTACAGAATAGGAGTGCTGATCGAATCACCCAGTAACAGACGTGGTTCAGTACTATCAAAGCCATTCCTTGGCTACCACTTTGTAGTTTTTGGATGGAAAGAGGTCAACTTTTGCTCTCCAAGGGACCTCTTATAGTAGGTATCGATATGTACTGTATGCCTCACGTCAGTGTTAACAAAACAGTATAAGTTGGCCTTGCATTCGATTGAAACTCTGTACTACGCTGGGCCAGCTCAAGGTCAGAGGGTTACCACCAAGGTGCGGTCTACTGTACCTGACTAAGCACATTATGTCGCAGTAAGACGTTTGAAGCCGTGATATAGTTATAGGTATATCCCCATAATAGGGATATAGCTATAAACCGTAATAAAGTTATAATATGAAAGCGGTTCATAACTGTCGGAGTGCCCTAATTTTGTTACTGCGACCAATTTCGACGTAGCGCTCGCCGGCCCCTACCGCGGCACCGCTCGCTTCGCTCGCTCGGCTCGCGCATGTTGGTCACCTTTCTAACCTAACCTATTTGGTCAAAGAGTCTTAATAGTTATATTATTAGATCGTGTTTGTATCATAGTTATGTTCCTAGTAAGACAGTTATGAACAGCTTTCGTATAACTATATTACGATACATAGCTTATATTTATATCCCTAGGGATATAACTATACAGGGTTCAACAATCTAAGTACGACATAAATGGAATGCTTTTCATCAGCAGTTTTCGGTTTTCCCTGATGCATATCGTGAGTCAAAACTTCTTGGTATACAGGTATAGGAATCACGCAAGGATCACGCAGCGATCACGCTATTAGCACGATCACATTGTCATCCTGCACTGGAAGGTTTTCATTAGAGACTCTCCGGTACAAACTCGATCTGAGCCGGTAAAAGGATTTGTTCAAGAAGGTAATGTACTAAACACGATCGTCTCTCTATGACTTATAAATTATCGTCTTTTTATTAACCGTTTTATATTAGACCTATGGATCTAATGAGAAAAGGTGTCGTGTTTCTATTTATATATATTTTTTTTCAAAATATTCCTCAATAGTTAGGTACTTCAAAAGTTCAAACTGGCATTTTATCATCAAGTATCCACTCAAACTCAAACTGAAACTCAAAGCATTTATTTCAAATAAACCAATTACAGGCACTTTTGAATTGTCAAGGACTAATCCACTAATAAGGTCGTCGGTACATCTAACTGGAGGGCGGTCTTAACTCCAGCTCGTCTGCTAAGCTGTTTGGGACAGACTCGATGTGGAAGGTGGAGGACAGGGTGTTGTGGTGCAGCCTGGGAGAGGCCTATGACCAGCAGTGGACTGCGATAGGCTGAGTTGATTTGTTGATGACCCAATAATTGGATCGTCAATTTGAAAAGAGATCAATGTTGATCGCATTCCAAATTCCAGATTACAAAAAAGCAAGTCCTAGTCATACCTATAAGAACACTTGTCAACATCAACAACAACATAAGACGACACACGACGAACATAAGACGGTTGGCGCAGTGGATGAGCGATCGACTGCTGCGCAACGTGTCGCGGGTTCGATCCCCGCACGGAACAAATATTTGTATGATCTGCAAGTAGTTGTTCCGGGTCTGGGTGTTAGTGTATGTGAGTTTCTAAGTGTGTAAACGTACCCACGATACAAGAAGCAATTCTTAGTGTGGGGCAAAGTTTTATAAAAAATAAAAAAAAAAACGTTAATATAACATCATTTAGTCATGATAGTCTAGGTACTAACGGTAAAGACGGAAATTTCCTCACAGGATAAATTTTAATCGGGGTGTTGGATAAGTACCTAATACAGAGGACATTTACGAGTTGATTTGATGCATAGTATTTTATATCTTCCTACTATATTGGGATATTTGTTATTTAACTTTCATGTAATAACAAATTACTCATGGACAGCGGGGGAAATACTAAAATAACCCACATAATTTCTGGTACCAACTTCTATGAAGGAACGGTCTACTGGAATGATTTATTTAAAGTCAATGTCAATCGTTCGAGGAGCTCGTGGCTAAGTAATAACAGACGCACGGCTCGCTTGCCGGGGTTGGTCTGTGAATGGGTGACCATCTCAACATACCGAGACTCCGCCATGCCTGAGAAAGCACGTTAAGCCGTTGGTCTCGGCTGTCATTCGTGGATCTTTGACAGTCGTTACGGGTCGTCAGAAACCTCAAAGTCTGACAACCAGTCTTACCAAGGGGTATCTTATTACCCAGTTACTGGGTTGTGGAGGTCAGATAGCCAGTCGTTCCATGTAAAATACGGTATTCAGCTGCATCCGGATAGACTGGAAGCCGACCCCAACATACATAGCTGGGAAAAGACTAGGCAGATTGATTGTCAATCGTTAGCAGCTGACATAATATCATAGGATTATTAGAAGCTCTGTGTAGGTATACAAATTACACTTCGAAGCTCATTATCTGTACTGTAACTAGCATCGGAACTGTGAGGACTACAGCTAGGGGTTCTACGAGGGTCACACTGAAAGTTCTTAGAAAATCAAAAACTGAACAAACTAGCAAGTTATTAGTTTTTATTATATCTTTTCAAAATAGTGTCCATTTACATCAATACATCGCTGCATCCGAGGGACCACAGAGAGAGAGACATGAGAAAAGCACTTTGCCCACTCGTCCTTAGTCCTTTTCGACGGCATTTTGAAACGCAGTCACTGCTTCCACGGCGTCCACAAAACGTTTTCCTCGAAGTTTTTCTTTAATTTTCGGAAATAAATAAAAACCGCAAGGTGCGAGGTCGGGGTTATAGGGCGGGCGACCCAGTAATTTCACGTCTGACGTCACCAAGTAGTCGATTGTTTTGCTTGGCGGTGTGGAACGAGGCGATGTCGTGTTGAAGGAGGATCCTACTGCGAGGTCGTTTCTCCCGAACTTTTTCCAAGACAAGTGGCAAACAATTGTTAGTTTACCACTCTGCAGTAACTGTTTTTCGATCCTCCAAAACAATTGTTGCGTAATGACCTGTCCTTCCGAAGAACGTGGCCACCATCTTTTTTCCCACGCTTCGACCTCTCTTCACTTTAGTTGGCAACTCCTCGGAAGGAAACACCCAGACAGCAGACTGTCTCTTAGTTTCAGGATCATAACAATAAATCCAGCTTTCGTCACCCGTAAGTATGTCGAACACAGCATTTGAGTCACCTCCGTTAAATCTTTGAACCGTTTCACGACACCAATCAACACGACGGAGTTTTTGGGCCTCTGTCAAATTATGAGGTATCCACCGGGCACAAAGCTTCCTGACCGCTAAATGTTCATGGAGGATTTTATGCACTTGACTCACCGATGCCTAAGCTTGTCCGAATCTGCTGATAAGTCACTATTTTGTCAATCTCTATCATACGCCGCACAACACTAATATTATCTTCAGTCGTCGCCGTAAAAGGCAGTCCTTCACGCAGATCATCGGTGAGATTAGTGCAACCACGTTTAAACTCATTAAACCAGTTGTAAACAGTGGCACGAGATGGGGCTTCATTGTGAAACGCCAATCGAAGTCTATCATAACTTTCTTGTTGACTTAAATGACATGGAAAGTCATAAAAAATAATTGTATGAAAAATTTTTCGCGTTAAATTCATGCTGACGTGACACAGACAATTTTCAATTTGCCGCCAAATCGTAAACAAATAAAAAATGAATAAAATACATACACAATAATATTGGCAAAGAGTTCCATTTTCAAAATATGAACTTATTTTTTTATTATATCGTTTACAAGTGGCCCGTTCTAAAAACTTTCGTGTCCTTCACCACACAATCCTCACTTTTGAAAAATTCATGAAAATCAATTTTGAAAACGCCAAAAAATAGTCAAGAAATAGTCATAAATAGTCACCAAGGTTAAAAAAATTGTCGCATTATGGTTCCGAAGATACAGCTATAAGTTGGTGAGGATTGTGGGGTGAACGTCTCCACACAATCCTCACCTCAGTGCAAGCAAACGGCTGGGAGTACCGACTTGGTTTCAATTCCAAAAAATAGTCAAGAAATAGTCATAACGCTATGCCAAATCTCGAAAATAGTCATTATGGGATTCCAGAGATATAAAGGGGTCTTGGTGAGGATTACGTGGAGAGCCTTTCTCGCCACAATCCTCACCTGATAACCGCGGAACGCCTAGGTTTTTGAATTTGAATTTGGTGTCAAAAAATAGTCAATAAATAGTCGTCTCGAACCATGATAATTTCGACTTGGTTTACTATGTAGAAGTATGTTAAACTTCCACTTCAACTTCTACATACATTTTGTTTTGGTACAGTCGCGAACAGTAAAATTGTAAATCTATTTTAATAGTGTTGTATAATAATTTAAAACAGTAATACAATATTGTAGTTACTTACGTATGGTTTTTTTTCTATCTAAGTTTAATAAATACCTACCTAGCTGTACATAATATTCCTCCAATTTTTCCGGTTGGCTTTATGAGACTATGGGTACCTAATATACGTGTTCATTAAATAACAATTTGCGAATCAATATACAATATATTTTACACACTAAATTCTCATCATTTTTATACAACGAATTGACATGTAAGTTTGACATACTTTTTGTGGTAGTCATCATAGACTCTCACCAGCCAGTGTTCCGCCTGTTGTGCAGGTCGGATATACGCTCGCTGAATGCGTTGTCCCACAGTATCCCCCTTCAAAAAAACCGTACGTTTCTTGTAGGTTTAACTGTCCTTCCGGAGCGAGTAATGTATGGGACATCTTCCATCTTTTCATCTGTGGCTACTTGTAATACGTGAGCAGGCTTCAATCGATCCAATGACACCACTGCTTCTCGGTTGGGTAATCGTATCTTGAAATACTTGTCGTATTTCTCTATAATTTCATACGGGCCTTCGTACGGCGGTGTAAGAGACTTCCGCACGCGATCTACACGCATAAAGACATGCGTGCATGTAGATAGCTGTTTCGGTACGTAGGTGTTGGTCATGCGGTGTCGCATTGATGCATCTGCAGTGACATGCTCATTAAGCGATTCCATTGATTCCATTAAATGACGTAAGAATAACGGGTCTTCAGTGTTTGACTTTATCGGTGCGAAAATATCTGCCGGTAATCGTAATGAGGTGCCGTATATCATTGTAGCGGGACTGTAGTTTGTTTCTCTATGAATGGCTGTGCGTAATCCCATTAATACTGTTGGTAATTCTTGTACCCATTGTTGACTATTTCCTCTTGCTGTTATTGCTGTCTTCAGAGTACGATGCAATCTTTCTACAAGTCCATTCGCTTGAGGGTGGTAGGCAGTCGTGCGAATTCTCGATATACCCAGTTTGTTCATTAATTTTTGAAATAATGTAGACTCGAACTGCCGTCCTTGGTCTGTAGTAATACGCAGTGGACAACCGAAGCGAGTAATCCATGTGTCGTATATGACTCGGGCAATTGTTTCCGCATTTATGTCGCTAACTGGTACTGCTTCGGGTGACTAGATATCGGTATCCTTCTGATGGAGTGAGAGGTCCGACGATGTCCATATGTATGTGTTCGAACCTTCTCGACTCGGGAAACTGTACTAGTTGTGTAACAGTATGACGGTGAATTTTAGCACGTTGACATGAAGTGCAGCATCGTGTCCACGATGAAACGTCCTTGTTCATTCCAGGCCAGAAGTACTTTTCACTGACCATCTTCCTTGTCGTGCGGATACCAGGATGACTCAATTCGTGTAATGCTTTGAAGGCAATCTCACGAAATGGTTGCGGTAAGTACGGACGTGGAAATTTGGTTGAGTTTTCACAGTAGATTTCTTTTAGTGATCCAGGTAACGATATTTTGACGAAGTGAAGGTTGTCTTGCTTTAACAGGCGGTTTAGTTCTTCGTTTATCTTTTGCTTCTCAGCCACGTCATTAAAATTGATAACCGAGGGGCAATCAATGGTACTAATGCGCGATAATGCATCAGCAACTACATTATCTCTTTCATGGATGTACTCGATCTTGCTACAAAATTGAGATATGAAATGAAGTTGTCTCTCTCGCTTAGGTGTATCGCTTGAGCTTCCAGACATAGTCATGGCGTAGGTGAGGGGCTTATGATCCGTATACACCACAACATCGCTCCCTTCTATTAGTCTTCTAAAATGCTTGACAGCCATATAGATCGCTAAGAGCTCGCGATCGTATACGCTGTATCTTGCCTGTGTGTAGCTGAGCTTCTTCGAAAAAAATGAAAGCGGTTTCCAGATGTTGTTTACTTTCTGTTGTAGGACTGCGCCTACACTAAGACACGAAGCGTCGGTCATAATGCATAGTGGGGCTCCTTGCACTGGATGTGTCAACTGAGCAGCCTCCGATATGCTTTGGCGGCATTTATAGAAAGCGTCTTCAGTTGCCTGGTTCCAGATGATAGGCGTCTTGTCATTCTTCTTCTTATTATGTAGGAGGTTATTCAATGCTATTTGGATTTCAGCTTGCTTAGGTAAGCAATCATGGTAAAAATTAACCATACCCAGGAAGCGTCGAAGGTCTTGCACGGTTGTTGGTTTCGGGTAATTAAGTATTGTTTCTATCTTCTCTGCTGTGGGATTGATACCGTCTTTTGTGACTTCGTAGCCTAAGAAATTGAGTGTTTTCTCACCAAAAATGCACTTCTCTATATTAATCCCGATTCCGTAGTCAGACAAACGTTTCAGAACAAGACGTAGGTGATCGATATGCTTTCCTTCTGTGTCAGAGTATATCAAAATATCGTCGACAAAACAGTAACAGCAGTAGTCCAGGCCTCTCAAGACTTCATGCATAAATCGTTGAAATGTCTGTGGTGCATTTCGAAGACCAAATGGCATGCAACGAAATTCGAATAAACCAAAAGGTGTTGTAATTGCTGTTTTTTCTATATCTTGTTCTGCGACTGGAATCCAGAAGTATGCTTTTTTCAGGTCTATTTTAGAGAAGATCGTCATACCACTCAATTGGTAAGTAAAATCTTGAATTCTGGGTATTGGGTAACGATCAGGAAGCGTTACTGAGTTTAGACGGCGATAATCCCCACAGGCGCGCAGACCACCATCCTTCTTCCCCACGACATGTAACGGGCTGGCCCATGGACTCTTTGATGGTTGACAAATTCCATTGGCCATCATTTCTTCAAATTCTGCCTTTGCTGCTTTGTATTTTTGCGGTGGTAGCGGTCGAGGTCTTGCGAAGAGAGGAGGTCCAACAGTTTCAATATGATGTCTCACATTATGCTTGATTTCCTTCGTAAGTGTCAGAGGCTTGAGTACATCAGCAAACTCGTGCAATAGTGTGTGGTACCGGTGGTTTGGTTCAACTACGTAGAGCGTTGTGTCTTGAGCAGTTCGTATTGCCATAGCGTTTACTGAGAGTTCAGTCACGCTGTCTATGAGTTTCTTGCTATGTAGATCCACAAGCAGTCTGTGATATTTGAGAAAATCAGCACCGATGATCGACATCTTCACATCGGCCATAATGAATGTCCACTTGTAATTGCGGCGAAGTCCCAGGTTCAATTGTAGTGTTTTTTCTCCATAAGTGTTGATCGGTGTGTTATTTGCGGCAAATAGTTTGAACGACGTTGATATCGGTGTTCGCTTACTTCGTGTAGCTAGCACTGATATATCTGCTCCCGTGTCAACTAGGAATCGTTCTCTCGTGGTTCTGTCAGTTATGCATAGGCGATTATTTGTATTCGCAACACCGACGTCCGCCACAGTCGATGTGGTCTTCAGTTTTCCGCCGGCTTCCGTGAACAAGGAGATTCACATTTCTTGGCTTTGTCTCCGAATCGGTAATGATAATAACATTCCCAGTTTCGATCTCCCGGCTTCTTCCCAAGCCCAGTTCTTGAACGAGAACGAGATCTTGAGCGAAAATTGTTTGGACGGTAAGGAGGTCGGCGATAATTATTGTAATTGTGCTTCTGTAGTTCAGCAATTTCGAGTGTAAGCTTCTCTATTTGTTTCGATAGTAGTTGATAATGCAGGTTATGACCACTACCGCTGCTTGTAGAAGGTGTGTTTTGGCTGAGTTCCGCAATCGTATTGTCTGTATGCTCCATCATCTTGTCTGCCATCATTGCTAGAGTGTCGAGCGTTGATTCTGTGTTAACAGATAACACAGCGCGAACTTGAGCAGGTAAATGGTCGGTAATAATCACGTCGGGGTCACCAAATATGGGTACCTAATATACGTGTTCATTAAATAACAATTTGCGAATCAATATACAATATATTTTACACACTAAATTCTCATCATTTTTATCTTCGATCAAGATTTTTATACAACGAATTGACATGTAAGTTTGACATACTTTTTGTGGTAGTCATCATAGACTCTCACCAGCCAGTGTTCCGCCTGTTGTGCAGGTCGGATATACGCTCGCTGAATGCGTTGTCCCACAAGACAAATAAATGTCTTTATTTCAGATTAATTTGATTATAGTATGAGTAATTAAGACTACTGGTAGACACTCTACTTATATATTATGTACAGTTAGGTAGGTTGGTGGGTAGTTTGGTGTTAGGTTGGTGGGTAGGTTGGTTGATGGGTAGGTTGGTTAGTGAGTAGGTTGGTGGTAGGTAGGTTGGTGGGTAGGTTGCTGTTAGGTTGGTTGGTGGGTAGGTTGGTGGATAGGTTGGTTGGTGGGTAGGTTGGTGGATAGGTTAGTTGGTGGGTGGGTTGGTGGATAGGTTGGTTGGTGGGTAGGTTGGTATGTACAAACTAACCTACACAAAAGGAGGCTATCTATATATATGTAAAGAATATCACTACATACTCGTTGCTTTTCTTTATGGATTTATTATCTACAGATTCAGTGTCATGTCAGTGACACCGACTGTAGGTTATGTCATTTTAGAAAAACGTGAAACATTAAATAGTTTCCTGTATGAATAATAGTATATAAACTAAACTAGAATTAAAGGCTTTAAATGTTGTTTTTTGTTATTTCAGGTAAGTTTGTTAGAATGTGTAAATTGTGTTAAAACTTTGTATTTAATTGGGATAAGAATAAAAGTATTTTGTTATTTCAGAAAACGCAATTTCGTCTTTATTTCACGAAAGCATATTACTATTATAAAACAACATTTTTGCAAACTGTTCAAGAAATATGGAGAAGTTAAGATTTGATTTTTGTGTAAAAACAGCATCCGATGGAAAAACAAATATTATTTGCATAACCTCAATAGGAACACCTGATGTTCAAACTTTTGGCATACCGGCCGAATATCAACCTGCAAGTTTACATAAATTAATAACAAATACATCTAACTATGCCAAGATAAGAAAAACATTG
The DNA here is from genome assembly GCA_916701695.1 of Agrochola macilenta. Lineage (NCBI taxonomy): Eukaryota > Metazoa > Arthropoda > Insecta > Lepidoptera > Noctuidae > Agrochola > Agrochola macilenta. The sequence continues at coordinate 14,112,467 of OU753562.1, forward strand.
AATAAAAGACATCAGACAAGGAAAATATGGATAACTTTAACTGATGAGATATCAAAGACATATTTAGATGAAGAACAAAATATACAGTTTAATGATTTTTACCTTGAAGAGATTATGGAAAACATAAATGATCAAAAATCTTTAACTAGAAGCTCAAATGAAACATTAGAGAAACTACTAGAGAAATTACTCGAAGAAAAGCAAATAAAATCTGAAACTCAAAATTTGGGGAAAATTTCAAAAGATTTTGTGATTGAAAAATTCATTGGTAGAAATGAAAATGCTCACCAATGGATTAAGGATTTCAACAATGAATGTGAACGTTTCTATATTGATGAAGACAGGAAAAAAATTGAAATATTGAAACATTTTTTAGAATATTCTAGTGTGAATTGGTACAGTTGTATGTTAATGAAATTTACAGTAGAATCAGAGTGGATTAAATGGGAAAAAAACTTCTGTGAAACATTTGGAAACAAGGGTTGGTCGCCAACCAGATATGCTCTTGGATTTAAATATCAAATGGGTTCATTGCTTGAGTATGCATTGAAAAAAGAAAAATTGTTATTAGAGGTTAGAAAGACGATTGATACTGGTACTCTTATAGACCTTATAGCCTGTAGGCCTGCCTAATTACGTAAGTGATAAAATTGACCGAGAGACATTACAAGAAACCGAAGATCTCTACAATGAGATAGGCAAATTAGAACATCTTGTTGGGAGGAACAAATATGAAAAAAAGAACTACACATACTCTGACATAAAAACAAAAAAAAAATGAAGAAAAGAAACCATGCCAAATTTGTGTCACTGAGAATAAAGGGAAACGTTTTCATTCTGAGGAAACCTGCTGGTTTAATGGGAAAAATCAGAAATCTGTTGTGAAAAGTGTGAATAACTCTGAATTAGAAGTTGAACTAAATAAGGAGAATCCAAAAAACTAGAAGTATCACCATTAATAAAAGTAAAGTTATTATTAAATGACACTTTAAAAGTTACCGCAATTTATGATTCTGGTTCAAATGTGTCGCTAATTAATGCAAAATTATTGAAAATACATGAAAAAGAAGAATACACACTTAATAAACAAACAGCAAACTTGAAAACTATTAATGGTGATAAGAAAACAAAAGGTATGGTAACATTGAAAATAAAAATATATAACATTGAAAAAAAATGAATATTTGTTTGGTTTGGATTGTATCAAAAAATTTAAATTAATCCAGAATGAAGAATTAAATATCATACAATGTAATAATCCACAAAAAGAGAATAAACCCCAAAATGAAGAGGATAACAAAAATAAAGACTCCGAAAAGAATATTTTCAATTTAATGAATGTCAAAATTCCTGATGTACTAGGTGACAAAAATGAACAAGAAACGAACCATATAAACAGATGTGAAGTAAATTTCAATGAATTTGAAATTTCAGTAAACCACCTAGATTTATATAAACAAACTGAAATTGATAAATTAATAAAAAAATACAAACCAGTCTTTGCTAAGGACAAATACGACGTTGGTACGGTACGAGATTATGAAGCTCACATCGACTTGATAGTAGATAAGTATTGCTACAAGCGCCCATACAGATGCACAGTCGATGATAGAAAAGAAATTGAAAATCAAATTACAAAACTATTGAAGAACAACTTAATTGAGGAATCATATAGCCCTTTTGCTGCTCCAGTTACTCTAGCGTATAAGAAAGAAGATGGGAAAAGAACAAGACTGTGTATAGATTTCCGGGAATTTAATAAAATTGTTGTCCCTCAATCACAGCCATTCCCCTTGATTGAAGACTTGATGGTAAAGACTGTAAACTGTGAGTATTATTCCACTTTTGACATAAATTCGGCATTTTGGTCCATTCCGTTGAAAATTCAAGATAGATATAAGACGGCATTCGTCACGCAAGAAGGCCATTTCCAATGGACACGCCTCCCATTTGGTTTGAAGACAGCTCCGGCTATTTTTCAAAGAATATTGAGAAACATAATAAGAAAATATAAACTCTCAGACTTTGCAGTAAATTTCATCGACGATATCCTAGTTTTTTCTAAAAGTTTCGAGGAACACATAATACATATATCAAAACTACTTGAGGCAATACAAACAGAAGCATTTAGACTGAAATTATCGAAATGCAATTTTGCCAATAATCATGCCAAGTATTTGGGACACATAATAGAAAATAATTCAGTTAGACCTCTCAAAGATTATTTAACAGCTGTCAGAAACTTCCCCATTCCAGAAACAAGGAAAAATATACGCCAGTTCCTTGGGAAAGTAAACTTTTATCATAAATTTTTACCACACAATGCAATTATCCTGGATCCATTACACAATTTATTACGGAAAGATGTAAAATTTATATGGACCAAAGAATGCCAGAAATCATTTGATGAAATAAAGGAATTATTATGCTCGAAACCAATTCTAAAAATATTTGACCCAGAACAACGAATAGAAATTTACACTGATGCCAGTATTAAAGGAGTGGGAGCTGTGTTAAAACAGGAAGATGAAAACGGAGTAAATAAACCTGTGGCTTACTTTTCAAAAAAATTGACAGATACTCAAAAGAAAAAGAAGGCGATATATTTAGAATGCCTGGCAATAAAGGAAGCTGTAAAATATTGGCAACACTGGCTTATGAATAAAGAATTTATAGTATATTCAGATCATAAACCAATGGAAAATATGAACATCAAGTCTAGAACTGATGAGGAACTGGGTGATTTGACATATTATTTATCCCAATACAATTTTAAGATAAAATATAACCCGGGACAGTCAAATCAAGAAGCAGATTGCTTAAGCAGAAATCCAGTTTTAGAACCTCATGACAATACTGAAGATTTTTTAAAAGTGGTAAACTTAATAAACATGGAAGATATAAAAAAGGACCAAGACACAAATCTAAATCTACAAGATGGAAAATCAAAGTTTATACTGGAGAATAACATTTATTACAAAAAGAATAGAAGAAGAAAAAAAATTATACTATCGGAAGCATTTAGCAAAACACTAATTAGAGATGTCCACAATACTTACTGCCACATTGGGAGAACCCAGATGATAAATAAAATAACCCCTTTCTATACAGCAAAGAATATCATCACAAATATTAAGAAAATTTGTGATGAATGTGACATTTGTATAAAAAACAAATCAAGAAGGAATTCAAAATTTGGTTTGATGTCCCATTTGGGCCCAGCAACACGCCCATTTGAAATTATATCAATTGATACAATTGGAGGTTTCGGAGGATCACGGTCTACAAAAAAATACTTACATCTCCTGGTTGATCATTTTACACGATATGCTTACATTTTGACATCAAAAAATCAAAACTCCAATGATTTTATCAAATTGATAAAAAATGTGACACAAAGCAATCATATTGATATGGTATTAACAGACCAATACCCTGGCATAAATTCCAAAGAATTTAAAGACTTCCTGAAAAAGAAAAACATAACAATGGTATTCACTGCTGTGGACGCACCATTTTCAAATGGACTTAATTAAAGATTAAACCAAACTTTAGTCAATAGGATAAGGTGCAAAATAAACGAAGGAGACAAGAAAACAGCATGGACAACTATTGCACAAAAATGTGTAGAAAAATATAACGAAACAGAACATACAGTCACTAAGTTTACTCCAAAGTATCTTTTGGAAGGAAAGAAAATGGATATTTTGCCACTGGAATTAAAATCAAGATGCACAATAGCAGGTCTCAAAAGAGACAGAGAACTAGCATTTGAAAATTCAATAAAATCTCACAACTATAATAAAAAAATATATGATCTACATAGAGAAGAATATAAATTCGAAGTGGGCGATAGAGTATATATAGAAAACGGAAACCGGCTAAATAGGAAGAAAATGGATGAATTAAGGATTGGACCATACAAAATCCTAAGAAAGATTTCAAATTCAATCTATGAAGTTGATGCTGGACATAAGAAGGCGGAGTCAAACTTCTACCATGTTACACGCGCCCCCTGCGGGGGCGCAGAGACGATTATCCGACCTACCATGTTACAAAGTTATCTCCAGTAATGGTTGGTTCTTAATCGAACAATCATTTTGATTTGTTCTCTCCGAGGGTGGGAGATGTAAAGAATATCACTACATACTCGTTGCTTTTCTTTATGGATTTATTATCTACAGATTCAGTGTCATGTCAGTGACACCGACTGTAGGTTATGTCATTTTAGAAAAACGTGAAACATTAAATAGTTTCCTGTATGAATAATAGTATATAAACTAAACTAGAATTAAAGGCTTTAAATGTTGTTTTTTGTTATTTCAGGTAAGTTTGTTAGAATGTGTAAATTGTGTTAAAACTTTGTATTTAATTGGGATAAGAATAAAAGTATTTTGTTATTTCAGAAAACGCAATTTCGTCTTTATTTCACGAAAGCATATTACTATTATATATATATAATTGAAGATATCGTATGGCGAGCTTAATACCAGCTCCATCATCAGATCCTGGACTACACTCTGGGATAACGTACGTACTTGTCAAAACAATTCCAAATGGTCGAAACAAAACAAGCCTATCTTGTTTGGTAGTTAGTTGTTATGTACTCCTCAACTAAATAAGATAGCGTCTTTGCCTTGACAAGAACTATATCCAAAGATGGTGTCCGGGGTCTGATGATGGAGCAGGAAAGTGGCTATCGAAACTCCTCAATCAAATAAGATAGCACCATCGTATTTCGACTCATTGGTTATTTATTGAGAAGTGCTATTACATTAGGTGGTGCCGGCCACTCCTCAACCAAACAAGATAGCCTTGTTTTTTTTCGGCCACTTGGAATTGATTTAACAAGTAGGTACGTTATCCCAGAGTGTAGTCCAGGATCTGATGATGGAGCTATGCAAGATAGCCTCCTTATGTTTGCGTTAGTTTGTACCTACCAACCTATCCACCAACCTACCCCCCAACCAACCAACCAACCTACCCACCAACCTACCCACCAACCTATCTACCAACCAACCTACTGACCAACCTACCCACCAACCAACCTACTCACCAACCTACCCACCAACCAACCTACTCACCAACCTACCCACCAACCAACTTACCCACCAACCTTTTTTTTTTTTTATTGTTCCGGGTTGGAAAATCCTCATGGATGTCCTCCGCCCTGGGGCGGGCGGAGGGGTCTGTCAGACTCTTACTGACAAAACTTAAAAACCACCCCGGTGTTCCAACTCACACCTACGCCGGGGGTCGCGGGAACTTGAAATCTTCCGCAACCCCCGGCTGGTGCCGGCCCGCCACTGCGGGCCTCCTCGCGGGTCAGAGGGGGGGAGTGAGGTGTTTGACTCCACCCGCGACGTCTCAGAGGGGCGCGCGTGGAACACTACGCGCCGCCAGCTCGGGTCCTGATGTGTGGGGGGCGACGGACGTCCCCGAGTCCGTCACCCCTGGACCCATTTAGGGGGGCTGGAAGAGGGCGTTATCCGCCCTCCGCCGACGCCCAGTGCGCCTGCTGCGGGCCGGGTGAGTGGACGAGATCTCCCTCTCCCTTTCCGAAGCCTCCTTCTGGGAGACGACTGTCTCGCAGTAGGAAACCACCGCGTCCCAGGACTCGCCGCTGCCGACCATCGCATTCACTACGGCCGGCAGCGACAAGTCACTGCCTACTTCTGAGATGAGGGCACGGCGTGGCTCCTCCCAAGCGGCACACTCTGCCAGCGTATGCCGCGCCGTGTCCTCCCGGCAGTCGACGCAGTGGTGACACCGGGCGTCCGGCTCCCTGTTTATGCGACACAGGTACTTCCCGAAGCAACCATGCCCCGAGAGCACCTGCGTCACCCGAAACGACAGGGAGCCGTGCCTCCTCCCGAGCCAGCGGTCGAGCACCGGCCGGACCGCCTCGACGATGTCGAGGCCGGCGGTAGGGCGTGAAAGCCTGTCCCGCCATTCCGCCACCAGGACCTCGCGAAGCTGAGACCGATGCAGCTCCATGTGTCGCTGCATCGGTCGCTCGCCCCGCGCCCTCGCTTCCTCGCGCCACCGATACGATGACGCGAGTACTTTCGCCTCGAGGTCCCAGGGCGGGGATCCGGCCAGTGCACAAGCCGGCTCGTAGGAGATCGTGCGATACCCTCTGATGACTCTGACGGCCATCGCCCTCTGCGGCTTGCGCATTACGGCGATGCTACCGGCCGTCAGGTCAGCAGCCCAGAACGGGGCCCCGTAAAGGGCCATCGATCGCACGATCCCCACGTAGAGCCGCCTACAAGCGGCGCTCGGGCCCCCCAAATTGGGAAGCAGCGTTGACAGCGCCCCAGCGGCGCCCAGCAACTTGGGCGCCAGCCGTCGGAAGTGGGGCCCGAAGTCCCACCGGCTGTCAAGCACCAATCCTAGGTACTTCATGGTGGACTCGACAGCGATCCGAGCTCCCCCGACCACGATGTGTGAGCCGGGTGACGGCGCCCGCCGGGGGCCATGAAACACCATGGCCTCCGACTTGCTGAGGGCTACCTCCAGGCCTAGGCGACGTATGCGGCTCCCCACCTGTGAGACCGCAGCCGTCACCAGCAACGCTGCCTCCCTGTGCGAGCTCCCCCGGGCAGTGACCAGCGTGTCGTCCGCATAACACGTCAGGTCTACCCCGGCACCGAGCTCGCCCCTCAGCACCCAGTCGTACCCGATGTTCCACAAGAGCGGGCCTAAAACCGAGCCCTGTGGAACACCGCACGACATGCGGCGCTGGTTTCCGCCATCACGTCCCATGTAGGTGACACACCTCTCCGACAGATAAGCCACAACGATGTGGCGGAGGTAGGGAGGCACCCCATGATACCGCAGTGCCTCCCGAATACAACTCCAGGGCAGGGTGTTGAAGGCGTTGGAAATGTCCAAGGACACCGCCAACATCACCCCGCCCCGGGACACCGCTTCCTCCGCCAGGACTCTAACCCGCGACACAGCGTGGATCGTGGAGCGCCCATGCCGAAACCCGAACTGACTGTCGTCCAGGTCCGGCCCCCCTCTGCACAAGTGGCCGACGAGGCGGGCTGCGATTATCCGCTCAAACAGCTTGCCCACCTCGTCAAGCAGCACTATGGGCCGGTACGTGGACGGCGAGTCCGCAGGGCGCCCCACCTTCCTGAGCAGGACCAGACGACCAGATTTCCACAAAGTGGGAAACTGGCCCTGCTCAAGGCACGCTGTGTAGAGTCCTCTCAGTTGGGGCTCAAGCTCCTTCAGAGCGAGGGCTAGCACGCAGCCGTGGATCCCGTCGGGCCCCGGAGCCACGTTCTTGGCCCGGAGCCGCATCACGGCTGCCCTCATCTCTGCCTGTGTCACCTCCGGGACGCTGATGGCGTTCTCCTCTGTAGACCCTGCGGCTGTGGGCAAAGCCATCGGCGGCGGAGTATGATCCGCTCTCGCCGGGAAGAGGGCTGCGACCACCTCCTCCAGCAGCTCGTGTTGGAGACTCTCCGTAAGTGGAGGCGCCGCGGCTCGAAGTTTCCCTCGGACCGCGCGATAAGGGCGCCCCCACGGATCCTCTAGACGGGTCTCCAACATCTCCTCCCTGCCTCGCGTCCTCGACTCACCGATGGCCAGCCACAGAGTCTCCTTGGCCGCGCGGTACACCTCATACAGCGCGGCCTCTTCGTCAGGGACCCGACGACGTCTCCTCCGGTATCGGGTGTACTGGCGTCTAACCGCCACGCACGCGACGCGCATCTACGCGATCTCGGCGGTCCACCAGTACACCTGGCGCCTTGCGGACTGTGTGTGGACCCGGGACATGGACGCGTCGCAAATTTGCGTCATCGCCCCGCGGAACCACAGCGCCTCCTGCTCGACGTCGACGGGTCCGGTCGTTGCCGACTCCCGGCTCCAGGCCTGGACAATAGTGGCCTCCTCGAGAAGCTCCCTGTCGATGCGCTTACGCGCCCAGCGCGGACCGTCCGTTCGCGGGGCCAGTGGACTGCGGCCGCTGGCGGTCTGGGTGGAGACGTTGAAACGGATAAACTACCCACCAACCAACCTACCCACCAACCTAACACCAAACTACCCACCAACCTACCCACCAACCAACCTACCCACCAACCAACCTATCCATCAACCTACCCACCAACCAACCTACACACCAACCTACCCACCAACCTACCCACCAACCAACCTATCCACCAACCTACCCACCAACCAACCTAACACCAACCTACCCACCAACATACCTACCACCAACCTACTCACTAACCAACCTACCCACCAACCAACCTACCCATCAATCAACCTACCCACCAACCTACCACCAACCTACCCACCAACGAACCTACCCACCAACCAACCTATCCACCCACCAACCAACCCACCAACCAACCTACCCACCAACCAACCTACCCACCAACCAACCTACCCACCAACCAACCTACCCACCAACCAACCTACCCACCAACCAACCTATTCACCAACCCACCCACCAACTAACCTATCCACCAACCTACCCACCAACCAACCTATCCACCAACCTACCCACCAACCAACCCACCAACCAACCTACCCACCAACCTCCACCTATCCACCAACCTGCCTTCCAATTAAGCTACCACCAACCCACCCACCAACCAACCCACCAACCAACCCACCAACCGACAGCAACCTACCCACCAACCAACCAACCAACCAACCGACAGCAACCTACCCACCAACCTACTCACCAATCAACCTAACCACCAACCTACCCACCAACCAAGGTACTACCAACCCACCCACCAACCAAAGTTTAATAAATACCTACCTAACTGTACATAATATATAAGTAGATAGATAGTCTTAATTACTCATACTACAATCAAATTAATCTGAAATAAAGACATTTATTTGGTCTCAAAAAGCCAACCGGAAAAATTGGAGGAATATTATGTACAGGTATTTATTCAACTTTGACAGAAAAAAATTATACGTAAGTAACTACAATATTTTATTACTGTTTTAAATTAACACAACACTACACACAAAAACACAACACTATTAAAATAGATTTACAATTTTACTGTTCGCGACTGTACCAAAACAAAATGTATGTAGAAGTTGACGTGGAAGTTTAACATACTTCTACATAGTAAACCAAGTCGAAATTATCATGGTTCGAGACGACTATTTATTGACTATTTTTTGACACCAAATTTAAATTCAAAAACCTAGGCGTTCCGCGGTAATCAGGTGAGGATTGTGGCGAGAAAGGTTCTCCACGTAATCCTAAAACCTTTATATCTCTGGAATACCTTAATGACTATTTTCGAGATTTGGCATAGCGTTATGACTATTTCTTGACAATTTTTTGGAATTGAAACCAAGTCGGTACTCCCAGCCGTTTGCTTGCACTGAGGTGAGGATTGTGTGGAGACGTTCACCCCACAATCCTCACCAACTTATAGCTGTATCTTCGGAACCATAATGCGACAAATTTTTTAACCTTGTCTATTTATGACTATTTCTTGACAATTTTTTGGCGTTTTCAAAATTGATTTTCATGAACTTTTCAAAAGTGAGGATTGTGTGGTGAAGGACACAAACTTTCAGTGTCACCCTCGTACATAGTTCTGGTTCGTATATGCTTATGCCAAAAAAACTTACTTTCTTCTTTAGGGTAAGGTTGCGTTAGATGTACACGCGCCTAAGTCTTAATCCTAAGGAAGTATAACCATACCCAGTCATCGTACCGAAGGAACTTTTTTAAAACGCAAAAAAACTAGGATTATTTTAAGGATTATTATACGATAGAAAATTTGGATCAACGATGGTAGTGTTGTTGTTGAGTAGTGTTTTTATGAATGCTGGTTGGTAGCTTAATAAATAAAGATTCGGTGGACGCAAAAGATTTTGATTAATTTAAATTACCCTAAAAACTACACACCTTTTCGGTAGGTACGACTACTAAACCTTACTACGCAACCTTACACTTATCATAATATGCTTAGTTCCCCAATTATAGGTACTAAAGTCATCTTGAAGGACAGACTGTCCACTCTTATCTCTGTAGGTCAATTAATTCTAAATAACGCCTTTTCCTCAAGCACTGAAAAACCCATGCAAATTATGAATACCCATTGATAATTATGGAATATTCCTATTCGAAGACAAAACACTTTTACCTAGCGGGTAAAAGTGTTTTGTCTTCGAATGACCGCAGAATGTAGACTAAGTACTTGTTAATGATGAATAGACATGATTAATAAGTCATTAAGTGATTGAGAGACTCGTGCCGGACTAATTGGTTACCTACTGCGTATTTAAATCGATAATGAACGTTCAAATCATCGCAACGGCGACTATTCTCATTATATCGATACTTCTTTATGTCTCGTTAGGCTGTCATTAAAGTAAGATAAAGGAATTCAAACTGAACCTGATATCGATATTTCTTACTTGATGGGTTCCAGTGGTCCGATGTCACAAATCTGGTCGAACTGTGTTAAAATACCGATTAGCATCTGACGCATTTGAAGACCCATGAAGACTTAGTAAATGAATATACAAAAGATGGATATTACATTTGACAAACTTAAAATTATCCGTACCTATTGTATAGAATAAGTAGAACGTAGTTTAGACGAGTAGGTTAGTAAGTAATTTCTATTGGAATAATTAAGTACATATTCATATCGTATCTGCATATAACCGGTTTGTAATACAAGAACTAATTGTATAATTAGAATTGATATAGGTATGTATTTACTTACATAGCAACTTAAAGACACAGAGTAAAGTATCTAGAACAACTAGCCACAGACACCACCACGTGCAATTCTAGAAAACGTGACTTTCTGTAATGATCTTGACATGGCAACGATTATGACAAATTAAAAATTTTTTTTTTTTTTTTGGGTGGTAAATTATCAAATAACTTCTCCCGCTCTGAACGGAGCGGGAGGGCGTGTCAGACTTTTGCGGACTAAAACCCACCCGTGTTCCTTCCGTTGCCTGTGTGCTGGGGCCACGATATCCCTTTCGGACAAACTCGCAACCCTGGCAGGCATTGGCCCTAACGGACCCCGTCAGTTGGTGCTAACATCTCTTTGAGGCGTGCGTGGAACACAACGCGCCGTCGACCCGGGCCTGGTCCTTATCAGACGGCGAGCTACCCATCGCTCACCGTCTGCAATCCCGCGCCTACGGTGGCCGGAAATCGGCTAGCGAGTAGCGACTCCCGACGCCCAGGGCGTCTCCTGCGGCGACTAGGGGCGCGAGGGCGCGAATCTTGCTTCTCTCTCACGCGTTCCGCCTCCTCCTTCGCGAGCATTACCAGTGTTGCCGTTAGCGTACATTTTACACATTTGACGTACCTTTTAAGCCTCCCATGTGTAATGTGTATTGGGTACACCCGGGCGTTTCCTCCCGCTTTATCCTGAGCAGGAACGTCCCGAAACAACCATTTCCGGTGAGGACCTGCGTCAGGCGGAAGGTGAGGACGCCGTGGCGCCTCTCTAGCCTAAAGAGGGGACTTATCACCACAATTGTGTCGTGCCCAGCGCTGGGTTGTGACAATCGCACTCTCTATGCTGCCATGAGATCCCGCCGGAGCTCTGTCCGCTGTGCCGTGATTTCTCGCGGCAGCGGAGTTACGCCCCGGTGTTTCGCCTTTCGCGCCACTCCAAGATGTGCGCGAGGACTTTTGTCTCAAGATGTCAAATGAACAACCAACGATGCTTTAAAAGATAATAGTCTCGGGTCAGACGCAACTAATGACTAAACAGGGTGTGCCTATTCATGGTGAAAACAATATCTTTGAAATGGAAACAAGGAACAGAAACTCTAATAATTTTGCCTTTCCACCGCATTTACCTATCTTATTTATATATACATATAACAATATGCATATGTTTAATATGCATGATATTTCGTATTTGCATGATTGCATAATTAGCCGTTTCCATGGAAAAAGTCCAAAGGTTTAGTCGTTCGACAGAATTTCTCGTGTAATCGATATTTCTAGTGGGCATGTTGGTAGATTAACTATAACTCCTGTCATTGTTTCTATGAATCTGAGCATGTGATAGCAAATAATGTGATCATTCGCTGATTGTGGACAACCACCACATTTCGTCTCGAGAATATTATCGGGAACCATGTTTGTTAAACATGAGCTTCTAAGAAACGAGCGGGTGTCAGTTATAATATGAATGGTTGGCATAGCGATGACATGTACACACGGCTACACATCAAGCTAAACATTTTCAGTTTATGCTGATCTCGCATTTTATAGGATTTCCGCACAATGCGAGTTCAGCTTATACTGGAAATATATAGCTTAATGTGTAGCCGTGTGTACTGTCACCCGTTATGTGATCCCCTTAAACTCAAAGCATTTATTTCAAATAAACCAATTACAGGCACTTTTGAATTGTCAAGGGGTCGGTCAGTCAGAAAGATGAAGTTAGTTGCCTATTCCAACGCGTAGTAGGTTCCTATGGAGAAGAACGGGCAAGAAACTCCACGGACGCTCTTCTAAATCAAAATATACTTACAAAATATTGGTTACATCTCCCTTCGATTGAAGACAGTTCGCCGTTAACTATTATATTATTTCCTATATTTCCGAAGCCTCTGTCATCTCGCTTTTCAACATCATTATCTTTCAGCCGTAAGACATCAATTGCTGCACCTATGCATTCTTTTTTGGACCTAGCATGGCACACTGACAATTCTGTGCTTCATGTATCCAGTAGATCAACCGCTTTTCCAACTTTTGTATTTTTCAGGCTTTAAGATTAAGCCCACGTTCGCACGGATGTAAAAATATCGCGGCGGGATTTTATCGCACACTGGATTTTCAACTCTCGGTGTAAGCCAAACGTTGAGAATCCAAGAGTGCACTCTTGGATTCTCAAGCCCAGCGCGTCGGAAAAACACACTTTTGGATATTCAACTCTCGGCGGTAAACAGAGCGTTGAAAATCCAGCGTGCCAAAAAATCCCGGCGCGATATTTTTCCGTCCGTGCGAATGTGGGGTTAAGTTACAATCGATAAACAAAAAAGAAAGACAATTATGTGAATGAAATGGGTTTTGGGTTCGCATCGGAGCCGGTCACTATTTATACTAACCCGAAACGTAAGTAATTGTGAACTGTTTTAAAACAACCGTCTCTCAACATCCAACACGGATGTTGAGAGACGGTTGTTTTAAAACAGTTGCAGTTGCAGTTGCAACTGCTTTTAACACAAAAGCAGTTCAGGTATTTTACATTACCATTAGTAGTTTTACAGATTAATATAGATAGTTCATTCCGCAAAAATATTTAAATAAAACCGGCCAAGTGCGTGTCGGACCACGCACAATGAAGGGTTCCGTAGTTGGGATGAAATTTTCCCAAGAATAAACTTAACATTGTAGTTGAAAAACATGTTCTCCCATACGGAATGTATGGGAGAACATGTTTTACAAACTGCAAATTTAAGTTGGTCGATTATTACTCGTTAACCTGTAAAGCCTACTTAGCTGTGATAGTTTTCCTTTTAATTTCGTTATACTACTGATGTGATTTTTTTCACAAATCTAAGTACAACCATTTAGCTGGCAGGGAAGGAGCGACAAAAATTAGCACTTTAAAGCTTAATATTTCACAAACGGATTCCTGAATTGCAAAATGGTTTTTACACACCCACAATATTTTTTTGAACGACCTTTCCAACGAAAGCATCCCCACTTTACGTGTAGGGGAGATTTTATATTACCACTTTGTCAGCGTGATTACAGCTTTCTAGTACTAACTATCTCTGAGCTAAGCCGCGGACAGACAGACAGACACACAGACGGACATGGCGAAACTATACTATAAGGGTTCCTTGTTTACTACGGAACCCTAAAAAAAGCGACTCTTGCTACGACACAAAAAAGTGCAATTCAGTCGTGTAACTCTTATATCTTCTGACTACGTTACACTCACTGAATTGGCCCGACAAGTCGAGCCCGCCGCGTACTTGTAGCTTCATACCTTAAATGCGGAGTGCGCCCTCTGTAATATTCTGTGATATTGGTGCGAATAGATGTCTATTTCCATGTGTTGTTTATTTTTAAATTCTTTTGAATTAGACTTTTTTAATTTAGCAAATGGATTAATGAAGATATTGATATGATCTACGAAGTTGTTTACCTAGGTATATCATTAAATTACGAAGATGACGAAGAAATTAATTTTGCACGGAAGCTTCTCGAAGCATTTCAAGAAATTCTACATTTAAGTATACGATTGATGCAACGTCTACGGAAGATAAAATGGCGGCCGACGAGTAACGAAAGAATTTTGTAAAATATGTTGACGGAGACACATAAGTTACATTGACGACAATGTTTTACGATTCCGTCTGGCAGATTATGTTATAGTTTTCGTAATTACTTTAGCGTGTATTCTTTGCAGTCGTCTTCGAGTCTGTTATGTATATTTGTAAGTCCAAAGGTAATGCTGACTATGCACGTGGCGGTGAAATGCAAGATTTTATCTTCTTTGTTTATTTTGGTTACTATCTAAAGCTGTGTCTGGATTTCAATGATAAGCTCTGTGGACTCAAATTATTATCTTATCTTTGTTTCCGCATGAATTGCTTCATCTAATTTGTAAAGGATTCCGGGAAAGATAATTTATAGCACTACTTTGCTACGGTAAAATAATGTGTTCTTGGAATTACTCAGTTAATTAAAGTTAATTATTAACAGCTTAAAGTTATCTATGTACTTACATTCTTTCTGCAGATTTGTTTGAACAAGTAAAGTAATGCATGAGTAACTTGGCTTAGTCAAATAACGCCAATATAAGCATAACGAATAGAATTCACAACTGCAGTTACATTGAACTCGAGTGTATGACGTTGGTGTATGCCTTTTATCGATTTCTTTTTGATTTGTTACACCTATTGTACGTAGCCCATTTCAGGTAACTGCTTGGTTATGTAATAAGCTCCGATACTTGGCATTTCTATAGTATCTGTAGCTAAATGAGTTCGATATATGGATATATGGATAGACTTAGGGAAAGCTCTGGACGTCTTTGGCAAAATATGTGATGATCATAATCATGATGATATTGGTATATAAATGATGTAGACGATTTGCTATGATTCTAAATTTGTTAGATTTTAATTGCTGTCCCAGACAGTCAGTGATTGGTTTGAAAAACATTTTTTTTTTATCAGGACTGTATTAATTAACTACACAAGTATGATTGTCCTCTATTTTAATTTGATGATAAGAATAGTTTTGTCCATTACAATAATAGCTTCGTCTTCCTGTAAACTTGTGAGACAGTCACCAAGGCATTGTGCACATGCCTCATACTTGAATACAGATTTAGCTCAGTGCATCAGTTATTTGGTATTGCTCAGCTTTCATCGAGTTATATTTAGTTTGTTTTGGTGAATATTTTTAGCCTCATTTATAATCGTGATTGGGACATGGTCAATATTTTACGATTCACGTCACGTGTTTGTTACAATAGCATACTGATTAGCTGATTCATTTACTACGCTCAGACGTTCCATAATATTCTAATGACTTTTTTATAGCAATTACTGTGACTCTGTGACGAGATACTCCATCATTATTTTCACAGCTACGGAATCCCCTTTTCTGACTTCTGAAAGTTTGAATGAAGTTGTTACCTGTTGGTAAATGTGTCAAACTTTGCGGGTGTGGATCCCCCGCCTTCGCCTATAGTTGGTTCTGAAAAGGGGACAGTGACGTCGACCTCGACGTATTCAGACGTATCGATAGCTTCGACGCATGCGTAACTATTTGCCGATGTGTGTGTAAAGTATCTGATGGAGCACGCGGTCGGAGCGTGCTCCTCTTTCTGTCTCGCTTGAACCACATATCTGCATCTCCTTCTGTTGCGCGCGGCGCGGCCGGGGAGCACCAGTAACTAGTAAGTTTAAAATACCACCGTAGCGAGGGTTAGCGCTCAGTGGTGATCAAGCTGCGCTTCTGTCCAGTTGAAAGTCTTGCACCGTGTGACGTTCGCTGAAATTGTTGTGACTACATTTTGTATTGTAGATTTGTGGAGGCTGTTAGCTAAATTGAAGCCTTGAGTCCCCGTCAGCTACAGCAGTTGCGAAATTTATATTGAGACTAGGTAAGTAACAAAATATTTGGAGTGCATGAATTTTACCGAATGTGTAAAGCGGAAAAGTAAAGGATTATTACCAAATAAGGATAGCAGGAGTTGATGACATATTAAACTGGAGAACATTCTGGCTTAACTAACGGTTAATAGGCAGCAATGGCCGACTTGTTCATCGGCGGGCGCTTTCTCTCTCGACGGGCCCGCTGCCGCCGCTGGTACTGCTACGTCTGGCAAAACTAAATCACTTTCCATTACACGACTATTCCTTTTGGTGGCGCCTATTATTTATATGGTGCCTACTATTTAAATGGTGCCTACTTTTACTAAATTATATTTTCCATCTTTGTCTTCTAAAGTGCAGATTTGACCAAATGTGTTACAAAAATCACAAAATAAAAATGTGCGTGTCTTCCTTGGAAACATTGTTTTTGCACTTTTCTACTATAATTAGTACAAGCATGTTTCCAAGTTTTAATTATAAACCTCATCTACAAAGTTACTGAAGAATGTCTTACTAAAAATGTTACGCTTGGCTGACCGCTTAATCGGTATGATCCTTTGAATCGTGTCGCTCAAGTTCGTATTCAGTAGTGTTTTCTCATATTTTACCTGCTCCTTTTGGAGAGGCGAGGGTTACTTTTTGTATCGTAAAATGACAATCGACAAACAGGTTATTCTCCGAAACAAGCATTGTATCTATACCAATCTCCAGCAGCTTTACTACACAGCAAAAATGAAATTATGATAACATGTAATTAAAATTGCTGCTAGATGAAAACCATGAATTCAATAAACAGAAATTCTGCGATAACAATACTTGCAATTGATAAATTCGGGCCCCCCTTTTTTTCTTTTTGAACTGTTTATAAATATGGTGGGACGGGTGAACAACCTTCCTTTCATCCATTCTGTAGATGGAAATTTTCCGCAAGTTTAAATAATTTGCTGTCCTTCTGACGTTCTCACGAATTCAGTTGATCAAATAATGTGGACGTCACGAGACCTCTAGTTACCTTACGGCTGTTCATACGAGGAAGCAATATATTATTATGACATAGACCACACACGTGTTCTAAAAATAATAACCATTCACAATGAGAACTCTGATTTATAAAAAATTAGTCCCTAAAACACAACAGAAGAATTGATGTTGGAAATAAATCAAATAGCGGAATCTGGGTCGCGTCCGTCGGATTGTTTGCGCAAAAAATTATGTAGAAGCATCATGAATAAAATATAATGTCACCAATCTGGAAGGA
Source organism: Agrochola macilenta (assembly GCA_916701695.1). Taxonomy (NCBI): domain Eukaryota; kingdom Metazoa; phylum Arthropoda; class Insecta; order Lepidoptera; family Noctuidae; genus Agrochola; species Agrochola macilenta. Next base: position 14,129,832 of record OU753562.1, read on the forward strand.
ACGAATTTAAAAATGAACAACTAGAAAATAACTTTGACTCGTAAAACATTTGTGTACATTTTTACTTATAGTTTTACAAAATACGTGAACGTTTATCAAATCTATTACCCAACGTAGCTGCTTGTTATGAAACAGACGTATACAACGAACTCGGATAGCTTGAGAATGATTGGGAATGAGGAAACCAATACACTCAGTATTGGTTTAGATGTATCATACCAATACCAAATTATGGATATTTGTTTTATCTCCAAATTCAACTGTGGAAGTCCCGCATAAAATATGTCTCATAATACGTATATTTACATTGCTCTTTTCAATGTGAAGAAGGAGCAATATTAGACGTTGAAAGACAGTATTCAACGGTTAAATATCGTCTTTAGACTTTTTTCAGTAACTAGTAACCTTCAAATGTTTCTCATTATACCATTGTATTTCGATATATTCTTCTACTTGGAGTTGAATAGGACGAAGTCAAAACAACTCGATTTTTGTCTTTGCGCAAAATTGGTTAAGGTTGCCATGACTCGTTGATCGGACCTTTTAGATCCTTTGATTGATATTATGATACTAATAGAGGACAAGATATATTGATATACTATTGAATAACAATTCGACCATTTATCTGTTACTAGCCTTTGCCCGCGGCTTTGCCCGCGCCTTCAAAATCACCAATACTTATTACTGTTTTAGGTGAAAATGATCTTTACGCAAACGCAATAACTTGTGAAGTAATTTATCCAAATAAATTCGTAAAATTGAAATGACTGAATGCAAATTTTAAAATTTATGCTTCATCTAAGTTGTGTCGTACTGTACTACCGGGTATTTTAATATCCCTAACTTAAAAAATGCTAAGTTTCTTATACAAACTTTCATCCCCATTAGGACCCAACCCCCTTTAGGATTATTTTTGAAACAAAAAGTAGCCTATGTCCTTTCCCAAGATGCCATATCTATCTTTTTGCCAAATTTTATCAAAAATCGTTCAGTGGTTTAGGTTACATACGAAATATATATATACGGTTATATAACCGTATATATATATTTAAAGTCTGTCTGTCTGTATGTTACCTTTTCATATGAAAAGGTAACATACAGACAGACAGACTTTTGAGTTAATAATAATATATATATATATATATATATTTATAAATAGTAATATATATATTTTACTAGCTTCTGCCCACCAGCCAAAAATTCAAAATTCAAAAGTCATTTATTCAAAATAGGCTGAGAATCAGCACTTTTCGAACGTCAAAATTACATAAGACAGTCCCCCAAAACGCCCACCCTTCAGCCTATAACCTTCCTCGAGAATTGGGCTATCCAACGGAAAAAAAAAACCAACTGGTAGTTGCGGAGATTACCCCCTACTTACAAACTTACAAACAAGTTTTACCTCTTTATAACATTAAGTATAGATATGTAGTATGGATTATTACTTCTAATAAAAGTCGTGTAGAGGTCAAGGATGGTTATAGGAATGCCGCGATTTCTAAGATAACGGCATAAATTAAGAAAGCAGAAAGTTAGAAATCCAGATGGCCTAGACAAAGTGACACTCTACCAGCGATAACGATTTTGGAAAAGTGGTATGACGATATCGAAAGGCTTATGTCAAAGTCGTTGTAGAAATATGAAACGCTTTAAAAGCTACTGCCACGTGTCTAGGTCCACAGGTTAACGGGAAACAAATTAACAATTTAACATTTTCTTTGGCAGATTTGATAAGTGTTGAAAGAAGATAAGATGCTCGCCAGCCCAACAATGGAAATGCAATCGGAGGCTCCCTTGGCCCTGCAGCGCCTGTGGAACTTGACCCGCGCGCGTCTCGCTGGTACCTCAACCGCTCTTGATGTTGAACCAGCTTTCGGCGAATCTTTGCCACCAGCTCAGGTAAATACAATGCCAGATTTCAGAAGATTTCGCATTTTATTTATTTTATTATAAGTTATAAAAGAGAATATTTCAACTAAAAGGTTCAATAGCTTGCTTTTTGTAACAATTTACTTAAAATCTCAATTGTGAAATGTAAATAGTGATTTCAGTAACAGTTTCAATAAATTGAATACAAGTTAACAATTATATTGAAACAACCTTGACTTATATATAATCATGACGTACAACTGAAAGCAGTTACATAGTGGCGATACTTGTTAAAATAGCATATAATATGTTAGTAATGCAGATAAAAATTCAAAGCATACATATCTGTCTTTTAAAGACGGAAATCTCTTAGATTCTTCTACATTCCTCACAAATTTATCATGATATACATAGATACATTTTATATAGTTAATATATGACATGTACTCGTATATCTACAATCACGCAGTAAGTCAAGGGCTACTACTGTTTCGTCCTCTTTTCTTATCAGTGATATACAACGAGTGACATACGTTCTTCTCCATAACTCATTTAAGATAATTGCTATATCTTATACAGATAGTCATACAGTAAATAAATAAATCATGGAATATTATATGGGTCGCATTCTGTTGTAGCAGTATGAGGGTACACCGAAAGCGTCGTTCCCTGCTCCTAGCGACTATGAGAGCGATGGTGAAGAGGCATTCCCGGAGTTAGAGATTCCTGTAAGTATACGAACATATTTTTTTTTAATTTAGAACCAAATGACTTTAGCAAACAATCTTGGCAAGATATTTAGGGCGTGGCTTGACGGAAGAGTTTACGTAAAAAATTACAACACAAACGACGACGTCGAATTTATAAATAGTGTTTCGGGTTTCATGAAACCCAAGTCAATGAGCTTCTACGCTTTCTTATGTTTGGTAAATAAAGAAGCGGATGGCAGTGTTCACTACAATGTTTGGAATTTCGTCATACAACAGCGATGTTTACTAATTTTGTAAAGTATGTCACACGTTTCTCAGCAGTCACGTTTATCGCTTTATCAACGTTGTCTCCCCCGCGTCTAGACACCGGTATAATGAGGTAATCATAATTGATAACACTTCTGAGTAAAGCATCATCATCGTAGACAAACATTCTCTGCATTTGACTGTCAACAAATTGATTTAGCATTTATCACGCTTCGCCTGCTCGCTACTCATGCGGAGGATAAGGTCGATAACGTTAACTTGCTAGGTTTCCGACGACATAAAATTTTAGGAGGTCGTAGCCTTCATGAATGAATTAGGACGCGGGCCGCAACAAGAAGTTCTATCATTTCCTGTACCAAACAATCGCGTAGGTGCAGCGGAATTCGCAGCGACCACCACTATTAGCCGAAATAGCTCGGAGGAAAATTCTCTAAAAATAACTTGTACATTATCCACGGAAGACGTGGACTTTGAAATTAGTGGATAGACGCGATCAACAGATCAATTTGCTTGTGATTGCCGACGCATAGACCATTACTTGCCTATATTACATGAGTTGATATTGTTCACCCCATGTCACACTAATGGGTTCCAATCATGGTTTCAATTCGAATACAATCATGTTGTAGATAACCTCTAAAGGTACATGAGGGTATATGATGTATATTCAAAATGGTGATTGTTATTCACTGACTTGCCTCTACTCTATCGCTGGTAGCAGTGGTAGCTTTCACAAGTTTAGGTATTTCTTTATTTTGAATATAATGAAACTAAACAATGTTTCAATTGAATGACACGGTCGGAAATGAAGAGTTGACAAGAAGTACGACGTAATTTTTCATAATTACACGCTATTGGCAACCGTTTATTAAACATCACATGGGCGCCTAAGCTTTGCCAAGTAGGTGTAGTTATACCTTTTGTTTAGACTTGATTTCTTTATTCTTCCCTCTGACAGCCAGTAGCTCGGTCATTGTACTATAATTAAGATTAGGTTCAATAATTCAAATCGATAAATAAACCGCTATAATGCTTGCAGTCAAAGTGCATTGCGAAAGTTTTGAAGAAGTTTACGAAGATCCAGAATTGCCTGATGTACGAATCTGGGATAAATAAAGTGACATGACTGTGTCGTAGAACGCTGTAATAATGTGTCGTCATTTTTGTAGGAGGCAACCGATGTCCCCAGCAAGGGTTTCTGGTCGGAGAGTGCGTACAATAAGGAGGTCCTGTTGGACGCGAGCACGCTGGGCGATGTCCCCGCCGTGTACCGCGTGCCGCAGCCCGCGCCCCATCAGATGCCCGTCATTGGCGTGTATATCGACCCCCGCGTCAGAACCGGATTCCGTTACAAAGTCAGACCGATGCAGGTGAGACCAGTAATTTTATTTATGTCTAAACATTGTCGCAAATACATACTCGATCGCCGATCTGTGGGAAATTGTCTCATATACCAAAGAAGTGTTGATGATTGCGTTGACTAACCAAATGGACGCAATCCTCCACATTTCGAAGCTTATAAAAAAGAGGCTTAAGTTAATATCAAACTATGAAATGATGACCATTCCTCACCTGATCATATTGAATGTTGCTTAACCATCGACAAATCTGTAATGTGAATCACTCTGGAATCGCTTTTGTACATCAATGTCGAGCTCCCCCTGGGAAACAAGCAGAAAAACGACGAAGATCCATAAAATCGGGCAAAATTATTTGAAACTGGACTGCAAAAGAAACGACTACGTCGATGAAAGAATGCTTTATGAGTTGAATTTGGATAGTCGTAACAGCTGACTTTAGACATGCAATCGTGCTGAACCTTTTTACTTTGTTTTAAAAATAACACTTCCAAAATATATATATACATATATAAGATTTTTATCCTTTACGAATGATTCCTTTCAATTTTGCGAAACAAGCCAAGTAAATCGGTTGTGGTTAGATTAGAACATTTTTGCAAGAATAATCCTTTTCAGAACCAAGAGGATGGTGAGTTTCTTCAAGTCTTACGAAAATGTTCATGGAATAAACGAAAATTCTTGATGTCTGATTGGCCTCTTTTCCATGAATTGTACTTTAAACTGTAAGGCTAATAACAAACCACATTTCTATAAGAATCTTCGCAAAGTTCCATTGTACGTAACCACAATCGATGAGTTCCATACTTATTAATGATTAGTAAGTTGTCTTTCTATTAACTTTCGAACTCGACCGCGATACATAAGGTTGCCATAGAAATGCTTTATAATTTTGATGCACAAACACTAAAAATCATACTCAAAGTTATTTCATCTCTTGTAACTATTTTTGTCTGCAAATTCTTTATAATTAAAGTAAATTTAATTAAAAACACTATTTAACTTGTAATGGAAATGTCTTTGTATACATGTTTTCATTTTCTAAAGCAGTTTAATATTGTAATGGCAACCTTATATCCTGATGTCTAAAGAAGCTGTTATAGGATATTGATTGGCGACCTATCTTTGATCTTTGTGAAAATCAAATTCTGGAACATTCACTAGTCGATTTCAGTAGTCCAGGGGAATTTGGTAAAATTAGAATAGTGGGGAGTTAGTTCAGTGAGTAGCGGTGTCCGTTGCTGATATTTCCAGAGTGAAAATATCATCAACGATCAACATTGTTGACTTGCGTGATTTGCCACTGGTTGTGTGCACCGTTGTAGGCGATGGTATGTGGATCGTCCAGTTTTTCAGACCCTCGCCCAGAGCGGCGTTGACATACAAACTTCAAGAAACCGGCAGAGACCCGACAGGTCGAAAGTGACATACTGGCTGGCAGCATGTTATGTCCATAATAGGTAAACCATAAGTATCATTCATAAGGGCGTTACGCCATTGTTAATCATATCAATGTTCTATTTCAAAAACTTACTTTTGGTGGTCTTGATATGATTATTTTTTTCATTTCATCATGAATGCAAATATAGGAAATTTCAAATTTCATGGTTTATAATTAATCAATCACAATTTTCACACATTTTTTAACACAATCACTTGTAGCGCTAGAACAATGATGACTCGGCAAAATAGTCATAACTGATCACGAACTTGATTTTGAGAAGCAATTAAATGTACTAGTTATTAAATTTCCAAATGTAAATAATTTTCTTCTTTACATATTAAATGAAATAAATAATTTTTAATCTCAGTTTAATTAAGTACAATTAAGAATTAAAATATAATTATGAATCTTTAGTTACTTTAAGTAACACGATGAGTAATGTAGATCTTAATTTTCCAGGCTCTGGATGCTCCTCCCCTATCAGTGAAGCCGAGGTACTTGTTTGGAGGCAAGGCCCTCACCCTGCAATCAATTGGCCGTGGATATGCCCGCCGCCTAACATTCGAGCCTGTTGGATCCAAACTCAATGAGAATGATAACTTCTTCTGGACTGACTCTAGGCCTGAGGGATTTTTGTTTGAGATCGAGGCCGTTTCCGTTGGGGACAAGTTCACGATCTACGACGCTAACCATGAACCTCAGGGCATTTTGGAAGTCGTCCAGCAGCAGGTAATGAACGATTTTGTTGTTTTACAGAATAAATAATTCAGTATTTTGACTTCATTTTAAGGTTCTAAACCAACTCTTTCAATTTGTTTGCAGAAAAATCAAATTGAAGTTGAGCAGAAGATTCACGACAATGGATCCATTGACAAGAAAATCAAAATAAACACCCTTTGCAAAGTTGAGTGGTATGAAAATGATGGTGCTGTGAAATTGGTGCCCGTGACTGGTGTGGCCATCTTGAAGAAGGGCAGAGGAAACGCCACCGTGTCCAGGGTGCTTAACGTCGCCATCGGCATCAAACAGCTGAGGAAGGGATACGAACTCAAGCCTGGCATTGAATCCTCCTCCAGAAGGCGTACCGTCAATGGTGGTGATATTAAAGACATTCCTTGCCAGTATTGCATTGTTGGCTTAGAAAAATATGAGCTGCCCGTTATTGGTAAATATTATTTCTATACTTTTCCTATTGACTGTTTAGCTGTTGCAAGACAACATTCTTAAATATTTGGTCATTACAGGAACCTATGTGGATCCTCGCATCATTCCTGGTTTCTACTACCGCGTCAAGCCGGCCGGTAGCAGGAGGCATCTCTTCGAGGGTCGCAGCATGTTGCTGCAGTCCATCGGCATGGGATACGGAAAGCGCATCACCTTCAAACCCGACACTCTCAATGAGCCAGAGAACTATTTCTGGTCGGATTCGCATCCTGAAGGTCTTGGTGTCGAAACTCGTGCCATCAATCCTGGCATGAAATTCTCCATCACAGGAAATGGGGTTAGTAGTCCAAACATCAGTTTGACTAATAATAATTTCTGGTACAATATTTGTGATGTTGAATTTCATCTAATACGTATTTGACACGGCAGAATGATAATTCAATAACAAAAGCCGGTAACACCCCCTTGGCGAGTGGCCATGATAACGTTCAGAGACGATGAAACTTTCTTTCTGTCAGATTTGTTTACTTCTTTCTATTTATACTGGTGTCAAAGTTCAAGATAGTTTGGCAGAAGGACAATTTCTAATTACATTTTACTTTGGCTTCTAGCCAAGAATATGGGAGTTGATTAAATAACCTTGGCGGTTGTTTTAGGATGCGTTCCTATGTATATACTAATGTTATTTGTTTTGTTTTGCAGGGTCTATTGGGAGAAGCTAGCGTATTCCGTGCAGATTTGCCCCAGGCTGAGGAAAAGACAGATTATGTGGATGTACCAGGGAAGCGAGGACAGGCAGTTGAGAAATATGTCCATGTGGACGTCACATGCCACGTGAAGCTAGCCACCACAGGTGGTGGGTCCGTGGACTCGGAGGTGCATCTCATGAAGGTGTCGGGAGTGGCACTGGTGCGTAAGGATCCGGGTCAGGCCGTCGCCAAATTAGTGAAGGTCTTCAATGTCGGCTTGGATTCACAGTTGAATCTGCTGTTCGCGCACTCACAGACCGAGCTCACCTTCCATCCAATGCCTTAAATAAATCACGAGGCCCGAATGGTGTTGCAATACCCGTGACAATAGTCGTCACACATTGAGGTATTGTAATACTAAAAACATACCTGGCGCGACATAGGTTTCGTCAAATGCCAATCGATTGGTCTTGAGTCTGCAACCGAGAAATGGTCTGAATGTTTGACCGATGCTGTTTGCCATTCGGTTGTATATTCGTGTCAGCTGCTAGCTGAAAAGTATACTTAAGAGCTGCTCGTCATCAAGCTCTCGTTTACCATCATCACTGCGAAGACTGCTATAGTAACGACACAATTATAGGCTGCTATCATAAACGTGACGCACGTCAGTGAAGTTTCTTGGTGGAGTCTACAGCCTGCTACTAAATCCTAAGGCATTTTGTGTTCGTAATTGAAGTTACTATAAGTACTTTCCAAAAGCAGGAATTGATCAGTATTTTAATTTTATTCATTCGTAATGTTTTAATTTGTAATACAATCATAATCAAATTGGAATTTAGAAATTTTGTACCGGAGAGAGTAGTGAAAGACTAGTTTATAATGAGTATTTTACCTTATCGGGACATAATTTAATTTTGTTATTTTCTTCTCGAATATTGTAATACGTTAATCAATAAAACCTATTTGATTGAATTATTTTTTTATCTTGCTTCCCCAAGAAACCCATGAAATCCGAATCCATATCCAGAACCGTAATCAAGACAAAAATAAATGAAAGGCGTAGATGTGAAAATGAAGTAATGCGCTTTCTCATCGAATTAAATCACTGAGTTCGCTGATTTACGATCATGCTGGAAAAGTACCTAGACATCTCTCAGAGTTAAATGGAACTACTCCCATAAGTTTAATATAAAATGCTCTAGATGGCTCTGCTTAAGCTGCATAATAAATGATCTATAGACTAGATGGCGCTGCAACCAACAAAAACATGACAGGAGTTCAAGTGTCGTACTCGTGTTGCCTCCTGTTCTAAATTCAGCAGTATTTCTCCAGATGGCGCTATTCCAATATTGTCAGAGTTTATGAGTTCAGTTGCCTCTACTACGAGCGCACCTCGCAAGCGCCGAGGCGTGTAGAACAAGTTATGACTACGTAGACACAGATACGAGTTGAGTTTAGCGGGAATACTCTGCTTGACTCGGCCGGCGGACGGCAACCGCGCTGGGGGTCTCGACGTCGCACGACACAACTATACGAAAGTCGCGATGTGCCAAATAATAACTGGTAAACAGTGAATTGGTGCGATAACACGATTTATAACACGAATATATTACGAACGGTGAACACCATGGCTGAAGTTAGGTGCGCTAGTGTTTTATTTATGTGCATTTTATATAGTGCCACAAGTTTTAATCTGGAACCGCGGATTCCTGTGATAAAGTTCGGAGAGCCAGGCTCTTATTTTGGATTTTCTGTTGCGGAACACCTCACCGTCAACGGAGATGGAACAAACATAAGTTGGTGAGTGCTGATCATATTAAGCGCAACTTATCTTACAGTAATGAGACGTTATGATGTCATATGTGAAGGTTGCCGCCTTCCATATGCTCAATCGGTCTGTTGATTTTACTTCTTTGAGCGTAGTGTACGAAAACTTATGTTCGAGCGTATTATGAAAATTATCAGAAATGCTTATCAAGAATTTATGAAGCCGTTGTAATTTGCAGTATACCTATACGCTGAGCTCCACTCATGTTAATGTTAGGTAAACTTGTTTAATGAGTTACATTATATGTAACTTGTGGTACTTTGTTTATAAAACAGTCTAGCTAGATGGAGAAGTACATCACGTGGCCATTTTCTTACGAGTACTTTAGTCAAAGAGTACTTACCGAAGTTGAGACAATAGCCTCTTAAAAATACCAATGGTACAATGGTCCTATAAGGGCTTAAACTTGAGCGGAACTCATGAACAAAAAGGTGTCTTCTGGCGTAAACCCTGTCCCTACCTGTCGTACTGGGCGCATTTCAAAGCAGTCAGAAAAAGTACTTACCTGAGAAGTTTGGGTCAAACAAAAATATTTCCATATTCATTAAATAACCCTTAAAGAGAGGAAAGAGTTAACGCTATGTAGTGTTTTTATTTTTAAAATGATGAGAAGGGAGAGTACGGTCTACAAAGTAGTGAAACATTTTGGCAATTTTGAAATAGTTGGCAAAATAGAACGTGCAACACTTCACTCTCAAGTCTTCCGTATCCTCTATCAGCTTCATGAATGAATAAGTACATAAACTGTGGAATATATAATGAATGAACGGAATACATCTCGATACGAGAGCAGGGCTGTGACCTAGTGGGGGGCGGCGCCAGGCCGAGCATTGCACTCAGCTGGCGGAGCTAATTCTGCATCATCACGTGCGTACACTTCGAGAAATGTCACTGATACTGATCGATATGTCACTGATGTCACATCACTGCAGCGAACTGTTTCTGAGATTGTGAGCAGTACCCATATTGAGACTTGTTGTCGGAAGCAGCAATGAAAATCGGTTGCCAAATTAATTTTCTCTAAGTAGGGAATAGATATACGAGTATTAGTAGGAATAGAGAGGATCGTTTCTGCTCAAATAAACTTTTGCGTGTGCTCAATTTTTTTCGAACATATTAGGATAGAATAACTTCATAGATCAGGCAACACGTCTATCTAGTTATTCTTAGATATGGAAATGACTTATAGCTTGGTTAAAACACAGGTGAATACAGACGGGACACTTCAGAGTTTAGGTATGAAGCTACAAGTACGCGGCGGGCCCGTCTTGTTGGGCCAATTCAGTGAGTGTAACGTGGTCAGAAGATCTAAGAGTTCGCGACAGAAAGAGAGGCAACTTCTAGGTGAATATAACTGTAGGTGATTAGCGCTATTGCGACCTGAATTGCACTTTATTGTGTCGTCGCAAGAGTCGCTTTTTATTTGAATGATTTTGCGGGGTATTAATCTGTGGTTAAAATTAACGAGTCAGCTAATTTTGTGTCGAGGCTTATTGCCTGCAATGCTTGGACCCCGTCAAAAAACTCCACTAGACATAAACTTCACCTACAACGGCAAAACCATAGAAGTCGTTCATGAATTTATTTACTCTATACTTGGTCTGTCTATAGACACAAACATTAAATGGAAATCACACATCAAAAAGATAAAATCAAAACTATCCAAATTCACATACGCCCTTGGTGAAGTCAAAAAGACCACTAACCTTAAAACTGCACTCGTTACCTATTATGCCTACGCATATGCGTGGCTCAGCACTTACGGTGTGATATTGTGGGGAAACAGCACATGCACTGAAACTTTTCACATAGCAAGGAAGACTGATAAGAATACTAGTAAATATAGAAGATATCGACAGTTGCAAAACTCATTCCCAAGAAAATAAAATAATTACCCTCCCCTGCCTATACATTCTAGAAATATGCAAATTTGTCCGTAATTACCAACACTTTTACACGACAAGAGAAAAAATATACAGTCAAAATATACATTACGCCATAAAAATAGGTTAAACTTGCCAGCTCTAAGTAAAAAATGCACTCTACAAAAAGAACACAGTCATGTCAAATAAAATATATAATAAATTACCAGAAATAATTAAAGAAGAACAAAAATTTTATACATTCATAAATAAATTAAAACAATTTCTATTATCTTCTCAATGAAAATCTAAATAACAAATTTTAAATTTTATTACAAGTTTTATAAAATAATAACAATATACAGAATAGCAACTAAGTAGTCAAATAAAAGCCCTCTTCCTCTCTCCTACTTTTGCTGTGCCCGACAGGGTCCACAATGATCATATTTTTGTTAAAACCTACCACATAAGTTCACATGTGGAAGCAATAAATATATTGAGTATTGAACTTGCTGAACCAGTACCTACTCTTGAGCAAGCTCCAGGTGAAGAATCTTTTGCTGTTTCTATATGGTAAGTTAGAAAACTTCTCAACATGCACTAGAACTCATATTTTTGAACAAGGGCAGATTCTCAACTGTAAATTTTCTAGATCGAAGCGATCGCTGTCATAATTGCGAGTGATTAGGGTCGCCGCCAAAGGAATTGTTCTAGTTGCCACGACGGAAATGCACTTGGCACATGAAGCCAAGTCATGCATATGTTACGTGAACTCAAATCGAAGATTATTTGCCATTGATCGAAAATACTACTTTCATTGGCTATGTAATACTTTCAACCTCTCTGCTATTATTGCTTTTAGTTTTAATTATTCGGCTGAACAAATATTCATTTCCGTTAGGAAGTTCCGCTTAGCGCTAATTTCTCAATGAAATGTTTTCATTGAGAAATTAGCGCTAAGCGGATGGAATTCCTAGAATTTGCTGTCTCATAGCATACATAGATATGTATAATGACACATCATACTTCATAGGCACTCGATTTTGATGAATCGACGAGGAAAATATTAACGCAAAACTTGAACATGGATTGAGTGTGGTTCTGTTAGTAGATCGGATACTGACCTACTAAGAAACGGGCGCCAGGCGGAAGAAGATGAGATTTGCTCAAAGACTACATTGTACAAATATTTCCTGATTACTGACATAGTCGATGCAATGGACATATCGGTGGATTTGCGCATAGTAATCAGAAAGTCTAACCACTGAATAAGTATATAGCTATTTGATGTGTATATTTGACACAGTGTATTTAATCAATCGTAGTCAGCTAACGGTTGTATCAGCAGACTTTTTGTTTCATCAACGAAAATTGGTGCTGATTCTAGACGCAAAGAATAGGTTAGAACTTTAAAGAAAATATGTAGTATTACTTCGTTAACAAGGAGTAATTTTAGCTTCAATTAACCGCTGAAGTAACCGCTGAAGTGATGACGAACCGATGACGACAGTTCAAAGAACTTTTCAAGAGCAGATCTTATCGAAAAGGAAATTAAGGAACGCAAGTCAGGATGAGTCACAATTTCAGTCTCGTTTACTTTTCACTAGACTAGCTCGAGTATGTCTGAAGCTGGAAGAGATCCAACGTCTCCCCGCGGGTGGCGGTGGCGATATATCCTCGACCCACTCTTTATTTATATCCTGACCGAGATGTCACTGCGCTTGAATTCGCCAAATATTTAATACTACATGTTCTTTTACTCTGTATCTAGGGTTCAAAATTGTTTAGCAAAAGTTGTACGTTGGTTATATAGTTACAAAATTAATGTTAGATGGCGGCGTTGTTTTTGTTTTAAACGGATGTCAACGAACAAAAAATTATTCTACGAATATGTTCTATGAGAACCATGTTTTAATCGAGACGCACATGGAGGATTAATTAAGGATTATATATGTTCCTCTTGTATGTATTTTTGGTTTTATTACTTTGACGAAGAGTTCATGCTCATGTATTTCACAAAAGAACTTTGGAATGATAAAAACAAAATTATTGTTAATTATTATTCATTTTTTTTTCATTTTTTATTAAACAAGTTACAATGACTCATAGATACAATACATTACACATACAACAAACAATACTTACATTAACAATACAATACACAAAGCCCAATATGGTTGATTTTTATTATACTTACTTACAACCATGTTAGTGACTGTATCACTAACATAGTTGCAAGCAAATATAATATACACAAATACACACAACAAAACAATAACTGCTACAGCATTCCAGCTGAGATACGGGAGCAACGACTCACTATACAGCAGTCCAGCCTGTCAGCAATAACTCCCAGGATGCTGTTGGAACTGGCTCGCACCCTGCGCACCAAGGACGCACATCTTTTACGCATTAATGCATAAAAGCAATCAACACGCAAATCCGCAAACATCCCTGATGCGCTACAGAAGCGAGGCAACGCCATCAACACCCTGAAAGCATTATTGTACTGCACGCGAAGGGCACTGTACGACCTTTGCGTAAAATGTACCCACAGGCCACAGGTGTAAAACGAGGAACAGAAGGCTCTAAAAAGTGTTTTTTTAACCTCCGTAGAAGCACGCTTAAACCTGCGGGCAATCATATTCGCTCTGACCGACAGCGCCCTCCGCTCTCTCTCAATATCGTCATCATCCTTAAGGCTAGTGGTCAAAACATTTCCAAGGTACTTGAATGAGTGCACTCTCGATAACGGTACACCATTCATCATTACTGAAGGCACCGTTTCTGGACATTTTCCACCAGCCCCAAACACCATCACGACACTCTTTTGCACATTATACAACAGGCCATGAGCACTGGCGTACCTCTCACACACACTCACCAGTTTCCTCAGGCCACAGACTGAAGCACTGAGCAGCACCATGTCATCTGCATAGCTAATGTTGTTGACACATATGCCATCTATATAACATCCGACTCTGGTGCTACTCAGCTCCCCAATCAACTGGTCCATGTACAGGTTGAAGAGTGTAGGAGAACTCAGACCCCCCTGCCTCACACCTGACTCAAGACCATATGAACTCGAGTAAGCCCCGTCCCACCTAACACTATTGACCTGGTTCCCGTACCAAAATTTAAAAATATTTATAATTTCAGGTGGTAGCTTCGCATCATTAAGCTTTTTCCAGAGAGTGTCATACGAAACCAGATCAAAAGCACTGGACAGGTCGAGGAAACAAGCGTAAACCGGAGTGCTACGGCGTGTGTAGTACTCCACAGCGTGCTTAAAGCCCAATATGGCACTATCGGTAGACAACCCAGGTCGAAATCCAAACTGGTTGTCATGCAATTGAATATGTTTATTTAATTGCGCATTAAGCACGCTGTCCAATACCTTAGACACAACCGTAGCCAGTGAAATAGGTCTATAGTTATTCCTATCAGTCAATAGTCCAGTTTTATTTTTAGCTATGGGCACTACAACTGTTCTCAACATATCCGACGGTATATAAGCATGACTCAAACAAAGATTGTACAATAAAGCCAACACACGCGTCAAATGAGGGCCCGCATACCGAAGATGCTCGATGCTGAGCCCATCATGACCAGGAGACTTCCCCCTTGACATTGACTGTATGATAGAAGCAATGTCTCTGGCAGTAACCCTGACTCCTAATTCCCCTTTGGGCTCAACATCGATCACTGCCTGCGACGGTCCTAACGACGACTTTACCTCAAATTTTGCCTTAAACAGTTCAGCTACTCCCTGCGCATCACTCACACCGTCAACGCACACAGGCACGCTAAACTTATGATTGAGTTTGTTTGTGTTCTTCCAAAACCCACGAAAGTCCTTATTTAAATGACTTGATGCCAGGATATCCATTTTTATCTTATCCTCATGGCTCTGACACCACTTCAACCGAGATTTAAATATACGCTTAGACTCACACATCTCTTCATAGTAACGGCCAGAAGTAGGCCTACCGTAACATGACCATAACACAAACTTAGCCCTAGCAAGCCTGTGCGCGTCGGCAACATATCTATTCCACCCAACAACAACTTTTCGTTTGCACCTCTTACTGTCTCTGCCAATCACCGACGATTCACATAAAGCTCCTACGATTTGCCCATACAACTCATCGATTAGACGTCTATGATTTAAATCAGTGCACGTATGATCACAACAATAGCGGAACTGCATAGGAAAATCTATTAATCTCAGACGCTTATGACACTCAGTATTGTACAATCTAATTTGCGCCAAGTCCCGCTCACCCCACATAATCCTGCTATTTAAATGTTGAGTAGATACACATCTTTTCGATACTATTACATCCAAATTACATTCAATAATTAACGGAAAGTGGTCAGACCACACTACATCATACTGAACAAACACCCTATTAACAGTTTGAGCCGCAGCCCTGGTAACCAAACAGTGGTCAAGCCACCTTGACGACCCGTGAGCCTGACTTATAAACGTGTACGTATCTGATGCTACACCCAAACGCTCAGTGTCTATACACGACCAGTCCTGTTCACTACAGAAGTCCATCAGCTCATCATAAAAACGCTCTGTTGGGTGAGCATTAAAATCCCCCAGTACATAAACGCACTCAAAAAATGTTAATGCTATACAATATTTTTTTTCAAAAATTGCACCTAGTCTTGGAGTAAAAACCATTTGAAACATATTTGCTGACTGAAATCTGTAAAAGTAAAATATTACCTATTGATATAGCTTAGATATCGAGAGACGACACGACGCATGACAAAATATTTGTATTTTCTTATCGACAGCCGCTTTTATTGACGACATCGGGTTTACAATATAGACGTTCACGATGTATAAACTACGTTATCAAATCACGTATTATCATCATCTCTGTATAAATTCAGATCTTAAAGTGAAAATATTATGTCTGTCACAGCACTCTATGTAAATATTGGGTCATAGACTCTGCAAAGTCCCGATAAGTAGATAGTTCGATTACATGGACCACAACCAGTAGTTTAAAAGCCTTGCTTTTATGTAATTTTACCCACAGTTATTATTACCGGCCGTTATCGAGGCTCTATTACTTACAGGATTATGTGTGCACCCCATTATTTTACAAATAAATTACTGGTTATGTCAATAACTTTATGAATACCAAATAATACTGACTGAATTAAAAAGCATTAACATTTTTTTAGTTACAGGTGTAAAGAAGTTTTATGCCTGTAGGTTTACATAGCGATTACGACATTATTTTCTTTAACGACACGTACTTGTATGGTCTTTATGGAGTAAGCGCAGACTATCCCGTATTCTCACATTCCATGAAGGTTTCTTGCACATTCATCAATCTTTATGAATGCCAACACCATAAATAAAGGTTAGAAGACATTTCAGTTCTATTCACCGTACTTTATAGTTTTGAATGTAAATGCACGTACTTCGAATACGGCCTCAACTTCCAAAGTCTTTGAACTAATATCTTGTACGTGGGAGTAATACGTAACTTTAGTAGTTTACACACAAATAGAGACATTTTCTCACCGTTCGACGTGATATTGTAACGTGTTTGTTTATGAAAATACGTGTTTTTGTGCCCTTTTTAAATGTATACAGATTTTTATTGTGTTTGGATGAAAAATAGTTGCCTTATACAGCAGTTTGAATGTAAGAAGGTAATAAAAGTTTCAAGTCTGTTTGACACTCAATTTACGTTTTATATCGTGTAAATAAATAAGTTTTTATTTTGAATGTAAATAGTGGTTAATGACGTGCGTCTCGTTTCAATAATCCCGTGTGTATACGTGGGGCTGTTCCCCCGGTCTTCCAATTAAATTGTTCACACGTCGGGCTCAGCGGGGAGCAACTAACGACGCTACTCTGATGAGTGTCTTTGGGCCAATGCGGGAAATTGAATAACATAAATATTTGAGAAACGATTTGTTACCATTTCAATTTATTTGTATTCGGTTTTGTGGGTTATTTAAAAGTTTAGAACTTTGAATGGTAAATTTAATCTTTTGTTGCACTTCATGAGATATTTGGATAAATGGTACTTACATAAACTACCTAAACTTATGAGATAATTAAGGTTTGTACAGACCAGCGCGACTTGTCGCGCGACGCGACACCGGTTATTGTTATACTGTGAAGTTTTCTTAGAAATTGTATTGTTCGTGTCGCGTCGCGCGACATGTCGCGCTGGTCTGCACAAGCCTTTATGAAAGCTAACAGACACACAGAATAGCAGTGTAAAGCAAATTTATAGCAGAAAATACAGTGATTTATGTATTTCACAGTGTTGATTTAAGGTTTAAAGATGCCTGTATGGTTATTGCCTATTACAGCTTATAGACACGATTACACAAAAAACTTGAGCTGCTTCCACATTCCTGATTATCGTCTGAGAACTTGACTTAACGTGAAGCTCCAATTATGGCGTTTACCCATGATTTACGAGACGTTGGAGGTAAACTATTTGTCCATGGTGTTATCTTAGTAATCGCTCTAACATCCTCATAATGGTGCCTGTAACTGTCCGTAACTCCAGAAATTGTGTTCCAATTATCGGAAGCAACAGCAGCTCGGACTAGATCTTGTTTATATCCCGACGGAACTTATAAATTAGTAGTAAACTGTCCGGCACGACCGGCGACTGTCAAAAATAAAATGTCCAAACAAACTAGAGTCAGGTTCGGAATTTATTGGTTATTTGAAATGTCTCCAGGAGCTTTATGTGTAGCAGATGATCCTTTATCCTGTTCTTATGCAAATATGTATTTGTATAATATTATGTATGTATGCGTCGTCACGGCTTCTCGTAACGGGATAGACAGAATACGAAGTGAGGAAATGCAGCAGGTTTATGTCGTAGCTCGGTGCAGCGCTCGATAATAAGATGTCGGCTTTGAGATCGTAACCTTGCTTGAGGTGACAACTCGCTGGTCTGTCGCCGGCGACCACGATTGCTATCCGTTTGTCTGTCGATTCTCACAACTTTACTAAGCATTTATGGTTAGCGTCTCGTCTAGCGATGTATTTTGTAGAACAAAATAGTCGTTTTCGAAGGAAGGCAACGAGCGAAATGGTTGAATGGGCTGTAAAAGATGATGGAATTTGAGCGTGAAAAGAAAAAAAAAGCTTTAACCTTTTCTCTATCTTTGACATAGGAAACTAACTAAATATAAACGGAACAGTAAAAAAAAAACTAAAATTGCCTGAGAGTTGATGTAAACTAGCTCGTATATTCCAGTAAGTACTAAAGATAGCGCAAGCGCATACTATTTCAGTCAGCTACAAGTAATCATGCTACGCAAATTTGCACTCACTAGATAAATAGCGGCATGCACTCCCATTGATATTTAAATTGTTCTATAATTTACCGTTAGATAATTGTTGGCACCGACTCCATTCTCTTACCCAATAGTACCAATTATTTGATCAAATGCAATTAAAACTATGATTGGCCAATGTTGCGGTTAGAATCGTAGGTATTATCAGAGTGACAGATCTAATTTATAATTATTATGTGCGGTGCACCAATTTGTTCAGATAAGTTGAGATACTGATCGGTGGACCTACAATACCTTAGTTCAGTGGTCGGCAAACCGGGGCTCTTTGGCCTATAGAGAGTGCGGCTCTAGATACGCGCGGGGGTTGGGGTTTCGGTCATTAAGCAAGATATCAAGTTTTATTCAAAATTCTCACTGTATTTCAAAGATATATTTCCGAAGTATCTTCACCAAAAATTAACAGGACATCGAAATTTTTTCATTTACGTACGGCTGTACCTTTCAAAGTATTCCAAGGTTAACTTGTTAATAAAGTAAGATGCCTTCATCATAGTATTATCAGCCTATATGATAATGATGATGAACGCTTCCTACGTCTTACCAAGTTAACTTTAGGAAGCGTTGTGGAGTGAAAGAGGATGGGAGTTTAGGATTAAGAAAAGTATTGAGACAGTTTGGACACACCGACAGTTTTAGCTTTCATAAGAAATCTTAGTCATTATAGTATTGATATTTGGCTCTATTTAAGTTTGCTGACCTCTGCCTAGTTGAACCTAAGGGAACTATATTATTATTTATTGGTGCCGAATCGAAAGAATAGACTTTAGATGTTTGTGTACACATTGAAAAAGAAAAAAAACCATACTTATACCTAGTTTTGTCGAACAAAGATTTTCTGTTTGCGAATAATATTTGACTGGTCCATGTACTTCAAAAACGAGGGTGACCGTTTTGAAGGTTCAAAATCGTGTGCTTATATAGCCTTTTCCTGCTTCGTAATGACACTTCACATGCCCCATGATGCCTCATGAGGGTCTTGAATTTCCCTTTTGTTTAAAAAAAATAAAATAGAAACAAAAGGGAATATCAAGACCCTCATCCTACGGCTCTACAAGAGTATAAATAATCAACTCTTGAACAGTAGTTTCTAAGTTATTACTATGAGGTCGGTAGCACAAGAAGAAATAGAGATGATAGCAAAAAAATAAGCCTATTGAGACGTGATTAACTGTAAATCTAAAGCCACTAAGGCTCCCATCCTATTGACAGTCTTCAAAATTGAAACTAGTCAGCCAAACAAGTACTTTCGAATTATCTCAGTGATTCACTGATTGTCTGACTAATATTATTTATTTTATTTGACTGTAAGTCAATTTATTTTAATTTTGTTTTCATTTATTATTGACATAATCTACTCTTTAAAATGTTTTTATTTTATGAGTTGTATTGCAATTTGTGGTGATGTAAATTATTTTAGCATAATAATATGCACTATTTTAAAGAATCAAGTTTTTTTTCAACTGAACAGACAGCTGTGCTGCTGGGGAGTGTGTTGCGCCACTTCTTCTTCCCAGCTTAAGCACTAGGAAGTGGTGAAGGGCGTTTTTGGGGGACTGTCTTATGTAATTTTGACGTTTGAAAAGTGCTGATTTCTCAGCCTAGTTTGAATAAATGACTTTTGAATTTGAATTTGAATTAAGTATATATCCAAAATGTACGATCGTACATATAACGAACGCTGGTAAAGGGGAAAACAAGAAATAATTAATATTATAAATGCGAAAGTGTTTATTTGTTACGCTTTTACGCTAAAACGGCTTGACGGATTTGGATGAAATTTGGCACTTGGGCAGACCATGACCTGGAAAAGGACATAGAATATCTTTTATCCTGATATTCTTCTAGGATCGAGACTTATGCGGGTGAAACCGCGGGGCGTAGGTAGTTGTTCAATAACTCAATTCTTCAAGTGGTATGGGAGAAAACTTATGTAAGTTATACCCAAAATACACGAACAAAGTCGCGGTCAACAGCTAGTGTACAAGATATAATGATAAAGCTATAGCTTAGATGTATCAGATCTAAGAATATAATGTAAATCGGTGCACACACATTGTTAGTAGGCCGCGTATTTCTGAACATTGTGAATGTGCGCACATCCAGTCGCGATTCGACTTGTATTGTTTATTGCAGATATGGAAGATAACATTTAGATTCCATTTGAGATTGTAGCCTTGTATATAGTATTGTGTGCTTATCAGGGTATGTAACTGTTGCATGTAAGAAGTTAAGTGGACTGTGTAAGTTGTTATTATAGTTTGCTGGCTTGGTTCACGAAATTCAAGCCTTCACTGCACTGGGTCTGAAGATGTACCTTTTCATCCCATTTGAACTTCCACTATATGGATATTCTTGAAGGAGGCCTATCAGCATTTGACACCTTTTGGCTGATATGATTTCGATGATGATTACATTTTAACTTAGTAAGTACATATAAAGTTTAACAAATTCTAAATTAAATTCCGATTTCGACGAAGATATCATCTAAAATAAGAGATTCCCTAACACACCTGTAGATACCCATAGATTTATTCCTAAAATTCTAAACTGAAGGTATGTCTGACAGGCTTTCATTACAACCGACTATAAAACGAAATGACGAATACACGACATAGGCAGTAAACAATTCAAGATCAAGTAAGTGCATGGGCCAGTACGTCCGCCCACCTTGCGTAGGCGCCGGCCCGACAACTGCGCACTCAACCAGTCCTCGAACCTGCACTAGCCTCACACAAACAACTAACTCAACATCGACTTTATTCAAATTAACGCCCGACAACCTCAAGACCCTCAAGTAGAGCAATGATCACCAGTCTCAAAATGTCGCAATCTCCGGGTAATTATCACTGTAATGGATATTATAGCCTTAATAACAACTTCAGACATTCTACCTGTGTACAGTAATTGATGGTTAAGACATATTTTATTTGAGTAAAGTAAGTTAACGCTGTGCGCATGCGGGAAGCGTTATTATAAGTACCGGTTAGTGGATAATAAAATTTAATTAAAATGTGTACTGTTGACTTTTGAGTTGATTGTAGTAGTTATGAATGTAAACAGCACATCAAAGTGCATAAAATACTTTGAACAGTAAGAAAATATACCTTTAATAAGTATGTTTATATATTTAAAGGTTTATGTATTTATTTAAGTATTTGTTAATTTATTACGTTATACGTTTAGGTATATTTTAATATTTTTAGACTACGCAAATTCATATTTTTCTCGTTTTATCTCACACACTATTGTCTACATTTCTTTCTCATTTCTCCTTTCGCAGGTCTGCTGGAAGAAATTTCTTAAGAAATAAGCAGTACCTTTGTACTCAAATTATAATTATGTCGTATCTCTATGTATTTTACTGTGTGTACATAAATAATAAAATTCTGTAGAAGCAAACGCGTCGCGCGACATTGGATGAATTCAAATATAGATTTTCTGCAATAAATTCGACGTGATTCATGTCTTTTAAATATGGAAGATATATGACTATTAAGGTTATTTTTATTGCATCTATGCAGGCGAGTGAGTAGCCGCCAAAGTCCGCGCTTCATTGGAAGCAATTGATATGCAGAATGCGACTCAATCACACGGCAGCTGCCTCCATTGAATTAATCAATCACTTCGATTATTACACTGTATGAATAAAGCTACTTTGTGCTCTTGAGAGGGTAAACATCATACTGGTGTTTATAATTAAGAAACTAACTTCGTTAGAGGTCTGCCGTTATCTTTTGATTACGTTAAAAAAAAAAATACGTGTCCAATATTTTTTAAGTACCTGAGAGACAAACATTTTTTTTTGTCATCCTCCCTATTTGGTCAAGTCTTACCTAAAAGCTATATGAGTTTGACTTCCATGCTCAGCAAAATACTTAAAAAGGTTCAAAACGTATAATTTGTTCAGAGCTCTTAAATTTGATTTGTAACGAAAAGCTCTAACAATCGATACAAAAAGCTCCTGAAACAAAAACAAGATAATACATCTTCATAACAATAGAAAGAGTTGATAAATAAACCAAGATCACAGAGGTCAAGCTGTAGGCGAAAGTAATGTCCCTACTTTCAGCCTTCAGGATATCGGGAATTATATTGACTCGTCGATTGTGAGTACCGATATAGATTTCTTCTCGGTCACTATTCACGTGACCTACGACCCGTCGTTCGTTACAGTTACTGGTCGTTTACAAGCTACTGATAGTTATTAGTAGTTAAGATAAGGTGAGCTTACAGAAGTGATTCAACTTTGTTATTTGTTGTGGGTTATTTTGTTATTGCTGTGTTTATTTTGGTTTATTTATTTATTTATTTATTGGTAAGGCACCTCAACGACTTACTCACTAAAACATACACATACAAAAATCACATAAAGTTTTAGGTATTGTGAATTCATCACTTACAGAAGTGCACAGCACTAGCAGAGAACTTAATGGTTAAAGGACGTTTTAGTTATCGTTAGTCGATTAAGTTACAAATTAAAAAGAAAAATTAAATAATAATGTTCACAAATATGATGGAAAGTACAGAAATATTTAATTAAATAACAAAAAAGACATAAAAAGAAGGAAATGGAAGTATATACAATACCTATATGTGTGTATATGCATAATATATACTATTTTGTATCGGTACAATTTGTATGTAAGCAAGAACATAGATCGGTTCTTGTTTACATAAAATATAGCCTGAAATATAGCTTCTTGCTTATATAGCTTTAAGTGTAGACCTATGTGGAGCCTTTAATTACTTAGCCACGACTAAGTAATAACAGCCCCACGGATCGATCCATCAGGTTAAGCTACGCTTGCCGGGGTTGGTCCGTGGATGGGTGACCATCTTTACATACCGAGACTTCTCCGTGCCTCGGAAAGCACGTTAAGCCGTAGGTCCCGGCGGTCATTCGTGGATCTATGACAGTCGTCACGGGTCGTTAGAAGCCCTAAAGTGGGACAACCAGTTACCAGTCTTACCAAGGGCGTAGTATTATATTATATGTGCGAAGGGGTATCGTATTACCCAGATACTGGGTTGTAGAGGTCAGAAAGGCAGTCGCTCCATGTAAAATACTAGTATTCAGCTGCATTAGCTGCCGGTTAGACTGGAAGCCGACCCCCCATAGTTGGGAAAAGGCTAAGCCAAGTGTAGACATGTGATGCATGACTATGTAATGCAGTGCATTCTATGCATTTTCTGGGGTATTAAAAACATTTTTAAATTAACGTAGAGAAGGAAATAAAACATATTTGGAACATCCTACTGCGGACTGCATTTTATCACGTAAGCCGCGAAAAAACGGACAAGAAACGCGACCGGTATCCGTATGAAGGCAATTACAGATCATTAAACCAAAAAAAAAATGGTTTCGGATTGAGTATACTGTTGAAGTTTTTATTCGGATTGAATGTCAGATTCGCGCAATAGTTCGATAGCGTTATCGAAGTAACCTAATTCGGGCACATCTGTCCTTATTGCGATAGATAGCGCCGTGATACTTTACTCACTATCTCTGAAATGTTATTGTTGCTAAAGCAGAAATCTATTTGTAAAACGTTGTATGATACTGAAATATCTTTGAGTGTTTTTGATTGGAAGTTCAAATAATTTTATTACAGTTAAGCGGAGTTAACATACCCATGAAAATAATTCTTTAAAATAAAAATGGATATAAAACATTCCACACTATCAAATGAGTAATACTGTAACGGTATGGGTAAGTAATGGTTGAACAAAACTGATTAACTCAAATAATTAAGTTTAACTGTCCGAGCTGTCAGCAAGACAAGTAAAGGTTTTTGTCATATTACACTCAGCTCTTTGTTCCAAAGCGAAAACTTAGAGTTGGAATATTTCGAGCGGCACGCTCACGTTCCAAACATCGCCGGTTTCTTTTATTAGTTTATTTTTTGTGGCAGGTCTTTACGCGGCGAGCTTATTTCTTTTTGTTGGAGGCCAGCCTTGTATGGCCTGTAGCCTTCGTTAGCGCGTGCAAGGTCACAGCCATTTGCTCCCTCATTGGATATAATATCTTTAAGCTTTTTGTAGACCATAGAACCAGAATAATTTGTGGTCAACTTAAGCCATTCCCTGAGAGAACCTATAACTTTAATTTAGTTGATTCGTCTTGATCGTTACAGAAACCGGTCTTACAGTAATTAAATAATTTACAAGGCGATAAAATAAAAAGCTTATAAAACCTTATAGGTTTATGAGTAAAGAAAACGATGGCGATGTGGTTCATGCATTATTGCTTCATTATACAATTAATTATTAATTTTATTCAATCTTAATAACCGGCGCGGCAGTTACTGGTGATAACGATATAAAAACGTGGAGTTTTCGTTAATTTATCTGTTATCGTAGAGAGATTAGCAGTGATAATCCAACTGATATCGTGTAGCCACGGTCGCCCCCTGTTTGTTTAACTCAAGGTAAAGCGTAGGTATGACGCTATCGCGAACCTTTAGGGACAGATTGTAAACGAGCGATATTACCTAATCGTTTAGAAAACTTTGGTAATATCGCTAACATACCTTCCTTCTTTACTACGCTTGGATAGGAACGGCCTGGTGACGGGACCATCACGGGCCACTGCTCGCTGAACAAACCCTTCCACACAATGGGCATAACGGACAGTCCTCTGTGCAGGGCGTGCGTGGAGGCTTAGGAAACCGTCGCGCACGTGCTTTTTGAATGCACAGAGAGAACAGAGACCCTCGGGACACCCAGGTCTTTTACAGATGTTCTGAACAGACTAGGAGATTTAATTAATTTCTGGAGGTAGGTGGGCTGGTTGGAATAACCACCAACGGCCGCTATGGCTCACGCACAATGGTCCACTGAAGGACTAAGTGCGGAAACCAAACTCCATAACATCGAACATACCTTCCTTAATTATAAGGAATTGGTGTTAATGACGAACTTACCTACTCAATTAAGTGCATCAAAATAATGAAAGCTAAAATATAAAAAAGTCTATTGGAAGTTTGTGTCGCTTCCCTTCCAAAGGAATCAAAAGTAATGGTCTTGTCATGTTCTTTAATTTATGTAAGCTGCGGTTTATTTTTTTTTTTATCTTTTGGCTGTCAACTTGTCACACATTTCTCTGCTCATAATTACATGTTACAATTAAACCTTTCTTTTTTGAAAACGTCGGCATTTCTCTCTCGAAAAAAACAAACTGTGAACTAATTACATGGATTCATCTTCACTTCATATTTGTTCATGACGCGTCGCCAACGAAGACCCATTTAAAAAGCGATTTAGCGAGGCGAGCGACACGACATGATATTTTCTCCTCAAATGAGCTGAGTTCCCAGGCTATTGTCGACAAGCCGCCTTTTAAGGAGACCCGCGCTACAGGCGGATCTCAAACCAGATTCTTACGTTTAATCTCACCCGTTTTTCGGACAACTTTTAGCGCTGATAACTTTATATCGCAGTTATTTCATGTAAAGTTTTCCTTTTTGGACGACACTGTAATTATGGTGAGACACTGAAATTGGGCAGATACATAACTATAGGTAATAAACATTTCGGAAAAACGTTATATTTTACCCACTAGAGCGTACCACTTTCATATGAAAACGTGATTTGCATGCATTACCTGTGTATGTAATATTGGGAAGTATGAGTGTAAATCGCGTTTGATGATGCCTTATTCGTGATTTGAGAATAACTACGCAGCCTTATAATCACGGACGAAGAGTTAGTACCTAGAGAGGCAATAAAGTGTGGGAGTGAGGTATTAATCGCAACTCCCTGTGTGTGCCTCCCGAGGGGCGCAGGCGCACATTCCCTCTAATTGGACGTCTGCGCAGCGTCGCCCAGTATGGTATCGAACCTCTGTACGACAGTGACCACTTTCGCTAACTCCCATACTTCGGCTTCTTTCGCGAAATAAACTGGATTTTTACTGACCCATAAAATGAACATTTATTTTAATTTATAAAAACATTTCTGAACCCCAATTACCTCAATTTTATTGCTTGCTTATCGTTTTATATTTTTACGTCCATTTCAGGTGGAGATGTTTCTTCGAATTGGTATTTTAATATTAAAGTCTCACATCTAATTTACTCATTCGAAATTATTATCCCACTGTGTGTTTTAATTTGAGATATGAGAGGAATGCTATAAAATGTTGATAGTAAACGTTAGGATGTCATAACTTATTCCGAATTTACGAAGCCACCGATTTTAGTTTTGTTGCTTTATATCTTTTGAACTATAACTCAAAACAGCGATTTGAGTAGACCCTAAAAATAATAGATTTTGAGTTAGTTATTTAATTCTTTTACGTTTTTTCATACCTAAAACAATGTAGTGGTAAAAATTCTTCGAAAAATTCTAAGGCAATAAATTCATTGGCTATGTTCAAGTTCGGGCTGTTAATTTTCTTTTTATTTGAAGCAGTTCGTGATTGAAGCGGAGTTAGAAACAATAGTATGTTATTGTTACAACTTGAAGGAGCCAGTAACCCGCGGCTTTATTGTCAAGAGTTTTTGTTTCGCTCTCAATACGTACCAGTATTAGTTCAAGGTTGGTCGCCGAGTCATTGACTTTCGAACACTTCAGAAGTTTATTGAATATTAAGTTTATGTTAAGAATATTTATGACGATAGTGAGAAAGCGTAGTTAGCAGGTATGAATTGGTCAGTAAATAAATAGAAACCTGAGTAAGATCACATCGTAAATACTATTTACGAACTCACTATCATGAACAATAAAATCCGGAGCGAGCGACCAACGTAACATAATAAGATTTCTGGTCCGCGATACAAAGGGGCCTACATATCGCATCAGCTCATTTTACACCTAGTTAAGCCCGCTTCTCCTACCATCGGCGGCCATTGTGTATAGCCCCCTTGTTATGGTAAATAGTTGGCCTCGGGCCTCCTCAGGCCTCCTCCTTGTGATTGCGGCCACTAAGACTTGTTAGTGTTTTCAATGGGATTATTATTGTGGCGATTGTTAGGCTGAGCTTGAGCTCGGGAATGTATTAAGAGCTTTGTGAAGAAGTCTGTTTGGTTAGTTCATGGCTGTTTTTGATAGCTTTAGAAAGGATGAGTCGTTTGCTGTAAGTACTATCTGAGCCTGGTCATAATTATGAACAAGTAGCAGTAAGCAGTAATCGAATTGATTCATTGCCGACTTCCTATAAATATGTTGCTGATGATTTACTTTGTATCTGATCGTTCAAACATGATGCGTATTCCAAGATTTGGAAGAAACTACATTTCAAGAACATTATCTTTCTTTTCGATCTACTAGAATAACGAAAGTGATAGTTACGTGACTTCTCGGAATAGCTCACAATTTTCGAGTAGCTTTTAGCTTTTCGGCGAGCTTATTTCTTTTTGTTGGAGGCCAGCCTTGTATGGCCTGTAGCCTTCGTTAGCGCGTGCAAGGTCACAGCCATTTGCTCCCTCATTGGATATAATATCTTTAAGCTTTTTGTAGACCATAGAACCAGAATAATTTGTGGTCAACTTAAGCCATTCCCTGAGAGAACCTATAACTTTAATTTAGTTGATTCGTCTTGATCGTTACAGAAACCGGTCTTACAGTAATTAAATAATTTACAAGGCGATAAAATAAAAAGCTTATAAAACCTTATAGGTTTATGAGTAAAGAAAACGATGGCGATGTGGTTCATGCATTATTGCTTCATTATACAATTAATTATTAATTTTATTCAATCTTAATAACCGGCGCGGCAGTTACTGGTGATAACGATATAAAAACGTGGAGTTTTCGTTAATTTATCTGTTATCGTAGAGAGATTAGCAGTGATAATCCAACTGATATCGTGTAGCCACGGTCGCCCCCTGTTTGTTTAACTCAAGGTAAAGCGTAGGTATGACGCTATCGCGAACCTTTAGGGACAGATTGTAAACGAGCGATATTACCTAATCGTTTAGAAAACTTTGGTAATATCGCTAACATACCTTCCTTCTTTACTACGCTTGGATAGGAACGGCCTGGTGACGGGACCATCACGGGCCACTGCTCGCTGAACAAACCCTTCCACACAATGGGCATAACGGACAGTCCTCTGTGCAGGGCGTGCGTGGAGGCTTAGGAAACCGTCGCGCACGTGCTTTTTGAATGCACAGAGAGAACAGAGACCCTCGGGACACCCAGGTCTTTTACAGATGTTCTGAACAGACTAGGAGATTTAATTAATTTCTGGAGGTAGGTGGGCTGGTTGGAATAACCACCAACGGCCGCTATGGCTCACGCACAATGGTCCACTGAAGGACTAAGTGCGGAAACCAAACTCCATAACATCGAACATACCTTCCTTAATTATAAGGAATTGGTGTTAATGACGAACTTACCTACTCAATTAAGTGCATCAAAATAATGAAAGCTAAAATATAAAAAAGTCTATTGGAAGTTTGTGTCGCTTCCCTTCCAAAGGAATCAAAAGTAATGGTCTTGTCATGTTCTTTAATTTATGTAAGCTGCGGTTTATTTTTTTTTTTATCTTTTGGCTGTCAACTTGTCACACATTTCTCTGCTCATAATTACATGTTACAATTAAACCTTTCTTTTTTGAAAACGTCGGCATTTCTCTCTCGAAAAAAACAAACTGTGAACTAATTACATGGATTCATCTTCACTTCATATTTGTTCATGACGCGTCGCCAACGAAGACCCATTTAAAAAGCGATTTAGCGAGGCGAGCGACACGACATGATATTTTCTCCTCAAATGAGCTGAGTTCCCAGGCTATTGTCGACAAGCCGCCTTTTAAGGAGACCCGCGCTACAGGCGGATCTCAAACCAGATTCTTACGTTTAATCTCACCCGTTTTTCGGACAACTTTTAGCGCTGATAACTTTATATCGCAGTTATTTCATGTAAAGTTTTCCTTTTTGGACGACACTGTAATTATGGTGAGACACTGAAATTGGGCAGATACATAACTATAGGTAATAAACATTTCGGAAAAACGTTATATTTTACCCACTAGAGCGTACCACTTTCATATGAAAACGTGATTTGCATGCATTACCTGTGTATGTAATATTGGGAAGTATGAGTGTAAATCGCGTTTGATGATGCCTTATTCGTGATTTGAGAATAACTACGCAGCCTTATAATCACGGACGAAGAGTTAGTACCTAGAGAGGCAATAAAGTGTGGGAGTGAGGTATTAATCGCAACTCCCTGTGTGTGCCTCCCGAGGGGCGCAGGCGCACATTCCCTCTAATTGGACGTCTGCGCAGCGTCGCCCAGTATGGTATCGAACCTCTGTACGACAGTGACCACTTTCGCTAACTCCCATACTTCGGCTTCTTTCGCGAAATAAACTGGATTTTTACTGACCCATAAAATGAACATTTATTTTAATTTATAAAAACATTTCTGAACCCCAATTACCTCAATTTTATTGCTTGCTTATCGTTTTATATTTTTACGTCCATTTCAGGTGGAGATGTTTCTTCGAATTGGTATTTTAATATTAAAGTCTCACATCTAATTTACTCATTCGAAATTATTATCCCACTGTGTGTTTTAATTTGAGATATGAGAGGAATGCTATAAAATGTTGATAGTAAACGTTAGGATGTCATAACTTATTCCGAATTTACGAAGCCACCGATTTTAGTTTTGTTGCTTTATATCTTTTGAACTATAACTCAAAACAGCGATTTGAGTAGACCCTAAAAATAATAGATTTTGAGTTAGTTATTTAATTCTTTTACGTTTTTTCATACCTAAAACAATGTAGTGGTAAAAATTCTTCGAAAAATTCTAAGGCAATAAATTCATTGGCTATGTTCAAGTTCGGGCTGTTAATTTTCTTTTTATTTGAAGCAGTTCGTGATTGAAGCGGAGTTAGAAACAATAGTATGTTATTGTTACAACTTGAAGGAGCCAGTAACCCGCGGCTTTATTGTCAAGAGTTTTTGTTTCGCTCTCAATACGTACCAGTATTAGTTCAAGGTTGGTCGCCGAGTCATTGACTTTCGAACACTTCAGAAGTTTATTGAATATTAAGTTTATGTTAAGAATATTTATGACGATAGTGAGAAAGCGTAGTTAGCAGGTATGAATTGGTCAGTAAATAAATAGAAACCTGAGTAAGATCACATCGTAAATACTATTTACGAACTCACTATCATGAACAATAAAATCCGGAGCGAGCGACCAACGTAACATAATAAGATTTCTGGTCCGCGATACAAAGGGGCCTACATATCGCATCAGCTCATTTTACACCTAGTTAAGCCCGCTTCTCCTACCATCGGCGGCCATTGTGTATAGCCCCCTTGTTATGGTAAATAGTTGGCCTCGGGCCTCCTCAGGCCTCCTCCTTGTGATTGCGGCCACTAAGACTTGTTAGTGTTTTCAATGGGATTATTATTGTGGCGATTGTTAGGCTGAGCTTGAGCTCGGGAATGTATTAAGAGCTTTGTGAAGAAGTCTGTTTGGTTAGTTCATGGCTGTTTTTGATAGCTTTAGAAAGGATGAGTCGTTTGCTGTAAGTACTATCTGAGCCTGGTCATAATTATGAACAAGTAGCAGTAAGCAGTAATCGAATTGATTCATTGCCGACTTCCTATAAATATGTTGCTGATGATTTACTTTGTATCTGATCGTTCAAACATGATGCGTATTCCAAGATTTGGAAGAAACTACATTTCAAGAACATTATCTTTCTTTTCGATCTACTAGAATAACGAAAGTGATAGTTACGTGACTTCTCGGAATAGCTCACAATTTTCGAGTAACACCCTGTTGAACACAATAGGGACAGGTAGAACCCCAACAAGGTGTACCGCGGTTTGAGATATTGCCGTTATTTTGTAAACAAGGGTAGTTGCGTGCTTTCGGATATTTTTGGTAATTATCCCTGTGTCATTTGATTGCAGACTCATAGTTGGATGCTGTTGAGTTTCTTAAAACTTCGCTGAAATTATATGTAGATGTTGAGTGCTGTTTAGCTTTTGTTATTGTAATAATAAATATCTAAACGTAAGTAGACCGTGAATATGAAACAAAGTGGATTAGTGCAAAAACGAAACAGATAAAGCGTTATATACACCATTTGCTGCTCGATTTGCTTTCTGATTTTCTATTAACAGAACTCCTTAGATATTCAGTCAAATAATTTAACAAGACTTCAAAGTAAATGAATGCAACAACATCGAGACAATGTTTTGTCTTCAAGTCAAAACCAACACAAATCAATTTGTTGAATGGCTTACTGCTAAATTATTCCGCCATACTGTTGATTTATATTATCACTTTATAGAATTTACAATCTCTTAAATTCTATATTATTGTTTATAAGTTTACAAGGGCATTCATTATAAAATAATATTTTCATATATCTACAAAGGTAAAGTAAAATAACATGATGATAAGTTGAATCAGTGTTGTTACTATCAGATAAGCATCAGATATCTCTTCTATAAGTAAGATGAGTGTTTGCCTACACTGTGGATGACGCCAGCGAAGTGTGCATGTATGTTTGTATGGTTGTGTGTGTGTGTGTGTGTGTGTGTGTGTGTGGGTGTGTGTGTGTGTGTGTGTGTGAGCACAGGAAGTGAGGATGCGTTTATTTATTCATCTGCTATAAGTTTTCGTTAATAATTCCTCTTGTCGTTGACTCATTGATAAGCTTGTTTACAAGACAATGTTGCAACTTCTAATTATAGCTAGGAATATGAAACAGATAATTTTCAACATTTGAACTCAACTTATTAGCGATAATGTGGATTTCCTTAACTTATTCATGAACTCATTATTATTCTTGATTACTATTTGATTAAGAGCTGCAAGTTGTAAGTCAACTTAGAATCAAGTTCTCATAAAAGTTATACACAGTATCTGTTCACTTGTTAAATGAGTTTATTACTGTCACTGGCTTTTCAGTTACATGTTTTCTTATTTTGAGCTTTACCACAAACAATGTAAGGTTCATAGCCCTTAAAAAGTTTCCCCGATAATTTTCTAAGTTTCTAGCTATAAATACAAGGAGAGTTGTCAATCAGCACCGCAATTATTCGTCTTACATGATTAACAGCGGATGTTAATTCATTAGCTGTCGTTGCCGGTTGTCACAGATAACTTAAGAATCTTGTTCTATCGGTAAGTAGACTGCTTTCGTAAGAGAGATATCATGGCTTTGATGGAGCGTGTGAGGATGAATGGGAAATATAGAGCGCTGATGCTGTCATTGATTCTTTACACGAAGCGTGATCTTGTATTCAGATCTAGGCAGCTTATCTAATCCTAGTAAAAAAAAATCGTAGTAATGGTTATACAGATAACCATTTATTAGAGAGCTTATTGCCATTTAGAGGGAAGCCGATTGAAGGCTTGTGCAGACCAGCGCGACTTGTCGCGCGACGCGACACGAACAATACAATTTCTAAGAAAACTTCACAGTATAACAATAACCGGTGTCGCGTCGCGCGACAAGCCGCGCTGGTCTGCACAAGCCTTGATTGGATATCAAAACGAAGGGAAACTTTTTATTAAAGGTAGATCCTTTATCATGAAAGTCAATCGAACCCCGCTTAATATTCCCCATAAAATCATATCACTACGCAACGCCTAACTCTTTATTGCTTTAAAAAACGCACTGTGTTCGATTTTCAATGTTGAAAATCCAACAGTGCGCTTCTGTAATAGACTCAGGCATCCAGGCGTCCTAAAAAATATCTTATTGATTTTATTTATACTCAAGGGCTCTATAATACGTTAATTTGCTCGTAATTGGACGAAGTATTCTGTGTAGCCTTTTAAGGTGACCGATCATGGTTAGCGGAGTCAGAATCATCCATTATGCGCACTCCGCTATATTGTAGTGTAGTGTAATTTAAAATAATTCTATGTTAAACAAATGCTGATCCCAAGACCATTAGTAACGCAGACTAGTCTGATGAGGATTTATTTACGTACTTACAAGTGTACAACACATTGTTTGAATTCTTTTAATACCTACGTAGTTAAGATTTGCATTGCAAATTGCGGTGTACAAATTGTACGTACATCGTTAAGAGGTATACATCAGTTTGTTTTTCTTGTTCTGTGAACTTTCAACCTATGCCACGAAATGAGTTTATTCAACCAATGCCACAAAATGGGTTTAACAATCTGTTTATTTTAAAAAATATATTTTAAATAAAATAAAAAATATTAATATTTAACTAAAGTCAAAAGGCCAAATAGCCATCTTGGTTACTTACGCTACCAATACATCTGCAATAATAATATGAAGATGGTTTTGTATTAAAACATGTTTATTTTTCGTACATGACACATCTTTGTGATATTTTCCAAGAATACTTCTCAAGGCTGATGATTCGCTCAGGTCAAAGTCTTCTTTTGACCCTATGAGAAATCAAGTTCTATTATGCCAAGTTGTATATATGAATTAATAAATATTTGAAATCGCATCTTAGTTACCCAAACCGGCTCTCTTTATGTAGATAGACAAGCAATATATTTTTTTAGTCATGAACAGGTTTTTGTACATTTTTGCTGAAGAAGAAAAAAATGCTCCGCTATGTCAATCAAAGGAAGATGTAGTTGCTAACTTAGATTGTATGTGATTTGTTCCTCATACCATTACAACTAAAAACTGAGACGGACTTAAAAACAAAGATTTCAATCGTAGATTTACCCTGCCGCGTCAAAAGATGGTCGCGTTTCTGTTTCGTTTTGACCCCATGACATGACACCTCTGAGACAGACAGTGTCGCAGATACTTGACTTGATTGTCATGGAAACGCCATTGTTATGTGTGAGCTCGTTCCTCTCAATAAGGACGATTTTTCGTGCGACTTAGTACAGTGAGGGCAAATCTACGATTTAAATGTTTGCTTAAAAAGCGCGAAACCATTAAAATAATTCCTTCTCCAATAATAATAAGCTACAACCAACTTCTAATGCGCTACCGTTGCTCGCCTAAACGCGTGTAATAGCGTTGCAAGCGCACGTCAGAACGGAGCCCTTGTGCTGTCTGTCGGCAAAATACCTTGTAGCAGAAGGCAAATAACACTTGGTTGGTAACCGGACTGGTTATATCGCGCGCAGTAATACCCCACTAGTTTACCTTAATGTCGGAATTCGCTTTTAATTGAACGGAGCAGTAAAGTAGACAGGCTGCGTCTGCGCAGGCCGGCGGTTAATGCAAGGATGCGTTTGCTAATCTGATGTGCTTACGGCGTGTCGTGTGATAGGATTGGCTGCGACGGGCTAGTTCCTTCATAGGTTTGCTTTTAGATTTAATTCAAATGCAGAATTTATTAATAACTAGCTGTGACTGACCGCGTCCACTTACCCAGTCTCCGGTTTACAAAATGCTTTATGTCCTTCTCCAAATGCAATTTAACGCTTCTGCTAAAATGAACAACATTTTTACATTGTATCGTAATGTATTTAATTATAAACTAACACAACATGAAAATATTATATAAATAAATAAATTAATTGTTCAAAATTGCAAATCCATGGTTCTGAAGTTTTATAAAAAATTTAATTCAATATTTAGGTACAATAGCACCGAAAATGTCAAGAAAATAAAAAATGTTATATTATCACTTCAATAAAGTTGGGTACACCGATACAAATGTCAAAAAATTACATATTTGTCAAAATTCAATAAAAAGTAGGTACCAACGACATACCTAAATTATTATTTTTAATCGATAAATGGTATAAACCTAGTTTGGGAACCTTAGTCGAGGGGCGAAGCGCCAACCCCGGTCGCCACGCCCCCTTGCGGGGGCGTCCGTACGGGCGTCGTACTTTAGGATACCTACCGCTAGAACTGTCATCATTTGCATTATCGCAATTTGCTAATCATACATACTACGTTGTGAGAAGTAAGTGTAAGTAGGTACTGCACAGTGTTGCCAGATGCATTGAACCTAATATCTGTAGTAGAAACTGCTAAAATCTGTATTTATATCTGTATGCTATTTTAACTTGAAATCTGTATTAAATCTGTATGTATGGTCAAAAGAACCGAAACAGAATAATATACCTACTTACCGTATGCAGTCAAATTACTTTATTCTGCTTATTTTGAAAAAGAAGTGAATAGATTTGACTCATCACCTACCTCGACCTCGACCTCCACGACACAGTTACTGGATAACACAATACCCCTTGATAAAACTGGTTGTCACATTTTTGGGATTTTTTATTGTGCATCAATTTCAATTACCAGTAAAAGTTTGTACGATATTAATTATTTACGATAAATGCATCACGAGCGCACAGTATTTTGGAGAACACGCAAAAATCTTTAATTGGCGGATACCCCGTTTGAAAAATATACTACCAATCGCGATTTATTTACTTAAGTTCCGTTTTAAAGCAGATTATGGCTATTTAATCAATAGAATTAGAAAATTCTGTATAAAAATCTGTATCCAGTGCTTACCTGTATCATAAATCGAAAATCTGTATAAATACGGAGAAATCTGTATATATGGCAACACTGGTACTGCATATCCTTCTGACATAGTTCCTTATCACCTCTTACAACGCCCATGGGAAGTGATGACCTGTGAGTGTGAAGGCCGCGGCCGATATTATGTCATAGGCAATTTAATTAGGTCTTTGTTAAAAACATTATAATTTGCAGAACAATGTTGATTGTATCATACCTATTTCATATTTGCAAGTAAATAGCTAATCATCCACGATGTTTATCAAGCCGTATGTAGGTTGATGTGTTGAGCAAAAGTATGGCGATTCAACTTCGTCTAAGGATGACTGCCCAGTGACCGGCGTCCATATAACTTGTCCACATTATGTACTGTTAGATGGCGCTAATGGGGCTCAAGCGCATCTAGGAGTACCCATCTTCTTGAAATTACTGGGAAGGGTATTAGATGAGAGGTATTTACCTAATCACCATATATTACAGTTTACGTCATTAACTTCAAAATATTTTGTGCTGAAACAGAAGGTTACTACTTAGAAAACCATTTGATTGTTCGTTAGGTAACTCTTATTCACATTTCTTGATTCTGTATTGGTGACATCAAAACAGTGAGATGCTCAAAGTTAGACATAAGTTATTATTAATATTCCATCCTCATTATAACAAAACATGATCGTAAGTAATATTAGGGCTTCATATTGACACAGGTCGTCCGCTCACCTTGACTTACAAAAACACATTTACGTAATAAAAACTTAGAAAGTAATCCGCCCATCGCATCACATTCGATTCAGTCGCCGTCGCGTCGTCCATCGCCTGGCATAACCTGACAAGTTTTTCCAACCCATTGACGGACCACGTCAATCCGTTATTCCACGACTAGTTTTTAACTTTTTACCACATTTGTACAATGTTATTCGTTTTATATAACTGTGCTTCTAATGGGTGTTAGTTTTTCCTGGGCGGTATCGAGGGCGCATCTATAATTGATCACATGTTGTACGGATAACATGAAGATTGCTCTTGTACCGTACGATTTGAACGTTTTTTGTTCGATAATCGTCGTGTATTGATTGTAAAGTGATTGCGTGGCCTTGTTGCGATACCAATAAAGTAATTTATAAACATGCTGTACTTACCTATCTATTAAAAATATAACTTCAAATAAATTACTCCAAACTGGTCGAGTTCATAGAATGACGTTTCATCATCATTTGCGGAGGTTCATCATTATTTAGTTGAGTCGGTTTATAGCGTGGTATAAATCATGGAGGCCTCAAGGTAGCCGCGGCTGCTACATTAGTTTGGTCGGCGTATGCGCAAGATTAGTATGCATTAGTGTGTCTCGTTACTCATAATGATGTGCGTATAATGAAACGCAATAATGTAAGCATAGAGACGGGAACTTCTACCGGTAAAAGTTTATAGACGCTTCATTTGTACCTATTGGATTTCCTCGGAAAAGTTTTTAAGAAGTAAATAGGTAGGTAGCATAGACAAACTGTGTTGTTTGATAAACAAAGTGCTTGGATACTTAAGTCTAGCCAATACACTTTTCCGCCAAGAACATAAACATAGATTTTCCATTACGTATTGTCTCAGTCTGACTTTTGTAACATGGAATATTTCCATTTGTCTGTCTTTTCTACCATTTCTTAAAAACACAAACATTAATTTGGAAAGGCAAATTAATCGTCAGTTCTCGAGACAAACCTTATATCGACATCACT
This sequence comes from Agrochola macilenta, assembly GCA_916701695.1. NCBI lineage: Eukaryota > Metazoa > Arthropoda > Insecta > Lepidoptera > Noctuidae > Agrochola > Agrochola macilenta. The sequence continues at coordinate 14,167,531 of OU753562.1, forward strand.
ATCCCTTTTCGTAAATTAAAATACGTAATGCATGAGATGTACCGCCATACTCCTCCGAAAATAAATTTGTTTTCTGAGGCTATCAGCTCTCGTATTTATTGCCAGGACACGCTTCAAAAAGGAATGCTGCAATTAAAAAGACCGGTTGCTGAATTGCGTCATCCTGGACCCTCTGTTTTATTTTTGGCAGTTTTTATCAAAGAACATTACGAACTTGCGAGCAGCATGGACTGTCTTTGTGAAGGAACATGTGTGTGTTTTGTTCATTAATTATGGTTATAACGTGGGGTATGTTCATGTTTGGCTGTGGTTAAAGTTAAAAGTAGTTGGATAAGAATCTTAGCTAGCCTAACAATTGGCCATAGTTTTTAATAGGTGTTGAAAGACTTGAAAGAACCTGGTATTTTTCTGAGGTATTATTTTTATTTCTAACTAGCTGCCTGTACTTCATCTACGGCGCACCTACCTTTCTACCTACCTTACCCTACCTACAAACCGTACCTTACCTACCTACTTACTCTACTTACCCTACCCTACCTACAAACCGTACCTTACATACCTACCTACTCTACATACATACCTACTCTACCAACCTTATCTACATACATACCTACCTACCTACCTACCTACCCTACCTACACACCTACCTACCTACCGTACCTACCTACCTACCTACTTACCTACCTATCTACCTACCTATCGTTCCTACATACCTACTTACATATCTATCTACCTACCTACCTTCCCTACCATCACCTACCCATCCTAAGAACCTTCTTCTGATAATAACGAACACAACAAAAAAAGAATTAGCGAAATTGGTCCAGCCGTTCACGCGTGATGCCGTGACCAAGGGAAATAGGGATTAATTTTTATATATTTACTAGCTAACCCGGCGAACTTTGTTCTGCATTCAATCAAATATTTAAAAAACATCCATCCTACCCTACCTACCCTACCTACCCTACATACCCTACCTACCCTACCCTACGTACCCTACCTAACCTACCTGCCCTACCTACCCTACCTGCCCTACCTGCCCTACCTGCCCTACCTACCCTACCTACCCTACCTAAATCGGTAATTCGGCTAAATCGGTTCAGCCGTTCTTGAGTTATAAATAGTGTAACTAACACGACTATCTTTTATATATATAGATATGATTTAATGCAGCGTCTATTTGAGTTCAAAGATAATAATTACTATGCAAACAGTAATAACGAATCTTGGGGATCTAAGGGTCAACCATTTTATATAGAGCTCAAGTGCGTACCTTCATCAACAATCTCCTTAATCAAAAATATACTAACATCAGAGGTAAAATTGTTTGTTTGTAAGACGTAACCTCTTGAAGTACTGATCCGATTTCAAAAATTATTTCAGTGATAGTAATTTACACTATTGCCACAGTTCCATATTTATGCTGTGCTATTGCCGAGTGTCATATGATGTTTTATGGACGGATGAAGACGCGGGCAGAATCTAGTATTAAAATAATTTGAATAATGATAAGTTACTACCACATTACTAGTGCTTTTTTTACTATAGCTGTTATAACTAACCCGAAGTTTTATAATCCCACATAGCGTAGAAATGTAACACTCTATCATGTGATACGCTTGCATAACTTTTAGGATTACGGTAATAATATCTTTTACAATGCTCAACATCATTTGGTATCTTTTACGAGCTCCGTGCAGTAAAAGTTTACACCTAAGCATTACTCTTTTCACGTTATGATTGACAATAACTTGTGTTATTGCAGCTTTAATGCCTTCATATAAAGATATGTGACGTCAGAGTCTTATTCATTACCTTCTGAAACTATCATAAAACTTTTTGAGCGATGTATCTTAAAATAAAACGCGATCTTTGCTTATAAGGAATAGATAGCACACCAAACATTGCTAGCCTGGTTTACAAATATGGTTTGAAGCAATCTAAAATAATAACGGAAGAACCCTGACCGGGAATGTGCATCATGACCTTAGACTTAGAAGATAACACAAGTTGTACTTTTATTGACAGCTGAAGATTTTTAGCAGTTCTAGGCTGTTACCATGAGCATGTTGTCATGAGCTAAGGAAAGAAAGCCAATATTTTAGGCGCTAATATAAAAACATGAGATTCTGATTACCGAGTCCAACAATGTAGGAATTGGGATATTTATTTCAATAGGGGAGCTAGCTTATATCTCTCAATAACTATAAATAGACTCATACATTATGTATTGTTAGTTATAGAAACTAATAAATAGATTACGAGTATCTACGTGAATTTTATTACAGGATTTACTTTCGGAAAAGCGGGCTGGACGAGTAGGGGAAGACCAAAGAAACGATGGACTGTGTGAAAGGTGATATATGGCTAGAAAGGCAGTGACTATGTAGATGACGACTAAAAGACAGGTATGGAAGAAAAAGCCATGTTGCGCCGACCACGAATAATTTGGGAAAAATTATGACTACACACCTAAACCTCTTTTTCTGATCCATGCGACATGTTCGTGAACGGGCGCCGGCGCCGTCAGCGGCGACTGATCATCTCTTAGCTGCCACGGCTTATTTTAATTTTTGAATTGTATTTGTTTTTTATTACGGACGCTTTTAATGTGCACGTCTTTCTACATTGTTCTCAGATGTATAGTTACAACATGAATGATGTAACCAATATTTTGTAAAAAAAAACTGGTTTAAAAGAGTTTCCGTGGAGTTTCTTGCCCGTTCTTCTCCATAGGAACCTACTACGCATTGGAATGGGCAACTAGCTTTATATTTCTGACAGACCGACCTATTGACAATTCAAAAGTAATTGGTTTATTGGAAATAAATTAATAATGAGTTGAGTTGAGTTTTCCGAGGAAAAGAGGATTAGGTATGATCTTACGGAAATAGAGATGAAATGAGATCACTATTCACTGAATGCTTTTAATTCCAAATGATTCATTCGTTTTACAAGTAAATTATCCCGTTAATTAAATGTACATTCAATTTTGATCGGTAACGGAAACTGCTAATGAAATTAATTGCAATAAATACTTATTCAAACGCAGGACTATTAAATAGTTATTGTTGATAGCGGCCAATCAATTAGTTTTGTAACTTACAGTTTAATTATTAATGGAATAATAAAACTGTAATAGGAATATTATTATTATTGAAGGTGTATAAAGTTAAAGGTCGTATGTTTACTGTTTTTCACGAGAATAATTTCAGACTCAGACTGAACAGTCAGAGCTTATTCAGTTCCAACAAGGTTACTAGAATTAATTTTTATTGATAGATAAGGCATGTTTATGGTTGTGTGTCATACTGTAGTGTGTTCTAGTCATAGAACTAAGTATGTATTTGAGAGCACGTAGAATATACGTTACTCACTACTTCGTAACACATTAACCTATTTTTCATGGCGTAGTGAAAAATTCTAAACATTAAAGCAAGCGCTCCCGTTCTATATATATTATCTATATTATAGTTATGGGATGTTTGTCCTAATCTCGAATTAGTGGATCAGCTAGCTCGAGTTCATTCACCCCGCGGTACATAAGTGTCAGCTGTTATTTATGTGCATAAATGTATTAGCATAATACATTTCAATTATATTGCACGTCAACTTGGCGCAAGGCGATTTGAATATCGACCTCACGACTGTCTCTTCTGAGGTATAAAACGAAATTATGTTTATTTTATACATAAATAAATATTAGGTGTAACTTTACAATAGCTGGCCCTTTTTCGCCCACTCTCGAAAGTTTCTAAGAAAATTCTTAAACTTAAACTTTCACCTATCGGGTTTCGTTTGCACAGCGTTTGTTATCATAATAAGTACATCCGTTTCTGTGCTTTTTTTTTTTTATTTCAACAGAATTATTAAACAGTAGCGCAACATCTCTTTCATAATATGTTGAATAATTTTCTCCATCTCATGTAATGAATGTTTTGACTGATGACGTGTTCTGAAATCAAACACGATAACATAATAATATTTAAGATTTTTTCACAAAACATTTCTTTCAGCGATGTTGGATTGGAACCCAACGCGGCTTTCATTTTCTAGTCCAATTCATTAAATTGTATTGCCTATTTGATGGATTACTCACAGCAATACGGTTTACGTAGCCATAGGAAAATAAACACATTTATTTTTACAAATTGAAAGTATAATGTTAGGATAAGTGACCGATTCATACCGCCATGTCCCTTGCTCAGAAAGGTAATATGCCTTATAAAAACGTCGTTCATGCCGATAAAACGCGTGTGGTTAGCACTTAAAGTACTGCTATTAGGGCAGGTGCGTTATTTCTGCAGCATCTTGGCACCTCGACACTGCAAACTGTGCCCTGCCAGGAATTTGCGTGGGAGATATACCCGTTCGCTGTCGCCATGTTTTTCTGACGCCTCGTTCGATTTGAAATTCGAATTTTCTCTTTTCGATTGAATAACTCGGGCCCTTTTGTTGTGATGCCGTCAAGTATCATTGTAATCGGCTAGATGCACATTGAAATTGTTGACTGTAATAAATTGGTTTAATTTAATTTTGGTTTGAGCTCGTGCGGTGTTCGTTAAAGCACGACAATAAGTTTCAACAAAATGTTTAATTTCATTCCGATTTGAAATAAAACATTATTTAGTTTTTATGGAAGAGAAGGTTATGTGTGTGTTGTGTTGTGTTGATTTGAGTTGTGTTGGAGAGACATAAAGATCATTTATTTGTCCAAAACATGAGTATACACACACATGGCATGCAAGATGTTACAATTTAATTGTATCACAGTACGCTAGACATTACGTTCATCTAAACTTTGTCTTACGCAAAATTTACGTTAGTGAAACCGCATTGTACGCTTTCAAAATGCAGACATCGATCATGTCTTCAAATTACAGCTAAAATGCGAAACGATTTCTACAAAGCCCAGAATTATCGTTAAGTAAAGTTCATACAAAATGAATGGTATTAATCCCACGCATTATTAGGTGCAGTAATGCCTACAGACAGCCGGCTATGATTTGACCGTTGCTTGTAATTACGTGTCGTAAATCGGCCGTATCAACGTTTGCGGGAATCACTATCGAATGCAGTTCCGATTATTACACGCCTTAGCACCTCCTACGGTTCGTATCATTCAATTTATTGATTTCCGTTTAATTTTACTATCGTGATATCTGTATCTACGAAATGCTGTGCGATATCTTTTATGAATTGCTTTGGAAGAGTCCCTATTCCTAATATCCTCAAACATGGTTTTTTCATTCCTCAATCAATCGCCTTCTACGAAACTTGGGCGTTTAACTTAAGTATCGATAAGTTTAATAAGCTCTACAGCAGAAAACACTGCTTATTACGCAAGGAAGAAAAAAGCTTAAACGAGCTTAAACGCGAACCAACATAAACATTAAGTGCGTCCATGTACCAACACGCCAAAAGTGTTATCTCCAACATTACGTTATGTACCGCTTAATGATTAAATGTTCGCCGCAAAAAGTGACAACGAAGCTTTCGGAATCCCCATTAAGACGCTCCTCAATCCTGATGGTGGCTGCAGTAATAATCGATTGTCGAAGAAGCGTGCACATCACCATATCTGATAATTAATCATGCACTTATAAGGCCTTCACTACAAAATTATCATCCGTAATAAGCTGCGGACAGCGATTTATTACTGAAACAACATGTGAAATATCGCTCTCGGTACACAAGAAAGCTTTTTGTTCTACCAAAAGCCGTAAAAATTGCAATCGCGATGATAATATTAAACATTCACGGCTGAATTGCATTCATAATTAAACATCTGTGTTTTTGTCTGACATGTGTCAATGTTTTCCAGGAAATTCGTACAATGTGCATGCTGATTTCTTTTATGTGTCGGATTGAGAGATGACTTCGAGCAGCAGTTATTGAAAATTATGATCTTTATCGATTCTTTCTTATGTCAATATGCAATGGAAATGCTATCACGACTTTCAACCTCAAATATCGTTCATTGTTCCTAAAATTATTGGTAGTTTGTAGCAATTAAGCGGTAGACCATAATAGCCCCTGGGACGAAAACAACAAGTGGTTTTACTGTTATCTTTGTTCCATTACCAACAACAGCTTCAGGAGAAATTCGAGATATCCTCGGTAGCGGCGAGTTAAATATAAAAGTAAATTAACTGAGTTAATGTTCCTCCCGACACAATTTATCCTCGGGAAATAATTGAACTTGTACTAAAATACCCGACGAAGGCGCGGCTACATTTACTTATGTTTGTTCTCCGTATTTGTTGTCGACCACTGTAATCACGTCATTATTTTGTTAAATTCGTTTTTTGTGGAACTCGATTGTTTACAAGCCTTTAATGCCATCGTATTATCTATCCCTGGCATTTTTATCTCTTCAGCGATAAACATCAAATCAATTGAGAATGCCACAGATTTATATTTCGACATGACATCCCCAGGGCCGTTATTGCTGGTTGATACAATAGGGATGATACCTGGGTAAAAAAAAAAAAAATCTAATTAGTCCGTCAGTCAGATAATAAAAAAATATTAGACACGTATTTTTTGCTTTATCATATTAATAAAAAATTACTTAGATAAAACGCATTTTAGGTTTGGGAGTGGGGGTCGCTACGTCACTAGTATGCATAAAATCTACATACTCGTGACGTCGTGGCACATTTTACCTCAATGTATCTTTAGATTACGTAAAAAAATAAAAAATACGTGTCCATATTTTTTTTATAATCTCAAAGACGGACATATAAAAATACAAAAAAAAAAAAAAATTCGTCGTCCCTATTGCAATAGCCAACATTACTAAAATAATTTTACTGCAATTTTTTTTATTGCAGAACAGTAATTTATTAGTATCTTTGTTGTAACGTAACTTATACAACTACTTTGATGTCGCAAGACGCTAGCGTGTGTGCGATTCATCAGAATTTTATTGTCAGCTTTACGACTTTCCCTAATTCGATACAAAGTCTTGATGTCTTGACGTTCTTGAAATATTTATGCACGTTGTTTACTTATAACCTAAATACGTCTCGTAATGTATGAGCACCGACATTCTAGAATCAAGTGTATCAAGAATTTAGATAAAGACCGGATAAATTGCATTCAGTAAAAAGCCATAAAACTATTTCTAACTTCAACAAGGAATGTTTAGTCCTCAAAGAATGCTTCGTTAAAGGGAATTACGTAGAAACGCATTCCATTTACAAAGAAGGTGTTGTTTTTTTGTCCGTATGTATTTGTATCTGGGTCCGTTTTAACCACGACGTCATTGTTCTCGTCACGGCTACGAGAATGTCTCACTAATTTACTACAGCCACGGGCAAGGACCGGGCTATTCCCGTTCTACAATGATCCGACAATCTCCCTGAGAGATATACCGGCGCTTGATCATTAATTAGTGTAAAAGCTTCTTAATAAAGCGATTTAAAAGCTATGAAACGGCAGCCCTTTATGAGTTTCATTTAGATAAGAAGATTTATTGATGGTGCATCGGTGCGGTACTTAATTCAAGTTTGAGTAACAAATGAAAGTTTATTGGAGAAGTTAAGATAGTTTCTCGAGTGTTTTATGCTTAAATGTTGTTGCTGTTTTGGTCGAGCCTTGCGGAGTAGTTAGACAAACTTCGCACTGGAATAAATCGTAGAGTTTTGCTGCAAAAACGAATGCTGTCTGTTCTAATCGATCTGATTCTACTTATTTCTGTGGTCAAATAAGCCGTCTCATTTCACGTTACTACGAGTATATATGACTTCGCCATCAAATATAACAAAAGCTCCATTAAATCCGTACGGACAATGTCTCCCCGGATTGGATTCCCCCAGTCACGTCCTAGTGACTGGCGTGAAGAGCAGCACAATAGCTCTTCGGGGTGGTCACATCAAATAAATTAACGTCACACTGACAGAAAACGAAAGAGAATTTAATTATTTCATTCCATTTCACCCCAGTTCGTAGCAGATTCGATTACGAAAACTATTTAACCTTTTTGTTTATGCTCAAGCCACGATCATTGTATAAACTGTAGTTTATTGTGGAATAAATTTTGTATTGTTATTTGTTATTTAAAGTTCATTTCCTTTGTTTTAGGTAAGTTGTCTGCATGTAACAGTTATTCATCCTTGAGCTGGCAACCCACGTGGCGAGTATTAATATTCAAGATTATAATTTATTCGTCTGATCAAGATACAGTCATGGCCCGTATGTCGGTATGTTTATCCCGTAGGCTGCGGTACCTACTGACTGGAACAAGTCCAGCGTTGTTCCGTTTTGTTTAGACGAGGGAACACAGCCTGCTTTGTTCCTATTCGTATGAAATTTAGTCTAGCACCTGGCTCTCTGAGGTCACTAGACGGCTGATAATTTAAACCTGGTAAAGGACGTTAATGCCCGTTTTCACCGATAACTTAGGGCTGATTTCACGAGAACCACACGAACTAAGACCTGTCAGTGTACAATATTCCATAACAATTTTGACACTGTCAGCTTTTGAACGCGTTTTAGAAATGCTGATCGCGTTCAGTTTCATCGGAGAAATTCGTGCTGACACTTAAATGAATTCCTAAATAAAAGTGCACTGTTGGATTTTCAACTCTCAGCGCTGAGCCTAGCGTTGAAAATCCAACAGTACACTTTTATTTAGGGATTCATTTAAGTGTCACTTAGTGAAGGTGAAAACGGGCAAAGTGTACCAACTTGATTTTATATCTGCATGAAGTTTATTACTGAGGTTTATCCCCGAATTAAGGGCTCGTTATTCAAATTCGAGTAAACCGTCCTACATTCCTACTGCGAACGAACGACTGACCATCTCGTAATAAAAACCGCACGAATACGAAACAACGAACCCACCATACCCCATAAATAGGTAGAGAAATTAAAGTTAAGCCAGGTAATCTTAATCAGGAACAATTAATTCGCTTTCTAAGGCTTAGTAACGTATTGGTCGGTTCAAAATTCCAAGTAACATCGTAAAATATAGCTCTGTGTAAAACACGAAATAAACTATACACAAATAGAAGTCATATATCGCGTCAAGAGGAAGACGAATTAGTAGAGTAAACACGTCGACAGGCGTTATCTGTTCAACTTATTTATGTACCCGATAAGTTCATGGTAAAATATGAGAAAGTTCCAAATAAAGTATACTAAGTTCGTTCTTTCAGTGTGAAACCGTCGTGTTTAAATATCAAGTAACTTTATTGTACGTGGTACGGGCCCAAATGCCCGATGGTCGTGCACTGTGTTATTCCAATGATATGTGTGGGGGATCGCACAAAAGATTCGCGAACATCTCTGAATAAAGGTATTTCTATGGGAGTCCTTGAATATTGTCATTTGGCCCATTGTGATTTGAATGAGCGAGACTACACTACAATGCGTTGTTGTTCGGAAAGAAGCTTCAAGTTTCAGGAATAGAATATAAATAATAATACTGCTATTAGATGATAAAATTCTGAATAACGTGTATAATTTCAGTCAAAATCTACCTAGCCTTTCCCCAACTGTATTGGGGTCGGCTTCCAGTCTAACCGGATGCAGCTGGATACCAATATTTTACATGGAGCGACTGCCTATCTGACCTCTAAAACCCAGTAACTGGGTAATATGATACCGCTTGGTAAGGTCTAAGGTTGGTTGTCAGACTTTCGGGCTTCTGACGACCCGTAACGACTGTCAACGATCCACGAATGACAACCGGGGCCAACAGCTTAACGTGCTATCCGAGGCTCGGAGGAGTCTCGGTATGTAAATATGGTCACCTATCCACAGACCAACCCGGGCAAGCGTAGCTTAACTTGATGGATCGACCCGTGCGGCAGTTATTACTTAGCCACGAGCTCCTCTCAAAGTGTATATTTGAGTAAAACGGAAATTATAAATGGAATGGAATAGAGTGTGTTCAATTCATTATGAATTCTTCTTATAGGTTTGATAAGCAGACACGAAAAACAAAAAAAGCGTGTCTCTTACAATCCATAAAAAACAAAAATCACAGCACTCAGTGCAAAAACACACGCATCACAAAAATTACTTTCGTCCAATTTGGCACTTTCTCCGACCCTATTGGTGGATCGGCCATCACGCCATCAGTGTAAAGAGATTGTTCCGAATCACTGCACTTCCCTGAATGGTATCTGGGCGTTAATATGCTACATCGAGATGATATTCTTTCTACAGCTGCCTGTCACGGGTAAGTATGAGAGGACGAATACGCACGGGAGCTTATTGAAAATTCGGAAAGTCATAAAAAAAGCGGCGTTAAAAAGCGCTTTCGTGTGAACTAATATACCTTTTCCCATCTTAATGATTGAACGCGCGCTGAAAAGGTGCACGTGCGTACTAGTTCTGATAAAGACGACGACAACGCTCTACAAAGCCGAAGTTATTCAAAACTCGATGTACCATATTATTATCAGCCGGGTACTGTAAGTGCAAACAGATTGTTCCGTGTCAGTGCAATTCCCTGAACGGTATCCGGGCATTAATATAAGACAGGTTTCTTTCTAAAGCTGACTGTCACACAAGAACGCATAGGTCCTTTTAAAGTGCGTGATAAAAAGCGCTATCGTACGAACAAATGTACCTTTTCCCATCTTGTTTAACGAGTGCTGAAAAAGCGCACGTGCACGACAAAGACGACGACAATACGATAAGTCGAACTTTTTTCAAAACTAGACGGCCGATAAACTTGACATGTTAACAGCCGTAGTGTATGTAAGTGCAAAGAGATTGTTTCGCATCAATGCACTTCCCTGTAACTTCTCGAGTTCCCGACAGCCAGGACCGAACCGGCCTACTTTCCGCTCCGATGCATCTGTGTGACCACGTGCCGCCACTTGGAGGGACGCGTGCAGCAAATGGTGCTTGAGAGATATATATTAATGTCTCATTGGCTGTTGTATAGATTGATGTTTCATTTCACAGTTACAGTTTCACAGGACATTTGTTTTTATTAATTGGGGTTGTTTCTTATTTTTGGTTGGGTATTTGGGAAGATAAAAGGAGTGATCATCATTCCAAATTGGATAATGAAACGTAGAATTGGTCATAATCCCAAGCTGAGACTTTAAATACTTACCTACTATGTCCAGAAATGAGTTGAAAAATCGTTCAGAATCATGTATCGTTGAGATCAAAGATTTTTTAATACTTTTTCAATGGTTCTGTTTAAAAAGGTTTAGATATGAGGTTACCATGACACTATGTAACAGACATAACTTCAGCGATGCGTGTGAAAAACACATTTATACACGGCGATGTTCAAACTCGCGACATGACACGTTGGTTCGAAATAGCCATAGACATAGAATACTCACAAAGCAACAACAGCCTGTACTCGAATAATGTAACATTCATAAAATTTAATGGACATCATAGTTTCACAAGCTGCGGCCATCGCTGGCCAGTGTTTTTCTGAACCCATTCATCCGTTTATGTATGTAACGTGTGTAGCGTGTTTATCGTGTGTAAATTCACTTGTCGACACATAGCTGTGTCTTCATCTCGAAACAAAAATGTTTGCTAATAGTGTGTAGAGTAGCTATTCGAGATGGTGCGAAGTTTACAGTGTAAACATTATTCAGAATCTTTCAGGTCATTCATACTATGTTTACGTTTTTCTGTTTCAGAGTGTTTTGTATACGTTCTGTGTTAAAGTCAGACGGGTTTATAACTGAACGCTCGTTCTATTTTTCATTGGCAATGATCGTTGTTTATACCTCCTATAAAGTAATGGATGGACGTGAAAAATCGTGTGAAGATTTTATTCTTTACCTTGAATTGGGATCAGTAGTGAAAATGCGTTGCGTTGTTAAAAATAATCCGTTTGTTAACAAACACGGTTAGACGGATATTTGTTACTGCGAGGGCTTTAATGGAAAAATTACTTAACAGAAAAACGGAAAATTGTTAAAGTCAACCTTTTGTATTTGAGTAAAACACATACGTAACTAGCTAACTGTAAACATATACGAACACTGAACGATTCCATTTTATTTTAATGAAACGTTTGTAACAAGGCGCCAGTAGGCCATACGTTTATAACTTGACATGAATGCGGGTTTTAAGAGCAAAAGTTATTGCCGCACCGGTACCGAGATACTTAGCGTTATCCACAGAACCACCTGTAGGGAAACGTGACTGGCCATACTTATGTATAAATTACTAACAGTCATGTAAGCCTTATTTCTGGGAAGATATTGTAGCGAACGTACGAAATAAAGACGAATGCTAATACGAGTTTGCCGTTACGTTCAGAAATGTAAAACACGAGATGAGTGGTGCCGATGTGTGTCGAAGTAAGACGAGAAACACCGAAGTCAGCTAACACGATGTAGACAAACAATGATCGGGGCGGTCCCCAAGTTTTATCGCATCGCGTTACCTATCCGATGTCTTGCATTTCCGCGGCGTTCGTCGCTGTGTTTAATTTCACTTAGCGATCGCCTCTCTTGTTATTGTGGCCTAGATGCCGTGGAAAGCGGGCCCTGCCCATTATGTACGGCTCCCTAACACGACAAACTTGTATTTTCAATCTGTTTCGACGCGGTACGGTGCGACGCGGTGCGGCGGCGCACTCATAATTCCCTTGTCCGTCTCGCTTAACATCCTGAAAATGAGGCTCACGATTCTCGTGTAGGGATTAGATAGTTATCTGTTTTGTTATCGGTTTAATAGAATATGGTCGTTCATGTCGACAGATTATAACTTGATGGCAGTTTAAACTGTTTATGATGTCTAACAAATACAATTACATAAAGCAGTGATAGACAAGTGGTGTGACCGTCGGACCCAAGGCACGTTTGATTTTTCGGATTCATGTGCGTATTGTTTAATTATCACTTGCTTCAAAAACGGTGAAGGACAACATTGTGAGGAAATCGGCATGCCTGAGAGTTATTTGTCGACGGCATGTGAAGCCAAGTCAGAGGCCCAAGGGCGGCTTTAAAACTCTGACACCAGGTTAGTCACTAACCATACGAAAAGAAGAAGAAGAAGAACAAATACAGTCATCGCGGAAAGATTTTAGAGACTTTCTGCACAGAATTTCAGTTTATTTGATGTTTTCACAATATCTTCAGTTTCAGTTGGATTTTATTCGAACTGTGTAAATAAATAAACTTGAACGCCAGCAAAAAAACGTGAATTGGAGGATGGTATGCGCATCTTTTACACTGACAGTTTTCCATGACCAGTTTGACCATGACCCATCACGAGGGTACTGTATACTTCGTTATGTCACGTCCATGACAGCGACTAAGCATAACGTAAACAATCATTAATATTGCATGTGACATATTCATTTTTCAGACTAATGCAGTAGCTAATTCAATTAAATTAATTGAAAAAGTTCATGCATTATTTAGTATGGTCCTAATTGCAGCCCATTAGTCTGGCTAGGTAAGGTGTAATCGATTTGAAGCCGGGAAATTTTCCACTGGTGTAACGCTTACGCTTGCACGGTTTAGGATCCCGTCTAGTAAGGCCTAAAAGGAGATTTTCAGACGAGGTCTGAAAATCTCCTTTTCCTATTGGTTACTTGATACTCGTACTTTTAGGGCGTCACGGATTGTTATTTAATTTGGCCAATAAATTGTTGGTAGAGAAAATGGACAGTCCATTTAATTATGAAATATAATATAAAGATTTCTACATAACATAACATCACGCTCGTATCCCTGAAGAGTTAGGCAGAGGTGCACCTATAGTACACCTACATTTCGCCAGTTATTTTTAAGTCCCATGTAACAGGTGGCGAGCCTATTGCCATCAACTGGGCACAAAAGATTTCTACATAATGGTTGTTTAACTCTTCTACCAGCTCAATCCACGTGTTAATCCAAGAGATGTTATGCTAGTAGTTATGAGTCAGTAAAACCAGATGTCCCACCGTACCGGGCTATCGGTGACATGTGCGATGTATATAGCCTCACCGCCTGCGCCGATTGACATGCGTTCATGCTAGCGGAAAATAAATGTTGTGTCATCCACAATGCGGATTTATTATTCATCTGTAATTGGACCCACCAGTGCGATTATTTTTTAATTTCTCACTTTTTCATAAGATTATCACTATATATATATATTATTTCACTTAAGAAAATCCATTGGCAAATCATTTACGATCACTGTCAAAATATTTTATTTTTTATTTCTTGCAGCTTATTTGGTATACATACAGGGTATTAGGTGATATTAGGGTAAACATGAATTGCGAACACAAAGGTACAAGGGCTAGTAATTAAAACATAACTTTTCTATACGCGCTATGAAACCACAGTTTCCTGTGTTGCGTAGGGCGACAACAAAATAAAGTCATGGAAACAAAGGACACAAAAAAAAGAAAAAAAGCACTCATCATAATGTTCGAAATTTGAATACAAGCGTTGGGGCGTGAATGAATACACTCTAATTGTGCGCGCCTCAATTTTGAATTTTGATTGCGTGTTCCTTTTATTGTTTTACACGCTTTTGTCTATGCCTTTGTTGTAACACAACATTCGACTATGATTGCTTCGACTCGACTATTTCAATGAATACTTAATATCAAACGATTGTTTGCAGCAGAAGTGGAACTTTTAATTCTTCCAGGAGGAAATCAACTTTATTTATCAATAAACCAAATAGTGCACTCATAAAGCCTTATTCATTACTGTTTTAATTAATGGCAACACAGGAAAAATATATTAAAGGTATATTTATTTTACGACCAAACCTTTTAGAGTAGCAATACATTTAAGGATTATATTACGGAAATTGCAAGTTTACGAGCGTCCAGTACTTTACATCAAGTAGACCACTCAGCTACTTCCCGGTCGATATTTAGGAGCGGCAGTAAACTGGCAACAATGCATCGTAGTCGTAGCACTTGAAGCCTACTGTTACATCGCTTTCATGGCTTTATTGCCTAACGTACGTCGTATATCATGATTTATAGCACGTATCATGTATTCATTTTCAATTTTCTTGGAGGCATTTCACTTGACCGTAGAGGTTCTAAAGTTCTAACAAAAACTTCACTTTTACAGTTCCGTACCCAAAGGTTGCCAAACGGAACCCTATTACTAAGCCTCCGCTGTCAGTCAGTCCATCCGTCCGTCTGTCTGTCAGCAGGCCTGTATCTCATGAACCGTAATTAGACAGTTAAAATTTTCACAGATTGTGTATTCCTCTTGCCACTATAACAATAAATAATAAAAAATAGATAAAGTTAATAATTAAAGGGCAGTCCTCCGATAAATAGATATAAGAAAAGGGTTTTTTTCGGCATTTTTTGCCTCGATCTAAATGCGGTACCGAACCCTTCGTGTGCGACTCGCACTTGGCCGGTTTTTCTTTAAATTCATGCATACTGAGCTTTTTGCATCTTGTCAAAAATCTCCAGATCTAAAACTAAATGTTCCTACGATAAAATATTGAAAACAAGGGAAGCTTCTCTGGATTTTCCAGTTCCATTCATTTTCCTATCCACAAGCCTCTATAAGTTGACAGGTTTTCGACGGAACATTTATCACCGAAACGACTATTTGATTTGCATGCGCGATGCGAAATGGCGCCTGATTGTCATTGTCACTGGCACATAACGTTGCCAATATTTTAGAAACGTGACCGGATGACGCGTGAGGGCTCTGTACGTATGGGTTATTGTCTCTTGCTTTCGGAAGACAAGCTAAGGCTAGGTTCACACTTACTAAAGCGACTCTTGTGCAAAAACTTCATGGAAGTTGTTTTACCGGAGTCGCTATATGCGGAAGCGCGTTTTTGCCAGCACGTCAGGTTTTTGTTTATCCCGAAATCAAGAATGAAAACTATAAATCCTTTTTCATTGGACAGGTTGTTAACCTATGCAAAATTTCCAGGTCTTCCATAGTAATGTGGCGCCGTGAAAGTGGGACAAACTCACTTTCTTATTATATATAATATTATATAATATTAGCAAGGATTAGTAGTTAGTTACTCTTTCTACTGTCTGAATGGGAGTCACGATCCGTGCCAATCGGGAAAGAATTCGAGCCGAGTTAATTTGGTTAGGTTTGCTCTGTCTGTCTTGTCAGTAGAAGTCTGTTCGCCTACTTTCTAGTTTTGCTGGACGATAAAAGGATTCTACGTAATTGTATTAGGTTAAAGTTAGAGCTCTAGGGCACAGAATAAATAAGTAGCAGTACTATATCTCGGTATTGACCTTGAAATAATTACCTACAGCCGCTCGGTATATACACCTTCCGCGTCCGTACGTATTTGTAACTGCCGTTGCGTACTGATATATACACAGAGATTTCGAAGCGCGTCGTTTCGGCCCTTTTCAATGAAGATAGAATACGGTACTGATTTATACTGTGTCTAGGGACACTATTAATATTGGCGTGTTTGTAACTTTGTATTGAGTTTTATGATACATAGTATGTTTTTATGACTGTGAGATAAGATAAGATTTAAACTATCACAAGAATTGTAAAAATCTTATCATAAGCTGCTTCACACTATTAACTGTAACGCCAGATTGCAATAACAATTCTGGTAAACGATAAAGTAGCACATAAAGTTGATTGTCAAGGCTATCAAAAAATAAAGAAATAAATGAAGGTTCACATAACATACATATACGGGGTCAAATTAAACTAATTAGCGAAACTCCGCAGCCGTGAGAGGCATCGAGATTTTTTTTTTTGTCTTATAGCATGACCGTTTTTTATTTTTTCTTTATATCTTCAGTTTTTTCTGGACTATTATCAATTTGGTCACGTGAATACAGTTGGCGTTTCAGGTACAGGGGCCATTGCTACAGCTACCTCTTTAGATTACTCGACCTCTCTTAAAAGTCGATTGTCAGCTGCTGTCCAACAATTTAACAGCCACAGGAAAAATAATGATTTGGTGACAAATTCCGTCGGTTTACGACCGTTTTGTAGTGTACTTACTAGAGTTTTACTAACTAATTTAATTTGACCTTAAAACAAATCCTCTATACAAAGCTGTTCTATTCGAAGCTAGTCTCAATTCCGATGAATATGCGTACTGGTCTCTCCATATAAGGTCGGTATGCTTGTCAGCGCCAGTTGCAACTCGAATTATTAATTAAAATAAGCCCTATGTGGGTCAGCCGGTAATTACGGCGGGTGCTAATGTCACTGGCTAACACCCGGCTAATTTAAACTGCCAGTTAACAGGTTCATGAGGTAACCTACACTAGAGTTCTGGGGCTATGTATTAGCGTGAACCGCCCCACGTTTGGTACGTACGGATAGCAAAAAGTTTGGTGTTGACTAAGTAGGCAGGAATCACAACATAATGTATAATGTTTTTTAGGACGCATTTTTTTTTACTACTACCTGTTGTTGGTCTAGTGGTCACAAGTAATAAGGCTTGTGCAGACCAGCGCGACTTGTCGCGCGACGCGACACGAACAATACAATTTCTAAGAAAACTTCACAGTATAACAATAACCGGTGTCGCGTTAGATTACCGCTTTTGGTTTGGTTGGTTTGGTTGCCGCTTTACTGCTGAGCATGAGTGTGTTCGTGTGTTCGGTTTTTCCATTAGAAATTTCTCAAGTCAGCCCAGAGTCTGGATTTGTGCCCGGTTGATGGCAAACTCAAACTCACTCAAACTCAAAGCATTTATTTCAAATAAACCAATTACAGGCACTTTTGAATTGTCAAGGGGTCGGTCAGTCAGAAAGATGAAGCTAGGTGCCCATTCTAAGGCGTAGTAGGTACGTATGGAGAAGAACGGGCAAGAAACTCCACGGACACTCTTTTAAATCATAATATGGTTACAAAATATTAGTTACATCATTCATGTTGAAGTTATACATGTGAGAACGATGCAAAACGATAAAAGCGTCCGAAACAAAAAAAAAAAAACAAAAATTAAATTAAAATAAACCGTGGTAGCCAAGAGATGACCGGTCCCTACTGACGGCGCCCAATATACGAGTACTCGCCTCCTATTACATGGGATTTGAACATAAGTGCACCTCTGCCTTACCCTTCGGGGAAAACAGGGATGATGTTTATATAATTATTTATTCATTCTGCTAATAGGTTTTATGAAACTATTTTTCCTAGTATCTTTTGTATGTATTTTAGAACTGGCTGTTGTCGGCTTTACTTGAAAAAAAAAAGAAAATTGCCGAAACAAATTCAGGGGTTAAGTTTAGTCGCGGGAAAGTCCGAAAGGTATACCGTGGCCTCTGGCAATTTACGGGCAACTGAAGGAGCACGGGTTGGTTTTAGTCAGTAAGAGTCAACACGCCCTTCCGCTCCACCCAGAGCGGTAGAATCTATTTGAAAATTTCCCAACCAAAAAATTGGGGTTCAGTTTAAGACAACATCAGAAAGTGGTAAGCTGGCTAAATATCCCTTGCTGCTGTACGATAGAGTACTGAGTATCTACTTATTGATAGATAAGCATAATCAGTCTATATTGATCGCACTGCTGGCACGCCTCCTCTCTTCGAGAGGGAGTGGGCTGTAATCCACCACGCGCGCCCAGTGCGGGTTGGTAGATGTCACATGTCTTCGAACAATTAGTTCTAGGACATGCTGGATAATTGATAGATTACTCATACATTTATGTAGCATGTTTACAAATAGAACAATAAATAGTTTTATGTTTCTCGGGCATGGTAATGGACGCCTACAATAGATGGCAGTAACAACGAATATAGTGACATACCTACCGCGATATGGTGCGTTAATGTGAGTGCTTGTGACATTGGATCTATTAAGTGCGTAATAAGTAATAACTCATAGGTATTGTGTTTAAGGTGTATGGTGTACGCGGTTAATAGGAATCGTGACGCACGTCGGTTTACTATTGATAATTGAATTGGCAGTTTTTGTAAAAATTCTGCAGACTTAAACGCTATTGAAAAAGTGTAATACTTATTGCTGGGAAATACATAAAGTTTAATTGGCCGTATTTGGCAGCTTAAGCAGAGATTGATATTGATACAGATGACTCTGCGTGGTTTAGGTATGAAGCTACAAAGTACAGACTAGCGCGACGCGACACCGGTTATACTATAATTCGCTTGAATGGTGTAACGATAGAACGGGTGAACCAATTAAAATACTTGGGGCACTGGGTAACAGCCGATCTGAAAGACCATGTCGACATTGAGCGGGAGCGGAGGGCACTGTCTAAGAGAGCAAATATGATGGCCAGGAGGTTTGTACGTTGTTCAAGTCAAGTTAAAATAACACTTTTCAAAGCTTTCTGCACCTCCCTATACACGTGTAGCCTATGGGCATCATACTCACAAGTTGCTTACAGTGCCCTTCGTGTTCAATACAACAACGCGTTCAGGGCAGTGTTGGGGCTGCCCCGCTTCTGCAGCGCCTCGGGCATGTTTGCGGAAGCGCGCACCGACTGTTTCCATGCCACCATGCGCAAGCGGTGCGCGTCCTTGGTGCGCAGGGTGCGGGCTAGCTCCAACACTGTCCTGGCGATGATTGCTCAGCGACTGGATTACCCCTACGTTGGGCATTGTTGTAGCAGGCATATTACTGGTGCTTGATTTATAATTTTATGTAAGTAATAACTATGTGTGTATTTTTTGTACTTAATATGGGCCAAGGACCTGAAATAAATGAATTTTATTTTATTTTATTTTTTATACCGTGAAGTTTTCTTAGAAATTGTTCGAGTCGCGTCGCGCTGGTCTACACGAAGCTTTACTGGGCCACGGGATAGAAAGAGAGGCAACTTCTAGGTAAATATAACTGTAGGTGATTACCGCTGTGCGACCTGAAGACGTGTCGTAGCAAGAATCGTTTTTTATTTAAATGATTATTTTGTGGAGTGTCCCATCTGTATTAATTTGTGGCTTATGGCAAAACGGTTTAAAATTCCATAAAATTGTTTTAATAAAAACCAAAACAGGAAAACGAAATCAGCCAGTTACTGAGTAACGCGAGTTAACGTTGTGGTTCAAATAAATGCAAAACATTTAAATGATTGTTTTGAGCCGGTGTAGTTGTTTTGAGCCATATGGTATAAACTCTAACTGATATAAGGCCTGAAACTGCGTTACGCGGTTCCATACAAAAGTGCTCCGTTGCGGGGAAACGCGCGGGCGTCCGTCGCGGGGAGGCGGGCCCCGCACCCGCGCCACATGTCCCGCCTCCGTGCGAAGGACGCCCGCGCGGGGGCACGCGCGGTTCCCGCCAGCGGTAACACGCACGGGCTTGTTCAGCCAATAACGCTATGTGATACGGGTCGCACGCACGCTTCGAGAAAACCAAGGATAATGTCTTTCGATACAGAAAGGGTAATTGTGAAAGTGCAGTGTCACCTTGCCATAAAGGACCAATCGAATGAACTATATTAAGTTCTCCATCGACACGACTGTCGTAAGTAAAATAATCCGGTCTTCACGACGGGTACTCGCAACGGGACCCGCGACGGGGACCGTCGCGTTCCCACGGAGCCCATCCGCGTGTCCACGCTGGTAGGCACGTGACGGATGCCCGTCTCGGGCGCCCGCTTAACGCAGTTTCAGGCCTAAGGGTTGGGTGGTTCTTGTTCTTGAACACTTGCAGTAATCAACCGTCACTTATTTATGTAGATATACATTACATCCGAAGAAACTTTACGACTAAGTAAATGCATAAGTGGCTTTTAAAGTAGATTAGCTAATTAAAACGAGAATATAAACATATTTACGCTCATTTTATCGTTTCAAAAGTTGTATTATAGCTTGTAATATATACGTTTTTCAATTAACCTCAAAGTTGTAAAAATGGGAACAGGTACTTAATCAGTTTTCACCTTTTCCCTAATTAAAATGCGAAGTGAATACAATCAGATATGCGCTACAAACGCATAAGACTGCAAAGCATGACTGTAAATAGTAGTAAGTACTAATAAAATTAGCGAGGTATTTAAACACATCCTGTATATTAACCGGAGTAATAAAGGACAACACTATACAGTATGTGCGAAATTTCTCTTTAGTGTAATTAAGTAAATAACTTCATATTTTATATTACAGTTTTCACTCAGCAAATGAAATCGCGTGTTTCAAGGACCAGTAGCTATTTCGCACACCCTTTTTGTCCAGCTTGTGTAGGCTGTATAACATTGTCTCTGTAAGCTGCAGGGCGCGACTGTAAGGCTTGGCGCACGCCACGCCATGCCACAGCGTAATGGCGCTTTTGATTTATAGTCCAAATTAACTACTCTGTGGCTGTAAAAAATTACGCACGATGAGCTTTTGTTTTTTTAATAGAGCGTAAAGGATTTAAATTCAAATTGCCTGTGAACACGGGTATTTAGGTTCCCTAAGGACAGTTTCATAAATAATAAGTAGGTAGGTAGATATACCATGTCCAACTCGACATCAACATCAATTAAAACTTTAAAAATGGTTGCCACTTTCCAGTATTATTTACGTAATTTCCCCGAATTTGGTTAATTTTAAATGCAATATATTACCTGCTAAATTGATTAATAATAATACCAGCCTGTTACTGTCCCACTGCAGGGTAAAGGCCTCTTCTCATACAGAGAAGGCACGAGCATTGATCACCACGCTTGCTCAAAACGGGTTGGTGATTTCAGACTTATATTAACTATAAGTCCAGGTTTCCTCACGATGTTTTCCTTCCCCGATGTCAGAAATGTCCAAGATAAACTCAGAAAGTACATATGAATTGAAAAAGTCACATTGGTACTTGCCCGGATTTGAACCTCGTGCATGAGAGGCGAGGCCTTAACCACTGGGCCATCACGACACTCTAAATTGATCACACGCTAAAATTTATTAATTAGGTTAAAATGCGCGATTCGTTTATTATGGTATCCTGTTTGAACATATGTACGATCGAAGAATTTCATATCTAACCAGTTTGAAAACAAAATTCCGTGAACACGATGACCACATCTGTTACCGGCCCGGTGCTATAGCCGCCGAGCGCTGCAAGCAAGAATAGTCCTTACGGTGGTTAGTTATAAACTTCTTTGTTGGTACCTGCGTTACCTACAGCTGCCTCTTTGGTCTAGTGGTCGCAAGTGTTACTGCTGATTATGAAGTCTTGGGTTCGATTCCCTGGTCGGAAAAAGTGTTATTGGTTTGAGTGTTATCTGTAATTTCTCAGTAGCAGCCTGGAGTCTGGATTTGTGCCAGGGTGATGGCAATAGGCCGGCCCCTATTACATGGGACCTAAAAACATTACTGACTGAATGTGGGTGTACTATAATTTACACCTCAGGGTCTTGTGATACAGGAGCTCCTAGAACAAGAGCCAGGGTTACGCAGATGTTTGTGTCTCTGAAGTGAAAATAAATAAATTACAATTACCTCTGCCCAACCCTTCGGGGAAATAAGGCTTGATGTTATTATCTACATGATTAAATGGTAACTTAATGTATGTGGGTACGAGTAAGGATATTTGTGTCGCTATAGTAAACTCGGTATTTTTGTAATAAATGTGCAAGCAAGTACACATTAAATGGCGTTAAATTAATTAAACCGAGTAAATTTTCCCGTCCGTAAATAACTTTAAAATAATTAATATTCTGTACTTTGAAGAATTTATAATGATTAGTCTATGTGTTTTGCTCATAGGCAAATAACTAGTGATTTGTCCGTACTTTGCGTAATTCTGTGATCTTTTAACTAGGCAAATTATTGCTGTGTGTGGCTCGGGGCGGTATCATATCAATTCATCTTGTGTTGTGCCATGATTTGCTCACTAGGGAAGAGAATAATTTCGTTGCCAGACATTACTGTTTGTTATTAAGTGATAACTTCTTTAGGCGCGATGAGTGATGTTTGGTACGGGAAAATCTTATGCATGGGTTCATCGACATGCTGTAATAGCAGTATTTCAGTATATAACATAATTTCATAGCTTTAAACCTTCTTCTGTCGGCAGACTGCCTATGTTGTTTTACGTTGACAGTCATTATCTTAACATACCACGTAATATTACGCCTATGTTTCCCGCTGGGCTCGGTAGAGGTATTTATACCGCGAGGACTGCCAATAATGATTGCCTGACACTTTGTAGGGTTAACGGCTACACCAAATCTATCAGCCCAGGTTTTTATGGCTGTCAAGTCCCTGTTTAATTTGTCGATAGCACCAGACAATTCATCAACCCTTCCCTGACAGTACAACTGCAAGTCATCTGCATACAGATGAATACCTAATGTAAAATCTCTGTAGCGGTAAAAGTTAAAACATTTTTATAAATTTTTCCGACTAGTTTCTGCTAGCTTGAAAATCATTAAAACGGTTTAATAACGAGATTACACTGGTCTACTTCATCTCGTATTTGATCCGTCAGTTCGCTCACAGGATGTTTGCTTCACTTTTTATTATCAGAGCAAACAAACTTAATAACTTAAAGATGTTAATATAAGATATAGCTGCTTGTGAGAGCTTCTGATATTATTTAAACGATGTGACAATGTCAACGGGCAGGATGTGCCCGTCAACAACTGTCTCAAGAGGATTGTTTGTCTTTGTACGTAATAAATAAACATTACAATACTTTGTGGCCGCACACCGACCTAAGATACCAACATTAAACTTTTAAATCGCACTGTTTTGTAAGAAATCTTGATTCTCGGCCGTGTATCGCATTAAACTGAAGAATGGACTAAGATTATGAATGAATTGTATTTCCTTCATGAATTTTGTATTCGATGTAATTTATGACTATATTTGTATGTAATGTCTGTGTTGTGTAACAGATAAATAAAAGGACAGATTATAACGTCAGAGAACAGTGTGTGTCGGATGAGCGGGGGCAATGACCTCTGGCAGGTATTAGAGATGTTATTACACACGCGAACGAGTCACTAACATCTGTATAATCTGCATTCTTGAGATGAGATGCAGATGCATGTTATTGCTGGTTAGGATTTCAGGCTTGGAGTGAAATAATATATGATTACTAGCTGCCCGCCCCGGCTTCGCACCTACCTACGCCTACCTACACCTACCTACACCTACCTACACCTACCTACACCTACCTACACCTACCTACACCTACCTACACCTACCTACACCTACCTACACCTACCTACACCTACCTACACCTACCTACACCTCCTACACCTACTTACACCTACCTAAACCTACCTACACCTACATACACCTACCTACACCTACCTACACATACCTACCTACCCTACCTACCTAAACTCTACCTACCTACCCTACCTACATACCTACATACTTACCTACGAACCTACCCTACCATCACTTACCTATCCTTCTCCTGACACTAACGAACACAAGTTTTTTTTTGTTGCGAAATTGGTCCAGCCGTTCAGGCGTGATGTGACCAAGGGAATTAGGGATTCATTTTTATATATTATACAGGGTGGCAGGGACATCGACACGAAAACTGATACCATGGATTCAGTACATGGATCTGAACCCCCCTGAGTTGAAACTTTTCCCCGTTTTTTTTTTTTTAAACAGCTGTTCCAGCAGGGTTCAGTTTTCGCGTCGATGTCCCTCCCTGCCACCCTGTATAGATTTTAGAACAATTTTAAAACAAATGAATATGGATTATGATAATGTGGGGAAGGGTTGGCTCCCTGACATACTACCACTAGAAAAGAGAGGGGTTTGTTCTGCGGTTAACCTACTGTTTTCTACAATCTATTGTTTTTTTTGAATGAAGAGTTTTTCATTTTCTTTTTCGTCATAGCTGCTGGTTTTAACGGCCAGGCCTAGCATTGAAATTCCATGACGACCTCATTTTCTTTTATGAAAGTATGCATGTAAAATTAGGGAAATTAATTGTTAAGCAAAGTGACTATATACCAACTGAAATTGTCCGTATATTCAAATCGCAAATGTCACTCCATGACAGTTGTTTGGAAATGGCTATAATACTGCAAATTGAGTAGTGTGTTTTGCTTATCAATTAATTCCCCGATCTGTACTTGCAATCGATGTTTACTGAAATTTTAGTAAGTGTGAGAAGTTCACAAAATCTCACGATATGTAAGTACTTACGCTTACTTTCAAATCGTGCGGGTCTCATTAGTTCCTGTCGTAATGATAAGGTGTGCCACTCCGTTCAAATAAACATACGCTAAGAGAGGTTACTACACTCGTCAATAGTAATGAAGATGACCCTGAGATGTACGCGTTTTGATGGTAGAACATAACATAATTAAGTGGTATAGCCGTAAACTATGGTTAAGTAGTTTTCCGATGAAATACTGCTAAGGTGTTCAATACGAATTATTAGATAGAGTAGGCTGACTGTCGTGTCGGCAAAGTGTTATCGGGTTTTTCCATCAGGAATTTGTCAGTACCAGCCCGGAGTCTGATTATGTCCCCGGTTGATGGCAATAGGCTTGCCCCCTATTACATGGGACTTAAACATAACTGGCGAAATGTGGGTATCCTACTTTATCGGTACACCTCTGCCTAACCATTCGGGGATTACAGGCGTGATGTTTATATGTAAAACAATGTAAAATATAGATACCTAATACTTTTCGTAAAACATTTCGTGTAGGCAGGTCCATTTTTTTTTTGCGTGGGAAATTATCACATATCTTCTCCTTCTCTGGGCGGAGCGGGAGGGTGTCTCAGACTGTTACTGACTAAAAGTATTCCTTCAGTTGCCTGTACGTTGCCAGGGGCCACGGTATCCCTTTCGGACTTTCCAGCGACTCCGGCAGGTAGGTCCTACCTGGGAATTGCTTTTTAAGGAATTGTATCTAAAACAGTTCTGAAAAGCTCTACTTATATTCCAGTATTTTTCTACAGTTTTGTTTTGGTTTCTGAAAAAGCTTCTGGACAAAGGTGCCTACAATTGCTTTTGCAAACTGTCTCTCAAGACATTGAAATAAAAAACTACAAAAACCCAATCTTTTGAGCAGCCCAAAAACATACCTTCAATTTCGTTTTGTTTGGGAAGTTATCAAATAACTTCTCCCGCTCTGGCCGGAGCGGGAGGGCGTGTCAGACTCTTACTAACTAAAACCCACCCGTGTTCCTTCAGATGCCTGTACGTTGCCAGGGGCCACGGTATCCCTTTCAGACTTTCCCGCTACTCCGGCAGGCATCGGTCCTAGCAGACCCCATCAGTTGTGCTGACATCTCTTTGAGGTGCGCGTGGAACACAACGCGCCGTCGAGCCGGGCCTGGTCTTTATCGGACGGTGAGCTACCCATTGCTCACCGTCCGCAAGCCCGCGCCTACGGTGGCCGAAAAACGGCCTGGGATTCCCGAAGCCCAGGGCGTCTCCTGCGGCGGCTAAGAGCGTGAAAAATACACCTAACACTTCAATGCCGCGTTTAATCTGACTACATTAGCAACAAGTTTGTAACAAGTGGAAAGGTTATGTGACAGGGAGCTGAGGGACGGCGCTCTAAAAACCATACCGCTACATGGTAATCAGCACGCATACAGCTCCGGTAAGTCGACCGAATCTGCTCTTCATCTAGTGGTCAGCCAGATAGAGGACGCGATTCATCAAAAAGGCACCTGCCTGGGCACTTTTATAGACATCGAAGGAGCCTTCGACAAAACCAACTTCTCCAGCATTAACAGCGCTCTCTCCAGACATGGAGTAGAACAGGTACTAACGGACTGGATTACAAACATGTTAAGCAAACGAGTGGTTCGCCTTGAGGATGAGCGGCAGTTGGCTATGATAGCCAGAGGCTGCCCCCAGGGAGGGGTTCTGTCCCCCCTCTTATGGAATCTGGTCATTAATGACCTTATTACTAAACTCAACGCAAACCGCTATTATACAATAGGGTATGCAGATGACCTCGCAATCCTTGTATCGGGGAAGGTGACGGGAACGATCTGTAACCTCACTCAGCAAGCACTACGTATAGTAGAAAGTTGGTGCAGGGAATTTGAACTATCAGTGAACCCCACTAAAACTGAACTAGTCATGTTCACCCAAAAACGAGCATTAGGCCCCTTCCGCCTCCCCAAACTGTTCGATACAGAACTCCAGTTGGCCAGTGAGGTCAAGTACCTCGGGGTCATTCTAGACAGTAAGTTAAACTGGAGCAGTCATGTAGACAACAAGCTAAACAGGGCCTGCATCACCTTCTGGCAGTGCAGGAAAATGATAGGTAAGAAGTGGGGCCTATCCCCCAAAATAATACTGTGGCTTTATACAGCAGTGATCCGCCCCATGATCGCTTACGGGGCCGTGGTCTGGTGGCCCCGAACTCAGCTGGTTACAGCCTCTAACAAACTACAACGCATGCAAAGACTAGCCTGCGTGGCGACCACGGGCTGCATGAGGACTACTCCGACTGCAGCAATCGAAGCCATGCTGGGACTTCCCCCGCTCCACCTGTTTATACAGCAGGAAGCGACAATGGCAGCGGTACGTCTTAATGCAATCAATCTCTGGGGTAAGAGAGACACACAACACACCGTGCTGCTTGAGGGACTCAATAATGAGTTCCCTATCACGAAAGCCATTAATGATCGGATACCCAAACAATTTATCTTCGATAAAAAATACAGAATCCAACTTCATGAGGATCGCAAATGCGAGGGGCTGCGCCCCGCAGAACTGCGAATCTTCACTGATGGATCCAAAACAGGTAGTGGCACAGGTGCTGGGATCTTCTCTGAGGACTTCAACATACATATAGCCACACCGTTGGGAGTCCACAATACAGTATTCCAGGCCGAATGCATGGGTATATCCCTTGCCGCTTTAGCCATCATGGCCAGGAAAGTTAAGGACTACTCGATACGTATACTCTCAGACAGCATGGCTGTTCTGCAAGCGCTAAACAGCCACACTGTTGACTCTGGGCTGATATACGAGTGCCACCAGCGCCTTAACCAGGTGGGTAGCCTCAATAATATTACCATTCAATGGATCAAAGGACACAGCGGTTCGCGGGGTAATGACGCTGCCGACGAACTTGCCAGAAGGGGATCGAGCATGGCACCAGTGGGGCCTGAACCCATTGCGCCACTCCCCTTCGGGTACCTACGCACTCTGGTAAGGAAACGAACCAGGGACCAACATCACAAACTATGGTCGGACCACGGTGAGTGTAGGCAGGCCAAGGAGGCACTACCTACAATTGATGGCCGCCTCACGAAACAGTTTCTTCGACTATCGAAACAACAGCTACGTACAGTTACAGCAGCTGTAACTGGCCATGGGTCATTTAATAAACACCTCTTTGTCATAGGAGTCACAGACAGTCCGCTGTGCAGAGCCTGCATGGAGGACGACGAGACAGCAGCCCATGTGCTGTTATACTGCCCGGTGGTCGCCACATACAGGGCAAAGTACTTCGGTAACCCAGGTACCCTACGTGAGATTGTCAGTGACACCAAGGCGTTGCTGGCTTTCTTTGTGGAGCTGGGGTGGATCGAATAACCAATTTTCCCACCCGTACGCAAAATACGCGCTTAGTCGTGGAGTTGCGGATACCAGCCCGTATTACCTATTACCTATTACCTAACAAGTTTGTAATACATCCTTGTCCATGTGATTTTTTCAGTTCAGCATCAACTAGTTACTAAACAACAGGTGTGTGGACACGTATGCGTCGAGACATCTTTACTTTACACACCATTGTTACACAAGAACAATGCTTCGTAATTTAATTAACTTACCCACAGATAAACCAGACTCTCTCACACACAAATAAACTTTACAGTAATTAATACACATGATAAATAACACATTTGGTACTAACAGATTCTGTTTACAGATAATCATAATTACATTTTTCAACACTCCAATATTTCGATTCTATCAGAAGGTTTCCAATTTCATATGAATATTACGTTAATAATAGTAAATCAAAAAGTTATTTCCCTATTATTAAATCAGCCTTTATTGTATAGAATGATGTGTATTATAAATTGTTTTCCAAAGCCCAGCAGTCACGTGCACCATCAGTACCGGTTGGCCGCGCGCCATCAATTTCTGATGTTAAGGTTAAAAGGTTCAATAGCACTCGATTAAATTATAAATCATCGATGCCCAAATTGTATCGATACAATTGATGAGTTGAAATCAACAGGTTATTTTTTATGAATGGGCCTCAATAGGTGTATGAAATTGTGAGGTCCATAAGCTATGTAATTATTGGGGGCAGCGATCCGCGAAATGGTTCGTTAGGCTGCGCCGGCGCAGGCACGCGCAGCCGTCACCACGCATTACAATGGTCGACACGCACGGTTGGACGCAGCTTTTCAAATAGCTGTGAAATAGGAAAATTTTAAAAAAGCGTTGATTCTAGCACGACTCTCTCTCTTCCTTTCATTTTTGAAATGTATATTACAAAGGAAGTGAGCAAGTTCTGAATTCAAAAATTGCAAAACAAAGGAACATCAACAGTTACTTACTTATTTATTATTCAGCTTTTATTACCTTTCCCAGTCTTTTTATTTGAGTTCAAACAAACAACAAACGCGAATTAAATTGCATAGTTATTCCGTTTACATGAATATGAAATGTCAGCTTAAACGCTCGAAGCTATACTTGAGTAAATTAAGACTGACTGTCTGATTAAAGATTTATTGACTACGCAGTACGCAAGTGGTTTGGTCACATGCACAATAACATTAAATTGCGGACATATTTATTAAGTCGTGTTTTAAAATAAATCAACGGTACCCTTTTATTATTATATTATTAATAAATATAAGCATACATTACGAATGGGCGCGGCTAGTATGAAACCTCCGGGCGGTGTAAGCACGCCCAATGAAATTACTTCTACTTGTGTGGTCAGTTGCAATTACCTGAGTAAACGTATATCCACACATATAACCTTTATTAATAAGTACCCACGGAACCTGTACACTATAATTTTAATTCAATAATTTCTTCTCTACTAAATGTTTTAAAGTATCGTGATAGTGATAATTGTTACGAACGTGCAGACTGGTGTTATTTGTTCCCAATTGTGTCGTTTAAAGTGTTCGTGACCGAGATACGGATATTTCCCGCACGTACGTAATAAGGATGTTTTCATGGGCGGAAAAATCTGCCAAAATGTGGTAACCCTAATTTGTTATAATTAAGGTATCATTCCGTACACGACCGCAGGCGGCAAATTCAGGCGAGCGTCATTTGCAGCTACGGATGAGCGATAAACGACACGTGTAGCTCAACCGCAGACCAGTAGTGCCGCCGACACTCGGGCGATAACACGTTTTTCTATTTGCTATCTACCGACTGGAATACGGGCTTCTGCCGCATGCGGTCGGGTTCGCAATCATGACTGCAGCGACATGACGCCGCGACGTGTCGCCGCGACGTATCGCCGCGACATGACCTTTATACAGGATGGCAATCGACGCGAAAACCGCTACTATGGATTCAGTACATGATTCTGAACACTCCAGGGTTGAAATTGTTCTTAGTTTATTTTAAAAAAATCTGCTGTTTCATAGAAAAGTGCAATACCTACGCGGTCAAAATGTATCGAACAGCAGATTTTTTTTAAATAACCGACGTAAAATTTCAACGCGGGAGTGTTCAGAATCATGTACTGAATGATGAAATTAATGAAATGATGTCCCTGCCACCCCGTATAAAAGCTAAACAACCGAATTAGGTTAGGAGCCAGCTAACAGCAACAGCTACTGATCAACAGTAGGTGTATTCTGTTAAAATCTTAACGTGAATACTAAGGTGAATTGAGCTGTCATTCCACCTGATACTAGGGATTGACACTATTGACAGTTTACTTCAAGCTCACTTCAACAAAAAAAATCACAGAATCGGTGAGTTTTTCATCGGTCTTTAGTCGAATGTTAATTTAAAAACAGTTCCTTGTTACCATGGCCGAGCCTTAAGAATAGATTAAGTCTATGGTCAAAGCCGACTATTCAAAGGACGTAAGGAGCATAAAGCTTAAACGTCACAATATGACGTCTATAAAGTAAGATATTGATCTCACGTATCTTACGATCATCGTAGAATAACAATAGGCGATGCTTGAGTATTCTATTTGTGCGTCTATAATCAGATTAGTGCGAAGTCGGACGGATAGACACCGTTCAATAGACGCGGCCTGTTTTACAGCCTACGTAAATAACCTATAGCAATGCCTTTACTTTGGATTTATGGATGCTTTCCGTCTTAAATTGCAAACAGTGTCATCATATTGGCCCGTAAATGTCAACTGGTGAACGTGGGCTTTGCCTATAAAGGTACTATATGACGGGAAATAGAAGGATCATCATAAAACGGTAATGACTACACAGATGGATACCGCTGTCCGTTTCTTTGGGAAAACCTTTGGCAGCCATGGACATTGATGCGGTGGTCCAGATGGACCATACAACGATTACGGCTTTTAATGATTATATACTGAAGATCAAACGAGTAGTGTTAATGATTTGAAAAAAAAAAAAGTTAAATTAGAGCATTTTTTAAATAATTTAATATATTAATATTTTAAATTATGTTTTTAATATATAGTGAAATTAATTTGTAAAGTTGCATCTAACGCGGATAAAAAAACTGAGAATCACGCAAAATCTATCAAGCGTAGTTTTCAGAAATTTTCACCATTTTAAAGATAATTTAATTATTGATCGTTAAGTCTACGTGTTTTATTAAAATACCTTTTATTTTATGTATAATAAATTAATAATGTGTCTACTTTGGGACAGCGCTCCTGGATGGGCGAATCATATATACATACATCATTTATATACTCGTATATGCTAGACGCGTTGCATGAGCTCAGTGCAGAACTCGCATGCTAACCACTGAAGGTCACTGGCATATATCTTTGTCTTAACTACAATATTTATTCCCTTAATAATTTGCCAGACGATCTTAACGTCCATAAACTTTAATCAAACAAAGCTTCAAGTGTTAGATTATTTCTCTGAACTGCTCATTATGATGTCATATGCAGCACACAATGTCACATACCTAATGTTATACATTACGAGCAGCTATTGTGAAAGGTACAGTAATTAAAATCCCAGACTGGGCTTGGCAGTTCAGTTCTGCGAATCACGAATCATTAACTTGCGACAAACCTGGCAGTACTGTCCTGGGACGCGAAATTAAAATGGCGCACATTTAATTGTTACATGATTCAAAAGGAAATATCCTTGAGTCATATCACTTTCACTGAAATCATGACTTAAGGGGCATGCGCTACTGCTGGGGTTGCGGGTCTGTCCGAAAGGGATATCGCGGCCCCAGCACATAGGCAACGGAAGGAACACGGGTGGGTTTTAGTCAGTAAAAGTCTGACACTCCCTCTCGCTCTGCCCAGCGGGAGGAGTCATTTGATGATTTCCCACCCAAAAAAAAAAAAAGAAAAAAAAGGGGCATGTGCTAAGGTAGCTCGCGAAATTCAAATTTTCTTTCGTTTTCTACATTTTGCAGGTCAGTGTGAGGTTTTATGTTTATTAAAATATGATTTGCGACCGTAACAAATATGGCTTTACATAATTATAATCATTACAATCAGCAATACAACTCCATAAGTAAGCACAATCGTCAAATGTTATGATTTCATGAAATAGTCATTCAATGCGATTATATGAACTAGAGAGTTGTATTGATTATTTTTATGATTATAATTCTTTAAATAAACATTTAATACGGCCGCAAATCATATTTAGATCAACATACAACATGTTACTGACCTGCAAATTGCAAAAAATGTAAGAAAATTTGAATTTCGCGGGCTACCTTGACGCTTTCGCCTTAATAAGTAGAAAGGACACAACAACAAACATTCGTTAAATTAATTAATTAAAATAAATTGTCATGCATTAAACGGACGACAAAGTAAATAGGGTATAATAAGTTACGTACACTTAAGTCCTACTGTACGTGGGTATGACAGAGACCTCACTCCTAACTCTGACAGTTGCTAAATGAGAGAAAAGAGAGTGGGCGATGTTACTCCACAGATTGATGTTTCTATTACAAAGAGAATGTTGATAATAACTAAATCAAGATAAATGACGAACAAGTAGCCTATAACTATGCAACAGTAATAAAATGAAGAAAATATACACAATTTTGCCAACCAGTGTATAATACACATCCCGAAGTGGGTCCAGAGTTTGTACTAACAGGAAAGCTTGGAGTGTTTGCGTGCAAGTCGGAACTACACAAAATAATGATGTCTGGAGTTGAGTTCATCGATTCGAAATAGAACTCTAAATCTTGAAGAATGAGGTTTATTTTCATAAAGTTGTTTTTATGGGGTACGGTTTGTTTTGACTGCGAATTTTTACAGGCGGGGGTCGATGGCCGATGACGTCACCGGGAGTTACTCAGCCCCATCTCATCATCTTATTTCAGGTGGATTTATTTATGAACACCATACTATGCTACGAGCTACGTTTGCATTTGAAACAGGTCAAAATAATACATATTCTCGTAGTAAACTTCTTTGTATACGTTTTGTAACAGAAACATTGTTTTTCTTAGATGTACGATTTTTTTTTTTTTTTTTTATTTTATTTACCTACAACAGGCCAACATTATTTACTCTTACGGCACTCGCGCAAAGGCGCAACGCGTCACCGGTAGAACAATTCCCGTGAAGTTGTTCACCAGAGTCGCTTCGCGTCTTCGCGTCGTGCCAGTCTGCGGGAGCCTTAACACCAAACGGTTATAATATTTCGTAATCGCACTACGCCATAACCATTTGACCTTTTTCGAAATTCAAATATTTCCGTCCGCATTATGAAAGCCAAAGAATAAAGATATTAACCGAATAGAGTGCCACCATTGTTCTCAATAGCTCTCATCTTTCTGCTTATCGCAATCGTTGCGTTTGTAAGCCGACCTACCATCTTATGTACTTACCTATCTAATAACCGTCCATGCTAATTCCCACATCACATATTTGACAAGAAAGTTCTCACGAATGTTTTATCTGTAGATCGTACGAGTAGAAGCATTTGTTATTTGCTTAAATCTAATGGGTAAATATTTAAATTAGATTCAATATAAACAACATCGTGTTACCCTTCAAAGCTCCGGTAACACTACACCCAGAGATCATGAATGCTGTTTCTCATCTAACTTGCCGCATTGCCGATAGGTGCAGCCAAGAAAGAACCTCTTTTTGTTAAGTAGGTAAAAAAGGAGCCAACGGATGCATGGAACAACCTCCGTTAAGCCCACGTTCACACGGGCGTTATTTTATCGCGGCGACATTTTTTCGCGCACTGGGTTTTCTACGCTCTGCTAAGCGCCGAGAGTTGAAAATACAACAGTGTGTTTTTTAAACGCGCTGGGACGAGAGTGCGTTTGATTCTCAACACTCGGCGCCACACCAAGAGTAGAAAATCCAGTGCGCGATACAATCCCGCCGCGATATTTTTACATCCGTAACGTGGGCTTATTGAAGGACAATTTAATAAGGCGGAGGGAGCTACCGTAATATGATACTTTGATTATCCACCAAAAGAAACCACAAACCAAACGTGTTTTTATGTCTCGTAAATTCAAGTATTTATGGTCAGGAACTCGGGACAATGCTGTGGTTCCATTTTATCTATGAATATACGTAACGCGGGATGTGGAGAAAACACATAAAATTCAGATAAATGTTACGACTTTAAAATCGGTTACTCATTAACTATCTATGATCCTTACTCTTTAATGTCCTTTTCTATTAGAAATTAAGAACCTGTCAAACACGAGATTAAATTCTATCTAACTATGCTACTTACCTAATATTTTTTTAAGTTATAATCTTAACTTCAATAATATGAAGTTAGGTACTTGTAAAGTTATCGCTACCAATTTAATAACGTACTTATCTTCTAAAATTATTACTTTTTATGTATAAGCATGTGTTCTTTATCGATTCAATATTAAACATTGTTTACAAGTATCGTCAGAAAAAAATAATAAGCAAGATAGGATCGGCGCCCGTCGATGGATCCTCTTGAAGATTGGATAATAAAGCACACAGCTTGTATAGAAAGCGCTTCAATTACGCTGTTTACACACTATCGAAATCTCTAGATTGGATCTCGCGACAACCCTACTATTATGATATTTAAATCAATTACTATAATTATATTTGTGTTGGTGCAAGTACGTAAGTATTAGTGGGCGTCCGGCTCCATTCAGCCATAATTAATGGGCCTGTGATAAGCGGTAAAACACTTTAGATTAAAATAGAAGGGCTTATTATACGCACAGATATTACTCTTCCTAAGACATGCTTTAGTCAATCAAACGCCTTAGTTACGACATGAAGCATTTTTCTTCTCCTACGCAAAGATGGAATTGATTACTGTGCTGTCAATCTTTTGTGATATTGAAAATGTTGTGATTGAAGCGATATAGGTATTGCGTCTAAGTCTATCTCGAATTTTCTCTAACTTTAAACAACTTAAAGTTAGAGAAAATATGGAAATTCAATTTGACGAACTGCGTGTAACGTGTGCCAAAAAAAAACAAATCATTTGAGAGTAGATGTAGGATTTTTGTCTAGAAAACATTGGTTATATTCTGAAATATAACCAATGTTTTGTGATAGTGCCGTCTTTTACAGAAAAACCCTTTTCTAAAAAAGGGTTTTTCTGTATATACTTGTTACCTCTCTGCCAGCGTCTGTGTTCCCTTCCGTAACCATAACCCGTCTTTGTGCGTATTGTATAATTATCACTTGCTTCAAAAACGGTGAAGGAAAACATCGTGAGGAAACCGGCCTGAGAGATACTTCTCGACGGCATGTGAAGCAAAGTCAGAGGCCCATGGGCGGTTTTAAAACTCTGACACTAGGTTAGTCACAAACCACACGACAAGAAGAAGCGCCGAGAGTTGAAAATTCAACAGTATATTTTTACGTCGCGTGCTGGGATGCACTCTGTTGAATTCTCAATGATCGTCTTAGCATCGAGAGTGGAAAAACCATCGATAGCGCGAAATAAAATCCACGCGTTAAAGTACCTGGGCTAAAATAATAAGTAAGAATTATGTTTGAGAAACAGTGCTTTTCTCCTTGAGTTGCATCACTTTTTCCAGAAGAGTCGGCATCGAGAAAATGCAGTGAGTCAGACAATGCTGTAGGTAGATACGTACACAGCAAAGTCGAAGAGTGATAGCTAAGTAGCCTACTATCTCGATAACCTACGCCCTTCTGACACAATTGCGAGAGAGGACATTTCATTAAATTGCAGTAAACCTAATTGCAACCAGGTCAATAGCATTGTTCAAGAGTATAAGGCGACTGTAAGTACTCTCGTCGCTAATTAACGCGAACCTATTATTCGTTTATCGAAGAATTTCTACAATTGTGTTAACTATATTGGCAGTACTTGCATCATAAGGTTGAATTAATTAGAGCTAAATAACTGGTTATTAGATAGATCGCAACTTGTAATGTGAGGTGTTTGTGGGGATGTTTCTAGTTCAGCTGTAACCACTTTTCCTTTAGAAATAGAAAAATTCTAGAAATAAACTTTCGGACCAAAATCATTTTCCCATTTTAGAGAGTTCAATTACATTATTGAACTTCGATATGATCCAATCTTTGTTGTTGTAACACAATTTAAGTCTGAAGCTCCATTTCGAGTATCGATCAATAAAGGTGTCAAAAGGTAAATAAAATCAAACATTCGATCTTACTTCGGAATGTGCGTAGGCGCAAGTTGCGTACGAAGAACTTGCACAACTGCTCAAGTATCGAATCAAGATCAAGAGCAACGCAACACAAACATTCTGAATCAAAGAATTTGAAAGTAATCTTCATCTTTAAGTAAAACCTCAAGCCATGCAACACATAACTCACTCTTCGGAACGAACACAATAAGTTTTTGTTGCCGTGAATGCATAAGATTGTGAAGGCGTACCCAAAACAGTAAATTGACCAAATAATGCTGAGGCACGGAAATAAGCGATCATCTCCAATCAAACTGTGATGCAGCGATAATTTACTAAAGTAAATTGAAAAGGTAAACCAGTCAACGGATTAATGAATCATTGATTTATAATGAGTCTGTTAAGAAATCTTAAGTTCACTTAGGTACCAACATCAACACAAACAAGATTGAAACATCATCATTAAGAGAACTCCCCAGCTAGTAGTAGAAACTGCAAGAATTTGATTAGACGCAATTTCTAATGCAATTTGCCGCTCATTTGAAGCCGTAGATCCGCGTTTCATCTCAAATTGCATTCTTGATTCGTCACCCGCCGCGGTAATGTGAAGCGCACAAGCACAACAACTTGATGCATCATTAGTTGTTGGCGCCACATTTCTAAGGAGTCTATCGCTACGTAATGTGATATTAGATACATGCATAACATAATTTATGTATGTAGACGAGATGCCGCAGAGCCTTGAATCATTTTATTGCTATCTGCTATTAGTTCTGCTGACTAGAGATACTCTACATATTTATGTTACCTGGGACCGGTATGAAATCAAGTTATTTTTAGATCGTGCGTTTATATATGCTTCATGTAGGAGCTATATTTAGTCAAGAATTTTAATATCTTGAGCTGGATTTAAGATTTGACTTTATATGCCGTAGTTACCAAGCTAAATATACCAACCAGGTGGCTGACCTTAGCAGAATTTTCATAAATATTGTTTACACTTTTTTTCTGGTTAGATATCTGGAAACAAATTTGATTAATAAACCAACTTTGCATTATTTAAACTTAACGATTATGTTGAACTTAACTAAATAAAATTTAAAGTTAGGTCGTCGGGGAATCGAAGGGTCCAAAAAAGACTGCGTTTACAAGAAGTAAACGCAGTCGTTTCTGGGACCCTTCAATTCCCCGAACGACTAAACTTTAAATTTAATTTTAGAATATGTACAACCATATTCTAAAATTAAATTTTCTTATTGAAATTCTGTGCAAAACTGTCCCGATACCGGATCACTGTGAGAACAGGCCCATAAACGTCGCGATTCAGGGGGCCTACTCCCTAAGCGAAATCCGTTCGTTCGGCCGTCGTTACGGGCGCTTCGCTCTCTGTCTAACTTACGGTATGTCCGTAAGTGAGACGGAGAATGAAGCGCCCGTAACGATGGCCGAACGAACGGATTTCGCTTAGGGAGTAGGCCCCCAGTTTACGACTTCTTGTTATTTTACACGACCAACCGCCACCACGTGCAAAGCACCATGTTGCGAACGTGTTGCCTTACACGTTATCCATTGCTTTCAGGAGTGGAGGATTAATTTGTTAGTGACCAGTATAACCAGCATCATATCATTCGCTTCTTTGGATTGTGTAACTGCTTTTCTTAGTATCACTTGTTCGATGTGAATTCTATTAAGTGGCTTGTGTTCAGCAATGAACGTTTACAGACTGCTATAACTTAGAACACATTGCTTTTAAGAATTGTATGTACTCGTAATATTTTTTACTCGTAGCAGGCTCCACTGAAGGTCCTTAAAAAATCTTTAGAAGTACTTTCATCACAGTCAGTTTAGACTAAGCCGATTTAATTAAAAAACTTGAGGCTGATGATTCTCCTCCTTCTTTTTTCTAACATGAAAACATTATCTTCGGTATCAATATGAAAACACATAATCAGAATGGTGCGTTTACATTTACACTTAAAATATTGAATCTACTATCCACACATCCGACTAATCTTTGTAAAGAGATACTTTATCGTCCTATAATTATAAATATTTAAAGAAGCTTATTAAGTAGGGTCATCTGGTTACCCTTTATCCTTGCTCCATCAGACTTCTTAAGATCCTTTATGTTTTTCGTTTCAAGTGGTAAGATCAAATAACTTGGGCTGATGGAATCTATTTGAGGTGTCGGAGTAATCTGAAGTGGGGCTGGTATCGGTATCGGCTACCAGACTTCGAGTGCTTCCGGTCAAGTGGGCTACTGAAAGCTGGTGTATGTATGTTCTATGAATAGGGATTTGAACTTACATGCTTTTGTTATGAGCTAGCTCATAACAAAAGCATGTAAGTTCAAATCCGCTATCCGCTGTTGCGCTAAATTTCAATACGAAAATAAATATTATTTATATTTTTATTTGATGTTATGGAATTCCAGAATGACTTATGAATTCCTTGAAAGTTTGGGCTAACTCCTTAAAATTATACTTTGCCGGCAACTTCGTCAACACAGCACACAACTGCACTACATATCGGGTCCATATCTTTCAAGCTGGAACCAATCATACACTATGAAATCGGTTGGGTGGTTTCTGAGATTAGCATGTACGAACATAATACTATGTGATTTTTATATATCAACTTTAATTAGTTTAAAAGAAATAACGATTGAACCATCTTGTTCTATCCATAGTTGCCGACAAAGAAATCTGAATGGGCTCACAAGGAATTTGACGATGAGAAAATACGATTTCTCTATCCGAAAGTTACAGTTAACAAAGCCGCTTATTGATATATTTAATACCACAACTATGCATTCTATCACGATGGTAATCGACCACCCACTTGAGTATCAAGATACAGTTTCCGTGTTGACGGGATGAAATAAACAATACCATTGTGTGCTGTTGTGATTAGAACCGTCTGTTTGTTCGTCGTACGCTATTCATATCCGTTCCATGTGTATGTGGATTTGTACTCTCTAATCTGGACTTCGAATGTGGTACACAAAACAACAGCGCTTCTACCAAGTTACGGAAGAAAGACTCTTTGCATCCATTTGCGATCCATTGCGTCTTTTCTCTGGGGAAAATCTGGGGGCGTTGTATTTTTGTGGAAGGAGCAAGCAATGTATTGTAGTTTCTTTGAATATTGTGTGTGCTGAGATTATCTTGACCTAATAAGTTCACACGCTTACGTATGTGAGATGTTAGCGGTATTTTTTTGTTGAAATATTTTATTAGAGCTGAATGGATAAACCAAAGTTGTATTCCAAACGCATATGTTACCTCCTTTTGACTAAGTTCTATTATAAATCTAACTGAAGGTACCTCACTTCTTTTCCTCGTAGACAAACCCATATTTTAAAATCCCATCTTATGCTCCCACCACTGTTGTTTATTGCCAATTTTGTACAAGTTTTTGACATCTGATTTATTTTTCAAAAATGTTTGAAGTAGAGTGATATCAAATGTAGGAGAGTAGTGAGGAGATATATTATCTGCTATCTCCAATTACGACCATAATTATTATTTAACTAACGGTTAATCCGCATACCTAAGCGCCTTTAATGAATTAACAACATAAACAAGTTTAGCTAAGAAATTAATTAGTAATCAATCTTATGGACCCGGTTTTACGCTCATTCGCTTATCTGATAAACTGGTAAAATTATGCATTTGGTAACGCGAAGCTTATCTACTAAATAGGTATTCATCTGGAATCTTATTTACGAGGTGTTAATGAATCGATCACATCTACGAGCTTTCACGCATAATACGTAAAGCTACATTTTTAAATCAGATATTGTATGAATGTTACGGACGCAAATATCTAACGTTTATGTTTCCTAAGTACTATCGAAGAATTTCATATCTAAGTAGTTTGAAAACAAAATCCCGTGAACACGATGACCACATCTGTTACCGGCCCGGTTCTATAGCCGCCGAGCGCTGCAAGCAAGAATAGTCCTTACGGTGGTTAGTTATGAACTTCTTTGTTGGTACCTACTGCAACAGTTGTTATTTTAGAAGATATTTGTGCACATATCACAGTATGTTGGACTTCCCTGAAATTCTCAGTCGTAATGTATGGCGTTATACGCTTAAACGCAGTGGCCGCCACCCTCGGCGGCGCATGTGATATACCGCTTCCCCCCGCCATGACTCATGTGCGGCAATAATGAGAGTAATTGCCTCTTTTCTCACATCGTGATTCATTATTGAAGAAACGAGACCCGACACAGCACTTAACTTTATTTGTTATGCTCCTTTTAATTTAACTGTGAGTCAACAGATCCTCAGCACCCGCTGCATAAGTGATTAATTGCCCCACAATTGAAAGATTTTTTAAGCATCCCGACCTCAATATGCATTCCAACCTAAACAACGCATAAAACTTACAACGTTACGTACGGACGGGAAATTGGAACGGACAGCAATGAACGGTCGAGTAAAATTTTGAACACGGAACTGACACGGTTTTTCTTCATAACTCGTGTTATGACTGGGGCTAATGGGAGCCATAATAAGCTATTTATATGACATCAAAACAAAGAGTTACTGGCGGCAGTATTAATACGACCATAAAGAGTAGTAGTCCGCGATTAACATCTGTAAACCAGATGCATGTACATCGTAATCCGGCATGGTTGGCGCTGCGTGGCGCGGGCGCAGGTCGGAGGTCGCCGCGTCCCACTACCGACGATCTAACAGTTTTACAATTCAAATGTCGAATACATTTCATTTGGAGGCCCGGCGCGATGTGTCGACGTGATTATGTCGTTTACTTCTTTAATTTAGATAAGATTTCATTTCTATATCGTCATTTATCTTTTGTTAAGCGATTACTATTGTAACGTTGAAGAAAACATTTTATTCTTAAGCTGTCATATTTTTTATACTCGTTTTTCTCAACTCATCTTTTGGATCAACAAGTTCAATAAAAAAAAAAATAAGTACCATGTAGTTGCGGTATATGGCTAATTTTGTTCCGTTATAGTTCGAAGCCAAATTGGCACTTAATCTCTATGAGATCATCGCTCTGCTGGTGAATCTCGCACTCAGCGAGATGATTGAGATTACTTTGCATATGGAAATTGCGCCGATGTTGAAGTTGAAAGTGTAGACGAAATCTGAGCAGGAACAGATGCGTTCGCGCAGGTTTATTGAAACATTGAATGTGCGCATGACATTATCAGTATGCATAACGTGACCATTTATTTGTTCCGTCGAAGCGGGACACCCTTAAATGACTTATTATTGATATAAAAATAAATCAGAAGTTTGTATATCAGGTTTTGTTTTACCCTTTGTCATTGTCCTCAAAATGGCTTTTAACACTGCAACTCCCAGTTGTGTTTATTATTCATATTTTATTCTTAAGTGACACTCGACTACAGCGTACTGCCATAGGTAGACATAAAATGTACTCAATTATAAAAAAAATGGTATTGTTGCGATTACTTGTCAACGATTTTCAGTAAATAGGTATTCTCAATTCGACCGGGTGACAACGCTTGCATGCTCCTACAATTTGGTTTTGTCAAAGTGGGACATTTTTACGCTTGGAGACAGCGGGACGCGTCCCGCTCAAAGCGGGACGTATGGTCACGTTAAGTATGCCGCCAATTGAGTGCTCCACCTTACGAACAGATATCAGGCATATTTTATTTATTTGAACTGATAATGCAATCGGTAAAAACCTATGCTTGCATATTATTTAGTTAGTGAATAACAAACCATTACCAAGAATTTGTAGGTAAATGATGATTTCAAGTCATTGAATGCGTCATACCAAATCATTTTACAGTTTTCAATATTTTCATGAATCACAATATAAATCTGACCAAGAATAACACTGTTTTGTTTTATACAATATGAAATAATAATATTGTAGTTTACCAATTTAATTTATATTATTTTTTTAATGTGATTTAGAAACGAAAACGACTTGAATGTTTTTCATAAATAAGTTTCCTCAATTTGTTTACCTGCCTATTCTTTGAATGGTGTTTCCGACAGAAGCGGTATTTGAATTCATAGTAGGTAAGTCCCCTAAATAACATCGTGGCATTTGTATCAAAGGTCGGAATCAAAAGGACTCGGTCTTTGTGAATGAAGTTCAACCCTAACATTGTTTCCAGACTACCGTGATTTTGAAATTCATTGATATACTCGTAGGCACTACATCCATATATGGAGCTTACGCTTTTGTTTTGTAGGATAGTAGGTTGGATACGAGCTTGTCCTGCGAAATTTCGCGGAGTCACATTTGTTAGGTTATGCTCATGAGCTAATCGGATATCAAAAAATATTTACCTAATTTGCTATAAGTATATGTAATGCACAGAGTTGGCATAAAACAAACAAGTTGTTTTAAAACAGTTTGAAATAAAACAATGTTTTTTATTAAGTGTTTCAAATCACAATATAAAACAAGTTTAAAATAATATTATAAACATTAAGAAAAAAAAAACATGGTGCTAAATCGTGAATTAATGGAATTAAATGAAAATTTAATACATTTTTAGGACTTGAAATAGCTTGAAAAGAAATTAAAAAGGTTAGATAGTTTTATTCACTTCATTGCCGGTCGAAATGAAGTACCTAATTCCCCGCAACTATAATAACAAATAGTTATAATAACATTTTGGACTGCTTGTTTTATGAAATAAAAAAAAAAGTATTTTTTTCCACCCCTGGTAATGCATTCAAGCAAACTTCCCTTCAAGCTCCACCAACGAATTTGTTATTCTAATCGTTAGAATTATTTTTGTATACAGTCTTTCTTATATTGCCTTGTCCATGTTTTATTCTGGGCACAACTACATAAGTGTCGCGATTGTATGCAAATATTCTGTGCATTATCATTGATATGTTCTAATATATGGACTCATCTATTAAAAGCTCTGTGTTATTTTGTGACACCTCATTTGAATATTGAATGCTGAAACAAGAAACGGAAACCTGTACTTACCTGTACTGGTCATCATTATACATACAAAATAAAAAACGAGTGAGTCATACATATTTGCTTAGTTTCATGACCAAATTCTTATGACTAATTTTGAGTAGGTTCTGTTACTTTAACTATAAATAACAGAGGACGTAATTTATTATGAACAATTATTTATGAAGTTTTCCTCGGAATTATTAGTTCCAATTCCGATGTCATTTAACTAAAAATAATTGACCGCAGCAATCGGTAGCGACGAGTTACGACTTCAAGTTACTAATTAAGAAATCGGGCCTGTTCAGCATTCATTAGTAATCATTATGTTCAAATTAATTGTTATAAATTAAGTGAGGTACTTATCAGAATCTATGTTGGACGCCGGAATAAGGCTTCACCCTCATTTGAAGTTCATCAGATATAAATAATAGTTCCGATATAAATATGTTCTTTGGTGTTGGACAGGTTGTCAACTGCTTGTCCGATGTGTACTGGCTTGGT
Source organism: Agrochola macilenta (assembly GCA_916701695.1). Lineage (NCBI taxonomy): Eukaryota > Metazoa > Arthropoda > Insecta > Lepidoptera > Noctuidae > Agrochola > Agrochola macilenta. Next base: position 14,211,519 of record OU753562.1, read on the forward strand.
AAAACCTGTATGAATGCTGCATTAGTGTCTATGAGAACATTAATCCGGAAAAAGGAAGGAGCTTATATTTTTATCGACAGTTTATTACATCGTTTGTTCTAACCGGTGCCGGAGTCTCAGATTGCATAACAGTTACTATGCTACCGGTTAGATAACTACAACAAAGTTACTAAAACTTTTCACTTAACAAATAACTTGGTGAAACATATCTCGTAAATTTTCATAATTGCTCAACGTTTTATGCCTCTATCGATTGTGCAGATCTTCAGCCGTAACAGTTTCTTGTATAAAAAATAAAAGTCTATACCTATTGCAACTAGGAATGTGTTTAGTAAGATATAAAACAAGCATGCAAACTGACCGGGCGATTAGGTTGCAACACCGCGTTACGTGGTTACGTCAGAGAAGATGATCGTTCGCTCATGTGGGCCACGCTGCCATCTGCTTTGTTTACATGGCCAGCAGCCACTCAATCCATTCGCTATTTATTGGTACTCTTTGATTCTGTTACACTGGAAACGACTAACAGTTGGTGCGAAGTTATGTGATTAGCAATTTGGAGTAAGCTTTCTTTGCATGAACAGAAACATGAAGCTTAAATTATTCATTCTGTCATTTGGTTCGAATTTTATAAGAAAAACAATGGTTCATTCAAGATTGGAACTTCGTTTTACAACCAAGACATTCTTTAACTAAAAACAAACCGGAACCAAAGTTTTATGTTTCTGTTTTCATAATAAAAATAGCTCCAAGTCATCGCCAGTTCCTTCCAGTATAGTTCAGTTCCGTAGTTCCCGACAGCATTAACCTAGATATAAGTGGGAAAGCGGCCCTTCGGTAATTTATGACTTTCTATTTTTCGATAGCGAAGTCGATTCGAAATTCGTACGTGGGCGAACGCGTTTCGTAACCAACGTAGGGAGATAAAGACATCTGGTTAGGAAATAGGGAACGATCATGAACAACAGAACATTGAAACCGCGGTTCGGATTCGGATGACTAAACAATATAGTTAATTAACAGAATCTTGTGGTTAGTTAGTCCGTAAACAAAGTGGCGGTTGCCGGTTAAAATTAAAGGTGAGTTCCGATTTAGTTGTGGCGTACGCGCAAGCTAATAAATCGTGTCCAATTAGCGAACGCGCCGCGTTATCGCGACAAAGCAAAGCCGGGCACTTAGCGCGCGCCACTCCAGACATACCTCGTAATGCAGATACATCACGATAAAAATACGACGGTAATATGATTATTAGCTTTCTGATTATAAAACTCTTTCCCCAAAAATTTTCACATACGATACTTTTAACGATATACCTACGCGATAAAGCATTTTCGCTTTCTTATTTTTATGTTGTTTTCCTTTTTCGGAATGCCAACACACAAAAGCCAACACTTTGTGTGTATCCGGTCACATTTTGACGTCGTAACTTTTAGTAGGTTCAGCCGTAAAACGTATCGGTTCAACAACAGAGGGTCAAGGGATGATATTTACGATTATGAAGCGAGGGAACAATAGCTAAACAATGAAGAACACGATATACAACCCATCTATTTAATTTCGAGTAGACACCTTTGTCGTGAGTTTTTGTTTGCGGTCATTTCCATAAATTATAGAGGAGGGTCGGCGATGTTACCTTCTTGTAAAATGTACCTGCTATTGTTATGGTAAGCAGCATCGTGACGAACAAGCCCTGCCTGAGATTTGGTAACCGAGGTTTGCCTTGAACTTACCGGGGTGATGGATGGGAGTCTTTGAGCTATTCTTTAAAATTATGTAGAAATTTCTTAATTTTGTGAACAATGTTTTCTATGCTTTTAGTAGGCAATGTTAAATGTTGACTGTGTTTCATATTTTTTATGACCTACGAAATCTTATCCACAGGAGTAAATGACATAAAAGTGATTGGATCTACTCCCATCATTATGAGGTCCATTTTATGGTCACTTTGGAGGAAAAGTTCTCTCTACGCTATGTAATTAAATTAGTCCCCCATCCCATAAAGCACACGTGGTCTCTAAAGAAACAATCCAACATACCCCTTACACTTTAGGCATAATTAATTACTAACTTTCGTCGAAATACCGGGATATCCAAGTTAGGGCCCAATTAGTGACGAGCGCAGGGTTAATTCTGTGCTTACTCCTTACTTATGTTCTGTGGTGCTTAGTGCATTGTCCAGTCACGTTCCCCACCAATCAGTTTAAATTTCACCCAATAAGGATGCTCCGTATAAGGCACCCTGCCGTATTATCTCGATACCGTGCACAAAACATCCGCTAATTGGCTGAAATGTCATCATATTGAGATGATAAATGATGCTGGATGATCTAAAGAACCGCCTGTTTTTATGAAGGGTAATAAGCATGTAAATTATGAAGAACTTTCAGAAGCTTTGACGGTATATCTTCGATTGTAAGGGGATTTCTCACGACACAACTAACTAATAAGTAGCTTAAGTTAGATCTAAGTTCTTCTGAGCGTAATATTGATAGTGCCTAACCTAAACCCAAGTTACTAGTCTAGCCGATCACTAAGGAATCTAATTAACCTGTTTGCAACATTCGACTTTTATAAGTTACTTGTAGTTGCTAACTCAGAATTTCTTTGGTAGCACATTCCATTATCATACGGCACGGCTGGAAAGCGATTTTGTCATGATGTCGAAAATGGAAGTTTATATCCAAATCGTTTTCAACAATTAATACTAACTTTATTTTTCATACCAAGGTTTTGCCACATTCTGGACTCTGTTGAAACGGTTTACTATCTTGAATAGAGGGTCCACACTTTTCACTTTTGAAGTTCAAATACACAAAAAAATACAATAGACGACGTATATTTAGTAACCTAATCCGCTTGACTGTTCTTAAAGAGTCATAAAGAACTTCTGCTCTTTACGCTTGGCGTGTCCACACGTCGGGTCCGGGTTTGCAACAAGTCAATCGTCATCCTGAGGATGCCTCGTGAAACCCGTGTCAATTTCTTACAGGGTTCTTTATGACTCTTTAAGAACAGTTAAGCGGATTAGGTTAATAAGTCGTCTATTGTCGTCGTTTTTATTGTTCGTTTTGATGGTTTTGACATTGCTAGTAATTATATTACTCGTATGACCAAAATTTGCCAAATATTATCATGTACTAACACTAGTGTTTAAGATGTGTATCAGTGTATGTAACTAACAAATTGGATTGTATGATCTGTAAATAAAATAATTTGATTTGATTTTGATTGTATTTTGAGTCAATTAATTATTTCAAATACACTATAGCAGGACGGGATTATTGAATCTCGTCTGAGTAGAGGTGGTAATTCCTATCCCCAGATCTCGAAAATATTCCCATCATGTTTACAAGACCGCGATCGATATCCTTATGACATTCTCCGTGATCTAGCGGGGTCATTGACTTACCCACTAGCCTAGTTCACACGTGATCAGACCATTGAACGTTTCAGATCCGCGCTCGCCGACTCATTCGCTCAATTGCCTCTTCCTGCTAGTGACAATGTTGCCAGCACAAGGCCGACTATTTCTATACTTTTTATATCACTAGGCTGTGGCCTGTGCTCTTGACCGATTTTTTTTCACGTGTAATTTGGTACAGTCTGACTAATAAGGTTTTGCGCTTCTCTTAATATGATTAATGAATCATAAACCGCGATAAAAATAATAAATGATGGTATTGCTTAAAGAATAATAAAGAGGAATATTCCTTGGTTTCTGCGCAGTGCATATTAATCATGCAGTTTATTTATTGACAGCACCGCAGAATCCGCAGATGTTACAAAACAAAACTTTATAGCTGCAGGTTTAAAGTGAAGTCTTTGATTGAAATAGATCAAAACATTTCCCAAAAGATGATGTTTTAATACTCGCTTCAAATAAACATAAATATAAATCTGTTAAGTTAGCAGATGGTTTGGTTTCTTGCACGTTGCACGTGTATGTGCAAGTCGTATGCGTTATATGCGTATGCGCCGGCCTGAATCGCGAGTGCTCTCGCGCTCCTCTCTATTTATATCTCGGAGGGATGACGTTAGAACAGGGAGGTATTTTTGTCACTACAGTCGAGTTGTACACGAAGTAAAATTAGTTGTATTGCGAATTCATGTTAGGCTGGAGACAAGTTTATATGTTTTATTGTTACTGCCTGTGGCATGGGTATTTGAATGAATACCTAGTAATGATAATTGCAGACATTAAAACTATTTTGAATTTCGCAGAACCAAAACATGCAGATAATTTACTGTTTACAATAACATAATTATGTTATGCTCTCTTATCAAAAACTATCTCGTAGCATTGACATAACCTCTCTTGCTTCCAACCTCAAAGATAAATAAACTCAAAAACGATACATAACGTCTACCACTCATTATAACACACTCGAAATTGTTACATAAACAATATTTTGGACTATTGACTCTTACTGATCGCTGTGTCCCGCGCCGCGCCGTGGCCCGTGAGAAAGCCTCGGCCTGGGTAAATATTGCCGGGGCATACCGCGACCGACTCCCACTGCCTACAGTTCACAGTCCACAGTCCACCGGTACATTTCATTACGTTAAATGTGCCTTGTGTTAGTGGCTAGTGCTAATCGATAGCGTTTAGCAAACGCCAAGATGTGCCGTCTTCCGGCTAATGCTCGCACAAACATTTTGCGGAGAGAATTGCGCGTATATAGCCCTGATTCCATCTATTGTGGTAACTGCTAGGCTATTTCTATGCTTAGCTCCGCTTTATGTTGGAAATGGTAACCGCAAATGACCTGTATCAACTACTCAGTATCAAATCTTAGCTGTATTTATGGCGTTAGAATATTTGTATGTATTTTAAGCTCTACTAAAATATTAGAATATTACTAAAGTGCGTCGATATGACCAATAAATTCAGAGATCTAATGCTACAGATATTTCGTATTCATATCTGACTGCAAAATTAGAACACCTTTAAACTCACATCAGAAGTGTTAGATAGGTGGAAAATAAACAGGCTGGTAGTCCGTTTATTTCCATAATAGGTATACCTACAATAATTTAAAGTCTAAAAGAGAAATTACCGCGTTTACTACAAATACGACTGTGCTGTTGATATTAAATGGCTTCTAACATGCCGTTTAATATGAGCGGTGTTCTATTTTACTATATCCCACACAGTTATATACCGCGACTCTGCCCACAGAGTTTTCTTAATGTTATTTTACTACACATTAATTTGTTTTAATGTTCCTCGTCGGAAACAAATAGAATGTCCAGGCTCGGTACAACTGAATTAATGTGTGTGTGTTCCGGGTCTTCTGTTCACTTTATCTCTGTGTAGGTGTAAATGTTAGTGGATACTGTGTATTTACAATGGCGACCAGTTTTGTGTACACCACTCGTGAGTAAAACAATCGACTCAGGCGCAAGTTGGTCGTTGCAGCTTATAAAATATTTTACGAGGGAATTTTACATTTGACAATCATAAAATAAACTGCATTGAATCAAATATTTCATTGAGTAATAAGTTAAATTAAGTTAGCTGTCAACGAGTTTGTATTTACTTGCACAGGATATACTTGCAAACAAGAGACACATGTCAGGTGAGTCGGGGTGACAATTTGTGAAGAAAATATTGAAGTTCCACCTCAATATTGTCTGCACAAATTACAGAGACAGTTAATCCAAAAACACTCAAATAAGCTTATGAGTAACAACGTATTTATTAATTAATTACCAGTAACAGAGTGATACCTTGTCGCCTGAAACCAAATGCAGTTGGCCCTTTCTGTAATCACAGAATCCTGTGTCCAAAGGAAGCAAGTCATTTAAAGTAAGCAAACAAAATATTATACAAAGCACAGTAATTCCAGTTCGATTAGTCCAGCTTATTTACTGAGCTGGAGCGCTGGCCGCCCACGCTCCTGTAACTAATGCACACCATCGGCTATTACTTACCCTCCGTCTGTAAAATACATGGAGTAGGAAGGAAATGGACGGATGATGTGCAAGAAAACAGAAAAGCTATCTAACAGTGAGAATATCGGCCCAATTGTTCGCCCAGAGTTCGTACTTAATTTATCACTCCACGAATATTTTGGGAGACTTAGAAAATCGGAATCGGAATTCATCATCGTTATTAATTTATTATAACCGCCCCGGCTTCGCAAGGGTATGTTTTATACATATAAACCTTCCTCTTAAATCACTCTATCTATTGCTGTTTTGAGAAGTTTAAAAGAAATAGGCGAACAGAGAGCGGAAGCGACTTCATTTTATACTATGTAAAGAAATTAACGATTGTTCCGAACATCGCCTTTTCTCCATAATGGCCTGTTTGAGTTAACTTCTTGTTTGCCAAAATGGGGCTGAAATCAAGATAATTTCCGCATAGCGTTCAAATGGCATTGGACAACTCAAAAACTTTGGATACTAAAAATATTAATAATTCTTCCCGATTCCAACATAAATAAATCCCTTTATTTCTAAACATTGCTTAAACGTAAAGAATGTATGGTTAAACAGTCGCTAAGCATCACTCATATCTATAAGCAAAGTTTATAAATAAAGCCCGAAGTGTGCACTCCATTTACTTATTACTCCTTGGTAAACAGGTTCGCGATAATCAGCGCGATGCTGCCTCTGCGTGCAGCTTTGTACCCTATCATGATTTATAGTTTTACATAATTCTGTCGTGAAGCAGTTCCGCGGATAATCTAGTATTGTTTGTTTGTTCGAGCACCACCAGCTCTAGGTGTCAAGGGAATAGAAGATTAATACCACTGGCAGCTCGTGAAGTGCAACTGTTTATGCATTCTGCTGTAAACTTTATGTAGGCACATATTTGCATTTCTATGAAACTATCTCTTCGACGTTGCACTGCATTTAGAAAACTAAAATTGTACGTCTTTGTTTGTCCCACCTCTATAAACGCTATAAGCTTTACTAACTGTTGATTGCATATTGCAAGATTTTACTATAGTAAAAAAAGCTGATATGCATGTGAGTACGTGTATATGCATTTATCTTGTCTATCATAGATTTCTTGAACAAACAATAAAACCAGTAAATAGCAGACGGTTGCGTGCGAAAGTCGAAGTACGAGTAAATGTTGTAAGTATAGAAGAGAGTCACCGACCGACTGGACAGTAGAGCGTTTACAACTCTCATTCCCTCGTGTCTAATGTTATAAAGATGATTGTTTATTTCTTTGTTACGCTTTCACGCTGAACGGATGGGTAGACAATGACCTAGGTTAGGACATATAATACTTTTTATCCCGATATTCCTACGGGATCGAGACTTATGCGGGTAAAACTGCGGGAAACAGCTAGTTGTTGTAAAAATACCATTACCATTTACCATTTACCTCAAGCTCCTAATATCCCAGCTTTAAACTACCTGCACGCGTAGCGTGACAACCATAGAAACGGGTGTTCTACGGGTTTTGTCGACGGAAGAATAGACAAAATGACAGATTGTGATTGATCTGTCATTTTGTCTATTCCTCCGTCGACAAAACCCGTTTCTATCGTAGTCATGCTAAGCGTGCTAGTGGCAGAAGCTCAAGACGCATAATATGATCTAAGAATAGATCGTCAAATTAATTTCCGTTGGTGACAGATATTATATTAGGAGGGTGTGTCGCTTATACCTGGAAATTAATTAACTTACATTCCGGAATTGATTGTTCAGTTAGGGCAGAGTATCCGTAAAGCCACGTTGACTGGTGATGATCACCACCAAATAATAGGAAAAATAAGCAAGTTAAAGAAAAACTAAGGGAAATCATCACTAATAATTTATTAACGCTCTCACTGCATCTGTGGCGGCATCTACAATCGCCACATGCGAACTACGCATCAAAGACTTGACATCACACAACATTCTGACGTCACACAAACCTGCATCGCGCAATTAGAGTTTAAAGCGCGATGGTTTATTTATTGCCCGCCAGACACGACACCCGTATGGTCGGAGGATCCTCCCTTTTCTATGGGGGATGAGTGAACTTTACGCCCTGTTCCTCACGCCCCTAAACATCTGTTGCATTTTCTAGACTATGTCTTCGAACATTAAAACAATTCCCAGAAACTCCCTTCATTTCTTCCCAGAATGTTGTTTTGACATCATCACAGAAAACAAACTACGAGTAACACAGACATAATTTTCAGCTACTCATACAACGTAAAAACAAAAGAAGGTTTTACAACTTCAACAAAGTTCGCAAGCTGCACATAACTTCAGGTGTATGGCAAGCTAAGCATGTTTATTTTGTTTTGTGTCCCCACCCCCCACAGTACCGAGAACAGATTCAATTCCCTTTGAACAACTTTGTTATTATTTATCTCTGCTTAGTGAAAGGCAAATGGTTATGTTCACCATTAGTAAGGCACATTAAATGCCCTGTGTTATGTTAAACGTCTGAATAACTTAGAATGATGTTGTACCTTAAGTTGCAGTGATTCTTTTAATTACTTCTTTCAGGAAGATTTATTGATATGATTATTACTTGTGAAGGTTTTCTCATCAATTTTAAACATTCAATGGGGAGGTCTAAACGAAAGATGTTCCTAATATATTTAAAGTTGTGGTGCAAGTACATAGGGATTTTCTGCCTTACGAAAAGGCATAAGATATCTTTTACAATAGTCAAGTGAAGGCTGAAAAGCCATTCATAGAGGGAGTGGCGTTTTTTCGACTAAGTAGTTAATAATAATAAGATTAATAAATCATTTATTTTGGACCAAATACTTGCATACATTTTATAAACCTGCCAAACTGCGTGACAGTTTGTCGGCAGGATTAACGCTCGTCTTAAAACATTTGGTATAAACAATATAATTAAACATCTAAGTAGGTAGATACAAATAGTTCAAATGGACGGTAAGAATATTTTGTTGGATAGTTCAGTTCAGTGCTCAATCGATTAATTATTGTCATATGTTGCAACCATTTAGTTAGTAGAGTAGTTACAGTAAAAGGGTTCCATACAGAAAATACTGTAGACTTGTTCCTTCGAAAAAACATAAAGAACATGACATACAAGATGCCGTTAAAACTTAAAACAAAAGAACAGGGAAGTAATAAAGTTACAAGCAGTACAAGTTCGTAGTAAAATTGTGGGACAGGGGTGATAAATCGTTGGTCGACACCGTTGCCACAGATTACCTACATACTTTACTTAATATTGTTAGTTATTCATTACTCTGTGGCTTCGACCGGTGTAGATGTTCAGATACGGTGACTTACTAGTACGAGCTCGTGAGCATGCTTCTGATGTCTTCATTAACTATGTGTGTTAATAGATTTAAGTTTATGTATACGTTGTTATGTTGAAATCGATAATTGATAGCTCCTGTTTTTGTGAATGAAAGTTTTACTTGAGAGAGAAGATAGCTCAGCATTAAAAAACTATAACAATTTGGTAGGTACCTGCTATAGCGGTAACAAAACAACAACAAAATCCATAAAGCCACTTTGTTTAGAAAATTAATAACTTCTCGTCATTGCAACTGCGAGAAAGCGGGTCAAAGGCCTCCTATTGAGGCGTGCATGATGTATTAACGATTATAAAACATGGCTGTGACACTTAGAGCAGCCAGTAACGAAGAACATGGCTCAGTCTCAGTCACGAACCGCGACGGGTATCGGCGACCAGCGCTAATGAGCGATCTCGCCACCCGATACCGACGCGACCAGGCGACGAGGCTGCCACATCTTCGCAAGAAATATGTTATTATTATTTTTATGTTCTCTCACATCCTCTAGTTAATTGATTTTATTGAATGGACATTATTTTTTAATTGGCGTAGGTGAGCAGTAAATAGGTTTTATCCATATATTAAAAAACTTGCACGGTATATCGTCAGGCTGCAGAGACGCATTGTTTTGCCAGCTAGCATTTTTTTTATCGAGTTTTTCCGAAAACTTATTCACACTGGCTGAACTGAACGTAAAGGATGTTCGGTTCTCTTTTCAAATATATATTAGAGATGGGCCGAATGTGGTTTGAACCGAATCCGAACTTCGGCCGAACATTCGGTTAAAATGAAAAGTTCGGCCGAACTTCGGTCGAACTTCGGTTCAATTTCAAGCGCTTTCTCGAGAGCGACACGTCGTGACTTGTTTACGCATTTACTTCAATATTATTGCTAGATGTACCCCGCACCGCGTGGCCCGGAGCCGGCCGGTCATTAGCAAATAAGTCATCGGCGTGTCACGCCGCAAAGATTTTCAAAACTAATAAGAAAAACTGTAATTTAATTTAAGGTTTACATTTATCATCAATCATCAATCGAAACATCAATCTTCATATCTTAAATAAATGACAGAGTAAAAGACATAATTTTATTTTACATTAATGCTATTCTAATTCTATTGAATTTCAGTCAAAATGGTGCGTAGGTATTATTTTTCTTGTGCCGAATGTTCGGCATCTGAACCGAATTTCGGCCGAATGCCGAAGTTCGGTTCAAGCTGCCGAATTTCGGTTGAACCGAATGTGAACCGAATTTCGGCCCATCCCTAATATACGAGTATATTTAAATGTTTTCATCATTATTTTGTCTTTCATGGTATTGATGTCCTAGTATTGGTTACCTATTGTTACTGTTAATTAGCGGTTAAAATCATTCTTGCATAAAAATTATATTTTGTTACCGTGTGAAAGGTGTTCAAAGCTACAAGTTCGATCAAAGTTAGTGACAAAGACAAACAAGTAACTCGGTGCGTAGGTACCGTACAGTAAGTAACGACGACGGCGCGGCGTCGTGACACTGCAATCTAAGCACTTTCATACTTTCTTGTGTTTCGTCATAGTTGCCCAGTACTCTGGTAGACCACCTTCATCACTAAGACAACGGTAATAAATTCAAAATGTCAACAAAGATGATGCATAATGGATTCTGCGCCGCGAGGTGTCACTTCGGGCACGATCAAACAAATGGGATTACGTGAAAAGGCTTGATTTTGTTTAATAGCTTACGCTACGCTTACTTTACTGCAATATTGTAGTTACAATTTTGAAAATCTGTTTTCTTCTGTGCGACTATTCATGATTTTATACTGAAGATAAGGTCTAAACGAGTAGTGTTAATTATTTGAAAAAAAAAATACGTTAAATTAGAGCATTTTTTTAACAACTTAATATATTAATATCTTAGATTATGTTATACTTCTTACTAGATTATGTTTATGTTGTTCTTTTAATATTACATAGTGAAATTAATTTGTAAAGTTATGTTTAGCGCGGATAAAAAACTGAGAATCATGCAAAATCTATGAAACGTATTTTTCTAAAATCTTCACCATTTTAAAGATAATTTAATTATTGATCTTTTAGTATACGTGTTTTATTAAAATACTTTTTGTTTTATGTATTAAATGAATATTGCGTCTAATTTGGGACTGCGCTCCTTGATGGGCGAGTCCTATTACTGGCTGGACGTACGACGCGTTGCGTGAGCTCAGTACAGAACACGCAAGCTAACTACTCAAGCTCACTGGAATATATATATTGTCTTAAGTTAAGTTATTTCAATAATATGATTAAGTAGTAGATAATAGAGATCAGACACAGAGAGCTGAAACTCTATTGAAATGTGTAATCATTTCTGATAGCAACAGCCCCATGCTTAATTTCTAAATAGGTAGGTACGAGTGTTAATGTCAAGCTCTTAATCATCACAACGTTCAGGTAAGAAACAATACGCTACAACATTCACCACGCCATAAAATGTCCAGCTAAAGTCTTTACGTATTCAAGTAATTACGTCCGCAGTTAATTAAGAGGTTTCACGGTACATCGCGGCACATCGCGGCACCGACCGAACAATCGGGAAAGCGGGTGAACAACATTACAGACAGCCAATAAAAACGATTGTTTATACAGTGGCATGTAGTACCTTTGTCTGTTATGATTAGTTGATCAGCGAAAACGATAATACAAGAGGTTTTGTTGATGATACTGATCAATAAAGATCGTATCTCAGCAAAGCAGAATGTCTGGTGTACTAGGTTAAGATTGAGTCGCGTTTGTAGTTTCTAAGTTAAAATCTGTTATTGACCACTTGATATTTTAACATTATCACCCCCTTGAGTCGTCCCCCTAATTGTTAATACAGGCATGACCTATTTGTATATACTCTAGGGAGTCTCAGTCCGACATCAAAGGATGGGATGATAATGGCTTTGTAGCAATTTGTTTGTCTGCTGGTCAGTGAGCAAATCTCATAGCACTTGTCCGCTTATTTCCATACAATTTGCGCCACACACGGCGCGGCGCGTGCTCGCTCCTTTTGCGAACAATTCCGAACCAAACCCGTTTACTTTAGTATGCTCTGCGTTTTTATGAGCTCTGTTAAATGTCCACTTAAGTAGTCATTCGAAAATTATAGACGTGACCGATTTTTTAAGGCAATGTTTTTGGACCATTCAATGATATTTACTGGCATTTTTAAGTTCGAAAGATTGGAATCACAAAGAATATTGATTAATGGTTTACAACTAAAAGTAAAATGGCACCTGTCTATTCTTTCACAGCTTTTAATACCCACTAAATAACTGTTTGGCGTGAAGGGTCGATATTACAAGAGATATGGGAGCGACCTCATGTAGGCACTTATGACAATAAAGTTTGGACAATGGAGGCGGGTTGTGTTTGCGGTGGACCACCGGCGGCGGCCACTCCGAGCCCAGCCTGTCACCACGCGTGTCTCATGCTACACGCACAAATGCAACAAAAAAACCAAAGGAACCGAAAATATCCAGACATTTACATTTCCCGAACGAAGTTGAAAAACTTGCTTCAAAATAATTTTCCATGAATAACAAGTCGGCATTTCTTCATTTATTTTATAATTTTTCACTTAAATTTAAAAATGCTAGAATGATAGGCCTTTTCATATAATTACGCAGTGCCTTTAAAGGTATTATTACCGAGCTATGTTTATTAAATTTCAACGGAGAAAGAATGCTCGAGCAATTTTAAATAAACTTTGTGCCTGAATTTTTGTCATTCACCGAGAAGATAATAATATTCAGTCGTTCACTTAAATAAATAAAAAGGCAATGTATTCCGGTTCTACATTTATTTTTTACCGCCATGTACGTCTGGTCGAAGGCATGTATTTTTTAATGTGAAGATATATCCTGTTTCATACCGCATGAACCACATAACCAAGACACTTTTAATGATTCGTTTAAACCACGACAATATCAATTTCTAATAAGATTTATGTTGGGTAAAATAGAGTTTATTAGGACACCATTTTAAAAGGTCTTAGGATATTTTAAAAACAAATTGATTTCCATTTACCGGTATAGGTACTCCTCTATAAATTGGATACGACCGCCAATAAAAAATTTGCAGTGACTAAATTACTATCTAAATGAGTTTCAAATCCATTGAGATGACACAAAGTGCATATGTTCCCGTATTCGCGTGTGGTCACGTAGGGCATCACGTACACACGTAATGTGCGTGTAGGCATTCCATTCAGCGCTGTGCTATCACATCATCTGAAGCCCGACCGCCGCTCTTTGATCTCCACCAATTGACTTAATCGAATACTACTCACTATAGATCAAAGTTTTATCGAGTTCCTGGACTCATGAAGTCATTGCCAGTCAACTGTTTAGATTTCATTTGGACATGCGGTCAATTGACCAGCATGTTTCCTGATTATAAGTTAATTAGAAATGGTTGATTGTTTTCCTAATCTCATTTTGATTGTTATGTTCATCATCAAATAGTTCGTTCATTATATTCTTAACAACCACGTATTCTATTAAACTATTTCGTGACGCGGACACACCTACAAATTCATCGTCGTCGACGTTAATTTTAGTATCACCGGTCCCCCAAATATCATCAACTTGACATTTAAACATTCTTTACAAGTCAAGAAACCGTAAAGGCTTGTGCAGACCAGCGCGACTTGTCGCGCGACGCGACACCGGTTATTGTTATACTGTGAAGTTTTCTTAGAAATTGTATTGTTCGTGTCGCGTCGCGCGACAAGTCGCGCTGGTCTGCACAAGCCTTAAAGCTCTCAAAGAAAGATTGATGGCCACCCACGGAATGCATTTTTATTGTAATGGCTATCTAAATGGTTGTGCAATATGGTGGCGTTATCGGTCGATGTCAAGGATAGATAGGCTGTTGATGGGAATTTATCGCCCTTCACAGTGCTGGGCGCGGCCCAAGGATACGAAACACGAGACACTAACTAGGAGCGGTCTTTGATAGACGTTGACGTTGTTTACATTTTAACGGTTAATGGAAGCCGCGAGTTAAGTTTGCAGATCGCAAACATATTGTCTTACAATATATTTAATTTAACTATTGTATAAAGTAATAAACACAGCGTAGGCGCACTCTGCGGGTAACCCCAATGAGGGCACGATCGATCGCCACGATGTGGGCGCGGAACACCGTATCACCATAAATGAGCCCTTTGTGCTGTAAATTGATCATGAGGGCCGGCCGATCGCCTTTTGCAATAACAAAAACTAATCATGTTGTAGTTGATACCCACGCGGAAGTGTTCTGGAGCTTTTAGCGCCGTGCGCGTCGCAGGCGCACCCGGTCGGCGCGCAGGACGCTGCACCAGTGCTATTTGTTCAACTCAAATTTAGAACACGGGGCTTTCTCGCTCCTAACGAAATATTTAGATAAGGAAATGTCGCAACATCAAGCAAAACAATGAGCTGTTAATTGTTGAAAGCTTTCCTTTATTCCTTACTTATGAGTGCGTCGACCCTTACAAGGCGTGGGTGGAATAATGTACGGATTGTTATAATATTCAGAAACCTGAGAGTTACGATAACTTTACTATTTTCGTAATAACAGTAAGCTCAAAATCTGAATACTGAATTAAAGTTAAATGCTTAATGATTAATAACATAATAACTTATCGTTTTTTGATGAATCTAATCAATCATTAAAGTTACATTCTCTTAATAGCCACGAAAGTAGTTTGTTAATACGGTCAAGTAAGAGACGACACGCGACGGGTTAGTAATGATTTATGTGCATTTAAATGCATAAATGCATGTAGTAGATGAAGCTACGTATGTATAATCACAAAGGCCGCTGCCCGTGACCAATGTTAAATTGAATACGAATCGGCTATTTGCTATCGAGTGATCGAACACGGCGCGCGCTCCGAATCGATTCGTTGCGAGATGATCGATGGATCGGCTGCCTTTTAGCCTGCATTATTTATTTATAATTTCGTAACTGCTCATTTTAAAAGCACGTTGACATCTGAAGATTAATTATAGAAACAAAAAGCAATAAAGATATCAATTTCTAACAATGTTGACGAGCTATGCGTTTTCGAATAAGTTATGGCAACTTTAGCAGTGTGATGAAATCGAATATCTACTGGTGACTAGATGCATTAGAGTGCAGGACCGTTGCAATGTTAACTAGCCTTATCGGGAAAACAATGAATGTTCCACAAGCATTACCATGCAAATGTACCGGCTCTAATTAAGCCATGACTGGCTTCGGGAGGGAAGGATCGAACGAACCTGTAATTATTTAAGCTAATTTAGTCTTGTGCATCTCATGTTTATTTACAGCTTTATTTTATGCGTTCTGAAGCCGGTTGCTGGCCGTATATGCATTTTAATGTTATATTGATTACTACTATATTGTTGTTAGGAGTTGTAATATGCATTTTAATATTCAAATTAGTCAACACTTATCTATTCGTTTGATGTTAACAAGATCTCTCCCGGTCATTAAACAGGTACGATTTCCGCATGTCAGACCATATTCGTAGTAAATAGTAGGCATATATACCTACCTAACTCCATTGGTTTTTAGTAAATACCTACTATTGAACGTTCATTAGTACAATAAATATTTATTTAAACACTAAAGTCGATTGTTTTGCCTCCGAATATGGTATTTGAATGTTCATGCTCAATTACTCCCGACCCGACTTAAACCGCTCACCAAAACACAATAGAATCTTGTTATAAAATCCTAACTTAATATTTTAATATGCGAAAGTGAGTTTGTTTGTTTGTGACGCTTTGACGCTAAAACGGCTGCACGGATTTGGATGAAATTTGGCACATGGGTAGACCAGGTCCTAGTTTAGGACATAGTATATATTTTTTATCCCGGTATTCTCACGGGATTATGAGTTATGCGGTTGAAACCGCGGGGCGCAACTAGTAATGAAATAAAATTAAAATATCACACGTTACTCAACTTTGTCATAACAGTTAGGGGCATTAATTACGTCACACTGAGTTAGCCCGTTGCTTCCTTATCGAAGATCTTGTAAACATGGTAATCTGTGATCTCTGCATAATTACGAAGGAACACCGTTTGTCGTCGCGTACGCACCGTGTGTCCTGTAATTACGGATATAATGACGTAATGAAAGCTCACTAACGCACCGCAATCATACCTCGTTATACCAACTCAATGGACAGTGACGGTTTTATTCAACTTCATTCCTTTTGGTTCATGAATGGGAAGATAATTTAATGATAGTATTCACCTTCACTCATCATCTGAATTTTCTTTTTTATTACATCCTCCCGAATAGAGATGTAGCGAAGGCAGTTATTTATCAGTAATTCGTTTAATTTTATCGGTTTCTTAGTTACATTGTAATCGGGACATAAATTATTACTAATGATACCAACAGTAACTATCTAAGATGACCTATTTATTGCTTGTTTGTAATTATTATCTAGATTCAGCTGCAATTAGATACTTCTAAACTATGTTATCTAATTTCGTAGATTAAAGGTTATGATGAGCTCATTCGTTTCCGCCAGGTTTACTACATCATTAATATGATAAATTTCCTTTATTCCATTGTAAATACTTATAAATTATATTATTAAATATTAGAAAAATATAAGCTACCGGCGGTCAGGGCTCCAGAGAGAGGAACCTCCTGACAATGCGAGCCGTGTCCAGAAGTACCGCTTTCTGAATCAAACCCTTGATCCAACTGCCCAACGAGAGCCTCCTTAGGTGATGGTCGAGGCTCTTGGCAACTAATCCATTGGCTGATACGACTATCAGCACAATGATTGCTGAGTCCACATCCCACACGTCGACAACCTCGCGAGCCAAGTCAAGATACTTGATTTGTTTATCTTTATGATTAATTTTATTATTATGATGATAGTAATTGTCCACTACTGTAGATGGATCAAGGCTATGCTACGCTACGCGACTACGAGTTTGAATCCGTAGCGATCTACGCTTTTGACGAATTTCTCGTGCTAGCGAACGCTTTCTTTTAATTCTAATAACCCTATAATGTTCCCCCACTACACTGGGATACAGGACTCAACTCAAACTCAAATAAACCAATTACAGGCACTTTTGAATTGTCAAGGGGTCGGTTAGTCAGAAATATGAAGCTAGTTGCCCATTCCAACGCGTAGTAGGTTTCTATGGAGAAGAACGGGCAAGAAACTCCACGGACACTCTTTTAAATCAGAATATTGTTACAAAATATTGGTTACATCATTCATTCATTCATCATTCACTCCTCTCGGAGTGGGCTGTAATCTACCATACGGGCCCAGTGCGATTTGGAAGATGTCACATGTCTTCGAATTTTCGGTTCTAGGACATGGCGGTTTCCTCACGATGTTTTCCTTCACCGTTTTGAGAGCAGCGGTGATTAAATTATTTACACAAAGTAAAACACCTGCCTGGGTTCGAACCCACGCCCGTTACCACTGGGCCACCACTGCTCTTCTTTTAATTAATTATTTAAAAAAAAATTGTTTACAGTTTTAGTACGCTAATTTACAGTTTTATAACTCATATGTTCTTTGTCACAGGTTGCTGGTCGGCGCTCCACTGGGTCAGAATCTACAACCGAACACGACCAAATCGGGTGCGCTATGGAAGTGTAGCATGACCTCAACTCCCACAGACTGCATACAAATCATCACTGATGGGAAAAGGAGTGAGTAAACTGTGAATAGAAGCATTTGTTGTGGGGATATTTCGCAGAAAAACATTAGAAAACTCGTTCCTACCTATGCATTGAACCTTCGTCAGCCTTCAGATATCTGAACATCGAGTCATTGCATTTGACATCTGATCTCCATCAAATTATACCTATTCCTTTTTCCAGACAATTTTCAAAGTATCGTTGTACATACTACGTACTTCACGCAGGGTAAAGGTTTACTCACAAATAAAGTGTTAAATTAAGTTTTAGTTTAAGTGAGTTAGTTAAAACATATCTATATTCTTAGTTCTCACACTGTGTTTTGTTTTTAAAATCACTATAGATGACCTTGTCAAATACACATAGATGACTTACCTAGATGATTGTGTAGTTAGGGCTCGCAAAACACTTGCTAAGTAGTACCTAGCGTGTTCTCACAATCTCGATCTCTAGATACAAACAAAGGAATCGCTGGAACATCCATCGATATCGCAGCTAATGTAATCGATTAAAATATCGATATAAGTTTTAACTAAAATGTTGTCTTTTGTCGGTGGTGCCCCAAACAGCGAAGTACGGCAAGATAGACACGAGTAAGTGAGCTGTGGTCTCAACCTCCTTTTATTCTTAATCATTTGCTCTTCGACTAATCGACTAATCGCTGTAATGTACTTTTTGATTTACTAATTGTCAACTCTTGCTCAAGTTCCAGCTGGACCGTTATTATGATACTGCAACGCATGACATCACTAACTTAGTGGTTTTATTTTTATTTTGCAAAACATCACATTCGCGTCTTTACGTATTTAGGGTGCATTTTCTGTAATAGAAAACTTTCTAGAGGTCCACAGCGAAAAACCCTCAACTTGGGTTTTTTTCATAATGACAGCGGTAGATTCAAACGAATGTGGCTGAATGTATATAATACCTACTGAAGGTAGGCACTAACAAGTAAAATATACCCAAGGACAGAAAATGTATCCTCCTTACGATAATATAAAGCACTAACTGCTTGCAACAGCACCAAAATCACATGCTTGAGCTACACGGCACTTTAGATAGTACAACCTATTTATTTAATATTTATACGTATAATAAGTACCGATCGTTATCTAGAGTATATTCAGTTCAAATACTGAACATGGAAGAAACTCAAACGAAAACGTATTTAGTATAGACTCCGACGAACTTAGATCTAGAGCTTGTTAGAAGTGTAAGATAGAGCTTCGTAATATGGTAGGCCTTAAAATCTTAATCTACCGTTTAATCTCACGAACATTTTAATAGGTGAACATTCACATGACCGTCTTAACTCGTAACATGAAACTAAAGGTGACTGGCTATAATATCTAAAACATTAGTTATTAACGAATCACACATTCGGATTAAATGTGCGGAAAACATTGCACTTACAAAATTCTAATTATTTAATAATATGGTCAAAACCAATCTATGTCTGGTTTTGAGTAATAATAAGTTTAACAAGAGACTACAAAGTAACGCTGGGCCGAATAACTTACATATTAATTAATTAATTAACATACGTAGTCTTCGATAATGTCCATTAACCCGAGACCACATGTTTGACCCGTATCTTCACGTATCACGTATCCGTTGTTATCACCTTGATTCATTACAGGTTGCAGGAGTATATCGACACCTTAGCAAACACACCTTGTTTACTTATACTGACACTTTTAATATCGATAAAAACGTATTAAAACCACTAAACGATGGATAATACCAATTCGCCTAATTACACAATAAGTCACTGTCTGGCTACGGTAAAAATAATGTATGTAGTACCCATATCATTTTAATTAAAGCACGTTTTAAAGTGGTTTTGTTTGTACCGATATAAAAAGTATCAAATAATAAAGAGTTTTACCACTTTAGTTTGACGACCTTATAAATCAGGTTTTGTTATCAAGTAGGGGATGCATGTTTATACGAAATGCTAACTATCAAATGCACGATGTTTGTGCAACGTGATACAGAGAGTATTATTTTCTGATGCATTTGCAAGATTCCTTTGCTGTTAGTTGAGAACTTTGTTCTTGCATTACACACGCCTGGTTGCAATGCTTTGCATTTGCCGAGATTATCACCGATTCAATTTCATATTGGGATTGAGTTTGAACTTCAGAAGCAAACGCAACAAGCCATCACTTTCGAACAAGTTGCCTTTGTTTAACGCATCTCTAATAAATATATTCTTTTGCAGTTTTTATTCATTTTTAATTTACCGTGGGTTGAGTTTTTATAACATGGTGTTTTAGATTTGCGTAAAAACTAAGAAATTATACCCTAATTTTTGTTTTTGTGTCTAATTGAGCTTTTAAAATTAAGAAACCTTGTGCTAAACACCTTAGTAAAACGGAATCCATATGAAATAACATATGTGATTAGTTTCATTGGAATCATTTTTTATTTAATTTTCGCTATGATTTTAAAATCGATGCTTTTTAACAGACGACTGATTTTGGTTGATTAGCACGTACTTATAATTTGTTAATGTGCAGATTTGGATTCTGATCACCTGACTGCCCCTTACTCCGATGAGATCAAGGAGGGGCAATGGCTGGGAGTGTCTGTGAGGAGTCAGGGTCCTGGGAAGAAAGCAGCCGTCTGCGCACACAGGTTTGTATTATTTAGGCGCTTTGAAAGACCGTAGCATAGATTTGTGAACATAACTGGCAAAATGTGGGTGTACTATAGGAACACCTGTGCCTTACCGTTCAACGAAAAAAGGAGTGATGTCATGTTATGTTTCAAGAGCTTTTTTTATAATCATATTTGAACTGTACCTATTTAACACATGACAAGATGATGGAATCTAATGTAGGCGATGATTCGTGTAATGTGTGCCACAAAAATCCTACATTTACAATTCTACACGCGCGACAAATGCTAATAAACACGTTGAATTTTGCAAATTCAAATAAAAAATATTTTTGCGACCTAGATCCAAGATTCCCGCGTGATTTATGTTCTGTTTATTACTCGGTAATATTAGAAAGCTTTTTTGTTTTTCAGATATATCCGAAAGCAGGGAGAGCTGCAATTCGGTCAAGGTTTATGTTACACCCTGAGCAACGAATTAGAATTGGTGGATGTCATGGAGCCTTGCAGAGGAAGATCTGTCGTCAGGTAGGAACCTTTATGTTTGATGGCCTCAGTCCAGGCCCTATGAATAAACCATTATGTTAAGAATGAGTGCTCGTGCGCCGTGGCTAAGCAATAACAGCCGCAAGGGGCGATCATCAGGGTTAAGCAACGCTCGCCGAGGTCGGTCCGTAGATGGGTGACCACCCATTACATACTGCAACCCTTCCGTATCTTGGAAAACACGTTAAAAGTCGTTGATCCCGGCTCTCATTCATAGATCTTTGACAGTCATAACGGGTAGTCAGAAGCCTGACACTCTCCCAACCAGTCTTACCAAGTGGTATCGTGTTATCCAGTAACCGGGGTGTGGGAGTCAGATGGGCAGTCGCTCCATGTAAAATACTGGTTTTCAGCTGTATCTGGTTAGACTGGCAACCGACCCTAACATAGTTGGGAAAAGGCTAGGTAGATGAATAAACAAAAAATATTATACATATATCCCCATAAATCCTGATTTCAAATAACACTATCAATTAATCGCAATAGCGTAACTATCATCACTAAGTAATTTATGTCCTATAATTTCAGGGCATGATATATGGACTGTAATTAGTTATCTATATTATAATTATCTTGGTCTAGATATTTTGTAGACAGTCAGTAATTTATCGTCAGTGCCGTCGCCTAACATTTCATTTTGTCATAAATCACTAGGAACAGCAAGTTTTTGTTTATCGCTGATTTATTTTTATACTAGATTTTGCCAGGGGCTTCGCCCGCGTGCATGTCGGAAATTATCCAACGGGAATGTACTACCGGGATTAAAAGTGTCCTATGTCCTATTTACGGTCATGGTAAAAAAAAAAAAAACAAATTGAAATTTCTTCCTAATCCGTTCAGCCGTTTTAGCGTGAAAGCGTAACAAACAAGCAAATTCATTTTCGCATTTATAAAATTAGTTAGGATTATGACGATATCATTTGGTAATCTTTCAGAGAACACGAAGAATACGGATTCTGTCAAGTAGGAACCAGCAGTTCTCTCCTAGATGACGACACGTTGCTCATGGGCAGCCCAGGTCCTTACACGTGGAGAGGCACAATCTTCGCCCAGGACACCAGGGATGATGTGCTGGAGAGAGACAACGTCGTGTATATGGCGCCAGTGCAGGACGGCGCTAGTCCTGTCGAGAAGTACAGTTATTTAGGTGGGGTTCATTTATATTTAATTAAAAATTGCAACAGAGCAAAGCTTCGTAGATTTTCCGGTAATTTTTCTGCCCAGTTGCGAATAATATTCTGTCTGAAATAGAGATACTTATACCTTTAGACAGGTATAAATCAAACCTAACAACCTATTGGTATAAATCATCGGTGAAAAAACCGGCCAAGCGAGTGTCGGACCACGCACAATGAAGGGTTCCTTAGTTGGGATGAATTTACCCGATTTGCCAAGAACAAACTTAACATTGTAGTTGAAAAACATGTTCTCCCATACATTCCAACTGCAAATGTAAGTTTGTATGCGCAATAATGAGAGGTTTACCATGTTATTTTAAAACCATAGACTTCCTATAGGTTTTCCTGTAATCTATGAGTAAAGAACCATTCTCTATATTTTTTTCAGAATTTTAGGCTCAGTATTTTCGGAGATATGGGGGAATGGTCAATTTTCAGTTTTTTTTTCTTAAATATTTTTTTTTTTTTTTTTTTATTATAAAAAAAAAAAATCGTCGCATTATGCCCTTTCATTTGATAAGTCACACGGTGCAGTTAGCAAAACTATTTATTTAAATTTTCTTATTTGCCCCCAAAAGTGACCCCCATATTCAAAATTCAATTATTACGTTACACGTCCGTGTTTGGGTCACATAAATACATAATTATGTGTACCAAATTTCACCTTAATAGTTCCATTAGATTCGAAGCAAATTGGCTGTGACAGACGAACAGACACTAATAGGTTCTTCGTGTGATGTGTGATTGTGTATCATACACCCCGAAGCTGTGTGGACTTTGACTGCATTGGAATGGGAAGTTTCGAGTCCATGCGAAGTATTACTTCTTTTTTTAAGGCTAAAGCTCAGTTGAGAGTTCATGTACAAAAGTATTTTCAGTTGCTATTCAGTATACATACAGTTTACAAACAAAAATGATTTTTAATTCCAGGCATGTCAGTATCAAGCGGCAACTTCTTCGGTGGCGATAAGGCCTCATACGTAGCAGGAGCACCGCGTTCCCACGGTACCGGTCAAGTGGTCATCTTCAGCAAGTTGGCTACTGAAGACTGGGGCAGAACAGACCTGAATATTCTGAATTTTACCTTACTGCTGAAAGGAGAGCAGTTTGGTTCCAACTTCGGATATGAAGTGGCCAGTGCTGATGTTAATGGAGATGGGTATGTTGGTCTATTTCTTGATTTTGATAGTATTTTATTTTATTTATTTCAGACATAATCCTAGTCCATAGATTTACACTCCTACATTTAAATGATTAACTATTTTAAATTCTAAACAGATAAAAACCTAAAATAAAATTGTGATTAATTACATTTGAATATTCAACAAACCATTTTTTTTTTATCAAGAAATTATTAAAAAAATCGGTATTGATAGGCCATTTAATTTTAGATGAAAGTCAAATGCTGGTGTCAAAAATATAAGATTAGTGATGAATTCGCTGCCATTACTGAAGTATAAGAGAGATCTCCCTCAAATATGTAGATACACGTTAGATAATGATCTGTTACACGATTTCAGCATGTTCCTATCACCTTTGTTCTTCAAATAAAAATATTTGAATTTGAATCACATTCTATTACAGTAACACATTGTTCTGGGTGCAACATTCCACAGCATTTATTAGTAGTACTAATAATATTATAACAAGTACTTCAACACTAACAAGTATTTAATAAATTATTCATCAAAGAATATTGACTACTAGCTGCCCGCTCCGGTTTCGCACAGGTAGCACTAAGTACTTATCTACGGCGCACCTACCCTACCTAGCTACTCTACTTACCAACCTACCTTATCTACCCTGCCTACCTATCTACCTACCCTACCTACCTACTACCCTACCTACACACCTACCTACCTACCCTACCTACCAGGCAGGTACCTACCTACCTGCCCTACCAATACCCTTGCCCTGTGAATAAAGAATACAACATAAAAAGAATTATCCAATTTGGTGCAGCCTTTCGCAAGTTATGGCGTGACCAATGGAAATAGGGATTAATTTATATATACGAGTATATACGTATACATATACAACGTGTCCCAAAATTCAACGATAAGCTGGCACCAGACCGTGGACCTGGTCATCACTACCCGAGAAAAAATAATGAAAAAAATAAAACAATTAATTTTTGGAAATTACAAAACATCGTAGATTGAAATCCTTCGGAAATTGACACCCCTTAAGATATTTTGAACTACCATGACCACAATATTTCTGTTTTTTTTTTATACAGGCATTTTTTCCTAAAGTATTATACCATTTTGGAATCTTGATTAGTTGCGTCAATTTTTTTTTAAACTTGCCATTGTAGTGTTCATACTTTTTTTTTACACCACGACGACTGAAAGTAAAAAACTTAGAAAATTTTAAGGAAAAAATAATTTGGATTGATTTTTGTGTAAAAGCTTCAGGCATTCTGGGTTTTCTAAGGGTTGTGGTGAATAGCAGTGCTACTTAGGTTGCCGATAGGAAAAAAAAACAGATATATTAGAAAAATTGTGGTCATGGTAGTTAAAAATATCTTAAGGGGTGTAAATTTCTGAAGGATTTCATTGTATTTCTTGTAACTTCCAAAAAAAAAAGAAAAGTATTTTTTTCATTATTTTTTCTAGGGTAGTGATGAGCAGGTCCACCGTCTGGTGCCCGCTTATCGTTGAATTTTGGGACACGTATATAGATAATTAATGATGAAGTATTTTTTCTAACCTTAGCTAATACTTAATTCTTATATGTTCCAGGCTACCAGATTTATTAGTCGGCGCTCCATTCTACTTTTCCCGAGACGTGGGCGGTGCAGTCTACTTGTATCTGAACATCAACTCAAGTCTACACCAAGAGTACAACGTCAAGTTGACTGGCAAACAAGAATCCCAGTTCGGCATAGCCATTGCTAACGCTGGTGACTTGAATAAAGATGGATGCCAAGATATAGCAGTAGGAAGTCCCTACGAAGGCAATGGAGTCGTATATATCTATATGGGAGATAGAGAAAAAGGTTTGAATTCTAAACCAGATCAAGTGATCACTGCGGAAGCATTGCCGGTTCTGATGACGACTTTCGGCTATGCATTGTCAGGAGGAGTCGATTTGGATGCCAATGGATATCCTGATTTATTAGTTGGCGCATACGAAAATGTAAGTTGAAGTTTTTTGTGCAGGAATGATCTACCATTTAATTCTATAAATTAACTAGATTTAGTTAGTTTCAAATAAAAGAAGAAAGAAAGAAAATAAATTTTGCAATGCATTTGCTCGAAAAGAGCGTTTTCCAAGCAGCCAATTTGTGCGGAAAGTGTCACTTTTTTTCACTAGTGCTTTTCAAAGTAAAAAAGTGAAAGTCAAAAGCCAAAGTCAAAAAGTCATACTCAAAGTCATGAATGTGTTGTTTAGACGTCAGCCAATATGTCAGATGTTAGACATCATAAGCGGCTACTGGCCGCTAAGGCCCGCTTCTTTTTTTTAATTTCTTCGCACAATGCATAGTAAAACGTTGTATGATACACTGTTTAAGATGATTTCCGACTCGTGTCGACTTATACACCCGTCGGAAATCACCTACTTTGCGCACTTGTAGCATAAATAACTATATTTGACCCAGGTTAGGGCATACAAAAAAAACCAGAACGAACCTTAAAATAGTATTGTATGTAGAAATAATCTCTCTCTCTCTGTCTTGAATACAGTTGAGTGTTGAATAGATGATTGCTTGTCCTTAATTTACATTTTGTGTCTTATTTTCTTGAATATGGTTGATTTACCCTTTATTTTTCCGCTTACAGAGCAGCGTTGCCTTAATACGAACACGACCGATCATCGACATCAAAACCTCAATACGACCATCGAACACCATCATCAACGTCGACCCCACGACCCATGGCTGCGAGCGCGACCCCGGCTCCAACTACACTTGCTTCCACTTCCAAGCTTGTTGCACCATCGAGTCTTTAGTCAAGACCACTCAATCCACTATCCATAAACTCAACTACGTCATTGAAGCTGAAACATTCCCCGGTGGAAGGAAATATTCTAGAGTCTTCTTCGATTCGGATAAGAGTAATAATGTCAATAAGACTATAATGCTGGGAAGAGATGTTGAGGATTGTAGAGAACATATCGTTTATTTGAAGAATAATACGAGGGATATACAGACTCCGATTAAGGTAATTTTGCATTTCTTTTATTTCGATGGAAAAAGACACCTGGATTAGCAGTTGAATACAGTCTAGGGAGCCGAAACATTATTGACCTACGTACTTACTACATCTGAGATTTACGGATCGTTCCTCAAGATGAACAAAAATATTTTTTTATCACATCTATTCAAAAAGAGCTAGTTTATTCTTCGTTAGCGGGGACCAAAATAGCTTTTTAATCCCTAGAGATTAAAAGTGATTTGAATTTGGTCAAAGGGAAAATCCAAGATGGCAGCTACGAAAATTTTCAAATTTTTCATAATTGTCATCGTTTTCCAAAGTGTTAAAGTCGATAGTGAGGTCAAAATGTAAATCCAAGATAAAAAATATCGCAAAAATTTTGTTTTTGGTTTAAATCTTATGTGATAAGGAACTTCGTTTCTGACGGGGTCGGACCGCACACGTTTTTTTTTCTCATTGTGGGTGAGCAACATTATTTTAAGCTCGAGTGACGTACTTTGAATCCCTCGCTGCGCTCAGGATTCTACTTTAGAATCCTTCCCTCCGCTCTGGATTCAAAAAAACACTCTTGCCTTAAAAAAAGTTGTTTGCTCCCTAGGCAAACAATCTACTCTTACTATTATTAGTTAATGATGACTCAAAGAAAAATACCTGTAAATAAAGGTGATAAGGTTCACTGTAACTTTCTACATAAGGACGTGTCAATTCACACTTGTTGTCGTCACAGCTGCAAAAACTATATCAATAACAGTTTCTTGTCTATCTCCTTAAACTTCATAGTTTTAAATTTTAAATTTTCTCTTAAACAATTATGTCTGTATCCACAGTTCCAGTTAAACTATGTCCTAGTGCACGCAGAGCCCCGCTACTCTCCTACCGGCACTCTCCCCGACGTGGACCAGTACCCAGTACTGAACGCCACTGCCAGTTCTATGTTCACTGCGAACTTCATCAACGACTGCGGCGCGGATGCTGTCTGTATCAGTGATCTGGTTGTGATTCCTAAACTGTTACTGCCGCTGAGTAAGTATTTTAGAATTTAATTTTGCAGGTTTTTTACTTTTAACAACAGCCACTATGATAAGCACTATGATGCCACTATTGTAAGGTACATTTTTGCCACTTATATTACCAAAGCGTGTTCAATTTAAGTGATGACCTTGAGTATTTCGGTCCTATACCCCGGAGAAAGACGACAATTTAGCAAATCTGATCGTCACTTACCGGCAAGCAAATGAAAGAGACCACAATTATTTATTTTCAATGTACAGTTATACTCATTGTCCATTATTTGTTTTTGTAATCGTTCAAATAATGAGTTTGTTAATTACAGAGAAACATAAAAACATATAAAAAAATCTTAGCATTTCTCTTTATAACGTTAGATTAGAAAACTGTGATATCTAAACATCGTTGTAAATTACGAATCTTCTTCATGTATATCACTCGTAAGATAAATTTCGCAGACACTATAAAAAACACTTCACGATACAGACGTCACACAAATGGACTGAAGATAAAAAAATCTTATACAAGTCAAAACATATTTCACTGCCATCTCGTTTTTTTTAGTCGGAATATTTCATCAGCTATCCATATAATCTGTCATGCTGTCAAAATAGTACCGGATTTTAAGACTAGATGGAACGACGACTCGTCGCTTTGGGTAGGACTGTAGTACCCTGGACGTACGACACAACTTTTTTTTTTGGGTAAACAGTCAGGCCTTGGACCTTGGACGCTTGAGTGGTAAGTTCAATTTAACTTCCGTACTAATGAATTCTGCCATTTCAGGAAAGGACAACAAGACTTACGCGCTAACTCTGGGGCAGGAAGAAGAAGTCAAGCTGTCCATAACAGTTGACAACTACGGGGAGTCCGCTTACGAAACGCAGCTGTTCGTCAATCACCCTCCAAGTGTGCATTATATTGCAGTTAATATTAGTGTAAGTATCCATCAATCTGCCTAGCCCTTTCTCAACTATATTGGGGTCGGCTTCCAGTCTAACCGGATGCAGCTGACTACTAGTATTTTACATGGAGCGACTGCCTATCTGACCTCCACAACCCAGTAACTGGGTAATACGGTACCCCTTGGTAAGACTGGTTGTCAGACTTTCGGGCTTTTGACGACTCGTAACAACTGTCAAAGATCCACTACTGGTTTCCGAGGCACGGAGGAGTCTCGGTATGTAAAGATGTGACCATCTTTACATACCGAGACTCCTCCGCAGACCAACGCGTCGATTAAATGTATCCATCCATGCCATCCTGTGTAATAGGAGGATACATCTTAGGATGAGATCAAGTTGTTTTTAGAGTACAGCGACAGAACATCAACTATCCGTTCTGCTTTTTTCATTTGCGTGGCAGTTCTCTTTCATTATATTTTTACAGTTGAATATGAGAGCTACTAGTAATTCTCGTAAACGTAAAAAGGTCAAGCTAAAATATAACAGTCAGGCCACATGCGAACAATGCCTTCTTTAGGACCCCGCCATCTATCTTAACAAACGGTTACTACCTATACAATGCACGCGCATGGATTGTGATCGTTGAAGATGGAGCGTTTATTCTGAAAGTGGGCAACGTCGATAATATTACTGTTTGGAAATAAGAAATGTGGCTAACTAGCGAACTAGAATATTGATTATGAAATGCAATAATTAATATCGTAACACCGAATATTTAGTTTTAGATGTAAAAAAGTATTTGGAAAGTTTCCAAATACTTTTTTACACCTAAAACGGGTACAACATCAAATTCAATGTTATAATTGAAATTCATTATTAACATTCTAGTTCGCTAGTTAGCCACATTTCTTATTTCTATTCAGTAATATTGCTCTATGAATCAAAACAGGTCAATATTTGACAGTTATTTGCGACGTTGCCAACTTTTAGGCCACATTTCTTATTTCCATAGCAATTGCCAAATTAATCAAAACAGGTAATTTTTTTTCAGCTCTTTGCGAAGTTTCAACTTTTAGGATAAACGCTCTTAACTCAAAATCAATCATCAACCAGCAGATAACTATTTATTTATAATTAAATCCTTCTTTTTAATATTTTAGGACAAACACGTAATCTGCACAAGTCTTAACAAGACAACCGTAACCTGTATGTTGGAAAACCCCTTCAAGAAACAAGCGGAGGGCTCTCCACCAATCACGATGCGTTTCGACGCGCGTGCTTTAGAAGACAGCGACCAATCAGTGGTGTTCACTGTGTGGGCTAACTCCACGTCTAAGGAACTGCATGCTGGGAAGAAACCTGTGGACGTTGAGGCACTGGTTATCAAGAATGTGAAGCTGCTGATTAAGGGGTAAGAGCATGTTTATACAATCGCTGATTTATTATGTCTTGACCCAAAAACAAGAAACTTCATAAAGGACCAGATTTGGGCGGTCCTCCGATCCAGCCTGTCCCTTGCTGTCCTCCCCAGCGACGCTCTAACCCGAGGTCCGTAGATACCCCACAGGGGGTGTCCTTAGCGTGACCATAATAGGAGTTGGTTTTGTCGACGGAAGAATCGACAAAATGACAGATAAACAATCACAATCTGTCATTTTGTCTATTCTTCCGTCGACAAAACCCGTAGAAAACCCGTTTCTATGGTTGTCACGCTACGCGTGCTGGCAGGAGACCTTAATTTATTCAGGTACCCACACCGACAACCTCCTAGATGGACCTGCGAGATAACGGTCCAAAAAAAAGCTGTTTTTTGCGTGTAGTTATTTTAGAGCAGTTATGTTGAGCTGTATCCTCATAAAGTAGGATTAAAATTTTCAAGGCATTACATTTTAACACGTTCAGTGCTGGGAGCCCTCCTGGAGGGTTCACCTAGTCGCATATGGGATGCCGGGAGCCGTCCCGAAGGGGTCATTTTACATGTAGGTTTTTCTTAGCATATACAGCAATAGAAACCGTGAAAATAAAATCTGATGTATATTTTAACAAAATTTATTACATAGGTATACGCGTTCGTTTTTAAATCCAATTTTTTTTTTTTCTTTAATTATTTGTTCACGGTTACAAGTATTCATAATAAATGTAAAAGGTTGGAAAGTACATATAGCGACAAGACCCCCTGAAAACACAATTTTACTTCGTTTTACAGTGTTTTATAACACGGTTTTAAAGCTAATGCCGTTGACCTTCCGCGATGGTTAACTTTTGCGCAAACGTAATGCCGGCAACCCTCCCGGAGGGTTCACTTCCAATATGTATGGCAGCATGGCGTATGAGTTCTATGAAGAGTGTGTGGAGTCGAAAGTATTAAAAGGCGAATGTCGCGGATATCTGCTGGATTTAAGCAGCACAGAACTGGTCGTAGTAGTAATACTTAACTGGGGCTGGTACAGCGATGGGTGTCTATAGCGATGATCATGTTTATATTTTGGATGTTGTTGCTAATCTGTTTGTTATGTTCACAGTGTGGCGCGTCCTCAACATGTGTTCTACGGCGGCGGAATTAAGGGCGAGTCTGCTATGACGTACTTTGATGACATCGGGACTAGGGTGGTGCACACTTATCAGGTAAGTTTATGCGAATAAAATGGCACCATAATATATTTTTCTCAAACATTCTTGGAAATTCGATTCGATCGAATTCATTATTTTGACAACCTTCTTCGAGATAAATCGAAATTGCTGTACTGGCCGAATACATGCGAACGCCCCGCCACCGCCGGCAATGTTTGTATGAAAATCCATATCTGTGTTGTTTAGCGGCCAAATAAATTACTATGAAAACTCATATCTGTCGTGTTATTTAATAAAAACTTTTTACAAAAAAAAAACAACCAACTTCCGAAAAAAAAACCCTACAAAGTGAAAAATAACTTTAATTTCGGAAGTCGGTATCTTTGGTTTTGAATTTTCGTTTTTTGCCACCGACTTCCGAAATTAAAGTTATTTTTCACTTTGTAGTGTTTTTTTTCGGAAGTCTGTTCTTTTTTTTTTTTTTAAAGTTTTTATTTTTCACTTTTTAGTTGTGGTACCTACTCCACACAAATTCGAATACCAGTACCTGCTAAGTAAAGAACAGTGACAGGAAGTTATCATTATATCATCCACTTAAACTAAGTGGGAAAAAAATACGAATTACTGAAGCTTACACAAAAACTATTCAAGCAAAGTTAATAAAATTTATATGGGACCAATCCGGGAGCATACCCTTTCATACAAAAAAAGAATTTTCAAAATCGGTTCATAATTGACGGCGAAATCGGCGGACATAAATAAAAAAATAAAACACGCGTCGAACATATAACCTCCTCCTTTTTGGAAGTCGGTTAAAAATAGTACGAACTTTTTACTTCAACATATTATGGCAACCAAGTAGGTAGCCTATTAAAGATTTTATTTTAATTTTGATTTGGCTTGTAAAGAAGAAACAAATGAACATATTGGCGCGTGAGAAATTATCGTTATTCGTCATTGATTCTAGAATTTATAATTAATTTACATAGTTTGAATTTCCACGCATTATTTGAGCAAAGTACTATCGGAGTCACGTACGTCCATCAATGCCCCGCAACAGTAATGTACTATTTGTCTTAAGCTTGTGTTGTGGACTTCGTGGAGTTGGTCTTTACAGAGTGTATCAGAAAGGTGTGGTCAAATTTAAAGGTGCCATGAACTTCTTTCAAACGCCCAACTTAGATCCACCAAAATTTTAATTCTCATAACGTCCTCCCCAGGTGTTCAACGAGGGTCTATGGCACGTGTCATCGGTGCAGGTCGTGATACAGTGGCCTCATCAGCTCGCCTCCGACTCATCGCAAGGGAAGTGGCTGCTCTATCCAGAAGATGTGCCCACTGTAGATGGAGAAGCTGGTCTGTATAGTTCATTCATGAAATTTCTTCTTTTGGAACTTTTTCTAATACTTTCATTTTTTCAATATGCACATATTCCACATGAATAAAAAATATATGACAAGACTCGAAGCAGATAAAAATGCCCAATCTAAGTCAGTTTCTATTTTTTCAGTCTAAATTCAATCTAAGTCCGTTTCAATCTAAGTCAGAATCAGGCCAGTTTGTATTTAATAATTATTATAATTAGATATTAAGAACTGCTCTGTGATTTTCCAGAAACCCGCATGTCATTAAGCTTGCC
Organism: Agrochola macilenta; assembly: GCA_916701695.1. NCBI lineage: Eukaryota > Metazoa > Arthropoda > Insecta > Lepidoptera > Noctuidae > Agrochola > Agrochola macilenta. Next base: position 14,244,075 of record OU753562.1, read on the forward strand.
TTATTTTTTGTTTTTTTTAGCCAATGGCCAATATTTTTTATATTTTTATAAGTTTTTATTTAAAAATGTAATTTATTTGTATGGAAATGTAATAAAGAAATATAACCTTAAACACAAACATTTCAGATCAAAACGGAGAATGTTTCGCCCGAGAGACCAACCCTCTAAACCTGACCGCTCGACCAGGAGCTCCAGAACCCCTTGAAAACTTAGAAATAAATCCATTCCTAACGACCGGCAAACTAAGCGTCAGTTCAAACGAGAAGTCTCACAACGAGACGAGAAAGAAGTTCATGGAGTACTCCAGTTCTAGCTCTTATAGCAGTAGTAGTAATAAAGTGAGACGGAAGAGAGATGAAGATGCTGTGAAGGCTGAAGCCTATACTGATAGGAGACAGGTTATTAATTTGGTAAGTGAATAATTTTAACAATTACTTACATACTTTGTAACTGTACCATCTTTCGACGCGACCATATTTTCATCATTCTGAAAGTGGGCAACGTCGATAATATTACTGTTTGGAAATAAGAAATGTGGCTAACTAGCGAACTACAATATTGATTATGAAATGCAATAATTAATATCGTAACACCGAATATTTAGTTTTAGATGTAAAAAAGTATTTGGAAACTTTCCAAATGCCTTTTTTACACCTAAAACGGGTACAACATCAAATGCAATGTTATAATTGCAATTCATTAATAATATTCTAGTTCGCTAGTTAGCCACATTTCTTATTTCTATTCAGTAATATTGCTTTATAAATCAAAACAGGTCAATATTTGACAGATAATTGCACCGTTGCCAACTTTTAGAATAAACCCTCTTACGCAGTTGCAGCCCAGGATATTCAATTTTTCAATCTGTTTGACAGTTTTATTGAGGTCATAATTTTTTTCATGCGGCAGTATTTACTATATTTAAATATGATTCTGATGTGAATTGAATTGAATATGATTCAGAAAAAATATGTGTCACCAAAGAGGAATTGCTGGGAATTCAGAAAATTAATTGCTTTTAGAGGAATTGTTTAATGTGGCTGTTTTACAACCTGACACTGACCTGCAAATTGCAAAAAAACGTAAGAAAATTTAAATTTCGCGAGCTGCAACTGCAGATCCATCTTAACTTCAATTACTCTTCGCCATCATACTTCTGCACTTATTGCAATTTATTTTGGCTCAGGGTGATTATATTCGACTTATTCTGCCAGACCGACTAAACTGTTATCTCAGTCTTTTTCCTCCCCAGCCATATCATCTTTTGATTACACAATTCAACAATCTTCTTTCTTATTTTTTTGGAACGAAGTTCCTTATCGCGCGTTGCGAAAGGGGGCTACACGGAAAAAATTAAGACCAAAAGTTGTAACGACACTTTTTGCTATAGTTGTAAGCCGTGCGGCGTGCGCGTGTTTCTCTGTCTATTTCTCTCTCTCTCTCTCTCTCATAGAAAGAGGAACTTCGTTCCATCCGGGTGTCCCTTGACATCTCTCAAGTTTTTTTTATTTTTGTTTTATAAACGTTGCCCCACACTAAGAATTTCTTCTTGTATCGTGGGTGCGTTTACAAACATAGAAACTCACATACACTAACACCCAGACCCGGAACAACTACTTGCAGATCATACAAATATTTGTTCCGTGCGGGGATCGAACCCGCGACACGTTGCGCAGCAGTCGATCACTCAGCCACTGCGCCAACCGTGTCGTCAAATCTTTGAACCTTACCTCTATAACTATTCTTATTTATATCTTATTCTAAAATATTATCTCATTAAATTACAGAACTGCCAACTAAAAACAGCGAAATGCATCCAGTTCCAATGTGTGATCTACAAGCTGGGTAGAATGAAGAGCAGCACCATCACGGTGCGCGCGCGCCTGTGGAACGTGACTCTTGTCGAAGAGTTCGCGCGAGCAGCCAAAGTTAACATAACGTCTACTGCGTATATCAGTATACCGCCGCATTTCAATATTCACCAGAATAATAAGATTGGTGATAGGAGTACGGTGAGTTAGATGATTTCAATAAAACAGTACCTGGTTGACCGAGCTCTGCTCGGGTGAAAATATTGAATGCTCATTTAATATTGGATAGTTCATACTAATTCCATGTATAGTACATAGGTACTAATTCCATGCTGCCATGTCATTATTCTAAAAAAAATATTCTATATTTGGATTCTGTTAAAAAAAAAAAATGGGATACAAACGGTTTCCTACAATGATACCGAAACACTTCTGAAACCTTGACACATACACACCCTCACACTCAGGAAATCTCAGTCACACCTACATGCTACACTTTCACTCACATATACTCACAAGCATACTTACACCCACTGATACACATATTTGATTTAATTTAATTGAATATTAATTTATGTAGGTTTTGCATAAAAATTATACGTTTCGCTTTTTATGTTACACGTCTTGCTATGGAAGAGCGGACTCTCCCAATACAGGCACTATCTGCCTAAAAGTAGGATCCAATCAAAATATTTTGTTGATTTTATTTATTTATTACTTATCTGGCATAGCATTTTTTTTTTCATTTTTCGTACAGAAATAATTCGACAAACTCACGATTATTTATGTAATACCCTTACGAGAAATATATTTAAAAAAACAAACAGATTAGAGCCCGCGCCACTACTGAACATTTTTTTTAATGCAATTTTATGCAATGACATAGACACTAGCGCCGTTTCTATCGGACTTGAGTGCTGGTGCGGTCTCTATTTTTGTCCATAAAATACAATACTTGTTTAACCAATAAACCATTGTGTAGTGCCTCTGGGCGCCCAGTGTATCCTTGAGGTAAACCAAAAAATATCCTTCAAACCCCACTGTATCCTTAAGGTAAAATTTGTATTATTTTTTTCGTCCCAAACAGGCGGATACGGTCGCATATCCAGACTTAAAGATAAGCGAGCCGACAGAAGTGCCCCTGTGGGTGATCATCGTCTCGGTGATTGTTGGGCTCATAGTGCTAGTCCTGCTCATCATCGCGCTATGGAAGCTTGGCTTCTTCAAGCGCAGCAGACCAGACCCCACGCTCTCCGGGAACCTGGAGAAGAACAACCACGAAGCAAGCCCCTTCATAGGGCGGGACAGGAACAGTGTCCGATAGCCCAAACTTGGAACATTTCAAGTGATAAGAACGTTATTCAGCTCCAAAGCTGCCGTGTAAATAAAAACGACTATATGTGCACAAGTATTTAGTATGTAATATCTCTGACTGTGATGTCTTCTTAGAGGAATTTGTGTGTATGTGATGCTCTGTTTTGTTGATGTTGACGCACGATAGGTAGATATATTTGTTTTATTGCATTTCTCTAGCGTAATGTGAACATGTTTCAGATTGTTTGTTTATATATTCTGATGGATTATGTACTATTATTACTTCTTTTCTGTAAATACGTACTTCCCTTTATTATTTATGAATAGTTTAAATGTCTACTTAATTTGACTAGATTTTTCACTAGTCACAAATTGTAATAATGTTATTATAGTTGTGTAGGGAATAGTGATGTAATGTCCTTTATGTAAGTGAAATCGGTCACAATTGATTTTGGACACTAAAACTACTGAAAGATGTTCAAAAGAGCTTTTAAAAAGTCCTGGTAGGTACTTAAATATTTAATGACTTTTTTTACAATTTATATTATAATGAATTACACACATTTCACTATTATCAAGCATGAATTATTGCGTAAAGTGCTAAAATGAATTTGTTATATCAACTAGGGTTCATAATTATAAGTATTATATTGTAAATATTATTGTTTCCATGTCATTAGATTTTTTACAAAATTTTCTATTGCTAGTAGAGGCATATATTTTACACGTTTTTTATAAAATCGCCCAGTTACACTGCCAACTATTCCAACACCTAGTTTATATATCTTTAATAAATTTTGACTACCTACATAACACTGGTTGTGATTATTTCTGTTATGAACTACATACCTACTTAATAGTACATTTTAGATTGAATAAAATTGTGCCATTTTGATAATTTGTTTTATTTTTAACCAAACACTGTGTTACAATGTAATAAGTAGGTAATCAGTAACTCCATGAAGACAAAGTAACAAATGCGTTATATACATATAGATCTACGAGTACTACAAAGGTAATAACGAAAAAATATAAGAACGAAAAAAGAAAAAAAAAAAAAAAAAAAAAAAACGAACTTGCTACGGGTTTTTCCCAGTGGTCAGATTGACAGTCAGACTAGTCTTTCCAATGGGATTTTGTTTTCCCGTTGGTCAGATCAGCTCGTAATTTAGTAAAGTACTGTTGAATACGAAGAGGTTATAAAACTATTAAATAGGTTTTATTTGTGACATTATGGAGTTTGTTGACACTGGTTGAAATTTTTTGCAAGTTGTTTCATGGTTGTTTAAAACAAATATTTCCTGTTTGTTATGAAATGTCAATCACATCACAACATGTCATGATATGTCTATTTTAACAAGATGTGGAGTATTGTGCTCGGTCTAAATGGATCGTAATTTTATAAATAGAAAGGGTGGGGTGGTCTTACTATATAATGGGTATCAATTTTATAAAAACAAAACGTACATTGTTTTATTTAGGTCACACCTTGATCACTTTATTGACAAACTCATGTCCATTTCAATGCCCAAGTATTATGTATAGGTATATGTATGTAGATACGGGTCCCGGTCCCGACTGCTAGTAAGTGTATGTTTTGCAGAACCGCAATCAACTTATTAAGTCAAAACATCACAACTGCGTTCAAGATGTTGGCAAGAATGACATAGAAGTTTCATTCCATAACATGCGGGAACAAGCTTGCAAAGAGTTTCAACCAAATGATGTTAACTAATGGAGAATTGAATGATGGTCATTTTTTAGAACGCCTAAGATAAAACTGTAAGATAACTATCTATTAAAATGCAAAACAGTTTTTACTTTCATTGTACTTTTTTTCTGTTGTTTTCCCAGCTGCCGACTAAATCTGACCAACGGGAAAAAAAAATCCCATTAGAAAGACTAGTCTGACTGTCAATCTGACCACTGGGAAAAACCCGTCTATACAAAGACTTCCTCAAAGATCTATAAATACCTACACAAAACCTAGTCTAAATCACAAAGCATGGCCCAGTAAGTGGCCCATCCATTCGTGCTAATATCCCCTAATTGATTCTTACCAGGAGCAAACGAGAGTCATGGCATATTCTTTGAAAGATTCATTGATTAAGATCGGGAAACACGTAGGCGAGACGTAGGAAGCCCTTTGGGATCCGAAGACCCGGAGGCAATCAGTGAAGAGGTCTTTACTCTGTAAAGAAATAGACCCTGATTTTGAGTAAGGGAAAGTCTTCTATCAATAGTGCATTATTGATCGAAGGGGAAAGTTTAATAAAAACTACACACTACGAGACTAGACCAAGACGTTTAATTATTTATTAATAAATATATAAATATGTCTAGATATTATCGCTTGCCGGGGTTGGTCAGTGGATGGGTGACCATCTTTACATACCGAGAATCCTCCGTGCCTCGGAAAGCCTGTTAAGCCGTTGGTCCTGGCTGTCATTCGTGGATCTTTGACAGTCGTTACGAGTCGTCAGAAGCCCGAAAGTCTGACACCAGTCTTACCATGGGGTATCGTATTACCCAGTTACTGGGTTGTGGAGGTCAGATAGGCAGTCGCTCCATGTAAAATACTGGTATTCAGCTGCATCCGGTTAGACTGGAAGCCGACCCCAACATAGTTGGGAAAAGGCTAGGCAGATTGATTTTTGATGTCTAGATATTATACCAAACTATCTAGAGCAAAAGTAGATACTTACATGCAATAGAAATCTAGGCAAACATGTAAGTGCTCATATTCAATACGGCACGCGTCAACAGAAGAGGCAACTGCAGCCGTCGACAACGGGCTGCTCGTGTATTTTGAGTACGGTGCTCAAATACACGATTGGCACGTTGTCGGCTGCAGCTGTAGATGTGTCGGCGGCAGCTGTAGACGTGTCGGCGGTGGCCGTCGACGCGTGTCGGTGGTTGCAATTGCCTCTGCCGTTGACGCGTGCCGCTCGTGTTTAAGAGCACTTTATTACTATAGTAGTATACTAGTACTATTAAGATAATAATTAGTAAAACAAACACTTAAATACGTTTATGGATCTATTAACATTAAGTTTGAGTAGGTACTTATAAAATACCTTTTTTAGTATTTACCGCTTGATCAAACAGCGGTAAAATCATACGGATAGTTAATTAAAAATATACTATCACTATTATAGATATTAATTACAAAGTATTAGCAATAACAATAAAATAAATTATAAATGCATTTCTCGTAAAGCTAATAATTTATTGTTGGACTAGGCTGGAGTCTGGACTGAAAGCGCTGTTTCAACGCGGGGACTTGTAGTAACTGATTTGTGGTGTGTGCGATTTCTGGAACAAACACGAAAATATTATCATAGCAGGCTGTAAGTTCCTACTTAAGGGGCATGCGCTAAGGTAACCAGCGAAATTAAAATTTTCTTTAGTTTTTTGCATTTTGCAGGTCAGTGTCAGGTTTTATGTTGATTAAAATATGATTCGCGACCGTAACAAATATGGTTTTACATAATTATAATCATTACATTCAAGAATACAACTCCATATGTAAAAGCACAATGGTTAAATGTCATGATTTCATGAAATAGTCATTCAATAGAATTATATGAACTTAGAGTTGTACTCGTATTGATCATTTTAATGATTACAATTCTATAAATATACGAGTACATTTAATACGGCCGCGAATCATATTTCAATCAACTTACAACATGATACTGACCTGCAAATTGCAAAAACCGTAACAAAATTTGAATTTCGCGGGCTACCTTGACGCTTTCGCCTTAAGGCGACGATATCTTTGCCTATCCAGTACTTACTTAATTTAATAGTTAGTTTTAAAAGTATACTTAGTGTTAGTAGTGTTATAGTTTTTGAATTGGTATTCAATTTGAACATTTGTACAACAATAGTCTATTGCTAACTGTGGAGGCTTGTAAATGGCTTGTCGTCAATTACCTCACTGTTACTTTTGTATTGATAGCTGTAAGCCACCCAAATACAATAAAATAAAATAAATAACCAATATAATAATAATATATAATTAATAATATAATATATAATTGTAACCTTTGTTTATGAATCAATAAACTTTTTTTTTTCTTTTTTTTTTTAAATAAAATAACCGACTTTTAATGATTTTATACTAAAGATCACGTCTAAACGAGTTGTGTTAATGATTTGAAAAAAAAAAAGTCAAATTACAGCATTTTCTTGATAACTTAATATAAGAATATTTTAGATTATATGTTTTTAATACATAGTGAAATTAATTTGTAAAATGTATAACGCGGATAAAAATTAAGAATCACGTAAAATCTCAAGCGTATTTTTTCTGAAACCTTCACCATTTTAAAGATAATTTAGTTAATGATCTTTTAGTACGTGTTTTATTAAAATACCTTTTGTTTTATGTACGAGTACAATAAATTAATAGTGCGTCTAATTTGGGACAGCGCTCCTTGATGGGCGAGTCCTATTACTAGTTGGACGTACGACGTGTTGCGTGAGCTCAGTACAGAACACGCACGCTAACCACTCAAGGTCACTGGCATATATCTGCGTCTTAAATGCCGAAAGCAGACCGAACTGACAAACTTTACTGTCGGCAACCAATAGATTGTCATACATATATTTAAACAGTCGTACCGGTTAACAGTGAGAAGTCAATCAATCAATCCCTAGCCTTTTCCCAACTATGTTCGGGTCGGCTTCCAGTCTAACCGGATGCAGCTGAATACTAGTACTTTACATGGAGCGACTGCCATCTGACCTCCACAACCCAGTAACTAGTTAATACGATACCCCGTATTAAGACTGGTTGTCAAACTTTCGGGCTTCAGACGACCCATAACGACTGTCAAAGATCCACGAATGACAGCCGGGCCCAACGGCTTAACGTGCTTTCCGAAGCACGGAGGAGTCTTGGTATGTAAAGATGGTCCACGGACCAACCCCGGCAAACATAGGTTAACCTGATGGATCGACCCGTGCGGCGGCCGTGGGAGAAGTCCTCAATATAAAATACTGATATCCTATTGGATATCAGTATTTGAGGTTTCAGCTAGCAGTGTACAGTACGACACAACTTGAAAATTTGCAGTCATTCATTTCAATTTTACGAATGTATTTAGATAAATGACTGTACAAGATTGCGTTTGCGTAAAGATCGTTTTTACCTAAAGCAGTAATAAGGATTGATGATTTTGAGGACGTACTCAGTTCGGATAGTGATCGGTTTTACGAATTTTTCCGATGCTACATCTAAGTTGTGTCGTATTGTACCTACTGTGACACAGTGTCAACTCTGCGAGCGCAAAATGTTACCGTCCATATTTTTCGGGATCAATCTTTCAGTCGTGTTTCATGAAACCCAAGTGTCATTGACTCTGGCAGGGCCACCATCAGGGAATTTAATTTTGATTACACAAAAAAATTGTCGTTCATTAGTCGAAATTTGTCGCCAAATATCAGAATTTGACGGTCACTGGTTCAAAAGATATAAGAGTTTATTTTTCTTGGCAATTTTTCGTGAACTCTTCGACTATCGCTCTTGGACTATACCTTACTAATTGAACTCATTATATCTCCTAAACTAAGACCCGATTAAATCTGTGACTTGGCGACAAATTGCGACTAATTGGCGACAAAATATGGGAGAAAACAGATCTTCGCTAGGTGCCTTAGTTTTTGAGATATACATGTGGCCCTGCTGGGGAGACTCTCTTCAGATCGGGCACCTGTAAACCCTTATATCTTTTGAACCAGTGACCGACAAATTCTGATATTTGTCGACAAATTTCGGCTAATTAACGACAATTTTTTTGTGTAATCAAAATTAAAATCCCTTATGGTGGCCCTGCCAGAGTCAATGACACGAAACCCAAGGGATAAGAGACTGGTTTACCAATCACCGTTTTAAAATATCATGAACTTGATAGATCACAGTTTAAAAATCACATGATTGCATTCCACCTGAGTCAGCTTACCAACTGGTCACGTACTTAGTCAATAATTCTGTTAGAAAATCGTGATATAGTTATTTGTTTTTAGCCATTATGATATTTAATCAAACTTTTTTACGTTAATTATTTTAAGCCCCGCTACAAAAAGTAATGAAGTTTTTTTACTGGAGATCTGTTTTAACACTTACGTCTTTTTTAACGGCCGACCAACAAAAAGTACACAGTGGTTTATCTTGGTCGCTTACGTCATTCTTCTGTAAACAGGGTTGTTCTAGCTCTCCTGTAACAAAATATAAATATACTATTAATTCTAGATGAACAATAAAATATAGGTATCAAAATCATCGTTGGTTAAGTTTAAAGAGCCTTCTCTTCAAATACTTGAACAATCGGCACCGAAAATCGAATCTATCTACTTAATTGGATAATGAGGTATAAGAGTAAACACGATCCAAATTAATACGAGAACCAGGAAATCAACTAATATGGAGTACAAATAATGGAATGTGCATACATACATTATACCAACGTAAGGCCACATCCATTCTGCCTTTGAGACTGAACACAAACCGCTCTTATTGCATCAGATTACAATTAGCCTCGGCCCACCTATTTCTTAGGTACTTTAAAAATATTGAAGTTCTTGAAAGCCGGATCTGCACGTTGTTAGGGGATAGTAGACTTTACATTACCGGTATAGAGTTGATTGTCGAGGTGCGTGATGTAGCTGCCGGCAAGGCGGAGGATCTCGATCTTGCTCAGCTTCCTGTCGGGTGGTTCCGTGGGGATGAGCAGGCGCAGCGTGTTGAACGCTATGTTCACGCTGCTTGGAAACACAAATATTTTGATAATAATTCTATTAAAACAAGCACGTGATAATTTTTATGCATACAAATAACCGCAACTGAATTCAGTACGACACAACTTAGATGTAGCATAAATTTGAACATTTTCATTCATTTATTTCAATTTTACGAATGTATTTGGTTATATAACTTTAAAAGCTATTGCGTTTTCGTAAAGATCATTTTCACCTAAAGCAGTAATAAAGATTGGTGATTTTGAAGACACACTCAGTTCGGATGGTGATCGGTTTTACGATTTTTGCCGATGCTCCATATAAGCTGTATCGTACTGTACCTAATTGTAAAAAAATAAATACATCCCATTCTATAAAGTTGATTTGTTTCCGTGCCTGTTTGCTTGAAAACAAACACTACATTGTAAAATAAGTAAAGAGACTTCCTATGCCTTACAGATTTTGAACAAGTTTGACAGATCCCTAGTTTAAATAGGTAGGTATTATTCAAACCATTAGGAGTTATACTCGTACTTCAACTCGTTAAAGAACTAAAGCGTACCTAAACATAGATAGGCACAAAAACGTATCTCGCAAATCAATTACATATCTAATTGCCACTTGCAACATTATACTTGTGTCAGAATAAACTTTCAAATACAGTAGTAGTTTTTAGTCCAGTAGTCTGCAGGCGCCAAATGTGAGGATTCTGATCTTATCTTGACAAACGATATCTTACTGTAGCAATCATTATAACCTTGTCAATTAAATAGCATCATTTATTTTATAAGTTCTAATATTTGAAAGTAGGTAAGTAGCAGTCAGAGGAATCGTAGTATAAATTAGAGGATAATTGCTCAAATTCTACTTTCAGAGCCACGCGTTTAAATACTGAATTAACATTAGGTCTGTACATATTGCAAATCCAAAGTAAAAAAAAAAACAAGTAAGATCTAATTACATCTCCTGTATGGTTCAAATTTAAACAGGCAGAAAACACCATAGAAATTATTATTATTTTAAGCAGAATTAAGTTAAAGTCTTGGAAGTGAGACCAATAAAGTAACTTCCACATGCAGTATACTAACTTTTGCGTCCGGTCCCTCTCACGCGCATTCGCCTGGCACCTTTGCTTCGCCGCTGGTTGCGTGCCCGCATGTTGGTAAGAACTCACCGAGAACATACGCTGTTCCCATGTTTCTTCCGCACACTGATAATTTAGGAAATTCTCCATTGGAGAAAAATTTACGGCTACGAAAATTCGTAGTACGATTTAACTACGCTTTACAGCTATGAAACTTAGAAGTAAAACTACGTTAAAAATCTAGATATTACGCCAATTTGCGTATTCCGGTGATAGTGTAACTTCGGATGCAGGATGCGTACTAATCTGGGGACGTATGGGGGCACACTAATAAGTATCCCGCTGGATATCGCTCATGAAGGAGTCATTTAGGAAGAACAGCGCGCGCCACTGACTCGCTCTTAACCGATAATTGTATAAACAGATGGCTGCCGATGTCGCAGAGACGCACTCGGGTCTTGAGAAAGTATCTTTTTTTGTTTGGTAATGTTAGTATGAAATTCAAGTGAGTATTATCGTTGCTTTATGAGATATTGAATATTACATAAATTTGTTTAATTTCAGGAATTTTTAAACTATATCCGTAGCATTAGCAGAATCTTGATTGGGGAGTTCATTACTTTTAAATCCTTGTTTTACCATTGGTATTCCAGTATTTCTTTTCATGATAAAATTTCGTTAATTATATTTAATTTTAATAAAGCGAATGGCATCATCTCAGTCCGTCACTGGTGTGGCGAATGGGTGACTTGTCATCAAGAATGTAAAACGCGTCTCCCCCGAGCTTTGTCTGTTGCTTTAAGCTAACTACCGCAATAAATATATTTAATGACCTCGATGATTCCTCAAACTGAATCTCTTCTTTAATGTGTGACTTGATACATACGTCATGCTTCCTTCGTGTATGCTAGATACACTTATGCGTTACATTTCATCATATGATTGTGATCTTGTTATGGGCAGTTCTCTTGATGAAGTTTTTTCAAAGCCTCGGGATGTTAATCACTCATATCGAAATATATTATTACCTTGCCAAAGGAACTACGCCCTAATTCCCTTTGAATTGGTAGTGAGTTATTACACTACTAAGTACATGCTTATAAATCATGATTAATTAATTGTTTTCCTATATATCATTGGGCCATGTCCGCCTATATCTCACGTTTCTTTCATTGAGCTATTCGTTCAATTCATTCAACATGTTTCGCGTATGTTCACGTCTCGAGGGGATGCGAGGAGTTCCGTGGGAACATCGGCTAATTGGTTAAATTATACGATATGTCGACCGCTGCGTTCATTCGTATTCATTTACAACAGTTACGGAGTTCACATGAAAAAACAATAGACGACAACAAAGACTACAAATTCGTTTTTAGACCATACGCTCGCAAGCTTACACGCTCGCGTGTACGAAGTTTATATGGCTACTGCATTTATTTAAATATTTATCAACACGATGTTTACTAATATTTCATCATAATTTAGGTACAATTTATCTTTCAATAGTCTTTTGGTAATATAATAATTTGATTGATTTGCTGATCATATTTTAAGCTGCCAAAATATTTCAAACTGCAGGTAGGTTTCATAACATCATACATGGTTGCTATCATACACCTCATTAGTTGTTCATCCCAACGCAACCAACAATGACTTGCGTGAGTGGTGAAGCAATCGCTGGTGATGCTCAGGTTGCTGTTGGTTTAGTCGACGTCACGACCCCACCACGTCGCGGCGCTGTCGGCCAACCGACGCGGCGCACCACGGCCGAGACTTTCTCCTCGCGACACCTCTGCCGGTGAAACGAGCGTCGCCGTGAGTCGCAGACGTAGCCGCGCGCGAGTCGACCGCCTTCGACGCTGGCGCGACACCACCGACCACTACCCACACTTCCGCGTACAAACATAAACCGCTTTCGCTCCGTAAACAGTTTTCGTGTGAACTATATTGTGTTAGTACATTGACAACATCCTACCGGACAGTGCATGGGGTTTCGGGACTGAAACAAACTACTGAGTTTGTACACCAAAGTGATGCTTTTTCGTAATTAAGAGGTGAGTGTTGTTACCTTTCTACTAGCCGTGGTCCATTTTACGTTAGACGATGACATTAGATGATAAGGTGGGCAGAAACGTTAGTAGTGAACGTAAGGACGAGATCAGACTGGACGTCGGAGTCACCGTCCACCGGCCATCGTCCTAATTCATTTGTCTGCTAGAAACACACGTTTTTCATCGCAGGAGAAAAGAAACTACAATTAGCATATTAATTGAAAACTTTGTAACAATACTTGTAGTTGTCCTCATTACGTTAGCTCCACACACCTACAATATTTGTCTGAACAGTTATATTAGTTAGATGAACAGTTAAGCACGGACCGGTCTGGGTATGGCCAGCATTTCGAGATCAGCTGGTCTGACAAAGCAAGATAAAGCTGATACGGATCAAGGCATCCTGTCAAAATGTGCAAAGGCCGAACAAACCGCATAATGCATTATTAAATACATGCAAGTTACAACATTTAAATTATGCTCAAGGATTTGATGTTTAGTGCTCAAAAGCTTTATTCATCTGTCATCAGTATCACTGATGACTATTATTTAGCAAATATATAAACTACTTTACTAAATGTGGGTCGTTTGTTTAATGGCGTAAGGTGTTAAATTCGGTGTATCCAAAAATGTTTCCGCTTTACCGCGAGCAGAAACAAAGGTTCGTGACAAATCGCAAGTAAGTAAGTCAACACAAGGCGATAGTTGTGCAACTTTGCTTGACTTCCCGTACTGAATTAATGGAGGCCTCTTTTCCTCAATATTATGTGTTCCTTCAAAACTGTTAAAGGAAAGTTGAATAAATTCAATGATTTTACTTGTTTTGCTCTATTATCAGATCGGGCTTGAATCTTACTTCGGTAAGCTTAGGATTTAGATACCTGCCGTATTTGGCAATAAATGGGTATCCTGCTTCAGTACACCTTTAATCCTATAGGGCCATAATGTTTTTTTTTTTCTGGATAATAAGCAGTTTATATTTGTATAAACTTGAACATTCATCAAGACTAAATCATTATTATCCTCCTAACTAATCCCAATTTCTTTGGTGTAGGCTCTGCATATCTCTTTCTTTAGGAGTACAACCCCTAAGACGACCAGAGGATCGTCAACAAGAAATGTACCGGACAGAGGCCAAGTACATCTCTTATCTTATACAATTATACAATCATCGTTTGTATGGTATTTTCATACTTCACCATCTTTAGTCATACTCAAACTTTGCTCACATGTCCTTATTCCTCACTCGTTCATTTAACACGTGTTAAACCTATCATTATTTTTATTAACCAACAATGGATGTACTGTAAACAGGCGGAACTATTAAAGAACACTCATCAGTATTACGTTAGATTATCGAGTAGTTAGTATCCGTGTAGTTTCCGCATGAGTTCACTGAAGAGCCTTCGTGTTTCCCGAACGCCACCGATCGTGTTCGGTGAATCGAAATCCGCGTGAATCACGGAGGTGACAGTATCCTCTTTGACATCCTGCCAATGACCTATTACAATACGCCGCCGCATGCGGTGGCCGGAGGTCGTACAGTGCATAAACAATAAATGCAGCACCTCAAGATACAGTTATGATTTATGTCACACTTCGACGTATTTAATCACGAGATCATAGTAGACACGAACGTTTTTCTTCGAGTGACACGCTTGTTATTAAATGTTTTTTTTGCGACGGCTTGTTGTTAAGTTTTTAAAACTCTAGAACATTGTGATAACCCCTCACAATGTTCTAGAGTTTTAAAAACTTACAAATTACAAATTTATTATACGGTAATAATTATCCTGTAATAATAAACTTTTACCGTTTTAATGATAGGTAGTCTTATTAGACGATACAAATTAACGATTTTGGATAAGGGCTTGTGGCTAAGTAATAACAGCTGCACGAGTCGATCAATTGCCGCGGTTGGTCCGTGGATTGGTGACATCTTTACATACCAACACCCCTCCGTGCCTCGGAAAGCACGTTAAGCCGTTGGTCCCGGCTGTCATATGTAGAACTTTGATAGTTGTTACGGGTCGTCAGAAGCCCGAAATACTGACAACCATGGCAGGCGTACCAAGGGGTATTGTGTTACCCAGTAACTCGGTTGTGGAGGTCAGAGAGTCAGAGAGTCGCTCCATGTAAAATACTGGTATTCAGCTGCATCCGGTTAGACTGGAAGCCGAAAAGGCTAGGCAGATGATGACAAGTTAATGATTTTGGTAAATTCGTACTATTTTTAATTTCTTTACAATGCTGAATTCGCTCGTTAAAATCTTAGTACCTGGGAGACCGCGCTCTGCTGGGGTGAAAATAGAGAATGCTCTTTTAATAGTGCATGATGGTTCATAATAATTCCATGCTGCCATGTAATGACATGGTAATAACATTCTAAGGTACATCTTGTTCTAAACTTAAGGCGACCGAGCTCGGCTCGGGTGAAAATACGGAGAAAACGATTTTTCCCAGATATGAGCCGTAGCTAGATCAATTTTTCGCCCCCGTTAACCCCTATATTGCAGCTTTCATCGAAATCGTTAGAGCCGTTTTCGAGAACGTGATTAAAAATATATATTATATACAAATATTGCCCGTTTAATAGTATAGGATTTGCATAAACACGTCTAGCGAACAAGTCCTTGAAAATTATCAAAACTCCTTATACGGTATAATATTTTTAATGAATGGACATCTAAAAGTTTAAATAGATCGCCATATATATATGGTTTTAGATTTAATTCATGAACTCTAAAGTTAAAAAATAACCTTTTACGATAAAAAGGCCTCATAAGGTAAACACCACGTATTTGTTGTGTGATATGTGACACATTTGACTTATAGTGGAGGATCGAAGAAACGAAGGTGACATTACATTACACCGACTGACCCACTTGACTCTAATTCTAAGAAAATGAACTTGAACCGTGTTTAACATAATCTATATGGTCGTTTTGTTGAGGCCCGTGATAGAACCTGCCCGAGTTCATGAATTGTTCAGCATTCCGATCGCTGGTATTTTCTTCATGTCCACATATTTTATTGTGATACGTCTTCCTTGGTTGTCAAACATTACATCACCACGTCTGAGTCGGAATGCCTCAAGTCCCGAGCTCTTATTGCTTTTTTACTAAGTCGAGATGTGTCGGGACTGAATGGGGTGAATGGGGCACCCGATTCAGACAGGTTATGTTCGAAGAGGAAGTCCGAGCCGGGGTGCACCAAGTCTCAAGCTCGCTAGGCTTGCTCTTGCAGTAAATAAGTTTTTTTTTTAAACTTACCTAATAAAAAATACGTTATATCTAAACTAATATTATAAAGAGAAAAATAATCATTTTTGTATGATTGTCTGTAATTAATAAAGTCAAAAACTACTGGACCAATTTTAAAAATTGTTATTATCACAGTAACATATGCTATTATTTATAAAAATATCAGGCGGGTGAAGCCGCTGGCGAAAGCTAGAAAAAATAAAAATGCGTGTCCGGCAATAAAAAAAAAATTGTGAATGGTTCAGGAGACCCTCTAGAACCTCCAAATAACCTCACATTCTATCTAGCGAGGCGGCACGTTTATAAACCAGGGTTATTCTATACAGGGTGGCAGGAACATCGATGCGCAACCTGTTGCCAGTCAGAACATGATTCGGAACGCCCCGCATTGTAATAATTGGCCGGTACTTTTTTTTTAAATGGCTATTCCATACATTTTGACCGCGTAGGTATACCTACGCGGTAAGAATCAGCTGTTTCCTACAAAAGTGCAATATATTGCACTTTTGTAGGAAACAGCTGATTCTTTTTCGATATCCCTGCCACCTACCTATGTATACCCATTCATATCGATCTATTGATTTTTGTGATATACGAGTACTACAGTATTTAATTAGCTATCCTTACTGAGCCACGATTAAAAGGAATTTGCGAACTAAACTACCGTGCAAAAACACAAAGAGCATCAAAGATATCTGATGCGGCAGAAGATATAGTTGCACTATAAGCACAATGCTGGCTGACGGTTTGGCAAGTCGGCCTTGTCTGCAAATGGGTCAAATTCACGCGCCGCTTGCCCAAGCGCAATTATACATGACCGACCATTATTTTATTTAATAATTCAAACACTTATCGGACCATCATGAGAAAAAACTAACGTCTACGATATTAATGGCTATTGTTGTAATTACTATACTTGGCCAAAACACTTCATTTAAGACTTGGTATTTAAGGAATGTTATTGTTTCGCCCGACCTCATCTAATCTATTAAGATAGCCAGCAACATTGCTGCGTCCAAGCTCACCATGTTCAGCCAGCTCTTGAACTTCAAGTTGGGGAATACCTACCTAAATCTATGGTCTGTTTGGAATGCTAATTGGTCGAACCTTTCTGCTTAGTATTCAGGTAGCATCCGTTCTTTCTGTAATAGGTCTTAAATAGCATCACTCACGATTTCATTTTGTGGTTTTAGTTTTTATTCGAGACGTGTTTTATCTGTGAACAAAGTAAGTTTCACGTAATACCTTCGTGTGCCATTACTTACGTTACTGGTGACTATGCGAGTGAATCTGCTGTTGCACAACAGAGTATGATAATGTAGGCCAGACATCTCGGCGTACATCTTCCGAGTGAGGCATGAGGCGACGTCCTTGTGATATCTTGTCATTATAAAAGCTAATGAGCTCGGTACATGTTGTCAATCTATAAAGCCTTTGGCTCAATCGTACACTTGTCAGTTGGAGCCAGTTTGTCCCTTCTAAATTCTATATATTCGATAGATTATGTAGGTTGATACACGACTTTTGATTTAACATAAGTAAGCTTGATCGATGCACTTGTTATACTTAATACATTGGATCTTTGTAAAAGTTCATATTGTTTTGATCGTGTAGTTTATTTTTCATAAGTCTTGCTATAACTTGCTGACGTGTACAGGGTATCCGGTAAAGAATGGATAAACTTGAAATAGCATAAAATGAAGCTTACGGCCGCAAAAAAAAAAAACCGACTTCTTGAGATACTTATATTTTTATTTTTTTAGAACGGTCATCATGTGTATTTGTGCTATTTCAAGGTTATTCATTTTTTACCTGACACCCTATATAAAAAGAACGAGTGGTAGTTAAAAAATAATTAATTAAATCTACGGCTTTTAAATCCCAATTTGGTATTTAAAATATGTTTGTTTGAAAACAAATAATTCAAAAGTTATATATTGTTGTGCAAGAAATCTTTTAAGTTACTAGTAAAAAAAAGTAGAATACATAAGTGTATTAATAAGCGGAAAATTCACGTGATTTTAATTATTAAACCAGTTCTAATGCAAAAAAATATTGATATACTTTGATTGAGACACTTCCTCATGCCATGCACCTTTTTTGCCTTTTTGAACCTAATTTGCAGGTGCACACAGTAGCCATATAAAGAAAAATCGAAAACCCGACTGAGTAAAACGTGAACTTTAAAAATGATGGAAACAAGATGACCTATTTCCGTCTCCAAAATAATCTTAAGCAGTCACAGGTATCTTCTTAAATTTAACTTGTTTAATTGCTTGCGTCCTCATTTTATAATTTTATTTTACACTCGGTTCAGCCGTTTTGTAGTTACGAGGGAACGTAGAGACGGACATACATACGTGCAGGTCAAACACATAACCCTCCTTTTTTGGCTTCGCCGCAGTCGGGTAATAAAAATAATAACGGTCAAGAGGTATACAAGTAACCGTAATAAAACAGCGAAGAGATATCCAAAAGCGATTAGCACAAAAGGTCAAAGTTTGAATGATAAATAATTTGTTTTTCTGTATATAAAACACTACTAGCCACTCGTCCAGTTCTATTAATATGATATGTAATACTACAGCACATTGTATACAAATCCGTAATAAAGGTCGATTTACACATCGCAACAATATCCATTGGACATGTTCTGACGTCGCGGTCGTTAGAATGTCAATATTTATTTTTATCCGATGGTTCGCCCTACGCATTGTTTGTATTTTGCATGTATTATTTCTACAAAATGTCGTGACCGAACAGTGGCCTCGCCTCCCATGCACGAGATTGTGGGTTCAAATTCGGGCAAGTGCCAATGTGACTTTTTCAATTCACATGTACTTTCTGCGTTTATCTTGGACATTACTGACATCGGTAAAGGAAAACATCGTGAGGAACCCTAGACCTATAGATAATATAAGTCTGAAATCGCCAACCCTGCTTGAGCAAGCGTGGTGATCAATGCTCGTGCCTTCGATATATGAGCGTTGCCCTGCAGTGCGAAAATAATAGGCTGGTATTATTATTGCACCAAGTAACTTCTTCACCATCATAAGCATTGTCACAGAATGCAGTGACCTTGAAATAATTACCTACGGTCGATAAACCTTCCGCATCCGTGAGTTGCCACGCACTCGATACTATTGCGTACTGATATACACTGAGATTTCGGCCGTTTTCTACAAAGATAAAATACTGTACTTATTTATACTGTGGCATTGTCGTGGTGTATATGTAAAAACCCTTAAAACCCCCTTACTGTTTGTTGCTTAGCAATTATAAATGTCGTTTTAATTGTAGCGAGGTGTGAATCGGCCTCAAGTTTTATTAATATTCATGTCTCGACAGGCAAGTGAACGTCCCTGCTTAGATACAACCTCTACTATTACGAGTAAAACTGGTCAATATGAGATTTACACATAGCTTTTAAAACATTGCGTGGTCGTTCTAATAAAATTCGTTGTTTATTATGAGTAAACAAGCATTGTATATTATCTTGTTATACAATTTACGACTCGCGTAGGATTAGACTATAATGCAGGCAGAAATCAAGTAAATACAGAACAGGTGCTGCGTATCGTTCAGTAGGTATCATTAATATGAATATAAGCAGGTTTTAGAGAAATATAGACGTCTACTTAAATAGCTGTAATGTATATAAAACTACTATTTTCTGTAAATACTTATATTAAAATAATAATATCAGCCTATTACTATCCCACTGCAAGGCAAAGGCCTCTTCTCATACAGACAAGGCACGAGCATTGATCACCACGCTTGCTCAAGACGGGTTGGCGATTTCAGACTTATATTAACTATAAGTCCAGGTTTCCTTAAAATGTTTTCCTTCACCGATGTCAGTAATGTCCAAGATACGAGTAAACTCAGAAAGTACATATAAATTGAAAAAGTGACATTGCTACTTGCTCGGATTTTAACCCATAACCTCGTGCATTATAGTCTAGGGTCAAGAGCCTTAACCACTGGGCCATCACGACACACTGGGCCATCTCAACACTTACGACGTAAATACTTAGCAAATGAAAAACTATTCCAGGTCCTCACACAAAGTATTAGGTGAACTGCATACGTCATGCAAACTAACTGCTTAATGTTTAATTTACGTACCACTCCGTTTTAAACCCTATACCTAATCAATACTAATATTTAAAAAATTAAAAAATTGCGCGTTCGTATTTAGGTGGTTAATCTTCAGAAATACTGATCGGATTCCGAAAATTCCTTTACTAATTAATCTACAGTTTTGCCGAGTGTCATAGGATATAAATTATATTTTTAAATTAAATTATTTTTTTTCCGATTTTCATCTTGACATGGTAAACTTGTATTGATTTGATTGAATTTGTTAATAATATTTATAATAAGTAAACTGTTTGCATGCCTTAGTTAAGGTAGTTAGTATAAGGATCATTTTAACCTTAACATCTGTAACTTGTACCTACTTTCTGTGCAAATAAAGAAATATTCTATTCTATTCTATTCTATTCTATATGTTGAAATAAAACAAGAAAGTTCACGCGGACGAAGTCGAGGGCAGAAGCTAGTGGAATATAAATACTGATAAGTCTGATGAACGGCAAATTTACTAAAGCACTGACCTGCCAGTTCCTTTCCCTCCTGTTCCCTTTCTCGACTGTTAGTGATATCCTAATCCTAATTTATTATCCTACTATATCCTACTAATATTATCAATGTGAAAGTTTGCAAAGTTTGTTTAGAGTTTGTTACTCAATCGTGCAAAAACGGCTGAACGGATTTGGATTAAATTTGGCACACAGATAGTTTATAACCTGTATGAACATATAGAATAATTTTATTCCGGTAGTAAGTTCCCGTGGGATAATTTCCAACCTCCACGCGGGCGACAGCTAGTAATATTATAAATGCGAAAGTGAGTTTGTTACGTTTTCACGCTAAAACGGCTGAACGGATTTGGATGAAATTTGGCACGTGAGTAGACCATGACCTGGAAAATGACATAAGCTACTTTTCATCTTAGACCGTAGACGAAGTCACGGGCAACAGCTAGTTTTAAATATTTACTTACAATATTTAATATTTATTTTATTTATTTTTTAATATTTATTTACATAGTGATCAAGACAACTTAGTTTGTCCAAGTTACTTCAGCTTCAGATATTCCGTTTCTACGAAACATCATTTACTTCTAAGTTTTAGCAGTCAACGTAGCATTGGTTGAATGAGGGGTTATACAGTTAATACTGTTATACATAGAACATTAGGTTCTGATCTCGATTAAGATATCGTGTCTCTGCTTCACTCACATAGGTTACTTTGCAAGACTGTTGATATGTAAATCTTGAATAGAGGCCACATTTTATGGAATATTACACCGTGTAATGTAATTAGGTTAACTGTTTAATGCTAATATTATACCTGCAAGCTTCATCTTTAACACGAGGTTTACGTAAGGTACATTAAATACGCGTTTTGCTCTAGTTACAACCTTAAAAGGTATAATTTACTTTAAAACCTACAACATAAAGTTTAATTGATAAATAAATAGTATAAAATAACAACCTCAATAAATTCACACTTAACATACCTTCGAGGACGTTAATCATTTCTGAAATTGTTGACACAGGTAGAAATTTAAGTTAAATTATTAACTCAGAAAATTACAGTAAGCACAAGGTTCGCTGTGTGAACTTCCGCGAAAAACAAGTGACACCTCGCGAACTTAAACGGTTCATTGACCTTTTAGTTAAAATGTTACGGTGCGGGGTTAAGGTTTCTAGGTACTTCTTCTAGGTACTACTACTAAATTTTAAAATATTAAAATCGAATCTTCAAAACATCGATCCCAAACTTTTATTATAGTTCGACATCAACCTTCTTTTATACATACAAATACAACACACAAAAGCAGGCAGTATGTGAAAAAAGAAAATATCGCAATTTAAAATTTAAAAAATTTGTGCTCTATGCCTAATTTGAAATCGGAATGTTATTTTGGCGCTATTTGAACTTCAAATGCTGTCATTTGTTTTTATTCGCTCACATTAACATAAGAGTAATTATTGTAAAAATGATTGTGCTTACATTAGGATATATCAAATGAAAGTGGCAAAATAAATATGAACATTAATACTCACAAAGTGAAGAACGGAACATGCCAAGGTCTGGTCTTCATAATTAGTATAATGAAATTCTAAAAGCTAAGTAGCTAGATTATGGAGTGATTAATAAATGCATTAGTTTAATATAACCTTTGTTGGAGAGCCTTACAATGAATAAATGCCAACCTATATAATAAAATTGTTACCGGTACTTATATTTTGCTTTGCCCAGTAACATAAAAGTCGTAAATACAGCTGAAGATTTTGTGTCAATTTAGTATAACCATGTTGGGCACCGACGTTTTATCAGGCTGTCCTTAAATCTGCGGCGACATTACAAAGCAAAGTTACATACATGGCAGGTTATTACAAATTACCTACTGTTTTATCTCAAAGTACGTGTTGTAGTTTAGGTTTACCATTCCTACTTATACTTCAGACAGTCTTTTTTATGTCAATGGAAATGTTCAGAGATCAAAACAAAATTTTAAACAGTCTCACAATAAGATTGTTCTGCTAAATACTTATTTTAAAGGGTCTTTTACCCAAAAGGCGTTACACTGACGTATGCACTGCGTAGCAGCCGCGTAGCAACGACGCAGCACCGGCGTAGCACCCGCGTAGCAGCCACGCAGAAGCTGCGTAGGCACGTCTTAAACTCTGCGGTTATAAATATTAGGTTATTAACAGAACTTATACTAACATAAATTCCTACCTTACGATTTAAGGGAATGCAGTACAATCATCGTACTTGATGAAAATGATTTCATAACTCGTAGATATTTTTTATTAACTCAACTCAAAGCATTTATTTCAATTGAACCATTTACAGGCACTTTTGAATTGTCAAGGAATCGGTCAGTCAGAAATATGAAGCTAGTTGCCCATTATTCTGTTATAGCTCTCAAACATCACAGTCTTGAGTTGTCTATTGTTTGCTTCCAGGTTCTAAGCAAACAAGATGGCCGCGCCGGATACTGTACAGAGTCGAACTTGGCTCCTACTGATGCTGGTGCCGGTACTACACATTATTACGCTAGCCTCCTGCGATCCTGGTAAGTTTTTTATTTATTTTCTACTACTATCATCTTTTGCAAAATAAACGACTTCTGCTTTGAGTAAAAACCCGGTTGATAATGTATGTCTAACATATTTTCCTCTCGAAACTATCCGATACAGTGATGACCTATTAGGTAGGTATTTCATTACTTTAATATTAAGTCTAGTTCTCTTAACAGAATCCGTGTTATTAATAAAGTAATCTTGAAAACGCGAAAGTTATTTTCTTAAATTTGAAGTCTTAAATAGCTACGCACACAGTATAAATCCAAACTTATCTATTATAAAAACGAAAGTGAGTTTGTTTGTTTGTTACGCTTTCAAGCTAAAACAGCTGAACGGATTTGGATGAAATTTGGCACATGAGTAGACCATGACTTGGATTAGGACAAAGGATACTTTTTATCCCGACATTCCCACGGGATTGAGACTTATGCGGGTGAAACCGCGGGGCGTAGCCAGTCTGTATATACGTAAATCATTATCAGGATATAAATCAGTACGTTCACGAATGTAATGTCTCAGAAATTAATTTCTCATCGTAAACTATTAAGTGATTGTTTACAAGAAAAGCGTTTAACAGCCAGCTTCAAATCACTTACATAATAGTGGTAATTATCGTAAAATATACGACTGTAAAATATTTCTATGACCATTTAATTAGGGTCCAATATTCCAAAGAAGTATTATATACATAATTACATAATATATCCATTGTGTAGGCGTTTTCGGGTGATAATTTATTTCTAATTTAAAATTAATAAAAAGATGAAATCCGCATCCGGGTGCAGCAATCTGTTTCTAAGTGATTTATTCGTAATTTCTTTTATAAAATTAAGTGAAAGTTTATGTATGTGACATTGTCTTTTTACTTATTTTATTTGACAGAATTTTATCGTTATACATGTACTGAATACAATTTTGAATTCAGAATAAATAGGTAACCAACCCACTTAATGTTGCATATTATTGCGTTGCAATTCGTATTGATTTTATGCCTAATAAGTAAGTAAGTAAGTAAGTTTATTAATTTGTTTAAATATGGTGTACATACATTGCATGCAAGATATTAAATACCGAAATGTTTTATCATGTTCAGCCGCGTATCGTGGCGTACAAATTGGTAAAAAAGGTAATTGGAATAAATATCTCACAGATTTTAAGTTTATGACCTTATTTATAATTTTATATTAACTTGCGATTTTTATCTAAAAATGTTTTTTTTTTTTGTTTAAATAAAACCACTAACCATGTTTGGAACCGTCATACAATTGTGTAGTTTTACGTAAACTTTAATTGATTCCAGTTAGTGAAGGAAACGATAATATTATTGCTAAAGACACTACAGGCGGATGTATAATCCACGCGTGCATACATACACAGAGTTGGCAACACAATTTATGCTGTCTGTCATATTAGTACAAAGGATTTTGGTCCTTCACGTAAATGCCCAGGGTCTTTATTACCATACAAGTAAGAATCCGGTATATCTGTGCAACTAGGATGTGTACTAGTTACTATGTGTTTTTATTGTCACCAAGTACATCCCGCGTGTGGATCAGTCACGAATTGCTATTACGAGCTAGTATACATATCGTTAATGTTCATAGAACTTGAACAGGATTCACAGTATTGTCATAAAGTCTAAACTTAGCTTGCTTGACACCATTGGATTATTTGTAGATATTATTTTTATTTACAGAACTAGCTTCTGTCCGCGAAAAAACCCGCGTGAAGTTTCTTATATACTTTGACACTCGGCAATATTGTAGCTTCCCATTAGTGACATTATTTCAGAAACGGTTATGTAGTTCGGAAGATTACTCCCTACATACAAACTCACATACCTCTTTTTAATATTATAATATATTAATATAAGTTATCTGATAGTACATACCTACACCTTTCTAGCTTCGACTTTTCTACAAATCACATCCTATTGATCAAGACAGACGATAAGTTTATTGCATTGATCATTTACTTAGAAATCCTTGAAATGCATTTCATCACAATCATGAGCGATGCCCTGTGGCGTACCTTCTTACAAATCACGGATTATTGTTTAGATGATGGCTAAGACACAATAAAAGATCAATTGAATTAATTATTTTAAATTTTTGTATGTGAGCGTGTACACCTATTGGGTTCTCAAAATAGTGTACAAAACATATCAAGACTGCCTCTTCCTATTTCCCAGTTTTATTGTATTCCAAAGCCGGTCTAGAGACTTATAATTTAAAAGCCTTTCTTGGACAAGCATATGCAAGCTTGATGCAGCGAGCTTTGTCATAACCAACTAAGAAAACTAAGTCAAAGAACAGCAGTTTCAGTTGTAAACTGACTCAGAATAAAAAAAACTACATAACATAACATCACGCCTGTAATTTCCGAAGGGTTATGCAGAGGTGTATCTGCACGGTGGCAGGGATATCGACGCGAAAACTGTTACCATGGATTCAGTACATGATTCTGAAAGCCCCTGCGTTGAAATTTATCGTCTGTTATTTAAAAAAAACTGGCTTTCCATACATTTTGACCGCGTAGGTACTGCAGTTCTTTATGAAAAACCCGTTTTTTTATTTTTTATAACCGGCCAAAAATTTGCCACCCTGTATAGTACACCCATATTTCACCAGTTATGTTTAAGTGCCATGGATTGCAAGCCTATAGCGATTAACTGAGCAAAAGTACAGACTCCGGGCTGCTACTGAGTTATGCCTGATAGAAAACCCATTATCACTTAACCCGACCTGGGAATCGAACCCAGGACCACATGCTCAGCAGTAGCGCTTGCCACCACTAGACCCAACGAGGCAGTCACTCTTAATCTAAATCAAATAGCGATCACCAAATAGGAATACATGGAAACACAACCTGTTGCTTGTAGGCGTTAGTAACATCACCATTTTAAAGTGTATCACTTTGATATCTCGATCATTAACGCGTGAACTCATTGTAGTGACGTCGAGATCTTGACATTTTAGGCGCGTGCGCAGCGCAGCAGTCACGATACCCGCCAACATTTCCCCGCGACCTTGACTGCACTTCCGCTACCTACGGGTCAAGGTTCAATCGTTTTACGTGTTTAAGAATTATTGAAGTTGTCTCGGTTTCATACGGTTAATTGTATTATGTTTCGTAATTTTTAAATTAAAGTTCTTGCTTCTCAATGATACGAAAATCGAATTGAAACTCAGTTTGATTTTCGTATTTGAATCGGCTACAATGAGTAAGTTCAACTCATTTGTTTTTTTTTTCAAGTCTAGATATGATTGATAAATATCTTGGTAAATACAAAAGTTATTCTTACATTATGTAAATCAGTCAAATCGTGCCGTGAAAGTTACACGACTCTGTTCTAAAATTATGAGCATGACATATTAAAACCATGTTCATGTAAGAAAAATAAATATTAATATAGGTTCGACTTACTCAAAACATTCTGAAGTACAAAGAAAAACCAACCAAGTGCGTGTCGGACCATGCACTATGAAGGGTTCCGTAGTTGAGACTAATTTATCCCAAAAACAAACTTAACATTGTAGTTAGAAAACATGTTCCCCCATACGTTCTAACTGCAAATGTAAGTTTGTACGCACAATATTTAGTGATTTACCATGTTATTTTAATACCATAGACTTCTTATAGGGTTTCCTGTAATCTATAAGCATAGAACTATACTGTGTATGTTTTATTTTTATTTTAGGCTCAGTAGTTTCGGAGATAAGGGAATTTCGAAATGGTAAATTTTCAAAAGTATTTATAAAAAATAAAAAATAAAAATCCTCGCAAGCCCTTTCATTTGATAAGTCGAACAGTACAATTACCAAAACTGTTTTTTTTATTTACTTATTTGCCTCCTAAAGGGGTCACCCTATATTCAAAATTCATTTATTTACGTTACACGTCCGTGTTTGGGTCACAGAAATACATATGTGCACCAAATTTCAACTTAATCGGTCCATTCGATTCGGAGCAAATTGTCTGTGACAGACAGATACACGAGTGATCCGTTAGGGTACCGTTTTTTTCCTTTTGAGGTACGGAACCCTAAAAATAATCTAAATAATAGTGAAATTTCAAATTATAATTTCCAAAATAACGTGTACCTAATCAGAATATATTAAAATCTGTTATTATGTTTAAAGAAACATTTATATCCACTTTCGAATGCTCCAAGACGTAAGGTTAAGGCTGGCTGTATGACGTGACGTAAGTTATAATTTGATAATTACAACCAGAGCCCTTGACTCACACTGAACTTACCTACGTAAAATCTTAACCTCACACTCACACACACGCACACATACCTTAGTATATTAATTAACTACGCTAACTATATATTTTTGAGGAAGAATTCGGTTCTGAGGTGCAAAACATTGTGCACTTTTTACGAGTGCTCACGAATCAAAAATGTTTACATCATCTAGCAAAAACTGAAGCTCGATAAGTTTAAATAATTTGCTGCGGTATAATATGGCCAATAATGTTTTTTTTATGTTGAATATAACGGCTTCAGTAATGTGGTTTTACATCCGGTATATCTCAAAAAGTAAATCACAAAAAAAATTGTGAAGCTAGCTAATTTGCACATTCGAAACTAATATGATACCAATTATACTCGTAGGTCCGGACCGTGCTCCAACTGATGATCAGTACAGTTAAGTAATTAAGAAAAATATATAATTATTTATTTTACAATGCATTTGCTCGAAAAGAGCCTTTTCCAAGCAGTAAATTAGTGCGGAAAGTGTCACTTTTTTTCACTTTTTTTTCACTAGTAGTTTTAATTTTTGTGGCCGTCGTCAGCCCGTTGCAAAGAGTTTTTATTATTTGAAAACAAGAAAAAGTAAGAGAAAAGTTTTACAAATCAGATGATGATAACGATGGCGATGGCGATGACGATATCGATGACGATGGCGATGGCAATGGCGGATTCAAAGTCAAAGTCGAAGTCGAAGTCGAAGTCAAAGTCCAAGTCGGAGTCGAAGTCGAAGTCGCAGTCGAAGTAGAAGTCGGAGTCGGAGTCGGAGTCGGAGTCGGAGTCGGGGTCGGAGTCGGGGTCGGAGTCGGGCTCGGAGTCGGTCGGAGTCGGTCGGAGTCGGTCGAAGTCGGTCGGAGTCAGTCGGAGCCGGTCGGAGTCTGTCGGAGTCGGTCGGAGTCGGTAGGAGTCGGTCGGTGTCAGCCGGAGTCGGTCGGAGTTGGTCGGAGTCGGTCGGAGTCAGTCGGAGTCGGAGTCGGTCGGAGTCAGTCGGAGTCGGTCGGAGTCAGTCGGAGTCGGTCGGAGTCTGTCGGAGTCGGTCGGAGTCGGTCGGAGTCGGTCGGAGTCAGTCGGAGACGGTCGGAGGTGGTCGGAGACGGTCGGAGTCAGTCGGAGTCGGAGTCGGAGTCGGTCGGAGTCAGTCGGAGTCGGTCCGAGTCGGTCGGAGTCAGTCGGAGTCGGTCGGAGTCGTTCGGAGTCGGAGTCAGTCGGAGTCGGAGTCGGAGTCGGAGTGAGTCGGAGTCAGTCGGAGTCGGAGTCAGTCGGAGTTGGATTCTGAGTCGGTCGGAGTCAGTCGGTGTCGGTCGGAGTCGGTCGGAGTCAGTCGGAGTCAGTCGGAGTCAGTCGAAGTCGGTCGGAGTCAGTCGGAGTCGGAGTCGGAGTCAGTCGGAGTCGGAGTCGGAGTCAGTCGGAGTCGGAGTCGGAGTCAAAGTCTAGAGACCTTAGAGTTTAGAAAAAATTAAGACCAAAAGTTGTAACGACACTTTTTGCTATAGCTGTAAGCCGTGCGGCGTGCGCGTGTTTCTCTATCTGTCTCTCTCTCTCTCTCTCTCATAGAAAGAGGAACTTCGTTCCATCCGGGTGTCCCTTGACACCTCTCAAGTTTTTTTTAATTTCCTCGCACAATGCATAGTAAAACGTTGTATGAAACACGTGCGTAAGATGATTTCCGACTCGTGTCGACTTATACACTCGCTCGCTAAGCTCGCTCGTGAATAAAATGCCACTCATCGGAAATCACCTACCTTCCGCACTTATAGCATAAATAACTATTTTCACAGTGTTCTTTGCGGAGTTTAGTTGGCGGTAAGTTTAAAGAATCTGTATTTTGCGATATCACTGTCAGCAATTGATTTAGGGTTACATAATATGTTTTTTTGAACTCTTTATTGTGTTGTCGAGTGCCTAGTGACCTATGTATGTACCTTTTTCTTTAAAAATGATTGCTCATAGATATGCTATAAACTTGATCACTCTAAAGTCAATGACAAAGGAAATGCTTGTTCGCAATGCTCTCTAATAAGCATCTATTTAATTCCTGATCTAGGCAGACCTTGACCAAATGCTAAGAGTCACAGGATAAAGATGAATTGACTTGACACCTTTCTAATCTAGATACAGTCGGCACTCAGTAGCATCCATTCGATTCAGTAACGTGCAAACAACTGGACACGTACACGTACACGCTGGACACGTATATTAAGTGACCCATTCTTTGAAGAACAGCAATACATTTACACTTTCGAATCCACGGGTACTTCTCATAGAACTCATACGCCATACATATTG
This sequence comes from Agrochola macilenta, assembly GCA_916701695.1. Lineage (NCBI taxonomy): Eukaryota > Metazoa > Arthropoda > Insecta > Lepidoptera > Noctuidae > Agrochola > Agrochola macilenta. The sequence continues at coordinate 14,274,052 of OU753562.1, forward strand.
GAAGTAAACCCTCCGGGTTACCGGCATTACGTTTGCGCTAACGTTAACCATCGCGGACGGTCAACGGAATTAGGTTTAAAACCGTGTTATAAAACGAAGTAATATAGTGTTTTCAGGGGGTCTTGTCGCTTTACATAGATTCTAACCTTTCAAATTTTTTTGTGAGTATGTGTAAACGAGAACAAAAAAACATTAAATGCTTGGATTTTAAAACCAACGCATATACTAATAAATCTTTTTAAATTAAAAAAATCGCTAAGAAAAACCTACATTTAAAACACTACTTCTAAGGGAACCCTCCAGGAGGGCTCCCGGCACTGAACGTGTTAACACTTACTTACTTACATAAATAAAAACAACAAACTTATGATAATAAAAAACAAAACGGATCTACAATTTCCCAAAGACCACGAAGGCACAAAATTATAATATCTACTCGAACTTGAAGAGAAAGGACGTTAAAGAGTGTGACAGAAGGTTCTTGATAAACTGCTACATATCCGTGCTAATAAATCACCTGACCTATAAAATCTTGCCCGTCTCAGCTAATACAGCTATCGTTCAATTCCGGGACATTTTTTGACATTTAAATGTCATTGCACACCTTAACAGGTAATGATAATTGCTAACATAGCTTCATACGTTATGAAGGCTGATATTTCCATGTGGGTACTGTACCGGGTTTCTGCACTACTGGCAGTATACATTTGGGATTTAAACTTTCTCGAAAATGACGGAATCTCTGAAAGGTGCGCTTAGATGGAAATAAATCCAAATTCATAACACTACTCATATAACATTTCATTATTATTGATGCCTCATTTGTGTGTGAAATTGCAAACCTCCCACAACTTCGGCGATCACGAGAGTCTCGACTGTTATAAAATTGAAGATGAAAACAGTTCAAATTAACGTGAGATCACGTAAACCGTGCCGGGCGTGCGCACACGCCGAGCGAATGCAGCGCGCGTCGCGTCGTCGTCTACATGTCGCGATAGTGAAAGCTGAAGGCCGCTGACTAACGTAACCCTCCGTCAACAACCGCTATTTCGATAATCACTCTATAACGCACGCTCAAAGAGTTTCCCGTATATTATCAACTAATTAGTCACTAGTAAAGATAACTGGCATACCTATTTTATGTAAATCACGTGAAGGGTTAGCGTAACCACGAGGAGTTTCGACACAAACACATAGTGGGCGAGCCATTAGCTATTCAGCAAATTCCAACACAAGGATTGTAATTGAGGATTTCCCAATCGGGAAACCCCATAGTTAACACTTCAAACAGGATCTTACGCTTACCAGCTGCGCTTGTAATCTTTGTGCCAATAAACCGGTCATAAACTGAACTACACTCAAACTCAAATTCCATTCATGTTTTACATTACTTATCTTCCTCGTGTTTAATTTTTGACCATGACATTAATCGTTTATTTGACCCTGAGGACAACGCCTATTAATGGCGACGCATCATGCAACCGAGGTTTACTTGCCATACTTATATGTAAACGCAAGAAGCTGAATGCAATCTGTGTGGTCATCCGTCTATAGAATCCTTACATTATGACAAAGTAAAATCCCCGAAGTCAATTGACTTCGAGGAACATCATTATGTTCATTATTAAAATTTATACACGCTATTTTAAATTCAGCAGTGTTTTGTTTGAATACCATTAATCAGGATGAGATCTGTTTTCCTAAAAAGGTAAGAGGAAGCAAAACTACGTTCATGAGGTCTCATATGCAATTCTAGATAAATTATGATACATCGTGTCAAATTCACAATATGTGCAAAAACGGACACAATAACCTCTGAGTGGGCGTATCGTTAGAGAATACACGGATATCTTTGAATAACAGAATAAATAACCAACACTTGTTTTGTCATTCTTTAAGTGACCGAAGATAATGACTTTGTATCATCATTGAATTGTTGCAGGACTATGTAAATGTACTCATCACATACTTGTAATAAATAAAGGTACTGAACATTCCGTGCTTAAACAGATAAATAAATAATTATGAAATGGTAATTACACAAGATATTAGTGCAATTACAAGGTATGTGCTCATACTTGTTGCTGATTATATTATTAATTAATGTGTGGATTACTTCCTGGCTATAATTATTGAAATAGTCATAAACAGTGGTCTTATGACCGGTTATTCCTAAGTAAACATAAGCATAAAAATATATTTTTAGTTGACTCTTCCGTACGCATCAACTCATAACACATAGGTATTTACTAGTAAATTCTTCATAACTTTTTAGGGCCCTAGTCTAAGTTTAAGACTACTCTAATACTCTAAATACTCCTTAGAGATGTTAAATATTTAGAAAAAAGAAAATAATATTTAGGTACCAATTTATTAATTTCCAATTCATGCTGGCTACTGTAAAAGAGTCAACGAACATGAATTTGAACTAGATTTTTGTTCTTTTGACAAGTTTTTGTCGTATTTTTTTACATTGTGTTTCATAAATACCATGTAGGAATAAAATAAATTCTCAGGTAGATTTGGCAAAGCCAGTCAATGTGAGATACCAATTAGTTATAGGTACGTGACTGTAAAAAAATAAGTTATTGTGATGAGCTAATGTGTTCAATGATCCATGATCTCATTTCATTGTAAAAAGTTTTATTAGTGCAAAAACATGGCACATGAAACTATTATATTAATTACCCTGCTGTGTACCAGATTAACTTTTTGTGCTCTAGCGGAACCTACGGTCATCACGAATTGCAAATTGTTAGTTTTTGTGGTAATATCAGCTAATAGAAGCATTAGACGGTAATGGCCTATTCTGGCCCAAATATTTAAGTGGATATTACCTACCATAGAACAAAAACCATCCTACATAATACATAATTATTATGTTATGACAACCAATTACCACTAGGATACGAGCAGTACAAACAAACACTACTATAAAGAGTAAAAGAATATTGTACCTAAGGCCGAGCCATGACTATTTTGTTTTAATTAGCCGTTTGCTAAGCAATAATACAGGCGGATTGAGCAGCAATAACATTAAAATCTGTTCTTCTAAATATTATACAAAAATATTTATTGCAGACCACAAGATCCAAAAAAACCACATACAATAAAAAAATAAAATAAGTTAGAGAAAAAAATGGCACAATACACATACATATACATGCATAAAGTCATGCCTTTCATAATCTATGTCAAAAATCTAGCTTATCTTTTAATAGATCAAGTATTATAAGTATAGCCGTGATTTAGTATACTACCAAGTGCCACTTCAGACAGTGAAATAAATGAGAGGTTCCAGACCATATGTAATGCTTACATAATATGTATATAAATAAAAAGCTTAGTTTTAAGAGAATTCAGCCAGTCACGTTTTTTTTTATAAGTAGGTACACGATTATTTTAACCACAAGACTGCAAGAGTCACGGAACAATTCCTTAACCTGAAGATACCTCAAAAACGTTAAATAAGATATTAATATTACAGCAGAACCTGGAATCAATTACAGCCAGTACAACTAAATCAGTACAATTTATTATTCCCTTGTTTAGCATAATTTCCTCTAATAAATATAAATGTTAATAAGCATGTATGTCCTAACTAACCCACTTATATCCGCTGTCAGTGGTCGAGACCAGCTAAACTGGCCTGTTACCACAAATTATTATGTCCCACATGATTACGAATAAAGTCCTTATTTCACGTATATTTTATGTTACAAAATTAACATTTCTTGGAAGAAAAAAAACTGGTTTAAACTGGCTTAGGTTGAATGGGTTGGGTTTATAATAACAGTGCAATACTGCTTCGTTAGAATTTAGATATCTCGTTGAAGTCACACCCTGTTGAGTATTCAAAATCTAACGTTCATTTTCTTCTCGTAAATTGTAACTAAAAACTGAAGGATGTAGAACTTTTCGTCATGCCAATTATCTAGTGCTTGATGTAAACGCACAAATCTACATAAATCTACTAGTACCTATCTAATCAATATGGCGCTTTCGAAACCTCAATTTTGCGATTACAATCGATTTTATTCGACGATGCTAATAAAATCAAAGACTTGTTTCCGTCACTCGATATTTGATCGATCAATGTCATCATCTAACCGGTCTGCAAAGAAACTACATACCTATGTTTACACTTGCTTAAACTCTCTCTAAAGCTTTCAACATGACAGCACTGTCGACATTGTCAGCATTCGATTGTGACGCCGCATTCCAGATGCATGATATGAAACTAGAGCGAGTACAAATAGAGATCTTTGATGTTCATGTCACACCCACTGCCTATCAGAGACTGCCACTGACAGCCTCGTTTACATTTATCTTAATTATCTACCTTCCCTTTTGTGTGTAGCCTTTCGCTGTCCAGATTGCTCGATTACAATAATTTATATGCACGAATTAGAATGCAACCAACTATGAATATGTTTTATGAACACGTGCACACGTGTGCTATAAAGCATTTCGCTTTTCAAATGTTTATTTAATGATTAATTAAACCTCATTGTACCTAACTTGTCTTACGATTAAACAGTTATAAGTTAATCAATCTCAATTCATCATTCACTTGTCTTTTGATTTTGTAATCACACACCTGCATTGAGGTATATGTATTGCCATTTCATCATGATCATCCTCATTTCAGCCGAAAGATGTCCACTGCTGGACATGCCTCCCACGAGCACCGCCACTTCGACCGGTTCTGTTCTTCTTTATCGCCAATAATTGACATTATAAATTGTTTTTCATAATTTTCAATGCTCATGAATAATTCCTCCAACCTGCCGTCTGACCAATTTTCCGTTGCCGATTTTTTTAAATCCTTGATCACCGATAACTAGCTACTTGCTGGTTATTTTATTTATCAAAGTTATAATTATTTATTTATTTTGGTGAATGATTGGCATGATGTTGTCAATGCCCTATTAAAGTTACTTAGTAAACCGTATCTCAACTTATCTATCGTACCTGCAGATCTTAACTTGTAATCAACTCCAAATACAAAATGTACATCCAGTAACAAGTGAGTCATTAATACAAATGTCAGCGCCAAACAATACCAATTTGCGTTAATACCTGTACAAATTATGATAATTAGAAGCCTAATATATCAAGGTACGGTACATGCAAACGTACACACGGCTACACATCAAGCTATATAATTCCAGTATAAGCTGACCTCGCATTGTACGGAAATTCTATACAATACAAGATCAGCATAAACTGGAAATGTATAGCTTGATGTGTAGCCGTGTGTACCAATACGCCGCAGGTGGCAGAGAAATATAAATAAGTAGGTAACTTATTTTTCATATACTGTGGCTGTGGTCCAACCAACAATTTAATCGGTCTACCATATTAACTGTGATGAATTATTAGCTCATAGTAAACTATGTCATGTCGCAATTCTAATAAGTAATATCATATATATTCTATTGACATTTTATAACAATTTTTTCAATCGATTATTGTGACCATAATTACTCATGAAACATACATGTGGTAAAAAATGCGCACACGCAGGTGTCCCGGCAACAAGCGGTCTACCTATATCCGTTTCTATAAGCAATTGTTAAATAGGTACGATTTTATTTATTTATTGATTACCGTTGAGTAAATAAAAAAAACCTTGTATGCGTCTAAAAGTGAAAATATCTGCTGAGTATGCCATTTGGTTGGGGTTCAAACCAAGCTATGACAATACAGGATCGACATAAATAGGATCACTCAAAGCTGGAGTAATATTACCATTTTAATAACATTGTAATCACACAAAAATTAAACAACAAATGAAAACGGATCTTATAATCTGAAATAACGTCATGTAATGTAAGCGGAATACCCATAAATTTTCAGAATGTCTCGTAGGTGTGATGGCGGTATGTCCTCGCAGCAGCTCTAGATTTAATAAGATAATATATCTCCTTGCGACAGCCTGTTATAATTTACAATGTCAACCTGCTAAAATTTATGAAATCATTTTAATTTTATTGAGCATTTTATAGAGTATCTCAGCTGGTAGGCAATTTAATTATCGGCTTAACGTTAATAAATCTAGCCTGATCCTATTCAGACTCATAATAAAAAGTTTATGCTATTGTTTAGTAATGTCTGCAGATTTCACGAAATCTACCATTAGAATAAAGCGGCCAGTGATTTATTGTTTTCAGAAAATGATAAATTATAACAAACGTCTAAAAAATACGTTAATTCTTAAAATCTTTGTTTGTTTTTTTTTCTCCTTGTCAATTGAGGGTTGAGATTGAGTTATGAATATTTTAAAATCAGTAAAGATTTTTTCAATCAATCCAACCCAAATATAATATATGTTACATTAGCAATCAGCAGAATGAACTGTATAATTTACGAACCAGCTGTTAATGGGAGGTAGGCAGGTACATCAAAGAGTTATTACGGCACGATTTATGTATTACATTGAGGGCCACATCTTTTAAATAGTGATATATTGACTATAAATAAGGGCAATTATGTTGTTAATTATAAAATCGTCCACATTCAGGTCAATTAAATCTTTAAATAAACTCTAACACTACACTAGGACTACAGGAGCTTATTTATTATTCCAAATGATGTTACGACTATCATAGTTTATTCTGTATCTATTTTAGACAAGATAATTGAAAACATTTTGCTAAGAAACCATTAGAGATAAATACTGGTTTATCTGATCGCCAAGCCACATTATTTCGTTATATACTAGAAAAGGATCAATTTTCACTGCATTTTTCCAATTTGTCTAAAAAAAATATAATTTCTTCGGTTTATCAATGTAAAAAAACCGCATTGTAAACAGTTGAAGACCAAAACAATCGTAAATTGATGTCCATTTACGTCTATTCATTTACAACTTTTAAGCTCAAATGCGTAACGAGGAGCTCATTGCGATGCATCTCGGTTAGCGGACAGAGCAAGGCCTCGATAGGAACGGTCGAGCACGTATCTAGCACGGCGTACTATCCGCAAAAACATGCCGACGTTGTACCTGCACCTGACTCCATGCGTGTTGATTGACTATGCTTACCAATAAACATTCTACACTATTCATTGTACGGGTTTGATTAACCACCCAGGTTGGTGTTAAGTAGGTTGTAATTGAGAGATTGAACTGGCAACTTTACGATTAAGTGGAATGACTTTGATGGAAATATGATAACGATTTTGAATGAGAAAAAGTTGTCGTTGCGTACTCTAATACCTACTTGCGTACTTTGCTGCATATGAATGTTACTAACGTAAATAAAAAAGACAGTAATCCAATCTTTTTGTCCTTTTTCAGAGGTGTACTACGAGAAGCAGCGCTACGATGGCTGGTTCAACAACAGAGCTTACCCAGACTGGGGATCGGTTGGTGAGTACCACAAACTTAGATAATAACAAAAATAAGCACTACTAGGTATCACGTAACCGTTGTAGTACGTACCTACTCTGCAATTCAAGGACCTTAACAGCTGTTATATGGCCGTGAGCCTAGAGATCCGGATGTCCCTTAGCTAAAATTATTAGAGCATGACTAATATATTCGGCGTCGATTATTGTGTGTGATGAATGATGATAGACAATTCGTAATTTTACAAATGCTATTCGGTAGGTGTATACCTACAGTAATTTACACTGTAATTACCAGCATAATTATGCTTAATTTAGTCTCAATAAAAACCTTTATAAGTCACTCACAACAGACAAAAATGCTTGCCAAACAGTAATCAAATTGAAGCTAAAAATCAAACAATGATATTTCCAAACATGCAAGTATACATGGAAACCCGAGTAGTGTTGTAACATGTTATCGAGTAATCCACACGGTCAAATTCAACCTCTTTGTCAGCTGTCATTGTTTGAACTGACGTTAATCAAGTACGATTTGCTTTAGCTGTTTGATTTATCGAGTTGACCTTGCTCTAATATTTTTACCACATGGATTATATGTCGTTAAAAGTAGGCCCACCTTAATTCTTTATAGTTCTGATCGGTCTTGAAGTAGGTGCATAAAGTCTAATTTATGTACACATATAAACGGATAAAAAAATACGTAAATTACTCCTATTTGACGTTTCAGGTCTTCATCATGCCCGTATTTGTCAATAACTTTATTTAAAAGCCTTCCTCTATTAAATGAAGACAGGATTAGGTACTGTTGTCAAAAGCACTTTGCTTTCGGACCTAAATTCCTTGTAGTAAAACGTAGGTATACTAAATATAGTTGACAGCGCGTCTAAAGGTTTTACGATGCCAAACTTACGGACTTGATTTAAGAACGATTATGACAGCTGTCAACTTGACGTAACCCTGAGTACTAAGAAGGACAGGGGGTGTCAGAAGCAAAGATCGCGAAGTTGAATCGAAGCCGGCATTGATTAATGACTGTGATATGGCGACTGGGATAGTGGTGATCATGGTGATTGGTGACTAGACTACGCTTGCAGTTAGTTGATTGAGGGGGGTCGCGTCTTACGTACTCGGGGGAATGTCGTTTACATTATTGTTAATTCCCTAATGTTATCAGAGATATGTGATTATTCAGAATATTATTGTGTTTCATTTAATTACATCTCCCAGCCCGCAAACCCACGCATAACAGACAATAAGACCTCTTCTGATAAAGACGACGTATTGCCTTTATAGTTATCAGGATCAACACACTTTGGTCTGTTTGTCTGAAATTAAGTCAAAAATAAAGAAAGGAACCAATTTATCAGAATGTCATTAAGAGGCTTTTAACCCAATCATCAGATATTAACAGCAATACCTTATCTTTTGGGCTCTCGCTTAACTTTTATAATACTCTTAGTTTATGCTCTTTGTGCACATTTAGCACTTAAATATAGTTATTATTGCGTATTATGATGTCGGTCTGCGTTTCTCTGGGCTTAATACAGGTATTAAGCACATTTTATGACTTGAAGCTTTTTATTCAGAGTGATCATAAAGCTGAATGTTTCGCATATTCTTTAAAGGAATATAATTATATTGATAAAGCTGGAATAAAAAATATGATTCCATATGAATGATCGTCATAAAATTTTATATTGTGTGTAGTTTTAATTGCATCCGCATTGAAACTTCTGTCCCTGCGAGGTATTGCATCAGGTATAGATGATGATCTTAGTTTGAAACAAAATTACGCGGACGGAGGAGTATGAAATTTGGCACAGTTAAAGTTTATATGGAGAAGGAGTGCAGAAAGCTAATATTTTTATATAATATGCATAAGAAATAAATTAAATTAATAATAAAACATTACACACACTACCATGAGTTTGACACAAGATGGCTACCTTAGAATTATGACATGGCAGCATGGAATTAGTATGTACTATGTAACTTAAAATTTAAATGAATTATGGTAGAATTTCGACCTCTGGGCGATCACTAGTTCAAATAATAACATGATGCCGCGTTGCGAGCGCTAGTTGCAGTGGTTGCAAGCGCTACTACTGAGCATGTGCTCCTGGGTTCGATTCCCAGTTCGAGCAGAGTATTACTGTGTTTTTTTATTGAGTTTTCTCAGTACCAGCCCGGAATCTGGATTTGAGCCCGGTTGATGGCAATAGGTTCACCCCTATTATATGGGACTTAATCATAACTGGCAAAATGTCGGAGTACTCTAGGTACACCTCTACTGAACCCTTCGGAAATACAGTTGTGATGTTATATTACACAACGATTACATGAGTAAACTGGCCAATTTATTTATAAGTCGATGACTGATGACAGTAGCTGTTTTGCGGTCCCTGAACCACTTTCGATATGATCATATTTGTAACACAATTTATGGAAACTTGTCTTCAATGCGAGTGGGAACTGCTTTATATTTTTTTGTGTGTCAATAATGGAGCAGAATTACGTAAATGGTACGCGCCGTTATTGTTGAATATGACTTCAATATTTATGAACTACCTTTAGGAATACACGGGCGACGTAAGTTAAATATGAATTGGCACATTTATCCCTTAATGATAGTGTCAGTTTAACTTACAACTGAATATGTAATGGACCATAAATAATTCAATTTGCAATTTTCACATACGTATTTGCCTCATTCCTTACAGGTATGCCCAAAAGTATTGCAAATTGCAATAAATTATGGTATCATTCATAGTTTACCGTAGCAAAGCTATACCTATCCTGATTTTTGGATAAAACGTTTAAAATGCAGCAATAACTTAGCAACCTCCTTCTTACATAAACATCGTTTACCAAGAAGATTTAGTTGTGGCATGTCTTGGAAGTAAAAAACCATTGAAGGATGTTTATGCTTATATGACTTCAAAATTGTAATATTCGAATATCTGAAGCACAATTCGATTCATTAAAGTTTCCATATAGAGGCAATCATGACATTCGTCCGACGGAACGCACGACGAATAGCAAATTAATTAAGTGTAAAATAAAAAATATAATTTATTGCCATATTTGTAAATCGACCATTAAAACAGTCTCCGGGTGGTATTACAGCTAATTAGAATGTCAAATAATAATATATCATATTTTATTTTTATTTTATTGACATTGAAACAATATAATAATTTATATCTCAATTGTCTTAGAAGGGCAAAATTCATTTGCTTCTTTGAAATTACTCAGTGAAGCAATGAACCACATTACATTCATCCATCAAATAACTTGTCTCTCGGATAATACCAATTATATCTGGCCACTGTCTTTCACGTTCATGCTCATACATAATCAATTCAATGTAAGAAATACGTCTTTGAGCTTAGCGAACAGATTGTATCTTTTCAATTTATTTTACATTGAATAGAGATTTTGTAAGATTTATTATAGCTATGTATTTATTGACTATAAAATTCAGGTTTATGATAATTGCGCATTTATTTCACATTCAAGTTAATCGCATTAAGTAAATGCAATGAAATAAATAATAAGAAAATTCAAATGTTAATTAAATTGCTACGAAGTAGAAAGCTCTCTAGTAAAAGATATCAACGAGCGGTAAACAGTGTAAGTAACATAATAAGTTTGTTGACAAAAGATAAATTACAAAGTGCCGATTTATCAATCGTCGGACAACTTTTATCTGAAAAATAAATATGGTAGTTTGACATATTTTCTATACAAAAGCTGTCAAACCACAATTTTTATTCCTCGATTGAAAAATCGGCTCGAAGTATAATTTTACTTCGTATGTATGTTCCTGATACCTTATGTACATCTTTAAAGGTAAACGTGAGATTACCTCACCAATTCCGATATTTATTGAACCATTTTATCGAGTCATCTTAAATCGTGACTGGTGCTAAGATTGACGTTGCTTTGCTCTTCTAAAACTTTCAGTTATACAAATGATGATGAAATAATAAAGAACGTGAGTATTCAAAAGAGATTACTCGTTTAAATTGATTAATTTAAACTTTGTAAGATGAATTTTGGCGTAGGTATAATATCTTTACTTTTAATAAACTTGATTAAGATTTGTATCCAAAAATTTGTCTATAGATAATGTAAATAAATGTAATTTTCTGGATCTATGAATATTTTATAATTATGCCTGCCAAACATCTACCAAGGTTTCTGATTAATGCCAAAATTAGTTCCTATGCAGATTGATAAATGTATAGAGTTGTGGTTGACCTACTGAAACTGTAAAAGAGGTCGCGTAAAGTCACGATGCTCAGTAGCTGCTGTGATGACCTCTTGCGTAACGCGGTCAACTCGTGAATCTACTAACACCGAGATAACGCTCGATAGAGGCATTATTAATTTGTCATCTAGTGTTGAGAAACTGATGAGTACTGACAAAACACAAATTGATGTACAGGGTGTAAGCGACATTGATGCACAAACTGTTACCGTGAATTCAGCACATGATGCCCTCAGCGTAGAAATATTTAGACGGTTATTAAAAAAAAAAATTGCTGTTTCATACAAAAGTGCAATACCAGACCTACACCGCGGGAAAGTCCGAAAGGGAAACCGTGGCCCCTGGCAACGTACAGGCAACTGAAGGAACACGGGTGGGTTTTAGTCAGTTTAGTCTGACACGCCCTCCCGCTCCGCGCAGAGCGGGAGAAGTTATTTGATGATTACCAACTCAACAAAAACTGGTGGTTCTAGAACCAGGTACTGAGTTCATGGTAACAGTTTGCGCGTTGATTTCACTTACACCGTGTATACTATAAACGCGGCTAATTGTTACATACCATACCGATCAAATGAAAATAGTTTATTTCAACATTAAAATTACAACATGAAGATATCGTTGGTCTTAAACTAGGCACAGTCTGTATCTTGGGCACCAATAAATAAAACATTTTGGTAATGAAAGCTTTAATACTTACCCAAAACTATACCTCGGATATCCGGTGCCGCCAACCTGCTGGAACGTGTGAAAAGACACGTAGGTACCAGACATATTATTCGTTTATAACCGCTGAGGAGTCGTTGTTTTGTTGACTCAGATCAAACCAAACTTTCCAATTTAAACAAAAACTATCTTAACATGCTTAACGTGATGATATATCAAGTATTTCATCACTAATTTAAACTACCATATCATGGCTACAGGTGTAAACTCAACCGCATGACTTTGACCTTGAGCTGGCCTAGCGCAGTACGGACTTTAAATATAATTAGAGGCCAGTTTATACTGGTTTTGTTACAACTGATGTGCGGCCTACTGTAGATATATGCAGATATACCTAAAGGCCTGATTGATTTGTCATCCGAAGTTAAGCAACTGCGATGTTTATCGACAGGACACACTGAGAGACTCAGTTGTATCTATATCGACATCGATTGTCCGACATATTACCTTTCATATTTCAATTAAAATTAATTATCCGTCGCGAGATAATAAATTAAATTAGATCGTTAATCTATCAGTCTATTTCTATGTCTATCTGAATTCGGTTATTCATTTGTTCTGTATATATTATCTAGATTAACCCAGGGCACAAATAGCTATTGCTTGCCTATACAATTACTTTGAATTTAAATAAAATATAGTACAGTTGTGAGTTTAAAATATTACCTGATGGAATACACCCAGGCTTCGTAAAATGCAGAACGAAAAAAATGCGACGATTCTTATCAGATTGGCAGTGACTTAAGATTACGTTTACTCAGTTCACACGCTTTCCTTCCACCACACCTTTTATGAGAAAAGGTAAATGTTTTATTAAAACAGTAACACATGCATGAACAGCACGATAAAAAAAATAGTCATAATCAAATAGCCCTCTCATTGCCTATTATTATATTATCGTGAGCAATGTATATTAACGTCTATCGATTATCGAGCGATAATGACTATGATGAACAAAGTTTACGAAGGCTCAGTGTAATTTGTGTGCGAGTCGAAATCTCCTCGTCCCTAATTCGTGGTTCATGCAAATAGACGCGATATTGCGCCATCTAGCGTCACGCGCGCATTCAATCCCTGGTACGACCAGTTTCTTGCATTGATAAAGCATTGTTGTTCCCAGTGATCAACGTTTGTTTGTAGTAATCATGTCACGCATTCGAAATACGTTTATCTTAATAAAATAAAACCAATGTGTAGAATGAAGAATTTTCACACCTAAGGAAATAAATCTTTAACGCCATTTTAACTAATAGATTATAGTTTAGCTAATAAAATGTTAACCTATGACAAAACCTATAGTTTGTATTCGTTTTTATCGCTGTACACAAACAAATCATTTCCAATAAAATTTATAACGATGAAAGCCATTTAAAACAACTTAAAACGCTTTCGATTACAAAGTATGTGCAAGTTTACATATATTAATTTAAATCATGACATAAACTTTATGCGATTTTAATTTTACGATTATATTTTAATTACCCTATCAAACCTCAAGTTTCTTGATAGCTATTAAATGTGAAGAAATAAACATAAGTACAAATGATAATTTTTTGAACATTGGAATAAATCACGCTTTGATGCAAGCTCTTCGATTTCTCTCTTTTTATAGTATTCTGGCAATTTTCATGTGTAATCTTATAAATTCCACCAGACCATAAACTAAGAACTCCTTACGTGCAGGCACACATTGCAAGCCACAAATACGCACAGATTTGGTGATGAGCATTGATATTACCTCGTTTTTAAGACGTCCATCACCCAGATTTAGCTTACAGTCTTCAACGGCTTCCAGTCTAATCAGATGCAGCTGAATACCGTATTTTACATGGAGCGACTGCTTATCTGACCTCCACAACCCAGTAACTGGTACATACGATACCCCTTGTTAAGACTGGTTGTCAGAGTTTCGGGCTTCTGATGACCCGTAACGACTGTCAAAGATCCACGAATGACAGCCGGGCTTAACGTGCTTTCCGAGGCACGGAAAAAACTCACTTCATTGCACAATATTATATCTTGAGTTTTTCAAAGCAAAAAGAGTATGTTCGGGTCGTAGCAGATGGCGTTCTGTAGTTTCTGCCTACCCCCATGGCATGCATTTATACATGTATGTATTTTTCGGTAGCCACAAAAAACATCAGGACAAAGATATTCAGAAGATCTTTAGTACATATTGATCATGTACCTAGCTAATTATACACCGTGACATTTTAGTCGTCTTACAAAAGCAGCTCACTTCATGTATCCAATGACCACAAAAAATTCATTAAAAAAAATTATATACACCGTGACATTTTAGTCTTACAAAGAGCCACTCAATGTACCCGACACAAAATACCTCTAGGAGCAATGAAATAATTGTTACAATTTTTATTTATTTTCTATGAATGTTTAGTAGTCATTGGATACATGAAGTGGGCTGCTTTTGTAAGAAGACTAAAATGTCACGGTGTATACTTCATAAACAACTAGAGCGCCCATTGTTTTGTAACTTTCTAAGTTTCCAATTGTAATTTATATGGTGTCCAATAAACATTATTATATCTAGGTATCTAACCAGATCTATTATTATGGTGCACTTTGTAATTTCACCACTATCAATCAATCTGCCTCACCTTTTCCCAACTATGTTAGGGTCGGCTTCCAGTCCACAAACAACAAGATCCACGAATGACAGCCGGGACCAACAGCTTAATGAGCTATCCGAGGCACGGAGAAGTCTCGGTATGTAAAGATAGTCACGCATCCACAGACCAGACCCGGCAAGCGTAGCTTAACCTGATGGATCGACCCGTGCGGCTGGTATTACTTAACCACGAGCTCCTTATCAACCACTATATCCGTTCGATTTTTAAATGTAGTTCCTCGCACGTTATACTACTACACTACTACACACTTGGCGAATGAGAACTAGACCGAAAAAAGTGTAACATTTGACCGTCACGATACTTCTTATTTTTTTGTTTATTTACTATCAAACATTGTTAATTTATTTAATTGTGCCTGTTATTTTATACAGCGAAAGGAACAACGTTCCAGCAGGGTGTCACACGGCACCTCTCGATTATTTATCATTGTACCGTTTTTGTTCTTTTAACTGAACAGACAGCTGTGCAGCTGGGGAGTTTGTTGCGCCACTTCTTCTTCCCAGCTAACGCACTAGGAAGTGGTGAAGGGTGGGCGTTTTGGGGGACTGTCTTATGTAATTTTGACGTTCGAAAAGTGCTGATTCTCAGCCTAGTTTGAATAAATGACTTTTGATTTTGATTTTGATTTTGTAATATTTACAACTTACACGTGATATAGTTAGGTACTTGTATCAATATCCGTCTAACCAGACCCGAAATCTAACATGAATTTATCAAACCACTAATTAATCAAGATTAACATGCACATAATAATTTTGTTCGAATTAATTTCACGCCTTATCTGATCGTAATGTCTTGTCATTAAACGTTAACACATAATAATAATAAAATTCGTGTTGATATTTTGTAAATTCTTATTGATGCAAAACAACTTACCTTGTTTCTATGACGTAACGCGAAAGTTAGAAAAGATATTGATTAGCTCGTCAATTACGTCTCTCATCAATCTTTCAAAAATATTCATAAATATTTACGATTATTTACATATTTTCCTGTATCTAAATTATTATTTTCAAATTATGCCTCAGGTACCTTTTTTTTTTTTTGTTTTTTGGGTGGGAAATCATCAAATGACTCCTCTCGCTCTGGGCGGAGCGAGAGGGAGTGTCAGACTTTTACTGACTAAAACCCACCCGTGTTCCTTCCGTTGCCTGTGTGCCGGGGCCGCGATATCCCTTTCGGACAAACTCGCAACCCTGGCAGGCATTGGCCCTTACGGACCCCGTCAGTTGGTGCTGACATCTCTTTGAGGCGCGCGTGGAACACAACGCGCCGTCGCCTCAGGTACCTAACCTTAACATTAACAAAATTAATTTTTAGTTTATTTTTTTTCTACAATTTTATCATCGCTTAGAGCATTTTTGCTGGTCGGTACAAATGTTTCTTACAAAATATTTATTCCCCAAAATATTGTGCGAAACAAAAAAATACGACAGACGTAATTACAGTTCAAATCGTGACCGACCATATAATTTTTAAAAAATATCTGAGAGACTAAAAATAATGTATTAATTGCTACTTACCAAGTAGCTCTCGTAAAGGCAAATCAGAAAGACAGCACACGAAATAAATCGGAGCAAAGATAAAAACCGTCGTTTTCAATGACCTGCCAAACAAGACACACCTGATTTTGGCCAATTTTAACTTAATTGTTACAATTAATTGAAATATCACATGCCTACCAATTATTTTTAAGTAAACAGCAAGCTTAGTGACTTGTAATAATGATAAAGTCGGTTATAAATCTGACACATCGAGTTAAAGACACGAGATCAAGCTACTGTCCTACTAGAACTGTCATACTAGTAGGACTGACGACGCTTTAAAAAACCGAACTTTTTCTAAAACTACTGCTGAGCATATTTGGGTTAAACCCAGGCAGGTTGGGCAAAGTGTATTGGGTTTTTCCATCATAAATTTCACAGTAACAGCCCGGAGTCTGGATTTGCCCGGTTGATGGCAATAGGCTCGCCCCCTATTACATGGAACATAAACATAAAGAACTGGCGAAATGTGGGTGTACTACAGTTACACCTCTAACTAACCCTTCGGGGATTGCAGGCGTGATGTTGTGTTATTGTAAAACTCGATGTGTTATACTTATTTACGGCCAGCTACTGTACGTTGATACGCGAAAGAACTGCATTCGAAACTGTAATGTAGTCGTCCCTCCTTATTTGTCGCAAATAACAGTATTGAGGTGGACCCTAATGTAATACAAACGACTATCGAAAGGCAATAAACACTATATTATACAGAATGATTAATGCAACCCATAACCGATTCGAAAATGTGAAAATATTTTGACTTCAGAACATAAATAAACATTGCTACTGCTGAGAACACGCATCTAAAATTATAAATAGTTATGTAAAATATATACGTTCTAAATACTTATTGAAGTAGGTACCATAACCTAACAATAGTTTCATCAATAAATTATCCTTTTAAAATATGAGAGGATATGATCAGATTACCAACATGTAAAAAATGCAATAGACTGCACAATTAAAATAAGGAAATAGGTACACGACAAATGCCAAGACGCTGTACGAATAAGCGGAAACCATGCTACATTTATATAATTATATTGGAATTAAGGTAATCAAGTACATATTCATATATGGAAATTGCTAGTGCACCATGCTACAACCATATTTGTAGATTACAGTTCTTTCCTGCCACTTTCCATTAGGATAAGACAAGATAAGATTTTTTTTTGCGTAAAACATGTAGGTGTTATTAATGCATAAGAGATCATACATTATTTTGATAAAAATTAAAGCTTGCTCAACAAATAAACAAATTCGAAATTACAAACTTTATAATTTGTGTTAAACAAAATCTTTAATATTACCTATAGAAATTATTTTCATTCAGTCATTTGTATAATTTAATTTTGAATAATCTGCAATTTAATATTTTTAATACATTAGGTAATTTATTATAAATACGACACATAGCCAGACAGCTTTTATTTTATTTTGCTAACCTAGGAAGCTCATCCAGTACAAATGTGATCACGGCGACTTCGAGAACTTATTTCCTCTGCTGTTTTGTTTTTTTTTTTATATTTCCTAATAAACATACATGCTTCATACAAATACCTATAATGAAGGCATTGTATGCTTCACTTACACTGAACATCTACTCGAAGCTCGACTACTGTCAGCAATCGGCCGACAACACTTTTATACATGCTTCATTTTTCTGACCGACCGACCCCTTGACAATTCAAAAGTGCTTGTAATTGGTTTATTTGAAATAAATGAGTTTGAGTTTTTAAGTTTGAGCTTTATATTTCAATGCTTACATTTAAATACCATCAAATATGGAAATAAGGTTTTATGATTTACGGGCAAAGTATGCAGATTTCGTTGCATTTTGGAGGTGACAGAAACTAAAAGTTCTAATTGAGGTTTGTTTTATCGAAAATATTGCACACGTTAAAATACGGAATGTAGCTGACAATCTGTTGAAATCTGTTTCATAATATGGTCTACATTAAGTTAAAAATAGGTAACTAAATAAGTAGTTATAGATAATACTTGGCACTTCCAGATTTAATCTTAAAACTCACCATTAATTGGGAAATAATTGTGATAAAATCGATAAATTATGTGCAAGAACAATGCAAAGGCCAGATAAATACATCTACAGTGAATGTTCACAGGAATAAAACAGAGAGGATATTACCCAATAGCATTCTCCGAGAGCTTTGATCATACGAGAGTGAACGGCACATTCACTTCTGGTAGCTATGAGGTCAATTATGGAGTTTATCTGAAACCGCCCCGCTGTAACTTTCCAAGTAATCTCCTGTTTCTTTAACGTAACCATCAATTTTAGCAATTCGACAAATAACATTCGTGTATATCTACCAGTAGTACACTGGTCCATATTTATCCAAATCCTAATTACAATTACATACACACGCAATAAATAACTCATGAGTCTAACTCGAACACTACACGCAAACATACTCGGCACTGCCTTTTTCAACAGTTACGGCAGCTCGTGTTTTTGCACTATCATAAATTAATGTCCACCAAATGCTTAAGATTATGATATATTGTAAACAACTTTCGTTTCGAAAGACGTGGTTTTTTATCGAAAATATTATTTATTAAGCGCGAGTGAAATACCTAAATGTTAAATTTAATGTGCTCATAACAAGATTAAGTTTTAACTTTAACACGTTCAGTGCCGGGAGCATTTCTGGAGGATTTACGTAGTCGCATATGGGATGCCGGGAGCCCCCGCGGAGGGCTCATTTTAATTGTAGGTTTTTATATTTTAACAAGATTTATTAGTATATGTGTTGGTTTTAAAATCGAAGCATTTTAATAAAAAAAATAAAAAATTGTTCACGGTTACAAATATTCACAAAAAAATAAAAGGTTGGAAACTACGTATAGCGACTTGAAGACCCCCTGAAAACACAAATTTACTTCGTTTTACTGTGTTTTATAACACGGTTTTAAACCTAATGTCGTTGACCGTCCGCGATAGGGAGAGGATTCACTTCCAATATGTACGACGGCATGGCGTATGAGTTCTATGAAAATGGGTGGAGTCGAAAGTCGACAAACAACACTTTTGTTTCTAAAAGCTTACCACTGATAGGTGTGCGCAACCAGCAACTTTGATCATCATTGTTAATGATTATTATTTTATTACTCACATGTATTAAATTACGTAATACTCTTAATTGCCGTTAATACGAGTAACTACAGTAGTAAAATAACTTTGATACTACCAGTCTCACATAAGTATTCAAATTTGGTAACGTTTTTCTTTTTTGTTGATTGTATTATTATTTAGTGTAAGGTTCCTCTCTTTCTAGCTTTGAAATACCTACTATATTTAATACCTATATAGTTAGGTTCAATATAAGGATCACGGATCTACGGAAAACATACAATCTTCTCCTAATGCAAGAACACGTAACATAGTTTTTGAAGTCAGTCTATCTCGAAGAAACTGCTGGCCTAAATTATGTTGTTCTCGTAATTATATGAACTAAACCAACTTAACAAATTATTAAGCTTAACTAAGCAGAAGTTTGTTTCCCATATGTGTTACCTACAATATTTTTTTGCATCCGCACGTTTTTTACAACATCAATAACAGACTGCCTTATTCACAGGTAGCCGTCTCACGCGCAAAACGCCGGCTTCATACGCTGATGGGGTCTACATGATGGCGGGCGTCGACCGGCCTGGCGCCAGGACACTGTCCAAACTTTTCATGAGAGGACAAGATGGACTGCCATCGCTGGCTAACAGAACTGCGTTGCTTGCATTCTTTGGTAAGATAAGATCTGATACTTGCGATCTTCGGACAGTATGAATACTTTACACCAGTGTTTTCATAGATAAAAAAGTTATATTGTGCGATTTGGAAATTCTTTTATCAAACTATTGAACCTATACGGGTTAGAAGTCAAGCAAAAATGGGTTTTATAAAGCGACTATAATACTGGCAGCGTTCCATTTAGGGATTAATGTGCGATAACGCCATATTATTTTTGTTACACAAGCATAACGCATACATCTTTCTTTAATCAGATTACTTATTTCAGGCCAGGTCGTAACCGGCGAGATCGTGATGGCATCCGAGTCAGGCTGTCCCATCGAGCACCATCGCATACCAGTGGACAAATGCGACCACATGTACGACCCGGAGTGCAACGGCGCCAAATACATGCCGTTCCTCAGAGCAGCATATGACCGCAACACTGGACAGAGTCCTAACAGTCCGAGAGAACAGGTAATGTACACTACTTAACACGTTCAGTGCTGGAAAACCTCCTGGAGGGTACATTCAAGTCGCATATGGGATGCCGGGAGCCCTCGCGGAGGGCTCATTTTAAAATTAAATGTAGGTTTTTCTTAGCGAATTCGGCATTATGAAAGGTGAAACTAAAATCAGTTGTATATTTTAATAAGATTTCATGCCGGCGGCACTTCTCGAGGGTTAACTTTAGCGCAAACGTAATTGCCGGTGCCCTCCTG
Source organism: Agrochola macilenta (assembly GCA_916701695.1). Lineage (NCBI taxonomy): Eukaryota > Metazoa > Arthropoda > Insecta > Lepidoptera > Noctuidae > Agrochola > Agrochola macilenta. Next base: position 14,295,072 of record OU753562.1, read on the forward strand.
GAATCAACTTGCAATATGTATGGCGGCATGGTCTATGAACTCTATGAAAATGGGTGGAGTTGAAACTGTGAAACTTTGACATTATCGTAATGATAGACAAAAATGGCACGTTATAAGTGTGTATTACTTATGATACTGGAAATAGGTATCATCAAAGCCTTAACTTGAACCAACCATACATTGTGCCAACACCGATAAAGATGAACGGAGTGAAGTGTCTTAAACATTTAATTTAATGTTCAGGTGATATACGTATGTACTTACTACGTACCTATGTACATTAATGACTAATGAGTGACGGTCTGCCTTTTTAGGATCTCTGATTAAGTAATTTGTGTCATGACAGCATTTAAAATATGTAATGCCAATTATAGTTCGATCAGTTTTTTAATCGTTGCCCCACACTGTGAATTGCCTGTGTATTATTCATGCATCTTGAGCATTTTTATCATTCACAATTATTTATTGCCTGCAATTGAAACACATGAATGATGTAGGTACTAGATTTTGGACGCTTCACTTTTGTTCATTTTCATTCTGCATCTTTCACTCGAGATGTAATGTCTGATCATAAAAAATTTTCAAAATTCGAAAAATGAATTCATTAGTGAACGAATCCACCATTTGATTTTGGCAATTAAACGTTGGATTCATTGTTAGTGAATGCACTAGCCAACCCATTCGGTACGCGAAAAATTTAATAAAAGAAGTGAATGAACGTTCATTCCTATGTAATTTAGTCGGTGTCGTCTGAACGTGGAATGAAACAAAAATAAACATTCACACGAGTGAAGCGTCTGATATCAGTTTTATGAAGTTTTCGACGCTCATTTTATTTTTTTGCCCAAGATTAATATTAGAATAACAACTGTTCTTGGTTGTGTAGTTACCTACAAAGCGATGACCACATATAACCTTTCCAAATGTACCGAAATCATGATGTCAGTATGTTCAGTTATGCCATTAGTATTCAGTTGTAATCGATAGTATTGATCGCTACATCATCGTTACGTTAGAGTACGTCCACCTACACATGATGAGTTTCGTTCAAGCTTTCAACTTGACTCAAGTTATCGAACATTATTGATTACTGTGTTTAGTGTAAATATTTCAAAGAGGTTGTCATTTCTTAATTTATTCATCGCAATAATAAACAACAAAAAAAGAAATGCTTTGTATTGTGTTTATTAATTATGCAGAAAATAAGTTAAGACAACACTGCGGTGACTCGTTTATTTGCAAACAAACAACTCAGCACCGATTCCAAGCATAGTTTTCAAATCAAACATTTATACTGTTTGCATAATAAATTCTAATTACGAAATCACATATCTTCATGTAATGTAAACTCGACCTAACCTCTGACGGACCGTGCTCATCGAAGGCCGAATTCCAGGCAATAAAACTAAATAGTAGCATAACCCAGATACACCCATCACATGAATGCAGCGCGGCAGCGGCAGCCTACAAATATGTCCCTACAACCGAACCTTACCTTAAACCTACAAGCCGCAATAGGAATTTTAATTGGCGTTTAATTGCAGCCAGTTTGATCAGCTATACACAAGTAATCACAAACATCTAATTCGGTAGAGGTTGCATGATATCCCATACACATTAGCTTAAAAAATAAGCCTGGTTGAAATCAAGAGCTATTTGAGTTGAACCATAAAATGTATCAATGAATAAATTAGCAGTAACCATACCTGTTGCATTATTCAGCTGCCAATTCTGAGCACTACACTTTAAATGAATGCAGTTCTCTGGAATTTTAAGTATAAAACATCATACTATTGAGAGGATCTTGGTATGCGCACTAGCACATAAATATGTCAATATACCTCTGGAAATCAATTAATTAAAATAATCTGTATGTCGAACAGAACATAAATGGCTCTCTGACAAAGTAAAGATATTTGACCTAATTACTTGATACAAAGTATTATGTATTAGTTGCTTGGACACGACTCAATCACTTCGAAAAATGCAAACATGCTGCGCTCGACCCTGAATATGGCATGAGTATGACATTTTATTTGTTGTTGCAGATAAACCAAATGACTGCGTGGATCGACGGCAGCTTCGTTTACAGTACCAGTGAGGCGTGGGTGAATGCAATGAGGTCATTTCAGGTGCCACCAGCAGCCACGCCTGCCTCTTTACGTACTTTCCTATAACTACATATGCTACCATATAAACCCTCATCTACATATCTAAGTGTCTTCACAACAACAACTTTCACTTAATCAGCCCGTATACTTTTTTTTTTTTTTTTTTTTTTTTTTTTTTTTCAAACTAGGCTGAGAATCAGCACTTTTCGAACGTCAAAATTACATAAGACAGTCCCCCAAAACGCCCACCCTTCACCACTTCCTAGTGCATTAGCTGGGAAGAAGAAGTGGCGCAACAAACTCCCCAGCAGCACAGCTGTCTGTTCAGTTAGAAGAACAAAAAAAAAAGATTCTATATAATAGTATTCAAAATAATTTACATTACGCAACACAAAACATAATTCATACTTTCGCTGGAACATGAGATACATACCTCATAGACCGAAATAATATAGTTAATGAACAGTCTTGTCTCATGACAATGACATTAAATAAACGAAAGTAGCTTAGGGCCATGCTTCTGATTCTTGAAGAAGTTATCATGCATTTGAAGAAAATTTATAGCGATTTGTGCATATTCAATACGGTGTTGGCACTGTAACCTAACGATCATTTGCATAGCTTGGCAACAAAATCTAGAATCACTCTTTATCAGTCAATCTGTTTAATAAATCGGCTTCAATGCGTTTACATTCGTAAATTTATTACCACATAGATATATCCTCATTTGCATCCATAAATTCTAACTTTAAAACACCGAATAATTTATCTTATTGCACAATACAATTGAAACAAGTATTTGTACGCGATCAGTCATGTTTCTTCATTTAACAGCGGCTAGGTCTATGTGCCAAAGGTCACGTAACTCATGTATGTAAGACGTACTCTGAACATATTTTAAGCTTCATTGATTAATTAGCGTTCTTATTTTATTTATCCTTGGTCAAGAGTATGGGAAATAGGTTAAAATGGCGAAAAATCTTTACTTCGCTTTTTTTTGTAAATTATTTTAGAGGTATGAGGAACAGGGTGTAAAATCCACTCATCCTCATTAGAAAAGGGAGGATCCTCCGACCAGACGGGTGTTGTGTGGCGGGCAACCAGATCAAGTGACATTTAAACTCAATTTATATCATTGGGTGTACAGAACGGGAGCCTTGCGAGTGAGGGAAACATGCCCCTGCGCAACACCAAGCGAGTACCTCTCTTCAACAACCCCGTGCCGCACTATATGAGGATGCTCAGTCCTGAACGACTATTCTGTAAGTTTCTTTTTTAATACCTAAACCATTAAGGCTTGTACCACATATCACTAAATAGTGTTTAGCGCTAAACATTTTTAAAACAGAACAATTGTCTTTGTCAACTTCTAGCAATTATCAGAAATAGAACGAAGTTTTAAATTAGTTTAGCTGCCAAGTCACAGGTCTCGAGTTCGAACCCAAGGCACGCACCTCTGATTTTTCGGATTCATGTGCGTATTGTATAATGATCACTTACTTCAAAAACGGTGAAGGAAAACATCGTGAGGAAACCGGCATGCCTGAGAGATATTTCTCGACGGCATGTGAAGCCAAGTCAGAGGCCCAAGAGCGGCTTTGAAACTCTGACACCAGGTTAGTCTCTAACCACACGAAAAAAAGTAAAATAGTTAGTTTAGCACTAAACGTAAATAGTGATTTAGGGTTAAAGCAGGCCTTTTTTTTTTGAGTGGGATATTATCAAATAACTTCTCCCGCTCTGTACGGAGCGGGAAGGCGTGTCAGACTTTTACTGACTAAAACCCACCCGTGTTCCTGCCGTTGCCTGTGTGCCGGGGCCGCGATATCCCTTTCGGACAAACTCGCAACCCTGGCAGGCATTGGCCCTAACGGACCCCGTCAGTTGTGCTGACATCCCTTTGAGGCGCGCGTGGAACACAACGCGCCGACGACCCGGGCCTGGTCCTTATCGGACGGCGAGCTACCCATTGCTCACCGTCCGCAAGACCGCGCCTATGGTGCGTGGTGGACCGCGCCCATCACATACCAAAAATGTTTGCACTGCTTGTAATGTTTGTATGGTCTTGGACTATGTATGGCTCGCGGCTGAGTAATAACAGCCGCACGGGTCGGGCCCTCAGGTTAAGATACACTTGCCGGGGTTTGTCTGTTGATGGGTGACCATCTTTACATTCCACGACTCTTCCGTGTCTCGGAAAACACGTTAAGCCGTTGGTCCCAACTGTCATTCGTGGATCTTTGACAGTCGTTACGGATCGTCAGAAGCCCGAAAGTCTGACAACCAGCCTTACCAAGGGGTATCGTGTTACCCAGTAACTGGGTTGTGGAGGTCAGATAGTCAGTCGTTCCATGTAAAATACTGGTATTCAGCTGCATCCGGTTAGACTGAAAGCCGACCACAATATATGTAGTTGGGAAAAGGCAAGGCAGCTTGGGTTGGTCTATGTATGGCCGTCCATCATAAAACTACTGTTACAACTGTGGTTATATAACCCACTGTGTTAGTAATAGTTTACCTTGATTGGAAATGATATCATATTACGTTATGATAATTCCTGACTTCTTCTTCTAGTATTGGGAGATCCCCGTACAAACCAGAACCCAGCGATGGTGACATTCGGTATGCTCCTCCTCCGCTGGCACAACGTGGTGGCAGCTCGGGTGCACCGACAGCATCCTGAGTGGAGCGACGAGCAGCTGTTCCAGCGAGCTAGGAGGATTGTTATCGCTAGCTTACAGGTGAATATAAAGACTAAAACCGACTTCTCTCGTATCGGTGATGATATAGGTGTATGTCTGAAGTAGAAGAAGAAGCTGACAATTTGGCGAATGAATAGTAACTGATATGGATGACATTTTGACATACAAGGTGTTCCTTTCTATATCCCATAACTCTAGCGTATTAATGAGATCATGTCAAAGAATCAACTGGCATAAGAATTAATATTATTTTTTCATTTTTCATATAAACTAATTAGACAAAGTCACGATTATTTATGTAAAACATCCTCACGCGAAATATGAAAAAAATAAAACATTTCATTCAAACTATTTTTGTTCATAAAAAAATATATGACAACGTCGCATTTTCATTTATGAAAATGATTTACTCGTACTTATCAATGAAACTTAGATCCACACGTCGAGAGTCTAGTGTTATGTTATCCTCGAAGCTATGTATTTTTGGAACACTTGTTCTAGGACATTTCGTATTATTTTTACTTACAGCATATAACCTTAGAATTTGAGAAATAGTGGCCGTACAAGAGTAGAGACAGAAACTTGTCGCCTTTATAAACTAACCAGAGTGAGAACGCTCATTAAGTAACTTGTCCCTTTTACTTTCTGCCGATTACTGATAGCCCAAATACAGCTGTCTACACTCAACTACCTCATCAAACTAATTAAAGTAACCAATTTATATGTATTGTCTAGAACATAATCCTCAACGAGTACGTGCCAGCTTTCCTGGGTGTACCCTTACCGCCGTACAAAGGCTACCGCGCAGACATAGCGCCCGGCGTCACACACTCCTTTGCCGTCGCCGCCTTTCGCTTCGGTCACACGCTGGTGCCGCCCGCCATACTGTTGAGAGACAGACACTGCAAGTATGGTCGGGCGCCCGGAGGACATGACGCCATCAGACTGTGCCAGACTTGGTGGGATGGAAATGTGAGTACAATATATTTTTAGTGAGATAGGAAAAATAAAAGCTATAAAAACTAAAACCCATTTAGAGAAAAAAAGCCTATTAAAAAGGTACAAGACATCACAGAGAGATAAATAAAAAATCCGGATTCACACGTCGAACAGGTTACGTGAGGCTCCAGATTATATATGTTTTTTAATTCAAATTATTTTAAGGTCATAATATTTTTTTTTAAACGTGCTAATTTAGTGAGCCCTTTCATTTGAGACCCAACAAGGCATAATTACAAATTTTGTTTTCGTAACTTTATGTCGTCTAGAGGGCGCCACATTCAATTTAATGTGACGTCACATACGACGACCAAGACGCTTCCAACGATACCACATTTGTCAAATTATGATGAGTAGTTTAGAAGTTATGAGGGAACAGATGAACATACATCACACATACATACATACCGGTCAAAATCATAACCCTCTGCCGTAGTAGGGCAAAAATCAACTTACGTAATCAACCAGTTTCTCAGACTACCACAGTTTGCTTGTAATATCATCTGTTTTATTTATATATACTTTATTGGACACCAGAAAATACATATAAAATAGTAAATTTAACACTACAAAACATACAATGGGCGGCCTTATCGCTTTCTGCGATCTCTTCCAGGCAACCTTGCCTTACCTTCTGTTTTATCAGCTGTTCTATCTTTTCCATGATCTAGTCTGAACGTCAAGCATTCTTCCGAAATCCTCATAACCCTCATAACCTTTCTTAACAAGTTTAAAACAGATTAAAGGACTGTTTCACTACCTCCGCATTAGTTCCAGTTTTATCTGGCATTTCCAGTTCTATTCCGTTTTTTAGGGTTCCGTAGGCAACAAGAAACCCTTATAGCTTCGCCATGTCTGTCTGTCTCTCCACGGCTTAGCTCGGAGACTCTTAGTACTAGAAAGCTGTAATTTGATATGGGTATACATATTAATTACGCCGACAAAAGTGATGTCTTTTTTTTTTGTGGAATCCTCCCCTACTCGTAAAGTGGGGATTCCTTTTTTTGTCGTTGGAAAGGTCGTTTAAATAAAATTTAAATATTAAGCTTTTAAAGTGCTATGTTTTGTTAGAGTCAAGTGTCCCCTCCCCCTGCCAGCCAAATGGTTGGTTTTGTATATGTGAAATAATTCACAGCAGTAGTATATATATATAACACAGTTAAGTAGGGTCTACCAGTTAAGGAGTAACAATCGACCAACCTATTTTTGTAGTTCAGCAAAAACATGATCTCCCGATACATTCCGTATGGGAGAACATGTATTTCAACCACAATGTTAAGTTTGTTCTTGGGTTAAATTCATCCCAACTACGGCACCCTTCGTTGTGCGTGGTCCAACACGCACTTGGCCGGTTTTTATTTATCTAATGTATATGATTTTTCCAAACCCAATTGAACAGGTATTTAAACTAGAAAGTTTTATCTAAAATTACGTCATAAAATGTTTTCAGGATGTGATGTCTCAAGTTCCAATCGAGGAAGTCCTCATGGGAATGGCGTCGCAGGTGTCGGAGCGAGAGGATGCGTTGCTCTGCTCTGATGTTCGCGACAACTTGTTCGGACCCATGGAGTTCTCGCGAAGAGATCTTGGTGCTCTAAACATCATGCGAGGAAGAGATAACGGACTGCCCGACTATAATACTGCCAGGTAAAAAAACGATTGTGTTTTATCTCTACCAATTAACGATGCATTTGTACCATAAAATACTTAAACAATAAAAAAACATTTTCGAAGAAGAAGTATCAGAAGTAAACTTAAATACTGGTATTCAGCTGCATCCGGTTAGACTGGAAGCCGACCCCAACATAGTTGGGAAAAGCCTATGCAGATTGATTGTAAATAACTTAAGTAACTTTATAATTAATTGTGTAGTACCTAAAAGCCTACCCTTTAATTAGTTACTTATAATTTATGAATATAACATTATTTTTCATTTATCACATCATAAATTTATGACAATTTAATTAACTGGACAGCGCGAGCGTTAATAAAACAATAAAACACCATCATCATCATCTGCCAAGCCTTTTCCCAACGCTATTGGGGTCAGCTTCCAGTCTAACTGGATGCAGCTGAATACCAGTATTTTACATGGAGCGACTGCCTATGTACCCTCCACAACCCAGTAACGGGGTAATACGATACCCCTTGGTAAGACTGATTGTCAGACTTTCGGGTTTCTGACGACCTGTAACGACTGCCAAAGATCCACGAATGACAGCCGGGACCAACGGCTTAACGTGCTTTCCGAGGCACGGAGGAGTCTCTGTATGTAAAGATGGTCACCCATTCACAGACCAACCCCGGCAAGCGTAGCTTAACCTGATGGATCGACCCGTGCGGCAGTTATAACTTAGCCACGAGCTCCTCTATTCTAATCCTAACTATAATCCCACTAATATTATAAATGTGAAAGTTTGTATGTTTGTATGTTTGTTACTGAATCACGCAACAACGACTGAACGGATTTATGAAAGTGAAAGACGAGTCATATGAAATTTTGCACACAGTTTACAATCTGGATTAACACATAGGATACTTTTTTATCCCAGTAGTACGTTCCTGTGGGATAATTTCCGACTTCCACGCGAGCGAAGCCGCAGGCAAGAGCTGGTAATACTATAAATGCGAAAGTGAATTTGTTTGTCTCTCACGCTAAAACGGTTAAACAGATTTGGATGAAATTTGGCACATGGGTAGACCATGACCTGGATTAGGATATACGATACTTTTTATCCCGATATTCCCACGGGATCGAGACTTATGCGGGTGAAACCGCGGGGCGTAGCTACTTATGTTATAAAAAGCTGCAATGTTTTCAAGACTACAGAAACAAATCTATTTTTGGACCCCAGAAGTGGCCCATATAAACCAAAGCCCACTTGCAATCAAGTGGCCCACTCAATGTATGACTATAAAGACTATATATATATATATATTAATAGACTATGCTTTTGATTATTTTTTTGCGTAGTTTTTGGTGCGTACTAGAAATATAATTATAGCTACGTCTGTGGTGGGCTTTAGACATGACTTAACAGATATATTGACATTATTAAGGCTAAATAAATTAAAGTTTAAATAAATTATTTATTGTAGAGAATATTTTGGACTGAAGAAAATAAAAACTTTCAACGAAATCAACCCCGACCTGTTTGAGGGCAACCCAGATCTCTTGCAAAAGTTGATTCAAGCGTACAATGGAAGACTGGATAACATAGATGTTTATATCGGTAAGTTCAAGAAAGAAGCAGTAAATTCAATTAATTACTGTTTTTTTTATCCGCAACGTTTTAGCTCTTGGCTTGCCCATCTCACCTGATGGTAAGTGATGATCAGGCCGAAGGTTCCACCTTCACCCGGAATCCTCAACCACAGAGGAACTGGCTATCTTACCTCTAACTGCCGAAACACAACCATGCTGTTAACATTGTTGTTATGGCGACAGACTTAGATAAGATGGTGGTAGCTAACAAGGCGTACTTAGGACCAGCCCTACCACCAACCGATCCGAGCAGAAAATTTAGCCCCATTGGGAATCGAACCAGGCCGGGTTCGATTCCCACAGAGGCGGTATGAGTAAGGGAAACTAACTTCATATTTAATTTCAGGCGGTATGTTGGAATCTACTGGTCATCCTGGAGACCTGTTCAGAGCTATCATTATAGATCAGTTTACCAGGATACGAGATGCTGATAGATTTTGGTTTGAAAATGAACAGAACGGGTAAGTCAAACGATCTCTTATTTGGTTATCCTTTCTTAATAAATGAGCATTATTTGTATATACAATGTCGCCCATGTGCCCGACCTTATTTTTCGAAAAATTTACTTTAAAAGGGGGGGGGGGGGTTATTTTTAATATTCTTCATGTTATTCATATTTTTTTTTTTTGTAGCGTTTGCCATATCTCCTATGTTATTGGCTAGATTTGGATTCTGTTTATTATTACTAAAAGCTTATGACTTATTTTATTGGATTAACTAATATTTTTTATTAAAATTTGTCGACTGTGAAAAAAGAAGGTGAAAATATGTTTTTCAAAAAAAAAACAGTGTTTATTTTAAAAAACACAAGTGTGAAGTCCATAAAATCATAGCGACTTGTGGAAAAAAAAAAATATAATAGAATATTAAGAAAAAAAAAAAAATATATAGATCCCCCCTTTTTAGGTTAATTTTCGATAATTTGTCACGAATATTCAAAAAAATACGGGCGGGCACATGCCCATGGGCGACATTGTATATATACATACTATAAAACAAAGTTGCTTTTCGTGTTTGTCTGTATGTCCGTGTTGTTCTTCTAAACCACGCAACAGATTTTGATTAGGTTTTCACCATCGTTTAGAGAATTTATTCAGGAAGGTTTATGTGTATAATACGAGTACGTTAGTATTAAAGTAACGATATACGTGCTAATTTGTCTAATTCTTTATTTATTTATTTAGTGAAATTTTACGCGCTCGTTTTCGTTATAAATCATCGCGATTTATAACGAAAATGAGTGCGTAAAATTTCATGAGCAGAGCATTGGGCGTATAGATATTATGGAAAAACTGCGGGATGTATTTACTGAAAATTAAATTATTTGAACTTTTGAACAAATTTTATCTATCCCTGTACGGTTTCTATTTTGCCATTTTTTTACTACATAAGTTATTTATTTACGAGTTAAAACTAGTGTTGAATTATGGAAGTTTCGACGCTCATAACCTCAAACCAATATTTTAACGTACACCGTCAATCAGACGAGTAATCACCATACTACGTTTGCATGGACGAATGATCGACTAGCGTACCCTTAAAGACAGCTTATCGGAATCCTTTGAAATTCAACACTGAGGAATCATCATTCAAAAGAGCAATGACAAAAAGTGGTAAAAACAAAAGCTTCTTTCCTTACCAGAATCTTTACCAAAGACGAGATCGCCGAGCTGCGTCAGATCACAATGTGGGACATCATAGTGAACAGCACGTCGGTGGGCGCGCGCCACCTGCAGCGCGACGTGTTCCACTGGCGCGCCGGCGACCCCTGCCCGCAGCCCTACCAGCTCAACGCGACCAAGCTGGCGCCCTGCAAGTACCTCCGGGGATACGACTACTTCGAGGTAAATAAGAATTGTTAGGGAAGGGCTCGTGGCTAAATAATAACAGCCGCACGGGTCGATCGACTGGTTGTCAGACTTTCGGGCTTGTGACGACCAGAAACGACTGCCACAGATCCACGAATGACAGCCAGGACCAACGGCTTAACGTGCTTTCCGAGGCACGGAGGAGTCTTGGTATGTAAAGATGGTCACCCATCCACAGACAAACCGCAGCAAGCGTAGCTTAACCTCATCGATCGACCCGTGCGGCTGTTATTACTTAGTCACGAGCTCCTACTGATCATGATTATCATATCAGTCGTATCACGTTCACTCCTGAACAAAGACCTCTACTATAGATTTTATTTCTTTTCTAGTCTCGATTACTTGCAACCGCTTGGCCGTTGACTCCAGCGCTTCGTTTTCTATTCGGCGTTCACCATTCCAACACCGTTTGGCCCAACGATTTCCCCCCTTTACATAAAACTTTCATCATCATTACTAAGCAATGTTTCCTTTGTTTCAGGGCAACGAATTCGCATACATCTACACTTGCCTGATACTAGCGTTCGTTCCCATACTTTGCGCTGGCGCAGGGTATGGAGTGGTGAAGTTACAGAACAGTCGCCGAAGGAAACTTAAGATTCAACAAGAGCATCTGAAGAATGCACAATATAAAGGTAACAACTTGTCTTTCTCCCTTATAACCTAACCAAAATACCCGCAAAATTTCGCCGATTTATATTTTTCTCTTTAGATTTTTAATTCATATTCTTTATGGTGAAAGAGATGCCTCTTTATGGCATGAGTACTCATGATATATCCAAATATCAAAAGTATTTGGCCTATTGATTGGGTGTTACAATGTATAGTAGAGGGGTCTGGGGGGTAACGGATAACCAATGTAACAATGCAAATTGCAAATACAAGTTATTTTTTTGTCGTTTATTAGTATTTTCGTCGATATACAATCAATACTTTTGACGAGAAATGGAACTGTCATGCAAAGAGTCAAGCGATTTTTAACCATGTACGGTAATATGTATGGGTATAGTCATATGCAACTATAACTGTGTCCCCAGAAATAACTCAAAATATTCCCAAAAGTTATCCAAGTTAACCCTCAGAAACGCAACGTGATTACCAATAATGACCCAACCTAACTTCTAATGACCCAGAGTGTGTCTCAGAAAAGTCCCAAAGCTTAAACTAAAGAAAGTCTGTTTCTTTTATAGGTTCAGTAGACAAAATGGTGTGTCGTGAATGGGTGCACGCGTCACACAAACGCCTGGTGAAGTTGCGTCTGGGTCCAGAACCTGCACTTCACGTGACCGACCGCAAAGGAGACAAACTACGAACACTTCCACTGGATCACACAGATCAACTCACGGTTCTTGAAAGTCAGGTAAATGTTATTTTCCTTGCAGTTTTTCTTTATTTATCGGTTTAATTTTATGCGTAATGTAAATTATACATTTCAATGGTCACAAAACACTCTTTTGTGGGACTCCTAAGTTCACATTCTATTGTTTTATTAGTTTAAAATATGGATGATGACTGGGAAAAGAAAAAAACAATTTAGTCCGTCACTCAATTAATAAAATAAAAAAATGGTTTAGATAAAACGCATTAAAGTCGGGGAGTGGGGGCTCGCTACGTCACAAGTCAGTATAAAATCTACCGAGGAGTGATGTCATGCCCCTTTTTTGACGTATTGCCGTAATCTTTTGATGACGTAAAAAAAGAAAAAATACGTGTCCAATATTTTTTTATAAACTACCCGACGGACAAAAAGAAACCAAGTAAATCAAACAACAACAACAACAACTTTTTGTCAACTTCCATATTCTGCTTGAAAATGTATTTAATAAAACACAACAACAATATATTTTACATAGTATTTCAAAATACTTTTAAACCGCCATGTTTCAGGAAAGCAGAAACAACAAGCGTCCTCTAGTCTTGATCCGAGTCTCGCGGGAACACGATCTTGTTCTAGAAATGGACTCCGCTGCTTCACGACGCAAGTTTTTAGTCAAACTGGACACCTTCCTGGCAAACCATAAGAAAGCTCTGAATCTGACTCAGGTAAGAAATAAAATCTTTATATCGACATAGACTTTCATGTTAGGAGAGGATTTACAACCTTATAAGAAGTTCAGGTAAATTCCATTTGGAAATTTGGATACTCAGACAATCTTGCGGCTTGAAAAGAACAATGTCACATATTGTCATGCTAGCATGAAAAACAAAATATTTATTAAAGAGGATAAACATTTATATTATGTCGTAGCCATCTGGTTAAATTAGCCAGCTAATTGGACGCCTAAGCCAATAGTTAATTGAACTAGAATCATTCAACGTTTAGCAACTTGGCGTATTGAAAGTCAGCCCTTCGAAGCTGACTGACCAAGACTGAATCAAATGGTGAATAAAGCGGTTGGTCACAGTTCTAACCTAACCTAACCTATTTCACCCAGTTTAACTAAATGACTAAACGACATTCAGTCATCTGGTTAAACGTCTCAGTTAGCTAGTTGTCCTTCAGCTAATTAATTGGATGCCGGCGTTTAATGAACGGCCTAGACATCCAATTAGCTGGCTAATTTAACCAGATGGCTGCACTTTATACACTGGATAAACTAAATTAACAAACAAACTATTAATATAAAAATATGCTAGCATTATGTTCGCAATTTTGTATATTCTACATGTTCAATTACTCTTAGGGTCATCGTGAACAAATTCTAGCTACAGCAGAAACAAGAGAACGTCGTCAACGTAAATTGGAACATTTCTTCAGAGAAGCTTACGCCATCACATTTGGATTAGCGCCCGGTGAGAAACGGCACCGGAGAAATGAAGATGCAGATCCTGAAGTAAGTGATCTCAAAACTCAAAGCATTTATTTCAAATAAACCAATTACAGGTACTTTTGAATTGTCAAGGAGTCAGTCAGAGAGATGAAGCTAGTTGTCCATTCCAAAGCGTAGTAGGTTCCTATAGAGAAGAACGGACAAGAAACTCCAAGGACAGTCTTTCAACCCACTACCGTAAATAGGTTCTTCTATGATTTTCGAAGAGTGGTCCAGTGGTCGCAAGCGCTACTGCTAAGCATGAGGTTTTGGGTTCAATCCCCAGGTCGGGTATAGTGTTATTGGGATTTTCCATTAGAAATTTCTCATTAACAGGAGTCTGGATATGTGCCCGGTTGATGGCAATAGGCTCGCCCCCTATGACATGGGACTTAAACATAACTGGCGAAATGTGGGTGTACTAAAGCTACACCTCTGCCTAACCCATCGGAAATTACAGGCGTGATGTTTTATGTTATGATTTTGGAAGAGATAAAATTTAATATAATTTAGTAACCTAATCCGCTTAACTGTTCTTAAAGAGTCATAAAGAACCCTGTAAGAAATCGACACTTGTTTCACCTCTCAACGAGGCTTCCTCAGGATGACGATTGACTTGTTGCGGACCCGGACCCGACGTGTGGACACATCAAGCGTCGAGAGTAGACAACCTCACTTAAATAGGATTACTGCCCGCACTATCTTACTCCTCTATCTTCACTATCTCTTCTTCTTTATCTTCTTATCGAACAATTTTATTGTTTCAGTCAATTGTAATGCGGACCTCATTATCAAAGAGTGAATTCGCCAGCGCGCTTGGAATGAAAGCAGATGCTGTGTTCGTGAAGAAAATGTTTAACATTGTCGACAAAGACGGAGATGGCAGGATCTCTTTCCAGGTACATTCACGAAATCGATATCAATTAGTATTTAATGAGCACACGTTAATCATTGCAATTTAAACCTTATATTTATGTCCTTAACAATTTTGACTCCACCCACTTTTCATAGAACTCATTCGCCATGCCGCCATACATATGGGAAGTGAACCCTCCGGGAGGGTTGCCGTCATTGCGTTTGCACTAAAGTTAACCATCGCGGACGGTCAACGGCATTAGGTTTAAAACCGTGTTATAAAATAAAGTAAAATACTGATTTCAGGGGGTTTTGTCGCTATACGTTGTTTCCAACCTTTGAATTTTTTTGTGAATATTTGTAACCGTGAACAAAAGATTCAAAAAATTTCAAAATTGTTGGATTTTAAAACCAACGCATCTACTAATAAATCTTGTTAAAATATATATCAGATTTTATTTTCACGGTTCATGTATTCGCTAAGAACACCTACATTTAAAATGAGCCCTCCGCGAGGGCTCCCGGCATGTCATATGCGACTACGTGAACCCTCCAGGAGGGCTCCCGGTGCTGAACGTGTAGTGCCATAGCGTGCCCTCATACTTTCAACGACTACAGCAGTTTCAAATACAGCTTCATTAATTCTCAATAGTCCTCCGCTGCTGTATGTGTACCGTAACATTTACTGTACCCGGGCATTGATATAGCACATCACAGACTCACAGGTTTAAATGACCAAGACGCTCTATAAAACCGACCGGTCTAAAGTCTCCGTCACGAGAAACTATAAATTTTGTAAACAAAGAACTTCTACTAAGTTACGTAGCGAAACAAATAATCCCAAATTCAATCAACTCAAAGCAACATACGTGTAATACGAAACTAACGAGCAATTTCACTTGGTCGGGTTATATTTTAGCGATATAAAGTGCTGTTTCGTCTAATGTTTTGTGGTACCGAACGCGTCTGAGTTCCAGTATCAGAAAACATTAGACGACAGCGGGGTTTAGTACTGTAAATACAAAAAAAACACGATAACAACAAAACAAATGCACTCTTTATGGAAGGCTCTTTTTTTAGTTCCTCAATAGTTTGTTTCTTTAAAAAAAAACTCAATTTAATTTATTTCTTGTAAAATGCAGTATTCAGTTGCATCCGGTTAGACTGGAAGCCGACCATAGTTGGGGAAAGGCTAGGCAGATTGATTGAATAGTTTATTTCTCCCAGGAATTTTTGGACACGGTAGTCCTATTCTCCCGAGGCGCGACAGAAGACAAACTGCGCATCATCTTCGACATGTGCGACGACGATCGTAATGGCGTCATCGACAAGGGCGAGCTCAGTGAGATGCTGCGCTCGCTCGTCGAAATCGCCAGGACCACGTCGTTGAGAGACGAGCATGTCACTGAACTTATTGATGGAATGTTTTCTGTAAGTATAAAACATTTTGTCTTCAATTCAATTCAATGTATTTATTCACAAACAATTTACATTGTGTTTGAAATCTTCTACATGATAAAAAAAAATAAAATGTTCACAATACAAGTAAAACATTTAAAAATTAACAACATAATTAAGTAACTCACATCATCATCAAAATTAACATCATAGTAAAAAAAAAATACCTACAATAAAAATTCAATATCAACTCATATAGAATAGAAATCATTTAAAAATTCTTTAAAAGTTTTCGAAGGGCTTACATTGAGATTACTCCTTTTTTAAGTTGTGTACCCATTCTTTCAAGACCAGCCTAGTCCCAAGAGAAAATAGTAATTAAATGAATTAATTATTAATACATTAATTATTAAAAAATTGTGTCTCAAAAAGTTGGTGAAAGTATTTCTGTTTTGTATTTCATGACCGATGCAAAACAAAGCGTTATAATATGGATTTTCGGACACAAACCGGAAGTGGCATTCCTAAAAATATGACAATACTATTTTGGGAGTAGTGGGGGATGACTATAAAAACGAGCGAGCCTCATTAGTCGCATATGATGTGTAATATCTGACATCTCACCTTGGTACTAAGCAATATTAACATTATATCCTGATTTGTTTTAATTCAAGTATGATGTTTCGTCCATCGTCGTTTATCTTCATTGTCCATTTGGTCCATCTGACGGCCAACTCTAGAGTTAATTAATTAACTCAATTAATTTATATAGTGATTAAATCAAACAGCGCGCGCTTCCCCGGCTTCCTGTTACACACTTCCCTCTGTTTTAACGAAATCACTCCCATACCGTCATCGTCCATTTCGTCCTTCTGACGGCCAACTCCAGCTACGCGCGCGCTCAAATTAAATCATATAGCGCGCGCTTCCCCGGCTTCCTGTTACACACTTCCGTCTCTTTTCACGGATTCACTCCCACAGATTGCAGGAAAGCAAGACGAAAGATGTTACACATCAAAGATAATGTTTTTTTATAGGATGCCGGCCTCCAACACAAAGACCACCTAACATATTCAGACTTCAAAGTAATGATGAAGGAATACAAAGGTGAATTCGTAGCCATCGGCTTGGACTGCAAGGGCGCCAAACAAAACTTCCTCGATACTTCTACTAACGTTGCGAGGATGACCAGCTTCCATATCGAACCTTCCATGGAGCAGTCCAGGTATGTGAAATATGTTTCAAAACTTACGATCACAACTGAGAAAAACACCATCTACAGTTAATACTTTCAAGGTCGATACACACAAATATTTATCCTCACTCCAGTGGTCTTTAGCACAGAGATATTGCCGTTTATTTATAAACGTTGCATACAAAAATACAATAGACAACGTATATTTTGTAACCTAATCCGCTTCTGTTCTTAAAGAGTCTTAAAGAACCCGTCAAGCGTTTAGTCCGGGTTCGCAACAAGTCAATCGTCATCCTGAGGATGCCTCGTTAAGAGGTGAAACACGTGTCGATTTCTTACAGGGTTCTTTATAACTCTTTCAGAACAGTTATGCGGATTAGTTTACTAAATATACGTCGTTTCTCGTATTTTATAATGGATTTCCGCAAAGTCTCTCCTGAGGCAATTAACTACGTTGCATAAAGTTATGTGATGATTAGAAACGGTTAAAGTAAAAAAACAAAACACTTTTGTACGTCACTTGAGCAACGTTTAAAAATAAACCCCTATATTTATATAACTCTAAGAGCATTTAACCTATAGAGCATTTAAGCTCTAAGATATATCTATTATCATAATCCTGCTCTTATCCTCGACTTCTTTCTTAACCATAATTTCATCGTTCACAATATCCGATGGATAAAATTGAAAGCGGCAGACCAAAGAACCTGTGTATATTGTCTTTGGTCCGCCGCCACCCACATAGACACTGATGTATAAACTTACGCTTCGTAATTATAAACATATTTAAAACTTTCCTCATCTAATCGTATAGTCTATGGTAAAAATGGTCTATGGTATTTTGTATCGTTATTTTGTTCATCTCCAGGCACTGCATGCTACTAAAATGGGACTACCTAACAACTTTCCTAGAAGAGAACAGACAGAACATTTTCTACCTCTTCGTCTTCTACGTGGTGACCATCGGACTGTTCGTGGAAAGATTCGCGCACTACTCCTTCATGTCGGAGCACCTGGACCTGCGGCACATCATGGGCGTCGGTATCGCCATCACCAGAGGTTCTGCTGCTTCCTTGTCTTTCTGCTACAGTCTGCTGCTGTTGACCATGTCGAGGAATCTGTTGACGAAATTGAAAGTAAGTGTTTTCTGTCTATATTTACAAGTTCCCTTTAAGAGCGTTTATCCTTAAAGTTGGCAACGTCGCAAATAGCTGTCAAAAATTTACCTGTTTTGATTAATTTGGCAATATTACTGTAAGGAAATAAGAAATGTGGCTAACTATCGAACTAGAATATAAATAATGAATTGCAATTATAACTTTGAATTTGATGTTGTACCCGTTTTAGATTAGAATAGAAATAGAATTTCCAAATACTTTTTTTACATCTAAAACTAAATATTCGGTGTTACGATATTAATTATTCCATTTCATAGTCAATATTTTAGTTAGCTAGTTAACCACATTTCTTATTTCCACACAGTAATATTGCCAAATTACTCAAAACAGCGAAATATTTGACGTCTATTTGCGACGTTGCTCACTTTCAGAGCAAAATGTCCAAAATAACTTTTATAGGTTCAAGCCAACTCTATTTATGACGTTCTGATTTTGATTAAGTTAACGCTTCTAAACTTAGATTTAGAATCAGTCATTTAAACGGGTTCAAATATATCGATTTTTCGCCATTCTTTGGGAAGCGAATGTTCAACAAAATGGCGAGACATAATATACGCCATATTAGACATTGTAGGTAACTTTCTTTTGTTATTTTACTTAGTTTTCAACCGTCAGATAACTTTTATCTGAGGAATAAATATGGCGGTTTGATATTTTTCTATACAAAAGCTGTCAAAACGTCAAACATATTCCTAGTTATAAGATAACTGACGATTGAAAAATCGGCCCTTTGATGTCACTCCTTGTCATTTTGAAGTACTTCACAGTTTCACACTACTTAAATTTTACTCTTTTTATAGGAATTCAGCATCCAACAATACATACCACTGGACTCAAGCATCCAGTTCCACAAGATCGTGGCCTGCACCGCACTGTTCTTCTCGCTCCTCCACACGGCGGGCCACATGGTGAACTTCTACCACGTCTCAACGCAGCCTGTTGAGAACCTTCGCTGTCTCACTAAGGAGGTTCACTTTACTTCGGACTTCAGACCTGGCATCACGTACTGGGTGTTCCAGACTGTTACAGGTATGGACAGATTCCTACGACAACTTTACCTCTTATTATTTTAAGTGCAGGACCTCTCAACATATACTATATTTTTTTTTTTTATACTTTCTACTCCACCCACTTTTCATAGAACTCATACGCCATGCCACCATACATAATGGAATTGAACCCTCCGGGAGGGTTGCCGATATTACGTTTGCGTTAAAGTTAACTATCGCGGACGGTCAACGACATTAGGTTTAAAACCGTGTTATAAAACACTGTCAAACGTGCATGAAATAGTGTTTTCAGCGGGTCTTGTGAATATTTCGAAAAACAAACAAAAAAAAATGCTTTGATTTTAAAACCAACGCTTAAACGAATAAATCTTATTGAAATATACATCAGATTTTATTTTCACGGTTTATAATGCTGTGAGCGTTAAGAAAATCTACATTTAAAATGAGCCCGCTGCGGGCTCCCAGCATCCTATAAGCGACTAGGTGAACCCTCCGGGAGGGCTCTTACTTATCAGAGTATTTAACAGGTTTCACTCAATCGATTCGGATGTTCCTCAGTAATAGTAGAGTTTCGATTATTTTTGTTTAACGAAGCTTAATTTTGACCAGTCTGTTCGAGACGATTTCTTGAAGAAGAAAAAAATATATGTAAACTTTTTTTTTACTGTCACTTAATGTGTAAGTATTACAGCGTTATTTTTTAATTCGTTATTTTATTTCTCAGGTGTAACCGGCGTACTTCTCTTCGTGATAATGTGCATAATCTTCGTGTTCGCTCACCCGGTGATCCGCAAGCGCGCCTACCCGTGGTTCTGGCGCGCGCACTCCCTGCACGTGCTCCTCTACGCACTGTGTCTAGTGCATGGACTGGCCAGGTTGACTGGAGCGCCTAGGTTCTGGATCTTCTTCCTAGGACCCGCCGTTATTTATACTCTTGACAAGGTAAGATATTTTGTGACGATCTGATTCAAGACAGTTACAGCCGCATACCCGTGGTTCTGGCGCGCGCACTCCCTGCACGTGCTCCTCTACGCGCTGTGTCTGGTGCACGGACTGGCCAAATTGACTGGAGCGCCTAGGTTCTGGATCTTCTTCCTAGGAGTCGCCGTCATTTATACTCTTGATAAGATAAGAAAGATAATGAGAAAGTGTTTTATGACACATACCAATGGTTCTCGCGCGCGCACTCCCTGCACGTATTCCTTCCTATAAGCGGTGTGTCTGGTGCACGGACTGGCCCAGCTGACCGGAGCCCCTAGGTTCTGGATCTTCTTCCTAGGACCTGTCATCATTTATACTGCTGTCTGCTGTAAAACTTAATGTCACAATTTTCCTTACCTTAAGGTAAGGAAAATTGTGACATTAAGTTTTAAACCACGTACTTACGGCCAGTTCCACTACTTCCAGCAATGTTTTCTGGAAGAAAATAATCAGACAAAGTGTGTACCAAATTAAAATGTATCTGTGGATGGTGTCAATCCGAAGATATTGATTCAACCCATAGTCGGTATTTCATTACTTAATTGGATACACAACCCAGGGTCATCCGGACATCCGAAAGGGATACCAGCCCCTGGCAATGTACAGGCAACTGAAGGAACACGGGTGGGTTTTAGTCAGTAAGAGTCTGACAAGCCCTCCCGCTCCGCTCGAAGCGGGAGAAGTTATTTGATAATTCCCAGCCTAAAAAAATAAATAAAAAAAACAGCCTGGACATCACGGCCTTAACAAAGACGAATAGGTAAAGGTATTTTAACTTCGTGTTTGTTTTTCATCAGGTGGTGTCCCTACGAACGAAGTACCTAGCCCTGGATGTATTGGAAACGGAAATGTTACCATCGGATGTAATCAAAATCAAGTTCTACAGGCCACCTAATCTAAAATACTTATCAGGTAATTATGAAAGCCGTTAACAACTATAATACCATCCTCTATTCAAAGAGTAATTTCCTCAAGACTCTTATTATTTTCGTTTATTCATTGGGCAGACCGTTTAGAATAACTTCTGACATTAGAAAAACTGACTGACAATCATATAATGTGTAAGAAAATAAAATCTAAATCCTTTCTCCTAGGTCAATGGGTGCGCCTGTCATGTACGGCATTCAAGAAGGAAGAGTTTCATTCCTTCACGTTAACATCAGCTCCTCACGAGAACTTCCTGTCGTGTCACATCAAGGCGCAAGGACCCTGGACGTGGAAGCTCAGGAACTACTTCGATCCCTGCAATTATAACACTGAGGATCATCCTAAAATTAGGTACGGAACTAATCAATCTTGAACCAAAACGAATCGACATAACTTAAAATAAGTTTATTGTGCATGCTATGGTCTTATATACGTGAGAGGGGTGGGCAGATAGCCTAGTGTAGAGTTCGAACCTAAGGCACGCTCCTCTGACTTTTCGGATTCATGTGCGTATTGTATAATTATCACTTGCTTAAAAAACCGTGAAGGAAAACATCGTGAGAAAACATGCCTGAGAGATATTTCTCGACGGCATGTGAAGCCAAGTCAGAGGCCCATGGGCGGCTTTGAAACTCTGATTAGTCTCTAACCACACGAAAAGAAGAAGAAGTGAGAAGGAGATAAAAGAGTACACCTACTTAATATTGTATGTAATTATTGTATAATTAATTTGTATTTTGTAATAGGTATAAAAAGTTAGTTCATTTCGTAGAGATATCACTACTTATTACTTTATCGAAATGTTAAAATGGATCCTCCACCTTCACACTTCTTTCTTTATAATGGCATTGAGACATGCAGCATGTCGAGTCGTGACCATAGCCAAACGAAACATCATTTTGATTTACACGTTCAGTGCCGGGAGCCCTCGCGGAGGGCTCATTTTAAATGTTTTTTTTTTTTTTGCGAATTCCGCATTATAATCTGAGAAATCAAAATTGTATATTTTAACACGATTTCAAACCGAGTGACACTCCTCGAAGGTTAACTTTAGCGCAAAGGTAATGCCGGTGACCCTTCTGGAGTCAACCTGCAATATGTATGTACTGCTTCAAGCAACACTTTTTCACCAGCGAGAGTTTTAAAACCACCATTTCCACCCACTCAGGATCCAGGGTCCGTTCGGCGGCGGCAACCAGGACTGGTACAAGTTCGAGGTGGCCGTGATGGTGGGCGGCGGCATCGGCGTCACGCCCTACGCCTCCATACTCAACGACCTCGTGTTCGGCACCTCCACCAACAGATACTCCGGGGTCGCCTGCAAGAAGGTACACTAGACCAATCAATCTGCCTAGCCTTTTCCCAACTATATTGGTCAGCTTCCAGTCTTACCGGATGCAGCTGAATACCAGTATTTTACATGGAACGACTGCCTATCTGACCTCTACAACCCAGTAACTGGGTAATACGATACCCCTTGGTAAGACTGGTTGTCAGACTTTCGGGATTCTGACGACCTGTAACGACTGTCACAGATCCACGAATGACAGCCGGGACCAACGGCTTAACGTGCTTTCTGAGGCTCGGAGGAGTCTTGGTATGTAAAGATGGTCACCCATCCACAGACCAAACCCGGCAAGCGTAGCTTAAACTGATGGATCCACCCGTACGGCTGTTATTACTTAGCCTCGAGCTCCTCAAGCATGTAAACTAGACCATGGTATAATAATATACTTCGCCAGGTATAGCATTCCTAGAGACAGTGGTCACGCGGGTGACACAAGGCTACGTCATCGCATCTGTGTTACCAGTAGTGTATAATAATAACTCCCCAACCACCTTTATTACATGTGCGAATCCGACTTAACAATGAGGTTTTAATTAACAATTACGTTGGTATATGTTTAAATAGTTTTTTTTATTTTTTTTGTTAATTTAAATGCTTTGTATATATTTTTTAAAGACTGAAAATCGTTCCTTAATTCGTGTTTTGTTGCAATAAAGTGGCAACTGGATAGTGACGTAAGCATGTGTCACTCCCGGAATACCACAAAATAAAACCTGTGGACCCCTAAGGTCCACAGGTTTTATTTTCATAGTTTTATAAATAATAAAAGTTTATTTACAAGTAAAACGATGATAACTGCAAAAGTATTAACTGTAGCGCAGCTAACAACGCCCTTCCACAGTTACAGAATGGAATCATGTTCCATGCAAAAAGTGCTTAATAGGTAATTTAGTTAATTAAAATTTAGTTAATTAATAATAAAAACAAAAAATAAGATGAAAATAAACAGTACAGGCCGTAAATGATGTGGGATGTATTTTGACGTTGAGTTAATGGGTGAGTGTAGGGTTAATGGGTGTGAGGGTGAAATGAAAGAGCAGATTCTTTTTTAAATTACTGATGATTTTTCATTTTTTTTTTAAATTTTTCATCAGTGTCCAGTGTCCAGAATCATGTACCGAATGCATGATAACGGGTTGCGCGTCGATGTTCCTGCCACCCACCTAAATATATAAAAATATTATTCATCCACGTTATCGTAATGGTTTCATACCTCGTAAGCATGAATGTTGCTGTCATTTGCGTCTCCTAAAATGGATATGCGAGAACTGGGGCATGCAAAATGATGGAAGAAAAGTAAAGTAACCATTTCAAGAATTGATTCTGTAATTTTGATTTACAGTTCCATTTCAACAGTCAACGAAATCCCTTTGTCAACAGCAAAACCGTGAAATAGCCAGTAAAGATTGTTTAACTTAACAATAACATCTTAGTTCAACACTTTCATAGCCATGTCATTATTTCTAATAACCATGAATATTAAATGAAATAATGTTATTGAATAAATTCTGGTTTTCGTCAAATAGAAAATTATTATTGACACTTGCTCACGACTTACCGTGACTTAGTTCGTGGCTTACCGTTTACAACATTGACCAATGACCTACTATATACTGTTTAGTTCTTATGTAAAGTGTTGACATACATTCTAACTAGGGATTTGTGGCTTTGTGTAATACATACATACATCGTGACGAAATCAGTGCCTAGCATTTACCTAGCCGCGTATACCGAAATACTCAAACAGAAAAGTTTTTTTTATTTTCCTTCGATGTAACATATAACATAACATCACGCCTGTATTCCCCGAAGGGTTAGGCAGAGGTATACCTACAGTACATCCACATTTCGCCAGTTATGTTTAAGTCCCATGTAATAGGGGGCGAGCCTATGGCCACCATCCCGGCACGAATCCAGACTCCGGGTTGCAGCTGAGAAATTCCGGATGGAAAAACCCAGTGACACATTGCCCGGCAATTGAACCCAGGACCTCATGCTCAACAGAGCGCTTGTGACCACTAGACCAATGAAGCAGTTCTAGAGATGAAATTCGTTCAGTGTTACATTTCTTACAAACGATAAATAGTGAGAATTCGGTACCTTATGAAATACGGCAATAAATGAATTCCTTTATTATGTATTAAAAACTAGCCCCACGATTTCACCTACATAAGTCTCGATCCCGTGCGCATATCGGGATAAAAAGTATTCTATGTCCTAACTCAGGTCATGGTCTACCCATGTGCCAAATTTCATCCAAATCCGTTCAGCCGTTTTACTGCGAAAGCGTATCAAACTTGTTATATACTAAATGGCGCATGGTGTCGGCATTTCTTATCCCTGAAGTTTACCTAATACCAAGAAAACTTGCAAGTGTCAATACAAGTTTCCTTAAGTGTACTTTGATATAAACTGCATAAAGTGATTACGAAATAAGCATCCGTATTCTGTGGAACTTAAGAATGTTTGGGCGGGTTGCTTGTATACCTTGACAACGCACACTAAGGCGCAGGACATGCACAAGTGGCCAGTGGCGTGGGCGTGGCACAGGCGTAGCGAAGGTGTGGATCGGGCGTTGCGCCGCCCGTTTCATATTTCATACAAAATGTATAGGAACGACGTGATACAGAACATACACATGAGGCGTGGCGCGGGCGAAGCGACAGTGCGGCGCGGCGTTGTGTATGTTCCGCCCCACGTCATTCCTATACATTTTGTATGAAATATGAAACGAATGGCACAATGACCGCACCACGCCCGCCCCAGTTGTGTATGTCCCGCGCCTAAGATACATGTGCAAGACTTTTCGAAGCAACCTTCTTTCGTGTGAAAACCAGGTTAACACAACATTAGGGTAGTATATGACCACTTGACATCTGCACGGCACTTAGCACGTTTTCTATTCATTTAACTGGTCCTTGCCTTTTCACTTCTGCCAACCACCACTGGTTGATTGGTACCTTTTTTAAAGGTTAATCTACAGGATGTATCAGAAAGGTGTGATCAAATTGAAGGGTGTGGTTCAGACAATTAAACAAGTTTATCCCATCGATTTATATCCATGGCCATCGTAATCGCAAAAGAAAACTGTCCCATACTAAACTTCAATACCTTCTCGACCCAAGTGTAGTGATGTGTGTGATGTAGGTCCCATGGAGAAAGTTGTTCAGTTTGATGGTCTGATACAACCTGTTTATATATTATATAGATATATATTATAAATTAAAGTCACTTTTCGTGTGTCTATGTGACTATGTTGTTCTTATAAACGATGCATTGGACTATGATACGTTTTGCCATTTAGATCATTTATTCTGGAAAGTTTGTGTTCAATACATTAATATTAAACATAGGTACATAATAACGAAATCTCGATGTCGTAAATGAATCTTCTATATCTGTTACGCAGGTATATTTCCTCTGGATATGCCCTTCGCACAAGCACTTCGAGTGGTTCATCGACGTGCTGCGCGACGTAGAGCGCAAGGACGTCACCAACGTGCTCGAGATACACATCTTCATCACGCAGTTCTTCCACAAGTTCGATCTCAGGACCACCATGCTGGTAAGTTGACTGATTATATCTGAACAGGGATCACGATCGAACATTTTATAAATGAAGAACCTTTCATGAAAAGTCTAATAACAGGCAACTTTGATTTTGGCGATTTGATTGTGAGTTTGTGACTCATCGTTTAAAGGAAAACTTTGTGAAAATTATAGAAGAAAGTTTAAACAAATGAAGCAAAATAACTGTATCTTAAAAGTGACGCGTCATCGAAACGAAATAACTTAACAAAGCGACGCTAAAGGCGGATATATAGACATTGCGAGGCATGCGCCGCGCACGCCTCGCAACGCACACCTCGATATAAATTTCTATTGCCTCACCACGAAGCACATTGCAAAGCATGCGATGAGCGCCGTCCGCTGCGCATGCCTCGAAATGTCTGTATACGCCGTTAAACGAACGAAACTATCAATTTAAATCAGTCTACCGCAGATTTTACAAGAATCGTCTTACACTATCCCAAAGAAATGCCAAACCGTACAGCCAATGGAACTCAATTTTTCCTCCACAGTACATCTGCGAGAACCACTTCCAACGTCTGTCGCGCACGTCGATGTTCACCGGCTTGAAAGCAGTGAACCACTTCGGAAGACCCGACATGTCCTCCTTCCTCAAGTTCGTGCAGAAGAAACATAGCTATGTAAGTACCTAACATGAAGTCACATATATAACCCAAAATTTAGAAAAAAAAAATAAGCTTGGACTTGGCTAGATGCATATTGTTTTTTGTAGTTTGCATGACAAACTTAAAATAAAGACGTTTTTCCAAGTTTTGAGAGCCATTTTGCAAAAAATACTAACCTGTTCACCAACTAATTTCTTCTTACATCGCACTTTACACTTTTTGTTTTTTATTATATTGTGTGCTTTTTAGTTTTTGCTAAATAAATGTATTTTCTTTCTTTTCTTTCTTTTCTTTCTTTTCTTTCTTTTCTTTCTTTTCTTTCTTTCTTTCTTTTCTTTCTTCTTTCATGTAGATAGATTTATGTGAAATATTAAAAGATTTTGATTTTGTAAAATAACTAAAGTTGTGTTCTCCAGGTATCTAAAATCGGCGTGTTCTCATGTGGTCCTCGGCCACTCACCAAATCTGTGATGTCAGCGTGTGAACAAGTGAACAGAACGAGACGCCTGCCGTACTTCATACACCACTTCGAGAACTTTGGATAAATCTACTCCTTCACCCTCTATTTTGTACTTTTTGTGAAAGATGGCTTTATTAGGGCCATTGGAAAAAATGTAGGACGAAATGGACAAACCGTTGAATTGATTCGTTTTTCAGTGATATATCTAAATCATTGTGGGTCAAGTTACCAAATGGTTTCAGCTGAACTGTGCCAAAGTTACCAACTCGCAACAACCAAAGTGGTTAAAACTTTATTATTTATTATCCATTCATGTCACTGAGCCAGATGCTCGTAAAAAAATCAGTGATCAACAAAAACACACGCGTGTGGAAAGTTTAAAAAAAATCCATAATTTTCGAAACCCTGTCATTATTTCTTCCAAAAATTCGAAACCACCGAAACGTTTATTTATGTAACGTTTTATAACATGCGTTTGAGTCAGGGGTGAGTCAATCAATTAATTGGCTGTTTCGTCCTACATTGTGTTAAATACAAAATCGCTTGTGAAACTTTTCATCCGTTTTCGCAAATGCATTCCTATTCATTCCATATAGAATATATCTATTTGGTAATCAATAAAAATGCTAGCAAACACGGATATTTAGACATTCCTGTATAACTTAGATTAATATAACTTATTTATTTTTAGTTTTTTATGCTTTTATGAATCAGTTATCAATGATGTAGTACAAAAACATCAATCGCGCATTTCAATGTACAAAAGATCATTAAATATTAGTAAATTTAGAAATTATAATACTCATTGCGATCTAAATTGTATTATTTATACGACGCTGCTCCGGAGAGCTGTATTGTAAATAATGTATAAATTGTATTGGCTTTAGTGTAATTGTATTTTTACGTTGAATCGATTGTAAATAAATATTTAAATACCGATACGTTTTGCATTTTATTTTTTTCCTGATTGGGCTTTGAGAGTCACTCAGCATAAAATTCACAGATTATTTTAATTTAACATATATGCGGATTTACATACTTAACATAGTTCTTAAGTCAATTAACACTTCAGATTTTTTAAATTTTCTATAGAACAAAATACTAACAGCTAGTTTCAGAAACGAACATTAACTTTATCTTCCATTAACTTGTTTTAACTTGATGCAGAAAGCAACATTAGACTAGATTTTAATGGTTATTTGATGAAATTAATGAAATAATTAGCTTTAATGATCCATTACGCCATGGGGTATTAAGTTTGTCTTTAAATTAGGAACAGAAAAATTAGCTATTATATGAAAAGCTGAAAACTATCGATTATTTTTATGCCTAATTATGTGTAAACGTGACAATGTCAATGGACTTTTGTTCTTGACCGTACCTACTTTCATAAATCTAAAGGTAAACGTTTTCAATTATGAATTTTACACACCAATGCAAAAAGAAAAATGAATTAACGTGATTTTGTAAATGTCAAAAAGAGGAGGAGCTCATGGCTAAGTGATAACAGCCGCTCGGTTCGATCCATCAGGTTAAGCTACGTTTGCCAGAAGTTGGTCTATGGATGGGCCATCTTTACATACTGAAACTCCTCCGTGCCTCGGAAAGCACGTTAAGCTGTTGATCCCAGCTGTCATTTGTGGATCTTTGACAGTCGTTGCGAGTCGTCAGAAGCCCGAAAGTCTGACAGTCAAGTGATCAGTCTTACTAAGGGGTATCGTATTACCCAGTTACTGGGTTGTGGAGGTCAGATCGGCAGTCGCTAAATGTAAAATACTGGTATTCAGCTGCATCCGGTTAGACTGGAAGCCGACCCCAAAATAGTTGGGAAAAGGCTAGGCAGATTGAATAATGTGTAAACGTGACAATATCAATGGACCTTTGTTGCTGACCGTACCTACTTTCTTAAATCTAAAGTTAAACTTTTTTCAATGAAACGTTAATCATTTTACACACCAATGCAATGAAAATGAATTAACTTGATTTTGTAAATGTTAAAAACAGTTAGTTTTAAAGTAATTGCAGATATAAATTGCAAATCCATTTGCGAGTAGTTATCGAACTGCAAATTATCCTAAATATCAAAAGCATTAACTGAAATGGTGCCGAACAGTAAATGCTTGACTGAACAGTAGTGCGTAACAATATTTAATAACAGTTCCACTGTATGATTACTGCCAGACCTTAGGAGTCGTTCTTGGATTATTTATGGATTGTAATTCGAGGCTCCTCGCTCTTAATTCAAAGTAAAAGGTGCAGACAATAGCCTTGCGGGCTCGTGACACACGACCGCGCCGAACACTGATCGTGCACTAGTTTTGATTGAACCAGTACACGCTATTAAAATTTATATTGACATCTTCGAATACCTTACTACGTGTTTCTGTAGTTTGCTTGTTTTTTGGCTGATATGTCTTGGCCTAACAGTAGAATGAGGTTTCTCATTCAGTAGAATGATGTTTCTCTCTCACTGGTTTTGAATTATGATGATACTGCATTTTATACATAAATAAATCAGATATGGACTAAAAGATCTCGTAACAGGAACGCTAAATTACATAGTAACTTACTGTTTAGCAAGTCACATTTGGAAAACTACAAGAACATTATGCAGTAACTAATCTCTTTTGACTGAGAGCTGGCTGCGTTTAAAAAATCTGACCCAATTTTGATGCCACTACAAGTTCCAATAGGTATTAAAGAGCCCTCTTGTTCTCTTACTATGCTGTGCACAACAGAGTCTACAATGATCATTTATTTATTTATTTATTTACTATTTAACATTTTTTTGTAAAACCAAAGTTCAAATTGTGGAATGCAATAAATATATTGATTATATTGAGAATTAAGGTATCGGGCTTACAAGTTGTCCAAAGCAATCATCTGTATGTCATCTGTTATGGAACGGCGCGTGCGAACAAATCACTGAGGTCCGGCAATTAAGGCCATAACTTAGTGTATAATATCATATTGCACAGATTCTCATAGCTCGAGTTTAGTTCAGCCGGGCTCACAAGCACGCACGATATAGTTTGTTCCCACTCCTCACACAGAAGCGAGACATAACTTCACGTTCAGTGCCGGGAGCCCTCCTGGAGGGTTCACCTAGTCGCATATGGGATGCCGGGAGACCGGTGGAGAGCTCATTTTAAATGTAAGTTTTTCTTAGCGAATACAGCATTCTAAACCGTGAAAATATAATCTGATGTATATTTTAACAAGATTTATTCGTTTAAGCGTTGGTTTTAAAATCCAAGCATATTCATTGTAAAAATATTTTTTGTTCGCGGTTACAAAATATATTCACAAAAAACTTTTTACAAAAAAAAACAACCGACACCGATACATAGCAGGTACTGGTATTCGAATTTGTGTGGGGTAGGTACCACAACTAAAAAGTGAAAAATAAAAACTTAAAAAAAAAAAACAACCGACTTCCGAAAAAAAAACACTACAAAGTGAAAAATAAATTTAATTTCGGAAGTCGGTGTCTTTGGTTTTAAATTTGCGTTTTTTGCCACCGACTTCCGAAATTAAAGTTATTTTTCACTTTGTAGTGTTTTTTTTTCGGAAGTCGGTTGTTTTTTTTGTAAAAAGT
This sequence comes from Agrochola macilenta, assembly GCA_916701695.1. Lineage (NCBI taxonomy): Eukaryota > Metazoa > Arthropoda > Insecta > Lepidoptera > Noctuidae > Agrochola > Agrochola macilenta. The sequence continues at coordinate 14,325,973 of OU753562.1, forward strand.
TTTTATTTTTCACTTTTTAGTTGTGGTACCTACCCCACACAAATTCGAATACCAGTACCTGCTATGTAAATAACAGTCACAGGAAGTTATCATCATATCATCCACATAGTATTATTGAAGCTTACTCAAAAACTATCCCAGCAAAGTTAATAAAATTGATATGGGACCAATCCGGGAGCCATACCCTTTTAAACAAAAAAAGAATTTTCAAAATCGGTCCACAATTGACGGAGAAATCGACGGACATACATAAAAAAATAAAATTAAAAAAACATACATACGCGTCGAACATATAACCTCCTCCTTTTTGGAAGTCGGTTAAAAATTTAAAAGGTTGGGAACTACGTATAGCGACAAGACCCGTTTTTTTTTTTTGTTTGTGAAATTATCAAACAACTTCTCCCGCTCTGGGCGGAGCGGGAGGGCGTATCAGACTTTTACTGACTATAACCCAGCCGTGTTCCTTCCGTTGCCTGTGTGCCGGGGCCGCGATATCCCTTTCGGACAAACTCGCAACCCTGGCAGGCATTGGCCCTAACGGACCCCGACAGTTGGTGCTGACATCTCTTTGAGGCGCGCGTGGAACACAACGCGCCGTCGACCCGGGCCTGGTCCTTATCGGACGGCGAAATACAGCGACAAGACCCCCTGAAAACACAATTTTACTTCGTTTTACAGTGTTTTATAATACGCTTTTAAACCTAATGCCGTTGACCGTCCGCGATGGTTAACTTTAGCGCAAACGTAATATCGGCAACCCATAATGGCATGGCGTATGAGTTCTATGAAAAGTGGTTGGAGTCGAAAGTGTTAAGTGAACATACCCATGTTTCTTTTCGGCACGAGATGATGGGACAACATGCTTTTGTTGCGATGTACATGTTAGCCTGGCTGGTCGCAGTGTTGCCACACAGATACACTGCACGATGCGTAGCCTTCACTCCTTCCTTCGTTCACTGCACTTCACTTAAAAGCAAAATAAAGTAGTTCTCAAATGATTATAAATGGAATAAAGTTCTAAATTTAAATTGCTGCCAGAACTCAGTGCAAACTTCAGAACAAAGTGGCAATCATCATCACCTATTTGAACTATAATTTATAATGTGTCTATTGTGGATCCTAAATTGTAGGTTCTGTATTTACGTGAGTTTTAGTATTGCTGCACCTGTTTGGTTGTGGTTTCACAGTTAGTACAGTTACTTAGGTATTTCGTAATGAATATAGATGCACTTATGCGTTATATTTCACTTATGTTACCAAGAAACTGAAGTGATTCCAGTATAGTAATAATTATTTGTGGTTTCAGTCAATCACATCACAAAACTTCCTCCTTTTCTGTTTCAGTTAAGTGTGGCGTCTGTTTTATTTGCTTTTATGTCTCGTATCTTCTGTTCGTGTACTCTTCTATGATTTCCGTTTCACCTGAATTGGAATTACGCTAATAATTGTCCATTTTACTATTATTATATCGACTTGAAAGAAATGTGCATGTGCATTGTGCATATTTTGTTTACAATGGCGATATAGTTTCAAATAAAACCCCATATCTAGCAATGAAACCCATCTGATTTAATATTGATATAATGTAGAACGATGTGTTGTATGTCGATTTTTACATAACAATATTAGTAGGTATAGCAGTTTATGTTATCCATTAGAAAACCAGTAATGTGTTAATAAAATACAGTGTAATTCGTGAGTATGGCTCCTTCGTAAGCACTTAATCACGACCATATTTGCAGTCCATCTTGCCAGGAAGTACTTAATTATCATGTCTCTTGATACAGAAATATTAATATGCTTAATTTTTTTTCCAACATGATTTAAGTACTTCTCAAGTAATTGGCATTTTAAAGCCAACATTAGGGTTATTGCACATAAGAAAAATATATGTAACGACTCTTTTGAAATGATTAACGATTCAAAACTGGGTTAAAACATAAAATAAAAGTTGAGTAGCACAGTCAAGTGGACAATAAGCAAATATTTACTACATTTGTCGCACGTCTGAGCGACTCAACTTCCGTACAATAGAGTTCAACGCGCAAAGGTCTTCGGTCGATGATTTCTCTTCGCAAATTCTCAAGTACACAGAATAGTAATTTGGTAAATTAACATGACATGCACAATTTCATTCTCGTTGCTTCATTATTTATAGTTGTGGAGGTTGTCAGCGGTGCGTTTTGTAGACGATATCTACATAATTATTGTTAATTACGGTCGGAGTCACGTAGTGGGCTCCAGCAGTTACCTAACCTCCACACTGACACAGCGCACCATAAGCCTGACAGCACACCTAGAGGGGCTCACTAACTTAATCTATCATGACCACAATTATGATTGTTGCATGTATTAATTTACTTTCACAGCCTACGGCTTCTCATACAAAAGGTTAGTAATGAAACTAATCAAACACAAGGTTCTTGATCTTAACAATAAACAGCTTGACCCCTAACCTATTAAAGTGCTCGTTTTGTATAGAAACAGAACATGTTGCAAATAATTGAATCTGTCAGTCACCATCGACGTGAACATCCGAATGTTACGGGCAGCTGAGACAGCTACATCCACGATTCTTCATACTTCTTACAAATAACGATGGGTTTAATATATCAATGCCAAAGTACAGTTTCCCAACGTACTTTACTATTTGTTTGAGTAAGCTAGTTTCACATCAATCATAATAATGTAGTGAACACGTAAATGTGCTACGGATTGGGTCATACGTGAACGAGAGCAAACAACTAAAAGACGAGGATAATAAACTGTACGAAAACCGAAAACATGGTTTCCTTTCACGTTTTCCTTTGTCTGAATCCTGCTACATCATTTAATTTATATATTAAGATCTTTAACTTGATTGAAACATTAAATCTTGACACGGGCGAGATCTCTACTGATTATACTTTAATTTATCTTTTCTTTCATTGGGACAAGAGGTGTTAATGGCACGCATAACATAAACTTCTTCAACAAACGGCCTCAATTCGACACAGTTTCACAATGTATTATTTTATGCCGAAGTAATAAATTCAGTCACTTAATCACCTCACTTTTATCCTCGGGATCATGCTGAGGTACATTTACTCGGTTAATGTAATGTTCAAACAAAATCAACGGTCCGTATCTGCTCATAAGCCACACGCTCTGTTTCCTTCACTAAAACTTATATAATTTAGTCTCATTTGTGTTCAAAGTAATGCAAATTAATACGGGTCAATTATTAAGTGGTTTTGTTGTGACCTTTGACAAAGAACTATGATCACGGATACTTTTTTATTTGTTTCTATAATTAATATTTTACCGTTCAAGTTCTTAATATTAAGATGGACGTGATTTATAAAATAAAAGTAATGTATTGGCGATGTTAATGTAACATTACACTGTTAAACGTACTCAGGATGTTCGATTTCCTTCTATAAAGTCCGGTTACCACGCTCATATAAAATCAAAATATCTTAATTTTTTGTCATTAAAATGAGATTATTAAGTCAAACAAGAACATTAAAATGACGTAATCCATATTTAATCGTTTATTTACATAACCGGCATTTGTTGACAGACTGTACCGAAGTCTGACATCCGCGACCCGTTACGTGTGGTGAAAAGTTGGCGGAAAATCAACGGTGCGTTCCGCACGGGTGCGCGTGCGCTGATAAACCTCGCCTGTTTCCTGATTATACGCTCTCTCGCGAGGAAGCTAATTGAAAATTACCTATTACCTATTACAGTTCACTGGAGAGTTATTAATGCTTCCAACGAAAGTGTTATGTGGGTAAATTAATTGAAAATTATTTCAAAAATATATCGTTTTGTAGAACTGTCCTTTCCAACTCTGATAAAAATTGCTACTATACGAGTCGTTTTTTTTTTAATAAAAATAAATTTAATAATCTGCTTCCTTAATTTAAATGTTAGTTTTTTAAAACATATACAACCAGCTTGCAGGTGCTCGCCGTCTCATTGGCTATCAGCCATCAATATGAAAGCTGCTATTTATTTATCGATGCCCGACTAAAACGAAAGAAATGACTATTCGTCCCTTTCTAACGCGCTTTCGTCGCTGCGCCGGCGACGGCGACGCGGCGAGCTGCGCGATAGTGAGCGCGAGTTTAGTTTTCAGTGATCGCGCGGCGACGGCGCTCTCTGCCGGCGACCTCCGAAGTTTCGCAACTCGACACATTTCCTAGTGCTAGTGATGTGCTAAACTTATCCGGTCGGAAGTCCACATAACGTGTGCCGCAGTGACGTCACTGGGAGACTCCGCAAGGGCATCGGTTCGCCGATCTCGGCAGGTGAATACGATCAATTAAAACTGTGGATGGAGCCTGCGACCGCAGTCGCACGCCACGGCCCCAGCTCGACATCCTTGTCCTCAATTAAAACAATTTACGGCAGTTCTTGTTTGAATTGTACAATTGTTGTCCCGATTCATATTGTGGCAATAAGCTTGTAATTTACGATTACTTGTAGCAAGTTACAATTAATTTTGATCCATTGCACTGCACTCAAATCTATAAAAGGAGATAATTATAGTAATTGTGAAGTGCTTAAAAGCATTCGTTAAGCTTGTAGACAAAGTAGATTATATTATAGTTATAAATATACATTTGATTAAAGGTCGATGTGCCTTAATAGGACAAAAAGAATACTTGTATTACAATTGTAATTATTAAAATTAGTGCATGTTCGACGTAAATAAACGTCGTTGCGCAAAGTAGGCAGGCAGTACCCTAAGTACTTTGCGTAACGAGAAGAAAGTATGTTCTAATCAATCAAATTCAATTCAACTTCGAAACATCGAGTAAATAAATTAATCAAAAATTCCGCATGGTGTGAGGCGACATCTCATTTATTTCGCATCAGCACCGTGTCAGACTGACCGCAACCGAAGCTAATATGATTTAATCAAAGTGTAATGTTGTAACTTATGCGACGGACTCGAGATTAGATCTACTCAGTGGTTTGTTTTGTAAGAATGCTATCAGTTCGATACTGTCGTAACTGGGCCTACGGGCAGCAGCAGCGCAACGGTTAACTTTGTCAGGGAGATAAGTGTACAAGTACCAACACCGACAGTCAGACACAGCTGTTAATTAGAACGCTGAATTTTGTAAGTTGTAGCAAAAGTTATCGTAGAATATTGCTGGATATAAATACCTACCAATGTATCTACTAAGTTGCACGGGGTTGCACAAGAAAATTACATCCTCTGTACAGGTTGGCACGGACATCGACGCGAAAACTGTTACCATGGATTCAGTACATGATTTTGAACGCACCTTTCGTTGAAATTTTTCGTCGGGTTTTTTATTGAAAACCATCTGTTTCATAGAAAAGTGCAACCTACGCGGTCAAAATGTTTGGAACAGCTGATAAAAAAAGATGAAAATTTTCCACGCAGGGTGTTCAGAATCATGTACTGAATCCATGGTAACAGTTTTCGCGTCGATGTCCCTGACACCCTGTATAGTAGGTAGGAAAGTTTTTATTTGTCCTATTCCAGCTTATTCTCCAAATAGTTGGCCTACATGAACAGCTGATCTCTGGCAAAGTACTTCCTGTACAATCTAGGTACCTACTTGCTGATCATATGACAGGAAATACTTTTTTATCAGTCACATAACTCACAAGTTCCTATTCGGTCAGCAAAGGTGCTAAAACTCAAAGATTAGATCACGGAAAGTGATTTGCTCAAAAGTCACTTGTAATATTTTAGCTAGAAAAAGCGAGGACACCCGGCAGTAGTCTGGTATGTAGGTATGTCTACATTAGTTACACACAGTTATTCAACTTTAAATATCATATTCTGTGTACACTTATAAGCCACGCCAAGCCAAACATGACAACAAGATTATTTTTTTGCAATTTTCTACTTTTTGTGAAAACACCACGCGTTTAGAAACAAAATTGTGGGTAATTGAAGCAAACTTGTATTCCAGTAGACAAAGAAGCAAATTTTTTGAAGAAATACTTTTGAATGGATAACGGCTTAAAAGTTTTCGTTTGTCAATATCAGCTACAAAGTTTGGTAAAAGGAGTTTAGTGTTGCGGGTGCTCAAGTAAATTTCCAGAATCTATTACTTACGTAGTTTTTTACCTAAATGTTGTTGTTGGCTGCTTGCTGCGCGCTTTGGTGTTTACTGTAAGTGCAGCAAGCAATTAATTTATTGTTATATATATAAATAAATAAGTAGTTGTCAAACTCTTTGTAAAAGCATTTAAGAGCGTTTATTCTGAAAGTGGGCAAAATCGCAAATAAATGTAAAATATTTCGCTGTTATGATTAATTTGACAATATTACTCTGTATGGAAATATGAAATGTGGCTAACTAGCGAACTAGAATATTAATAATGAATTGCAATTATAACACTGAATTTGATGTTGTAATCGTTTTAGGTTTACACCTAAAACGATTACAACATCAAATTCAGTGTAAAAGGCATATGGAAAGTTTCCAAATACTTTTTTTACATCTAAAACTACATATTCGGTGTTACGATATTAATTAAGTATTGCATTTCCTATTCAATATGTTAGTTCACTAGATAGCCTCATTTCATATTTCCATACAGTATTATTGCCAAATTAATCAAAACAGACATATTTACAGAGATATTTGACAGCTATTTGCGACGTTGCCAACTTTTAGGATAAGCCCTCTTAACAATACACTCCTTGAAACTTGAAAGTCTGTATGAGAAAACGAGCGTGATTATGAGGTATCTGCCTCATGTTTTCAATTTAACAAATGATGGAATGGTAAAAGATAAGGAACATTTCAGATTTAAGTGAAGTTCATAAGCCCATTAGGTTACCCAATGCACCTTGGAACAACTTATTATAGATAACATACAAATGTCAGCCATAGCGTACGATGTGGAAATATTTACATATATGAAAATATGTTGGGAAAAATATACATAATTTTTCCCATTTCAATAACTAAACTCTGTATAGTTTAGTTATTGAAATGGGAAAAAATTTCACAGCTTAGATAAGACAGAATAGTGTACCTATAGCAGGATTTTTTGTGAATAAAAACAAAGGATCGGTACGCAATGATCTAGGTATATAGAAAAGTGCTTGTTACGGCTTGGCATTGTCTTTGAATACTTGCATACACTTCAATTCCGGATTTCTTGATGAAATTGAAACTTTATCACTGCTATGGACATGTACCTAATAGATTACGAAATAATATAAGTCGAAAGAAAATTATTGCGTCAAACAACCTTTCACCTGAATGATGACGATGATGAAAGAAAAAGCATCCTCCGTCAGCTAACGCCATCATCAATGCATTTGCGAAACGTGATGATTATGACTGTGCGTAATCACCATGTCTAATAATCATCAGGTAGGTACACACGACTACATATGAAGCTATACGTTTCCAGTTTATGCTGATCTAGCATTGTATAGGATTTTCGTACAATGCCAGGTCGGCTTATACTGGAAATGTAAAGCTTGATGTGTAGCCGTGTGTACATCATCTTCACATAACATCATAAAAATGTAAACAAAATATTCTGAAACATTTTAAAAGAGTAACAATGGAATTCCTTGCCCATTCTTCTCCATACGAAACTAACTTTTGGAAGTCGCGCCTAGAATCAATTTTGATGATCAAAAGTACCTTTTAATTGCCTTCGTGAACTAAATAATTTGACTTTGACATTGGCAGCCGTTAATATCATGATCATCATTATATGAAGAATATTTTCCTAATTCAAATGCCGTGACTCTGATCACGATAGTCTGTTGTTTATTAGGAGTTAGAGGTACCAGCAGTGATTGATTATGAGAGATGGTACCCGGTCCTCGAAGTTCGAGACAGCGCCGATATCTAGAGGAAAATCTTTATAAAGGGCATGGTTAATCGAGGAAATAAGCCCATTTGCTAGTGTCCCAACTCCAAATTATACATTGGATCTTTTGAGGACTAAAATAACGATGCCCAAACAGTAGAAATAAAGCGTGTAAGTACTCTCGAAAAGACCCATATGATGATCATGTTTAGCAGTAATATAATAACAAATATAGAGTACATATGGCAAAATACATACGCATTTTAAAACATTATTTCAATGGAATAGTAAATAATATATCATAATAGTAGTAAAATAATATGGTCAGGAAATAGGTAATTAAACAGTTTGGTTATCTTTAACAAAATATTTATTTCTAATACCAACATACGGGCTATCGTTATACAGAACTACCTACATAGCACACTATATAATTACACACATTGACTTAACACTCGTAAACAATGTGCCTAGCCTTTTCCCAACTATGTTGGGGTCGGCTTCCAGTCTAACCGGATGCAGCTGAATACCAGTATTTTACATGGAGCGACTGCCTTTCTGACCTCCACAACCCAGTAACTGGGTAATACGATACCCCTAGGTAAGACTGGTGTCAGACTTTCGGGCTTCTAACGACTCGTAACGACTGCCAAAGATGCACGAATGACAGCCGGGACCAACGGCTTAACGTGCTTTCCGAGGCACGGAGGAGTCTCGGTATGTAAAGATGGTCACCCATCCACGGACCAACCTCGGCAAGCGTAGCTTAACCTGATGGATCGACCCGTGCGGCTGTTGTTACTTAGCCACGAGCTCGACTTAACACTCGTAAACAATACATATTATTAAAAACGTATTGCCATTTTGAAGTAAAAACTGATAAAGGATTACAAAGACGATCACAGCCGATTTCAAAAGTTCTTAGCACATCTAAATCACAGGTCGATTCATACAACTCTTACATAGCATGCACAAACAGTATATTTATATTAAAATTACATAACCACACGTAACAGTAATAACGCAAACACCGTTATTAAAGCAAGTGAGCCGTTTACCACGTTTCCTCACGCAACTGATATTTGAGACGGATAATGGATAGTAGACATGTACAAAACGTAAACATTGTTAAAACGTACGAAACATTGTTGTTTACAAAATGTAGACGGACATGTGCATATTTAGTAAACAATGTTTAATGTCTAATTGAAAAAAGTTATTACACAATTGACGGCTTCCTTAATGATGAATCACTGACTGATTGACATGCTAATAATCCATTTGACATTTATTTTTTATTATTGATTGCTGCAACCTTGTTGACATTTTTTTTGTATAAATTTGACATTAAATGTAATTCGAAAGATTGGACATTAATTTATATTAAATGTATTGTTATAATTTCCTAATTGTTATTTAAAATTATAATGTCTTTAAATTTGTATTAAATATGATTTGCATGCCCATGTGACGGTAGAACATGGAGGACTTTCGTAATAAAACATCAATGTAATAATTACCCATGTTTGCAAAGTAATAAATGATTTATGATTTATGAATGTTTCTGTTTGTTTTTTTTTCACATGTGAAAGTTTTAGTCTTATGCTAATAACGAATGTATAAAATGAGAGGCTTGTATACCTTTCAACTCGTTTGCCTAGCAGCTGGGGAGTTTGTTGCGCCACTTCTTCTTCCCAGCTAACGCACTAGAAAGTGGTGAAGGGTGGGCGTTTTGGGGGACTGTCTTATGTAATTTTGACGTTCGAAAAGTGCTGATTCTCAGCCTAGTTTGAATAAATGACTTTTGATTTGATTTGATTTGATTTGAATAAGAAAACTTATCCGAAAAGTTGGCAACGTCGCAAATAACTGTCAAATATTTACCTGTTTTATTGATTAATTTGGCAATAATACTGTATAGAAATATGAAATGTGGCTAACTAGTGAACTAAAATATTGATTATGAAATGATATAATTAATATCGTAACACCGAATATTTAGTTTAGTAAAAAAAAGTATTTACAACTTTCCAAAAGCCTTTTTAACACCTAAAACGGTTACAACATAAATTCAGTGTTGTAGTTGCAATTCATTATTAATATCCTAGTTCGTTAGTTAGCCACATTGCATATGTCCATACAGTAATATTACCAAATTAATCAAAACAGCGAAATATTTGACATCTATTTGCGACGTTGCCCACTTTCAGAATAAACGCTCATAAAGCCGTCCTCTTGAAAAGGTTTATTTCTGGCGGCACTACAGAGCTGTGCTACGTTCTTACTAATTTCTTTTGCTTTGGTAACGAAAGAGTTTCATAAGTTTATTTCCAGGTCTCTTTCTCTCTCTATTCCGAACTCTCCCTCTAAATGCCCACACACTAGGCAGTGATAACAACAGGCACAGTTTAAAAATATGAGCCATGCCTAACAGGAGCCTAAGTAGACTTAGCTGAAGCCATAATACATAATTATAAATTATAGTCGCTTTTCGCGTTTGTCTGTATGACCGCGTTGTTCTTCTAAACCACGCAACAGATTTTGATGAGGTTTTCACCATCGTTTAGAGAATTTATTCCGGAAGGTTTATGTATATAATACGGTACTATTAAAGTTACATATAACTAAGAAATCTCGGTGTTTTGTCAAGTCGTAAAAACCGTGCGAAGCAAAAGTGAGTCGCTAGTGCGTAGTTAGTTTCTATTCAGTATATTTAATTCCAGTTTTTTCTACTCTATGTTGCAAATAGATAAAATATTTGTTCGCTAAATTAAAAATCACACTGTAGTGTCATCGTAGTATGACTCTCTATTATGTTCAAGATAAGTTCGTAAACAATTTCATAACGCTGTTGTTATAACCAAAAAATAATCACATTCACACGTGAATAATCTTCTGCGAATATGTAACTAAATCGTATTTATAACAATATTCGCACAAGTTTTTTCACGTGTGAAAGTTAATCTTAGGCTATCATTAACTGCGTCCACCTTTCTACAAGACTAAATTGAAAATCAGCGTGACTGTTAGTTGCTTGATGGCTTTCTATCAATCAATCAACGACCGAGATAACGTGGCACGAACCATATAATTCACAGCTACAAGTATTCAATGGTAATGTTTGTGTGATAGCAAAAGATACCGCAGTGATGCTATTGTTTAAATCCTCGAGCATGATCATTTGCGAGTTATACAATATGTAAAAAAAACCCTGGCCGATCCAAAAGGGGCACATAGGTACAGCAAAAACATACCCAAAAACAAATAAAAAAATCTTATAATTATTGAAAATAAAAAGTTATTGCTGTTTAAAATTCACGACCAAAATTACCCCAAATCGATTAAAAGTTTGCAAATTTTCAAAAGGGTTCATAAGTTATGACTTGTAAACACCCGCTGCCCGCGGCACATGTAAATTAGCCAGGTAAAAATCCCATTTAAAAAAAAGTGGCGAGTTTTTCTTTTTTCCTGAATATTTTCACATACTTAGACTCTCAGTAGGATACTCAACAACAGCCTCACGGATCGGACAGGGTTATTTTTACATGTTGTAGAAGATCTCTCTGCTAAGTATGTAATTCTCCAACTACAAAAAAAAATTAAAGTGTGCTCGAATGAGCCATGAAACATAAAAATGTGGTTTGAGCTATTAAGTTTTCTAAGACGAAAAAAAATAAAAAATTTGTTGATAAAAGGGCATTAATGCAAAACCTGTAGGCCGTTGTCTACAAACAAAAGTCATCTCTGACTTGTTTCAACGTTTCTATTTAATGAATCGGCACTAATTAGTATTCTACACGCAGACTGACAACATAATGAAAATAACCATAACAGTAAGAAGGTAACACGTCGCTATGACAAGTGCCCTTGGTCATAAAATGCCCTCTAAACTTTCTCTATAAGTACGTATTAATATTATGTGAACATCCTTTTGGATTTTCCTTCCAAGTCAAATCTTACATACCCTACCTACCTAATATTTTGCTTAATCACCAACTTGCCTTCCTTATACTACCTACACACTATGCCGGCTTTTGCCACGCGGCACGTACCCCCGGCCGGCTTTTTCGCCTTCATTAAACTCAAACTCAAACTCAAAGCATTTATTTCAATTAAACCATTTACAGGCACTTTTGAATTGTCAAGGAATCGGTCAGTCAGAAATATGAAGCTAGTTGCCCATTCCAAAGCGTAGTAGGTAGGTACCTATGGAGAAGAACGGGCAAGAAACTCCACGGACACTCTTTTAAATAAATTGTTACATCATTCATGTTGAAATTAAACATGTGAGAATAATCATTTCTTTTGTGCGGCTTTGTGCGGCAGGGCCGGGCGCGCCGCGGCTTCCCCGGCGGCATGGTCGGCGGCAGTGCCGGCGGCCAGGCCGCTGGCATAGTGTTTAGGAGCTATTAGGTGATAAGTAGAGAAATCCGTTCTCTAGTTATCACCATCTTCGGATGCAAATGTACCTAAAGTAAATTTTTGGCTAAGTAATTATGGAAAAAAAAAGAAAGGAAGAGGAAGAAGGAAGAAGAAAAGACGAAGGAAGAAGGACGGAAGAAGTGGCTTCTATATAAAAAAAACGAGCCCGGAATCCCGGGATTTTTTCAACACAAAAGTGCATTCCTTAATAGCCAACACCTCAACTTTAGGTAAATATGCATCCGATTATCCGATCTCTAGTGATAAGGAATGCAACTTGGTCATTGATTGGCGATTGCTGTAGGTATATGTAAGTGTTGCTAGAGACATTAATGATTTCATAATACAATCATTCTAGGAGTAACATTAAGAACGCCCGCACACTTATTAATAGATAAGCATTTTTAAAACTCTTTGGTGACTTGACAAATCAGTTGTCCGCCTACTGCCCGTGGTTGTACACCCGGCTACACATCAAGATATAATTTCCAGTATAAGCTGACCTCGCATTGTACGGAAATCCTATACAATGCGAGATCAGCATAAACTGGAAAAGTATAGCTTGTTGTGTAGCCGTGTGGTGTGTACCAACGAGAAACGTTCTAAACAGCTTTTCGTTCTTATAATAGTCTCCATTAACAAGTTAAAAGCTTATGGAAGTGTTTTGTTATAGTTATGTCCCACGATTTTTCTTTGGTAAAGGCCTACTCATGGTCTCATAAAACAAGGTCAGGCATTCCGGGACTAACACATGCTTACGTCACTATCCAGTTGCCACTTTATTGCAACAAAACACGACTAAGGAAAGATTTTCAACCACCATTCTGTTAAAAAATATGTACAAAGCATTTAAATTGTCGTTTCGTGTGTCTAATCAAACGAAACAATTCAATTTAAACATAAACTAACGTAATTGTTAATTAAAACCGCATTGTTTTATCGGATTCGCACATGTAATAAAGGTGGTTGGGGAGTTATTATTACAAACTTCTGGTAACATAGATGTGATGGCGTAGACTTGTGTCACCCACGTGACCACTGTGTCTCGGAATGCTATACCTGGCGAAGTATATTATTATACCATGGGCCTACTAAAGTTATTATGATTAAGTAGATACAAAAGGTGACTTGACTAGACGACCAGTGCGTAGTGGGAACTGAGTGACGCTTAGCTATCTAGTCACGAAACCAATATGTTGTACGGCCTGTGGATAAATTGTTCTTTATCTGAATGTTTATGATCTTAAATTTACGCTACGTAGCCATGAAATACAATAAAACTGTTCGAGACAAGTAAAAGGGTTTTTTTAAATTTAATTTGTGAAGCAGTTACTTCCAAATCTCGGTTTATGGAGGGTCACTCATGAAGATGTATCAGTATGGAGCCATTAGATAGAGGTAAACATATAACCTAATATCCTAAATTTACGTCAACAAAACTTGTTTTCAAGCTCTATTAAAAGTACGAGTATAACATCCCAAATGGAGTTCATGTTTTAATAACGCGGACGTAGTCACGGGGCACGCCAGTCACACCTATCTATATATACATAGATGTCCTCGACAGCTGATTGTAAATTGTTTTTATGATCAAATCTCCTTAACAATAGTGTGGAGAGTAGCGCATGACTCGAGCGAGCTATTGTGCAGGCGCAGGCACTGACTGTTCACACAGAACCTCCGCATACATACATACATACGTACCTACTTAGTTTTATAAACATTGTGGGACAGTTTCACACGTACGCGCCCGACTAACGACGAATATCTACGAAGGTATCTGACTCATTTACATTACAGGTACTTGTGGCGCAAATCCAATTGTTTTTCTTCAGCCACGTGTCCACATTATCATCACGAATCACTGCAACAAGGTGTCGTTTTTATCAAAACCAACTATTACACATCTACGATTGAAATAGAAGACTGTGGACGGAACTAATTAACACTATCCACCGTGTTGGCAAAATATTCGGCTGTTATGAAATTTTAACCCAACTTACGATCAGTAATATAACAGGTTTGTGCTATTGCATCAACATAGACATAATGTACAAGCGCTTCTACATATTTTATAACAATTTCGTTCCAAGAAAGAGCAATAGATAACATTCCTAGTGAAGTAAGTTTATACCTAGTCAAATTTTATTTGGCTAGTCAAATTTTACTTGACTATCTAGTGCTGAAAAAGATTGATAGATACTGTATGCCATTGCTACGAAATGCATTTGAAAAGGAACCTAATAGACCAGTTAATAACAACTTCATACATCGCAAGCGCGCATATGAGTGTGGCCGCCAAAAATTGTACATTTGGGGAAAAACTTGTGTCCTTCTCAGTTGTGTAAAAAAAAAACAGGCTTATTTAAAAATTTTATGATCTGTTTTAAGTTGATCTGGTTAACAGAATTATGGATAATCATATATAATTTTTAGTCGAAGTACATTTCGCTTTTAGGAATTATCGGAGATTTTTTTTTAATTGGCTTCTTTCTACTTCCATACAAAATTCGTGTGTCCCACTACGACATGTCGCACATTGAAGTCAAAAATATGTACCTAATTGATAAGTAACCACTTACATTTTGAAATGGTTAACTTTTCCTATGTGTTCAAGTTTTTTTTTTAATTTGTCTAATTCAGATAAAGTTTTTAAAGTATTAAAAACCAATTTTAAAAATGTGTCACACTTTTCGTTCCCGTATGTTACTTCACGTATGTTACTATTTATCTGTGAAACTAATGAGAATCCAAGCGCGTTAAAACCATTCTTGGGTCAAGGTAACACCATACTACAGGTTGGCCAACCGCCGGAAAAAAGGCGCCATTTATTTTTCACTACAAGTGAACATCAAGTCAGTCGGAAAATTTGTCTCGAGTGATTTTCGTACTTTTAAGAGCTGATAATTAAGGTAAGATCGCAAGTTTACTATATTATTTCAAATAGTACGTGTAGCTAGACTATTTGATTACGAATTATCGCTGTACGGTGCCTTTTAACTTCAAACCTCACATCAATACATTTTTTTTTGGCTATGTCCATAGTATTTTTGATTCACGGATGATACCGTGTGTTACTATTGTGTGACGTAATATTCGTGATATGTTGTTAAGCTGAGTGTATACTATAGAAACTTAGTAATTTGCTTCTTTATATCAAACTCAAAATTCATGTATGAATATGATTCATTGATTTTCAAAAAGTAGTTACCAATAGGATTTAAATTGTAGTTTCATATAATTTTATGATAATTTAAAAATAAAGACTTCCTAATGAAAAATTTTTCCTTTTAATAAATCTTAATTTTTTTTTTATATATAAAATATAAATAATACCTTACCATAACGCAATATTTTCACAATTTGAAAACAAGTATGTTTTCGTATTGTCAAAATAACAGTCATTACAGAATAATTAGAAATTTCTCTTACATGAACTCTAGGCTTTACAAACTTCACGTGTGTTACCTTCATTCACGAACGTTACCGTGTGTTACCAATTCACGACTGTTATTGTACAATTTTTGGCGGCCATACTCATATTACTACTGAGAGTAGCTTATACCCGAGTTTGCAACCCTGGAAATCTTGTGCTACTCCCATGGAGCTCGAAAACCTGCGAAATTCTGGCACTTGTTTGGAGTTTTTTGAAAAATACCTTAAGGACGCGTTTTAGTTATCTTTGTTCTATTATTTTTGTGAAACAAGCAAATTTGCTACAATCTGAGACTAACCCAAGAACTTCAAGCACAGGTTTCGAGTAACCTGAGAAAAATGGATTAGAATTGCATCCAAAATACAAAATCAAAAGATTCAATGCATATAAATACTGCACGTTATAATAATAACTATATCATTGTAAGGATGCACAGACAATGTCATCGGTCGAGGTCGGGTTTTTGCATAGAGTCAATGTATTCATACGTCTTCTTATAATACGATTCATCGTCTATATACGTCATGTGGGTTGTATCGTCAGCCTGTGTGACGTTATCGAATTTTCCAAATGACTAGGTAACACGTCCGCACTAAACTATTACTTAATTTCTTTATTAAGAATTAACATTGGATAGAGATTTAGAAACAATTTTTTCTATACAATGTCGCCGATGGGCATGTGACTGTACTGACTGACATGTATTTTTCTGAATATTCATATTTTTATTTCGAAAATTTACTTTAAAAGGTCTATCTTTAATATTTTTCATGTGATTAAATTTAATTGTTTTTGATTAGCGTTTGTGAGCTTGCTTTGACCCCCCCTTCTAAAGTTATTTTCGATAATTTTTCATGAATATTCCGAAAAATACGGCCCTTCACATGCCCATGGGCGGTATTGTAAAGAAAAAATTGTTTCTAAAAAATAAACTAATACATAATATGAGTGTCAACGTGACAAAAGATCAGAACAAACCCCTAATGACGAGACTACTTAACACACGCACTCTACGGAATGTGGTTTTACTTCAATAGAGCCTACTGCCTAATGGAAAGGGTGACGTCAATGGTCAAAGAAGAATTTCGGGCAAGGTCACCTGATGGATGTCTGTGACCACTCTTGCGCAAATATCTCGCGTAGCGCTATGCGGGCGCAGCAGAGATACTGTCACTGTCACTATATTTGCATTTTCATTTTCCTTGTATTTACATTAAAAACATGTTAATTTCAACGTCCTTCTCCGCACAGAGCGTGTTTAAAGTAAGTAATCCTACTTAAAATGTTATGTAGTTAGGTGTTTCGAAAGATTTGTAATTTATTCCGCAGTCGTCAGCTCCATAAATGTTTATCACGAGTAAAGCTTACAATTTGATTAAGAGTCGTAACTCAAGGTTTAGTTTTAAGACAATTTTTATGTTTGCAAATTATTTTTATTTTCATTGGATCCTTTCATTCTCTTCTTAACTCTTGCAATCTTATTTCAAGCAAGTTTTTACTGTAAGTAAGTATATTATTATTCGTTGATATTGGATCAAATAGAGTTGCGTCGTATTCAACAACATTAAGTCTTTTTGCAGCAGTCGCTGTTTATACATTAACCATTCAAAGAGCTACATTAAATCATACAGACTGACGGCACATAGTAATTTATTCTGAAGCTATTACTGCAATTTACTGGCTCGCATAACATAATTTAGAAATGTCATTTACCAAGACCGGCGCTAAGACTTTTAGATCTCTTCCAGTCATAAAATTACACCATTTAGATAGTACTGAGTTTCTTTTCTAGACAACTAATAAAATTATAGTAATGAAACTTACACCTAGGATGTAATTATAATGACAACGGAAATACTTTAACAACCTTTCATTACACCGTTTTAACACTTTCGACTCCACACACGTTTCATAGAACTCAATATGTATGGCGGCATGGCGTATCCATGCCGCCATACATATTGGAAGTGGACCCTCCGGGAGGGTTGCAGACATTACCTTTGCGGTAAAGTTAACCATCGCGGACGGTCAACGGCATTAGGTTTAAAACCGTGTTATAAAACACTATAAAATAAAGTAAAATTGTGTTTTCAGGAGATCTTGTCGCTATAAGTAGTTTTCAACATTTTACATTTTTTGTGTAGATGCAAGATATTTGTTACCGTGAACAATTTTTTTTTTTTTACAACCAATGCATATACTAATAAATCTAGTTAAAATATACATACGATTTTATTTTCACTGTTTATAATGCTGTATTCGCTAAGAAAAACCTACATTTAAAATGATCCCTCCGCGAGGGCTCCCGGCATCCCATATGCGACTAGGTGTACCCTCCAGGAGGGCTCCCGGCACTGAGCTGTTTTAGAGCATCAGTTATCGTGACTCTGTAGTCACTAATTCGCGTGGAAGTCATTTAAGACACCCAGGATACTAAAATAAAAATTGGCCACGCCACAATTGTGGCGATAAGTCCCCTCTTTGAGTAGTGGCTAGAGAGGCGCCACGGCGTCCTCACCTTCCGCCTGACGCAGGTCCTCACCTGACACGGCTGTTTCGGGAGGTTCCTGTTCCGTAAAAGGCGGAAGGAAACGCCCGAGTGTCACCACTGTGTGTATCGCCCGGTGGAGCATACGGTGGAGGCCTGCCCTGCTTGGGCGGTGCACCGCTGTGTCCTCACGGAGGCGATCGGCGGCGACGATCTCTCGCGTCCGGCCCTGGTTCAGGCCATGGTCCGGAGCGAGAGTGCATGGGAGGCCGTCACTTCCTTCTGCGAAGCAGTAATGCTTGCGAAGGAGGAGACGGAGTGCGCGAGGGAGACGCGAAATTCGCGCCCTCGCGCCCCTAGTCGCCGCAGGAGACGCCCCGGGCGTCGGGAGTCGCGAGCCGACTTCCGGCCACCGTAGGCGCGGGCTTGCGGACGGTGAGCAATGGGTAGCTCGCCGTCGGATTAGGACCAGGCCCGGGTCGACGGCGCGTTGTGTTCCATGCGCGCCTCAAAGAGATGTCAGCACCAACTGACGGGGTCCGTAAGGGCCAATGCCTGCCAGGGTTGCGAGTTTGTCCGAAAGGGATATCGCGGCCCCGGCACACAGGCAACGGAAGGAACACGGGTGGGTTTTAGTCAGTAAAAGTCTGACACACCCTCCCGCTCCGCCCAGAGCGGGAGAAGTTATTTGATAATTTCCCACCCTCAAAAAAAAAAAAGGTTACTAAAATAACATCCATTTATAAAACTTCCCTGTATATTACATTTGTAGTTTTGGTCTTAGCAGCCAAAAGGATTGGTGACGCGGGAGGGAGCAAGCAACGTTCCGTTGTTCGTGTGAGAAGCAGCTCGACCTGAGGTCGGTCGCTAGTGAAGTTTTTCGTTTTGCGTTCCTGCATTCTTACAGATTCTTCCTGGCGAATCACTAAAATAATTTAACAGTAGATTGTAAACACTTCTCATGAACAGTCACCTAACCATAGATATTTATTTTTATTATAACCAAAGATGACAGAAGAGGCTTATACTTTGTTTTTGTGGGCGTTCGACGAACTATCATATAATAGTATAACATAATGTAAAAAAACGAAGCACAAAAATATCAATTGTTGGGAATCGAACTTAGGTTTCCAAAGCAATCGTCGTATATTTGAACTATTTGGTTTGTTGAAAATTGACTAAAATAGCAGTTCTTATATTATGTCATGATTTACTGCTTAGCTCCATAAAGGTATAGCGGGATGATAATCATTTAAGAGGTTTTGGCTCGTCTTTTTACAATATCCGGTAAACTATAGAAGGAAAAGAACAAATTGCAAAATTGCTCATCCCCATAGCAAATAGCATGATAATTTATAACCTACAGACTGACCAGACCAAAAATCTATCCAGTAATATTTGTATGATATTGGAACATACCTACATTCAGACAAACAGATCAGATAAACAGACAAAAATTCTTAAAACTTGATTTTCGCCAACGAGAAACGTACTGCCTCGATAGAGGGTAGGGAAGGGGCGACCGTTAATAAACCCCCCACTCCCTCCCCGCCGGAGAGACATAGATATTTTTTTAACAATTTTTTAAAACACGAATCTCATGAGAAGATTGATAAATTAAATGTAGTGTACCGTTTTTCCTCGAGTCTGACTTACAGAACTTCAGCAGACACCTATAAAATAAGTAACACGGTTTAAGAAATCGCTTAAGTACATTTCTTTATTATTTCCTGAACCATACCCTATAACTGTAGTACCAGCAACAATCTATCATGATCATCGTGTCCCACATAACGCACGCATAAATCAAGTTCCCAGTACAAACGCAGGTTCCCTCGGTAAATCACGTGTACATTTGTAGAGTGATGACGACTCGCTCGTGTGATCGAGTCGCAGTCGTGACAAAGCACATAATGCCTCGATCGAACATCCATTAGCGTAATGAGTAATTATAGACATCGAGTGATTGTCCACAACAGGACCCGAACCGAAGGCCGACGCTTGCAACACCGCAGATAACATTTGAGCTATAAATAACACCGGCAATTAGGATAAAGGATATATCTAGGTACGCGTCAAGGATTAGAACGTAAAATACATACAATACTGACACTCTGTTTGGTTAATTATGTTATTAATTGGCGCTGTACTATAAAATTTATACGACGGGTTTATTTATGTAGCGATAAATATTTTATATTATAATGCACGTGTAACAGCAGGATTCTGTAAGAGGATCTGTTATGTGCAAGTACTTACATAAGGACCTACAGTAGTCCTTTGGTCACAGCGATTTTTTAATTACTCGAAGTTATACATACTCTTTTGTTTTCGTCGATATTTGTAGCAAACTCCCACATCATGAAAAGAACCGCTCGATAATTTTTGGCTCTACAAAGCTGTTCAACTGCCTTAACCTCTCTTCATGTACGATTTACATGATATTTTCTCAAACTAAACCTACAAGGAATGCCTGTTGTCTGTGAAACAGCGCGCATGCACACATTTCTCACGATCTAGTCTCGAACGTCAGCCGCGACGTGTTTTGCTCGTCATGATCTAGAATGATCGATAAAAAGTTCCAATATACAAGCATGAAACAAGCTAACCAAATATAGGTAGATACGTACGGTACTATTTATTAAGAAAAATTACAAGAACGTAGTGGATATCCTAAATACCAGTAGCATGATTTTTCTACCTCGTAACGTCCTTATTAAAATATATAAATACGAGTATAATATTCATAATATATATAAAATATATTTTGTCCAAATACAAAATGTAAAGGACACAAGAACCTGCTTAATATCGAATTATTCGATTAAAATTAGTTTTGTTCTCCTTTAATACAACTTTGATTAATGAGCAATAAAGCTATTATTTGATTTTTATAATATTAAGTTAATTATACAGAACATTCTTACAATTTATCACCCTTCTAAATAAATAATAGTAGTCGGTTGCGAAAAACTAAGCCATTGCAAATTGCACTACAATGATCTACGTTAACAACCTCTCGAATACCTAAATGTAATACAATATAATAAGATAATCGATTAATTTGCTATCCGAGAGCAATCGATCAATCTGATAGTGTACGAGTTGATTGGAGACATGTCATCAGATATAATAACAGTTCCAAGCTGCATAAGCATATGATTTCAAAATTAGACCATTATATAAACTAACTTTCAAATTCAATATCATTCTAAAACTACGATATGGATTTATGATGATCACCTTTACTTTAATCAAATGTCTAAACCAGGGCTTCCCAAACTTATTTTACCGTGACGCCCTTGGGAAATAGCAATTTTTTTGCGACGCCCCCTTCTGGTCATAAAGTACATACCTACCAATTGTAGTTCTAGCCTAGTAACAAGTTATCAGAAAAACTCCAGATAACATATATACGTACTCGTATAATTTAATATGAGGAAATAAGAGCAAAAAAAAATTATAATAAGAACAAAAAGGAAAAGAGGTGTTTATTTTACTTTGTTGGCTGGCTTCTCAAAACGGGGCTCAAGTTTAGAAATAGCCGCTGTCATTTCTTTCTCTGCAACTGCAGAAAAGCCTGTTTTGCAGAAGTACGATGTTGCAAATGGTAATAGATCCCTCAATGCTGCAGTGCTAATGGCACGATATTCGTGAGAAACTGAGCTCCTAAATTCAAGCAGTTTGTCTTTGTCGTATTGGAGCTTAAGACTGAAGTTGCCGGGGTCACGGAAAGTCCGAAAGGGATACCGTAGCCCCTGGCAACGAAAAGGCAACTGAAGGAGAGCACGCCCTCCCGTTCCGCCCAGAGTGGGAGTAGTTATTTGATAATTTCCCACCCAAAAAAAAAGCTTAAGACTGGAGTTACAGGATAATTCTATTAATTTTTCTTCTTCCTCTGTCGAAAGTGTTGATGGCAAGAGTTTCTAATCTATATGGATCGCCTCACGACGCCCCCGGGATAATTCTGCGACACCCCAGGGCGTCGCGACGCATAGTTTGGGAAACCCTGGTCTAAACTATTGAATTATCTCTGAGTTTGTAACAGAGGATAATGTTTTGTGAAAACCGTTTTAGTACAATATTACATAACCACTGCATCCGTGACAACGTTCGCTATCAGCAATAACTTAATAGACCATTAAATAGGCAAATTTGGAGGCATAAATGGATGCTTCACCAAAACCATTGTCTGCAGGCCACACTTTCGCTATCCAACGCGACAACTGAACATTTATTGTGTGTTCACGCATCACTAATGTCCAATTTCTTTGTTGCAGGTCGCAGAGTCATGGGACTGACAAAAATAGTGAATCTGACAAAGTGATAATAAGTAGTGTTTATGTAATGAACTGTACAGTGTGTGCCGTGAGTGTTGTGAAATGAACAGTGAAACGCGCCCACGACTCTGAACAAACACGTGGAAATGAAAAGAGAAAAGTACAAGAACACTATTCCGGAACACGGGTAAGTTCGACACCAGTCCATTCTTACATTTAACGAGGTTACAACACCGAGACTCCGAAGTTCGCTCTATAACTAGGAACTCATATTAACTTAGTTCGAAGTTACATTTAATTGTTATATTCTGGGTCACATCGCCGCCAGACAATAAAGAAAAGCCAGTATTAAATAATGTGCGCAATATTCAGTGAATCAAAATTTATTATGTTTCATGTTTGAAGCGTAAGTATTGCAAATCCACACATTGTTTGAAGCCTATAACGTAATGGATTTGTGTAGTGACGTAATGGCTAGTAAACACCCAAGAGCTTACGATATAGTCCACGACAAGAGGTAACGCACGACTAGGTAAAGAGAAACTGCGAAAAAACAATGGCTCTGTAGATGTAGCCGCGCAATACAAAGATCTGTGTTGGTAATCAACATTACGGTATTGAAATATGTAAACTGTACTATTGTTTTGCGCATATTGTTTAAATATTTTCAAATGCTAAAAGCCCTTTAGACTGACCGTGACCAGAGTCCCTCATGGTCATCGGAAGAATAGGATATTTAACATTCATTAACGATAAAATATTGATAATTATTATATTCGTTTATACTTTGAACAGCCATTAAGGAATTCTGTAATTACTAATGTCAAGTCGACCAGCAAATAACTTGAAATAACAAACGCAAATGGTAAGGTTATCGAAGAGGGAGTGCATGTTCGTGTGAATGTCATAACTCATTACGGTTCTAGGCTACGGACATGAACAAAAAAGTATATATTAGAACAGATTTTGACCGAAGTGTTCACACATGACTTCAATGAAATGTATATCTACACGACAAGTCATTGCAATGAATGAACACAAATAAATACTAAGTTACATAATATGAACTTCTGAAAAAGGAGACATAGATCATTTCAAGCAGATTGTGAACAAGTTTTCATTCAAGTAAGTTTTGAACAATTCAACACTACCCGTTTTCCGTAACTCCCTTCAGTAACTGGGAAGGCACTGATATTCTGAAATGTAAGTTACAGGTACAGATGCTGATTGAATAAATAATTATTACTTGAATGAAAGCTCAAATTATATAGAGAAGACTTCCTTGTTCCCATTCTAATCTGTGGTGACTGAACGTTGAGGAGTGGATTTTATTATGAATCATGTATTATGATTCATAATAAAATCCACTCCTCAACGTTACACACGTTCGTGAGAATGAAAATGTAAATCGCTTTCGTATTCATTATGAAACTTTAATGACCGATAACGAGCATCGCAACTCTCCAAAATACAATAACTAAACAAAAAGTGAGACTTGGGTTCAAAGCCCAGTGTGCCACTGTGCCACTTACTCAGCAGCTGATTTCGTGATGATATAATTGCGCCGACGCAGCGGTGACGTAAATTCTGGTAAAGCCCGGAGTGAGGTGAAAGTGTAAATAGCCGCGGACCGCCACCTCGGAACCCTGACACCGCCGCGATCGCACTCGACTCCATATTATATTACTGCGCTTGCACATGCCCTTTCTGGTCAACATTCGATCAATTGCGACCGAGTTTGCGAGAGAGTTTGATCACTAACCAACCCAACCGCGACGCGGAAGTTTAAATTCGGAATTTTCAAAGTGAGTCAGACTTGACCTTTTGGAGCTACACAGAAAAAACAAATTGCCATTTTTGACACGTCGATAAGTCCTTGCTATGTACGTGAAAGAAAGTGTGCTTTCTAGTGAAGCAGTGTTGCACAACCGCACAACGGCGACGCTGCTTCACGGCTCGCTGCGGCTGCGGGCGCGACAAGGTCGTCATTGTTGACGCGCCGTTGTTTTATTTTTGCCGTGAATTGCGCGAAGCCGCAGCCGAGTGGTCATGACCATAACTAAATTATACTTCAACCTCAAACTATGAATTTAGAAATACGAATATTTTATTTACTGCGAAGCAAATTGAAAACGCTGCTGTTTTTTAATGCTAAGATATTAATTTGCATACTATTTAATCAAGTGTTATATAATATCTAGACTGTAATCCGAAAGCAGATAGAAATAATTATTCGAAAGTGAACTTTAGCAGTGATTCGCACCGGAGCCGCATCAGTCGTGACCGTTTTAATCACTCAACGGAACGCACTACAGCCTATCCAATGTCATTCGATATAAAGTAGAGGAAAATACTTACACAGGTATATCGAAGATGGTTTTACCACCTCCATTCTTTAAGTATCCTGTTCACAACCGGGTTCATGGAACACAACATGATAAAAAGTTTACGGAACAATAACATCCTAATTTGATCCGTCTTCGGTTGAAATGAGGCTCATTATTATTATTAGTTGGGTTTTACCTGCCGGATCCGGAAGAGTGGTCATTAGGCGTGCTTCACACGAGCGCTGCGGCCGTGGGCGCTGCGTGCGCGCCGGCCTCCTTGGGAGGTGCGCCTCGATGCGCAGTGAGGCGCTGCCGCGCGCGCCGTCTCGCCCCGCGCAGGAAGCAATCACAGATAATCATCGAGCTGCTTACTGACATTAACATTCATCAACGAACACGGACACACAGGCAAAACAATTGAACATCCTGCGACCACCCCATAATCACTGACACCTATTATTTTAGAGGTTACGTGCTTACGTCCCATTGTTGAGATTTGCTTTCAGTTGTAATACGTATGAAAACAATCTTCGGATACATTAAGATGAATTAAGACTGATGCCTTTGCATTACCCACAGGCATGACCGATGGCAATTCCATTTGATGATATGTCGCAAGACATTACTGATGTTATTCATATCGTAAATTGTTTTATACAAATGTAAGGTACATTAATTTAAAAAATCCATTAGTTAAAAGATTATATTTTTTGTTGTGGAAACCCAACCTCTGACGAGTTATTCCCCTCAGCCTCTAAACAAAGATGCAGGTCACCTCTCGTGCTTGAATGTCAGCACCAAAATGTCATACAAAGTTTGAAAAACATGTCATTTATTATAATGTTGTAAACACAACATTATTATAATTCATCGACATCTGCAAAACAACTTTGTGGGTTGGGTGGTTTAAAGACCTCTTTAGTTCATGAGGGATTATGACAGTAAAATATTTCATTCCGTACTACTGCACTGATGTAAAGGTGACTGGGCCATATTCTTAAAGCATATTTTATGATTTCATGATAACTGATAGCTTTTTCTAGGTCGTGTAATCGCCCTTTAACACATTTGGAAAAAAAAAATGTTACGACCCAAGAAAAAAATTAATATCTACAAAACTGAGTAACATAATAATATAGGGTTAAGGCCTACGGACTACGAGTGGCCTAAACTCTTTAAACATAATACAGTATCTAACCAAAATCATTACAAATTACAATACAAGCTATGACAAGTATTGGTCCGACTCAACATTGGCCATACGTACAGCTCGAAATGCCGCTGGCAGTCGGCACCCTCACGTTTATGTAATGAGGTATTTACAAAGAAAGTGTTGTCAACGTGCCGACTCGTATGGTTACCGCCAACGACATGCCAACTGACATTACATGACGCCTTCATTTAGAATAGTTATCATACTGAGCCGAGGATGGGAGAAGAAACGAACATACTTCGTTGTTACGTGCGTCTGTCTAGTTAGCATCTGGTTTTCGCCGCAATACAAATTCTCTCGTTTCTGGCTGTGACTTTTCTCGCATGACATATTTTTGTGTTTGTCAATTAAATTTACCAAAATATATAATATCCGTAATATATGTCTTTTTTGATTAGCTCATTATGATGAGCTCTTGCCCTGAAAATATCCTGTCCGCTGATAATGGTAAAACACAAAAAAATATTGAATCAATATTCCCAAAAACAGAAACCAATTTTTTGTATTTACATTAAACCTTCTTCTATGTAGGCACAAAAAAAAAACTACAAATCAAGTACAGTCAGAAAGTGTAAAACATAGCGATATCTTATATAATCCATGACACCTGCGATAATGTTCAGGTTGAACATCGATTAACATGTGAACAACACGTACACAATGAAAAACGCACATTCCTGTGCGTGATCAATAGATCTTGTGTTTCAAACAGCGATTAGTTCCAATCTCTTCGTATAATTGATTTACCTTATGTACATAGTTTTTAATAATTGAACGTTTTCTTAGGAAATCATATATTCTTAAGCAGGTCACGATTTTTCCATGTATACTTTACAATGGGTTACTCCAATCTTTCTATCTATTCACATAGTTACAAATATATACTGATGTGCTCATCTACGTAGCAATTTATCTGAAATTTTTGAAACGGTCACGCTATCGTGACTCCAGTTTATAATGTGCACTATAAAAGTGAAGGATTCAAACGAAAGCCAAACTTTTAACAGCTACACGTACTTACTGAAATTTTTGCACAGAAGGGTGCTTTTATGTCGTTTTCAGGAGTTAATTCACCTACCTTCGGCTGTAAAAGCAACAATAAAACACATTTTCCCCTTAATTTACCTACACAGAATCTACTCCAAATCGTTATGTACCACTGAGTTCTACATAAAACACGTTTTCCTCTTAAAAAATGATGTAAAGGATGTAAACGACGACACGGTTGGCGCAGTGACTGAGCGATCGACTGCTGCGCAACGTGTCGCGGGTTCGATCCCCGCACGGAACAAATATTTGTATGTTCTGCAAGTAGTTGTTCCGGGTCTGGGTGTTAGTGAACGTGAATTTCTATGTTTGTAAACGAACCTACGATACAGGAAGAAATTCTTAGTGTGGGGCAACGTTTATAAAAAATAAAAAAATAAAAGTTTTTATATCAACTTTTTTCAGCCTGAAACTTTCCGTAGATTATCAAAATTCACAAATTCATTTTTATTTTCGTATCGAATTTAATTGATTATTTGCAATAGTGAGTAATGACAGTCTACAGACGGCTTGCTCAATGCCGTCGATCAACTTAAGTTATGCATTTCCTCCGATTGACTTTTAAAACTAGATCAAGATAAATCGCTGCGGAGATATGGTCTGATTTTATTATTTCTCATTAAAACGTGTGTTGTGATTTGCTGCAAGATAATCCGATTTCTTTTGCAATTCTTTAAAACATGCACCTTTAATAACATAAAGTTAACAACGCCAGTCATTTCAACTTAGCCCACGTTCGCACGGATGTAAAAATATCGCGGCGGGATTTTATCGTGCACTGGACATTCAACTCTCGGTGTTGAGCCGAGCGTTGAGAATCCAACAGAGTACATTCCAGTGCGTTGAAAAAACACACTGTTGGATTCTCAACTCCTGGCGCTAAGCAGAGCGTTGAAAATCAAATGTGCGAAAAAAAAATCGCCGTGGGACAAAATCGTCCGTGTGAACCTGGGCTTACGACATTTGACTGGATTCATTAAATCTTCTGCACAACTTATATGGATCCTTAGTATAAATATATTAAAGTTAGCATTGACTGCATGACCAAACCCCTCAGAAATGTGGTTTATCCTACAGCAAATACAAAGCTATACCCACGCGCCGATAGCAAGATCAGCATGATTATTGAACGCGTACTTAATAAATTATATTATTATACGAGTACATAATATATGCGGCTCAGCCAGTTTATGTGGGGACCTGTTTAGTCAAAGGTCAGCTGTAATACCGACTACCGACATCGTCTTATAGACACCTCGCAGTGAATGAGTAATGTGACAGCTAATCCAAAGAGCAGGTGATATTTATTATGTCACCACCATAATATTTTACAGTATCGACTAATGTGTTATTTATGCGGCATTTATCTTTTTAACCAAAACAGTTTGAAGCCGGGCTTATCATGTCTCGGTAGATAAGTTTACTAACAGTTTCAAACACGATGGTTGGTGCGAAAAGATCACTCAAATACTGGTACTGCTGTACTTCCCGGTTCCGTACATCTCTCATCCAGGTGTTTCCTTGACGATATCATCAACCCAACGCTCTTTTGGCCGGCCCTGGTTTCTTTTGCCTAACCTTGGCCAGTATTCGGTCACAGCTTTAATCCATCGGCTATCTTCGCGTGGCTATGTCCTGCCCAACACTTACGTACTCCTAGGCGCATCGCCCTGAATAAAATACTGCATGGTACAAAAAAACCTTTTCACTAGTCCAGTGGTCGGCAAACCGTCTTTGGCCTAGGTATAGAGTGCGGCTCAGTACAAATGTCGATGAGTGCGAGCACAGATATTATACGAGTTTTATTCAAAATTCAAACTTTAGTTCAATGATTTCTTTCCGAGGTTTTTTCACCAAAAATTTTGTGGACGTCGTTCAAGGTTAACTTGTTAATATCTTCATCATATAATTATGATGTTGAAGGCATCCTACTTCTTAGCAAGTTAATTTTAAGAAGCGTTGTGAAGTAAAAGAGGATAGAAGTTTTAAGGATTAAGAAAAGTGTGAGTTGGCTCTCATAAGAAATCTTAGTCGTTATAGTATTGATGTTTGGCTGTATTGACTAATGAGTTTGCTGACCACTGCACTAGTCGATTGGAATTACTACTTACTTTATATCTAGAAAAATTGTCGAAACCAATTATTAATATTCAATGTCTCTACCTATAGACAATCTTCCTTACATATTCAGTCTTATGGATTCATTAATATGTAGTGAGTTACTTACAGACGACTAAGTTGGAAGAATGCCAAACTTAGTTTCGGCTCGTTAGTTATGTAAGTACTTGCTATGTGCGAAAAATTATGACATGACATTTACGAAGGATGCTACTCATGCATATTTGAAATGTGACTCAGCATGTGCGCGATTGGGAGGAAATTGCACAAATATTGAACTGGTTTGGGTGTTATTACGTCATCACCATCGAACTAGAGTGCAAGACCTAAAGTTTCTCTCTTTTTCACTTAGCCAATTTTGTTTTAAACCTAACTTCCTAACACATTCAGACAACCTCCAATATTTTCGCGTCACTCTTCATTCATATGTTATGTAAAACATATTGAGATGCTTTGTAAGCAACGAAATGATCTGAATACAGTGATTTAGAGAACAAACAAGTAATTTACATCTACACCCCGTGATTACTTGGTAGTCTACGAAACTGGCGCTGGTCGGAGAAACTCGCGTAGGTACTTGCGCAAGCGCGGCCCGTTCATTTGATTGTGTTGCACTTTCTTTATGCAGACGCTAGGAATTAAATAAAAGGCTGCAGACTTATAGGTATTTCCAGTTGTTGGGTTACGGAGGTGGAGGTCATGACAGTTACTCCTAGTTATAAGATACCGATGTTTACCCACATCTTATTAGCTACTAGAAGCCAAAGCAGTATACTTGGGACAAAACTAGAATGACAACAAGTCATGTGTGTCCTGAGTATCCTGATTTATATGCTGCGTGTAATAGAAGCAACGACTTTTTAAACACTGTTTTAAACTTTTTATAACTTAAGGCGACGATAACCAACTTTTAATGATTTTATACTGAAGATCACATCTATACCAGTAGTGCTAATGACTTAGGAAAAATATATGTTAAGTTAAGGTTAAATTAGAGATTTTTTTAATATTTTATATTGTATATGAATATTTTAGATTATGTTTTTATTACATAGTGAAATTAATTTGTAAAATTATGTTCATCGCGGATAAAAAACTGAGAATCGCGCAAAATCTATCAAACGTATTTTTTTCACCATTTTAAAGATTTTTTTTTTGTTGTATGTATAATACATTAATACTGCGTCTAATTTGGGACTGCGCTCCTTGATGGGCGAGTCCTATTACTGGCTGGACGTACGACGCGTTGCGTGAGCTCAGTACAGAACACGCAAGCTAACCACTCAAGATCACGGTTGTCTGAAATTGTCACTTACTGGATATCCACCGTGACTATACCGAGACCGCAATTCAAGAAAAATCATGCAAGATTTCCTGAGTGACAATTTAATTACTTTTTAATTTCCAGTTGTCACATAGTTTGTATGAAACCTACCACATACCATACAAAATTATGAAGTAATTAAATCTGTATAGTGAGTACAACTTGGTTGATTCTGGGACAACCATGCATATGAACTGAATTTTCCCACATTTATTTTTGATCGTTTGTGTCATTGTCTTTCTTTACGTAACGTTCATGTAATTTTGACCATATACGTAAGACTGCAGACGGAGGCACCGCTAGATTAAGCTTGTAGCAGAAGAGGGTTAAAGATCATGTCTTTGTGTAACTGCAATCAGGAATCTAGGAATCTGGAATTCTAGGCAGTCAAAGGCGACTTGTGCATGAGCAATGTGCACCGTGAAAGTATAGCCATGCATTGCATTATGGTGCAACTTGTACTGTAGGAACTTAAACAAAAAAAATCGTATCAGTATTTTTGCAGAAGAAGTATCGAAAGTAAACTAAAAAAAGACCCCAACATAGTTGGGCAAACGCTATGCAGATTGATTGTAAGTTACATAAGTAACTTTATAATTAATTGTGTAGAACCTAAAAGCCTACCCTTTAATTAGTTTTTTTTCTTTCATTTATCACATCTTAAATTTATGACTGTTTGACACGTTCAGTTCAGTTCAGCACTGAACGTTTAGCCTTTTTTTCGAATTTAGCCTAGTCGCACATGGTATGCCCTCGCGGAGGGCTCATTATAAATGTCCGCAATGTAGCAAATACAGCATTATAAACCGTGAAAATAAATCTAATGTATATTTATCTAGATTTATTAGTATATGCGTTGTTTTTAAAATCCAAGCATTTTTTTTGTTCACCTTTACAAATATTCACTAAGCATTTAAAAGGTTGGAAAGTACGTATAGCGACAAGACCCCCTGAAAACACAATTTTACTTCGTTTTACAGTTTTTTTTTTGGGTTCACTTCCAATATGTATGGCGGCATGGCGTATGAGGTCTATGAAAATGGGTGGAGTCGAAAGTGAGAGAGTTAATAAAACACCATCATCATCATCTGCCTAGCCATTTGCCAACTATGTTGGGGTCGGCTTCCAGTATAACCGGATGCATCTGAATACCAGTATTTTACACGGAGCGACAGCCTATCTGACCTCCACAAACCAGGTACTGGGTAACACGATACCCCTTGTTAAGACTGGTTGTCAGACTTTCGGGCCGGACCCGTAACAACTGTCAAAGATCTGAAAATGACAGCCGGGATCAACGGGTTTACGTGCTTTCCGAGGCATGGAGGGGTCTTGGTATTTAAAGATGGGCGCCCATCCACCGCCACACAGCCGACAAGCATATCTTAACCTGATCGATCGACCCGTACGGCTGTTATTACTTAGCCACAAGCCCCTACACAATAAAACACCGTATTTCACAATAATGTCATGTCAGTGTGGTAACATGAAAGTTTCGTAAATGAAAGCTTGAATGACCCTCCTATGAATCACATGTATGTAAATAATGTTTCCTAATACGCCCTTTAACAGCAAGAACCTGTAAATATTTCATAATAAATTCTTTTTAATACCTGTTTTTTGGTTATTTATTCTAATTAATTACTCAATAACAAATACCAATACCCGAACCAATACTCAATACCTTACTTTGTTTCTACAATCTTCGTCGTGCTATGGAAAAAGTTACTAAACTTGTCTTTAATTCGTCAGAAAACCTAGGATTGATTATTTTCTATTTTTATGAAAAAGTGTCTTTTCGACACTTACCCACTTTATTTCTACTGCTTGGACCTCGTTATTTACGTCATAAGTTACCCAAAAGTTCCGATGTATACTTGGAAGTTGGGACACTCCAGCAAATAGGCTAATTTCCTCGATGAACCATGCCCTATAAAAAGATTTTCCTCGAGATATCGGCGATGTCTCGAACTCCGAGGCACGGCCCCCATCTCTCATAATCAATCAAGACAACTGACTATCGTGATCGGAGTCACGCATGGCATTTGAATTAGGAAAATATTCTTCTTATTAGTGATGATCATGACATAACCGTCAAAGTCAAAGTCAAATCATAGTTCACGTAGGCCATTAAAAGGCACTTTTGAACGTCAAAATTGATTCTAGGCACACCTTCCAAAACGTGTCTATGGAGTCCTATGGAGAAACATGGATGCAATATAAACTGATCACGCATTGTATATAATTTCCGTACAATGGAGGTCAGCTTATACTGGAAATGTATTTCGAACTGATATGTAGCGGTGTGTACATACCTAGAATAAAATTATCAATAGGTTGCTGGTCGCTGCCAGTCTTAGGCCGCGCGCACTTTGGACACGAATTTGTATCGTACGTAAACATACGACCGTGGTCTACGGAATACGTAGTGTTCTGGTGATATCGCATAGAACGCACGAAAAATCCCAACAAGTTATCCGGAACTATACGTACGACTAACTCGCACCCAGTCTGCACGCTCCCTTTGTACTTGGAAGGTCGGGATTGTTCGTGCGTGTTCGTACGTGTTCACACGAGAGAAATTCGTACGAAAACGCGTCCAAAGTGCGCGCGGCCTTATGCACCCGTGTGTGATGGTATGATATCATAGTGCGTGACCGGAAATGACGGACGAAGCTCAAGGAGTTCGAAGAAATAATATCGGATTAAAAGTAAGATTTATTAAAATGTTCGTTAAGATTGTACAATTCTAGGAACAATAGGTATCGTAGGAGTAGGTAGGACCTTTTCCTTTCTTTAAAGTGTATAATTTGTTAATGTTTATTATTTGTAGGTCGATATAATAGTTGAAGTTCTTTACCGTTATTTTTAAGTGTTAAGGAAATACATTTCACCGTTTTAATTATGTAATTTCTTATTGACTGGACATGTATAATCTGAGACAGTATTTTAATATTTTAAACTATTAAACGAAAACAAACGGTGCTTTTACTGTTACGTGAAAACTTTAAACCCGTCGTAAAACAAACAAAGTTGGTATAAATTATTTAAATTAATTAATCAACAGCTGGGCAACGATTCTCAACAGGGCAAGTCAAATTTATCGTTTATTGAAATTAATTAAATCTTATACATTTGACAAGAGTTTTTAAGATAATTTACTTTAGCTTCCTAAAGTAAATTATCTCATAAACTCAAGGAAAAAGTAAATGACTAAACACATTAGTGACGGTCGTTAGACAAAATATTTCAGGTGTACGGAAGCATACATTTTCCTGTACATTATGGTGTGTGAGGTCACGGCGGTCGCGCGGAGGCCGCCCTGCGCCCGCGCACTCAAGGCAAACGATCTAGAACAGGGATGGCGAACCTATGGCTTGCGACAGAAAATTCTGGATCAGAATTGACGTACGAAATTGAAAGTGACTTTTTTTGTAATAATTATTTCGACAATGCATTTTATAATACAATCCATTTCTATTTGTGAGAAGTTGTCTTTCATAAAAGTATATAAGTTTTGTTTTAATTTTATTACCTCACCTATCTCAGATACCTAATGACTAAAATAAAAAATAATTTTTTTTTTTCTCTCTGTCGTCTTGAATATACGAAAAGATTTGCCATTCCTGAACTAGGTTATCATTATGCGCTGACAATGTCCAGTATGTTACATTTTGACAAAGATAAATGTTACATCCATGTATGTTTGGTATGGTCAATTCAGTAAGTTTCGTGTTACGTCACATATGCATGGTAATGCAACTTGCAGCATGTCATACTCCATGATGACTGTTCTCGACATGTGTCAATAATTCTCGCTTGTCCCTGTGGCCTTTCTGTTTTCTATTACATGTGTAAATTTATAATTTATAAATGTCAACCGGACGCATTATTTTAATTGCTTGCTTAGATAAACATACACCTCGTATGACAATTACAGAAATATCCTGGTTTTTTTTTTAATAATGAAATCCTGAGCAAAGAATTCAATACTTTGTTTGCAATGTCGCAATTCTTCAGTGATTCTGTCCATTTATCGTAGGAAGTACCTACTGGTAACTGATTTGCAGAAAATATTAACTGCCTCGTATCGTTATTAACTGTCTTGTGGTCGCAAACGCTACTGTTGAGCATAAGGTCCTGGGTTCGATTCCCAGGTCGGGTAAAGTGTTATTGGCTTTTTCATCAGGAATTTGTCAGTAGCAGCACGGAGTCTGAATTTGTACCCGGTTGATGGCAATAGGCTCGCCCCCTATGACATGGGACTTAAACATAACTGGCGATGTACTATGTACGTAAATAAAAATGGATAATAACACATAACCAACCAACAATGGGCAATTTTAAAACTGTAAAAGTAAACAAACACGCGTCAATTGTTTTGCCCCTTTCATATTTCCGTAGGTAAATCCTGTTTAAAAACAATGCATTTATATTGAATCAAACTCAAACTCAAACTCAAAGCATTTATTTCAAATAAACCAATTACAGGCACTTTTGAATTGTCAAGGGGTCCGTCAGTCAGAAAGATGAAGCTAGATGCCCATTCCAAAGCGTAGTAGGTACCTATGGAGAAAAACGGGCAAGAAACTCCACGGACACTCTTAACTGAAATGCCTATGTATTTATTGTCCTTATAATGAGAAAAGTTTGGAAATTATTATGGAATGTTGGTATTTCAAGGTAATCCTGCAATTCTGCAATCCCTCGATAATTAATACAAAACTATGTGTGTACATGTAGAATCGCCATAAAAATACCAACGACATTTTTACCGTGGCGAAGTTCTTAGTACCTACTTAGTGAAAATTAGCATATAATATGCATGATAAATATCACGTGTACCTATGTAGATATGCTTAACTTTTACTTCATCTGGGAATATATGCCGCGTTTCGCACGACTTGCTAAATGTAATATTAATATCGTGACATATGTCATATGGTTGATGTCAAGTATTGACAAATTAAAAAAATACAGTATCGTCAGTACCGTGTAGGTATGCAGTCAAAAAATTGGCAATCAATCTTCAGATTGACGCTTACATTGACTATAAACATAGGTATTATATTTAAATTCGCATACAAGCTCGCAGTGAAATATTGGATTTCACTCCACCAGAAGAAAATAAATAATTAGTTTTATTTAAAGACTTGTATCAGCACCGACCGATGCATCTAATAAAAATTGAGTAGCAAAATTTAAAACGTAGGTACCTTAGAAAGATGAAATATGTCCTCATTAAGACTCATTAGTATAATAAATGATAGTATTCAATCATAATAGTGCGGCTATTCAAATAAACTTGTGAAAGAATATCAATTTACATCGTCCAAACTATCTTTACCGTTCGATTTCTTTGAGATGATAAATGACGTGGACGGTATGAAATTGATAACATAATATAACATCACGCCTGCATGCCCCGAATGGTGTAAGCAGAGGTGCACCTATAGTACTCCCACATTTTGCCAGTATTAAATTGATATTAAAGATAATACAAGCCAGTTTTCCCAAAAGAGTGGACAGAGATTTCCCTTTGTACTGTAGATGGACCCAAAAGTTTCCAGTTTTGGTTAAAGTCGCATAAAATATGCGAGCTTATTGCCATCACGATATCTAGACTCTAAGTTGCCACAGAGAATTTAATTGTGAAAATTCCCAATAACATCTTGCCTGACCAATGAGACCATAAAATTAAAAGCAATATAACAACATTGTTGTCGAGGTGCTATTTACTGCTACTCAATATATTTTAATGCTCACGTATTATCTTATTTTTAGCTAGAGGCTGTTTGCTGAGCGAGGTTTCACAACAGTAACCTCGGGGAGTCGATGCAGTGAGTCAAATCAACGACATGCAGTTTTAACACTCGATTGTTCAACGCCTTCCGATATACGGGACATTGTAATGCATTTCATTCGGTTTTTCGAGTTAAGAAGGGCGATAGAATGCGATACAAAAGTAGTGACGTAGCCACGCTTATTTAAGAAATATTCATGTTTTTAGTAACCTTTTTATTTAAGATGCTATTTACATAATTATGATAGCTAACAGTCTTAAAATAATAATATGTACACGTATATAAAAAAGGCGGGGAAATAATCATAGAGCATCAAAAAATTCGTCCGCATCGCTGTCAACAAGAAAATTGCCCAAAAGGCTGGCAGCATTGCCACATGGTATGGCAATGCTGATTCTTTATCCAAAAAAATTGTGATAAGCAAATAACATTTAGTTTCTAATTAAATCCTACTGTTATTTTGCAGCAATATGAAAAAAAGTCTGAGCCACTATTATTTTTTCTAATATCACGTATTTTATATCATTTCCTTTTCAATTTCTCGTTTTACAGTATTACATTCAATTCTATGGAGACTTAAGTTACTATGGAAGTACTTACGTAATGACGCTCAAAGTACCACTCATCGCAGTAAAGTACCGCGGGATCCTTCAAGCTAATTGGTATATTACTTGCAAGTACTTGCAACTTACGCGACACGAACAGAATAAAAACAAAAAAGACTGAATACCTTGATGATTGACTAAGTATTTTATAATTGTGAATTCATATAATTGTAATGTAATCTACTCATAGCGACGGTGAGGCCATTATTTTGAGCCATCGAGCATTCAATGAAAATATCATTTGAATCGGTTAATGTTCACTTTGGCCTCCGATGTTTTTATGCGCAGTCGAAGATGAGACGTTTATAGGTTTATCCGTCTAAAGACTAGTGTTCACACACTCTTAAATCAACAATTCGAGACTTTTAAATCAACAATTTTTGGATACCGTGAGAATGAGTAGAGAACATCTGAGATTATCGTGAGATTAGTTATACTATTATTTTCAAAGTGAACGTTTCAATTTTCGATCGCGAGTAAGTTACGCTGCAGTGAATGTCTTGCTGTTCATCTATTAATATAATTCCAATAAATTCAATTAATTTAGTGTTGACTATGATCGATTATCGAAGTCTATTTTAGTCTTCGTTCCCTACTATCGGAATCTGGAACGTCAGGTCGACACTTTGACATTCTTGGAAGTATGTTGACGCGGCGCAATGACACACATGTAAGATAAACCGGCCTGAAGACTGGATTCGAAGACCAAATGCAACATCAACATCTAACGGTATCACGGTTGAAATAACTTTCGTAACTTATACGTGTCGATTAAAATATGGAAGCCGACCGCTCTAGTATTTGCGGTTTCAATGATTTATGATTTTTTACGTCAATACATTATTCTTATACTATAAGATTTCCGGATAAGTAACGTTACTTTTCAATTTGAACCACAACCACAATTTATATGATTGAAATAAATTATTTTCTGTGTTAATTTTAAGTTTTGTGTTCTGCGTTCCTAGTTCCGTAGGTCTTGCGTTGATTCAAATATGAAATACTTGACCGAAGCCTGTGAGTTCAATAATTGCCAACCCAAAGCTTGCGTGAAAATAAAATAAAAAGCGTAAAACACATTATGAAATCGTAACATAACATTCTTAACAGCCAGGTTCAAGTAGCCTACCAGTAGGAGAACGCGTAACAATTCACACCGAATCTGGGACGGTAAATTAAATTAGACATGGTGGATGCGACACAGAATGAAATACTATTACTAAGTGCATTATATAAACAAATTTTGGGTACGAGGTAC
The DNA here is from genome assembly GCA_916701695.1 of Agrochola macilenta. NCBI lineage: Eukaryota > Metazoa > Arthropoda > Insecta > Lepidoptera > Noctuidae > Agrochola > Agrochola macilenta. The sequence goes on from OU753562.1 coordinate 14,364,107, forward strand.
AGACAGCAAAAAGTTTACTATGCCGGTTGACAATGAAGGTATGTGCACCAAACTGACGGGGTCCGTAAGGGCCAATGCCTGCCAGGGTTGCGAGTTTGTCCGAAAGGGATATCGCGGCCCCGGCACACAGGCAACGGAAGGAACACGGGTGGGTTTTAGTCAGTAAAAGTCTGACACTCTCGCTCCGCCCAGAGCGGGAGGAGTCATTTGATAATTTCCCAACCATAAAAAAAAAAAAAAAAAAGGTATGTGCACTGCAGTTACCGACATTGTAGTATATGTTTAAGAGCATTATGATGATAAGGAAAATTCTTACTATGTAACAGCAGCTAGCAATTATTTCAAATAATATTAAACGGTTTTTGGAATGAGTACCTTTGGGTACTTATACCTTACAGCTATAAGAATTTCCATGATATTCGTTCTCTCAGTATTCCTGATTTCTAACACAAGCCTAGCTCTATTGCCAACTTATTTATTTTGCCTACCATACCCGCTAAACATTCGAGTATTATGCAAAACTAAGAGCGACTAACAAAGAGCCTCGCGATGCATGCAGTCAGCATATTTGTTAATATAAATTTCAAAAGAATATCTCTCATATTACCATCACAATACCGCGTCTAATTTCATTATAAGACATGGCGAATGACACATGTATCACTGTTTCAACATACTAATTTATCCTTCATTGTACTAGGAGTAATTTAATATTTGGTAAGACAAGGTATTCTGTTGTGGACATTGTTATTGAATGCCCTGTTCCTACGGGTATAACCTAAAATCAATCTGCCTAGCCTTTTCCCAACTATGTTGGGGTCGGCTTCCAGTCTAACCGGATGCAGCTGAATACCAGTATTTTACATGGAGCGACTGCCTATCTGACCTCCACAACCCAGTAACTGGGTAATACGATACCACTTGGTAAGACTGGTGTCAGACTTTAGGGCTTCTGACGACTCGTAACGACTGTCAAAGATCCACGAATGACAGCCGGGACCAACGGCTTAACGTGCTTTCCGAGGCACGGAGGATTCTCGGTATGTAAAGATGGTCACCCATCCACTGACCAACCCCGGCAAGCGTAGCTTAACCTGATGGATCGACCAGTGCGGCTGTTGTAAATTAGCCACGAGCTCCTCCTGTTCCTATAACCTGCTGAATATAAATTAGTTTGAATTGATTGGTGACCTCTGTCTTCTGTTCTCGTCGGTCGAACTATAAAAAATACCACAATATGGATGTTGACTGGACAAAAAAACTATTTAGTCCGTCAGTCAGATAATTAAATAATATTAGACACGTATTTTTGCTTTATCAAATTAATAAAAAATGGTTTAGATAAAACGCATCTAAGTCGGGGAGCGGGGGCTCGCTACGTCACAAGTCAGTATAAAATCTACCGGATAGTGACGTCATGCTACATTTTAATGCATTGCCTACTCAATGTATTGCCGTCTCAATGTATTGTCGTAATCTTTTGATTACGTGAAAAAATAAAAAATAATGTGTCCAACATTTTTTTTTTCAACGTCCCTATTTTACCAGTCAGCATGACAGTGCAGTGGCTGGAATGTGCGCTTTTATAATTTCTAACGTGACAATATTATTATTTAATGGACGTGGACGGGGACTTCTAAGTCCTTAAAATGTATGGAAATACGAGCATGATATAACGTTATCGTAGATGAAAAAGCGTATTCATATATTTCCATACATTTTACTTCCTCGTGTTATCGTGATACCGTGGACGACCACGATTATATCGTCACGTTAGTAATTATAAAAGCGCAAGACAATCACCCACGGTGCAGGTCTTACCATTTTAGAAATATATTATGCTGAGGAAGCCTCATCCATCAAAACTACTGCATGTCAACATTAGTTGCTAAGATTTCCATTAGCAAGTAAAACGATTCGTTTTTAATATAGAAACGGAACCTAAGAGAGCAAATTATTCTTACTAATAGCTCTCGTCATTATCTGTAAACACATCTACATATTTTGTTCTTCTATTAATAAATACAAACTAATACATAGAGGAAATATACAAAGTAACCTTGTGCAAGTAGGAAGTGATTTCTGATTCCTATTTACTTCTTTACAAGTCGCTATTGAATATGCCAAATAGAAAGGTCAACCAGCCAGTTACGAGTATAATTCATTTCCGATACTCGCTATCTTAAGTTTACTACCTGCTTATTATATCAGCATCAAAATCAATACTTATAATGATTTATTATCTAATGTATCTAGAAAAAAAATATTGACGGAACGTAAGAACAGCAAATATTATACCATTTAACATCTGTATTGGGTAGTAAATTTGTTTGTCGTTTTTATAATAACCTCCTAATTTTGTACGAGTACTCACTCACGATATGACAAGAATCACTGTATAGTATTTATTTAGAATCTTCTTTACCGACATCATATTTCCGCGTAGTCGCGTAGTCGCCACCCTTATCTTTTCGTAGCACTTGTCTACGTCCCTCTACAGCTACGGGCTACGGGCTACGCGATGCTACGAAAACGGGATAAATTTAAAATAGTTATAGCTAGTTATGGAATTTTTGGGAAATGATATCAGAATGGTTAAGTTGTTAGTCTTCCATAAAATCATTGTGAAATATGCTAATGTGAACTATTTCATCACTGATTTAAGAGTAACTTGTTTTATACCTCGATGTGTTTATAGCTATCGATTTATACAACGGTGGCCGTAGCTACAATAATACTGCATTCATATGACATACTGTAGTACTATATTTTTAACATTTAAAAATAAATATCAAATCACATATTTTACAATACTGCTATTAAACATTCTGTTACATTATTGTTTGTTATCAGGTAACGTATACGTATAAAGGTTGAATGTGTAATAAATAATCCAATTCGATATTATTATGATAAACATTCCTAACTTTCAACAACTTTTGTGTTTATGCTTCGCTGTAACTATAAATCGAAAGTAATCCTAACTAATATTACGAATGCGAAAGTGAGTTTGTTATTGCACGGGGGACTTAAACATACCCTGTGAGAAGTAAGGCATGATGATGTTTATATGTTATGATTAATATTTTCAAAGTCACCGTGTATACGGGGTATCAGGGACATCGACGCGAAGCCGGTTACCATGGATTCAGTACATGATTCTGAACCCCCCTGCGTTGAAATTTTTCATCGGTTATTAAAAAATAATAGAGCTGTTCTATACATTTTGACTGCGTAGGTATTGCACTTATCTATGAAACAGCAGATTTTTTTAAAATAACAGATGAAAATTTTCATCGCAGGGGGCTTCAGAATCATATACTGAATCCATGATAGCCGGCTTCGCGTCGATATCCCTGATACCCAGTATACACGGTGACTTTTTATTCACTGTTATCCTTCCAGGGTGTGAAAGTACTCATGATCATGAACAACTTTCATTAAGAGACCAACTCTGAAATATCGAATAAAATATCAGCTGTTTCATTCAAAAATGCAATATTTACCCGATGAAAATGTATGAAACAGATGTTTATTGCTATTTTGTAGTTAGTCCCATAATGAAAGTTGTTTATAATCATGAGTACTTTCACCTCCTGAAAGGTCAACGAAAAATCACCGTGTATAACAACTGTTCAACGATAGGATTTAATTCAAAATCCTAATCTTTTTGACACCTCTAAACTATCATTAGGCTCGACAGACAGCGGAAGGGGTAACCTAACTAATGTTAAAGATGCGAAAGTGAGTTTGCCTTTTCATCCTGGATCGCAGACGAAGTCGCTGGTAAAAGCTAGCATTTCAATAAACAGAGTAATTTTGCAGTGGTTTACAAAATTGTACGTCTAAAGATCATTACAAATACGAGATTTTAACAGTTTTTTAGCTGTCTTCATCCCACATGGGTTGAAAAAGATCACAAACCCATCTTCATCTCCTGTCACGTCACGAAACAGTCAGTTGCCAAAATAGTACAACGTGAAGATTTCGTCGCGATACGTGAACGTAACGAGACGCGAACAAGCGAGTCGTGAGCGACAAAGGCGACGGCAGATAAGCGTCGCTACGTGCTGCATGCGCCTGCGCCGGCCGCGGCCGGAACCTTGAATACAGCCGCGCTCCTTGCCGCGATATAATAATAAACCGCTCAGTCCGGCCCGAGCCTTTAACGATACAACACGACCGATATTTGTGACAAGTTGTCCGACACAACTTCACACGACGCGATCTTTCGACCCCTAGTGACATAATTTACCCCAGTGCACCCCCGTCCGATCAGTGACACGACTAGTATACGAACAGTGTATATTGTGATGTTTTGTGCCAACGCTCCTTGTGCTATATTAGGAGGTGTTAATTGTTTTGACAAGTGCAGTTGTATTAGGTGAGTGGGTATCTGTAATTACAAAGCAAGATGTGCTACTGCTTTGAGTGATAGCTGCACCTGCATCTTTGCTTTGATCTAACTTTAGTTTATCTGATGAGACTGGAATAGTTAATGTGATTGTTGTCAACCGCAGATAACTTCATAGTTTGTTATTTGTTCACATGTTACTTGGTTAATTAACATTACCACGCCTAACACACGTCATGACTAGCACGATGAGTAATTATTTTCCTCTGACATTATCATTTGTAGTTCCGAACAGGTGTTTATCATTTTAATAACGTCTGCACTCAAAAGTTAACACCAATTATTTCAATACCTCTCCATGTTATAAAATTTATCATCTGAGAACATAAAACAATATTCCCAATACTTGTATCTCTATTGACAATAAGGTGGAAAAATACTCCCATTGTAACTGTTTATTATGTCTATTCTATATTGTATTACCGGCACACATTGTATCGCGATTATATACATCGTTCATACTTAGTTGATGTAGCGAAGAACAAACAAAGCTCGTTGAATCATTCAACAAGCCGCACAATGGCAAAGTGTTTCTACTAATGTAGTGCCAATGCATAATTGCAAGTAGTTTAGTACTCTGTGATGTACTTTTATTTTATCACTTTCCTTTTGTAGTTAGTTACGAATGTATGGGGTCGTTCCACATAGTTACATTTTGCTTTTTACCCACTTTGGCAATTTAGGTTTGTTCTGTGTATACCTTTATTAAAGATACACTAAGGAAGGTATCGTATCTGGCCTTTCACACCTTGTACTGTGTTTAATTAAAAAATACCTGAAAAAATCCAAGGAAACACATTCCTAACAGCGCATTTGTGGTGGCAATGCGATTTCGTATTCTTTTTGTAGCTGAAATGACATAACATAACCATTACACCAGAATAACAAACATTGAAATACTATGACACACCCACAATTAGCTGACACACCTGTCAGAGACGCCAATACTATGTATCATTTGGCAGGGGTGGAACAATTGCTTCATGTGGCACCATTCCAGGTCGATGACATAGAAATTTTTACAAAATATAAACACAATTTAAGTTTGGCCCATCCTAGGAATGTGCCGGAAGACACAAAACTTAACTACGTAGCTACTATTGTTTATTTCATAACCAGTCAATGAGACGACAATATATTGATGACAATAATAGTTTTCATAACCTACTCAGAATTCTGTAGATACGCATGACAATCAATCAAAATGTACAAGATTTTCAAAAATGATGTAGCTCTAATCAACTATTTGAATTTCGTAATGAGCAGCCTTAAAATTATTCTACGTGTAATTAATCATGTCCCATGAGGAAACAATATGCATGTAATTCTTGTTAATGTTTACGTGGTGACACCATATCTAATTAAATATTTTCTTTAAAACGGTTTAATTTCAAAGGCTGCCTCGCTGATCGAGTGGTTGTGAGCGCGACGGCTGAGTATAGGATCCTATATCGTTCATGTCCCGAATCTGGCAAATGATCGTTTTCACTAACACTACGCGACACCTTAGTTAATTCCTTAATAAAAGCGCGCTTTTGGATTTTTTACTTTCGGTGCTGAACCGAGCGTTGAAAATGCAACACGCGCTTTCATTTCGGCATTCATTCATCGGGTTATTCTCAATACCAGACATGATTCTAAAATGCCCGGTTAATCGCAAATGGCATAACCATAATCAACCGTTCAACCATAATCAAATGTTCCCACTGATGATATCCAGGCCTCCTCTCTGTGAGAGGGACCGGGCCTTAATCCACCACACGGGCCGAGTGCGGGTTGGTGGATGTCACATCTTCGAATTTTTGGTTCTAGAACATAGAGATTTTCCATCACCGTTTTGAGCACTACAATACCGCGTTTTTACCCCTTATTACATAGGAGTTAGACATAAGTAGCGAATACAAGCGTGATGTTAATTTCATATAGTTTGCAAATGATTGGCAAATGCTTAATTGCCTTAATTGTTAGCACTTTGCCCGTAGGTATTTTATTTTCTACGCCCATTCAAAATCTAGCTTACAAAATTAATGAATAGGCGTCATTTAATTCCGCAACGTTGAAGTATTAAGGTTAACAATTAAGTTGGCATAACTAAGTAAGATTTGCTAAATGATTATATTTTTTTACTATATCTTCTGCATTCTAGCGTTGTTGTAAGTAATTAGTCTTGATTGTACTACTTATTTAAAAAAAAATGTTTCCTCTAATGCGCTTGTGATTTTTATTGTACAAACTAAGTTTTTTTCGACAAGAAGCATCTTTAGTAAAAATTTAATTCTAACCAAAAAACTTCATTTTTCGATAGCAAAATCCGCAGGACAGCACTTGCTTATGCTTCTGACCTTGCTAATCATTTTCATTGATATACTCATTGGATATAACTGTTGTCTCATTTATGACTATTTATAATAACCAATGTCATTTTCGTGCACTGACCCTTGTTTGCTATTCACGCTGCAAATTTTTTAATCGTTTTCCTAAATTAGTATTAAAATCGCTTTACAATTAATTCAGACAGACATAATTTCGTAAATATACGAATTGAATATTTGTTTAGTTTTGACAATTTTCCTCATAAAAATTTTACTTTTGGGGAAACACTTTGAATTGCAAAATTGAAGTTATTGGTTGTATGATCTTATTGCTCAGGCTTCGACAATTTACCGGGCTCATAAAACTGGTCTGTTGATAAAACATGAAAGTGCACGGTAATTCCGGATTGTTTCCAAATCGATCTATTATTACAAGTGGGCAGGGCAGTGGGCTCCACCGGGCAGGCATTCGACCGCTCCCACTGATTGACGATTTACACAAATTGCCAACATGGACAATTATTTATACTTTGTGACCAATCTGAGTAATTTTGTGATAACCCACGCAAAGGTGACCCAGAGACGTCTTTTTTTTGGTTTAGAGAAATTACATTGGTTGGATTCGTTACAATTTCGATTAACTAAATTAAAAGTCATGGATTTATGAAAAAATATAAGTTAATTATATTTTTGAAATGATTCGGCAAGATTAGTACATCTATCATCCTTTTTCTCCGATCTCTTCTTAAACTGTAAACTAACAATTAAGGTTAGTTTTTTTTATTTGATATACCTTTAATAAATACTTAGATGATTAAATATGAGTTCCGGTTTAAACGGGGAAATATACACGCTAGAAGGATTTCGGCGACTTCCGGCTTTACTTCCTGTGATAGAACTAATATTGTAACTAATCGATAAACTCGTATGATTTATGTTAAAACCTCAATTTATACAATAAACAAATTGAGATTTTAATGAATCTTACACAAGTATTATTCATACTTACGTTAACTTATTAATGATTATATATACTTGGCATAATATAGTGTTTATCTTTACATAATCCGAATATTATATTATAACTGACATACTTGTATGCTAATTATAAGTTGAGCGTCATGTCATGACTTAGCTACTAAGTTCTGTAGTCACCGATCATGTTATTTTTCTCAAAAGTAATAGTTCTACTCACAGAACAGAAAAAACAGAACTGTTTTTTCTGTTCTGTGGTTCTACTTCATATCTTAGTTTTCTGTTTATCCATATTAGTATACCTACTCTTTTTTTAGTAGCTGCGCTAAGCCGTGACTTCGTCTGCAATCCAGGTTGAAAAGTAGTCCTTCTCCAGGTCATAATCTACCCATTTCCCAAATTTCATCCAAATCCGTTCAGCCGTTTTAGCGTGAAAGCGTAACAAACAAACACACTCACTTTCGCATTTATAATATTAGTTAGGATTATAGTACACCATAGAGGTTGCAGTACAGATTCTCTTTTTCATTTTGACTAACTATTACTCCAGCAAAACTAAATAATATTCTAATATATTCCGTTCTATGAAAAGTCTTTATCAGTTAAAACTTATATTTGCAAAAGTGTTTGTCATGACTTCTGAACCTCCTTAAAACTTTCTCTAATCGTCACTCATTCACGATTTGGATCGGTAATTATAATACTTTTATCTGTTACAAGTAATCTTCATTACGTGCTCACAACTCACAGCACAGCCCATTCCCAAGCATTGTTCTTAATATTGCGACAACTCTTCCTACAAATTCGAGTGTCCCTTCGAATTGTACTAAAACATCAAGTTTACATCAAATTCACACAGAATTATCAACAAGTAGCCAAGGTACTTTTGATTGCGTCAAATCTAATTACTCAAACCAACTTACATTTAGTGGTTTTATGCTAATTCCAAGGAATTTGCGTGTGATCAAGTCTCAACTAACGCTACTTTTCTCGCTTTGTTGTTAATTTAACTATACTTTAGGGCTGAGTAATGAATTATGAAATCAACTTCCTCCCTTTATACGGTTTTCGACACTGACAAGCTAACAGTGAAGAAATCGTTTAAGTATTAGAAATATAAGCGTCAATAAATGTGTTCGTAAAAGTATGAAAAATATTCTTTGAAATGATTAGGTATCAAAAATTGGTTAAAAAAAGTTATATAGTCATTATCTTTAACGTAGACGGTTAAGCAATTTACAAAATGTGTTCAATGGAATGTAAAAAATAGATGATTGGTAGGTATCACGATCGATCTCGATCCATAAAAACTAAATGATAAACAGCTAAGTACTAATATAATCAATAACCGTAATGGAAAACTTCGATACTTATCTACGATATTCAACAAAAAAACTGACAAGGATCCCGGAATCTTCAGATGTATGTATTTATATCGTCCGTGATATGATTGACGGCACCACCAACGATTACCATTCTTGATTGAATCGCACCGCAAATAAGAACTATATACAATGTAGGTAAGTTAAAAAACAAACAAGAACTTCTTCAAGTTGGATTCAAATTCACACTTCTGTACAGTTCCGTAAAAGTATATAAACAAGTTCCTGGAATATCTCCAAAAATATTTTAATCGTGAGTCATTTTCTTGTCTGATATCTAAACTTTATTGACTTTTTTACTCATTAAAATAATAGCCCAGCCATAATTGAGTATTTTAGCCCGTCCAAATTATTTCGGAGAAGACAGAGGTAAATTTTTTGCCCTTGCAAAAAATTGGGATGGTGGTTGACGTAATACATCACCTCACGACCAAAAAAACGTTATTAATTGCAAAATCAACGCGAACTGAGCCTAATGTTCGTAAGTGATCGTTAGCAAGAAGCATTGAACCCGGTTTAAATGATGTTTAATTAGAAGACGTCTCGATGAGCTTCGTATAGTTTATATTCAATTATCGGCGTGATGGATGACTTAGTTAATAACGTACTGCTTTGTCATTTGAGATGAGGCTCCTCTATTGTGTAGGTGTATGTACCTACTCGTATATTGTTCAAGTGACTAGCCTCGTTAAAACATGTTTCGATGATTATAGTTCATTTATAAGTAGGATCTACTTAAGCAGGGTTTTTTAAAGCTCTGTTTTATACTAAGTGTTGGTCCTGTTCATAAACTCCTTACATTTAGATACGGGAAGAGAGAGTGTACCTGTGTCTGCGAACTCCCTAGTGCACTAAAATATCTCCCGCGTCGATGGCTAGTGTCCGCTAAGATTGGACGCCATGAACGAAATTCGGTCTGTTAGCCGACTGTCTCCATCTATTTGATAGTAACTATAAATATATAATACAGTAAAATATACCTAGTTAACGTTAACGTAATCCCTTTAGTGATTCAAACCGCATAAATAACTATTACAGGCATTACAGTCCCTAATAGTTATGTTCGAATGGTTCCTCGTAACTACACAAATAAATACAGCTTATATTAGAAATGTTGTGGTGTGGTATTCATGGGACCAAAATAATAGTGAAAAAATCATCATCATATATTTGAGTGGAGTAGGTAAGTATTGAAGTTTTGTATGGAGGATCTGATATTTTTTTCGCGATTAAGATGTCATGGAGAAAATTGTTAAGTTCGATGGTCTGTACAACATCCTTAAATATGATCACACATTTCTAAACCAACAATATTGATTCAGTATTATTTAGAATTATAATGTTCTGACGCTAATCTTATGAAATGTTTGCTAGTTGCTTCGACATAGCTACAGCTTCCTAATTAATAACAAAAATACTAAAGTTTACTTTTACATCGAGGAATTTCCTTCACAATCACAATGTTGAAATGAATTTTGTGTTTTTGAGATACCTATATGTCGTCATTTGTGTTATAAAATCTTAATTCTGCAATTATCTCTTTTGAGATAGGTATCCAATGTTGCCATAATCATTATAATTAAGTAGATGAACTGATTTTTAAATCTTAGTTTTTTATAAGCACAGAAGACTGCTGTCAAAATATCACATTTCCTTTAAGATGACGAAAAAGAAACGGATTCCGTTCCATCCTTTGCCGAAAACGACGTAGCCAACGCCAACGTAGGCACCAAATCAACCACAATTAGGAAACCATCCTAGGTCGCTTGCAAACAGAAATCTAGGACAGCTAAATGTACCTTGCAAAACACATCCCATGAGTATATAGTATTATTTTATTATTAACTTAATGACGGGATATCCCAACGTTACCAAAACACAAGAACATTAAAATAAGTTACTCGCCAGAATTACCATTTACTACAAACGGATGCATAAAAAAACTACTTCGTAAAACTATTCGTTATGCATTTATTGTGAGAATATGAAATAACAGTTACGAGCGTTATGTCATAAAGAAAAAAAGAACATGTAAAACTCCTTTATAAGACAACATTCCAAGACAATGGTCAGTTATCGTAGGAATATGCAAATCTTTATAGTTTAGTGAAACACCGCGCGACCTCCCCGCGGCCTCGGCGAATATGACGCAGCATCACACCGCAGAAACTTGACCAAGTAGGAAGAGGAAAATTATCTGGCCACCACATTATAAACATACATGCTATATATACCACATTCCTCTACATGCTACTGAGAATAAGCACTTAATTGGCTTACATGCATTAAGAAACACTTTCATTCTCTTGTTAGTAATTCTCGCCAGCTGTCATAATGATCCGTGTTTTCTCAGAAATATCTTAACATATCCGTCAAACAGTCGTGCCGCTTATCTAGGAAGAATACGCCATTTGCATAATATCTTCAACAATTTTATTATATCCTAAACGTAATAAACATAATTGGAGCGCGGTTGTAAAACAAAAATGTATAATTCCTACATAAAGTGAAATAACAACAAAGGAATTAGTCAGTATACATTGTTCGTCGTAGTTTCATTGGACATGCTGCCTCACTGCTCACTGCCTCCGATGGACGGATGAGATAAAAATAATAATTTCCCACGTTAATTGAGTGCACCGCGGCAGCCTGCGTCTCGCAATCACTTTATTGTTTCAAATCAACAGACAACACCCGGCAAACGTATCTACAACTCGCATCAACCTCGAATTATACAATGAATTAGTATTACTCTATTAATATCGAATTCATAGCGATATCAATCATTAGGATACCTGCCACTAAAAGGTTAATTAAACATTAATTCAACAGTCTTGTATTGTAGTAACAAAAACAAAGAGGTATACAGGTATACGTATAATATATACAGGTATACGTATAATATATACAGGTATACGTATAATAATAAAATACTGATATTAATCCCGTCATTAAGCTGCGACCTTTACCATTCAATTTTTTAATTGTAATGATTAACTGTCTGGGGTTCCTTCACAATCGGCACAATACTGTTCGCGCGGCGTGCGCGCTCACGCATCTCGCTAATAACACCCTGCGCCTGCGCCGCACAATATTAATTATTAAACCCAGCGAAGCTTTATCTGCTCGCCGGCGGAATAGTCTTAATTCTCTTAGTACAGCTATCTACCAACATATCTCATTACAGGACCTTGGCTCGAATACCAACTGTCCGTTGTTTTTATACGCCGCTGTCAATTGAGAAGGTTGTACCGGAGCACTCAATGCAAACATGTTATAGTGTTGTTCGATGCACGCGACTCATGTGCGCACCCGTCACTTGAAAAATTACTCTTAGCAGGTAGATGAACTAGTTATGTCTCTACTCATAATAAATCAAAATTAATTACGGATTCAGATACTTGTTCGGATAGTTTATCACCAGGTCTTGAACGCCCAAGTACCTACCTTGAAATAATTTTTGATCGTACTTACAATTGGCTGATAATTTACAATGTAGCATTTATCTTTGATCTACAAAAAGCAACGAATTGTTGTTCAGCTGCAGCTTGTAAAATAAATGATTGTTGCATTTGATTTTAACTACGTGCGAAATGTAATGCATCGCGCATTAGATGTCGGTGGAGGCCGCCAGACATTGCAAATAACTACTAAGTCGTAACTACGTCACGTTTACGCAAATAGCTAAATAACGAAAACACACTGATTGAGAAGTAAATAGTATCTGAGTGAGCAAAATCCGCCTACTCTGTTATACTTAAAATGTAGACAAGAGGCAAATTAGCAGATTCTAGCTGTATAAGCAACGTCGCGGCGTCTTCATCAAGGTTGTCAAACATTGGCATCACGAACTAATTCATTCGACAAACGCCGATTTCAGTTCAGTCCAAACTCAGAAAAAATAAGGTATTCGGTTCTTTACCTGCGAAAATAAAGCGTTTAACCTCTTGCACTTCTTATTTGATATTCAAATTAACAGCTTTTACATATTAGTAGGTCTACCACTCCAAAACATGACGACGCCATTTTCGCATGTGTTTGCAGATCGATTGTGCAATACTCAGAGCTATTTAGTTTGAAAATTCCTATACTCTGAGCCATAATATTCTGTGAACGAAATGACAAGGCCTAGCTCAGCTCAGCTGCATCTTTTCTCGTTCATCTTCTTGAAACCATCCTGAACCTTAAGTTGTGGAACATTGTATACTTAAAAAAAACTCTGGCAGAAATTGTTTTAATAATACCAGGCAGAATAGAAGTTCCTTTAGACTATTCACTCTAACAGGAATTTAATGAGCCTTCTAAACACACAACAGTGTAAATAAACAATTTAACACAAGTATGTAGATCGTAGTGATGGGCAGTAAATTCTTTGTGGAACAAGTCAAGGTCAAGTTCCGAGCACTTGGCTCTGGCCAGTGGCCACACGTCGGGTTATGTAACCACAGCAACCGGCCGCACTCACGTACTAACAAGCGTTGATTGATCTACTTTTAACAGGCAATAAGTACAAAAAACAACTACAATGTAGCCAGTATAACTCGGCAGACGGCAAAAGAGTGAGCTTCATTTTATGTTCAGAATTTTACATTCTTACTTTGTAAGTGGCGCCCCCATAAAGGTTCAAGTTAAATTGGTGACCGTCTGTTATTATTGTTTTCACTCTCACTGTGTGCACTAGACGACAACAATAATAATATTGTGATCACAAGGGTATAATTTTGAACATTAATAACAAACGAGTAGCTACTTGGTAGTTTATTTGATTTTGTTTCGCTCTTCAGATGAAATCAATACTAAACAACAGCGAAAGAAAAGAGAAGGCTTTTGTGTAGGTAAGTTCTGTGATAAGTTTTTTAGAGAGGAAGCACCCATCACCACATCTTATTTGAAGAATATTATGACACGATCCTATAGAACCACAGAAACCACGTTTTGTTATGGTTTTTAACGGCTAGTCCGTTAGAAACCATAACAAGCACGCAATAACATCTTTAAATCTATTTTATTAATATTAAATTTATATTTACAGTTTGCACCACACATACAATGTATACAACTTACTGTTACTTTCATATCGCAATGATGCTTGTTTAATCAGCTCACTGCTGCAAACATCATTATCGAAGTAAAAAATGGTTTAAAACCGCAGAATAAATTAACGCAACTACTTACCACTTCCTGGCGATTAGTCACTGCAAAAAAAAACAATACCACCTTTCTCTATGACCTCTAAAAAAACTTATCTATTGCGTTATTCACAAATGTTGCATTATTATTTTGAGTGGGCGATTCTGGCAATTTTGATAGGCACTTAAATAAAGTATATGCAAAAAAGATACTTAGGTATAACAAAAAATGCAGCTCTTGACTTTGACTTCTGAAAATCATAAGTTCATAACGAATCACGAATCAATCGATCAATTGGAATGTGGCGGTCACTATTTTTACTTATGACATCTACTATGCATTGTAACAGCGAATCCATTTTCACGCCTCCCCCTTAATACCCAGGCCAAATATATTTTGATATTCGGATAGCTCATGACTAGTCTTTAGCTATCCGAACTTTAACTTTAACCTAAAGTTAATTTCTGGAAGAGCCTTCTTAATAAAAAAAAATCTACTACTTATCAGCCCTCTTATGAAGTTACTTTTGCGGTGTTAACATAAAAATTGATATGCCTACTGTAAACATTTTTTAAAGAAACTCAAGGCTCCGAGTTATTTGTCGTGATGTGCTATGCCAATTTGGCAACCTACTTTACAACATTAACTAGCTATTCTATAGTCAAAAAGTATATCAATTTCGGAATCACGAGATTTTTGCGATCGATACAAAAGTGCATTCCATAATAGCCAACACGTAAACGTAAGTAAATATACCTTCGATTCAATAATCAGAACTCTAAATTTGTCGATCCCGGAATACCGGGATTTTTTGGATACAAAAGTGTAATCCATAATACACACCAAAACACCTCAACACTAAACACCTCAACTTTAGGTAAAGATGCATCCGAATATCCGATATCTACTCATGACCATATAAAGTGGTACCATAAAGAATATGATTAGAACATTTAAATAAAGCAATAATATATATCCGGGATATTTCGCGGGTTAAAGCCATCGATTTACATCTATGGTTGAACCTAGAATATTCAAATACCTGGCAGTGTTTTTCTTCACGATTTCGAAATGGACATTAGCTGCAGTAAAGGTTCCAGACGGTGCGAAAGAATAGTACCTGAAAGGACTCAGGCTAAGCGTATGCTGAGACGCAGGTGACGCAGCACAGCACAGTTCAGATTTTGCAGGGTAGGGCAGGCGAGGCAGACATAGGCCGCGAGCGTATGCTGCGACGCAGCTACACAGACACACTCCCGTCCTAGCTAGTACAAACAATAGACGGCTGTGCTGGGTTACCTGCGTCTCAGTAAAAAAACAAGTGACGACCTGCACGCGTCGCGCAGAAATCTGTGCCGGCTCTACAACGAGACGCAGAGCAGAGCATGTCTCTGCGTCGCGCGTGCCTGCGCCACAGCGTACGCTATTGTCACGTTACGTTCAAGCATTACAAAATCTGCTCTGCCCTACACTGCGTGGACCTGCGTCACCAGCATCTCAGCATACGCTTAGCCTTAGATTTTTGCCCAGCCTTTGCCCAGCAGTGGGTCAGTAATGGCTAATTTAAAAAAAGGCTCAGAAATTGAAGGTGAAAGAATAGTCATCAACGTTTAGTCAATATATCACCTTCCTCAAATTCTGCTATTGCGATCTCCAGATTATACGTGACTAAAATCATGCGATCTCATATTTTATGCAATATATCCTTAAACGTTCCAAACTAAACAGTCAAAGTATGACACATTATAAATGCCGATGTATTACGAAACATTTTGAGGATGTGCCGTCATTTTGTGCCGATCAAAGGGCCATGCGTGAGCGCCGATCTTCCGAGCGTGCCAAAAGTCACGCATGCGTGCTGAGCCTGCGGTCACGTACACTAACAGCTTAATTCACGTACATAGAACTCACCTACGGCGGTTTAAATAAATAGATAATATAATAAGAATCACTATTATAAACTTGCGAAATACCACTGCTCCTATAATTGCCTCTATCGACGACATATACAATCTACATAATATCTTATTGTAAAAAAAAAACTGGCCATTATTTTGGGGATTATTAAGGCTCCTACGCATAGTGCGGACAAGCCGCGGTGCGCCAAAACAAAGGAGTGCCGCTCGGCAAAAGCCAAGGTCCGTGCCGCCGGAACTGTGTGTAGCAGCCTTAACAAACCCCAAACAAAAAGGGCAGAACATTTTTTTTTATGATGAAATTTGGATTAAACCCATTAATACAATAAAAAATAATTTATTATTTGAATTTACCCAAATCTTTCGAAATAAGTAGGTACATACTAACCTATCGAAAATCAGTAGGAACATCCTAAAAGTTGGCAACGTCGCAAATAACAAACAAAATATTTACCTGTTTTGATTGATAATATGAGTATTACTGAATAGAAATAAGAAATGTGGCTAACTAGAGAACTAGAATATTAATAATGAATTGCAATTATATCATTGAATTTGATGTTGTACCCATTTTAGGTGTAAAAAACGGATTTGGAAAGTTTCCAAATAGTTTTTTTACATCTAAAACTAAACATTCGGTGTTACGATATTAATTATTGCATTTCATAATCAATATTCTAGTTCGCTAGTTAGCCACATTTTTTATAACCACATAGTAATATTGCTAAATTAATCAAAACAGTGAAATATTTGACATCTATTTGCGACGTTGCCCACCTTCAGAATAAACGCTCTTAATATGAAATCAGAATACTCGGTAAAGCGTATCGCGTCTACTAAATATAGTTCCATTATAAAGCACTTGAACCTTCAAACAGCAGATCAAAGGTGAACCACAATAAAATTAACTGCCAGTTCGTTCTGCCGGTAAATATTTTATTCGCAAGGACGAACATCCGAAATTAAGGCAGTAACACAGAATAGTACAGAAGGCGCACTCAGCATTTTAGTTATGAAGCTACAAGTACGCAGCGGGCTCGTCTTGTCGGGCCAACTCAGTGAGCGTAACGTAGTCCAAAGATATAAGAGTTACACGATCGAAAGAGAGGCAACTTCCAGGTGAATATAACTGTATGTAATTAGCGCTGTGCGACCTGTATTGCACTTTATTGTGTCGTAACAAGAGTCGCTTTTTTAGGGTCCCGTAGTAAACAAGGAACCCTTATAGTTTCGCCATGTCCGTCTGTCTGTCTGTCTGTCCGTCTATCTGTCCACGGCTTAGCTCAGAGACGGTTAGTACTAGAAAGCTGTGATTCATTTGGCATATGTATACATATTAATCATGCCGACAGTGGTAAAATAAAATCAAGAAAACATTTTTTTTAGGTTACCTCCCCTACACGTAAAGTGGGGATGTTTTTTTTCCCCTCATCTACCCCATGTTGTGGGGTTTCGTTAAAATGGTTTTGACAAATTAACAATATTTTTGAAAGACCTCAAAAATATTGTTAATTTGTCAAAACCATTTTGGAGAAACGTTTTTTAGAGTCAAGTGTGTGTCCGGGGGGGACTGCCCCTTCTAGCTAAATGGTTGTACTTGGACTTGTGAAAAAATTCACAGCAGTAGTATATACTCGTATAACGAAATTAAAACGAAAACTATGAGAGCTAGGTAGGCTGTACAGGTTAACGAAAATAATCACCAACTTAAATTTGCAATTTGAAAAACATGATCTCCCATACATTCCGTATGGGAGAACACGTTTTTCAACTACAATGTTAAGTTTGTTCTTGGGATAAATTCATCCCAACTACGGAGCCCTTCATTGTGCGTAGTCCGACACGCACTTGGCCGGTTTTTATTTAAATGGTTTTACGGAGTGAACCATCTGTAATAATCTTTGGCAGTACACTGTGTTTGTTGTCTACCTATACATTTTATAGTCACCGGGAATACGTCGATATCACTATAATTACGCTGCAAGTGCAAATTACTGCAGTTAATAACCGCAGGCATGCATAAGACCGCCTAGTGCAGAAATTCTCGTAATGCAAAACGATAATGTTTAAACTTTAAAGATACTACCTACTTACCAATGCCTATATGGAGTGGCTACAAACAGTTAACCTGAACAGACGAATCTACATAGACGAAACGGTGAGACAGTTTGTAGACCGTATCTTCCGCACATAATACAGTTTTTTAACACGTACAGTTCCGGGTGCCCTCCTGGAGGGTTCACCTAGTTGCATATTGGACGCCGGGAGCCCTCACGGAGGGCTCATTTTAAATGTAAGTTTTTCTTAGCGTATACAGCATTATAAACCGTGAAAATAAAACCTGATTTATATTTTAACAAGATTTATTAGTATATGAGTTAGTTTTAAAATCAAAGCAGTTTGTTTAACTTTTATTGAATTTTTTGTTCACGGTTACAAATATTCACAAAAAATTTAAAAGATTGGAAACTACGTATAGCGACAAGACCCCCTGAAAACACTATTTTACTAGTGTTTTATAACACGGTTTTAAACCTAATGCCGTTGACCGTCCGCGATGGTTAACTTTAGCGCAAACGTAATGCCGGCAACCCTCCCGGAGGGTTCACTTCCAATATGTATGGCGGCATGGCGTATGAGTTCTATGAAAATGGGTGGAGTCGAAAGTGTTACCTGATTCACACATCGCAGTCCAATGCATGATTTAATAGTATATGCGGTCTGTTCCATTGTTTTAACTATTGAGTCTGCATGTTCGAGTGAACCTGTTAAAGACGTGAGACGAACCTATAGGGAGCTTTAAAGTTTAAATAGGTAATTGAATCCCTCCGATAAATCTATGAATCTCCGACAGTACGAAGGTACATCTTTGTTCCGCCAGCAGCCTGTTTTGCCTAATAGGAAATGTTAACTGGCTACTGATAATGATCGGCGACCTTTCGAACACAATGCCCATTTAAAAGCTGAAAGGAGGTGATCGCGTGTTCTTTTGAGCCAAGTAAATTTTCTTATGTGCTAAGTAGTGGTTAATTAAAAGCGGAACGATGGAAATAAGAGAACATTAAACACGTTAATTCTCTTTTAAGTAGCTAATTGTTGCTTTACTATTTTTCAAACGTTGTGAGCAGTTCTAAATAGCATACGATTGTACAAAAACGGAATGATGATCGTAGCTCGTACGTGCACAGCTACATATAAAGCTATACATTTCCTGTTTATGCTGCTCTCGCATTGTAGGGGATTTCCGTACATTGCGAGGTCAGCTTATACTGGAAATGTATACCTTGATGTGTAGCTGTGTGTACAATTATGATTTAGGCCCTAAACGACAAGAGTACATAGTAAAATTGAGTTTAGTGAGATCACTTTATGCATACCATACATAAACTGACGCCTTTTTTCCTGGGGAGTAAGCAGAAACTAACACCATGTGGTACGATTCGTAGGCTTAGTTTACAAACTAAGTTTTCCGTATGGTTTTTACGTCGACGATCTTTACATTAGCAGTTCTTTGGCTCCGTCTTCGTTCATTCAAAACACGTTTGAATAATACTTTATACCTAATATGTGACGTAGGCATGTAGTTATGTACTACGTCACGTATTTCAAAATAATACTCAAGAGTAAGTAAGTTCTCTGCTCATTATAATATCACTAAACAATTCTTTAGCATAAAGAGTGTGTTACGACATTGTCCCTTTGCCCAATTGTACAGCAGTGTGTAAGCTGTGTATTTGCTTAACCATTATAGTTTTACAAAGAATATTGGTAAAGAACAATTAGCTGACAGTGCAATCAAGTTATCAAGTGTCGTCGCAAGGTTATCACTTCGTAACTTAAGTACGTGTTTGACACTTGAAGCATAAGCCATGACAAGAACTTTACTTAACACTTTCGACTGCACCCATTTTCATAGAGCTCATACGCCATTCCGCCTTACATATTGCAAGTTGACTCCAGGAGGGCACCGGAATTACGTTTGCGCTCAAATTAACTCTCGAGGAGGGCCAGGATTAAAATCTTATTAAAATATGCAAGTTATTTTAGTTTCACAGTTTATAATGTCCAATTATCTAAGAAAAACCTACATTTAAAATGAGCCCTCCGGGAGTGCTCCTGGCATCCCATATGCAACTTAGTGAACCTTCCAGGAGGGTTCCCGGCACTGAACGTGTTAAGGCTCCCGTCCCAGGCGCGACGCGACACTGTTAGAACAAATTTCGTAAAGTTTTCATAGAAATTGTTCCACAAGAGTCGCGTCGCACGGTGGATCGAAAATCGGCTGTAGAAGACATAGGATCTCGATTTCTTAAATGTTATTTTTTTTGCTGGAAATGACTTCTGCTGATCATTACTGTTCTATAAAATGTCATATGAAGTAAATGTGTGCACAAATGGAAGAGTTATAATTTTTATAAGAAAAAAATGTATGGAGCTAGTATGAAAAATCGAATTATCTCCTAAACGGCATGTTTAACCGTAATATCCTTGGAGGTGGTCATAGTGCTAATTATTTATAATTTTTTGGTTGCAGATTTGACGAAAAATTTCATGCCGTTTTTTTTTAAAAATCGTCAAAATATTTTCATTTGTTTTTTCATATGAAACGATTCCTTTTAGTGTTTATGTTGAAGAACACGGACTTTTAACTACACGTAACATAAAATAGCATCACTCCTATATTTCCGAAGGAGTTGGCAGAGGTTTATAGTACACCCACACGTAGACAACTATGCTTGAGCTAGATATTTATCAACACATCATTCATGAGTTTTAAAACTTTTCATACAACCAAATTACCAATTGTTTACTCTTCTAATGAGTCCGAAAAGAAGTAACTACACTGATTAGGTCTTCTAATGAGTCTTTATAGGTGATTTAATGATTTTCAATATCTCACGACACTGCCAACTATGGATTACATTCAACTTTTCCTGATAAGTAAGCTAATTTGTTAATTAGCAGTGCTATGAGTTCTAAGAATAGTTGTGCTACCTGTGCTTAGCAAAGCCTACAGAAATGAACCGTTTAGATGCTGTAACATCAAAAATTGTGTGTTCTGACCTGTATGAATTTGGCTTGTCATCCCTACACGCCCGTATAAATTGTATGGAATGTCTGTTACACATTGCATACAGGCTCGACTTCAAACGGTGGGCAGCGAGAAGTGATGAGCACAAAGAAATGCTACAGACAAGGAAGAAAATAATTCAAAATAAATTCAAAGATGAGCTCAATCTGTTGATTGATATAGTAAAACAAGGCTCGGGAACCACCAATGACGGGAATACTGCAAGAAAATTCTTTGAGTTTCCTAATAAAACCGCAGCTATAACCGGTTTGGATGAAGACCTCATCAAAAGATTTGCTGTAATTTTACAAGCAATTACGTCTGGAGAGCAGGTCGATATAATAAAATTTAGAGATTAGGCCCGCAAAACAGCAGAAAAGTACGTATTATTATACAACTGGTACTACATGTCGTCAACCGTTCATAAATTATTAATCCATGGGGCTGACATGATTGAGAAAAATAATATTGTGCCGATTGGGACTCTCTCGGAAGAAGCCTCAGAGTCTCGAAACAAAGATTTTAGGAGGTTTCGAGAACATCATTCGCGGAAAAGAAGCAGGCAGGATTCCAATTAAGACATTTTAAATATGCTTGTTGTTTCTTCGGATCCTTTGCTAAGTGCACAAAGGCCTAAGTTAGATGCCA
Source organism: Agrochola macilenta (assembly GCA_916701695.1). Lineage (NCBI taxonomy): Eukaryota > Metazoa > Arthropoda > Insecta > Lepidoptera > Noctuidae > Agrochola > Agrochola macilenta. Next base: position 14,385,955 of record OU753562.1, read on the forward strand.
AGAAAAAGCAGAGCTTTTTTGCTGAAACTCTCGACTTAATTCAATTTCAGGAAACTGAGTTCGAGTTTTTGGATATATCCAATCTGGATGCTGACTCAGAATTGGAGTCTGACAACGAGAGTGATAAGGAAAATTTGTAAAAAATTATATATGTACTTATTTGTAAATTTGTATTTGAGTCTGTTTGGGTTTTTTTTTTGTAATATTTAATGATATTTTGTCTTTTTTTTTATTTATTTTACAAATGCTTAGTATTAATTCCTTAAATTAAATTATTTTGTATATAAAATAATTTTATATGTTACTTAAATAAGAGTTTGATAATCTTTTTTTATTTAAATTAATAAAAATGTGTCAAAAAAACAGCAATTTTTTAATTTATTTTTTCTTGTTTTGTGTGTTCTTAATATTTGGGTTAATAACATATCGAACTTTTTAACTTGGACACTAAAAGGGATCGTTTTACATGTAAAAATAAATAAAAATATTTCGACGATTTTTTAAAAAAAACGGCATTAAATTTTTCGTCAAATCGGCAACCAAAAAATCATAAATAATTAGCACTATGACCACCTCCAAGGATATTACGGTTAAACATGCCGTTTAGGAGATAATTCGATTTTTCATACTAGCTTCATACAAATTTTTCGTAAAAAAAATATATTTCCTTCGTTTTTGGGCAGAATTAACTCGGGTGTCATTTTTGTACATAGTAATGATCAGCAGAAGTCATTTCCAGCAAAAAAAATAACATTTAAGAAATCGAGATCCTATGTCTTCTACAGCCGATTTTCGATCCACCGTGCGTCGCCGTCGGGCGGTCGCGTCGCGCCTATCTGCGAAGGCTTTATTTGTGCCTATTGTGTTTATTGCATGTGTAAGATATCAATGAATGAATAGGAAGTATTAAAGGTTGAGATCATTATTATTTAGAAGGTTCTTTAAATTAATCAAATAACTATGCCTAAAGTGAGATCAAGTCCAATAGTGAACTACCTTACAGTGACCGATCAGATATGTCTGATTATGCCTCTATAAAATGTTGATCTTACCCCACCAGACCAACACAATATCTTGTTGAAAAAGTATAGAGCACTTTGCCGAATGAACTACATTTCTCAATGCGTGAAATATCAAAATCACAAAGATTGCAAGTTGAACGACTTGTCTCTGCCCTTTATTGCCAACAATAATAACTAACATCACGCATTTCGCAAGCCGTAATAAATTGTACGAGAGAACACATTAAAATGTTTAATGTTCCACATTAAGGTACTCAAAAAACGGTCATCAGGAGGGTCAACGACTACAGACAAACAAAAACCACGGCGAGCCGATGGCCTGCAACTAGCTTATAATATAAAAACCGTATAGTACGACAGATTTCATTGGACGATATTATCGCCAAACACGATCACTTCCGATGAAGTGCAACTTGCATTTAAACGAACACGTAGACTTGACAGGCTCCTTAAAAGAACATTATGCGCTTCTGAGATGCGCTTACATTCTGAAAGTGGCCAAAGGCGCAAATAGATGTCAAATATTCCTCTGTTTTGATTAATTTGACAATATTGCTGTTTGGAAATAAGAAATGTGGCTAACTAGCGACCTAGAATATTTATTATGAAATGTAATAATATATATCGTAACACCGAATATTTAGTTTAAGATGTAGAAAAGGTATTTGGAAACTTTCCTTTACTTATTTTTTACACTTAAAACGGGTACAACATCAAATTCAGTGTTATAATATTGCAATTTATTATTAATATTCTGGTTCGCTAGTTATCCAAATTTCTTATTTCCATAATGCCAAATTAATAAAAACAGGTAAATTTTTGACAGCTATTTGCGACGTTGCCAACTTTTAGGATAAACGGTCTTATTAACTCGTCATTGGAGCTAAATCAGCGATTGGGTAGTTTAGGTCATTCGATTCGGAGCATCGATGAAACCTTTAACTTATAATACTGTACCTACTATACGTGTCTTTGTCATAATAATACGACGATACGTGACACGCATCTATTATGTGCTCATAATCTTCTTAAGGAGCAAGGCTGAGTCACTGATGGAGGCAAGGTACTTCGTCCCCGGTGCCCTCGACTTCGAACGACCGTGACAGGTCCATGACCACACTTGGAAGTCATCTGATATGGACAAAGAGGCGTTTTCCTGATCCGAGAGCAGAAGATTAATGTGACGTGCACGTACTGTTCCTTGATTTGATTTGTTCTCTGAACAATGCCGTGTTTTTCAAGGAAAATGTAGATTTTATTTAAATTAGAAATAACATCATTAATAGTCTAAAGTAATACAATTAAAGTTTTATCGTCCAGTACCTGGGCGACCGATCTCGGCTCTGGTGAAAATAGAGAATGCTCATTTAATAGTATAGGAAAGTTAATACTAATTCCATGTATAGTACATACTAATTCTATGTTGCCATGATAGCAGGTACTTACAAATTCCATGCTGCCATGATAGTAGGTACATACTAATTCCATACTGCCTTGTCATTATTCTAAGGTAGCCATCTTGTTCTAAAGTTTGGGCGACCGAGCTCTGCTCGGATGAAAAGACGGAGAAAACGAATTTTCCCAGATATGAAACCTAGCTAGATCGATTTTTCGTCCCCGTAAACACCTATATTGCAACTTTCATTAAAATCCAGAGAGCCGTTTCCGAGAACGTGATTACAAATATATATATACACAAATATTGCTCGTTTAATAGTATAGTATTTATTGTAACAATGGTCAAGGTAACTCTTTTTCCCTTTGATTTTATCAGTTAGGTGCGTTTAAATACAAGTTTATAACTAAAGTTCAAATCACTAGGTATACGCAATATTCGAAAAACGATTAGCTAGCGTGACCTAAAGATTGGAAATAAATCAATTGGTCGCAAACTTCGCAATCGTATTTATTAATTAGAAATAACCCAACATAGGCTCTGCTGGCGGTTCCATACATACATTAACTTAATGTTACACATTACATACATAACACCACGCCTGTAACACCAGAAGGGTTAGGCAGAGGTGTACCTATAGTACATCTACATTTTGCCAGTTATGATTAAGGCAAAAGCGGCAAGGTAGCCCGCGAAATTCAAATGTTGTTACGTTTTTTGCAATTAGCAGGTCAGTATCATGTTGTAAGTTGATTTAAATATGATTCGCGGCTGTATCAAATGTAAATTTATAGAATGGTAATCATAAAAATGATCAATACAACTCTCTAAGTTCATATAATTCCATTGAATGACTATTTCATGAAATCATGCGACATTTAACCATTGTGCTTACTTATAAGGAGTTGTATTCCTGATTGTAATGATTACAATTATGTAAAACCATATTTGTTACGGTCGCGAATCATATTTTAATCAACATAAAACCTGACACTGACCTGCAAAATGCAAAAAACTAAAGAAAATTTCAATTTCGCGGGTTATCTTAGCGCATGCCCCTTAAGTCCCATGTAATAGGGGGCGAGCCTATTGCCATCAACCGGACAAAAATCCAGACTGCAGGCTGCTACTGAGAAATTCCTGATAATCAATCTGCCTAGCCTTTTCCCAACTATGTTGGGGTCGGCTTCCAGTCTAACCGGATGCAGCTGAATACTAGTATTTTACATGGAGCGACTGCCTATCTGACCTCCACAACCCAGTAACTGGGTAATACGATACCCCTTGGTAAGACTGGTTGTCAGACTTTCGGGCTTCTGACGACCCGTAACGACTGTCACAGATCCACGAATGACAGCCGGGACCAACGGCTTAACGTGCTTTCCGAGGCACGGAGGAGTCTCGGTATGTAAAGATGGTCACCCATCCACAGACCAACCCCGGTAAGTGTAGCTTAACCTGATTGATCGACCCGTGCAGCATTGAGAAATTCCTGATAGAAAAACCGAATTACACTTTGCTCGAACCCAGAACTTCATGCTCAGCAGTAGCACTTTGCGATCATAACACGAACGAGGTAGTATTAGAAATTGTATGATACAGTAACTAATTTAATATAACATCTACGTTCGCGTAATCTGACGGTTGTGATCGCCCTTGCTATCACCGATGGACACACAAGGCTATTGAGGCGACCTTCCTCAGAGCACAATGACCCCAGCTTGGCTTCCGGGAGCTACAGGGCAAGGTTTCTGACTTGGAGCTTAATTCTTAACAAATTGGTGTTGATAATGATGCCGGTCGTTTGAGCGCGATGTAGGCGGACAAGTGACGTTTGTATGTATGTGAATACTATTATTTAGTCGTGTCTGATGGATATTCTTTTCTTAATTGCTTCCCAGATAAAGCCTCAATGGTAATCACTCAATCCTCGTTTAACACTTTCGACTCCACCCACTGTTCATAGAACTCATACGCCATGCCGCCATACATATTTGAAATTAATCCTCCGGGAAGGTTGCTAAAGTTAACCATCGCGAACGGTCGACGGCATTAGTTTTCAAACTGTGTCATAAAACACGAAAAAGAAGTAAAATAGTGTTTTCAGGGGGTTTTGTCGCTATACGTAGTTTTCAAGCAACAAACCAAATCAACAAACAACCAATGTTTTATCTATCTATCTATCTATCTATCTATCCAACCTTTTAAAATTTTAGTGAATATTTGTAACAGCAAACAAAAAAAACAAAAAAAAACAAAAGTGCTTGGATTTAAAACCAACACGTATACTAATAAATCTTGTTAAAATATACATCATATTTTATTTTCACGGTTTATACTCGTAATGCTGTATTCGCTAAGAAAAATCTACATTTAAAATGAGCCCTCCGCGAAGGCTCCCGGCATCCCATAAGCGACTAGGTGAACCCTCCGGGCTCCCGGAATAAACGTGTTAAATATTTTTACTACCAAATCTAAATATAAACTTTTCGAATTCGATTCTCAAATTAATATGGAAAAGTTTAAAATAATCAAACAAAATGTTCAAGTGCACACACTTCACATGCAGTTAACTTTTGGTTTATTTACCATTTACCACACAAAAATTGCGTTTTTTCGATACGATTACAAGGTAGTACAGAAATAACTTTAATTTTAAACTTGACCATGAAAGTGAACTCTACACTACTGTTTTATTTCAATAAATAGATATCTATATAAGTTATTATGATGTCTGACATAATCTTTAAAAGGTAAACTAATAACTAAATTTTTTTTGGGTGACCACTGAAAATCAGCGCTGTGCTGTGGGTCTCCATAGCACAGCATCATGCTGGGTGGAAGCCTTCTTGTCACAGTCATGACGTGCCAGCAGCTGCCGACTATTTCTGTTTTGTGCTCGTTATTGTATTGTTATTATTTTGTTATCTACTCGAGTTTTATATATATTTTTATGCACGTGTTTCTGTGGCAAATAAACTTATTTTTCTTTCTTTTCTTTCTTTCTTAAAATATGGTGCCTGGTCGTCCTGCTGATCTTGGTTTTGTTATTGTTATTAGTAATTCACTGTTTTATTTTACCTCGATGGTCCTAGTTTATCATTTATAACTTCCAGTTACAGCTATATGTAAGCGGGCACGCCTTTTATGGCCTGGAGGCTTTCATTTGTTTTTTTTTTTTTTTATATCTGCCTGAGTATATAATAGAGTTCTCGATGTTTTTTGGTTGGTATATTGGCGTGTGCTAGCTGACATATGGCTTATAATTTATAATTTAAAATTATGTTTTGTGTTGCGTAATGTAAATTATTTTGCATACATACATATAGAATCAATTGTTTCTAACTGAACAGACAGCTGTGCGGCTGGGGAGTTTGTTGCGCCACTTCTTCTTCCCAGCTAAAGCACTAGGAAGTGGTGAAGGATGGGCGTTTTGGGGGACTGTCTTATGTAATTTTGGCGTTCGAAAAGTGCTGATTCTCAGTCTAGTTTGATTAAATGACTTTTGTTTTTTTTTTAATTTTATCTTTTTTTTTTTTTATATCTTAATATGAATTAGAATCGTCGTAGGTTATCTAGTCGTGCCCATTGGCCGCCATGTTGGAAGCCGTATGAAGAAAACGATCATCAATATTATATACGTTTATGTAGACCTACCTACATAAACGTATATAATATTGATGATGATGATAAGTTACACCCAAATATGCCAAGTATTTACACTTACTTAAATCTATTACAACCAATTCAGCAAAATTGCTGTAATGTCTAAAAGCAAGTCTGGACTATGTTCAGCGTTATGCGTTAATACAATAGGGATGATGCCAGGGTAAAATAAAAAAACTAGTGAGTCCGTCAGTCAGATAATAAAAAAATATTAGACACCTATTTTTTGCTTTATCATATGAATAAAAAAATACTTAGATATAACGCATTTTAAGTTGGGGAGTGGGGGTCGCTACGTCACTAGTATGTATAAAATCTACATACTCGTGACGTCATGGCACATTTACCTCAATGTATCGCCGTCTATCTTTAGATTACGTAAAAAAAGAAAAAATACGTGTCCAATATTTTTTTTATAATCTCAAAGATGGACTAAAAAAAAATTTTTTGTCATCATCCCTATTGTTGTAAAACGGTATACCAACATGACACACAATGGGCCAACACATGGACAATAAGCATTGAGAGGTACTGCATCATTCTGCTCGTACTCAAGTAACTCAACATCGTACATCACTCGGCTATACAAAGAGAAAGCCAAGCCACAATGTACGTAACTGTTGGCAACAGATCATTCTACCAATATCCATGAAACAGACCACATTATGCACAAACTGCTGTATTTAATCACTATAACAAAGATACAGAAATTGCTGTTTGTAGTACAATAAACTTGAAACTACGTAACCATTGTTTAAACATACAATTATATGCATAATTTTAGTACAATTATATTCGGAGGCGGTAAAGAGCTTTTTATGTACAAGTACATTATTATCCCATTTATAGGCCAACGGGTTATTAACAAGAATTAAGTGACAATTTATATTAACTGAACAAAAGCTAAATAATACATGTAATTTACTGCTCAAGTGTTCACCCTTGAACTTTGCAAACCACTTCATTATAATAGCACCGGTATGCACACACATACTGACAGAACAGAAGAAACATATTTTTTTGCGTTCCGTAGGAAGCTTGCAAAAACGGCAAGATTTGATTCATGTCGTCACGTTCAGTGCCGGGAGCCCTCCTGGAGGGTTCACGTAGTGGCATATGAAATGCAGGGAGCCCTCGCGGAGGGCTCATTTAAATTTAGGTTTTTCTTAGCGAATATTATAAACCGTGAAAAATCTGATGTATATTTTGACAAGATTTATTAGTAGGTTTAAGCGTTGGTATTAAAATCCAAGCATATTTTACTTATTTATTTATACAAATATTCACAAAAAAATTAAAAGATTGGAGACTACGTATAGCGACAAGACAAGACTCCGAGACCGAGAACGTTTTATTATAACATGTTTTTAAACCTAATGTCGTTGACCGTCCGCGATGGTTAACTATAGCGCAAACGTAATACCGGCAGCCCTCCCGGAGGATTCGCTTTCAATATGTATGGCGGCATGGCGTATGAGTTCTATGAAAAGTGAGTGGAAGTCGAAAGTGTTCATCAAACCGACATTTCCATGTCGGACCAAACTGAAGAAGTGATGATCACAGATTGTCCCACAAAATTCTGGACCATCTGTGAACTCAATACTTTATTTCTTAAGCTATTTTGTATCTGAAATGATCTTAATTTATGATTTAAACTGATACTGCTAGCCGACATTCTACTACAAACATTAAGCATCTACAAACAAAACCTTAACGAATCAATTAACATAAAACTGTAGCAAACTTGTGCTAAATAATATTTCATTCATATTCGTCCTCGTCATGTAAATAAACTGCCACAGATAACTAATTTAACACGTTCAGTGCCGGGAGCCCTCCTGGGGGGTTCACCTAGTCGCATATGGGAAGCCTGGAGCCCTCGCGGAGGGCTCATTTTTAATATAGGTTTTTATTGGCGAATACGGCATTATAAATCGTGAAAATAAAATCTGATGTATATTTTAACAAGATTTATTAGTAGGTAGGTATATGCGTTAGTTTTGAAATCCATTTTTTTTTACGTGGTTACAAATATTCACAAACAATTTAAAAGATTGGAGACTACGTATAGCAAGACCCCCTGAAAACACAATTTGACTTCGTTTTATAACACGGTTTTAAACCTAATGCCATTGACCGTCCGTGATGGTTAACTTTAGCGCAAACGTAATGCTGGCAAACCTCCCGGAGGGTTCATTTCCAATATGTATGGTAGCATGGCGTATGAGTTCTATAAAAAGTGGGTGGAGTCGAAAGTGGCATCGAAACAATACAGTTCCGCTATGCATTTGTTAATAAGAACACTGAGTGACCATCGACACATGACTAAACAATTATAAGTTTCAAAGTCGTTTACAATTTGCATAATAAGAAATAATCATCATATAACTGTAACATTCTTTTGAATACAGTTTTTCATCAGGCATGAAGGTCTCCGCAAATGGTTTTAAAAGAAATAAACATAACACATAGTAGTCAAATTGTATTTACAGCACGAAGCAAATAGTATCGTGTTTAATTCGTACTTGAACTTCTTTATTTTCCGTTAAAAATAACGTTTCAATCTTGAGATGTTTATGTGTTTGTTCATCTGTGAATGTGGATACACAGACTATTAATCAACTGTAACTAAAATAAATTCGTTGTCATCATGTAAAGCTTGTATAGACACAAATACTCGTATAATTTCAGATTGCATAAGCATGTACCAGATAAGTTGGCAAATAGGGCCTTAATCGTAACCAGTTCTCCTCCACGAAGGTTAAATATGTTCTGTAAAATAAGAAATGAACCAACCTCGTTGGAATACTTCGGAGACATTTCTTCCGGTACGCACCCACTGGCAACTTAATCTTATCATCGGGCATCACAACACTTCCGACAAACCACTCCACGTGCCTTAATTTATGTCAAGAACTGTATTTCAATAGAGGTCAAGTCAATAGTTTGTTATTGATTGAACATTTGATTGTATTCAATCGTAAGCTATTAAAAAAAAACAATTAAGTTTTTGAGAATTTTCCGACGAGTAGGACTCAAGTGGTAATATTACTAGATGTCATTCAACCCGTCTTGGGTAGAAATAGCGATCGAAGCCAAGTACAGCAGCCTGAACGAGTGATTAGTGTGGTGTTTAGTACATAGTTTTGTACTCAGTATTGCGTGGTACTAATGGGGAAGGTTACTGTCATTCGTGGATTTTTGACAGTCGTTACGGGGCGTCAGAAGCCCGAAAGTCTGACAACCAGTCTAAGGCCTGTCCATTGAAGCGGAGCGACGCAGCGGAGAGGAGAATGGCAGCGAAGCGGAGCGAAGTTGCGGACAGTGTCTGTCCATTTATGTGGAGCGGAGTTACGGACTGTGCGGAGCGAGGTAGCGGAGCGGTGTTGCGGACTGTGCGGAGCTAGACCGAGTTCACGCGACGAGTAATAATTCCCCGCTCCGGTTCCCCGCTCCGTTTCTCCGCTCCGCTTCCCCTCTCCGCTTCTCCGCTCCGTTTCCCCGCTCCGCTTCCCGGTTTTGTATGAATTTTTAAACTTGTTCGCATATCCCGGTCCACTGAACCGGAGCGGAGGTTTTATGCAATTCCATTGGTTAATATTGGCACACCGCTACTCCGCTCCTCTCCTCTCCGCTCCAGTGGACAGGCAGCCTTACCAAGAGGCATCGTATTACCCATTTACTGGGTTGTGGAGATCAGATAGGCAGTCGCTCCATGTAAAATACTGGTATTCAGCTGCATCCGGTTTGACTGGAAGCAGACCCCAATATAGTTGGGAAAAGGTTAGGCAGATTTGTTGACTAATAGGCAAGGTTCTGAGTATTTTTTAAGTCCGAACAATCTACTTGTTCCCCAACGTTTTATTTTCTGAAATTGTTTGGGTAACTCAAATGCAGAGAAGAAGGAAAAATCCAAACTGTGTCTTGATGCAACTGTTTAACAAAATACAGATACATTGCTGCAATGGCTATCTGCATACGAATCACACAATTGTAGTCCTTGCAGCTTTTACTAAACGCGATTTGCTCCGTATTTCACACTCAGTGGGTTTGTTACGCAAAGCAAAAGCATACAATCTCGGAGCATCGCGAACAGTTTATTATTTAATTAGTGGTTGAACTGAGTGCACCATAAGGCGTAAGGCAACTACATCCGTTTCCCGAAGGCGAAGCGACGCGGGAGTGTTTCACAACTCCTGCGCATTCCGGCCGCGTCACAGCGCCGAGATACGATACCTTTTGCGACACTCTGTGTGTTTTCTGAATTATAAAAAGGTTTTTTTAGTTAACTTGAGTGTCTTTGAGAACTGGTGTTAATGTTTTATTGTAGCTTGCTTTAAATTGTTATAATTAAAGTGGAAACCAATGGTTTATAATGGTGATAATCAATCTCTAAATGATTTCCTCCAATAAAGGGTGAGTTGGCTAAATTATAATTCCATGGCCATAAGAGCGTTCATCCAAAAACTTGGCAACGTCGCAAATAGCTGTCAAATATTTACATGTTTTGATTAATTTGGCAATATTATGGGCTGTATGGAAATAAGAAATATGGCTAACTAATGAACTAGAATATTAATAATGAAATCCAATTATAACACTGTATTTGAGGTTGTAATCGTTTTTGGTGTAAAAAAGGCATTTGGAAAGTTTGCTAATACTTTTTTTACATCTATAACTAAATATTCGGTGTTATGATATTAATTACCTATTGCATTTCATAATCAATATATTATTTCACTAGTTAGCCATATTTCTTATTTTCTTACAGATTATTTCCTTATATTGCCAAATTAATCAAAATAGCGAAATATTTGACAGCTATTTGCGACGTTGCCAACTTTTTGGATGAACGCTCTTAAACACAACACCTGTTAAACGTATTAGTAGTCACAGATTGTACCTACCTATATAATGCTGTTTATTAATCATTAGCTGTAGTCACAGCTGTACCTTCAGTATCTGCATAGATGGATGACAACCATCTCGTAAATCTTGCGACAAGTCCCATCACTAAAATGGGAAGTGATGTGCTAATCTAGCCAACTTAGCCTGGTACAGCCATAACGATAATTTTATTGAGGACATATACAACCAAACTCGTTTACGAATACAATTTAATGCTAGTAGGTATAAACATCTACAGCGGCATCACATAAATCTGCTGCACTGAATATTCGTGTCAAGTACGAAACTAGTCTTATTAACATAGAGCAGTTAGTAGTCTGTGGTAGGACCGACACCGAGCAATCCGCACCTACCCTTAACTTGTATCTATGTTGCATCCAAGGATATTTACATAATTATGATTTATTTACATTAGCATGATCATGAAGCATAATGCCTTTAATCTGAATACTAATCCATATGTATGTATGTATGGAATGTATCTCTAAAATGCTGATGACATTCGGTTAACCGCTTCGTAGGTTATGTTTGATTTTAATTACTACGTTCCGTTAATGTTCCTACCAATTTGTTACTCCAGTAGAAATTATTATGATAAGATTAATTCAAATTGGTTTTTGAATTTACCTTATTTAATTAGCATTCAGTTAAGCCTTTAGATCCCGTTTCGATTCCTTTTATGTCCACTAGTGATCTACAATGGGGAAGGCAACTGTCAAAAAAATGGCGCTGTCGTAGCTGGTTCCGTAAATAGTTTTTTTAATTCTTTTTTCGAAAATAGCGCCTAGTTGTTTTCCTAAAAACACTCCGAAATTGGAGTCCACCATTTCTCGAAAGACCCTAAATTTAAAAGATTGTTCTATTAATTATTTGTAGAGTTTTATTTGGAATTTTATTAAACAGAGTTCGAAGTTATGACGGAAACATTTTGAAAGAAAGTGATTTCGAGGAAATATTTAAAGTAAATTCTGACACTTTCGATTTCAAATAATTGTTTTAAAATATTGAAATCACCGAAAACAACGACATAGTGAAATAAAACCAAACTCATGAATGAACATAAAATTGCTTGAATTAACGAAATGTCAAATTTATGTCCATTTTATTAGCTATGTAGGGACCTAGCTATGATCACGCCATCTACAATTAGCTTTGCACGACCTTCCCCATTAATCAGACATTCTTGCCCCACACACATAATTATCTTAATTATAATAATAAAGCGTCTATTCAAGAATGGCAGAAATTGTCACACGAACTCCGAAAATTACCTTAAAAATTATACCTACAGCAAATGCTAAACACAGTTTCAAATTAACATCTGAAGTGTGTATTTCATCAGGTTACATCAAAATTCGTTAATAAAAAATACTCATCTGGAACAGTTTTAGCAACTTTAATATTTATGATACCTTGTTTGTAACATAGTTACAATGCTCGGCTCATAATTGATGAAATCAAGGAGAATAAAAATGATGTGTGTAATTTAGTTAAAACTCCAGTAATTGCCTTATTTCTCAAAGTTTGTGTTAGCAAAGCGTCGAAACGAGGCTCATCCTAGCTTAATATTATAAAGTGAGTTTGTCTGTTACGCTTTCACTCTAAAACGGCTGAACTAATTTGGATGAAACTTGGCATCTGGGTAGACCAAGACCTGAAGAAGGACATTTTTTTTTGGTTCTAAATAGATAATTCAGTGTTTTATAATTGAAGGTCCTTAATGGTTCACCTCTTCAAGGAACTTTTAGCTCTTTTGAGCGATTAACGGCTACTGTAGATACTATACAAGTTGGTTTGGTTGATGGCAACAAGCTCGCCCCCTATTACATGTGACTACACGTCCACTGCCGGGAGCCCTCCTGGAGGGTTCACTTAGTGCGGATTTCACCAATGAAATTGAACGCGTTCAGCACATCTAAACGCGTTCAAGAGCTGTCAGTGTACAATATTCCATAACAATTGACACTGACAGTTCTTGAACGCGTTTTAAAAATGCTGATCGCTATCAGTTTCAGTGATGGAATCAGCCCTTAGTCGTATATGAGATGCCGGGAGACCTTGCGGAGGGCTCATTTTAAATGTAGGTTTTTCTTAGCGAATACAGCATTATAAACCGTAAAAATAAAATCGGATGTATATTTTAACAAGATAAGTACATGCGTTGGTTTTAAAATGCTAGCATTTTAATTTTTCGCGTTTTCTAATATTCACGAATAATTTAAAAGATTGGAAACTACGTAGAGCTACAAGACCCCCTGAAAACACAATTTTACTTTGTTTTAAAACACAGTTTTAAACCTAATGCCGTTAACCGTTAACTTTAGCGCAAACGTAAAGCCAGCCCTAAACCCTCCCGGAAGGTTCACTCCCAATATGTATGGCAGCATGGCGTATGATTTCTATGAAAAATGGATTTTAACGTGTTAAATATAATGGTGAACATGGAAGTTACTTGACCTCCGCCCAACCCTTCGCAAAATTCAGGCTTGATGTTATGTTACTTATGAAGTTTGTATCTTCTTCCAATAATCTAGCTTCGACCGCCCTACATAAAATTTCTACATTCATATCTGTTTATTTATATACTCGTAGTGTAAATAATAAAGAGTATTGTATTATATTCTCAGTACTAAGATTCCACCTTCCTTGTTCCAGGCTGGGTGAGCGATGAAGGGGTGGTTCGACGCGTTCCGCGAGGAAGGCGGGCCGACCCTGTATGCGTACCACAACCGCACGGCCGTCGCGGCCGACGTGCCTGCGCTTGCGCTACTCATCGCGGCGCTAACGCTCTACGTCGCCTTCCTCGCTGTCTTCCCCGGCATCAGGAAAGAGGTTGTACTCTTTATATGTTGTATTGCATTTTAAAATAAAAGTTTAATTTATTAAGCCATGTCTTGTGACTGAAGGCGGTGCCTACAGATCTGTTAGCTTCTTACAGATTCAGACGAAAAATACGATCTCAATCGTCTGTTGCTTAGGTACATTTACTAGATATTGTTTGATCACAGGATTTACAGGTGACAATCGTCACGAATTAAGCAAATCTGTAGGCACCTTTAGACTGACACCGTCGACCACTCAACGACTCGACAGACAAAGCATTTACTTTTCACTTAGATACCTTTGCTCATTAATGATAGTTCCTGTGCAAGGTTTTATCGCCCTTGGAGTTTAGACTCGACTACAGTCTAAGAATCAAATGACCACCAGAAATGTCAAACCTTCACCTTCCTGAAGACTGATATTATGATGATCTTTTCTTACCTACCTCAAGATGCAGTTTAATGATAGCAACATGATGTCATTGTAATAATTTGACACTACGAGTACTTAAGTTTCTGTAACTCAACCGGAAAGTATTGGCAAGGGATATACTAGTAAATACATCGATAAACAAAAATAGGGATGTCGACTGGGGAAAAAATAAACTATTTAGTCCGTCAGTCAGAAAATTAAAAAATATTAGACACGTATTTTTTCTTTATCATATTAATAAGAAATTATTTAAATAAAACGCATTCAAGTTGGGGAGTGGGGGTTTGCTACGTCACAAGTCAGTATACAATGTACCGAAAAGTGACGACATGCCACATTTTAACTCAATGTATTGCCGTAACCTTTTGATTACTTAAAAAAAGAAAAAATATGTGTCCAATATTTTTTAATGATCTATCCGAAAATGTAAAAAAATAAAAAAAATTACAATATCCCTATTAAATTCCTACCTATAAGCAAGTATTTCTTATCACATCATAGCTCTTCGAAAGGACAATCAAATATGTAATTATAGTTTGATGACTTCATAAACATTCCTTTACATCTTTCATCGTACAGTCTGCATTGGTAGCTGACCTATACAAAAATAACAATAAAGCATTATTACCTCACTATATCTATAGACATTCTTGACAATCTAATGGCCATTGTTTTGTTTAATATTACACCTAACATAGTATTATCTCCACCTGATTGTACCACGGAGTGCGTTATTTACGAAACGTCTGCAGCCATCACGATAATGACTAGATGTAACTCATAACAGCTATATTAAGACCTATCCATTGTTTGTTACAGAGATTCTCAACGTTCACGATAGTCACACTTAGTCTTTTCGTCGGCACCGTCATTCTAGGTAAGCATTATGGAATATCCAACTTTCCACTTTCTTTGTTCATAATTAGTGAAACGTAACCGCACAGTTTTTACAGTACAATTCTACAATTTTAACACTACATTTAAAGCGTCAATCATTGCAGCAGACGTAACAGCCTTGGAAACTATTTTAACGACTTAATTACTCTCATTTGCCATGAAAATTCTAATGGACACTTAATTAAAATGCAAGTACGTTGCTTAAAAAAACAAGAAACGAGATTATTTATTAAATTCAGTAAAGTTTTATTTACTAAGATAAAACTAATAGTATTGTTTCGTAAATGTCTACGAAACAGTTAGGAAATATAAATTATCGTACGATTTATAGAGACCTACTCTACTATAGATGACGAAAATAATTGTTGATAGATACTTTAAAATAATTGACAAGATGATTGGGATGATTATTTCTAAATCATGCTTGACGTGCGTTAAGGATATACACTGCAACAACAGTGCAACTAACAATCTCCTGTTAATATGCTTAGATGATTTTTACACAATTTTATTACTAGGTAGGTACCTACTTTTAGCACATAAGTAAAGATACTTTTAGCAAAGTGAAATGCAAATATTTTAAAAGATAATATACCGATTTTTTGGGAATATTATAGGCGAGGCCTTTATCCAGCATCTTACGGCAGATTTGATAAAAGATGAACCGTGCACTTAATGATAAAAACCAATATCTGGTTAAACTGGAAGCCAACCATAACGAGTCCACTAAGAAAAGGTTAATGATGTATAATCATGATGAGGAAAAAAATTACCGGCAAAGAGCAAACAGACAGAAAACACGTCCGTCGACTGAAAACCATATTCGGCGAAGCTCATTCATATTTTAAAGTCTTAATCATAATCAAATTAAAAGTTTATTAAAGATTTTGTAAATTTTTCGTAATGAATCTGCCATTGTTTCGGGTGACCGCTCGAGTGGTGAAATCAACTTGCCTTTTGCCATTGACCGCGATTTTCGTGTGTCAAACGCAACTTTGGCTGCGCACCTCATGCGTACACGTCTTCATCTCTTGTCGTCATGTGGACAATGGACATACACAAGGTATCAAATAAGCTCATGAAATGTTAATGTTCCACTGTTCCAGATTACGCTTACTGACACTTATACCGACATTTTTCATTATAAATTCAATGCAAGTACTGATATTCCGGTTGCGATAATTTTAATAACGGTACAAGGCAAAACCGTGTTGTATGCAAAGTTTACAAATGCCATTACTGGGACTGAGCTGAATAATTTTAACTGGAAAGTTTCGATTGTCTGCAATCAGTGTGCGTCAACCAGTTCTTAGTTAGCGTAGTACTATAGATAGATCTGTCTACTACTGTAGTTACGCGCTTTAGGTAGGTCAAAGATTAAGATACGGTACTTTTTCTTCTAAAAATAACTATTATCAGCTCTTTTGTCATCGAACTTCGGAGTTCTTACCAATGTTTTTGTTGTGTTGGTTCCAGTTTGTAAGCATGGATCGTCGTGGCACGTGTCAGGTGCGCGCGTGTCTCGCGCCGCTTATCGCGCCTTCTCCGCCGAGCGCCTGGACTGCTGGCTCGCCGTGCACGTCGGGCTTGGACATGTCAACGTCACGCTCACCGGTATGATACATACAATGTGCTTGCAATAGGAAACAAATATTTATATTTAACGGGAAACGACATCGGCATGCCCAGACCGTGCTGGCGGGATGAGGTGGAGTCTTGGAACAAGAACTGGCCCTTAGCAACTTTAAATGGAAAGAGAGTAGGGACGCCTTTGCCGTGCAAGCGTAGCATGACCACCGTAGAAACGAGTTTTGTCGACGGAAGAATAGACAAAATGACAGATAAACAATCACAATCTGTCATTTTGTCTATTCTTCCGTCGACAAAACCCGGTTCTACGGTGGTCAAGCTACGCGTGCTGCAGTGGCACATCACATGGGTTTAATAATAATAAAAACGGCTCTAACCGTTCTTCTGTGACATTATAGGTTGCACCTAATCCTATGACCTGATTTAAAGGGATCCAAAGACGGTTTTGGTGAGTGACGCTGCTGAATAAATTCAAATTCATTAGCCACAATATAATAATAATAATACCAGCCTGTTACTGTCCCACTGCAGGGCAAAGGCCTCTTCTCATATAGAGAAGGCACGAGCATTGATCACCACGCTTGCTCAAGACGGGTTGGTGATTTCAGACTTATATTAACTATAAGTCCAGGTTTCCTCACGATGTTTTCCTTCACCGATGTCAGTAATGTCCAAGATAAACTCAGAAAGTACATATGAATTGAAAAAGTCACATTGGTACTTGCCCGGATTTGAACCCACAACCTCGTGCATGAGAGGCGAGGCCTTAACCACTGGGCCATCACGACACAATAACTACTTTAAAATACTTGCAAATGTACCTACGTAGCTCTTACAAAGCTTCGTGAAAAGTTCGACGGAATAAAATGTTTCTTCTCATCTGCATCCATGTTAAGGAAATGACGTGAATTCTTGTAAGAACTTTTAAATTGTGTGTGTAATTATCTATTTCCAGCCCTATCCTGGGGCAATACGAGCGTGGGCGACCCAGGCGTGGACTACAACGAGCAGTTCCGTTGGGAGGAGGCCGGCGCCATCCAGGAGTTCTACCGGGACGGCCTGGCGCGGGGTCTACCCTTCCCTCTGCTGTCAGTCGCAGAGCACTTCGCTGTACAGCATGAGGGCTTCGACTGGGGGGCTAAGTACCGCGCCGCGGGATACACCACATCTACGCTTTTATGGTATGGACTTCTTTAAAGCCATTGACTCACTATTACATGGGACTTAATCAGTAACTAGCGAACTGTGGGTGCACTAAATACACCACTTCAAGGAATTTTGACGTCGTGTTTGTTTATGTTCTTGGCCTAAAACCAAATTCAATCATGATTTAAGAAGAAAATGCAGTCAAAAATCTGTCATACGAATCATCTGGCATACGAATAGCAACAGATTCTAACTATTTCGTTATCGTGTTCCAGGACGGCACTAGCTCTGTGGTTACTGATGAACCTGCTACTGGTGGTGGTGCCGCGGTACGGCGCGTACGCCATGGCCACGCTGGGAGTGGTGCTGTGCGCAGCCGCGGGGGGCTACTGGGCGTCACTACCG
This sequence comes from Agrochola macilenta, assembly GCA_916701695.1. Lineage (NCBI taxonomy): Eukaryota > Metazoa > Arthropoda > Insecta > Lepidoptera > Noctuidae > Agrochola > Agrochola macilenta. The sequence goes on from OU753562.1 coordinate 14,404,240, forward strand.
CACGCCCCTCTAGTCGTGCGCCTCGACGGAGCCATGCTGTTCTTCTCGCTAGGGTGGTGCTTCTGGCTTGTTTTGATAGCAGGTAAGGTTTGTGAAGCCGTGTATTATTGTACTGACTATTGATAATATAAAGGTATAGGTCCCATTAGTATGGTGCTTCCTTGTTGGCTCATTGAGATATTCTTGTATCGTAATTTCGTAGTGCGTTCACGAAATTTTGTGCATTTCGAAATATCAATCACGGTTACTAGAGGAAGAAAGACAGTGGTGCATTAAAAATTCAATGATGCTGAATCACGTCAATAATGCTGTTATGAGACGATTTTTCAACTTTAAACTAGTTTTACATATATTCTTCATATTGGTTTGCTCTTTAGTATATGCCTCCCCCATGCAGGCATTTCCATAGCTCACGGTCGTAAGTTTTTCTCCTCCATGTCATCCTGTAGTAATGATCAAGACGTCTTCCCATCTTTGAAATGGTCTTCCTCTTTTCCTCTTTCCTTCTCTGGGGTACCATAATATTACTTCTCTGGCCCATCTTCCGTAATATTATAAACACTAATTGTTATAAATTAAAAGAAATATCCTAGGTGAAAGACGTATTTTATTTTGTTGCATTGATTATGTACTAATGATATTGTCATTCGTTCCAGGCTGTGTATGCGTAACAGTGGGTTTAATAATCGCAATCCTGGACCTGGTCTGGCCTCACCGGTTCTCCACGGTGCTGGAGGTGGATTACGACACGCCGTATGATCGACACGTGCTCATCGTCGACAGTCGGCAGCGCGCCAGGCCGCAGATACAGGCCTCTTTACCTACTAGGATACTAAGGTGGGTTTATGCCCCACTTCGTGCGGATTTCATCAATGAAATTGAACGCGTTCAGCAAATCTAAACGAGCTCAAGAGCTGTCAGTGTACAATATTCCATAACAATTTTGGCACTGACAGCTCTTGAACGCGTTTTAGAAATGCTGATCGCGTTCAGTTCCGTTGGTGAAATCAGCCCTTACATGCAATTTTCTTGTCATTGCATTATACAATGAAAATGAAACAACAAATGATTTAGCATCGTCTAAACACAGTTTAAACGTTGCACCTTTTATAGTTGCTATAACTTAAGTGTGCCACCGGCAGTTTCGCAACGTGTAAATCAGGCTCTATAATTAATCAGAGCTATGCCATCCGGATTTTTGGATGCGCATTTGACCAAGTCATTAAATTAAACAAAAATAGTATGCTTGCCTGTTTATATATCAAGTTAGTTAAGACGAGAAGTCAATAATTACTTTGTATCTAGGAGGTTCAGTGTACCTACTTGGGTGAAATTTCAAGTACCTACCCAGTATCTGATCGTATTATTATCCGCATCGATAATCAAGTAGTAATCGTCCTTTGTTCCCGTTCAGTTACACCATGTTGTGTTACACTGTTACCCATTTGGAGAAAATATCCCGTAACACTGTAACTCAATGCCACTTTTTTTCGCGAAAACCCTAGGGATTTTGAGAAAACACGGATAATTAGAAAATGGTGAAAACATTTCTGCGAGCAACAATACAACATGGTGTAACTGAACGGGAACAAAGCGTAATCGTAAACTAATTCCATTTTTCAAGCATGATTTTCAGTGCCCTCTAATTAGCCTGTAACCAGGTTTTACGTGGCACTCTTAACATAGCCTTATCAGTAGATGTAGGTAGACGACAAAACACCGCTACCTGCATTAAAAACTTAGTTTTTCTGTCCTTAATTCGTAGCGCTTCTGAACATTGCAGAAGACTGTCATCAAAGACCCGTGAGGAGGGGCAGGTCTCAATGACAGTTGTTAGTGAGAACGACAGGGGTCGGGACAATCCCGCATACCAACATGAGCAGAGGAAACCTAACTCACCGTGGAGGTACCCACTCTTCAGGAGACAGATTGACAGGTAAATGAGAGAACAGTCGGAATAATTTCTTTATTACGATCCTGTAAAAATCCTACTGCATCGCTACAAACCTTTGTGTGATATATTTAACACTTTTGAGGAACACACGAAGAGACAATAAATAAGTTTGATGTTCATAATAACGTCTATGGGCGTTAAGTGTCGTGGAACGTGTTCAGGCGTTTGCATATCCGAAATAGTTATTTCGGATAAGTAAACGCCTAAACATGTGTGAACATATCGGTAGTTGACTAACTACCGATATCTTGAGGATAATGTTCACCTGTGCTAATAGAAAGTACTCCTAACAATTCAGAGGTATAACAAAATATTCAATGTTTCAGAGCGGACTCAGCGTCAAGTCTGGGGTCAAGCATAAACGGTAACAGTTCCGGTATCAAGATGTCGCCACTGGCCGCGGAGGCTCTCCCGGCGTCGCTGCCCTCCATCCCTCCGCATAGGTACATTACGAGCACTTCTCAGTCTTGTCGCTATGTTAAATAAGTGCTGCTTGCTGACATTACTTTGTGAAGTGAGTATTGATGCAAACATGCAAATTCACACTTTGTGAACCGAGAGCTTCGCAACCTCGCCACTGTGTTAAATTGACATATCCTTAACAGTCAACTTTCTGTGAAAAGAACTCGATTTGCCATCATACATTATTGAATAAAAGAAATGAATTTAGTTTAGTGTAAATAACGAACCCAGTGCATAGTAAACGTGTGATATGTTTGTTTTCTAGGTCCCGACCTCAAATACCAGCGGCAGAGCGAGTGAAGGACATGTGGTGATTAGTGGATAAAGTAGCATAATTTAATTACACGCAAATAATAATAGGTGTTGTTGGCGGAACGTCATCTAAAGTTACTGATCTCTAAGGACCTTCATACACGGTGAATAGACAAACCCACGAGTTAAAACAAATTGTTTAGTGAAATAGACGTAGGAAATAACGTAGAAACTTCACAAATACAATCAGATAAGTAAAGTACCATACTTATTGTACCTAAGAATTGGATACCGGCTACTATGAAAATATGAAACGTCCCGTAAAAAGTTTTAAAGCTAATAAACTAAATACCTTATTCAAAACTTCATGTTTCATATTTTTTAAGGAAACCAACAAACTTTAAAGCCAATAAATTGACAATGCTGTTTAAAATAAAAGAAAATTGTAAATATGTAAATTATAGTTAGGTATCTAAATTATGTATAACGAATCCGTCCAGTGTCATAAATTAAATGCCTAGGAGATAATCTTGTGTACATCTTGTAAGATATGAGTGAAGTAAATGTATGACTGCATCGACACAAATGAATGCTTTGTGCCATGTAACGAAACAAAAGACGACACGTGTGAAATAAGTAAACATTTTTATGGAGGAAGATAAAATATAAAACAAAATGGAATATTCTCGGAATGTCGAAGCTAAAATTACTTGACATGACATTGAGTTCAAATTATTAAAAAATTCGACAACTATTACAGACATGAACGTAGAGGTTAATAGCGACATATCAATTAAAATAAATGACATCGAATCAATTAAAATAATTCGGTATTCTATTACTAGAACGAAGTCATTTAGGTGTACGTTTAGTTTTAAGTTATTTATTTCTTAATTTCAGTTCTAGGTGGATTCGTGAATGTGGTGTGTAGCCATTTGTAATATCACAATTATTTCTACGTCACTTTAGTCCTAACTACCTACATCACGTAACATGTTCAATGTTGTGAAGATGTGTTTGCAACAGTGAATGTAATGTACCTATGATATGTATTTTAATTGTAACTATAGTGAGAATACAGAGTGAATGATTTAAATCGTATTTATTGTGATCGAAAAAATAATTATACAAATTCGAAACATGGATGGAGTATTTATTTGTGAAACATGATTTATCTCCACCCTTCCCTGAATGACTATCAACAAAGTAGTGAATGCTTCACGATTTCTGTGTAAGTATCAAGTCACCGAGTCGGTAATTATTTCCCAAATTTTAAATATCAAGGGCAAAGTCAAACAACATCAGATTAACTATTCCCGCATTTTTTATGAACGTTCACATTCGCATCTTCGCAATCTGTAAAAAATATAATCTATTTATCAACAATTTGACAAGTTTGACAGATTGCGACTAGAATGTGAACCTTTTTTAAGTACGAGATTTGGCCTTCTGGTAACGAATAAAAAGACTAGATTTAAATCACAAAAAACAATATTTATTCACACACAAAAACACATCATCATACTTACAAAATTGTTGAAATCATGCGAATTGTTTGATAGTTAAATAACTTTACTATTCCGATATTTCCGCTTCATAGTGCAGCGTGACCTCTGCGGTTGTAACTTTTTGGTTTCTAGCCGGTCAACGACTTTTTTTCATTTTTTTTTGTTTTTTTTCCTGTTTATTTTTTAGCACTACTTATTTTTAAACTAGGATTGTTATATCGGGATAACTTAGGCTCATCTTTATTAAATTATATTCACGTGTTGTTCACGTAATTAGTGGTCGCGAACCTAAAACCGATTGCAATGGATTCCCTGTCTCCGAAACCAAATGCGTAACTAAGTTTTACCATCTGATATTCCTTAAGTTTCCTCGTAATCCCTTCAGTTTTGTATTTTTTTTTTATGTGATGCCTTTCTAAATAAAAATAAATTAATATACGTGTCAAAGTATCTGCATTTTTATTTCGCTACAATAGGTCATGTTGCTAAAACTTTTTTTATTTTATTATTTAGACTTTAAGGAATTTAGTAGATCGAGTGGCTGTCTCTCATATTGCTACTCGTACGAAAAATTGACTATTTATTATTAGGATCTCAGCAAAAGTCCATTAAAACTGTCACGTTTACAAATCATTAAAAGGAGATCACCAATTCTGGGGGTTTTTTTTGGCGGCCATTAATAATTGCCTATTTTTAAAGTACACTACTAAGGCGTCAAAGTCGAGAACAATTTGGGTTCGGAGTTATACAGGCTGGATTTCTGAGATGGGGCAGCAAGGGCACTCCCTTAACCGTTGTTGCTTCAAGAAAATGGTCTTAGAAGATTGTCCTTAACTTTTGTAGACATTTTGATCTGAAGCCACAGCTTTTGAAAAAATCTTACAGTCAGCAAGAAAATGGGCAGTTTTCGCAAAAACATTTTTTAATGCCAATTGATTCTGTTTCTTATAAGAATGAAAAAACTATATTAGACCTACTGAGGTTTGAGTACTAGAAAAGACAGAAATCGAAAAATCTTTTCCCATTCATTTTCTAGGAAATGAGACTCCGACCTACTTTTTTACGATGGATGGACTGGCTGAAAATGTTATATGTGTGTTAATGTATTGCATTGTATTTGTGGTTGTGGTGCATACGGGTGTTACATGAAATGGCGGGAGGACATTTACAAATTTATTTCATTTAAAGGTCGTTGTATATCTTTGTTCGCAAATAAATTACAGCATTGTCGCCATACAAAGAAATGTTTCTACTACTGCTACCATTCAAATAAAATGTAATTCATTGCTGGCCGCCGACTTTTGTTTTTTTTTATCCCAAATCGCCGAACGAAATGGTTGATCTCCTTAACACAAAATTATTTGATAAACTTTTTAGCATTTCTTATTATTTAAGTAAATATTTTTATAATTTGAATGCTGTTCAAATTTTTATTAAATTATTTGGTCAATAATTTAGATTAAAAAGTGAAGTGAAGTGTTAATCGCCTGCTTCTGCTGACCGTACCTTTCTTTTTTAATATCTGTGCACATAATTATATATTTTGGCTAATCGAACGATTCTACATTATTTTGCAAGGGCTATGAAATGTTTCTAGCTATCTCAAGCTTGAAAGATGTCACGGGAGCACCAAGTGTGTATTTTCATTTTTAAATAACTGTTTTAAATACTTATATTTTGGGCCCCGTATTAATCAAATCTTTTGTAATTGCCTCAGTTCAGCTTCTGGAACCACTTGCAAAAAAGCAAATTTTAAAATGTACCTATACGAAGGAAGTAGGTTACTTATAGGCATCAATTTACATCGAAGGATACGCCTTACCGCGTCAAAAGATGACCGAATTTGTGGTTAAACTGTCATCTGTCACACAATGACGTAGAGAATTATCGCTGTACCGTCAGCATACTCGTTTCGAAAAGGGTACATAATTTTAAAAAGAGGTTCATTTCAAATAATTAAATGTTTGTTTTTATAGTCCTTATTAAATATTCTAAATTATATTTGAAGTTCATATCTGTATCTTATTTTCTTTAAAACCTCCTTTTTTAATTGGTGTTTTAAAAGGATTTTTCTTGGCGAATCAAATTATAGAGTCATTATCAGAAACATATACATTCTCAAGCATTTCATGTGTGGGTTTCTACAAATGATATCTGTAATAAATAAAATAATAGGTACTTAGGTAACTTTCTGAGGCAGTCAGGTTTAAAAACTTACAGATCGATCTTGATCTTACTACACAGACAGATTTTGGCAATTAGCCTAACCATCCATTTAAAACCTATAAAGATGGAACAACATATTTTTTGAATTTTCTCAGACCAGCTGGTGACAAGTAGAACATATCATCATTAAAATGTGCTGAACAAATGCTGCTATATTTGGTTGGCAACCATTCATCGTCTCTTTGTTCTTCTTGGATTATTTTAATCCATTTTTCTTTAACACCCGGTTCTTGTGGGAACCAAACAGTTAAATACAAATAGTGACTAAGTAGATCTATTTAATATTTTCAATCTGTCTGTTAACTTTTCACGCCTTAAGGGTACGCTAGTCGGTCATTCTTCCATACAAACGTAGTATAGTGATTACTCGTCTATTTGACGGTGTATGTTCGAAACTAAAAATTATATAAATTTTTCATATCATTCATTATCTAGCCCTATAAGGAAGCAGAATTGGAAAAAAATACTGGTTTGGAAGTTATGAGCGTAGAAACTTCTATATTTCAACACAAATTTTAACTCGTCTTTGGGCGTAAATAAATAACGTATGTAGTAAAAAAAATGGCAAAATAGACACCGTAAAGTGATAGATCATATATTCAAAAGTTTTTTTTTTTTTTTTTTATAAATTCATCTAGTAGTTTTTCCATAATATATACGCCCGAAGGTCTGTTCATGAAATTTTACGCGCTCGTTTTTGTTATAAATCATCGTCTATTTCACTAAATTAATTAATTCATTAAAACTAGATAAATAAATAATGATAAATAAATAATTAGACTAATTAGTATGCATATTAGTCACGCCTACCAACGAGTACGAGCCGTCGACTAGTGTACCCTTAAGGCTGAAATTTTGCACTGCGCCTTTATTCGCGTTACTTCCCCAGAATTCCCTCGACGTGCTTGAGCAGGTGGAATCTCCATTGCCTCACTCTTATAGTCCGACGGGATGACAACCCACCACGAGCGGATAGAGATCAGGCAAAAGACCCCACGCTTTATGTGCTTTCGAAGCACGTCGCGTTTTATTAAATTGTTTATGTACCTATAATTTTGTATTCGAAAACATAGTTGCAAAGAAAAGTTAATCTAAAAAAAATACATAAAAAAAATCCGGCTATAAAAATATTTTAAAATTATAATGTTAACTCCGTACTTCCTAAATTCTTTTAAACATTTTTGTCAACGCTACAGTACCCTATCGTTCGTTGTCATGGGAACGAAATTTTTGTTATATGTCATCATCTGTCATAATATTTATTTTTGAAAACGTAAAAAATTTGAAAAAAAATTACTTTGGCATGAAAAGCCTTCCATGAAATACCTTTAGCTTTGTTTGTATTTTTGGAGTTGTTGGTACATTTCCTGAAGGCACAAGAAGGCATCTTTGTACAGCTGTGTGTATTTAAAAACGAGAAAGTCACTCCGATGTGTCACGAACTGTGACGAATGAGGAAATGATTCGAAGTGAGCGACGTCGCTCAGTTTAGGAGTGACTTTTCGCGCGACGTAAGTATCCTTGATTTACATTAATGCATAAAGGCAATTGACGTGAACGTTAAAAAATAATTATTAGCATGTATTTGGAAAAATATAAGTATATATCTGCCTGTCCCCACTGGAGGACAGCACTATTTATATCCTAGATATGGGGCATCAAGAAATCGTTAGAAATTGACTATAATTAACTTTGAGGTATCCAAATCCCTTATGCCTGTTCCTTGACGAGGTGTTCGAGGTTCAGCTGACAAAGGAAAGCGCTCCAGTTTACGAAGCCGACGTGAATCTCCAACTCTGCCTCACCCCACAGCTTACACTATAAAATATAAAATAATAAATAGCTAAACGTATACACGGTATATGGGACACTGACGCGCAAACTGTTACCATGAATTCAGCACATGATTCTAGACACTCCAGAGTTGAAATTAGAAACCGTGGAAGTAGGTACTTACTTATTTGTTTTTACAAATTTATGGATTAACAAATCCATGCAATTCCAAAAAAAAAACATAACTTTTGAGTCCCAGATGATGATGACGATGTCACAGAGTAGGCAAGACTGCAGAGAGAAATATTCATACAAACGTAAAATGATAGGTGCACTACTACAAAGCGCGACTGTACAAAACTTAGAAGCTTTGCCTCTGTCCCGGTAACTCTGTGGCGTGACGTTCGTGCAAAGGTTACCGAAGTCCATACCTTTTCTGAGGGGCAATTCCCGTAATTTTTAAAAACATACACATTCTCATCTCATTCGCAATCTGTCAAAAATACAATCAATTTACCAACATTTTTGTTATGTTTGACAGATTGCGACTTGAATGTGAACGTTTTTTATGTACGAGAATTGGCCTTCTGGTTTAACTGTAAGTAGACTGTGGTAAAACATTACCTCGGTATACTTGAGGGGCGGTGCATGACGCACGACCTTGTCGTAGTCTGCCTCAGTGAGGTTGACCACCGGCCGGGTCTTGAAGTCCAGGAATATCATCAAGTCCTCGTACTGGATGTTGCAGTTCTCGTCTTTGAGCAACCTATCACAAAAATGGAATAGGTGCAACCAAAGATAAGAATTAAAAGAAGACTTGTGTTTAAGTCGTTAAAACACGTGTCATGATATTATTTCAACTAGCTAGAACAAAGTCATAAAGAAGCATAGGCAGTACAGTGGCAGGACCGGCCCGTCCATATAGGCGAACTATTGCCTAGGGCGCTTGCATTAGGGGGGCATCATCGAAATTGAAAAATAATACAGTATTTTTTGTATTATTTACAACTTAAAATTCTCCCAATTTGTTTACCATTTTTCTATAGATTTTTGTTTTTTGATTTGGCAACACTGCCTGACAGCATCAACCGCCCGGCCCGTGTAAGAAGGTTCAATAAACACTCTCCATTATGTAATAAGAAATATTTTTTAAAATTACATACAACAGATTAATTAAGTAATTTTTGTTTAACATTGTTGTTTTATTTTGTTTCGAATGTTCTTAAAAGGGACCGTTCTAGTCTTTTGTCTAGGGCGCCAGGAATTCTCGGGCCGGCGCTGCATAGTGGTAATACAGGACCTCCATGTGGCTAATTACTCTCCAAAGCACTCAGACTGTAGCTTCATTAATCAGATAATTGTATTCGACACTTGCAATGCATAGACGTACTCGTTAGCAATATTTAATCAATAATTTATTTAATAATAGTGACCTCATTTAGAGCATTACTGTCGTAATGCATCTGCAAAATTTTGCTTAGTGTGTAGTTTGGTAAAAAATGAACACAAAATAGTGAACTTGTGAAAACAGAATGAATAACAGCCCCTTTAATCCAAGGGGCCTAGTGCAACCCTCCGCCTCACCTTCGAAGACGACGACGCAAAATCCAGCTCTCGAGTCGGCCACGGCCGACATTGTTTCAACTCCCGAGCTTCAAAAATGGATGTCAGCGATTGAGCAGCACCTAAATGAAGTTTGCTGTATTGCTGCGGATGGAAAACTGAATTCGGACCAGAAAATGAAAATTTCTACCCTATGCCGGAAAGTAGGTTCTGGCACCTCACAAATGGCAGTCCTCTATCAGTCACTCAAACAGAAAGCCATTCTCGCGTATGATATGGTTGATGCCCTTCAAGAAAAGCGCAACCTGATGGAACATATTTCGGAGCTCAAGCAGACGATAAAAGACTCCGGCTCTGCAGGAAATGCTTCTTTTGCCGATATGGTGAAAAAGGGATCAAATGATTTCGTTCGACCCAACAATCTAAGCTCTGTTGCCATTTATCCCAATGATAAATTTAAATCAAGTGACGAAACGAAAGAACTCGTGCAAAAAATCATACGGCCTGAGCAAATGAAGCTGCATGTTCGTGGTGTCCGGAAAACAAAAAATGGAGGCGTAATTATCAGTACCGAGACGAAACATGACGCTGATAAACTAAAGCACGCAGTCCAGCTCTCTACATCTGGACTTACCGCCGACGAGCCCAGCAAGCGCAAACCTCGGATTGTGGTTGTAGGAGTGCCGACTTCCTTGGCTGAAAATGAGGTGTTCAGGTGCATTTTCGAACAAAACGTAGCCGACAAGTTACCAGCACTGTCCTTGGAATCCTTCTTGACCTTGATCAAATTAAGCCACAAATCGGGGAAGAGAGATGCTACGTCCTGTAACTACGTTGTTGAAGTTTCAGCCGATATACGTAAAGCCCTAATCCTTCAATCAAGGCTTTTTATAAATTGGACATCCTGTCCTGTCAGGGACTTTACATTGGTAACAAGGTGTTATAAATGCCAACAATATGGCCATGCAGCAAAAACTTGCCGAGAGATCATTACTACGTGTGGTCACTGTGGTGATGCAGGCCATTCGATGTCCGAATGTGCGAAGAAAGCCGACATTCCGAAATGTGCAACTTGCTCACGCTTTAAAAAGCCCAGTGATCACAAAACGGGAGACGCTGAATGTCCAGCTAGGAAAATAGCAGAATACAGATACATCAACTCCATCGATTATGAGGGCACCTAGTGCGTCATATCGCTTGTTGCTGACTCAACAATATCCCTGGCCACTGCACTGTCCTACTTACCTTCGATTTGTCGCTGTCTAAGCACATTAGCCGACCACTTCAAAAATCTAACGTAGCCTTGAAGGTGATTTATGCATTATTTGTCTCAACCTAGTTAATAATATTGCAAACACAATCATAATCGTGTAAATAAGTGCTAACTACTATGTATTTCCGTAATATACATTTTTCCCTTAATTATTAGTATTTAAGTAGATTATAACATAATAAATTAACAAACTATGTCACTATTCTTAAAACTTATGTTAAATATTGTTTAAGAAATCATTTGTCCAAATAGTAATTGTAAGAACTCATGCCGCCTGTGATACAGGTTTATCCTAGTACAGGCATCATACTTTGTAATACCAACATTATTTCTAAGATTTTTATACTGTATTTTACCAATTTTTATTTTTGAATAAATGTTATTATTATTATGTTATTATTATTATTAAAATCAGCCGGTCACCGTCTGCTGCCGGAGAAGTCTATGGATATCCCTCAAGAAAGTTAATTCCTAATTCCATTAAGGAGGCAACAGATATGGTTCAATTTAAAGAATTGGGAAAACTCGAAATTCTGTTTAAAAAGTACTTTTCAGAGATCTTCGAGTTCATCACTATCATACACAGTAACGAGCATTTATACAATACACTTACGCAAGATTCAAAAACGATATTCTCATATAGTATTGATAAATATTTTTATGGTCTGACGAACGAAGTATTATCGAAACCATACTATTCTGAAATAAGTATTTTCTCAAAGTTGCAATCATTATTTAGAAAACTGTAAGGTATATATGCTAGTGACTGTACATCACTCACACTTGCAGCATGCAGCCCAAGAGTTCGTTGTTGATCGGCAGGCGGTGCGCTCGAAGTAGTTGACGCATGCGGTCTAATGACACCACGCCCGAGCCAGTCGCGTCCGCATGCGTCAGACCCTCGCGAAGACGATCCCGGTCGTCCCACAAACCACGCGTGAGCTCCGAGAAGACGAGAGACCTGGTTATCAACCATTATTCATTATTTACTTGCGACACGCTCCGCACGGTTTATACGACTTTCAAAACATCGTGTTTTTTTTTATCATACGCAAGTTTGATATCGTCGTGTTAGACATACACCTTCCGGAATAAATTATCTAAATATGATGTTGAAAACCACAACAAAATCCGTTGCGTAGTTCAAAGAACAACTCGGTCACACAGACAGACAAGAAAAGCGACTTTTATTTTTAATATATCTGGAGATTACATGATATTATAATCATGAGTTCATAAATGCTTCGTTGGGATAGGTTTGTATCATTAGAATATACTATCACAAACATACCTGACCATCTCTCTTCGCTGAGACAGTTCTTTCCCAGGATCACCTCGAAAGAATCTTATCAAGGTCACAAACTCGTGCTCGGTCATCTTTTCGCACATTATTTCTTTTAATGCTTGCCTGCAATCATGAATCTCTATTAACTGTATAGTCCACTAACTGTTGCTTGCGTATACGCACGCATCCTTATAGTACTACTTCAAGTAGTCGGATAAAAAAGTGTATGAGTTAACTTTCCAAATGCGTTTTTTACACCTAAAATGGGTACAACATCAAATTCAATGTAATATTTGCAATTAATTATAAATATTCTAGTTCGCTAGTTAACCACATTTCTTACAGGTTTGACACTTATTTGCGACGTTGCCCACCTTCAGAATAAACGCTCTTAATTCAGGCCATGGTCTATCTGTGAGCAAGATTTTATCCAACACTGCTAAGCCGTTTATGCGAGTTTGATCTTCACTAACTTCAGGGGTCTTTAATATGTAATTGCATAGATAATAAGTGCCAAAACTTGCTGATTAATTATTGTTTTAATTACTTTCAATGTAATCAAGAAGGCTAATTATTGATTGTTTTAGTTATTTTCAATGTAAAGAAGTTCCAAATGACTTTAGTAAGAACAACATGTGATTAATAATTAAAAGTTAGTGTTATTCATTTGAGACACTCTATGTCTCAAAAATGAATAACAGTAATAAATACGAAAATAAAAGTTTTTTTTTGCCTTTGCAAACCTGTATGTCAGGCTTTCAGGGCAAAATGTCCGGCTAAATATGAATCTGTGTCCGGCTTTTCTATTTTTGGGCCTGGCAACCCAATTTGCGATACCAAAGATATCTCGGATAACGCTGCTTGACGACAGAAATCAGTATGGTGGTTTATAGGCTATAAGGTAAGAGGCTGAACTTACTTGAAACATCTAACAGACATAAGATCCGTCTTGTCCGGCACAACAGCTTCCATATATTTGGCCACAAAGTTCTTATAGCCATTTTCTTGAGAAGCCAGTGTGCGACGAATCTTGTCCATTATCAAAGCTATGTTCGCCATTGGGTACTAATCGACACAAGCAATAACATTAGAAAGAAAAATGCTGCTTATTATGCTAGGATTAGGTAACGTGGGTTCGTAGATTTATACATTTATGGATAAATCATTACAGAGTAGGGTCAATCAACCCTACTATTCAATATAGAGACCTAAATAATACATTAAAAAAAACACCGGCCAATTGCGTGTGCACGCACTATGAAGGGTTCCGTAGTTGGGATAATTTATCCCAAGGACCAACTAAACATTGTAGTTAAGCAGTTAAAAACTTACATTTGCAGTTGGAATGCCAACTGCAAATGTAAGTAGACCATAGACTTCTTATAGGTTTTTCTGTAATCTATAAGTATAGAATTATGTTCGGTATTTAAAAAAAAATAATTTTGCTCAGTAGTTTCGGAGATAATGGTAAATTTTCATCTATTTTCTTAAATGTCTTTAAAAATTATTTATTTAAAAATGATAAAAAAATAATTGAGATCCTGACAACAAGCCCTTTCATTTGATATGTCACACAGTACAGTTAACATTTTTTTTATTTTTTTTAAATTTGCTCCCTGTATTCAAAATGTATTTATTTTCGTTACACGTTCATGTTTCACAGAAATTGATATGTGTACCAACTTAATCGGTCCATTAAATTCGAAGCAAATTGACTGTGACAGACAGACACACGAGTGATCCTATAAGGGTTCCGTTTTTTTTTCATTTTGAGGTACGGAACCCTAAAAATAATCTGGAAGCAATATAGGATATTATAAATTGGGGTAAGTGGGTGGTTTTAAAGCTCACCTGTTCAGCGTTCAGCTCCATGTACCGCAGAGCATATTCATCAGCGCCGACCAGGCGAAACCGATGCTTGTTGACGACCAATTCATTACCGATCCACATGTCTTTATCCGTGTAAGCTGGGGGCTCTTTAGGCACAAAGAACTCCACGTCTGGGAGATACATTTTTCCGCGCCTGAAGAATGTGCCACCCTGTTGAAAAACGCCCATCACTACATGTTTCGTTTAATTTAGTCAGCTAAGATTATGTCTGGTCAACATTACAGTGTGAGCACTAAGGCAGGGCGGTGACGACGGAACACTTTTGTACCGTCGCGTCGCCACCCCCCACTCGACCATCGCTCTTCGCCGCTGGTTTCGTGCCCGCAACATAAGCGTTAATCCAGCCTAGGCGCTAGCAACCGCGTAGCAGCCTCGTAGCAAGTGCGTAGAAGCTCGTAGTGGTCACGTACACAACCGCGTAGACTTTCGTAGGACACTCGTAGAAGCCGCTTAAGCGCTCGTAGAATCCACTCAGACGCCACGTAGTTACGGAGTATCCTACGCTAGACCAATGCCTAATGCGAATAAAGCCGCAATAATTACCATAACCATATCTTACCAGAAAACCAGAGTTACGCTCGCCGAGTTCGAAAACGCCAATAGTATCATCGCACAAGAAATATTTCATGATGAAATAGCGCCGAACATCGTCAGGGTTGTCGTTAATCAGTCGAGCCGCAAAACGCAGCACGTGCGAATCAAACCCAACTCTGCGGAAAGTCGCAAAATGTTTATTTTAATTTATTGTTAGTTAACTTATTGAAGTGAAAACTTCTTTAGCATCGTTGTGATTTGAAAGTCGATGAAACGAAAAAGCGACAGTAAAAAAAGACAGATTTAACGTGGGAGAAAATGAGATAGGAAGCATTATACAGCGTTTCTTATATTCGTGGATCTCTTTGTGCTCTGCTTCGTACCCCCTCTACTCGTGTTTACCAAGGCATAGTGGGAGTTTGCTTGGGCCTCATCGTTGTACGTTTGTTAATTACGTGTTTGTGCGCGCATGCGTTGTACAAAGCTTGAGAAAAGGCATCACAACAACCGTGGTAAAATTTTTGAAGGTTTCACTTCTACCACGTGTATAATTGCACACGTTTTTTTTTTTTTTTAACGCAGCCCTTTTAATAAGCAACATACAACACGATACGTCAGACGAATACTAACTCTGGATGCAACCAGAGTTAGTATTCGTCTGACGTATCGTAAACCAACACGAAATACGAACGCGAATGGACATTTAAGTCTTACCTGTCCTTATTCAGAAATTTGATAAAGTCTCGATGCGGTGCTTTGGGTTCAACAGTGCGACAGTTTTCAGCTGAGTCTTCATAGCTACCGTATCCGTTCCAGGGCGGCAGTTCACGGTCAGACATCTGAGCACTGATACATTCCTTGCTTGTGTCACCGGGTGGTGCCAACGTGGTGAACGTATCTAAATAATTATATATATAATTACATTATACATAATATAATAATAATTTATATGACCAAAAATGTAGGTTACGAAAACTTTGTATTGCCTATTAGCTGTGCCATTCTCTCTCTTAAAATTTAACGAACAGACTGAAACTAATGTTTAATAATTTCCGTCAAAGATGATTTCTTCTTGGAAATAGAAGATAGATAGAATATGCTTTCGGTATAGTTCCTTCAACAAAATACAAAACATTGAAAAATTACACCAAGTTATTTGTTAAATATGAGATATTGATTATGATTTTCCATAATTATCAAAATGCTATCTAATTACGCAACACATTTTCGTAAAGAATTAGGTACGAGTAATCGGTTTCATTTTGACAGTTCAACAACATTCATAGCGTCATTTATGTTGTTGAGCAGTTCTTTTTTTCATACTTTTGAAGCAATGGATTAGCAATCTGTTTCAAAATGATTCAGATTCTGATTGATCGTGTATTACGCAATTAGGGTACTGGACTCCTTTGATAAGACTGGTCCTTGGTAGCCATTGACATAGAGAAGTGGAAGGAGAGTAGGCATATGCCTTGCAGTGGGACATTATAATATAAAAGATCAAACTTACCAAATCCATACGTGACACGGTAATACTCCTTAGTATACGGATCACAGTCAGTAAGGACCACGTTGCGTCCAAACACATTGAGGATGGCTCCAATGCTCAGGTCTGCTGGACTGTACGACGGTATCAGCGGACCGCCAGTCATTTCTATCTTGGCTGGTTGTTTCTAGAACATCGTCACAATAAACTAGAGAATAAACACCTCAAGTAACTATAACTCAAACTAAATAAATTTAATGCTTTTTGGTAGATTCATTACGTTATTATGACACGGATAGAAAAGATCAAAGTCTGCAGACATATAGAATTGTAAAGTATGCTTTGAATAAAAAGGAGAAGGCTTAAAAATACCCCACGTCTGCCAGCAAAAAGAAATATCTCAAATTATCGCTAAAATTAGTTAAAAAAAGCTAAAGTTTTAATCTTACTGGCTAACATACGAAAATATTGCTCTGAATATTAATTCAGTAAAATCTGGAGATTTTAGTTTTAAAACGACTGCCTCGTTGGTCTAGTGGCTGGGTTCGATTCCCAGGTCGGGCAAAGTGTTATTGGGCTTTTCCATCAGGAATTTCTCAGTAGCTGCCCGGAGTCTGGATTTGTGCCCGGTTGATGGCTCGTCCCCTTTTTCATGGGACTTAAACATAACTGGCCAAATGTGGGTGTACTTTATGGACACCTCTAGCTAACCCTTCGGGGAATACAGGCGTGATGTTATGTATGTATGATTAAAACCGAAAGTATGTTTTTATTGCATTTCTAGTCGTTCTAAAACTAAAATCAGCTGATTTTACTAAATTATGTAGTACCCATTCAGAGCATTTTTAGTATGTTAGCCAGTAAGGATTAAAACCGGAAGTATGTTTTTTTTTTAAATTCATTATAGCGATCTTTTTTTATACTTCTCTTTGCTGTCAGCCGTGGGGTAATTTTCTATGGGAGATGAGACTTCTCCTGTACATTGTGACCAGTGCGGCCATCCAATTTGTAGAATAGGAAAGCTCAGATACGCTAATAGGATCGTCTACTAAAGTATAGACGCCCTGCCCCGAAAACCTGTGACTTACGCGAGGTAGACGCATTCTCTTTAAAAACATCGGTCCGCCCTCCGTACCGAACGTTTCTTTGATCTCAATAGTATCGTCTGCCAAAAAATAGTGGATCTCCAGGTGATGCAATGTACCAAATTCTGTCTCACGATCATCCCAGTAACCATAAAACCTAAAACAGACGCATTTTAAAATAACTTATAAATAATGGAACATACGCAAACTGGGGTAAATGTTAGAAAAGATACAGGAATATCGTTTAGCCTTAATAAAATAGATTTAGAACACGAACAACTGAGCCAAATGAAGTTTTTAGGGAGTACTCTATCTAATACTATACGTATAATGAATTACGATGCGGTTGGATTTGCTCCATTGAAATTTTTGTGTCAAAAGTGCCGTTTATTATTATCAAACGCCATATAACCTCTTCGCACCACTACTGCTCTCTTGGAGCTGACCCATGGAGAGCAGTGGTGGCCCAGTGGTAATGGCCGCGACTTACAAGTTGCAGGTCGTGGGTTCGAACCCAGACAGGCGCTTTACTTTGTGTAATATCATCATCTCGGCTCGCAAAACAGTGAAGGAAAACATCGTGAGGAAACCGGCATGTCCTAGAACCGAAGACATGTGACATCTACCAACCCGCACTGTGCACGTGTGGATTAAAGCCCACTCCCTCTCACCGAGAAGAGGCCTGTATCCCAGTAGAGGGAACATTAAGGTTGATTATGCTATTAATCAGCCCCCAAACATATAAGTAGGGAAGTAGATAAAAAAATCGTAACCAAATTACCTACCTCAAAACTTGTCTATCAAATTCCAAAAATTGTTTGAAAGGTCTACGTTTCGGTGGCTTTCTGTGGACCGGTGCTCTCTAAAACATTATATTTAATTGTAATAAAGTTACATATCATGTTAAATTGAATCATTAGTCCTGAATATGTAAGGACTTCTTACTTCGACAGCATCTGGATATGGTATAGGATCTGGCACATTGATACCCAGGCGATTTAGAAATACTCTCGTAAAGTTGTCACAATTTAAAATCTGCAGAAGAAACCATATTTATTATACTTTGATGAATCATGAAAACTATTTGTTGAAAGGATGTTACTTTACCTTAAAGTTTTTTCCAAAGAATGTAACTTCCCGCCCAATATTAAGATCCAGTACATCATAATACAAATCGTAGGTATACGGGAGTCGAATTCTTTGACGACTGATCATTGTTCCTGAATAAATAACAGCCATTTCATTTAATTACTTATTATTTCGTTATAAATTATTTGCCTACAGTGTCTAGGATCATCGAAGTAAAATAAAAAAATAACAAAACCAAAATCAGCAAGACGACCAGTCACCGCAAGCAGCACCCGCTCACGAGCATAACCCAAAGATCAGCCATTACCCCCCTCACCATATTGGAGGGAAGGAGGCAAGGCAACCACAGAACATATATACCTACTCACGCAACCCCCGGCGCTACCGCAAGCGGTGACATCTAAGGGAGCATAACGAACTTGCTGCCGGTTGCTCAGGCAAAAATATATGATCAATTGTCGAGGTCGCTAGCTAACCACATGTACAGTCAATATGTGATAGGTGTAGGATAAGTGGCAAATGGGATTATTCCACACTGCGCCACCAAATTGTCTCACCATTTGGGACAAAGTGCAACGTTCTCCATTAATCAATTTATTACACCAAAGCTGGTAGACTAATCCGAAAAATGCATATAACTAATAATAAGTATAATGTCTCCTACACATTATTTTTGTCGGAAAATCTGAAAGTACAAAGAGAAATAGTTACCTTGTGACAATCCACTGTTTTCCGTCCTTGGCTCAATAACCTTGATAGTACCATCTTCAAGATAGAAAAAGATGTCAACCTTCCGCAATATGCTAGAGCCAGAACGGTATTCTTGCAATGTTTGTTGGAAAAAACCTTGGAAGCGTAGAATCTAATAATAAAAAGAAAAAATATACCTATAAATACCTACCTACCTTTAGAGAAGATCGACACTCAAACTCCCCAAAAGTTAAATCCAGGAAATATTTGCTTCTTGGGAGGTCGAGTGTTGATTTCCCTGCAGTCAATCTGCTCTTGTTTTTTATTTATTTATTTAACAGAAAAAACAGTAGAAGTCGCAAGTAGGCGGGGCGCGCGTACCGCGAGCTTTGCGGAGATCCGCAATGTCTGCTTCCGCGCCTACACCACGCAAATCAGTCTCGTTACAACCGTCTCGGTGAAAAGAACTTGAAAAAAATATACAAAAATGCCCTATTGTGCTGTTTTAGAATGTAAACACGATAACAGAACCAAAAATATATCAAATAGAGATATGTCATACCATCAGTAAGTCTTAATTGATTTTATTTCGATTAAAATTTGAAAAATAATATTTTATTAAACAAGACAAGTAAAACTGGACTTTAAATTGTTAACTTTAAGGTCTACTTTCTTTTAAACTCAAACATATTCTTCGCGAAGATTCCAACTACGCACTTGTCACAGTCAGCTACTCAATTAGAGATTACCGTTATCGATAATGAGCTATCGATATTTTAAAGGGGACGTGCTAAGATAGCCCGCGAAATTCAAATTTCCTTACGTTTTTTGCAATTTGTAAGTCAGTGTCGGGTTGTATGTTGATTAAAATATGATTCGAAACCGTAACAAATATGGCTTCAGAGAATTATAATCATTAGAATCAGCAACAAACAGAATAACAATTCTTATGCTAGAATAATCCTAGTGTCATGATTTCATGAAATAGTCATTCAATAATTATAGGATTTTATGAACGTAGAGGGAATTCTTTTGTATTGGTGATTTTTTTATTATAATTCTATAAATTAATATTTGATACGGCCGCGAATCACATTTATATCAACATCATATTTAGATCGGCTGGCGTAAAAAAGTGATTTTGCCAAAAGTGACACATAAAAGGTCTTAAAGTCTTAACGACGACATGAATCCTTTTTAACCCGCTTTCAAAATCTACAAAATACTTATACAATAATCATTTTTCAGTTAGTCGAAACTTAAGTTAGTAATAACCTAAGTTTCGACAAAGTGAAAAATAAATAGGTACAGTACAACTATTTTCTAAATGTTCCTCGGCAAACTTCGTGTTTCGTCATAGTCGTTGGATTTCTATCAGTTGCCTTTGCACTAGGTACAGACCAGACACTCTCATTCGACGATAAGTAGTAATGTTCAAATTCAGATCAGTAGTTTAAACATAACAATTCTTAATTATACTTTCTATAAATCGTATGTGTTAGAATAAAATATTAACACTTGATTTCGAACATAATAATATTTATCGACTCTAGCTGTTGACTGTATTTTGTTTGAAAATAAAACGGAATGTCGATAAATAAGTCAACGACAGTGGTACATCCCTAGAGGAGGACGAATAGTAATGACCTCGTTACGCAAATATGAATCTTATTTTTAACGTGATACAGATTTAAATTGAATGCATTTAATATAGCGACATCTAGCGGCGGGTAGCGTAACTTGCTCATTAAATTATTCAGTGTACGCGGAAAAAGTAATAAATACGTAAAAAGAGTAGACAATAAAAAACTCTATCGTCTATAAATTGTGGTTTATTTTCAAATAAGTGACGACTGACATTATTTCCTACTTTCATTCAATGTTAAACTACCAATCACACCAAATATTTCTTAGTGTTACGAAATACAATTAACTTGTATTTGTGTGAGTTGGGGTACGCTGGTTCCGATACTAATGAAGCGCTATGCGATTTCTACTGTTTTTTCTGTTCTGTGCACACAACCCACCAAATACATCATCATCATTTGTATACATCAACCCTCCCGTGAACCTCATTCACCACGCGTATGGCTCTAGTGAGAGGAGTTCTCGCCAGTAGGTTGGTCCTGGTTGCAGGTACAGCGAGCAGGGGCGGGCGTTGCCGCCTCCACACGTACCGGTCGGGCACGTACAGCTGTAGGTGTCGCAGCACTCCCGGGTTATGCGCCACGCCACGTAGTAGTTTCACTACACACGCTACGAGCGAAAACTGCGTCGTACTCTTAGAGTGTTATACCCTACCATACCCAGAACAAATAGTGTAGGGTACATCAATGGGTATAATGGATATACCCCATACAGCTTGTAATACAAGTGTCGCGGGAACTTATTTTGGATACGTTCCAACATAACACTATATTTCGCCTCATGAGGAGCCTAAATGAATGCGCTATGTTCGAGGTGACTTCTGACTAATGCGTCATATAGTACCCTTAGTGTCGTGATGTTGGTGAATATTGGGACTGCCTGAGTACGAAACCTAGGTTTCTGTATGCCTTCTTACATATCTTATTGATATGCTCACGGAAAGTTAGTTCCTGAGAGAAGACTACCCCTAAGTCTCGTACCTGAGACACTCGTTGCATCGGCACATCCTCAACCTTGTACTGATAACTCAAGGGAGTTCGCGCGCGAGTGAACGACATCACCGAACATTTAGCAACATTAAAATGCAGTTTGTTGTCATTGCTCCATTCGACCACTCTGTCAATGTCTTCCTGTAGGCGTTCACAATCCGAGTGATCCCGAACCTCGAGCAGCAATTTCAGGTCATCCGCAAACAATAAACAAGTCCCATGTCTGACGACTTCCGGCAAGTCATTACAATAACCTCGAGAGGCCCTACATTGCTGCCCTGGCTCACGCCCGATCTCGTGTAATACGATTGAGATACACAGCCATTGTAGTCGACATATTGCTGGCGATCCTTCATATAGCTAGCGAAGAACTGTAGCAGAGGTAGTGTACATCCAATTTTCGCGAGCTTCCTTAACAAGATGTCATTATCCACCGTATTGAACGCCTTTTTAAAATCGAAGTATGCAGCATCTACCTGTAGCCCCGAGTCTACTGCCGGCACCACCTGTACCATACTGTTTTGACAACCTACTCCTATATTTAGGCTTCCTGTACATGTAAAATCTACGCGGCGTTGCGCGTTAATTTTTTCAGATATGGTGCGGATTTTTTCAAAAAAAATCGCACTAAGTCTCGTTAAATGGAATGTGTCAAAAAATCATAAATAAATAGTTACGTAGTAAAACGTTGTATGATACACGTGCGTAAGATGATTTCCGACTCGTGTCGACTTATACACTCATCGGAAATCACCTACCTTCCGCACTTATAGCTTAAATAACTATTTTAACATTATTTTGTTAGAGAAAAAGTGTTATAATATGATTCTATTTTTAAATTTCGGTATTGTGTTTATAAAGTATGTCAATATAAACTCGTTTTGAAGTTTATAATTCGAATATTACGATATGAGAGTAGGTAGATAAGTGTTTTAGCTAACCTCATCATCATTTAGGTGCACCCACTACTGTCTGTTACATAGGCCTCTCTTTCATTGTGCCCGACTAGCGAGCTCACGCTCGTGTGCTCGTCCGCGATGGCAAATTTTCAAGACCATCTCGCTTCCGGACGACCGACATTAAATTCCATAATCCAGACTTTAGACACCACTTTTTTACAGGTGTTCTGGTAAATACCTAACCCTAAATAATATATAAGATATCTTACGTTCTTATCATACATAATCCAGGTCGGTAGATCTGGCGCTTGCTTGCGACAATACAACGAAGGCACTCTGCTACCCTCTTCTGCTTTATCAACCAACATGTTGATTTTATCCATTGTCGTGAATACAGGCCGAACTCCAAAATTCTTCTTCCCTATCTACAATGGAAAAATTATATCATAGAACACATTCAAGACAAGAGGGATAAGACTGATGAGGAGGGACGTCTAATAAATTCCTCTACCTCATCCGACGTCATGCAAATGCTGCCGATTTCTTAATCAACACTTTGCACATGCCAGTAGGGTTGCCAACCATACTGGTAAGAACAGTATTATACTGTTTTTCATTCTAAAATACTGTTTTTCATTCTAAAATACTGTTTTTCATTCCAAAATACTGTTTTTCATTCTAAAATACTGTTTACTGTTCAACAAAAATAAAGTACATAATAATATATGAATAAACTGATTTCACTGATATCCAGACCAATACCTAAAAAAAAAGTTTCATTGAGCGTAGAACATCGTGCATGCACCTGAGCGGTGGTTCAGCTAACCTTAATTTCAGAATGAAATTGTGTCTCGAATTTTCGGGTCATAGTAAATAGATAATTGATATCAGAACACCTTTTTAGGGTTCCGTAGTAAACAAGGAACCCTTATAGTTTCGCCATGTCTGTGTGTCCGTCTGTCTGTCCGCGGCTTAGCTCAGAGACGGTTAGTACTAGAAAGCTGTAATTTGGCATAAATATACATATTAATCATGCCGACAAAGTAGTAAAATAAAATCAAGAAAAATATTTTTTTTAGGATACACGTAAAGTGGGAACGTTTTTTTTTTCCTCGTCTTTCCCATATTGTGGGGTATAGTTAGAAAGGTCGTTCAAAAATATTGTGAGTTTGTGAAAACCATTTTTGGATTCAGGCATCCGTTTGCGAAATATTAAGCTTTTAACTGAATTTTTTTGTTAGAGTCAAGTGTCGTCGTCCCCCCCCCCCCTTCTAGCTAAATGGTTGTATTTGGACTTGTGAAAAAATTCACAGCAGATAGCATATATAACGAAATTAAAAGGAAAACTATCAGAGCTAAGTAGTCTGTACAGGGTAACGAGTAATAATCAACCAACTTAAATTTGCGGTTTGAAAAACATGATCTGCCATACATTCCGTATGGGAGAACATGTTTTTCAACTACATTTTAAGTTTGTTCTTGGCATAAACTCATCCCAACTACGGAACCCTTCATTGTGCGTGGTCCGACACGCACTTGGCCGGTTTTTTCACATAGGTACTAGTATTAAGTTACCTACTGCCTGTGTTGTGCTGAGTATTCACAGAATTTGTATTTTCAGTGATGAATTCTAAGTGGTGGGACGACAGAAATAGAGTTTTCAATACTTGTGATTGATACACAGTGATGCGCAAATTGATCGTCTAATAAATGCAGTTGAAGCGATTAACAATATTAGGTAGGTACCTACGACAATTTGCAATTGATTTTTTTGCGGGGACCCTTAAAAGCTCATTTATTCAAATAATATCCCTTTGCAGAGAAATCGTACCGTCGGGACTTTACGGCATTGTAAAATTCTGGCAACTTGTTTATTATCAATTACCTACTATTTACATACTCACCAATGGGTTCGTACCATATCCAGGTAAAAGCGGTAGCGCTGGATTTCGAATCGACATGATTCAAGCTGAAATCAAAGCAACAAATCTAAATAAAACGATATGTAACTGTTTATGAAAAGCCTCAGTACAATACTTCAATAAGAAAACAATTTATAATAATAACAATGTATCGCTACTATGGTAACAAATAAGTGTATTATCTATGGTAACCTTAATGATGGAAGCTGTCAGACCACCCTACTCAAGCGCGGATCACTTACTCTGAGGGATACACCGTTGTGGGCACGGTGGGCATACGCACCAAGTTATGATATGATCAATACTTCCTTATTTGTACTACCTTACTTTCATGTTTGTTCTACGAGTAATAAGTCACACATAAAGTTTAAAGGAATATAATAGAATAATAGTGACGAAATAACATAGCGATACAGAGCGAAATTGAATAACAGCAATAATTCTTTGCTATAAACTGATAAAAATTGTTACACACTAACTGTGGCTGCGCGGCGGCTATGCAGTGGTGGCGCGGTGGCTACGCAGACGCGGCGCGGCGGCTACGCGGTTGGTCCACGGTGGTTACGCGGTGGCGGTGCGGGGCTACGCGGTGGCGGAGCGGCGGCTATGCGGTGGCGGAGCGGTGGCTATGTGGTGGCGTGTCGCCGAGCACTAACACTGCCCGACCTGGCAATCGAATCCAGGACCTCATGCACGCCAGTAGCGTTTACGACCATTAGACCAACGAGCCAGTCCGGATATCGGAATGTCCACGACTCAAGAATTGAACTCAAACTAAGCAGTCACGCTTACAAGCACTGGACCAATGATAACTTGACAATAAAAACACCGGTAGGCAAGTTCTTAACATGTTTTTAATAACTTAGAGATAACTAAACTACTTATTTACGCACTAATTTAAGGTACTATCGTGTTCACGCCTTCATTTTCATTGCTATGCTTCCAGACTGTTCAGTTTCCACCGCTTTTGGGATTGGTGATTTGACGGCATTCTGAAATCAAAAGTAGGTAGTTTTAAATACCACGTATAGTTTCTGTCACCATCAAGGTCAATTGCAAGAAATCTTGGTTCCAAACACAAGAGGCCGGAGAGGAGTCTAATCGCCACGTCAACGAGAACGAGATGACGGCGCCGAAGTAGTGATACACAGCGTCGGACTGGCCATATAGTCGAAGTGGCATTTGCCAGCCGGGCCCCAGCCTGCGCGGGCCCCCACGGGTCTGGCTTGCGGGGCTTGCGGCAACCGAAGGATAGGAGGCCCACGCAGGCTAGGTCCCAGCTCTTGCAACCTAAATGTAAAACTAGATCAGATAGTTCACTGGCGAGAGATGTGGTGCGGTGTCCCGCAGGGATCGGTCCTGGGACATCTGTGGGACATCGGCGACGACTGGGTGCTGCGCGCCGACCTCCCTAGCGGCGTCAGCGTGGTCTGTTACGCGTGGTCTGGTTCAACGACACGCTGGTCCTGGCGCAGGGGAGGTCGCATGAGGCGGCGGCCGAACTGGCGACACGCTGGGTTGTGATAATCGTAGATAGGATCCGGCAATTGGGACTCGAGGTGGCCTTGCACAAGTCCGAGGCCATGTGTTTTTATGTTGCTCGGAACTCGCCACTGTCGGGTTTTAATTAAATTTTTAATTTTATTTATAGAGGGATAGTAAACAACTACAACATATATATTATACATAAAATTAACAATACTTAAAGTGGTAATGTTGCAGTCCACTGCATTATCCGCAGATAGGACATATTAGAGAACAGTGGTTGCCACTAGACGGGCATTACCAAAATTAACAAATAATTTAAAATAAATAAATAAGTTACTATAAAGCTATCTGTAGCTACAAAACCAAATCAGGTAAGAGACAATTTCACTTACCTAAATTATTCAATAAATTAGTAATAAGATTACAATTATGATATGTTTTTTATAACATTAGTTTTAAATTCATATTTTGAGCATGCAAATATATCAATATCAATGAAATTTGAATTATAGGATTCCAACATTCTATGAATAGGGCAGCGTAAGCCAGAGTTGGTACGACAAGAATTTAGTGCGAACAGAGTGCGGCCACGAACTTGACGTGCATGAACTGTTCGGGGGACAGAATAACACAGCTTACTCGTTAGATCAATGGCATCAAAATGATTGTGGACAATATCATGAAGCACGTTGGCCTCCAGGTATTTGCGCCGGTTCTCCAAGCTGATAAGCTTGTACTTATCAAGAAGTTGGGAGTATGATAGATAAGCCTTAGTCCCAGTACATCTGTAGTACATAGCACGGAGGTACTTGCGCTGGACCCTTTCTATTCCAACTACGTACTTTTGGTAGAAGGGGATCCAAATAGGGACCGCATATTCTAACTGACAGCGAATGAGCGTCTTATACAGACAGAGATAGGTTGAGGTTCGCTTAAATTCTGTTGAAGATCTCATCACAAATCCATACATTTTAAAAGCACTATTGACTATGGCTTCGATATGCTGGTTCAAGGACAGTTTGCCATCAAAGAGAACACCTAGATCCTTCACTATGGAAATATTATTTAAGGGGATACAGTTAAGATTATTATTGAAATTGATGATGAAGTTATTTTTAGTAAAGTGTATATAGTTACACTTGGGGATACTAAGATGCAGCCTATTGTCAATACAGTAGGCAGTTAGTCTGTCCAGGTCCTCCTGAAATGACTGGCAGTCGTCTATAGTACGTATCGCTTGAAACGCCTTCAAGTCATCAGCGTACATCAAGAATTTTGACTTTTTAAAACATTTCTTAATATCATTAATATAAATAATGAATAAAAGCGGTCCCAGAATGGAGCCCTGTGGAACTCCGGAAGTAATATTAACAGAGACAGACTGATGACCATTAACCACAACCCTTTGTGACCGGTTTTCGAGGTACGACACAAACTCACGCAATAGATCCCCGCGTATTCCATTGTAAGCAATTTTATTCAGGAGAATTTCATGATCGACCTTGTCAAAAGCTTTTTTGAAATCAGTGTAGACCGCATCTATTTGCAACCGCCCATCCACACTTTCAAAAAGGTAATTTGCAAATATTAACAGGTTAGATGTCGTAGATCGGCGCCTAACAAACCCATGTTGTTCAGGAATGATAGTATTATGCAGAAGAGGGTAAATCTCGTTGTGAACAATTCTATCAAAAAGCTTCGACAAGGTCGATAGAATCGAGATAGGTCTATATTGTTCGACGTCATGCTTTGAGCCACCCTTATGCACGGGGGTAATGTTAGCTCGCTTCCACACCACCGGGAACACACCTTCATGCAGACATCTATTAAAAAGGATATATGTAGATCGGCTCACAAATATTATCAACGGTAGCCTTAAAAAAGGCCGCCGGAAGACCGTCCGGTCCAGCCCCCTTACACGGGTTCCCGGATAACGGCGGGAGGGGTACACATCGGTGTCGAGTCGACGATAAAGTGGCTGGGACTCATCCTCGACAGCCGGTGGAACTTTGCTGAGCACTTCCGACGTTTGGCTCTCAAACTGGAGGTCCAAACGCCTCCTGCTGGAGGCTTTACGCGTGGATCGTGCGGTCCATGGCCCTTTACGGGGCACCGGTATGGGCGCGTTCATTAAGGCTGCAACCGGCCCGCCGATTGAACGCTTCCCAAAGGGTCATGGCCATCAGGCTGGTCGGAGGATACCGCGCGGTCTCCCGTGAGGCGGCGAGCCTTTTTGCCGGACTACCGCCATGGGATCTGGAGGCAAAAGTCCTCGCGCACATCTGGGAGTGTCGCGAAAAATCACGGCACAGCGGACAGAGCTCCGGCGGGATCTCATGGCGGCATGGAGAGTGCGATTGTCGCAACCCAGCGCTGGGCACGCCACAATTGAGGCGATAAGTCCCCTCTTTGAGGAGTGGCTAGAGAGGCGCCACGGCGTCCTCACCTTCCACCTGACGCAGGTCCTCACAAGACACGGTTGTTTCGGGAGGTTCCTATTCCGCATAAGGCGGGAGGAAACGCCCGGGTGTCACCACTGTTTGGATCGCCCGGAGGACACGGTGGAGCATACGGTGGAGGTCTGCCGTCTTGGGCGGAGCACCGCCCTGTCCACACGGAGGCGATCGGCGGCGGCGATCTCTCGCGTCCGGCCCTGGTTCAAGCCATGGTTCGGAGCGAGAGTGCATGGGAGGCCGTCACTTCCTTCTGCGAAGTAGTAAAGCGAAACGCGTGAGGGAGAGGCAAGATTCGCGCCCTCGTGCCCCTAGTCGCCCCAGGAGACGGCCCGGGCGTCGGGAGTCACGAGCCGACTTCCGGCCACCGTAGGCGTGGGCTCGCGAACGGTGAGCAATGGGTAGCTCGCCGTCCGATAAGGACCAGGCGCGGGTCGACGGCGCGTTGGGTTCCACGCGCGCCTCAAAGAGATGTCAGCACCAAACGACGGGGTCCGTAAGCGTAAGGGCCAATGCCCGCTAGGGTTGCGAGTTTGTCCGGAAGGGATATCGCGGCCCCGGCACACACACAAGCAACGGAAGGAACACAGGTGGGTTTTAGTCAGCAAAAGTCTGACACGCCCTCCCGCTCCGCCTAGAGCAGGAGAAGTTATTTGATAATAAACCCTCAAAAAACAAAAATAAAGATCTGATAGTTCATACAATTAGAGAGAAATGTAGTAGAAAAATCGAGTTATATTAAGGAGGTCCTTTTATACTGGTAGTGGGTAACCTGGTGTGCTATTGTCCGTTCCTAATAATTTATTACATCGTTGATAATAACATTTTACATTTTGTTTTCTCAATTTGTGTAAGTTTCTCAGTATTTTCCGATAGTATCCCATCTACCGTCATCTAGTCTCGGGCCCCCGGCTTGTGGTCAACCACCCGGACCCTTCCGGCCCAGTCCGACCCTGGTGATACATACATTTACTATGACCGCGTGTCGACCGCACGTCCGTTAACGGGACGTTCGTTCGCAGCAATCTCCTACAGTATAGGCAGATTTTTATAAAATTAGTGGGAATAAAAATAAGTAGGAAGCCTACCAATTTCTTAGCTCTTTCGGTTTGTGTGGAGAAGGCAAAGTGGTTGATGATGACGACGCGATCGGAAACGCGACGCCTTGAACCTGTATAGCTGCTTAATGTCACTGTTTGCTGAGCCTGCAATAATTGAATACGTTTATTATTAAGCCGCGTCCCCACTAGGGCCGCGCGGCACGTGAGGCCAAGCCGCGCGGTTGAGCCTCGTGAGTTTGTAAACGTACACACTCACGAGGCTCGGCCGCGCGGCTTGGCCTCACGGGCCGCGCGGCCCTAGTGGGGACGCGGCTTTATGATCATGGAAACGGAAGGAAGGGTTGCCTATGAAGGCAATACACACTCTTATACAACAAGTAACAGGCTGGCAAGAGAGAGAGAAAGTGTGAATGTGGTCAAAATGAAAATTCAAGATGATGGCTGCGAAAATGTTCAGATTTTTCGTCATTGGTGTCGTTTTCAAAGTTTTCGAGGGTGCTAAAGCTGATAGTGAGGTCAAAATGAAAATCCAAGATGGCGGCTGCGAAAAGTTTCTAATTTTTCTTCATGGGTTTCGTTTTCATAGTTTATGAAGGTGCTAAAAACGATGGTGAGGTCAAAATTCAAATCCAAGACGGCGGCTGCGAACATTTTGTTTTTGTT
Source organism: Agrochola macilenta (assembly GCA_916701695.1). NCBI lineage: Eukaryota > Metazoa > Arthropoda > Insecta > Lepidoptera > Noctuidae > Agrochola > Agrochola macilenta. The sequence goes on from OU753562.1 coordinate 14,434,432, forward strand.
TTAAATCATACGTGAGAAGGAACTTTGTTCCTGACGGGGCGGGGGTCGTACCGCACATGTTTCTTTTTTTCTCTTATAGGGTGATAAAAAGTAGAGTGTTCACCTCGGGAGCAACACTATTTTAAGTTTGAGTAACGTACTTTGAATCCCTCGCTGCACCTTAGTGCAGCGAGGAAACGAGAGAGCGAGAGCGGAGCGGGAGCGTGGGAGCGAGGGAGTAGAATCCTTAGATTCTACTTTAGAATGCTTCGCTCCTCTCTGAATTCAAAGAAACACTCTCGCCAAAATAGTTGTTTGGTCCTTTGGCAAACAATCTACTATTTTTAGACCGTGGCTGCTACTAATCTGTGGGTTATCATCTGCTATTTGTCAATGACATTGACAGATTTGACTTTGACAGATTTGACTTTGACAATTTGTGGTAATTGTGGTCAGTAAAGTGAAAAAAGTCAATAGTCAATATTTATTTATTTTGTGTGTTACAAAATTAAATGATAAATTCTGTGAGGACATCTTCTACATTCTATACAATGATTGACGCAAAGGCTAAAATTAATTCTTTCTTTATCTTTAACTCAAGTTTTGGTCCCAGGGAAGGCGATGTAAGTATTCCCCACTCCTTAGGCTTGTTATGTTTTCTTCATTATCATTAAAAACATTGGAAACTACATATTTAGCTTGTAGTAACTAATGCATATTATTGTTTATGACTTTTGAATCCGCCCGTTTGTTACCTTTTGAAAGAAAATCTTCGGACATTTACAAAACATAAGTACTTATCTATAAAATACTTTTAAGAGTAAAACATTGTACAATTAGGGTGAGCCAAATACAGGCAAATCATGCAAAAACGCCCAGTATAATTTGGCCGAGTGATGAGCTCGCCCAACGTTTACTAATATCCTGACAAGAATAATCTTAATATTACTTGTTATGTTTACTCATATAACCAAGTAAAAGAAAGATATAATAATCAGCTTACTTCTTACTGTTTCTTCTTTAAATTTTTATTTTCAATATTTCTTTTTTCTCTTCCTGTTGTTTGTTGTCATCCTGTTTCTTTGTTCTCTGCCGTGTATTATGATTAAATATTATTTTCAGGAACTACAAAGGATATTATTCTATCACCCTAGTCAAGCAAGTGCTGACACCCAGAAAATGCAAGTTGGGTTGTGTGAAGCTGTTGTCAAATTCATGTCGTAAGTTACTGGAAATATTTATATCTAAATATAAATTATATGTCTACTCAAAAGAATGTTCCCTGTAAAAATGTAAACCATACTTCCTAATAATTAAAAAAATTGTTTCTTTTACATAATGACTATGTTCAGGATTGGGATATCTTATTTTATATCTATTTATTTTTCAATGCTAAACCACTTTGCTCATTATTTCCCAGAACGTTCTCATCAGAGCCATGCGAAGCTTTACAAACACAGACAAAAAGATATATTTTCTATCAACCAGAAAAAGGATATTGGATGGTATTGGTAATATGACTTTAAAATTATCCTTAACTTCTATTGATATAAAAAAATAAGATAAAGTAGTATGTAGGCCTACTCTTTTTAACCGACTTCCAAAAAGGAGGAGGTTATATGTTCGTTGCGTATGTGTTTTTTTTTAAATATGTATTCCGCCGATTTATCCGTCAATTGTGGACCGATTTTGAAAATACTTTTTTTGTATGAAAGAGTATGCTCCGAAGTTGGTCCCATATACATTTTATTAGTATGAGTGTTTTAACACTGCTAGATTATGGTTTTCAATTCATCCTCAGACTACATGAGGCTTCTGTTGCCCACAGTTCAAGTAAATTTAGAGTGTATTCTTGATTTTTCAGGTTGTCAGAATACCTTACACAACAAAAGCTTTATCAGCTATTGGAGAAAGTCGAGGAGCTGCAGATGTTGTAAGCACCTGAAATATATTTTATTTGGTTCAATTTATTGTTCTACTACTGTATTGTTTATTATTGTTTTAAAAGTCAACAAAGAAATCTATTAGCTATAAAACTTCATTCATTATCTGATAACCTTTTTCCACAATATTTAAAGCTAGTCTGGTTTTATTTCTCTCTTCTTTTTTTCTGTTTCATTTAAAAAATCTATATTTCCAGGTAAATCCATCTGTGATGTATGACTTATTAAAGTCTGCATACAAGATGTTCAGAATGTTTAGAGGACCTTTCAAAAACTTCCCTATAGAAGAAATATACACAATATGTGACCAGTTCTTCACACCTGTAAGATTTTTATCAATACTTCATTATTTATCAACTCCAGCACGCTTAGCATGACCACAATAGAAACGGGTTTTGTCTACGGAAGAATAGACAAAATGACAGATAAACAATCACAATCTGTCATTTTGTCTATTCTTTCGTCGACAAATCCAATAGAAAACTTATTATATGGTTGTTATGCTATGCATGCAGGAAGAAATTAATCATCTAATGGCATATTTTTCAGTACATATCTTCCAGGAATCTCTCAAATGATATAACAGATGTCATACAAGGCATCAACTATTTGCCACTGGATAAGAATTCGTTCTTCAAAGTGCTATGCTTCATTGACTTGTTAGAAGTCAACTACCCACACTTCAAGTGTATCTCGTTTATCTACAATGAGCAACTTATTTGGTAAGTTTTTTAAAGACAACAAAATATTATTAAGTACCTATGTATCAGTTTTTGTTTAAAAATAATATGCCATAATAAACTTGTTTTCCAAAGGAATGGCCTCTCTACTCATGACATGTTAACATTATACCAATATTTGGTACAATCACTACTACCAAAACAAGTCGAAAAGGAGATCCAAGGTGGTGCCGTGGCAGCCGCCCAGAGACACGGGCGCTTCATTCATCCCCCCGATGGCATCCATAACCAGGAAGACTTACAAAGATTAGTGAAAGTACACCTCATGAGAGAGGATGACTTGGAAACTAAACAGTATTATTTAGTTGTATATAGAACTATGAGCGCCACTGTCTGTTTCACTGTTGATGGTAAGTTAGTGTTACGGTAGGTACTTCATAAAGAGCATGCAGTCTCCGCGGCGATCCCGTGCGCTGTGTTCTGTGCCAACTCGATTGTATTGAACACCTATCTGATGATAATGTTTTAATCTATACTTCCCTCTATCCCCCTATCCCTCTACCCTATATCTTACTAATATAATAAACAAAAGTTTGTGAGGTTGGATGGATGGATGTTTGTTACTCTTTCACGCAAAAACTACTGAACGGATTTGGATGAAATTTTGCACACAAATAGTTTATAACCTGGATTAACACATAGGATAATTGTTATCCCGATATTCCCACGAAATCGAGACTTATGCGGGTGTAACCGCGGGAAATATTATATACTAGCTTTTGCCCGCGGGTTCGCCCGCGTAGATGTCGCAAAATATCCCACGGGAACGTACTACCGGGATTACATACCTTATAGCTGAGGAAAAAGTCATTGACTCCTGCCGCTGCGCCCGCGTTGCCGTCAACCATAACTATTTTGTATTACGCGTAATTTTGATTTTGAATCTGTGATATATTTTAAAACTATTCATTTAAATGATATGATGTCAAGGCATATTTTAATGTAAATTAAATGCACAATTTAAATAAGTAACATATTTTATTGGTATTAATAAAATACCGGTCAAAATAGCTTCGGAAAAAACAAGTATTTATTTATCAAATTCTGAAAGATAATAATGGTTACTGTGGTTCATCCTTAGAAGATAGATACGAGTATATGCCATCGCGGACGTTTGTTGATTTTTTAAGATGAACAATCTTGTAGAACATAAATTTGTGTATCTCTCACGGTTTACGCGCAGCACACCAGTAAAGCTCCCAATCGGCATGATTTTTTCCGACATCTTCGTATCGCATTCAGACAGACAGACAGACGCGGCAGGAGACTTTGTTTTATAATATGTAAGTTTATGGATGTAAGGATGCGATATTAACTCTGTCTATCGATCTGTTACGTTTCATGCATTAACGGCTTAACCGATTTCGATGAAATTTGGCACATAGGTAGACCATGACCTGTGTTAGTACATAGGATACTGTTTATCTCGGTAGTACGGTCCCATGGGATAATTTCCGTCGTTCACGCGGACGAAGCCGCGGCCAATAGCTATGGTAAGGTACGACTAACATTGTGTTGCTATTTAACAAATTTAAATATTTTCCTTTACAGTTAATGTGGAACTACAGTTTGAGATGTTCAGATCCTTAGACGCCTTTATTGGTCCTCAGCTATCTGCTATAGCTTCGACAATCAGTGAGCAATGCACATTACATGCACTGCATACAGCACAGCTTGCTGTCTCAGAACACAAGTTTGTGTACTTCAATAGATTGAATTTAGCATTTAAAACTTCTGTAAGTAACAGGAGTTATAATAATAATGTTTACTAAGAAATGTATGAGAGGGTGATGATTTATAATGGTTTCTGTTTCAGCCAACAATTAACAAATTGCACCCATCTACCACTATAAAGCCTGAAGTTTTAAGTATAATAGCCAATATACATTCCGATAAGAAAAGGTGAGAATAATATTAAAAACGATATCGCAAAACAGTGTAGTCAATACCTATCGTTTGAACGTGACCGCTGTACCGCGCCGCGCCGTAGGAATGCGCGGCGAGGCGGAGGGCAGCGTTGAAGAATGAGCGGCGGGACGCCGCACGGTGGATCGAAAATCGGCTGTAGAAGACATAGGATCTCGATTTCTTAAATGTAATTTTTTTTTGCTGGAAATGACTTCTGCTGATCATTACTATGTACAAAAATGACACCCGAGTTAATTCTGCCCAAAAACGAAGGAAATATATTTTTTTTACGAAAAATTTGTATGAAGCTAGTATGAAAAATCGAATTATCTCCTAAACGGCATGTTTAACCATAATATCCTTGGAGGTGGTCATAGTGCTAATTATTTATGATTTTTTGGTTGCCGATTTGACGAAAAATTTAATGCCGTTTTTTAAAAAAAATCGTCAAAATATTTTTATTTATTTTTACAAGTAAAACGATCCCTTTTAGTGTCCAAGTTAAAAAGTTCGATATGTTATTAACCCAAATATTAAGAACACACAAAACAAGAAAAATTAAATAAAAAAATTGCTGTTTTTTTGACACATTTTTATTAATTTAAATAAAAAAAGATTATCAAACTCTTATTTAAGTAACATATAAAGTTATATTATATACAAAATAATTTAATTTAAGGAATTAATACTAAGCATTTGTAAAATAAAGGAAAATAAATTTAAAAAAAGACAAAATATCATTAAATATTACAAAAAAAAAACCCAAACAGACTCAAATACAAATTTACAAATAAGTACATATATAATTTTTTTACAAATTTTCCTTATCACTCTCGTTGTCAGACTCCAATTCTGAGTCAGCATCCAGATTGGATATATCCAAAAACTCGAACTCAGTTTCCTGAAATTGAATTAAGTCGAGAGTTTCAGCAAAAAAGCTCTGCTTTTTCTTGGCATCTAACTTAGGCCTTTTTTTATTTATTTATTATTAGGCTCCTCAACAATGAGTACACTATTACTTTATAATTAGTACATTTCAAACTTAAATCTAAGCGCCTCATTACTTATAGAAAAGCACAGCATGCACTACATAATGCGCAGATAATAACATACTTAATTAATTAACAAGAAATACACAGTTTAGATGAAAATAAATTATTATAAGCTAAATTGATTACATTATATGAATTAAATTACATTGAATAAATTAGATTAGATAGATTTTATGTATGATCATTTTTTATATGATAATTTTTATATAAAATAGGGTTAATATTTGAATTTATACTGCATATAGAGACTCATTAAATGGCAAGTGAGGCTTTTGTTTTTGCTTTGTGCACTTAGCAAAGGATCCGAAGAAACAACAAGCATATTTAAAATGTCTTGATTGGAATCCTGCCTGCTTCTTTTCCGCGAATGATGTTCTCGAAACCTCCTAAAATCTTTGTTTCGAGACTCTGAGGCTTCTTCCGAGAGAGTCTCAATCGGCACAATATTATTTTTCTCAATTATGTCAGCCCCATGGATTAATAATTTATGAACGGTTGACGACATGTAGTACCAGTCGTATAATAATACGTACTTTTCTGCTGTTTTGCAGGCATAATCTCTAAATTTTATTATATCGACCTGCTCTCCAGACGTAATTGCTTGTAAAATTACAGCAAATCTTTTGATGAGGTCTTCATCCAAACCGGTTATAGCTGCGGTTTTATTAGGAAACTCAAAGAATTTTCTTGCAGTATTCCCGTCATTGGTGGTTCCCGAGCCTTGTTTTACTATATCAATCAACAGATTGAGCTCATCTTTGAATTTATTTTGAATTATTTTCTTCCTTGTCTGTAGCATTTCTTTGTGCTCATCACTTCTCGCTGCCCACCGTTTGAAGTCGAGCCTGTATGCAATGTGTAACAGACATTCCATACAATTTATACGGGCGTGTAGGGATGACAAGCCAAATTCATACAGGTCAGAACACACAATTTTTGATGTTACAGCATCTAAGCGGTTCATTTCTGTAGGCTTTGCTAAGCACAGGTAGCACGATGTATTTGATCTAGCTTCAGAAAGGTAAGTGCAAACTTTAGCGTCGATCATCGTCATCATTAGTTCATGAGTCACCCTATTATTGTTATTGGACTCTGTGGGGATAAGGGCCTCAATTTCTTCATCCATTTGTTTTTTCAGCTCAAGGACAACTGCTTCACTCTCCTTTACAAAAGTAAACTGAACTGGACGACAATACAAAACTGAGCATGGTTTTGGGTTCGTCCATAAGATGTTGTCTCCATCTGTCAGTTTAAGTGGCACCAAGGAGGTCATGAAAATGCTCGAGTCATCTTCCTCACCCTCCATTTTCTGCTTGTATCGGCTTTGGTTAGAAGCACCATCAAATCCCCACTTGGATATCAGCTTCAACTGCTTGTTATGCTCTTCCTTAGAAAGGCTTTGAAGGATTTTGGAGTGTCGATCTAGAGCGTTTGAGGAGTGGACGTGTCCAATTCTCTCCCATAAATTACAAAAAACTACAAAGAACTATGACCCATATACCTACAGTGATAAAAATGATTGTGGTGTGCAGTATAAATAAATAAAAAAGTGAATTAATAATAATCCGATACCACACGTGCGCCGAGGTAAGCTCTTCTCCCCCTCGCGGAAAAGAGACGGGACGCGTAATCAAAATAATTCATCCCTGTCGCACGCGCGTAACTCCGAAGGACGCGCGGACGGCAACCGCTGATTACCGAAATCAAGGACTCACGATCCTCCCGAGCTTGCCCGAAGAATTCCGATCCATCGCGAATACCACAAACACATCCCTAGATAAGTAAACAACAGCGCTTATTCTTATTATTTTTTACTGTTCTACTAAAAAATACCTACTTTAAAATGGTAAATACGTGCGCTACCTGTGCTAAAACACTAAGAGCCAACCAATATACTAAATGTATTGAATGCGACAACTTTTACCATCCTTTGTGCGCTAAAATAACCGATTTTCGTAAATTATCAGAGGCCGCAAAGTCCACATGGTTATGCACGGGTTGTCGAAATAAAAAGCTCAACACGAGCAACTCTGATACGCAGTCAGAACAAAATGAACACATCGACCACAAAAATGATACCAGCAACAGCTCGTTGCTACTCAATACCCCATCCGCTGCATCGGACTCCGGTAGCCTGTCTCAACTAACGTCTGAAATAAAACTACTACGAGAAGACGTAGGTGATCTCAAATATCACCTCAAAACGCTTACAGAACACCTAACACTGTGCAACCAGCGTCTTGAAGTGTCCGAAGCTAGCTTGGCCTGCGCAGAAGCCAAAATTGAAGCACTTGAGCAACAAGTAAGTGAAATCCCATACTTAAAGGCCACAATTCAACAACTCAGTGAACAAGTACAATCACACGCCCAAGCTAACTTGAAAAACCAAGTCGAAATATTAGGCGTAAACGAAACTGCCAACGAAAACCCTGTTCACATCATTCTCACAGCGGCAGTAAAAATTGGCATAAATCTCGAAGACTCCGATCTAGAATACGTTACTAGAGCTGGGCCACGCCACAGCACCAACACTGAGAACACCACTAGCGCCCCCGTGGAAAATCACCCCCGTCCGCTGGTAGTTAAGTTCCTGCGTCGAAACAAACGTAACGAATTTCTACGTGCAGGGAAAATAAGACGCAACCTCTCTAGTGACGATCTAGACATACCCGGCACCCTCAACGACTGTATACTCTCCCGACTGTATACTTCAACGAGCGACTAACAAAAGAAAATCGGCAGTTATTTCGAGCAGCAAAGCCACGAGCTAAGGACTGCGGATACAAGTATTGCTGGATCAAAAATGGAACCGTCAATATTCGCAAGCAAGAAGGAAACCCCGCCATCGCTATTAGGAACCAGCATGACTTATCGCGCCATTGCCCCATCTCAACTGTACCAACAGAAGTTTAGCGAGCGAGAGCGGTCCTTATGTAAGCACCTGTTATGTTTATTTTTGAATTTTATATTTCCTAGATGTTTTTATTATTTGTTGTTTACCTACCTATACCTAGAAAGGCTTGCAATCAAGCATCTATTATGTTTCTCTAACTTAATAATTTTTAAATATTCTTTATGTTTGTTTACGTTAAATTTCCTCAAATACAAACAAGGGCTTGTACAAAAGCACCCGCTATGTTTCTCTATAAAAATAAGTTCAAAATATTCTTACTGCCTGTTTACCATTTTTAAACTCAAATACACAAGAAGGCTGGGACTTAAGCACCTGTTAAATCTATTTTTAAGTTTAACAACAATTTTGATTATTTTTAATAGCTTATTTAAAATGTTTTTAGTCAAATACCTACAAGAGCTAGTTCCCTTACACCTGGTATGTTTCACTTCAATTTTTTTACTTTATAAATATATTTATTGTTTGTTTATTGTACTAAACTTGGTAAAATTCTCACAGGAGCTTGTACTCAAATACACACATCTTAACTATCCAATTTTAACACTCACATCAACGCACATTGCCCTACAAAGGTACTCCCACAATTACACACTACATAATAATAATTTGTCTTTTGGAAGAATCTTCTGTAACATAAAAGTAATGAAATCTCTTGCAACAACAAACTTTCTACATAAAATCACCTCACTGAATTTCGGTTCTCATCTTTATATTATAACTCTTAAAAATGGCTTTACTTAGCGTATCCAACGACCTAGATGAAACCTTTAATATAGAATGTCGCACAGTAGAATCTCTTGAAAACTGCAAGAGTATCTTAAATGCTTCCAAAGACAATATTAAGGTGCTAACATATAACATCAGAAGTTATCAGAAAAATTTTGACGACTTTGCAATTGCTCTAAATCGGTTAGACTCGAATATCGACGTTGTCGTGCTCACTGAGTGTTGGTTATCTGATGGCTCCATTATAGAGGACTTACAGGGATATAGCGCATACAGAACAACTAAACAAGTAAATAAAAACGGGGGAATTGTTATATACACAAGAACAGCCTGGAGCAGCAGTATTGTTACTGTAGAATCTAACCTTGCTGACGCCGACAGTATATTAATAAAAACCAACAACAAATTAAGCCTCCTAGCTATTTACCGGTCTCCCTCTTTTACAAACACAGAGCAATTTCTTAATTCCCTTGACGCCACCCTGTTTGATCTTAAAAACCAACAAACACTAATTGTAGCCGGCGACATTAACTTAAACATAAACGATCCAAGTAATTACCAAGTATCTAACTACGCTTGTCTCATGGCCTCACATGGTTTATCTCCTGCTATTACTCTCCCAACAAGATGCGGAGCTTGTATTGACCACATATTCATAAAATCACCAGCAATACCTTTTGGTCTCGTTTGTGGCTTATCCATTACCGATCACGACCTAGCCTTGTGTTGTGCCCCCATTAACCCAGAACGCCCTAAAAACACTAAGCGCTGGAGAGTCAGAACTGACTGGACTGGTGTAGCTGGTGAGATTACAAATACAAACTGGGATCCAGTCACTAGCTCATCTTGTGTAAACACTGCTTTAAACTACTTCAACGACATTATCTCACGCGCCGCTGACAAACACACAGAAAATGTTAAAATTAGTCGCAGAATGGCCAACATTCAACCCTGGGTCACTCCTGGTTTAATTAGATGCATGAGACAACGCGATAAACTTCATCTTGAATGCAAAGCCGACCCTGAAGATATCACAAAACAACAAATTTACACCAGATACAGAAACTTCGTGTACACACTTCTTCGGAAACTCAGAAATTTACACAACAGACAGGAAATTGAAGGGAACCAGAAAAACCCAAAAAAGCTCTGGACGGTTATAAAAGATATATGTGGAACTAAAACTCGTAAAAATTCATCATCGCACCTAATTGCGTCCAGTATCTCCCCAAGTTCAGCACTTGACAATTGCAATCGACACTTCGTCTCTGTCGGGGAAAACCACGCAGCCAAGATCCTAGACAAACTTTCAACCACTCACCACTCACTAATAGAATCAAACATAGCTCCAAGCTCTATCTCACAATCTTTCTTTCTGCATCCGACCGACGAAGAAGAAGTGTCCAACATAATACGCAACTTGAAAATAGACAGCGCACCAGGGCCAGACCAACTAACCGTTCGATTACTAATCAATTCCCGAGAAAGTATAATAAAGCCACTTACGCACATCTTTAATTTAAGTTTAGAATCAGGTGTCTTTCCCGATTCCTGGAAAATTGCTGCAGTGTCCCCTATCTACAAAAGTGGTCCCAAAGACTTGCCGGAAAACTATAGACCCATCGCCCTGTTGAGTATAGTCTCTAAAATTTTAGAAAAAATTGTAAACACGAGATTGGTAAATTTTGTAGAGAAGCACAACATTGTCTCAGATAGGCAGTTTGGATTTCGCCGGGGAAAATCAACCGAAGACGCGGTGTCACTTTTGACAAATCAAGTCTCGCACCACATAGAAAATGGAGAATGCTGTGTTGGTGTCTTTCTTGATTTGGCAAAAGCATTCGATACCGTGTCACCTGGTCTGCTTTTAAAGAAACTCGAGGCAACAGGCATAAGAGGAACACCTCTAGAATGGTTTCGCAGCTACTTAACATCGCGGTATCAATATTGTAAAATAGGCAATCACCAAAGCAGGTCACTTCCTATCACGTTTGGCGTTCCGCAGGGCAGTACCCTAGGCCCAACGTTGTTTACGCTGTATATTAATGACGTAGTAAATCTCCCTCTTAGAAACGCTACAGTGATATCCTACGCTGACGACACAGCCATCGTTTTCCACGACACGTCATGGGACCGAGTTTATCAACTGGCGGAACAAGGCCTAACTCAGATAGCGCAATCCCTAGACACTAACCTACTGACACTAAACGCTAGTAAAAGTAAATATATTGCTTTCTCCAAAACAAGCTCCTCTAGTGCCTCTCAGACTAAGTCCTTAAAAATACACACCTGCCCACAGAAACACAATATTGCCTCACACCTGACACAGCATCCCTGCGCATGCATAGTCCTTGAACGTACTGACACGATTAAATATCTCGGGGTAACCATAGACAGCAACTTAACGTACAAAGCCCACATTTATGCCCTTTCTTCCAGAGTACGTAAACTAATACACGTCTTGAAAAAACTTCGCGACTGTACTCCTATCGATATTTTGAGAATGGTCTACTTCGCATTCTGCCAGTCAATCATGCAGTACTGTATCTGCATCTGGGGACGTGCTGGTAAAAGCACATTTATAACATTAGAGAGGGCACAACGGGCACTGATCAAGGTTGCACTTAAAAAACCTTACAGATTCCCCACAGACCTTGTTTACCATGAGTTTCAAGTTCTCAGGGTACGACAAATATTTGTACTCCAAGCTACGCTTAAATATCACGATACAATAAAAAAACGGCCCGACTATAGCGACATAATAAACAAGCGTATCTTCAGAGTACCCATACCAAATGCCAAATCCGAACTAGCTAGACGCTGTACCTATTTTTCCCATCCCAACACTTACAACAAAGTTTTGAAAATCTGCGACCTAAAAGACTGCTCAACCATGACCTGTAAAAAAACCCTAACTTCAGCTCTTTTAAAATTATCATACGACGACACCGAAGCCTTGATATAGTACCTACACACACATACACATACACACACACAAGCACACACACAAACCCATATACATGCATGCACACACAAACACACACCACAGTGCAAGTCAAACGATAACACTTGCAATTTTATTTTGTGTTCAGATTCGCACGAATGTTCTATTTTATTTTATTTTATTTTCACTTCACATTCACATCTTTTGTATATGGAAAATGTGTAATAATTATCTACCATTCTATAATTGTAATGTAACTTTTATAACTTTGAAAAATTCGCACTCCAGAGCCACAAGATACAAGCGACGCTTAGTTTGTGGCTCACCGAATATGTCACATTGTATTGTTACTTTTTGAATAATAAACTTTATTATTATTATTATTATTATTTATTATTATTATTTCGTTTATTTGTTTTGTCTTCTTATTTATTTACATTTTTAAATATTTCTTAAAAAACGATATAAAAAAAAAAACATTTAAAAATATAAAAAATAGATGTCCGCCGGTGTCGGGAGCAGGGTCCAAGCTACCGGTGGTTAGGGCTGCAGAGACAGGAACCTCCTCACAATGCGAGCCGTATCGAGTAGTACTGCCTTCTGAATCAGGCCCTTGATCCAACCGCCTAACGACAGCCTCGAGAGATGTTGGTCGAGGCTTTCCGCAATCAGGCCATTGGCCGTTACGACAATCGGCACAATGATAGCCGAGGTCACATCCCACATGTCGACAACCTCGTGTGCTAAGTCGAGATATTTAATTTGTTTCTCTTTCTCAGCTTTCACGAGGTTCCCGTCATGCGGGATGGTAACATCGACTATCATTGCGCGGCGCGCTAATCGGTCTATCACCACTATATCAGGCTTATTGGCTACAATAGTCCTGTCAGTAATGATAGACCGATCCCAGTACAACGTGACATGGTCATTTTCGAGAACTGGGTCGGGCACATACTTGTAATACGGTACCTCAGAGTCAACAAGTTTATATTTCAAAGCAAGTTGCTGGTGAATAATCCTGGCCACTTGGTTATGCCTGTGTAAGTACTCGCCGTTAGCTAGACGCGAACAACCAGAGATAATATGTCTGATGGACTCACCCGGACGATGGCATGCCCGACACACGTCAACCGTCCCGTCCTTCATAATATGTCTCCGATAGTTATTCGTCAAGATAACTTCGTCCATAATTGCACAGACAAAACCTTCAGTTTCCCCGAAAAGGTCACCGAAACGTAGCCAGGATACGGACGCTAAGAAATCTACACCAGGCTCATGAAGAGCCCGATAGTAGCGCCCGTGAAGCTCCTTGCTCTGCCATACCTCCTTGCGGTCATCTGTAGTAAGTATTACAGGTTTGCGCCAGTTCTCTTTAGCCATGGAGAGCGGGGTGAGTCCCTTGTCCACTGCGACCACATCCCGGTGCATACCCACTTCGGCTTTAAAAAAATAATCCCTGAGGCTGCATACCTCGCGGTTGTGGAGGGTCTTAGCGTTTAAAAAGCCTCGACCCCCGCACTTCCGCGGGATGTACAGTCTCATCACCGATGAACGTGGGTGATGCATCCGGTTTGCGGTCAGGAGTGTACGGACCCTTCTGTCCAGGGCGTCGAGTTCGGTCTGAGTCCATTTGAGTATGCCGAAAGAGTACATCAAAACCGGCATGACCCAACCGTTGTAGGCGCGCACCTTGTTTCCGCCCGAAAGAAGGCTAATTAAAACCTTCTTCAGGCGACCAAAGAAGCGCTCCTTCAACGATTGCTTCATGTCAGCAACGTTGATGCCTAACGCTTCCGACATACCCAAATATTTATAGCTTTCGGCTGAGGAGAGGGATCTAAGGTGTATGGAGTCCGAGAGTTGAGTTCCCTCGGATTCCATAATCTCCCCTCGCTTTACATGCATGACTGCACATTTGTCCACACCAAATTCCATCCTGATGGCGCTACTGAATGTTTCAGTTACCTTCAGTAGCTCCATCAGTCGCAATTTGTTGGGGGCAAAGAGTTTCAAGTCATCCATGTAGAGGAGGTGAGATATGACCTGACCACCTCTCCTTAACCGATAGCCTAGACCTGAATCCTCTAGCAGTGTGCTTAGAGGATTCAGGGCTAAGCAGAACCAAAGTGGACTCAAACTGTCGCCCTGAAATATTCCCCGTTTAATCCATACAGGCTCATCATTCCCCTGGATTTGTCGACATCCTGGGTAGCGAAGGACCGTCCTCCATTGCCCCATACACGACATCAGGAAGGTGCGCAGAGTTGCATTTATCTTGTACAACTCCAGCACCCTCATGAGCCATGTATGTGGCACCGAGTCGTAGGCCTTCTTATAGTCTATCCAGCATATCGACAGATCCTTGCAGGATCGACGAACCTGTTGGCTTATGGCCATGTCGATGAGGAGTAGCTCCTTAGTTCCGCGGGACCCATTCCTACATCCATTTTGAGAGGCAGACATAACCGAGTTATTGTCAATGTGTGTGTTAATTTTCGCTCTCAAAATGGATGTAAGAAGTTTATAAACTGTCGACAAACATGTGATCGGTCTATAATTCTTGGGTTCCGCGGGACTACCTGACTTATGGAGCAGGTGGGTAACGCCTGTTGTAAGGAACTGTGGTAGCGACCCAGTCTCTAAGGATGACTGGAATTGAGATGCCAGGCAAGTGTGTGAACTAATTAGCCATTTTAGCCAAAAGTTGTGCAGTCCGTCCGGTCCCGGTGATTTCCAGTTCGGTAACGGACGGGCTGCACTGGCTATATCTAATGGCGTGATTTGCACCTTATCCATTTCTGGTATAGTTTCACACACTCGCTCGACATCCTGCATCCAGCCAGCCTCAGCGTGACAGACGGGTACCGACCATATGCTGCGCCAGAATGCACTCGTGGCGGCATCATCTGGGCGGCACACGTCTGTCACATTTTGTTCAGGCCGCTCCCAAGCTCTATATACCCACCTCTCATCGCTCTGGAACATGCGATTCTGCGTGTATCGGTCAACCCGCCGCTTATACCGTCGAATTCGGCTCGCCCATGCACAAACTTTCTGCTTCAGGAAGTCGATGCGCTCTGTAACACGGGACATGTATTCTTGAGGACTGATTCCAGTCCCCGAGAATGCCTGCCTTACAAAGCGCATCACTCGTGGTCGTGTATTGCCCTCCCTGAAGCAGTATAGTTTGCCAATGAGGACCCTGGTCCCATCAATACGTCGCTCGATCCTGCACTGCCAGGCTGGTACGGCTGGTTTTGGTCGAGTAGCTCCGTCACAGTTTGGGAACTTGACGTTAGCTAAACGACATGCCGCAACAGCCGCACAATACAGGATCGAGTGTGTATCAATGAGATCCTCGCTGCTCTCGAAGAAATTCTTAAGCTGCGAGTCCAAGGCACACACCAGCGCCCTATTTTTTTTGTGCATGGGTAAGCGTGGAAGTCGGGGTCTAAGTTCGGTCGGGGTGTGCCTATACTCGCGCAACGCATCCTCCAGTGCGCTCCTCAGTCGGACGTTGCACTGGCTACTTACTGTGTCAACCCTATCATCCTCTTCTGCAACACCATGATTGAACCGCGGCGGGATTGCATCAGTATTTGACGTTTGTGCCGCGGTTTGTGTCGGAGTTGATACGATATGGTTGCTCAGTACCTCTGAGCGCAGCCTATCAAGTGCGGCATCGTCCAACCTATGATTGCGTTGGATGACACGCACCTGATCCGACAGTCGTTGGGCCGAGACGTTGACGGTTGGCTCTAGTTCCTGAAATAGAGACAGCATCCTAACACGGTACGCAGTGAGGTTAGTTCCTCCCTCTGTAGACCCGTAATATGCGCGCATGACGTTCTCGTTCATAGACTGAGTCCATCTCATGCGCTGCACACAACCACCGGCAGCGGGGACCCGGCTCGAGGCCGGTTGGCCCCTAAGTCCCAAGCTTCTCGGTGGCCGGCCTCTCCCCTGCCGGCGTACAGGTGTTGGCGACGTCGGCGGGGAAAAATACTCGTCACTCGAGCTCGACACAACTACCGCGGCCGTTGTCGTCACAGCGCTCACGATGGGGCTGGATACCGGCGGCGGCGAGGCGGAGCTGAGCGACGAGTCCGGAGGTGGTGGGCGTGCTCGTGCAGCAGATCTCGTCAACATTTAGTTTTCATTCCGTTTTCATACCTAGCTTTTATTGGAGGTGACATCTGTCACTTCACCTCCGTTATGATATTTTTTCATTAGGTCTATTTATGTGGTGCATTTTGTTATTTTTTATGTTTTATTTTGATTTAAAGGTTTTAAGCTTGTTTTCGGGTTCTGATATAACAAAAAAAATACTGCGTCGTGAATAAAACTATGAAAATTCAGGGAACTATTTTTCTGACGTGTTGACGTTTTTGTGTTGCCAGTGATCTATTATATATTATTATTATTATTATTATTTTGGGGAGTGTTTTTTTTTCTCAGCTGTTAGGCTGGTTTTAGCTACATTTACGGGCCAAAGCCAAGTAAATGCAGCGTGTGGTGTGTATTTAAGATGAGGGTGTGTTTTCTTCCTCCAACTGCATGAATTTCCTAACTATTCTGCAGGTGTTTAGGATGGCAGCTTTCTGTAGGTTGATATAAACGGATTCTTCTAAATCTATTAATTTCAGGCTACGGAGAAGGTGGTTCGGGATAACGCCCGTCGTTGAGAGAACTATAGGGATAACGTATACTTTTTCTTGTCTCCAGATTCTTGAGACTTCTTCTTTAAGGTCAGCATATTTACTAATTTTTTCAGTTATCGTTTTTTGTAGGTTATGGGTATTCGGAACTGCAATATCTATAAGGTAAGTGATTTTTCTTATTTTATCCTGTAGGGTTATGTCTGGTCTATTGTAGTGGATAGTTCTATCTGTAAGTATGGCGCGATCGTAGTATATTTTGTGTGTTTCATTTTCTAGTATAGTTTGTGGTGTGTATTTGTAGTAAGGAGTGTTAGAGTTTTGTATGAGACTGTGTTTGAGTGCTAGTTTTTGATGAATAATGTTTGCAACCTGGTTGTGTCTGTGAGTGTAGTCTGTCTGTGTGAGGGTTGTGCATGCTCCAGTTATGTGTTGTATGGTTTCTGATTGAATGTGGCATCTACGGCATTTATCATTTGTTGTGGTAGGTTATTATTATTATTATTATTATCTTTATTAACATTTTAACATATAAAATACATTTTTAAATATTTCTTAAAAACTATATAAAAAACATTTAAAAATATAAAAAATAGTATTCCGCCGGTGTCGGGAGCAAGGTCCAAGCTACCGGTGGTTAGGGCTGCAGAGACAGGAACCTCCTCACAATGCGAGCCGTATCGAGGAGTACTGCCTTCTGAATCAGGCGCTTGATCCAACCGCCTAACGAGAGCCTCGAAAGATGTTGGTCGAGGCTTTCGGCCATCAGGCCATTGGCCGTTACGACAATCGGTACAATGATAGCCGAGCTCACATTCCACATGTCAACAACCTCGTGTGCTAAGTCGAGATATTTTATTTGTTTCTCTTTCTCAGCTTTCACGAGGTTCCCGTCATGTGGGATGGTAACATCGACTATCATTGCGCGGCGCGCTAATCGGTCTATCACCACTATATCAGGCTTATTGGCAACAATAGTCCTGTCAGTAATGATAGACCGATCCCAGTACAACGTGATATGGTCATTTTCGAGAACTGGGTCGGGCACATACTTGTAATACGGTACCTCAGAGTCAACAAGTTTATATTTCAAAGCAAGTTGCTGGTGAATAATCCTGGCCACTTGGTTATGCCTGTGTAAGTACTCGCCGTTAGCCAGACGCGAACAACCAGAGATAATATGTCTGATGGACTCACCCGGACGATGGCATGCCCGACACACGTCAACCGTCCCGTCCTTCATAATATGTCTCCGGTAGTTATTCGTCAAGATAACTTCATCCATAATTGCACAGACAAAACCTTCAGTTTCCCCGAAAAGGTCACCGAAACGTAGCCAGGATACGGACGCTAAGGAATCTACACCAGGCTCATGAAGAGCCCGATAGTAGCGCCCGTGAAGCTCCTTGCTCTGCCATACCTCCTTGCGGTCATCTGTAGTAAGTATTACAGGTTTGCGCCAGTTCTCATTAGCCATGGAGAGCGGGGTGAGTCCCTTGTCTACTGCGACCACATCCCGGTGCATACCCACTTCGGCTTTAAAAAAATAATCCCTGAGGCTGTACATCTCGCGGTTGTGGAGGGTCTTAGCGTTTAAAAAGCCTCGACCCCCGCACTTCCGCGGGATGTACAGTCTCATCACCGATGAACGTGGGTGATGCATCCGGTTTGCGGTCAAGAGTGTACGGACCCTTCTGTCCAGGGCATCGAGTTCGGTCTGAGTCCATTTGAGTATGCCGAAAGAGTACATCAAAACCGGCATGACCCAACCGTTGTAGGCGCGCACCTTGTTTCCGCCCGAAAGAAGACTAATTAAAACCTTCTTCAGGCGACCAAAGAAGAGCTCCTTCAGCGATTGCTTCATGTCAGCAACGTTGATGCCTAACGCTTCCGACATACCCAAGTACTTATAGCTTTCGGCTGAGGAGAGGGATCTAAGGTGTATGGAGTCCGAGAGTTGAGTTCCCTCGGATTCCATAATCTCCCCTCGCTTTACATGCATGACTGCACATTTGTCCACACCAAATTCCATCCTGATGGCGCTACTGAATGTTTCAGTTACCTTCAGTAGCTCCATCAGTCGCGATTTGTTGGGGGCAAAGAGTTTCAAGTCATCCATGTAGAGGAGGTGAGATATGACCTGACCACCTCTCCTCAACCGATAGCCCAGACCTGAATCCTCCAGCAGTGTGCTTAGAGGATTCAGGGCTAAGCAGAACCAAAGTGGACTCAAACTGTCGCCCTGAAATATTCCCCGTTTAATCCATACAGGCTCATCATTCCCCTGGATCTGTTGACATCCTGGGTAGCGAAGGACCGTCCTCCATTGCCCCATACACGACATCAGGAAGGTGCGCAGAGTTGCATCTATCTTGTACAACTCCAGCACCCTCATGAGCCATGTATGTGGCACCGAGTCGTAGGCCTTCTTATAGTCTATCCAGCATATCGACAGATCCTTGCGGGATCGGCGAACCTGTTGGCTTATGGCCATGTCAATGAGGAGTAGCTCCTTAGTTCCGCGGGACCCATTCCTACATCCATTTTGAGAGGCAGACATAACCGAGTTATTGTCAATGTGTGTGTTAATTTTCGCTCTCAAAATGGATGTAAGAAGTTTATAAACCGTCGACAAACATGTGATCGGTCTATAATTCTTGGGTTCCGCGGGACTACCTGACTTATGGAGCAGGTGGGTAACGCCTGTTGTAAGGAACTGTGGTAGCGACCCAGTCTCTAAGGATGACTGGAATTGAGATGCCAGGCAAGTGTGTGAACTAATTAGCCATTTTAGCCAAAAGTTGTGCAGTCCGTCCGGTCCCGGTGATTTCCAGTTCGGTAACGGACGGGCTGCACTGGCTATATCTAATGGCGTGATTTCCACCTTATCCATTTCTGGTATAGTTTCACACACTCGCTCGACATCCTGCATCCAGCCAGCCTCAGCGTGACAGACGGGTACCGACCATATGCTGCGCCAGAATGCACTCGTGGCGGCATCATCTGGGCGGCACACGTCTGTCACATTTTGTTCAGGCCGCTCCCAAGCTCTATATACCCACCTCTCATCGTTCTGGAACATGCGATTTTGCGTGTATCGGTCAACCCGCCGCTTATACCGCCGAATTCGGCTCGCCCATGCACAAACTTTCTGCTTCAGGAAGTCGATGCGCTCTGTAACACGGGACATGTATTCTTGAGGACTGATTCCAGTCCCCGAGAATGCCTGCCTTACAAAGCGCATCACTCGTGGTCGTGTATTGCCCTCCCTGAAGCAGTATAGTTTGCCGATGAGTACCCTGGTCCCATCAATACGTCGCTCGATCCTGCACTGCCAGGCTGGTACGGCTGGTTTTGGTCGAGTAGCTCCGTCACAGTTTGGGAACTTGACGTTAGCTACACGACATGCCGCAACAGCCGCACAATACAGGATCGAGTGTGTATCAATGAGATCCTCGCTGCTCTCGAAGAAATTCTTAAGCTGCGAGTCCAAGGCACACACCAGCGCCCCATTTTTTTTGTGCATGGGTAAGCGTGGAAGTCGGGGTCTAAGTTCGGTCGGAGTGTGCCTATACTCGCGAAACGCATCCTCCAGTGCGCTCCTCAGTCGGACGTTGCACTGGCTACTTACTGTGTCAACCCTATCATCCTCCTCTGCAACACCATGATTGAACCGCGGCGGGATTGCATCAGTATTTGACGTTTGTGCCGCGGTTTGTGCTGGAGTTGATACGATATGGTTGCTCAGTACCTCTGAGCGCAGCCTATCAAGTGCGGCATCGTCCAACCTATGATTGCGTTGGATGACACGCACCTGATCCGACAGTCGTTGGGCCGAGACCTTGACGGTTGGCTCTAGTTCCTGAAACAGAGACAGCATCCTAACACGGTACGCAGTGAGGTTAGTTCCTCCCTCTGTAGACCCGTAATATGCGCGCATGACGTTCTCGTTCATAGACTGAGTCCATCTCATGCGCTGCACACAACCACCGGCAGCGGGGACCCGGCTCGGGGCCGGTTGGCCCCTAAGTCCCAAGCTTCTCGGTGGCCGGCCTCTCCCTTGCCGACGTATAGGTGTTGGCGACGTCGGAGGGGAGAAATACTCGTCGCTCGAGCTCGACGCAACTACCACGGCCGGTGTCGACACAGCGCTCACGATGGGGCTGGGTACCGGCGGCGGCGAGGCGGAGCTGAGCGGCGAGTCCGGGGGTAGAAGGCGTGCACGGCGAGCTGCTGATCTCGTCAACATACTTATTTAGTTTTCAAATCTTACATAATTTGTTTTTAGGGAGTCCGAGTTTGACAGCGTCATTTTGATGTTTCTATATTTCTTTCGTTTTTTCATTTTAGTTATGTTTATTGTATAATTTCTTGTTTATTCAAGATATTTATTTCTTGTTTATTCTATTTGGCGCTTTTGGTATTTTTACGATGTACGGAATTATTTAAATATGTAAATTATGTGATAAGAAAAAACTTGACATTGTTGACGTATCAGTGTTGCCTCTTATTTATTTTTATTATTATTATTATTATTCTTGTAACTGTGATATCAAGTAAAGCTTGAAGTGTAATCATAGCCGATGAATCAGTAACTGTCACTGATTGCTTCGGAGGGTAGCAATCAAGCTTAGTTTGTTGCACTTTATAGTAAGATGGATAAATATCCTTAGCACCTTCCCGAATGGCAGCCTCTCGCAACGTAATATATTGCCACTTTGAGAATTTTAGCGAAAGAAGCAATCCAAGCGCCTTTTCTGACGTAAATATGATTGTTTTCGCTGGTTTCTTAAGCGTTTCATTTAATTTAGCGGCTGCTTCAGGATTTTTCATCATGTATTCGATGACAGAGGCGATATCTCCATGCCCTTCTTCTTTTAAACGTGCTGCAGCTGCATATGCCAATTCACTGGAATCTTCGCCTGTGTGTTCATCAGATCTTCTCTTTTTTTGTTTACTTCCCAGATCTTCGAATGGTTTACGGGATCTTTTCGTCATTGTTCCAATGGACGTTGATGTCGACGGTTCTGGAGAGACTGAGGGCGCTCTTGGTATCTCATCAACACTTGGTTCTTGATTAACTAAAGTTTGCACAAAACTCGGCCAATCAATATTTGCTCCCAACCAATTCTCGTACTTTCTCCTGAAATTATCAAGGAATCGGTTGGATTTCTGCCACCTTTGTAAAGCGGCTCGCGTAAATCTCCGACAAAATTCTTTGAGAACAACACGATCTTCGTCAGATAGGCAATCGCCTATGCGGGATACAACTGCACTGAACAATACTTCATGATCAAATGAAGTACTCTCACTTCGTAGAAGAACAAACAAGTCTAAATTCGTGATTAAACTTTCCATTCTAAGATTTTATAGTCGCAGATTTAGTGTTAGCAGTTACACAGTTGTGAACAAACTAAATTATAAAACTAAAATTTAGCCCTTTTATTGCAAAACGCCAATAATTAGGTAACTACCCTCATTAGTTATCTTCTCAATAGCTAATGAAAATTTATAATTGTCACTAACTATTCTTAGAACTTATAGCACTGCTAATTAACAAATTAGCTTACTTATCAGGAAAAGTTGAATGTAATCCATAGTTGGCATTGTCGTGAGATATTGAAAATCATTAAATCACCTATAAAGACTCATTAGAAGACCTAATCAGTGTAGTTACTTAATCACTTCTTTTCGGACTCATTAGAAGAGTAAACAATTGGTAATTTGGTTGTATGAAAAGTTTTAAAACTCATGATGTGTTGATAAATATCTAGCTCAAGCATAGTTGTCTACGTGTGGGTGTACTATAAACCTCTGCCAACTCCTTCGGAAATATAGGAGTGATGCTATTTTATGTTACGTGTAGTTAAAAGTCCGTGTTCTTCAACATAAACACTAAAAGGAATCGTTTCATATGAAAAAACAAATGAAAATATTTTGACGATTTTTAAAAAAAAACGACATGAAATTTTTCGTCAAATCCGCAACCAAAAAATTATAAATAATTAGCACTATGACCACCTCCAAGGATATTACGGTTAAACATGCCGTTTAGGAGATAATTCGATTTTTCATACTAGCTCCATACATTTTTTTCTTATAAAAATTATAACTCTTCCATTTGTGCACACATTTACTTCATATGACATTTTATAGAACAGTAATGATCAGCAGAAGTCATTTCCAGCAAAAAAAATAACATTTAAGAAATCGAGATCCTATGTCTTCTACAGCCGATTTTCGATCCACCGTGCGCCGTGAGCGTTGACGAATGGGCGGCCTGCACTGCCTCCCGTCTCGCCACGCGGTACAGCAGCTTCGATCAAACAATAATCACATAATCTACTTTTCTATCAGCAGCCTTGGAAACTATGGAGAAATTATAATCAAAACACCAGATGAATACTGGATTACAGGGAAGTCTTCCAATGAAAGAGAGTTTTATGTTATCATTCAAGAGAAAAATGCCAATCTCAAAGAAATAGCAGGTATGTTTAATACTTCGCCGATATCATGTGCCCTGAATGTCAGCTTTCCAACGAGTTATTATATTTCAATGTTTTTTTTTTTTGCCTGTTTTGTCCCAGTGCATGACAAAGGTCTTCTCCTTTCCGTCTTGAGCTAGTGTATATAGTCCGAAATACACTAGCTCAACTAGTTTATTAAATAAATTACTTGCCTATCTATAAATTATAAAATTATTTTTGAAAAATTAGATATTTTATGTATACCTACTATAAATAGTATGAAAACGTGTACAAACGCGAAAAGAAAACTAACGTATCATTACATAAGGCAGGCACGGCAGAATTTTTGTCAAAACTCGTCATATGTAGCTGATGGCGCTCAAAGGGTCAACTATGTTTTTGTTCGCAGATGAAGTAAGACGGATATGTGAAGCCCAAATGAAGGGAATATTTTTTTACCCGATGTAAACATTGGAAATTATTATATAGTTGGAAATCCATAATGAATTAATCATGCATTATCTCAATTAGCA
This sequence comes from Agrochola macilenta, assembly GCA_916701695.1. NCBI lineage: Eukaryota > Metazoa > Arthropoda > Insecta > Lepidoptera > Noctuidae > Agrochola > Agrochola macilenta. The sequence continues at coordinate 14,458,296 of OU753562.1, forward strand.
ACAGTGCAGGGATATATACTGATTGAACAAATGCTATGTATAGAATGTTATCTTGTTACTTTTATGTTATAAAAATAAAACAACTCTATGTCATATTATAACATGTCTATATTATTTTATTAACTTACTTATAACACTGGTAATGAATACTCATAAAAGCTTAACAATAATCGAATGCTAATCAAGAGAAACTTTGTCTTCTTTTTTCCAAACTTTTTTATACACTTTAACAACAAGTTCTCTATTTTCATATCCCCACGCTAGTAGGACACAAAATAACGATATACCTCCAATGAATATGTGGAGGATTACAGAATCTCGTGATATTTTATTTTCTGAAAGTTTACATAAGCAACCAGCAACAAACAGAGTCAACAAAAAGAATTTACCAACATATAGTCCATCCAGGGGCTTGTAATCTGTATCCTTGTATTTATTGCTGATAAAATGAACACTATGAATTATCCTAGCAAACATATTAATACAATTTGATATAATAAAACCAACTGGTCCAAAAATATATGTTAAAATGTATGATAATAAAAGAAAACTTATTGAAAATAGTACCATTATATAATTGTAACTGTTTAACTGGGCACTAGTCATTGTGGCAAATGTGTAACATTCAGTAACTCCATTAATTGCTAACAAAACAATAGCTAAACAATGGCTTCTCAATAACTGTACCGGCAACCCACTTGCAACAAACGTTTCTCCACCATACAGTAAAAGTAAAGTTCTTGCATAGCTTTGTCCAAATACTAAAACTATTAAACCAATAGAACCTACTGTTTTACAAACGTGTGACAGAACTGTACATGATTCTTGAATTTTGTTTTGATCTTGTTTTTGAAGGGGTAATTCTCTGCTCACCATTTGGGTAAAATAGAAGTAGCTACTGTCTTCAATAGGCCTGAACACAAACCTTGCTGCCAGACTACCCAAGTTGTTGACAACATCATAAGTGGCCTGTTCACTGAAGGTCATCACAGGGCTAACTGACATCACATATTTTTCTCCCTCTGTTAGAAGTTGTTTAACAACACCTTGTTTAGCAAAACTAAGTGTGAGACTGCTTAATTTTTTATTGAAATTTGTGTTTACTGGTCCAATGTATATTGGTAAGAAATCGTTTAGTGATGTAAATTGAAAGTCATCCATATTATCATACAGACTATACAAAACTGAGTCAGGAACTATTTTACTTTTAAGAGCCCCTTTTGCATAGAGTGGCTTATTTTTAATATACCAATAAAAGAATATGTAGTAACAAACCACTATAGTTCCTATACTACCAACTTGTGCCACAGAGAATGCAATGAGTGCAAGAGACCTATCATATATTAAAATTGACAAGAATAATAAAGTTCTTATAAAAATATGCAGAGTATCTAGGGCAACTTTTAATTTGATGAAACAGTATAGTTGTGCCACTAATGCAACATTAGCAGAACATAATTCTAATATACATGATAAGGCTACACTCCAGCAACCAAATCTGTATTGAACTGCATGTTCTGGATGACCCAGAGGTAGCAAGTGTAACCAAATATAAACAAAAACAATGGATAGAACACAACTCACAGGTACTGACAGCCAGATTTGGTTTATTATTTGCCTCCAGCTGAACTCATCTTTTTGTCCTAGGCAAGCTCTGTTAAATGGTTCTCGGCTGAGGAATAGTATAGTACTCTCCAAGAGCAGTAGCCGCACATTCATAATACCAAGTACTTCATGTCCAACATTCCTGATAACCCATGCATTAATCACAAATGTTACACATCTAAATATAATTTGAAATATAATGTTAAATGATGCATTCTCAAGGCTACTCATTAACAAATTTCGACCCATGTTGGTTTATTTGTCAATTTCAAACATTCACTGCATTCCCTTCACTTATGCTAGATTGTATACTGCGCTTCACCACATATATCTTCTTATTGGACAGGCATATTACAAACCAATGGTCATCATATGTTATTGATATTTTCTTGAACTGTTCATTCGGACCAAAAGCTAATGGGTCGACCCTGAAAATAAGAGAACAATTTAATGGTCAAATAATATAACCACGTCGCGACTTTATACTGTGAATGAGTCAGGACGGATAAATAACACGTAATTAAAATGTGCTTACTTATTCGATAAGGAGATGAGATCAGTTATTATTGTTGCAACACGTTCGTCGTTTTCTAACTCTCCGCCAGATTCAAGAACAGCCCCGTCCTCTGTTAAAACCAAGTAACCGATCTGATCAGGAATCTTTTCCATTATCACTGCAATATCAACACAATTTGATAACAATAACTAAACATTAGAAAGATGACTTGGATGGAAATGTTTTTACCTCACACGTCTGTAATCGGTCGGATGATAGTTTCGTACGATTGACAACTGACAGTGACAATAGTGACATTGATGTCTGCAGAGTTGCTACACTAAAAACGTATTTTAGAGTATTAAAACTGCGTTTGCGGGGCTAGTGGCAAAGAAATAATAACAGCCGCACGGATGGATCAATCAGGTTAAGCTATGCTTGCCGCGGTTGGTCCATGGATGGGTTACCATCTTTACATACCAAGACCAATCCGTACCTCGCAAAGATCGGTGGATCTTTGACAGTCGTTAAGAGTCGTCACAGAAGCCCGAAAGTCTTGCAACCACTCTTACCAAAGGGGTAACGTATCTACTCTAAGATGTCTGTACCTAAGGTCTGTACTTATTACACAGTAACTGTGTTGTGGAGGACAGATAGGCAGTCACTCCATGTAAAATACTGATATTCAGCTGCATCCGGTTAGACTGGAAGCTGACCCCAATAGTTGGGAAAAGGCTAGGCAGATGACGATAAACTACGTTTGTGCACTGGACAGACATTCGAAAAAAAAATAATATTGAAATGTCTGTTTTTTTGTAAATGTTGCTTGTTGATCCCAAACTTGTTTGACGATTCATATCTTTTATCATGATTTACAAAACAATTTAATAAAAAAAAAAAATGTGTATGAATCTTGCAACATGTTGTCCAGTTGAACATGTTTCGACGTTTCCCGTTGATTGGCATTAAACCTTGCACAAAAGTAAGCAATAGATAAGTTGCTAGACAAACAACAGTGCGAACGCAAACGTGATAAATCTCTATGCACAACATGTGATGTGGGCGGGCGTTTTTGGGGGACTGTCTTATGTAATTTTAACGTTCGAAAAGTGCTGATTCTCAGCCTATTTTGAATGAATACGTTCTAGACATAGCACACGCAGCTAACAACAAATCTCAAAACAAAACTTACTCATGTTTCGTGCAGTGCGAACGCAAATTTAACAAAACAATTTATGAGATTTGTTTCATGTGACAAATTTCGAAACATCTACATGATTAATGTTTTCTGTGCAACGCATACAAATTCGGTATCTAATGGCCTTTGCAGAGTAAGGGGTACTTTAGATGATCAATCTGGAAGACAAAAGAAAAAGAGCAGAAATATGCGTTTCTCACTGGCCCCTTTTATCAATCAAGTCGCATACAAACAAAGATCACGTCAATCCCGTAGTCGCGCAGTCTCGTGACGATCGCTTTCGGATAGGACCCGAAGTAACCTTTTCTTTGTGGAATCTCTTGCTTGATAGCCAATGAAACAAATATCATCCTGTAGGTTTACTTAGTTTAACGTTTGCTTGCCGTTTGGCCTATAGTTCTAATTTGTTGTCTACTCTAGTAACAAAACTCACTTTACCCACTTGCGAAAATGTTTGTATCGACTCTAAGACTCTGTTAGAACAAATCTTACTTGTACGGTCTTCAATAGCATCACTATTTTAGTTCAAAAACTTCATTCATTTCATTCATGTATTGAACTATTGATGTAAAAATGAATGAATAAAATAATAGAATTTATTACACACACACAGTAACTTGTAAAGAGAAAATTCTTATTTATTTCTGAGTTATACATTTTTCTCTAACTGTTTGTGGAAAAAAAATATAAAATAATAGAATCACACTAAAACAGGCAAGTACCCTTGTATTTTTTTGTAATTAAGCAGTCTGGCGATGGTCTTTGGGTAATTTAATTAGGATGGGCAGAATTTGTTACGTACATAAACATATGCGCTGTAAAGTAATATTCTATTCTGTAGCTGTAGGATGCATTCACTGCATTAAGCAATATTTGATAGCCTCGATAGCAACAGAGTTTATTTTATTTTATCGAACGATAATGAAGACATTGTCTAAAACTTTCATTTTTCAAGTGTGATGTATGTATTGTTATTTCTCAAGGTACTTTACTAAAAAAACCTATCTGTAATTCCTTACCTAGTTTTGTCATTGTAATGGAAATGTTGAAATGCATGTTGCTAAAGAAACATGAATTCCTTCATTTCTAATACAAACCCTGATGTGGTGAAATGGGTCCCTCATTGAATAAAAAGGTAATCAAAATACCTATTGTAGATTAGTTTATTTACATAAATGATATCTTAGATTAGTAAAAAATTGCAATAAATAATACCATTATCATTCATAGCTGATAACCTGTGTATATGCAACTAAGGAATTTATTAGTTAGTTCACTAAGTGACTGAACTATAATAGGTATTCCAAGTCCAGGGGACACACTTATAAAAATAATTCCTAGTGTGAGGCAAATGTTTTCTCATTGCATAAATTGTAAGTACTTAAAATAATGTTAACAACATGTTTTGTTTTATTACAATATTAGAGTTTTTAACAAATCAATAGATAACAATAATACCAGCCTATTATTTTCCCACTGCAGATAATCAATACTTAGATACTCGTAGAATCAAATAATTGCAATGACTGGTTAACAAAACTACCCAAGCTAATAAATAAAACCAAATCAATCATGCATTTTTAAATAAATATCATTGATGATTCATACATAACTAAACATACACAGCATTTTATAGCTTACATGCTGTTACTGGATTTGATATCAAATTGATTACTACTATGTTTATATATTATAACCTTGCAAATACTTATGAAAAAACTGTTAATTTCACACAGTACCTACACATACATAAATGTTACACAATAATTTAAAATTTCTGATTGCTCCTATTTTATTATTGATTTGGTTCATGCTTTGTTTATAGTCTCTTTTGAAGTTGGTATGTGGTAGGTATTTCATTTATCATTTACCTTACCATAATATGTACATATACTAACCTACATTTTTATCTTTTTATTATGGATGTTTTTAACTTTGTAACAAATGAAGCAGATCATTCTCACATGTATAATTTCAACATGAATGATGAAACCAATATTTTGTAACCATACCTATTTTGATTTAAAAGAATATAGCCCATTCTTCTCCATAGGTACCTACCACGCTTTAGAATGGGCAGCTAGCTTCATTTTTCGGACTGACCAACCCCTTGACAATTCAAAAGTGCCTGTAATTGGTTTTTTAAATAAGTGCTTTAAGTTTGAGTTTACATTCTGAACGGCAGTGCTTTTAATTTAATTATTGTTTACTAGATAACAAATGTAGATCAAGATGTGGATTGTTTATACTGCATTGAAAACTCGCACATGAATCCTAGATTTTCCTTAAACTCAAATACCAAAATGAGATAATTTTAAAGATTGATTTGTGGTACTCTTTCTGCTCTAATCTTTGCTGTCTCGTAGAAATTGCTTTTTGTAATAAAATCATTGTATTACCCATTTTTGAAATCATGTTTGAATTTCCTTTATATCGTGTGCAATGAAGAATATCATATATCATGAAAGTGTTTTAGCCAGAATGCAAAAATATTTTTATCTACTTCTAGACTTCTTTAACAATTTAATTATAAATAGCCACCAGACCAATAGATTACCAAAATTCAAATTCAAATTCAAAAGTCATTTATTCAAACTAGGCTGAGAATCAGCACTTTTCGAACGTCAAAATTACATAAGACAGTCCCCCAAAACGCCCACCCTTCACCACTTCCTAGTGCATTAGCTGGGAAGAAGAAGTGGCGCAACAAACTCCCCAGCAGCACAGCTGTCTGTTCAGTTAGAAGAACAAAAAAAAAAGATTCTATATAATAGTATTCAAAATAATTTACATTACGCAACACAAAACATAATTCAAATTATTAGCCATATGTTAGCTAGCACACGCCAATATACCAAACAAAATCATCGAGAACTCAACCAATCAATCATCGATACTCAGGCCGAAATAAAAAAAACTAAACGTAAACAGAATTAATATCTAAATAAAAAAGCCTCCAGGCATAAAGGGCGTGCCCGCTTACATATAGTTCTAACTGGAAGTTATAAATGATAAACTAGGACCATCAATGTAAAATAAATAAACAAAGAGTTAATTACTAATAACAGTAAATAATATGATCAATTGTCGAGGTCACTAGCTAACCACATATTGCAATACAACTCATAAAAAAACAGTGTGATGAGTAGATATTGTCAAAAATAAATTGAAGTTAAATTAAAATAACTTGACTTAAAAAGTCAAATAAAATAAACAATTATATAAACTCATATAACTTGTCAGTACGTAAGCTGGAGAAAGAACATAAACATTGTCTTGAGTTAATCACAGCGACCAACTATTCTTATCATTTAGGTAGTCGTTGATAGAATAGTATGCCTTTGAACAAAGATTGGATTTTACTTTCGTTTTAAACGCATTAAAAGGCAAATCTAGCAAAGAAGAGGGTAGCTTGTTATAAAAGGTTATACCAAGCCCAACAAATGAGTTATGAACCTTATGAAGCCGGTGAAAGGGAGCTCGTAGTTTGTCCTTATTTCTAGTGTTAACATTGTGAAAATCACTGTTTTTAGTGTATAAGTGTATATTTTGCCTAATATATAAGATATTGGCGAAGATGAATTGAGATGCCACCGTGAGGATACCAATATCTTTGAAAAAATCTCTCAGAGAAACTCTGGCACCAAGCTGGTAAATAGCGCGAACAGCTCGTTTTTGAAGAACAAATATATTTTGAATATCAGCAGCTTTGCCCCACAGCAGAAGACCGTAGGACATAACGCTATGAAAATAACTAAAATAGACTAACCGAGCTGTATCGACGTCAGTGTATTGTCTTACTTTCCTGACGGCGTAGGCGGCTGAACTGAGCCTTCCCGCTAGGCTCGATATATGTGGGCCCCACTGAAGTTTGGCATCTACTGTTATGCCCAGAAAAACCGCCGAGTTTACAGATTCAAGCACCTCTTTATCTAAGACGATGTTGGGACCTAGATTTCTAACATTTGGTAGGGCAAACTTTACACATTTCGTTTTCTTAGTATTTAGAACTAGGTTATTTGTCGTAAACCAATCCGTAACCATTGAGAGTGCACTGTTTACATCGTCAAAATCTTGTCTATTCCTATCTACTTTAAAAATAAGAGAGGTATCATCTGCGAACAGTACAACTTCACAGATACCCTTTAAATAGAATGGTAAGTCATTGATATACACTAAGAACAAGAATGGACCCAGTATTGAGCCTTGAGGTACACCTAACTGAACTGGTAGCCCAGAAGATTTCACACCATCAACATCTACACATTGGGACCTATTATGTAAATACGAATTTAAAACGTTGAGAGCTTCGTTTTGCACACCGTAATGACGTAGTTTACGCAAAAGCGTGTCATGGTGCACGCAATCAAAGGCTTTGGAGAGATCACAGAAAACCCCAATAGCATTTTGCGAGTTCTCCCATGCGTTAAATATGTGTTTCAGCAAAGCAACACCCGCATCTGTAGTCGAACGACCTTTTGTAAAGCCATATTGTTCATTATGAAGGAGGCTATTTAAATTAAAATGTCTAAGCAACTGCTTGAGTATTAACTTTTCAAATATTTACCAGCTCAGTACCAGAGTCAATAGATTAACTATCATATTCATTGGACACCGAAACAATGGACTAATTGAAATATTTCCTAGTGCTACAATTTCTTGAGCTACAGCTACACCAAGGCAATATTAATTAACAGATTGAACTTTTGAACTTTAATGTGTTATCTTCGTGGCTTATCTTCACACTTGTTTTGATTATAGGATAAGCTGTTACCTTAAAAACTGCAGATTTCATAACAATAAAAAATAGTACTTTTGTAAGTATTCAGTCAGCCGCACGTCTCGATAGTAACACTTGAACTACGAAAACCCTGACCCTACTGCTACTGAAATAAAGGCTGTTTCAAAGTCAAGACTATTTCTTGCATAGGTACTCTTTTTATTAAATAACTACAAAACTTTTGCCCGCGGCTTCGCCCGAGTGGACGTCGGAAATTATCCCACGGGAACTACATTTTATCCTGGATATTATCATGGTCTACCCATGTTGCCAAGTTTCATCCAAATCCGTTGAGCCGTTTTAGCGTGAAAGCGTAAAAAATAAATAAACTCACATTCGCATTTATAATATTACTTTATTGTTTTTTCCATGAACAAATAAAGTTTTTTAATTTTTTAGACAAATTGAGGAAGTGGAATAATGCAATTAATTAATTGTGTTTTTTTTGTTATCCTCACAGGAAAAAAATGTTAAGGTTTCGTCCCAAACTTGGGAGCGAGCGCAACAGCGAATGGCGCTGTTGTTTTTGTCTCCATGTGCGCACAGGGACCATTCTGCTGGGAACATGGCACCTAGTAAGTATGATGCAATTTATTTGTTATAAACCGACTTCCAAAGAAGTAGGTTCTATGTTCGTCTGTTTTGTTTTTTTTTATGTGTGTCCATCGATATTTTCGTTAATTATGGACCGATTTTGAAAATCCTTTTTAGTTGAAGCTTGCGCGGTGGTCCCATAAAAATTGTATTTACTCAAAAAACTACCCAAGGGTAGTTTGCTGAGTTAGCTTTTCGCACTTAACCTGGGAACACATTATCTGACGCTTCCGTAAGCCGCGGCTTAGAGTCGCTGCTTATTTGTATCTGGATAGGTAGTAGTACATTTAGCACTACACTGTGCAAACTATCGGTCGTAAGTCGCGGACGTGCCCAACCCAGTCGCGACCAACAGACGTCCGAACGCTCAAGCGTTCGGACGTCTGTTGGTCGCGACTGTCAGCCGCGGCTTACGGACGCGTCCGATAATTTGTTCCCAACTTCAGTCTATGTGGATGATGTTATAATAACTTCCTGTCACTGTTGTTTACATAGCAGGTAGTGGTATGCTAATTTGTGTGGAAAGGTGAAAAAAAAACAAAAGTGAAAAAAAAAACTTGCAAAAAACGAAAATTCTAAATCAAAGACCGACTTCCGAAATTAAAGTTATTGTTCACTTTGTTTTTTTTTTGGAATTCGTTTTCTCGTCGCATTGTCTTGACAGCAAAATAATATTAAAACTAACCAATTTACATACACAGTGACACTGCTTATGTGATGCTAGCTTGATGTGTAGACATGTAGCTATACGTCGCCAGTTTATGCTGATCTCGCATTGTATAGGATTTCCATACAATGCGAGGTCAGCTTATACAGGAAATGTATAGCTTGATGTGTAACCGTGAACAAGTTGCAAACTTCCATGGTACTTAAATGTCTTGAGATGGCAAATACCTACGCTCCGTTTTCCCACGAGAGTAGGCCTACTACATGCTTAAGCTGACACACCAACTCCTTTACATCTAGGTACATCCACAACGTTTATACTATAGGGTAGGTACGTACTTTATAGGTATATCATACAAACATGCACACTGGTTGTGAGTACTACTCACACGATCTTTACCAGTGTGGTGTGTGACTAAAGTATGTTACAGTTATTATGTTAACCTGCCTACTTCAATTCAACCATACAATATTACTTCACTGAAATATAGCGATATAATGTGGCGGCATGCAGTCTTACCCAATACCTATTTGTCGATGATTGCGCTGTCCATCAATGCATAGGTTTGCCAGGCCCAAAAATAGAAAAGACATTTTGTCCTAAAAGCCTGACACATTGGTTAAAAAAAAAAAACTTTATATTTGTGTATTTATTAATGTTATTCATTTGGGACACTCTACTCTTAGGTATGAGTCACATTTCCTTACTAAAGTAATTTGTAACTTCTTTACAAAAACAATTAATAATTGGCCTTCTTCGTTACATTAAAGTGAAAGTAATTAAAACAATCAATAATCAGGCATCTTTTGGCGGGGCGGGATTAACCAAAAGCCGGACAGACTTGTGTATGTATATTTGGCCGGACACGATTGTAACAAGCTGGACATGTCCGGTTTAAGGCGGACACCTGGCAACACTAACTGGGCACTAATCAATATTGGCCTTTGTAGCTAAGGATCACGCTAAGGAAAGATCTCTCGCTTGGAAATCGAATTAGAGATCCCAAGACCATATTTTACTTATGATAACATTCTCCGTAGATGCTGCACCTCATTGCGTTAGGCTTCCTGGCAGCTATCGTTCGCGATCCCCGACTGCTGGACGAATTGGAACGCGACTCTGCCCCCGTCCCGAACTGGAGTGACGTGGCTCGAGGCAACGAAGCCATCCCCACGCCTCTGTCTAACGTGGAGCCGCCGCCGAGCTCGTTCCCGCAACATGTCGGACAGCCAAGAGATAGAGATCATAGTTTGATTTATCGTAAGTGTACCTTCAAACTTAGTAGAAAGTAAATGGAGTGCGCAGGCGATCATAGAAACTCCACAAAAACAGCAGCAGAATAAACACATTAAAACTCCGTTTGCTTACTACTTGGTGTTCTCTCTTTTATTGAGATTTTAGGGTATTGATTTTGGCGTGTCTGCCAAATACCTACTTTCACAACTTACAGCACACGCTAGGATATAGGGCAGCATAAAAATTGTTTGGAGGTGACCGAGGTGTTTGACATAAGATAGCCCGCCTCCAATTGTGAAGAACGGCAACTGTGACCTTGTAGAAAATACATAACAATGTAATAATGTACCTATGCAAAGTTGCACGCCTTTTTTAAACAGAACATCAATAATATAATTACTGATGAATCGTGCACGTAGGTATTCACTGTGGCATTTAATGCATAACCACAATAGTTGACACTCACTATGAAATATAAAACATGCATGAAAGGAAAATAATACACAAAGACATCAATACCATTATATTTGTCCTACATACTCGCACTGCTTACGTATAAATAAATGTGTACTGTACTCATAATTTTCATTTTGCTTTATCATAAAAAATCACAATTGAATTACAATACCTGCATACAACTTTTGAACTATAGTTAATAATAGCTCATACCTGCATCATTATCATGTATAATTTGCTTGAAATTAGAGTCACGAGAGCAGCGGAAACGCGGCACGAAATGAATGAACAATATTCTAATAGATTTCAACCGTGTGTGTGTACTAGATGATGTGGATGTGGGTGCACTGGTTACAGTGTGCACCCTGGCCATCACGTTCATGCTGATCTACGGAGCCGCACTCGGCAAGCCTGCCCACCTATTGCCATTCTTCTGCCTCCAGATATTCGACTTTGCGATCACAGTGTAAGTTTTTTCCTTATATTCAATGCAAACTCAATGCCTCGCTGGTCCAGTGGTCGTAAGCGCGAGATCCTGGGTTCAATCCCCAGTCGAATAGTGTCTTTGAATTTGGCTTTATTAAATTCCCAGTAGTTAGCAGTAGTAGATGGAGAGATTATGGGTTGATGGCATTTTGAAAATACAAGCCTAAGGCTGCTTGTCCACTGGAGCGGAGCGGCGGTGTGCCAATATTAACCAATAGAATTGCATAAAACCTCCGCTTCGCTTCAGTGGACTAGTATAGGTATTTGCGAACTAGTTTAAAAAATCATACAAAACCAGGAAGCGGAGCGGGGAACCGGAGCGGGAAATTATTACTCGTCGCGTGAACTGTCGTGGTCTAGGTCCGCAACACCGCTCCGCTACCTCGCTCCGCATCAATTGACAGACACTGTCCGCAACTCCGCTCCACTCCGCTGCCACGCTCCTCTCCGCTGCCTCGCTCCGCTTCAATGGACAGGCAGCCTTACTTTAGACAGGATTGCCAATGATATGACGCCATTGCTTTTTGTATCATGTGGGATCGGTCTATTTTACTCTGTATTTTAAATTCAGATGAGATTAATCGCAAATGACGTCCACAATCTGATAATTAATTCATTGAAACATGTGTGGCACATTCATACGCCAACTGGCGGTCTATTGTTTGTATTGTATCCGTATGTTGTGCGTGTATTTGCTTGAGTATGCTACTTCGCTGTTTCGTTCAGTAGAAAGATCCCGATTTACCATCTCAGACAGTAATCTACATGGTCCTAATATGGCCTGACCAAGATTATGTCTGTGCCCTCAGAGTTTGTTTCGGTATTTGTTCTCAGAGTAGTCGGAACTCATCTAATTTTAAAACATAATTAATTTTTATCGTGTGTTTTGGAACCAATTTACAAAAAATAATTAACGTTTAACGTTTTGTAAAAAAAATCCTCTTTGAAATGTGGAACTATAGGTAATCTAATCATCCATATTAATATTCACACTATCCATCCATACTATTATTAAAAATGCGAAAGTGACTCTATCTGTCTGTATGCCTGTTCACGCCTAAACAGCAGAACCGATCGTTTTGAAATTAGACAGATTGGTAGCCTATGACCTAGAGAAGGACGTAGGCTACTTTTAATCCTGGATACTGATGAAGTCGTGGAAAAGAGGTATTCCATAAGAACTATGCCTTTCTATGTCTGTCAATGTAAATGAAGCAGGGGTGGCCTACTTCTAAGTCCGTCAATGAAGATACGGGCCCGTCCGAATGCAAATTGAACCCTACACCCGGATAATCAACTTTTTCGGACGGGAAATAAACAAATTCGGAGTAGGGACTGTTGAATCGTGGTGTCATTTATTCTTAGGTCGGGCCGTAAACTAATCTTATGTCAGTAAGCGCAAGTCAACGTAGTCGGAATCACTCGTAACTTCGGTCGATACTACAGATTTCTACCTTAAGGAGTAGACCTCCAGTAAATGCAAGTTCCACATAATTATTTATTAGTACCTACCTACCTAGTTTCATTAGCCTTGAAACGTCTTACGTCGCGCGCGACCATAAGCGAGATCAGAAACTTACACCCCGGTTAGTTCTGAAAGGTTAACCATTTTTTTTTGTTGATTAGCCTTTTTGGAACCGTGTGTTAGATTCGTAGGACCTCGAGAAATAAACAGATTTTTTCTCAAAGAGGATGCTCCTGATTAGTTCAGAGGGGACAAACAAACATTCTATCAGCGATCACGATCAGGAAAAAGTCAAAAATGTATTGGATTGACATCATTTTCACTTATACAAACATCAACTTTATGTAAGTGTAATTAAGTTGATTTTAGACTACTTTTAGGTATAACTTGGAATCGTAATGCGACAATTTTTTTAACCTTGGTCACTATTTATGAGTTGTCTTGACTATTTTTTGGCGTGCCCAAAACAAATTTTCATGAAATTTTCAAAGGTGAGGATTGTGTGGTGAAGGACACCGTTGTAGCGCAAACTGAACCTTGTTTGTAGTCATTACAGTTGTTTTTCCTAAAACTCATGTTTGGCAAATATATTGCGAACGGAGATCACACCCCTTGGCCCCCCACATTTATGCTTTCATAATACAATTAGTACAGTTCCACCATTATGTTTACCCATCAGTCTGACCGCGACCGGGTACCTATGCTACCTGCGCTCGATCCACCGGCTGGTCGCGGAGACTCGCCGTGTGCCGTGGCGAGCTCAGCTGCTACAGCTACCGGCACCTGCCTTGGCGCTCGTCGTACTTTCAGCATTCCTGGTCGCCGTACTGCTCAAGGTAACGTGTCATAACTTACTTTATAGTTTAAGGTTTGAAGTATGATATTCCTCGAAGGGCAGTGGCGGATTTGCCCTAAGGCCCAGTAGGGCCGGGCCTAGGGCGGCCAATCGTGACAAATAATTCACTGTACAATATCAATAGGTACCTTTATGGTCTAAACGTTCGCGCACATTATGGCTGGCTGCACTGCACCGAATCGTATAACAATAATAACTTAAAACCATTTAAAAATATGTATGTCCAAACTCGTAATAATTGAAACGCGTCATAGATTTTCGCGGCGCCAACCCGACTCAAAGTTAAAAAAAAATCTGAACCGATTTCGATAAAAGTTTGCGATAAAGTAAATTCATTATGTAGTCTATATGATGGGTGCTGAGAAAGGGGCGGCTGATACTTACTACATGGCCTGGGGCCTAAGGCGGCCAAGACTGCAAAGGGTAAAGCAGAGGTGTGCCTGTAGTACACCCACATTTCGCCAGTTATGTTTAAGTCCCATGTAATAGGAGCTTATGTCTATTGCGAGCCTTTTGCCAATTGCGTATGATAATTTAAATAGCAACAAATCAAATAAAACGGAGACTCAGAAGTTTTTGAAGGGCAGAGGTTGGAAAAGACAGCCTTCGGAAGTGTCCACCCTTCAGGCCATTTTCTTGTGTTTAAACTGGCAAGAAGTTCTTTTATTTTTCGTGTTTAAATCTGCAATAGGTTATTACAACCATAATGATGGTAGGTCTTGCATACACTAGGTGATTCTCCATTAAGAATCATCTCACATGTATGGTTTAGAATCTCTGTCCGATATGACGCACAGAACCCCTCAGCAACTAAGAAGAAAGAAAAATATTTTATTTGTGACACGCACAGGAAATAAAAAAAGTAATAATAAAAATAAAATACCGGCCAAGTGCGTGTCGGATCACGCACAATGTAGGGTTCCGTAGTTGGGATGAATTTAAGTTGAAAAACATTTTCTCCCATACGAAATCTATGGGAGATCATGTTTTTCAAACTGCAAATTTAAGTTGGTCGATTATTACTCGTTAACCTGTAAAGCCTACTTAGCTGTGACAGTTTTCCTTTTAATTTCGTTATATACATATATTACAGCTGTGAATTTTTTCACAAATCCAAGTACAACCATTTAACTGGCAGGGACACACACATGACTCTTAACTTTCCGAAATGGACTACCTCTACCAGTTTCATAGATGGGAAGACTTCTCTACCAGATTGGTAGAGATACTGCCCTGTCCTAATGTGTTTGTCTTTATAATTATTTTTACCTCGTATTATGTATTGTGTGACCTTAGTAACAAGACTGCCCAAACTGGTCTCAACCTACAAGAAAAATATAATTTATGCAAAATGCGTCAAAGCTCACGTTTACGTCACTTGTTTTTATTATTGTTAAAAAGTAATAGTTACCAATTTAATTTTACCGATAAGATATGTACCTATGCCATATTGAAATCCTTGTTTCGAATTTGATGTAATTTCCACTTAAACAAATGTGAACTGTATTTTAGTCCTAATTAAGTTGACTAAAGAATGACAAAAACCATTTTTGTCATTCTTTGGCCAAGCAAGTCTGACTCTGCAAGTCGAACTCACACACGAAGGGTTCCGTACCGTATTAAGTTCGAGCAAAAAATGGCGAAAAAAACACGTTTCTTGTATGGGGACCCTCTATTTTTATTTTTTGTTGTTACAGCGACAATAGAAATACAAAATCTGTAAAAATTTCAACTGTATTCCTATTGCGTTTCATGAGATACAGTCCGCTGACAGACGAAAGGACGGACAGCAGAGGCTTAGTAATAGGGTTCCGTTTCGTACGGAACCCTAAAAATGTTTAACGTTGTAGCGCAATCTTAAATTTTTTGACGTTTATGTCTCTTAACTTTAACCACCGTTTATAAATCCCACACATTGCTCCGAAACGGTAGTCCATTTCAGAGAAATCTTCCACTTTATTACATGCGAAAGACCTCTCTACCAGATTGGTAGAGATACTACCCTGTCCTAATGTGTTTGTTTTCATAATTATTTTTACCATAAATTGTGTGAACTTAGTAACAAGACTGCCCAAACCGGTTTCAAGCTACAGGATAAATATAATTAATGCTAAATGCGTCAAAGCTCACATTTACGTTACTTGTTTTTTTATTTTTATTATCGTTAAAAAGTAATAATGAATTCAATTTAATATTATCAATAACATACAGGGTGTCAGGGACATCAACACGAAGCCTGTTACCATGGATTCAGTACATGATTCTGAACGCCCCTGTGTCGATTTAAAAAAAAAATAACCAACGAAAAATTTTAACGCAGGGGCGTTCAGAATCATGTACCATTGATTCACAATGGTAACAGTCTTCGCGTCGATGTCCCTGCCACATGTATTAAACAAAAAGACAGATGTTTGTTTACTCTTTGGAAACTTAATTGCGAACGCAGAATGCGTAATTCAGTAATCAATCTTAATAATATGTGTTTGGTTTACCTTCAGGTTAAGGTGGGTGTATAAAATAGACGTAAGCTCCTACCTAGTTCGAGTGTGTTTAAATTGGTGCTTTCTAGAACATATCTCAATTCTCTGAACTAGCTTTCAGGTTTTCATCACCAAGTTTGAACAATTACTCATTATATAGTGTCTGGTGCCTTACTGTAAACGTTTTGTAGTGCTTACTTTTAAACCACTTCAAGTATTACTGCGTGAGGGCTGCCTTAATTTCTGTAAGAATTTCTTATTAACAAAACGCAGTAAACAGATTTAATTACTAATAAAGCTTCAATATTGTTTTTAATTTACTACATGGAAATACTACTAGTATTCAAATGTAAGCATCATTGTTTTAAAGTTTAAATAAACATCCCGCCAGGACACATCAACCCTAAGGGCCGAGTCACACCGGAATGGCAGCGGCCCCCGGCGGCGTGCCGCTGACGGCCTCGTGCTACCTCCAGATCCCACGCGCCTAGTCTCCTCTTGACTAGCTTAGTTTCTATATTACATACGCGCGCAGCCCGCGGTGCCGAGAGCGGTATCGCGTCGCCGCTGGCAGCCGTGGGCAGAACCACCGACAAGATGCGCATGGCGCGCAGCCGCTCGTGTCACCGGGCACTGAAAGTGCTCGCCGCGTCGCTGCCGGCCGCTGCCATTCCGGTGTGACCCGACGCTAAGAGTTTTCATTGTTTGCCTAAAACTAAATTGGAAAATGTGTTTAGAAATAAATAATAACATAACGCCTGTATTCCCTGAAGGGTTAGGCAGAGCTAATAAAAAGAAAATTGGTCAATAATAACTTCATTCCACCCACAGGGCTACTGCATCAGCGTAGTATGGCGCTGCTACAAGTACCTGACGATGCGCGCACACGCACTACAAACTCCGTTCGTGATCTCGAGCGATGACGTAGTGTCGTCCGGCCAGCTGGCGCCGTACGCGGCCGCGCCGGCCCCGGACTACTCCAGCTTGCTGCCGGATTACGAAGAGGCCGTGAAGCAGACACCGCCGCCTTCCTACCGCGCGGCCACACTCATGGCTGCTGCGGATCCCTCGCTAGCAACCGTTGTGAGTTTTTTACTTAAAACGGTATTTGACAGGATGTTTTATTAAAATTTCTGGAAACCTATAATAAAAATAAGCCAAAGCACAGATGAATACTGCACATAATATTTTTTTTAAAGCGACTTGCTACGACACAATAAAGTGCAATTCAGGTCGCACAGCGCTAATTACATACAGTTATAATCACCTTAAGAAGTTGCCTCTCTTACTATCGTATAACTCTTATATCTTCTGACTACGTTACGCTCACTGAATTGGCCCGAGGAAACGACCCCCGGATACTTGTAACTTCATAACAAAGTATCATCTGTGGCCTAAGTAAAATATATATCTAAAACAAAGCCATGTTGTAAGCATTTTTGTTAATCTGTACTAGACAGAGACAGCACTGCTAGTATCTGACATCACAAGATAAACGCCATAGAAACTTCGCACCATTCAGAACAATCAGAAAGAAGAATAACTGCAAAAGCGTATGACTTCTCCATTTCTTCACAGTTTATTTTTTGTTGCGTTTTTTATTTTAGTGACCGCTTTAAATTAAGGTTTAGTTCATGTATATTTTTGTTACCCGCGGTTTCACTAGTATCCTAGAAAGACTTGTACCCGTTAAAAGTATCCTATGTTTAAATTTAATACAGGACATGTTCGGCCTGTGGATGTTATAACGTGATTGCAACAACATCCAAACTTTAATTAACACGATGTTGTTTATGGTGCAAACCTTTTGCGATTTCATATGTACCAGGGTTGATAAAAATCATGACTTTTATAAAAAAATCAAAATAATCGGATTAATTTGATTTAAATCGGATTAATTTGATTTAAATCGGATTAATTTGATTTAAATCGGATTTTTTTGATTATTTCTGTCACACATGTCTCTAAATGTTTTTGTCATTCTCGGTACTAAGCCCATTAATTCCTTCTTACAACGTTTACACACCGCTTTGTTAAACTTGCCGCAAGTGGACTTTTTTTCATCCATATAAACCCAAACAGCATCTTTTTTCATTAATCAATCACGAATGACCGCGCCAAAGACTAGACGGACGGATTCAGTCACGAGTTAAAACGGAGAATCTCCGAACGGTGTAGTTAAACAGCATTGGACACGTGTGTGCGCGCCGTAGTTTATGTCGGGGGAAGTCCCTTGACACATTTTGGCTGATTTGGTCGAAGTAAAACAATTTAGATTTAAATCATTGATTTTTATTAAAAAATCACTTGATTTTAATCGCGATTTAAATCACTGATTTTAATCAAGTGATTTAAATCATATCAACCCTGATATGTACCATCGCAGACTCTGGCGAAACCACTTTTCAACCTTATTACTAAGGGCATAAGGATGAATAGTGGTTCACCGCAAATGTCTGCGGTTGTACATGATATGATCTTTTGGCGCTCGAACGACGTTGACAGAGGCGCGCTGTTGGTAAACATTTGTGCAATTATGTAGTAAAATGTATTAAAAAAAAACAAGATAGCGATGTTAGTTCCGATTTTGGTCACACGTCAAAAGAACCTTGTAGTGCTGTCCCTTTTCAAAACGTATGCTTACTTATCTAAAAATATTCAACATAAACTGACGCAGTTCTTGTAACATTCAACAGCAGGAGAGGGCACAGACCGAGCAAGCACCGCCGCAGCCGCAGCCGACCAACACCATGGTGGTCCTGCCGCAGAACGGGACGCAGGCCCGCGTCTGAATCTCATACTTCACTGACAGCATCGAGGATTCTTCTCACCACATAAGGGCACTCTTAATTTAAGAGGCTGTTTGAAACTTCTTTGCAGCGCTACTGGCACGCTATAACTGAATAAATTATCTAAATACGTTGTAAGAATTTGGTGTTACAGCAGCGCAGCCAAATTTACTAAGGCACCTTACGGAAACGGATGCGCTGCGCAAACGCAAAGTTAGTTTCCATACGGTTACGTCATCGACGCGACGCGAGCGCAGCGTTTACGCGACGTTAACCATCGCTAAATGCGAAGTAGCTCTGTCATCGTGTAACCGCCTGAATTGTAGAGTGCCCTCATTCTACACCAATCATCTTGAACGCTCAATACGGAAGTAACTGCACTTAGTGTGTCTAAAACTAAAGTAGATACCTTCCAACGAGCTTTTAACATTTACAAGTGCAAGGAAAACGGCCCTCATTATAATTAAGCTCATAATCCTCGTTGCTATCATGTAAAAAAAAATGTGTCTAAAATTGTTTCTAAACTCTTCGTCTTTTACTTTCACATAGTTGTATTTATTTTTAGACAAGTCACAGATGATTTTCGTATTATTAATTTTTATTTTGTAAAATAAATACTGTTGTTATTGTAATTCTTGTGCTTGACTCTTTGTGGACTAGTTAGATTTGAGCCGATAAGTTCGTCTCGTCGTAAATACCACAGATTTAAATCTAGATTTGTCATACCATGAGTATAGTGCCATTGCGTTGATCGTAATAAATTTTATTTTTGTACTTCATGAAAATCATTAGAATTATATTCCCTATCCAATCATAAAATACACTATTAAGTACACGTTTCGAGGCACCTAACGAGGTCTCTCATTTGCGTAAAAAGTTTGCTGTACTTAGTTTATTTCATTTTGTTGGTTTTATTTTGTGATAATTTTATTTTAATAGCGTTTTTTTTTGAGTATCTGACTCGATATCAAGAGTATGCAGGTAGACGGATATTAGCATACGGAACATTATAATTAACATTCCTGAATATTGGATATTCCATTCAAAAATCTTTTAAAACTACGCTTGGTGTCAATTTGCGACATACGCAGTATAAGATTTTAAAGAATTATTATGAACGGCGTATGATACGCCGTCCTTAATAATTCGACGGTAGTGGCCTCAAATTCTGACATTGACTTAATGAACTGTAAAAATCACTTACACAATATTGATAAGCAACTGTCAGCTGATGCAGTATCCTTGAATACTTTATCTATTTCACAGCGATCATTAAAATTAAATACATTCAAGTTATTTATATTGAAGTAGATAGAAAAAAGATACGCCTGTTTATCTATACTGCAGAATAATAGCAGATACATACGTGTGGTTTGTAACTCAGGGTGAATAGTAATTTGAGCTTGCAATAGCCTTCCTCATGAGAACTATAATAATTATATCTAATTAATATAATACGGAGAGTACATTCATATGTAATAGTTATTCACGTTGTGTAATCTTTCAAAACTTTGTATCTGACGCGTGTTCATTTTAGTGCAATCGTTAAATGAAAAGTAAGGCAAAAAAAACATTATACCATTCATTGGTGCCTTATCATATCGTTGGCGAATATGTTGATAGTACCCAATCTTCTTAACGATCATTCTAAATAAATTAGGTACAAACTATCTATTACATGTATCTGTAGTACCTAGATAGGGTTCGGTGTGACGTCTTAGGTTGCTATTCTCGTAGTTGCTTTACATGGTAACTTGGTAAGACATCGTAAGTAGTTTCGTATTGGCCTAAATTGTAAAAAAAATGTCGTCAGTGTTTCCTAGTATTTTGCTTTTATGTATGTTCTTCGTTATTTGAGTCTCGCCCAATATTATACGCCTTGAACATAAAGTATCAAGTGTTTGATATAAAGTAATTACGTATTGAGCATAAAAAATAGGTTAAATAAAAATAAAAAATAGTCTGGGCGAGATAATCAAAGAATAAATTGATCGGTAATCATTTATTTTGCTCAGTTAATGAACTTGTTTTGTTTATGAAATTGTGAGTTATTTCGTCTATGTTTAGTACCTAAGTAATTTGCAAGTGCACTAATGATAAATTGACGTGTATAACTTATTACTTACTAAATTATACTTAATGTAAAATATTCTTGAAATAAATCATACATAAAATGAAGCTAAAATCCTTTTATTTTTTTAACTTTATGAAAACAATCCTTATTTAATATAAAGACTTTGGCAGTAATAAACTATTATCGAAATCCTAAATTGTTTTAGGATTCGGATAGTTCGGATTGTTTAAGAGTGATTTTCACCGGTTTCTGGAGCGGAAACAGATCGCTGTACCGCGCCTTAGGAATGCGTGGCGAGGCGGGCGGCAGCGTTGACGAATGAGCGGCCTGCACTGCTCCTGTCTTGCCGCGCACTTACTGCGTTTGCACTGGCGAAACATTCACAACAAAACATGTTGTAATCTCTATTTTCTGTCAATTTTCCATACAATGTTTGACAGGAACTAGAGATTTCAACTTGTTTTGTGGTGATGTTTCGCCAGTGCAAACGCATTATAGTTTCCTAAAGCGCGGTACAGCGGTTTTCGATCAAACTATGACAACATTTTCAAACGACGGATAACTCCTGTGATTGGAAATCTGAATTATCAATTTAGATCACTTAACACGAGTTTAATAATTTTGACACGTCGTTGAGTTTTGTTCCTGAAACCCCGGTTAATTTTCAAAGTTCATACTAGTATTATTCCGTATGTTTCACTAAAGCGGTTTGCCATTTGACCCAATTTTTGCACTATCAATTTGTTTATAGACGTCGCGATGCGGCGACGCACCGGTTGTTACTGCTTGTAAAGATACCTATAGCTATTGTTTATTAGGTAAATAATTAGGTCATCCTACTACAACCACCCTGTCGGTGCGAAGAACTGTCGTCTATTTTTATAAAAACAAACAAAACATACAGTTTACCTTAGCTTCTGTTTTCTCAGATTACCTAGTTTGTCAACTTGTATCTAAGCGTAGCTTCCAAACAGGGATGCTGTTTAGCATCTCCTTAGTTAAATCTTACATAATTCAGTGTTACGTAAGAACAAGGATAGAACCTCGAAACCTCCTCGGCAGCTTTAAGGTCATGTTGAGGGACAAACATGATTTACAAACAATGGGCTGCATCTGCGCGCGCAGCACGACGTCGCGCGCCGCCGGCCTGGCGGCAGGCTCAGTGATAGCGAGGGTCGCGCTCGGACGAAGCCGGCCGTCGGGACGCGCGCCGTCGCCTGCATTCTCTATTTATATCGACGATTCACCCCCCACCTCACTTCGCGCCTGCGCAAAACGCATCTGAAAACTACGAAAGTGAAAATTGCACATCATGATAGCGTCCGGTGCACCGCGCCGCTCAGGACTGTTGCAGCAAGCGATCTGCTAATTAGTGATTTGAGGACACGGAGCGAGGCGGCGTGTTGTGCGCCGCGAGGATGGCCGCGAGGTGTACGGCGACGGACATCAGCAGCACTGCGGCACTTCTGCGTCACATGTCAGCTGTTTCGCCGGCGAGGGGCGCGCGCTCGTGACGTTTCTGGCGAGTCGCGTGCCGCAGGCCGGCGGCGCGATGGCGTCTACCATGCAGCTCGAGTTCACGCAGGCGATGACCGACTTCAAAACGATGTTCCCGGATATGGACGATGATGTTATTGAAGCCGTACTACGCGCTAACCAGGGCGCGGTTGATGCGACCATTGACCAACTTCTAGCTATGAGTACTGATAACCAGAATGAACGTTTGCGGCTCGAAATGGAGCGCGTGGAAGGCAGCACACCGTCCCGTCGCAAAGAACGTCGCTCGGGCTGCAGAGCTACAGACAACGGCGATGATAACGACACTACAGCACTTGTGTAAGTAGATTAATATAACTGACTAGGTACTGTTTAACAATTATATCGTCTGAAAGATAACACAGTACGCACAAAACAATAGATCCTCTCCCTGCTGCGACACAAACAAATCGCGTCAGGTTCTTGTGTGTCCGCCAAAAAGATTACGTCTTCCGTTCGTAGCAGTGATGTTGTCATCTACACCGGTAGGTCAACTGATAATTGAGGCAACAGGTTAGCATGACTAGCAGAAATTTTCATCGAGACTATGATATTGGTGGGCGCAAGGGTGCTCTATATTTTGTAGGTAGGTAGCCACTAAAATATAGAGCACACTACCCGTGCGTTATACATCCATTTCCTATAATTTCTCCTGATGAGCCCTGTCCCTGTTTATACAATGTTGCCGTAATCCTCAAGTAAAATAATAACTTACAGCTTTATTCAGTTAATTGTTTAGAATTAATAATTAAATCGTTATGATACAGAACATGTCGTTGTAACATTACTTAATGTAACGAACTAGCGCCTATCAGAAGAAAAAATGTGCCTGTTGGCTGCCTGGTTCTACTTTCCTAGCGGATACCCACTTAAGTAGGTACGTCCGTGATTATGTCTTTCACTACCTACATCTTACCTTCCCACTTGGCTCATTGCCAAGTCGAACTCACTCTATAGGAGGTCAGTGTGCTAAGGTGAAAAATCCATCCCTTTAGCTACTGCAATCAAATCTCCGTCTGCAGAAAGGCGCGTCGCGACACCGCGAACAATTTCCGTGATGTTTTCATAGAAACTGTTCCACTAGAGTCGTCGGTACCCTTAATTCTGTAAAAATACAGGCAAGGAGAGTCACTGTACCTACAGCTGATGCATTTACCATGGTCCACAGCCGGACTTCACCTACCGTTTTTCGCGCGATCTTGTGTCATTATCATTGAGGTTCTTCCCACAATCAGACTTCATTTACTTGGTAATTCTAACGACATAAAAATCTGCTTTTAGAGCTAGATATTATCAAACTCGTTAATTATTTCTTATTACAGAGACGTTGACGACGAATCAATTCCTTTAGCTGTAAGAAGAAAATGGGTGCCAAGAATGTTGGGCCCTTTACCTCCGATGTTTCTGCGAATACCGCCCGGGACAGACGCGCGAATAGATCTTAGTCTAGAGATGGATGACGACCGCATCGCCACTTTCCTTCAGAACGAGGAGTTCATGGCGGAGCTGCGGTGGAACCAGGAATTCATGGCAGCACTAGACAGCGAGCAGGGGCAGAAGACAAAAGGCCATGATGATGAGGCTGCGTTTAAGGAGAGACTGAAGAATATGGGCAAATGTGAGTGGCCTTTACACCTTTAACAAACGCATGAATCACTATCGGCAGATTTGCAGTTGAATGCTATTTTAAAGGCAATCTTTGACAAATGGGAAATATATAAATTAAGTCTTTGTATTAAGATATATGAACTTTGCTTTCTAGCCAAGGCTTAGGTTAATTGCCGCAACATGGTTAGAAAACGGCACGGTGGATGACGTGATGAAAACCATGTTTATTATATAAGTGAGAGTCGGGCAACGAAAAATAAAATCTGCCTAAATTCTCTTCATCAAAAAAGCGAACATTACGAGTGACGGATCAGTTACCCGTATGAGGCAATGCGAAACCCAACGACAAATACAAGACCGACGCTTTTATAATGCAGTCACACGCATCGAAACTATTTTAATTAGTCCGTCCTACACTTCCTAGGTTTTCTTGTTTTACTTTCAAGGCCATTACCTACATTGAATTAACCTCAAATTGGCCGAATCCTGCCCAACCAACGATCGTTTAGTGGTAAAAACAACTCAAAGTTTGTTAAAATCTCTGATTAGTCTTTATCTTCAGCTTCCTTATGGCTTACGGCAATGATACAGTAAATGAACTCGAGTTATTCGCTGTTAAAATGAGACCTAAAGCTTTAATCACTTTATATTATATATACAGTAAATAGGTAGTCTTGGCATTTTGATGACTAATGTTCTACAAATCTAAATTGATCGCACGCGCACTTACATTAGTGCGCAAACAACAACACAACAAAACATAAAAAACACAAACAAAAAAAACAAAAACAAAATACATTAAAAAATCATTTTATAGTGGTCGCAAGCGCGACTGCTGAGCGTGGAGCCTTAATTGGAACCTGGATGTCTGCCCTGCTAATGGCAAAAGGCTCAGCGCTTAGTAGGTGTGCTGGCAGCATGCGTGGCTGACTGCCCACTTGCCCAGGGTGCGCTGGATGTACATTTAAGCAGCGCCACTCGTGGAGGCTATCTTAATCACTTTTTAACGCGAAGCTATTAAGATTACATTCTTATTTCAAAATCCCTTCGCAGCGTCCCGCAAAAAGTTCGCCCAGCTATCCAGGATGTTCAGCCGGGGAGGGTCGCGCCGTTCTGGCAGCGCTCGTGCCCCACCACGAGGTCCCCCCGACAGCCTGCTCCTCCAGGAAGAACACAGCGACGACGACGACCGTCCACAACACCACGTCAAAATATAACCACACCCTGTACTCTACTACCTGCGAGGTACAGCTTTAAATGAAGAGAGAGCCTTAAAGGAAGTTACAAGGTTACGGATAAGACTGGGTCTGTTTTGTATATTTAGGAAAGGAATACGATTGATATTTTTATGTATAAGCACTTTAAGATCAGCCAGCACTAACAGTTAACGTCTTTCAAGGATCGGATGTCATCGAAGTAAAGAGGCGTCAATGTTGTTAAAATTGCAATAATTATGTAAAATATAAATAAGTAGTTCATGGCTTTTACTGCATCCGTCAACATTGTAAATATGAACCTGAGGTCTTGTCTGATAAAAGCCTCGTGCAGACTACCGCGTCGCGACGGCGCGATGCGACTCGAACAATACAATTTCCAAGAAAAGTTCACGGTATAACAATAACCAGTGTCGCTTCGCGTTGTCGCATCGCGCTAGTCTGCAAGAAGCTTTGTAAGGCTAGAGAGCAGATTTTCGATTAAATTCTCCTCAAAATATAGCTTTTGTTAGATAAATTACATAAATTCTGCATTTCAAAGTATCTACATATAGCAGAATGCACGGAAAGCGTCTGTATCGGGCATGATACACGAAGATCCGTAGTCGGCTCTAGGTTAAAGACGGCCCTGGCCTTTGTCAGACAGGTTTATAGAAATAGTATTCTTATGGCATCTCTCCTATACTATACTAAGAACTTAAATATTTTCACATACATCTTCCAATAGTTCCATGAAAGTCTTATGTAGATATATGAATAATAGAAAAGACATGGCATTCATAGACAAGTATACGAAGTCACATAGTAACACATTATAGAGAGTCAATTTGCAAGATGGTAACAAAGTGCTCGACTCTCCGATAAATTAATTATGCACAAACATCTGTGTGGAAGGAATTAATTAATAATACTGGGCATGGATACGTTTTCAAAGAAAGGCTGATAAAAGAAACAAATGTTAAGTAAATAATAAACGAACCACTTCATAGCTAGGTAATGTAAATAACTGTTCTAATAGATATTATGTAGTCTGCTTCGTTTCGATCCACGAATTTTAGTGCCGTTAGTTGCTCATTTTGTTTAGGTCATCTCCTTGATCGAAATCTGTAAGATGATAGGTCGTTAGATTATGCACTGACTGTACTTTTGCCTGCACGATTGACCACGGCAATGCGGCTTTACTGGAACCTGAATAATAGGTGCCTATACTGCGCATTCATTCTATTGAAGCGAGCTTTACATTTCTGCCATTTTTAGGGAATGTCTGGGCCAAGTCGTGTTTGCAGAAAAAGAGGAATCAAATAACGTAGGTAATATTACTTTTAATTTTAAGTCTAAGTTATGTAGCTTTTGTAGTGACCTCCAGACTTGCTCTGGATAGCTGTGATGTGTAGATAGCTGTGAGTCTGACATGTCGTAATATAATTTCCACATTTTCTCACGAATCTACACCGTCACCACACACAACTATTATATTATGTGTACTACTAAAGTAAAACAATTATCTCTTCACAAAATAGACTCATAAAAAATAATAGTAGGTATTTCAAAACACCGTTGTTACGATCTCCTAACTTTTACAAAGTTAACTGCATGCATTTTTCACTCCTAACCTTACCTATATTTTTTAAATGAGCAGCCTTTTCAGATGTGGTTCCGTAATAATTTGAATCAATACCACCCACAGGCCACAGGTTCGCTTATTCGTAGTTAACCGGCCTTTGCAGGAAGAATCCTTGGCAGAATTTGTCTTGTTTAAATTACAATTTTTTGGTAAATCGGTGTTAGTAAATTATTTAGCATCATTTATTTATTTTTTTATTGTGACCAGCCTTTCTTATCCTTTTATTTTAGTTGTACGTAAAAAAATATAGGTTTTAATTACTTTTTATGCTAAGTTGGAATCCAAGACATTTCGCTACAGTCATTTTCATTTTAGAATACCTATGCATGAAATGCAGTAGGTTATACATAAACTATTTAAAAACAAAAAACTCTTCTAATTGGCTAGACTGTATTCTATGGTATTTGCAGTTTATAATGTAAATTAGTTGTTGAAATAGTTGAATAATTTTCTGTGCAATTATCAGCACAGCACTACCAGACTGCGATGTCTGGGAAACTACTTAAATAATACCTATTATTATGTGGGGGAAACTGCAAACAAAAATGAATCGTAATCGATACAAACTACAAAAGGCACTTTGTGTACAAGAATAGTAAATAACACTACATTCTACATCTACATGATAGAGCTTTGGTGTTTACGAGATTAACAAGAGTTGGGAAAGTGCAGTTGCCCTATGTACTCGTATCTACCTACTGCTACCTTTATGTATATTTCTGACGACAATGGTGTAATTGATTTCTTATGCTTAGGTACTTTAAATAAAATATATTATTTATAAAACTGATTTGTGTTGAAGCTTTATTTCAATCACTCACGCTATGTCAGTGCCCAATAATATCAAATATTGATTACAAATCCTATACTATTAAATAAGCAATATTTGTTTATTGTATATTTGTAATCACGTTCTCGAAAACCGCTCTAATGATTTCGATGAAAGTTGCAATATATTTACGGAAGAAAAATCGAAAAATCGATCTAGCTAGGTCTCATATCTGGGAAAATTCGTTTTAGTCGTATTTTCACCCGAGCGGAGCATCGGGTATCGGCCGCGACTAACGAGTTGTACTTCGTAATTATTGAGTCCAGACAGGCGCTTTACTTTGTGTAAATTATGCCATCACCACTGCTCTCAAAACGGTGAAGGAAAACATCGTGGGGAAACCTGGCCTAGCACCAAAAATTCGAAGGCAATTGACATCTACCAACCCGCACTAGGCTCGCATGGTGGATTATAGCCCTCTCAGAGAGAGGCCTGGGTCCCAGCCACAGAACAGATAAAAGAGAACCTCTTTTATCTGTTCTGTGGTCCCAGCAGTGGGAACATTAAAGGCTGTTTAAGTGTTTACGCTGCTCGCTGGTCCCTGTTAATTTCCTTATTGAATAATGGAGATGATATGCAGCCTTCCGAAGAAATGCCTTGTCATCTAACGGTTAAATGTGCTTTTGATTGAGCATTAAGCTAATAATCCTCATTCTCCATCCCGTAATATCTATTAGAAAACAGGTTTCACGTATGCTTATTAAGCACCTATTATTAGCTCACAATAATTTCTATGCGAACATGGCATTAGAGAACCTAAGTACTGCTGGCATAAGGAGCCATAGCGAATCATGGCGCGGTTTACACACGATCGACGCCGACGCATATCAACAGTCATCAAATAGTTCGACGAAGCAGAACGGGAAAGTCGTAAGCATTGAGACGATTGAGCGGCGTGCATGCGACGGACAGAGACGACGAAAATGGGGAAATTAGTTTCACTTACTAAATTAATTGTTCGGACCTAAATTAAACTACCGCTAAATGGATAATTTCCTTCAGAATTCAGAGACGAGCAGTTTCTTTATTTTATTTCAAAATACCTAGGAATTAAAAAAAATTAACCATGTTGTTTGATGTTTATAGGTACATGTAAAATGTTTTGAACAAGAAAATGTAATAATTACTGATTTATGTTTCATCTGCACATTCAACCCAATACATTTGTTTCTCCTTACGTGCCGCACTGTACCCACTTGGTAGTACCTACCTACCTCATTCAACCTAGATACCTACTGATGTTTCGAGTGCAAAATAGTTTCTGGATAAACCTAGGTATGTTGCCAACGAAGCTAGCCGAATAATAAAATATAATGTTTGGCCGCTCCCCAAAAATCAAGCTTCACTCATTCACATAGGTGGTCTAATCGATGATAGCAATGATGTGGTGTGACCGTCGTCGTCGGACTGCCAAGTCATAGGTCTCGACTTCTAGAGTTCGAACCCAAGGCGCGCACCTCACCTCTCTGCTGGGGTTGCGGGTTTGTCCGAAAGGTATATCACGGCCCCGGCACACAGGCAACGGAAGGAACACGGGTGGGTTTTAGTCAGTAAAAGTCTGACACTTCCTCTCGCTCCGCCCAGAGCGGGAGAAGTTATTTGATAATTTCCCACCCTCAAAAAAAAAAGGGACGCACCTCTGACTTTTCGGATTCTGGGCGGCATAAAAACCCTGACACCACTAGATTAGTCACTAACCACACGAAAAAGAAGAAAATCGTGGCACTTTCCTAAACTTACTTTAACTTCCCTATCTAAAGGCTTGTGCAGACCAGCGCGACTTGTCGCGCGACGCGACACCGGTTATTGTTATACTGTGAAGTTTTCTTAGAAATTGTATTGTTCGTGTCGCGTCGCGCGACAAGTCGCGCTGGTCTGCACAAACCTTAAAGCTTGAACCTGAAAAAGAAGCACTTTCCCGACAAAATTAGGACCTCCCTCTCACAACGCCGTTCTTTATAGACCTCTGATGATTTGGAACCAAGTCGAATCAGAATTTTCTGGCGATAGGTATCCAAAGATTAGATTAGAACCTCCATTACAAAAAACAAAATGATGGCACAGATCTAGTACTTTGTAAATATTACTCTGGAGTCAACGCCCTAGGGAAAGGCAGGCATTGACTCAAGTTCGGGAAAACGACGTGTTAGGTACCGACGCGACGCTCACCATGGCCCAACCACCCGGGCCGTTACCAAAAGTAGAAATGTGCATAGTTAATGAACTCTCGCTCAGACTATTATAACCAACATTTTTGTATTCATGAGACTCATTAACTTAACAAATGAGTACTCTACTTACTCGGTTAACTTAAATACTTTTAAACATCCGTGGAATTCTTGTTGATTGTTAAGTTTCCCACTAGGATTCGGAACATTTCGTCAAGCAGGTACCGAGGTAGTTTTAATAAGTATTAAATACAATTATCTCCTATTACAATTACTTTCGAATGATCTTGTAACACGCTAAAGAAAGTCACATTACTCATACGTAGATGTCTCCAGCATTGTTGGTGGTGCGCCACTATGATGACATACATTTTCCATTCGAATGGTCGGCCAAGTGATGTTGAGGTACTTTGTTAAATAATTCTCATACACACACAGGGTATAATTAAAAACATTACAAGTTTCTCATCCGGAAAATACGGAGCGAAACTCGGAATATACGAGTATAAAGACTTTCTTGAAATAATACAGTTGCCATGAATAAAACATACCATACTCGTCTGTTGTTGGCCTTATGGTACAGTCAGGTTCGTTTTAGCCCTCTTAAATGCTCATACCACAAGTAGTCGTTACAGTATGTTTATTTAATCAAATCTCCTGACGCAAGTTATAAGCTTAGCGTCTGTTGTCGTCAAAACGGCGAAACGTCTACTAATGACGGCGACACGCGCTACCTGTCCGACCACTTGATTAGGGAACGTACACAAACTTTATGCCGTGAGGAACGAACGTGCGACTCACGCGCATGCAAGCGAAATACTATCAGTGAACCAAAAACAAAAAAAGAAAACTTCTAAGTGAAAATTACCTTACCTTTAATTTTGGATATCGGTGTCTTTGGTTCAGAATTTTCGTCTTTTGCCACTGACTTCCGAAATTAAAGTAATTTTTCACTGGCATTTTTTTTTATGTGAAAAGTTTTTGTTTTCCACTTTTTAATTGTGGTACCTACCCCACACAAATTGCGAAAAATAACTACTTAACTCAAAAACTAACCAAGTAAGGTTAATACAATTTATATGGAACCACCTCGCAAGCTGTCTCTACCAAATGAAAAAAGAATTTTCAAAATCGGTCAACATTATTGACGAAAATACCGATGGACTTTCATTTAAAAAAACATACCCAACAAACATAAAACCTTTTCCTTTTAGGAAGTCGGTTTAAAATAATCTAGATCCCCTCAGAAACGATGGCAGGTCTAATGCTGTCATGAATTAATTAGTAATTCGTTTCTAAATAGTCTTGCTCTAAGCAAAATTCGACGTATGGAGGTATGAAATCATCAGCACGCCCGCAGCGCGTCGCTCCGCACGCCTCTACCCAAGACACAGTGTATAAGCCTCCGGTAAAGATGCGTCTGCGCATCGAGCACGTGCACCCGTCACGCATCACGGACACCCAGAAATTCGCTTAGTTTGTCCTGAGACTCCATGCCACTCGCACGCATGGAGGCCCGGTGCTTTTCCCGCGCAAGTGACTATGAAAAAGCAACCTGATATTTATGACGTGGGCCTGGCCGTTGTGTTCTCGATAGTAGATCTAATACGAGGTAGCAGCACTGAAGAAATATTTTCGTGAGTATCTTCTGTTAAGGGCCGGTTAGGGCTTTGACCGTCGCCGGCGCATCGGCTCCTCGGGGCTAAAAGAGTTAGTCGATCTATACTGAACCTGTTGTTCATCTTGTTAAGATCGACGAACTTCTTTTGCTGGAATAATTTGCACTTTGAATATTTTGTCCGTTAACCATGTTGTGTGAACTTATAACAATGTTACATGCCCATAGTCTCTGTTATGAAACTTATCTTAATTATTTCTAATAATTATTGTGCTTAATGTAACTGTGGATTGTAATACTTAACTACTTTTTTTTCAATATCTAACTCACCATTGCTCACAATAAATGCCTGCTTTCTCGAAACAGTTTTGTTTGTAACAACCAGCTACATAAACAAATACTGAATTAAATAGGTCTCCTAAAGGTTTTATACTGACCAGAACGAGTTCTACTGGATGTTATATATATCGTCAACATGCAAGATACTATTTTCATGTCGTACTTTATTAATTTGATAGACCTGAATGCGTTCGTCTGGACGAGCTCGTCATTTTGCTTTATAAGCCCACAATTACGGCTTGCATTAAACATCGCCAATGATTCAAGGTAAAACTTTTATAAAAAAGTAGCGTGGAAAGAAGGATCATTATATATTTTACATTATGTATGCAATCGACATTATCCCGGCCCGAGCCGGTGGTGCATCCGTTGTCTATATGCGCATACCTAGTTGCTAGCTGAACAACTTTACTTTCATTTACATAATGTGAACGATTATATATATTATCGGGTTGTTGATCGGGTTGTTCATGAAATCATGATGCGAGCATAAAATTACACTATGAACATGAAGTCATGAACAAGGGATTTTAACGATTAAAATGCTTCATCTTATCTTATGCTAAGTTAGGCATGATTTAGTAAGGTCTAAGTCAAAAATTGATGATAAGTAGGTACTACGTAAATCGTCGACAAAAGGCGAAGAAGTTTAAAACAACTTAGCATGTTTCACAAATTTGAAAGTAGGATCCAAGGTAGATCGAATATTAGTGGAGATCGAGCCGACCCCAGTTGTATTATAACCTTCCTCAAGAATTGGGCTTATTGCAAAAATAATTTTAGTAGTTCCGGAGATTACCCCCTACAAACAAACAAACAAATTTTACCTGTTTATAATAATAGTATAGTATAGATTACGTTACGGGGGGCTCATAAGCCAATTTATCAATAAAAGGAAGATCAGATCAGAATCGTACCTACTGTATAAGACCTAACCCTGGGATAAGAAAGTAGCAAGAGATTTTTGAGCTGATGATGGTTTCTAGATATCAAACCATCAATAAAGCAGTCGGTAGTTGATTCAGCAACATGAGTTAACTCAAGATAATGAGCCCTCAATAAACCTCGCTAACTCGATGTTAAAATATTACCTACAGTAGTTGTTTGCTAATTTCATTATGTAAGACGATTATCTAGTTCACACACAAATTACAAAACATTACCTACTTACTTGATGTAATCTTTTATGCTTTACCTACTTATTTCCTTGCTTCAGTTAAATATTTATCGGTGATTTGTCTGTCATTGCCTCTTATGATATCCATGTTTTATATACAATATCGCCCCATGTGCCCGCCCGTTTTTTCTGAATATTCATGAAAATAGTGATCTAAAACTAACTTTAAAAGGGGGTGTCTATCTTTAATATATATATTTTTTTAATCACTTGGGTATTTTATGGACTTATATTACATTTTTTTTTTTTAATGGTCTTCACGTCCGTTTTTTTTTTCATAGTCGACAATTTTTAATAAAAATGTTTGTTAATCCGATAAAATAACTCATAAGCTTTTAGAAATAATAAACATACCTAATCCAAATCGAGCCAATAACATTGGAGATATAACAAACGCTACACAAAAAATATTTAAGATTTAAAGATAATTTTCGAAAAAAGTCATGTATATTCAGAAAAATACGGATAGTCTCATGCCCATGGACGACATTGTATATACTTACTATCTATACTTATCTACCATTATCTGTATGTAAGATACTAATTGTCCTGTTTCTACCACTACTTACCCAGGTATGCTGTCATGGGGTATGTCTAGACCCTACAATCCAAAATCCATAACTCTAAATACATTTCATACATACAACGCTTATGTGCGCTTCCTCTTAAAGAATTTTTCTTTATATCGCGTTTTTCTTGATCAATATATGAATGAATGTATCTATTTGCTATAGGTAATTGCAAAACTACTTAGACACCACGGGATCAGCTAGCGTCATCACGTTTATATCCGATGCACTGCAGCCTAATTGCGTAATACACGATCAAACACAATCTGAATAATTTTGAAAGAGATTGCTAATCCATCGCTTCACAATTTCGAAAAAAAAATCTGCTCAACAACGTAAACAACGTAATGAATGTTGTTGACCTGTCAAATGAAACAGATAAGTCTTGCTAAGCAATGGATTAGCAATCTGTTTCAATACGATTCAGATTCTGATTGATCGTCTATTACGCAATTAGGGTAGGTACAGGTCTTTATGTCATTGCCTCTGCATCCATATGTAGATAATTATTTGTCGTGACGCTCTTTTTATTTTCGTACAGAGGAAATCAAAATGATATAAAAACCAGCTATGCCAGCCATTCGAACGCAAAGCATTAATCTCGATAGGTTGATAACCCATCGCAGCGAAGTGACTTAAAGTGATCATTAATTCTTATTTGCAACTCAATGGTAAGGCCCTACGACAGCATGTAAATTATCTTCATCTGGTAGTTAGGTACTAGTTACATAAATTGCGTTAGAAATGATATATTATGGGGTCACAACCTCTGTACAACAAAAGCATATCTCCTAAGACTTCCTTGTCCGCAAAACGATCTCGTAATAACGCTCGCAAAGGCTCCGGGCAATGAAATTCAAAATAAATGTCCAGCCACAAAATAGCTTAGCGGACATAAATCAAACTGTTTACGACGACGCGACACCTCGCCTTGTAATCCTGCGGGATGGCCGATGGGCCTGCAGCCTCGAGACACGCAAAATGTGCCTTCTATAATGGGAAAAATATTGCCCTCATGGAGCAATAAATTATTATAATTTAGAGCATACTTACATTACCTGTAACTCTTAGATAGATGACGACCAACGCAAACAGCCATAGGAACTAGTAATTTGTGGAGTTTGAGTTATTTAAAATCTAAAGACTAGGTTTTAATAAAGTTTTTATAAGCATCTATAATTTAGAGGAACAAAAAAGTAATTCGCTCTGTCCTGTAGCGTTTTAAAGGTTTATTAAAATTAAGTGGAGTCGAGTCGTTTAATCACTGTCCTGCATCCTAATTGCGTAACACACGATCAATCATAAACTGAATCATTTTGAAGGATATTGCTAATCCATTGCTCCATATGCTCGAAAAGTTCTGTTGTCTGTTCAACAACGTAAAAAACGCAATAAATGCTGTAGAACTGTCAAAATTAAACAAATCCTATGTATGCAATTAGGGTACTGGGTGCTAAGATGGTTGTTGATTTGATAGCAAACTTAGATTTAGGTATCACTTGTTCTACAAATTATGTCTTCTGACAGTGTTCCTGGTTTGTTCTGTTACTTGAGGGATTCGAATATATGGAGTTCAATAGAAGTGTTCTTTCTAATAAAGTCTCGCTTTCATTTATTTTACTGCCGTACATTAAGGCATTAAATTGATTTGGTGAGCTTCATCACTCGCTCTTTTCAAGCTCCATACCAAGCGTGAGTATGGTCACAGCAATAACGAAAATGACGGCAGGTTAGTATCTCCGTTTGAACATGCGTCAATCACAGTATCGATGGTGTCACAATTCACAATGCATTAGGTGCGCATGTACTCTTTTAATAGCGAACTGTCACGAAATACTTGAAAGAGAAAACCATATTGTGTGTGTTCACAGTACGTGTTTTTAAGTCTGGGCTCTGAAATACATCTTACCTACTTCTACATTAAATAAAGATACAATGAATTGCAAGAGATAGTGAAACAATGAGGTAGAAGATAACAACAGTGAAAACCGTTTATAACGACTTCGCTTAAAACGACGTTCCGGTTATTACGACGAAATTTTGAGGTCCCAGTATTTCTGTTTACTTAACATAGATTTTGGTTATAACGACTATCGGCTATAACAACCGTAATCCGACGGTCCCTTCGAAGTCGCTATAAACGGTTTTCACTGTAAGTAGGTAGGTACTAGTTGCCGACTTCTACTATCCTCCTCCTCCTTTAGTCATTCCTCAATGCTGTGGGTGATCCACATATTGCAGCTATATCACGCCACCCTCCACAAGTACGTTCATCCGTTAACGTAAGTGCTTCGATCTCATCGATCACTAATAAAGAACTTATTAGTGATCGATGTTCGATCTCCATAATTATGCGTTGACAAAATCGAACACAGAATGCAACCCTGGAGCACTCCTTTATCAAAATGTTGTGGTTTAGATGTTGTTATGTCACACCTATCAATTTCTTGGCCGTTGAGATAATTGATTCTAGAATAAGGAGATCTAAGTGCTCTGGCAGTTTCACTTCAGTTTAAATCCTTCAGAAACAGTTCTAGGTGACAGAATTATAAGCCTTCGAGTAATCTGTAAAGCAATATTAAATTAGAGGAGTGTTTTACTCGAACGCCTTTTCCACAACATTCCGATCAAGATCTGCTCAAGTATAAATATTTTGTTCTTCCCTCTCCAACATTTTATAATAGTAAATCGGCGAATCGCAAAACAAGACCAAAAAAAAACGGGATGGCCTGCTCACCTTGACTGTTCAGACTCGACAGGTAATGTCGAGCAAGGTTAATCGACATTCGCAAACACAATCGCAAAAGGATCTTTAAAACAGTGATGCAAAAGGAAACGGGAAGAACATTAATAATTTTTAGGACCGTTTAAGGATCAAAATAGAGACAGCGGCTAAAGTCAATGTCATTTAAAATAACGTAATCAGTAAAGCCATGTAGACCGCCTCGACTTTGGTTCAAAGGCGATTTAATTAGTAGGTAGTCAGCAGGCTGAGGAAAACGGGTCGTTGACTAATGAATCAGCCACATCGTGGACGATCGTGGTATTCACCTTGATGCTCTGGCATCATCGCCAATCATCGGTGTACGCCTCTTTTTCCGTGAGACGACTTAGTCCATTATCGGCATCATATTAGCAACAATTACGGCTTCTGTAATCGTGTGGCTTTTCCTAACGCACCCGCTGAATAGTTTGGTGTGGGTAGTCAAGTCCTGTAAATAAATGAGATGATGATCATTATATGATCACCCCAGCTTGCTATAACCGTGAAGTTCTCGGCAATTTTCTTTTCCTTTAGAATTTTTAGTAAAAAAACGCATATAGAGACATGGACAGAGAAATGGCCCAGTGGCGATTACTGTTCTCAGTCAGAGGACACTGGAGAGCAGTGGTGGCCCAGTGGTAACGGCCCCCACTTATTATACAAGTAGCAGATCTAGGGTTCGAACCCAGGCAGGCGCTATACATTGTGTATTGTGAATTTCATCACCACTGCTCTCAAAACGGTGAAGGAAAACATCCTGAGGAAACCGTCCTAGAACCAAAATTTCAAAGATATGCGATATCTACGAACCCGCACTGGACCCCGTGGTACCTAAATTACAGACCACTCCCTCTCGAAGAGAGGAAGCCTGTGTCCCAGCAGCAGCGCGAACGATATAGGCTTATATGCGTTATGCGAGACTGACTAAATATTTAATGATAATGACTGGAATAAATCGATGTGGAATAGAACATCACTCATACTTAACTGACAGGCACAGGTATATAATACGTATTAGGTACTTGTGTACTTACAATTCTATCATTGTATGCACGCACTGCAACTGCAACGGTTTCTGCTCTTCAATTTCACCCAGACCGTAGAAAGATAGTTAGGTACCTGCCTCATGCTTGCACATCGTTACAATGCACTCGCATTTATTGTAGATACGTGCATAACAAAATTCTTATGCTGTAATTTAAGGTAACCGTACAATTACGTTTCGCGTAATTGAAAGGTAATAGCAGACAGAAAGTGCTCATGACACGAAAAACCCAGTAAATTATTATACGTGGCTTGTAATTCATAAAAACTACAATAAAGTGTATAGTCAATCAATTAGATCGAAATACACGTTGCTGTTGTAGGAATGTACGTAGAAATGTTTTTTAATTCCACAAAGTGTTTAAATCACGCTTGTAATTTCGTATCGGTTTCTTATGAATTTATGATCTATGAGCATACGTAAAGTTTCAATACCTAACTAATTATGAAATATCCATGTGTCCATGTCGTGATTAACCGGACTTCTATGAAAAAGGTCGACAAGAGTGTTCAAACAATATAAACACACACCTATGTTATGCATGCAGTGGTGGATACCACTGCATGCATAACATAGGACATAATCAATTTGCCTAGCCTTTTCCCAACTTTGTTGGGGTCGGTTTCCAGTCTAACCGGATGCAGCTGAATACCAGTATTTTACATGGAGCGACTGCCTATCTCACCTCCACAACCCAGTAATTGGGTAATACGATACCCCTTGGTAAGACTGGTGTCAGACTTTCGGGCTTCTGACGACTCTTAACGACTGTCAAAGATCCACGAATGACAGCCGACAACATACGAGTAGGACATAATACTCACCCAAAATTGAGCTCTATAATCGCCGCACTGAGCAAGTGGGTTAAACTTGCACAGGTCTCTGGTGACCGTGACGTTTATCTACGTATCTAACTTGCTGACAATTTTGGTAATGAACAACAGTTTTTGCACCTAATTAAGATACTACGTCTGCTTCAATAAAATTGCGAAAACCAAACAAAATGCCAAGTTTAGCAACTTAACACTTCTAGAAGGCGTCAAGCTAATGCGTTGTATCATCCACTCAGATGTTGCAAGTGAAATATCAGTTAAATAATTGTCTGTAACGGAGGAATGTGACGTCGCAGATGCGAGCAGCACTCAGCAGTGTTGGTGTCTCCGCCACACAATCAGTTCAGGCGAGTTTCACTCCGAGTATTCGTGCTGTTACTTTTACAACGCGCTGGCGCACACGAACAACGCTCTGTTTCCCTAAGTCTCATTGTTTCTACTTTGCGCATTGTCATAGGAAAACTTTGACTTTCCACGGTGTCACTGTGAACAGCGATGATACAATTTAGCCAATTTACATAGTTACTTAATCCTGATGTAATTACTTTGGAAGTTGGAAGTGACTTCATTCAAAAGTACTTAGGTAGGCACCGTACGGTACAATTAGCGTACTACATGTAAATATTATTTGTACAAACAAAAGAACAATGCATAGATTAACAAACTATAGATTTACCAACACTCGTTTTCTATAAACATCAACACATGTTACATTTATAAAGTGCACTATTTTTAAACACTATCAGTGCAGTATCTATGCTGTTAGTTTAGTCGTTTAGTCTAATGCGGTAATACCTGCTCGTTTCGATGACTATCTATATTTATTGAGGAGATAGATCGATTACGAAAGCGCTCGCGGCACGTTCACACTGGCTGAATAAAACAAAATACAAGGTAATCATTGGATACGGTTCGCGCGGAGATTTGGAGGTGATTTTAGGTAACACTATACTCAGTCCCGTTGGCTGCAGAGATCGTTTGCTCCTACGATTGTCGGATGGGCCGAGAGCCGAGTCCACACACCGTTACTTTCGCACCAAATCTGCCTACAATACGTTGTTCAGTGTACTTTGATTCGGATAATAAGTTTAAAGTCACGATCCGGTCCGTGAAGCTGTCTGCGTAATCTCTCGGCTGAATTAGAGGCTTCCTTGTAAGGAGAGATGCATATTTTATATTGAAGCTATCGCGGAGACGAATTGCGGTCACCGTGGATTTATTTTCTTAGGGTACATGTTAGGAGATAATACTGTTATTGTAGTTCCAGATCATGGAGCTCTTGTTTACTTTGAAAGCTTTAAAAACAAGTTAGCGTAGAGCTAAATGTAAGCTAAACAGTTCAGTTCAGATTTTCAGAATTTTCAGTCTAATTGAGCTTCAACTTCTACTTAGCTACTTAGATTACCTACCTGGATGTAGCAGATTAGTGCTCGATCAAGACAAATAATCTCTTATCTACATATCTCTCACGTGAATGAGTTGAGATTCTAAGATTTCCAGCGAAGTCCGGTCTAGGTATAGACGAATACCTACCCATAAGTTAAGAAGAAGCTATATTTTAAATACACTTTTGTGGAATCAAGTTACTAGGTA
Organism: Agrochola macilenta; assembly: GCA_916701695.1. Classification (NCBI taxonomy): domain Eukaryota; kingdom Metazoa; phylum Arthropoda; class Insecta; order Lepidoptera; family Noctuidae; genus Agrochola; species Agrochola macilenta. Next base: position 14,498,395 of record OU753562.1, read on the forward strand.
GGTATTGTAGTGCTAGCTGCAGCGTAGAATAATAGATGATACATTTTTAATTGATACTAGCTTTTGCCCGCGGCTTCGCCCGCGTGGATGTTGCAAAATATCCAACGGGAACGTACTACCGGGATTACATAACTAATAGCCGAGGAAAAGGTCATTGACTCCTACCTACCGCTGCGCCCGCGTAGCCGTCAATCATAATTATTTTGTTACGCGTAATTTCGAATCTGCGATATCTTTAAAAAAAACTATTCATTTTCATTTAAATGATATGATGTCAAGACATATTTTATCTAAATTAAATGCCCAATTTAAATAACAAATTTTATTGGATATGGATTAATATAATACCGGTTAAAATAGCTTCGGAAATAACAATGAAAATTTTATCAAATTCTGAAAGATAGTAATGGTTACTGTGGGTCATCCTTAGAAGATAGACATAATCCATCGCAGACTTTTTCGTTGAACTTTGTAAGATGAACAATGCTGTAGAACATAATTTTCATATATCTTTTACGGTTTACGCGGCGCACGCCAGTAAAGCACTCAGCATTTTTTTTTCCGACATCTTCAATTATAATCGTCATATTTCAGCTAATTTACACAACACCCTAATGAATTATACACCAAAACCTTCCGCAAGAATCACTCCGTCCATTGGTGAAACCCGTTTGAATGAAAATCCGTTGGGTAGTTTTTGAGTTTATTGCGTTCAGACAGACAGACAAACAGACGCGGCAGGAGACTTTGTTTTATAATATGTAAGGATAAGGATAAGGATTGTACTAGCTGCGCCCCGCAGCTTCACCTTCGTTTTCCAGGTCACATGTGCCAAATTTCTTGCGGAGGGTTAGTAATAGGGTTCCGTTTGGCTCCCTTCGGGTACGGAACTCTAACAATGTGAGGATGCTTTCCGCAACATTACCTCGCGTTGTTAATTTTATTTCTAGTGTTAAAATTGAGATAGACTGTCCGTGGTTATAATACGTACCTACATAATGCTTTATTACGGTAACGTTAGTTTTTATTGGCTACGTCTGTTGTATTTCATTTTATTTTCCATTTTGAATAGATTAGCTGTATGTACCGATAAATTCAACAACATTAAGGCTTGTGCAGACCAGCGCGACTTGTCGCGCGACGCGACACCGGTTATTGTTATACTGTGAATTTTTCTTAGAAATTGTATTGTTCGTGTCGAGTCGCGCGACAAGTCGCGCTGGTCTGCACAAGCCTTTAATCGTTCACGTTTTCGCTAGCGTAAAGACGAGCTCCCAATATGGCAGCAAAGACAACAGACTTTTACTGGCACATGCTAATGCTCCGTATACACACAGTAATAAAATATATTGGATTTGCATAGAAATTGCCTCAAATAAGTGATACCTGACTACTGGATAACACGCATATTTTCTAGGAAAAACGAAACACGTAAGTATAATAAAATAAAAATTATTGCACAATTTAGCTAACATAATTTTGGTGAAAAAAAACCGATGCTCGTGATTTCAAATAGGAACATATTTTATTTTTTTATCTTACCAGTGACGGTCTTTTTCTACTATTTCTATATCAAAAAGGATCGACAAAGAGTAGAGTGTATACGGCGTCAGGACGGTGATAGTGCTCCCCGCACTTGTACTGCCCTGGCTTTAAATAAAATATACAAAAACACTCATAAAAAATATTTCTAAAAACCGGCCAAGTGCGTGACCATGCACAATAAAGGGTTCCGTAGTTGGGATGAATTTATCCCAAATACAAATTTAACATTGTAGTGGAAAAACATGTTCTCCCAAACATTCCAACTACAAATGTAAGTTTTTAAGCATAATATTGAGAGATTTACCATGTTATTTTAAGACCATAAATACTTCTTATAGGTTTTCCTGTAATCTTTAAGTAAAGATCGATAAAATGGAACATATAATTAAACAACGACACAAAAAAAAGAAAATAAAACCCATGTAAACAAAATCCTCACAAAATCTACATTGGCACTAATGTCAAGACGCTCAGAATGATTGAAAACAAAACAAAAACTAAGGAAATAAAGGAAGAGTTAAGTCAGGCGCGGTCCGAGGGGGGTCCTGGGGGTCATGACCCCCCCCAAAATCATTCAAGCTGTCAAGCGGTCAGCGACAACTTGCGTGTCTTACTAACTAAAAAGTAGTGTAGGTACTTGAGCCACAGAGACCGCGATGGGCATTCTATACAAAAGTAATATGAAAAAAAAACCTGTTAAGCAAACTCGGGAATTTGGGCACCACTACACTCGGGTTAGGGCCAGCTTTCAAAACCTAAACTGCTGTAAAACGAGTTTAAGCTTTTCTTCTCGACAAAGTAAGTTGTCTTCCTGTAAAAAAGAAAACACAGAACCTATTGAAGGCGCGGTGCTAAAATTTTGAGGCTCGCTTGTCTTGATTCTTGAGCTTTTCTTCATAAGTCGACAAAGCAAGTAATTCTTAGTTCTTTTGGAATGATTAAAAGAAAATCTAACGTAGGTACCCGAGTGCAAAATTTTTGAGCTCGCTTCGCTCGCTCTTGTATTCTACATTTTTATAGTTGCTTGACCTTTGCTGCATAAGTCGACAATGTAACTCTTATTTGTGTTTGAAAATGTAAATCAAATCCTAACCTATCCGAGACGGGGTATTAAAATTATCGAGTTAGCTTCGGTAACTCTTCCCACCCTACTTGTTCTACTGTCCTAATATTTATTATTTATCAAAAAGCCAAGGTGACCAATTTGGCAGCATCATAAAGTACCCTAGCTTAGTTACTGCGACCAACTGTGAGAAAGATCAGAAAGTTAAAAAGTTACTTATTTAAAAAGTATGCATCATTAGATAATCAAAAAGTTTTTAGAGTAACTATTAAATATTTCCCCAATATTCCTCGGCACCCATGGTGACCCCCCCAAAATCTTAGGCTGCGACCGCGCCTGAGTTAAGTAGGTACGCTATTCAAAATAACTAACAAGGCTTTAAAACAAGATTACGCAGAATACAGAAAACAGATAATACAAAAAAACAGGAGCACAAAAAGAGCATACAAACAACTAAATAAAATAAATACATAAAAACTGGATAGAAAAATTAAAAACAAGAAACACAGAAACAATCACGAGGAAAGAAATTATAAATTGTGCCACAGAGTTCTACAAAGAGATATATAAAAACAATGTTGGAACTTGCACAAGCGATAGCAAATATATTAGAAATAATAGCGACACCGAAGACGAGCCCGTCGAAGAGGATGCGATGGAGGTGGGCACGGTATGGCATATTTAAAAACTTAAATCGGAAAAAAGTCCAGGGCCAGACGGTATACCTAATGAGGCTTTAAAAAATGGAATTGTTCTGTTAATGCGTCCTCTATCATACTTGTTCAGCAAAATTATAAACACGGGACAAAGACCTGAACAATGGAAGAAATCTGATATCATTCTGCTGTACAAAAAAGGTGACCCTTATGATCGCCACTATCGTCCAATTAGCCTTCTCCCTAGCACTTATAAACCTTTTTTTAAACTTATACGACAGCAGCACCAGTTGTGTGAAACTAGAGAAACGAGGACCGGAAATACCAATTCTACGAGGAAGAAGAAGAGAAGACCCTACATATACAACTTTGAGGATCTCAAATGGGAAAACGAAGGAATCAAAATGGGTAATCGGTACTAAGTCACCTCATATTCGCAGATGACATTGTTCTCTTCGCTGAAAGCAGCAGGAAAATGAAGAACAAAGTGAAAAAGTAGGTCTTTTGATGAATGAAATGAAATGAAATGAAATTGTTTATTCTGTAAATAGGATATCGGAATCACTTTTACACGTCATATAAAAAAATATTAAAAATAAGCTAGGTGAGGTCGGTGTTTCCTATCTGACTACTCTGAGAAGAAAGGCCGAAATAAACTCAGAGGTCACAGTCTCTTTTAAAGTCCAGACATAATCTTGGTCAAGTCATGTGAGGACCATGTAGATTAGTGTCTGAAATGGTCTTTTGAGGAAAGAACCACACAGATTTGAGTGGACCTGTCCAGTCAGTGCAAGCATTTGTCACTAATCGTGGAGCTCAACTCACAACTTAAGGAGCTCAACTCGACGAACAATACCAAGGAAAGGATATTTGGGTAGGCCGCATCAACTACTCAAACTATATAATAAAGATAAAACAACGAGCAGCGCGCACGCCGCTCGTCGCGGCGGCCCTGGCGGCGCGCGGCGCGCGCGGCGCTCGCAGAAGTTACTTGCTCTGTGGCTCGCAGGGGCGCACGCGGCGCGCTTTGAAGACCGCCTCAATATAAAATTGTCCTTGAAATTCATGTTTCACTTGAGTTAGGGTCATTTTCACTCATAATACTCGTTGCATTTATTTCTGTTTCGGACGCCATTCTTCTTGATAAAACACAAAGACGAGCGATAATTTAGAACTAAAATCTAGAATATGACGTTTCATTTCACGCTGTTTTAATTAACCTTTAATCGTTAATCCGCTGCAAAACGTTTATGCAATTCTGGGTGTTCAGCTGTTTTAACTAACTGAGCTGTTTTATAAAACAGCTAGCGGTTATGTAAAACAGCTGTTTCGACAAACCATCTGCGACAGCCATTTTTATAAAATTTGGTAACCTTTTCAGGTTGACAGAAAAATAATGAATGTCCACCACAAATGCAAAAGTTATTTTGAAAAATAATAAAATAAGGGTCTAGACATTCGTGGTCACGTTCTCCCCTGTATATGCAAGTGGGCATTCAGAATGTTACGTCGGCCTTTTCAATCTTAACGACCTAAAATAAAACGACAAAGAATACCAAATCGCTTAAGTTAGGGCTTCTAGGAGGTGCAAGGCGACTGTCGAACCGGTTTGGCGGGGAGATTCTTTGTTTGGTTATCTCAGAGTCGAAACGTCGCGACTCGAGTCGAGACGGATACATCGCTGTGTGACTGACGCCCCATTTATCTGTTGCAGAGATAAGAGGACAAGAGCGGATGTGTCTGCAGCGAGACTCGGGCAGCTGAGGGCCCCAGCGGCCTGATGGCGAGCGGAGCGGCGCGCGCGCTGCTCGTCGCGGCGGCGCTGGCGGCGCTCTCAGGGGCGCACGCGGCGCGCTTTGGAGACCGCCTCGCGCCGCGCGTGCCAGCTGCGTACTCGCCGCGCAACGCCCCCTCCGCATACCACTACGTCGAGAATGAATATGACGACGTATACGAGCAGGACTACGAGGAACAGAACCTCTCCGTCGAGGAAGAGGAGACGCCGGAGCCGGCCCTTCCGCCGCGCCGCCCCGCGCGCACTGAAGCTCATCGACTAGAAATGAGCACTGAATACTTCGTCATACCGGAACGACTTTCATCGCTACCGCCACCTTCGACATCTACAACTGTTACACCGGAACCACAACCGAATTTGACCATCGTATTAGCACCGGCCCCGCAAATTTTGGGCGCACTGAGACCAGAGTCTTGGGCAGTACCTATATTAGCTCTCGCTTGTGTTAGTATGGTGACTCTCGGCGGTTTTGAAGCGTTTGTGATATGGGGAGCGAATCGCAAGGCACCGAGCCATCGCCACCTGCTTCTTGGACAGACGCTACTGTTCGGGTTGTTCTCGTGCGCCGCTACGGCTGCATTGTTTGCAACCACGCCGACTGCGTTCACATGTGGTGCAGTCCGGTTCGGAACGGGTGTCGCGTATGTAATCGTATTCGCTTCACTCCTAGTGAAGTGTGTTTTTTTGCTTAGTTTGAATGGTGGAGTATATTTACCTGCAGCGTACCAAGGACTCCTATTGTTTTTCGCTGTAATGATACAAGTAGCGATCGGTGCACAGTGGCTCGGCGGCTCTCCACCACGCGTGCTAAGCGGCGGAGGCCGGTGCGACGTGCACATGTCAGACATGCTGCTGTCGCTGTGCTACGCCGCCTTCCTGATCGCCGTGGTGTGCGGAGTGGCACTGCGGTCGCGCGGCATCCGCGACAACTACCGCGAGGCGACGCACATCGCGGGGGCAGGGGGCGCCACTGCCGCCGTGTGGGTGTGCTGGGTGGCGGCGGCTCTGGGCGCTCCCGAGCGGCACCGCGACGCATGCGTGGCGGCGGGCCTGCTCGCCACGTGCGCGGTGGTGTTTGCGCTCATGTTCGCGCCGAAGGGCCGGCGCCTGGCGGCGCTGGGCCGCGAGGGCCGCTGGGATGCGGACCGCGAGGAGGGCCTCAGTTCGTTGGGGGCCGGCGGCTCCGGCTACTCGCCCTCGTTCTTCCACTTCAAGCCGGTCAAGTATGGCATGGTGTCGGCGGCGGCGCCAGTGCCTGTGCCGCCCCCCGTGCTGGACCGTAAGGAGCCGCCCGCTCAGCCAGCCGGTTAGTTAAGTATCTAAAGTGCGCTACTAGTGAGGACTAGCGCTTCCACGCACAGATTGACCGCAGATCGCGACGTTCTTTTCGCAGATCCGTACGGAGGCCTGTTCGCGAACTCGCCGCACCCGCACTCACGCGTCCTGTACACTCCGTCGCACTACACAATGCACCCCCTTATGCTAAACTATCACTACAATTACCCGCCCTATCCTTACTTGCTGCCGCCAGGTAACTACTCTCATACCTACAATCGCTTGTAATTAAATGCACTCTGACTTCACACCTATTTTTTCACCGACAAACAAGAAAGATTATGATAATTCGGTTAGATTATGATTATTTAGATTTTCTTCAGTGATCAGATCACTTTCAAGTTGACGGTTTTTTATCTCGTCATATCTCGGATCCAGGTCCTCATGTACGAGACTACACTAACAGTTAGTGCTGGAGGTAAGCTAAGCCATACTGATTGTAACGTGTTGTGTGCAGGCGTGATGGTGCGTGGGGAGGAGGGCAGCGTGTACACGAGCGTGGAGCCCACCTTCAGCAGCAACCCCAACGTGTACTTCCAGCGCACGGAGCCGTTGCACGTCGGCATGATGTACTGAGCCCCTGACAAACCACAAGTTCCAAAGCGAACACTGGGATTTGCAGCGCGACGCCATTGTCACTTGCCAACCGGCAATCTGTGACACACCTACGAATATTGTGACGACATGTTCCCACTGCTGCGTAAAGCACTCCTGCGCATATTTAAAATAGCCCACAGAATTATATAATTTAATTAATTAAATTATTTCAAAATTCAAAATGACACAATCTTAAGCAGATTATTAATATAATGAAGGAACCGGTTACAATCGTTTTTGTGCCCCAATATGTGAATGCAATTATGTTCTAGTCAAACAATCAGATAAATATCTATGCAGTGAACGCATTCAACGTCTAAACTTGTACGTATGTGCTATAAACAGCAGTGGAAACAACTGATATGTGACATTATGGACTATGTGAAAAATCTTTTATGCACTTTGTGTGGAAAGAAAGCTGTTTGTGATTTTAAACTATACTAGTTAAACCCACCCTAAAGAATATGAAGAACAGCTGTTAGAATAACTTTAGATAACTTACTACTAAGAATAGAGAAAAACCATATAATTGTAAGTTTTCCTTATGCAAATTTGTAAATAAAACTAAAGACTGTTTTCGGTTATTTTATTATATTTAAATTATAAAATTATTCTATATTTATTCAATGTAACCACATAAATAACTGCAAAGTTTAGTACACATGCCTCATCAAAACAGAGGCAGTCATATTTAGCTTTAGTAACAATTTCACTCACTCACAATGTTGCCACTTTCAGTTCTTCAAACAAAACTAGATGTAGTTCATTTTGTTCTGTTAGCAACACTTTTCACAGCAGGATTTTTACTTGGTTCCGGTGGAGAGCAGGGCTAGGAGTCCTGAGGCAACCGAGAGGGACACAATGTAGTTACTGTGATCTAAGAGTTAAGGAATCTTTTTGGATAGAGCACATAATATAAATATCAGAAACTAATTTCAAACATTCTTCTGGCAACCACAGTATCTGGCATACCTTGATGATATAACTGACTGATAAATAATTAAAAAAATATTTTCAGTACAATTACATACAATTAATTTGGACCAACTTTATTTGTTAACCACCACTTTAAAATATGTCTAAATCAAAATATGTACTGAATTGAAACAATGAATTAGTGCCAAATACACCACAGCGGGAGTAATTAATTCTGAAAAAGGAAGTTAATACATATGGTGATGAGTATGAAGTCCATCATACTCATCAGGTTTGTAGTTGTATGTTGTTTTTAAAAGGATACACAGTGGGTGTGAAAGAGCGCAGGAGATAGAAGCTGCTGAGGATGACAATGGTCAGGAACAGAGCATTGTTGTAGAAGATGGAGTAGGTGGTAGCCTCGTAGTCAGCCACTTCATTCTTTTTCCATAGGATCCTGAAAATATAACAAGAAGTTTTGATTAGTAAGATGTTTCCCAGTTACTTCATCCTCAGTTTTAGAGGTTGTAAATATGGTTCTGATAAAGTAAGATACTTATAGTTAGTTAGTAAATTATACAAATATATTTAATATTATTATTTAGTACACTTGGTAAGCAGGCTGAAATCATATAAAGAGAATATGAGAAAGACAACCATGGTTGTTATTCAGTATTCAGCCTACAATCACCAACTGATTATGAAATTAAAGTCTAACAAGAATCAATTAGGTTAATTTACATTGATTATTATTATGCTCATTACATTCCAACCAGAATAGAAAATCTAAAGGTGATCAGATCAATGTATCTTCATCGACATTGTACCTGGGTTGATGTTATCAAGTATTATACCACTGAAAAGGTATCTGCTAACCCAAAGATCAGTTAATACAAGCTGAGAATTCAAACAAGAACATATTGTCATCCAGACTTCTAACTGATGAGTCTCAGTAAGTATACTTCCTAAACAACAAAGAAGTGATCAGATTACCTCTCATCCTTCTCCTTCCTGCTCATTTTCTTGTCGTCAGCCAGCTTGCGAGCCATCTCGCGTGCGACGGCGTCTTCTCTGCGTACCGCCACACGGTGCTTCAGCTGGAACTTGGTGTTCCTGTAGGCCAGAGCCAACAGCCAGGTGCTTGCTGTCGTTACCATCGCGAACCACGCCAGGGACGAGCTCACCTCCAGGGCATGCACCCTCCAGAACAACCCTGCAACAGTGACACACATGAAAAGTCGAACGGTACTTTCACTACACCGTAACTTAATATTTTTGAATAAAACTATAGGTTTTAATAACTTAGCAATGTCGGAACAATGTTAAGGTAATACTCACATATGGGAATTGCAGATACGATGAAAGCATTCCCGTAAAATAGGGCTGAAGACTTCGTCGACACATTCCGGCTGAAATCTTGAAGCAGTAATTCTTCCTCTTTCGTGAAAGCCTTGTTTGCCTTGGCCGACATGATTGTTTATTAAATATTAATCTTAAATTCACTAATACTTAGTACGAACTACGTGTAGCAAAAATACAAAGATATCTCGATATTATGCCACCACTTCAGCTGGCCTGGCTTGTGCGCTGGCGAGCGAAAGTCAAACGTCAAATGACATGTAAGCAACGTGTCAAAAATATTACCATCTTTCAAAAATATTGTGGTAATAATAAAAATATTAAAAGATTTATATACTCGTAATAACACCGTAAGTTTGAACTTACAGTTTTATTTTGTGATAGGATGAAATCTTCGGAAGAATACAAGGGATGAAATATATCCGCACATCAGGGAACCACAAAAAGATAAATGAGCCATGAGAGCCATCTAAGGCATCATTTACGACCTTGCCGCCGGTGAGCGCGGCTAAGCGCGGGGCGGCGAGCGGTAAGAAAAGTAACAAAAGTATGAAAATGTTTGAAGCACTTCACAAGTCGCCGCTCATAGCGAAAACGCGCGCGGTTTTGTCGGAGCGAATCGCTGCAGCGGCGCGCAGTGCGGGGAGCGGCGAGATCAAAAGTACAAGCGAATGAGTGCGATGCCACGAAACAGAGCGGCGCGGATAGCGGTGTAGCTGTGACGGACTCGACGGCGAACTTATATACAAAAAAAAATTGACGATTTTGTGTAATCTTCGTATAGGTCAAGAAATTCGCCATTTAAATATCGATATTTATTCAGTTCGTGCAGGAGTTTCATATTAAGAATATACTGCTTTCTAAACACAGAAGGGATAATTTTGATAACGTCATAATTTTGAGCACGTTCTGACTACCTAAATACGGTCACCTCGGCCGCTAACCGCTATTACCGCTACTGAGTACTGAGGGTACGTGACGTGTAAAACACACCGTTTGCCGCCGCCGCCCCGCCTGCCGCGCCGCCCGCCGTTAAGACCGAAGTCGTGAATGGGCCGTAAGCTCGTAGAGTATATTATGTTCTGTGGCCGTAAGCGCGCCGCCTGCCGCTAAGACCGAAGTCGTGAATGGGCCGTAAGCTCGTAGAGTACATATGTTCTGTGGCTGTAAGAGCGGTCGAGCGGTCGTCACTGCAGCCGAGTACGGTCACTAGGATAAGTGTTCTGTGGAGTACGGCCCTTAGTACACGACTCAGATTACTCTAAGGTACACGACTACTGTGGCCTCGCCTGTAAGTGGTGGCCAGCACTGTCCTAGAAACCCAAGCTATATGAGGATCTTAGACGATCAATCTGGAATCTTTCAATCTCAATCAATCAATAATAAATCAATCAATCATATTGAGAAAACTCAATGTTTGGATATTTTGAGTAAATTTTGCATTACACAATTACTCTGGATCACTGTTATTGAATAACAAAGCCGGGACAAAGCAATAAGGAAAGTACACAGGGTTTTTGAGTGTTTTATTCTTATTCCATCGATACAAGTCTATCTATTATTCGTTTCTTTTTCAAATTAATGCAGATTGGGATAGCCAGTTTGACAGCCGGTGCCAGTCGGAGCCATAGACATATATTTTCTATCACAATGGTCGGAGCAAGTGACTATCAACAAACACAATGTCATTGTCACATCACAAATGTCAAATTTCAAAAATAAACGTATCTTCAATCAATCTTGCCGCCGTCGCTTGATTGTTGTGGAAATAAAACTTTTAATTCAATAACTTCAGATATTTCTTCGAATGGAGAAATAATTATTGCTCTAATACAAAATGAGCCACTTTGAATTTGTTATACCACTGCAGAAGGACGAATTACTAGAATCTCACGCAGGACAATATCACGTTGAAGACGTCGTACAACCCCGCGTACTTTTGTCCAAATTACAAGGTAATTATAGTGTCTGTTTATAAATCAACTAGCTTCTGCCGGGGACTTCGTCTGTGTGAAATTATATCCAATAGCATCGCATAGCCCACACGCACAATTATTTCGTTTTCACTTAGCATTCTTTCTTTTTTCTTTGAGCTTGGCTCTAAAGGTCTTAGCGTGATTTGTTGTTTTAAATAGCCATTAACCTTCCTCAAGAATTGGGCTATCAAATGCAAAAAGAATTTAAATTAATTCTTCCAGAGATGAGCACGAAATGATGAACAAAATAATGATTATATTAGTACAGATTTACTTATCCGTAGGTAGTCGATAAGAACTAATAAAGCTTCCTATTTATAGATGCCGCACGAGCTTTTAATGCTGAAGGGGTGGAATACATATTGGAACACTTCAATACTTACTTTTCCATCATAGTTCATGGAAACAAACTTGAATGGAATGTTATTAACAAAGGTAAACTTATAACACTTAGCCAAAAGATTATTTTATACAATTTACAACTTAATTTTATTTGATAATCAATTATCAGCAAACCGTATACTTAAGACGTTTTATACAACTTTTTAGGTTTTGAACACATCATACGAGCAAGTAAAAGTCTCTGCAACCACCTAGAACCTATAGTACAAGAGCAAGAGATAGATTCTGAGGTCAGAACGAAGAATTTGAATATTTTGAAAATGATTATGTATCTGTTCACTCAGATTATGAAGACTAAGGACACCAAACTTGCTGCTGACGTGAGTAGATCATGTTTTACAGTTTAAAAACATGTTATTTTATAAGAATATTGAATAAATCAATACTACAGAAATATTTAGACTGCTGAATATTTTGACCTGGGTTTCCAGGTCTGGCAAATTTCTTGAGTTTTTCCATCAGGAATTTGTCAGTAGCAGCCTGGACTATGAACTTGGGCTGCCTCATCTCGCATAGGACTACATCTTTTGTTATTAAAACATCATCATAATAGGTTTTTTTTTTTAAATCTGGTTAAGTCTTATGTACCTAATGTTACAATTGCAACATTGAAAAAGTTCCAGTATGCTAACATTTACTATTTCTAACAGAACTCTACAAAGCTAACATTGGGCAAAAAAGGCAAGAAGGCAACAGATGATGAAGAGTTCTGTGGTTGGACTGAGTCAGACAAACAGGCTGCCTTGGTGACACTCAACTTAGTGCTACAGCAACCCTTGTCTAAGCTGTGGGACCCGCCCTTGGCTGAAGATAACTTTGTTTCGTAAGTCATTTACTTACGCAAAGCTTTTCATCTCATATTATATCAATAAGAAAAATATTAGACAATTAATTTAATTTGCCTGTTGGATTGTAGTTTCTCTATGTTTGCAAAAATAGAGAAACTCCAGCTGGCAAATTAGGGAAATAACTTCAAAATTGTTGCTAGCTACTAGCTAGACGAGGAACCAGCACTGCAATCTGTGGACCCGAGCCTACCGTACCTATCCCTCAACCAAATACGCAGGTGGCTACAGGAGCTTACCCACACACAAGCAAAGCACTGGTGGACCTCGACACCGGGCTGCAGGCAGTCAAAGGAAGCTATGCCATCTTTGGATAGCAGGTTGTCCAGGCGTAATAAACGCCTGGACAGCCTACGCCTAGTGATGGGGACCATCACGGGACACTGCTCGCTAAACAAATACCTTCACGCAATAGGCATAACAGACAGTCCTCTGTGCAGGGCGTGCATGGAGGCTGAGGAAACCGTTGCGCACGTGCTCTTTGAATCCACGAGCGTCACCCAGTTAGAACAGAAACCCTCGGGTCACCCAGATCCTACACATGTTTTGAACAGACCAGGAGACTTAATTATCTTCTGGAGGGAGGTGGGCTGGTTGGAATAACCACTAAACGGCTGCTATGGCCCACGCACAATGGTCCACTTGACGGACTGAGTGCGGAAACCAAACCCCCTAACATAGAACAAAGTCGCAGTTTATCTAGTTTAAATTTCCTAGTTAGATTTCATTCATTTTCAACCGACTTCAAAAAAGGAGGTGGTTTGGTGCAACTAGTAGTACGAATACATACGAATTTATGTGGCGTAGGTACCACAGCAAAAAAGTGTAAAATAAAACTTATTACAAAAAAAAAACTGCCTTCCAAAAAATCAATACAACGTTAATAATTACTTTAATTTCAGAAGTTGGTGTCAAAAAACCAAAAGAAAAAATCAAAGGATTTTAAACAAACTTCCAAAACAAGTCGTTTTTTTTTTGTTGTAAAAAAGTCTTTTGGTCAATCGCAAATTGGTTCTTTAACTTATTTCCAGAATGGTTGCTGAACCCTGCTACAAGGCTTTAGAAGAACAAATAATAAAGAACAAATCTGTCCGAGAGACTGTGTTTCAAGTGCTTGGTGTGCTGATCAAGAAGTACAACCATGGCACCTCCTGTCTAATAAAGTTGGTCCAGGTAATTGAATACATAATTTTCTTAATAATGTAAGTTCCGCGGAAAAAATCCCGTTGAAGTGACATCTGCGCTGCCACCGACGATGCCGTGGAACAGGCGAAGTTTGGCCAACAAGATCTGAAATACAGTCGTGCCAATGACACGAAGAAGAATAATATAAGTATTTAACTGACCTTTAGGCACAGTGTTTAAGCCACTTTAGAGAAAAAAATCGATCTCCACAGTGACATGGTTTAGAACCTATAAGTTCACACTCACATATTGTGTTCCTTCACCCCTTAGCCAGGCAGTTATAAATACAGTCATAGTGTAGATGTGTAGTAATTGTTACATAATCTTTATTTCAGATCCTTCAAATGGTAGAACATGCAGTGTCGCCAATATGTGCAGGAGTAGTGCAACTGACCAAAGAATTTGCACTTGGAACGTTTGGACCACAAATGGTATTACATTGTTATAATTTTTTTATTTTTGCATGGTGCATTGAATGTCATTGATTTGAATAACAAATCAGAATTAATATTTTTAGGTGCGTGAAATAGCAGAAGCATTAGCATCATCTGAGGATGAGAATGCTGGTGCTGGCACCGAGCAGGGAGCTGCGAGGAACTGTGGCGCATTCCTACTGGAGCTAACTAAGGAGCTGCCCAAAGAGATGACCAATGCTATTGCAACCATACAGCCATATCTGGAGAGTGATGAGGTATATTTTTTCCATTACTATGTTTTGACTGCAGGTCGAGATAGCATACACGCGGAGCCCGCTCCCTCAAGTAGATTAATTGTGATAGTAAATGCTTTTCGACCCTGAGAGAAATGCTTTGAGTTTGCAACTAAGGCAATAATTGACAAATGTCTCTAATCATGCCCAGCATTTTTTTAAAGAGTGGGGTAGATGTCAATTAGATCGATAACTAGTAGGAATTTCTCTCGATAAAACTCGATAACTACGCATGCGCGCTGGATTCATCGATACTGCATTGTTTTGCGCGGTAATTTTGAATTTTACCAAATGAATAATACATTTTCAGAGCTTTATTAATCAAATGTTTCAATAAAAAAAATAAAAAAATTGTTGACGTGAAGTAATAATTACTATTTTAGTCGTACACCCTCCGCATCAGCGTGCTGGGCATGATGTGCGAGGTGCTGAGCGTGGAGCTGCGCGGCGAGGGGCTGACGGACGCGCAGCGCACGCAGCGCGACGATTTCCTCGACGACCTGCACGAGCACCTGCACGATTTGTCTGCGTATGTGCGACACAAGGTACACTGCAACCGGCCCCTGCTTCGCACGGTTTTGACAAAAAATCGAGTTTTTTTTATCATATGTAACCTTCCGGAATAAATTTATTATTTCTTTTGCAGCTATAACAACAAATAATAAAAATTAAAGGGGTCCCCCATACTAGAAACGTGTTTTTGCTTGACCTTAACAATCGCTGTATCTCTTGAACCGTAATAGATAGAGACATGACATCCTTCGTGTGCGAGTCCAACTCGCACTTGGCCGGTTTTTTATCACCATCCACGGGAAAACGCGGGAAGTGCGGTGTTTTACGCCCCAAGTTTTTTGCCTGTATAAACAATAAAAATGAAGCAACAAATGGTTCGTCTAAACACTGCTTACATGGTGCAACAGTGCAACTATTATTGTTGCTTCAACTTATGGTATGCCACAAGCAATTAGGCTCTAGATTCTTACGAATACCCAGAGTATTCGTACTTAAAGAATTTAACATTTAAACAGGTGCTTCAGTTCTGGTGTCGACTTCAGAGAGAGAACTGTGTGCCGGTTAGTCGGCAGCGCACTGTGCTTGAGCGATCCATCGGACGCCTCAGGGACAAGGCTGCGCTCGTCAGGAAAGCTGCCATTCAACTACTTAAGGTATAGTTACAAATTAATCGTCAGCCGTTTTCCTCAACCTAGCTTGATTTTAACCCATCGAGCGTCATAGTGTCGGATACACTGCCAACAGACCATAGACCATCAATATTCCTACAGCCAATCGCAGTTAGTTAAGTTCAGTTCTGTGCAGTTTGTATGGCCCGTATTCTTATGGACCGACCGACATCAGGCTACAAGATATTCAAAATCAAAATAAATTATAAACTTATGGGGGGTTTTGGCAATCAAATACACAAATGCAATCCAAACTAATATTATAAATGCGAAAGTGTGTATGTTTGTTACGCTTTCACGCTAAAACGGCTGAACAGATTTGGATTAAATTTGACACATAGGTAGACCATGACCTCAGTTAGGACGTAGAATACTTTTTTTCTTGATATTCCCACGGGATCGAGACGTATGCGGGTGAAACCGCGGGGCGCAGCTAGTAATCTATATTTTTTGTTCCATTCCTATCATACCATGACATAACGTCTCGCTGGTACTCTCATACCATGACATAACGTCACGCTGGTACTCTCATACCATGATATAACGTCACGCTGGTACTCTCCGAAGAGTAAGGCAGAGGTGTACCTATAGTATACCCACATTTACCTACATTTCGTATGTTTAAGCCCCATGTAATAGGGGGGCAAGCCTATTGCCATCAACCAGGTATAAATCCCGACTCCAGGCTGCTACCTGAGGCTGCTTCCGTTCCTCTCTCTATTTAATATTCACATTACTTTCTAGATATTCTTGGAATGCAATCCATTTTCTGCACAACTGAAACTAGAAGCTCTTGAAGAACAATTGAAAACTGAAACGGAAATCTTAGAAGAACTACAAAAGAAGTTAAATCCGGGCCCTGACCCTGAGCTGATCAAAAATTGGGAGAGTATAGAGGGTGACGTCATTACTACTATAAAGAAAGGAATGGATATACTCACACAAGATGAGCCAGAATTATCCCAAGCGTCGCTGGAGAACTTGTATGATGCGATCCGCAAACATTTACGTGAGAAGAACTATTATAAGGCGTACCTTGTTGTAAAGCACACTGAGAGACAGTACCCTGATGCTAAGTTACTTCGATGTGACATGGAGAAAAGTGACCAGGTAAGAACTACAGAAATATTTGTTTGTAGGAACTCTTCCTGATGGATTGAAACCGAATCAGTAGCAAGCTTGCAAATAATTGCATAAAAACGATGTATTCGAATAGTTATGTATTATATATGTGGTAATAGTGGTATTCAGCTGCATCCGGTTAGACTCGGAGCCGACCCTAACATAGTTGAGAAAAGGCTAGGGAGATGATGATGATGATGTATTTATTGTATTTATGTTATAGAGGCATGAGGAATGTAAAGTTTACTCATCCTCTATAGAAAAGGGAGGATCCTCCGACCAGACGTGTGTCGTGTCTGACCGGCAACTGCCCGACGATTGATGTCGGGAAGATATATATATATATATGCTGATTGCGCGGTAATCCCTGCTTGCGCGATGCAAGATTTCGCGTGACGTCAATGTGATGCGTAGTTTGCATGTGGTGTTCTAGATGCCGCCACAATGAAAATTGTACACCACGCATAATCTGCACATTGTTCCTACCCAAAAGTTGTCTGTAAAACTAAAAGATCGCTTTTAGTAATAAGACCCCTTTAAAAGTATGATGCACAAAAAAGAGTAATCTATCAATTGATCTAAAAATTAAATTACTTCATCTTCAATCAAGTCATTTGATGGTTTTGCCGCCATTATTAGAAAAAGACGTGCATCCAGTATTCTCAGTGTGTTCGCAGATCGGCGGGATTCCCCGATGTTGCGGAGGTGGATGCAGCTCCACGCTGAATTTTAATTTTAATTGTATGTTAATCTGTGTCTGTACCTACTCACACTAGATGTTGTTACTAACCCTATGGACTTTGAAAATAAAAGTATTATATTCTATTTTATTACAGATTGCATACTTCGTAGCATTACTTCGCAACATATACATAATACCAGACCGAACCATCTCTCTAACTCAGCAATGTGAACAAGAACTTTCCATGTACAAACGATTAGAAGAAAAGGAAAACATAGTGGCCTTTCTTCAAGAGTCCGTTCACTTCAGTCGCATGGTCTCCGAAGCGGTGCCGCTTATAAACTCCTTGCTGATGTCGAAGCAAGCGGGTGACGTCAGCGAGGCGATAGATTTCTTTACGACGGCGCATCATTTTAATATTGAGTCTGCGAAAATGGGCGTCGCGAATATGTTGCTACTTGTGTGGTCGCCGGATCAGGTAAGCTTGTTTAGTGGAAGATTAGTTGTTTTTTTTTTGTCAAATTGATAGCAATTAAGTTCAGGTTTTAGGGTACAGTCCCTTGGAGCTGTAAAACATCAAGGTTCTAGTCGTGTGAAAATTCATAGGCCGTGTCACATGACTGAAGCCGTGGACAGTCGCGCACAGCTTTAAGACATAACCAAAGGCGCGAGTCCTAGTCACAATTGTCCGATTTTTATATTCTCTGGTTTTAGTTTTAAAAAATTGGTCTTCGGTTAATTCTGAAGTCTTCAATTTGATATCATCCACTTGAAAATATTCAGGACAAACGCGAAGCGGTAGAGCGTGCGTACCGCGACATGTACCTGGACTGCGACACGAAGGCCGAGCGCGCGCGGTGCTTCGCCATCGCCAAGAAGCTGGTGGCGCTGATGATGCACATCGACCGCGGCAGCGCGCTCGCGCTCGAACATCTTGTGGACAAGTGGGTCAACAAGGGAGACATCAGTCCCGCTATAATACAGGTACGCACACACATACTTAATATTAACATGAAGCCTTAAAACAAGGAGTTTAAAAAAAGTTCGGCTTTGTAGAGTGTAGCCCTGTCACTCATGTGACAGTCTATTTCAAAGCTCAATGAGTCATAACGCCGGCAGTAACGTGGCGGTACCTTCATAGAAGCCACTAAGCCCGGCTTGCCCTAATAAATCATAATTCACAAGAACAAACGTAAGCCTACCAATAAAAAATAAATTTAAAAACAAAATAGTCAATTAACTCGTATTGTCATTGAAGACATAAAAGGGGGTTTCCCTACAAAAGGTCAAGGATAGTTCAAATTTGGCAGTGTTACAGGTTGGTGTTCTAATTAATATTCCGAATTTGCGATATTGAGCGACCGCCGCTCGCGCCGCCTTATTGGAAAAATGGTATCAAAACCAGTTTTTAGAGAATATCTTCTCTCCAGCATCATCTAAGTTATAAATGGTCATACAGCTTGTCCATACAAAAATTAGGTAGGTAGCTGGTGCCATGAAAGCACATGAATAGTATTGTTTGTAGTTTTGGTAAACCACTGACAAACAAACCGTCTTATTATATTACATCTCATTGATTAATAGAGAGAGGTAGACTTAAAAGCCGGAAAAGCTGTACCCAGCCTATTGAAGACCAACCGCCTAAGGTGAGAGGAGACCTATGGGAAAGAAAGCACCCACCACCACCCGACTTCGTTTAGCCCCAGGAGCATCTGCCACCCGGACGTGACCTGCAGTGGCTTCTATGGAAAGCAATCAATCGACTGTGGACCCAAGTAGGCCGCTGCAAGCACAATCTCCAAAGTGTCCATACACCTGCACTTCTGAGGACCTAAAAAATGCCGTGATTGGCGTGGCCACCTTCTGGGCCCAACTCCTTTAACATAATACATGGTTTACCATCAACTCGAAAAAAAGTAGAATCATTGAGATCACAAAACACAATAAAGTTCGTATTGAAGTGATTCTTCATAGGTGTTTTGAAATAAAGATCATTTTCAATTTACATTAAATTAAACTCATAAAATTATCTATACCGCAATAGAACAACAAGATTATTTGGGAGCCATCTAGTCCCTCTGATAGAATTTTTTGCATGTGACAAGCAAATATGAAATAAGGTGAAAAGGTTCGGCTAAGCGGTGTGATTACGCGCATTTATTAATTATAGATGGCGCTTATGACAATTACGTACTGATGCTTGAAATATGTAGAACTCTTCGCATTTTAAATGTTTTCTAACCAAAATTATATTAATTGTGTTACCATGAGCAACATAAGAAAATCAGTCAGTCTTGGCTGTTTTTTTTTTAACCGTAAAAAATATGTCGGCTTGCCCTAATTTTGACTCCTAGGCACGCCACTGATTGCCGGGTACTTAATATACATGTTTTCGAACTTGTTACTCTACTATAGGTTGTCCACTCTGAAATGACGCACCCCATTACTGGATTTTTTATGCGCCGTGTGCGTAATATGCGGTAGTGAGGCGCTTTCAAAGTGGACAAGCTATACTACCAATTTAATCATTTTGCTTGTTTCATCAATTTGACTTTTCATAACAAATGCGGTGTTTATGGTTGGCTCGCACAGCAGCCAATCAAATAAAAACTTGTTATTTTCATTCACAGGTTTTTTGGGAGATGTTCCTAAAGAAAATTGATGGAACTACAGACATGGACAGCTACGCCGCACTCACACTTCTAGTGATGGTCGCTAAGGCGAAGCCCTCCGTAGCAGTCGCGAACCTTGACGTCATTCAATCGCACGGGTTAACTGCAGACTACAACTCAAGGAACTTGAGCGTTCAACTATTGCTACCATTAACGAAAAAGAGTCAAAGATATCCCGTCGAACACGTGATTTTTACCTCTATTTTTGACAGTCTGATGGAAACATTCTCTAAGTTCGATAGATTCACTGACTTCGCTGCTAACTCTATAGATCTCATTTACGCGATCTGTGATACCCCAGAAGTTGTATGTGGTAAGATTCTTGCGGAAATGTACAGAAGGGTTGAAGAGACGATGGTGAATGATAGTGGCAATGAGGAGGAGGTCAGCCTGCCTGTGGAGCTGTTGACTCGCTTCGTGTTCGTGCTGGGTCAAGTGGCGCTACAGCAGCTCATATACCTTGATATAAATGTGTACAGCGAGCTCAGGAGAAGGAATCAGGTAATCATTCACTTTTAAACACAGACTAAAAAAGATACGCTTTTACTACTTTTTCTTAGCAAAATACACTAAAAATACTTTTTCATACTAATAACGGTTGTCTTACTAGAAAATAGTAGATTGTTTGCCTAGGGAGCAAACAACAATTTGTAAGGCGAAAGTGTTTCTTTGAATCCAGAGTGGAGTGAAGGATTCTAAAGTAGAATCCTGAGCGCAGCAAGGGATTCAAAGTACGTCACTCGAGCTTAAAATTGTGTTGCTCCCGAGGTGAACACTTTACTTTTTATCACCCTCTATGAGAAAAATTTTAAAAAAGTGTGCGGTCCGCCCCCATCAGGAACAAAGTTCCTTCTCACGTATGATTTAAAACAATAACAAAATTTTCGCCATCTTGGATTTACGACCTCACTATCGGCATTAGCACCCTTGAAAACTTGGTAGACGACACCATTGACGAAACATTTGAAAATTTTCGCAGCCGAAATCTTAGATTTTTATTTTGACCAAATTCACACTTTCTCTTGCCAGCCTGTTACTTGTTCATACAATGTTCGTGATTGATCTCTTTGGTAGTTGGAACTTTTACTATCAAAGTCCACATTCCAAATTCAAATCACTTTTAGTGCCTAGAATAGATGTGATAAAAAACTATGTTAGTAGGAATACTTTGAACCTTTATTTCATCAGGTCCGCGAAGAGCGCAAGGTGGAAGAAAAACGCAAGAAGAAAGCGGGCGCCTTCGCGACGCCGGGTAAGCGCGGGCGCATGGACGACCTGCGCCGACAGACTCTCATGAACGTCAGCAACGCCAGCGCTTCCTCGCGGCAGCAGCGTTCTGCGAGCTTCACCTCCAAGGGACCTTCGGTACGGGCTTGTCCTACTAGCCTGGAATCTAGCTCGTCTTGCCATCACTCCCTTATTCTAAGTAATTCAATATTCGTGCGAACAGGCGAACACAACTATGACAGAGGACGAGGCAGGTCTCGAAGGCGCCGTAGCCGACGATGCCGATGCAGAATACGTGCGCGGAGTGTGCGAGCGAGACATCGTGGGCGCCGGCACTAGCCTGGCGCGCTACGTGCCGCTGCTGCGCTGGCTACTGTCCAACCCCGCGCGCGCCACGCCGCCGCTGCAGGCCGCCGCCGCGCTCAGCTTCACTAGGTATGTGAGCGAGCAGGCCGGGTATAGTGCGCGAGCGAGACATCGTGGGCGCCGGCACTAGCCTGGCGCGCTACGTGCCGCTGCTGCGCTGGCTACTGTCCAACCCCGCGCGCGCCACGCCGCCGCTGCAGGCCGCCGCCGCGCTCAGCTTCACTAGGTATGTGAGCGAGCAGGCCGGGTATAGTGCGCGAGCGAGACATCGTGGGCGCCGGCACTAGCCTGGCGCGCTACGTGCCGCTGCTGCGCTGGCTACTGTCCAACCCCGCGCGCGCCACGCCGCCGCTGCAGGCCGCCGCCGCGCTCAGCTTCACTAGGTATGTGAGCGAGCAGGCCGGGTATAGTGCGCGAGCGAGACATCGTGGGCGCCGGCACTAGCCTGGCGCGCTACGTGCCGCTGCTGCGCGGTATAGTGCGCGAGCGAGATATCGTAGTATAGCATAATCTGCTTATAATGTTGCCACTGTAATACACCACCTTTTTCAAACCAGTGATGAGCAGGCCGGTTGGCACAGAAGTAGATATTTTAACGCCGCTACTAGTTAGTCCGTTTGTCCGTCATATTCTGTTGGTGTTTGACACCATCTTATCTCGTTTTTCGTCGTTTCATATGATTGCTTTGTCATAAATTGTAGGTTTATGTTGGTTTCCAACGCGGTTTGCGAAGAAGGTCTTCAACTAATGGTGACAGTACTCAAGAAGTCCAAGAATGTGTCCCTGAGGACCAACTTGACTATCGCTTTCGCCGACCTTACCTTGCGGTTCCCCAATCTTACACAACCCTGGACTCATCATATTTATCACATGTGAGTATAAATACTGTTGAAAGTCTCGTATTAATCTGCTCTAGTAACTGGCCCTTTATCTCATTTCCTAGAAGTTTGATACTCCCACAAAGTATTTCTATCTGATTCTAATCTATAAATTCTTTTACACGTTTAAAGAACTAAACTGGGGCCTGTCTGACCTCAGGTGGTCAAACAGGCCCCCGTTTAGTTGTTTATTTATTTATTTATATATACTTTATTGTACACCACAAAAAAAAAAAAAAAAAAAACAAACACTACAAAACAAACTAACTAATAAGAAAAGAATAATTTCGTACAAATACTGTTTTTATTTTGTTTGTTATCTTGTATTAAGTACTATTAGGCCACTGTGGAACCGGCCCTAAAAATGGAAAACTTACTTTATAACAATACTATTACATTTCAGATTAAGTGACGAAGAATTAGAAGTCCGACAATGCGCAGTTAAAATGCTCTCCTTCTTGGTACTCCACGAGATGGTTCGAGTGAAAGGGCAGATTGCCGACATGGCGCTGTGTTGTGCGGACAAAGATGCGCGAGTCGCTTCCATGACGAAGCTATTCTTCAAACAACTGTCGCAGAAAGGCAACGCCCTGTATAACGTCATGCCCGACATCATATCAAGGCTCAGCGACCCCGAGTTGAACGTCGCTGAAGAACAATACAGAATTATTATGAAGTGAGTATTACTTGTTCAGTATGATGTTCAAGTTCAAGAAATTTCCAAGGTAATGGCCGTAGAAGTGACTTTTATAGAGATATTTTCAGCAGCTTACCTTTAGCCAACCACTCCAACAAAAATAACGTTTTTTCTCATTCTAGGTATATAACATCGCTCATACAAAAAGACCGACAAATGGAAGCCTTAGTAGAGAAGCTATGCCAAAGATTCAAGCTATCGACAGAAGAGCGACAGTGGCGCGACCTTGCGTACTGCCTGTCCCTATTCACGTACAACGAGAGGTCTCTACGCAAGCTCATCGAGAACCTCGACTGTTACAAAGATAAACTGCACTGTAATGGAGTCATGGACTCCTTTAACACGATAATGAATAACACATCTAAAATGGCCAAAAATGAAGTTAAGGTAGGTCGAAAAGAAACACTGATCGAAATTTATTGTCCTTATCCATTTGTGGTAACAATATAAAGGATGTTCTTTAGGTATATCGTGTAATATTAATAAACAAATCTTTTACAGACCCTTGTCACGGAGTTGGGCGACAAGATAGAAGAATGTTTCGCTGTTCGAGACGGTCAGGAAGGTAACACGGAGGAGAATAGTGAGGGCGGCGCCGCGAGTGCCTCCCCGCCGCGGAGGAACGAGCCCGTGCGAGCCACACCGCGACGCAAGCCCGCAGGTCGGCGGAATAGAAGACGTTCCTCTTCTAGCCCTGACGAGGTAAAGTAGTTCCTAAGTTCCCGATTGTAGAGTCTACTTTTTTGTCATAACTTAAAGTAGGTTTTATAGGTACGAAATTTCCGCATCGCAACATCGGAACTAAAGTAACTGCAGTACGAATACCTCTGTTAAACGAAGTTGATAAAAATATTTAAAATATGTTTGTACTTTTTCGCAGAATGAACCGCCGAGCAACGAAAAGACCCCACAAAGTGTGAGAAAGTCGAATCGTAGAGCGGCGACGAGGAACAATAAAACATCAGCAAATGCTTCAGATGACTCTGGTAAACTTTAATACAATTTTCAGATAAAATAATGAACTATCAAATAAAGTAGCTTCATTGTATGTAATTAATTTTGTTACAGATGAAGACTTTCAGAAAAAGGATGATGAAGAAGTATTTAAAAAACCTACGGTTAAGAGAACGACACGAAGAAGAAAATGATAACAGTAATTAATTAATAAAATGTGTAAATGCTATAGAACACTATTTTTGAAATATAAGACTTTAAAAACATTTTATTTTATTTGAATGACTACATTGCACCGGAAGGAACGGCCGATATTATATTATGTATGCCAATCTTTATAAGACAAAAATAAAAACTGGTTTTCATTTTAGTCTAAAATTCAATTTAATATAATTTAAATTCATCAAAGTTTTAAAGTTTAGTAAAATATTGTTTTATGTGGGGTCAAGGATTCAAAAATGAAATAGTTTTTGTCCAGATATACATCCAACTTACAAATTTAACACAGTAACGTAACAAACAGTAGGTATATTACACATGCGCATTACATGCAGAGCAGCGAACAGCCCCGGATCACTGATCTAGGGGCGGCAACGGGGCATGTGCCCTAGGGGGCGGCAACGGGGCATGTGCCCTAGGGGGCGGCAACGGGGCATGTGCCCTAGGGGGCGGCAACGGGGCATGTGCCCTAGGGGGCGCCAAATTCAAGCGTAGGAGACAAGTGCACCACCCAGCACACCGCAACTTTGCAATAAATAAGACGCACAGCACAGAATCTTTCTATTTCTTTCTTTTTAACCGACTTCCAAAAAGGAGGAGGTTCTACTATGTTCGTAGCCTTTTTTAATTATTTGTTTCCAGTTTTTTCGACTTCTATGATAGCACTGTGCGGAGTTGAATGATGGAGCTTTTTTACTACTTACTAGACGGCAGCAACGATGGTTTTTTATATTAAAAGTGAGACTATGGTAATAATTTTCTTATACCTATGCTGCTACTCGTATGTACGAGGGGTGTTCAATAAATAGTGAGAATGAGTAAAACGCAATTATCTTTTATTATATGTTATTTTATTTTTCGACGTAGTCACCTTTCAGGTTTATACACTTCGTATATCTTTTCTCTAATCCTAAAATTCCCTTTCTAAAAAAATCTTCTTCCTGATCCCTTAAAAAATCATTTACGGCGGCGACTACTCCGTCATCATCTTCGAATTTCTGGCCCCTGAGATGTTCCTTTAAGCGCGGAAATAGGTAGAAATCACTAGGAGCAAGGTCCGGTGAATATGGAGGATGTTCCATCAATTCGAAGCTAGCTTCTTGAATGGCAGCCATCGCAACTCTGGACTTGTGCGCAGGGGCGTTATCTTGGTGAAACAAAACAACTTTAGCGAATTTGCCACGCCGTTTCTTGCGTATTTCCTCACGCAACTATGTTACTTGTCCTGCGTACAAAGTCCCCGTAATAGTGGCTCCATGATTAAGATATTCGATCATTACCACCCCTTGGCTGTCCCAGAAAAGAGAGCCCATGATCTTTCCGGCGGATGGAATCGCCTTAAATTTCTTTGGAGTTCGAGATGACGGTCGCTTCCAAGTCATGGACTGTTGTTTCGTTTCCGGGTCATAATGGTGAAGCCATGTTTCGTCCATAGTTATGAATCGAGCCAAAAATCGGTCAGGATCTTGTTGTAACAAATCCAAACAGCTTTGTGAAATTCTCAGTCGAGTTTGTTTCTGCGCGTCAGAAAGCATTCTGGGCACCCAGCGCGCTGACACTTTTTTCATACCCAAATGGTCGTTTATAATATTATGGACACTTCCTATCGAAATCTTTACTTCTTCAGCTATAAAACGAACAGTAACACGACGATCCGCCAAGACAATATTTTCAACTTTTTTAATCATTTGTTCAGTCACTGCCGATATGGGGCGTCCCGTTCGTGGGTCGTCGTTAGTGGAAGTTCTTCCTCGCTTGAACTCAGCACACCAACGCGCAACCGTAGAATATGGAGGAGCATGAACCCCTAATGTTGCTCTCAAGTCTTGATTTACCTGCTCCGTAGTAAAATTTTTCAAGCAGAGGTATTTTATTACCGCGCGAATTTCAATTTTATCCATTTTTAAGAACACGTTCCGAAACGACGCAAACAATAGACTTCTACTTTTAAAAAACAAAAGAGGATTAATTGCTTTTTTTTATTATCATCTTAACTAATGTCTGGGCTATGCCTGCCTGTATTTATTTTTTTTCTTTCCAAGGAGAATGTATCGCATTCTCACTATTTATTGAACACCCCTCGTATATGGAATTTATTCTTAACAAATTTTTATTTACAATTTTATTTTTAGGAAGAAATAGTCTTTATCAGCAACAGTGTTAAGTGTTAACCAATTCAGTTAAATTATATTTTTTTATGTCTTCAATGAATAATGATACAAACAATGATAAGTTAAGCGGTGGAGGTTTGTTTGGGCGTTTCTCTTTGGGTTCAGGTTCATCTTCTGTCAGGTCAATCTGTAGGCCTTTGTACCTATTGGTACAGCCCAATTCAAACTTAATGGTGGCTCGGAACATGAGGCGAGTCGCTGCGCAGTAACGATTTCATGTGTCAGCGGGGGTGAGGGGTGCGATACTGCATACTGCACAGAGAGTGGCTAACTTCCGAGCCGCCATTCAGTTTGAATCGAACTGTAGTTTTGATTGTTTCAGGAAATGGCGACTGCGATCATTTCTTTCGGTTGTTGACTCTAGCTGTTGGAACTCTTTGCCATTCAGGAGGACAAGCAATGTGTATTATTGGTGTTGACGTGTTGTTAGTTGGTGTCTGACTTCTCTGTTCTTTTGTTGAGGGAGCTGTGTTGATGAGCATTCACTACCACGGAAGTCTGGTCACCAACTTCCATGGAGTCTTCGGTAACCAATTTCTCACCCACCGGCCCGTATACCGGAAGGCGCCGGGTGTTAGCCGGATCGCACGACAAATACTCGCTCTCATTATTCGATATTTCATAAAAGGACGGGTTGGGAGATACTCCCATAGGTCCCTTTCCCAAGGGACTATGGCCACTCTTTTAGTAGATATTTAGTTCTTCTTGGCTATTGGAGATCAATTAACGGGTTACTTAACCGCCGCTCGCCGTTGTTACTCATTTAGCACCACCCGGGAGATACGTGTAGGGTGGGCCTAGGAGAAGGTGGTAAATTCTACGGACGCGAGCAACTTCATCCCCCATGTATTGCGATGTTGTCGAGTTTACTGAACCAAACTTAACAAACGTTACACAAATGTCGAAACAAAATGGCGGCGATGACGATGACAAACGTACGAAACTATAAACAAAGGCGGGCTACGAGAAAAATTTCAAACCTGTTGGATCGCTGACGAACTGATCGCTGAAGCTGTTTTAAAGTGACACATGGACGAGAAAAGTCACCGAGCAATAAGTACCTACGTGCACTTGCTCGCACGTCTATCATACCTTTTAGGCGGACAGGCGGCGGGAATCTTATGCAGACCGGCTGGAGAATGCAAGAGCGAGTTCAAAAACTTAACTGCCTTGGGTATTTTCGGTTTTCTTTTGACTATTAATAACTCGCTGGCGATTTCAAAATCTCACGTCCACACTGATTTCGAAATCGCTAGCGACAAATCTCCTATACAAATGTTCGTGGACGTGAGATTTTGAAATCGCTAACGAGTCGCTGCGTGTGTATTTACCTCAGGTATTTACTATAGTACTTACCATGGTATAATGTTATATTAGACCATGGTCTTAGAGTATATAACACTAAGACCATGGTACATGTTTATACCATGGTTTATTATTATTATTAGACCATGGTATAATAATATACTTCGCCTAATCGCCTTTGTTTTATTAGACCATGGTATTTATACCATGGTCTAATAAACCAAAGATAAACCTTCTCAGCTCATCAGCTGTTAAGTCCAACAACTTACCGAAGTGAATGACTGAAATCAGTGTCACTGTTGACTTGACGTTGACAGCTACAGTAATGGTTGACATTTACGGTTGTTTACTTTGTTCTTTGCTAAAAGCATGAGAAACAATTATGAAAATAGTTTATTTAAATTCACTGGTATTAGAATAACAATTTTTTTTATAATACTCATAAATGTTTTAATGATTCGATCTTGCGTTATTATGATAACCACTCACATTAAATGTCGTGGAGGGTTTTACCCCCGTTCTAACATTGAAAGATTCCCTGTGCCTGACAAAAAGATCAGTTGGTCTTCAGAATATAAGGAATATCAACCACATAATCATACTGCGTCATCTATACATGGACAGCCATGGGCAGATCCTAATATTGGTAAGAAATTATAAGTATGTTGTAACTACTTATGCCTTATTCCAATTCAGATTCTTACATACCTACATTTTGTTTAGGGGGCCTGGTGACCTGACATACAGGTTTTGTAAAAAAACTTAGTTTAGGCACCAGTTTTCCACAAATTAATTATAAAATTGTGTCTGTAGACTATTTAATTATTTTCTCTGTAATTTGTGGTAAGAAAAATAAATTTATTATTATTATTTATTATTATTATAGAACAAGCTTTCATAACTTATTCTTATAGGAGACCCTGGTTTCAAACCACAGTGGAACAGTGTGGATGGTAAAGTGAGCAGAACCAGCTATATGGGCCAATACAAAATAGAAAATGGGTACCCTCTCAATCCCATAGGAAGAACAGGTATAACTGGTAGAGGGGTTCTTGGGAGATGGGGACCAAACCACGCTGCTGACCCAGTTGTTACACGCTGGAAGAGACTTGAGAATGGTGAAATTGAAAAGGACAAATCTAATAATAAGTAAACTCCTTTACTAATGTGATGATTAATTTTTGTTTAATGTTTTGATACCTACTTTCTTTACAAGAAATACTTATTTCAGGCCTATTCTGCAATGCATTGCAGTGAAAAGAAGGGACACTGGAGAATGGGCACTGCCAGGTGGAATGGTAGACCCTGGTGAGAAAGTAAGTGCAACAGCGGTCAGGGAGTTTCAGGAAGAAGCCATGAACTCTTTAGTATTGGATGAAGGTCAGCAAATATATAGTACCTATTATATATTGAAACTGTATGGTGTACTGTATGTGTAAAGAGAATTCTATCTATTTCCAGATCAAAAACCAGCTTGGTTCGAAAGATTTGAAAAATTCTTCAATGCGGGAGATGTAGTGTATAAGGGATACATTGACGATCATCGCAATACAGACAATGCTTGGATGGAGAGTATAGCATACAATTTTCATGACAACAATGGCTCCACTGTTGGAGCATTAAAATTACATGCCGGTGATGATACGGTTGGGGTGCGCTGGGTGGACATTACTCCAGATATAAAGTTATATGCAAGTCACAAAGATATTGTGATGGCAGTGTTAGATAAATGTTTGTGCAACTTTTCCCAATGAAGCCAATAGATAATAATAATATAATCTATTTCACTTTGTGGGTGATTGATTATTTCAATGTTGCACTGTTTAATGTTGATAACTGATATTAGTGTGATATAGGAAATAGTTAATAAAACTGTGATTTATTAAAACAACTAGATTTTCTTTATTTTTCTTGTCAATAAGCATACAGAAATAATAAGGTTTGTATTATACTCTAACATTTCATACTATTATTTGAACATTATCACACAACCTATTGCACCCCCAAGCAACTAAAACATAAATGCAATAAAAATTTACGAAAATTGTTTACTCATTTACTTCAGTCAGTATTTACAATTTGGCAAATAAGAAATGGCCAGCTATATTCTTTTACTAACCATCTGCTTTGACCACATTTTCTGAACATTGCAATAGGTAGTCATTGTGATTATACACAGACAGCTATGCTAAAAAAAAACTTTAAGAGGAGATTGTTTTTATAATAATTCAAGGTGTAAAAAGAACAATCATACAGTCAAATAATTGACCTAAAATGATTGCTGGGAAAATGCTAATTATTTTGGATGTGAAAAATCGCTGAGTAACGCACGCAAAACTTTATGCTTATGGGTGCATGCAATATGGTACCTACAGTTATGGGTGGGGTACTTAATGTTATGTAAGTATAACATTTAAAACTTGTTTTCGTGAATAAATGTTGGAACGTTGACCCTGCATTATCTCCAATCCAAAAAAAAACTCACAATGGCAGGGAATACAAGTGACTCTCGGCTTCATCAAGCATCTTTTTACATCTGTCATATTTTGTAACTTTTGCTCTATATTGTTGGAATATAGTATAACATAACATCCCATCTGTTTTTCCCAAAGGGTTTGGGAGAGGCGTACCCACCCACATTACGCCAGTTATGTTCAAGTCCCATGTATTTAGGGGCGAGCCTATTGATATGAAATGGGCACAATTCCAGACTATGGGCTGTTTCTCAGAAATTCCTGATTGAAAAACGCACTTGGCCTGACCTGGGAATCGAACCCAGGGCTTCATGTTCAGCATTAGCTCTTGCAACCGTGAGACCAACGAGGCAAATTGCTGGATTAAATTATTATCAAAATTGGTACTGTAAAATTTAAATGAGGTAGAATCACATTTTTATCCATCTACCACATTTGAAATGAACCTACACCATGCCTCTTTACGTACAAATTCTTTCCAATGACTAGTTTCACTATTTGCGAAAATCGCCTCGTGCTGATACAATATCTAATTTTATAAATGCAGATAAATGATTTCTTTTCTAGAATCACATCGCAAATACGATTCTATAGTTCGACCAGGCATTATGAAATAAGAATAGATGTTACGATATATATAACTAAACTTGAATGAATATATGTACAGTCTTATACGCCAAATTCGTTCAAGAACTTGATTTGTTTTAGTAAAATTAGTAAACTACTACCTAGTGATAAAAACGAAACATAGAAACTATATTTATGTATCAATAGTTCTAAATTAAGGATTGGTCATCCACTACACTTTACCTAATAGGAAGTGCGCTAAAATTACTAACTAAAACATACCAACATAATAAAATATGATAATCCAGTTCGAAGCGACGAACAATTGCTTGTCAAATAAAAAGAAGGCAACGTAACATATGCAATAACAAGACCCTAGCCTAACGGATACTAATATTTCCCATTCCCCTCTACCATTTAATTCACACATTGGAAAATGAAGCAACTCATACAGTTAATTCTACATCACATTAGTACAAAAATATTATTACCTATCCTGGTCATTTATATATGGGAAAACTTTACATTCCATAGTTTTCTATTATAAATGACCACGCCATTCCGATACTTCTCGCAAGGTTTGCAAATTTTCTCATAAACATTTGTGATTGTGGATGGATTTGCATATTCCTACTTAAGAGAAGGATTAGCCTTAAAAACTGAAGTATAAACGTAACATACAACTTTACTTATTGTTTCTAATGTTCAGATTATTATTTCCACTGTCACAATTCCCTTTCAAAATACTTGTACCTACCAGACCATTCTTAAAAAAACACAATTTAAAAGTATTACCACGATTATAATTACTTGGCCCGAGCAATCGGAACGTACCTACATTTAGCATATGGAAATGCTCATATATGATACGCTATCGACGCTATTTGTTCCTCATGGAACATTTTGATAACAGTGATATCCAAATTCCAGTTAAATATGACGTTAATACACGACAAGCCA
Source organism: Agrochola macilenta (assembly GCA_916701695.1). Taxonomy (NCBI): domain Eukaryota; kingdom Metazoa; phylum Arthropoda; class Insecta; order Lepidoptera; family Noctuidae; genus Agrochola; species Agrochola macilenta. The sequence goes on from OU753562.1 coordinate 14,530,252, forward strand.
AATCAAAATCATTTCAAGTACCACGCAAAAATAACTTATATGGCAGGCGTACCGCATCTTTCACAATACCCAATTTACTAAACCAAATACCTGTAGACATTAGAGACTCAATGAATAGTAAGAACATAAAGCGTAAGCTGAAGGAACATTACATCAACTCGATAACAACTTAACTGTTATTAGCGCGTTGATCAAATCTTAAGGCCATGGCATGCTAAGATAGACCCCAGAGGCCTGATTGTATGCTTTGTTTAAATATAAGAAAAATGTAATTTATAAAAGAAAGAAATAAAAGTAAAATCTAATTTATAGCGATATCCAATTGTTTTCTAATAAATTCCGGGTCAAAGCTAGTTCGATGTTGAATCTAATGCTTTCAACTGGAGGCAGCGACCTTTCAACATGATAACAATATAAATATTAACATGCAATATAAACTTATGACTGCCAATATTCCTTGATTGACCATTAATATATGTCTGAACTGAACATTCAAATTATTAATATTCGATTTTCGTAATGCATAACGTTCTCACTCTCGAAATATTCTTTGCTGAAGTAACTTCACCGAATCATTCTCATTATTAAATTGTATCCATTATTTACCTCACGATTTGCAAATGTACGTAGAGCTACAAATGTATAAGTTAGTTATCACAAGTGGTCCAATATCACAGTGGCACGTGAAAGTCGCGGAGATGCTAGGAAGCCATCCCGACAGACGCCAGCGAACTGTACGCGCGGTAACAGTTCACATCGTTCATCAGGCGATGGATGTTTTGCGTGAAGGTTGGTAAGTCCTGTGAACAATCATTGCTGTATAAATATACATAGAATTATTTTCTTGCAACTCTATTAACCTGGATACCGCTACCGGCCCGACAGCATTGGCCTCGTCTTGGGTGTTTCAGCTGTCAGCTCATTTCAAATAAGTATAATTTGTATTTAAATGTCATTCATTGAAGCCGAAAACGTCCACTCTTCGTATCGAGCGGATTCTCGCAACCGGTTTTGACGACCACAACAATGACCGACCATTGATGCCAAAAATGTACCGGATTTATTTATTTAATTGGCGAAACATACTTGATAGTTAATAGCTATGAAATTAGTGATTACCGTGTCAGGCGGGAACTGCGCCAGAAGGTGCTGGTGGTCCGGCGCGAGGCCGGGCAGCGAGGCCAGGAAGTGCGGCAGGAAGGCGGCGCGGAAGGCGGCGAAGTCCACGAGCGCCATGGCGTGCACGGCCGCCGTCACCTCGTCGCGCGCCAGCGCACGCCAGCCGCCCTCCGCCAGCCCCAGCAGCAGCACGGACAGGAACTCGCCCAGGAACTCCGTGCGGAACATCACCTGAACCACAGTACAAATATTAGTACATATTAACATTCAGTACGTCAACTAAGAATAAATGGTCGGAATTGGGTCACACACATGCAAACAGGTTTACGCGAATTCTAGGCATGTTTCAGGTACTTATAGTACGTTTCAAACGTTGCGCTACTCGATGCGCAGTTCCTCACCCCTCACCCCCGCTGACACATGCATTTGTTACTGCGCAGCAACTCGCATCACGTTCCGATCCGAGCCGCCATAAACTTTGAAACGGGCTGTAACAGGTCACTCGTCAGTAAGTCGGGTCAATACGTCGGGGTCGGGTCGTTACGTTACAAAGGCTGAATTTTTGAGATGGGACAGTAAGGGCAGGTACCTTAACCATTGTCGCTACAAGAAAATGGTCTTAGATTAGGTTAGATAGGAGATATTTTGATCTGGATTCACTGATTTTGTAAAAACTGTAAGTACTATCTGCAAGAAAATGGGCAGTTTTCATAAAAACTTTTTTTGATGCCATACGATCCTGTTTTTTATAAGGATCAAAAAACTCTATGGAACCAACTTTGGTTTGAGTACTAGAAAAGTCAGCAATCGCAAAAACATTTTCCATACAATGTTGTAGGAAATGAGACCCCAACCTACTTTTTTACGATGGAGGATGGACTGGCCGAAAATAAACAATAAAAAGATTTACTTCAAATTTCTAGCGTTATAATTTTATTTGGTTATAAAATACAACAATAACAGAAAACAATATATAGATAGTTTGTTGCTTTTGAATTTTTTATTCCATACAAAGGTTTTTTCGATTACTGACTTTTGTAGCGGACAGCCCTTTTAACGTTTCCAATAGAAGTCTGAAAGTTGTAAATTATTTGACGTCATTCTCTTCTCAGAACGTCGAAAATCACAAGCAACAAAATATCTTATTCTTATAGCAAATAAATTTATATCGCGTATTCGTTCGAATTTTATTTTTTTTGTTTATTTTTTATTAATCTTTCCGTTAAAAAAGTAAGTTGTAGTTTCTTTCCTACGAAATCTATGGAAAAGGTTTTTTTGCGATTTCTGTCTTTGCTAGTAGTCAAACCTCAGTTGGTTATGGTTCTTTTATAAGAAACAGGATAGCTTAGCATAAACATTTTCTTGCTGAATGTAGTCTTTTTTTCAAAATCTGTGAATGCAGATCAACATGTCTCAAAAAGTTAAGGAACGTCTCCTAAGACCGTTTTCCTGTAGCTACAATGGTCAAGATACCATCGCGGACACTGGCGGCTGACCACTTTTTGACCTTATTGTCAATAGCAATATGGTCGAAAACTGGTCAGGCGCCAGTGTCCGCAATAGTACCTGCCCTTACTGCCCCGTCTCAAAAATCCAACCTGTATATGCATACTGCATTTTTTTTTATAAAATTCGACATTTTAACTATAACCCGTCCACGAATGTCTCAAAATGATTTCTTGACTCTGCCTTGTTTTTTTTTAATGATTAGTAATGATGAGTGTATTTTTCGATTACGAATCTTTTGACAAAATAAATTGAAAACTGACCGCCATTTTGTATTACATAACAGTTTTGACAACCCCCTACCGTTCCCATTTACCGTGCGTTTGATTTTACAAAAAGGTAGAGATACTGGTCCACCTCCTCCCAGTTGAGATACTGGTCATCTTTATACTTTGCCTGAACATAATCTTTCATTTTGGTATCCCATTTTTGGCAAAAGAAATGAAAAAAAAAAAAAAGAAACTGTAAACTGCAAGTCAGTAGTAAAATAACACAAGAACTAGTTACCGATACGAAATAAAGAAGCTGTGTGGTGCCTAACACTTGTATGACTCACCTTGTGGTACAGCTTGCATTTGGTGTTAAGCGTGTCGAGCGTGTCTATGTTGAGCCTCAACAGCTCGATGTCGGGCTGCAGCAGCGCGCGGCCCAGTGCGGCGAGTGCTCCGCGCAGCTCGTCCGTGCGAGCGTTACTCTCTGCTTCTTCGCATTTGTTTGGGAAGAAGTACCGCCAACGGTGGATTAGCACGCTGTTACGTAAAGTTCGGGTTGGTCAGTTTAGATGGTCTGGTCACTAAGGGCTGTCGTATACGAGCAAATCGAGCAATTAATCGTTGCACAACGTAAACGGACCGCTCGAATAGTCTTTGACTACTGCTTGAGCGGTCGCTTTTATTTATTTATTCAAACTATGCACACGTAAAAAATACTGTACACAGGCGGATTTAATGCTTGAGGCATTTTCTGCCAGCCAACCTTAGGGTGATGCAGAGAGGAAACATGGTAGGTCCAACATAACGGGTAAATAACTCGAAAGTAACTATAAAATAAAAAAATAAATACTAATACAAAGAAACATAAGACTGGATGAAATATACCTATCAGTTGCAATGACTGGGCCAGAGCTGGGTGTATCAAAGGCGACATAACATTAATCACTTGCCTGAATTGTTTTTGATTTGTATTGTCAATTTATAAGAAAATGTGTTCCATACAATTCTGTATTAATTTCACCTTTATTAATAGAATAAAAAAATGTCATACATATGTTTTCTTATATATTAGTTAGCTTAGCATAATGTCAATTGTTAATATTAGGAGTTTAAGTATGAATTTGCCGTTTTGTACTCAAAAATTCAAACAATTATTTTTCTAAGGTGAATTATATTTATTGAATCAAAGTATTTACCATCATTGTCTATACATTTCTGCCATCTCATGGGAAGGTCATTTATGCCTTTGCGGTAGGAGTGTGAGGACCTGGACTCAACAAACTCTGTGAAGGCATTTTGTATTGCATCCTGGGAAGAGCATTGTTGCGGCGTTTGACCAAGAGTCAGCCAAAGCGTTGTTCGCTTGCGATTATCGTACAGAATTCACTTTTCATCACACGTCAAAATTCGCGAATGTTATAGATATCTTGGGAAAAAAATTTCATTCCGTAATCTCACACCATGCAGGTTTAGTTTTAATTCAAAGTGTCCATTTCGTTCAAACGGCAATTTCATATTTAAACCTCTATTAATAAACTTTGTCCCGTGAAATAACGATCGGTTGAGGAGAAAACGAATCCAGAAAATTAGCTCTACGGTCTTATAACTGCTGGAGCTGTCGATAAGTGGTCGGGTGCTGTGCTTACCTGGTGAGGAGCACGTGGCGCGTCGGCAGCGCCAGCAGGCGCAGGGTGATGTGCTTACCTGGCGAGGAGCCGGTAGGCGGCGCGCGCCAGGTCGGGCGCGTCGGCCGAGGCGCGTGGCAGCACGTGGCGCGTCAGTAGCGCCAGCAGGCGCAGGGTGATGTGCTTACCTGGCGAGGAGCCGGTAGGCGGCGCGCGCCAGGTCGGGCGCGTCGGCCGAGGCGCGTGGCAGCACGTGGCGCGTCAGTAGCGCCAGCAGGCGCAGGGTGATGTGCTTACCTGGCGAGGAGCCGGTAGGCGGCGCGCGCCAGGTCGGGCGCGTCGGCCGAGGCGCGCGGCAGCACGTGGCGCGTCAGTAGCGCCAGCAGGCGCAGGGTGATGTGCTTACCTGGCGAGGAGCCGGTAGGCGGCGCGCGCCAGGTCGGGCGCGTCGGCCGAGGCGCGCGGCAGCACGTGGCGCGTCAGTAGCGCCAGCAGGCGCAGGGTGATGTGCTTACCTGGCGAGGAGCCGGTAGGCGGCGCGCGCCAGGTCGGGCGCGTCGGCCGAGGCGCGCGGCAGCACGTGGCGCGTCAGTAGCGCCAGCAGGCGCAGGGTGATGTGCTTACCTGGCGAGGAGCCGGTAGGCGGCGCGCGCCAGGTCGGGCGCGTCGGCCGAGGCGCGCGGCAGCACGTGGCGCGTCAGTAGCGCCAGCAGGCGCAGGGTGATGTGCTTACCTGGCGAGGAGCCGGTAGGCGGCGCGCGCCAGGTCGGGCGCGTCGGCCGAGGCGCGCGGCAGCACGTGGCGCGTCAGTAGCGCCAGCAGGCGCAGGGTGATGTGCTTACCTGGCGAGGAGCCGGTAGGCGGCGCGCGCCAGGTCGGGCGCGTCGGCCGAGGCGCGCGGCAGCACGTGGCGCGTCAGTAGCGCCAGCACGGCGCGCACCAGCATGCCGCCGCCGCCCGCTTCCACTCCCAACCGCACGCACTCCACCAGCCGCTCCAAGCCGCTCTCACCGCCACCCCTGCACATATCGATACATGCTTTTACAGTCACGAGCATAAATATATTACTAAGGACAGTTCGGCAATAATATTTGATTTCATGATTACTCATTATAATAATCTATTCTAAATTCTTGTCGTACCAACTCTGGCTTACGCTGCCCTATTCATAGAATGTTGGAATCCTATAATTCAAATTTAATTGATATTGATATATTTGCATGCTCAAAATATGAATTTAAAACTAATGTTATAAAAAAAAAATCATAATTGTAATCTTATTACTAATTTATAGAATAATTTAGGTAAGTGAAATTGTCTCTTACCTGATTTGGTTTTGTAGCTACAGATAGCTTTATAGTAACTTATTTATTTATTTTAAATTATTTGTTAATTTTGGTAATGCCCGTCTAGTGGCAACCACTGTTCTCTAATATGTCCTATCTGCGGATAATGCAGTGGACTGCAACATTACCACTTTAAGTATTGTTAATTTTATGTATAATATATATGTTGTAGTTGTTTATTATCCCTCAATAAATAAAATTAAAATTAAAAAATTAAAATTATTCACAAGAAGACAGCAAATATACCGTGACATTTCAATCACAGTTTTGCTAGAACAAACGTTGTTCAGACCATGGTCTACTACCATTCTATAGCATCAAATATGTTATTAAAACAAACAAAACTAGGCGTTCTCAAATTAGTCGTATGTTGCTCAAACGTGTTCAAACATTAACCGTAACATCAAAGTACTCATCGCGGTAGCGATATGGCATTCAAAAGAGTTATGAAGAGTCCACGTGGACTACATGAATGTCCGGCCAATGCGGGCCGAAATTCAAATAAATGAAGCCAATGACATGAAACCGCGCGAAGTATCGTTCCGCCCATTTCTTTTGTTGACTGCCGCGGGCCACCCGCACCGCCCGAGTCGCCGCACCGCCGCCCGGGCGGTAGCCAGTCTACCGAAATCTCTCGAGCAGGCGACGCGTATGGATCCGATGTACTTACGTCACAAGTACGCATCGCGGGTTTTTTTGTGAAATGAGTTCTAACTATTCGAATGTGGAAAATTTAAGTGAATGGTGTACACGAAGCTTACCCGGTTTTGTGGTATAAATTTTGTTTTTGCCTTGATCCTGTAATATCCCAATAAATAAATAATACCTAATAATCTCACGTTAGATACAATACAATAGGTACCCGTATTACATAGCGCGTTTTTTGTGAAAATGAGTTTTAACTAATCGAATGTGGATGTGGAGTGGTTGGATATGGTGCGTTTTTACGCAATTGCTGGTGACAATCTGGCGGAAGCTAGACGCATGTACTCTTGGAGTCAAATGTTGTCTTGGTGCACACTGGGCTAACCCGGAATCCGCCCCTAAGACGACCCACTGACCCAGTTTTGTGGTAAGTTTTGTTTTTGTCGTGTTCCTGTAATATCCCAATAATAATGTCACGTTAGATACAAAAGGTACCCGTACCTAGTACCCACAGGAAATAATTAAAACCATGTCTGATAGTACCTACCGTAAGTTCGCACCTAGAACGAAATGATTAAATTTGAGGTCAGCCACCTCGCCGCGCTATCGGTACGGTGCGTCGCTGGTCGCGTCGTGCAATCGTGCATAGCTAGAAAATAGGTCTCTACCAAAGTTTACCATAGCCAAAGCTATACCTTTTTCTTTTTACTGTTTTGAAGTAGCCACATAACAGTGATAAAATACCTATCGAAGTTAACTTTGGTATTTTCTAGTAAGACGTACAAAAATAAGTGATTACTATATTTCGTTTATTGAGGTATGTACATTTCCCAGTATCTAGACAATGCTGTGTTCCGTGCGTGCTCGCGCGCCGCGCCGCGGCTACTTTTGAGACGCGAGCGCCGCAGTGTCTGTGTTGCAGGGAGAAACGATAATCCCGACTTTTTTAACTTTGTCTTTTTTGTGTGTTTTCAAAAACTAATTTTTATTTTTATTGGACTCTGTAGAATGGTAGTAGACCATGGTCTGAACAACGTTTGTTCTAGCAAAACTGTGATTCAAATGTCACGGTGTATATGTGATCATCTGTGGTAAAATACATACCTCTGCGCAACCTCCAAGAACACGTCGATGGCGTTGTAAGCAAAGTTGCCTAGTTGCGGCAGCAGCGCGGTGAACAGTGCGAGGAAAAAGTCTGTGATCTCCGCTTCAGCTGACGCGAAGGAAGGCTCGCATAGCATTCGTAACGCAGTCTCTGCCGAGCTCTGAATACCTTCCGCTATCGCCTGGTGAAGGTGTGTCAATTTAGGCTACGTCTTATGGCTATTTGTGAGTTGTGACCCTTAAGCAGCGCAATCACGATCCAATGTAACTCTTATAACATTGTTATAAAGTATAAATTAGAATGATTGCCGTGAGTTTGATAAAACTCTTACGTTACTGATATAAGAGATACATTGCAATGACTTACTAACGGGTTTACGTCGATCGTGAATGTCCTACTTTACTTTATAATAGGCATTATCATCATTTTTCTACCCCTATACCAAATTATTTGGGTTCGGCGCAGCATGTCGTCTTTCATACAGCCCTAGTTAGTGATGTTCAAATCCGCTATACTATAGACGTGTTATAGATTATAAAATATATTTTCCTAGCACGTTGTTTTATACGCTATCGTTATATCTATGATATCGTTAGTGATAGGTGACCACCTCCACTTTACCCCAGTTGCCTTTGGACCAGTACGTTTGAGACACCCTGTATAACGAAGGTGAGTACTACAGAAGTATAAAAAGGGGTTAAATAGGGGATGAGAGTTTGTAATTTTTGCCGATGTGCAATCCCATCGGGCACACGGTTCGTTATTTATAGCTTTCCGAGTCCAATGGGATTCAACAGTGAGCACATACCTTCTTGGCCTGTGTAGGCGCGTCGGAGAAGGCGTGCAGCAGCGCCGTGAGCGGCGGCAGCGCGTGCGTCGGGCCCGCCGCGCCCAGCGCGCCGCCCCACGCCGCCAGCAGCGCGCGCGCCGCGCCCGCGCCCGTACCGCCCGCGCCCGCCCCGCCCGCGCCCGCCCCGCCCGCGCCCGCCCCGCCCGCGCCCGCCCCGCCCGCGCCCACCGCGCCCGCGCCCCGCAGCGCCAGCGACACCAGGGCCTCGCGGACCACTGCTGCCGTCTGACAGATACGATATCGCTTATTTATTACACACCATAATAGGGCGGACTTATCGCAATCAGCGATCTCTGCCAGAAGACAACTTCAGTTGCAGCAGAATTATGCTGCTATTTCATCAGCGACGACAACCGTTACGAGCATTCAATTAGTATCAGCTAATTGAATGCTCTCAACGGCATAGTTTTCTTGATGATGAAGATTGTGTTTCTTATCATGCTGTGATTTCACTTAAGAATAATTTTTCAAATAGTAAATGTAACTGAAAACGATCGAAAGCGGTTAGGAAGTACTCTAGCAAGATTACAGAAGATATTTTGTGAGATAATCGTACCTTAGACGGGAGGTACTGCAGAGATCTTTGTGCATGTTCATACAAGTCCCCTGAGAGCAATACAGGATCGCAGTTAAATTTCACATTTTTTGCGAGACTCAAGAGAAGATGCGCTGCAGCATGGCACAATAACGGTGGTTCCTACAAAAAAGGCACGATAAAAAACCATACACCCAAACTTAAGCTTATTGAACAAAAATGAGAATTCAAATGAACAAAGGTATGAACAAGGAAACTGACCGGTATTTCGTGTGGAAGTAAGAAGGGTACCGCAGAAGAGAACAGTCCCTCCATCGTTGGGACTGGGACGCCGCATTCGTTCGCGTAACAACACCATGCGCCCATACACGCGAACATCTCTGCGTGCCTGTAGAACAAAGTGCACTTCAAAACTAACAAGAAACTACCAGCGCTTTACTAGCGTCGAGCGGCTGTACTGTGCGCGTGCGCAAGGTGACGAGTGACGCAGCGCGGCGCCGGCCAGCGCACCCGCCATGCGCTCCACTAGCGCCGCGCGGCTGTACTGTACTGTACTGTGTGCGTGTGTACTTACACCTGCACGTGCGCATGCGCGAGGTGCGCGAGTGACGCGGCGCGGTGCGGGCGGGTGAGCGCGGCGCCGGCCAGCGCGCCCGCCATGCGCTCCACTAGCGCCGCGCGGCTGTACTGTACTGTGTGCGTGTGTACTTACACCTGCACGTGCGCATGCGCGAGGTGCGCGAGTGACGCGGCGCGGTGCGGGCGGGTGAGCGCGGCGCCGGCCAGCGCGCCCGCCATGCGCTCCACTAGCGTCGCGCCCAGCGCCCAGCCCGTCGCGCGCCTACTGCTCTCCGTCTCTGAACAGTATATTATTTATGATGTAAAATAAAATGCATATTACTATTTCAAATTCTTATATAACAGTGACTCTGTTATATAAGAATTAGTATGTAGTAGTAGTAATTAGTACCGGCAAGCAAGGCAGGCGCGAGGCGTCCCAGCACGCGGGTGAGCGTGGCGAGGTCTAGTAGCGCGGCCAATAATCGCTCGCCCTCGCCGCCCCGCGTAGCCGCGCGCGCGTGCACGCCCGCCAGGCACTGCCATCGCTCCAGCTGCGAATACACACACATTGAAACTTCGTTTAGACGAGGAAAATTTCTCGACCTTCGAGAAGCGAAAATGTCCTTGGGACACTCGTAGACGAAAATCGTGAAGCGATTTATCGCACTCACTTCTTTAAATACAGAACCTATACAGTGTTTATCTTAACTGGTGACCCAGCATGCGAGAATCAGAATCCATAAGAGCGTTATCACACTGACGATTTGCCAGAGTGATTCCAGCGAAGCGATTTGTGAACGTGCTCTTCGCGGGTGCGAAGCGAAGTAGCCGCGAGTCGATTACGCGACGTGTTCTCCGCATTTTCATAATTTTATACACTCGGTAACAACACTCTGTATACACAAGACGGCACACATTTCAGTGCAAAATACGTACGTGTTGTAGTATTTTTTTTTTCTGCTAGCCTTGTAATGTTTCACTAATGGAATACCTACATAATTGTGTCTACTCACCACTGCAGTGAACACGTCCAGTGGCGCTAGCTCCGCGACGCGAGCTATGCATTCTATACAATGTTTCAGGAATGTGTGCCACTCTGTCTGGCCCTGAAATACATTCAAAATTATTAATAAGTTTATCTAATGATTCAATCAAGGCTGCTATTTCGAAGATAAGTATCTTCGAAATTCTATTTTAAGATTGCCAGCTGATGCAACGTGCAAATTTAAAATGGCACGGTATCATTTATGTTATGTATCGACCATCGTGTGCTTAAACACCAAGCTATAAGATAATAAAAATATCCACTAACGTCATCATCTTGAATGTCGTTGTCGAGGTGTTGTAATTGCGCTTTATTGTGTTGGAACTGTATTTTATTCAGCACTCCATTCACGAGCGCCTGTAACGCTTCCCAATATCTGAAATAACACAACACCATGTTACAAACAAATATTGATATGGCTGCTAATTTCATTGTCAGGTCGAAACGTTAATATTTACGTACTTTGGTGTGTCTTCTGGCTTCAAAATATCGATAAATTGTATCCATATATCTAAACAGTTTACAAAAATAGCACACGTGGGCACCTGAAAACATTATTTGATTAGAACAACTTTTTTACACGAAATTACTGAGCATTTTCATAGGATTTGAGAATAAAACATACCTGGAATGTATATTGGAATAGATATGACAAAAACTCAATGGCATCAAACTCTGGCTCCGCCTCCAACCTCTTGAAATGCAATGATACAAACAGTTTTAGGAACTCTGCTAACTTGTTAAGGTAACTGAAATGGACACAATGTTCAATGATCACTAATGAGAATTTATAATGTTGATTAGTGACACAGAAATATTGTCGGTAGGGCGTTCCCGAAGCTATCAACGGTCACAACAGTGCACTCTAACACGGACGAATCAGCATTTTTCTTGATTTCCATGTCTTTCTGGCCCTACGTCATTCGCTAAAGGCCAATGCACATCGGCGGACGGCAGGCCAGGGTATTTTAAATTTTCCAACGTATTTTCGTATGTACTCGTATCTAATGGTAACAAGATATAGACTCCCAAAGCTCAGAGACCGACCACGGAGCATTAAAGGGCAATTCTCACTGCAGTATGGAAGAGCGCGCTAGAGGGTGCCGCAGCGGGATGCGAAGTAGTATAGTATGCGCCGGAGTCCGCTAGCATACGATCGCAGGGGAGAAGCAGTACAAGCGGAGGTGCACTTAACATTTCCACCCGCGCCGCCGCCGCCCGCTGCATACGGTGAACGTTCGAACGACGTGGCCTCGCAAATCATCAGTCACCGCGGCGAAGGTGGATTCGATTATGTTGGCGGGGTCAACATGGCCAGAGATCTCACAAAATAGAGAGGTTTGGAAGGAAAAGGCGGTGGCCTTTGCCTGACTGCACAAAGTAGACAAAAAAAAAATTATAAGTACTAACTCGTGGTGAGCATGCATGATGGCGTGCTGCGTGTGCGTGAGGTGCCGCAGCAGGCGCAGCGCGCAGTGCTGCAGGCGCAGCGCCGTGGCGGCCGACGACGGCGGCGCGTACCGCCGGTACAGCAGCTCGCACACGCCGCCCAGCCCGCACAGCGCCGCCTCCACGCTCTGCGCACACACATACCTTCATTCTTACCTATCTCTAAGGGCCGTCTTAAGGCGAAGGGTGCCAGGGTAGCCCGCTGTATTCAAATTTTCTTACGTTTTTTTCAATTTGCAGGTCAGGGGCGGCAGTCTCGACATAGATAGCGATCTCTATACGACCGAATTCGGTCGCAAAGTTCTAAAAGCGTCCCTCGACGGTCAAAATTGCTTGACAAGCACGAAAAAATCACGTGCATGTCGCGCGCATCGGACGCCATTAGGACTGCGACCGAATTCAGTCGTATAGCGATCGCTATCTATGTCGAGACTGCAGGGCCTGGTCAGGTCAGGGTATATGTTGATTAAAATATAAATCGCGACGGTAACAAATATGTATTACTTACTTAATACTTATTATTTACTCAATTATAATAATTAAAATCAACAATAATAATTAATACAACTCTTTAAGGTGCAATCCGCAGTTGTAGCCCGCGAAATTCAAATTTTCTTACGTTTTTGGAATTTGCAGGTCTCTCTTAGAAAGATGTATTATTGTATGGTCTAATAATATACCATGTATGAATGATTCTTATTGTGTAAATACTTATCTGTTATAGTCGCCAATCATATTTCGATCAAGATACCTGACACTGACCTGCAAATTGCAAAAAACGTAAGAATCTTTTAATTTCGCGGACTACAATTTTATTGCGGATCCACCTTATGGGGGCGCCCAATGGTCCACTAGCGGCACTCCTTAAAAAAATATTATCTCGTGACTGAGAATTATGAATAACGACTGGTACGGACCCTTTATAGGGGTTCCGCATTACACGAGAGAGTAAGCCTCGTTTAACTTTTTATAATTTTAGATAAGCTGATATATTTGTAGCACAACATGACATAGGTACCTGTGATTGTGTTGCTATGCTGCCCCAATAGAACACTGTGGTGACTAATGATGGCGGCACGTGAGAAGATAATGGCAACCACGAGAATAGATGTTGAAGAGTCATAAGACACTTTACCACTATCTCCATATTCAGAGCCCTGAAACATGTTTAATATTTAAATTTATTTGACTTTTGTTGAGTCACTGGTATAAAATTGTAATTGAAATGAATGGCGCGAGATCGTGAAATGCAAAATGATCTTAGTAAAATAAAGATATCTAGATCAGTTCATTTATTACATGAAGCAAATAGATAGGCAGAACTCCTGTCCATGTCTGCAGAATATCTAAGGGCAGTTTGGATGTATGTAACTTATTATTAAACATTTTCTTTTTACTTACTTATCTGCAGTACTGACATCATGTGCATTCGCCAAAAGGTCTGGTAGTGCAGATGTTTGTGGAACACCATTTGTTGGTGATGGAGGCGGATTGGACTGTCCTTCCTTCTGGGCATTCTTTTCTAAAATATCTGATAAAAATATGTGTTACGTCAATAAAATACGTGGGTCAACGACAGACTGATATATTTGCATAAGTAAACTAACTACCCACCACCATACAATTATGAGTACCGACCGATGTTACATCTTTCCTCATCAAGTCCATTAATCACAGTCACAACAGATACATCTTACAACTAATAATTTCACTTAACTATACTATAGTGGCAAACTATTGACAACTTGTCTAGCTTGGTTGAACGCACGCAGTGCGCGAGCTGACGCGCCCAGCGGTGGTGGTGATATCGGCGACGAAAGCTGTTCGGGTCGAACCTGCGTCGACTTGGGACTCTTCCAGCGGCGTGTCCCTAGTATCACTGTCACCGCTGGATGAGTCCTCAAACATCTCTCCTTCGGCTCCGTTATCGACCACCGGTTTGACTGCCCCAGAGCCCGTAGCTCCGGCTACGGCCACGTCACTCACGCGTGATAATGAGTACCTCTTTTTGCTACTTGCAGAAATAATTTGGTCGGCATGTCTAGGCCACTCAACCCCATTATCTAAACTAACTTTATAAGAAACTGGCCCTGTCTTTTTAATAACTGTGGCTTCGGTCCACTTGTCCCCTCTCGCTGTGTAACCGGCGGTTTTAAAAATATGGATGCAGATTATGATCGAAGAGACACTCATGAAATCAGTTGTAGGCAGTTTATCAAAACAAAAGATCTAAAACATTAATTGTGATACTATATGTGGCAAGATTACTCTTAGATCTGAATTGGTCATCTTACCACTTAGAGCACTCAACATCTGTGGCATCCCCTTGAGCATAAGACGTTCAAGCTGGTTCCTACGCGAGGATGGCAGTAGAACGCCAGTGTCACGCGCCGCCCCAAGCTCTTCGCTCGCGGCCTGCGCTAGGACCAGGCCCAACAGACAACGAGGGCCATCACTTCTGATCAACTGCAAAACCCAAGAATGACATTCTTATTTTATTAAATAGGAACAACAAACAGCTAAATCATGCATTATCAGTGATAAATATACATTATTACTTAGGCTATTTATGTTTTTCTGTTTGTGATAATTTATCACAAACAGAAAAACATAAATAACCTAAGTAATAATGTAGGCCATTGTTGTTCACAGATTACCATACATAAATCTCATCTTATTAATATGTATATTTTATGCAGCTATGGAAATTGTACTGTATACTAAAAGCAGTGACGGGGCAAGATCAAAATTTTATGTGGGTGAGGTACATTTCGCGAGGCCCTCTCGTGGCGCAAGAAGACGAAATAAAAAAAAATACTGTTTAACGAACTTTTGTTATATTGTTAGGGAGGTTTAGGTCGAGTTATAGGATAGGCTGTTCAAAAATATTGCGGTTTTGTGAAAACCATTTTGCGATTCAGGGATCCGTTGTTGCATTATATTTAACTTTTTAAAGTACTTGTTAGAGTCAAGTGTGTCGCCCTCTGCCAGCTAAATGGTTGTTTTTGGGTATGTGAAAAAATTCAAGTAATGCATAAAACTTCGAGGTGCGAGGCCCGTCGGACCGCGAGGCTGTAGGCGCCTCTGACTAAAAGGATTAGATTCTTAATAAGATCAAGATTATTAAAGAAAAGGTAAAGCCTAAACTTATTGCTTGCATTCTTACATTCCCCAGCAGCACAATTTGCTACAACAATGTAGTGCAACTTTTTTCCAGCAGCACAATGTCGTTCAACTTTTTTTACCATAAATATGGCCTTTGATTTTACATCATATTAACAACTTTTTCTTATGGCAGCTATGCCTAGTGATTGAGATGGGATATGAATAATTCATATTGTCTAGAAAGGGTACAACATGAATAAAACTTCTTTTTTTAAGTTCTTTCTTGCAGTTTTAATTTGTCTAGTACTGATGAGAGCATGGTTCACTATGGCTTAGCAGTCATTCTCATCATGTAGTGCAGTATACCTATAAGGATGTTATTAATCCCGGTTCGCACTCTGCATATTGTTATAGATTTTATTTATGCTGAACATACCAGAGCTTTTCCCTTTACTTATAGTTTTAGTTGGTGATACATTTCCATTACAAAGTTTCATAAGTTACCTCAACAATATTACTGAAGAAGTCATCATACATGTGTGGCCAGTCATAGCGGGCGATAGACACCATTAACGCTGCAAGCTTGTTTCTGATAAAATACACCATAACTTCATGTTTGGCCAACAATTCATTCCATAATGTCAGTCTAACTTCTGTTTTCTCGTTGTCTGACAGACTGATCCACTGCCGGTTGATAATATTCTACAAGATATGAACAAATTATAGTTATCTGTAACATCAATCTTTATCAATAATAAATAATATTCCCACGCACAATGGTCCACTGAAGGACTAAGTGCGGAAACCAAACCCCATAACATAAATAATATTCCTCAATATTAAACTCTGTCAAAGCTGTTCAAATTATGTTGACATACCTAACAGTTTTGAGGAAGCTAAGTAATTTATATGTAATTAGACAATGAGGATACTTTTGTTTCTGTTAATATATATATATATATATTCAATAATTAAGAGTGTAAAATATAAACTTAACATTACCTCTAATGTAGTCAAAGTGAACATCAAAACATACTGATTTTGTGATTTTTGTAGGAACAGCAAACAATGTTTCCAGGAATCACTTCGATTAGAGAAATTCTCAAGCATACTCTCAATCTCTCTTTTTCTGAAGTTACTTGTAGCTGGTGCAAAGAACTCAGACATAAGTACATCTAATGAGGCTAAGGCCTCATCTATCTCATGATCAGCCTGCAAATAATCACTCCATTAGATTATGTACTAATTAATACATATATGGTTGTTACAACTGTTGTGCTCATTAATTTTGTTCTATATTTGGTTCTACTTACCATCATTTTGTAAATATTTAGGTTTTTTTACTTAATATTTCAATAATAACCTGTTTATGTAAAAATTACATAAAGCATTATTTTAAAGGAATGAATAATACATAATTAGCACAATAATTACAGACTTTGTATCAATAAATTGTACAAAATGTAATTCTTTTAGGTTCTAAGACAAAAAATATGAAACATACGACATTTCTGACCACTCTTTCATCTTTGACAGTTTGACATTTCGACTGATTTCGGTACCGGCAACAATTTCATTGAATAATCTGTGGTAGAGAATACTAGAGAAGGGTGGGCTGTGGTGCTAGAACACACGCTACATAAACAGTAATTTTATTACATACAGCACCTCGCCCTCGACTTCGTTTGCGTGTATTTCGTAATTTCCCTTAATATTTTCAACGCAAATTTAAAAAATTTAACATTTAATCTTAAAGGCAGGGCTTTAAGATTAAATGTTAAATTTTTTAAATTATTTGACTTTAAGATTATTTATACCAATTTTCAAGTTATTCGAGCTACGTGGTGAAAACTTCGCCTACATTTTGAAACACCCCTTTTTTGCCCCGCTAGGGGTCAATTTTAGAAAAACCGGAATCTTGTTATTCTTTCTTTTCTATCAAAAGTATTAATTAAACTGAGTTTCGCGTTAAGATTTTTTCATTCCAAAACCCCCCCTAAATCCCATTTGAGGGGGAGATTAATAGATGGATCTCTAAGTCTTGGAAAAACGACTTACGCTGCTTTAATACCGACCATTTTATTAAGGACGCGATAGAGCACAACAAGGCCACCCAGGTTTTTGTTCCATTATGAGTTGTAGGTATCCACTTTTTAGGGTTCCGTAGCAAAATGGCAAGAAACGGAACCCTTATGGATTCGTCATGTCTGTCTATCCGTCCGTATGTCACAGCCACTTTTTTCCGAAACTATAAAAACTATACTGTTGAAACTTGGTAAGTAGATGTATTCTGTGAACCGCATTAAGATTTTTACACAAAAATAGAAAAAAAAACAATAAATTTTGGGGGTTCCCCATACTTATTAGAACTGAAACTAATTTTTTTTTTTCATCAATCCCATTTGTGTGGTGTATCTATGGATAGGTCTTCAAAAATTATATTGAGGTTTCTAATATCATTTTTTTCTAAACTGAATAGTTTGCGCGAGAGACACTTCCAAAGTGGTAAAATGTGTGTGTGTCCCCCTGTAACTTCTAAAATAAGAGAATGATAAAACTAAAAAAAAAATATGATGTACATACATTACACCATATAAACTTCCGCCGAAAATTGGTTTGTAACGAGATCTAGTAAGAAGTTTTTTTTAATACGTCTTAAATCGTAAACCGCAATTTACCTTTCATTATGTTACTTGCTGCTACGGAACCCTTCATGGGCGAGTCCGACTCACACTTGGCCGCTTTTATTTTTTGTAGTTATTTCCAGTCCATATATTTTATGTCTTTGGTGCAAACGCACAGTTAAATGTAACACTATTGCCTAAAATAAATTGTAATGCCCTGAATATCCTTTTAAAAATTATCCGTACTAACTGAGTTTTCAATGTCAGATTTAGAGTAAGCCCACAATTTCCTGATCAGATTTGCTGTCATTTTGCGTCAGGTTCAGGGCGCACACGGTCATAACAAAATCGGCGCATCGAAGATTACGTAATTTATTCGTCTTCCACGGGGCACGTATCTATAACTTTTCAAATACTTTTGGTGTTCTCTCATCGTGCCCGCTGCCGCACTTTACTCAGCTAACAACTTTTCGCCCTACATATGCTTGCTCAAAAAGTGATGTTCGAAATGAACGTGTACAATGTACATATGAACCTAATTACAGTTTCCTAGAAGAGCGATGACCGCTCACTAACGTCCGCAATTTACGGGCGAATGACGTCACTGAAATGTTGATTATGAAAGTATAGTTGGTGTGGTTTCCTAGAGAGCGTTGTTGTAAGGCTGCCTGTCCACTGGAGCGGAGAGGAAAGGAGCGAAGTAGCGGTGTGCGAATATTAACCAATGGAATTGCATAAAACCTCCGCTCCGCTTCAATGGACAGGGATTTGCGAACTATATAGTTTAAAAATTCATATAAAACCGGGAAGCAGAGCGGGGAAACGGAGCGGAAAAGCGGAGAGGGGAAGCTGCGCGGCAAACGGAGCGGAGAAGCGGAGACGGGAAGCGGAGTGGGGAAACGGAGCGGGGAACCGGAGCGGGGAATTATTACTCGTCGCATGAACTCGGTCTAGCTCCGCACAGTCCGCAACATCGCTCCGCTACCTCGCTCCGCACAGTCCGTAACTCCGCTCCGCTACCTCGCTCCGCATCAATGGACAGACACTGTCCGCAACTCCGCTCCACTCCACTGCCATTCTCCTCTCCGCTGCCTCGTTTCGCTTCAATGGACAGGCAGCCTAAAGCAAATACCACACCGCAAAGATTTAAATCGCTAGATTTGCCCTCACCTCAGTCACAAGAAAAAGTGTCAATACTGAGAAGAGTGAGCCTCGTAGAGTATTATGTTCATGTTCTGTGGAGTGAGCTCACACATTATTATAAAGCGTTTCCATGACAAACAAGTGTAGTCACTGCGTCAATCTGTCCACTGTGTCAATGTTTTCCGCTTAGAGTAATAACTTATTACTCTGAGGTTTTCCGTAATCGTATGTACAGACGCCAGCAGGTCAAGCTACCCGAAACTGTCAAATTTTACCAATCAACCTTGAACCTTATAATATAGGAATAAAGTTCAAAATCTATTAAAGAAATCTGACAGGTTGTAGTAGCTTGATGAGCTGGCGTCTGTACATACGTAATCGCTCACAACAGCTCACAACGCTGACATCAATATTTGGCGTTCCGAGTTAGATTGTCACGATTATGACAGCTGAGGGCTGTCAACAATTCGAAACGCTCATGAACGCTCTCACGTTGCTCGCTCAACGTCTAAACTTGTTTATCATATTTCTTTGTGTTTAAACTACACATTTCTTCTTCTTCGTTGGTTAGGTGGCCACGGTAGCCAGAAGCACAATTTTGAAGATGCCACGTTTGTCTAAAGTTATGATGCGACTCAAAACAAAACTGCACAACTGTCATCTTTGACAACGCTCACGGTGTTATTAAAATAAAAGGTATTATTAGGTGGTATTATTATTAAAAGGCATGTTCGGCGTTATCGCAAGATGGCGCATGTCATGACGTCATCCATGACGATTCACAATACATCGTTATCGCGCTCAGACTTATTTGGTACGGCCGTTAGCACGCTTAAATGGATTACAGCGTAGCTCGGAATGCAGGGTACGGTATGAGCTCAGAGTAATAACTAAAGATTACTCTAAGGGTATGAGCTCAGAGTATGCTTTAATTATTACTCTGAGGGTATGAGGTACGGTATCTTTCAATTTTTTATGTTTGCCGCTGTCATCATTTTCATGACAGCCGTCACTGGGGCCACCACATTTCTAGAACTTTACTCTCTTTGGTTTTAGTTTTGGTTTTGTTCCCATTTGTTTGTCTGTCAACTCTGACATTGTGTCTGACAGTTGTCAGCTACTTTTGTAATAAATAATGTTTCGCGCGTTTTCGTTTCATGTCACGCGGCTACAATAATCGAAAATTCGCTGCTCGTTTTACATGTATTATGTATTTTTGTTTATAGGGACTTTTCCTTGTAAGTATTTACTTGAAAGTGTTTTGCACAGGTTTATAAATAGGTACCTATTGTAAGAGTGAAGATTCCCAATACCGATAGGGCTTGGCAATTTGCATTTGGCATAGCTTTGGTTTCAAAGAAATGCTTGGCCGTTGTTATTAGACAGTATGTATATATACTGTTTATCTTATTACCTATTGCCTAACGTTGTTATATCACAGTACACTTCGAAATTACTAATTGAATCTTCACATCTTTGAATGTATGATATGTTGGAAACGTTTACTCATTCCAGAGTTATTTTATCGTTTGGGTTAAGCTGAATATGAATACAATAACCTCTAAAAGAAGTTGGCCTGGTGATATGGATGAAACTCGAGATAGTGAGTATAATTTATACCAGAGTTTGTACTTAGAAAAAGTTATGAAACTTATTATCTATTATTTGAACTTTCTAAGGTCTAAAATATTTTGGTTTATTTTGTGATTTAGTTAAGTAGATTGACAATCATTCCATTTTCTCATTCCAGCTAAGCTTAAGACCATCAAATGAAGAAAATATTGTTAATTTTATTGTTTCAGATTGTAAACCCTCAAAAGGAAAAACAGGTGGTAGCAGGGAAAATTCAAACAGCAGGAAAAAGGCAAAACCAAACACTAAGAATGACACAGATACTAAACCATGGTATTCATTTATTTTTATTACTTTGAGCACTAATTCGTCATATTTGCTGGGATATGAATTTTTCATGAAAACATGACTTTTTCCAACAAATGTAATTTTGGAGAATTTGTTAATGATTTCTATGATTATTAATTAGATCCACTCTAAAGCTGCATAAGATATTTCTATCAGTATACAACCTAATGTCATTTACACAAGACAATGCTAACCTAGTAGGTATTCTCATGATCTCATCTAAGACCTGTTCTGCGTTGTCCCTCTTCTGCTGGTCTGGTTACCTGCTTTGACCATCTCGTAAGTTGCAGGCTATGCTGGCCACTAAGCAATTTATGATTGAACCATCTTCTTTCTTTCCAGCCCACCTAGAAAACCATTAGAATTGGAGACAGACCCTCTCATACTACAGAGACGACAAAAACAGATTGATTATGGAAAAAATACAGTTGGATATAACAACTATATAAGCCATGTGAAGACGTAAGTTTGGTTAATTCTTCATTCCTTCGTTTTAAATGTGTTTTATTTTTACAACTAATATTTTTTTAATAACTATCTTTTACAGTGACGAACGTACAAAAGATCATCCAAAAACACCTGATAAGTTTTCCAAATACAGCAGAAGGTCATGGGATACTCTTATTAGACTGTGGAGAAAAAAACTACATGAGTATGACACTAATGCCACTTCTGATGATGACAATGAAGATGCAGAAGATAGCGACAATACACTGGATAATCTTTTGTCAGAATTTGACTAAACTATAAGGGAAGAAAAGTAACTTTAATATAAACATTTACTTTACATTCTGTAAGTGTAAAAGCTAATGATTAGAAGATTTTAAACTTGAATTCTAATAATGATTGATGGTAGCTGACTTCAATTCAAATATTATAGCAAGACATAGTTAAGAAACTGAATCCCATGAGTAAAATGAGGGGTTTATCCTAACAGTTTTATGTAGATTACAAAAGCACTTATTTAATTATATAATCATAGTATAGTAAGTTATAATGTTGGACATCCGATCTTGACCACTTGCATTTCTGCTGTAAGGATAGATATTATTCCAAAAACCTAAGTGGTATTAGTATCGTGTTTGGAGTGTCGACCATGGTCGATCAATACAAGGTCAATTTAATTTTCTAGCAAAACTCCGCAGACGTGGTGGCTAGCGATATCTAAAAACGATTAAAAGAAAAAAAATGAAACTGATTTTGTATTCTTTTTTGGGGTCAACAACCGCTGGTATTGTAATTACTCTGCATATTAAATTGAGAAAATCCTTTATTTTTCTTTTATCGTGTTTAGATATGAATACCCATCACGTCCGTGACGAACAGATTTTTAAACCAATATTAATGATCAAATATGGAAAAAATATAAAAATTTTTTCAGACGAAATTGGTAACGTTTAAAGCTGGGAACAAATTATCGGACGCGTCCGTAAGCCGCGACTGACAGGCGCGACCAACAGACGTCCGAACGCTCAAGGTCCCGTCCGCGACTTACGACTGTTAGTTTGCACAGTGTAGTGCTTAAATGTACTATCCAGTTTCAAATAAGCTGCGACTCTTAGCCGCGGCTTACGGACGCGACTTACGCACTTCACGTCTGCGGATTTTCGCTAGCTTATTTCATTTTGACCCAGTACCTGTTTATAGACATAGACAATTCCTCTAGATTTTGTAATGTCTACAAAACAATACAAAAATTTAGGTAATATATCGTTCTGTAGACTGCGCATGATCATTGGCTGGCCGCTCTTCGAGTGAAGGTTTGGGCAGGTAGATCACGTTATAGGTACAAAGAAATTAGTCTATGTGAACAAGGCACATACATTTTGCACTTGTGCATATAGTGCTACATAGACGTGCACGCGGGTAGGTAACCTTCGTCTGCGCGAACCTATTTGCTAATGGACAGGCATGACTGCACGACGTATTGCTCTGACTGACAAGAACAAAAAGAAAAGAATAGTTTTTGTATCTTGTTCTTATCTTGTTACTTTTCTAATTGACTATCTGTCATCATCACTCATCACTGTAAAGCTGGGAACAAATTAACGGACGCGTCCGTAAGCCGCGGCCGAGAGTCGCAGCTTATTTGTATCTGGATAGTACATTTAGCACTACACTGTGCAAACTATCGGTCGTAAGTCGCGGACGTGCTTTTGAGCGTTCGGACATCTGTTGGTCGCGACTGTCAGCCGCGGCTTACGGACACGTCCGTTAATTTTTTCCCAGCTTATGACTTTATGTAAAACTCTATCTAAAGTATAGTTTTCTATTTTAAATACAGCCAACAGCAATAACTAGACATCTATTTATTGGAGTAGATTTTACTCTTCTATCTCTCGTACTCGGAAGACAGTATGTTATCCCTTATCCACAATCACTTTATATACTTTTATATATAGTAAATAACATAATCTCTGAAATAATAATATGTTGTGATCAACGCTAATTTTAAGATGAATAAAAGAACAGGTTATTATATTATGACTACACTTGATTTATTTCAAAAATTCAAAAGCATCCTGAATACACACTTGACACATTCGTAGTAAAAAGTACTTTGCTGATCTGAGCTGGTGAAATTAGTTGATTGGCAATTCAATCTTATTGAGAATATCTCGAGCTTGTTTCACTGCTGCACTGTTTTTGCCTTCAGTTGCTAGGCCTTGTAATTTTTCCAAGTATTCCTCAATATTCTGCTCTGTCGCTCCAGTCGGCCCACCTAGGTCAAAATTAATAATAATATCAGTATATTTCTAATGCTTTAAGTACCAGTGATTCGTTCGGTAGGGATAGCAAAATGTGTTGAAACTGTCGTTGCATAGGCCGGGGAAACCGGGAAATTAGGTTTGAACCCTGCACTTTAGCTCTTCAAATAATATAAAAAATATATACATTTTCCAGGACCGCATCAAGGTAAAAAAAAAAAACGCTGGGTTGTGAATAAAAATTGAGACAAAATAGTTAACAGGAAAATTTTGGTTATATTATGTAAAAAATTGGTAAAACTAATAAATTATTTCAGAATTAAACATTTGCATCCATGGAAATTTTAATAAAAATAAAATTACGTTTTTTTTTAATGTACTCCAAGCAAAAATGTTAACAGCGGTTTTTCTGCTATAAAGTTCCTAGTTAAATATTTGAATAATTATGCTTTAAAAAAAAAAGTAACATTGTACTAGCGCAAGATATTATTAACCCTTAACCAGGCTATGGGTTGAGCATTTCCCACATTGATTTTTAGGAGCTTTTACCGAGTTTTGGTAAAGAATCTCCCACAATCTGTCAAAAAAGTCAACATAGAAATATTACCTATGGTAACACAAAAAAAAAAAGTGGAACGGAACGTAAATGTCACTTTTAGAGCCATTTCATCTGTGGTCGGCCGGTATACCAACGTTTTTGTGACAAGTGCACCGTATTTTTATTCGCTGTGGCGAATCGGAGAAAGGTAAGTCGTACAATTTTTTTATATGTTGTAGCATTTGAGTTTTTCTAGTGATGTGTGCATAAATGATAGGTAAAAACTTCTAAACTATTATGATATAACGAAATAAAACATGTGGGGAACCATATGACCTAAGCCTGTGATTGCCTAATTATTGCGGGAGTTATTATGTCCATTGCCCGGTGAATTGAAATCTTTATTTTATACTAGGTTTTTGCCGCGGGTTTTATTTAGGATTTATTGAAATATAAAATGTGGGTAGTGGTATACTTTTGTCGTCATTATTTGTCAGTCTACTTTAGTGTATTTTTGTTATTCAGGTAATAAACGATCGTCAACTAGAAGATTTACTAAATAAAATATTTTCTTCAGAAGAAGAAGATGAAGATGACCCATATTTAGACTATGTCCCAAAACCATTCAACGCAACATTCTTAATCCTTTTTCATTTGTTTATTGTGTATTTATAAGGATAAGTGAAACAACAACAATAAAAAATGCTATCAAAATGACAATCGTTTTTTATTTTATATATAGATATAAAAGTCGTCGTCTAGACAGGCAATGGGATTATGTTTTCCCACATGGTTTTTTTCAGGTTTTCAGCTTATTTTCTAAATATAATTCATAAAATCTCATACCAAACGTTATCACTCATCTAAATCTACGAAAAAAACATTATTACTGCAGGATTTGTCCTAGGCCTGGTAAAGGGTTAAAAGATTTTTTGCAATAGCACTTCAGGCAAAAATGTAACAGAAATAACTTTAGTTTAGTTTTTATTTATAGACTGTCCGACCTAATTACAAGAAAATTAAACACAATAAAGCAAAATGTTATCAACCAATCTATTAAAATATATACACTCCTTTGCAAAAAAAACGGGCGGTTTTGATTT
Source organism: Agrochola macilenta (assembly GCA_916701695.1). Lineage (NCBI taxonomy): Eukaryota > Metazoa > Arthropoda > Insecta > Lepidoptera > Noctuidae > Agrochola > Agrochola macilenta. The sequence continues at coordinate 14,555,391 of OU753562.1, forward strand.
TTCTACGTAGTCTGGTCATAAGTTTTGTCACATATGGAAAGTTAAATAAATGACACAATGAGTTACGCACTACAACCATATAAATATAAAATAAAAGAATATAAAATACAGATTTAAACCACATTAAAATTATTCGAAATGTGCGATGGGGTTTAGCGCAGACCTTCTCCTCTAAGTGCTGCCATATTTTGTAATCCAAGGGATTCAAGTCTGGACTGGATGAGGGCCAATCCTCATGCCTGATAAAGTCGATTCCACGGGTCGTGAGCCAGTTTTGGGTACTTTTCGCCTTATGAGCCGGCGCAGAATCCTGCTGGAATACCCAGTGCCTGTTTTCGAACATTGTTTGTGAAAGAGGTTCCACAATGTTTGTTAGGACTGTTTTGATATACGAGGGCACTGGTTTTCACTCCTTTTTCACAAAAAAATACCTCCGTTGGACCCAAATAGGACACCCCAAGCCAAACCATGAATGCCGAAGGGTGATGACCACGCTGAACACGTGGCACACGTTTGTTCGCTTCTTCACTAGAGTGTGCATACTCTTTATCATTTTGTTTATTGAAACTCTCCTCAACATTAAAAAAAATTTCGTCCGAAAAAAGTATTTCGCGGTATTTTTTTCCCGCGTACCGCCTTAACAAAACCCGGCTTCTTTCGAGTCTGATTTTCTTCAGCCGTGCGTTGAGAAGATGTGCTGTTTTTTTTCTATAAGCACGCAGTCCTAGGTCTTCATTTAACACCCTTTTAACAGTAGTTCTGCTTAGTCCCATCTGCAGAGCCAACATTTTTTGCTTGCGGACAGGATTTCGTTGGATTCGCGCCTTCATTGCTTTGATGACCGCTGGAGTCCGAACAGTACGAGGTCGACCGCTCCTTTGTTTATCTTCTAATCTTGAATCTTCCCTGAATCGCTTGATAGTACGATAAATAAATCTCAGTGGAATTTTCAAATTTTTGAGCAGTTTGAAAATCTCAGTTGGCGCGTGACCGCAACGATGCAATGCAATTACTGCGACTCTGTCTTCTTTGCGCGTCCAGGTCCACGCCATTTTAGAAAATGAACAAAATTCCAGAAACCCTTTGTTTTTATTTTCTTTAAATATTCAAATTTCGAATGCCCATAATATTTTCCTCGGCTTGCATTCTAAATTCGAAATTTTACCTATGTGACAGAACTTATGGCCCGACTACGTACATTAATGGTAATCATTTAGTTCTTATGAGGTTTTAATAGCCAAACTATGTTACTGGCACTTAATAAAGAGTCTGGGTACGAAAAAAAAGTTAACTCCAAATTCGAAACTATTGTATAAAAAAAAAAACCCTTTTCAGTTTGTGACTTTTTACTAACTTTTCGCGGGTTTGCGGTTAGAAGGTTATCAAGCATAGATATAAGAAGGAGATATGCCCGGTAGTTGAAAATGTATCGAAACCCAATGTCTTCGATGTATCCCCACTCTCTAGCCTACAACTACACATGCGATCAGTAAAGCCAATAAATACGAGGTCCCGCTTACACTTGCAATTTACAAATCAGAACGTACTACACAATCAATTATAAACCTTATCCCATCAAACACAGCGTGCATTTACCATGCACCGTACAACTCACCCACACGAAAAACATCGTTCGTTATCATTGTGCTGTGCAAAAGCCATTTATTTTACATATACGCTAGTGATTGACTAAATCGGAAACTTATCGATTCTCCCATTTATTATTGTATTAAAATTTTTGGAAGTTGCTGAAAAAATTATAAATCAAAAACGATATACATATAATAAGATGATATAAATAAACAATAAGTAAGTAAAAAAAAGAAATATTAAGTAAACCAAAAAAAAAAACAACATTATGAGAAAATCTAAATGAGTATAAAACAAGATTTCACATCGGTCTTCCAATCAGGCTATAACTGTTGACAAATTGAAGAATAAACTTTAATAGTAATATAAATTCATACGACAATCGACATTATTGTCGATAGCCTACGTTAGTGGATCTGCACAACCACATCACTAATCCGTCGCAAGACGATGCGGCCGTACTAACGATGCAACCGCTTAAAGCAAATATCGTTTTGTAATTTTTACATTGCTTGTCCAGTTACTTAGCGACATACTTTGGTAGTGGTAAAGAAGCAATGTATTTACTACAATAAAAGTACAGTCGCTGTGATATATGAAAACAAAAATAACGTAGTAAAGGCAAGAAATATTTTACGATTTGTGGTTTTTCATGATTTTCAACACAAATATAGCAAAATACTTGTGCTGATTTATGAAAAGTGGTTCTACGATTTATAAAGTTTATAGTTTAGTTTCGATTTTTACAAGAAACCACTGAACAACACGGTATTCTTAAATGTTATCACGATCGCGTTCGAAAGCGCACTAGTTAGCGGAAACGGCCATTTGCCTGAGGCATGGCCATTGTGGTCAAGATGCGCGGACACAGACACGCCCCCATGCCACTTCTCCTGTTATTTATATTTCTATGTTATCAAGCAACTAAAACTAACTTCTCGTTATTTTTAGTAGAATAATTTATGTTTGTCTCATAATCCAGCCTTATTGTGACTTAAAACAGATATCTTTGTGTCGATTGTAATGGCAGAAAAAGCAATACGAGCTAGTAAAGTTATAGCGCTGCTGGAAGAGGTGTGTAGCCAATGTTACGTTTCACAGCGGTTAAACGTGAGTCGTTCAACCGTTCAAAGAACATGGACTCGATACCAAGAGACAGGTTCCGTTCAGAGAAAGAAAGGTTCTGGGAGAAAATGTTGCACACAACCACGAGACGACCGCTTTTTAGTGACTCAGGCGCTGAGAAACCGCAAATGCAGTTACATATACCTCAAAAGAAACCTTGAAGAGGTACGAGGAGTACAAGATAGCCTATGGACAGTGAGGAGGAGGCTTTTAGCGGCTAATATACGTAGTCGACGACCAGCGCAGGCCCCCAAGTTGCTCCGTGAGCACCGGATTGCTCGATTGAGGTTCGCTAGAAATTGCCTATCTTGGACACTAGGTAACTGGAGTAGCGTACTTTTCTCCGATGAGGCTCGAATTTGTCCGAATGGTGAGGACCGACGTCGGCGAGTGTTACGAAGACCAGGGGAACGCTATGCCGACGTGTGTTTTGAAGAAATCACCCCTTATGGTGGAGGGTCCGTTATGTTTTGGGCGGGCGTAACTTCCAGCTATCGCACCGACATATACTATGTCGTCATTGAAAATAGCTCACTAAATGCGCAAACGTACATAACAGAAATCCTTTGTCAACATGCACAACCCGCAGTGACTGTAATTGGTGAAAATGCCATTTACATGGACGATAATGCTCGGGCCCACCGTTCTGGCGACGTAGATGCTTATATGCAAGAGGTCGGTATTCGTCGTTTGGATTGGCCAGCGCGGAGCCCCGACCTTAACCCCATTGAGCACGTCTGGGACCTCCTAAAAAGGCGAGTACGATCTGTCCAACCACTTCCACAGAACATCAAGGAGCTTAAACGTACACACGGACACCATCAGAAGCCTGGTAGAAAGCATGCCAAGACGATTAATTGCCGTAATTGCTGCAAGGGGAGGTCATACTCGTTATTAATTTTAATTTTTTAATGATTTTTTTTATTAAAATCCCATAGAAATACTCGTACTCGTCTTCATTTCATTATACCGATAAAAATATCCATTTTAACACGGCACTCTGTTTACATTGACTAAAACACCGATTCCAGGATTCAAGTGTTAAAAACTATATTCTCATTCATAATAAGAAATTACTAGTCATTTATGCTAACGACATACTAAAAATATTAATATCATCCATAGAAAAGCCAATGACTGTAAGGTGCCCGTTTTTCCTTAGTCGGGCCAAAGTTCTGTCACATAGGTAATATTTCGAATTTAGAATGCAAGCCGAGGAAAATATTATGGGCATTCGAAATTTGAATATTTAAAGAAAATAAAAACAAAGGGTTTCTGGAATTTTGTTCATTTTCTAAAATGGAGTGGATGCGCAAAGAAGACAGAGTCGCAGCATTGCATCGTTGCGGTCACGCGCCAACTGAGATTTTCAAACTGCTGAAAAATTTGAAAATTCCACTGAGATGTATTTATCGTACTATCAAACGATTCAGGGAAGATTCAAGATTAGAAGATAAACAAAGGAGCGGTCCACCTCGTACTGTTCGGACTCCAGCGGTCATCAAAGCAATGAAGGCGCGAATCCAACGAAATCCTGTCCGCAAGCAAAAAATTTTGGCTCTGCAGATGGGACTAAGCAGAACTACTGTTAAAAGGGTGTTAAATGAAGACCTAGGACTGCGTGCTTATAGAAAAAAAACAGCACATCTTCTCAACGCGCTGAAGAAAATCAGACTCGAAAGAAGCCGGGTTTTGTTAAGGCGGTACGCGGGAAAAAAATACCGCGAAATACATTTTTTGGACGAATTTTTTTTTAATGTTGAGGAGAGTTTCAATAAACAAAATGATAAAGTGTATGCACACTCTAGTGAAGAAGCGAACAAACGTGTGCCATGTGTTCAGCGTGGTCATCATCCTTCGGCATTCATGGTTTGGCTTGGGGTGTCCTATTTGGGTCCAACGGAGGTTTTTTTGTGAAAAAGGAGTGAAAACCAGTGCCCTCGTATATCAAAACACAGTCCTAACAAACATTGTGGAACCTCTTTCACAAACAATGTTCGAAAACAGGCACTGGGTATTCCAGCAGGATTCTGCGCCGGCTCATAAGGCGAAAAGTACCCAAAACTGGCTCACGACCCGTGGAATCGACTTTATCAGGCATGAGGATTGGCCCTCATCCAGTCCAGACTTGAATCCCTTGGATTACAAAATATGGCAGCACTTAGAGGAGAAGGTCTGCGCTAAACCCCATCGCAACTTGGAGTCACTTAGCATCCCTGATTAAAGCAGTCGCCGATATTGACATGAATGTCGAGCGTGCTTCGATCGATGACTGGCCTTGCAGATTGAAGGCTTGTATCGAAGCAAGAGGAGGACATTTCGAATAATTTTAATGTGGTTTAAATCTGTATTTTATACCCTTTTATTTGATATAAAAAAGTGGTTGTAGTGCGTAACTCATTGTGTCATTTATTTAACTTTCCATATGTGACAAAACTTATGACCAGACTACGTAGAAAAATCAAAACCGCCCGTTTTTTTTTTGCAAAGGAGTGTATATATTTTAATAGATTGGTTTATAACATTTTGCTTTATTGTGTTTAATTTTCTTGTAATTTGGTCGGACAGATTCTATAAATAAAAACTAAACTAAAGTTATTTCTGCTACATTTTTGCCTGAAGCGCTATTGCAAAAAATCTTTTAATAATATCTTGCGCTAGTACAAAGTATTTTTTTTTTTAAAGCATAATTATTCAAATATTTAACTAGGTACTTTATAGCAGAAAAACCGCTGTTACTTGTGATACCTTATCTCTTCGACAAACACTCCATACAAACATATCAGTAAATTTTTTTTTCTACCACGAAAAATCGAAATTACATATTTTCATTAAAAAAACGTACACGCGGGGGTGAACTTTTCGCGGTATACATTTTAACATACTCCCTTGTCCATACTCTAAACGTTAAATGAAAATAAATAAACAAGTGCGTGTCGGACCACGCAAAATGAAAGGTTCCGTAGTTGGGATGAATTTATCCCAAGAACAAACTTAACATTGTAGTTGAAAAACATGTTTTTCAAACCGCAATATTTAAGTTGGTTGATTATTACTCGTTAACCTGCACACAACCGCAACCACAAACAGCCTACTTAGCTCTGATAGTTTTCCTTTTAATTTCGTTATATATACTACTTTAGGGGTATGAGGAACAGGGTGTAAAGTTCACTCATCCCCCATAGAAAAGGGAGGATCCTCCGACCAGACGGGTGTCATGTCTGGCGGGCAACTGCCCAGAGGTTTGAAGTTGGGAGATTCTATATATGTTTATCGCGCGGTAAACTCTAATTGCGCGATGCAGGATTTGTGACGTCAGGATGTTGTGTGACGTCAGGTCTTTGATGCGTAGTTCGCATGTAGCGATGTAGATGCCGCTACACTACTGCTGTGATTTTTTTCAAAAATCCAAGTACAAACCATTTAGCTGGCAGGGGGGGGACACTTGACTCTAACAAAAATTTCAGTTAAAAGCTTAATATTTCGCAAACGGATCCCTGAATCCAAAAATGGTTTTCACAAACTCACAATACACACACGCAATTTTTTGAACGACCTTTCTAACGATACCCCACAACATGGGGTAGACGAGAAAAAAAAAAACATCCCCACTTTATGTGTAGGGGTATATTTTATTTTACCACTTTGTCGGCATGATTAATATTTATGTACCAAATAATAGCTTTCTAGTACTAACCGTCTCTGAGCTAAGCCGCGGACAGACAGACAGACGGACATGGCGAAACTACAAGGGTTCCTTGTTTACTACGGAACCCTGAAAATTGCTGTTTTAAATTAATACAAAGTTAGCCTAAAATTCGGCGTAACTTCCCCGGGTTGGTAACGAGCTTCCGAAAAGCGATTAAGGGCCTATATAACCTCAAATTGCTTAGCAGGATCCTCCGTAATATCGAAAATACTGCAGCATTCATCTTATATAATATAAAACAAAGTCCCCCAACGCGTCTATCTGTTTGTCTGAACGCGATGAACTCAGAAACTACCGAACGGTTTTCACCAATAGACAAAGTGATTCATGAAGTAAACCGCGCGCGTAAACCGTTAGCGGGTGGGCACGAAACTAGCGGCGACGAGCGATGGCCAAGCTGGGCGGGCGACGAGGATACAAAACTTAAACTTTTTTTTTCGGTCTTGGAGCCGCGAGCGTCCCACCCTGTCTCGCTCTCACTCTGTTTTTGTGTTTTTTACACAAAATCTTTTTATTTAGTTATATCAAATTATTTGTTACAAATCTATGAAAAACGCTGGGTCTTCTAAAATGTCAAAGTTTCGGTCCCGGCCGAAACTAGTAGAGGTGCCGAATATTTGGTTATGGTTTCGGCGGAAAATCGTGTCTCGGTCGGACACTAGCGATTTGTAATGCAAGTGGGCCTTAGAATGTAATTCTTAAAATACAGGGCGGCAGGGACATCGACGCGAAAACTGTTACCATGGATTCAGTACATGATTCTCCATACATTTTGACCGCGTAGGTATTGCACTTTTCTATGAAACAGCCGATTTTTTTTTTTTATAACCGACGAAAAATTTCAATGCAGGTGTGTTCAGAATCATCTACTGAATCCATGGTATCGGTTTTCGCGTCGATGTCCCTGCCACCCTGTACGAGTATAACAATACCTCATTATTGTCCTGGTCTCATGCATGAACAGATCCTGAAAGTTTGTAACAAAGACTAGATAAAAACCAAACGAGAGGCGTAGTGGGACACCTGGTTGTAACAAGTTCCTTTCGCTTTTCCACACTTGGCGACACTTTTGTCATTACGTCACAAGTGCCTTGTCGTGACGGTTAAAATGTAAATTTTTTTCGGTCTAGCTCTCATTCACCAAGTGTGCAGAGTATAACGTGTGATAAGGACTCGTGATGGGGGCAACGATGAAAGCTAGCCTAAGTATCAAGGAGTAAAGTGTTGTACCTGGAATAGCTAGTAACTGCAATGCTTGCACTAGTGCTGCAACAAGTGTGCGACGATGCGTTAAAAGAGCAGCAGTGCGTTCTGCGGCGGCCGCGGTTTCAACACGAAGTTTCGACGTAGCACCACTGACTTCTTCAGCATGTCTTTGCAGTATTGCATTCTGAAAAATATAATATATTTTATTCAACCCTTTTCTTCATGTCCATGTATAAGTGTCATAATATGACAACGACAAAAAAAAACAATAAGCGGTCACTAAGGGCATTCTGCAGGGTTGTTTAATTCTAGGTCCTTTCATGTTTCTTAATTATATAAATGACTTACCACTTGCGGGATAATCACAAGATTGTATTAATCGCAGATGACACTTCCCTTATTTTTTTAAATTGCAAACAGCCTTCTTCACTTTTCCAATAAATCTTTTGTGTTACAATGCAATTTACAAACCTGCTGCTCATAATCCGAATTCGCTTTCCGCAGCTGCCTTAGTTCAGATTCTCTTAGTTTATTATGTTGAAGAAACTGATCAGTGAATATTGGTATATCTGTGTCTCCAGCTGTCAACTCTTCACCCTATAGACGAAAATATATTTATAAGATAAAAAAATAGTGTTTCTTGGCACAATTTTAAATAAAAATACATAATTTTTCTTACATTAACTGAAAATTAAAAAACTTACAGAAGCAGGTGTTATGCAAGGTCTCGGACGTGGTGGGGTAGGCTGTCGTGGCACATTCACAGGCAGAGGGGCCACAGGAGTATTTGTATTCGTCATAGCATTTTGATCTGTAGTAACTTGTGGAGTCCCTGATAATGTGTAAAATTGTAATTATCAGCAAGCCTTCAAGCAATGATTATTGACTATTAGTGTAATACATAGGTAGTTTACTGATACAGGAAATCTCTATTAGAAATAGAATTATATTTTAAGACTTTACATGGCAGTAATTTTTTTTAAATAGTATTCTTAAGTTTCTTTGATTTCTCAAAAGATGAAATCCTATAAATCAATGTAGTCTTTTCATAAATCAAGTCATTAGTACCTTTGCTTATAAGAAGCTCTTATTTTATTATTTGTACTTGTGTACAAATAATAAAATATAACTACTAATAACTTTAATGTTAATTACCTGCAGGTGCAGAATTTTCTGGTGGATTATGTTTCACTTTCTTTGACAAGATTGCATCTTTTTGCTCCATCTGTTGTTTCCTGAATTCTTTGTATGCATCTGTCTTTTTGTATTCAGCCCATTCTCTGATGTATCTAATGAAATTTAAAAATATATAATGATTTCGTAAACGTAACCAACATTATCTGTGGTAATTTAAAATTAAATTATCTGAACTATGGGGTATACCTTTCTTTATCTTGGTCTGCAGCATCCAAGTACTGTCTCTTCTCTTCATGTGCCAGCTTACTCCACTCACTAGCTAGCTGGCGTGTCAACTCTGCAAACCCTAAGTCTGGTTGTTCAGCACGGAGTTGGTCTCGCCGCTCATTCAAGTATCGGACATACCCTACACATTGTTTAAATAAGTTTACATGCAATAAAAGTCCTAAGTAATGAAAAGTGCAATATGTCCTTTCCATAGATATATGGGTATAACAATCTGTGGCAAACTCAGATTCACTATTATAGTAAAACTAGCTACGCCCTGCGGTTTCAGTTTCCGCGTAAGTGTCGATCCCGTGGGAATATTGGGATAAAAAGTATCCTATGTCCTAATCCAGGTCATGGTCTACCCATGTGCCAAATTTCATGCAAATCTGTTCAGGCGTTTTAGCGTGAAGGCGTAACAAACAAGCAAACTCACTTTCGTATTTATAATATTAGTTAGGATAAGTATTACCGGTCAGGGGTTGCCGAGGTGCTGTTACATCGCGAGGAACTTTGGGTTTCCTTTTTTTGGGTTTTTTGGAGTTTGACTTCTGTGTGTCTTTTATTACTAAAGGAACAGGCGCAGCAGTTAACTCGCCAGAACTCGCTGCGATAGGTGCCGCAGCATTAGCACTAGAATTTCGTTCTTTATTTGGTTCCTCCTCATTCTGGGTCGACGACGATTCTGTTGTTGCTTCAGTTGGTGGTGGTTCAGAGTCCATATTGACTGGCAGACACAATCAAGACAACCGCATAATTTACCCCAAAATACACTATTTTCGGCCTTTTCTGTCAACTCTCAATTATCTCAAAATCGCGCAAAATAGAAATAATACTGTGGTACCAAACATAATAATATGATGAGACCAAACCTCAGACAGAGTACTTTTTAATATTGAAAGACCAAACTAATTTTTTTTGACCCCCTCACACCATTGACATTGACAGGCCGATTTTAGTTGACAATGACATGACACCATAGAGGCAGTATTGCCACAGACCTAGGCCTTTATGTAAAACTTACAAATTGTAAATGACAGGAACAATTTTACAAGTTTCAAATTCGTCATGGCGGAAAAATTATATTCGTGGTATATAGTCATGGTATTTTTTTTTTTACAAAATTGTGAAACTGTACGCACGGCTACACATCAAGCTATACATTTCCAGTATAAGCTGACCTCACATTTGAACGGAAATCCTATACAATGCGTGATCAGCATAAACTGGAAATGTATAGCTTGATGTGTAGCCGTGTGTTACCTACGATTTTACATATCAGTTCACTGCAAATCAGTTTCTTCTGAAACTGATTTTTAAGGCGAAAGCGTCAACGTAGCTCGCGAAATTACTTAAGAACTTAGAGTGTAGTTGTATTGATCATTTTTATGATTATAATTCTACACCGTAACATTTTATTCGTCTTACAAAAGTAGCCCACTTCATGTATCCAATGACTACAAAAAAATCATAAAAAAAATATTGATATATTACAAGACAATTTTTTTATTGCTCTTAGAGGTACCTATTTTATGTCGGGTACATTGGGTGGCACTGAGTGGACGACTAAAATGTCACGGTGTATATAATTTTTTTTTTATGAATATTTTGTAGTCATTCGATACATGAAGTGGGCTGGTTTTGTAAGACGAATAAAATGTCACTGTGTATAAATAAACATTTGATACGGCCGCAAATCATACTTAGATCAACATACAACATGATACCGATCTGCAAATTGCAAAAAAACGTAAGAAAATTTGAATTTCGCGGGCTACCTTGACATTTTCACTTTACAAGTGTCAGTTTACTTATTTGTAGGGATAACTACTTTGAATACTTAATTGTAATTACAAGTTTACTTACTTATTTTGTAAATTGTAGTATAATCCTGACAGGTGGTCTCACGGTGTGTCAAAACTATAATTTATTTTGACTCAATTAAATACTAAACTACTCAAAACAAAATAGGGCCCACCCTAAGTTGATTTATAATTGTTCTAAGAAACAATAATTAGGTAAGCATTTGTGAAGTAAAGCACTTAACATTATTCTTGACATGTATATGGGCCCTTTAACAATGATTCGAGCGTCAATTTTAGCGTTGAATTCAAGTGGGTAGACAGAAAAAGTGTGAAGTGCTTGAAAGAAAACACTTGTTTGCACAAATTCTGTGTTTTGTGTTCTCAGTCCGATTCTAAGCGTTGACGTTACCCATTTTCTGTCACAACTTTTTTTTATTTCGGTGTTATTCATGATTACTATGCCTGGTTTTTGTCGTCATATGGATATGGCAAGCGCAGCAAGAGCTTTCAGTATGTTATAAAGTACTCTGTGGCAAGAGCTGTTGCTATGCTTCAGGAGCGAGACTCAAGATCTGCAGCAATACTTCTCAGTGAGTCGCGACGAGCTATTCGAATCGTGTGGGAACGCTTCCAGGAGATCGGGAGTGTAGACCGGTAGGATATCAGGTTAACTGCACGACGAGAGCGTACTATAACCGCCCTTGCCTTACAAAACTGGCTGCAGCAATCTATCGGTAGTACCGGTACCAGAGTTAGTGATCAAACCATTCGTAATAGTCCACGAACATGTTCAACGTTCCCGAGTGCTTGCTGTTTATTTATTTATTTATTTATTTATAATATATACTTTATTGTACACCAGATTATACATTACATAAAGAAAAAGTAATACACTACAAAATATACAATGGGCGGCCTTATCGCTTACTGCGATCTCTTCCAGGCAACCTTGGAATGGACAGTGATTTTCTGGACATAAAACGGGGTTATCTTAGGTGCAAATAAATGGTATATAAGTACAATATACTATAATAGCTACGCTGCTGTTCGACTCAAACTAAGCCCATCAAGTAGCGTGCTAAAGATATGCTCGTGAGCATTTGAACTGGGCAATGAATAACTGGAGGGCTGTACTCAGATGAATGTAAGGTCAAGTTCTGTCGTGTGGAAAAAAAACCCACGGAACAGACCGTTTTGGGGACCAAGTGTTTTGTTATGGGCGGGTAATCCAACCTCATGTCATCCCATTTCCACAAAGAGTGGTTGTTGACTTTGTTTTTTATGCATGAAAATGCTCGCGCACTTAAGGCCCGTGCAACGCAAAGAACCCTTTCTGAGGACAATATCACGCTTTTGCCATGGCCAGCTATGATCTTAACCCCGTTGAGCATTTATGGGATCAATTGAAAAGAAAACTAGAGCCATGTTAACTGTCGACAGAAGCTAATATATAAATGCATATAATACTGTGATTACGGAGTTTAATGCATATTTTAGCCTATCGTGCATATTTAATTTAGTAGCAGGCTGCGGGAGGTATGGCAGCCTACATCAACGGCCCAGGTCGTACCCTGCCTAAACAGGTATCTCCAGAAACGGCACCAAATTAAAAAAAAAATCCAATGTCGTTGACGTCATGGTATAATAAAACAAGGTATGGCATTCCGGGAGCGCCACATGCCTACGTCACTATTCAGTTGCCACTTTATTGCAACAAAACTCGAATTTAAGGAAAGATTTTCAATCACCATTCTGTAAAAAAATATATACAAAGCATTGAAATTGTCGTTTCGTTTGTCTTATCAAACGAAACAAACATATACCAACGTAATTTTTAATTAAAACCTCATTATTATATCAGATTCGCATAAGTAATAAAGGAGGTTGGGGAGTTATTATTACACACTACTGGTAACACAGAAACGGGCTGTCTAATTGGCATTCTGACATTTTGTCATGTATCGCTATTCTTGTCGAACCCGTATGTTGGACTCACTCAGTCCCATTGTACACAGTGATTCTCAAACATTTAGTTGTGGATATTTTTTTCTTTGACCACAATATCAATAAAAGCTTCTAAAATGGTTCGTTGTTCAATTCGGAACTGTAAGAATAAAAGTGTAAAAGGCGGTACAATAAGGTTTTTTTCATTTCCTCTAAAATAATCTGTAGCCAATGAATGGCTGCGCTATTGTGGACCTAAAACAACCACAAAAAATGGTAAGTATGTAAAATTACTAATGTATTATTGTAATTGGTTGTGGTTGGTTGCATTCTAAATCGCTAATGCTAAATCGCGGTAAGGTTATTACTGTTTTTATTTAAGCTAGAAGTAATTTAATAATTATGTCAATGTTTTATAAAATTTCCCCAAACTAAAAAGTTTGAGAACCATGGATAGCGGTGATGACGTAGTCTTGTGTCTCCCACGTGACCACTGTGTTTCGGAGTGCCATACCTTGTTTTAATATACCATGGTTGACGTAGAGGTCGTTTTCGGCGTACAAATTAATACAGGGTGAGTGGTGACAAACGTCACTTTGCTCTCGAAAATTTGGAAAAATACTTACGTAGTGTTTATTGTCACAAAAACTATACATACTTTAGAGCGTTTATTCTGAAGGTGGGCAACGTCGCAAATAGATGTCAAATATTTCACTGTTTTGATTAATTTAGCAATATTACTGTATAGAAATAAAAAATGTGGCTAACTAGCAGTGGCGGACTAAGCCTGTCGGGGGCCCGGGGCGGTAAAACTAAATGGGCCCCCCCACCTCAGGAATTAACGTTGAAATATTTAGCACACTGCCTCGAAAAGGTTAGGTTTTCTGTTGATCATTGGTACAGAAATAGAGGATACTTTGTCAACAACCGAAAAGCTAGAGGATCAGAAAAATATGGGATGGTAGAGCGTCTAGAGCGAGCGAAGCGAGGTCGAAAATTTTTACACACTGCATTGTAAAAAAAATCTTTTAAACATCTATACAGAAACAGGAATTATTTTGTTGACCTATACAGAACATTATGAAAATGTAGTATGCAAGAGCGAAGCGAGCTCGAAAATTTTACACCCCGTCCCGGATAAGTCAGTTTTTCTTTTGACCATCCTTAAATAAATAGGAAATACATTGTCGATTTATGCAGAGAATTCTAATAAAAAAAGAATGTTAGGTTGCAAGAGCGAGCTCGAAATTTTAACAACTAATCAACTACCTAACAAAAATTCTCCAACTACAAACTGCCTTTTTACAGAATATGTTTTGGTCTTGTTTGAAAGTTGAGTAAAAACTTGTCGCGAGCAGCGCTCGACGCCCCCTACTAAGACCCTGCGCCCGTGCGCACACACCCTGCACCATAGGTAAAGCCGCCTCTGGGTTTTTCTCTAAAAACGTGTTTAGCTTAGAATAAGTTGTTGTTGATCACATATTACTAGTCAATTTGCAATTGAAATCGTGGCTAAAATCGTACATGTCAATTGTCGTTGCATACTTAGAAAGAAAAATCTATGACGATGCGATGATTGTTGGAGATGTCGGGAAAAATTACGCCGGAGCTTTAGAATTCAGCTATAATGTGCCGTTTAACGCTTTTAATGATTGTTAATTTCATAATTGTTACCTATGCTGCCATCTATTGAATTTTCTTCAAGACTAATTATAATTTGTTCGAGTTGAGACACCATGATCAGGGGAACGCGGAGGCATTTGAGGGCCGCCAAGACCGGAGGCCCGGGGCGGGCCGCCCCTTCCGCCCCCCTGTTAGTCCGCCACTGCTAACTAGCGAACTAGAATATTGATTATGAAATGCAATAATTAATATCGTAACACCGAATGTTTAGTTTTAGATGTAAAAAACTATTAGGAAACTTTCCAAATGCGTTTTTTTACACCTAAAATAGGTAGGTACAATATCAAATTCAATGTTATAATTGCAATTCATTATTAATATTCTAGTTCTCTAGTTAGCCACATTTCTTATTTCTATTCAGTAATATTGCTTTGAATCAAAACAGGTAAATATTTGACAGTTATTTGCGACGTTGCCAACTTTTAGGATAAACCCTCTTAATTTGATTTTAAAAGATTATGACGCGTTGCGTTTATTATATATTTATTACAAAAATAAAAATGGTTTTTTGATTTTGCATTGTGCATATTATATCGGCCTTTGTGAAGAGTTTTAGTGCATTTCGGCCTTTCTTATTGCATATTTTGGCACTTTGTTTAGTGCATTTAATCCGATGTCTAGTGATGGTGTTTAATTATGTGATTGAACGGTAACGTAAATTTTACGTTCAACGAAAAAATTCGGGTAAGCAAGACTACCGTCGAATATTTGATAACAAAAATAGGGCATTTACTTGAAAACGATACGAAGAGAAATGTAGCCCTTACACCGACTGAGCAAATTTTCAAACTTACATTTTATGTAAATTGTAACTTTCAATGTCATCGAAATCTACAGGCGTTTTCTACATAATAATGTAAATGTTTAATAGCATTTACAATTGTGATACTTAATTGTAAGTTATTAACTTGTTACTTTCTTACATATTTGTAGGGTTTATACAGCACATGTAGTAAAACTTACAAATAAGTGACTTTTTTATTACAAAATTGTAGGATTGTAACGTTTAATGAACAGAGCCCTGGATTGTCACAAAACAGAAATAACATCTTCACAAACAAACTTGAGCCGTGTGTGGTCAATTGTAACGGTTCTATCCGCCATCTGTGAGCCCCAGGAACCCTCAATCTACTGTCGCATCGTCAACAATAAACAACTAACGCCATCTACCGGTAACAAAAGCAACTAGTATCCGCCATGAAGATCTACTGTTGCAATCTACATGACATAACAGACTTACTAGAGCCATCTATCAACTCATAGAGACACTAAATGTTGTGGTCATTTTAAGGGGCATTCGCTAAGGTAACCCGCGAAATTCAAATTTTCTTTAGTTTTTTGCAAGTCAGTGTCAGGTTTTATGTTGATTAAAATATGATTCGCGACCGTAACAAATATGGCTTTACATAATTATAATAATTACAATCAGGAATACAACTCCATAAGTAAGCACAAACGTCAAATGTCATGATTTAATGAAATAGTCATTCAACGGAATTATATGAACTTAGTTGTATAAATATACATTTGATACGGCCGCGAATCATATTTAAATCACCTTACAACATGATACTGACCTGCAAATTGCAAAAAACGTAACAAAATTAGAATTTCGCGGGCTACCTTGACGCTTCCGCCTTAAATATTAATAACTTGTCTCTCGTACTCGTACTTAAGGGCCTTACTCTCGTTTAGTACAGTAAAACGGTCACTTTAAAAAGCTATCTTCTCATTAACGGCTTGGTTAAAAGGTTTGAAAAAAATATATGTTTGCTATAGATTCATGAACAACATTTATATTATCGGGATTTTTTCGTAAGGTTAATACGTTTGCCTTAAAAAAATATTTACCAAAACGCAATTTTTGGCTAATATCCCTAACTACTTCTAAACAGCTTTGATATTTGGAAATATTTTTACACTGAAAAATTGAAGGTTAGAGTTACTACAGATTTGTCATTTTTTTTTGTAAATCAATCAATATTTACTAAGAAAATATCCCCATCTAGAGATAGAGGTTCAGAGGGGCTCTGTGCGGGCGCGGGCGGCAGTCGTGCGTTAGCACTGAGACGGGACGGCTGTGTCGCTCGTTGCTCCGCTCCGGCTATCGACCGACTATGCGCATACATATGTGTTAGTGCTAATGTTTACGAACTTATTGTATTAGTGTGCGTTTATAGACTAGCTCGCTGCAGAGAGTCCAAACCGATTGTGCGCGTAGGCGGTTTATTGTTGACTATTTTTTTATGTGCAATTATTAATATATATATTCTTTTAATTTTCATTGACAATTTACAATAAAAACAAATAAATGTATATATAAAATATAACAACATAACATCACGCCTGTA
The DNA here is from genome assembly GCA_916701695.1 of Agrochola macilenta. Lineage (NCBI taxonomy): Eukaryota > Metazoa > Arthropoda > Insecta > Lepidoptera > Noctuidae > Agrochola > Agrochola macilenta. The sequence continues at coordinate 14,572,208 of OU753562.1, forward strand.
TTCCCCGAAGGGTTAGGCAGAGGTGTACCTATAGATCACCCACATTTCGCCAGTTATGTTTAGAAGTTCCATGTTATAGGGGGTGAGCCCATTACCATCAACCAGGGACAAATTCGGACTCGGCTGCTATTGAGCAATTTTAGAAAAAATGCAATTTATATCACTTTGCCTGACCCGGGAATCGAACAAAACGGAACGGAAAAAATTTGGACCAAAAGTTTTAACAACACTTTTGCTATAGTTGTAAGCCGAGCGGCGTGCGCGTGTTTCTCTGTCTGTCTCTCTCTCAAAGTCAAAGTCGAAGTCGGAGTCGAAGTCGAAGTCGAAGTCGAAGTTGGAGTCGAAGTCGGAGTCGAAGTCGCAGTTGAAGTCGCAGTTGAAGTCGCAGTCGAATTCGGAGTCGGAGTCGAAGTCGAAGTTGGAGTCGAAGTCGAAGTCGGAGTCGAAGTCGGAGTCGAAGTCGAAGTTGGAGTCGGAATCGAAGTCGGAGTCGAAGTCGAAGTCGGAGTCGAAGTCGAAGTCGGAGTCTGAGTCGGAGTCGGCGTCGGTCGGAGTCGGTCGGAGTCAGTCGGAGCCGGTCGGAGTCGGTCGTAGTCCGTCGGAGTCGGTCGGAGTCGGTCGGAGTCGGTTGGAGTCCGTCGGAGTCGGTCGGAGTCAGTCGGAGTCGGTCGGAGTCGGTCGGAGTCGGTCGGAGTCAGTCGGAGTCAGTTGGAGTCGGAGTCGAAGTCGGAGTCGGAGTCGGGGCCGGAGTCAGGGTCAGAGTCGGTCGGAGTCGGTCGGAGTTAGTCGGAGTCGGTCGGAGTCAGTCAGAGTCGGTCGGAGTCGGTCGGAGTCGGTCGGAGTCAGTCGGAGTCGGTCGGAGTTGGTCGGAGTAGGTCGGAGTCAGTCGGAGTCGGAGTCGGAGTCGGTCGGAGTCGGTCGGAGTTGGTCGGAGTCGGACGGAGTCGGTCGGAGTCAGTCGGAGTCGGTCGGAGTTGGTCGGAGTAGGTCGGAGTCAGTCGGAGTCGGAGTCGGAGTCGGTCGGAGTCGGTCGGAGTTGGTCGGAGTCGGACGGAGTCGGTCGGAGTTAGTAGGAGTCGGTCGGAGTCAGTCGGAGTCGGTCGGAGTCGGTCGGAGTCGGTCGGAGTCGGTCGGAGTCAGTCGGAGTCGGTCGGAGTCGGTCGGAGTCGGTCCGAGTTAGTCGGAGTCGGTCGGAGTCGGTCCGAGTTAGTCGGAGTCGGAGTGAGTCGGAGTCAGTTGGAGTCAGAGTCGAAGTCGGAGTCGGAGTCGGGGCCGGAGTCAGGGTCAGAGTCGGTCGGGGTTAGTCGGAGTCGGTCGGAGTCAGTCGGACTCGGTCGGAGTCGGTCGGAGTCAGTCGGAGTCGGTCGGAGTTGGTCGGAGTCAGTCGGAGTCGGTCGGAGTCAGTCGGAGTCGGTCGGAGTCGGTCGGAGTCAGTCGGAGTCAGTCGAAGACGGTCGGAGTCAGTCGGAGTCGGAGTCGGTGTCAGTCGGAGTCGGAGTCGGTCGGAGTCGGTCGGAGTCAGTCGGAGTCGGTCGGAGTTGGTCGGAGTCGATCGGAGTCAGTCGGAGTCGGTCGGAGTCAGTCGGAGTCGGTCGGAGTCGGTCCGAGTTAGTCGGAGTCAGTCGGAGTCGGAGTCGGAGTCGAACGGAGTCAGTCGGAGTCGGTCAGAGTCGGTCGGAGTCAGTCGGAGTCAGTCGAAGTCGGTCGGAGTCAGTCGGAGTCGGAGTCAGTCGGAGTCGGAGTCAGTCGGAGTCGGAGTCAGTTGGAGTCGGAGTCAGTTGGAGTCGGAGTCAAAGTCTAGAGACCTTAGAGTTTAGAAAAAATTAAGACCAAAAGTTGTAACGATACTTTTTGCTATAGCTGTAAGCCGTGCGGCGTGCGCGTGTTTCTCTGTCTATCTGTCTCTCTCTCATAGAAAGAGGAACTTCGTTCCATCCGGGTGTCCCTTGACACCTCTCAAGTTTTTTTTAATTTCCTCGCACAATGCATAGTAAAACGTTGTATGATACACGTGCGTAAGATAGACACGTGCGGAAGAGAAATCACCTACCTTCCGCACATAAAGCATAAATAACTATACTGACACTTATTATTTTTATTGGAAAATTTCTAATTTTTCCTCATGGGTATCGTTTTCTTGGTTTTCGCAGGTGCGGAAGTCGATAGTGATGTCAAAATGAAATTCCAAAATGGCGGCTGCGGACATTTTCAAATATTTTCATCTTGGGTGTCGTTTTCATAGTTTTCTCGGATACTAAAGCCGATAGTGAGGTCAAAATGTAAATCCAAGATGGCGGCTGCGAACATTTTCAAATATTTTCGTCATGGGTATCGTTTTCATAGCTTTTTCGGATGCTAAACCCGATAGTGAGGTCAAAATGTAAATCCAAGATGGCGGCTGAGGAAATTTCAAATATTTTCGTCATGGGTGTCGTTTTCATAGTTTTCTCGGATGATAAAGCCGATAGTGAGGTCAAAATGTAAATCCAAGATATCGGCTGCGAAAATTTTCAAATTTTTCGTCGTGTGTATCGTTTTCATGGACTCCGAACGTTGGGGATGTATCTCACAACAAGTTACCCAATTATGTAAGTTAGGTACCTATTTACCTTCTTAGCTACTAATTGTTTACATACTTTTAACTCAACCCACGAATTTTTTTTTTTTTAAATCAGCGTGTTTAGTGTGGATCTTTGTAGGGAAGGTGCGTATTTACGCAACCAGGTTTTTATACTAGGTATTTACTTGCAAGTACGCCGACCAAGTGCCGACCAGAGAAATACTCGCAAGACTTCAAAGTATTTTGCTCCGTCTACGCTCGACGCGATTCTGCTCCTTATTTATATTCAGTTACCGATCAATGTTCTATGCAAGTATTTTTACTTTAAAGGTTTGGAAGTTTTTTTTTCTGTAGAAACGATTCTGCTCCTTATTTATATTAGATTACGAATCAATGTTCTATGCAAGTATTTTTTCTTCCAACAAGGCTTGGGAACTTTATCAAAGTATTTTACTCGGCTACTCGCTCCGTCGACGCGACAGCGACAGCGACGATCCTTATTGGTACGTCTACGCTCGACGCGTTTCTGCTCCTTATTTATATTCAGTTACAGAACAATGTCCTATGAAAGTATATTTTACTTTTTATGTTTGGAAGTATTTTTTTGTAAACGCGATTATGCTCTTTATTTCTATAAAGTTACGAATGTATGTTGGATTACAATGTTCTATGCAAGTTTTTTTCTTCCAACAAGGTTTGGATCCTATGCAAGTATTTTTACTTTTAAGGTTGTGGAAGTTTTTTTTGTAAACGCGATTGTGCTATTTATTTATATCGCAATATGGATCAATGTTCTATGAAAGTATTTTTCTTCCACCAAGGCTTGGTTGAAAGTATCTTTTTTTGCATACGCGATTGTACTCCTTATTAGTATGAATTTACGGATCTATTTTCCATGCAGAAAGAAAATACTTGAAAGTATTTCGAGCCCTGGTTTTTAGCGCTGGTGTCTAAAGGTGGACGTACTTGGAAGCCCTGGTACTCGATTTTGCAAGTACGACCCATCTCTAGATCTTTGACACTATGTATTCTGATTACCATAAATAATAGTATTTTTTTGTAATTTGAACGAGGTCGAATATTATGGTCACCCTAGACGACTTTATGACGTTTCGACTCATATTTTTTTAATGACACACCTTTATCAATATCTCTGAAGTAAGAACATAATTAATAAATGGATAATCAAAATCCTTGTTTTTTATTATTCTTAGCTCGGAAAGATGTTATTTATTTGAATTTACGGACATCGCGTAAATATAAATTATAGGAATATTTGTCATTTACTAATTGGGACTTTTCATAAGCCCACATTCGCACGGACGTAATAATATCACGGTGGGATTTTATCGCGCACTGGACTTTCAACTTTCGGTGTTTAGCCGAGCGTTGAGAATGCAACGTGTTGGACGCACTCTCGTCCCAGCGCGTTGAAAAAACACACTGTTGGATTTTCAACTCTCGGCGTGAAGCAAAGCGTAGAAAATCCAGTACACAAAAAAAATCGCTTCGATATTTTCACGTCCTTGCTAACGTGCGCTAACACTTTTATTATTTGATTGTATTCATTACATAGTAATAACAGTATTTGAATAATAATAAATAATACAGAAAAAGCATTATTTTTTTAAAGTTGAGACCACCCTAAACGAAATAAATAAACTTAAATAGGCTTAAAATAAATAAAGACAATAATAATAAATATCCCAATAATTTATATTTACGCGTCAGCCGAATTTCCCCCAAGGCGGACGGCCATGCTCGACAACAATGTATGGGTACCTGCCCGTATTTGTATGAATTATCTACTAGCTATACTCCATAGGTTTAGGTAGTTAAATAAAGGTAAACAAAAAAACCACGTGACGAGACACCTGTCAAGTAACCGACTAAACGTAATACCTGTCACTTTAGTTGTCATGCTACGGCACAGTTGTACTCTTCAATTTAGCAACGTTATAATTCGTTGACGTTTAGATTCTGGGCTCTTTACAATAGACAGATTACAAAATACGTATATTATTATTATGAATCTAACAAAAAAAATTGTGCTCAAGCAGATACATGTACGGAGAGTAGTTTATGAATAAATGATAAAGTTTAACATACATTAATAAAAGAGGAAATTATTGTAAAAATCTAAAATGAATTTAGTTTGGTTTATCGTATATTTAAACAAGAAAGTGTCATCCACAAAAACCCTTGTTACGATTTGTTTACCTTTATTTAACTACCTAAACCTATGGAGTATAGATTTTCTCTACAAGGCCTAAATCTCGAGATTAGTCGAAATATGCTAATATGTTGAGATCTCGGCATGGTAAAGAAATTTCCAAAAAACGCATTACTAATCTGTACATTCACTAACGATTCCCCATAATAATCAACAAAAATAAAGCAAATAATGAACATACCTAATTTCTAATAATAAATATAAATGCTGTCGACTCGTTATGAATGAATGGCAAGTACTTACAGCTACTATAAGCTATAGTATCTATCCACACACACTAAAGCGCCCGCATTGTTTTGTCAAACAGAGATAGCAATATTCCAAACGAATTTTGCACACATCTCGATTTGAAGTGCGAGTCGCGCTCGCCCGGCCCTTTCGCTCGTTTTTTTTTTCCTCGCACAATGCATAATAAAACGTATGATACACGTGCGTAAAATGATTTCCGCGCTTGTAGCATTTTTCATACGAGCTAACAATTGGGTAAACAAAAACAAGCCTTACAGTAGTTACCTATGATATGTAACATCTGACATCTCACCTTGGTAATAAGCATCATTAAAGGGGTGCCCCGCCTCGTCAAAATCGTTTCTGACTACTAACTCTAGCACCGCGCGCGATCATTGGTCAAATCAAATAGCTCGCGCTTCCCCGGCTTCCTGTTACACACTTCCGTCCCTTTTCACGAAATCACTCCCACAGATTTGATTATTTAGATTTAGATTTAAATTGCAGGAAACCGAGCGGAAAGATGCTACACATCAAAAACTGGCCAAGTGCGTGTCGGACCACGCAATGAAGGGTTCCGTAGTTGGGATGAATTTATCCTAAGAACAAACTTAACATTGTACTTAGTTGAAAAACATGTTCTCTCATACGGAATGTATGGGAGATCATGATTTTCAAACTGCAAATTTATATTGGTTGACTATTACTCGTTAACCTGTAAAGCCTACTTAGCTGTGATAGTTTTCCTTTTAACTTCGTTATATATACTACTGCTGTGAATTTTTTCACATATCAAAGTACAACTATTTAGCTGGCAGGAGGGGGGGCGACACTTGACTTGAAAATTATTTAGGTTTAGTCAAAACCGTTTTTGTAATTAACTGGTTAATCAATGAACGGTATTATAACGGTTTATGAACAATATTAACCGGTATTCCAAAACGGGTTTCACGTCCTGATCTATCAATACAAATATCAGCCTTGCATGTACCATTCCCTTAATAGTAGGTAAAAATACCGACCAACGTGCGCATGTCTGCGCCCCTGCATATTCTTTGACCGTCGTTTTAGTGTAGCGCGCCACCGCGCGCTATTTTCGTATTCCAGGGGTAGGGCGTTTAGCTCCGCCCACATGCGCAAGGTCAGTGAGCCTACTATTCACCTTAATCTCCGAACATTCATTTTATTATCTTGAAAATAGTACTGTAAAACATACTCAGTTATAAAAATGTAGCTTATGAACCGATTGCTTTCATTCTTATGAATTTTGTTATAAGTATGTCAATTTATGAAACTGTTTTGAATATTTTACAATAATAAAAAGGGGTATTAGTTTGACTTCCTGCTGCGGCGGTACTTTTTGGCGGAGCGAGATTGTGCGTATTATAAATTTTGGATTATAAATCGTATAAGTGAGTGTGTATTGTTTCATTTCCATTTCTGAACACCCATTGCACAATACCGGCGGCAAGCAAATTTGCACAAATATATCGTTACGTTTTAAATGACCTAAGGTGTTTCTCAAATGACCAATACTATTTTAATACTTACCTACATTTTCCCAATGAACAGCGGAAATTTAGCGTTTCAAGATTCACCCATTAGGTTTGTAATTTGTAGGTAATAAAACACAGCTCGCTTTACTTCCAATTGTTTTTAATATATTGTACTATTTGATGCAATCCTTCTTTCCCCGCATTGCCATCAAGATATTCTATTTCAAGTAGAATGTTGTTTTCTTTCTTTACTAATTTTAAAAAGGCATGTACTAGTGGTTGGTTTTTAATGGTATGTGCATAACCATCGAAATGTTCATCATGATTGTTTTCATATAATTCTTCTTGACTGCTGAAACTTTCGTCAACTTTTGGTGATGCTGGGACATCTGCGCTGTTCGATTCACTGTCTACTTGATTTCCGTTGGCTGTAATGCTCACAGTGATATCTTTTTCTAGATCCAATTTAGGTACTTTGGCATGCCCTTCGTTTCTTTTTTCCAGTCTCCTCTTACGCCTTTGATTAGACCAAGTATTCGTATTTGCAAATATATCAAGTGTTACGTTCTTACCTCGCTTATCAAGTAGTTTATGAGTAATACGTAACTTATCAAGCATCTCTTTTATTTTGCTTAATGCTTCTTCCAGTGTATTATCACAATTTTCTAATTCTGGTAACAAGTATATTGTTGGTGTATGCTTTTTCCTTAGTTTGTCTCTTGGAGGCACTGTAATGATTTACTTTACTTAACAAAATTGTTGTAATAATATACCTACTTAATTAATCATTATATTACAACAGTGTCAACAGTTTAGTTTGTTGATGTAATTTACTTACATCAACGCGCAAACTGGTAGGTACCGTAAAACGGGGTGACATTGATTAGTTTTAAATTTTAAATGGATGCCACGGTCGCAATTTCAACGATAAAAATGTAAAAAAAAAACTGTAGTGTAGATTCATTACGTAAATTAATTATAGCAACAAAAAAAAAAAAAAATCTAATACTTTTTTTGAAAAAAAAAAAAATCCTATTTATCAAAGTTATATTGATATTGGGGCTACTTTGACACCCACTCTTTTATTTATTCCATCGTAAAGACACCCCGATAAACGACAAAAATCAAAAAGTTTTTTTTTTTTTTTAATTATCGTTTATGTAATATTGCGATTTGAATATTTTTGGGGCTATTTTGAGTCAAGGGGTGAATTTGATTGTGGGTACTACAATATTAACAAACGAGATAAACCAAATATTTTTTATTCATATTTAAGAAAATAAAGTAACATTAGCTCAACATTAATCAGTCTTAGCATTAACTTTCGAGATCAATTATATTTTTATCACTTAAAACTATTAGTCAGTGTCATAATTATATAAATCGGCTTTATAAAATCAAAAAATCAACAAGTAAAATGTTATCAAAACGTTAGGTTTATAATAAAAAACTACAATTCTTTGATCATCACGTCATTTGGAAACGAGTAGCATTCGTTGATGTATTTCGGTTTGGGAAGGTAAGTAACAATGTCACTTTCTTCAATGATTGACACATCTTTGGGAACTTCCTTAAAAATAGTTTTGGTTTTTTTTTGGGACTTATAACCTTGAACAATCAGTTTAGTGTCAATGATATCTTCAATAGAACATACATAATGATATGTCTTTTTCCCTTTCTCTGAACCAAATTTTGCTAAAATAAATTGTCCTATTGTGGGAATCTGTGTGAAATCGCTTAAAGTATTTCTAGCATGATTCGGCACTATATTTTCAATATCTGAATCGCAATCGGTAATATCATGATTGTTGTCTTCTTGACCAGTTTGATAGCTTGTGGATGGCTCGCCGATAACAGTAACAGGACTTCGCATCGATTGTTGCATAGACGTTGTTTCAATTTGTACAGGACAATCATTTTGATCCAATGGGTGTTCAAGCTCGACCACATTAACTTCTTGATTCGATGTTCCATCTACTGTCGAGATACTTTTACCGGCTTCAATTTGCAGTCTTGTCCTCTTCCTTGGTGGCTGTGATTCATTCCCAAATCTTTGTTCTCTTAAAAACTCTGTTAAGGAATCTCGGACGACAGTTTCCATTTCAGGAGAAGGTGACTCAGGTGGCAATTTGTTTAAAACCCTGTTTCTATCAAGAGGAGCGATACCAGTAGCCTTAAAACTGCTCACCAAATTTCTTTTTACAGCCGACAGTTCCGTACAAGCGTCTTTATCATTTTTTGGTGGTTTTTGGTCCATATTCACTATTGCCTTTTTCAACAGATGTGGGAAGGATTCCTTAGGTACAGATGTAGTTCGTAAATTGGCTTTTTTCCAGTCTTCAAGAGTTTGTCTCCATGCAATCTTTAGCGGACGGAAAAAGCCAACGTCAAGCGGTTGGGTCAAATGGGTTGAGTTAGGCACCAAACATATGAAACTGATGTTATTTGTTTCACATGTAGCTAAAACATCGTTGTCAATATGAGACGATAGATTATCACCGATTAACACCTTTTTCCCTTCTAGTCTTTTAGCATGAGGTAAAAAACAAGTCATGAACCAATCTCTAAATGTTGGTGTATCAATCCATCCACTAGTTGTTCTATTGTAACGGCATCCCCGGCTGCAACATGGCTCTTCACAGCACGGTTTACCAACAATACCTCTTTCCTTCCATGTATCATACAGGTGGGTACTTTTGTAAATAATATATGGCGGCAATAATGTGCCATCTGCAGAACCACAAATCATAACTGTAGTAGAACTCTTCGAAAAGTTCATCACTTTCTCAGGATATTTTACTCCTCTTCTGTATACACATCTTTTTTTCCCCGGATCGTCGGCCATATTAGATTCGTCATAGTTGAATATATTAGACGGTAGTACATTTTCTACCTCAGAGTGAAGGTTATCGAAATATCTATTTAGTGATTCCCGGCCCACAGTCGCTCTAGACCTTTTAATATTAGTTGATAGCCTTTGACCATAGGCATTCTTATGGCGCTTCAGAACGCTAATGGCCCATTCAACACCTGGTAGATTATTTGTAAACCGTTCTACTATCTTCCCCTGTTTATCCAAATAAGCCTTTGCAAACATTCTAAGGTCTAACAAAGTAAGAGGAAAACCCCAATCACCGCATGTAGCCGCAGCCCGTAATATAGCGATTTCTTCATTGTGCATGAAAACTGGTTGGGCACCAGGTGTCCTTCCGTGTAATCCTTTATATTTATTGTAAAGTGTCCCAAATGGAATTTTATATTGAAGTGAAGCAGCATTAATAGACAATTCGCTGTTTGTGATTTTTTCTATTGCTTCTTCCATTGCCTCCTCTGTGTAATTTTTATAATTGCGGGTACCCGCGGTCTTTTTGTAGGTGCGAACCATGAGGCAACTAAAACAAAAGCAACAAATGGGGTTACATTGATAATTTGTATATTACTCCTATAAGACTGGCTACAACAACCATTGGGGTAAAATTGATAACTATCAAAGTCACCTCGTATATCCCATCAATGTAGCCCCGATGAACTTACAGTGTTCATGCAAAATAAAATGGCGACCGCAACCAAAAATGCAAACATGCTCTAAATCTTAAAGAAACGTTTTATTCAAACAGTGAAAAACTACAAATCAAACAATTATACTTACGCCTGTGCCACTGAAGTTATACAGACAATTTTTTAAAACCTTTTTGACACTAAACTTTAACAAATATTTTTTTAGAGTTCCAACAACCACTACTCGTCGACGCTTCGGCAAAATATGGCCGATCTGTCAGTCTGGCCAACAGAACAAACAAAATTTTGGCTGCGTTCAGTATTACGCAATAAATCCGAAAAATCATACGAAGTTTAGTTATCATCAAAGTTACCCCAGCTCTCAAAGTAACCCCGTTTTACGGTACCATAGATTCAGAACAAGATTCTAGCCTATTTTTTAATTTCGTCCACAATAAAAACAATCATCTGCTAAATACATTTACAATCTAAGAATAGGTATATTAATTAATTAATAGCTTATTAATGATATTGAAAAAAAAATAAGAATGAATTATGTGATAGTGGCTTTCCTAAAATCAACTCCTTAACTATGTATTATGTACAGGGTTAATAAATAAGGGTAGGACTTGACAACTTACTTCGATTAACGCGAAAATTGGAATAAATAATGTTATGGTTAATATTTGTTTTTATCAATTTGTATGAAAAATCTCATTCACTTGGTTTAGAAACTTGACACACATACATCATATGTACATATCATTGTATAATGTACATATCTAGATAATCAATCTGACTAGCCTTTTCCCAACTATGTTGGGGTTGGCTTCAATTCTACACGGATGCAACTGAATACCACTATTTAACATGGAGCGACTGCCTATCTGACCTCCACAACCCATTAACTGGGTAATACGATACTCCTTGGAAGACTGGTTGTCAGACTTTCGGGCTTCTGACAACCCGTAACGACTGTCAAAGATCCACGAATGACAGCCGGAACCAACGGCTTATCGTCCTTTCTGAGGCATGGAGGAGTCTCGATACATAGATCACCTATCTACGGTCCAACCCCGGCAAGCGTAGCTTAACCCGGTGGATTGACTTATAACTTAGCCACAAGCTCTTCATGCATACATACCTAGATACATAATAAAGATCGTAATGATTTTTATTTTATTTTTAAACGAATTTTTATAGAGGTTGGAGGCGTAGTTATAGTTTGAAGGGGAAAATACGAAATCCAAGCGGAGGAAATCGCGGGCGAAGAGCTAGTAATGTATAGCTATGGCATGTCAAACATTTGGCATTAAAGCATATTTCATTCAAAAGAACTGAATTCCCTGACAATACTAGACTGGGTTAGTGACAAATTGTATTAATTATTATGCTGTATATCTTTCTAAAATAAAATAAGAACCTACCTAGGCTATATAAATCATAATCCTTATAAGTCCATGCCAGTCCCCATCTCGTAACACGACCTTGGCAAAACTCAGTGTGAGTGTGTTTAATTTCCTCCGATTTTAAGTCTTGTAATAAAACATTTAAGTTATATTTATGGCCTACCATTGTAGTAAATATTCTGAAAAAGTAAAACAGATGATTAAATTACATTATAAAAATTATTGTAATAAAACTGTTTTTTTTTTTGTTGAGAAACAAACACTTACATCACATTATCTCTGTGCTCTTTGCTCTCTCTAATGAGTTGTCTACAAAACTCTAACTCGCCACCTTCAGTGATTAGCTCTTGGGGTGACCCTGTGAAACCATTCTTTGGTGGTAGCCTGAAAAGAATGTAATGACATTAATGCATTTAAAGGACATTGAACGAGACATAATAGAAGTTTCATTGTTAAAAGTTATAATAACGCAGGGCGTTTAGTGTCCCTCAAAGTGTTAACTACACTGCTCATCCTTCTATGCTATATTCTAATAATGCTTCACTTCACCACACAAACAATTATAATTGTTTAATTATTATTTAAGAAGGGACATACCTGGCTGGGCTCCTTGATTCACACAATTCCTGTAAGGTGCTGTAGAAAGGCGGGTTACACATACAGAAATCAAAATCATGGCTGTTATCATGTTGAAATACATGTGAAATTATAGATTTTGTGGAGTTTTTTCTTACTGAAATAAAAATAATAATTTAATAATGGCAAAAAGATGCATAGCTAGTGATTTGAGTAAGTAGCAATTACTTATTCCTGTAAATAATGTGATCTCACATTTTATAAGTTCTTTTAAGCTATTTTTTTGTACATTTTCTTCAGCTTTTGAAAAGCTTTCTGTATCAGTTTCTGTTCCAACAAAATTCCATTTATTTTTTACAGCCGCTAACAATGGGTAAATGGCACTAGCTCCTGTTCCTAAAAAATAGAAGATGTTATTTATACTTACAGTCAAAACCGTTCATAACGATTTTGCTTAAAATTATCCCAGCATTTCTGTTTACTAACATAGTGTTTGGTTATGACGACTATCGGCTATAACAACTGTAATCGAAACCCTTCGAAATTCCAGTTTTGACTATAATATTTCTTGAATTAGATTCAAAATTTCCCCATTTTATTTACTTGGGCCACAGATTAGTACAGATAGGACACTCAACTAAATCATTTAAATAAAAAGCGACTCTTGCTACAACACAATAAAGTGCAATTCAGGTTGCACAGTGCCAATTACCTACAGTTATATCGTCCTAGAAGTTTCCTCTTTCTATTGCGTAACCCTTATAATCATCTTCTGACTACGTAACGGCCACTAAATTCGATAAGTCGAGCCCGCCGTGCACCTACTTGTAACTTCATACCTAAAATGCGGAGTGTCCCATCTGTATGCATGTGGCTGGGCAGATTTTATTTACAATCACTTACCAATATCTAATCCCCATATTTTATCTTTTCTTTGAACTGCATCCAGTAAATCTTCTAGCCATAATATGTAATTAAGCCTTAAAGGCAGGGTTGGAACTAATCTGTCTTTAGGAATGTCTACATCAAGATTGAAATCAGATTTAAGAAGACATTTTGTAAGAACCCTCAGTGCATGTGGATCTTTGAAATCAATTGTGATCTTGCCTGTGACATCCTGAAAAATCAAAGGTATAGTTAAAGTCATGTACGCTTATAATTTGTGTATAAATTTGCAGTACTACCTTTCCAAAATACTTCTGTAAACCATTGTTGAATATATATGCTGTTGGTGTTCTTTATTAAATAAATAAGTCAAAATCATATAAGAGGGATTATTCTGAAAGTGGGCAACATCGCAAATAGATGTCAAATATTTAGCTGTTTTGATTAATTTGGCTTTATTACTTTATGGAAATACGAAATGTGGATAACTAAAGAATTGCAATTATAACACTGAATTTGAAGTTGTAACCATTTTACGTTTAAAACTAAATATTCGGTGTTACAATATTAATGATTGTATTTCATAATGAATATTTTAGTTCACTAGTTAGCCACATTTCATATTTCCATACAGTAATATTACCAAACTTTTAGGATAAACGCTCTTAATTCGATGAGACCATTTGTATTTGCATGAATCCATTACAAAATGTACGTTTTTATGGAGAAGAATGGGCAAGAAAACCCATTCACATTCTGTTTTCCAGGGAATTCATAAACCCCTGCATTCACTCAATTAAAGCACTTGTGAACTTAAGTTTAGTTACTTAACACTATCAGTTTACTAAATGGCTACTTAAAAGTAGGTCCCAAACAAAGTCCTCAACACAAAAATGGTGTCACATAATTCGCCGGTACGATTCAAAATTTACGACGTTCCTTTTGCAAAGCTCTGCAGTGATGTATACATGTAGTAACTTACCACTTTCGCAATGGCAGAAAAATCAGAATATATCTTTGATAAATTTCCAAAATCAGGCGGTGTTCTATAAATGTTACGAGGGTGCATATATTTATTCAGAGCCATTGCATCTGAGTAAGTTATAATGTGAATAAATACGAATATTATTATTATATGGTGTTAGAATTTCTTGTAAACGCAAAATAAACAATGCACAAAACAAAAGGAAGACAGACAGAATGAACATGACCTTGCATGACACGTGCTTCATGACAATGACATGTTGGATGACATATACATGACACACAGCAGGCAGTGTTGCCAGGGTGCGCTCCAAGTTGTCAATATTTTTGTCCTCTGAGTTTTTGTCCCAAGTGGCATAAAGTCACCAATTTCTTTTTGTTTTGTAGAAAAGCGAGAAAAGCCTAAGCTCGCCGAATTATAAGGCTGTTAACACACTTTATGTGCAAATTATGAAGAATATCATGATACAGTTGCTAATTTCAATGTAAAATATAAATGAACCACTTAATGTAGGTACTTAGATACTTATTTAAAATATCTGTATTTTTTCCTAAGGTAAACGGCGGTACACGCGCTCTATTTTTTACTATAAAAATAAGGGCTAATGTGGTCTGCGGGAAGTTTCACTCTATGGCCTGACGGATATTCTCGTCAACTAGACTTAAAAATAATCAAAAAATTACAGATAAAACTAAAAAATTCTGAAAAATATCGAAAGTGACGTAAAGCCTCATCATTATCAAACCGCGGGGCTTGAATAATTGAAACTTTTTTTTTTTGGGACTACAACCGGTACAAGATTTTTCAATTTTGAAGGCGATAAGGCACGCTAAAGTATAAGAAATACTTGGAATTATAATTTTTAATTTACAAAATGGAGCATCTCAAAGAACAATTTTTTTTTTTCTTCATTTTACGTATCCTTCACCTGGCGTCATCGAAGTGTTCGGGCGTAGGTATTTCATTGCGTTCGATAGTAGGTAGGTAACTCTAGGAAATTATTAATTAGCATTTAAACAAAATAAAAACTTATTTTAAGCAATTTTTTATCAATTTTAAACGATTGCTATTATTACTACACACAAAGGATCGCAAAGAAGAATGAAGGCGCAAAAGCCGGAAGTACGTGCCACGCGGCAAAAGCCGGCGCCCATGCCGCCGGTATAATGTGTAGGTAGTATAACACCCCGTATATAAATACATGGTTCTTCTTCAAGCAATTCAATAAATTCCAGGACACTTTCGTTGTACCGTACAACGAAAGTGTCCTGGAATTTATTGACTATGTATGATGATGTCCTACGTACAACTTGTACGTAGTACATCTTTCGACTGAACAAAGCGACCGTTCCGCTGAAGGATTTACGAGCAACTTTTCAGTATGTTATAAAGTACTCTGTGGAGCAACTGTACTTTCTTTGTGCATGTGTAGCAGGCTACGCATTTGAACTTTGAACGCTTTGATGTGCGCTCGAAAAACCGAAGCCGTATGGCAAAATGGAAATATGTATTCCAACTTTGAACATATTATACCCAAATTCGTGCCTCACAAGTATTCAAATATAGTTGCTGTGTCTGTTTCCGGCTTTAGGGTATATAATATATATTCTATGGTTTGACGTTTGACCGTTCGCTATTTCCGCCATACTTCGGTTTTACTCTGTCTTTCTGTCTTCTTTTTCTCTGTGTCATCGACGCGCGTTTACAGAAAGGCAAAATACAATAATATTATTTTAAAGATTCTAATAAATAAAACTTGTCCAAGATGGTTGACCAAATTGAAATGGCTTTAGATGATATTATAAAAGCAAACAAGAAAACACCAAGAGGTGGAGGAGGCGCTGGACGAAAATTCAATGCCACCAGAAAACCTGGTGGCGGCCGTGGAGGTTCTGGTGCTGGTGGTGGGTTTAGAAATGGCCGCACGGGGAGCGTGTTACGTGGAAGAAACCGTGGCGGTATATCTAAATCAGCAAATTACACAAGGGTAAATTATTACTTAGATGGTTATACAAATTACAAATGGCGGACAAACGTGGTGAAATGACGCATCTTGTTATACATTACACTCAAATATATGGACGATCAAGTTGCAATGATGACTCGGTTATCTCTTTGGCCAACTTTTAAGTAGCAGCAGTTAAACACTGCTTAACGTATTTTCGCTCTTGCTAACCTAGATCATAGGATCTAAATTTGGCTTCGAAAAAGCACTCCAATGTTAAATACTCGTTTGTCATGTTCTACAATGTTTAGACTGGAATATTTTCGTCTGAGAAATAACTGTCCAGATGTTTGGCATCAACAGCTATCGAAATGCATCAAACAATTACAACACTTCAGATGTCACCTTTTTGGGATCCCTGCGATTCAGCCTAAATATTCACTGATTTTGTGGAAGTGCCAGGATAACATAACCTGGTGGGAATGTGTCACCGTGTTGTCTTCACCATGGAGTCTTATAAGGCTCTGGGCTGCAGGCATGGGAGACAAGGAAGTTTGCTGTGGTGTTCATTCCTGACTTGATCTATTTGCAAGATGCAGTACTAAAATCAACGCGAGTGTGTGCCAGTCAGTGCTAAATTAAGAACTTCATTAAAATGTGGGACAAATTAATCCATTTGTAATGCTTTGAGCAAAAGTCCTTTTATTTTTTTGTCAATATTGTTTTGTAATCACATTGTAAAATTTTATATTGTTACAAAAAATGTAGCAGTGTATGTAACTAATTTGTATGCCACACTATTACACTTGGGTGTAATCATGTTCAATGAGGCATTGAGCGGCCAATCGGCAAGCTCTTTGAAGGACCACCTATTTCAGGGCGATGTTAACAGCGCATGGAAACATGACATGTTCAATGACTTTGGTGAAAGGAAGATTCAGAGAAATGCCATGGCGGCTATCACAACTGGTCCTACTAAGTTGTTAGTATCCAATCTGGATTTTGGAGTCTCTGATTCAGATATACAGGAGCTGTTTTCAGAATTTGGTATTCTGAAAAGTGCAGCTGTACATTATGATAGATCTGGAAGGTCTTTAGGTAAGCATAGCTCATTAAATGTGTGTTGTTTCTATCTTATTGAAATGGCTTTATACTAGTAATTACAACCACACTGTAACTTCTATTTTAGGTACTGCTGATGTAGTGTTTGAGAGAAAAGCCGATGCTCTGAAAGCCATGAAACAATATAATGGGGTGCCGTTAGATGGGAGAGCAATGAACATACAACTAGCAACATCTGAAATCAGCACCTTTAGAACTGAAGAAAGAAGTCGTATTGGCGGTGGCAGCAGTGGTGGTGGTGGTGGTGGACCAGTTAGGAGAAACATAAATAGAGGTAGTTATCATTTGTTTGTGTCATTGATGCATTTTTAATTATGTTTTTTTTTGGTAAACTAAAATGACATTTGGATTATGGTAAAGAATAGATCAATTTGCCTCATGAGTGTGCGATATCTGTCTAGCAGCTAGACTTTTAATTTGATGAGCAGAGAGCACATTATCAGTAAAGTGAAAACATTGCAAGATAGCACATGCTATTGTTTACGGTCACAGATGTCTGATAATAACAAATAAATATAAAATCCTTTGACTTCTATGGTAAAATATCTCATACATAACATTTAAATAAACACTATTGTTTGTACAGGTGGAGCAAACAGAAATCAAGGTGGAGGTGGATCACGTGGCAATGCACGCCGTGGTGGGGGCGGGGGCCGTGGAGGAGCCGGAGCAGGCCGTGGCAAGCGTCCTGCGCCCACTGCTGAACAATTGGATGCAGAGCTTGATGCTTATGTCAAAGAAATCAAGTGAAAGATTAATTAATATAAGTGTAGTGCAAAAGACACTAATTTAAATAAGTTTAGAATAATACTAACGGACTCTTCAAGATTGACAGCAGATATTTTATGGTCAGACACAAAAACAGTTATCTACTAACATTATGTTAACTGATAACGATAAAATTGTGGAATTGTTATTTTGATTCAATGTTAAACAATTTAATAAACATGACTTTGGTACACATTGACAAATTGTTAATTTAAGTCCAACATTTACCCTACTTTGTAATCTAGCTAAGTTAAATATTCCTTTGACGATTTTGTTTCTGTGAAGTACTTATTTTTAAATCCCTAAGGCTGTCTGTCCACTGGAGCGGAGAGGAGAGTAGTGGAGTAGCGGTGTGCCAATATTAACCAATGGAATTGTATAAAACCTCCGCTCCGCTTCAGTGGACAGGGATTTGCGAACTCGTTTAAAAATCATACAAAATGGGGAAGCGGAGAGAGGATGCAGAAAAAACCAGCAGTATTGCAGCAGTATTGCTGCGGGGCCCGAGGGAGGGGGAGTAGTGTGCCACCGGCCAGTGCGTGCGCCGGCTGGGCGAGTATATACGGGGTGTCAGGGGCATCGACGCGAAGCCGGTTACCATGGATTCAGTACATGATTCTGAACCCGCCTGCGTTGAAATTTTTCGTCAGCTTTTCTATGAAACAGCAGATTTTTTTTTAAATAACCGACGATTTACTTACACTGGTTTCTAGTTATCATATTTTTGATAATATGAATATATAGCCTCATATAAACTTCGATTATGCTCTACTTTGTATCTAAATTTATCTAATTATTTACTGTTTATTGTGAATTACAGAGATTAAAAAAAAGACGATTGTTACTTTCGACCCCGAGACCAGGGCGAAAGTAACACGGTGTGGGTCGAAATTAATATGATAAAGGTGTATGTTATCAATATGAAATGCAATACCAATAGACAGATCTCTTGTAAAGGCCTTGGAGCCCTTGGATCGCTCTATCGCGTCCTTTATACGGTTTGTATTATAGTAGCGAAGGTCTCGTTTCAAGGTCTTAGAGATCCGTCTATTCAGCCGCCGGTATTTGAGCGCATCGTCTGAAGACTCGAAGATCATCTCGCGCCTCTCCTCCATGAACTGTAAAGTAGCATTCAGATGCTTCTGGTTTTGATTAGTACGACGGGTCTTGAAGATCTTAGACCCGATTGTATGGACAGTTTTCATTATAATCGTCCACGGAGCTCCCAAGATACTCGAAAGCGGAGCATGGCAGCGGAGTTGCGGACAGTGTCTGTCCATTGATGCGGAGCGAGGTAGCGGAGTGGAGTTACGGACTGTGCGGAGCGAGGTAGCGGACTGTGCGGAGCTAGACCGAGTTTACGTATTTTTCCGCATCGCCTCTCCGCTTCCCCGCTCCGCTTCCCCACTCCGTTTTCCCACTCCGCTTCCTCCGATTACCTGCTCCGCTTCCCGGTTTTGTATGAATTTTTAAACTAGTTTGCAAATCCCTGTCCACTGAAGCGGAGCGGAGGTTTTATGCTATTCCATTGGTTAGTATTGGCACACCGCCGCACTCCGCTCCTCTCCTCTCCGCTCCAATGGACAGGCAGCCTAAGACCCTTACCATACCGTGATCACTCTGGTTTTCAACGCGTTGATCACAGTATCATCATTTAATATTTTCCTTCTTAGTCAACATAATGAAGTCAGTTTCATTTTTAGTTGCACCATCAGGGCTCTGCCAGGTTCACTTTCTAAAGAAGGAGCTCATCATAAAGAGGCCTTCCTTCTCCATAAAACTGGCTAGTAGGTCAAGCAACTCCGCTCCACTCCGCTGCCATTCTCCTGTCCGCTGCCTCGCTCCGCTTCAATGGACAGGCACACTAAAAAGGCAGGACCACCATCAGGGATTTTAATATTGATTACACAAAAAAAAAAACGAAATTTGTCGCCAAATATGTGTCATTGACTCTGGCAGGCCCACCAACAGGGATTTTAATTTTGATTACACAAAAAATTAGTCGCTAATTTGTCGAAATTTGTCGCCAAATATCAGAATTTGTCGGTCACTGATTCAAAAGATATAAGGGTTTATAGGTGGCCGATCTGGAGAGAGTCTCCCCAGCAAAGAAAAGAAAAGAAAGAAAGAAAATACATTTATTTAACACAGACTAAAAACACACACAATATAATTTACACAGCAGATAAAAATGAAAAAACTAATAAAAAGTGTAAAGTGCGATGTAAGCAGAAATTTGATGGGGAGTGTGCCTCAGGGCTGCGCCAAAAAGCCCCAGTTCAGCAAAAATGCCAGACAACTTTATGTGCAGCAGGTCCACATTTATATCTCAAAAACTAAGGCACCTAGCGAAGATCTGTTTTCTCCCATATTTTGTCGTTAATTTGTCGAAATTTGTCGCCAAATATCAGAATTTGTCGGTCAGTGGTTCAAAAGATATAAGGGTTTATAGGTGGCCGATCTGGAGAGTCTCCCCAGCAGGGCCACATTTATATCTCAAAAACTAAGGCACCTGGCGAAGATCTGTTTTCTACCATATTTTGTCGTTAATTTGTCGAAATTTGTCGCCAAATATCAGAATTTGTCGGGTCTTAGTTTAGGAGATTATAATGAGTTCAATTAGTAAGGTATAGTCCAAGAGCTAGATCGAAGAGTTCACGAAAAATTGGCAAGAAAAAATATTTCTATTAATATGTGTAATATACTTATAGTTTTATCGGTCTACAGTCCTTAGAAATGTCCGAGAGACATAAATTCTCAATTAAATACATGTTTTTATGTTTTAAATAATAGTTTAAAGTGGCTTAAACTTTTTTGAAAACATTAAACCTTGCTCTTGGTCTATTTGGTGTCAAGATGTACAGTCGCATGCAACTGTTTTATGAGTGTGTTTTTTTTATGTGTGATGTTATGTTATGTACCTATTGTCACTACATAGGTACACAAACTTAAAATTTCAGATACAATCTAGATACCTATTAATAAGGTACCTACTAAATGGTTCGTCCTAAATGAGCATATCCTCGCGAGGCATATACAACATGTAACTGGAATAATGCACACCCTGCCCGATACACCCCAATTAGAAAATTAGGTTACAGTCATAATTTATGCACTGAAGCACGTAAGTAGTGTTTTTTAATGTTCCGTACCCAAAGGGTAAAACGAGACCCTATTACTAAGACTCCGCTGTCTGTCTGTCTGTCACCAGGCTATATCTCATGAACCGTGATAGTTAGACAGCTGAAATTTTCACAGATGATGTATTTCTGTTGCCGCTGTAACAACAAATACTAAAAAAAACAGAATAAAATAAATATTTAAGGGGGCTCCCATACAACAAACGTGATGTTTTTGCTCGATATTGATAACGGCAACAGGTAGACGCTTGAAATATTCACAGAATATTTAGTTATATATTCACTTTAAAAATAAATAATTAAAATAAAACAAATTATTAAGGGGGGCTGCCATACAACAAACGTGATTTTTGACGGTTTTTTTGCCGTTTTTATAGATAATGGTACGGAACCCTTTGTGCGCGAGTCAGACTCTCACTTAAAAAAAAATTGCTATCCTAATTGTAGCCAAATAATATATGGGCATCGACGGACTACATTGGTAGGTAGCGCCTCGGTATTTGTATCTAAAGGCACACACACAAACACGCTATTGACGTGAAAAATCAAAGTAACTTACATATTAATCTGCAATAATACGGTGCGGCGGCGTCCCTTTTCAAAACACTCAACTTTTTTACACAAACAAACCTCGCTGTACTCCCGGTGGAGGAATAAAGAAAAAATCCTTTAGAGCAAGTTTGTTTATTTACCTATTCTTTTTTAAGTACTTTGAGCGGCGCGAACGCCGAAGCGCGGCGCCGCGGCGCGGCGCTTCGGCGTTCGCCGGTGACGTGCAGCAGGGGAAACCCTCGTTCTATCTCGCACTTTTCCCCGTTTTTGTAATTGCGGAATACCTATAATAGAGATAACAGCACTCGAGTTCGTAACTATTCATAATAAGTACCACTTTAATTAAACTGGCTGACTTTAACTTACGTGACGGGCAACTCGTTATAAGTAGCTCGTCTGTAGTGTACACGCGCATCTATCTCTTTCTTACTTACCGTAAATGAAAGAGAGCGCAGCGATCTATTTGCCAGCGACTAAGTGGTATATGCACATTGTGTTAGAGTCTGTCAAGCGAGTCTAGTCCCATGAAAAAGGCGGCAAATTCAAAAATCTTTCAGGTGTCAACACTGATATAGCACGCTGAAAACTTGTTGATACTTGAATTTTGATAAAAAAATTACTTGGGATAAATTAAAAAAAAAGCATTTCAATGTACGTATTTATTCATCAGAACTAAAATCAGAATCAAGAAATTCAATGCCTTCAAATGAGAAATCACTGTCAGTAGAATCATTACGCACAGAAATGATGAAGGGTTCCAACTCGGTTTCGGATATCCTGTCTCTTACTTTATACTTATTTTCGACACTAATAGTGTGATCTGTGCATTTTTTCCAATCATTGGCTGTGACACTATTAAAGCATTCTTTTATAAGGTTCTCCATTTCTTTACCTGGAATCCCTAAGTTTTTGCTGGCTATTTTTCTTTTAGCCAAACTCCATATGAGTTCAATTGCGTTCAGGTCACAATGATATGGCGGAATTTTCAAAACCTCATGGCCATGTTGTTTCAAAAATTCTTCAGTTTCATACATTGGAGTTGTTTTATGTTCATTCACAAGGCACATAAGCTCAGCCTTTGTAAAGAATTCTTCATAATGAATTCCATTTTCAGTTAGCCATTTCTGAATGTCAGCCTTTAAATCATTCATAGATGGTGGCTTATTTATTTGTGTTACATGGTAGCTAGCGTTGTCCATAACAATGACACTGGGCTGACTTAAATTGGGTATTAATTTTTCACGTAACCATTTCATAAAATTATTTCTGTTCATATCATCATGATAATCTGCCATTTTTGATTTAGTACTGAATACCAATAATGCATTGGGAACAAAACCTTTTTCGGATCCAGCATGAACAACAATATGTCTTTTGCCTGACGATATTTTGTCAATTACACCGCTTGTTGATGGCCCTTGCCATGATTTTTTAACTTTATAATTTTGGTGGACATAGGTCTCATCAAGATAAACTATTAATTTTCCTTGTTTCCGCTTTTCATCAATAGCTCTGAGATACCTATGTCGCCATGCAGCTAGTTCATACTTTTCAATAAGAAGAGATCTCTCATTTTTATTTTTTTTTAATTCCAATCCATTTTTGAGTAATAATTGTCTCAATGTTTCATGACATCCAGTAAATCCAATTGACTCTCTTAAATCTGCAAGCAAACTTCGTAGAGTTGGAACTTGCTTTTTCACACAGTAAAATTCATTAATTTTATTGCGTATGGCTGATAAGTCAAAATTATCCAGATTGGCTACAGTTGGCTGTCGTGGACGTTTTTTCCCCGGTGTGTTCCACTCGCCTTGGTTAATAGCACCTTCTTTTTTAATTCTTCGCAGTGTTTTCACACTTAAATCTGAAAGTTCAATATGTCAGTTCAGTATCAAACGCACAAATTTTATGATAATATTTGTAGAAAATGCAAACAATGTAAACAAATAAATCTGTACTAACCTGTCATAGCAGCAATTTTTGTCAAATAGTCTGTTTCAGATTTCATTTTTTTATTCTCATATATGGCTATGACTTTCTTAACTAAATTATCAATTGTGCTTTTTATTAATTCATCATCCAAGGTGGCTGAAAAAAGATGACAACAATCTCTTATAATACTTTTCACTTATAGGTGCCCCATTGAGATTCAATGTCATGTATACGACGTCTGAATCTAAACCAAAACCGAAATCGTGATCACATCATAGTAAAATAAACAAAATTAGACAATTGTGCTAAAAGTATCAACATTTTGTAGCCAACCTACCTGTTGTTGAAACAATTTCATCCAAAAGTCGTCGTTTTTCTGTTAACACGTCATCAGATTCAATCTTTACATGATTATATTTATTAATCATTGTAAACAGCAGGCTCCTGACACTACTTTTAATAGGTTTTGGCATTATAACATTAAAAAATTCAACAAAAACCGGAATGCTTCGAGGTTAGAACAGAAATTGTGACAATCTGTTTGACAGATAATAGTATTGCCATTATAAGAAATCAGTAAAATGGTTGTGGACTCGACTCGCTTGACAGACTCTAGATAAATAATTACATATATTTATTGTAGATTTGTTTATAGGTAATGAATACAGCTTTCCTTTGGTGGTTGAAATTATAGAATAAGTTTATATTTATTTAATTCGAAACAAACATTGCTCAATATGACGTCATAGATACTGTCTAGAAACTACATAAAGTATTTTGTACTTGCTTGTACCACTGGGAAATTGAATTCTTTAATATCTTTTTAATTACACACCGACAAAATCTGTAACTTGGCGACAAAATATTGGAGAAAACAGATCTTCGCTAGGTGCCCTAGTTTTTGAGATATAAATGTGGCCCTGCTGGGGAGACTCTCTCCAGATCGGCTAACTATAAACCCCTTATATCTTTATGGCTTATTGAGAGCTGTCTGATGTAAGCAAGTTTTAGTCAATTATACTAAATTATACGAATACTAAATTATTAGCAGTGAACCAGCGTTATTAACGTCGTCAAAATTTGTAGCACGTCTATCTACCTTAAAAATTAAGAAAGTATCGTCAGCAAATGACACAATTTTTGTGGTTGATTTTTTAATAAATGGAGCATAGACGTATAAAAATATACGTTTAAGAAATGGAGTAGATCCTTAGAGTAATAACTAACAGTAGATCATTGATTTATCCTCTCTGCTCGACAAGATTTTGACAAGTGACACATCAGCTGACTCGACGGGGTGTTGCGTATTACTTCATGAAATTCAGGAATTTACATCAACTTTCAGCATTTGAATTTATTAAGAAACATATGTTACCGCGCCTATTTTATACAATAAGTTTGTGGCAAATATCTTTAATTATATGTTGAAGTCAGTCAAACCGCGTCAGTACACTAAGAAAGTTGCATAGAATAGGTATTACTACACCTATCCAAAAGGTAGGCTATTTAAATTCGCTGAAACTATGTACATTCACAACCTACTCTCTTGCTGCAAATATGCAAAAGGGAATAATAAAGATATTATCATTCTCTCTGCATTCTTACTTTTACCATTTTTCATACATAAACTCTTCGATCAATAATGCACATAAACTACATGAAAAACACGATCAAATCTTGATAAAAATTACTGAAAATTGTGTTGCGACGTGACACTTCTTAGTGCTGCCCGTGTACTCAATTGTCTTATTTCGATTCAAAAGTTGCATTCATCCTAATCGATACGTGCAATAAAATCTATACATATAAAATGCTTTGTCCTGAATGACTGACTGACTGATCAACGCACAGCCTAAACCGCTGATCGTAGAGACTTGAAACTTGGAGGGTGTGTTCTTTGTATGACGTAGGCATCCAATAAGAAAGTATTTTCCGAAATTCTACCCCTAAGGGGGTGAAAAAGCGGGGCAAAGTTTGTATGGGACAACGTGATTCCTTGGTCCAATCTACTTCAAATTTTGCATAGGTAAACATTCTTTAACAGAATTGATGGAAGACATATTTCGTATTTTATTGAAATTCATCCCCTAAAGGGTTAAATAGGGGTAGAAAGTTATTTTGGTAGTGATTTGCTTCGAAGTTGATATCAATACTCCTTAGTGCTTTTGATTTAAATTACATTTTATTTTGACACATGTTTGATAACTCCTCAACTCAATCCGATTTTATTAAAAAAAAGGTTGAACTCACATAATAGCTTGGTGCAATGCAAATACTCTTTAAAATTGGATTGTCTCGAAAATCACCGTACTATTTTAGCTTTAGGCTGCCTGTACACTGGAGTGGAGACGAGAGGAGAGGAGCGGAGATGTGCCAATATTAACGAATAGAATCTAAGCTCTGGACCGGAGTTTATAAGGTAGCGGGAGTAGACTTAAATATTAACGAATAGAATCTAAGCTCTGGACCGGAGTTTAGATTCATTTGGTTAATATTGGCGCATCTCCGCTCCTCTCCTCTCTTCTCCGCTCCAGTGGACAGTCAGCCTCACAGAGGTCTATATTAATTTCTAGGATTCCCCTTACTTCATCAAATTACCTCTTCGAATTCAAGAGAGTGCTAGAGACGAGCTACAAAGCTAAAGGTCATAATGTAGCGGGAGTAGACTTAAGGGAAAGCTGCTTCTCCCACGGCAAGTTGTATGTGGCATGCTCCAGAGTACGCGTTAGAGTAGCCTGGTGATACTAGCACCCGAATGAAAAACAAAAAATATTGTTCTTTATATGTTATAACAAAATTAATACCAACGTAAAAAACCAATAAAAAATCCGATTAGAACCATTTTCAACTTCTGCGCGGACGAAGTCGCGGGCAAAAGCATAAAAAAGTAGTAGTTAAACTGAATAAAAACTCTTTGGTATATTTCCCATTAATTATTTTATTTTTGATGGTATTCATTTTATTTGTAAGTATATACACGTATATTGTGGATAGGGGAGTAACTTTTTAGGGTTCCGTACGTACGAATGAAAAAAGAACCCATAAAGGATCACAGGTGTGTCGGTCTGTCGGTCAATCTCAGCCAATTTGCTCCGAATCTACTGGACCGATTAAGTTGAAATTTGGTACACATATAAATTTCTGTGACCCAAATACGGATGTGTAACGTAAATAAATGTATTTTGATTATGGGGTGGGGTCACTTTTAGTAGCAAATTAGAAAATTGGAAAAAAAGTTTTGCAAGCTATACCGTGTGACATATCAAATGAAAGGGCTTGTTGTGAGGGTCACAAAAAAAATATTTTAATTAATCTGTAGCGGCATCTACATCGCTACATGCGAACTACGCATCAAAGTCCTGACGACACATAACATCCTGACGTCACACAAATCCTGCATCGCGCAATTAGAGTTTACCGCGCGATAAACATAATATATAGAATCTCCCAACTTTAAACCTCTGGGCAGTTGCCCGCCAGAAATCACACCCGTCTGGTCGGAGGATCCTCCCTTTTCTATGGGGGATGAGTGAACTTTACACCCTGTTCCTCATACCCCTAAAAATCTATATTATTTTTGGAACGAAATTCTTAACGCGGCTTGCGGTAGGAGTAAACTGGCAGAAATCGTCATGCGAAAAGTGTTCATACTTGCGACTGTCTTCTACTAATTTGATAGAGAGAAAATGTGAATTTGGTCAAAATGTAAATCCAAGATGGTGGCTGCGAAAATTTTAAACTTTTTCATCATGGGTATCGTTTTCATAGTTTTCGAGGGTGCTAAAGTCGATACTTAGGTCAAAATGTAAAGCCAAGATGGCGGATGTGAAAAATGCGCTTGAAATCATACGTGAAAAGGGTCCCCTGACCGTACTGTTTACACTATATCGATGAAAATTTGGAAAAAGATGTAATCTCTGCACCGCTAAGCATTGGTGCAGTGAAATTACGATAAACATAACTAGGTGTGGCATTCCGCATACAAGTAACCGATGGATGAAAAAAAAAATGCTCATAAAGCGTGTATTGTTGGATCTTATTATTGAATAATAATTGATACATTAATGTTTTCTTTTTTTAATTTCTTTTTTTAATTAATTCATATATTTCTGAGGTTCGTCCCACACGAAAAGAAGCAAAACCACTTAATATTTTTTTTTATCGTTTTAATTGTCTTAATTAAAACAATAAAGATGTGTGACTTTGCGTTTTAAGTAAATATTTTTTGAGATACGGTTTATTTTCGGCTACCGGTTGTAACCGAAAATAACCCGTATCTCAAAAACCACAGAGTTAACTTTCTTTTTCATATTTTATCGAGAAATACAAACTTATTTTTGCAGCCGATAAAATTGATGCTGTGCAATGTGCGTGCATAAATATTAATTCACACTACGGAACCCATCAGTGTGCGTAGTCCGACAGTAGTAGTAGTAGACAGTAGACTTAGTACACTTGGCCAGTTTTTTTAATATCGTTGGAAAACCACCACAAAAAAAAAACTACTCAATCTAATAAACAAAAACTACCAAACTCACAAAAAAGCGGGTAAGTGCGTATTGGACCACGCACAATGTAGGGTTCCGTTGTACGGTTCAACTGCTGAACCGATTTTGATGAAACTTGTACTGTTTCCTAAGTTGAGAGATACTTAATCCAATAAAAATAGAAAGACTACGACCCTATTACGAGTTTCGGAGAAATGCGTGGACAAACATACATAGATACACTTATGAAATTTGGCACACGTGTTTAGAAGGCCACATAGAGTAACTTAAATGAATATTGTGCAATTTCAACAATATTAGATACATACGTATTGAATTGATAACCGTTTATTAGAAGCCGGTAAAAAGAAAAGTAAGATGGGGTCATGCTTCGGAAGGAACGATAAGCTGCGAACTAATGGTCGTTACTAACATTGGAGCTTGGAAAGCGGTAAAAAAACTGACATCAGTGTTTGGTTGATAGGTCTTGCAGCTCACACGACAAGAAGAAGAATAGGAACACATGTAAAAGCGTGTTGGAACCAGAGCGTTTTTAAACAAACAATGTATTCTTTGATTTTATCATCCATGGAATGTATGACATGACATTATCGTGCATTCAATTCAATAAGTAAATAACCTGTCTAAAATATCGATACCTCTGCATAATATGGCACATCACTACCGATACAAAAAAAGTGGACAGCATGGCTAGGCTACTGCCGCGCGCGCGCGCCAACCCGTTGAGTACCGAACGACCCCCCGCGGTGACAGATTTACGACCGCACTTAAATAAACAAAACACTCGGGGTTTTTTGTTTCGCCTCCGGTGTTATCGCTAGTTGATTTGGGTTCGTGTTTAGACAAATGATTCTTTGTAATACTTAGAAATGTCGAGTGGAACCCTTTGAATTCATAAATACGCATTGTAATCGACGGCTGCGCCGTTTAGTGATAAGACGATTTGTGATAAAACTACTGTTCCAATTTACACGAAATTTTGCAGGGTACATTATGAATAGATAAGTTATATAAAGAGAGCATTTTTTACAGATAAACACAGTAAATAAAAACACGAAAAATTACGACTTTTGAATAGGTACTAACCGTCTGTTTACGTAAAATTATTTTCGTGTTTTTAAATTTACGATGTTTATATTTTAGTTCATTTATCGTTTATAACGATATTTGAACTATTTATATGAAAGAAAATAAGCACTTACCAGCGATTACAGACACAAATCACTCACAAAACAACACCACAATCACTTTTTCCACAGACACTTTTGCTCACATGTTTTTGGTTGCCCAAAATAGGTATCAAACGATGTTATTTAGTGTAAATATTATTCACTACGATGTAAAAACTACTTAGTAATGCAATTAATATCACTTCCCGTCGATTTACACAAGAAAACCATTTAAAATAACGAAATACATGCGGACCGAGAACTCATGACCAGCGTAGTTTGACTCGCGTCTGACGTGCGTGAACTGTCAATTTCAAATTTTTTTTGCAATTTTTTCCATGAATATTTTTGTCTGCCAATGATTTAGTCGACGAGACCGTCAGGCCCATAGAGAAATAATCCACAGACCAGATTAGCACTTTACAATAATAGAAATAGAGATTAAAGCCGCTTGTACATGCCAAAGGGGGTCGTGTTTGCATGACCAAATGTAGATGACAGTAGCCGACCGGTTGCAACCCTTATAACTATATATCTGTCCTTGTTTTTCACACTGAATTTGTCATAAGTATAAACAGTTTAACTAGACTGAAATTTCACGCTCCCTCTATGCTTTAGTTATTACCTCAGAGTAATCTGAGGTTATTACTGCTATTAATCTGAGCTCTGAGGTAATAGTCAACAAAGCTCTCTAGGAAACCACACTTTCATAATCAACGTTCCAGTGACGTCATTCGCAACTTTAGTAAAAATTTCAAATGTCAACATGTTACGGTTCAAGAATCAGAATCAGAATAACATTTATTTGCCTACTTTGTGTATTTACAAAATATCTCTGTGGCCGGTGGGCCGAACAGAGGTGAGTCAGCTAACTTATGTCCTAATGGATCTATGTTTGCTGTGTTCTGTTTATTCGCAATATTGTGAGGCTATACAAACAAAGTACGTGTTTTATTTATTTATGTTGTGTTCTTACAGTATTTACGACTTTACGGTTCAAGAGATTGCTTTTGGGGTACGGAACCCTGGAAATGTTAGAACATTTTAATTTCGCGAATCATATTAAAACATAACACTGACCTGCAAACGTAAGAAAATTTTAATTTTGCGGGCTACGTTAGCGCATCTCGTCATCATCATCTACGTTAGCGTTGCGCTTGCACTCGGCAAGCGACAGTGCCGCTTAAAGAGTCTATGGTGCCGCTGCAGTTGCAGTTTTTATTCCGAATCCATCGTAGAATCAATCGTTGTTCTACTATGTTGATTTTACTATTTCATTATATCTTTTATCAAAGATAAGATAGTGTAATACCCACCTAAGGCTGAGGGTTGGGAATGGATGGGTCCATTGAGATAGAATTTTTAAGTCTATGGTGCAATCCGAAACTTGGCAAGTACGTGAAGCTTAGACCATTAAAATGCTCTAAGACGTGAAGTTGTGAAACTTGAAACCACAAGACTAATTATTAAGTTGTGGTTGAAACTAGACTGTCTCTTAGGAGTTGATCCTGAAAAAGCGCGGAAAATTAAAAAAAATACTGCATGCATCACTTAGTATAAATAGGAATAAATTATTTTGATACTTGACAAAAATTATATCATAATTTTTTTCATTGACATAATCGGGGTCCTGGTCCTTTGGAAGCGGCACGAGGAGCGAAACCAGTTCACAGAGGCCCCTTAAACAATTTCAAATTTAATGTGACACTAACCGACGATTATCTCTGTATGCTTTACCTACGCAAGTGCACCCAAGGACAACCACCGGATGGTGCAGGACTATTGCAGAACTTGGAAACAAATATTATTAATGGGCTATGGATTTGGGTTGCTATTGTGGATTGGTTACTTAGAACTATGGAAGGAATATGCTATGTCCCCTGCCTGGAGCTATACTATGACGTGTTAAAGCTACCATTGTTCCATTATGAAAAAAAGGGATAGTGCTATTCGTTCCATACAGCACCTGACACTGGAACAATTATGGCTTTATTACGTCATAGTACTGCCCCTGAACAATGATTATTAGAATCTCCACGCTGGGAGCACACTCAATAATGGGGTCCCAAAACTGTTGCTAGCACATAGTAACGTAGCGACTAGAGGACAACATGTCCTGGCGAGCAGGACAATCCCAGAACACGGAACATGGACACAACACGGAGTATGGTCAAGACTCGTATCAGCATCTTCCTGGAATACTTCCTTCCTCCTAGCACATTTGCTTTTGCGAATCTCCAATCAAGTCTGCCAATAATCGGGAGGTTCCTGTACCGTATAAGGCGGGAGGAAACGCCCGGCTGTCACCACTGTGTGGATCACCCGGAGGACACGGTGGAGCATACGGTGGAGGTCTGCTCTGCTTGGGTGGAGCACGGCCGTGTCCTCACGGAGGTGATCGGCGGCGGTGATCTCTCGCGTCCGGCCCTGGTTCAGGCCATGGTCCGGAGCGAGAGTGCATGGGAGGCCGTCACTTCCTTCTGCGAAGCAGTAATGCTCGCGAAGGAAGAGGCGGAGCGCGCGTGGGAGAGGCAAGATTCGCGGCCTCGCGCCCCTAGTCGCCGTAGGAGACGCCCAGGGCGTCGGGAGTTGCGAGCCGACTTCCGGCCACCGTAGGCGCGGGCTTGCGGACGGTGAGCAATGGGTAGCTCGCCGTCCGATAAGGACCAGGCCCGGGTCGACGGCGCGTTGTGTTCCACGCGCGCCTCAAAGAGATGTCAGCACCAACTGACGGGGTCGGATATCGCGGCCCCGGCACTCAGGTAACGGAAGGAACACGCGTGGGTTTTAGTCAATAAAAGTTTAACACACCCCGATCCACCCAGAGGGGGAGAAGTTATTTGATAATATCCCTACCACAAAAAAAATAAAAAATAAGTCGGCCTATAAAGGCAAGTCAGAGGTGAAGAACAAGACTTTTTCCGTGTGGTCGCTACTGCCCAACAACTCGCCACATGCTGCCCTGCGGGGTGTATGTATCTCTCTTGGTCTGGCTCCTCACCCTAGACCTGTTTCTGCAAAGTAAACTCCACCAACAGACCCACAGTTCAGGAGCTCGCACCAACACGACGTCAACGTAGAGATACGGCATTATTATTATTATGTTTTTTTTTTCGTATACTCTCCCACTGCTGGGTCTCCCCCATACTTTGCCATTCTTCTTTGCCTGCTGCCTTTTCCAGACAATCAGTCAAGAAAGAGTCTATTACAAAAATAACTAAGTAAAGTTATTATTGTTCATTGTACACATTTACAAAAAAAATAAAGTTACATTATTAAAAGGACAGCTTATGTATCTACATACCAGTGATTGGTGAAAATTTTCCTAAATACTGCCACTGGGTTTGAATGGAACCAAATTGTATACAAATTATCTGCAAATAAACTATTTATTACTTTATGCTTTTATGATAAATTTAAAATGAGTTTGTTTTTACGGTTTTACGCTAAACCAGCTGAACAGATTTGGATGAAATTTGGCATATGGGTAGACCATGACCTGGGTATCACATACATGTCGTAAGATACTTTTTATCCCAATATTCTCACGGGATTGAGACTAATACTGGTGAAACCGTGGGGCGCAGCTAGTCTGAAATGAAAAAAAAAATTATGTGTGCAATTCACACGTGGTAGAAGTGAAACCTTAAAAAATGTAGGCCCAAGCAAACTCCCACTATGCCTTGTTGCAGAGCACAAAGAGAACCACGAATATAAGAAACACTGTATAATGCTTCCTATCTCATTTTCTCCCACGTTAAATCTTATGAATTTATGTGTCTGTCTCTTTTTACTGTCGCTTTTTCGTTTCATCGACTTTCAAATCACAACGATGCTAAAGAAGTTTTCACTTCAAAAAGAATGATACAAGATACAAGTAGATAGTAGATCAGTAGATACAAGTATCAAAACTAATTTTTACCGCCATACCTTCGGTAGCCCAAGTAAACGCAGTGGTTTTTATTTTAGTCTGTGCAAATTGTCATGGTTACAACCATAGACATATTTTCTATCCTATTGGTTACAACAAATACTCAAACAAATACAATACAAGATGGCAACACCACATAAATTAAAAATAATGTTGTAGTTTATTACTTGGTATTTTTCTTTTTTACAAACAAATTGCTAAATTGCTATCCAAAAATATAGATAAGTTAGGCTGAAGTGGTAACAGAAGTAGTTATTTCAAAATTAAATACTTTGCATGGATCTAAAACACCGTTCACCGGGTTTTAACTTTTCCGAGTTTTCCTATTTGGCGGCGGGTTATTATTACGTTTCTACAACTATTATCAGCTCGTATTTTATCTAAAGCAAGGCTGAACATGAATCTTTCAGGTAAGTTTATTCCCTAAACCATATAAAGTGTCAGTTGGTTGTAGTTGACATTTGTATTATTTGTAATTTGGCTACCTAGGCTATTGTTATTGTCGGCGTTTAACCTCAAAACTATACAACAACTCTATCATAAAACTTATGTTCAGTATGCTGTACATTGTGTACTGGTAAAATTTATCCATTGTTTATTTATTACCAGTTTTTGCCGCGGCTTTTCTCGCATTGTGGTCGGATATTATCATACGGGATCGTTCTACCGGGATAAAAGGTATCCTATGTCTTAACCCAGGGCATGGTCTACGTGAAAAGTAATAGATAGATAGGAAGACAGACATAGTTACTTTCGCATTTATAATATTAGTATGGATATTGTTTTTCTTCAGTTAATGGATTTTTGCTTTTGAACAATCTATCTGTATAATTTTCTTTATTCTACCTGTTCAAACAATCAAAGCACAGTTACTAAAATACCTGTTTCATCAAAATACTTTGTTTTATAAAATGTTATTGATGTTTAACAGATCCTTCCGATGATGACAGCAGTAGTGATGAGAGCATAACTACACCTGCCAAGCGTGCTAGAGCTGACACATATGGAGCATCATCTACCACCTCACATGGCTCTGGTGAGTACTAAACACTAAAGGGTAACACACTTAGGACAACTTTTTTTGTCTCTTCACAGCAAGTCATAAGTGCAAAATGTATAATAATACAGTCAAACCTGAGTAAGTAAGCGAGAAAACTCTATAAATGACAGTAATTGCCAGGTCCCATCATTTAAACCCTCTAAAACCTCTATAAGTGAGAAACAGAAGCCTATTTAAGAGAAAGTCGATTTGCTTGTCGACCTCCTGCCTGTACTTCTATGAGCGACAGTCGAGCGTAATTTAAGATCTGCTATTTATGACTCATTCTTAAATTTCGTGAAACTAACATTGTTTTTGTTCCTCTCACACTTTCCCAACCAGCATCAACCTCTATAAGTGAGAAAGGCTACTCTTGTACCTCTATAAGATAGAAGCTAGTTAGTGAGAAACCTCTATATATGAAAAAGAGATAGCAGTCCCTTGAACTCTAGCTTATCCAGGTTTGACAGGTTTCACTTTCTACAAAGCAGACATCACCCTAAGCTACATGTGGTTCATGTGTCAGGGAAAGAGTTACAGTCTAATGCAGCTGTGATTGACAATATTACAATTATTATTGTAACATTGAATAGCAAAATGATACAGACAACTAATTGCAGTCACATTTAATAAGATGAATGCATGGCAAGGCTCCAAATTACCGTATGCCAAATTCACTACAAAATTATATGTAGATCCAAATAACAAGGTACATATTTGTTTGGAGTAGTTTTATGAGCAATGAGCAAACAAAGAGTTAAATTCTTTTAATAATAATTCTATAAAATGATTTACTATTATTTATTTAGCACTTCAAGAATCAGATAAAGATAGCCCAGACACACCAATTACTGAAAATTATGGAAGTGATTTTCAACAGCCAGGGAAAGTAAGACAAAGCTATGGAGATCGAAGTCCTGAAGAGAACATTAGGTTAAGCAGAAGTAGTTTAAGTGAGAATTGTTCTTCACCCAATGATCAATATGATGATTATCGGCCAGTGTTTGATGAACCAGAAGATGGAGAAGGTTCTGGACGTCCTAGCTTCCCAGATTCAGGAGACACATTTTATAACAAAAATCCTGAACAAAACAAAGACCTTGAGGAGACATATAGTGGGGAATATTCAGAAAAATCCAAACGGATGATGATGAACATGGGATTTAAACCAGGAAAAGGATTAGGTAAATTTGAACATGGTAGAACACAACCTGTTGAGGCATCAGCACAAAAAGGTCGCCGAGGATTGGGAGCTAAACCATCAGCAGTGGGAGCTTTGCCTCAAGATATTAAAGAAAGCGCTGAGGAAGCAAAGCCTGAAGCAAGGGAGGAAGTAGTAAGTGGTTTAATTATATATATAATAGTTGTATAATAATAATAGTAGTATTGGCAATTGGCATACATTGTTTTGTCAAGCTAGGAAACATTCTTAATTATAATTCAATTTTTTAAACAAAATCAACTGATGTTTACCAA
Organism: Agrochola macilenta; assembly: GCA_916701695.1. Lineage (NCBI taxonomy): Eukaryota > Metazoa > Arthropoda > Insecta > Lepidoptera > Noctuidae > Agrochola > Agrochola macilenta. The sequence continues at coordinate 14,607,660 of OU753562.1, forward strand.
TGCCAATTTAGGCATTGCTAAACTTTAGTTTTAAGTAACTCACTGGACTTAAATAGACTATACTGATAGTCTATTTAAGTCCAGTGAGTTACTTTGATACTCATAATCTAACAAAATCTAAAACTAAAGTTAATTAATATATAATTGGCCGACTTTTCTGTTTGCAGTTATGGCTTGATCCTGCACCAGAGGAACCACCATCTGGTGATGTTTTGGAGAAATGGTTACGAAGAGGCCCAAAAAAAACCACAATTGATGATGAAACCCATTTTGTTGACCAGACAATATTAAAAGGCGTGTTAGAATCCAAAGTAATAAGTATTTTATATTACTTGATCCTTAAATGAATCGATCCGACTGGGAGTGGCCAATAAATAAATTCTACTTTGAGTTCATTACTGTCACCGAGAACGAGATGACGGCGCCGAAGTAGCGATACAACATTTACTATGGCCACGTTTCCACCGCACGTCCGTCACTCGAGCGCTAACTCGAACGGCTGGTGGCCGAAGTTTCGAGTAGTTTGGTACGACCGCTAGAACTCGACCTGAGATTGTGACGGGCCGATGTGTCGGCAAACTTGGCAATACAAAACACACTTGATCTTGTCCACACACTGCCGTCGGTCTGGCGCGGCGGACGAACGATCGCCGTCACCGGGACGTCTCGTTCAATTTGAATAATCTCGTTTCTCGGTGACGGCTACGGTGGACAAACGCCCTAAACTTAGGGTAATTTACGCCGTGCAAAGCGAGTCGCCTATGTTGCATTGCATTCGGTTTCAATACAAAATTTGTCTTTGCACCCTTTTGAAGTAATGATTCCGAACCCCGCTGCACGCAGCAGTGCTGCCGCGGCGCTGTTGCCTCGGCAGTGCTGCCTGCCGTGCTTATTCCGAGCTGCCTGCGACCTGCTGGTCGTTGTTGTGCCATCAGTTGTTTCACGTGTTATCGCTGTGATGAACGCCGCACTACCGCCGGTCTTCCGTGGCGGCATTGCTGCCGTGTTCGGAATGTAATCTCATATAAACCAGTAGAGACGCGGCAGCACCAGCACTGCCGCGACAGCACCAGCACTGCCGCGACAGCACTGCCGCGTGCAGCGGGGTTCCGAATCATAACACGCTGAATCTGAAGTCACATATTGCGTGACCAAATTACGCCGGGTTATACTCGCCCCTATCTTTTGGACACTCACATATTTAACTATGTTTTATGAAGTGAAAAAGAAGATACTTATTATTTTGCAGACAATTTTCGATAGTTTGGATGATGAGGATTTACGACATGCGCGGTTTCGTAGTAATCCCTATGAAACTATTGGTTCAGTGATATTCCTGAACAGAGCCGCCGTGAAGATGGCCAATATAGACGCTGTATTCGACTTTAATTTCACAAACCCTAAGAAACAAAATGGTGAAGATGCTGTAGATAAGAAAGAAATATTGTATTTTGCTGATGTATGTGCTGGTCCTGGGGGCTTTTCCGAATATGTGTTATATCGCAAGGGTTGGAGGGCAAAAGGTAATAAAATTTCACGATTGAGTGTCCAATTTATGTGATGTCGGAAAAACTACTTTAATGCCTCCACATATTGTTTTAGTGGAAACCATGTCAATAAGAAACAAGTTTTTGCATAGACTTTGTTTTGTTTATTTGCCTGTATAGTATGCTACATGTCTATAAGAACTTTACTTCTTTAACATCACCCACAACCTTGTGCACGAGAGGCAGGGTCTTAACCATTGGGTCATCAAAATCCTAACTATAAATGCGAAAGTGAGTTTGTTTGTTAAGCTTTCACGCTAAAACGGCTGAACAGATTTGGATGAAATTTTCCACTTGGGTTTACCATAACCTGGATTAGGACATAGGATACTTTTTATCCCGATATTCGTACGGGATCGAGACTTATGTGGGTGAAACCGCGGGGCGCAGTTAGTATTATTATGAAAATTGTTTTAATTATATGATAGGCTATTTGTTTTAGGTTTTGGCTTCACTTTAAAAGGACCTAACGATTTTAAACTATCTGATTTCTATGCTGGATCTGCTGAAACCTTTAATCCATTTTATGGAGTGAAAGACGATGGAAATATCTTTAATCCTGCAAATCTTACGTCATTAAAAGAGCATGTACTTAAACAAACAGAGGATAAAGGAGTACATTTTGTTATGGCTGATGGTGTAAGTATTTATTTTCTCCTCGTTTAATTAGGAATATTTGCAACAGATAAACACCAATAAAATATTTGTTTGTCCCACATTTTTCTTTACATTTTTGATAATTTTCGTGGATATTTCAGGGCTTCTCTGTAGAAGGTCAAGAAAACATACAAGAAATTTTGTCAAAACAGCTGTACCTATGTCAATGTCTTGCTGCTTTGATGCTTGTGAGAACCGGCGGCCATTTTGTTGTAAAACTCTTTGATGTCTTCACACTGTTTAGTGTTGGCTTGATTTACATCCTGTACAGATGCTTTGATAAAGGTAAAATAAATACTAATTATCATCAAATACATACTGCAATTTTATTATATCCAGTTTTCCTTTTTTTTGACGCGTTTCAACTGCCATCTTATATTTCAGTTTGCATTCACAAGCCAGTTACTTCGAGACCCGCTAATTCTGAGCGATACCTTGTATGTTTGTGGAAGAGGCTGGGGACTGAACCCGCAGAACAGCACCTCGCCTCCGTAAACTCAATACTATGGAGTGACGTCGAACGTGGCGGAGACGTATCACAACTTGTACCTTTAAAAGTCATAGAAGAAGATAAAAACTTTTTTGAATACATTTATAAAAGCAACTGCCTGTATGTATGCAGTCATGATAATTTATGGCCTGTTTCATATCGTCAGGATAGTCACAATCTATTTGATAAATTAACAAATGGACCAATATTTGTGTGATCTTTTCTTGCAGATAAGTTAACTGGAACTTATCTGGGGGTGGTGAAGCAGGCCATTAATCTCTTAAACATTAAAAAAAAAAACAAATACCTTCACATCATAATTATATTTTCAGACTTGGAGAAAGGCAAATTCAAAATTTACTAAAAATAGCTAGGTTCAGCAAAGATAAAAATTTAAAGGATACTACTACACAAGCAGAAATGAAAGAGGAGTGTTTAGCGTTGTGGAAAGTAAGTTATACTACTATATTGTGTATGTAATTTTGCTCATTTAGATGTACATGAGAGGTACAGGGAAACTCTTAGGAACCATTCGCTCTCTTTTGAATTGGCATTATTACATAATTTTTTGGTCAATTAAAGTGCGACTTGTCCATGAAAGTTAGTAAAATTGAGATGCTCCCACCGATGACCACAGATTAAAGCACAGATTACCAGATAGCGCACTCCATACAAAATGTTCAATACCTACTGCTATAATAGCCTACACCTTCGAGTCGCTAGACGCTGCGAACGAAAATATACCTAACCTTACAAGCTTAAAGTGAGTTTTGCTTTGTAACTGCGCGCCGCCGCGTGGTTATTGTGAATTGCCAGGGCTGCCTCTTTCGATAAAGATGTCAGTAGGTATTTATAGTACACTTTATGAAATAAAATAAAATGCTTTTTAATGTTTTAGCATGTTAGTTCCCTATGTGTAAGTACCAAATTTCAACTTAATCGGTCCATTAGATTCGGAGCAAATTGGCTGTGACAGACGGACAGACAGACAGACTCACGAGTGATCTATAAGGGTTTCGTGTTTTCCTTTTGAGGTACGGAACCCTAAAAACGATAGTAAAACAAATTAGATAGATAGATAAAACATTTATTCAGTGCATACAAAATACACACAAAAGCACAATTAAATATAACAAATTACATGAATATATGTATATAAAAATAAGATGCCAAAATATAAAAAACCGAAATATATGCGTACGAACGCGCCTGGCGGCTGTAGTCAACCCACTGAGAAATAGGTCGCGTGCGACCCGGCGGCCGGTAGGTAGTTAGCGCGCGTAAGTACATAGGAGTGCGTTATCTGGTAATCTGTGATTAAAGTTGCAAAAATACATATAGGTATATGTATTTTTGCTTGGAGAATGGTTTTATTAACGCGGGCGAAGCCGCGGTCAGAACCAAGTAAAATATAATATCTTTCTCATGGTACCTCATGGTATTCGAAAGAACTTGACTAATTTGTAAATTATTTTTAGTTACCTGATGCAGTGAGAACACAGCCAGAACGTCGAGGACATGACGATACATTATCGTCTATCAGATCCATGATAAAGAAGCCGGCATCAGATGCGGACAGCTTGTTTTCTTTTAAATCTAACATATTGAACAAACCGCCCAATTACTTAGAGAAATGCTCCGATCTTAAAGTGTATTTTAGAAATGTATTAGACTGGAATTTCGTGTTTTTAAGCAGTGGGAAAAATAGTCCGGATTTAAGAATATTCATAGGTAACATAATGTTTCGTATATTTTACTTGTGCTTTCTGGTGGTGCTGCTTTTTAAAATAAATCCTTAGCGGGGATGCGCTTGGCCTGCACCTCACCTTATGGTAAGTGATGATCATGCCAAAGATGGAAGCGAGCTTCACTCGGAATCCTCAACCACAGTTTTTGTTTTTTTGTTTGTGGCGTAAGATGCCATTTCAATTATTTTTATCCGACCGCGGCGTTGCAAAAGAACTAAAAGTGTTTCTCAATGTTGATTCGCAACTCAAAACTTCTGACCAGATTTGAATGTTGATCGTTTTGTCTTTTTATAAAAGTTTCTAATGCTGTTTTTTATCGTTTAAGGTTGTGGAGGCAAGCAAGTTTTTAAATTGGAATCGAATTCTTGGAGACCAGTCGTAGATTTACACCTGACGTTGCCGGCTAAAACACTGATATACGGAGAGGTACCACAATGACACCTACTACAAATTTTCTAATATTTGGTTTTCTTTCTTGCATGCTCCATCGCTTAAGTGGCAGTTTTACAAAGAAACGTACGAAGAAAACGTTAAATAACTCAAAGATTTACTTGATTTTAGGTTGTAAAAGAATATCGTGGACAGGGCAACAATCAAATCTATAGCAAGGCGTTGCACATTATAGACGCTTTGATGTTGGGTGGCGTTGATATCTCTGGCGACTCCCTGAGCGACAGGTTAGTCATTTTTAAGGTCTTTTTATCCTCACGAACGTACAAACTATATTAGACTATTATTATACCCTGAGGCTAAAATTAACTATGCTTGGAGAGGGGCCAGTTCCCACTTCGTTGGAAGACGGGGAAACTGGTCCTCATTAAGAAGCCGGGGCGCCCGGCGGACTCTCTGTCCGCTTATCGGCCCATCCTGCTGCTCGACGAAGTGGGCAAGCTCTTTGAAGTCATTGCAGGCCGCCTCGTTGGGCGGGTGGTGTCGGATTTAGCGGAGAGCCAGTTTGGCTTCCACAGAGGGCGCTCTACGGTGGAGGCCATCATGCGCGTGCGGGCCCTCACGACGGTGAATGCTGTGGCCCCGAAACGGCCAATGTCTTCAACACCCTGGCCTGGAGCTGCATCAGGGAGGGACACCGGTATCACCGGATGCTGAGCCACCTCTGTCGTGTGGTCGGCCGTCATCTACATACTGGTGACTACCAGGGAGAATAGAACCGGCGAGACATGTCCTGCGGTGTCCCACAGGGATCGGTCCTGGGGCCGCATCTGTGGGATATCGGATACGACTGGATTCTGCGCGCACATCGGCGTCGAGAACGATGAAGTATTTGGGCCTCGTCCTCGACAGCCGGTGGAAGTTCGTGGAGCTTTTCCGACGTTTGGCTCCCAGACTGGAGCGGGCCGGGGCTGCCTTGAAGCGGCTCCTGCCCAATCTAGGGGGTTCAAACACCTCCTGCCGGAGGCTCTACGTGGGGGTCGTGCGGTCCATGACCTTTTACGGGGCACCGGTGTGGGCGCTTTCTTTGAGTCGGCGGCCAGGCCGCCGGATGAACGCGTCCCAAAGGGTCAAGGCCATCCATCTGGTTCCATACCGCGCAGTCTCCGGTGCGGCGGCGAGCCTCCTTGCCTGATTGCCGCCATGGGATCTGGAGGCAAAAGTCCTCGCGCACATTTGGGAATGCCGCGAGGAGGCGTAACGCCGGGGCGTAACTCCGCTGCCGCGAGAAATCACGGCACAGTGGATAGCTCTGGCGGGATCTCATGGCGTCAGGGAGAGTGCGATTGTCGCAACCCAGTGTTGGGCACGCCACAATTTCGGCGATAAGTCCCCCTTTGAGGAGTGGCTAGAGAGGCGCCAGGGCGTCCTCACATTCCGCCTGACGCAGGTCCTCACCGGTCACGGTTGTGTCGGGAGGTTCCTGTTCCGGATAAGGCCGGAGGAAACGCCCGGGTGTCACCATTGCGTGGATCGCCGGGAGGACACGGTGGAGCATAGGTTGGAGGTCTGCCCGGCTTGGGCGGAGCACCGCCGTATCTTCGTGGAGGCGATCGGCGGCGGTGATCTCCCGCGTTCGGTCCAGGCCATGGTACGGAGCGAGAGGGCATGGGAAGCTGTCACGTCCTTCTGCGAAGCAGTAATGCTCGGGAAGAATGAGGTGGAACGCGTGAGGGAGAGGCAAATTTCGTTCCCTCACGCCCCTAGCCACCGCAGGAGACGCTCTGGGCTTTGGGAATCCCAGGCCGATTTCCGGCCACCGTAGGCGCGGGCCTGCGGATGGTGAGCAATGGGTAGCTCGCCGTCCGATAAGGGCCAGACCCGGGTCGACGGCGCGTTGTGTTCCACGCGCGCCTCAAAGAGATGTCAGCACAACTGACGGGGTCCGCTAGGGCCGTGACTACCGGGGTCGCGGGAAAGTCCGAAAGGGATACCGTGGCCCTTGGCAATATACAGGTAACTGAAGGAACACGGGTGGGTTTTAGTCAGTAAGAGTCTGACACACTGTCCCGCTCCGCCCAGAGCGGGGGAATTTATTTAACAATTTTCCACCGTACGTGTAGTACTTAAATGGTCGTTTAATTTATATATTTTTTCTTTATGTTTTCAGAATTAATCAATGTAATTTGTTTTGTTCCGCATTGAATAAACCATTTGATAATCAAGCTCTTCCAATAAGAACTAAGAGGTTGTACAATATGGAACAATTCGAATCGGCTGCTAGCAATTTAGAATATCGCGCCATGAAACGAGTGAAGACAGCGGTGACGATTAATACTCCAGATAGGATTAACAGAAACGATATGTTCTATGTTGTTGGATCCGTCCTATTTTTGAAAGAAATAAAAGGTAAAAAAATATAATTTTGGACACAGTTTGTATTGTTGATTTTTCGCCTCCATCTCATCTCAGTACTCGCATTTCGGCATACAAAAAAGATAAACATAACTTTAACGTAGAGATAAACCAAGTTCACACTTATGCATCTTTCAGATCCTTGGATTGCGGCTATATCGAAGAGCAGTGGACGGAAATATTACTTCAGCATGGGCAAGGATGGAAAACCTAATAGCGAGTACCATATTCCAGCAGACGCCAAAATGGATACGTTGAGCGCACACACAAGGCGCGTCATGTGGCCCTGGGAGCCATCAGCTAGTGCTATATTTGACAGCCAAACGAGAGAATGTGTAACACGAGCAGATATGGAAGAATATATAGCAAGTGTGAATAGTAAATAGTCGACTGAATATACGACTATTTACTAGTTGAACAGACTTAAAACTTTTAATTATAGATATAACTGTAAATTCTTATTAAGTTAAGGACAGCAAAGACTAGGCGAAATGTACCCTCAAAAAATTAAAATGTATTTTATTACTAACTTACAAAATTAAATGTTTCAATGAACTCTGTTGTAAATATTAGATAAACAACGAATTCCTACCTACCTACATAATTATATTATGTACCTGTAATATTAAGTTAGATAAATGAAATCAATGGTATTATTGAACTGGTGAAATGTGGGTGTACACACCTCTAATCCCGTCGGGGAATAGAGGCATGATGTTATGTTATTATTGGAATACAAAGTAAAACGGCGATAAAAAAAAAATTGCCTTTTATTTTAACAGTACCCAGACCAACAGCCAGATAGATGGGTAGATGTCAGAGTACTTTTACTATGAATGAAATTCAGAAAATCGTGGTTGGTAGTTGACACCGGAAAGCAAACCTCGCCCCCAAAGATTTAAATCGCCAGAATTGCCCTCAACATACAATGTCCATAATGAGAAGAGTGAGCTCACACATAATGAAAAAATAACGATTTAAATCTTTGCCGCAGTCATCATTTTCATGACAGCCGTCACTGCGGCTGTTAAGATGTATCCGCAGTTGTAGTAACTTTCATAAGGAACAAATCTAGCTAAGAAAGATGTATTAATGATTCCAATAATTATAATTCTGTAAATAATTCTCTAAAAATAGTTATTTGTTATAGTCGTGAATCATATTTTGATCAAGATACTACCTGACACTGATTTGCAAATTGCAAAAAACGTAAGAAAATATAAATTTTGAATTTTGGCGCAGCCGTGTGGCTCGTATTATTGTTAAATATTATTGTCACTTTTTTTATTTTGTATTTTGTGTTTCACGAACTGTGTCCAAATAAACATTTTTTCTTTCTTTCTTTAATTTCGCGGGCTGCAACTACAATGCGGATCCACCCTAAGTGCGACCACAGGTCTTCTAGGAAACCGTAGCTTAAACCCGAATTGGTGGTCAGCAATGAGTTTTCTGACATTGATGACATGACATTGTTCATCAATCAACAGATTGATGAACAATGTCTCCAGTGATTTTGAAAGAATAAGCATCAAGTAAGGACATAATGTACTTAGTAATTCCATTTTTTTTTTCTTCTTTTAACTTGACTTCTGAGGTCATGACTACTTAACCGGGCTTTTCTGTGTCTGCCCTAAGCTACTACACTCAAAGCTTCCAGCCAGCGGCAAAGCTATTTTAATTAAAACTACACCCCCTGTGGGGTACGAACGGCGGTGAGTTCGGAATGAGGGTCGGTGTTTGTGTTTGTGCACTGTAATGGTGGCCCTATTGCTCTCCTGGAGGAGGGTTATGGGGCCGTCTGGGCCGGTAAGGATTTATCAAGGGTGGTGGACCTGACTGATTCTACTAGGGACTGATTTTCTGTTCTATAACTAGGGACATAAGTGGCGGCCTCGACAACCAGAGGGTTGCGATGTTTGGTGGCGGAATCAAAGAAACGCTTGGAGTTGCGTTTGAGAAATTGGTGGATTGTGGGAAGTTCTAGGTCGAGATGGAGGTTCGCGATCCTAACGCACCAGGGGGCACCGGTAATCTTGCGAAGGAATCGGTTTTGGAGGGTCCAAAACCCATGGATATGGTGGGGCTTTGCTTGTGCAAGGACAGCTCCCGCATAGGTCATGATTGGACGAATGGATGCCGTGTAGGTACGCAATTTGCACATAAGTGACAATTTGCTACGTGCATTCAGGATGAAATGGAGTCTACCAAGAGCGAAAGCGGCTCGCGAGCCTGCTTTATGTGCTCTGAGAAGGACAGATGCTGGTCAAGGGCAACACCTAGGTAGGCTCGTTTCTCCCAGGGGATAGGCTTGCCGAACATGGTGATTGGTCAGCTGGGTAAATTTTTTGAGTATACCCCATACATGTTTATTTTCTATCGCAATGGTATACCCCCGTATATTAGTAAGGGGGGTATTACACTATCAAATATCTAGGATCATTTATAGGATCCTATCTCTTATCCTACATAAATGACACCTAGGATCCTATCTGTGTATTACACTATCATATAATTATCTAGGATCCTATTTTTTGTTATAAGTGGTTGCAATCGTCTATTAAAACCAAATACTGAAGCCTTTCGGCACACATTAATGGGACCCATTTTTGCAAACAAGAACCAACCCACATCAAACCTGCTGTGGGTTGGTTCTTGTTTGCAAAAATGGGTCCTGACAACTAGAACTTTACAGAACACCGATGAAGCTAAAACAATGAACTTCCGGCCGCCCGGCAGCAGTTTGCTTTTATTTTTTGTACAGCAGTGTTGTCAACAATAATTTCAGAATTCCACTAAAGCATAGTGTGAACTTACGCTAAAATTTCATTGTGCAGACGCCAGCAGGTCAAGCTACCCGAAACTGTCAAATTTTCGCAATCAACCTTGAACCTTATGCTGTAGTGCTAAAGTTGAAAATCTATTAAATAAATTTGACAGATTGTAGTAGCTTGATGTGCTGGCGTCTGTACTTACTTTTTATCCGTCAATAAAACTGAAAATTTAGGATATGACAATAGCAGAACGGAAAAGGCAAAATCACATAATTTAATGGACGGATTTTGTATCAGGAAATTATGACAGTAAACGTGAAAATTCAATATATATTATTCAATATGGCAAGACCTGTTTCTATGATCCCATCTAACAACAGCTGTCAAAAATCTTTGATCAAAGACGATTTGATTCATATGTTTGTATTACATTATCAAATAAATATGACTCATAGATCTGTGATCCTATATAATTGATAGTGTAATACCCCCCTAACACAGAACACATTACTAATCTGTTGACAGTTTCTTTATATTTAGTACTCTGTGGTTTGTCGGTTGTCACTTGGAGTTTATATATTCTGTGGTCACTTGTCAGTTTGTTTTGTTGTTGATTGGCGAATTTAAAATTTCTTACTATTTTGGAGGATTTTCTGTATTTGGGATTTCAAATAATTTAATTCAAGATTGGTCCGATTGGTCTATCAGTTAGTGCATAATAGGTACATAGTTTAAAATGACTGTGGGCGAAGTGTGCAAAAATTTGCCATGGTAAGTGGTTACCCGTCGTTTTCTAACCACATTTTTGATTTAGATGCTTCTGATAAACAAACACGCCAAACAAACTTCCTACCGCCCCTAAGATGACCCCCTGACTCTTTTATTTATTTATAAAGAACACCAACAGCATATTTATACATTCAACTTTGGTTCACAAATTCACAATAGTATTTAGGAAACGTATTACTGCTAATTTATACACACATGTTTCATGTTTCAGGGTCGAAAAATATCGTCCTTCAAAGCTAGAAGAATTAATTTCTCATGACGATATAATTAAAACAAGTAAGTCACATAACATTCTAAAATTTAATAATAGTATCTACCTATTAATTCTTATCCTACAGAAGGTGTGTGTTTATTTCTGTAAATAAATGATTTGTGATCATTGTAGTAAACCAGTTTATGAAGCAGAAGCAATTGCCTCATTTGCTATTTTATGGACCCCCTGGAACTGGCAAAACATCAACCATATTAGCTTGTGCAAGACAAATGTACACACCACAACAGTTCAACTCAATGGTAAGTCATTACATACATGCGTAAACTAATGCCTTCTTACCAAAGGGCCACCCCACCTGCTACAATCCTAACATACTCCTTTTGCCTAATTTACATTCATACATGTACGCCGGTTGCAAGTAGGTACTACTCTACTACCCTCCTGGTGTTTCCACTCACATCTGCCTTGTAAATACCCTTTTTTAGTTGCCTTTCATTCATCCTCTCATTCATGACCAAACCATCTAAGCATACCTTTTTCAAGTCATTACTATTTTATATAAATAAATAAATAATAATTCTTATTGATTAAACTAGTACTTATAAAACAAATTTTACATTGTTTGGTAAATTATGCAATTGTTATTGCTAATTAATTGATTGTATACAGGGTGGCAGGGACATGGACGCAAAAACAGATTCAGTACATGATTCTGAACCCCAATGCGTTGTAATTTTTCGTTGATTATTTAAATAAAAATCTGCTGTTTCATAGAAAAGTGCAATACATATGTGGGCAAAATGTATGGTTCAGAATCATGTACAGAATGGTACTTTTTGGTAGCAGTTTTCGCGTCAATGTCCCTACCACCCTGAATAACTATATTCCTAATTATTTATATGATTGTTTTGAATTCCACAGGTCTTGGAATTAAATGCATCTGATGATAGAGGGATAGGCATTGTAAGAGGTCAGATACTTAGCTTTGCATCAACCAGAACAATATTCAAAGCTGGACCCAAGCTGATTATATTAGACGAGGCGGATGCTATGACTAATGATGCACAGAACGCTCTCAGAAGAAGTAAGTCATGATAATAGCTAATAAAATAATGTGCAAATTGGATGTTTGCTACTCAGTCACTCTTTTATTCCTGAACAGATTTAAATGAGAAACACAGGTAGGTATTCTGCACAAACAAAACGCACATAATAAGGCAAAAACACATAAAATACACACTTACAAAAGTAGCCAAAAGCCTCGTGTCTAAGCAATAAATAAAAATATAAAAAGTGAAACAATGTTTCTCATGGTGTTCGTGTTCGCTTTGCTAATTTACGTCCAAACGTACGAACCAAATGTTCCGTTTTCTTTGTTCGTATTCACCATGTTTCGTTCGTTCGTGCGTATACGCCAGTATGGACACCTTTGGGCATGTTCGCGAGCCGATAGCGAATGGTTCGCGTGCAAGAGACAGTCAAAACACTCGTTCGCGAACACATCGCGAGCATACCGTTACCGTGTACCTGTGCTACGTCGGATGTGCTCAGTAGTTCGAAACCGTTCGAGCCACGTAGTGGGCGTGAGCTTCAATTGCGCAGGTGTGAATCCTTACACGAGAATCGTTTGCAAAATGCGCGCGCGTAGAATGTGACGCGTCCATAGCCATTCGAAGCGTCTAGCACGGGACGTGCGTGCCTAAAGTGGTTATTTCTGTCACGTGTCCACCCCTCCCTATTAAGGCGCGTCCACGCCAGCGCACGCGCCGCACTGTTCGTGCGCTTGCGGAGGTTCCGCCTTTAGTTAAACCGTTGTTTTCGGTTAAGTGAAAAGTATTCACAATATTATAAAACGAAGTAAAAAAGGAAATCTATCACAGCTAAGTAGGCTCTACATACTTCGCTGTAATAGATTTCCTTGTTAAGTTAACGAGTAATAGTCGGCCAACTTATAAAATGTACTTGAATAAGTAAAAATTCCATTGAAAATTACTTAGATGGCATTTAGCCATTAGGTTAAAACCATGTGAATTATAATTATAACTTAGAAATGTAAAAAATATACATTTAATGATGAAAACTACATGTACTACTAACTACTAATAACTTTACGCTTTCCTTTGCGGGGTAGGCAAAGAGGATCGTGAGGCAAATAAGCGTGTGTGGGGTAGTGTTGGATCTCATAATTATAAAGACATTGCTTTTGCTATTTAATTAAATAGTTATTGAGATATTTTCAGTTACAATCGCAGAAATAACTATGAAATGCAAACTTATTTTTGCGATCGATAAAAATAATACAGTGCATGGGTAAATATTCAGTCCACCTAAGGAACCATTCACTGTGCGTGTTCCGACACGTACTTGGCCTTTATTTTGTTGAGAATTTTGTCACGGAATTTTTCGGTGATATATAATAATTATATTTTTTATTATATTCATAACGAACCTTATTTATAATGTTATTTGCTTGTTATTTGTGGTATTCAATCCAAACATTCATACATTTGCTGTCGTGCTATTTGAACATACCTATTAAGTTGCCATGGTTATTTAATGAAAACAAATGCTTCTGAATCATAGTATCGTAGTTAATTTCTTAATAATGTTGAACCTTAGTCTTAAGAATTTATCGCATTTTAAGATGTTAGACAATAATTGGAAACTTTTAATTCGGAAAATCCGTTAAAATTTTTAAATGTGCCGACTGCAAGTTCTTTACGATGTACTACAGTGAAGACGACGTGGTTGAGACCAAAACCATTCAGATTGCTGTTCTTGGTGAGCCTAAAACGGGAAAGGTAAGTGTTATTTTGCATTGAAATTATACCTTTTCTAAGGTTCCAATTATGTACTTAGGTATGTAATTTTGTTGATGCACATCTCCGAATCGTAACGCGATCAGTAAGGAATTTCATCTTTACGCTATATTAAGTAGTCCTTAATGATAACCTTGGCTGGATCAGCCTATCGCATAAGTACCTCATTAGCATTCTCTTGCGCTTATCCCAATGTTTTGGCATCGCTACAACATGAAAACTAAAAAACGAAATCCCGTAAACACAATGACCATATCTGTTACCGGCCTGGTTCTAAAGTCGCCGAGCGCTGCAAGCAAGAATACTCCTTACGGTGGTTAGATATAAACTTCTTCGATGGTACCTAATTGTAACAAATAGCTAAAAACTCTCATAAGTTGCGCCACAACACCTTTTACATCCAGTCCCTGCCTTGCTGTCTTTTTTAGTAAATCTGTCATATCCGATACTGCATAAGGGTCGTTTTCGTGGAACGCCTACCCGCTGATAGATCTAATTACATGGTCAATTTAAATAAGCTAGCGAAACCCCGCATATATGATGAGAACCGGCGTCTAATCTATACAAGTTATAGAAATAAATAAAATTTAAATTGTTATGTTAAAATAACAGCTTGCTTATGAAAGTTTATGCAGTACTCATAACAATTATTTTTTGTATGTTTTCTGTCTTTCTGTTTGTTCCGGCTAATCTATGAAACGACTGGACCGATTTCGATGTAACTTTCACTGGCAGATAGCTGATGGCTAAGGCTACTTACTGACTAGAAAAAGTATTAGGGCCAACGCGGGCTAAGCCCATTACCAGCACGCGTAGCATGACAAACATAGAAACGGGTTTTGTCGATGGAAGAATAGACAAAATGACTGATAAACAAATTCCGTTTTATTGTGGTCATGCTCAGCGTGCAGCAAGTAACTGCATTACCAGCGGCCGTTGATCCCGTCAACTGTAGTTAGGTAAAATCATTATTAGATATCGATACCCATCACTTCTGCGGAGTTTCGCTTGCTAATTTAATCAGACCCTGATAAATTAATTTATGTAAATGTTTTTGGTAGAGCTGTCTATGCCATCGGTACCTGGGTGGGAACAGCGTGGCTCCGGTGGGCGGCACGCAAGGCGCTGAAGTGATGGCCGGCCAGTGCATAGGGCTACGCCCCTCCGTACCGCTTCAGCTCTGTGACGTCGCCGGCAACGCGCTGCAGACGCACATGCTAGCTAACTATCTGTATGCTTCTGATGTAAGTTAAAAAGGGTTGGTTGTGTTCTATGGGTACTATAATAATATACCTACATTTGTACGCCTAGCATAACCAACATTAAGCAAACGAATATAGTCATCGTTTGATAAGTATCGTACAGAAATTGTCAAAATTCCCATGAGAGAACTACCAACCAAATAGAACTTAAGAGGTATTTTGGTAGACTGCTGTAGCCTTAGGAATGGGCGGCGAAGCGGGAGGCAGCGTTGACGAATGAGCGGCGGGACGCCATGAGCGTTGACGAAAGAGCGGTCTGCAAAACACCTAGGCCTGTTATACTATAAATGTACTGATGGCAATTTAATTAAGGTTACCTAAAGGTGGTCCCAAAAAGATGCATGGATTTAGTTAAAATCATTGGTCTGTTTCAGATTATATTGTTCGTTTATGACCTCACGAATCTGCACAGTTTTGATAAACTTACCGAATGGATTCGGAAAGTGAAGGAGATATTCGAAAATGAATTGACGAAACCCTTGATGGCTCTGTTTGGCAATAAGTCTGATTTGGAACACCAGAGGGCAGTGAGACTGTCTTGTGTACAAAAATTTGCGTCCGAACATTTGTTAGAGACCTACAAGGGATCAGCAAGGACAGGGGAGATGGTAAGTACCTTTTCTTGAAAGAAATTGATTGTTTTGCAAATTGACTAGATAGGTATTTATATTATCTGTAAGTACCTATATTCATTTCGGAGTTGCCACACTTTGCGTCTTAAAAATTGGCTAGACGCCTACCGCCGGGCGTTAAAAGTTGAAAATGAATTATATTTAACAAAACCTGTTTTTTTCCCTTTAATTACAACATAGTAACATTTATATCTATACAGGGTGTCAGGGACATCGACGCGAAGCCGGCTACCATGAATTCAGTACATGATTTTGAAATCACCTGCGTTGAAATTTTTCGTCGGTTATTAAAAAAATCTGCTGTTTCATAGAAAACTGCAATACTTACGTGGTCAAAATGTATGGAGCAGCTGTTTATTTTTTAATAACCGACGAAAAATTTCAACGCAGGTGATTTCAAAATCATGTACTGAATTCATGGTAGCCGGCTTCGCGTCGATGTCCCTGACACCCCGTATAAATGTGAATGTGTTACTTAGATATAAGTAGGATAGCCATCATAATCAGGCTATAATGTTCCCACTGCTGGGAAACAGGCCTCCTCTCTGTGAGAGGGAGTGGGCCGTAATCCACCACGCGGGCCCAGTGCGGGTTGGTAGATGTCACATGTCTTCGAAATTTCTGGTTCTCGGATATGCCGGTTTCCTCATGATGTTATCCTTCACCGTTTTGAGAGCTGTGGTGATGAAATAATTTACACAAAGTGAAGCGCCTGTCAGGGTTCGAAGCTACGACCTACTACTCTAAAGTAAGTCGCGGCTGTTACCACTAGGCCACCACTGCTCCTAGGATAGCCATAAGAGAACCTAAAAAAATTAATAAAAAAAAACATTATTTGCATTCTCCTTTACGTTGTGTGTCTGTATCAACCTAACAATATATTGCCATGATTGTATAGATAAAAGTGTCGATATGATTGCTTGAACGACGTGTCTAATTTCAGGTGAGCAACGCTTTCACAAGCCTAGTGGCCCGCGTGTTGGGGGTGAAAATACATCGCCTGCCGCCGGCCATTGTGGACGGGCGGTCTGTGGTGCCCAAGGACCCACAACTGAACGGCCACGCGCCCTCGCCGCAGTCGGAACCTATGCAATCACTTATCATGAATAGAAAAGCACTGAGGAGAGAACAGCGAAAAGCATCGTCGGCTATATGTAGCGTACAATAATAAAGTATCTCTCACTCACTACTCGGCTTTTATTTATTAGTAGGTTTTTCCCGCGGCCTCGTCGGCGTGGAGGACAAAAACTTTCCCATGGGAACGCACTGACGATACAAAAGGTATCCTATGCCCTAACTCAGATCATAGGTCTACCTGTGTTCCAAATTTCATCGAAATCCATTTAGCCGTTAAGTCGTGAAAAGGTAACAGACAGAGTTACTTTCGCGTTATTATACATAAGGCCGCAATATCACTTGTAAGTTTTCCTCAGTTTTAGTTTAAGTTGTTCTTGTAAGTAGCATGACTTAATTGTTATATTATTATTGTAAATTGTAGTAGTAGTATCAATTATTGCGTAGTAGTTTCTTCTTACATCTTACGCAGTCATAAGTTACTTAACATACATTTTACGGAAGCAACTTACAAGTGTAATGGCGGGCTTGATAGATTATAAAAGTATCATTTAAAACATTCTTCGTTTTTCTACATCATTATTTAGATAAATGTTTAAGTATGTTTCTCAAACTGTTTGTTTCAGTTATAGAAAAGTATACGGAAAATGTGAGGTTTTGCATAATTTGCAACTATTTGGGCAAAATAATACCAGCGCTGCAGTCACGATGTACGCGATTCCGCTTTGCACCTCTTCAACAGGCTCAGATAGTACCGCGACTACGAGAAGTCGCCACTGCCGAAGGGTACGTTCACTTCTTTATAATATCTTAAACATTAATGTATCTTCCGAAAGTAAAATAAGCGAAAAGATAAAGGTGAAAATCACAGTCACCATCGCCATCAAAAAAAACATCGGTTATTCAGGATAGATTGTGTAATGCTCTCTCCAGCAATCGGATGTTTGGTCAGAGGCAGGTTGCAAGTTTGCCTTTATATCAGGAGAAATATCTCTTGTCTAAATCTGAACTTACAAGTCCCTGAACCCAAGAATATAATCTTGATTTACAGTGTAAAGATATCCGAAGATGGTATTAAAGCCCTGCTGGCTCTGTCGGGCGGCGACATGCGCAAGGTACTGAACACCTTGCAGAGCACGTGGTTGGCGTACCGTGACGTCACTGAAGATAACGTGTACACGTGTGTGGGGCACCCGCTGCGCTCCGATATCACCAACATACTCAACTGGCTGCTCAACGAAAACGACTTCGCTGTTTGCTTCAAACGTATCCTTTTTAACACTTTGATGGACACTAAATACCCATAGACGTAATAACTATAAGCCCAGGTTCGCACGGGCCATTTTTTCCTGCGGCGATTACTTTTCGTGCGCTGGATTTTATACGCTCTGTTTAGCGCTGAGAGTTGAAAATCCAACAGTGTTTTTTAAACGCGCTGGGACTAGAGTCCCCGCGCTTTAGATTCTCAACGCTCGGTTCAACACCGAGAGTTGAAAATCGAGTGCGCGATAAAATCCCGCCGCGATATTTATACGTCCGTGCGAACGTGCGCTGAAAATTCTGTCTTGTTCAGCGTCCTTTCAACCGATTAATAATGTTTGTTTCAATGAGCTTGAATAATCATAATACATATTATTATGTGTATTGTTTAAGTTTATGTTTTTCACTTATCGCGAGGAGACTGTATGTACTGACTGTGACTGTGTTCCGACAATCTGTTCTAAGTATACTATACAAACGTATCATAAAAGAAAGACGTGTGGCACTAGGAGACTGCCGCGGTAAAGCTATTGCATAGCATTTTTTATCAACTTATGCAATTTGTGTCACAGTGATGCGCGCGGATCTTAAAATTTCACTCTCATCATTTTTTCATAACGCGCCTAAAGAAGTATAACTTCAAAAAAAGTATCACCGCTGTGCCGGTCGGAGTCGGTCGGTCGGAGTCGAAAATAACCTAACACCCCCCGTTAGGTTATTTTCGTTACAGAATTTCTGGATTCGGTCTCCACGCTCAAGGCCCGCGATAGAAGTTATGCAAAAGCTTAAAAAAAAAAAAAAAAAAATACATCCAATTTATGACTCGGAATTAACATAATGATTATATATCATTCGAAAGACCGTAAAATCACGAACAAAATGGTATATAATCTTACGTATAAAACAAATAACAAACTTACGTACCAAGTATTTATCAAAACGTCCGCTAACACAAAGCACGCACTGTTCACGGCACTTATCTGTGCCGTGAACAGTGCGTGCTTTGTGTGATTTCACCCACCGCTACAATATTTATTATGCTTCTAACAACGTAACGCCATCTAACGAAAATGTCAGGAATTTATGTGGCTTTCTGTCAGTACAAGAACGAAAACTGAAGCTCCGTTCAAAAAAATTCAAAAAATAAAAACAGAGTGCGCTGACAAGGGTGTTAGGTTTTTTTGTTACGGAATTTCTGGATTCGGTCTCCACGCTCAAGGCCCGCGATAGAAGCTATGCAATAGCTTAAAAATAAATCTCCTTAACAACATCACACAGACATTCAAGATCTTAAACTTACAAAAGGGTTGGCACTCGGCGACATTCTGACTGAAGTTCACACGATCATACAAAGAGGTAAGTACTTGCCAAAAACTTTCTTTACATCATGTAACTCCTGTCTACAGTATGTTGCAATTTGCTTAATTTCATCAAGGAAATTGTATTATTTTGATGACACTGCGTCTTCAGCGCCCACCCTTAAAGGACATCCGCATAAAAACTCGCGCGGCTGAATATTCATCTAATCTGCGTTCGCAATTCATTTACCAAACATGTAAACAAACACGAGTTTTAGGAAAAAAAACTGTAAGGACTACACATAAGGTTCAGTTGACTTTTTCAACAGCTAGTACTGTTGAAAAAGTCATAAAAAAATAAGAAGTAGGTCTAGAATCAACTTTATTTATACGTATAAATAAAGTTGATTGTGAATTAAAGTTGTTGCATAAAGTTGATGTTTGTCTAAGTGGAAAACTTGTGTTTGGCAAATAACTTACGAACGCAGATTAGTTGCTTTGCTCTATTAGGGCGTGTCCTATATAATTAGAGCGTTGATCGCTGTTAGCTCGCGCAGCACTGTTTATTTAATTTAAGAAGAGCTAAGAGCTGTCGCCCTATTCAAATGTTCTAATAAGGTAGGACATTCACGACGAACTTAAAACCATTAGGACGTCATTGCAATGTAAGTCTTATATTAATGTAAGTCTCGGTAGGGTAAGGTATAAATTAGAATGACCGCCGAGTTTTATCAAACTCATGGCAATAATTACAATTTACTTATAGAAACTTTATTACAATGAGATAAGAGTAGCATTGCAATGACTTATAATTCAAATTTGATCGTGAATGTTAGGTAAACCTTATTGTTACGAAAACCCAAATGTCTCAAAATAAATAGACCATAACTGGCGAAATGTGGGAGTGCCATAGGTTCACCTGATGTGTTCGCGTGATGTTATGTGTGTCAAATGGTCCATTTACAATCAAAATATTTGCCTTACAGTGAAACTTCCCCCCGAAGTTCTGATATCGTTGCTCATAAAGATGGCGGACGCTGAGGCGCGCCTGGCATCGGGTTGTAGTGAACGTATCGAGCTCGCGGCACTCATCGCAGCTTTCCAAGTCGCCAGGGACCAAGTCAAAGTCGATGCAACCGAGGCTTAGGGCAAAAGTCAGCCGCCCAGTTTGTGGAACGAAAATTATCGACACGTCAAAATTAAACGCAAGTCTGCATTAATCACAGCAATCACGTGCGCTTGACAATTTGTAACGTTAATTTTGCGATAATTTTCTTTCGAGAAACTGGCCCATAGACATCTCTTTGAGTTTAATTTGCTAAGTAAAGTAAGCGTCCCATACCAATATGAACGTTATGTTTATAAAATTAAGTTTCATATTCATGTGAAATGCTTTCTTTACGTATCAAAGCAAACTCAAAGTACGGTTGATGCTGTTATACTGTACTTAGATCAGATGGTTCTCTGTGTGATCCTTAAACTCGTGTCATTGTGTTGTTACTGCGTACCGACGTGGAGTAAACAAGTCGTATGCATCAATTTTGTTTAAATTTTCTTATTGTGGTCATGTGGTGTAATGTTTAATTAAGCATGTTTATTTGTGTTAATATAGTTAATGTTTACTACAAATTGTGGATTTTTTTAATCATCCAGGGTCATCGACGTTTTTAAACCAACGCAATACGAGTCTTTTGTTATAATGTGAAGATACAATGAAATAAACGACACTTGTATGTAATAAATTAGTTTTTATTTTAACGTTAAAGCATCTAATCTTATCCTCTAATGTATATTTACAAATTCCTTAAAAATATTTTGATCTTTTTGTAAGAGATCTTTGCTTTTTCGGGGCCGAGAGCCCTGCGATACACTGTTGGCATTAATGCATATAATTTGGTATAACTTGAGTATACTTTTTACTTAGAGTATAAATGCGGAATTATATCTTTTTTATCTTACAATACGCTATACGGCTACTTTGCTGCGTGGTCGAATATTCTTTAAATATTACACTAACTTTTATTTTTATTCGATGAACACAACAGTATCTTTAAACATTTACTTAATGAAGTAATAAATTCATAAATATTTTCTTATAATATTACTGAGTACCTACTGATAAATTAGTATTAGTATGTAGATGATATTATGAATGATTGATCAATGACTTTTATGAGTGTTCATTTTTATTTTAGATTGTTTCAGAATCTCGGTAATTTTATTTTCATTTCTGCGTCTTATCACACAGTTTTTTTTTGTGCGCGTTTTATGTCTTGTTAGCACCATCTTCATGCCAGTGCGAGAGAGTTGGGGTTATACAGGACGAATATCATCATCTCTTTGGCACCGGATCATCGATTGGTTTAACACTTCATAATCGGCGCTTGCTCGATTCGTTTTATTGTTTAAGATTATCCGAAGAAGTTAGACACGATGCTATTGAAGGAGTTGGTGAGCGAGGTGAAGATGCCGGGCGAGGCGGGCGGGGACAGCGGGGCGCGCGGGGGCAGCGCCACCGGCCGGTAGTACGGGCCTCCGTCTATGCGCTGCAATACCACAATGGTACACGTTATAGGTACCACTCCACTGATTGATATGTAAATCTATCACAATCATATGACAGTTTAACATTTACAAATTACAAGCAAGCACTTTTTATTATAGGTAGGAACGCTCGCGGAAAGAAATACTTACCCAATTTTTAAACCCATTTCTTTCAAGCATAAGTCTCATGCATGTTAAAATTTACATTAATTTGCTTAACCTTTTCATTTCCCGATTGCATAATATTTATTTATTTAATACTTTAAGCACACAAATGTACAGAGGCGGACTTAATGCCATAGGCATTTTCTACCAGTCAACCTTTGGGTGATGCAGAGATAAACAGTGGTAGGTGCAATAAGAAAATTTTGAAATAAATATTTATTTAAGTAAATATAAGGACATACATATATACCTATTAACCTATATATATAATAAAATATAAGTAAATACAAGAACAGATAAATACACATAAATACACGAATATACTAAAACAAATAAGACAAACAATGGGAAAACATTACCGTTGTTATGATACTGCCAGCTTCTTACGAATGTGCTCGCGAACTTTAACTTTAAAGGATAATCGGTTGGTTGCCATCCTGATTTCTTGGGGGAGCGCATTCCACAAGGAGATAGATTGAACGAAGAAAGAAGAGTGAATGAAGTCAGTGCGGTGAGTGGGATATTGAAGAAGACGATTGTGTGATGAACGTAGAGTTCTATTGTGGTTTGCGCAAATGTACTGAAAGTGGGGGGCTAGATAAGAGGCTAAATATAAGTGCTAAATAATTGCGTATTCCTTCGATCATTTATTTTGTATTTCCGAGATAAAATAAGCATATTTAGGGTTCCGTATGTCTGAATAAAAGTACGTACAGACAGGCACACGAGTGATCCTCTAAGGCTTATAGGATCACTCGTGTGTCTGTCTGTCCATCTGTCACAGCCAATTTGCTCCGAATCTATATGGACCGATTAAGTTGTTTGGTACACATATATATGAATTTCGGGAGACAAATAAGAAAGGTAAAAATAATGTTTTGCCCTCAGTACCGTGTGACATATCAAATGAAAGGGTTTACTGTGAGGGTATCAAGTGTATATTATGTTATAATTTTAAAATAAATAGTTTTAAAGTTATTTAAGAAAATATATGAAAATTTACAATTTACCTTATCTCCAAAACTACAAAGACTAAATTTTTAAACAAAAATACCGAAAATAGTTCTATATGTACTTAAAGATTACAGGAAACCCTATAAGTCTATGGTCTTAAAGTAACATGGTAAATCTCCCAATATAGTGCGTACAAACTTACATTTGCAGTTGGAATGTATGGGACATGTTTTTCAACTACAATGTTCAGTTTATTCTTAGGGTAAATTCATCCCAACTACGGAACCCTTTATTGTGCGTGGTCACGCACTTGGCCGCTTTTTAAACCATACTATGCAATATTAGTTAAAGGTAAAGTAGGTACATTTTTTAAATTACTCACCGTGTTCTAGAAATCTAAAAAAAAATTGATAAGGGAAAAGATTTATGTACAACATTAATATGAATAATTATTAAGTATATTATAATGAAGGTAGTTTCCAATGACACTCAATATTATGCACACACATTTGTACTTAAGTAAATGGAATAACTCTAAATACTAAGCAGGCAAGTTTATGATACATACAACACTCCTCTATAAAAAATAAGAGCAATATTTGATTACATTACAGGTACTTCGCGACTAATAACTTAATTGTATTTTTACGCCGCTTGCACACCAGCGTTAGGGCCACAAGATTTCGCCATATGGGAGTACAGACGTACGGTGCGGCGCCGGAACGCACCGTACGGCATACCTTGGATATTTGTAAGTAGAACGCCGCAGCGGCATCGGTCAGGCACGGCGTCGTAGCCGCACCGCTTCGTGTGGTCCGGCCCTTACGGACCGCAGTAACTTCGCGGTTCGTGGCTATTCAGTAAGTAATAGAAGTCTAACGACACAACACTGTACCCCTAATGTACCCGAGACAACCCCACGGAAAAAAGGCGGTAACAGAATAACAAAATATCGGGATGCTTAAAAAAATATAACGCGGTGGTATCAAAGCGGTGTTGTGCAAACCGCGTAAACCTAACAAAACATTGTAAGTAATTTAAAGTGAGCGATTTTTTCACATTTATTAAAGAATCATTCGGGATCAGTCTTCGGGGAACACAATAGCACCATCGTTATAGGGGGCAGAGGTAGCTGTGGTAGGTGCTGTGGGTAGGGAGGTAGTCTTCACAGTGGCCGCCGGCAGAGCGCCAGCCGCCTTCGGAATGTAACCCTAGGCACATAAATTAATTGTAACCACACCACCATTAGTGCAACTATAAATAAGCAAGTGGATTAGGGATATATTTACAGTTTAATAATTAAAGATATTGTTGGGTATTTTTTACAATGGGGAGATAATGAGATTAAAAAAGACATAATGTACACTTGGACAGTCAGGGATTGATTGTTAAGCAGCCATTTCATTATACAGTAAAAAAAAGGCAGTTGTGATTTGCTAAGTTGATAGTCTATTTGCTTATCAATCAAATCCCTTGAATTTTTAAAGCACCTATAGTTTATAAATTCAGTTGGTACTCACCTTTGCTGAATGTAGAGTAACATTCAATAGAGTTGGGTGGTTTTCTATTACTATGAACTCTACTTGTTGCGGCAGATATCCTTCTGCTGATACCTGCAAGCGGACACGGACAAATTAACATGAAATTTTTGGTACCTACCTGTAAGCCATATTGTTGGATCTCTGAATAGTAGGTATACTATGGAGTAAAATACTTTCTTCACACATCAGTTTGTTTTATTTATTAATATTAGATATAATGAGGAATGTTTTAGACAATCACTATTCACGCACTTGATACAGTCTGTCATGTTGATTAGCAATGGCCGACGGATGTCTGTCATTCAGGGAACAGGGTTCACACGGCATAGTGACGGAACACTTCCGGTTGCATAGTGCGGAGCCTGTGTCATTCCAACACATATATCACAAAACGTAACTGGCAATCTACATCTAACACCATCGCAATTCGCATGCTGTCACAAAAACGTTAATTAGAAAACTGATATTTAAATAAACGGGGATTTAGGACAGCAAAAGTGTAATGCCTGTCAGCCTCCAACCAATCACTGAAATCAGAATCTTAAGCCCACGGTCGCACGGACTTAAAAATATCACGGCAGAATTTTATCGCGCACTGGATTTTCAACAACGTGCAGAATCCGCAGACTGTTTTTTCAACTCTCGGCGCTAAGCAGATCGTTGAAAATCCAGTGCAGGAAAAAAATCGCCGCGGGAAAAAATTGCCCTTGTGAACTTGTACTAATTCTGATTTCAGACATGATCTAGGACAACTGAGTAGGTCCCTAAGCACCAAGGTGCCTATCTAACAGTCACTCAGAGTAACTAACAATAACTCGGTAACAGGGATGATGACTAAAAAATGTTTTTTAGTCCGTGTTTGAGATTTAAAAAAAATATTGGACACGTATTTTGTAATTTTTTACGTAATCTAAAGATCAGCAATCCATTGAGGTAAAATGTGCCATGACGTCACGAGTATGTAGATTTTATACATACTAGTGACGTAGCGGCTTCCACTAGAATTTAATTTTTTTTACCCAGGCATCATCCCTATTAGGTGAGGCTTTTAATATACCTACACTCCCAGATAAAGAAGTTTGAATGGTGCTTAAACTTGTAAGCGTTGAGAAGTGTTACGTGCTGAAGTGGACGTCAGACGAAAATCTATTAGGAGTAATGCCGTCTTATAAAGTCAAGTTGTAATGGTGGCCAGACACGATTACATAATTAATTTGGTAAACCCCGGCAAGACACGTTTGCTGCTTTTACGTTTATGGGTCAAAACAGAAATCCATTCCGTTTGAGTTCTGGGGTTTCCACAAAATTTATAAACTGTTCATCTAGCTAGGTTGTAGGTACTACACTTAATAGCACTTTACAAATAAGTATGTACCTACTGTCAGGGAAACTTATTGTCTAGCAGTCATATTCCCTTACTAAACATAGGTATATTTATGATAATGATTGTAATTCTTACATCAATCCTGTAGGTTCCGGGCAGCAGTATGCGCCAGAACTCTCCGTACTTGGTGGTGTGGTACGTGACGTCACGGCTCTTCACTTTGACGGTGGCGCGCTCCACTGGGTTGCCATTCTCGTCCATCACGAAGCCGTGCGCTCCACGGTGTGCTTCTGCCAAGTATTTGATGAGGGACTGCAAACAAATATTTATTGGGTCAGTACTTTTTTTTTTTTTGGGTGATATTTATGAAATAGTCGTTCCCGTGGTGTGAGCTATATGCATCTATAATAGTTAATATATGCCTTAGACTCACTAATTAATTTAGCAAGCAGGTATAACCAGCACATATCTAGAATATAACGCATCTTTGCTCTGAGACTATCTACGTTGTAATTATGAAGATAAGGATGGATCGTGTTAACAAATCAATGAATTAGGTAGGTACATTATTACCTTATCGATCATGCACGATGGCGATGTCGGTACATGAGTGTTAAATACTTCCATATGTAACACTCATGTACCGACACCGACAGGCCGGTAGCACTCCCTGCTCCAAGTTACAATACTTAGGTTTTATAGTAGGCTATAGCATTTTTTAAAGCATTGAGCAGGTAAGGTAGGTATTATCTTACTGTTGAGCGAACATGCGTCTCATGACTAGGGTTGCCAACTTTTTGTACAAGAAATAAAGTATATTATGGTCAAAGTGGGAAAATAAACAGTATTTCGGAAAATGTAACGTATTTCGTAAAATGTATTTCGAAAAAATAATCAGTATGTTAAGTATTATATGTATAACACAAAAAAGCCGTCCTAAATTGAAACACAATAACTTGGCGCATTTGTTTCAACGTGTGTTACCTACATTTCGTTTCAACAATCTGTACTCGCCAGGCTCGGTGCAAAAATCTTCAGTCGTGCAATGATTTTAACTCTGCACAGACCCTCGAATTCCAGGCTTTTGGCAAAAGTCCCTAGCCTTTACCTTAATCGCTTACTTATTCTTCTTTGCCGTTATAATTAGAAGCAGGGTGGTCGTACGATTAAAAATGTGTCGCCATTCCTCATACTTAATACTTTCAAGTTGAATATGCCACGGCAAGATTGTACAGAATGTACAGTCTTTTATTTCCATGTAGTTAATTAGAGTATCTAAGTACCTGATCATATCTTAACTTTATCAGTATTTAAGATTGATAAGCGCATCACTTTTAGATTACCGTTCGTCTGAACGGTCAACCAAAGTTCTTTTGTGTACATATTGGAACACACGTTCGTTTTTACCTCACGATGTTTATCCGTTTCTTATTTATCGCAATTTTTGCTGTCGCCTACGTTAATGGTGAAACTAGATCAGCTGTAGCACAACTAGTATCGCAGAATGTTTCCGGGAGTATCGTGTTCACTGAGACAACAGGTGGGCTTCGAGTCACTGGAAACATTACTGGTTTAGGCGCCGGCTCCTACGGGTTCCATGTACACGAATTCGGCGACACGACAACTTGCGATTCGTCAGGCCCGCACTTCAACCCTGACGACAACACTCACGGCGGCAGGGATCACCAAGTGCGTCATGTTGGTGACCTCGGGAATGTTGTGTTCGTGGGAAATGGCGTTGCTCTCGCTGATGTAGACTTTGTGGACAGCGTAATTTCACTTCGAGGCCGTAACAGCATCTTGGGGCGTACTCTGGTTCTCCACGAGCAGAAGGATGACCTGGGTCAGGGAGGAGACGCGGGTTCCTTGGTAACAGGTAACGCAGGCTCACGAGTTGCGTGCGGTGTGATTGGAATCAAATCTCCTGGTGAGCCCTGGAACTCCGCTGCTTCTACAACTCCGCCGGTGCTTCTATTTCTTGTAGTAGCAGCATTTGTTTTCCATTCGGTTTAAATAATAATAATAATGATTATTTTTTAATTAATAAGTGAGTTTTGTACAACCCGGATATAAGTGGCTTATAGTTACGTAATTATAAGATACAAATTAAATTTTGATATCTACTACTCTGCTTGCAGGGAGGGGTTTTATTTCCATACCTAGCTACGGACGGATTACGTGCATTATCTAAATCTTTAATTGATCATTTGCTCGCATATAATTCTAGAAAATATAAAAACCTATTTTTTTCTCATTAGGGTTTGTTCTACTGGAACCACTAGCAAGCGCCATACTACTCTGTGCGTATTACCTATAACGGAATTAAATAAGCCGATTGTTAAGGACTCATCGTCATTCATCTAAGAATAACGAATGATTTAGTTACTGACCTGTTTGTTGTCCTGCCAATACTTTTCTAGTTCATGCGCAGGGGGATACTTGCAGCAAGAGATCTCTAATGTTATCTCCATACATCCGTGCCACAGGTAGTTGTAGTCTTGCATGCCGCCTGGAATATTGTACATAATTGCTTTTAAGTAAGAACATTCGGTACCTATCATCATGCATGGCACTGCTACGTCCGACGTATTTCGTTACTAGTATCTTTGACGTCAATGCAAGCCAGTTAATTTAA
Source organism: Agrochola macilenta (assembly GCA_916701695.1). Taxonomy (NCBI): domain Eukaryota; kingdom Metazoa; phylum Arthropoda; class Insecta; order Lepidoptera; family Noctuidae; genus Agrochola; species Agrochola macilenta. The sequence goes on from OU753562.1 coordinate 14,636,189, forward strand.
TGCCTCCATGGAAACTCCAGCTCTAGCTTTTACGCATTTACTGTACTTATATTATTCAATTTTATTTATGTTTTTGTCTTTTAAAATGGTAGGTTATTTAATAATACCTGTAAGAGGATACCAAGCCGCGCCATTAGTGATGCCTTTCTCGAACCTGGGCGAGCCTGACTTGCAGGACACGCCGCGCGACATCTTTGCGTGGTTGTTGGAGTACACCAGCGACAGGTGGCGGAACACGTCGTCATCGGGCGCGATCGACGGCGAGTGTGCATAGCTCTGGAATACTGCGTTCAGGCCACATGTTAGACGAAAAAATATTATTAATTTTATTGATATTTGTGTTAGAAGGTAAAATTAACGTGATACCTCACCGGAACACAGAACTGATGATCTGCATATTCCTGATTTGCGTGAAAACAAAAGAGAAACAATTCTGTCACTGCTGTCTATCTCAAAAACAAATTCCTCTTTTTTATAAGTAGGTAGGTACCTAGATTACATTTATAGGTATTATTTTTTTACTTACTCTTTTTATTTCATACTTATTTTTACGGCCAAATGCCCTAAATATTGACTTTATGATGTTAAGTACCAATGAGAAAGTACTAAAATGCATGCAAATGTGCCCATGAAACGCAATCATAGTCGGTAAATGCAATGGTCGAATTCCGGCAGTTGCGGCTATGGGCTATTAGTTGACATGCGACCGGAAGCGCGTAACTGACGAAACTGACCATTGTACATGGTTAGAGAACAATATAAGTGTTATTGACAGTTACTGGCACTGGGCGTGTTGTCGAAAGGGTACGACGCCACGAGAGCGCCGCCGTGCAGTGAACCGGACAGCACGAACTGAATCTTGCTGATCCACTCCTTGATGGCTTCCGTTTCTGGCTGCGGCTGTTTCGTGTTAGGCTTGAAGAAGTCCGGGAAGTTCCTGTTCAGATCGTAACGACGAGCGTTGTGCCTGCAAATTAATAAGCGCCACTTTTACAATTGGTGTTAATTTGTCCATCTTCATGATTTATTGAACATCAAAAATAAATGAATGTGGCAATACGGCATTGATAGTTGCGCGCTATTCAAAATGTTACTGTTCTCGGTAAGTAACAACTTTTTACGAAATACCAGTGAGATGTATTTAGCTATCCTTGCTAGTCATGCTAGTGAATATGTAGGTTATTCGCTAAATGTAATGTATTGTTTAGTTAGTTGTCGCTTTTTCCTATAATGTTTAGCAATGACGCTGCATGATATAATAGCTATTACATACAATGAAGTGTTTATAGATATCCCGTACTTTTTGTGTTGTATAAGATATCCCGTACCTGCCATATGTGTTGTCACACTGTCCTTCTTTCGAGATTGCGAAACCGTCTGGGTTCATAGAGGGCATTAAATGGATCCTTGTGTTATCCAGTAACCATTTTATGTAGGGATCGGTATCATATGACGTCACCAGGTGCTGGAAGTAGGTATTGAAAAGGGTGTTTTTTATAAATTTATAATAAGGTCAGATTAAGAGCGACCCTGACGAGGACATCTCATAAAAGTATACTTTGCACTTACAAACATTAGGACTTAAAATTGAAACATCTTTTTTGTTCTTTCTTTTACTAGGTTCAAAAGGTTGTTCTTTCTTTTACTAGGTTCGGTGTCAGTAAAGTTACGAGTATCGTACTTTTGAGTTTATAATAATTTGTTACAACAAGAATGAACAATAGATAATGTAACTCCAGTTGTCTTACTAGAAAACGAGATTAGACGAACAAGTATTTAAGAATTTCTCTAGTACAACGTAGTTAACGATCTATTTAAACAGGTAGTCGCTGATTATGACAAGGAAGTGCTCATTGCAGCTAAGCACCGGTTGTGGCAACTAACTTGAATGAGGTGCAGAAGTAGCTCGCGGCCGACGGCTTCATTTCCGTGAATGTTGCCGACGTACTTCACGTCAGGCTTGCCAATCATATGCTCGTACGGCGACGCTGATACCACCATCACCCAAAGATCTCGGCCTGGGGGACAAAATCTCTTTAGCTAATAGTGTCGCTTTATCAAAAATGTTAAACACTTTAGGCATGGCCATTGATGCCCTTTATAACTCATTCATTAGTTTAGGCACACGGTCACACAGACACAGATTGGTCTAACCATGGTATAATAAAACAATGGGTCTAACGTTGTGTATCCGTACATATATTATACACGAAACGATCAGACTGCTTCAAAGATTCAAATCGTTCCGACCGCCGCCGTGGGCGATCGCGACAGCACACACGGTCCACGGTACGGATTTTGGTCAGATCATAATTAATCTGAAGGTAAGACGGGCCATGTATGATAGCCTAGCAAATGCCAGCATTTTGCTTACCTTGCACGGATTTCCCGACGGAGTAGAGTGCAGTCAAGGCCGGATACTTCGCAGACACAGATCGCAAGTACCTAGTCATTTGATCATGGTCGTGGTACCGGAACTCCAGGTCTGGGCCGTTCTCCCTGGATTCGATTTCGCCTAAGTTCGTAGATACCTCATCTGTATAATATGAGCAATAACTAAAATTAGGAAGCTGATAACTCGTGATTTTAAAGAGATAAATAACAGGAAAAAACGTTGTGTTGGAAAAACCCCGTAGGTGGACACATCTTCGAAAGAAATAAGAAATATATTGTTGGTTATATTTAGAAACCCAATTGAATTGAGTCTGCTTCAGGCCAGCTATAAAACCAAGACAGCGCGCTGTCAACGGTGACGTGAAGCCGGTTTGAGGTTTAGTTTGATTGTAAATGTGAGCGTTTAGGTATGCATAGAGCGGAGGTGTAGTTCTGGCATGCTTCACTATATTGTTGGCAGCGCTATGTCTTGGTTTTTTTATTTAGTCTGAGCAGTCAGCATCAATAATTCAAAAGTAGAATAGGTAGGTAAGCCCAGACTGACAGATAAACATTGAGTTATTGCGTTGATTAATTTCATACCTATGCACATAGGTACAGTCGAGAAGATGAGTGTGTTGCATAGTCAAAATGACAGTACATCATAATGTGATTGTGTTGTAGGTACCTACATATTTGATTTAGATGTTTTGCAATATGTTGCATGATTTCAACAAATATAACTTTATTAATTATGTTTTTATTGATGAATGCGCACTGTACCTGGATTGTAAGTGGGATAAATGAGTGACTGCGCACGCGTCACCTCCAGAAAGGTCAGCAAAAGGAAAATGCGAGCTATACTCGCTTTCGCGCTGCCAGCCATCTGCAAAACAATAAAGTATTCTAAATAGATAACGTAATTGATTTTCCTTGTAAATATAGGTTCCGGTTTAATACTGGTTTGGTTGTTCACACACTGATTCAATAATGAACATCTCAGTAATTTTTACGATTACAGGTATTAATTAAACCGACTTAGTAAACATAGAGACTATTTTAGACTGATGGTGTCATGGCAAGAGATCATAATTTTAATTAGTAATAGTGATCGTTGAATAAAGCGCTCTATGGGCAAGTTCTCTAATCATTTTGTCTTATAAAGAGAAAACCTGTGGCCTATAAGGTGCTGGTAAGTACTTGGTAGTGTATAAAGTAAGTACCAATGGGAAAGCTCAGGTAAGTTTTTCAATTTTAATAACACAAAAGATCTCCTTAAATTTTGGCCACATGTGGTCGAAATCAAACTAGTTCGGGCGAATACTAGTTTTGTTTGACGATTCAATTCATGAACGGTATTGTTCACAGTGTAGTGTTGTGATGGGTCGTCAGTAGGCGTGTGGAGCTTTCTTTTGAATATTATTATAGTAATGTTTGGGCGAGCGCACCAGTTATGCGGCGTAACCGGTCTCTGGTTCAAGGTCACTGGGTTAGTGGACCGACCTTATACACAGCAAGCAACCATCTTTTGATTTAGTTAGGTGTAGCCTTGTAGGTGATACTCGACGACTTCTTCGTTTCTAACTAAGATCAACAACTTTGAATTGACATTTACAAATGTATTATACTTAGTAGTTGCCGTAGTAGTTATTAGAAGTGCTGTGATAAATTACTAGTACTTACGTATTATAAAACAAAGTCCCCCCACCGCGTATGTCTGAATCTGAACGCGATAAATTCAAAAACTACCGAACGGATTTTCATACGGTTTTCACCAATGGACGGAGTGATTCATGAGGAAGATTTAGGTGTATCTTCTGGACCCACATCTGAAGTCCACACAGACGAAATCGCGGGCAGAAATCTAGTGTGAAATAATATTCCACCTATAACTTCACTCATATATTTTTATTATACGGCGTGTAGATCATACAAAACATTATTAAATACCTACTTACAAACTTTTCATTGATAGATAATAAGCGATTCATAAAATTAATAATGAATTAACACCAAACACCTACCAACCCTACGACTAACAAAAAATGATAGGTACCTACTTATAAATATAGTTTGGTTGTAAAATGTGCATAATTTATTATAAATTGTGGCCTAGTTATAACGTCGGGTCTCTGCTCTATTTTATGCAGTTCCTGAAAAACTTCCCGCCCGCCCTGTGACGCAGCGCCCGCCCTAGGCAAACGACTAGGTACCTACCTATTATAATGTAAATTAAACTAAATATAAGTATGAACACGACAATTCTAATTGCAATTTTAAATGACTCAATCTCAAATTGTCTTGAATAATTTTTTATAATATGTACGATAAAAAATATACAATCAATAAATGTACGAGTAATCATCATGGTTGTAATGAATACCAGGCGTGTGGAGTACGCGTGTACTTTTCGATCCTAACGAATCTTTGAATCGAAATTAATTTCGCTTCGTACTACCGCACCATCGTGCGCTAGTGTCGGATTCAAGAGTATGAATTGGCATTTAATTTGAATCGAATTCGATTGATTCAGAACTCGAAGCTGTCGGGAGTAAGGCCCCAGTTTCTATAGCCTCAACCTACGTAAGTAAGTACACTCATAATTACGCGACACATTATTGTCTTATGTCATGACATCGTGCTGACCCTACATAATAAAATCCTTTTGGCACACATTGGGTCCCTAAACGGAAACCAAAATATTAAAAACTATAATTATACAGGGTTAAGTTAGCTAGCGAAACTCCGCAAACGTGATGGTTATCGAACTATCGATATCCAAATATGATAAAACAAAATTTAAATTAATTTGATGATGAATTTTTTTGGGTTCACATATTAGCGTTTATTTTGAAAGTGGGCAACGTCGCAAATAGATGTCAAATATTCCCTGTTTTGATTAATTTGGCAATACCTATTACTGTATGGAAATAAGAAATGCGGATAACTAATGCACTAGAATATTAATAATGAATTGCAATTATAACACTGAATTTGATGTTGTAACCGTTTTACGTGTAAAAAAGGTATTTGGAAAGTTTCCAAATACTTTTTTTACATCTAAAACTAAATATTCGGTGTTAAGACATTAATTATTGCATTTCATAATCAATATTTTAGTTCACTAATTAGCCACATTTCATATTTCCATAAAGTACTATTGCCAAATTAATCAAAACAGGTAAATATTTGACAGCTTTTTGCGACGTTGCCAACTTTTAGGTTAATGTAACGATCTTAAAATATCAGTTTAAAAACCAGTTATTTTTGAGTAAACCTCACAGACATGATGGATATCGTATCGATATATCAACACGATAAAACAGATTTTATTCATTTCTTTATTAATAGGAGATGCAACAGCTACAATTGTATATGAAACATAGAGCCAATTACAGGTTCTCACGGGTAAAAAACAGAAAAGGTAGTAGAAATCTTAGGGTCACTAACAAGCACGATAGAAAAGAATTTATATATAATTTGGTAAAATAAGCACTACGCACTTGTTAAAAAGTCAGCGTTCAGCCGAGCGCGTGCAGATTAGGTTTTGGTGGTAAATGGGTCAAATGAGAACTCTCGCACCATGTATGAGTTTTGCCTGAAGTTAGAAGAGGAAAAAGGAATGGAGATAGGATAGGATTATCAATTCACTCTACAAGTAACCACACTACCAGCGGCCATTGACCCCAAAAATATCATCAACCCTTTTATTTTGTCTGCAGAGTTTCCTTAGCTAATTTAGTTTGACCCTGTAGGTAAATCATGGTTGATTAAAGATGCTTAAAACTAATTTATCTAAGTAGGTACCTAGTTGTAAAAAACACTGTGTTTATAAAGGTTATTGAGATTACGTCAATACTTTTACATTTATTTATTTATTAAAAATTTATGCACAACTAAAAAAAAAACCGTACAAACGCGGACTTAATGCCTGAGGCATTTTCTACCAGTCAACCTTAGGGTGATGCAGAGACAAAACATGGCAGGTGCAGCATAAGGGATATGTCAGAAACATCCCAGCAAAACAGTGCTGGGATGTTTCTGACATTTCTGTGACCGACTACTGCAAAATATCTGCAAACGTTACCAGCGTTGCGTCGGTATTTGACAACTTTCTTTTATTTATTTACTCAAAGCGTGACTTGTGTTATTACTGGGTATTTTGTATTAGTCATGTCATGCCGCGGTCAGGTCCGCACGTTATTTGACCCGCCCGTGGAGCACGTGATCTGTGATCATTGTACAAGATCGCCTAGTTTATTTGCACGACAGAATTTAGGAGCACTGGTTATCCGACATTGTTTCACAGTTTAAACACGTAGGTATCTTGTTATCTCCTTGTTCGAGCGTTAGTAGTAAGTACTTATGTATATTTCTGCTTAGTTCCATAATTTTGTGAAGGTGTTCCATGATTCCAGTAGGTATATTAATTTATCGCACAAATTCGGCAGGAGGTAGGTATCTAAGGCTTGCCACTCGTCCATTCGAGTACACATCCAATAATCTCATCCGAATGAATCATTCTGTAATATGCATCTCTTGTAAAACAAGTAGTAGTAGTAGTAACAATTCATCATCCACTTCTACTGAAGCAACAAAGAATGCTTTTTAATAATAAATCTCCCAACACGCACGATTAGGTACGGGCTACTAGAGAAATCGCAGTGTAAGTATTTATAATTTAATCAGCGAGTGATTAAAATGGAAATTGAGAAACTTAACACAATCCGTGAAATGTATTAATTTAATCATTAGATATGCATAGGTTACACTTTATACATATAATACTAGCTGCCCGATAGCACTAAGTACTTATCTACGGCGCACCTACACCCTACCGATCTACACTACCTACCCTATCTACCCTACTCTACATACCCTACCTACCATACCTAACCTACCTATACCTACCCTACCTACCTACCTTGCGTTTTGTTTTACCATTAATTTATAACAAATGAACGGCTAGACTGATGTTTTTTTTTTTTTTTTTATTGATTGACATCAATCTTATTACTTATTATCCTATTCCGCACGAAGATAAATCCAAAAACACGAAAATCATAAAAATCGGTCCAGCCGGTCTTGAGTTATAAGTGGTATACCTAACTAACTAACTAACTACTACCACTACTATTACTAACTAACTTTTTTATATATTACTAGCTAACCCGGCGAACTTTGTTCCGCAATCAATCAAATATTTTAAAAAGCCCACCCTACCCTACTTATCCTACCTACCTTACTAAAAAGGTTCAGCCGTTCTTGAGTTATAAATAGTGTAACTAACACGACTTTCTTTTATATATATAGATATGTACCTATGTACATTAAATGGTTTGTGGTCTTAGACCCCTTCACTCCCATCAGTCCCATCACTTGCTGGTTGTCAAAAAGACGAATTATCTGTTTTTTCTGTTCGTTGCTGGATTATGGGTTAAATTACTTACTTCAGAAGCATATTATCTAATCCTACCATTCTTATTGTAGATATGTTTCCTTTTCTATATCAAGATTTAATAATATCTTTGTATTTCCTGTTCTTTCTTGAAAACCTTTAACACTTTCGCCCCCACCCACTTTCCGTAGAACTCATACGCCATGCCGTACATATTGGAGTGAACCCTCCGGGAGGGTTGCTGTATTCCGTTTGCGCTAAAGTTATCCATCGCGGACGGACAACGGCATTAGGTTTAAACCCGTGTTATAAAACACTGTAAAACAAAGAAAATAGTTTTTTTTAGGGGATCTTGTCGCTATACCAATACCTACCTACATAGTTTTCAAACTTTTTTTTTGTGAACTTTTTAACCGTGAATTTAAAAAAAAAGCTTGGCTTTTAAAACCAACGCTTATCCTCTTGTTAAAATATCAGATCTTATTTTCACGTTTTATAATGCTGTATTCGCTAAGAAAAACCTACATTTAAAATGAGCCTTCCGCGAGGGCTATTAGGGAGGGAATTTACACGCGTTCACGTCGCATATACCGGGGTACTCGTATATGCGACGTGAACGTGTGTAAATTGGTACCAATTTAAAAAAAAATGTAAGTTTGTGGGTACCTCCAACGCTGCACCGATTGCAATGGCTTAACACCACCCAGCTGACTGGTAATATTTTTACCTGTCATGAGAGTTTTTAAGTCGATACGATTCATCTATATAGCTATATTGAAATGATAACGTGTCTGTGGAACCTACCTAAAATACTCACGCGATCTTCTACGAATCGTGGGATTTATAGTGATAGCGTGCTGCCCATCCAAGCAATCCAAGTATTATCTCAGCTTGCTTAATAACTTAATAAGCCAAGTACATTACCTACGTAAGTTGCAGCCGTTGGAGAGCAGTAGTTAAGCCTATTGCTCTGCCACGTCTACGTCGTTGGTCCAATTTTAGATGGGTAAGAGTAAGGGCATGCCTTTTTGTATCTCTGCAATAAGGATGTAGTGACCGACCCATAGATATAAGTTCTATGGACCGACCGAAGGTTCGGTTTCGGCGTGTTTCGCCAAAAAAATCTAGTTTCGGTAGAAAATCTGCCGAACCTTTGGCCGCACCCTCTGGGTTCGTAAATTATCGCGCGTCCTTCGACTGACTTTGAGTGAGTTCGTGGCTCCTGTGTCACCCGCCATCATTAGCTTTTTGTTCCTCACAAATTTTTGTTCCAAGAAGTATTTTTGGAAATTACGTAAGTACCTACTTCAATTATTGTTTTTTTATTTCATTTAACACGTGTGTTAACTGTCCTGTCTGTATAAGTATAAAAAATAAGCCAAATTTCAGTAAACAGTAGATTTTTTAAGATGCGGTTTCTGTTTCGGTAGAAAGTCCTGTTTCGGTCCGACTTTAATAGTACCTACCTAGGTATCATGAATTAGTTCGGCAGCATGTGTGCTCATGCTTATGACAACTGTTTTTTGTCAGCTTTCCTTCCGTTGTTGCCATTGGCACAATAACCCTGTTGTCGTAGTCCCGCTAAATGAATGAAAAAACTTTCGTTTTCAAAAGACCGTAACCATCTCAAGCTGATTTTTTGATGTTATGATACTTATATTACGATTAGGTATTTACATTGTTGAGTTGTATTAGCTAAAATTGAACTTTGTCGGGAGGTAAGGTTGGTACCTACCTGTATCTAAAACTGGGACACAAGTTATAGCTAGTTAGACTCAACAAGCTCAATTACCTTGGCCCAATTAAAGTCAAACAATTATCTAAGTAGTAAGTTTACTGATATTTTCGCATGCCTCCATTTAGCTTATTGCTTAAATTCTTTTGCGACAAGTCTTCTCCTTGCGGTACTTCGTGCCACTTTGTAAACCGGATTGTATTTTTGTGAAATAAACCAATGAGAATTTATATCATCAGTATCACAGACGAAGAGGTTAAAAATAATAATTATTGTGAATAAATAATTGTTAATAAATAAATAAATAGGTATCTCTCCATTCTTGTCACTTTTTCAAACAGAATTTTTAAAATGTGAAACTTTATTGATGCACCATGCATCGTTAATCAACAAACAATGCAGCACACTTTTTTGTTAAGTATGTGAAAGTTTGAATCTAGTTCGATTTAAATAGGCATGTCTCATACGGCTATGGGACATCTTGATAAGAATAATAATTGATTAACGTATAAAGTTTAAAATATCTAACATCTCATTTCCTGACACTTGAATACCTACCTAGGTTTCTTCTCGCATTTCTAGGCTTGTTACGATTAACAGTAATACGAACGGTTTCAATTTATTATCAGCTACTTATTATTTATTAGATCATAGCATCATCAAATTAACAATCAAGATCATATTTTCTATTAATATAAATTGCAAGCCAATCCACTTCTTTCAAAAATATTAATTTCACGATTTGATATCAGAATATAGGTTCCAAAAGATACTTTATTTAACTAAGTTCTTGCTGTAGTATCAATCACTTACAATTTATCAGTTTTGTAAAAATGTTTCCACAAAAGCACATCATCATAACACAATAATTGAAATCACTTACCTTGTAACACTGCGTTATTGTTGTGTTTGCTATCTGGATGTCATTTATTTGGTTTCTACTTGGCACACGGTAACTTAGTAGGTACTCGCGGAAAACTGTATGTTATGTAGAGAGGTCACGTTCCAGTCCTAGCAGACGAGCGAACTCCGCTCGACTGGCAAGTACTGGCAACCGTTGGTGGGTTGGTGCTCGGCGTGTCAGGCCGTCATCTGCGTCATCCAACACGACACACAACCGGAAAGTGCTTTCTCTCCTAACAATATTTGTAAAACTGCTTCTAATTCCCCGCAATAAGGTCTAATTCGTGTCCGTGGGAACCGCCAATGTGTTCAGCACGAGTAGAAGTTGTACTTTCCACTCTAGTGGTCACAGTATAGAAGCGAGTTTATAAAAGTTAGTTCGGTCTCTCCGTGACGTAGTTGTCGTATTCCCAACTCTCGTCTCATCTGGCACTTTTCCCGCGGATAGAATTTCTATACTACCCGATATTTAATATGCAGTACCTACCTACTTACTCGTAGTTAGCAAGAAAATCCCTAGAGAAATTGAATATTATCGGTACGTGATTATAACGAAAGTAAGTAACATTCTAATGTTATGGAAGATCATTAAACTTACGGATACTTGGGGTTATTGAATACTATTCAATAGCCGCAGGTCATTCATATATCCCTCCTTCAATTATCACCTTAGTACAGTACTGGTTTTGTAAATAAGGTGTTACGAGTATAGATAGATAGATAGATACATTACACAAAATGAGAATCTGTTTGCGTTAACTATACGGTATTTGTTTTTTTCCAAACCCCTGGGTTTGGAAAAAAACAAATACCGTATAGTTAACGCAAACAGATTACCTCATTACCTTATTTACAATTTTATTTGTCTAGCAAAATGAACTCCATTAACCTCGCAAACTGCTATGAATTTGATTTAAATTTCAATATTTGGTTGGACGACTTAGATTCCATTAGTTCTAAGTTTGGTTATCAGCTTCGAGACCATCTAATATTAACTCAAACGAAAATAAGTTAAGTCTAGCTAGTTTATTTAGTCTATGACGCAATCGTAGGTTTTTCTCAAATATTAGCCTTTTGGGAAATTATACGGTTCTCGGAGATCCGATTCCACGGCCATGACCTTTCGAATGATAAATTGATTCCTATTCCTAATGTAGATGAGAGTTAGTGATGTATGAAGATGAATCTTTAATGGGAAGGTCGGAATTATCATGTTCATACTGTGGTTTTTCACACATTTTCTTGACATTTTTTTTTTTTTAAAGTCACCCACATGTTTTACTTTTGATTCATATATATAAGGTTTGACAATTATCAGAAACGACTGCATGGACAAAAGCATCTTCATATTTTTTTTTTATGGAGGTTGCGGATTTACCAGAAAGCTTGAGAAAAATGGGCGACCGTTTTTTTTACGTTCTTTCTGTAATTAGGACATGCAATTATCCGCCCCATTTGACTATCAGGATATTTCGGATACTTCCAGACGACTATCCGGATATATCCGGATAATATGGATATTTTTGATATCACTGTAAAAAAGGTAAATCAAACTTATATAAGTTTCCAATCGACATTTTTATTACAAAAACTCTTCAACAATCGTGTACTAAAGTACTTCAGTTCGCAGCAGAAGCATAAAACCAAAGAAAAGGCAACAAACCCTTACTAAAAATTATGTTCGAAAGTTTCAAGATTCTGTGTGGGTGCAATATTGCAAAGAAATTACAAAATCCATTTTCATCAAAACAGATTATAACAGTGAAAGCTTCATTGAGTTCAAATTAAAACCGAAGAAAGGAAAAAGTACAATTATAATACCTAGATCTGCTTATAGTGGCCGATTGCCTATTTCGAAGGCGAATAAGCCAGATCTAGTAAAATTATGTAACGATTTCCTAATACCAATTTCGTAATACTGGTGATAGGGACCAGTATTACGAGAACCTGCCAGTGTCAGATTCTTTACGTGAACCTGACGAAAATGATGAAGAAGATTTATTTGATTGAATCATCTGTATGGTACATTCTTAGATTTTATTTTATTTTAGTAAGACTGAATTAAAATCACAAAAACAAGCATAGTTTAGATTTAATTACAAGAAGAATAAAGTTTTCCATTCTAAATATCAAAATTATGCAATAATAAAATAATTCATCAGAATTATGCATACAATTACATTTAAAATTAAAAGGTTAACGATTACAGGGCTAAACTTGCCACTGTGTCATAAAATAAATTTATTTAATTTATGAATAGCATTCAATTTATATAATTAATCGCAAGTTTAAAATGTTACAAATTATTGGAGATCCGCAAATTATTCTTGGATAATTGCGAATTTGGCACATAGATTTATTGACCATAGTCCATTTGATACTTTGTAACGAAAGTGATGCCATAGCAAATACACGAATATGGCACATAGGTAAATTAACCATGGTCATTTAATAGTTTGTGAACATTCACAAAGTAAAACCCCAAATTTACCAATATTCTCAAGTTTACAACTGACATTCCATTGAGGACTACTTAAACCGACCTTGGTCGAATATCTTATCTCCACTTCGTGGTGATTGATTCCTAAAATCTGTGATTCGCACATTTACTGCTATGAAATCTTGTAAAACATTACAAACACGATTAAAACTTTGCCATGGTATGTATTACCACACTGGTGGCTGGAGGCGAGTTGCGTCAAAAAACTGTTTTACGCGAAAATGACAGATTTGCAACTTTATCGTGTATGTGTCGCAACCCAAAAGAGGCAAGCCTCTTTATTGATATGACTCTTCCGGGCTCTGGGTTATTCTGAAAGCCGTGGAATACCTCTCCACTCCTCAAGCACCTCAGGACATGTTGCCCCCTTGTCGCTACGTCACTATGTGCTAGCGACAGTTTTCGGGGGCCCATTAATGGATTTGCAAGTCATACTCAAATGGACTCCGACCGAACTCGACGTACTGGATAGGAGGGCCCGTTCGCTGCTAACTGCATATTCATCACCCACGATCATCGGTAATGAGACTGTATAGCCCGCGAAAGTGTGGAGGTCGAGGCTTTTTAAATGCTAAGACCCTCCACAATCGCGAGATATGCAGTCTCAGGGAATATTTCCTAGAAGCCGACGTGGGGATGCACCGATATGTGGTCGCGGTGGACAAGGGCCTCATCCCGCTCTCCTTGGCTAAAGAGAACTGGCGCAAACCTGTAGTGCTTGAACTAACGATCGCAAGGAGGTATGGCAGAGTAAGGAGCTTCACGGACGCTATTTCCTAGATTTGCTAGCGGTTGTGGCCTGGCTGCGTTTTGGTGACCTTTTTGGGGAAACTGAAGGTTTTGTCTGTGCGATTATGGACGAAGTTATCATGAGAAAAATTACCGGAGATTTATTGTGAAGGACGGCACGGTTGACATCTGTCGGGCTTGCCACCGTCCGGGAGAATCCATCCGACAAATTATCTCCGGGTGTTCTCGTCTAGCTAACGAAGAGTACTTGCATAGACACAATCTTGTAGCCAAGATTATCCATCAGCAACTAGCTCTAAAATACAACCTTGTGAAATCGGAAGTACCGTACTACAAGTACATACTTAAATTGTCTGGGTCGGGCCCATGCCCGACCCAGTTCTCGAAAATGAATATATCACATTGTACTGGGATCGATCCATCATCACTGACAGGACTATTGTTGCCAATAAGCCTGATATAGTGGTTGTGGATCGAATAGAGCGGCGCACAATGATTATTGATATAACAGTCCCGCATGACGGGAACCTCGTAAAAGTCGAGAAAGATAAACAAATCAAGTATCTTGTCTTGACTCGCGAGGTTGTCGACATGTGGGATGTGGACTCAGCGATCATTGTGCCGATAGTCGTGACAGCCAATGGCCTAATAGCCAAGAGCCTCGACCAACACCTGAGGAGGCTCTTGTTGGGCAGCTGGATGAGGGCTTGATTTAGAAAGCGGTACTTCTAGACACGGCTCGCATTGTTAGGAGCTTCCTCTCTCTGGAAACCTGACCGTCGTTAGCTTGGACCCTGTTCCCGATACCGGTGAGCTACAATTTTTTATATTTTTAAATGATATTTATTTAATTTGTTTATAGATGAATAAACGAAATAATAATATATAATTAAATAGTAGGTTATAACCAGTAGAGTAAGAAATCTTTTTTTCGACGCTGGTTGGAGGAATGTGATGAGGAGGTTGTTTACTTGACTAAGATGATTTTTTCTTGGTGTGTGTCATCTGTGCCTGTGTGTGTCTCTGCTGCTGGTAATCACTGAGTGCTCGTATGTCATCACCATAGTTGTTGTCAACTGAAGTCGAGCTCTGGGCAAAAGTACTTTTGAATTTTATTTATCATGATGATAGTAATTGTGCCATTAGATGGATTTTTGAAGTTATAGCATGAATTTTCACGATTGCGAATACCTATTTCATTTAAACACAACGTTAAATGTTATATTGTTACTCATTTTGATGTACGAGGGGTGTTCAATAAATAGTGAGAATGAGTCACTCCGTCATCATCTTCGAATTTCTGGCCCCTGAGATGTTCCTTTAAGCGCGGTAATAGGTAGAAATCACTAGGAGCAAGGTCCGGTGAATATGGAGGATGTTCCATCAATTCGAAGCCAGCTTCTTGAATGGCAGCCGTCGCAACTCTGGACTTGTGCGCAGGGGCGTTATCTTGGTGAAACAAAACAACTTTAGCGAGTTTGCCACGCCGTTTCTTGCGTATTTCCTCACGCAACTTTGTTACTTGTCCTGCGTACATAGTCCCCGTAATAGTGGCTCCATGATTAAGATATTCGATTATTACCACCCCTTGGCTGTCCCAGAAAAGAGAGCCCATGATCTTTCCGGCGGATGGAATCGCCTTAAATTTCTTTGGAGTTGGAGATGACGGTCGCTTCCAAGTCATGGACTGTTGTTTCGTTTCCGGGTCATAATGGTGAAGCCATGTTTCGTCTATAGTTATGAATCGAGCCAAAAATCGGTCAGGATCTTGTTGTAACAAATCCAAACAGCTTTGTGAAATTCTCAGTCGAGTTTGTTTCTGCGCGTCAGAAAGCATTCTGGGCACCCAGCGCGCTGACACTTTTTTCATACCCAAATGGTCGTTTATAATATTATGGACACTTCCTATCGAAATCTTTACTTCTTCAGCTATAAAACGAACAGTAACACGACGATCCGCCAAGACAATATTTTCAACTTTTTTAATAATTTGTTCAGTCACTGCCGATATGGGGCGTCCCGTTCGTGGGTCGTCGTTAGTGGAAGTTCTTCCTCGCTTGAACTCAGCACACCAACGCGCAACCGTAGAATATGGAGGAGCATGAACCCCTAATGTTGCTCTCAAGTCTTGATTTACCTGCTCCGTAGTAAAAAATTTCAAGCAGAGATATTTAATTACCGCGCGCACTTCAATTTTATCCATTTTTAAGAACACGTTCCGAAACGACGCAAACAATAGACTTCTACTTTAAAAAAACAAAAGAGAATTAATTGCTTTTTTTATTATCATCTTAACTAATGTCTGGGCTATGCCTGCCAGTATTTATTTTTTTTCTTTCCAAGGTGAATGTATCGCATTATCACTATTTATTGAACACCCCTCGTAGGTAATAAATTATAGAAAAGGAACTATCCGTATTATTCGTTTTATCCGGATAGTAAACTCAATGATATCCGGATAATATTATCATCGGGTATTCGGATAATTTGGATATCCGGATACCCGATGATTCAAAAAGATTTCTGTAAGACGGTTTTCTGATGTCTCAGAAAGAAGTCTACAAGACATCTATCCGATGAGTTTTCCCTCTTCCCTTTCATTGTAGATTTAACGGTACCGCGAATTTGTATAATGTTTGGTAAAACATCGAGTTCCCAGCCCCCAATTAGTAATCGGCCTCTGCCCACACCTTGTATGAGTGACAAGAGAGCGAAATTGCAGACCGTATACTAGGTAGAAGTGACATCGACAGACGCGCAAGCTATTACTATGATTCTAGACCCCCATGATTCTAAAATCATGGGGGGTCGCAAGGGATGCAAGAACCAGTTCTTTTCAAATTTTAGCACACCAGTTTTTGCAGGTTAGTTTTTCTTTGACTATTTATACAGAAACAGGCGTTTCTTGACGACTTAGATATTCAGAAAAGCCTGACAATGAAGAGAATGCAAGAGCGAGCTCGAATATTTTAGCACCCTGCATTAAAATTTTGCATATGTAAGGGGCTTCCAACTGCTTCTTCTTGAACATATTTTGGCCTTGTTTGGGATTTGATTAAAAGTATTTCTGAAGATTTGGAGAAGAGCCGGGGTGTAATAAGGTACTTACACATTAATGTACATTCGGTAAGCGTAATTAAATAAATTCTATTGCGGTCACAAACAGTTAAAAGTTAGGGTTCCGTAGTAAGTACCTCGATAAACTCTTTCCATTGGTGTATATCTTATGCCTATTGGATCAAGACAATTCCTTAACTTCGGTGCCCAAGTAGTCACACTTATTTAGGTCAATCACTCCAAACTGACTAACAATTGGCAAAAGTCGTGTTAGTAGCAAAGGTTCTCCTTAAAAAGCTCTTTTCATTGGTGTATATCATATGGCTATTGGACGCCAAGAATTCCTTAAGTTTGGTGCCAAGTTGTTACCTATTTAGGTCATTAACTCCAAACTGACTAACAATCAGCAACCAGTCATGTTAGTAGTAAAGGTTCTCCACGAAAAGCTAAAGTCATTTATGTATATCTTATGGCTATTGGGCCAAGAAAATTCCTTAACTTCGGTGCCCAAGTAGCCTCCCTACCTACCTAGGTACCTATTTAGGTCATTAACTCCGAACTGATTAACAATTGGCAAAAGTCATGTTAGTAGCAAAGTTTCTCCTTGGAAAGGGTTTTCCATTGGTGTATATCTTATGGCTATTAAGCCAAGAAAATTCTCTAACTTCGTACCCCAAGTAGTCACATTTATTTAGGTCATTTACTCCAAACTGACTAACAATAGTCAAAAGTCGTAAAAAAAGTCAAAAGGCAAAAGTCGTGTTAGTAAGAAAGGTTTTTTTCGAAAAGCTCTTTACATTGGTGTATATGTTATGTCTATTGGGCGCCAAGCATTCCTTAACTCTGATACCTAAATTGTTGCCTATTTAGGTCATCAACTCCGATCTGACTAACAATTGGCAAAAGTCATGTTAGTACCCAAGGTTCTCCTCAAAAAGTTATTTTTATTGGTGTATATCCTAAGGGTATTGGGCGCCGCCGCAGGAGACGCCCCGGGCGTCGGGAGTCACGAGCTGACTTCCGTCCACCGTAGGCGCGGGCGCGGGGTATCGGACGGCGAGCTACCCATCACTAACCGTCCGCAAGGTTAGTGATGGGTAGCTCGCCGTCCGATAAGGACCAGGCCCGGGTCGACGCGGACGGCACGTTGTGTTCCACGCGCGCCTCAAAGGGATGTCAGCACCGACTGACGGGGTCCGGAAGGACCAACGCCTGCTGGGGTTGCGGGTTTGTCTGAAAGGGATATCGCGGCCCCGACACATAGGCAACGGAAGGAACACGGGTGGGTTTTAGTCAGTAAAAGTCTGACACTCCCTCTCGCTCCGCCCAGAGCGGGAGGAGTCATTTGATGATTTCCCAGCAAAAAAAAAAAAAAATATGTTATTGGGCGCCAAGCATTCCTTAACTCTGGTCCCCAAGTTGTTACCTATTTAGGTCATTAACTCCGAACTGATTACCATTGGCAAAAGTCGTGTTAGTAGCAACGGTTATCCTTGGAAAGCTCTCTCCATTGGTGTATATTTATGGCTATTGAGCCAATAAAATTCCTTAAGTTCGGTGCCGAAGTAGTCACCTATTTAGGTCATTAACTCCAAACTGACTAACAATTAGCAACAGTCATGTTAGTAGTACAGGTTCGCCTCGAAAAGTTAAAGCGATTGATGTATAATATCTTATGGCTATTGGACCAAGAAAATTCCTTAACTTCGGTGCCAAAGTAGTCATACCTATTTAGGTCATTAACTACGACCTGACTAGCAATTGGCAAAAGTCGTGTTAGTAGGAAAGATTTCCCTTAAAAAGCTCTTTCTATTGGTATTTAGGGTGACTGGGTATTAGTGACCGATACTTAACACGTGACTTTACTCAAATGAACAAGTTTTAATAGGGGAACAAACCTGAAATCGCGAAAAATAGGTCAGCTGTTCCCTACATTTTGACGAGTTATGCAAACATAAAATGTAGGGAAAAGCCGATTTTTTTTCGCGATTTCAGTTCAAATCCCATAGTGAAAGTTGTTCATAATGATGAGTAAAGTCACGTGTTTAAGTATCGGTCACTAATTACCGGTCATCCTATATCTTATTGTTCTTGGGCTTCAGGGCACAAACCCATGTGTAGGTCTGGTACCCATTCTCCTTTTATTAACTTTGCTTGGATAGTTTCTGAGTTAATTTCGATAATTTGGTACCTACTTACTTACATACATAATTTTCGTTCACTGACATAAGTAAAGTTTTTTTTCAGGTATTTTTTTTATATGTTTAATTGATAGATTTAGTTATTTTAAGCAACTAATTTCAATATTTTGTTATTCCAAGCTGTAGTTATTTTTTAAACACAATAATAACAATCCAAAATTTTACGTTTTTTGCTTGACTTCAGAGACTACAAGCATGACAGTAGGGAGGAGGCATATTTATCGTAACAGATCTAGATAACAGATATTTAAAAATAACAAATAACGTTCCTAACAATATAACTTATCTATTACTGAAAATAGCAATCCCCACACAGACTACCACGGCTGTGTTTAATAATATTTTTCTTTACGGCAACAAAAAAAATTGTGATCGTATCCGAATGTCTTTATTATCTTTGGTTTGACGGAATTAATCGCAAAATATTCCAGGTATTTACGATATTTTTGATATACCAATAAAGATGTTATTTAATTATATTGAGAATAATTTGCTTGGTTTCTTTGTTATTTTTTTTACATAAAAATACTTTTTTACTTTACTTTAATTGTATATCTCTCTTTTCATGAAAATTTCTAATGCATATGGAAATTTGTGATGCAAGTATGCAACCAAAAAATTCAGTGATCGTGAATCACCTTTATTATTCTTTGGTTTGACGATTGACGGGATTGGTCGCAAATGGTTCTATGCATGTACGTTTTTATTTTAATAGAAATAAAGATGATACTCAATTGAAAGTAATTTGGCTGGTTAGTTTGTTGAAATTTTTGAAATTTTGCACTTTTGAAATTTAATTGCTTTCACTGCTTTCTAACGCAAGAGAACTGGTGAATTGTAATTTTTTTTTTTTTCCAAAAAAGACTGTGTTTATGGTGTATTCATCAAACAAGCTGCCTAGCCTTTTACAATTATGTTGGGGTCGGTTTCCAGTGTAACCGGATGACAAAAAAAATTATAAACACGAAAATAATAAAATATAGAGAGAGACGTAATTCTATAATTTCTCATTACCCCGTCATTTCTAGTCAAAACTTCAGATTCGATTTTCGCCTTTAAACGAAATAAACTAAGAAAGATATTCAATTGAGATTTAAATACGTATTTATCGTCCATACAAAAATAACAGGCAGTTATTTCAAAACAGATGTTTGGATCTGTTATTTTTGTGTAACAGTAACAGTGATATCAGCTATCAGTTACAACCCATCTCTACATGACACTTGACAGTTAGTTGATGGACACATGAAATTAGAGGTGGGAATGAGCGACATAAAGGCGACATAATGGAAATTTTACGTATATCAATCAATATGAAATTACTAATTTTTTATTACTAATCTGTGTAATCTGTGTCCTTACTTGTCGTTAAAAATCCGAGTTCAGTAGTCGTGTCGAATGAAAACGGATAGTAGGTATCTACTTATCTACCATGTGGTGCACGACTGTGAATGATTTCTTTCTAAACTATTTATCAAACGAATCAACAAATAACATTTCAATTTGCGAGTTTCTAACACCTAGTACCAGTTACAAAATAGTTCGAATGATTTTAAAATGCTTATTGTTTACAGGGAATGGATTTTCTATGTTATCGTTATATTGGTTAACGATCATTCAGGCTTCAGAATTTAATATTTTGTGGGAATTGATTTTCAATGTTTGATTTGAATCGATTCAAAGACCGAATTTTCGCATTTTAATTATGGTCATCCCTAAAGTTGACATTATATGACTTGATTTTTTTATCATGGAGTAGTCTGTCACTTCCTGTGTGTCTGACGTCATTTGGAGGTCATATGAAAGTCAAGTGGTTTTATGTGTTTATGTTAAAATAAACTTCATCTTATAATTTTAAGCGCCAAAAATAGAAAAATAAGGTTAATAAACCTATAAGCTCGAAATTATTTTGGAATCAGCGTAGAACATTTTTACTTTACATACCGAATTGTGTACATATACTGATGATGTTAATAATACTGTTACTGTTTAATACATAGCACGCAAATTCGTGTTGATAAATAACTTTAATTTCGGAAGTTGGTGGAAAAAACTAAAATACAGATTCGATCAAGTTTTTTTTCTTTATTTTTTTAGTTATGGTTCCTACCCCACAATAAATTCGGGTTTTTTTACCCGACTACGGCAAAGCAAAAAGGATGATTATTTTGACCGGTGTATATGTTTGTTCATCTCTTCCATCATAACTTACTAAACTACTTACTAATCATAAAAAGACATAAATGAGGTATCGTTGGAGGCGTCTTGATCGTCCGCTGGTTAAAAGCTATGTGACGTCACATTAAATTGAATATGGCGCCCTCTAGAGGACCCAAAGCCATGAAACAAAAAAAAATGCCCTTGGATAACAAATGACAGGGCTTAATTAGCTCATTTCAAAAATATATATGTATACCTACTACTTCTTTTTTTGTATTTTTTTGGGGTTATACCTTAATAATAATTTAAATAACAATAAAAAAGTTATACAAACTAAAACCCTGCTACAGCAAAATCGCCAACTTATAAGGTATAAAGAAGTCATCACAGACAGACAAATAAAAAATCGGAGCCACACGTAATCTTCGTAAATCGAACGTGTGACTCCGGATTTTTAATTTGTTGGGTTGTAGAATCAGAATCAGAATTTATTTATTTGTGAGAATGTAGTATTAATAGTAGGTATGGTATTAGTATTTTTGTACGTTCTACCACAAAGTATATGGTGTACAAAATATTCTATTTTCGTTCTTAATTATTTAACTTACAATATTAATTTTAAGATTTGTGGTTTACAATAAGTCCAATGAATTTATATTTTATAATTAGGTAATCGTTACTATAAAATGTAAATGTTGTAATGTTGAAATTAAAGTAATTTTTCACTAAGTACGTATATATACTTGTGTATTTTTTTAGAAGTCGGTTGTTTATTTTTTTGTAAAAAGTTTTTATTATAAACGACTTTTTCTTGGACTTACCTGTCTCTGATAGATATGACCATGTCTTTGCTCAGAATTAAACCAGCAACCAGTCCTGACTCCTGTGTGATAGCGAGTAGCGGGACTGACGAAAGTTCCTTTGTAAATAATTACTGTATGTAATCGGCGGTAAAGTAGTTGCTATGAGTCGTGTACAAGTAATTACTCGTATATTAGTATCGTAGTTTCTAGCGCTTTAATGTTTTAGTGTGGCTAATGCATTTGATTTAAATCAGCATGAAATGCCAATTTTTTTATATTGCCGATTGTAAAAACACATTTTGCATAGAGTCAATTCAACAGTCACGGCGGCGCCGGCGGCGGCGGCCGCGGCCAATATCAACGGAGACCCGAATTGGATAACCACAATTCGGGTACGCAAACACAGGTGCACCCTATAATCCTTCTTTCTTATATCTATGCTATATTCCCTCACTTTCATAGTCCGATGGGTGGGACGGCCATCCGATTGACCGGGGAGAGGTCAGGCGCAAGACCAACGGCTATAGGTAGGTACGTACTTTCCGAGGCACGGGGGTAGCGGGTGTCACCACTAACTTCCAAACTCCTGAAAATTCCTCTGGTTACTACTGAAAAATTTTCATGGTAAAAACCAATTGAAATACAAAACTCAAAATCATTATTTCAATTAAATTAATTACAGGCACTTCTGAATTATGATTACTTAACCCTTTGCCCGAACTGAGAATCGAACCCAAAACGCTCAGCATCCGCTCTTGCGACCACGTGATCAACAAGCGCGACTGAGCATGGGGTCCAGTACCCTAATTGCGTATACACGATCAATCAGAATCTGAATAATTTTTTAAACAAATTGCTAAACCAT
The DNA here is from genome assembly GCA_916701695.1 of Agrochola macilenta. NCBI lineage: Eukaryota > Metazoa > Arthropoda > Insecta > Lepidoptera > Noctuidae > Agrochola > Agrochola macilenta. The sequence goes on from OU753562.1 coordinate 14,658,934, forward strand.
TGCTATAAAAGTTCGAAAAAAAAATCTGCTCAAAAACGTAAATAACGCAATGAATGTTGTTGAACTGTCAAAATTAAACAGATTAGTCGTAATCGTTTACGAAAATGTTTTGCGTTAGATAGCTGGGTTCCAACCCCGGATTAGTCTAAAATCAGGTTGCCCGGGTAAATGGCGGAGCGGTAATTGATAATTGGTCGCCTATTACATGGAAGTTACGACGACGTGTGACTAGATTCACTTATAAAAGCCCTTTTCAGTTTAACTAATAGGTTCTGTTCATGATGACGTTAAAGAACCGCTCTTAAAATGAAAAAGTAACCTAGTGGCTTAAATTATCTTTCATGTTTATTAATACGAGTACCTAAGTCGTACGTTGACCTCATTTTCATTGATATTTTGTGACCGTCCACTCATACAGCCCTAGCTAGCTGTATAAGATATATCCTACCCCTTTTGATTTTTCGTCCAGGACCGTAAAATATTATTTGTCAAGGATTTACTGGCGTCCGATCCCCCAAACTAGCTTCTCAAAGTACTTAAATGAGGGATTAGATCCACTTCAGGAATTTGTAAGAGTCAGAGCATAGATAGTACGTAGATACCTACTAACAGGTGTTACTAGACACCCGTACAGTGCCGAGCCTAGCCCTAGATCAGGGTAGAGCGAGATTGTTTTTCGGCGCCCTTTGTTCGATCTTTTGTATTAATTTCCAAATGCTCAAAAATCAACACTTATTGAATTTGAATTAAATTAAGTAGGTCTAATTAGTAAACCTACTCGTGCTACTTTAACATTAATAAGAAAACTTACGGATTTACAAAAAATCTGATCTGGCAACACTGCTCCCACTCCTCAAAAGGCGCCAGATTTTTTTAATATTTCACTGGAAATTGTAAAAAAAAAAAAGTTTAATTTTATTTTACCACTTTGTCGGCATGCTTAATATGGACATACAACGTGTCCCAAAATTCAACGATAAGCTGGCACCAGACGGTGAACCTGGTCATCACTACCCGAGAAAAAAAAAAAACAATTAATTTTTGGAAATTACGAGTACAAAACATAGATTGAAATCCTTCGGAAATTGACACCCCTCAAGATATTTTGAACTACCATGACCACAATTTTTCTAATATTTCTGTATTTTTTTTATATAGGCATTTTTTCCTAGAGGGTTTTTTTTATTATTATACTTTTTGGAATCTTGATTTTAGTTGCGTCAATTTCTTTTTAAACTTACCATTGTAGTGTTCATACTTTTTTTTACACCACGATGTCTGAAAGTGGATTGAAAGTAAAAAAAATAGAAAATTTTAAGGAAAAAAATTATTTGGATTGATTTTTGTGTAAAAGCTTCAGGCATTTTGGGATTTTTAAGGGTTGTGGTGGATAGCAGTGCTACTTAGGTTGCCGATATACAAAAAAAAACAGAAATATTAGAAACATTGTGGTCATGGTAGTTAAAAATATCTTAAGGGGTGTAAATTTCCGAAGGATTTCAATGTATTTCTTGTAACTTCCAAAAAAATAATTATATATTTTTTCTAGGGTAGTGATGAGCAGGTCCACCGTCTGGTGCCCGCTTATCGTTGAATTTTGGGACATGTTGTATATGCCAAATTACAGCTTTCTAGTACTAACCGTCTCTGAGCTAAGCCGCGGACAGACGGACAGACAGACAGACAGACAGACGGACATGGCGAAACTTTTAAGGGTTCGTTTGTTTACTACGGAACCCTAAAAACAACATTCACGACTTTGACTTTTGACTTTGATTTTTTACTTTGACTTCGACTTCGACTTCGACTTCGACTTCGTCTTCGTCTTTGACTTCGATTTCGACTTGGTCTTCGTCTTCGACTTCCACTTTGACTTTGTCTTTGACTTTGGACTTTTTGATTTTGACCATCGTCAGAATCATCGCCATTGCCATCGTCATCTCCATCGCTATCTCCATCGTCATCGTTATCATCATCATCTGATTTATAAAACTTTTCTCAAATAATAAAGTCTCTGAGACGGGCTGACGAAGGCCTCTAAAATAAAAATAAAACAGAAAAGTAAAAAGCACTAGTGAAAAAAAGTGACACTTTCCGCACAAATTGACTGCTTGGAAATAGTTATTTATGCTATAAGTGCGGAAATCATCTTACGCACGTGTATCATCCAACGTTTTACTATGAATTGTGAGAGGATAAAAAAAAAATCGAGTGAGCCTTTTTTTTTTTTTTTTTTGGTTGGGAAATCATCAAATGACTCCTCCCGCTCTGGGCAGAGCGAGAGGGAGTGTCAGACTTTTACTGACTAAAACCCACCCGTGTTCCTTCCGTTGCCTATGTGCTGGGGCCACGATATCCCTTTCGGACAGACCCGCAACCCCAGCAGGCATTGGTCCTTCCGGACCCCGTCAGTTGGTGCTGACATCCCTTTGAGGCGCGCGTGGAACACAACGCGCCATCGACCCGGGCCTGGTCCTTATCGGACGGCGAGCTGCCCATCGCTCACCGTCCGCAGGCCCGCGCCTACGGTGGCCGGAAGTCAGCTTGTGACTCCCGACGCCCGGGGCGTCTCCTGCGGCGACTAGGGGCGCGAGGGCGTGCAGCTTCAATCTCCCTCGCGCAAATCGAGTGAGCCTTACGATGATGTCTAACATAATGACGACGTATATAAATGATAAAAATAACATTCATGACTTTGACTTTCGACTTCGACTTCGACTTTGACTTTGACTCCGCCATTGCCATCGCCATTGCCATCGCCATCGTCATCGCCATCGTCATCGCCATCGCCATCGTCATCGTTATCATTAGATTTGTAAAACTTTTCTCAAATAATAAAAATTCTTTGCAACGGGCTGACGACGGCCACAAAAATTAAAAAAAAAACAGAAAATTAAAAAGCACTAGTGAAAATAAGTGACACTTTCCGCACTAATTTACTGCTTGGAAAAGGCTCTTCGAGCAAATGCATTGTAATGTAAAATAGTCTTAATCTTTCTAATACCAAGAACATAAAATTGAATAAATGTATACTTTATTATTGGAGCCGCCGCGCCCCCTTATTGGTTACTCTACGCCCCCCGAGGGGGGCGCGCCTCACCGGTTGGGAATCCCTGGTCTATATGGATGACGTTTTAATAAGTTCCTGTCACTATTATTTACATAGCAGGTCACGGTATTCGAATTTGTGTGGGAATACGTACCACAACTAAAAAGTAAAAAATACAAACATTTTTCCAAAAAAAAAACAATCGACTTCCAAAAAAAAACACTATAAAGTAAAAAATAACTTTAATTTCGGAAGTCGGTAGAAAAAATACGAAAATTCAAAATGTCGGATGTCGGTTGTTTTTTGGTGTGAAAAATGGCTGTGTACGCGCATTGTAAGGCACGCAAAACATTGTGCTTACGGACGTCAGCAACGGTACAGGAGGGTACAGGGGTATTGGGGGTACCTATTTAAAGTTTAGAAAATCATAACATTTGAAACTTGTTATCGTAAAAAAACTATGGTTCAATAAAATAAAATAAACCATGACATTTTGTTTATCTAGCTAGCTCTAGCTAACTAGCTAACTCTTTATTTCTATTATTTTATTTATCTTTTATACAGGCTGTCAGGGACATTACCGCGAAAACTTTTACCATGGATTCAGTACACGATTCGGAACTGTCGGTTATTTAAAAAAAATCAGCTCTTTCATAGAAAAGTGCAATACCTACGCGGTCAAAAGGTATGAAACAGCTGATTTAAAAAAAAATTACTGAAAAAATTTCAACGCAGGGTTTCAGAATCACGTATTGAATCCATAGTACCAGTTTTCGCGTAGATGTCCCTGCCACCCTGTATCGATTCTTTTCTTTTAAATTTTGTGAATGTGAGCTGTAGATCTGTGGACCATTTTATATTTTGCTGAGTACCCTGTTGATAGGCCTACACTGTCCCCACAAACCTTTTAACACTGTAATTTGAAGACATTGTAAAAACTATTTACTTTTAAAAGAGTAACCGAGGAGTTTCTTGCTGGCTCTTCTGCATAGAAAACATAAGTGACCTTGTAGGTTTATGTGAAATAAAATATTTTGAATTTTTTCATCTTTGAGAATTTGTTTACTTGTGGCGCTCTCTGTATCTTTTTACACCCGTTACTCTCCTCGTTTCAGCTGTTCTCTGATTTGATTAAAGTATTATTTGGTATATTATCTAGAAAGAATTAAAGAAAAAAAAGAAAGAAAAATGCGTTTAACTAGCTAGCCTGAAATAATTCCCTACAACTACCTACATAATTATTATTTTTGCAGGTCTTGTTTAATAAAAGATACAATGCTTTTGGAGTAACTCTGGCCAGCATTTTGGGACCGCAATTGTTTCCAAATTCAAACAGAATTCCTCGAGTTTCCTGATGGAATTCTTGAAAAATAAAGTTACTGAAAATATGAAATTAATCTACGTAATAGGATTATAATGATTCATATTTAAAAACTGCTCAGTACTGCTTCTGCTTCTTGTGTACTTGATCGATTTTGATTTTTTATTTCATAATAAGTAGGCCATTGAAAAAATATAGTGACGTTCACGACCTTGAATTCGAATAGAGAAGGTACAGTGCCATTACTCGTGCATCTGGGGCAGTAAAGAGCTTGGAGTAGATAGCTTAGTGGGCGAGGGTGGCGGCGCAGGCGCGTTGTGCCAAGGGAGTATCGATCGTTGGCTGCAAGTTGCCGCCAGTGCGCGCGCAGGAGACGGGGTTCGTATCTGGCCAACGACGGCTTGAGGTTTTCCCGCGCAGTGAAACAGCGCATAGCTGCGCGCAAGGCCAAACAAAGGGGCGAAGAGAGGGGTGTCCTCCGAGGGCGCGAGCTCAGCCCGGGACCCTCACATTACGTAACATTAAACGCACAGGACGGCGCACAAACAATGTGATTTTATTTTATCTTAAATTTTCTACTGTTTTTGATTACTTATACAATTTCTAGGATTAGTATCGTGATATTATGTTAACTTGCCGGCAACTAATTGAGTTCTTTGTACCGTATTATAATTTAAGCACTGTTAAATCGTGCAGATCTACTTTAGACCCAATATCTTGCGAAAAATAATAAAACGGAGATTTTTTTGAAAATAATGTTTTGGTGAAATGGCAGTGAAAATTTTCGGGACAGTGATACACAACTGAGTTTTTAAAAACAAAAATAAATCTATAGTCTTAGGAATATTAATAAGTTAATACTATTAATGTTAGTAGAAATAATAAGGATAATGAAAACGTTTTCAAAACAAATGAATAGTATTGTACTAAATGTGACAATACAACATAATTCATTTCATTGACAAAGAAGTCTTTCCACAAGTCTTATGTCGCGCTGATATTCTCAAGATGACTATGGGTAAGTTTTCCATTATATTCTTCTAATTAAGTGAAAGCCCTATATCGATAACGTTTCTATTCCTTTACGATGAATGAAGATTGATTGGATTTAGATTCAAGTTTGAGACATTTTCCCGTAAGGAACTCATTTACGATACTTACAGCTTTATCGATTCTCCATGGTACTAGAAAAATGTAGATAGATTCAAGTAGACTGTGTAGATATAATACAAGGTGGCTGAAAATTTTCGTCGGTTTTTTTTTTCAATGAGCTGTTCCATATACATTTTGACCGCGTAGGTATTGCACCTTTCTATGAAACAGCAGATTTTATTTTAAATAACTGACGAAAAATTTCAGCGCCGGGGGTTCAGAATCATGTACTAATCCATGGTATCTGTTTTCGCGTCGATGTCCCTGCCACCCTGTATATACATATATGTATAGGTTGATATGTGAAACTTTATTTCAAATCTAATAAAAATCCCATTACTTTTAATACCCAAGAAGATTCTCGAGTCACGGTGGACGAGGGTGTCGAGGGTTGACTTGTACTACTCTACCGATAAAGTCAAGACGTAGGTTGGACGAAAGCAGGTTGCGATGGATCTACGTTATGTCTGTCCTGATAATAATTAATAAGTACCTGATAATGGTAATCCAATCTACACGCACAACATAGATAGTCGCAAATAAAAATACTTAGTCGCAAATAAGCTGCTTGTTTAAAGGGTGGCAGGGACATCCATCAGGGAATCCATGGTAACAAGTTGCGTGTCGTTGTCCCTGCCACTCTGTATTTATCTTTTTTGTTGACTGTACCAAGGTATTAAACATAGTAAGTACCAACCAAGGGACACAGTATTTGTTATTAATAAGAGAAAATCCGATCCCCCTAATCCTTGAGGGTCTAACTCAAAGCTAGGAATACACATTAATGACTCAAATATTCAAACATTTTTGAAAATTGATTCGCTTGATCCAGGAATCGAACCAACCAAAACCAACGCAAAACAAGATGTTTTATGACATCAGTCGATTAGGGTAAAAAATAAGGCTAAAATCTCTCATATAAACATAATATCTTAAATTGAAAAGTTATCATATTGCCTCTTTGCTATTGCAGTAAGGCTACGGTTTCCTACATAGAAATGTAACTTTCTTATATTTTTCCTAGGAGAGCTTAGGTTTCCTAGGAGAACGGTGGCGTCACATATCGGCCGCAGTGACAGCTGTCATGAAAATGATGGCGGCGGGGTTTGATTAATCGATGTCAAAAAACGCTCTCTAGAAAAACATAGGTACTAACTTACATTCATGAATAACGTTTCAGTGACGTCATTCGCCGGTAAATTACAAACACTATTTGCCAGCCACCGCTCTTCTAGGAAACCGGACATTAAGCGTAGGTAACTATAGCAAAGATGCAACTCGTGTGTTTATAATACTAGCCCGGTAAACGATGCAATTCCAAGCAGACACAACAATACAAGATGCATTGCGTCACCGGATGAGCCGCGGCTAAGTCGCAACGTCTCTCAGATATGTAGTATGTACCTACCTTATATATAAGTAGAGCACGCTATGAGGATATGCTCGCACCTGGCCGATGAAGAAAGGTAGTCATTTAAGAGAGTAAGAGTATGAGTACCTTATGAATACAACAGTAGGTACATAAGTATCAGCATACTTAGTTTGATCTTATATAAATGTATGTATACCTATATTATTTTTCTTTATGTATACAGGGTGGATTTTTGAGATGGGGCAGTTAGGGCAGGTACCTTTACCGTTGTAACTATGGACATGTAGATGGAGACTGTTCATAACTTTTTGGTAATTGCTAACTGTTCCACATTCACTGAATTTGGAAAAATTGTCAGCTAGAGACACGGTAATTCTCACATTTTATTTTGATGGTGTCAATCTTTGAGTTTGCACTGTGTTTGTGATTATAAGAGAACAATTTTTTTTAAATAAATATTATTATAATAGATCCAATTTCGTTTATGGAGTAAAATACTCTTCTGGACCAACTAAGGTTAGAGTAAGACTAGACAATATATCAAACGATATAAGATTTTTCAAAAATCAACCTCTGTACCTACCAGTGAATGGGGGGGGGGGGGGGTACAGTTTATACGACTTTTTTTCTCCATTGATTGATAAACTTGAAAATTGACCCGAATTTTTATCTGATTAAATAATAAAGATTATAAATTATCGACTTTTAAAGGGGGTAGAGAGGGTCATTTTTGTAAGTTGTTATGTCAATGTTGATAAGTCTTAAGTTTATTCTCGGCTTTTCGATTACTGTTATGTAAGTTGGCGCCACACCCTGGTAAAGATTTGGTACACCCACACGTACTTTATCAACTCCAACTCAAAGCATTTATTTCAATTAATTTTGTATTGTCAATGAGTCGGTCAGTCAGAAATATCAAGTTAGTTGCCCATTCCAAAGCGTAGTGGGTACCTATGGAAAAGAACCTTCGATTCGATCGAGACATGGGCTGTACTGCAGTCTCTTCAAAGGTGCCAGATCGACTATCGGTACATCGAGGTGCCGAAGTGTCTGTACGAAAATGCCACTATGCCAGTCCGACTCCATGACCAGACCTCGAAACCTATCCTTCCGCAGCGAGGTGTGAGACAGGGAGACGTTATCTCACCGAAACTGTTCACCGCTGCACTGCAGGATGTCTTCAAGGTTCTGGACTGGAAAGGGCTTGGCATCAGCATCAATAGTGAGTATATTACTAACCTTCGGTTTGCCGACGACATAGTTTTCATGGCTGACAATGGTCGATGACCTCACCTCAGTAGAGCTTCCGAAAGAGATAACTCTTAAAATAAACATGGATAAGACAAAGGTCATGTCAAATGCCCATGTAACACAATCAACACCCACTCTTATGAAGATCGGAGACGCTACACTCGAAGTTGTGGACAAGTAGGTATGTTTACCTAGGAGAAACTGTCCAGTTAGATTGGACCTACCAACTTCGAGAAAGAGGTCAATCGTCGAATCCGACTCGGCTGGGCAGCGTTCGAGAAACTACACAATATCTTCTCGTCCCAATACCGTGTGTCTTAAGACGAAAGTCTTTGACCAGTGCGTGATGCCAGTGATGACCTATGGCACGGAAACGTGCTCGCTCACAATGGGCCTCATTAGAAGGCTAATAGTCACCCAAAAGGCAATGCTTGGAGTTTCCCTACGTGGTCGAATCAGAAATGAAGAGATCCGCAGGAGAACCAAGGTAATCGACATAGCCCGAAGAATGGAATGCGTCCCACAAGGTGGACCGATGACCTTGTGAAGGCCACAGGAATCCGCTGGATGCTAGAAGTACAGAACAGGTCAAAGTGGCGGCGCTTGGGGGAGGCATAGGTCCAGCAGTGGTCGTCTTTCGGCTGAATGAATGAATGAAAAAATCTAAATGTGGATCAGGATCAGCACTGAGCCAAGCATTTTTTTTATCAGCGATGTAATCCCCCAACTTATAATATCCCTGCTACACCTACATAGTGTGCGTTTTATACAAGATTTAAATTTTGTCCCATTCAGTTGCGAGGAGGAATTATAATATTAGAACATTTTAAACAGTTCCCCGTGAAAAATGATTCCACTTTAGCCAGTCTGACCCCTGGTTGAACTAATTGGTCCCTATTTCTTGTTCTGGTACTATAAATATGTCTATCACCTCTTTTACTAAATCTAAGAGTGAGGCAAAGGTATGTAAGGTACCAATTTTTTGGCTAGTTTATTTACTCTTGGTGTGGTAGGTAAGTGAAATCTAATAAATATAGGTAATTCGACTATATTTTCCAGTAAGCACAATTTTCCCTTCTAGTGCCTATTTTCCTCCTGTAGTGGATGAGAATAACGCGGTCAAAATTATAGGGAACTATACAAAGATGACCAAATTGTTATTGGTCGCTTAATTTAAAACGTTAATTTGTTTGTTAATGAGTTACGCAATTTTGGCGTTCCATCTATCTAACCTGCCTGAATCTGAGTGTCAGTTTGTTTAGCGGCGCGCGCAGTGCGAACGTGCGGCCCGCAGCGGAACTCTGCGCGTGAGTCGCGCCGCGCCTTCCTGCGCCTGCAAATATCCAGTGTCCACGGTTGTTCCTCAACTACTCCATGTCCTCGGTTTACGACACGCGCCGATTGACAGTACCACCTTAACAATATACACGCTACAATTGAACTCCAACGTGCGTGACGAATATTCCCGCGTTTTTCTCACAATTCACAAAGCCGAAAAACCAACCATTGAAAGTTATACAACACAAATCTTAAAATTAAAAGTTCATAAACAAATTGACTATGGAAAAAACAGACTCATTTGCTATTTTGGACATCAACATTGGCGATAAGAAGGATGCAGACACAGAGAAAACGAATAATCACGATGCTAAGAAAAATAAGCCCTTTACCACTGTTATAAAAATTCGTAAGTCTACCATTTAGATTGCACGCTGAAAAAAAAATTACTAGAGACGAATGCAGAAAAAGGATTATTATTGTGAACCAAAATTGGAAAAAGCCTTATACAGTACTTACCCTATTTTGTAATTAGGAGCGATGACATCATTTTAATTAAAGTCCCTAATTAATAACAAGAACATTTTCTAATCCGTACTTTTGAACTGTGCCAGATTGTACTCTGCTATGCCACTGAATACCCCGTCGTTTCTTCAACCACTTGTGATCATTTAGAAAATTCTTTAACTCCTCGCAACTCTTTACTATCAATAGCAACAATACTGTTTAGTTGTATGTTCACACAGTACTACTTGACAATCTTGCAAGAAAAATGTTTGCTGTAATAAGCGTTTTTCTTTGTTTAACTGTATCGTGGGAGGAACCTAGATGGCAGAGCTCAGCGGTTTTATACATCGAGAAACCTTTTTCCTGAAACTATAGTAGAACGGTTTAAAAGTAGATACCTCCTATTGTAATACATATCTAGCATGTTCACAATAGTCTGTAAGATTATAATAAGATTATATTAATGGAATATAATAACAAAGTTGATAATTAGGTAGGTCATGCGGTGCCCTTAGTTTCTCTTCGCAATAGATAAGACCAAGAGTTTGTGTGTGCGTATTGTAGCCGAGTGGCACGTTTGTCGCTTCCGCTAGTCGTCCTTAGTGTCCTCAATATCGAGTGGCACGCGCCTCGTCCCTGGACGGCGCGCGGCGGCCCACGGCCAGGCTCCGAGGGAACCAGTCATGTTCCACTCCGCTGCGCGCGCGTTGCAACGCCCTGCTTCCTATAAGCTAAACAGACTTATTTTATTCGTAGGCACACAAAGAGAATAATAAACGGCCTAGTTGTAAACTAATTAATGTTAATCACATAACTTCCGTAATTAATAGTGTGTCAAGCTTGTCAGCCATTCGTATTATCTTCTACCTAAGAGCCATGTCAACGTGCTATGTTAGGTTAGATGATGATGACAGATTGGGAAAAATATTTTCATGACATTAATGAATCTGAGAATTTAATTAATAATCACTAATCAATCTATAGGCGATAAGTGTACAGGAAACAGTGTTTACTAAATACATAGTTTCTCGTAAACGTATCCAATGTATGTCGGTATCGTATCGATTACTGCATAACTTATGAATGAAAAAACTGGTCAAGAGCGAGTCAGGCTCGCACTTAGGGTTCCAAACCAAACTTCACTGGCAAGTAGTCTTTCAGGTTACTGTTATGCCGTAATTACCGTACCTTTTGCGTAGTAAATAAAACTGCGCTACCTCCTAAACTATACATCTAAATGAGATAGGTAGTGTCAAGGAAATTATCTGCACTACCTATTAAATGATTCAGCAAACTAACGGTTTTATTCAATATATAAACACCTACTACATAGGTCAAAAGGCCTTCATAAATAAGCACATATTTGGTATATTTTTCAGCAAATATTACACCCGCAAACGGCTATGAAGGTTCCGTTTTTCCTTTCAGGTCTGAACCCTAAAAACTGAACCAAGTTCTTACTTTGATTGACCGTCTAATGTTGATATTGTAGAAAATAAGTAATAAATCAGGATTTCCGACAGTATTACAAAACTACGCCTGCACGATTTAATAAAAGAATCCACCACTAATTCTGTATAGTCATTCGTAAATAACTAACACTGTGGATAGACTGAATTGATGTTTCTAAAACCATGGATAACATAGAGAATTTAATTTGGTTGACAGAACGTGATCGTGGCGAGCGTGACTACATCGGGTTCGCGACGCTGCCCGAGCAAGTGCACCGCAAGTCGGTGAAGAGAGGTTTCGATTTCACACTCATGGTAGTCGGTGAGTCAGGGCTGGGCAAGTCGACACTCATCAACAGCTTATTCTTAGGAGACCTTTACAGAAACAGAAAAATACCTGACGCTCAAGGTAAGATAAGGAGGGTCAGCAAGAAATAATGCAATTCGACTGCGGCAAATCGAAATATTATATATTTATTGTTCAAATTGCAGACAGAATAGAAAAAACAACAACTGTTGAAAAGAAAACAATGGAAATCGAAGAACGGGGAGTTAAGTTGAGGTTGACAATAGTAGACACTCCCGGTTTTGGAGATGCCATTAACTGTGAAGACTCATGGAGGGTTTGTTCTGCGTACATCGACGAACAGTTCAGACAATATTTCACAGATGAAAGTGGATTAAATCGGCGTCACATGCAAGACAATCGAGTGCATTGCTGCCTCTATTTCGTTCCACCCTGGGCTCATAGGTAACACATTTTTTATTACAATACACGACATTTTATCCACTTTTATATAACTTTCTCTTTTGTTCTTTTGTGCTTGTGCTATTTTAGAAGCTATTGTGTTGTCAAACAAGTCCCTCCACATACCACTTGAAAATTATAGAGTACGAACACCGTGTGTAATGAGGCGAATAATTCAAAATTGACCAATTTGCCGCGAGTCCTACTTGGCCAAGACTTTCGATCTATGGAGAAAATACACATCGACCCAATTCTGCTACTATATAAATAGATTCCATCTCATATATACTATCTCTCATGTGCAGTCTACGACTGTACGTGTCCGGAGGAGTGTATTATTTTTATTAGGTCAATTATGGTCAGGGCCATAGTGATAGGAGCATTGATGCGGAAGCACACGTGCTGTTAATGTTATAGCTACTATAGCTAGAACTTCAAAGAAAAAATCTTAAGTATTCGAAATAATGTCCTCATTAAATATTATTACAATAACGTATGTGGTTACTATATTAACTGCCTGCCAAAACACTTGTACCTTACCTACCGATTAACATTCATACAGTTATTTTCAGTATATCTAATCAGTTACCGATAACAGGAAGTTAAATAACGTGTGTATTAAGTATTTAAATAATTAATGTATTCAACACAGTACAGAGCGAAAACTTATCGCAGGATAATTAATCAAATTTCCTACAATCTCCGTTGAAAATCCCTATGGTTGGACATTTGTTAAAAATAATGGTACCTAATTCCATATCGTCAACAACCCATGATTTATTTAGCGCATCGTAAACAGCAGTAACTTCACTTTATTTGATAGCTAGCAATAAACAGATCAATAACGACTCAATGGAGTATGGCTATTAAAAGCATTATGATGGTAATGCCAGCCATTTCCCCTCCGAGATATTTCTCAACATACATTGACATCCAATCATGGTCGTTATAAAATCCATTGAATGAATTTTGATTTACTGACGTCTGACACTTTCTATTAAAGTCCTTCCATTAATTGGTATTATGTAACAAATTCGTTATTAATAAATTGAAAGGGCTCAGCTGTTGCCAATACTTGTTTTATCACTCATGAAATGAATAGGGGACGTATAGAGACACCCTCAACTAAGGAACAACGTATCCTCATTACAAATTAGGTTATTTTTTGTAGCGATCTGAATCATAATGAACTTGAGATGGTGCATACTTTAACATAGCCAGAGGCATCGACAGGAATATATTAAGAACAACTAGATACAGTACCTACATATACGAGTTTATCGCTTTACGAACACCATCTCAATTTGTCGAGCTTCCGTGATGTATGCAAAGGCACTATTAATACAACCGCTCATTACAGCTTACGACATGTGGACTTGGAAATGATGAGACGATTGCACCGTAAAGTGAACATCGTCGTAGTGATAGCGAAAGCGGACTCTCTCACAGCTGCTGAGGTGAAGCGGCTCAAAACGCGCATACTCAACGATTTGGAAGAGCATCAAATACAAGTATGAACAATTCATTCGTAGTTTCTACGTTATCTTCGGTAGGTGCTTTTTCTTCGTAACAGAAATGTAGCAATAAATTCTGTGAATTCTTTATCAGGTTTATCAGTTCCCCGAATGCGATAGCGACGAAGATGAGGAGTTCAAGCAACAAGACCGTGAATTGAAAGCGGCGGCTCCTTTCGCTGTGGTCGCTTCTGATGTAGTACTAGAGGTGGGAGGCAAGCGAGTGCGCGGGCGGCAGTACCCTTGGGGAATCGTCGATGGTAAATTAAACTTCCTTTTCTCTTAAAATGGTTGACCTACTTAAATCGTAGAAAAACCAACAAGTGCATTTTTATAATATTAAAGAAAATGGAAAATGAAGGACACCTTCTTTCATCAACCATTTTAACTGTCGATAGATCGTTCTGATTTTTGATCGAAATACTGTTGGTAATATGCAAATCAAGTGCGTTATTAGATTATGTCTCGCGGGTGCAGACATGAACCACACAAATCTCGCGACTTCATGGCTTTGTCATTAAACAATGACATTGGTACCTAATATCAAGAGTTAGTAAACACTAACTGCATTCTAAAACAAGAATCACATAATAAATCGCATCCACATCCGACGCCCGTGATCTAGTGAATAATCTACAGGCTAGTAACACAACAACAGATTGCTCATCGGGGACAATAATACCTATGTTTTAAAACGATACAATAAGCAACAAAATAAACATCAATTATCTTCTCCGTTTCCCAGTCTACTTGGAAAGTAGGCATTGGAACTATTTTAACATACATGACTAGTTAATCTAGCAGTAATCTGTAGTGGAACCTCAGAATATAAGAGAGTAGTGTTGCTTTTAGGGAAAAAATAAAGTTGGTCTCAAGATGGTTCCCTATAGCACGCCGTAGTGAATCCACGCGGTTCAATGCGTGAATACTTAACGTTTTACTTTTTATTGCCAATAGCTGTGGTTTATATAAATGAGGTACAATGGGTGGGCCTACCATTTTACTTCACTTATATACTTATACTTACCACAGCTTTATACTTGACAGATTTCCAATGGTCATAAACGTGTCGACGGACCTTGATCTCAATCAAATGACCTGAATATGTAGTTTGAAAACATTCCAATAATTAGTTGTAATGTGAACAGTGGAGAACCCCCGGCACTCGGACTTCACGAAGCTGCGTACGATGCTGATCTCGACACATATGCAGGATTTGAAGGATGTGACGCAGGACGTGCACTACGAGAATTTCCGAGCGCAGTGCATCTCGCAGATATCGCAACACGCCATGCGGGAGAGAGGGTTTGTAAATATTACCTTTTTTCTTTCTCTCCTATTTCATTATCATCATCGCCATTTCAGTTGAAATACATGTCCAAAGTTGGACCATGACTTCTTATTTTCCTCTTCTACTAGTGAAAGTAAGGCGTCCAGCTAAATCCTCTCTGACCGTATTTCTTATAACAACAAAGTTCTTAAGTGTCTCATAAGACCGTGCCCTATTCAATTTAATCATAAATTAGGGAGAAGTTGGAGCCCAAACCGCCTACAATACTTATATTAACGGTCACGTTGACCTCACTAACTAAGCTAAATTGTCCGTGCTAAATAAAAGAGGGTTCACCTCAATAGACTATGAGGCGGGTCCTGAACCCGCGAGCTACTACTGCCGTTAAATTAGTGTAGTAGCTAGAATTAAAGATGTCGCAGACTCGTAGGTATTTTTTTTTTGTAATATCACTATATTTAGCTTAACAGAATTGATTAAAAGATGAGGTCAATTGTTGTGCTTGGAACATACATGGCCCGGATAGAAACAGAACAATTTACGCAAGTGTAGGTATATTAATCTCCTAATATACCTACACTTACTTACTCTACAGCCTAGGATTTTATGCGAAGTGCTTACAATAGCTGGGCACGTCGTGACGCTGGGTCCATTTCACATTCACTAGAAAGCATCTGCTTGAGCTTTTTACCTATTTTAAACGAATGTTTACAGAAAACTGAAGAGAGACTCGATGGGGAACAACAACGACGTAGTTATCACGGACACCGACCGCCTGTTGCTGCAGAAAGACGAAGAGGTAACGTACTATTTGTTCTATCTGATTGACCAACGTCACTTTCCATACCTGCATATTATATTTTAATGCTCCTATAAAAAACAAATGATGCCATTTTAAAGAATTGTTCCAAATTCACGGTCGGATTTCCATTAATTACTTACAAATAGCTCGCGGCGACATTACATCAATGGGGATAGAAACCTAGAAACTGAGTAGGTACAGAGTACCTAGTCCAATTATTCTGCCGGACATTTGTCAAAGGAATATGAATGAATGAAATACACCGACCCCAGCATGGTTTAACCAGAATCGATATCGATGAACCCCAAGATTTGTACTAGCCCCTGGAGCCTCATGCTTCATGGGGCTACAGAGGCCATTGCATATCAAGTAGAGTAGACCGGCGGGCGCGATAATAGTAGAGAAGATGTGCCCTTAGGATATGGAAGGATTTGCGAGCCGTACCGGATTATCCTTCCTAGAGTAGGCAATGGAATAGTGGAGAGACGGATGACATTTCTCTATCTATGAATGAACTTTTAACGACGTCGCCGCCAGGTTGTTTCAATTCCAGCTTTAGCGCTGAAGCTTTTGGCGGGGTTACTGCTTTCTCGACTCTTTTCTTCTCCGTTTGATGAGTTAAGGCTTGTGCAGACCAGCGCAACTTGTCGCGCGACGCGACACGAACAATACAATTTCTAAGAAAACTTCACAGTATAACAATAACCGGTGTCGCGTCGCGCGACATGTCGCGCTGGTCTGCACAAGCCTTTAGTAGTGTCTAGGGCGCGGTCGACCCGCTCCTCGTTATTTAAGTCCAGCTCCGACGCGGTACAAGTTCGACCTGTAGATCGCCTCTGTTCACCACAGCTGGACACAACTGCAAATATTATAGTTCAAAATTATGCACGACACTCGTCTGGTCGGAGGATCCTCCCTTTTCTATTCAAATTCAAAAGTCATTTATTCATACTAGGCTGAGAATCAGCACTTTTCAAACTTCAAAATTACATAAGACAGTCCCCCAAAACGCCCACCCTTCACCACTTCCTAGTGCATTAGCTGGGAAGAAGAAGTGGCGCAACAAACTCTCTCACATGTTAACAAACGCACAGCTGTCTGTTCAATTAGAAGAACAAAAAAAATAAAAGATTATATATTCAGTATTCAAAATAAATCATCTATGGTGGATGAGTGACCTTTACACCCTGTTCCTCATGCCTCTATAGTAATAAACGATTGTTATTAAAACCGATACGGCCCTACGTGAACAACTTAGATCGGCTATACACTTGCACACGTAGCAATAAACCACTTATTCGAACATTTGACTAGTTATCCATCCACTTATTCAGTCTTCTTGCATCTAGGTATTGCAATTAGATTTTGAGTGTGTTCGGTGACTTACCTACTAATGAACAAATTTTTGTTTTCCTTACAGATCCGACGTATGCAAGACATGTTGACTCAAATGCAAGAAAAACTCAAAGCTTCCGATAAAAAACATGACAGTATTATAGATGTATAAAAAATAGACTGCAATATTATGTAGGTAGCGTAGCATTAAAAATTACCTACTCACATAGATATAATAAAATGAGAACCTCTTTAGAAAATTCAAATGAATTTAGATTTTTATAAATATAATAGTTAAATATATTGTGGAATAATTTTACACTTAATTTCAAAGAAAACTTGACTTATTTTTTTAAAGGTAGTTGTTCAAAAAGAATGTCTAGTTTGTAAATAACTGGCTCCACACCGGACGATATCTAGTGCGCTGTGATCTTGTGCGGCAGGAGCGCGATCCAAATACGCGGTCGGTATGGATATGCCGCGGGCAATCCGAGCACACGCGGTAGAGCGGCCGATCCGAGCGCTGTCGGTTTTTTGACAATGCTCAAAGGTGCTTCTGCCTCAGTCGTTTGGCGCGGTCGGCGTTACGGTTGTGCGTGGGTCGGACGATCGGGCAATCCATTTCGAGCAATTGTTTAACTGAACTTAATCTATCCAAAACATGGATTGGCACTAGAGCGCGCGGCAGGATCACGGATTTCTTATAACGGATCGTGCGAAATAATCTCCGATCCATGATCATAAATCGTGGAGTGCCGATCCAATTTCGAATCGTCCGGTGTGGACCCAGCTAATAGCTAACTTTATGGCTGTAGAGCGAGGTACGGTAGGTCGCACGTCAGTAGTAAAAACAAAACCAATCTAAGCTGGCTTCTTATTTTATTGAACCTACTACGTTAGGCCAGCTCAAGGTCAAAGTGTTACCACTGCTGTGCAGCCTACTGTACACGACACAAAAGTAATGTATGCAATGAAGATTTTATGGAGTTCCTCGCTCCAATCCCGACGCGAGCCGCGAGCCGAGGCCGGCCGTGGTGCGATGAGGAAACAGCATTGCGTCCGATGTGCCATGCCATGTCTAATTTTATGTGCACTAAATTGGAACGCGCGATAGACACCCACGCCGATGCTACTTCCGGAACGCACGGGGCCAGGTTGCATGGAAGAAAACCTTCGTTTTTTTTTCAACACAGTGCGTCTGTCGTACTATCTTTCTATCTATCAATAATTAGGTACAATTTAGACAACATTATAACGTCTTATTATGTAACCTATGGTCAGAAGTAGGTAGTTATATTTTTATCCCTGCAGATTACATATAGATTAAGACGTAGGCATGTTATTAGTCCTAAAGTCAACTCGTTCTATGTTTTTTATAGTTGTTAGACCATTTTTTACGCTATAATTTTATGTGGATTCTTTACGAAAGAGCTCTTATAAGAGACAACTTCATATCACAATATTTCCAGCTTACTACCTATATTAAGTGTAACAAGTAAAAGGGCAAAAAGATTACAAGGTCTTTATCAGTGTTAATATAGGTACCTATTGTTTCTTATATCGTCAGACCCCTTAAAAAAAAAAAGTACCGTCTTAGTAAATTCTGTTACATACACGTATGATGCACGCCTATTTATACTCGTATATGAGAAAAATAAATGCAACAAAAATTATAACGACACAACACTTTACAAGGCAATTATTAGTTTTTGTACGATTATTTTATTACTTAATTGAAAACTTTGTACGTACTATGAATTAACATTGTAACTACCAGTTAAATTAAAACCACCAAACACTACTGTCACTGTCTAGATATACCAAAGTGTAAAATGTAACATAAATTTTGTATCGATATTATTGAAATTAAAAACAGTAAATTGATACTTTACCTACCTTTACCTTTTATTGTAGAACTATCTGCTGCCCGCGTGGACCCTTATATTTTTTCTAAATTGCCATAAGCAATCGCAATCTAAAAAATCTAAATAAAAGCCTGAGTTACTACTTAGGCTTTTATTTTAGAAAAATAATTAAGGTCCTGATTGCGATTGCTGAAGGCGAAATGGTATCGTGGTAGCGTTCCGGGAGCGGCAGTATGACCCGGCCCGCGCGGTATTCTATTGCACTATGTTTACAAATATTGAATTTAAAAAAATTACTTGTGTTAATATAGAAAAATAAGTTCATAAATCCTTGAAGTATTTAATAGTGTACACGTAGACAAAATTTTACTACAATTACTTTGATAACAATCGAATGGAATAGGTTTTTCTCTTAGTGGTTGTAACAAAAAAAGGTAACTTTGCCGTTTTTTTCTATCGATGAAAATTTTGTCAATCGTGTTTTCGTAATCATAAAAAAAAAATGCAAATTCGTTGTTTTCTAAGAGAAACATTGATTTTGCGTGAAGTCGAAACATCTGCTTTGGAACCCATTTCACCGTATGAAGTACTTATAACATCAGCTATCTGCAAAATCGATCCAGCAGCCGTTTCGGAGCAACAAAACAAAAAAACCGGACCGGACCGGAACAAAAAAACAGATACGAAAATTTTAATAAACATTGTGTTTTTGTTATAAGTTCCGATAGTCCTTAAATACTTTCATAATTATGCATTTAGTAAAAAGCTGTTATTTTGACACTGCAAACGGACACTTCAATTTTATTTTATTTATTTACACACACGTATTTACACGATTTAAAAACTAACAGACTTAAACTAATATTAATAATATGTACAAGTATTTATGAAAGGGGGGAGGGGGAACAATCATAAGGCATCACAAAATTCGCCCGCATTGCTGTCAACAGGAAAAGTGCCCAAAAGGCTGGCAACATTGCCACGTTGTATGGCAATGCTGATTCTTCATATGATTTGAAGTGGCTCGTTCCACTGCCTCTGGAAGGATAGGTTCACGGGCCGATCAGTATTCGGGCAAGCTGCTTTCCAGGCGTTTGACGCATCGGTATAACACGGCACTTCAGAGTAGACCAGGCAGGGTGCTAAAATTTTCCCAGTCAACTTTTCAGTGCTGTGGACAGAGGACAGGAACCCGGGTAAGCTAATACTGGTAATTTTACGGACACCGAGGCCACCGAAACGGATGGGTAGTGTGGCTTGCAGCCAGGCTCGGTCGTCCAAGGCCACATTTAAAATGGATGTTAGGGTGCTGCGAATAATTTGGTCTATTTTGTCCAAGAGTGTGACTGCTTCCATAAAGGGGAAAAGCGTAGAAAACATATAGAATTTGGACCAAAACAGCAGTATCTGATCAGGGTGAAAGCCGAATGTAAATTAATTTTGGAGTCTGTCCGAAATGTTGTTGAAATTTTAGATTTTTCGTCGATGAAGACTTCTAAAATTGGGGAACCTAGGAGCTGAAGTGAACTTTTTCTTTTTTATCGGTAGTGTCAGGAAGGTAAATTTCGCATTTTATTTATTTGTATTTAAAGCCTCTCATAATACGGCTAGCCGCAACAGAAGCACACGGTGATGTAACTATTTATTTATGATTTATTGACATTTGTCAAAAAAATATAAAAAAATAGATACCTACATCACCGTGTGCAAGGATAGAAGTTACTCTCTCCGTTCCGGAGATATATGTATATCATTACCTCTATCCATTTTTTTGCAATAACAAATATAAGTTTGCAAATTTTCCTACCTAATTGTATCCAATGATATATTTATGCATATTATTGGCTATTAGATGCCATTTAAGCAAAAAAACCGACACTTTAAAATTTAAGCTCCTATTTCTTCGAGAGCCTTTTTCGATCCACAGTGAGCCGGGGCGTCATTGGGGCGGCGGAAAAAGCAGCGGGAGGCACGATGTAGTCTCAACTTTATACTTATTTTGATATACAGTACAGATGACGGCTTCTTGAAGGGTCTTTTTACATCCTGTACAGTCCTTTTCACCGAATCCGGGCGGCGACAGCTACCTAGACTAATTATATTTCCTTGCGTGAGCTCTCTCAAGTTCAATCATAGAAAGTAGCGAATGTGGCTTAAGAATGGAGAACTCACAGGTATATTATCTCTTCCTTAGCGTTGCTCAGGCAGAGTGCCCAAAGAGTGCCTGAGTGCATGACATAATGAAGAGAAGATTCGTAAGCAAAATATTATTTACTCTAATCAGCATTCGACAGCCTTCCGAGTTGAAAATTACATACGGGGTGTCAGGGACATCGACGCGAAGCCGGTAACCATGGATTCAGTACATGATTCTGAACCCCCCTTTTTTTTTTTTTTTTTTTTTTTTTTTTTTTTTTTTTTTTTTTTGGGTGGGAAATCATCAAATGACTCCTCCCGCTCTGGGCGGAGCGAGAGGGAGTGTCAGACTTTTACTGACTAAAACCCACCCGTGTTCCTTCCGTTGCCTGTGTGCCGGGGCTGAATTAATTAATTAACTAATTCTGAACCCCCCTGCGTGGCAATTTTTCGTCGGTTATTAAAAAAAAAACAGCTGCTTCATACATTTTGACCGCGTAGGTATTGCACTTTTCTATGAAACAGCAAATTTTTTTTTTAATAACCGACGGAATATTTAATATATAAAACCATACTAGTTCAAAATGTTTTTTTTTTTTTTTAAAGGCTTATTTTATTACAAATAAACAAATACCTACAAGTCACATGAATAATTAATGTGACGAGGAACAGACGCACCCATTCACTGTCATTCACATTAATGTGATCGTTGCGCCTGTTGCTCGTTAGCCAATTTTTTTCCATCGCGGATCCGTTTTTGTTACACCTAATAAAGAATTAAATCGTTTTATTTCAGGCATCGATGAAAACTCGCACGATTAGGAGGTTCCAAATGGAATGAAACGCTTCATAACTTCTGTGGATAACACACACACAATGAAAAAGGTTGAAAAACTGGTAAGAACACTGTCAAAATATTCGGTTTCAGATTTTTTTTGCAGCGTTTAGCACGCTCCTTTATTATGAACTTTTTTAGCTATGGAACAACTCTAACAATAATCAGACAAAAAAAATAACTATTTCTATTGATTGATGTACGATGTGGTACGGAAGCCTATCGAATAGTTGTAAATAACAACGCTGGGCAAACTTGCAGGTTTTCCTGACAAAAATATACGCTCTCTAGTCTAAAAAGACTGGTTATCAAAGTACTTAAGAAATTTACAAATTTGTCTCTTCTGTTCTGTGTGTCAAATTTTCGAGTTGTCATTGTCATTGTCAAGCCAGAATTGTCAAATGATGAACCAAAACCAATAGCGATTCTATGAATTGATTGCTGCGGGTGAAAAATTAAACATTTATAATTTATAAACGAATTTTAATAAGTGTAAAGTTGAGTCCATTAGAATAGAGCATGCGATAGTATTTTTTTGTAATCAAATAGGAATTCAAAATGGGTGACAGAGACCTTTCGATGGGTCCCCGACAAGGTGTAACCTATCCACTAAAGGTTCAGTATTGCGGTAATTGTTCTATGCCGATAGAATATTGTGAATACTACCCAGAATACGATAAATGCAAGCAATGGCTTGAAAAAAATTTGCCAACAGAATTTGAAAAAGTGAAAATCGGTGAGTTCTTTGTGAGAATCTTGACACAGCTAGGTTAAGTTTATCCATGGAATTGTTGATTTTTTGTATTTATTAAACAATTACTTAGGCATAAACAAATACTGTTGTTTACTTATTTTATGGATCTATCGAAATTGAGAAAACGTAAAATGGAATATAGTAACAAAGACCCACTATTTAAAAAACATTTAATTATCTGATTCACCATTTATTTTATAAAACTCGTTCCAGATGAAGAAGAAAATGCAGGTGGTGAAGAAGAAAAGAAGCGCCAGAAGCGTGGTGGTAAGGGCATGTTGAAGTCAAAGAAAAAGGAAGATGTTCCCAAGCTAGTGCAAGTGTCTAGGGCCCCTCGCGGCAAGAAGAAATCTGTCACTGTGGTGTCTGGACTGAGTACTTTCGGTACGTATTTATGATCTTTTTATGGTTTATTAATTTCAAAATTCTTAATTTTATGTAACACGCTTGCTTGAGTTTTATGTTATCTAAATTTTATTGTAACAGCAAATAAAATTTCATGCCTCTTAAGACCTAGGCCAAAAATATTTTTATATATATTATTTAAATTCAGAAATAAAATATTAATATAATTAAAAATATTTTCTTAATTCAGATAGGTCATAACCTAAAGAGGTGCCATAAAGAATATGAATTAAAAATCTCCCCGTATTAAAAGTTATGCAAAAATACTGCAACATTTCGCACGCAATAATAACTATAGTCCATGTGAAATAAGGTTAGACATTTAAATAAACCTTTTTTTACAGTCCATTCAACCGATTTCGACTTTTATACAGTAGGCCTAAGGATGGCATTAAAATCAAAAAAGTGGTTACAATTCCTACGGTTTACTACAGAAGGTTTATTTAAATATCTAATCTTATTTCAAATGTATAAGTATAATAAATTTTGTTTTTTTTTCCAGATATTGATTTAAAGGTGGCAGCAAAATTCTTTGGTACTAAGTTTGCTTGTGGGTCTTCAGTTACTGGCGATGATGAGATTGTAATTCAGGGGGATGTGAAAGATGATCTTTTTGATATTATTCCAGAAAAATGGCCTGAGGTATTTCATGGAATATGATTATTCATTTTATTTCCAAAACACTCACATTACTTTATTAAAGAATTAAATTAGTCATCATGACACCTATATTAACGTAAGTGTCATGATTTTACATTCATAAAGACTCTTGCATTCGACTTAATTCATATACACTTTACAGTTAATCTAAATTATGTACATTTCTATTTGGTTTCTTTTTTTCCAGATTGATGAAGATAGTATTGAAGACTTGGGAGATCAAAAAAGATAGTCACAACTTTAGTGAATTGATATTAATCGATATTGCTTTATTTCTTAACTATTTGTTTTATGATCAATAAAATTTTTGAAGGCAAAACCATTTCTCAGTGTTAAATATTATTTGAAACAGCTCCCTCTATGATAATAACTAATTCTGTCACTATAAAATTGTTAAGAATTAAAGCATTATCAAAATTTTCTTATTTATATTATGAGTTTCATAATTTGAATAAAGATGTGGAATGATTGTTGTAATTTGTATTTCACCATTTCTAGAAAAAGAAAATCTTTTGATTAAAAGAAACCTGGATACATACCTCTTATTAATAATATTATTCAAACTTTATTGAAATAATTTTGTAGAAGAACTTCACTCCATGCCTCATAGCCATTGGCAAGGCGTACAACCATAAGTGTCAAGCAAGAGCGCATAATATTATGATTCCAATAAGTCGTGGGAGGCCTATTATGTGAAATACAAGATGCATGGTTTTAAAGCTAAAAGGCTTCTTTGGTACATATTTGGTTCATTTATGAACCAAATATGTACCAAAGAAGCCTTTGCTTTCCTAAATCCATATCCGTTCAACTGTCTGCCCCCCGCAAGCGGACCCCGGGGCATCTGGTACGGCACTTCTGGGTGGTCCCGTAACCCGATACCACCTTAGATTAAAATGACGATATCTCTAAAGTTTTGTATGGGAGCTGTTTATAAAACTTATGTTGTTGGAATCGTAATGAAATAAGCTAACACACAAAAAATGCATTAGTACAGTTGTGCCTCATATATTGACAATTTTAATGTAAATGCGTGGGGAGGAGGAATGCGATTTTTGCGCACAGCTCTTCAGCTGTAATATAAATATTAATACCAGCCTATTATTGTCCCACTGCAGGGCAAAAGCCTCTTCTCATAAAGAAAAGATAGGAAAATGAGTTCGGACTATTTTAGAATACAGTATTCAAAGTGGTAAAATCTACAGTTTATTAAGGCGATCATTCAGGCGTCGGAACATTTTGTTCCCAAAAGTCGTACGGAACCTTACAACACAGGTGATTTGAAAGGTTTGCAACATCGCCACTTTTTACTTGAGGCACATATTTATTAAATACTCTAATTAAATGGTAGGATTAATTTTTTTAGTCTGGCAATATTACCGTAAAGGAGCTTTTACACGTTCGGTTCAGATAGTTTGCTGCACCGGTTGACGTCAACACGGCGGTCGCTGAAAAGAAGCGCTGGGGCTCTGTCTCGCATAGGGTCGCAGCATTATGCTGAGCGATGGCCGTTTTGCATGGATTTGACGTACATTTCATTTCGTGTTTTGATCTTTCCTTGCGTCATGTGTACAGCAAATAAACGTATTTTCTTTCTTGTTTCGGGCTTTGGCTAGTAAATACATAGTTTTTCCACATAAAGGCGCGTCCCCATTCCTCACCGCGTGGTCGGAACTGTGTACATTTATACAATCACGAGCCTCGCCCGCGTGGCCCTAGTGGGGGACAAGTGAGTGAGACGCTTTTAACGTTTTGCATCGTTCTCACATGTATAACTTCAACATGAATGATGTAACCAATATTTTGTAACCATATTATGATTTAAAAGAGTGTCCGTAAAGTTTCTTGCCCGTTCTTCTCCATAGGTACCTACTACGCTTTGGAAAGGGCCTCTAGCTTCATCTTTCTGACTGACCGACCCCTTGACAATTCGAAAGTGCCTGTAATTGGTTTATTTGAAAATGCTTTGAGTTTGTTGAGTTTGAACGATAGGTTGAAGACCTGGGATTTCGGGGTTTTTTTGTTTATAAGGAGTTATGCTCTCTCAAGATTTTTTGCAATGACATAGATCTGTCCTATGTAAAAAATGCACGTCTACCCAAAATCCTAAATTTCTAAAAAAATCTAATAAAATTGATTGCCGGTAATGAAATAGGGCCGTAAATAGGTACAATGAAAGAGGATTATATGATTATAGATTATAAAAAATGTATGCAAGCGTTAGGCTGCCTGTCCATTGAAGCGGAGCGAGGCAGCGGAGAGGAGAATGACAGTGGAGTGGAGCGCAGTTGTGGACAGTGTCTGTCCATTGATGCGGAGCGAGGTAGCGGAGTGGAGTTACGGACTGTGCGGAGTGAGGTAGCGGAGCGGTGTTGCAGACTGTGCGGAGCTAGACCAAGTACAAGTATTTTTCCGCATCGCCTCTCCGCTTCCCCGCTCCGGTTCCCCACTCCATTTCTCCGCTCCGTTTCCCCGCTCCGCTTCTCCGCTCCGTTTCCCCGCTCCGCTTCCTGGTTTTGTATGAATTTTTAAACTAGTTCGTAAATCCCTGTCCACTGAAGCGGAGCGGAGGTTTTATGCAATTCCACTAGTTAGTATTGGCACACCGCTACTCCACTCCTCTCCTCTCCGCTCCAGTGGACAGGTAGCCTAAAACGCTGCAAAACGTACTAGTTTAACCACCAAAGGCCCCCTCCCCGCTGCGCGTGCGATACCCGTTGAGTACCGAACGACCGCCCGTCGTGACAGATTTACGACCGCACATAAATAAACAAAGCACTCGGCTTTTTTGTTTCGTCTCCGGTGTTATCGCTAGTTGATTTGGGTTCGTGTTTAGACAAATGATTCTTTGTAATACTTAGAAACGTCGACTGAAACCCCTTGAATTGACAAATAAACAATCTTATCGGCGGCTTCGCCATTAGTGATAAGACGATTTGTGATAAAACTACTGTTCCAATTTACACGAAATTTTGCAGGTTACATTATAAATAGATAAGTTATATAAAGAGAGCATTTTTTACAGATAAACACAGTAAATAAAAACACGAAAAATTACGACTTTTGAATAGGTACTAACCGTCTGGTTACGTAAAATTAGTTTTGTGTTTTTAAATTTACGATGTTTATATTTTACTTCGTTTATCGTTTATAACGATATTTTATTCATTTCTAATAAATAAAATAAGCACTTACCAGCGATTACACACACAAATCACTCACAAAACTCAAAACAACACCACAATCACTTTTTCCAGAGACACTTTTGCTCACATGTTTTTGTTTGCCCAAAATATGTATAATACGATGTTAATTTAGTGTAAATATTATTCACCACGTTGTAAAAACTACTTAGTAATGCAAATTACGTCACTTTAATAAAAATTCCATCTTTCATGAACAACAGTACGGTTTCACCAAAGGGCGTTGTACCACTGACGCTGGTGTCACCCTAATAAAGAACATTTTTAATGCCTGGGAAGAAGCACAAGATGCCATTGGAATCTTTTGCGACCTCTCGAAGGCGTTTGATTGCGTAGACCATGAGACACTTCTGCAGAAACTGGAGCACTATGGGATTAGAAATACAGCTCTTGATTTACTAAGATCATACCTTAAAGATAGAAAGGTTAAAGTTCAAGTAAACGGCGTAAACTCATTAGGGTCTGAAATGGCATTGGGCGTTCCTCAAGGTTCGATATTGGGTCCATTCCTCTTTTTAGTTTACATTAATCATTTACCCCAATTACTTCAAAATCAACCGAAGATGGTGTTATTTGCAGATGACACATCATTGATCTTTAAAATCAACCGACGGTCACAAAATCTTGACGACGTGAATAGCTCTATACTTCAGGTCCAAGATTGGTTTACGGTAAACAATTTGGTACTAAATAAAAAAAAAACCAAATGCATTAGATTTAAATTACCTAATGTTAGAAGTAGCGAATGTGACATCATATTGAATGGAGAAAAACTGGAATTTATTAATCAAATGGTTTTCCTAGGAATCACGCTAGACGAGAAATTACAATGGGGACCTCATATAACATCTCTTGCGGGGCGGCTAAGCTCGGCCGCTTATGCGGTTAGAAAGATAAGACAGTTAACAGACGTTGAAACCGCGCGTTTGGTCTATTTTAGCTACTTCCATAG
This sequence comes from Agrochola macilenta, assembly GCA_916701695.1. Lineage (NCBI taxonomy): Eukaryota > Metazoa > Arthropoda > Insecta > Lepidoptera > Noctuidae > Agrochola > Agrochola macilenta. The sequence continues at coordinate 14,686,815 of OU753562.1, forward strand.
TATTATGTCGTATGGAATTTTACTGTGGGGTCGGGCTGCTGACATTGAATCCATCTTTATCTTACAAAAGAGAGCTGTCAGAGCCATTTATGATTTACATCGTCGCGAATCTCTCAGGGAACTATTTGGAAAGATTATTATTATGACGGTACCTTGCCAATTCATATATGAAAATATTATGTATGTAAGAAAAAATCTACATATTTTTAATAAAATAAGTGATAGACATAATTTTAATACTAGAAATAAAGATAAAATAGATCAACCATTTTTCAGATTATCTAAAGTACATACATCTTTTATGGGGTACTGTGTTAAATGTTACAACAAAATACCTTGTGATATTTTACAATTAAATGAAAGAAAATTTAAAACTCATATTAAAAGTACACTTTGTAAACAAGCATATTACAAATTAGAGGATTATATCCAAGATAAAAATGCTTGGAAACATGCTGGTCCAGCTCCATAGGATAATCTAGAATCTAGACAAAATCAAACTGGTTGCGAATTTAAGTTTTATAAATTATTATATTTTATTATATGACATTGATTTTACATTCTGTGATGACTTCCTCACACACTGACTTATTAATTGTAACTTTTTTTTATTTTTTTTTGGAAAATCGTCTTCTTTTACAATGTTTGTAAATATGTGAGAACCATGTATCTATCACATAGGTAATTAATTTATCTGTTGTTGCTCTCTTTTTAAATTTATTTTTACCTATTGTGGTATGGTAAATTTTATTTTTTTATTTTTAGATGCATCGTCTTCACATATAATTATATAACTAATGTACCTACATATATACAAAATATTGTAAAACATTTTAAAAGAGTAACGGTGGAGTTTATTGCCCATTCTTCTCCATACGAAAACTACCTTTTGGAAGGGGCGACTAGAATCAATTCATTTTTTTTGTAATTTTTGACGTTCAAAAGTGCCTTGCAAGGGCCTATTTGAAATAAATGATTTGACTTTGACTTTGACTTTGAAATAATATCACTTCCCGTCGATTTACACAAGAAAACCATTTAAAATAACGAAATACATGCGGACTGAGCACTGGAGACCAGCGTAATTTGACGCGCGTTTGACGTACGAGAACTGTCAATTTCAATTTTTTTGTTGCAGTGTTGTCCATGAATATTTTTGTCTGATAATGATCTAGTCGACGAGAATATCCGTCAGGCCCCATAGAGAAACAACGCACAGACCAGATTAGCCCTTTATAATAATAGAAATAGAGATTACAGCTGCGTGTACCTGCCGTATAATTATATTTTATTACGCAACAAAAATTGTTTCGTGGAACAGGAACTTTCTGGTTAGTGGTAGTTTTTATATTCGCATAATGGGCAACATCGTCTTCTACTTCGCAAAACAACACAAAATAAAATCACTTTACTCATTTTGCATTCGTTGTGTGTTGTGTTTTGGTTTAACAATGATGATGATAAGTTAGTTTAATACAAAGTGAAATTATTACTTTTATTGGAAGCATGGAAGTGATTAGCAGCTAGTTGTGATCATAATGTAGCGCTCAGTCAAGTTCCGAAATCCATTAACCATAAAAGTTATTGATCTTTTTATTGTATGAGACTGTAAATAAATATAAACTCTAAGAAACATGTCTGTGGTCAAGGGAAAACTTGTGAAAATGGAAGTCATCCAAGTTGGTGAATATGAATTTACCAAACAAGACATTATAGGGCACGGAGCCTTCGCTATGGTATACAAAGGAAGGAAGAGAAAGGTATGTGTATGATCTCAATCTGAGGTTCCATGACGCGCTTTTGTTCTAACTTGCCTTCACAATATTACTAATGTGGTAGGCTGGAAACTAACAGGATCCTGATTGCGAAAAATACTATGTATCTCTTGTTCGACGTAACTATTGTATTGATTTGTTTCGCCCGTGGGTGGTGGCATTTCGTTGTATTTGTGTTCCAAATGCAGCACTCATTTCGTAATTCATACACAGTATCGCAATTTCTGCGCTTAGTAAACCAATGTTGATATAAATAATTAAAATGATAACAAATAATAATATTTTGTCTGGAGTGAGTGCGTGAAAATAATCAGCTGATAATAAATAACCTATAAAACTTGTAAACATTATTATCTTGACATGCCTACTTTGTAAATTGACATCCGTGTTGTTATTTGATTGATTTGTATCTGAAGATTTTGTGCTCATTTAGCCAAGGAACAATGAATGACACAGATTTAGATCTTCATCAAAATTAGCAAGACTGTTACACTATGACCACTACCTTTTGGTATTAGCAATAGTCAAATTATTGTATAATATAAAAAAACAACTATCATGTCTATAGATATCTTCTGTAGAATAAATGAATGAACATATTTTAAAATAATATATTTAATTGCCTATAATTTATTAATTTGTGATACTTGAACGAACATACAAAATCACTGCAGAATGCTTTGCTCTAATTAAAAAACTGATAAGATAGTATTGATTCAGGTACTGAACAGTGTGTGAAAGTTCACATTCATCATAATGGTAATGAGATTGTGGCTAAAATATAAAACAGTTATTAATTATTTGTCAAACTGGTAAAAGTACAAATAAATCAATCAATTAAAAAAAAAGCAGTTAAGAGCAAGTCGGGCTTTCATAATTAGGATACCAAGAGCAGACAGAAGCAGAGCAGTCTATACAATGGTTGCTGATATGCCTTAATTACTGTATTGCACATAGTAAATAAAGCTTTGCTAGCTCCTATACTAAACATCTAAGTTACATAGTGTCAACAAAAAAAAACCTGTATTATTTGATTCAGCTAACTATTGTTTTTATTGTACCTATTTTTGATTTTCTGTAAAAATTTTTTTCAACAGTTATTACAATGACTGTAAAATAAATCAAGGCATTTCTTTTGTTTTAAAAATGCCTAGAAGAACCAGTACAAAAAATAAACTCAAGTCTAGTAGGTATTAGATTTTTCAATTTAGAAAGTAGTACCTAGTCATGACCCAACTCACTATTACATAGGCACTAGTTGGTTAATAGATAATATACTAGCTAGTGCTAGTATATTATCCATTAAAAAAAAACAGCCAAGTGCATGTTGGTCTACGCACATTGAAGGGTTCTGTAGTTGGGATTCTTGGGATCAATATTCACGCTTATTGATTTTATCGACCACAAAACTAAGTTTGTATCCCAAAAACTATTAACTTTAATAAAAAAGTAACTAACAGTATGTGGCAAAAGTATCTGATGAATGTACCACCTCAAATAGTTTTTTCGTATATTCACTACACCATTTTTTGCAATGCACAGCTTCATTTCAATTTTCATCGAAATAGTGCAAATAGTCTCCCAGTAAAATGTTTGTGCACCATCCGGTCAGACGGACATGACCGCATTATAGCGGTTCCATTTATGCCATGTGGTGATGGAACCCTAAAAATTGTGAATGTGAAAGTTTAACAAATACTCACATCTTGCCACACCACTAGATTCTATATTATAGCCTTTATCTTCACCCTACGAAATGGTAGGTAGCTATATTTCATTGCGATTTACTTTGAAATATTTTTATAGTTCAACTAGCGACCCGCCCATGCTTCGCACGGAGAGCAATCAACCGATGTTGGGACATGTCAAAATATCGGGATTTACATGCTATACTTACATGTACCAATTTTATTTTTTTACGCTTAAACCTTTCGGAGTAAATGCTCTAAATTATGGTGAAAACACTGAAACTTTCATCAAAATCCATTATGTGGTAATGGAAGAAGATCAAAACTGTCACACATACAGACATGAAAAGCTACTTTGTTTTATACTATGTATAGACTAGCACTTTGTCAGCGTAGATTTCAATTTCCCATTTCATAAAATTTTTCATCCCTTATTTTCCTTCTTAGGGGATTTTTTTTCGAAAATCCTGATGCACGTGTTTCATATTGTTAAACGGAACCCTAAATACAAGTTTTCATTCACATAAAAAATGGCGGAATTTCATTCAAATTTTCATCTCATATTTTAGTATTTTACCCTCTTACTGGTAGAATTTTCAGAAATTCTCGGAGGAGCTCGTGGCTAAGTAATAACTGCTGCATGGGTCGATCAATCAGGTTAAGCTACGCTTGCCGGGGTTGGTCTGTGGATGGGTGACCATCTTTACAAACCGAGACTCCTCCGTGCCTCGGAAAACACGTTAAGCGGTTGGTCCCGGCTGTCATTCGTGGATCTTTGACAGTCGTTACGGGTCGTCAGGAGCCCGAAAGTCTGACAACCAGTCTTACCAAGGGGTATCGTATTACCCAGTTACTGGGTTGTGGAGGTCAGATAGGCAGTCGCTCCATGTAAAATACTGGTATTCAGCTGCATCCGGTTAAACTGGAAGCCGACCCCAACATAGTTGGGAAAAGGCTAGGCAGATTGACTGGTAGAATTTTCAGAAATCCTAAAACATATTTTAGTTTTTAACCAAAGTTTTTTTCGGCGGCCATTAACCTAACGTTGTAAAACTAAATTATCAAACGACCTTTTGTATGACGTTAAAGCTTAAAATTCAGTCCGAGCCGATTTAAATCACTTTACAGAGTATGAATTTTGATACGGGACTTTACCGCATAATCCGAAACTACGGGGTCAAAAGAAGCATGACCTCCATTTTAGAGGAAAATAAAACGCCATTCATCCTCCTGAGACAGAAATCTGGAATTCGTCACAATAGGAACCTACTGTCAAAATTTCATGTTTCCAGCTGCAACTGCCTTGATGGTCTAGTGGTCGCAAGCGCTTCTCCTGAGCAAAAGGCCCTGGGTTCCATTCCCAAGTCGGGCAAGGTGTTATTGGGTTTTTCCGTCTGTAATTTCTCAGTGGCGGCCCGGAGTCTGGGTTTGTGCCCGATTGATGGCAATAGGCTCGCCCTCTATTAAATGGGACTTAAACATAACTCGCGCAATGTGGGTACACCTCTGCCTTGCCCTTCGGGCATGGCATGTACAGGCATGATGTTATGTTATGGTAGTCATTCGTCTACATTTTATTCCATCTTTTCTGGATGCGATGCCTGCGACTTTTATCTAATTGCTTCTCTCTGTGACATCTTAGCTCACCTCTCGTATCGCCGTGAAACTAGTCAGCTGCTCGACTATTCCGGTTTCTGTTTGCAGCTAGCTTAACTAGGTTACTTTGCACGTGTGGGTACTTAAAAATATACACTACTTATTTGTGAAGCCAGTATAGGTAGTAAAATTACCTAATGTATATAACCATACCTAGGACTGGTATCGCAACCGCGCTGTTTAGAAAATAACGATCAGTCGAGTCAGTGAGGCCTAAGGCCTAGCCCGAATTGTGATTATAAATCGCGCGAAATTTTTATCCGAATTCTGTAACACATGGTATCTTATTTATCTACACGCACTGGCGATTTAAAATTCGCTCTCGTTGCAAGTACACGTACCTTCAATGAATATAAATCACGCGAATAAAATTCGCAGTGCGGGCTAGGCCTAAATGTCAGCGTTATGTTCCATAGCTTATTATTTATTTATTATTTTCAGTAGGAATCGTTTCCACAACGGAATCTTTCCTGGAACTTATTCTTTATTTTTGCAAAGCACTGGGTTTTATTCCCAGCTTAACAAGTAGTTGTACCTGCAGTTGACTCCTTTAAAAAACGCGGTGTGACCTGATCTGACGTCATCATGGACGAGCCTACCGGTTAAGTTCTATGTTGTGCGGTCCGAGCGTTAGGTTTCTCGTCTTTGTTCTATGCCACCGGACAATAGATCGCCGCACAATGCGATACGCAACGTGCGCACCGTGCCTACGCCTCAAGGGCGTAAAGCTAGGCACGTGCATACACTCACAGGACATCTAAAACCATTTAAATAAATTGTAATGACTTCCTTTGTAGGAAAGACGAACCTTTGCTACAGGATATTTGCTGAACCAAAACATTCTGTATTTATTAGCGTCTAAGGGCGGATTTCACCAATGAAACTGAACGCGATCAGCACATCTAAACCGCGTTCAAGAGCTGTCAATGTCATCATTGTTGTGGAATATTGACACTACGCGGTTTAGATGTGCTGATCGCGTTCAGTTTCATTGGTGAAATTGGCAATAAAAATCTTGAAAGAAATCATTATCAGTACCTATAACCCACGAGCATAATGCTTTTGTCAGTGGAATCGTCTGTAGGAAAGCCTGCAAACCGATAAAGTGGATAATGAGCAATGATAGGAATAGGTAGTGCCTATTTGCCTAAACTTCGAAGAACAGAGACGAGACTTCTTTAGGACTAAATTTTTTCCGGGACATCTGTCCCGAAATTAGGGACAAAACTTTTAAATACATTAAAAAAATATGTTATTTGGAATAAGTAATTCGTCTATATTTACCTAAAGTTTGCGACTAGACATAACATAATAAATAACATTCACAGTCGTTACAACCATCAAATTTTCAGACTTTTTTTTTTGGAGATTATTTTGTAAATGACTTGTTGATCTTAATACTATGAATCACAATGTTTTTTTTTTTTAATGTATTTAAAACTGTTGTCCCGAATTTCGGGACAGATGTCCCGGAAACAATTTAGTCCTAAGGAAGTCTCCGTTTCTTGTCTCTGTTCTTCGAAGTTTAGGCAAATAGGCACTACCTATTCCTATCACTGATAATGAGTTAGTGACCTTCTCTTTTTTAATCAATTGTTGCACTCATAGGTGTATGAACTTTCCTAGTTATCAAGTATCTCTGCCTATACCTACTATGATGAGCCATATTTGTGAAACCAGCCTTCCGTATTATAGGGTTGTAACACCAGAAGAAATCAAAGTCTATCGCTTTTGTTTGAAAGGAACTAATTCCAGTTGTTCGTCTATATTTGGCCTATTCTGAACCTTTTGTGTTTAAATCGACCTTATGATAATAAAAGGTGCGATTCGACCAAAAGTGTACGTACTGCTCTGCAGATCCGTTTCCACCGACACAGCCATACGTAATTTTTGTAAGCGTACAGTGCAGCACATTTGTAAATGTTTACTTGAGTGAGTCCACCGATAGAAACATTTTTGTGCCGTACAGTGTCGCATACTGTCGGTCACTGGTGAAATTGCGCCTTTATAAGCGATCATTTCATCATCATATTTTTTTTTATAACTGGCTGTTTAGAAGTTTATCTTGTTTTAAACCTCCATGTTGTAAGTATCTTTGTTTGCATTAAATGTGGTACTTAAATATAAAGGATATTACAGATATCTTAGGGCAGGACAGGACACATTGCGCCTTGCAATAAACGTTTGCGTAAGCACGATATTGCCATTTCCATACCCCACTTTCAATTCATTTCCCAAGGTTTTTCGACTAATCGCTAGGGTGAGCTAGTATAATTTTCCTGACATGACATTTAATGATGTAACAACCTAATTGCATTGGCAAACGAATGACGTTGGCAAGTGAGAAGTGCACCGCGGACGGTGACCGTGACCACACTTCAGACACCGCACAGAATCAATACCTACGTACTAGTGTAGGTGTGGTATATTGTAATTCACTCTATTTTATTGCAATTTATAATCACATGTTTAATTATTATTTTATTAACAATAAACTTCTTCCAATTCCAATAATCTTAACCGATGTACTTGCGTGTTGTTGCCTTGTAAGATGCAACTACGATGGAATTGGTCTAACTACGATCTCGCACGGGGCTCATGATGAAATCAGGTCAAATTGTAATCGCTCCACGAGCCTACGGAATGTAGGGCGAGCTAATGTTAGATCTGCGCCGGCGCAACACCCTCTGGATAAAAGCAAAATTAAACCAAATCGCACTGAAGGCTTAAAATAAATCCTTGCACGTTCCAAGTTAAACTCTCTTGGATTGTGGAATAAACAAACACTAAAATATCATGCGCTCAGATGCCTGCTGCTGCACATGGCTAACATTTTGGTTTTCAACAAGACCACAATGTTGCTGAAATAATGGCAATATCATAGTGGAGAGATTTCAGTGCTACACCAAGGCTGGTCAATTACAAATTGGCTTCCGTTGTCTTACTTTGTGAAATATCACACTATTCTTATTCAATTCCTCATCACCCCATAGATATGTCACAGATGAATCACATTTATAACACTCTTTTGATAATTTTGTTATCTGAGTGATCAATCAGCATGAGGAGCGATATACCTAAACGCATAAGTCGATAGCAGAACAAAAAGAACCAACCGACTTCCAAAAATAAACATGACATCTAACATGAAGCTAACTCCAAAACCACTTAGCAGTATTTGACCAAAATTTATATGGGACCACTCCTAAGTTAGGAGGACCACTCCTTTCCAATATAGAATTATTGAAATCGGTCGACGTTGTAAAGAATAATCGCTGAACATACATAAAAAAGCTGCTTTTTATAAAGTCTGTTCAAATTGACGCAATGACGTTTAAATTGTGCCACAATACTTAGTTCTTCGCCTTCGTATTCAACCCAATGTCAGTATTGTAAATAAAATTCATATTTTTCAGAAGTATTCACAATCATGTAAATTGTGACCGTGTACACAGTCAAGTTGTCTAATTGCCATAGAGGCAATCTATGCAGATTGCAGGCATTGGTGCACGCATGAGACTCGCCCACCTGCAGCGCGTTGTCCTTATGCAACGCTCACTGCACTTGCGTTAACTATCATTTTACACTACAACTCTCAATTAGAACAGCTAATTTCAAGGCGTCTTTCGTCATACATATGTATAATTTATTGACATTATATCAGAGGTTGATCATAAGTTCGACTCCAGGAATGGACAACCTTAAAGATAAATTTGTTGTGAAGTAGGTATTAGGCTTCCAAAAAGGGAATCATATTTATTTGTTAAGTACTGTCAGCGCCAAAAGTCGATGATCCTTCGGAAGTTTGATTATTTAATATGTTGACATGTCATTAGGAAGTTTGCATACACTAAATCTATTAGTGGCACTTTAGAGAGAGTGATATCAAATTTTGTTGCTGACTGTGCTTCCTACCTACCGAAATGCAAATAAATTATGCTGCAATAAACTAATAACAACGCAAAATGCAATCAACTGCTGTTCAGAATGCACCATTCACCTTTTTTTTTTTTTTGTTACAGAATCCGTCACAATCGGTCGCTGTAAAAGTGGTGACGAAGAAAGGTATACAAAAAGCTTCAGAGATTCTGGTGAAGGAGATAAAGATCCTACGTGAACTCACTGCCCTCCACCACACCAACTTGGTCGCCATGCACGACTGTATGGACAGCCCCGCCTACGTCTATGTCGTCATGGAGGTGAGTTCATAATAAACATACTTTAATATAAATTATATAATCTTCCTAGGCAGCTGCGAGGTTGTCTTTATCAGACAAAAAATTATGAACATGCAAAAACTTACTAAGTAACAACCTTTTTACAGTTCAAACCTGCTACAAGCATGTATTTGTGTGCTCGAGTTGTTATTCAATGTGACTCATCCGATAAAGTTTATTGCCTTTTGATCAGTCAGACATTTGGGCCTTCGGGTAAACGACAATCTCGCAATGATTGTACGTTTTCAAGCCTTTCAACGTTTTGAATACAGCCGTCCGCGTGAGCGTAGTACGAGTAAGTATTTATCAAATATTGGCATTTGCCATTACAAACAGTAATCTCGAGACGATATTTCTCCAACAGTGGCTAAAATAACTATCGTCGGAGTACTACCGTTTGCAGAAGTGTTTCTATTTTTAACACGCGACCCCGAAGAGGCGAAGACATCAATTGAAACAATTTCTTCTCCCAGCGCTCATTATTTTAATTTCCGAATCTATTTACTAGCCGGTAAACAAATTACGTTCAATCGTACATAGCTATGAGTTAATGACCGCAGTACCCACAATACCATAAACTGACTTCTCTATCGCAACCAAATTATCGGATATTGTTCCTTTCGATTATTCACAATGTATGCTTTAAATGCTTAGATTGGTGCAAATAATTTATAACCAGGGCGACACGTGACTGAAACTGGTATAATCCTTCGTCTATATTGATGACTAGCTTCCGCCAGCGGCTTCGTCTTCGAAACTATAACCTATTTATTATGTTACTTTATGATAATGTAGCATACTACTGGTGAAAGAATTTTTTAAATCGGTCCAGTGATTTTGAGTTTATTCATTACAAACAAAAATACAAAATCTTTTCTCTTTATAATATTAGTGTAGATGTTATAAATGTAGCAAGTACCTAGTGGTATGTGTGGTTGTGCGTGTACTTCACTGTACCACAACTAAGAAGTGAAAAATTCAAATACTTTTATTACAAAAATTACAAAGTGTATTTTGCACTTACTTAGTGTATTATTTTTTGGAATTCGGTCGTTTACTGTAAAAAAAGATTTTTACATTCTAAATTCTAATTTATTTTTTTATTTTTTTTAAATAAGTAATCAATTTTAAAGTTTTGAAGACTGAATAAAAGACAATGACCAAGTGACTAAGGAACCTAGTATCAGTATGAAACATGCAGTGACTCAAAGATTTATAGTTTAATTAAAAGGATAATTTTAGGGCTTTCATATGTAATTTATCATTTTACCATAATTCTCGGCATTACACGGTAATTAGGTCTCAAAGTCTGGGTTTAGAATCGAATCTCTCGATTTTTTGTCACAATGTATGCTGTTAAATTCAAAATACGAATTAGTCAAAATAACGTTTAAGAATTTTCAATGCTCGTCAATTCCGACATTCATTTCCGACAATGTTTATATAATCATAAAACGTTCACGTTAATGGGACCGACGTTACACCATGGTTAAAACCATAAGATCAAAGTGCTGAACATTTTTCAGTAATCTATGTGACATAAACTTATAAACATAGCTAATTAAATTAAATCCAAATTGCAAAATAATAATGGCCTAGTAGTAGAGATTAAAACAAAACATATAAATTAAATGATTCAATTAATTATAAAAAATAATATAGAATAATAATAAACAATTTCAAAAGTAAATACCTATCGGTCGAGACTGTACTTAAAACTAAACGAATGGGACGTGCATATAAGCTAGAAAGAGAAAGCCCGCCGTTCTGTCGCCAGAATATTCTGCTCAGGATGCGCACGCATAGAATCTTAGCACATGTTTGTTCTGTTTTCATAGAGTTTCTTTTGATGAATGAAACAGGCAAAGGTCTATAAACCTTCTGCATTTCGCATAACCAAAAGGTTTGCCTATGTACTTTTAACATCTTAACAGATTATTATTACAATTACAAATAATAATAATTCGTTGTTATTAATATCTGTTGTTACTAATTATTCAACTATAATTTTAATAATTGGATGCGTAAATTAATTATTTTGCGTAAGTCAAGAAGGTTTTATTGTTTACATACTCTTTGAAGCCAATGACATGTGACATTTACGTGGGTGAAAAAAACAATTTAGAGGTAAAATAGGAAATCGAAATAAAAACTGATACTTTTATGGAGTTTTTTATACGGAGAATTTAAGGAATCGCATTACTAGATAAAATTATTATATTTAAAAACAAGATTTATCAACATTATAAACTTAAGTCACCACAGAACAAATAGCGATACCAGAAATGGTCAATCTCTTTTGAATAAACGTAGTAGGTATAAAATGTAATCAAAGGCGAGTGGCTTGACATTTTTATCGCATATGGATTAAGGGCAAGGTAACTAGGTTACGGACAATAATGTAGCCATTTTATTTAATAATATCCTGATATTTAATCATTGCAGCAAAGCGATGTAGATCAAATATGTCAAAACGACGCATTGTATGGTAATGAAGTAATAATTGAATGATTCCGGAATTGCGCAAAAGGAAAAAAAAGTAATTGTGTTTTGCTTTATTTCTTTTGTATTTGCTTTAAAAAATGTGGATATAATATACAGAGTATATTGTTAATAAACATATCATTTCATATCTATATATATAAAATGATAAACTGACTGACTGACTGGGTGATATATCAACGCACAGCCCAAACCGCTGGTCCTAGAGACATGAAACTTGGAGGGTGTGTTCTTTGTGAAGAGTAAGTATCCACTAAGAAAGGATTTTTGGGAATTCCACCCCTAAAGGGGTAAAATAGGGGATGGAAGTTTATATGAAAGTCCGTCAGTTTTGAAGTTAGGATCTTCAAATTTTGTGATTAGGCTGAAGATTGAAAATTAATTTATACGTGTCTCAGCGTTTTTGATATATCCACCCCCGAGGGGTTAAAAAGGGGATAAAGTTGAAAAGTCCTTAATTTTCTAAAAAACATCACAAAATTTTCTATCTAGGCTTATGGTTGGAAGCTAACGCAACAGTGTTGTTAGAATTTCAACCCTTAAAGGGGTGAAAAGGGGGATGAAATTTTGTTTGTAATTAAAGTTCGTTATTTTTTAAGTTAAAATCACTGATATTTCGGCATATTATTCTATTATATTCGCAACCCACTGCTGGGCTCGCCACATTTGAGGCGATAAGTCCTCTCTTTGAGAAGTGACTAGAAGGCGCCACAGCGTCCTCACCTTCCGCCTGACGCAGGTCCTCACCAGACACGGTTGTTTCGGGAAGTTCCTGTTTCGCATAAGGCGGGAGGAAATGCCCAGGTGTCACCACTGTGTGGATCTCCCGGAGGACATGGTGGAGCATACGGTGAAGGTCCGCCCGGCTTGGGCGGGGCACCGCCTTGTCCTTGTGGAGGTGATCGGTGACAGTGATCTCTCGCGTCCGGCCCTGGTCCAGGCTATGGTACGGAGAGAGAGGGCGTGGCAAGCCGTCAGCTCCTTCTGCGAAGCAGTAATGCTCGCAAAGGAGAAGACGGAGCGCGTGAGAAAGAGGCAAATGTCGCGCCCATTCGCCCCCTAGCTGCCGCAGGAGACGCCCTGGGCGTCAGGAATCGCAGGCCGATTCCCGGCCACCGTAAGCGTGGGCTTGCGGACGGTGGTACGCGCCTCAAAGAGATGTCGGCACAACGGAAGGGGTCCGCTAGGACCGATGCCTGCCGGGGTCGCGGGAAAGTCCGAAAGGGATACCGTGGCCCCTGGCAACGTACAGGTAATTGAAGACACACGGGTGGGTTTTAGTCAGTAAGAGTCTGACACGCCTTCCCGCTCCGCCCAGAGCGGGAGAAGTTATTTGATCACTTCACACCCTAAAAAAAAAAAAAAAGGTTCTGAAAAGGGCCATGAAGTTTTGTATTGAAGTTGTTCATTCGCTGAATTTTGTATTCAATTAAAAATAATATAAGTGCACGTGTACTGCTTCTAACTTTACAGTATTTTACATAGAGCGACTGCATATCTAACCTCCACAACGCAGTTACTGGGTAATACGATACCCCTTGGTAAGAATGGTTGTCAGACTTTCGGGCTTCTGACTTCCCGCAACGACTGTCAAAGATCCACGAATGACAGCCGGGACCAACGGCTTAACGTGCTTTCCGAGCAACGGACGGGTCTTTGTATGGTCACCCATCTACAGACCAACTGCGGCAAGTGTAGCTTATTGTATGGTCACCCATCTACAGACCAACTGCGGCAAGTGTAGCTTAACCTGATCGATTGACCTGTGCGGATATTATTATTTAGCCACGGGCCCCTCCCCCGGAGAACCCCCCCCTTCCCCTTCTCCGGGAGAATCGATATAGATATAGATTAGGATAGTAAGGATACGAACAGAATGCGATACTGCTCATCCCTCATAGCAAATAGCGCGATAATTTGTACCCTACAGACTGACCACACATATAGGGAACATCTATGCAATGTTATTGAGGCCAAAGTACTAACTGGATCTGCCAGAGGAGAAACAGTCTTCGTGCCGCGTATACCATTGATACCAAATAATGACCTTCCGTTTGAATTTAAAAGATTGCAGTTAACTATTAATAAGTCACAGGGACAAACTCTGAAATTTGCTGGAGTTGATTTGCGGCAAGACTGTTTCTTCGTCGGCCAATTTAATGTGGCTCACTCACGTATTAGCTCTCCAACTAGCCTGGTTGTTTTAGTGCCCGCTTCCGAATTAGTGAAAAACATTGTATATAGAGAAATACTGTGAAGGATTTAGGTAGATACCGGTCCTTTACTGTAGCTATTTCTTGACAGTATTCCTCAAATATCACACCCCACACTAAGAATTTCTTCTTGTATCGTGGGTGCGTTTACAAACATAGAAACTCACATACACTAACACCCTAAAGCCATTTATAATTTTTATAATAATTCATAAATATCTAGGAAAAAGAATTTATACTCTACGCAGACGAAGTAAAATAAAATAGTAACGAAGTCAAATCTTACATTGAATATTCGAGTCTGATGCCGAAAACATAGTTTTTAGAATTTTGGTATGTTTGTTTGAATGTATGTTCCGGTTTGCACAAAAACGGATGAACGGATTTGGATGATATTTGGCACACAGAGAGTTTATAACCTGGAGTAACCTATAGGTTATTTTTTAATCCAGGTAGTACGTTCCCGTCGGATATTTTCCGACATCCACGCGGGCGAAGCCGCGGGCAAAAGCTAGTAATAGTATAACGAAGTTTTTCAACGCGGCTTGCGGTAGCAGTAAACTGGCAGAACTCGTCACGCGAAAAAGCGTTCATACTTGTGTTTGTCTTCTTCTAATTCACACTTTCTCTCTCTCTCTCTCTCTCTCTAAACCTATATATATCGTAGGTCAAAACCGTCGCCTATAAGCCTTTTTGCTCTGCGTTCCACCGAGTCAACAGCAGCAAGCTGGTATTTTGCTGAGCCATCCCATAAGTGGCTGCAAAACTCCATACAGAAACGGACCTGTGGTTTGTACAGGCTTAAAAGCTGTCCAGATGTAAAGTATCGCCTTACCTTATTTAGCAGCCCAGCTTCTTGACTGCAGTCTGTGATTTGACTCGATGGTTGAGCCTAAGTTGAGATCAGACCAAAAAAAAGCCCAAAAGCTCTATGCGGTCGGTAACTGGTACATATGCACCTTAGAAAGTCGCAGATAATTGAAGCTGGCGATGGCGCCTTGGCAGTGAAAACACACTGTTTTCAGAGCATTGAACAGATTTTCGTCGCTCCACTGGGAAACGAGATTTAAACTCCAATTCATTCGCTCCTCCATGGTCTCTCTAGGGAAGCTGCTTCCTCTTTGCTGGCTCTACTCAAGTACCTAGTAGCATTGCACATGACTACTGAACCAGTCTGGACACGTATCTTTCTGCGACTGTGCTGTTATCTGCGAACCCGATAGCACCAAGCAGCAGATCGTTGATTTGTAATACTACTAGTAGTTCTGCGAACACTAGACCTCGCGAGCACAAACTTTTATGCAACAATTAATAAACATTAAAAAAAAAAACTAAATTGTCTAGTTTGTGATAAGGTGGTCCCAGATGCTCCATCAATCCCTACCTAGTATTAAAACGGTCGATTGCAGTGGTAGTAATAAAAAAGTGTACAATTTACGGTATTTTGAGGAGCTATTCTGCTCATCACGCCGAAGATCCTCATCAGATCTTCACCAATTTTTTTTATGAAACCAACTTAAAGTTATTACCTTTCAAATAAAAAAAGAACCATCGTTATCGGATCTCTTATGGCGGAGATATCCAGTAGCCCCCTTTTTGCCAGTTTTTGGAGGAATTCATGAGGTCCAATCAAAAATGCCCGACGACAAAAAAATATATAAATTCGTAAAACCTATATACCAAGTTTCGTCAAGAGCGGCTGTAAAATACGACCAGCACGCTTAGCATGACGACAATAGAAACAGGTTTTGTCGACGGAAGAATAGACAAAATAACAGATAAGCAATCACAATCTGTCATTTTGTCTATTCTTCCGTCGACAAAACCCGTAGAAAATCCATTTCTATGGTTTGCTACGCGTGCTGTAGAGGAGTACCAACAAATTGACACACGATAGCAAATTTTGTCAGAAACGCTTCGCTCGCTCGGTCAAAATTAAATGTTCATATTCCTTTAAAACGGAAATTTTCGGTTTCTGGCGAAATATTAAAATGTAGACTTAAATTTTAATATTTGGCTCTATCGAATGGATTAGACATGGAAGATAACAGTTTAAAATCACATATTATCGAGGTGAATTTTTTATTGGTGTGTCGGCAAACGACAACCATGCCGGCTTCCGCATGACACGCGCGCATGTGGATTCGCAGCAAGGTCACTACGCATTAGATAAATAGTAGTCGGCTTCACCACGCAGGCAGGGCGTGTCGCACGCCGTCCGTTGTCGTCGCAGATTACCTAAATTCATTTGATCTGTTGCCCCGAATACGATTCTTTTCTGTATTGCGCAGTTTATAACCGTAAAAGGTCAAGTCAAATCTAAACAATGTAGCGAATTATTATCTGAGGCAGAACTTTTAAGCGGTCACCATAGCAACGTGCTCTCGGGTTTGACCGATGCCACTGCGATGACCTACTAACCTTTTTATCTATTATCCTTAATTATACATTCAAAATGACTGCCATGTAAAGTAGGTACCTGTAAACAAAAGAATATTGATAAACAAATCGTTATCTGTTTAATTGGCTATAATAAGATGGTTTCCTGTTAGTAATACCTACTTTTATTCATTGCCAAAATTAAGCATCATAGATATGTTATTTCATATTTTCATGTGTGGTTCGTCACGTACAAAAAGCCCTATAATGTAGGTACTTACTTGGCCATATTATTCAACGTGAAAATTCCTAAGATTCTAATAAAGTGAAAAAGACGCATTTTCTGGTTTCCGGATAAAACGCCCATTTATCAATTATTATTTTTCAGTTTTCATTTCACCATTCTTTAGAAACATATCTTTTCTAATTTTTGCATCAACATTAATTTTGCAAACCGTCTCTAATATGGGATATATAAGGATTTGTGAACTTTCTTGTCCACAAACCCCCATTAAAGGAACTAGAGTTCACAAATCGCCATCGGTTTCAAAATAAAATACAAGCAATATATTATAAAGGGTGGCAGGGACATCGACGCGAAAACTGATACCATGGCAATTCAGCAAGTTCTAAAATATTCAATCACAAAGTTACCCTACAGTAATTTAAAAGTTAATCTCTAAAAGATTATATTTTGTAGTAAAGTTTGAACTATTAAAAGACATGACAGAAATATTTTACACTTAGGCTATTAATTTAGCCATTACTTTAATTTGATTAGTGGAATAACCCTCTAAAATAGACTTATTTATTAATTACAGAATGTTGATTAATAAGAAAAAGATGATGACTAATGGCGACATAGTGTCTGTTCGAATCCAACACGTGTCGCCTCTGTACGTGTCTCTGCCTCGTGGCGAGATACCTACATGTATAAATAAAACGATATTGTCTACCGTTCGTTACTGATAAATAGATTATTGCGCAGAAATGACGTTCGTCATCGCCAACAATGTCGATACGGTAGGTAATGCTTAAGCCTAACGTTATGTAGATGACAAAGACAAAGAAAATACTACAGTAAATGTTTCGTAATTGCATACATTATTGGAGCACTCTGTTTATGTAAGGATAAATAGTGGAATATTATTATAAAAAATCTATGAGAGTCTACTAGAGAAGAGACCAGTAACAATTTCAGCAACATTGTTGTATTGTATGTTTACATGCGACATGACAAGAATAAACAATAAATAATATATTTCCCTGCATAATACCGACTCTATATTCTACATATCATTGCATCAAACTCAACGTTTGCCAAAAGATATATCGGATTCTGTTCGTATTCTATAACATTATGTGAGTGCAGTCTAGATAGCTGAACATAAAATGTCGATCAAAAAGTTGTCCAGATAGATCATCCTCACGATGACAATGACCCTACATTATAGTATTTTTCCGTAATTATTGTGTGTCGTAATTTCGTCTGATAGACATGGGTTGAGCTTGCTTCTATGCTAGTAGCTAAAATTATCGTTGCAATTTATTGCGTTATTTGTCGTCTTTGTTGGTGGACTTGGCGAGGAGCACAGTTAGAATTATTTCTGCTTCTTTCCAAATGTATGTGTATTTGGAATTATAAATAAACTTCAAGGGCACACGAGTCAAGTGGACGCAGCAGGTCACAACCGACGACGTGGTAAAGCCAAATACCTGGGACGGACGCTATTCGTGTATAATATTACGTACACTTGTTTTTATTGCGTAAAAAACTAAAACAGCAATGCCCTCATCGCGATACAAAGCCAAACTCAAGTTCATTGGCACGATTTACTTTTAGTTGAGGTACGTGTGTAGTCGCGATGGCTGCTGTGGACCATGACTCTACTAATTGGCATCGTCAACGTTTGGGATGATTATTTATAACTTCACTCTATATTCTTCAATAACTCAATATACAACAGTAACGTCAACAAAATAAAATGTAAACTAAAAAAAGTATAATGTTATATTCAATTTTTCCCTTATAATATACTTTTCGATGAAACAAGAAGATTTAAATTTTTAGTCAGAAGCTAAATTATACTAGTCTTAACTGAAATTCAACGTGGAACATTTGTTACACATAGGTACATTACTACTTGCAAAGTTGCGATTTGACCACGTGTTGAATGATCACACTTTCGTCACCCACCAGTCAATATTAAAGTAGTAGTAGCAAAGCAAAATAACAACCCGGAAGGTCCAAAATTGTAACTACTGCGTCGTATTTATTATGGCTTGCCATTGTGATACGAATGAGTGTATCTAGTTCCTAGCTTGAGAGTTAAAAAAAGTTCGGAGGCAGTTTAGGTTAGGAGGCTTTGACTTCTTAGATCCATACATTTATGAGAAATGACCTCCTTAAAAACAAATTGATAACTACTTCCTTTAAAAGTCGTTTAAAAAGAAGCTAACGCTTGGTTTTGCAGTGTAATGTTGATTTTCATATCTCAAAACAGCAGCTCATTATCTAGACACGGTCTGCAGACTGTACGTACACACAGTATGTACTTGCCACCCAATTTAAACTGGTCACGTGCTGTCGTTGAGATTGGGACAGAACACGTGTGGCTTGCCAATGTTCCATATTAGTACAAAGTCTTAACACTTAACGAGTAGCTAAGCTACACTATTCAATTCATCCTCCCTTATGTTTATGTCATCAATGAAAGCTTTTAAGTTTATAACACCTCAGTTTTATATGCTCTTTAAATGTCTTTAATATAATTTGATTAACTATACTTTTTGTCATTTTAATCGGTATCGTCGTATCGTCTCTAAGTATGATCCTCTCAAGGACTCGGAGAGGCCTGATGCGGAACTACTACTACGCTTTGCACTGTTGTATAGTGATTATTGTCTATGAAATTATTGTCGTTGTTTTCATCAGACAAATGAATGTTGCTGCAGATTCCTAACAATTTGACTTTAAGGTTGTTATTTTTTTATGAACTACTTTTGCAGTGAATAAATTATCAGGTGATAAAGGGTGATGCCGTTACAGTAGTTGCGAAAAAAGCACATTAACTGCTAACAGTGTGTGTGCACGCAGAATTAACAATGTACTAAGGTCATCTGCCGATCAAATGCATTGCATGCACGTCTGATTTCATGCCGGATGGAACTGAATCACAACACACATAACAATATGTATGAAACAGATAATGTTAACAATGTTTAGATTTTAGCTTTCATTTTATATCAACTCCATTAATTATCAGATTTATGATATTTATCAGCTTATAGATTCAGAAATTCTACAGAATATGGTCCAGCTTTTCAGTATGCTTTCTTTTAGTGTGATTTATGAAAAGCGACTATCTATTATGTCAAAAGAAAGGACAACACCGTACTATTTTTGCGCCCGCATATTGCATTACCAACACCTGCGGCTGTTGATCTGTTTGCCAAGCGTGGTAATCATAGAAATATAAACGTATATATAGATATAGTTTATTATATTTATACTATTGCCATATATCATTACCACCATAGGGTGGTAATGATATATGGCAATAGTATATTCCTGACGCACTCTTATTTCATGCTGGTTGAATATAACCTGTAGTTCTATTTTATTCAACAATTTCCACATTCAGAACCCATTATTACGTAACGTTTTTACGTCACCTGGCTCTAGATCGTTTCCGCTTCTGCATTACGTACGTTTGATGAATGAGGACTAACATGAGTGCGCGTGAAGCCCATATATTTAGAATTGTATCCGAAAAGTTATTGCATGACAAGAACAAATTTATAGAACAGTTTTGGATATATTATTACTGTCTCAACTTTCATAATCAGAACAAGGACTTAATCTTTAACACACAATTTTTTTAGAGGTATACTATATATCGAGATTGTATTGGCAAAAAATCACAGAAGAATCATTTAGATACCTACTGACATATAAAAACATGTCTCTCTCTTCTCTTAGCGGTTGTGATTTCACAATAAGATCGGGCTCGTACAATGAACTACACAACAAAGTACACTTTGAACAAAGACTACACTGCCTACAATGATAAGCTCGTTTCGGTTGTTCGTTCCTACGATACACACGTGAACTTGTATTTCATATTTCTACTTTTAAACTTACTCAATAGATACTCAAATGTTATGTAACGTTATTTAAATCTATTCGAACCACGTTATATCTCAATTAGTTTTCGATCCATGATTTATGGTACCGTTATCTACCATAAAAATAACTCATGAACAATAATACAGTAATGATTATCGTTAAGTAACTCCATAATCGTCATCATAATTCGGGTTGTTCCTTCGGAATTATATGGAAAACAACGTCATATCTACAGCTGTTAGCAACACAAGTAGTTACTCTTAATAAGAGCAATAGTTCATAGCTCAATTAAACTAACTGAATACCTAGGTATGATGTATGAATAATATAGCACGGGCATTGATAATATGTATAAACACAAAGAGATGTATCGTTAGTCAGGTGGTGACCTCGTGGGCGCATTAATATACGACTGGTTCTCGCGGGCCCTAGATCTCGCACGTGGCCACGTGCTGGGTACAATGGGCCACCTTGGGCCTTCTCTCAACAGAGCTTTGATAGTTACTTGAGTGATGTTAGTTCTCGTTATACCTTTGACTTTGTACTTTCTGATTATTATAATAACACTAGAAACATATTGCTGCAGTATGATAATTGATAACTACGATGGTATTCTATCCATCTATCCTATGATATTTTTGTAAATAGAGTAAGTAGAGAGTAAGTAGTGATTAATCTACTTACAGGGTTATTGGATATGTGGCGGCAATGCGTTACGAGGATGTAGATGTAGGAGAAGTCATTTGTAAGCAAATTACTCGAACATGGTTGACATTTTATATTTTAATATGAATGAAATAAAAATACTAAATGACTCGAAAATTGTTAATATTTGCATAGGAGTCAAATGGGGTAATTTGGTTATAAATGACCTCTCTTACATCCCCATAATGGATTGCCGACATATAACCAACAACCCTTTTTAATTCTTAATCACACTAGACCCCCAATAACCTATCATCTTTTAAATGGGTAGGTATGGATAGGGTAGGTTTCTAAGAAGTGATACTGTTTAAATAATACAAGACTATAACTAATTTAATGACTGTATTACTATTCGCCTTTTTCCTTGCTAAAAAGATATTACGTTCGTCTACGACACAACGTAGAGTCGTACGTCTCTAGAATGAAATAACCTATCGCAAGGAAGGAGGCCTCAAGAGTGTCTACTATTCTCTCCAAAAATCTGTCTCTCCACTTAGGTGAAATTTAGTTTGATATTCAAATTGCCCATGTATGTATACAGTAGTAAGTAAGTATTTAACTGCTCTAGTGTTCAGCTAATAATAATATGAGTTAAAAGCACGTTGCATGCATGCTGACCCGATCACTGGTCTACACAAATCGGTTTGCTCGATTGCGTCAGACTGGTTTCTCTCAACGCTGCAACGCCGGCAAGAGCTGGAAAGTGTCGTGCCGGAAACCACAGCTTTCTATCTATACGCCTAATGCTCTTGTCATTTCAAATACTACCACTAAACACTTTTGGTCGTCATGAAGTAATAGTTTTCAGCCGCAGTCTGTCCCTGTTACTGCACCACATGTTTTTACTTTCCTTTGTAGGTAATTACTTATTCAGATTTGCTGCAGTATTTATGTAACATTTATAATTATGCTGTTGTTTCCTATAACTACCATTCTTGTATGTATAAAGTTAGCGTTTTAATGTCCCAAATCAAGTGTTGATGATGAAATAGTTTCATAGAGTAGAACCGGTTTGTTACACACCTACGCTTGTTATATATACATCATGAATTTACATGATACAATGACAAGGTCTAGCGATCTCATGTAGTTCCCACTTCCCGTCGCGTGTTACGGTGTCTGAACTGATTGGTATGTAATTTCTTTGTTTAGAAACTGTGCTAGCAAACCACATCACACGCTCGTTACAGTCTATTCAAAGATATCAAACTATGCACAATGCTGCTCTGTCTAAAATGGAACGCTGTTTGGCATTCTAGTTATTTGAAAAAAAAAACATTATTGGATCTTCTCATTAGGACAGAGGAAAACTTATATTATATTAATCTTTGTTATTAAAAAAACAACTTATAAAAAGATATAAATGAACGAAATACTTTTAAGTCAATTAAACAGGGTCAATGATTTTCCAGAATTGTTGAAAACAAATATAAAATGAACGAGGGCACTGCACTTGAGTCATAACGTCAAAAGTGTTCGTTTAACTACTATAATATAAATCTTATATGCATAAACTTGCGTGTCGTTGATGAAAACGCGGACATTGGTAGACATAACACGTGTACATGTATGCCGCATGGCATATACTGAGCCCGCTGTTCAACGCAGCTTGTATATTAGGTTTTGCACAAGGCGTATCCTACAGACCTACAAAGTAAATAGTGTACACACCTAACGATGCGTCGTCGAATGTCAACGACCCTCCCAATTAACTAAAGTATGGTTTCTTTGTACCCTTTTTCTTTTAAAGAAAATGAATACCGGTTACCGGTTGCTGGTATACATGTTTCAAAAGAATAAAGCACACGCCATTATTAAAAAGTATTGTTGTTCTATAACGGAGTGTAACGGGACATAGTATGGTACAGGTTGTCGGTCAGGTAGGCAGGCAGTCAGCCGCACATCCGCCTGCATTGCGTCTTGTGCCGACAGCCACGACACGCTCTTTAATGTTGCATTTCTTTTCACATCAACTTTCATCTACAATTCCATTGTTGTTCTATGTGTGACCCGAGTAGCCTTAAACCGACCTGAGCATAAAACTTATGTAGAAATATAAGTTTTTTTCTATAAATATTGTGCTGCTTCTCGTAGAAATTGGAATAATAAAATAAAAATACCTTTCGGTTTATCAAAACAAAGTTTTATCTATTTCACCATGTTTTGGTTAAAATGCGCAACTGAATTTTCACTAAGTACATAAATAAACAAATTCTTAAGTAGGTAATTGAACTACGCTACACTTTACGTGAAAAACATGCCTGCGATGCCTACGCAGTGATGAATGAAATTATATATATTATTATTATAAATAAAATATAAAAATATAAAAGAAACACTAGTGGAGGGCTTGCGGCTAAGTAATAACAGCCGCACGGGTCGATCGATCAGGTTATGCTACACTTTCTGCGTGTGGTCCGTTGATGGGTGACCATCTTTACATACCAAGACCCCTCCGTGCTTCGTTGGTCCCGCCTGTCATTTCTAGATCTTTGACAGTCGTTACGGGTAGTTAGAAGCCCAATTCTGACAACCATCTTACCAAGGGGTATCGAGTTAACTAGTTACTAGGTTGTGGAGGTCAGTCGCTCCATGTAAAATACTAGCATTCAGCTGCATCCGGTTCGACTGGAAGCCGACCACAAAATAGTTGGGAAAATGTTGGGCAGATGATGAAATAGAAATGCTATTAAATACGCATAATGTTACTGATAGAATATTATCTTATAGATAGGTACTTAGTACATTTTAGAGTGTACGACTGAGTGTCTTTTACGACTGTTCGCGTAACTTGCATTCCACAGACATTTAGATTTAATGATACTAGTACATATCTAATCATTAGGTACAGCTTGCAAATCGAGATATCTGAAATAAATACGTTAAGTCTGTCACTGTCTCAAGGACATTTATTAAAAACATTAGCTTTACCCGCTACTGCATCCACGTAGATTTAGGAAAACAACACAACGACCACCAAATTGTACCAAAATAGCTGTCCTCTTGGGGGCACTGTGTGCGTGGATGTCGAAAACATCATTGCATTGACTTATACCAATCGATAATATACAACAAAGTACCTACCAGTTTTTTTTAAAACAATACGGAACTGTGTCCATGTAACAAAGCCCCTTTCGAATTATTTTAGGTTTAGGACCTTACTACCAACGCCATCTGTTGTACGTAAATAAAGTTAGATTTTCCAATAATAAAGGTCGAATCGATCTATTAAATACTAAGCTTCTGTCCGCACCCTGACCCACTGCGTTGCGTCGCATCGCATCGCCCGCCGGCGCTGTTACTTCGTTTTCGCTTAGCGTTGTTTCTGTTTTTTTTTTTTTCGTTTTGCTCGGCTAATAATGTTCGTAGCGTGGTGTTAAATAGCCTATAGCTAATATTCCTCATTAATTGGGCTAATAAATGCAAAAGGGATTTTTTTTAGCGCGTTACATACAAACAAACTCTTTAGCTTTATCATATTATTTTGATTAATAAAAGGCAGGCGTAAAAGTATAGAACTAACAGGTCTACCCTCTTAACTACTTTATTTAACTACTAACGCCATCTAGTAGTGATTAAGTAAACAATAATTCTGCAATGACCAAATAGATGCATGCATGATCTATTAATGTAGTTTTGAATAGGACTTTACCGCAGTATAATAAAGTATACTGTGACTCTTCTTCATACATATTACATACAGATTACGCTGTATCTCAGAACCTACTCAACCAATTGAGAAGAAATATGCTTCAGTTTTTGAGTTAGGCTAGCAGTTCTACAACAGTTGTACATTGCATTGTAATCGGTCTAGCCGTTTTCACGTACCTAATGCAGAAATAGAGATAATATACGGGGTGTCAGGGACATCGACGCGAAGCCGGTTACCATGGATTCAGTACATGATTCTGAACGCCCGCGCCCCTGCGTTGAAATTTTTCGTCTGTTATTTTTTTTTAAACAGCTGCTCCATACATTTTGACCGCGTAGGTATTGCACTTTTCTATGAAACAGCGGATTTTTTATAATTATAAAAAAATATTATTGTATAATTATCACTTGCTTCAAAAACGGTGAAGGAAAACATCGTGATGAAACATGCCTGAGAGATATTTCTCGACGGCATGTGAAGCCAAGTCAGAGGTCCATGGGCAGCTTTAAAATTCTGACACCAGCTTAGTCACTAACCACACGAAAAGAAGAAGTTACGAATATTTGAAAATCGCACGGTCTTTAAAATACGTGCTTGAGTTCAACTTGACTGTCTGGAGTTCAAAATGACAATTTTTGTTTCGGAAGCCGGTGCCAATTTGGCAATACACAAAAAATAAACAAAACGAATATCCCCTAAATTTTAGGATAAGTGATATAAAAATTATTTTACCTTTTGCGCCTAAAAGGTAAAATTATTTTTATATCACTTATCTTTTGCATCTAAAATTTAAATACAGCGGTCACGTGTTAATAGTATAATTAAACAAAAGTTAATAATATAATTATACTTACCCGAGAACGATTCACTAAATATAAAATGAAGTTAAACGAGTCAATGTGCTAATTAGTTTACTACAAAAACACCGGTATTTATAACAACTATTTGTAATTGGAAATAAATTAGTTTCGCATATTAATGGAAAGAAGTTTTAAATAAACACATTTTTATTGCGAAATTATACTTAATTATGTCAAAGTAAAAAAACAAGTTATGCATGCTGCTTTCGTGTTATGATATTAAATTATATACAAAAATACTGCGACATCTACAAAACTTAATCTATGTCCATATCATATTATTACTTAAAACACTAATTCATTCAAACATTTTGGGCCTGGTAAAGGATGGCATTAACTATTTCGTCAATAAATTATAACATTCAGATCGAAACAAATCATATTCTCAACATAAGTATACCACATACAGAAGTAATATTTTTTTGTTTACACAGGAGATTTCTCCTGGAGCGGAACTTCTTCGGGCGCGGTTCCATTTGCA
This sequence comes from Agrochola macilenta, assembly GCA_916701695.1. Lineage (NCBI taxonomy): Eukaryota > Metazoa > Arthropoda > Insecta > Lepidoptera > Noctuidae > Agrochola > Agrochola macilenta. The sequence continues at coordinate 14,713,072 of OU753562.1, forward strand.
TTAACGCTTGTTCGTTCATTTGTGTTTCTAGGAGTTGAACTAAACCGATTTTTGATAGAACTCCAGTTTTTCTTAATTGTAATACCAGCTACCACAAGAACCATTCCAGCTACAATCATTCCAATAATGCTTTTATCGACACCTCCAGTTTTTGTTGCTATAGTGGTTGCTCCAACTACTTCATTTTCTGACTTATCAGTAGCTGCACTAGAAGACTCTGCATCTGTTGGCGTAGATTCTACCGATGCTTTTATAATTGCAGAATGAAGAGAGAAATCTCCAGCTGCTTCCTTGGTGTCATCATTACCCAAAGTTGTTGTCTCGGTGGTTTCTACATTTTCTACTGACGGCGCTTGTTCATTTTTCTGTGTATCATTCTCTGCTTTCACATCAGACGGAGAATTTACGGCTGGGTCAACATCATCGTCGGGTCCAGATCCTAATGCAATTAGCCCTGGTAATGCGAAATCTAATAGACCCTCCTCTATACTTTGTGGTTGCGGCGCTTCTGGGCATTCAAAAGATTTCAAGCTACATGTTCCTGTACATACAGTCACCAAAGATTCTTTTAATGATGTACACAAATCTTCCGCCAGACTAACTGCGGCAGCAGGCAACGTAATTGAACGGAGAGCTTTGAAGTTAGAGAAGGAGTCCGGTTTAAGATCCTGAAAACAATAATTTAACATTTGAAAAATTGTATCATCTTGTTTATTTAATTTTTTATTCCTTTTGTATGGCTTTCTATGAACATGTTCTAAAGATCCTGTCTATATCACGTTGAAATAATACAGCGATTATAAAGATTAATGAAAGTACCTCTTTAATATGAGTTATTATTTATGTAATCAGTGTAGTCACAGATAGACCCTATGCTGATAAGCTATGTACTTACCGTTCTCATATCATTGCCTCCCAGATCAAGTTCTTCTAACTTAGTAAGGCCGAAACCATTTTTTAAATCTTGCGGATACTCTATTAGACGGTTGTTTCCGAGCTTTAAGCTTACCAGTTCAGGTAGTTCACTTATGGACTGAAATGAAAATAGAAATTCGTTAGTTTACATTAGGGTATTAGAGTATTTATCTCAGGGCTCATGCACAAGATGCATAATTCATCATCATTTCTGCCGAAAGACGTCCACTGCTGGACATAGGCCTCCCCCAAGCACGTGCTTCGCTCTGTGCTTCCCGCATCCAGCGGATTCCTGCGGAATTGTTTCTGTAACTGTTGGTATTTTTTTTTTTGTACCTAGCAAAATGTGGGTGTACCTGTACAATAGGTACACCTCTGCCTAACCTTTCGGGGAATACGGGCGTGATGTTATGTTTATTGTTTCATTGTATCGAAGTCCTAAACCATATCAACTATATTAAGATAAAGCAGCTATATTTACTGTTTGTGTGTCTGTTGCAGTATTACAAATCAATTCGCAAAAATTATAAATCATCTGTGCCAGGTGATCCTAATGATGAGTGGCGTCGTTGCCGGAAGTGGGTTAAACTGGTTATGTGGTGGTTTTTTGGACTTTGCCAATATTGACACACAATGACATGGTTCAGCTAATGCAATGTGTCAACGCACACCTTACGGTTTCTTATTTATACCTACATTATTATTTGCAATGCTCTTTGGTTATGTGTATAATTTAATTGGCATAATTATGTATTAGTGTAATATAAAGTCAAAATATACTGTCCAAGTTCTTAAAAAAAAAAAAAAAACTATAAATTACTTACACCGGAAACGATCTTCATGATTTCATTGTTGTTAACATTCAATATTTTTAAATCCTTCAAATCAGATATTTCTTTTGGTATTTCAGTTAACTTGTTATTCTGTAATTTTAGCTCCGTAGTTTTAGGATCCAACGGTTTTGGCAGTTCTGTTAATTCGTATCCAGAGCAATCTACAATGTATTTGTTTGAGTTTCCCTCTATATTACAAACGCATGGTTTAGGACAGGAATGTTCTTCAGTCGGGACAGCGGATACGTTATCTATTAAGGCAGTTAATTGCACGTCCTCAAGTAATGGTGCCGCTGGTGCTTCAGTTTCAGTGACCACTTCAAGTGGTTCGTCTATGCCGTTTGTCCCGCTGCCCTCTATTACGCTCCCATCGGATTCAGGATGGTTGTCAGGAGGAAATTGATTGTCATTTTCAACGGGAATGTGTAATTCATCATCGTTTTGAGCCAATGCAATTCTGGAAATAGATATTAATGCAGTAATGACATGTGACTTTATCGAATTTATCATAAGGTGACGCAAAATTGTTATAAATAAGTAGGTGATAAAAATCGTGATAAGTGTATGTACTACAAGGGCGTAACTAGCACACTGTCTTAAGTTTTGATTGATAGAAGAAAAATACACGTAGATTTATAATTTAGATACGAAACTTAGATATCGCTGGTATCGTCACAGTAGTTAAAACACTTTTTTACCTCTTTAAACGGTATTTTTGGTAAACACTTGAACGTCTTTCAAGCTCACACCTTATAGATAGACAATGCCCATGGTTACCACAGATTATTATTTTACTTAAGTTATTTATTATTTAAGAATTATTGTCTATGGTACCTATGTAACTGTCACATTGCTAGTTATTAAAGTAAATAGGACTACACTTTATTTCAACTATTCGTGCTTCTATGTACTTCCTAGCATTACATGTAGGTACAATATGTATTAACAACTAAATAACTGACACTAAAAACTATGAAACACTTTTACCAAGATAAATTAGAAAAAAAAAATAGCAATGGCGGCTGGTACTATTTATTGCAATTCGACTGTGCACTCACATATATATCAGTTGGTAGATAAGAATGTGATTGTCTGTTGGTAAGTACTTGCAAATAAGATCTACCAGCAACGGTTAAATAAAACAAATAAAAACTTGTGTACTTACGCAAATAGTGCCAACAATAGCACGAAAAGATGTTTGGACGTCATGGTCACTCTCATATGCGAACACTACTAGGTAGAGATTTGCCAACTGACTTCAGGAGTTACCTGTCGTGGTACAAGTACCAGCGTAGCGTACAGCGCATAACTCACTGACACTTATAACTATTATCACTCAATGATAAGATTACTAACGGCATGGCAGCTTATCGCAAATCAGCCACGATAACGACGCTCTGCATAAACGAGAAAATATTAGGTGCCCGATTTTCAATATCACCTACGACTGACAAATAGCACGCAATGTATGAAGTGTTCGGTTTTATTTACACAGATATATGTGTAAATGATCGCGGCCGATACGCCACGATGGTCTTCATTAACTGCCAGTTGCTAATTGTACAAATACACAAAACCGCCTGTGTTAATTATATATTGGTTTGTCGTTAGTTGCACCAAAATCCTCATGCTGTCCTTTACATAAGTCTATATGAGTAGCACAAGCATATCGATTTTACTTTTAAGAATGATTCATTACATTAACGAAAATAAAAATCAAAAACAAAAATGATCGAACTTCACAAGAAAACGCACACGCACACTATGTTATCTCTCCTTCACTGATGTTACTGGTACTTGGCTGATGCTTCACGTCTATAAATTGCTTTATTCTGTAAAGTTTAATGTCATACAACACAGCTGTTGGTTTTACTTATGTGACGTGTAAACCACAAATATGACAAGATTCTTACGTTGCTATACAACTAATTACACTTTGATTTAAATCGTTATTGTTCTGGTTGAGTTAAAATATGTATACCATTCTGTTAAATTCATATTTTACGATCTGGTCAAGGTCTATCCGTTAATAGATTGCCCTATTTCTGCTAATCCACGCCTGACGGTAGTAAGTTTACCGGAGAACACGGGATAAAAACGATAAAGTCGGAGTTTTATTACTCAATGGCATATAAGCGGCTCCGTATCATAGTTGCGACAAACCAATTATGCGACAAATGTTAGGGCGACAGTACGATATGTCAATGATCGGTGGTGCGACAGCACATCAGCTCGACGTATGTCAGTGCGACTGATTGTTTTCTCGACAAATGACAGGACGACGGAACGCTTTCGTTAGTTAGTGTAGAGAGATAATTGTAACCAGCAGGTATACTCTTACCTGCTAATTTTTTCTACTCCACTAGGTCGTAGGTAAATAACTGATTGTCTGAGCACTCGCACATACCCTGGTAGGATTAGAAAAGTACCGTCCTTGGCAGCAAGTGGCGTGACGTGGTGGCCTTTCAGCATAGGCTTCACAGAGTAGCAGGTCTTATAGATCTGGCCTAAGGACCGCTGCGCGCTGGTAGCATGCGGATACTTAGTACAATTATACAATATTGTTAAAAAAAAAAAAAATGCCACAGAATAATAAACGATTGTCGCGCTTTTGTTTGTCGAGTGAAAGTTGTGTCGGACTTTCGTTCGTCGATCAAAAGTTCCGTCGTGCTGTCGTTTGTCGAGAAAACAATCAGTCGCACTAACGTACGTAGAGCTAATGTGCTGTCGCACCAATGATGGTCGACATATCGTACTGTCGCCCAAACATATGTCGCGTATTTGTTTGTCGCAACATTTCTATTTCTATGGTCGCAACTATGATACGGAGTCCATAAAAGCACCTCCCATCCGATTTATTTTATGGGGCACGTAGATCGCTCCCTCACAAAACGACGAGCTTTGTGTGAACACTTTGTTTTGTGCTAGCATCGAGAAGAAAATGTCGGAAAGCTACTGCCTTCCGACATTTTCTCAACGACAACATTTGCTGAACGACATGCGTACGAGTATATCGCGTATTGGGCGGCGGTGTGCTCACCGCGCGGCCGCGTAACCTGAACATGCACCTTCCTGCATCATCATCATTCTCTTGCCCTGATCCCAATTTATTTGGAGTCGGCGAAATGTCTTTATACTATCCATACTTCTCTATTAGTCGTCATCTCGGTAGAATAAAAATAGCTCAAAAATCACTCAATATTCAGCATACCAAGGACACCTTTTGTTTATATGAACATAGTTACATACGTTCTTATAATTACGAGATTTCGAGTACTGCGCAGTACTTTCTTCTGGATAAATATTATTTTTCTTCTTTGACGTCTGTTGACGTAATTAAAAAATAGTTCCTGGATTCTGTCCAATGGCTCCATTAGCCAACAAATCACTAACGATGATTGTTTGTTTTATTTGTTCAGTACTGCAACGGGGGCGACTTAGCGGACTATTTGCAAGCGAACCGTCTGCTCAGTGAAAGCACTATTCGGCTGTTCCTGAGGCAGTTGGCCGAGGCGATGCGAGCTATCCACGCTAAGGGCATCGTGCACCGGGACCTGAAGCCGCAGAACATCCTCCTCACGCATAACGTGGCGCCGCCCCGCACACCGCATGCCTCTGAAATGACACTCAAAATTGGTTCGTATTTCCGTTCATACTAACAAATTTCCTGAGTAGCTGAGTAAGTACTTGATAGTGTAAATCGGATGATATAAATATGTCGTTATCATATCCGTCGTCTTGTTGATCAACGCATCTGACTCATCCAATTTCAACGTAAACTTCGAATAAAGTAATCATGCATGGGTCAATATTTAGAATCCAAGATATTTTTGATAGGTATGTACGATATACATACCTATCAAATGTAAAGACCTAGCGAACTTAAACCTACCTCAAAGTTACGTCGTAATATCATGTCAGACTTAATGTTTAATTCATTTTTTCGTGCAGCTGACTTTGGCTTCGCAAGGTTCCTCGAAGAAGGAAACATGGCCGTCACGCTCTGCGGCTCTCCGATGTATATGGTAATATTACTTCCATATTCATAAATTATTATAAAAGTGAATCTTTATTCCAATAAAAAAAAGAAACTACTGTTGACGTATTATACTCTATATATAGGCTATATTTTCATCTCGAATTATAACAAAAAGAAAATAACAGACAATCTAGTGTAGAAGCTAGTAATAGGTCAGAGCTATATTTCCAACCTTTACACTAGATTGTCTATAATTTGGAGAATAATTAGATTACATTTGATTATTAACATTACAATAATTATATAGGCACCAGAGGTGATAATGTCACTGAAGTACGACGCTAAGGCAGATCTTTGGAGTCTGGGCACGATAGTGTACCAGTGCCTCACGGGCAAGGCGCCCTTCCAGGCCACAACACCACACGAGCTGAAGGCGTTCTATGAGAACAGCGTCGACTTGCAACCCAAGTGAGTACTACTATTTATATACTAGACCTACAGGTACTACACGCAGCATAAAAATCATATTCAAATCAAATCTGAATGAAGGTACAAATTCCATTTCAGTCGTGCGAAAGAAATATCTGGAACATTTCAATTCACACCTTAACTCGGCCAGTTTTTGTGCCTAGTTTTTTACTAACCCCCAAACAGTCGGCTGTAGCGTTCAAGGTCTAATAGACGAATGAACTTGGCTCTATGACAATTTTGTGACATATCTCTTCGGTATTACTATAAAATACGTACGGAAGGCGTCCCAAGCCGCGCAATATTTGTAAACAGTTGAAGCGTTCGGTGATATCTGCATATTCTACATAATGAGAATACCTATTTTTAAATTCGGTCGCATCGCGTCCTATCTCAATGCTTATCTCAGAGACCAAGCATGTCATGAATTAATCTTGAGTCTGAGAAGTGAATGAAACGTAGTTCAAACATTTTGCTTTCAAAGAAATCTAAGTCAATAGATTTATCTTTTTATTCTGCGCTTGATAGTGTTTATAGTCATAAGATTATTTTAAGCCCATGTTGTTCCATTGTAGGCAAAGGGTCTCCATTCTCTTTCTTTACCACTTAACATCTAGTCTCTTGCAACAAATGATTTAAAAATTCAAAGATTGCCTAAGATTCAGGAGTAACTTATCAGAAAAGTTTATAATGTACATATTAAGAACTTTTCTGATGGGTTAGTTATGAAGGCAGTCCAAAATGTAACAGTTCATTTCTTTAATTCGTGTTACACAGTAATAACTCAAAAGATTAGCTAGTCAGTAATATTACTAGCTGCTCTTACTTCCCAAGCTGCAATGGAGTTATTTTGTTATCGTCCGTCGTGGATCGAGGGATATTCCCTTCAAATTGTCACACAATGTCCGGAATATAGCAAATAAATTTAATTGATGTGTTTCAGAATGCCAGCAGGCACAAGTCCCGAACTGTGTAGCTTGCTCATTGGGCTGCTGCGACGAAACCCTCGCGAGCGCATGCCCTTCGAAGCTTTCTTCAACCATCCCTTCCTACAGCGTCCGAGGACGACCTCCATAAACAGTAAGTTTACGAATTAAACATTTATTAGTATACCGTACTAACATAACTGCCTTATCCACGCCTTTTACATCTGTCGAAAACTCACAAAAATTACTAAACTGTAAAATACGTATTATATTATTAAATTCAATTAAGTCAGTTCCGATTGGTTGCTTTTGTGAATAAACCACACTGAGTCATTAACAAGAATACCAAGTAACTAACATTGAACGCTGAATTCATGAAACTCTAAGCAGAGTGACTAATCATCGCTGACCCGTTCCATTGTTTATAACCTTTCGAAATCTTCTACGCGCTTCACCTGTGTAAAGTGCCCTACTACTTTCATTGCTATTTATACATTAATATATGTGCTGAATACAATGTTAGTTTACCTATGTTGAAATAATTAGAAAAATATTATTATGTTGTAAAAAAAACAATTCATTAACAGCGTATCATACTGCGATATTTCACACAATCCAGCTATTAAAAAATTTAACATGTACTCAACAGACATTAATTGTATTGATACAACTGTTTTATCACTATTATTAACACAGTACTCATTTATTTATAGGTAAAAACATTTTTAAACGATATAATTTATAGCTACAATATTATCTTAATTATTAAATTGATCTAGTTCACTGTATCAAACTCATTATGTCGTAATTAATATACTCTCAACAAATATCGTTAGAATGATCACCTCTTCATTTAGTTTTATTTACATTAACGTTATCTAGCTTCTAGTCCATTAATTTTTGAACTATTTATGTATATATTTGTAAATACACATCTAAGCTGCACTACAGTACCATCAGTCACGGTGTATGAAGTACAATATGCATATATTGTTCAGGTTTGGACTCGGATCTGCCCGACATTTTGGAGAGCGATCTCGAGGGTCGGCCCGATACTAACTGTTACCTAGAGGAGTCATGGGACAGTCAGGGTACATCCTCACTTATTAAATCCGCTTTGGTTGTGCATGGGGTGGGGGTGGCGCATATTTTGTAATCCGATCATGAATAACTGTGTCGGATCAGGTTGTCAATAGTTCTCTAATCGAACACCAATGCCACGTAAAAGCATGACATCGAACAAAACGAATATTGCACGTGCGACTCATTACTTTGAGCATCACAAGAGGACTACTGGCGACCGGCGACCGTTGACAGACGCTGGCAGAGTTCAAAAATTACAAGGACTATGATTTCACTCGCAATCACTCATCTCATCGCTTGCTACTTATTATTTTTCGCTTGCGTTTTATATTATTACTCAATCGTTATAAATGAAAACTGTGCACAGTTCTGCATGAGTTTTGTTTTGAGTGTGAATGTAGTATGGTTTTTAAATGTGGTGTGTGTTAACAGGAGCGAGTGTGAATCCTTCTTCCGTGGCGGGCGCGGGCGGGTCGGGCGGCTCCGGCGGGGCGGGCGCGCGGCCCGCGTCGGCGCCGCGCAGCTCCAACCCGCAGCCGCAGGCGCTGCCCACGCTGCAGGCCTACAAGAAGTCACAGCCGACATCCTCCGGTAAGCACCAGCCGAGCGATACATTTGAGACAGATGACGTTGCCGCCATTGGTGCGGTGCCGTGTGTAACAACGTGGATATGACTATGATGTCCTAGCCTGAGGTACGATAAAATATGGACTGTTTATTCGGAATGACTGTATGTACGTTGTAATTTACTCGCTTTGCAAATATTTGTAGGTATACAGAAACAATGAAAAGATAGTTTGAAAAACCATTCCGAAATTTGCATTACCTAAAGTTTCGCTGTGAATTAAAATTGACTTCAAAAACAAATGACATTGTTGAATGTTGAATAAGCGAACCGTAACACGATGAAATCATTTCCGTTTTACACATTGTTTGAAGATATTGTGATCTTTATTAAGTTAGTTCTTACGCCATGGCTACATCATAATCAACCTATAATGTCACTGCTGGGACACAGGCCTCCTCTCTTCGAGAGGGAGTGGACTGTACTCTACCACGCGGACCCAGTGCGGGTTAGTTGGTAAATGTCCCATGTCTTCGATTTTTTGGACATGAGACATGGCAGTTCCCGCATGATGTTTTCCTTCACAGTTTTGTGAGGAGTGGTGATGAAATTATTTACACAAAGTAAAGCGCCTACCTTGGTTCGAACCAACGACCTACAATTAGTAAGTCGGTATCTTTACCACTGGGCCACCACACCACTGCTCACGGCTACATCGGCCACGGTGAATATTCGCCGCATCTTGGTCTGGCCAGATACTTAGGCTGCCTGTCCACTGGAGCGAAGAAGAGCGGAGCAGTGCCTGTATTAACCAGTAGGATATAAACTCCGCTCCAGAGTTTAAATTATATTGGTTAATATTGGCACACCTCGCTCCTCTTCTCGCTTCTCCGTTCCAGCTTATCCTATTCATTCATATGATGTATACATACATATTATCTTGTCGCCTATCGTTGAGATTTAGCGCTAAAACCCGCTATAAACATCCATGTGCAGCTGTTCGCGCGGCATTACCGTTCCCTATTCTTAATTACATACATGAACAAAAAAAAAATCTTTGCCATTAGATATTAATACCTTATTACATAACACGCTTATCGAATAGGGAAAGCGCAATACAATACAACACATTAAAGTGATATTTCGCCTTCACCCCACGGGTTAACAGTTGCGGAAGAACAAGGAACAATTGTGAATAGATTATAATACATTTTATAAGGGTATTATGTAGATTAAAGTAAATAGGTACTTCTGTAATTATTTATTATCATCAATGAGTGCTTACATCGTGTGCTCAAGTTTCCAGAATTCATAATAATAATATGATTCAGGGTTTTTCGAGATAATAGTATGGAAATGGTCTTCTTTTATTTTGGAAATATTTAAAAACAAGCTGTACAGATGTTTTTGACAAGGGTAGAATGGATTTTATAATTTATTCAGATGTTAAATTATTATTATAGCCGTTCGCATAAATAGAAATGTCTTCGAAACATAAATTTATTTAAAAAAAAGTTTTTTTTAAATGTTATAATAATTTACAGCGACTTAAATAGGTATGAAAAAATAAAATATCTTAGTATAATTATTATTATTATCTCCTTTATTTCATTTAAATACATATAATTTACATTTTTAAATATTTTTATAAAAAACAAAAGGCAAAACAAAAACATTTAAAAATATAAAAAATAGTAGCCCACCGGTATCGGGAACAGGGTCCAAGCTACCGGTGGTCAGGGCTCCTGAGAGAGGAATCTCCTAACGATACGCGCCGTGTCTAGAAGTACCGCTTTCTGGATCAAGCCCTTGATCCAGTTGCCTAACGAGAGCCTCCTTAGGTGTTGGTCGAGGCTCTTGGCTATTATGCCATTGGCCGTCACGACTATCGGCACAATGACTGCTGTATCCACTTCCCACATGTCGACAACCTCGCGAGCCAGGTCGAGATACTTGATCTGTTTATCTTTTTCGGCTTTCACGAGGTTCTCGTCATGCGGGACCGCTATATCAATAATCATTGTGCGACGCTCTAATCGATCTATCACCACTATGTCTGGCTTATTGGCAACAATAGTCCTGTCAGTGGTGATAGATCGATCCCAATACAACGTGATATTGTCATTTTCGAGAACTGGGTCGGGCACATACCTATAGTATGGTACTTCCGATTCCACAAGACTGTATTTCAGAGCAAGTTGCTGGTGGATAATCCTGGCCACAAGGTTGTGCCTATGCAAGTAGTCTCCGTTAGCCAGACGAGAACAGCCAGAAATAATGTGTCGGATTGATTCCCCCGGACGGTGGCATGCCCGACAGATGTCAACCGTGCCGTCCTTCACAATATATTTTCGGTAGTTGTTCGTCATCATAACTTCATCCATAATCGCAAAGACAAAACCTTCGGTTTCCCCAAAGAGATCACCGAATCGCAGCCAGGATACAGACGCTAGTAGGTCTACATCGGGCCCATGTAAGGCCCGGTAAAAGCGCCCGTGAAGCTCTTTGTTCTGCCATACTTCCCTGCGGTCATTAGTATCTAATACTATAGGTTTGCGCCAGTTCTCGTTAGCCAAGGATAGCGGGGTAAGGCCCTTGTCCACTGAGGCCACATCTCGGTGCATCCCCACGTCGGCTTCTAGGAAGTATTCCCTGAGACTGCATACCTCACGGTTGTGCAGGGTCTTAGCATTTAAGAAGCCTCGACCTCCACACTTCCGCGGGATATACAGTCTCATCACCGATGAACGTGGGTGATGCATCCGATTTATGGTCAGCAGTGTGCGGATCCTCCTATCCAGGGCGTCAAGTTCCGTCTGGGTCCATTTGAGTATGCCGAAAGAGTACATCAAAACCGGCATGACCCAACCGTTGAAGGCGCGCACCTTGTTTCCGCCTGATAAAAGACTATTTAATACTTTATTCAGGCGGCAAAAGAAGCGCTCCTTCAGCGATTGCTTCATGTCAGCAGCGTTGATACCTAACGCTTCCGACATACCCAAATACTTATAGGTTTCGATTGAGGAGAGGGATCTTAGGTGTATGGAGTCCGAGAGTTGGGTTCCCCCGGATTCCACAATCCCTCCTCGCTTTACATGCATGACTGCACATTTGTCCACACCAAATTCCATCCTGATGGCGCTACTGAAAGTTTCGGTTACCTTTAGTAGCTCCATCAGTTGCAAATCGTTGGGGGCAAAGAGTTTCAAGTCATCCATGTAAAGGAGGTGAGATATAACCTGACCACCTCTCCTTAATCGATAGCCTAGTCCTGAGTCCTCCAGCAGTGTGCTAAGAGGATTCAAGGCTAGGCAGAACCAAAGTGGACTCAAACTGTCGCCCTGAAATATACCTCGCTCGATCCGTATCGGCTCGCTATTCCTCTGGATATGTCGACATCCTGGATAGCGAAGAACCGTCCTCCATTGCCCCATACATGACATCAGGAAGGTGCGTAGAGTTGCATCTACTTTATACAACTCCAGCACCCTCATGAGCCATGTATGGGGCACCGAGTCATAGGCCTTTTTATAATCTATCCAACATGTCGACAGATCCTTTCGGGAACGACGAACCTGTTGGCTAATGGCCATATCAATGAGGAGCAGCTCCTTAGTACCGCGGGACCCGTTCCTACATCCATTTTGAGAGGCAGACATGATGCAGTTGTTGTCTATATGTTTGTTAATTTTAGCTCTCAAAATGGATGTAAAAACTTTATAGACCGTCGGTAAACAAGTGATCGGCCTATAATTTTTGGGTTCCGCAGCACTACCTGATTTATGGAGCAGGTGGGTTATACCTGTCGTTAGGAACTGGGGCAGCGACCCTGATTCTAAGGCTAACTGGAACTGGGATGCCAATCGGGCGTGCGACCTTTGGAACCACTTTATCCAAAAGTTGTGCAGCCCGTCCGGCCCTGGAGATTTCCAGTTAGGCAACGGGCGGACTGCACAAGCCACATCTTGAGGGCTGATGTTCAGTGCCCCCATTTCTGGTATTCCCTCGCACGCCCGCTCGATCTTCCTAGTCCAATCTCCTTCGGTGTGATTGACAGGCGCCGACCAGATGCTTCGCCAGAACGAACACATGGCGTCATCATCTGGCAGGCGCGTGTCAATCACACCTTGATCCAGTCGCTCCCAAGCCCTGTAAACCCACCTTTCATCGCTCTGGAATGTGCGATTCTGAGTATACCGCTCAACTCTCCGTCTGTACCGTCGAATACGGTTTGCCCATGCACAGATCTTCTGCTTCAGGAAGTCGATACGCTCTGTGACGCGGGTCAAATAATCTCGAGAGCTAGTATCAGTCCCCGAGAACGCCCGCCTCACAAAGCGCATCACTCTAGGGCGAGTATTGCCCTCCCTGAAGCAGATTAGCTTGCCGATGAGTACCCTAGCCTCACCGATACGGCGTTCAATCCTGCACTGCCAAGCTGGAACAGCTGGTTTTGGTCGTGGAGCTCTGTCACTGTTGGGAAATTTAACATGAGCTACACGACATGCCGCTACAGCTGCACAGTACAAGATCGAGTGGGTATCGGCAAGGTCTTTGCTGCCGTCAAAACAATTTGACAGCAGCGAGTCTAGAGTACACACTAGTGCCTTATTTTTCTTGTGCATGGGCAAACGAGGTAAACGTGGTCTAAGTTCAGGTGGAGTGGAGCGGTACTCCCGGAAAGCATCCTCCAAAGCGCTCCTCAATCGTGCATTGCATTGGGAACTCACAGATATAACCCCGTCATCATCCTCTTCACCAACGTGGTCGGGTCGCGGTGTGGCACTGGGTAAATTTTGTAGTTGCACCGCGACCAGTGGCGAATCAGGCGTTACACGGTTATTCCGTGATTCGAGGCGTAGTCGATCAAGTACGGCGTCGTCCAGCATATGGTTACGCTGGATGACCCGCACCTGATCCGACAGTCGTTGGGCCGTCACGTTGACAGCTGGCTCAAGCACCTGAAACAGAGAGAGCATCCGACCACGGTACGCAGTCAAGTTACTTCCTCCCTCTGTAGCCCCAAAGTATGCGCGCATGACATTTTCATTGACAGTTTGTGTCCATCTCATGCGCCGCACACTTCCACCGGGAGCGGGGACCCTATCAGAGGCCGGTGGGCCTCGGAGTCCTAAGCTGGCCGGTGGTCGGCCTCTTCCGCGACGTGCTGGTGGTGGTGTCGTCGGCGGCGAGAAGTATTCGTCGCTCGAGCTCGACGCAACTGCAGCGGCCGGTATCACTGGACTCTCGTCTGGAGCAGGATCCGGCAACTGTGAGGCGGAGCTGAGCGACGAACCCGAAGATGTTGGGTGTGTGTCTTGTAGTAGTTGCCGTGCCCGACTTCGCGTCAGCATTGCACTGTTCTCCGTCTATAGTTTTTATTCTTACATCTTGGTATGTGTTTCGGTTTTGCTGCCAATTTTGGTTTCTTTAGGAATGAGATGGTAGGAACACATACTCGAAGCACAACATTGTGTCATATTTAATGTTTAAAAATCAAAGAAATCGGTAAAAATACTAAAAATATATGACGGAGAAAAAAAAAATTCATGACAGTCGCCTTGACAGTCGGGCCACCTTATTATTATTATTATTATTATCGTTTATTTTCAGGTATTTACCCATAGCAAAATTACAATGTATTGTTATTAAAATATTACATCATAATAAATTAAATTAAAATTAAATTACATTATTACTATTAAAATTAAATTAAATTAAATTAAATTAAATTTGATTACATTATTTCAGATATTAGCGTCTTAGCAGGTACACACAGCGAAATATTTCAGACACTATTTGATTAGTACATGCACATAATCAGTCAGTTATGTCAGTTATTATTTTTGTATTGTTACATTATCCTAACAATCCTACTAATATTATGAATGTGAAAGTTTGTATGTTTGTTACTGAATCACGCAAAAACGGCTGAACGAATTTTCATTTGGAATAAGGCACACAGATAGTTTATAGCCTGGACATATAGGATACTTTTTATCCCGGTAGTACGTTCCGTGGGATAATTTCCGACATGTACGCGGGCGAAGCCGCTGACAAAAGCTAGTAAATTATTGTCGCTGAAAAATTTTCTATTAATTGTACCTACTTCGAAACAAACAAAGATTGTTTGTTAAAATTAATGGTTGTATTACGGAGAACATTATATTCATTAGGACTTATCGTTATCACAGTGTCACTAATGATTACATTATATTGAAGGTGATCGTTTATCAACACGAATTCGCTACTGGGCGCTTGTAGATATGTGGCGACGTCATTACGTGTAGGTATTATTTGCACAAATTCATAAAATAAATCATGTTATTTATGTGTTATCCTAAAAGTCACGTGGTCACCCACCCAACAGTAGTGCAGTAATGTAACGCTTGTGAAACAACAGGGCAATCACACTGTTCAACAATGGTCCAAATATTAATAAAATAATTCATTGTTCTCTGAGTAAACAAATTCGATAACCCCTACTAACCTGCCCTTGGGCACCTAGAGCCGGTATCAAGTTTATTGTTGTAAACTGCAATAATTTATTGGCTGTTCCGCCATTTATATGAGTTAATGCACCCATTTACGTGTTGCTATGATGCTGCAAATACCAACCGTCCCACATTTTTATTGCTAACGGTTTATTTTATTTTGTCTCATCTACACTTACATATTTTGAAGGTTTTTAGGTTTAACATAACGGTAAAACAAGATTAGGCACTTGACACCTTATTAAAATTATCAAAAACTGCGACTTGTTTTTCAAATACCAATTTGACTTGACTATACCCATGCAGTTTTAACGATGATTAAGTTATCATCTAACAGATTAGTAACATATTACTCACGGGGCCAGTAGTTCGCGTAAATATCAACCGGGTTAGTAGTTCACTAGGCTAAACCAGCTTCTAATCAAACCTAAGACTACGCGAAGTCCGGGTCTTTATGAGCGACACGTGGTTCTTTAATCTGTCTGGTGTGATTATAGAACCATGTATACAAACGGACATGGTCACTTCGTTAAATTCGTCACAATCACTTATATCCACAGATTCTACCTCACTATGGTCTCGGTGTTATCTTAAGGTTAGGCAGAAAGTATACTTATGTAATACTTAATGCTAATCTCATCAGTGATTGCACCATATATGAGTTTATTCTCCTGGTTCTCGTCTTAGTGTTTTTACATAGTTTTGTGAAATAAAATATATCGTTGGCGATAAACTGTTCCCACGAAATAAGAAAAACCTATTCGAGTCAATAAAAGATAGTTAGAATCCTGAGAGCGATGCGTGGTGTTACACGAATGGATAGAATTAGAACTGAGTAGGTATATAAGAGGAAGTCTAAAAGTGGCAAAGTGGTGTGGTGCGGAGGAATGAGGAACATGTCGTAAGGAAAGGTTTGAGTACGAATCAATCTGCCTAGCCTTTTCCCAACTATGTGTGGGTCGGCTTCCAGTTTAACCGGATGCAGCTGAATACCAGTATTTTACATGGAGCGACTGCCTATCTGACCTCCACAACCCAGTAACGATACCCCTTAGTAAGACTGGTGTCAGACTTTCGGGCTTCTGACGACTCGTAACGACTGTCAAAGATCCACGAATGACAGCCGGGACCAACGGCTTAACGTGCTTTCCGAGGTACGGAGGACTCTCGGTATGTAAAGATTGTCACCCATCCACTGACCAACCCCGGCAAGCGTAGCTTAACCTGATGGATCGACCAATGCGGCTGTTGTTATTTAGCCACGAGCTCCTCGAAAGGTTTGAGTACGAATGTGGATGGCTATAAGAGTAGTGGAAGACCAAGGAAACGATGGATGGACTGTGTGGGAGTTGATATGGCTAGAGAGGGAGCGACTACTGACATGACGACTAATAGAGAAGTATGGAAGAAAAAGACATGTTGCACAGAATAAATTGGTATAAGTGCAGGAGAAAGTCAGAACGATGATGATAAGACTATGGCATGTTCGCAGCCTCGTCGTCGGACACGACGTGGGCGGGCGAGGACGACTTCGTGCTGGTGGAGGCGACGGAGAGCGGCTCGGCGGAGTGCTCGGGCGCGTCGTCGGGCTCCGAGGCGGCGCCGCGCCCGCGCTCGCTGGCGCTGCCGCCCGCGCCGCCCGCGCCGCACGCGCCCGCGCCGCTCGCCGGCAACAGGGTGAGGCTCATCTATAGCTATAAACATTATTAATTAAACTCGCTTTTCGTGTCTGTATGTGCGACCGCGTTGTTCTCCGAAACTTCGCAACGGATTTTAATGCGCTTTTCACCATCATTTAGAGAATTTATTCCGGAAGGTTCATATGTAATACGTTCAATATTAAACTTACACATAATAAAAAAATCTCGATGTTTTGTCAAGTCACACAAACCGTGCGATCCAGGAGCGGGTCGCTAGTTTTCAAATATACAATTTATGCAAACGTACCTGATCCCTTGCTTGGCATTTAGCATTCGTTGCCATGGAAACTTTACAGACGTAATAGTATGTATAACACGATAAAACAAAAGATTTTCTCAACTCATACTTCAAGTAACTGCATTGCTAGTGGTCATTGACCTCAAAAATCAACACTTATTTTTTTTTTGTTGTTTTATCGTGTTTAGATCTCGATACCCATCTCGTCTGCGGAGTTTCTCTAGCTAATTTAATTTGACAATATTTTTTTTTACAAATAAACGTACTTCATTGTTTTTTCATTTAGCATCTGTTGTCATTTCATAATGTATATATTTTCTTTAGCAGTTTTTTGTACATAACTATATGGCTTACATACGTGTTCATTGCAGAACCCACTCGCCGTAACATCTAACAATAACGTACCACGATCACAACCCATCGACGTGCTCCGATCGAATTACAGCCGTAATGCCACCAACATCGGCTCCCTATCGCCACCGACCGTAAGTATGACCTAGGATTTTTTAAATAACCGAAGAAAAATGTCAACGCAGTTCAGAATCATGTACTGAATCCATGGTAACAGTTTTCGCGTCGATGTCCCTGCCACCCTGTATATGCGCCATATTTTATTTACTAATCATGTCCATTTCGTAATGCTTGAGACGCGTGTTTGCATACAATTAGCGGCAATAGTAACATCCGCGTCACGTTATCTTTTGTCCCAAGTTCACGCCATTACGTAATGCTGTTACATTTATATAGTTACGAGTATTATAAATACGTGTATGAGATAATAACTCAATGTGTGCATTCAAGCTTTTATATGTCTAAAGTAAATATCTTGGCTTTTGTTATTTGCTTCCAATTTCCCATAAATAAAATACTATATTAAGGCTTGTGCAGACGACGCGACACCGGTTATTGTTATACTGTGAAGTTTTCTTAGAAATTGTATTGTTCGTGACACGTCGCGCGACAAGTCGCGCTGGTCTGCACAAGCCTTTATGCAAAATTGAAAACAGAAAACACCTGGTACACAATGTTTCACCAGAATTGAATAAATATGCCCTTAATCACTTAATACTATAGAGGCATGAGGAACAGGGTGTAAAGTTCACTCATCCTCTATAGAAAACGGAGGATCCTCCGACCAGGCGGGTGTCGTGTCTTGTGGCAACTGCCCGAGGACTGTCTTTGATGCGTAGTTCGTATGTGGCGTTGTAGATACCGCCACAATACATTTAGCGCTGCAATACATGCACCATAATCATTTAATACATTTAGCGCTAAACGAATTTAAGAGGGCGCATAAAGCCAGCAAAAAATCAAATTTCACCCGCGCAACCCTTACCTACCCCTCTCATCAAACACGACGAAAACAAAACACAATTCATTCCCGCCGGCAGAAACTTTTCTCCCGGCGTTTATCTAGCTAGGTATAGAATCCGAATTTGAATTTTCTGTACTAAGTATACGCAAAATAATCAGATGAAACGGCCTATTCAATTTACCTAAGTTCGAGTATGATCGCTGTATACAAGTAGGTATATTATTCCAGATATTACATTATTGTATATTCGTGAATCTGTTATCGATGCTGGTGGGCTACTATTTTAAACGTTTTTATTTACCTCTGAACATAATTGTTATCTTATAATTATATATCCGATGTTTATTAGTCAGTTATAGGCATTGATTAGAAAACTGCGCAAATGCGAGCGGATCATCATCAAAGTATTATACTACGTACTACATTATCAGTCATGATGAAAATAAACTCAATAAATTTGCTTTTTTGACGATATGGAAGCAAATACTATCTAACTAATCGTATCACTTACCTTCCCTTTTTTACTTTGAGGAAAACAAGCCTTTTTAGAATGATAACATCATAAGGGTCATAATTATTAAGGACGAACATGATTGAACAAAAATATCAATAAACTTAGAATATTTGTTGGACCGCAGTGATCAGCAACCCTATTCGTCGAAATGGTTTTTCAATTACAATATTTAACGAAATATGATCATTGCCCACTCAAAGGGAGTGGGCAATGATCATTTTCAATGCAATTCTTCAATAGGTAAAACTAAAAACATATGTTTATTTTGCATATACTATACGCTAAGCTTGAATTCAGAATCTTAGATCAAATGCAAGTTTTGTAACTAGAAACTATATTGACGTGACAAGGTTCAAATTCAAATGTAACCAAATTTTATTTAGGACCTTGTACAATTTGTACCTCACGTCTTCGTGAAAAACTGTGATACCCAAGTAAAAAAATATAATGCTATGTCGTGGATTTTGCACTTAGCAACAGTGTTACCCAAGTTAAAAAAAATATTGGTATAGTGGATTTTGCACCGTATTGTGCAAAGACACATAGCATGTGTCATGAAAACCTTTCCTGCGCGAAGCGCGAGTAGAAACAATCCCCACCGAAAACCTTTGTGAACAAAAAAAATAAATAAAAAAGAACAAAAACCCGACTACGTACAAAGTGAACTTAGAGTGGAATTAAGATGGTCTATTTCTGTCTTAAAAAAATGAACTTTTTTTATTTTACGCTTTTTAGTTAGGATTTCTCATTCCAAATTACATTTTAACAAATAATTTGTATAATTTTTTGTAATCACCTTTTAAAACCACTTGATAGGTTTGGGAGATTTTTTCGCCAAATATCCGCCATTTAGTTTTTTTTAATACGAGTATTTACCCAGTGTCAATAAACCCCATCATTTTGATAGGTCTCAAATTATTATTTTTAAACATACCTTTTGGCCCAAAAAAACAGCCAATTCGATTTTTATTTAAATAATATTCCCGGTGACACTGGCGTAATAAAACCCTTTATTTTGTTACCCCAATCGATAGATTTGCGAGTTTTTATCGATCGCTTCAGTAAGGACACCATTTCCAGTGAAATTGTTTAAGTATATGTAGCGTGTGTATATGATAGAAGTAATAAAACTACGTCCATGAAATGGGTACAAAATACGAAGAATTAAATGACTAACGTGGCGATTCTAAATGAAAATGTGGGCCGAGGCGAAACCGAGGCACACATACGTGAGTCCATCAGTATAGTACTTTTCTCAAACAATGCGCGGTAATTAAAACTAAGTGAATTAATTATAAATTCCAGAATCAATGACGAACAACGATAATTTTACTCGCGCCAACTATGTTCATTTATTTCTTCTTTACTTTAAACACCTCTATCTGCAAGCCAAAACGAAATTTAAATAAAATCTTTGATAAGTTGCCTCCTTGGTTGCCATGGAGCAACCAACCAACAAAAGTGTGTTCCATTTTTACAGATTCGACACCAGCAATTTACACTACGCTAACTTGAATTTTGGACAATTTCCGTTTTGAATGCAAAATTATTTATCGTATGGACTTTCAATTAGTACCAAAACAATTATATAGAAATTCCAAAAAATAACGAAGTTACAAATTTTCCATAACGCTTAGTGAATGTTATTTTTGCAATCGCGCGACATACATTACGCTATCTCTAGTTAGCCTAGTGTATTCCGTTCGTGAATGTTCGTAACAAAAAAGGCAAGACTTAGCTGAGAGTTAGCACACTCTTACCTGTACTATTACACGGCGGTTTAAGCTATTAGTATTCATTTTTTGTAATTAATAATGTAAAGAATTTATGTTTTTTATTTTAGGTGTAGTTTGACAATTCATATGAATTTAATGTAATATTTTAGCATTCTCACCTTTTGACATTCCATTTAAATGTACGCTACGCTAACTATGAGTTGGTGTAATTTATTGCATATTCATTTATCGTTTTTTTTGTGTATTACTACTACTAACTCGGGTTAATTTCAAAAGTAACAATTAATAAAGAAATTAAATAACGACATTCTTTGTATTGTCAAGAGAACTGACAACACAAAAAAAATACAATACAACACAATTAATTATCTTTATTAATAAAAAAGTTACTTATCACATTTTTTCTTTGAAAGCCTCTGGTGTAAAATCGACTTTTTCAAGTTAGCGTTGTATTCATTGCTGGTGTCGAGATATGACTTTTCATAGTAATTTATTATGCACTAAACACGCCAGATATTGCCGGCGCTTGAATGAATGTTCGAATTTCCAAGCATGTTTGAGAAAATGCTATTTTTACTGTAGACATAATGTCAAGCTTATCTCTTTTTCTGTCAAATTTTTGTTTAGATTTTTTAAGCTGTTTGTGTTTTTGAAAAATAATCCGATAGTCGTGACGGTCAATGACATAATTGCTAAGAGCTTTGACCAACACCTCAGGAGGCTCTCGTTAGGCTGTTGGATCAAGGGCTTGATCCAGAAAGGGCTTCAATGACTTCTGGACACAACGTGTATCGTTAGGAGGTTCCTCTCTCAGGAGCATAGATAATACACGAGCCCTGACCACCGTTAGCTTGGACCCTGCTCCCGATACCTGGTGGGCTATTATTTTTATGTTTTTATAAAAATATTTAAAAATGTAAATGATATGTAGATGAAATAAAGGATATAATAATATACCAATAACCTATTATGCTTTTCGGGTTTCAACCTCATTTAGGGGATGGTCAAAAGTCGTTCGAAATGGTTCGTCTAAGCGTTACCTTATAAGAAGTTTGTTAAAAAAGTGGGGTAAACGAATTTGGATCTTGCGTTGATCGTAATAAGATTTAAAATTTCCAGCGCAAACTTTCAAATAAACGTGGAATTGCCTAGTTGGCTATGTTGTAAATTTTCTCCGCAAGAAAATTGACCGAAATACAGGACAATGGCGCTAGTTGTACTTTAAGAGTCATAAATCTGTCAAATAAAATGTATGTCATCTTGAGTTTTCAATTATCAACATTGAATTTTATATTTTTATTTAGCCTCGGTATTTATTTAGATTATCAATTCTTAAAGATTTTAATAATCGTTTCGGAAGTGGTTTTAGTGTTTTTTTCATGTTTTCTATTTCACAGTTTCTTTTCTAGAATGTGATAAATTACGAAAATATTATTTACGCAAATAAATTATATCACAGCTAAGCCAAAAATTTGAGCGCAGTCCTCTCGTCTCAACAGAGCGACGGCGACTGATTTGTGAAACAAAAATATGCTTGAAGTTCCCGCAACGTGCTACGGAAGATGACTTCTTCCACGAACTAAGAACGTCGTAAGTGCTAAAAGCTTGTACTCGTAATAAAACCAAAAATAAAAGGAATAAAAAAAAAAGCCTACACAAATTTTTTCGCCTTTTAATAAATCAAATAATCATCTAATTTTTATCCAATTAATCATTACCATATTAAGTACAAATCGAAAATACGGGAACATTAGAGGTAACTTCCTGATGTTTTTTTATCGAGAAAATTTTAATATTTTGTGTTTCTGTTACACAAAAAGTTTGGAAATATCATGTAGTTACTCGTGCTATTTTTATTTTATACCTAAGTCTTATCAACTTCCTGATAAATCTAATTGAAGATAGGCAATTTTGGTTACTACCCCCTCTTAAGTTGACAATGTTTTGCACCTAGCCCAGGTTCGCAAGGACGAGGATTTTTTAACGCGACGATTCTTTATCGCGCACTGCATTCTCAACTCTCAGTGTTAAGCCGAGCATTGAGAGTCCAACAGAGTGCATCCCAGATTATCTTCAGATGATCTAAAGTACATACATCTTTTATGGGGTACTGTGTTAAATGTTACAACAAAATACCTTGTGATATATTATTATTGCAATTAAATTAATAAAAAATTAAAACTCTTTAGTATTACTTATTTGTTGAAATTTTAGGAATATTGTAAACTTTTACAATGTTTGTAAATATGTGAGCAGCATGTATCTATCACATAATTAATTTTTCTTTAATTGATTAAATTTTTTATAATTTTTACCCATTGTGGTGTAGTAATCTTATTCCAGGTGCATCGTCTTCATATATAATGAATGTATACAAAACATTTTAAAAGAGTAACGGTGGAATTTCTTGCCCATTCTTCTCCATACGAAAACTTCCTTTTGCAAGGGGCTACTAGACTCAATTAAATTTTATTGTACATTTTGACGTTCTAGAGTGCAAAAAAACATTGTTGGATTTTCAATTCTCGGCGCTAGTAATAATAATGACATTATAACTAGATCTGCTGAACAAACTAGCGACCGTTGCATCGACACGTGATGTTTGTCAGTGTCGGAATTCGGGCTCACGTTTTTTGACTTCCGACCCGTTTCCAATCGTCTGACAACAAGAATTCAAAATCAAAATATTTTATTTCACATAAACCTACATGGGCACTTATGAAACGTCAGAAGCTAGGTACACAGGTTATCGATTAAATACTGTTTTTGCGAACTAGTCTTCCTTCTGTATAGCTGAGTACAAGAATATTGACGGTTTTGCAGCCTTTGATCAATACCAGTTAACTTCTCATCAACTATTTTAAAATAATCTGTTGCATTTTTTTTATCTGTCTTTCTGGAAATTTGGAACAGGCCCAGGACAATAATAATACCAACCTTGTATTGATCACCACGCTTGCTCAAGACGGGTTGGCGATTTCAGACTTATATTAACTGCTAGCTGACCCAACAGACGTTGTCCTGTCCAATTTTCAATAAATCCCATAGAAAAAAGGACGTTCAGTGTTTCCCGAATTTTAATATTTTCCGGGAGAGATTTAAAAATTGTCTTTCCTTACAAACCTTATTCGGACTATTACGAACATTTTGAAACCAAAAATAGTCAAATCGGTTCACCCGTTCTCAAGTGAGGCGATTCCACAACTATTGGGCCAACACGACATGGAATCACGAAACAGGCCCTTAGTAAATAATACCCGTATGTATCGCCAGGTCCCGTTCACGATGACGCCGCCGTCCACGCGGCGCCGCAGCAGCAACTCGGGCAGCTCGCCGCCGCCCTCGCTGTGGCAGGTGTCGCCCACCAACGCCAGCCCGCTGCGCAGATCAGGTCACTGCTGGTTTATTATTACTCGACTACGGCAAAGCCAAAGGACTCCACTATCTACGGACATAGACCCAAAAAAAAAAGAAAAAAAAAAAGACTGAATAATGGTTACTGAGGTTCGGTTGAACGTATGAATAACAACAAGGTGTGTTCCTGCAGGTTCGTCTCCGCCGGTGTCCCTGGCGCTGAAGGCGAGCGGCGAGCTGGGCGGCGGCGCGGGCTCGCCCAAGCGCGCGCTGCCCGACGCCCTGCTGCGCGGCATGAAGCTGCACGCGCCCGAGCCGCCCGTCTACATCCCCAACCTGCAAGAGGAAACCATTCTTGCGGTCAGTTACACATCTACTTGCCCTACAAAAGATATTAAAAAAATACTTTTTTGCATAAAAATACAACCGACATCCCAAGAAAATTTTGTAAAATTGATGGGACTACCGCGCAAGCTTTCTCTACCAATTGAAAAAAGAATTACGTAAATCGGTCCAGTAATCGCAGAAAAATCGGTGTACACAGATGAAAAAAAAAACTGGCTGAATACCTAACTTCCTCCTTTTTTTTAAGTGAGTTAAAAATTTCATTTTTACGTTACCTTCTTGAGTAAACCGCGCAAAACCTTTTATAGTCACATACCAACAATAACCAATAGGGATGTTGACTGGGGAAACAAATATCTATTTAGTCGGTCAGTCAGATAATAAAAATAAAAATATTTGACACGTATTTTTTGCTGTTTTGATAAAACGCATTAAAGTTGGGGAGGGGGGGCTCGCTACGTCACAATTCAGTATAAAATCTACCGGAGAGTGACGTCATGCCACATTTTAACTCAATGTATTAAAAAAGAAAAACTACGTGTCCAATATATTTTTATAACCTATAAGACGGACAATTTTTTTTGTCAACATAACTATTTTTGTTTACAGTGCGCGGTAAACTTGCACAGTGTGCCCATAAGTCGCGTCATCCCACTTGCGAAAAATAAAAGTTTTTTGCAATCTGCAGTTCGATATCAGGTTGTATGTTGATAAAAGAAAAATTCACGATTGTAAAAAAATAAGTATTTACAGAATTATAACCATTAATACGTCTCAAGTTCAAAAACATAAAACTCTCTGTTGTATTGATATCTCTAATGATTATAATTATGTAAATAAAAATTTGATGTTGTTGCGAATCCTGACACTGATCTGCAAATAGCAAAAATGCAAAAAAAAAAACAATTTCGCGAGCTACCTAGCGATTCCCCCTTAAACATAGTCGTTGTATTCTTTGCAGGAGGAGCACAGCAAGGTGTTCTCTCAGCTGAACTTCGTGCTGATGCTGGCGGAGCTACTGTCGGACCTGGCCGTGTCGTGCGGCGCGCCCATCGCCGCGCTCATGGACGTGTCCGACGGTACGTACCACTTCAATTCGCCATCTATGTATACATGAACTTTTAACTGTATTCAGTATCTTCGCATGGCAAGGTAAAGAAATCGGTGGGCACTTGTAATGTGCGCATGGCTATCAAGAATGGGCAAAAACACCCTAAACGAAGCCTAAATCAAACTGAACGGTTAAGTACAGTATTTTTAATTTTATTGTTTTGTCTATTGTAACGCGCTGTCACACACTGAAAAGACCGTGCCTCCGTGTGTTTACAATGGGACACACGTGTTCATAGAAAACTGTAATGTAGTACATCTACTAAAAAAAATCTTGAATTCGTTAATTCACTGAAAACATAGCCTAGCCTTAACAGCTAGGTCTAGAAGCATACAATTTTGCACAAGGGTTCATTATATTGCCAAAGTGAGGACTAAGGAAAGATTTTGCGAAATTTATCCCCTAAAGGGGCTAAATATGAGATGCAAGTTCGTCATTTCTGAAGTTAAAAAGTGGAAGCTTTGGCTGACTAAGTGGGGCGGCAGGTGTGGTCCGACCCGGACCCCCGGTCCTGGGGGGCCCCCAATCTTGAGAAGTAGGCCAAAATATGTGCAGTAAGAAGCAGTTGGGGGCCCCCCAAATTTAGATAAGCAAAACATAAATGCAAGGTGCAAAAATTTTCGAGCTCGCTTCGCTCGCTCTGACATTCTTATTGCTCAAGCTTCTTTGCATAAATAAGTCGAGCTCGCTCTTGACAACATTCTGTTTATTGTCAAACTTTTGTGCATACATAAGTCGACAAAGATCCTCCTATTCTTGTAAGAATAGTCAAAAGAAAACCTAATCTACAGAAGATGCGGTGCTAAAATCGAGCTTGCTTCGCTTGCTCTTAAGTCCCTTATTAAGTCTATATTCTCTTAATTCTCATGGTTTCTGCATAAGTTAACAAAGTAACTCCTATTTATCTATGTACTAGCTGACCCGGCGAACTTTGTTCCGCATTCAATCAAATATAAAAAACCCTATCTACCCTACCTAGGTAGGTAGGGTCATCTATTTTAATGAGGGTTGAAAAATGGATGTGATAGGGGTAATAAATGTGAATAATTAATATGGGTGTAATTTTTGAAGTTTTTGGGGTCGTTTATTTTGAAAATCTATATCTGTAGGTAGGTAGGTAGGTAGGGTAGGTAGGTACCTACCCTACCTACCTACCTTTTTTATTCACATTTATTACCCCTATCACATCCATTTTTCAACCCTCATTAAAATAGATGTCATTTTCGAAATCAACGACCCAAAATTTCTCGAAAATGATACCCATATCGATTTTTTACATTTTTATCCCTAGCACACCCCTTTTTCACCCCCTGAGGGTAATTTTTTAGAAAGCCGGAAACATATACCTATTCATTTATTTAGTTTTTTGAGAACTCAGACAATGTATGGAAAAAGCCATGAAAATGACATTAATGTTGATTTTTAAACATTTCGACCCCTTTCCGCCCCATTAAGGGATGATAATATTTTACTTCTAACATTACGGATTTAAAAATAGATATCATTTTTTAAATAAACGACCCAGAAACCTCGGAAATGATACCAATATCCATACTCGTCATTTTGTATCCCTATCCCCCCCCTTTTCATCCCCCTGTTAATAAAAAGTATCCTATCCTTTATCTCAGTATCTCATCTATCTAATTGAAATTTTCATCCAAATCCAGTCATCAGTTTTTAATTTCACATACAAACTTTCAACCCCCTTTTCACCCCTTTAGAGGGTGGTTTCCGGGATAAAAAGTATCCTATGTTAGACTCCTGGTTCTGAGTTACCTCTCCACCAATTTTCAGCTAAATCGGTTCAGCCGTTCTTGAGTTATAAATAGTGTAACTAACACGACTTTCTTTTATATATATATAGATAAATCAGTTCGCGGTGAATAAATAGTTTTTAACCATTTTTGTTTTGATGGATAGGAAACTCGCAACGCAACCCTAATCAATACGTAAGCGACAAACGCATTGGAATCAATGATGTAATAAAATGATGTTATGGTGCAATTTAAAAAAAATTGTGAAAAAAGTTGCTGCTGCAGGCTGCAGTTGAGGCTGCGTCCTGCGGAATTAACCGATTTTTGAAAATGTTGTCATTTCGTTTTAGTTCCGAACAAAATGTTGTACTGGTCGTACAAAGACCTTTTAAAAACGTTATTTTAAATAACGTTTCCGACCCCTGCCCTGGTGTAAATGTTCAAAAGAAAACCTAACCTTTCCGACGCCGCAGCCGAGTTGCAAAAATTTTCTTGCATAGTTCTACTAATTCTGTACTGAACTTTCCTGCGCCAGTCGACAAACCAGGAGTTGGTTTGTCGACTAGTACAGAAAAGTTCCGTATGAATGTTCAAAAGAGACGTAACCGAGAATTACAAGCACAGCATATCATTTCGAGCTCGCCTCACTCGCTCTAACATCCCACATTCTTGCTTTTCGATGAAAATATCCATGAATAGCACAATGTGGAGATAAAAAGTACCTCCCTGAAAAAAATATCCTACCGGGTGCGAGGCCCATGTTTCATATAGAGTAGGTATAATTATGCAAGTAATTGCTTTTTTTTTCTGCTAAGTGTTACTAAACATTCCTACATAAACTGAGAATACCGGAGGGGACAACATTTGTTTTGCCGTCGTGGACCCCCGGTAGGCTTCGTCCGTTACTGCATGGAAGTAGGTACTTAGGTTTCTGTTTTCAAGTTAAATCATAGTTAATTTGTATCATCGTTATTTAGATAAGTGTGTTTATCTAAATAAAGATGATACAAATTAACTGGCTTGAAATGTAAACTGCGGCATGAAAATGTGTAGTGTTCAAACGATTTTTTTATTTTATTTATTAGTTCACGGAAGGGGGATGATTTTTTTTATGGCACGCTGAAATTTGACCTCATTGGGTGGAAGTGGAACATGTCTTGTAATAAATACGTGTTGTTGTAGGATTTAAGCTGAAAACCAAACTTAGCAACCCGCTAGGACCTAGACTTAAACCCTTTACTTCTGGTATTATAGTTTTTTGTATGTGCTACCTACTACTACTAACTGTATACCTGGAGACATAAAATAATATTCTATTCTTTTACAGAGCGCTGCAACGACAGCGTGCGGCTGGGTCTGCTGGTGCAGGCCATGCAGGCGCTGGCGGCCGGCCTGCGCCTGGCCGCCGCGCACTACCGCGAGCGCACGCTGCAGCCCACGCCGCAAGTGCGCAACGGTGAGACCCGCCCGCACACACACGATACTAGGGAATGCAATTTCGAGTTGAGATTAGCAACTCCAGATCTCGCGTACTAAGTCTGTTGTCAAGATTGGACATTCGAGATTGAGATTTCGCCTACTTTTTTGTTTTAATAATGCGTTATTTTTTATGAAAATTAAAACTGCACCTACTTATAAAGGGTATCGCGTTATAATTTGTAAATAAAACACGATTATTTGAATCTCGAAACAAAAAAACCGACGTTTATTTAATCATCTGTACATAACGCAACAAATCAGCACACCATAAATCCATGAATTATTAAATTGAGAATAGCTTCTCAAGAAGCATCGTGTGTTGATTATGTCGTGAGCGCTCCATCTCGACATCTCGAGCGTATTTGTCGAGATTTCAAATAAGATTTTCAAAATTTCGTTCTTGAAGAACGGTTTATTCCCGTGGTTTTTTCTACCCCATCCTATAATAACGAAAAAGGTTCGAAATCTTCCCTACACCATACATTTCGCATGCTTAATTTATTTTTATTTTGTTCTAGTTGTTTCCCTGATGAACGGAAAGTACAAGTGGATTGTGAACGAGTCGAGGAGGCTTCATGAAGCCGGCGTCACTCCCGCAGTCTGCGACAAAATCCTCTACGAGCATGCTATTGAACTGGTACGTACTTTCTTTATTACTAAATCGTTTTAAAGGCGCATACCAATATTAAGATTCTATGTAACTCTTTGCTTTTTAGCGTCTCGTGATTCTAACTCAGAAACTACA
This sequence comes from Agrochola macilenta, assembly GCA_916701695.1. Classification (NCBI taxonomy): domain Eukaryota; kingdom Metazoa; phylum Arthropoda; class Insecta; order Lepidoptera; family Noctuidae; genus Agrochola; species Agrochola macilenta. The sequence continues at coordinate 14,742,626 of OU753562.1, forward strand.
GAACGCCACCTGCTGCGATTCTTACATACTCCTTTTGCTTTGTCCACGTTGATACATATTTTACATTTTACCGAAAAGGCGGTTTATATCAATAAATATAACATCGTGTTTCGTTACAGTGTCAAATGGCGGCCATCGAAGAGTTGTTCGGCGACATGAAGGAATGCGAGCGCCGCTACATGTCGGCGCAAGTGCTGCTGCACTCGCTGGTGCAGCGACACCCGCTGCACCCGCAGCACCGCACCACGCTCTCCAAGTGTGAGTATACACAACATTACTACAAGTGCTGCTGCACTCGCTGGTGCAGCGACACCCGCTGCACCCGCAGCACCGCACCACGCTCTCCAAGTGTGAGTATACACAACATTACTACAAGTGCTGCTGCACTCGCTGGTGCAGCGACACCCGCTGCACCCGCAGCACCGCACCACGCTCTCCAAGTGTGAGTATACACAACATTACTACAAGTGCTGCTGCACTCGCTGGTGCAGCGACACCCGCTGCACCCGCAGCACCGCACCACGCTCTCCAAGTGTGAGTATACACAACATTACTACAAGTGCTGCTGCACTCGCTGGTGCAGCGACACCCGCTGCACCCGCAGCACCGCACCACGCTCTCCAAGTGTGAGTATACACAACATTACTACAAGTGCTGCTGCACTCGCTGGTGCAGCGACACCCGCTGCACCGCACCACGCTCTCCAAGTGTGAATATACACAACATTACTACAAGTGCTGCTGCACTCGCTGGTGCAGCGACACCCGCTGCACCCGCAGCACCGCACCACGCTCTCCAAGTGTGAGTATACACAACATTACTACAAGTGCTGCTGCACTCGCTGGTGCAGCGACACCCGCTGCACCCGCAGCACCGCACCACGCTCTCCAAGTGTGAGTATACACAACATTACTACAAGTGCTGCTGCACTCGCTGGTGCAGCGACACCCGCTGCACCCGCAGCACCGCACCACGCTCTCCAAGTGTGAGTATACACAACATTACTACAAGTGCTGCTGCACTCGCTGGTGCAGCGACACCCGCTGCACCCGCAGCACCGCACCACGCTCTCCAAGTGTGAGTATACACAACATTACTACAAGTGCTGCTGCACTCGCTGGTGCAGCGACACCCGCTGCACCCGCAGCACCGCACCACGCTCTCCAAGTGTGAGTATACACAACATTACTACAAGTGCTGCTGCACTCGCTGGTGCAGCGACACCCGCTGCACCCGCAGCACCGCACCACGCTCTCCAAGTGTGAGTATACACAACATTACTACAAGTGCTGCTGCACTCGCTGGTGCAGCGACACCCGCTGCACCCGCAGCACCGCACCACGCTCTCCAAGTGTGAGTATACACAACATTACTACAAGTGCTGCTGCACTCGCTGGTGCAGCGACACCCGCTGCACCCGCAGCACCGCACCACGCTCTCCAAGTGTGAGTATACACAACATTACTACAAGTGCTGCTGCACTCGCTGGTGCAGCGACACCCGCTGCACCCGCAGCACCGCACCACGCTCTCCAAGTGTGAGTATACACAACATTACTACAAGTGCTGCTGCACTCGCTGGTGCAGCGACACCCGCTGCACCCGCAGCACCGCACCACGCTCTCCAAGTGTGAGTATACACAACATTACTACAAGTGCTGCTGCACTCGCTGGTGCAGCGACACCCGCTGCACCCGCAGCACCGCACCACGCTCTCCAAGTGTGAGTATACACAACATCACTACAAGTGCTGCTGCACTCGCTGGTGCAGCGACACCCGCAGCACCCGCAGCACCGCACCACGCTCTCCAAGTGTGAGTATACACAACATCACTACAAGTGCTGCTGCACTCGCTGGTGCAGCGACACCCGCTGCACCCGCAGCACCGCACCACGCTCTCCAAGTGTGAGTATACACAACATTACTACAAGTGCTGCTGCACTCGCTGGTGCAGCGACACCCGCTGCACCCGCAGCACCGCACCACGCTCTCCAAGTGTGAGTATACACAACATTACTACAAGTGCTGCTGCACTCGCTGGTGCAGCGACACCCGCTGCACCCGCAGCACCGCACCACGCTCTCCAAGTGTGAGTATACACAACATTACTACAAGTGCTGCTGCACTCGCTGGTGCAGCGACACCCGCTGCACCCGCAGCACCGCACCACGCTCTCCAAGTGTGAGTATACACAACATTACTACAAGTGCTGCTGCACTCGCTGGTGCAGCGACACTCGCTGCACCCGCAGCACCGCACCACGCTCTCCAAGTGTGAGTATACACAACATTACTACAAACTGTGTTCACAATGTTACCTACATTGTGTGGCCTCTGAAATACTAACTTTAAAAATTACACATAATGTTTAGTTTCCGCTATAGTTGATATTTATGACTTTTTTACCCGACTAAGGCAAAGCCAAAGGAGGGTTCATGTATGTTTATCTGTTCTCTCATAACTCCTCGTCGTATTTTGACATACGAAGTATTGTTGGAAGCAAAACATTCAGCAAGCATCATATTGCGCGGGTTATAGGCCATAAGACTGCACATACAATCCAAAATGGTGGCTTATAGAGGTAGTAACGTGTGACCGTTTTTTTTAAATTATAGAATAATGTAAAAGTATCGTGTTTAGTATCAAATAAAAGCTCATGGACTACTTTATGAAATTATGTTGGTTTTATCTATAATTCAATAATAATATAAAACGTGTGCGGTCGGGGAACCCCGTCAAGAACGAAGTTCCTCTCACACGCACTCTCGTATATAATAGAAAGAAACAGAGCGAGAGAAAATCGCATGTGTGGGTATAACGGTTTTTCCTTATGTGGCGATTTCTTCCAATCAACTCCTACCGCAAGCCACGTTATGGAACTTCGTTCCAATAAATAATTAATAATTTTACTTTTATTTTAGAAAAAATGTACATCTTTTTAGTAAAAGAGGTGATAGACATAATTATAGTACAAGAAATAGGGACTTATTAGTTCAACCAGGTTTCAGACTGGCTAAAGTGGACTCATCTTTCATGGGATACTGTTTAAAATGTTATAACAAAATTCCTCCCCACATACTTCAACTGAATGAGACGAAATTCAAATCTTGTATAAAACGCACACTATGCAGGCAGGCATATTATAAGTTGGGGGATTACATCGCTGATAAAAATGCTTGGCTCAATGCTGGTCCTGCTCCACAACCACAACTATTTGATTAACATTTGAAAACACTGTTGGAGCTGCTGAAGAGTTTAAGACTATTTTTGCATTGTATAAAATCAATTTCCTTTGTATTATATAATTTCAGAGCACAGGTGTGAGTACTATGTACTATAGAGCTAACATTTACCGGGTAATACGTATTTTATTGACTTGAATGTGCCCTGGCGGCTGTGAGTATGTCATGCTCACTCAGATGTCTCGCTGATGGTGGCGCGTGTGTTGGATCATTTAGCTCCCTTCAAAATGGTTGAGCTGAATGGTGCTAATCCATGCGTCATGTTCGTGAACGGGCGCCGTCAGTTGGGACAGGTCAACTCTTAGCTGCCTTGGCTGATTTAAATTTTTGAATTGTTCTTTGTTTTATATTTTTATTACGGACGCTTCTAACGTGCACGTCTTTCTACATTGTTCTCACATGTTTAATTTCAACATGAATGATGTAACAAATACTTTGTAACAATTTATTTAAAAGAGTGTCCGTGGAGTTTCTTGCCCGTTCTTCTCCATAGGTACCTACCTACTACGCTTTGGAATGGGCAACTAGCTTCATATTTCTGACTGACCGATTCCTTGACAATTCAAAAGTGCCTGTAAATGGTTTAATTGAAATAAATGCTTTGAGTTTGAGTTTGAGTTTGACAAATGTATCGAATGTAATTGTTTTCTAAAATATTATTATACATAATTAAACACTTATGGTTCACTCTTACTTTTTTAGTGTTCAATAACTCTAAAACCCTTCCAAAATGCGTATCAAATGTCATTTGGTATCACAAGGAATACGTGTGATTTATGCCTTAAATACATGGCATAATTATTTAGTAATTGTGTGTGACTCCGGCTTTCGAAAACCGATCTGTGAAGTCTTGTTTATTCCTTTTTAGTTGTTTTTTAATAGTTCTAGTCATTCTGAAATCAGCTTAATTCAGTGACGAGTAAAGTTGATATTTGCTTGTTCTTTGCTACAGACGCTTACTATAGCTACTTGTGTTGTTTTCAGACCGAGATGCAGTACAACGACGGCTCAACTGCCTCAAAGGGCCGCGCAAAATAATGGATGTCAAACTAGAGGCCGGGATCTCATAATGCAATACGCAACCAGCCACGTAGGAGTAAGTGGACGTGATGCAACATGAAAAGTGATTTTATTTTGTTCTCAAAAAAATGACTTGGTGAGACACAAAATACTATATAATCTAAAAAATGTATAAAAATATAAAGTGAATGATATCAATTAAAATCATTGTATACAATCGTTTAGCGATTAATGAAAATGCAGAAAACAAGAAATTGCAATAGTGAATTATATTTTTTTTATATTCAGTACATTACGAAAAGAAGTTTTTAGTAGATATTCATAGAAGTATATTCTATACCTTATTTAGCGAAGAAGTCTATATTACTGAACGTAACAAACAACTATCCAGTTTGAACAAATCTGTTGTTAGGACGTGTCTATGCTTACCTGAATGAGGTATATAATATAATAAAATGCTGAACTAAACTTAGTACACGCTTTGAAATGAATATAAATATAATATAGTTTAATAGATGTGTGTCTAGAAATCCTTTTAAATAAAAATGGTTGTATCATTTAGTGAGTTTTGAAATTTTAGTATAAGCACATTTTCACTTGAATTCGCAAACTGTTCTATACATATTATGAATAATAAGATTAAGAAATAATAAATATACGAGTTATTTTTTCCAGTCATCTACATTTTAGTGAAATAAATAGGCATAAAGTACTAAAACATAGGATAGAAAACGTAGTATTGTTTCAAAGTAAGTCTCATAAACATTTTATTATTACCAACTTACTAGTTGATCATGTAAATGAAAATTATGAAGTAATAAATAATGTCTCGGTATAAATATAATGCTATAGAGATCTCATTGACGACCAATAACAATATTATGGCATTTTTAGGCTAAGCTGTGAAATATGATTTAAAAGTATTTTCCTTGAAAAAGAAGATTGTATGATTGAATGAATTTTAGTTTATTTTACTCTCATCATACTTATTTTGCCCACATTGTGATCCTGAAATATGTGTTTTCTCCTCTGAAAATGTCTACTGCTTTACTGAAATAAGAATAAAGACTGTTGTATTATAAAATTATTTTGTTTTGTTTTAATAAATACTTATTTGTAACAGCACTACCAATTATTATTATTTCTATTGGATGTTAAAAGAAACATAATACACATCTAAAAGACCTTTATTATTTTAAACAATCAATACTGAACGAAAACCCCAGTGCCTTGTTTGAGAAATTTGTAGGGCTTCACTCTGTTACGCCCACGCACTGGACAAAACATTACTTTGTCTGGTGGAAACTCTGAAGAACCAGTTGTCTCCAGAAGTATATCCAAACAAGTTAGCAACTTTGTTATCTGTACAGAGAGGGTATACTGTTTGTTATCTTCTGAACCCCAATCTGTATTGATAACTCGTTCAATATCTCTGATATCATTATTGATACCTGCATGGTGCGTTCCATTCCAATGCAGAGTTAGTGAAAACATTGGCGCCTTTCTAGGATAGTCACTGCGAAGAGCTACTAATGCAACTAACTTGGCGGATTGACGCGTTATAATCGCTCTGTATAACATGTCATTAGGATTAACCAATCCTTCCGATATCAAAAATGCTGTTGAAGGTGACTGGCTATATTCCGGCCAGCCAACTGACTGCCACTGTGTCAATGATCCTGAGAGCCTCACTGGACACGGCAAATCTCCTTTAACTGGTAATATCTTTCCAGATTCCAAATCCTGTAACTCTTTCATCAACTCAACTCTAGACTTCAACCTCTTTTTTAAAGTTAAAATAAAGTTTTCGACTGTACTGACACTTAGACTAGGGCAGAGGTGGATGTTTTTATTGAACTTCTGATCTTCTGTTATTGTAGCCATAAAATCCAAGCCACACATTCGTTGAGCCCATATGTAAGGCTTCCCAAGTTCTGAAATGAAATGCTGGAATTCTTCAGTGATGCCTGCAGCATTCAATAAGTAAGAAGTGGCAGGGTGTGGAGAGTCACTTCCTGTGTCTCCTGGGTATAGCTCATTCAATATACAATGGCCATTCAACACATCTGCGGCTGACACACCTGTTATAGGTTTGGGCAGTGAAACAGTAAACTTGACCACAATTATTTTCAAATGAAGGAGATACGAGAAGATCAAATTCAAAGCAGTTCCATCTTGTACTTTGACAGATGCTTGCACACATAGCGGATGTTTTTTTAAAACTTCCTTCTTCTTAGCTTCCGCCTTTTCTTCCTTGGATACCTTAGCATTTCTATGGTGACGCTTCTTTTTCTCTCTCTGATCATCGTCATTATTTTCTTGGTCAGAATCCGAATCATTAGATGCAACTAGATCACTATCGACATTACTGAGTTGTTCCAATCTTCTAGCTTCATCTTCGTCACCAGATATGCCTGTAAAATTATAATTTTTAAGTACTAGCTGACCCAACAAACTTTGTCCTGCCCTTTAGATAATTCATACAAAAATATAATAGAAAAAAGGACGTTAATTTTTTCCCGAATTTGATAACTTTCCGAGAACTAAAAAAAAAATCTTTCCTTAAAAACCTAATTCGGACTGTTACGAACATTTTAAAAGAAAAAAATAGCCAAAACGGTCCAGCCGTTCGTCAAGTGATGCGCTTCCCAACGAACAGCATTTCATTTTTATTCATTAGACTAGCGACCCGCCCCTACTTCGCACGGTTTTTACGAAGTTATCAAATATTATTTGCTAACACACACTACACATAAACCTTCCGGAAATTCTCTAAATTATAGTGAACTAGGTTTTGCCCGCGGCTTCGTTCGCGTGAATGTCTGAAAATCCCACGGGAACATACTAACGGGATTAAAAGAAAGCGAAGCAATGATCGCATACCTAATAGCGTAGGAAAAAGGGCATTGACTTTTGTCCTAACGCTGCGCCGCCGCGCCGTGCCGCCATCAAACCATAATTATTACCGTTCCGTAGTTTTTGAGTTTATCGCGTTCAGACGGACAGGCGTGGCGGGGGGACTTTGTTTTATCCTAATCCTAACTAATATTATAAATGCGAAAGTAAGTTTGTTTGTTACGCTTTCACGCTAAAACGGCTGAACAGATTTGAATAAAATTTGGCACATGGGTAGACCTTGACCTGGTTTAGGACATTAGGATACTTTTTATCTCGATACTACCACGGGTTCGAGACTTATGCGGGTGAAACCGATGGCGCAGCTAGTAATAATATATGTAAGGAAACCGCATCATAAGCCGTTGCGGATGCGATAATATCTTTAGATTAGATACTTGTAAGGAGTTACTAAGTTGTAGTAAACGGTAGATTCTAAGTATGAGTACTAAGATAGATTCAGATACTTACTAACTGAAATAGTCTTAGCGCCAAGTGCATCAGAATATGCACTAGCATTTGCAAACAGAAGAAATAATGGCGCTGGCAGTAAAGATGCAGCTTTAGCTTCTTCTCTTTTATCATCTAGTCTGAGAGCCAAACATTCTTGTAATGGTTTCGTAGATTTGAGTACATCTCTTAGATGTGGTACCAATGCGTCAAGTCTGGAGCGTGCGGCAGCTATAGCCGCGGCGACGCGCTCTTTGGACGAGACGAGCTCATTACAAGCTGACGACAACTCACGACGCTGGCGCAGTTCCCACTCTAATCTGGCCAATTGAAGCTGGTGTTCATCGTTTTTGGTCAGTTCCTGAAATCACAATAAATTGTTTTATCTTTTATACTTACACATCAATCAGAAAGTTTTCTTTGTCACTTCACTTCACATTGAGTTAACTTAATGGCACAAAACCTTATAATGGAGTGGCTGGAGCGTTAAATGTATGCTCCATAATGTATTTTTAATAACAACTTTATAAACCATGTTGTATGCAAATAAATATTATTTATATTTCTAAAAACATAAATCCTCGGATTCTGTTACAGTGAATAAAATTTAAAAATTCAAAATAGAATGTTTAGCTAATAATATATGTATATAAAAAGTTTACCTATATACGAGGGGTGTTCAATAAATAGTGAGAATGCGATACATTCTCCTTGGAAAGAAAAAAAATAAATACTGGCAGGCATAGCCCAGACATTAGTTAAGATGATAATAAAAAAAGCAATTAATTCTCTTTTGTTTTTTAAAAGTAGAAGTCTATTGTTTGCGTCGTTTCGGAACGTGTTCTTAAAAATGGATAAAATTGAAGTTTGCGCGGTAATATAATATAGCTTGAAAAATTTTACTACGGAGCAGGTAAATCAAGACTTGAGAGCAACATTAGGGGTTCATGCTCCTCCATATTCTACGGTTGCGCGTTGGTGTGCTGAGTTCAAGCGAGGAAGAACTTCCACTAACGACGACCCACGAACGGGACGCCCCATATCGGCAGTGACTGAACAAATGATTAAAAAAGTTGAAAATATTGTCTTGGCGGATCGTCGTGTTACTGTTCGTTTTATAGCTGAAGAAGTAAATATTTCGATAGGAAGTGTCCATAATATTATAAACGACCATTTGGGTATGAAAAAAGTGTCAGCGCGCTGGGTGCCCAGAATGCTTTCTGACGCGCAGAAACAAACTCGACTGAGAATTTCACAAAGCTGTTTGGATTTGTTACAACAAGATCCTGACCGATTTTTGGCTCGATTCATAACTATGGACGAAACATGGCTTCACCATTATGACCCGGAAACGAAACAACAGTCCATGACTTGGAAGCGACCGTCATCTCCAACTCCAAAGAAAATTAAGGCGATTCCATCCGCCGGAGAGATCATGGGCTCTCTTTTCTGGGACAGCCAAGGGGTGGTAATGATCGAATATCTTAATCATGGAGCCACTATTACGGGGACTATGTACGCAGGACAAATAACAAAGTTGCATGTGGAAATACGCAAGAAACGGCGTGGCAAACTCGCTAAAGTTGTTTTGTTTCACCAAGATAACGCCCCTGCGCACAAGTCCAGAGTTGCGATGGCTGCCATTCAAGAAGCTGGCTTCGAATTGATGGAACATCCTCCATATTCACCGGACCTTGCTCCTAGTGATTTCTACCTATTTCCGCGCTTAAAGGAACATCTCAGGGGCCAGAACTTCGAAGATGATGACGGAGTAGTCGCCGCCGTAAATGATTTTTTAAGGGATCAGGAAGAAGATTTTTTTAGAAAGGGAATTTTAGGATTAGAGAAAAGATATACGAAGTGTATAAACCTGAAAGGTGACTACGTCGAAAAATAAAATAACATATAATAAAAGATAATTGCGTCTTAACTCATTCTCACTATTTATTGAACACCCCTCGTATATTGATATAAAAAAATGTTGAAACAATTCAAGTAGTAGTAGTAGTAGTAGTATACATATTAGGCTGTAGAATATTTTTGTATAACAAAATTAAATTAAACTATCTATTTATATAGTAATCAAGAAAAAAAAGTTAATTAAGCAAAATTAAATAAAGAAGAAATGATGAATAAAATATTTGTTCATTTAAAAACAATTTACATTGTTGTCTATATCAAATATTTTCTTCGACTTCATTTATTTGAATGATAGGTGGAGTATTGAAACAAATATTTCTACCTAGCAACCTCAATTATTAATATAGAGAAAATGGTATCAAAAGAAGCGTTAATGAAAGGGCTACAATACAGTTGTTTTTTTTTTTTTTTTTTTGTAAAACTTTTTTTTATTTAAAAACCACGCAATTTTTGACCTTTTGTTTTGGGACTTTTTTCATAAAATCTTAAACTTTTCAAAAACGAAAGCAGATATCGAAAAAATAAAAAAAATATCCTGGAGAATTTAAAAGGCTTCAAAATGATACTATTCTGGTTTCGATAGGATTAGCATTGACAATGCTTTTTCGAATGCTTCAGTAGGGTACCCGTTTTAAGTAAAAGTGCAACCGAAGGCTATCGCCTTCAATTATAAAGATAGAGATGTGAAAATGGTATCAAAAGATGCGTTACTGAAAGGGCTATAATACTGCAAAAAACTGAGTTCTCTTTTTTTATAAAAAATAAAGACGCCAGTTTTGACCGTTTCTTTTGAAACGTTTTTCAAAGAATCTTAAACTTCTCAAAAAGGAAAAGAAATATCGCTAAAATAATGAAATAAAATCCTGAAGAATTTAAAGGGCTTTAATATGATACCATTCTGGTTTTGATAGGATTATAATTACCCCTGTCGGAGACAACATTTTGGTAAATGGTTTATTTGTGATTTAAAAATCTTTTTTTTTTTTTTTAGAGTCTTGTGGCCCTTTCAGTAACCCATCTTTTGATACCATTTTCATTTCTCTATCTTAATATATAATATTTGAGGAAGCTAGCCACCCGGTCGCACTTTGCTTGAAAACGCGTACCCTACTGAAGCGATCGAAAAAGAATTTTCAATGATAAAAGTCAAAAGCACAAAAAAAAAATTGGTAAACATTGCAATTTATAATATAAAAAACAAAACCCCATCTCGATCTTAAAAATTCATTCACTGTAACAAAAATCCGAGTTCAAAACCCCCAGGCGCTCCACTATTACTACTATTGAATGTATTTGCACAGCATTTTGACATGCTCGTCAGAAAAAGGTTATATCTATACGGCACATCTAATTTTAAAGGACATTATGCTAAAGTGTATGAGGCAGGACGGTAGACCATAGAACGGATCCAGTCCGCCGACCTATTCTTTGCGGCCTCATCTCCAGGATTTAATGGCAATAGCTTTACTCCAGACAGACAGATAGTAAAAAAAAATAGTTTTTTATAAGTTGATGATATATATTTTTCGCATAACGAGTATTATGAATTATTTACTTTGTTATTTTTGCTCATTACATAATATTTGTTTATTATTTAATGCCGCGCCGTGCATTTTCACCCGCAAAGTCTCGATCTCGTGGGAATATCGGGATAATATTACCTTATGTCCTAACCTTGGTCATGGTCTACCCATGTGTCAAATTTCATCCAAATCATTTCAGCCGTTTTAGCGTAAAAGCGTAACATACATACAAAAAATAAAATCTCCTTTTATAAAAAGGAAAGATTTTATTTTTTGTATGTTACATTAGTATGTTATATTATTAAATTACGAGGGGTGTTCAATAAATAGTGAGAATGAGTAAGACGCAATTATCTTTTATTATATGTTATTTTATTTTTCGACGTAGTCACCTTTCAGGTTTATACACTTTGTATATCTTTTCTCTAATCCTAAAATTCCCTTTCTAAAAAAATCTTCTTCCTGATCCCTTAAAAAAACATTTACGGCGGCGACTACTCCGTCATCATCTTCGAATTTCTGGCCCCTGAGATGTTCCTTTAAGCGCGGAAATAGGTAGAAATCACTAGGAGCAAGGTCCGGTGAATATGGAGGATGTTCCATCAATTCGAAGCCAGCTTCTTGAATGGCAGCCATCGCAACTCTGGACTTGTGCGCAGGGGCGTTATCTTGGTGAAACAAAACAACTTTAGCGAGTTTGCCACGCCGTTTCTTGCGTATTTCCTCACGCAACTTTGTTACTTGTCCTTTGTACATAGTCCCCGTAATAGTGGCTCCATGATTAAGATATTCGATCATTACCACCCCTTGGCTGTCCCAGAAAAGAGAGCCCATGATCTTTCGTTCTTTTTCTTTTCTTTCTTTGAATCGCCTTAAATTTCTTTGGAGTTGGAGATGACGGTCACTTCCAAGTCATGGACTGTTGTTTCGTTTCCGGGTCATAATGGTGAAGCCATGTTTCGTCTATAGTTATGAATCGAGCCAAAAATCGGTCAGGATCTTGTTCTCTTGTTGTAACAAATCCAAACAGCTTTGTGAAATTCTCAGTCGAGTTTGTTTCTGCGCGTCAGAAAGCATTCTGGGCACCCAGCGCGCTGGCACTTTTTTCATACCCAAATGGTCGTTTATAATATTATGGACACTTCCTATCGAAATCTTTACTTCTTCAGCTATAAAACGAACAGTAACACGACGATCCGCCAAGACAATATTTTCAACTTTTTTAATCATTTGTTCAGTCACTGCCGATATGGGGCGTCCCGTTCGTGGGTCGTCGTTAGTGGAAGTTCTTCCTCGCTTGAACTCAGCACACCAACGCGCAACCGTAGAATATGGAGGAGCATGAACCCCTAATGTTGCTCTCAAGTCTTGATTTACGAAGGCGGCACTGAAAATTTCGGGAATCAAGGAAGTGACACAACATTACTATTTAAAAATGTATTTATTGCTTTTCCAAGTATTCTCCGCGAAATTTGACACATTTTTCCATACGATGAAACCAATCATTGAAGCAACCATTCCATTCGGAAGTTGGGTTCTCCAAAATGGCCGTTTTGTAGGCGTCCACAGCTTCTTCAGGTGATGAAAATCTCTGTCCACGCAATTTATTCTTTATTTTAGGGAAAGTATAGAAATCATTAGGGCTTAGGTCGGGGCTGTACGGCGGATGGTCTAATAATTCTATGTTTTCTTGCTCTAAAAACTCTTTTGTTCTGTGCGCGGTGTGAGAACTCGCATTGTCGTGATGGAGGATGATGCGGCGGTTGCAGTTCTCTTTACGGAGTTCAGAAACGACCTGTGGCAAACAAATGCTAGCATACCATTCTGCATTAACCGTTCTTTGTCCCTCAAGAGGAATAGTCGTAACATGGCCGGTTTTGGAGACAAACGTGGCCACCATTTTTTTTGCAACACTCCGTGAACGAACAATTTTTGTTGGCTTTAACTCATTTTCGAACACCCAAACTCGTGACTGGTTTTTTGTTTCGGGTTCGTACGCGTATATCCAGGATTCGTCACCTGATACGATGTTGTATACAGCATTTGAGGATCCTGCGTGGAATCTTTCGAGAGTTCTGACGCACCAAGTAACGCGAGCCGCTTTTTGCTCTTCACAGAGCGAATGCGGTATCCATCGGGAAAACAACTTTTTTACACCTAATTGTTCATGCAAGATTATTTGTATTTGACTCATGCCAATGTCTAAAGTTGCCTGAATTTCGCGGTATGTCACATGTCGATCTTCCTCAATCAGCTTACGCACAGCATCAACGTTTTCTTGGGTGACTGCAGTTTTTGGACGACCTTGACGGGGATCATCACTGAGCTTGACACGTCCACGTTGAAATTCAGCAAACCAGCGATAAATTGTGGTTTTGTATGGGGCTTCATCACCAAATGCAGAAATCATCCGGTCAACACACTGTTTTTGTGTTAAACCACTTCGAAAGTCATAATAAATCATCGCTCTTGAATTTTCTCGAGTCAATTCCATTTTCTCAATGACTAAACAAGTTTGACAAAACCTTGTGACAAGACCGAGAATCTTTTTTTAAATAAATAAAGAGTATTCGATTTTTAAAACCAAGGAGTTTTCAATTAAAAAGATTTTAATATGACAGGAACAGTGGAAATATTCCATTCCCGATACTTTTAGTGCAGCCCTCGTACCTGCTCCGTAGTAAAATTTTTCAAGCAGAGATATTTTATTACCGCGCGAACTTCAATTTTATCCATTTTTAAGAACACGTTCCAAAACGACGCAAACAATAGACTTCTACTTTTAAAAAACAAAAGAGAATTAATTGCTTTTTTTATTATCATCTTAACTAATGTCTGGGCTATGCCTGCCAGTATTTTTTTTTTCTTTCCAAGGAGAATGTATCGCATTCTCACTATTTATTGAACACCCCTCGTAGTTTAGAAAAAAAATATTTATTTCTTCATTGATTCTTTTGATCTTGGTTGCTAGTAATTGTCTACCAAAGGGACCGCGACGATAACATTTTTTTTTTAAACGGGCCCCCAATTAAACTAAGTGTTGATAGGGATCAACACTTAGTTTAATTGGGGGCCCGTTAAAAAAAAAAATGTTATCGTCTTAAGTCTCTTAATGTCAAAACATTAAGAGACTTAAGTCACTGAATTTGAAAAGAGATAACATTAAACAAGGAGTAACTTTTACTAAGACAATCATTTAAAAAATCTATCAGTGAAAAGTTATTGCTGAATAAAAATTGTTTTTTTTATCATTTGAGCGTAAACGGGTTGATTGACTTTTACATATAAACGTAAAAAAGTATAGTGGACCAGACACTATCAGTAATAATGACATCAATATTACTGTCATTCCTTCTATATTGATGAAAATATATTAAAATATTTAGATCACATCATCATTTCAACCATCACACTGTCACTGTGTGTGTCTGGTCATAATACATCATGGTCGGGTTCACTAATAAACCCATTATAAGGTATCATTAGATTTGTCTTAACCCCACAAGTGAAACTGGCTATAGGAATTCATTGAGTGCAGTCGTACTTTGGTGGGTTTTTTAACCTTCTAGTGAGTTATACAGGGTGGCGATTTAGTGACCTGCATCCATCAAGGGAGTGATTTCACCAGTCATACTAAACAACTTTCGCTATGACACATAATATACGATTCTTAAATCGTTTCATAAATGAATTGAAATAGTCTGTCTACTGTTGTATAGGAATATGTTTTTTTTTTCACAAATCTGATGAGTTTCATGGTGAAAGTTGTTTAGTATGATGGTTGGAATCACCCCCTTCATGGATGATTTTGGATTATTTTTTGTCTTGTTAGTGGTGGACATTTGGACCCTTTATGCCCATTGTCTTTTAAATCTCAAGTTATTGTGATTGATCAAATACAAAAACACTCACCGGTCGAGATATTTCAGCAGGTGCATCTGTGTAAAAGTCTGAAAGTGGCACAAGTTCTATTTCTTCATCTTTTGATTTGAACTGCAAGCACTTGGTTACTTCTTTATTGAGATGATCAGCTTCATACAATAAGTTTTGCAAGAGCAAGTGAGTTGAGTCAACTCTCTGCTTTTCCTTATGTAATGCATCACGTCCAGCTCTTGTACGAACTTTCTCTAGACGGTTTAGTTTTTTTAAAGCAACCAAGTTCAACGAAGCCTCTATTCGCTTTGCATTGAGTTTATCTCTGGCCTAAAATTTAATCCATAAAACATGATACAATAATAATAAAAGAATTTCATCATCTGCCTAGCCTTTTCCTAGCTATGTTGAGATCGGCATCCAGTCTAACTGGGTGCAGCTAGCTGCCTGACTCCCTGTTGTACTTCCACAACCCAATGACTGGGTAAGACAACACCACTGGTAAGTCTAGTTGACAGGCTTTTGGAGTTTTGACTACCCATGATGATTGTCAAAGATCTAAAACATTACATCCAGGACCAACATGCTTTCCATAGAACAGAAGCTAAGTTTATTTCTTACATTTACAAAATACACTTATAACCCTTAAAAGGTTATCTCAAAATGAAGGCTAGTATTACCAGTAGTACTATCCACTTAAGGTCCAGGGATCAGAATGTTATCTTTTAAAGTAAGATTTTCCTAAGATTTTGCTCACAGTGTTTAGCTCACACAAGAGGTCAGAATAAAAAAGAAATATGTTTAATTTTACTATTTGTGTTTAATTTTCATGGTGATCAGACTGATAAACTCCAACACAGTTTGTTGGAGTTTATCAGTCTTATTTATACATACATCCATTATTAATCTAGAAATTATTAGAATAAGAATTTAGGCAAAACACCACTCTTGTGGTGTAGAACTCCTAAGAAAATCGATAAAATATTAAATAGTAGGTACTAGAACACATACCTCTTCAGTGTCTTTTGCTTTTAGTTCAGCTATTTCAGCAAATAATAGTCTAATATCTTGACAAATCTTCTTGAAGAAAGTGGCATCTTTCTCAGCTGGACGTAGTTGGGCTTCTGACTCTTCAAATTCTACCACACGCTGTATACAACAATAGTTTAAATGTCAGTACTGTGATCCGCTCAAGTGCTCATGCAAGGAAAACATAGAAAAGCAGCTTTATTACTTTTTAAAGACGAATGTTTTCAATAATATTAGCATATAATTTCATTTCTGTATGGATACTTTTCTCCAGGCAGGCCGCTGCACTGTCACTGCCACAGAACGTATATACTCAAAGAGCGCTGTTTC
Organism: Agrochola macilenta; assembly: GCA_916701695.1. Lineage (NCBI taxonomy): Eukaryota > Metazoa > Arthropoda > Insecta > Lepidoptera > Noctuidae > Agrochola > Agrochola macilenta. The sequence continues at coordinate 14,758,907 of OU753562.1, forward strand.
GTTGTATGTTCATGATAATTCAATTCGCGGCAATTATTATAAAATATTTGGTCACTGCACTGCACCTGGCCTGCCAGCCTTCCTGGAGAAAAAGTGAATGAAATGAACTGAATTTAAATCAGTTGAGCTTGATCCCCAGGTTGTATTTTGGGGAATTATTTAACTTTTTGGAAAGATGATGGTAATAGTACTTGTTATTATTTCACTCAGTATTACAAAAAAAAACAAATAAAATTCTAACCTTATAAACATCTACTGGCACTTGTTTGGAAGTTTCACTTGCTGTGCTGGTGTTTATCTTGCGGCGTTTTTTTGCAGACACATCTTCTTTTCCCATGATTCTGATTTATATTCCTTGAAAACCTATTATATTTCTAATTTTGTTAAATAAAAAATGAAAGAAAGAATCTCTGAAACTGAAGTTACTGAAGCACAGGATATGAATTTTATAAATAACAGATTACTCTATACTAGATGAATGAGTCGTGGAATGAGTCACAGAGCATGTAATGATGTAACTTATGAATGAGTGAGTATTGAATGCTTTAGTTATTACTCTGAGGATTGAACCATAAAGTCACAGACTACATAGATATACTGCTTTTTATTACTCTAAGATATACTGCGTGTAAATAGTGTAGTATAATCCTAGTGATAATTTTGTTACAAAAATACTCTGAGCAAAAATACAAAAATAACACAGATCCACTTCGTATGTATAAATCTTCTGTGATCCAACTTCCAGCTTCCAGCTTCCAGTAGAACCATAGATTATACAGCATAGAGCATGTAACTCTAGTCTAGACAGCACTGCTACGGCCTACGGCGGCTGGGCATTCTATCTAGCTTTAACCTATAACTCAATGGCTTCAACTTACTGACCTCAGTTTTTGACCTATCAAATGTATGATCAAAGATATAATGAAATTGTAAAAAAGACATAATTTATTACGGGTATATCCTCCTTAGGGGAATATTACACTATCTTATTCTAACATAATAATAATTATGCAGTGGTGGGGCAAGAACTAAATTTGCCGTGGGTGAGGTAAATTCCACGAGGCCCTCTGGTGGCGCAAGACGAATAAAAAAATTAAATTAAATATTTGAGACTGTCAAATTTTTAAGTGGGAACCTATAGGTTATAGGATAGGCCATTCAAAAATATTGCGGGTCTGTGAAAACCATTTTTCGATTCAGGGATCCGTTTGCGTAATATGAAGCTTCAAAGTACAAATTTTTGTTAAAATCAAGTGTGTGTACCAGCTAAATGGTTGTTTTTTTATATAATGTTTAAAGGATAATTATCACAGCTTAGTAGGCTTTACAAGTTGACGAGTAATACTCGACCAACTTACTCTTTTAGTTACTCTTACTCTCTCTTTATATGTAGTTACTTTATTTACTCTTTGAACTTACTTAGAGATTGAGAAATGTGAAACTAACGTTAACTACACGGTAGTTTCACATTTCTCAATCGGAATGGGAAATCCCCAGCTCTGGCCGGCGCACGGTGGATCGAAAATCGGCTGTAGAAGACATAGGATCTCGATTTCTTAAATGTTATTTTTTTTGCTGGAAATGACTTCTGCTGATCATTACTATGTACAAAAATGACACCCGAGTTAATTCTGCCCAAAAACGAAGGAAATATATTTTTTTTACGAAAAATTTGTATGAAGCTAGTATGAAAAATCGAATTATCTCCTATATGTTTGTTGTTATATATATATCCGGCATGTTTAACCGTAATATCCTTGGAGGTGGTCATAGTGCTAATTATTTATGATTTTTTGGTTGCCGATTTGACGAAAAATTTAATGCCGTTTTTTTTTAAAAAATCGTCAAAATATTTTTATTTATTTTTACATGTAAAACGATCCCTTTTAGTGTCCAAGTTAAAAAGTTCTATATGTTATTAACCCAAATATTAAGAACACACAAAACAAGAAAAATTAAATAAAAAAATTGCTGTTTTTTTGACACATTTTTATTAATTTAAATAAAAAAAGATTATCAAACTCTTATTTAAGTAACATATAAAGTTATATTATATACAAAATAATTTAATTTAAGGAATTAATACTAAGCATTTGTAAAATAAAGTAAAATAAATAAAAAAAAAGACAAAATATCATTAAATATTACAAAAAAAAAAACCCAAACAGACTCAAATACAAATTTACAAATAAGTACATATATAATTTTTTTTTTAATTTTCCTTATCACTCTCGTTGTCAGACTCAATTCTGAGTCAGCATCCAGATTGGATACATCCAAAAACTCGAACTCAGTTTCCTGAAATTGAATTAAGTCGAGAGTTTCAGCAAAAAAGCTCTGCTTTTTCTTGGCATCTAACTTAGGCCTTTGTGCACTTAGCAAAGGATCCGAAGAAACAACAAGCATATTTAAAATGTCTTGATTGGAATCCTGCCTGCTTCTTTTCCGCGAATGATGTTCTCGAAACCTCCTAAAATCTTTGTTTCGAGACTCTGAGGCTTCTTCCGAGAGAGTCCCAATCGGCACAATATTATTTTTCTCAATTATGTCAGCCCCATGGATTAATAATTTATGAACGGTTGACGACATGTAGTACCAGTCGTATAATAATACGTACTTTTCTGCTGTTTTGCGGGCATAATCTGTAAATTTTATTATATCGACCTGCTCTCCAGACGTAATTGCTTGTAAAATTACAGCAAATCTTTTGATGAGGTCTTCATCCAAACCGGTTATAGCTGCGGTTTTATTAGGAAACTCAAAGAATTTTCTTGCAGTATTCCCGTCATTGGTGGTTCCCGAGCCTTGTTTTACTATATCAATCAACAGATTGAGCTCATCTTTGAATTTATTTTGAATTATTTTCTTCCTTGTCTGTAGCATTTCTTTGTGCTCATCACTTCTCGCTGCCCACCGTTTGAAGTCGAGCCTGTATGCAATGTGTAACAGACATTCCATACAATTTATACGGGCGTGTAGGGATGACAAGCCAAATTCATACAGGTCAGAACACACAATTTTTGATGTTACAGCATCTAAGCGGTTCATTTCTGTAGGCTTTGCTAAGCACAGGTAGCACGATGCATTTGATCTAGCTTCAGAAAGGTAAGTGCAAACTTTAGCGTCGATCATCGTCATCATTAGTTCATGAGTCACCCTATTATTATTATTGCACTCTGTGGGGATAAGGGCCTCAATTTCTTCATCCATTTGTTTTTTCAGCTCAAGGACAACTGCTTCACTCTCCTTTACAAAAGTAAACTGAACTGGACGAGAATACAAAACTGAGCATGGTTTTGGGTTCGTCCATAAGATGTTGTCTCCATCTGTCAGTTTAAGTGGCACCAAGGAGGTCATGAAAATGCTCGAGTCATCTTCCTCACCTTCCATTTTCTGCTTGTATCGGCTTTGGTTAGAAGCACCATCAAATCCCCACTTGGATATCAGCTTCAACTGCTTGTTATGCTCTTCCTTAGAAAGGCTTTGAAGGATTCTTGTAACTGTGATATCAAGTAAAGCTTGAAGTGTAATCCTAGCCGATGAATCAGTAACTGTCACTGATTGCTTCGGAGGGTAGCAATCAAGCTTAGTTTGTTGCACTTTATAGTAAGATGGATAAATATCCTTAGCACCTTCCCGAATGGCAGCCTCTCGCAACGTAATATATTGCCACTTTGAGAGTTTTAGCGAAAGAAGCAATCCAAGCGCCTTTTCTGACGTAAATATGATTGTTTTCGCTGGTTTCTTAAGCGTTTCATTTAATTTAGCGGCTGCTTCAGGATTTTTCATCATGTATTCGATGACAGAGGCGATATCTCCATGCCCTTCTTCTTTTAAACGTGCTGCAGCTGCATATGCCAATTCACTGGAATCTTCGCCTGTGTGTTCATCAGATCTTCTCTTTTTTTGTTTACTTCCCAGATCTTCGAATGGTTTACGGGATCTTTTCGTCATTGTTCCAATGGACGTTGATGTCGACGGTTCTGGAGAGACTGAGGGCGCTCTTGGTATCTCATCAACACTTGGTTCTTGATTAACTAAAGTTTGCACAAAACTCGGCCAATCAATATTTGCTCCCAACCAATTCTCGTACTTTCTCCTGAAATTATCAAGGAATCGGTTGGATTTCTGCCACCTTTGTAAAGCGGCTCGCGTAAATCTCCGACAAAATTCTTTGAGAACAACACGATCTTCGTCAGACAGGCAATCGCCTATGCGGGATACAACTGCACTGAACAATACTTCATGATCAAATGAAGTACTCTCACTTCGTAGAAGAACAAACAAGTCTAAATTCGTGATTAAACTTTCCATTCTAAGATTTTATAGTCGCAGATTTAGTGTTAGCAGTTACACAGTTGTGAACAAACTAAATTATAAAACTAAACTTTAGCCCTTTTATTGCAAAACGCCAATAATTAGGTAACTACCCTCATTAGTTATCTTCTCATTAGCTAATGAAAATTTATAATTGTCACTAACTATTCTTAGAACTCATAGCACTGCTAATTAACAAATTAGCTTACTTATCAGGAAAAGTTGAATGTAATCCATAGTTGGCATTGTCGTGAGATATTGAAAATCATTAAATCACCTATAAAGACTCATTAGAAGACCTAATCAGTGTAGTTACTTAATCACTTCTTTTCGGACTCATTAGAAGAGTAAACAATTGGTAATTTGGTTGTATGAAAAGTTTTAAAACTCATGATGTGTTGATAAATATCTAGCTCAAGCATAGTTGTCTACGTGTGGGTGTACTATAAACCTCTGCCAACTCCTTCGGAAATATAGGAGTGATTTTATGTTACGTGTAGTTAAAAGTCCGTGTTCTTCAACATAAACACTAAAAGGAATCGTTTCATATGAAAAAACAAATGAAAATATTTTGACGATTTTTAAAAAAAAACGGCATGAAATTTTTCGTCAAATCCGCAACCAAAAAATTATAAATAATTAGCACTATGACCACCTCCAAGGATATTACGGTTAAACATGCCGTTTAGGAGATAATTCGATTTTTCATACTAGCTCCATACATTTTTTTCTTATAAAAATTATAACTCTTCCATTTGTGCACACATTTACTTCAAATGACATTTTATAGAACAGTAATGATCAGCAGAAGTCATTTCCAGCAAAAAAAATAACATTTAAGAAATCGAGATCCTATGTCTTCTACAGCCGATTTTCGATCCACCGTGCGGCGTGGATTCCCCGCGATAGCAACGCAATGCCAGCAAATGTTGCTAGACTAAATAAAATCAAATTTGGTATAATAACGAGTATGTCAACATATTTATCGTTTTATGAAGAGTAATTTTTTTTCGTTGCGTTCAATGGTTTTAAGTAATGCATAAACCTTCGAGTTGCGAGGCCCCATGGACCGCGAGGCCGTAGGTGGTGGCCCACGTCGCCCACGCCTTACGCCGCCTCTGTAATTATACCTATCTACGTACGAAGCTCACAAATTACCCATAATTTATGTCTGTCTATTTTACAATTTCATTATATCTTTGACCATAGATATGATAGTGTAATTTATCCCCCTTTGAGTGCCATTAGCCCAGGTACGCACGGGCGATTCTTTTTCGCGCACTGTATTTTCAACGCTATACTAACCACCAAGAGCTGAAAATTTTTGTACGCACTGGGATTGCACTCTGTTGGATTTTCAGCGCTCGACTCAACACCGAGATCCGGTGCGCGATAAAATCACGCTGCGAAATTTTTATGTTTGTGCGTACGTGGGCTTATTGGTTTGAGTTTGACAAACACGCACAGAACACTTAATGCGCGTTACCACTAGGGCCGCGCGGCTCCTTAAGGTCAAACCGCGCGGGCAAGCCTCGTGACTTTGTAAATGTACACACTCACGAGGAGGAAAAAAAAACGATTTTCGCCACTATGTCGGCGTGATTAACATAAATACCCGTGACAAATAACAGCTTTCTAGTACTAAGAGTCTCGCTTGAGCTAAGCTACAGACAGACAGATAGACAGACAGACAAACATGGCGAAACTATAAGGGTTGACTACGGAACCCTAAAAAGTCTTGACTGCAGTGGTGGCGCGGACTCTACCTCGAAAAGGGGTGATAGACGCACAAGCAAGTACGCGTGACTCGACGACTTTGTTCGCCCGTGTGTCATGCCAAGTACGCGTACTTTAAAACCGCTGAGTAAGTTCATCGACAATCCAACAGGTTTGAAATTTTGCTCGTAACTCGCCTTTGTTTCGTAGTTTCGTACGTCTGTCATTGCCGCGAGTCGCGAGCCGCCAATTAATTTTTTCGACAGTTGTGTGATGACTGTGATGTTTGTTTAGTTTGATTCAGGAAATTCGACATTATCGCGAATAAACGCGATACAGTGTGAGCAAACTTCACGTGTGTCACCGACGGCGAGCCGAGTAAGTTCGCGAACAAAACCGCGTACGTATAACTATCAATGACTAATAAATCGTATGGACTTGGCATACCTACAAGAAAAACGTGTATACCTACACTTTACTGAGCGGATAAAATGGCGGTTAATAGGGCAACCCTTATCGATATTTCTATAAAATAACATCGATAAAAGATTGTGAGAATGTTTTCATAATGTCACGGTACAATTTTTGCACAATTCCAACGCAATATCACAGCAAATTACTCCAAAATTCTCAATTTTTAACCACAGCTCAAAAGCATTTGACAGTTGATGTACTCAACTTTGGTACCAAACAGCGAGAGGATAAAATGGCGACCCGGCCGCAAATAGGTATTTCAATGACTCTACAAGTGTAGAGTTGCCAGTATAGTAACTATCAAAAACACTATTATCCTTTTTTACTTACGCAAAATTATGAAAGTTAAAAAGAGATAGCAGTGTTTTTATGATTTTGTCGTCGATATGCCTCATATTTGTATAACTGATTTTTCTATAGTCAAACATTTCAAGTCCATATGATTTATTAGTCATTGATAACTATTAACCACTGAATTTTTTCTGTGCTCAAGTCAGTCAAAAGTCATAAACAAAAAACATCTGTCTTGCAACTGTCAGTGTTAAATTAGCAGCCATTAAAATAAAACTAAAATATATTTTTGGCTAACACTCCTCTGAAAATTAATTATCATAATGGTACGAGTGACTGCGGTTCTTGCTCGAATTCCCGTTATTAAATTTCGTAAGGGCGGGTTAGGTTCAGGCGGAACGGTGTCCCCGGCTCAAGCGGCTGCTCCTCCGCCAGCTGCTGCTGCTGCTGCCGCAGTACGTAATACACCTGATATTTTGTTTACCGATTCATTTCTCGTGTCGTATTTTTTAATAGTGTTTACGTAACTATATTTTCTATGTAAGTTTCACTTCCGTCACATGTCGGAATCAAAAGAAACGCAATTGACATTCGAGATAAATTGAGTGCACTTAACTAACATTTACCTATCTCCCAGAGAGTAAAGTCCGACGCTGGCAGAAAAGTAGACACCGCATAAATAGTAAAAAAAAAAAAATTGTTCATAAATCCATGATTCTGTAAATAAATTGTACTTTAAACTTATTATCCACACATGTAGTGTTGCATCAAGTGGTCTGATGTATTTATCTACCGGAGTTCTGCTAGGCTGGACCAATGAAACATAGTTTGTTCTGAGTTAGCATAGTCACCATGGTTTCAGGTCACAACCCATGTGTAACCTGAAACCATGTTGAACCTGCTGGAGTTAAAAAGTCTGTGATGGATAATATATATATATTTTTTTCGTCTTTTCTTTTTCAGCCAGGCCAAGTGCAGGCAGCTGCACCAATGAGCACATCTTCCATCCCTGACATTGATCTACCACTGCGTTACAGAAGAGCACCTCTCTCAGATGATGAAATTGCACACATCAATGGCGGTGGAATTGTTTAGTCCCTCAACTTACAGTATAGTAGATGCAGTTTTCTAAAGTAGATCTTGGTTAATAATTTAGTTAATATAATTATATTATCTAGATAGGTAGTGTTAGTTCTTTGTTTTTGGAAGTTGTTATTTTAAAGATTTTGCCTACATTATATTAATGCTCTGTTATAATGTAGATAATAATATAATGATTATTATGATAACACAGATGAACTGCAAACTAACTACAAAATGCATGTCTCAAATATATGATTCAAATACCACTTGACTTGTCAATCAAGATCCTGCTTCAACAGCACTTACTCTGATAATACTCAACCACTATGCTGTTATCCAACACAACTTAACCAATACACATATATTTAGGAGTAATATCATGTCCTGGTACTATAGATGTAATAGTGTGTTGAAGATCAGTTGGTCAACTGCTTTGAAACTGAATTCTGTAGCTAGACAATACAGTCAACATACAACACTTAATAATTAGTGAATCCTAATGAATTACAATAAAATGTTATTGATCTATATTTGTTTACTTAATTAACCTATATTAACATATTTCATCAATCTTTCAGATAGAACCTTCCCAATCCCAGTCTAAACCGGCACCGCCAGTAACTATGGCAGTAATAAAGGTACCATGTGGTGCTCTGATTGACTGTGGCAACAAGAAAAAAGAAGTAGTTTCTTTACATATTGTGTTACAAAAATGTACAAAAAAGTGACAGAGCACCTAATTGAATATTAAATTGTTACTGGGTACCATGTAATCTAGGTAGTAAATCAACTTAAACTAAAATTATAATTTAATTAATTTAACAATACAAAAATAAAATCAAGAACATTTATTATCATTGAGTTTTATTTATTCTTAATTCTTTATTTAGGAGTGTAGTCAGTATATAAAATATAAACTATATACAGTAACGAAATTATGAGAAATGCTCTAATAATACCGAACATTGAGTTTTTCGTTTTGGATGGCCCACATCTGTGCAGGCGGCCCATCGTAAGCGACATCGCTATTGACCTCGAACTTGATTATACCGAACTTAGCAAATTTACTTTTCCACTGTAGAGTCTGAGGTAGGTTGAGTAGTGCATTTGATATCGCCTTTTTTGTCTCAACTGAAACGAAAGCAATTATGATTAAATTGTAATTAGTTCGATGGGATAACATGGCACCTACGCTGGGTAACACTTAGGACCTTAAGGGTAAGCTAGCCGGCCATTATTCCATACAAACGTTTGTTGTATGGTGATTACTCATCTGGTTGACGGTGTACGTTCAATACAAAAAAAAAACTGTGATTGGACACATGTCATAGTAGAAGTGAAACTTCAACGGACAAGTTTTACAGGCAGATTGTTAATGTACTTGTCCAATTTGAAAACGTGCACGTAAAACTTCAAGTTGCGATTCGTTTTGCCACTTGTCCGTTGCGATTCGTTTTTCCACTTGTCCGTTGCCATTCGTTTATAACCACTTGTCCGTTGAAGTTTCACTTCTACTATGTGTCCCAGTACACTTTTTTTTTTCGCAGGTTTACTGCATATTATTATTTGGTTAGGTTAGTTACATTTTAATAAATGCATTTATTATTTAAACATATTTTATTTTATCAAACAAAAAAACTAAATCCAATCCGGAACCAAAAAATACATCCATAGTCTACTCTAAAATTATAGACATACAAAGGAACATTAACAAATGCAGCTCATCTGTCCCTCCTACCTATCCCCGCTCTCCTCGCGGCTGCGCATTGTATCCATCTAATACAGCCGTTGCCCTCTCTCCACCGCCGCCAGCCATTTTCTCCCTCCGCCGCTGCCGCCTCTCACCACGCGATATATCGTCTACCCTCTCCACGCGGCCGTAACGCTCTTTCGTGACATAAAATATCCTAATACCCCGTCTTTATAGCAGTTTCACTTCAGAAATTTTATCAATTTGTCTTGTCATTATCTAGCCCAAGCAGAAGCAGAATTGGTTTGGAAGTTATGAGCGTCGAAACTTCCGTATCAACACAAACTGTACAGGGATATATAATTTATTCAATAGTTCAAATAATGTTGTTTTGAGTAAATACATTCAGTAGTTTTTTCATAATATCTATACGCCCAAAGGTCTGTTCATAAAATTTCACGCGATCGTTTTCATTCTAAATTATTGTATATTTCAGTAAATAAATCAATAACAAATAGATAAATAAATACTCAATAAAAACGAAATACATTAATAATTAGACTAATTAGCATGCATATTAGTTACGCCCACCAACGAGTTCGAGCGGTTGACTAGTGTACCCTTAAGCTGGCCTAGTGTAGGACCTACCCGGTTTCAGTAGAATAGGAGGCCAGCTTATTTGTTACCTACTAGCTGCACCCCGCGGTTGCACCTGCATATATATAAGTCTCGATCCCGTGGGGGAAAAACGGGATTAAAAACCCTAACCCATAGTAGGTCATGGTCTACCTATGTGCCAAATTTTATCCGAATCCGTTATTTTATCAGCCGTATTAGCGTGAAACCATAACACTCAAACTCACTTTCGCATTTAGAATATTATTAGTTAGGATTGTTGTGATTTACTTAAGTACCTACAGTCAACCATATGTCCATGGTAACAATTTGACTTTGACAGCGCCTTTATTTCGTATCCGTAAGCGTGGTTCTTAACGTTCAAGGGATTACTGAAACTAGGTATGAGCATACTAAGTATTTGGTGCTTGTATGTAAGTGTAACTTACACTTACCTCTTAGCTTAGCATTTACTATAATAGGATACGGCGGCAAACGACCCAATGTTTCCAAGGTTATAATATCTTTACCACCATCGTACATAAACTTTTTTGTATAAAGAAGAGTAGTAGAATCAACTGCGGCCCATTCTGCTTGTTTAGATAGCACCATCTGAGCTGACGATAAATGTGATTCAGATCCTGAAATAAAGATAATGTAAATGGGCGTGCAGTGTGTGCACCAACTACTAACTAAGTTTAGAGGAGGATACATGTAAAGTCAACCGTACGTCCATGGTAACAATTTGACATTATGACTGTCGTTGCACCAGTAGGTAGTTTAACCTTAAAAGTGGTTTGCATCTCCTCTATTTAACCGTCTTCCAAAAATTCAAATTTTTATGTTCGTACCCGAAGTTCGTACCACAAATAAAAAGTGAAAAAAAAAAAAAAAAACTATTTACAAAAAAATTCACTTTGAGAAAAGAATGCCCGTCGACGCGAACCGATGCGATAACTTTAAACTTAGTAACGAATATAATAAAAGGGGGATCCCATTTTATTATATTCGTATTCGATATTTTTCTTTTTTGGAAGTCAGTCGTTTTTTTTTTTTTTTTTTTTTTTGGTAAAAAGTTTTTTACCTCTTTTACACGCTTTTCGCACGTGCGGTTGAGCTACCCAGATAAAAAGTAGGTATGTATCTATTCTCTAGTGAGTCACGAGAGTGAATCGACGGACTTGGTATATCAGAATGTGTGCCAAACCCATTCAGGGTTTGACATTCTGTTTTCACAATTTTGTTGGTTAGTGTTTAACAAACATTCAAACTTTGACATTCATTATGATAGGAAATTAATAAATCGCAGTACTTAGCAGAGATCCAAAGAAAGATGCATTTTCACCCTTTTCTTTCAATGTTTTCAAAACTATTTTGCTTCCACTTAGAGATTCCTCGTCACTGTATGCAAATGTACAACCACGGAGATCAAGTAAAGTATTCACGTTATGAGCTCTGCAATTAAACAACTTTATTACATTATGTATATTTCGATAAAACAATATTATCTGGAACAAGTATCTAACAATAAGTCTGGAAGCTAATTGTAGAATAATAGAGGAGTCTTTCTTATCACGAGTCAATGACATGTTGATAACATTTTTATCTATTGTGTGTGTATTTATTTCATTGGAAGCACCGTTCGTAAACTTAGTTATAAAATACCAATATCGTTTTAGGTTATGGCTTGTCCACTCTGAAAAGACGCGCCCCACTAGGTACCGCATTTACGTAGACGGTAATGTGGATTTCTATGGGTAATGTGGTCGTGGGGCGCGTCATTTCAGAGTGGACAAGCTACCATTCATGTTACTTATTGGCCATAATATTAATATTATTCGAAACGTAAACAGATATAATACCTACCTATCTATACCTAATATAGTTAGGTACCTACTCTAGATAGGTCACAGAGGTGGTAGATACGTAGGTACAATCACGAGCATAAATAAATTAGGTACTATGGACAGCTCGGCAATAATATCTGATTCCATGATTCATTCATTATAAGACGGCAAAATGATTATTTATGCAAGTTATGAACAAGTGGTAGCACAAATGGTCAAATGGTAAGTATATGACATGGGGCCGGGGGGGAAATAAATACGAATAACGACTCTTTTTTATGGCCCCCATAGTAGCCCATAGGCACGAAGCCGTCGGCGGGCGCCGACGTCGACGTCGTCGTCACCGACGCCTAACGCTGCCACTGCCACTGGTCAAAATATAGGTGCTACATCGGCTTCAAAAATATGTGTCAATGCAATGATATCGGACAAGTCCTACGTCATAAATATCTGCCTACTCAGTTAAATTCAGAAGCAATATTATGTTAATTAGCTATGATCGAAAATGCCAAACATCACTTTGGCATCATATGAGCGTTTATTCTGAAGGTGGGCAACGTCGCAAATAGATGTCAAATATTTCACTGTTTTGATTAATTTGGCAATACTAGGTACTGTGTGGAAATAAAAAATGTGGCTAACTAGCGAACTAGAATATTGATTATGAAATGCAATAATTAATTTATTTGCGACGTTGCCAACTTTTAGGATAAACCCTCTTAATTAAAAACCATAATAAATAAGGTGCTACGGCGCGGCGTAGTAAGGACCTATATATAGGTACCATCGAAGAAGTTCATATCTAACCAGTTTGAAAACAAAATCCCGTGAACACGATGACCACATCTGTTACCGGCCCGGTTCTATAGCCGCCGAGCGCTGCAAGCAAGAATAGTCCTTACGGGGTGGTTATTTATGAACTTCTTTGATGGTACATAATTCTTACTACATGCACGGTCTTCGTAGGTACCTACAGTTCCATATTTACGAATTGAAGGGTTCTTACTTTTTATCACTGTGAATGATAATATCTGAGAAATATCCTGGCTTATTTTCCACGTTCATTTGATGAGCGAAAACAGGTGTTACCGGAAGTAGATCAAAATAGGCATTTTTCTTTCCACGTAGTTTCAGATAAGCAGAAGCTGTCATGAACGCTGAAAGTTAAATACTTACATAAATAAAATCAGTTCTAAAATGGTATACATACATAAATAGTTTAAATTACAATAATATACAGGATGTCAGGGACATCGACGCGAAAACTGTTACCATGCATTGAGTACGCACGGCTACACATCAAGCTATACATTTCCAGTATAAGCTGACCTCACATTTGTACGGAAATCCTATACAATGCGAGATCAGCATAAACTGGAAATGTATAGCTTGATGTGTAGCCGTGTGTACATGTTTCTGAACGCCCCTGCGTTTAAATTTTTCGTCGGTTATTTTAAAAAAAATCTGCTGTTCCATACATTTTGACCGCGTAGGTATTGCACTTTTCTATGAAACAGCAGATTGTATTTTTATTATTGAAAAACAATCAGCTGTTTCATAAAAAAATTCAATGCTGGGGTGTTCAGAATCATGTACTGAATGCATGGTAACAGTTTTCGCGTCGATGTCCCTGACACCCTGTATATTAATAACTACTCTTCCACAATATATTTTGTTTTTATTGTAAGTTAAGGTATAAAAACAAAATTGCTCCACAATTGACAGAGAAATCCGTGGATATACCTACCTACATAATCAAAAAAATACATAAGTACACTACGAATATAGAACTTCCTCCTTTTAGGAAGTCGGTTAAAATATTTAAGAACTTATAGAAAATGGAAAATGGAGGTAGTTGCCATGTCTACTTAAATAAAAGTTATGCTCTTACCCAAATCGGCCTTGTCAGTAGAAAAAGGATCAGGACGATCCGATAATGGTCCTGGGCTTCTGCTTTCATATTGTAAAGTTGCGTAGCAACCCAAGGCATCTTCTAGTAACTCCATTATCAACTCGTATAACTGTACCGGATGAGATGGACACATATATGTCACAATGCGAAGATCTTCTTTTTTTTGAGCCATTGTCGAAAGTAGTATTCAAAACCAATGTATTAACAAGACTAACCACTGTAAGACTCATGCAGCTTATTAAAGTGATTATAATGAGCTCATTTTGTTTATAAACGGTTTGCTTATTTACTATCGTAAAAACACGATAAACGCTGCACGCGTCGATCATGTAGGTACTGTCTATTATAGATTCTTTGGTAAACCGGCTACGGCGTGACGTGACATCACAAGCATGTAAGGTGCGCGTGTTTGCAGGTTATTTGATTACATTACAGCCAAGTTGTCCGTATACCTTTATGTATAGTAGAGGTAGGTACCTATTACATCCCCAGAGTTCCCCATTCCGCAATAAGTGCTGCTTTCGCCGTGTGTGCATGATGTAAATAGCATTGGACTTACCAAAAGTACCTACAATTATTATTTAGCATGGACTATGAATTTGAACCTATACTATCTTATAGTAGGTACCTTATTTATAAGGGGTTTGTCTAAGGTGTGATGGTACTTTCGTCAGACAAGTTTGCCGTAAATTATTCCAAGTCATACCGTGGTCACACCCATGTCGTGAGTCTACGCAACCAATGGAGCGCCATCTGTGTTATCATCCCAGGAACCAGTCAAATTCGAGATATATTTAGAAAAAGTATCAACTATACGGAACGACTGGTACAGCACACAAACATTTGTTATCAGTAATCTACAGATGTTCTTGTAACATACATTAAAAAAAAACTAAAATATCTATTGCACGCTTTTCCCCGCGGGTTCAGAGATAATAAACATTTTTTTTTCAGACATACAATTTTTGCACTTAGATCACTTGTAATTTTTATGCCATGAAATAAAAATCAAAACACTAGTGATCCAAGTTACTTTCTTAATTATTTTTTACCTAATTCCTTCCAAAATTATATGAAATTACGTTCTCAAGTTATAATACCAAAATGAGCATCATTATTAAAAACTGTACCAAAATACAAATTGTGAGTTGAATAAAACAAAACAAAGTTACGACACTTACGAGCCACTTAAATAGGTTGTCAAACAATATCAAAAGTGCAAAAAATTACAAAGTCTATTAATAAATTCGTGATATTTTTTATTTATATATATAACGGAGGAGGGTATGTGTCTTTTTCATTATTATCAGCCATATTTTAACTACTACGTAGGCGTACTGTGGGTAGTGTTGGTTGTTGCGCAATAGAAAATCTGTTCGCAGTTCAGATGAAATTTAAAATTACTATCAAATTAATTACACTAGCAATTCACACCCTGTAGGTACACGACGCAACTATTCGGAATGCGCGACAGTTTCTAAACATATTCACTCCTTTACTGCCATCGATGAACTCTGCGCAGCTCCGGCCGGTCCGAGCGTTATGTTGTAGACTCTGTCAACCGCCGCTAGGCGGCGCTGGCGGTCCCGATTAGTCAACTCAGTAACATATTTCCGACATAAATAATTACAATTTAGTGTAAAAGAACAGAGAACTTAAAATATTTTTAGCTCTCCTGTATTGCCTAACAGGAAACTCAATAAAATAAGCTCTCAAGTACAATAACATCATCATTTATTGAACTTACGCATTGATATCAATTAATTTTAAAACATAAAAATAATCCTTAAAATTTAAATAAATAGCATCATACATTCGACACTAGTACATACACTACAGCCAGTAATATCTTATAAATAAGGTACTTTTTTGAAAAAATGTGCCGTAATTTGCTCATCTTGTTACATTATGTATATCACACTACAGAGGATTAAAATGCTGTATAACATTCTAAGAGCATTTATACATTTCAGTCATTGCGGTCGATAGCAACTACGTGGTCTTGTTGAACATGCTCTTTTACGTCTTTATACATTTAAACAGGCTTGCGGAAGTTCTTGCCGGCGTATTTGGCGCCAGCGCCGAGTTCCTCTTCAATGCGGAGGATCTGGTTGTACTTGGCGAGACGCTCGGAGCGGCACGGTGCGCCGGTCTTGATCTGACCAGTCGACAGACCCACGACAAGGTCAGCAATGAATGTGTCTTCAGTCTCTCCCGACCTGGTCACAAAATGCCCATTATAATATCAACCAACCAACACTAGTGTATGTAAAAGAAGACATGTATTTCTTCAGCCTTTTTATTATTTTTATACAAATCATAAAATACCTGTGAGAAACCATGGTGCCCCATCCATTCTTCTTGGCCAGCAAGTGAGCATCAATGGATTCAGTAACGCTTCCGATTTGATTTACTTTCAAGAGCAAGCAGTTGCAAGCTTTCTTCTCAACAGCTGTGGCAATACGCTTGGGGTTTGTTACCTAAAAACCACAAAATTATCTTAATATTGAAGCACATATTTTTAATCATCTGATGGATTGGTAGTTGGCCTCTTTTATTTCCAGTTAGCTTTAAATATGGTTTTTTAGTGAGGCCTTAGGCTGCAGATATTTGGAAATAACACGAGGTGCTGCGCCCCAAAGAAATTGGGATGACGGCAGGAGAAAATGATTCGGTAAGGCTACAGTTTAAGTCTAAAACCTGCTGCAAGTACTCACAGTAAGATCATCTCCGACAATCTGGATGGGTGTGCGGGAGGTGAGGTTGGCCCACGCGGCCCAGTCGTCCTGGTCGAACGGGTCCTCGATGGACACCATGGGGAAGTCCTTGATGAACTCTAGGTACACGTCGGCCAGCTTCTCGGAAGACAGGAAGTCGGCAGGGTTAGACTTAGGGTTCTTGAAGTCAAGGTCATAGGTGTCATTCTTGAAGAACTCAGATGCTGCGACATCCATTCCAATTTCAATCTAAAAATAAAATGTACTTTTATAACTTGTGATTATAGTTTAACTTTGTTAGTAATAGTGCAGTGTGCACTGGTTGCTAGTGAGCCGTGATTATATTTTTACACAAAGGCGCGAGTTTATACAGGGTGGCACGGACATCGACGCGCAAACTGTTACCATGGATTCATAACACTGCGGTGAAATTTTTCGTCGGTTATTTAAAAAAAATCTGCTGTTTCATAGAAAAGTGCAATACCTAGGATTTTCTTTTTAGTTTGTTTCTGTATAGTGTGAAGGACTCGCATAAATATAATAGATCAATTACAGAAAGTCAAGTTCAATGTGTAGGACACACATTGAACTTGACTTTCTAAGTGAAAGTCCAACACAAACAGCTCATGGAATTCTGAATAGAGAGGTAGAATGTGCTGAACCAATGAGATTATATGTGTTAAGTTAATTAAAGAAGACAAATAAATTATGATAATAAGCAATACAAAGAAGACACATATTATGTTAAGCAATAGCCTAATACTAACCTTGCCAGTGTAACCAGCCTGCTGGATGGCATCTTGAATGAGGAAGAGAGCGTCCTTGTTGTTTTGGATATTGGGAGCAAATCCACCCTCATCACCGACGGCGGTGGAGTCCAGACCAAACTTCTCCTTGATGATCTTCTTCAAGTGGTGGTAGACCTCGGTACCCATGCGCATCGCTTCGCTGAATGAAGTAGCGCCTAGGTAAAAGATTAAATGTTTTTAAAGCTGTTAATTATGTAGCTTTTAAACTACTATGAATTCATTTTGTGGACATTGAAGAGTGTGCTATAGTGTTGCAGGTGGATTGTATGATTCATTATTATACATACAATATACAATAATAATAACCTGTAGGCAGGATCATGAACTCTTGCATGGCCAACTTGTTGCCGGCGTGGGAGCCACCGTTGATGACGTTGAAGGCAGGTACGGGCAGCACGATGTCAGTGTTGCCAGCCAAGTCTGCCAAGTGCTTGTACAGAGGCACGCCCTTCTTAGCAGCGCCGGCCTTGGCGACGGCCAAAGACACGCCGAGGATGGCATTAGCACCCAACTTTGACTTGTTTTCGGTGCCATCCAAGTTCAACATAAACTGGTCAATCTGTTAACAAAGTTGATTTTTATTTATTTTACTGTTTTATTAAGATATGGTACAAAGGTGGAATTAATCATTTAAGTGTGGTATGTATACAGTCAGGTATGAGATAAGTAACTTTTATCTAAATTTATTTATTGTGTTTGCTTTGATTGTTTCTGAGGTGTTTAGTGTATCATTAAAATATTTTACTAAAGAAAATTTCTTTGTGACTAACTATATTTAATAACCATAATATTTGCAGTTTTTACTGATTCTTATATCTCTGGTTTGTCATGAGTTTATTATAATGTCTTCCGTCATTATGTGGACCATTGCCCCATTCACAAGCAAAACCTCACAAAAGAAAATATTTTAACAATACCTAGTAATTTTCTAACAAGATTATTTGCTAGTAAATGTAGGTGTTTCCCGTTGGCCATAGAGAACCATTAATACCCTGGCAAACCTTAAATATAATATAAATTAACAACAAAAGAAAAGATAAGTAAATAAGTATAACGATATTAAAAAAACAAATGCTACAAGTACCCCAAATAAATACAGATAAAACCTTAAACTTCTAGAAAGTAGCTTTGTGTGTGATCTTGAACTACTAAGGTCAAAGTCAAGGTTAAAATAATGTTATCCTTATCACAACATACCTCTTTCTGCTGGGTGACTTCAAGGTTCTGTTTGAGCAGCTCAGGAGCAATGCTTTCATTGATGTTCTTGATGGCAGTGAGGACACCCTTTCCATGGTACTGACCCTTGACATTGTCTCTCAGCTCTAGAGCCTCGTGGACACCAGTGGAGGCACCAGATGGGACAGCCGCGCGGAACAGGCCCAACTCAGTTACCTATATAACATAATACAATGAATTCCAGAACATTTAATTTGCCTTAGGCTCTCTAAAAGAAGTTTTGGTCAGTGGCGTCTTTGTGGTTTTAGTGTGATTGTAACTAAAATTTTATAGTGGGATGTTATTCTGATTAGATAAAATCCTTTACCAATAAAAGCAGGTAGGTTGGTTTTCATATAAGAATAAGAACCTACTTTACCCACAATATTTGTGGTTTGAAATAGTGAGATATTTATTTATAGGAAGGAAACAACTATAACATGAGGAAAAGCGATGCTGTAAACATGATTAAGTATACATACCAGGTCAACCTCTACAGTGGGGTTACCACGGGAGTCGAAGATTTGACGAGCTTTGATGGACTTAATCGGCATTCTGAACATATAAACAAACAAGTTTCTGATTATAGTATAAATTATTGTTCTAATCATATTAAAATATTTGTTTCGATTAACGATATTAACAATGGATCATTACCTACCCCAATTTGTTCATGAATAGGTGGCAAGGTCAACTATAGGTTGAGTACCATGCTATTCTCGAACAGTTTCTTAACGAGTCATTAATAAGATATTAATCATCAGTTGTACAAGTTACTAAACATGATAAATTAATAATTACTTAACTAAAACAACTGACGTATGCAAAAATCAAAAGATTACATAAAATGGGCATTTTCAATATTTTTTACAGAAAACACTGGCATATCTTAGAATGATATCAAAACAAGGCCATTTATATATTTTTTTTGTATGTATATAGCTACTTACTTGCTAATAATTCCGTAATTTCAGCGCACAAATGAAATTGTAAATGCACAAAATTTGCCGGATCCGCCGGAAAAAGTACCTAGAGTTTATGACTTTGTCCTTCACAAGGTGAAACTAGAGGTAAAAACCGGAACTTTCCAAAAAACTACTAAAGGTGAATTTCGCCAAACGAGTTACGAACAAAACAAGAATATGAGATTTGTTTCATGTGACAAGTTTCGAAACATCTAGATGTGAAAATCTGTCGTTCCTGTCAAAAATTGTATGGAACATTGACAGAAAATAGAGATTTCAACATGTTTTGCTGTGAATGTTTCGCCAGTGCAAACGTACAATTATATTTTATTATCAAGTCAGTTGAAAGACATTTCACCGCAACGCCTCGCACAATGATACTTTTGTTTCAAATATCGTAAATACGGTTCACAAAAATGTTTCGATTTTCCTCCATAAACAGTTTGTCACTGACCACTACTCTAATCTAAACAACTGACTCACTGTTATGGCGTGTACGCACTAACGAAAAAGAACATGGTGAACACGAACATCGAACACGAATCATCGAAGTTCGCATGTGCGGGCACTAACGAACATCAAACAGTGTTCGTAAAAACTATCGTGACGATCCAATTTCTTTGTTCTGCATCGGTGTTCGGAGAAATTTGATGCAACAATGGTGCCGTTTCTCTTGTCACAAATTAGTCACTAAAATTTTGTTTATTCCTGTCAAACTCCGATTTCCTATTCTGAAATAGACTAGAGTGATACAACTTAACTATATTTTAGTTTGACAGCACTAAGATAGTACTGAGTTTTTAATTTAGTGAAAATGGCCGTATTGCTATTCTGAATTTGACGTTTTTCACCTAAAATTATGATTGTAAAAACCAAACCAGGCGATTAAAAAGGTCAAAAATTGTGGCGGGATAAAATACGTTATCATGAACTAAAATTCACACCAACATCTCGACTTCATGTGCAAAAACAGTACTGTATTTATTTTTTCTTTTTCTTATATCTCGAAAATGGTGTGTCCTATCGCAAAAATAATGAAAATTTGGACCCCCGATATAGTGCCCTTAATTTACTTTATTACTCAATATGTAAGTAATATTTTTTCATATTTTTCATACAAAAAATTAAAAATTACATAAATAACACGTCGAGGCTACACCGCCTGCGCGTCTCCTAAAAAAAAATCACGGGTTAGGGCAAACCACGGGTACCACGTGGATTCGCGATTGTAAAAATCGATTTTAGTTGTATCAAAATTATTTTTAAATTTAGAGAGAGAAAGAGAGAGAGAGAGAGATATGTTGTTTTGTACGCCATTTATGGCAAAACATGCAGATCTACCTCTTATTTTAAGACCTCGCACATATTTTATTTTTGTGTATACTCATGTTTTACAATAAATATATTCTATTCTATTCTAGAGAATATTTGTTTTTGCAGAATAGCTTTAAAATAAAAAGTAAGGAATTTTAGTGATCGTTTAGTTCGGTGTATAAGAGAATCGGCACCAATGTGAACATTGGCGAATCCATGGCTACTAAACAGAGCGGGATGGTTGACTGTGAACACAAGTCGAAGTCAGTCGAACTGTCGTTGTCGTCTCGCTGAGCAACAGAGAGCGCGCGAAGTATAGTTCGCCATATCTCGACAATGTAGCCCCAGCATTAGTGGTACGCATACGCGAATAAAGTGTCCGATGTTCGTGTTCGTTCGAGCGTACACGCCTCTAGAGATTTTATTGTTCTTGGTCACTGACAGGACAGGACAGGACTGACACTAAAGGTGTCACTGTCACCAGTTCAGTTTTCACTTTGACAGACTATCCCCGCATTCCGAGTTAGGCTGTAATCGATTTGAGCGTGCTAACGGCCGTTTCGAATAAGCCTTAGCGCGATAACGATGAATTGTGAATCGTCATAGATGACGTCATGACATGCGCCATCTTGCAATAACGCCGACCATGCCTTTTACTAATATCACCGTGAGCGCTGTCAAAGATGACAGTTGTGCTGTTTTGTTTTGAGTCACATCATAACTTTAGACAAACGTGGCATCTTAGAAATTGTGCTTCTGACTACTGTGGCCACCTAACCAACGAAGAAGAAGAAATGTGTAGTATAAACACAAAGAAATATGATAAGCAAGTTTTGACGTTGAGCGAGCACCGTGAAAGCGTTCACGAGCGTTCTGAATTGATGACAGCACTCAGCTGTCATAATCGTGATATCTAACTCGGAACGCCAAATATTGATGTCAGCGCTGTGAGCGATTACGTTCTTATTCGGAAAGCGCCCTAAGTCTTGTGTTGTTTTTATTTTTTTATCTCTTCATTCTTTTGTTCATAATTTTATTTCGGTCTTCAGATCTAAAAATGAGTGATACAGAATCTAAATCAGAAAAGAAGCCCATAGTGATTAGAAATGCCACTGATTTACAAAGGCTAAAATTAGAAAAACTGATGAAAAATCCAGTGAGTACGAATTAATCACAGAATAGGAACCAAATGTTACGAATTCTGTTCCAAGACTCACATTAATGTATTTAATTAACAGGATAAGCTAGTGGTGATCCCAGAACCACCAAAATCAAAATCATTAGCTGCGCCACCTGACTTTGTCCGCAATGTTATGGGTTCGAGTGCTGGCGCGGGATCGGGAGAATTTCATGTCTATCGTCATCTCAGGCGAAAAGAATACGCGAGGCAGAAGTTCATCCAAGAGAAAAGTGAAAAGGTAAATGGGTCATAGCGAAAGCAATTTTTTGGACTTTTAATACAGAAATAGGAGATAATTTGTCGATAAAAGAAAAGCTAGAGGATCAGACGAATAGAAGATGGCAGAGCGAACGAAACAAGATCGAATAATTTTATACTTCGCATACATAGACTTATAATTTTTTATACGTCTATGTTTGCATAGTAAAAATTTTGTTTTGAACATTTATACAGAAATAAGAATTACCTACTTTGTTGACCTATACAGCATAGTCTGAAAATGTAGGATGCAAGAACGAGCGAAGCAAGCTCTAAAATTTTAGCACCCCATCCCGCATGTAAGGTTTTATTCATACATAGGAATTACATTGTTGAAATGTCGACTTACACAGAGAAGTCTGAGAAACAAGAGAAGGTTGCAAGAGCAAGCATAGCAATAAGCACCATACATTTACATTTAACATAGGCCAACTGCAAACTGCCTTTTAGCCGAACCTGTTTTGGTCTTGTTTGGGATTTCATTAAAAAATCTTTTTAGAGATTTGGGGGCCTGCGGCGGACCGCGACTTTTATTATTCGTAGGCCTATGGTTACATTTTATGCTGTAATTTTGTGCCTTGTTAAATAACTACACCTTGTACAATATCTAACATTTTTAATTCTTATGTTTTGCCCAACCAAAGATATAAACAGTCATCTTCTTTATATGCTGTCATTTTGCAATTGTTTCAGGAAAAACTTGAAGATGAATATCATAACAGAATAGAAGAGAATCGGCAAGCAGCTGCTGAGAGGACAGCAAAGAAACGAGCCAAGAGGCTAAAGAAAAAGAAAATTGCAAAATTGAAAGGAAAGAAGCCAAAGTTAGAAAATAAGCAGAATGCATCATCACAGTCAGACTCCAGCGGTGAAGACGATGACAAGGAAGATAAGGAGAAAAATAAAGAAATTACTTCAGCAGTTGAAGAAACTACTTCATGATACAAGATAGTCTTATGAAATACTATAATAATAAGGAAATAAAGTATTTACAAACTTTACGAAGCTTTTTAATTAAATAATTAATTTTATTTTTAATAACATGGGAATAACTTAATACCTAATTAATCTTTTATAACAAAACATAACGTTAAAGTTTTATAATAATTAAAATCGGTTAAAGAATAAAACAAAAGCGAGAAATAACACATTTTTAGATCTCTTTTTAGAGCTCAAATTGTTTCTGAAAAGTCATCGTAATTAATTTTACTTTCAAAGAAGTAAGGAGGCAGGGGTGGTATTGTAACAGTGAAGCTGTCGTGCTCCGGTATGGCCATGTGCGTCCAGGATGCGGTGTAGTACAGTGTGTCCCTTCCTTCACCAGCACAACATGGAATTACACTTACTCTGCAACAACAGGGGATGATTTAGAAGGAAGTTTGGACAACAATTTATTCTGTTCATGCTAACTGACCATTGCCGAGAATTTGTGACAAGACAAAAGGTTTGCCTCTGCATGAGGTTTATTTTTTTAATACAATTTAATACTTAAATGATGATAGATCATAGTGCAGAACAGGGGCTAAAGTAGAATGAGTGTGAACATGCACAATGTTATCTTGTAGTAATTACATTATTTTATTGTACCTACTGGTAAGTAAACATCAGCATCAGCAACGTGAAGGAAACTAACACAATCGCAATAATAAGAAACCACAGAGAAAAATCCGTCATTTTAAACAATTTATTTTCTTTAAGTACGTAACGTTCTTTTACAAATTAGGTATAGGACAGATTATTAGTTATGAACAGGTAGGTAGCAAGTTAATTATTCTTTACTTACTCACTTTTATTGGTTTTTCGTGTAGAACGTCATAATACAGGTATGGAGGAAAGTGAGGAAACCTTCATAAAATAGATAAGTTTTATAAAGTATTCGAGCCTTGCAGGTAAGTACTATCCTATGGATAGTCCGTAGGATGAACTCGTCGGTATCGGCAGCATTGTAACGCGCTCACGAACGACATTAGTTGTTCCTGCTACTGCTAATGCATGTATGCCCAAGACGCCCTTTACTCCTCCTGTCTTGGGCGTACCGCGTACGTGTGGGGTATCAGCGATTGTCTTAGACGTTCCTGCTTTACCTAGATAATGTAGATAGCCTGTTAAATAGTACGATTCTGTGAAATTTGAGAAGATCGTCATAATAAAAGCTCTTTTTCGCTGGTCTAGTGGTCGCAAGTAAGCGCCACTGCTGATCATGTGAATCCTTGGTTGGTGGGTTCTTGGTCATGTGAATCAAAGTCGTCTGGAAAAGCGAACCTACTCATGTTTGCCCATTAGAAGTTTCTCTGTTAAATGGGACTAATTCAACATACCTGGCTAAATCGCGACGTTTTCTTTTACCGATTTAAAAGCAGTGGTGATCAAATAAATTACACTAAGTAAAGTGCACGTCGGTAATTACGTAATATATGATCAATCTGAATCATTTTGAAACAGATTGCTAATCCATTGCTTCATAAGTTCGAAAATAAAATCTGCTTGACAACGTAAATAACGCAATGAATGTTATTGAACTGTCAAATGAAACAGATTAGTCGTAATCGTTTACGAAAATGTATTGCGTAGTTAGATAGCGGGTCTGCCTGGGCTCGATCCTACGATCCTTTGACTTACGATTCGTTCATCGGGGCCGCTACCACAATCCTCCTTAAATTATCCTATGGAATTAATTGTAGGTACTTTTACAAGAGATTCAAACAAATCTGCAATCGCGCAGTCCTGAAAATTAGCAAAACATGTAGTCGTATGATTGCGTGGTTAGGAAATTCGTGGAAATGAATGATAGTTTTAGTAGGTAGCTTGTACATTTAAATAAGATTTATTTATTTAGCTATATTCATTGACATTCGCAGATACAAATATTCTGCTTTAAGAATGTGGTAACTTTCTTGAAGATAATGATCAAACAGTTTCTAAAAGGTCCTATTTTTAGAAAAAACCCTAACGTTAAATATGTTGGAACAAATCTGATATAAACGTCGATACAGTCAAGTTACTTACAGTAGATGGACGGATTGTGTATGTATCTGATTACAATGGTTTCTGAATAGGGGCTGAGTTGCATGAGCACGTGCAACACATTGTTACCTTGCAGTACCCCATCATTAATGTAAATCAGGGACCGAAAACCTTTATAAATCACGGTACGTCTCTTAAGAATTTTATTTACTTCTACGACTAAGGTTACCACTATCTAGGTAAACAAGAAGATGTTACCTATAATTAGGTTATCGTTTTAATACGGGTCACCTACCTAAAAATGACCTTGATTACGAGAATTTGTAAGGACGGCAATTTGTTGGCAGTAGAAAATAACGCCGTGATTGGTCGGCGTTCGCCGGCGCGCGGGTATACTTGATTCCTCAGAGTAATATGTTAGTTATTACTCTAAGCTCGATTCTTTGACATACCTACACACAGGCGGTGCGCGTAAGATAGATAGAATATTCTTTATTATGCACACCATACAAATTACAGAAATAAATTTAGAAATGTTACATAGGGTGACACAATGGGCGGTCTTATCGCTAAAAGCGATCTTTTACAGACAACCTTTGGATGGATTAAAGGGAGAAGGAGAGACAATACTGCAAGTAAGTAAGTGCTGTAAGTGTCGCCTTTTGACTATATAATGCTGACGGCACGTGTAAGATATGAGGTTATTTTATATTTCGGTAACCGGTATTAATACTGGTTGTATTCAATTTAAGAATTAAGGTAACCTTTAAAAACACCTGTAAAAAAAAAAAACGAAAAAATATACCCGTATTGATCATACCGGTTTTGGTCCCTGGCACTGAAAACAATCGCTGTTTCTTTCCTATACGTTCGTAATGACGATTATTTGACGAAAGGTAAATAGGTTTTAAATGTAATGGGTGGAGACATAAATTAATGAAATCAAACTTGGAATAGTTCTTACAATTTTATTAGAACTGAAATGAATACAGATAAATGTTAATTAAATCTAAAGATTAAGCTAGTTTTATTGAACAGAAGCCATAACGCTGTCCTCATTCTTCTTGAGTATGACGAATCCTTCCATGACAGGTGAAAGGGGGATGTACTCGTCGGTAGCAAGTTCAGCGCGCTCGCCGAACGATAGTAGTACGGGCGTCGTGTGCGTGTGGGAACCAGCGATTGTTTTTGGCGTTCCTGCCTTACCGATAACGTCGACAGCCTGCGAAATAATGAAAATCTGTAAATCTGAACGGATGTTGACAGCCAGACGAATGTTAACATGAGTTTTACGTTATTTATATTTATTCATTCACAACGATTTTATCAAACTTTTGGAACGAAGTTCCTTATCGCGCGTTACGAAAGGGGACGAGGAGACGGAAAAAATTAAAATCAAAAGTTGTAACGACACTTTTTGCTATAGTTGTAAGCCGTGCGGCGTGCGTGTGTTTGTCTGTCTGTCTGTCTCTCTCTCTCTCTGGACTTCGTTCTATCCGGGTGTCCCTTGACACCTCTCAAGTTTAAAAAACAATCTAAATCGACCAGTTGAGTTGGCGTGACAGATAATTTTACAAACGTGCATAGCCTAGAATTTGTTTCCTTTCTTAGCTGCCTATTTTCTTACCTGTCCGACGCGCACGCTGACGTTCAAGGGCTGCAGATTCTCGTCGAGGGTGACGAGCCAACGGGGCTGCATCGCCGTCGCCAGTACGTACAGCAAGTAGTGAGACTTGCCGAGGATTACTGTAACACAAGGCTTTGTTTAAGAGACGCAGTAAACTATTCATTTGGAACTCTTCGTCTGTCAGCGGGCTGTATCTCATGAAACGTAATAGGTAGAGAGTTTTTTTTTTTTTTTTAAAGTTTGTGTACTTTTATTGCCTTTCTATTGTTTTTTCAAATTGTACTCGCTGCTTTGTTTCGTAGACGGAAGAAATGTTTGATAACGTTTAAAATCATTAATTGGGCTAAGGCATAGACACTACCTCCTCTGCATACATATAAACAAAAACTAAAAATAATTAATTGCCTCGTACGGAGATCCATTATCCAATAGACGACGTATATTTAGTGTGTTCTTTATGACTCTAGAACAGTTAAGCGGACTAGGTTACTAAATATACGTCGTATATTGTATTTTTTTTAAACTAAGCAGTTTACTGTCACAAATGAGACCATTGCATTTACAAGAATTTGGTACATAGACACAGTTTATATTTATTTTCTACTTACTGTTCTTACAATCCAAGAAGGCAGTTAGCACAACGAGCAGGCCGGCGAGCGCAGGCTGGTTGATGAGGCGTCGGTCGGCGTGCGTGGGACACAGCGTGACCGTGCCCTTGCCGGCGTGGCACAGGCCCTGCGCCAGGCGCACCATGAACAGGTGCACCGGAGACTTGCCGTGGTACAGCGCTAGCGCGCGCAGCATTGTTGCCAACCTTATAATAATAATCTTTATTTGAGACACAGTCCATAAAATTGTTACATAGAAGTCGTTAGGGTTGTTATTACTACACGCAAAAGTAAAAAGGTACTCGTATTTCCTATTTCCCTATGAATAAGTCAAAATATTTAGTTTAGTATTTTTGTTGGTAAATAGCGTTTTTGTCAAGTTCGAATAGTCTTTAGTATTTAGAGTCGTGTGAAGCCTACACGTGGATATCATCAGCACGGTATCAAGAAGAGCAGTAAATACGAGAAGAGTGAATACACTCAGATTGAGATTGAAACAGCATGTTACAGAATATTACTGTAGTAATGTTCTTCAAACATTCAACCAACATATCTTTTTTTTTTCCATACTTCTCTATTAACCTTCACGATTGTTGGATGTTCTTCAAAGATTGCCACTTCTAATATAGTAATAATTTATTTACTCTCTTTTGGTTTATTACATGTCATTATTAGTAATAATATGTCAGTTTCTCGAACGGAAATTAAGAGCATTTATTCTGAAAGTCGTCGCAAATAGATGTCAAATACTTCGCTGTTTTGATTAATTTGGCAATATGTAGCCATATTGCCAAATTAATCAAAACAGCGAAGAAGAAACTAACTAGAATATTAATAATGAATTGCAATTATGACACTGAATTTGAGGTTGTAACCGTTTTACGTGTAAACAAGGCATTTGGAAAGTTTCCAAATATTTTTTTCACATCTAAAACTAAATATTCGGTGTTACGATATTAATTATTGCATTTCATAATCAATATTTTAGTTAGTTAGCCACATTTTATATTTCCATACAGTAATATTGCCAAATTAATCAAAACAGGTAAATATTTGACAGCTATTTGCAACGGTTCCAACTTTTAGGATAAGCCCTCATAATGTAACAAATTGTCAAGCGCGCCGTAAACTGCTGTGATTGCGATTTTAAACGATTTATCAACAGCCAATCACAGCAGTTTACGCGCGCTTGACAAATTTGTCACATTAATTTTGCGATATTTTTCGTCCGAGAAACTGGTCCTATGATAGTAATATACATTTGAATTTAAAATGAAACGTAAAACAATGTTGTAATAGTAAAGAAGCTTACCTAGCGTTGTTAGTACCAGCACCAACTAGTCCCATGGCGAAGATGGCGTTGTAGGCGACGTCGTTATCAGAGTCGTGTGAATACTTGTTGAGTACGTCGATGACGGCCAGCTGCGGGTTGGAGATGGAACACAGTGCGATGGCCAGGGGCACCGCCCGCCGCACTGCCGGCTCGCCGTAACGACCCTGATTAATAAATAGAGGATTTGTAATTAAAATCATTGCTCTTATATTGTTCTTAAAATTTACATTGTTATTAATAATTGTATGTGGTGTTATATTGTGTTCTTGTTGCTATGGAGTTTTTTTTTAACATACTTTTCCTTGTATCGATCGTATTGTGCAAATTCTATTATCTAAAATACTCGTAATAAATAACAATATAATAGGTATGCATTCAATTACTTACGTTTCTTATTAGCTCCATATACTGTATCTAACTAGGTACCAATGTTTTATGTTTTTATTTTATTATTTTCTTTATTACAGTTCTACACGTAACAATTACATTTTTAAATCTATAGGTAGATAGAAAAAAATAAAGCTGAAGAGTTTGTTCGTTTGAACGTGCTAATCTCTGGAACTACCATTATGATTTAACATCACGCTGTGACCCTTAAGAACCGAACAAAAAGAAGAAAAAAAAAAAACAGTAGTAGTAGTAAGTAGTTTCGGAGATAATGGATTTGTAAATTTTTATCAAGTTTCTTAAATATCTTTAAAAGTATTTATTATCAAATTATAAAAAAAAAATGAGATTCTCGCAACAAGCCCTTTCATTTGATGCACGGTACAGTTTGTAAAACTTTTTTTTTTTTCATGTTTGGCCCGTAAAAGGTCACTCTATATTCAAAATTCATTTATTTCCGTCACGTCCGTGTTTGAGTCACAGAAATACATATGTGTACCAAATTTCAACTGAATCGGTCCATTAGATTCGGAGCAAATTTGCTGGGACAGACGGACAGACGAGTGATCCTATGATGGTTCAATTTTTTTCCTTTTGAGGTACCGAATCCCATAAAGTCAGAAGTACGAAGCTATAGGATATATTTTATGTCAAAACAAGAAATTTCACGTGGGTGAAGTCGCGGGCAGCAACTCGTATTTTTATAATAAAAACATTCAAAAATAGTAGTCCACCGATATCGGGAACAGGGTCTAAGCTACCGGTGGTCAGGGCTGCTGAGAGAGGAAGCTCCTAACAATATGCGCAGTTTCCAGAAGTACCGCTTTCTGAATCAAGCCCTTGATCCAACTGCCTAACGAGAGCCTCCTTAGTTGTTGGTCGAGGCTCTTGGGTATTAAGAAAAAAATTGTCAACAAAATAGCAGTAATTTAAACGTTAATAATAACAATGGTGTTATTATTAACGTTTAAATTACTGCTATTTTGTTGACAATTTTTTTCTTTAATCTAATTAATATTTTCAAAATGATTTGTGCTTGATTATTTTCGAAAACAATGTGAATTGTTACTGAAGTAAATAAATTGAATTAAATAATCAGCTCCGGCTAGAATTTAGAACGAGTTTTATTTTTAAGGTATTATTATTATTTGTACCAGTTGATGGCTCGAAGTCATGGTTTTATATATTTAGTTTTATTTAGTTGTTATAGTATTGATATTTGGTTCTATTGACTAATGAGTTTGCCGACCACTGGAGTAGGGTAACCTTAACATTCTAATCTCAGTCTCGATCTGTCTAAAATCCACAAATTTTCCTAAATTGTTGATAAGTTTTGACACTGATTGTTGCTGTAATGAGGTTGGGATTTAAATTTGTTTTTTTTTTTGTAGAGAATTAGCCTTCTGATGTTCAACACAGGTGCATTGCCATCCCAGATGCATAGCTGAAATGTCTCATTTTTCTGTAATCACGCCTGCAACCATTCCCTTCCAACTGCAACGCTGCTTGATGGTAGTGATAGGTACAGAGTAGGAATACTATACCAATCGAGCTCCGCTACTACAGGCCCTTTTTTTTATTTTATTTTTTTATTTAAAAACGTTGCCCCACTCTAAGAATTTCTTCCTGTATCGTGAGTGCGTTTACAAACATAGAAACTCACATACACTAACACCCAGACCCGGAAAAATTACTTGCAGATCATACAAATATTTGTACCGTGCGGGGATCGAACCCGCGACACGTTGCGCAGCAGTCGATCACTTAGCGCCAACCGTGTCGCCCTTCTTCCTTACACCTGATTTACACATTGCGATTTGCCTATGGCATAACATAACTTAAAGCAACAATAAAAGTTGCACTAACTAAACAGTGTTTAGACAATGCAAGTCATTTGTTGTTGAAATTTTATTGTATCCCACAGGCAAGAAACTTGCATCGTGTAAATGGAGTTTTATTGACTTGTAAGGTGACTGCGTCAACTCACCAGCTGTCCGAATATCCTGGTGCACATCTCTGCGCCGGTCTCCTCGCCGAGCGCGATGACGGCGACTCCTAACGTAGCGACCGCTTGAATGGACGACAGCTCCTTGTTGGCCTCTTTCTCTTTTTCTTTCTCCTTGTTCTTGCTGTCCTTTGATGACTTGCCTGGTGAAAACGGTAGAATATTAAGTGGGAACGCTTGTATATGACAGTGAATTCTACAGTAACTCCATGAACTAACACAATCATTTTTCGGTATGCTTATTTCAGCAGCAGACTAGTTTGAATGACAAAGAGTGTGAGGACAAGATGCAATGCTGAAAATAATCAATCGTATTTCGTTTGTAATCTGTAGGTTACCTTTTGTGCTCTTATCGTCCTTTGAGCTGCCGGCTGTGCTTGAGCTGGAAACAGTGCTTTCCTTGGAATCTTTCTTGTCTTGCTTCTTGAATGCGGTGTCCTCGGTGGAAGATTGTTCATTCTAAAATACGAATAAAGTATAATATTATGCAAATGAAGTCTTACTTTTATTTAAAGTAACTATGAAATGGAGTACAGGCTCCAGAGTGCTAATACGCATATTCTCCAATCAATAAGTCCAATGTTTTATAAGTGCTAACGAAAAGGACGTGTATTAGTGTGTGAATGTTAGCAGTGATTCACATGTTATAAGTACTCCATTATTTCATACCTCCGTGTTTTAAACTCAATATAGTATTTTTATCACACGAAGCGACGCGCGCTTTACTTGTTGTTACCAAGTGTATAAACACGCTGTAAATGTGTCTGTTAGCGCAGGAGCTCTCGGTGCCGTCTGAGAAAATGACGAAGTCGGAAATGTGTGTGTGCGTCTTTATGTGCTGACGCTACTCGTCTTCACGCACACATTCATAGTTTGTTTGTTCACTTCGTTACCACAAGTAAAGCGCGCGTCACTTCGTGAGATAAAAATATTGTAATAAAGTACACGGGCGCAAATACTATACATCAAGCTTTAGATAAGAATGAATGACAGAGACGACGCTCGAGGCTCTAAAAAGGCAAACGTTTTTCAGAAACTATATATTATGTTCCATTTACGACCGGGTATACTGTGGATGGATTGTTTGAGAAATTATATTAAAGTAAAAGGAGTGAATAACAGCGTGACCGTTGACAGAGGAGAAAGGAATAAGGAAACTTGTTGCGCCGTCCCCAATTTACATGAGACAGGGCAGGAAGATGATGATACTGTGCAGTGATGAATCCTTACATCAGTCTCGTAATGTTTGGAGCAGATGTGCAGCATCTGTTGCACGACCAGCACGTCGCCGGTGCCCGCGTACGCGCACATCGACAGCGTGGTCTGACACAGCGACTGCTGAGGCTCTGGTAATACTTCCAACGCCGCCATTGTGGCTTCTGTGCGCTCCTTGCAACCTGCACATTAGAGGCACAAATTAATAGAGGGTCCAATTTAATTTAGCTAGCGAAACTCTGCGGACGTGATGTGTATCGATATCTAAACATGATAAAACTGTGTCGGCATCTACATTACCACATGCGAACTACGCTCAAAGACCTGACGTCACAACAATCAGTTTACCGCGCGAATAATATATATATATAACTTCCCATAATCATATAATCGTTGGGCAGTTGCCCGCCAGACACGACACCCGTCTGGTAGGAGGATCCTCCCTTTTCTAAGGATGTGTGAACTTTACACCCTGTTCTTCATACCTCTAAATTACAAATAAAAATATTATTTCATGATTTTGTATTAGTTTCAACGACAGCTGATTTTGTCGTTATTTGAAATGATCGACTGCCCCGTTGGTCTCGTGGGCGCAAACGCGACTGCTGAGCGTGGGGTGCTGGGTTCGATTCCCGGGTCGGACAGTGTTATTGGGATTTTCCATTAGGAATTTCTTAGTAACAGCCCGGAGTTTGGAAGATAGTGGTGTGATACCCCCGTGCGCACGTTAAGCCGTTGGCCCTGCGCCTGATCTCTCTGCAGTCGTGTCAGATTGTCGTCCCATCGGACTATGAGAGTGAGGGAAGAGAGAGTGCACCTGTGTCTGTACACCTGTGTACACACTTGCACTTTAATATATCCCGCGCCGAAGGTTGGTTTCCGCTGAGATTGATGGCTATGGCCGAAATTTGATCTGGAGGCAGTCCTCCATAACTGGTTTGTCTGGTTTGTTTTTGTTAATTTCACATACCCTATGGGTATCAATATCTAAATACGAAAAAATAAAAAGAATGGACGATCAACTGCAATCGATGACCCGAAAATAAATCACCAATTTTTTTCATATATATCGATACCAAGCCTTCGTGAGTTTCGCTAGCTTATTTTATCTGACCCGGTATAAAGGGAACATTACTAAAACCATGTCTACGCCTCTGCCTTCGCTTTTGTGGATTACTGGCGTGATGTTCCCCAATAAAAAATCTTAAATAAATATGAATTTATTTTCTTACCCAGGAAGCATAGTCCCAGTCCCAAATGCAAAAATCTAGCGTAAGTAGATGAATGTAAGTCCTTGTTGTCATCAATCAGACGTTGAATGATGGCACATGTGACCTGTGAACAAGCATTTTAGTTGCAATTTTTTTTTATAATACCAATGACCGATTGGTGAATGAATTTTTAATAAATAATTAATTTATGAAACAATCTTTTCAATCACATTAATAAAAATGTATGTTCATCATTTTAAAATAATAACTGCACTGACAGTATGTTATGCTTACATAGTGCATTTTCGATCATTTTTAAAACAGGCGTTAGAAACATTATAAATACTTACATCGCCATTACATGAACCGACAGCTATCAATCCGCAGGAAACGGCAGCAAGCGCACAGATCTCTGCGGGCGCGGCCGTGTCGCTCAGCACGGGTAACAAGTGCGATAGTACGTCCTCGCGTTGAGTTCCTGCGTATGCGATACCCAAGCCTGCGGGAAAATATTACTTAGGCTAGAAAAGAGTTAAATAGTATTTACGGCTTTACTTAGTTTCATAGACAGTTAAAATGAATATAATGTTGCTTGTTTAATCATAAGAGCTACACGACCATCGACCAACCGTTCCTACTACATGTCATGTACAATGTCGATTGATGAAATCGGTTTTAGAAGTCATTAATTTTGTTAATTATATTTACAGACAATTGAATAAATGAATTATAAACTGTATTAAAACAAAATCCTTACCCAAAACACTTCCAATCCTGAGATTAGAGCTTGAATGCAGCACATAATCTGACAAGAGCGCAAGCGCCGGGTCGCACTCGTTGCGTACGCCGCAGTTGACCAATCCCAGGGCGAGTAATGCGCCAGCCTTGATGTGTTCGTCAGCAGTGTATAGGTATTTGTCGATGGGTGTTAGACCACCATCCACATCCCATAAGTGGATCATACCCAGAGACGCAGCTGCTGATAACATGCCTAGAAAAAAGGTGATATTTATTTAAAGGTGTTTATTATTAGGTACTGTGTCTAGGTAATTCGACTCTAGTAACTTCAAAATATCATTTTCAAAATCTTGAAAAATGTACCTTAAACAAAATTGTAACAAAATGGATAGATATTTAGATAGAACAGTCCTTATTATATTCTACACCGTAACAAATAAGAACTTTTAAGAGTTACAAAGGCTGTAAACAAAATGGAACCCCCATTTATTTTACTCCCTATTTGTGGGGAGGGGGGGGGGGGGTTTAATAAGTAACATCATACCATGATCTTTGTTCTTGTACATCCACTTATTGCCATCTTCAGTAGTAACAAGCTTGTCCCGTCCAAAGCCAGCGTTTACGAAAGCGTTCACAAATGTAGCGGATAAGTTCTGTCTAGCCGAGTCCACTGGGTGCTCAGTCAAGAGAGATGGGCGCAGAGCAGATCCAGCTGACTCTAGCCACGTCTTGTACACCTCCTCTGGAGTTTTGGGCTCCATGATGTCGAGCTAATAAATAAAGACAAGCATTTTTTTAATTGTTTGTATATGAATTATCTCCAATGTAGCTAGGGAATGCAATCTCGAGCCTTTTTTCGACGAGATTCTTTTAATGTTACTTTATTTATAAAACATTACACAATTATCCTTAGTAGGTGTTGTTTTCATTTTAATTAAGTTTTCTATAAAAAAAGCACTAGTTAAAAACGTAGGAAAATCTCGATTGCATTAATCTCGAAAACGAGATCTCGACGGACGAGAAATCGGCCGATTTCGACTCGAGATTGCTTTCCCTAACTGTAGCCGTGCAGTGAGTAAATGAACATAACGTAAAATCATTTTACAATGCTTTAAGTTGTTTAAAACAAACAAGACCTACCTCTCTTGCCAGGCTAAGAAAGTGATCATTGATGTGTGCATTGAGAAGAATTGTGCGAAGGTCTTCATCATCTACTTCCAAGGGTATGTATTGGCGCGCGAGCATGTAGCACAGCTGTTTCTTAACCAAGCTGTAAGGACAAAACAATAAGTTATACTGACATTGATCATGTCATAAAAGTGAAACTTCTTAGAGATAAACACAAGAAAATAAATCTATCTATACTTAATAAAATAATATAAAGAGGACAAATTTGTTTGTATGTAGGGGGTAACCTCCGGAACTGCCAGTCGGATTTGAAAAATGCTTAAAAAATATATTATGAAGAGGTAAAAGGACATCATTCAAGTTTCGAAAATTTTGTACCCAAAAAATAAAGAGCCGGCAAAAAAAAAAGCAGTTTTCTTGTGGAAAATAACACCCTCAACATTTTTTACTATTACAATGGAGTATACAATTAAATTAAAACCCTTCCGCTGCTATTTAATTTTGAAAATACTATCATATTTTGACTTAAAATGTTTTGAGCATTACATTAATGTTTAAAACGATAAACAACCTAGCTACCTAATCATCATTTCAGCTGGAAGACTTCCACTGCTGGACATAGGCCACCCCCAAACATCACCACTTCGACTGGTTCTGTGAGTCTCGCATCCAGCGGATTCCTGCAGTCTTTGCCAAGTCATCGGCTTGGTGAAAACCGCAGGAATCTCCACCTTGTGGGAGACCTTTCGACGGTTCGCCTTCCGGTACGCGGTTGCCCATCGGCCATCTGTTCTGGGTGGACATCCTCTCCATTGCCCTTTAGGCGTCTTTCAGCCTTCCAATGAGGCCCATTGTTAGCGACCACGTTTCAGGTCCATAGGTCATCACTGCAATACACACTCGTCACGACTGTGAGACGACAAGATATTGCGTAGCTTCCCGAACACTGCCCAGCCGAGTCGGATTCGACGATTGACCTCTTTTTCGAAATTGGATCTACCTAACTGGACAGTTTGTCCTAGGTAAAGGCAGTCCTCCACCACTTCGAGTGTAGATGGGTGTTACAGGGGCATTTTACATGACCTTATTTTTGCCTATGTTCATTTAAAACCTTCTCTTTCGGAAGCTCTACTGAAGTCATAGAGCATTGTACTGAGGTCCTCCAATATAGTAGTCATGGCTGGGACTATCTTAGCCATGACGTTGTCGCCCTTTTTAAAGAAGAGTATGATGGAATCAAACAGTTTCTGGGAGGCTTAAGAACGGATTTTCCACGGCCTAGCTGCCTGCTATTGTATAATAAAAAGATTTCCCTCAATCTTTTTCTCGTTATTTTTTTTAATACCTTATTTTACGTAATGCTCAATGATCATGTCCATTTCTACAATGGGCAATAAATGTTTGCGTCTTAAAACGAATGTCCAAAATATTGTTGGCAAAAATATGATTTTTGGTACCTACTTTCAAACTCAAATAGCAGCCAGGGGGTTAATTGTAGACTCGTTGTAATATTAAAAAAATGTTTATGATGTAATTTCCCATAAGAAAATAGCATTTTTTTTTTCTGGCCGGCCCTTTAATTTTTGGGTACGAAATGAATGATGTCCTTTGTATGTTTTGTATGTAGAGGGTAATCTCCGGAAGTACCAGTCGGATATGAAAAATTATTTTTGCATTGGATAGCCCAATTCTTGAGGAAGATTATAGGCTAAAATAAGTCATTTAAAGTGATTTGATGATGTCTAAATCTAATGATTATTTTTTTATGCAAACTTACGGATCAGTGCTGGAATTGAAGACTTCTTCACATTTGGCCTTGTCATGCAGCTGCATAGACACAAGCATAGCACGGGGGTATTCACCAAAACGTATGTATGTGTCTAGAACTCCTTGGAGGATCTGAGTGGACTCTGGCTCCACAACATAGCTAGCACAGCTGAAATACATATGATTTGTAATGTTACTGTACTAGAAGAGAAAAAGCTTAGATAAAGTATGCATTATATGATTAATTATTTTATGAATAATAACTACATGGTGTTCTTTCCACTTCTGCCTACACCTTCAGGAAAAACAGACATGAGGTTTCTTATGTAAGTAAGTAGTTAATCTACTTATTCTGGTTTTTACTTACCCAATCAAATATAAGCAGACTCTAGGATAGTTGCTCTGATCCATGTGCTGAGTCAGCAAGTCCAGTCGGTCTATCTCCATCAGTAAGTCACAGGCCTGAATCTCAGCAGAGTGCTTCATGTCAAAGGAGATCACATCTCTTACAAGGTTTAGTAGGGAATCCATATTCTCTATGTTCCATTCTTCAGCTATTTCACCTTCCAGTTGTCTGTTTTACACAACAAATATTTTTATTTAAAAAAAGGATATAACATTAATATTAAGTATTTATTTTTTAAACATGTTATTTTATAACCAATCAATCAATATCAATTTGGTGTTTGTAAACATACCTGACATATTCATGTCCCCAGTCACCTACATTAGACATAGTTCCAAGAAGGCAGTATTTGAGACATTCTCTTTTCTCAGCAGCTTCCTGTCAATCATAATTTAATTTGGATTATTTTATTTTATTACAAACCAAAACACAGAATATAAGGAATAAGACAGTTTATACTCACAGTGGAACCACTAACACCCATGGCAAGGACTGACACAACATCAGCACAGAACTTCTTTGTCTGAGCATCTTGAATTTTTTCATAAACTACTTTTAGTGAAGGATAGTGTTCCCTCAGGAATTTCAAGGGTTTTGGGACTGATGTCATTGATGTTGTCGATGTCCTAATAAGTTTGCTCAACATTTGCAAAGCCGGTAAATATAAATCAACATCTTCTCCCTGTAGATAAAACACAAAATTAGGTTAGAACTGTTTGATTCTCACCAGTCATGTTCATAACATTTTACGAAATAAGATAGATATACACACCAGCAGTTTCTCAACCAACATATTGAGCTCCTCTTGCAAACGTTTGTCTTCTTCAGACTGTAAAAACAACCAAACAATGAATTCTTATTCATTTGGAGTTAGAACGATTGATTTTATTTTTCTTATAATAAATTACTTACCAAGTCATCATTGGGAGCGGCTGCGGGTTCAGCTTTCTCTTTTTTCGGCTCCTCGATTTTATTCTTGACCGTCATTTTGTGTTTATTTTGGTTTAATTCTTTAGAAATGAAACGATCTCACTGTGAATCTCTGCTTTCGGTGATTTTACAAATTTTGACAAGTCACCATAGCATCGGGATACCTACCAGAAAAAAACTATTTCTACTAAGAAGAACTTATTTACAATAATCTACTATTGTCCAAATTTTTTTTTTTAATTTTCCTCGAAATAAAACAATAAAATGATAAGGTACAAAAATTTAATGATTGTTACAAAATTTTGTTAATAAATAAACATTTATGATCACACCTTTTAAAACAAATATGTATTTTGAAATGGTCCTCGCTCTTGATCTCGATCTCGCCTGATGAAAACCGAACAATGGATGAGGTCTACGGCAGTGCCGGATTAAGTCTATCGGGGGCCCGGAGTGGCAAACTAAATGGGGGCCTCCCGCCCAGATAAGCAGAAAACTAGACGAACGTAGATTAAAAGAGCGAGTGAAGCGAGTTCGAAATTTTAGCTCACTACCTCGAAAAGGTGAGGTTTTCTTTTGACCATTCATACAGAATTAGGATGAGAATTCTTTGTCGACTTATGCGGAAAAGTTGCAGCATAAAACAAAAAATATAGAATGTTAGAGCGAGCGAAGCACTCGAAAATATTTGCACTCCGAATAGGTAAAATTTTCGTTTGAACATTTATATACAAATAGGAATTACTAATAGAACAGTTTGAGAACGTAGGATGCAAGAGCAAGCGAAGTGAACTCAAAAATTTTAGCACTCTGCCCCGGATAGGGTAATCCGCAACTGGGGGGGCCCCTAACAAAAACTGCCTTTAGGTCGTGTAGCTCCTGTGTGCGCAGGAGCTCCGAAGTACAGTCTGTAGAAGACCGACAGACACGCAACATTACGCCGATGAGCCAGGCTGAGAAGCCTAGCCGCTCCAGCAGTGCCTCGTCGCCTATGAGCCTTTAGCTATGCGTTCCACCGAGTCAAGTAGGTACAGCAAGCTGGTATTTTGCTAAGCCATCCCATAAGTGGCTGCAATACTCCATACAGGAACGGACCCTATGCATTGTACAGATTTTGAAGCTGTGAAGTATCGCCTCACCTTATTTAGGATTCTTTTTGGGAAGGAATCCTAAATAACTCGATGGTTGAGCCGAAGTTGAGATTTGACGTCAAGTCCATACCCAAAAGCTCCAGGCGGTTGGTAACTGGTACAGATGCACTTCGGAAAGTAGGAGACAATTGAAACTGACTCTTTTTGGCAGTGAAAAGACAAACCTGTGTTTTCAGAGCGTTGAATTTCACCAGATTGTCGTCGCCCCACTGGGAAACAAGATTTAAGGTCTAATTCACTCGCTCCACCATGGCCTCTCTAAGTGTAGCTATTTCCTCTCTGCTGGCTATTGCATTGGACAGGTATCTTTCCGAAGCTGTGCTGTCATCTGCGTACGTTTTTCCCATAATATCAACACATATTATAGGTTTAGCGAAAGGGTCCCATTGGCACCCTTTGGCTACGGAACCCTAAAAAGACAAAGTGCCCAGTTAAACGCAGTGGATTGCAAAACGATGACACACAAAAACAAGCAAGGCAACGCTAGCGTGCACCGCTACAACTGAATAAGGCCAGGTATGCACGGGCGATTTTGTCACGCGGTGATTTTATTTCTTGCCCTGGATTTTCAACGCTCTGCTTAGCGCCGCACTGTGGATCGCGAAAAAGGCTCTCGAAGAAATAGAAGCTTAAATTTTAAAGTGTAACCGACACTTTAAAATTTTGCTTTATGGCTTCTAATAGACAATATTATGCATAAATATATCATAGGATACAATCAGTAGGCAAATTAGCACCTCAGAGATTAGCACCTTATATTTTTTTTGCAAAAAAATGTATAAGGAAGCTAATGCTTATATCTCCGGAACGTAGAGAATAACCGTTATATCCTTGCCGTTATATTTTCCACACGGTGATGTAACTATTTATTTATGGTGTTTTGGCTAATAGAAGCCATTTTAAGAAAAAAACCGACCCTTTAATATTTATCCCCTTGTCTACCAATAAACGTTTTTCTTTACTTTATAGCACTTGGTTGAAAAAAATGTATGGAGAAATATCAAAAAAAGGACATAATTCGACTTTGACACAAGTGCGACTAATTTCCTTTGGCACGATTATACCCCTTATTTTTTTGCATTTTTTGGCATATTGCACAATGCGCGGACGCGCTAGATTTTGGGAGAAAAAAAATAAAATGTGTTTTTAGAATATAAAAAAAGGTTTTAATCTATTTATAATTGACATTAGGTATTTAAATGGTTATTAATAAATTATAATGAACATAAATTTAGTAGTTACCGGTTAAACATAACAAATTTTATGGAAATTAATTAATATTTTTTGTAATTTAATAACGAGGATTGTTAAATAATGAGATCTTATGATCCATTGGCCATTATCTATAATAATGAAATCTAATATATCCTATTACTGAGATAATTAGATCTCATTAACTAACTACCCCCCTTCCTACATAGTTTTTTCAAACCTTAAGTATAAATCGTGTGCATTTAATTATTATTTTCAATTGACTTTGTTTTTTCAAAGAGTGATAACCTATTTTTCTAAAATGTCAGTCTGGCAAGCTGGGTAACTACTTTGCATTGCTGCAAACTGTTGTGTCTCAGTTCAATTTAAGTCTTTCGGAAGAAGACAGCGACACTTTAAAGGAATTTTGTCGAAGATTCAGCCAGGCTGTCATAAAAAGATGGAAGACTGCCAAAGGAAACTCTGAAACATTTAAGAAACAATACGGAGACTGGTTGGCGCTTATAGTGGATTGGCCATCTTGTATTGTTCCGCAACAAGCTGCAGAAGATACTATTACAGATTATCAAGCACCTTCAACCTTAAACGCTTAGTTAGTGTTCCAACAGATACAGATTGGCTATCTGTATCTGTTGGAACACTAACTAAGCGTTTAATTCCTGGTAAACCATTCGTAGAATTGTGTACTAAACAGAAAAAACGGAGGATTGAAGAACAGAATCAACAAGATAGTGACTAACTAGCTTATGCTACAGTAAGCAAGTTAAAGAAAGATGGCAAAGAAAATTTGACTGAAGTCATTGATTATTTAATGAAAAATCCTGAAGAGGTAGCAACATTTTCGCAACTAATTAAAACTCAGAAGCACAAGAAATGTACTTTTACTCCGGAGAAAGCGCTTGGATTGCTGCTATCACTTAAACTATCGAAGTGGCAATATATTACATTGCGAGAATCTACAATCCGCGAAGGTGCATCTGATATTTATCCATCGTATTATAAAGTGCAGCAGGCTAAATTAGTATGTTACCCTCCAAATGAGGCATTTAGTTTAACAGATACAATGGCCAAAGTATCTCTTCAAGCTCTTCTTGACATAACTGTGCAACGTATACTCAAAAGTCTACCAGATAAGTCGCCTCATCAGTCTTTAAATTTATTGTCAAAATGGGGTTTCGATGGGTCATCAAGCCAAAGTAGATATAAACAAAAATGGAAGAAGGAAAGACTGATGAAGCCATTTTTATGACGACTTTAGTTCCCTTAAAACTAACTGCTGCAGTTGGAAAGGAAGTAATTATATGGGAAAATCTTAAGCCATGTTCTACACTATACTGTCGACCTGTCCAATTTATATTCGTCAAAGAAAGTGAGTTGGTAGTGAAAGATGAAATTACTAAAATGGAAGCAGAAATAAAAACTTTAAGCCCATCCAAATGTGTTGATGGCATTGAAGTTGAACACAATCTCGTCCTGACGATGTTTGATGGAAAAGTGTGCACGTATCTATCAGAAGCTCGCTCCAGTGCTGTGTGTTACTTGTGTTTGGCGAAACCATCTCAGATTAACGATCTCGATGCAGTATTGCGTAAAGAAGTGTCATCTGATATGATCAAGTTTGGCTTGTCACCTTTGCATGCTCAAATTAATAGCATGGAGTGTCTTTTGCACATAGCATACGAACAAGATGTTAAAACTTGGTCTGTCAAAGAAGAACACAACAAATCCGTGATGCAGCAGAGGAAGAAACAGATACAAGAGAGATTTCGAAAGGAGTTAGGGCTTTTGATAGATATCGTGAAGCAGGGATCAGGGACAACCAATGACGGAAATACGGCAAGGAAATTCTTCGAATTTCCTGAAAGAACGGCAGCTATTACTGGCTTGGATGAAGAAATAGTGCGCAGATTCGCAGTTATTTTACAAGCAACTACATCAGGTGAAAACATCGATGTTGAAAAATTTCGAGCTTATACCCGTACGACCACAGATAGATACCTACAGTTCTATCATTGGTACTATATGTCAGCAACAGTACATAAACTGTTGATTCACGGAGCTGATATCATCAAAAATTCCATTGTACCGATTGGAAATCTGTTTGAAGAAGCATCTGAAGCGCGTAACAAAGACTTTCGCAGATACAGAGAGCACCATTCACGTAAAATAAATAGGACGAGCACGAATGAGGATATAATGAAGATGATGCTTCTGACATCAGATCCTTACGTTTCTGCAACACGGCCAATAATGCATCGTGCTCAACATAAAACAAAGATGAGGCAAGAAACCTTGGATCTTTTAATTGTTGAGCCGAAGCAACAGGATGACATCGAGTTCTGTGACATAGATGACATTAATTATGACACAGAATCTGATGAATCTGATATAGATGATGCTTGTAGCTTTAATTTTTTCTTTATTTGTTTAATTTTAAGATTTTTTTGTTGTTTAAGATTCTTTTTAATTATGAGTCCGCCATTCACACCTTTTTTATCTAATCAATATTAATTAATTCTTTTTTTTTTGTATTTTTCTCTAGATAATTACCATGTACCTAGAAAGTAGTTGTTATGTTGAATCAATTGCAATTTCATTTATATTCATATATTTTTTATAATCCTTTTATGATCATTTAGTACCTAATGTCAATTATAAACAGATTAAAACTTTTTCTAAAAACACATTTTATTTTTTTTCTGCCAAAATCTAGCGCGTCCGCGCATTGTGCTATATGTCAAAAAATGCAGAAAAATAAGGGGTATAATCGTGCCAAAGGAAATTAGTCGCACTTGTACCAAAGTCGAAATATATCCTTGTTTACATATTTCTCCATACATTTTTTTCAACCAAGTGCTATAAAGTAAAGAAAAACGTTTATTGAAAAACTGTATAATAGCATTAAATTCATCAATATACGATACCTCGCTGCGCACGCTGGGCGTCTACTAACACGATTGTACCTTATAAATATTGTGAACGAAATATCTAGTTAG
The DNA here is from genome assembly GCA_916701695.1 of Agrochola macilenta. NCBI lineage: Eukaryota > Metazoa > Arthropoda > Insecta > Lepidoptera > Noctuidae > Agrochola > Agrochola macilenta. The sequence continues at coordinate 14,802,988 of OU753562.1, forward strand.
GAAGACACAATGAGTGTAACGCGATCTCCACCTGGAACTCCCGCAACACTAGAGCTTTTGCCTAAATTCTCTGCGGCCACAACATATGTAACTGGAGCTGGCTCGCAACTTGACTTATCTAAATTAAGCGGAGAACTTAGCGAGGCACAAATTACTTACCGTAAGCGTAAACACCCGCTTGAACGTGAGTGCTTATGCTCGGATGATATAAAACAAATGAGGAATGACCTATCACGCATCTCATCCCTGTTAGAAAAGTATGTTGTTTCAAACACGGAAATGATAAGTCAAATGAATGCGAATATGACCGAGGTCAAAAGTGAGATGGCCAGTTTAAGGGCTTCCCACGAGCAAACCAAAAACCTAATCACCTCAAATGTAGCGGATATTAGTTCACAAATACAAGACATCAAAACCACCGCGTTAAAAATTACTTCAGAACACGGCAATATAAAAAGTCAGTTAAGCCAAGTAGAACTAAAAATATCAAACACTGAAGATAAAATGAAGAAGCTTGAAAACAACCTCAGTGAGTCGAAATTGAGTCCTATATCCACCGAAATCCAAACGAATCAATTATGTGTAAATGAACAAATAATACGCGAAGTTCAAGAGCGCAAAAAGAGAGAAAATAATATCATTATAGCAGGCATACCAGAGCAAAATGCACACAGCAGCCAAGAGAGAATTCTCAAAGATGAATCTGCCGTGTTAGATATTACCTCAAAAATAAGCGACAGCAAACCAATTATAATCTATCGCATCGGCAAGTACAATGCCGGTAAAACACGTAGAATTAAAGTTTGCTTTAATAAGCCTGAGTCGGCAATGTTACTACTGCGCAATAGAGAAAAAATACCGGATAACATTAAAATCTTCTCTGACCAAACACCGGCCCAGCAAAAGTATTTTCAAGCCGTAAAAAACGAACTGACACAACGAACAAACAAAGGAGAAAGTGATTTAACTATAAAATACATAAATGGAATACCGACTATTGTACAACCACCCTCAAAAAACTACAACGAACAATAATAAACGATACCTTACCTAATACTACAACTTACCAAATAGTGGACGATTATCGACACCTAAATACAAATAAATCACGTCTCTCATTTCTCTACTTGAATGCACGAAGTATACGAAAGAAAGGAAAGCTAGACGAACTTAAATGTATTTTAAAATCAATACCCGCAACTGTGCACATAATTTTGCTAACAGAAACCTGGATACAGAACGAAAATCAAACCTTACAGCTACAGATAGCTAACTATACACACTACTATAATTACAGAACGGACAGTAGAGGAGGAGGAGTATCAGCATACATACACAACGACCTAAAACATAACCTAATCGAATCAACATATCAAGATGGACATAATTACCTTTGGGTACGAATTGAGAAATTTGCTCTGGATGTGGGCGTGGTCTACAACCCTGGTAATACAAACTTTGAAAGATTTTTAGATTTATACGATACACAGCTACAGCAACGAAGGAGAGCAATTGTATTTGGAGATTTTAACATAGACCTTTTGACAAAAAATAAAGTTAAAAAAAAATACAAACAAAGAATTAATGAAACCGGATATAAAATACTCAATAAAATCAATAAAACCTACTGTACAAGAGACTCACAAACAAAGCAGTCAATTCTGGATCACGTCTCCACAAATTTAAAAGGAGAACATTATAAAATCGCTATTATCAATTCATCTATGTCGGATCACAAGCAAGTTTACTTACAATTAAACAAATGGAAACCTCCTTCCAAAATGCGCTTAAATTATGAAACAATAAATTACGAGAAGCTGTATACGACGATAGAATCACAAGGACTTGAAGACGTGACAAGCAATTATATACAACTAGAATCAAGAACAAAACAGTAGAGTTTTTTTTTTTTTTCTATGTAGAAGACAGCAAAGTGATGAGAACCAAATTTTTGAACCCACCCCAAGAAGATTGGATTAATAATGAGATAATTACTGGAATTAGCCAAAGAAACCACCTATGGATACAACACAATAATAATCAAGAAAATAAGAAATTAGATGATAACTATAAAGAAATGAGGGATAAAATTGCAAGATTAATCCAAGCTACAAAGAATGCTTACTACTTCAAAATATTTACAAATTGTATAAATAATCCTAAAAAAATGTGGTTGCTCATAAATAACTTAGCTAACAACAAAATCATACAGAGTAGTGCTCCTTCAAAACTCCTAGTTGATGGTACATGTATCTCTAATATAAAAGAAATTTGTGATGTCTTTAATAATTATTTCTCAACAATAGGATCAATACTTGCAGATAAAATACCTAGAGAATACCATAACAGCTCAAATCACCCTATTTTTAAGTCAAAGAAAAAATACAATCATGAACTTACGACATTGGATCCATGTAATTCAAATGAAATCATCAAAATTATTAAAGATCTTGACTCGAATACAAGTAGTGGTATAGACAAAATTAGCACAAAAGTGATAAAAAGTTTACAAAATTTAATCTCAGACAGTTTAGCTAAATGTTTTAATAAATTAATGATCGATAGTGAGTTTCCTGACACTCTGAAAGTCGCAAAGGTAACACCGATCTACAAATCGGGACCAAAAACCGATCCAGGGAACTATCGTCCGATTTCTGTGTTACCAATATTGTCAAAAATTTTAGAGAAAATACTGCACAGTCGTCTTCTTAAATATCTTGATTCTTTTAACCTAATATCTGATCGTCAGTATGGCTTTAGAGCTAAAAACAACACAACTGCAGCTGCTATTGATTTAACAACAAAAATAAAGCAAAACATCGATAAGAAACACCATGTGCTGGGTGTCTTCATTGATTTGAAAAAAGCCTTTGATACCGTAAGTCACAAACTACTATTAGAAAAACTAGAAAACATAGGTATCAAGGGCAATGCACTTAAAATGCTAAAATCTTATAATCTAATATAATCTAATCAATAGATTTCAGATAGTTAAAATAGATAGTTTTGAGAGTAGTACATTGCCGATCACATACGGCGTCCCGCAAGGGTCTATACTGGGGCCACTATTGTTCTTGATTTACATAAATGGCATCACAGAACTAAATCTACATGGTCACATAACTTTATACGCAGATGATACATGCCTATTTTATTTCGGACTTAACATGCATGACATTATTGCAAAAGCCCAAGAAGATCTTAACGTGCTATTCGAATGGTTCAAATATAATTTATTAACCATAAATATTTCAAAAACCTGTTGCGTTGTCTTTAAAGCTAAGAATAAAAAAATACCTCAGCACAACACACTAGCTATTGATAATATCCCACTAGATCAAAAAACCTGTGAAAAGTATCTTGGCTTGAGAATAGATCATTACTTAACATGGCATAATCAAATAGACCATATTAAAAATAAACTATCAGCACTTACAGGCTCACTTCATAGTATAAACCAGTGCATACCTAAAAAGATGCGTTATACTATTTATAAATCTCTTATTAAGTCGCATCTCATATATCTCATAGAAATTTGGGGAAGTGCCGGAAAAACGAAGTTGCAAGAATTACAAAGAGTACAAAATAAGGTCATAAAGATATTGTTTCGCTATCCATACCTAACACCAACTTGTAAAATTTTTAAAGAAACTAAACTAATGAATATCAAGCAACTCTACACATATAATACTTGTGTTCTGATTAGAAAAATTATAGACAAAACCATCCACACTGATATATCATTTACAAAAAAATCTCAAATTACTAAACGCAGTCTTCGTCGACCAAGTCTACTTGTTTTGCCAAGAATGCGCACTAATTACGCTAGAAAGAGTATTACATATGAAGGAGCACAACTTTTTAATAATCTACCCAGTTATATAAAAAGCGTTAGCTCTCTCAACAGTTTTAAGTCTCGGCTATCCAAACACATCATTGAAAACTGCGTTGACTAGCGACCTCCATTGTACTTTGAGAATTGAACTGTTGAATGAGTATAGAATAATTTTATATAATACTATAAGTACATATACTTTGGTGGCGGTTACCTAAAATAAGTTTACATAATGTTTCTTGTCTGTTCTCATGTAAGTGGCTTTTTTGTCTTTATGAGAATAAATGATTTAAACCTATACCTAAACCCATTTCCGCCGAAAAAAGAAAAAAATTACTAAGTTGATCCCTAAGTCTATGAAGATCGATATTCAGCCCACTGTGCGCCGGGAGTTGAAAATCCAACAGTGTAATTATTTACGCACTGGGACGAGAGTGCGCCCCAGCGCGTTGGATTCTCAACGCTAAGAGTTGAAAATCCAGTGCGCGAAAAAATCCCGCCGCGATATTTTTACGTCCTTGCAAACGTGGCCTATACAGGTCAACAATATTGCTAAATATTATTATGTAGATCAAATTTCAAATCGTCATTATTATTATGAGTAATGAGTATATTACAAAATTATAATTAGTTTCTGTAACATGATGCGAATGATAGTAACAGTAGTGTGAAACTACAACACAACAGCTATAAATCTTAAACCTTGAGTAGCTTTTTATTTAATTCAAATACTATATTGCCGCACATACATAATTCACATAAAATTACCAATTCAATGATGAAATTTTCCTGGAACGACAGCAATAGCGGTCCCAAATTGAGAATTTTAATTCAGTTTGTTTGGAGAAGTAGCCAGACCAAGTCCTGGGTTGAGAGATAGAGTTTTAAAATACATGTGACTGTGTTTACTGTTTTATATAACGTTTTAATTCAAATAAGTATATTTACTTCAACGTCGTCGATTAGAAGGTCAGTAAACGTTGTTTGTAAATGGTAAAAGTATCTTATCGGTATTTTGAGGACATTTTATAATTCCAGATTCAGTGAAATGCAACAAGGACTCACTTTTTATAGAGTCGGTGACCGCAATTAGTGGTAGGTACTGTGCGTGTGGAGGCGAGACAACAGTGCATTTGTACAAGCGAGACAGACATAAAGATAACGACCTCTAAACGTCTCGTATAATGTACCTACTTACGTGTAGCGCCCACCTATGTTACATAAACATAGCATTCAAATTTTGAATAATAACTATAATAAAAACAGTCTCTACAGAGGCTAAGGCTAAGCCATTTTTCAATCGTTCCAGGTGCCGTATGACCACACACTATCAATCACAAGCTGAATGATTTTTTTAAGGATATTGCTGATCCATTGCTTCATATGTTCGAAAAACTTGTCTGCTCAACAACGTAAATAACGCAATGAATGTTGTTGAACTGTCAAAATGAAAGCCTTTTTTGCTACTGCAAGTGTGTTACGCGATTACCCCGCTGTTCGAGCGCCAGCTATCCTTCAATGTTCAATAGCCGAGCGTGGGGAAGCTCGCTCTAGTCCGTTATAGTCTGCAGCACACAGTCTGTCGGTCTAGCTAAAAGTTATAGCAGTGCATCAGATGATCAGACAATGCACATCGTTTTACCTGCTTCGATGCCGTTTCTCTTCATAGTTTCAGTTTCAACACAGCATGTTACTTTTGCGAATGGTCTGTTGCCTATTTTGGGTTTATTTAGTCAAAAAGCATTTTTTGCAGGTACTTATTATGCATCGCAACCAAGGTGTACATCTTTTGAAATTTCTAAAATTTAACAACTTTTTGTCACTTGATGCCACGAAAACGCCTTTGTCTATTGAAAATATGCCTCGTCCAAAATCACTGCCTCTCTTCGGGACAAAGTTAGAATTTATTGCGGCAGGCAGCGGAACAAAGTAAGGCACTATCATATTTTTTTATTTTAAGACATGAGGAGATTGTGTTTTCAAAGGAGGAAAGTAAACTATTATTGTTTTGTTTTATGTTACAGGTTACACGAATATGCCGATTCTCGCCATAAACGGTTAGGTCCCATATATTGTGAGAAGTTAGGTGGTAACACAGAACTGGTATTTGTTAGTGATCCCATACTAATAAGAACACTATTACTGAATCTTGAAGGAAAGTATCCCGTACATATTTTGCCAGAGCCTTGGGAATTATACGAAAAGCTGTATGGGTCTAAGAGGGGTTTATTTTTTATGAACGGTGATGAGTGGTTAGAAAATCGGAGAGTTATGAACAAGTATTTACTTAAAGAAAATTCTGAAACTTGCTTCCAAACACCAGTAAGAAAGACTATAAATAATTTAATACAAAAGTGGAAAATTGAAATGGAGAAAGGCACATTTGTGCCGAATTTAGAGTCTGAGTTTTACAGACTTTCTATAGACGGTATGTTTTAAAATTACTCAATCTTTTATTACTTTATTAATTAAAAAGTGATGACTTCGGTCGACCTGCAAAATAAAATTTTCGCATATTTCTATTTGCTAGTTTATAGACAAGTTCAGCATTAAACTCCAAAATTCAATAATACCTAGCAATGTTAGCCAATGTTTCGAGTAATACGAGAAAAAAATAATTTCCCGGGCCGACCGATGCATCCTGCTAAGCGGTGATCACTTGTCTGAATGAGCGTATCTATTTGATTTATTGCTTACACATTGACATTAAATTTCAGTTATAATAGCAGTAATGTTAGGGAGCTCTTCATCACTCAAACCGGATCAACATTATGAGACACTGCTGACCATGTTTTCTGAAGCGGTCAAGAAAATTTTTCAAACCACTACAAAGTTGTACGGGTTGCCAGTTATTACGTGTCAAAAGTTAAATTTAAATGTATGGAGAGATTTTAAAGAATCCGTTGACATATCTCTATCATTAGGTAATTATCATAAAAAGAGCATGCATCAGGTACTTATTGTATGTAGAACTAACTGTTGGATTTAAACTTTTCCAGCTCATAAAATTGTCAGTGAAATGTTATTACATAGCAAAGATAGTAACGGATTGATAAATGTTCTGGTCGAAGAAAATGTTAAGCCCGAAGACATTAAAAGAATAATCGGTGATTTCGTTATTGCGGCTGGAGACACGGTATTTAATGTTTTTTATTATCGATATAACTAGTTTTTTTTCGAGCTGTATAAATTTTTTGTTACATTTCAGACTTCTTATACATCCATATGGACATTATTTTTGCTTTCAAGAAATGAAAGTGCAAAACAAGAATTACATTCAAGAAATTCTTATATAAATTATGTGATTAAGGAATCTATGAGGTTATACCCTGTAGCTCCATTTCTAACAAGGATTTTGCCGAGAGAGTGCATTTTTGGGCCATACAGACTCGGCAAAGGCGTAAGTATAAACTTGCAATTTTGCTAACCTTGTTATGATATAAACTAACAAATTTATATTTTTTTCTAAATCCTGTAGGTACTAAAATCGCGTAGTGGTATATTTTAATAATTTTACTAATAAACGTATTATATCAGGTGAATAGTTGCACACCGATTTCTCTCTTTCAGTCATCAGTAATTTGACTTTCGAAAGAAGAAGACTACCCTAAAACATAATCTCATTACATGTAAAATCACTATACCTCTCTGTCACCATAGAGTTACAGGGATTTTCTTATTAAAAAAATCGAAGGGCTGACGACATAAACACTGTAACATTTGTGAGATGAAGAATGCTTCATCTCACAAATGTTACAGTGTTTAAGTTTACTTTATTAACTAATTGATAAAAACATTAATAAGTACACTGCTCTTACGTGTATGTAAACTACCCAGTGTGGCGAAAAACTACTAAAACCAATATAATTATTTGGTAACAACACTGATGGTGGGACATGTCGTGTCGGATAGTAGTACTTACTACTTCCATGGGGTAAGAATATCAAACTACTAATATTTAGTGTGGAAATACTGTTGGGAATTATGGAATTAGAGGTGGAAAATATGGGAATCTCTGGGAAATATCCGAAATATTTGACAAGTTTAACAATAACAAGTTTGACATTTGATTGACGTATGAGATTAAGGTTATAAAATAAATACACCTGAATTTATTTAGTGATTTTAGAATTACTGTGAATTAGACAATAATTCCCCTCAAAATGTTAATCTTCAAACATATTACTAAGTTAAAAATGAACTCTTCAATTAAAAACTATCGGGCTTTCAGTGCAATTTGTTGTAAACATACTGCTATAGGAAATAACGAAAACAAAGTTTATAAATACAGTGTACTAAATCAAAATAAGTTTAATTCGATGGACTGCCATCTAAGAAGATATATATCAATGGAAGGATTCATCAAATGGCAAGAACAAACGTATGCAAGCATATCAAGTAGCACTCCTGTGCATTTCATGCAGGACGGATTACTTTACTTTCACGACGTAACCGGCATGACTTGGTGGGCCACAATTGTTACAGCCACGGTACTCATAAGAACGCTCATGACTCTACCACTGTCGGTTTATCAAAACTACATATTAGCTAAAGTCGAAAACATCAGTTTAGAACTTAAGGACTTGGTAAATGAATTAAAAAAGGAAACAACAATAGCAAAGAAAGCTTACAACTTAACAGATAAACAAACTATTATATTGTACAAAAGATCATTAAAAAAACAATGGAACAATTTAATAGTAAGAGATAACTGCCACCCTTTCAAAGCCAGCTTACTAATATGGTTTCAACTTCCAGTGTGGGTGTGTATGTCATTTGCATTGAGGAACCTAGTTTACATGGCTGACGCTGACCCTGCAGCATTAGTTACATTTATGGAGTTATCTGCTGGGGGCATAGGATGGATTCCTAATTTAACTGAGCCAGACCACTCCTGGATCCTGCCAGTGGCATTTGGATTGACCAACTTATCAATTATTGAAATACAAAGGTTATCTAAGCTGAGACAACCTTCTAAGCTGTACAATGTTTTCACAAATGTTTTTAGAGTATTTACAATAATCATGATACCTGTAGCTGCCAATGTACCTTCATGTATGTGTCTGTACTGGATGACTTCAAGTAGTATAGGCTTGGTCCACAATTTGTTATTACTGTCCCCAACATTGAGAAGGAAACTGAAGATACCATTGGCTCCAAGTGAACTTGAAGAACCCTACAAACACATAAAAGAAGAATTGAAACACTCATATACAAGAATTTTGAAAAGAAATATACCTAAAGAATCATAAAGTATTTTTTATTTCTGAACCAAACCAGTTTCTTCAAATAATTAGTATTGAAGGAAAAGTATTTGAAAATACATTTGTGTTAAAATATTTGAACTAACTATTCTGTATTGTTCACTAGTTTATTAGACTTACAAACTTATTATATGTATTGTTTTGAGAAGAATTGATAATAACTTTATGCATAAATGATTACAGACTCCAATCATAGCTTCAATTTATACATCAGGAAGAGATGAACAGAACTTTAGTAAAGCTGATGAATATCTTCCTTACCGCTGGGACCGCAATGATACAAGGAGGAAAGGTCTGGTGAACCATGTGTCCTCTGCATCACTGCCCTTCGCGCTTGGCGCCAGATCTTGCATAGGCAAAAAGTTAGCAATGCTACAGATGACAGAACTTATAAGTCAGGTAAACATTCAATTTATATTCAAATTATTCTGGGTCAGGATTTCATGTTTTATTCATTAATACTCAAATATTTTTTGTGTTCCGTTGGGGTTCTGTTTGATTCATGATCCTAAGTTAGTTTTTATTTTATATGTTTATTTTTTGTTACAGATTGTCCAAAACTTTGAATTTGAATGTTTAAATAAAGATGAGATAAAAGCAAACACTTCACAAGTTCTTGTGCCTAACAGAGATATTAAGTTGGCATTTTCATTGCGAAAACCAGAAATTAGGCAGTAGGCCTCATATAAACAAAAGTGCTTGTATGCTAGCCCGGGGAAGTTACGCCGAATTTTAGGGTAACTTTGTATTCATTTAAAACGGCGATTTTTTTCATTTAACGTGTAGGGTCTGGCAAGGGAGTATGTTAAAATGTATACCGCGAAAAGTTCACCCCCGCGTGTACGGTTTTTTTTAAGAAAACATCTAATTTAAATTTTACGTGGTAGAAAAAAATATCTGGTAACAGTTATGTTTATTTGTGTGTAGATTTGGAAAAAAAATAACATTTTCGTCCAGGGAAATTTCCATAAAAATTAAATTAGGTTTTTTTTTTTTATTGTACTTCAAGCAAAAATACTAACAGCAGTTTTTTTGCATTTATTACTTAATTAAATAATTTAATACGCTATTCAACAAAATTAAAAATATTGTACTAGCGCAATATATTAATCAAAGTTTTTTTGCAATAACAGTTCACACAAAAATGTAACTGAGTTAAATTTTATTGATAGACTCTATCTCACTTAATTACAAAAAAAAATAACATATTTAAACAAATTATATATATATATTTTTAATAGAAAAGTATATAATATTTTGCTATAATGTGTTTAATTTTCTTGTAATTAGATAGGATAGAGACTATAAATAAAAGTAAAACTAAATTTATTGCAGTTACATTTTTGCCTGAAGTGCTAAGTTCAAAATAACGATTCAAGAAAAAAATCGCAATTAGGATTTAGTGCAGGGTTCATAACTAATTTCCCCGGCCTATACTGATATTATGAACTATGGAATAGCTGTGAATGGGCCAGGATACACCATCTTATTAGTTGTATTTTATTGAGTCTGGTTTAACCGTATAAACTGTATTTTCATTATTGATAAGTCTGTAATATAAATAAGGTATGAAATTATAGGGTTGGGTGACCTAATGATACACAATATATTGAAGTGAATATAAGTTTAATTACATTAAGACTTTTTTTTAAACCTTTATATAAAACAAAATTATTATTTACCACTAAGAAAAATACATTTTAGTTGCAAATTCATTATTATATTTTTTGTTAGTGTGATGGACTGCCCAAAAAGACGAATGAAAAGAATTTACAATATGAAATCAGAAAATATTTACTAGGTGGGTAAATCATTAATTAGATACAAAATTTAGCTGTAATATAATAAATGCAATAACCATGAATTAAAAACCTTAAAACTATATAAATACATCACATTATAAAATATTGCTATGGCAGTTTTAATCGTTTTTATTAACATTTTATTTCATAGTATATTCCAATTCAAACTAGTAAAGCACAATGAAACAGGAATAACGTAGATCCAGGGCTCTTGGCTACCTAAATATTATCACTTTACCAGCTGTCTCAATATCATAGATTTGATATCTTCAAGCCATTGTTCCTTATACTCTAGGTTGAGTATGTTTCTAAAAGCTTTCGTGCGATCTGAGTCACCCATTTTACCCGTTAGCAAGTAAGCAACTGATTCCACGCATAAGAAGCCCATGCCCTCGCTTAGCGACCACACATATATTTTATCGGCAGTGTCGGGATTCAATTGAAACTGTAGGATAGCACTGCTTAGCAATCCTTTCAGTTTATCAAATAAAAATCTATCTGCTAACAAAAGGACTTCTAAATTAGTTTCTAGTTTTTCAGCCATTGGGAAGACTTGGACATCACATCTGGTATTATTCAATCCAAAGTGCAACAAAGTAAATAGGTATTCTAATGCAGGTTTAGTCACATTCTTTAACCTTACACATTTTTCTACAGACTCCTTGAAACACCCCATTAACATGGCGCTGAAAACTTCGGAGTTTTGACACAGAAATACTCTGTTGGCTTTAACTGTTGTTAAATCGTCCAGTTCAAATGTGACTATTTCGTCAAGGGATAAGTTATCAAGTATAGGATCGTAGCTAACACATATTTCGCCCGTAAATCTATTTTCAAGTACTTTAGGATCTTTTATGTGAACATTATTGGCTAGTTTTGCTAAAGCAGTTACGCAATCTTGTATGTCTTCCTTAGACTCGGCTATTATTGCGAACAACGAGTTAAGTGCACTGCAGTCAATCAAATATTTCTTGAGCGGTTTTTCGGTTCTGTGAACATTCGAAGACGTTAGAATCATAAAGGTAAATGTAATTATAATTAAGTAATTGTAATTGGCTTTACCTCACGATGTATGGTAAAGTCAGTGATAGTGTTTGTTTCATAGATGAGCTGCCTTTCAGTAGCTGATAGCTAATTTCACCAATTCCATAACTAGACTCTGCTAATATTGTTAGTTGGCTCAATAACTTTGAACTCAGCCTTAAAATCTGTAAAAATAATAAAATTCAGATACTACAACCGCGAGAGAATAATTTCAATTTGACTGTTATGTCCTTTCTCATAAGAGCGACATTACAAAAGCTCACAAAAAAAGATAATGTTGGACTCACTTGTTTGCACTGCTGGCATTTAGTAGGCGGATGCTTAGAACTGACGGACATATTATGTAATCTAAGAGCTAATCTATGTTTCAATATACTCATTAGGCAGAGAGCATTGCTGAAAATAAAATATTTATTTATTAGTGCCAACCAAATAAAACAGTTATTTATGCTACAAGTGCGGAAATCATCTTACGCACGTGTATTCACAACGTTTTACTATGCACTGTGCGAGAAAAAAAAAAAACGAGCGAGCCTTACGGTAAGCCTATGATGTGTAACATCTAACTTATGACGACGTTATAAATGATAAAAACAACATTCATGACCTTGACTTTGACTTCGAGTAAAACTTATCTCAAATAATAAAATCTCTGCGACCGAAGGGCTGACGACGGCCACAAAAAAAAAAAAAAAAACAGAAAAGTAAAAAGCACCAGTGAAAAAAAGTGACACGTTCCGCACGAATTGACTGCTTGGAAAACTCTCTTTTCGAGCAAATGCATTGTAAAATAGTTATTTATGCTATAAGTGCGGAAGGTAGGTGCACGTGTATCATACAACGTTTTACTATGCATTATGCGAGGAAATTAAAAAAAAACGAGCGAGCCTTACGGTAGTCGCATATGATGTACACATCATAGGCGACTACCTACCATCTACATATTACGACGTATAAATGATAAAAACAACATTCATGACTTCGACTTTGACTTTGACTTCGCCATTGCCATCGTCATCGCCATCGTCATCGATATCGTCATCGCCATCGCCATCGCCATCGCCATCGTCATCGTTATCATCATCATCTGATTTGTAAAACTTTTCTCAAATAATAAAAACTCTTTGCAACGGGCTGACGACGGCCACAAAAATAAAAAAAAAACAGAAAAGTAAAAAGCACCAGTGAAAAAAAATTACACTTTCCGCACTAATTTACTGCTTGGAAAAGGCTCTTTTCGAGCAAATGCATTGTAAAAATATAAAAACGCGTCTCGTACACAACGTCTACTTGAACTCTATCAAGGATAAGCGAAAAGCAACAGATTTTTGCATGGAGCTAATTTGTTATTATTTACTTTTTTTTAATACCTCAATACCCTGGCAAGAATGCGAGCCGCTCGTCCTAAAGGTCGTTTACACCTCTCCACATAATCCAACAATGCGTTCAGGCACTCTCGTCCCGTCAACAGCTCAAGTGTCTGGTTCGGCACTGGTTCCTCACGAAGAGCGCCGAACGAGTTGCAAGCTCCATGGGATACCCGGAATAATAGGACTAACACGCATGCTATACGAGATGATTTGGTATTCGTGACGAGCTTGGAAACATCTGAAAAATATAGCGTATATTTTAAATATACTATGTATAGCAATTCATGTCGTAGGGCTGTGTCCTGCTAGAGCTACGTCACAGATGAATACAGATGTTCACTCCGGATTTTAGGTATGAAGCTACAAGTAAGTACGCACGGCTTCACATCAAGCTATAAATTTCCAGTATAAGCTGACCTCGCATTGTACGGAAATCCTATACAATGCGAGATCAGCATAAACTGGAAATGTATAGCTTGATGAGTAGCCGTGTGTTGTGTACGTGGCGGGCTCGACTTGTCGAATTCAGTGGGCGTAACAATCAGAACATATAACAGTTACGCGATAGAAAGAGAGGCAACTTCTAGGTGAATATAACTGTGCGACCTGAATTGCACTATATTGTGTCATAGCAAGAGTCGCTTTTTATTTAAATTCACGGAGTGAACTATCTGTACTAATCTGTGGCTACGTATACGTTTTTTTCAAATTAAACGATGACAACGAAAATGTAAAAGTTACAGTTACATAAGTTAGTTACATGGATTCTAAGATATCATATCCTAGCCACGTTGCCGTTCACATTATTAATTTATGTTTAAGGACTCTTATAGACAAGATAAGATCATTTATGTAGCCAAAATATGATTATACACACTCATGGCATGCAAGGGTGACTGAAGCCGTCGATAAGCGGAACAAATTCACACACTTAATTCAGACATTTGCATTGTACTAAAAGAACAAAATTTTATCACAGGTTTTGTTAACCTTCCAAAGGCGCTTCTTCTTCGACACTCTCGTCGTCTTCCATGATCAGTTCATCGAGATCGTGGACCATTTGCGCCGCGTCTAGCTCTGCGGCTGCACTGCTCCCTCCCGCCAGGTCGACTGCCTCACCATCGTTGTCACTACACACGGGCGAGTAACGACCCGAAATTTCGGAGTCGGAACTGTCTGAAATTGAATTAATTATTGTTATTAAAAAAAAAAAGTCTAAAATCGATTAACTGACAACGAAATGCTACATAAAATGTCGACTGACCGTTACTTCGTCATTCTCCATACTAAGATATGAATGCGAAAGTACCGCTGTCTGTCTGTCGGTCTGTTACCTTAACAGCTGAACGGATTTCGATGATATTTGGAACACAGGTAGACCTGCAAAGCTATTCACAAGTTCACAACCATACAATCTGCCTAGCCTTTTCCCAACTATGTTGGGGTCGGCTTCCAGTCTAACCGGATGCAGCTGAATACCAGTATTTTACATGGAGCGACTGCCTATCTGACCTCCACAACCCAGTAACTGGGTAATACGATACCCCTTGGTAAGACTGGTGTCAGACTTTCGGGCTTCTGACGACTCGTAACGACCGTCAATGATCCACGAATGGCAGCCGGGACCAATGGCTTAACGTGCTTTCCGAGGCACGGAGGATTTTCGGTATGTAAAGATGGTCACCCATCCACTGACCAACCCCGGCAAGCGTAGCTTAACCTGATGGATCGACCAGTGCGGCTGTTGTTACTTAGCCACGAGCTCCTCGCGCTACCTAACCATTCTACAGTAGTGTGATATGATGTGATATGAAAAATAAACACTACTCAAACAAAAACCGACTATATTGTATATACTACTAGCTTTACCCGCCCCGACTTCGCACGGGTAGAACTAAACCCTACCTACCCTGCCTACCCTACCTACCCTAATTTTGTCCGTTTAAACCTTCCCTGGACTATTACAAACATTTTAAAACCAAAATCAGCTAAATCGGCCCAGCCGTTCTCGAGTTTTAACGAGACTAACGAACAGCAATTGATTTTTATTTAAATAGATAAACACTAGTGTTTTTTTTGGAAGTCGGTTTTTTTCCCCGTCGTTAGTTCCCGTGGTATAAAATCCGACCTCCGAGCAGGCGAAGCTAGTGTAAATATAAATGTACTTACCTTCTTTAATGCTAAATGGTGAAGTAGGTCCTCCAGAACTGCTTGAACTCCATTGATAGTCTGTCCAATAGGGAGACATTGAACTAGCTTCTCCTGAACTGACGCCCGATTCAGGACTCCAGTCCCATCTAGCCCGTTTATTAGTCGAAAACCCTCTAAACTCTGGACTAAAACCAGACTGATAGCCATCTGAATATGGAGATAATGGACCATGGTCCCCTCTATCTGGACTCATGGAAACGCGAGATCCTGATGCTTGAGGGTTTGTAGGCCACTCAGGACTTTTAGGTTCCCAATAAACACCAGCTGACCAGTCCTTGCTAGCCATTTTGATTAGTTGCGATTTCTAAAAAAAAAAAAAATATTAGCCATTGCTTCTTAGGTTTTAGGTAGGTACTTGTCAAATTGTTTCGATTACCTTTTTGATAGCCTTTGGGCTTTGAGATCGAGCTCTTTTGAGGCATTTCCGTCGAAGTGGTGCCGCCTCATCTTCACTCTGGCTGTCATCAGTTGCGTCGCTATCGACGGCATCAACAAATCCGACGATCATGTTATCTCTTTCTATTACCACCTTTAATTCGTCTTCATTTTGAGAAGACAGTGGGCCTTTCCGACGTGAAAACAAACTAACTTTACCTTCAGCATTACTTGAGCCTTCTGAGGATAGCAATTCAGCATCAGGTTTCATGTCTTTTGAACTTTCCTTGACTTTTTCTACAGCCTCACATAACATTGATGTGTGTTCCAGGTTGTGATGTTCATAATTCATTGTAGTCAGATATGTTGTCAGTTCATCAGTGAGTAAGCTTACAAGACCTTCATTAACTAAAATCTGAAATGCTGTGGGTGAATGCATAGAAAATGTAATATGAAAATATGATATAAAAATCTTGTTGTATCTCTATTGGTAACTATTTTAAGCTGAGTCCAGTTGAGAGGATATGAAATTCTGCTCAAAAGATATCTCGTCTCGTATCGCCTCAGGTCCGACCCGTCGGCAAAGAACGAGGAATTCCGGCGCGAAAGGATCATAAGTTAGGCTCATTTATATCTATGATTTATCTACTTATTCGTATTAAAAAAAACTTACATGTATCATCAAAAACATATTGCAAAAGAGCGTGCATAGCGTGGGGGTTGACTCGTGCAGCCGCTACCAACAAGGGAAGGCCGCCACAGTGACGCAAGCGTGATCGGTTTACTGACTCGCCGCTCAGTTGCGCCAGAGCATGAGCGGTGCCTTCTGGCCACAGGAAAACATCTGTAATGCCAAAATAAATGTTGAATTAGTACATAGTACCATTATGGATTAATATGCTTGCGAGAATTTTGCGCTTTTAACGCAGCACAAAATAAAAATAATATAAAGTTCCTGACATACCTGTAACTTTCTGCAGTACGCTCACCAAGCACTCAACAAATCCCGCAATGCCTAGAAGAGGGCGACAGCTAGACAGGTAGCACAGATTCATGAGACACTTCAGTGCAAGAGATTCAAACTTCTTTGTTAGAGCTACAAGGCATTGAAAACCCCTACCATCTCCTTGAATCTGGAAAATACATAAACTAATATAAGGCAGTTGGCATGACAGTTGACAGTATGGATGTTATGTTAGGAAATTGTACTCAGAAACAGGAATTATTGTGATCTTATAAGTCCAAAATGTTATACTTACCTACATGCAACATTCATTTTGGGTAGTTGATTGGAGATAATAAAATGATCTTGGTGTCATTTTAGAACACAGTATTTATTGAGAATAGTCAACTAATGAGTTAAGAATTCTATCAGACATTTTATTCTGGAGGCTAACCTGTTCAGCACATTGTGCAGTAGAATGTGTAGTAAAGTATCCCAAGCACTTCAGTATGCCAGTGATCAGTTCTTCCTGACTTTTCCTCAGGCCTTCAGTTTCACGTCCTGGAGTGGTTGACTTGATAATACCAGCTGTTTCACATTCTGTTGTCAATAATATTGCTATGCAGCGCACTGAGTTTAAGCTAAGCATCTCATCTCTTTTCTCTGTTACCATCCACATTTGCCTAGAGAAACACAATGATTAATTAAAAACATAACATTTTCTGCATAAAACTGTATTGCAAAAAAAAAAACTAGTTGTACAGTCACAAGCACCAATATGTATCCACTTAGCAAAATTCAAAAGTGATTTTCGCATGGAATAACAACTGCAACTTTGAGATAAGACCTATTTCATATTAGTGTGGGTTCCAAAATACTATGTTCGTAACAACATAAAATTACAATCACCACAGTAGGAGAAAATCACTTTTTAAAGTTGCTAAGTGTATACATATTGGTGCTTGTGACTGTACTTATGTGAATGAGTATTGTTTAAATAACTTCACCATCTACAGAGTCCATATAAGTTACAGGAGTAAAAGGGATATAGGATTTGCACAATTACTCATTAAAAATAAGTTCATCTTTACTTGCTTCCCAGAGATTAAATGATATAAAAAATATATAGTAGTAAAATGTTAGTTAAAAATTACCTGATGGCCCGCACAGCCATTGTTAGAGTAGGATAAGATGTATTCTTGTCTCTGTTCTCAATGAGTGTTACCAACGCAGTCACTGCTCCATGATTGTGTAAACCATCTGCATTTGAATTTTTTTGCACCAGATTGCCTATCACACGGCATGCTCTACCTACTATGCTATCACGGCATACTGTTTTTATTATGTTCACTAATGGTCCAAAGATGTATAACTTACCAACCTGAAATTATGTTTTCATTAAAAGTTTAATAATACTCAAATAAACCACATAGTACATAATAAAGTAAGTAGTGATGTAGTACAGGCAACCGCATAACAATGGTAACAATTTGAAATTGAAAACGCCTTTGTCGTAGCATTAAGGGCGATTTTCGTAGTGCAAGTGTTACCACCGATGTGTAGTTGACTGTTAATATTTTTACTAATCACTATTTTAGTAAATGTTCAATATCACATACCGCTAAGCTGCTTTCTTCTTCGAGACAGCAATTCCCAAGTATGCTTAACGTAACATCAAGTATTCTTTCATTCGGTTTGCGCAAATGGGGCAATAAACATTCTAAGCCACCACATTTCCGAAAAAGCTTTATTCCACTGTCGTTGGTAATGATTTTGCTTCTTATTTTCAGTAAGGTTTCTTGAACACGACTAGAAGATGAAGATTTCAGTCCTTCAATAATGGATTTGACATAATTTGGATCCATTTTCTTGCAAAAATTAGGATTATAATTTTAATAACAAAGTTTTGACATTTTCTTTCTCCAATTTCCAGCTGATTTTGTCTATGATAAGTTTTTTTTGAGCCAGTTTGACTGAGCAGAAATGGCAGAAATTCTCCATCGTGTTACTGAATGTAGAACGAAAATGTCTATGGTTGTTGATATATTGAAGTTTTCGTGACATCTATGTGCTTCTAACATCTGTGGTAAATAAAAATGAAGAATTTGCAATGCTATGACAGAATTTGTTATACATTTTTACACTGTTAAAATTACAAAATTAATTATATTTGACTGTATTGTAACATAAATTTGTCATGACATCGTTTTCTAAGAGATGAGTGTCTTCGGAGATTTTCAACGCGTGTGGGTGCAACGTTTTCCAGAGAGTGCATTACCAGCAGCTTGGGAAGAAGATGTCAGGGCCAATTTGGCTAAACACAAACAAAAAGTTGCTATATTGAGAGAAGAATTGGAGAAAGAAGAGTTTTACGTGGAGTATTTAGAAACATTGCTGTCAGATGTGGAGAAACATAAAGCTACCGCAGAAGGCATCCGCACGGCTCCGCCCTCGGGGGGTGACGTGAACGATCTCGACGATAAGGTTTCTGATAGCAAGCAGGTAAATCTATGATCATATTTACTTTAATAAAGTTAAGTAATTTTCATACAAAATAGTTGTATTGTTTATTTTTGTAATATTTTCCCCAAATAATTGTCATACAATATCTAAACTTTTCTCTACAATATTTATGATATCGTTAACGTATCTAACACTATTATCCAAATTAATCATATAAATATTAATTCAGTTTTAAAACCAAACACATGAAAAACAGATAAGTTTCACATTATAAATTATTTCTCAAGACATCCCTTTTAATGTAATTAACAACATCAGCATAATGTTGTAAGACAATGAAATAAAAAAAAAAAAATCCTGGAACTGAATATATTTGTTTTTTCCTCATTAACTTAATTTATGTACTTGGGATGATTCATGAAGATTCATGGATATATCCTTCTGTGGTCTAATCAGTACTATATATATTATGTTCTTGTTTTAAAACAACACTCATCTTATTATAGACAAAAGCTGAGTTATAAGTTAATCAATACAGCCTTGTTCCTTGTGATGTAATTGTCACTCTCTCTATTATGTGGAGACATAATTATCTTATTAATTTATACTTAAATTCTCCTGTATGAATGCAAAATCAATTATGTAAATAAGACTTTCTAATAAGCTGTAAATAAAATCTGCTTCTGTAAAATGTAAAATAAATATATATTTTTGCAAGACTGATAAAAAAAAACACTAGTCTATTATTATCTAATGATATATAGGCATAATTGCCTATAATATCTAATTTTATAATGTAGTGTATATTTCATCTTTCATAAACAAACAAAATTGCTCAACATATTTCAAAGATGATCAATTATGGACAAGAAATAGCATATCTATTAACATTTTTACTAAGCAGCCAAATATGCATAAAATATGAATAAATTTTAATTTGATTATTTATATAAATATTGTTATATTTTACATGCATAGAAAATGTAACATAGCAAATTTAAGTTAGTTAATCTTAGTTATAAACCTCAGATAGAGTAATAATAGTTTGATGAGTAATAAACATTAAAAGAGTATCAAAACAATACATTAGTCATGGAAAGACTATTGTGTTGTTTGCCATAGGATTGTAGTAAAATGTTACACCATGTAAATGTAGTTCAGCATTATACATGCAGTATTCATAACTGTGAAATAAATATTAATGTTCTGGAAAATATAGCCACACATGAGAGCCAATTAATTAATATTTAATGCTAACTGTTAATTGATTGGTGAAGCGTGTGAAAGTAACAGTATATTTGACCTGCTTCATGGCTGCTTAATATCTTGCAACACAAGAGTGTCTACAAATGGTTATACAACTACACCGAGGTGTGATGAATCATCAATGAGGATGTAAATAAGATGGCTGATATAAGGCTCTGAATACAAATAAGTTCCTATACTTAATACATGCATACACTAAGGTGTTCAATACATCCCATAGATTATACTATTGTTATTGTTGAGTTAAAATGGTCAACCAAAACTGAACAAGACTTCAAACAAACTACTATTTTTATTTGTACAAATAAAAGTTACTCATTCAAACATATCTTTTGTGTGCTTTGTTGCATCATGAACTAATTTAGAGGAATAGACATGACACTGTGTTAATTAGAGAGTATGAGGTAAATGGGTACATTGGCATTCATAAAACTTAATTAAGTACTCAGTTATTACAGCTATTTAGATTGGCGTTTTAACATCCTCTTAGTTAATAGTATGAAAGCATTACTATTCAAGGCTGAATTATGTTTTATTCAGCATTCCATTATTTTTAATTGAAGTTTGTTTAATTTGATGTATTTTTTAGGGTTCCGACACTGATTTGTTACTACTGCAGAGAACTGAAGTAAGTCTAAACAGCAATAAAAGTGAAGACTCCACACCTGAAAAAGTTGAATGTGAACCAGTGCAGCTCAGAAACAAGCCAGTCCGTATAACTGAGAGGAGCTCGGTGAACCAATGCATCAATGAATTATCAAATCTTGCTGCAGAAGCAGCACGGAGAAGGTGTAATAGTGAAATAGTCCAGAGAACTGACATCAATCATGATAATGGTAATATTCTCATGCTATTATGTTAAAGTTTTTGTTATATATATTGGGTTTAGAATAAATAGTAGTCTACTACTAGTCTTAATTCATGATTAACGTGACTGAAAATTCGAATAAATCCTATTTTCTGGACTGTTATGTTCTTAATTTGTTACTGTCAACTGTAGTAAATACCACACCCAAACCTTTAAAGGGGCGTTGAAGTTTTATGGGAAAATTCTGTAATATACATGGATGAAGTTGCAAGTAAATTGCTAGTAGTATCATAAACTATAAAGTGATCCCATTATTGCAGTAGCAGTAGAACAAACAAGTCCAAATCAAGCCAAAAACCGTCCAACGTCACAAACTGGTGATTTTGTAACAGTCATCGAAGTAAATGGTCTGAAATTAGCAGAAGCTTCCAAGAAGTCTGAAGAGTCCCAGCAGTCATCAGAAGGCAGTCCTGTTGATCCTGTGGCAGTTGCTAAGAAGAAAGTCCCACCCAAGTAAGTTATTTTTAGTCATGGGTTATTTGGAAAAGGTGTTGGAAAATGGGCCTATCTACAGGGTTATTGGCTATATGTCGGCAATCCATTATGTAGGGACGATAATTTACAACCAAATGAGCCCTTTTCACTCCTATGCATATGTCAACAATTTTCGAGTCATTAGACATTTTATTTCTACATTTTAAAATATCACCCGAAAATGGTTGACATTGGGGTCATCAAGGGTTTGCAAATGACCTCTCCTACATCCTGTAAGCGGATTGCTGACATAAAGCCCTATTTATTCATCCTCATCTTTATTCCTTTCTGTTTCGATTGCTAAATGATTCAATCTCCCATAGTGTTTTTGTTAATAGTAATATTGTTTTCTTTGATTCATGTCCAGGCCTCCACCAAAAGTGTTCAGTAAGCGCGGTGCTTCGTTACCGGAGACCGGGCTAGCAGAAGACAGTCCGCCCTCCTCACTGGGGCGTAGAATCCGTAACGCGGAATCACGCGAGTCCATTGGTAGTAGAGCGTCGACGCCCTCAATTAGCGAGAGAGTAAGTATTTACATATAATTAATAATCCGTACGTCAAACAAAAGCACTTAGTTTTATTTCATTAGAAAATGTAATTTTATTAATTGTTTGGCATGAGGATGCCGAAGTGTTGAGGAATACGATAATGTATAGGGTATCTAGTTGAAATTGTACTCTTAAAGCACGTATTCTGTTTATGTACTAAGGAAGACAGCGGGTACTGGTTGCTGGTTACGCGAAGCGTACTAAGAAAGTAAAGGCTGGCCGTATACGTACGGTTTCCTGATTCGGAATTCCGTGCGACTAGCTAGACGTTGGTTTTTTTTTTTTTGTTTTTTTCCGAAGCGAACGTCAGCTTTTTTTTTCCGTTTGGTAAATTTACAAACGTGTGCGCCTAGTTGAACATTTTGTATGATCGATGATTCGGAAACCTGAATGCTTGCCTCAAGCATTCAGGTTTCCGAATCAGGAATCCTGATCAGGAAACCATACGTATGCGGCCAGCCTAATACTGGTAGATTTCAGGTCGGAACAATGTAGGTATTCTGGACTCATCTTATCATTATAAATCTCAAATAAACTGACAGACTATACATTTTTCACAATAGTTCTTTATGTAACGAAGGTGAGCACTAAGATGGATTTTTGAAAGTTCGTCTAGTAAAGGGTTTTAAATAGGGATGAAAGTTTCTGATGGTAAATCTCGGGCGGACGGCTTATTTCTACTAAAAGTGGTCCTTGTTTCAAAAGTTATAAGCAACTTATTAGTACCATCGCCACGGGCGAGCGTATCGCGGTAGTCACGCCATGCCATCCATGCCATCAAATTTAATAGAAACTATGAATCACACGGCGATATCATGGCGAAGAGAATTTGATGGCACAGCGAGACTTTCGCGCCTAACACTCGCTCATGCTGATGGTACCTTATTCTTCTTTTTTACAGGTAAAAAGTTATGAATCGATCAACTCCCTATCTTCGGAGCGCAAGCGTTCTGGTGGAGCGGCGACTCCCCGGTCCATCGATGAGGAAGGCACGTCCACAACGCCGGACTTGGGCGACGCCACAGACGCTGATAAATCTGCGCCTATATCGTTAGAAAGTATACCAGCTGCCGTACCCGGCTCTGAAGACGAGCCGTACTATGATCAAGTGCCCGTTGACATCAATGATGGCGAATACGTTTATATACAAGCAGGTGAGCAATAGTACCACAAACACGACATACAGTATGTCAAAAATAGAAAATCTGCATTAAAATAATAATACCTTTTTTCTATTCGATTGGATAAGTATGAAATTCAATTGATAAGTTTAATCCTCTGCCATTCCGTCTGCCAGTCTAAAGCTCCTAGGCCCTAAAGAGTAGGCTCTGGACTAGGCAGGCATGCACTTTGTTTTTCTTAATTTATTTAATCACCACTGCTTTTAAAACGGTGAAGGAAAACCTTGTAAGAAAATACTGTCCTGGTACCATAAAATTCAAAGACACGTGACATCCACGGTCCCGCACTGGGCTTGCGTGGTGGATTACGGTTAAAGAGAGGAAGCCGACATCCTAGCAGAAGAAGAAACAATATAATATGCTGACTTTGTGTCGTTGTGTTCAAAAGGCGGTACGGGCTCAAGTACAGAAGATGGGTCGAGCGGCACGAGCACGCTGCCGCTGGGCGCGCCGGGCCCGCCCGCGCCCGCCGCGCCCGCGCCGCCCACCGCGCCGCGCGCGCCCGACTCGCCGCCCGGAGCCTCCGCGCCCAACTACGTCAACATACACTACTTCCTGCAGTAAGTTACCTACTGTACGCGACACATAAGAGGGCGATAATGTTTTACACAGGAACTATCACAAGTGCTCTCTTTAACAGTCGAATACTGTTTAAACTAATTTCGGCCGTTGTTCATCGCGTCTCCCAAGAACGTCATGAGGTTGCCGAAGTAGCGACACATTCATTAGTGAAGTAGCTGCAGGGTGTCCACCGCTCGTACGCATGCGAGTACTATTCGTCTCAGTCATCTCGGCTACCGACTTTGTGAGTAGTTCGGCACTCTCTAGGACTCGGCCGGAGATCGTGACAAGTCGGCCCGTCCACTACACCTGAGGTAGCCGGTGCACCGTTTTTTGTTTTGTCTTGGATTCGCGGTTATTCAATATAACCGCATGTATCGGTCGCAGTGTCCACATGATCGGCGCTGTCATGTCGTTCCTGTTTCTTTCCGAAGTAATATCGTTTCTTGATTAACTTAAATTTGGATCTTGTTTCTTTTCCGAATAAACCACCTGTATTATTTATTCTTGGTGAGATTTCATATCAATATATCTTTTCCTTTTAAAGAAAAGGAGGTGATGGTACTGAACTAAGCGACACGGTGTCCGAGCTGGCAGATTCGAGCGACACTCCCCTTCTCCTGAGGACTATATCTTCGGACACAGAAGCCAGTGCCACACCGCCGGCGCTGAGGAAACTGCACACTCAGGTAAGATCTCTTCATCATCCACATCTCGACTTCGCCCACTGCTGGGCACATAGTTCTGTCTTTGATAATAACAGTTTCATAACTCCTGAGTCAGTCTCATCCAGGTTTAACTCGAAATTGCTAAAGCTCATCATCTCCCTAGCCTTTTCCCCAACTATGTTGGGGTCGGCTTTCAGTCTAACTGAATGCAGCTGAATACCAGTTTAGAAGTTTGAGGAACAGAGTGTAAAGTTCACTCATACTTCGTAGAAATGGACAGACAGGTGTAGTGTCTGGCGGGCAACTGCCCAATGGTTGAAGTCGGGAGCTTGTTTAAATGCCGATCGTGCGGTAAACTCTTATAATAATAATAATACGGCACGGTTGACATCTGTCGGGCATGCCACCGCCGGGGGAATCAATCCGACACATTATTTCTGGCTGTTCTCGTCTGGCTAACTAACGGAGACTACTTGCATAGGCACAACCTTGTGGCCAGGATTATCCACCAGCAACTTGCTCTGAAATACAGTCTTGTGGAATCGGAAGTACCATACTATAGGTATGTGCCCGACCCAGTTCTCGAAAATGACAATATCACGTTGTATTGGGATCGATCTATCATCACTGACAGGACTATTGTTGCCAATAAGCCAGACATAGTGGTGATAGATCGATTAGAGCGTCGCACAATGATTATTGATATAGCGGTCTCGCATGACGAGAACCTCTTGAAATCTGAAAAAGATTAAGTATCTCGACGGGTCCACTGAAGGACTAAGTGCGGAAACCGGTTACCTATCATAAGTTCGAAAAATATTTGACCGAATTTCACCTAAAACTTTTCAATTATTATCGTTTCGTTTTTTTTTACTTCATCGAAGTCACGTCTGCCACTGTATCAGTTGACCTATTGTCAATTCGATTTTTTTCGTTAACTTTTTAACTTTAAACTTTGTACCGAAGTTACACTTAGCCGAAATAACATGTGTTCGAAGTATTATGTTTCCGAACATTTATTATACCACGAGGTTATGGATGGGTGAAGGAAGGATGCTTGCTTCAAGCATGCAGCATGCATGCAGGCATACAGCATGCAAGCAGGCATGCAGCGTGCAAGCAGGCATGCAGCATGCAAGCAGGCATTCAGCATGCAACATGTACGCAGGCGGTTATTCCCGTTGTCCCCGTACGCCGTGTCCCCGTCCTACGGGGACAGCGGTACTTCAATTAAATATTTAAAAATACCTCCTGTTGTCCCCGTGGTTTGGTTGTACATTCAAAAATATGTTTCTGGCACTCGCCGGCCGCTGCCGCGGTACCGCTCGCTTCGCTCGCTCGGCTCCTGCGTTATGTGGTCACAGTTCTAACCTAACCTAGCTGTTTCGATTTAAAAAAGGTTTACTTCCCGTTGTTCCCGTTAGTCGAATGTACGTTATGGGGACAACGGGAAATAAATTTAATCACGTCCCGCTGTCCCCGTGACGGGGATATGGCATACGGTGACAACGGGAATAAACTTACGCAGGCGTGCAACATGCAGCAAGCGTTGCTTCTGTCATGGCTCCGGCGCTTCGGGGTTTGCGGCTCCACGCGAGCTTATCGTTGCAGGTAGTTTTAACGCTCACCACCTTCAAACCACCTGCTCCTCAGCTCGCGGGCCGCCCCACCCCTTCGCGTCTACGCGGGCTTAAATTACACTCTAGAGGTAGGGCATACAAGACTACGTGGAGTCGGTTTTGCAGCGATTCGTTTCTGTCACTAAATTTTGTTGCACAACATATTGGCTTTTTATGACACTATTTTTAATATTGAAAACTATTGTTTCGGTGCGGTGTGGTGAAAATATGGTAAATAAATCATTGGGCAAATGAAAAAAGTTCAAAAGAGGCATCGGCCAATAGCAAATAGTTATTTTGTAAATCGGCGAAATATAGTTCGGTAAAATAATACCTATGCCACATGATACTTCGATGATCTAAAAATATGTCAAAAAATGCATATAGCAAAAAAGACATCGGTCAATAGTTTTCGGTAAAATTAAATTCGAACAAAAACAATTCGGAAAAGTGATCGGTTCCCGCGGAAACCAAACCCATAACATAGAACATAGTATCTCGACCTAAACACGGCAGAGAGCGTATTTAAAAAAAAATAGACACAGGTCCAGCCTCGATGACGTCCCGCAGGACTCTGAGCGCGAGCCGATTTAGCCTGATCTGATTTACTATTTTTGGGTTTATTTAAAAGAAATCTTCTAAACTAAATAATTCAACTTTTAATTTCCCTCGAAAATACGATTACCTCATCCTACATGCAATTTTCATACTATTTTGCGCTGTAATTAGGAAATGAGATGAAAAATGGTTTTGAAATCGACCCTGTTTCGGTTTTTTTTATACCTTTAATATCCCTCCAACAAGGAAGTATCTATAATAATAAAAAAACGGGCCCTAAATACACTAATTTGACAATTTAAAATTGGTTCTAAGACAGGCAAATTCGGATAACCCCCCGTTAAATTATTTGCCATTTTTATTAAAAATGCGCTCAGCCCACATTTGACACGCAAAATATCTGACAACAAACAAAAATGTACATTTTTAATATCAGACATATTGTGATGAAACCGTCTGCCAATTTTTTTTGACCTAGCAGAAATAGGCTCCCATAAACCTGTGATGTTTCTGACCGGTACTGCCCACCGAGTCGGTTCAGAATCAACAAAAATAACGATTTTATACGGTTTTGGCCGTAACACGATGTGACATGGTTTTGGTCGTGGACTCTCGTACTAATTTACTAGCTTTTGTCAGCGGCTTCGCCCGCGTTTATGTCGGAAATTATCCCACGGGAACGTACTACTGGGATAAAAAGTATCCTATATACCACAGAACAGAAAAAACAGTAGAAGTAGTATAGCGCTTCATTAGTATCGGAACCAGCGTACCCCAACTCACACAAATACAAGTTAATTGTATTTCGTAACACTAAGAAATCTTTGATGTGATTGGTAGTTTAACATTGAATGAAAGTAGGAAATAATGTCAGTCGTCGCGTATTTGAAATTAAACCACAATTTATAGACAATAAAGTTGTTTATTGTCTACTCTTTTTACGTATTTATTACTTTTTCCGTTTAAAGCGCACACTGAATAGTTTATTGAGCAAGTTACGCTACCCGCCGCTAGATGTCACTATATTAAATGCATTCAATTTAAATCTGTATTTCGTTACATATACGATTTATATTTGCGTAACGAGGTCATTACTATTCGTCCTCCTCTAGGGATGTACCAGTGTCGTTGACTTATTTATCGACATTCCGTTTTATTTTCAAACAAAATACAGTCAACAGCAAGAGTCGATAAATATTATTATGTTCGAAATCAAGTGTTAATATTTTATTCTAATACATACGATTTATAGAAAGTATAATTATGAATTGTTATGTTAAACTACTGATATGAATTTGAAAATTACTACTTATCGTCGATTGAGGGTGTCTGGTTTGCACCAAGTGCAAAGGCAACTGTTAGAAATCCTACGACTGACGAAACACGAAGTTTGCTGAGGAACATTTAGAAAATAGTTGTACTGTACCTATTTCGCCGGCACACAGATAAACCCTGTGAGGTTTTCGTTGTGGTTAAAACCAAAATGTGAAATAGGCTAAGTGTTTTAGAAATAAATAAATAATAAACATTTATTTTTCACTTTGTCGAACTTAGGTTATTACTAACTTAAATTTCGACAAAGTGAAAAATTATTATTGTATAAGTATATTGTAGATTTTGAAAGCGGTTGTCTCTTTTATCACGACGATTCATGTCGTCGTTGCGACTTTAAGACCTGCCACCAGCCGATCTAAATATGATATTGATCTAAATGTGATTCGGCCCTATCAAATATTAATTTATAGAATTATAATAAAAAAATCACCAATACAAAAGAATCTCTCTACGTTCATAAAATCCTATAATTATTGAATGACTATTTCATTAATTCAATTTCATGAAATCATGACATTTTAGGATTATTCTAACATAAGAGTAAGAGACCGGGGTGGGTCGTAAGAGTATTCTGTTTTTTGCTGATTCTAATGATTATAATTCTCTGAAGCCATATTTGTTACGGTCTCGAATCATATTTTAATCAACATACAACCTGACACTGAGTTACAAATTGCAAAAAACGTAAGGAAATTTGAATTTCGCGGGCTACCTTTAAAATATCGATAGCTCATTATCGATAACGGTAATCTCTAATTGAGTAGCTGACTGTGACATGTGCATAGTTGGAATCTTCGCGAAGAATATGTTTGAGTTTAAAAGAAAGTAAACCTTAAATTTAATATCATAAAGGTCCACTTTTACTTGTCTTGTTTAATAAAATATATTTTTCAAATTTTAAGCGAAATAAAATCAATTAAGATTTACTGAAGGTATGACATACCTCTATTTGATATATTTTTTGATCTGCTATCGTGTTTACATTCTAAAACAGCACAATAGGGCATTTTTGTATTTTTTTTTTCAAGTTCTTTTCACCGTGACGGTTGTAACTAGACTGATTTGCGTGGTGTGGGCGCGGAAGCAGACATATGCGGATCCCCGTAAAACTCGGGGTACGCGGGCCCCGCCTACTTGCGACTTCTACTGTTTTTTCTGTTCTGTGCTATATCCTGTATCCTTCCCCCTTCCCTGTATCCTGTGTCCTGTGTGAATGCATGTCATGATCAACCCATGTGCCAAATTTCATCCAAATCCTTTCAGCAGTTTTAACGTGAAAGACGAATAAATTAATAAACAAACACACTCACTTTCACATTTATAATTTTATATACAACTAGCTTTTGCCCGCGGCTTCGCCCGCGTGGATGTATGAAAATATCCCACGGGTACGTACTACCGGGATTATTTAGATCATACCTAATATCCGAGGAAAAGTCGTTGATTCCTACCGCTGCGCCCGCGTTGTCGGCAACCATAATTATTTTGCACGCGTAATTTTGAATCTGTGATATCTTTTAAAGTATTAATTTTAATGATATGATATCAAGGCATATTTTAATCTAAATTAAATGCCCAATTTAAATAATATATTTTATTAGACAAGGATAAATAAAATACCGGTCAAAATAGCTTCGGAAATAACAATGAAATTTTTATCATATTATGAAAGATAAAAATGGTTACTGTAGGTCATAGATAGACATATGCTATCGCGGACTTTATTTTTGAACCTTTTAAGATATACAATTCTGTAAAACATAAATTTGATGTATCTCTTACGGCTTACGCGGCGTACGCCAGTAAAGTCAGAAAAATGTCGGAAAAAATCGTCATATTTCAGCCAATTTACACAAAACCTTAATGTATTATACACAAAAACCTTCCTCTTGAATCACTTTATCTATTAAAAAAAAACCGCATCAAAATCCGTTGCGTAGTTTTAAAGATCTAAGCATACATAGGGACAGACAGCGCGAAGCGACTTTGTTTTATACTATGTAAAGATAAAGAAGATAAAGAAATAAAAAATATAAAAAATAGACCTTTTTAAGTTTATTTTCGAAAAAAAATCATGAATATTCAGAAAAATACGGGCGGGCACATGCCCATGGGTGACATTGTATACGCTCGGTAAGCTTTCGGTACCGATGCAGTAAAACGCGTGTCACGCGGTACCGAAACGACCCCGCACCGCAGACGTACCGATCAGTAAGGAAAATGTGTTTGTTAAATGTAAATAAATACTCAACGTTTTTCAGAGAAGTTTTGATAAAAGTAGAGCAAAAAATATTTAGGATTTTTCGACTTTGTTATGAAACCCATTTTTTTACCGACTTCCAAAAAGGAGGAGGTTATATGATCGACGCGCATGTATTTTTTTTTTTTATGTATGTCCACCGAGTTCTCCTTCAATTGTGGATCGATTTTGGAAATTGTTTTTTTGTATGAAAGGTTATGTATAAAAGGTTAGATTAGTTTTTGAGTAAGCTTCAATAATACGTATTTTTCTCACTTAGTATATGTAGATGATACGATGATAACTTCCTGTGACTGTTATTTACATAGCAGGTAGTGGTATTCGAATTTGTGTGGGGTAAGTACCACAAGTAAAAAGAGAAAAATAAAAACTTTTTACAAAAAGAAAATCAACCGACTTCCGAAAAAAAACACCACGTTTTTTTTTTGTTAAAAGTTTTTTTTTATTATGCTGTATTTATGAAATTTTCCCAATATCCATAATTATGGTACTTTTTAATGTTAACTTTGACAGTCATTAATGTTAGACGATTAGCTTTTCCTAATTGTTAACGTAGTTTACTGAGAATAAGACTGAATATAGTAGGTACTCATTTATTAGACCGAACAGTGCCTTATTGTGCGAGAGGGACACACTAACAATCAGTGTTATCCCTTCCAAGACCATTATTTTCGTACGTCTATTGGTAATGCAAAATAAACTTTATGTCCAACGTATAAAGTTTATTTCTATTTACAATTTGAAACAGTCAACGAGAAGTAGAGACGTGTCGCACTCTGAATCGCGTTCAACGTCACGTGACCTATGCGTTACGTGGCTTTATGTTTACGCAATTATTTCCCAAAATCATTTACAAAGTTGAGTTTTGATATTTTTAGCTCAGAATCATTCTACAAAACAAAATTCATAAGGAATTTTCCTTACTGTCAACTAGCCTATTTATTTTGAAGCGGTTTTCACCATCATTTAGAGCATTTATTCCGAAAGATTTAAGTGAATACATACATAAACTCACGCCTTCTAATATGTGAATAATATAATATTAGTATTAAACTTTTTTTTTAAGCATATCAGAAATCTCCATGTTTTGACATGTCGCCACATCATTAAAAAACATGGGCCGTTCGCAAGTTGTTGTGCTACCTGGTACCGAGCTCATAGCTAACATGACTGCTAGAAACTGCACTTTAAAGAAACGTGTTACGATTTATTATTGCAAATGAATTAAGTTGAAATAAGTTGGCTTAGCTCTGTTACTTTTGTATAGCACGATGTGCGCATGTCTTGTCTGTGCTTATCTGACGTTGGTTGTTCGTGAGCCAACACGAATGCAACTGATATGCAGTTTTCCCTAATTTGTATATTAAGTATACCAAGTTTTTTTTTTATTTCCCTTGGTTTTTGACAGATTTTATGCCGCCCAATAGCCTCTGACTTCACAGTCGAGAAATATCTCTCAGACATTCACTCACGATGTTTTCCTTCTCGTTATTGAAGCAAGAGATAATTATACAATACGCACATGAATCCGAAAAGTCAGAGGTGCATGTCCAGTCCGACGGTCACTCCACTAGGCTATCACTGCTAGCCATTGTAACAAGTAGTCCATGTTAAATCAGGGAAATTAATGGTGAAGAAAATTTACTAACAACTTAAACCACAACTGTCATTCTCTGACAGTTTTATGAAATGGCTTTATCACATCTTTATTTGCGGTCATAATTTGCTTAACAAAAAAAAAACTACCTACATTTACGACCGTAATTGAATCATTATTTCATAATTTTGGTGACTTAGAATTCTAAAAAGGAAAGAAGAAAACAAAAAAAATGCGGTTCGTTATCTTAATTTAATAAAAGAAAAATTACGTGAGTTAATTGAGATTAGTTCTCTATGCCATGTGCTATGGATACAAACAAGTTACATATTATACAAAATAGTTTTTTCAATAAATGATGTGCTACTTATGTTACAATTAATAAGTGTTTTAATAATTAATATAAGTAAGTGAATTAATCTGCATGGCGTACCGTACCTATGTCTTTAAGATTTTTTAAGCGAGTATCTTCATGCTCACGTTAAAACAAACACAATATAAGAATTACTTAACTAAGCTGACGTCCCTTATCTAGAAATGACAAAGATGATAAGAAAGCCTCGTAGAATTTACACATACCTCGTCGTTCCGTCGTCGGTTGTTATAATCGTGGGCATTCCTTTTTTTTTTTGTTTTGTTATATCCTTCGACGACCAAGTCTATTTTCTTTATTACTGGGAAGTTAAACATTGTTTTACACATTACACAGTGCACTCCAAAGAAGCACAGATAACAAATTTTTTTCTAAGAACTAATTATGTTTTATTAATACGTACTTCCGGTCAGTTCTTGCTTTATTTAGACCTGCAAAAGAATAATAAAAATATATATTATGATACCTCTCGCGTGCCGCAGTCATATGCACAGTAAAATTTCCATTGTGGCTCGCGTAGATTTACGTTTCGGAATTCGGTATAACCCGGGTTAGGTACAGCCTACAGGAAAACTACGAATGTTGTTTTAATATTGCAGGACAATAAAAATAAAATAAATCAATAAGAACATTCCACTTTCCAAGGGCCGGTTTAACCACACCCGTAAAGGCACTTCTCCCAGATATTTACAAAAAAAAAATGGAGCAGAACTTATATGTATTTATTTATGAGCCAGACCAGTCATGTTCGCCGGAAATTATCAAGTGAGTAAACCGACCGTAAAGTTATAAGATTAGGCTAGTAT
The DNA here is from genome assembly GCA_916701695.1 of Agrochola macilenta. Taxonomy (NCBI): domain Eukaryota; kingdom Metazoa; phylum Arthropoda; class Insecta; order Lepidoptera; family Noctuidae; genus Agrochola; species Agrochola macilenta. The sequence goes on from OU753562.1 coordinate 14,836,409, forward strand.
ATTTTTCGATTATTGTGACATCGCTCTCGTAACTAGTAATGAGATTAAGGCTAATAATAATCTAATGTTGATGACATGAGGATTATATGAACCTTAAAATTTTCGAAATATGCACCGAACTGCACGAAATATGCAATAGTATCGCAAAAAAGTGCAAAGTTATGCAAAATCAATACAACAAAAAAACGAATATTTGTAAACAAAAACTGAAATATTCTCAACGATTTCTTATATTATTATCGTTTTTGTTCTTGAAAATTTGAATAGAATCGAATGCTCAGTAGTACGTGTGTGCCTTTTATAACTTCAACTATTTTTATAATTGGGCAGTATTTTAATAAAGTTTAGGTGGTACAGTTGCATGTGTATGTACATTTTTGTTTTTTCTATTTAATTAGATATCAGTTTAAATTATAGAAAACATGCCCAAATGTGCAGGATCAGTAAGTAGGTAGGATATTTTAAGTAATACTTATAGGCAAATGCATTTGTATAAAACCGATCAATTTATAACAAACTGTTTCACAGAATATAACTAGCAAACAATTACAGCATAAAAAATTACCATTTATTGCTCACCTGGGTTTTATGAATAGTCATATCTTCTTTGTTTTCAGTATGCTTTTTCAGATTTTGTTTGTTTACAGTTGACGATAGAACTGCTTCTAGTACTAGAGGATGCTCTTCAACCGCCGAGTTATTGTCATTTTCTTGAGTGTTATTAGTCAAAGAAGTAACATATGTTTCTGTGGGTGTACTCGGAATAATCTCTTGTGGTGCAGTCTCTGTTGTCTTGATATTATATTCTCTGCATTCTCCTCTAAAATCTGTATCGTAAATATTACAGGTAATGTTCCTACATTGGGTCTTATCGCATTTCATTGTGTTACAAGTTTGATCGTTACACCAAATTGTAACATTGTGGCTTCTAATGTCTACAATATCGTTAGGATTGTTCGTAGTGGATCCTAAAAGTTGTCCAGTCACAGGTTGTTCGGTTTCCCCTGAACTCCACCAAGAAAAAGGATATGTCACCCATCCCCATATATAGGTCCCGATCCCGCGGCCTTCTGTTACCTCATCTGCAAGCAACATTATCAGTACATGAAAATGTATTGGCATTTTAAACAGTACTGTTTAAAATTACTTATTTATAATACTTTTATGTACAAAATAAAAACCGCCAAATGTGAGTCGGACTCGCTCAAAAAGGGTTACGTATCCGTACAATACGGCCGGTATAACTTAGCAGTTCCGAACTTCGCGTAGGGCTGCGCAATAATATATTTTTAAGAACCAAATGGTGACATGAGGCGAGTGTGAGCGAGAGAACATGCGCGAAAGTTCGTAGTGCCTGTGTTGTATTGTACAACTGCAAATGTGAGTTTGTACGTAAATATTAAGTATGTTGATGTGATAATATAATATTATATTCATCATCTTTTTTATAAATGTTTGCTTCTTTTTCGTTACTTCTTCTGTGCGTTGATTTAGAAGCTTGAATTTTTTATTCATCCAAAGGACCGCAGAACGTTTGCTATTAATTTCAACTTAATACCTCTACCATGTTCCTGAGAAAAATGTCTTGACAGACGGATAATAAAGTGATTCTATAAGGGTTCCTTGTTTTCTTTATAAACTAAGGAATCCATGAAAAAAAAAAAATTGTTAGTTATACTTACTTCCTGTGGCTGGTTTGCTTAAGCAATTATCCACGAAACACAAGAAAAAAAACACGACAAAGGTCTTAGAAACTAGCATGGCGACAGCTAGTACGGATATTCTAAACGGGAATAAATGTTTAAAGAGTCCCGTCTCCCCTTTTTATACTTACTTCAACTAAGTACTTTATTATCTTCGAGATAAGACCCTTTAGGGAATGTTTACTTAATGAGCGAGGAACGACCATACTTAAAGCCTTCAAACTTCACCATAGTTTTAGTAAAGGTTTAAGATGTAAATAAAATTACTTAAATAACTTCTGAATTAGTATTTTTATAGACTGCTGAAATATTATTTCCACTAAAAACAAGTTCAATACTTGGTCAGATAGGCTGTGTCATATATTTCACAGTGCTTAGTGTTTGCATAATCATGTTCACGCATTTTAACTTCACATAGAATACAATTTACTTTAACATTTGGGCATGTCAAAAATCTACATGTTGTGGTTTTATCGCACTGGGTTAGAACTTTCAATCCCGACTTCGGCGGACCCAAAAAAGGAGGGTAATTTGTTAAGATACTGCGAATGTCCTGGACAAGATCGTATATGATCTGCTTAATAGTCGTATGCCAGTTCACATGTTCCGGTAAAGGTTTCCGTAAAGAATTCCGTAAAGGTTGCATTATAGGATTCGATCTAGGAGATAAAATGTGATCTATCGAAATCTCCTTCAATTTTACGTCACCATTGGAATCAAATTCAATAATTTTCGGATTTAACGTGTTTCTTGTTCTCCAAGGATTCAAATACGTTTCTTCACCAATCTATTAGATACAAATACAATTAAACATAGAAATATAAGACATACAAAATAAATATTTTTATATAATTTGCCAAGAATTTACGTTATGCAACAGTAAAATATCATTAAATAATCTAGCAATAGGTATTTTGGTTGTAAATTAGATCATAAACTTCATTTTATACCTAGTAGGTACCTTTGTCGATGGCTCCAGTCTCCACAGCAATGGTGACTATACTACTACTGGTAACTGGTTCGCGAGAAGTTCACACTATACTCCATTGGTTTAGTAATTAAATAAAGATAAACAAATCGAAAAAAGGTTTTTATAGTTGACACTTGTTTAAAAATACGTTGTAACTTATTACCAAATTAAATTAATTTTAGATTTTTATGAAAGTTCCCTCTTTTATTAATGTATGTTAAACTGTATCATTTATTCTTAAACTAGTCTTCGTTGATGTAACTGCTTGAGCACATTTTTTTAGTTATAATAATACTTTATAAACTATAATATTTTGTAATCTGTCTATTGTCTGCTTATGCTATTGTAGACGTTGCTAAATTGAAGAGTACAACTGTGACGTAGCATGACAACTGAAGTGACAGGTACGATTACGTTTAGTCGGTTACTTGACAGCTCTCTCGTCACATGGTTTTTAGGGTACCGTTCATTAAGGCTGCGACCAGCCCAGCGATTGAACGCGTCCCAAAGGGTCATGGCCATTACGCTGGTCAGATGATACCGCACGGTCTACCGTGAGGCGGCGAGCCTTCTTGCCGGACTACCGCCATGGGATCTGGAGGCAAAAATCCTCGCGACACTCCCACATGTGCGCGAGGATTTTTGCCTCCAGATCCCATGGCGGTACGAGGCGAAACGCCGGGGCATAACTCCGCTGCCGCGAGAAATCACGGCACAACGGACAGAGCTCCGGCGGGATCTCATGGCGGCATGGAGAGTGCGATTGTCGCGACCCAGCGCTGGGCACGCCACAATTGCGGCTATAAGTCCCCTCTTTGAGGAGTGGCTAGAGAGGCGCCATGGCGTCCTCACTTTCCGCCTGACGCAGGTCCTCACGGGACACGGCTGTTTCGGGAGGTTCCTGTTCCGAATAAGGCGGGAGGAAACGCCCGGGTGTCACCACTGTGTGGATCGCCCAGAGGACACGGTGGAGCATACGGTGCCCTGCGTGGGCGGAGCACCACCGTGTCCTCACGGAGGCGATCGGCGGCGGCGATCTCTCGCGTCCGGCCCTGGTTCAGGCCATGGTCCGGAGCGAGAGTGCATGGGAAGCCGTCACTTCCTTCTGCGAAGCAGTAATGCTCGCGAAGGAGGAGGCGGAGCGCGCGAGGGAAATGCAAGATGCGCGCCCTCGCGCCCCTAGTCGCCGCAGGAGACGCGTCGGGAGTCGCGAGCCGACTTCCAGCCACCATAGGCGCGGGCTTGCGGACGGTGGGCAATGGGTAGCTCGCCGTCCGATTAGGACCAGGCCCGGGTCGATGGCGCGTTGTGTTCCACGCGCGCCTCAAAGAGATGTCAGCACCAACTGACGGGGTCCGTAAGGACCAATGCCTGCTGGGGTTGTGGGTTTGTCCGAAAGGGATATCGCGGCCCCAGCACACAGGCAACGGAAGGAACACGGGTGGGTTTTAGTCAGTAAAAGTCTGACACTCCCTCTCGCTCCGCCCAGAGCGGGAGGAGTCATTTGATGATTTCCCACCCAAAAAAAAAAAAAAAAAAAGGTTACCGTAACCGAAGGGTGCCAAACGGAACCCTATTATTAAGCCTTCGCTGTCCGCCCGTCCGTCCGTCCGTCCGTCCGTCTGTCTATCAGCGGGCTGTATCTCATAAAAAGTAATAGGTAGACAGTTGCAATTTTCACAGATTGTGTATTTCTATTGCCACTATAACAACAAATACTAAAAACTAAATAAAGTTAAAAATTAAAGAGGTTTCCTATACAAAAAACGTTATTTGCTGTTAAAACGGTAGTGTTAAATATTGTACGGTGGTAGTCAAAGTCAAATCATTTATTTTTGTAGGCACTTTTGGACGTCAAAATGTACAAAAAAATTGAATTGTTTCTAGTCGCCCTTTCCATAAGGTAGTTTTAATATGGAGTAGAATGGGCAAAAAACTCCACCATTTCTCTTTTAAAATGTTTTACAATATTTTGTATACATTATTTATATATTTATATGTGAACGGTGAGTGGTACGGAGCCATTCGTGTGCAAGTTCCACTCGCCCTTGGCCGGTTTTTTTTGTTTAGGTACCTTTATTTAACTACTTAAACCAACAGAGTATATTTCGTATGAGAATTAGGGGCATTATATTAACCAGGAATCCGTTTTTATAATTATGCCAGTTTTAAATACCGAATTTAAATATGATTCAAGTTTGCTGTTCTAATAATATAAGATAAGAACGCATCATTATAAAAAAAAAAACACGCACACGAAACTTTCTAGAGATAAAAAAATATTAGTATTTACCGGAAAAGCAACAGCCGCATTCAATATTAATATTATTGTCGGAATCATAACCCGAAACAAAATATTCAATTGTAAAATTAAACTTAGCACCATTCTGTTGAAATGTATGCGAACGAATAAAAGTCGTCCACCCCCTACTTTCTTATCAAAACACTAACCTATAGGTAATCGCGTGCATTTTCTAAACAAACGATTCTTCAAATGGATTTATTATTAAACATAAGAACTTATATAACTTTCACGGACTTAACATTCGAACAATGCCCTGCAGTGTTTAACTCCTTGATAGAACATCGAGATTTCGCAAAGGTCTTTTTAGATGCGACGAGTGTGATACATTTGGCATTAATGCAAAACGTTGCTTTTCCAAATATTTTCCCCAGCATTTTGTCTTGCAAGATATCTACTATTTCAAATGCGACATTTGAAGGCAAATCCATTATTGACTCCATCGATGTTACGCTATCTGAAACAACCAGGCAAATAAATCAGTCTTATTCATATTACGCTAAGTATCTACGTGAAAATATCAGTTCCTAGAAACATTTAAGAAGTACATCAATTTTATTGTAACATTTAATACCTGTACTGTTGGACCCGGCACAATGTCCTCTGTTATTCAATCTATCTAAGGGAACACACACTCTATGCAGGCATGTCTTATTTGCACAGTTCATCGAGTGGCAAACTTTCTGAGAACAAAATGTTAAAACTCCACGGATATATTTGCCCACAAAAGACATGAAAGCTGGCGCGACCGTGGCGACATCGTCCCAATCAACGTCTCCAAATATAGCCTGCTCTAGTACTCTGGTATGATTCTGACGAATTGTATCTTTACTCATGTTTAACTTTGTCTTCTTGTGTTCATTTTCTAGTATCATAGTTGTGATATTTTTACATTTAACATCTCCCTTGTTTCTATTTACATTTGGCCAATACAATAACTCTACATCACTTAGTAGATTTTTGTCGGCTTTTTTCCCGAAATTTATTTCTTTAGTTATATTGGTTGCTGACTGTAAAGCTTTTGGCGCTGAATGACTTTTACTAGTGGTGATATTAACATTCGATACACCGCGTTTTTTGCGAGTAGCAGTAGTCACGTTAGTGATCTTTCTAGGTAAATCAGTTTCGATGCTATTTTCAATTTTGTGTGTATCTTCTGTTCCATTATAAGAATTATTTGTAATATTGACCATCAAATAAAGACTTTCTTCGGTCTGAGTTTCGTTTAAAATCTCGTCAGTTTTATTAATCATAGCGTTAATTTCAAACTGTAACACATTTGAAGGTTGGAGGTTTGTATCATTAGTTACATTATTGTTAATTTCGTTCTTAAATGTACTGTTGATGTTATCACTAAAGTGATTCGGGAACAATGGTTGCTGATCTACCTTTAAATTGTGGAAAGTTATAACTTTCTTTCGATGTTTCTTATTATTATTGTTAGTCCTAGACTTCTTTTTTTTATGGATTGTTATTTTGTGTAATGGGGTAGAATCATCTTTACTGTACTTTGCGGCTTTTTTGTATCCAAAAAGTTCCATTGGAACAGGGAAATTGAAATATGGAAATGGTAAATTCATCCCAGTTGTTAGCTCTTTAGATACTGCGTCATCTTGTTCAAACATTCTATCGCGATTGTGAGCTTTATAATATTTTCCCATCATATCTTGTGGTTTTGGTAATTCAAGATCAATTTTAATGCGGATGTTTAACGTATTGTCGGAAAACATTTCTTTCATATTATCATCAATTAAGTGTTCTGATTTTTTAATAGAATTTTCATATGGTGAAAAATGTTGCAATACGTTCTTTTTTTGGTCATCCATTGAACGTATTTGTTCCATAGGGTCATGCAACATTGGCTCAAAACGTACTAAGCACTGCTTGCAGCCACAATCGCAAGGAATGCGATTGTTTTTACAATAGCACGATGATTTCATCGGCTCGAAAGACGATTTATGCGTAACAGGGGATAAGTCCATTGTTTTTTTTTTATTGAACATAAAGTTTTCACGTGGTAAAAGTTCTTCATGATTTCCTTTTGGGAGTGTTGACGTGTCTGGTTTATTCATATATTTTCCTTTTGAATTAATGGGTATGAATACGTCTAAAGGACTACCGTACGATGTTGGAGGGAATTTATATGAACCGGGATTGTAGAAGCCGTTAGCATACAAGTACTCGTCATGTTTAAAACCTACACCAGATTTAGCTTTTGAATATTGATCGTGGCGTGGTAGAAGGGGTACTTTGTTTTTTGTTTTAGATTTTTCTATGTAATTCTTTCTCTGTTTGTGTGCCTTTTCCAAATAATGCTGATATTCAGAGAGCAAATTTTCTATGGCTTCTTCACTTTGACTCTCGCTGTTCGATATGCTCCCAAACATATCGAACGGTGAAACCTGAAAACATTACTATTAATAACGCAATTCGATATTATTAACGCAAAATAATGATAGGTACATTAATACTTACACCATTGTTTCCAAAGTCATTTATTATATCAGCGATATCACTGTAGATAATAGTATCGTAAAATGGACTCACTTCAATTCGATTAGATTCGGAACCTAGAAGTAAACGAGATTAATTCAAGTTAATCAATCCTTTTAATAACATTGTTTGCCATAAGGCATTTGACTTACTTTCTGAATCATAGCAATAAATGGTACTTAAGAGTAATACAAAACTGGAAATTAATATAATTTTCATGATTCGAATGCCATGCAGAAATCCAAAAGAATGACTGAAAATGAGCTGGTACTGGTGGTAATCGTTTTAATGTTTACCTTTTTAAGTTGAATGTTACTCCAAACAAAAGTTTAAATGGCTATTGTGTACTGTTGCGAAAGTAGTTATACAACTTACCTGATTACGCTTTAATTATTATTTAGGTATTTTTGTATTTGAATAATGTATTTAATTATTTTCAGGAGTCGAGTGGCAACAATGCGGAAGCGGAGCGTCTGACTATGCACCGTTGTATAATAACGAGTATCATTGAGAGTGAAACCGTTTATGTTGAATGTCTTTACGTTATGGAGAAGGTACTATCATTTGAAATTGTTTCACTATCTTTGTTTGTATTGTAATGACTTTGTCCTAATCTGATAACAGTAAACCAGTGTGTCATCTATTAACGGCCGAACCCTATAACTGTCAAGTACCTATCTATCACCAGTTTTGGCATACTGGGGATAGAAAAACCTATCTATCTATGGTTTTAACGTCGCAATAATCTGTCAGAGACTAGGTATCCTATGGAATGTGACACAATGACAGATAGAATTATACTTACCATCAATAGCTATCTGTCTTTTACTGACAATAGGTTATTGGGGTCGGCCGTAAGTAAAACAGGGTGAATTTTTGAGATGGGGCAGTAAGGGCAGCTACCGTAACCGTTGTAGCTACAGGAAAACGGTCTTAGGAGACTGCCTTAACTTTTTGAGACATTTTGATCTGCATTAACAGATTTTGAAAAAAAATTACATTCAGTAAGAAAATGGGCAATATGTTTCAAAAAGATAGGGACAGTCTCCTCAGACCGTTTTCCTGTAGCTTACTGCCCATCTCAAAAATCCACCCTGTATACTATCTACATTTTTGAAGTAGACAAAAGTCTGCAGGACATTTAAAAATCCCCACTTTTTTTGTTCACCATAATCCTACGTCGGATTTCTGAGTTACGGACTCTGTCTTCCAATGATAGGCCTAACATGGCGCGCTCCATAGCCATTTGTGCAACCTTGATTTTGTACACAATGTCTTTAGTGAGCGTCCATGTTTCGGCCCCGAATGTCATGGTAGGCAAAACTCGTTGTTCACAAAGTTTGGTTTTCAGGCATAGAGTTCGGCCCCAAATTTTATATTTTCATGTAGGTGTCTAAAATGGACGTAGTGGTGGTAGTAAGGAAGAGTGTCTGATTACTGCAAAAACTTAACTGGTCTTCAAATGTGTTAGTTGTCCTTACAGTATATGAACGCAATAAAAGCGACGCTGTCGACATCGCAGCCGGTTATAACTGAAGAAGAATTTAATACAATTTTCTACAAAATATCTGAACTACACGAGTTACATAAGAACTTCCTCGAGGGATTGAAAGCAGCTGTCGCTAGTTGGGAAGAGCCTCTATCTGTAGGGATACATTTCAAGAAAATGGTAAGTAGCACATTATGTTATAGTAATTCCCCCCCCCCGCCCAAGGCAATTGTACCTACTTTAAATTAAAATAACCTACACTTAAGTTCTGAACCGTTCTGGTACAGTTTTATGAAGATAAGATAAAACCCCATCATCTCATCTCTATAACAGTAATTTATTATTTTGATGTGAATTATGAACAACATATATTCAAATAACAATCAAGTACCCGACGGTAATTGTGGCACATCGAGTTTTGGAAAAATATCGGTTTTGTAGAACTTCGTGTATGTCATGCACTCCTGCGTCTGTGTGAGTTTCCTTCTAAAGCTCTACGTGTTATACAGCTTGTATCAGAAATGCGTGGTCATATCTGAGAGTGTGCTACAGGCCATCAAACTGAACAACCTTGTCCATGGGACGAACATCGTAATTAGGAAAAAATTATCAGCCATCCAATCATTTGGGTCGAGTAGGTATTGAAGTCTAGTATGATGGCCGCACATTTATTATACGCGCTCTATAATTATCATTGTAATCGTACATAAATATAATAATGTTCATTGTACACTATAACAAATTAACAGATTTTTTTTATTATGTTTGTTGTGTTTTAGGCTGAGAACATAAACATCTACGGCGCGTTCCTCCACAACTACGGGCGCGCGACGGACGCAGTGCGGCGCCGCTGTTCCACATCCCAGAGCTTCGCGCACCTCACGCGGCAGATCGCGTGCCACGGACAGCCCATGTCGCTCGACGATCTGCTGCACAAACCCGTCGCGAGGGTCCAGAAGAACGCTCTAGTCCTGCATGTCAGTCTATTTACTATTAAAAAGAAAAACTGAAATGGTTCTTTTAACAATTACTTTAGGTTCCCGAGGTCTTATCGGGTACTGACTCACGCCCCCAATTTTTTTTCTGTTGACGTTGAAATTTAAATCTAGTGACAAATGCTACATCGGAAACTTAACATCATAAATTTTTCAGGATCTTATAAAATATACTCCAGCCAGCCATCCCGATCATGCTATGTTGACGGAAGCACTGAACATGACACAGCATTTCCTAGACGAGTTCAATATTATACAAACGAAATCCATGTTTCCTGTAAGTATAATAATTAATACCATTTAAATAATATTATGAATAAAAGTTCGTATGGTAATGATTTTTTACATCTCCGTAGAATGCTGACCGCGCTCAAAGACGACTCGTTAAGAATTCATTTATCGTGGAACTCTCAGATGGACATAGAAAACTGAGGCATCTCTTCCTTTTCAACGACGTCATTGCCTGTGCCAAGTATAAGGTAACTACGGTAATACAAGTTTGTATTTTTTTACAAAGAGTAGTAATCTGATGAAGTGCCAACCAACGCGTGATTAGTACCTGGGTGAACGAGCTCTGCTCGAGGGAAGATAGAGAAAACGAATTTTCCCAGATATGAGACCTACAAATATTGCATATTTAATAGAATAGGATGGATATTCGTAATTCAGCGCTTCTGACGTTTGGATGACAGCTGCCGTCGCGGTTAACACTCCATCTGCGAACTACTCTGTGTAATTTAATCAATTAAGGCTTTTTGATTATGATTATATGTTTTAAATATTGGCACAGGCATCTGGGCGCGACAAGTTCACGTTCGAGTTGAAATGGTTCATCCCTCTGCCGGACATCGTGGTGGTGGAGGACGAGAGCGCGGGCGCGGGCGACGCGCGCGAGGCGTCGCCCGCCAACATCGTGGCGCTCAAGTCGCAGGCGTCCACGGCGCGCGACCAGATACTCGCGGAGGAGCGAGCCGCTGCTGATGATAAGGTAATGACTATGAACTTTGTGCCGACTGACTTTTATTCATTATCTAGCTTCTGCCCGCGAATTCGTTCGCGTGGTAGTCGTAAGATACACAATATACTAAAATAACAGCCACATTTTTATAAAACATGCTCTGCCCCCGATCCACTGCGTCGCATCGTATCGCCCGCCCGCGGTATTACTTCGTTTTCGCTAAACGTTATTTCTAACTTTTTTCTTTTTGCTCGGCTCCTAAGGGTTGTAGCTTGGTGTTAAATTCTTCATCAAGAATTGTGCTAATGCAAAAAAAAGCTATCCAACTTTTCAGCTTTATCAGGGTTCCATACCCGAAGGGTTCCAACCCTATTACTAAGCCTCCGTTGTCCGTCTGTCTGTCTGTCAGCGGGCTGTATCTCATGAACCGTAATAGGTAGACAGTTGAAATTTTCACAGATTGTGTATTTCTATTGCCGCTTCATCAAAAAATAAAATAAAGTAAAAAAAAAAACGCCAAATACAACACATTTCATGGACCTCATATTTTTTTTTAACGAGTTCCCCATACAAGAAACGTGTATCTCTCGGTTTTTTTTTTGCTAAATATTGTACGGTGGTAAGAAAGTACGGAACCCTTCGTGTGAAAGTCCGACTCGCACTTGGCCGGTTTTTTATATTACTCTTTAGCTTTATTATCAATATCATTCAGGACGTGAAAGTACTCATCATTACATAACGTTTGCTCTTGGAGCAACTCTGAAATATCGAGAAAAAAAGATAGGTACTGTTTCGTACAAAAATGCATTACTTACCAAATCTATATACATATGTATGACAAAGCAATTTTTCGCTGTTCCAGTTGGTCCCTCAGTAAAGGTTGGTACATATTCACGAGATTTTTCGTTCGCTGAAAGAATGTCAAAAAGTTCTGTCGGTTGCTATGCAATAAATGCAGTTTAAACATTTTCCTTGAATTAAATTTTTTGTATTTTTTCCCCTACAGAAAATGCGTATCGGCGGTCGTGGCGCAGCAGAGAAGCAACGCAAGAAACTGGCGGAACTCGAGGCTCAGTTAGTACTAGCGTCGCCCAACCTCGTGTTCCGTGTGGGAGCGCGCGCGCCGGGCTCGTCCACGGCGCTGCAGAGGCAACACATCTTCTTCCTGAGTTCGGAGTATGAGCGCACGCAGTGGATCGACTCTATACATGCTTTGCAGGTTGGTGTACTGTTGGACAATATTTTATGATGTTTTAGCGTTATATGTATGATAGACACTATCCAGTCTTCGACCGATAACAAAAAAAGGATCACTGTTTGTAAGAAATTATCTCTCAGATACCTATAAGTTACGAGTATATGAAAAATGAAGTGTATATGAATGCCCGAATTGATGATCTTGATATTATTGACCCAGTTAATTTATTGATTTATTTGACTCCGTTAAACACTCAGCACTAACTCAAGCAATATAATCTTCTTCTTCTTTCGAAAGTTAAAGTTACAAATTAAATAAACATAACATCACGCCCTGTTCTCCCGAAGGGTTGGGTACAGCTGTACCTATAGTACACCCACATTTCTCCTGTTATGTTTAAGTCCCATGTAATAGGGGGCGAGCCTATTGCCATCAGCCGGGCACAAATCCAAACTCTGGACTGCTACTGCGAAATTCTAGATAGAAAACCCAATAACACTTTGCCCACCCAGAACCTCAAGCTCAGCAGTAGCGCTTGCTAACACTTTACCAACGAAGCAGTCAAATTTAATTACACAAATCACCGTGTACCTTAAAGTACACCCATATTTCGCCAGTCATGTTTAATTAAGGCTGCGTTTCCACTAGAGATGACCGAGGATGCGTAGCGAGGGATGTGTGTGAGACTAACCAATGATATCGCTTCACTGTCGTAGCGAGGGATGTGTGTGAGACTAACCAATGATATCGCTTCACTGTCGTAGCGAGGGATGTGTGTGAGACTAACCAATGATATCGCTTCACTGTCGTAGCGAGGGATGTGTGTGAGACTAACCAATGATATCGCTTCACTGTCGTAGCGAGGGATGTGTGTGAGACTAACCAATGATATCGCTTCACTGTCGTAGCGAGGGATGTGTGTGAGACTAACCAATGATATCGCTTCACTGTCGTAGCGAGGGATGTGTGTGAGACTAACCAATGATATCGCTTCACTGTCGTAGCGAGGGATGTGTGTGAGACTAACCAATGATATCGCTTCACTGTCGTAGCGAGGGATGTGTGTGAGACTAACCAATGATATCGCTTCACTGTCGTAGCGAGGGATGTGTGTGAGACTAACCAATGATATCGCTTCACTGTCGTAGCGAGGGATGTGTGTGAGACTAACCAATGATATCGCTTCACTGTCGTAGCTTGAGCTAAGTTAGCGATAGAAATGTGTGTATGTGTACAAAGCAAATATTTGATGCGGTATTCTTTGCTAGGCATCCTCAGCCCCCCCGGCGGGTTCGAGTTCGATCTCGATGCTGGAGCTGCAGGCGTGGGTGACGGCGTGCCGCAGCTACCTGCAGACGGACATGGGCTCGTACCTGCTGCGCAGCGGCCGCGACGACTCGCTGCTGCTGGGCGACCTGCAGCTGCACGTCGGCGGCATGACCGCGCCGCTCGATACTGCCGCCGGTAAGTGCAAGGGAAACAAGTCGCTCTTTTATATGAATAATACATACTCGCACGATCAATCAAGCGACTTTCGTACGTCATAATTCATACAAACTGTCGCTTAGATCGCGTACTCGCGCGACAATCGCTTTTTTTTAGGACGCGAGGTCATACTTCTTTCATTGCATCGTGAATTTGGTCATGACGTGCTAAAAAAACGCAAGACAGCAAAGCAGCGAGGCTTACTGCTCACGGTGCGTCGGACGTACATGTAAAAGGAACTGGAAGCGGCATGACCGTGCCGCTCGGTACTTCCGAGTTTGCCGAGCTGTAAGTAAGAGTGAAACAAGTCGCTCATGCTTCTTCCATCCTCGTATTGTGGCTTTCTACATCGTTCTCACAATATGTACCTAGAATTTCAATATGGATGATAATAACCAATAGTTTGTAACAATATTTTGATTCAAAAGTGTGTCCCTGGGGTTTCTAGTCCGTTCTTCTCCATAGGAACCTACTACGCTTTGGATTGGGCAAATATTTTCATGTAAAAATGTATGGGCCTTACTTTGAGTTTTTTTTTAGTTTTGTAATTTGAGAATACCCGAGTGTTAGCGTTACCAGCATGGCCGCCCCAGTTACTTGTTCCGCCCTTCTCTAGTTACTTAAGCGAAACCATCGAATAAACTGTTTCATCGCAGATTACTACATAGTGGTGGAGGTAGACTCGTACGGACACTACTTCCGCAAAGCGAAGTCCAAGCTCGTGTGTCGCAGCGCACAGCCGCGGTGGAACGAGAGCTTCACTTTAGACCTGGAGGGGTCGCAGAACTTACGACTGCTGTTGTATGAAGACGCAGCTAGACCTGTGCTACGCGGGAAATGTACTATCAAGGTAAATATTGTATTGTTTATTGTGACATCGATGCTAGAAGTAGTTTGAATCTGTTCTGCCTTTAAATAATTAGATGATTTTATGCCTAGTTGGCCTGAATAATACGATTGGCGTATTAGTTTAATTTTTTTTTTTAAAACGTGTGCGGTCGGAGACCCCCGTCAGGAACGAAGTTCCTTCTTACGTAAGGTAATATTTAAAACAAACACAATTTGAGAATTTTTGTAGCCGCCATCTTGGATTATTATTTATGGATTTATATAAAACCATGAAAACGACATTTATATATAATCATAATAAAAAATTGGATAGGAGAATGCTACTAAATGTATAGACTGTGAAAACTTTTTCATTATAGTGTCGTTTTTAAGGTTTGCGAGGGTGTTAAAGCCGATAGTGACGTTTAAATGTAAATCCAAGATGGCGGCTGTGTTTTTTTTTTTTTTGTTTTAAACCGTACGTGAGAAGGAACTTCATTCCTGACGGAGATCCCCTAAAATCATACTTTTTTTTTGTTAGACCGTAGACTATAACTAAGCTTGTGTCCACGTCGCAGCTGTCGCGCGAGTGGGTGGCGGAGAGCGCGGGCGGCGGCGTGGGGCGCACGGTGTGCGTGGGCGGCGGCTCGCTGACGCTGCGCCTGCGCCTGCTGCCGCCCGAGCGGTCCGCGCGCCGCGTGCCGTCCGCCAAGCCCGGCGCGCTCTTCGGCAACAAGATCACGCACGTCGCCAAGTGAGCACCGCACACTTATAATAAATATCCTTTTATTTCTTCCAATTCTAACATAGTTGTTGACACTCTAAATAATATAAATGTTACTATGTGATTTAGTAGTTGGCTTACATCGAGTTGTTAGTATAATATTACCGCACTTTGGGTTTCTTACAGTGATTCAGCGCCCGTGCATTAGAAACAAAACAAATGTCGAAAGGACAATGCAGATTTTAGTGTGGAAGGTGGAGTCTTTTTTTCTCTCTCGGCCATCAACCAAATCCTGTTTTTCTACTACAGAATAGTGTAACAAACGAAATTCTTTTGACGTACATATCTCTAAACTCAGTCGGAAATTAGATTTATAAGTTAGAATTTTGTACGTATTTATTAGCTCTGTAGGCAATTTTGGACTCGTAGGTGCAAGGTTAGTGTTAAGTTACCACAAAATAAATAGGATAAAAGAAACACTCTGTACACGCACACTTGTCTTTCGACGTGGAAAGACAAGTGCGCGTGTACAGAGTGTTTGTTTTACATATGAATTTAATAAAAAAACCTTTTTGTTTTCGTTGTTAATAGGAGTATATTGTTTTGCATGTATGGACGCTATACTTTTGCGGGTTAACGGGAATGCTCTCTGTTAGTTAACAGACTGTATAATTATGTCGCCTATATAGCCGTATTGCATTTTTAAAGGATGGTAGATTTGGTAATTCAATTGGTGGAATACAATCTTCATTTTCGACATTAGCATCCCCAAGAACCGTGAAAACGATACTCATGACGAGACAATTTGATTGTTACACTTATTATTTGTACAGACGTGAAAAGCGCAACATCCCGTTTATAATAAGCGCGTGCGTGCGCGAGGTGGAGCGGCGCGGCATCCACGAGGTGGGCGTGTACCGCGTGTCGGGCAGCGCCTCCGACCTCAACCGACTCAAGAAGAGCTTCGAAACCAGTGAGTAGCTATTCATATCGACAGACTGAAGTCCATACCCTTCATGAAAACAGACCTGGCGATCTATTCCGTTACTGAATAGACCGGCTGTAATTAAAAGTTTAGTTTTGAATTGTTATACGTAAAAATGAACAGCCCATAATGTATCTCCCAAAAATTATATTTGTTTAACACAGTTTTTGGCGCAAAGAAAAACAAAGTTTGTCAGATATCCTTTTTACCAAAGTCATAGTGCAATTCACGTTGCAATATTTTTCTCCGGTATTTCTTTCTTGTAATTTGCTTATCAGGCAGTAGTGCCTGTTATGCAGATTAAATTCCGTATTATTTCATACACATTATTTTTGCCCAGATGCCTACGAAGCGGAGCAGTTACTGAAAGAGGTGGACATACACTCAGTAACCGGTGTCTTGAAGTTGTACTTGCGGGAACTGCCCGAGGCTCTGTTCACTGACGCACTCTACCCCGAACTACTGAAGGCGTGGGGAGCTACACAAGTTCGTATACTATATTCCGACAAACATATTTGTGAATGTAATGTTGTAATAGCAGTGCTGCTTGCAAAGGGTACTTGTATTTATGTATGTAAGTCTTGCTAAAATTTAAATATTTATTTTCAACAATGAAGGGTGCGGGTACATCTGTGGACTCTGGTCCGGCGCACACCAGACGCCATGCGCTGCTCAAATGTTACGCACAGCTGCCGGACCTTAACAAGAATTGTATCGACTTTCTGTTAAACCATTTCGTGAAGTAAGTGTAGTTTTATTTATACCTACATAATGTATCATATTCAAAAGCATTATCCTCCTTTTAGGCTTCGTCACAGTCGTTCAGAAATAAAGATACGCGACATGAAACTACGTGTTTCCATTGGCCATATCCAAAGAAGAGGCGATGTTCGGAATTTCGGATGGTTTTTAAGAGACCGTGCCCAAAATTCACTCGACAGAGTTTAGGTAAATTCGTTGCGATGCTATGTTTGTGTGCACCGTTCACGCACACACGCCTAAAGATCGAGCGTAGTGATCGCTGAAACAGTTTTGATCCTATAGATGATATTTTCTTAAGTTACGTAGGTACGGTTAAGAAATAAGTCTGGAATGTTTGTGTATATTCGTTTAGTATATTTATAACAATCAACATTAAAATGCTACAATTTGGTGTGGCATTTAGATACATTTAGATATTCAATAACATTGACGTTTTAGATAAATACGAATAGTGGTGCCGATTCTCTTGTACACCGGACTAAACTATCACTACAATTCCTTACTTTTGGCTATGAGAATCTTAAAGCTATTCTGCAAAATATTAATTTTAAAAATAATTTTGACAAAACTAAAATCTAATTTGTTGTGAGTCCACGTGGTACTAACATCGTGGTACTACATAACATCACGCCATCAATTTCAAAGGGCCCAACCCTTTGAAATTGATGTGATGTTATGGAGAAATGTGAAAATTTTCGCAGCCGCCATCTTGGATTTACATTTTGACCTCACTTACCCGTCCACAGGGACGGGTGTATCTATATTATAGTTTTGAGTCTCAACTTTACTGACACGTTTCGATGTACACAGAGTGAACCAACACGAGAGCGAGAACAAGATGTCGATGCACAACCTGGCGACTGTGTTCGGGCCGACGCTGATGCGGCCGGGCAGCGCGGGCGCGGGCAACAAGCAGCGCACCGACCTGCTGGCGGCCGGCACGGTGGACGCCATGGCGCAGGCCGGCATCCTGTACTGCCTGCTGCAGCAGCGCCAGCTGGCCGCGCAGCTGAGCAGCCACCAGCGCGCGCCGCACTCGCTGCTCGACTAGCTCGACACTCATAAGTGTAAGTATTTAAATTTGAATTAAGAATATTAGATAGTTTACATTAATTCCCACTTACTCAACTATCTACTTTAGCGCAGTGTCGACTAAATTGATTTTTGAGTGACTATTTGTATTAAAAAGCTCCTAAGTAAATTTTGGTTGCAATGGAAAATTTAAACTTTGTCATACCTCATTGAGTTTGAGTTTCCAAAACTTTATAATAATTATCTAAGATTCTAAATTCAAGTTTAAAGCGTTGCCGTCACAAGGGACGACATTTTTTCTTATTGATAATGTCTATTACATTACTGCAACTCATAATTGTTTTAACAGTTAAAGTACGATTTCTGTATCGCGGTATCAGTTCATATTACGGGTCATATGTAGACGCGCTCAATAGTTTGTGTACAATGTGTACATGTTAAAGCTCTACCAGAAAAAAGTACCCCGTCGCCCGGTTATATATTTTTTCATT
Organism: Agrochola macilenta; assembly: GCA_916701695.1. Classification (NCBI taxonomy): domain Eukaryota; kingdom Metazoa; phylum Arthropoda; class Insecta; order Lepidoptera; family Noctuidae; genus Agrochola; species Agrochola macilenta. The sequence goes on from OU753562.1 coordinate 14,854,824, forward strand.
TTGTTCCGCTAATATAATAATTATCCCCGCGCCTATTATATGAATAAAACTGTTGGGATTTCCTTCCAACAAGAACCATGGGATGAGGCAGTTACTCGGCAGTTTCCTTATCTTAGTATGAGTATTTTTAATATCGAAATTACGATGTATATGCACTCCAAACAGATTGGTGAAATGCAATTCGTTGTTTACATTACTAATCCCGAAATGTATTGAATTTGATTAATAATAATATGTTATAGTATTACTACATGTAACACACACACGCTATATTATGTACACCTCTGCCTAACCCTTCGGGGAATACAGGCGTGATGTTATGGTACGTGTAGTATTTAACAAAATACGTAATTTGCGTTCGCAATTCATTTGCCAAACATGTAAACAAACACGAGTTTTAGGAAAAACAACTGTAATACACATTCAGTTTGCGCTACAACGTCATATCTTTTTATGACGTTTTCAACAGTACTAGTCGGTCTAAAATCAATTTTATTAACACTTGCATAAAATGTATGTTTGTCTACGTGGAAAATTCGCGTTTGTTTACATGTTTGGCAAATAAATTGCGAACGCAGATTAGGTGCAATGTTCGAGATGAGTTATGCTGTTACGCCGCTCATTGATGCAATTTTCCCGTTTCAATTGTGACAATGTACTTATTTATACAACACCCGATTTATTCAACTGAATACATTCCATTAATTACGACAACAGACTGATCATAGATGTATCATAGAAGATATAACATTTACAAAAATTAGCGTGTATTTAATATGATGAAGTGGATGTATGTAGATAACACTTAAAAACGGCTTTATCAGATGCCGTGTGTTATGTGGTTCAAATTGAAAATGTAAAATTAGAACGCGGTTGTGACGTGTGCAGCTGACACCGGCGCAGGGGCCGCACGGCTTGTTCAGCTCGTGAAAATTGAGTAATGATTGATTCAGAAAGATAAATGGTTTTAAGCAAGTATTATGAAGAGGGACCGAAATAAATTTAATAATTTATGGTATTAAAATCATTAGCATAAATTGAAACAGACTGATACTAATAAAAATGTGAGCGGTAGTGTTTATTTTCAGCTTTGAAAGACATTTTGGATTCATTTAATCAGATTCGCGATTATATTTTTAATACTATTGGCAATTTATAACATCATGCAGTTATGGTACTCAAAAATTACTACTAAGATGAATACTTACTTGCAGGTTTACTTTAAAACTCAGAGGGAGATAATTAATCAAAAAAGTAACTCCTTCTTGAATAGTGGGATGATAAGCAGTAAATAATCAGCATCACAATCATTTTATTGACCTATTTATTTAGTCACTATTGTTGACCTGGCAGACAACACATTTTTATGTATTTGATAGCACATCGATCTCGGGTTGTATGATTTCTGAGTCATATTGAATACAAAATTAATAAATATGGACTTAATAACAGTTAGTCCACTTATAGCATTTTACATGCTAGTCGTGTGTATGTTATTATTTAGAAGCTTTATGTTATATGAGCACCACTTTCTAGTACTTTTGTAATTCCCTGCAACAGTAGGTGTCACATAAAATCGATTACGATGACTAGTTTAAATAATGTAGGCGTTCTATTTCACAAATAGGCTTAGATGAATGGTGTTATATTAGTACTTAAATGGAAATTTTACCAAAAATAAAAATTCTTAGAACAATATTAATTTCATTTATATTAATTTGTGTTTATTTTGTTGAGAGACATTAATTACCCTTTAATTTACGATAGTTTATGTTGTTGAGTAATATATTCAAGACTTAGTTAAGTGACTCCACGTTTTTGTTTTTGTCATCTTGGAATACAATGTTTATTCTTCACCAAAGACCACTGTTTATCACGTAATTTCTTCAAATCACAGTTCACAAATGTTTCCTTAATTTTCGTAGGAACTGAAGGTGTAGCTTGTACTCATTTATTAATAATAGTGGTTGTCACGAACTAGTAACATTGTTTTATACTTCTTTCTTTACTTTTTATTGTAAGTATACATTTATACACATTCTAAAAAGTCTTATCATTCGTGATATGTTTGATGCACATTAAATATTTGAGTGATTTTATTTGAAAATGTTACTTATTACTTTTCCAATAATATTATATTATTTGTGTACTTCTTTAAGTTGAGATCTTTTGTTGATACTTAAAATAATGATGATTGATGTTAGTCAGCAGGTTTTGCCTTTCTATTACACTTGTATTAAAATAAATTACATACACTTAAGATTTTATTATTAACATTATGCAATTATCAGTTGTTTTCTTCATCAGAGAACACTTTATACGAACAAATAAGCACATCAGCACATTGATTTGTCAGTCAGTCATTATATTTTTTTACTATTATGAATTATCTTTTTGTCAGACTGAGAATGTATACCTGTGCTTGCTGTTGCCAAATTAACTGTTGCCAATTTTTATTCTTGATAATGATAGAGTAACATTTAAATATTCCCCCACAATTGATAGTTAATAGTTGGTCTCAAATACAAGTGGTTATAATAACTTGACCTTCTTCACAAAAAGCAGTCAATGTTAATTACTGTAAGACATGTGAATTTATACCTTAGTTTAATACATGTTACCTTGTAGCCTGTTTTACAATAAATATAAGTTTGCTATTTAATTAATTTACACTATAGTTATTACCGACCTACATAATTGTTAATGGATTAGGGATTTTACATATAATCTAAGGCGAATACTGGGGCAAAGATATACCTGTACTACACTTAATTTAACTCTACCTGGCCTATTTTAATATTTTGCTCTATTTGCCTTTTAGTTTGTGTGAAAAATCTCTGCACCAGCAGCTGTATTATATAGTATTCCACAACTTGGTTATAATACCTAAACTTTGTATTTAATTTTTGTATATAAATGACACTAAAATGTAGTTACATAAATTTTGCAATAAAATGTATTTTTAATACACCTTTTCAAAGCATTTTATTTGTTAACCAAACAACCATAATCTTATATAGTTTGTGAGTACAAACTGTATCAGCTTTTAACCCAATACAGAACAAGATCAACATACTATACATATTAATTATTTACACACAATTATAACATCTTTAAATAATTCACTATTAAGTAGACAGTCACACATGTGTTTGTAAGTAAATAAAACACCGTTTTTTTTTAAATTTAGGTTATTTTATTATGTTACTCACTATATTACAGATAACAATGTTATTACATGGAAATATCAAGTAAGCTGTGAAATAATTTTATTTTTAAAAAGATTTTACACATCCATGCTTATATCATTAGGCAATAGGATATTTACATACTTCAGTTTCCATAATTAGGTACAAAAAAGGGTGAAGTGTGTGTTTTTGATCTTTGCACAATAGGCACAGCTAGGTTTAATCGTAATGCATGTGGCATTTTAGCATGCTACTTTTCATATTGTATTAAATTGTTGTGCCCGACAGGGTCCATGTAAACTTAACTATTATTTAAGATCACATGTATACACATGAGATATGCAGTAAATATTTGAATTGAATTGAATTGATAACATTCTGTACAAAAATACTTGAGACATGCTTCTCACAGACAATTATATTATTTAATTTAGGTTTACATGTAATGTCTGCAAAAGAACATCCATTGTAGTCATTTTCAAATTTCTCTCAGAGAAATATATCAATATTGCTATAACTAATACTACAATTGAAGCTACTGATCTTGAGGTACGGGCTATATAAAATGTTATGATAAGCAAACCAACATACAATGCTATTCTTTTATAAGTATTCATTAAAACATTTTGTTTCAGTTCATTGTCAACACACATGCCAAACCACAGCACATTAGTTGACTCACATGATGTACAGTTAGAGGATCCTTCACCCGTACAAGTTTTGCATGAGGATTCACATTCATTACAACTATAAGAACCTTCTATATTGCTACAATATTGATGAAGCTCACAAACAGTTGATGCACATTCATCTATGTCTACACACATACCAGACTGTAATTGCCAGCCTGAGTTGCAAGCTTCACAAGCAGCTGAACCATCACCACTACATCCATCGCAAGCTTTGTGGCATACTTTACACAAACCAACACTAGTTTTGTAGAAGCTCTTAGCACATTCATCACACAGTCTTCCTGTGTAACCCTTTTTACAAATACATGTACCATTTCCTTTACGAGTGCCAGCACCATCACATCGGCCATGTCCAGCACAAACTTTATTGTTCTCATCCTGAGGGCAGGCTGTACATGCATCGCCGTAATGATTACTAGGACAACAATGTTGAAGAGTCTCAATGCACAGCCATGTGTACAAATCTAAAGAAACTGAATCTTTGTTGAACCACCACTTTTCTAGAACTTGCTCCGATTCTTCTGCGATAGCATAACATGCATCTTGATGTGTTTTCAACTCTGAACACAAACCTTCTTGTATTTCCACCAAACGAATCTCACTGCGTGAATATGATTTTAATTTAGCTTCCTCCCAAGCAGCATCTCCACCTTCATACTTTCCTCTAGAAGTTTGATCAAGCCAGTTATTAAAAGAATCCGTTAATATTTTACAGCGTCGACATTCAGTCAGTTTGTGAGCCCCATCGAAATCGCGAGAAGTAATTTTTTTACTACCTATGAATTCACAAAACAAAAACAAGAATATAAAAGATATCTTTGGGATCCCAAAACTCCCCATGATTATAGTATAACTTTTATTAAACAGAATGTGATTTCAGTGTAAGTGTATGTGCTTTGTTATTAAATATTCATGTTTTCTAGTTTACGAATTATCAAATCATAACCTAAAAAAAAATTACTGATTGCTAGACATACGGTTAGACCTATAGGAATTTTGGCATTGACAGTTGACAGTAGCTTACACAGATAAGTTAGAACCAGGGATGTTGCGGATGCAGATTTTTTCACATCCGCGGATGCGGATATTTGAAGGCTCACATCCGCGGATGCGGATGTTAAGATATTTTATAAGTTTTTTTTAAATAGTTGGTGAAATAAAAAAAAATATGGTATTTTTTTAAATTTTATATTTGATAAAAAGTAATATTGCCGCCTTTTTGGGGTCAAGTCTGTTACGCAGAGGTTCATATATTAAACCCGCGCTACTGAACAATTGTTCGCTAGGAACGCTGGCTGGTGATGTGTGCCAACGCGCTGGGACGATAGTGCGTTCCATCGCGTTCTATGCTCAACGCTCGGCTCAACCCCGAGAGTTGAAAATCCATTGCGCGATAAAATCCCGCCGCGACATTTATACTTCCGTGCGAACGTGGGCTAATGGTCACAAGCGCTACTGTTGAACGTGAGGACCTGGGTGCAATTCCCAGGTCGGGCAAAGTGTTATAGGGTGTTTCCCTCAGGAATTTTTCAGTAACATCCCGGAATCTAGATTTGTGCCCGGTTGATGGCAATAGGCTCGCCCCCTATTACATGGGACTTAAACATAACTGGCGAAATGTGGGTGTACTATAGGTACAGCTCTACCTATCCCTTTAGGAAATAGAGGCGTGATTTTGTTATGTACACAGCTGCAGTGCACAGCTGTGTATACAGACACAATAACTCGACAATTGAAACATTTATAGTATAAATATTTCAGTTTTCGAGTGTTATTCTTGTAAACTTTATAAATTAAGCGCAACTAAACACGTCACTGATTACGCGACAACAAATGATACACAATAACAAACACGGCGGATCTTGTCATCAGACGAAATCTTCGCTCCTATTGGTCAATGAGAAGTGCGCATTGGCCAATAGGAGTGAAGATTTCGTTCGCATACGGCACGCGCCAGACCCGGCCCCGCCATTATCTTTCTTGTCGCGACCTGTGCTACATCCGCATCCGCATAAACATCCGCATTAATTATTGCGGATGCGGATGTCTAAATCGATGCGGAAGTTCCGCGGTTGCGGATGCGGATGCGGATGTCCGCAACATCCCTGGTTAGAACCATGGAATCATGTAGTATATTATACCATGCATGGAATTAGCTTACCATGGTCTTTGGAATATACTATTACTCTGAGAATATACCCACCCTATTCTTACCCAGATAGTACATACTAATTCCATGTAGGCTAAGCGACATGAAGTGGCAATTTTTGTCCTTAAAGGGGTTGTAGTGACCAGAGTACCTGTCACACATTCACCAGAATACCACATACCACCGAGAGATGTAGTGACCACAGTACCTGTCACACAGTCACCAGAATACCATTTACCACATACCACCGAACCAATTACCACATACCACCGAACCAGTTACCTTACCACGTTTTTGACAATCCGCAAGAAACAGGGAAACAACCGTCTTGAAAAAGACGAGTACGTAAGAAACAAGATAGCAAACACCGACGTGGCACGAGCATTATCACAACGCTGCACACGTTCGCCGGTTCGCTTCGAAAGAAGCGGTTTGTAAGCGCAAGCAAAGCAAGCAGAAGCTCCAGCACGTCCGTATCTTCACTCGACGACGGCGCTCGGCGAAAAGGACCGCGCCCGGCATGCGACTCCTATTTATGCCTTTACGGCGAATAGTGTCGTGTGCAACTCAGCGCCCCGCGCCCCGCGCGCGGCTCGGCCTGCGGCGCATCGCTATTGGTCGATTGATTTATAGTAATAACATGCTAGCGCCTTGTGTATAGATAGATTAATGTATAAAAGTAGGGTATTGTGTAAAATAAAGGATTGATACTTCAGACTTCATTCAGCCTAGTTCGTTTTATTTACGTCAAGAACAGTTCCTACTTACTCATTCATCACTAACTGCTGCGACCACTAAATTGGTGACCCTGTGAATCCGAACACGAACCTGAAGCCGAAGCCCTAGTTCCTGAAAAATTGAACTCCTGCAAGATCCACTAGAATATCAGAAGAACCATCACCATGACGAAAGATACCGACGATTTTAGCGATGCACAGGGCATCGCAACAGCGAAGAGCGACGTGGCAGCAATCTCACTACCTGCACGACTACCACCATTTTGGCGCCAAAATCCACGCCTGTGGTTCGCGCAATTTGAAGCCGCCGTTGCTGCCAGCAAGTTAGGTGAGGAGCAGAAATTCAACCTCGTCGTCCCGCTACTCGGCAACAGTGACTTAGAACAAATTGGAGACATCATCCTGCATCCACCTGTCACAGGCAAGTACAGTGCGCTCAAAGACAGACTCATATCAACGTACCAAGAGTCAGACCACCGGCAGTTACAGAAGCTACTCAGTGGCCTCGAACTCGGCGACCACAAGCCAAGCCAGCTACTGCGTAAAATGCGAGACCTCAGTGGCAAGCTACTATCGGATGAAGCGCTGAAGGTTATGTGGCTCAATCAACTACCCGCTCAAGTTCGCGCCGTACTCTCCGTCAACACCGAGTCATCGCTCGAAGTGCTAGCTGCGATGGCTGACAAAATGATGGAGCATTTTGAACCCGCTACAGTCGCCACAGTCTCCGCAGCAAACCCTCCGTCAGCAAGTCCAGCAGTGAATGAGGTTCAGCATAACGCGATAACAACGCTACAAATCAACATGCTTACGAAACAAATAGAGAAATTGTCTCTCGAAGTCGCCGAGCTCCGCAACCATCAATATTCGTCGTATCGTCGTTCCCGCCAAAATTCCGCACATCGTAACCGCTCACGCTCACATTCAAGACAGCGTACTGATAACGACCGCTGGCTGTGCCGTTACCACTACCGATTCGGTAACGAGGCACGAAAATGTGAATCGCCGTGTGCCAAAGCAAAGCGGGAAAACTAGAACGTACATCGATAGTGGCGGGCGTCGATGTAAACCAAACGAGCCGCCGCCTATGTGTGATCGACACCAACAATAGAGAAAGATTTCTTGTCGACACGGGAGCCGACATATCGGTATTAGCCGCGCGAAACCACCAATATTCAAGGCCGGCGGAGAATGCAGGCTACAAACTTTTCGCGGCCAACGGAACAGAGATTCGTACCTACGGAGAGCGCACACTCGAGCTCAACCTAGGTTTACGAAGAAGTTTTAAGTGGACTTTCGTCGTCGCCAATGTGAAGACATCATTACTGGGTGCCGACTTCCTAGTACATCATAAACTGTTAGTCGACTTGCACCAAAGAAAACTCATCGACCGTGTAACCGAGCTCAGTGTAAACGCCGTCAGAATAAACACCAAAGAAGAATCAATCTACATCATCAACCACGACCACGCTTATCACGACCTACTGAAGAAATATCCAGATGTACTAAGACCAATGACACTCAAAACTCCAGCCAAGCATGACGTCACACATCATATCGAGACAGCTGGGCCGCCGATCTACTCTCGGCCGCGCCCTCTACCGCCCGACAAATATAAGGCGGCTAAACTGGAATTCGAGCGTATGATCGAGATGGGAATTTGCAAGCCGTCAAACAGTCCGTGGGCGAGTCCACTTCACATCGTGAATAAGAAAGACGGATCACTTCGAGTATGTGGCGATTACAGAAGACTTAACGCCGTCACCGTTCCCGACCGATACCCCATTCCACGAATTCAAGATTTTACATACCAACTCCACGGCAAGAAAATATTCTCGAAACTCGATTTGAAAATGGCATATTTCTGGATACCTATCTCAAAAGAAGATGCTCAAAAGACAGCGATAATAACACCGTTCGGACTCTTCGAATTCACCTGCATGACGTTCGGTTTAAGGAACGCTGGTCAAACTTTTCAACGTTTCATGCACGAGGTTCTACGAGGACTAGATGACAACGTATTCTGTTTCGTCGACGATTTGCTCGTACACTCGAGAAATAAGGAAGAACACCACCGCCACTTAGAACTAGTACTCGAACGCCTAAATACCTTCGGCGTCAGTCTTAACATCAACAAGTGCGAGTTTGACAAGAAAAGCATTGAGTTCCTCGGATACGAAGTGTCGTCAGAAGGAATTAACCCCACACAAGAACGAACACAAGCCATAGTCAACTATCCGAAACCACAAACAGTTCAAGAACTAAGAAGATTTTTAGGTATGATAAACTTCTACCGTAGTTGTTTACCACATCAAGCCGAGTACCAACATGAATTGAATAAATACCTACACAACAGTAAGAAGAACGACAAAACTCCGATACAATGGTCTCAAGTAGCAGAACAAGCCTTTGAGAAATGCCGACAAAGCATACTCGAGGCAACAACATTGACTCACCCGATACCTAACGCGCCGCTATGTTTATTTACCGACGCCTCGAATACTAGCATTGGCGCTGTTCTACAACAAAAAGTAGATAACCTATGGAGACCTCTGGCATTCTACTCAAAAACTATGAGTGAGACGCAGCGACGCTACAGCGTGTACGATCGCGAATTATTAGCAATGTACACCGCAGTGCAACACTTACGACGACTGATAGAGGGCAGCGACCTAACAATATTCACCGATCACAAACCTCTAACTTACGCGCTGACAAGAACACCGAGTAGCACCGATACACCACGAAGAGAACGCCAGCTACATTTCATAAGTCAGTTCTGTGCAAAGATCGCATACATTCACGGTGATAAGAACGAAGCAGCGGACGCCTTATCACGCATCGAAGAAATCAACATGTCACACTCCACGATCGACTACAACCAACTCGCTCAAGACCAAGAGAATGATGAAGAACTGAACAGCTGCATGTCTAACCCAAGTCTAAAGTTTTCGCCTGTCACATTGCCCGGAGGTCAACGACCCATCATATGCGAAACATCAACCGGCAACGTTCGTCCATACCTACCAGCGACTTATCGTATAGTAGCATTCAAAGCGCAACACGAACTAAGTCACCCTGGTGTGCGAACAACAAGAAGAATAATGGCTACAAAGTTTTTTTGGCCAAGTATGAACAGAGAAGTTGGGCTGTGGGCGAAATCATGCATCGGTTGCCAGCGCGGGAAAATTCAACGACACGTTATCAGTCCACTCGGCGAGTTTCAAAAATCGTCACGTTTCGAACACATTCACGTTGACATCGTGGGACCTCTGCCGCCATCCAACGACTACAGATATCTAGTAACAATTATCGACCGCTGCAGTAAATGGCCGGAGGCAATACCTATTCGTGACGTCACTGCCGACACTGTTGCTAAGGCGATTTACGAGGGATGGTTAGCACGATTTGGCTGTCCGTTACGTGTAACGACGGATCAAGGAAGACAATTCGAATCGTCGTTATTCAACGCACTGATGAAGAAATTTGGCATCACTAGGATTCGAACCACTGCATACCACCCGCAAGCAAATGGTCAAGTCGAACGCTGGCATCGAACATTGAAGGCCGCGCTCATGGCGAGAGGCGCCGGCATACACTGGAGCGATGAATTAGCGACCGTGCTGCTTGGACTGCGTACAGCGCTTCGTGAGGATACACAAGTCAGCCCGGCCCTGATGATCTACGGATCGACACTGAAATTACCGTCAGATTTCTTCGCGCCTACACAGCCGAAAAATGAAGACGCAGAATTCGTCCGCCAGCTGACCGAAACAATGGCATCACTCGCACCAAGTAACAAGTCACGTGTCAACAACAGGAGCACGTTTGTATACAAGGACCTAGCGACGTGTACTCACGTTTTCGTGCGCAATGACACCGTGCGAAGTCCATTGACCCCTCCTTACGACGGCCCGTTCAAGGTGATTCATCGTGAAAGCAAGCATTTCACCATACAGATGCCGCTTCGAACTACAGTCGTCTCAATAGACAGACTTAAGCCAGCGCATCTACTTAACGAAGAAGGGTTGACCACTTCGACCACATGTGCGCAACATGAAGCACCGCGCACCGAGAGCACAACTACGAGCATCGAGCCGCGGTCTTCGAACCCCAGCGCACCGAGCGACACATACGTCACTCGATCCGGCCGCGCAGTGAAACCCAACGTACGCTTCGCTTAGGGGGGAGTGATGTAGTGACCAGAGTACCTGTCACACATTCACCAGAATACCACATACCACCGAGAGATGTAGTGACCACAGTACCTGTCACACAGTCACCAGAATACCATTTACCACATACCACCGAACCAATTACCACATACCACCGAACCAGTTACCTTACCACGTTTTTGACAATCCGCAAGAAACAGGGAAACAACCGTCTTGAAAAAGACGAGTACGTAAGAAACAAGATAGCAAACACCGACGTGGCACGAGCATTATCACAACGCTGCACACGTTCGCCGGTTCGCTTCGAAAGAAGCGGTTTGTAAGCGCAAGCAAAGCAAGCAGAAGCTCCAGCACGTCCGTATCTTCACTCGACAACGGCGCTCGGCGAAAAGGACCGCGCCCGGCATGCGACTCCTATTTATGCCTTTACGGCGAATAGTGTCGTGTGCAACTCAGCGCCCCGCGCCCCGCGCGCGGCTCGGCCTGCGGCGCATCGCTATTGGTCGATTGATTTATAGTAATAACATGCTAGCGCCTTGTGTATAGATAGATTAATGTATAAAAGTAGGGTATTGTGTAAAATAAAGGATTGATACTTCAGACTTCATTCAGCCTAGTTCGTTTTATTTACGTCAAGAACAGTTCCTACTTACTCATTCATCACTAACTGCTGCGACCACTAAAGGGTGATAGACGCAAGTACGCGTACTTTAAAACAGCTGAGGAAGTTCGCCGGCGATCCAACAGGTTTGAAATGTTGCTCGTAGCCCGCCTTGGTTCGTTGTTTCGTACGTCTGTCATCGCCGCGAGTCACGAGCCGCCATTTTATTTCGAAATTTGTGTAATGTTTGTTTAGTTTGGTTCAGAAAATGCGACATCGCGATACAGTGTGTGCAAGTTTCACGTGTGTCACCGATGGCTAGCCGAGTTTAAGCGCCTTATTTACCATCCATCTTGCTGTACGTCCCGCCAAGGCCGCGGTGCTGGGCTAGAGTGAATGCATACTATCATGCGTCCATCTAGCGTGCTGTACGTCTGCTCAAGGCCCCGGTTAATGAGCCAGATAAAGGATTTTTTTTGCGCGATTTTACCACATAATTCCCCAAATCCCTGACAAAAAATGTAGCCTATAGTTAATATTAATCATTTTACACTAAAAAACGGGAAAATCCCTAAAAGCGGAAACACTAGCTGAATCTGCGGTACAGCAAAACATATACACGATCCACCACACACGATGCTCGACGCTCGCGGTGGGGGGCACTTGCTGGATTTCGTGCAAATCCAGCAAGCAATTGATAATAATAGTTGACGTACGTTGAGACTATTCACTGTCGTTTTTCATCGTGCATCGTACATGGCCTTGGCGGGACGTACAACAAGATATATGGTGAATAAAGCTCCTAAGTTCGCGAATTAAAAAACCGTGCACTTTAAGTTCGCACATCCGTAACCCACTTTTGTTCATTGTGCGCTTTTATAATTTCTAACGTGGTGATATTATCGTGGACGTCCACGTCCACCGCTTTATAATGTATGGAAATACGTGCATCATCATCGTTCACTGCTGAATATAGGCCTCCCCCAAGCACCGCCACTTCGACCGCTTAAATACGTGTCATAACGTTATTGTTATAGTGGACGGAAATTTATAAAAGCGTTTTTAAATACAGGAAAAGTTTTTTTATTACGAATAGATTGTGTCCATATTTTGCTGATTTAAAGTAGGATATTTTTTTTTTTTTTTTTTTTACTAAATAATGTAAATGTGTTCTATTACTGATTTTGAACCACCAAAACAAATTTGCGCACTGGTTAAAAACTTTTCCTGTATTTTCAAACATTTCTTCCTTGTGTTATCGTGATGCCGTGACGTGGACGTCCAAAATAATATCGTCGCGTTACAAATTATAAAAGCGCACATTAGCCAATGAGGTAGAAAATTTAAATTTTTGCCGTGGGTGTCGCTAGTAGCTCTTGACTCACGGAAAATGTAAAATAACACACAAAACGCCGCAGTGTAATACACTTTTAAAATGGCGCCTTTCAGTCTTTTGAAAATTATTTTTTTTCTAATTCATTTACGTTGTCGAGCAGGCAAATTTTATAAACGACGCAATAGATAGGTAATTTATTTCAAGATCCTTTGGTTTGTGTTTGAAAGTGTGCTACGCAATTAAGGTGCATGCCACTTGGTGTTGTAACTTGTAATCGTTGGAATAACAATGGAAAACATAAATTTTCCGTGAGTCAAAAGATACTAGCTGTCGGCAACGGGACCCTATCTACGCACTAGGGCACAAGTAGCAGCGGGATTGCGACGAATACGCTCTCTATAGTCAAATGAATCGAGTCGTAAGTTAGAAAGAATTTCGTAATATCTAATTAGAATTTGTTAATTTATCGTTTATCTTGCTCTAATTAGTTTGCCTAACTTAAAATTCTCATTAGTTTTCATATTCAATCTAATAAGACTGAAACAAACGAATTTGCAAAGAAACATTTGATCATTTTTAGGACTGTAGTATAATTACGTAACTTGAAAATGTGATTTTTTGTTTATGGTGATATTTCGATAATTTTTGTTTTGTATGATAGAATCTTGCATAAAACCAATATTCCAGTTAGATTCAAGTTGATAGGACAACGCGTTTAGGAATTATAAGCAAAATTGTGTAAGAAAATTTATCGACTTATAAGTTTTGAGTTTATGTTCTACGAACTTTTGATGTTTGAAATTATATTAGATATTATTGTTAGCAACAACATTCAGTTAGTTATTTTTATTGTTTTATTAGTAATTCATTATTTAATTTTAGGAAATTAATAATGTAGTAATACAGACGTCGAATTTGTTGCACATTCCTAACACTAGGGGACGCTACTTGTACCATAAAAACAGCCTAAGCTTAACTAATGTGAAACCTTTACCTTAATGAGAACCGTTATAGATTTTTGCTATTTTTAAGGTCTAAATTAAGATTTATTGATACAGTTTTTAGTATATAGGTAGAATAAGTCCATTCCTATGTTAGCATTATAAGATGAACATTGTAAGGGGTGTTATATCATAGAAAATTGCCAAAGTAAGTTTCCCATACAAAGTCACATTTGTGCCATGTACAATCTTGAAGTATTCTGATTGGTTGAGAGAAAAGGGATTAGTGCCGTGTGCAAAATTAAAATGTTCTGATTGGCTAGAGGTCTCTATAAAAGAAGGGCAATTTTCTATGGTTTGGTATTCCGAATCCAGCAGTATTACAAGAAACAAGTCAAGACTGAACATTCCTGTTTCATTTCAAGGAATCCCTCTAAGTCGCCAGTCCCTCGCCGAAGTCCCTGTGGGTTGTACCTAGGAAACAATACGCATTCAGGAGTGCGTGGTGACGTGTGTCGCCAGCAGAGTCGCTAGACTCAGGTAGTAGGGAACATACGTCAAAAACGTTGGGAGATTGTCCCAGGACGACTGCGGGTGCTGGTCGTGCCCCTCTCGTCCGAAACAGTTGGTCCTTCGAGCCGGATATCCTGCCAGAAGAAGAAGAAGCAAGAAGTCCAGAAGATTCAGAAAACACTGCAAGATGCCGGTAACCAGGTCGCAGAAGGATGCCCCCTTGAACCCGCCGTCTCGTCCTACCGTTAGGGACGCGACTGCAGAAGCATCAGGGTCAGAAGGGGTCACGTCAGCGTCAGGGTCATCGGGAACCGCAGCGACATCGGACACGAACACTTCTTCGGGTACAACGGCCACGGAGGGGACCACGGCTACAGAGGCTACGACTACGACTGCAACAACAGCGGCGTCCGGGAAGAACGGACAGAAAAAGGAAGATGCCGCACAGAAGGAGACGACTAAGAAGACCCCAGAAGATGTCCAGGAAAAGGGTGTTTATGGCTCCGCCACGACCCTACAACCGAAGGGGCTCAGTCGTCGCGCCAAATCTACGAAGACTACGAGTTCCTCGGCCAGAAGACGCGAGCTGGAAGCCAGAGAAGAATTAGCACGCCTGGAATTGAATCAAGCCCAGGCTGCGGCGAAGCTAGCCCGTGTCAGATTGGAGCTGGCTCAATGTGAGGATGAAGACTCCGTGGATGAAGACCAAGAGGACAGAACAGCGCAGGTGCAGAACTGGATTCAGACATCAGTGTTGGAAGACAAAAACATGGAGCAACCAGAGCATCGAGATCAACACCCTTCAGAGGAACTACCGAACGTGAAGCCTGAAGAAAATTCCTCAGTGAAAGGGGCTACAATCGAGATTCAAACTTTGGCAGCAGCACTGAAAGAAGCTTTCACCACAAGAGGAGGACCAGCAGCGCAGCCGAAGTACATTCACGAGTTACCCTACTTCGACGGCAACAGCAGTGAGTGGTTGGCCTTCAAGGTTGTCTACGAAGATACAGCACCGATGTTCAACGACGTCCAGAATATGGCTCGACTAAGAAGAGCACTGAAGGGCAACGCAAGAGAAGCTATCAAGAGCCTGCTGTACTCTGAAGCCTCTCCGTTGGAAGTGATGCAGGCCCTCAGAAGAAGATATGGAAGACCTGATGCGCTGGTGCTGGCAGAATTGGATAAAGTCAAGGCATTACCGAAGATTTCAGAAAATCCAAGGGACATATGCATCTTCGCGAGCCAGATCAACAACAGCGTAGCAGCAATAAAAGGACTGAAGAAACCACAGTACCTGCATTCACCCGAGATGGTGAAACAAATTATAGAGAAGATTCCGACAGTTCTCAAATTCCGATGGTACGACTTCACCGCAGCATCAGATGAAGGCGAGTTCTCCAACCTGAAGCTGGTATCCAAGTTCCTAAACATAGAAGCGGACAAGTGTGGAGCCTTCGCAACTTCAGAAGAGAAGAGCGGCTTCAAACGGACTCATCGACAAGCGACGCATTCAACAAAGGAAAGGAACTTCAAAGAAAAGGATTCAAGACAAACGGAAAAGGCTTGCCCTATGTGTGAGGGTGAACACTTCCTCGTCGAATGTCAGAAGTTCCAGAAGGCGTCGGTTCAAGATCGGTGGGCAACAGCAAAGAAGAGTCATGTCTGCTTCAAATGTCTTCAAGGGAGACACCGAAAGGAGAGCTGCAGAAAACCACCGTGCAAGGAATGCAAGAGGTGGCACCATCATCTACTCCACATCGAGTCAGAAGAAAAGACAGAGGATAAGAAAAAGGAAACGCCACAAGAAGTAGCGAGCGTCACAGTATCAGTAAATGCAGTCAGCAACACAAGGGCATACTTGAAGATAGTTCCAGTGGAAATCTTCGGGTCCAAAGGGTCAAAGAAGATATTAGCTCTCATGGATGAGGGGTCAACGGTGTCACTTCTGGATGAACAAGTGGCAGAAGAGATTGGCGTTCAAGGAAGCAAGGAGGAACTGGTCATCGAGACAGTGGGAGGCAGGCTGATCAGAAAGAAGGATTCTCAGATACTGGACCTTACAGTAAAAGGGGTTTATCAAGAAAACAAGAAGACCCTGAAACGAGTTCGGACCGTCGACGAGTTGAAGCTTGCACCGCAGTTCCTAGACAAGAAGAGGATTCAAGATTGTCAACACTTAAAGAAGATCGCCGACTCCCTATATTACGCAAGAGAGTCACCTCAGCTACTCATCGGTCAAGATAATTGGGAGCTGATCGTGACTCAAGAAGTGAGAAGAGGAAAACCAGGAGAACCAGTTGCTTCAAGAACAGGACTTGGTTGGGTGCTCCACGGGTCAGACACTAGAGGCGCAAGACCAGTACACTTCCTGAACGCCTGTCTACATGTCAGCGCTCCAGAAGAAGAGATGCATCAAGCTATTAAAGATCATTTCGCAATCGAAGCACTTGGCGTGCAACCAAGAAGACCCACTACAGACTCAGAAGGAAGAGCGCTCACCATCCTAGAGAAGACCTGCAAAAGACTTGAAGATGGACGATTTGAAGCTGGACTTCTGTGGAAGAATGAAGAAGAACAGATGCCAGAAAGCTACACGTCTGCCAAGAACCGATTGATCAACATCGAAAAGAAGATAGACAAAGATCCTCAGTTGAAGGCGGAATATAGCAAGCAGATCCAGCATCTAATCGATAACAAGTATGCAGAAGAAGCATCTGATGAAGCAGAATACCCCAAGAAAACGTGGTACCTCCCTCACTTCTCTGTGGTACATCCGTTAAAGAAGAAGATACGGATCGTCTTCGACGCCGCAGCCATGTCAAAAGGAAGAAGCCTCAACAACGCTCTGCTGTCAGGACCAGACCTGCTACAATCCCTCTTCGGAGTGTTACTGCGTTTCCGGCAAGGACCTTTAGCAGTGGCGGCCGACATTAAGGAAATGTTTCTCCAAGTACGCATCAGGCCAGAAGATAGAGACAGCCTGAGGTTCCTGTGGCGCGGGGATCGTCGCGACGTGTCGCCAAAGAAGTATAGGATGACATCAGTCATCTTCGGCGCGACATCATCTCCGAGCACAGCGATCTACGTGAAGAATCGAAACGCAGCAGACTTCAAAGAGCAGTATCCAGAGGCTGCGAGAGCAATTGAACTGAACCATTACATGGATGATTACCTGCACAGCTTCCACAAGGAAGAAGACTTCAAAAAGGTGACAGCACAGGTGGATTTCATACACAAGAAGGCGGGCTTCGAGCTAAGAGGATGGGCATCAAACCACCCTAAGCTGCTGCAAGACGTGAACACCGAGACAACAGAAAAAACAGAAGTGGACCTAGGTGAGAAGGAAGAAAAGACATTGGGACTGCGCTGGTTCACTGAAAGGGACTCCATCGGCTTCAGGGCAAATCTCCGGAATACACCAGAGGAAATAGCCAAGGGGTTCAAGGTGCCTACTAAAAGGGAAGTCACCAGCGCTGTAATGTCGACCTTCGATCCACTGGGATTGGCATCACCCGTTCTCATGCAGGGTAAGAAGCTGCTTCAGAACATATGGCGCAGTGGTATCGGCTGGGATGAAGATATAGAAGAAAGGGAGTACGAAGCATGGAAGACTTACCTAGAAAAGATGAAGCTTCTCCAAGACCTTCAGATTCCAAGATGCCTGGCGCCACATCGCACCGAGGGGGAGCTGCACACGTTTACGGATGCAAGTGAGACGGCGTATGCAGCAACAGTCTATTGGAGAGCAATAAATCAAGATGGAACTTACCACGTCAACCTAGTGGCAGCGAAAGTAAGAGTCACTCCACTGAAACCGGTATCAATCCCGCGACTCGAGCTACAGGCGGCTCTCCTAGGAAGCAGGCTGGCACATTCAGTAGAAGAAGAAATGGATCTGAAAGTAGAGAAGAAAACGTTCTGGACAGACTCCAGTATCGTACTTTCTTGGATCAAGACAGACCCGAGAACCTTCAAGACATTCGTGGCTCATCGCTTAGCAGAAATTGAAGATCTTACCAAACCTCAAGATTGGAGATGGGTACCCACGGCGCAGAACCCTGCAGATGACGCGACGCGCGACGTACCAGAACACTTCGACTGCAATCACCGATGGTACACCGGACCGGACTTTCTGAAAAAGGAAGAAGTTCACTGGCCAGCAGCGAGAACCTTTAAGAAAGAAACCACCGGCGAAGAAAAGACAACAGACGTCGTAGCAGCAACAAGCACCACTCATCCATCACCAAATCCTGAGAAGTTTTCATCATGGAAGAGACTTTGGCGAGCCACAGCAAGAGTACTGCAGTTCATACAACTCTGCAGGACAAAGGTGAAGGTCAACGTCAGCAAAGAAGATCCCACCTGGAGAAAAACGAAAGGAAAAAAGGAGAAGACGGTAGCGAAGCGAAACCAACCTTCAAAAATAAAAGAAAGAAACTACATACCATTAGACACAGACCTACTGGAGCAAGCTGAAACTCTGCTACTAAAAGGAGGTCAAGAAAGAAGCTTCAGAGAAGATATCAGGTGTCTACAGCAAGGGAAGCAATTAGAAGGCGGCAGCAAGTTGAAAAAACTTGACGTAGTACTAGAAAAAGGACTCCTGCGGCTAAAAGGAAGAATCGACGCAATACAGGGGGTAACCAGAGACTACAAGCGACCTATCGTGCTCGACAGCAAGGACACGACGACACGACTCATTATTGAGGATTTCCACTGCCGTTTCAATCATGGGAATCACGCAACAGTTATGAACGAAGTAAGACAGCGCTTCTGGGTATTGGGACTGAGGTCAGCAATCAAGGCAGTTCAGCATCAATGTCAGTGGTGCAAGACAAGAAAATCAAGACCGCAAGAACTACCGACGGGCAACTTACCTACTGAACGACTGATGCACAGTAACCCTCCTTTTACGTGCACCGGCATAGATTACTTCGGCCCTATAACAATCACCGTAGGAAGACGTCATGAAAAAAGATGGGGAGCTTTATTTACATGCTTGACGACAAGAGCTGTACACATAGAACTCACTCCTTCACTCTCCACCGACAGCATGATCATGGCGCTGCGACGGTTCGCTGCAAGAAGAGGAATGCCGAAGACTATCTTCTCTGACAACGGGACTAACTTCGTCGGGGCGAACAAAGAACTGAAAGAAGCACAAGACACCATGAAGCAAGAAGACTTCATTTCAGAAGCAGAGAAGATCGGCGTGCAGTGGAAATTCATACCTCCTGGTGCGCCAAACATGGGCGGCGCATGGGAGCGTTTGGTGCGATCCATAAAAACCGCACTAGACGCTACACTCAACGAAAGACATCCAAGAGAAGAGGTACTCCACACCCTCCTCCTAGAGGCCGAGCATATAGTCAACTCTCGGCCTCTCACTCACCTCTCCGAGAACCCCGAGGAGGAAGCACTGACTCCAAACCACTTCCTCATCGGGCGGTCGTGCGGCGCGACGAGAATCGGCGGCTTTGAAGACAACGAGCTTGTGGGCAAGCACACCTGGAAGGCCACGCAGCGACTTGCCGACCACTTTTGGCAACGTTGGCTGCGAGAATACCTGCCCACTCTACTACCAAGGAAGACAGCGGGCAGAATCAGCGCTACAGACCTGCGAGTTGGAGACATCGTGTTGATCGTCGACCACACCCTACCAAGATGCACCTGGCCACGCGGCAGAATCCAGCAAGTGTATCCGGGACCAGATGGGCGAACCAGGATCGTCGATGTCGAGACCAGAGGAGGAGTGCTGCGAAGACCCAGTTCGAGAGTGGTGCTGTTGGTGCCGGGAGTGTTGCCGAGTCAAGAAGGTGGTGCAACGCACGAGGGGGAGAATGTCGGCAACGGGACCCTATCTACGCACTAGGGCACAAGTAGCAGCGGGATTGCGACGAATACGCTCTCTATAGTCAAATGAATCGAGTCGTAAGTTAGAAAGAATTTCGTAATATCTAATTAGAATTTGTTAATTTATCGTTTATCTTGCTCTAATTAGTTTGCCTAACTTAAAATTCTCATTAGTTTTCATATTCAATCTAATAAGACTGAAACAAACGAATTTGCAAAGAAACATTTGATCATTTTTAGGACTGTAGTATAATTACGTAACTTGAAAATGTGATTTTTTGTTTATGGTGATATTTCGATAATTTTTGTTTTGTATGATAGAATCTTGCATAAAACCAATATTCCAGTTAGATTCAAGTTGATAGGACAACGCGTTTAGAAATTATAAGCAAAATTGTGTAAGAAAATTTATCGACTTATAAGTTTTGAGTTTATGTTCTACGAACTTTTGATGTTTGAAATTATATTAGATATTATTGTTAGCAACAACATTCAGTTAGTTATTTTTATTGTTTTATTAGTAATTCATTATTTAATTTTAGGAAATTAATAATGTAGTAATACAGACGTCGAATTTGTTGCACATTCCTAACACTAGGGGACGCTACTTGTACCATAAAAACAGCCTAAGCTTAACTAATGTGAAACCTTTACCTTAATGAGAACCGTTATAGATTTTTGCTATTTTTAAGGTCTAAATTAAGATTTATTGATACAGTTTTTAGTATATAGGTAGAATAAGTCCATTCCTATGTTAGCATTATAAGATGAACATTGTAAGGGGTGTTATATCATAGAAAATTGCCAAAGTAAGTTTCCCATACAAAGTCACATTTGTGCCATGTACAATCTTGAAGTATTCTGATTGGTTGAGAGAAAAGGGATTAGTGCCGTGTGCAAAATTAAAATGTTCTGATTGGCTAGAGGTCTCTATAAAAGAAGGGCAATTTTCTATGGTTTGGTATTCCGAATCCAGCAGTATTACAAGAAACAAGTCAAGACTGAACATTCCTGTTTCATTTCAAGGAATCCCTCTAAGTCGCCAGTCCCTCGCCGAAGTCCCTGTGGGTTGTACCTAGGAAACAATACGCATTCAGGAGTGCGTGGTGACGTGTGTCGCCAGCAGAGTCGCTAGACTCAGGTAGTAGGGAACATACGTCAAAAACGTTGGGAGATTGTCCCAGGACGACTGCGGGTGCTGGTCGTGCCCCTCTCGTCCGAAACACTAGCGACACTTGTGACAAAGGACGTCAGTTTTCTTTATTTTGCATTCCAGTCTATTTTTTAACTTTTTACAACGATTATTGTTTGAAATTTAGAATGAATAAAGCATAGGTACCGTCACAGACTAGGTAGTACTGAGGCCCTAGTGTGAGTTTCTTTTAACCATCTCGGACTTTACGCACCCACCGCGTTTAGCACTCCGTTTCGCCCTTCCCTGGCCTTCGCGCCTGGCCTGGCCTTCTCAACGCGGTCGATGCGTAAAATCGAGATATTTAAAAGAAACTCACATTAGGGCCTCTGATAGCCAAATACAATACAAATGCCTGCTAATCTCTGACGCTTGCCGTGAATTTATGATACTTTGTTTATTTTTGTGATCTTTATGTGTTTATGTTGTGCATTTGTTGTTGAGTTGAGCGAAAGTTCGTCCGACCCGACTAATCTGTATTTGTGACCAGGAAGTGATTTTGTGAGAGTGTCAAAACTGAGATAGAACTTCAGTGGAAGTTTGAGATAGGATTCTTCAAGTTATTTACTTTGGTACACATTAATAATTCTTCTAGTTATTTACTTTGGTACACATTAATAAAAGATGATATATTGTATTTCCATTATCAATCCTTGAACACTAAAATACTACAAAATCTATACCCATACTACCACCATTATATCTATACACATCCTATACATAGCTATCTATTGCATACCGATGTCCTATCTAAAGGTTTAGTTCTAACTATGAATATCAGATGGCGCTAGTTTCTTTACGTACGCAAATGACCCTGTTCCACGTAACAAGCGTATTTCAGTATACATAAATTACAAAGTACTCTGTGGCCGTGACGCGGTGTTGACCGCCACCAGTTATTAGAACTCATTTTCACAAAAAACGCGCGATATAATACGGGTACCTATAGTATTGTATCTAACGTGAGATTATTAGGTATTATTTATTTATTGGGATACTATCTTTACCCGCCCCGACTTCGCACGGGTAGCACTAAACCCTACCTACCCTACCTACCCTAATTTTCTTTTACACATCAGCTGTAGTATCAACGACCGCTCGTCGCTCGCGCTAGCCGCGTGCAGTCGCGGTCAGTCGTTCGCGCGGCTACTACTATTGGTTTTAAGTCGCTTTCAAGTTTTGTTTTTTACAATTCTAAATCTGCCATTTATGAATCCTTTATTTTTATTTTTTTATACATCTATTGTACTATCAGGACAAAATCATTTCGCTGCGGAAAAACAACCATTAAAATTTCAGCTTGTTTAGACACGGTGACATTTGAATCACAGTTTTGCTAGAACAAACGTTGTTCAGAGCATGGTCTAGTACCATTCTATAGCATCAAATATGTTATTAAAACAAACTGAACTAGGCGTTCTCAAATTAGACGTATGTTGTTCAAATGTGTTCAAACATTAACCGTAACATCAAAGTACTCATCGCGGTAGCGATATGGCATTCAAAAGAGTTATGAGGAGTCCACGTGGACTACATGGATGTCCAGCCAATGCGGGCCGAAATTCAAATAAATTAAGCCAATGACATGCAACCGCGCGAAGTATCGTTCCGCCCATTTCTTTTGTTGACTGCTGCGGGCCGCCACCGCGCCGCCCGGGCGGTAGCGCCGGTAGCCAGTCTACCGAAATCTCTCGGGCAGGCGACGCGTATGCATCCGATGTACTTACGTCACAGACACGCATCGCGGGTTTTTTTTATGAAACGAGTTCTAATTCTAACTATTAGAATGTGGAAAATTGGAGTGAATGTTGTCTTGGTGCACACGAAACTTACCCGGTTTTGTGGTATAAATTTTGTTTTTGCCTTGTTCCTGTAATATCAAAATAAATAAATAATACCTAATAATCTCACGTTAGATACAATATAATAGGCACCAGTATTACAACGTGCGTTTTTTATGAAAATGAGTTCTAACTAATCGAATGTGGAGTGGTTGGATATGGTGCGTTTTTACGCAATTGCTGGTGACAATCTCGCGGAAGCTAGTTGGCGCATGCACTCTTGGAGTCAAATGTTGTCTTGGTGCACACGCGGAATCCGCCCCTAAGACGACCCACTGACCCAGTTTTGTGGTAAGTTTTGTTTTTGTGGTGTTCCTGTAATATCCCAATAAATAAATAATACCTATGTAATGTCACGTTAGATACAAAAAGTACACACGGCTACACATCAAGCTATACATTTCCAGTTTATGCTGATCTCGCATTGTATAGGATTTCCGTACAAATGTGAGGTCAGCTTATACTGGAAATGTATAGCTTGATGTGTAGCCGTGCGTACCCGTACCTAGTACCCACAGGAAATAATTAAAACCATGTCTGGTAGTACCTACCGTAAGTCGTATCTAAACGAAATGATAAAATTAGAGGTGGTCAGCCACCTCGCCGCGCTATCGGTACGGTATGTACGTCGCTGGTCGCGTCGTGCAATCGTGCATAGCTAGAAAATAGGTCCCTACTAAAGTTTACCATAGCCAAAGCCATACCTTTTTCTTTTTACTGTTTTGAAGTAGCCACCTCAAAAAATAACTACAGTAGCCACTTATCAGTGATAAAATACCTACCGAAGTTAACTTTTAACTTTGGTATTTATTTTCTAGTAAGACGTACAAAAATATGTGAATACTAAATTTCGTTTATGTAGGTGTGTACATTTCCCAGTATCTTAGACAATGCTGTGTTCCACGCGTGCTCGCGCGCCGCGCCGCGTCTACTTTTGAGACGCGAGCGCCGCAGTGTCTGTGTTGCAGGGATACACGATAATCCCGACTTTTTTAACTTTGTCTTTTTTCAAAAACGCATGTTTTTTTTTTACTGTGATTCAAATGTCACGGTGTATATGTACATTATAAAATTATTTCTCAAAAAGCTGATATTCAAGCCAGCGATTGTATTTTTTAACAATTTGGAAAAAAAAGAAGGAATGGAGGAGTGCTCTGTGGAAATAGGAATGTCAATTTATTTGTGCATTGTAACAACGAGGCACTGAAACTGAAAATAACTTTTCTTACGCATTAATAGCAAAATTAATCATATTACTTGAATTAAAACGAATCAACTTAATTTGTGTTCCATAAGTAATTCAGCAAAAAAGGTGGAGGATTGTGACAAATGGACTAACCTTATAATCACTGCGATTTATTTCTATGATCGTAACCAGCATTCACGTTGAAAATGGCAGATAAAATAAAGTAAGTTTGCTTGATTTCCGTGGGAATTTATTTTATAGTTACATAATTGGTAACTTTGTCTTTAGTACCTGAACACTAAAAATCAAATGTCGTACCGTACTGATCGCCAATAATCAAAGATGGCAATCGTCCCAATATCGTTTTTGTTATTTTTTTGCTTTTGTGCTACGCGTCAGCTATTCATCCATATCATGAAGTGTACCTGATGTGATGTGAGTGTACTTATGTAGTGTATGCTGAACCAAAGTAAAAATAAAAAATGCAACTGCCAGCTGTGCATTTTATTGCCCTGAAGACGACCCTCATAACATTTGGCAATATGTCGTGTATTTATTATGTTTCCTTGTATGTTGTTGCAGAGTCAAGTCCAACTTTGATAAGAAAGGTAACTATGAACCTTCAGATTCAGAAGATGAATATACACCAAATGAAAAAAGACTACTTGAGAAGGTGCGCAAGAGAAAACACAATGATTCAGAGAGTGAAGAAGAAATGTATGCTTTCTCTGAGTCAGGTGACTCGGAAAATGGAAAAGAAGATTTAGGCATTGCTGACAGTGATGTAGAAGGTCAAGAACAGTCAGATGATGATTTACCTGATTCTAAGGCCTGGGGTAAAAAGAAAAGATCATATTATGCAACAGATTATGTGGATGAGGACTATGGAGGCTTTGGCAATGATGAAGAAATTGCTCTTATGGAAGAAAAAGAAGCAAAAGACATTCAGAAAAGGCTTTTAGAGCAGCTAGGAGAAGAAGATTTTACACTTGATTTTTTGTCAAAACAGGTTGCAGATGTTGAAGAAAAAGACACTGTGATAAAAACAGATTTAAGTCAGATGTCAAAAAGGCAGAAGTTACAGCTACTTGAAAAAGAAAGTCCAGAATTTGCAGGCCTAATTGATGATTTTAAAACAAAATTAACAGTTGCAAAAGATGATTTACATCCTGTCCTAGAGCTTGTCAAAGATGGCAAACTTCCCACATGTCCCGCCTCAAAATTTGTTAAAACAAATTATGACCTTATTTTGAATTACTGTACGAATATTAGTTTTTATGTACTTCTTAAAAGTCAAAGAATCAACATTCAGAATCATCCTGTTATAAAAAGATTGTACCAGTACAGACAAATGTTAAACAAAATGGAGCCAATTTACTTGGAAGTTGTAAAACCTCAAATAGACAAAATATTACTAGCTCTGAGAAACAATTTGGAGCTGCGTGTTACTGAAATGAAAGAACTAAAGAAAGATATGAAACGCAAATCAGAAAGACAGTCACCTGAATCAACACCCAAGAAGTTAAAACTTATAAATGCAATGGAAAAAGATGAAGGTGAAGATACCGGCGTTTCTGATGATGAAGACGAATATGAAGAAAATGACTTCTTCAAGCCTGACAGTGGAATTGATGTTCAAAGAAACAATGATGAATCTGAAGAGAGTGGATTCTCAGATAATGATACTTCTCCCAATGATATTGAGATTGAAGACAATAAACCTTCTACCTCATCACAGGATATTGTTCCAGAGGACGTCGGCGAAAAACGTGAGATTACTTATCAAATCGCCAAAAATAAAGGCCTGACTCCTCATAGAAAGAAGGATCAAAGAAATCCCAGAGTTAAACATAAGCTCAAATACAGGAAGGCTAAGATCAGGAGGAAGGGAGCTGTCCGTGAACCTAGAACTGAGATGACTAGATATGCTGGAGAAGCATCAGGAATAAAGGCTAATGTCAAAAAGAGCATTAAAATTAAGTGAAACTCATTTATTTATTTTTACAAAAATATTGTGACAGGTTATTCTGTAATAAAGTTGTATTTCACTGAAGAATGCTTGTCATCATTTAGTGTTGCCATCTGAAAAAAATAATCATGTAAAATAAGTATCAAAGAATATTACAATGTAATACTCTGTTGGGTTCAAATACAAACTTACAATTTCAAAACTTTGTCCTTTCCCCCTGAAGCTACATAAGCTCCATCTGGTGCCCAATCAACAGCAAAAACTTCATCAGCATGACCTGGTAAATCCAGTTCTAGTTTTTTTATTTTCATATTCCAAACTGAAAAAAGAATAACATTTAAATATTTTTAGTCAGTGACAGTCTGCCCCGCGGCTTTGTTGTGCAGAAGCCTTATGGCGCATTTACATTAGTCGGTTAGACCTATTCGGCTGCAGGCCGTATTCGGTCACCGACTAATATAAACAGGTATTCGTTCAACAACTCAATTTAGGTAAGCGTTTCAGTTAAACCGTATGCGGCCGCCGCCTTCGGTGACCGACCTAATGCAAATGCGCCATTAGAGTATACTCTAAGGAAGCGTTTGAGAATGTAGGCTGCCAGAGAGAACAAGGTGAGCTTGAAAATTTTGGCCCCCTCCTTGGAAAGGTTAGGTTTTCTAAGGACCATTCTTAAATAAATAGGAGATTCTTTGTCGAGTTATGTAGTGTAGAGAACGCAAGATCGAGCGAATCGAGCTCGAAAAGAACCAATGATCATATTGGAATAATAAAAAAAGAATTTGTTATCATGATGACACTCAAATTACACCATTACCAAAATGAAGTAAGTACATTGTGTATGTAATCATTGGATATCATAAATTATTTTTTTAAAGTATCGGAAATAATAGATACTCGTCTTCAAAAATACAACTTACTTATCAGAACGTAGGGTAAAATGTGGGGGCACGGTAGTGCTCCCGCCAAGTCGAGCAAATCATATCATAGTTCAAAACGCATTCGTAATTTTTACGTTCTCAGAGACAATAGAGTCTTGTCAATACTTATGTTCATTATTGGAATAGGATAAGCCACTAGCAAAATTTGATGTAACTGATAAGTAGAGTTTAATAGGCAAAATAAATGATTAATTAAGTTTCATCAAGTTACGTTTTTTATGATTGATAGTCCAAGCTTGTTCGGAGATTGGCCATTGTTCTTCTGCACCTCGCTATAAAATTTATACAGAAATTGGGAGTTATTGAGATTGATGGAGAAAAGCTGGAGAAACGAGAATGTTGGATTCAAGAGCGAAAAAAGCGACCTCGAAAATGTTTGCACCCTGTTTACATTTTGCATATGCATGCAGGGGACTCCAACGACATATTGCCTTTTTACTTATTGAACATATTAAAGGTCGATGACTTATATTACATATCAGCTAAATATTGAAGTTTTGGTAGGGTTTAAAAAAAACTGACAGCAAATAATCAATTGAGACACTACCAGTGGCTAGTAAGAATAACAAAATTGATCAGTAAATAATGTTCAAGATGTAATATTGCGACCAATTTTGATGTAGGCGTCGCTAACCTAACCCATTTGATAGGGGTGTCCCAATCTCGGGGAGCTAACTAATTGTATAATCTTGCTGACCAAGTATTATTTTGTATTATGACTATTTATTTTGTAAACATATACATATCAAGCTGACCAATATCTTATCTTGCGCCTATTTTTTTTACTGACGACGTCAAAATGACGTAATAGCTGGCTTTTCTTGCTAACCCAGTGTTTAAATGGCGAATCGTTCAATTACTGCTTAATCTTGTTAAGGATTTGATTAAAGTACTTCTGGAGATATGGTAGGGGCCCGGGGCGGATCGCAATTGCCGCTTTAGTCCGTCAAAGTGTGCAGTTCAATTTCTATGCATTAATTCAACATTGAATGACAATTAATTCATATCAAACCTTTCAAGGTAGAGTCTGCACTGGAGCTTAATAGAAGCCTGGAATCAGCTGACCATGCCACCATGTACACTGCTTGCACATGTCCCCTGAGAGTTGTTATGAATTTGCCTGTAGCTGCATCCCATAGTTTCACTGATTTGTCGAATGAAGCTGATGCTATAATTCTGTAAAAGACAGAACCAAGCGAAAGATAGAATAAAGATAGGTACAATACGGCCGATATAACTTGGCGGGTCTAAACATAGGCAATACGAATTTTCGCGCATGTTCTCTCACTCACAATCGCCTCAATCGGAACCAAATGGTGACACCATTTGGTTCCTAAAAAATGTTATTGGCGAAATTCGGAACTGCCAAGTTATATCGGCCATATTGTATGTTGTTATTTATTTATTTACCACTCTTACAACTATCTTTACAGATCCTCGACCTAATACGATAGTGTGGCTACCAACTATTATTTATATCCGGATGTATTATGTTTTACAACGAAATATGTACATTATGAATCTACTACTTGAACAGCAAAAACAAATAAAATTTAACAAAAAATTACCTACTTAATTAACTACTAAAAATATCATAACAATTAAACATAAAAACTCTCTCTTTTATTAATTAATCTAAAGAGTCTGGTATGGCAGTCTGATGTTGGCATAGTCATAATGTTTTCTGCTGCCTATATCTTTGTTTCCGTCTGTCCTGTTACAAAAGAGATAAGACTTAGTTGTATGAACAGATACAGTACCTTGTGTCTGGAGAAAATTTGACGTCATTTATGAGCTGCTGATGGCCTGTCATTCGGGCTAAAGGACGTTTTTCCTTCTCAGGCAGCCAAAGAAACAAAGTGAAATCATCTGATCCTGATACGAGACGTTCCTCGCTTTTTTCGCATACTGCTTCATACCTTTCTAGAGCCCGCTGTTGAAGAATATTTTCTAGAAAAAAAAAAAAAAAAAAAACATACCACAATGCAGTTTCGTGATTATCTGATTAGCGATAAAATCAAATAGTTATGTCATTAAATGAATAAATAATAATAAAAATAAAATAAATAGTAATAATATAATTTATTAATACATTCGTATGTAAATGAAATTCAGGCTAGTAAGTATTCAGCTTTATTTGAATGTAGTACTGTTGTTTTTTACAACCATTCTAAAAGTTTAAAGCATGAAGAAAGAGTTAATATTATGAAAATTGTAAACCATGGGTTTACTCACTATCACTAATGATGGATTGCTGGTCAGTGATGGGATGAAAAGGTCCAGTTCTGAGCACATAATCTGTGCTTAGCGCCAATGTGTTGACCCAATGTGCGTGACCTTCTAAAGTCCTGCAGAGGATGCCATCGTCTGCTCTCCATACCTTGAATTTTTTATATTATTTATTAAAGTTAATGGGTAGAAATGTTACTTTTGTCACCTTTTGTGAGAGACCTCAAGTATGCAGATAATTAGGATCTATACAAACTTTTATTGTTCTATCTTGAGAAGATGTGTAGATAAGTCCATTGCCACCCCACTTCACAGATGTGACTGCTTTTGCATGACCTGTTAGACTTAAGACTGTGAGGCATGTGACTGTGTCCCATATTCTGACATCACCATCCTTAGATGAACTGGCCAGTTTTCTACACTCTGGATTCCTAGAAAATTATAGAAACACTTGATACAGATTAGGTTCTATACCATAGAAATATAAATAACAGGAGAAGTGGCATGGGAGCGTGTCTGTGTCCGCGCGTAATGCTCACAATGCTCATGCCTCAGGCAAATGGCCGTCTCCGCTAACTAGTGCGCTTTCGAACGCGATCGTGATAACATTTAAGAATACCGTGTTGTTCGGTGGTTTCTTGTAAAAATCGAAGCCAAACTAGAATCTTTATAAATCATAGAACCACTAATTATATGTATACCAGCACAAGTATTTTACTATACGTAGTCTGGTCATAAGTTTTGTCACATATGGAAACTTAAATAAATGACACAATGAGTTACGCACTACAACCATTTATATATCAAATAAAAGGGTATAAAATACAGATTTAAACCACATTAAAATTATTCGAAATGTCCTCCTCTTGCTTCGATACAAGCCTTCAATCTGCAAGGCCAGTCATCAATCGAAGCACGCACGACATTCATGTCAATATCGGCGACTGCTTTAATCAGGGATGCTTTAAGTGACTCCAAGTTGCGATGGGGTTTAGCGCAGACCTTCTCCTCTAAGAGCTGCCATATTTTGTAATCCAAGGGATTCAAGTCTGGACTGGATGAGGGCCAATCCTCATGCCTGATAAAGTCGATTCCACGGGTCGTGAGCCAGTTTTGGGTACTTTTCGCCTTATGAGCCGGCGCAGAATCCTGCTGGAATACCCAGTGCCTGTTTTCGAACATTGTTTGTGAAAGAGATTCCACAATGTTTGTTAGGACTGTGTTTTGATATACGAGGGCACTGGTTTTCACTCCTTTTTCACAAAAAAACACCTCCGTTGGACCCAAATAGGACACCCCAAGCCAAACCATGAATGCCGAAGGTTGATGACCACGCTGAACACGTGGCACACGTTTGTTCGCTTCTTCACTAGAGTGTGCATACACTTTATCATTTTGTTTATTGAAACTCTCCTCAACATTAAAAAATTTTTCGTCCGAAAAAGTATTTCGCGGTATTTTTTTCCCGCGCACCGCCTTAACAAAACCCGACTTCTTTCGAGTCTGATTTTCTTCAGCCGTGCGTTAAGAAGATGTGCTGTTTTTTTCTATAAGCACGCAGTCCTAGGTCTTCATTTAACACCCTTTTAACAGTAGTTCTGCTTAGTCCCATCTGCAGAGCCAACATTTTTTGCTTGTGGACAGGATTTCGTTGGATTCGCGCCTTCATTGCTTTGATGACCGCTGGAGTCCGAACAGTATGAGGTCGACCGCTCCTTTGTTTATCTTCTAAACTTGAATCTTCCCTGAATCGTTTGATAGTACGATAAATAAATCTCAGTGGAATTTTCAAATTTTTCAGCAGTTTGAAAATCTCAGTTGGCGCGTGACCGCAACGATGCAATGCAATTACTGCGACTCTGTCTTCTTTGCGCATCCACTCCATTTTAGAAAATGAACAAAATTCCAGAAACCCTTTGATTTATTTTCTTTAAATATTCAAATTTCGAATGCCCATAATATTTTCCTCGGCTTGCATTCTAAATTCGAAATTTTACCTATGTGTCAGAACTTATCACTACGTTATTTTAGCTTTCATACTCGTATACCACAGCGACTGTACTATTATTGCAATAAGACATTGCTTCTTTACTACTACCTAAATGTTGTTAAGTGACTGAACAAGCAATGTAAAAATAACAAAACGATATTTTCTTTAAGCGGTTGCATTGCGTGGCCGCTGTGTCTTGCGACGAGTTAGTGATGTGTTTGTGCAGATCCACTAACGTAGGCTATCGCCAACAATGTCAATTGTCGTATGAATTTATATTACTATTATAGTTTATTCATCAATTTATAGCCTGATTTAAAGTTAAGTCAAGTTATAGCCTGATTGGAAGACTGATGTGAAATCTTGTTTTATACTCATTTAGATTTTCTCATAATGATGCCGATTCTCTTGTCACAAATGCCTCTAAACTAGACTAAAATCACAAAAAATTAAGTTTAATCCTGTCAAACGACGATTTCCCATTCTGAAATAGACTAAAGTGACACAATTTAACTATATTTTAGTTTGACAGCACTAAGATAGTACTGAGTTTTTAGTTAAGTGAAAGTGGCAATTTTTCTTTTGACCTTTTTCACCTAAAATTTTGATTGTAAAATACCAAACCAGACTAATTCTGAAAATTTTTAATGGCGATTAAAAAGGTATAAAATAAGTTGTCATGAACTAAAATTCACACCAACATCTCGACTTCACGTGCAAAAACAGTACTGTATTTATTTTTTCTTTTGCTTATATCTCGAAAATGGTGCGTCCTATCGCAAAAATAATGAAAATTTCGACCCCCTCTATAAATCCCCTAAATCTGAACATGTAGGTAATATTTTTTCATGTTTTCCATACAAAAAGTGAAAAATTCCATAAAAAACACGTCAAGGCGGCACCCCCTGCGCGCCTCCAGCTCTAAAAAAAATCACGGGTGAAGGCAAACCACGGGTACCACGTGGATTCGCGATTGTCAAATTCTATTTTAGTTGTCAAAATGATTTTTTAGTTTAGATAATTTTATTTGCAGAATAGCTCTAAGATTCTCATAGCCTAAAGTAAGAAATTTTAGTGATAGTTTCGTTCGGTGTACAAGAGAATCGGCACCAATGTTGACATTTTTGATTTACTTATTTTTATTTTTTTGCCCCGTTTTGTTTATTTATATCATCTTAATACATGTATATCGTTATTTATTTATTATTTTTTCAGGAACTCCCAAATATTTGAATACTTACAATAATAAATGGGAGAATCGATAACTTTCCAATTTAGTCAATCACTAGCGTATATGTAAAATAAATGGCTTTTGCACAGCACAACGATAGCGATCTATGTTTTTGTGTGAGTGAATTGTACGGTGCATGGTAAATGCACACTGTGTTTGATGGGATAAGCTTAATAATTGATTGTGTAGTACGTTCTGATTAATAAATTGCAAGTGTGAGCCTCATATTTATTGGGTTTATTTATTTATTAGCTCTCAGGCACATCACAAATTTACAATATTTACTGATCAGCATGTGTAGTTGTGGCAAGGTAGAGGGGATCTAGTGAAGACATTGGGTTTCAATACATTTTCAACTACCGGGCATATCTCCTTATATCTATGTTCTATACCAAACAAATACTATTCTGTAATAAGAGTATATTTGACTGAAGGGTCAATTCAATTTTCCCTTTTTTCATGTTAGCACATCACTTAGCATATTTGTCCAAATATGCGCATTATTACTGCTATACAAAATATACCCAACTACTGTTTAAACTTAGTTCATTTTGTATTAGCAAAATATACAAGTATGTATACAGATATGCCAAGTGCAGTGTCAGCACCAGTAAAACTGTACAACATACCTGTGATAAGGTTCCCAAGCAAGTGCTGTCACCCATTGCTTGTGCCCTATCATTGTTTTTCCTATTTGATTCCCTGTCATTGGGTCCCATATCATTACTCTGCCTTGTTTGCATGCTGAAGCCAATTTTAACCCATCAGGAGACCAACTTATGCAAAGAACCCAATTGGCATGACCTGAAAGAAAAAAAATAAGAAATCACTTATTAAAGATTTTTTCTTTTATTGAATACACACAATATTTTTCTGGAATGATTGAATTTGCTTTACCTTTACATACATGTAATGGTGTTTGTGTACTTAGGTCCCAAAATCTGACAGTGGTATCTCCTGAGCCACTAGCCAACTGTCTCCCAGATGGACTGAAACTTGTTGATATTACTGCTTCTGCATGGCCTGGTATTGAACTAAAACATTATGATAGATTAAACTTCCTAATATTTTGTTGCAAAGTAGTAAAAATAATTTACACTGGCATACTTAGAATTATTATACTGACCTGGTACATCTGGTAACTGGTCTTACTCTAAAGACAGCTTGTTGCTGGTATATGATTTCAACAACTTCTTCCGAGTTCAAACTTTTTATATCAAGGGCATCTTTGAGACTATTCGTTATTTCAACATCTTTAACGAAAAATAGAAATGGCTTGTCTTCCTGGAATAATATTTCGTAAAATGAAAAAGCAGTAAAGACAAACGTTAAGACAATGTTTCATGGTACAGTCATCATCATTATTATAATATTGTGGTGCAACTTTTGTCAAATATTTAACAACGAAAAAAAACAGATATTAGAATTCTATATAGAAGAATTTCTATGAAAGAAGTTAATGTTCTGTAGGGTCTGCCTTTCTAGTTGCTTTGTAGTTGCTGCTTGTTTCATGAGCAGAAGTTAACATTCATGTCAATAAATACAAGAGTTCTTTAATCAATTCAAGGGATAAATTTAATCTAATTATGATGACAGGGGATTATCCTGTCACCTTAGGGGCGGAATGGTATCCCAAGGACCTGAATGGTAAATCAATATCCATCAAAAAATAATTACAGCAAAACTAGGCTTACTTCTTGTAAAAGAGCATTGCAGATTAACTGAAGTTGATCTCTTGTTATGTTTAGCGGTAGATCTAAAGGGCTTCCTGTCTCTTCTCCGGTGTCCGATTTAAGTCTAGCTTGGACACAACTAGGTAAGTCCACTTCCATTTTTGATGGTTTACTTGAATTTATAAAAATTCAAAAGATAAACATGCACATAACCCCAAAATACCACCTTGGGCTCACGTCACATTTTTTTCTTTTGGGATTTTTAATGACCAGGCTACTGAGGCCTTTAAGTAAAGTGACGTTAGAAGCTGGCGAGTCGCCGGCGATGAAAAGGGCGGATCCAGCGACCAGCGGGTGTTGTAAACAGCGTTGATATTAGTGATTAACTACTATTATAATTGGTGTTGTGTCTGGTGGGCTACTTCCCGATGCCGACGAGGCGACGAAGTACTGATGCCGAGACGTTGCATTTAAGGTAGTCGCATGGTAAACAGGATTTCTGCTGGGGTTGCGGGTTTGTCTGAAAGGGATATCGCGGCCCCGGCACACAGGCAACGGAAGGAACACGGGTGGGTTTTAGTCAGTGAAAGTCTGACACTCCCTCTCGTTCCGCTCAGGAGCGGGAGGAGTCATTTGATGATTTCCCACCGAAAAAAATAAATAAAAAAATGGTAAACAGGATTTTGCAAGAAGTCAGTGTGAGTCGATTTGAATTATTCTTTACACGTATAACACGAAAATAAATCAAGACGTATGTAATGGTAATAAAGTTTTCTTTTTTCATTATTATTATCCTTTACTCTAAGTTATTATCTATCTAACTGACGTTTCAAATCTCATGAAATAAAGTATTTTGTGATGGCAACATTATTCCATAGATGTCCGACATCGGCATTTCACATACGTGTTATGTTTATTTTATTTGTACTTTAATTGGGTTTAGGAAGTTAATTGCTGCATAAAAATGAAATATTTGTATTTATTGTTTATTTTTTGGACTATAGTTAACTGTGATGAACATACTCATACATATAAAAATGGAGAACAAGTTGTGCTGTGGATGAATACAGTAGGTCCGTATCACAATCGCCAAGAAACGTACGCATACTTTTCATTACCTTTCTGCGTAGGTACTAAAGTGACTATTGGACATTACCATGAGACTTTATCCGAAGCGCTCCAGGGAGTTGAGCTAGAATTCAGTGGTCTCGATATCACCTACCGGGATAATGTACCGGCGCAGCAATTTTGTGCCATTGAACTAAATGACCAATCCTACAAAGCACTTGTGTATGCCGTGAAGAATCACTACTGGTATCAAATGTACATAGATGACCTACCAATATGGGGGACAGTAGGCGAAATCGATGGGGACCATTATTACATTTGGACTCACAAGAAATTCGACATTGGATACAATGGGAACAGAATTGTGGAAGTAAACCTTACAGCTGAGAATAAGGAGCGACTGTCATCCAACGCCAAAATTCCATTCACTTATGAAGTAAATTGGAAGAAAAGCGATATCCACTTTGAAGATCGATTTGATAAATATTTGGACCCAAATTTCTTCCAGCACCGGATTCATTGGTTCAGTATCTTCAACAGTTTTATGATGGTGATATTTTTAGTGGGTCTTGTTTCCATGATCCTCATGAGAACACTCCGTAAGGACTATGCAAGATATTCTAAGGATGATGATCTTGATGATTTAGAAAAAGACCTAGGAGATGAATATGGCTGGAAACAAGTTCATGGCGATGTTTTCAGACCAGTTCCTCACTTGCCAGTATTTTCAGCCCTGATTGGAGCTGGGTACCAGCTCACTGTAGTGACATTGGCAGTTATAATATTTACAATTTTTGGTGAACTTTACACTGAAAGGGGATCGCTACTCTCCACAGCAATATTTATCTATGCTGCCACATCCCCAGTCAATGGATACTTTGGTGGTTCTCTTTATGCTAGGATGGGTGGTAAGCTCTGGATAAAGCAGATGTTACTTTCAGCATTTTTACTACCTGTGCTTGTTTGTGGCACAGCATTCTTTATCAACTTCATTGCTATGTACTACCATGCATCAAGAGCAATTCCCTTTGGTAGTATGATAGCTGTCATGTCTATTTGTACTTTTGTGATATTGCCCCTAACCTTAGTAGGAACGGTACTTGGTCGCAATTTAGCAGGACAGCCTGACTACCCTTGTCGCATTAATGCAGTTCCTAGACCTATTCCAGAAAAGAAATGGTTTATGGAGCCTTTTATAATAATTATAGTTGGAGGAATATTACCATTTGGTTCTATATTTATTGAAATGTATTTCATCTTTACATCTTTCTGGGCATACAAAATTTACTATGTGTATGGATTTATGCTACTGGTATTTCTGATCTTGATGATTGTAACCGTCTGTGTGACCATTGTCTGCACTTATTTCTTGCTGAATGCTGAGGACTATCGTTGGCAATGGACCAGTTTTCTTTCTGCAGGCAGCACAGCCATCTATGTGTACTTGTACTCTTTCTATTACTTCCTTTTCAAAACGAAAATGTATGGCCTGTTTCAGACTACCTTTTATTTTGGATACATGGCATTGTTCAGCTTAGCTCTGGGTGTTATTTGCGGGACTGTGGGATACATTGGTACCAGCATATTTGTCAGGAAAATTTATTCAACTGTAAAGATTGATTGAAATGTTGTGATTTTTATGTTATTCATGATTATGTAATTTGTTTTTTTTTATAGATGATTGTATAGTTTCAACTTATTGGAAATATAATGACATAAAGCAATCTGATTTATTATCAAAAAGCATTTACTATTGGTTCAAACATGTCTAAATCTAAGTAAAAATAAAAGCTAAACATACTTTTGTAAAAGTGAAGAAAACATTCCTTAAAAAAGAAGTATGTGCTACACAGCATTTAGATGACGTAATTATTAGGCACTTACATTTTCACTGTTTAAAATGAGTGTAGATTAATTAAAATAATTATAATAAGAATTACTGTTCTTCTAATACTTTGGAAAATATTGTAAATGTTAGATCTCACTCTCAAATCTATAATTTAGCACTGCCCTATATGTATGTTCTTTTTTCTCATAATTTCATATTGTACTTTCACTTCATTATTATTGGCAGAATCCTATTGGATACACAGTAAAAACCAATTATGAAATGTAGCCGTAAATTGTATGTATAATATAAAAGCTTAAATTAATCGAAGTCATGCTAATTAAAATTTGATGAAAGTATTAACAGCTAAGAGTTCTAAAAAAAGATGCATGAGACATTTCAAGTAAGGATTGTGGTGTAAGTTTTAGTAATAATATGTTGATATAAATACTATTATGTAGATTCATTTAGAACCTCTGGCCAATCTGTTTGATAGGCAATATATTTTTATTATTGTTAATCACATTGTAATTATTATATCCCAAACTTACCTTCATGCTATTCTAATGGTATGTAAATATTTTCCCAGTCTTTCTAGTTTTAATAAAGTAATGTAATACCTTTACTGTTAGTGGAACTGTACAATCAGCAACAAAAGTAAGTAAACACCATCTAAAGATTCAGAAGAGATTAATTTATGAATAGGGATGAAAAAATTTTTTTTTTAGTCCGTCTTTGAGATTATAAAAAAATATTGGACACGTATTTTTTCTTTTTTTACGTAATCTAAAGATTACGGCGATACATTGAGGTAAAATGTGTCATGACGTCACGAGTATGTAGATTTTATACATACTAATGACGTAGCTACCCCCACTTCCCAACTTAAAATGCATTTTATCTAAGTAATTTTTTATTAATATGATAAAGCAAAATGCGTGTCTATTATTTTTTTATTATCTGACTGACGGACTAATTAGAATTTACCCCGGCATCCCCTATTAGAATTTGCAAAACTAGTGCTTGTTTTGAACATATTATTGAAGAGGATAGAGGATATTTTGGAGACTAGTATTATGATCTATTTGTAGCAATAATTAGGTTCATGGACATATTATTTAATCAAAGTTCTGAAATTACTTTTGTGGTTGACTGTACGAAACTCACTGATAGTGCAATGACTGTTGATCATTGCTCTAAACCATAAGTTTGTATGTTTAGGTGTGAAATATAATTATAATTTTTCTTTGTTTAATAAAAATAAATCTTTATATTTAATAAAAACCTTCGATCAATAATGCACTAGATACACTATCCCATACAAAAGTTCTCCTAAAACTGTCGCCAATTGTGTTTACGTAATTCTAGTTTAAATAAATATACATTATGTAAATTCAACCTTAAATGCAATGCTTAAAGTTGTATTCACAAAGCTATGTACAAAAAACAATAAAGTCAAACATACATCAAAACAAATTCAACCTTACACGCATGTTTTAAAGTTCGAATTACAAAGTGCTAATAAAAGCAATAAAAATTTATGACCGAGGCTCGCCGCTTGGCCAAGGAATGAGTGGAGTCGAACTGTGTAATATATTTTTGTTTATACCTTCGATCAATAATAGTACTAGAACAAAGATACGTCGCTGGAGTGGCCACGTTTGTACACACTTTAGTACATTTATATTTCTTTATATGAAATACAGAAAGAAATAATTTATACTAACAAATTCAGTTTATTATAAGCCTTGACACTCAAACATAAAGTTTAATTACAATGGCAAAATTAAATCTTTCTGTCGTCGGAGAAACAAATATAATGTCATGTGTCATGAAAATTAAAAGTCATTTTTATATAAGTTCAAAAATATTTATTGTTACTGTTGTACTGTTTGTAGTAATCTACGCCTTTGCGTGTTTCCAGTTATGTCCAATCTATTAAAATGAATCGAACAAATTGTCAAATTTTTATAAGGCTATTACTATTAATATTTCTATTGATATCTATTAATATTTATTTTCCTCTTTCTTTCGCGGAAATCTACAATCAGAAATAAAATATAACATAACAATACTACACCATGCATTCCCTGTTCCAGAACAGTCGATGTTTGGTACAATAGTTGGTAGTTGTCACAAACATTGGTCAAACAATCATAATATTTGCTAAATGATTTATATTTACTATTTAATTCTGTTTTTATTTTATGAAAATCACTTATTGATAATAAACTTACGGAAAAAAAAATATTCCTTCCAAAATCTTGGTGTTACGGTGGTTATTTACATATTTTTTGAACGCGTACTGCGGCATTTTGACGTCTTAACGTTGGCTATGATTGGACCATACTAATTTGAAATAAGACCACAACCGAATTTGTGCTCTTATTTTTCGTTCCGTTTTTGAAGCGCTTACCGGGAATCTAGTGCATTATTGATCGAAGATAAAAACATTAAAATAAAGGTCACTTATTGAAAACTTGACTCTCTCGTAAAAATGTCGTTCACCATGTTATATCGAGATCTAATTGTCTTAAAATTTGTAAATACTAGGGCATTAATATAATATGAGCAAGTTCAGAGACATTACATATGAGATTGTAGATCACTTTGGTTTCTAATAATTTGTGACGCAGATAAATTTATAATAATGTATGCCATCCATCACTCTTGTAACTATTTTGGCATAAAAATAAAGGCGGATAACGATATCAACATTGTTTAATTTATACGACTTCTTTCCTGGCAGCGAAACGGCTACTAATAAATTTCGAGGTAGGTATGTTAGTAGGTACCCAACTAAAATAAAATCTGGTAGGCAGTATAATTTATTTATTTACATTGCATTATTATCGCCTTCAACGAACTTCTCGACGTCAACCGCTCCTTTTCTAGATTTTTTACCTCCCGGAGTTTGCGCGTTAAAAGATTGAGCAGTTCTTTTTCTTAACATACTGACGTCTTCCGTATCATCACTTTGTTCTGCCCACTCTAACACTAATCTCCTACCGTAAAGATGCGTAGATTGACACAGAGCTTCAAACGCAGACTGTAAAAATAAAATGAAGCATTAATTCGTTTCAGTTTTTAATATGAACATTCCAATAAGAACCTATCATAAGGCGCGACGCCGAGCAAAACGACGCTCTAGCCGTTGTTTTTGGAGCATCTACTACCTAGTTGATTAAAAGAAATATCAACTAAAAAAAACAAAACATTATATTTCTACCAATTCTTAATTCCATAATGGTTGATTCCAATTTATTTTAAAGGAGTAAATGTAATGTAATCTCCTTACAAAAAACCCACAGAAATGAGAAATAATGATTGATAGCATGCATCTTCTCGTGAAGTAAGCACTATTTTAATTTTGCGACTGACACTAATGATAAGACATTTTAATAAGTAATGAACATTTTGCACGATTGTTTTTTTTTTAAATACCAATATTTGATGATATAAAAATAAAAATCTGTGCATATTCAGTACCGTAACTCATGAGCACGGTGTGGTCCGGCAAAGGTAACGAATGCTCATCATCATTTGCTCAGAAAAGCGCCTTAAATATTAAGATAAATACCTTTGCGTCTGCCTTGGAATGGTAGTCTACAAACGCAAAACCACGATGTTGATCTGCTCCAGGGGATAGTTTTTTAGGTAATCTCAAAGTCTTAATTTCGCCAAAAGCCCTGTAAAATAGTACACTTTAAACATTGTTTTCAATAGATAAGAAATTTGAATTGTGTTTAAGTTTAATCTAACATTGGATACGATAGCGCATTAATTACCATCAGGAACTCCGTATCAGTTCATTAACATTACAACAACGAACTATAAAGTGAGTTGCGGCCTTCGTGTTTGCGCTATGTGAATTTTCTGCTTATTATTAGAATATTTTCATTTCATACCTAATAAATGCCTAGCTTTAAAAATATGTTGGTGGTATGTAGGTCACAGATGCGTAACGTGAGAGTAGGTATACGCCTGTGACTGGAAGTATAGGCAGAGTATGTTAAAATCATGGTTCAACTTCCGATATTGTACGGAACTACCTAAACCGTCACTAATATACAAATTAAATCACCACTAACATTTACAGACATTTTTCTTGCGGAAAAATAATTTAGTATACGCTGCCTGAATAAATTACTTTAGGAATCCCACTGAAATTTTCTTCGGCGCGCATGTGACGGCTAGTCAAATAGTAGATCTAGACTAAAATCTTGTAAATTCAATCAAAGTAATACTTATTTAGTTATCTCAAATACTCTACCTAAATATTTCGTGTAATTCGTTCCTGTTCGCTTGGAACGGTACATTTCGAACGAGAATTTTGGTGCCGTTTTGCGTCGTTTCTTTATTGGTTTTCTTCGATGTTCTTACATCATTTCTGTAAATTAAAGTTTGATGTTACATAAAATGAAAGTGCACAAACATAAAATAAAATATAAGTAACATTTTGCCATTTGGCTCGCCTTCTATTACACGGGACTTAAACATAAATGGTGAAATATGGGTACTTTATGGTACCATACAGTCTACAGAGGTGTACTTATTAGGTACCTATAATATGTACACATCTGTCTGCACCCTTCGGCGAAAACTGGCGTTATTTAATTGTATATTATAATAAATTGTTGAAACTAACGTATTTCCTCTTTCCGATCTTTTTAATTCTAATGACTTTCCATCAAGAGTAGTAACTTGAAGATTCTTGAGAGCTTCGTTGGCATGTTCCTTCTTATAATATTGCACAAAGCCGTAACCCATTGAAAGTAATTGACCAGGATTTTTCGGGTCTTTTTTTCTTGCAATTGACACACTGTGTAATTTGCCAGCTGCAGAAAAATGCTAAAACAACAACAATTATTAGATTATTGTGTTAATAGAAAGTTAATATAATATAAAATCAGTGTTCACGTGTTTACGAACCGCTTTAAGATTGTTTTCAGTTGTTTTGAAATTAAGATTTTTGACAAACAATGTCGTATCGTTTTCGGGATCTTCCAGC
Organism: Agrochola macilenta; assembly: GCA_916701695.1. NCBI lineage: Eukaryota > Metazoa > Arthropoda > Insecta > Lepidoptera > Noctuidae > Agrochola > Agrochola macilenta. The sequence continues at coordinate 14,897,165 of OU753562.1, forward strand.
TCCGTGTCATCATCTTCTTTGACATCTTCCTTACTGTTCTCAGGTTCACGAGTTACAACAGACGTCTTCGGTTCAACTTTATTTACAATTACATCTGATTCTTCTTCAATTGTAATATTCTCCGATTCAGTTCTCTCAGCGGATTTTACAAATACATTTTCTGGTGCCCATTCTAAGTAAAGTGGCGCACTCTTGAATTGCGAATATGCTAATTTAGTAAATGCTTTTTTGGCTTCGAATGGTTCAATAAAGTCAACAAGGGCAGTTATTCCATGTTGTGGCATTAAGAATCTCGCTATTTGTCCGTGTTTAGCAAACAATGCCTTTATTTCTTCTTTCTCCGTGTTCGCGGGCAAATTTTTGACGAGTATGCATGTCTTTGATCTCTTGTTTGCAGGCTGTAAGTGAATTTTGCATTTAAGGTAGTGGTAAAAAGATGTTTGCTAGTCAAGAAGACAATTTTTGAATAATAAATACCACTTACTTTATTAAATGCATCCAAATACACTCCGTTTCCTTCGAGGAAACTTCTGGTTTCAGCAACTAGTTGCGTTTCACCGAGTGCCAGCCTCACAGCAGCGCTTGTATCTGTTCCATTTCAAAGGAGATTTAGTTTTCGTCAACATATAAGTTGTATATATGAATAAATTTAATGATTTTAGCTTTTAGCTACATCAAGATCTTGTCACCCATAGGTGCGTTATAACTAAGATATAAATTTTAAGCATTCTGCAAAAGCTGATGTTATGTAAAAATTGTACATAAGTACAATGCAGTAATCATAAAGTCGCACTAACTTTTATTATTATCATTGAGCAGCTGTTCCTTCGTGGTATTATATGTCGACGCGATGACGTCAGCGACCGCGTTGGTGCCCAGGAACAACACGTTCCAGTTGTGGGAGGACTTCGCTTGTGCTTTCAGCTTCTTTGCTTTCTTCTCTTTGAATGTTAGACCCTCTGCAATGGAAATATTATGTTATTTTTGACATCAAAGTCCTACTCTAATAGTTGATATTCCCGTGACAAAAATATTAAATCTAATAGCTCCTACACACTTTCCGCGCGGCAAAAGCCGGCGGCGGCCATGCCACCGGCATAGTGTGAAGGCACCATAAGATTCAAATTATTATTTTAAATCTCGCCCCTAAGAAGACAAGGTCTTTTCAATAATTTATATTATTTATTTTATTGGATTGCAAACACGCAGGCCCGCCCACCTGTGGAGTCAAGTGGTGGCCGCCACATGTCTATGTTTATGTCCCTAGAACTACATCAGCATTGCCAGTTTTTTTTTTGGGTAAATTGGAGTTTTGATTCTTTCGCACAAAGTGGGACATCATAAAAAACAATCATCTGTTGTTTAAATATTTTATCCTTTTATTTAAGTTTCAAATTAAGTTTGCAATGATTAAAGATAGCCACAGAAAATGTATTTATTGAAAATACGTTATTTTACTTACTGTCTGGTTTGCCCTGTAATACAGTTGTCTTCAGAGGAATGTAATATAAATAAGTAATACATACCTAACTTACGAATTACTTATTAGCTGGACGTCTGGCATTGCTGATAGATATATCAGCATAGCCAGACCTCCAGATTTTGTCGGTACGTCCGGATTTTTAAAATATACTAGCTGCCCGCCCCGCGCCCGTACCTGCCGCTTCGCACGGGTAGCACTAAGTAATTATCTACGGCGCAGCTACTTACCTATCTACATTACCTACCCTACGGTAGGGTAAGGTCCCTACCCTACCTTACCCTACCTGCTCTACCCACCCTACCTACCAGGAAGCCGAGTACTTTTTGTTAGGTTACTGCTCAGAAATTGTGCACAACATCTAATGATTAAAATACTATAACGTGAATTCATGCAAGCCTAGTACTTTTTGATACGTTGTGCCAAGATTTTTTTACACCTTGGGTTACATTATTGCAGTTTTAGTAAGGATCTCTAATTTTTTTGAAAATTTAATATGCCTATGTCACCCGGGTATAGTATAGCTTCCCAACAGTGAAATAATTGTTCAAATCGGTTCAGTAGTTTCGGAGCCTATTCAATGCAAACAAACAATAAAATCTTTCCTCTTTATAATATTAGTAGGTATAGATAATATTAAATATCTCGCGAGGGACAGGTTTTTTTTTTTTTTTTTTTTTTTTTTCGACCTCCCCTGTACCAGGACCAGCGTGTCGTCAGCGTAGCAGACTACGCTGACGCCTTCAGGGAGGTCGGCGCGCAGCACCCAGTCGTAGCCGATGTCCCACAGATACGGCCCCAGAACCGATCCCTGTGGGACACCGCACGACATTTCTCGCCGGTTCCACTCTCCGTGGTGACCGGGGTAGATGACGGCCCTGTCCGTCAGATAGGCCTCGACCACTCGACAGAGGTAGGTCGGCATCCGGTGATACCGGAGTGCCTCCCTAATGCAACTCCAGGGCAGGGTATTGAACGCATTGGCGATGTCAAGAGACACCGCCAAGACTACCCCACCCCGGGCAATAGCATCCCCCGTCGTGAGGGCTCGAACGCGCATGATGGCATCCACCGTGGAGCGCCCCTTGCGGAAACCAAACTGGCTGTCCGCCAAGTCCGGCCCCACTCGCACCAGCCGCCCGACAAGGCGGTCCGCAACAACTCTTTCGAAGAGCTTGCCCACCTCGTCGAGCAGCACGATGGGCCGGTAAGCGGACGGAGAGTCCGCTGGGCGCCGCGAGGGACAGGCTTAGTCCCGCTTTTTGGGGATTAAACAAATCAATAAGTAATTAGTTAGACGTCCAGATAAAGCTGAAATATCTCATGAATGCAGAAATATTCCGCATCCTATTTATTAAACCTACAAATGCTTACACTGAGTACTTATAATACGAGTATATACTTAAATCCATTCTGAAAATATGTTGTAATATTCTACGATACGTTATCTTAATAGCACGTTATTTAAAAAGGTTTCTTTTAGGTACGTATTTTCACTCCGTTACATCAAAGCCCAAGCTACAGTCAGCGACAAACATTGCTTATCATTTTAATTTAAGAAACATGAACCATGGGTTCGAATAGAATAAAAACCTACATCCATTTTTTTTGCAATTACTGCTCGGATCCGAATATATGTATTTAATATTAGGTACTCACACCTATCCTGCTCTCTAGGTATGCCTACAAAAAATGCACCCATAGCGACCTCTGCGCTGCCGCTGGCGACGCCGTGGAAGTGCCGAAGGTTTTGGGCCAACAAAATTGAATACACTGTCTGTCGTGCCAGTGACATAAAATTATCATATACCTCGAGCCTCTGTTCGCAAGAGTTCAACTTTCTCAGGAGTCCAACTTTTATAATATCCATACAAGTCTTCGCATGAATCCAACCTTTATTTTTCCACAGTACTTTGAGTAATTTTATGCACTCCTATTAATAGTTAATTTGTGTTACGTATTCCATTAAATAAAACCTGTAGATAATAATAGGCATATCAAAATGTTTTACGCCCATGAGCTCCACGATGGCCAGGAATCCAGCATAAAGATATAATTTACAATTTTTTGGGATATTTTTTACTGTTTACTTTCACACGTCGAAAACGCAAATGGCATCACATGTTATGTGTAGGTAACCCAGCGCTTAAGGTCAATGTGGGGAAGACCGGCACACTTTTTTAATAATTAACTTTGATTGAAAGTAACTACTAGAACTAACATTCTAGGGCAACTCTTAATAGCTACAAATGATGAAAATATGATCGTGAATATTTTAAAAACACTTGAATTGCTTTAATGTCAAATAACACTTAAATAGAGGTTTTTAAAAAAAAACTGCGTGTAGACGGACTTCCCTAGCTGTTTGAGGTAAGTCCGTCTAGTAGTAATTTTACAAAAGATTTGACAGATTACATGATGGAAATATTTTCTTTCGATAAAGTAATAAATGGCATTGAAATAATTATGTGCCTTACATACATACATATAAGGCTGCAATTAATTTAAATAGCTAAGTTTCTCATACTTGAGGTAAGGCTATATATATGGCTATATATTTGCGTGTTGGGGCTGTAAACATTTTCATATACATTCTGGACCATGATTTATTTTCATACAAAAGGATACATACATCACTATAAATGAAGAGTCTAATTTATTTGTCTTCAGGGTATTGACCGTAAATTACCATATGCAGACAGCTTTGACACCAGAAAAAATCAATATCTAATAACGATTTTAAGTTCATTTATGTACTTATCATGAAGTGGGGTGGTAACTTTAAGTCTGTGTAATAACCACAATGATAACATCTTCCAGATAGTATAAAATTTTTCACAAGCCATGGCCATATAAGCTGATTTAAAAGTTTGAAATCATTTCTAGATACAAAATGACCAACATCCAAAGGCATATAATTTTTTTTAAAATATATATGCAAAAAAAAAAAAAAAACCGTTGGTTTTCCTCACATAGTCACTATACCCTATCAAATGTCAGCAACGTGTAACCTAAACCGACCCTTTGGGTGTAAAAGGCATTAGAGCGTTAGGTAAGGCATTTTTAGACTATCAATAAATATCTAGAAGTAGGACAAAATGCCTTGACGCTCCAATGTCCTTTACACCCTTTGAAAATTGAGAAGTCAAAATATAACAATTTAAGAATACGCACATGCTACAATTTTTTTTGACAATCTGTGCTTCGAGGCAAGACCGACATGCGACGAACTTACCTCGTGCATCTTAGACGGTCTTCCCAACTTACACACTTAATATTTCAAAATTCTTAGCGTCATTCATCAATTCAATAAAAGAAATATATAGAAGGGCTAACTTCTTACATAATTTACACTCTACGTTTCAATTTGTTGGATTCGGTACTTTTTAATTTTTTCTCGAAAAAATTTAAAAGTGATGTTCGAGTTCACAACACGACTAAAAAAGGAAGTCAATTTTCTTCCTCAAAACGACTTACAGGAACATCTATGATTCTGAATTCGAACTAAAACCACTATACTGTTGAACCGATCGAGATGTAGGTGGCATAGATAATCATAAACCAGCGCTATGATGTGTAGACGGAGTTGCCTTGTTTACGGATTTCCCAAAATTGACCTTACTAAAAAAAAAAAAACTAAAAAAGGAAATTTTGATGAAAAGGTAATTGTTAACTTAGTAGATGGTCACTATTATTATTATTATTTATTATCAGCCAGTTCTGTCTACTTTCACTTATTTCTATCTATTGGTCACTAACCTAACATTAAATGTTCTGACCCACAACAACTACAACAGTAAGGGATCGACTCCGCGACCCATAGTGCACAAGCCGAACTCTCAAATACTGCGCCGATCATGCCGGCATTTATATTTTACAAGACTATGGTTTGAAATAAAATAATTAGACTTGTATTCGAAGGAGTGAAAATATTGTGATATCGTAAATACGCTGGTCACATAACCAGACAAAATAGTGTGGACGTGTATAAAATTGCATTTAGAGATAAGACCGCCGTTTGTACCGCGTTATTTCATATCAGTACTTTATGTAATACATACCGTCCTCATCGTCATTTTCTAGCTTTTCAGTTTTGGCGGGTAACAAATGGAGCATTCTGCCGCAGAAGGCGGTGCCATCCAGCTCAGTATACGCTTTAACAGCATGTTCGGGCATCACGAAGGTTACTGTGGCGAATCCCTTCGGCAGGCGCGAGATTGGATCTATAGGCACGTTTACTTCAGCTAGTGGTCCTGTGAAATATATTAACTATGAGAATAATAAACTTACCTTCTTTATAACGTATGCAGCAGGTATTAAAGTAAAAAACTAAGAAAAGACAATAGTAATTTCAGCGGATTCTTGCGCCTTTTCAGGGCTTCGACCATGCTTCGGTCGACCTTGGCCTATTCACACTGCGCTTTTCGGTAAGCTGGGCGAAGCACCGGACCGGATCATTTTGGCGACGCTTAAGAGAGGTTTATTTTATGTGCAGCAGTGGACATAGGAGATCTTCTAGGTGCGAAATTTCGGCTGAATCAACGATGATGAATAACAATTCTATAATTGGTATATGCTACGTACCATACTTTTCGAACAAGGTTGTTATTTCTTCCTCAGACACCACGTACGCTAAGTTGCGTATAAATATACTTCCACTTTCACCGATGCTTTCTTCATTATGGGATGTCTGAAAATTAATGGTGCTGTAAAAAATCTAATCAAATGTTTAAATAAATGATCTATGTTATTTCTAGCCAGTCTTGTCGTGTCGTTATGTTTAACATAAAGAAAGAAAGAAAGAAAGAATAATGTTTATTTGGACACAGTTCGTAAATGAAAAAAAAAAAAAAAAAAAAAGTGAATAATGTTTTAACAATAATGCCAGTAGTGTGTGCCTCACGGCTGCGCCAAAAATGTTAATTTCAGCATTAATGCCAGACAGATGCTGTCTGACGCTGGTTTTCTAATGAACCTTTATGTAGGGACAAGTGACGGCGAGTACAAAACAGTTTCAACATACCTAATACATAATTTGTATACTATAATATAAACTAGAAATCAAATATAAATTACAAAAACCAAATATAGATGAAAACAACAGGAACTGTCCACGCAAAACCTGTTCTTAGCGATTAGCTAGACTAGATTGACATAGTTTGGTCAGTGAATCAAAATTAGGGTTACACCGTCGACACGTGTCGAGGCCGATGCCGTTGACGCGTGCCGCTCGTGATTATGGGCACTAAGGAGTTATATTAGAAATAGTGGCAATTTCAGCTATACCAGCTACACACTGCGTTCGGTGCTTTACGTGGCAACACGTCGTGTCCGGGTTCGCAACAAGTCAATCGTCGTCCGAGGATGCCTCGTTGAGAGATGAAACACGTGTCGATTTCTTACAGGGTCTTTATGACTCTTTAAGAACAGTTAAGCGGATTAGGTTACTATATATACGTCGTCTATTGTATTCTATGAATACTCTTCAACAGAATTTTATTTTTTTAACACAAGTGGAGTTTGTATGAGAATATGAGACGGTATAACATTTTCTGAAAGACACAATTCATGGTCTTCCTTTTATTTGTGACACTATGTTATTTAGCAAAAAATTAAGCCTTATGATGAAGCCTTTCGATCGGTATGATAAAGCTACAGGTTGATTATTTTTTTCATGTAACGGGTTCGATTCCCGGTTCAACCATGTAATTATTTAAATATCTATGAATGCAGTTTAAATTGTTTTTTAAATTCAAATAATGTCTTCTTTCAGTAAAATGTTCCATCTACAATATCCAAGGTACTTTCCCTCCATGTGGCATATCCGTGGGACGCCCTGTATACTTAAGTTTAATAGCACTTAGCAGATAGTTAAAATTATCCATGTATATCGTTGTTATCACTATCAATTTTCTTAAACAGAGACTATTGAGGAGATATGATAAGCACGCCTACTTATGGAATTTCAATTAAAGTAATTTGTTACAATGCAGATATAAACCATTGATGTATATCTATAAATTCTGCGAACACAGTGCTGTCCGAGACAGACTGCTCTGTTGTACATAAACCTACTTCTTTTGAATTCGAGAACGAAAACTAAAATTATTTTCAATGAAAAACCCAAGCATAATTGACTTGTTTATTATTAGTATTTCGTAAATAGTACTACCTATTTACGGGCCCACTAGTAACTTTTTTTTCTCTGAGCCGGTGTCCACTGTTCTGCCAGTATCACGTTGAGACGGCAGCGCAGATTACGTTGTTAGTTACACATTAGTGACCCGTACTTGACAATGACAGGTTCACTACTATGGAGCTTCACCAAGCGCGGTTTGTATAGTGTTTCATACAAAATTGAAGGTAGTCATGACGAAACAAAAGTACAGTGGTTTGTTCAGCTCCTAAGGGCTGTTTCAGTAAAGACTATTATCGTAACGTATTTATTGATATGCAGGTTTCGTGTTTAGTAAGTATGGAGTGCATCAAAATAGCGTCACCTACGAGCGACACGATAACGGGGACTATACAGGCTGGTCCAAATAGTGACGTCATAAAAAAAATATTGATTCCTCATGTCCAGGGTTACCCAAAAATACCTCATGGATGTTCCGCGATTCTTGATAGTTTTTGAGCCTGAATTATAAAAAACATTATGCCACTATTTGGATCTCTGTATAATTTTGATAGAAGTTCACGCTTCGGGTAATAGTCGTATCAAATAAACTGTTGGACTTTACCGGATGTCCGATAGACTGCATACTTCATGATACTATTTTAATTTACTTTTGGCACGCAATAACTGTATTTGAACTCAGAATTTGAGTTATTTAGTTTTGGAACAACAAATTCAATGCAACCAACATTTTTTATGAACCATTACAAATTAATGGGTGAACATTAATTTTAACATAAATGCGATTTTAGAGTGATCACAAATCACCATACATTGACACTAAAGTAAATTAGGTATAGGAATCCGCTGGATGCGAGAACAAGACCGGTTGAAGTGATCATGATGAAAGTAAATAGAGGCGATGGAATCTAAACTAACTGAGACTATGAACTGAAGTTTTGTCAATTGATATCATAGTCGTTCTAATCGCCGCAAGTGCAACCGTGAGTCTTAGGTTCGATTCTCGGTTGACGGTCGGGCAGTGCTATCAGGTTTAGCCACAAAAAAATCTCAGTAAATAGCTTGGAGTGATTTGTGCCCGATAAACTTAAGGAAAAGACTCGACCTCTTATTACATATAGCTTTATTACCTAACTGGCGAAATGTGTTCAGTCTACCCCTCGATGGGTTACAGACATTTTGATACAATTGTCACAGTTTAAAAAAGAACGTATTTACCTCTTCCCTCCTTTTTTTACTACTCTGTTCCTCCTCCTCTGCAGCCATCTTTGATTTATCCTCATATTGATGTATGTGAACGCGATGATTGCCTAGAGATAAAAATCATTACTATAACGATTTTTACAACACACATTAAACAAGTACACAAAAAGTCTAGATTCTAGCTCATAAATACTAAGGACCACTTCAACCCAGTGGCGTTCCTTCCATTAAAGCAGAAAAGCCCGGTTTGCCTTAAAACGTGAGCCCACCAACATAAAAAAAAAACAACTATACTTGTAAAGCAACCAAGTCAATAATAATTCATCTCGCAAGAATTGATAAGAATAATACCTAACACCGCGCTGCACTGTGTCAGCTGCGCACTATAAAAGCTACGATGCCAGGTTTACGTACACTGCACAACTCACTAAACACGTTAAGGTACCTGTCCCACCGCCGGCGATTAACGAGAAGCAAGTAGATCTAGCAACTAAAAACGAGTTGGCGAACAACGAGCAGTGAGTGGGCGACGAGCGATTATTCGCTGGGATGCCTATTACTAAACTTGAATCGCGTCGCCGAGTGAGTACTCTCTTTGATAGCTCGTGTCGCTACGACAAGCGAGTACGCGGCGGTGTGCGAACAGTCAGCGACCAACTATAATATAAGTATCTCTTCTACTTACATATCTTTTGTACGTTTCTTGAGCGAGAAAATCATTGATAGCTAGTCGCTTCGACGTTGGTGGTGGGACTGGTGCCTTAATGCTAATTTAAAATATAATACTGTTTCTGTCAATCGGTTGAAGGTGACAGAGACACATATGTTTGAAATATGTTTAGCGTTAAACATATTTATAATAGACATTTGTGGTACATTGACCTCCAGAGAAACCTCTCCCGGTGAGGTTTCTCTGGAGCCCACTGTACAAGACAAAAAGACTAAAAGAAAGAGATTGTCGCGCAAATACGGCGAGCCAGAACAAATGAATGCTATAATCGCACATTCGCGCGACAATCGCTTCTCCCCGGTGCCCTTATACACCGGGTAGGGCTGCTGGGCCAGTGTCCACAGGGATGTAATTAATGTAATCAAAAATAAAACAAATACCTAAAAATAATTTGTCTTTCGCTAATGCCTTTTTCAGCTCTTTCTCAGTTCTAAATCCGACATAGCAGAAGCCAGTGACTTTTTTTCCTTTTCCGAAGGGCAGTCTGATTGAAAATGGAACCAATGGCCTGAAGAACTCTTTTATATCCTTCTTCTTACATTTGTAAGGTAGACCCATTATCTGAAACAGAAAATGTATAATTGTTGTATGGTGATGAATGGGGCTGGAGGAATAATAGTTGAAATAAGCCATAAAATTGTAATTAAATGTACTGATTATTTTATTAAACACTGCGCCCCGCGGTTTCACCTGCATATGTATCGATCCCGTAGGAAAGTCGAAAAAGTACTCTATGTCCTAATCCAGGTCATGGTCTAACCATTTGCCAAATTACATCCAAATCTGTTCAGCAGTTTTAGCGTGAAAGCGTAACAAACAAACTGACTTTCGCATTTATAATATAATATAAAAAATATATAGTTAAGATTTTGGAGACATGCTGACTCTATCCATCTATTAAATGAGATAAAAGTTTTTGTTGCTATTCAATACTATTATGTTGTAATGAATGGCAGACAAGAACTTTTCAAAAGATGACAAGAAAAAGTCATTACTTTTAATTTTCAAGGTATTTTACATTAATCATTGACCTATCACATTTTAAATAAGATTCTTCGATTTTGTTATGATATAAACGAAAACACTCACTTTAACATGAAACAAAGGTCTGTTTCTTATTTTTTTTGGTTGTTGTTCCTCTTCTACAATTTCATTTTTTTCTTCAGTTTTGTTTTCACTGGGGGGATCTCCTACTTTTTTCATAAGTAATTTCATGTACTGGAAAAAAGAGAAAATATTTTTAATATACATGTAGTGGTTTTCGAATTTGGGTGTTGTGTACCACAACTAAAAACTTTAAAAAAAAAAAACTGACTTCCGAAAAAAAAACACTACAAAATGAAAAATAACTTTAATTTCAGAAGTCTCTGGTTTTGAAATTAAAGTTATTTTTGTCTGCTTTTGTTGCTCTGTCTTTGGTTTTGAATTTTCGTTTTTTGCGTTTTTTCACTGACTTCACTTTGTAGTGTTTTTTTTTGGAAGTTGGTTGTTTTTTTTGTGGTAATAACTTACCTCTAAATCACTAATAGGTTTATTAGCAACTTTTTTATCTTTGTTCTCCTTTACTTTAACTACTTTTTCATTCTCAGTATTGTGATCTTTTTCTACAGGAGCTGCATCATTCTTTAGGTTTTCATTGTGGTCTTCCTTCGTTTCTTCATCATCCTCATCATCACTTTTAGATGCAGACTCTAGAGCTTCTTTAATCCAGGTTGTGTTATCATTGACATGGGCTTCAATGAACTCTGAAAATAGTGGATCATCTTTATGCTGAAATAAGATGTGAATAGTATTGATAAGTATTATGTAAAATATAAAAATTATTAAATAGCATTTACAAAAAATTTAATATTTGCCTTTTTAAGTAGCTCCTTAATTTTATTTTTATTTTTCTCAATTTTCTTCTCTTTCTTTTCTGATTTTCTTTTATCTTCTATTTCATCTTTATGAAGCTTCTTGTAGGCAGTACTATCTGGTGCATATTTGCTCCAAGCTTTAGGTTTCTTCTCATCTCCCAGATTTGCACATGCTTGCACTTGTATTTGCATAGAATTTATGCATGTGCCATCAAAATACTCCCTCGCTTGTGTTGCTTGTTCCTCTGTCCGGTATCCGATGAAGCCAAAGTTCCTGAACTTTCCATCTTTAGTGTATTTTAACTGTACATCAGTTACTTCACCCTTTTCTCCAAATACATCTTTTAGTTTTTCAACAGTTACCTAAAAGATAAATTCGCACTGATATTATGGTCGTACAACAATAATGAACAACCAACCTGTTCTTTCTGTCTTCCCATAACCAAATAATATGCAGTATAAGCAACGAAATCTAAGCCAGTCGTCGGTGTCTCAATAAAATTCCAGAAATAGGTACTGTAAACCTGCATAGGAGACCCGTAAATAAGTTTGAAATATTCTAGACATATACACACCTTATTTGGTAAATTCTTTACTATAAGTCGTGACATTTTATAGAGTAATTATAACATTTTATTTATTTGTAAATAATCTAACCATAGCACGTGCGATGCACATTTCACTTTGATTTTGACGTCTGTCAAAATTTGACAGAAAATAGAATTAACAGTTTGACAGGGACAGTAGATACTTTGGCTGCATTCCGAGCTACACTCTAATCGTTTTGAGCGTGCTAACTCGCGTAACGAGCTCGATAACGATGTGCCGTGAATCGTCATAGATGACGTCATAACATGCGCCATCTTGCGATAACGCCGACCATGCCTTAAATTAATATCACCGTGAGCGCTGTCGTGACAGTTGAGCTGTTTTGTTTTGAGTCGTATCTTATCTTTAAAAACTAACGTGGCATTTTCGAAATTGTTATTCTGGCTATCTTCGCCACCTAACCAAAGAAGAAGAAGAAGAAGAAGAAGAAGAATTTTTGGTTTGATATGGTTTCGGTCGGCCCGGGTACTTTAACAGTACGAGAGCGGTTAAACAAAGAAATATATGTTTAGACGTTGAGCGAGCACTGTGAGCGCGTCCACGAGCGTTCCGAATTGTTGACAGCCCTCAGCTGTCATAATCGTGATAATTAAATCGGAACGCCAATTATTGATGTCGGCGCTGTGAGCTACCATGTTCTAATTCGGAAAGCAGTATTTGTGTTTTTGTGTACTCGTAGAGTATATAAGTTCTGTGGTAGTCTGTGACTGTGACTGTTGATAACTAGCTGTCACTGTCAGAAGTTACAAAATAAAAATATTGAAATTATTTACGAGAAGTAAATTTCAATTTTAAAAGTCCGCCAGTAATTGCCTCCATAACACTATTTTCAAGTAAGAGATTTGCTGTAATACTTAAAAATGTCGACTATGACGTTTGGACAAAAACAGTTTATACCGACTCCACCTGATAAGGGCAGCTTTCCGCTGGATCACGACGGCGTTTGTAAGGAGGGAATGACGAAATACATGAAGTGCTTATTAAACCACAACGGTAATAATTCCATGTGCCGGGATGAAGCTAAAGAATACCTAGGTTGCAGAATGGAAAATCATCTTATGGCTAAAGAAGATTGGAACAAATTAGGTTTTAAAACTGAAATTCCAGTTGAAGCTAAGAAATGATATTCTGTTTATTGTTATAGGTAAGAAAATTATTGTTAATAATATTGTTGTATTTAATAAATTTTAGAAATAGCACTGTACTGTTTTCTTCATTGCGGCCCTACCATAAGTAACTAACGTAGTTCTTTTGAGTCAGCGTATCTAGTTTTCATACCATTTGAAAATATTAAAAAATTAAAAATAAACAAATTTCATGAAAAATAATATTCTTTATAAGTACACGAGCCTAAGCTACCAAGGCCACAGATTACTACAGATGGTTGACACCACATTTTAGGTATGAAGCTACAAGTATGCAGTGGGTTCGACTAGTTGGACCAATTCAGTGAGTGTACCATAGTCAGAAGATCTAAGAGTAACGCGATAGAAACTGAGCTTCTAGGTGAATATAACTGTAGGTAATTAGCACTGTGTGACCTGAATTGCACTTTATGAGGAGAACTGGTGGACCTCGACACCGGGTTGCAGGCAGTCCAAGGAAGCTATGCTATCCTTGGATACCAGGCTAACCAGGCGTTTATTACGCATGGACAGGAACGGCTTGTACCTGGTGACGGGGACCATCATGTGACACTGCTTGCTAAATAAACACTTCCACACAATAGGCATATTGGACAGTCCTCTGTGCAGGGTGTGCATGGAGGCTGCGGAAATCGACGCGCACATGCTCTTTGAATGCACAGACATCACCCAGATCTTTCACAGATGTTCTGAACAGACCAGTGAACCGTTTGTATTAATCTATGCCAGGGCCTACTTATACACTACCTGCTAACCGCAGCTTCGCCTGCATGGACCCTGATTGTTTAAAAAAAATAAAGGTCCTAAGTTATTCCTTATAACATCAGCTATCTGCCAGTAAAATTCGCGTTAAAGTTGGTTCAGCCGTTTCGGTGATTAGTCGGAACAAATAGACAAGCAAAAATAAAAAAAATTGGTCATAAATACCATATACTTTCATAATAAGCATTAAGTAAAAGCTGTTATTTTGACATTACAAACAGACACTTCAATTTTATTTATTTGTATGTATTTTATGTATTAATTTGTCACAAATCCAGAACACCTTTCTTTATCAAGTCCAGATCTGTTGTTTAATGAAACAATTTTTGCGGGTCTTAATCAAGTGCAGTTAAAGAACCTAGTAGAGAGAGTTCCTTGTGAAAGAGTTTGTCTTGAGTAGAACTTACTACCACTGTACATATTTCTACCGCTAAGAATAGCTTTGTTTATGTTGGATGGAAGGTATGGTGGTGCAAGTGTACACGGAACAGACTTAAAAAATAGATTATTCACATCCTCCATCAAATGCCGCAGTAAACTCAGTAGAGTCAGTTTATTCATATGTACATAGACATACACTGCATACACACCTCCACACATATTTTACAACACCTCCATTACACCCTCCACAACACCACCATTTACACACTACAAATATGAATAATTATGTTACTCTCTGATTTTCATATTTTTCTGTGTAGGTACTTCGTAATTGGCTTCATTTTTAGAATAGTTTTAATGTTAAACTTACAATTAAATTTAATGTTATACTTGTCAGCTGTGAAGCTACCTTATAATAAATAAATAAGTGTGATTACAGGCTCATTGAACATTTCAGTTGTCTTGCAGAGACATTATGATTCCTATGCATGTTTTTTTGCCAATATTGCTACTGAAAATCATGATTTCAAAATAATTGTGTCGTAATTTAGGCAGTGGTTCATACGAGTCCCCAACTCTCAGTATTTTATTCTCTTCTAATTTTCCACTAGTTATAATTTCTGTTTTTGTGTTTCAAAAATGTGCAAAAATTTCAACTAGCAGATTTAGAAAAAATATAAGCTGATTTACAAATCGAACCCAGCTTATAGGTACAATCGGTATCTACGATTGCTTTTGCAATCGCCTAGATCGAAATAAGTAGATGAATGCAGTTTCGAGGAAGATAATGATGAACAAAATATCATAGAAATTTTCTTTATTAAACATATAATATTACTTAAAAGATATTACATTAAACTAAAATTATTCATTGAGTAATATTATTTTAGAAAGACTTTAGAAATTTTTATTCCTTTTTATCGCCAATATTTCATGGCATTTTTTATAAAAGTAAATATCACAGTTATTATTATAATGTATTTGTGACCAAAGAAATTATAAAAGTCTAATGTAGTCTATATTACACTAAAATGTGGAGTGGCTCGAGAGGTATAACATTTTTTTATGTACAAGTCACTCTAGCATATGGACCACTTGGCAGTAATTATTGTAACCCCTTCAATATGAACATACTTGACTGGATTGCACAAGATTGTGTAGGTACTGTAACTGTTTCACATATATTTCTGTTCTAAGGGATTACAGGGAGAAGAAGAGGTATATTATTGATGTTTATGGTAAACATTGATTCAAGACACAACAGCAACATACAAAAATATCCAAAGAGAATTTATTCTGTACAATGACTAACTATAATAAGCACCATTTTCATTCTACCAAGTTTTACTTTTTCTTTCCCACATTGGCAACACAATCAGATTATACAATTCAAAATACATCATCCTCCTTAGCTTTTTCACAGTACACATAAGGCCATTTGTAAAAAAATACATGTATATATCATATGATAAAATGTATAGGTATAGTTAGCATTGATTAATAATGGCATCTATAATATTTACTTAACCATTATTTTATTTCACTTAGGATATCATTTACAAATTACAGTTATAGTGTACCTCTTTTAACCAGCATAAGAGATATTATAAATAATTTACTCAACTATTATATAGATGACTTACATAATTAATAAGTGATAAAGTAAATGAGTACAATTTTTACAACATTAATCTACAAATGCATATTCTTTTAATATCAGATAACTAAGGCAGTAGGTATGTGTTGTTGGTACCTAGTACCTATGACACAAAGTATTTGTTACTTAAATACTGTGTAGTACATAGATACACAATGTAAAGGACTCAGACAGTAATTATCTCTGATTTCCAAGTTAACAATTAAACATCGAAGTACAATACAAACTGTACAGAAGCTAAATGGATGGTGTTTTTTACCTTACATGACATTAACAAACCAAGCACACGATCGTTTTGAGATCAAAATGTACAAATATAATAGAAATAATAATTCTTATCAATACTTAGTACCTATCCAATTACATTATAATTATATTTACCTAAATAATAGTATATAGTATTGTATTGTATTGTATTGTAGATAATATTTTGTTAATACTACACACAGGCAGTGACATTTTGCGCAATAGTTACTAAGTCTAGTTTTAATTCAGACGTTTCCGATATGTACTTGTTATTTCCGACGTTAGTATGCGTCTGTGTACATAAGTATTATCAGTTAACGTTATAATTTAATTTCTTTAGATTGTGGAACTCAATGTATAACCTAGCAGCTTTATTATGACTGGTTCATTTGTAATAATTCGTTTCCTTTCAGTGGTGCAAAAATATACAAAGGTGTTAGTTAAAGGTAGAAATAACTAAGTCAAGCTTTTAGCTGTCGTTAATTATTTTACAATGTCCCCAAATCTTATCCGTACATTACTTATGTACCTATCAAATATATTATAACGTCGGCAACCAGATTAAAGTGCCAACCCTATAAACTTACCCCCTTATTCATACTTAAAGTTAAGTAATGATTAGCGCCTGTTTAACCATACATTTTTGACGTTTAAACGTCTCTTAACTTTAAGCAACGTTTATGAATAAGAGGGTTATTATACATTCATACTTCTGTTACTTAGTAGGTATACATTTCATATACATAGTTTAGAAGTATGCATGTTAAGTGGTTAACCCAAAACTTGTTTCTTTTATTATGCTGCAGTCATAGAAATAAATTACGTAAGGTGAAAATATAATTAACAGTACCTACTATAAGTTATCAATAATAAAAGTGTAGAGTATAAGAATGGTAGTAAATTGGTAGTAATAGTAGTTGCAGCACTGGGTGAGCGTAGTGTTGAGCCTGGCGCGGGCGGCGCCTTGTAGCCAGCGCGACGTCCCGAGCGCTCCGTGGCGCATCCCATCCAGAATGTAGCCGATGCAAACTGCTTTTCATTTTCAACGCGCATCTGAAGGTCGTTGAACTTCCAAAAACCTTTGCCTTTGAAGAAGTATGTTTTACCTGGATAAGTAAAAAATTATATAGGATTATTTTATTCAAAAATAGTTCAAGGGTTCGTGTTAATTTGTCTTGGTGTAAAAACATGAAATAGGGGTTGGTCCTTACCATCTTTCCATTGGAACACGGTGTCGATATGGTATCCCACGCCTTTCCACATAGCCATGTTGCGAGGGTAATCATAGTCAACGCGACCTTTTTCTTCATCATACCTGAAACAAGTTAAATGTTTTAGCTGGTGTCGATATCGTTCCATAAAAATCTATACATATTATAAATTAAAGTCGCTTTTCGTGTTTTTCTGTATGTCCGCGTTCTTCTTCTAAACTACGCAACAGATTTTGATGAGGTTTTCAGCATCGTTTCGAGAATGTATTCCGGAAGGTTTATTTTGTATATTAAAGTTACATAAAACTAAGAAATCAAATTTTTTGTCAAGTCGTAAAAACCGTGCGAAGCAGGTGCGGGTTGCTAGTGTGAGATAAAGTTGTTAAGTACAGCCCAGAGTCTGGATTAATGCCCGGTATATGGAACTTAAGCATAGTTGCCTAAACTGGCGAAATGTTGGGCTACCAACTATACACCTCTACCTATGCTTTCTGGGAATACAGGCGTGATAATATTTAAAAAATAAAATTAACTTACTTCCAATACATAGTGCCGCTGTAAAAATAGGTGTTGCCGTTGTGACCCCAAACCATGGCAGCGTCTAGTTTCTCCAAACTTTCAGGCAGACCAAACGCTGATAATGGTTTCGGGTATCCCGGCAGCAAATTTTGTGTATCGAACAAATACAGCTCTTTACCTGAAAATAATAATAGGCTAAGTTAAGATATAAATCGTAGAAAAGTGAAGGTTTCCTCAGATTTATTTCATCGAGACCTGAAACTATTTAAATATTGAGTTTTCATGTCTCGTACCTATGAAAATAGCTATTTTCCGATCCGGTCTTTCATAAACTGCGTCGACGTGTGTAAGGTTCTTTGGTAAACTAGCCCACATCCTTGTTATTTCCATAGGATATTCTTTGTAACGCCCTTGAGCTCCTATCCTCCAATGGTACTGAAAAATAAATTGGAAGTTTAGATAGAGCAGTATTTTTTTGCCTGTGAATTTACCGTTAATTGTAGCGGTCTATGAGGATCGAAAGAATATGATGTAAATAATGAGAACTTACTCTATTTTTAAATATGAAGAGTTCGCCTCGTATGAGCGCGACTGCGTCGTAACTCGTATCACACGTGTCAGGTTTGTCCGAAGGAGTCGTGGTGGTCGTTCGCTGTGTCGTCTTCTCTGGGTTGTGCGGCTTCCTCGGGTTGTCTTGTCTCGGATCATTCGGATAATGACGTCTAGGGTTACTCGGATACTCGGGCTGCACGTAGGGGTAGCGCGGGCGGTACGTGGTGGGGTGGGTGGTAGTTTCAGTTGGGCGGTAGGTATTATGATGATCAGTGCGTCGGGGATGATCTTCGCTCACGTTGAGATGACGGCGGTCCGGGTAGTATGGTAGGTCGGGGCGATAGTGCGGTCTGTCGACGGGATGGTATGTAGGGTATTTAGCGGGAGGACGTGGGTAGGGAGGGGTGTATTGGTTGGGATGGCGGGTTGGATGTCTGTTGCGGTGATCATAGTGGACCGGCCGTCTCGTGGTCGTGGTGGTGGTTGTCGTGGTAGTAGTGGGTGGTGGCACTACTGGACGGTAATATGGTATTTTGGCCCATTTTGTGCTCTTTTTGGGTCCTGAAACGTAAGCATTACAATATTAGTTTAAAAATCCTAAAAAAACGATAATTTGAAGAGCTTTAAATTCAGCAGTGTTGTGCAATAATAATGTTGATGACAACTGAGTTAATACGATGCTTACCATACATTTGTTGAATGCCATTGCGGTCGTCCTCGGGTAGTACAAAGTTTGGTTGAATGCCTTGATACCACGGAAACATAAGCGCACCCTTTACAGAGCTATGACTGAGACCCAGTGAATGGCCAAACTCGTGTGCAGCCACCGCAAAAAGTGAAGTTCCTGAAAAGTAACATAAAATGTTGTTAACTAGGTACGTCAGTGAACATTCATTGATGAGGCTTACGCTAGAAATTTCCCGACAAAAGCCCATTTTTCCGCAATCAAAATCGTCATTTTATCATTGGTTAGCAAGGCAGTCTATATTCTATTCACATGTGGGTTCAGTTGAATAAAGGTGGATATTTACACATGGCTAGCCGAATACAATTCGAAGTGGCGCTGTAACCGTCCGTTGTCCGTGTAAATTATCACGTGTGCACAGTGCGGAGCTGCGCGGTAATCGCAGCGGCGTCCTCGCCGCGCTGCGGTGGCCACCTATCGGCTGCTGCCGTGTTTACACTATACATGCGACGACCACACTTGGCTCGTTTCGCAATGTTCCCTACGGCATGTGCATTAATTCTGTGACGTAATTCTGATAGCTCTATGAAGTTTCGTAACTGCCTCAATGTTTTCAATATGCTAATGCATATTCAAAACGAAGTCCTCCTGAAGTTCAGGAAAAGCTATTAGGTGAAAGAAACTAAAGGTTGTGAAGAAAAATTGTTGAATCAAATGGCCACAAACAATCTTAGCGATTGACTGGAAGCAACATCTAGCACCTTTAACTTACAGAGACATAATATTCTAAGGGCATGTTATTTAAGCCTGAAAGCTGTAATTCAGGAATGATATCCTTGTTAATCGTGTATTTAACACTGTGCCTACAAACGGCAAAACGTGGGCGTGTGTAACAACGAAGGTGAACAGCGTATTCCGGCGCTTTCGACATTTGCATGTCAAAACATGGCTGACCGCAACATGCTCATTTCCGAGCTACACGTGAACTTTTCACGGAAGCTCTGCAAATTCATCGGAAATCTGTTAATTGCATACGTGCATTTATAATATTCTACATACCTATATTCTTTTATTAATGCCACTGGGCATAGTAACAAAAATTAATTAAGATAATGTGGAAATACAAAGTACCTACGTAGGTACAGTATCGGTGGTAACACTTGCACTACGGAAACCCACCGTCACCACGTCAGTCTACGACATAGGTAAAGGTGCTGTAAATGTAAAATTATTACCATTATGATGTGCTGTTGACCGTACCTACATACGTGCCCAGGTACACAATGAATCCGAAAACTACACGTGAATAAGGAAAGGAATAAGAAGACTTCATGTGTAAAACTCCTATCTAAGTTCGAAAGTATACTAGGTAACGGAACAATGTAAAGCAAAACACATTCTTAGCCTATGCGCTATGAACCCTAAATGAGATATTTCAATTCCTAAAAATGGGAATAAGTGCAAATCTTTACCTTCTTCATCGTCGTCTTTTGGTTGCAGCAGCCATAACTCGTCATCGTCGAAGTGTGCGTCTCCGCCACGACCAGTGCCGGGGAAGAACGCGTGCGCAAGGATCGAGCCGCGGCCGTCAAAGGGATAAGCGTCGTCATGGTAACGCCTGTTTTAAACAAAAGAAAAAAGTGATTAAGCACAGATAAAATAACACTGTAGGTATCATGACAAAGTTGCATTAGGCTTTTACTGTTGATGAAAACAGTCATACCGAAGTAATGTATTCATCTCGCAACAAACAACAATGGATGGAGTGGATGGAGTCTGCAGAGCAATCAAACTTGCGTCCCGCGGGTCCTACGCTCGGCTACTACCCACCTAATCATTTTTCGCGCCAACAAAACACAACGGAAAGACCTCGCCCATGCATATTTCACGCGATATTAGCTGACCGTTGCGTTATTGAGTTTCCATGTGAAAGTTCTGCCATTAACCGATATGGGCGGGGTGCGCTAATAGGGAAAATATTCCTATCCTCAGTACGGCTATTATTATGCTCGCTCGGTTTCTGAGTCGCTTAGGTAATAAGAACCGCAGTGGAATATTCCCGGAGCGAATTTACCGCCGCCCGCCGTACCTATTGGTAGCATCGAGAACGAGCCTTTCATTTTTGTTTTATTCACCTGTTTTATGAAGATTTGACAAGCGATAGAAAAACGCAATCTGTGTTTTGAAATCTGCATTACCTTGCTCGTAATGACAGCACTTTTATTGAGTGCTTTCACAAAGGTAAGGTTGTGGAATGAGGAAGTGTCTCGCTGACATACGCCGTCAAATATAATGGGTTCGGAATGGAAAGTTTCCGAGTTTTGGGGATGATTTATTGCCGTGTTGGTATCTGCCCTTAGCAACCGCGCCTGAACCCAATGTGTGCGGATATGAAACGGGTCAATGTATACCATATTTCAATTATTCTTTCTTTTTTATAAAGATGCAATAAAGTCAAAAGTTACAGCCATAAAGCCAAGTACTTATAAAGGAAATATAAAGTTCTTCACTTGAAATTGGTCCATAAAATATACATTACGTATCTTAATGTATGAGAACTAAAGTATTGTATATAAGCGTATGATAGTAGCCAGTGATTGCGCTTATATCATTCGTGAGTTGGAGAACGCAGTTAAGTTGTACGTATCCTTTATTACTTGGGCAATATTACAGTTTATGAGTGTAATAAATCTGGTAGACGCATAGTGTAGGGTACTGCGCTATGTGCAATCACTCTCAGCGTTCCAGCCCAATGAAGTGATGATAGAATCGTTTCATATTACATAATAAAATATCGCACAGAATTCCTATCAACTAGATACCTACTTGTTTATGTTATGTACCGTTATTTACTTGTAGAGTTATGAAAACCGAAGCTTTTCACGCAATTCATACATTTATTGATTTTGGTACCTCTTTGTATGCATACCTATGTGCTAAGGTTGATTTTATTTGAATAATATGGAAATACCGTTAGATGAAATAGAATCTATCTATAAATAAATTTATTTGAATATTTGTCTCTACTGGGCTTTCTGCCCCTAATAATATTGAAGTAACAGTTTTAGATAGATATAGTACCTATAGGATGGCAGGGACATCGACGCGAAAGCTGTTACCATGGATTCAGTACATGAATCTGAAGGCCTCTGCGTTGAAATTTTTCGTCTGTAATAAAAATTAAAAAAATCTGCTGTTCCATACATTTTGACCACGTAGGTATTTGCACTTTTCTATGAAACATCAGATTTTTTTAAAATAACCGTCCAAAATTTCAACCCAGGGTGTTTCAGATTCATGTACCTACTGAATCCACGGTAACAGTTTTCGCGTCGATGTCCCTGACACCCTCTATAGAACACTCGTTATTATGTACGCCATATGAATTACATACGTATATATAAATGTAGAAATTTTACATAGGGTGACACAAACGGTGGTCTCATCGCTAAAAGCGATCTTTTAAAGACAATCTTTGGTTAAAGGGAGAAGGAGAGACAATACTGCAGGTAGTCTGTGGTGTACCAACCAACATTCAGTCAGTCATTCAGTTTTGAGTTTTCCATTTTCGTTTTTACCAACTGTAGTTCTGTAAATGATAATTCATATAGATATGTATTACTGTATTTCTTTTCTTACTAAGCTATAGTTTTAAATGTTTTTTTCCTATTCATCATTGACTGCAACATGCGAGGGGTGTGGGAATTCCTTCGTAACTGAGGAACGTCAGAGCCTGTACCTATACTTATTCGATCGTAAGATGTTATACGCCACACTCAAATAGGTTATTGAAGTACCAGAAAACACCCATTTATTTGGATTCAGAGAGTCATCTCAAGAAAAACAATCAAATGGGTAGGTAGGTGTAGGTAATCACTCTTTTGGAAAAACATTTTGTATTTCAACTATCAGGTACCTACAAGTATCGCTATATCGGTTTCTATATCATCGGAAGACAACTTTTCCGTAGATATAGTAGGAAACGGAAGACTTTTATAGAGTGTAATATAAGTTAACGGCACGCATAAAATCCGAGGCAGGTACCTACGGCGTAGCATTAGATACTCTCCTTCTCTATCGTAGAGATGACTTTAATAATCTAAAGCCCAATGCGATAATATAAACCTATATTATTTACATCTGTTGTAGCCTACTTATTTCTGAAGTAAAACAATAATGTCTAAGCGAGGGAAACTCGTGGAACTTAATTTCAAATACCTGAAATGTTCAAAGTAAAACTTAAAACAGGAAAATGAAGTGTGTACAGAATGTATCGCAATTCGCCAATCATTATCGAATAATATATCGGAAGTCGTGAGCAAACTTCTGATTGATTCGACAGCAAGTAATAAAAGTGAGCTAGTGACGTGACCACGCCACCACGGCAGCCTCAACTCACAAAATGAGACGCTCCCGGAGCCCGGAGAAAAAAGAAAATTGTATGCAGAATGCGGTGAAGTTGTCGCTTGCGCTGCAAGTTTGCAGCGTTTACCGCAATATGGTGGTCGCAATATGTCCAGTGTTGAGGTTTTTGTCGCCACTACTTTCTCATATCGTCGTTTACGGTGATCTAATAAGTGAAACTTCGCCCTACTCTCATTCAATATGAGGCTTCTGTCGGAAACTTTGCGTGATTTGTCAGGGTTAGCTAGCTTCGTTCGTCGCTGTCGTATCTGTTTACTATCATACTTTCGTTATAAGGTCATATAAAACTGTTCTGAAATAGTATATCGTTTCAGTGGACGTTTGCCATGAAAACAATCTAACATTCATAATATATTTAAGATATGAGAGTATTGATGACATTTCTGACAGTTCTCAATAAACTCAAACTTATTTTGGTCGGGTACAACTGGGTAGAAATGGATTAAGCGTCACGTCTCGTCCTTTGAATGAAAGCGAGTCGTGATCGGGGCTTTCCACACTTAGATGTGACCGAACGTTCAGAAATTTAACTTGAAGTCCAGTACATCTATCGAAATGGTTGAAAACATTTCTTCAGAATTTTATTATGCAGGTAGTAAGAAGAGCTTTATATTTCCCTTTGACTTTGAAGTGATATTTTCTGGCTAGTCTATTTTTAACAAAATACGTACTTATTTTTCAAATCTTACAATTATCTTCTATCTTATACGTTACAATTATTTTATACGTTAAGTGAACGCTATAGTGTTCAGTTCGGCTTGAGCAGTGTCCGACCCTATTCTTATGCCCCGCACGAGGAGATCGCAAATCCCCTTAAAATGGATAGGACGTTTCTGTAAATCCTCAGTTGATTATTATTTATTATCAACACAATAAATCAAGCTTGGGGATATTTAAAGAAGTCTGCCAATTTTATTTGTTGCGAGGAGAGATTTTTCTTTGTATGCAAAAAAGGACCTTGAGGACTATCTACGTGTAGGTACTCGTATATGCTAAAATTACAATACTTTAGCCTTCTTTTGATTTGCAGATTAACACTTAACATCTGCATTAAGTGGATACCACATCAGCTTTATAAAAATATAGTGGGCGTGGCAGCTTCACCTAGCTGCGGGAAAACCTTCCTCCAGAACTTAACATGTGCGAGGATGTTGGAGCTTCGGCAACAATGGCCACTTTCTTAAGAGATGGCTTTTTCAACTTACCTTACAAAAGAAACAACGATGTCAGCCTCATCGGAGTTGACTTCTGTAAAGGTTAGGCGGGACGCTTGGGCCCAGACATCGAGCGCTCGTGACAGCACGGCTCGAGTCATATACGGGTCCAGCTGTGATGGCCGCCGCGCCGAAGACAAACTGGAGACAAAATATAATGACATTAATAATCGAACACATCATGAAAAAAGAAAAGAGCATAAAATACAGACATACACTTATAAAGAATACCCGTATTATTGCAATTAATTACTATTAGAATGACTACTAGAACTCGCCATAATTTGAGTTTAAGCCAAGAAACAAGAGAATGCGTTATGTTTAAGCGAAAGTTCGTTTGTATCTACTCTGAAGTCTAAGATCGCAACCGCGGCTGCTAAACTTTTGGTTCCGGTTACGGATCAGCCAATGTACCTATTATCTTTAACAAAATGTGAAAAAAACCTTATTTAATTAATATAGGTAAATAGGTATATATTATGTTACGACTTCAGTATTATTCCTGTGGTCTAGGTCTAACATTATTCAAATATTTATGTCTCTTAATCTTAACTGTTATCTGAAAATGTTTAAACACGTTACCTACTAGATTATGCACCTAACACTCCTGAAGTTTACCTCCTATAAAAAACCAATGCATCTTGAACGCATAAAGAAACTGCTGTTTCTTTACAATACATGTCTAGCTGCAAAAGTTACTGAAAAGTAACACACAACTTTGGACACGAAAACCTAACACCAATGCATTGTACAACAAACGTTGTTATCCATCTTTGTTTATACAACTTTTAAGTGTACGTACAGAAGTCTGTAAGTCCAAATAATAAAATAGTAAGCTTTTACTTAATAGTAGTTGACGAGAGTGGTCATTACGTAAAGGGACACGGCGTTACGTAGGTATTGTACTCGTGTGTGAGTGGCATGGGGCTGAATGTACCCCATTTCAGAGCTGTGTTGTGTGTGCTGCGGCCGGACAGCTTTCGAGTAATGGAATAATCGCATTGTGGACAATTTGAGTGACTCGGCTCTATTTAACGCTCGCTGCGTTCATTACACGGGATTTATGCGTTGTCATGTACAACACAGAGACCTCATTAGGTCCGCACAGGTTTTAATTAGAGATCTAGTCCGAGCTTAATACCACTAAGCGGATATTTGTCGCGAGGTTATTAAAACCGTAATGGATGAGCTGTAGCGGCTCGCATTACTCAATACCGATGTATCGGCAAGTGCACCAAACCACTCATGTCGTGGTCAGCTTTCAGTCTATATTTGTACAACACATTTTGCCGGATAAAATGTGGTATCCGCGGGTAATTCAAATTAACCAACGCGGCTGCCGCCCGCAGCTCCTGTTGTTAACAATTATTTTAATATAATTATTTAGGGACACCGGGGAAATTAGCGGGATAAAGCGGAATAGGACCGTACTAGTGTTTCGAAGTCGGCGTTATTCATTTGAGCGGCAGGATGCACGTCTCTAGGCAGCAGCGGCGTACAGCACTAATGAAATGATATGTGCAAAATAATTCATCGAGTCTTTTTAATGTGCTGGCTGCCCCAGGACAGTCGGGCGGCGGCGGATGGAAACCGCTCGAAATTTATTATTGCCATATTAACATGGGCCGCCGCTCGTGCACGCACTATATCAGCCAACTAGTTAATTGCAAGCCTTGGATGAAACTCGCAACCGCATTTCGAAGTTAATGTTGTTATGTCAGCCCGAAATAATGAGTGTGGTCAAACTGCATGAGGGAATTTAACGTATCCGTACCTACTGCTACAGATTAATGGGTATATAATCTTGGTGACAACATGAAAAGTTTGATAACGTTTGATATTAATTTGATAGTTGGTCCAAATGTTCATCTGTATTGAGTAACTTTTCGGATAGTCCGATTTGTGTAACATCGGTTATCGACGCGGCCTCCTGGAGCGGTCACGTCACGCGTGTCATGTATCTTTACACCCCATTACACTAATTATCTGATAATCAAATCCACACACGTCCGCAGCTACGTATGTTAGGGGACAAGCTTTACACACACTTAGACCTCGTGTACGCACATGAATTTTAATTAACCCTGTGCCTAGCCAAGTAACTAAGTAGTACCTACCTATCTATTGATTATTTTATTTTTGTACTAAACATTCAAATTTTATAAAGTAATGATTTAAAACTTGCTCCTTGTTACTGGACATGGAATTGTACAGTCTTCATTCGGTTCCAAAGTTCTCGAGGATGAAGCCAAAAAATGCCCAATATTTTACGAAACGAGGTCAGCGCCGTAATCATTTTCATTTAAATGAAACACGTGAGTACGCAAATAAGTTTGTAGTGGTTTTGAAGGAGTTCGCGGCACGTTGTTTATTGGTGGGTCACTTTGAAGGAGTTGAGAGTAAACAGAAGCCTACAGTCTGACTCGAGGGGTGAACTGTGGACACGTGAGCAGGCGGGGGCTGGCGAGGGCACGTGATCACGTGCTCGCCTTCATCATAATGCCCTGGGTCACGCCTACGCTTTTGGCGACACTTTTTCATAACCTTGCCGGGGAAATTCCAGCTTCCTTTGCTGGAAAAATCTCTCACTAATACCTACTTGCTTTAGTAGCAACATGAAATACAAAATCTGTGGTAACGGATTTTATGGATGACTAGCACTCGCCCGCGACTTCGTCCGCGTGAATTTCGTTCTATCCCCAATTTTTTTTAAACCCCCTCCACCCTCTTTAAAAGGTAGTTTTTGAAAAATATTCGTATCGCCCGCCCGCGCTCTTACTTCGTTTTCGCTTGGCGTTCTTTCTGACTTTTTTTTTCTATTTGTTCGGCTCCTAGGGTCGCAGCGTGACGTCAGATAGCCTATAAAACTTCCTCAAGAATTTGGCTATCAAATGCAAAAATACTATTTCCAATTCGACTGGTCGAATTCGACCTACTTCCAGAGATTAGCGCGTTCAAACAAATAACCTCTTCAGCTTTATTATAATATACTAATGCCCATGTTATTATTATTCTAATTCCCATGTTATTATTATTCTAATTCCCATGTTATTATTATTCTAATTCCCATGTTATTATTATTCTAATGCCCATGGTAATGGCTGATATACATTATCAGCGAATAACATGGGCTTTCTATGCTGGGTGGCAGGGGCATCAACGCGAAAACTGTTACTATGGATTCAGTATGATTCTGAACGATCCTGCGTTGAAACTTTTCGACGGTTATAAAAAAAAAAACTGCTCTTTCTTAGAAAAGCTCAATACCTACGCGGTCAAAATGTATGGAACAGCTGTTTTTTTTTTAAATAACCGACGATATATTTCTACACAGGAGGGTTCAGAATCATGTTCTGAATCCATGGTAACAGGCTTCGCGTCGATGTCGCTGCCACCCTGTATGTGAAAGAATTTTTTAAATCAGTTTAGTATTTTTTGAGTTTATCCAAACAAACATAAAAAAAATCTAATCTTTTCACTTTATAATATTAGTTTAGATTTCTTTTTATTAGGTAGATCTCAAACGTGGTTCAAAACAACGAATATAAAAAAGCCAGGTATTTATTATTGCAAATACCTATATCAGATCGTAATCCTGCAGGTATTCATTTCCAATATATTTTCAGGATGTCATTGGTTAATTTTGTCATCAATGAAAAACTTACAATGAAAGCATTTTATTATCATACTCGTTTATCGTATGCACGTATCTGTAGGAGATTGACACCCGCATGAGTTCATGAAATCTTTATTTCCTATAAATAAGTTCCATTGTTATATTTATTGGTAATAAACTGTCATGATGCGCGTTCAATATTCACATTAAAATGTTTCTGTATAATTTAGCAGAGGCGGGCGGCGTGGCAACGACACTGTTTATTGCGTGAAATAATAAAACATGCGATATTGTGACGACATGGCGACGCGAGACGTCTTCACTGCGAAACGGACATAATCTCGTTACGATGTCATAACAAACAGATTTGTAAGCACGAATTTTATGGGCTGTGTCCAACGAGCTAAAATTTAATTTTCTGAAATAATCTGTCAGCGAGCTATTAAAATTATTCGTCCGTGTACAGCCCTACAGACGTAACACTTTATTGCTGCAAAAGATGTTTCAAACAGGACAAAGCGAGTAACTTTGTTGGCCGCGTATTGCTTTATTACCGCGTATATTTTCTGTTGTATCATATTAGACTTCTTTACTATCAGATTGTGTATCACAGCAGTGTTTTGTGATCTTCACAATAAAAATCTACCTAAGAACGTGATGCTCTACGACGGCGTTAAGTTCTATGGAAATATGCATGAAGTTGTCTCAGTTCGTTTAGTCAATCCTCCTTTTTTTCTGATTTCTTGAAACTCTTAAAGGATTGTTTAAGGATTTGCTCGATTTTTGACGAAATACTCTTGTTTTCTTTAGTAGTTGTGACCCTCATGACGGGGAAGTATTAAAGAAAACACGTGTCGATTATCGTAAGCCGAGCAAGTCTGTAGGCATCTTTAAGATTATAGGCAAGTTTTAAGTTTAAGAAAATTGAGAGACTAAACTGACCTAACAGTAACAGTATTTATAATAAAATAACAATTTATGAATAGTGCAAAATTGCTCGTACATAAAGAGGACCGATGTAGGTATATCACGGCGGAATATTTCAACAAGGACAGAGATGCCAAATTACTTTTTATGTTACTGCTCGAAAGGGGAATTAGCATAAAAATAATAAAATGTCAGTGGGATAAGGTCCCCCGTGGCGTGCCTGGCGCGCCCTGCCACCGTCTGCCTGTCACAACGATTGTCAGCTCACCTCTGACAGCGAGACATGGAGCCGCTATCTCGATTATTGGTGATAAATAGAAAACATTGCTAAATTGAACGCTATCGATAGGCGATCATGAACATAATAGTCGGTAGAGTCGATAAACACAAAGCTAAACGAGGCCCGCATCTTTGACAGCCAGTTTTGATTGGGCCTTTGAATTCTATCGTCTTGATGATAAACCTATATCTAACAGAGTCATGACATTAGTCAATTGTTTTTATTGGTACGTACAGATGACTTGAATAAATCATCAATACTCCACGTTCAGAAATGTTAATCGTGCCTGCCGATTGCTTTAATTGTTCACCCGATGCAGTAAGGCACTCCTTTGAAATGTCTTCCCCTCCGTGCCGCGCTGCCTGCGCCTTCAGCTCTCATGCCGTACATTGTAGATAAGCGACGTGGCAATAGGCATTGATGCTCACTGGGGATTTCAATAGCAGTCTACCGCTTGAATTCTTTGATGTATAAAGGGATTTAAAGAGACTCTACAACGTGAGGAAATTTCAATTTAAAGTCGATGCGTTTCAGTTTTGCGTTTTTCTGATCGTAACCGTAGTGAAATTTATTTGGTAAGTTTACAGTTAACGTGTAAAAAGCTGCTATTTTATGTCGTCCTCTTGCGCAAGATGCATTTTTCAGTAATACATTTCATTAGCGGCTGAATGACGGACTGTCTAGTGCGATCCATCGATGTTGCAATGATGTCGATTCCTAATTGACCTCTATCGGCGTATTCCTTTAATAATAGCTCCTTTGAATGTCGGCTGTCGGCCGGCAGCTCTCACGTGCGCCATTGTGGAGGAAGTATTGACGCTCCTTAGGGATTTCAGAGGATTTCTAGACAACGCTTTACCGTCTCTCTATAGACGTCGGTTTAAACGCTAGTTCTGTCTCCATTGTGTAGACGTTTACATATTTACAGAAGATTGTAATGCCTGTCTTAGAGACTAAATTTCCGTTTACATTGTGTTAGGCTTCGTAGAACTTGTGTGTGTTATAAACAAATATCTGTTGAGTTCGATTGGCGCTTAGTTGGGTTTTGACGGTGGGTGGTGCGCATAAGAGAAATTAGTGAAGCCGGCCGGCCGGCAGAGCGCCGGGAGCAGAATTAAGTCGAGAGTAACGTTGTTATGATGGTAATGGCATATTACTTCGCTCCGTGCGGACATTTTCCGCACGAGCACAGATACAAAATTGAAACGATTTTTCAGTGATACGATTGCATCGGTAATCAGTGAGCGTGCACTTCACAATTCACGTTGAATATAGATGATGTGACTCCGTAGTCCGTGGGATCGCTTTCAATCTTGTTATAGATTTATTTTAACAAAATGTAGATCATTGTAATGAAGGAGGAATGTTCAGAAAGCATTCAATAAAAGAAAATTGGTTCTCAGTGTGTTGTTTTATTTGAAAGTTATTCTAGTGGCATTTTTAGACGTACCTAAGTACATTAATCTAAGTTCATAGCTTATACTCGTATGATTAAAGTCATAACAGTGGCTAAACTAAGACCTAGTTAAAGACACGCGTTGTTAGAACTTTTATATGAGTTAGCTGAACTGAGAGGGATGTAATTGGAAAGTTGAGACTGCTTGCAATACCACGCTGTACTGGCGTAGTTACGACCTTAATTTTGGCTATAAAAGCGCAGTTTTTCTAGAGGTAATCGGTTCATTAAGTTCTGAAGAGCTGAAATTATATGGTACAGCAATTTTCGCTTATCTACACTTTTGAACATTACATTATGTTTAACATTACCGTACCTAAACATTGTGTGGTACTTAATTAATATAATGGAATTTAGTTAGAAAACAAAATTGTTATTGTGTGCTAAAAAACGTGAGGCGAAGTCTTTGAAAAAACTTGCGAACTGTTTCTAAAGCGAAGTAATTTACAAGGCTTCCTCGCAGAAGAAAAACTCAGCTGTGTAATTTGGTTTTCACAATAATATAATAGGTTGTGAAACGTCGTGTTGTGTTTTTATTGTTGTACAAACTCGAGGTTCGCAAGCTGTAACCCTTCCCTCTGGTTGGCAAAGAAAACGTTATGGCCTTTTAAATATTTAAATGAGAATTAAAAGGACGTTAAAGAAACATGTGAAAGTGTGATTTTCTTGTATCTCTTTCGTTATAGTGTTTGGGGAGGCGCGGCGGTGTGGTGGCGGTGCGGTGGCGGTGCGCGGCGGCGTTCCGCCCGATAACGGACGGATGTGAACGGGCTTTATGAATATTCCCGCAAGCTTTCTGAAGCTCCGGGATCCGGGACTCGGAGAGATTAGAGGGCACTGCGCACGGATGCCGAATGTGCATGCCAACACATATCTTGCGCTCTATGATAATGTTTTTTTGAGTAATGCATTTGAGGTATTGGTATGGTAATATTGTATTAAATAGTCTCGTAGGATGAGAGTTTCATGATTTTTTCTGTATTTTTATATACAATTCAAAAAACGCCACACAAAAGCATTTTGTGTCTAAGCCAGAAAATTAACATCTTCTTACATAGGTACGTGATTGAAGTTGAGCAACAGGATCAAAGCTTAGGGCAATAAAAGATCTGGTTATTCAATCAATAAAAGGACGTTCAAATGATATTCTTAGTCAAACTTAAAATTGTTCCCTATTTTTTAATATTGTTCTTAAGTTTCACGAGTTAGCACTAGCACTTTAGCCGTCTTTGTTCGAAGATGTGCGTCTAAGTGAGTCTCAGTTTATATTATCCAATAATGCTATCGGCTAAAACAACGGGTGCTATTTGATGTTCTAACTCCATGCTCTCAGAGCAGCAAGTATCTCAAGTTATTTTTACCATCCCCTCACCTTAGTGCACTAAAAGCGTTTGTCATGAATTTTTAAAGTATCAATTGAACTTTTACCGGCAGTGGACGAAGGCGCGGGTTAACTTACTAAAGTTTAATGCTAAAATATGGACTGTATAATTACGAAAGTACCAGATACAACAAAGTTTATTTTTGTTAGTTGGTACCGGTAAATTAATTTGGTTCACGGCGTACGTGTTAGTTTTGTGAGACGCGTCAATCTAGTACGGTATGAGGATTTCATAAGCAAATTGAATCTCCCTACAGTGTTGTAAACAAAGGACAAATATCAAGTATTCAAAACGGCATCGCGGCGGTCGATTGCGGAAATGACAAACCGATTAGTTGCAGGTCTCTGCGTCCTGGGAGAGATATATCCGGCGGAACTGAGCGAAATTACTTCCCGCGTACCTCCCGATGCACCACAACAATGTCCAACCAAACTGCGCAATTCGATTTAAGAACGCGCCACCAGCGAAAAGTCCCCTCTACGTCCACTTGTAAAGTTCCAACTCGCTCGCTTCATTAGAATCGAAATTCCCACGGTTCATTAGGATTCCCCAGAATTCTCGGCGTTCGTTAGAAATACTCTGGCGGCAGTGGACCCCGGACGTAAATAAGTGATTAACGCAGTTGGGATTGTTTTCCGACGCTCCAGAGCCGGCGCAGCACTACATAGTTGGAGCGAACTCTTGATACATTTACAATGAGTCGCCAACTTCAGCCGCCTCCCGTCAACTGTACGCGCTAATGTTTCATGAGATTACTTACGATCTCTTTCAAATGACATTGTCATCTCTTTAAATATTGCCAACACTGTAGATAACAATTTCAACTCGTAAGATCTTGTAAGATTTACCTAAGCACAGACAGATGATCGCACCCAGCTTTAAAATATTTTCATATTCTAAAAGGAATATATACTAAAGCTGCGATCAACGGTTTGTAGACAGGTACGTAATGGGTATTTTTAAGCTGAATTTTATTACGTCGCCATGAAAGAGGGTAAAACGTAATCCCAGGTATAAATGTAGATTCTGAACTACATTTCGTTGGAAGTTAATATTACATCCTTAGCTGCTTTGTACAGGAGTTCTGTCGCTTTTTATACTGCTCGCCTAGATAATTACTGATTCATTTTCAAAGTGATCGAATTTGTAGTCGTTTAGTTGTAAGCCTGGGTTTTCCGCTTATGTAACATTGTTTAGTAGTCTTGTGGTCTTGTGTTCATGTGGTCCGTTTTTAAGTAGAAGCGGTGATACCTAAACTAGGTAGTCCCTATATTTTTTGTAATAATTTACTGAAGTTTTAAATTGTTTCACTCAGGGCGGACATCCCACTGCCGTCTAAAGTCGCCGTTACATCCAGATTTTCCTTTAGCTTTTCAGTCTGCAGAAATGATTAACATTCGTCACGAATCCATTTCCTCCTTCCCCTCCAATGAGATGAGAAGACAAATTCGTTTCGAGATATTGTATTATGTTTGTAACCCCAAAGCGTAGAAGTGCGTAGGTATAGTAGAGCACGTATGGGCTAGGGCGAGGTGACCCTTTCCGTGCGTGTGTAACTCTATTTACCGTAAGCAGGGAAGGATAACCGGTTGAATTCAGTTTTACAAAGTGTGTTCCGGATATGAATGACTTTAGAAACACCAGGAGCGAAGCGCCGACCCTCAGCCTCTCAAGACACACATGTGTATGAATAAATCGATTGATAATTCTGACGTTATGTTCAACTAAGATAATTTTATCATTATAATCTTTGTTGGTTATTGGTGCTTGCTCAGAAGTTAGCAGTTGGTTTAGGGACTAAATGGACCCGCACGTCCGGACAAACATCGCGGGAATTCGCAACTCACACAAGTTTAAGCAAATTTATAACTTCCGGATTGGAAGCCGGCTGTTGCCTGCTTGCGCTTACCGTACCACCGTATCTACTAATACATCTAACAACTATATTAAACCAAATTACACGGGAGAGTTAAAAGAGTCATAATTAACTTGTTAATAACTCAAAAAGTACCCTCTTATTAAAATAAATAATTAGTTACAAAATTAAATGTAATAAAGGGGCGAAGCTCGTGTTAAATAAAGTTGTACTGCTTTGTTTACTCTGCACATTAATAATCCAGGTAGTGATGTAATCTCATCGCGTTGTAATACAATTTGAATTTCTTATAAACACGCAGGTAAAGTAAAATTCAATAAACATATTTTATCGTTGAAATATTTTCATTCTTGTTATGAATACGAAAGCAGTTCAAATAGCAATTGCTGTAATTCAAGAGTGAGCGGAAACTTTCTTAATGATAAAGCACGGAGAAATGATAAGAAAATAGTTTCCTTATACCGGTCGGTGCGCTCTTGAGAGGAAATAAGGAGATGGAGTATTGTACGGGAGAAGAGTCGAAGACCGCGAGGTCGTGGCACTCACATGCGACACAATGCAGCATCTTACGTGAATATATTGCATCCCTCATTAGTTTCGCGACCGATTTACGGAAGGTTCTTAGAACCATGGATAGGTTTATGCAGATTTTAATTCAAATTGAAGAAAATTGGCCTATAAGAAAATAATTTCTAAATAATAAAACACTAACATCGGTATTATAAAATTGTATTTATATCAAAGGCGCTATGAACCTTTTATTGTTTTATGGAGCTGTTAGAACACGAACAAAGTTACGTAAAAGTGCATTATCTTAAATAGAGTAGTAAAGAGATAGAGCGAGGGTGCAAGGTCCTCGAGGGCGGCGCCCTACGGGGTGCATGCCCGCACTAGCACCTTTTGTCTTCAGTCTTACGTCACGCAGGTGACCGCATATCTCTGAATCATGCCAGTAAACCAAATCACAATAATGGATGGGGAAGGGAATACGTAAACAACTTGTCAAATTAACCATAAAAATAATGCTTCAACAATTTCAGATATATTATTTGTTTGCTGCAATTGACATACATCAGTATATTTTACTGTGTTAGAAGAAAATGCAGTGCAATGCTTTATTTTCAGGAAAGAATAAAATCTTTCATTTTTAAACCAAAAATACTGAAAATGATTTAGCAATGGAATGGAAGGAAGCTTTTGAAAATATGTGAATTATTATTCTTGTGCTGAATATAGAAAACCGCGTACCTAGTTTATGTACCGTGGAAATTTGATTTTGAAAATAGTAGTTTTACAATCTGAAAAATGTGGGGGATACCTGAACTGGTTTCAATTCTGTTTCTCACTGGAGTGCAAGTGTGTTCTGTATTCTGTAGTACATTGCATCACTGCAATATAATTTTATTTGAGAAGCCGTCGACCGCGAGGTTACTGAACATGTTCAGAGTTCAACCGCTCCTAGGGTTCGGAGGTCGGAGTCCGCATGAAGTGTCTTTGTTACGTAACGCGAGCATGTGAACTGGCTTGTCTAACTTCAGCATCATTATTTACTTTTAGATCACATTTTTATTTATGAACTAAAAAGTATTTAAATTAAACGGTTCATTACGTGGTGTGATAAAGTAGAGTTTAATATACCTACTTTATTATGTGTGAGTCACGAAATAGTTTGATGATCAGTTTTTTTTCTCATAGATGAAAAGTTAGCAAGAAAAGCTTACCTTTTTCCCTGTGGGTGTTGCAGTGGTGTGCTTTCAAATTAACCGTTTAGTATGTAACTAAGATATATCTATATAAATAGCTAAATTGCTTTGCTTGGTTCTATTTTTAGGATTTTGTACCTCAAAAGGAAAAAGCAGAACCCTTATAGGTACTTGTTACTTTTTTTTTTTACGTATACATAAAATTTCGCTAAAGCAATATAAATGTCTGCACTTCATAGTACTGTTGTTGCTCTGAGCAATAAAAGAATTCAACTTATGATAATACTTTTCATGAATAATGTCTTGCAGACTTCGAAAGGTTCTACTGTTGGCACCTAAGCATTAAATCATTTTGGCTGTCTACGACTAGTAGTTCGTGGAAACTAGTTTTCGTGTTCTAGCAAAGGTGAAGCTCGCTTGTATAGCAGAGGAACATTGAGATAATCTCTGTCTGCCATCGGGTCGCTCGTATATCAAGACGCAAGAGTTTATCATGCTCCTTAGAATAAATGGAACATGTATGTAATATGAAAGTTTTAACCATTGTGTGTTTATGTTTGGTGTTTATGGTTTCGTTACTATTTGTTGATTTTGAAAACACGTTTACATTCACACCTAACAGGTTTTTGCGATTAATGAAACTAAACCAATTGTTGCGTAATTACCCACCTGTTTCAGCTCGGTTGGCCTGAAACGTTATTTAAATTAAGTCCCATATTACAAAGCGAACCTCATTTGCGTTTACAAAAGTGCAGATCATATTTTTTCTTCTGTGTGTTCGAATTGAAAGCGGTGTAATATTCTTTTTGTCTGGCAGCGGGCGCCGCGCGCGCCGCGCACAAAGCCTGCCTGGTTTTGTATTCGCTCCCTCACTCACCTGGAAACGAAAGAAAAGAAAATGTTAATTAAGAGCCACTGAACAAAATTGATATCGTCGGGAATGAAGCTTTCGCTGTTATTGTAAACGGATGCCAACAGATCGTTATAGCTATCAAGAAAAATATTCTTTTATTTTATCTAAAAGCCACAATGTTTGCTCGTGAAGCTTTGCATCGGGAGAAAAATCACAGTTTACGAACAATAAAACTAAAGAAGAGCGTAATATGAAGTGGCATAACGGCTAGATATTTAGGTAATGTGGCACGGGCGACGGCATCAGCAGCTCCGCGCAATGCCAAACGAGGCTGAAACGTACGTCTCATTAACACGTAGCGGTGGCGATATTTAGGGAGCGGTCGCGCGCGGTGAGCCGCGAACTAGCATTTGGCAATGCACGCGCTCGTACACAGCCGGCTCTGTAAACTAAACAACTCGTAAAAGTGTAAAAGTCGTAACGATAGCGGCGGAGAGACCGCCTAATATGAGCGGCGGCTGGAGCCGCGCCAGTCGCGCTCATTATCAGATGGGACGTTCCGGCGCAACCCTTTCGTTTTACGATTGGCCTCTAATTACAGCAGCGCTCAAGGCGGCGCACTTTTTCAGATGATACGAGCATAGAGTGGGCGCGCATTGCCAAATGGATATATTTATCGGCACAAGCCAAATCGTTTACGCGGTTCGACTGCCGCGTCCCGGTCGGTTAGCGTTACAATCGGTATCCGTTTTGCGATATGAAAAAAGTCTCGGGAAATGTCGCAACCGAGCTGCAATAACAGATGGCGTTGGTTTACGAGAGGCCGCTGATAAAGCCTGCGCGGCTCGCAGTGTGCGGGTCGCCTTAACGACGTGTTGCCAATTTATGTTATGCGATAAGCTGAGTTTGTTTAGCCTGAGGCTGAGACGAATTACGAGTGCTGAATCACGTCAAGCCATAACGCTCCAGGCTTCAAGCTAGGGCGGATAAGTTTGTAGATAGAAAAAATATTATGGAGCTATTAACTTACAAAGAACGCAATGCGTTTAATGGTTGAGCGTAATAAAAACTAAAGGAATTTGTGGGTCCGTCTTATATTTTTTATTGATTACTGTTTTTGGTTCCGTTGTAGTGCAGACGATATTCATTGTGAATGTTTTAATAGCCTGAGTTAGTAGACGAATTATGTAACACACGCAGTTGTGATTACGTGGCTGCACTGATTTGAGTATCGGCATTTCGGAGGCAACCGACAGAGCGTTCGGCCCTAGTAACATGTTCAAGATACTGACTGGCGTACAATCGGAGGCGGAGTACCGACTGGAATTACATGGAATCGCTCGCAGAGAATATTAGTATGCCAGGAGCGATCGCCGCTGGAATGAGTCGACGTGACGTAGCCGGCATCTTCCTCGTTGCTACGTCAAAGTGCAATAACAGGAATATCTTAAACTATGAGAAAAGGCGGTGTATAATGCAGTAAATATTCTAAAACGTTGCATATTCATGAAGTGCCAACGAGGTGTCTGGCTTTTAACGATCTACTTTATTGATAACTTGATAAAATTGCTTTTGAGGAAATACGCATTACTTATTTAAATAAACAATGCTGTAATCGCGTTTAATGTTCGTATTAAAACAACGTGCCTAACACCTAGTTCTTTGAGCAGACGGAATTTATTTAAATCGTCTTTTCACTATATAACATATCCGAAGCCCTATATGGTATCTAAATAATGATTGAGTATTATTAGGGGACCGTAAAGCTATTTGGAAGGAAATCGCGCGATGAAAGATGAGGCGTTTTTGTCGGTTACTCAAAACACAGCGCGTGACGTGCATGGAGTATGTGGGAGTGCTGGCTCGTAATCCCGACGTATTGACGGGAACATGGCGCACATTTCATGCCGACTAAATGCTGGGAAGTGGATACATCTTACTAACGACGTCCTTCTCATTATGCTTTGAAGTCATCGAATGAATTGAGATTGAGATGAATGTTAACTATCGACTTTGAAATTTCTAATTACAATTCGAATTCGAATGAAGCACAAAGGTAATTACTGGGTTGCCAAATCAGCGAATCAATCGAATTCCAAGAACTACTTAAGTATATCAATCAATTCATAATATTTCAAAAATAAAAACCGGCTATGTGCAAGTCGGACTCGCACACGAAGAGTTCCGTACCATATTAAGATCGAGCAAAAAACACCGCAAAAAATACGTTTCTTGTATGGGGACCCCTTTAATTATTAACTTTATTTAATTGTTATTAGTTTTTGTTATAGCGGCAATATAAATACACAATCTGTAAAAATTTCAACTGTCTACCTATTACGGTTCATGAGATACATCCCGCTGACAGACAGACGGACGGACAGTGGAGGCTTAGTAATAGGGTTCCGTTTGGCACCCTTCGAGTACGGAACCCTAATTATCTACTTATTTTGATTTAACCACAGCTTAGCTTAAATAATGGTAAAGGCTGTATGTAAATGTGAT
This sequence comes from Agrochola macilenta, assembly GCA_916701695.1. NCBI lineage: Eukaryota > Metazoa > Arthropoda > Insecta > Lepidoptera > Noctuidae > Agrochola > Agrochola macilenta. Next base: position 14,936,574 of record OU753562.1, read on the forward strand.
GTTGTGCGATGAGATGCGTCGACGTCGGGTGTCGGCGCGTCGCGGTGTCGTGTCGTTACGGTCGCGCCGTCAGTCGCCGCCTCGCCGGGCCGGCGGCGGCGTCCCGCCCGCTCGCCGTGGGGACCGTCAACTCAATCTTGCCCCATTACGCGCGACAAATTGGAAAAATATTCAATTACATCTCGCTAAATATTGAATTATATCACAGCAAATTACAATTTTGCATCGGGGTAACACTATACTCTGTGCGAATTATCAAAATTTATGTTAGAAAGATGAGTAGACTTTCATATATACGTCGGATTGTGAAATTATGTGGCGTATAATACCTACACAGATTTTCAACTGATAGTAGGGGAAGGGAATGAAACGGAAAGTTTCTTATGTTGCAGTTTAAAATTAGGTATGCCAGTTAGAAATAGACCAAACCCATGATTTTCAGGCAGTTACTAGGTCTTAGGTACCTATTATTGAACACCATTCCTGTAACACAAAACTAAAACCCCGATTCAATATTGATCGTTCGTATATGCAATTACAAAAATATTGATTACCCGCCTTAAGTGTTTGATTGTATTTTGTTCGCTGCACACACGATCAATTTATTTGCTCGATGGAAAAATAATATGCGAGCTTAGCTCGGCGACAAGTGGGCGCGGGAATTACTCGCCAGTTGGAGTAATTGCCAATTAATCACCAGCCGTTTTCTATTTCAGCAGGCGACGGCTATACGTGCCCGCCGCTAACGAAATTGAGACTGCACCGTATGGACTGTTATGACAGCACTCTTCATTGCTTCGCTACTTCCTAAAACACTAACTAGCTTTTTCCCGCGGCTTTGCTCGCGTGGAAGTCGGAAAATATCCCATGGAAACGTACTATCGGGATAAAGAGTATCCTTTGTGTTAATCCAGGTTATAAACTATCAGTCGCATCCAAATCCTATTAGTAGCATAACATAATGATTGAATACTATCGTGAATTCATGCAAGAGTCTAGTACTTTTTGTGCCAAGTTAGTTTATTAACTCAAGGAATAAGATTTTTCACACTCAAAAAAAAATCTGCTGATCCATAGAAAAGTGCAATAGGTACCTACGCGGTCAAAATGTATGGAACAGCTGTTTTTTTTTTTTTTTAATAACCTACGAAAAATTTCAACGGTGGGGGGTTCAGAATTATGTACCGAATCCATGGTACCAGTTTTCGCGTTGATGTCCCTGCTACCCTGTATAGATAGATAAACGAGAAAATTGAAGATTTTCAGTAGATCACGTATGATCGATCGTGTTCAGGTTAAATAAAATGTTTGTAAAAGAAAGTGGATTGGTGTACCTTCTTAGTGGTATTTTGCATCTAAAATATAGCAAACAAGGTTTCGTTTGTGACGAAGGCAATAAATAATAAAACGGAGCAAGTCGCAGTCTGAAGCCGCGGCGATGAGATACCTACCAATTGTCTGCCGGTCCAGACGATTATTCCCTCGGCTTTCGGCGCTCCGTTTTATTCTGATCAGTATCTTTATAACATAATTAAGTAAATTTCGAAGTCGTCGCGCTCCGTCTCCGAAATAATAAGAGTGAGAGCTTAGATAACCCGCGATTTAATACAATTTTCTCTTATTTTGCCATCTCCCATAATTAGGAATTTCATTGTGACTAACGAAATCACTCTATGTATCACGTTTTCCGTGAAATATTATGATCCCAAATGACAAATGATTTAACGGTGCGTTGTGCAAATGCTAAATTCAATTGGAGTGTTAATCGACTCTGAACTTTGAGTGCATGTCGAAAAATTAAAGGTTTTCTATTGATTTTTTAGGAGTTTATTTCAATACTTTCAGCAGCCAAAAAAAAATAAGATCTCTATCCTTTTTGTTTTACTTGCCTACCATAATGCAATACGTATTTGACAAATGACTTTATCATTTGTTTACGTAAACAAGTTGGATACCTAATATCATAACTTTTCGCGATCAGGTAAATGTTTGTCATAAACAACGCTACAACTTTCTGAAGTTAAGTGGGGACAAACAAAACAGATATGCAAAACGTTTTCGATGTTACCATTCAATTGAACAACATCAATAGAGAAGCTTTCACAATATCGTCACCGTGAGTGGCGTCGCCGGTATCGGTATCGGTCTCGGTACTGCGCGGCGTTGTTTAAACACATGTCCAGCTAGGTAAATGGGTCGGGCAACTTATTTCCTCAGAGTGATTTATACCCAGGTTATTCTAGGTCGTGTATTTGTATCGGCTGTGATCGCTGAGTGGATTGCGCGGCGACACCTTTCAAATAAATTGTCTTGAGACCGGCCGGAGACGGTAAACAACTCAACCCTATGCAGATGGTCTCAAACCAAACACCTTCAATTTCCTAGAGGGGTAGTGTTGGCCCTAAAATTGCACTCGACTCTCGTTTCTTCTCGCCGTAAGTGACTTAGGGGGCTTTTTTATTTAAACTGCAAAGTGAAATTGTTTCGACTTGTTTAAAGAGCACTATCTTGTATAAACGTCTAGAATAACGCCTGAATTTTATCAAAAGATAGAAAGATTTTTGTTTACTAAGGTTTAAAGCTCTGTGTGGCGAGTACAAAAGTTGATTTTGAAATAAATATGTATGACGGACGTCGGCCAAGTTTGACAATTAGCGGCACCTAGCACCGCGCAGTGATAACCCTCAATCACCACTAAACAAGTTGATTAATTACTGGACAGCAAGCGCTGCTAACAAAGTTCCATTGTCAAGAGTAGAACTAGATGGAGTCACGTGCAAATTATATTGTTACCTGGGGTAGGTACGAAACTAACGAATGTTCAACTTGACTGTTTCAACTAAAAGGAAAGCATGGACAGTACCTATGTGGGAAAGTTGGTTTGTGATGCAACATTTTGTAATCATCCATCATTATACAGGTGTCAGGGACATCGACGCGAAACCTGTTACCATGGATTCAGTACATGATTCAAAACACCCCGGTGCTGAAATTTTTCGACTGTTATTTAAAAAAAAAAACAGCTGTTCCGTACAGTTTGACCGCCTAGGTATTGCACTTTTCTATAAAACGGCTGTTTTTTTTAAAAATAATCTACGAAAAATTCTAACTCTGGGGGTTCAGAATCATGTACTGAATCCATGGTAACAGTTTTCACGTCGATGTCCTTGTCACACTGTATAATTCGAGGATCAGGCGCGGTCGCAGCCTAAGATTTTGGGGGGGGTAACCATGGGTGCCGAGAAATATTGGGGAAATATTTAATTGTTACTCTAAAAACTTTATGACTAAGTATCTAGTGATGCATACTTTTAAAATAAATAACTTTTTAACTTCTTCGATCTTTTCTCACAGTTGGTCGCAGTAACTAAGCTAGGGTACTTGAAGATGCTGCCAAATTGGTCAGCTTGGCTTTTTGATAAATAATTAATATTAGGACAGTAGATTATGTAGAGTGAGAAGAGCGAGCGAAGCTAACTCGATAATTTTAATGCCCCGTCTCGGATAGGTTAGGATTTGATTTACATTTTCAAACACAACTATAAAGTTACATTGTCGACTTATGCAGGAAAGACCAAGCAAATATGAAAATAGTAGAATATAAGAGCGAGAGAAGCAAGCTCAAAAATTTTGCACACTCGGATACGTTCGATTTTCTTTTGATCATTCTAAAAGCACAAAAAATTACTTGCTTTGTTGACTTATGAAGAAAAGCTCAAGAATCAAGACAAGCGAGCGAAGCGAGCTTTAAAATTTTATTACCCCGCCTTGAATAGGTTCTGTTTTCTTAGGATTTGATTTACATTTTCAAACAGAAATAAGATTTACATTGTCGATTTATGCAGCAAAAGCCAAGCAACTACAAAAATGTAGAATAAAAGAGCGAGCGAAGCGAGCTCAAAAAAAAAACATTTTTCATTTTAATAATTCCAAAAGAACTAAGAATTGCTTGCTTTGTCGACTTATGAAGAAAAGCTTAAGAATCAAAACAAGCGAACCTCAAAATTTTAGCACCCCGCCTTCAATAGGTTCTGTGTTTTCTTTTGACGAAAAGAAAACACAGAACCAACCAAGACAACTTACTTTGTCGAGAAGAAAAGCTTAAACTCGTTTTACAGTAGTTTAGGTTTTGAAAGCTGGCTCTAAACCGAGTGTAGTGGTGCCCAAATTCCCGAGTTTGCTTAACAGGTTTTTTTTCATATTTTTTTTTGTATCAAATAAACGCAGTGAAACCATTCAGACTAGTGATAATAACAAAGCGTGCATTGTGTAATACCGGTAAAAGTGTTATCCAAGCCTATAAACAATACCCGACGAGGCTCTAAATTGAAATAGAATCTGGACTCTCAACAACAACTCATTAACAAATAGTGCATTAATTATGTGTTTACTGTGCTCATTAATATTAACATACATGTGAAAACTTCATGGAATCATATTCTGTTAAATAATATCGTGAAAAAACTTAAAATAAACAAATAAAACAAGTCAAAGTGAAAATAACAATAACGTTCAAAATTCAAAATTACATCCACCCACAATATAGAATAAAGAACTCCTGATAGAAGAATACATATCTTTATTTCACTGTCAAAGCTAACTGATCAAATAGTTAATTGGTTTGGGTACCGACTCGGGTGCAACGTGTCTCGAGTTCGAATCCCGCAAACAGTGTTCACTTTTTGTGTCTTCATGTTAGTGGTGTACATTAATTGTTGAACACAAATTATAAAGTTACCATAAAATTATCAGAAAATAAACTACGAATTAAATAATTTAAGTTTGTGTCATGAACTCTCTAGAGAACATTACGCTTCGTGTTCGACACAATCGTCGTACTCGTTCAATGTCAGACTCACAAAGTAATGTCAGTCAAATTGAAAACGAAACACTGGATGACACCGCTACCAGTCTCCCCGAGAGGTGCAACGATGACACATACGACCACGAATTAGTATCAAAACTAAAGGAACAAGTTGAGACACTGACTCTTCAATTAAGAAGTGCAGAGAATGAAATTGAGATACTTACATGTGATATTAGTAACCTTAAACAGTCAAACCAGGAGTTAGAAAAGAAAAATGAACTTTACAAAAAAATCACCAACACTCCTACTAAGAAAACCAGACAAAAATCTTCTACTCCAAAAAAAAGGGAAGCTTTACTTAGCAAAAACACACAAACGGAGCAAGTAAATACGTCTGACAAGAAAAATAGTAAGGGGACTCAAACAATTGCAATGGGGTCATCTAAGGAAGAATCTGCGGTTTCAACACCAATCCTTCATACAAAAACCCATAATGAAGACCCGGAGAAACAAATGAGTAAAATCTGTATTATAAGCGAAAATAAATATAATAAAATACGTACAATTGCAGAAAATAAGTTTGAAAATTGTGAATTATGTCATTACCTAACACCATACTCTGGAATAAATAATATGTTTCGCGACTTGGAACCAAAGCTAAAGAAATTCACAATGAATGACTTCTGTATTATCTTAATTGGTGAATCAGACTTTAAATCTACTAAGGAATATTCTAGTATCATTCTCCACATAAGAAAAGTACTCGAAAATATTCAACACACAAATGTTATTCTCTGTATGCCGACCTATAGTCATTGTATCAGTAATGTTAATTTGTATAACATGAGAGTAGAAAATTTTAATAATCTGCTATACGAAGACATCTTAGCACACGAACATGCCTACTTTATTGACTCGAATAGGAATCTTACGTGGGACTACAGAATGTACAGACAGAATACAGGATCAGTAAACAATTACGGCATGCAAATAATTTTCCAAGATATCGCCGCACTTGTGAACTATATCCGTGAAAATACCTCCGCAAATTCAGAAGGCGAGAAAATATACAAAATAGATGAACAACAAGCGACAGAGCAGTTTTTTCGATTATAAGTACCTTAACGTGATACATCAAAACATTGCGGGTTTACTGAATAAGAGTAGTGAGCTTGTTGTATGTCTTGAAGAGATGTCAGAGAAAAATTGCGAAATTGACATAATCTGTTTATCTGAACACTTCATGATTGCTGGCAATGAACAATTATTGTATATTCCTAATTACACTTTGGCGACATGCTTCTCCAGAAAGGACAGTAAGAGAGGTGGTACATGCATCCTTGCAAAGAAAGGTCACCAGTTTAAAGAGCTTCAATATATAGCGAAACTCTCCATAAATGGAATATTCGAATGTTGCGCTATTGATCTAACAATGTATAATACGATTATTGTTTGTGTGTATAGAGTACCAAAGTCCAATAACTTACCTGTATTTTTTGTGCAATTAGAGAAAGTGCTATGTACTATTTGGAACAAAAATTTAAAAAGAAATGTCGTAATTGCAGGTGACTATAATATTGACTGTCTTAAGCGTAATAATACTTTGATAGATCTAGAATGTTTACTCTTAAGTTATAATTTAAAACTAGAAATAAGTCAGCCAACTCGACTCGCGAGCGGCACTTGTATAGACAATTTTGCACATAATGTGGGGAAGAAGTGTAAATCTGATGTGATTGATTTCGGTCTGTCAGACCACACAGCGCAAGTACTAAAACTACCGGTTAATAAAAAGGTCTTAATAAACTATTGGCGAACAAGTAGACGAGATTATAATAAGGAAAATATGCAAAAATTCAAAAATTATATAAAAACGTTTTCTTTTACTGAAATCTATAACACAAATAATCCTAGCGCGGCATATGATGCATTTTTGGAAACTTTCATGATGCTGTATAATTTATGCTTTCCTTTCCAAAACATTACAATAAGAACTAAAGTAAAACCTCAGTGGGTATCACGTAGCATAAAAATCTGTAGCAAAAAAAAAAGAGCGCTTATGTGGAACTATAGGCTAAATCGCAATGAAGTAAATAAAACTAAATTTAAAAAATATTCTAAAATATATAAAAATATAATTAATTTAACGCAACGGGCACAAAACAATCACAAAATCAAATCATCTACTAACAAATCCAAAGCCACATGGGCAATTATAAATAGGTCTAAACTGAATTTACCAAAGGGTAGTATCACTTCCATAGAAACAAACCATAAAACTATAACCAGGCCGCGAGAGATTGCGAATGCTTTTAACAATTTCTTTATAGAAAAGATAGAACCAATACCAGACGCTGGTAAGGACGTAACTGTAAATATTTCTAAATCAAGTCAATCTATGTTTATGGCACCAACTACTCCTTATGAAGTACTTCAAATTATAAGATCACTTAAAAATACTACAAGTGTTGGATACGATGGGATCTCTACTAGAATCCTAAAGTATATCGCTTATCATATCTGTGACCACCTAAGCTATATCATTAATATGTGTATAACCACTGGATCATACCCGGATAGTCTAAAAACTAGTATCGTTAAACCCATCTTCAAAAAAGATAACAAGCAGAGTATGAACTGTTACAGACCTATTGCACTTATTCCTATAATTTCGAAAGTCTTTGAAAAATATATATATATTCAAATTTATAAATATTTAGAAAAATTCAACATTCTTACAGAAGACCAGAAAGGTTTTCGCAAGAATAAAACAATAAACATGGCTATTTTTGATTTTATAAATAACGTCATGGGTAATGTGGATAAAAGGACGCCGGTATGTTCCATTTACTGCGATATGACCCAGGCTTTCGATTATGTTAATCATGACATTCTCCTCCGTAAACTAGAAGCTTATGGCATTAGAGGCAATATATTAAATCTCATAGAATCTTATTTGAAAAATCGGAAACAATATACAGAAATTTCTAAAATAAACATTAATACCAAAAAAGAAGAAACACATGCATCGAGAAAACGTATAGTTAAATATGGAGTCCCGCAAGGGAGCGTATTGGGTCCTTTATTATTCATTATTTATATAAATGACTTGCCATTAGTAACTAATTATCCTGTATCACTTTTTGCCGATGATAGTACAGTCACTATTAATTGTATAAATAAAGATAGGTATGAACATGAAATTAATAATACAATCAAATCAATAATTAACTGGTTAAATAACAATAATCTAAAAATCAATCTTGAAAAAACAAAGATTATGTTCTTCAGTCAACGTTTAGAAGCACCAATTATTAATGTTAAACACAAATTGACTGATATAGAAAGGGTAGATACAGCTAAATTTCTAGGCGTAACTATTGACAAACGTCTGAACTGGAAGGCACACACAGAAGAATTAAATAAAAAAGTATGTTCTTCTGCCTATGCCCTCTATAAACTAAAACCTATTATAAGCACCAATGCGCTTATGACTGCCTACCATGGTATTGTCGGCTCTATATTGAGGTTTGGAGTTATATTTTGGGGAAACTCTACTAATAAAGAAATGATTTTTAAGTCACAAAAAAGGTGTATTAGGGCTATGTTTGGATTGAAAACAACCGATAGTTGCAAACAGTATTTTATTAATTATAACATTTTAAGTCTGCCTTCCTTATTTATTTATGAAATGGCAAATTTTATACAAACCAATCCTAACCTATTTAAGAAACTATCAGACGTTTCTATTCGTAATCGACGGGATAATAATAAATTACGCGTACCAAGATCAACCACGGCATTGATGCGTAAAAGTATTTTTTGTTTAGCACCAATCATTTATAATAAAATCCCAAAACCTTTAAGACAAATGCCTACTGCTCTGTTTAAAATACACTTTAAAAAATATCTCATAGCCAAATGCTATTATACCGTATCGGAATTTTTAAATGACCGCAATTAATTAAATAGATTCTTGTAATTACGATTTTTTCACAATTTGACCCTAAAAACCATTTAATAATTTTTTCCCTCCCCTCTTTTAAATTAGCATTAGGATTAAGTTATTAATATCAGTTTGTTGTGTACTCAATTTTATTATTATTTTTTATTTTTTATTTTATGGTTTATCCTAAACCTAAAATATGTTGTTTTGTACGCCATTTATGGCAAAACATGCAGATCTACCTGTTATTTTAAGACCTCGCACATATTTTATTTTTGTGTATACTCATGTTTTACAATAAATATATTCTATTCTATTCTATTCTATTCTATAGAGTGCCCATCGCGGTCACTGCGGTAGTTAGTACCTACAGTTTTTAGTTAGTAAGACACGTTAATCATTCAAGTTGTCGACAGCTTGAATGATTTGGGGGGGGGGGGGGGGGGGGGTGTCATGACCCCCAGGACCCCCCCCCCCTCGGACCGCGCCTGTCGAGGATAGCTGTTTGCTTAATTGAAGATTGAGATACCTACATAAGTATTGTTTGAATGAAGACTACGAATAACCGCGCAGTCCCTAATTAGTGTCAGACCACACTATGACTCTAGCGAAGGTTTCCTTGTTTTTTCCAAGAGTATCGCTTGCTAATGATAATGTGCGCGTACAGACTGCAGTACAGTCGATGTAAGCGTGTATAATAAAAGCAATTCCACCTACACGTTGTCGGTATGAAATTGGTGTTGCAATAGACGCGATGTCGCCGCTGCCAAATTACCGGCGTGTGTTGAACCGCCCTAACAATTACACCACTGGCCTTTAATGTTTCGTCGTTGTAATAACCTGATGTTTTTGTATTAACTTTTATTGTTATTGCTGACAATACTCTTGTACCAATAGAAGAGGGTTACATGTCTTTACTACTTTACATTTTTATTAATTTTTCTACACTGGTATAATTAGCTGGCAAATATGTATATCTTTACAATTCCATTATAAATACCACAGTAATTTACTTAATCGTATAAGTAAAACACTCGTTCTTACATTTCTATACAAGTTTATGAAGGTTTATAACAAGTTTTCGATAAGCATTACTGGCATACCACTACATAAAACAATATTCTATAATACACACCACAAAGGTACATCACGCAAATAGCGCAATAAATATACGATAAATTACTATCGGGGTAATGAAAGTGTAATTCTCGTAGTCGGCTACGGTGCGACGGCGTAGCACGCGACGACAGCTGATATCGGCTTAGCCGCGTAGGCCTGTTAGTTGGCAACTGCTACGAATGCACGAGTTGCCAGCGTCTAACGGATAAGCCCACTGGTTACACACGTGGCAAGACAACTACCTACATACGAGTACATACGCAAATTGTAAGGTACACTCGACATATACAACAAACGTACAATCAAGCTGATACAGTAGTTGGGCTGAGTTACGCTCTTAATAGGCGGAAAATTATTTTATAACCCATAAAAGATTTTACACGCATGCATTACAAGGTGATTATAATAAATGTATCAGCGGTTACGATTATAAAAACAGGTGGGATGTTGGAAATATAAGCATGCGATGAAGTTCTTTGGAAACAAGAACTGAAACTTTCCATCAACCGTATGTGAGTTATAGTTATAGTATAATAGTATAAGATGAAATGTGTTATTAAATACCTATCCATGTTTGGCCGATATATACGTTCATTATACGTCTAATTATGTCGCTACATGCTTGTGTCTAGACGTGTAATTGTAATAACAGATGGCAGATGCAATCGGACAGGTGTAAAGCGAATACAATCGGTGTCTAAGTGTGAAACATTGCCTGGCTAATCAGGCGCACAGTAAGCGCATATCAATGCGGCCAGGTGTAACAGCCAGATAATGGCGGCTAACTATTGCGTACTTGATGACTGTACCGCTTGATATGGCAAGCACTGCAATAACAATACTATAAGAGGTGTTGAAGTTATTAGAGATTGTGCGGAAACTTGCGGCTGTGCGGTCCTACACTTGATGGCTCATATCTACCTATGTTACTATATAAAGTTATACCATACTTACGTTTTAATTATCTACATTAAATATGCCAGTCCCCTCTACATCAAAATGAGCGGTAAAGAACCGGCTTCATACATGTCAAAACCGGCCAAGTGCGTGTCGGACCACACTTAATAAAGTTTGAAACATTGTAGTTAAAAAAAACATGTTCTCCCATTATATGCCAACTGCAAATATAAGTTTTTACGCACAATATTGAGAGATTTATCATGTTATTTTAAGACCATAGACTTCTTATAGGTTTTCCTGTAATCTATAAGTACCTATAGAAGTATTTGGTGTACTTTTTTCAAAATTATAGTCAATATGTCAATTTTTTTTTTTTTTCATAAATGACTAAAAACATTTGTTTTTAAAATTATAATAAACTAGCTGCGCCCCTCGGTTTCACCCGCATAAGTGAGAATATCGGGATAAAAGGTATTCTTTGTCCTTCTCCAGGTCATGCTATACCAATGTGCCAAATTTCATCTGAATCCGTTCAGCCGTTTTAGCGTGAGAGGGTAACAAACAAACAAATGAACACCAAACAAACTAATTTTCGCATTTATTATATTAATTAGGATATTTGTAACTCTAACGGTAAGCCCTTTCATTTGATATATAACACGGTAGAGTATGCAAAACTTTATTTTTATTTTAACCTCCCAAAAGTGACCCCCTCAAATTTTTCCATAAAAACATATTTATTTACGTTACACACCCGTGTTTGGGTCACAGAAATTCATATGTGTACCAAATTTCAACTAAATCGCTCCATTAGATTCGGAGCAAATTGGCTGTGACAGACAGACAGACAGACGGACAACACAAATGAGTGATTCTATAAGGGTTCCGTTTTTACAGACTAACGTAACCTAAATGAATGCACAAAATCTTTCCTGGAAAATGCTTTACCTACATGATTGTGAAAAGCATACGAAATTCTTAACAGTCGTTTCTGAGGTATTGCGAAGTTTCGAGCACACAAAAAGAGGGACAAGTAATTTGTAAAATATTTAGTGACTTATTACAGTTCTCAGGAAAGTTGAGTTTCCCAAAGGAAAAAAAACACGTAAATAGGTACAAAGTGTTGTATTGAATTTCCAGAATAATATCTAGTTTGTAGTTATTTCGCTAAGCGGTTTGTGCTCAACAATAACTGCGCCAAATGGAATAGAGGAAAGGATAAAAGCACTACTTGACGTAAACAGAGTAGGTACGCCTCTCAGGTAACGATGTTTGCGAATCTTCTTTAACGCGAGCACAATGCTTTGCAGGTGCATTGTGCAACCTGATATACAATATATTATTATCTATCCTTCATTTGACACATCCATCTTGTACTTTACTTATCTGAAACGTATGTCGTAAACCGCCAAATCGGTAGCCAATAACGCATAAATCACGTGATCGATGCGCGCCTGTTTTCTGTATGTTCGTGATGCTATTTTTGCCGACCGGCAGGCCAATCGTTTTTCTATGAAAATTTCGACAAGAAGCGTATTGATACACCTCATTGAATTTTACTACAGGCCGCTTTGCTTGCTATACTCCTGTATTCATGTATCAACGGTTAGTTAATAGCCAAACATAGAGATGAGAAGGTGTGAGCATATTAATGATTAACATTCTGAAATCATGAACACATAAAAGTCTAAATTACACTTTGAATAACACAAATAGGCACGTCCTTTGACGTTATTAGTAACAATACAGTCATCAAACAAAACAAAAGAGAGTTAATTGAAGAGTTCGTTGAGCTGGTAAGTAACGTCATTTGTCGAGCTTGATGTCGATTCTTCTCTGGAGCTGTTGTACCTATGTCTCATCCACGATCGCTCACTCAAGGAGGTTGTGATGGGCCGAGCAACGAGTGCACACATCACACCCAGGTTGAGTGAGTAACCAGGAATGAGGTTAAGAGGTCTTCTGATGCCAGCTTCTTTCTTGATGTTGGGTTACATATTAAGTTGTACATAGACGACAATTTTTGTACAGTTTAGAATAGGAACAGTAATAATATAGAGTTGCACAATAATTTTTGCAGAAGACATTTCTGGGATATAATCTTAGTACATACAAACCACGAACACATAGAATTCGCTGACCGATCATGACCTGTTGCAAGAAATATCCCTTCTTAATATTTTTGTCCAAAAATTCGACACCGCAACAAGAATTATGTTCAAATCATTGTATAAATCCATAAGAGCGATATCGGCGCTTGTTTGATGGAGCGCCCAAAATAGCACGCTGTAAAGCTCCGCTTGTAAACCGATCGAACGTCTTACTCCGACTATTTCGGCCTCAACGCGAGGAACACGATGTTTTCATAATAAACACTCTTATAGCTTTCACCTTCGAGTCTTTACCGCTACTTGCTATTCATTAGCTACATATTAATTTATTATCTTCTGTTACGGATACCCCACTTAATGCCCCACTTTGCCTTGTCAGTTAAAATTGTATACAAAAGTACGAAGTAAGAAGATAGATGAACTGAAATACACGTGTACTTGTAAAATAAAGATATAAAATACATGGCTTTGTTTATTACATCTTTGTTCGGCAATAAAACACAAACAGTTTTATGTAACACAGCGACAGATTCGATTTATTTATTAACTACGTAAGTAATGCCACACGCGGCCAACGTTTTATACGGCAAATAAAATTGTATTGTAAAGGGGTGCGGTTCGAAGGCAACGCCATCTATTATTTACAGTACGCACTGTGCCCGGCCTACCCTCGTTTACATCACAATTAATTTAATTTGCTTTTTCACAGGCTTCTTCCATTCCCTCATTGTGACGTGGAGGGCTGAGGGCGTGAATTTTCTCGTGATTTGGTAACGGAGGCGGTAATTAGAGCAATTGTGAGGTTTCTCCATTTGTTTTTAACTGTTTATTACCGCGCGCGGTTATTTTGAATGTTCCTAGAATTAGCTTAATGTTTGATATCGCTGTAACTTTGTATTAACACTTTGTTTTTGTGAAAACGAGAGGTTTGAGAAAACAAGATTCACTGATTCCTTTTGATACTTTAGTTAGTAGGTATTAATTAGTTAGCGGAGTTTCGCGGTAGGTCCGCTACATGTAAGGCGAGCCGACGGAGTGGAACCCGAGCCGTGCGGCGAGCTGGCTCGCTGTCGTCGTATCGAGTGTCGCCGGACATGCGCGCGCGACGCCCGGAAGCCGCCCACGAGCGCACTTCCGTTCGCAATACATCCGTCTGACATCTGTCATCGAACTGATATGATAAGGCTTCCTGGACAAAAGATTACGCCCGAGTTAAAATAAAATAAATAAATTAATATTATTAATACACTTTTAGTTCGTAGGCACTTACTTAACGTTCAATAACATAGACGTAAACTAAGTTGTGATGGAAATATAAAGTAATAATCTTAAAATATAATTTCTAATGAGTTGTTATCATGAAACTCCAACGTATGCACCCACTCGTTGTATTTTCATGAAATTGGCTCTTGAAACCTACGCGGGGATATAACTGACTCTTGTATCAATGCACGGTCTTCGATAGGTTCGTCTATTTCATTTATAGATATTCAGTAAAAGAAAATTAAATCTATTCATAGTGAGTTTTATATTTAGCAGGTAGGTATATTAGTTATGTGAGTGTTCAAAGTAAAACACGCTGTATGATATACTTAATGTCAATGCAGCTATGCGTTGAGAACAGTGCAAAGTTGGTGTAAATCTTGGTCTCAGTGAGCCGGGATACAGTTTAAGCACGCGCTCGCGTCACCGCGTCGTCGCCTTCAATCTAACTTTGGCCGACCGTCGCCTGTCCGCTACACCCCTGCATAATGAAATGGGGACTGTCCTAGAATTCACAAAGTTACCCGATACTCAATAATTACATCCATGTTCCATGCTCCTTCATGTCAACGTTCAATATTCTAAGTATTAAAATGTTTAGTGCAGTTTTTACACGAGATTTTCCCGACCTTTTTATGCGCTCCGCCCTTATCTAATGCGTCGTAACATTTATCTAGTATCTGTCACTTAAAGCCTTTGCTCTCGTGTAAACGGGCGACCTTATTTTTTGCCGAAGGGCCGGAGCTATCAGTTGGTCCCGCGACACAATATTACCCTGCACGGCGATGTATCGCGCTGGAATCACGTCATCGTTCACTTGCTGCCAGGGCGTGGCTGCTCAGCGTGAGCTTGCGGGAAGTGGGCATAAAGCTACCGATAGATATGCGCTGTTACCGTCGTCGTCGATCACACCGCCATCATGTCATCACAAAACTTTAAAACTGAATCGTACAACATTTTGCAAAACCTTGGAAACGTGCTCTATGTGATTTTATAGGTTATGTTTAAGCGAAAAACTATTTGCGATAATTTTAAGAAGCTAAAACTTGTTAGGGAAGTAGATGATTAAATTACATAGTCATGTGCTATTTTTACTGATCAAAAATTAACAGTTCAGACTGTCTTATGTGTGTACTAGATTAAAACATATATACACAATACAATAACTAATCGTAACCCAAATTAATACCTACTGGCAGTGTCGCCAACTAAGCCGAGTGTACACTAGTATGTATTATATCGTAGCGAACATATATAACGCGTCTGTTATAAACGTACAAGGGACATCTGCACGGAGCCTTATGAATCCAGAGGGTGATGGATGGATCGGTCTGAGCAGAACCATGCATATAGTCGATTATATGTCGTTTATAACTAACTAGCTTTTGCCCGCGGCTTCGTCCGCGTGGATGTCGGAAAATATCCCATAGGAGCGAATTACCGGGATTAAAAGTAGGGTTCTTTTAATGTGTTAATCAAGGTAAACAATGTATAAATTCCGTAATATTTTTTTTTCATATAAATCTCTTGGTTTGCGCGGCACACGCCAGGAAAGGTCAGCAGGTCCCAGCCGGCATGATTTTTCCGACTTCTTTAACAATCATCGTCATATTTCAGCCAAATTACACAAAACTTTAATGAATTATACACTTAAACCGTAAAAAATATTTCGGTAGTTGTTGAGTTTATCGCGTTCACACAGCCAGACGCAGCGAGGGACGTTGTTTTATAAAATCTAGTGATTTATGTCCTTGTATAATAAAGTTGATCCATCCACAACGAAATTAAGCAAGAATAGGTATATATATTAGTATGCAGCTAAGAGAAGTTACAAAGGGTCTTTAAAACATTATCGCAAATCGCATTTAATAGGGAATTTCTCTAACCAATTAGATATTCAGCTGAAAACTTTAAAAGAGTAATTTGTCGAACGTTTCGGCTCACCCTTTTGCGTTGAATGACCTAGAAAAATAAGTTCTATCTCTCTCTGAATGGCCGCGAAATGAAGTAAAGTTTTAAGACAAGCTGTCAGTTTCACGTAAAACTGACGCGGACGTAGAGTTGGAAATGTTCAGAAAAATCATATTATATTATGTTTAATTTGAAATTTCTTCCAATTTATTGGGACATTTGACAGCGGCCGTTAGAATTTTGCCAGAAAATAAAGTGGGTTAAAAAACACAACCATAATCTTAAACATAATGTGCTACAAACAAAGCAGTAGCATCTACAACTTTGTAGAAAGTCTTATACTGTTCACGATTACATAATTTTAGGTATCGTGTTGTCAACGAGGAGGAAATGAGCCAGTTGATTATAATGCTGCGATGGCACGCTACCAGAGGAAAATTCAGACGCGCGCCTTTAGCAGATCGTATCGACAAGACGGCAGGTTAATGATGTGGTCGATCACCTATCGTTTACTCACCCGTGAAGGGACAATGTGGCGATATGAATATATAAAAAAGATTACTCGGCAAACCCGCTTGGTCGTGTATCAGTACAGTACATAATGTAAGAGGTATCTAGTTGTTACATTTCGTACGTATACTTTTAGCGTGTATCTAATGGTCTTACATACGTGTATGGAATAGGTGCGTACATATAGGCGACACCACGACAGAGCACTTAGCGGAGCCGCGCTGAGGCGGGGTCGCATCAATCACAACACAATTTTATATCAAATGTCGCTCTCAATCAATTTGTGCCAGGATCGTATTCCCCACTATACTGCCAACCAGTGACGTTCACCTTCCCTCTATAAGTTTTGTGAAAGGGGATGATACTGCCACAGGTATAACTAATGTCTTGTTTACACAGCAAAATGTATTGGGAAAAAATAGATGGCGACGGAAAATGGTATACGATCATAATAAAATACGTTGTAATATAATAATATATTGCATACATAACATTACGCCTGCATTTCGTTGAAGGCTTAGGCAGAGGTGTACATATAGTACACCCACATTTCGCCAGTTATGTTTAAGTTCCATGTCATAGGGGGCGAGCCTATTGCCATCGATCAGGTACAAATCCAGACTCCGGGCTGCTACTGAGAAATTCCAGATGGAAAACCCAATAACCCTTTGCCCGACCCGGGAATCGAACCCGGGACCACCTCATGGTCAGCAGTAGTGCTTGCGACCACGAGACCCACATAAGTGTGTTGATCACAGACTGTACATACGGGACCTACATAAGTTGTACGAAAACCATTTCACTCACTAGATAATGCTCTGCGAAGCAGTTAAAAAAAAAGATGAAATATATGTGAATTCTATGATATTGGCCCAGTTGTTTGGTTAGTTTCTTTGTCCTTTGTTTTAGTTAGCGTACCTATCGGTAACTAGAGACTAACCAATCGTAGCGTCACACAAATGTGAATGTTTTCGTCCGATATTATATTCTCTGTTGTATTTTCCTCAACACGCTCAAATGACTAATATCGGATGACGTTGTAACGTGGCCTGAGGTGTTCTGCTGGCCACGGACTAACTTTCCTAATGGATGGCGTAGTTTTGAGGAAACCACTAGAGATAATTAGAGAGTTAGCCGCTCGCATGACTGTTCTTAATTGATCGAGACATTCTTACGTCACAACAATTCTACATGGCAAATTATGTTCGGTCTATCGTTTCATTAATCTACGGTAGGAATATTATGAAGGCAACATTTTGAACAATTTGAAATGCAAATATGTTTCAATTTCTTGCGTTGAATCATACTTGTTTCCAGAGTGTATTAATAAGAAATTACAATTCCTTACGATATGAGTAGATCGAGTAAGTTATGGGTAGGTATGAGTGTTGCCACACAAAGGCGATTGTTTATAAAACAAAACAGCCGCGTTTCTTGGTCTTGCAATGCGTATTGAGAGACTATGAAAATAATGGTCTATTAAAGAGCTAGGCAGCTCCTTGTGCCTAGTGCTCTATTGTTCTGTAGTCGGCATTGCACTCGCGTGCATGGAACATCTACCAGGAAAATAGCGGGTAATGATTCCGCTACATACTAATTGTTGACAGTATTTTTCTGGATACCGGTCCAAAGTTACGTGTTTTGAATTAATTTGTTGACGTCGACTTGAGAATTAAGACTAGGTACCCGAGTGCTTACCGACGACGTTACAATAAAAAAACATCACTTAAGACGATTATAAATTCTATGGAACTGTTATTGGGTGTTCATATTTCGACCGTTTTTAATTAATTTTCGCGTTTATTGCCTGATTGTAATAACGAGAAAATGGCTATTACGACTCTTTATTTTAAATCCAGTTGGGCTCAGTATACGTCTCCATTAAATAAGAATGCATGTATTCACAATCATTCTTCTCTAAATAAGGGCAGTTAAATCTCCTTTATAAAATGTTTTATGGTTCTATAAAGCCGTTACAGCCATAAATGCTTGTAATATGTGCCTTATTTTATAAGGAATACGTGCTACGGCCTTTATATACGCCTTTTTCTTCTAAATTCCTGTATCTTTTTAGAGCTTCAACGTTCAGATTATAGAAGCGTTGCTCGGTTGGTTGTATTGAGCATCTTCATTAAGCGCTATGACTTTTTTTCTGATATCAGGGTGAGAGTGACAGGCAGGGGGCGGGCCGGACGTGATAAAGTATCTTATCATCTGCTATCTAGCCAAAGGGAAGCCACTCAATCGATAACTGAATGAAAATACTTGTGTATTATGGGAACATAATGCGAGGAGCTATTATGATTGTTCGGAATGATAACCGATTTGTGTGAAATGAAGTTTGTATTTAAGTATGTGCATATCATTTAATATTTTACGGAACAGGGAATGGTTTTTACTGCTAGTAAAGTACCTAAGTTTTAGGAAAGTTAGTTAATTGATTTCCGTTATTAAGTACTGTTCAAAGAACATATTAAACGTTAGCAGAATGTTATATAAGTTCAGTTCAGTGAATTGTCAAGTTAACACGCGTGTCAATCCTAATTCATGTAGATTTATGTCTGTGAAGATTATTATACAAAAGCATACCTAATTGTGTAGATTAGTGATACATCCGTGAATAGAAATTTATTGTACGGTTACTGTCGCTTTCTGTGACAAGTTTAAATGGTCTAATGGAATGGATGTTGTCACTGATTGGATCACAATGCGCGTGAGTGGAGAGTGCTCGAGATCACAAGTCAAATTGTTGTTACTTACAGATTTGTATGTACGTAATTGTAATGGTGTTACAGTTAAGATTTTGAAATTGCTTTATGTTTATTTCTCGTTTCACAAACAAAATTTCAGATTGAGATAGCTTCTCAATTGTTTAGATTAAATTACTGCATACCTACTTAGTAAGCTACATACGAAAACTTAAAAATATTGAAAAGAAATTAAAGTACTTAAACAAGAAAACTGAGTATGTAAAACGGAAGTATCTAATAAAAAATAAATCAAATAATTTATAAATGCTCCAACTCACCATTTCATAGCCGGCCTCCATTTTCACTTACGCACAAAACCAATAAAAACAAGAATAACAACGTAAAAAATAATACAGTCCGCGCTGCTCGAGTGCAATTGCATTAGGAGATGCGAAATAAAAACGAAAATAAAAGACGGAGTAATAAAACGGCGCGCGTTATCGCCGCGAGACGTACAATTAATGGAATGTTTGATTTGAATTGTTTTGCTTGTTCGTGGCACCAAGAGTGCGTCCGCGGCTCGCGGAGGTTGGATGTGATATGGCAGGAGCGGTACGCTCGCGCCGTGACGTGGGCACGATGCGGGCGGCACGCGCGTGCTGTGCCCGGCCCGACACAGGGCCTGCGCCGTGCCGGGCGGGCGGTTATAAGCGCGGACAGCGGGCGGCGTCGATAAATTATACGATAATATCGCATTACATACCTATTAAAAGCTGCATTTTACATAACTATTAACTGATAAATATTAACATGTGTTTAAGGACTGGCTCTTATCAGTTCTCTCTCACAAAATAGTTTTTGGGTATTTCGTAATATCATTGAAGCCGCTACATATTTTGTTTTGTTGTGGCTGTTAATTTAAAAACATAGTCTTGGCTGTTGGTAGGTAATGCTAGAATTACTCGTGACTAAAAGAGCCGGGAAATAAAGTTCGTCTACGACTTTCGTTAAAGAATAACCTATCACAAACAATATATAAGCAAGAAAAATGCCGATAATGATAATCCTATAACGTATAAGGTAATAAATGTGTGAGTCAGTATCGAGTAAGGGCGTCACAAGGCTTCGGCATAAGTAGCGCCGAATTGTGGCTTCATGTCCGAGCGACGATAATCTAATGATTGTGGTGGGATAGACCCGATATCTAATTATACTTGTAAATGGATAGCTTTAAATACATTAGTTTTTGATATTTGGGGTTATATAGGGATATTACTTTGCGGGAAATTACTGAATCAGATGGATTTTAATTGTGGTGTGATGGACGAATCTTGATCTACTGTTTTTAACTTTTATTATTCGGAGTGTTTAAAGAGGTTTTTTACTAAATGTAAAAGTCAATTTTACAAGGTTGAGTAGGTACCCACCTAACCATAATAATATGAGTAATCGAGTATTGTCACTATAAGAGGATGTGAACATTAGTTGTTTTCAGAAAGTCACTTGTTTTAACAAAAAATATATATATCTGTATTAAATTATGTAAACCAGACGTTTCCTTATATATCTACCTTACATAAAATATAGGTGGAGAGCATTGAGTTACGTATACGTCATATAAACAGGCGTCGCTTAAATTGTAATTTCACGGCTCGACGGAAATTTTCATTGGCGATTAATTCGTGATTTTAGTTCGCGGAGTAGACGCCTCTGGCGGAGGGCGCTCTTAGCATGTCGCTTACGACGTTGTTCAGCTCCCCGATGTCAACTGTATCATAACAATTAATTTGTTTTTGTTTCCCTTCTGCGAGTTTGTAGCTTTATTTAAATCGCACCCGTTCGCTTTTTGTTTCGCGCCCTCGTTAAAAGCAAGGGTTTTGCGTTTTTGATTTTCTCATACAATACTTTTTATCGTAATACAGCGAAATTTTACGAAATAAATTCTAGTGGATATCTAGGTTATTATTACGTACCGGCAATTTTTTGTACTTATTGTTATTTCTACCCACAGAGTAATTTAATAATATTAAATCCTGTTCTTAACATAGAACTTTACCCTCTGCGGTTAAGTTGGCTATAAATAGAGTGAAATATAACTGTGATTAATGACGTTGGTTACTAGGCATGTAAAGCAATATTTCTTATTGTTTCATTTAATTATTCATATTAAGGGCTTATAATTACTGCTCTATACTTCGAACTTTGGATGTTAATACAAAGCTTTCTCTAAGGCAACTGGTAACGGCCATAAGTTAGTGCAGAACAAATTCGATTGTGTCCTTCCACGATGTGTGAACCGCTGTAACTTGTCAGAGGCGTATTAAGGGTTGGAATATGGAACGGTTACGATACTGCCCGCATTCAAAAAACAAAGAGCCGACGGCATTTTCGACGCTGCCGCAAATTGTGACAAATTGTGTTATTGAAATTTATGTCCGGCAGTTTTGAGACATAATTGGATGCGGAGAGTCGGCAGCCATGTTCCCAGAGTGACGTCACGTGCTCTAATGACATTTATTACGGACAGTTCATTGGCGCCGCTCGTCTCCACAAACGTAGTGCTATTTCACATTTGGAAATTAATTTTCGCGGCATTCTGCAGGCCAACGCCCGGCGAGGATGCAATGTCCCGACATTGCTGCCGGAGCGGAGCTTAGCTTCGAAATTAAGTTTGAGTTTTGTTTTTCTAGTAGCTAACTGGATTAGTGTTTTATGGCTTTCGGTTAACTTTTCCAAATTTGTTCAGACTTATTTGGCGTTCAATTAAACTTACTGTTGGTGTTGTTCATAACTGTTAGAAGCTTACCTGTAACAAAAAAGATGAAAATTAATTGGTTATTATAGATAAAACTGTAGAAAAGAGTTATATTTTAAACATTACAATGTTACTCTAATATAAATTAAAGACCGATACAACTTGAGGTGGACAAAAAGGGCGGTGTTCACGTCAGCGTAAATCTGCTCCCAATAAAAGTAATAAATCGTGGAGCGTCGCTTCACAGGTGGTGATTTTTTCTCCACAGCAACAATGCGAAGATTGCGTCTATAAATAACTGCAGTAGTGAGATGGGACAGGACGTCCACTCTGCTCGAAGGCCATTGACTGATTGCCCGGAAAGCAAGGAGCGACCGATAGGTGGCGTTGATTAAATAATTAATCAACTTGGTAACTCTTATAAAACAGTGTGGACAGATATATATTTTATTAGAGGATGTCTTGATAGAAGAAAGTTGTGTGTAAAGGGGATAAAATGTGTTTTTCAACTGGACATGATTATCTCACACATTTGAAACAATGACCAACAAATAACAGTAGGATTTTATAAGAAAAGCCAAATTTCTCAGAGTACTGCCCCTCCAACTTCCAACATCCATATTGCGTTTGAAATTGTTTGTAAGAAAATAAAGCACTTGTAAGTGTGAAGCTGAAATCACGTAAAAAAGGCTTTATCTTTTCAGTAAAACCTCCTCTTTGCGCCATTACGAAACAACGATGTTTTTCAATCATCAATATATCACGTATGTGGGTTGAGAGGATGAGGATCAAACCGAAAACATTGGCGAGGAGGAGTCGCTTTCAAACCTGTCAAATGTGACAGGAAAAAGGGCGGGAAAATGTCACTATAATGGATGTGTCACCGGCATCGTGGCATAACGCGACCCGTTGGCATGCACGGCCTCAGATACACTCCCTGTGGATTAAGTAATACCAGATTTGATGAAAATTTTAATACCTACGGGTAACAAACAACCGCAGATGGAAACCGGAGTTGTACCAGCTGCCTAGCTGACAGTTGTTTTATTTAGAACAAAACAAATAAGCCGGGTTTTCCAGGCACAGATAGCATCAACTTTCGTTTTTAATTTAAAATTCGAATTGACTTTTAAATCGAAACCGACGACACGTTTTCTATGGTACAACAAGTAGAATAAGTTTTCGCATAGATAATGAACTAACTCTTTTTATTACAAGCTTTATATATGAGTATTAGCATGCTTCGTTCGTGTTTGTTTCGCGTGTGTTTTCAGTTACTCAAATTGTCATCCATTTTTGAAACACTTCGTATCCGATTAAGCTGTCATACTTATATAACTACGAAGAAATTTTAAAAATATGATACCATGGACCTGGTCTGATGATGGATCTCGTAGATGGCCATAGGAACTCCTTAACTAAATAAGATAGCGTCGTTGAATTTGAAGTCGTTGGTTTTGTGTTGAAAAGAACTATAGGCCAAGATGGTGTCTAGGGTCTGATGATGGAGCAGGAAAGAGGCCATCGGAACTCCTCAATCAAACAAGATAGCACAATCGTGTTTGAACTCATTAAATATGTTTTGACAAGTGCTAAAGTGCTATTACACTAGTTGGTGTCCAGGACTGATGATGGAGCCGCAAGGTGGTCACGGGCACTGCTCAACCAGACAAGATAGCCCTGTTTTGTTTCGGCAATTTGGATTTATTTTGACAAGTAGGTACGTTATCCCAAAGTGTAGTCCAGGATCTGATGATGGAGCTGAAAGCTCGCCATAGGATTTCCTCAACTAAACAAGATAGCCTCCTTGGGTTGAGTTCGTTTGTTTTGTCTTGTCAAAAACTATAGCCAAAGGTGCAGCCCAAGGTCTGATAATGGAGCCAGAAGGTGGACACAGGAATTCCTCAACTAAATTAGATTACCCTGTTATGTTTGGCCTCGTTAATTTTTGTCGTAACAAAAACTATAGCCTAAGGTCTAGTAGTAATGCTAAAAAATATAAGTAAAAAATCTTTAAAAAAAAAGCTTTTAATTTACTAAGAAGTACTAAATAAAACTTACTACGTACGAACTCAAATATTAAAGTTCTATGTTTAAGTAAGTTTTATTTAGTACTTTTTAGTTAATTAAATGCTTGTTTTATAAAATATTTTTTTACTTATACTTTATTCAGTGTTAACTTGAGTAGGTTACTTTTATTCCGACAATAATAAACTAAAAGTAATTAGTTTATTATTGTATTGACCTATTCGTCAGTCAAAATCAAAATGCAGTTAAGGTATGTTGAAGTAATGTTCTCCTGTAATCAGAATAATGAATGCGATGGCTCTGTGCGATAGTCAATAAATACGGTTCGGAAAACATGTCCAAACATGATGGATGATGGGAGCGAAATGTGATGAAAGATAGAGATAGATGTCTGTTAATAGTCTTGTACCGTCTATGAATATTGAGACTTATCATAAACTGTGAGATATTTTTAAATTGGAAGGAAGTCAAAGATTTCTTCACTCTACCTACACTGATTTTTACCAACATTTTCATCACTATGTGACTTTGGAAAATGCTAGAGGTATCGCTTTTCGAACTCAAATCGAATAAGTGTCGTGCTAATCTAATATACTTATAAGATTTTTATAGGTATGTTCCAAAGCTTTTTAGTTACCTACCGAAACTTATATCATATCAATATTTTTATAGACAAAGGAAAAATAAATAAAATCTCGATAACTACTTTTGCAGCTCGTTCCTAACTTGAATAAATCTGTTTGAAGTAGCATCGTTGAATGGAATTTCATATTCCTCAGAATTTTCCTGAAAATTGGGACATGAGCATTGAAATTCACCGAGGACATCAGTTGATATCATCGAATTGACATTTACCAACGGCCATATTGGTCGTTATCTGTCACCGCCCCCTACGATCCGTTTCACTTGCAACCCGATAGGGGGCGACACCGGGCGGCGCGACACTCGCTCCATAATGGCTACCACGGCCCCTTTTTTATTACTGACCCGCTAGTAAACAGATCATTCGGGTTTGTGGTGTTATAAAAACGAAATTAACTCTGGCCGGTAGATGTCCAGATATCCTCAGTGCTTACTGCCCTACTATTAACATAAAATCGCGTGTCACGCACATTCCGCAGTTTAAAGCGTCTCAAAGACATTACCCGCTCGTGTATTGCCTAGTAATAACGTCCGAAAAGTACATCAACTCAGTAATACTCGCATACTTCCGCTAAACCCGGCTATCATTCGGATTCTCAGGTGCGTTCAGACGCTCGGCGCTCGGGTCAATATGCTGACTTATGAATTCACTAGCTAACATACCAATGCCAGAAATAAGTTTTTCCTTACCTAGTTTGTTACTAACATACCTACTTACAGTTATCGACAAAAGCACGCGCTCATAATAATAAAACTGTTTAGGCATGTGTGGCTGATATGATTAAACGAATCACATTGCTATCATTTCCTATGCGCCATCCGCCCGATGTTCATTATACCTAAGTAGATATTATGACTGAACTGCGGGCACTAGCCAGTAGGCACGTATGCTCGACCACCGCGAGTGGAGCCATTGTGCACTCCGATATTGTGTTAATAGATTAATCCAATCAAAATATTAATTCCACAACGCAGCTCGTTCGTACCTATTTACATTTCAATCGCACGATTTATTCGTTGGATTTGAGATATTCATCGACAATGTTCAGAATCGATTCTATTGGGAGGCATAAATACGCTTTTATAAAGTATGTTGTAATCCCCATTCGGGATGTGTTGGAACTGTAAGGGCTGAAAACATTTCGGCAATATGTAGAAACAGGTGGGATGTCGTTTAGAAAACCAGGTTGCGTGCTTGCTACATAGAAATCTTGGACTCTAAATATCGATTGTAATAGAAAAACTCTAATATGAAAATATATAGATATAATTTTATTGAAAGCTGATCGGCGCCGCAACTAGAGTCAGTACGCAACGTGAGCTTCTCGAGGGCTGCCTTGGGACCCATGAAAACCGCTGTTTAAGTAAGGGTCTAACTGTAAGGATTGCTCGAAACAGCACTTTGTAACACCATCGCTTGACTCGAGAACATTCAACTTACGCTCGAGTGTAATAACTGGAGCACCGTATCGAAGTGAAATACATATTATAAGTAACTGTAATTATATGGATTTGTGGAAATTAGAATTTGGGTTCATAGTAATAAGCATTAAAGCTTTGCCTTTAAAATAATTATACCACTTTAGGTTTAATCATTTTAATAGTGGTATTGAGAGAATTTCTAAATATAAACGCAAATTGTAAATTATCCAGAGGAAGTGTGGCGGCGCGTGCTCGCCCCGACCCGCCCAGGATTAGAGTCCCAGTTGTGCGTTTGTGCTGTTATTCCAGCATTCACGTATAATATCCCTCTATTGTTTCTACTAGAAAAACCTTTTGATATTCGTTTCAAAGCTCGGTGAAAATTAAAATACAAAAATCTGAACACAACTTTTAATTACTAAAAGCTGGTGTCGATTGTCACTTTTACATTTTGCAATTCAGACTATTAACACGAAGCAGGCGGCGATCAAACAAGTTGCTAAAGACATTGTAAGCGGTCATTGGGCTCTACCACAAGACAATTGAGTCCATATGGGACGGCGATAACAGGGGTTAGCATATATGAAATGAGTCGGGGTCAGTGCGCGCTCTCAGGACTCAATATTTGCGCTGCAATACAACCTTTATTGTGAGGATCAACACGGCCGGCCAACATAGGCGTGGAACGCCCCGCACCGTAACCTTTTAATGAATAGGCATCAAATCACGTGAAACTTTTGAAGCTTATGAGAATTTAGCTATTTCCACAAATTGTGTTAGACAGTATCTACACAGCTCACGAACTTACTTGCAGAAAACGAGACAACATTTTTCTAGTGCCATTTGTTGAAGTCGCGTGGGATTGGATGATATTACGTCTGTGTGACGAAGACGAGCATGCAGCGGCGCACTTCGCAACTGCACCGACGACAGCTGCTCCTCTTTATTTGATTTCCAACTGCACGAAGGAGCATTCAAGTTTTATGTCAACGTTGCGACACATTCCAACATTTGGAACGAATATCTTCTCTAATGAGGTTTCAGATTTCTAGTTAGAATTCGATTTTATATCTGTCCACATGTGGCTTTCTCATATCTGCATTTTTATCCCCATGCTGCCTTTACATTTTTTACCCTTATCGCAAGCAAACGTCGTAAGTGCGTTCACATAAAGTTTCTCGTGCGTTTTCCCGGAACCTATTTTGTATTTGTTGTGTTACATTCTGGTACAAAAATGATACTGTTATGTTTGCTTTAGATATTGGCGCAGGAACCCTGCGTAAAAATCTTAGTGTTTTGCTAGTTTTCATGTTTCGCCACTATTATCGTGAATAGGACTTGTTGAACACTTATAGATCGCTCGAAGGTCCACTGATAGTCCAGGAAATGGTTCCGAGATAGGTATAAACATTAAAACCTTTGTTGAACAAACGTGGGTCGCGAATATCGTGCGTGAGCAATATCGTTTGGGACAGATGTTGAAGGGCGGGGATGTTTGCGTCTGTGCCTCGGACGGTCAACAGCGGCGGCAAACACGCGTGCGAACGCTCATGTGTCGAGCGAATGGCACGCTTGTTGCTATTTTGTATCAATAGAACTTGTGACGCGTTCAATGCGTTAATTTGCGTGCTGTACGTTTTGCTATAATGCGGCGCTTTGAAGTGGTTTTCACCTGATTCATGTTTGTGAACGCTTTGCAATGCCGCTTTGTGCATGCCTACTTTAACATGTTATAGCTAATATTGGTTTTAGTAATTAGTTCGTAGATGCGAACTGAAGTAACGTGTGTGTAACATGTGAAATCGTGTGGAGGTGGTTGATTTAAACAAATTTTCATGGTTTTCATAAGTTAGTTTTCCTATTGTTATCCTTAGATCTAACTCGTTAATGTGTCTTTATGTGCCTACCTAGATCCGAGATTTGGATATACTTACTGCACCGAGTACTAAGTGCTACAAATAAAAATAAACGATTTACAGATATAACTTGTTCAAAAGTTGTATGGAACTAATAATATTAGAAACCTTTAGTACCAAAATCTATAACAATGCTGCACTTAGTAAAGTAGAAAATTTCCACGGTTTAAGATAAATTCACATGAGCTGCTCGCTAGTTGATAAGCAGCATGCAAGCACCTCCATCGGAGCGCATTTATCATCGCGGGTTCAAAGGTCCAATACAATAACCTTTAGTACATCATGAGTGACAATTTTTGCATCGCCGCCCCGCGAGCGAGAACATACTGATAATACTAAGATACGTCGGTTTTGTACATCGTATATCATACTTTATAAGTTAGGGATTTTAAGGATGTAATTATAGAGAATTTTCTCAAAAACCATCTCAACCACCCATATTTGAAGCAATATCATATTGTAAGGTTTTGTGTGTGGTAAGAGAATTCCATATTTCTACAATTATAACGTAAAACAATTCACAAACGGACATACAAACATTTGGATGCAAGGAATTCTGTAATACCAAGTCCATAAAGCAGGGAGCAGATAACTATAATTCCTTTTTCAAATTGCAGCGCCACGACGCCCTGATGGAGATTCATTGAAGCTGCACATCATTTATCAAGCCAACATTTCTTACTCAGTTTTATATCGCACAACCCTAGATTTAAACTTTATTCCACTCACTCGTTAAAGCGCTGCATACTATGATTGCACTCTTATTATTTGGGGCTTTTTGTGCATCGCACACAAAACAACGAATGAGTTTTTTTGCTTGTTGACTTTTCAATTTAAGTCTTGGATTTCTGCGTACTCAAACCAAAATATTAAAAGCGAGTTTCAAGTTTTGTTTTTGGCTGGGCGGAGTAGTGATGTCTCGGGGGTAACGGAGGTCCACTATCTAAATGGATTTAGGTGGCAATCTGAGCCACAGTTCCGCGGGAAATAATCAATAGTAGGCGCGGTAGTGTGATGGCGGAGGAGTTGCCGCTGATCACAGTTGTTTGTTTTATTTCCGCAGGCTCGTTTGGCCCCGCACTAGAAACAAGTTCGCGTATATATACGAGTACGTCGTCATTTGATCAAATTGACTTTTGGAGTGACAGCTGCCAAAATCTTCGCGTGCAACGAAGTACAAAGGAAGTATGAAGTCCATGAGTCCTGTGCTATACCTACTTACAAACGGTTCTTATAATTTGTTCCAAGCACAAGGGTTCCAAGGCTGAACTCGCTGTCTTGGTTTTGTTTGATGAATTTCAGGTATTTATATTGTGGCATCTACATCGCCACATGCGAACTACGCATCAAAGACCTGACATATATAAGACTATCCGACATCAATCGTTGGGCAGTTGCCGGCCAGACACAACACCCGTCTGGTCAGAGGATCCTCCCTTTTCTAAAGAGGATGAGTGAACTTTACACCCTGTTCCTCATACCTTTAAATGTAATGTGGCAAACATCTTTTATTTTTGACTAAATGTACGGTAGGTTACTTCACTTCCGTCAGTATCTTTACTTTATATTATTCTTGTTTGAAGCTTATTATGACATTACAAATCTTATAAGTTGGGTATTCTCCATAAGTTTTATAAGATTTATTACACAATAAGAAACAACCGCGGAAACTTTCGTATTTGAGTTTTGTTTCCTCAACAATATTAAAACAGCGATATACAACTGCGAAGTATTGAAAAATCTGAGGCGGAAACATCAGTTCACGAAATACAAAACCGGCACACGAAAGAAGTTGTCCGTCGTAGCCGCGGGGCCCGGGGCCACCAGCAGTGCTACAACTTCGCGCTGCCAACTGCTACGCGCGTAGACTCGTAGACCCGCCGCCGTCGCGTAGCCATGTTAAACTTTGAGCTACTTAGTTTTATTTCACACCCAATTTATTCCCGAGTAGCAATCTAAACGCGATAAACGTAGTTCGTTCTTGCTCTTTTATTACCTACCTGTGGGGTTACTAACTCACCATAAACGTTTGTTCAATTTAATTCCGATCTAAATCTTGAATTCTAAAAGTGCAAGCTGTTCATTAAGAACTGGCTAATTCGAAAGTTTCTACAGCTGTGAGTTCCATTGTAATGACTATATCTTTTCTAGCTTTAGTGGAGCGGTTCTTGTGTGCTTGAAAGTAATAAAAATAATAACTGGCAATGTCGTAAAGCATAAAAAACATAAAGACGCAATATTGGTTTAAACATAAAACCGCGGTTGATGTCTAAAAAACCCTTAAAAGTAGTATCAGTCCAATTTCCCTATTGGGGCTCAGAGTGTCACCGCATAAAATAAAAATACCTACATAACAGCCACCCCTTACCCGTGCGGAGCAGGAGGCCCGCGGGGTGCGCGGGTGGTACTTGTAATAAAAATTCGTTAATACTTTATTTACTGTATTAGTACACGTACGAGTATTTTCGCTTCATATGAAACGATCAATAAACCTATGCGTCTTCAACTATTTATTAGGTTTGTGCTACGCTTTTCCTTTACGGAACCAGTAAGGCTTTCAGCGGAAACGTGACGTCGGATATATGGCGGAAGGTCAAAACAACATGTCTGTAATTTATGAGGCTGTTTAAAGGTAAGCAAGTGATTTACATAAGTCTATTTTATGTCTTGTATCGGAAAATGAAATGAAAAAATCTTAACCTACCAGACAGCTTAATTACGTTTTAATATCCAAAATAAAGATCCTTTACAAGCAAGATTAGGCGGGTTTAAAAGCATTAGGGGTTCAGCAAACAATGCAGGCGATTATCTAGTGAATGGTTGTCAGCAGCATCGGTCTCGGAGTTATTGTAATATGTAAACGAGTCCCGCTCCCGTCCGGCCGTCCGCACTTAATTGTCCTCGTCAATATTAAACTTAAATGTTTGTCATCCCTGCCATTTGTATAGTTAGGAGCCTGATAGTGGGGATTAAAAAGGTATTTACCTTAATACAGGTGTTGTAAACACGCTGGTAATTAAATGTCATATTTATTTTCACCTCGATGTTTATAACTAAAATAGCAGTCTCCGAGAAAGGAGTAGGCAGAACTAGGTATTTTGGTAATTGTCAATTACACTCATAGAATCAACAACTACTGCAACCTAAGTAGTTGCATCTACAAATATTGTTTTTTTTAATAAACCTGTTTTTAATTTTTTGTCAGGTAAAACGAGTAATTGGTCATTAGAGTATTGGAAATGTATGGAATATCTAGAAGCAGTATAAAACGCGCTATGATACACTCCTTAGACGATACTCCGATAGTTACTAATAGAGGTATAGAGTTCATTCAACTTTCATTGCCTCGTTAGATGGCTCAGACTGAAAATTTCCACGACAATAATTTTTCATTTTCAATAATGTTACAGACCTTTCGAATCACTGACTAATGGCGAGGTAATATTTCAAGGAGATATAAAATAAAGCAATCTGTTAGATTTGTGACCTAAAATGAGGTTCTTATTATTGTTCATATTGTTAAATACAAACGGATTTTAAGAAGTAGAAAATCTATGAATGATACATTTTGATTGTGTTGCCGGGTAAACTTGCGGCTAGTTACATGGCCGGCACACCGCAGGTGTCTGGCAGCAGGTGAGCACTAAGAATGCTCAGTATCCATGACTCAGCGCGTCGTGCCAAACTACTTACTGAATACATTTTCTACCAACCTGACGTCAGATTCTTTGCGTTTCTTTTATTTGTCTGATGCTGATGATATACAACTTTTATTTCACCTTTTGTATGCAAGTTTTCGTGCAGCGCCAAAATTTAATTAACTTGTTTGCTGAGTACCAAAAAAACCCGCCATTAATGTACTTAATTTGACAATTAAAATTTAATTTGATTTCGGCTGCGCGGCCTGCGGGCGCGGCTACACCTGCAGGTCCAAGTAAAATGAAGTAATTCGAGTCGTTGCGACACGTCCCCGGCATTACTTACCATCTAGCAACAATTTGTTTTTTCCCACCCTCGAGAGAAACTCGAGCAAGCGCGCCCTGCTTTTTAGTCCCAATTTATTCTTCCAATAAACTTTTCCGCTTTGCTTTTTGCACGGAAAATGTGCCTAAAATATTTAAACAGTTTATGTTTTCGTTCACATCCTTATGTTACTGCTTATGAGCTCAGTATGACTCGATGATACCGTTCGCAAACTCTTAATGCCGTTCGTGCCCATCTAAGTTACGTAGGCAGAATCACGAAACAGTATGTAAATAATCTGAAAACTTTGTTTGCAAAACCGGCCCACAAAAATGTTGCTATTTCATTTGATTGTTTTGGAGCGTCTGTCGTAAAAGTACTTGTACAAATTTTAAGCTTACGGAGAAATTGGAGAGTTTTTCAACAACTCGAATTTGAAAAAAGGAAGACGGCAATCTATGACAATTCGTATTTGAGGGTACCTATGCGGAGAACGGCTGTACGCCCAGTGGCTCGCGACTCTAACGGGCCGTGACAATCGCTTCCATGCTAAATGTCATGGTGGCCATTGTTCTACACCGCCTCCCTCACCCCTTGAGTTGCCCGTGCCACCCTAACTTTCCCTACTGAAGCACTGGCATTTATTCCCCACACCCTTACCTCCGTTAATGAAAAATGTAGGGCTCGGGATATTGATTATAGTTTTTACTCGTGTTTGCTACGGTGAAATATTTCAAAGTAATTCTGACGCGATACAGGAAAAGTTTCGCAATTAAAAACTTGAATTAGTGTTAGTCGCTCACGTTGGGATCAAAGCAGAAAAAGGCTAAGTGCGCGATATGTTCACATCATAATCTTCCTTAGTATTTATTATATATATTGTATTATTATTATTGTTTTTTTCTACTACGAACTTGTTGTTTTTTTAAATAGCGAAATTTTAAACGTTGAACAAAATTGGCTGCTTAATTGCACGTCTCTGGCAGTCAGGCGTATTAAAGGAGTCAGTAAGTTTGCGTACTAAAAATATTATGTAAGGTCTGAACTCACGTTAATCAGGTGTAATCACCTTTATTGCCACCTTAAGTAAATTATGACAATGAAATAGTGAATTTAGTGAGTTGAAGTGAAGTAAAAGTGGGGGTGGGGGATGTTAACTTAATATGGCGGGGGCATCACGGCAATTTGTTCGAGACGAACCTCCAGTCTGCCTGAGTGCCGGCAATATCAGGGTTGCCGCCTATTATGATAACCTTTTAGTGTTGTCATGATACAGGGATTTGGAGCACTCGTAAACCAATTTTATCTACGTTTCGCTGAGATTTTTCTAAAAGCTTTCTTTTTGGCATGCCGTGTAACATCAATAGCCCACCGCAGTTACAAAAATCAGGATGTTAATAATAAATGATTCATATTGAATAGTGCCAAAAGAAGTTTTGATAATTTTGTATTAGATAGAGGATCCATTTTTTTGTGCAAGATGATTTACGTGCCTACGTAAATCTGTGTGGAAATGGATTGCAAATTAAAAAAACAATGGAAAACAAATTTTGCGTTTGCCACCCCTAGAATCAACATCAAGTTTACGTTTGCGTTATCGAAGGAAATCGCGCGCAAAGTAATTATAGATCGGTAAGACCTTTAGCTTAAAGCCTGCACTTACCCCGAGACCGATAATATGGTGAACACACACAAACACGGACTGTGTTGACGTCATTCACGCACACACACGAGGGCGCGACAACTTCATTAGGAAGCCATAAGTTGGCGTGAAGAGGCATCACACGATAGACTTATGTACATAGTAAATTGTTGACTCTACTAAGTTATGTACACGATCAAACTAATTATTTTGCATTCTTCGCTGCGTCTGAGTTACGAACATTAAGGTTTTATCTATAATTTTGTGTCCCGGTTTAATTTATTTTAATAAAAACTAGCATACGGCACAATGCATGGTACAATTATTACTATACATAATGTGTCACTTTATACACTTGCAGATAACATATTGTATTCATAATTAATTGTAACAATATTGTTACAGTTTCACATCTCATTACAGGTTATAAAATGGAGCGCAGAATTACCATGAACGTTTAATGCCGCCTCATTATTTATTCATTTATGAAACAAAAACATTTGACTGCATTTGCGAACTGACTGTGTCGACATGAATATTTTTTGCTCGAGAGAATTCTTTGCATTGTATTTTATGCGAGTACTTCGTCTCGTCCATAAAAATCATAAAACGTAGTAAGGGCGGCCCCCATTTGTTCCACTATTTGCATACGATACAAACGAGTGAAGACAACGATGTCCTTTACAAAGATCGTTGGCCGTCGACAATAAAAGTGTATTTGCGAAGAAATTTAATAAAGCGGAAGTGGACTGCTTTTAGGGCGCGCCCCTGAGAGTTCGTGGTACTTCGTACGTAGTCGTAGGTGTACGGAGTCGGTCGTACTGCGGCCTTGTTATGCCAGTAATGGTCATTCATATTTATTTCGTTGCGACGCTGAACCGACGGTCGGCACCGAGAACACGTGTCGGATATCGGCGTTAAGATAAATATTGTCAGCGGAAACGTTATTGTTTAGTTTGTACTTTATTTAATTTGTAAAATATGGTAGATAACGGATTAAATACAATAGCTGTGTGTTGTGTTTGGTGATACGCGATAGTGAGTCACGCTGTGCAGGACTATCAAACTTATGAATTTATGACAGTTATTGGACGTAATTGTTATTTATTGGTAGTTTCACTAATTCGGCTTAATTCACGGCTTCTAAGAAAGGAGAGTTTTCCTTTGAACGTGTAGGTAAACATTTCATTTCCACTATTCAGTCTCCATATTACCAGTATGTAGTTTATCTACTTTAAAATTTTATCAGAGACGAAGTAAACTCGTGGATTTACCTCGTTTTATAAATTCGCGGTATTTGTCTTTTTACGTGTATTGATAGCGTCTTGAAGGAACGAGCTCGTGGGTCTTCATTCTGCGACTGCGATACAACGAACGATTTCGCTTTAATATTATAAATCCTGGGAAATATTATTTTTTAAGGGATGGAATAACGAATTAAGGAGATTTTGTTGGATTTTCAAGGAAATCTGCCTATGTTTAGTTTATATTATAGCATAATGTGAGACGGTAAAATAATGAAAACGAGGATAGATCCTATTTTATATGAGCGTTGTTTAAGCGTTGTTTTCGTATACTTAGATGATTCCACAGCGTCGAGTTTCAAGACATTCCATACGTTTCGATATATTATGGTAATAAATAAAATATATTGAGTGAAGTATTTATTTAAGATTAACAATTCTAGTTTGTGTCGTATAATATTGTTTACATACACCTTTTCCTTCAATAAGCAACTTTCGTAGCACCTTCGTAGCACTTTCGTAGCGTCGTAGCACTCGTAGCACTTTACAATCATACGTCAAGCGTCTTTAAATCAAAACTTTTTATTAAAACCTTATGTCCAAGATCAAGAAACTTTAATCAAGAACTGTCAAATCATATCAAACCAATAATTTCTAACCATTAAAATTTTAATGAACATGATTGATATTATATACTGTGACCATAATGCCGCATTTCTGTGGGTACGAGTATTTCCAAGTATATTTTCATCCAAAGAGTTTCCAACGTTGTTTAAATTTTCTTCAACGTTATCCATGAAGGTTGGTTCACTAATTCCAATATATGATGGCGCCGACGCGTCGCCCTACTTGTTGCGCACCACGCCGCTCAGTATTTACGTTCCAACCAAACAATATCGACTCTTTCACTAAGCACACTCAATTGTTATGTCTCTATCTACATATTAGATATAATGTCGTTAAACACGTCTCTACTATTAGTTTTCAGGAGTATATTGTTCTCATAAATACGGCGGTTGAGAAGGCTTGGCAGTATGCCTTTGGTTTTTATAACTTTAAGTAAGTAAAGGCAAATATATATATATTTTTCTTAATTTTGTAGCGTGTAATTCTGATAGTTAAAATGTATGCTGAAATCTTAAAAGTAATAAACTATTAAGAGTTTCAACAACTGCATGTTTTCCAAAACCTACTTACTTGCTTCGTAACTAAGTGTACTGCAGTAAATTCCCGAGGTTCACCCACAAACGAACTTCTCGAATATTCGAGAAAGCACGTTAAGGGTAATAAAAGACGGTCGCTCGTGTGTAATTTGCGCCTTTGCTCAGCTCATCACGACCAGATTGAAATTCCTTTCGCAGCCCCACGTCGGCGGCTGGCTGGCGCCTCTACTTGTTGCGTTGTGAAACGTCATAACAACCCTTACGTGAGGATATTATGCGATAGTTTGTTTTATTTGCGTCCGACTTATCAACGACTATCTACATAATAGATACGGGGATCCCTTGGTGTTCGAAGAGCAATAAATTCTGTCATAATGTTGACATTCACGCAGTAACAAATGATAAGTTGTTGGTAACTTACGGGTCCTTTTGTCATTCAGTGAATAGTTAGGTATTGATTGTGACAAAAAATTAAGTTTGAGACTGATTCAGACTAACGTTTTTAAAACGTTTAATACATAAAACACAAAGATAGTAGTAGCATCGTACTCGCTTTGAAAGTTAAACTGCACAACTAAGTTCAAGAACAATCGTGCAAATGGAATTTGAGATTCTTCGAGTAACTGCATGGCGCTGGGATGCATGGATGTCTTACTGATTCATGTTTAAGACTAAGTTTAACATGGAGCTTCACAAACAACTGGTTAGAAAAAGGATTGCCGCATAAATGAATAGCTAAACAATCGACCAGTTGCTTTGTGTAAACTAAGACAGATTTCCAAAGTAATTACAAAGTTCGGTTAACTTTAAGGCTGTAGAGGTACTCAATATATTGTTAAAGTTCGCTATTTTAATGATATTTTATCGTTGTCATTGTGAAGGAATTGTCGAAAGACTTAGGTACTCGTACTGATACATTAGTCATGTTGAAAAGCTTCTGTGCTATAGAGAAAAGACTCAAAGGTCTTTAAATTCAATAAGGCAAGTCGAGTCGTGAAGCCGTTCGATGCTCCTATGCGAAGAAGCAAGTAAATTAACTACAAGTCAAGTAAATAAAACCAATTTGCGTCGTCGAAGCTCCAATCAGTTTCTTAGAAGTGCGCTGTGAATCCGTGCGCCTCGCGACAAACGTGACCGTTCTGATTAATGGCGAAGTGTTCACATGTTATTAATTAATTAGTTGCTTCAAATTAATATTGTGAGGCTTGCAGTTGACGTGAGGCTGCAGCCCGTCGCCGGCGCCGACATGCGTCACCGCGTGGCGTGATTGCGCTTTGCGTCACTGCACCGCCGTTTAATTAAAGAAGACTTACAGTTCGGCTATGCACATGTAACTAATAGCGAGGCGATGGCGACGTCGCCGAACACTGAATCCTCAGAACTGTGCCGTTTGATAGCGATACGTTCAGTATCAGTATCACGTGGGCGTGAATAATTACTTGCTTAACTAGTTTTCCATGTTCCACCTTTGATGTCTGAATTTAAATATTTCTAGTGAAAACTATGGAAAGTTTATTCTCACAAAATATTTAAAAGTCAATATCGAAATGCAGCAAAAGCGCTAGAAGTATAAAAGCAAAAAATAAAATTCTTTACGATACTCAAGATGGAAATTTCAGTGTGTATGAAAGAAAAACAGACATTCTTGAGGGCAACGGAGCCCCGAGCGGGCACTTAGCTTCGGCTATTAAGGGCGCTGTGACCGCCAGCGAGACGAAACGACGAAAACTATAAAACCGTTAAAGCAACGTTTCAGCAGCCGTAAAGAGCGTCGCAAGATCTGTTGACAATGTCGCCCCATACCGCCATAAACCGTATGCACCCGGCGAAGCAGTAAAACTTAATGGCACTCTGATTAAACTTATCTCTGGGGCTGGCAAATCACGACCTCTAATAAGCGCTCATTCACAAAATCCAGCTCTTTTTAGTAGTTGCATAGTCTTAAAACGCTATAAGCCGAGGATTCCGGCGGAATATGTCAAGTGTAGAGCTATTGCGTCTTGGCGCGGCGCCCGCCGGCAACCCGACATTGGTTTGTTGTCCTAATACATTTACTTGTGCATCGTACAAATAGCAACACTAAATGCTTTAGGGTGCTCTATAAATTGTGCGGTTTGTACCCAACTACTGCACTGTATCGTTTTATTATTTGATTCATTAGCATGCTATTGGGAAGTCAACTTGCTTAAACATAATTTGCATTCGTACTGTTTCAAACTTACAGAAGTATAGGAAAAGGTTTTAAGTTTCACTAACAAATATAAAGTAACCAAGTGCTCGGCTACAGTCAAAGATAAGATCTCCTTCTAAGCGGGTAGACTAACGAGGCGTTGCTTTAAAATACTTTCATTTATAGCGAGCGCTCGCGATATCCAGTACAGACGTCTTTATGTACAAACTTGTCTACTTAGCGACGACTGTATGATCACACTGAGACACCAAAAAAGTGGAGATAGTGCGGGGTAATGCGAGGTCACATAAAACGACGAAGACTCTCAAAACGCTTTACAAGTGCTGGAAGGATGTTATAAAGGTTTTACGATCGCGTTCCGTCAGTGAACGTTGCATTGGCCTTAATGGACGACCTAAGTGCATAGAGACATTCATGACAGCGGTAAAGCTGTAAGAAAACGCTTGCAATACGAATGGTTATACCACTAACGGTTCATTACAGAGAAATAAACGTGACCGCAGTTGCCGGAATGTTTGTAACGCTCACAATGATGACCGACACAGCCCGCGACGACACTTCTCATTGATAGTATTGTCGCTTTTGTTGGGACGGGAAACGAGATACTGAGGACAGCTCCTAAAAGTATTCTGTAAAATTACTTTACGAAATGTCAGTGAATAATATTACTGCTTGCTGATTTTGATAGGCTCGTTTATATTTACTACACTACATTAGGTATAGCTAAAAGTTACATTAAATTAGATGAGTCGCGATTTTGTAAACAAAATGAACGATTAACGTTTAGCTTAACATGTACATTATGAACGGAAATAAAACGCTAAATAAATAGTATGTTAAATAAAAGCTTTCGACGCGTTGCTCTCGACTCGACATTTGATTTACTTTGTGTTGAACCGTTTATCTAGAGTGATTCATCATATTGGACAATAATGAGGGAGATTCAGTTCGGAAGTAAAACAAATCCACGTCATCGATTAGTAATTCGAGACTTTTGGGGTTTATTCCATTTTTCCATTTACCAACGGCAAATGAGAATCAAATAGTTATGAAGCACGATCATGTTTCCATTAAGTGTTTTTCATTGTAAAATAAATAATTATTCATGACCTACCAGTTTTATTTTGCAGTTCCACGATTTTAGAATTTATCAAATTAACTTTGTTCGCTCGTATTCATATATTCTAGTGGTGGCATTAATTACTATAATAATCAACATACCCCTTACCATTGTTTCGTAAAATGTGACCGAATTTCAAGATCAACCAACACAATCCTCTTCTATTATTTTATAACTGTCAAATACCTAAAAGACCCTTTTTTACGTCCAAATGAAAATGCTAATGAAACCCTAACCAATATTCCCTAAATCAAACAGACAAGTGATTTAATTCCCACAAGCTTTTATTTAAACAATAGTGAATAACTATTGGATCTGAACGTAACTACTCAACCGAGTCCACTCGTAACTCTGCCCTTTCCAATCCAATTCCATAAAACACAAGCTATTTCAAGTTTCAATCAACATGTCCCGGAATCGTTTTACTGGGTCATTGTACCGGGAACACAGAGAGTCGCAGGTGATGTAGGCTTTGTATAGGGTGTGCTAGGCAATGGCTAGACAGACATCGGCGTGGAGCTTGTTTTAGCGGCTGATCGATACGCCCGGCCCACCGCGCCCTACTTTGCTGCTGCCCACAACTCTATTTTCTTTTGCCCTTTATTTGAATACAACGATGAATGTATTATGAACAAACCCATTGCGATTACGTAGCTCATGTATTTTGTGTAGTTGAAACAAATAGTAATACTAGATATAATGTCCAATAAATAATTCAACGTTTGCAAAAGGAATAGGAATCGCCCGATAAAATTCCAATGTACATTCTGAAAATAGGAGTAAAAGAAATTGAGCGTCGAAGAAATGTTGATGTATGTATAATTCTTCTTTTCTACGCATTCTATTAGGATTTTTACGTTGGGATTCGTCTTGATTTTAAAAGAAAGAATAAACACAGCGGAAAGTAGAAAAAAGGGAAACCGACCACAATTATATACGCCAAAAAACAAAGTGACAGAAGTCATCGCTGTACTGCCGAGCTCAACAGCTAATTACAAAGAATAGTCAAATCAAAATCAAATCAAAAGTCATTTATTCAAACTAGGCTGAGAATCAGCACTTTTCGAACGTCAAAATTACATAAGACAGTCCCCCAAAACGCCCACCCTTCACCACTTCCTAGTGCGTTAGCTGGGAAGAAGAAGTGGCGCAACAAACTCCCCAGCTGCACAGCTGTCTGTTCAGTTAAAAGAACAAAAAGAAGATTCTATATAATAGTATTCAAAATAATTTACATTAAGCAACACAAAACATAATTTAAATTATTAGCCATATATAAGCTAGCACACGCCAATATACCAAACAAAATCATCGAGAACTATACTCAGGCAGAAATAAAAAACAAAACGTAAACAGAACTTAATATCTTAATAAAAGCCACCAGGCATAAAGGGCGTGCCCGCTTACATATAGTTGTAACTGGAAGTTATAAATGATAAACTAGGACCATCGAGGTAAAATAAATAAACAAACAGTTAATTACTAATAGTAATAAATAATATGATCAATTGTCGAGGTCACTAGCTAACCACATATTGCAATACAACTCATAAAAAAACAGTGTGATGAGTAGATTTTGTCAAAAATAAATTAAAATAACTTGACTTAAAATGTCAACAATAATTAAATTTAAATAATTTGACTTTTATAGTCAAATAAATTAAACAATTACTTATATAAACTCATATAACTTGTCAGTGGGTAAGCTGGAGAAAGAACATAAACATTGTCTTGAGTTAACTACAGCGACCAACTATTCTTATCATTTAAGTAGTCGTTGATAGAATAGTATGCCTTTGAACAAAGCTTGGATTTTACTTTCGTTTTAAACGCATTAAAAGGCAAATCTACCAAAGAAGAGGGTAGCTTGTTATAAAAAGTTATACCAAGCCCAACAAATGAGTTATGAACTTTATGAAGCCGGTGAAAGGGAGCTCGTAGTTTGTCCTTATTTCTAGTGTTAACATTGTGAAAATCACTGTTTTTAGTGTATAAGTGTATATTTTGCCTAATATATAAGATATTGGCGAAGATGAATTGAGATGCCACCGTGAGGATACCAATATCTTTGAAAAAATCTCTTAGAGAAACTCTGGCACCTAGCTGGTAAATAGCTCGAACAGCTCGTTTTTGAAGGACAAATATATTTTGAATATCAGCAGCTTTGCCCCACAGCAGAAGACCGTAGGACATAACGCTATGAAAATAACTAAAATAGACTAAACGAGCTGTATCGACGTCAGTGTATTGTCTTACTTTCCTGACGGCGTAGGCGGCGGAACTGAGCCTTCCCGCTAGGCTCGATATATGTGGGCCCCACTGAAGTTTGGCGTCTACTGTTATGCCCAGAAAAACTGCCGAATTTACGGATTCAAGCACCTCTTTATCTAAGACGATGTTGGGACCTAGATTTCTAACATTAGGTAGGGCGAACTTTACACATTTCGTTTTCTTAGCATTGAGAACTAGGTTATTTGTCGTAAACCAATCTGTAACCATTGAGAGTGCACTGTTTACATCGTCAAAATCTTGTCTATTCCTGTCTACTTTAAAAATAAGAGAGGTATCATCTGCAAACAGTACAACTTCACAGATACCCTTTAAATAGTACCAGTACCAAAGCTTGGCGCGGTCATTATTAAGTAGGTACTATGAACCCTCCGCTTTGTAAACTGGAAAGTAGGTAGGAATCGCCCGCATTTTTGGCATACTTGCGACAACCAGTCTAGAAAGTGTCGTTCGAGAATTTATGGTAAAATGTAAGACCCTGACAAATGAACTTTACGCAGTTCGACGGGACGTGATGCCAAAGACAATGTGAATGTAAAATAGATTCAACAGCATAAATTCTCGTTGTACTGTTTTCTTTAACAGACTGGGAAACAGACGAAAACGTGAAAATACGAACGAAAGCTACGCTAATGGAAAACTGACTTCCTGAAAAGCGCAGACAAACACGGTTTGTATTTATCTCCGTTTAAAATATTTTTTACATTTTTTTCTTCCTGATAATATGTATTACAAATACCTGCTGTAACTTGTATAGCATTAGATAAGTTACAAAAACACGTACAAAAATAGCGCTTAATTTTTTTTTTTTCTATACTAGAATGGTATTGTGCCGTGAGCGAGTTTTGTAATAGAATCATAAGTCGGTGGTTTCTCCTCGGGTTGTGTGCAGTGTTACTCCGCGACTTGTAAAAGCTTTCCTTTACGAGAAAAACTTTTATAATTAAAGGACATCAAAGAACCGGCGCGATGGGGTTACACTTTGGATCGTTATTCAAAGCGGCTGTAACCGAGATAAGGGATCTTTTGGCGCCTTTTCAATGGATGTTTATTTTATGAACTGTGACAAGGAGATAAATTTGTTCCTAAACAAGTATAAATAAAATTAATAATTATTTGTGTATGAAATATTTTTGGTGCATGCTACATAAATTACTTATGTGGATAAAATTGTAGAAACGATCATGATGAAAATTGTACAATGAAGGACGCCAAGCTACGGATGGAGGAGGGTCAATTCCACAATGCACAGAAGCTGCCAGTGACAATCTGTACTACAGCTTTGAAAATAACACTTCAGTGCAACACTCCGTTATTTTATTTTTGCTAATCGTAACGAATAAAGTCAACCTAAATCAATAAAAAGGTATTTGTATCATTTCCTTATCGATTACATTTCGTGATACAAATAGCATCAGATAAATACGTGCCCTACTGCTGTACGAGGTACATTGATAATCTACACTCGTATGCGAAACAGCCGCCCGCTGAATACTAAAGACGTAATCGCAACGATACCGTACACTGATGCGTTTGGACAATATCGTTAACTCTACATCAGTAGTGGAGCAGTAATCAACCCCCACTGGCGACTGCAGAGTAATTGATTGGTCTCAGACGCAGACAACAAAAGATAATACCGAGTCTCGTGGTAAATGGATTTGTCAACCGCTGCGCTAGTAATTAAATAAATACACTATTTGTTTCTTTTCTCGTGTACGGTTAGTTTACATGCTGACAAGTTTTATCAGCGGTCGCATGGCTTTCGTTGAGGCAAGTAATTCGCGAGCTCTAATTGTTAGGAGAAGGTAGTGGTAGTGCAGTCAACTCTGTAGTAAGAATGAGATAATTTAGAATTAAAGATTGAAGAACATCACTAAATATTATTGTATCTACATAAATTAAACACAAAGCTCACCTAGAGCTTAACACGTTCAGTGCCGGGAACCCTCCTCGAGGGTTCACCTAGTCGCATATGGGAGCTCTCGCGGAGGGCTTATTTTAAATGTAGGTTTTTCTTAGTGAATTCAGCATTCAGCACGAAAATAAAATGTGATGTATATTTTAATAAAATGTATTAGCATATGGTTGGTTTTAGAAGCCAAGCTTTTTTTTTTACGGTTACAAATATTCACAAAAATGTTAAAAGGTTGGATACTACGTATAGCGACACGATCCCCTGAAAACACTATTTTACTTAGTTTTACAGTGTTTTATAACATGGTTTTAAACCTAATGCCGTTGACCGTCCGCGAGCAAACGTAATGCCGAAGTGGCAACCCTCCCGGAGGGTTCACTTCCAATATGTATGGCGGCACGGCGTATGAGTTCTATGAAAATGGGTGGAGTCAAAAGTGTAAAGCCAGGACGCGGCTGTTACGTTAAAATCTTTTAACTTATAACACTCGTAGTTACGTTACCCCAAATTGCTACGCCGCATCCATTAAATATATTTCTGGAAACCAAAGTAATCGCATTTATTGTGTTCGGTGTGATATTTGTAAACGACCTTCTTCGTGGAAAACTGGAGATTAATTAACCTTTTCTCTCAATATTTACAATAAAGAGCAGGAAAACGTATAAAGCCTATTTTACGTTTGCTCTCTCGTCAACAAATCACGTTTGATATAATTTATTATAATTTGATACGATTAAAACGTTACATACCTATCTACGATACAAAAATCTTTTCGGCATTACGTGCCGACGTATATTTGTGCGGCGTATATTATAGTTGGTTAGTGAGGGGAGAAGGGGGAAGGACATCAATCACTGAAACCTTTTTGTCAAGTTGCCACTTCGACACGTTTCCCCAATGTTATGGTTAATTCAAGTTGGCGTAGTTCGAACTTTTGATGTTAAAAGGGTGAACTGATATATTTGTTAAGATAATATATTTTTTTAGATTTACCACCATAAAATAAATACTACAGAGTTTATGAACTAGATTTTTGTACCTATAGAATTTTCAAAGGAACATTGGCGACTTTAAACCCTTTCCCAAGTATTTTAAACGATGTTATCCACCGGAAGGTTTATAAAATTAGATGAACTGTAACGATAAAACCGATTAACTTTATCGTGGCTTTTTAATCGTTTACGCAAACAAAGCGTGATAATGCAGCGGCCCGACACCGGCGCTCAGCGAGCGGCACCCTGCCGGCGCGGCGCGGCGCCCACCTGATCCCTTTACATGCTCTCTCAACCTTTAACTTTTTAAAAGACCTTCTCTGTCTACCGACAAACAATTTAACAGTATAACTTCGTCGAAAAGACTTTTCGGAGGAGATTTGTTATTC
The DNA here is from genome assembly GCA_916701695.1 of Agrochola macilenta. Classification (NCBI taxonomy): domain Eukaryota; kingdom Metazoa; phylum Arthropoda; class Insecta; order Lepidoptera; family Noctuidae; genus Agrochola; species Agrochola macilenta. Next base: position 14,981,505 of record OU753562.1, read on the forward strand.
ACTCAAAAGTTTTAAGTGGCTGTGAAACATCGTTGTCAAAGAATTAAATAACTACTCGCTTTAAACGATTTCATGCTTTAAAGTTGTAACGTAGGGTTTATAATTGTGTGTAGTTTGTTCGCGAACAGTTGTTAGTCGACACGTCGATCTCGGAAGTTTTGCCGTCAGGCTGTGGTGAATCGAGTGTATTTCACTTGAGAGAATGTAGATGTTTGTACTTGTCGCGGATCGGGGTAAACTTACTTTAATAGAATTAGGACGTCCTTCCTTTACAGAAAAGAAAGTTGTACACACTATTGCCATAAGTTTTGATTTGATTCGAAGTTTTGACCCGATGTCACTTGGAGTTCTCTTGGTAAAGTAGATAGGAGATGGCCAACAACTACAGAATAGATTACCGTATTTATTATTTTTATTACGGTACGAAACTGAATTCTACCTCGAAATATAATATAATATGTATATAATCGAAATGACTAACGTTAAAGTTCAACACTTTATCAGAGATATACCCAGTTCTATCAGACAGACTCAGCTTTAATCTATTAAAGCTCGGATTAAGACTTCTACCAACAGTTATAAGTCCTGTCTGCGGCAAAAAGTCCGAGAATCTTTTCTAAAATTGTATCCCAACGTATGTTAGGGAGAAGGCTTAATTTTACGTTATTGAGAAAGTCGATGTTCGATAAGAGGCGTATGTAGTAGCCCCCCGGCGCGCTGCCGGGCCCTCCATTAGCGAGCGTGTTGGCTGCGGAACCCTGCGACGCGACGCTCAGCGTGGCGCCGCCGCGCTGCACACTAACCACGACTTCAACCACTCTCTTTTTCAAAGACACTCATCGCAAATTAATATAATCAGTTCCCCAAGGAAGCATAATTTCATATTACCTAGAAATAAATGGCTAAATAGTATTCAGCGCGGATAATAGCTGACTTTACACCGAAACCTTGTTAGATCAGGTATTCTTAGAATTTTGCATGAAACGCGCGATGAAAATGATAACCGGTTAGTCTTTGACACAATCTGGAAAAGCTTATAACTGACATCGTAAAATTACAAAAAAAGGGCCAGTAACCAAGTGTCGGTGAAACTCGTTAGTTTCCACGGACATGGGATAATTGTGATAACCGCATTTATTCGCGCCCGGAACTCTTGAATGTTAAACTTAATTGAGTTATTTTCTCCGGCGCGGCGGCCGAAGTAGACGTTTGGCGAATGAGCCGTCCTGACATGTGTGTACTAGTCTACCTGCAACGATCTAATCCAGAATATTAAAAAGTGAAAAAACTGGCGAACTGTGTTTACAGTTACAGGTAAAGTAATAGAATTACGATTTCAGTTGCCTTGTTCGTTAATTGTCAATGTGACTGCAGGAACTGACACGAGTACTTCTATTTGAACTACGATTGGCAATTCTAGTGATCTAACGATAGAGAGAAATATGAAAACTCCATCTTTCCTAGCCCGGAATGTTAACGGAACTATCGTTATTTTAATATTAGATAATAATTCTATGCCTATCTACTTTTCAAGGCTCTAGGAAAATAACTGATGAAGAAGAATAGGTATGAAGGCACGGCTTCAATGGCGTGTAGCCTAGGAGGCGGACGGTGACTTAATGCAAAAATGCATAAGAAGATGGATTTTCATGCTCAAAGAATTCCATTCACAACGTGCCAGTGTCTGCTAGATTAAGAACTTTACTGCGACGAATAAACTTTGGAATAGAACTCATTTTGAATTTTAATCGCAAAATATTGGGGGCTTAAAAGCTTTTTGTTGGCAGTAATGGCTAACACAGAATTTTTAATATGGTGATATTATTTTCGCTGAGTTATTGTTTTAACAACAAACTGAGTCCCCGGAAATTCTTTAGGAATGTGAAATTAACTTCACACACACTTTATTTGCGTTCATAATCAATAGGTACAACGAACCAAAAAGTCTTGTGATTTCGAAATGTAGCACTAAAATCCTCATAATGAGAGGGCTCTGTAAATTTCTAGCGCACACATAAGATCCACGAGTTTCTGTTTCCGAGTGTGTGGCGTCTAATTACAAATGTTGAATGAAACTTTTTTGTTCGGCCAGATTGTCGCGCCACCGAGTTATGTTCACTTCAAATTGAATATTAAATTTCCATTGCAATACGACGAATTTTTTAATTCGTTAGCTGCACAGTTATTCGAACTGTTTTTACTGCACACTCTAATTTTACAGCGAGGTTTCTGCGTAGGTAGCAGTTCCGAACAGAATATAAATGGACAGAATGAAATGACTACTACCTATGTTTTTAACTCAACTTGCAGTGCTCAAAGTACCTAACTATATTGTAATTGTGTGCGATCTCAGTGGACGTATTATATAACGTAAGTACGTAATATTAATGTGTTCAACGCACGTACAGCTGCAGCTATTTCGGCAATACGACTGCATAATCCGCAACATCCTATTTTGTAGCGGCTGCATAGCGTAATAATCTCAGCTATTCGGTGGGCTTCGTCAGCGCTCGGCTCGACAGGCACTCGAGGCGGCTCGAGTCTCGGGCTCAAGGCTCGAGGTGGCTCGAGCCCGCGGCCTGAGAGTGCTGGCGCGGCGGAAGCGGGCCCTTACGTGCTTGTCGTCACGACACGCCGCCTTTGTCCACCCACTAGGCTTATTTGCTGAACAATGAAAAAGACGAAAGCCTCCGACATATTTCTGCAAAGCTTCTGCGATGACTCGAAGGAAAAAGTATTTATCGCGTAAAAAGTACGCCATGATTCGAAAATAATAGAGGCCGCTCCCTGTCAGTTTCGTATTCATTGTATTGATTGATGAAAAGGCTATTATGAGATTCCAACAGATTTTGCGAATTTTTCATTTTCGTTTAAACGCGACTTTGCAATAAATCGATTTCGGGTCCAATTTATCAAGCTTTCTAAATACTCGTCTTAGGCGAGCCGTGTCTGTGAAATTGAGAGGAACATTGAAAATGGCTAAAATTATTTTAACATTCCTACCGCATGTCGTTCTAGAAGCGAGCGACAATTAAATTCAGAGGGTGTGAGCTTTAAGTGGGTACGTGTTCCTTTAAAATGTTATTAAGGTGGAATCCTGATTTGATTCTGAAGACTACTACAGCGCCGGCTACACGTAGCTTTATGATTTACTATAAGGGACATACATTTGAAACGATCAACATTGATATTGGCGAGGTTTTTGTGATTAGATACGCGTTTCAATTTCTCAATTCAGTCGGTCCGTCGGAGCGCGTGAGCGATGCGCACGTCGAACTAGCGTGACAGCCGCCCCCTTGTGGCTAATACGCACGGCTCCCTAACACCGAGTGTCGTGTAAGTATTTTCCGTTGGATACATTGTCTTTATGTTATAAAAAAAATGTCTGAGTTTTACAAGGCCGGGATTTACCCGTACCTAATACGTTACGTTAAATTTACTAATATGAAAATTATTGGGTATAATGATGCCCTGATTTAATCGTAGGTACCTTTCCTCTCCAACACTTCCTATGAAATCCCAAATCGATTACCTAGTTTCAAGTAAACCGATCAACTGCTACATTATTGATTTAGATGTCTTGTAGTGATTCGGTATTCAGCCTTAGTAATTTGTTGGGTAAATCTTTCGTGGAACAATCCCCATGTTCAGTCGGATTTATTTTCTATGAATCAATAATGTATAAACGTTACCTTCTTATTGAGATTAGTTTTTGAAGTTTATTTTTCAATGCAGTAGTTCCGTGCACATATCAAAGGAGCTGTCATGAAATTTATGAAAATAATAGCACGCGATCGAGTCGGTTCTCAACCTCTGTCATCGTAGAATAACCATAGTCACGGAACAGACATTGGTATTTAAATGTTTTAAAGTAATATATGATTTGGCTACGAACTGCATTGAGCTTTTGGTATATTTTTTGTAAACGTGAGGGGGTTCGTACCTGTACCTTGATATCGGTATTTAAAATCATGTCAAATCAAGCGATTTTAGTATGGAGGATCGCGGAGGAGGGCCCTTGAAGCGGTCGAAGGGTCCGGAGTGCACTCTTGGCGAGCCCGTCACATTATTCGACCTACTTAGCGGCAACAGACGAGACGAGCCCGAGGTGTCGCCCGTAGCCGCCTACTTGATATTGTCGTGCTTATGGACGACTCCCTGTTGAGATCTACGAGTATTTTTATGAGCGATCCTTTTGTGAGCGCCACGAAATTTAAAAAATCCTGATAGCTGTTCTAAAGTTCTTCAACTTCAATTGAAAAGTGATGACGCTTTGTGTTATTTTATTCCCCTATTTTCACATTTTCCCATCTACAATGTCAGAATAAAGAATGCGGTAAAAGAAAGTGCTTATAAACGTAAGTCACAATACAAGATATAAAATGTTACGCCTTATACAAACCAGCGAACTCTATCTACATGTATACGGAGGGTATAATATTAAACGTAAGAAAATAAGGCTTCAACGAAAACGAATTGAAAAATTCAGTCGAGTGAATTACGGGATAGCTCCTAATGCCAAGATTAAGCAGGATTGCCTCTGCTTGAATATTTCCCTCCTTCTGTAAATAAAACACCCACATCTATTGGGTTGGTAAATTGAGAGCTCAGCAAGACAATTTACTTTTGTAATTTTCTTTTTATATCAAAATCTGGTCAAGTATATTGCATTAGATGATACGAGCGGTTCGATATCGGTCGCCGGTCGGCGAGTGACAGCGGCCGCCATATTGGTCGCATAAATCAAGCGGGGCGGCGAAGTGACACCGCGCGCCGTAAGCGATCGAGTGTCACCCGTCTAGAAATAAAAGCAAGAAAATTTTTCACTAGTTGAGTGGTTTACTCCGAGGCATGCGGTGAAATTTGTCTCGTCTGCTACCCTCTTACTTGTTGTTTATGTTTTGTCTTCTAATTTGGAGACTCGGTTACTTAACAACTTGGTTCGTTGTTTATCTGCGTTTGTGCAAAATATTTAATGTTGTATTTTAGTTACATAATCTTCTTCACTCCTGCGTTTTCCTAGTACCGCCTACCGACGAAATCTGTTTTTTTAAGGCTTAAGTTACGCCATGATTAGTTAGGGTAAACGGCCTATTGTTCACCTTTTTTTTATTGGAGTATTTTTGCGACTTCAGTAGCATTCAAATACTTTACGCAACAGTTATTTGCACAGTTTATTTTAGAACAATCGCTTTTGTGAGGCTTCTACGTAACAGTTTGAAGTTCTTAAAGTTATTCAGTTGTTTTTCTTACTTCCAATTTAAATTCAAAAATAGATCCATCACTTGCGCAACGTTCTTTCAACATAAACAAGAGTTTACACAAACCTGCTACAGTAAAATCTGTACAAGAACACAGACAGGCACTTTGTTATATTATATTAGTGTAGATTACTAAATCAAGTCTAGCTGCATTAGCGATGGGAAAGGATATCGATACGCGCGCCGGCGTCGAGTTTCGCGCGGTTGCATGTTAGCCACAAGTTATGCATTCCCAGTACCTACATATTATTACTGTTACAAATCAACACACACGGGAATTTGTCGCTACTTATACATGTACCCTTGATGTCTTGGGCATTATAGATAGGTACGAAATACCACAGGATGTAAGAAAATCGCTTTATAGTTACGTCATTATTAGATAAAATGTAGTGGAAACCTAGATAATCCGGGGATAGGCATAATAAGAAAGTACGATTTTTTTCAAGTTAATCTAGGATTTGTTCCTGGCATGTTTAAGGAGGTATCTTCTATGACTTCGTTTACACAAAGGCAAGTAAGACTGTTTGATTCTGTTTGACATTTGCAAACACATACATTGTGATGACACCGGACGCCCTTTACTTAGACTAGTATCTCCCTATTGCAATATCTTTTATTAATATAATTTTCCATGTATACAAGGTGTTAAAATATTTACTTAATTTTTTTTAAGGAGAGCTTTAGACCACCGAATTGAATAACTTTTAAAATGTAATACCTACTTTTCTGAAGTATGGGACAGCCGTTTATTTTTTTCGCGATTTCAAAGTTGTTTCTAAAGAACTCCTTAAAATAAAGTAATTTTTTTAACACCTTATTATTCATGTTAATTGCATTGCCTAATGTGACAAACGATATTGCAATAGGGAAATACTAGTCTAAGTAAAGGGCGTCCGGTGTCATCACAATGTATGTGTTTGCAAATGTTTCATGCATTTCCCTCGCGCGACTCTAAGGAGTGGTGCGCACGGGGTGCTAGGACAGGAAACCTCCCCGAGTGCCTGGGGGCTGGAGTTCCCTTACGGATGCGTCCGGGGGGAAGGCCAGTCTCCGGGACGGTGCACCCTGGGGTGCGGGCAATGTCTCCCCATTAGGTACTGCGTGCCTAAGGGGTCCCGTTGCCCGTATGCCAATATCCTGTCAGAGGAGTGAACGCTCTAACGTGTACTCGTAGAGAGTACATGTTGAGCAGCGTTCCAGTGGGAGCGGGCTCGGCGTGCACTTACCCTGCCGTCGGGCAGGCGGGAGGAAGTCTTTTCCCCTGCCACCGTTGGTCTCGTAGCCCCGAAGAGTGTCAAGGTCATGTCTCTGGCATTTGACGGGGGTCGAGGGTCTTGGCTTAACCGCCCGGGCCGCGAGGTAGAAAACCTCTATAAAAAATCACCCCAAACCTCCAAGCGGCGGCGCACCGTGAGGGAGGTTGATAGCTTGACTAATGGGTAGCTTAATTAGTCACTAGTGCGAACCACTATTTTTTGGTTGGTTGGTTGGATATATTTTATACTCGTGGGAACTAAAATGGAAAAAAATTTACTAAAAAAAAACCCAAAGGATGACGTGCCAATTTTATTGGCGGAGGAACCGCTTGCCGGCGACGGCAACAAGAGTCGAGGAGACTCCTGTCCCTCCGGGGACCAAGCTAGGTCCGACCGGGACAGTGGACGTGGGCGTTTCTGGGGGAAACGCCCGCGTGACGAAATGACGGACCGCGCGGGATCGGCGGGACAATCCTCAAGCGAGGAAAACCTGCCGGTCGCTAAGGCGCCTACAGGCAGGAGAGGCCGAGGTCGTGCGTCGGTGACCCCGAAGCCAGGGCGTGGCAATCGGGGTCGCATCAAGCGGCCCGATACCCCCCCAGGAATCGGCGGGGAGAGTGACCCTGAGGTCTCATCCGAGGCCTCAACCGATTCGGAAGGGGTTATCGTCCCACAGGGGAGCACGAAAATAAGCCCCCAGGCCGCCAAAGTGGCCGCTGGGGGCTCCAATTCGGAGCGAGCGGACAGGTTTGCGGAGGTCGTAGTGGCCGCAATCAGGACTGTGGCCTTAAAAAAGCTGCAGTCCTCGAAAGACAAGGCCATACCTGCGGCCACGGCCTCCATTATGGCGGCAGCGGAGGCCCTTCTTCATCTCGGGCCTCCGTCGGACGGTATGTCTGAAATGCGGGCGGAGATCGCCCGCTTGACAGCCGCCACGGAGCTTCTCCAAAAGGAGAACAAGGAGCTCCGAGCAGACCTGGCCGGACTCCGTGGAGCCGGCGCTCGCGTTGTCCTACAACGTGGAGCGGTGCAGGGGCAGGGCCCGCCCTTGCCGGCGGAGGACCGGGTTTTGGCTCTGGTGCGGAAGGAGCTGGCTGCCTTCAACAGCCGGTTCTCCGCACTGGAGGCCGTGGTCCTGCGCCCTCCGTTAGCGGCGAGCCAGCCGGCCTCAGGCCAGCGGAAGGTGGCATCGTATGCCGCCGCCGCCACCGCAGCTGCCGCGGTGGCCAAACCAGCCCCGTCAGGGCACACCAGGGGTGGGGCTGCTACACAGGCAGCGAGGGCCCCGGCCAAGGCGGTGGGGGCCCCGGCCCTGGCCCTGGCAGCGGGGGCTCCGCCCCTGGTGGCGAAACGGCCGCCCATGCCTCCCAAATCTCCCCAGGCTGACGCCGAGTGGCAAATAGCCGGGGAGAAGAAGAAGGCAGGCAAGGCCAAAAGGGCGGCCAAAAAGAAGGCCAGGCGGCAGCGGCGCAAGGAGCAAAGCGTCGCGGCTAGGCTCCGCGCCCCGAAGTCCGCAGCTGTAGTGATTACACTACAGCCGGAAGCGGAAAAGAAGGGCGTGTCCTACCGCGACGTGCTCTCCAAGGTTGGGGCGGCGGTGGATCTGGAAGAGATCGGCGCCACTCAGGGCATCCGGGTTAGGGTCACTGCGACTGGCGCCCGGATGCTAGAGCTCCCCGGAGTGGCCAGTGGCCCGGCCGCTGACGCCCTAGCTGAAAAGCTCAGGGCGTCCTTAAATGCGGACGAGGCCCGAGTGTCCAGGCCCACCAAGTGCGTGGACATGCGCATCTCGGGCCTGGACGACTCAGTGGCGGAGGAACAGGTGGTGGCCGCTGTCGTCAGGACTGGGGGGTGCTCTGCCGAGCAGGTTAGGGCGGGCACCATCCGTCCTGGCTTCACGGGGATGCGAGCCGTAACGGTGAGCTGCCCCGTGTCGGCGGCCAGGAAAATCGCCGGGGAGGGCCAAAGGTTATTGGTGGGCTGGGTATCCGCGCAGGTGAAACTGCTCGAACCCAGACCTCTGAGATGCTTCCGCTGCCATGTGGGCAACCACGTGGGAGCTAAATGCACCTCGGAGGTGGACCGCAGCGATCACTGCTATCGCTGCGGTCAGCCCGGTCACAAGGCCGGCTCGTGCGAAGCCACGCCGCACTGCGCCGTATGTGCAGCGGCTGGCAAGCCGGCCGAGCACCGGATTGGGAGTAAGGCCTGCGCCCAACCCGCCAAAGCCAGGAGCAAGTCCTCCGCCACCGCCGTCACTGCCGCAGCCGCCGCTACTACTGCCGCCGCCGCTGCCGCCACCACCGTCGTCGCCGCCGCGGCCGTTGCCGCCGTGGCGGGGCCCTCACGAGGGGCTCGGGGGGGGGCTAAAATGGACTGCCAATAGGTCCATTACGCCTCCTCCAGGCGAACATCAACCACTGCGCCGCAGCTCAGGATCTGTTGCTCCAGAGCATGGCGCAGTGGTCGATTAACATCGCCGTGGTCGCTGAGCCGTACTTTGTCCCGCCCAGGGATCACTGGGTGGAGGACCTGAGCGGCTCAGTGGCCATTATTTCGTCGGCCGCCGCCGGTACCCCGTCCCTCGAGACCGTCAAGAAGGGACGGGGTTGCGTAGCAGCACGGTTCGGGGAGATTGTCGTGGTAGGAGCGTACTTTTCCCCGAGCCGGACTCTCGCCGAGTTCCACAACTCCCTTGGGGAGTTGAGAGTCGTCGTCGTCGGGTACCATCCCCTCCCCGTGATCGTCCTCGGGGACTTCAATGCCAAGAACGTGGCATGGGGTTCCCGGTTAACGGACACACGGGGCAGGATCGTGGAGGACTGGGCTCTGGAGTCGGGCCTGGTCGTCCTAAACCGGGGTTCTGTCCCCACGTGCGTGCGGATGCGGGGCGAGTCAGTGGTGGACATTTCGTTCGCCAGCCCCGCTCTGTCACCACGTGTCATCGACTGGCGCGTCATGGAGGGGGTGGAGACCTATTCCGATCACCGGTACATCCGGTTTGACGTCTCCGCCCAGACCTCGGGCACGCCGGTCAGACAGACCCCGAGTGGTCCGCGGTGGGCGCTGAAGCAGCTGGACCGGGAGCTCCTCCTGGAGGCCTCGATCGTGCAGGCCTGGGTGTCATCACCGGACAGGCCTGCCGACATCAATGACGAGGCGGAGTGGTTCCGGGAGGCCATGTCCGAAATTTGTGACGTGGCTATGCCCCGGGTCCAGCCCGGACGTGCTCGGCGCCAGGTGTACTGGTGGTCGCGTGAGCTTAGCGCTTTACGCGCGGCGTGCGTCGATGCGCGCCACCGGTACTCCAGGCACCGCAGGCTTCGTATCCGCCCTCCGGATACGGAAGCCATTGAGGCGGAGCTGTACGAAGGGTACAGAGCGGCGAAGACCGCCCTCCGAGCGGAGATCGAGCGGGCCAGAGGAGAGGGCCGTAAGGAGTCGCTGGAGACTCTGAACAGAGACCCGTGGGGGCGCCCATACAAATGGGTGAGAGATCAACTCCGCCCATGGGCTCCCCCGCTGACGCAGAGTCTCCGGCCCCAGCTCGTGGAGGACGTGGTGAGCGCTCTGTTCCCTTCGCGAGGGGAACATACTCCCCCGCCCATGGCTCCGCCTCCTGCGGTGCCCGATGCGGACCACACCAGTGACGACGACGACGAATCTACGGAGGTGACCGAGGTAGATTTGAGAGTGGCGGTAGGTAGGCTGAGTGCCAAAAATACCGCCCCAGAACCCGACGGCTTACCTGGAAAAGCCTGGGTCCTGGCCTTAGAGGCTCTCGGGCCTCGACTTAGGGGGCTCCTAAGCGCATGTTTGGAGAGGGGCCAGTTCCCACTTCGCTGGAAGACGGGGAAACTGGTCCTCATTAAGAAGCCGGGGCGCCCAGCGGACTCTCCGTCCGCTTACCGGCCCATCGTGCTGCTCGACGAGGTGGGCAAGCTCTTCGAAAGAGTTATTGCGGACCGCCTTGTCGGGCGGCTGGTGCGAGTGGGGCCGGATTTGGCGGACAGCCAGTTTGGTTTCCGCAAGGGGCGCTCCACGGTGGATGCCATCATGCGCGTTCGAGCCCTCACGACGGGGGATGCTGTTGCCCGGGGTGGGGTAGTCTTGGCGGTGTCTCTTGACATCGCCAACGCGTTCAACACCCTGCCCTGGAGTTGCATTAGGGAGGCACTCCGGTATCACCGGATGCCGACCTACCTCTGTCGAGTGGTCGAGGCCTATCTGATGGACAGGGCCGTCATCTACCCTGGTCACCACGGAGAGTGGAACCGGCGAGAGATGTCGTGCGGTGTCCCACAGGGATCGGTTCTGGGGCCGCATCTGTGGGACATCGGCTACGACTGGGTGCTGCGCGCCGACCTCCCTAGCGGCGTCAGCGTAGTCTGCTACGCTGACGACACGCTGGTCCTGGTGCAGGGGAGGTCGCATGAGGCGGCGGCCGAACTGGCGACACGTTGGGTTGCGACAATCGTCGATAGGATCCGGCAACTGGGACTCGAGGTGGCCTTGCACAAGTCCGAGGCCATGTGTTTCTATGGTCCTCGGAACGCGCCACTGTCGGGTTCCCAGATAACGGCAGGAGGGGTTCACATCGGTGTCGAGTCGACGATGAAGTACCTGGGACTCGTCCTCGACACCCGGTGGAACTTCGTGGAGCACTTCCGACGTTTGGCTCCCAAACTGGATAGGGCTGGGGCTGCTTTGAAGCGGCTTCTGCCCAACCTAGGGGGTCCAAACGCCTCCTGCCGGAGGCTCTACGCGGGGATCGTGCGGTCCATGGCCCTTTACGGGGCACCGGTGTGGGCGCGTTCACTGAGGCTGCGACCGGCCCAGCGGTTGAACGCGTCCCAAAGGGTCATGGCCATCAGGCTGGTCCGGGGATACCGCACGGTCTCCCGCGAGGCGGCGAGCCTCCTTGCCGGACTACCGCCATGGGATCTGGAGGCGAAGGTCCTCGCGCACATGTGGGAGTTGCGCGAGGAGGCGAAACGCCGGGGTATAACTCCGCTGCCGCAACAAATCGCGGCACAGCGGACAGAGCTCCGGCGGGATCTCATGGCGGCATGGAGTGTGCGATTGTCGCAACCCAGCGCTGGGCACGCCACAATTGCGGCGGTAAGTCCCCTCTTTGAGGAGTGGCTGGAGAGGCGCCACGGCGTCCTCACCTTCCGCCTGACGCAGGTCCTCACCGGACACGGTTGCTTCGGGAGGTTCCTGTTCAGGATCAAGCGGGAGGAAACGCCCGGGTGTCACCATTGTTACAATTGGGTCAGAATTAGCGATACTTGCCTTATATCGACCCCCCTCTTTTAGAAATATAAGCAATTTCACTGACTCTCTAAACAACACCTTGCAGAACCTATCGTCTTTCAAAAATACTATTTTAATTGGAGATATTAATATCAATATTCTTCCAGAAAATTCTGATGCATCCACTGAGGAATACCTTAACCTATGCGCCTTCCATGGTTTGCTACCTGCTCACACACTTCCTACACATCAAAGTGGCTCCTGTTTGGACCATATTATGCTCAAGTCAAATTTCCCTGCACTTGCCCTTGTAATTAATTCAACAATAACCGACCATAATGCTACCCTACTTATTTTAAATTGTAAATTACCTAAAGTAGTCACTCGCACAATTTCTAGTTTAATTGTAAATAAACTTGAAGAAGACTTACGCAATATCGACTTTGACCCAGTCTACAATTCCGCTGATCCGCAGTTTTGTATGTTGTACCTAATCAAAAATGTACAACACGCAATTCAGAATAACACGGTCATATCTCGGCGAAATAACAAAAACTACAACATAAAACCATGGATCACGACAGGACTTATTCGCTGTATGAAAAATAGAGATAAACTGCATATGAAAGCGAAATCTAATCCAGATAATTTAATTTTGCAACTGTCGTATAAACGATATCGTAACTTCTGTAATAATCTTCTAAGAAATGTAAAAAGCAACTATGACAAAATTGCACTAGAAAAAGCAGGTACAAATAGTAAAAAAATCTGGAATTTTATTAAAAGTGTAACGTATAACTCAAAACTAAATCAGTCATCTTCAGGTTTATTACAAGCACACTCATCACAGTTAGCATCTGCCAACATTGCGAATAATTTCTATGTTAATGTTGGTAAATGTTTGGCTGAAAAAGTTCAGGGCCAATCACAATATCTAACAAGCACACCATTTTCGTGTAACACTATTTTATCATCCTTTGTGTTGCAAGACACTGACGAGACTGAGGTTGAAACGATAATTATGAATTTGAAGGACGACTGTGCAGTTGGCTGGGATAACATATCAAATAAAATTATTAAACAGTTCAAGCACATTTTGGGACCGCCACTAACTTATATTTTCCAAAAATGTTTATCTTTAGGTCTTTTTCCCGAGTGCCTAAAAAAAGCTGTTGTTGTCCCTGTTTACAAATCAGGCAGTAAAGATCAAATAACAAATTATAGACCTATTTCCTTACTGCCTACTATGTCTAAAATATTAGAAAAAATTATGAATAAAAGGCTTTACAAATACTTGGAGGATAAATCAATTTTATCTAAACGGCAGTTTGGATTTAGGCCTAAAATGTCAACAGACGATGCCGTGCACCACCTGACTGATTATCTAGCACAAGAACTTGATAATGGTAACCACACAGTAGGAATCTTTCTAGACCTCGCCAAAGCTTTTGATACGGTTTCTATTCCTATTCTGTTGCACAAGCTTGAAGCCATAGGTATCAGAGGCACCCAGCTGAAACTATTTAAGAGCTATCTAGAATACCGTACCCAATGTGTAAGGATTGGTAATGTTCTCAGCGATACTGAAAAAAACACGTCCTTCGGAGTTCCCCAAGGAAGTATTTTAGGGCCTACATTATTTTTGATCTACATAAACGATCTTTGTAACCTAAATCTAGATCACGGCGAAATTGTTTCTTATGCTGACGACACTGCCCTTCTATTTTCAGCTGATTCAGAAAAAAATGTCTACAAACTTGCGCAACAGGGGTTCAATATTGTTAATAAATGGCTTCAACTCAATTCACTAACACTAAATGCAAATAAGACAAATTACGTTAAGTTTTCGATGCGCAAGCAAATATCAACAAGCACTACCTCGACATTGTATGCTCATTATTGCACAATTCCTATAGATAACCAATGTGTTTGTCCCAATATTAAAATGACAAATACAACAAAATATCTTGGTGTTATAATAGATGAAACACTTTCGTTCAAACAACATATACAAGCTTTAAATAGTAGAATTCGGAAGCTGATATTTGTTTTTAAAAAGTTACGCTATATTGCTGACCCAAAACTAGTTAGACAAGTTTACTTCGCTCTATGTCAATCAATATTAACCTACTGTATTACCACATGGGGTGGAGCGGGTAAAACAATGTTACTAACCATCGAGAGAGCTCAAAGGGCGATTCTCAAAGTGTCTACTTTCCGCCCTTTCCTTTTTCCTACTAACCTCCTATACAAATCTTGTGAAGTATTAACAGTTCGACAGCTATTTATAATGGGTATTGTATTAAAACAACACAGAGCTCTACCCTATAGCACTGCATATGCTAATAAAAGACGTAAAGATATAGTTTGTCCACAAAATACAACAAAACATGCTTTTGTTTCCAAATTTTACCTGTACCTCGGTCCTCTTCTCTATAATAGACTAAACTCGAAAGCAAACATTTATTCCCTGAATTACACAAATTGTAAGAGAATTCTCAAGGATGCTCTCCAAAGTATGTCTTACGAAGATACAGAGAATTTACTAACTGTGCTAAAGTGAAAAATTTCACCTACGTTAAGTATAAGTATATCAAATTTAGAAACTAAGAGTTAAGCTCTTCAACATGTAATTAGTGATCTATTGTCAACCTGTTGTTTATTTATTTTATAAGTTTATTTTAGCTCCTCTCGCCTGAAACACAGGATTACCTAGTTCAGGCACGTAAGTCTTAGGAATATAATTTACATTTAAGCAAAACTGTACTAATTTTTATGCCTTGTAATTATTTTGGAATAAATATTATTATTATTATTATTATATTATTGTGTGGAACGCCCGGAGGACACGGTGGAGCATACGGTGGAGGTCTGCCCGGCTTGGGCGGAGCACCGCCGTGTCCTCACGGAGGCGATCGGCGGCGGCGATCTCTCGCGTCCGGCCCTGGTTCAGGCCATGGTCCGGAGCGAGAGTGCATGGGAAGCCGTCACTTCCTTCTGCGAAGCAGTAATGCTCGCGAAGGAGGAGGCGGAGCGCGCGAGGGAAATGCAAGATGCGCGCCCTCGCGCCCCTAGTCGCCGCAGGAGACGCCCCGGGCGTCGGGAGTCGCGAGCCGACTTCCGGCCACCGTAGGCGCGGGCTTGCGGACGGTGGGCAATGGGTAGCTCGCCGTCCGATTAGGACCAGGCCCGGGTCGACGGCGCGTTGTGTTCCACGCGCGCCTCAAAGAGATGTCAGCACCAACTGACGGGGTCCGTAAGGGCCAATGCCTGCCAGGGTTGCGAGTTTGTCCGAAAGGGATATCGCGGCCCCGGCACACAGGCAACGGAAGGAACATGGGTGGGTTTTAGTCAGTAAAAGTCTGACACTCCCTCTCGCTCCGCCCAGAGCGGGAGGAATAATTTGATGATTTCCCACCCAAAAAAAAAAAAAAAAAAAAAAAAAAAAAAAAAAAAAAAAAAAAAAAAAAAACACAGGACTTTACTGACAAATAATGGATCCTTTCTATGGTTAATATTCCTAAGTACCTGCTTTGTTATTTTATCATCATTATTAATTGAGTTGGATTCTAAGTCTTGTCTGTTCACTGCCTATTTCACAAAGTATGGAAATATATTGAGACAACTGGATTAGGAAGGCTTGTTGATGATTTATTGTGTAAAGCAGTTTTAGTCTGTTGTAATTAAAATAAATTGTTACAGGGCTTGCATTCATTTATCACGTTTTTACTATGTATTAAGTTGTTTAACTATTCTGAAATTTGACTAAACGTATTTAATTTATGTTTGTTAAACGGATAAATATTTGTAAAGGGAAAGAAAAAACATCACCGCTCAAAGCGTAGTTTATCTATGACAGGTAAACGTTGACTTGTAAACTAAAGTAATGGGAAATAAAAAAAAACATTTCACATGACACGTCGCGAGGCGTGACCGAATTTTCCGTTCTCCGTGACACAGTCAATATTACCCTATCTCTTTTCTTTTATGTTAAACCAATTTCGCTCAGGGCGAAAATCAAAATAAACTCAATGTGTGTTTTATACATAGTTTGGTCGACCGGACCAAAGAATTCGGAAAACTTTTGAATAATAAAAACAACTCTACCGTACTTGATATCCAATATTTCAATAAAGCTCCAAGTTTTGGGCATGAGAAAATGGAGAGGCGAAAAATTACATTACGAAGGTCTAGGAGATATTGAGGCTCTCTTATCAGAGGAACATATACCTAGTAGGTAGGTAGGTACACATGAGATGTCGTGCGGTGCGGCCAGATGGAGTTATTACATGAATAAAATCGCTCGTACGACTTTCATTTCGACATCTCTTTTACAAATTGTGATATAGTGGACGTATATACGTTTTAAGATGCATCCGTACATTAACCTCTACTAGGGCTACGGTGTTATGGTTTTTTGTTAGATTCATGCGTCTATTATTAAAGCCTTGAACAAGCCTTGAAAAACTGGCACTATTAATAGAAACCTAACCCTAAACGGCAACGAATATGTAAAGACACCCTAAAACATCGAATTCAATAAAATAAAACTCACAATCTGTCGTAGTCAATCATAGAAAATTCAATAGAACACGTGTAGCCGCTTTATTACTAAATCATAAAAATATATTTTGATGAAGACTGTTTCCATCTATTATCTTATTGAATATTGTAAAAGCCCTCGCGTAATTCGTAAAATATTCCACTCGCAGTTCCCTGAACGTTTAATATTGGATAAAATACACCCTAACGTTCCTCCGTATTCCCCCGTTGTTCATATCGGCATGTTATTCAGATTATACACGAATATTTCAATGCTTTCTACTAAATTACAGCTCACGAAACTCTTTTACTTAATGTCGTACGTTGGCTGGAGCGTGCCCGTGTGTACATCATGCTACAAGCGACAGCGATACCATGATAAATAATGTGAACTAAGTACAATACAACGTACTGAAAGAGGTAATTTATTGGTAATTTGTATAATTATATTTTTATCGAACAGATTAGTCGCAACAGAATATTCCATATTTAAATTCTTAAGCATTTCCCAGTAAAGAATCCATTCATGAAAAGTAGAGTTACGATTTCAAGATAATAACAGCATCAGCTAATGCTTTCTCAGGGCCGCGTTTTGTTCATAACCACGGAGTCCGTATACAATTTGCATACTGTTATTATAGACGAAAAATTGCAACACATTAGGCGGCTCCGTCTTAAATTGTAAGAGAATGGATTTCCTTGAGCAAATACGCCCGTTTCATTATTCTAAACAACGAATAAATTTACCGAGGGAAAACAAAACAATTGTATTCATTTTGAGCGACTGCGGTTGCTGCATTACTTGATCAAATTATTCATTCCTACTTTTTCATTTCACTTTGGTTTGTATATTATTTTTGTTGAACGTTAAAAGAATATCACCCACAGAACAACCCACCAAAAACAAACCAATTAACCTTCTGATTGGTCTGGCTATATAAAATAAAAATCGCGTCTAATGGCAACTGTCAGCATTTTGGACGAAACGGTGCCCTTTAATTAGATTCGAACCGGGCATAACCGGCTTATTCCGGCTTAGGCCGGTTCCGCGTAAACACAGTCGTGCCACTGCAAAAATGACCAACTAATTGGCTTAGAACATTGTGTTACGCAGTTTTCGTACCATATCCAATATTCTGTGGATTGGTGCTTTGTAAAAAAGAGCAATTTTTTCTTGTTAGTCCGAGTTAGATAGGCGCGGACTGGTTTATCAGGGGTCCCTTTTGGAATGGCGATTTGGGGCTTTTATCCGTATTAAAATAGTACTCGGTAAATACTTTTTAACGTTGTCCCTAAAGTCCATTAAATGCCAACGGTTTGTGGTGAATACGGCAAGATGGCGTGTTGGCGTGATTGTCGCGGTGAGTCGGCTTCCGCTTGCCGGTGCTTGTGTACCGGATGCGTTACGTCTCTCGCGTCTACCGGCTGTTTCCAACTCATCTTGTTTCTTTGTATGTACACTTGCCACGACACAGCGAAATTTTAGGGTTAAGTGTTTTGTGCTCGATATAGGTACACATATAGGGAGTGGTGCGAAAGCAGATGTGGTTATAACATCTGTTATTGAGTATATTTTTACGTATGTTTAAGTTGAGAAAATTGGTTGAAACAATTTTAATCCTCGCTCAGGCAGCTCGCAAGTATAGCAGTGTTACAAAAAGTTAAAGCTCAACGACCCTAAGTGGGTCTCAAAGAACCTCTATTCGGTGGGTATGTTAATTTAACGAGCGTTTATTAAGCAAATAGCCGAGAGTTGTGTAACGTAAATGAAAGTGTTAGGTCGTTTCGGGCTGGGAGCGCGGGCCGGCAGCGCGGGCTTGCGGGATGCGCACGGTATGTTGCTCACACTTGGCTGGGCCTCGCAGTCACCTTTAGGTTCAAATACTTTTCATGTGTGTAAACAAAACGGTTCTTACGGGACAAAATTTACAACGCTTGATTTCCTTTCAATTAAATGCTTTTAAACTCTTTGACATTCTCATAAAACTTCACACTCCAGCGACGCTTAAAGAATGTGTATTTTCGAATGTTACGGAAGGTTTCGGTAAAGTTATTTTTAGAAGTCTATTTCCGGATCATATTCCTACATCTGGCCTAAATCATCATCATACAAATCAATCAATCATCAAAAATTAAATTATATAATCATCTGGCATAAATGAGCTTTCTTTTTATCGAATGACCAGATAATATTACGTTTTGTTAATTGGTGAGTGGGGTTTTTCTTCTAATACAAAAATAGAAATAGTTAGCTAACACAAGAAGAAAGAAAGATAAAAGTAACAGAGCGCTGATATAGAGTCCCTGAAACATTTATAGTTTCAGCGCAATACAAAGTTTAACTTCAGAGTGTACTGTCAAGTTCTCAACGTAAGTAAAGAGTAAAGCTTCATCTCCACAATATCATTGTTTCAAGCACGTTGGAAAAACGTAGGAAAGCGGAGAGTGTCCCAGTTACTCCCGACGCTACAGTTTCAACCGCAACTAGACACGAACTTGCTTTATTCGAGTCACCTCAAGAAAGGTTTCGCGTGTATTAAGCCTATAACAAACTGTGAACTTCCACTACACAGCCTCTGCAGTAAATTTCGGGGTTTTATTGAGCCGTTTTTTCAGCCGGGTTTATGTGGAGACAACGTATGTTCAGCGCCAGCACAATAAATTCGAATTTAAATAAAAATCCTTTTCGTTATACGCGACTTTAACAGCCCAATAACAAATTTTATGTTGTACAGGATTTAGCGAGCACTTTGTTGGATCTAATCAAAATTGCTTACTAATAATGCCTACACAATTAACGTAATTTGCGTGGCTCTCCCACGCTTACTACAGATAATGGTTTTAATGTACCTTAACTGAATTAATTGAAACCGGGCGGCGAAAAGCTTTAGCACTAACTCCGCGCGGTACTGTCAGTAAAAAAGTGAGGTTCGTAATCCTACTGACGTCGTTGATACACAGGCTCGTGTGCGAAATACAGTACAACGTGTGTAGCATTGTAGTAGCTATTCATGTGAAGTTTGATATATGGGGTAGCGTCATAGCCACCCGGTGTACTTGTCCACGATACGGACGACTTTAACTATTGTTTCTCGATGCAGATAAAATTAGTTAGATAGTGATTTAGCAAAGTTGTTGATTTAAGTGAAAATCATACGACTTCCATAACATTTCAACAATTTTGATAAAGCTCTCTCATAAAAATAGGTTCTCATTGATAATCTTTTATAACATTTTCATACGGTATCATTGTATTCCTTAGTTCTTTTCACAAAGTTTAACAAATTTTCCTGTCGCATCCTTTTCTTCGACGACATAACAAATGTCTGTCTCCGCCATCATTACGTACTTTAAAATATAAGCGTTTCCCGGTAGCGACACATGACGTTGACAAGTGATGCGTATTATAATTCATTCGAGTATTCCTAGTAGCAATACATTGTTTGTTGTTTATATAGAACGCAAAGCACGCTAGGCCAGCGCGCCAGTCACGCTGGCGCCTTGCGCTTTAAATCTTTAATTACCACACGTTTATATGACCGGAACTGTTACACAATGACGATAGTTGAAACACGATTTGCTTGTAAGTTGTATCGCGATATGAAAAATACGAGGATCAGGGTTGCAAGACTTAAAAAATAGGTTAAACCAGGGTATGCCTATAAAATGTGTGATTGTGTGTGTGTACTACCTATTGAATAGTAGATCTGTGGATTAGGTATGTAGTTAAGATTACCACTATAGGTAGTATTTTGATATACTTAGTCATAATTTGTTTCCAAAAGTGAAGTTGCTACTAGGTCAACGTAAATGACTAAGTTTATTAATTAGGAGAACAAGTATTACCAATAAATATTAATTATTATCTACCTACTCGTTTTATTCGTTCCACCATTTTCCGATGAGTTTTACCGTTGCCTAGTTCCTTTTCATAGAACACTTTATAATATTAACATTTAGATTCTTCGTATTTATTAAAAAGCTTGGAACCTACCTGAAAATATCAGTTGAATTATTTACAAGTATCAATTCTAAAACATCATGATTTTTTTATGAAACCGCTGCAGTTATGCACTTATTAAGTTGAATTAACGCTCGATATACGTAGAGTATCAATTTAATACATCGAACAGTGTACCCTGCTAATGTCGAAGTTCAAGTTGTAGCAGAAATGTGGTCGTAATGTCAGTTTGCCCGGGCACCGGGCAGGCCGGCGGGGGCAGGCCGGCGGGGGCAGGGAGCGTATCGCTACCACAATAATTTACTCGATTACCCGCGTCGCGTGCCCACTACCACTACAAATAATTCATACGACCCGTCTAGTAATGGCCTTTTAGCTGCCCGTCTAACTTCAAATGTAGTTACGTAGATGTGGTTACCAACTATTGCTATTAAAGTAGCCACTAAAACCTTCAATTTGTGTGTCACATGTTGCTATTGGCAGTTGGGAAACAATTGAAAAATTTACAGGGGTGTCATTTCTATAGGATTTTTACATTGCGCCTGTCATATTTGAATAGGGTCGCAGATGACGCGGTTGTCCATTTTCCATTTTCATCGATGAAGGACTTATAATGTACACTCTGTTTGAAGGGCTAGCATATATTTTAAGCAAAGCGAAGTCTGGTATTAGACTGGGAAAAGTTAAGATGAAAAATAAAAAAACTTTATACTAATAAAAAGGAGTGGAGGACGCGAAAGATGTGTGCAAAGATTCGGAGCAGGCGGCGCGACGCTAGGTTTTTTGTCTTTGCAAAGGACCTTTTATTAAGATATGTGTTTGTACGAAACATTGGACAAAAAGCTTACTTTAATACAAGTTAAAAGAGAACTTCGTACAAGAGACTATTTAATATACGATAAAAAGCCTTTGAGAAATTCACGAACAATTTATTATATAACCTACGTCAGAAATTCATTCAGAATATTTTAGAGTCGTCCATATTTCAGTGAGGTGGTTTGTCCCACTAGGCGCATGCTACGCCATCATAACTTAAAGCTATCAATTATTAATGTTAACGTTGTCGGTCGGAGGGCTCAACAATAATTTTAGTGTGGAATTGTAATTTACCCGAGACTAGTCGTCAAGTTCCCTGCTTGGGACATGTTTAACTTCATTAAGCATAATACAAGCGCACAACATACTCGGTTAAGTCCAATCTAAGTTGTGCGAGAGGACGAGTTTACATGTGAATAAATTATTATCTTGCAGTCGGCAGAGTTGGTGTGAAACCTCGGGCATGCTATAGACTCGGCTGACGGATGCACGGAATGTCTCTGAATTTGTGTTGCTAGTTTAGATAGGTACGTATTTAGCACAATATCGTAACTGATGCAAGCGGTGGATATGGTTAGCAGAGGCAATTTTCAGTTTCAATTAGACTATACTCGTAGTTGACACCTATTCAGCAAGCGGAGACTTAGTAGTTTAACACTTTCGACTCCACCCAGTTTTCATAGAACTCATACGCCATGCCGCTATACATACTGAACCCTCCGGGAGGGTTGCCGGCGTTACGTTTGCGATAAAGTTAACCATCGCGGACGGTCAACGTCTTTAGGTTTAAAACCGTGTTATAAAACACTGTAAAACGAAGTAAAATAGTGTTTTCAAGGGGTCTTGATGCTATACGTAGTTTCCAACCTTTTAATTTTTTTTTGAATATTTATAACTACGAACAAAAAAAAAATGCTTGGATTTAAAACCAACGCATATTCCAATAAAAAAATTAACCCTGCGCGAGGGCCCCCGGCATCCCATATGCGACTAGGTGAACCCTCCAGGAGTTATGAGTAGAAAGCTCGGGAAATAGTGTCAAGAAACCTCTGTCTCAACAAAGGAAAACTTTTAGAAATAAAACATATTTATCCTATCCAATGTTACGGTAGCTGTTAAAAGAAATTATCTAGTCTGTTTAGGTATTCGCTAACCCTTTCAAGATATATTCTTGAACTTACGTAAGAGTAATGATTATGCACACGAATATGTTTTATTAGGATTGTTACAAACTTATCAGTAACAGTACATAATACAGGGTGTTCGGCAGAAGGTTGAACATACGAAAATGGCGGATCCGTGGGGCCGTCTACTACGTTTTTAGGCCCAATAACAAGACCCAGGCCACAAGGATTTTTTTTAATGATTTTTTTTTTTTTTTTTTTCGAAATTTGTCGTTGCCGAAACTTCAAACGTCAATAATTTCATATAAAAACAACAAAACTGGCAACATTTTATTTTTATCTTCATCTAAAGTAACTGTAGAATCTTATAAAATTCGTATTTGACGCAGATGATGGCTAGAAAAGTAAATACGAGCCCTTAAACTACAAACAAATAAAAAATACATACCGAAAGCCCGACTTTGAACTGCGTTAAAAAAAAAACTAACAGCGATAGAGGAATTTTAATTTTAGGAAAACATCTTTGGTTCATGCCCAATCTAACGGTATGAAATATGCACAATTTCTTTTAAAACAACTGTATATGACGACTAATACTCAGAGATGTTAGTCAGTGTGCCATCAGCCTTATTTACTATCCCCGATTTCATAATAGCCAATTCAAACTGTGTTATCTTATCTGTTTGAGAGCAGGCCCCTATATTGTCTGTAGGACACTTGATACGGGCACAGATCCAGGCAAGGAATTACTGCATAGGAAACCTATGTGTTTGACTAATCAACAATACAGGTATTTTCCCGAGGGTTAGGTGTAAATCTACCTACTAATGAGACCTCCTCAATGTTTTGTGATTTTGCTGGTAATGGTGAGGTGAGCAGTTATAGCGAAAGCAAATGGTATTAGATATTGTTTGTAACTATTTATCAATCAATAAGGAATACTAGTTTTTTATACCTACTATAAGGTAAAGTCAAATCAAATCAAGTCAAGTCAAGTCAAATTGCTACATAATCAACATCCGCATCTCAAAAGTCAAATCAACAAAAACCACTAGAGGAATTTGGACAAGTTCCCTAATAGCGTAATAACTTAAGTATGTAGTCGTAAGTTGATGCTAGCAATATGTTCCGAAAATTTATGAAAATGCGAATAAGAGCGCAATATCAGCATGGCACATGAGCGTACCCGTTCTGCACGAAGTTTGTTCGCCACTGAATAATTAACTCGCTAATGGCCAGATCGCAAATAAACTCCGAATTATTGCACTCTAACTTGCCTCGCGTTAGAACTATGAAACACGACTAACTAACACTTTTTACTTTCAGTAATATGTTGCAATAATGCCCACAACGTTCATATTTACCCCAGTTATATTCAAATAAACTCAAGGTCTACGCAAACAAGAGCGCGCGTAGCAAACTGCTACGCCGTAGCACACATGAGGATAAAATAAAGACCGTCAGTTAGAATTATTAATGAAATATATGGTTATAATAAATATTATTGTAAAATATTATACGGACTCATATATTTTGTCGAGCAAGAAGCAAGTTTGTACAGCGATTGCCACGGCTCGCTGCGTAGACCATCTACGAAATAGTATTTTCTGTAAGCGGAGTAAAATTGGATCATGTTTTATTTTTTAAATGCTGTCTCTGTGAAAATGATTTTATGTTAAAAGCCTTCGTTGCTTTTTGAAGAAACTGTCTACTACATCTCAGTATTCGCCTGCTATGCTAAAAGTAAGATGTTTGCTGCTCGTTAGGATGCTACGATAAGTAAAAAAAATATGGGTAGAATTCCCTAAGGAATCTTATCAGAAATAGTGTAAACTTATTACTTTCTGTACCTATTCTAACATTATTAATACGATTCGTTTGAAGTTACATGGAAAAATTAACCAATGCATTTAAAATCCAATTATATTTCAAACTTATAGCCCAAACGCTTCTCATTGCAAGTTACATTACGTAAGGATTTGATTAATATTTGTTGGCAACTAGTTATCGTGAAAAATGGCTAGCGCAATACGAAAGGTTATTAAAACCGAGATAATATGAGTATTTTGACTTATTTGTTATCTATTGCTCGTTAATAACGCCACGGTATTGGCTAAACGCTTTGATGTTCACGCGTGAGATGCAATCTGCGTGCATATTGTGTAGCTATAGCCCCGCAGTGGGAGCAGTGTTCCAATATTATCGCATAATACCTTCAATTGAGATTGTTCCACCGCGCACGATTTACATAAACTGTGTTCCGGGGAGCACGTGCCACTAACACTGCACTGATTGCCGTGTACTAGCTGCCGATAAAACTTTTATTTGAACGCCAATTGAACGGATATGTTTTACACTTTTTGATGGTTTCTTCTTCCATTGTAAAGTAAGCGATTTTATGGAGCGAGTTAAGTTGTTTTAGAGGAAAACTTACAATTGTTTCCAGGATCGCTGACGACATTTCCACCAAAGTTATTGCAATCTTTATATATTTAAATAGGTTTATTTTATTATGAAAGTTTTCAAATTTCTCGTTATTGATTAGGCAAAACTCCCGAACATGCCAATGGGATTTCGTGAAACCTCAACGAAAATGTCACACACGAGAGGGCACGATGCGCGTATTTACGTAAATTCTGCATTCAACTGTAACGTAAACTAATATGGTTTATAAGCTGCTTTTAATCATGTATTTCAATGCGTTCGTAACATACTGTGATTACCAATGTGTTCGTCAAGCGTGATAAGTATGACAAATTTTCGGTAACAGTTATGTACTACATTTCAAATGATCAAATACAAATTTTCTTGTCGCGGCAGGTAGGTTGCAAGACTATGGTTTTGTTTGGCGCGCGTTCTAATGAAACAATCTAATTGGGTCAGTCGTACACTTCCCTATAAAATACCGAGCCCATACGTTCTCTACCAAGTGTCTCTATAAAGTGGCTGGCGTTTGCGAAATTGTCTACTCATATTAACTTTAAAAATGTTTATATGTGCCTTTGGCGTAATTTATTTTTATTTTAAAATATAGAAAATACTTTATTTTTGCGACGACAAAACTTTTTAATAATTTATGAGTTTACTTTTTTAATAAAACATATTTTTATTCGTTTCCAAAACTTAAAAATGTTGTAGACGTCGGGACGAGCGTCAGGTCGTATACGAAATCTCCGCCGGTGGTCGTGGGTAATGGCCCAAGTTCGGCTAAGCCCCGGGAAGCCCCCGGACGTGTGAGGAATGCGGCCCAGCCCCGCCTTATTACATACGTGATTCTTATTTATATTATATTTGGAGGCGAGAGAACGCGTTTCCGATATCGCCAGTCGGATTAACGCATTGCCGCCTTTTAGTCCTCTTAGTACTCAACAACTTTGTAAGAACCTCACAGAGTTACGTGAACATTGTCGGGAAACACTTTTACGGTTATAAGTTTGTTTTATAATGTATTTGATGGCTCTAAAATGTTATAACAACACTAAGTACCAGATTTACGATGTGTATCGTAAAAATAATATATTTTAGTTGTATCAAACGCACATAAATTCAGAGTACCTACATTCGGAACGGAGGACCAGTATCGTTTTATTTACTTTAAAATATTACCTTTTTATATTTCCTCTTACATTTTATCCCCATTCATGGAGCACAAATCGATATAAAACATCCGGTAACAATATATCAAGTGTGAGAGGGACCTTTATAAAGTATTTTCGGTAGTGTCCTGCGGGCATGTTGGAGTTGTAAGAAAATCCGGGCGTCCCTGAGGGCCGGATGCACTGTTTCCGCCCAACCCGATGGTGACAACTGCTCCTATATTTCTTTGTACCAGTTATCTTACACTAGATTAGGACTAATAGTGCATATAAAAAAGTAAATTCCACTAAGCTCTTTTTTCTTAGATCTGTTTTCAGACAGTGTCATCTAAGTATAGAAACTAGGACTTTTTGTTTTTTTGTGAACAACTTTAATGGTTATGGTTTCCCCAGTGATTTTACTCAATTTTATAATTATTTGTTAAATGTTAAAACCATATTTTTATAAATCAAAATGTTCAGAACGTACGAATTAATAAGGACAAATGACCCTTGTAGATCCCTCGGTATCAATGGAGCGTATGTCAATGGTTAACAAAGTTTGATCCTCATCCCCTGGATATCGGCCGCCGTTGTCGCAGACTGTACCGTGCCACTGTGTAGCCGCTCAAAGGATTAATTACATCCTTACACTGATCGCTTTTTATCATGTCGTAATAAACAATGAAATAAGGTCTGAACTTTTATACGTTTTCATTAAACGGTATTTCCTAACAGTTGTTTATTCAACTCCATAATTAACTGCTCTTTCCTGAAACTCCTGAAAACCTTATTGTATCGAAAATAAAATATTTTGCTTACCAGATCAGCAGAATGTGAAAAACAGAAACAAGTACGTACCTGAAAATAAGAAAGCTTTGTTAAAAACCTATTTCGACAATATTCACAACTTATCTAAATTAAGAGGCACAATTTACACTAATTTGCAATTAAGGCGGATTTCCATAGAGAAACGAATTCTGAGTAAATATATCAAAATAATAATTATAAATTGCGCTACCCTATTCATTTTCATAATATCCATATATCATAATATTACTCGCGTTTATACCAATTAAGGGAGACGAAGATACATGTGGTTAGAAAAGTATAAAAAACAACATAAATATAATTTAAGCTGCGTAATATCTGTCTGAATTATAACGGAGCGCAATTACTCAAAATTAATGGTGAAATTAATACTTTGACCGCTGTGTTAATTAAGAGCTTTATATTTTCTGGTGAATTTGTAACGCCGATGTTTTAATTACATTTATATAGCTAGAAATATGAAATCCAGTGTTCATTGACACGCGAAATATGATACTTTCCACAGGAATCCGAATGTACTCCTAATGAAATATAGGGAAACACGTCGAGCGGCCAGATTTTATCTGATCACATTTCAACATGGACACATTTAAATAACATTATGGATTAAATTTATTATGAGCGTAGTCAGGTTTAAATCGAAACGAGGACTTTTCCGTCACGTTATTAAAGAACTTTGAAAGAAAAAATAAGCATTCCGTAAGCTACGCGGTAACAGAATAACAACAACTGAAAGCTCTCTCTATTCGGAAATCTGTTCATCGACTCGTTTCACAGTTGATATTATTTTCCTTCTCGGAATATCTTTATAGAAGACTGCCCGTTAATAGCTACACGGTGTGAATGCGTAAAAAGTCGCCTTTTGCATTACCGCGGAGTTTCACGCGAACCGAAATATTCCGGGCGTGTATTACAATTTACATAAACTCCAACGTCATTCGAGATGTATTAAGGAGAATGACATTTTATGCTTTGATATGCGGTGGCGATGCAACGGAGTCGTGTGTACTGAATAAAGTAGAATGGCGTGGAATATACCACTATTCCTGTTGTGTGTGATATTAAGTGTGAAGCAGTTTTACGTTTCGTAGCAGAACAATATCTCATGTATATTTAAAAACGGTTTTGTATTTTAAAGTTCTGAGAAAACTTCTTGAATTAGTATTAATTAATAAACCGAGAAATGATAGCATACCGAGAATCAATGTGGCGTCCGAATATCTGCGCAGGAATTATTCAGGGAAACTTTTTGAAATGTTATCTTTCCTCAAGTACTTATACCAGAAGTTTAACATTAAATTATTAGAATATTAATCTTGGAATTATGAAATTTGTAAAACAATATTATAAGAACAGCTGTTTTATTATTTTTTGGTAAACATGAGAGAATTACAGTTTATTGAGTAGGATCTATCGTGCATGACCGACATCAAACAAACCGCAGTCTTTTGAGTCCGGTAATGCGATAGTTTCTTTGACATGATAACGACCCGCCTTCCTAGCTCATACTCGTATCAACCGAATACATTATATTCTATTGACGTGCACCCTAACTGCCACTGTTCAGGCAAGCAGGAAATATTGAAAATATAAAGCTGCCATTCACTTAGTCAAACAGTCGAAAGTACCCGTGTTACGAAAATGTTCATTACAGCGACAAAAAGATCAACAATAGAGCGTCAGAGGTCAGTAAATAAAATGTAAAAATAAAATAAAAACAAAATGTAATCCGAGTCAACTCGGCCGCTGGCTGCAAACCGAACCTAAGCTTTGCGAGAGATAAAAAACTTTTAATTGGAATTTTTTGTAGATTAAAACAATTATTACTGAGGACTTTGTCAAAAAGTAACGTTGAAGAAAAACATGTTAAATTAGAAACATTCCTTTTCTGTAGGTATAACAAGTAATGTTTCATAAATTGTTTATAGGCCGATCAGAGACAGCAAAGTTCGCGAAGATTAAACTCTTGTAGCTAATCTAATAATTTCAGCACAAGGCGGCACTTTTCATTCGCTGTTTTTCAGTCGATTATCGATATCAATGAGCTTTTGAGCGACGGATTAAATTATATCTGAATATCGATTAGGGATTTAAACTATGTGCGCAATCCTGTCGCTGGAGCATCGCTATTGTCTTTCAGAATCGGTGAAATCTGCCAACAATGAACACTTTGTCGTGGCGCAGCGGTGCGTACATCGCTACGATTCATTCAGCGTACATTTTGTTGAACGCGTTACATCAGTGTCAAACCTATTTTCATCACTATGCTAATGTTTTTTTTGTTTGGTCAGGTTAAGCTACGCTTGCCGGGGTTGGTCCGTGGATGGGTGAACATCTTCACATACCGAGACTCCTCCGTGCTTCGGGAAGCACGTTAAGCCTTTGGTCCCGGCTGTCATTCGTGGATCTTTGACAGTCGTTACGGGTCGTCAGAAGCCCGAAGGTCTGACAACCAGTCTTACCAAGGGGTATTATGTTACCCAGTAACTGGGTTGTGGAGGTCAGATAAGCAGTCGCTCCATGTAAAATACTGGTACTCAGCTGCATCCAGTTAGACTGGAAGCCGACTCCAACATAGTTGGCAAAAGGCTAGGCAGATTGAGTGCTAATGTTTTTAAAAAATGCAATGCGATTTTGAAGGCTTGTGATGAATTTTGGTTACTAAAGTGTGTGTGTAACTGACATCGTGATTGTGATGTATTCTCATTGAGGATTATTCGTCGAGGCTTTACCCGGAAGCACGGGGCACTCTTCGCAGAAGTTGGGTTACTGGAAAGCGATCTTAATTACAATGTTGATTCAAAGCCGACACTTAACAGATAGCGGGAATGGAACTCGCTCGATAAAATGCGTTAATGTTTGCATTTTATATACGATGTAAATTTAATTCGAACAAAGTAATTTAAAAAGAGACGACGAGGTAAAATCTAATTTACAGCGAGCGAATCCTTAATCCTTAGCCAAACATCGCGAAGGGGGAAACTGGCGCATTAGCCGCGTCAGTCATCAGCAGAATGAATCATTACTTGAAGAGTGCGCCAGTGGCTCGTGTCAAAGAGCCTGTAGCTCAAAGGTCCTCATGCCCTGCCCCCCCCCCCCCCCCGCGCGGCACCGCGGATGCCGCGCGCCCCGCGCACGCCCGCAAGGAAGGGCTGATTGAAGGGCCACTCTAAAACCTCGACCACCCGCTCGTTCGCTCGCATTCAAGGGTCGAATCCGGATTATAGGGCGCCAAAGTCTGCACCTTCATCAGATATGTATAAATTTGTTTGCAGATCGGCAATTGAGGCGCCGAAAATTGTAGACTGTCTGTAATTTCGCTCCATTCAACGTCTAAAATAAAACGGCTGTATGAGATTAAACTACCTTATCATAAGCCTTGTTGTGAGGGTGCTCGAAGTAATGTGCTGGCGTGATTGAATCGTCGACGATCTTTTATTTGATCTTTTTGAAAAAAGCGCAATACAAATAGAAATGACATGCCATCATGTATTAGACGGCATTCAGGAGTCCAGGAGGGCGTGGTGGGCTGTTGCCTGTCGCGCCATGTGTGTCGGCACACATCGATACCTTAAGGCGAAGTTGTCGTGTAAGTTATTATAAGAGAGGTGCGCCGAGGGAAATGAATGTCGAGTAGGGCGACCCGTTGTCATTCATATTAGCTGCGACGGCTTAAATTTGTAATCACACTGCGCCAATTCATGGCTGTTGCGCGGCATAACTGTGATGAAAATAGGAAAAAGTAAGCGCTGCCAGTAAAAAGTAAATACCGACGTTGATAAAATTGAGCTCGAAGTGAGAAGAAAGCGATGTGCTATACTGCGGGTCGTTACTTCAGAATAAAATTGGTATCCATTATGTTCCAACGTTTTGATGGGACAATATTATTTCTGAAGGGATGATCGGTCGGATGCCGAGACTGAAACCCGTGATTTCAGTTTTCGTGATCGCGAAAAACGCCATTTCTACTGAAGATTCTGATTCTGACTTTTGTTTCTGGTGTGTGTGGAGTTCTGGATTATAGGCGCAGCTCTTTCAAAAAATCACGGAGTCGGGTTTTCGATCTAGTCCTTTTGAATTATTCTATGATACGAATTAAGACACGGATGTTATCCGTGAACAATCATAGGTTTACACGAAAGCGGAAGAACACGACATACAAAAGAATGATAGATATGAACATGTTTTTGAACTCTTCAAATCGCGGAGCATAAAGCTCAGCGGCGGAAGGACAGGCGCGCCTTAATAACACTCACGGATGACGAAGTCCGTCGTAACACAAAATGATTACACACATAAAGAACCTTATCTCTTTACATTCTACACTGGCATAAACCGGTTACAGTCGGGAGTAACCGTTCCGCAACCGCTCGAATGTTTTCGCGAGTTTTACGCACCAATCTCGCCACCGACGTTCCCGCTAGAAATTGAAAACGGAATTATGATGAAATAAAAATGGCACACAAACTGTTCCAGTGCCGTGGTCGAGCGGCCGCCGGGCGCAGGGGCGCGGTGCAGTCGACTGCTGACTAGACAGCAGGAAATGTACCATGTGCCGCCGGATATCGGCGAATGTGTTCGAATTTTAAGTGAGCCGACGAAAATTGATTCTGTTCAATTTTACGTAAACATGACGAGTGGATGCATTGATTGAACTAAATCCGGATTGCATTCGCACCCCGTCCGCACGGCGACATAGCCCCCGGCTGCGAGGCCCGCTCACGAATACAGATCATCTCCGAGCCCAATCCGATGTCAGCTGTAAACAGCGCACATTTACGAATTTGTAGCACCAAAATAGCAGAGGAAGCGTTTAATGATACTATGTACATGCTTGACTTTCAATATGCACCGTAGTACCTGCGCGCGGAATGCGGTAGAAATATTCAGAATATCTGCGTAGCCTCAATCAAGACCCCGAATCACGGGAAAGCATAACTTGTACATTGCGGAATATGTAATCTATTTGTAAGTGCAGGTAGGTTCTGTAAACAGACCAATAACATGTTACCTATAATTATGTGCAGCATTTAGGGAGTGAATGTTTTACATTCTGTCTTTTACGTCAACAAAATAATATTTTAATATACGCGAACATGACCACAATGTTTAAAAATATCAGCTCAGCCAAATAAGTTATGTCGTGAATGTAACTAGAACCTACTTAAACAGCGAACCGGGAAACAAGTAAAACCTAAATAAATAAAGTCTACTGTGACCTTTCAGCGCGACGCGATAAAATACGATGATGTTTCATGAAACAAATTGCATGTAAAGCTTCGATTTAAATGTGTTTTTAATTATCACGGAGCGGATGAAAATGAATGTAATTTGATCTGCAAACGGAGCATTTTAGCCTTTATGTCAGCTCTCTGTATTTAAATAGAACAATTAAAAGCGGTCAAGCGTTCTACGTAAACATTTTTACGTCCGCCTGTTCACTGTTGTTAGGGCGGCGCGCGCGGCGGTGAATTTGCATTTTGCACCGTGTCGCGTCCGCTTGCATCTGATTCCGCACTTCATTGCAACCTGGCAATTAGCAAGGAATCAGTCATCTGGATTTATTGATATACGACCTATCTTAATTAACGCTGCTTTTCAAACAACATTTGTTTTGAAATAATAGCCATTTAGGAAGCGCGTGGAAATGCTAATGATTCGTTTTTAACGGGTGTTTTCATCTGTACTTTTCAGTTTGTCTTCTATGATCTATTTGCTTTATTATTGTAGTGCTTATTGTCATCAAACTAAGCAGTACCTAGTGGTTAAAAGTAGTTAGGTTACGTGTGTCTAAAATTCATATCCCTGAATGGCCCTGCTAGAGCTTTAGTTAGTTTCAATTCCCGCGCGGTCAGCAAAAAATTCTCTCGGTCCACTGTGTATGTAACGTGCTCGTCTTTTTGTGGACCGACAGTTTCTACCTGACTAGAGGCTGCGAAATACTACTCTCTTCAAACACTTGTATTTTTTTGCTCCGAAAACAATGGATTTACAGGCGGACTTCGTTATTGGAGTTTACTTGTCGTACTATAGGAAACTTTTGGTTTGGACGAAAGTAATCCATCAAAACCAGTAAGTAAATTATTTAAAACTAAAGAGTCGTTTAGACGGGTCCGTTACAAAAGAATCCGTTTTCTCAAGAGATTACTTTCAGGGAAAGGTAAAAGACTGTCAAACGGAACAGATACCCGTGTAACCCACGTCGAACATTGAACACTAATTTAGCTCGTTAGAGAAAGGTCGCGAGACACGTGAATTCTATTACCAAACCACTTATCCCTATAAAACGTCACGTTTGCGTTAACGTTAAACTCAATTGCGCTAAAGTGAGGTGCACTCACTCGCCGTCGTGAATGTGTAACTGTAGGGGCTGGAATATTGAGCTAGCTCGCACTGCTCACGGCTCAGTCCGTAGGTAAACATTTTTGATTGAGCCGGTACTAACAAGTTTCTTCGGAATCGTTGAAAGAATTCCTCCGCATTTGCATTTACCCTTGCTACGAAAAATAAACTTGAATCGATTATATATTTTTGGAGGGGCACCGCCCTATATATGACACATGGATCGCTGTATGTGTTCAT
The DNA here is from genome assembly GCA_916701695.1 of Agrochola macilenta. Lineage (NCBI taxonomy): Eukaryota > Metazoa > Arthropoda > Insecta > Lepidoptera > Noctuidae > Agrochola > Agrochola macilenta. The sequence goes on from OU753562.1 coordinate 15,014,712, forward strand.
AGAGACTTTTCTTATTGCGTTTGTTTCATGGGGAAAGCAAAATCGTTTAAGGAATTGATGTGATTATTCCTCGGTTCAAAACGGTACCTGTGGAAGGGTTAAAGTGCTTGTCTTAGAATCCGGTATATTGATTGTATGTTTAGTTTGATAAATTGTGTTTTTATTTACCGATTGGCTGAATCAATGTTAGGCAGCTACTCAAATAGCGATGTTTGATTAAAGTCACAGGTTTTATTCATTACCATGAAAGTCTAGGCTGTTGATGTGAAACAGTGAGGAACATAGCTTTCGTTTGAGAAAACCCGAAATACCTCTTTGAAACTATGTGCATTCCCTATGTTAAACAACATAGCAGATTCATGTTACAGTAAAAATTGTATATTTTATTTAGAAACTCATTATTAAAAGAATAAGATCTGAACTGGGTTTAATTTAGAGATTCGTATCAAATAACAAACCGTATGATGTACGCCGAAACATATACTTAAATATATTGTTTTCAAATGATATTATTGTACAATTAAGTACATCTGCATTGCATTAGCTTTAAATACACATAATGTTAATAGACAATTCCCAGCAACAACAAAATCACACTTGTATAACAATCCAGAGGTAATTTTCGTAATTGAAAGGAAAACCGTTTCCATTAGTTATTTAGAAATAGCGGTCCGTGATTTTGTACAGCTTTAATAGTTGTTATTAAATTATTAGCCGCGGTCGTTACCACAAATTGACAGTCGGACTGAATGAAACTGTAGTTCGCGTTCAATTAAGATTGATACCCAAAAAATTACATTGTATTCAATTTGCTAACAACGTTATGTTCGACGACGTCGTACATCTGTTTAAGATAATTCGCAAACGCCAACAAAATTCAGTATCAAAGCGGCAATTAAATAGAACATTAAAAGTGAGACGGATCCTCCACCTTTAATTACGGCGGCTGCTTTCTTTCCTTATCACAATTTTATTGCAATGACAATACCCAGGAGCACGCCTATTCAATTATTTGTGCGCGTCTGAAGCTCTGCGGTAAGCCAAAATTACTTATTGTACAAAAACATTCTCGGTAAATGGTGTCAGATCAACCTTGTTTACCGGAGCCGGCGGTCCGGGCGGGTGCCGCATAAATCATAATATTCGTAACGAGTGTAAGACGCTGCAAGGGTACTGACGGCTTGCCAACGTTTCCTCTATAATTCAAATGCGGCCTCCTCCGTTCTCAGCGGAAAAGTTGAGCTTTCCGCACATTTTAAAATGTGGCGGATACATCACGTATGTGTAGCGTACTGTCCTCATATATCCCCACATTTACAACGCTTCCTAAATAATATTTCGAGCTTTGAATTTTTATCTGGGTGTTTTTAACAGTAAACCCTTACATTTTTACGTTTGGTATGAAATATTCTCGGAAAAAAATACTTTTACCGCTGCTGGGAGTAATTACGGTAAACCCTGGATTGCTCATTCAAAGCATGAAAGTTAAGTCCCATTCATAATGTTATCTACATTAGGACCTACTAACTTTACAATCCCCGTAGCAATAAAATACTTAGTTGTGAAAATAACTGTGAACATTTCCCGGAGTAAGTACGCGCCGCTATATTTTTGGGCTCAAGGTACAAAACGTAGCACAGTCGGATTATGAATAATAGCGGAGTATGAGCCACTCGGCACATGATATACAGTACTTGTATGTGCACCTATATTGTCCTTCCACCTATTTTTATTGCCAACCACACGAAAGCAATCTTGAACACGGTGTGTACCACCTCTTTTTAGTTATTTGGAGTTCCTTTCCCAAAATGTACCTTAAAATTTCAAATGCCAAGTATCGCTCGTGCAGTTTGAAGCTGAAGTGCCTACGTTTTTAGATTTTCTTTTCAAGTTTCTCTTATATTTTTTTAAAGAGTTGCACTTTAACATCAACTTAAGTCAATTTAAAATGTGTTTTGATAAGTATAATAACTTATTATAACCCCTTTAATACGATACGACACCCGAGAACTGACGCGTAAAATGAGTTGAAAACTTTTCCGAAACAGAGCGATAAGCGTAATCAGAAGACAGGAGAAGGAGAAGCTAATTCATTAATGGCCAAGTTTAACGAATAAGTGTTTTAGCGGAAATAAGATCGTTCGGAACAGACGCGAGACGTTTTAAAACAATGCGCATCATTCAAATATCCCATTAAATCGTGCGATTTAGCTCCGAAGAGCGGGTTCGGGTAAATTAAGCAAATTAAGAGCTCGCTCCTGAGACAGTAATTACTGCGCGTCTGTACTTGGCCACCGACCAAGTACCCTGCCTACTTATGTAGTATAAGTCTCCTACTCGATTTATGAACGACTCGATTTTCCGGATTTTCGAACGTAACTCGATTGGTTCAAACCTCATGGGCTCGCTATGGATTATGAATGTTATCGTACGCGAGAGCTGCACCGACGCTTAACAATGCCTGTCTCGACTACGACTCAGATTTCTGGATTTTAAATGAGATTATACCTTTAATAAAGAGATTATCCCACCGAAGCAGTGAACTGCAACGATCGAAGGTTCTGATAATAAGTTTAGCATTAAATTGGTACTTGTTCCTTTTACCAACAGATGCGGTCGCGTCTTAGTCGATTGAAGTTATTTATGAACTCAAATATCGATTATAACAGACAAAACTTATGCAACGTAATATACAAGCAAACCTAAGTCTTATACAGACTCTCTCTATAATAATTTCCTGCAATAAAACAACTTAACAAGTTTGAATTAACTCTAATTGGAAAGTTTGTTAACGTTCTTTAGTATTTCCTGGAACCTGGAACTGTGGCCAACTTTCCGTCGCATTTGATGCTCGCAACGCTCCGAAGTGATGAAAACTACGTCGAAATACAAGAAAAGGTGACAAAACGCCACGTTATCAAGTGAAACAGCTGTAGTGCAGGCGCGTGGGCGGGCGGGCGGCGCGCTGTGCCTATCGACTCGCTCGCCCGCGCGTGCATCACTCACCTCAAGGTCGCGCCGCCGACCGTCGCCCCCGACGACCGAGCCCTACTCGCGACCCCGCCGCGCCACCCTCCTTACATTTCGACTACCCACTTTAAAAATTTAAAGTATCCCTCGTCCTTCCGGCACATTTTCCCGGGTGAGGGCGACCGGCGCCCGTGGCGTCCCTGAGAAAACTGACGGACGTCGCTGGTCTTCGTCGGGTTATATAGGCGGCGGCGGGGCGGGGCGTCGGCGCGAGTTGCGCCGTCGATTCGCGAACTCGATAAATAAATTAATTAAAAGTGCAAGTGAGTGATCGCCCGCGTGCAGCCGACCTGCGAACTCGTCTAGAGCTTCCCCTTAATTGGAATTTCAGACCCACCGGATACTTGGCCGAGGCACGGATTGTTTTCCAGTCCAGGATTTACGAGCCACTCGTACGGAGGTCTCCAAACGTGGCGTTTGAACGAGCTCGGCCGAGATTGAACCTGATTTATATCGTCCTGTTAAACAACCTCATGTCTAACAATGTCTCAATTTGTGCTTGGAGTAAGGCTGTATCGCAGCACCGGAGTTTAATGAAAATAAAGACTTTAAAGTTCTAAGTTGATATCAAAACCTTTCAATTCTTAAAGCAATTAACTTACGAATCAGTACAAGTTTAAGCCATCGAGTCCTTGATGTAGGTACTTAGCCAATAGCCCGTACTAACTCTTCCATAGTTAATTTCAGAATCTAAAACAAACTATCTACATACCATAGCCCATAGCCTTTGAGAAACTTTGAAAGCCCCAACTACATAAAAGTGACACAACAAAACCATTTCTGTACCTAATACAAAAACCAGACACCGCTGTAAGAAGTACGACAAGTAATAGAAAAAAGCAAATGGATCTGTGTGGGCAGTAACGGAGTTAATCACTTCGTTACTGCTAGTAGTAACTTGAACCCTTCAGGTTCGAAGAAAAGCTGATTGCGGCCGCGGTGACGTCATCGCGGCAAATATACCGGCGACGGCTCGTAGTGGGACACTACTTACCTACGGATACTGTAATGCAGGAATATCAGGCTACCGCTGTCTGTTTATAAGTGTAAGATGTCTCTGGTATTTCAGGGAAATTCTTTTGTATCTTTTCAGGTTTTTATGTAGCCGGTGGTCGGAGTTCATAAGAAAGGAAAAGTCGCATACTACTAATGTTGGAGTAAGACTGTGACGATTTTGATTGATTTGCAATGTGCAATTATTATGCATTGTCATTTTCTTGGTCGTGATGATGATAAAAAAAATCACATTGGGAGCGACCAAAGCCTGTTAGTGATATGTATTTTCATGTTGAATATACATATCAAATAGCACACAAAAATCAAATTTCCTTACGTTTATTGCAATTTGCAGGTCAGTGTCAGGTTGTATGTTGATCAAAATACGATGACCGTAACAAATGTGTATTTATTAGAATTAGAATAGTTAAATTCCTCGATACAACTCTGAAGTTAGAATTGACCTAAAATGTCACGATTTTATGAAATAGTCATTCAATAGAGTAATCTGAACTGAGATTTGTATTATTAATGAGTAATAAATTACGAATATTTGTTACGGTCGCGAATCATATCTTGATCAACATACAACTTGACACTGACCTACAAATTGCCAAAAACGTCAGATATTTTTAATTTCGCGGGCCACCCTGTAGCTTTCACCTTAAGAAGTGACTCTATACAATTCAAGTTTGTTGAAAGCGACCCTAGCAACAGAGATGAAACGGTACCTACCAACATACATAGAATACCAACATAGTACAACGGCTAACACTTTATTCCCCTATTCAGAGAACTAGACGCTATCTCAGTGGGTAAAATTAACTCGCCTTTCTAGAATCATTAACTTTCATAATGAAAACTATGTTAAGAGATATCGTTGAAAATCTAACGACGAAGAAACGAGGATAGAGGACAAAAATTATTAGATTTCAATCAATAATGTAATGTAAATAATGTGTCTTTGGAAGTTTTCTTTATAGAGGAAATCTGCGCAGTATAGTTTGGTTACTCGATGTTACTAGAACTCGTTAGATACTGTTTTTACACTTGACTCGAAGGTATCTTTAGAGAAACTACACTTCCGTTTAACCGTTGAGATAATACCTTTCCTGGCTGGTGGAAATTAAGAGAAACATGTATTGAAGAGGAAAACAATATTTAGTACGAATTTAAACTACACTTTGGCCATAACTTCACTCAATACAGTCTCCACCGGATAAACTGCCTGTACTAAATGAAACTAACAGAGAAAATCTAAAGACCCTGGTAGCGTAGGTTTGACATCAATAATGTTAATTTTATCGCATTACAATGTCATGTGAAAACCAGCCGACCTGTTGGATATGGATTGGGAACACAAAAGTAGCTATACAAGATAGGTTAGTCAATATTTACAATAAAGGCTCCCGCAGACATGCGCGACGCGATTCTGGTATAACAATTTCCATGAAGATCTCATCGAAATTGCTCTACTAGAGTCGCGTCGCGCCTGTCCGCGGGAGGCTTTACGCATTAAGGCTTGTGCAGACCAGCGCGACTAGTCGCGCGACGCGACGCCCTGGTCTGCACAAGCCTTTATGCAGTTCTTGGTAGGTATGATATTATAAACTACTGAAAGCGGTTAGTACTGAAAAATAATTGTAGGTATTGCAGATAGTTAGGTAGCTACCTCACTCACAGAGTAAACGTTCTGCATCCTGTCAACAGACTTTTTGTCTAGTTATTCGACCAACTTGCCGTTTTTGGCTAGCTTTATGAAATATATTTGATGATACAGGAAGGTGACGGCCCAAGGATGAATCACGCTTGCCTGGAACGCCAGCTCTGGAACGCTACGCACTTGTACCTAGTGTGAATCAGCCTTTCATTATCTGGGAATCTCCCAGCACAATAAAGGCAAAAACTTTTCCTTAAACTTCGCTTGCAATCAGATTTGGTCATCAGTGCCACGACATTTATCACACACAATAAATACTCGTATTTCTTTAAACAAATACTGAACAACAGGAATAACTAACTAAAACTATATTGGTTTATCATAACAAAGGCCTACGTACTCAAGCAGTTATCACATAATATATATAAGGCGAAAGAAAGCTGAATAAATATACCTGGATATCTAAGTCGTAGATTCCATTAAAAGTATTTTTATAACAATTCCATGAATGTTTGATAAATTATGATAACGTGTCTCATCGTTACATAGGTATCCAAAATAAAAACCGCGGTCACGATCTTCGTTGTGTTTTGTGAACCAAAATCGCTCGCAATCAAAATGTAGTAAGCGCCACTTTGAACGCGGTGCGTTATTTCGCTTGAGTTGCCACGAGCCCGGATAGCTCAGTCGGTAGAGCATTGGACTTTTAATCCAAGGGTCCAGGGTTCAAGTCCCTGTTCGGGCGGTTATCTTTTTGGTCTTTTGATGTAATTATTTTGTTTATAAAGTTATTTTTTTGGTTTGTTCCATAAATAACCAAGATGTCATCGTCGCATATAAAACAAAATTGCGCCAATATTAAATTTGTTTATATTTCTTTTATTCTTATTACTTACACTTTTAAATTTATGATATAGTTTTGTGAAGATTATTGTTTTATTAATTATTTATTTTCCGGTGGCATTTGAATACCTGACCTTCACATTCGTCTTCTTAACGTGTCGATAGCAATCTAAATCGACTCGGCCCAAAATTCGGCCACGTTTTTGGCGCCATCACTACTACTACCATCACTACTACTAGCGTCCATCAGTTCCTGTAACGTGCAGCTGACAGCACACGCAGGACTTGACATTAAGTGTCCCATCGTTTGTGGAACAGCACCACATTTACACTCCAAGGCGGACTCGTCTATGCACCTTCACATTAATTACATACTTGCATAATAACCTCATTCTGCCGAAGTTAAGACATCGAGGTATAAAAATTTGATTACACTTATGTATTGATGATGATTTAAATTTTGTTTACTCCGTAATCGGAAACAAGCGTAGTGATAATGACAAATGACACAAAAGCCACCTATTGTGAAATAACTTATAATTTCGTCTCTCCTTGGCAAGCCCCTGTGGCCTAATGGATAAGGCATCGGCCTCCTAAGCCGGGGATTGTGGGTTCGAGTCCCACCAGGGGTACTAAATCCTTTTTAAATTACTAAATCCTTTTTAAATTTCGCTCCTCTTTATTTCACTTTTGCATGAAACTTTCAGGCAGTTAAGTTAACTTTTGATACGTTTATTTGTATTTTCTGTAACTTTTTCAAAGGATAACATTCTTATTCCCGCCAGGTGGCGTAGTTGTGCTAACACTTACGTTCATACACTACTAAATACAGGTGAGCGAAAATTCACGCCTTATTAAATTTTACGAGGTTCTCCTGTCCAGTCCGAGTTTAGAAAATGTTACTAGATACTTTTAAAGCACTTTTACCCTCGTGTTCTGCAAGCATTATAATATTGGATAGTGTTATCTTTGCCAGCAGAACTTGCACTTTACAAAATCCATACCAGAAGGAAGCTACCGTAGGAAGTTTACCGTCGATTGTTTGATGTCCTGTCCAAGTTTTGCATAATTTTAATAAAATGATTCACAGATTCCACGTCAGTTTACTACATTCAATATACGCATAATAAGCTCTTTATTACGCCGTACAGTTGCAATAAAGAGCAATAGAAATTGTGAAATGCCTTCAATATTGAAATGTCGACCTACTTCGCGTGGCCACGGGGTGCCTGCGGGGCGCGGTCGGCGGCACGGGGGGTCGGGGGCCGAGGACGAAGGGGGCGGGCCACGGGCTACGTCACTACAATTAATAATGGCTCGTCATAGTCCTCATCTATTTATCGGTGAAAAATTAACAGTTATTGGAAATGCGCAAGTTCTTTACCCAAACAAAAGATTACCTATTTGGTGAGGATGTTGTTTTTCCTATGCATTACTTAAGTAAAAAATATATTTTAAAAGGATTTCTTTAGAATTCTTCTTTTCTTGACCAGGGACCACTTTGATTTCTTTGTTGTTAGTAGTGACACCGATGTACAAGAAAAATAAACTGAATCAATAAAAAAAAAACTTTAATCAAAAAGTCAATAGTAAGTTAAATACATTTTGAATCAATGTGATTTTTGAGCATTTTTTGCACAAATTTGGTAATCCTACGACCATTAAGTATTATTGGTCAAGCTACACGCACGTCATCGCTTACTTTCAATCGATTCCTGGCCTTGTTTTAATTACCAACAAATGATCATCTTCCTTTCAATCGATTTCTGGTGTTTTTAATTACCAACATAGCAGAAAACCCTTGTTCACATAAATTGCGGAAAAGTTCGCGGACCATATTTTGGCTTCTGCGGACCACTGGTTAAACAGACTAAGCTTTATGGAAGTCCAACTTTTCCGGACATTACTAGTCCTTAACTATACTTTTCTTCGCTTTAACCAGTTTTCGCCCATGACGGGCTAACCTTATAACAGGGGAGTTATCCACGTGCAATAAAGCGCGAGTAGATTACAGTACCTACCTATGATCTAAGGTCATGCAATGGACTATAATCTCATGACAGTTTGCATGCTCATCATCGTGACATGAGTTTTCAATAAATGCTCAACTTGCAGAGTTATGGTTATTTCATGCAGATCGTACCTAATTCATGGGTAGATTAATATTGACTCGTGCATTTTCAACAGCAAGTTGAAACTTTTAGAAGGTTTCTTTGGACATAATTTGCATAGATACCGAGTAAGTAGGTTACTTACAAGTATCTAGTCATAGTTAGTATTAACAGTTTTCAAGCTTTATGAACAAATTAGTAGGTAAAGCTCGACTGTCAATCACCTTCACCTCGGGAGGGGATGGTATGATTAATTCTGAAACGACTTAGTTGTGAAATGTAAAATATTTTGAAATGAAAGAGCAGAAAGCATAAGAAATAAGAATATTTATACGAAAATGTTATCAGTCGCCGACGTCGCCACGTCAATTAAAAACAAGACGACTATCAAGTTCCTCTACTTTATTCAGCCACGTTTTAGGTGAGTAGGTAGGTACGTAGTGTACGTACCTAGGTATTGCATGTTCTATGTGTTCCAAGTTTTACTTCCAGAAATCTCGAAACATTAGAGTGATGCCTAACTAAATATTTCCAAACGTTTCAACCAACTTTATATTACATGTAGTATGGATTTCATAAAATAATAATATTATTCCTAGTGTTGAGCTGAGTGGCGATGACAGCGCCCCACGCGGCGGGAGGCGAAATGCGCCTGTCACTTCCCTGTCAGCGACATTGCGAAAACAATACCGTTATTTCCATGTAATAACTCTATCGTTATCGGACGTCTAAAACATAACGACGTTTGTTTACGTTTCATTGTATCCATTGCATTAACTAACTCTAGTTGTGTTGAAGCAATTACTTTACGCTGCGGTGAACATGAAGTCTCCTAGGTACCTACTTATGTACCTACATAAGAAGTCTGTTTTTAAAGTTTTTGTTACCTATTTGCATGTAACGATAAAAAATTGGTAATATAGAAAAAAATAAGAATTGCGTAGGTACCTAATACGAAAGATATCTTCCGTCACCAGTCCCAGTACCTACCTAGTCTATTTAGAAAATTCCGTAAAAAGGAACAACAATAAACATCTGGGTAAGTACTACTTACAATGAATTATCCAAATAGTTTAGTAAGCATCTAAACATTTGTTTCAGTAAATATATGGAATTAGATAGGTTTCTAAGAAATATCAAGTCGAACCCACGTCAAATCGTCTACAGGTGGAGGTGTTTTCTTATTGTATCGCACACTCAATGTAAAAATATAACTATTCAATTCCAGAAATACCCCATAAGACCGAATTGTATTTTTAGACTAATAATCCCGTGACGTGGGTCTGGGAGGCACTGTCTGTGCTGACCCGCCGGCGCCGGTGTCTCGTAAACCCACCGCGAGATGGCGCTGCTAGTTTTATTGCTTGTTTGCACAACAAGCTGTAATGGAGGACTACAATATTGACAGACCATTAATTCGACAGGAAATTGTGCTGAAGCCGCGGTCTGTGCAGGTGATTGTGAACTTTTCAAATTATCCGCGTGTTCCGCGGTTGTTTCCACTTCAAACAGCAAACGAGCAAGTCGGGCTTTTCACTCCAGGGCCGCAGGGATAGCAAGTTGAATAAACTCTGCAAGCTACAGCCTAGTGGGCAACGTAACAGCGGCACGAACACGACACGTTTATATAAATGTCCCGCTATCGATTTTTCTCGAACATGTCAGTCTACCTACAGTGAGGCGTTAAGTACATAGGTAGGTAGTGTTCTATTTCCTTCCACAGGTACCTACGTAGGGTTAAACATAACTATGTAGTTACAGTAAACTATAAATCGAGTACGCATGTAACGCGTCTATAGTTACGTTGTAAAACTTATGGCCATACGGCCAACGTCTTGGTCCAAATCGACCATATGGGAAATGCACAGCCAGCATAGGATCAGGGTAGTTCTTGAAACACAGTTGGCAGAAGTACTCAATGGAGCAAGGTAAGGATACCGGTGACTTGTAAGTCAGGTCAATGGAGAAACCGTATAGTATTGGAGGAGAAAACGTCTATTTGTCATTAGTAATTATTATATTTCTCTTCTACAATACTAGTATCCTAATAATTAAGTACTTTCATACCTTAATATTAATTACCTACCCTACCTAAGTCGAGGACACTGAGATTTTAATATTATGTAGGTATAATGAACTAAAAATGGTAACAGGACTGCTAGGATTGATCTATAGTCTAGAAATAATCTGAACTATTTGCTTAAAATTGAAACGATGGGACGAAAAGGAATTTGGGAAATGCTGCAAGGAATTTAAAATCCGCTTTAGGCTACAATAAATCAGAAATGAAATCGAAATCAAAGTCGAATAAATCACTGAAAATAACCAATATGCTAAAATAAGACACCTGCTAAAACTAGTAGGTAGGAACTTAGTTGTACGTAGTTACTACAACATACAACTAAGAACAGATACAACTAAGTATTACAATACCTACAACTAGGTAGATACCAACTTGGTACTACCTAGGTAATACACAGACGTTACTGTACCACACCTTGTTACCTAGTCGGTTCTCGAACCGATGAAAAGGCAGTTGCCATGCTACCTTCACAAAAGATTCTTCCCCTTAATAAGAGAATAACCATAATTATCGTAAGCATATCGTACAATGTACGAGTTACATCCTTATTGTCATGAAGGTAGTACCTACTTTATATCAATATGAAATGTCGTAATCAGAGTGATTTTAGGATGAAGTTAAGAGCTTTCTCTGTTTATTTGAAGCTCCAAATATCCGTTGTCGTCAGGCGTCAAAAGGACATATTCTTTTAATTAAGCCACGCGGAAAGCGTCGTAACTTTTACGAGGTCCGTGATTTAACTATTATTTGTCATCAATTTTATGTGGTCTTAAAGCAAATAGTACAGTCGGAACTGTTCGACATAAAATAGGACATTAAGGTCCCACCTTATTCTTTTTCTAATATCGTTATTGCTCGTAATTTGCACACTTATTATGTTACTGAATCAGTGTTAGTCAGTTTCTGTAGACATATATAATATGAATACTAAAATATGCCAACATAAACTAGGTGGATACTAGTGACTTAACTTTACTATCTTCATCATAAAATCAGTTTTATTTAATAGTAGCTCGTGCTGCTTCGCCACAATCTATAATTTATTATTATATAACATTAGAAAAATAAGGTTTGTCACCCTTTCGTTATTTTAATATAAACATTATAATTATAAAAAACAGCCATTTATATTTAAAAAAAAACTGTTTTCAGTCGTTATATTGCCGTTAATTTTCTAATGTAGTACCATACTAATAAATGGAGTACCTATACTAAGATATGCATCGTCTTTTTACACGACTGTAACGAAGGGTTATGTTTTAACTTATTTTAATTGCAAGCAAATAGTCACGTCATCTAGCGTTGAGTAGCGCAATCTGAACGACTATTTGATTGTTGGCAGTCTTACTAGTGTTGGGTATGTGAAAAACAGATGGCACTTATTATTCTTGTTCTGCTATTCGATACGAGATGGCGCTATTTATTAAATTAATTTCTAATGTTATTGATAGATGGCGCTGTTTATACATTGTTTTAACTTTCAGAATGCATGTTGTAAACAAGCAGAGTATGTAAACGTTTTATAATAAAATATTTATGTAAGTTTTTAGACAATCGTAAGAAAAAAATAACATTTTTATTATTTGTTCTGGATTATGTTTTATAATTTAATAACTTGCTGAAAAAATGTAAGTGCCTACTGGCTTAGGTGCCAGGGGAGTTTAGTTTATCAGGGCTTACATGCTTACCGAGGGTGCTAGATAAATTACCGAAAAGTTGTTAAGTATACGAAACGAGGGCAGATATAAACTGTGCGTGTGTTCTTCAGTTTTATTGGTGATAAGCACGAATTTACTCGCCTGAAACGGGCGAATCAACACTTTAAGTAATATTATTTTTCTTGAGGCGATTCTCCGGAAGTTAATTTATTTGTAGGCGAATCGATTTCAGGAGTTGTCGATTCGTCTACAAATAAATTAAGTCACGAATCATAATCACCAATAAGCCGATCTTCTATTACAGTTGGTATAAAACAAATGTCCATTTGGTGTATAATAATAATTTAACTTCGTTTATGAGCGTTTATTCTGAAAGTGGGCAACTTCGCAAATAGATGTCAAATAATTTTATTTAAAGTTTTGATTAATTTGGTAATATACCTAATTGTATGGAAATAAGAAATGTGGCTAACTATCGAACTAGAATATTGATTATGAAAAGCAATAATTAATATCGTAACACCGAATATTTAGTTTTAGATGTAAAAAAAGTATTTGGAGCCTTTCTAAATACCATTTTTACACCTAAAACGGGTACAACATCAAATTCAATGTTATAATTGCAATTAATTATTCATATTCTAGTTTGCTAGTTAGCCACATTTCTTATTTCCATATAGTAAATATTGCCAAATTAATCAAAACAGGTACATTTTTGACAGCGATTTGCGACGTTGCCAACTTTTAGGATAAAGCTCTTAACTTAATTTCGGAGTCTGTGCATGGGTAACCTGCACGTTATCATCTTTGAAATGAGCCTTACAAATCTAGATTATATAATAACTCTTACCTCCAAGTTAAGTTGGTGTACTTCCACTTCTCCCCCTGCACTGCAAACCGTTTCTTCCTCCTGTGGTCATCGTCACCATCTTCCCTGTCTGGCCTGCCGCATCGCTTCTGCTTCATCAGCATCGCTGTCGCACTGTCGATCTCGCCCGTCTCTGGTATACCGCCGAATTGCTGGAATGATGATATCAAGTTAGAGGAGTTTCGTCGAAGTCGAGGTCATTAGGTTTTCTCTAAAACCTAATGGGATTAGCCGATACTAAGAATAATGTTAACTGTCTAAGTAATTCAAAATCCATGTTAAATCTAACATGGTAGGTACCTACAAGATATTTAGTTTTGTGTTGCAGATTTGAGTTTGACCAATAATAGAAGCAGTACCTACAAGTACCTATACAGGGTGGCAGGGACATCCTGTATATTTAAAAAGTCGTCCCTTAAAAGGCCGACTTTTTAGTCACCAGATTACTTTTAACTGAAAAACGATTAACGTTGTTTGATAGCTGTTTTATAGAAAATATGAAAAACGCCGCAGTTATTATGTAGTATATAAAACTTATCTGATGATGGAAACATCAGCTCTTCATAGTTTTTTATGTGTATTCCATTGTGTGGGCTATATTCTTACCTGTAACGTCCTGATGGCGATCCTGAAGTCGTCTTCGTACTCCTGTTCGCTGCCCATGAGCTGCAGGTTGCCAACCTCCGGCCTGCCCTTCTTCAGGTACCCAAACGTCTCCAGGTAACCCCTCTGGAAATAAATTATAATAAAACATTAGTATTGAAAGTGAATAATTAGGTAAGTTACATGTCTTAGGATAATTTAGACACTAAACCATATTTTTTTGCATTGCATGTCGCGTAGAACAACAAAACGTCTGAAAAAGTTGTCTCAGTAAATATAATGTGTTTTCTCAAGAATAATCACTTAGTAACCAGTGGTAATATCAAAAAGGCTCAGCAAAGGTGTGGTTATGCTGGGTCCCATGTTTTGTGGTACTTAAATAATGAATTAGGTACTAGGTACACAAATTTAATGGATGTGGTTTGATTTATTTGTAACTATTTATTATTGTAATTATACTAATTAACGTCTGTAATTCAAAGTAAGGTCATGCATTTAGTTTTCCTCCTTTAATGTTTTGGTCAAAGAATATACCTATACTCTACCGGTTTCGGTTGTTAAATAAAGGTAAACAAACCGTATAAAGGGTTTTTATAGATGACACTTTCTTGTTTAGAAATACGATAAAACCAAAATATATTTTAGATTTTTACAATAGTTTCCTCTTTTCTAATATGTATGTTAAACATTATTATTATTACACTACTGTTTGTAGATGTAAATGCTTGAGCACCATTTTTTTGTTAGATTTATAATAATAATATAGTATTTTGTAATCTGTCTATTGTAAAGAGCCCAAAGTCTAAACGTCAACGAAATATAACGTAGTTAAATTGAAGAGTACAACGGTGTCGTAGCATGACAACTGAAGTGACAAGTATGACGTTGAGTCGGTTATTTGACAGCTGTCTCGTCACGTCTTTTTTTTTGTTTACTTTTATTTAACTACCTAAACCTATGGAGTATAATAGAAAATATCTGACACTTTTCTGTAAGTTTGGCGGATCAATATTACGTTCTTTATTTAGGTACCTGGACAGACGGACTCAACGATGAGCAATTATGTAATGTTTTAATTGTTTGTAATAGGTAAAAGGCAACATAAATTATGTAAAACCCATTTTGTTTCTGACGTTCATTCAGAAATAACCCAACGTAATTACATGACATTCTCGCACACAAGTAGGTACTCCTACCTACCGAACGTACCTACCTAAGTTTGTCATAATATTCACGTGAAACACACGAGACGGCTAAACGGATTTACAGCGTACTTAGCGCATTAAGGATTCCTTTTACTTTCCGAATTGCGAAACCCCAAAGTACAGCTGATATTAAGCCTCCATTAGCGCCCCCTGCCGGACGAAAGGCCCTACGTTTATCTCTTAAACTTGTCCTACAAACCGGACATGTAATTGTAATTATTTGTCGTAGAATACGACACCCTTTTCCAGTGGGTAGCGTAAAAGGTGAGTTAGGGATTATGAGCGGATTTAGTGACCGCCTCTCTCCATTTTCATCATTGTGTCACGATACAGGGAGATTATCAGACTAAACGATGATTTAGGTAATCAACTATCTATCCTGTCTACCTATTACACAGGTCAAACACTGTTTGGCAAGTTCTAAATATGCTTCTTCTTCTTTTCGCTTGGTTAATGACCAGAGTTTTAAAGCCGCCCATGGGCGTCTGAATTGGTTTCACATGCCATCGGAAAATATGTCAGGCGTGCCGGTTTCCTCACGATATTTTCCTACACCGTTTTTGAAGCAACTGATAATTATTCAATATGCACATGAATCCGTAAAGTCAGAGGTGCGTGCCTTGGGTTCGAACTCGAGACCTATGACTTGGCAGTCTGACGGTCACACCACTAGGTTATCACTGCTAAATATGCTAAGAGACTATCTTGATGTTCAGGACGATTCATTCAGAATTGAACAGACAACGCTCGATTCCTCAATCAATCTGGCAAGCGCGGTGAATATTTAACTTTTAATCACGTTCCATGCCTCGGCATGACATACCTTCGGGTCTACAAAGCAATCCTTCAGCAGGAAATAATGGCATAATACCAACCACAGCTGTTCCGATTGTTGATGTAGTAATAATCGTAACATGAAGTAGAAAAATGTTACCGAGTATTTAACGTCGCCGTCATTTTGAATTAATGTTAATAAAACATAGTCGCTTTATTTCGGTAATTAGTACCGAGGTACTCAGCTATTATTAGTTAGCAAACGGGCTCCGAATATTAAGTTTGTGATCTACATTTTTAAACACCCTCATTAATCCTAAACCAACTTTATTTTCTTCATCAAACATCCTCTTTTTTACTTTTAATTAAAACCACACTTGTGGCTTGACAATGGTGGTTAAACGAATCCCTTTGTATTTTTTCGGAGACTTCCCTTTTGACTGTTTTTGTATATTTTTTAGGAATACGAGGTTGGTATTCAAAGTTTTGTAGTAAGACCGGTAAAGATAACGTCGGACTGACAGTTCGTCAGCTAATACGCTTGATTATCTCTGAAATGACTGAATTCGTTGTCGTCGTGACACGTTATGTAGTGTTCATGTTCAGGTGTACTGCAATGGACACGCAAGTCTGAGTGCTCTTCAATTTGTGGTCAATTTCTGGTTGATAAAGATCTTTTGATTGTGTCCATGCAAAAGATATACTAAGCAAAATTTATATCACTATATAAATAACTCTCCCTTACGAAGTTTCTGAATAGGAAGCTCCCAATACATATTCGAAAACTATCAAACTAATGTTGTGCATAAGTAGTGGAATACCGTGGCTTTTTGTCCGCAGCTTGCGGTGAGCGCAAAGTTTGTTTTAACCGAGGATGCCCCCGACTTTACGACTAACAATAAAGACTTTGTAAAGCAATCTGCCGTCTATTATTCACTCCCTTAACTTATCTAAGTTAGCTCCTAAACGCTTCTGTGGGACTCTGTTTATTTACATATACCTGTGTTTGAAAAGGACCTAAAGTAACTCGCTTTCAAGTTGAACTATTTGACTCAAATTAAGGCAATCTTGCCTTTTATGTTCAAAGATAGAATGGCTGTATTATCTACTATGTCTACTGTTTGTATCAAAGTAAAATCCGTAAGTTTTTAAGTAAAACATAATCTGTCTAGGAATATTGCCTGTAGATGCGCGTGTGTGGTATTGTGTTAATGGAGGTTTACATTTTCACCAAGTTTGTTCATGAAAGATTCAGTAACGTAGAAAGTGATCTTTGTTTAAACCTCTAATTTTGTATATTTTATTTGTGCATTAGGTACTTAATATTGCAATACTTATTTTATAACTAAAAAAAACTTCAATCGTAGTAGGTATAAACGTGATAGTAGGTCTTCCTTAATTTCTAGAGTGCAACACGTAAATCAGATGGACAGCCATGATAATTTACACGTTTCTGTGTCAGGTCAGCAGGTACACCCCTAGTTCCCAATGACGTAGACTTCGAGAGCTATAAGAAACCCATAAAACAATGCAAATATTCCTAAAATTAGGTTAATATTGCTGCTATCCGGAACGATCAGAAATTAGTTGATTGCCACAAATTGGAAAAAGCCCACAGTATTTTTTATCAGAATTACTTTTGTCCTTAGGTGTTATCGAAAATTGGCATCAACACAAATAAAAACATTTTTTTCCTGTAGCGATGCGAGGCTATTGATTTGAACGTTGTTTTTTAATTCAGGCCTCAGTTGACACAGGTCAACGGGAAAAAAATTCATGCTTTTTATAGTTTTTTTACTTACACGTTTGGGTTTATCAATCTAGAGCTATGTTTGAGTTATAATTAATTACAATACGGCCGATATAACTTCACAGTTCCGAACTTCGCGCGCGATGTGCAATGACATTTTTTTGGAACCAAATGGTGATTTGAGGTGAGTGTGAGTGAGAGAACATGTGCTAAAGTTCATAGTGCCTATGTTCAGAACTGCCAAGTTATATCGGCCGTATTGTACGTTAGAGGAGAGCCATGAAACCTTCAAGTTTCTAAAAATAGGAAAAAATAATAATTTTAGCATTTTTTATTTCATTCTCAAATGATGTTTCTCAGCATGAGATGATAAGGATAGGGGCAACACTAAATATATTGCACACATAAATACAAATATTCTTGGAACTGTACGCCTGACCTTAGGTGCGATGGATTTTTTGTAGCCCCGTCAAGAGCATACGTTTATTATTTTACTTCCTCGGTCAAAATTATAAGACATTAGTTGTATTGAAGCACTAATGTGTAGAGTCTACATGATTGCACGCACGATTTTTTGGAGGCAAAACGCTTTCTGTAGGTAAATTAAAGCTCATTTTGCCTGATAGAATGCCGTAATTAGGTACCTACTAGGAACTCTTACCTACATGCACTGACGTACATCCAATGAGTAATAAGTTTAACGTCGATATTATATCTATAATATGCCAAATATGATGTGGCTATACACACAACCACACCATATTTGGCTTTAGGTAATTTCCGAATAAATTATTTCCATAAGTGAAATAAGCCTTTAATTTTAATAAACGACTTCGTTTATTAAATTAATTTTAATAAACGTTTTTTGTTTATTAAACGTAACCAAATGCAATGCAATTTAAATATAATAAATGCAAATACATAACGACCCAATTTACGAATAACCTATTAATAATAACAAAGATTAAAACATTATAATTAACGGTAGTACTTAATTATTATTTCGCATGTTTTACGTACACGGGTAGGTACCTACCTAACGTATCTGTAATCAAGGTAGAGGTACCCCTTAATAGGGGGCCGAAGATTTCTAAATGTAGGCCACAGTAGGTAAGTTAAGTACCCTGAATCACTAAGTGCGTCGCGTGACGACACCTATTTTGTCCCCTAATTAATTAACAAATCTCTGCCATCAACCTGTGCCAGTTTCTTCAGTGTTGCGGAAACAAGTCAAAAATCTTTATTTAGGTCGATTAGAATAATGTGTGTCGTTATGTTGGGCCGTACTTTTGATCCGTGTTGTTGCTACCTGCCATAGAGTTTAAGGATTTTGCATTAATTTATAATGGGAGCTTTTTTAGCAATGTGCCTGAGTACATGAGAAATAAAGGAAAATCCACTATATATGAAAAATGTAATTATAAAATTATGACCTAATAACCATAGTTTGATATTATCATGTCGCTACCGCAAAATATGAGCTTCATTAAAATATAAATTCAAACTTCATCAATATCCATTAAATTATACGGGGTTAATTACCATAGTGATTACCATGCGGCCGTCATCGCACACCATAGACAACGGGTGCAGCGCCATAGTGGCCATAGATTATAGAATGCATCGTGTGTGGTTGTCATCGGGAGCTAATCAACCGCGGTGCGAGGGTGACTGCGCCTCATCGGCCTGGGGCTCGGGCTCGTCGCACGTTGCACCCCATTGATTGACACCCGCTGTCACTCCGGTCGCGTCCCCCACTAGATATGATTATAAATTACTCACACTACTACCGTTTCGTAGTTTAGTTTTAATTTATGCATAGTCTGTCTGCTCGTAAATTAAAGTTTTAAGGGGACGAAAATTGATTTGGAAGTTGTTAAATGCGAAAATGCCGTTAAAGTTTTAAAGGTAGAATTATGTAGGGAACGGAATATTCTTCATAATAGATACGAATAACTCAGCTTCATCACAATACCTCACACGGTGCAGAACGCACTGAGGTGCTGGAACATAAATATTCATACCGCGGATTCCGATTTACGCCGTGCGTAGGAATTTGTTCAGAGTTGAATGAATGCAAATGTACACACATTCTTGAATGAACGCTGTTCTAGTTGACTTCGTATAGACTTGGTTCACGTTTATCGGCGAACATCTGCTTGCTAGATAATAATGATAACAATTTGTCGCAAGCGTGGGAGTTCTTCATGTGTTATTTTAGTTAAAAGCGCTTCCTAGTTCCAACAATAGAGCGATGCACGCGTCTATATAGAGCGCTATACATAAGTATACATGCATGTTCTAACAAACTAGATACCTATGTCGGTTTATCTAACTAATGGGTATTTTCACCTTTTGTGCTAAATTGTTAGGTAGATAAAATAATATATGTAGTTGGAAATCTGGGAAATCTTGCTTATATCAAGAGAGCTATGATGGAGATCGTCTAGTATGTACCTAACATACCGCGTTTTATAGTACACTTACAAACCACTATCTATGTAACAGCATCTAGGTATTATTTATGCTGTGGCTACGTCCGAAAGATAATAAAAAGCTCCAGGCAACACAGTTTTCATCACAAACGATTCATTTTCACGGAAATGCTTAATGTACAGATAATATTGCGTTATAACTGCCGAATTAAATAACTTGCTAATTTTGTTGGCATCGATGGTCATTTCCTGCTAACGTAAAACATGGCGTTCCCAGAAGGGAGTGCGGAGTAAAATTAAACTGTATTTTATTGCAGCCTGCCCTGCGGGGAAATGTTTGTGCATTATGGACTGCTAATAATAGCAGCGACGTTATTAACTCAATGAATGTTTGATTTTCAACACCATGTTTTATTGGAGACGCAGTAAAAAGAAAGCAAAGATCTATTGTGCACCATAAAAATACAGATACACTTGGATTGAAAATAGCAAATTAATCAAGAACAGAGCAGACACGCAGGCCACAGTCTAGGGCCTAGGACATTTTTTATTTGTTCTTTTAGCCCGATAAAAAGTTGGAATGCGTAGCTGACCTAATCAATGATTTTCTGTCGTTTCAAAACATGTTTTCATATTAAAGTGGGATTTGTTTGAGTGTACCGTTGAGTTCATTTGGTTCCAGATCAGTGACCATTTGTGCCTATAAGAATTTTGAGTGCAGTAAAGTGCACAAATTAATGACAGGCATGAAATCCGTAAAAAATGATTGTTTTCGTTGCAAACAGGCCGAAACCAGCCTGCGGATGTACTTTATAAAAATATGCGGGTAAAAATGAAAGTCTTTCAATTTTAAAATCGATTTCAAAGAACAATAAATGTTTTAACTTAAATGCAATACGTCGAAAACACGTGGTCATTCTTATGTAATTATTTCTTTGAATGCAATGATTTGTAATTTAAAAAGTTGAAGTTTAGACGCGACGAATGGACGGATGTAATAACCCGTACATTGAATGCATCCAATCACATTCAACCCGCCGTTCGTCGTATTCATTGGCGTCACATAATGTGCAGGTTTCATGACGTGGCACGGGGTAACTCGAATCAAAACACTAATTCGAGTTTAGGGGACAATGAGGGATGAATTTGAAATTCAAATAGCGTCAGTGACACATGAAATTGAATGGAATTATGTGTGAAACAATGGTGGTGAGTTGTTTATTTATGGTTGTTCCGGCATTTGAGCTTCAAATCCATTCATATAAAATTTAAGATAGGTACTTACTTATTTTCCTGTTGTCGTTACGACCGATTATGTTATGGTATGACGCGTGGCGTTGTTTGGAAACTTGATTAATATTTCTGTTACCATACAAAGGTAAACAGAATGATAATGTAATGATTACCTTGATGCATATTATTTGGAATTCCCATTAATTCAAAATTATGTACCTATAATGTATGAGGGTTTCATATAATTTGATTGGGTGAACGACTTCATATAATTCACAAAGATCGCGGTTGTTTCCGTTCATAAAAGAAACAAACTTCAAACAGGTGTTAAGGGCATTGACATGACATGGTCAGTCAGTCAGTCAGTCTCCTTTAAAAGTTCAACTTTATTTGTACTTGAAAAACAATGAAGACGTGACGTTCATAATACGTCACGGTTAACTGTTTAACTTTTATTGTTTTTAAATTATTCAATAAACTGTATGTGGTATCACTCTCTCTTGAAGATGGTACGACAGACGGTTTATGGCGGTCATACCGTGTTAGTTTTATGACTTTTTTACTATTGTACCTTCTCATTATAATGTAGAGGTGTGGTTACCTTTGTATAGCTAGTGGAAACTTTATTAATCGAGCTGTCACAATTCACAAAACAAAAGACGACTTGATGTGTGTGAAAATGTGGCTGCTTTCGCAAAAAAATATCAACTCTTATTATCTCCTGTCGGTGCAATATATGAAACCTCAGGAAAAATTCAGATACTATTTTCAGAGCACAACATTGTTTATCAACAAAAGTATTGCGATGAAACAGAAATATCGTAGAAATAAAAAAGAAATAAATATCGTATAATAAGGGGTCTATTCTCGTATCTACACCGCAGGTACCAGTCATGGGATATTCTGGTGTCCGGAGGCGATGTTAACAATCTGTAATTGCGTGGTTCCGCGTTACTATTGTAATCTTTAAATTGCTCTTCTTGTTGCATTGCCTCTACTTAGATACATGTATGTTCCATGTAGGTAACATTTCCTTTTGCCTTTTAAATGGTACCTACATCTGTTTTTTTTATATTACTATGGTCTATATTGTCCATACATGCATCGATTACAATTCAATTGCACTTTACAGGAAAAACAATGTAATACCTACTTATTGATTGGGATAATTACTTGTAATTTATTCCAATTTCCTTATATATAATTCAATTTGTGATAATGATAGGGTACGACGATGACGTGCACTTTATTGTCATTGATATTTGCTCTGAGCAGAGGAGGTCGTAGGCGTAATATGTTTCATACGATATATTCAAGGTAAATAATGGAGATACTTAAAACAAAACGATTGAAAACAATAATATTGTAACTCAATTCAATCTCCCGAGGTAAAATTTAATTTTTTAGGTTTTTGTCTTTATTTTTAACAAAAATAAGCCAGTTAGTTCTGGTAGAAAAAAAATAAGAAAAAAAAATTATTTTCCAATTTTCTATACGACTTGACCTCTATACATTATTGAATACAAAGGGTGAGGTAACTGAAGTCTAGATGAGCCGTCCAAACTTTTACAGCTGAGCTCTTATAAATAACTTAGATATCACTTTTTGATACAGTCCTGTGGTGAGCTTTAGCAAATTCAGATTTTCAAGCTGACCCAAAACTATTGATTCTGATAAAAATATAGCACACTGTATTTTTATGTGCGTGTGTCGTTACGTGTTTAGTGATACTTTTTTGGGTACGGCACATACCCGTTTACCTACCTATACCTACCTGTAAATAGGTACCTTTATTTTATGTTTTTACCTTTCGACTGGCTGGCAATGAACTTTTGTTGGCACATAAACCAGATCAATGTCATGTCGTTTAAAGACACTTTAAACCACATTTTCAGCTAAAATGCTTTATAGAGACCCGCCATGTCTTTTTAAATTAATAATTTTTAGTTATGTGTTTTCCTTTGATTTTTCGGTTTGTAACATTCCGGACATTTCTGGGATGTGTTTCGAGATTTCCTTTGTTGTTCACTCCTGATCTTTGGCTTCTAGCCAGCAGGCTGTCTTTTGAGGGGTCATCATTATCATAAGGTAACGGAAATCTGCTTTGAGCATGTTGTTGTAAAAATACAATTTTATACACCGGAAATATTGATCATCTCAAACTTATCAAGGATATGGAGGACATCGAGTGCAGCTCAGTAATGGTAGGTATTCCCGGAAAACATACAACTGACTAAAAGCTACTTCAGTAGCTTGCAGTATCTTCGTCAGATCAAAACCTGCCTATTTTTTTGTCAATTATTTACGTGCATTAATTTTTCCTGCAATCCATTTTAGGATATACCTACTTAAGATCGGTAAGCTTGCAAAAAGCACGATCATGAGAAAGCATGATTTGCGTGGTGCCAGTAATGATAATTCGCGAGGAGGGTCCCAATTGGAATCAGATTACAATCGCATTTCCATCGAACTGTGACTGACAGGCATTCTTAAGTAACTTGACGCGAACTGCTGAGAATAAACCCTATTCAGTTACATCGGTTTTTAAGTACAACCTCATGCAGTTCATAAAAATGATACTTTTCTGAACTGATAAAATCTTTTTGGTAATAAAAACAATCTGAACGCCTTTCGGTTACTTTATTCTTAAAATATTGATAGCTTGACGAATGAATTTCGTAAATAATTAAAACTATTGTAGGTGCCACGTAGTGATGCTACTTTAATAAAATACGAAAACTGTAAACGTGACCTAATTATTTTTAGTATTAAGACATATTTTATGTTGAATACTGATTCCAAAATCGAAATAAAGTACTAGATTATTCATAGTCAAATTCTTCTTTTGATTTTATTCAAAGCATGTGCGTAATTCTTCTAATAAGAAGAAAAAACTAATGTTTCTATAATAATGATTCTATGTACAGTTATAATTAATTCATTCGATAGATTTAATTCGAACTAAACTATTTTTGATTGAGCTAATTAAAAGTAAATAGGTATTATTTGTTATAAATCAAGACACTCGAATGAAAGTATAATTCGCAAGTGGTGTGCTATCGTAAGTAAACTTTCTGAAGAAAGTCTTTGTGCCGTCATTCGCCTAAAGCGCTCCAACTAAAAGCTAACTGGGATCGTTACTTGTCTTCCTCTTCTGAAAACTTTCTGCTCGAACTTTACCAACTATCCAACTTTTGTACTTAGATAAATTGATGAAACTAATCGATGTTTCATCATTAAATATTTTAATTTACAAGTTTAATTAAGCTAACTGAATAAAACTCTAAATTCCATGATAAATGAGAAAATGAATAAAGTCGAATCAAAATGCAATTTTTAATTAACAAAGTTCATAACATTTTATAGCTTCGTTTGGTGCGTTAAGTCGTAAATGGGGGCGACATGCGACAGCACAATGTTTAATGCACTCGTGACTACTCGTGAGACGTCGGTGATACGCCGTTTGAATAAACCCGTTGAGCTGCGAATGCTCTTGCGCATGCAATTTGTTAGGTGCGTGAGAACAACCAGAAATGGCGTGACGTGTGATTGGTGAGTGCTGCAAGTGATGCTATCGAGTGCCATTAGTCACCAGTGGGTAAGGCACCGTAAAGGAAACTGACCTCTGACGTAAACATGAATACTGTTACTTACCCATCTGGTATAAAATGTCGCAATTTTGAGTGAAATCTGTATGTAAATCGAAGCAGTCACGACGCAGTCAAGACAATTGTTGACTTCTCGAATATCTTTTGTTGTTATTAAATTAAATTGAAGATTTTTTAAACACCCGAACTCAAAATCACAATACATGTTAGCGAATGTGTATATTATCCAAACATTCGCAAGAGAGCTTATCAAGAGCGTTGTGTACTAAGATTAGTTATGTAAATGTGGTTTGTTTTGTAAACAGAGAGGTTGAAAGTTTCTCAGTAATATCAAGGTGAAAATCCCTGGCTAAGCTGAGAGCGGCCAAATAGCCCACGGCTGAACTCTACCAAGTTTCAGTTATTGCCGCAAAGTAAATACTAATATTGGCTGCCCGTGCTATAAACTTGCGATATTGCCCAACATTATATGGACACTTTTTACAGCTTTTACGAGTTCCTGAAGAAACGTTCCGAGTTTTACTACAACACTTATGTTACATTTATGAAATTGATATAATATTATCTTCATGAACGTGCCGGTGAATATGTACTTGTTTATAGGTATGGAATACCATAAAAAAACGTTATTTTATGACATTATTAATCAAGACCTTTAAGGGTAGGGTGGCATGCAACATTACCAGCCAATGTAACCCTTATTGCAATAGAGTAAAGTACATTGTTGGCTTCAATCATATACACTGCATCAACGCTGTAGTAAATACAGTGTAACGACACAATACGATACACATTTTAGACATTCCCTTCTTTTTAGGTACAGTATTATATTCCAAAAAAATATAAATTAATTCTTGAAACGATTCGCCATTTGAAGAAAACATACGAACCACTTCACTTCCTACACAACTTTACTTCTACACTTCTTTAGCTTATAAATCATTATAATGATAAGCAATAGACGATAATATCCACATACATGTTATGATTTAATCCGGGTTAACAACTAGTAACGCGGTGATTCAACGGACAGCTGCGTATAATGCAAGCTCGCTTTTACTCATAAGGAAACTTACTGGACAACTTACACAAAGAGTTTATTAAAACCTCATTAGCCCATGACTATGTCTGGCAATATATAAACATTATTTACGATTTATAAAAGAACATTATTTTGCCAGAGATTTACAAGCTTCTCGTAAAACGAAATTGCTTTGAGTAAAATTAAAACAAGTTCAGTTAGATTGAAATTGATTCCGAGAAAGGTGGATTTAAACATGACGTTAAAGTTGCGTAACAGTCCGAAGTGCAAATGTAAGCTAAATTTTAACTAATGAATACTAAAACAGAAGTTACATGAGCCCTCGCGAAGTAGCCTCCCATGTAAGTGGGCGCTAAAATATTTAGCAGAATATGGCGCAACGTAAGGGCCTCATAATTAACATTAATTTCGAAATAAGCTTAAAGCTGCGAAAGTTCGCAAACGGCTTTGTTGACGTTACAACGAACTTTGGTTTTATAACGAAATGTCAATGAATTCTCGCACGAAGTTTGTATTAAAAGTTGTTCGCGTTGTGCGAAATAAGTCATACTTTCCTTTTCAGGCTGTTCAGGCCCCTTAATTACCTTGGTTCGTGATCTGATCAAGTAACTGTTAACTCTTCGACGCCAGGTGATAAATAAAACATATTTACTTAGATTGAGCTCCACACGCCCAATAAGATATTTCAACAAGCGATCAATTCAATCAACTTGCTTACGCGTAGAGGATAAACACACAAGCGGTATACTTGAAGCTATTAAAGAGTCTTACAAACACTAACACATTTCTCAAAGACACTTGATAGAAACACAAAAGTGCAGAAGATAGACATGTAAACAAACAATTCTATAGATCTATGGATACCTTATTAGGGTTATGGAAAAATTCCAAGGAGTAGGAGAGTGGAGAGTGTAGCAAGTCACGCGTTACGACAGGATTGGAAGTCGAACACGTCACACCGGTGCCTCACTTTATCGGGAGACGCCAAATAGGGCGCCGGCAGCCGCGGGAACGAAACACGACAGGCAGGGCTGACAGCTCCACCACATAGATAGATGGTGGAGAAATAACCCGTTATCTAATTACAATGGTGTTTAACTTGGGATATATGCGGTCGCAGAGAAGTAATGCAGTATTCGAACAATCAAGTTTGATAAAGTTGCTGCTGAAAAGCTTCCTCAAGAAAAGTTTTAAATTAAGTGTTTAGGAGAAAATCCAAGTCGTCAAAAGCTTTGTTTTATTGCAAGTTGGCTTATATTAAGTCGCAACCATAACCCTTTGTTAAATAAAAGGCCAAGGACTCACCAGAACGTTTACGGCTTCTTACTGACGTCGAAGAAAAAATACGTAAGTTTTGTAAAATATTTTCTGTCAGTCAACCCTAAGCCTGCTACGTTAAGTGCATGCTTTACTTCACGTAGACAATACACACGATATGCACGCTTCTAACAGCGATAAAGTATATCGTAAAACCATAGTTACCGAAATATTTTCAAGTTACTCAGAAACTAACAAAAACATTTGGGAGGCGCATGGGGATGTAAAAAACTATAGTTATTAGAGTCAGACGTAAGGAGATGTCGTTAAAACGTTCGTCAGTTTTTGAACAATTTACGATTGAATCGTAAGTTTACGTACAGTATCGTTGTTATTATAACAGCATTCTTGGCAGCCTATATTGTGTCTATTTAATGATCGCACGTCGCGTCAGTCATTGAACTAAAGTCTGGAGCATGCAGTGCGCATACGCTTCTCTCGTTACACTGAGAGCAATAAGCATGAATGAATCATCCGCGAATCAAAACAAACACTTCACTACAGCTTTCTTAAAACATTTTTTTTACTAATCTTACGGTTAACTGAAGGTACGAGTATGTACGCTATACCGTATCTCCCACATTCTTTATGCGTCATAAAGAAGTTGCCAAACTTTATTCCATTGTTCGTTTGAGAAATTCGCAGAAATACGTTTTTGAAACAGGTATTTTAAAGAAAATTATAGCCAAAGATAACTAAGTTTTACTTCTGTTGCAAACTTTTGTTATATATTTTTTCTTAAATGGATCTTTCTTATGTTCTTCAATGAGCCATTTGAGACTACTACTACTATCCCGCAAGATACTTGGTGCGAGAATTGAGATAGTAATTTACGACTAAATTACTACTATTTGAGAAACCGAAACTGCAGACAGCATGGTTTATAGGTACCGTATATCACATAATTCTCGTGATATAATGTTTCCCACATCATTCAGTGTCCCCAGAGTATAATCACGACAATCTCGCATCCAGCCGAGATCAAAAGTCCGCCAATAACGAATTAGGTCGTCGTCTTGTTACACACGATCTTATTATACAAACTTATGAGTCAATGACCGTTTGCAAATTCGTGTATCATATGGCGCGAGGTCGGCAAACTGAAATGGCAATAGCAAGGTCGTTGCGAAACCAGCAACCACCTCGAACGGTGAGATATTAGTTGCGTCGACCGACTTGCGGAGTTTACTCCATCGCACAGGTGTTCAACGTAGTTACAATGTTCAGCAGTTGCTGCAATACAGCCAAGACATGATGTACTGCATTTATAGTAAGTGCAGAATGATTGCTTGGCTATTGAATTTGCAATTTTCGTTTCGCAATTAGGGCTGGTCAGGCAACTTTTTTGGTCGACGTTGTTTATTTTTTGCCGTTTTTAGCACGTTAGCGGTGCTACGGGTTCAGGGAAAGGTTATTAGGTAACTTTTGTTTGTTTTCTAGAAGATTGTATTTATGAGCAAAATTTTTGTGTTGGTGAGTTAGCTTTTAGTTACTAGTTTATGTTTTGCGTTTGCGTAAATAACCCAGCAAATGATAAAAATATACTTAATTGCTACGTTACAAATAGGTGCGATACGCAAATACAGTGACGAATTTACAATTTTAGTGTTTAGTCACATCTTCACCGATTCTTCTAAGTGTAGTAGGTATGTAAACAAAGAAAGTCAATTTGTGTGGAACTAATTTTACCGGTCGCCGGCGAGGGGTTACTCCCGGACGAACCGACAATATTAACGGTTGCACTTTATCCAGGAAGCTTAGCTTAATATGTCGTAACAAAGTTTACGTTGGTCTATAAAATTTCCAAAAAACACCTTTTAATTTTTTTCGTTTTGAAATGTTTTGAAAATATAAATAAACCTAATCGGCTAAAATATGACCGCAAAAAGCTTATTTACAAAGCTTTCGGACGATGAGTAAACTCGTTGTCAACTTAAACGTCCGATTACCAGAAGAGATTGTCATCAATAAAGGGCTTACAACTATATCAGTCGAGACAGACGTCCGCAAAGTTGGCAAACTGCAGTTTAGTCCTAACTATTAATTGTCCAGTGGACTTTGTCACGGTATTGTGATAAATTGAAGTGGTCCTTGGACATATTAACGTCCCTTGGTTGGCAATGAGCGTGATTAATTATGTCGGACGATACACACAGACGGCCACCCAATTCGGGTTAACGTAGTTCACTGACTTGATGTGGAAAGCTATCGACCAATGGCCACCGTGCATCGAATGCATATTTGACATTAGGTACAGTCATCGTCACTGCACTGACACGTATTAGGTAACGTTTGGCGTGATTTATACAAATGCAACTCCTTTGTATACAATGAAGGTGAGTTGTACATTGATATTTAGGGTTTCGTAAATGACGTAAGGAAATCCTTATTAGTGGTTTTCACGTGGACTGGACTTAAGGTCCTTTAACGCGTTCAGTGCCGGGTGCCCTCCTGGAGGGTTCACCTAGTCGCATATGGGATGCCGGGAACCCGCGCGAAGAAAATAAACCGTAAAAATAAAATCTGATGTATATTTTAACAAGATTTATTAGTACTTATTGCATTTGGTTTTTAAAAACAAGCATTTTTTTTTTGGTTTTTTAATATTCAAAAAATAAATAAAAGGTTGGAAACTACATATAGTCACAACACCCCCTGAAAACACAATTTTACTTCGTTTTACAGTGTTTTATAACACGGTTTTAAACCTAATGCCGTTGACCGTACGCGATGGTTAACTTTAGCGCCAACGTAATACCGGCAACCCTCCCGGAGGGTTCACCTCCAATATGTATGGCGGCATGGCGTATGAGTTCTATGAAAATGGATGAAGTCGAAAGTGTTAAGTATTTGTTTATTTGGAAATATAAAGGTTCTCTGTGGTGTAAACTTATGGCGTGTGCCGCATCAATTTCGATAATTGTCCATGATATCAGCTTATGATCGTACTGGCCGTAAAATCCTCGTAACCAATTAAATAAATTACTGTTGATATGTTTTTATAGTTCGTATAATTATTATTGTCGTTTAATAGCTGTGTTTTATTGACTTCGTGATAATAAGTCATGTTCATGAGGGCCTGCTAGCTGCTACCTTTTTGTGGCCCTTTGATCTATCCTAATGCTATATTTGTCATGTTAGGATATTATAATGACGTTCATGCTATTATTTGCATGTGAGAGAATGTGATATAATACACACTATCGTCACGGATAGTCAGTGCACCGTGCATCAAGTATGGGGCACGTACTTGATGCAAGCAATACAACTCCTGCTTTACTAATGCACCTTCAGCTGCCAAGTTAACGTTAGTGCCAAACCACGGTACCTTTGTTAATACATATTACTTCCAAGTGCCAAACCTTTAAAAGTCACGTCCATGTCACCTCGATGCAAAAAGTGTCAAGATTGTATATTTTATATATTACGTCTGTTACGTTACAAGCTATTCACGAGTTTTTTCGTGTTCAAAACTGCTTTCTTTGTCTCGCTTTTTTATGTCCCCGCGGGAAATTTGGAAAATTCCATCTCTATGGTTGCGTGCGATAAAAGATACCGACTTGTTCATATTATAAGTTAAATTATGTTTACATATAAACGTTCCCAGTTTTTGGTTTCTAGTCTAGTCGAAAAGACATTTATTTCTATTGAACCCCCCGGGGTTCAATAAAAATAAATGTATTTTTTTTATATCAGAAATCTCTTCATGTACTTAGTTAGTGGTTTTAGATAAAATGTTCATATCCTGTAAAGCTCATAATCACAGCTTTTTAAGTAATCGTCTTTTTTCGGGATAAAAAGATAAGGCTGCTAACATCCTAAGCCTCATAAATTATGGCATTAAAGAAGAAGAAATCCTATAATAAATCATTACAAGAATACACATACAGCAACAGGCACTTGACCCACTCCTTTAAGAAACGTCTGTAACGATGTGATATCTTATAATTAAGTACCCGTGTAAACGCCGATCATGCCATTACACCACATTATCAACTCAGTTAAGCCATTCAAATATAGCATTTATTACTTACGATATTAGTTTGAAAGAGATAGCAAATGTAATCACATAAGTATTCACATGTGGTTTAGATTTGATATGCTGGACGCCCGCCGACAGTGTTGTCAAAACTGTTGGGCGGCCCACACACGTAGAACAGTGAAATAACATATAACAAACATTTATTCACTACCACATTATATTGACCAATATTTAAAAAGAAATATAAAACAATATATTTTCATTTTCGCGGAATTTTCACATGAGGAAAAGTCGTGAAAATTATCGAAGCTTGTTCAAAGACAGCATTCTCGTAACCCTTTAATGGTAGTTTTGCGTACCAATACCGATGTGATTTTATCGGTATCAACATAACATATCTACTAAAGTATGGTGGTATCGCTTGGAATCCCAGTAGAAAGGTAGTTTGTCGTCAGTTACTATCGCGTGTCATTATGATAAGAGACATAGGGAACGTGCGTGCTGTGTGGAATGAGAACACACTGAAGACAAGTGTTAGTATTGTAAATACCAATGGTTTCGATTTTAGTAGAGATGGCCGTAATTTCCCGGTATCAGTTTACGGTAAGGTTTCTTCCACCTTACGTTATCACTGGTACCTATCCTCTTACGGTACCCACAAGGTGATAGTGGATATCACGCCCTTTCCTTTTTCGGTTATAAAGATTAACTAATATTATAAATGCGAAACTGAGTTTGTTTGTTTTTTTGTTACGCTTTTACGCTAAAACGGCTGAACGGATTTGGATGAAATTTGGCACATGGGTAGACCATGACCTGGATTAGGACATAGAACTTTTTATCCAGATATTCCCACGGGATTGAGACATATGCGGGTAAATCCGCGGGCGCAGCTACTTCTATTATAAACGCAAAAGTTTATGAGAGTGGACGTTTGTTACTCTTTCACGCAAAAAACTACTGAACGGATTTGGATGAAATTTAGCAAAAAGATAGTTTATAACCTGGATTAATACATAGGATACTTTGTAACCCGATGTTCTAACGGGATCGAGACTCATGCGGATGAAACCGCGGGGCCCTGCTAGTAAAATATATAAGAGCTACTTATAAGAAGATAGAGACAAGAAAAGTCGTGTAGCATCGACTACATAGGTATTGTTCAAGCCTAGTTCACTACCTATCTAAAGTTTGAAGACAAAGTTTCAAAATTAATCATTTATGACTCTATATTTTATGCTTTAATGCAAAACTTACGTGTGATAAATTCATAAATTCTGTATATTGTGATGTTATCACGTAAAAAGTTAATAAACTTGTATTTTGTACCTTTATTAAAAATAATTTAATAACTTTTAGCTCGCATCGTATATTCGCATATTAAGGGCAAAGACATATTATTTTAATATTAGGTAGGTACTATGAAATAAAATTGTAAAAGTCTAGAATTATTTACGCGCAACTTTACGATAGAATTAGCAAATTTTTTTTATAAAACATTAATTTTTACAATGGTATTGCGTGGTTTATACGAATCGTAAATCCAACATTAAGATTTTTTACAATTTACATGGTAGTCACGCCACGTCACTAATTTATGGCATCGTACTTTGTCGAGATAAACATCGGTGGTGCGGTGCAAGCTATCGATGTTATTCTTATCGATACGATAGGGTTGAGTTTGCCGCGACGCGACGGCGACGAGTGCGTCGCGTCGCTAACGAGGTCGCATGATTCACTATCGTCGTCATCCCGGCGCCTTGCGATTTTGCTATCCCACATCTTCCCAACAAACCCGGACCCGACTACCCCAGGGAACAGAGTAATCTATTTTCATTCGTTTGATGTGAAAAGCTGTGTCCGGCAGCCTAGAAAATGATATGTTACACACTCTTTTATCTTCATGTTATGTATCTAAAAGGCAATATAGCTTAGCTAGTTGTTTTGACTCAGATTTTGAGCAAGAACTAAATAATTAACGTTTATTAACTCAGTGTCAAAATAGCAAGCCATTACACCCAGTGTTTATCAGTGATATTTGGATTTTAACAAAAGTTTGCAACATAAACAAAGTGTTTGAGTGACCGTTGTCCCGCAACGACCGAAACGCGTAAGCGACGCGCATTCCACGGCGCTTACGACCTTCTTGCCAAGAACATCATTCGCAGTTTGTATGAAGCTTAATACTCTAAACAGCGCTATTATTTTTATTCACTATTAGACGCATCCTGTTTTAATCGCTGTAAGCGCTTTATATTGCCAAATTTGAAAATTATTTCAACGTACCCACGCACACATTAAGAATGTCAACAATAAATTGCGCTGGATGTATAAAAGACTTTAAGGCTGGGAAAGGTTTGCGATGCTTTCTTTGCAATCACTGGTATGATTTACTGTGCGCTAATATATCAGAGAAGAGGTTTAAATCAATGCATGCCGATACTAAAAATGCTTGGAAATGTCCTGGGTGTCTAAATAAACAGCCCAAACTTGATAACACCAACACTCCTGTTAGACCCGCCCGGCAATCTAGTCCAGTGAGTCAACCATCCCCTGTTGACGGTACGAATGTTACTCTACGCAACAAACCACCTATATGCCACTCACCTGACCGTGTTAATGACACGCTACTGGCAGATATTACAACAGGTTCTCTTAGAGAGGTGATAAGGCATGAAATTAACCAAGCATTACATGATACAATCGCAGGATTAATCCATGAACAATTTAGCGTAATTAACAACATGATCTCGGAATTCAAGCAGTCCTTGTCGTTTTTTAATGAGAAATATGAACAAATTAAGGTAACATTAGAAGATAAGACCGCTAAAATACACATGCTCGAGAAGGAAAATTGTGTTCTTCAAAATTCTCTCAGGTGCGTAACAAAACGAATGAACCTATTGGAACAACACGCTCGTTCGAGTAACATCGAACTGCAATGTGTACCGGAATACAGATCAGAGAATTTGACTAGCACTATTTCTCAGTTAGGCAAGGTAATTAAATGCGATACTAAGGATACAGATATTCAACTATGTACGAGGGTCGCCAAAAAAGACACGCGCAGCGCAAGACCGAGGTCTATTCTTGTCAAGTTCAATAGCCCGCGACTAAGAGATTCGTTCCTTGCAGCATCAATTCAATTCAACAAAGCAAATTCGAAAAATAAACTAAATTCAAGTCACCTTGGCATAGCTAACGAAAAGCCGGTGCCGATATTCGTCGTTGAACACCTATCTCCTGAGAACAAGGCTCTTCATGCGGCGACAAGAGTTCGTGCCAAGGAGCTAGGATACAGATTCGTATGGGTTCGCAATGGGAGAGTTCTATTGAAGAAGGATGAAACTGCGCAAAGTGTGGTTGTGGAAGACTTTGAAAAGCTAAAGTTATTAACATAGATCTTATAGTGCTGTATTATTGTTTTTTTTTTTTTGTGTCATTATTGTTTACTTTTTAATTTTGTTTCTAGGAATGTTCAATAGCCTAAACTTTATAAAATTCAATTCCCTAAAATGTTACTATCAAAATACCAGAGGTCTACGTAGCAATTTATCTGAGGTTCGTCAACACATACATGACAGTGATTATGATGTATTCGTCTTAACCGAGACTTGGCTTTGCGAAAGTATTTTTGATTCTGAACTTTTTAATGATTCTTATTCTGTATATAGAAGAGACCGAGAATCGTCAAGCTTGAATAATCACAAAAAAACAGGCGGTGGAGTTCTCGTAGCGGTAACTAATAAATTAATTTCATGTCGCATGGCAGACTGGGAAAGTAACTGTGAAGATTTATGGATTATGATTAAAACCAACTCCAATACATCCCAATCCTTAAAGATGTGTGCTGTGTACTTGCCACCACCTGTAAATCTTGAAGTTTTTGAATACTTTATTGATAATTGCAATTCGGTCATTACAACTAATAGCGACTCCTCAACATCAATTGTCGGCGATTTTAATTTGAGTTGTATTGATTGGATACATGAGGCTACTACTGAATCTTGCATACCATCAACTTCTAGCACGGGAAGCCTTCAAAATTTACTGCTCGACTTCTTAGCGCTTAATGATTTAAAACAGCTAAACTGGATTAAAAATTTTCAAAATAAGACGTTAGACTTAGTGCTCTCAGATGTTGAACAAACTGAAATAAGTGGCTGCCTTGACCCTATAAGGGAACTAGATAAGTATCACCCGGCTTTTGATTTGACAATAACTTTTCAAACGTTTACTAAAACTTACTTAAAACCTGCGAGTAAACCCAACTTTCATAAAGCAGACTACGGAGCTATAAATAAATCTCTGAAACATATCGATTGGACCAAGGAATTCAGTGAATGTGATGGCGTCAATGATAAATTGGAGAAATTTTATGATATAATCAACGAAACCATAAATATACATGTGCCAGTAACACAATTTACACGAGGCAAATATCCACCATGGTATTCCCATCAATTAAAAAAGCTACTTAAAGTGAAACTGAAACTTCATATCAAGATAAAAAAATACAACAATCCAATGGACATATTAGAATTTAATTACATAAGAAAAGACTGCCAAATTCTTACCCAAAAATGTTATGACAACTACATAAATGAAATTGAAAATAAAATTAAGTATCACCCTAAAATCTTCTGGTCACATATTAAAAACCTCCGAAAAAGCAATTCTTCTTACCCTCCAGAAATGACTCTCGGCAATGTCAAAGCCTACGGTAGTAAAGCCGTTTCAAATTTATTTGCAGAACAGTTCTCCTCCGTATATGATCCACCTTACGATAATCGCAATAATTTCCTTAATAACTTACCTTCTGTCTCGGTTCCGGTTTTACCCATCGATGACCTTTCAATCCTTCCTGAAGCTGTATTTAATAAACTCTCTGGACTCGACATATCTAAAGGTGCTGGACCTGACAATGTGCCCCCAATATTCTGGTTAGGATGTGCAGAGTATTTGTCTTCTCCACTGGCAAATATTTATAATACCTCGCTAAAAACTGGGGTTTTTCCAAATAAATGGAAAAAAGCTAGAATAGTACCTATTCACAAAAATGGGAAACGGGAGGTGATATCTAATTATCGACCCATCTCCATTCTATGTACTTTGTCTAAGGTCTTTGAATCACTGGTGTGCCCAGTATTGCACGACCACGTTAAACAATTAATATCCACTAATCAGCATGGTTTCATGGTAAAAAAATCTACAAACACAAATCTTGTTAATTATGTCACTGAACTAACATCCGCAGTAGATAAAGGTCTTCAAATTGATGCAGTGTACACGGACTTTTCGAAGGCCTTCGACAAAGTAAATCATGAATTGCTGCTAAATAAGCTCCAGTCGTTGGGTATAACCGGTATCACACTGAGCTGGTGTGGAACTTACCTCGAAAATAGGACTTCTTCAGTGGTTGTAGATTGTAATGAGTCAGATCCCTACATTGCAACATCCGGTGTACCCCAGGGGTCCAATCTAGGGCCGTTGTTTTTTAATGTGTTTATTAACGACATATCAGACATATTTAAATACTCCACACCATACCTTTTTGCTGATGACTTAAAACTGACCCGTGTAATTTTGAATAATGTCGATACACAGCTATTACAAATTGATTTAGATAGTCTGAGTCAATGGTGTACCAACAATAAAATGTACTTGAATTGTACTAAATGTTTTCATATAAAATTTACTAGAAAACACAATAAAGTCGAATCTGTTTACAATATTCAGGGAAACACACTAACAGAAGTAACAGTTATTCGTGACTTAGGAGTATACTTGGATAGTAAACTTAATTTTATAAATCATATAGACCAAATGCTTAATTCAGCTTACCGAGCTCTTGGCTTTATTTTGAGATCTTCAAAAGAATTTAAAAAACCATCCACTACATTACTT
Source organism: Agrochola macilenta (assembly GCA_916701695.1). Classification (NCBI taxonomy): domain Eukaryota; kingdom Metazoa; phylum Arthropoda; class Insecta; order Lepidoptera; family Noctuidae; genus Agrochola; species Agrochola macilenta. The sequence goes on from OU753562.1 coordinate 15,051,817, forward strand.
TTATTCAACAGTTACGTACGAAGCCAACTTGAATATTGCAGCACGGTGTGGAATCCTTCGTACCAAGTCCACATAAGTCGCATTGAAAGGGTTCAAAAGAGACTTGTCCGTCATCTAGCGTTTAGGTTTAAAGTAAGAAATTGTAGATCTTACGAACATAGACTAAATCACTTCAAACTCAAAGATTTAAAATCTCGCCGCACTATCTCCGACATGTTGTTCCTGTATAAATTATTCAATAATGGCATTGACTGTCCAGATCTTCTCAGCAAATTACGCATTAACGTCCCTTCCCGTATTCCTCGCTATCCCGGCCCTTTACTGAAAGCCCCCCAACACAGAACAAATCTAGGTAAACACTCGCCGATTGTTAGGATGACCAATCAATACAACTCACTGTCATGTTCTTCCGACGATATAGACATTTTCTCCAACAGCCTAAGTAAATTTAAGTTGCTATTACACGCAAAACTTAATATTGAGTAAGTGTTGACCTTCCTCCCTACTGTTCAACTCAATATATATGGTTTTTTTTTTTTTTTTTTTATAATTTTAATTCTTGTTATTTTTACTTTAAATTGTATACTTTATTTCCATATTAATAATTGATTGTTTGATATCTTAATGCAAGCTGTGGTCTCCTATAATTGAAGATGCACAAGGATTTGTATCTTTTTATGTTTTATTTTTAGCATGTAAGGTGTAATCTTTGTTGGAGATCCAAATAAATAAATAAATAAATAAATAAATAAATAAATAAATAAATAAATAGCACACTAAGGTTGGAATTGTTGTTTAAATTTTATCGCAGAAAATATGCGATGGCAAAGACATAGTTGACGAAAGTAAATATGACTAGTAAGATTACAAAGCTTTTCCAGTGATATTGCGATTTAAAAAAGCAAATTTACACTTGGAAAATAATATGGAAAAGGGAAACAGTAAACGTGGATAATCAGAACAAAAACAATACTTGTGGATAATATCTTTGCAGACATAAAGTAAGATTAGCTTCCTTAAAAGTTGTCAAATCCATAAATTGGGATAATGTTTATTTTACATGATTAATTTTAATTATAACTTAGCTAAATAAAAATAAAAAAATAAAAATCTTGCTAATCTTGCTCCTGACATCTCCCAATTATAATCATCAAAATAAACTATCAAAATTAAATTAAATCGTTGACTAACAACGTTATCTGTCGCGCCACCGTCGACGTCATAACGGTGACAAGAGCTTAGGTAACAATGTTATAACTTAGCACTTATTATGTGATACAATAGGGTGACAGAATGTCCTCGCAAATAAGACTTAATTAATTTATTCACTGTGAAGTTACGTAGCGTGTTGATGAATTAATTATGCAGATTTTAACGAAATCCGAACAAAAGCGGCGCGGCGCCACGCCTATACAGTCGCGCTATGTGGATAACGCCTTAATCTGTAGTTATGTCATGTTGCGCAAACTTTACTAATTAATATTATTAATTTTTATTACACTTTGCTCTAAGAATTTAAGCCCTAGCCAAATTTTAATTCGTGATCATAATCTTGAAGAGTAATGCTTTTAAACTTAAACAATTTGAGAAAGATGGGCCAATATTTCATTCAGGCAAATAACTTGAAGTGTCAAATATTTTGATAAAAGCAATTAAATTCATTGTGTGCCAAAATGCGATGAGATATATGTACCTTTCATTCATTTTCAATCGTCCTTTATGACATTATAATCATAAGTTACTGTAGGTTATATAGTTATTAAACTGTATAGAACTTATTAGCTTTTGTAATTTTGTTGAAAGCATGTGCGTAGTCTTAAGTACATATTTGCTTTATATACAGGGTGACTTTGAAAACGATCGACAAAACTTAAGGGGGTGTTCTACCCATCGAATATAAACAACTTTTACTATGGGTCCAACCGAATTCGCAAAAAAATATACAAAATGGTATGTACCTTTATATGGGAAGGTTGTTTTTTTTGTGAATTCATTTCGCCTGTAATTAAAGTTGTTTATATTTGATGGATAGAACACCCCCCTTAAATGTCGATTGTTTTCAAAGTCACCCTGCATAGAAAACTTACAATAAAACATGCAACAAATGTACCTACTTTTTACGATAAAATAAAGATGAAATCATTTCTAATGCGTTTATATGACATGAAAATATAATAAATGTAATTCAAAGTTACATGTAATTTCAGTGATAGAGGTTTAGTGCCTGTAATAAAAGATGAGTATGTACGTAAGTATATTAGGTAGAACAAGAAAATGGAATACATGTTTCGTTTTTAAGTTTAAAAATGTATAACACATAAAACTTCATTAAATAAAATTTGAAAACAAAATGTTACAGGGATTTCTTTCAATTTTTTTTACATAATACCAAAGCGTGTATTTGGTACGTACCTTCCAACAATATGTGGCTACCTATTTATTTCTACAAATCTATTTTTCCTTGTGATTACAAACAAAATAACCAATTTATTCTTTTTCCTTGCGTTTTATTATCTGTAGATAAATTATTTACTCGATTATTAGGCATCCGAAAACTTAAAAAATAATTACATTAACGAAATACATAGTCCTGATAAGGCCCTTCAAAAAAAAAATATTAAGTAGGTAGGTAGGTAGGAAAAATATACTTTAGTGTAAAAATATATTTTACAGGATAAATTATGCGTTTCAGTGACATACCTACGCAAGCCGAAAGCCCTGTTTTAGCAGGTAGGTTTTTACTCAAAACAATTAAACGTTCATGATTTTTCCCCTCATGTTAATTGTTATAAAATAACAATTTACAAAATGCACATTATGTTGTGACCATAATGAATATTTTTTCCTCAAATGCACTGATTTCTGGGAATAGCTCCATGATGCTCTCGGCGTCATGATTACTTCATAATTAATATTTATCCGTTTTAAATTATATTGCAAGTATTTTAATTTGGATTCACGAGTATTACGGAAGTTATAAATATGGGTTGGGTTATGGGTTGACTTGGTTGTGGAGGTCAGATAAGCAGTCGCTCCGTGTAAAATACAGGTATTCAGCCGCATTCGGTTAGACTGGAAGCCGACCCCATCATAGTTGGGAAAAGGCTTTATGTAGATGATGATGAGTATAGGTTCCATAAGAGTCCTTGGTAGGTATTGTGTGGACAGTACTGTAGTATATGACACCTTATTAATTAGGCTACACCTCATAATATTAGTCACAATATCAATCAAGAATGACATTCTTGTGACGTTCGCTTCTCTTATATGTATCTATTATGTAATTATGTATTGTATCGATATCAAGCCCCAATTTATTATTCCCCACATATCGTAGAGGGTTGAGTCACGCAGGTAGGTATCGATACTTTCGAATATTCGATTGTGAAAATCGGCGATTGCATTAAAATTACAGTAGTTTGTAAATGTGGTATGCAAGTCTCACAATAAATAAAACTTTTCCGTCATGGCCAGCAAATCTGTCACCAAAATCCGGACAAACGGTCATTTTAAAATTATTTACTGTTCCCATAACTCTTTTGGTAACTTTTTATGTCGTCATTGTTGCATTGCTGTGGTTTGTATGAATGCAAATTAAATAACAGTAATATATGCGACGTATTTTGTATACTGACGAGATTATACAAACGAAGAATGAGGCGAAACTTGTAAGTTTATGTTATGAAATGTAGTCTTTTCATGTAGGATTCTGTGGCCTTTTATAAATTACTTGGTACCTAATTAGAGTAGAGCTGTTAATTAATCAACGTAAACTTCACACCAACTGGTATCTATTTAAAACGTCAAAGTGAACTTCTGGGGACAAAGAAATATCAAAACCTTGTAATGCATCATCAAAAAAGTCATGGTGACGCGTAACTATGACATTCCCAGTAACATTACGTTACACTTGGTACGCAGTTAGTTAGAACAATGAGGCTTAATTAAAAGCTTTCATGCCAAATGATCCTTACTCCCTACATTGTCAAGATCAGCATGATAAGTTACATGATTTATGTCATGTCACGAGCGACAGCTGCCTTTAGTGCCTCTACATTATAAGACATTCAAATCTATTAGATGACATTTGTGGGGTTATACAAGTACATGGTTAGTTTTATTACCTGTAGGTACCAATTACCTGACCGCAAATTCTTGCAGTATGACAGGAAAAGATTCTTCCTCGTAATCGCAAAAGGTATTCAAGTTAAATGTTATTATAATTAAGGTCCAGTGCACAATGGATGTCCGCCGGCCACGTCACTGCACCAACGTAACGTCTGGCGAACATCCTCCACTAAGCACAATTAATTACCGCTGACCCATCCAATCAGGATAATAAATACCTTATTTCAACGACGCTATGGCCCAGTATCCTGTGATTGATTCATACCTAACAGTAAACGCATTATGTCGCTGATGTACAGACGGCAGGCGCCAACCAATGAATCTGTCTTAGAAAACGACATGATTATAAAAACAAAGATCTTAATCACAGATCTTCATCATGCAAATACTGCACAAAGTGTTCTGAAGACTAAAATAATAATTCTATTATTCATAAGTTCTAAAAAATTCTCAATTAAGTTTTAGATTCAAGAACTTTAGAATCAAATAAAATCAAATTATGAGTTTTCAGTGTTGAAGCAAAATTATTCATTATATTTCAGAGGTTCAGTTTACTAAGCGAATGAGTTGATTGTGGTTAAGTTAAACGAATAAATAATTGTAATTATTTCAAGCACATACCTTCTTTATTTAAACCTAATCTAAATAATAAATAATTTGACATTGTTAACAATAAGATTTTGCTGTAAGTACCTACTACCCCATTAACATACCTACTACTCTTAAGTTGCGTTTTACAGTTTATTGCAATATTCTGGCTCAATGGTCTTTAATTAGTGAAGCACAGTACAGTGAAGGCTCTCTAAAGCTTACAAATGCGCACTTCTACATATAAAATACGTCGTGGAAAATGATGTGGACTGTCAAAAGATATGAGTAACGTGCAGTCACAAAGGATTTATTTCGATTATTCTAGGAACACATGTGGACGTAGATAGGACAGAACAATAACTTTTGTCTGTTCACTACGTCCATGGCATTTAAACGTGCGAATTCATTGTTATTTCTGCGGTCAAATGTTCCTGATTGTACTTATAGTAGAGGATCCGCAGAGGAACAATCTTCACCCATCTGTTTATTGGATCAAAAGTATTTTAAATCAAATTAAGTATGTTAGAAAATATATCGGGAGTGGAGTGCCTAAAAAATTCCTGGCCAGTAAAAAAATCAGAAATAACATTTTTTATTTATTGGACTCTAGTTATAAATTTTTCTCATAAAAAGCACTATCCATTGATATATCACTTAGCACTCTGCGGATCTTAGCATAATAGGGCGAAGGCTCGATTCTCGAGACAGTTCGGCAATATCAGCTTGTCCCGAGTACTTCCGAGCGTGAACTTTGAGATCTAAACTACCCAAAATCATGATCAACTCCGCTACAGATAACCCGTAGAGCCACGGAGGTCCCATAAACTTTACTACGGACGTAGAGGAGACGTTGATAAATAGCAAGATTATCACGAAATAGATCCTTTTAGGAACTTTCTTCACCGAAAAACGTTAAATTTTTTGTAAATAAAATCTTATAGTGGAAGTTTTAGTTTATCGACTTTTAACGATCGTCGTGGTTGTTTGGCAGTTTCGAGAAGAATTTAAAGGTTCTACTGTTTCAGATTGTATCTGACCCTTATTCTTCAATCAACAATAAGCTTAATTAAGAACTGTGTCACAATGATTCATGTTCCTGCATCTGCTATGAACCTAAACGGAGTCTAATAAGTTGAATTGCAATGCCTATGAGTAAGCCCATTTAAATAAGGCAGATGAATGAGACTCACATAAAGCGCAGAACCCTAAAGGAATGAAAGTGCTACCCCTGTGTAATCTGGCTATATAAAGTCTGCCATAAAGTATAACGACATTTCAATACCTTTTAAAGTTATGTGCCTACGAGATAGGGCTGGCGGAACAGATATTTCGAAAGTTATATTACGTAGCAACTTCACTTTGAGAGCTTCTCAATTTGAATGTATGCTTTTCCAGAGTTTATTTTATAACGCTATATTGTCTTTAAATCCATTTGTACTCTAAATAACCTATGTAATTATTAAATCCTATTTAAGTAGGTACCTCACTTTAACTTAGGGTTTCGGTGTAATTAAGTAATTATCCAAATACTTGCTACATTTTGAAGTGTAAAATATCCAGTGAACTGTATAATCGGGTGTCGTGTTCAAAGCCATGCAGCCCTGAAGTTAACATTGAAGAGAGCCCGACAACGTGCGTTACACAAAGCAGTTAAAACTGAAATGCATTGATTGACGGATTCATGGAGCCTATAAAAAGTTCCTTGAACCTTCAAAAAAATACTCCATGGATGTATTTCGACGCACACTGCATATCGTTTTGTCAATAATATTGTTATTAATGTTACCATTGACTTTGCCGGTGACCTATCAATTTAGAGTATGATATATGTATTTGCTATTTTGCCAGCTGCGAAAATACGTAATGAATGAGACAAAAGAATCGATTAAAATGTTTGAATCGATATATCGGAGACTGGAGTGTAGAGAGGGGCGGCTGTCACCTGTCTAGCATGTAAATATTAAGTGAACCAGATAAATGAATGTCTATCCCGAGCCTCGAGCTCCTCTTCAAAGTAAAAGGAAAAATTAACGAGTATTTGTTACTATTTTTTACTATCCCTTACTGCTGAAGGTTCATTTCACTCGAGTACATTTTCTCATTAGCTCTGTAGACAGTCTGCAACAGTAATTTGCAAGTAAATAGTTTTTTCTCGTTTTTAATCAAAACGTGAGAAAGATGTTATGAAAAAAGTCGTGGTTAACAAAAATCTCGCAAGGCATTTAAATGGTTTATGTTTTCAATTTAAAATTACATATCTTATCTTATTCTTAATTAGCTTTTCTATGATCTATACATGTAATAAAAATATTCAATTCAGCACAGTTTTGACTTCGTTAAGTCAAAACTGTGCTGAATTGAATATTTTTGAAAAAAAAAAAGTGCTACGAAGAATTTGATGGAACGAGTCTGATGCCAAAAATATATTTACAAAATTTTGTCCGTTTGTCTGGATGTATGTTCCGGATTAGTGGAAAACGGCTGAATGAATTTGGATGAAATTTAGCACCCAGATAGTTTAAAACCTGGATTAACACATATGGTACTTTTAATCCAGGCAGCACGTCCCCGTGGGATATTTTCCGACATTCACGCGGCGATTCGCGGGCAAAAGTTAGTTTTATAATAAAGCTTTGTTATTTCCTGTGTTTCCGTTTGTTTTATCCGGCGGTCTGCTATACACAAGAATATCCTTGAACTACATATTTATCGGTCAGTAGTTTGAGTATGAAAATACAAAAAAACAATATTTTATCCTCAATCGGAATAATGAAAATAAAGGCAATTGTATTTTGATAAGTTGATTAATTAAAGCTCAACAAACACACACAAGGCGGGTGCGGGTCGGGCGCGGAGCGGGTCGGGAGCGGGTGCCGCGCACGCGTTTCGTGTGCTGACATTTAAATAATACAAGGAATTACAATATATACAAGCCCGCCGTACTGCCGTCCCGACCCGCGCCCGACACGCACCCGCCTTGTGTGTGTGTTGAGCTTTATAATACTGTTCAATAAAGTAAGTTAATGAACAAAGGACTAGAAAGTTAATCTCTGTGGAGGATCCTCCATGGCTGGTAAGTGCATCGTTCTCTCGTTCTAATAGTTAAAGGGTACGATGGCGTTTTTATGGGTGATCGTTTTGTTTCCATCATCTAAACTTAATGTTTATTGTTCTGTCATGCAATCGGCCCCTTGTGGAACTTAAAACGTACCAAACCGAGTATTAAAAGAAAGATTGAAAGCAAAACAACTTTAGTTAATAGAACAATGCACTAACTCAAATTAATATAGTCCATACATATTTCAGTGTTCAAATTCTAATTATTTTAGTAGAAGGTATAAAATAAATGGATTTATGTTCAAATAATAGCTGTAGAGCACTCGTAGGCAGGGCTCGGATAACGGTATATTTTTCGAAACGTTCTCGTCTTAAAAACCTAAATAACGATTTGTTTCGGTTACGTTCGAACGGAACGTTATTAAAACGTTTTTGAAGAAGAACATAATTTAAATTGTTCTCGTTTAATAAAACGTTTTTAGCCGTTATTATCAATTTTTGGGTTAATAATCAATACGTAAGCAGCAAGCGTAATGTAATCAAATGACGATAAGGTACAATTTAACTAAACAAGCTCATTCTTGTTGGCGCACGCACCGTGCAGGCTACGTCCTGCGGAATAAATCGGTTTTTGAAAATGTTCTCATTTCGTTTTCGTTCCAAACAAAATGTTATACAAAGAAGAACAAGAACTGTTCGAAACGTTTTAAAAACGTTATTTTTAATATCGTTTCCGAGCCCTGCTCGTAGGCTCGTAGCCAGTATTTAACTTAATTAAGTATTCACCCCTATAATATTAAACGCGGTACTATGTCCGTAATAACTAGGTTGGAATAGTAGTTATTTACATTATACAGGACATTATAATTACATAAATGTGATGTTTATTTATTTATCACTCTGATTATGATGCAAATTAACATAATCGTCTCTAATAACGGCTTTTAACCCTACTGTCTGTCCATTCAATATAATAATGACTTGTAAGGTCATTGCTACTCAACTCTGGGTCACCGTTACTCTAACTTGTGCTTTAATATCTGGGCCATAAAGTGTAAAACATGAGAGTGGTTTATGTTTCCGTGGTAAGTTCAGAAAAGCTCCTCAATGGATGTGATAGGATACATCCTGCGGTTTCAATTACATTGATACTGCAATTTATAGTTTATTGATACGCGTGCGGTTGATTCAGATAAACAACCTCAATGGGCGTGGAGTAAATAAACCGCAAACAAATTACTTGTACTTATAGTAAAGAAAATAAGATTTATAATAATTAATGACAAAGACCTGCAATTACTATAACTCCTGGAAACGACAACGTAGTTAAAATATCAAACAATCTCTCAACAATGTAACTGAACACAAGCAGTATTTCTAACTTCAATTCCTGTTCAAGAATTTAAACAATTCCCATTTAACTACAGCAAATCCATTATCGGTGCAACCAAAATTAAACGTCAAGTACGTAAAACAGTAACCAATTTTACAGTGACAATAACAGTGATTCATGTAACAGGTATTTTGAACGATTTGTCGTGCCGCCAGTGTACCAGTAGCAATAAGCTAACTGCTGGCGCCGACTACGGTAGTAAAATACACGTGTTTAGAATCATTGTTGAGCAGAAAGCCATCTTTGTCTCGCACTCCCTACAAAAAAAGTGAGGGAGTTTTTATAACAATGTGCGTTTTGTTCGGGATATTGAAGGGTTGGGATTGCGTCTGGCGTTATGAATGTGACGGACAAGATGGGTTATTCTGTAAAAACTCACTTTTAAGGTGACTGATTTTATACTGAAGATCGAATTGAAACGAGCTGTGTTAATGATTTGGAAAAAATATATGTTAAATTAGAGCATTTTCTTAATAACTTAATATAGGAATATTTTAGATTATGTTTATATTACATATTGAAATTGATTTGTAAACTCATGTCTAAAGCGGATAAAAAACTGAGAATCACGTAAAACCTACCAAGCGTATTTTTCTGAAACTTTCACCATTTTAAAGAGAATTTAATTATTGATCTTTTAGTATACGTGTTTTATTAAAATACCTTTTGTTTTATGTAAAATAAATGTATAATGCGTCTAATTTGGGACAACGCTCCTTGATGGGCGACTCCTATTACTGGCTGGACTGGCTGGAGCTCAGTACAGAACACGCAAGCTAACCACTCAAGGTCACTGGCATATATCTGCGTCTTAAACTCACTTCTGTATATTTTGCAATTTCGTCTGTCAAAACTGTTTTACTGCGCATACATGAGTCAGCTCGATAGTGAATTTTACAGAATAATGGCGTTTACGTTGTTCCTAAGACCTTTAATGTCTCTAATGTCTTTTACGCTTGGGTGATGTTACAAGTATCTTTTTAAGTAATTTATTATTATTATTATTAAATATTCAGTTCAATGGGCAATGTTTGAAGACAACCAGTATATTAGGAGCTTCGTCAAAAGTATGTTATTTCTACTACGATTCTCGTAAATTGTATCTAGGTTATAGTCTGTTCTATACTAAATTATGTACAACAACTTTTATCATTTATGACATTAGATGTCACAGAAAGTGTTTTTTGTGTGATCAAAAACATAGGTTACAGATGTTGGATGGTGCCCTGTCAATTTTATTGACATTCTGATGACTCTATTTATATTAAATATCAGCGACATGAGTAACTGTAACTGAAAAAAAATAGAGAAAAAGTTCAGTCAAATGAATTCATTCAAACCAAGCTTTTGTGTAGATAAGAGCTTTAATAGGAATGCTGCAGTGCGATGCATTCTTTTAATTTTTTTAATTTTTCAGGATAGACTTTGAGGACCTTAGCACCTACGCATTTTTTTGGTTCTATAGTAGGCACTAAATTTAATCCATATTATTTTAATACAATACTGACAAGAATAAACATGTATTACTTATTAATACGTTTATGAATAACCATTACTAAGTATTATACTTAAACTGCATTATGTAAATTTGTTTAGGTACACCCTCAGACAAAAATCAATGACTGTAAAATCCGAACGTCCCAATAAAGTTATTTATAGATTATATTATTCACGCCTTTATGAAGACAATATGAAATTTTATTATACACTAAATTATGAGTGACTGGGATTCGACTCGGCGTCCCCCGAGCTTTTATTCTGCATCATGTCAAAAGCCACGCGACCATATTTTATTCACGACGGAGCGTATCCATACTTTAATATTATTCACGACGGAGCGTATCCATACTTTAATATTATTCACGACGGAGCGTATCCATACTTTAATATTTTACTACACATGTAATTTAAATTTCAACTGAATGTCGGTGTGGTAAGTACAGTTGTTTTTCATAAACTTTTAATATTTGTTTTACGAAATTATAAACTATGTATGTACTAGCTTCGGCCCAAGACTTCGTCCAAGTGAAATTTCGGCCCCTGGCCCACCGCGTTGCATCGCATCGCCCGCCGGCGCTGTTGCTTCGTTTTCGCTTAGTGTTCTTTCTGACTTTTTTTTTTTTTGTTTATCTGACTATAACCTGCCCCAAGAATTGGCTATCCAATGCGAAAATATTTTATCATGTGCGACTGGTAGTTCCGGAGATTACCCCCTACATACAAACTTGCAAACAAACAAACACCTCTTTATAATATTAGTATAGATTCATACATTTTTGTAAATAACATTCGTCTCCTATTAGATAATACACACACACGAAAATTTCATTAATTAACACCATTGGCATTGAAATATCAAGATCAGACGAATTTGATTCAACGACTGTTGTTTCTGACTGTACATCCACTGCTTATGTTTATCATTGTTAGCTGTGAATAATTACCGATCGTTTAGAAGGAGCATGAGCAGAAACACATTATATGTGTCAAGCTAAGACAGATCTGTTCCGCAAACTCCGGCGCCAGTTATGATTAAGATCGAGCACACGTGCCCACTTCGGCCAATAAAACAGTAGTAAAGCCGAGTACACACGAACCACTGATCAAATTATACTTAATATCCTTAATAAACTCCAATGCGTGTACTTGATGCGTATAATAAAAACTTCCACGAGAAAATATTTACAGTGATATAAAACTCAGTACAGACCTGCACATGATGGATGGCGTTTCAAGAGTTTCGTTTGTAAATAAACATTTTATTCGTTCGTTTTGATTTCTTACTAAGATCTCGGTGTAAGGTAACACTTCATACAGATAAGATTTTATTTATTCTTTTTCATTTGCGCTCTCGAAGGAAACTCTCTTCGCGAATACTAATCCCACGCGCACCTCAAAGGGATGTCAGCAACAACTGACGGGGTCCGGAAGGACCAATGCCTGCTGGGGTCGCGGGTTTGTCTGAAAGGGATATCGCGGCCCCAGCACATAGGCAACGGAAGGAACACGGGTGGGTTTTAGTCAGTAAAAGTCTGACACTCCCTCTCGCTCTGCCCAGAGCGGGAGGAGTCATTTGATGATTTCACAAAAAAAAAAAAAAAAAAAATGGCTGTACTCGTAACATTTTTGAGTTCCTGGTTTCTGGAAATAAGCTCCAATCGAGTTTCTTTTTTACATAGTTATTATTTTACAAGAACTGGTAGTCGAATGTTGATACTGATTGTACTATTATACTGATTGTAACCTATGTACGTCATCACCTTCATCTCCCTAGCCTTTCCCAACTATGTTGGGGTCGGCTTCCAGTCTAACCGGATGCAGCTGAATACCAATATTTTACACGGAGCGACACTTATCTGACGTCCACAACCCAGACGATACCCCTTTGGTAAGACTGGTTGTCAGTCTTTCGGGCTTCTGACGACCCGTAAAGACTGTCAACGATCCACGAATGACAGCCAGGACCAACGGTTTATCATGCTTTCCGAGGCACGGAGGGGTCTTGGTATGTAAGGATGGTCACCCATCCACGGACCAACCGCGGCAAGCGTAGCTTAACCTGATCGATCGAGCCGTGCTACTGTTATTATTATTATTTAGCCACGAGCCCCTCTATACGTTGTAACCTATGTATGTAACAAATACAAATTACAGGTCAGTATCATTCGGGAATAATTTGAACAAAAAACAATATCGTCAGTGGACCCGTGACGATTGACGTTGATGAGTAAAATTAAAATTAATTCTGCGCATCATTACGTTCAGCCCCAGTATTGTACGGATCGATTAAATAACGTAATGTCAACTTAATAAAGCAGTCGTTCACCTATCGCAGTGAAATTAAAATGTATGGGCGGAGTAGTAAGCAAATGGAGTGCCAATATATGTAAACTGGGTTCAATAAACGAATGTCGGCGATGACTATCAGTGTTGTTCTGGCCGGGTGACTGACTTGACTTGACTTGACTTGTTTTTTAGGTTTAGTCTTCTATTGGACTTCTGTTTATCCTGTCCGGCTGTAGGGCAAGGTCTGCAATAATTAACAACGAAAATGAAAACCAATTGAGCTGTCTTGAAATCTTCCAGACTAGCGAGCACGGTCTACTGTGACAAGGCTCGAGTCACACATTTTATATAACTAAACTGCGATAAAATGTGTGACTCGAGCCATGTCACAAGGCCGTGCTCACCCCGCAGGTGAGACATCGAGAACCGAGATCACTGATACACGCGTATTAGTACTCCATTCTTAACCCGTCCATGTGCTGGCCCAATGCCCGCCATTGATTCATCCAGCCGTACGATCATTTCCGTAATCGATGACTTAGTAAAATAACGAGCAATTATGCGTTCATCGTGATGAATAACGTTTGACAACCCTAGGCTGAATTAATACCTAAACATAGGAATTAAGCTCTTTGAAACCGGAGGATTGTGTCTAGATATACATAGCGTCAGTGGGTGAATGTGGGCGAATAGAGAAGTACCGACACCTTGTATTACAAAATTGATAGAGGCTTTTGAATAGATTGAGTAAGTTACTGAAAATAAACTTATTGGAATTGCCGAATTGCCAAATGTAGCGTGAGACTCCCAAAGCTAGACGAACAACCTTGAAAAGACGGCTGGAAGTGCTGGGACGGACTGTCGGAGAAACGGAAGTTGTGGCGCAACTTAGAAGAACCCTAGGTCCTGCAGTGAACTTATTGGAAGCATTGTAAAAAAATGCCAAAGCACATGGTGATTTATTGTTGTCCAAAATATATGTATAATACCAGAATTTCGTCAACATACTTAGTAGAGTCAATGGCCGTCCAGTGCATGCGTAAATTCCTATATGTATAAAGTATACAGTTTCAATCGAGAACAGTTCGGAAACTCATCAGAGTATCGATATTTGTTAGCATCAATCATCCCTAAAACAATTGCGTGGCAGTCTGAAGCCAGGTTCACACTACAGCTTTATTTATGGCACAGTTAGATTTAGAGTGGGGCAGGAAATGTTGAAATTGTTATTTATTTACGGCGGTACGTGTTATGTTAGTGTATTGGAAGTTAAGAGTGCATTTAACAAATGCACTCTTTGTTGAGGAATTGCAGGAGAGACCTGTCCTGTGTGTTTATATGGAGAACGGCCTTTCAACGAAAGTAAAAAATCATTGCTCTCCAAAAATGTATAGAAGTGAAAACCTCTTTTATCTGTGTTACAACATAATAAACGTACAGGGGTTTTATTGGTCGTTTTCAACGGTCATGTCTGATTCAGATAACTTTTCGCAACTGGCCAACGATTTGCCTTTACGTATCTATGCGGAAAGCATTGACCAAGATGTGATAATCGCTTGCTATCTAGAGAATGAAGATATAGCACCATGTAAATGAAACATCCAATCACTTGCCTTAGGCCTTTTAAGGAACAGCATAACTATAAAGATTTCGGTTCATAAAGGAAGGTCAATTCCTGGACTCTACGGTACAGTACGACACAACTTAGATGTAGCATAAATTTGAAAATTTGCTGTCATTCGTTTCAATTTTACGAATGTATTAGGTAAGACAGTACGGTACGGCAGTGCTGCCTTTTATTTAAGACAACTATGGGAAGAGAGGGATACAGAACTACGGGTCTTATACGACCCACTATTTACAGCACCTCGATCAATATACCGACCTCAGAACTATACGCAGTTTCTAAGGGACGGGCCATGTTCAGCGGTGAATAATAATAATTATATGACCATTATTTATATCCTGAACTCTGAAGTGCATACATTAATTACATTAAATATACTTAATGCATAATGTTTGATATAAATATCGATAAATCTCAGACATGAACTTTCATCGACCTACATTTTATGTAACAGTACCTCTTTAAGATGAATCATCGTTACTCCACTACCTTTTATCGAGCTCGTAAGACGTACAGTCAACCACACGTTCATGGTTACAATTTTACATAGCCTGTATGGCGCAGCAGTAAGTGCTGATTTCGTAGTTCAAGTTTTAACACTGTAGCCAATGAACTTTGTACGGCCACTTTATAGTTTGTTCATATTTACAAATACGTGCTAAGTGGTCATTTTATGAACAGCGTATGACCAATAAAACATACTTTAATGGTAGTAAGTGTGAGTTAAGCAAAGGAAATATTCTGTGAATTTGGGTATCTTCTTCTTTTCGTGTGGTTATGGTGACTAAACTGGTGTCAGAGTTTTAAAGCTGCCCATAGGCCTCTGACTTGGCTTCACATCGTCGACAAATATCTCTCAGGCATGCCGGTTTCCTCACGATGTTTTCCTTCACCGTTTTTTCAATTTGGGTATGTGGAAGTGTATTAATTAAAACATCCATATTAGGTAGATATTTAAAGCTAGTAAGTGTTGACATGCTTCCTGATGTCTATTAAAGTAGTTCCAAGCGCTATCCACACAATCTAGTCTTCATTACAATTTACTACGAGTTTCCTTCACTCACAATAGACAATAGACAGTGTGGGTTGTTATTAATTGATACTCTCCAGTCAAATCAACCAGCCTAACATGAAATACTGGATCGATAGTTTATTCACAACCGCGATTACTGACAATATATGTTACCTAAATAATGGAGCAAATTAGCTTGTTCAGCCGGTTGGGATCACAACAAAAGGAGCACTCGATAGTTCATTTTCCGCGTCACTGGCGACCAGCCAAAGCTTTGCATTTAATTCTTTCGAGCCCCCCCTTCCTACGAGTTGGACTTATAAACTGCCTTTCCTCAGTGTCAGGGACACAAAACGATTTATTTATTAGTAAACAACAGACGCCACGCGATTTCGTCCGGGGTGACTCACCGCGGAATAACATATGCGTGTTTTATTGGGAATATAATGTCGCTTTTAGAGCATTGATAATCAAAATATGTCACTTCACATCCAATTATCATGTTTTCCTTTTCGAAATAAAATAATTTGTAGTATTATTATTGGCCAACTTTACTATGTTTCACCCAGCATTTTCATCGACCCTTTCCGTTTCTAAATTAAAGGGATGTTAACGCGTGTGATGCTTTCACTCACATTTACTTGAAAATTACAGTTAAAAATAGATTACATCCTTGCTTCATCATTTGGGCAGCTAATTTAAGAGTGATGCTGCATATAACTGACATCTGTCGTTGTTTCAACATCTTGTTCAGACATAAAACAACGGCGTTTCTTGACTGAACTGAAATAAGTGAGCTTTTGAAATTGAGTGAGTATGTTGCGTGTAAGTACTTGCGAATCGCGACAATAACATCTGTTTTCACTTTTCAGTGACAGGGCTTGTGTTATCCGAAACAAGTTACTTTATTTTTTATTTGTTTTTATAATAATATGTTGGTTATTATTTTGTTGCTATTAAAGAGATTAAAGGGATCATTGATGTTGAACTTGAAAACCCGTTTATTACCTACTTACCCATTTTAATAATGAACCAATAATAACCAAACATTTTATTAAAAAAATACTTTTACGTACTTATAACTAAAGAAATGATTTAATTTTTTGAATAACAAATAACGTTCGATCAGCTGGTTCAAAGGTCAGCTCCCGTGCGTTGACCCCACCCAGCAATCGATTGCGCTTCCCGCCATGGCGTATTGTTGGCATGCCCATTGAATAATATCCATGTACTCATACGAACATCGGTTATTACGATTCATTAACAAGTCGCTCAAGATCATCTTCTCATTCATCGTCTTTTCGCAATACACTTGAAGAAACATTTGTGTCGAAAATATTATTATTTTACATTAAACATAATCCTATTTGGAAAGGAATGATTGGTTTTAATAAATCTACTTAGGTTACTTAGGAGCTCGTGGCTAAGTAACAACAGCCGCACTGGTCGATCCATCAGGTTAAGCTACGCTTGCCGGGGTTGGTCAGTGGATGGGTGACCATCTTTACATACCGAGAATCCTCCGTGCCTCGGAAAGCACGTTAAGCCGTTGGTCCCGGTTGTCATTCGTGGATCTTTGACAGTCGTTACGAGTCGTCAGAAGCCCGAAAGTCTATGACACCAGTCTTACCAAGGGGTATCGTATTACCCAGTTACTGGGTTGTGGAGGTCAGATAGGCAGTCGCTCCATGTAAAATACTGATATTCAGCTGTATCCGGTTAGACTGAAAGCCGACCCCAACATAGTTGGGAAAAGGCTAGGCAGATTGAAATCTACTTAGGTTGAAGTATTATTAGCACAGCAGCCAATTATATACAGTTTTTTGTAAACTACCTAAGTTTTTATTAGGTTTAATTTTACTTTGGACCATCTAAACGTAACAAGAATATTTAGCACATATTGAGAGTACTGGAAATCATATTTCGAATACAGACTGAATACTGGCTCATGTAGCATTCATTCATCTTTGGCGCGTCTATGAATATTTCGTGCCGTACGTGATGATGAATATATTTAGATTTATCCTTTCACAAACCATGCCCTATAGAAATTAATTAAAAAATATATTTACAACGCAATGAAAGTGTCTGTTTTACATTTTAAATCACAAGTTTCTACTTTAAGCTAATGGGAATGCTGTGCAACCTGTAGGTAATGCAAATACTTGCTGAACATTATACAAATGCAATTCTTTCATTACCCGCGTACTGTCTGAATACAAATAATAGAAACGCGTAAACTCCGAAGATAAAGGAACCAGCATTCTATCGCATCGGTAAACGCAGACTACTCCGAGATAATGTACGTAGATAATTAAAAATACCTTCTTTTCTTGCACTATCTTTACAGGAAGTGAGCACGTACGGAATCCGATATCATGATATATTACTGGGGGTCTTTGGCGCATTTTTACAACCCCCAGGGGTGTCTATCTATTTATAGGGGCGTGGGGTACCGGCGACCTTTACAAATACAGCTCTAACCGATATGCTCTACAAACTGCTGTCATAAAAGAGTGTTCGATGAAAGTAAATGAATGTAGTGCCGTGAGGGAACGCTGTCGTGCTGCTGATACGGAAATACCTCATGGTTCCCTTAAGAATATGCTACCCTGCCTGACTACCGAGCAATGTACAAAGTGTACCTATTGTACTTAAAACTGTTAGTTAGTTAGTTGTAGTAGTATGTAGCAAGGCATAAGAAAATACAAATAGTGTGACATGCTATAATAATTTAATTTTACATCTGTATATATTTTATTTTTTTCTGTATAATTTAATTATTTATTTAGAGGACCAATATTTTAATTTAATTTATTTGATTGTTAAGTCTATGACATGTATTATTTATAATTCATCTGACAATTTTTATTTTTATTTTGAGTATAATAATTTTGTAATGTTATTTTAATAATTATTTAATTAGTTTTAGTTCAATTCAATTCGGTACATGATTCTGAACGCACCTGCGTAATTTTTTTTTCGGTTATTAATAAAAAAAACAACTGTTTCATAGAAAAGTGCAATACCTACGCCGCGCCGTCAAAATGTATGAAACAGCAGATTTTTTTTAAAATAACCGACGCAAAAATTTCAAGGCAGGGGCGTTCAGAATCATGTACTGAATCCATGGTAACAGTTTTCGAGTCGATGTCTCTGTCACCCTGTATGTAATGTACTCGTATGTGCCTGCGGTCAGTGCCTCCAACACAATTGATAACCAACAACTTTGCCATTTTTTTTTGTGACACAAATTAACCACGAGTTTGTTTATATTACACTTCTGAAAGCACATCAAAGCTTAGGAACAAAGTGTACCACTAAACTAACAAACATTCCCAAAATATATTAAAATCATTTCTGCTCTATTATATTTATTTCTTAGAATCCATTGTTAACAGGCCTAGAATCGGTTGTGATCTAGTTTTGCGTTAGTGCTTCCTGTTTGCTTGGACGGCAGCCACCGGCGTGTTAATCAGTAGTCAGGTATATATTTTCATTGATAGTTACAGTACGACACAACTTAGATGCAACATACATTTTCGGATTTGCATTCTTTAATTTTAATTTTACGAATGTATTTGGTTATATGACTTTACAAGTTACAAAAGCGCTAAGGTAGCCCGCGAAATTCAAATATTCTTTAGTTTTTTACATTTTGCAGGTCAGTGTGAGGTTTTATGTTGATTAAAATATGATTTGCGACCGTAACAAATATGGCTTTACACATCTATCACTTTATTAGTGATTGATGGCTTTACATAATTATAATCATTACAATCAGCAATACAACTCCATAAGTAAGCACAATCGTCAAATGTCATGATTTCATGAAATAGTCATACAATGCGATTATATAAACTTAGAGAGTTGTATTGATCATTTTTATGATTATAATTCTATAAATAAACATTTGATACGGCCGCAAATCATATTTAGATCAACATACAACATGATACTGACCTGCAAATTGCAAAAACCGTAAGAAAATTTGAATTTCGCGGGCTACTTTGACGCTTTCGCCTTAAGTATTGCCTTTGCGTAAAGATCATTTTCATCTAAACCTAGTAATAAAGATTGGTAATTTTGAAGACTCATTCAGTTCGGATGGTGACCGGTTTGACGAATTTTGCCGTTGCTACATCTAAGTTGCGTCGTACTCTATAGCTATGTGGCACAAGCTTTCGACTTATGTAAACAAACAACTTTTAATGTTCTATGAAGGGAACTATAAACGTGGGAACTGAATTGCGGAACTAAGTACCTATAATAGACCTTTTTAGGGTTCCGTTTTTCCTTTTGAGGTATCAAAAGGAAAAACGGAACTCTTATAAGATCAATTGTGTGTCTGTCTGTTCGTCTGCCACAGCCTATTTGCTCCGAATCTAATGGGCCGATTAAGTTGAAATTTGGTACACATAGGTATGTATTTCTGACGGACGTGTAACGTAAATAAATGAATTTTAAATATGGGGGTCACTTTTGGGGGGCAAATAAGAAAATTAAAATATTCCTTATCTCCGAAACTACTGAACCTAAAATACCTAAATAAAAAAATACAGAGACTGGTTCATTACTCATAGATTTTAGGAAAACCTATAAGAAGTCTATAGTCTTAAAATAACATGGTAAATCTCTCAATATTGTGCGTACAAACTTACATTTGCAGTTGGAATGTATGGAGAAAATGTTCTTCAACTACAATGTTAAGTTTGTATTTGGGATAAATTCATCCCAACTTCGGAACCCTTCATTGTGCGTGGTCCGACACGCACTTCGCCGGTTTTTATTTGTTAAACTTAACATGATTTACATGATTTATTAATGGGATATCTATCATCTGTACTTCCATTGACTAAGTAGTGCAGCCTCTAGACAAGAACCTGACGATATTCATTCAATGAGTGAGAGAATGCTACCTTAATCTTGTCCATAGATCTTGTCGTTTGATAAACGAATTGGATGATTATATCAAGTGGACAATACGAGGTACTTCAGTGTCCTCACAGATAATCTCGTGATCGGCTTGTTACAATACCCAGAACGAGGATGTAGCTATTCCTTGTAGTCAACATACACGTTATTAATGTTATTAACGTTTTTAAGCATGTGTTTTGGTGTTTATTGCTAGACCAGTAATCTGTTGCTCTAATTCGCCAATACATCAGCTGTGAGACGGGTCACGCCCTCGCGGGCGAGCGGTGAAAGTAGGCACATTTATAGTTCGGCGCATGCACAGGTAGCCCCCCTCGCTGCGTCAGTCTAAACTTAGCCTAAGACTGCAGACGTAGTGCATGGGCGGGCACCGACATTCGTGGGTGACAAATAGAGTAATAAAAACTATTGGGATAAGGAGATTCGGTTATTAGAGTGACTTATAAATATACAAACTCAGCTAAATATTAAAAGCTGCTAATTCATTCACTCTCTCTCTCTCTTCTTTAATGCGCAATCTATCGGCAACACAAGCATATGGAATGATATGTACAGACTAATTGCTTGTTTGCATAAAAAATTTGCATGCAGAAATATTCATTGTTAATCTGCCAATAAAATCGCCATCTCTTGTACACTGTGTCTGCAGCTAGAGATAATATTAGGCCGCGCACGCGCCGGCCGCCCGCGCCCTGACTGTCTGCGTGCATTAATACATATTTGTAGTTAACTGTATTGACTCCTCGTAGTTTATGAATACTGCATATAGCAGGCGTCAATCGACTGAAATATGATCAAGACGGAAGCGAAAGCATCTTTCGAAATGTGCATCACAACGTGCATTTAAATTAGAGTTGGGTTAGTTCATTAAAAGTTTAAGAGTTACTTGAAGGTTTTTAATTAGAACGACGAATAATTTTATCAATTATTAGACCGAACATTCTACAACTCAATTCTAGGTAGTTTTAATAAGTATAGGTACTTTAACAGTTCCAATCCTCTTTTCCAGTTCCTTTAATTTATTCTGTTAATTTATTAAAACTGACACACACTTCCCTGTCTTTATTATTCTAGCGTATGGCACTCGTGGGTTGCAGCTGAAAATCAGCGTCAGGTGGTACACTTTGTGTTGCCATCTGACATTATGCTGAGCTGAGGCCCTTTTGGCATTATATTTCTTTCTTTCTTTCAATCCCTAGAACAACAATCAGACCTAACGTGTAGGTACTAAAAACCACGCTCAATTACTTAAACACTTTATAGCCAGCGTGTAAATAATAAATTATACGGTCACTTCACACAGGTATTAATAAATTATGCAAAAAGCTCCTTTGCATGTGAACTCTAGTCACGTAGAGCCACATACGACGTTACACGCAGTCTATAAGCGGAAGCGGTCAATCGATAACAGATATTGAGACTAATCATGGTTTTAAAGCCGCATTTCAATATGCAAGTGAAATGGTGGATAGGGTGTTTGATAGTACTTAAGTTGAAAGTCACTTTCACACCGTAGAACGTCACAGTCTGTCGCCCAAGCTTTCATGCATGCTGTAATGCAACTTTAGCGATGGCTTTAATGTTGGACAGTAGAAAGTGATGGCAAATGGTGGTTTTGATAGGAACTGATTGTGGGCATTATTTCCTGAAGCCTAGTTAGCTGCAGTAGGTGATTAATGAATAGGTATGATGGATGATAAAGATGACAGCGAGGCAGAGTTGGTTTTCTTCAAATCATATGGCAAATCTAAGGGGCGTATGAGGAAACAGAAGGCATTATTGGAAAGACAAACACTATAGCGCTACTAAGTGACCAATGTAAAACTTGTGTAACTAACCGATTCACCTAAAACTTACCCTTATTGTAAGGTGTTTATAACGCCAATAAAGACATTCAAGACTTCAAAAGTTCCCCTATCGCACGCTTTTCCGCGCAACATAATTATTTTTCGTATAGGTTTCCCCTATGTTACGTTCACCAGCAATATACGACAATATACTCGTAGCTTCCAGAAGATAACTTTATCTACTCGTAATATTAAAAAGGAAAAATATTTGTATTTTGGTTTGTAATGAATAAACTCAAAAACGACTAGACCGATTTAAAAAATGATTTCACCAGTTGTTGGCTATATTATGACTGAGTAACATAGACTATAATTTAGAAAGATGTCACGCGGGCGAAGCCGCTGGCGGCAGCTAGTATAAAATACTAAGGGAGCGGTAGAAAGACGGGGTCTCAAAAACTAAAACGACGAGCATATTCAATAGGTATCCTGTTCATTCCAGGACGGACGGATTCTTGCCAGACAGCCAAGACAACCCGTAGACGTTACCAAACAGCTTTCGAGTATCTAGTCTACATTAGCTTTTCTTAAAATCAATGGCAAACATTTGGGACAGCTGCCAAAGTATTATTGTTTGTGCTAATTAGTTTTGTTTAACTAGTTGGTTGTATGTATGTTTAATCTTGAAACTAGTAAGGTATATACAATTTTACAATCATCGTACTAGCTTTGCTTTTATTATAATTAGCTAGTTGCGCCCTATTTATTTATTAGAATTTATCTAATAAATCTTATCAGTCTAATCACTTCATATTTTATATAATTTGATTTTAGAAGAAGCTCTTTCAATTCTACAACAGTAATTGCACGTCTCATAATGCGAAGCATTAGAGAGTGTTTTGCGATCGAAAAATTTGTTTTGCCTCCGACCTGCAAAGGTTTTTATTTAAAAAAATACAACTAAAAGAATCGAACAGCAATGTTATTCAATTTGTTGATGCAGAATGCGACTAAGGGGAGCATTAAAAGTAACAATCTGGTATAAAGCAAGAGACACGTAACAAGTCCAAGAAATAAACTTGACCATATAAAAACGACAGGTAACGAGAATGCAGTATGCACTTTTAAGGTTACAAAGCAACTACGACAAGAGTACACTTGGTCACACAGGCGACACGCCTTCAAAACAGAGCACGCCGAAATAATCGTTCTATTACCAAGGCCTGTCAGTCTGTTTTGCCATACAGTTTGAAACAAGGAGTCGTTAGCTTCTCGGTCAACTGTACCTAGTTCTAGTGAAATCTGATGATCGTTGTGACATAATAATGCGTGAAATATTATGCTAGAAGAAATATCTACAAGGAAAATACTCGTATACAATGCTTGATAAAAACACAGTCAAAGTGACAGCCGCTGTGGGTATTGTTTTACGAGGGCTTGTCTAGGAAAATAATATACTAAGTAGTGTAAGTAAAATGTGGAGTCTGCGCCTTTCTTTTATACTTTTATGGGATTTTTCATGTTATTGTACTATGTCATGCGGAGTGTACTCGTAAGTACAACAGATGTTCGGAGGTGTTGAATACTTTTCACCGACTTTTTGAAATGATAAAATAAAAAATCCAGCCAGTGTTTATTCACACAGAAGATTATGAAGACAAAACTGATTATGAAGCTCCAGAGGTACTAACACTAAACCTTAAACAAACTATACCCATGTGTCTCCGCATGAAGATAATTATGAGTAAATTGCGAGAAGTTTGAAATCCAAAATAAAGTTTGCCTTGTCAACTTGCTTGAATAACCTTATTTTTACAAAGAAAACTGTTACCAAAAGTAAGATTAGTCATTGAACTTCAAACATAAAATTTTATCTTCATCGTCGGCAATTATTAGCAGAATTAAGACTAACAAATTAAATGCGCTGATTCTAAGAAGCCGAAGAATTGTTATTACATCCAACTAAATTTTGAGTCGAACGCGAATGAGTAATTCCCATTAAAAGCAGAAAAGCTACTAAAGCTAAACATATATGTTTTAACTAAAAAGTATTGAACTTTAAGATTTTCCATTCCATTACGGTATTTACCTACATTAAACTGTTTGGGAGAGAATAAAGAAAATATAGGTCAACGACGTCATAGATATAAAGTTTAAAGAATAGGCTAAAAATACGATACTGAAACACATTTGGAATAACAATGGGAAAGCAGTATAGAGCTAAATTGCTACCACAATTATCATTTGCATTTGCGTTCATGCTTATTAGAATGCTGTAAAGTTTAAAATTGTTTGGGGAGTTGTAAATTTGGACGGATGCAGTGTGACTCACCGGAACATTGCGCTGAATAGTGTCCGGACTCACCTGGGAGTCGGCGGCGTACAAGCAATGAATACTAATTGACGAATCTGTGAATAGTTGGTGCTACGGTGCTCAAACATACCCTCAATTAATTGTTACAATTTACATTGTAAATTTTTCGAACAGTGACTCGTTCTGAATTGAAATTAGGATACATAATTAATACATTTTTGCATCCTATAGTGTATTATCGTTCCACAGATCTTGATTTATGCCAGTTTAGTCAAGCGGCTGTACTTCCTTATCATAAGAATCTTCATTAGCACTCTTTATTTATTCACTGTTGACAGTGAATAAATAAATACCACAATAGTCAAGGCATCGTAGTCAAAGCATCATAATCAAGGCATCATAGTCAGGCCATCATAGTCAAGCCATCATAGTCACCTGTTCTTTCTTTAACACAATATTTCCTAAATGCCCGTTCACTTGTATCTTTGATGACCTAAAAATGAAATGAAATGAATGAATGTCACTGATCCCGCTATCAACGTACTGGGCTCAAACAACATAAAAGTAATGCTTCATCGACACCAAAAGAAGAAGAACTTTGAGTGTTTTTCTTTTGATTCTGTTAGCATTTCTTTTGGTGACGTTCGATTCGGATTTGTCAGTCACTTCTCAGCCCCAGTCGGGTAAAACACCTTGTAGACCTGTCTTGGGGTCGATGTTTATTTTTTGGAACGCTGTCTATTTTCATCGTGGTCAAAACTTCGAAAGTGAGACTACAGTATTTTAACAGGTTGGTTTTCGTTTCGTACTGTTTTAATTTTTCTATAATATTACTAAATAATGTTTTATATTTTTATGAGGCAAATAAGTAGGCTTTAGTAAAATTGATGGGTAAAAAACCACAAAAAATAATAATTGGCTAACTAATCAAGGCAAACAGCTACTCAAATTCAATAGAATTTATCAAAAACTCAGCTGATATCAGCATCGTATGAATAACCCAATTATCGTTGATTCACATGTAAATAGTGCAGGCCTATTCAGCAGCTGAACAACTGAAATGCATCTGTCCCTGTCTAACTGGTTTGTATGAGTATTATTTTTGTATGTCCGTCCTCTTTGCGGCTAAATTTATCTCGGAGATGCGGTTTCCGGTCAGCACATGCCATTCGGCAGGCTCCCAGAGTTGCATTGCACTCGATTCGAATGAGTTTGTGAAAGTCATGTACTTCCTGAACTTTAAATACGTTGCGCTTTATCGCGATATTGGTTTTTATTTGGTTTCAAGAAACACAATAAATTCTTAATTTTGGTTGTGCTTATATTGTTGTTATTATTATATCACATGATGCATGAATGCATTTTGTGTCTGGATGTAATTTTTTTACCAGAGAACAAAGAAGGGAAGATAGTACCCACTTATATTAATTTTTTTCTACACCATCGCGTGGCACAGTTTTGTTTACTGCACCTTGCAGCAGATAATGACTGGAGTCTTATGTCATCGTTATCAATTTTCGGCCTTCTTGTCAGTTAGTCTTATCTCTGCGGGCGTTTAACAAGACTTAAGATTGAGAATTTTAGGATACTGAGATGTATTTTTGGATATAGTGTTTATATGGTTGTTTTGTTTAAATTCTTGGCTGTTGAGCTTTGACTGGCGTTAGCATATTTTTTTTTCAGATTAATAAAATTATTAGCTTTAAGCAGAATTTAACAAGTCATCGTAAATTAAAGAATATTGTACATTACACATGGGAAAATAATTTACCAGTCATACGTACAAACATATGTATATCGAGTATAATTCGTGGAAAAACATTCATTATCGTCGTCTGCCATCTACAGCAGTTGAATTACTAAGTAGGTATACTATTTTTAATGCAAAAGAAATTGGATACACAGTGTTAATAGTATAGTATTTTAATAAACCACGGATATTGGTGGTATAAGTACTCAATTTTTTTATAAAGTAGTTGTACCTACGTCACTGAAGTTTGTTTGTCCGCGAAAAATGTTTTAGGTACTTTTTAGAATCTAATAACTAATTAGGACTTTGACTGTGAAGGTGTATGAAAGCTTAGCCTCCAACTATCTTAGAAGAAGAAAAATTTTGAAAACCGATTTTGACTTCTATTGTGTTGGTGGCATGACAAATGGCAGCTGCAGTAGATAAATAGTTAGCATTGCAACCACTTTTATTTTTCCTTGCCTTGCTTATTCCTACGGTATAGAAGTCAAAATCGGTTGAACGGACTGTAAAAAATGTTTATTTAAATGTTTAATCTTATTTCAAATGGAGTATAAGTATAAAACTAATGGCGCCTACTAACAAGCACATTTATTAACTCTAAAAGAGCTCATTTATATTGTAAAACATATTTAATATCTAGGTTATCAGCGCTTCCTGGAAATCTAGGTTTAACCGAACATGGCGTGAAAGATGACCAGGGATCGGTGCATTGGGCCCAAGTATGCTAATATTGACATGAATCTAAAAGCTTGATTAGTTTAATTACTTTGATGAAGCTGACAGGATGATTATCGAAGCTGCACCTCAGCCATTTGGTACGGGTTCGTTGTAAAATGCAAATTCTGATTGGCGACGCAATCTTACGGGTAAATGGACAATAAAGCTATTTGATGCGCAGCTAGGATTTTGATAATAAATGTGTGGAGAATCAGGAGAATGGCTTAAAATCTTTTATTCTGAAAATTGGCAACGTCGCAAATAAATGTCAAATATTTCGCTGCTTTGATTAATTTGGCAATATTACTGTGTGGAAATATGAAATGTGGCTAACTATCGAACTAGAATGTTTATAATGAATTGCAATAAAATTATAACACTGAATTTGATGTTGTAACCGTTTTAGGTGTAAAAAATGCACTTGGAAAGTTTCCAAATACTTTTTTACATCTAAAACTAAATATTCGGTGTTACGATATTAATTATTGCATTTCATAATCAATATTTTAATTCACTAGTTAGCCATACTTCATATTCCCATAAAGTATAATTGCCAAATTAATCAAAACAGGTAAATATTTGACAGCTATTTGCGACGTTGCCAACTTTTAGGATACCCTAAGCCTTAAAGTAAATCCAACATAAAAGTATATTGAACGTGCTTTATAATTATTTAAGATGAGAGATCCTCGAGGATCTCATTTTTTATTTTCATGGCAGAAGACTTGTGACGTTATGAAATCAATTATCTAAATTTTTATTCACAACTAAGTGGTGCACTTGGTTTATAAATTGAAAATACTATTAAGCACCAGAGACAATTTTTCGAGCGAGATTTTGTTGAAACGATATCTCGAATAGGATGCTATAGATAGCGTTATGAATATTTGGGTCAATAACGATGGCCTCCAGCGCAGTTTCAATTTAATTATAACTCACGTTAATTTTCACTTGTATTGTCCACGAAATTAACATTTTAGAGTAACATAATGAATCTCATCAAATGTTATAGGCAACTAACTAATCTGAAGTTAATTTAGGATTTTGTTTATTTTTGCCGTCAAATTGTTAATATGTATCTACTTAAATTGACTTATAAAAATGTTGTCAGATTGAAAGTAGAAACTGCTATGCTATTTTGAAATCTTTAAATAAGCCCGGCTAGCTCAGTCGGTAGAGCATGAGACTCTTAATCTCAGGGTCGTGGGTTCGAGCCCCACGTTGGGCGCAAATAATTTTTGTTGCAGTATCCCTTTTTAAATTACATTTGACACAGCAATACCAAAGGTCTAAAGGTCTTTACTACACATTGCCAGTTATTTTACAATAATCCAGGACCAAATATTTCATTATTTTAACGAGACCGTTGTAACTCAAGAGATGTGTGAATTTGCGTCCATTTATCACTTAGATCAATGTTAGCGCCGCATGTTACAGTCAGATGTGACCTCATTTCGGCTAAAGAGAATTATACACGTATCATACAATGTCGGTCATATACATACGTCAGTTAGGTACACCTATAGGTATAATAAGACTACTTTAACAGTACGCGAACCACGAAAAGTGGTAACCTAGTTTTACGGCAAAGGTCAATTTGGCCGAATTGAGCCTAAACGACTGTTTAAAAGTCTGACTGTTTAAAATCTAGCACCTGCCAAGGAATTAATAATTAGAGTAAGCGGTAGATACTTGATGATACAATAAGCCTTGCTTGATTTGCCGTTTGTATCAAGAACAATGAATGGAAAACGCACTTTAGATTGTGTTAAGGGGACGATAACCGACTTTTAATGATTTTATACTGAAGATCACTACTCGTATATATATGTTAAATAAGAGCATTTTCTTAATAATTTAATATACCTATGAATATTTTAGATTAATAAACATAATTTATATTACATAGGTAGTTAAATTAATTTGTAAAGTTATGTCTAACGCGGATAAAAAACTGAGAATCACGCAAAATCTATCAAGCGTATTTTTCTGAAACCTTCACCATTTTAAAGATAATTTAATTATTGATCGTTTATATATTTTTTAAATGCCTTTTGTTTTATGTATAATAAATTAATAATGCGTCTAATTTGGTTCAGCGCTCCTTGATGGACGAGTCCTATTACTGGCTGGACATACGACGCGTCGCTTGAGCTCAGTACAGAACACGCAAGCTAATCACTCAAGATCACGTCCGTATTACAGATATATGTAGTATTCTAGTAAAGGTCAGGCAACCATTGGAAAATAAAATATAAACATATCGTACCCAGCAAGACTGGGAAGAAATATTGAACTGTCACGCATTTAGGCTGAAAATTGACGCACAATAGTTATTAAAAAACAAAGCTCCATTTTCCTTATTTCGAAATGACATAACAACAACAACAATGTTTCCGCACCAAAATATCCATGAATAATATAAGCCACTGTAGCCAAGTGTAGACAGCCAAGCTAAGTGGTCCGCCGTTAGGGAAGGCGGTAGACAATGCAGATCCCGTGCAGTTTGCAAGGTATTTACTAGCTCTATGCCAGCCGGGCCCAGACACCTTTTGTTTCATAGTACGTCACCCACACATAGCCGCGGTATCTCAGTGCATAAAATGAATCTGTTCAGGAAAATGCCAGACTTTCGAGAGTCGAGAACTCGAGACCAATGTGAAGAATGAAGACTACTAATACTACATTCTGCATTGTTTTTTGCTTTCAAGTTGTATCCAAAATTAATGAATGAACCCTTTTTCGAGTGCGTTATTCAGACATTATCATGTGTCTCAATAATTGTGATATTGCTTGGAAGTGACCAATATAGGGAAAAGTTAGGCACAGTCAAAAAATTTGCCGGAAATCTGGCTCGCGGTTTACAAAACCAAGCTTATTTTAATGCAGATACATTTGCAATAGGACTAGACGTTAGAGCTTAAACAGTTAGCTTTTCTTATAAAAACTGAAATTCCATTTGATAATTGTGATTATAACATGATGTATGTGTTAGACCAAATAAAAACCACGACAGAGCGCTGCGAATAATACAGTGAAGCATGCCAAAACTACACCGCCGCTCTGTGCATACACGCTTACACGCACACATTTACAAACTTTTACAATGACACTACAATCAAACTACACCACACAAAGTGCACACATGTTTACGATACCGGCTTCACTTCACTGTTGACAGCGCTCTGTGTTGGTTTTTTATTTGGTCTGAGATTTTAGTATGTCTAAATTGTTTTCTGTAGTTCAATTGTTAGGTAAGTATTATTTGAATTAATGGAAGATTGGTTTTGATACTCTGCTATTACAACATAATATTTATCAGTATTTAATACTAACAGTTAATTGTAATAATTGTCCTGGACGGAATTCTTAAAATATTTATGACTAACAATATAATTTCATTCGTATTTTATGCAACAATTAAATGACAATGGTAGGTTCGTTTACCTCAATGTTTTCCCCATATTAAAATTAATTTACCGCGATTATGCCCACTAAAAATAAAAAATGCTCTTGTTTAAATATAACCACACAGTGGATTGAGTAATTAAAGCAAAATACGGTTATGCAGTTAGACCCTACCATTGGATGCCTACTAGTTGCCCATTATATTTTGACATATCATGGCGGCGCTTCTTGCAAAGGTTAACGTCAAAAATATGTCAAAGTCGTTATATTTAAGTTTCGTTCCGTTAATCACCGCCGACCAAGTTATACTGGCCAGTCAGTAGATCGCGACTACGATACTCGTTCCTCCTACACCGATAATAAACTCGATGAACGAAAGCAAACGCGTCATGATTCCACCTTTACTGCACTGGATCTGAGTTGGTCTCCACAATGCTACGTAATGTTCAGCAATTTTGAATTATGGTAATGTTCTAATCTAGTAATATTGTCACTGTTGACGATGCGAGCGGCAAACTAAACAGGATGAATTTTTGAGATGGGGCAGTAAGGGCAGCTACATTAACCGTTTTACCTACAAGAAAACGGTCTTAGGAGACTGACCTTAACTTTTTGAATCGCCAGTTTTTCCACAGTAAAAAGTAGGTTGGAGTCCTATTTTCTACGAAATGTAAGCAAAAAGATTTTTCTAGTACTCAAACCTCAGTTGGTCCAATCGATTTTTTTTATCTTTATAGGAAACAGGATCGGTTGACATCAAAAAAAGTTTTTGTGAAAACTGCCAATTTTCTTGTTGTCTGTACCTTTCTTTCAAAATCTGAGAATGCAGATCAAAATGTCTCAAAACGTTAAGGACAGTCTCCTAAGACCGTTTTCCTGTTGGTACAACGGTTCAACTAGCTGCCCTTACTGCCCCATCTCAAAAATCCACCGTAGATAGGAGAAGGACAGCTGAGCTCGAGGAGCATCCCTGAACTACGGTTCTAACTTAGCGATGGGCATAAAATAATACTGGAAGGACTAAGGAGTTAAGTAGTGGCAAATGGAACTTTTCAAGTCATCTTGTAGTTTGTCTGATGCTCCCTGTTTGACTACAACACACCGACCTCTGATTTACGCATCCAACTGTCCAGTATTTATTGAATCAGGCTTTATGCCCAGCAAAGGTCTGCGATATGCTGACTTGATTGATAAATGTTGAATTGTTGATACTTAAGCATTACGATTGCTGTGGCCATAATAATATTATCTTGTATTTTAATTTACTTCCTCTATGTCCTTCTTCACTTGAAACTGCAATAATTGTGAAAATACCCGATAGGAAGGTAAACTAATGACATAATAACAAGGTATGGAAATATCCATAGCATTGCGTACTGCACCAGTTTTCCTGCACTACAGGAAATAAATTAACTTGGTTTACTAATACTTGGTTCGAATAAGGGATACACTATCACTGTCACGGAATATCATGAATGGAGTGCTCAGAAAGAATATATTTCTAACGATTCCTATCTACCTAATGCAGGTATGAGGAGTTCTACGAGTAATAGCGAAGCGTCTGTAAAAGTTTCCATTACAGTCGTTTTCATCGATCGCCCTCATATTATCCCTCCATTTACTAACGCCTCAGTGCTCGCAATGGACCAGTTATCACTTACATAACTAAGTTTAACACAAACACGGCCTATATGCGCTTGCGCAGGAAGCCGTTAACAGCGCGGTCACGCCGTGTTTAAACTGTAATTAAATCGGGTTCAAATCTGATTCAACTCATCCCGTTCCACCTAACTCATTTATCTCGTTGTAATCTATTTTTTTATCTTCGGATTAAGAAATTTTGGATGTTGTAATAGACTTAAAATGTAATTAGCGTAGAAACAAAATTCATCTACGAAAGTTTAGTATTAGATTTTATGTTGGCGATAACGTAGGTATATGTTACATAGGAAAATATAATCGTGGTATAGGTGTAGAGGAAAATGTTGATATATTGGAAGAATAGGCACATGATAAAAATAAACATTAAGCCGAATAGAAAACCCGTGTCTCCCACAGGACTAGCTGTCA
Source organism: Agrochola macilenta (assembly GCA_916701695.1). Taxonomy (NCBI): domain Eukaryota; kingdom Metazoa; phylum Arthropoda; class Insecta; order Lepidoptera; family Noctuidae; genus Agrochola; species Agrochola macilenta. The sequence continues at coordinate 15,084,395 of OU753562.1, forward strand.
CGTGGCCCTAATAAAATTAGTCGAATTTTTCACTATTTGTAACAGTCCACGAAATAAATGAGCGGGATGTCTTCCCGAGTCGCGGAGGACTACAGGCATGCCTCCCACTCGTCACTTAGCCCATTAATCTCCTCCCAAACGGTCCGTCCGTCTGTCACTGCCAGTAATCTAATACGACACGCCAGCTTTTTGTCCCCATATTACTTGCACTCAGTAGAAATACGCCTTAAAATGGTCGTTAATCCGTCAGTGGATAACGGTTCCTTATAAGGGAGAATCAAAAATTCCCCGGGTAAAAGGGAGACCTTCATTGCGAACATTACTGAGGCATCCCATATGGACTTAAATATCATCACGATTGTAATCGTGATCCGACTAACTACACGCCAATAATAAAAGAAATAGTAGGTATGTATCTACCTCCATAGCCCACATTCTATATATGTTAGGTAGGTACTAAAATGGAATCCTCATCATGTTCGATATACTCGTATATGGGATATGGGCATCTATCGTGCAGCATATCAGTAATCTACTCATTTTCATGTTGTAGTATAATCGCTCAGCCGGCCATAGAGATTAAAATTGTCCATGTAAACAAAGCCCATTATAAAACGACAGTACAAACTGCTTTTGTTTTGTATGAAAAGATCTCACACAAATCTGTACGAGTGCTCAAAAAATGGCTGTGTAAAGAGAGACATTGTCTGGTAAATCAGACAGATTCAGATAACACAGACAATGCCAGTATAATAAGCAGCACGTTTCCGGCGCGCTTGGAACGGGATTGAAGTTTACAAGTCCTCAGGATACACGTATCCTACTCCTTAGTATGCATGAGCTAGAATAAAACACATCTTCCTACTTATTACAATTTATAAATCATAGGACCCATTTTAGTTATTTGTATCTCTGCGAATTGTGCGCCTACTGTGAATCATGGTAATTTAAATTCATGGTAATGTTTAAAAACTTACCGCTTCAGACTTCTCGTGTGCAGTACGCGTGGGCCGGGACCTGCTCGGAGCGGGCGCCGCGGCACTCGTCGCCAGCACGGTCAGGAACAACCCCACGACGGCTAAGGAGCGCACATGAACGCGGGCGCCCATTGTCCTCCCGATCGCTCCCATCCACTCCTGTGCATCCCGACTACATTTAAATTTCAAATTAGCGGCCCGCCTTGAACCGCCGCATTCGTCAACCTCAACCCTCTTTCTGGTAATCGATTCTTTTCCGTATACGTCTTCTTTGTTATGCAATACGCATCGTTCGGAGGCTCTGTGGCAGGGACGATATGTGGCAGAGCATCGTCTTTCAGACTCATGTTGGCATTCATTTGTTTCTTCATTAAGTATCCTACATCTATCTAAGTCAGTCGATTTATGTACTTGTTCTAAATTATCATTGGAATGATTGTCGTGTGCCACTCTGTCGATGGTTGTTACTACACATGAAGCTTGCGAGTTAGTGTTCATCTTGCTTGGTGCAGTAACATTAGCGGGGTCATCCATGTTGGATGAGGTCGCTTTAGCGGCGAGATTGAGTTTTGAACTTCTGTGAGAGTGATGAGTCGGGGAATCTGACATTGTGGTACTGCAGCGGGTATTTCACATGCGTCAGCTAACCATATTATTATAAGAGGGTCAGCAGTGTCGGTAGTTTTCTCATCAATACTGTAATAGCAGGGAGTACTTTTTCGACATAGCTTCCTGTTATCGTGGGATGCTGTGTTATCTCGCTAAGGGGCGATGCGCTACGTTTGTTTGGTACTTTTAATATTCTTGTGGGCACAAGATATCGAAGCGATTTCTGAAACAAGAAAAACATATTTGTTGGTTTTAATGATATTCAGAGATAAGTTACAACACAAAGAAATTCTTTGCGCGTTATGTACTAAGTAAGTTTGTTTTATTTTTACATTAGTAATGTTGTTGACATTGTAAATTAATTAGATTCCATAGCATCGTACTCAGGTATTAAATAAACGCAGATAGGACCATATGAGATCATGAACTCGTAACTCTCAAGAGTAGCATTTAAAACAGGAAATCCAGATAAGGGAAGCTCTCACAGAGCGACTTACTATCGACTGATATTGCTGGTATGTACATGAGTGTGTTGATAACAGAAGACAAAGTAAGTACTTAATTATATTTCTGAGATAACACCTGCGCTGTATAAATCTTCATTTATAATTATGCCTTTAACAAATAGATTGTTTGTGTACACTTTGTATGAATAAACGGGTTGTAGAAAATGCTTGCAACCGTAATAATTCAGACCAGTATGAGAATAGGCTAATGGGAGAAAAAACAAGGATATTATTTTAACTACGCGCTTATCGTCAAGAATAGCTTTAGTATTTGTTAACATAAAACATAACATCACGCCTGTATTTCCCCGAAGGGCTAGGCAGAGGTGAACCTACCTAGTAGGTACACCCACATTTCGCCAGTTATGTTTAAGTCCCATGCAATAGGGGACGAGCCTATTGCCATCAATCGGGCACGAATCCAGACTCAGGGACTGAGAAATTCCAGATGGAAAACCCAATAACACTTTGCCCGAAAAAGGAATCGAACCCGGGACCTCATGCCCAGCAGTAGCACTTGTGACCACTAGACCGACGAGGCAGCACTAGACTAACGAGGAAGTCTTTCTTTAGTATTCGTTGTAGGTATGCAAAATACGCGCTTGGACGTGGAGTTGTGCACACCAGCACGGTTAGCATGATCATAATAGAAACGGGTTTTGTCGACGGAAGAATAGACAAAATGACAGATAAACTATCACAATCTGTCATTTTGTCTATTCGTCCGTCGACAAAACTCGTACAAAACTCGTTTCTATGGTGGTCATGCTACGTGTGCTGCACGCGTAGCATGACTACCCTAGAAACGAGTTTTGTCAACGGAAGAATAGACAAAATGACAGTTAAACAATCACAATCTGTTATTTTGTCTATTTGTCCGTCGACAAAACCCGTTTCTATTGGTGGTCATGCTACGCGTGCAGTCCGTCTTACTAGGCACTACGAGTACTTCTATGACACACTTGTACAGTGGGCTCCAGAGTGATCTCGCCCCCCGCAATGTAAAAAACAAAGCAAGGGGGTGAGGTTTCTCTGGAGCCCACTGTACATGTACAATTTAATTTAATGATGGTGTTTATGGTCAATAGTTACCCCGCTAATTGAATGGAAACCTAAAATGTAAATGCGTTAGAGCACAGGAAAATTAATAAATTACTCTAAATGGTAATTAATTAATTTTCCCTTACAGTAAGTATAATTTCAAGTGTGTTCATTGTGTTTCCCAATGAATAACTTAGGGGGAAAACTGTTTACACGGGACGATCAACTATTATTGCAAAAAACCTTATATTGTTTATATTAATATAGTATAAACTCAATGGCGCCGATTCCCTTGTTCATAAACTATACAAAAGCTGGTTGCGCCCCGTGTTTTCAACTGCAAAAGTCTCGATCCCGTGGGAATATCGGGATAAAAAAGATTGTATGTCCTTCTCTAGGTCGTGGACTACCCATGTGCCAAATTTCATCCAAATCTGTTCAGCCGTTTTAGCGTGAAAACGTAACCAACAAACAAACCCACTTCGCATTTATAATGTTAGTCTAATCCAAACCAACATTTAATTAGAATTGGAATTAATATCGGCACTACTTCCTATAATAATAATTATATGTAATAGCCTTAATTATCTACCAGTACCTTTTGAAATCGTTTACTAAAATTAAAAATGTGGTTAGTTTAATTGTGTTAAAATTATTTATAATTTTATTTTTGTATTGAAACTGTGTTAGCTGTATATTGTACGTAACTTTAGTTTTAACTTTCAACTTGAAAGTTTCAAGTAGGTTTATAGAATTAACTAAATTCTTCTGAACAAAATAAAATTCCAGTTTGTTGAAAAAGCTGCAGGAGGAAATACAAAAATTCCAAAATACGTGGGCCAGTTTAATGAAATTAGGGAATTCAAAAACGAAATACCCATGCTTCCAGAAAAGAGCTATTAATTATTTATTTGTTTTTTATTTAATTTTGTACAATATGAGCAACCCTATAATATTAAACATAACATCACCCCTTATTTCTGCGAAGGGTTTGGGCAGAGGTGTATTACATTTCGCCAGCTATGTTTAATTCCCATATAAATAGGGGGCGAGCCTATTGCAACCAACCGGGCACAAATCCGACCCATTATATTCTGAAATCTTATTCAATTTGTTTGATTTGTACCTAAATCACCTGTATTGGATTATTAACCGAAAAGAAGTCAACGTTCCTAAATGTAACAATGTTACCATATGTAACATTTTCTCTTGGTTGAATTAAAGGTCTCTTGTGTCTCTTGTAGATAAATTAATCACAATACTATTAGAATACCGGCGCCATTTTGTTAAATGCACCTCTTCTGTCATGAATGACCTGTCATATCACATGTCATCGTTACTGAAAATTATGGCTGCGTTCACGCAGTAATGATTTGCAATAGAATTACGTAGTTGATGTACTTAATTAATGTCTTAGTTAAAAATAATTACATTCGCCTAAAATATTTAATTGAATGTCAGTCGTGGTGATGGAGTCAATTTACGATCAATAATTTAGGTAAGTATCAATGCAACTATTTATAAATCTTACTTACTACAGGTCAAAATAATAGAATTACTCGACACCTTTAAGGCTATTCGGGTCATTAAACCGATTTTGTAAGTTTGTGTTTAGTATGGCCATTTAATTATTGTGTTACTAATGTGACTGATTCAATTCCTACAGATTATCTTACAGATTAGGGTAGGATTTAAAAGCTTTTGCAAGGACCAAGAAGAGCATCAAAAATGATAAAATACCAAACAACAAAATAATGCATCAATGATGAATTTGAGTCAACAATGGCTTAGACAAACCTTACATATGAAATTCTAAATGTTATGATAACGGTTGAAACACTTAGGTGGCAGTTTACCGTACATTTGACAAGATTTAAAAAGCTCTCAACTTAAGTTTTGAATGATACGTGTAATAGTACGAAGCTTAGTTAGTCGTTGGCACAAGTAACGTGCAAGGGAACCTAAGTGGAGACTATTTATAAACGAACTCAAGTCTAATTGGAGCCGCCACATGACCGAGAGTGATCTACAAATAAATCATAACACAACACAGTAACTAATTCAGTACTACTAGATGACAGTATACAAATAAAATAAAAGTTTTTGTAAGCACTTTGCTTTGTTGTTGTCAAAAATGACACTGTTGACAGCCAAAATTTAGTGAACAACAAAATCAAAACAAATGAAAAAAATAAGCACACAACTTCAATGACAAAAAAGCTCAAACAACACTTACATTTTCTTAATCCGCTCTACATTAACATACAGCAAAGAAAATCATGAAAACAAAACAACGCTTGCTAATAACACTCGGCCTTTCCTTTCCCTTTCTACTTAACCGAGAGGGATAGCAAATAAGCTTACACAGCTGACACAAGCACTAATAACTTTGTAGAATTCACACTCAGACTTTACATCCAATGAACTTGTACTCAAAAATGATGAAGCTAGCTAATTCTCTAAGGAGTTGCCAAAAATCGATAAATGGAACATGAAAATTGACACTATTATTAATTCATACGTACAAACTGTATAGTACTTAATTGAACTAACGCACTGTTTTCATTGAAATTCAAATTTAGTACGAGTTTATCGTAAATGAAAAAAAAAAACAGTGTCCATGAGCGCAACGCTCGTCTCGCGTCTACCGCCGCGACCACGCGCGAACTGACTACAAAACTTTTAGATTGCTCGGCGATCGCAACGGCGCGCGGTGACTCCGTCAGCATTAGGGTTGTCAGTCTCTCCTTTCTAAAATCTGTCAAACAAACGTTTATCAAACATTTCATATTTTAATTTCGAACTCAAAATTATGCGATGGTATAAAAAAATGGGGTTTGAATCTATCCAGTGGATTGGTGGATTTCCGTGTTGTACATTTTATGGAAGACCCTTGCGAAAATGAAGTCTTTTTTTTAATAAGAAACGTATTTTTATTAACCTCATACGTTACAACTCTGTAAGGGTTGCATGCAAAATCGATTATTACCCTAAATTATTGTTTATTATAGGCACACATAATTAATAAAAAGTTATTAATTTAGCAATCAAAAAGTTCATAATATAAAACATAAAAACATGATTATTTTACTTTCGTTGTGATACTGTGGTCAAGTTTTTCTTTCTAGTCGGAGACTTTTTGTTTGTACAAATTTCCATGGGTCACACTCACACCGTATAACATAGTAGGTTGGCAACCCTTGTTAGGCTGGGCCTACACTCGGCATTTGTTGCGTTGTCCCTTTCCTTTCGCATGCAAGAGATGAGATCCAACGCAACCCTTTAAGTAGGTACATAACATTGACAATAAATAAATAAATAAAAATGACAGGATCAAATGTGACATCTGTCACCTGCTCTATAGAATTTTGATAGTGACGTATTTATTACATTATTCGACAACACGGGCAACACAATATTTTAGGGTGCTAATAACTAAAGCTAAAAAAATATTAACTGTATTTCAGTCAATAACTTATAACAAGCTATCCCGTGAAAATGCTGCTTAGCAATAATGACCAAGGATGACTATTAGCATAATATTTTTGCTGCGGAACACCAAACTCCCAGTTTAATTCAGACTTGACCAGTTTTTTTTTGTTTTATGCCCTTACGCAGCTTCTGTAGGGTCTTTGTGCGCAAGCTTAGGGGGAACTTTGTTTTTTTTTAACTACAACGAGGAAACTCTTATTAGTCTGCAGCTCAATGCGTTTAATTAACACAGTTTACCGTTAAGAAAAAAAACAAAAGATTCACTTGAGAACTGTGATGTTCAAGTCCAAAATTACCAAGCATTAAATAAAAAAGTACTGCGTTTGGTAGCGAAAATTGCGGGTCAAATCTGGCTTGTTTTACCGAAACGAGCTTCCTATAAAGTTCCCTGCATCGTCTAGACACACGCAGTAACTGTAACTAGGGAAGCTCCAGACGCGACTAGTTCTGGAACATAACATCTGGTCTAGACATGAGCAGTTGCTTATTGACTACTAACACAATGTAAACAATCGCCTTTTTTGCGTGCCCAAAATAGATCGTAACCTATTTTTCTGACGAATGAAATTACTCATTGAATCATTAAAGTTAAAAGTAGGGCTACATTTTTATAGGCCATTCCAGCATTATTCTCATCTTAATGGAGGTATAAAGTTTAGAAATGAAACGGTAAAGCGACCTTATTCTCGTCAAAATTCTACAGATGAACTGTATCGAAACATGTAAGTCTAAGAAGCTAAAAGCATTCTGAAAGTGGGCAACGTCGCAAAGAGATGTCATTTATTTCGCTGTTTTGATTAATTTGGAAATATTGCTATGTGAAAATATGAAATGTGGCTAACTAGCGAACTAGAATACTATTAATAAATTGCAATTATAACAATGAATTTGATGTTGTAACCGTTTTAGGTGTAAAAAAGGCACTTGTAAAGTTTCCAAATACTTTTTTTACATCTAAAACTAAATATTCGGTGTTACGATATTAATTATTGCATTTCCTAATAAATATTTTAGTTCACTAGCTAGCCACATTTCTTAATTCCATACAGTAATAATGCCAAATTAATCTATTCTATTCTATTTTTTAATAAATGGCAAGCAAAGCCGATGTCGACTATTCTGCCAATGTCTAAAGTGCGTTGGAAAAAGTAAGTGTTTGATATAAAAAATTAAAATAAAACAAGTAAAAATTTTTCGATTGATACAGTTGAACACAATGTAGATCTTGTTGGGTTAGTACGGGACTGAAACAAACAAAAAAATATATATAAATAAACATTATAATTTGTTAAAACATAGAATAAATGCATACCACCCACAGAAAGAATAGTTCATAACTTAATGTTATTGTGGCGGATGAAGGTCATCAGCGCCACAAGCAACTCTGGAGAGGAAAATGTTAGTAAGGAGGGGAAATTAATCGGAAGAGGGATCTTAAATTTAGGGAGACGTTTATATAAATCTAAAGGTGGAACGTTGTTCGAGCATTCGAAGAAGATGTGATCTAGAGTGCCCTCTTCCAACCCGCACTCGCAGAGAGAGGAGTCGCAAACATGGATTTTTTCTAAAAATACGGGAGTACAGCAAAAGCCTAAACGGATTCGACAAAGGACTGATATAACGGTTTTGGAGACTTTTTTGTAGACGTAGAACCAAGGTTTTGATTTTATAGTTGGTTGTACTGCATAATAAAACCTCCCCTTTTTTCTTCCAGTGCTATTCCACTGATCCTGCCATGAAGATTGTAGGTCAACCTTTGGAAGGCTCAGCAAGTCATACCCCTGATGAGAATTGTGGGTGAGATCAGCTGTTGCTGATGAGCAAGCTTCTTTGGCCAAGGCATCAGCGTACTCATTGCCCTTAATGCCACAATGACCAGGTATCCAAACTAACTGAACCTCTCTTTGACTAATAGAACAAGATAATAAAGACTTTTTAATTTTTAAAACAAGGGAACTGTGCAATTTACTCTTGAAAGGGTTTTGTACTAAGGCTTGCAGACAGCTAAGAGAGTCTGTGAAAATTACGGCTTTGTCAATATTGTGGTGTGCCTCTATGTAAAGACAAGCTTCCAATAGAGCCACACACTCGCCCGTGAACACAGAAGACTCCTTAGGGCATTTGTATTGTAAAATAATTCTGGAGCTTTGATAATAAACTGCAGCACCAGTGTTACTGAGATCATTAAATTTTGAAGCGTCTGTGAAAAACCTTTGAAACCCAATCCATCGTTCTCCCACCGCCGCATTGAAGGTCGAATTGGCTGAAGAGGACTTTTTGGAAATACCAATATTGAAGAAAATTTTTGGAATGAAACATAAGACTTCATAGGGAAAGTTAAAAAGAGGTAATCGGGGGTACTGTTCTATTGGAGATTCTAAATTATGAGTTTGACGGAATGCTTTTAGGATTAGGGGAATTTCTTTATTATTCCAGTAATTTGAGTTTCTGCTTATGGCATCTAACTCATTCAATTTTGCTAAAAGGGGATGGGAAGATCTAGATATTAATCTAGCTAGAAAACGGGAGGCCAGATACTGCCGTCTTAGGGCCAGGGGAGGTTCAGCACACTCAACCTGCAATGCGTTAACAGGAGAACACTTCATACAACCAGAGATGATCCGAAGGCATTTTGACTGAATCCTATCCAACCCAGCCAAAGCACCCTTGTTGCATGGAATTAGATGGAATGTGCCATAGTCTAGAACACTACGTATCAAGGCGTTATAGACTAATTTCATAGTATAAGGGTGGGCACCCCACCAGACACCCGCGAGAGCTTTTAAAATTGAAACAATTCTTTCACATTTTTTTATTAATAAGTTTATATGATGCTTACCATTTAATTTTGAATCTAAAAAAACGCCTAAAAATTTTACTTTATTAACCAACGGAATATTGTGACCTAAAATGTCTACAGTGATGTGCGGAGTCAGTCTTTTGCGAGAGAAAATTACTACCGAACTCTTTGGTGCGGATAATGACAGACCATGGCATAAAAGCCATTGGTTCAAAGAGTCTAGAGAGAGGCATAGAGACGATGCCGCGTCTATGATGGAGGAATCTGTCACATAAAGGACTAAGTCGTCGGCGTATTGAAGGATGTGACAGTTATTATTTAGGCAAGACCCAATATCCGCCGTGTACAAATTATAGAGAAGGGGGCTGAGAACAAATCCTTGCGGGAGTCCCTTCCAAGTCTGCCTTGCATCAAATTCCTCGCCTTGAACTCTCAGAACCAACGAACGAGATAAAAGAAGTCCACAGATACATTCGATCATCTTACCCGGGAGACTCAGCTGGTGCAATTTCTGCCTGAGTACGGGAAGGAGAACGTTATCGTATGCAGAGGAGATGTCTAGGAAAGCAGCAACAACGGATTCATTTTTGGAAAATGCTAAACGGATATCCGCAACTAAAACGCCAACACTATCCATTGTGCCAAGCCCTTTCCTGAAACCAAATTGGTAATTCGGCAGTAAATCTCTCGATTCGACTATCCATTCAAGTCGGTTTTTGATCAAATGTTCCAATAATTTGGCTAAGACTGAGGACAAAGCAATTGGTCTAAGTCCGTTCGGATCATCTACATGTTTGCCAGGCTTCAATAGTGGGATAATAATTTGCAACTTCCACTGATCTGGAACCCAACCATTACTATAACAAAAATTTATAATGTCTAAGAAGTAGAGTTTAGCCTTGTCTCCACAATGAGCAATGAAAGAATACGGTACACCGTCAATACCGGGGGCTGAGTCCCGGACATGTCTGAGCACCACCTTCAGTTCTTCCAGAGTAAATGGTACATCAAAAGGATCCTCTGAAACAATTTGCAGGGAAACATTGCTACATTCAGAAGAGAGAGGAACATATGGTGGAGCAATTTTATCAAAAAAAAGTTCAGCTGTTTCCCTGGTGATTGGTGAAGAGACTGATGGGGAGCACCCACGTCTAAATCTATTGATGCTCTTCCAGACTACCGAGACTGGAGTAGAGGGAGATAAGGAGGTACAGAACTTAATCCAACCCGCACGTTTCTTCTTGCGAAGGTGACGTTTGGTTCTAGCATTAAGCTGCAAATATGCCAATAGATTTTCGGTGCTCATGTCCGCATTGTAATACTCCTCGGCCTCATCCCTATCCCTGATTGCTGAAGTGCACTCTGGATCCCACCATGGGGGTGAGGGTATTTTACCACGGGCACTATTTTTTAATGGAAAGCAGGAGTCCGCACTGGACTTAATGGCTGTAACAAATCCCTCATAACAACTCTTGGCATGATGGTGACCAGAAGTATCTGATAAACTTGAATTTAAATTTGGAAGAACAGCAATTTTATCCTCCAATAATGAAGCAAACTTTGACCAATCTGGTTTGGACAGGTTATATTTCAAAAGTGGAGGAGAAGTTTTCTCTAAATAAGTTTTATTAAGTAAAGATATGACAATAGGGTAATGGTCACTACCATGCGACAAGGTCGTACATTCCCAATGGGTCGAAGCTGCTAGCTCAACTGAACAAAAGGTTAAATCGACACAACTCTTTTGTTGTCCGGGAAGAGATCTGCGTGTTGGGCATCCATTATTTAAAATGCAGAGATCCAGATCGTCCAAGAGCTCAACCAAAGCTATACCAAAGGCATCACAGCGCTCAGACCCCCATCTATAGTGATGGCAGTTAAAGTCGCCCATGACCAGTATTGGTCCCTGGACATTAGAGAAAATGTTTTTTAAAATAATAAAAAAGTCTTGGTGGGGGTGAGCGATATAAATGGAGAACACTGTGATGCCTTCAACCCTTCCTGCGGTAATGCTCATATTACCCGTAAGTGGAGGTAAAGTAAAGGGTGATAGTGGGACCCGATTGTTGACAAATAGAGCCGACCCTCCATAGCCGTCAGCTCTGTCACATCTGAGGATGTTAAAATGTGGTATACGAAAGCTAAGACTTGGAATGAGCCAAGTCTCAGCTATGGAACAAGCCAATGGCTTGTATTTATTTAAGAGAAATATGAGGTCGTGCTTTTTATGCCACACGCTCCTCACATTCCACTGAAGGAAAACTTGGCGAGCCGCCATTTCTAATGTTTAAAAGTAGTTTAATAAGTTGGTCGGCAACGTTGGACGGTGATTGAGTATTAGACGTAGAAGAAGAAATAACAGTAGGTAAAAGTTTTATGAGTAGTTCAATAATAGAAGAAGTACTATTATTATTATTAGAAGATTCATTGTTATGATTGAGAGCACTACCATTAGGCTGTGAAGGTTGAGGAGAACTAGTTATCTGGTGATGAGCAGCTTTATCATATGATGGGGAAAGGGGGGCATGGGTCCTGGGCTTGAGAGTTACAGTTTTCCGATAGGACTGAGAAATTGGAGTCTTGGTGACATTTGCATAATTACGGGAAGCTGTTGGTATAATTTTGCTAGCCTCAGCATAAGGGATTGATTTTTCAGCCATAACAGTCTTAATGGCTCTCTGTCTACCATGCTCGGGGCATGACCTGCTATTTGCAAAGTGATTACCCGAGCATAGCACACAGAAGGCCTCACCCTCAGAAATGCTGCAACCATCACCTGGGTGATCATGGCCACATTTACTGCAGCGTGGTTTAGATCTGCATATGGTTGCTACATGTCCGAATCTGCAACACATGCGACATTGGATTGTAGGGTATATATATTGCTCAACAGGAAGGGAAGTGTGACAGCAGTATATCCTTTGGGGTAAGACTTGGCCATCAAAAGTGATGACACAAGTTTCAGTGGGTTTCCACTCGGTAATACCTTCTCTTTGGACTTTACGGTTAATACGTCTTATTTTAAGTATTTGCCCACATCCTGAGGGCACAGATAAATAAGATAATGCCTCTTCTTCTGTAATGTCAGAGGGAACCCCAGTAACAACACCCATCCTAGTTATATTAAATGTAGGGATTGAAGCAGAGTAGCTGTGTTTAGATAACAAAGTGTTAACTAAGAAAGAGTTAGCGTCCTGAGGGGAAGTAAACTCTACGGAAACACGGTTTCTGCCAACTCTATTAACACCACCACGAACAATGTTCGCAATGTTGTTGTTCAGTAAAAATTTGCCAAAATTAACAGGGTGAAGAGTGGTGCCTGAATTTGGTTGGGTCTCAACGCGGGAGACGTGAACAATATAGGGGGCCTTGTCCATTACGGAATACTTGACACGACCAATTTGGCTTTTTTGTTGCTTGTTTGGAGGAGTGGGTGTCAAAATTTCCTCGTTACCGGGACGTTTGCGTGAAGTTTGTTGGGATTGGGATACATCCATCTCTGTTATGCTACAGACAACGTCCGCAAATTGGGATAGTGGATTCGGGGAAAAAAGGGTTAAGGGACCTGGGATGTCAGGGGGGTCAGGATCAGGGGGTTTATTTGTATCCATCTTGGATATAAAGGGTAAAAAATATGACAATCACAGTACAAACCTGTTTACGAACACAAGGACAACACACTTATACAATAACAAGTCACAAAAGTATCAACAATCACTCAAAAAACCGCAAAAAATTCTAGACACTTGTGCTAACCAAAAACACCGTGGCGAGAATCCTGCCAAATTAATCAAAACAGGTAAATATTTGACAGCTATTTGCGACGTTGCCAACTTTTAGGATAAGTTGGTACGTTAACAGTAGGTACGTGACCGGTTAAGTAAGAGACGAATTCATCCGTTTTAGTCCTAGACAGACGGAAAGCGTCACAACTTATTTGTCTTCGAAAGGAAATGCAATGACCTAATATCCCTTTTAATAAGAAAGAACTTGTACGCAATTTATGAACTACATATATTTCTCACAATTATTATCTCATTTCCTTTCGTAATGTACATTACTACATTAGTACTAGTTAATCAAGATACCTGATGCGATGACGATGCGACGATGATCAATGATGATAGTGTGATACAGACATTATGAAGATTATCTTGGCTAATATTTACTTGTAATAACCGGAATCGATACTCGACAGTGAGTAACAAAATGTAAACAAAACATTCAGTGCGTAAAATCAGCAGCTAAATAAACAAAAGGTTTTTGCTAAGACCACAGACCACCTTCCTCCGTGTTACAACGACCGAACCGTTGGGAGTTGTCGTTTGTATGTCTGTATGCTTCCCCGGATCGTTTTCATTCGTTTGTTTTATGCTCTTTTAGTTTTTAAGTGATGCTCATTTCAATTATTTGTTTTTAGGTCTTATTACCAACAGCGTAATAATTTTTAAGGCCTTAGGATAGCCTTGAAAAATTAAAGAAATAAAAAAACTTAATTCTTAAATTAAAGGGCTGACTGTTTCGTGTTTTCAGCAATACAAACCAGATACCAAGTGGTATTTTTTAACCCTGAAAATGATTAAATAAGTATTGAAGACCTAAAAATTACTTTTTACTTATTAAGGGAAAAAAATACTCATTCCTCTAAATGAAAGGGCTGGCCTATTATTTTTTCAGCAATACAGGTCAGGTATAGAGTGGTATATTTAAAGACCTAAATACGTAATTGATTTAAAACGATTTTTATAAAGACCGAAGAAGAAGACTGAAAAAGCGTGGCTGAAGTGAATGAAAAAATTACTGAAGCCATTAAAGATGGATGACGAAAACTTTTGCCAGTTTTATTTTAAAAGTTCTAATTCATAGTTTGTAAATTGGCTGAATAAACAGAGAAAGCATGACAAAACAACTCAGCGAACGAAAAAAGTTAATAATAATTTAATAAGTATCAGAAATAAATTATTGTCAACGACGGTACGGTTGACATCTGTCGGGCATGCCACCATCTCGGTGAATCAATCCGACATATTGTTTCCAGTTGTTCTCATCTTACTAAAACGGCGAGTACTTGCACAGACACAATCTAGTGGCTAGGATTATCCACCAGCAACTTGCCTTGCAGTACAACCTTGTGAGTCTGAAGTACCATACTACAGGTATGCGCCCGACCCAGTTCTCGATTATGGTCACGCCACATTGTACTGGGATCGATCTACCATCACTGACAGGACTATTGTAGCCAATAAACCTGATATTGTGATGGATCGACGAGATCGCCGTGCAATGATTGTTGTTATCGCTGTCCCTCATCACAAGAATCTCGTGAAAGCAGAGAATGATAAAAAAATCAAGTACTTTACAAGAGGTTGTCGACATGTGGGGCATGGCTCTGCAATCATTGTACCGATATCGTTACGGTTAATGGCCTAATAGCGGAGAGTCTCGACCAACACCTCAGGAGGCTCTCATTACGCGGCTGGGTCAAGGGCTTGATTCAGAAAGCAGTACTCCTGGACACGGCACGCATAGTTAGGACCACCGGCAGCTTGGACCCTGTTTCTGATGCCGATGAGCCACTATTTTGTAATGGTTTTTATAAAAATATTTAAAAAATGTAATTAATATGTATGCAAATGTAATAAAGGAATTAATTATGGAGGTATAAAGTTCAATAAAGACAATTCTAATAACGTTAAACTATCATAACATAACGTCTGGATGTCCACTCACAAACAGGAAAAACCGACAGTTAAAGGAAACGGGCAAGTTCACGGTAATGTACTATAATGCGGTAGCTTAGCATACCCACTGTGTTTGGACAGACAGGTAGATGGCCACGACAATTGACAATGTTTCATCACTTATAAGGACTCATTCTAAAATTGGATGTTAATAAAGAACCTTACGCCTGCACATTGTATGGTCTATGAGTATTTCTCACGTTTCAATAGAATTGCGATGTTAGATTGTCGGAAAACGATTCTTGGCTGTTTTATGAATCGAACAGTCGATTACAATACTAAAATGGATTATTAAAAGATTTAATATAATTTGCTTGGAGTCTCTGCCGGATCGAATCTGGCTTTAGATGATCCAACAGGGAAGTGGTCAGGTCAGCATTGCTCACAAAACTTCTGAGCAAGCTGAAGTGGTAAAAGGCCAATCATATTAGAAATGAAACGACTACCATAAAAAAATGGTGTGCGATTGGAGAGCTCTATATCGGCTGTACCGTGGACTGCTTTAGGCTGACGATGATAATACCCTTCCGGACTCCTAAATCAATCCACCGTATGTAATGATAAAAGGGCTAAGTAACATCAAAATAATTATGAGTTAAAGAAAAAGTTTTTATACAGTTTTGATGCCGACATACTGGCCATCATTTTCGTGTCGTCATTATTTTTTTCTTTTTGTTTTTCCGATTGTTGTTCCGATTTTGAATTCACGACCATTTAAAAAGAGACTTCGTCTGTGATTCAGGATGAAAAGCCTATGTCCTTCAACAGGTCATGGTCTACCTATGTGCCAAATTTCATCCAAATCCGTTCAGCCGTTTTAGCGTGCAAGCGTAACAAACAGACTCACTTTCGCATTTATAATATTAGTTAGGATGCAAAGTACAAGGTGGCTCGATGTAGGAGTCTGGGAGTGTAGTTACAGAAGTTTGTTTTCTTGGTGTAGTTTAATTACATACGTTGCAGCCCAGTGTGACGCTTGTATCAATGATCGTCAAAAAAGTACAAGATTATATCGGCAACACGTGCTTTGCGTATGCGGTAGATAGACAGTTTTATTCATGCGCACTGCAATGATAAACAAAGTAGCATTGTTTCATTAGATACTGTTTTTAATAGGTGCATTTCCTTGCTCAAATTGATGACTACCGTCTTAATTAAGAAGGTAGGTACTTTAAAAGTACAATGCTTCCTTGATACATTGAAAATGTTGCAAGTACCATAACAGGGTCATGACCCTATGATTTTGAAGAAGAGTAAATTTTGTAACATCCTATAGATGTTTCAATGATATGTTATTGAGAGGGTATGCAGAGGACAGCACCATCTGACTCAGGACCGCAGATATGCGTATTATAGCCAAAACTTTTCTTTGCAACCCAAGATATATCTGACTGGAACTTAACACGTTCAGTGCCAGGAGCCCTCGTGGAGGGTTCATTCAAGTCGCATATGGGATGCCGGGAGCCCTCGCGGAGGGCTCATTTCAAATGAAGGTTTTTCTTAGCGAATTCGGCATTATAAACAGTGAAAATAAAATCAGTTGTAAATTTTAACAAGATTTCAAACTTAATGTCGGTGACACTCTTCGAGGTTTAACTTCAGAGCAAACGTTATGCTGGTGACCCTTTTAGAGTCAACTTCAATATGTATGGCGGCATGGCGTATGAGCTCTATGAAAAATGGGTGAATTCGAAAGTCCCAACATTATCACTGATCATAACACAAGCAAAACTTTTGTAGAACTTCTGTAAACTTGATGTCGGACTTTCAAACTTTCTCACACACATAGGGACATTTAAAAATAGCGTTTGTTGACGCAGTTTTCACATATGGAATAGTACGTGCCTAGGAGTGATGGCTGAGGCGCCGGCCCAACGTGACTTTGACCCACGACTGCGGATTGTTATTATACTAATCACGATGCCACACATGTTTTTTAAACATTGATCAAATGCATATTTGTATAGTCTGTTGTAGGTGCGGAAGAAAACAGGATATCAGTTTAATGTTATGATTGAAGGTAGCTTCAGGCACAGAAATTCCTTTATAGAAAGAAATATATAAGAACAATGTAAACACACCAGTTTCCATTAGGTTGGAAATCAACAACGATGATTTTTGACATCAAAGCAGCGTCTGTTTTTCAGTTGTACATACAAAGTAGTGGTTGGTCATGAAACTCATAACATGCTGTTATCAGTGCACAGGAAAAATTGCTGTCTTAATTTTAGGAGATATTTTATTTCAGTTACTACTTTTTGTACTGTTTTGACTTTTTGTACTGTTTTTATTGACGTTTTGATATTTCAAAACGTTTGTTGTAATAGTGATCAAAGTTCGCATGGTGGCAGGTAGCGGCTGGATGAGAGTTGCCGAGAATCGACGTGAATGGCGTGTAATTGGAGAGGCATATGTCCAGCAGTGGACTGCTATAGCCGATGATGATGATGAATGATAAAAGTTTAAGCTTTTCGTTTCATATGGCTATAAAATATATAAAATACAGCTGAAAATTTCAATACAGAACAGTCATATTTGATAGCCCGGAATAGACAACCTGAAAAAAGGCGGAAAACAAGAACGGAAGGTGGTGAAGTGTCTTAGCATATCTAGGAAGAGGCTCTTACTAGTCACAGGTATTTAAAATGCGCCAGACGTCACTTTCCTTTGTTTTAAAATTTGCAGAATAATAAATAAAAATTGCAATAACTGTTATCATTTTTTCCTCACACTGGGCGGTGATGACTAATGAATGACGCGGTTTGTTCACCAATTTCTAAGTACCTGACCCACATGCGAGCCGACAGTCACCATGTAAGTTGAGTAATAGGATTTATGAAAGCTAACATTAAGTAGGGTATAAACTTAATGGAAAAATTTAGACGGAGTTGATAGCCGTACATAGAAGCAACGTTGTTCATTTACCAGGTAATTTTTGTGCCACCATTTTCTGGGAAAGGGGTAACTTGAAGTGGGCCAAGGGCTGCAAACTCAGGACGGTCCTGTTTTGGGTAGGTATTTGTGCTAAAAAATTAAAGACCACGGTGAAGACAAGGAAGTTTGGCAATAATTCCTTCTGCATATGTGGCTTCCCTGCTACCTCATTAATGGCAAATTATTTAAGAGTCTATTAACTACTCCCAAATTACTATGTTTTTTTTTTTACATTCTTTCTTGATATAGGTAATCATCCTATTATTTGACATTATACAGGGTGGCAGGGACATCGACGCGAAGCCGGCTACCATGGATTCAGTACATGATTCTGAACCCCACTGCGTTGAAATTTTTCGTCGGTTAATAACTGACGAAAAATTTCAACGCAGGGGGGTTCAGAATCATGTACTGAATCCATGGTAACCGGCTTCGCGTCGATGTCCCTGACACCCCGTATACCTACAATTTATTTTCAACTCTTTGTTGACTTTTGTGGACATGATCATTATATAGATTTGTTACAGTTGTAGTAGCAATCATGTCATTTCGTTTAAAATAGGTTTTTATTTTTATTAATTTATTTACCTTTTAAAAAGTTTTTTTGCTTTTTTAGGAATTTATAGCTGCTTTTTTCCATTGTAAATAACCAATTGGAACCGTGCACATAGCATCCGTTTCATAAATGTTCATGTAGGTTTATTTGAAATAAAATACATATTTTGAATTTGAATAAATAAGATGTTACATAACTAAGTTCCCCCCCCCCCAACTTGTAAATGTTAACCAATGAATTGGAAGAATGAAAAACGTATAAACAGACTTTAGTAATAAGTCCTTTTTATTAAATCTGATTTATGGATGAACATTATTACATCCATTAGGTATGTTTTATCCGAAATCAAAGTTTTGATTTAACACGGGACGTGCGAAACAACGATAAAAATATGGGGATTCCGGATTTCCGATCATTCATATCATTACATGAGTCAATGAATGGAAAAAAAGGTTCGAATGCATATTAATCATCGTTCTCGGAATAGATCGTGTTTCCGGCAAAACAGATGATACCTCTTTTCTTCTCTATAGGACTTTGGACAGGGTAACAAAGACATTATCTTATTATGTGGTAGAAGCATACTAACATACATATACATCCTTTGTTTTTCAGAAACTACACCGTTTCATTTCTTAGAGCGTATCACACTGAAGATTTGCCAGCGTGTTTCCATCGAGGCGATTTGTGAACGTGCTCTCTGCGGGTGCGAAGCGAGCTAACTATGACTATGCGACGTAAACGCCGCGTTTTTAGAATACTGTGAACTCGCTTGTCTCGCTCTCTCTTGTATACTCACATCAATCGCTCTCGTTATGCAAACGCGGCGCACACGTGGCGTGCAAGTTGAACAATTGCCTCGCTGATAAATCGCTCGCAAATCTCCAGTGTGATGAGGCCTTTAGGAGTCCTACATTTGCTTATTTCAGTAACACAAAAATAATAATAAAACTTTTATTGATATAATCAGCATCAACAACGTATATGTTCTTTATTCGTTAGGTGCAACTCCAGCCAAATAAAACTTTTCTTCCAATTTCGCGACTTTATAGTCAAGTCTCGACGGTACATCAGCGTTGCGTTCTCAACAAATTTAAAGCTTTTTTATTTCTTCGTAACTTTTGAATAATATATGCCTTCAGTGCGTGGGATTCTCTTTAGGGGATAGCTTGATAAACCCAGCTCCTTAATAGAAAGGGTCTGAGGCAATCTTGGATCACATCGGTTGCTTGCATTGTTAAACAAACATTATTGATGTCTTATTACTATATTCTGAAAACAATAGGTGACTGAAAATTACGGTTTAACATATTTTATGTTAAAAAGATATTTATTTCAGTGTAAACCTGAAATAAAAAGATACCTTTGAGGCATGGTAATTTAATTGAAGATTGTAAGTCCCACCAAGTAAAGACACTGATATAAGAGATCGGATTTTACAAAGACTGATTTACACAATGATAGTTAGAGAATGATGTTATTAATACCACTTTTGTTCGTGTCCCTAATATATCAGTACATTAACATACGTAGGATCAAATCGACAAATAAAACGTCTGACCACTTAATATGTACAGTTAGGTACCTACCAATTGATATACAAAAGCCTACCTATGGTGTTTAGTTTTTAGTATGACATTGTGATTACTATTCTGGATAAATAAATCATTTTCATTTGCTGTTGGTACGTTATAAATATGAACCCTGTTTGCTACGATCGTGTTACTATATCCGTGCTACACGAGTCGTGTAACACGACTGAATGTTGCTACGATCCAGTTCCCAAAACCCGTGCTACGATCACTCGTTACAAGTTGCTACGACCATAATGTCGCTACGAACGTGTTGCTATAACCGCTACGACCACTTCTTGCTACGACCGTACCTTGCTACGAACGTGTGTTGCTACGAGTGCTACGACCACTTGTTACTACGGTCGAATGTTGCTACGAACGCGTTGCTACAACAGTTTGTTGCTACGTTAGTTTGATACTATGACCGTTTGCAGAGACAATTATCAAACTGTGTCTAGAAAGAACAATTTGTCATGCTCGATGATACATAAGAAACATTCACTTTCAATGGCTCATCTACGATAAGGCTTTTGAACGTATGTATTGCTATAATTTACTAATTTCCTCGTAACGCATTTATTCATCAATAGTAATCACCTCCGTAACTTAAGACTACCTACAGCTATTGCGTTGGTGTCATCGCAGGAATGTATACTGTTGTTCGCCAGGTGTGGTAGGTCAGGTTTGCTCAACTGTAGGTAGTACCCACACTAGCCAATGTAACACTTGCTAGTTTCACTATGCACTACGATTTCAAAACCATCACTTGAGCTTATTGCAACAAGTTTGTATGTAAGAGGTTGGACATTAATATAATGTACTTTCTGAAACTCTCTGATTACAAATCGAACATTTATTTTTACCCGGCGAAGCAAAAAGGAAGGTTACGACGTTACGTTTTGACCAGTATGTATGTATGTATGTTCATCTGTTCTCTCATAACTTCTAAACTACACATCATAATTTGAAAAATAAGGTATCGTTGGAAGCGTCTTAATTGTCCGCTGGTTATAGGCTATGTGACGTCATATTAAATATGGCGCCCTCTAAAGGACATAAAATCATGAACTAATTTTTTATTTTATTTTTTATGATGCAGTGTTGTCAAATGAAAGGGCCTAATTAGCAAATAAAAAAATAAAAATAAATATTAAATTATTTTGGAGGTATACCCAAAATAATTTAAATAAAAATAAAAGTTATATAAACTAAAACCCTGTGACGACAAAAAGTCAACTTAAAAGGTAAAAACAAGACATTACAAACAGACAAATTAAAAATCCGGAGTCATACGTAATCTGTTCGGTTTTTCAGGTTTGACTCCGGATTTTTAATTTGTATGTCTGTCTGTCACTAACGAAAAACATTACATAAACATTTATTTTGTTAGGTGTACTTATTTCGTTAATTCGTAAGAAATGTGAAGCTCGGTTCTTGCCAAAATTCCAAGTAAGTATTTTGTAGAAATAGTCTTGGAACTCATTGAATACAAAGAAATAGTTTCGGATTCCCCTCAGTCCATGTGACCCGAGCACGTGCGCACCTTCAAGGGTGAATACTACCCTAATGCCTTTGTCTAGGCCCCTCAGATCAATGCCTACCACGTGGGAGAAATTATCAACAAAGAGCAAATTATTAGTTATGTGGTATTTTTCAAACTAAACAAAATTTTTTTTGTGCTCCAAGTTCACGAATCTACTCAATAGTGCAAATATGTTTCGAACTCACGACCTCTGTCTCTCCAGTACGTCCCTTATCCACTGGGCTGTTGCTGCTTATAAAAATTGTATCCATTAAAATATGCCCAATCCAATCCTACGATTGGTTTATAAATATTTGAATTCATAAAAATCAAAGTACATCTATCGAAGGCTGCACCTCAAATAGTCTTATTAAACTAGTTACATATGGGACCTAAGTTTCAATTTCTAGAGCAAAAAAACACACGAATCAAACGTATCGTTCATATCCAGATATACCACACGTGGATAAGCTTTGTTTTTTATTGTTAAAACATAACATTTAACCAACATATTAATAAAAATAAATAAGTGAGCCTTTTGTGCGGGGTTTACGTTTTAAGTTCCTCGAACTGCGAACAAAAATGAATATTTCTTCATTTGTGGACCTTCCTTGATTAATGATGCTGGAGAAGTCAGATGCCGCGGATGCCACAATGATTCATTTAAACGTCCCTTTGGAATATTTTGACCGCGATACGTTAAAAGTAACGTTATGTTATTAGGTCAAGAGGATAATCTGTTGTACAGGAGGCAGCACGTAAGTGGTAACAAAACCAGTATAAGCTGATAGCCTCTTATTCTATTGGAACTCCGTACTACGCTCGGCCAGCTCAAGGTTGAGGTCTTATCCCTGACGTGCCATTGACTGTACTTACTTGACATGATTTAAACGAATTCATTCCTAAAGCCTGTTAAAATAGATCCAATAGTTCTTTTTCGTGATTTTTTATTAGCTACCATTACAAATATATTTTATGCGCACACGTGGCCTTTTATACGGATTTAGCAGAAATATAATTAAACGCCCAGAACATTACTAACGGTGAGACTGAATCTACTAGTAAAAGATTACGATGGGACACACCAAGACATGGGAAAGTAGTAAGTAGGTAGGAAGCCCATGGACGTACCCAGCTTTTGGCCCAGGGGGAGGTAGCCCGCGAAATTAAAATTTTCTTACGTTTTTTTTCAATTTGCAAGTCAGTGTCAGATTAAAATATGATTCGCCACCAAAACAAATATGTATTTACAGAATTATAATCTTTAGAATCATATACATCTCTTTAAGTTAGATTTGTTCAGAAATGTTATGATTTCATGAAAAAGTCATCAAACTATGTGATTACATATTTGTTATGATATAGAATCATATTTTGATCAAGATAAAACATAACTTTGACCAAAGCCTGACACAGCAAAGCCCATTTAACCTGTCTTTGACCATTGTTGATCTCAGTCCTAAAACTAATGCATAATATATTGTAATTGCAAAGAAAGTCTTAACGTGACTCTAACTTCATCGTCATCACTTTTATCGACAAGACAGACATACAAAATCCAGGGGGGGGCAGCTGCCCTCCCCTTTGTACGCCCATAAGGAAGCCAATGTAGGTATTCCTTAGTAGGTCATGAATGATTTTTCTTGAACAAGCATGTAGTAGGCACCTTCAGGGCCTTAGACCTCACTAGATAATGACGTTAACTACTCTGTCGGCAGTAAATTTAAGATAATATTCGCATCGGCATTGGTAGTAGGTAAAATACGTAGGTACAATCTATCACAATATCGTACAGAGGTCAGAAATAAATTTCATGTCGACCTTCTCACAGGTGGCGCTTGAATATTTACGTCTCAGCATTTATTTATAGCGAAATATGTACAAATGTCTATATTTTAAGGTATTCTTATATAAACTACGCAATGCTGAGAATATAGACTCGAAAATGCTCATTTCGAACAAAGAAAAGTTATTGGACGCGTTCTTAAGAACGAAACATTTGAGATCAGATTAAATTCCTCAACTGTGGTTTTTGATAGATACGGTATGAAAACAACATCTTAGTTCCAAAGCTGTTTGCATCTTATAGAAAAATTATAAAACCAACTATTGTGTATAAGAAAGCTTCAAAATAATAATAAAAAAGACTTAATATTTAGCAAACAAACATTATCGCTCCGTAATATATGGCAACACAATTTATAACAATTAGTTGCGGCCTGTCAGACCGTCGACCCGACGAGCACGACATCCTGCGACACGATAACGTACCGATCGACATTATAACTTAACTAGAACACTAACGTATAATATCATCCTATACATTTACTGTCATAAAACAACATGTATAAAATAAATCATCACTCTCTCTCACAGAAAGGCGGCCTGAGTCCCAGCAGTTGGAACCTTATCAGCTGTTTGTGTTTTATGTTTTAAAACTGCGTAAAATAAATTCGTTGCTAAACAAAAGAGTTGAAAGTTGACACAGATTATTTAAAAACAAATGCTGCAAATTGAATTTTATAAAAACAGAGGTAGACAAAGTTTGCTGGGGTTGCGGGTCTGTCCGAAAGGGATATCGCGGCCCCAGCACATAGGCAACGGAAGGAACACGGGTGGGTTTTAGTCAGTAAAAGTCTGACACTCCCTCTCGCTCTGCCCAGAGCGGGAGGAGTCATTTGATGATTTCCCACCCAAAAAAAAAAAAAAAAAAAGGTAGACAAAGTTAAAATCTGGCCTGTCATAACCATTGCAGAATATACACAATAAATTGTGATGAACGATGAATTAAAATATGTATGTGTTTTGAAAGTTTTTAATTTAGTCATAAAGCTTAGGCCATACTATTTATGAAACATGAAAACAAAAGTTTCTCCCTAAGAATTTTCACACACCCTGTGAGAGGGTTTTTTACCCTATGTTCACAAAATTTATAAATGAATTGAATTGAAAGGTAAGTAGTAACATAAGATAAGTAGATGACTGAGAAATCTGTAGCCTGAACACAGTTTTGAAGACAATTAACAACTTTTACTTACTAATAAAATAAATAAATTAAATAAAATTGCTTTTTTTACGCACCCTTATTCTTTACTTATGAAACATATATTAACTAAGTTTTTTTTTTAATTTACTCACTATGCTGTATTAATCCTCAAACTTCCCACAAACACTTGAAAAAAATATTATTTTAAAAGAACATACGTAGTATCGTTATTTGCTAAGCTAACACTCACAGACAATTGAAATTCTGCAACAAAAAAAGTGCCAAATTATTAAAAGATTTATAAAAAATAGGAGAGGTGCCTAGTTAAATCTATGAAAAGAATTCGGCCGGCAGTCCGTTAATCGGGAAATGTATCGTACAGAGACGAAAATAGAAAATTCGGTCAAAGACCACGGCTGCTATTTAGCCAGCTAAGTATGTCCGCCCATTTGTTTTCACACCACAAACTGCTCGAATCTGGGAAATTTAAATAACAGCACAACACAATATAGTTAACTATGCAAAGTTTAAAGGAATTTCTGCAGACTAGTCGTATCTTCGTAAAGGAGGATATCACAATGCAGATGTTAGAGCTTTTGCACATAGTGCGCTATCTGTGAGCACATTATCGTTTCGTGCTAGGTACCTACTACAATAAGCAAAGAAGCTTGGTACTTTATAATAATGATCTGATATACCCACATTTAAAAAAAAAATACTGTTAAGGGTACTGTATTGTCTTCAAATAAATATAGTGCAAATACTTTGCACGACAGTAACTGCTGTGCAAAGCATTTTTACTGTATTCATTTATTCATTCATAGGTAACTGTTCGACGGTATATTCGTAAATTAACCCACGTATGACACCCCCAGAGCTCTTGAGACCAGAACACCAATGAGATAGTTGGTCTGAATAATATACAAAGAACCTATAATTTGTCAGTCAAAGTGGGAAACGGGATTCTACCTGTTATGAGATGACATATACATATTATGTATGTCACGCGGTCAATCTCTAGGAACTACCTGCGTACGATGCTGTGATGACGCATTAATTTATTCCACAATTAATTATTAAAATAGTAGGTAGGTGGGATTTATTAATTGGCCTCGAGTTTATTTTGTAAAAGGATGAGTATGCACAACCGTGGGTACTACGTTCTTTGCTTCTATTAACTATAAGTTTGTAACTATGCATTCGAATCTTCTCTTGACCTGCTCTCCTGCCAGCATTAGGTGTGTTCAACGACACAACGCAACGAAAGTGATATACAGGGTGGCAGGGACATCGACGCGAAAACAGTACATTATTCTGAACCCCCTGTTGAAAATGACGATTTTCAACGCAGGGGCGTTCAGAATCATGCACTGAACCCATGGTATCAGTTTTCGCGTCGATGTGCCTGACACCCTGTATTAACAGGAAGTATGACTTGTATACACACAGGACAAGGATTTCCTGGACAGGTCCACTCAAATCTGTGTGGTTCTTTCCTCAAAAGACCATTTCCGACACTAATCTACATGGTCTTCACATGGCTTGACCAAGATTATGTCTGGACTTTAAAAGAGACTGCGACCTCTGAAATTGTTTCGGCCTTTCTTCTCAGAGTAGTCAGATAGGAAAAACCGACCTCACCTAGATTATTTTTAATATTTTTTATATGACGTGTAAAAGTGATTCCGATATCCTATTTACAGAATAAACAATTTCATTTCATTTCAATTTCATTTCATTTCATTTCATTTCATTTCATTTCATAGGTAATATTAGCTTTTACCCGCACTTCGCCCGCGTGGAATTCGGGAATTATCCCACGGGAACGTACTACCGCGATAAAAAGTATCCTATGCCCTAACCCAGATCATGGGATACCCATGTGAAAATTTCATCCAAATCCGTTAAGTCGTTTTAGCGTGAAAGCGTAACAGACAAACAGACAAGCCCACTTTCGCATTTATAATATTAGTTAGGATTAGGTTTAGTCAGGTCAGATGTGAAGTGGAAATGTGTGATTTTCCTGCAAGCTCTTCAACACCAACATCTTTCTATACTTAAATAAGAGCTACAGCAATGTAGCATGAGGAAAAGTGGCAAATATACTTAACTACTTTCCGTTAATTAGTGAACAAATTATAAACACGCATAACTATGGTAAATTACAATGAAACTGACGTCGGAATTCCCCAATGTGATTTTAATATAGCACATATAATAATGACGGAGAATATACATAACTAAGCATAAATGTGACTAAACAAAACATTTTCAAAAGAAAATAAAGACAATAGGGTTTTTTTTTTAATTATAAATATATTTTCACAATTGGTCCACAATTGACGAAAATATCGATAAACATACATACTAAAAAACAAACCAACAAAGAACCACTTCCTTTTTTAAAGTCGGTTATGCATGATAGGTAAGTAAGACGAAAACCCGCGCTGCGTGGTTTTATCTAAAATTAATGCATAATTTATATTGTAATATAACGGTTATCGACAACAGTACTTAGGCATTCAAAATCCCCCTGCGTACGCCCATGTACGAGTACCTACTGCAGCTCTCTTGATAAGGTAGGTCACTATAATAAAACCCACGGGAATTCAGGTAAATGAACTGACAAATGCAAACAGGGAATTGTCAGTCTTGCACTTGCTGTACCTAAGTATAATGCCACAGGGTTTATTTCAATATTTTGGTGTCAATATACTGAACGAGGAAAACTGTTATCCATGTAAATAAACGTTACTTGACACACGTCGCTCTTAACCGCACATCGGTAAGTAATTGCGAAGTGTCATTTATTTTGACGTCAGTTCACGACATGATTCAACCTTGCCATTGGAACTTTTGCTGTATGCACGTCAATGAATTCGCACCCGGCTTAACTAGGCCAAAACAAACCTAGAAAAGCAAGGAATTATTGAGGAAAACGACACTTCTTACATGTGTTACGTATGTCAACTATGTGATCAATTTTCCTTTACAATGGAAAACCCTTTCTTTACTTACGGAACATTATAGTTTTACAGCGAGATAGTAGTTATTTATGCTACAAGTGCGGAAGGTAGGAGATTTGAAATCATCTTACGCACGTGTATCATACAACGTTTTACTACGCATTGTGCGAGAAAATAAAAAACCGGCCAAGTGCGTGTCGGACCACGCACATTGAAGGGTTCCGTAGTTGGGATTAATTTATCCCAAGAACCAACTTAACATTGTAGTTGAAAAACATGTTATCCCATACGGAATGTATGGGAGATCACGTTTTTCAAACCGCAAATTTAAGTTGGTTGATTATTACTCGTTAACCTGTACCTACAGCCTACTTAGCTCTGATAGTTTTCCTTTTAATTTCGTTTTAGATACTACTGCTGTGAATTTTTTCACAAATCCAAGTACAACCATTTAGCTGGCAGGGGGGGGGGGCTACTTGAACCTAACAATTTTTTTTAGTTAAAAGCTTAATATTGCGCAAACGGATCCCTGAATCCAAAAATAGTTTTCACAAACTTGTAATATTTTTGAACGACCTTTCTAACGATACCCCACAACATGGGGTAGACGAGAAAGAAAAACATCATTACTTTACGTGCAGAGGAGGTACCCTAAAAATGTTTTTTATACATTTAAATATGTATACATATGCCAAATTACAGCTTTCTAGTACTAACCGTCTCTGAGCTAAGCCGCGGACATACAGACGGACAGACAGACAGACGGACATGGCGAAACTATAACGGTTCCTTGTTTACTACGGAACCCTAAAAAACGAGCGAGCCTTACGGTCGTCGCCTATGATGTGACATAATATGAATGTTGTTTTTATCATTATTTTATATACTGACGTATTTAAATGATAAAAACAACATTCATGACCTTTACTTTGACTTTGTGACTTTGACTTTTTGACTTTAACTTTGACTTTTTGACTTTTTGACTTTGACTTTTTGACTTTGACTTTGACGTTTGACTTTGACTTTTGACTTTGACTTTGATTGACTTTGACTTTTTGATTTTGACCATCGTCATAGTTATCGCCATTGCCATCGCCCTCGTCATCGCCATCGCCATCGTCATCGTCATCGTCATCGCTATCGTCATCTCCATCGCCATCGCCATCGCAAGCGCCATCAACATCGTTATCATCATCATCTCATTTGTAAAACTTTTCTCAAATAATAATAACTCTGCGACGACGGGCTGACGATGGCCTCTAAAATAATAAAAAAAATAGGAAAGTAAAAAGCACTAGTGAAAAAAAGTGACACTTTCTGCACAAATTTACAGCTTGGAAAAAAAAATAAAAAAAATATTTCGTATTTTATTCAGTTATACTTACTTTGTTTGAAAATCTATCAATTATTGGCAAGTGTACCACATTTGACGTAATGATGACCAAAAAGAGATTGCGCCCAACGTGGGGCTCGAACCCACGACCCTGAGATTAAGAGTCTCATGCTCTACCGACTGAGCTAGCCGGGCTGTGTCATATGCTTTGAAATTGACTACTGCGTTCAATAATCCGTTCCGGTAGATAAAAAATTACTGGCAAGGAATAAAAACGGCCCCGCTGACATAACAAAAGAAAAATAAAATGTTACCGGCGAAATATCGATGACGAAAACGCAGAATAGTACAAAAAAAAACGTTTAGCGTCGTGATTCACTGCTTTTACGGCATTAGGCTGCGCTGATGCATGCCCAAAAAAGAGTGCATTGCTACAAATTAGGATGCTTTAATTAAAAACGTTTCCATCAAATACAGTACCTTTCCACGTGTAATTAATACTATATATATAGTAATTATAACTTTTAGGAAATACCTCCATTATTTACGTAAGTACAGAATAAGGAAACAATTACTAAAATGAAATAATCATAATAACAATTATTTATTTACCTACAGCGTTTAAACCCCATAACAAATAGGTGAACTACGTACTGTACGAAGTCGCACTTTGTGTTGTTGCAAGTTGCAGTCGCATTTTCCTTTGTTGAAATACATAATAATTACTTTTGTACAAAATTTTATAGTCGCAATCGATCATCAGCTTTCACAATGTGATACCTATAAGTATTTACGAGAATCGAGATGACTATTACAACTAACTGACTCACGCGCCTCTGAGCAAGCGCATACGTGAATGCGTTTGCACTTCACTGTTTACGAAAAGGGTTTTGTAAACAAGTTTCGAAACAAAAGGTCCGATACATCTTAATATTGTTAATTAGGGTATCTTGCTGGTGGTAATTTTCGCAAGAAGTACTGGCAACTGCAGGTAATTAGCAAGAACAAAAAATAAGATGAAATCATAAATTAGATTGCTTTGATTCACATTCAAATCTTTCGTAACTATATCTCTCATCATAAATTGTCCTTTTCATCCTAAATTAACTACAGGTAAACATATTGAGGTAAGATATTAATAGTGTTGGGGCAGATTAACACCACAAAACAACACCTTTCAACGAGAAATGTTTCAAGATCTTTTCACGTGACTTCAATATCAATTACCTACTTTACCGGTCCAATATGTCACTCAACCTTCATCATCCCACACAAATAACGGTACTATTGGAAAG
Organism: Agrochola macilenta; assembly: GCA_916701695.1. Classification (NCBI taxonomy): domain Eukaryota; kingdom Metazoa; phylum Arthropoda; class Insecta; order Lepidoptera; family Noctuidae; genus Agrochola; species Agrochola macilenta. Next base: position 15,114,727 of record OU753562.1, read on the forward strand.
AAAAAGGACCAAAAAGAAAGCATTGGTATCATTGTACATAATGTACAGTACCTACTAAATTAATTACAGTAAGTACACGAACATCTCATCATTACGATGCGCGATGCACATAAAACCGTCGGGTCTCCATCGTAAACAGGGTGAACGATTCGATATGTTCACATATTGTCATCGTTCCGAGAAATGAACGTAATGACAAGCAAATTAACCTTTATTATGAAGATATGGTGCATTGGCAGTACCAACTTTTTTATGTTAACAGGTATTTTTTTTCTCACACAAAAAACTTCCGTTGTTCCATTGGTTTCAATAGGGATGACAAAAAAAAATATTTTTTAGTCCGTCTTTGAGATTATAAAAAAATATTGGATACGTTTTTTTCTTTTTTTACGTAATGTAAAGATTACGGCGATACATTGAGGTAAAATGTGCCATGACGTCACCACGAGTATGTAGATTTTATACATACTAGTGACGTAGCGACCCCCACTTCCCAACCTAAAATGCGTTATCTAAGTATTTTTTTATTAATATGATAAAGCAAGCTGGCTGACTGACTAATTAGAATTTCATTTTTTTTACCCAGGTATCATCCCTATTGCTTTTATGGGAATTTTCGCGTCAAAGTCAAAGTCAAATAATTTATTTTAACACATGAAAGGCTCTTTTGAACGTCAAAATTTACAAAAATAAATAAAATTGATTCTAGTCGCACCGTCCAAAAGGTAGTTTTCGTATGGAGAAGAATGGGCAAGAACCTCCACCGTTACTCTTTTAAAATGTTTTACAATATTTTGTATACATTAATTATTTGTGAAGACGATGCACCTAGAATAAAATTATTATACCACATAGGTAAAAATTATTAAAAATGAAGCAATGACAGATAAACTAATCATGTGATAGATACATGGTGCTGTGATTATTTACAAACATTGTAGAAGTATACATACTTATTCCTAAAGTATTAACAAGTATTACTAATAAGTCAGTGTGTAAGTTAAAGTAATCACAGAAAGTAAAATCAATGTCATAAAAACAATAAATTATATCTACAACTCAATTAGCAGGATACTTTGGTTTTGTTATAAGTTATAACTAAACCATAGCCTATTGAGATTAAGTTATAACTAAACCATAGCCTATTGAGATGGAGGGAAATGTAGCAATCACACACCAGTCGTAGTACTTAATGTCTGAGGGCCTACCACCACGTCCACCACCTCTAAAGCAGTATTATTTTAATATTACTTCAGTGCGGGAAAGAGATGGACCTGATACGTCCTGTAGAGTTTCATCTGTTTCCCACACTAAAGTAATTAATACTGCTTTAGAGGTGGTGGTAGGCCCCCTGGACTTTAATAGAGACTTTGACCCCTGAGTTTGTTTCGCCATTTCTTCTCAGGGGTAGCAGATAGGCAATGTCGACTCCATGTAGCAATTTTTTTTTGATGTCGTGTTAATGTGATTCCGATATCTTATTTACAGAATAAACAATTTCATTCCACTTGATTTCATTACCCTCGAAACTTGCGAAACCTGAAAGACAAAGTATATATTATGTGTGGCCCTAATCCCTATTAGAAATCTAGCGCTGCGGTATATTTTTTTTTAAATATCGCTGCGTTGTGCTGAGATAGGAGCCTTTTTGGCCTCGCACAGGTCGTTATTATGTTGTTAGTTTAGAAATGCATTTTTTTTGTTTTTATAATTTTTTTACGAGTATATTACTGTTTGTGCTTCCTGTGCGTGTCCAAAATAAAATATTTATCTTTTTTTATGTATATTGTTTCTTTTTTTATGTACTTTGCATGTTGAATTTACCTCAAACAGGAAAAACACCGGTCCATAAAGTAAATCACAGTCAAGTGCTTATACTTAATTGTTCTTGTAAATTAAATTTCCTGTGTTCTATATTAATTTCCTGTAATTTTCATAAGTGTGTGTGTGTGTGCGTCCATAGATAGATACTCGGTTTTCCTAAATCATTTGTAAGTCAATTTTGACACAATTGTTAATTTCTACGAAGGTACTACGAACGATACTTATGTAGGTTAACAAATAAACGTGTAACATTTTATTGAAGTACTAGTGACACAGACTACTTCTAAGAAATAACGGGAATTTTAACCGCATTAATTATATTTAGTGATTTTGTAGTGTTGTGTAATAAAAAAATAAAACTCATTTACGTAGACGAGAACCGGAAGTCTAGTAGAATAAACGAGGCAAGAAACGAAAGTCTAAGTGCACAATTACTTTAATAGTAAATGTATAGGAAAGAGGAAGAGAAGCCACAAAAGTGTTGCCCTGCACGCTTAGCATGACCACAATCTAAACGGGTTTTGTCGACGGAAGAATAGACAAAATGACAGATAAACAATCACAATCTGTCATTTCGTCTATTCTTCCGTCGAAAAAACCCGTAGAAAACCCGTTTCTATGATTGTCATGCTACGCTTGCTGATATTGTGAAAGACGATATGAAGATTGTTCTAAATATCGTTATAATATTATTTTAGGGATATATTCATGGATCAAATTCGCTGTCAAAAGCCATCTTCTGAATTTCAGAAATAAAACTCCTTTTTAATTTTAGGTGTGCATTCTTTTCAAGATTGAATTAACGCGTTCAGTGCCGGGAGCCCTCCTGGAGGGTTCAACTAGTCGCATTTGGGATGCCGGCAACCCTCGCGGAGGGCTCATTTTAAATGGAGGTTTTTCTTATCGCATACAGCATTATAAACAGTGAAAATAAAGTCTGATGTAATTCTGATTCAACAAGATTTATTAGTATACTAGCTTTTGCCCTCGGCTTCGCCCGCGTGGATGTCGGAAAATTTCGCACGGGAACGTACTACCGGGATAAAAAAGTATCCTATGTGTTCCAGGTATGTATCATGTTGTAAACTTGTGTGCCAAATTTAATCTAAATCCGTTTAGCCGTTTTTGCGTGATTGAGTAACAAACATCCAAACATACAAACTTTCACTTTTATAATATTATATAAATATGTATATAGTAGGATGCTTTGGTTTTAAAATCCAAGCATTTTTTTTTATTTTTTGTTCAGTTGTAAATTCACAAAAAAATTAAAAGGTTGGAAATAAACAAAAACACAATTTTACTTTGTTTTACAGTGTTTTATAACACGGTTTTAAACCTAACGCCGTTGACTGTCCGCGATGGTTAACTTTAGCGCAAACGTAATGCCGGCAACCCTCTCGGAGGGTTCACTTCCAATATGTATGGCGGCATGGCGTATGAGTTCTATGAAAAGTGGGTGGAGTCCATATTTAAGTTCAAATGATCTAAATACAAGGTGAAAAATACGGATGACACATCTGCAAATCCAGTGAACCTACAATAGGTACAGCCTGAAATAAAACAGTAGCAGCTTTTAAAAACTAGTTCCGCCTAATTTCTTTGACGTTCACTACTCGTGACTCACTGGGAAAACCGCCCACAAAGTGCTAACTCATTTATTAGAAAAACCACAAAATAAATTTATATCCCTCAATAAGAAAAAAAACAGGTAAGTATTTAAGTGGTGATCACTAGTAGGTCAATAAATAATCGTTATTTCTGTGAGTCAAAAGGTAAATTCATTTTGTATTGAAACTACGTACATAAGAGTCATATTGAATAATTTGTATTTATTGACCAAGTACCTAAGTGCCATGTTTGTAGATTTTGTATTGGTGCACACGGACGGCTACACATCAAGCTATAAATTTCCAATATAAGCTGACCTCGCATTGTACGGAAATCCTATACGATGCGAGCTCAGCATATTCTGGAAATTTATAGCTTGATGTGAAGCCGTGTGTACTTGGAATTACTTTAAGTCTAAGGGCCTATGCACACCACGTTTTTTAAACGCCGCGTCACGTTTTTTAAACATGGCGCCGCCGCCGCCGCGCCGTCGCGCGCCGACGCGCGTTTTAGAAACGACGTGACGGCGCGTTTGAAAAACGTGGTGTGCACAGGCCCTAACTTAGTAGGTACCTAATGCAAGTCATAGTAGACGATGTGCGCCTTGTTATAATGATAAATTGCCATTTTAGGTACCTACTTAAATCTAAAGATATACCTGTCACGGCTAAGGATAGATGGGAAAATAAACTTAAGATAAGCCGGCTAAACTTAGCTTATTTTCGAGGAGAGGCTAATGTTCATTTCTTTAATCTTTAGCTGGCTAAACTCATGTGTCGTAGCTGTATCCTAAAAATGATGCTAAAAATGAAGTAACAAAATAATGAAAGTGGCTGAAAACCACACAACGCCAACGCCAGAGTCCGTTGCACAACAGAAGGGGTCTGCTAGGACCGATGCCTGCCGGGGTCACGGGAAAGTCCGAAAGGGATACCGTGGCCCCGCAACGTAGCAAGTCTGACACGCCCTCCCGCACCGTCCAGAGCGGGAGAAATTATTTGATAAAAAAAAAAAGGTTAGGCAGGCAGAGCATGTAATGTTTTGTGAATGTGGTGTTTTGCGAATGTGTTGATTTGCAATTATAGTGTTTTGAGATAATGTTTTTTATGAACACCGTGTTTTGAGAAAATGTTACTCAGGGGACGAAGGGGTCGCGTGCTCATGCGCTCTCCCCCCGCTCCTCGCGTATAGATCGAATATTCATTGGCCTTATCGTTTAGGCTAGTGTACTTACAGTTGAAGAAAAAGATGAAATCATTTATCGAAGATGCACATTATGTCGAACATTAGCCTCTCCGTAAAAACAAACTCATGTTAAGTTTATTTCGTCTTTAGCCGTAATATACCTGTTTTATTAAAATTACAGATATGTACCTAGTTAGAAAAACATTAATATAAACATTAAACTGAGCAAATAGTTTTATCCCTTAAACATACATTGGCGATAAGATTACGTATGATAAAGTATTGTAAGTAAATATGGTTAACTTAGTACCAGCACTGGTCGTGTAAGTTTAACATAAGTGTCTTCAATCAATAAAATAAAAAAAAATTGGTAAGGATTCTTTTGAGGTTTTTAGGGTTCGGTACTAAGCCTCCGCTGTCCGACTGTCTGTCAGCGGGCTGTATCTCATGAACCGTAATAGATAGACAGTTGAAATTTTCACAGATTGTGAATTTCTAGAGCTGCTTCAACAAAAAAAAAACAAAAAAATTAAGGGGGTCGCCATACATGAAACGTGTTTTTGTAAAACTAGTAGTAGTAGTTGTGTAGTATTAAAAAAATGTAGTGTTAAATATTATAATACGGTGATGCGGAACCCTTCGTGTGCGAGTCCTACTCGCACTTGGCCGGTTTTTTATAAACTTTTCCAAATCCTTAGTCAATAATTACCCGAATAATGATTGCCTGTTGAATGTATAATTTTGAGATGGTGACTTTTCTACGAGTACTCAGGAATAGATATAAATTTCATTGAATTGTATGATAACTCACTTAACACAATCAGCGTTAAACATTATATCTATTAAGTTGACAGTTTTAATCATACTTTACGCTAATTGTATTTGGTAACCTGTCATGCCCAAGTACCCACTTGTTAAGAGGAAGAGGGTTTATCCTAAAAGTTGGCAACGTCGCAAATAACTGTCAAATATTTACCTGTTTTGGTTCTTGTAACAATATACCTAACTGAATAGAAATAAGAAATGTGGCTAACTAGCGAACTACATAGAATATTAATAATGAATTGCAATTATAACATTGAATTTGATGTTGTACCCATTTTAGGTGTAAAAAACGCATTTGGAAAGTTTCTAAATAGTTTTTTTACATCTAAAACTAAATATTCGGTGTTACGATATTAATTATTGCATTTCATAATCAATATTCTAGTTCGCTAGTTAGCCACATTTTTTATTTCCACACAGTAATATTGCAAAATTAATCAAAACAGTGAAATATTTTACATCTATTTGCGACGTTGCCCACCTTCAGAATAAACGCTCTTAACCCTTAATCAAACGGAAAGCTTTTAACAAGATAAATAAAAAGTGAGATTTTTTTATAGGTAAGTTTTGTCTGTAGATTTCATAAATTTTGATGAAATTGAAATAATGGTGGGAAATAATTTCCCGTTATTTGTTACTGCATATCAAAATATTATGAAGTGGGAAATTAATTCCTATTATTTTGTCATTTCAGACTAAGTGGGAAATAATTTCCCAGTGTTTGATTAAGGGTTAAACTCCTCACAAATAAACTCAAATCTGTATTCAAGAACGATGATCAAGAATGAATCTTGATTTAAAACTGTACTTAAATCTCAAACTAGTTGTGCTCCCAGCTGCGTTCCAGAGAAAATTAATATTTCTATGAACTAAAACTAAAATCACGGGGTACTACCCTATTTAATACATCAATGGGTACTACGTAACACATTTACAATGGCAATGTTCTTCATTTTGACAGTTCAGCAACATTCATTGCGTTATTTACGTAGTTGAGCGGACTATTTTTCAAACATAAGAAGCAGTGAATTAGGAATTTACTTCATCATCCTGCGGATTGTGATTATAAGTGTGTTACGCAATTAGACTAGACTTGACTATCTACAGTCCTCAAAGTACAACAAAGTTTAGAGAAACAAATGAAACATCAGACACGAGTCTGGAGTCACGAGCACTTTAAAATATGTCATACCTACATTTAGCAACTTTAAAAATGATTTTCCCTACTGTGTTGATTGCAAAGATTTCAATCGGTTGATTGTAATTTTATGTTGTTACGAACATAGTATTTTGGAACCCATACTAATATGAAATAGGTCTTATCTCAAAGTTGCAGTTGTTATTCCACAAGAAAATCGCTTTTGAATTTTGCTAAGTGGATACATATTAGCGCTCGTGACTGTACAACAAAGATGAAACAAAGGAAACATGAGACACCCGCTACTAAAAGGCGCCTGTAAATAATTGCCCAAAGCTAACCAACACCAGCAGTCTAATTACGCAACACATTTTATTTCTGTTTACAATTCTGAATCGAAAGCAAGTCCAGTTTTAAACGCCTGCCCAAATTCGAATTACGCTACACATTTTATATCAGTCGACCGTAATTGGATAGGGATGTTCTAATCAATTGGCTATAATTTATTTGGATGATGTGTTTTGTTACACCATGTAGGAATGATTAATTTCCAAATTATTGTGCTATATTTTTTATTTTTTTTATTACAACTGATACTCTACTAGTGCTTATAAATGAAAATGTACAATGATTGCCGAAAAATTAAAAACCAATTTTTAAAACACTTTCTACCAAAAACTACCATAATTGAAATACGTAACAAAACGTTTTTCTTTTCACGTTTTTGTTATCTGTAGCCAATGACAAAATCGTAGAAAAGCAGTGTTGTCAACTTAGTGGGATTTCCACTAAACCTGGGGATTTGGACACCCCTACTGGCGGAGAAATTTTGCTTTCAGTGGCCGGTGGTTGTGTCTAATGGTTAGTTTAATTCAATTTGTAGAAAACAATACAATCAAACTAAAACTTTGACTCGAGAAAATATTTAAATAACACGATAATGGCATATTTTATTGTTTGTTTAAAACCTGTGTCAGTGATTTTTCGATTTATTTCTTTCAAATGCCGAAACCACTGCGGATTCGAACGCTGATTTGGAAAGACTGACACAGCATGACGAATATATTGAAGTCACACAGAGGCTCCGCCCGAGTAGAGATCGAAAAACAACGTCATTTCAAAAAACATATCTCACGGCAGACGGGAACGTACTTACGGGATAAAAAAATCTGCCGTTAAGCCGTTTGAAAACAAACATCTTCACTAAAATTTCAATAATTATACTGCGGTTGCCGTTTGTCATGCCACCAAATCAATAGAAGTTAAAATCGGTTGAACGGACTGTAAAAAAGGTTTATTCAAATGTCAAATCTTATTTTATTAATCGAATAAAGTTTTTAACCAAACGGTTAAATATCCTATTTCAGATTTTGAAATCGCTTTCAAAATCCGTTTTTAGAAATCGGTTTCAGGAGTGGCTCCAGCTCGCAGTTTCAATCGTCTTTAGTAATATTATTCGGTTGTAAGTGCATCATTAAAAACTATTCAAACATAAACAAATACGTACTTACGCAAAGCTACTATTGCCGTGGTTGGTTTTGTGAAATTGGTTTGTCTAGTTCGGATAATCGATACGATTCGATTTCTGACTGAAATCTGATTTTAAATTCGTTTTGATGTATCTGACGCATGTCTATACCGGACTCAGGGAAAAAAATTGGCAGCACTGAGTAAAAGTTGAATAACCTCTTGAACGATCTGCCGACTGCCGACTTATTGTGAGGTGTTCAGAGTCGAATTTATTGCAGAATATTGCCTGTCTTTACTGCTCTAACTTTATCAGTTTGTAGAGAAAAGAACAAGAAAGGCATATAACACATATTAAGCATCGAAAATAATCTGCGCTGGAAGCTGGAATGATCATTCTTTGAAGTCTGTGGAGAATACGATATCTAACATGGCGAATTGGCGATGACTTTGTTTACATTTTAGTTTTCGGTAATATTTTTGATAAGCATTGTTTTGCCTTTAATGTTTTATATTTTTCAACATACAAGATTATATTTACTATTCTCTTACAGAAACATGGGCCTATGCTAAGCAGTTTTGGAACATTTTTCTTGTGGCTTGTGGAAGTCGGAAAAACTTTGGAAAATTCTCTCGTTCAAGACACTGAAGACACTGCGTGCTCTGTTTTCGTTTTCTACTGGCTGCACTAAGACTTACTTAGGCTGTTTTGCTCAATAGCGAAAAGTAACTAAGTCGATATTATCACTACAAGTAAGTAAGCCAATATAAATAGGAATAACGTGTGTAAGAGAGTACCTTTGTATCTCATTACATTATTGTAGCTGTAGGTACATTATTGGTCAATCTACCTATGGACAATCATTCTTTTGTTGTGTAGACACAAGCATCTAACTTTTTATTGTGGTTAAATAAAGTTACTATGTCCGTCAACCTCAGTCTTAACTGAAATTGTTAATTGATATTTATGTACATAAGTAGATGCTGAAATAAACAATTACAACTAGCCAAATAATAACTAACTACACTAGCCAAATAACAACTAACTACAAAACATATTTATAATATTTTCACAGACCGTGCTAGAGCTGAAAATACAAGAAGGGAACGCAACCCAACATCAATCTTGTTGTTCAAACATGGATTGAATATCCAATCTTCTGTATTAATCATTGAAGGTAAGCTTTTTGACACATAGTTAAGAATAAAGCGTAGCAAGTCACATAATAAATAAAACTTTGAATATATTTCCTTGGCTGAACTTAGTACATAGACACAACATATATTTTGTGTGTACCTAACTAATGTTTAATATTATAATTCAGTATTATAAAATATCTGGAGACTGAAATATCAGCCCTAAATAAAGATGAAATTATACAACCACCACCAATGACTAGGCTGATGGGTTTTGTCCAGCCATGGGCTAATGAAAACCTTGTTGAGCCTACTTTACTTTGCCACATAATTTCTAAGTAGGTACTTTATTTGAGCAAAAAATAATAAGATTTTGTTTTAAAACTATAGAGTTCCTGGGGCGTTTCACCTATGAAGACATGAGGGCAGCATGAAGGATGTCGCCCATGCTGCGTTGCCCCGTTGCTCTGCTACTTCAGTTTTCAAGCTTCTCAAGAACTAAAGTAAAAACTGAAGATTGTTAATGAAAGATAATCTTCTTTTTTTTTACTGTTCTGTCTTGTACAACAGCAATATAAATATGTGTTACTATTTTGTTAATTGATAACAGTGTAAACTTTAATAAAGTGTTTTTATTTTGAACCTGTACTTGTAATTTTTATTTGTACCTATAAAGGTGCAAATAAAAATAACTTATAATGAAATATTTAAGAATTGAATACTATGCCTTTTATAAACACAGCCAATTGATTATTTTATTGATACTATTTAGAGGTAGGTACCTATTTGCCTAAATTAACTGTCATTTATTAGGTAACAGTAAATAGAGAGAAATAAATTATGGTAATCAAAAACGACTTTTATTATATCTTCACATTATTATGAAATATTTGGACACTACTGTAAGGATTAGTGGAATTTGGAATCTAATGTCCTGTGGCAGTCATCATGGAATAAGTATGTACTGCTTGCTAATTCTTGCTGTAAGCGCTCATGAGAGTTAAATTTTTTCCTGAATAATATAGTTGAGCCTGACACCTGAAATATAAAAAAAAAAATTAAGTAAATCCTCATTAGATTGATATTCCATGAACCATTACATCCATCCACAAAGTCTAATAGGCCTCTCCCTTAAACACTTACATGCACAATCTATCTACTTTATAGAACAGCAATATTCTGCTATAAACAACAATTAGGTGCCTACAATTGACTTTATTTAAATGTATGGTAAGTTTACGTTTGATGGTGCATTTCGTATTTACCAACAAACAATAAGATTGTGTGTAAAATTGTTGCTATGCTAAACACACAATCAATGTTCAACACTAAGAAAGAAAATAATATTGATATTAAGTAGGTACCTTATACAGACAATGATGTGGAAATAGATCTATTTATGGTGTGGTGAGTATGTTCACCGATGTCCTTACAGAATCCATTGACATAAAATGCTTCAAACTATATTATAATATTTGTTCTTCCTGTAATAAATTTGCTTTTCCAATGAAGTACAAGCCCGACTGGGTTGCTAAGCTTGTGGCTTATGATAAGTTTGATACGGTACGAGGTACGAATTTGTCTTTCCTTTAAAATGCCACCAAAATACCTCGTTTCTGAAATATCATAATATATATCTTTAGTTTAGGTTGTAAGCACTTGTAACAGAAGAAAACTTTCACAATTATTATTAAAAACCGACCTCGTTGCTTCGGTATTTTACAGACCCTAATACTGATCTATCATTGAGGTTTTACACAAAAACACATTCACAATTTATGAAGACGACGTTCACTTACATAATTTTGTAATAAGTAAGGAGATTATACGAGTAAATCCCAAAAATATTGCAAAGAAAATCGAATGCGACCAGTAGGGTGCCTTCTCTTTAGATTGATAGCTGAAAGCAATTTCTCGTTGATTTGAAACAAATTTTCAACTGTCAAAATGATTACGTAATTCCACTAATAGCCTTTTTAGACGAGTATCGTTCACTCTTTAGCGTTTGAAACAGAGTGCAGTTGACAACGCAGATTTTAGAGTTACGTAATTCGAAAATTATAAATTGAATGCAATTGTATTCAAATCGAAACAAATTTGACTCAATTGTAAATCGAAAATGTGTTGCGTAATTAGATAGCGGGCTATCTGAGGTCCAGTAACCCACATAGACCCCAGATGGTTATCGACGTAATAAGCGATCGCATGTGAGCTTAGGTCATCGGCGTTGCTAAGTAAAAGCTAACTGTTAGCCGTGCCACTTCCTCCGTACGACGCCGGAATACTGAGCGAGGAGCGTCGCGCACACAACTCTAATGACATTTTTTTTTACTGTCGTGTGATTAGTGCGAAAGAAAAAAAAAGACAGAAAGAAAATACGTTTATTTGCAGTAAATGTGACGCAAAAAACAACACAATAAAAAAAAAGAAACAAGTTAAGGGAAAATATGTGTCACATCCACGCTGTTTTCGGACGGTTTTCGGGCAAGGAATTTGCCGAAAAAGTTACGGTTTGCTGCTGAAAGGAAGCTTGTTGTAGAAGCGTATTGATTTCAGTGCCTAAACCTAATATCATGGATTACGATGTCACTGGACAAAGGATTTTAAATTCCATTTTCCAAAAACATCACAGACCTACGAAGGTACAGACCAAAATTATGTAAGTACACAGTAAGTTAAGTAAACTTATATGAAAACATTTCGCAATACTTCAAAGACTTCAAACCTACTCATGCGAAAGAGTAAAAAAGCTACGCTTGCAAAGGATGCACAAGCTCGAATGATCAATTTAATCAATCGAATTTCTTTAAATAAACACTGTTTCTAGAAACTACATAAGTTATGGTTACTTGTATTTTTCTTGGAAGCAAACTAGTCCATGTGAACATGAAGTCGTGAAACGTTTGTTGGTGACTGTACTTGCCACCGGCGGCGCCGGCGCCGGCGACAGGCGCCAGCTATTCAATCACCTACATGATAATACAATTTTGATAATCTTATCTAAGGTTTATTTTAATGAGACCTTATATAAGATTATCAAAATTGTACAAATCATTCAGACCTCCAAAATAAGCACAATGGTAAAAAAAATATAAGAAAAGCGCATTAGTTACTTACAAGAAAAATAAATTTGCTAACGAAAATACATAAAAAATGTTGGTTTAAACCCAATGCCATTTATTATTCTAAGTCAAAATAAAATCTCTTTAAGGCGGTAGCCCGCGAAATTCAAATTATCTTACGTTTTTTGCAATTTGCAGGTCAGTATCATGTTGTATGTTGATCTAAATATGATTTGCGGCCGTATCAAATGTTTATTTATAGAATTATGATCATAAAAATGTTCAATACAACTCTCTAAGTTCATATAATCGCATTGAATGACTATTTCATGAAATCGTGATATTTGACTATTGTGCTTACTTATGGAGTTGTATTGCTGATTGTAATTATTATAATTATGTAAAAACATTTGTTTCGATCGCAAATCATATTTTAATCAACATAAAACCTCACACTGACCTGCAAAATGTAAAAAACTAAAGAAAAATTGAATTTCGCGGGCTACCTTAGCGCATGCCCCATAACCAGTGTTTCGTTTGCTTGAATATCTTTGGTTAGACGTACTGGGGGCCTACCACCACCTCTAAAGCAGTATTATTTTAATCTTACTTCAGTGGGGGAAAGAAATGGAGTACGTCCTGTAGAGCATCATCTCTTTCCCACACTAAAGTAATAAAAATAATACTGCTTTAGAGGTGGTGCCCCCAGAGCGCTGTGTTAAAATTTGTCCATCTATTTTAATGGGACCTTGGATTTAATTAATGTAAAACAAACGAATTACTTAATACAGAAAAGATAAGACGGAAACAGAACATGTTGTTTAGAATCGCAGGATTCTTTTACATTTATATTGTTGTAGGTATACCTAACCTAATTTGTATTGTTGTAGGTTGACCTATTTGAATCATGCCCCCTTTGTACATTAATTCATCACTTTAAAAGGGATCATAACTATAACTTCATTAAGTATAAGATTACTCATACAGTAGAATGAATGTTAGTATTATTGTAGTTCAAGTTCAAAGACAATATTTAGTTGCTAAAGTGTGTAAAAGAGCGTGCATTCTGAAAGTTGGCAACGTCGCAAATAGATATCAAATATTTCGCTGTTTTGATACTAATTTGGTAATATTACTGTATGAAAATATGAAATATGGATAACTAGTCAACTAAAATATTGATTATGAAATGCAATAATTAATATCGTAACACCGAATGTTTAGTTTTAGATTTAAAAAAAGTATTAGGTAACATCAAATTCAGTGTTATAATTGCAATTCATTAAATATTCTAGTTCACTAGTTAGCGATATTTCATATCTACATACAGATTGCCAAATTAAATAAAGCAGGTGATTTGACAGCTATTTCCGACGTTGCCAATTTTTAGAATAAACGCTCATAAGACACGGCTGAATATTCATTGTAGAAGCGTAAGTATCTATGTTCCACAGACATATATCATTACATATTATGTCTAGTAAACAACGGACAGTGCTATGTTAACAAAAAAAACCTAACAATTTCGCCCTAATGCCACAGCCCACAGGTGACCTGATTATTAATTTTATCGCAACTCCCGGATGCCCGGCTAGCTCAGTCGGTAGAGCATGAGACTCTTAATCTCAGGGTCGTGGGTTCGAGCCCCACGTTGGGCGCAAACTTTTTGTCCAAGACCACACCATGTTACTTGTTCTGCTGAACATAGAAGCCCAATTTGATGAAGGAGAGACAGCGCAGTAGATCATTTAAGCATCATGAAGTTATTCATTGCTTTATTTTGGTGGTTAATAAAAAAAATCGAAATATTTCATAGGCATTTACAACTTTGTTGCTGTAAAAAGTTTGTCATACATTTATCATAATTATCAACGGGATGTTACTGACAGTGTTAATTCATAGGGTTCTGTAATGAAACTGGAGAAACCAAAAGATGAATCATTTCAATAATCAGCTCATCTTAAACCAATAAGAACTTATTTTTGACGGTTCGCTAAATTATAAAATATTGGTAATGTCAAACAAAATTCATAACTAAAGTCTGAATGAATGATGAAGGTATTCGTAAGACTCGAACGAATCATTTATTGTCATTGTAAATCATCTGCCCGTAAAATATTACAGTTTTCGGAATGATGTTTTTTATCGCACGGTATTCTCTGCACACTTGGCGAAAGAGTGCTGAGCCGAAAAATGTGTAACATTTTGACCGTCTCGACACTTACATAACAAACGTGTCGTCATGACATTTTTGTGTTTCAGCGAAAGGAACTTCTGAAACGAGGTATCCCACGCTATGTGGGCTTTCACACTTTGAACAACATTACCTATGGAAACAATTGTGCAAAAGTGATTTTTATAACATCGCAAGGTAGTAGGTAGCTATGTAAGGAACCCTCAACTTTTTTCCGCGTCTGCGATTGCTTCATTGACTTTTTATTTGTAATAATCGATAAAATTGCCATACGATGTGTCACATCACAACACAGCACTGACTCAGAGTCGCATTGTTGTCTGCAACTTACTATCTAGTGCGTTGTTATATGAAAATTATTTATTAAATAACCAGCCTGAAACGTATTAACTACCTAACTTTAATTTCAGACCACTTTTTACTACTTATAAATAAATAAATCTGGTTCAAAGACCTTTTATGGTCAGTAGCTAAGTAAACGTATTTTCTAATTAAATAGTTTTTCTAAAGTTTCATCCTCATAATTTTAGAACAAAGTAAAATCTACCTTGTTATTTTTTGCTAGTTATACAGAACCATGGCAACTTAAACTTATTTGCTAATGCTTTAAGTAAGGTCCATAATCCTAAATAAAATTACCAGCAAAAATACACAGAGATTATTTTATCACTAAACAGCCAAACACTATTTTTAACTCCTGCCGCTATTTTTGTTTGCGATTAGTCGCAAATCCCTTTGGATCGCGATCACAAACGAGCGTTGGTTGTATGCATGAAAGTCTGATCCTTTTTTAGGTATAAATACCTGAAAGCCGCTTTGTTAAGCGACGTTGCGTCCAATTATCCTATAATCCACATCCACAACAGCTTTGTCCTCTAATTTTGGATCTCGGAAATCGGATTTCGTGACAATGGTTATGATCCGTTGCATAAAGCTTACCTTCCTGTGTTGTACTTTTGTACTTACGGTAAGCATAATCAGAGAGCTACGGATTACATAATGTTTGATCATTATTCAATTTCAGTAGGTAGCTGATCTTAAACTTACCTGTTGATTCAGTTGTGGTCTTATACCTACCGGTTGTTTCGTGACCACTTATTTTTTTTCTGTTTGTAAGGATATATTAAGACTAAGCCTCTAATAAATCACGTTTCTTGTACGGAAACCCCTTTAATTTTTAACTTTATTTTATTTTTATTATTTGTTGGTATAGCGGCCATAGTACTTAGTAAGTACACACTCTGTGAAAATGAGTAAGTAATATATATTTATAAGTAACTACTTATATCGGTTCAAAAGATACATCCCTGTGACAGACGGACGCACGGACAGCGGAGCCTTAGTAATATTTACAAGTTAAGTTTGTTAAGTAAAAATCATTATGGCCGTTCTATAATAATGCAAGAAATATTATAAAAATTATAAATGAAAACAATTTTGTTAATAGGTGAATGATGATTTCGAACCCACAGAGTGGGATTTGGGTACAGAATCGTAAAAAACACGTGCCCGTGCCGTTCCCGTGCTTTGATTCAAGATACATATTCTAGATATCATTGAAGGTACAAAACAACACGTGGAAGATCTTCTTCTACCTGCCCTCTGTGCCATGTCACTTGTTAACCGCCACATTTGAATAAAATATGAATGTTAATTAGGCCATTTTTCAAAATATCCGGATATGTTAACGATAAGGATGATACAAAATAATGTAGGTATACAGGGTGTCATCGACGCGAAAACTATTACTATGGTTTCAGTACATGATTCTGAACCCCCGTGTTGAAATTTTTCGTCGGTCATCTGTTCATAGAAAAGTGCAACACCTACGCGGTCAAAATGTATGGAACAGCTGTTTTTTTTTTAATAACCGACGAATTTTTTTAACGTAGGGTGGTTCAGAATCATGTGCTGAATCCATAGTAACAGGCTTCGCGTCGATGTCCCTGCAGCCTGTATATGAAATATTTATAATAATTGGTTTTAAAACATAAACAACGCCATCTACATTGCCGTTCTGTTACTATTGTTTTTACTTATCGTAAAAGTGCGCCATCTAGGGTCGAGTAGCGATACTTTCAACGGATCAGATTTACTTCTGGTAATTAAATATTGTAATAGACGAATAGATGGCGCTTATTTAAATTTCTGTACGTAGATTTATTATAAAATATCTTATTCGAGTTTGACGATATTGACATTAAAAATCTTCTAGATTCTTAGAATTTCTTAGATCTAGCAAGTGTTAAAATAGTATTCACTATTCATTATGGTGTTTATAATGATGTTTTATAATTTTGCAAAACTGATATTCGCCGAAATAGCTCAGTTAGACTGAAGATCTTCAATCCCGGGTTTCGGCAGTCTAACTTTTGTTTCATCTTAATTTAGGAATCCAAATATCATAACTAAACTCATCTTTAGGAGTATTCTTTAACATTCTACGGAATAGCTACTACTAAAATTTTTGGTTGCCCTCATCGTCAAACTACAGAACACATTACACACACACACACATTCAAATTACTGTATTGATTACAGAAAAGCACTTTTGAAATATCAAGGAATAATTCTCACTAATATTGCAAACAAAAGGTTCAGCCATTCTCTTTATAAAACAAAAGTATTGCATCGACCGGGAATCGAACCCGGGCCGCCCGCGTGGCAGGCGAGCATTCTACCACTGAACCATCGATGCTTGTACAAAGTTATTGAAATTAAGTTATAGTTTGTTCTCCAAGATTGAAGCAATGTAGGACACAAAAATGGCGTTTGGTCGCAGAAAATTGCATTGTAATAATTTTTTGGGATGTTGTTAGGCCGAGCAATAACCAATAGTGTAAAATCAAGTTTGCAGCTTCGAGAGACCTCTGCCACCTGCATGGTGCTCGAAAAACCTCGAAATTTTCGGACTTCTTTTTGTTTTTGACTTGTCGCTTAACCTACGGAAAAAGTCACCATAATAAAAGTAGGTACCTATACAAAATTTTCTACCAATTGAGCGCAGCCGTAGTAGCGCTGTGGGTCTAACAGAACCCGAGATACAGCACTTCAACTATTTTCATTCAACATTTTAGGTTTAGCCGTCTTCCGAGCAGGATATCGGTTAAAATACTCAGATTTAGGCATCATATATCGATATTATTTACGTATTGTGGTTTTGATAAGCAGTGGTGGCGCAGAGGTAACGGCCCCGACTTACGGGTCGTACTTATAGGTTATCCCAGGCAGATAATTTACTTTGTGTAATTTATTCCATCTCCACTGCTATCATAACGAAAATAAAAAAGGAATATATCGTGAGGAAACCGGCATGTCCTAGAACCAAAAATACAAAGACATGTGCCATCCACCAACCCGCACTGGGCCCGCGTGGTTAGCCCATTCTCTCGCACAGAGAGTCCTGTGCCCCAGGCTGATTATGTACAGTCGAACCCGGATAAGCGAGAGTTCAAGGGACCCCAATCTCTTTTTCGCTTATAGAGGTTTGTAAAAATAACAGCGTATACGTAGATATAGACATGTAAGTAATGTATGGGTAATATTCATTAGAATTTGACATAGATTGACATTGACATTTCGCACTTTCCCGCACTCAAACGCATTCAAAATTTTAAGACACAACACTTTGATTTATCGTTTTAACATTATGAGTACGCCCGAACCTTTCTTCGCAATTGATATTTATCAATTGTAGTAAGTTCGACAAATAAGTCGATACATAACATACGCACATCTGGCCATTCGAATAGAATACAATACAAAAACAAAGTTAGTTAGTCCCTCAAAGTTTAAGACAACAAAGACAACGTTAGTTCCACGAAATTTAAGAATGAGTCATAAATACCACTGTATATACGTAATTATGTATTTCAAATTTTTATGACGACATAATAAAGAGTATTTTATCTATTTACTTACGTATTATGTTATGTGAGTTGTTGATGATACCTATTGCATGAGTTTAGATAAAATAGTGCACTTAATTAGTATTCCCCGGATATTTAACAGTTTCGACCTAATTCGAAAATCTAATTGTTTCCAGTAGATGCGAAAAGTAGAGTATTCTCCTCTGGAATGAAGGTGTCTTAATTTTGGGCGAGCTTGAAGCTCTCGCTGCACTCAGGATACTAGTAGCACGACGATCTCGTACTCGCGCGGCTAACGCTTTTGTTTAGAACGTGTAAATGTAGTAAGTACCTAAATGCTTTGTCTAGTAGGCCACTTTAAATAAACCCAAAAAGGTGATTAACAATTGTATTTTTTGTATTTAGTGGAATTATTAGATGGTTGCTCGTGTGTGTACCATAATTGTGTTATTCTAGTGTGCGTGCATTTAGCGGCTAACAGTTGGACGCAATTTTTTTCGACAAGTTCACTGCTTTGACTGTCTCATCATTATCATCATTTCAGCAGAAAGACGTCCACTGCTGGACATAGGCCTCCCCCAAATGGGGGGGTTTGCCATAATCGCCACGCTTGGCAGGGGGGTTGGCGAACGCAGTATGATGTTAAATTGCATAGAGAACGCTGCTGCCCATTCTCTAGTGAGTTCCTTAGTCGCCTTTTACGACACCCATGGGAAGAAATGGGATGGTACTATTCTTTGCGTCCGGTACCACACGGACAGTCACAGTGACTGTCTATCTAGACATATTTATATCTTTAGCATTGGGTTAGGTTTTTGAAAACTAGACAATACTAACAGGTCCAAAAAGCCACTACCCCATCTCAACTAACTATACACGGATACAGCGGATATAATAAGCGATGTAAGGACCACGGATCAAAATCCAATTGTTTTGATAGGTACTTACCCATAATCCTAACTAGTCCTACTAATATTATAAAAGTTAAAGTTTGTATGTTTGGATGTTTGTTACTCAATCACGCAATAACGGCTGAACGGATTTAGATGAAATTTGGCAAACAGATAATTTATAACCTGGATTAACATATAGGATACTTTTTATCCGGTAGTACGTTCCCGTGGGATAATTTCCGACCTCCACGCAGGCGAAGCCGCGGGCGAAAGCTAGCAGTATTATAAATGCAAAAGTGAGTTTTATTCTTTGTTTGTTACGCTTCCACGCTTAAACGGCTGAACGGATTTGGATGAAATTTGGCACATGGGTGCACCATGACCTAGAAAAGGACATAGGATACCTTTTATACCGATATTCCTACGGGATCGAGACTTATACGGGCAAAACTGTGGGGCGTTAGTTTATAATATTCTAGTTATTAACCGCTTTCCAAAAAGGATGAGGTTCTTTGTTCGTCTGTATGTTATTTTTTGTACCTACATAAAAAAAAAACATATGTAATTGGACATGTTTTTGGACTGATTTTGAAAGTTCTTTTTTTTTCTTTTGGCAGAGGAAGCTTGCGCGGTGGTCCCCTATAAATGTTATTAACTTTGCTTGAGTAGTTTTTGAATTTTCGTGTTTTGCCACCGGCTTCCGAAATTAAAGTTATTTTTCACTATGTAGTGTTTTTTTTGGAAGTCCATTGTTTTTTTTTTTACTATCTACAGTGCTTTATAACCAGGAAGTTCTTACTTAGGTAATAATCAAACATGAATTTGCTTTTTTTAGTGATGTACAATGGATATTATTAATAGAAATTATCTAATCGCTTAAAAAATCTTAACATTGGAATTATGATTGTTGAACAGATTGCAATATTATTTCAAGGGCAAATACTTATGTAGGGGATATTACACAATTATACAGAGTGGCGGTGACGGAAAATTTCAACACAGGGGGTTCAGAATCATGAACTAAATCCATGGACACAGTTTTCGCGTCAATGTCCCTGCCAACCTATTTAACATGGATCATTATAATTATAGGATCATAACTCTTATCGTATATGAAATATAATAATAAATATTAATACTGAAACTTACAAATGATTCGTGTCTAAGTATATACTTATATTACACTGTCAATTTGTCGTATACCATCGACCATAGACCAATCAGTCTGCCTAGCCTTTTTCCAAATATGTTGAGGTCGGCTTCCAGTCTAACCGGATGCAGCTGAATACCTGTATTTATACCAGTTATTTACCATCAACCGGGCACAAATCCAGACTCCGTGCTGCTACTGAAAAAAATCCAAATGAAAAACACAATAACACAGTGCCCGACCTGGGAATCGAACCCAGGACCTCATGCTTAGCAGTGGCGCTCGGGACCACAATATAAGAAGACGATGAAGAACTGTAGAATAAAGCCAAGACAACAAGACATGGCATCTCAGACCAAATAAAAAGCCAAGACAGCTCGCTGTCAACAGTGACGTGAGGCCCGTTTTGTAATGTGCACTTAGTGAGGTGTAGTTTGAGTGTTAATGGTTGTAAATGCAGACATCGAGTCTATTTTTATTCTGCAGAAACGAGCCATAAGAGCCATATATGGCCTCCGCAGGCGCGACTCTCTAAGGGAACTGTTTAAAGATATTAACATCATGACGGTACCTTGTCAATATATCTATAAAAACATTATGTACGTAAGAAAAAATCTACATCTTTTTATTAAAAGAGGTGCAAAACACAATTACATCACTAGGAATAGGGACCAATTAGTGCAACCGGGTTTCAGGCTGGCTAAAGTGGACTCGTCTTTCATGGGGTACTGCTTAAAATGCTACAATAAAATACCTCCCAACATACTTCAACTGAATGAAACGAAATTTAAATCTTATATTAAACGCACACTATGCAGCCAAGCATATTATAAGTTGGGAGATTATATCGCTGATAAAAATGCTTGGCTCTCAACACTGGTCTTGCTCCACAAGGGCGCTTAAACTAATTGATTAGCATTTGAAAATACTGTTGGAGCAGCTGAAGATTTTAAAAACTATCTTTGCATTGTATAAATTCAATCTCTTAACATAATATAATTGCATAGCACATGTTGAGTACTATGTACCGACTATAAAGCTACCATTTAGGTACTGGATATGTCTTTCATTGACTTGAATGTGCCTTGGCGGCTTAGAGTATGTCATGCTCACTCTAATGTCTCGCTGACGGTGGCGCGTGTGTTGGATCATTTAGCTCCCTTCAAAATGGTTGAGCTGAATGGTGCTAATCCATGCGTCATGATCGTGAACGGGCGCCGTCAGTAGGGACTGGTCATCTCTTAGCTACCACGGCTTATTTTAACTTAATTTAATTTTAGTTTTTTTTTTTTTTATTACGGACGCTTTTAACGTTTTGCATCGTTCTCACATGTATAACTTCAACATGAATGATGTAACCAATATTTTGTAACCATAATTATGATTTAAAAGAGTGTCCGTGGAGTTTCTTGCCCGTTCTTCTCCATAGGTACCTACTACGCTTTGGAATGGGCATCTAGCTTCATCTTTCTGACTGGCCGGCCCCTTGACAATTCAAAAGTGCCTGTAATTGGTTTATTTGAAATAAATGCTTTGAGTTTGAGTTTGAGTTTGAAATGTGTGCGTGTGGGCGTGTATGCACAGAGCGACGCACGGTGTAGTTATGGCAGGCTTCACTATTTTGTTCGCACCGCTAAGTCTTAGTTTTTATTCGGTTTGAGATTGACACATTACTGTGTCGTGTTGTGTCGTGACGCGAGATACACCAATCAAACGAATCTGTTCAGTACTACGTCAAATCAAATCCAATCAAAATCAAAAATATTTATTTCGCTAGAAAATGGTACAATACCTATATATTACAGTTGTTTTAGCGTGCAAATACATTTTCATGTCAATTAAAATTATTACAATTACAGTCATTATGATTGTCCTTTATTATATGATTATTACAAATTTACATTAGTTACAGGTTCCATTGAGTTATCCTCCAAATATTCCATATTGGTACAATATTTTTTTTATATAGTAAAAGTTTAAAGAGACTTCTTTTGAACAATGTCAATGGCAAATCCTGATGGGAATTCGGCAAATGGTTATGTATTACGTCAAATTATATTGAGTTATGATTGGCTTACACTGCGTCAGAAGGGGTCACGACACGACACAACACAGTAATGTGCATCAGCGCCCTAATTTCGTAACACACGATCGATGATAATCTGAAACATTTTGAAGGATCCATTGCTTCATATGTTTGAAAAAGTTGTCTGCTCCAACGCAATGAATGTTGTTGAAATGTCAAAATTAAACAGATTGTGATTGATCGTGTGTTACGCAATTAACGTGCTGGCTTAAAGGCTCGTGCAGACTGGTGGGCCGCGACGGCGAGACGCGACACCGGTAATTGTTCTACCGTGAAGCTTTCTTAGAAATTGTTTTATTAGAGTCGCGTTGCGCCTGTTTGTGGCCTTTTATTAGAGTCGCGTTGCGCGTGTTTGTGGCCTTTTAAGCTTGTCACGAACACTGAAAGAAAGAACTGCGTGGTAATTGGGTAACACACAAAAAAGTACTAACTGCATACTAACTGCATATCATGGTCTAGTAGCCTCAACATTAAGATATGGCATTATGTTTTGGGGAAACGCCTCGGGTAAAGATATGGTGTTTAAGTGTCAGAAAAGGTGTATTAGAGCGATCTGTAACTTGCAAACCACTGACAGCTGTAAACAATATTTTAAAAGTATGAAAATTTTAACAGTGCCCTCATTGTACATATACCAGACATCTATGTTCATCAAAAATAATATGTATAAATTTGACCGAGTAGGTAGTCAGCGTCGAGCTGACCGGCTACAATCTGTTGGATCTAAAACTGCTTTATACAAGAACAGTATTTTCGTAATGGCTCCAAAATTATACAATAAATTGCCAAAGTGTATCAGAAGTGAGGAAAATGTCAGCCATTTAAATTTTTTTTTTAATTTTTTTAGTTCCTGTTTCTAATTGAAAAGACGTATTACTCGATTGAAGACTTTTTAAATGACAAATTATGACTAAATTTAATTTTCTTTGACATTCTAAATAATTAATAATATAATTCAATTACTTTATTTTATGCGGCTCATGACATTTTTCAATTGCTTCATTTCTTTTATCCTAGACTTTATTAATTATGATAGTAAAAATAACCTGCTTACTAATATTATATTTGTATGCCGATTATTGGCCGAACATACAGATCACCTAAAATGTATAAATAACACCTTTTTGTACTTATGTTCACAAATAAAGATTGATTTGATTTGATTTGATTTGATTTGAAAATTATAATACCTTTCATTTAGTTAATTCGTCAACGTTCATTGCTACGTTGTCGAGCAGACGAATTTTTCAAACATGGGAAGCAATAGGTAAGAAATTTCTTTCAAAACACTTCGGAATGTGAAATAAAGTGTGTTGTGTTGGGACTTGGGGTGCAGGACCACTCTGCCAGAGCCAAGAAAGATGATGACAAATAAAAAATGTTGGAATCTACACAGATTCCAAGATTATATATTTGTTTTTGGACGATTGTTCACACACACGTGTGTGCTGATTCATTCTTGCTTTGAAAATCCACAGATTTTATAACTTTAGGTAGTTATACACTACTTTTCATTATTTACAACTCACATTACACGTAGGTATTGGCACTACGTTATGAAACTAAATACCTACCGATGTATTAATAAGTTATAGGTAGAAGTATTTCAATATAGATCTATTTACTTTATTGTTATATCGATGAAGATAATTGAACAACAAATGTAGATATAACCAGTGCAGTGATAGCAGCTGAGTGTATCTATAATATTGATTTTTATTTGATAACAGGTTTGATAGCTTTGTTTGGCCTTGTTTGTGGTAATTACCAATATGTTTTATTTTAGGGAAACTTTGAAAGACACAGAGTAGGAATTCGTATACTTAATTACATTAAAAAAAAATTAAAACTTACTGCCTCCCTACTTAAATATTTAGGGTGTTAAAAAAAATACTTTAGAAACTTTAAGAGGTACTTCAAACTGATAAAATCGAAAAAAAAACTATTATTCAATAATAAAGTTTAATCTAGGTATTAAACTTTATTATTGAATAATAGTTTTTTTTTTCTAAATTCTAAATGAAAAGCTGTTTTTTTTTTCGCGATTTCAAAGTTGGTCCAATAGTAAGAGTTATTCAGTTCAATGGTCTAAAGCACCTCTTAAAGTTTCAAAAGTAAATTTTTTAACACCTTTTATACAAAGAAACAGCCTATATTGTTCCCTTGCACCCGTGCTCTTTGAACGTGGGTGTGGGCCGTAACCGTCATCCACCACGGGGCACCCTAGAGCTGATTGACGGATATCATATATTTTCTAATCTTTGGTTCTAGAACATGGGTTTACAAACTCAAACTCAACTCAAACTGAAAACATTTATTTCAATTAAACCATGTAAGACCGTTGATCCTTAAAGTTGGCAACGTCGCAAATAGCTGTCAAAAATGTACTTACCTGTTTTGATTAAAACAATATTACTGTATGGAAATAAGAAATTTGGCTAACTACCGAACTAGAATATTAATAATGAATTGCAATTATAACATTGAATTTGATGATAAACCCGTTTTAGGTGTAAAAAAGGCATTTGGAGAGATTCCAAATACTTTTTTTACATCTAAAACTAAATATTGGTTGTTACGATATTTTAATGATTGTATTTCATAATCAATATTCTAGTGCGCTAGTTAGCCACATTTCTTATTTCCATACAGTGATATTGCCAAATTAAAAAAATCTGCGAAATATTTGACATCTATTTGCGACGTTGCCCTCTTTCAGAATAAACCTGATTAACTCTTATCACCTGTCTGCGCCATGTGTATCTTTTTTGTCACACAGTATGGAACATTAAGTAGGTATCCAGAAGTATAATACACATATCTTTCTGCTTGGTAAAATCGTTGTGTATCTTTAGGCACACGTTCTCTATACATTTAATATGCAGAAACGAAAGTCCGGGCCTGTCACAAATTTGTCAAAAATTGGAAGAACGTCCACATATGGGGTGGAGCTAAGGGTAGGGGAACAAGGGGCTCAATGGATCATTTTTTTTTCTAAACCTATTTTGGGTTAAATTTCTGCTTTATTGACCGAGGTTGTTAATCCAATATATAAAAGCATGTCTAATCTTTAACATAATTTGTTCAAATACCTCTTTTACAGTTTGGTTTACTTTATAAGATTGTTTTTTTTCATACAGCGTATTGATCCATTGTGACCCATGAATGGGTCACATTGAATCAGGGTTTGAGTTACAGTGGATCGAATGGGGTACTATGAATCATAAGCGTTTATAAATCAATAACATTTATTTATTATTACTTATATTAATTAAAATCATTTTTTTTTACAAATAAAATATAATTATCAGTCATTGCTTTAATCAGTCTTAGTTGCAAAATCACAATATACTTGATAAGATTAATAGTACAGAAAATTATAAGAGAAAACAAAATCGGCAGCTTCTACTACTTTACAAAATAAAATACGCCTTCTTGAACATGAGTAAAACTCCTAACAAATTTTGAGTAACAACATAAACAATAGAGCAAATGAAAATAACAAAAAATGCACTTACTTCTTGCAAAAACTAAAAAGGAAAAAGTAATGTTATAAAATCAAACTGTCTTGAGCTATCAATGTTTTGAGGGGTTTGACGCAGAATGTGCACTTCGCAAAATGTGCACTTGACGCAAAATGTGCACTTCGCAAAATGTGCACTTGTCAAAATGAGCAAATCTCAAAATGAGTATGAATTTTATCACACTCATTTTGTCAAAATAAAAACCATTTGCTTACATTTTTTTTTAAATTAATTTGCACGATTTTTATGTTGACCCCTTGTGATAAAATTCACACTCATTTTGAGAACTGCTCATTTTGAGAAGTGCACATTTTGAGAAGTGCACATTTTGCGGAGTGCACATTATGCGAAGTGCACATTTTGCGTCAAGTGCACATTTTGCGAAGTGCACCGTTTTGAGCATAGTAAATGAGGTATTTATTAAAAACTTAACGTAAATCAATATTTGAAAAATCAACATCGAAATAATATAAACCTTGAGCTCTGTTCGTGCTTCCTGTAAATCCCGGTCTAGGTCCACTATCATGTTTAAAGCGTTGCGCATTTGTTCTTCTGTATGAAGACCAATCTGTGTCTTCCTTTGTCTATCACGTGGCATGTTTACCTGTAATCAAGTAGGTATACTTTGAAACTTGAAACTTTTTGGGGAACAGTGGATCACGATCCAACGAACCCCATTACCACATGATTCACTGTAACCCATTTACTAATAACAGAAATAATATTTTTAACAAATAAAAAATCGTTTATATCACACAATATATTACAGTTTTATACAATTAGACACGCATACTGAAGGAAAATATGCAAAGACTTTAAAATATCTAAATATCTTTGAACTAAAGTAATTTCAAACATTACGTAAATAATTTTTTCGTACTTACCTACTGACCTATGCGCTGTCGCGCGTCCTCCCGTTGTGATGCAGTGACGGCGACTAGTCGGGTGGCGCGGGGTAGGGGATAGCGTTAGCGAAGCCAACGCGTGTATGTGTGAGTACAATAGGTACAGAGTTTTAACAAATGATTCACTGTTCCCCGTGATCCACTGATGCACATGTTCCCCTAAGTACAGGCACTTCTGAATAGTCTAGGAGTCGGTCAGAAATATGAAGCTATTTGCATATTCCAAAGCGTTGTAGGTACCTTCATGCTAGTTTCATCTACCAGCAGTCTAATTACGCAACACATTTTATTTCTGTTTACAATTCTGAATCGAAAGCAAGTCCAGTTTTAAACGCCTGCCCAAATTCGAATTACGCAACACATTTTATATCAGTCGACCGTAATTGGATAGGGATGTTCTAATCAATTGGCTATAATTTATTTTGATGATGTGTTTTGTTACACCATGTAGGAATGATTAATTTCCAAATTATTGTGCTATATTTTTTATTTTTTTTATTACAACTGATACTCTACTAGTGCTTATAAATGAAAATGTACAATGATTGCCGAAAAATTAAAAACCAATTTTTAAAACACTTTCTACCAAAAACTACCATAATTGAAATACGTAACAAAACGTTTTTCTTTTCACGTTTTTGTTATCTGTAGCCAATGACAAAATCGTAGAAAAGCAGTGTTGTCAACTTAGTGGGATTTCCACTAAACCTGGGGATTTGGACACCCCTACTGGCGGAGAAATTTTGCTTTCAGTGGCCGGTGGTTGTGTCTAATGGTTAGTTTAATTCAATTTGTAGAAAACAATACAATCAAACTAAAACTTTGACTCGAGAAAATATTTAAATAACACGATAATGGCATATTTTATTGTTTGTTTAAAACCTGTGTCAGTGATTTTTCGATTTATTTCTTTCAAATGCCGAAACCACTGCGGATTCGAACGCTGATTTGGAAAGACGAAGTCACACAGAGGCTCCGCCCGAGTAGAGATCGAAAAACAACGTCATTTCAAAAAACATATCTCACGGCAGACGGGAACGTACTTACGGGATAAAAAAATCTGCCGTTAAGCCGTTTGAAAACAAACATCTTCACTAAAATTTCAATAATTATACTGCGGTTGCCGTTTGTCATGCCACCAAATCAATAGAAGTTAAAATCGGTTGAACGGACTGTAAAAAAGGTTTATTCAAATGTCAAATCTTATTTTATTAATCGAATAAAGTTTTTAACCAAACGGTTAAATATCCTATTTCAGATTTTGAAATCGCTTTCAAAATCCGTTTTTAGAAATCGGTTTCAGGAGTGGCTCCAGCTCGCAGTTTCAATCGTCTTTAGTAATATTATTCGGTTGTAAGTGCATCATTAAAAACTATTCAAACATAAACAAATACGTACTTACGCAAAGCTACTATTGCCGTGGTTGGTTTTGTGAAATTGGTTTGTCTAGTTCGGATAATCGATACGATTCGATTTCTGACTGAAATCTGATTTTAAATTCGTTTTGATGTATCTGACGCATGTCTATACCGGACTCAGGGAAAAAAATTGGCAGCACTGAGTAAAAGTTGAATAACCTCTTGAACGATCTGCCGACTTATTGTGAGGTGTTCAGAGTCGAATTTATTGCAGAATATTGCCTGTCTTTACTGCTCTAACTTTATCAGTTTGTAGAGAAAAGAACAAGAAAGGCATATAACACATATTAAACATCGAAAATAATCTGCGCTGGAAGCTGGAATGATCATTCTTTGAAGTCTGTGGAGAATACGATATCTAACATGGCGAATTGGCGATGACTTTGTTTACATTTTAGTTTTCGGTAATATTTTTGATAAGCATTGTTTTGCCTTTAATGTTTTATATTTTTCAACATACAAGATTATATTTACTATTCTCTTACAGAAACATGGGCCTATGCTAAGCAGTTTTGGAACATTTTTCTTGTGGCTTGTGGAAGTCGGAAAAACTTTGGAAAATTCTCTCGTTCAAGACACTGAAGACACTGCGTGCTCTGTTTTCGTTTTCTACTGGCTGCACTAAGACTTACTTAGGCTGTTTTGCTCAATAGCGAAAAGTAACTAAGTCGATATTATCACTACAAGTAAGTAAGCCAATATAAATAGGAATAACGTGTGTAAGAGAGTACCTTTGTATCTCATTACATTATTGTAGCTGTAGGTACATTATTGGTCAATCTACCTATGGACAATCATTCTTTTGTTGTGTAGACACCAGCATCTAACTTTTTATTGTGGTTAAATATAGTTACTATGTCCGTCAACCTCAGTCTTAACTGAAATTGTTAATTGATATTTATGTACATAAGTAGATGCTGAAATAAACAATTACAACTAGCCAAATAATAACTAACTACACTAGCCAAATAACAACTAACTACAAAACATATTTATAATATTTTCACAGACCGTGCTAGAGCTGAAAATACAAGAAGGGAACGCAACCCAACATCAATCTTGTTGTTCAAACATGGATTGAATATCCAATCTTCTGTATTAATCATTGAAGGTAAGCTTTTTGACACATAGTTAAGAATAAAGCGTAGCAAGTCACATAATAAATAAAACTTTGAATATATTTCCTTGGCTGAACTTAGTACATAGACACAACATATATTTTGTGTGTACCTAACTAATGTTTAATATTATAATTCAGTATTATAAAATATCTGGAGACTGAAATATCAGCCCTAAATAAAGATGAAATTATACAACCAGCACCAATGACTAGGCTGATGGGTTTTGTCCAGCCATGGGCTAATGAAAACCTAGTTGAGCCTACTTTACTTTGCCACATAATTTCTAAGTAGGTACTTTATTTGAGCAAAAAATAATAAGATTTTGTTTTAAAACTATAGAGTTCCTGGGGCGTTTCACCTATGAAGACATGAGGGCAGCATGAAGGATGTCGCCCATGCTGCGTTGCCCCGTTGCTCTGCTACTTCAGTTTTCAAGCTTCTCAAGAACTAAAGTAAAAACTGAAGATTGTTAATGAAAGATAATCTTCTTTTTTTTAACTGTTCTGTCTTGTACAACAGCAATATAAATATGTGTTACTATTTTGTTAATTGATAACAGTGTAAACTTTAATAAAGTGTTTTTATTTTGAACCTGTACTTGTAATTTTTATTTGTACCTATAAAGGTGCAAATAAAAATAACTTATAATGAAATATTTAAGAATTGAATACTATGCCTTTTATAAACACAGCCAATTGATTATTTTATTGATACTATTTAGAGGTAGGTACCTATTTGCCTAAATTAACTGTCATTTATTAGGTAACAGTAAATAGAGAGAAATAAATTATGGTAATCAAAAACGACTTTTATTATATCTTCACATTATTATGAAATATTTGGACACTACTGTAAGGATTAGTGGAATTTGGAATCTAATGTCCTGTGGCAGTCATCATGGAATAAGTATGTACTGCTTGCTAATTCTTGCTGTAAGCGCTCATGAGAGTTAAATTTTTTCCTGAATAATATAGTTGAGCCTGACACCTGAAATATAAAAAAAAAAAAATTAGTAAATCCTCATTAGATAGATATTCCATGAACCATTACATCCATCCACAAAGTCTAATAGGCCTCTCCCTTAAACACTTACATGCACAATCTATCTACTTTATAGAACAGCAATATTCTGCTATAAACAACAATTAGGTGCCTACAATTGACTTTATTTAAATGTATGGTAAGTTTACGTTTGATGGTGCATTTCTTATTTACCAACAAACAATAAGATTGTGTGTAAAATTGTTGCTATGCTAAACACACAATCAATGTTCAACACTAAGAAAGAAAATAATATTGATATTAAGTAGGTACCTTATACAGACAATGATGTGGAAATAGATCTATTTATGGTGTGGTGAGTATGTTCACCGATGTCCTTACAGAATCCATTGACATAAAATGCTTCAAACTATATTATAATATTTGTTCTTCCTGTAATAAATTTGCTTTTCCAATGAAGTACAAGCCCGACTGGGTTGCTAAGCTTGTGGCTTATGATAAGTTTGATACGGTACGAGGTACGAATTTGTCTTTCCTTTAAAATGCCACCAAAATACCTCGTTTCTGAAATATCATAATATATATCTTTAGTTTAGGTTGTAAGCACTTGTAACAGAAGAAAACTTTCACAATTATTATTAAAAACCGACCTCGTTGCTTCGGTATTTTACAGACCCTAATACTGATCTATCATTGAGGTTTTACACAAAAACACATTCACAATTTATGAAGACGACGTTCACTTACATAATTTTGTAATAAGTAAGGAGATTATACGAGTAAATCCCAAAAATATTGCAAAGAAAATCGAATGCGACCAGTAGGGTGCCTTCTCTTTAGATTGATAGCTGAAAGCAATTTCTCGTTGATTTGAAACAAATTTTCAACTGTCAAAATGATTACGTAATTCCACTAATAGCCTTTTTAGACGAGTATCGTTCACTCTTTAGCGTTTGAAACAGAGTGCAGTTGACAACGCAGATTTTAGAGTTACGTAATTCGAAAATTATAAATTGAATGCAATTGTATTCAAATCGAAACAAATTTGACTCAATTGTAAATCGAAAATGTGTTGCGTAATTAGATAGCAGCTCTTCTTCTTCTTCTTTTCGTGTGGTTGGTGACTAACCTGGTGTCAGAGTTTTAAAGCCGCCCATGGGCTTGTGTTACACATACGCAAAAATATATCTCAGGCATGCCGATTTCCTCACGATATTTTCCTTCACTGTTTTTGAAGCAAGTGATAATTATACAATACGCACATGAATCCGAAAACTCAGAGGCCTTGGGTTCGAACTTGAGACCTATGACTTGGCAGTCTGACAGTCACACCACTCACTGCTCAGAGCAGATAAACTTCCAATAATGACATAACGATCAAAGTCTTTTTCTATGCAAGTATGTATCCCTTAATTTTGTTATTTTTAAGCATCCTCAAATGTTTAAATATGTTCGTCTCGTAGCCAAAAGTATTTTCGCTAACGATTTTAAGAATCGAGTTATTCGTATCATTCGCCGAAATCACAGCTAGTTTATATTGTCTCGTAAACTTTTATATGTCGGCTCACGAATTGAAGTGCTGTCAATAGTCGGTTTATGGGAGGAGACCGTTAACTTTTATTCCTCGGTTCACAGAATGTTGTGGTAATGTTTCATAATCGAACAAGTGCGCGACACTTCGCCATATTAAATTGCCTGAGAGTTTTAGCACTTATTCACTTCCCATAAACAGTAGGAATGGTTTGTTATAGAATGGAAATGCTTAGAATGCTATTTATCATTATTCTGGCCTAAATACATATGTAGAACATATCTATAAGTATTTTAGTTTAATACTTTGCATATATTTTTCTCTTCTTGTTCTCACACACTATTGTCTACATTTCTATCTCATTTCTCCTTTCGCAGGTCTGCTGGAAGAAAATTCTTAAGAAATAAGCAGTACCTTTGTACTCATAATTATGATTATGTCGTATATGTATTTATTTTACAGTGTGTACATAAATAATAAAATAAATAAATAACAAAATAATAAATAAATAAACATTTATTCAAAATCTAAATAATGATTTCGTATCATACTTCTCAAGTCCCGCGTGCATTCGGTTCCTAAAGATCTAAAACTGTGCTATAGATGCCCAGCTCAAATGATCATTGATAATGGTTCTTAGCAAGACCATGGTCTAATAAAACTAGGTCTGGCATTCCGGGACTAACACATGCTTACGTTACTATACAGTTGCCACTCTATTGCAACAAAACACGATTAAGGAAAGATTTTCAGCCACCATTCTGTTAAAAAATATAATAATAAAAAATAAAAATAAAAAAGTTTATTTCGGAACAATAACACATCAATGACTAAGTACTCGTACAGCAAGTAAAACGATGATAGCTGCAAAAGTATAAACTGTAGAGCAGCTAAAAACGCCCTTCCCCAGATACAGAATGGAATGATGTTCCATGCAGAGTGCTTAAAAGTTAAATTAGTTAATTTAGATTTAGATAATTAATAATAAACAAGATGAAATAAACAGTACAGGACATATGATTTGGGATGTATTTTAACGTTGAGTTTAATGGGTGAGTGTAGGGTGAAAGGGTGTGTGACGGTAAAAGACGTGTGCGAGCATAGAAATATAAATAACAGGAGAAGTGGTATGGGGGCGTGTCTGTGTCCGCGCGTCTTGATCACAATGCTCATGCCTCAGGCAAATGGCCGTCTCCGCTAACTAGTGCGCTTTCGAGCGCGATCGTGATAACATTTAAGAATACCGTGTTGTTCAGTGGTTTCTTGTAAAAATCGAAGCTAAACTATAAACTTTATAAATCGTAGAACCACTTTTCATAAATCAGCACAAGTATTTTGCTATATTTGTGTTGAAAATCAAGAAAAACAACAAATCGTAAAATATTTCTTGCCTTTACTACGTTATTTTTGTTTTCATATATCACAGCGACTGTACTTTTATTGTAGTAAATACATTGCTTCTTTACCACTACCAAAGTATGTCGCTAAGTAACTGGACAAGCAATGTAAAAATTACAAAACGATATTTACTTTAAGCGGTTGCATCGTTAGTACGGCCGCAGCGTCTTGTGACGGATTAGTGATGTGGTTGTGCAGATCCACTAACGTAGGCTATCGACAATAATGTCGATTGTCGTATGAATTTATATTACTATTAAAGTTTATTCTTCAATTTGTCAACAGTTATAGCCTGATTGGAAGACCGATGCGAAATCTTGTTTTATACTCATTTAGATTTTTTCATAATGGTGTTTTTTTTTTGGTTTACTTAATATTTCTTTTTTTTACTTATTATTGTTTATTTATATCATCTTATTATATGTATATCGTTTTTTATTTATAATTGTTTCAGCAACTTCCAAAAATTTTAATACAATAATAAATGGGAGAATCGATAAGTTTCCGATTTAGTCAATCACTAGCGTATATGTAAAATAAATGGCTTTTGCACAGCACAACGATAGCGAACGATGTTTTCGTGTGGGTGAGTTGTACGGTGCATGGTAAATGCACGCTGTGTTTGATGGGATAAGGTTTATAATTGATTATGTAGTACGTTCTGATTTGTAAATTGCAAGTGTGAGCTTGCCTCGTATTTATTGGGTTTACTGATCGCATGTGTGATCGCAGGCTAGAGAGTAGGGATAGATAGAAGACATTGGGTTTCGATACATTTTCAACTACCGGGCATATCTCCTTCTTTCTTATATCTATGTGTGCGAGGGTTGTTAGTGGTGTTTGTGGCATGTGTGTTGCGTGTGGTTTTGTTGGGGTATGTGAGGGAGTGATGCGTATTTTACACTTCCACGAATTTCTTTGTTTCATCATTATTTTGTGATTTTAACCAGGCAGGCGTCAAGTTTTATTTTGCATTTGCTCTTGGTTAATGGGTAGATGTGTAGGCCTTTGTTTAATTTGTTATAAATTTTTGAACTTATGTGTTTGTAATGACGACTTGCGGCAACGGTTCTACGATACTTAGTATTACAAACCCTATTCGAGCGACGTGTAGAACAGCATTTAGGATCAAAGGTAAGTTGGCTGTGTTGTGTTTGGAGGATAAAAAGCTGTCTGACGGTGAGAACCTGGCAGAGGGTATATAGAGAGGATGTCGAATATCGGATCGGTTTCCTTGCCAGCACCTTCAGAACAGGTCTCTGCGCTCGTTCAACCCGAAGCATCACTGTTTTATCAGCACCACCCTAGACCGTTAGGCAATACCCCAGAACAGACTGAGCGAGCGCAAGATAGACGGTTAATAAACAGCTAAGATCGGCCGTAATATGTAGGTACAAAGCTTTTAAATTGTCGTTTCGGGTGTCTAATCGAACGAAACAATTTAATTTAATTTAAACATAAACCAACGTAATTGTTAATTAAAACCTCATTGTTTTATCGGATAATAAAGGTAATAAAGGTGGTTGGGGAGTTATTATTACAAACTTCTGGTAAAACAGATGTGATGACGTAGACTTGTGTTACCCACGTGACCACTGTGTTTCGGAATGCTATATCTGGTGAAGTTTATTATTATACCATGAGCAAGACGAACAAAATGTCAAGGACTAACAGATAGGTACCAGGTACTTAAAAGATTTGACCAAAAATTCTGAAAATACCTTTGGCAATCGACCGATATTAGCATGGACGATAGCACCCTAATTGCGTAACACACTTTCAATCACAATCTGAATGATGTTGAAGGATATCGCTAATCCATTGCTTCATAATTATGTTCGAAAAACTCGAAACTGCTCAGCAACTAAATAACGCAATGAATGTTGTTGAACTGTCAAAATGAAAGACATTGCTACTGTTAGTGTGTTACACATTTACCCCGCTGGGTTACTTTCATATTTCATAGTATCATGTCTTACGGTATTTTACTATGGGGACGGGCTGCAGATATCGAGTCTATTTTTATTATGTAGAAAAGAGTGATCAGAGCCATATATTATCTCCGCAGGCGCCACTCTCTAAGGGAACTGTTTAAGGATATTTAACATAAGACGGTAACTTGTCAATATATCTATGAAAACATCATGTACGTAAGAAAAAATGTAAGTACATCTTTTTAGAAGAGGTGATATAATTATAGTACAAGAAAAAGGGTTGTTATTAGTTCAACCAGGTTCCAGACTGGTTAAAGTAGACTCATCTTTAATCTTTCTCATTTTTAATGTTGCAAAAAATTCCTCCCCACATACTTCAATTGAATGAGATGAAATTAAAATCTTGTATAAAACGCACACTGCTGGCAGGCATATTATAAGTTGGGGTATTATATCGGTGATAAAAATGCTTTGCTCCACAACCACAACTAATTGATTAACATTTGAAAATACTGTTGGAGCTGCTGAAGATTGTAAAACCATATTTGCATTGTATAAACTCAATCTACTTTGTATTATATAATTGCGTAGCACAATTAGCATAGGTGGTGAGTACCTAACTATGTAGGTACTAAAGAGTTACCACTTACCGGGTAATATGTCTTTCATTGACTTGAGTGTGTCCTAGCGGCTGTGAGTAGGTATGTCATGCTCACTCAGATGTCTCGCTGATGGTGGCGCGTGTTTGGATCATTTAGCTCCCTTCAAAATGGTTGAGCTGAATGGTGCTGATCCATGCCACAGATAACTCCATGCGTCATGTTCGTGAACGGGCACCGTCAGTGGGGACTCGTCATCTCTTCGCTGCCATGGCTTATTTGAATTTTTGAATTGTTCTTTTTTTTTATCTTTTTATTCCGGACGCTTTTAACGTGCACGTCTTTCTACATTGTTCTCACATGTATAATTTCAACATGAGTGATGTAACCAACTTTTTGTAACTAATTTTTTTATGAAATATCTCATATATTTCATAAATAAAATATCCGTGGAGTTTCTTGCCCGTTCTTCTCCATAGGAACCTACTGCGCTTTCGAATGGGCAACTAGCTTGATATTTCTCACTGACCGACTCCTTGACAATTCAAAAGTGCCTGTAAATGGTTCAATTGAAATAAATGCTTTCAGTTTGAGCTGGCTTGCAGGGCCATAAATATTCAGTTTTGCATCTTATTATTTTTAATGTTGAATGTGCCTGCTCTGGACCTCGATCTCACCTGATGGAAAGAGTTTACGATCCTACGTTTTAAATGGCAAACAAGTCGATGGCCCAGCTAATGGTGGGTCACCGGTGCCTATGGACATTTGCCCAGAAGCATTGCACACGCGTTGCCAACTTGGCATCGCTGAGACAAAACTGAAATATGTCAAGTACCACGTGCAGCGCTGTGGGTGACGCAGAAATAGGCAGATATAGCCATTTTCCGGACAAGTTCCTTCACAAAGAGCTCCAATACTACTTCTTAAACCTTACTGAATGTTAAAAGAGAGAAATTTATATGTTGTGCCGTCAACACGACAACGGAAGACGCGAGACGCAAGCCGCATGAAGCTGCAAATGTTTTCGGAAGTAATAGATAGCTTTGAACATCTTTTAATCTTGGTTGCCAGTAGGTAACGTCTTTCAAATGGACCTCGAGTCATATTTTTTTTTTATATAGACCCTAAATAAAACTAATTGGTAATCCCTGGTGTAGCTTATGTTCTCTGCTCGTACTTCCGTCGGACATGTCGAATGTCAAAGACAAAAATATTTTATAACATTTCTAACAGTAACGATATATTGTATTCGTCTAGTTAGCTCGGATGATTTAAGATCACTTGGAAGGGGTTGTGATTGGAGTTTTAATTCCCAGAAACAGTCTTCCTTTTGACATTCAGTATTGAATGGCGGGCAATACGTCGCCAACCCGTGCTCTTTTTGAAGGTATTCGTTATGATTCGTAACAAATTCAGTGTTAAAGCAGTATAATTTTCTAAAACTTTAGGGGTCGTAGGTCTATATGTAATATAGACCTACGACATTATTAAATAAGGAAAGAGGACCAAAAAAAAAACTCAACTTGAGTTTTATATTACATATAGACCTACGACATTATTTAATAAGGAAATAGGACCGCATCTTTAAACGCGGACTAGCTCCAACAGCATCTTGTAAATCCTAGCCGAAAAACACGATTGTTGTTAGTATAATAATTATAACTACATACATTTTTTTTTTTTTTTCAATAAAGCAGTAATAAAATACTCCTTGAACAAATAGTCGATAAATATGTCAATCACTAACTTTTCAATGACAAGATAAACTTAGACCAGTTAAAAAGGATGTCGGTTGCCTATTCAATTCATTTTATTTCAGAACTAGTCCATATGCATACATGAGAAATACAAATTTTAGATACATTAAATAATTAATTAAAAGAATACAATGAGATAAATATAACAAAAACCATCAATAAAAACATTAGAAATTACAATTACATACATTATAATTTATAACAAAAAGATTAAAATACACTACTTATATTGTTTTATCTTAGTCTAAATTTAGGTTTGGATCCGGAATGCTCAACATGCAGCCTGGTCCAGTACCGCATTATCGGGCAATCCAGATCCAGATCCATCCTCCATGCGAACAGCTGAAGGTAGCTGTTGGAACTGCCTCGTATGCGGCGCATCAGGGATACAACTCTCTTGCGAATAATCGCCGCAAACCCATCTATATTCGCGCCCGCAAACATACCTGACGCGCTACAGTAGCGAGGCAGCTTCATCAGCGCCCTGAAGGCATTATTGTACAGAACACGCAGGCTGTCGTATTACGATTTTTTCGTATGCTTGACCCATAGGCTGCACGTGTAAAAGGTTTGGCAAAACGCCTAGGGCCTTACTCTCGTTTAGTACAGTAAAACGGTCACTTTAAAAAGCTATCTTCTCATTAACGGCTTGGTTAAAAGGTTTGAAAAAAAAATATGTTTGCTATAGATTCATGAACAACATTTATATTATCGGGATTTTTTCGTAAGGTTAATACGTTTGCCTTAAAAAAATATTTACCAAAACGCAATTTTTGGCTAATATCCCTAACTACTTCTAAACAGCTTTGATATTTGGAAATATTTTTACACTGAAAAATTGAAGGTTAGAGTTACTACAGATTTGTCATTTTTTTTTGTAAATCAATCAATATTTACTAAGAAAATATCCCCATCTAGAGATAGAGGTTCAGAGGGGCTCTGTGCGGGCGCGGGCGGCAGTCGTGCGTTAGCACTGAGACGGGACGGCTGTGTCGCTCGTTGCTCCGCTCCGGCTATCGACCGAATATGCGCATACATATGTGTTAGTGCTAATGTTTACGAACTTATTGTATTAGTGTGCGTTTATAGACTAGCTCGCTGCAGAGAGTCCAAACCGATTGTGCGCGTAGGCGGTTTATTGTTGACTATTTTTTTATGTGCAATTATTAATACTTCTTTTAATTTTCATTGACAATTTACAATAAAAACAAATAAATGTATATATAAAATATAACAATATAACATCACGCCTGTATTCCCCGAAGGGTTAGGCAGAGGTGTACCTATAGATCACCCACATTTCGCCAGTTATGTTTAGAAGTTCCATGTTATAGGGGGTGAGCCCATTACCATCAACCAGGGACAAATTCGGACTCGGCTGCTATTGAGCAATTTTAGAAAAAATGCAATTTATATCACTTTGCCTGACCCGGGAATCGAACAAAACGGAACGGAAAAAATTAGGACCAAAAGTTTTAACAACACTTTTGCTATAGTTGTAAGCCGAGCGGCGTGCGCGTGTTTCTCTGTCTGTCTCTCTCTCAAAGTCAAAGTCGAAGTCGGAGTCGAAGTCGAAGTCGAAGTCGAAGTCGAAGTCGAAGTTGGAGTCGAAGTCGGAATCGAAGTCGGAGTCGGAGTCGAAGTCGAAGTCGGAGTCGAAGTCGCAGTTGAAGTCGGAGTCGAATTCGGAGTCGGAGTCGAAGTCGAAGTTGGAGTCGGAGTCGAAGTCGGAGTCGAAGTCGAAGTCGGAGTCGAAGTCGAAGTTGGAGTCGAAGTCGAAGTTGGAGTCGGAGTCGAAGTCGGAGTCGAAGTCGAAGTTGGAGTCGGAGTCGAAGTCGGAGTCGGAGTCGAAGTCGGAGTCGAAGTCGGAGTCGGAGTCGGAGTCGAAGTCGAAGTCAAAGTTGAAGTCGAGCGAGTGTATAGGTCGACACGAGTCAAGAGACTTATACTTATATACTTATACTTATACTTCGAGACCAAAAGTTGTAACGACACTTTTTGCTATAGTTGTAAGCTGTGTCGGAGTCGAAGTCGAAGCCAAAGTCAAAGTCAAAGTCGGAGTCGAAGTCGTAGTCACAGTCGAAGTCGGAGTCTGAGTCGGAGTCGGCGTCGGTCGGAGTCGGTCGGAGTCAGTCGGAGCCGGTCGGAGTCGGTCGGAGTCCGTCGGAGTCGGTCGGAGTCAGTCGGAGTCGGTCGGAGTCGGTCGGAGTCGGTCGGAGTCAGTCGGAGTCAGTTGGAGTCGGAGTCGAAGTCGGAGTCGGAGTCGGGGCCGGAGTCAGGGTCAGAGTCGGTCGGAGTCGGTCGGTCGAAATCGGAGTCGAAGTCGAAGTCGGAGTCGAAGTCGAAGTTGGAGTCGGAGTCGAAGTCGGAGTCGGAGTCGAAGTCGGAGTCGAAGTCGGAGTCGGAGTCGGAGTCGAAGTCGAAGTCAAAGTTGAAGTCGAGCGAGTGTATAAGTCGACACGAGTCAAGAGACTTATACTTATATACTTATACTTATACTTCGAGACCAAAAGTTGTAACGACACTTTTTGCTATAGTTGTAAGCTGTGTCGGAGTCGAAGTCGAAGCCAAAGTCAAAGTCAAAGTCGGAGTCGAAGTCGTAGTCACAGTCAAAGTCGGAGTCTGAGTCGGAGTCGGCGTCGGTCGGAGTCGGTCGGAGTCAGTGGGAGCCGGTCGGACTCGGTCGGAGTCGGTCGGAGTCAGTCGGAGTCAGTCGAAGTCGGTCGGAGTCAGTCGGAGTCGGAGTCGGAGTCAGTCGGAGTCGGAGTCAGTCGGAGTCGGAGTCAGTTGGAGTCGGAGTCAAAGTCTAGAGACCTTAGAGTTTAGAAAAAATTAAGACCAAAAGTTGTAACGATACTTTTTGCTATAGCTGTAAGCCGTGCGGCGTGCGCGTGTTTCTCTGTCTATCTGTCTCTCTCTCATAGAAAGAGGAACTTCGTTCCATCCGAGTGTCCCTTGACACCTCTCAAGTTTTTTTTAATTTCCTCGCACAATGCATAGTAAAACGTTGTATGATACACGTGCGTAAGATAGACACGTGCGGAAGAGAAATCACCTACCTTCCGCACATAAAGCATAAATAACTATTCTGACACTTATTATTTTTATTGGAAAATTTTCTAATTTTTCCTCATGGGTATAGTTTTCTTGGTTTTTGCAGGTGCGGAAGTCGATAGTGATGTCAAAATGAAATTCCAAAATGGCGGCTGCGGACATTTTCAAATATTTTCATCTTGGGTGTCGTTTTCATAGTTTTCTCGGATACTAAAGCCGATAGTGAGGTCAAAATGTAAATCCAAGATGGCGGCTGCGAACATTTTCAAATATTTTCGTCATGGGTATCGTTTTCATAGTTTTTTCGGATGCTAAACCCGATAGTGAGGTCAAAATGTAAATCCAAGATGGCGGCTGAGGAAATTTCAAATATTTTCGTCATGGGTGTCGTTTTCATAGTTTTCTCGGATGATAAAGCCGATAGTGAGGTCAAAATGTAAATCCAAGATATCGGCTGCGAAAATTTTCAAATTTTTCGTCGTGTGTATCGTTTTCATGGACTCCGAACGTTGGGGATGTATCTCACAACAAGTTACCCAATTATGTAAGTTAGGTACCTATTTACCTTCTTAGCTACTAATTGTTTACATACTTTTAACTCAACCCACGATTTTTTTTTTTTTTAAATCAGCGTGTTTATTGTGGATCTTTATAGGGAAGGTGCGTATTTACGCAACCAGGTTTTTATACTAGGTATTTACTTGCAAGTACGCCGACCAAGTGCCGACCAGAGAAATACTCGCAAGACTTCAAAGTATTTTGCTCCGTCTACGCTCGACGCGATTCTGCTCCTTATTTATATTCAGTTACCGATCAATGTTCTATGCAAGTATTTTTACTTTAAAGGTTTGGAAGTTTTTTTTTCTGTAGAAACGGTTCTGCTCCTTATTTATATTAGATTACGAATCAATGTTCTATGCAAGTATTTTTTCTTCCAACAAGGCTTGGGAACTTTATCAAAGTATTTTACTCGGCTACTCGCTCCGTCGACGCGACAGCGACAGCGACGATCCTTATTGGTACGTCTACGCTCGACGCGATTCTGCTCCTTATTTATATTCAGTTACAGAACCAGTCCTATGAAAGTATATTTTACTTTTTATGTTTGGAATTATTTTTTTGTAAACGCGATTATGCTCTTTATTTCTATAA
This sequence comes from Agrochola macilenta, assembly GCA_916701695.1. Classification (NCBI taxonomy): domain Eukaryota; kingdom Metazoa; phylum Arthropoda; class Insecta; order Lepidoptera; family Noctuidae; genus Agrochola; species Agrochola macilenta. Next base: position 15,156,563 of record OU753562.1, read on the forward strand.
AGTTACGAATGTATGTTGGATTACAATGTTCTATGCAAGTTTTTTTCTTCCAACAAGGTTTGGATCCTATGCAAGTATTTTTACTGTTAAGGTTGTGGAAGTTTTTTTTGTAAACGCGATTGTGCTATTTATTTATATCGCAATATGGATCAATGTTCTATGAAAGTATTTTTCTTCCACCAAGGCTTGGTTGGAAGTATCTTTTTTTGCATACGCGATTGTACTCCTTATTAGTATGAATTTACGGATCTATTTTCCATGCAGAAAGAAAATACTTGAAAGTATTTCGAGCCCTGGTTTTTGGCGCTGGTGTCTAAAGGTGGACGTACTTGGAAGCCCTGGTACTCGATTTTGCAAGTACGACCCATCTCTAGATCTTTGACACTATGCATTCTGATTACCATAAATAATAGTATTTTTTTGTAATTTGAACGAGGTCGAATATTATGGTCACCCTAGACGACTTTATGACGTTTCGACTCATATTTTTTTAATGACACACCTTTATCAATATCTCTGAAGTAAGAACATAATTAATAAATGGATAATCAAAATCCCTGTTTTTTATTATTCTTAGCTCGGAAAGATGTTATTTATCTGAATTTACGGACATCGCGTAAATATAAATTATAGGAATATTTGTCATTTACTAATTGGGACTTTTCATAAGCCCACATTCGCACGGCCGTAATAATATCACGGTGGGATTTTATCGCGCACTGGACTTTCAACTTTCGGTGTTTAGCCGAGCGTTGAGAATGCAACGTGTTGGACGCACTCTCGTCCCAGCGCGTTGAAAAAGCACACTGTTGGATTTTCAACTCTCGGCGTGAAGCAAAGCGTAGAAAATCCAGTACACAAAAAAAATCGCTTCGATATTTTCACGTCCTTGCTAACGTGCGCTAACACTTTTATTATTTGATTGTATTCATTACATAGTAATAACAGTATTTGAATAATAATAAATAATACAGAAAAAGCATTATTTTTTTAAAGTTGAGACCACCCTAAACGAAATAAATAAACTTAAATAGGCTTAAAATAAATAAAGACAATAATAATAAATATCCCAATAATTTATATTTACGCGTCAGCCGAATTTCCCCCAAGGCGGACGGCCATGCTCGACAACAATGTATGGGTACCTGCCCGTATTTGTATGAATTATCTACTAGCTATACTCCATAGGTTTAGGTAGTTAAATAAAGGTAAACAAAAAAACCACGTGACGAGACACCTGTCAAGTAACCGACTAAACGTAATACCTGTCACTTTAGTTGTCATGCTACGGCACAGTTGTACTCTTCAATTTAGCAACGTTATAATTCGTTGACGTTTAGATTCTGGGCTCTTTACAATAGACAGATTACAAAATACGTATATTATTATTATGAATCTAACAAAAAAAATTGTGCTCAAGCAGATACATGTACGGAGAGTAGTTTATGAATAAATGATAAAGTTTAACATACATTAATAAAAGAGGAAATTATTGTAAAAATCTAAAATGAATTTAGTTTGGTTTATCGTATATTTAAACAAGAAAGTGTCATCCACAAAAACCCTTGTTACGATTTGTTTACCTTTATTTAACTACCTAAACCTATGGAGTATAGATTTTCTCTACAAGGCCTAAATCTCGAGATTAGTCGAAATATGCTAATATGTTGAGATCTCGGCATGGTAAAGAAATTTCCAAAAAACGCATTACTAATCTGTACATTCACTAACGATTCCCCATAATAATCAACAAAAATAAAGCAAATAATGAACATACCTAATTTCTAATAATAAATATAAATGCTGTCGACTCGTTATGAATGAATGGCAAGTACTTACAGCTACTATAAGCTATAGTATCTATCCACACACACTGAAGCGCCCGCATTGTTTTGTCAAACAGAGATAGCAATATTCCAAACGAATTTTGCACACATCTCGATTTGAAGTGCGAGTCGCGCTCGCCCGGCCCTTTCGCTCGTTTTTTTTTTCCTCGCACAATGCATAATAAAACGTATGATACACGTGCGTAAAATGATTTCCGCGCTTGTAGCATTTTTCATACGAGCTAACAATTGGGTAAACAAAAACAAGCCTTACAGTAGTTACCTATGATATGTAACATCTGACATCTCACCTTGGTAATAAGCATCATTAAAGGGGTGCCCCGCCTCGTCAAAATCGTTTCTGACTACTAACTCTACCACCGCGCGCGATCATTGGTCAAATCAAATAGCTCGCGCTTCCCCGGCTTCCTGTTACACACTTCCGTCCCTTTTCACGAAATCACTCCTACAGATTTGATTATTTAGATTTAGATTTAAATTGCAGGAAACCGAGCGGAAAGATGCTACACATCAAAAACTGGCCAAGTGCGTGTCGGACCACGCAATGAAGGGTTCCGTAGTTGGGATGAATTTATCCTAAGAACAAACTTAACATTGTACTTAGTTGAAAAACATGTTCTCTCATACGGAATGTATGGGAGATCATGATTTTCAAACTGCAAATTTATATTGGTTGACTATTACTCGTTAACCTGTAAAGCCTACTTAGCTGTGATAGTTTTCCTTTTAACTTCGTTATATATACTACTGCTGTGAATTTTTTCACATATCAAAGTACAACTATTTAGCTGGCAGGGGGGGGGGGGCGACACTTGACTTGAAAATTATTTAGGTTTAGTCAAAACCGTTTTTGTAATTAACTGGTTAATCAATGAACGGTATTATAACGGTTTATGAACAATATTAACCGGTATTCCAAAACGGGTTTCACGTCCTGATCTATCAATACAAATATCAGCCTTGCATGTACCATTCCCTTAATCGTAGGTAAAAATACCGACCAACGTGCGCATGTCTGCGCCCCTGCATATTCTTTGACCGTCGTTTTAGTGTAGCGCGCCACCGCGCGCATTTTTCGTATTCCAGGGGTAGGGCGTTTAGCTCCGCCCACATGCGCAAGGTCAGTGAGCCTACTATTCACCTTAAGGCTTGTGCAGACCAGCGCGACTTGGGGCGCGACGCGACACGAACAATACAATTTCTAAGAAAACTTCACAGTATAACAATAACCGGTGTCGCGTCGCGCGACAAGTCGCGCTGGTCTGCACAAGCCTTTAAACAACGTAGCTTTTACTTCCGTAGTACAGCGCGCGAACCTACGAGCCAGCATATTCGCTCTAACAGACAAAGCCCTGCGCTCCCTATCTATGGTCGGTTATTTGACGTTTGTAAAAATTCAAAATTTATTCCAGTTTTCGCTTTTATTGTTAATTAAAATAGTTTAATTAAAAGATAAGAAACACGCATAGGATGTTAAAGTGGGTGTGATAAAACGTGTATCCTATTTAGTGCGTATTTAATCAGTGACACGTAGATATCGCGTTCAATTCCCAGGCAAGTCCAATGTTATTGTTTTTAGCGAGTCGCAACCAAATCCTGATTAGTTATCTGTGGCATTACAGCACTAGTCCGATAATATAAATTAAAAAGCACGCGCTGTTAATACACTGAATTATGAACCTAAAAACGTTTCAATAAGAGCTACTTTACGAGCAAGTGTGTTGAAAAATAATTTACATTACGCAACACAAAACATAATTTAAATTATTATTAGCCATATATAATCATCATCATCTGCCTGTAAGCCTTTTCCCAACTATGTTGGGTCGTATTATTATGTTACCTACCGGTAGAATTTTTCATAGTATTAGTACGTAGGTACCTACCTAATCTGCGTTCGCAATTAATTTGTCCAAACATGTAAACAAACGCGAGTTTTTCGAAAAAACAACTGTAACGCCTACACATAAGGTTCAGTTTGCCCTACAACTTCATATTTTTTAATGACTTGCGAAATTACTCTAGCCTACTACTAGTCGGTCTTAAATCAACTTTATTTACACGTGAATAAAGTTGATGTTTGTCTGAAGAGAAAACTCGTGTTTGTTTACATGTTTGGCAAATAAATTGCGAAAGCAGATTACATGTCCTTGAAAATATACCGCTATTTCCTATAATCTTAAAAATTCCGAGAAGACTTTTTATCTCTCAATTAAATACAAAATAATAATTTTGATAGCGCTTTGAACTCTAGTCTATAAGCAAACAGCTCAATTATGACTAAATAACAACTTATTCAGTTTAAAAAAAACTGTTTTTAGTTTTATAAACGATCACAAAAAAACACCAAGGGCAATAATAAAAATAATAGAATAACTGTTCTTTGGTTGAAACGAAAACATAATGGTTCAGCAAACGTGGACGTTTGTCATTAATATTAAGTACTTGTTCGGCGGAGCAGTGCTCTGGTGAAAATAGAGAATGCTCATTTATTAGTCTATGATAGTTCATACTAATTCCATGCGGCCATGTTGATTCTAAGGTGGCCATCTTGTTCTAAACTTCAGGCGACCGACTCTGCTCGGGTGACAATACGGAAAAAACGAATTTTACCAGGATCGATTTTTCGCCTGCGTAAACCCCTATATTGCAACGTTCATCGAAATCGTTAGAGCCGTTTTCGAAAACGTGATTACAAATATATATACGAGTACCTATACTAGCTTTTGACCGCGGCTTCGCGTTCGCCCGCGTGGATGTCGGAAAATATCCCACGGGAACGCACTACCGGGATTGCGTACCTAATAACCGAGGAAAAGATCATTGACTCCTACCGCTGCGCCCGCGTTGCCGTCAACCAAAATTATTTAGTTACGCGTAATTTTGAATCTGTGATATCTTTTAAACTATTCATTTAATGATAAAATGTCAAGGCATAAGTATTTTTCATTCTTTATTTTATTAATATGATACCGATAGTTAATTGATTCAGGCGTGACTTTGCGGAAATCCATTATAAAATACAATAGACGACGTATATTTAAATATACGTCGACTATTGTATTTTTTAATTAATATGATACCGGTCAAGATAGCTTCGGAAATGACAATGAAATTTTTATACAATTCTGAAAGAAAATAAACATATATGCCATCCCGGACTTGTTTGTTGAACTTTTTAAGATTAAAAAATCTTTAGAACATAAATTTTATGTATCTCTAACGATTTACTTAGCGCACGCAAGCTGTCGGCATGATTTTTCCGACATCTTCAACAATAATCGTCATATTTCATCCAATTTACACAAAACATTAATGAATTATAGACCAAAACCTTCCTCATGCAACACTCCGTCCATTGGTGAAAGTGAAAACCGTTTGAAAATCCGTTCAGTAGTTTTTGAGTTTATCGCGTTCAGACAGAAAGACAGACAGTCACGGCGGGCAGGGGACTTTGTTTTATAATACTCGTATGTAAGGAATAGGCAGGGTTGGGCAGTATTTGAATTACTTGTAATTAAAATACGTAATTGAAATACGAATACGTATTTGGTATTTGTATTTCAATTACTTCCTTAAAATGTAATTTGTAATTCGTATTTCAAATACCTGACGATGAAGTATTTTGTAATTAGTATTTCAAATACTTGAGGCTTCAAAATACATTTTAACATTAAAATACATTTAACCGAGAAGCAAATCAAAATTAAATGACCTAAGTATTTGATAAGTTGGTTAAGAGTAACACTTTCTCTGCCATAGAACTAGAATACCTACTTGGAGGAATTCATTGAAGTATTGAAACCAATTGCTACAGCTCTAGATTACATTCAGGGCAACAATTGTTACTATGGCAAACTTCTGCCTACTTTAATGTCTGTTAGAACCAGATTAGATCGACTGCAGGATAGCAACTTGAGGCATTTTACTCTCATTGTACCACACCTAAAAGAGAGCTTGGAAAAAAGATTTGATAAGGTTTTTGAACTGTCACCTGAAGTCAGGAGCCATATTGGCGTCATGCTACCACCCTCGTTATAAAATGCGTTGGTTGCCAGAAAGCACCACAGCAGATGAGAGGCAAAGAATTCAAAATCTTGCCATTCATGCCTTAGAGACAAGTAACAAAAAGCATGAAATAATGGATGGAAGCAGCAGGAGCAGCACCACTAGTAAAGAAGATTATGATTTTATTGTTTTTGAGAACAGAGACAGTGTTCAACCACAGACATCTAAAATGGAATTAGAATTGGTCAGCTTCCTAAATGATAGAAGCAAAGAGCTTTCAATTCTTGAGCGCTATCCAAATATAAAAAATGTGTTCATACAATTTAACACAAGTTTGTGCTCATCAGGACCTGTAGAAAGATTGTTTTATTCACTGTCCAACAAGAGGCTGTTTGTCTGACAGTACCTACATTTAAACATCTAGTGTTCATGAAAGGAAACTCTGGTTTTACTGATTAATGAATCTTGTTTTCCTCTACTTTTCAGCCCATGCTGGTCTAGATTACTTATTTTGTAATATGTAATTTGTATTTTGTATTTCAATTAAAAATAGCTAAAATACTGTATTTTGTATTTTATATTTCAAACACCTTACTTAAAGATATTTTGTATTTTAATTACTTGCGATACTGTATTTTGTAATTTGTATTTAAATTAAAGCAAAGTATGTATTTTGCCCAGCCCTGGGAATAGGATACATGTCGGAAATACGTTACTCAGTTAACTAATCGGGACGCCAGCGCCGCCCGGTGGCGCGCGGCTGCGCGCGGCGGCGCGCGGCGGCGCGACGTCGTGTACCTACAGTGTGTGAAATGCTAGTGTGATTAATGTTATCGTAAATTATAGTTTGATCTAACGGTGTTTTTATTGCGCATTAACCAACACTACCCATTAATACGCCCGCAGTAGTTAAAATATCCTGCCAGGGTTGCGAGTTTGTCCGAAAGGGATATCGCGGCCCCGGCACACAGGCAACGGAAGGAACACGGGTGGGTTTTAGTCAGTAAAAGTCTGACACTCCCTCTCGCTCCGCCCAGAGCGGCAGGAGTCATTTGATGATTTCCCACCAAAAAAAAAAAAAAAAGTAGTTAAAATATACCTACCTGATAATAACGAAAGAGACAGATACCCTCCTTGGTTCAGAATTGGGATTCGTGTTATTAGTAGCAAATTAGTAGCACCATCCATTGATTCTATTTTACGAGGACAAATTTACTAATTACCGATCGATGGATCCAATCGAATACCGGAGGAATACAGAGCTGTTTTACGTAAGGATAAAATTAATATGAGTAATAGGTATGCGATATCAGCACCACATTTATACAGCACAAAGTTTAACAGTTTCGCGCGTGCCGTGATCAAAAGTGGTTTACTTAGTTGATATAAAATACACTTGAGAGCAATAAAATCGCACACCCCTTGTAATTTGGTTTATTACTGATTTTTTTCTAAAATCGAAAGATATTGAGTAAAAATCATTAGACAAAATTAAAGCATACAAGCTTAGCTTTACAAAAACATAAAATTAAAATCATTGACCTTCACGTAACTTACAAAAACCGACCGTACACCGAATTCCCCAAATTCACGCGTTTGCGTTGTCACTACTTGCACCCTTAGCCGCAGGTATAAAAAGGTCAGTTTATTGGAATTTTTATTCAGTTGCATACCGAAGGTCAACGTGATAACATCTCTACTGGAAGCATACGGATTTACTGGAAAAATATGGATACCACGCCCGCAGAAGCCGCTCAAGTTATTGCCTTGCTCGAAGCAGGCCATAACCAAAGTGAAGTTGCTCGACGGCTAAATTTGAGCCGCTACTCTGTTCGTCGTGTATACCAGAGGTTCCAAGAGACCGGTGGCTACATTCGGCGACCAGGATCTGGCCGGCGACGCACAACATCAGAGCGTGATGACCGCTTTCTTGTGACAAGGTCTTTGAGAAATCGGCAACTGAACGCGGTTCAACTGGGACAACAGCTTCGAGAAGTTCGCAATGTCAGTATAAGTCGGTGGACAGTTCGAAGAAGACTAGGTGAAGCAGGAATGACTTCACATCGCCCAGCAAATGGTCCCAAATTGACCACAGCTCACCGACAAGCCCGGCTACAATTTGCTAGGGAACATTTAAATTGGACGTATGACCAATGGCGGGCTGTTATGTTCTCTGATGAGTGCAGAATGACTTTACATGGTCATGATGGACGCTCTAGGGTCTACAGAAGGTCATCAGAGCGATTTTCACAATGCTGCATAAGCGAACGTGTGGCTTTTGGAGGTGGATCGTGTATGTTTTGGGGTGGCATAATGTTGGACACTAAAACTGACATTGTATTCATCACTACGGCGAATACCGGCCCGAGATCGAGAAGTTTGACGGCTGCACGATACGTCGAAGAAGTGCTCGAAGAACATGTGAGGCCGCTTGCGTGGCTTATGGGAGAAGATTTTCTCTTAATGCACGACAACGCCAGACCGCATGTCGCTAGAACAGTTTGCGACTACATGGAAGATGTTGGAATCACCGCGATGGAGTGGCCAGCTCGTAGTCCTGATCTCAATCCGATTGAGCATGTCTGGGATGAGCTAAAAAGAAGAGTTCGAGCAAGAAGCCCTGCTCCTACGCGCCTCCAAGAGCTTCAACTTGCCATTGAAGAGGAGTGGAACGCCATACCACAAGATTTCATGGTGAAATTAATACGGTCCATGAAAAACCGATTAAGAGCTGTAATCAAGGCTAGGGGAGGGAATACACCTTATTAAAAAACAATTTGATCAAGCATTTTGAGTTTTATTTTTATTCTTTGTTAAGCTAAATTGGGTAATTTTATCCGTATGTTGGGTTTTGTGCCCTAAAACTCCCTATGGGTACTTTTTTTACACTGTATTTGATATCATTAGAAAGGTACTGAAGTAAACATTCAAATAGTGTAAGTTTTATTTTAATATGTATTCACATTTATGAAAAAAACTGCTTTAACAACAAAAAGTCAACGTGTGCGATTTTATTGCTCTCAAGTGTACATTAAAAAGCAATTAAAGACGATGTTATTGATGCCATCTAGAGTGATTGAGAATGATAACATTCATAAGAAATATACTGATCCTGAAAATTCATTAAGGAAACGCCGCACTATTTTTCAAAAGGTAGGAAATTAATGTTTATACTTACTAACACATACCTAATATTAATCCCTCTATTTATTCTAATACATGTTAATTCTGTGTATTATTAATAAGAAGAATAGATGAGTAAGGGAGGCCGAGGTACAAAGTGCCGAGGGTAAGTTGTTCCGGCATGTTCGTTAAGAAAAGAGATAGCAAATTGTATGCGTCTTTTAACGTTGTACCATCATGCTGTTTCGGCAACCATTTTCTGACGCTGTGAAGACGCTACAGAGGTTTTTGCTTACCAATCGAAAACTAAAACTCATTTGTAACGTTATAGTGTACGTATATGTAAGTGTTCTTTTCGTTCTTAAAGTTTATGCTCTATTTCAATTGAATCAACTTTACAGTTTCCCATAACTAGGCAGGTACTTATTGATCGCGCACAATACTGATAACGCGTCGTAGCTGGGCCCTGGCCCGCACGATGCGCCAGTGCTTCCCCGCTCTCACCGTATTTATGTGACCACGCGGGAGTCGCGGTAGCTCGTCCGCCGCTACGCTGGTAGCCATGCGCGATCACCTGAGTGTGACCTGAGCTCCCGCTTGTACCGGTCACACTTACGCTTAGCGCTTTCTGTGTCCTTCACCACACAATCCTCACCTTTGAAAACTTCATGAAAATCAATTTTGAGAACGCCAAAAAATAGTCAAGAAATAGTCATAAATAGTCGCCAAGGTTAGTAGTCATGAGGGACACCTTCTTTCTTATATCTATGCCTAGCGCCCTATTTAAATATTTGCTGCTACCCAGTGCTACCCTCTCATTTTAAAATGAAATTATTACAATAGTTTCATATGTTAATGTTAAAGGTTTAATATTAAATGCCTCATGTTAAAATAAGTTAGTAACCATAAATTATGACACATAACAATACGCCTTGTTTCCCAGAAGGGTTGGTCAGAGTACGTATATAATAGTACACCCACATTTCGTCAGTTATAGACTTAAAAGTCCCATGTAATAGGGGGCGAGCCTATTGCTATCAACCGGGCTCAAATCCAGACTCCAGAAAATCCTGACCTGCAAGACCTGGGAATCGAAACCAGGACTTCTGCTCAGCAGCAGAGGTTGCGACCACAACGCCAACGAGGCAAGCAATAATTATTAAGTACTTATAAACGCGTTCCTCGTCTGAAAAAAAAATTATTAATAATATTAGTGAAACAGTACAGTTAGTTCTCTACCAGTCAACCGAGGGTGGTGAAGCGATAAAATGGCAGGTGCTGTGAATTAGAGGAGATAATAATAATAAAAAATATTAAAAAGACAACAATGACTTATAAATAAAATAGGTACACACGTACATATACACTAGTTTATAGACATATGATACACGTACATACATATTTACTATAATATATACCTACATCATATACATATATATATAAGGATACAAATTCAAAGGAAATGAGGTAATGGAGATGACTTTATACTATTTGTTTTGAAAATAACTCTGCAATTTCCGCTTAAATGCATACCGACTAGTGGCCGTATTGATATCAAGAGGAAGCACATTCCAGAGAAGAATGGACTGAATATGAAAGGAAGAATGAACAAAGTCAGAAGTATGAGAAGGACAGAGTAGAAGAAGATTGTTGGAAGAACGCAGTTTCTTAGCGTGTGAAGAACATAGATATTGGAAGTGAGACATAAGATAAGAAGTTTACTTCTTCTTTGGCGAATAGACATCCATTTGAGCTGAGACCTGTAACTCGACACATGGTCATATTTTCTTAAATTAAATATGAACCTGATACCATAGTTGAGCAGTCTGTCGAGCTTATCAAGCAAAACCGCATTCAAGTCAAAGTAGCACACGTCACCATAGTCGATGATAGGGAAAATCAAAGTCTGCACAAGCATAGTCTTGGTCTTAGTGGGCAAAAAGTTTCTCAGACGATACAGGGATCGCAGAGTACCGTTGACCCTTTGACTAACACTAGATATCTGGCGTTGCCAGCCCAGTGTCGAGTCTAGATGCAAACCGAGATTTTTCACCGTAGGGGTAATGGGTATGACATGACGGAACCATTAAAAATAATAGGAGGAAGAGCGCTAAGTAACCCTACCCATCATGCGCGAGCATCCAATTACAATGGCCTGACACTTTGAGGGGTTTACTCATACCCCAAAACTATCAGACCACTTTTTGATAGAATCTAAGTCCCGGTTTACATCTACTATAGCGTCCGACAAACATTCTACCCGCCCAGCTGTATACAATTGAAGATCATCAGCATAAAGATGATACGAACACCGAAGACAGTGAGTTATAAAATTAATGAAGATAGAGGATTAATAAAATAACAATGGAGAAAGAATACCGCCTTGTGGAACACCAGCATCCAGATCACGCCAACTCGAACTCGAGTTATGTATATTTTATCTCATTTATTTATTTATTTTGCTTTAACATAAAACGGCAATCTGCCAATTAAGTGCTAAAGATGAAATTAGACAAAATATCCATACACTCATCTTAAAGAACTCCAGACATACTGACATGATCGTCTTCCATTCATCCGTGAACACATCACAGTCAGGTTTAGCAACCAAAAGATTGCAAAAAGATTTGTGGGATACATACGGAGTAGGTAAACACAAACAAATTATAAATAACTTTAAAAAAATACGGATTTTACCTCAAATTTTGTTCTTTCTTTGAAACGTATTTGGTTTTCTTTCTTTTTTCATACAAAATTTCATCCCCTATCGTTATATCGTACTTCTAAGGGTAAAATAAAATAAAAATTAAGCACGTGTTTCATAGTTATTAGAGCCCAAATACCAAATTTCTATCAAGTCATATTTCAAAAAGGCATGGGATTCTCCAAATCCGCCCCTCCCACTGAACTACGCTAACAGTAATTCTTCAATAGCCCATAGCACAGTTCATTGTACCTACCTGCCTACTCTAGTACACAAAGCGTAACCTGATACAGTCATAAGTAATAATTGGGTTGACTTGTGACAGCCAACTGGGACAGATCTGTCACAAGGTCGCCGGCCGGAGGTCGGCCCAGCCCAATTCCTTATTGTCCCGGCCAAAATACCGAATGGGATCGGCTGAACCTCGCGTCTTATTTGCTTTACCTTATATTTTGTTTCATAATATTAGACAACCACACATCCGGGCAACTATCAAAAAGTTTATCCTGGACAACGCTGACACTGGTGAGGGAAAATATCGATAGGTTAACTGGAATTTTAATCAATATAGGTAAGTCTGAAATCGTCCACCCGCCTTGAGCAAGAGTTGTGATCAATGCCCATGCATTATCTGTAGGGAAGAGGCCTTTGACACAGTATAAATCCTTTGCCTGCAGTAACCTTTATTAATAAATGGGCAATATTTGTTTTTTTTTTTTGCCACGTTGTCGAAAACGGGTCTAACGATTTCGATGAAAGTTGCAATAAAGGGGCTTACGGGGGCGAAAAATCGATCTAGCTCTGTCTTATATCTGGGAAAAATAATTTTCTCCGTATTTTCACCCGAGCAGTGCTCGGTCGCCCAAAGTTTAGAAGAAGATGGCTACCTTAGAATAATGACATGGCAGCATGGAATTAGTAAGTAAGTACCTACTATCGTGGCAGCATGGAATTAGTAAGTACCTACTATCATGGCAGCATGGAATTAGTATGTACTATACATTGAATTAGTATGAACTATGCTATACTATTAAATGAGCATTCTCTATTTGTACCCGAGCAGAGCTCGGTCGAACAGGTACTTATTATTATTTGAGAAGGACACACACAGTACAAAGCAATTTAAAGCAATATTTAACACTACAACTGCCACAGTCGTTTAAAAAATCTGATATACATTACATTGTTGACCAATATTCTGAAAATCCACATTTTAACTGTTCTTGCATAAGTATTTTTCTGAATTCCGTATGTATTAAGATTTACACAAAACCATCTTATGTCAGCAAAAAGTAAAGTGTAACACCTGCACACTACCTGTATTAATGTATGGAAGTCAAACATGGTCTCTAACAAGAAACTCAACAACTAAACTTGTTACATGCTAACGAGGAGGAGCCAAAAAGCTGATAAAATCTAAAACAAAACCATCAGACTTAAGACCAAGGTTCAGGACATAACCCTAAAAATTAGAAGACTAAAGTGGAATGGTCTGGACACATGATTACACGGAAGGACGAATGGAGCAAAATAGTTACCCAGTGGCACCTAACAAATAGCCAAAGAAAGAGAGGTAGACCACAGAAAAGGTGGCATCATGATATCGGAGAGGTCGCTGGAACGACATGGGGCAGAGTGGCCAGAGAGAGACAGGAATGGAGAAGGTCGGAGGAGGCCTTTGCGGACTGGCAAACGAACAGGCCTACAAAATATAAACAAAGGACAAATTCGTGACTGAAGACTACACTTTATTTGACCGACTAAAAAGGCTACCAATAATAAAAATTAAGATTTAGTATAGGTTTTGTGTCAATTTCAATCCGTCCGTATCAATTTTAGCCGAATTAGGCGAAACGGTGTCACGGTATCTTAGTTTAGGTGTCTGACCGCAAGCAGGTGGAAAACTTTAATTTTACTGACGCACCCTGGCACAGTGAACGATGCTACCAACCTGCTGACTGGTTATCTATGCAAGGGGCTAAGCGTACGCTGAGACGCAGGTGACGCAGCACAGCACAGTACAGATTTTGCAGGGTAGGGCAGGTGAGACAGGCATAGGCCGCGAGCGTATGCTGCGACGCAGCTACCAGACACATTCGCGTCCTAGTTAGTACAAACAATCTGTAATTAAAACAAAATTATGAATCAGTGGTAAAAAACAAGTGATGACCTGCACGCGTTGCACAGAAATCCGTGCCGGCTTTACAAAGAGACGCAGAGCAGTGCAGACACATGTCTACGTCCCACGTGCCTGCGCCGCAGCGTACGCAGATGTCAGTACATTCATACATTACAAAATCTGCACCACCCCGCGCTGCGTGGACCTGCGTCACCTGCGTCTCAGCATACGCATAGCCTGAATGTTGCCCGCGTCTGCGTGTAAAAAATACAAATATCCAAATATCAAGGTACCAATTTTTCGAATTTCAGAACGATCGGTTCAGTGGTTTAGGCGTGAAAAGGTAACAGACAAACAGAGCTACTTTCACAATTTATAATATTATATATATATATATTAGTACTAGCTGTTGCCCGTGACTTCGTCTACGATCAAGGATGAAAAGTATCCTATGTCCTTCTCCAGGTCACGGTCTACCCATGTGCAAATTTCAAATTTCATCCAAATCCGTTTAGCCGTTTTAGCGTGAAAGAGAATAAAACAAAAAAACAAACTCACTTTCGCCTTAATAATATTATTAATTAAGTAGTTGATGGATGTTTTTTCCAGGGCATAACCAAGTTTTCTCGTATAACTCGTTCGGAAACAAGAAATAGATGGAATGAAGAGCGAACGTCAAGAAAAGTATGAATCCAGCGGGGTAATTGCGTAACACACTAATAGTAGTAATGACTTTCATTTTGACAGTGCAACAACATTATTTACGTGTTAGAGCAGACAAATTTTTCGAACATTTATAGCAATGGATTAGTAATATCCTTCAAAATCATTCAGATTGTGATTGAAAGTGTTAGGGTTCTGATCACCGGAATGGCAGCGGCCGGCGGCGACGACGCTAGCGGCCGCCAGCGGCTGCTGGCGTCGCCGCTGGCGGCGTCGCGCGACCTCCAGATCCCACGCGCCTAGTCTCCACTTGACTAGTTTAGTTTCTTCATTATAAACGCGCGGCCGCCCACGCTGCCGCGAGCGTCCTCGCGTCGCCACTGGCAGCTGCGGGCAGAACCACCGACAAGATGCGCGTGGCGCGCAGATGCTCGCGTCACTATAGGCGGCCTCGCGACCTTTTCAAGCGATACTGGTCTTTTAAGTACCTATGTAGATAAAGTTTGAAATGTGATTCATTATAACATAATTATAATTTAAGAGTAGAGTAAGTCTCAAATGAATTGCAGTAATAAATACACATTTTTTTTTTTTTGTAACCTTTCGGGCTTTCAGGGCAAAATGTCCGGCTAAATATGAATCTGTTCCGGCTTTTCTATTTTTGGGCCTGGCAACCCTAGACGCAGCCCAAAAGAAATATTAAAAGTAGAGTTGCCGCGAATACTCGCTATTATTCGGTATTCGGCATTACTCGTCATTTTTTTGATATTCGTCGAATACCGAATAATAGCTAGTATTATTCGGCATTCGGCGAATAGTCGTCGAAAATAAACTTTTAACGAACAAAAGAACTAATGAGTAAAAAATAATCATTTTTTAAATTATTTTACTTAATAAAACAATACACAATATCAATTATTATCTGTAATATGTGCCTGTGCCTATCATATTCATGAAATTAAATTAGTAAGGCTTTTTAATTAATATTTAAAATCCAACAGAGGCAGATTGTGGTGCAAAAAAACAATTTTTTCTGCACGTTCTGGAGCAAGTCGGTTTCGTTTTTCCTCGTAAATTAAACCTGCCTCGGAAAATAGTCTTTCTGAATAAACAGAGCTTGCTGGTGTGATTAAGTATCGTTTAGCAAGCTTACTTAAAATAGGAAATCTATTCTTATTGGTACTCAAAGCCCACCATTCATATGGGTTTATTTTTCTGTCAGCCTTTGCTAATGCGATGTAGTTGGCGATTTCTTCAGCAGTGGCATTCTTGGGTTGCTCTTCAGTAGGTTGCTCTATAGGTGATTCTTCAAAACATGCCCAAAATAGTTTATGAGTTTCCGAATCATGCTCATTTACATTGTCTAAACGAGACCTTTTGGATGCCGTTTCTGGATCCGAATCATCATTTTCGTCATCTAAAGAAAGCCTAAGACCTTCTCTGAGCGCAGCTCTACGGATCCGTTCAACTTGGGTAGCGTCAAAGTAAAAGTTCTTGTAGCGGGGGTCTAAAAATGTCGACAAGTAATATGTCTTCGTAAAGCATAGATCATCCAAGTTAAAACGGGCTTCCATATTTTCTATCAACGCCTTTCTAAAATCATCAACGTGTGCAGTTTGTTGAATCAGCGCATCTTTCATTAGGTATCTGATTAATGAAACAGTGCTAGGTATCACATCTGATATGGGTGCATATGTGGAACTCGTGATTTTTGTTATCTCTTCGAAAGGTTTTAAGAGCTTTAACAGATGTTCTATAACCTCCCACTGATCACTGGTCAAATTTTCAAAATTCACGCTCCTTGATTCTGAAATATACACCGAAATTGCTCTTTTTTGTTCAGATAGACGCTCCAGTAAGTAATATGTTGAGTTCCAGCGAGTTTGAATATCTTGAATCAGTTTATGGTTAGGAAGTCCGAGCTCAGATTGAATACTTTCAAGTTTTGTATATCCTGAATGATTAAAATGTGTCACTATGCGGCGGGCACTAGTAAGAATTTCTTTTATTGGAGAACTGTTATCTAATGCATTATTTATCACCAGCTGGAGAGTATGTATGAAGCAACGCTGTGAAGGAAGTAGAGTTTCCTTAACTCCTTTAACCATATTCGCCCCATTATCGTGAACAATCGCTTGAATTTTAGTGATGGGTATGTCCCATTTCGTTACACACTGTAACAGTTCTCTTTTGATATTTTCTGATGTGTGTGATTCAGGAAAATGCGCCATGTTTAGAACGGCATGATTCAGTTTAAAGTTTTCTGATATCCAGTGTCCGGTGAAACTCAGAAATGCAGCATTATTTACAGAAGAAGTCCAAAGATCGCTAGTGAATGCTATAGCTTCAGCCTTTTCTAACTCGTTTTTTAGTTTGCTAACCACTCTCTCATACATGTCTGGAATTATTTTCTCGGTAAAATATGTCCTGCCAGGAATGGTGTATTGCGGCAAAGCATTATTAAGAAGACGTTTAAAGCCTACATGATGATCGACGATGGAAAGTGGCTCGTTGTCAACAGCGATCATTTCACCAATCAAGTAGTGATATCTTTTTGCTCGGCTATCGTTGATGTCCCAAAGCTTTTTTTTTTCAAGTAGTTGTTGCAGTGACTGTTGCACCAAAGGCTGACTGGGCAACTGGGTGGATGAGGAGGTACTTGAAGATGCTCCTGCGGGAGCATTATGTTGAGCATGACTACTTGAGCTTCCATACATTTTACAATACTCATCTGCGAACAAAGAAAAGAACCTTTAATCAGGAACTTAGGTAGCGGCAATTATTTAAATAATGTGCTACAAAACTCACAATAGTACAATTATATACTTCATAAATGAAAATAACTTTTGAAACAAATATTATATTAAATAACGTTCTTATTTTATTATTACTTAGTAACGGTAAAATAAATAATATAGGTAAAAAAAACTAACCTGGGTGTTTGAATTTCAAATGATTCTGCAAAGCCGTTGTTCCTGCTTTTTTTGCTGCTCTACTTATTTTTACACCACACAAAACACATTTTGCACTGTTCTCTTCCTCTTCAAAATGTAGCCAAACATGAGATTTTTTTCCTGGGTTTGGCATGATTGTTCTTTTTTATTAAGTAACACTTTAACTAATTAAGTATTCATCAAGTCTTTAATTCAATAGCAATTTTTAAATAAGTATAGAAATAAAAAATAAAAAAACGTCAACCGATGTCGAAAATCAATTAACAAATGCGTGCCGCCTATCCTAAACACAAGCGTATTGATTGAGCGGGAAATCCCCTACAATAATAATCGCTGGGTTATACAAAACGGGGTATTCCCCGTAACGTAAACTAAACTTAGAACGTAAAGAAAGACTTGTACAAGAAAAGGGTTGCCAGCATTTAAAAATGGAAAATTAAATTTACTACATATATGTAGGTATGTATAACATGAAACAGATTTCTTTAACTTTATTGTTTTCTTTTCTCACAACCTTAGAAGAAATTAGAAATATTTTTAATGTGTTTAATGTTTTTTTTTATGTCGAATAGTAATGTCGAGTTATTCGACTATTCGCCAAAGTGAATGGCGATTAATCGGTATTCGATTATTCGCTATAAACACTATTCGCGGCAACTCTAATTAAAAGTAACTAGCACTTTGCTCGCGACTTCGTCCGCGTGGATTTCGTACTTTCCTCTAAAAACTTCAACCCTTCAACCCTCCACCCACTTTGAAAGATAGTTTTCGAAAATAAATACTAACAATCTTTAACATTTATCTAGATAACTCAGTATTCGGGCCAATTTTTAAGTTTACAGAGCAAAGGAATAAGATTTTTTCAAATAAACTGTGTCCTCCCTTTGCAACACGACAGAGCTTGTTTTATTTTTTTAAGCGTTTAGTGCGTTTTCATTGTATGACTTAAACATTATTTATACCCATTTTCGATTTATTAAAGCAACCAGTAAAATCCACCCCTTAAACTTTATTACCCCCGTTAGGAGTGTAGTCTTACTTACCATACCCCATAATTCCTCTGTGAGGGGTTGCTTAAAAAAACTAAAAGTGACAATATTTATTATTTACTGAGGCAAGTATTGCCCAGTTACATAAACAAAAAATAACAATCTTTTTAATTTACTTAGATAAGTATTCGTGCCAAGTTTCAAGTTGATTAACCAAATGAATAAGATTTTTCTTATAAACTGTATCCCCAACTGTGCCGTGTGTTGGTCCCGTAGTAAAATTTATTCAGTCCGATGGTCTAAAGCAGAGGTTCTCAAACTTATTTCATCTACCGCCCACTTTGAAAATCAATTATTTTTCAGCACCTCCCAATTTTTTTTACTTCACTACAGCTTAAAAACCACAATGACATTCATTAATTTAATTGTAGTGTGCTATATTAGTCTAGTCGGGAGTTTAAACATACATTCAGTGAGTCAGAACCATTTATGATCTACATCGTCGCGAATCTCTCAGGGAATTATTTGGAAAGATTAATGTTATGTATGTAAGAAAAAATCTACATATTTTTAATACTAGAAATAAAGATAAAATAGATCAACCATTTTTCAGATTATCTAAAGTACATGCATCTTTTATGGGGTACTGTGTTAAATGTTACAAAACAATACCTTGTGTTATTACAATTAAATAAAAGAAAATTTAAAACTCATATCAAAAGTACACTTTGTAAACAAGCATATTATTACAAATTAGAGGATTTTATATCCAAGATAAGAATGCTTGGTAACATGCTGGTCCTGCTCCATAGGATAATCTAGAATCTAGACAAAATCAAACTGGTTGCTAATTTACGTTGTATATATTATTATATTTTATTATGACATTGATTTTACTTTCTGTGGTTACTTCCTCACACACTAACCTACTAATTGTAAAATTTTAGGAAAATCGTCTACTTTTACAATGTATCTATCACTTACGTAATTAATTTATCTGTTGTTGCTTTTTTCTTTTTACCTATTATGGTATAATAATTTGTATTTTTTTTTAGATGCATCGTCTTCTCATATAATTATATAACTTATGTACCTACATGTACCAAATATTGTAAAATATTTTAAAAGAGTAACGGTGGAGTTTCTTGCCCATTCTTCATGCATTTCATGCTCATTCCAAACTACCTTTTGGAAGGGGCGACTAGAATCACGCCTTGCAAGAGCCTATTTGAAATAAATGATTTGACTTTGACTTTGACATTCTAAACGAGACTCTTTTTACCAGTGAGAGCAATTAGAAGGCAAACTCGTTTATCTCATTGTACGTTCAATTGTACTGAGCCATCGCCCCCCTAAACCTACTCAACACGTCCCAATTTTTTCTGGCCCCCCTCTTGGCCTCCAGCGCCCACAAGGGGGCGTTATCGCCCACTTTGAGAAACACTGGTCTAAAGCACCTCTTAAAGTTTCTAAAGTTAATTATTTAACACCTATACATAGATTATACTTTCTGAGTTTATTATGGACATTACTGACATCGGTGAAGGAAAACACAGTGAGGAAACCTGGACTTATAGTTTATAAGTCTGAAATCACCAACCCGTCTTGAGCAAGCTTGGTGATTAATGCTCGTGCCTTCTCTTTATGATAAGAGGCCTTTGCCCTGCAGTGGGACAGTAACAGGCTGGTATTATACATAGTTTGTAGTGACACAATGTTGCATTATCGCATTTTAGGTTTTTCCGTACAGGTTGCCGCCTTGCCGCTCCGCTAAGGGAGCCGCCGCGCCAGTACTCTCCTAGCTAGTATCGAATAAGGTCGTGTAATAATATTACTGCTTGTCTGTAAGGAATACGAAATAAAGACACAAAATTTTACCTCATAAAATAACGTTTAATCCATATCACCTTGTAATAGTGAAGAATACAAAAAAGTTTATCAAAATGTTTGTATTTTTCTTTCGCGTACCAACAGCGCCAGCGTTAATATTAAGTACTTACGGCAAAATATTTTGGTTAGAAAAACCCGTTAGGGCTATCAAGACGAATGAACATAAGTCGTGACTCATGAACCCATCTCTGCCTTTGATTAACCGCAAGTAAACTTCATAGCTACTACCCAACCCACTAGCTTTATAATTTAAAAAGAATTGAATCACGTATTGTTTCATTAGCATCATCCTATAAGCAGTCCACCGCTGGAGATTGGCCTCTGAAATCGCACGCCATTTAACTCGATCCTCGGAGCTTCTCATAACCTGTTGCTAACCGCCACCCTTCGAACAACATCGCTCCACCTAGCCTGAGCGTTGAACACGTCTGCCCCAGATTGTGAATACGGCTAACTTCACTGGTCCATTGCCACTTTAGGTTAGCTTGCTTCTTCAACCCATCTTCACCCAATGAAAGAAAAGAAAGAAAGAAAATACATTTATTTAACACAGACTAAAACACACGCAGATAAAAAAACAGTGTAAAATGCGATGCAAGCAGAAATTTGAGGCACACTCCCCAGTGCCTCACGGCTGCGCCAAAAAGGCCCAGTTAAGCAAAAATGCCAGACAACTATAAGTGCCTGACGCTGGTTCCCAACTGGACCTCAGCAATGCTGCCAATGCTGGGACTCCGTCTCCTTGAGAGATAAAATGTCCATTCTGTTCACAGTTATTCTTTTGGACATATCTGTAACACAAACGCCTCGTTGTCATTATTGGAGAACTTTATGAACTATCAACTTGTTTGATTTGACCGTACACTCGCTTGACTGGGAAGGAAGAATAGTCAGAAATCTATTGTATATCTTGATGCGAAGCGAGTTTGACCATGTTAGATTTTTAATGTATCAAAAGTCAAACTTGCTTCGCACCATGTTAGACTTCCATAGTGTCAAAAGTCAAACTCGCTTCGCACCATGTTCGACTTCAGTCAAGCGAGTGTTTGGTCAAATCAATCCCGGTTGGCTATGGTACATGACTCATAATCTTGTTTTATCATTAATATGTTTTACTGACATAATCAGCCGGCCACTTTATTTTTATCGCCCAGGCTGGAGCAGTGCAGTTACGCTAAAGCTAGAAAGTGAAATAGCGTACAGCCGACCAAGAGAAGTTGTACCTTTCTGACTACACTTCCAGTAATTAATCGTGTTTACTCCGATTCGGTTGGTTTATCCGGTGCGTTCCGATAATATGTGACAACAGATTTTTACATCCAGCCAGTCCGCCGACACGCGTCAGGCGGAGAACGCGTGCTGGTGTAATACAAATTCAAAATTTGAAAAATAAAAACATCGCGAAATACTTTGAACGATGTTAAAAAAAAAACAACGTTTTTCTTTTATTTTTGTGTATTAGCTTAAACACAGTTTGCGATATCTTTTTTAATTGTTATAGCCAGTTTATTGCAGTAATTTAATTTTCACGGGTGATAATACGCGATTGCATTTCCAATCAATTTTCACTCCAAGAAAGTTTTATGCACAAAATGTAAGTAATCTATGAATACCACACTCATTAATAATAATATGTAGATTGTATTTATTTTCATTCAATATTGACGTTTACCTGTTTATTAAACGAATTCACCGTTAGGTACCTACCTAACTACCTAGTTAGGTACCCTAATAATGGAATCTCCAAACATTAAAAAACAGAAGTACCTATTAAAACAATTTACAGCTCCCGTTACAGTTTGGAAATCAAACTAACTCGAACTACTTGTGATAAGGTTCACGAAGGCGTTAAATAAAAAAATACAAGTGTCTTTGAACCTCATATTTTTTATTTTTTAATTTAGTTCCAAATCCACCGGGGAGAGTGGAAAGCTATGAGGAAAACCTGTGCCGAAAAGTAGGACAATAATATTATGGTTGACAAAAAACGTAGGTTAAGAAAATGTAAGAATTTAATCATGAATTAATTAACATCCATTTTGTGTTGTTATTCAATATACCTAATTATATATACGAGTATAATAGTTATTTTGTTTACACAAACTTAGTACGATACTTATTTATCAACTTTGATAAGTAGTAACATCTACGGGTTTTAGTTTCTTTCTAAGATTGTGTAAATAAATGCTAAGTATTTTTTTCATAAAATCGTAATAAAATAATTTTAATAAAACAAATTAATGCGTAAATCTTCATTAAAGTAAATAAAAACCATAAAAGTGTAGTACAAAATTATAATGTTGTGTGGTCTGTGGGGAACTTCTTTTTTTCTTTTTTCCTAAAATTTACCACATCAGTAGTCTCAGTACGATACCTATAACAACAGCCTCACGAATCGGACTGGGTTTTTTTTACATGTTGTATTATAAGCTAATTTTAAAACAAAAAAAGCCACAAAAATCTCCTTTACTTTGTCAAACAAATGTTTACTAGTGGAAAAAGTTACTCTTACTGCATACATGTAACAAGTAGGTGCCTATCTACTATCGCTCTGTTAAATATGATAAATAAACAATGATTAAGTAAAGTAAACAAATAACAACTCATGACCCTAAATGTCGTTATGTGTGTCTCTTTATTAGATATTATGAATGAAATGTAACAACTTTTTGTTTCACGCTTATTAAACTGTTAGTTATTTTAGGTATTAGACCTAAAATAACTAGTAGCAGTGTCAACAAAAAATAGGATATCATCATTCTCCTGACTTTATAAATACCAATTATTTTTAGGGTTCCGTACGTCCGAATGAAAAAACGGAACCCTTATAGGATCACTCGTGTCACCGTGTCTGTGGCTGGCTGTCTGTCTATCCTGTCCGTCTGTCACAGCCAATTTGCTCCGAATCCACAGGACCAATTTAGTTGAAATTTGGTACACATATTTTTTCTGTTACCCAAACACGAACGTGTAAGGTAAATAAATTAATTTTGACTATGGGGTCACTTTTGGGGGGCAACAAGAAAATTTAAAAAAAATTTTTGCTTCCTGTACCGTGTGACACATCAAATGAAAGGGCTTGTTGTAAGGATCTCATTTTTAGAACAATAACCTAACATAACCGAGGTGAACTGTTCACCTTGGATATGTTAGGCTCGTGCAAGCGATCATTATTGCTGATCACGGTGAACAGCAATAATGATCGCTTGCAGTGTTGCCAGATGCATTGAACCTAATATCTGTAGTAGAAACAGCTAAAATCTGTATTTATATCTGTATGCTATTTTAACTTGAAATCTGTATTAAATCTGTATGTATGGTCAAAAGAACCGAAACAGAATAAACCTACTTACCGTATGCAGTCAAATTACTTTATTCTGCTTCTTTTGAAAAAGAAGAGAATAGGTTTGATTCATCACCTACCTCGACCTTGACCGCCAGGACAGTTACTGGGGAACACGATAGCCCTTGATAAGACTGGTTGTCAGATTTTTGGGATTTTTTATTGTGCATTAAATCAATATCAATTACCATTAAAAGTTTGTATGAAATTAATTATTTACGATAAATGCATCACGAGAGCGCAGTATTTTGGAGAACACGCAAAAATCTTTAATTGGCGGATTCCCCGTTTGAAAAATAAGTGAAACTGGCCACTGACTGACAGAACAGTACTACCAATCGCGATTAATTTACTTAAGTTCCGTTTTAAAGCTGATTATGGCTATTGAATCAATAGAATTAGAAAATTCTGTATAAAAATCTGTATCCAGTGCTTATCTGTATCATAAATCGAAAATCTATATAAATACGGAGAAATCTGTATATATGGCAACACTGATCGCTTGCACGAGCTCGCTTCGTGGAGCTTAAGATGCACCCCCTTGAAAATAAACCTGCCGGCTCCCATGGAGAATAGTTATATACCTACTTATAGATTACAGGAAAACCTATAAGAAGTCTATGGTCTTAAAATAACATGGTACCTAAATCACTCAATATTGTGCGTACAAACTTACATTTGCAGTTGGCATGTATGGGGGAACATGTTTTTCTACTACAATGTTAAGTTTGTTCTTGGGATAAATTCATCCTAACTTCGGAACCCTTCATTAAGCGTGGTCCGACACGCACTTGGCCGGTTACAATTTTATATTTAGAGTCGGCGCAACATGGCGTTTTCTTCCATACTTCTCTGTTAGTCGTCATCTCGGTAGTCAGAGCAAAATAAAAATCCTAACTAATATTAATATAAAATAAAAAGCCTTTTATTTCTTCCAGAAAATGCTAGTTTGCAAGTTAATTGAATTTTGGATATGTTATTATCGTAGTTTTAGTTTAATAAAAATAAAAATAAAAATAATTCTCTAAGAACCCTCCTACAAATTGAGCCAGTTTCTCTGGAGTGTGCTGTTTGTGTCCAGTTTGGACCCACTATGCGTTTGATTTCGTCCTCCCATCTGATGGAAGGTCTCCCTTTATTTCTTTTGCCGTCTGGCCCCCTCCATTCTGTCAATCTTATTGTCCACCTTTGATCTTGCAGGCGAGCTATGTGTCCGGCCCACTGCCATTTTAATGCAAGAGCTTTTGCTAAACCGTATTTAGGGGTATGAGGAACAGGGTGTAAAGTTCACTCATCCCCCATAGAAAAGGGAGGATCCTCCAACCAGACGGGTGTCGTGTCTGGCGGGCAACTGCCCAGAGGTTTGAAGTTGGGAGATTCTATATATGTTTATCGCGCGGTAACCTCTAATTGCGCGATGCAGGATTTGTGACGTCAGGATGTTGTGTGACGTCAGGTCTTTGATGCTTAGTTCGCATGTAGCGATGTAGATGCCGCTACATCACTCCCCTCCGGAGACCGGAGGTCGATAGTGGGCTGAGTCAAAGCTAATCTTGCGATGCTTCACAGTGCCAGCTGTGGTTCCAGTGAGTCGGAACCGGGTGCCGCATAGTTCGCGGTGAGACGGAACTGTCTGCGGTGATTCCCCAGTGAGTCGGGGTAGCGCTGCGTTATGATCCAGTGGGTCGGATGTGGTACAGCGCTGGGTTGTGGCTGAGGGTGATGACCAGGAATGCGCGTTCGCTGCAAGCTGGTGGTCAGGATACCCGTTGAAGCCGTGGGTGCTGACTGGCTGTGTGACTCGCCTCACGAAAGCTTGCGGGAGTGATGATGATGATGACGTCACGCTGAAGTATCTGCACGAAGGCTGCGTTGACGTTCATGCTCGGGGTCACCAATTTAGGGTTTTGAGGAACAGGGTGTAAAGTTCACTCATCCCCCATAGAAAAGGGAGGATCCTCCAACCAGACGGGTCGGACGGGTCGTGTCTGGCGGGCAACTGCCCAGAGGTTTGAAGTTGGGAGATTCTATATATGTTTATCGCGCGGTAAACTCTAATTGCGCGATGCAGGATTTGTGACGTCAGGATGTTGTGTGACGTCAGGTCTTTGATGCTTAGTTCGCATGTAGCGATGTAGATGCCGCTACACGTATGTTGCTTTAACCTAACTAATATTAAATGCGAAAGTGAGTTTGTTTGTTTGTTACGCTTTCACGCTAACACTAAACGGCTGAACAGATTTGGATGAAATTTGGCACACGCGTAGACCATGACCTGGAAAAGGACATAGGATACTTTATTCCGGTTGTACTTTACCGTGGGATGATTTCCGACCTGCAAGCGGACGAAGCCGCTGTCAAAAAATGTAGGATATAAAAACTGTAAATTGAACAGACACTTCTACTACTATTACTATACTAACAAATATACTACTATTAATATAGGTACACCACTGCCTCACCCTTCGGGAAATACGGGCGTGATATTTTTTAGCGTAGTAACTTGGCCCTTACATAATACGGGTGCCATATCAATCTTCACTAGTCATTATACAAAACGAATTATAATTATATTAATAAGTTGCTATTTCACAAACGAAGACAAGTTTCATTACCTACCGATTAGATAATAAATGAAAAGTTAATTACCTACTTATACAGACTAGGCTCATTTTTCCGCAAACAAGAAACAATTGTATAATGGTGCTTATAATAAAATAAATTGAACTATACAGGGTGTTAACTTGTTACGTTATGTCTATTGATTTGATGATTGATTACTAAAAAATAAACGGGGCGTTTTAGCGAGCATTCTAGCGAGCGTTGTAGCGAGCATTCTAGCGAGCGTTCTAGCGAGCATTCTAGCGAGCGTTCTAACGAGAATTCTAACGAAAAGACAGTAAAATTGCTTCGAGCTTTTTGCCGAGCCGAGCCATTCTGTCATTGTTCCGCTGCCGACGCCGCGCGCCGCCGTCCCTCTGTCCCTCCCGCCATTGAATAGAGCGTTCGCTAGAATGATCGCTAAAATGTTCGTAGCGATGTTTGGCTCTATGCGTTGTTCAGTTCGACAAATTTAAAAACAGCGAATGCTCGATGTTCTGTTACAAGTGAATGCTCAAGTATATCAGTACCTACTGGTACATAGGACTAGCAACTTCGTAACCTTTTTTACTAAACATTTTCCTACTATTAAAAGCTTTACGATCTACACGAGTTTCACAAACATAGACAATACGGAAATCGGGCAACTAAAACCAATTTTCCTTTTTATCATTATGCTGTTCGTTTACAATATGTATTTAATTTGCAAACTGTATAGCAACCCGCCTTTGTTTCGCACGGTTTTTACGACATAACAAAACATTGAGATTGTTTATGTACTTAAGTTTAATATGAATGTTTATTACACAATAACCTTCCGGAATAAATTCTCTAAATGATTAATCCGTTGCGTACCTACTTTAGACGAACAACACGGTTACACAGACAGACACGAAAAGCGACTTTTTTATAATTTTCTTGCCGGCCCGCGGCGCGCCACCGCTCGCTTCGGTCCCGTGGCTCGCGCGCGCGCTTGCGAATAGACTCAGAGTTCTAACCTAACCCTTTGCACCCCGTTCACAATATTTCGACAGTTTATAATGTAACGGAAATAATACCGATAGATTATAAACCAACGGTTCTCACAATCTTACTGCGGCATATTGATATAGCTAACGTATGCCAACGTAAAGTAACGGGTACGTTTAGTAGCTACCACTCTACAATTGTAATATTCTTGCACCTACTAATATTAGGTACTTACTTACATCCGTAATTCTAGCCTGCTACTGTCTAAGCCAAGGTAATTATTTCACAGGGATACATAACTCACGAATTAATCGGACTTCCATGATACAAGTTGTACCGTAATATATATTTTGCTGCTGTAATAATTTAGCTTGCTCACGAAGTGTTGAATGTAATACCTAAGAATAGAGGACTTAAGGCGCGGTAATAAGCAAATCTTTAGGTATGGAAGGAGGTCTTCTTCTTTCCGTGTGATAGTAACTAACCAGGGGGCCTACTCCCTAAGCGAAATCCGTAGTTTCGGCCGTCGCGTCGTTACGGGCGCTTTGTTCTCCCTTTCACTTACCGTAAGTGAGCAAGAGATCGAAGCGCCCGTAACGACGGCCGAAACTACGGATTTCGCTTAGGGTGTAGGCCCCCTGGTGTCAGAGCTTTAAAGCCGCCCATGGGCCTCTAACTAGGCTTCACATGCAGTCGAGAAGGAGGTGAAACGACAGTAGTGCATCGCGGTATGCAAATACGGTTGAAAGTGGCGATGCGTTTGATTATGGTTGAATCTCGTGTCCGCCAATAAAATGAAACTTATTTCGCAGTTTTAAGTTAATAAAAAAATATACACCAATAAGTTAAAACATTTAAACATATTTCTTTAGTTGACTAATTTTCCTTTTTTATAATTACAAAAAAAATTAATAGTGGTCGCTCAAAATATTGAGAATTTCGAGAAGAAAAAGTTTTTTCGGGGTAGCTGCTAGATCATTTCTATTAAAAATCTTTGCATAAGTCTTTTTTTTTTGACATAAACTGTTTTTTGGCTTTGGGATTGTAATATGTAGCATTACGGCTAACAGTGCGAACAAAAAGTGGACGTTTCAGTCTCTGCTTTGGTAGCGCCTTAATTGATCTTATAATCTGATGTAGGTATAATAATATTGTTATTGTAGTATTGACTCCTTCAAAACCTAAAAAAAAGATAATTTTTAAACTTTCACTTTAATAAATTACCGCAGAGAACCACCAAACTAAACTAAACTTGAAACCTTATTAAGAGGTGATCATCCGTCTTAAACGCCAAACTTAAATATTATTCAAATATGTTATTGTATTAGGAATATGTTAAACAGAACAAAAGGAGACACCGTCGTGCCTTACATAACATTGCAGGTTGCAGGGCAGGAATATCGGAAAACTAGATATTATTACAAAAGTTAACCGTACAAAAACTCGTGATTTGTGCGCGTCGCAACTGACAGCATTTGCTTTACTTACCCACGCTCTACTTGTAATTTTCTCGTAATAACTCCTCCTGAGATCATTTATTTTGTAACACCCCGACTGTTTGGCACAGATTGTATAGCATGGTCGTTTATGGTTTAAATTGGCTCGACCACAGAGCTTGACTTTAAAATTTAGGTACATTGCCTACTGGGTAGACTATTTGCTGATATACCTACATAAATTTATTGCTCCGTAGGTAATGTAATAATAATAAAGAAATATCTAACTTAATCTTTAAAGTATCTACCTACTACCTAACATCCGCTTTAAAAATGCATTGGAATGACTTTTTTAAATGTAGTTCGTTATTCAAATTATAATTGGTGTAATTAGGAAGTACTTATATAACAAAACAATTAAATTATTAAACTAAGTATTCACTGATCATGAATAAGTTATGAGCGTTTATCCTAGAAGTTGGCAACGTCACAAATTGCTATCAAATATTTAGCTGTTTTGACTAATTTGGCAATATTTCTTTAAGGAAATATGATATGTGGCTAACTAGTGAACAAGAATATTAATAATTAATTGCAATGATAACACTGAATTTGATATTGTAACCGTTTTAGGAGTAAAAAAGGCATTTGAAAGGTTCTCAAATACTTCTTTCCATCTAAAAACTAATATAATTCGATTTTACGATATTAATTATTGTATTTCCTAATCAATATTTTTTAGTTCACTAGTTAACCACATTTCTTATTTCCATACAGTCATATTACCAAATTAATCGAAAAAAAAAATTGTAAATATTTTACAGCTATTTGCGACGTTGCCAACTTTTAGACTGAACGCTCTTAACCCAAAAGCAAATTGGGCACATGGCATCTCTTAGTTTAGCTTAGTTAAGTTACAAAAAAACAATCGTAGCATATTCTCTCACACAAAACAAAGAAATTGATTGGCAATACACGTGTCGATCACTTTCACATTCACTAACTACGATGTGGAAGCAAGTAAAAACAAAACACACATAGGTACCTACGTTAAGAACAAAGACATATTGCGTGATGTGAAAAGTTCAAATAGAATAATTTGTGGAAACAAAACACACATAGCAAGCGAAGTCATGGGTTCGCTTGGATGTCTAGAATAAAAGTAAAAGGCACAACAAGTACATGCTGCAGATGGTGTTTATTAATTAGATGAAGTTTAGTGACGTCACGCATGTAAGAGTTTGTTTACATTTTGCCGTTTTAGTCGTGTTCGGTCAACGACGCGTAACTTATAAATAGTTCAACGATTTCTACGAGTATTGCAGACGTTTCAGCCAATTGATTTGATAGCAGTTAAACAGTTTACAGGTTTAACATAAACGTCCCTTTTGAGGTTTGACTTAGCCCTCCCCTCCTCCTCTTTTTTATAGAAAATCAAGTCTTACACCATGTTTTAGCGCGAACCACTGTTAAAAAAGTCAAGCAACCTTTTACCAACTTCCTTTTAACTTCATAAACCTTGAGAAATGGTATTTTGCAATTTGGAATGATCTGTTACAATTCACATCTTGGAGTTTTGCAATAGGAAAAAGTGGCAAATTTCAAGTTACTCTATAATTTGAAGTGGGTATGATGCCGAAATTTAATAAACAAGAATGGTATCTTGACTGAAAACTATGTATAACTTACATTTGCTCCGACCCCAGTCGATGCAGTTTTAAAATCATGGCATCTAATATTACCTATTACGATAACGTAGAAACCAAAACAAAGACCATTAACCACGAACCAATAGGAATTTCAAGATGAGCCTCCATTTAGAGGAAATCTAAAGACTAACTTAAACCTCCGGAAAATCATTAACAATGTACTATGTATAGATCCTCGTTATAGTATGCTTTATCGAGTTACACAGATAATTAAATTAAATTAATAACAATAAAATGTGATTCATGCTGACTCATCCATCGCTCATGAGAAATATCCAGCTTAAAAGATGAAGAAGTTATTAAATAAGAATATTATGGATTTTTTGCAATAATGAAAATTCCACAAAGACGTATGACGTACTCGTATGTAGGTATCTAGTGCATAGTTTTACTAATAAAACTCAACAATCAACAAACACAATACACATTGCTCCTATGATGAAATAACTAACAAGTCAGACTGCTGTTCTAGAATGTAGATCGTAAACCCACAGTATATTATTTGTGGTAAAACGTAAAAATATACTAATAAAGTTAGGTGCAGTCCTAACATCATATCTGCCTATAAAACCGACCTGTGTTTACTTTTCTGGCTAACTAGGTTATTCTGTTTGCTATTTCCCATAGTTTTTCATGAAAAGGTCGTAACATTTTACGTTTAAACATAGTCTACGCACGTAAACCTCCGTGTCGGACGCACTTAAAACATTTTTAATGTCACAAAACAGTACAAAATTAAGTGTAATATGTTCTTTGTTCAGTATAAATACGAATTTTCTAATAGGTACTTAACACGTTCAGTGCCGAGAGCCCTCCTGCGGGGTTCACCTAGTCGCTTAAGGGATGCCGGGAGCACTCGCGAAGGGCTCGGTGTAGGTTTTTCTTAGCGAATACAGCATTATAAACCGTGAAAATAAAATCTGATGTATATTTAACTGCGTTATATGCGTTGGTTTTAAAAAGCATGCATTTTTTTTTCACATTTACAAATGTTCACGAAATATTTAAAAGGTTGGAAACTACGTATAGCGACAAGACCCCCTGAAACACTATAGGTATTACTTTGTTTTGCAATGTTCAATAAACCGGTTTTAAACCTAATGCCGTTAACCGTCCGCGATGGTTAACTTTAGCGTAAACGTAATGCTGGTAACCCTCCCGGAGGGTTCACTTCCAATATGTACATGGCGTATGAGTACGATGAAAAGTGGGTGAAGTCGAAAGTATTAAGTTACCTAACCGTACCTTCTATAAAACTGTCAAATAAACGTAAGTATCTCTCACGTCAACACTGCACAATATGAAACCTATTGTACCTATACCTACCTATATGTATATACTTACTGTAAATATGACAGCTGTTCTAATATTTCGTTCAATAAAACAGGACGAAACTGATAGTCATATCTTGGATCCTTCCGAAGTTCCGATTCGCCATAATCAGCACGCAAATATCTATTTAAATATCTACCACTTGTCCATACTGAAGGCTTTACGATCCGCTTTCTCGTCAACGAAGGATTAGTATTCTTTCTTTGTCTTGTTTCTCTGTCTCTCATGAATATTTCTTTTATGTCTAGCGGCTTTATCGCGATTTTCACACGCGTTAAATTAGTTTTTCCTAGTACTTGCAACACGTAAATAACCAAAAAAAAAAGAACTAAAATATGAATTGCGTTCGTACTCAATCTCACACGTTTATTACACAATCCCCTTATATTTTTACCGTTTTCAAATTTCCGTTTAGGTATTCCAATCATGCTCCACATTGTTTCGTGTCGTGAATTATTTATTTGCAAAAAAACATCTGATGCCTCGTCGAAATTTCTATTTCCTCAAATGGCAGTTGTTTATAAATTTACATTCCATTCCAAGGAACTGCGGAAGCATTGGGCAAGTAATTAAGCTCATTGGCTTAATGAGACATTTCACTGAACCGGGTCAACGGTTGTACAGACGAGTGTAGACGATACTACTCACAATCGCACTTACTTTGAGAACATCGCCGAACAAAGGCCTTTGACTAATTACGTCTGAGTTTACATAGTTGACGACATAAGCACTGCGTGTTAGAGGGCTTTAAATATGCTAATGTTATGCCTAATTGTGCCACTTTTGGGTTTGGGGGATACGGACATTTCGTGAACTTTCCCATGCTTAGCTGTTTGTGTTAGGCGGATCATGGAAGATCTCTTTAGGTGGCTTCTTCTTTTTAATAACGTTTTAATTTTCAAATGTACTTCAAGTTATTTATGGTAAAACATTATTCGAATTGTTGAACTTATTACTTACTAGTGGTTCATTAACCTAAATGTTCTATTGAGGAACTTTATTAGAGGTTATTTTAAAATATTTGATCGTACCGAATGGCATAAATACCTAATATCGTAGAATTGGACATGTACAGTACGAGTATATCCGTTATAATTTGCATAACAAAGCGTTTATTTGTAATATACTCTGAGCTAACGCTTAAGTAACTAGTAACTACACTACACTACATGACTATGATCGATTTAAAACAACAAATTATTACTACACTAAAGAATACTTACATTTTAAATGGGCCCTTTTAATATCCTACATTCGATAAGAAACCGTTATAGTTAGCAGTAAACGCCAATGTCCTTGGCTCCAATAAATGTAAACCATGCCATGAAACAATACAAAAACTTAATATAAAGATTAGTTCAAAGGATTAAACGTAAATCAAGAGAATAAAAAGTCCTCATGCAACCCATTCTAAGCCCTAACATTGATCTGTTTACAGTGGCCACAGAGCCACAGACGCTAGACGCGATTCGCTCGGTCCTAATGTTTACATTTCCTTTTGTTTACATAACGGGTGTAAATGCAGAAAATACGTAAATAATAACGGACAATGAACTGTTTGAACTTTACATGTTTAAAACAAGGGGAAACAAACAAAGCACATTTCCATTCTAATCTGATTGTCATCCCGTGCTAATATAAGCGTAAACTAGGCTATTGCGGTCTCGTGGGCGATACACTACATGACTCGAACTACTTGTGGATGGGTAATTCTTGCAAAATTTGTCAAATACTATCTCATTAGTATTAGCTATCCCCGGATCAATCAACCGCAGTCAGCAGCTGAACGGTTATTTAGATTGGTATGATGATAATTGGTAAGTGATGCATTTGAGAATATTTAAGTAGAACTATTTTCGTATGAGTTCAGCTGCTACGGGTTACTATGAAGCGTGAACTTTGACTACTTTGATCAAATTGATCGAAGCTTTGACCACTCACGAAGAAATGCGGAATCGGCGAGACAAGATTTAACGATCATAGCATGCGATTTTACATTAAGATTATCTACAAGCCACATCGCTTCTCTTGCGTAGATTTTATCATAAAAACACGTGCATTTACACAGTGCTTTACTGTGTTAATCTCAGTTACCGCGGTCTCCAGCAGGCATGGTGTGTCGGCAGACAGATGGCTTGATTCCCCGATAAATTTGCTAAATGATGCCAGTCTGTACAGTCGCTAACAAAAGCTACATGAGTTATTTATGATGTATGGCGATACTGGATGCTGTACAAGGTCGTCCAGGGCGTTATGCTCGACCTCACTCGCGATAGGCTTTTGCTTTTGTTTAATTTTATTGAAATACAACATGGATTGAGTCTAGAGGTTAAAATGTTGCAGGCCTTGCTAAAATGTTTAAATTAATTAGTTAACAAAAGAGCATATTATGAATTTGACCTTGTATTTCACAAAAATCCATGATATCATCACGTACCATATGTTCAAACTCAAATTGAAAGATTACTTGTCACGAATAGACTCCAAAAACTGAAAATACGTTTTCAAAATGTATTTTTCCATCGACTATACAGCTAGAGATTAAAGATAAAGCCTTCCTATAGGCACAATGAGTCCATTCAACGAGAGTGGAGCATATGTAAGGGGAGGGCATTTCAATGCACAATTATTATTATTCATTTATTAATTCGAGTTACAATGACTCATACAATATTTAATACAACACACATACACCAAACAATACGTTACAATACAATACAAAAACAAAAACAAAAACACAGTACACTAACACATTAATGGCGGACGACTGTAGGTGACGTGCAAGTCACTGCAGCGTCGTAAGTAAGGACAGTCGAGCCTGTCAGCTATCATCATCAGCACGCTGTTGGGGCTGCCGCGCACCCTGCGCACCAGAGACGCGCACCTCTTACGCATCGTTGCATAGAAGCAGTCGACGCTAGCTTCGGCAAACATGCCTGAGGCACTACAGTGTCGCGGCAGCCCCATCAGTAATATTACAATAATATTTGTGCCAAGAACAAGACGCAGACGTACAGAACATTTCCAGTATAAGCTAATCGCATTGTATGAGATTTCCTTACAATGAGAGGTCAGCTAATTCTGGAAACGTATAGCTTGATATGTGGCCGTGTGTACCACAAACTAGATAAATTGGTAAACAAGATGTGATAAGAGATCGGATCAACTATCATCTTGTGAGCTTCGTGTCAGGGTTGAAGATCTATCATTTTCAAATCAATACTATTTAATATTATTATGATAAAGCTGAAGACTTTTTTGTTTGACCGCGCTGAACTCTGGGACTACCAGTCGAATATGAAAAAATCTTTTTGCATTTCATAGCCTAAATTCTTGAGAAATCTATGCTATTTAAGGTCACGTTACGACCCTTTGGAGCGAAGCAAAAAGAAAAAAAAACTCAATGAACACTAAGTGAAAAGAAAGTAATTGCATGGGCGGGTGATGCGATGCGATGTGGTGAGTCGGAGGCTGAAATGTCACGCGGATGAAGTCGTAGCGAGAAGGTAGTGATAGATAAACGATAGCCTTAAATAAATACTAAAGACTGTTGAAAAGTTTCAAAGGCACTATGATAAACTGTTTGTCTTTTTCGTACTTAGCTAATAATATGCACTGCATACCTGTATATTTTAAGACTATGCAAATTAAGTCACGACAAAGCTCATTCTTTCGTTTACATTTACTAACTTGTTCTTTGTTACCACTTTCGACTCCACCCACTTTTCATAAAACTCACACGCCGTGCCGCCATACATATTGGAAGTGAACCCTCCGGGGGGGTCCAGGAATTACGTTTGCGCTAAAGTTAACCGTCGCGGACGGTCAACGGCATTAGGTTTAAAACTGTAAAGTTAAATTGTGTTTTGAGGGAGTCTTGTCGCTATATCTAGTTTCCCGGTATCCCATATACGACTAAGTGAACCCTCCAGGAGGGCTTCCAGCACTGAACGTGTTAACGAAATAATTTTTATAATAGTGGTACGAGTGCAGCATGTTCGCGGTAACTACGGATGTTAATTGCATATTATTAGCAATCACGTCGTTTGATACTCTCTCATCTTCGTTAATAAACTTTTTATCGATGTTTAAACTGATTAAGATGCAGGTAATGCAATTTCATCGATGCATTATGGGATATGTGTTTTGTTTTTTA
The DNA here is from genome assembly GCA_916701695.1 of Agrochola macilenta. NCBI lineage: Eukaryota > Metazoa > Arthropoda > Insecta > Lepidoptera > Noctuidae > Agrochola > Agrochola macilenta. The sequence goes on from OU753562.1 coordinate 15,192,406, forward strand.
TTCATAACTTTACTAGTGTTATTGTACTATCGAAGAACTTCATATCAATACACCGTAAAGACTATTTCTGCTTGCAGTGCTCGGCGGCTATAAAACCGGGGCAGTAACAGAGAGGCAATTCCCGTAATTTTTAAGCACGTTCGCATGCGCATCTCATTCGCAATCTGTTAAAAATACAATCTATTTACCAACATTTATGACAAGTTTGACAGATTGCGACTTGACTTGAATTTGAACGTTTTTTAATTACGAGAATTGGCCTTCAGACGTGGTTATCGTGTTCACGGGATTTTGTTTTCAAACAGCTTAGATATGAAGTTCCTCGATAGAACCTTGCTCTCTTACTAAATTAACATAAAAATAAGAAGGACGCGGTATCTAAGTACCTATCTATTTCGCAAAGTGATATTTGCGAAAAAATAAATAGAATAAATTTTGGCGTCTGAATAACATTGGACCAGGGTGGCATTGTTGATAAACATTTGTGAAATTGTATTAAAAAAAACAAGTGGCTAAATAATAACAGCCGCACGGGTCAATCTATCAGGTTAAGCTACGCTTGCTGCAGTTGGTCTGTGGATGGGTGACCATCTTTATACACCGAGACCCCTCCGTGCCGCTTTTGGTCCCGGCTGTCATTCGTGGAACTTTGACAGTCGTTACGGGTCGTCAGAAGCCCGAAAGTCTGACAACAAGTCATACTAAGTGAAGGTCAGATAGACAGTCGCCCCATGTAAAATACTGGTACCTATTCAGGTGCATCCTGTTAGACTAGAAGCCGACCCCAACATAGTTGGGAAAATGCAGAGGATGTACCTATTGCAAAAACAAGATGGCGGGTTTAGTACCGATTTTGGCCACGCGCCATGTAAAGCATTTAAAAATGCCAAGTTTTAATTGTTTTTTACTTGTCTTTTACTTGTACCCAACACAATACGAAAGACAACTACACATTATTTATCTGTATATTACTTACTATTATTACAGGTTGTACATACCTAATTATTATGACACACAGCACGCCCCCTTATTATTACGTTCCATTTCCATCTCTTTTGCACTATCAACACGTGTGAGAACCGAATTTAAACATCATTAAAATATGACCTTAACACGGGACCAATATAACCACTTAATAAAACTATGAAAAAGCCAATTATACGGTCGATCACCTATACTCATCTCAACATATAAGTAATTTATTATAGCACTTGTATGATTAGCAACTGCCAACTTTTTCATACAAATGACGAGATTACATCACGGTCGTTGAACTTCAGTTTTCTGGCAAAACGTGATATTTACATTCCCAACAATATTAATTAAAAAATCGTGTTATTTATTTTAGTCAATATTTTCCTTGAGGCAACTGCACTGAGCTACCATAAAAAGGTCACCTCGTATGCCGCCAATTTCTTCAGAAGATTTTTATAAAATTCACGTCTGAAGTAAACAATTCATTAGGAATGCATGAATAATGGATAGGTGCCATTAAAAGATACAAGATAAATATAGACAAAAACATAATCAGACTAAATAGAAATATCATTAAACTTATTTGAATAATATCCTTAACTTTTTGTTTTGTATAATTAAATAATTAAAACAGTTGTATTGTTAGCACATTTTTTTGTTAATTTTAATTGGTATTTGTAATTAAACTTACCGTGTCATAACAACAATAGGTACCGGGTGTCGGTGAGGCAAGCACATCCGTCTCAGCAACTGACGATTAATAAACTATAATTTGTGGTTAATCGTGATATCTTGTTGCTAAGAACTGTACATAAATAAATGATCGTAGATTTACATAAGAAACTCCATAACCGGATGAGCCATAACTTTTTTGTGCCTAATGCACATAATCAGATTATGCGGAATGATGGAGTATTTTTGCCCTTTGACCTAGGGCCCATAAGAAACTGATTCTGTAGCAATAGAATAGATACTTATCTACAGCGACAGTGTTTCACGATTAACGACTTGAAAGGCGCGTTCGCTGAGTGATGTGGCACGTTCGATCTCCCCACGGAACTACTATTTGTATAGCCTACAGATTTTATGTGTTTGTGAGCCAGTATGTACCCAAGTATTTCTACACACCCATCCACGATACACACCCAACTGTCGTTTAATTATGTTTTCCGACAAAATATCGCAAAGCCTGTCGTTCCATGGTTCCACCACCTTCAGTCGGACCTAAATCCTTAATGATTGAATGGTCTTCATAATTAAACGACAATAAACGCTTCTTCTATAATCTATTAAATATTTGTAGTATTAAACTCCGCAACGGATTTTGATGCAGTTTTCAACATAATTTAGAAAATTTATTCTGGTAGGTTTTGTGTATAAACGTGCAGGGGCGGGTCGCTAGTGCATAATAAAGGACTAATATGGCTTTATCAGCTCCATACTATCGCACCGGGGAGTTTGTTGAGCCACTTCTTCTTCCCGGCTAACGCAATAAGAAGTTGTGATGGGTGGGCGTTTTGGGGGACTGTCTTATGTAATTTTGACGTTCGAAAAGTGCTGATTCCCAGCCTAGTTTGAATAAATGACTTTTGAATTTTGCACCTTACCTCCAGGCTAGTCCTTTATGGAGTCCTGTTATCTAAGGACGGTTCACAATATGATAGAACTGTATGGCAACGGCCACCAGCTCATTTATCAATACAAGGAAAAAGCCCTTGTGTGCAATAAGCAATGATTACTTCCGATCGCTGGTGGAGCATACGGTCCTGGAGTGGAAAGCGCGTATCGGCAAGCGTAGCGTGGAACACTCCCCAGCTAGGTGGACCGACGACCTGATGCGGAAGGCGGAGGACAGGGTGTTCTTGTTCTAACACACCCTCTCGCTCCACCCAGAGCGGGAGAAGTCATTTGATGATTTCCCATCCTCAAAAAAAAAAAAGGGTTTTGTGGCGTAGCCTGAGACTGCGATAGCCTGAGTTGAAAGAATTTCTCTCTAATGCAATTGTAACGCTGATTTCAGTATTGTTATCGGGAGAAACAGGTTAATAACTTCGAAGTCATTGATACTTTGAAAGATAATAAATATTTGTTTTTGTTCCACTAACACATAATTAGTAACAAGTTTCAGATAAAACAGTAATTAGCATGGGAGATACTGATCATTTGTTTGCTAGTTAGCGGAACAATTGTTTTTATGATATTAATGACGACTAATGAATAAAAACACGGTTATTAAAACGTGAAGATGATGTAAACAAAAATATTTAACCAGGAACCAGGTACATGTGCAATGAATTGTGAGAATTTAGCAGGATATTTGGAAAAGGTCTACATCCTCCAGCCAGGCATCACAAGGCTAAATAATTTAGTAAACAGGATTTAGTAATGCTAAATATGTACCTACTCGGTATTGGCAAAGAGATAAGCTAGCCAGCTATTCGCAGAGCTTTAGTGCTGCATACCGGTGCTTTGAATATTTTTGTCGCTTGTTTATCTGACATACCGTAATGACTACATTATGATGTGATGCGAATGATAGGGTTGTCTACTGCAAACTGTTAGACTACTATACTGAACTTCTTTGATGGTACCTATGACCTGCTGGGGTTGCGGGTCTGTCCGAAAGGGATATCGCGGCCCCAGCACATAGGCAACGGAAGGAACACGGGTGGGTTTTAGTCAGTAAAAGTCTGACACTCCCTCTCGCTCTGCCCAGAGCGGGAGGAGTCATTTGATGATTTCCCACCCAAAAAAAAAAAAAAAAAAATGGTACCTATGAAGTTGATTCTTGATGGTAACAGTTCAAAGAAGCACTTACAATGTAAGTAAATTATTGCGAAATGCGTCAAATCAATATTTTTATCAGTAATGTATAAATATTAATTTGACGCATTTCGCAATAAATTACTTACATTGTAAGTGCTTCTATGAACTGTTACCATCAAGAATCAACTTCATAGGTACCATCAAAGAAGTTCATATCTAACCAGTTTCAAGACAAAATCCCGTGAACACGATGACTACATCTGTTACCGGCCCGGTTCTAAAGCCGCCGAGCGCTGCAAGCAAGAATAGTCCTTACGATAGTTAGATATGAACTTCTTCGATGGTACACTTACATTAACTGCATAATTATTTGCTAATGTGGTAGGGTACGTAGGTTCTTGAAAATTACATTGCAATAATCTATTACTTACTTAAATTGACAAAACATTGAAACTGATATTAATATTATAACGCAAAACGCTAAGCGCGAAACGCTGACGATCACTGCTTTTTCAGCTTAGTGATTGCAAAATCACTAATCTAAAAAAGCAGTGATCGTCAGCGTTTCGCGCTAAGCGTTTAGCGCTTGACAGCTGACGGTGAGATAGGTACTGGGTTTAATCCCTGGGTCAGTCCGGTCAGTCGAAGTGTCGGGGTTATCGATAAGATAACGGTTCCTTGTGGTTTTTACATTATGTTGCCTATTAAGCCAATAACCATTACCTTGTAATTCCCTTGCAACACTGTGTTACAACTGTGTGTGAGGCACACAATACTGTTTCAAAGTATTTGAGTTGTGTATGAATATTGTGTGCCTGGATCAAGTTAATTTATTTTCTTTCTTTCTCAATATTTGGAGCAGTGCAGCCCTATCAGTTACCTACATGGTGGTGCGTGGAATCCGCACAGAATTCTGATCAACGACTCAATGTGTGTGCGTATTGTTTGAGCGCATGTGCATGCTAGAAAGCCACTGTTTTGTAACTAACGCGCGAATGCATGCCATTAACATAGGCATTATGCGGGTACTTACATATTTAGTGTAATACCTTCACTTCTTACACAATATTTGAATATTTATGTTTACATGAAGCTCATAAAATGTTCATTCGGTATTTAGCAACTCTTTGAATTCTTCTTAAAGATTATGATGACAAAATAATTAAACAATTAGGACCACACACGAATTGGACACATATAACATAACATTGAGCCTTTTTTCCTGAAGGGTTAGGCAGAGGTGCCCGCTGGGGCGAGCCTATTGCCATCAATGGGGCACAAATCTAGACTCCGGGCTGTTACTGTGAAATTTTTACGCTTGCGACCATTAGACAAATGAGGAATTCAATCATTTGAATCCGTTTATAAGCTTCTTTTCTAATTCCATCCTTATAACATTAATATTTTTCGTCCTTATTTCTACTCTCATTTATTAACTTTATTATTTATACTTTTGCTGTTTTTATTTTATACATAGTGTACGAGGTACGAGGAGGTACCATTCAATAACTTCTTTTACTTTTTTCTTCGATTAGTTCTCTAGATTTTCCAGTCAAGTTTTTTTTTCTTTCGAATTATTGTTTTATTTAAGTAGGTGCCTACTACTTACTAGATACTTTTTGTTTTGGCATTTAATATTTTTACAAATTAATCATTCTTTACCGCCATGAATATCGCGATTTTTCAGAGTAGCATATTTAATGGCAGCTCTCAAATGTTAGAAAAACAAGACCATATTATAAAAGACAAATCAAAAATGCAAAATAAAACAAACATTGGATCAAACATTTGTGCAAGTAAACCGGCTTCATCAACCCAATAAACATACAGGGTGCAAATGATACTTGTACTGTTCGTTATGGTACAGCGGTCAAGGTATCGATGTGCGATACACTTTCAATGGTCCCGCATTGTGGAATAGAGAAATTCTAGATGCGCCCGCGACGATATCGCGGAAATAGGAAACTTATTGGATTTGAAATCTTAGCACCAAGTCGAGATTGGATTGTTTTTCCACTCAGTTTAAGAGCATCTGATATAATATAGGTAGTGTAATGGAATAACATGGTTAGGATAGGTAATGAGTGAGTGGAGTGGGTTCAAATGTAACCATGAACCATTACGGATTACCTAAGGGGGTAGAAAGTGTTAGTAGTAGTTAACACGTTCAGTGTCGGGAGCCCTCCTGGAGGGTTCATTCGTAAAAAAATCTGCTGTTTCATAGAAAAGTGCAATACCTACGCGGTCAAAATGTCTGGAACAGCAGTTTTTTTTTTTTAATAACCTACGAAAAATTTCAACGCAGGGGGTTTCAAAATCATGTACTGAATCCATGGTATCAGTTTTCGCGTCGATGTCCCTGCCACCCTGTTTAAGTATATACATATATAGTAGGATAGTAGGATATGTTTCCATTTCACGACATGCCAGACAGGACAACTCGGTTGTGAGCTAAAAATATCAAAATCAACTTCATTTTGTAAATTTTTCTAAATTTATTCATATTTTTGAGAAATAATTGCGTAAAACCTATACCACAGAACATGCATAGAGCAAAGAATTTGGATGACAACAGCTGACACCTCACAGTGGAGCCATCATTACGGCATAGAACTATTTGATGAAAAGGAAAAGCACTATAATTGGGCTATGGCTCGGCTCAGGGCTATGGTGTCAGCTGTTGTCATCCAAATTCTTTGCTCTTTGCATTTCTAGTATCATCTCAGCAATTGAGTCATTGACCTATCTGATAATACACTATAAACATAGTTAATACACTATTAAATAAAGTCGTTGACATGATGATATCCAAAATGATGGAGTGGAGAATGAAGAAAATATTTTGGATTGCATCAAATATTCGGCCAATATATATTTAATCTTGTCACCTCAGCATATTTCAGGTAAATAAAATAAAAATTGACTATTAAAAATAAATATTTGTTTTCGTGGTGATATCTCGCTTGGTACAAAGCGAGAATACGGGGTGAATATTCAACAAGAACAACCTAATTAGTAACACATAGGTACTAATTAGATTACATAAGTAATATAAACGCCTCTTCCTCCTCTCCTACTATACTGTGCCGGACAGGGTCCATAATTGTTTCATTCATTCTAAGCCAGCTGTTTTACCAACAAAAGAATTAAGAATTGAATTGAATTGCATCTTCCTTCCAGCTAACAGATTAAAGCCATCACAGACGTAGCTATAATATACCTATATTTCTAGTACGTCACTAAAAACTACGCAAATAAAGCAAAAGCAAAGTATATAAATATATATTCTAGCTACGTCTGTGACGAGCAAAGAAACGTTTCCACTTTTCCCGTAAACGTATAGAAAAAACGCTTTCTTTCCTGCAGTGAGTGACTAGACTAGATAATAACACCGACATGCCACATTACAAGCTGTCGCCGCCTCGTCTTGCATCTTCAATAGGTGTTTCACTTTTACCCACTGATTCATATTGCCAGTATCAATAGCCAATGAATGCATGTTTCATCACCTCACTACGTCTGTTCTATGTTAACACTTTCGACTTCACCCACATTTCATAGAACTCATACGCCATGCCGCCATACATATTGGAAGTGAACCCTCCGTGAGGGTTGCTGGCATTGTGCTATAGTTAACCATCGCGGACGGTCAACGAGACCGCACTGAAGCACCCACTGACCGCATTAGGTATAAAACGAAGTAAAATAATGTTTTCAGGGGGTCTTGTCGCTATACCTCTCCAACCTTTAAAAATTTTTGTATATAATTAGGTATGTTGCCGTTAACAACAAAAAAAGAAAACAAAAGCTTGGATTTTAAAACCAACTCACATACGAGTACTAATAAATCTTGCTAAAATATAAATCAGATTTTATTTATACGATTTATAATGCTGTATTCGTTAAGAAAAACCTACATTTATATAGCCTCCGTGAGGGCTCTCGGCACTGAACGTGTTAAATGATTTACATCAATGGTTAAATGGAATTGTAAAGACCGTTATTTTCAATTGTTTTATAACAATAATTATTAAAGCGAAAGCTAGGTTTGACGAAATTGTGTGTAATGTTGGCTATCCTGTCATCATTAAGTCGTGAATAAATCACAAGCAGACTATTAATCACTTCTTACACTGTATTGTCTTTAGTATTTACAGTTTTTTTGTCTTTGTTACAGATAATGTCAAGAAAGAAGATACTGTTTATGTTTATAACACTACTAGTTGTAGTAAATGCGGTTGTGCAGAATACTGCAACGGGCAATGAAATTGACTCAGCAGCAGCACTGAAGAAAGAACAGACCAGTACCGGGGGACCTTTGTACCCGGTAGCAACAGAAACTAGGGACTTACGAACACTAGATGGACTATGGAACTTCAGGAAATCTCCTACGGATCCCGAGACCGGGTACAAAGCCGGCTGGTTCAAACAGGATCTCGACAAGGTAATATACCCAGCAATTCCTACGCGTATAAAAAGTTCGATGATATCATAAGCCTTAGGGGCAATACCACTTGACTCGTGCTGGTATGTAGGTACAGATATTAATGTGTTGCACGTTTGTAAAATATAAAGGCCTAATGTTTTGGTATCGACTATTTACAGATGACGTAGGTAGGTACTTATATAGGTGGTAATCGCCACCACACTCTCGTATTGTAACTTCGATAATCCTTAACATCCTCATAAATGATCAGGGGCACTGTCCTGGGTTTATAATCGGCTCCACTCATGTTACCCTTTTATATCAATGAGAATTATAAAAAAAAACATAAAGTGCAAATCATTTTAAAAAAGGTCTCCGGAGTTATGGTCGATGATCATCAATACCTTCACATCCACCTACTCTGAATCGCCAACAATGGCTGTTTAATAATCTTAGGGGCTTCGAAAATAAAGCCTGTACCTGCCTCCACCGCTGCTTGTGCGACCATTACATTATTTATTTAGGCACTTATTGAAATATTGTTTGATCTTTATCATTTCTTAATTTGGTGCCTATTATGTCAATCATCTCTACCTCGTCTAATCATCCTTATTGTATCCACTTGCTTAAAAAACGGTGAAGGAAAACATTGTGAGGAAACCGGCATGCCTGAGATATATTTCTCGACGGCATGTGAATCCAAGTCAGAAGCCCATGGGCAGCTTTAAAACTCTGACACCAGGTTAGTCACTAACCACACGAAAAGAAGAAGAAATAAGACCAGTCTATATGTAACTTATAAAGAAACTTAAGTAGAGATTAGGTAAACCCTACAGACGGAAGATGCGAGGTTTAGCTAAGTATTATAAAGGTACAATTTGCATAAGAAAGTTTTTTGAAAATTCCAATCGTACGATAAGTTCGGATTATGCAGGTTAACTACTTAGGTACAACGTCGCTACAATGAATAAAAGTTTCCAACATATATCAAGTTACTAAAGTATTAAATATTATCGTGATAGATTCTTTCTGAAAACCTGCCGACCTTGGCGCCTATTATATGCGTTATTTACTAATACAATAATGTATCGTAACTTTGTTAGATAATACTGTCCAAAAACTCGTTAGTCAACTACGTCTTTGTTATTAGTTGTTTAATATGTATCTTCATTATTATTCCGTATTACCATATTATCATTAATTCAAGTTCGAATAGCCTCTACGACCCATTGGATTTTATCTCGATTATTAAAATGAAGCTATATAAATTATTCACTTTGTTCTTACAATTTAACATTGAAACTTTTTGCAATAATTACTTCACTGTTGCACTTTCATTAATCTACTCAAGCATGACGTATGAATGAAAGATAACTCATGTGAAAAATGGATTGTAATCCAGATACTATAAATCACGTTCATTATTTTTGTATTATTTGTAGAGAAGCTAGGTTGCTAGGCTGTACGCTCGTCTCCTCGTCTCCAATATTCAAGACATTTGACCCTGCAGTCGTGCGAAATCGTGGCACATCTTTTAACACATTTACATATATTAGTTTGTCCTTTAACTTAAATAGTTTTATTTTAAAACTCTATCGGTTGTCTATGATGTACAGGGTCAAATTAAAATAGTTTGCGAATCGCAGACGTGATCGACGATTGTCAGATCATTTGTTCCTCTAGTCTAAATGCTCTACCGCTAATGATAATACATTTCTCCGCAGACTGGTCCAGTAATCACAATGCCGGTACCATCGTCATACAACGACGTCGGCGAGGACATTACCTTGCGCGACCACGTGGGGGTGGTGTGGTATGACCGGCGGTTCTACGTGCCCACGTGGTGGGGTGCTTCAGGGCAGCGCGTGTGGCTGCGGTTCAGCAGCGTGCACTACGCAGCTGATGTAGTAAGTAGCCATCAACATACGATGACGTCGCCGAGGACATTATCTTGCGCGACCAGGTGGGGTGGTGTGGTTTGAACGGCGGATCTTCATGCCCTACAACACAATGTCACACTAATCTTCGGGACTAACTATCGGGAGCGAAAAAGAGACAAGACAATACTTATGTAACTTGGCTGTCCAGCCAAGTTTAGACGTGCTGCTCTCCGAAAGCGTATAATATAGTACCTACCTAGCTCTTTTTACTTTATATAATACATTGTGGGTAACCATAAACATACAACGATGACAAACTTCCACGTTCGTCTTGTTATAGAACGAAACGAAAAGATTTACCAGTCATCAGGTTAGTAGAAAGGCTCTAATAAAATCACGTGTAGTGTAAGGAGTTGGGTGGTAAAGGATACACTATATTGCATGCCATGAAGTCATGGTGGGGCACCAATCTAAAGCAGACATAGCACCAGTTATGGAAGCAGTGACAGGTTTTAGTATTAACAGCCTTTAAAACAAATCTCGGTCTAATCTCGAACCAATCTGGTCACGACAATATTATACAAATTTTCGCGAAAAAACTTATGTGGCATAGAATTTAATAACTACGGATCACAGTGCAATTTTGTTGTAAAATAGGAATTATCAATAGATAGATGCTGATAGAGTAAAATCTAAGATAATCAATTTCATGATGAATAAGAACTTAGAAATTCAAACCCGAGCCTGATTACATTCTAGTAGCACTGTAATGGCAAGTCCATTTATGTAGAAGATAATCATTGTGGCATAGTCAATAAGTTGAATCCTCGAGCAGATTGCAAAAGACGGAGTCTCATGGCAAAGAAGCTGCAAACAAATAGGAATCACGTGAGGTAAAATTAGATTACAGTGAATGAGGATAATAAATTGAAAGTAGTTGTTATTATTTCTAGCGCGTACCTTTTACATTATTTAAACGAGTGCAGAAACAAATATACAGCGTGTGCGCTCATTGTTGATTCAAAGGATTCGCGTTAAGCGGACGCTGTGGAGAGCCGCGGTTCTCACGATTAACATATAAACGTTTTATATATTCGCTATTTCATCTGTTGGACACATCCTTCTTGAGAAAATCCATGCCCAAAGAAGTGTTGAATTTTAAACAGTTGCCCAGCTCCCTGTACGGTTGGCTACGGACCTCAGTTATTTGTTAGCATACTTAAAGTCATTTATGTATGACTGCTTCTTATGGAAGCTTGGAAATTAGGACATTCTTATTTCTAGGTTTCATACAGACTAAATTATATTCCCAGAGATATCATTTAATGGTGATCGACCTTCGGACGTGTATAACAATTGAAATCTCTTTGTCTTAGCAATTAATTTAGTACAGGTGATGAAATAATTTCATAATTACCTGCTTTTGATAGCGTATAAAATGAAAAACTTAGGCAATGTCTCATTCTAATAAGAAAAGATAATCTTTATAACACAAAACTAGTCAAGTAGGTACAATTTATGATCATGGTTGGCCGGCGTTATATCGAAAATAGAATTATAAAGAACATTTATTATAATTATTCATATTTTAAATGATTGGATCGAAGGTTATCTCGAGATAGAAATCATGTTTTAATTTATCTGTTATTCAAAAATTACAGATAACGAAATAAAAGTATGTCAGAATTTTCGCGAAAATTTCAAACTAGTGAAACCTGACTTTGGCAACCAGAAAGGGAGGATCCAGCCCCGACCAGTTGCCTCAGTAGTAGCCAGCCAGAGGTGTCGTTGTCACGAGGCGGCATAACGACTGTCGGTAATTGGACAATTTGTCGTGCGACACCGGTCTTGCGAGTTCGATCTCGTTTGACCCGACGGCCGACCACTAACATAGATTTGAAACGAAACACACCTACTTCGGGAGGTAGCAACAAGCCATCAATTATTTACCTTACGCAAACGCATGCAAATTCCGTGCACCTGTTAACTTGTTAACTGATTTGTATAGTCGATTCGATTGATTGATGCGCTTGATTCCGGTAATTCTGACTTTGTAATGAGGTGCGTTTGTCGACAACTTTTAAATGAGTTGTTGCTAGCTGTCTTTGATTGATTGTCGGAGACCACAACTGTCCGAATCAGTCATAATCAATCCGTGACAACTTAGTTTTCTTTGTTTTCGTATGACCGTTTATTTACGTCAGTCTCATCTTTTATTTTAAGTACTACATCTAACGGTTTTGCTGCACCTTCTAATTCCTTCTAGTAATACTAATTGTATAATTTACAATTTATTACCGGACGACGTAACGTTGGAAGGGCTCCCTTAAGGTGGACTGATGACATTGTGAAGGCCGCAGAAATCCGCTGGTTGCGGGAAGTGAAGAACCGGTCGAAGTGGCGTTACTTGGGGGAGGCCTATGTCCAGAAGTGAACGTATTTCGGCTGAAATTATGAAACAAATGAATGACTCAGGTAGACATACTCCAGTACGCAGCGTCTTAGCGCTTTAAATGTTGTAGAAATGTAGACGGTCATTCATACGCCAATTGTAGGTAAGTACTAGAGGGCAATAAGAATCACTGACCTCACTTAACTGACATTACTCAATCAGCTTCCTGCCGACCGACTTGTCTAGTGGACTCGTTCTTGTCAGGTACCTCTGTTGTTCTGGAATATGTTAAATTGAACATTGCAATTAGCAAAATAAGTGTTTATATTAGATTGATCCAGAGGAATAAAGAGCAATAGGAATAAATAGAGGAGCTCGTGGCTAAGTAATAACAGCCGCACTGGTCGATCCATCAGGTTAAGCTACGCTTGCCGGGGTTGGTCTGTGGATGGGTGACCATCTTTACATACCGAGAATCCTCCGTGCCTCGGAAAGCACGTTATGCCGTTGGTCCCGGCTGTAATTCGTGGATCTTTGACAGTCGTTACGAGTCGTCAGAAGCCCGAAAGTCTGACACCAGTCTTACGAAGGGGTATCGTATTACCCAGTTACTGGGTTGTGGAGGTCAGATAGGCAGTCGCTCCATGTAAAATACTGGTATTCAGCTGCGTCCGGTTAGACTGGAAGCCGACCCCAACATAGTTGGGAAAAGGCTAGGCAGATTGATTGATCCAGAGGAATAATAAAGCCCAGCGAGGGTGGACCACCTTCCGAGACCGTTGAATTTGGCAAAGAATTCTGGTAATAAAGAGACGCATTCTTGTGCATATATTATATATTCTACTATGAACGAAATAAGTAAGAATCATTGAATCAAAAATATTAGAAGCAGATTTCGATTACCTATCTCCGCAATCCATACAATACTTATTCTACTGCAAATAGTAAATATCCTGCTCAATCAGCCCAGCTGTTCTCTAGGTCAAAATAAGCAAATGAAATGTCTTCCAAGTAGAAATTCTAGTCAAGTTGTAAATCACTGGCATGGTGATTCATTCTACATACGATATGTACCTAAATAAATTCAAGCATCAGAAATTTACTGCTCTGTAGGCGATACCTCATTACGTTTACAATGATTTGTAAATCAACCACGAGGCGACTTAGTAAGAGGTACTATAAAGTGTTGTATGAAGGCGCAATTTGCAGGACATTTTCTCCAGAATATGGGTCGACGGGCACAAATCTGGCAGATAAACATACACAAATAATTCAACGGCACAGACACCTACGGAATTAAGTTCACATTTAAATGAAATGGAAACGCAACCCGAGATTTATAAGGACAATGACACTGATTATTGCTAGATTTTTTACCGACTTCCAAATTCTTTTTTTGTATGAAAGGGTATGCATATTTTATGCGTATTATGGATATGAATTGGTCCCATAATTTTTTTTATTAACTTTGCTTGGGTAGTTTTTGAGTAAGCTTCAATAATACGTATTTTTCTCACTTAGTATATGTGGATGATATAATGATAACTTCCTGTGACTGTTATTTACATAGCAGGTAGTGGTATTCGAATTTGTGTGGGGTAGGTAACACAACTAAAAAGTGTTCTAGTCGTTGTAGTATTTCAATAGCGCTTTTATATTGCTAAACTATCAAATCAAATTTTATGAAATTTTGCAAAACTAAAGGATAAAGTCATGTTTGAAAGGGTTAAAGTACTCGTACTTTTTCCGCAAAAATAAAAACTTTTCGATTCCGACGATGATAAATAAAAAGTAAAACAGAAAATCAGATGCTTGTAGTGCTTCGCATACAGTTTGTTTTATTTCACCACATCTTCGTCCATTGTTCCGACAAGCCACCCTCGTTTGATTGATGTGAAACTGAACTTTGCCCTTGATATTATTATAAGGTTAAACGGTATTTCAGCGGTTTCGTCTAAGACCTTTAAATAATAATATTTCTTATAGCACTTTGTGGTCACGACCTTTACAACTGGAATATTGTTTAGAGAGACTTGGTTAGCACATTTAGGAGTAACTTCGCGCTAAGCAATTGCGAAAGCGTTAGGTGAACGTATGCACAGCGTACAGGTCGCGTAGACGCTGCGGCAACTCCGTGTAGAGGTCCCATAGACGCTGCGTTGGCCCGCGTAGCGATCTCGTAGTCACCGCGTAGCGGCCTCGTAAACACTGCGTAGGCCCACGTACACAGTGCCGCGCAATCATCTGAACACAAAATGGTGAAAATAAAAATCAATGTAAAAACCCATACTGAATATTACAATCACTTAAAAGTATTTATTATTGAGGGCCTAAAAATAATCAAAAGCATTGATTAAAATGACGGGAGCTCGCCTTGGGAGACGTGACAGATAAAATCTATTGATTTCACTGATCTTTATGTAAATTAAACCAAACCCGAGTGCAATGTCATCTTTATTTAAAACAAAGACATTGTAACTGTCGTCACCTACGTGCTCACGGCTTCAGATTCGAAACATTTTTTATCGGAATTTTGACCTCGCTTTAACGTAACAGTGTCAAAATAATAGAGCATGTGTAGTATTTAACCCTTTATAGGGCAAAAACGAAATTTATACAGCGCCTGTAACTATCAATACAACTCCAAATTCAACTCTACTCTCTCTGTCTCTTAGAGTCCACTACAAATTTCGTCCGCCCTTTAGAGGGTTAAGAGAATCCTAATAAAATCCTCTCAACAGGGTTCAAATTACGCGCTCTGCATAAAGTTATAGGTACCTACGTACGCGTACGTTGTAGGTATTGCAGGAACATTTTTACAACACCCACGTGAGTTGAATGCGCCCAGCTTTTGTTCAAATTAACCGTGTATCCTGGTAATGTTTTGCTTGTCTTTATTTTCTCAGATGGTAATTTCAGGCATATGTTAGTACTAAAACAGAACACACTTGTTTAAATATTCCGAGCAAAATTATAGCATTTTTATTTTTTAGTCCGTTTATAATATTTTAAGTACTTAGTATAACGACAAACTATTCTTCATTTAAATCATTGATATATTTAAGACTAAGTTAACGTGGGTATCTGACGCCTATTTGTTCCACAAATAATTGTTTTAAAACGCAATCGGAAAGCAGTTAACCCGCTAAGTTTAATTTCGTTAGTTTAGTGGAACAACCAAATAGTTCTTATCTTTGTAACGATAATGTACCTATTTACCTAACTTGTAAACTTGCTCACAGCTTGATTCCAACATAGATACCGCGGTATTGAGCAATATCCGTAAACACTCGCTTAATATTATCATATCAATGGAAGCAACGGTGTCAATAATAAACGGCTTACAACTAAAATGTTTTAGCAATAAATCGCCGAACTAACAAAAAAATTATGTAATATTTTTATAAGTATAAAAATATGATGAGTAACATGGTAAGTGGATAAAAACAAACTACAGTATTTGAATAAGTTATAATAAGATTATTAGGCAAGTTATAGTACCTGTTTACCCTTGTTTTTTCCCAAATTTCTGTACCTAATACACATAGCTACCTACATACCTACAATGTAAAGGTCAACAATAGCTTTGCAACTTAAATTAACAGCAAAACCGCAGTGATACGCCTTCAATCTTCATTTGTCTTTGTTAAAACAAATGATTATTGCAGTCTTCGCAAACATTCTACCCATTACGTCCCGTTATTGTTTACCGTTGCTATAAATATAATAGAACAACATTATTCTAAGTATCTGAAATGACATATTGTGTTAAGTAAAGGCTACGAGTACTTAAATTTTCTTCCCACGGATGTCTGGTGAGGCCCTTATGGGAAAGCGGAAATGATAATGAGCTTGCAAATGATGCTCTCGATAAATTATAGAAGTTTCCAGCAGATAGCTTTTAAGGAAAAGAATCTTAAAAATAACACTATTACGTACATGGACCTACAATGATTCCCTGGGAATACACCTCTGCCGAAATCTTAGTGTCACTTTAAAGAGCTGCTATCTCTTCCTGGAGGTTAAGGAAGGTACCATATACCAGATCAAGATTAGGTACACGAAAAGTTATGTTTCTTGCGATTTTCTTCCATTGCATGTGGCGTGGACACACGAACATCTCCTTGACCTGTCCTGCAAATGATTATTATAGTAGCGCCCTCTACAATCAGTGGGGCTACTATCCTCATGTGCTTCCCTTCAAACTACTTATTTCATTTAGTTGATAAGAAGGCAATGTTCCTCATTCATAACGCTTACTTTCAGTTCGTAAACGGCAAGTCAGTGATGTACCACGAGATCGGCCACCTGCCGTTCGAGAAGGAGATCACGGACGTGGTCAGCTTCAACAGCAGCAACCTGCTGACTGTGGTGGTTGACAACACCCTACTCAGTGACACCGTGCCTCAGGGCGTCGTCAAGTCTATTAATGTCGGGTGAGTGTACTCCGTCGTCACATAACTGGCTAGATGCCTAGGTACTCTTTCGGGAAATACAGGCTCAATTTGAAAATATTTTCTCCCACTTATGTTGAATCGCAATAGACTAAAGAAGTTAATGCTCCATGGATAAAATTTCTGTTTTATGTTTCGGGTTTCTGAGGAATTTTGACCGGACTTTTTCAGATTTATGGAAAAGAATTGGTTATGACCGAATGGCAAAGACCTCGTCTCTTTGCCAAAGTGAAGTCAAATGTTTAGCTTATTAGTTAGTTTTATTTGCCTAAATAATAGGTAGGAATCTCCATAAAGCTTCGTGCATACTAGCGCGACACGACACCGGTTATTGTTATACCGTGAAGTTTTTTTAGAAATTGTATTGTTCGAGTCGCGTCGCGCCGCCCGTTGCGTTGCGCTAGTCTGCACGAGCCTTAACGGGGGACTCTCTACAATTCTTCCGATGTAGGTATTCTGGACAAAGATTTATTTGAACATTCGTTAATTTATTCAGCCAGAAATGCAAATGTAAATATCATTAAACTCGCATACCTAATTAGATTGCAAACATTGGTGCACCGACTCATGCTTAAACAATAAAGATTGTTTACAATAACGTTCTAAAAAAAGCTATAGGTAATGCATACCAAAGCATTCTGGGTATTTCAGGATCCATATTAAAAAGATCTTTGTCAAAAAAGGGAAATGTTTTCGGTTTCAAAGGATCATGTTAAATCAATATTCGTCATGAAGTTCAACGCACAATCGAAAGTTATTAGGTACCAAATCTTGCTCTATAGGAATTATGTACCTACTTAGCTAGTCTAGATTTCATGTCACCATTTTCCGGAAGCTGTGATCTATTGTCACATCTGTTATAACGTAATATTAGTGATTGTTATTTTGATTTGGTAAGTACTGTACCCTAATTACGTAACACATTTTCGTAAACGATTACGAATAATCTGTTTAATTTTGACAGTTCAACAACATTCATTGCGTTATTTACATTGCCAGCAGATTTTTTTTTAGAATTTTGAAACAATGGATTAGCAATCTGTTTCAAAACGATTCAGATTCTGATTGATCGTGTATTACGCAATGAGGGTACTGATGTAATCCAGAAACATGATCAGGCTGAAACTGAGACAATTACATTTTCTTTTCCTTCGCAGTCCAAACAAATTTCGTCAAGAGCAATCCTACACGTTTGACTTCTACAACTACGCTGGCATCCACCGCACCGTGTTCCTCTACTCCACCCCTCAAGTGTTCATCGATGACCTCATCGTCAACACTGACATTCAAGGACTAACGGGTACTATGATGATCTTGCGGTCGCCATCATCAATATACATATATCATATTATTCGCCGCTATTTGTTGAAATTATTGATAGTTGTTAAAAATCCATTAGTGAAATGATTTATTACTAAAGACCTTCTTTTGAATTAAGAACACAGTCCTGATTATTAAACTAGCGACCTGCCCCTGCTTTGCTCGGTTTTACGACTTGACAAAACGTCGAGACTTCTTTAAAATATGTAAGTTTAATAGAATAGAATATAGAATGTTTATATGCATAAAACGTAGGAATACAAGGTGGCAGGGACATCGACGCGAAAACTGTTACCATGGATTCAGTACATGAGTCTGAACCTCCCCGCGTCGAAATTTTTCGTCGGTTATTTAAAAAATGTCTGCTGTTCCGTGGATACATTTTGACCGCGTAAGTATTGCACTTTACTATAAAACAGCTGCTTTTATTTTTAATTTCCGGAGAAAAATTTCAACGCAGGGTGGTTCAGAATCATGTACTGAATCCATGGTAAAAGTTTTCGCGTCGATGTTCCTGCCACCCTGTATAGGCTTCCTCAATAAATTCTCTTATCGATGTTGAAAACTGCATCAAAACTCATTATGTACTCATACTTTAGAACTAAGCGGTCACACAGACAGACACGAAATGTGACTTTAGACTGTGTATCTTAAATTCCAGGTTTCATAGTATACAACGTGACACAGAGAGGCTCAACTTCAGACAAGGTTCGGTGCTTCGTGCAAGTGTTCGACAAGAACGATACGCAAGTGACGGGCTACAGCGAATGCGCGGGATTGCTGGAGATCGGCAACGCCAACTTCTGGTGGCCCTACCTCATGCACCCCAACCCTGGATACTTGTACACTATTAAGGTAAAATATTTGTGTAAATAAGCGTAAAGCGCTTAGTGTAAATAGTTTCAACACCACTGCTCTCAAAACGGTAAAGGGAAACTTCGTAAGGAAACCGGCATGTCCTAGAACCAAAAATTCGAAGACATGTGACATTTACCAACCCGCATTGGGCCCGACTGATAATGCATTAATATTAGTTTCGGAAGTCCGTGGTAAAATAAAAAGCTGCAAAGATACAAACATCCAGATACTTTAATGAAATGCTTACATTTATTCAACAGATTTTTTTTTTTTTATATTCCAACGATTCATCTTTTATTTGATACCTGCTATTTTCGTCCGGCTGAGATGAATCGGGCAATGAACGCACAGTATGGTCGTCATCGTCATCATAATGCGGCAATCGCGAGTTTGTAGCTGACTGGCTGATAGACCGCAGCCTTGCTATGCCTATGGGCAGCTCGCCGTCCGATAAGGACCAGGCCCGGGTCGACGGCGCGTTGTGTTCCACGCGCGCCTCAAAGAGATGTCAGCACCAACTGACGGCGTCCGTAAGGACCAATGCCTGCTGGGGTTGCGGGTTTGTCCGAAAGGGATATCGCGGGATCGCGGCCCCGGCACACAGGCAACGGAAGGAACACGGGTGGGTTTTAGTCAGTAAAAGCCCTCTCGCTCTGCCCAGAGCGGGAGAAGTCATTTGATGATTTCCCAACCTCAAAAAAAAAAAAAAAAGCCTTGCTATGCCTATGCTATTGCAGCACCTAATCTTCTTTTTCTTTTGTTTCGTCACGAACTACGGAACTACTACAAATATATTAACCAGAGAGCAAGGTTCTAGCGGAGATGGGCTGTCCAGTTTGCGCCGGTCGTACATAATAATATTTTAAGTAACATTTTTATCGGCACTTCATAAGTTCACTTGTGCGTAATCAGGCATACTTAAAATTATAAAGATGTAAAATATGTTTGTTTCTTTGTTTGTTTATATGCATGGGGTAAACCCCGGAACTACCAACCGGATTTGTTTTCTTTTTTTGCATTGGGTAGCCCAATTTTTGAGGAAGGATATATGCTCGCGGACGAAGTCGCGAGCAGAAGCTAGTCAGTGATAAACGTAGAACTTCATCCTTATATTCCCTATGTTACATTTTCAACCAAAGAATCACTATCTTATCTAGGTATCTTAAATGGGTATCTATTCCACTTAAGATACAGGATCAAGTACCTTTTCGATGCTGAATCACTATCTTATCTAGGTATCTTAAATGGGTATCTATTCCACTTAAGATACAGGATCAAGTACCTTTTCGATGCTGAATCACTATCTTATCTAGGTATCTTAAATGGGTATCTATTCCACTTAAGATACAGGACCAAGTACCTTTTCGATGCTGAATCACTATCTTATCTAGGTATCTTAAATGGGTATCTATTCCACTTAAGATACAGGACCAAGTACCTTTTCGATGCTGAATCACTATCTTATCTAGGTATCTTAAATGGGTATCTATTCCACTTAAGATACAGGACCAAGTACCTTTTCGATGCTGAATCACTATCTTATCTAGGTATCTTAAATGGGTATCTATTCCACTTAAGATACAGGACCAAGTACCTTGTCGATGCTGAATCACTATCTTATCTAGGTATCTTAAATGGGTATCTATTCCACTTAAGATACAGGACCAAGTACCTTTTCGATGCTGAATCACTATCTTATCTAGGTATCTTAAATGGGTATCTATTCCACTTAAGATACAGGACCAAGTACCTTTTCGATGCTGAATCACTATCTTATCTAGGTATCTTAAATGGGTATCTATTCCACTTAAGATACAGGACCAAGTCACCTTTTCGATGCTTCATTTTTATTAGTCACCCAAATCACGATTACGCATTAATAACGAAGTAGGTACATTACATACATCAAATCAAGAGTAAAAAGTCGAATCAATATGAGATCATGCTATTTACATGCCCACATACCTACCTATTTCAATAAATTCTCCGGACCTTGGAAAATACATGCGGTAAATAAATTTGTCGTATTTTCCCCGTCTTAATAAGAACGCTTCTGTAAATTGTCTTTGGAGCCGTATTTTATCTAACTAATTCGCGCTGACTAGCTGCAATAAAGGAATATAACGCCATTTGAACGTTGCCAATTCATTTTAAGCTTAATGGCAATCGTCTGATCATCTTCTAGGAGGCACACTAATTCTTAGAAGTCTAAATTATTTACAAGTTATATTCTTTTCCCTCCAGGCATCGCTAATAGGTCCCCAGGGCGAGGTCATCGACACCTACAACCAGAAGATCGGCATCAGGACAGTCACGTGGTCCAACACCACCATCTACTTGAACGGGAAGCCACTCTACTTGAAAGGATTCGGCATGCATGAAGATTCTGACGTAAGTTAGCTTTAATATTTATCCTTTTGCTAATAATTTCTCTATTATACATAGTTTCGTTCGTTGTTCAAAAACGGTGAAGGAAAACATCGTAAGGAAACCGGGATGCCTGAGAGATATAACTCGACGGCATGTGAAGCCAAGTCAGAGGCCCATGGGTGGCATAAAAACTCTGACACCAGGTTAGTCACGAAAAAGAAAGAAGTTTCGTTCGTAATTCGTATGAAATAGAAATTTGTCCATATAGAAGCTTCAGCTTGTATAGCAAAAAATAACCTGCAGAAATTAAAATGATTCTTTGGAATCGGTATTATGTTTTGAGGAATGAATTAAAAAGATTTACTAACTAAACCTAACCTTTCTCCACCCATTGTAATAATATCTTGTTCTAAAGCTAAGAGGCAAAGGCTGGGATCCAGTGCTGTGGGTGAAGAACTTCAATCTCATCAAATGGTTGGGCGCCAACGCCTTCAGAACCTCCCACTATCCTTATGCCGAGGAGATCTACCAGTTGGCTGACGAATATGGTATCATGATTATAGACGAGTGTCCCGGCGCTGATACTGAGTAAGTTATGAGTGAAAAGGTTTATCGTTTAAAAATATAAGGAAACCCAAAAAATTCTAACATAACAAACTATTAAATTTAAAGCTCGGGTTTTTTTTGTTGCAAATAATTTAGAATCACAACTTGTCCCACAATGGGCGCCAAACCAATTATTTAATGTTTTTTTTTTGCTGATTGTTGATACAATAAAATTGATTTCATGAAAAAATTGTTTTACTTTGGGCGTCAAAATCATGGAAAACTGTACGAATCCTGCTTCTGATTTATAGCTATTTCTTATGTCACAGTGGCTTCTCCGATGCGTTGTTGACGAAACACAAGCAGTCGCTAACGGAGTTGATCCGACGCGACAAGAACCACCCGAGCGTGATCATGTGGTCGATCGCCAATGAGCCTAGGTCCAGTAACAAGTTGGCCGACAAATACTTCGAGTAAGTACTTGAAACTTTACAACTTTACAGAGACAGGTATACTAAGAGACAGGTATACTAGATATCTAACCTTATAAGTACCAAAAGAAAATTAATCTGTCGAACGGATTATGCATTAACACTTTCGACTCCATCTTTCATAGAACTCATACGCCATGCCGCCATACATATTGGAAGTGAACCCTCCGGGAGGGTTGCCGGCATTACGTTTGCGCTAAAGTTAACCATCGCGTACGGTCAACGGCATTAGGTTTAAACCCCTGTTATAAAACATTGTAAAATTGTGTTTTCAGGGGTCTTGTTGCTATACGTAGTTTCCAAACTTTTAAGTTATAAGTGAAAATATGAAATAAAAAAAAATGCTTAGATTTTAAAACCAACGCATATACTAATAAATATATATTAACAAATCTTGCTAAAATATATATCAGATTTTATTTTCACGGTTTATAATGCTGTATTCTCTAAGAAAAACCTACTTTTAAAATGAGCCCTCCGTGAGGGACCCTTTGACCCTTCAGGGGACAATTTTTGCGCGACATCTAGCGACATGAACTTCTTCATCCGACTTCCCACGACATCTTTTCTCTCGACCTTCTAGATTTCTGGGCAGATTTATATTTAATTTAATAAAAAGTCATTAAAGCCAAAAAGTCCAAATATTGTGTTTTAGAAATTTTGTCCGTATGTTTGTTTGTCTGGATGTCGGCATCGATATCGCCACATGCGAACTACGCATCAAAGACCTGACGTCTCACAAAATCCTGCATCGCGCAATTAGAGTTTACCGCGCGAACGACATATATAAAAATATCCGACATCAACCGTTGGGCAGTTACCCGCCAGACATGACACCCGTCTGGCCGGAGGATCCTCCTTTTTCTAAAGAGGATGAGTGAATTTTACACCCTGTTCCCCATACCTCTATGTTCCGGATTGGCGCAAGAACAGCTGAACGGATTTGAATGAAATTTGGCATACAGATATTGTATAACCTGGATTAACATTTTCATCCTTAGGTACGTTCCCGTGGGATATTTGCCGACGTCCACGCGGGCGTAGCCGCAAGCAAAAGCTAGTATTAACTATAAAGTTAATTTAAGTCAGAAAGTCTGAAATCGCCAACCCGTCTTGAGCAAGGGTGGTGATCAATGCTCGTACCTTCTCTGTGTGAACAGAGGTCTTTGCCCTGCAGTGGGACAATTATCATTGTTCCAGTTCCACTGCAGGGTACCCACTGGTATTAATGGTGGTAACGGCCGCGACTTACGAGTTATATATACTTTTATATATAGGTAAATAGGAATTTTTGTTTTTTTTGGGTGGGAATACATCAAATGACTCCTCCCGCTCTGGGCGGAGCGAGAGGGAGTGTCAGACTTTTACTGACTAAAACCCACCCGTGTTCCTTCCGTTGCCTGTATATCTGGCTGCGATATCCCTTTCAGCCCCAACCCCAGCAGGGGTTCGGACTTACCCTACCTCATGCACCCCAACCTTGATTGATTGATACTTGTACACTATATTTGTGGAAATAGCCGCTTTACGTTGTGTAAATTTCGTCAACACTGCTCTCCAAACGGTGAAGGAACATATTGTGAGGAAACCCGGCATGTCGTAGAACCAACAATTCAAAGACATGTGTGTCATCTACCAACTCGCACTGCGTGGCAAGCGGCAAGCGTGGTGGCTTACGACCCACTCCCTCCCTCCGAGAGGAAGCCTGTGTCTCAGCAGTAGGAACAATATAGGCTGATAATGCATTACTTAATATTATAGTTTCGGAAGTCCGGGGTAAAATAAAAGCTGCAAAGTCACAGATATCCAGATATTTTAATGAAAAATTTTATTCCAAGGATTCCACTTTTATTTGATACCTGCTAGTTTCGTCCGGTTGAGCTGATTCGGGCAATGAACGCACGGTATGGTTGTCATCGTCATCATAATGCGGCAATCGCGAGTTTGTAGTTGACTGGCTGATGGACCGCAGCCTTGCTTCCAGTAACACATCATTTATGAAACTTTTCGCCATAATGACCTCTTCTTCTGATTTTATGTTTCGTAGTTCTGAAGCTACGTATTCCGCGTAAATATCAAACTCATCCCTTGCCACATGTTTGTCCATCTTCTTTTTAGCGTCTGTCATAATTTTTCGGGATTCATTTAGTTTATCTTCACTAGTTCTTTTTCTCGATTTATTCCCCAATTTTGCTGTTTGATTATCGTGTGTGTTTTCAAGCTGCAGTGGATCCACAATGTCGTCACCTATTTCGAATTCTGACGTGTTCGAAGACTGTGAATCTTGTTTGTTTGTCTGTAAAAATAATTCTCTATGTTTTGTCAAGTCGTAAAAACCGTGCGAGGCAGGGACGGTCGGAAATATAAAATATCGATGGAGGGAACAGATGAACATGCATACATAGCCTCCTAAAATCATAACCATCCTTTGGCTTTGCTGTAGTCGGGTAAAAATTATAAGTACCTACCTTGTACCCCTGCATAATTATAGTCAAGTCCAATATTTTATAAATAATGAGCTAATTAGACTCGCCTGTTTTATAATACAGTACATACTAATTCCATGGACTCGCCCGACCGCTGTTTCTATATGATCTGTGGCGTAAGTAAAATGGCGGCACTTTATCGCATTCAGCTGATCAGTTGCTGTTGTAGCGTTACCCCCGCGGTGGAATGTTGAACATTAAATATCATTCGGTATTGTTGGATGTTTTAGGAAAAAAGACTTAAAATGTTTATGAAAGCAATGTTTTGAACGAACATATTTGAACTGTGGAATTTAATAAACATAAAACTTACTGATTCTATTAATCTATCCACCGCTCCTGATGTAGTTTCTCCCTTTAATAAAAACAATAGCGACTCATACGCAAACCAATTACTTTGCTTCACATCTTCAGTACCGCTGCCTGCTTTTTTCGACGCATGGACTTTTTTTCTTTCTCTTGTGAATTGAGACCGCAAATTGTGAATTTTCGTTTCAACAACCTCTCTTGGCATGATCATTATATGTGAAATTTCTTCCCATGAGTTACGTTTCTTGTTTTTATTCTTGTAATCATTATTCGCTGTGTCCCATAAACACTCGTAAGACCGAAAAAGGTCTATAAGTCGCAATACTACATCATTTGTCCACATTGTTACACAAACTTATCGCACACACGTCAAAACTCGGCGACTTACGTGCCTCGACTGAATCTGAACGCAATGCGGTATCGAGCGACGGCGACAGAGGTCACGCGAGGTCGCTAGATATGTTGTGCGAAGTCGGGCGACGTCGTCACGCGATACCTCTGGGGACACGTGATAAGTGCGGGGTTTTTGTCCTCTATTAAACTCTATTGAATACACACGGCTTGAAGAAAAGTGTCGGCCATTATAGATTTTATGTAGGCTGATGTATGGCGTCGCGGTCGCCAGATGAACTCAAATTTCAATTAGAGATATTTCACTAGATCTAATTTTAATAAATTTAAATCTACTAGATATATCCAAGTAGGTAGGTACCTATGTAGATTTTGCTGATTTAGTTTCATTTAACCCTTTCAGAGAAGTGGTGCGCCATGTTAAATCTATGGATCTCTCAAGGCCAGTCACTATCGCTATTTCTGCCGGCGCTTACTCTGACAAATCTGTGAGTATTAAGACTGTTTTATCACATTTTTACACGATATAAACAACTTAACGCATATTTCTAGCCAAAACATGATACAGTCAGGGAAATTAATTGTTTATAAAATTGACACACTAAGTAAATTTTCCGGGTTAAAATGGCTATCATTTCATACAACTAACAAAGAATGCAAAGCTGTAAAAAAAAAACGGTGATTTCAGATAATTTCCCTGACTTAACATTCACTATAAGCAGTAAGTACCTACCTTTGTACTCAAATTATAATTATGTCATATCTCTATGTATTTTACTGTGTGTACATAAATAATAAAATAAATAAATAAAATTTCAAATTTCACAACAAACTCCTCTTATATCAGGGTCGTCACTTGGACGTGATCAGCTTCAACCGCTACAACGGGTGGTACGCGAACCCCGGCCAGACGGCGCAGATCACCAACAACGTGGTGGAAGAGGCCACCACCTGGCACCGCAACCAGAACAAACCCATCATCATGACCGAGTACGGAGCCGACACCATCGAAGGACTTCACTTTGTAAGTGTACCTATCGTAGACAGGGCTCATCATCATCATCACCTGGCTTTGCGTTGGGGTCGATGCAACACGTTTTCGTAAACGATTACGACTAATCTGTTTCATTGTGACAGTTCAACAAAATTCATTGGGTTATTTACGTTGTTGAGCAGAAATTTTTGTCAAACTTATGAAGCAATGGATTAGCAATCTGTTTCAATATGATTCAGATTGTGATTGATCGTGTATTACGCATTTAGGGTGCGAATGCAGCTAATAATGCAATGCCCTGTAATGTACCAATGTCTCTGTAGCGGATCTGGGGGGCGGGGGCTAAGCGTCTGAGTTCTTCCGTGTTAAATCTTAGTGAACTTGATTTAATTCTAATTAAACTTTTTAACAAGTATTACACTAATGTACAATTGTCATCAATTATC
This sequence comes from Agrochola macilenta, assembly GCA_916701695.1. NCBI lineage: Eukaryota > Metazoa > Arthropoda > Insecta > Lepidoptera > Noctuidae > Agrochola > Agrochola macilenta. The sequence goes on from OU753562.1 coordinate 15,219,470, forward strand.
CTACCTTTTACGTTTTCAAGTTTTTTTTTCGATAAGATGTTTTGTTTACGTGACAAATTTTGCCCTCACGCTGCCCGGGTTGGCCGCCATTTACGAGTATACTCTGGTAGTCTAAAACCTAACGAAGTCATTGAGGAATTTGCGAAAAGTAATCCGAGGAGGCCTGTGTGCTTTTTAGAAATTTTAGACTATTGGTTTCTTAAAGTATCCCTGTTATTATTACCCTGTTGTAATCACCAAATATCACAAATATCTTGAAAGTACTGTAGCCTTACCAGTGCCAACGCTACGGAATGGAATGAGCCACTATTTTCACCTTTCTGACCGACCGACCCCTTGACAATTCATAAGTGCCTGAACCTAATTGATTTATTTGAAATAATGCTTTGAGTTTGAGCTACTGCTCATCTCAGATCATCATTGCATGATCAAGATCAACACTGATTTAGCAATTTCACTACCTGATTAGGTCAAAGTCAAAGTCAAAGTCAAAGATTTATTTGCAGATAAATATGGTTACAAAAGTTCTTAAAATGGTATTATAATAGTAGCTTAACATATTCAATCATAACATAATGACATGCAAATTTTTGGTACATATACAATTACATTTATTTTAATTTAAACTGAAGGAATTCTTTCACAGTATAGAAGGAATTCTCAATTAACCAACTGCGTAAGGCCCTTCTGAAGCGGACCATTGGAAGTTCTTTGATTTGGTTAGGAATCTTGTTATATATCTGAATACACATAGGATAGCAACTTCGTCCATATAGTTCCGTTTTAATTCTGGGAATAATTAATCTGTTAGGATATCTAGTGTTGAACATACATTTATCTCCCAGTTTTTCAAACATCTCAGGGTGAGATTTGGTAAATTTACATATTTCCTCAATATAAATACCTGTTAATGTAAGTATTCTGAGTTTCCTAAACAGTGGTTTACAGGAAGTAAGTGGGTCTACATTACAAATCGCACGTATACATCTCTTTTGTGCGATGAAAGCTCTTTCGAGATGCACCGAGTTTCCCCACACCAGTATACCATAACGCAGTATTGAACCAACATATGCATGATAAGCCTGTAATGTGGCTTGTCTACTTGTTAGGTTAGATAAGCGCCATAGAACATAAGCAAACTTACAGAGTTTTCCACATATCTTATCAATATGATTAATCCAGGAACACCTCTCATCTAGATCTATCCCAAGAAAAGTCATACTATCTGATTGTTGTATTTGTTTATCTTTATAAGTGATGTTTAAGTCTATTTCAATCCAGTTTCTGTTACGAAATTGTACATATTTGGTTTTATCTATGTTAGGTTTAAGGTTATTCTTTTCCATCCAAGTTATTACTTTGCTTACGGTACTATTTATTTCTTCATTATAGTTTTCTTTATTTTTAGGGATAATTACGGCCACATCGTCTGCAAAGAGTATGCAGGGATGATCAGTTACTTCGGTCAGGTCATTGATATATATCAGAAAAAGTGGGGGGCCTAAAATACTGCCCTGTGGAACGCCTGTGCAATTGTAACCTAATTTGGATTTAAATGACATTTCACCGTTTTGATTTGGTTTATCCACAGTAATTTCTACAAATTGCGGTCTGTTTGTAAGGTAACTTTCTACCCATGTATTTGCTTTACCGCGTATTCCATATTTATCACATTTTTTTAGTAGTAGGTCGTGCGATACAAAGTCAAAGGCTTTTGACATGTCAAAGAATACAACAGTTGTCGGGATTTTCTGGTCAATGTTTTTAGTAACTATATTAATTAAATTAAATGCCGCTGTAGTTGTCGATTTCCTTTTTTGGAATCCTTGTTGTTCATGTTTCAAAATTTGGAACTTATCGATAAAATTTACTAATCACGCATGCATGGCCTTTTCGTAAACTTTCGCTAAAATAGGCAAGAGGGCTATCGGTCTGTAATTATCAACAAGTTTTTTATTGCCTTTTTTATGTATTGGTTTAATAGTTGTAATTTTCAATTTCTCAGGAAACACTCCCGTGAATAACGATAAGTCTATTAGATGTGCTAGTACCGGAGTAATAATAGGGCCTATGTATTTTATAATTTTTGTAGGTATTTGATCATAGCCTGTTGAGTTTGTATCCCTGAGTGATTTTATTACTTTTTGTATTTCGCCATCATTAGTCGGCATTAAAAACATACTAGAATTATTAGGATCAATGTCATAATTATTAGTTTTAATGTCAAAATCTTTGTTAGTCAAATTGATAAAATAGTCATTTACATAATTGGCAATGTCCGTGGGGTTTGTTAGTGGTCCGGTTTCAGTTTCTATCTCCTTTATATTTGATTCCTGAACTTGATTATTATTGGAATTGTATTTAATTAAGTCCAATGACGCCTTACATTTATTTGTAGCCCTGGTTATGTAACTTGTATAATGGTTTTTTTGTGCTTTTTGTATACATTTTTTAAGTAACTTATTATAGTTTAAGTATTTTAGTTTACTGCCTTTGTCAGATGAGAAGTAGTATTTAAAGCGCAAGCTCCTTTTGGTTTTAGCTGATTTTTTTATACCTTTGGAAATCCATTTCGTATATTTTTTCACTAGGTTGATTTTGATCCCAATTTTAGGGAAGCACAAATCAAAGAACAAGACGAGTGTTTCGTGAAAGTCATTAAACGCAGTGTTAGCTTCCTGATTAGAAAATATTTCTGTCCATTTTAAATTTGACATACAGCTAAAGAACTTTTCTTTATTTTCTGTGCTAAAATCACGCTTATAAATTGTGCGAAAGCGTAGAGGTGGAACTTTATTGTCTATTTGTATGGATATCATCTGAGCTGTTTCATGGTCTGACAGTCCCAGTGGTATAACCTCACATATTGCATCTTTACAGTTACTTATTATTTGGTCCAGACATGAATTTCTTCTCGTTGGTTGTTTTATATGCAGCATTAAGCCGAAATTATTTACAATTCTAGTTAATTCGTCTATGCATTTTTTATTTCTATCGATTTTTTTGCTCAAAATATCGATGTTAAGGTCACCTACTATCACTAATTGTTTTTTTGATTTGTTTCGAAGATTACACAACATCACTTCTAAATTACGTAGGAAAACAAAGGGGTTTGAGCTTGGCGTACGATATAAGGCTATTACTACAATGTTATATTGTATGAGTTCAATTCCACAACACTCAAACTCTTTTTCAGACGCTAATTTTTTTAATTGCGTCAGTATTTTGTACTCAATGTGATTTAGGCAGTATATACAAACACCGCCTCGCTTTTTATTCTTTCTTGAGTACCAGTCTCCTAATTTGTAGTCATTTAAGGTAACGCTGCTCTCCTCACCTGCCTTAATAAAAGTCTCGGTCAAGCATACTACATCAATAAGCAACCCTTCATCTAGAAACGAGTCGATAGCAATTTCTAAGAGTTCTCTTTTACTTCTTAAGCCTGCAATATTTTGATGAAGAACATTTAATGAGTGGCAATTAGTTCCGTCAATGTAATTTACGCCTTTATCCTTACTTAACTCATTCTCATACATGTTTTTTAATGGTTGATCACATAGCGTTTTAGTTTTAAGTAAAGTTTTACTAGTATCTACGAAAAAAGGTATTATTTGGGGTGCTTTTATTGTTATATGATCTTGTTGGTCTGTACTTAAGCTTTGTGTCTAGGTTTGTAGTAACATATGTGGACAAATCGGAGCATTTCGACTGAGCAGTTGATTTATTGTTGAAGTTTAAATATTTATTTTTATAATCAATTGTGTCGATCAGAACATTCAGTTTATGACAAGTATTGCTATGAGTACGTAAGAAGTAACAATTTTCATTATTATTACATATTAGTTCTAGATTATTATTCAGTAACTTTTCATTTAGATATTTATTTTCCAATACACTTAGCACTATAATTGGACAACTATTATATTTCTTTATAAACATATATAATTCATTTAACATAGTAGTAGGGTTGTAGTCATTTTCTCCTACACAAATAATAATTTTATCATAAGGCTTACATGTTAATTCCGTGTTTAACAGTTGCTTAGCGATTGCATAGTATTTTATCATTCCTTCTGCGCAGTACCTTTCGTATGAGCTATTAGATCTCAAGTCAAGTAGGCGTGTAGTTAAACCCGTAATTTGGGTTCCAAGGATATGCATTTTCCTCTTCAGATAATTATTTTTGGTTATAAGATATGAAGTATCAGTTGAAATAAATTCTTTATTGTTATGCTGCATGGTAGGATGGTTACATACCGCGTTTATCTTCTTGAGTTTTGGTTGTTCCTCCGTATTTAGTGTAGTAGTACCACTGGTTAAGATGGATTTTTGAGTCTCATTTTGTAGTGTGTTGGTAGATTTCCTTCCTATTTCAGGTTCCTGTTGCAGTTGGGAGGCTAAAGTCTTTGATTCGTTTAGGTGTTTGGATTTTCGCTTCGGGGTACTAATTTTTGATGAACATATTTTAGTTAAACTATTAATTTTGGTTTCTCGATTCTGTAGTCTTTTCTCTAAATCTATTTTTCCTAGTATTAAGTTTTCAATTTCCTTATGCGCACTCTCTAGCTTTTCCTTTAAATCTCTGACAGTTTCCTGTAAATCAGTAATTTCTTGGCCATCCCATGTAGATAAGTCGGGTAAACTTCTTCCCAGGGCATGAGAGTCGGTGGATAGGAAAGAATTATCTCCAAAACTTGTTATCGAGGCATTTAAATTAGTAACTCTTCTTCTTAATGTAATATTATCATTCATGTTTTCCATGATAGCAGTGTATAGTCAGCGCCCTCTGGTGTTTGACTGCAAACGTGGCGTCACCTGACGCGAGGACCGGAAAACTTTTTGTCCGATCGATCACTCGATTCACGGCAGTGATGAGTTGTAATAAGATACTAGTAGCGCCACCTATCATATGACGATGAGGTTCGATGAATATCAATGGTCGTGATAGCCATTTCTATTGCTAAGTGTAAAATCCCTTGGCTACTCGTCATTTCGTCATTATTTTCGCCTTTATTTTTGAAGTCATTGGTCACTGTACAGGGTGGCAGAGACAAAGACGCGAAACCTCTAAAAAAAAAAATCTGCTGTCTCATAGAAAAGTTACAGCAGACTTTTTTAAAATAACCGACGAAATATTTCAACGCAGGGATTTCAGAATCATGTGCTGAATCCATGGTAACAGTTTTCGCATCATTGTCCCTGCCACCCTGTATTCGCTTAGCAATTTGTTTTTAAGTATTCACACATAACTTTATTGCTTGCAGTACCCTGAATACATCTGGTCGGAGGAGTACCAGTGCGTACTGATCTCAGAACACTTCAAGGCGTTCGACCACCTGCGGAAGGCAGGCTTCTTCGCCGGAGAGTTCATATGGAACTTTGCTGACTTCAAAACCCCGCAGTGTAAGTATATTATATAGTTATTACTTATTATGAACAACTTTTCAATGAACATTTTTTGACACCTTAGACGTAAAGGGGGATTCACAGGGCGCCGTTCTTGCGCTTTTGTATAGGTACCTATCCATGATGGATAGAATCGACCTTTGTTTTGTGGTATACTCTGCCATAACATATTTTCTAGAACTTTTCACTATAAGATCAACTCGAAAATCATTTCTTCCAATGGTGTTAGCATTTAACAACACTTTCAAGGTACATTGTCTTTAAAATTTTGTTGCTGCTGTCTAGGAATGAACTGGCAGAAAGTTTCACAGATAGTATTATGCCCTGCTAAGCCGAAAGGCGCTATCTCAATCGGAGTAAGTTTTGAGACAATTGAGTTTTTGTAAAATGTAATTTAAGGAAACATAAGAATATAAAAAAACTTCTTAGTGGTTTTTTAAATGTTTAAGTTAGATAGCGCTATTTGGCTTATACCATTAGATGCGCAATTGTTATAGCTATTGAAGGGTATAAAAAAAAACTAAAAGGCCGTATCTCAGAGATAGCGTCTTTCGGCTTAGCAGGGTAGTATTGTGATTGGCTTGTTCTTACTTAGGGAGGGTAGGCAAAGGCCCTCAGCGTCGTCGAGACCGCCTGCAGCCACACATTCGACACCTCAAGTGGTTGCGCTGTAAGCGACTGCGATCCTTCCTTATGATGATATTATTGAATGATGAATTGTAAACTAGGGTGGCGGTGTATGAACTTGTAATGCCTGTGATCGGGATGCATGGTGTTTGCAAGTCAGAATGAACTGAAATTGCATGGTTACAAAGTTCCACTGGAAAAAACAATAAGCCCAGGCCGCACGGGCGATTTTTCCCGCGGCGATTTATTTCGTGCACTAGATTTTCATTGCTCTGCTTAGCGCCGAGACTTGAAAATCCAACAGTGTGTTTTTTCAATGCGATTTTTTCAGCGCAATTTTTTGAGTGCGTCCCAGCGTGTTGGATTTTCAACGCTCGGCTCAACACTGAGAGTTGAAAATCAAGTGCGTGATAAAATCCCGCCGCGATATTTTTACTTCCGTGCGAACGTGGGCTAATAGCCTCATCCCTTTCTCGCAAAATAAGGCTCCGGTCTCCTTCAACTTCAAACCTGTCAGAATATCTTTCGTTGGTGCGCGTTTTGCATTCAGAGACTCTTTTATGAAGACTCGTCACCATGTCGCCACAATGTCCTAGTTAATTAAAGCATGAACGCAAAAGGCCGATGCATCTTTTCTTGCATAGATTGAACTTTTTTATTTGTTCTGATGATGTGTGTTGATTGTAGTTATAAAACATTAATTCCAATTGCAGCGATAACCCGCGTGGGTGGCAACAAGAAGGGTATATTCACCCGTAACCGGCAACCGAAGGCGGCCGCACATCTCCTGCGGTCTCGCTACCACGCGCTCGCGACTTCCGACTACGGGGTCTCCCTCCCCGAGACGACGTACTATATTAGTGACAAGCAACCCGCGAAGCACGAAGAGCTGTAACCGCTGGACGTCTGCCATAACCATCAAATTGTTTATCATAATAGGTTTTACAAGTAGGGGAAGGTGGGGCAAAACCGGGTACTTAAGGAGGAAGCGCTAAGGTAGCCCGTGAAATTCGTTTTCCTTTACGTTTTTTGTAATTTGTAGGTCAGTGTCAGGTTTCCCAACTATGTTAGGGTCGGCTTCCACTCTAACCGGATGCAGCTGAATACCAGTATTTTACATGGAGCGACTGCCTATCTGACCTCCAAATCCCAGTTACTGGGTAACACGATACCCCTTGGTATCGATGATTTTTATGATTATGCCGCGAATCATATTTATATCAACATACAACCTGATACTAACCAGCAAATTACAAAAAACGTAAGAAATTTTGTATTTCGCGGTCTACGCTGACGTTCATGTATTAGAAAATCAACAATATTTTTAATATACTCGTACCTACTTTTTAATTAGAAACAATATTTATATTCTTATTAATTCGAGGAGCTTGTGGCTAAGTAATAACAGCCCCACGGGTCGATCCATCAGGTTAAGGTACGCTTGCCGTGGTTGGTCCGCGGATGGGTGACCATCTTTACATACCGAGACTCCTCCGTGACTCGGAAAGCACGTTAAGCCGTTGGTCCCGGCTTTCATTCGTGGATCTTTGACAGTCGTTACGGGAGTCAGAAGCCCAAAATTCTGACAAACCAGTCTTACCAAAGGCTATCGTATTACCCAGTTACTTAGTTGTGGACGTCAGATAGGCAGTCGCTCCATGTAAAATACTGGTATTCAGCTGCATCTGGTTAGATTGGAAGCCAACATAGTTGGGAAAATGCTAGGCAGATTGATTGATTTATATTCTTATTCATTATTTTATTTCGTATTTGACGTCGTCGTCGTAGTAGTAGAGTCACATTTCCCATGTTGCCCCATAATCAGGGCGAAACAGGAAACGCTAAGGAGCAAAATGAGGATACAGTTAAGTCAGGTAAACATTGTGCACAACTATGTGCCTCGTCATCATCAGCATCTACTCTGACGCTCTGGGGCTCCGACTCACGTGAGGCGACTGGACAACGAATGAATGACGCGGCTGTCAACTTGTTTACACGTGTGTGACGGGCACACAAGCTAGCTTCCCGTTGTGCCCCGAGCCTCATTATGCCCCACCCTCCCCTACATACCATGAAATTAAAGATTTACGGATTACTTCGCGATTAAATTTAGTTTTTTATGAGCCTGGATATCGGTTGTCAGGTCTAAATGTAGGAATTTACCTACCTACTGCAATGCCTGGAAAACAAACCCCTGGTATATTTGAAAAGATTATTCAAAAAGGTAAAACGTTAACCGCAAAATAATCCCTAAAATAATTTTTTTTGTAATTTAAGTTTATATTTTCTAGTTCAAATTTCACTCCAAACGAGCAAGCGACTGAATTTAGGAAATGCTTGCTCCAGACGATTTTGTGCCACAAAGTATGCGACCACGCATTGGTACTTAATAGCAGAACTTAGATCATTATTTACTGTCAGTAAAGTTTAGTTACTTATTGCCTATGAATTATGTAAGATAACTCAACCAAACTGGAGAACTTGTTTTAAACTAGATGCCTGTATTGATATGCCAACCGTCATTGTTCGTAGATAGAATTTACAATTTTTTAAGAACAGTAAGTAGGTACAAGAAACTTCAATGATCGAGAGAGGAATATTTTAAATCCCTTTACTGCACGCGTAGCATAGAACTAGCATAGCACCCGTAGAAACTTTAGCATGAAGTTTTGTCGACGGAAGAATAGACAAAATGACAGATTGTGATTGTTTATCTGTTATTTTGTCTATTCTTCTATCGACAAAACTTCATGCTACGCATGCTGAGTACATATCTGCGTATTGTAAAGGTAAGTAAGTAATAAAATAAATAGTAAAGGTCGGGTAAGTGGAGTTCTCGCAGAGATATGAACTTTAGTTTTAAAGTGTGAGTTGCTGTCCTTCGCTGGTCTCTCATACCACTATGGCGCTTTACCCACTCACACGTAGACTAAGCTCATGTCCCATTGCGAGGTCTTTAGGCCCACTACTTTACCAATACTATAATATAATAAGTACCTAGGTATAAAATTAATAAGTAGGTATTTTACACATCTTTTTAGACCTGAGGTAAGTAACATCATGTGAAATAGAACTGCCTTAGTGAAATGGTGGGTAAGTAAGTATGTAGATGACCTCATCTAGGTTTTGGATAAAGGCATTTAGTAGTGGGTAGGTACCTACCTACCCACTACTAAATGCCTTTATCCAAAACCTGCCGAACTAAGTGGATTCGTTGTTTAACTAATCTGTTGTATTCCTATTGTAAAAAGGTTGGTACAACATTGCTATGAAAAAAACCATAGGTACCTATATAATTATTTTAATTTATATTCAATGTAATGAATAATTAATGAACATGTAAATATTTATTGTAATGCAAATAAAGTACAAAATAATAGTGATTGTTATTTTATTCCCATACTACCTAACTATCTGGACCTAACCGAAACCGCTCGTCGCGGGAATACGCGATCGTTGGGTTCCTATTCAAACTGGTGCCAATTTGCACACAATTTGCCCTTAGGGAAAATATTATTTTGCAATAATACTAAAATAAATACTAGAAATTGTGTGCAATCACTATACTAACTCAAATATGTAGATAGTATATGTATTGATAGTGCTATTTAACTGATAAAATGAAATCAAAATGGTAATTTTGATAAAAGTCGTAAACACAACCTGTTACCCACGATTAGGTAGGTTAGACAGTCAAAACGTAAAATAATTTATTGCATCCAAATCACCTAGACCGAGACCTAGCCCTGGACCTATTTTCTAGAAATCTAGCCCTTCTAGATACCTATGTAATCGAGTCTGAATGCCGCAAAGCGGATAGGTAAAATAAAGACTACCCAACCTGTATTCAGAGACTCATAAACGGGCTGAAAAATCTAGGTACGAAAATTAAAATACTAGATTTCTTAGAACAATAGTCTGGCCTGAGGTTTCTTTTTGGACGGCGGAGATCAGATCAGTGCTTTGCCTGTAAAGTCACTCGCAAATAATACAACTGAAATATGTTTTCAGCGGGAATAAACCATGAAAGAAACCTCATTGGAAAGGCCGTCATTTTACGACTCTCGTGAAGTCGTGATGTATGACATATCATGTATAGTTATTAAAATAAGGGTGTTTGTTTAGCTACAGGACTTTTTAAGATATTTGAAATCAAGATTGTAGAACGGCAAGTGATTCACGAGTTGCCGTCTGATCATAGTGGACAAACGGTAACTTTTAAGTTTAAAACGCCTTTGCAAAAAGTACAAATACAATTCAGACCAATAACAACTGGCAAATTAAATAGACTCAATGTACCCTAAATAATAAATTAAACGTTCTGGGCCATAATATGGACAATGCAAATCAATTGTATGAGGATTTATTTTCAGTAGTGGACACTGAATTCAATAAAACTTTTGAAACTAAAACAAAAAATATTTGCCCTCATTTTATATTTAGTGACTGGGCAACTAGAGGTATTAGGATAAGTAGGGAAAGACTGTTCGAGCGGTATGGTCCGTTAAGCCTTACATTAAAACTGAAACTTTCAACAAGTATGTTGCTACATATTCCAAAATTTTAAGAATTACCGCCAAGATAGCTAAACAGTACATTAGCAACAAGGTCAAATCAGCAGAAAATAAAATAAAAACAGTTTGGAAAGTTATAAATAATGAAACGAATGTGAAAAAAATACGAAACACTTAATACCCTTTGAAGACTTCAAATGGTGCCATATGCTCTTGCTCAAGAAGATTTAAAGGGATTATCTATCAAAGTTTGTACATCCATAATCGAAACTATAGCACCATATTTGGCTTTAATATTTAATTTGTGTGTGGACCAAGGAGTCTTCCCGGATTTAATGAAATACAGTTAGGTAATACCACTTTTTAAATCTGGGGACAGTAAAGACACCAACAATTATAGACCAGTATCCGTGCTGCCAGTATTCAGCAAGGTATTCGAAAAGGTAATGCTCAATCAAATGCTTAATTTTAACACCAACCATATCTTACACGATCAGCAATATGGGTTCACCAAAGGACGTTGTACGACTGACGCCGGTGTCACCTTATTAAAACATATTTACAGCGTGGGAGGAGGCCCAAGATGCCATAGGATTTTTTTGTGACCTCTCCAAAGCATTTGACTGCGTAAATCATGAAACCTTACTCTTGAAACTTGAGCATTACGGACTAGGTAAACTTGCGCTTAGTTTGGTAAAATCTTATTTAAATGATAGACAACGGCAAGTTCAAATTAATGGTATCAATTCACTCGGTTTAAAAGTAAAAATGGGTGTTCCACAATTGTATTATCTTGTCACAGTCATTACGTGCCAGCAGCTGCCGACTATTTCTATTTTGTGCTCGTTATTGTATTTAAATCTATTGTGTTTTATTTTCTTGTTCAAATGAGTTATTATCTTTTTTTATAGGCACGTGTTTCTGTGACAACTAAACTTATTTTTCTTACTTTCTCCTTTTTTTGAAGTCGGTTAAAAAGAGCGCGACGATCGTACTCATACGACTATAGCTTTTGTTTAGGACGCGATCAAAGACTACAATTTATTTATAGGGTCGCGACATCACTTTCTGTATAAATTAAAATTCATGTAGATTGATAAGTGGATTCATGAAGCGTCCTTTAGTTATTGCCATTGAGATCTTCGATCAACTTAGAGTTAGAGTATATTCAATAATGCATTATTGATCTTAGGCCCGTATTAATAAACGTCCCTCAACAACGTACTTAAGTGCGCTATCATTTGATACGCCATTATTACGATATCAGCATCTCAAGATCATTGCTAATTAATAAACACATGAGTACAGTATCTCAGTTACCAAGATCAGCTCCTCAATGCGCTGTACTTGATGCCGATCTCGTGAACGATTACACATACATTGACCGAAGTTTAGAATAACATTCATCACGTTTCGTTATTGTTATGTCGTAAGATTTATTGAAACACTTGTATTTTGTTAATAAAAATATGAATAGCGCTGTATCACGTTATAAAATTGTTGTATTCCCAAGAAAACCTTAAATTGTTAAAAATGTTGTATAATTATTTCTAAATATGACAGAAATGCTTACTACTCAACTTAGCAGGTACAAATAACATAACGCAATAAAGCGTCTGGAGGGTCAAGGACGAGTCTCAAAAAAAGGATGAAATAATATAAATTTATTAGATTACTTTTTCATATGAATACTCGTATATTGGGTTTGTTTCTAATAATATTAGATTAATTGGTTTATAAGGTACCTACTTTTAAAATTTATTTATTTATTAAACTTTATGCAACTAAATAAGTGGCGGACAACATATGCGGATTTAATGTCTTTATGTGTTACATCCTTACATCTATATAAATAGTAATAAAATAAATGATACTTAAATAAATGTACTTACAATATTTACATTGGTAGGTAGTACCTGAAATGATGCTGTAGCATAAAACTTAAAGATAATATGACGACTATTTCTGGGGAAATTAAAAGACCTCTGTTACTGTATACAACACGGACTCTTGATAAAATATGATTGTTTGAAAAAAAAAATACACTTTTAACTCAAAAGGATTTGAGGTCGCCCTTATGTATATTTTTGCTAAACGATATCGCAATGGCCATAAAATATCGTCATAGTACCTACTCTATTTGATCGTAATAATTAATTTCACCCAAAATATTTTCAAAATCCACGTTTCGCGCTACTAATCACGACCTCAAGTCGCGTACTGCCTACACTCAGGTTTTAGCATGTTGAGTACACTCACCTATTGTATACTTAAGTGTCGAGTTTCGTTTATTAATCAGTCCATCACTCGGCTGATAACGTAAACGTAAGCCGTAACTTGAGTACATCAATTCTTATGTTTATTAATACGGTCGAGACCTTAAGATTGGTATCAAGTGCGAGCTCTTGGGCTGAGTAACGTTTATTAATACGGGCCTTAGAGCATTTACCCTATGATCGAAGATTGAGATAGGAAATATATATGTCTATGGTCGCACTTTACTAACCATAGATAATCCAGACAACGAAATGTCAAGTTAAAGTCAAAAACACGTGTTTTTGGACTTTGACATGTATTGTTTCTCAAATAAATAAGTTATAAAATTTGTAAACAAAACAAAAGAGGTTACTAACTACATTAAAATGAGTTGCATACAATGTGAACAAATCGCCAAATATAAATGTCCTGTATGCAGAGAGCCTTAGTAAGTAGAGTTGTAACAAAATTCATATTATAAATTGTATGTGTAGTAAAACATTAACGTAACGAAAGTTATCATAACATAATTAACCGCTATAAATGTGTTGTAGCTGCTCAGTGCCGTGCTATAAGAACCACAAACAGACTCCTTGCAGTCCTCCATCAGAACCACCAAAGCAGACAAATGATTTAATTGATAAGGAAAGAGAATATGACTATCCTACAGAAGACACAGTGCCAGTTGAAAAATTTAAACTATTAGGTAAGTACTAGCAAGCTAAATGAACCTTAGTATGGTAAAATCCCCCTTAATTTTAAAAGTACTTCCTTATACCATAAGCATGCTCTTTACAATGAAATATTCAGTTCAAGTTTTACATAAGTAGGTAGAAAACGGTTTATGTGGGTTTGATCTGTAGCCCATTCCGGGAAGTTACTTCTTTTTATGAATCTGAATAAATCAAATGCAATGCATAAAATTACAGCATAATCAGCTTATAATATTCCCACTACTGGGACTAAAGCCTCCACTCAGTGCCCTCTCACTGAGCGGAGGCTTTAGTGGGCTATAATCTACCACTTTGGCCCAGTGCGGGTTGGTAGATACCACATGTCTTCCAATTTTTGGTTCTAGGACATGGCGGTTTTCTCACTATGTTTTCCTTCACGGTTTTGAGAGCAGTGGTCATAAAATAATTTAGAGAAAGTAAAGTGCCTGTCTGGGTTAGAACCTACGACGCGAGTCGCGGCCGTTACCACTGGGCCACCACTGCTCACCTTTGCAATTGCAATGCATATAATTACAGGCATTAATAATATTGTTACTACAGTTTTACTGATTTTTTAACACCAATTTACAGAGCAATCTTCAGATTTGAAGAAATGTTTGGAGAATCCCTATGTGAGAGAGATATTGGAGTTACTGGATAAGTCACCATATCCAGATGAATTGATGAAGGAATACATGCAAGAGCCCATCTTCACAGAATTTGTTGATGCATGTTTGAAAGTTGTACAGCCACAAGATAACAATGATAAAAAATAAACAACTTTAAGCTATCTTAGTTTCTTAAACTTTAATTTCGATCAATTGTTTATGTTCCCCATGGTATGGCTTGGCACTTTGCTATTACTAAGTTGCTTTGCTTTAAGCCTTAACCACATCAACTTATATTATGCTGCCTTCAGAAGTTCAGTGTTTTGCCAAAATTCCACAATATGTGGCAAAAAGAACTGGAAAGGTAGGAATTAACTAAAAAACCTCCTTCACCACAAATTAGTCATGTCATGCTGATGGAGTAAATGCCAATTGAGTAAAAGTATTAATAATAATCATGGTAGGTAATAAAAATAGAGTTGACATTCCAACACAATTTAGCATAAAATTCATGAACTTGAAATTCGAAAATAAAAGAAATTCCTAAGAAGTTTCGTCTGTTCTCGTCAGACAAAACTTATTTCGTATTAGCGAATATGAATAAGCATATGTGAATATGAACATTAATATTGTAGGTATATGAATAATTTTCATATTTGAATAAAAGTAATGCAAAATAAAATCAAAAAGAGGTCTGTGAATCTCACCCTTAGTGACCAACTAATATTAAAATAAGTAATTAAAAATCCCTATGTCATGATCTGAACCAATTTACAATTAATAAAAAATAACTACAAAATCAAACATTTATTTCATGTAACAAGGAATTGTTTTTTAGAAAAATACATAATTAATTCATTTAAATATTCCCCAATGCAGCTCTCAGTAAATTTTCAAATTCTAACGATTTCTGTTTCTCTTCTTCAATTTGTTTTTCAAGCTGTTCGACAGCTTCTGCACAGTTGTTATATTTGGATATGTTCACATCCTTTTCTTTTATACTTTCATCAACTAATGTGCGATCCTTGTCTTCTAACATTAGATATTCTAACGAATCTATTTCTATTTTGCGACGCTTAGCCTCGACGTAGCAATCAATATCATCTTCATATTGTAAAGCTTTGTGCTTCATTTCGTAAATAACTTTTACTTCATGCAGCCAAAGTGCATTGCGATAAACTTCCAAAATAGATTTCTCATAAACAGCAAACCTATTTTCAAAATTATTCAGTCTATTAATCTTTTCGTAAACGATTATGTTCATAAAATCTACAAGATTATAGTGGACATAGTATTTGTTGAAATCCTCACAGGGCATGCTTATATTTGAGAGTTCTTTTGGTAGCACAGCAACTACTCTACATAACACTTCTTCAGGGTTTTCAAACCAACCAATCTGATTGCAGTAGCTACTCATTTGCTCTTGCATGCTTATTGCATTCACTGGGTTAAAATCCACTGAAGGGTCAGGCAATTTCAATTGACTCATAATCCTTTTGATTGCCAACACATTATCAGAAGTCTTCGCACTACTAGGTATAAACTCATAAGGTTTCGGATAAGGAGATGTGCTGTCCAGGTATGGCTGAAACTCTAATGGAAATAATGAATAATTGAACAAATCCTCATTTGTTATGACATTGGTTAAATTATCCACAGCAGTGTTATAACACTTGATCAATCTGTATAAATCTCTTATAACGGCATTCATACGGCTATCGTTTTCCAACCTTAATCTACACCATATCTCATTTCCAAGGTATCTTTGACAAATAGATTTCAAGTGATCTATTTCCAATGGTGGGGTTTGTGGGAATTTTTTCGCCAACCATTTCATAGCACTCTTGGAGGATGCATTCAATGATTCGTAAACATTCTGTGAATCTATTACAAACATCTTGTACCCTGATATGACATTTTTCTTTACAAGATTTGACAATAGGACTTCTAAACGTTGTTGAACATGTTCCATTTTTGGAATGATGACGGCGACTGGAACTACCTGGTATGGGTATTTGTGTTTGAGTGTGACTTCTATTGTTTCCACAAGATCATTATCATATTCATTGGCGTAGAACAGTACAGCATTAGCACCTTCAATAGCCTCATTAACATTCATATCTTTACCTGTCAAACTAACAGATATAGCAAAATCCATCAAATGATTCCAAGACTGTTTCCCAACATGTATCAGTGTATCAGACACTTCATGTTGTTTGCTGTCACTAAAAACATCCAATAACCATTTTTCAATGTTAATCTTTCTGTGTAACCATTTCATTGCACCAGGTGATACTAAAGTAACTTTCCAAAAGAAACATTTATCATAAGGATAGCTTATTTGCTTCATACGCTTCAACAGAGGTGATCTTATTATTTCCATGATGTTGTATGGTTCAGGGGTTGGTAATTGTCTAAGTTCCCCAGTAAATTTATAGCCCCTGTGAACGGCATTCATATTCTTTAATGTGGCATTTTCAACAAAACGCCTCAAATAAGAAGCTTCTTCAAGTGGAGTTTTACGAGTCAGCCAAACAGGTGTATCTTCTAGTAGATTCCGCCTTTTAATATTTCTGGTATATTGTTTCCTCCATACATGAAACCATTTTTTCATTATACGCTGGGTTAAAAATATCTCAGCTTTCAATTCAGATTCAGATATCTCATTGGACAAATTCAGCAATATTTCATCAGTTACTGTATTCGCGAACTGCATCAAACTATTAAACTTTTCCAATTCTTCTTTCAAAATACTTTTTACAGTTGGATCATTTACTTCATTGACAAGTTCTTCAACAAGGTCTGTTGATTCTCTTTCAACTCTTTCTTTAAATTTCTTTTCTTCTTCAGCTTTTCGTTTTAGTTCAGCTTTCTTTTCTTCTTCTATTTTTTTCTTTAATTCTTCTTGTATTCTTTGTTCTTCTTTTCTACGTTTTTCGTCCTGCAATCTGAGTTCCTCTTGCTTTCTTCGCGCTTCTTCTTGCTTTTTTCGTGCTTCTTCTTTACGCCTTTCCTCTTCTTGTCGCCTCAATTCTTGTTTCCTCATTTCTTCCTCTCTTTTAATTTTTTCTTGCATTTGCCTCTCCTCTTCCTGTCTCATTCTGTCGGCATTAAGACGTTGAATCTCGGCCTGCTTTAGTTCTTCGTCCTCATTTTGGTTAAAATCGTAAACGGCAGGAGTTTCTGTTGTTGCTATTGAATTTAATATATTATCAGCCACTGTCTGTGCTTTATTTTTGCTTGGAAATATTGAATAACTTTTAGTGTCCGAACAATTGGGAGGGATAATTGCACTTTTGAAAAGGCTTCCTGGCGACAACTTGCTAGTTGTAGCTTCACCATTGGCAAAGATAGACTGCGGCTTTACTTGATCTTCCGCATTTCCAGGTTTTGTAAACACATTGGTGCTTTCTGGCTGCTTTCCAAAAGCACCAAATATATTTGTTGGATGCTTGTCTTCACTTCCTGATGGCGGAGCAGGCTTTGCAAATATGTTACCGCCTTTTTCAAAAGCAACTGTACTATCTGGTTTTGAAAATAGATCAGTTTTAGCACCAGAAAATATACTTTTATTAGTAAATAATGGCTGTTTATCTGCAACTTTATCTTCTTTTGCTGCAAAAACATTTTTAGGCAGTGTACTTGTAAATAAATTCGCTGTAGGCTTTGGTTGAATGGGTTGCCCGAAAACAGCATTTCCTTCTGGTTTCTTGAATAAATTATCTTCTGGCTTCATTCCTTTGAAAAGAGGTTGTGGGTTTTGGCCTTTATCATTATTAATTTTTCCAAATATATTATGAGTTTCTGGAACTGCAGTACTTTCGAATAGGCGTTTAACTGTTTCATTTCCAGTAAATAAATTTGAAACGACGGTTTCTTGAGGATTAGAAAATGAGAATATTTTTTTTGTATCATCACTGAACATTTTTTCGGGAGAATTCTTAATGATATCAGTTGACGCAACTGGAATAGCAGGTTTGAATAAAAAGTGACTGGTTTCACTAGATGTGGTTGGTGGTTTAAAAATGGCGGTTGGAGGTGGTTTTGCCAGAGCACTAAATGTATGTGTCTGTTTCGGGCTAGAAGATATTACATCAGGTTTAGCAAAAACATTCATTTTACTTTCAGGTGCTTTCTCCATTACATACACCGCTTTTCCACCTTGAGATAATCTTTGAATCTCTACTTTCAGTGATCGTATGTCTTTGTTGCTATCATTCAATGTATTGTAGCCCTGATCATCTGCAGTTAAAGCACTTTCTTTTAGTCTGCCATCTGAGTTAAAACTCGTGTACAGAATGTGCCGACTGTATCCAGCATCTGGGAGTTGTCCGCCAGCAATAATTTCGCCCACCGTAAGGTTTCTTTTAGATTCGATAAGTTTTATAGCTCTGGAGGTGGGATAAGGATCACTGTCTTCTATAAACTGATTTCTATCTAGTATTATTGTTATCTCACCATCACAGTCTTCAGTTCTGGCGAGTCTGAGTCCGTAGTGATTGATAAACGATTTTAAATTTTCTATTGTTTCGAAAGCGAGTGAATTCATCATTTCTTCTGCAGGGTAGCGAGAACCTCCTCTAGGGGCGTACGCTTTGACTATTCTAGCGAGAGCCCGCGCGCGCACGTCGTTGAAGTACCGAAGCAGAATACACGCTTGCAGGTAGGTCGCCCCTTCCTTCACTAGTCGGAAGAATCTCACATAGTTGTTGTTGTCTATAGCGTTGAACACCTTGATGGCGAAAATTATAGGTTTCGACTTCTGTATTTCTATTGGCAGCTGCTTGATCTGTGACAACAATAACATAATTACATGTTTATAAGATCTTCAAATATTAAGATCATTTAAGTTATTCAAGTAAAAAAATACTGACCTCCCACCAAAAATTAGCATCACCCAGGTTAAGCAGCGCGACATATCCTCTGAATTCTGCTTCTTTTGGCTTTTGTTCAGGGCCCACATCAGTATACATATGTTTTAATGTTTGTAGACATTTGGTAAGATTATCAGTGTTTAACTTCTGATCGAACTGTGTGTGTTCGAGGTCGGCGAGTCGCGCAGCGCAGTGTGCATGAAATCGTGCGCACATTTCCACCAGGCATATGGACTCTGAAAATTGAAGGAAAATAATGATACAAGATTTGTAATGAAGGGAAAATAGAAGGTTATTATATAACGTTTGAAGCTTACCTGCACAACACAGAGCCTGCTGTGTTATGTCCTTCCTGATACCACGAAAACGATCCCACATGAAATGAAACCAATCCGCCAACGAGACCTGTAAAATGACCTGTAAATTATTTTGTGCCACATCAAACAAAAATTGCTTAACTGATCACAGGTTTCGGTCAAAATGAAAGTTTTGGTATTTTTCTTTTCATTCAAATTCGTCCCTCAGACAATCCATCTATTTTTTCTTAGGTCCCCAAAAATAAATATGTAAATATTAGTGACCTGTCGTTTAGTATCGGCGATCTCATGCAGCAGGTAGGCGCAGGTGCGCATGAGTGCGTCTGCGGGGCGCAACTCGTAGCACATCGGTATCTCCTGGTCGGCTGAGCTGCGACTGTACTGTTTCACGGCACGCCACGGCTCTAGTTCACCGTCAGAATCCAACACGGTTTCTAGGGTCATCACCTGGAGTAAAATATGGATTGAGGTTACAACTTTGTTCCCAGACATAATGTACCTATGTATGTACACGGCGCATATATACATGGTATAAAATGTAAAAAGACCCATCACATAGCCGTTATCTACGCATTATTTACATCAAATTAAGTAACATTGAGCAAAAATTATTGCTGGGAAACGATTGGGCAGTGCGCAATGTAACACACGCAAAATATTGTGCTTTTGGGTATGCACCCAAAAACGCAATGTCTACTGCCACGGTACAGGAGATATTTAAAGTTAAGTTCAGTATTTAAATAACAACATTTAAAAGATTTCATGTTTTTAAAAATTAAGTCTTATTTTTCTTTGTTGAGTTACTGTTCAAAGAATGGTCTCACCTGATGTTCTGCTTGTCTGTGCAATAACTCCTTTTCTGGGCACATATCTTGACAGGTACCAATCGTAGCACCGCCTACTTTGATACGGGATCCAGCACCACCCCAGGCTCTCAAAATCCTGAGAAGAATAAAACCATATTTAAAAAAAGAAATACGACAATTGCCCCTTTGTTTTTCGGCAATACGGCAATTCCTGTATTTCTATGAATGTTCACATTTTAATCTCAGTCTCAATCTGTAAAAAATACCTCTAATTTTTTATGATAAATTCTCGATGCCGATTGTCGCTGACTTGAGATTGCGGACTACCAACTAGGTTATTTACGTTTTTAATTACGGGAATTGGCCTTCAGTTTCATGAAAAATGTTAAGATAATAAAACAAGTGAATAGTTACTTGTCCCTTGCTTCTAGAATGCGCCATTGTTCATCAGGAGTAGCTGACACTTTGGAGCGTAGTTGGTGCAGTTCTGTGGCTGCCTCAGTGGTGCTCAAACTTGTTTGAGTGTTCACTACTGCTACTGGAGCTTCAATGACACTGGCTGGTTGTGCACTAAACAAAAAAATATTGTTAAATGAAAAATAATATTGACAAATAAATCAATTTTTCTCCTGTAAATTGGATGTGAAAATCAATTTTACACATCAGAAGAAATAATAAAATTTTACAATAAATTACATGAGGTATCGATCATTATTTATTTTTTCCCTTACAAAACGAAAGCTAACTACAAATATAATAACAACACACGGAATTAGACTGTAAAAGAAAAATATAATCTAAAAATGTAATGTGTAATTACCTACATCTATGGATTATAATTTTTTTTAGTTGATTATACACATTCCAGGAGTATAAGTTTTAAGTAAATTGTAGAAACAAAGCACTTACACAACAAGCTTTTTCTCACGTATTGGAAGTTTCTTTTTCAAAGGTGTTTGCTTCACAGGTCTGGCCTGTATCCTTAATTTTGATGGAGGAGTTTTGGGTTCAGGTTCAACATCCATGGCTAAGGACAACCAAAAATATATTAACACAATAACTTCAAGCAAACTTGTTAAATATGATAGATGTAAATAAATACAATCAGCATTTTATCATACATACATTTTTGACGAGTGACTCTGTATGTTGATGCTCCACCCATAGCTGATAATTCGTCTTCAACATCAGAATCAGGCACCCAGTCTGGATCATCTTCTTTCCTACTACTGCGTCTACGTCTGAATATCAGAAATAATACTTATGAATTATACTAAATTCAGTTTAGAAAATCATACTAATAGTCAGCAAAGAATTAAACATGATAAAAAAGAATGAAATATGGATCTCAAACAAATTATTTAATACTTACACCCTCATCTTACTGCGAGTGACATCAAACATGAACCCATCGTAAGCTCCAGCATTCAGCACGGCCCGTTCAGAAGAGCTTGGTTGATCATACTCAATGATACACATATGGCGCTTTGGAAACAGTCTTATCCTCTGAACACGTCCAAACTTGCTGAAGTGCTTTTTAGCTGCACTGGCATCAAATAGAGAGTCTGGGACATTTGAGCACCTACAAATTACAGATTGGGGTCAGTGGGTTGCTTAGGCGCGGCTTTTGGTAAGACAACAAGCTAAACTATAAGTTATTCAAAGATAGCATTGATATTATTATCGTTTGTTTACACAACATTTCATCAATTGTAAGCCCTTAAAATTCTAAGAAATCTTATTAGAACTCTTTGGCGTAGCATTTACTACATTACAAATTGTGTAATAATTGTTAATAATTTGTGTCTGGGGGTATGTCAACAACATAAAAAACTTACGTGATAGAGGTTTTAGGATTTATGATAACATCCTGTAACGGACTCTTCAGTTTTTTACGAGGACTTGTGGCGGACTGCATGCTTAGTTCCCGTACTTCTTCCTTCAATCAAAAGACCATCTTATGGTTGTTATTTACGAACATTCAAGATCAAACACGAGGTCATCTTTTTTGCCGTATTCAAATATTAAGAAGGTTAGAAAAAAGATATTAAGATAGGAAAATAGAGAATTTTAAATATTTTCAGTTTTAGAATGTTTATCTATATTTTGGAATAGACGCACGAAATATTGGATAAATTCTCAAAATTAAAATAATAGTGAACGTTTGACACTTGTTTGTTTGTCAGGAACGTTTACTCTATGAACGTTTATGTCATATTTTTTTTTAATTTTGGGTTTTGGCTACTGAGGCCTTTAAGAGCGTTTTTCCTAAAAGTTGGCAACGTCGCAAATAACTGTCAATAATTTACCTGTTTTGATGGCAATATTACTTTACAGAAATAAAAAATTTGGCTAACTAGCGAACTAGAATGTTAATAATGAGTTGCAATTATAACATTGAATTTGATGTTGTACCGGTTTTAGGAGTCAAAAGGCATTTGGAAAGTTTTCAAATTCTTTTTTACATTTAAAACTAAATATTCGGTGCTATATTCATTATTACATTTCATAGTCAATTTTCTAGTTTGCTAGTTACCCACATTTCTTAGGTGCAAAACAGCAAAATATTTAACATCTATTTGCGATGTGGCCCACTTTCAGAATAAACCTGCGTTTTTTACTACGACGAATGCTGATATATAGTCTAATGGATTATACGAGTACTCTGTCAATTAAATGTATTTACATGGGTATGTTCGCGCATCTGATAATAAGTACGGTTAAAGATATTTATTTCTCAAAAGAATTACAAATTCACATATAGAAAAAAAATACATAGATATAAACAAACTTATGTCATCAAGCGTAGTTTAGAATAAAAAATATCGCTACACATACTCGTAGTACGTAATTACCTTAAAACTAACATTATACATAATATTACACTTTGACTTTAAGAGCGTTTATTCTGAAGGTTGGCAACGTCGCAAATAGTTGTCAAATATTTCACTGTTTTGATTAATTTGCCAATATTACTGTGCGAAAATAAAAAATGTGGCTAACTAGCGAACTAGAATATTGATTATGAAATGCAATAATTCATATCGTTACACCGAATATTTAGTTTTAGATATAAAAAAACGATTCGGAAACTTTCCAAATGCGTTTTTTACACTTAAAATGGGTACAACATCAAATTAAATGTTATAATTGCAATTCATTATTAATATTCTAGTTCGCTAGTTAGCCACATTTCTTATTTATAGTCAGTAATATTGCTTTAAATAATCAAAACAGGTAAATATTTGACAGTTATTTGCGACGTTGCCAACTTTTAGGATAAACCCTCTTAATAGTTTTGTCACAAGTAAAACAAATATACAGAAATGGGTAGTTGTACACAAGGAACAGCATAATTTTAAGCGGTGCGGGTAGGCTGCATCTTGACGGTTGTAGCATGTTTAATAAGTGGTAATTGTATCATTTTTAATGATGGACCTACTGTCACGTTAGAAGTCTGACATCTTTTAGCAGAAACTTTGTGCTTACTAGCTTTGTAATTACCACAACGTATCCAACGTTCCTCATATATTTTTTTTAATTATGAGATTTTACCATGTTAGCAGATTTCCTCGACAGACTATTGATGATGTGCGTGTATTTTAGTCAGGTGGTGTATCTAATTGTAAAATTGTAGATGACAGGCTCGAATATTACAAGTTTGTGTTTAATAATAATTACAAGTTACAAATTTGCCATGGTGGAAAATTTTCAAAATTGTAAAATTGTACTTAATTTGTTTTACATATTTTATTCTGTTATACATTTTCACTTCACAAGTGTAAGATTGAACGCATTATTTTAACTACAAGTTTACGTATTTTGTAAATTGTAGTATAATTCTGACAGGTGGTCTCATGGTTTGTCAAATCTTTACAATTTTGTGCCTCAAATAAAGAAATTAAAATATTATAAGTGCAAAAAAAATGGTTCGGACAACGAATATCTAGTGAAAGTAATGATGTTAGTGATGATGTATATGTGATTGAACGGCAACGGCGAATTTTTTGTAAGAGGATACACTTTACTTTTAATGTGACAAATACGGTCAACAAAAAATTTCGGGTAAGCAAGACTACTGTCGAATATTTGATAACAAAAATAGGGCATTAAGTTGAACACAATACGAAGAGAAATGTAGCCCTTACACCGACCGAGCAAATTTTAAAACTTACATTTTAAGTAAATTGTAACTTACAACTACATATTTGTAAATACTATTGTATTTACAAATATGTAGTTGTAAGTTCTTTACAATATTTTGTCATCGAAATCTATAGGCGTTTTCTACTGTAAATGTTTAAAACAGCATTTAAAATTGTAATAATTATTATTGTAAGTTATTTACTTGTTACTTTCTTACATATTTGTAACGTTTATTAAACAGCACATGTAGTAAAACTTTACAAATAAGTGACAACATTTTAAGATTGTAACGTTCATTAAAACAAGGCCCTGCACTAGCCTTGGACAAACTGGATGCGGAAGGCGGAAGAAAAGTTGTTGTGGCGTAGCCTGGGAAAGGCTTATGTCCAGCAGTGGACTGCGATAGGCTGAGGAGAGGCTTAAACTTCAAAAGTCCACAATTTGCTTTGCAACTTTTAACCCTTAATTTGATAAAGTCCGGTGTGACGGACGTTACATACAAGATATTATTTTGTTGTACCTATTGCCCGTAAAAAAATGCATTTCTGTTACAATCCGATAGATGTCGTGGATGAAATCATAAATTAAAATTACGAGTACAATAGGGTGGTTGCGCCGCCCGGTTGGAGACCAATAAGCTGAGTTGTGCTAACTTTAGTCTAATCAAAATATTCGACATTTACACGCAAAATAGTTGGCGACCATTTAAATTGGTCCTAAATATAGTCTAGATGTGAAACAAAATATAAAATATCACGCTTCCATTCATAAATTATGAAAAATTATAGCAAAAGTGCAAAAATTACAGAAATGCTAGTTTACGACCATTTTTCTCATTTTACGACCACTAGTATGCTAGATTACGGCCACTGTTAAAAAACATAAAAATTAAGTAATAAAACAGCTTTTATGGATAAACAATATTTTTTATTTTTCTCTTTAAACGCTTGTATTCATATACATACGCAATTAGTCAAACAAATCAAAAATAATTAAATATCAAATAATCATCAGCATATATAATATTTAATCTTATTAAATTAATAAAATAAAAATATTTTTCATTGCCCGATTTAACCAGTACCTGGTACAAATTTCGATATCCCTTTGGAGCTAAAACTATTCCAGTTTTAGGGCATAGAGAAGCCACTTTGTCCTATTCCACTCAAGTTTGTCCTTGACGATCGTCTTTGAAGGGATTCTTTGACCCATGGTCTTTGTTTTTATTTTGGACAGTATCCAGAAGCTCCTACTTCTTAATTGGGAATCTGCACTTGGCAACGGGCAAGCGGGTGGAGCTCCAGTCATAAGACTGCTAGCGAGTCTATTTAACTCCATCATCCAGAAGGCTACAACGCCCGAGGCGTGGAGGAGAGGTGCGGTGGTTCCGTTCTTAAAAAAAGGTGACAATACCTTGCTGAAGAACTATAGACCCACTTACTTCTGAGCCACGAATTTGTAGCTGTTCTCGAGAGTCGTCACGAACCGTCTCGCCCTCCTGGCGGACGATTCGAGACGGTTCGTGACGACTTGACGAGTTCCAGCCACCAGAACAAGCCGGATTTCGAAAAGGCTTTAGTTCCGTAGACCACATCCATACTGTTCGACAAATTGTACTGAAGACCGAGGTGTCGAAATATGGGCAGTACTGGCCTCTGCAACGATGTCGAATTGACTGGCGCTATATCGAAGTGTTGAGATGCTTGTATGCCGCTAACACGATGACTGTCCAGAACCAGCATGAGAAAACCAGCTCCAACCGATTGCTCAGAGAGGCGAGACAGGGGGATGTGATATCCCCGAAACTGTTTACCAATCCTCCAAATCTTTTTCTTCCTCTTAGTTACTTGCTTCCGAGGGCATCTTGAAAAAAAAAAACTTATATACTTATATTACTAAATCAAATAAGCACATGTGGTCGAATACTGAACATACATAAGCAACTCTTCATTCTCATCTTTTTTTCTTACTAAATCTTGGTGGTCGCAAATTACCATGGTAATTTACGAACTGTATCACTTAGCGACCACCAATTTAGGACCAATATTTGTGGGTGAATTAAACAAGTTTTATCAAGAAAACATGTGGTCGTTTACTAAAGAATTGTATGTTTAGGGTTTTACAAAACCAAACCCTAAATTGTGTAACCAGAAATAACATATTGAGAACATAATAAGCAAATCAAAATAAAACTGTGCGAGTCAGAATACGACCAAGGTGGTCGCTTTCTAACGTATTATTAAAATATGCATTTCAGTAACCGACCACTGGGTTTTAGTTAAATATAAGGTAAAAATTGACTAAAATGCAATTAAACAATTGAAATCAGTACATAATTGAAGTACCCACGCTTCTAATTTAAGTAAAAAACTTAGAATAAGTAACAAAACTTACCTTCGAACGCAACGCGCCTTACAAATTTTTTGCTAAATAAATTGTGTTTTCTTTCAGGTAAAATACCTATATACAAAAATTAGAATAAATAAGTAGGTAAAAAAATATTATTATTAAATTATCATTAAAATAAAAATAAAATATAAAAAATTATCATTATCATTATTGCGCAGCACTTCCACACATAGCTGAATCAACGCGTGAATCGAGCGTCCTTTTTCTTTGCTTTGGGTCAAGCGGTTGGTGTAAAATGTAGTAAATTCTTATTACGTAACTATTCACTAACTTATGTCTCAGAACGGGAATGTTCCCGAAAAATTTAAAGCGTTTTGTTGTCACTCCTGTACACAAGGGCGGGGACGTAAACGATGTGAACAATTATCGCCCCATATCTGTATTATCAAAATTTTAAAAAGATGTGGAAAAAATTAAAAACAAGAGACTAATTAACTACTTACAGAAATACAATATTCTATCAAATGCACAATACGGGTTCAGAAGAGGACGTTCAACTCAAGACGCTATTACGGCTGTGACATCTGATATTGTTGATAAAGTGGATAGGGGTCATAAATAGTTAACAGTGTTCTTAGATCTCAAGAAAGCTTTTGATACCGTTTCCGTCCCAATCCTTCTGCACAGGCTAGAAAGCATAGGTATAAGAGGTACGGCTCTCTCCCTTCTTGAAACTTATTTTAAAAATACACAGCAAATGGTTAAAATTAATTATTTATGTAGTGTTGAAGAGGACATGTATTACGGAGTCCCACAGGGGAGCGTTTTGAGTCCGACACTCTTTTTAATTTATATTAACAGCCTATGCAATATGCAGATCAATGGAATCTTTTCATACGCAGACGACACTGCGATTGTTTTCTTAGGAACGTCATGAAAACATGTAAAAACTGTTGCTGAAGAGGGTCTGACTGAGATAGCTGGGTGGCTTAAAGCAAACCTTTTAACCCTTAATACCACTAAGACTAATTTTATTTGTTTTTCTACAAACCAAAGGTCACTGCCTGGATCTGACTATGGCATTGCGATTCATGTGTGCCAAAATAATGCTCTCTGTAATAGTCATTGTGGCTGTCAAACCATTCAACAAGTCAGGTCCACAAAATATTTGGGCATAATTGTTGATCAAAAACAATGTGAGCGTGCCATGAAGTCACGCTCACATTGAGCTCCTTATGAAAACGATCCGGAAGCTCATTTGGGTCTTTAAAACTCTACGACATGCTATGTCCGCGCAACTCATAAACAAAATCTATGTGGCTCTGGCGCAATCTATAATTACTTACTGTATTCCGATTTGGGGTGGAGCTACCAAAATTAAATTCCTCGATCTGGAAAGAGCTCAGCGATCCCTTATCAAGGTTATGTATTTTAAACCATATAGGTTCCCTACAACAGACCTCTATAAAGTTAGCAATTTGCTCTCAATTAGAAAACTTTATGTTCTAAATGTATCCTTAACCCTACTTAAGTGTCTACCTTTTGACTCAGCATCTCAGAGCAGAAGGCGCAGAGATGTGGCCCACTCCCCAGGGATTCGAACTGTCTTCGCTAGACGTCAATATGTTACACAATCCACCTACATCTATAATAAACTTAATCGTAAACTGGATATTGTATCCCCTGTTCTTATATGACGTAAAAAAACAATAACAGAATTGTCCTTAACTTATGAAGAAACAGAAAACATTCTAACAAGAATAAGCTAAAAAATTAAATAAATAAAAATGCGATACACCCACACACACACAAACACACCACCACACAGTTATGTCAGTCATGTACACACACTAACCTCCACACACTCTTATATACACACACACAAATAACGAGAGCTGCTAAATAATTGTTTAATTTAATTTATTTTGATTTTTTTCTATAAACTTTAACCTCATCATTGTAATAAACTACCACTTATGGGAAGAGCGAGACAGCTCCGACACAAGTACTATTATAATCTACTGGGGCTGCCTCAATTTATGTATGAAACAATGTTTTAGTTGAAATAAATATTTTTGTATTTGTATTTTGTATTCAAATAATATTTAAGGGGGTACATATTTGAACGTCGAAGATTAAAATACCTACGGGTAAAATGTCAATGTTCAAAATATCGAAAACGTAAATATCGAATGACCATGTAACCGAAAATTAAAATAACGTAAGTTTATAATGTCGAAAAGTTAGATAACCTATATCCAATATAATTATCTAAAATCTAATTATCTACAAAAGTGTAATCGAAATACCTACCTAAATATCGAAAGTACAGAGTATCGAATGTCCTAAATATCGAAGTACAGAGTAGGTATCGAATGTCCTAAATATAAGATAAATGTAATACTAAAATGTAATAACATGATAAAATGTATAACTAAATGTAAGAGGGTAATTTGATAATTCGGATATTGCGAAAACCCGGATAATTAGAAAATGGTGAAATAAAATCTGCGAGCAACTTGGACGTAGCGTTCGCCGGCCGGTGCCACGGCACCGCTCGCTTCGCTCGCTCGGTGCATGCGCGGTTGGTCTCAGTTGTAACCTAACCTAACCTAACCTATTTCTTCCAGTTCAAAATGATGAATGAGGTATCATGTGTCATTTGTGCTACATAATTTAGTGACAGAAACGTATCGCTGCAAAGCCGACTTCACGCAGTCTTGTCTGCCCTACCCCTTTTTTTTTTTTTTTTTGGGAGGGTAATCATCAAATGACTCCTCCCGTTCTGGGCGGAGCGAGAGGGAGTGTCAGACTTTTACTGACTAAAACCCACCCGTGTTCCTTCCGTTGCCTGTGTTCCGGGGCCGCGATATCCCTTTCGGTCAAACTCGCAACCCTGGCAGGCATTGGCCCTTACGGACCCCGTCAGTTGGTGCTGACATCTCTTTGAGGCGCGCGTGGAACACAACGCGCCGTCGACCCGGGCCTGGTCCTAATCGGACGGCGAGCTACCCATTGCCCACCGTCCGCAAGCCCGCGCCTACGGTGGCCGGAAGTCGGCTCGCGACTCCCGACGCCCGGGGCGTCTCCTGCGGCGACTAGGGGCGCGAGGGCGCGCATCTTGCATTTCCCTCGCGCGCTCCGCCTCCTCCTTCGCGAGCATTACTGCTTCGCAGAAGGAAGTGACGGCTTCCCATGCAATCTCGCTCCGGACCATGGCCTGAACCAGGGCCGGACGCGAGAGATCGCCGCTGCCGATCGCCTCCGTGAGGACACGGCGGTGCCCCGCCCAAGGTCTGCCCTACCCCTAGAGTGTAATTTAAGCCCGCGTAGGCGCGGAGGGGTGGGGCGGCCCGCGAGCTGAGGAACAGGTGGTTTGAAGGCCCGCCGCCGCGGCTGAGGCTGGCCGGCGAAACCGGTCAGCAAGCCGAAGCTGCGGTGGTGAGCGTTAAAACCATCTGCGACGATAAGCTCGCGTGGGGCCGCCCAAACTCCGCAGCGCCGGAGCCGTGACAGAAATATAATTTGTTCGATATTTTAACGAGTAGGGATTTTTAACGTAAATACAATGAACTTAGGTGTATTAAATGTTGAAAATTTTAACTTAGGTATCATGACTATCGACATTTTTAATCAGTCGATATTTTAATCACTCGGCATTTTAAACTTAGGTAGGTATAACAATTTTCGATATTTCGATACAATCGTTATTAAAATTTTCGATGGTTTGAACAGTGACATTTTACCCGTAGGTATTTTAATTTTCGACATTCTAATATGTACCCATTTAAGGCATACTATTTATTTCTATTTCCTAAAGAAAGGGATCTTTAATTAAAGAACCCTAGTCAGACAAATGGTCGGTTACCAGAAGTGGTCGCGAAACCGGCGCAATGACCCTACATTTCAACAACTTGCATTTTTTTTTTCATTTTATACCTACCCGAAACAAAACAACGTTTAATCAAAATTTTATTGGGAGATCTCTGTAATCATATTCGGCTTCTTTTCCACTAATTCGCGTCTAATATTGATCGCAAATGACACTTAATTGCACGTGCATAGTTGGCTAAAGATTGACATACTGAGCGACGCGGACTGCATTGTAAAAATCCACGTGTTGGATTGAGTTGGACATTTTCTTCATTGATTGCTACATCAGGGCCCTGTTAATAAA
Source organism: Agrochola macilenta (assembly GCA_916701695.1). NCBI lineage: Eukaryota > Metazoa > Arthropoda > Insecta > Lepidoptera > Noctuidae > Agrochola > Agrochola macilenta. Next base: position 15,250,263 of record OU753562.1, read on the forward strand.
CGTTACAATCCTACAATTTTGTAAAAAAAGACATACCTACTTATTTGTTTAGTTTTACTACATGTGCTAAACCTTAAAAATACGTAAGAAAGAAACAAGTAAATAACTTACAATTATCACAATTGTAAATGCTGTTTACGAAAACGCCTGTAGATGTCGATGACAATATTTTATTTACGAATAAGTATGTTTGTAAGTTACAATTCACATAAAATTTTATTTATTTAAATTAATTTAAACGAAGGTAGATTTATTTCTCTTGAGTTTATAATTTTTGTGTTTCACGGATTAATTTGTTATTGGTTTGGTGCATCACTAAAGTCATGTAGATTTGGAGAATAACAACAAAATTACGAAATTTTTCATTGAACGTAAAATCTGTCACATTAAAAGCAAAATGTATCCTTTTACAAAAAACTGGCCGTTCAATCACATATTCATCATCACTGCTTTCAATACTCGATAAAACGATTAAAACTATCAGACTTCAAAATATATTAGAAATACTTACTTTTCCGCCAATAAAATTTTTAACGTCGATAACACCAAACACGCGACTAACGTCACATTGAATAGTCGGTAGTGATGTACCGAATAGGTACCATAAACAGTAGAATTTAGCATGGTATAATAATATACTTCGCCATGGACTTTAAAATCGCGCGAATATTTGAAACGAGCCCAATGGCCTAGGTACACATAGTCCCAAGGTTCAACAGGTTCCCTATAGCTGGAACGGTGACAAGAGCTCGTCGGATGATGTTTGCGTGCCGCGCTAAGCGACCCGCAGTCCCGCACTTCGGCTGCAAGACAGGCCGTGATGTCAGAGACTGTTGACAACTTCGCCACAGTGACAGCGATGAGGAGAACAACAAGGAGCTCCTAGTCGTAGGTAGGGATGTGACATTCTACATAAAAAATCGAATATTCATTAATCGATTGTTTTTCGTAGCATGATAATCGATTAATAAATAATCGATTTTCCGATTTTTTCTAATTATATTAAAGAATAAAAACTATATTGATAACAGCTTTATTAAATTAAAAGTACACACCAGTGTTTTTTTTTTTTTAATAGGTAATCAACACAACATGTTCTAGAATAATTAACATGAACAATATTTATATAAAAAAAAAAATATATATATATTAATCACAGTTTTGTAAAATTAAAAAAACGGAATTACGTAAAAAACAGTAATTTAGTTATTTAAATAATGAAAACAAATTAAAGTTTTAGAATAGTCGACATAAATAAGATTTTTTAAATTATTCAACTAAACAAACAAGAAATTCGTGGGCAATGAGTTCAGGAATAAGAGCTTAGTAATATTTACACTGAGCTATGCCAGATTTATTGTACAGACGCCAGCACATCAAGCTACTACAATCTGTCAAATTTATTTAATAGATTTTCAACTTTAGCACTACAGCATAAGGTTCAAGGTTGATTGCGAAAATTTGACAGTTTCGGGTAGCTTGACCTGCTGTCGTCTGTACATACTAAAATGTTGACGCCAGCTACTCGTCGGCCTTTTGGTCATTGACTTTGTTAATTAAAAAAACTAAAAACAAGAGTAAAACACTAAACACTCAATCACGAAAAAATTTCAAAACTTTGTCGTTTCAACAGGGAAACTAATCATCAATGACATAATTATGAGTTATGACTTATTAATTAAACGAATGCCGCTAAAATAATACAGTTCTTTGACTAACGCCGTAAAGTGAAAGATTAATTAGTTAAATTAACGAACTGTTTTCAATTAATAGTAATTCTAGCCCCGCAATCCGGAGTAATTTCGGGGGTTGCGGATGAAATAAAAATCGGCTGTGCTAAAACCAAAAATCGATTATTAATCGATATTTCGTAATATAAATATCACTTATTAAAATCGATTATTTTGGTGATAAAAATCGATTTTTAATCGTTCTTTTCCATAATCGATTATTTTATCACATCCCTAGTCGTAGGGAAGCAGCGAGGCGGAAGGTATTGTCGTCGAACAAAGTGCCTATGTTCGACGACGATAGTGCGTGACGCAGTGGTCTCGAGCCTACCGATTTTTCGGTATTTCTACCGATATGGGCTCTGTCCTACCGAAATACCGAATTGCAACGATTTTCCCCCGATTTCAGAGAAGACAGACAGAGACATGTAATAATCCCGATTTTTCTACCGATTTTTCACTTCTACGTTGGCAATCCTTTTCATTTATGTTTTACGTTACGGACAGCCTATTGAGGGATTCCTCAATAGAAAGTAAGTACCTAGTTAGTTCCGTATTTTTTGAGGAATACCCTTGAGTCCTCTGAAATCTTATGAATCTTATGAAAACAAAACAGCGAAATAGGCTGTCTACTGAGTCAATCACTGTTCTATTACATGCAAAATGACTCTTTAATGACGCTAATTGTTATGACTTGGAAATTAATTCAAAGATGACCGCGGCTATGGCCAAAGAGTAGAGTATGATCCTAAAGATCGAAAAAAAAACATTATATTTAAGTGTGTTTGGTTTGATGTAAATTAGACTCTTAATTTATTTTTTGATAAATAAACGAATTTGATTGAACGTTGTATTTTTTTTTTGTCATATACCGATTTTGGGTACTAATGTACCGAATTTTGTGGGCAGCTCTACCGATTTCGCACTCTGACATTCGAGACCATTGGCGTGAAGCCACAGACCCGATTCTCACTTACCCACAACCAGCAGGCGCGCACGCTCCGCAGTTGTAGCAGATGTGTTGAGTAAATTGTTCTGTACTACTCTGCAGAGCGGCTCCTCCCACCGTCTTTGGGAAGATGGATGATGATTGTACTTACTTACAATTGTATGGCAGATAAATAGCTAGACTAGTGTGCATCAGCCTTAAAGATTATATTATGTGACGGCAATTGTGGCGGTGACCGCGGATGATGTAACTACATTCCGACGCGCAGAACGCGCCGTAGTTCCGGATCCGAAACATGCCGGATATACCTGTCACTTTCTAACTCTGCAACGTTGTTTTGGCAATTTTGGCCCACTAGGCTATCAATAGCAGTTGTAGTGTGTTTTCTAGACATTGTCGTGTTCCTGAGTTCCAGGCTCCTGCAGCATTGGCGCTCTTGTGACATTCGACTCTTAATTTGATCTTTGCATCCAGCCACCGTTTGATATTAACGCTCCAAGATAAATGTAGGACTGAACCACTTCGCAGTTTGCAATTTTAGATATGTTGAACGTGTTCTCGGTAGCGCGGTCCACGATCATCACCTTTAGTCTTCGTTGCAGTTAATCTTTAGTTTCGAATTCGAGGCTCTCCATCTTACGAAATAATTCCTCTAGATGACTTGCACTAGTTGCAAATAGCGTGGTGTTATCAGCATATAGCAGATTTGCAATTTTGTAGCCATCGATTGAGACACGGTTTGTCTTGTCGTCCAGAGTAATGCGCATGATGAGTTCGGTGTAAACGTTAAAAAGAAGCGGTGATATTATGCAACCTTGACGGGCACTAGGATGGAAATTGTTCGACAAGATTTCATCGGTTCGAACTGAAGCTGTGCCTGTTTCGTATAGTTTTCTCAATAGATGCACTATGTGTCTTGGCGTAGCCATCCCTTGTTACGTGCCCGTATGCAATGTCTTTGCCAGTTAATTAGTTGTAAGTTGTGTTTATTGAGTGAATGGCCGCTGCTTCTCCAGTTTGTTTCACTGAGCCTACAAATGTTCAGAAGCAAGTTTCACACATTCCATGTGCCCATCAAATGGGTTTGGCGCAGCATTACTTAGATTCCAGTAACAGAGGTTCCATGGTAAGTCTGGTCTCCTACTCCTCCACGGCCGGTAGTCCATTTCTCACCGCGTGTCTGGGACACGGCGCGGCGCCAGTTGCTAAGCGAATTGCTAAGCGATCGTGCTCTATTACGTTATAATTCCATGTTGCCTGTCTTGGGAGAGTAGTCGCAGTGGTTCCCCTTGCCTTCTGTACCAATCATTTTAGGGGTTCAAGGCTGTTGAGGACTTACGATACGAGTGGTTCGGTTTTGAGGCGCCGAATACTCGCCTTTTGTTCTACTCCTGTCCGCTACTGCGCCTACGAAGATTTGGTAATTTCGTGACACTCGTGGGGTTTAGACGCAGCATTGCTCGGGAAGCACGACCGTGGACGTAGGCAGATCGGACTGGCTGGTGGTGCTCTTTTGAAGGATTGTCACACAGGCGTAGCACATAGCATATCTCAGCATTTCGAGAGAGCTGACTATCCCGTATATATAGCCAGCTCCACTGAGGTCAGCGCCATCTTCGGCTGTACAATGATATAATGTACAGCGTCAGGTAAAACCTAACCACCCCGTAGGTACACCAAACCTTTTGCCAAGGTAATTGCGTTTTGGCATTAGCTCAGACTCATGACCGTACATTGCAGCGGCAAATGTTTATTACTGGCAATTAAGGGTCTGATTTATTTTAATTGGCCATCATAATTCCTTATTTCCCTAAACAGCATCGGCAATTTGCTTTATTTCTTTAGTTACGCGCTCCGGTAGAAAGTTTACTTATTGCACGTAACTATGATTTAGTATGATAGAGATTTTATGGCAATGCCATTGGGATATGCAAGTCTTTTTTCAAAGTAAAGTTAATTATTTTTCCCGGCTTCTCGAGACTCGAGAGTGTCAGCGTTAACTTCGACAATACTGGAACGGCAAATAAAATTGTAATGACATATTGGCAATTAGTTTACCTATTCTTACTTTTATAGGTCAATTTATTTTGTGTTAGTTTACGGCTTATGACCGATTCCTATAATTAACGAACTGATATTGGTTAAATTAAGAATCTTGTGCCCAATAATGAAGCAAAGAACTCATATCTTTGCGTAGTAGACCCTCCCATATGGAAGTAGCTCTCACAGGTAAAATTAACTTACGAATCTATTTGTATGCTCAGTTTGGCAATAAAAAAGGTACCATTGGTAAGCAAACGATTCGTTTTTGTGTATAGGAACCGAACATTAGTGAAGGCCGTAACAGCTACTCGATGATGACATATCTGATGAGGTATCTATCTATCCGCTGTAGAGTCTCAGCTCTTGCTTTTTGCAGATATATTTAAACAGCATAGTTGTAATAACCTTTTAGTATATTTTTATGATTAGTTAGGTGCAAAAGCTCTCAAGTCACTATGTTTATCGAGTTCACCGCTCATCAACAAGCAATGAATACACAGATATTATGATAATCCATAATTGAAGTAGTAGCTGTTTAGGCGTTCCGATGGTACGGACTGCGGTGAATCACCTCGTTGCGTGACGTCACCACTATAAATTCGGGTGTCACATTCCGTTGGCAGGCGCATGCGGTTATATAAAAGAAAGTGGCGCGGCCGCGCGGCGACCTTGCTCGGTGAAAGGCGTGGCGCAAGTGGCACAGCCGGAACTCGCTCTTCCCACGGACCGATCCCGCGCCTCTCGCCTGCCATGCCGTTATGCGCTCGCGCAACTTTCGGTAACCGGTTTGATGTTAGCGAAAAAAATGCACTAGGCACGCTTGGACCGGTGCCAGTTTAGAGGATTCAGAGCGGTGGACATAAAACACGGAATGTTCAAATGATCTGTATCGTTATCTACGTGAAAGCTTGTTCGGGATCGGAGCTATCATTTTTTAACGTCTTTTCTCTGAGAAAATTGGCAAAATGCAAGGGCACAATGTCACGGTCTATTCCTAGCGTTTACATTTTTTTTCTCTTTAGCGTTGTAGATTTGTCTAGTTTCTCTATAAAAGCTTTGGTGGAAAAGGTACTTAGTACTAGAAGATTTTTAAAACTCCTCAAGACCCAATAGTATACCAAGGACACCCTAAAGCCCAAACAAGTAGACATCATCAACAGCGTCGTCTTACAGTTTTAATACACTGATCAGGATCACGCACTTTCGCCTGGCGATGTCGATAATATAATCTATTTGTAAGATGTTGAACCTTCACGGATATAATAGTCACCAAGAGAAATCTGCAGCGACCTTGGATTATTACGAAATGCTCAAAGATGAAATGAAGATAATTTTGAGGTGATAAAATGAACTTGTTAGCTGGATGATACTAAAATCTTTATTATTGTTAACTCGTTTAGCCCCTATGATTTTTAGTTTATGACATCTTGTTGAGTGAAACGATTTTGTTTCCCTGGTTCTGAATTCCTACAGAAGTCGCACTCCATCGGAAATCCTTAACTCTGCCTAATGTCACCTTGTGATTTAGTCGGTAGGAGTCCAACATACGCCTCCCACCGTTTCCCTACATAGGAAAATCCATAAAGGAATGAATATAAGAACTTTCCTGCCAGTGAATTTAACTTTCAAAAAGATGACATTAAAAACTGATTACCTGACACTTATTCATTAATATAGATTTGCAATAATTATGACTATGATAGTGCTTAATGTTGCATGCCATAGAATGTACTGGATCTTTTGTTTTTCTTCTATGTACACCATCAAAACTATGTTTTGTTACCTACATTCTTTGCAAATAAATGATTTCTGATTCTGATTCCTTTCTGAAATATCTGGACATATTCCATGAGATTCCGAGCTTTTTCCTGAATTCCAGTGATGATAGCACTACGACCTTGTCGTTACAGCTTACAGTAGAGTTGATGGTTACCAATTATAATTCTGAAATTCTAGCTTGAAAAGTACACGAATATAAACGTTCAAATCTCTTAGCTATTGAACAACAAAAACACGCCTCTGTTCACGATTCTTACTTAGGCACGTTTTCCTGGTTTTAGACTATACGAGACAATACGATACATGAGTGTTTAGAAAGTGACAGTTTAGGTACCTACTAGAATTTAAGTGACAATACATTAAATCCGTAAATCTATGAGTTTATGGAATTTGTATTTTATGATGTTTTTAATAATAGGGACCAAGATGGGCAAAGATCTTGTAGATCTAAATGATTAGAAATGATCTAATCACCTATACTTATGAGGAAAAAGTTGCGTTGCAAAGACCCAATACTTGAGCACATAATGCGTGTGATATTTAAACATACATGTCTCTCTGTGGGTGGAATGCGAGCAAGTCTTTTGATTAAAACTCGCAATCCTCAGAATGCATTTTTTGGAGCAAATGTTAATTAATTAACATTTATATTTTTAATTAAAAGAAGGCTGTATTTGCGTATGTTTCTAACGAGGAGGCTTGTATTGTGCAAGTGAGACAGAATATAGCGATGTTCATAGTCGTGTTGGCCTAGAATTCAGACAATTTCCGATTGCCACGTTCGGTCCGGGCGGGAGGCGGCATCGCCTAGCAACAGATAGATTGCTGCGCACACGCTTACTAGTAAGGAAATTTTACTTTATATTGAACCCGCAGCTTGTTTATTTCGCAAATATTGTAAGTAAGTGAAACTAAACAGACATTATAAAAACTAATGTCCCGTCATAGTAAAATTATAATGATACAAAAAGATGGCTGCTACAAGTTAAAACCTTTAACACGCCATTCGATCAACAAGGTTCACAATTTAGGGTTGAAATGTGGATATCATGTAGGAACCAGTTATAAAAACATGCGAACATAGAAATAGTTGCACAGTCTGCCGCCGTCAAAGCTCAGAACATACCTCGTATAGTTACAGTAGTGGTGGCTCCACCACGGATCTGACGAAGTAACGGTAAAGACAATTTACAGCTTGAAACTTTACAGCTCGCACAAGGTCGATTGAAATTAAAAAACAAACAATTATTTGAAATCAACTTATATTACCATATTGTTGATTTCATTCAAGATATAGCACAATTTATCATTAGGTACAATCCGTACAATACACTTTCTGATAACATTATCTAATCAAGGCTTCAAGGCAGACAATGATATAAGATCGGATCGAAGGCTGATTCAGGAGTGGGTCCTTCTAAAATGTTATCTAGGATCTACATACAGAAAATGTCAAAAATTTAAAAGACAGGTCATACCAAAAGGAAACTGTTGGTCAAGTTATTTCTTGGAGAAACCAAATAAAAACACATTGGAATAAGCTGTGTAATGCCTCCAAAACTCGCCACATGCGCAGCAAGACTGCACATGGCAAAACACTCTTTTGAAATATCTTTTTTGGTAATATCAAAACGGATGTGCTTTCAACATGTGGTCTATTAATATCATCTGTGTCTGTTGTTGTAGAAGTTGGGTGGGTGATATTGAAGGGTGATTGTTGAAGTTTTATCTGTTCTAGTGAGAGGTTCACCTGCTTCTGTGGAGGTTTGGAACAATACGGAGCGGACGGCGCGTGCGGTGCGGCGGCCGCGAACCCGGATGCGGCCGGATGACGTAACGCAGCCTTCACTCCCCCCTACTCCCCGAACCGCGCACGCTCCGCGACAACCTCCCCCCTTGCTGCACCCACCTCTTCGTGTCTGGTCGACCGTCTGAGCCGACATTGCCGCGCTTTGATCTCATGTTAGCCTGTCTTGTCAATGCTCTACTTATTTAATTAATCCCTTATACGGCGTTAGAGAAGCGATGGTCGGTTCCTGGGTGTAACTATCGCAGAACAGACACAATATACAGTTAGGTACATTTCCTCTGATTATGGTGAGATAGATCGTTATCTGATAGGTAGATACAGAAGGGGTGAACATTAACATTGTTGGGTAAGAAGGAGTGTGCATTTGGTACTTGTATATTGACATTGAACACCGTATTAATAAGACAATATAACAATTAAAACCGCATGTTACCTATAGGTAGGTACAATATACAATAAAAGATGCACTCAATGAAAAATAACATATCGAGTACTTAATTCTAACAATTTCCAATTTTATTATCATTTAAAATCTCAAGGTACATTATTTCCATTTGCTGCCCATTAGAATTATTTAAGTTCGTCGTTTCGTAGCTCAATATTTTACGTGGCGACAGCGATAGTACGCCAGAAAATTATTCCGAGTCTAATTAGCGAACATGCCTCGAAATATAATTATTATTTGAAATTGTAAAGTAACGCCGGCTACCCGTCACGGTCTGTGGCCGGGACATCGACGTCCCACACTCTGCTTTTAATAATTTTTTTAAGTTTTCATTTCTTTTTATGACCCACCTTCATTTGGACATAAAGCTTGTGTTTTAGACAATATTAACAGTGTAAACTATAAAGTAAATAAAATTTATGTTCATTATGTTTTGCATCATTTTAATTGCTTATCTAAGAACGATGTGTTTTAGTGACGAATATAATATGAATGTACATAATACATTGAAGTGTTAATTTACACAGTTAAGAGTTTTTAACTAATTATTTAAACTTAAAAAACTTGATTTTGAGAACTTATAATCACACTGCGGTAGGCCGCATCCTGGCTTGAATTGCCTGATTTGTTTACCACATCCCGATAGATAAGTCGTTCCGGGACGTTCAAGTATGTATGTAATAATAACGAATGATATACTGTGACATTGCATAGAACTTTAGAATACATTGATAACGGTTTAAACGAAACTCTCAATAAAATTAACTAAGTAGCCCTCTACAATTTAAACGCAATATTTCTAGAAAACAAACGCGCCACATGCTACATGTGACAGTAGGACAACGGCTTGCTGTGACTACATAATGAGCACTATACCGAAATAAAAACAACCTTGTGTGTGATCACAGTGAAATGGGAACATCACGCAACCACTGTGAATCATAGCCTGCACGCTGCCGCAGTCACACAAAGAGCAGAGGTGAGTCAAACCTAGGGTCACTATCATTCTGGATAAAACCGGATTTATCACAGACTTGAAGGTGTTTCAAGTGTTTTTTTGTAGAGCCTCAAGGATGTCTGGTATCCATATATACGTGTTACTACTGCTACAAAAGAAAAAATGCGTTATATATGTATTAGGTATAAGCCTGCTGTATAGCCCAGGTAGGCCTAAAACATTGACTTACATTGAATATTAAACTCTCCCCAGTAAGTTAAATATTTTACACTTCTTGCAATGTCGTATCCTTGTGGTTCTCATCTCGGCAATGTATGCAATGGACAGCTCATCCTCACTCTTTTGAATAGTTTTAAAGGACAATGTTCAGAACTGTAAGATAATTATGTACAGTTACTTAGATTTTCATTTCTAATTCTAGTCTGGCAATTTTCTTCTGGTCTAGGTGATGTGGGCTTAAAATAATGTTCAGAATTGAATAATTACATTTCTCTAATAAAACTGGTGATTTATCCTGAGTTAAAAGCTATTTTACTGGAACCTCTACCGGAGCATTATGAATCATTATCTCCTGTGGTCACTCTCCCTAAAGTGACAACACCACATGTTATGAATCAAACGACACGTAATCAGCTTCCTCCTTACCGGGAAATTAAGTTCGACAGTAATAAACAATACCCGTCTGACATCATTATTTTTATTTACCGCGCTGTACTTCACCTAAAAAGAAGCACATTTCTAGAACATTACTCTGTTACCTGTTTTACCATTCCTTCGGACTGATCGGTATGAGTGCCACGTTTAATTACATTCTAATTAAAACCGCAGTTAGTAAAAAAACAACAAAGTTCGTTCTATAATAGCCAATTAATATAGACTCGCAGCACTGCGTCGGTCGAGATGAAACTGCTGATACGATCACATCGCTCTGTGAGACCGAGGCTTAGCCGTGAATCCAGCTAACTATGTATTATGAAAGCTAACATACAATCTGGCATCTCTATTCGCAATGCATTGATATATTTCTTTGTAGTCATTTTAAAGAACACCATCGAAACAGTCTATGGATTATGTGAAGGTAGAACATCGAATATGGAATGGTAACATTTCGCACGGTCGCAGTTGATCGCTGCTCACAATGTAAAGCGGCGGCATTCCTCAAGGCCGGTCGTTCCTTCCTTGTAGATATCATGTAGTTGTTATGTCGAACACATAATGAATTTAAATTACTGCTCCATCGTTCGATGGATATGGGGTCGAAAATAGCTTTCCACTAATTTCAACGATTATTTTAAATGCTTTTGAGGAAGGCTTGCTATGACTAAGATTTCAAGACCACGATATTTTCCAACAAAAAAAGAAGCAATCCAACTTTTCATTATGCATAAATACTCTTTTTTAACAGATATGTTAAAGAAAGCAGATAAGTATAGTTGTGTTAATAACAAGGCATCATACTGTGCTGTTCAAGTTTTGCTGTATGTTACTCGATGGCAAGCAAGCCGACGACGGCCCATTTGATCAAATATGGTCACAGCTGCCTTTGGACATCTACAATACCAGAAGCATTGCAGATGTTTTTGCAATACACTTACAAAAGCCAAATTCGATAAAGCCTGTGCTTAATGGCGTTGTAAATCATAATTTAACAACCTTCCGCAAAATTACAAGTATTAGCTTACCCGCGTTCCTGTCCTCTGTCCACAGCACTGAAAAGTTGACCGGGAAAATTTTAGCCCCCTGCCTGGTCGACTCTGAAGTGCCGTGCTTGACTGATGCGGAGAACGCCTGGAAAACGGCTTGCCCGAATACAGATCGGCCTGTGAACCTGTCCTCCCAGAGGCAGTGGGATGAGCCGCTCTGCAGGTTGGTACGGAACAATCTTATTAATACGTCCACCAATACTGCTGAGCGTGCCCGCCTGCTGGCTGTGGGTGAGTGGGAGTCGGGCCTTTGGCTTCAGGCGCTACCGTCACCCAACATAGGCACTATGCTGGGTGACACCACTTTCCGGCTCGCTACCTGTCTGCGTCTGGGCGCTCCTTGTGTGGCCCCGCATCGCTGTCAATGCGGTGAAGCAGTCGACTGTCTCGGACACCATGGTCTATCCTGCAGTAAAAGCGCAGGCCGGAGAGCACGGCACGCCAGCATTAATGACATCATCCGTCGTGCTCTTGTCACCGCCGGGGTGCCAGCTGTTCTAGAACCCAACGGCTTGGCACGCGACGATGGGAAGAGACCAGACGGAATGACCATAATGCCTTGGAAGGTAGGTAGGCCATTGGTGTGGGATGCAACGTGTGTCGACACCCTTGCGCCATCCCATCTTCCTAGCACGGTGGGCTGTGCTGGGGCTGCTGCTGCAGGTGCGGAAAACCTCAAACGGCGCAAATACTCCAATCTTATTGGGACTTATATGTTTGAGCCGTTTGGGGTTGAAACACTAGGGCCATGGGGTCCGAGTGCCCACTTAGTCTTTCAAGACATCGCAAAGCGGTTGGTCGACTCTTCATGTGACCAGAAGGCTGGCCTATTCTTCGGCCAGAGAATCAGCATTGCCATACAACGTGGCAATGCTGCCAGCCTTTTGGGCACTTTTCCTGTTGACAACGATGCGGACGAATTTTTTGATGCCCTATGATTGTTCCCCCCCAACCCCTTTCTTATATACTTGTACATATTATTATTATTATTATTTTAAGTCTGTTAGTTTTTAAATTGTTTCATAGTTAAATAATAATAAAATTACAAATAAATGATCTTAATTAAACAACCTTCATTCTCAGATCTGTGTTTTCAATCCTCATGTTAATATAATTCTCTGTGCCGTTGCATATCAGTAAAACAAGACATTACAGGGGTTCGACAATGTGCTTATAGCGACGTAAATCTAATATCTTAGTTAGTTTGCATGCCAATGTCTAAACCCAGTCCAATGGGACAGATCGTGCCCGGGCAACCTCTACCAATGCAATTTTATGCTGGGTGAATCGTGCCACACAGGGCTGCCTAGGCCACATTAGTTCATCTATTATTATACATTTTGTTTTGTAAACAAAATTATAAATGACCAAGACCAAAACCTCACTCTCCGCCATGGCCCATGATTGCTTATAATCATAATCAGCCTAAAATGTTCCCACTGCCGTAACACAAGCCTCCTCTCTGGGAGAGACAATTGACCGTAATCCACCACGTGGGCCCAGTGCGGGTTGGTAGATGTCACATGTATTTGAATTTTTGGTTCTACATGCCGGTTGCCTAACGATGTTTTCCTTCACCGTTTTGAGAGCAGTGGTGATGAAATTATTTATGAAAAGTAAAGCGCCTGTCTGGGTTCGAACCGTTACCACTGGGCCACCAGTGCTCATGCCTCATGATTGCTTGAATAGTCATAAAGTGCTATAACACTGTGACTAAAGGCAGAGTTTCTTCATAGCGCTTTCTTGGTACCCACTGCAACTTTTCTTTTTTAACTAGCAAGAGTAGAAAGTGTCTTACAAGAGACTGGAAATGTCGCATGTTGTAGTTTTCGTTTTGTCAATTCGCCATTTGACAATTTATACAATTTCAGATGATCTAATAATATGTATATCGACATATTATATACATTCGTAAGTAGATATACTTACCGACGTTTTAAAACGCTAGGCTTACAAAGTGTCTGTATTTTGATTTGATAAAGTTATCTCCATGACCTTAAAACATTGTGGAATGTTAATAGGCTAATGCCAGTAAATTGGCGATAGTGGGATTACTGCGCAAGCACAGAAACAATTAAAATCTAAAGAACGAAGTTTTCAGGAGGTTGGATTTCTTGATGTCCAATCATCACCACCTTGTTTTATTTTCCTTTTTTCAGTCTAAATATGAGAAGAAAGTTGACTTACGCAGGGATTTTCTATTCTGATGTTAGATAACCTGCATCATACATTTCAGGGGTTGGGCTTCTAGCAATTCGTGTCATGACTAGGTCCTTCCTCATGTCAAGATTAGTACTTATTTTCTCAATAACCTTTCATCATTAGTTATCATATTGATGAAAGCTTATTGACAAAATAGGGTTTATTGATAAAAGGTTTTGTAAGTTACGCATCGCATGTTTGGCTATGTTTTCGGCCTGAAGTGATTCAGTTCGTTTTCGTGTAGAACATTTAAAGGATACCTTCGGTTTGTTTGTTGATAGTGGAGGGATATTACTAGTCACGGTGGAGCATACGGTGGAGGTCTGCCCGGCTTGGGTGAGGCACCGCCGTGTCCTCGTGGAAGCGATCGGTGGCGGTGACCTCTCGCATCCGGCCCTGGTCCAGGCCATGGTACGGGGCGAGAAGGCATGCGAGGCCGTCACTTCCACAAGGACGTGACGGCCTTCCATGCCGTCGTAGAAGCGAAGCAGTAATGCTCACGAAGGAGGAGGTGGCACGCATGAGGGCGAGGCAAATTGCGCCCTCACGCCCCTAGCCGCCGCAGGAGACGCCCTTTGCGTCGGGAATCGCAGGCCGATTCCCGGCTACCGTAGGCGCGGGCTTGCGGACAGTGGGAAATGGGTAACTCGCCGACCGATAAGGACCAGGCCCGAGTCGACGGCGCGTTGTGTTCCACGCGCGCCTCATAGAGATGTCAGCACAAATGATGGGGTACGCTAGGACCGATGTCTGCCGGGGCCGCGGTAAAGTCCGATAGGGATACCGTGGCCCCTGGCAACGTACAGGGAACTGAAGGAACACGGGTGGGTTTTAGTCATTAAGAGTCTGAAACCCCTCCCGCTCCGGCCAGAGCGGGAAAAGTTATTTGATAATGCCCAACACAAAAAAAAGGGTATTACTAGTACATATATCAGATTCTTACCGTCTAATGGATCTGTGGCTGTCCTCAGCCTTTAAGAGCAGCTTAGGCAAAGCTTAACACGTATACCTATCATCTCCTTAATTGGAAGTATGCATCATCCCGGGGAAAATAAACCAAAACAATTTTTTTTTAGTTTGTTCCAAAACCTAAGAAACATAATCTTGTAAAGGGCCCGTTTTACATTTTAAAGTCCAAAACTATAAAAATTACGGTATGTGAAGATGTTTAAAACCAATGAAGAGTCAAGATAGTCTCAGTGTGTGGGCCTGTGGGGCTAATTGACATCCACGGGGAACAAGTCATTTCGTCTACTGTCTCAGCTTCTGTAATCTCATTAGTCACTTGGACAATGTCAGCCAGCCCTACTAGTATTTGCCAGAGCAATGGCAGCAACGGTACCCGGCCTCCGCGGCGGTTAAGGGCGAGCCCTGAATGCCGTCCGACTAGTTTCTCCTTTGCGCGAGGAATGTCACCTACATGCTATACATCTTACGGGATTTCATTTGTTAGGTGCCCTAGGCCTGATACAGTTCCATATACCTGATCAAACCATGTAGGCACTCAATTCTTTTGTTTTGTGGATCTGCTAGTTTCAAGCGTAGGGCAAATTATCTTTAATTTAAAGATGGTAAGAGTCAGTAGATCTTAGATACTAAAGAATAGGATGACAATACACTCCTAGTAATAGAAAATAATTAGTATTAAGTATTCGGTTTTATGCAAGAAGTTTTACATAATAGAATATAATGTAGCTAATTCCCCAAATGTATTACTCCTAAGCACCTCTTCGCATCGTTTTCCGCCGTATAATTTAGAAACATTGCGTAGAGTACGTTTGCATATCCATAGGATTTAATATATTCCGTGATCATTGGCATTCTCCGTTTTTACAAGTGATAAGAATGGCGGCATGCGGCTTATTCAGTGACAATACGATCTGGTTTCTGAAGTGGCTTCGAAGCTTGCACGCGTTGTGGAGAGAAATCAAAGTCTGTTGCTAAGCCGCTTTGCCTTCGATATAACTATTTTAGGCCGATATCATTATACCTTTTCAATTCCAACCAATAAAACTGGTCCTGGCCGTATAATATTGTGCGATGTAGTGAAACAATAAGTTTTCTTTTCTTTATTGGGTTTTCTGACTTGATAATGACTTTGAAAGCTGAAGTACTTAAATGTACGAATTTTACGATTAATTTAATCGATCATGATGTGGATGTATTGTTTGAATAAATACATAACATTTGACATTTTATTCTTTAAATTTCTTTATTCTTTGAATTAAATACAATTACCTATACGAACAAGTTATTGGCATGGCAACATACATCTATCAATGTGGCAGGTCTTTAAAAATAAGCGTTAGGTACATCTCAATGTTTATTTCAAACAAATTCGTAAGCATCGATATATTTACTGTGGGCAATCAAAAATAGTTTGTTCTAAATATAATGTTAGATTTGGCACGTGTAATAAGGCAATAACGTGACGTAAGCAGTGCACATGAGATGCTGGCCGGTGAGTCGGTGAATGATGGCAAGTTTGCGCACAAGACATAATGCGCGCGCTCCGTGACGAATCCAATATGGCCGTTTGGCGCGGTTTGGCGGTCATTCACCCGCACCCGACCGAATCTTGGATCCACGCAACGCTACATTTTGACAACTTACAGATGACATTAAAAAATATACATATACTCGGGGAGATAACTATATGATTCTGTTATGAGTTAATTAATTGACCCTTTATAAATCGGTACTTATTACTAATACTTACTGTAGTAGAATCAGGTAGAATCTTTTACAACAGTACAACAGTATTTGGTATTTTTCCATGATATGTGGCCACACATGGGTATCATTTTAGAGTCGCGTAACTAAGCCGTGGCAACAAAAAATAAATTTATAGTTCTTGCCTCTTTTCTATTTACTTTTCTCCTCTTTTCTCTTACATGATTCTTCTACATGACCAAAATCGTGGAAACCTTAGGTAGCGTACCTACAACAATATTTCTGTTCCTTTTGCCAATTTACTTCACTGGAAGCATTTCAAAGCTAGAGGATAATACATTAAAATCACAATCAAAAATATAACATTGACACACAACACATCGATGACAAATAGCTCATGCGAGTCTTTCAGAACAAAAATAAATAAAAATCTTGTGACTTCTTGGAAGGAATGTGGCGGGGGCAGGGTGTAGAAAAACAGTTAGAGCCAATACGAGGGCCGATGACGTCATCAGCCCTCCCCGAACGTGAGTCATAGTGGACGCCCGGCGGAGGATTTGAAAGTGCCAGTAGTGAACGCTGAGTTGAGATGAGAATGAGACTAATTAATAATAAGGCAACTTAATAATAAGGTAACTTAATGAGGATGTTCAAGCAAGACACAAAATGGAACAGTACGGACTGGGACCCAAAAAGGATTTGCATATACTAGGTTTAGATTCTAAATCTAGCCCGATTAAAAATATTTCACTTACCTACCTAATTGGCATCGAAATTGGCAGTCGTGGGTCTCCACGACCGCCAATTTTTTTGGCATAATGTTGACTAGTGATCAGAATGTTTTGCCCCGATCGATGATGGTTCATTTTAATTAGCACGAGTATTGTAAGCCAGTGTTCCAGTTCCACCTAAAGATGAACTGTTGAACTCAAACTCCAACGTATTCTCCTCTTTGAAATGCCAGCAAACCACTTTGAACCACCTGTACTATAGCTAATTAATTATATAATTTCCTTCGTCAGCTCAGTGCTTCGGCTAGTCGAAAAAAATTAAGGCATAATTTTCTTGGAAGCCAACAGTTTCCTTGAGTTGACGAAAATATAACTGGTTAACAAAATCGGGATGACCTCAGAGGATGACTTCCAGTATCAATTACTTTCTGCAGTCCGTGTTATGAAATCAAAAATAATGGCATGTATTTTATCGGTCGTCAAACTGTACCCTTAATTTTTTTTTGTTAGCCCATATTTTGTTCCACTGCTGGGCAAAGGCCTCTCTTTTTCCTTCCTAATCTCTATATTTTGTGCAATCTCTAGCCATGTTGGCCCCGCAAACATAATTAGATCGTCACACCACCTTCGCCGTCACCCATTTTACTCTCCAAAAAATATTATTTAACAATCTAATATGAGCGTCGTTTTCAAAATTAATGTACATTTTGTTGTAATTATGTGTCCACGAAACTTATTGGTAAAATAAAATAAAATACAGTTCGAACATTTAGATTAATAAGTAATAAAATAGCAAAAAAAATGGATATTGGTTCTATTGCTTTAAAAAACTAAATTTAATTCCTGTCGTAATTTGTTTCCCATACATATATATATATATATATATATATATATATATATAAATATGCAGGTTCTCGAAAACGGCTTTAACGATTTTGATGAAAGTTGCAATACCTATAGCTGTTTACGGGGGCGAAAAATCGATCTAGTTTGGTCTCATACCTGGGAAAATTCGGTTTTTCCGTATTTTCACCCGAGCGGAGCTCGGTCGCGACATAGCAGCATGGAATTAGTAAGTACGTACTATCATGGCAGCATGGAATTAGTTATTACTTTACATATAATTAGTATGAACTATCCTATACTATTAAATGAGCATTCTCTATTTTCACCAGAGCAGAGCTCGGTCGCCCTGGTACTAATTAATAATGCACGCAAAAAGTAAGTTAAACGGAATATACTATAAAACAATGTTATTATATTAATCATTTATTTATTTGCCCACAAACACGTGTCTCATATTCCATTCCTTTGTGTTATTCTTTCTTGTTACTTTGATATTTTATGATAATAAAAGTAAATTCCAAATTTAGTATGGCACATCTATACGTCAAAATAGTTATAACGAGAGGGCGCTAGTTCCTATCGGCAGAGCCATTTTGTTTTGTAACTGATGGTTTCATTTCGTGCGCGTCGTAAAAAGGACAATAAGAATTTGTTTCAAAGTGCCAAATTACGGGAATTCGGTAAGTACTAACTTTACAGATCAGCATGTCAGTATAGTTGATGGTAAATTATAGTCTAATGCATGTTTCACGAGTAACTCGGGGGTGAAATTACAAGTTTTTTTTTTTTAGGTAATGGACACGTTCATTTTGTTCATTTGTATAATTTAATAATAATACCAGCCTGTTACTGTTCCACTGCAGGGCAAAGGCCTCTTCTCATATAGAGAAGGCACGAGCATTGATCACCACGCTTGCTCAAGACGGGTTGGTGATTTCAGACATATATTAACTATATGTCCAGGTTTCCTCACGATGTTTTCCTTCACCGATGTCAGTAATGTCCAAGATAAACTCGGAAAGTACTCGTACATATGAATTGAAAAAGTCACATCGGTACTTGCCCGGATTTGAACCCACAACCTCGTGCATGAGAGGCGAGGCCTTAACCACTGGGTCATCACGACACTCATGCTCATTTGTATGACCATTGCTTTATTATTTTTGTGTCACGTTACACTTAGGGCTTCTCACAGTATATTCACTTAAATGGGAATAGTAATTCCATTTCTGTTTTAGGAAAGATGCCATTAAAGCCCTCTGAACGGCAAAGACGTTACCGATAGCCTTTAAAATCAAATCATCCACAAAAATGAAAGGACTTCCTTCAACTACTGTACTTACAAGAAAATAATTTGATTAGATTCGTCGACTTTGTTGTGACTTTGCCCTTACTCTTCATTTTTGTTACTTTTGTCTCAAAATAACACAAAATAAACACAAATAAATGTACATTAATTTTGAAAACGACCCATAATGAGGGCGCCTCTTTTGTGAACCTCGAATAATTACTATTTTATGGACCCACAAATACTAGATAGTCGACAACGACCAATTCGGCTCGCGCGTGGTTGGTCACAGTTCCAACCTAACCTAACCCGTTCGGCTGGGGTACCGTAGCTTAGTTACTGCGACCAACTGTGAAAAAAGGCCAGAATGTTAAAAAGAGGCTCATTTATTTAAAAATGTGTGCATCATTAGAAGCTCAAAAAGAGTTTAGAGGTTAATTTATTTTAAAAACTGCACATCATTAGTGGGTCAACTAGTTTTTAGAGCATCAGTTAAATATTTCCCAAAAACTACTACTATTTAAAATATTGTGAGGACAAGCCTCTCATTTCTTTTCAGGGGAATAACCCTCATTCCACTAAGATTCGTTACCACGAGAATCGCTGCACGCAAATATTCTTTTATCACCACTCGTCACTTCTTCAAATATTAAATTTACCTACTGCGTCTACAATAATTTTATTGATTTACGTCAAAAATAATAGCTGCTTGTTTTGAATAGATAGTAATTTTTCATAGAACGCTATCTTATCTAATGCTACATTAATAGTTTTGTGTTTATTTTACTTACTTTCACTATGTTTTATGCTAAATGATAAATGATTTTATTTCTGTAAGTGGGTTTGGACAAAACACTTTTACACGTCAATCATATTTTTTAAACTAGATGAGGTCGGCGTTTCCTATCTGACTACTCCAAGAAGAAAGGCCGAAACAAACTCAGAGGTCACAGTCTCTTTTAAAGTCCAGACATAATCTTGGTCAGATCATGTGAAGATCATGTAGATTGGTGTCTGAGATGGTCTTTTGAGGAAAGAACCACACAGATTGAGAGGACCTGTCCAGTCAGTGCACGCATTTGTCAGTGACCGTGCAACTCAACTCAGGGTTTAAGGAGCTCAACGATTCGACGAACAATACCAAAGAAAGGACGTTTGGGTAGGCCGCATAAATTACTTAAGCTGCCAGACCGTGATAAAAACTAAATAATAAAATAAAAAGGAATGACCCACATAGTCTTCACATTCACAATTATTAAAACAATATAATACTTTAAAAAGTAAATATTCATGTCATTGTATGTATAAAATTCATTAATGTCAATGTGTATATAACCCCAGAAATAGTCTTGGTCAGATCATTTAAGGACCATGTAGATTTGTGTCTCGAATGGTCTTTTGAGGAAAGAATTATACAGATTTGAGTGGACCTGTCCAGTCAGTGCACGCATTTGTCAGTAATCGTGTAGCTCAACTCAGAACTTAAGGAGTTCAACGACTCGACGAACAATACCAAAGAAAGGACATTTGGGTAGGCCACATAAAGTACTCAAACTGCCAGATTATCATTAACAATAACTGAGAAAAAAAAAAAAAGAATATGATCCACATAGTCCTCACGTTCACAATAATATAAAAAAAATATGTATATATTATACTTCACAAAGTATATATTCATATAGTGGTACAAATGATTGAAAAAAAATTAAAAATTAAAAACCAAATTTCTGACTGTAAAAAAAATTTAAAAAAAAATTGGAGCAGCTTAATCCCAGGCCTTTTTGTCCTCAACGTAATCTCTAATGGTATAAAACGCTTTCTGGCACAACTTACGTTTAATGAATGATTTCAATTTATTAAGGCTTAGATCTTGTACGTGGCTTGGAAGTTTATTGTTAAAGCGTATACATTGACATCTGAACGAGCTACCTATTTTCTTGAGCCTTGTTGTAGGTACTACAAATTTGTGTTTGTTCCTAGTGTTTATCTTATGGATATCACTGTATTTTTTATACAATTTTATATTTTTATGGGTGTATAAAAGATTTTCAAAAATATACTGAGAAGGCACAGTCATTACATTAATTTCCTTAAATTTCTCTCTGAGAGAGTGTCTCGGGCTTAATTTATAAATTGATCGAACGGCTCTTTTCTGCAAAACAAAGATAGTTTGAATGTCGGCGGCATTTCCCCACAACAAAATACCGTACGACATTACACTATGAAAATAGCTAAAGTACACTAAACGGGCTGTCTCTATGTCAGTTAAATTACGAATTTTTCTAACAGCATAAGCTGCGGAGCTTAGCTTTTTTGACAATTTATCTATATGTGGGCCCCACTGAAGCTTAGCATCCAAAGTTAAGCCTAAGAATACTGTGCTATCTTCAGGATTCAATTCTTCGCCCCTTATCAACACCTTAGTTGCCACCTGCCTAACGTGTGGTAGGGTAAACTTAATACATTTGGTTTTATTTTCATTAAGAAGTAAATTGTTAACATTGAACCAGTGAACTACTTTTGAGATCGCGCTATTTACGTCGTCAGTAACCAACTGCTGACGTTTAAGTTTAAACAAAAGTGAAGTATCATCCGTAAACAACACTATATCATGGTTATCCTTTATGAGGTAAGGCAAGTCATTAATATAAATAAGAAACAAAAAAGGACCAAGAATCGAGCCCTGTGGGACTCCCATTATTACTATAGATCCAGGAGATCTTTGACCATTTACGTCAACGCTCTGAATCCTATTACTCAAGTATGAAGAAAGAAGATCCAGAGCGGTGTTCCGGATCTCGTAGTGGCGGAGTTTCCTGATTAACGTTTCATGAAGAACGCAATCAAATGCCTTGGACAAATCACAAAAGATGCCCAAGGCATCGCATTTATCTTCCCATGCATTATCAATATGTCCTAAAAGTTCAACACATCAGTAGTAGAACGACCCCTTGTCAAACCGAACTGTTTGCTATGTAATAATTTATGTTTATTAAAAAATCTTTGCAATAGCTCTAAAATTAATTTCTCAAATATTTTATTAAAGGTAGGTAGTACTGAAATGGGTCTATAATTTGTGGGGTCTGATGTACTACCTGATTTAAATAAAGGTATTATTTTACTATTTTTCATAAGGTCAGGAAACTCCCCACAGTCGATACAATTATTAAAGATAAGAGCTAAACTAGGTGCTACAATGTCAATAATAGACTTCGCAACTTCTACAGAATTACCCCACAGATCTGTAGTCTTTTTTACATTTAAAGTGTGAAAGGTTTTAATGATGTCTCTACAGGTAATATGTTCAAAAAGAAATTCCGAATCGCAAACATTAACATTTTCCTTTAGCAAGGACTCAACAACAGAAGGTGATGAGTTTAGAGATTTTGTAGTTGAAATGGTAATATCCGAAAATAAATTTTCAAAGGCCACTGCGACTTGTGAATCTGATTTTATGATGTTATCATTAATAGATAGGCTGTAATCAATATTTCGGCTACCAGACCTTCCCGTTTCACTATTTATAATATTCCAAGTCGTTTTAATTACATTACTACTGTTTTTAATCTTCGAACTCAAATAACGCGACTTGGCTATACAACAAACTTTTTTAAATAATTTTGAATAATTTCTAACATATAAATTAAATTCAGCCGTGTTTACATAAGTCCTTTCATTGTACAGCTCATAAAGCCGTGTTCTACTTTTATGATGCTAATGTAGTTTTAAATTTTTATTATATACAACGTTTACAATTTAAATACCTTTGTTACCCAAAGATCGTTGTTGTTTTTGACTTCACTCTAATTTATGTGTTTTCCAAGATGATCAGTAATCTACACAATCATATTTATAAATTCAGCACATTTTTGACAAAAAAATAACGTAGCCATCATGTCCCTAATAAAAGATTTCAACGTGCACTTAGATATTGTGTTAATCAGATTGCTAGACTTAGAATTTATTTGATTGATAATAAAACAATGTCGAATACGTCATACCTAGATATATTAGTATGTAAGTAGGTACTTATATGTGTTAATTAAATAGTAGGAACTCTTCGTGTAAGCAGTACCTACAGTTTATGAGGACTGTGTAGCCGAAAACAGGTCATTGAGTTTACAAATATCAACAATAGTTTTCTTATTCAAAGTTTGTGATTTAAATGACTTGTAAGAAAAAATATCAAACCACTCAGAATCTACTAAGCCACCTTTCAGAAAAATACTTCAATAACTTATGATCAATATCTAAACAAGGTCACACAGTCAAAATTAGATCCTCCTTCGAAAGTTGTGGTTCTTACGTGACACCATGTAATCATACTCGATTATTCACCACTTCACGGTAATACAAGCATCAACGTAATCTTCGTAGTACATTGCTGTTTTCTCTACTACATAGTTCTAAGACCTCAACACTGAATGATCAATGAAAATCGATAAACGAAATAATGTCACGGTCGGAAATATAAAAAACAAGACACGGATGCTGTGAAACCAGATTTGTGGGCAGGTGTGAGTCATAGGTACGCCGATATATTGATTGTACTCCTAAAGATTATTTTATTTGGCTCTGTCCACTTTGTCGCATATTTTGGCTAGCTGCTGCACCCACGTTGAATAGTTTTGAAGCAGTGAGCTCGATACGTTAACGTGGTAAATTTTATAAAAATAGGTTTTCATCACGCATACAAGGAGCTGGTGCAATAACATCAATAAAATAACATGCGTCAAAGAATTAGGCTATCTATGCTATCTCTAATTAGCATTAGATTACATTAATTCTAGCTGACCAGTTCTTTATCTATCCAGGACGTAGATCTTCAACAATGACGTCTAACAACAATTTGTTTGATCCATTTTCCTTATATTTTACAAATTCTGAGGGCATCCTTTAGAAAGCCAAAAACAAATAAACATTCATGAACAAAGATTCGCTCTCCGATGTTAATCCCATAAAATATTCGAGATAACAAGTGAACAAGCGAAGAGAAGTGTTGATCTATTTTGCTGCTGCTATAATGTTGTTCGTAGCGAGTATCATTTGTTTGTTGCGCGGGCGCACCCGACGCCGGTGACTCAGGGGGCGGTGCCAAGGGCGCTACGCCCTGTCCCGCCCCGCGCCCCGCCCAGCCAGCCATGATTTTGCCGCGCTTTTTTTTTCAATCAGGTCATGTCCGCGTCATTCTTAATGTGTTGCCAAACACTGGTGTAGTCACGTCAATGACTTGCTCCACCGAACAAGCATTCATCATAATATCGTGAGTCGTGATACTTATATTTGTCTGGAGTTTTTTTCTTATCTGTTCACGCGTGTTCTATTGAGAAGTGTGAAGTCAAGCTCTTAGAACTGTGCATTCTGCCTCTTTGGAACATTGATGCGCAAGAGTTTTGATGAGCTGTCTTTGTTCAAGTAAGTTGCTGTTGTAAGTTTTTTATTACCTTGTATTAATCTTATCAGGGCTGCAGCTACTTAAGTAAGCGAATAGTTTGTATTTAAGCATATTACGAGTATGTGCGTCAAATGCCTGGTTTTCGTGACACGTGGTGAGACCTGCCTGAAAGAGACAGCACTTCTTACATTATGTAATGAACTTCAGTGTGTTTTATTATCAAGATAGCACCCCAAGTAGTTACTACGTCATTTTATGATTTGTTATATTGTCCTTCGATGATCTTGCTCGTCTGTCAAAGGCAGGAAACCAACACAATGCACATAAACATCAGTCAGTCATCGCATTAAACTTGGCTTTAAAATATTACACATTGACTTTCAAATCAGTACCTATCAATCTACATATTAATATTTAGCTGTCGAATCATAATTTATTAAAGACATTCTAGAACATTGTTCATCTCATGATGAGATATACTTATACCTATTTAACATAATGCCAAAAAGAGATTTTTAGCAATGAGGAATACCACAAAGGTAATTATATCATGTGTAAATTCCAAATACAAAGAAAACGAACTGACATAACCAAATATAGTAGTATATTATTTAGGTGACGAGCAGTTCTCTCGTACAATTGGATATGGAATGTAAAAGTCAAATTTTAGACTATAAATCTTTATTATTTCCTTAATTAAGACAAACCTCAAACAAAAGAGGTTTGCCACCATTCCACTATTCACATAATTTCATCATCATCATCATCACCGACATCCTTCTTCCAACTGCTGACAATTGAGCCTCCTTCCTTTTGCGCCATGCATCCCTGGTCTGAACGAGTCATATGAGTTACAAAATAAAAATTCCAAGTTAATCATTTTAATCATAGAGTATTCGCTCTCGTTATTACAGAGATAAGTATCGGATTGTTCACGATGTTTGAAGCAAGAGAACGTTGTTAGCGATATGAAACGTGTAATAAATTGAGTACCGCTACAGTTTCAGTTATGTCTGCGATGGACGGCGATATACGCTCACCTCTCGCTGTGTTTCACGTGGATTTTAGAATTTTCGTATCGTGAAGAGAGGTTTTTAAACGTCTGAAGGTTCATGGTTAAGTGTTGATTCAGAGATCAAGTATAGAAAAAAAACAACAGAACTCATGGTCCCATGACCTTCCGGCGCATTGAAAATGGCTTTATTTCATAAAGGCACTTAAAAATCAGAGAAGTTAAAGGGGTAAACATCTACCCTTACTTATAATTCTATCGAAACTAGAATTGTATCATTTTGAAGCCCTCTTGAAACTTTATTAAATTTTTTCGTTAAAGTGTTTGAGAAGTTCAAGATTTTTTGAAAAATGTACTAAAAGGAACGGTAAAAAAGCGTATTCTTGCAATGAAAAAAAAATGTTTTAAACATTATTTTTTTGCAGTATTATAGCTATTTCAGTAACGCATCTGTTTAATTTTTCTATTTACAAGCTAGCCCCCGGTAGCACTTTTCTTGAAAACGGACCGATACTGAAGCGATCGAAAAAGCATTTTCAATGCTCACACTGGTATACTTGGTAGGACCTCGAATTAAATGTGTATAACACGTTCTACTTTTTGTATCACTTCCAATATTCTGATGATTCTGGTTTTTTTTTTTAACATTTCTAATGCTAACAGAGTATACCTACATGTTTATTTATAATAGAAACGAAAGCAAATGTTACAAGGTATTAAATTTACAACCTCCAGACTGAAAACTCTTAAGCCTGCACTCAGGGCCTTAGATAAAAAAAATATTTTTACTATCACTGCGCATAACTTAAGAAGTGTTTAAGAGCTCTGTAATTAATGGGGATCAGAGAACTATCCATATTAAGTACGTCCACATTATTATCCTGGCTGATTTCTGAGTTTTCTCGGAGCGCTACGAGATGAATCCAATCTCGTACACTCGTAGCACCGTAGTTGTTTAAAAAAGATACTCGACAGAACTATCACGTTAAATTAGAAATTTCCCTAAGCATATGTGTAAGTACGAGGTTGTGGGTTCAAATCCGGGCAAGTACCAATGTGACTTTTTCAATTCATATGTACTTTCTGAGTTTATCTTGGACATTACTGACATCGGTGAAGGAAAACATCGTGAGGAAACCTGGACTTGTAGTTAATATAAGTCTGAAATCACCAACCCGTCTTGAGCAAGCGTGGTGATCAATGCTCGTGC
This sequence comes from Agrochola macilenta, assembly GCA_916701695.1. Taxonomy (NCBI): domain Eukaryota; kingdom Metazoa; phylum Arthropoda; class Insecta; order Lepidoptera; family Noctuidae; genus Agrochola; species Agrochola macilenta. Next base: position 15,277,037 of record OU753562.1, read on the forward strand.
CTTCTCTGTGTGAGAAGAGGCCTTTGCCCTGCAGTGGGACAGTAACAGGCTGGTATTATTATTATTATTTTATATGTGTAAGTGTAAGTGAAAGCCATAAAAAGCTGACATACATGTATATTTAGTGACAACTTCTTGTAGTCGTAGAGTTTCGTGGACTAACTCCATGTTACTCTAAAAGCATCCCATTTTTTACTCTAATTACTCTAAAAAGTAGCCCACAAGTTTCTTTGCCGGTTGTAATGATCGGCATTATCACCACGTTTGGTGATTCTGGTATGTCGTAAATAACGCAAAGGTTGATTCTATTTCTTGTCTTTTAGCCGTCATATTGATGACGAAAAGACAGAATCAGACTAGTTGTAGTCTGATTTTGTTACCCAGGAAAAAGTCTCTAGTCAGAATCCACTTTCTAAACTTAAAAAAAACATCTATTCAAAATCCTAATATTTTTCACAAGACAGGAAAACCCTTGCTTGTAGGTAGGTACCTATTACTCATATTTTTTGTTAGTGACTGTTTAAAATCCTGTGAGTTCCAGATTCATTTACGTTTTTAACCACCCAATGCCAGAATTTGCTTTGCTGAATGAAACTTATGGTTGATATATAATAATTAATAGTAAATGGGATTCAATCAAGCGAATCCTAAAAACGTGGACACTGACAGTCCACTACGGAGTGGGCTATGCTCGCAGTTTCTTTGAAGGATAAAATCGGAAAAGAATCGGAGTTACCGACATACGAGTAGCTTGCAGAGAAAGCAAACTAAAGTGGCTGTGAGCTGGTCTTGCTTGTCAAAGGACGGATGGTCGGTGGAGCAGACGACCCCCAGCTAGATGTACCGACGACCTTAAGAGGCTGGGACAAGCTAGATGCGGAGGACAGCGTACCGCAGTCTGTGAGAGGCCTATGTCCAGCTGTGGACTGCGATAGGCTGAGTTGATTGATTAAATCCTAAAAAGCCCCTAGAAACATCGATTTACATCGTCTGCTGCAGCATTGTTTTGTTACTGTGTGAAACCGAATTGATGCAAAAGTAAATATTTTCGATGAATCTGTAACCGGTTACCGTGATAAACAGACGCTGATTGGAAATTTAATTCTGTTAAACCAAAACCTTGATTGAGCCCCTATGATTCATTCATATTGTAGGTAGCTTATAATTATATTTGCTTTATTATTATATGCAATAATGAAGCAAATGTATTTGTAAATAGGTATGGTGCTTACGAACGGCCATGGATAGGTTGCTAAAGCGTAAGTTAAACGTGACAACCATGTTTTAACAACATTATGTCGTAAGACGGAAATGTGATTAATTTCGGCTGGAAATTCACAATTAATTACCATAAGTGTTTTAAATATAAATATTGATACATAGCAAATTCTTAGGTTACCTTTCCAAAACATACAACAAAACTGAAACATGAATACATGCGACAATAACTGATCTTAATAATAACTACGTAGCTGCTACGCAGATGCTACAGCTGCTACGCGGGAGTTACATGTAAGATCAGTAAAGCCATTATTGTGTGCTAAGTGAACCAACAAGACAATTTATCAACCCTTAACTTTCCAAACGTAACGTTTTATGATAAAAAAAAAAAAATGGGCTACGCGTTTTTCGTAGCTGCTACGACGTAGCACAATTTTGACATATTTAAAATTTAAAATGTTAATACAATTTTATTTTAATTTTTTGCTTTTTGGTTGCTATTAGCCTCTGTTTTCAAAGCTTACTGGGTTTTACATTCCCACTAGCCAGTCCATTACACTTAAATTGTGGATGAATCGGCATTGTGCTGACTATTAACTTAAAAATCATACGATATGAATAAAACTACCGAATGTGCAGAAGTAACTGAAACTATGTTTTGTATTGACTTTACAGAAGTACAAAAAAGAAATCATGGGCGAAACTTCATATATTAGATACATACCTGAGATACATACAAGCTCTATCTGACATTAAATCATCATGATGACATAATGTCGAATCATTTACGAATCTTCTTCTAACCCAGGTAAGTTACTTAAGAGCTACCAATTACCAATTTCTGTGAGGTTTCTCCCAGCATCATAATATAACTGCATTGACGTGAGAATAGTTTCTAAATAAACTCGGGTATTTTATTTATTTTTTCCTCTGTAAACTTGTACATAATTATATTATATTTTAGTGTTAGATGTATATTAAACACTTCCTTTCTTCTTAATCATTACATATAGTTCCTTGCCCTTGTTTCATGGTTATTATTTTATATATATATATATTTATATGGATAAGTTTATGCTTTATGTATTTATTGTGTATGTAAATGGTACACCACTGACTAGCTGCAGTATTGTCTCTCCTTCTCCCTTTAATCCATCCAAAGGTTGTCTGTAAAAGATCGCTTTTAGCGATAAGACCGCCCATGTGTCACCCTATGTAAAATTTCTAAATTTATTTCTGTAATTTGTATGGTGTGCATAATAAAGAATATTCTATCTTCTATCTATCTACCAATATTATATTTAAGATTGCACATTATATTCCAATAAACAAACCATTTGTAAGATTAATAAAATTATAATCAATAAAAAATTAAATTCATAACTAAACTAAAATAAGAACTCATCGGTATTCCAGCCATGTAAATAAGATAAAGACTGGGAAATTAAAACATCGTGATGTTATTTTTAAATATTTTTTTGTGATAAATACCGACATGTAACCAACTTATTAATTATAATTCATTGGAATGTGCATTCTAATATATATGAATTATAATTGAGATTATTTGTCACTGCCTATAATTTGTTTAAACATAAAATTATATTAATAATTATAAGTGCGAGAGAAAAAAAAAAGGCAGTTAATATTTTGACGTTTAAACGTCTCTTTACTTTAAGTAACATTTATAAATAAGGGGGGAAATTGATAAAGGTCCTTTTTTTATGATATTTTAATAAATGAATAAATGATTAACATAAAATATACTTAAATATACCCGTATTATTTATTGACACTTAAAAAATCTGTAATCTCAACACGAGCACTTGTTTTAACCTTAGATAAATAATTCAATCAGCGTGTTTACATTTAATCTTTTTAAAATAAAAGTCACACGTATAGCAGTCTCAATCAGTAGTTTTTGATGAGACGGTGTCATACTAGAGAATGTGGTCATCGTGCAATGACTGACCATCTTAGGGTTGATGCTTGCGTGACATTGTCATTTCTAAACTTAACAAATGAAGGATATTTTGAGGCTGGTTCTTATGTGCTTTTATTTATTCATTTTATTCGGGAAAACAAACTTGTTTGTTGTTGGGGAAAAAAAGAGTGTACAAACTTTTATGTGTAGCTCACGACGTTATCCACATCTTAAATCCTAACTAGTGAGTTTGTTTGTTTGTTTGTTACGCTTTCATGCTAAAACGGCTGAACGGATTTGGATGAAATTTGGCACATGTGTAGATCATGACCTGGGTTAGGACACAGGATACTTTTTATCCCGATATTTTTACGGGATCGAGACTTATGCGGGTGAAACCGCGGGGTGCAGCTAGTACTACATAATTATAAAGGAACTTTTTGCGTACTGTGAAACTTAAAAGGTAAAATCTAAATATTTTTTTTGAATGTGAACAATTATGAAGAAAGAACAAAACAAAACGACAGTTACTTAGCTAAACGGCGAAAAGTTGTGCGAACTCCAGTGTATTGCGGCAGGTGGAAATGGCATTTCTCGAATATGCTGATCAAGGTGAAGTTTCAAATAGTATTGCAAGATCCTTCACTGACATGACTCTACGCAATGCAGCGTTATCTAATACATAAGTGCTCCTTATAATATTTTTATTCTTTGTAAATGTAATACATACACACTAAGATGTACTTAATTCGATTTTGTTTTCTACACAGTAAACAGAAAATCGATTAAGATTCTCTTGAAGTAACATAGAATCAGTATGGTTGTGAATTGATCTGTGGATTTTAAGGTCATCTGCATAAAACAAAAATTCTGAATGTGCGAAACAACTAGAAACGACAGTGATAAAAAAATAAATGAAGAAGGCCTAAAATGGAGCCCTGCGGTACACCAGAAGTGATACCGACAACCCTTAATCACAACTCCTTGCGACCTGTTTGCTAGCGAAGTAGATTTCCACGAATGCCATTGTACGCCCACTTTTTGAGAAGCAGCTCATGATCCACCTAACCAAAGCTTGCTTTTGGTAAAATAATTAGGGATCTTCACGGTATACACAAAATATTGAATAACTGGTGTGCTGTTCTTTTTATTTTTTATTATTCAAAACAAAAACAAAAAGAACAGGCATTTGGTTAAACACACCACACAAACCATCGCGGGTTTAGGTGTTTCACTAGTTTCTATTTACTTGCGTTCTGTATCATCTTTATTGCTTCGTTTTTCTTCCTGTTTGGAAGAATGATATTTAGATAAAAATAATATTATTTGATCTTGTGTCTTTTTTATGCTTATTTATTTCAACTGCAATTGTCTTTATTTAAAATAATTTTACGCTGAAATGGCAGAAGGACCAATATTTTACCATCAGTCAAAATGTTGGTCCTCTTGACCAATTTTTTACTTCAATGCATTTTGGGCATTTGACATTGACATCTTATGCATGCTTCGCTAGTGTCAGCCCTGTTACATCCATATCAAACCGGAATGTGGTATGAGCAGGTACCTTATGATGGGCTGGGCGTGTGCTCGGGTGTCGTGCAGTCATTTGTTATGCCACCGCATCAATGGGTCAGCCTTAATTACAAATGTAAATTAACTAAACATCACTTGACACTTTGTTTTGACTTGGGCGACCGTCTGGTTTCTTTTTAATTAAATTCCAATAAAAACTATCTCAGTTAAATTGTGTCTGCATTGCTTATAAATAATGTGACCTAAAGGTCACATTAAAGGTTACATTATTCATGTTAAGTATATACGACTAAGATTGTAAAACACATATTGATTCACAAACCCAGCTGTCAGCAATTTTTTTTTGTTAATTATATAACGTGAAACATATGATGGCCTTTCTCGTAATACATTTTTTGTCGTGTTTAAAATCTATAAAGCAATACCAAAAATAATTATATATATTACTCGAAAAGGGACTTGACTTTATTATTTGACATTGTAAAATATTTATACAATTAATCAACGTGAAAACTCTCCTTTTTACTTCATGTTTTTTTTCGTATTAATTCTTATTTGTTTCTAGATCGTTTTACACTGACTTCATTGACTTTGAAACTAGCATTATCTGCAGAAGTAGTTTATTTATAGCTTATGAAATATTGTCTTTAGGCCTATTTTATTTAAATCTAATATATAATTGGCTATTATTCTGTCACTAAAAATAAGGCTGTTTGTGACATGGTTCCTTTGGCTTTTCATAATTTTCTACCACTAATGCGCATTAACATCGGGTTTTACTTCTCACTTAAAAATAATTATCATACATGTAGAGAGCACGTTCCTAAAGCCTAAGGCTTATCGTAATTTCAGTCATCTATTTTGAGAAACCTCCAAATGAACTGAATATAAATTCAATTAATTTGGAGGTTTCTCAAAATGTAATATTATTAGAAAATGAAACACTGACAACAAAAAAAACTGAACAAATAAAAAGAGCAAAGAGAAGCCATTAACAAGTCTTTCCATTTAGATATAGTTCGATTCCTAGTTATTTAGACTGCTTCAACTTATTTACTTAAAAATCATTATTATTTTTTAAATATGCTTCTAATAAAATCAACTCACATTATCAATATCGAATGGTATCTTTCTCGATAGGTCCCCCATTCTAAGCGTGTACGAGTACCTCATTTTGATCGAGTGCTTGGTCAGTAACTTTCTCCAGTCAGCGACTCCGATGGCCATAGACAACGCAGACGCTTTGGCGCCAAATTTATGAATGAGAATGGACAATTATTCTTTCCACAACCAGTTCGGTTATGGTTATTTCATTCATTATTAGAGGTCGTAAGATGTTTTGAAATTTGATTTTCATATCTCAAACCATTTGAAAAGTTTATTGATGTAAGAGGAATAAAGAAAAAAAGAATGAAAAATGACAAATAAGAATTGGTTTGGACTTATAAAATTATATAAAATCTGTCTCTATTCTAAAGATTCAGCCCAAATAGACAGCCTAACCTGCCCAACCCAATATTATCTCCTTTCTTTCAGTCTATCCAAATGATGTCTGAAAGTAATCGCCTTGTGCTGATAGGAACGCCCATTTAACACTAAGCATTGTAAGTTTTTGTCCTATACTTAAAAATTATAATTTAAGGTGTACAATAAAATGTGCAATAATAATATTATTTCAACTTTGAAAGAGCTAAATTCGTTGAAATAAGTAACATTAAAACTGTCCAAGTCGATTTTCCAAAAGCATTTATTCTTTTATAATAATTAATGTTCTTTTTAATTAATGTAGAAGATATTTATACTTAACAGGCCTAACTGAGAAAAATTACAGTCAATAATGGAAACAGAATTAAACTTAAGCTTTACGAGTTAACACTATTAAATGTCATAGAAAGCGGCTCCGGCGGCCATAGAAGCGAAGTGTGATATAAAAATTCAATTAAATTTTTACAACAGTCACTATGACCAGTGGTTGTGGCAAACGAGAGCCAGTCCACAGGTGTAGAGACATTCATCAGTTGCAGCTAGATATTCGGACGATGAAGTCGCAAGTTCACAAAGTTGCGCGCCGAAAAGAGTGAGCTATAGTGGCGGCATCGGCAACACCGCGAGCGATTGGTGCGCAAGTCGTAGGGAAAACGCCCGCGTCGATGAAAAATATTTGCGAGACGCTAATTTTTCAGAGGCGAACTGGCGAACGTGTGTCCCCCACCACCCACCACCGTATGACAGTGACCCAAATGGAGCGCCGGCGCAGTCAGTTCCGTGAGCGCGCGCAAGGATGGTCGACGTTCGTGCGCGCGCGCAACCAGGCACGCGAGCTCCTATTCGCTGTCGTTTTAGTGTGATTTACGATCGGATATTACTGTGCACAATGCAGTGAGTGAACACCGGCCGGATCGCCGTGCTTGTGCCGACATGACCCGTGTGGATGGTGAATCCTCCTCCCCCCCTTAGGTAAGAAGTAAAAAATAATTCATACCTGCAAATCTGACGTCAGAATGATGTTTGGCAAAATGGTAGTAAAATTTTGAAATCAGCACCAATTTTGTGGAATTCAAAGTGTATGTAGCCAGACGAGCAGCGTGGCGGCGTCGATGGACGGGGTGATGAGTCAGCCGCATCTCGAATTTTCCTCGTGCACGAATAGTGGCATTGTCATAGAGGGGGTGTCGACGCGCCGGGCGGCGGTGGCGTCGCTCGCTGCAGCGCCCGCGCCACCTCGCGCCTCCGCCGCCTGGCAACAGGTATCTAAGCCTATCAGCAAGCACAGCCGCCGTCTCTGCGCCGGAGCCGGCGGCTCTCTCGGCCTCGCGGTCGCTGCAAGCTAACGGAATCAGATTCCTCGCGGCCGAAATTCCGCCGCGGACGTTCACGCCGCGACCGACTGAAATAAATCGCTCGTTTAACACAAATAGCACGACATTGTCGTCGCATTGACAGACCGACGAGCATTTCCGCTTCTCTTTTTATCTGCCTCTCTCGCCTACTGGAACCACTAAAAGAAGCGCTTCCTCTGACGTAAGCGAGTCTTCCGTCATACATAATTCCATCGGTTTATTTTATTTACGATGCTAAACACTGACTGTTTATCGATGAATGTAATTTGACTCCCATATGTATGCTTGACCACGAATCGTGGAAAGAAATTTGACTCTCATATGAGTTAGGTATTTTATTGACGCTCAATTGCTGAGGTCCCCTATGATGAATTTGCTTCTAAAGACTTTTTAAGTGGGGAGTACATTATCCTATGAATTAATTGTCAATGCAATCCAAAAATTCATTTAATTTCAATACAAATGATCATGGTTGATAAAGCAATATTTGCTAACGTTGCATCAAAAATCAAACAGTTCAACATTGGTCAAAGAAATTGTATAAAATCTTGGTTTGGTTGAGAACTAAGTACTTATAATAAATAAAATATGAACAGTTGAAGACCTTCGTGCGAAAACGATGAGTTTTCCACAGAAACAATCGACCGTGTAACATGTGAACGATAAAGCACCTATCATACACGTGACGTCAGAAGCACGATTGCGCCCGCGCCGCGATCCGAGCGCTGAACTTTGCGACATTGTCACTGATAACGACAATTTATTGACTAATTCCGAATATGGATAGAGATATAAATTACCAATTAAAGAAGTTTTCCTCTAGGATACAGTTGCAAATCAATTCTTAATTACGTAGAAACGACGATATAGACGATACGGAACTCAACTAAATCACATAAAATTAGGTAAACCATACGCCCGGATCCGGTTAGTAAATAAAATATCCATATTTGAAGTAGATGAAATCTTTCAAAGAAAAATTGATTCTTAACCCCAAAACCAAAATAATTTGGCAATAATATAAAAAAACAATAAAAAAAATCACACAATAAGATCTATAATTTGTTGAGTGTCGCAAACATTTGGGCGGTTTATTTCTGGGCAAGCAACAAAAAGCTATAACTTTTATAAATCATCGGAGGTTATCGCGAGGTCCCCCGGAGGAGGCCGATTGCCTGCGAGCTTCAAGTCGGGACCTGTCGCGGGCGTATAATGCCAAACAATTACTCATCTGTCCAGAACAAAGAAATTCTGAGTTCAGGTGTCCTTTGTTATTATCAAAACGTAACCAACACTTACACAACACGTTACGTTTCAAGTTTCAACCCTCAATCAACCTTCCGTGATTATAATAATTTCAGATTACTTTTAAAATGTTTCTATATTTTTTTATTTCATGATATCTAAGACCACAAAAAAAACGACCAGAGCCAAACAATAGCTTACATTAATTCTGCTTAAGCCCTTTTTCGAATAACCACAAATAAAACTTAAGTAAAAAGGATTTCGAATTGTACATGGCAACAGTGAATGAAACTGTTTCGATGGAGTGCAATATTGTCCGTAGAAGGGTTGGCTGTGTCGCGGCTGGTCCCCCGACAATGAGTCACACAGCCGGTTCCAATGCCTTTGACCAACGTTTGCCTTTTGCACATTAGACCTACGTGTCTCGCACACTGCTTGCATACATAAATAAATGTAGAGTTACATAATGAAGCTCCATAATATTTATGGCGTCGGTTTAGATTTTGGTGTATTTTGGTGTTTAAAATAAAAGCTGGTCCTTTGATCCTATGACTTGACATTTGGAACTGAAGTTATTTTATCCAAAACACGGATTACATTCAGTGACAATAAAAAAAAAATCTCCTTTATACAATGCCGCCCATGGGCATGTGCCCGCCCATACTTTTCTGAATATGAATGAAAAATTATCGAAAATGAACATTAATATTTTTCATTTTATTTTTTATTAGTAGCGTTTGCCATATCGCCGATGTTATTGGCTCGATTTAGATTCTGTTTATTATTTTAAAATTTGGCGACTATGAAAAAAAACGGAGGTGAAGACATTTTTTTCTAAAAAAAAAACAGTTTTTATTTAATATAATATACAATCCTATGAGATATTGAAAAAAATAAATAAGACCCCTTTTTAAGTAAATTTTTGATAATTTGTCATGAATATTCAGAAAAATACGGGCGCGCACATGCCCATGGGCGACATTGTATTAGATATTGATATTGTATAATGTTACAATTACAACACAACTAGAATTCTATATAATATGAATCGTTACTACATAATTATTAAAAATACAAACATACCTGTATGGATTAGGTCACGTACTTTATTTTTATAGTAGTTAGGTATGCGAAGAACCGACAACATGTTTTCGCAGCGTTTTTCCTTTTTACCTATTCTGCAAATGTTTGATGGCTTCGCACATGGCCTTGGAATTTGTTCAGTGCCTACTGATGAGTTTCTTACTATGTACTTAGATAGTGTTTTGTGAGCTGACGACTATATTATGTACATTTAAAATTTTGTTGGCCAAAGTCGCACAGCAATCTGGTAACAGTCAATTTGGGTTTTTGTTTACTTCTTCTTATTTTAGAGACTTCTTTTGAACTGAAAATGGTTTATTTCAGTAGTTTTTACCCGACGGCGGTAAACCCACAGGGATTTTTCACTCGTTTTCATTAAAGTTTGAAATAATTTGTGTCTTGTAACAAGACCCAAATTATTTCAAACTTGTCTCTTCACTCTTGTCGTGTCCCACTACAGATTAAATACATTTGTTTTATTTTAAGTGTCACTAGTTAACGTATTCATAATTTTTCAGACAAAACTAAATTTTGTGGAAGACACTGTAAAATTTATAATGACGCACGATGGACAGCATTAACCTAACAATTAATTCTCGGAATACAGTTGGATACATAAATTATACTAATTATTTATCAACTGGTTTGAGTAGGTACAAACACTCATTCGCTATTTCATGTGTTGGCAGCTTGGCCACATATCAAACTTAATATGTTGCATTTAATTTAATGCACTAGAATAGACGTATGAAACATACATTTAATCTTTGTTCTTTATTGCAACTCTCGGATCTACGAGCTGATGCATCATATGAATCGAAAAATACATTATTTATAAAAACTTGAAATGCATTTATCGATTATATTTTATTTATAGGCGCATTGTGAACGAGAAAGTACGAGTAACACCACGTTAAACTGAAAATAAATATTCGAGAGTTTCTATGATTCAATTAGTTACCACCCTGTTTGTCTCGATTCATTTCCAGGAACTTTCCGATATTGTTTTCCATTTTTACCACAGTTTTCCTGTTATAGTCATTTCAAATGCTTATACTTTATAATCCCTTTTTTAATAGTTTGAAAGAATAAATTTCAATTAGATATGAATTCAGCTGTAGAACGAACAAGAAACTTAGCCTAGAATTATTTGAGCCAGGCATCTGAGCAGGAACTTTAAACATTATTAATAAAAGATTTGCTATTACCTGCCAAACCGAATGCGTTATTGTAACACTCAATAATAGCGTCCACACAGTGTTGGCGACGACAAAGCGTTTCGTTTTTACGCAATATCACACACACGCTGAAAGTGCGCAGTTTGGATTCAAATCGCAAACAAGTTTGACAATGTCTGTGTACTACATTTTCAGAGTTATTCGTTGAATGTAAAAATATATTTTGTAAGACAACTTTCTGGGTGTCTAATTTAGAATTAAACGTAACTTACATTACTTCTGTTACCTTCCTATCGGAATATGGGGTGGACCTAATCTCTAAGATTATTTGGATACCCTGGAGTATGTTGATTCTATTCATTCATATTTCTTAACACACCACTAATAAGTATGGACTGTTTAAAATATTCTCACCAACAGAGTAACAGCCCTCGTGGTGCTACCACGATGTGCTACTCTACTAGACACCCAGTGCTAATGCATTGCTCCTGGCCAAAACATGCCACATCTGATGGAATGTCCAAAGTGCCCATACGCCTGCACTTCTGAGGACCTAAAAAACACCACTGATACCGCGGCGTGGCCACCTACTGGGCTCAACTCATTTAACACAATCACCATCTCATTTAGGAAAGACTCGAAAATATGAAGACTCTCTACAAATCTTTTTTGCAAGTTGTACCTAACTTTGTGCAAGTGACCGTAGTTCTTTTGCAGTCATCCTATCTTAAATAGAACATGTTATCGCAGTTTTCTGGAAAATACTGTAAAGAAGGAAGCACAATATGGGTTAATGTCGACAGGCGCACGGCGCTGAGCGCGGGAGGCGGCGCGTGATTCAGTAGTGCTGACGTGGGCAGTGCTGCGTCAGCGCACGTCACCAGCACACGATTGTCAGTATCGTCACTCATATATTTAGAACGGAATGTGGAAAAATGCTCAATACAAACAGCCGTTACGCCTATAAGTTTCCGGATCACGTTGGCGCGATTCCAGGGACTTTCTAAATTACGCATACCGGTATTTTATCAACCTATCATCATACCTGATGCAGCTGATGCTGCATTATTTATATTAATTTTAGCATTCACTTTATTAAAATGTAAAGCAAATAAAACTACACCAAATACTTTGGTGCAATTTATCAGCTCTACATTCCACGTCTCGTAATAGAAATGGTTTTTCTTTACTTATTTACGTGCCGTCGTTGCTAAGTTATTCGTTAAATAGTAAAAGGTGAAGGGTGGGCGTTTTGGGGGACTGTCTTGTGTAATTTTGACGTTCGAAAAGTGCTGATTCTCAGCCTAGTTTGAATAAATGACTTTTGAATTTTGAGTTGCCTTTTTCAATAAAACATTGTAAAATATGGATGTCACTACATTTCCAGTCAAGCTAAAGCCGATCTTTGTAAGATAAGCCAACGCTGATCGTACTAAAAAACATCGTGCTTCAATTTAATACTCCTACACTTACATCTATTAATATCAACAAAAACGAGAACAATTCTGTAAAATAAACGGCTGAAAAGGATAGAACAGAGAATTGATTACAAAAACCAAAGCAGGAGTCTTGCTTTGGTTTTTGTAATCAATTCAATGTTTCGGAACGTCTCGAAGCTTGCCAAGACAGACGGGCTCCGAGATCATTTTATTTCTTTGTTTTATCGACGTCAGTACGAACACTATAAATACAACGTGGTTCGCTCAACCTCTCTAATCAGTTAACGAACTGTAACGAAGAGGCGTCAAGAATTTCTTGATTAGGACATTAACTTTGAATCTACTGCGAAACAACAAGCTTAAGACATTTTAGAACGATTAAAATATGTACATATTCATATACTCTAACGTTAATATCCTATAACATATTCGGAGGAGCTCGTGGCTAAGTAATAACAGCCGCACGGGTCGATCCATCAGGGTAAGCTACGCTTGCCGGGGTTGAGACTCCCCCGTGCCTCAGAAAGCACGTTAAGCCGGGGTCCCGGCTGCCATTCGTGGATCTTTGACAGTCGTTACGGGACGGCAGAAGCCCGAAAGTCTGACAACCAGTCTTACCAACGGGTATTGTGTTACCTAGTAAATGGGTTGTGGAGGTTAGATAGGCAGTCGCTTCATGTAAAATACTAGTATTCAGCTGCATCCGGTTAGTCTGGAAGCCGACCCCAACAAAGTTGGGAAAAGGCTAGGCAGATTGATTGAACATATTCCTATAACGTTCCCACTGCTGGGACAGAGGCCTCTTCTCTGTGAGAGGGAGTTGACCATAATCCACCACGCGGGCTTAGTGCGCGTTAGTGTATGTCACAAGTCTTCGAATCTTTGGTTCTAAGACATGCCGGTTTCCTCACGAAGTTTTTCTTCACCGTTTTGAGAGCATTGGTGATGATATAAATTACACAAAGTAAGTTCTGCCCGCCTGGATTCGAACTTCGTACCCACGACCTACAACTCGTAAGTCGGGGCCGTTTCAACTGGGGCACCACTGCTCATGTGTCACATACAGTACATTAGTCGTTTCAAATTGAGTACATATACAGAATAGATTCTAAATATTGAAGTGTTGTGTAAGGTCGATGACAAAACTTGGAATCCTAAAGGCATGATGTCAGACACTAGTGCACATTGCCATTATCATGGCTATGAATTATCCATTCATGATGTAATGTGTACGCATGAAGTCATTCTGTTTCACACTTCCGTGTCTAATTGTCATCAACCTAGAATATTTCAAGTAAGTCTAAATGCTTTTATGAAATACAATTTATCTTTGCTTGTGTCTTATTATCTACTTCCGTTAACGTCTGTCCGCCGGCCTGGAATTGTTCAACAAGTTGTATCATCGTACGGACTTGTCTCAACTTGTTGTTAAACCAACCTTCATCTGCTTGGCTTGACAACTACTAGCTTGAATACATGTAACATTTACTTACATATATGTACATTGTCACTACGAACCCTACGAAACCTACCCTATGAATATAATATATAAATCTATATCTATTTACCATAAAAGACAAATTATTCCTAAAAACGACTGTGGGAATAAATCATTTAGACCGTGGTCAATAAACCGACACCGTGCATCATACAATCTAAAATAAACACAACTAAAGAAGCAATTTAATCGTAAAGTCAGCGAAATGGTGTCGTAAACAACATTATTATAACACGCTAGTGACAATAATAGAATAGCATTGAGTGTTCCCAAATTACATTAGAGTGTGTACGGAGCGGCGCCAACTGACTCCCACCTACTGACATGATACCGACAAATATAAACAATATAAATATCATACAGTACGCTCGTGCTATCTGCACAGAATCTACTACTACATGCTGGACACAAGCCTCCTCTCTTTTTATCTACCCATGGGCCACAGTTGGAAACAAGTCTCTTCTGAAGAAGTTTGTGTCCAAATTAAGCCAGGGGTTAGTGACCGTAGTGGCTCTTTCGCTCCAGTGAGTGACGCTGTTGCCATCCCGACAAAATTACATCATCCGAGTCCTGGTTGTGGTTGGTAAGGGACAACGAATTCAATACTGGGCAAAAGCCTACTTTGATTTACAAACTGCTTGCCGCTGGCTTTAGTTGGCTTCCCAAAATAATTTAGCGTTAGCAATATAGACTATGCCAGTATACCTAATCGGGTAATGAGCGATATCTACACCTATTGTAACTGATATAATGACACGAACAATACCTTGTCAACTGTTTGACGACATTGCACCGCCTGGTTAATTATTACAAGAAAACTGCCTCGTTTGTGCTTTCAGGCTATGTGGACATTTTTACAAGTTGGTCCTTCTGTCCGAATGAAAATGTTTACTAAAAAGTTTGCTGTAAAGTAAAAGACAATGGATATTAATTTGCAATCATGTTGGATCTGTGTTGCATAGCAAAATCAGTGTTAAACAATCTCAATAGAACCGTCTTTCACTTGCGAATAGAAACACGAGTATTGGAGTCGTTAAATGAATTATTTATTTCACGTTGGATGCTAAATAAAATAATCGATTTTAACTGCATACATAATAGTGCTCAGTAATGTTTTTTGTATAGCTGACGGCGATTATCCATTCAAATGCCAGGCACCGCAATAAAATACTTTCCCACAGATTGTCCATTGATAATGTCACGTTACGTCTAATCGTTCCAAATGGTCTACCAAGTATGGTCCTCCTCGTTATTGGAATTGTTGACCATAACACGCGTCATAACCACGTTCTGGAATGGCCTTTTCAAACATTTTGATTGAAGACTGTCGTCACAGTTACATCATCTTATGTCGTTAGAAGTTATTACATTGCAAGTTTAAGTTTCTTAACTTCAATAGTCACGTCAAATTGCTTAGAAATTCCAACTGCAGACTTAACCTTTCCTAAACTGGGAGTCACACATTTGGCAAAGCAACTTTTATTTCCATAAAATCATATAGTAATAAAACCTGGCTATTGCAAATCGATCTTAATAAGATATCAGAATATAAGAATGCTTAGTTATGCAGCTGTGTGCGTGCATTTAAAGTAATTATCTTTTTATGTGGTCGATGGCTCGCTGCGCCGGCTCTGGCGTTCCCTCAGGAATGCAGCGCCGGACTAGTTTAACAGCTGAGCGTGATGTAACGATAACCGTTGTATTATCTTGTATTTTTGTCATCGTACGTCATTCATATGAAGGTGGATCACGATTGTTAGAGATACGGAAAGTTCCATAGTTAATAATGACATGGTTTGAATTTTGCTGTTCAAGAGTAGTGAAAGCAAAACTATATGAAATGGGTTCCACCACCAAACCTTAAGAATATTCATGATGGAGTCTGATATCTTATGACCCAAGAAATGTCCGTTAAGTCGCCATTTATTTATGATAATCCGTCAGATAAGTCTAGCACGTCCACTGATATAGAAAAGTCTTAGTGTAGCGCCTGATAAACACCAAGTGCTTTCTGTTTACGCCTTATCTGCTCTATATCAAACAGAGTTTCGCTTACTGAGGTATCATTACAATGATATCAAGGACTTTTTAAATTCCAAAATACCTGATTAATTGTCTTTTCTTTAGATAAGCGTAAGATAGCCGGCATTATTTTTCTAGCGCGACGGGCCTTTCGTCCAACCGCGGCCCACGGCCCAGCTGTCGTTGACGTAACTCGTGACACGAGTCCACGACATTATCGGCTCGTTGACATAACGATAACCCATACAGACGTAGTTCGTGTACACAAACATAAAGCTACTCGCGTGTGCTAGCTAGTCCGTAGGTGTGCGCCCGCGCCCGCCGCCATTCAACTGCGCTAACATCAAACAGTCATCATCATCATTCGAAATAAACGCGTAGGCCTGGAGGTGATTCTTACACGTTTATTATAGAAAAATGGTTGTGTGTCAGGAAATCGTGTTAATGATAGAGATTTATTCTGGGCATTGTTTGATTGCGTGTTCACAATTCACATTCACACGTTTCTGAAAAATTTCAAACCCTAAATTATACCAATTTTGGAGTGAAGTATTTGACAATAATCGTGCAGTTTTTGCGCTGTTAAAGGCTGCATTCTACGGATTTGAGGTGATGTAGTTAACGAATACATTTCCATATGATTTTTGTAATAAAACGAGAACGTATCAGTTACTTTCGCCCACGCAGATCATAAACCCGATAGGAAAGGGTTAGGGTACCAGTTACCACGTAGGCGGCGGCCTAACAATTGCCATTGCCATAATATTTAACCATATTTTTAGCAATGTCGGTTTTAAAGCGTGTATTTGTTATTTCGCCATTACACTTTCGTATAATCTACGCATACCCTGATATATTGTAGATCGTAACTGATGTTATAAACCTGCGAATGAACGTACGTATTGGAACTGAGAAAATGCGTTATATGCTTATGTAATCATACGTATTTCATGGCTAGGTACCTTGATCTAACCTAGTGTTTGACTTTCTGGTATGAAGCTATTAACCTAAAAAGTGATTGTTATACAGGGTTATTGGTTATGTCGGCAATCCGGTACAGGGATGTAGGATAGGTCATTTGCAACCAAATGACCCCTAATGACCCCTATGCCAATGTCAACCATTTTTGAGTAATTTGACATTTAATATTTTAAAATGAATGAAATAAAAATATAAAATGACTCGATTTTTTTTGCATTTGCATAGGAGTCGAAAAGGGTCATTATTTTGTAAATGACCTCTCCTACAACCCCTTAATGGATTGCTGACATATAACCACTAACCCTGTATTGCTTAGAGATAGAGATCCACATTCACGCACATTATTAAATGATACAAAAATTACTTGGATCTACAAGTTATTGTTCTCCCATTTTCACCCTTAATGAGCTCCATTCTCTCATTAATATTTAAGCCACATTCCAGCCTAGGGTCCTGTGTCTATGGTGACTCAATCGTTAGTAAACAGTCATTCAAAAAAATTCTACGTAGTAACCATATTCTTAGTAACATTACGTCAAGTAAAAAAAGCCTTGATGGTAAAGATTATCTTACTGATTATTCCCGCTGTTTTTATTTGTTTGCAGTTCTAATAAGTTAATCGAAGAGAATTGTGGTTCTTTACTTCTTGTAAAAGATACTAGAATAAAGTTTTATTTAATTTTTAGAGGCCATATCCTCAAATAGGTTGTTAAATATTTTGTGAATGATCTGTATGAATTGAAAACCTTTTAAATATACTTAAAATACTAACCTACCTTACTACAGTTAATTTAAAACTTTGTAAATTAAAACTATATAAAAATAATCCTCAAAACTTGACTGATGATACTTTAAATAATGTCTACCCAGCAACGGAATTGTGTAACACGCGGTAAATCATAGTATTAATCATTTTGAAGGATATTGCTAATCCATTGCTTCATACGTTCGAAACATTTGTCTGCTCAACAACGTCAATAACGCATGAATGCTGTTGAACTGGCAAAATGATACACATTGTGATTGATCGTGTGTTATGCAATTAGGACGCGGGGTCTACGATACATACTCGCATAAATACATTTTCATTCAAATAAAAATACTTACCGATTTGATATTTCATATCTGAATGTGAATGAAAGTGATAGGTAAACATTTATGACATACTTGAATATCGACGAACGCTATTGTTTTTTTTTAATACATACCTACCGATCTCATGCTCAGAAACGCCTGCTTACAGAATAGCGAAACAGATGTCATACGATATTAATAATTAATTACCTACTTACATGGACAAAGTTCATGTCTTTAGTGTCAATAACACTATATGACACTCGAGGGAGTGCAAGTATTAAACTTGCAACATTGAGCGGCGGTAAAGTCCAATTAAAATTATTATTACGTAAATTATTTTGCACTTTTAAAAACCCAGAAAGGAAAACACATGCCCTACTTGAGTCACATGTAATGTACAGGTGACATCATGCAGTTATTGGGCTGTGTGTGTGATTAAATTCACACATGGTTGACTGCGCGCGCGCCACCTCGCCGCCACCACCGCCGGCTGCCCGCGCCGCCCGCCTCGCCACTCGCTTCCCCGAAGACATACGAATTATTCATAAGAAAACATTAATTGTGGAATAGTTATTATCTAATTAAAACTCTAAACAAACATGCAACTCCGAAAATAAGTAATCTCTTTAATCAACTCTTTGAACATTCACTGTTGCTACGCATTTACTTTTTTAATGGTTTCATGGATTTAGAATGAATTTATGAAAAGCAACGGTATGTGATATATACCTGAGAGACTACTGTTATTTTATTTTTAGTACCTACTTACGTATGAAAAGCCACCATGATTCTATATATGTATATCTATAAGGCACCTAATTTTGCATTTACGGAAAATCTGCAAGTTTTCTTGTCATTTATAATATTTTTCCCAGGGTGTTAATGAAATGACGAATTACCTATAGATGAAAATAATGAATTTCGGTATATTAATGAGTACATTTCTTTGTTTCAGGTTACCTACTGGAGATCAATTTCTTAGTACCGAGGCTTATCCTGACCTTGCATAAGGTTGCAACTGCATGGGCAAGAATGCAGATAAGAGTAAATATAAACAAATGGCACGTTTATGGGGCCATGACATCAGGCTTCAGAGGCGAATGAAGACAAAACTGAATGTACAGTAGGAGCCCTTTAGAATGAGCGCCATGCTATATATAAGTCGTCCATGCTTTGAATAACAATGGAGAGACGACGGACGGAAGGACATGGACGCGCGGAGGTTACGCCGAATTCTGGGAAGCAATAGGGCGAGGAACCACAGGGTTAACGATTCTACGCCGCGCTGCGCCCGCGCGTCACAAAGCGAATTGTTTCCAGAAATGTTGACACAAACATCCCACACACGCCTATTTATATAAGGTATCTTCCTGTCTTACATTTTCTTAGTCTTTATTTAACTATGCTAATATTTAGGAAACTTAAATTAACATAAAAATAATTGTTAGGAAGTAACAGGAAACTATGGAAGTACATAATATATATAAAACTAGGAAAATTTTCATACGTATTTAACTATTAAACTAAATGACCCGTGAACATTACTATCTTAACACATATAGCGTATAACATGACGCTTTCATCATAAAACACGTCCATCTTGGCTTTAGGAATAGATATTAATAGCAATTTTGTAGTGTATTATGTGCAAATGAGTGGCCCACATTGGCTTCAACAATCACTAATAGAACTCAAGTGATAAACATTTCTAGCCAGCTTTGTGATGCGGCTTCGCTGGAGCTTGTGATTCATAATTCCCGGATGCACACACAATAAATTATCATTAATTAAATTGAGGCAACTTCTAGCGATAAATGATAATGTTTAACTAAGTTAGTGGCACCGTCGTTGTCTACGTCGTTTGGTTATAAAATATTATAAAAAAACAATATGGAATTTAATGTTAAATTATAGTTTATTTATAAACTAGCGACCCGCTCCTGCTTCGCACGGTTTTTACGACTTGACAAAACATCGAGATTTCTTAGGTAAACGTAACTTTAATATTAACGTATTATACACATAAACCTTCCGGAATAAATTCTCTAAACGATGGTGAAAACCTCATCAAAACCAGTTGCGTGGTTTAGAAGAAAAACGTGGACATACTGACAAACGCGAAAAGCGACTTTGTTTTATAATATGTATAGATTATACAACCACAACACAATGTAAGGATAAATACTTTTGAGTTTTGTACAGAAGATTTCCACAAACTTTTGCCACAACGTAAAACCTTAAAATGGGCGCTGAACTACGAGATGCTGTCAATTAATCAACAAGGTTATCCACAATTTGAAACTCTCAGTTGATTCAACCCTTAACGACTAAAATCCAAAACAGGATTTGTATGGCAGAATTTAAGAAGCATGATTTAAGAAGCATTCCTCATGCAGATTACTAAAATAATTGAAACAGATCGAGGACATTAGGTACTACTCATGCGCCGCTCTTCATCGATCCAAATCAAATCGTAGTTGTATGTCAATAAGATGTCGATCGGCATCATTCAACGTTCTCAAATGAAACGAGCGAGGGTCATCTGAGCGGCGAGATGATAAAAACTGGCGTAAAATATAATGGCGGCCGGCTAGGTATTGTGATGACGCGGTGTGGCCGGGTCAATGACACCTGACTCATGTCCTGTGCCGCACTCGCCGAAGACATTCGCTGTGTAAATGATAAGTAGCGAAATATTATTTGAAATACACTTAAGTTCTAACCAGCTACTCACATTTTAAAATGTTTTTGAATATATTTTTTGTAATGGCCGTCGATACGTGGAATCAGTTTTTTCAGGCGGTCACTTATCGGAAAAGTTCATTATTCGTTTTAAATATTGGTTTCTTAAGGCCTTTATTGTAGAACATTAAAGGTACAGACAAATTATAATTTAAATAACCATACAGTTCTTAAATATTTATTTTGTTAATCACAAATCATTTAAAAGGTTAGTACACTAGAAATAAATCAGAGGGCACTGCAATTAATAAGGTGGTTAAGTACTCGGAAGTGAACTGAATGAAATTTATTATATTAATCACCAGTCGACCTCATTCTGCAAAGCACTGACCTGAGGACAGTTATGAAATAGAGGTAATAATTAAGCAGATAAGTATAAGGAAAACTAAGGATCTATTTATATTTCAAAGTTGAGACTGGTTGGCAGAAATGAGTCATGGACCCAGACTCACCCTGCAGCTTTCATTTTAGAGGTCAACCATATTATTATTATCTCAAATAAACAACGAACTTGTCTCTACTTGTTTGTGATGACTACAGAATGAGGCTGATTTTAATCAAGTTTGTCTGATTATTTAAAATCGCGAAATGTGTAGGTAGTCAATTAAAAGTCCGTAAGGTTATTTCCACATAAATATTGTAGAGCTTTAATTAATCGAATAGTCGTTCGACAAGTAAATAAGTGAGTCAACAAATTCATAACAACATTGTTTTTAAGAATTACCATGTTTTTATCCCTAAAAACTGCACATTGAAAAATACCATTACTAATCAACAGCTATTTGACTCATAGCAAACATGACTACCTAGGTACTATAGAATGACATACATTCATATATATATGAAGTTTATATAACCGTATTTTTGTACAAAACTGAATAAAATCTTATAAAGATCATTATGTGGATATCAATCAAAAATTCTCCAACAAAAACTGCATCCATAAATTCGGTACGATAAAAATGATTATATTAATTAGACCCTAATCACAGGCCCAGGATTTATAAAGGCAAGCGTTCGATTGGACCCACAGACTATATTAGGCAGGGTCTCGCGGAGCCGACCGCCTCTGATTAATTCTGTCTTGAAAGAACTTAAACATGCAGACTGCGAATTACATTTCCGATTGCAATAATACACTGCTATAAAATTTTACATCACCCCTTTTTCATGAACCATCGGTATATTATACAGGGTCGTAATAATTAGCTAGCGAAACTCCACGGACGTGATGGGTATCAATATAACATGATAAAATAAAAAATAAATTAATTTAATGGGTGTTTGTGGGGTCATCAACCGCAGTTAGCGTAGTCCCTTGAAATATCAGTTTAAAAAAACCGTTTTTTTTTTAGCATACTTCACAGACGTGATGAGTATCCATATTTAAACACGATAAATAAAAGAGAACAGATTTCCAGCTGTCGTTGACCCCCAAAAAAACATCAATAATCTTTTTATTTTATCATGCTACCATCTCGTCTGCAGAGTTTTGCCAGCTAATTTATTTATGACCCTGTATGCGTAAACTTATAGCTCATATTACCATTGGGTGTTGCAGGAGTTATAGTAACTTGTTATAATTATGAAAAACTATTCATTCATAGTTCTGATTTCGTAAATAAAATCTTTAGTTTTTGTTAAAGGAATGAATCCTTACGCAATTTTGTTTTCATAACATTCACCTCAGTCGCAGGTATTTCTATTGTGTCTTTACTATTATAAAATACAGAAGAATAACAAACTTTTCTCGTTTCTGTTATGTATTATAAATCTTAAAGGCGAAATTGAAAATGCTGGTATCATCGCTTCGTAAGATGTTCGTAGACTTAGTGTAGTGGCTTTTATTTTTATACCAAAATTTAAATTAATCAATAAATATGTGTTATAGTAACAGTATTTGAAAAAATAAATAATGAAATCAAATGCTTTCTTCACTTAAATTACACTAGTTTGACCTTTATATGATTTTATTCCGCTAAAGGACCTACATTGCTACGGCGTAGCACTCGCCTACGAAGTTTGTCTTCGGGAATAAGGACTCTTTTTTCACCAGTATTTTTAATTATTTTGTATTGAATAGTAATTTGGCTATAATAAAATACATTTCCATTGGTTTATAAAGGGTTTCTGTTTTTAGGACTTTGAGTGTAATGTTTCTTGGAGGACACTGATTTTAAATTATACCACTTTTTCTAAATTGTAACGCTTCTTCATTGTTAGTTTGAAAAATCACTATTTAAGGTTGTAGAGTCAATCCATAGCTAAAATAAACACGATAGCAAAATAATTAATTTTCAAAGAGTTTCTGAAACTTGTAACGCGAAATTATTAAAATTTTCAGTCACTCAAATAGTAGATACCTAAATACAATACCATAAAGTTATTACGTTTGCTATTTATTGTAGGTTACCTACCTATATAGTATTGCAATAAAACGTTGAAATAATATGACATAACTATACAAACAAACGTAAAGGTTTAAAGAATTCAGAATATAATTTTTTGAATCGCTTTGGGGAACGTAATTTCTCATATGATTTTATAGCAGTGCTATTGATGTTTTTATACGATTGTTATCTTTAAGAATATAATTTCACTGTCCGAGGCTACTGCCCTACCTATCAAATTTCCACGAAATACAAGTGGGCTGTCGACTAGTAGCTCGGTGCGTCTGCGCCGACTCCGACGGACGGCAGTGCCAGTTGACGTCATGACACCCAAGTTGCATCCGCCATTTTGATAATAAAATGGATTATAATTACCGCCTCTATCTATATAACAAGTCACGGTCGATATATTTTTACTCATAAACAACAGATTTCCTAACCTCATGTCTCTTAACTTACAGATATTATTACATAATTAACCAATATATTATTAAATCCTATCATGAAATTAGATTTATAAATTATGGCATACGTCGGATAATCTTTGAATTGAATCGGAAGTAGTAAATAAGTCGTTTCCGTATAATTAGCGCATCAAATGTATAAAACTATAGTTTATCCTCCTCAATTTGTGTATATCTCATAACTGGGAGGAAAATACCGTTTTAATTTACCTACCTCTCAATTAAACCGCGCAAAATATTGCAGGCTTAGTGCTTTATCTCGCTGGTACCTGGGAATCGCTCGAGCATGACCACATTAGCATTTATCTATTCGTGCTAGACGCCAGACGGCTTCTTACAACCTATATAATTGAGTAATTGAAATGGGCGTTAACATCTCGTGTTACACTTCATAATAATACCACATACAAAACTTAGTAGGTACCTAATTGGATTTATTGGTTGAAGGGAAATTTTTGCATACGTGTCTTCTTAAAAAATCCAAAAAAAAAAACGTATAAACAGTTTAGAATAAAATACTATTGAACGAAAATGTAAGTCCTTGAAGTGTTTATTAAGAATAACTAAGGCTATAACCGTATGAACAATAGAACTTATTTAGTCAAATATACAGCCCGTATGTCATTCACAAGATTACGTCGAAAGGTCGTCACGCTGAAATCGTGTTGTTGCCGACGCGACGACAGCGCCGCGCTGCGGTGTGCGTGGAACGTTCACAGTGGTTCAGACGACTTGTTCCCGCCAAAACAGTCGCAGGCTGTGGCGCGAAGGCTCGTGATTGGTCGGTTCGGGCGGCGGCGGCGGCGCGCGCGCAAGGCCGCCGGTTTTCCCGCGAACAATGCCAAATGGTGCATTTGTCAAGGTGAGTTCGTTCACCGCCGACGCCGGGCGCCGCGCGCTCCTCCGGCGGACATTCGCCACAGCATTCGCTCGCTTCGCGCCGATCGAAGGTCGACGGAAGGCAGCCGAGCGCTTATTTCACTCCGCGCCGAATCTACATCCATTAGCATCCGCTCTTTATTACAGGTGAATAACTAGTTTTATCTTTTAAATTATTTTTAAAACGTATGCTTTGACTTCAATTTAATTAAATAATCGCACTTGATGTCATACTTTAATAATTGTTGTATCTAAACGGAAGTTAAAATTGTCTCTGTGTTCATGAATGTATACGTGTTCGTTTTTTTATACTTGTATGTGTGAAACTGTAATGTAACGGGAAGTGCGAAGACTGAAGACCGAAGAAAGAAGAGCGGTATCAAGTGCTACGCCCGGACGAACTTCCCAGTTCGGCCGACATACACGGGTCGGTGGGATCTTCGTCCGTTT
Organism: Agrochola macilenta; assembly: GCA_916701695.1. Taxonomy (NCBI): domain Eukaryota; kingdom Metazoa; phylum Arthropoda; class Insecta; order Lepidoptera; family Noctuidae; genus Agrochola; species Agrochola macilenta. The sequence goes on from OU753562.1 coordinate 15,302,003, forward strand.
GTATCGCTTATACGTTTTATTCAACAAACAACGTTGGATTAAATACATGCAGAAGAAAAGTCCACCCATCCTGAGGAGTGTAAATGCTGACTACAAAATTCGAAGAAAAAACTAACTTTACTTACATCTCGTCTGTGTGTGTATTATTTCTTTACATAGGTTTTTCAGCTAATATTCTGAAACTGGTTGTTGATGACGTTGGAAAAATACCGTAATTAACTGTATGTGTACTTCCGAAACTGTGTATTGGTAATTCCGTAGTAACACCAACATGGACCGTGTAGGAATTAACATAAAAGGCGGCAATCGCTCATCTTCTAATTAATATTTTTATTATTGTAACACAAATGCAACAATATTATTGTAACAATATTAATGCAACAATATTATTGTAACAATATTAATGCAACAATATTATTGTAACAATATTAATGCAACAATATTATTGTAACAATATTAATGCAACAATATTATTGTAACAATATTAATGCAACAATATTATTGTAACAATATTAATGCAACAATATTATTGTAACAATATTAATGCAACAATATTATTGTAACAATATTAATGCAACAATATTATTGTAACAATATTAATGCAACAATACTAAGTAAAAAAAAAACGGCCTGACACCACCTCCGGAAAAGTTTGACTTTTCTAGCAGAAGGAGCAAATAATTCCTGATATCTGTTTAACCTATGTTTTTAGGATTCCGTACCTCAAAAGAAAAAACAAAACCCTTATAGGATCACTCGTGTGTCTGTCTGTTTGGCTGGCTGTCTGTCACAGCCAATTTGCTCCGAATCTACTAGACCAATTTAGTTGAAATTTAGTACAATTAACTATTTCTGTGACCCAAACAAGGACATGTAACGTAAATTAATTAATTTTAAATAAGGGGGTAACTTTTTGGAGGAAAATTTGAAAATTTAAAATAAACTTTTGCAAATTCAAATAAAAGGGCTTGTCTCAAAGATATTTTATAATATATTTGTTTAATTTAAAATAAATACTGTAAAAGATATTTAAGAAAATAGATGAAAATTTACCATTCGCCCCCTACCTACGAACAATAGAGCCAAATTTTTTGAAAATAATACAGAATATGGTTCTTTATGCATGGATTACAGGAAAACCTATAAGAAGTCTATGAGCTTAAAACAACATGGTAATAAACTCTCAATATTGTGCGTACAAACTTATATTTGCAGTTGGTATGTATGGGAGAACATGTTTTTTAATTACAATGTTAGGTTTGTTCTTGGGATAAATTCATCCCAAATACGGAACCCTTTATTGTGCGTGGTCTGACACGCACTTGGCCGGTTTTTTTTATAGTGTATCTAGTAGATAATGAATACCCTCTGCCCAGAAACTGTGAAACAGAATAATGTTAATTTATTTTTAACCTTTGATTTTAGTATTTTACTTAGGTATTTTTAGGCACATATAGTTTGCCATCCCATTTTTTTTTTGTCTTCGATTAAGGTTGCGCTTATTGCTGTTTCTTATTGTGTTTATAAAAAACTATGTTAAATAAAAGTTTTATGTTGTTGTTACATACATAGTACAAATTATTACTTGAATTACTGGGACACATCAATCTGGTGATATCTTGTGTATGTATGTATGTTATGTTATGTATATAATAAATATTATTATATACAGATATATATATCTATAGATAAGTGATAATATATATCTGTCGCGTTCCTTCTTATGTACCTATGTACCTACCTAGAATATATAGATATAGAATTATGTACCTACTCTTTATTGAACACCATAACAAATTACAAATATGAACTTTTGAGGGTAATTTATTTTTAGGGTGTGACATTGGGCTAGAATTGATTGTTATAATTAGATACCTTTTTAACTGTTGTTGTTTAAAGACGAACTGGCATGAAGCATGCAACATAACATATCTTCTTACGCAACATAAGATATCTAATTACGCAACACATTTTCCTAAACGATTACGACTAATCTGTTTAATTTTGACAGTTCAGCAACATTCATTGCGTTATTTACGTTGTTGAGCAGATTTTTTTTGCGAACTTATTAAGCAATGGATTAGCAATCTGTTTCAAAACGATTCAGATCCTGGTTGATCGTGTATTACGCAATTAGGGTACTAGTGTCAGAGTTTTCTTTAAACCGCCCATGCGCTTGCGCCCAGGCTTCACATGCCGTCGGGAAATATCTCTCAGGCGTGGCGGTTTCCTCACGTTGTTTTCAACAACATAACAACAATAATACTTAACAATTCATAACAATTAATTAAGGCTTGAGATCGATCTAAATTAATACTTTAAAGAGAACAAATTTGTATTTTTGTTTGTAATGAATAAACTAAAAAACTAGAGAACCGATTTTAAAAAATATTTCACCAGTATAATGCTATATTATCACTGAGTACCTAACATAGGCTATAATTTATAAAGATGTCACGCGGGCAAAGCCGCTGGCGGAAGCTAGTTTATAATAAAGTTGTTATGGTCGTAGCACTCTAGCTACGTACTATCGAAGAAGTTCATATCTAAGCAGTTTGAAAACAAAATCCTGTGAACACGATGACCACATCTGTTACCGCCCCGGTTCTATAGCGGCCGAGCGCATAGCACTTGATTTTTAGAGAAAAATTATACCTACCCATTCAAAGATCAATTTAATTCAATTCAATAACAATTTTTACATCGTGTCTGAATTTCTATAACTAAATACCTATAAACATCATGCATGCAATCTATATTTAAATCATTACAATATCCAAATTACATTAAAATCAGAATTACCTATAATAAAAAAATGTCATAAGTCAATTCATAAAATTCAATAAAATTTTCATTTCATATCAATAAAATTATGTTACTTTCAGCTTAAGTACGTATTAATTTATAATTCATTAATAGAATCTAGACACTTATTTCTGCCATGATCTATTTATACCAAGCCCAATGAAAAAAAAACTATTTTTACTGTTTTGAGATTAGGCGGATTAGGCCTTACATGAACATGTACATAAATAAGTGGTGTTTCGGCTGGCTCTCCTAAATTAAATAAACAGGTCACGCAAAACCTCCTTTATAATATAGCGGTGGCGCGAAATTATGAATTAGATACCTAATCTATTCATGTGTGTTCACCTTCATATTTAAACAAAACTATTTTTTTCCGTAATTAATAAAAAACGAGTTGATATTATCAGCCTCTCTCTAAGAGTCGGCTGTAATCCACCACGCAAGCACAGCGTGTGTTGGTGGATGTCACATGTCTTCGATTTTTTTGTTGTTGATTCCCATATAGAGGTATGAGGAACAGGGTGCAATGTTCACTCATCCTCTATTGAAAATGGAGGATCCTTCGACCAGACGGGTGTCGTGTCTGGCGACCAACTGTCCGACGATTGATGTCGGAAAGTTATATATATATTCTGATCGCGCGGTAAACCCTGCTTGTGCGATGCAGGATTTGTGTCACGTCAGGTCTTCGATGCGTAGTTCCCATGTGGCGTTGTAGATGCCCGCAACGAACCACCACTACCTACATAGTTTAGTTCTTAATGTAAGACAAAATAAAGGCATCCCAAAAACACCTTGCATTATTATAATATTCCAGTTTCTTATTTAAGCTACCTATAAAAAAGAAAAATACAATAGACGACGATATGTAATAACCTAATCCGGTTAACTGTTCTTAAAGAGTCATAAAGAACCCTGTAAGAAATCGACACGTGTTTCACCGCTCAACGAGGAATCAGGATGACGATTGACTTGTTGCGAACCCGGACACGACGTGTTGCCACGCCTAGCGCCGAACGCAGTGTGAATCGCAGCAAGGCCAACGGTGACGTGGTGGTGGATTGTTCGCCCCTTATCACGCTAATAACGATCCTAGCCGAGGTGGACCGAGCAGTAATCCTATATAAGTGAGGTTGTCGGGCAGTGTGGTTCACGCAGCGTTCGGCGCTTGGCGTGGAAACACGTCTTGTTCGCAACAAGTCAATCGTCATCCTGAGGATGCCTCGTTGAGAGGTGAAAGACATGTGGATTTCTTACAGGGTTCTTTAAGACCAGTTAAGCGGATTAGGTTACTAAATATACGTCGTCTATTGTATTTTATAATGGATTTCCGCAAATTCACGCCTGAGTCAATTAACTACTTATAAAGAACAAGACAATGTAAAAAAAATCCCAGTCTACACAACGGTCTGATATTCTATTATTTTATGTACTTAGGTACTGTGCCTATATCTACTGTTCTATATTTAGTTAAAGATTATCTCTCTTTAGGTACAACATGATATGCGTTTATATGTGCTACTGACTTGTTGACCTGCTTACTTGTTTTGCATTATCATCGCTGTTTTACTGTTTGCCAAGTTTATTTGATTAGGCTTATAGCCAAAATTGATGCGCCTGAATTACAGCACAAAGGAAAAAACAATACTACAGTTGATACTACGTCTGAAACTAAAATATTGGTACGTATTCATATTTTTCATCAATTTGTTCATGTTCCTGGGAGGTAGGAGAGGCAGAACGGACCGCTTCAGCAAGAACTAATGTAAAAAAAAACTTCAGCAAGAACTAATGTAGGTACCTACTATTTGTTTTAATTCGACATTTTCGAGAATAAAACGAATCAATAACATTTAGGGGAGCATGGGGATGTGGATCGAGGGTCACAGTGGATAGATCGTTATATCTTTGCATCTATGGCACACAAACACGTGCGCATCCGCCACTGACCGTTCCGTTCTTACACCTCTCCCGCGTCCAAACTAATCGCCAGCTTAGTTTCGAAGCGGGAAATTGCGTCGCAGCGCATCGGTCAAAAAGAAAGCCACAAAATATTTTTATACGTGTCTTTGTAAAATGTTTTGCTTTTTCGTGTGCTAGGATTTGTTGAGTGTTGTGTATTGATAATTTGTCATGATCTTTAATTCATGTGGAGGGATTTGATCACTCTAGTTTGTTTATTTAGCTAATAAAAAAATTGCAGTTTTTTTATCAAAGGGGTGTACTAGTGGGGTACAGCGGATCGTTTTGAATTGGGGTTCAGTGGATCTCGATTAAAAACTTCTTTTATAGGAAAAATGCCACGCAATAGAAAAAAGAAGACCAATATGGGTCAGCATACCGAAAACGAAACGCGCTTTAGTGACAATATCTGAAGGGCAAAAAATAATAGCTGTAGCTAAATTGATGAATATTCTATACACAACTCTAGGTACACAGATGTTATAACGAAAAATTTTAAAATAAACATTGTCTGCTGATACTATTAGGTAATACTACAAGACTTACACCGAATTACCACTGGGTGCGAAAAAGTTTCACAGATGCCCAAGAGAACGACTTGGTTGATTTTATTTAAGGAGGTGCAGCAACACGTTTTATGATCTTACATTACTATACGCAGTAACATGAATCAGGTGATTTTGAGACTGTAACTTCATCCAAGTACCAATTTAATGTGCATTGATTAAAAATAAACGATACGACTGTAATAAAAATCTTTTAATGGATTGTAAATAGACATTATCCAGTGTGCCCCATACGATCCCTTGTAACCCAACACCTGTATCCACTGTGACCCATGCCTAGTTCACAGTGGAAAAAAAGAAAAAAAAGGCTTTTATTTCTTGTAGATTATACTTACATATTATTCTACTTAAGGGGCATGCGCTAAGGTAACCCGCGAAATTCAAATTTTCTTTAGTTTTTTGCAAGTCAGTGTCAGGTTTTATGCTGATTAAAATATAATTCGCGACCGTAACAAATATGGCTTTACATAATAATAATCATTACAATCAGGAATACAACTCCATAAGTAAGCACAAACGTCTAATGTCATGATTTCATGAAATAGTCATTCAATGGAATTATATGAACTTAGAGAGTTGTATTGATCATTTTTATGATTACGATTCTATAAATATACATTTGATATATATTTGATGCATATTTACAACATGATACTGACCTGCAAATTGCAAAAAACGTAACAAAATTTGAATTTCGCGGGCTACCTTGACGCTTCCGCCTTAATATAAATCTTTATTGTCTATCTAATCTAATATAATCACAGCGGATACTTTGCAATAATAATAAAAAACTGGATTATTTCATATCGAAGTCTTTGTAAGGCTGTTTTTGTCATGTGGTTTCAAACTTAAATATATCTTCTAGAACTTTGTCAAGACACTGGCCAATTTGAGGTGGGAAAAGTGAAGATACAGCACTTACAACAAAAAAAGGATCCACTGATGCCCATGCTCCCCTACTCTACGCCACTTATTAATTAGACATAAATATATTCATAGATAATTATGATATTAGATGATTTCTGAAACCTTAGATAAGATAAGATATATTTATTTGCTCAAACATGTGTACCTGTACCACGTACCACATACAGAAATAAAAACGTGCTTGTTGTTTGCCACATATTATGGCGTGCAAATATTAATAATTATGATTGTTAATAATTTAGGTAGTCAAGTCAATATCATTAAATTACCTTGAATTTAGCAAACATTAATAAATTATAAATGTCAACAGTAAATAAAAATAATTCATAAAATCTATGTCAAAATACTCGTACTTAAATGGTTCTGTCAGAAATTCCATATTATTATATCATTTGTCAGTTAGAAATATCTTTAGTTGTTTCTTCAATTATTCATTATTAGCTCCCTCCAACTTTTCCGTAACTAATTATAAATAATGGGAGGCATGCAAAAAACACTCTTGCGCATAAGTGCAGTCCGAATATTATGTATAGACAGAGCTGACTTCGATCATGCCTGTTTCTGGGAAATGTACTGCCATTCGCGAAAATAAATAAATTACTATTATTTCTAACAAACATTACTGATTCCAGAATATAAAGAGATACCAATGTCAATATTTTATAACGTACGAAATAGGGCTTACAACTATCGGTCGTTTTTAACTTAAAACATGGCCCTGAGGCATCTCTTTTGTGCTTTAGATGCAACTTCTTTGTTAGTTGAGTTAGCCCAAAAAATAACACCGTATCTGAGAAATTTTTTATTGGTTCGTTTGCCATTCATAAGCAAGGCACAAGAACGGCCGACCACAAGAAGGCAAAATGGACTCCCATAAAAAAGCTGTCAGAACATGTCCACAGACAAACCACTGCCTCATCATCATCTTCGACAGAGTAAACGCAAGCACAATGTACCCTTATGCCAAATTCTGGACATGAACCTTTCCCCCCACTTGATTAAAAAAAACAAGTTTTCATCGTCGGATAAATTGTCATTATACTTTTTTAAATCTTAATATCCTATCCATATTATATTATAACTACAGGTGATTTTATGAGACTTGGCTTCATAGAGCAGCGTGGTAAAAAAAGCAATAAATTTTGATGATAGGTATGGATAGCTAAAAACTGCATTTGATTTATGCACTTTAATAAAAACATGGTTTTTGTCTTTCCTATATTCAGGAAGAAGCAAGATTTTGTGTTTATGCTCACCGATTTACCTGCATACATGCCGTGCACGAAATTGACAAATTTTGCTCAATTCTGTTCATTAGTTGTGGGAAAGGGAAAAAGAATTTAAACAAAACTATTTGTGATTTGATAAGTTGAGTTCTTTGTTTTGCATGTGGCTGAAAGGCATTTTTCAAATAAGTTAACTATCCATTCTATTCAACTAATTTTCCGAAAAATTACGCGAGACTGACGTTTGATTACTTTTTTACAAGAAACTACTTTTGATTTTGAACATTTAAAAATATCATCAACATCGTTATATTGTCTTATTGCATGTGGCTGAACCACTTTTTGTAACTTCGATACAAAATATAACAGAAATATAATGTTGAAAAAACCTTTTTTTATTTTAAACCCTGTGTGTAATGTATTTTTTCCTATTATTTAGCAAACCATATCAAGAAATTTAAATTTGAGGAGCTCGTGGCTCAACAACAGCCGCACTGGTCGATCCATCAGGTGAAGCTACGCTTGCCGGGGTTGGTCAGTGGATGGGTGACCATCTTTACATGCCGACAATCCTCCGTGCCTCGGAGAGCACGTTAAGCCGTTGGTCCCGGCTGTCATTCGTGGATCTTTGACAGTCGTTACGAGTCGTCAGAGACCCGAAAGTCTGACACCAGTCTTACCAAGGGGTATCGTATTACCCAGTTACTGGGTTGTGGAGGTCAGATAGGCAGTTGCTCCATGGAAAATACTGGTATTCAGCTGCATCCGGTTAGACTGGAAGCCGACCCCAACGTAGTTGGGAAAAGGCTAGGCAGATTGATTGATCAAGAAATTTAAAAATCACACACTAGTTTTCAGCTATCCTTGAAATAAAATCAAAACTTTATTTTATGATTATACAATATCTTCAATAAGTAAATCAAAGGCGAAATAAACCATATTTTCGAGAGCGTAAAAGTGTTGCAACAGGTTCTGTGACTGACACATAAGGTTTAGCACCACGAAAACTGTACTATTATAGTTACACGGACTTAATGTTTCAATTATTTCAAGCTTTCTTTCAATTAGATAAGTTATTGACGAAAAATGATTTTTTTTTCGCGCACGGAGCCTAAAGTGTTTTTGCTGAAGAGCAAATCATGGGGATCAAATGCTACTGGTAAATACTTGATGGTATGGTTCGTTCAAAGGGTTCGATTCATCGATAGATAGAGGTTTAAAAAAAAAGAAAACGTGCGTCAGGTAGTCGCAAGCACAAGCGTATGCCCGATTGATGACACAGTAAGACACAGAGACAGTAAATAAAAAAAAAAACAAATAAATAGTAAAAAAAAATGATAATTGCTTCTTAATTTGCAGTAAATTACCTGCGTTGTGTCATCGTCCTCCTCTGTCTTTTCTATGCAGTCCGACATTGAACGCGCTTTAGCTGTTGTAAGCCTCTTTTAATGTAAGGCGCCATCTCCAAGGGCGAGAAAGTCGCGGCGATAGTCTCGCCGTGCCATCAAACTCAATAGAAACTCTATGGTTCAATCTCCACACGGCGATAATTTGAAGGCACATGCAGTGTGACTATCGCCGAGATTCTCTCGTCTGTGGAAATGGCGCCTTAGTGCCTGCCTACCTGTCTACCCTTCGGCATATAAGCGTGATATCATTTATGTTCTTTACAATAATGAATAATGCGAATGAATTCCCTGACCGACGGCTCGGTAACGATAACGCGTTACCCAGACGAGCAAATAAAATAATGACACGCTATTTTTGTTAAACAGTGCCTATAAATAATTCAGCGCGTCTTGTCAATTTTATAACCTGTATCATACACATTGAGAGTTCACTTACGCTGGCAGCAAATAAAGTAACGAAATCAGCGTTGCTTTCGTACGAGTTATAAATAGATGATGCGTGTCGTACCGACGAGTAACGTGTCTTGTTAGTCAGTCTATTATTTCGCGACGGCGTCATACTAGCTCGACGTAGATTCACTAGATTTTTCCCAAACAGTGCACTTGTTTATGAGCAATTAGTACTGTGAGAAATAGTTTAAATTCAGATCATTCTATGACGTCAATGAATCGCTTTTTGCAATTTTAGGTAGGTGTGAAAATAAAAAGCCAACGTTTTAAACAAATCAATATTATTTCCAATAAATTTATCAGTACATCCACATTGAATGCATATTAATTTTTACTCAATAAAATACAACATAAAGTCTTCGACAGCATGAACTAAACATAAGAACGAGTATAAGATATAATTTATTTACAATAAGGTGGTTTAAACACAAAATAAAACATTGAACATAACAAAAATCAGTGCAACAATAAAATAATAAATATTTAGACAGTGGACTTCAACGTGGTAGAGTTATAATAATTCTAAGGATATAATTATTCAATCGTTAGTTACACAAGTTTGTTACAAAATTATCTATTGGCCTCACATCACAGAGCTAAGCGATCTCGAGGGTCGACCATAACGTGAACTGGTTCGCCGAGACGCTCGAGTGCAGCTGAGACGCGTCTCTCAACTATTCCATAAACATACTTTCTCGCGCACAATCAACTCAAACTGTTCCTCTCAACAAACTAATAGTGACACGATAACATTAAAACCAAAACAAAACGTGTACAAGCACGGGGTCAACCTCGACCTGTGACTCTCAACTAAAATGCGTAACTGCTACGTAATATTGTCAAAACCTGCAAAACATCAGAGCTGCGCGTAAATGCGTCCACGACAGACGAAGGGTCATCAAACTAAACTCGTAAATAAGCTCTAAAACTGTAAAAAACGTAGGAGCTCAAATCGACATGCAATCAACTCTACGTCCATTCTAAAGACTAGAAAAATGCAAACCATTCGAAGAAACCTAACGTCCGTGTCCGTCGACGAATAAATGCCCACACCGTGTTACCTAACAATGATATGTGTAGCTCCCGAAGCGATGTGACAGTAGCTCTGCTGCGGCCGCGAGTCCGTGATGCCCACAAGTATACCATAATAAAAAGATGAACACACTATCAATTATTACCTAAAATATTCAACAAGGGAAATCAGCTGATTCGAGTAGTCACCAAATGTCGCTCGGCTGAGAATTTCGATAGCTCTCATACAACAATAATTACTATAACTTAGGACAGTCGTTAGGCCTTAAAATTTAAAATGTACAGTTATTTATTATGGCAGATATCAACAATCAATTTATACTATATCGATACGATACTGACACTTTTTACAGAAACAATACTAAGTTATATACACTCATGCGATAACAACGTGCACCGACCCTCGCGGCGTGATCACGCCCTCCTCGCTAGCAAATGGCACTTTCATACAAGCTCCCGCTACTATTTGTTCTACACCGTCGACTCGCCAGTGTCCGACCGAGGGTGCACAATAAACCAACTCTATCGTATTATAATATATTCTAAATTACTCTAAACCATAAATATACCGAAACCCCCGGCCGGCGATCGCGAACAAGAAGCGGCGCATATAATATTCATATTCGAAATGAGGTACCGGCGGGTCGAGTCGCGAGCTCCGGGCCGGGCGGACACACTCGAAGCGGTCACAGAGAACACCGGGCAGTGAGCAAAGAGTCGAGCGCTGGCGCCGCTCGCAGGCCGCCGGCGCTAGGCGTAGCCGGGCGGGTCCCACGTGGCGGTCCATCAGGACGCGTGCGGCAGCAGCAGCAGGTACAGCGCCGCGGCCAGCAGCGGCACGGCCAGCGCCATTGCCTGCCGCAGCGACACGCGCAGCGCGCGCGGCTTGCGCTGCAGCGTCGCCAGCGTCGCTGCCAGGCGCGCGCGCTCGCCGCACACCTCGGCCCAGCGCTCCTTGGCGCGCACCAGCTCCTCCTCCAGCGCGTGCAGCGAGCCGTTGTGCAGCGTCACCTGCAGCCGCGCCGCGTCGTCCAGCCGCACGTACGTGCCCGCGCCCGCGCCCTCCTCCTCCCCGCCCTCTGCGTCCTCTGCGACCCCATCCTCGTCACGGTTGATTTCGGTGACGGCCGAGTCGGTTTCCTCGTCGTCATCGTCGTAGTCGAGGCGGAACATCTCGTCGATCTCAGCGGAGATCTTGCCGGCGTCGATGGGCCGCTCGGGCGCGTCGTGCGGCTCGTCGGGAGCTGCCTCGGTCTCCACGGCCTTGTCTTGCGTGGAGCGCTCCCTGACAGTGGAAGTGCGAAGTCTCTCGATCTGCTGCTCTTTGGCGAGTACTTCGGCACGCAATTTGCCGACGACGGCGGTGAGGTCGTCGATGTCGGAGCGCGTCGGCCGGAACGCGAGCTCGGCTTGCATCTCCGCCGCGCTCGACGCCAGTCGCTGGATTTCGGCGAGGTTCGACTCCTCGGCCACCGTCGAACGGGTGAGTTGTGCCTAGAAACATAATAATAAAAAGTATGAAGCATTGCTTCAAATTAAATATTGTCAAGTCCCGCTTTAATCGACCAAAAAGGGTCTAACAGGTAAAATTATCACATTTGAACACATTCTATTCTAAACCCCCTCACTAAAACACGGCGATCACATGGTACCGGGTACTCTTTTAAGAACTAACAAACCCGTAACATAATATGAGATGAAGAATATGACGAAGAATATGTGTTACCTGCAGGTCGGCGATGCGCGCGCGGTAGTTGTTGGCGTCGTCGGGCTCGAGCGCGGGCGGCTCGTGCGCGTCGGGCTGCGCGGCCAGCAGCTCGTCCCGCGCGGCGCGCAGCTGCTCGTTGTCGGCTGACGCGGAGCTGAGCCGCTCGCGCAGCACCTTGATCTCCTCGTTCAGACCCGCCATAACGCGCAGAATGTTCGCGTACTCCGCGCCCGCTTTGCTCTGTCAAATATATTATTTGATATGTATGTGTGTCTCATTATTCTACCCATAGTTATAATTTGAGGTTATGAAATTGCAGACTTTGAATGAATGCAAATCCATAAAACAAAGAATAACCTTAACTTTCTTATACAAGGCACTAAGATCTTTACTACATGCTGTGAAGATGTAAAAATCAAGTTATATCCAAACTAAACATCAAAATTACGTCTGCAAAAAATTGTGCAACACTAAAAACTGCAATGTTAATTAACGATGCTACAGGCAATTAACCGTCGTAATTTCTGTAATCTAAATTATTATTATTTCGCAGCAGTTCTTTTACCTGACTTTGTAATTTGAGTCATTGTACTGATGAGACCGACCGTCCTTGTAAAATGTACCTTAACGACGTGTTAAGAACATTTAGTTGGTGATCAAGTAACTGGGAGCAATGTATGAGGACTGGGCGGGACGAGGCGGTGCCTGCAGTGCGGCCGCCTGCCTGACTCACTGACTCACCGCCGCGCCGCAATAAAGAACAAAGCATCACACGAACTACCGCGCCGTGAAATTGTGCATTAACATACATAATAACACGCTCGTATCGTGCACCGCCCTTTACTTGGGTATTGAGGATTTGATAGAAAAATAAAACATTTATCTGCAACTTGCATTATTTACGAGATGGTATATGATAATATAACAAAGGAGTACGTCAACTACTTATTATCTGACTACTGCGAGTCAACCTTATGACAAACAAAAATATTCCGACGACAAGAATATTCCATCTTCAGCATGAGCTGATCGGTATCTTTTTGGCCATCTTTACAACAAAGAAGGTCAAGGGACCTTCTTACTGGTAGCCTTCATACTGTGGTTACCATGTTAGGTAAACAAATGGTGATCGTAGACCCAGCTTACAGACCGCACAAATGACTCTCCTGCATCAGGAGCTCTGCCTCTCAGGTGTGTGTTTATACCACCACCAGACAGTCTTTGAGCTCTAATGGACAGTGACAAGGCTATTCAGAACTTAAATGGGAGTCAACTTTAGGGAGATTGGATGTTAGATTATGAATATAAACCACGCGAGCGACAGCTGGTCATAATATACCTAGCACTGCTCTTAAAATACGAGCGATCAATCGAAAAGGAAAACTCATTTACATGTGCCTTCAAAACAGGAACCATAAGTGGAAATTTTGTAATGGAAATCGCTGAGGCTGATAATTATTTACTAGGCGTCAGGTAAGTGAAATATGTAGAAGGAAATTCTAACGGAAGGCGGAATGAAACGTCTTACGCTATGACAAAGCATCATTACCCGTATTTCAGTCCCGATTAAAATATGCGAAAACATCGCTGAATTACTCAGTCTACAAACAAGTACCAAAAAAAAACTCTCACTAAGTGAAGAAAAAGGTTTCTCGAATATTTGTAACTCCGACATCAAAACAAGCAGATTTACGTTCCAATCCGAGGTCTTTTCTAAAACGATGATTCACGCAACCGTTCCGAGGCCGAGTCGAGTCCCAAACAAGCGTAGTATGTGCAATAATTAATAGGTTTTTATAAGAACTAATTCATACTAACTTGTGCCGGATTTGGTATGGCACTGAATGATCTATGCGGTTTGTCCTTATGGGACAAACCGCATAGATCATTCAGTGTTACATAGGCCATATAGTCATATAGCTACATAGGCCTGAGAACTGGAATGAGACACTACACAACATGTTTCGTAAGTATCTAAAGGATAAAAGCATATAATTAGTTTTTTTTAAACATGTCGAGGAACGAAATCAAGTCTTTGCTGTACAAAACATAAGCTGAGGTGAAAACTTGTTACTATTGTGAAAATATTTCTTAGCGCAAAAAATCAACACATATTGGGAACAACAAAGCCGCGATTATCAGTCGTCAGATAGATGGCTGATAATCGTGGATTGTACAGCATTGACAAAATATGCTGAATATATATGTATGGTCCGTTCCAAAAGTATCTGATGAAAGTGCACACAAACCCTGTTCAGGTTAAATTCTGGCACAATCACTCACTAAAGGGAATTAGGGATGCATTCATCCGTATTTAGAAGGTTTCAACTTTATATCACACCACTTTTTCCAACATTTATTGTTTGAATAACAATATTAAATTGCAATTGAAAAATCATCGATGAAAATTGAGGTTATGGAATTAACCTCAATTGTCAAATGAGAAACATCTTTAGGGTGATTTGATTTTAGATTAGAACTTCGGAAATTACTTTTTCTGACCCATTTGTTTACATTTTGATCAGATTCTCTTGGAACAGACTATAGATGATGATAATACCACTACAATGAATGATCACGAAAAAACCGACTGTTGCTCGCAGTAATTGTAATCGTAAATGCATTAAGACAGCCTCCACGAATGGCTATAGTACAGGGGCAGTCAGTCACGTTACAACCATAGTATAATTATTCTCATATAGTTCCGAACATATGAGAGAAGAATCTTTCAACCTTTTGATGTAATTCTTTAAGCACTTTTTATTATTATGATACCGATAGTCAGAAAAGGTCTTGATCAACTCGTGATGTCCTTGCAATGCACAAAAAACTATAAAACGCACTGAGGTACTTACAGGTGATTCTTCTCTAGTACTGGGTTCACTATACGTGGAGTTGGCGTTATTGTCTGCGTGAAGCTCGCCGTCCAACGGACTCGGACACTCTTCATGGCCGGGGTCTACAATACATACAAATCAGTTTTACGTATGATAGTTTGAAGACACATAACATCACGCCTTGTTTCCGCAAAGGGTTGGTCAGAGGTGTACTTATTATAGTACACACACATTTTGCCAGCTATGTTTAAATCCCATGTAATAGGGGGCGAGCCTATTGCCACCAACCGGACACAAATCCAGACTCCAGGCTGCCACTGAGCTGACGGGGTCCGTAAGGGCCAATGCCTGCAAGGGTTACGAGTTTGTCCGAAAGGGATATCGCGGCCCCGGCACACAGGCAATGGAAGGAACACGGGTGGGTTTTAGTCAGTAAAAGTTTGACACGCCCTCGCGCTCCGCCCAGAGCGGAAGAAGTTATTTGATAATATCCCACCCAAAAATAAAAATAAACCACTGCCACTGAGAAATTCCAGATAGAAAAACCCAATAACACTTTGCCCGACCTGGTAATCGAACCGGAGACCTCATGGACCACCTCACTAGACCAATGAGGCAGTTTGAAGAATTTGTAGAAATTATGAAGAAACTTGTTAGTATCATAATATTAAAGGAGGCGATAAAATGCAGTTTAAATAATAATCGGGGGAGACTTGACAACTGTAACATACAGATATTTGAATACATGAAAACTACTCCAAATCTAACGCGTTATAAATGGCACTATTACACTATACTTTCGGGTTGTATGATACTATAAACCAGTCAGGATAGTCATGACCGATTTAACGTATCATGCACTTTTATTTTCGATTGCAAATTCGAAGCTACAGATTTTGTGGCGTATGATACGGCCTTTGCTCCTATACGAAGTATATCTTCGTTTTCTACGACAATGCCTACCATGATTGAGCCGCGACTGCTTTTCATCGTCAGTACATGAGTCAGGCTCACCAGTCTTCTCTTCGCCGCTACCGCTGACGCCACCCTCTTCGTTATTCTGCTTTTCTGTGAACAAATAAAATTAATTTATTAATACAGTGAGCCTAGCTTGAAGATAGCTTCGCTTGCAAAGTAGAGGCGAGGTGTTTAGCACCAACAGAGCTGGCTAAATTATGGCAATGTGCAGGCCATACAGTAAGCAGAAGCGACCGTTGTTATACAATGGTGCCAGCGACTAGCGACCAGGAAATAAGACAGAATAGTCTAAGAACAGTTTGTTGTGGAAATCTATGGGCGAGGTTTGTTCAGCAGATATTCCGTAAGAGAAATGGTCATTACAGAGATTATTTGGGTCCTTTTGCCCAAATGTTATTGGAGTGATGGCCGAGAGGATGGCAGCATAAAAGGGTGCTTTTATATAAAATGTGTATGTTCCTAGGCTTCGGCTAGCCCTGTATGTCTCGTCAGCCACTCTCCATTATCGTCATGATGTAGTAACTCTAGATTTGTAATAATGATATGTAATAAGACATTACTAATTCTGGTTTTGACTCACCTTTGCTTTCGGCATTATAAATATTATTTGTCTTTAATATTAATTCGAACTCCTTCGCTGATTTTCCTTCGGCTGATATTGCTTTTATTCCGACCTGAAGGAAATAAATAATTCTATTAATTTACGGTATTTTATGAAACATCTAAAATATTTTTGAGACTAATAGTAAAGATTACAACCTGTTACGAGGTTAGGTCGAGGAAGACATGTTCAATGTCCATTCCAGCAGAGCCTAAACCAATTAGCTATCAGGGTGGGCGACAACATGCCACCATGACTTACTTATTATACGCACAGCTGCACAGCCCTAGTTTGAGACGGCAGTCCCTGGGGCTTGCTACAATTTTATAGGGCATCTATTTTGCTATCCTCGAGCTAGGTTTTTATTTGTGGATGCTTGTAAAAATTAAATGGAAGCACTTGTTGTGCGTTATTTATATAAATACTAGCTTCGCCCCGCGGTTTCACCTGCATAAGTCTCAATCCCGTTGGAATATCGGGATAAAAGGTGTCCAGGTCATAGTTTTCCCCATGTGCCAAATATCATCCACATTCGTTCAGCCGTTTTAGCGTGAAAGCGTAACAAACAAACAAACTCACTCACTAATATTAGTTAGAATTTGACTAAGCTCTCGGAAGAAAATATGTATGTACCTTGTTGAGTAGTTGTTGCGGCAGCAGTAGCTTGATATAGTCGGGCAGCGCTCGCACGGCGTCCTCGAGCGAACCTCCGCGCTTCGCTTCTTGCAACTTGTTGCTGTCCGTACTCAGCACCAACATCTTCGCTTCACCGTTTTGTACTGAATACTGAAAAGCAAAATCACGAATTGTTAAATGGTCGAATTTGACACGCACAATGGTCCACTGAAGGGCTAAGTGCGGAAACCAAACCCCATAACAACATGGTCGAATTTGAAGAGAGATCTATATATTCAGACACATTTATTAACACAATATCAACAAACATTCTACAGCAAATGTTTGTCCATAGAATTATTCAATTATACAGAAAACCAGTCCGTATGGAGGATTGCAAATACTCAGGATTCTGTGTCGACAGTCACACACATAGATTTTATTTTATTTAGAATCGTTTCACATTCACACACACATCACGATTCACATTCGAGAAATTATGACAAAAAAAAAAAACTGTTTTGTACTAAAATATTGTTTATGAATTGCAATAACGACATCTGAAACTGAATATTTAGTTGTCGATGTAAAAAAAACACTTGGAAATCTTCCAAATGCTTTTTCTACACCTAAAATTGTTACAACACCTATCAGTGTCAGTAATGCAATGCATAATCATTATTTTTGTGGAATACCAAGATATTTATTTAATTATATTGATTAATTCATCAAAACACCGAAATATGTGACAGCTATTAGCCACGTCCTTTTTTTCAGAATGCACAGCATTAACAAAAATACGAAGCACACTTACAGCGAGCGGCAGATGGTTGCGCACGGCCAGCTCGCGCTCCTCGGCCGTGGCGATGGCGAGCCGCGCCGCACACATCTTGCGCTCACACCGCGCTGCCAGCTTCTGTACACACACAACAACACACATTTAGCTAAAGTCAAATCATTTATTTCAATTCGATACTTATAAGGCAATTTTGAACGTCAACAAGAAAATAAAAGTGGTTCTAGTTGCCCCTTCCAAAAGGTAGTTTCGTATGGAGAAGAATGAGACAAAAAGTAAGTAACACTTTGAAAATGTTTAACAATCTTTTTAAGTTAATTATAATTATATCTGAAGGTGATGTACCTAGAATAAAACTACTATACTACAATAGGTAAAAAGTACAAAAAAAAATTGTTTTGCGGAGACGTGGACTATAAACGGCTCTGACAGTTCTTTTTTGCAAAATAAAAATGGATTCAATCTCAGCAGCCCGACAATAATATGCCAAACGCGCGGTTTCAACATCTGTCAACTGTGATCTTTCTATCAGCATAAGCGGTCGAGCTTAGCCGCCAAGAGATGATATAATATGAGGTCCCCATTGTAATTAATTTCTCGTCTACCGGGATTCCTAGAAAAACCATTTCAGTTTTTCTTCATTCCATATAATCTCACATTCTCTACTTCTAACATTTGGTAATTTATAAGTTTTTTTTTAATATTAATTTTATTTTGTACCATATTGTTAACCGTAAACCAATATTGGTCCTGAAGAATAGATATTTAATTCACATCGTTTTGTGATCGCCACGTCGGCCTATTGTAATCAATGAAAAAAGTCATCTGCAACTAACACCATCTTCGGTTGACTTTGAAGTAATAGGGGTAAATCAATAATGTAAACTAAAAAGACGAATGGACGCCATATAGAACCTTGAGAAACCCCACACATTTCAGACCGTCATGAGTATACGCCGTTTCATTGTACTTTTACCTGTCTGTCTGTGTGTTTTTTTGTCTGTCTTTTATCTTTCAGGTATGATCTAAGTAAATCAAGCTCTATTTCTAATCATATATTATGCAATTAGAAATAGAGCTTGATTTACTGTTGTGTTCCAGTTTCAGGAGGAGCGTCTCATGGTTTACGTAATCCAACTTCGCCTTACAGAAAAAAAGGGCGTTAAAAATGTTCTTTATTAGGATAACACCATCCACACACGTTAGTACTGTTGTTGATTAAAGATGTTTTTTTTTTGACGTGACAACGTCTAATAAATCGATGAACCGGCTGAGCCGGCTGCACGCACGTAAAAGTGTCCCGTTACGCTCATTGTAACGTTACGATCGGAGCGAGGGAAGGGAATGTTTTATTGTGACGTTGTCACGTTAAACTATCGTCCGTAAACCGACTTTACAGACAACCATTTTTTTTGTTATACACGGAGGATGGCCGGCATTATACCTCTTTATAAAAGAAAGTCCACGTTGTGCATCAAATCCGAAAACCAGGGTCGAAGCTTAAAACCGCTATAACATTTATGCAAGTGCAAGCGTCGCGAGACCTCGTAGATTTTGGCTATTGGCCGTCTCGGCGGTTAGTTTCGGCTCATATTTGGACTACGCTTTGACTTTCGAGTTCACAAAGGCTACAGAGTATGTTCGTACCTGTAGCTCGGCGAGCGCATTGTTGGCAGTAAGACGCAGCGCGTAGTTGTGTTGATGCAGCGCGGTCACCTCGCGGCTGCGTCGCTCCAACGTCTCCTCTAAAGCCAGCCTCTGTTCGTGCGCCGCGCGGAGACTCTCTTGCGCCACTTCCTGTAAATAACATACGCATTTATTAGAAAATATGTTTATTAACTAAGTTTATAGAATAGCCAAACACATTAAATTAAAATATATATCAAAGATCTGCACGCAAAAGTAGACAGGGTCAAATTTTATTAGTTGGCGAAGCTAAACAGACATGACAGATATCGATAATAAATAAAGATAAAACAAAAAAAAATACATAATTTTCAAAAGTAACAATTTCTCATACTTTCTTTTCTCCCGCGGTCGTAGACCCCGTGCTGCTGTTGTTACTTGAAATTGTGTGTTTAGGTAAATAATCATATTTTGTTTTATCATATTTCAATTTCTATAATCGTCACGTATGTAAAGTTTCGCCAGGCAATTTTATTTAACCCTGTTTAAAAATCTTCGTACCTGATAGTTCCTCTTGTCGTTGAGCAGTTGTGCGAGCTGGTTATGGTCGGGCTGCTTGCCCACGGAT
Organism: Agrochola macilenta; assembly: GCA_916701695.1. NCBI lineage: Eukaryota > Metazoa > Arthropoda > Insecta > Lepidoptera > Noctuidae > Agrochola > Agrochola macilenta. The sequence goes on from OU753562.1 coordinate 15,322,172, forward strand.
AGCATGGTCTCCAGCGTGTGCACGCGCATGAGCAATCGTTGTTCACCAACGAACAGCTCCCACGACGCCGCCGCCTCCGCGCGCGTGCGCTCCACGCACTCGCGTAGTGTGCGGAGCCGGCCTTCGAGAGATGCTTCGCGCTGGATCGCTTCCTAAATAACGGACAAAGATAAATTACATGTACGGTTGTAAAACAGCTCAGTACTAAGCGTCATTTAAAAAACAAATTCTCTATACCTAATTTAAAAAAATACGTTAGTTGTTTGTTTTTCAATGTTGCATTGTTAATATCTTAAGCAGAGCGTAATATTTTATTGAAAATTTGATGAATCAGTGATTCCAATACTACAGGTTCACCTAGTTTCGGAATCTGGGGTTGAATTTCAGTGTCCCAAATTGCTCATGAAAAACTGTTGGACGATAGCATATATAGATATTATACAATTATTCATGATTGATTGCATTCTGCTGAAAAATAATCATTCCCTAATGATGATAAACATGAATCATGATGAATATGCCACGTGAATTTTTAAATTAATATTAAAACGTCTGTCGAATAGTTTGGGTTGTCTTCCTAAACAACTAAAATAATAAAAACTAATCAAATTTAATACTGCTGTCAAATCTCGATTATCAGTGACTGATGAGAAGCTTCTTGCAACATTTCTCATTGTAAAGACAATACACCGGATTAGAATTACAAATAAGACAAAACATCGACACTAACACTACAGAACATTACCTGAACAAAATTATTAAGCTGGTACAATTCTTTGAGGTGCAGCGGTGTGGTCATAGTGGGGTTGAACGATAGTTTTGCTTCCTTTCCATCGGGGTGATATAGCTTGAGCAGGGCAACCACTGGCGGGAATGTATTCTGTCAATGAATATAGAATAACACATTATCATCTTATCGAAGCCATGTCTCTGTTATGAAGAACGGAAGTTTCGAGTCTCCTATAACAGATACAACGATGCATTTTTTATTTTAAAGTGATACTCATGTTCGTGGGGCTCACAATGGGCTGTAGAAGGTAGATAGTCTCGCTAACACGTTGCGACTGGCAATATTTAGGGATCTCGCGCACTAAACGGCCACGACCACGACCAGGGCTCGCACCGACCAGGTAAACTATAGAAACCGACACGAATCGCGCACTTGGTCGCACGGCCAACTAGCCGACCGTTTGGTACGCGAGATCCCTTATACGACGGTGTTTTTGACGTGATGCTTAGGGGAGGCCTATGTCCAGCGGAAGATGTGTAGTCTCTATGCATACTAAAAAAGTAAGTTGGGAGTCTCATTTCCTACGAAATGTATGGGAAAAGATTTTTGCGATTTCTGAGTTTTCTAGTACTCTAACCTCTTTTTGTTTTTTGATCCTTATAAGAAACAGGTTTAACGATTGGCATCAAAAAAAGTTTTTGTGAAAAAAGGCCCATTTTCTCGCTGACTCATTTTTTTAGTATCTTCGAATGGGGATCAAAATTTCTCAAATACACCACAGTTAGACAGTCTCCTAAGACCGTTTTACTGTAGCTACAACATTTAAGGTACCTGCCCTTACTGCCCCATCTGAAAAATCCACTGTGTATAATCGTTGCTTTGTGTTTTGTACAGAACAAAATACTGGGTCAGCATATTGAGTGTGTTAACCTTTCATGTCACTTGTTCTATCCTCCAATGTTAGATCGAAGGTAAACAGACCATAATTCACAGTTTGTTATGACTTGCCTGGTGCAGTGGCGTTTCCCCTTGTAATCATCGAATGCATTTCAAACATAAGCAATCAAGACCTTCACCTACTGCTGTAACTATTGTAGGGTTTAAACCCTAGAAAGAACACCCCGATTTATAACTAGTGTTAAAGACGCCGAGTCATTTATCCTTCCCATTATTGTGCTCATTTTTGACGTGTAACATCTTCCCTCTCGCATTCCTGTGGGAGTGATTTCGTGAAAACGGACGGAAGTGCGTCACAGGAAGCCGGGCAAGCGCGCGCTATTTGATTTGACCAATGAGCGCGCGCGGTGCTCGAGTCATATTCCGAGAGGCCGACATCTTCCCTGACAGTACCAAGACTGTCAGCCAAGATGTCAGATCTTACATATTTTATGCGACTACTGTAAAGCTCGCTCGTTTTTTTGTACTGGACCATACCTGGGAACTTTCTGGTTACGCAGATATTGAAGGTCGAAGTTCCAACTTGTGTTGAAGTTTTTTTAAGAAAACAAGTTTTAAATGTTCTAACTTTAAATACCCTCACGACCCCTGCACTGTTGCATGCACCCATAAACACAATGTTTTGCTTACGTTTAATTGCGCGCTGCCGTAAACAACGCATTTTCTCACCAAAAATAAAAGTAAATAATTTTTACTCAATGTCACCTTTGATGTGCAGAATCCGTGGGCGAGGGCTATGTTATGGGTCTTTTTAACTGTCTTCCTTACACCCTGTATACAACAATAAGACCAATTGACCAATCCCGGATATAAAACTGACATGTCCATGAACTTGCTCAAGATGTACAGTTTTCACTAAAATCTAGCAAAAAAGTATAAAACAAGTCTTAGTAAAATTAATGACGAATCATCCTGAGAGTATCTAATTAATTTATAATCACAACACGATGTTACCAAGAGACTGATCTAAGATCACAAGAATACAAACCGGTTGCGCAACTTATAGACGATGTGTGTATTTGTCAAAACTTTATATCACGGGAAATACTGGGCGACTAGATTTTGCGTCTGTAATAAGAATTTAGAAGCTGCGATACGATGAACAATAATTTGTTATCCGTCCATATGTTTTAAAATCATCCATAAACAATGTCGCCCATGGGCATGTGCCCGACCGTATTTTTCTGAAAAAACATTTTCAAATTATCGAAAATAAACTTAAAAAGGGGGTTTATCTTTTTTTTTGTCCCACTCTGATTTTATGGCCACTTGTGTTTTTTAACATAAATACTGTTTTTCTTAGAAAAAATAACTCATAATATGCTATTATAAGTATTAGAAATAATAAACAGAATCCAAATCGAGCCAATAACATAGAAGATATGACAAACGCTACTAAAAAAAAAATAATTGAATAACATGAAAAATATTAAAGACTAGCTTTACCCGCCCCGACTTCGCACGGGTAGCAATATACCCTACCTACCCTAATTTTCTCACCGTTTAAACCTTCCCTGGACTATGACAAACATTTCAAAACCAAAATCAGCTAAATCGGCCCAGCCGTTCTCGAGTTTTAGCGAGACAAACGAACAGCAATTGATGTATACAGGGAGTTTACAGGGAGTTCGGCAGAAGGGTGAACATATGAAAATGGCGGATCAATAACAAGACCCAGGCCACAAGGTTTTTTTTTAATGTTTCTTTAAATATTTTTTTCGGTATTTATCGTTGCCAAAACTTCAAAGGTCAATAATTTCATTTAAAAACAACAAAACTGGCAACATTTTATTTTTATTTTCATCTAAAGTAACTGTAGAATCTTATAAAATTCGTATTTGTCGCAGATGATTGCTAGAAAAGTAAATACGAGCCCTTAAACTACAAACAAATAAAATAATTATACCGAAAGCCAGACTTTGTACCGCGTTAAAAAAAAAACGAACAGTGATAGAGCAGTTCTAATTTTAGGAAAACATCTTTGGTTCATGCCCAATCTAACGGTATGCAATATGTACAATTTCTTTTAAAACAAGTAGAACAATTCGCCAATTTTAACTGCCTAGGACTTTTTTCACCGAATGAATTGCGAAGGAAATTTGCGAAGTGAAATTAATTAATATACGAACCAATTTTTTTTTTACATTTTAGATTCTACAATTATTCTAGAAGAAAATAAATAAATAAATTTTCAGTTTTGTTGTTTTAAATGAAATTATTGTCGTTTGGAAATTTGAGCTAGCCACTAATTTCCTTTAAATTTAAAGGAAATTCGTGGTTGCTCAAATTTCAGTTTTTTTCATTTATTCCAGTTGTTTTAAAGGAAATTGTTATTGTTAGATTGGGCATGAACCAAAGATGTTTTCCCAAAATTAGAACTGCTCTAACACATTTAGTATTTTTTAACGCAGTTCAAAGTCGGGCTTTTTTTATTTATTGGTAGTTTAAGGGCTCGTTTTTACTTTTCTAGGAATCATCTGCGTCAAATACGAATTTTATAAGATTCTACAGTTACTTTAGATGAAAATAAAAATAAAATGTTGCCAGTTTTGATATATGAAATTATTGACGTTTGAAGTTTTGGCAACGACAAATTCCGTTTTTTTTTTTTTTAAATCATTAAAAAAAATCCTTGTGGCATGGGTCTTGTTATTGGGCCTAAAAACGTAGTAGACGGCTCCACGGATCCACCATTTTCGTATGTTCAACCTTCTGCCGAACACCCTGTATATATATATAGACCCCCCCCCCCCCTTTTAAAGTTAATTTTCGATAATTTTTCATGAATATTCAGAAAAATACGGACGGGCACATGCCCTTGGGCGACATTGTATAAGGCAGCGTCTCCGTATCCATTGGTGCGTTTATCACTCGGACACCACATCGTGGTTTATATGACACTAGGTTTTGACAGCGGCTTCAGCCGCGTGGAGGACGGAAATTATCCCACGGGGAACGTACAACCGGGATAAAAATATGTGCTAACTCCTAACCCAAGTCATGGTCTACAACTCTACAGCCTTGTACTGTGTGGCTAACTTCATCGAAACGAGTTCAGCTGTTAAGGGGTGAAAAGGTAACACAGACAGACTTTACTTTCACATTTATAATATTAAATTTAAAAGAGTGTCCGTGGAGTTTCTTGCCCGTTCTTCTCCATAGGAACCTACTACGCGTTGGAATGGGCAACTAGCTTCATATTTCTGACTGACCGACCCCTTGACAATTCAAAAGTGCCTGTAATTGGTTTATTTGAAATAAATGCTTTGAGTTTGATTCTAAAATATATGTTTTCTGACTAGATTTTTGTGTATATTAGTGCCAGGCGAGCAGAGCTGAGGGTTAAACAAGACTCCAAAGATTACAAACAAAAGGCGGTCCCGCACAAAATGAAATTGATAGTGTTACAATAACATAACATTATAACCACCGTCTGCATCGGAGCTAAACCTCCACACAGTTGACTAGTTTACGGTGACGGTCGACCTGCAGCGACCGCAATGATTTATACAACAAATTGATTCACGTCTGTGGTCATCGCGAAAAACAGGTGTTCGAATTGCTGTCAAGCCATCCGTAACGGTCTATGTGTAAAGGTATTGCGGAGAAGCAAGCCAATGGAGCACTAGCCTTGTCACATAAGATATCTGCACTTGGTACCGAAATTCAGTGTGGCGATCATAAGCAAAAATATTTGAATACTTCATACAAATGATACACGTTTCACACAAATCCGTACAAAGCATACGCTTTCAATAAATGTCACTCACAGAATGTGTGCGGTGCACACGAAAATAACGTGCGTACTTCGACGATCGCCTGCGTTGCTCCATTCGGCGCATTTCCGAATAAAATCCGACAGAGATATACACAATATTTATTAACTGCACTGTTATGATTGTCTTACGTCCGCGCGGTATCACTCCATTTACTATCTACTCAGTTTGTAGCTCTTACCTTCTCAGAATTACCGGCATTCTCCACGACTGGTATGCCGAACTGCACCACGTCACCGGAGAACACCTCATGTGGCTCTTGCTCTTTCGATATGGAGCACCGGTTGTTGTTGATGAACGTGCCATTGCTGCTCTGATTGTCCTGTAAACAATACAACACGCACGTCATACAACGAATACCTGTGTATAACAAGAATGCCGTTGTTTATAAACAAATGAATCATTTATTTTGATGTAGCTGTAGAATTAGTTTGTTCTCTAGACCAAATGATTCTTTACATTTTCAGTAGTGTTTAAGTGTTCAGGTATTTAACTAGAACAGTAAAAGATACAGTTGTCACGATCAATGTGCCCCACATTATGCCTCACGATTCTTAATAACTGTATAATTCCGATGGCAACTTTAATGGCATTTTTATATTTAATTAAAAAGTGATGAAGATTTGATAAACGTTCCGTATTAAAATATTACGCCGGTGGTGTACAACAAACTATAAGAGTGTATATCCTAAAAGTTGGCAACGTCGCAAATAGCTGTCATATATTTACCTGTTTTGATTAATTTATTTTGTTTAATTTTGCAATTTTACTAGTTCGCTAGTAAGCCACATTTCATATTTACATACAGTAAAATTGCAAAATTAAACAAAATAAATTAATCAAAACAGGTCAATATATGACAGCTATTTGCGACGTTGCCAACTTTTAGGATATACACTCTTATAGTTTGTTGTACACCACCGGCGTAATATTTTAATACGGAACGTTTATCAAATCTTCATCACTTTTTAATTAAATATAAAAATGCCATTAAAGTTGCCATCGGAATTATTTGCGACGTTGCCAACTTTCAGAATAAACGCTCTTAAGCAGCGATTGCAAAAGTTAAAAAAAATGTGTTTTTTCGTAATAGGTTGGTCTATTGTTACGAATAAGAATAAGGCCTTTGTACACGGCACGGTTTCTTAACGGTACGGCAGTATAAACCGTGCCGTAGAAAAAACGTGTCTGTCAACAAGATTCCATAGTGATCCATACAACACTGACGACCTACACACGGCGAATAAACCGTAGTTTTTCATGGCAAGAAAAACGTGTGTGTACAAAGGGCCCAAAAATAATTTATTGACAGAAAATACAGTTTTTACCAGATGTAAAAATTGGTGGTTTATGCACCGTCCATATTTTGCTTGTTAAGGGGCATGCTATGGTAAAAAGGTGTCATGACTAATAGGTAATCGCTGAAATAACTTTTATAAGCAAGTATGGGCTGAAACGTAGTATCCCATTTCTATTTTGGGGCGATAATTTAAACGTCACAAACGAGGCAGAACCTGATTATTTCGATTTACATACTAAAAGACAAGTTCAAAATCTGTTTCATCTAATTTCGTATTTAAATATATTCGAACGTACAGCTTTAGAATTCCTTGTGTTTTGTCCTTTCCGTTTTCTACGTTATCCTTAAAAGATGCATTCGTTACAAATAAGTCGGTGTTTGTTTGACCTCTACAAAGTCTCGTAGCATTTACTCAATGAGGAATTTGTAACAATCTAGGAAAACGGTACGCCGCGTATAATTATAATGTGAATGATCCAGAACGCTAAATCAGATCTTCAGGACCACCACCATCTGCCTAGCCAATTCCCAACTATGTGGTCTGCTTCCAGTCTAACCGGATGCAGCTGAAGACCAGTATTTTACATGGAGCGACTGGATTGTGGAGGTCTGGGTTGTCAAACTCGGGAACATTGACGTCTATGACATATGGTAGCTGTTTTTCTAAAAAAAATATCGATCGTTATGCTGAATTGTATCGTGTGGTATTTGTATTCAATGTTGTACATTTGCAGGTTTATTGCAGTAGTAGCTTTAATAGCGTTTAACCTAAAAGTTGGCAACGTCGCAAATAGCTGTCAAATATTTACCTGTTTTGATTAATTTGGCAATATTACTGTATGGAAATATGAAATGTGGCTAACTAGCGAACTAAAATATTGATTATTAAAAGCAATAATTAAAATAGTAACACCGAATATTTAGTTTTAGATGGAAAAAAGTATTTGGAAACTTTCCAAATGCCTTTTTAACTACTAAAACTAATATAATTGCAATTCATTATTAATATTCTAGTTAGCTAGTTAGCCACATTTCATATTTCCATACAGTAATATTGCCAAATTAATCAAAATATCTGATTCGGAAAATTTTCACACTAACCGGAAGCTTTATTATTGCCGAGTGTCATAGGATATATGTTTATGTTAAAACAAGAAATTTCACGTAGGTGAAGTCGCGGGCAAAAGCTAGTTCATGATAAAGCATCAAATCAGATATGTATCAGTTATCGACTATATCCAAGACTACGGCTGTCATTCACTCAGTTCTTCATAAAATCTTATCTAAGACATTTGTACAAGTAAAAGCCCTATAAATCAACTCATTACATATTAACCTAATAAATAATGTATATAGCTTCCGAGAGCTATCGTTTATCTCAGGAATCGCCGGTATATAACTTGCATGTTCGAGCTTTTCCAGTTACATAAATTAATGGGACATGTGCATTGTGCAATACTAAACCACCTCATCTGCAATAAATTTAGAATATAAAATAAAAATAGTAAATATTGAACGTTTATCTAACGAGCCCACGACGCAATTGTTACAATATTTTCCTACTTGGAACTAAATCATATTATTTAGCTTTTTGTCACATTTTGCTACTATAGATAAATAAATAAATTATATACAACCGTTTGTCATGTTTTCCTCATTAGACATAAATTCTACACATAACATAACATCACCCCTGTATTCCCCGAAGGGCTGGGCAGAGGTGTACTTTTATTACCCCCACATTTCGCCAGTTATCCCATGTAATAGGGAGCGAGCTTATTGCCACCAACCGGGTACAAACCCAGACTCCGGGCTGCTACTGAGAAAACACCATTTTCTCATTGAAGGTAAGTTACAAAGTACAGTACGCCAGCAAATATCAATTTCCTTATTTCTTAGTAACAGAAACGAGCAGCAAATTGTCGAGGCAACAGGCAGTATTATCGAGGCACGATCAAGCTTAGTGTCTTCATTCTTTACAACTCATTGTGGATTTTTACGACGTAACGTTACGCGAACAATTCCGACGTTTGTAGGCAAACAACCTCTACAACCGGAGACGCAGTTCGGTAAACGGAATTACCATGAAGACAAGCGTCCATAGAAATCGCCTGTGGGCGGAAACGGTGAGAGTCTTGCTCGAATTACTAGGCTCCAACACGTAACCAGAACAAGGTTCTTTCAAAATATAATGTGGGATGCGTTGACTTTTTCGTAACGCTCGTAATATTCATAACAACTAATTTGGTTATACTTATTATGAACGTGCTATTGTGACTTTGTTTGAGATCGTGTCGTGAGATTTTCGGTCGGAAATTTACGGTTCTACATACTTATGCAAATGTGATGCTGTTCTTATGTTGAATCTTAATTATGCACTTAAATTAGGAATATTTATGTCTTTTTACTAATTTTACATATTTCTTTTATGTACTTATTTTTAACAGAACTTGAGTAGACTGACCCGGTAGGGAACGAAGCATCGGATCTCTCTGTTTATACGGTTTAAGTATGTTAATTTAAACGGGCAAAGCCGCGGCCTACTCTAATGTCACATAAATCGGACTGTCCTAGTTCGAAAACCGTTCCAACGCAACGTCAGACAAGATGTCGAGAAAAAATCAAAGTGTCTCCGTGACTTTTGCTACTTTTATACCAATTATTTGTTTGTTTATTCTAAGACTCGGACTCCACCAAAACGGAGATGAGACGAGAGGAGAGATGTGTTTTAAACAACCAATAGAATTTCGTTATTCGCACATCTCATCTCCACTCAGCTTCAGTAGAGACCACTGAACGAAGATGTATCAGATTTGTATGGCGCGATCGAAGCGGACATGTAAGCTGTGCCGTCTCCGCTTCGGACATCTCCACACATCTCCGCTTTGGTGGAGTCCGGGCCGAAAGTTAAATCAAAAGTACGAGCAATATTTAAAGAATACTGATACAACGCTAAAATTCCCAATAGAATTTGCTAAAGCTGCTACATAACACAAGGTAGATGAGGATATCCAAATGAATTATGGTGAACAAGAGTGTCAAAATAACGAATCTTTTGAGAGAGCAAACAAAGTCCGAACTTACGAAGAACTGCTAAGTGACAAAAAGTAATACTAAATTCTTTGGGAATCGTTTCTAACGAGTCGTGGAATTCAGGCATTTGAACAATATCTGGCCGATCTTGCGTCAACTTCCGTGCTGGGCAAATACAACCTTAAAAAGCTGTCACAAGGAGAATACCGTATTAGTAATTATAAGTATTATTTATAAGTCACTTTTAACAACCTTTTTAGGGTTCCGTAGTTAACAAGAAACCCTTATAGGTTCGCCATGTCCGTCTGTCTATCTGTCTGTCTGTCTGTCCGCGGCTTAGCTCAGAGACGGTTAGTACTAGAAATGTACTGTAATTTGGCATGGGTAATATGGGTATACTTAATAATCACGCCGACAAAGTAGTAAAATAAAATCTAGATTTTTTTTATTTTTTATTAGTGTACCTTCCCTACACATAAAGTGATTTTTTTTTTTCTCGTCTGTCCCATGGTCCACACCATGGTGTCGTTGGTAAGGTCGTCCAAAAATATTGAGGGTGTGTGAAAATGATTTTACAATGCATTTGCTCGAAAAGAGCCTTTTCCAAGCAGTAAATTAGTGCGGAAAGTGTCACTTTTTTTCACTAGTGCTTTTTACTTTTCTGTTTTATTTTTTATTTTTGTGGCCGTCGCGGTCGTCAGCCCGTTGCAAAGATTTTTTATTATTTGAGAAAAGTTTTACAAATCAGATGATGATGATAACGATGACGATGGCGATGGCGATGACGATGGCGATGGCGATGGCGATGGCGATATCGATGACGATGGCGATGGCAATGGCGAAGTCAAAGTTAAAGTCGGAGTCGGTGTCGGAGTCGGAGTCGGAGTCTGAGTCTGAGTCGGAGTCGGAGTCGGAGTCAGAGTCGGAGTCGGAGTCGAAGTCGATGTCGATGTCGATGTGTACATCATACGCGACTACCGTAAGGCTCGCTCGTTTTTTTTTAATTTCCTCGCACAATGCATAGTAAAACGTTGTATGATACACGTGCGTAAGATGATTTCCGCACTTATAGCATAAATAACTATTTCAATTCAGGAATCCGTTTACCAAGTACCGGTCCACTAAAAACAAAAGTTTTCATCTAACTTAACCTCGTTTAGGTGCCACCGAAATGCTAAGATTATGGAGATATTAAGCATTAAAGTGCAATTTTTTGTTAGAGTCATGTGTCACCCCCTGCCAGCTAAATGGTTGTACTTGGATTGTGAAAAAAATTACAGCAGTAGTATAAATAACGAAGTTAAAAGGAAAACTATCACAGCTAAATAGGCTTTACAGGTTAACGTGTAATAATCGACCAACTTAAATTTGCAGTTTGCAAAACATGATCATACTATCGTATCATACGTCGATCATACATCCCGTATGGGAGAAAATGTTTTTCAACTACAATGTTAAGTTTGTTCTTGGGATAAATTCATCCCATCTACGGAACCCTTCATTGTGCGTGGTCCGACACGCACTTGGCCGGTTTTTTTATTATTGAACTAATATAAAATAACATCACGTCTCGTTTCACTGAAGGGTGGTGTGAACAGAGGTGTATCTATAGTACGCTCAGATTTCGCCACTTATGTTTAAGTCCCATGTAATAGGGGGCGAGCCTATTGCCATCAACCGGGCACAAACCGATAACGAATTCGGAGGTTAAATAATGAATTTGACCCTTATTTGATCCAATACTTCCGTCAGATTGACAATAAACTGATTGTGTAATGTGTAGATTGTTTAATGGATGATCCGGAATTATGGATATACCTACTTAATTTTCATCGAATTGATGGTGTAATCCTCGTCTTAAAAGCAAGAAACACCCACAGTTGCCCTCAATAGAAGTGTTTATAACCATAGCGAACTCTCGGTCTGTCACAGTAAGTACTGTTATGGAAAGAACTTCGCAAACCTGACTGACGACAATTGATCAATCTACAGTACTATAAAGAGCTGGTTCCTTTGTTCTATTGTTCAGGGTGATCTCAGCAACTACAACTACTGAACCGATTTGAATGATTTCTTATTCTTATTAATGAATTACTCAAATTCTTTAGTTTCGCGTGCAATAATGTAACACTAGCTTGTCAATACGGTAATTAATGAGATGAGATGTGGATTAAAGAAGCTACGATACCCTCTTCTTTCAAAGAAGTTCAAAGAACTATAATCGTTTTCTAAACCAGTGTGCAGCGTGTAAAGAAGTTTCGTTAGCTAGCTAGAGGTACTACTTACATACTATGATATTTCACATGCAGTTTCGCAGAATAGTAGGTACTATAATGATAGTGTTCGACGCAGCGGGCCAGTAATAGCATGAATGTGAGTAACAATTGGACGTAAGTTGGTACAGCGTGCATAAAGGCAATTTGTGGGACTCACCACAAGGTAAAAGTGGCCCTTGTCGTAATAGAGCGTGGCGTGATGTCGAGACAACACTCGGCATTCGAATATTGTGTTGGTCGGGCTCGGAGTCGCGCGGTACACGTTGCGGCCAATCTGAAACATAACAAACATTCCGTGAATGCAATACGAGCATTAGATCCATTAGATTAACATACGCTTCCTCAATTATCAAAAAATATTTAAAGAATTCCACTGTTTCGACAGTCTACAGCCTTTTATAATGAGGAATAAATATTTTTTATAACATTTACACACAAAATATACCTAATACTAACTTTTCTAGTACTAGGCATTGAGAGATTAATGTCCTGCAAAAAATGATTACAAAGTCGTTTCAGAAAGCAGGTTACAACGATGGTTGTAAGCGAAGAATGGCAACCTAATTATCTGTAACTGCAGCGTACGTCAGGACAGATCGAAATAGATTGATCTGTGTATCAACATGTTATTTGTATGTGAATTAAAACCGTACTATGTAGATCAATAGATCTCTTGCTCACGACGTGACATAGATGAAAAGCAAGCATCGTTAACAAAGATTTATTTATCTTGGATGATGTGACATGCAGACCCCGCCTTTGTTTTAGTATCCGAGTGCGTGTTTACTATCCACTAATGAAGTTTTACCCTTTTTCCTATTACTAATTACTTGGCGTCACGTGCCTTGAGGGGGGACATAGGAAAAAAGGAAAAGTGATCATGTACCTATTAAAAAACTTAGTAAACCACAAAGTCTAGTCGAGTTTGCCGGTACTTGACTATGGCCATGCGTGTTAAAAATTATAATACCTTCGCCTTCTAGTCAAGCGCATGTGTAAACGAATGCTTTGCATAATTCATATGTGATTAATTCAAATAATGTTTTGCATTATTACGTCCATAACATAATTACTCAGATGCACGCGCTGCAGGTTATTTGATTTACTACACTCGAACTACGTTGGACCAATGAGTCCATTAAATTTCTATAAGTAGATACATCTATAGTTAAGTCGTTGGCTCAGATTTTGGCGCCTTTACTGCAGTGATATCGGAGTTACTACGGGTCATAAACTATAGCTTCCATCTCGTTATCATAATTTTGCGATCACCAATGGGATCCCCTACTAAACTCTCGCAGTAGCATATATCTATGTATGTGTGAACTGTATTAAGACGCAGATATATGCCATTGACCTTGACTGGTTAGCTTGCGTGTTCTCTACTGAGCTCACGCAACGCGCCGTACGTCCAGCCAGTAATAGGACTCGCCCATCTGTCTCATATTAGAAGCATTATTAATTTATAATACATAAAACAAAAGTTGTTTTAATAAAACACGTATACTACAAGATCAATAATTAATTTATGTATAAAATGGTGAAGGTTTCAGAAAAATACGCTTGATAGATTTTGCGTGATTCTCAGTTTTTTATCCGCGTTAGACATAACTTTACAAATTACTTTCACTATGTAATATAAATATAATCTAAAATATTCCTATATTAAGTTATTAAGAAAATGCTCTAATTTAACATTATATTTTTTCCAAATCATTAACACTACTCGTTTAGACGTAATCTTCAGTATAAAATCATTAAAAGTCGGTTATCGTCGCCTTAAACTCTTTATTCAAATATAATTGTTTATACAATAATGGTCAGGTTCCTCTCTGACATTGTTGGAGCTTATACTTACGACCTCACAATCGACTGCAATATGAATCAATTTGATTGGTACGATAAAGCATAAAAAAACATAATGAGTCACATGATACACGAACATGAGCTATTATTAATTGTTTTAATAATAGTAAAACTTGGGATAAAAGCTTCCTGTACAATAACATAAAGCTGATAAGTATCGACTTCCTAACAAGCGCTCTAGCAGATGTGTACTCAGAAATAGCACAATTTAATCTCATTAAATTTAATTGCCAATGCACAATTGTGGTCGTCTCAAGCACCTCGGGTCAGGCTGAGTCAGGCATGCCCGGCTGTGCTTGGGCGCATATACCCTCGACAGACAACCACGCGCCTGGACTGAATACAAACTAAATTATGGATAAATGCAATGATTTGAGTGTGACGCGATTGTCAATTGAGTTTTATTTTAATGTTTCAATTGAGACTGACAAAAGAGATGACTGTACTTTTGCTAAGAATAAGGAATATCTGAATAAAATAATATTCGACACAAAAAAAAAATACCAATTTCATTTATTTGCAGATTGTGTTTTGTTTTAATCGCGTATGTTATAAATTTTGATGAGCATACAGGAAAAGATACACGTAAAGATTTATTGCTTAGAATTCTAGAGGCAAGCCCTCCTAATTGGACATGACGATCTTAATGAATCGTCATGGACGAATGGGCATAGACAATTGGCCCTTCCATGAATGTTTGAAAGTTAGTATAATAATTTTTGCTGGAAATTCGAATATATCCTGCCTGGCGGTCTAACTCTCTATCTATTATTTATGCCAAACTGCAAAAACAAGGACAATTACATTCTAAGCCTAGTATTATAAACTAATTTCCAAAAAGATATGGACAAACATGCTTTTATAGCAGAAGGGTTTTATAAGCTATTGAAATTAGCGTTACAATATTATTTGGAAATGAACTGGATTTACAGATATCCACGAAGACGCGCCCCACTCCGCGATTACAGTAGGTACTGTAAGCTGTACTTTAGTACGGAGTGGAGCGGAGGAGTCGGCGCGTCTTCGTCGATGGCATATATATACCGCAGGACAGTGGACAATTCTCTGACGTGGAAGAGAAGCCCGTTAATCGGTTAACCAGACGGAAAAGTCTTTCAGCCAGATAGAGCTACAATCTGAAGTAGGAGGGGGCCGAGTCGAGGTTAGTTGAGGAAAGTGAGGGTCTGGGTATTATGGTATCCTAAATTCTTAACTATAATAATCCTTACTAATATTATAAATGCGAAAGTGAGTTTGTTTGTTTGTTACGCTTTCACGCTAGAGCGGCTTAACGGATTTGGATCAAATTTGGCACATGGGTAGACCGTGAGCTGGAGAAGGACATAGGATACTTTTCATCCTGGATCGAAGTCGCGGGCAACTCGACTTCGATCCAGGATGAAAAGTAAAAAGCAACAGCTAGTTATATTATAAATGCGAAAGTGAGTTTGTTTGTTTGTTACGCTTTCACGCTGAAACGAACGGATTTGGGTGAAATTTGGCACATGGGTAGACCATGACCATTTTGACAACCATTTTGACAATGGGACATTTTGGGATTTGGACATTTTGACACCGTTGGACATTTTGAGAATTGGACATTTTGCCCCTGAACGATATTATTGTCTTGTATCTTTTTCGCTCCCGATAATTACGACATGCCGGTCCTACTTCCACGTATCATCTAATAGTGTGACAATGGTGCCGATTCTCTTGTCACATATAGGGATATGTGACAAATTTTAAACGCCTAAACTAGACTAAAAATTACCAAAATTTAGTTTATTCCTGTCAAACGACGATTTTCCATTCTGAAATAGGCTAAAGTGACACAACTTGAAAAATTCCATATAAAACACGTCGAGGCTGCCCAAACAGCGCGCCTACGGCTTTAAAAAAAATCACGGGGTAGGGCAAACTACAAACACGTGGATTAGCGATTGTCAAATTCGATTATAGTTAATTTAATTTAGAGATTTTTGCAGAATAGCTTTAAGATTCTCATAGTAAGGAGTTTTAGTGATAGTTTAGTTCGGTGTACAAGAGAATCGGCACCATTGAGCCGTTTATTAAGATCGCATGTTGGATAGGTAACCTATCTACCTCTTCTTACTTATAATATCATTGCTACTGTCTATATTACTACGTTTGTACATATAGGGTACCTGGCACTATTATCAGACATTACAGATAATTGTAGTATTTAGTTTTCCTATTTTTCCTTAACCTGTACGTATTAACTATTGGGGCTCAATTCCATGTACAGTTTTATGCTTGTGTTTATTTAACACAATAAAAACAAAAATGTTAACTTTAGTTTTTTACATTAACTCCCCAAACTGTGCGATACAGAACTTCAGTTGGCCAACGAGGTCAAGTACCACGGGGTCATTCTAGACAGTAAGTTAAACTGAAGTAGTCATGTAGACAACAAGCTAAACAGGGCCTGCATCACCTTCTGGCAGTGTAGGAAAATGATAGGTAAGAAGTGGGGCATATCCCCCAAAATCATACTGTGGCTGTACACAGCAGCGATCATGGGGCGGATCACGCCCCATGACCGCTTATAGGTTGTGTTCTCATTCAGCTGGTTACAGCCTCCAACAAACTACAACGCATGCAAAGACTGCAGCAATCGAACGGACTGCATGAGGACCACTCCGACTGCAGCAATCGAAGCCATGCTGGGATTGCCCCCGCTCCACCTGTTTATACAGCAGGAAGCGACATTGGCGGCGGTGCGTCTTAATGCAATTAATCTCTGGGAAGAGACATACAACACACCGTGCTGCTTGAGGGACTCAATAATGAGTTCCCTATTACGAAAGCCATAAATGAACGGGTACCAAAACAATTTATCTTCGATAAAAAATGCAAGATCCAACTTCACGAGGATTGCCGATGCGAGGGTTTGCGCCCCGCAGAGCTACGAATCTTCACCGACGGATCCAAAACAGGTAGTGGCACAGGTGCTGAAATCTTTTCGGAGGACTTCAACATACACATAACCACACCATTGGGAGTCCATAACACAGTGTTCCAGCCCGAATGCATGGGTATCTCTTGCCGAATCAGCCATCATGGAAAGGGAAGTTAAGGACCACTCATTACATATACTCTCAGACAGCATGGCTGTTCTGCAAGCGCTAAACAGTCACACTATTGACTCTGGGCTGATATACGAGTGCCACCAGCGCCTTGGGTGGGTAGCCTCAATAATATAACCATTCAATGGATCAAAGGACACAGCGGTTCGCGGGGCAACCACAGAGCCGACGAACCTGCCAGAAGGGGGTCGAGCATGGCACCAGTGGGGCCTGTACCCATGCGCCATTCCCCTTCGGGTACCTACGCACTCTGGTAAGGAAACGAACCGGGGCCCAACATCACAAACTATGGTTGGACCACGGTGAGTGCAGGCAGGCCAAGGAGGCATTCACTACAATCGATGGCCGCCTCACAAAACAGGTTCTCCGACTAACGAAACAACCGCTATGTACAGTCACAGCAGATGTAACTGGCGATGGCTCATTTAATAAACACCTCTTTGTCATAGGAGTTACAGACAGTCTGCTGTGCAGAGCCTGCATGGAGGACAACGAGACAGCAGCTCATGTGCTGTTAAACTGCCCGGTGGTCGCCACATACAGGGCAAAGTACTTAGGTAACCCTGGTATCCTACATGAGTTTATCGGTGACACCAAGGCGTTGCTGGCCTTGTTTGACGAGCTGGGGTGGATCGAATAACGCGAAAAAGAGCGAAATACGCTTTCCCTACCTACATTACCTCTAGGAAAAAGCCAAGATTTATACAGAGAGAAGTCAAGAAGTGATGTGATACAGTCTGCATTTCGAAATGTTTTATAAATATCTCCCTACAATTTTAGGACAAGTGACTTTGCCATCTTAAGATGAGATAAATTGAAGAAATAATCAATTGTCATCCAGATAAGGTCTTCAGATAAGGGATCCAGGTAAAGTCATCTAAGTATCTAGTACGGCAATAGATTAAGATTAGTGAGAATTCTCTTTTGAGTTATCAAACAGTTATCAAGTAAGAAATGATATGAAAAAAATTGTTTAAATTTTGACCCAACTCATAGATTTCTTTGTTGTTTTCTTCAATGAGCCAGTGTGATATTAAATAGTTCCAATTTTTATTAGAAAAAATGAGCATTGAAATTTTATCATCTGTCAAACGGTTGATTTTTAGTTTTTCTAATTCGTTAGTATATCTGTTACAGCAACAGCCATGCCCTATGTGGTTGAGATGGCGTCTAACCATACATGTTCCAAAGTGTATGAAGAATATTAAAAGAGACATCAGTTTTGTCTCGGCTTTCACAGCCTCAACAATCATAAACCATTATTAGAGTAGTAAAAGTTGCTCAACCTTCAAATTTAAATTGAAAGAATTTTTATTGAACCATTAAAAGGATGCTGCAAATGTTCGAGCCGACATATCTGCCATTTAATTTATTTTTTAATTAAATAAATCATCTAATAATTCATTTTTATAATTCAATTGTTTATCTTTTTTATTTGACTATTTCATTTTATGTTGCACCGGTCGACGAGTTTTTATTCTAAGGGTCGACGTCATGGTGTTCTTGGCGGTTGTTGTCATGATTTTAAGAACTCCATCAAAATCCATTCCGTTTCATAGTTTAGAAGAACAACGCAGTCACACGATTTTTTTATTGAAGGCACCTACTTTCTATTTATAGAGGATAGATTTTTTTATTTATTTTTATTTTAATGTAGCTACTAAGACACAGATATTAAGTATTTATTTATTTTAGTTTCTCTTTCACTACACACCATACACACTGATCTAAGTCACAACATTTATTTGATTTTGTGAGCTTTTTACTACTTACCTTTAATTTATTCTGTTAATTTAATTTATTACAACGGACACACACTTCCCTGTCTTTATTATTCTAGCGTATGGCACTCGTGGGTTGCAGCTGAAAATCAGCGTCAGGTGGTACACTTTGTGTTGCCATCTGACATTTATGCTGAGCTGAGGCCCTATTGGCATTATAATCATTGTTTTTTGTATTTTTTTTAGTTATAAGGTGTATTTTTCTGGTGTTTGCCAATAAACGCATTTTCTTTCTTTCTTTCTTTCTTAGTATACTTAGTTGGATTATGAAAATAAATTTTTATTATCATGAAATCCTGATCCAAATACTACAATAAAATATTATACTTAATATTTCTCTTTGAGTATGACTGTTTAATCTACCTGACATTTTCAAAGAAATAAACATGTTTTGGAAATAATATTATGATTCATTTTAGACTTATTTCATGTTTGCATGCTAATGCTTACAGTGCAACCTTGCAAGTGTTACAACAGCGTCATTGACACCTAGCTCAGGCCAAATTATGTGTGAAACTTACTTTCATACTATGTTATAGTATTTTTAGGAGTTATTATCAGCTGCCTAGTTGAGAGAATATGATAAACAACCAAAACTTGTAATTTTTTGTATTTTACCCTCTTTATCCTAAAATTCAAGTAGGCCATGGGATTCATGGCCTACTTGAATTTTAGGATAAAGAGGGAAAAGCATAAGAAAAGGTTAAGATTTAAGTTATGTTCCTGTTAAATTTCAAGCATTTACATATTTTATTGTATCAATTAAACACAAATTTAATAAACTTACATAGGCCACCTACTAGAGAACAATACAATATTATTTGTATTGATATCAGAGTACATAGGCTAAATAAATATTATGCTTGTGTCTACAACTGGCATGTATTCTAGTTACTATTCTATTCTTTATCTACTCAGACAATACCAGTCTCACCAATTGTCATATGTACTCTAATTACTGGACAAAATTAACACTTTATATACGTTAGAAATATATTACTTTGCCGATCTACCTCACAATTTATAAAGACTTCCTTGGACTTAGCAACATGACATGTCAGCCTGTTCAAACATGTTACATTCCAATGGGAAACTATTTACCTTGACAGGTTGCTCCAACGTGACGCGACGTTCTTCGAACGGCAGTGAGTTCGAGTGAGGAATGAAGATAGCCCTGGGTGCACCATCCTGGTTGTTTTGTGACTCTGGACCAGGCGTCCAGTTGTAGTCCATACTTTTGATAGTATTATTCATGTTTGCCATGTTTGGTTTTGCTTTCTTGCTCTTTGCTATCACCATCGCACACACTGCTCCTCAGAGTCAGCATTCGTGCCTCGTACGTTATTTAACGAGTAACACATCGATGATCGAAACCTAAATCTATTCACTTGCTGCAAGGTGAAAGGTGAGCACTGATCACTGCCATTTTGGGGGCCAAACACTGTTTCAAACTAAAAGGAGTCAAAATGTTCTATTTGATTAGATGTTCTAAATATCGAGGCAATTATGCAAACACCATTATTTATGAAACTTGATTCCTTTCGTCGACGTAGGTATCAACGAACGATGTACAAAAAAATCAAAATCTGGAAGAAATTTATTATTAAATGCTAACTATTATTTACTATTGTATAATAAAAAGACTTTACGCGTGGTTGAGTATTGTAGAAATATAATATTTTCAGGGCGTCAATCAAAATTATCATTTGAGGAACTTACGAAATGGGCGCACGATTCGGACATTTGTTTTGTTGAATTAGAGGTAGGCGTAGTTGACTAAAACCTCTATAAATCGACTAACTCATCAAATTTCGGTTAAATTATTGAAAGTACACGGTTAAGTCCGGTTATGTCAAAGTTCTATCAATTAATTACGTTTTTTATGAATTTAAATAGTGTAATAAACTAAATTGCATACAAAAAACTCCAAGCTTAGCTCTGTGTGCCTGTCAGAGATAAGGTGCGTACACACAGGCCCAACGAACGCCAACGAAGGATATTCAGCGTTTGCTTGCGCACGCTCGTTCGCCTTCGAAGGTACGTCACACAGGTACACATCAAGCTATACATTTCCAGTTAATGCTGAGCTCATATTGTACTGGAAATGTATAGCTTGATGTGTAGCCGTGTGTACGTCCAAATACATAAAGTGGTCGAGCAAACGATAGGTCAATGCTTGTATCGCTTTGATGTTACCGACACGCTTCGAATCGCCGGCACACGGCAACGAACGATCGTTGGTATTCGCTAAGTCGTCCAGCAGGACCAACGAAACTCATTCGTTGGCGTTCGTTGGACCGGTGTGTACGCACTTACGCAACGCAGAAATATTCTCCAGCTGTCTTTACGAATAAAAACCGATAATTCCCGACTGAAGCCTAGTGCAGACCAGCGCGACGACCCGACGGCGCGACGCCACTCGAACAATACAATTTTTAAGAAATCTACACGGTATAACATAAATCAATGTCGCGTCGCGCCGCCGCCGCGCCGTCTCATCGCACTAGTCTCCACCAAGCTTGATGGTGAGTAGTGGTAAGTGGCCATGGACTGGCCTGTGAATTAAACCCCACATTTGTATTTTCATTCAGGCAGATCAAAAGATTATTTAAAAAAATGAAAAAGAAAAACGATATTGTTTACCGTAAAAATACCTTTTCCAAAATGAAAATAAAACAGTGTTATCCTTGTAAAATGAAAATGCAAACAGGATTTTTTTACGCTTGTAATATAAATAGAATTTTCGCTTTCTCGTTTCCACGCAAACTGTTTTGTATCTTCTGTCTTAATTTTTGAAAAATAGTATTAGTGCAAACTAGATGGCGTTGTGCCAGTAAATGTCGTCAGAAGAAAGAAAATCGAAACTTTATGTTGTATTGGATTGGTGGGTGAGTTTGAGCCATTGCAACGAAAACGGTTTTCTGCCTTGGGTCTTGTGTGAAGTGTGATTGTAGAGTGCGTGATATTTATTTCAGACAAAAGTGAAATTTTAAGTGTTTTTGTGTTCCGTAAGTATAATTTGGTTTACTTCTCAGTTATATACGTAGACCTAAATGTAAACTGAACAAAATATCTGCGTAGAGCTTGTCCGATGTAGACGTTCAATATGGCCGTTCTTTTATAATAATCTTATAATGTTTATTCGTAATTTAGCAGGAATCGTTTGGATAACGCATTCAAACTCCTACTTTATCTACAGAACATCGAAATTTCTTACGATTCGTGAATTTCGTTGATGTGGCAAAATGACAGTAACCCTATTGGTTTTGACGTTTAATTTCTGAGTCATTTTACTGCATTCACGTTAGCTGTTTTTTTATTCAATTTCATGTAATTGCATCCATACTCAATCTACAGTTTAGGATATATTGCTTAATAACTTTTCTGTTACCTACTTCGAATTAAAATGCTCCTAAGCAAAACAACAAAGCTGCGAAATTACATAAATCGACGAATTCCTGGTCACATAATTTTACTGGTTCCAGTAAAAAAATGGTACAGTCTGTAAGGAGTAATTAATATAAAGAATATGTTACTTAATCAAAACAAAACATTGCTTGATAAGTTGTTTAGAAGTTTTCGTAGTTTCTAAACTTGGAACTGATAAAAACAAATAAGTTAATACTTTTCCACATTAATAAGTAATTAAAAAAATATATACATGTATAGGTAGAGAAAAAAAACAGACTAGACAAAATTGAGAAAAAAAACTTGATCCAATTCACACCACAGCAACATTTTCTTAGTTTCTGGGATTTGATATTAATTATTACACCTCATTTCTTTAAAACTAATGTGAGTAAAGTTCATTTAAACACTCATGAATTATTTAATAAGCAACGATCAGCACTTATTCACTACTGACAAAGTTCATTAAACGGCACATTATGGCTTCTTTTGCGCAACTTACCAAAATAAAGGTAGGTTTGTCCTTGACATAGAAGCCATATTACATTTTGATTAGCCTCAAATTACATGTTCCCAGTTTAGCATTTTAAAATGTACTTAAATGAAGCCTTTAAAGTGGTTTTTAAGTCAGCCTTAAGCACTTTAGTGCAAATACTTTAATTAATTAAAATCTTAATCTTGGCTATTGTCATTAGCTTGAAGTTTTTCCTATTAGGTTTGACATACTATACATGTTTTAGTATACCAGTGTGAGCAGTCCGGGCCAACCGTATTGGACAGTTTTAACAATCCTGTATTTTGAATTGTCACTTTATTTGCATTATGTTTTCATTTAAAGTAATATAATAGTATATCCCTATTCAAGTGACATAGTTACAGGAATAATTTATTGCTAATAGTTAGCAAGAAATTCATATTATGATTCTTAATAGGTTGTTATGTAGTTCTTGTTAATCAATCACTTTGAAGCCAATCCACTTGATTATTTATAACAAGTTACTGATAAAAGATAGCGCATTTAAATAAACTTGATAATATTTTAATTGTGCATAATGTTAAAAGTTGCAATTTTTTTATGTATTAAGTATGCATTTTTTTAAATAATAAAATCTTGACATAGCTGTATACCCCACACAATTTGGCTTCTAGAACCAAAATAGTAAAATATGGTTGCCTGTCAAGTAAATTAGCTATTCATTTAAAGTGTTTGTAAATATGATGTTGATCACATTAATGTGTGTGAATGTGCTAGATATCCTTGAATAATCAATAATGAAACTAGAACTTTTGTTACGTAGTGTAGCATTTCATACTTTTAGGTCATTGACATTAAAGATAAAAGTCAACAACCTTTTAATTTATAAGCACTTTTTAATATTTGTTTACAATAATTGATTTCTAATATTTTTATGTATGGATCTATTCAATAAATTTTTTTTTAATTTATTTGTAGAACTTGATATCAGTAACTCATTTAGGAATTGAGATTCATCTGCATTTTTTGGATGCAGCAGCTATTACTGCAGTTAAATCCAAGTATTATAAGGTTTCATTGAATTGTATGCTAAAAGTATACCAATAAATTGGTCTTTCGGCATGTACACATGTATGATGAATTGATGATTATTCAAAAAAAGATCTTATTGTTAACAGCTATTAAGTTTAATCTTGCATAGAATATTTTCCTTGTCTGTCAAGTACATTTTGTCAGGGTTAAATAAATAAAACATATTACAAGAACCTAAAAGCATGATTGTTATGTACCAAATGTGGATACTTATACATAATAAGTATGTACATGAGTCATTAAGTTTATGTTACAGTGATGTAATTTAACCTTTAATCTGCCTTCCTCATGTCTTAATTTATTTCATCATTTTAAAGCTGGTTGTACCAATTTGTGTGACAGGTGTTTTTGTTGCTAATATGGTCATAATATTAAGCAGTTTTAGACCATGCATGCAATATTTACAGATAATTAAGTATGCATAATTTATGCAGTATGTATTTCTCATTCTGATACTGCTTTTCAAATGTAGAATGAGTAAACCCTTAGTAGAAATTACGGCAACTCAATAAAAAGGCGCGAAAATAATTGATATAACTTTACTAATAACAATAATCTTGGTGAAATATTTGATTACTACTGCCTACTATTAATTTCAAACCCAACACATTCGCAAGTCATATTTGTTATGTCATGGAAACTTCCTCAAGTTAGTTCAGAAATATTACAAGTGTGTAAACAAAACTATTGTGATTGTACACAGGTGTTATAATGGCAACGGCGTTCCTGCCGTCGCCCGCGTGAATAAGAGAGACTCTAGTGCAGTGAACCAACCGGGCCCGCCGCCTCAAGCGTCACCCGACCACGATGAAAATGGTGTTGTCACAACGGCAACGAGAGGAGCTGTGAGTAAAGCATATATTATTTATTGTAACATACGGTCACAGAATACTGAACAGACCAGAAGGCGCCTACTCCAAAATCCCATGCCGCGCACTGGGTTCAAAGACGAAAAAACCCCTCCTACGTCTCTTCTCACCCGTCTTATATTATGGTTCGAGAACATTTTAACATTGTTAGGAATTTTTATTTTGCTCCTTTCTGTGAAATGCAAAAAAAAAAAAAGCAATGATACTTATGAAAAGGGGTCGGAAAAACGATTGACGTTTCTGTTGCCTCAGATATATGCGCGTTCGCACCCTCTGTTTAGTTCTGTATTCTGCGTTGTAATTTACGTATAAGTGTCAGTTCACGCGAGTTTAACACACTTTCAACCTCTCTCTCTGTCTACTACAGTCAGTCAGTTGTTTTAAACATTTTATCCGACCGCGGCCAAGCTCAAAAGAAGGTATATGCATCAAGTTTAGGTGCATGTCGAAAGGCCTTCCCCGTGGCTTTCAATTTTAAGTTAATTTATATTTTTATACTGTTTTACTGGTTTCCATAACCTGTAGTTTGAGGAGATTCCGTTGTTACTAACACAGTTAAACACATGATATTAAAAACACATCAAAAGATGTAAATAAAATTACGATCTCAAAATAATTACTTATGAAAATATCTTATCATGTAATCAATTAAAATGGTTATATTAATTTATTCACTACGCTTATCTCATGTTTATTTTTATCATAACTTGAAAAGATTCAGTATTCGCGGATACCAGATATTTGCAGTTTTATTATAAATTATTGTGTTGACCAATAAATGGGACCTTGCTCGAAGAATGAAGATAATGCACCTACGCACCTGCGACATCGTTGCCACGCTCCTGACTTTTCATCAGATAGAAATGAACATTAATTCCACGGTTCACGTCGAGGTCATATAAGTAACAATTTGTTCGCGGAATAGATCTTTAAATTGGTTAGAAATCCGGAATAGAAAGCTTGCACTTAGAAATGTGTATTTTTTCTTATTGCATTGTTTCTGATGCAGTTCATTATAGGTGTTCATTTTGTGAGCATTTCGTTTACGAATATTAGATCTTTATGAGGCGATCTAGTTTACAGATAATTACGAAATCAATGCATTATCCGCTGTCTGATCTCAATAGTGGACGGAGCATTGTCTTCGGAATATACGGTTGCGTTTAACAGCAGAATTGAGTTTCAATGAATTCGGTCAAGCAAATAGTTGCGGCGGCAACAAGGTCGCTACTAACGCAATGTTACCAATACTCTACTAGAAACTTTCTGAATTTGGTATTAATTACAATATCCTATCAAAACATCAACATAAAGACGTACAGAAACCCACACATCTATAACAGACTTGGGCTATTCTTTCTTAATCAGTGCAAGTCTGTCACATAACAATTAAGTTATGACTAATGTAATGAATGAGACACAATTAATTATTTATCTATTGACACGTTCGTTACCCCTTGATGGGCGCACACTGGGAGCTATATTATATTTATTAAACAATCATTGACATCACAAACAATCCTCCTCTATAGATATTTTGTTATTGTTATTTACTATACATAAGAAGGAACAAAATTTTACTTGAAAAGCGTTATTCTATGAGTTAATCACAAATCCATATAGTGATAGTGATAATCTAATCGATGTTAATCTGACCAAGTTGCAGAGACTGACAGACGCGTTCAGAGGGCCTAATCTTACTTCAGTGGGGGAAAGAGATGGGGCTTTACGTCCTGTAGAGCTTCATCTCTTTCCCACACTAAAGTAATATATAAAAATAATACTGCTTTAGAGGTGGTGGTAGGCCCCTTGAAACTTATTCCATAATGATTTATCTATGAATTGCTAAGCACAACTGCTTAGGTTCTTAGTGCATAGACACGCTAATTACTTAAATATTGCAATTGCTCGATATCAAAATTCATCCAGTCGTAGTTTGAGTACATAACTATAATTTTAACTTTAACTAAGTATAGACTTCCTTCCGCGTGTAGCTGTCTAGTGTTGCCTATTATTGAGTCCCTTGTCTTCATAAACGGATAACACTTATCGATTTTAACGCATATACTTTTTGTAAATTCACAGCTACATTTTATTACGATCGTATCAAAAATAATTCTAATTAACTTTCAAATTATATTCGTGTCAGTAGGTACTTGGTACCTACTCGGATGGTAGTTCCAAACAAAATAATAAAAATCGTATCTGGTGGCTTAACATTGTTGTTACCTATAAAGTAAGCTCTATTAATACCCACTTGAATCCCATACAAGGAGTACCATCGGTACTAAGTCGACCTGCGTGCCGACCTTTGAAAGTGACAGTTGCTCTTAAAACGCAATGTCGTTGACCCCGCGTCGCCGTTGGCGCCTTCCTCGACTTAATGTTGGTGTGCAGCTTTCATCGAGAACCTAGAAATCCCATCATTATTATACGATTATTGATGTTGCAATTGCAAATAACGGCTCACCTGCGCTAACGGTGATTGCAGTTTTCAAAGAAACTTTATCATACTGATAGGTATTCAATCTGAGATTAAATGAGATTATCAGCAGGTAGCTTGTCATTCAATCAAGTACACAGTTAATGTATTGTCGTAACTGAAATAAAACCCTGATCCTGATCAAGTCAATCTGCTGTCCAATCTCAAGTAAATCTCTCTTGTTGGTTGACCAAAACATCCCAGAAATAGATCATTGAACAGAAACCAGGGGTAACCTTTTAGTGTATAGGTTACTGCATAATATACCATCGGCCGTGAACTAATGACCTAAAATACCCTAGCGTTCCTTATACCCTTTAAGTCGCTTCACACGAAGTGAAAGGCGAGCTGAGATCTAATTCGCGATACTTCAATACAAAGATGTGGTCATGCTGTTCACACGCTATTGTTATACAAGTGCAAACAACACATCCGAATTCAAAGTGTCCATGTTATGTAAGTTCATTATACAAATAGGATTAACTTTATTAAACTACGAAAGTTAACAGCAATCCCTAATATGTATGCAAGATGACTAGATAGTTAGGTAATTGATTCAGGCGTGACTTTCCGGAAATCCATTATAAAATACAATAAAGTAACTGTTCTTAAAGAGTCATAAAGAACCCTGTAAGAAATCGACACGTGTTTCACCTCTCAACGAGGCATCCTCAGGATGGCGATTGACTTGTTGCGAACCAGACAGGATGGCGATTGACTTGTTGTCGAGAGCAGTGTACACTCCTCTCGTCGCTTGATGTGTCCACACGTCGGGTCTGGGTTCGCAACAAGTCAATCGCCATCCTGAGGATGCCTCGTTGAGAGGTGAAACATGTGTCGATTTCTTACAGGGTTCTTTATGACTCTTTAAGAACAGTTACGCGGATTAGATTACTAAAAATACGTCGTCTATTGTATTTAGCAAGATGACTAGTTAGCTAAAGACACGTGGTTTGAAAATAACCGACTTACAAAGTGATACTTCTCCGCCATTGGTGATCTAATGGTCTTTTCCGCATTCGGTTCGGATCTACTGCGTCGAATCGGGGTCATTGAACGCGTCTGTTTATTAAAAATAACGATCACAAATTAAAACACCAGCAGGCATATTTCGCTAAATGGATATGCTCTTACCGTTGAAGATTGCAGCACTTGCTGTAACTACGCTGTTGATGCTATTCGGGTCGATCGTTGTTCGAGTAAACGTTTACGACCTGATTATGAAGATGCGTATTGTTTTATATTATATGGCTCTATTATGTAGGTATAATGGTTCAATAATAAATTGTCTACATTGTTCCTTAACCTTTGACATAAAAATATAGCAAAGTCCAATTCCGTCAATATCAGGAAGCTAATAGTAACATTACACTCACAGATTCTACTTAAGTATGTAGATAGTTACCACTTTAATACATCGATTTTCAGCAAGAAACTTGGTCTAGGCATTTCAAACTTAAAACAGTGAAAGTGCTTTTGTAGAACAAAATGTATGTAGCTATTATAATATTATTTAAATTAGAATGATAAGAATCTTTTAACGCCCGCCATTCAAGACCTCCTATTGGCTCCGAATAAACGAGGTCGTATCGAGAGTTGCCTTACATTTTGTGCACCCAAATAAAAAACCGCTTGCGTCATAGGTATCTCGTTATTACCATAATCGATCAAGATCATAATCTCTGTTACATAAATGTCTAGATGAGTTAGAAAGTTGTTATTTAGGATGTAGATAACTGAAAAGTGATTTGGTTCAGATACTGTGACAGTTGACAGGCAGACTCGAGGATGCATAAACAAAAAACATTCACCACGTGAGCGTTGTTCCCAAAATAATCTGCTTTTCTCGAATTAGTATTGTCGGCCTTGAGTGTGGATTTCGTGGATGTTAGGCACGTCTGTACGACACGTTAAGGCTTGTGCAGACCAGCGCGACTTGTCGCGCGACGCGACACCGGTTATTGTTATACTGTGAAGTTTTCTTAGAAATTGTATTGTTCGTGTCGCGTCGCGCGACAAGTCGCGCTGGTCTGCACAAGCCTTTAAGATACGTCATGGCATTCACTACGAAACGGATCCCGCCAGGTTATGAGAGATCGTGACTCATCGTACGTTATTGTGATCAAGATACACCTGCATCAATGTCAACCTGCTGACTGCTCTTATTGGTGCATTCTTTTTAGGTACCTATACCAAGGCTAACGTCACTCTTATCAAAATTGTTATCAACAGTCAGTTTTGATTTAGTTTACGAATATCTAATTTTAAAATAATTCAATTTAGTTGAAGTTTTGATTAAAAGTAAAACCACCATAATGTCTCATACTACCTGCTCTGATTAGTCATTAGAATTGAAACAATGTAAAATGAACTCCTCTTTAATCGGGTGCTTATCAGTATAATATCTTATCGGACAAGAATCTTTAGGACAACCTATTTTAAAAACAATATTGTCGATAATGAAATTGTGTGCCTATATTGGCGTAATTTAGACAAATAATCATTCAATACAACGAAGTTATAATGGAAATCGGGGAATGTAAGCCATTGTTAGGTTCAAGACCCGTTGTCCATCCGCTATACTGCTCTTGCCCGTGGATCGCAAGGAATGCAGTCCTCGCCCGGTCGCTACCCGCGTACAAGCCACGCTATCAGGATATTTTTCTATAATTTCTATCTACCATATTCACACAAATCCCAAAAGCATCTTAAAGCTTCAGAAGATTCCATACCTTAAAGTTCTCATGATTGTTTCCGAAACTGTTTATGCCAAATTGCCAAAGGAAGAGATAACATCAATGGGAAAGTTAAAACGAAGAATACACGTTCTTAATTATCACGACAGGTACTTTATTGTCATTTGGTCAGTACAGGTACTTTACCTTTGTTATTTAGAAACACGAAATACATACAAATAATGTATTTAGTACAACAATTAATTCTATTCGTGCTCTAATGGACGTTCTCAGACAAATCGACTTTACGATCCATGGAGAAATTTGAAATCTAATTAAGCAGAGCATTCACCTGCTTACTCTAAAGGATTTGAACGTCCGGTCACGAATGTAATTAAATTACTATGTAGAAACTTCCTCGGGAACTTTACTATGTCAACGTTTTTGTTTTATTGGTTTCCTATATGGTTTCTTGGCAATTTACTGCGCCTGTTGTTTTCCATCGTCTCTAACCTTCCCCCTGGTAAATATCAAGTTCATGTGATTTTCTCCCCTGATACGTTTAGGTTTTCCCGGTATTTAATTTGCCTTTCAACCCCTGTTTACTGGTGGTAATGAAACGAACGCTAAATTGGAAGCTTTTTGGAAATTACATGAGGGTCTCTGCCTAAGGTTGTGAAATATTCCAACTTTACACTTGAATAAAGTTCGTTATGTTTCTCTTATAATAGTCTAACGTCGTAACTCGTAACTAACTTCACCTCTAATTGGCCCTATTGCAATAGGTGAGTAGCTTTGCTTTGTATAAAATAGCATAAGCTTGAAGTTGTGGTTGTGCAGTTGTAGGAGTTAACATTAATGGTGCATATTGTCAATACATCTTCCTGACATTACGCATCAGCTGTACATTTAGAATTAAATTCAACGACTGTGGAAAAATTGGTTATGGTCAGAGCCTCGGAGGAAGTTAATTTTGTGAAGCTCGTGGAAAGGGGATTCGCAATGACGCAGTGTCGCTCTGACGTAGCCGGCGCCTAGTGGGGGCGACTGGCGATCGATATGCCAAGTCGCGTGGGCGGCCTCCCCTTCATCCCCCTTGCAAGAAAAACTATTATCAACTTTAATCCTATACTAATAAACATAAGAATTTCCTTGGCATAGATAAAAGTTAATATCACATAAAATACTGTTGAGTAAGTGTTACGCCTACCACTTCTCAAGTAAAGTTCATCGTTTTTAATAAGCGAATGATGTGTCTTAGTTTGCTTGTCTACCTAAAACTTTGTTTTGTTAATATTCATGAATAACCAATGGACAATTGCCCGATTGTCTTGGTATGGACATGTAATGCGGAGGAATACGAGTATGTGACAAGAAGCGTTAGGTAGGTATGAATTGGATGGCTAAGAAAAGAGGCTGCCCAAAGAAAAGATTAATCGTGTGACACAGTGGGGAAGATGATATCAGTTTCACCACAGTTTCATATGGCCACGGGCCAAGAAATGAATTCTCAAGAGATGACAGCTAATGGAAATGTACCTAATAAAAAAAAAAAGACACTGCTCTGCCACCAATCCATTGGAATAAGGGCGGAAGAAAGATTTGTATGTAAAATTCATGTGGTATTCTGCTTTTGTAGCAGTATTATAGCGGGAATCAAATCATATACAATGTTGTGAAAGGTTCACTCCCTTTTGTGTGCCTATCAACCAGGTAGTCGACTTATGATTGACAGGGATGCTCTTCCAAGCAGAAAAATATCTAAATTTCGGCGAAAAATTTACAAATCGACAATAGTCGCCTGCGTTACTTAGACAGTAGCTTAGCCGCATACATTTCAAGTCACGACTGCATATGCAAATTGTTGCTTGTTACGTGTTGTTCATACGGATATGGTGAACACTGCGCGGTTTCTTCAACACTTTTAACATCGTTCCGCTTCGTAACGTCCATCCCGTTGTTTCCATCATTGGTGATCCCGTTACGCCGAATGCTCCATTTCACAATATTTTAGGGTTGAACAACTGATTGTTGATCATTTAATCATCCGTAGCATATATATGGCTGATTGACTCTGAAAGCGATTTAAATTTTGCTCCTAATTTTCCTGCTATTAATTTTCGGATTTGTATGAATGATTGATGTGTGTTGTCCATGCTGGTACTTAGGAAAGGAAAGGAAACACTGCAGTGTGATTAGTGTGAATATAATTATCATGTCCACTTTTAAATTAAAACATAAATATGTGTCACTGTCAATGGAACTACATTAGCATTGGGTTGATACACTTAGACTAGACTTAGGATTGATTAGCTTGATTGGAGATATCTCATGTAGGTAATAGGTTGTTTCCCGCACCTCTACGTCATAGCGCATATTGTACGTACTTTAGGAATAAGGAAACTCACATTTAAGGCTTGTGCAGACCAGCGCGACTTGTCGCGCGACGCGACACCGGTTATTGTTACACTGTGAAGTTTTCTTAGAAATTGTATTGTTCATGTCGCGTCGCGCGACAAGTCGCGCTGGTCTGCACAAGCCTTTATGATTTATAATTTTTACTCATTTTAATGCAACATCCAGGTTGCAACGAAGATTCGTTGAGACATTTCTTGAAAACCCCTGCTATAATGTTTGTTTTGTTGGTATGTTTTACCTGCACGACCTTATTAATTAAAATGGCGACCGACCCTGAATGAAACCTCCTACAATCCATGGTGAAATTTTCTATGTAAATTGCTTCATATTGTGCTTTTAATCACGAAACAATAAGCTCGGCGTTTACCGGCAAACTGACTCAATACTTGGAAGCCGCATCGAATTGAATCAGAAAGTTGGAGTAAGAAAAGCATCGGTTTTTCCAGTCAATGTGTACAGGAACAAAATCTGAACATGAACAAAATACTCAACATTTCATTTGTCTCGTTCACCGGTTTCGGTCATTGTTACTGACTAACGGATCATCTAAACTTAAGCTTATTATTATATTATGTCTAATACTGTTCTATAAATCATGGCATACTTTTAAGCACGTTACTTAATGTTTGTTATGTCGGTTGGTCATGCATGATAGGTACGATCACTTTGTCATGAATACAGATTTGCATTAACATTATCACAGGCCATTAATATTCCCTGTTATCGACTGACGTGACGTATTTGTTACGATGTTTCCGTTGTTTCATGTTCCAATCCAAACTCGGCTTACCTCGTACTCATCCGTGTAAATATTTCTTGTTCAATCAAATAATGCAAATCTATTCGCCCATAAAAATGTCTCGTAGAACAACATGCGCATATGTGGAACAAGCCTATTATTCAAAGCGCCAAACAATCAACGATACCTGTTTAGATTACCAATAGGCAGTAGAATGACACGTAATAATGATGGTAATCAGACCACCATGCAAATTAAGCTTGCTTGTTTTCGTAATTATTACTAAATGACGTTCATTCATGAGCTTTTGATGTCTTCAGAGTCCAATACACACATTTAGATAATGTCCTTTTACAACAATAGTAAGTAGTTTATCGTCCTATAGCGTGTTATAAACAAACAATGTCTCCTGCAACTGGTACCACTTGCCCCTGCAATCAGAGTAATAACGTCGGAAATGTATCGTGAAAGTTATTTTCTCAGGCAGTCCCAGATCGGTCCGCGCCTCTAGCTCTACGCACGAAACCACTTTCGCTGTGCCCCAACATTGCTACTGAACTCTGTCCAAGATCAGAGTTACCCGCGAAATGTTCAATCTTGCCTCGAGCGTTGAATATGTTTGGTCATCGTATTATTTAATTTTTGGAGCATAATCATCAATCAATCATCTTAACGACCAAAAAATTGTTATAACCATTTGAACGCCAGTGCCCTCCCATACGCCCCCTTAAGAAAAAGTAAAAACGAATTCTTTGGCAACCATTATACTGAATGATTCGCATTCATTAAAATCGTTGCCAATGATACACTTATTTTATGCTTACGTTCCAACCTGTGTAGCTTAAGCATCTTTTCACTTAAGCAGAATAAGCTATACGTGTAACTTGATTGCTCCCACGCGAACAATAGGGACACCCGCGAGACTGATTGTCTTTGGAATCGATTCGGTTTCACCTCGCTGATACCGAAGCCTGACATACTAATCAAGCAAGAAATAAACTCTATTCAGCAGAGACGTGTAGATGAAACGCTTCGCTCGCTATCGCCTTTTTAACGTTTTCGCCAAATTCCAAACTCAATAACAAGAAAGTATTGCCAATCGACGCTTTAATGGTCAGGATTATCTGTTGCATAAGCGCAATAATCGAATTATGCACTTCACCGCGGATAGGAAGTTATTGAGTCAGCAATACAATGTGTGCTGTTTATAGACCACGTAAAATGACGTAAGACTCGAATACGAGCCTGTTTTCTAAATAAAATAAGCTAGTTTGTCCACCACGCAGCGAGGTGTCCCTCACACATGCACACTCACTGAACAAATATGCTCTCTGACATAAAACACAAAACGAAATGTAGCCTGTCTATAGGTTTATATCTGTACAACACTGAGTCACTGTTTGGTCATGATTATTTAACTTTATAAGGTATTTGTAAATTGTATAATATGTGCATAAACGCAAAACAGCTGTTTTTAATCGTAATACCTAAACGCTGTTTCGGTTGTCATGACGTCTTTGGCTAGTCAAATTCAGAATTACTGATATTGTGTTTTGCACTACAGTGATGATCATCAATTTCTCTTTTCTTAACAGCTTCATAAAACTAGACTGCGCGTTAATGGCAGAGCTCTCATAAACCTTTACGTCATACAACAATTTATATTCTGCAGAATCCCTTTAATAAAATTTACATTTATACGTTCAATGCAAATAACGACTTACAAAGTACCTGCTTAATAGTCATATTGAACCTATGTACTGAACTTTCTTAGAAAGTTTGTATAGGCGGCTCGTTTAATCCTCAGTAGGTACCTGATTTGTTGTCGAAGTTTATTAATTAGCAGGTGTATTTACAACCCAGAATAACTACCTGCCACTAACTGCCAACTTTAAATACTTTCTGAGTGTCTCTACTTTGTAAGTTTTCTCCCTGCTTTTACGAATAGTGCTATCTGTGTTCTGATAAAATCTGGTAAAAAAAATTACAGAAACTTTCGATCTGTTAGATGATAAAGTAAATTACAAAGATCAACAACCTATACCTAGGATGATGATATCCAAATAGATTTTTTATTTTTTCAACCAAGTTTTAACCATTATGAGTACTTAATAATAGACAAATACACTGTTATTCCGAACTGAAAGAAAAAAATGCTGGAATTACTCAAGGATGTTTCCTAGGTCCAGTCATAATTTTCTCAATAAGAGGATTTATAAAAGTTATCAAATTACATAATTCAAGTTAATTCCTGTATTTTGTCTCTAAAATTAATGGACTTAGCTCCAATATTATAAAATATCCTCATGAGACTGGTTTTCTTACCTTCCAATAACTTATTAGATTGGAAGTTTAGTTTCCCAAATTCCAGTTTTTTTTAGATAATTATTATAAATAGTCGAGACTGTTTCGTTATTTACGTAACCTTACCTAATACGTCTGTTATTCTTTATTGGATGACCTCATCATAGATTGAACACACATTATGTGTCGTGTGATTTGAACCAATGACGATGTCAAATACTATTGGGATTGTATCAATAAACTGAAGTGAAGATATTTTTAGAAACATACGTATTATGTCTTAAAGTTTGTCCTTATTATGGAGGCCTCCATTCAGCAGTGGGTGTATTGTATACGTAGTATAAGTTTGTAGGTTTGAATTAAATGTAAAGCGCTGATATAGGACAGTCTCACGTGCAAAACTTTGTATAGGCACACCGTAAATGAATACTCCTAGTTGATTATCAATTTCTCCAGCATCCTGGCTCAACCAACAAGGCCCTGATGATTGACAGATGCGGTCCGTGACGGGAAACAATGTAACAATGTACAGTACAACGGATCTAGTACTGCGGTCACCAGCCTGCTAGCCT
Source organism: Agrochola macilenta (assembly GCA_916701695.1). Lineage (NCBI taxonomy): Eukaryota > Metazoa > Arthropoda > Insecta > Lepidoptera > Noctuidae > Agrochola > Agrochola macilenta. The sequence goes on from OU753562.1 coordinate 15,358,032, forward strand.
TGCGTTCTAACTAAGAGCATTACCTCCTTTTTGGGATAAGCCAGTTGTGAACGACTGCCACTATCACGTTAATAAAGTGTTGAAATAAAAATATGGCTGATGTATAATTGTATGCTGGATTGAATGATAGTAACTCGAATCACGGCAATTATAAAATCTTATCCTGAATTATTTTATCCGTAGATACTGTGTATATTTTTATCTACAGTTTTAATACGTAGCTGGAGATAAACAGAAACGTGCCTACTGTCGTGGGTTCGTGACGTCACGGTCACAGCGACATGGGCAACTTATCGAATTGGAGCAAGTTCGATGTCTTTGTTATCTTTCTCTATCAGGAAGGCTCGTGATAGAAATTAATAAAATAATTTGACAAATTCAGTTCCGCTATTCTTTTGCCTTAACACCGATTTTCTAAAAAAACTCTCTTCTCAACTCAAGCTATTGAAAGTGTTATATTTTTAAGATTAACCATATTTCTACAAAGTTGGTAATTTCACATACTGTGTATATTTTGTTTAATTTTGGCAATTTAATGTCTTTATGTAGTTAGTGGCTGACCTGCCGTGTAATTAAACGATAACATTGACAAATCGTGTGGGTTTCCCTTGACATTTGATACGTGCACACATTTAGAGCATTCAGTAACCCGGAAACTGAAGGCAATGAGCTGAAGTAGACGGGGGATCAGGTATCTCTAACAACATGCAGCTAGCAAAAACAGCGCTCTTATCGATCAAGGAATTGTGTAGCCTTGAAATGGAAAACGCATAGTACTTACGAGAAATGAATAATGCTTGACAACCAAAACTCAAACAAACGCGAAAGACACCGGCCGAAATCGAAAACAAACTCTCACTAGCGAACCATGTGATTTACGCCCCCGTACGAGCGAGATCGTTTAGTTACATCAGCTGATTAATCAACCTCTCAAGTAATGAACTACGTAATAGTACCGCAAAAAACTAACACATTCCATTGACTGATTACGTTGCAAGTTCACATTGATGTTTCCTACATTGGCATTGCAATGTCTTTGTAACCTTGCTACGCGACGTCGTTGGAATCCTTAATTAATTTTATCATCACATCTTTCAATTTCTACATTTGAACTACCTCTTGTTAGAAGATAGCTAGCCCCGAATCTTATATTTTTCGTGTCGACGGAACACTAAAATCTTGAAAAACTGTATAAATAACTGTATCGGTGTCCATGATAAAACTGAACATCCTAAACATAGCAACTTAAAACCAAACTACTTAACAAAATCCGAATTTAGGTAAAAACGTGATTACCTTGAGATCTTCAGCTGTTAGTTTTTGTAAAAACTTTTTGCCCTCGAACAATACTAGTATCTGCGCCATGCTTGTAGCAACATCCGTTGTCTTAGTTTACGGTTCTCACATGTTATTATTTTAATTAGCCAATAACGTGTTACTATTTTCTGGGAATTAACAAACAACGTAGCATGTAACAATCAGTTATTGTTACACCGTGTAACGGAAATGCAATCCTATCGGTATACATACATTCCACAATGGTGCTCTTGCTATCTGCGCATCTATCGACACAATATTTGGTGTACCACTGGTGGAGAGCAAAGAAGAGATGCTACCGTTATTCGGGATACCTTCTTGCTGGTGACATTTATACTTGTCACCAGCTCAGGATTGAAAATGTGAAACAGGATATGTATTTACTAACACCTCGTTATTGCAGTCTGTCACGCGACTCTTCGATAAAACATTAACATAAAACTACTAAGCCAATATTCTGGGCAGTTTTACTAAAACCAAATCATTTGTATTGTTACAGGAACAAAGCGATCGCCGACTATTTAGGTAGCAATGGCTACACGGACGCGCTGGAAGCGTTCAAGAAGGAGGCAGACATGTCCGGCGAGATGGATCGCAAGTTCGGCGGCCTCCTCGAGAAGAAGTGGACTTCGGTCATCAGGTTGCAGAAAAAAGTAAGAAGAATTCTCTCCATTTCGCGAAATATCAATAATGAACAAGGTTATGATATTGTTGCTAATGCTGTTCTCGTGCTTACACATCCTAGCTGCTATGTATTGTATGTGTTTTCTCTAGAATTACCAACCTTAATAATGATTTAAGTCCTCCTCTGTTTGCCAACAATTTTCTCCATAGCAACGGCAAGATTTAAAATTAACGTGTTGCAGTGAAGTCTTGTGTAACACTTTCTATAATTGATTACACGTAATCGATCTTTGAGCACAAAACATGATGACGCCTATTAGTGTCCCCGGTGTACGCAATATGTTAGTTACATAAGTGGGAAGCTGTTTCTCTGGTGTTTCAATGGTTCAGAAATTGCTTAACTGCTAGCAGCTGAGCACATTGATGGTTAAAACGTGTAGAGCAAAAATTTATAACGACATCTGAGCACGATCCAGTCCGTGCAGTGTACTCCATCGATCTGTGCGGTGGACGTTTCTAGGTCACTCTTGAACGATTTTCTTGGGCGGGCGGTCGATGGCGACCGCGACCGACGCTTTTATTAAACGACGACACGGTTCCATTGACTATCACTCCAGAAATAATGCCTAATCTAAACAAATAAAACACAAGGTGATGGTAATCAGGTCACTGCTCTGTTTTCCTCATGAACCTTGGTCCAATAATAGTTGGGATTGTTTACAAGACTTAATTTTATTCAACGGATATAATTTTTTGCTAGAACTAGAGAATAACGAAAATATGTACATATATTCGAAGAATGCCAACCATATCTACATATAAATGGCCGATTAGAAAAAGATACGGATTTGCAGCTTTATCTTTTTGAGATATTTTGAATATGTTGTTATCTGGCTGGCGTGCTAAGAAACCAGCTAGCTAAACCGTTGAGGCGTAGCAGGAGCAGAGTTCTGTATGTGTATCATGTAGACCATAGAAACGGGTTTTGTCGACGGAAGAATAGATAAAATGACATATTGTGCTTGTTTATATGTAATTTTGTCTATTCTTCCGTCGTCAAAACCCGTTTCCATTGTGGTCATGCTAAGCATGCTGAAAGGACAAACCCAGCTGTGGCCAACCTATTGCTCATCGCTTATCTTAAGTTCAAAATGTTTAAGGATAAATATAACAACAATTATAATAAACCTACATCATTCTAAACATTTCTTTGTTCATCAGGTGATGGAATTAGAATCGAAGCTGTCAGAGGCTCAGAAGGAATTCATCGAGGGTGCGCCAACGCGCGCCAAGCGCACGCCCGCCGAGTGGATCCCACGTCCACCCGAAAAATTCTGTCTCACCGGACACCGGGCCACCATTACTAAGGTTTATATTATTTATTTATTTAAGGAATCATGGGTTGTAAGAACACACAGGGTGACTGTCCTATCTGTTCTCGTACAACATGATTATTAATAATTAAATTTGAATTCTTTGAATCCTGCTGAAGATGTGAATACAAATGGATCCTACTAATCAAACAAGCATAAGCATGAAAAGTTGCTGTATGCTTTCGTCCATAAAGGAAAACTATTTAGGACACATCGCAAAATTCGCTACAAATATCAGAAAAAGTCGTTCGACTCTGACAACTTCTTTAAAGAAAATTATTTTATATACTTTTCAATTTATGCTCAATATTTAGCATTTCAAAATCTCAATTCAGTTATTTGAAAATCAATCTGCCCAGCCTTATCCCTACTATGTTGGGGTCGGCTTCCAGTCTAACCGGATGAAGCTGAATACCAGTATTTTAAAATGGAGCGACTGCCTATCTGACCTCCACAACCCAGTTACTGGTAGAACACGATACCCCTTGGTAAAACTGGTTGTCAGACGTTCGGGTTTCTGACGACCCGTAACGACTGTCAAAGATCCACGAATGACAGCCGGGACCAACGGCTTAACGTGCTTTCCGAGGCACGAAGGAGTCTCGGTATGTAAAGATGGTCACCCATCCACGGACCTGCAAGCGTAGCTTAACCTGATGGATCGACTCATGCGGCCAAGTCAGTTATTTGAAGATCTGACTTATTTCTTTCTTTCTTTTGAATGTATTCAGAAGTGAAAAATGACTATCACATATTCAGATTTCGCTGAAATTGTATCATTAGCACAATTTGGATTCTTAGTCATTTCATAACAAGAATGAACATACTTGAAACACATTCTTCGAATTGTTAACAGTATTCGTCTTCAACTAATTACATAGCTGAAATTGCTTCTAATCTAAACAGTTTTCAGTTTAACAAAGACGTTTGCGATCAAACACGAATTTGTGCAATAATAACTTTCGAATCCAATGAAAGCTGTCTAAAATGTATTGTTTTGGTTTTTGTGTATAATTTCTCGTATTCATAACCATGCACTGTATCAGAGGAATGATGAAACTATTATCTATAGCTTTCCGCGAGTTTTCCTTCAGCTGTTCGAATGAAATGCTTGATTCTAGATCATTGTGAGAGTTTACTGAAGGTGTGCATAGGACACGTTTTTATTCTAATTATTATTGTACGTGTAAAACTGTTATCATCGTTGTATTATTTTTGTTTTTATAAATATCTGAAAAGGTTACCTAAAATTCATGGTAATGAACTAATAACTACTAAGATCACGAGTCCGTTTTCAAGAATTATCATCACTATAAAGACTCACAAATATCGACCTTGCGGTAGTTGAAATAAAGTTGAGAATAAATAAACTTCCATTAGCTCGAGAGCGTATCTAAGCGGAAAAAGGAGTGCTTCTCAGGTTATTTATTTTCTACTTTATTTTAAGGTACGCAATGTTGATATTTGTTTGGCAGTGACAACCGCGCTGCGCCTCGCCAGATGTGCGCCAGCCCTAAAAGCCCTAAATTCAAGAGCAAATATGCTGTTTAGTTGAAAATACAGGTCTCACGAAACTATGAAATAATTTCCAGGTAATATTTCACCCGGTGTTCAGTTTGATGGTGTCCTCAAGTGAGGACGCGACCATCAAAGTGTGGGACTTTGAGAGCGGCGAGTACGAACGAACCCTGAAGGGACACACCGATTCCGTTCAGGATATCGCCTTCGACCATCATGGAAAACTACTGGGTAAGTTAAAAGACCATCTAAGACATTAATCTACTTGGTCCTCATTCGACCTGACCACGATTATGTCCGGACTTTAAAAGACACTGACCTTTGAGTTTTTTTCGGTCTTTCTTCTCAGAGTAGGCGGATAGGAAACACCTTACTCATCTAATTTTAAAACATAAACTATTTTTGTGTGTAAAAGTGTTTTTTTTAACCAATTTACATAAATAAATATCATAATTATTTATATTTTAAGTTACCATCAATCGAACCCTAATTACGTCTTCGTCTGAAAAAGAAAGTGGAAATTAAATTCTTCTTGGAGCAAGGTCACGAGAGCCGTGGCCCATGACGTAACCAACCACACAACGCTATTATGACGTACCGCCAGGCAACGGTCCTCTCGGATCTCTGAGCAAATACGACTGTAAGAACAGTAATGAGCACATATGCTATAGTTGCTCTTACTGCTCCGTAATAAACGATTGTCCTGTGACGTCATCCTCATTCATTATGTCCTATTGCTGTAATAGTGACGTTGTTCCACAATACTCCAAATTAGACGTTTTGTGTAATTATTGATTTGCTGATGAATTTGTCATGGTTTTCCACTATAATATGCATATTCAGTTAAAAGAGGAAAGTTTCGTCGAAATGTGTCATGAAATTGACATCCACCCATTTTCAGTTGTGAAGACAATGATTAGTAATTACAGTTAAGCTTTATTTAAAAGTCTGCTACAAATGAAACCATCTTGTGGGAAAATGGTTATCCTCATTAAAATCCAAATAAACACCTTAGAAACAAATGAACATTCATGAAGGTAAATCTCGAGAGTCATAACGATTGCTGATGATCACAAATTAAAAAAGTGTCAATGATGCAGGTTTAAGTAAAACTGGCCTACCGATGTTATCTCATAACTTGCCCAAGTAGCCTTTTATAGCAGAACTGGCAGTATTTTTTTTTTATAATTGATATCTCGCAGGTCAACCTAGGAGGTTATCGGCTGCTTAAATGGGCTATCCTGTGGATACCTTATAAATGAGGCCTCCTGCTAGGGGAACAAAAATAAAAAAATGGAGGAAAGTTCAATACATGGCCCATTTGGATCCACACTGCAAGAAAAATAACCCAGTTTTTACCAGCACACAAACAACAGAAAAAAACAAAAAAACTATAATTCCTTTAATATCATTTCCAGTGTCCTGCAGCGCTGACATGTCAATAAAGCTGTGGGACTTCAACCAAACGTTCGAGTGCGTGAAGACGATGCATGGACACGATCACAACGTGTCATCAGTGGCGTTCTCACCGAGCGGCGACATCGTCTACTCCGCCAGTCGAGATAAGACCATCAAAGCTTGGGAGGTCGCCACTGGGTAAGAATCACATTCAAGAACCTTTAATTTTTAGGATTCGACTACCTCATTGGCCTAGGGACACAACTGCAACCCCTAGACTTGATTCCGAGGATGGGGAGTATTATTAAGGTTTTCTAACCTGTAGTCTGGATCCGTACCCAATTAGTAGCAATAGGTCCACCACTATTACATTAAACTTAATCGTATGTTGCAAAATGTGAACCAAAAAACCATTCTGGGAATATAGTTATGAATGTTTTCATTTTTGTAGGATGTCGTATTTTTTACTTAATTTCCTGCACTTTATGCTCAAGTTACGGATGTAGAAAAAAAACTGTGTGAATGCGTTGGCTTGCCATGTGTCACGTAACACAGATATAAACACTGTCGCTTTTGGAAATGTCAGGAAATGAAATTCGACTGCAGCGTCGGTATTGAGTAACTATAATCGTTTCTGCACTTTTCCAATATACACAGACTATCCAGCAATAAAAGTTGTATCCTGATCAAATCTGTGAATGAAGTTGGAAACTACTGGATGGTCTTCTTGAAGCTTCAACAATATAGCTGCCGGGCTTACTACTCCCAAACTAAGCTAGAAATGGCCTCAAATGTCATGATTTCATGAAATAGTCATTCAACAGTGTAATTTGAACTCGGATAGTTGTATTGCTGATTCTAATGATTATAATACAAGTTACGGTCAAGACATATAAGTTACGGTCGCGAATCATATTTCAACTGTAAACTAAAACTTCAAGTTCTGACACTGTTTCCCTACCATCACCAGGTATTGCATCAAAACGTACAAGGGTCACCGCGAGTGGGTGCGCATGGTGCGCGTGTCGCCCGACGGCTCGCTGCTGGCGTCCTGCTCCAACGACCAGACCGTGCGCATCTGGAACGCCGACACCAACGAGTGCAAGGTACCTACGAACTAGTCTGTAGATTTAGGCATGTATTTAATCGAACCCCAAATAACTCCTATTTTAATAACTGGGTCCTTTAACAAATCATACTGCGTTTAAATAAACCTACTCCTGTATTGCTGCTACGTCATTTTTTGACTCTCTGAACACTGTAAACTAAAAATATGTACTTTTCTATTATAATTAAATATAAATAATAAAAAGTTTATTGTTCAAGAGAGCATTACAAATTTTAAAAAGATGCACTAGCCTCCACACTAGGATTCTCTGTGTCGTCTTACAAGATTATAAGATAGTAGGCACATACATAGCAATGGTCGGTAAGATTTCGTTGACGACAATAATCGAATGTTATTCCAGAGCAATAAATTCTTCTGAACATGAAATAAAACTAGGTGTAGTAAATTATACGTATAGTGTAATATATGCGTGTGTTGTGTGGGTGTCTGAAGAATGAGTGAGTTAAAAAAAAAACAAAGGACTGTTACAAACTAAGGCCCGGACTCCACCAAAGAGGAGACGAAAGGAGAGATGTGTTTTAAAGAACCAATAGAATTTCGTTATTCGCATATCTCCTCTCCACTCAACTTCAGTGGATACCACTGAGCGGAGATGTATCATATTTGTATGGCGCGATCGAAACGGACATGTGATCTGTGCCTCCCCGAGATTGAGCGGACACCATGCGTCGCCGTCGTAAACAGCTTGCGTGGCACAGCTCACATCTGTGTTTTGTACCGCCGACCAGATGTTAGCTGTGCCTCGCAAGCTGGCGAATACGGCTCGCAGCGGAGACGAGAAGAGATGTGAGCGGCGCCGCTAATTCCCCCCGCGTCACATTACACACATCTCCGCTCCAGACTGGCCAGTACGCGTCTCCGCACGGCTTATGTGGATACACCCTAGCTGAAAAATATCTCTTCTCGTCTCCGCTGCGGACATCTCCGCACATCTCCGCTTTGCTGGAGTCCGTCTTATGTATTTCCGAACCCTTTGACTGTCCCATATGATAACTGTCCCCCCCCTCAGACGGAGCTCCGCGAGCACGAGCACGTGGTGGAGTGCGTGTCGTGGGCGCCCGAGGCCGCGGCCGCCGCCATCAACGAGGCGGCCGGCGCCGACAACCGGCGCGCCAACCACGCCGGGCCCTTCCTCGCCAGCGGCTCGCGCGACAAGTCCGTCAAGGTACGTGGGAACTAGAAACCCTACAACAGGGTATTTCACAGGTTTTTTATATTAAAATTCTCGAAACGTAGAAAAAATTTAAGTTACAGTAAAAACCTGTTTAAATATCTCGAAAAATTGCGAATTTGTATGCGTTTTATAGTCTATGCTGGAGAGTGACAGCAATGCTGCGATCTGAAATCACAACACAGGAATGTCATAGTAACTTCGCGCCATTCAGTACGATGATCGTTTTGCGTGACAAGAAAGAAGAATTCTTAATTTTTCCACATATTTTTCACAACATCTTTAAAATATGTATTAATTCATGTGTATTGTTTATAGTACTCAAATACCCTATTATGCCTAGCCTGTGGGGCAAGCTATGACTCAGGCAGGTCTTAAGGGCATGCGCTAAGGTAGCCCGCGAAATTCAAATTTTCTTTAGTTTTTTAAATTTTATAGGTCTGAGTTAGGTTTTATGTTGATTAAAATATGATTCGCGACCGTAACCAATATGACTTTACATAATTATAATCATTACAGTCAGCAATACAACTCCTTATGTAAGCACAATCATCAAATGTCATGATTTCATGAAATAGTCATTCAATGCGATTATATGAACTTAGAGAGTTGTATTGATCATTTTTATGATTATAATTCTATAAATAAACATTTGATACGGCCGCAAATCATATTTAGATCAACATACAACATGATACAGACCTGCAAATTGCAAAAAAAGTAAGAAAATTTGAATTTCACGGGCTGCCTTGACGCTTTCGCCTTAAATAATTTGCCGCTCAGCTATGTTTGTAAAGATACTGGCTGATAGGGAGTTGTGTCTCCTCTTGAGGAGGCTCTATACGTATACAACTCTTTTTTTGGACAATGATGGCGAAAAAACTTCCTTCCTGATTACTAACGACCTAATTTCTAGGGTACCCCAGCCTAATTAAGCAAAAAAAAAAAAACTTGCAACACATAAATTAAGAAACTTACTAACATGTATATATTTTCTTGCATCATTTGAACATCAATATAGAAAAGTGTCAACCTTACTAACCCAACACCGGTGCTAGACAACAATTTATTTAGCAATAGGGTACATTTGTCACGGCACATGTTCCGCAACATGCATTGTGCACATGTTTCATCGCACAAGAATAATTGCTCCTAGCATGTCGCTGTCCATGACAATGTCACAGAAACATCAATACAATGAGTGCCGTGACCAGATACTTAGGCCATGTGCCGTAACAAATGTGCCCTACTGAATAGCCAATGACGAAAACACGATTAAAGAATTACGAAAATTTATTATTTTGAAAAAACATAAAGGTGCAATACTTGAAGATTCTACTTTAACAAAGGTTGGTGCAGCATTTGGGTGAAAATGTTGCACCAACACATCGGCATCTCACGTACCTACGTATAAATCGTTACGAACTTGATAATGGCTCACGTAAAACTATTAGCTGTTCAGGAAGGTAGCAGCAGGGTAGACTTCCCTGGGTGCGGACGTACATAAGTATCGCCGTTCGTCGAGGCTATTTTAATGTATCCCATTCTTCATACATTCTCTGAAAAAGATGAACAATATTTGAATGTCTGCGTTAGATCTGGGACGTGAGCACGGGCCAGTGCCTGGCCACGCTGGTGGGCCACGACAACTGGGTGCGCGGCGCGGCGTGGCACCCCGGCGGCCGCTACCTGCTCACGGCGTCGGACGACAAGACGCTGCGCGTGTGGGACGTCGCGCACACGCGCTGCCTCAAGACGCTCTACGCGCACCAACACTTCGCCACCAGTCTTGGTTCGATACTACTTTCTTATTTTTGTAATAGGAACTTCTTGGTCGCTTTGAGTACGTACGAGGGTTGAAAAATTATGGAAACACTGCAGTGCTTCATACACAATAATATCGATCCCCTAATAATTTCTACGAACTCACAGTATACGCTATGCTCAGGACAGCCAAGAAGTTTGTTAAGTTTTGTACCTAACACAGTTATGAAAATACTATGCTAACCTTCTTCTGTTATGCCCATGTCTGGATGCCCTGACTTTAGTGGGTCCCATGCACCACCTCACACCAGGCATCTTAGCATACTCCATGGCTGCCAGCTGAATTGAACACTTGATCTCTTCCTACACTAACCTCAGGATCTTCCTATACTACTACTGTGGCTACCTTATTTAGAAAAACTAGAAGCTTAAACCTGATCCATATTGCATTAGAGAAAGGAACAGGAGGATAGTAATTGCGTCGGTGATTAAGAGCGTTTGTTCTGAAAGTGGGCAGCGTCGCAAATATAAGTAAAATATTTCGCTGTTTTGATTAATTTGGCAATATTACCGTATGGAAATAAGAAATGTGGCTAACTAGAATATTGATTATGAAATGCAATTATTAATATCGTAACACCGTAAGTATATTTAGTTTTAGATGTAATAAAAGTATTTAGAAACTTTCCAAATGCCTTTTTTATACCTAAAACGGGTACAACATCAAATTCAATGTTATAATTGCAATTCATTATTAATATTCTAGTTCGCTAGTTAGCCAATTTCTTATTTCCATACAGTAATATTGCAATATGAATCAACACAGGCAATTTTTTTTACAGCTGCTTTGCGACGTTGCTAACTTTTAGGATAAACGCTTGTAATAGCCACCTCATTTTGTTCCCTTGGATGTCAAGGTGACATCCAAGTAACGAATTCATAAGTTGCTATCATGGTCATCGATTTCAAGTACGTATGAGTAACAAGCTTATATCCGTGCATTGTTTAATGACGACCTGCAACCGAAACCAGATAAAAGCGATATTTGAAGAGGTCAGGTGACATCTGCAAGAGTTAGTTGAAATTTAAAATTAGTTATACAATAATGCTTTGTTATATTTTCAGATTTCCACAGGAGCTTGCCATTCGTGATATCAGGCAGCGTCGATCAGACCGTCAAAGTTTGGGAGTGTCGCTAAGAGCGTTGCCATTTTAGTAACTTAAACTCACCGATGATATCCTTATCATTATTATTTCGCGTTGTAGCTACAATGAGAGCGATGTAAGCTGCTATCATTATGGTCAATCATTTGTAAAGGAGAGACACTTTCGTCTTTGCCTTCTGCTCATTGTAGTTTTTTTTCGTACACCTGACGATGCTATGTCTCCTCTAAATTGGCGTAAACTTTTAGCCCAGATTCTCGTTTCATGTTCAACTTCTTCGGTTAGTTTCACACATTCCATTAAAATGTAATGGCGTATAGTTTCTGTATATTGTTTAGTTAAATTGATATTTCCGAATTTTGTAAAAATTTGGACCTACTTTTAGTTAGCAGTGACGTAGCATTCGTCATGTACCGCTCGCAACGATGGAGTGAAGAGTAGCTGTGTGTGTTATTATTAAACTTTCAATGTCCTGTTTTATTTGATAGTTATTGTTTATTCGTAAAACGTTTAGATATAAATTTTATTTGTTATAAATAAGTAATTTGATTTATTGCCCAGCCAATCAGATTTTGTACCTTGATTTCTTTATTGATAATGTTAGTTTTATGAAATTTGATATTGATAGTTATTCATGACAACCATTCAAATAATTAATGAACACACTTGAACTCATCATAAATGCTCCATCAACTATTGTAGTGTACATAAGGCTTTTGATGTTTGTCTCAGCTCGATACGATGTTCATTATGTTTGTTAGCACGGCCGCCAACAACATTAATGAATATCTATGGAGACAACGAAACCGAAACGGAATATTGTAGCCACGTTTGTAGAATTTTGTAACAATCGGTTTCCTAGAGACTTATTTTAAGTTTTGGCAATTCAAAACTTTAACTATAAGTTAGAAAAGTTATTTTTCAAAATTGTATTTATTTATATTGTCAGTTTTTATTTTCATTGTCTCAAACAACAGTTTTGTTAAGTGTAGAGCATTGAATTGCTAAATGGTTAATTGTAATACAATTCACGTCTTACATTATTAATTAATATCTGATTTTAAAGTTAAGCCAATTTCATTTATGTCATCATAATTATGTCTAAGTAAATTAATGTGTGATATAAACTTTAATGAATACTTTGAATTACAGGCCTGTTTAAGGTAGCTAGATTGAAAGAAAAACTTAATTGAAGCCTTTTAACCCGGCTACGGCGAAGCCAAAAGGAAGGGTTATGATTTTCGCAGTATGTATTGAAGTTCCCTTAGTGCTCGGCGACACGACGCAACCGCCGCGCCGCCACCGCACCGCCACCGCGCTGCCACCGCGCCTAGCTGTGTATATGCATGGTCGTCACCTCGCTGCCGCACCGCCGCCGCGGATTGTAGAGTGATATGGCAAAATCAAGCGGCGACGGCGCGGTAGCGGCGCGGCGGCGGCTCAGTCTACATGGTTACGCGGCGGCGACGGCGTCGTGTCGCCAAGCACTTATTGTCTCGAAATTGCTGCACCGATTGTGTGACCAATGGGTTTACTGTGGATTCCTCTTATTGTTGCGCATGTCATAGGGTGATTTATTCGTGGTCGGGTTTAGTTTTTAATTAAAAATTATCTATTATTTTACTATCAATAGTTATTTATTGTAATACGGAATAATTTTGTTGCCTGGTGTTGTAGAGGTTAGTTCGTAGTGTAGTTTGCGTAGGTACGCTCATACTGTTAGAAACAGCTGTGTTTAGTGCATGACATGATGCGACGTGTACATTGCTTGCAAAGTGACGGCCGGTAACACCACGCTAATATATGATATTTATGGAGTTATCGCTTATACAATATGTCATTATTGCTTTTGTATTTCTAATCGAGATGTATGTATCGTGCGCCGCAGCTGTCAGGTTAGATGCTAAACTTAGTATCTAGATTCTTATACAAGGATTATATTCGCTTTGTCAGTGTGCATTCGTAAAATAATAATATGCTGAGACCAAGGAGATTGTAACAGTAGTGTTGTGGCGTATCTGTAGAGAGCGCTCAACTTAACATCTAGTAAGCATCTGTGCACCCATCTAGTGTACGATTTATATCCAAAATATTGTTAGCTCAAATAGACTCCTCAAACTAAATAAAAAAAGCAGTTTTCTATTTGATATAATATATTGTTTATACTATATTGCTAAAACATCACAATACACAATTTCTAGTCATTTTTATTTGCAAATATTTCCATTTATTAGATTTATTAATCTCTTAATAGATAGTGCATGTTTTTATGACCCGAAATGTATTTTTAATAGTTAATACTGCAAACGAAGAAAGCATTTTTATTACGGGTTTATGATATGGCAGTTTAAAAAATGTATGTTTGTGATTGTGGATGGTACAACCATCACTATTTTAGATTTCTGTACTTTGAAATGTCTGTTAATGAAGATCAAGATAATTGAAATTCTTACGAAAAATATCTGCAGATAGTATATGGAATTGTTCACATATAAAAATAAGGAGATTAGACCTCCTCAAAGGGCGCTCTCTACTACTACGCGTGCTGTATTAACTTGGCATAGAAATATAATCTCTTTGAAATATGGCAATCGCCTACTATAAATAATCTGCTGAACATAATGTTCTTCATAAAATCGTTTGTATTACAATTTAAAAATAAGTATCTTGCACTTTTAAAAATGTAATTACCGTAAGAATAATATCATCAACGTAAGTTATCTACTTGCAGAATTCTCTTGATACATAAAAAAAAAATACGTTGGATTATACACTGGATACAGAATAGCACTAAGAATATGTGACTGAAGTGTTAAAGGGAGAATTTTGCAGTTACTCATAATAACTGCTGTAACTTGTCAAAATTCATTACCGAAACCCAAATAGATTTGGTTCGCGTTTCATGTAAATAAACAAGTATTTAATTTATTTTACTGTGTGTTTAATTGTTTACAAACCCTTATAAATATTACTCCTATTTCGCCTTACTTAGCGAATTACGGAAACCAGATTGATGAAGTTACTTTCCCATAAAAACATTTACTGCAAAGATTTTAAATCTTTGACGCTGAGCAGACAATGGACAATTAATTGTCCACGACGCGGCGACGTTAGAACGTATGGGAAAATCCCGGCGGTCTATTTGTCCTACGTGTGCGTTATTGCATAGATTTCTATAAGTTCTATCGTCGCGGACAAATTGTCCATCGTCTGCTCAGTGTTTTTCGAGTTGCTGAATGTTGAGATTGGAAAGTTACGTTTTCGTTTTTCTTGGGACAAGTCATTTTTTCCGTGGGGCAATCCCCCAAGATCTATTCTAAAGAAAATAACCTGGAGTTTGGAGGTAACACCATGCTTACAACTCTACACCCCTATCAGGTCATGGTATGGGCCTGCCTCTAGTTTCAGCGGGCCCCGTTACTATGAGTGGCGGAGCGGCCTATCCTGGGATCGCACATTATTGTACGATTGCGTACCTCAACTGACAGGTGTATTTTCGACTTGTGATTGTGATTATACTTTAGTTGTTGGCCAGCCTACCATAGCATTAATTCATCTATTAGACCAGTAGTAGTCTGTGACTGCCTCATTGGTCTAACGCGCGACTGTTGAGCGTGGGGTTCGATTACCCAGGTGGGTTACTGTTTGGGATTTTCCGGATTTGTGTCCAGTATAAGGTATGTACGTATAAATTCCATGGTGCCCACGTTATGTGTGCAGACTGGCGGACGGGACATCAATTGAATTTAAAACTTATCTAATCGAACTAAGGTATAATTTCAATGCTCGGTGATCGACATTGGAGCATAACGGTGCATGCCACGGCATACCAGTGGTTACTCCGGTAAGCTGGCGGATGCTCGCGGTATCGCAGCGGATTTTCCTTGTCAGTGTGCGCTGGTGGATAGAAGAATCCCCCTCGATGCTCTGCCCTGCCGTCTGCCAGTGCACGCAGGCCCTTAAGCACCGGTTTCTTCGAAGAGCGGCCATTAAGTGTGGCCACCGCGGTGGCCACACTTAATGGCCGCAGTGACGGCTGTCATGAAAATGATTACAGCGGCAAAGATTTAAATCGTTTGATTCGCCTTATCGCGTCAAAAGATAGCCGAGCTTCTGTTTCGTTTTGGCACCTCTGACACACAATGACGCAGTGACTACAGTTGTTTGTCATGGAAACGCTATTTAAAATGTGTGAGCTCACTCTTCTCAGTATGGAAACGTTTTCTTGGGACAGTACGGTGAGGTGACAGTACACTTCTAGCGATTTAAATCTTTGGGGGGCAGGGGGCGGGATTGCTTTACGGTGTCAAAAATGCTTCTAAGAAAACTATAGACATTATTTATTTATGTAATACTTCAAGCACAGAAATGTACAGAGGCGGACTTAATGCCATAGGCATTTTCTACCAGTCAACCTTTAGGTGATGCAGAGACAAACAGTGGTAGGTGCAATTAAGAAAAATTGAGGATTAACAAAAAAAAAATTTAAGTAATATATAAAGATACACATATATATATATTACAAACTATAAATATAAAATATATACATTATATTTTCTATATCAATGGGAAAACATACCGACTTACTTTCATATTCAACGTTTCAGTGACTTCATACACCGGTAAATTGCGGACGGTATGTGAGCGGTCACCGCTCTTCTACAAAAACGTAGCTTTACACATCTCTGCTCAACCCTTATGGAAATACTGGCGAAGCATCAGTAGTTTCCGTGTATAAGGCAGTTGATATTAAAAAAAATCGACTAAAGTGAATTGAAATACAGCACTTCTCCAGTTTTGTATAATCTGTATCGACGCAACGACAGCTGGCGACGACAGATGACAGTCGAAAGGTCACACAAAACGGGAATGGAATTCACGCATTCGGTCGAATTCTCGTGATTATTTTGTGAAGGAAATATTCGTTGAAATATCAAATACTACAAAAATGGATGTGGAGGAGTGTCTCAAAGAATGGGAGGATCTACTGGTGGACTACAAACGCTTAGAGGTAAAGCTCGAATAATGATTTACGTCTGAACACTTAACATAATTTTATCGTCTATTTTCATGAAATTCAAATGCGTTGTTCACGATATTTTTGATTTGCAGCCTGTTGATGGTAAACGACATCGGTAATAAAAATAAATACGATGGTTTATCTGTATTTACGTGACAATTATTAGCTTGTTTATCACGCTACTTCTATCATTTTCTTTCAAGCGTTCATAATAAATTTAAGCAATAAGCATTTTACTGTTCAGAGTACTATATATCTATAGAATATTCGAAGTAAAATTGGAAGAGCATTGTTTTCTTTACCCATTCTTCTAGGTCACAAACAAAGACTATGTCACGAAATTGGAGGAGGTTGGCGAGTTGCAGGCAGGCTGCATGAAGGAGATCAACCACCAGAAGTACCGCATGTCCATCATAGCGGCCGCTCTGAAAAGGTCAGAACAGTACAGTCAACATCATTAATCTAAATGTCATTAGATAACATACCTATTTCCCTATTTGTTGTAGACTATTTTATTATTAGTAAAACATGATCAATATTAATGATTGTTGATTTAATGAACTTGCCATCTAATCCATCCAAACAAATTATAGTGTTGACTGCTTCTAATGGCTACAGTAACACGATTTTAAAATCCAATTAAGATTAAAAACTGGGTAATTATCTTAATTAGATAAACTAGGCAACTTTGTTATGTCTGAAACATCAATACCTCATAATTATTAGGTTGTTTGCAGGGAAGGAAATATGTTTTTTACAACTCTTTATTGAATTTATTATAATAGCTGTAAATAACTTGCTTAAACATTATTATTTACCCCATAACATAGTAGTAACATTATTATCTCTTTATCTCTTCTAATACAGATCTTTAACAAATAATTTTAAATTATAGGACCATTCTATATTTGGATACTAAAGCCAATGTCACAATCCAAAAATGCAAAACAGCATTATACATAAATTAATGATAACAAGTTGTTTATTACATTTCATAATTTTTGGGTTTGCATTATAATATTTAAAGTAATAGTAATATATTTCCAAACTTCTGTAGACACTACATCAATGAGGTGTCGACCCCTGAACTAGGACACCTGTATGACAGGGGTTGAGGTTTCTCCAGTTACATGGATCAACATGAGAAGGCTTAGACTAGATACAATCTATACTTAATTTTTAAAATAATTAAAAGATATTTATAACAAGAAATATAAAATTAGTTAATAATTCTAAAACATAGGTAATCTGTTTTAGAATTGAATAGGGGTAGCATGTGTATGGTGAGATGTTGGATGGGTGTGTGAATGTGTGTGTTGTCTGAGTCTGTCCACTAGGTTAGATTACATTGCTATAGGCCATCCTTAGCCTTTTTATTTAACCCGTCAAATCATGACCTACTAGAAGCCAATTGCATGTTAGCGCTCAATGATTTTCACAATTATATTTATTGTTGTTTCCAGTGTATTTTTCTTATGAACAATCTTGGTTCATAAGACATTTGTCAGGTTAAAGAAGCTACAGATATGAGAAACAACACACATAACATAACTTCACACCTGTAGTCCCCGAAGGGTTGAGCAGAGGTGTACCTAAACTACACCCACATTTCACCGGTTATGTTTGAGTCCCATGTAATAGAGGGCGAGCCTATTGCCATCAACCGGGCACAAATCCAGACATGAGAAACAACTACAGGAATAATCATAATATTTTCTCATAAATTCTTTTGTTTAGCAAAACAATGTCTTGAGTCTACCTAAATGAAATTGGCATAACATTTCACTCATAAATGTGATATGATGTACTGATAATATAATGGCTACATTTATATCTATATATAAAAAAAAGAAAAAGAAAAAAAAAAAAGAAAAAAAAGAAAGAAAAAAAAAGAAAAAAAAAAAGAAAAAAAAAAAAAGAAAAAAAAAAAAAAAGAAAGTCAAAAGAAAAAAAAGAAAGAAAAAAAAGGTAAAAAAAAAAAAAAAAAAAAAAGAAAGAAAGTCGTATATAAAAGAAAGTCGTGTTAGTTACACTATTTATAACTCAAGAACGGCTGAACCGTTTTTAGTAGGGTAGATAGGGTATCTTTATATTTGATTGATTGCGGAACAAAGTTTGCCGGGTCAGCTAGTTTATAATAAAATTAGACATTATGTTGATATTAATTATTTATTATTATTAATCGTTTACTTCATAAACTCATGTAAATTTTTTGGTTACAATCAATTATTTACAGGAAAGGAAAAAGTATGTTATCTATTCTATAATCAGTATCACTAAGTACCTACTGATTAACACCAACATCGATTTCTTGTTATTTAAATAAATATTATGTAAGAACCAATGATAAAGACAGGAGATTATGCTGGATAGATTGATAATTACAAATCCTCATACTAGCAGGATTTATGAATTTTCAAAATGTCATATTAAGTGACTTGTAGAAAAAAAATACCTACTTACTATTCCTTATCTATAATGGATTTCAAACCCATTTTACAGGATATTAAAAAGTGGACCTGTGTCCATGGGCGAGAGAGGCACAATATAACGTGCCTCATCCTTGATGGAGCAATAAAGCTTAATTTCTGGCTTAAACTCACATATATTCTATGTGCTTGTGCTAGAGAGTGAACTTGAGGCTTTTACACAAAATAGATAGACTACTGTAAGAAATATAAACACAATATGGGCTTCACTCACTCATAGAGATGTCCCGTTTAGCTAATATATCGATAACACATTTTCCATAATTCCCAAACAGGCTAGATAAGAAAGCCGTCACCAAAGATGATCGCGTCGCAAACTTGGAGAAAGAAATTATGAAAAGGAAAGCTATGCTGCGTGAGATCAATGCAACGCTGCCGAAACAGAACAGTCTGTATTTGCGCATCATACTTGGAAACGTCAACGTGTCTATTCTCAACAAAAACGACAAGTAAGTTAATATTTTGTATCAGTTTTCGGGGCCAAAGATCGTGGTTATAAGTATTTGTACAAAGATGCTGTAAGGCCACGAATTGTAACCAGCACACAGTCCAGTCTACGCCTATAGATAACAGTCGGATAACATGTCCTTTTACCAATTATTTAGTGACTGTTTCAAACCCATCCAATGACATGGACCAATGGCATTTTCATCGGTTTTTAATGGAACCCTTTTTATCAGCGTGGTTTTAAAGGTCTGTATCCGGCAGTAAACAACGACGACGTTGATGGCTGAGTAGAAACAACAGGAAATGTAGCTTTATTATTACCAAAAAATGTGATTGTTCTAAACGACTTGTTACAAAAAAAAAATTGTTACATCATAGAGTTCTCTACGCATCAGATTATTACATCTGTTTCTAAAACGGTGCCGAGGACGGCCAAACAGAATGCAACGATGTGTATTAATGTACTTAACAGATTTTTATCTGCATTTTCATAATATAAAACGTGATCAATGTACCTAGGTACTTATGAGCCGGAAAAATTGGGACTAAAACTATCGAGATAAGGCAATTTCATATGAAGTTTTAGATGCTGTTGTCCTCGATTTATGCGTCCCGAACATTTTGCAATAAACTGGATGTGCCTAAGTTTAATTTTCAAACACTTCACAACGCAGGATAGGTAGGTACACGCGGCAACGTTTTAGGAAAGGTCGTGCAGTTAGGCAACTTCCTTAGGGGAAGGGTCGAATTTGTCGTGAACGGAACAGTGGATCAAAACCAATAGAAAATAAACCAAACAAGGTATGATTAACCAACAATCAATATTTTTATGAGCATATTAGGTAGGTATTATTATTTTCAATCGATCGCTTGATATTATCGCCATTTAAATGTCTGTTGGTTTGAAGCGTGTCATGAAAATATCATCACGTGAACGTCAATCAATAAATTTTAAAGGCGCTAATAACAGTAATGTATCATTCGAGGCGAGCTTGGTTACAATACGGTGATATACAAGACGCGGCGACCGCTCGCTTCGAGCGCATGAAATTTTCGTTTCTCATATTTCCGTTTCAAAGGAATTCACGAAACAGCTGACAGTCGAGTGGAGGAACCGGCCGGCGCTCGTATCGAGCGGCTCGGCTCGCTGCACTGACTACTGTAACACGTTACAAAAACTCGATACATTACAAACAAACGCCTACAAGTCAGTCTCCGCCATAAAGGATTAAAGGATCGTTTATACTTCTTTTTGTCTTTTCGCTTTTACTACTTTTCTGTCAGCTGTAAATATGAAAATGCACTGTATACGGAGATAAAAAATATGGCGGGCGGTGGTACTATTCGTGAGTCTAATAGACCTAGTGCAAACGGTTCATTAAAAGCGACCTAGGGGTGAGGTCGCGAGGCTAATTGCCGAGAAACTATCGTATCTTATGACGTCACTACTTGCTAATGAGTAGGATCTCACTGTAGAAAACGTGCAAAATCTAAAAAAAATTGCCTAGCAGCTAGAGATATCAAAGTAGGTCTACACATTGTTTTTGATTCTGTTTTGTTGTTGGTAATCGCCTACGACGGCGACGCGACGCCTACATAACTTCCTTAGTAACTAGAAAATGATGTTGTCATCTTGAATTTGATTAAAAGCGTCTGACTTTCTGTTTTGAAACCATTAGATGAATGTGCGTTTGCAAAAAAAAAAAATGGTGATTATAATTATGTAGTTGCTAGGGGCGTAGGATATTTTGTTCGCAACACACCGCCGATACCAAAAATAGGTATCCTAATGTAAATTCGTAAAAACTGTATTTAGTTTTTTTTTTTGTTTATCACATTTTTTCCGACAGGTTTAAATACAAGGATGAATATGAAAAGTTCAAACTGATCCTCAGTGCGATAGCCTTCGTGTTAGCTGTTGCAAACCTCTACATAGATTTCAGGTACTTAATACTAATTAAAGATTTCACATTAATATTTTACGGCCAATAAAAAAAAACATTGTAGGAAACCCTGCATAAAAAGTGCTGTAAATTTTCCTGATGGCCTATCATCAGTCAGAATTTTGTTGTCTTATTTTATTGATTATTTTGCTTAGTTTTAATTACTCACTTTATCGAAACATAACTAACTTAACTATAATTAATATGTATGAACTTTATTGTTAGACCTTAGTTCCCAGTTCATAGTTCAAAGTCGGCGCAAGGGCTCATCAAAACAAAGACTCAAGGTTACGACATATTCATGGAAAAAATAATAACTTTAATTTTAATTTTAGGCCATTACAATTAATACTGTTGTTCCTCCTGGTATGGTATTACTGCACGCTGACGATTCGCGAGAGCATCCTCAAAGTTAACGGATCCCGGATCAAAGGATGGTGGCGCCTCCACCATTTTATATCAACTGTGGTTGCTGGGATACTGCTCATTTGGCCACAGAACGAGCCATGGAATATGTTCAGACACACGTTTATGTGGTTCATCGCTTATATCAGTATGTATATGTGGATATTTATAAACTTTAACTAATACTACAACATAATTAAATTTTAAGTGGTACCTAAACCATTTTTTTTTATAACACTTTTGTTGTGAACTGTACTGCGTCATTATTTTTGGTTCTACTTCCGATATTCGTTCGCTGTACAATTTGAATTGTAAAAATAAACATCGATATCAGTAAGGTATGGATCTAAATTAACTAGATATTTGATAACACATAAGCCTCGATACTACTCGATAGTATCTTTTAGGTATTTTTTGGTAAAATTACGTTATGCTCTTGACAACGGCAGTAAGCAAACATTTTTATTAATTTAGCAAATGCAGTTGTTGACGCAATGCTATGATTAGAAATTAAAATAATCAAATCAAATGTTCAAATATTTGCTTACTGCCTTACTAATTTCAGATGGCTATAATCTATTGTCATTGGAAATTCCAATGACAATCGATTATAGCTATCTGAAATTTTATGTAAATATAAGCCCCTCGAAATAACGGACATTAGAAACAATGCTAGTTGTAGTTACAGAGATGATGATATTAACTACCCATTGTTTGTCATCTGAAGTTATCTTCTTAACGCCTTTACCGATACTCCGTTGGAAAGGCTTTCTCCTTTTCTTTCGTTTCATTGAATAAACCTTCCTTATTTTGACATTTTACATGTGGTCACGAGCGCTAATAGTATCCACTTAGCAAAATTCAAAAGCGATTTTCTCGTGGAATATTGACTGCAACTTTGAGATAAGGCCTATTTAATATTAATATGGGTTCCAAAATACTATATTCGTAACAACATAAAATAACAATCAATACAGTAGGAGCAAATCACTTTTAAAAGTTACTATACATATTGGTGCTCGTGACTGTACCTATCACCGATCCCTGCAATTTATTTTCTGAATACAACAAAATAGCCATACATTACTACTCGTAAATACGTAATTTTCATGAACGCTCTTACGCTCGTAATGTGTATGTAAGTAGGTAATCTAAACAAAATTGTCCTGTCGCTGACCATGACTGATGGTCTGAGGCAATGTACTTGACCGGCCGATTGGTAACGCAGAATTATGTGATGTGTAGGCGAATCTCGTGGTCCGTACTCAATCGTCACTAAATATGATTGCGTAAGACTAAAGGTCGTAGCACGCAACGTGATTCTTCCCCTCCTCTACGTTCCGGATGGGACTTTTATTTGGCTTCGCGAAACTGGGGCCCGGCAACATAAAGAAATACGATTATTTGCAGAGAGCGCTGCCTATTCCGAATTTAAACTTCTAGTTAAGTTTTTAGTTTATCCGAATTGATAAAAATGCTTTACATTATTTTTTTGCAGGTGTAGTCCAATACATGCAGTTCAGATATCAAAGTGGGGTACTGTACAGGTTAAAGGCTTTGGGAGCGCGACATAACATGGACATAACAATAGAAGGATTCCACTCATGGATGTGGCGAGGGCTCTCGTATCTCCTGCCCTTCTTATTCGGCGGATACGTGTTCCAACTATACATTGCTTACACATTGTACAGTCTCAGTTATCACCCGGAGGCCACATGGCAGGTATGTACTTGATTATATTTACATTTATTACCTCTAGTCCTATACTCGGAGGAGCTCGTGGCTAAGTAACAACAGCCGCACTGGTCGATCCATCAGGTTAAGCTACGCTTGCCGGGGTTGGTCAGTGGATGGGTGACCATCTTTACATACCGAGAATCCTCCGTGCCTCGGAAAGCACGTTAAGCCGTTGGTCCCGGCTGTCATTCGTGGATCTTTGACAGTCGTTACGAGTCGTCAGAAGCCCGAAAGTCTGACACCAGTCTTACCAAGGGGTATCGTATTACCCAGTTACTGGGTTGTGGAGGTCAGATAGGCAGTCGCTCCATGTAAAATACTGGTATTCAGCTGCATCCGGTTAGACTGGAAGCCGACCCCAACATAGTTGGGAAAAGGCTCGGCAGATTGATTGACCTCTAGTCCTATACTCGTTTACTAGAACTTAGGTACTTAATAACTCATATAGAAAATTTCAAACACAATCTAAATTGTTTGTGAATAAATAAATTGAATTGAGTAATAATAGTTAGGAAATGTCAGGAAATAATTGTGTTTAGATTTCGTCTCTAACTACAATACGCTTTATCACATCAGTTTATTCTTTTTGACTGGGGCCATAATATAGTTATTTCCATTTGCTATGGCATTAATTAAGCAATTTAATAGTATTTTGAGAGCTGACTTAAACAGTCATTATGTCATTCTACTCGAGTTTTTAAAGCAGAATTCATTAGCCGTTAGCAGTTTAAAATAGTAAAACAATAGAAAACATACAGTGGTGGGAATAGATTACGACGATTTTCTGTTTGTTTTTGGCCGTTCAAATTATTAAATGTAACTTTGTCTTTTTTTGTGTAAACTCTGTGAACAGCGGTACCAACTCGACAGAAAATGAATGTATCGGAACACAACCCACCTAAAACTAACTTGATCCGTATTAATCGTAATAAAACAATATATAAAACGCATGTCCTATAACAAATCGACAACAGATCCCAGCATTAAGTTTATCATTCCTGACGATTGGCATCGGGAACTTCGCGACGACGCTCATCGTGATTCCTCAGAAACTCAACGAGCAGGTACAGTGGAACTGAAACGATTGGACAACGCAACGCGTCTGACGCGCGCCGCACGCTGTGTGATGTAGTGACGTAGACATGTAGACCTTACAGCATGTAGGCTGAAGACGACGGTTCCTGTGCCAGTCCCTAAAAAACATTAACTGTTACTGTTACTTTTGACCGCAGGTATACATACGCACACAAGTCGTTAAATAATCATTTAATTTCAATAATAAATAACTGTTCGAAGTGTTAAACTCAGAATATCAGGAATGTATACGCGCCGCCTTCAGTTTAAATGCTATAAGTAGATAATTAAATTACGGAAAGCATTTGGTTTATGTCATATTAGCGATTACAGCTATTAAATCTCAAGAATGACGCAATCAAATGCTGCTCTGTTAGTATGCTTTCAGACAATCTTAATTGGTTTGGTTAACAAATATTTAATAAATTGTTCTTATAATGTTTTTACATTGATAGATCTCGGAACAAATTTACGGTCAAGTCAAGATATATTCCACGACAACGAATGTCTGTAGATGATTGTCTGAAAGCAGACACAAAAATCTAGCTCTGATAAGTTTTAGTCTCGTTACATTTATGTATAGAATGATAACTCCCGTTTTCTGAAAGGCTAATCAACGCTAAGAGTTCAGTAATAGATTAACAAATGTCATGTGATTATTGTTATTTCAGCCAGCCAATCACAGCAGTTAAAATGAGTTTGACAGTTAAAAAGAAATATTTGTGGTGATTAGCTTTTCCTAGACCGGATGTTACAGACTTACAGTGCATGCATTATAACTTGACTCGTGACGCTGATTATAGCACTGAATTTTGCAGGCATGTGCTTGGTTAGGATTGGATGTTCTGTCTCCGTTTTGAACTCTATTAGTATCGGTACTAAGACTGAAAATTCAGTGCTACCAATCGCGTCACGGGTCATGTTCTAGTGAACGCTCTGTAGTCGATATCCATATTTTTGATACTTTGCACCTTAGAATAATAAATCTTAACAGACTAATATTAAATCTTGTTGATTAGTGTTTTAAATCGGTATGAAGTCAGTAGCGTTCTTTTAATCGAGCACTTTTATACGAAGCTAATCTAGAGTGCAGCCGTTTTTATTACATGTTCGTCTTATCAGAGCTATAGATCGAAACAAATTCGAATGCATTCTTAGTGTTGGATGTTTTAGACCCGTGGACCAATTTGTTCCATCATAGTTTGTAGAACCTTAGATTTTATAATTATTTTATTTGGTGTTTCGTAAAATTCTTCGAAATCTAATAATTTTATATTCATCTCATATATTATTATTTTCTTATTAATCTTCTTCTTGGGGGGGGATACCCTAAGATACGAGGGACCTACATTTTTTTTTTATCACCCCGTTGGATGTTCCGCGACTTTTCATAGTTAGTCACGAGTTATGATTTTTTTTCCTGAATTTTTGAGATATTTCGACCTGACCAACTTAAAAATAAAAACCGGCCAAGTGCGTGTCGGACCACGCACAATAAAGATGATCCGTAGTTGGGATGAATTTATCCCAAGAACAAACTTAACATTGTAGTTGAAAAACATGTTCTCCCATACGGAATGTATGGGAGATCATGTTTTTCAAACCGGAAATTGAAGTTGGTCGATTATTATTATTACTCGTTAACCTGTATAGCCTACTTAGCTCTGATAGTTTTCCTTTTAATTTCGTTATATATACTACTGCTGTGATTTTTTTCAAAAATCCAAGTACAACCATTTAGCTGGGGGGGGGGGGGGGACACACTTGACTCTAACAAAAAAAATTCAGTTAAAAGCTTAATATTTCGCAAACGCATCTCTGAATCCAAAAATGGTTTTGAACGACCTTTCTAAAGATACCCCACAACATGGGGTAGACGAGAAAAAAAAATCATCCCCACTTTACGTGTAGGATGTACCCTAAAAAAAAATATTTTTCTTGATTTTATTTTACCACTTTGTCGGCACGATTAATATGTATACATATGCCAAATTACAGCTTTCTAGTACTAACCGTCTCTGAGCTAAGCCGCGGAAAGAAAGACAAAAGGCCGTTTAAAAAAAAAAAGTCTAATTTTAAGAATTTTCCACCTCGCTGTCTTTGAAGGTTGATCTTAGCCAAAGTAGCCACATTAAGTACTACTTTTTTTTAATGATTATGAAAGCATAGAGTCTGGCGCATTCTTGAGGCCTGCTTAGGGACCATGAAGTCACCTTTTTAGATTTTTTTATTTAAAGTTGAAAATTTTAGTCATAATTCACCGAACGTAAATTTTTAACAGTTACGAAGCTGATTATTTTATGCATAAAAGTACCACTCGTGAAGATTCAGTTGCAAATAAAATCTCGACAGTCTTCTTTCTATATATTTTTTTAAAATTTGGTGTTCGAAAAACCATCCAAGAGTCAGAAAACAATTCATCACTCGAAAACTATGAAAAGTCGCGGAACATACCCCACGATACGAGGGACCAAAATTTTGTTTTTGGTCGTCCATGTTCCGGCCGCCCTGTATGATCGAGGGACTACTTAAAAATTAACAGCATGTACGAATACCTACAATATTTTTTTTTAAATTACCTACCTATGACTGACACAGATAGGCGTGCAATTTACATAATATTGTGATAATTTAACTTTACACGAAACTTCATTTGAAATTATAAGTATTTCATAATTATTCATCACGTTAGTAACTTAGTAAACCTCGCCTGATCGTGCGCGATGACACAAAACAACGATAGTAATATTTAAAATTTGTCAGAATACTAATACTTACTTCTAATTAACCCTAAGTATGCCACTATCTAACACTCGACTAACAAAAATATTAATATCTGTATATAATGCGAAGCTAGTTTATATTATTTATTATGTGTACTTTTCTATTTTCAGTAAATAACTGGACTTCATTTTATACCTATTCGTTTTTATACGGAGTCTGTATTAAATGGATTTAGTATATATTTCTGCACATTATATTTAAATTATTTTAAGTAGATAAAAGGGTTTTATCTATACATATTTAAGTATTTACATTAAAATATAAAATTATTATTGCGTTTTTTAAATTATTTAAATAAGTTATATTTTGAAATACGAACAAATTTTGTGCCAAAAATGTATTTTCTGTTTTGCTTATAAACGTTGTTTAAAAGGATGCATTTTTATGAGTAGAGAGATATATTCGCTTTTCATAGCTTCACAGATATAGCTCGCATAGTCGGACTGTTTTCATTTGCTTCTTTTAATACCTACTGATACTGATATAATAATATGCTATATTGACGTAATTAGCATAATTTAGGAGCATTGAGGATTGTAAAGTAAATGTCTTTGTGAAATAAAATGGGTGAAAATGATATAACTATAGCGTATACTTGTGAAAGGTTTTAAATGTGCATCAACACCTACATGCAATTAAATACCTATTACAGAAAAACCATTTAAGTTTACGAGTTAATAAATTTATCTAGGTCGTTAATATATCAAATTAAACAACGATTATAAAATACATTATGAAACTGGTGTTTGCATGAATAACTTGGGTACTATTTTTTTGAGCATGTTTTGATATTCCTCTCTGCGCTACAACTAGTTTTGTTTTAAATCATTTTTTCACTTGGCAGATTGAATAATAAAAAATTGTATGACAAAATGTCACCACCACGCCCACCCCTAAATATCAGCCAGAATTGTCATTGGAAAGCCCTCTTCGTGGCTATTATGAGTTTCAAATAGTTGTGAGAAAACGTTTTTGTTATGTAGTTAATTAAACAAAAACCGATGTTATTGTATAAAAAAGTTTATTGTTTCAGAAAAGTATCATAAAGTCAAGCCCACATTACAGCTGCAACGGGCCGCAGCGCAACGCATTTTCATACAAAAAGTGCGGTGCGGCCCGCCTGTAGTGTGCGTTGGTTCATAGGAAATGTATGAAAGTTATGTAGGAGCATCTTTGCAATGCGCAGTGTTGCGGTGCCGGCGGCGGCGCCGCCCTCCCAAATGTGCACAAGCCTTAATAATGTAATTTCCTTTTATTTGACGTATACCATTCCTTTACTGGATTTGGTTCATATGTAGTTCCTTAACTTACCAGCCACGCTATCTCTGGGTCTATACTACAGGGTGCTTTTTCATATCATCCTGTATGACCCGACTTTTCCTATGACATTTAGCTGGTCATTATTTATCTGTGGGGAGGTGTCCTTAGCTTTTGCTCAGTCTTTGCTTATTTTTAAAATATGAATCGCATTTTATATTATTTTATTTATTTGAAATCTGTTCAGGACATGTAGTAAAAGAAAAGCAAGTAGGTAGGAAAACATTGTCACTTCTCACTTATCGCTATGCTGTAGCTTTTTATTTATATTATTTTTATGGATCTGATCATACTGTATATGAATTCAGTTATTGTCTGTAGTGAAAGGCACAAATAGTTCATTTGACATATTTCTTTGTGTTGTGGGTTAAGGATACATTCTTTAAATAATTGATCTATACATAATAAAAACACCAACGACATCACACTATTAGTCCAAATGTTTTTACAAAGGTCTCTAGACAAATAAGCGTTTCATGTTATATATAACAAGCATGTAAATTATGGACATAAATATAAGTTTGAAATCTAGATATAGATTATAATTAGATGAGCCGTCCTAGAGTAATAAATAATGGTTATTATAATATTAGTGTGTTATCAATCTTGTAACAGGACTAGTCATGTTCTGACATCGCTGATTAACTGTTACTTTTATGTTGGAATTAATGAAAGGTCTCAGAATACCTATTGCTGTTATCGCTTTGTTGCGAAACACCGTTGTCACAACAATTATAAATAATACGTAACAGGTAACTGTTACAGAAATCGCAGTACGATAAATATGTTTTATGACGCCAGATTATGAAGTGGAACACCTGGACAGGCGATGTACCTATACAACAGAGTGAATATTTCGTGCCTTGATCAAACAATAAACTATTCGTAATTTAGTGATAATGTTGTACTTACGCTTTGTATATTCGATTAATTTATAACAGTTGTTTTTAGCTTGTAATGGATGTTATTTATTTGAATGCATTGATGAATAAATTTGTTTTTCAGCGATATTTGCATTTTGACATTTATTTTTATTTGTATTTTGTTTGCACCATTCGGCAGATATCTTACCTGGCGGCTTTGTTTCTTACATTGCACTCTCTCAACATGTACACAATATACGAGACCTTGCACAAGAAAATGCAAGAAGGTTTGAAGCTACGGTACAAATTACGTGCAATTGCCTACCGTCTATCCAATGAGCTCGCCGTATTGGTACGTGCATGATGTATCACTTATTAGCGTACTTTGAACTTCCTATTCTGACCTAATCACTCGTGTTTACTTTATCGTACGGTGAGTCTCTAGTAATGTCCGACTTGTTACCCGATTGCAAATGCTACAAGGCCATAGCGCATTATTTCTATTGGCTATAATTTCAATGCAAGCTTTTCGACTTTGTATCATTACGATTGATTATGTCAGAGTGGGAACTTTTGGGTTAGGAGGTTGCAGGTCGAGTTTGATATTGTTTGTCAGTTACGTCCACGTCTTGTTTATTTTCTTGTTTGAACAGTTCCAGTAGCATAGATAATAATGCTTTGAAAAAATGTAAATTCTAACATGAACTTTGTCCTATGGTAATCAAAACAATTGACTTCAAATAATTCGACTTAATGAAGTTGGAGAAGTAGAGCTTTATTTATAATATTAATTTAAAATACTTATAGCCTAAGTAATACAATCTGTTACTTCTGGCAAGGAAATACTGTCAGGATCTGAATAGTTCAAGAGCTTGAAATATCCATGTGAGCACGGTGCTGGTAAGTACCTAACGTTTTGGGCAAGTGTTGACGACATAGATAAATATTTGTATTGTACTGGCTGGATATTCTTTAAAACAGTATGTTTATTTATCTATGTTAGGTATATATAAATATTTGTGTACGTTTGGGTATTCAGTGGTGTTGGGTTTCCTTTAGATTTCTGTTTATTCTATTGTTTTGCTGTATGCTCTTCTTGTGATGGTATAGTGTATAGAGCGCACATTGGGTCGTGCGCTCGGCTGAGGCAACGAAAAAGAAATAACACCCCGTTTATGACCTAAACTGGGGTACCCTCGGGGCTAACTGTAGGGGCAATTTTAGCCGCGATAGGAACGGGTGTCTCTTGGTCTCTTCTATACCAAAAGTTATTTCTTGTTCTGTGGCTTAAAGCTAGAGAAAAAAAAGATCCCTACATATCTTAGCGTTTCTCAGCTTTTTGATTATTTAATTATACAATATAAACTTTATTTTCTCTATGCTTGGTTGCATGCCATTTTGTGTTGTGTTGAATAAGTTGAATAAATATTTGTGTGTGATCTAATCATGGAAATTCAAAATTCATATTTGTCAATTACAGGAACAAAAATGGCGACAGAATAAAGTGGAAACGAAATCAGATTAACTTTATCTGGCCTATATGTATTTTAACGTGATTTACTAACGAATGTATTAAATAGATTGATGGACAATTTATATTTTCATAATTCATGGTATTTAAAACTGTATAATGGCGTTATTTCTCTAATGTAAATAATATAGTGATTTAATAACTTTTTTTGGTTTTTTATTAATCTTCTTGCTGATGTGGTGGGGTCTACTTTAACAAGAAACCTGAAAAGCACTGCACATTCTCATTTGTAACAAGGTTTGGACAGCGTGCAAGGACGGGGAAGATAGTATTAAAGTATTAAATATGTTCAAGCTGCTATAGATTGCAAGGGGGGGACCAGTGTGGGAATACATACTCCCCCCTCCCCTACATGCTGTCGCAGCTTGAACATGAGCGTCGAGTCACACCGGAACGGCAGCGGCCGGCAGCGACGCGGCGATCACTTTCAGTGTGAAGTAGTTTTAAACTTTATCTACATACTTAAAAGACCAGTATCGCTTGAAAAGGCCGCGCGCCACGCGCATCTTGTTCGGTGGTTCTGCCCGCGGATGCCAGCGGCGGCGCGAGGACGCTCGCGGCACCGCGGGCGGCCGCGCGCTCCTCACCCCCGCCGCAACACTGAGCGCACCATTTAAACTAGTCAAGAGGAGACTAGGCGCGTGGGGTCTGGAGGCCGCCAACGGCGACGTCGGGGGCCGCTGGCAGCTGCTGCCATTCCGATGTGACTCGGCCCTTATAGTAGCAAGTTGTTTAATTCCCGCATTATATTAGACACTTGGTGAGTACCAAGTACATGCGCAGGCGTTCCGGGTACATAAGAAAGATAGTAGGTAAGATTGATAGTTTGTAAGCCAGTTTTTCTCTTTTTTTGTTTATTTATCGTACAGCTTACTTACTAAAACCCACCCGTGTTCCTTGAGTTGCCTGTATGTTGTCAGGGGCCACGGTATCCTTTTCGGACTTTCCCGCGACCCCGAAAGGCATCGGCCCTAGCAGACATCTCTTTGAGGCGCGCGTGGAACAACGCCCCGTCGACCCGGGCCTGGTCCTTATCGGACGGCGAGCTACCCATTGCTCAACGTCCGCAGGCCCGCGCTTACGGTGGCCGGGAATCGGTCTCGGATTCCCGACGCCCAGGGCGTCTCCTGCGGCGGCTAGGGGCGTGAGGGCGCGAGATAACAGCTTCCCATTCCCTCTCGCTCCGTACCATGACCTGGACCAGGGCCGGACGCTAGAGATCAACGCCACCGACCGCTTCCACAAGGTTACGTTGGTGCGCCGCCCAAGCCGCCTGGCAGTACCTGCACCGTATGCTCCATCTCTGTCCGCTGAGCCGTGATTTCTCGCGGCAGCGGAGTAATGCCCCGGCGTTTCGCCTCTCCGCGCCACTCTCAAATGTGCGCAAGGACTTTTGCCTTCAGATCACATGGCGATCCCATGGCTCGCCGTGTCACAGGAGACCCCGTTATCCCCGGACCAGCCCGATGGCCATGACCCTTTGGGACGTGTTCAACCGGAGGGCTGGTCGCCACCGCCTCAAAGGACACGCCCACACTAATGCCCCGTAAAGGGCCATGGACCGCATGACTCCCGCGTAGCCTCTGGCAGGAGGCGTTTGGACGCCCTAGATTGGGTAGGAGCCGCTTCAAGGCAGCCCCGGCCCGGTCTAGTCTGGGAGCCAAACTTCGGAAATGCTCCACGAAATTGCCAAATACTTCATCGTCGACTCGACGCCGATGTTGAACCCTCCTACCGTTATCTGGGAACCCGACGGTGGCGCGTTCTGAGGACCATGAAAACTCATAGCCTCAGACCGGATCCTGTCGACGATTGTCGCAACCCCGCGTGTCGCTAGTTCAGTCGCCGCCTGGTGCGACCTCCCTTACGCCAGGACCAACGTGTCGTCAGCGTAGCAAACCACGCTGACGCCGCTAAGGAGGTCGCCGCGCTGCACCCAGTCGTATCCGATATCCCACAGATGCGGCCCCAGGACCGATCCCTGTGGTTCACCGCACGACATCTATCGTGCTTCCCTGATGCAACTCCAGGGCAGGGTGTTGAAGATATTGGCGATGTCTAGAGACACAGCCAAGATGGCCCCACCCTGAGCCACAGCATTCCCCGTCGTGAGGGACCACACGTGCATGATGGCTTCCACCGTAGAGTGCCGCCTGCGGAAATCAAACTGGCTCTCCGCCAAATCCGGCCCCACCCACATCAGCCGCCCGACGCACTGTGGATCAAAATAAGGCTCTCCAAGAAATAGAATCTTAAAAAGTGTCGGTTTTTTGCTTAAAATGGCTTCTAATAGCCAATATTATGCAAAAATATATCATAGGATACAATGAGGTAGGCAAATTAGCAAATTATATATTTTTTGCAAAGAAAATGTATGTTATGCATAAATCTCCGGAACGGAGAGAATAACCGTTATATCCTTGCACACGGTGATGTAACTATTAATTTATGATTTTTTAACATACGCCATAAAACGAGATTTAGGGCTGTTTTTTTTTATGCAGCACCTAATCTGAAAATAACAAGTAGATACGTCAAAAAATCATAAATAAATTGCTACATCCCCGTGTGCAAGGATATAACGGTTATTCTCTCCGTTCTAGAGATATATTATTATTTTTTCCTTTATTTCATTTATATACATATAATTTACATTTTTAAATATTTTTATAAAAACAAAAGGCAAAACAAAAACATTTAAAAATATAAAAAATAGTAGCCCACCGGTATCGGGAACAGGGTCCAAGCTACCGGTGGTCAGGGCTCCTGAGAGAGGAATCTCCTAACGATACGCGCCGTGTCCAGAAGTACCGCTTTCTGGATCAAGCCCTTGATCCAGCTGCCTAACGAGAGCCTCCTTACGTGTTGGTCGAGGCTCTTGGCTATTATGCCATTGGCCGTCACGACTATCGGCACAATGACTGCTGTATCCACTTCCCACATGTCGACAACCTCGCGAGCCAGGTCGAGATACTTGATCTGTTTATCTTTTTCAGCTTTCACGAGGTTCTCGTCATGCGGGACCGCTATATCAATAATCATTGTGCGACGCTCTAATCGATCTATCACCACTATGTCTGGCTTATTGGCAACAATAGTCCTGTCAGTGATGATAGATCGATCCCAATACAACGTGATATTGTCATGTTCGAGAACTGGGTCGGGCTCATACCTATAGTACGGTACTTCCGATTCTACAAGATTGTATTTCAGAGCAAGTTGCTGGTGGATAATCCTGGCTACAAGGTTGTGTCTATCGGTTGTGTGATGTCTGTGTGCAAGTAGTCTCCGTTAGCCAGACGAGAACAGCCAGAAATAATGTGGCGGATTGATTCCCCCGGACGGTGACATGACCCGACAGATGTCAACCGTGCCGTCCTTCACAATGTATTTCCGGTAGTTGTTCGTCATCATAACTTCATCCATAATCGCAAAGACAAAACCTTCGGTTTCTCCAAAGAGATCACCGAATCGCAGCCAGGATATGGACGCTAATAGGTCTACATCGGGCCCATGTAAGGCCCGGTAAAAGCGCCCGTGAGGCTCTTTGCTCTGCCATACCTCCCTGCGGTCATTAGTATCTAATACTATAGGTTTGCGCCAGTTCTCGTTAGCCAAGGATAGCGGGGTAAGGCCCTTGTCCACCGAGATCACATCTCGGTGCATCCCCACGTCGGCTTCTAGGAAGTATTCCCTGAGACTGCATACCTCACGGTTGTGCAGGGTCTTAGCATTTAAGAAGCCTCGACCTCCACACTTCCGCGGGATATACAGTCTCATCACCGATGACCGTGGGTGATGCATCCGATTTGCGGTCAGTAGTGTGCGGACCCTCCTATCCAGGGCGTCAAGTTCCGTCTGGGTCCATTTGAGTATGCCGAAAGAGTACATCAAGACCGGCATGACCCAACCGTTGAAGGCGCGCACCTTTTTACCGCCTGATAAAAGACTATTTAATACTTTATTCAGGCGGCCAAAGAAGCGCTCCCTCAGCGATTGCTTCATGTCAGCAACGTTGATACCTAACGCTCCCGACATACCCAAATACTTGTAGGTTTCGATTGAGGAGAGGGATCTTAGGTGTATGGAGTCCGAGAGTTGGGTTCCCCCGGATTCCACAATCTCCCCTCGCTTTACATGCATGACCGCACATTTGTCCACACCAAATTCCATCCTGATGGCGCTACTGAAAGTTTCGGTTACCTTCAGTAGCTCCATCTGTTGCAAATTATTGGGAGCAAAGAGTTTCAAGTCATCCATGTAAAGGAGGTGAGATATAACCTGACAACCTCTCTTTAATCGATAGCCAAGTCCTGAGTCCTCCAGCAGTGTGCTTAGAGGATTCAAGGCTAGGCAGAACCAAAGTGGACTCAAACTGTCGCCCTGAAATATACCTCGCTCGATCCTTATCGGCTCGCTATTCCTCTGGATATGTCGACATCCTGGATAGCGAAGAACCGTCCTCCATTGCCCCATACATGACATCAGGAAGGTGCGTAGAGTTGTTTACTTTATACAACTCCAGCACCTTCATGAGCCATGTATGGGGCACCGAGTCATAGGCCTTCTTATAATCTATCCAACATGTCGACAGATCCCTTCGGGAACGACGAACCTGTTGGCTAATGGCCATATCGATGAGGAGCAGCTCCTTAGTACCGCGGGACCCGTTCCTACATCCATTTTGAGAGGCAGACATGGTGGAGTTGGTGTCTATATGTTTATTAATTTTAGCTCTCAAAATGGATGTAAAAACTTTAAAGACCGTCGGTAGACAAGTGATTGGCCTATAATTTTTGGGTTCCGCAGTACTATCTGATTTATGGAGCAGATGGGTTATTCCTGTCGTTAGGAACTGGGGCAGCGACCCTGATTCTAAGGCTGACTGGAACTGGGATGCCAATCGGGCGTGCGATCTTTGGAACCATTTTATCCAAAAGTTGTGCAGCCCTGGAGATTTCCAGATAGGCAACGGACGGACTGCACAAGCTACATCTTGGGGGCTGATGGTAAGTGCCCCCATTTCTGGTATGCGCTCGCACGCCCTCTCGATCTTCCCAGTCCAATCTCCTTCGGTGTGATTGACAGGCGCCGACCAGATGCTTCGCCAGAACGAACACATGGCGTCATCATCTGGCAGGCGCGTATCAAGCACACCTTGATCCGGTCGCTCCCAAGCCCTGTAAACCCACCTTTCATCGCTCTGGAATGTGCGATTCTGAGTGTACCGCTCAACTCTCCGTCTGTACCGTCGAATACGGTTTGCCCATGCACAGATCTTCTGCTTCAGGAAGTCAATACGCTCTGTGACGCAGGTCAAATAATCTCGAGAGCTAATATCAGTCCCCGAGAACGCCCGCCTCACAAAGCGCATCACTCTAGGGCGAGTATTGCCCTCCCTGAAGCAGATTAGCTTGCCGATGAGTACTCTAGCCTCACCGATATGGCGCTCAATCCTGCACTGCCAAGCTGGAACAGCTGGTTTTGGTCGTGGAGCTCTGTCACTGATGGGAAATTTAACGTGAGCTACACGACATGCCGCTACAGCTGCACAGTACAAGATCGAGTGGGTATCGGCGAGGTCTTTGCTGCCGTCAAAACAATTTGACAGCAGCGAGTCTTGAGTACACACTAGTGCCTTGTTTTTCTTGTGCATAGGCAAACGAGGTAAACGTGGTCTAAGTCCAGGTGGAGTGGAGCGGTACTCCCGGAAAGCATCCTCCAAAGCGCTCTTCAATCGTGCATTGCATTGGGAACTCACGGATATAACCCCGTCATCATCCTCTTCGCCACCGTGGTCGGGTCGCGGTGTAGCACTGGGTGGATTTTGTAGTTGCACCGCAACCAGTGGCGAGGCAGGCGTAACACGGTTATTCCGTGATTCGAGGCGTAGTCGATCAAGTACGGCGTCGTCCAGCATATGGTTACGCTGAATGACCCGCACCTGATCCGAAAGTCGTTGGGCCGACACGTTGACAGCTGGTTCAAGCACCTGAAAAAGAGAGAGCATCCGAACACGGTACGCGGTCAGGTTGTTTCCCCCTTCTGTAGCCCCGTAGTATGAGCGCATGACATTCTCGTTGATGGATTGTGTCCATCTCATGCGCTGCACACATCCGCCGGGAGCTGGGACCCTATCAGAGGCCGGTGGGCCTCGAGGTCCTAAGCCGTCCGGAGGCCGGTGTCCTCCCCGTCGACGAACAGGTGGTGGCGTCGTGGGCGGAGAGAAATACTCGTCGCTCGAGCTCGACGCAACTGCCGCGACTGGTGTTGTCCCAGCGTTCATAGTGGGGCTGGGTACCGGCGGCGGCGAGGCGGAGCTGAGCGGCGAGCCCGGAGATAGTAGGCGTGCTCGACGTGTGGCTGATCTTGTCAACATTGTCTTGATTTTCTTATTTTCCCTTTTGTGTTCATTGTTCTGTTATACCGATTCGGCAGTTTTTATTAAAATTCTTTTACATTTTGGTGTTTATATTTGATCTCCTTATTGAATATTGTTTTGTGGTTTAGTTAAAATTGAACAAACTCTTGTAAAACTGCGTGTGAATTAATATTAAATACGAAGACTAAAAAACAAGACGTGCAGTTGACACAGCGGTGTTGCCAGATTTTATTATTA
This sequence comes from Agrochola macilenta, assembly GCA_916701695.1. Lineage (NCBI taxonomy): Eukaryota > Metazoa > Arthropoda > Insecta > Lepidoptera > Noctuidae > Agrochola > Agrochola macilenta. The sequence continues at coordinate 15,395,719 of OU753562.1, forward strand.
TTATTATAGCATTATCTCCATACATTTTTTTTTTTTAAAAAAATATAAGTTATATATTATATACCTATTTCTTCGAGAGCCTTTTTTCGAGCCACAGTACGACGAGGCGGTCTGCAATGACTCTTTCAGAGCTTGCCCACCTCGTCGAGCAACACGAAGGGCCGATAAGCGGACGGATAGTCCGCAGGGCGCCCCCGGGCTTCTTAATGAGGACTGGTCTGACTGCACAGACCAGCAGCAGCGCACGCATTGCGCAGAGTCGTCAGCTCCTGCGACCACCTACCACCCACCAGTACACCTGGCGCGACGCACGTCCGGGCTTTAAAACAGCGATTGCTGGCGGAATAGGATGTCCTAATTTAATTACCGCAGTGTATTCCTGTGTCGCAGGTTCGAATCCTGCATGGAGAAAAATTAATCAAAAGCCTACAGATAGCTGATCCGAGAGCATTTGTCTATGTTGTGTAATGGCTAGGATGAGGATTCCTAGTGCATTAGATATGTAACTGCTCATTGACACTTCAAAGGATTGATTTTTAATTAAAAGAAACATCAATTCTCTTATTATTATTGTATTTGTTATACTTAATATTTACAACACATTTCATGCTTACGGCTTATTAACAAAATAAATACATTATACAATATTGTATGAATTATAAACAGCGAGTTTAACAAATCTGGAAAATATACAAAACTATGGGGGACTTCTTTTGTGCAAGAATTAAAGTCTAATTGGATCAGTCAACTTTTAGCTAAATATTTACACTCATTTACCAATATTATTAATAATGTTCTTCTGTGGAACTGTAACCTACATTATTATCATCATCGTGATCGGAATCTTCGCTAGCCTCATTGACTCGAGGCTTCTTCACCAACAGTCCTTGCTGCTGTAACCTTTGTATAGCTTCTAAAGTAGTCCGTTTCATAGGGCTTGATTCGCTGTGTTCTTGCACTTGAGATTGTTTGTGTTGACTAGTCATAATTTTTAACCCAGTTTTATTACTAAGCCTACCCATTTGTTGCGAAGTAGCACTCACTTCTGATTTCATTTGTTTCGCGGTCACCACCGAATTACCTTTAACTATCTTTGTAGTACTAGTAAAATTAGAACTGCTGGTGTGTGAGGCAGCGGTGAACTGGGCAGAGCCCTCACTCCCGCTACTACCAAAACTCGGTATATCAGATACAGGAATTAAAGACTCTTTTGGTTTCTTAAAACAACTGAAAGGTCCGCTCACATCTTCGGTGTTAGGCCTCTTTGTGTTTGCCTTAGCCACCATTGCTGTGGGTGAAATTTTTAAGGGTCTGCCTATCACTTGATTGTTCGGACTAGGCGAAGGCGTAATTTTTTTTCCTGTTGCCATTTTTGGATTATTGGGCCTCGTTAAAGGTAAACCAGTCCTTATAGGAACAATTTGCTTAGAAGGTCTCACGATCGTTCCGGCTGGTCTAATCTGAGCTATCGTATTACTAGCTCTAGCTCCTAACATTGGTGATGCATGTCTTATAACAACGCCTTGTAGGTTTTTGGACTGGCTTGGCCTTATTCCTTGGATTCGTTGTGATACCATAGGAGTATTCGTTTGAAAACTGTTGCGAACTTCCTGTTTCATGGTCTGGTTCACTGTTTTTATAGTTTTGGTAACAGTTGTTGTTATTTCTTGTATCACAGTTTTAGTTTGAATCGTTTTTACTGTAACTTCCTTGTTAACAGTGTTCACTTGATTCATAGCACATACCTTTTTATTCCAAGATTGAGCTGAAGTATGATCAACATTCTTTGAAATCCTATTGATAGACATATTATCACTTTGAAGTTGTTTTATAACTTGGTTCGATGTTTTTGTTGGCAATTGTTTTTTCTGTGGGGTTTCTTCACTGTCATGCTTCTGGGCTTGTTTAATTTTCTCGTCGTTGTCTGTTGAGCTTTTACTCAATGGTTTTATTGTTATGCTTTTATTTATATTCTTTAAATTATTTAAGCACACAGAATTGATAGTGGAATTCATAGATTGGTTACTCTTTTGCATGGTGCAAACTTTCATGTTTGTTTCGAAGTCATGTACATCCTCATCTTCGTTTTCACTGCAGGATTCTTTTGGTGACTCAACAATTGGATGATCAGGATTCGTGTTTAATGTTTCAGTCCTTTCCGAGTCGTCTTCGTTGTCGCTTTCATGCTCCATGTCCTCATTAAGTTCTGTAATTTTAACATTTCCTGGACCAGATTCCGAGTCGCTTGCTTCATTATCTTCTAATACTTTAGTATCTTGTGAATTGTATTCTTCCGGTTTAGGAAATTGACTTGGTGATGTGTTTCGAGACTTAATTGTTATATTTTTACATAAACCCTGTAGCACGTTTTTGAATACATTACTCCTGTTTTGCATGTTAATGAGAGTGTCGATGTTAGATTCACCTTTGAACTTTTTCTGGCTATTGTCATCTTCTTTTTCGATCTTAATATTTTTGATGTTATTTTCAATTTTAATATTTTTTTGTGTTGATTGATTATTCAAAGATTTAATTGTGATATTCTTACTAAGATTTTTAAGTGCATCCATAGATTTTGAATTTTGTGTAGGTTGAGGTTGAGGCTGTTTACTGTTTTCTTCTTCATCTTCAGAGTCGTCAATATCAAAAATTTCAATTATTTCTTCCTTTTTCTCTTCAGTTTCAGTAACTGTTTTAGCTATATTGGCTTGTTTGACTGTTGAAGGCACACAATTGTTCTTGTTTACTATCGGTTTAGTGGTAATATTTGTTAGCCTTCTTAAAATATTTGCATTCGTTGTAGGCAGACTATTATCAGCTTTTTCCACTGTCATTTTGTTGGGAATTTTTCCCACAGGTGGTTTAGTTATTGGTTGTTTGCCAGGCATACATTTTCTCTCTTGACTATTCGAAGAATTGATAACCTGAAAATTTGGTTTAGATTCACCTGTTTCAATTTTAGATTTCTTAATTATTATATTTTTATTGCAACTTACATCTTGTGATTTCAGGTTACTTGTGATTTTTTCTTTCATAGCTATTTCACCATCTTCAGGTTCACTTTCATCAATATTTCTTTTTGTTGTCAACGATTTTACTGTAATATTTTTACTTAAAGTCTTTAAGGCGTCCATGGTTGGGTTTTTTTCAATAGTATTTTTTGGTTTGCTTAGAACTGCCTCATCAGTAGCGAGAGGCATGCTAGAAGTTTCTATAATGTCATTTTGAAGGGGTCGACTATTTGCTTCAATAATTTTATCACTTGTAGGTTCTGTTGATAAGTTATTCCTATTTTGACTAACAGGTTTCACTGTTATTAGATGACTTAAATGTTTTAACGTAGATAGCGAGCTGGCTGATGCGTTAAATACACCGTCGTGGTTGCTGTTATTGTCACTATTCTCTCCATTACCATCAGAAAGTTTATCGTTATTTACGCAGTTGTCTGAACCCGATTTCTTTTCTGTATCTTCTAATTCTGTATCAGAATAAAACTGATCTGATTCATTTTTCTCTACGTTTTCATACTCAGGATCTTCCGTGTTTACTCCATCCCATGTTTTATAGTTCACTGGTTTTGGTGAGTGATCTGAATTTGAAACTTCTGATATTTTTTGCATGTTATAATTATCATTTGATATGTTCTGAGCTGTGTTTTTGGCAATATCAGAAATGATATTACTTTTACTTAATTTATTTGACAATGAGTTATCTGTAGAAGCAGTCACTGGCGATTGTTCCGAAATTGGAGAGGATAAATCCTTTGTAATATCATCATATTTTTTTAAGATTAGGTTAGGTTTAGGAATAGGTGTACATATTTCTTCAATATTGCAATTAGATTCAATTGGATTTTCACTCATGTTATTAGGGGCTGTTTCAGCCTCTTCACTGGGAAAATCTTTTATTTGCTTAAGTTCATTTGCTGCAGTATTAGGATTAACTTTTTTCACAATTTTTATTTGATTATTGCTTTGATTTATTAATTTAGTCAACACCTCACTCGAAGTTTCTATTCCTCGCACTTTATTTAATTTGTAAACAGGTTTTTTTAGAGCAATTTTATTTGGCATAGAATTAGTAACTTTAAGACCCTTGATTACTGGATTTCGACTAACTTTCTTCTTTACAACAATACCTGCTTGTTTTAATTTATTTAATTCTGCAGAAGTGACCATGGTGTTACTAGTTTTCTTGTTATTTTTAAGTTGTTTTTTAACTACTCGTGTCGGAACTTCTTCTACGCCCTGAAAGTCTAGGTCCTCACCAAACACGTCTTGGTTCATACTTAGGAACTCGTCAAGGGTAATGGCTGATTTCTTAGATTTTTTACGTTTCTTATGTTTTTTTACTTTAACAGGATTACTATCTTCGGATTGGTCCATCGCCAACTCCAAGAACTTTTCCTGCAATGGCAAAATTGCTGTAGTTGGGATAAAACACAATGCCTGAACATAACACTATAATATAAATGGTGAAAATATATGAATGCGCACACTACCGACTCAATTCTCATACGGACATGTCATGAGTACCAATAGTAAGTACCACTCACTGCAACACATCTGAAATAGTCGTACGTTTGCGCGTCTCACTGACTAAACGATTGTGTATGTAAAGAGTTTGTGCTAAAAACTAATACAATTAAACAGGTTTATTAGGTAATAGCTAGGTATATATTTAAATACAATCGGCTGTGTCCAGGGGCTGAGACAAGGCGAAGCTTTCCTTGCTTGTGCGCAATTAAATAGACTTCCATCCAGTATCCAGGTATACTGTGGTATTTCTCATAAATAAGTAGTCCCCCAGACGCTTAGAGTATATAACACTGGAGAAGCCTAACGAACACTTCCCCTCTGTAAAAGTACAAGAACAAATGTTCTAGTACGTTCATAAAAACTACTTTCAAATCGATCGAATCTAACGCACTTCGTAAATCGTTTTAAAGGCGCGCGGAGCTCCGTGAAAATGCCTATTTGTGCTGTTAAATGGTGTAAAAAGCGTTCAAATACGTCAAATTTACTTAGAGAACTGAATAACTTTCCAAATGCAGTTTTTTTCTTTCTAATATTTAGTCATGTTTTTATTGAAATTTTAAATCCTAACCTCATAATACAATTCGATTTTTCATTCGATTCAACCATGATTCAATTTATAAAACGTAGCATGAATCGAGTATTTTCCTCACGTTGCTACTGTGACGTCACCGAGTCCCGCTACATCTCGTTTTTATGTTCGTAAAGATCAAAATACTTTTCTTTTGCATTACGAAAATATACGTCAAATCAGCAAAACTTACACGCACTTGACATGCGGTTATGTCCTCTGGTAAAAATGTTAACGAGACTACCGTAGTGTTGAGGTCATGTTTGAAAACAAAATTGACATGTCGATAATTTCCTAGTAAAAATTACTAAGTAATTATTTTTGTATTTTAATTTTTTATTGTTCAATGTTTTATAATTTTTTTATGTCCATTGAAGTGGTTGTATATAGGACCAGGCCCGGGTCGACGGCGCGTTGTGTTCCACGACGTTCGACGTTCCAACAGACGGGGTCCGTAAGGGCCAATGCCAAATAAAAATAAAATAAATTTAACCTGACTTAATTTTTTATTGACATTACTTACTTATTACAAATTTTGTTACTTTTATTTAATTGAAGTTATTTTATCTTCCTATTAAAATGTAACTATTTTATGCAACAGCTGTTTTATTTCATGGATTCAAGCAAAACTCTGAATGAATGTCGATATCGATAAAATAAAAATTAATGGTACGGACTTCTCTTTCCGCTACCGCGTCCCCCGCAAAAAGTGACAGACTGTTTTGTTCGAAATATTGTGCTTATGGCTTCTCCAGTGTTATATACTCTAAGCCCAGACGGAATTAGGCCATGGCGGCCAATCTCAACGGAGACTTGCCTTCTACGTGGGAGAAATTATAGTGCACTAGCGTTTGCGCAGACACAGGCGCACACTCTTCCCTAACGCTCATAGTCCGATGGGACGACAATCCGACATGACTGGAGACAGATCAGCATTATTAACAGCATTATGTGCTTTCCAAGACAGGGGTGTTCCACACCGCCAACTTCCAAACTCCGGGTTGTTACAAAGATATCCCTTATTGAAAAACATTTCGCCTGACCTGGGGATCAAACCCAGGAACCCACGCTCAATGGTAGCGCTTGCGACCAGCAGACCAACGGAGCATTGCATAAGTAAGTACAGTAGGCGCTCGGTTATCCGGCGCTCACTAATCCGACACGTCCAATAGTAACTTAGCTCTCCTACCATAGATATCTGTCTCCTACTCTGTAATCGCAGGTTTAATAAAAAATGTGCCGGATTACAGAGCGCGCGCATTGATCGTTGTCGTTCTGCAGTACGGTCCGATTCGACGAGTAGGTGATACTACGTAAACTAATAAAGATTTTTTACTTTGCAAAACCGTGTTAAAGAGTCTTAGGGCCGATTTTTCAATCCTCAGTTAAATCGTTGCATAGTTATCTAGCGTATAAAATTATCTGGCTGTTTATCAGGCGAATAAATATTTTCAATTTTTCAAATGTATAATAACTGAAGAATAGTTATCCGTGGTCTTTCTTAACCAACTTCACACGTGGTCTTTCTTAACCAACTTCACACTATCATGTGCAAGCGAGCTGCACAGATACAGTATTCAACGTGTTAGACAAGAATAGAAACAAAACGTATGTTGGACATTTCGACGAGATTTCTTATCTTTTGTTTAGATCCACAGATGGTCAGCAATAATGGTGACTTTTTTTTTTTGTAATTTTTTGTATCTATCTTGATAGAAGTGGGTATGTGTTTAGTTAAAAAGGATCAGTTACAAACAAATTTTCTGTGTGTTAACGGTGTTTTCGACTTGGTACTAAAAGTTGAGCTTAGTGGTTTTAAATTGTTAAAATAATGTCGCCCAGAAAATGTAAGTAAAGTGATGTTTAAGAATATTGAAAAAAAAACTATCGTCAATTGAATCATAACCATCAACACAAGACTCTGGGCCGATTTTTCAATCCTCAGATAAAGAATCGAATAGCGTTTATTCCATAGATAGCGTGATTCTGGATTTTTCAACAGTCTGATAGTCAGTATCGGACGGTTAAAGCCCGTAACTGAGCAATAAAGTTAACTGTCATTCAAGCCTCAGTTAGTACGTTATTCTAGGGAATAAATAATGTTTTGACGTTAGTTTTGTTTGGGGTTTTAAATGTGCTCAGCCTATGCGTGTTTTCGTGCCTTGTGTTGATGGTTATGATTCAATTGACGATAGTTTTTTTTTCAATATTTTTAAATATCACTTTACTTACATTTTCTGGGCGACATTATTTTAACAATTTAAAACCACTAAGCTCAACTTTTAGTACCAAGTCGAAAACACCGTTAACACACAGAAAATTTGTTTGTAACTGATCCTTTTTAACTAAACACATACCCACTTCTATCAAGATAGATGCAAAAAATTACAAAAAAAAAAAAGGTCACCATTATTGCTGACCATCTGTGGATCTAAACAAAAGATAAGAAATCTCGTCGAAATGTCCAACATACGTTTTGTTTCTATTCTTCTCTAACACGTTGAATACTGTATCTGTGCAGCTCGCTTGCACATGATAGTGTGAAGTTGGTTAAGAAAGACCACGGATAACTATTCTTCAGTTATTATACGTTTGAAAAATTGAAAATATTTATTCGCCTGATAAACAGCCAGATAATTTTATACGCTAGATAACTATTCAACGATTTAACTGAGGATTGAAAAATCGGCCCTCTATGGAATAAACGCTATTCGATTCTTTATCTGAGGATTGAAAAATCGGCCCTTATTAATTTTTTTACGCAAATTCATGGTTTTTTTGACGTTGTAATTTTCAAGATATATAAGATATTTGAATTATTTGATTATGAAAAACGTAAAAACAAAATTACAATAAATAAAATTAAAAAACTATATATTCCGCGTCAATTCAGCAAATTACACGAAAATAATGTGTAACTCCAACTAACAAGAAAGAGAATGGCACTATATTTATTATAATCAAATAATTAAAATATCTTACTGCTGCTGAAAATTACAGCGTAAAATTCATGATTTTCCGTAAAAAATGTAATAGGACTCTTAAAATTATAGCTGACATTTCCTATAGAAATCAAATAATCAATAATTGAAGAAAAAAAAATGGTTTCCGGAATACCGAGCGCCTACTGTACGTAGTACCGGGGGTTAAAAAGGGTTGGTGATGTTAGTCAGGTTTTTCTGAACAATTTGTTTTTTTTTAATTATTTGATTAATATTCAATATTTATACTTACAATTCCTACAGCATTGATAGTTGATTCTGCTTCTGTATCTTGTGTTGGATCTTCTGTTTCAATATTTTCCACCTTCTCTATTATAGGTGGAACTGTTTCCAGAGAATAATCCATTAAGTCACTGTATCTGTAAAAATGTATTCATCTTTTAGCATAATTATTATTGTGTATGAATAAGTTTTCTTCACATTTCAGATTTATCAAATGAATGGAACATTGCATAATCAGCTCATCTCAAAGCTACGTAAAGTTACTTTTAAACAAGCGGTTGTTTTTACTTCTTGCCAAACAATATCTTCTTATTACTTACTCAGGATTTTTAACACTGTACATATCCTCAGAGGAATGAAAAGTGAGGTGAATCTCATAAGCATCTAAATGGTAAAAGACTGCCTCACACATTGGACACTTCAATACTTCATCAGGACTCTGATTTTCATCTTCATGGTCATCTGTTGTGTGTTTCTGTAATACATACCATAAACAATATTGAGCTTGCTAAATTGTAAAGGCCTTTCAAAATGGAAAGGCTCATTTTGGGACTGTCAAGAATGGTCAGTTTTTTTGATAGCTGTTTTTTATTGCACTAAATTATAGTAATATATACAACACTTTACAAAAGGGAAGCTAAATAATAAATATATTATTACTTACAATTAAATTAACTTTGTTTTCATACTCTTCCCCACAAAAAGCACAATAATAAACAGGGATGACTTCCTGAAATGATTTAATGAAATATTAGAATTTAAATATTAGATATTATAAACATTACATAATTGCGTTTGAGATATTGAATCTTTCTACCAATCAGTAAAATGTTGTTATAAATCTATAACAACATTTTGGATTACCTGTTCATAAAATTTTACTTTCTTAGACTGTCCTATGTCTGGTAAGTCAGAATCTTGACGATGGAAGAATTTGTTATGGTTGATCATCGCAGAAGGGATGTAGAAATCTACACTGCAGCTGTCACAGCGAAACCGCTTGCCTTCGATTTTCTCTTGTTTGCCATGGTTTGACTGAACATGTACGTTATATAAGTGCTGGAACATAGAAGTTAAAAAGATACTGAGTTAGTTAGACATTATAGAAATGATATATATCTTTACCCTCAGTTAGATTTGGGCTTGTAGATTGAAAATATATAAGTATTCAGTCAATAAAATTGTGATAAGATACATTATTATGCCATAGTTTCCCTTGGAGTAGAAATTCTTAGTTCATAATCAGGTTAACTGTCCTTAGTCACCAAGAATTGGGAGATTAGAGCTCATACGATGATGATAATAGATACAATAAACAACTGTCAAATTGATAAGTGATAAGCATTAATACGCGTGGTCGGGCACAGGTCGAGTTGCAAAATTGCAAATACACCAACCACTCGCGTGTAACGCCGGCTCGCAGCCGAAACAAGTATTACCTTCATAGTGAAAAGTTTCCCGCACCAAGGACAGAAGTACTTCGCATCGTGATCAGGGTGCACCTTGTGTTTGTGAGTTATAGCCTTGGATATCGTTGGAAACACTTGCGCGCACACGTCACAGCTAACCAACTCCGCCTTCTCTTTAGACTTCTCATCAGACGCTTGCGTATCTATTTCAAAGCGGTTTTTATACTTTGGATCCCCGTGTTTTCTAAACATAAAACAATAATTTTTTACCAACTTGTGAAGGCTGTTGCAATTTATGACGTTAAGTTCACAACATACACAAAAAGGTTACCTAAAATGTTCTTGCAAATCTTCCTTATTTTCGAAAATGTCTTTGCAAAATACACAATTGAATTCCAGCTTTGTAGTCATGGTCTTCAGTGCAATAAATTCTTCAGGCTGAGGACAATATTAATTCAAAGCGCTTCTGCCATCATTTTACTTATAATTTTCACCAACTACACCCTGCACTAGGGGCTTTTATATTAGTTATATTAAAATCAAACAATTTATTCTCAATAATTTTTATGTTATTATTAAATTCGGGTCAATAAAACGTAATGACAAATTATATTACTCGACCCAAACAATACGTAGGCCATTTTGTATTTATTTATTTCATTCAAGATTCATTCATTCCTCTCGTAAGACTAATCGCTATAAAGTTTGACATTAGTCGATTTGAATCGTATAGATTCCGGTTGGACAGTGTTGTCGATGGTCGCCCCATCCGATCTCGTACAGTTTACCCAGTATATTTTGAGATGGACAAAGAAGTTAAAATAAATTAAAAGCAAAAAACCTTTAAAAAAAAAAGCTTTTATTTAAATGCTCTAAAAAGAAGAAAATAAAATTTTCTTGAAAAATTTTAACTATCAACTTATAACCTCATTATACACAATTTATATGATCATAAAAGCTTGTCGCTCGTTTATTTTTTTTTTTGCAACCTCGCGACAAGCTTTTATGATCATAAAAATTGTGTATAATGAGGTTATAAGCTGATAGTTAAAACTTTAAATGAAAATTTTATTTTCTTCTTTTTAGAGCATTTAAATAAAAGCTTTTTTTTAAAAAGGTTTTTTTGCTTTTAATTTATTTTTTACTTTTTAATTATTTCTAATTATTCTCGGCAAGCCCTTTCATTTGATACGCATATTGCAGAAGTGCATAAAAAATAACTATTCCGCCATCTTGGATGTTCCGCCATATTAGATTTAGAATTACGTCACATTATTTTTCGAGTTACTCTCAACAAGCCATTTCATTTGATACCCAGATTGCAGAAGTGCATAAAAAATAACTATTCCGCCATCTTGGATGGTCCGCCATATTGGATTTAGAGTGACGTCACACAGCTTATCGTGTATTGTCATCCAAACTAAACGTGTATACAAAATTTCAGCTCAATCGGTAGAAGATATCTGCTTCAAAATTGAGTAGCAAGATTTCACGCGAACAAACATACATACATACATTGCAAGTTAAATAAAAGCTTTTAAAAATAGCTTGTTTTTTTATTTACAGATTTTATCAGCTTTTCCGGAGTCACGTAGTTAACATGGCAAAGATGGTTAATTTACTCCCATCATTTAATTTAGCTAAACGGATGTATTCAGGAGTTACTGGTAAAGTTAAAGCGCAAAAATATGTACTGACGAAGTATTTTCAAGGCGAACCAAAGAAGACTGATTTTAAAGTCGTCGAAGAGGAACTTCCCGAGTTGAAAGAAGGAGGTGCTCAACTAATTAAGCTTATTCGTATAAAACCTGTCTAATAACAATCCATTATTTGCTAAAATTAACTACGATTATGAATTGCTTATTTTGATTTCTTTTTACATTTTCAGAAGTTTTGACTGAAGCTGAATATCTTAGTGTCGACCCGTACATGAGGGCATATATGATAGGATATAAATTGCCAACTGATATGATTGGAGGACAAGTAGCAAAGTTAGTTAAAGTCACTCATTTTTTTGACAAAATACTGTGGTAAAATAAGTAATGCCAAAACCTATGTTTACTTCTCAGGATTATTTCGAGTCGGAATAAAAATTATGCCGTAGGAAGATACATAACCGGATCTTTTGGGTGGCGCACGCATACTATTTTAAATCCTGATACTGCCAATAATCAGGCGGGTTTGTTACCTGTTACACTAGTTCCTGATTTTGGCTCGCATCCTATCTCCCTAGCTTTAGGAATTCTCGGAATGCCTGGGTTAGTAACAATTTATTTAGTACCCCTTTCTAATTTAGAAATCAGATAAAAACAATTGATGCGAGAATTTGTTTCAGTAACACCGCATATTTTGGTTTAAAAGAGATATGCCAACCTAAACCGGGTGAAACTATTGTAATTACTGGTGCAGCTGGCGCAGTAGGATCACATGTTGGGCAAATTGGCAAAATTTTAGGTAAGAAAGGAGGTCAAAGTGAGTGACAAAGTTGTATTCAATAATGGGAGCCTTTACTCCCTCGGTCAATGCGAATTAATATTTATGTGACTTTTGCTAGGTTGCCGTGTGGTTGGTTTTGCGGGGACTGATGAAAAATGTGAATATTTGGAGAAAGAGTTAGGCTTTGATCGCGCCTTTAACTATAAAACCGTTGATATCAGAGCTGCCCTCAAAGATGGCTGCCCAAACAGAGTTGACTGCTATTTTGATAATGTAAGTGCAGTATTTGATCAATTTCATTTTTATATAGTTTCGTTCATACTGTTAATTTCGATAAAAATGCTACACGATACCAATGTGTTTACAGGTGGGCGGCGAAATAAGCTCAACTATAATCAATTACATGAACAAATATGGAAGGGTAGGAGTTTGCGGTTCCATATCATCATATAACGAGGCCAAACTACCAAAAGGTTTTTACTAATTACCTTTTATCAGACAATACAACGTTGACTGATTCAACGATATTTATTTTTATAATACTTACACACCTATTAAAAATAATAATTTTAAATTATGTTTCAGTCTCGATTCTGCAACCTGCAATGGTTTTGAAGGAATTGAAAATGGAAGGTTTTCTAGTAAACCGCTGGACAGATCGTTGGAATGAAGGAGTTGAAGCAAATCTGAAATGGTTTGGTGAAGGAAAACTAAAGTATCAAGAGAAAATATATCATGGTTTTGATAATATGGTGGATGCTCTCGTGGGTATGCTAAGGGGAGAAAATACAGGAAAGGCTGTTGTTAAGGTCAAATAATTACATGTTATTTATTTAATAGTTTTAAACTAATGCACTGTGAATCGAACTTTATTGTGTTTTATAAAGCCTACAACCTAATAATTTTATCTGTTCCTTATTTACAATAAAGCGCAAGATCTTTGCCGTGACTTTGTCCACGTGGATTTTGTAATTTTCAATACAAAGTGCAATATCCCTGTTCACCGACATATGTGATTATTAAAATAAAAGCATAATTATTTTCAATTACACTTCGCTGCTCCTGTGCTGGCTGGATTTAATAATAAAAAATCCTCTAATTCGGCACACGCCAGCGATTTAGTTAGGCGGGCACATACACAAATTGCGAGTGACGCGGGCGTGGCGACGCGAAGGTGTGGCGCGGGCGTTGCGCCGCCCGTTTCTTATTTCATACAAAATATGTATATAGGAACAACGTGGCGTGCATCATACACACAACGACCGCACCGTACCGTCGCCGTCGCCTCGCCCGCGCCACGCCCGTTGTGTATGTTCCACGTCACGTCGTCGTTCCTTTTTAAATTGTATATGAAATGCATAATATATAATAGGATACAATCAGGTAGGCAAATTAGCAACTTAAATAAGCTGCTAATTTGCCTACCTGATTGTATCTTATGATTTGCCTACTATAAGCCACTATAAGCAAAAATCCGGCACTTTATAATTTAAACTCCTATTTCTTCGAGAGCCTTTTTTCGGTCCACAGTGCGTCGCCACGCCCGCGCCCCTCGCCACTTGTGTATGACCCCCGCCTTAATTCGCTGGTGATTTCCAAATCTCACGTCCAAAGTCAAATTATTTATTTCAAATAGGCCTCTATAGAAAAGGGAAGATCCATCGACCAGAAGGGTGTTGTGTCTGGTGGGCAACTGCCCAACAATTGATGTCGGCAAGTTATATATATGTTGATCGCGCGGTAAACACTGTTTGCGCGGTACCAGGATTTTGTGTGACGTCAGAATTTTGTGTGATGTCAGGATTTTGTGTAACGTCAGGTCTTTGATGCGCAGTTCGCATGTGGATAATTATGTAGATGCTGCCTAGGTATAAACCTAGGTAAAAATAAATAAAAATAAAGCAATGACAGATTAATTAAATATGTGATAGATACATGGCGCTCACCGAACTTTGTAAAAGTATACGATCTATTTTTTCTGTTCTGTGCGATTATCCAATTTTTTTTACAAGTAAAGATACATGGCGCTCACCTAATAATTACCTACATTGTAATAAATACATAAAAGTATACGATTTTCCTAAAATTTTAACAAGTAATAAGAATAACACACCACATCGTATACAGATTTTTCGCTAGCGCTATCTAAATCTGTGTGTGATTTGTGTTTGCTTTTTTTTACCACCAAGATACAAGAAACACCACGCCAAAGGGGTGCCGTTCGTAGGCACATCAATAGCAATAGCTGATGTTTTGGATTCAGAGCTAAAACACAAAGATTCGAGTGGAAAAATATTTTTAATATCGCCAACCTTTTTTATACGTTTAATTAAGTCGCCAACCAACTGAATTACAATCAAACGTCAAAAAAAAGCGAGATTCGATTCGTACTAAAAGGCTGCGTTCCGAGTTAGGCTGTAATCGATTTGATGTGCCGTGAATCGTCATAGATGACGTTAAGTTATCTTCATCTTGCGATAACGCCGACCATGCATACTGTGCGTTGCGTTTGCACTGACAGAACACTAACAACAAAACATGTTGAAATCTCTAGTTCCTGTCAAATATTGTATGGAAAATAGAGATTACAACATGTTTTGTTGTGAATGTTTCGCCAGTGCAAACGCACAGTTATACTTCGCCAGGAATAGCATTCCGAGACACAGTGGTCACGTGGGTAAAACAAGGCTACGTCATCACATCTGTGTTACCAGAAGTTTGTAATAATAACTCCCCAACCACCTTTATTACCTGTGCGAATCCGATAAAACACTGAGGTTTTAATTAACAATTACGTTGGTTTATGTTAAAATTTAATTGTTTCGTTTAATTAGACACACGAAACGACAATTTAAATGCTTTATACATATTTTTTAACAGAATGGTGACTGAAAATCTTTCCGCGTTTTTAACCGACTTCCAAAAAGGAGGAGGTTATATGTTCGACGCGTATGTATGTCCGTCGATTTCTCCGTCAATTGTGGACCGATTTTGAAATTTTTTTTTTTTTTGAAAGGGTATGCTCCCGGATTGGTCCCATATAAATTTTACTAACTTTGCTGGGATAGTTTTTGAGTAAGCTTCAATAATATTTATTTATTTATTTATTTAATACTTTAAGCACACAAATGTACAGACGCCAGCACATCAAGCTACTACAATCTGTCAAATTTATTTAATAGATTTTCAACTTTAGCACTACAGCATAAGGTTCAAGGTTGATTGCGAAAATTTGACAGTTTCGGGTAGCTTGACCTGCTGGCGTCTGTACAGAGGCGGACTTAATGCCATAGGCATTTTCTACCAGTCAACCTTTGGGTGATGCAGAGATAAACAGTGGTAGGTGCAATATGAAAATTGTGGAATAAATATTTATTTAAATATAAGGATATACATATACCTATTAACCTATATATATAATAAAATATAAGTAAATACAAGAACAGATAAATACACATAAATACACGAATATACTAAAACAAATAAGACAAACAATGGGAAAACATTACCGTTGTTATGATACTGCCAGCTTCTTACGAATGTGTAATAATACGTATTTTTCCCACTTAGTATATTGTGGATGATATGATGATAACTTCCTGTGACTGTTATTTACATAGCAGGTACTGGTATTCGAATTTGTGTGGGGTAGGTACCACAAATAAAAAGTGAAAAATAAAAACTTTTTACAAAAAAATAAACAACGACTTCCGAAAAAAACACTACAAAGTGAAAAATTACTTTAATTTCGGAAGTCGGTGTCTCTGTTTTTGAATTTTCGTCTTTTGCCACCGACGTCGGTTGTTTATTTTTTTGTAAAAAGTTTTTTGTTGCAATAAAGTGGAAACTGGATAGTGACGTAAGCATGTGTTAGTCCCGGAATGCCAGACCTTGTTTTATTAGACCATGCCTTTTACTACACCGTGAGCGCTGTCAAAAATTACAGTAGTGCTGTTTTGTTTTGAGTGACATCAATCTTTAAAACTATGACGGGGTCCGGAAGGACCAACGCCTGCTGGAGTTGCGGGTTTGTCTGAAAGGGATATCGCGGCCCCGGCACACAGGCAACGGAAGGAACACAGGTGGGTTTTAGTCAGTTAAAGTCTGACACTCCCTCTCGCTCTGCCCAGAGCGGGAGGAGTCATTTGATGATTTCCCAGCCAAAAAAAAAAAAAAATATCTTTAAAACTAACGTGGCATTTTCGAAATTGTGCTTCAGGCTACCATTCGCCACCTAAACAAAGAAGAAGAAATTTGTGGTATAAATACAAAGAAATATGATAGGCAAGTTTTGACATTGAGGGAACACTGTGAGCCCGTTCCAATGACTAATAAATTTTATTAGTCAATAATACGCCCGTTCACGAGCGTTCCGAATTGTTGACAGCCCCTCCTGTCATAAGGTTGTCATTGGAAGGGTTATCTAAATCGGAACGCAAATAAAATTATTGATGTCAGAAGTCAGAGCTGAAAAAAAGCGCGGGAAACCTCAAACTTGGCGGACGCGTCCTTTTAAAGATAAAATTGAAAAATTTAAAACGTTGTAATATAAGATCAGTATAACCGTAGTTTTAGTATTCTGTCTTAGTTTTCTTGTAATTTATCTTTAGTTTGTATAGTTTCTTCGGTAGTGGTAAGTTTTTTATTTTTATTTCTTATTAGCGCGGGAAAATGAAAGACCCGCCTGACCCGGGGGACTCCGTTCCCCCGGCAAGCAATTTCGTCACTATAGCATCGAACGAATCGGGCATGGATACCGATGGGTCGGCATCGGCTCGTAATTTAAAAAGAAGCCGTGTTCATATTTGTAAGCACTGCAATAAGCGTCGCCGTACCCGCAAAAGCCATGGTACCGTGTCTTCGGGTTGCGGTTGCACGGATTTTACACCAGAACTTACTGCATCAGAACCTAACAGCTCAACAACTACTATAATGACTAACGAACCTATTAACAAAGTACCCGATATTCCTGCTCCACCCTCAGTTGTTCCTACTCAGATAGGTCGTAAAACTTATGACAAAACTGACAGCGCGCCTTTTGTCATTCATGTACAAAAAAACTTAATTTCACCAGATGATGGAACGACACTGCACCCAATCACATTTGGCAAGTTCCTTAAACACAATGCCTTCCAAAACATAGTTAATGGTAGCGTCAAAAAAATTGGGCGCAATAAAATTTCCCTTTCCTTTTCGACTTTCCTGGACGCAAACTCTTTTATTACCCATAATAGTCTAGAATCCTATAATTATAAAGCTTTTATACCTACTTTTAATGTTACCAGAATGGGTTTAGTACGTGGCGTTCCTGCAGATTGGTCTCCGGAGGATATTATTGATAACATAACAGTACCAATTGGTTGCGGTCCAATTTTAAAAATCAGACGCCTTAATTTTAAAACCATTGTTGATGGTTCTACCATTTGGAAACCATCCCAAACCATAGTTGTCACATTTGATGGTCAGGTTCTACCAAAAAGAGTTTTTATGTGCTATAATCTTCGATCAATAATGCACTAGATTCCCGGTAAGCGCTTCAAAAACGGAACGAAAAATAAGAGCACATATTCGGTTGTGGTCTTATTTCAAATTAGTATGGTCCAATCATAGCCAACGTTAAGACGTCAAAATGCCGCAGTACGCGTTCAAAAAAATTGTAAATAACCACCGTAACACCAAGATTTTTGAAGGAATATTTTTTTTTCGGTAAGTTTATTATCAGTAAGTGTTTTTCATAAAATAATAACAGAATTAAATAGTAAATATAATTCAATTAGCAAATATTATGATTGTTTGACCAATGTTTGTGACAACTACCAACTATTGTAACAAACATCGACTGTTCTGGAACAGGGAATGCATGGATGAATGTATTGTTATTTTATATTTTGATTCTGTTTGTAGATTTCCTAGCGACCCATTTCGTTATGTAGAATGAATGAGTATCTGAATGAGAATGAGTATCTACTGTCGCGAAAGAAAGAGGAAAATAAATATATAAGCCTTATAAAATTCGACAATTTGTTCGATTCATTTTAATAGATTGGACATAACTGGAAACACGCAAAGGCGTAGATTACGAGTACTAAAAACAGTATAACAGTAACAATAAGTATTTTTGAACTTATATAAAATTGAATTTTTATTTTCAAGCGACATGACATTATAATTATTTGTTTCTCCGATGACAGAAAGATTTAATTTTGCCATTGTAATTAAATATTTGTTTCTCCGACGACAGAAAGATTTAATTTTGCCATTGTAATTAAAATAAATATTTGTATCTCCGACGACAGAAAGATTTAATTTTGCCATTGTAATTAAACTTTATGTTTGAGTGTCAAGGCTTATAATAAACTGAATTTGTTAGTATATTTTTTTTTCTGTATTTCATAGAAAGAAATATAAACACATTTCGACTCCACTCATTCCTTGTCCAAGTGGCGAGCCTCTGTCATAAATTTTTATTGCTTTTATTAGCACTTTGTAATTCGAACTTTAAAATAAGCGTGTAAGGCTGAATTTGTTTTGATGTATGTTTGACTTTTTTGTTTTTTGTACATAGCTTTGTGAATACAACTTTAAGCATTGCATTTAAGGTTGAATTTACATTAATGTATATTTATTTAAACTAGAAGTACGTAAACACAATTGGCGACAGTTTTAAGAGAACTTTTGTATGGGATAGTGTATCTAGTGCATTATTGATCGAAGGCTATAATGCATTACCTGTAGAATTATATATTTTCCCTACTGTACAATGTTTCAATTGCTGTCGTTTCGGTCACACAAAAATTCAGTGCAGGTCTAAACCTCGTTGTTATAAATGTGGCCAAGGACACACTGGGGACAGTTGTGAAAGAGAACAAGAAAGTGCATCTTGCTGCCTTTGCTCTGGATATCACTATGCTACTAATAAGTCTTGCCCAGAGTTTTCTAGACAAATATTAATAAAAACATACATGGCACAAAGCTCAGTATCCTATGCTGAAGCAGCAAAAGTTTATCCCCTTGTTACTAAATCGTATGCTGATACACTTTCATCTTCTCCTTCCAAAAACTTTGCAGATACTCCATCCATCTCTTCTCCTAATAAAATACCTGCTTCAAGTAGCTATAAAAAGACGATCTTTCTCAAACCACGTTCCCCTCCCAAATCTGTACAAGGATATAATAAAGAGGCTCACAATGCCATTATTAAAGATTTCAACATTCCCCAACCATCAAATGGTTGTGCTTTTTCTAATAATCATAATAATGAAAAAAATGACACAACGTTTTCTATAAATGATTTTCTTACTGCATTACACAATCTTCTTTCTCAATTTAACATTTCACCGTCCAACGCTGCCCCTTCTTGCAATGTATCTCAATCCCTTCATAATGGACAACACATCCAAAATAATCCAGTGGAACTGCCGCAGTCTAGTAAACAAAAAGAGTGATGTTATACATCTTTTAAACAAATATGAGCCATTTGTCTTTGCCTTAGCAGAGACTTGGCTCAAATCTAACCATATTTTTAAAATTAATGGTTATTTAACCATTAGAGAGGATAGATCTGATGGGTATGGTGGAGTAGCTATACTTATCAAGAATACTATACCTTTCTCTGTCATTACATTACCTCCTCATAGGGAGGAAATTTCAATTGTAGCTATTAAAGTGCATAATACTTGTCTTGTTTCTATTTACATTCCTCACCCTTCTTCTTCTGTTCTTCAAGAGATTAATAGTCTCTTTTCATCTCTTCCAAAGCCATTCTTAATATTAGGGGACTTTAATTGCCATCATCAATCATGGGGTTGTTCAACTTCTAATTGTTATGGCGATGAATTATTAGATATATTGGACTTACATAACTTATGCATCTTGAACACAGGAGCTGTCACTCGTCGTTCAGATCCCAATCAGAACCAAAGTGCAATTGACCTTTCTATCTGTTCTCCAAACTTAGCCTCATCATTAACTTGGCAAACTCTATCCTCTACTTATGGTAGTGATCATTTTCCAATAGTTATTTCTTATCCTCTTTCCAAACCAAACGCACCATTAAGGAGATCAACATTAAAACATAAGCTACCTAATAGAAATAATAATGACTGGGACAAATTTAGAAACATTGTTGACAGCAAGCTTTGCTCCTTGCCTGTTATTTCTGATGGCAATGAAAATAGTTGTGCGGAAGCTTTAGCGTTAATTTTAATTTCAGCAGCAGATGAAGTTTTTCCTGTAAAAAATAACAATATTAATACAATTCCCTCGCCTCCGTGGTGGGACTCTGAATGCACAGAAATGGTTCACAACCGTAAAGAGGCTGAATACAATTATAACCTCGATATGTCTGATAGTAATTTTGAAATCGTTACTAACATAATTAACGAAACTTATAAACTTTTTAAGAAGAAAAAATTTGAATCTTGGCGTAACTTTTGCACATCAATTTCACCGAATACTCACCCTACGATTGTCTGGCGCAATATTCGTAGATTTAGGTCCATTTATAAAAACCCTTCTCCTATTCCGGATTCTTTAGCCAACGAATTTTTAGATAAATTAGCTCCACCTTGGGTTCCTGAGGCTATTAACCTTAACCTGCCTCTTGTATCCAGTATCCAAGACACTCATACGACGTTAGATCTCCCATTCACTCTCACTGAATTAAAGGGTGTTATCCATAAAACTAAGGATTCTGCACCAGGCTTTGATGGCATCCCGTATTCCTTTTTCGCTAATTTAAATGATGCCGTCCTCAGTTACTATTTAGAGCTTATTAATTCTATTATGTACACAGGAAACATCCCTGACGAATGGAAACGTCAAATGGTGTTGCCATTCCTAAAACCAAATAAAACTCCGTCTGATGCTTCTTCATACCGTCCCATAGTTTTGTCTTCAATTCTGATGAAATTAGCGGAACACCTAATAAAAAATCGTCTTGAATGGTATGTTGAAAGTAAGGGTCTTTTGGCAGATTCACAATATGGCTTTAGAAAAGGTAAAAGTACAACTGACTGTTTAAGTATTTTAACATCCGATATTCGGCTATCCTTCTCTAATAACCATTCCACCGTTGCAGTTTTTCTTGATATTAATGCAGCTTATGATAATGTTGTATTATCAGTTTTACATAATAAATTAAAAGCCTTACAAGTTCCAGTGAATTTGTCGAATTTCATTATTAAAATCCTGACTGAACGCTCTGTTATTATGATAATAGGAGATCATGAGGTATCTCATCTTGTATGGAGAGGTCTCCCGCAGGGTTCTGTGCTCAGTCCCCTCTTATACAATATTTACACTTTTGATTTAGACTCATCCTTAGCTAATCATGTTAAGGTTCTTCAATATGCCGATGATTTAGTATTATATTCTTCAAGCCAATCTGTTGAACAAGCTAGCTATGCTATCAATTCTGCTTTATCTACTTTGGAGTCATGGTTACATCTGAATGGTTTGGATTTATCCACGTCTAAAAGCGCAGCTGTTTTGTTCACCCGGAAGAGAAATATTCCCCTAATAAACATATTTTATAGGGAAATACCTATTCCAGTTAAAGATAATTTCAAATATCTAGGTATAATACTAGATTGTAAATTAAGTAGTGTTCCTCATTGTGATTATATTGTAAACAAATGTGAAAATCACCTTAACATGCTTAGATGCCTCTCTGGTGTGTGGTGGGGTGCACATCCATTTTCTTTGAAACTTATTTACAATGCAATCATCAGAAGCACTCTGGATTATGGATTGTTCGTTCTAGAACCTGGTAGTGTTATGGCTTTTAAAAAGTTGGATCGCATCCAGTCTAAAGCATTACGCATTATTTCTGGAGCCATAAAGTCTAGTCCCATTAATGCACTCCAAGTTGAATGCGGCGAAGCTCCTTTATACCTTAGAAGACAATTCCTATCTGACAAATATTTGTTCCGGATTCTTCAGTTCTCAACTCACCCTCTCGTTCCTAAACTGGACTCTTTAGTGTTGCAGATTGAATCTTCAGATTACTGGTCCCATAAACGTGCTCCTTGTTTAGTTGAAAGCTATAAAAAATTCCTTTCTCTTTCTTCTCCTATTCACCGTTCCAATAAACTTCCCCTATTTAGCAGTAGTTACGAGAGTTTACAATTCAGCCCCAACATTAAATACTGTGTAAGTAAATCAGGTCCCGACTGCAATTTAAGTTTTAATCATTTTTTGGCTGAACACATAGAGTACCATCACATATTTACGGATGCTGCCAAGCGTTCTCCGACGGGTTGTGTTGGGATAGGAACTTACCATTCTCAATACAACATCGTACAAAAAATAAAATTGCCTCCGGAGACTTCTGTTTTTACGGGGGAATGTTTTGGCATTTTAAAAGCTATTGAATATATTCGGGTTCTAAAGCTCAAGAAAACTATAATTTTCACTGATTCTCAAAGTGCTCTTCTAGCCATCAATAAATCCCCTTTCGAACACAAATCGCAGCATCCTATAATCTATTTAATAAGGGAATTTGCGTTCAGAACCATTT
Source organism: Agrochola macilenta (assembly GCA_916701695.1). Taxonomy (NCBI): domain Eukaryota; kingdom Metazoa; phylum Arthropoda; class Insecta; order Lepidoptera; family Noctuidae; genus Agrochola; species Agrochola macilenta. The sequence goes on from OU753562.1 coordinate 15,418,413, forward strand.
CTGAAGGTGCGTCACTACAATTTGCGTGGATCCCGGCCCATGCTGGAATCCACGGCAATGAAGTGGCAGATACAATCGCCGGTGATGCGGTGCAGTGTGGGGACTTAGTTCCATATCAGAATTTTAGTATAGACCTTGTGATATTACCAAAGACTTTTCTCCGGGACACCTGGAGGGTGGCCTGGGATATCGGAAGCAAATCAAAGGGCCGTTATTTTTCACTCATTCAACCCGACATTCCGGAAAAACCGTGGTTTGGCAGGGCAAAGTTTGGCAAGATGGAGACCTCCGTTCTTATACGGATGAGACTGGGTCATGTTTGCTCCCCAGCCCATCTTGCCAAACTTCATATCATCGACGACCCCATTTGCTCGTGTGGCACAGACGTAGGCGACTTAAATCATATTTTTTTCTCCTGTCCCTTATATGACCGTTCTTCTTTTCTTAGTAACCTCTTGTCCCTTCGTATTCATTTTCCTACCTCAATACTTTCCTTACTTTGTACACAAAGCTTTCCTGTATATAAATGTATAGTCTCATTCATTACCTTAAATAATATTAAGTTGTAAATATTCGTCATAGTAATTTGCTCATTATTCACTCCTTTGATTCCTCCTTTTTCCTTTTTTTTACTGATCTTATATCCGTCCTTTCCTAAATTCCGATCTAATTAATACTAATAATATTTTCGTTTCCCTAACTTTGTCTCTTCAAACTAAAAAACATGACATTGGCTAATGCACAAACCGTGCGAAGCCAAAACAAAAAAAAAAAAAAAAAAAAAAAAAAAAAAAAAAAAAAAAAGTCAGAGCTATGAGCGAATAAGTTCCAATTCGGAAAGCGGTCATTTTTGTTGTCGTTGTTGTTTATATTTCAATTACTTCAATCAAAGATTAAAATATGCCTCTTTCGGAAATTATAGCAAAATTTTCAAAAAATTCTGGCTCCTCTGTTTATGTTAATACGTATGAATCTCCCGTGGGTAAAGTTATTACGGCAGCAGCTGATGATTTTTTGTACATCGTAACTTTTGAGGATTCTAAAAACTTCGAAAAAAGTTTTGAAACACTTGCTAAAGAGCTATCATGCAAATATATCCAAAGTGAGAACAAGGTGCTACAGAAATTCAAACAGGAACTTTCAGATTACTTTGACGGTAAATTGAAAAAATTCACAGTGCCTATAAAAACAATTGGTTCGGATTTTCAAAAGGTGGGTTTTATCATGTGACTTTCTATTCTGACGCCTGACTTTAAACGCGTCTGGATAGGCTCTATCTACAACTATAAGAAACAGAAATATCTGCTAGTTAACTGTCCTTATTCAGAGATGGTGACACATGCCACTACTGATATATAAACATTAAAACCACCACACGGTTTGCATTGCAGGATGTATGGGACAAACTCTTGGAACTACCATATGGATCTACTCAAACATATGGCGACTTAGCCAAAGTTTTGGGCCGTCCTTCAAGCCATTCTCGCGCTGTGGGTGCCGCCTGTGGTGCTAACTCATTACTTTTAGTGGTGCCATGCCACAGACTTGTTGCATCTGGCTCTAAGGGTGGATATAACAGTTGTGTAGACCGTAAATGTAAACTTATTGAACTAGAAAAGTCTGGTTCAGTGTAACTTTGTTTCTGATACATAAGCAACTGACTACCGCACTACAATTTTGTGCTACAGATCTGTAGAGTATTAGAGTAAACAATAATGAGAAATTATAAGCTTTGTTTGTATGCAAACTTACATGGAGTTCTACCAGTTTCATACAAATACTATATTAAAGATTGTGGAAATGTAAGCCTATCAATATTATTAAATAAAAACCATAAGGGCTGATATGTGATACTATGTAGGTATACTGCTGACTGCTGTTGCTTACGACAAGTACCATCGAAGAAGTTCATATCCAACCACCGTAAGGACGATTCTTGCTTGCAGCACTCGGCAGATATAGAACCGGGCCAGTACCAGATGTGGTCATCGTGTTCACAGGATTTTGTTTTGAAACTGGTTAGATATGAACATCTTTGATGGTACCTAAATGTTAATTAGAGACATAAGTTTTTAATAATTTGAATTAAGACCATTATTGAAAATGTTAATTTTGAACAATTTGGCTCATGTCCAGTAAAGTTTTTTAATATGAATACATATTTCATACAAAACTTAAATTTTAGTTTATTCATCAACCCTCTATTGTTGTTACTATCTATAAGCGTGCTCGCACACAGCATCGCCTGTGATGTCTTTCAATGCTCAGAAAGGTTAAGTTTTCTTTTGACCATTCGTACAGAAATAGCAGTTATTTTGATTATTTCTGCAGTTTTTTTTTTTTTTGATTCTATTTAGTTATAGTACATACCTACACCACAACCACACCAATTCGTATATCACTACTTGCTATAAAACAACAGTGACAGGAAGTATTAGGATACGCAAACTGTTGTTTTTTTTTTTTATTAGCTTTGTTTTACTATAAATATTTATATGGGACCACCGCACAAACTTGAAACTTGATGAAAAAAGTATTTTCATAATCAGTCTGTCATTTGTGGATCTATGACAGTCGTTACGGGTCGTCAGAAGCCAGAAAGTCTGACAACTAATCTTACTATTAGGGTATTGTATTACACAGTTACTGGGTTGTGGAGCTCAGATAGGCAGTCGCTCCAAAAGTACTGGTATTCAGCTGCATCGGGTTAGACTGGAAACCAACCCCAACATAGCTCAGAAAAGACTAGGCAGAATGGCAGATTGATAGTCTGCACATTGACGAAAATATTGATAAAAATACTTTTTATTTTTAAACTGCTCCTTTTCTAACGTTGGTTCAAAAGATTAAGGACCATTTAGGCTCAGTTGCAGTCGGTTAAAAAAAAACAAAGCAGTATATAATTTTATATTCCTACTCTTTATTTAATTTGGGGCTTATATATTTACAGGCCCCACAGTAGATAAACCGCAATACATGCAGTTAGTGTTCTTATTAAATACATGAATAAATACACAGTTAGGTACTTAAAATTCACACAAAACAACAATTAAGAAGCCATAAAGTAATGAAATGAACACCGTTTAATCATAATAATAAAAAAAAGATTTCCAAAAAAACAATACAATGTGAAAACGGAAGTCGGTGTCTTTGGTTTTGTATTTTCGTTTATTGCCACCGACATCCGAAATTAAAGTTATTTTTCATTTTGTGGTGTTTTTTTTGGACTTCGTTTTTTTTTTGTTATAGGTTTTTATTTTTCTCTTTTCCGTTGTAGTACCTACTACCTAACTCACACATCGAATACCTGCTATGTAAATAACAGTCACAGGAAATTATTATAACATCATTCATGTAGGCAGGTAGGTAAGTGGGAAAAATACGTATTACTGAAGCTAACTCAAAAAGTACCCAAGCAAAGTTAATAAATATTTTTATGGGAACATCTCGAGAGCATACCTATCCTTTCAAAAAAAAAAAAAAAAAACATTTTACAAATCCAAAATTCAGTACTTACATGAATCTGAAACACAGGGGCGTTGAAATTTTTCGTCGGTTATTTAAAAAAAGATCTGCTGTTTCATAGAAAAGTGCAATACCTACGCGGTCAAAATGTATGGAACAGCAGATTTTTGGAACAAAAATTTCGATGCAGGGGGTTCAGAATCATGTACTGAATCCATGGTATCAGTTTTTGCGTCGATATCCCTGCCACCCTGTATGTATGTAGGTATAGGACGGAGTTATATACATAAAAAAAAAACCATCCTAATTGAGAACCTCCTGATTCGGTCGTCGGTCCTTGAAGAGCACGGACGCTCCCATTGTGCTCCGGCAAAGTTTTTATTATAAGTTTAGTGAAATGTGCACACCAGATGTTGCAAGTTTGAGTTACAAGTCGGGCATCGAAATAGAAGTGTTTTGCTGTAATTGTAACTTTATGTCGCTTTATAAATATACATTCAGTACAGAGGTGGGTGGAATAAGCGTTCCTGATTCTCTTATTCCTGACGCGAGCGGTCTAGTGCTTAAGGTCGAGGGAATAACTATCGCAGGACCCAGTTGCAAGCTTACCTGGTGAGATCTTTCCATATTTTTCAGGGATCTGTTAAAGAGGTCCGCCTAAAGTCTAGAGTGGATCTCATTATAAATCCATACGTCTTATATGCTGTATTAACAATTTGTTCGACTAACTTTAAACTATAATATGTGTATGATTATTTGTGTAGTGCAGTGTTCCAAAATGATTTGTGTTTTGCGAGTGCGCATTTTTTTGTTAGACATTTGGTGTGAGTCGAGGTAGCTTTAGACCAAAAAAGCATTCCTTTTAGATTTTAATGCTCTTTACTCTGACAATGGATTTTGAACCCTATAACTTGGAAGGCATGTGTAGTTTTGTGTTTAGTTGGGTGGTAAAGTTATTTTTGTGAAGAAGTGTTTAAGTTTACATATTTAAATATTTGTAAAATACAAGATGGCTGAAGACCGAGATAAGATTAAGAAGGCTGCTAGCGAGATTTACAAGAAACCTGAAACAGATAGTAGCCAGACGAAGACCATGGAAACAGCAACATGTAACACTTCATTTATTTATTTATTTATAACAATCTTACCTACACTATCATTACAGATCTATGATCCAATGCGACAGAGTGGTCTTACTAACTAAATCCTAAATATACACCTTATACCTAGTTAAAAAATATCTTAATCTACATAACTTATTACATATAGTGTAACTTTTGCGAATTCACTCAAGTTGCACCACAATACATCAACCCTCCCGTGAACCTCATTCACCACGCGTATGGCTCTAGTGAGAGGAGTTCTCGCCAGTAGGTTGGTCCTGGCTGCAGGTACAGCGAGCAGGGGCGGGCGTTGCCGCCTCCACACGTACCGGTCGGGCACGTACAGCTGTAGGTGTCGCAGCACTCCCGGGTTATGCGCCACACCTCGTAGTAGTTTCACTACACACGCTACGAGCGAAAACTCCCGTCGTACTCTTAGAGTGTTATACCCTACCATACCCAGAACAAATAGTGTAGGGTACATCAATGGGTATAATGGATATACCCCATACAACTTGTAATACAAGTGTCGCGTGAACTTATTTTGGATACGTTCCAACATAACACTATATTTCGCCTCATGAGGAGCCCAAATGAATGCGCTATGTTCGAGGTGACTTCTGACTAATGCGTCATATAGTACCCTTAGTGTCGTGATGTTGGTGAATCCTTGGGACTGCCTGAGTACGAAACCTAGGTTTCTGTATGCCTTCTTACATATTTTGTTGATATGCTCACGGAAAGTTAGTTCCTGAGAGAAGACTACCCCTAAGTCTCGTACCTGAGACACTCGTTGCATCGGCACATCCTCAACCTTGTACTGATAACTCAAGGGAGTTCGGGTAATTTCAGGTCATCCGCAAACAATAAACAAGTCCCATGTCTGACGACTTCCGGCAAGTCATTTATCATTACAATAAACTCGAGAGGCCCTACATTGCTGCCCTGGCTCACGCCCGATCTCGTGTAATACGGTTGAGACACACAGCCATTGTAGTCGACATATTGCTGGCGATCCTTCATATAGCTACATAGCATTAGCAGTGACGTAGAAAAGAGTCAAAAAGCAGTTAACCCCGGCAAAAGATACACCGGTGAGGCTGGACTTGGACATAAACCAATCTGGCAGCGACTCAAAAACTACCCAATCAAACTTAATAAAATTTATATGGGACCGCCTAGGAAAAAAAAAAAACGAGCGAGCCTTACAGCAGTCGCGTATAATGTGTAACATCTGACATCTTGGCTGACGTATATATAATATATGTATAAACAATATTCATCATCATCATCATCGCTCTCGGTAAATGGGTTGGTACCATCTGACGCCCAACTCTAGCACCGCGCGCGCTCATTGGTCAAATCAAATAGCGCGCTCTTCCCCGGCTTCCTGTTACACGCTTCCGTCCTTTTTCACAAAATTACTCCCAAAGATTGCGGAAAGCGAGAAGAAAGATATGACACATCAAAAAGAATTTTCCAAATCGGTTCAGCCGTCTTTGAGTAATCGCCTCGGGGAACCAAAAGAGTCCGACGAACTGAGAACCTCCTCCTTTTTTTGAAGTCGGTTAAAAGCAAAATTTTTCCGATTGTATGAAATAGTGAAAACCAGAAATTCTGATAATTCTTATCAAAGATCGGTACTTACAATGTACAGTAAGAGCGGTTTCGCACTACGTCCGATCCAAACCGAGAAATGTCGGTTCGAAGTACCTAGACATAGTACCTACTATTTGTATGAGGGGTTGCGCACTAGAGGTCCTACTACCTAAGTGAAATCGGTTGTTACGGTCGCATCGTTATGAGTCTCACTAACGGACATACCGTAAGAGAGACTGCGAGCGAAGCGCCCGTAACTTCGGCCGATGCAACGGATTACGCTAAGGGAATAGACACTCAGATCCGAGCTCTGTCCGTCCGAATTTAGAACATTCCCATTTCGGATTGAAGTCTGATATTGAATTCGGATACGGACTGGACGTAGAAACAAACCGCTCTAAATGTAACAGTGTTATCCGACTTTTGTAATTTTGTTGCCAACTGTCAAAAGGGTCAAAATAAAATACGACATTCGAGGCGTGATGACATGCTATGTTATAGTTACCCAAATAAAAATTGAATGTGGTTTTTCAATTCACACTTTGTAATAATATTATCGTGTATGTTACTACTACTGAAGCAATAGAAACTAAAAGTGAGTAGTTCAGTGTGAAGAAATTTTCCATGTTGAAGCGAATGGGTCGATCTTGTAATAACGTCCGCAAATCCACTATCGCTGAACGTAGATCCTCGTCTGTTAAGAAAAGAAGTAGATGGTGAGGCGAAAGCGCTGGGGTAGCCCACGAAATTGAAACCTTACGTTTGTTGTAATGTACAGCTCAGGATCACACTAATTACGCAATTAGGGTGATCCTGAGCTGTCGTGTGTGAGCACACGATCAATGACAACCTGTTTCAACAATATGAAGTAATGGATGAGCAATATCCTTCAAAATGATTCAGATTATGATTGATCGTGTTTTAAGCAATTAGGGTGGTTGACATACGGTACTAAAAAATTAAGACGCACCCGTAACAAAAATGTATTTACCAAAGTATAATCATTTAAATCATCTATACAACTCGGCGTGTCTACGGCGTGAAAATTGTCTTTATAATGCTCACCAGGATGTTTGTTGACGAGGAGATGGTCAATAACGTTGATGACCTGTTCTCTCTGTCGATAGGCTTGCTCACATTGGTACACCAAAGATATTATAATTGACGCGCAGGTTAGAAAACGCATTAGGGCCGATACTCCAGGTAAATAATTGTAACTCTCGCTGTTGTAGAGGGTTCGCTGCAAAGAAAAGTATCAAGAAAATTATAGAAAGACTTCTTGGTGGGTTCTATGAGGAAGTCCACAGAAAAACAAAACTTCGTACGGAAGCGAACGCGGTCAAGGCGTATAGTCTGGTAACAGAATCAGCTAGCCTCTTATTCTATTGAAACTACCAAGTTTCAATAGAATAAGATGCCAGCGGATTCTGGCTTAGCGAAGTACGAACTACGCTAAGTCAGACAAAGGTTGAAGTGTTACCTTCTTTCTTATATCTATGGTTGGTTACTACCGACGTGCGGTTGACTCTACCTACAACCAGTCAAGAGTCAATATTGTTTAAAAAGTATGCGGCTAATCCGGATATGAGAAGTTTTGGACAGAGACTGTCACACATAGTATGAGTGACAATCTACTAGCTCTACGAGTACAATATACAAGCTTTTCATAACCAACATTGTGTCACCAACGCTGCACAATCCCGAAGCTTGAGTGTGAGTTTCTTGCCGTATCACGAAATACGTGACGATCAAGTTAATCGGACAAACCAATGAGCGATGGAATTAAAAATTAACCGGGTGTAAGTTGAAGTACCTGTCTTAATAATAACAGCTTGTAAGTATCGTATATTTATTTTTACCGCATTTGGGAACCTCTTGGCCTGCATTACACCTGATGACTTACCCACGTAAGTGGTGATGATTGTCCTATAGTATGCCTAACGTTTTGTTGTTTTTTTTATGTTGCCTAGAATTTTCTTACATATTCATTCTTATCTTTATTACATATTACTCGTATAAAACAAAGTCCCTCGCCGCGACTGTTTGTCTGTCTGAACGCGATAAACTCAAAAAATTCCGAACGGATTTTCATCATTAGACGGAGTGATTCTTGCGGTAGGTTTTGGTGTATAAATCATTAAGGTTTTGTGTAAATTTGCTGAAATATGACGATTATTGTTGAAGATGTCGGAAAAAATCATGCCGACAGCCAGGTTTACTGGCATGCGCCGCGTTAGCCGTAAAAGATACATGAAAATTATGTTCTACAGGTTCTACAGCATTTTTCATCTTAAAAAGTTCAACAAAAAAGTCCGCGATGGCATAATTATGTCTATCTTCTAAGGATGACCCACAGTAATCATTATGATCTTTCAGAATTTGATAAAAATTTCGTTGTTATTGTCATGTTAGTGTCTTTTTTTTAAGGTGGTGACAAAGTTTGGCAGTATTTTTGAGTTCTAAGGGGAATATTTCAGGGTTGTCACGAAAATAACTGAAAAATATGAAATAAAAAAACTTGAAAAAGTTTTTTTATTTCATATTTTTTGTAGTTTAAGTTTGGGGGTTTCACTGTTTTGGGTTCAAACTTAAAAAGACATGACAAGGGGTAGGGTTGTAGGCAAAGTTTTCTGGATTTTTCATAAAAGTTGTTCTTCTTGTATTAACCAACTTAAACTCGCTTTACCAGTGCAAAAATAGATAAAAATACATAACAGGATAACATGATAACATGTTTAGGTAAAGGCTAGGCAGGTAGTGGAGGTCTGCCCGGCTTGGGCGGAGCTCCGCCGTGTCCTCGTGGAGGCAATCGGCGGCGGTGATATCTCGCGGCCGGCAGCTGGTCCAGGCCATGGTACGGAGCGAGAGGGCATGGGAAGCCGGTACCCCCTTCTGCGAAGCAGTATATATAATGCTCGTGAAGGAGTAGGCGGAACGCGTGTGGCAAAGGCAACCTTCGCGCCCTCACACCCTAGTCGCCGCAGGAGGCGCGCTGGGCGTCGGGAATTCCAACCGATTCCCGGCCACCGTAGGTTCGGGCTTGCGGACGGTGAGCAATGGGTAGCTCGCCGTCCGATAAGGACAGGGGGTCTAGTCCCTTAGCGAAATCCATAGTTACGGCCGTCGTTAAAGTCGTTAAAGTTTATTTTATAGTCGTTACGGGCGCTTTGTTCTCCGTTTCAGTTACGGACATCCCGTAGGTGAGAAAGGGAGCGAAGCGACCCTAACGACGGCCGAAACTACGGATATCGCTCAGGGAGTAGGCCCCCAAGCCCGGGTCGACGGCGCGTTGTGTTCCATGCGTGCCTCAAAGAGATGTCTGCCAGGAACTCTGAAAGGGATACCGTGGCCCCTGGCAACTAGTGTTGCCAGGTCCGATTTGTTTTAAATCGGGGCAGAAGGTAAAACAAATCGGGATTTAGGGTTGTAGATAGAGACAATAAAAAAACAAGGTTTAAAAAAAATAAGGTTTATTTTATTGCGTTTCGCATTTAATATTACTAGTTAATCTGAATTTAATCTTATAATAATAGTCAGACTTGCTGGATTAGTAGAAATTACAAAATCGTACAATAAAATCGTAGTTTAAGCATTAATTATTGACGCTGTTTATACTTAAGTTGTAATTATTTTTTATTTTATTAAAATTATATTTTTCGTTTTTAACGTAGTTATAAAATTCACTGGAAGTCATGTTAAAGTTGGTTTTAATTTGAATTTCTGCTTTGACATGCTCGAGTGTCAAACGGTTTCGCCTCTCAGACCAAACCTCGCTTTCTCGTTTCGCCTCTTGGCCTACGAAAATACCCTTTCCGTTGCCACGTTTGATACCGGTATTGAAGCCTTAAAAGCAGATTTTTGAAGATTTGCAAAGTCTTGATTATCTATACAAATATTGTGCCATTTTTGGAGCGGCGTCAAGTCTTTGTTTTGCACTGCTGCCTTGACTACTAGCGCTTTATCACACTCGACATAGTGTTAATTTTTGCTATTAATTATGGCTTTTAATAAATTTATTGATTTATCGGGACATTTATTGTCCCGATCATGTGCAAATCGAACCCTGAAAATCGGGACACCTGGCAACGCTACTGGCAACACACAGGCAACTGAAGGAACACGGGTGGATATTAGTCAGTAAGAGTCTGACACGCCTCCCACACTCAGCCCAGAGCGGGAAAAGTTATTTGACAATTCGAGCTTTTTACGATACCAGTATTTTACATGGAGGATGATGGAGCATCTGCCTCAGCCTATCAACCCAGTACTGGTAACACGATACCCCTTGGTGAGACTGCTTGTTAGACTTTCGGGCTTCTGACGACCCGTAACTACTGTCAAAGATCTTCAAATGACAACTGGGTCCAAACGGCTTATCGTGCTTTCCGAGGCTCGGAGGGTTCTAAGAGCGGTTTCGCACTACGTCCGATCCAAATCCCCGAAATTTCGGTCCGAAGTAGCCATAGCATAGTACTATGTGTATGAGGGGGTTTTGCGCACTAGATCCGAGCTATGTCCGTCCGAATTTAGAACATTCCCATATCGAACTCAGATCTTGAATTCGGATTCGGATCGGACGTAGTGCGAAACCGCTCTTAGTATGTAAAGATGGTCACCCATCCACGGACCAACCGCGGCAAGCGTAGCTTAACCTGATCGATCGAACCGTGCGGCTGTTATTACTTATCCACAAGCCCCAATAATGAAACACTTAAAATTGTTATTTGGTAAATAAAACATACCATAGTAATGGTAATATTTACAATCACTTGAATTTAACGCCACCATAGATATAAGAAAGATTATATTTCTATGAACGCCACACACTACTTATTTAACATCACCCTTACCCTCTTCACGTTAAAAAATAGGAATACATTCATAAACAATATTATACGTCTAAATTTCGTAGGGCACGCATAACGCTAGTTAACAAGTTTGCGATAAGATTTGTATTTTTGTCGTAACTTAATTTTGCCCGCGGCTTCAGTCGCGTGGAAGTCGCAAAATATCCCACGGTTACGTACTACCGGGATTAGATACCTAATGAATTTCCTACTCATGTCAAAATAATTTTGAAAACCTCGAATTCCGTGCAAAGTTACATTTTACTGTAGGTAGGTATTCAGTTAGAATGGAAGCCGACCCCAAGACAGTTGAGAAAAGGCCAGGCAGCAGATGATGATACTTGTTTCGATAGTGTAATGGTTAAATGTGTTGGGTACATGGAATAAGAAGTAAATAAATATAGTTCGTGTATACTTATAGGTAGAAAAATATTGATCACGCAATGCTCTGCTCTTTCTGTTCTAGTTAATCTCTCTTAATAAAAAAAAAAAAAAAAAAAAAAAAAAAAAAAAAAATATATATATATATATATAAATCTTAATTTAAATATCTGGGTCACTTATTGACCACTGACCTCAAAGATGATGATGATGCCTGCAGATTCAGTCGTGCATCAGGTCAAGCGCACTATATTTACTGCTTACTGCACGTCTTTTTACACTTGCAGTCTGTGGGGTCATTATACTCAAAAATCATACAGCGCCCTTCGCGTCCAATACAATAACGCATTCAGGGTGCTGATGGGGTTGCCCCGATACTGCAGCGCATCAGGGATGTTTGCTGAAGCTCACGTAGACTCTTTCTACACGGTGTTGCGGAAAAGGTGCGCATCCTTGGTCCGTGGGGTACGGGGCAGCGCCAACAGCATCCTGTCTATGATTGCAAGTAGGCTTGATTGTGTGTTTGTGAACCACTGCTGCAAGGTTTCGGCTGGGCCTGTCACCTTGCAGCAGTGATGTCACAATCTGTTTTCTGTTTTGTTTTGTTTGTAAGTGTACTACTAACATAGTTTGTAAGTATATTGTTACTGACACTATCCTGTTGCTCGAAATAAATGATTTATTATTATTATTATTTAATCAATTAATAAATAACCTCGGATAATTAGAATTATCACGAATTCGTGAAAAATTTATAGGTAGAAAGGCTTCCTTTGACAAACGAAATCTATTCCTAAATTCAGTATCTTTGAGATCCTTCACTGGATAAAACTGGCACGAAAATCGACTCTTTGTTTTCGGAGATGATTCCGTTCATCTTGATAATGAGTAATATAATTTTTCGTGCGAAAAATTAAGTGCTGTTATTATTAAATAGGTAAGTACAATTTACCACAAAATTACACGCCAATAATACGAACGTATTATGAATTCACCTGTCGCACACCAATGTTCTCCAAAACGCTACTTTATACCTACGTCGCGTCGCTTTATTCGACCTATTCAAAACAAACGAAGTACCTTTTTCTATGCCAAGACTTAGGTAGGTACTATCGCGGACACTGGCGTCTGACCACTTTTCGACCTTATTGCCTAAGCAATACAGTCGAAAAGTGGTCAGACGCCAGTGTCCGCGATGGTAGGTACTTACCAAAATAGTTCATTATATTCACCTGGGATCCAACGGCGATTCTTACAGCTAAATTCAAAGTTTTCACCATATCTAAAAGCAAATTCAAAGTGTTCAGAAGAATCTGAAAAAAAAAAACTCAATTGTACCTCTTGAAGTGACACCCTTTCTCTAGTCGTTGAGCGGCGCAATGTTTGGAAACGATCCAGGCAAAATACTGGTTCCCGAAAATGCGGAGAAGCATTGCGAAATATGTGGCCAGCTGTATTGGGTGTCAGTTTACCAAGAAGCCCACGGGTAGCAACCAGGACTACTGCATCCGATACCAGGGGATTCTGTTCCCTTTCACACGCTGCATGTGGATCATCTGGGACTATTTTGCAAGGGAGGATCCGCAATGGTAGCCCGCGAAAATAAAATTTTCTTACGTTTTTGCAATACCTACAACAACAGGTACCTTGATCAAACTCTCTCTTATGTTAGATTTGTTCTCACATGTCATGATTTGAAAAAGTCATTCAAAACAAACAAAACAAACAACAAACAACAAATCTAACTTAGAGATATGTATTAATGATTTGTATGATTATAATTTTGTAAATACATTTTTTGTATGGTCGCGAACATAGATATAAGAAAGAAGTTATTTATATTTCTATGGTCGCGAATCATATTTTGATCAAGTTATAACCTGACGCTGTCCTGGAAATTGCAAAACACGTAAGAAAATTTGAATTTCGTGGACTCCAATTGCGGATTCACCTTAACACTTTAGTTCTTGCAAGCTTTATATGAACTTGCTTCGTTATGTGTGTCGGGTTACTCTCTTTGTCAGCTATTTTCATAGCACTTCCTGGGCTCTTAAATTTTAAATCATATCTACAACCACGTACCAAATCATCAATTCAGATGTTTTGTTATGTATCTATCGCAGATGGATTGTTGAATCCGCTGTTTTACCTAACCGCTAGCTGTTTTACAAAACAGCTCCGTTATTTAAAACGCGCCATTTCGTTACGTTTAACCAAACTGCTACTCTCGTTTAGATGTAATGCAGAATGGCTTATCTGCAGTCAGTCACATTAGTCACAATATGTGTTTGGAGCTCTGCACATAAACTGTTGTTTTTCATTCATATTAGAATTTCTTGCCTAACCGCACTCAGTAGCTGGCCTGTATGAATCGCTAGACGCTCTCCGCGCACTAACTCAGTCCGGACTCCGGAGCACGCTCCCGTAGTAGGAGGCGGATTTCTATTAAGAGTTTGGTGTGGCTTCTAATGCCGAATCGGTCGCAGTAACGAAACGTGACAAACCGCGCGCGAGCCGAGAAAACTGATTAAGTACTTTATATTAAAATTGTCCTTAAAATCATTGATTTCACTTGAGTTAGGGCAATTTTTACTCATATTAGGTACTCGTTTTATTTATTTCTATTTCGGACGCCATTATTGTTGTTATGACACATTGCCACGAGCGACAATATTTTGAATAAAAATTTACAATCTGACGTTTCATTTAACACTGTTTTACATAACTTCTAATCTTTGACCCGCTGCTTTGATAAATGCAAAACGTTTATGCAATTCTGCGTGTTAAAGTTCAGTAAATCGGTAACCGTCGTTCAGCTGTTTTACATATCGGGGCTTTGTAAAACAGTTAGCAGCTATGTAAAACAGCGGATTAGACAATTCATCTCCGATTTATCTAACAGTGTTATACGATGTTTGTTGCTTACAGTACATACCCGGAAACTTAGGACACCTAGTAGGTACCTACTGCTTTTATGTTGTGTTTATTTAATAACTAAGTATGTTTCAAAGGGGCGACTTGTAGAGTTCTCGAAGACCCATATCAGACATGAGACTCCAAATCAAAAGGTAAAATTCCAATAGGCAGACACCAGAGAAAGAAATATGGGAAGACTTACCCTAAATCCGTACATTTTGTTGATGAACATCACTTGTTCTGTTAACAACAGGTAACACTTGGTAAGTCGCTTAATTTCAATACTGTCCACTGCACGTTCTTTGGGAGAATAAGGTATCGCACCGTCTTCGTCGCGATACAGCCAGTTTTTGTTGCGTACACTATCTGTTAACTGCCCAACTGGACACATTTCTGTGCAAGAATAGCAACGTTGTACAAAATGACTGATCATTCGCAGTCGAGCTTCAATATGCGTGACCTGAGCTATCAAGTCTAACGTAGTCAGCATTTTAATAAATAGAAATATGTATGATACTGCATGTATCACTGGTATCAACCATCCAAAGGTTACAGCCCATGCTCCTAAATCTCCAAGAGAACACAGAGACCAAATAATTGTATACAATGCCATGATTTTCATAAGTATTCGTTTCAATACAGAATAACATCTCGTATCAAGAAAGTCATCAATTTTTTCGTACTGCTTAAAGTATTCCACATAAACATTTCTTCCATATTTATAAACGAAATATAAATCGACACTATACTGGCAAACGTCTGAAATCACCTGCACCATGTCTGTAAGTCTGACAGAAGCGTCCAGCCTGGGGTAAACATGTTTAATTTTGTAGTATAAACAATATAAACTCAAACTTGCAAGTATAGAATATGTAGAAATGCTTTTAATGAGAACGTACGACTTGGATCGCATTGGATCTACATTACCATTTATAGCAAATATTTTTAAGATCCATATTAAAGGTGTCATTGAAGTGTACGCTTTACTTATAAAATTTCCGTTTTTTGTAACGTCACCGACTTGCATGATTGTAATAGGAAAGACCTCTCCGATGTATAATACTACCTACTATACTCACTGGCAGAATCAAACTGTTTCAATTTCTAAATGTAGAAAGACCTATGCCAACTACCTCTACATAAACGTTTTTCGTATCATAAACATCAATCAATGGAACGACGCGCGACGTTTACATTATATTAATGAACTTTATGAAGTGGCATGTTCAAATAATAGTAATAGCAATAAGTAATTTTTATGTATTTAGCGTAGGTAGGCGACTAGTGTGTCAGTTTGTTTGATAATAATTTTATTGTTTTTTGGAGATTATCAAATAATTTCTCCCGCTATGGATGGAGCGGGAGGCCGTGTCAGACTCTTACTGACTAAAACCCACCCGTGTTCCTTCAGTTGCCTGTACGTTTCCAGGGGCCACGGTATCCCTTTCGGACTTTCCCGCGAAAGTACCTTACCTTCTTGTCGCTTCCGTTTATTTTGAGTTCCTATGACGACGCTGCGACATCAGTTTACCTATAATCTCGAATGTTGGTACGTTGGTAGGTAAGCACTTTTCTGTTCAAACAGCTATCTAATTACGCAACACATTTTCGTAAACGATTACGACAAATCTGTTTCATTTTGACAGTTCAACAACATTCGTTGCGTTATTTAGGTTGATGAGCATTTTTTTTTTTTTGAAGTTGTAAAGCATAGAATTAGCTATCTGTTTCAAAACGATTCAGATTCTGATTGATCGTGTGTTACGCAATTGGACTTGCCTATATTTGACAACTTATCTATAACATCACCTACCTACTGCCTAGCCTTTTCCTTCATGTTAGGGTCGGATTCCAGTCTAACCGGATGCACCTGAAACCAGTATTTTACATGGAGCGACTGCCTATCTGATCTCCACAACCCACTAACTGGGTAACATGATAACATCTACATAACTTTAGCATTCATTGTTTTTAAATAAAAAAGCGCGAGCAAAGTAGTATTCTAAACTAGTCAAGAAAATGTGTGTTTCTTTGTTTAGGTAGCTAAGTGTATTCAATTAACTAAAAACGTGGGTGGGGCCGCGCCCGGGGACACCCAGTGTAAACGGAGATATTTCCGCGTATCGTAGGTAGGTACAGTAGGCCGCCCGTTAGTGGTAACAAAACCAGTATAAGCTGGCCTCGCCCTCTATTGTAACTCCGTAAACGCTAGACCAGCTCAAGACCAAAGTGTTACCAACGACGCGACGTGTGGTGTACTGTACGTACCTACTGTTACAGGTTAATTTATATAGTCACCGTATAATTATGAACTTTCGTTAGTTGAAATAATCTATCGGTAATATTTCCGTTCTCAATTTTTCGACGGTTTATAACTGTCGAAAAATTGTGAATTTCAACAAACCATTTACAAAATAACGCAATAATTTACGATAGTTTAAAATCCATCCATGGGAAACTGTCAAATTGTGAAGTACTCGTATCAAACTTGCTTGCGACGAAACACACCCTGCGTTTATAGCACAGAGTACTATTTATCATACGCTAATAGATACGAAATGGCTTGCCTAGCCGCGAGCAACTCGGTACCGCGGTTTTTCGACAGTTTATAATCTAAACTAACGGAAATAATACTGATAGATCATAAACGAACGGTTCTCACAATCCTACGGTGACATTTATGAAATGTGTAAGAGCGAGTGGAGCGAGCTCAACATTTTTTGTGCCCCTTTTCGGATGACGGATTTTCTTTTGATCGCTCAAACAGAAACAAGAATGAATTCGTCGAGTGATTCCAAAAAACTCAAGAGTTATGGGAATGTCTCTACATTCTCATAATTCTTGAGTTTTTCAGAATGAATAAAAAAAAAGCGAGCTTGAAACTGTTTGCACCCTCTCGTATGGGTTAGGTTGTTTTTGATGTGTATAACAGCTGTCCCCTCGCTTTCCTACAAATCTTACCTCTCACTTTCCTGTAATCTGTGGAGGGAAACCTTTGTGAGTGATTCCGTGAAAAGGGACGGAACTGTATTACAGGAAGCCGGGGAAGGGCGCGCTATTTGATTTGACCAATTGGCGCGTGCGGTGCTAGAGTTGGCCGTTAGAAACGACCTTGCCAAGGCCCCAACCCTTTTCGGACCACTTCCACTTATACCCTGATTTCTCGCTATTTTACTATGAACCCCATATAAAAATGTTAACTGTAAACTGTTTCGTAATCTGTATAATTTTCCTATTGGTTCTTTTAGGACTAAGAATTTGGTGTACAATAAAACGAGCATATTTACACTAAAATCAAGTTTTGTTATTTTCAACCATTTTTTCAACGGTTCCTAAATACTTTGAAATCAGCTTGCACAGCTTGGCTAAAAAGGGTAAAATGAAAATGAGCGCGCCACTATCCACTAGGTCACTTTGAACGGGAAATATAAAAAAAAAAAAATGTGCAACAAGAAACGCTACTTGTGGGTGTGGGTGACTTAAATCAAAACCTACTCGTACTAGCATTTGTCGGCAAAGTAGTGCCATCATCATAAGTTAAATATTTAGTTCCAAATGTTACCACGTCAGACTTTTATGTCGACCTTACTCCAGTAAACGATTCGAGTTTGATTTGAACTCGTTTCTGATCCGAACTCGATTTAAAACTTTACACTCCCGAACCAAATCGAATCGTAAACCGTAAAGATCGACTTATAAGTTCGAATATTATCAGCGTCGTTAGACGTATCCGGCGGATTACGCCACCGTCAAGTGCCGTGCAAGTGTCTTTGGTTAGTAACTTTAATTGGTTGAATGTTTTTACTTCTCTATCACTTTCCCGCGTAATAAACAATACCCTAGTGCTTTATATAAGCTTAACAAACAAAAACTTATGAAAAAACATATTATTTATTATTATTTTTGTGAATACAGTGTAACCGAACTACGACGTGCCGCGAGCTATCAAGGGTCAAATCATATGCGAAGAGCGCTGTTGTTCAAAAGTTTATTTGTGTGTAGAGTTACATAATTAGTTTCTATTGATATAATAATAGTGAAAGTACAAGATCGGATTATCTTTGGTGCGTTAGTCTTTTAACTTGTGGGGCTTGTGGGAAAATTTTGGCAGCAACATAATTAATCAAATCGTATCTACTTATATCGATACTGCGCCAATCCAACAGGGGCGCCAAAACTGTTGTAAAAAAGAAAGATTATTTTATTATGGCTGCGCGTCTCATTTAGTTGCAGTGTGCTGGGTGATGCACTTGTCTGCTACGGTTGAATTTTAATTTGTCGCCTCCTGAAGTTAACGCCCGGGGCCCAGGCCCCGGTTTGCCCGCCTAGATCCGGGACTGTAGTCATGTAGGTCAACCACCGTACAAGCCGTACAAGTTTTCGTCAATAATTGTCGGCCAAATAAATAACGTTGTAATTTAAAATGAAGTTTACGCATATAGGTAACAATACTAACAACACAGATTAGTAGTAACAATAAAGTTAACTGAAATTATAGGTAGTTAGTTGTACAATAATTACCTACCAAAGAATTAAGTTTAACTTGATTCCCTACTAATTATACCTACACAAAACATCGTATTTACGTACTTGAATTTTTAATTATGGTTTATTAGCTTAGTTGGTCCCTACTTATCTTCATCAATTATTCAGTAGGTAATAAGCGACACGTTATAAAAATGGTATCGTGAAATCAATACAGTATATAGTACCTACGTGGTAAGGTCAACAAGATAAGTCGGTACACACTTAAAAAAAAAAACTAGAATTGTTCATTGATACTCTGGCTTTCAATGTTTCACCTAGCTAATCAAGATTTTATTTATATTGTTTTTATTAAGTAAGATAAACCACACTTTGAAGTATTGAATTCTACGAAATAAAGGCACTTTGCCAAAGTTAAAATTGTTATCACGATCGTGCGGTGGACCCGTGGACTAAATTCCGTTTTTTTATTTCAAATTATTTAAAGGTGGTCAGTAGGTAACGATCAATGTAAGGCTTCTTGCACGGGGCGCCGGAGCCGCAGCGGGGCGACGGAGCCGCACCGTGGCGGCGCGGGCGCCGCCGAACCGCATGTTTGTGTATACGAATGAATATCGCCATGCGCCGCACCGCAGCCGTAGGGAGTACGGTGAAGGTAAATCTTTGGAATCATCGTTCTCTAGGATGCCCGCGCCTAAGTTGGTGCACCAACTTAGGCGCGGGACATACACAAGTGGCAAGGGGGCGCGGGGGGGGGGTGCCCGTGCCACTCACCATTTGTGTATGTCCCACGCCTTACTTTCATAATCAACGTTTCGGTGACGTCATTCGGCGTAAATTGCGGACGCTCCGTGAGCGGTCACCGCTTTTCTAGGATTCCATACCTTTGGCGAAACGTAACGTATTTAGTGATTTGTTGTGTGAGCGGGCGTTAGTCGACTTTCACTGCTGACTGTACACACGATTTCAAGATGATTATAGATTAGCTCGCTACGCTAGTGTCACACAAATTGTGATAGAGTAGGTAGTGTTAATTAATCATAAGGTACATAAAAATAGTAAAATATTGTAGTTAAACTCGTCGCTCATTCATACGCTACGTTTACAAGCGCTGTTCGAAGGTCATTCATCTTTCAAGGAAACCGAACTAGCTTTAACACAAACAGGCTACTGGACCGTAGGCCATACACCTTGATATTAGGTAAAACTAATAGAGGCCACAAAACCCCGAACTTTTTCAGCCTGCTACACTAGACTAAACATCACTGATTACTCTATTAGATGAAGTGAATACCTACTGAACGTTATAATAGTTTAAAATAATAAATGAATTCTTACGGCGAAGGGCTGCACGATAAACCTACTTGTTCTCCGACTGTTAAACTTTTATTTATTTGGTAGTTACTATACGCAGTAACTACCAAATAAATAAAAGTTTAACAGTCAGATAACCATTTTTGATTAATCTGCCCTGCTGTGTACACACGGCTACATATCGAGCTTATAGCTCTCATAGTACGGAAATCCTGTGCAATGCGATATCTTTGAATGGAAATGTATAGCTTGATATGTACCCGTTTGTACCAGAGTCAGTTTGTTGCAAATGCAACCTTCCCTGCTTTTGATGTTCGTCTCCACGGGTGTACGGCCAAGATCAGAAGAGAGGGCAGTTATAGCGTGCGGCAGAACCTAGGGCAGAACGTAATGCTACCATGGCAACCCACAGTGGTTACCCGGCCGCCCGTCTGAGGGCGCCCGCGCAAGCTCCACAGTAGGTTCTCATTGGAATCGTCAGTTATTCTGTGTAAGCTACCCACCAGCGAGCGAATGTGCGCGCGCTTTAACTCAAAAGTTCTGTCAGATTGTAACTTGTGTGATCTATGTAATTAGGTATAGTGTAATTCCTTAGCAGCTGCGTTTCTCTTACACCCGTTCCCCGGCTATACAGTATTTTTATCGGCCTGTATTTTGGGTATATTACAGCCCTGTCTTGTTTTGTTTCTACCTAAAAATGGGCACTATACCAAATAAGTTATGTAAAGTGGGCGCCAGACACAGTCACATATTTGATCAAACACTTTAGAGTTTGCTCACACATTTGAACATTTGTTTGCTTTTACCTGCCAGACAAGCTTTGCAGCACGTTCGCTTCACAGTTCGCAAATAAACAAGAAACAGGATGGACGACGAGTTTGTGGATGCGGTATACCTACCTACCTGTTTGTAATTTAACAGGGTGGCAGGGACAACGGACAAGGGTTTCAACTTAGGGGGGTTCTGAATCATGTACTAAATCCATGGTAACAGTTTTCGCGTCGATGTCCCTGCCACCCTGTATATTATAACCCCAAAATTATTTATATAACTTTTATTTTTTTATGATGTTTACTTTTAGGGTTCCATAAATGGTTATCCTTCAAGCAACTCAATAAATTCCAGGACACTTTCATTGCTTCAGTCCATCTTACGACTGAACAAAGCGACCGTTCCGCTCAGTGATTTACGAGACACTGGTCTTGTCTTGGGTCTACTACGTACACATTTGAATTTTGAGCCCTTTGTGCTACGCACTCATTTGTACTTTGAACGCTTAGATGTGCGCTCGAAAACCGACACCGAATGGAAAAGTTGAAATATGTGATCAAATTATGATCAAATACCCAAACATCCGTGCCTCACACGAGTCAAAACAAGTGTTCAAATATTGTTGCTATGTCTGGCGCCGACTTTATGTGTAGACCATAAAATATAGAACGTCAGTGTAAACAAATATTACTCTTCTGTGGTCTTCAGTATTTATTTTGTGTTTTGTCTATGGTGATGAATCAAGAAATGATTTTTGGATGTTGATGTTGTGGTGTCTAATTATTTATTTTAAATCAGTTTTATAATTTAATATTTGAGCCTTCTTGTACCAATGTGTTCTTTTTATCCTTTATGACATAAGGTTTAACATAATAATTAGTTGTAACTGTAAAATTAAAGGCTTGGAGGGTGAGGTTGGTATGCTAACGTTACTCAAATTTATTAAAAACTGTTTAAAAACTATATTTACATTGTATTGAATAACTTATTAGGTGCATACATTCATTATTCTGGCACCACGGCCTCATTATTTGTGTTAGAAAGTGTGATACGAGATAATCAACTATAATCAAAGATACCAATGCATTGTTTAAAGTAGTGGTCTGTGATGTGCTTGTTTGATGTATAAGTTGACCATGCAATAAAGTATTTTCGATACTATTCTTACTAAGATGACCCTCTGACCCTTATTGTATCTGTACCTTCATGTTCTCTAGCTCAACTAATTCATAGAAGTCATAGAGTGTTTCACCACCAGGCCTCCAGTATCTCTGGATTAGTATATTTTGAAAACAGGTCTATCTAACATCATTATAATTATTTATAACTTTTGTTTCAGCCAGTGTCATGGGAGGGTGTCGCTGCACTTACCGTAACTGCTCTTTGCGAACAGATGGCAAAACTCATATGTTCCACTACCCCGTGTTTGACAAAGTTCGTTGTCACCAATGGCTCACTAATGCACATAAATTAGAATTTCTCAATTTGAAAGTGTCACAGCTAAAGAATAGAGTGGTATGCCAACATCATTTCAAACATGACAACTTTATGAACTTTAAGGTTTGTTTATAATTTTTATTTAAATTATAAAACTGTAATAGTAACTGCATAATGTACTAATATATAGTTACGGTAACTTTTTTTAAATCACTTAATAATGACAGCACTATTTAATGCTTAATTTTTTTATCTTATTTTGCAGTCTTAGAGTTTCCTGGAATTAATGATCTGTATTAATTAATATCATTTTTATTTCAGAAAGACAAACTTATATTTGACGCAGTACCTACAGAAGATGGACCTTATTGTGATTCTAGTCAGTTAGATGAAACTAAAACTGAACGAGAGGAGTCAAAAGTGTTTAGCATATCTCTTGATGATATTGAAAATGAATATTTGACCATAGTAGATAAGAAAGCAAACTTTTCAGTCAAATATGGAGATTTCTTAACAAACTGTGATTTAATGGACTTGGATTCATTAAATTCACTAAACCAGATAGATGATAACAACCAGATTGCTATAAAGGGCCTCTGTGAATTAGCAGCAAATCCGATTGTCCCTAAAGACCTGATTCTTTCTAAAAGACCTGTTAAAAGGGTGCAACCTCTCACACGCAAAAAAGCAGGGAAGCATTTTGGAAACTCCTATAAGAAAGATACAATAATTCAAGGTAATCTTACAATAAACCATGATAACACTGTAGACATCAGTAAACTAATTGAAACACCACGTACAGAAAAAGACCAAAACTCATTGAACATTGTACTTAATGTGTCTCATGTGCCAGTTGAATTTGAAGGCACAAAATCAAATCACAAAATTCAGGAAAATATAAATCAATCAATTGATGTAAAAGTACCGGATGAATCAAAACTATTAAATGATCAGTTGTTTGATGTAAAAGCATTTGACGAATCAAGACTATTGAATAATGATCAATCATTTGATGTAAAAGTGTTGGATGAAACAAAACCATCAAACAGCAATGCTGACAGAAGTTTAATAAAGGAAAGGAAAAAGATTAGGATTATATCTGAGAAAAAGATCTCTGAGCCTGTGCCGCTAATTGGAAAACTAGAACCAGTTTCACCTACTAGAATTTTAACTTTCCCAAATAAGAAAAGGTTTTTCAATCCAAATCCAATAGTAACACTAGAGATTCCAGAAGCACCAATTATTAATAGTAATACAGAGACGTCACTTATTGAGACAGACACATCAAAAGATAACATTATTTTGGAAAAATTTGTATGTGAACCTATGAATATCATTAGTAGTAGAAAAGATAATGTTTCTCCTCAGGAAATAAGAAATGATGTAATTAATATAATTTCCAACGAGGTTTTACCTAATAATGCTCCTCAAAAAACTAGAAGTGATATAATAAACAAAAGTCCTAACAAGGTTTCACCAAAAACTTCATTGTTAAGAAATAAGATACCTCCAGAAAGAGTGGCTGCAATAGCAGAAAAAAGAAAATTTAATATGAAACTAAGAGATATAATTGAAGATTGTCTAGACAAATTAGACGAACCAGATAAATCAGATTGTGCTAAAAGAAAACTGTCTCCTAAAACAAAAATAATGCAAAGTGAAAAGCAGCAAGTTGGTTCTTTTCTTGCTAAAGATCCAGAGCTGCCTAGTGTCCAAGACTATACTATTGCTTACTTAGAAGCTAGAATGAAAAAGATGGAAGATAATTTACTTAACAAAATAGAAGAAAACTCCCAAAAAATAGTGGAGTTAAAACAAACAGTTGCACCATCATGTGATAAGAAAAATGTCCACACACAGACAACATCGGTTAGTGAAGATGTACATAAAAGACAGCTTTATCAAGAACTATCTAAATATTTAAGTCAAGAGGCAAATAGTTTTATATATGAAGAACTTTTCATAAATAAATATACTAAAGATGTGCCGAAAGGCTCCACTACTCCAAAACGACGCAAACGCAGGTGATGAATGGTGTTGTAAATAAGATTATGCACTTGTTAAATATACATTTTAATTACATTATATTTATAATCGCTTTGTTTCTGCATCATTTCACTTTTACCAGACTTTTACCGATGTTGTCTCCTCTAAATAATCCTATAAAAGCATCAACGGCTGATTCAAATCCCTCAGTAATATGTTCTTTGTACTTTAGTTTTCCTTCTTTTACCCATTTCAAGTTTTGATTTATACCTTCAATTGTGCGATCGGCATATCTGTTAACCATGAACCCTTCAATTTTTAACTGTTTACCGACGATGAAAGTTTGAAGTATTGTCGCTGAAAACATAAAAGAGTTTAAAAAAAAATTAAGACTAAAAATCATTAGTTTTTTTATTAATGTGGAACTCACCTTTCCGCTTTTCAGGATCGGTTTCATTATAACTTGCAATGGCTCCACAGACGGCGACTCTGCCGAAGTGGTTCATCTGCGACATGACTGTACTACTGATTTCCCCGCCAACATTGTCAAAGTAGCAATCTACGCCTTTTGGAGCGGTTTCTTTCAGGAATTTTGCTAGATCTGTGGTTTTATAGTTGGCTGCATCGTCAAAACCTAGTTCTTTGACCAGCCATTCGCATTTTTCGTCAGTGCCAGCGAATCCAATAACTCGACATCCTATAAACATATAGTCAGTTAAAAGTCGCAGACTAACACTAGGTGATTGGAAATATTCCTTGATGTAGCCAGGTTAGGACGAAAATTTAGGACAAAATGTTATTACCCAGGATCTTAGCAATTTGCCCGACGTGCGAGCCCACTGCGCCCGCCGCACCTGACACTACCACAGTCTCCCCGGCCTTCGGTTGGCAGATCTCGGTAAAGCCTAAATAAGCAGTGTTCCTGTAATAAAAACAAAGATAAACAACCGCAATTTTAGAGTAGGTCCCAAAAAAATTACGATCCTCACCCCACTCTCCCACAGACTCCTAGGGCCAATGATACTGGCAAATCTCCGAAGTCGGGTAATTTGTGAAGATACGGTTTTTGCCCACAGAATTTCTCATTTTCAGGTGTCGTGACTGTGTGGGTTCTCCAACCGAAATGTCCCATAACCCATGATCCTACTGGGTACTCAGGATTTTTACTTTCTATCACTCTGAAAATAAAAAAATTATACTTCACTCTAGGTACCAATGACCTCAAATCTCTTTTTCATCTTATTCGAAACATTCATATTGTTTTAATATGTAGTCAAAGTACATTCATAGATGATAATTATCAATTAAAAAGGTACTAACTTCGCAATTTGGCCGCCAATCATATCACAAGGGAAGGTGGCGCCGATTTTCACGCGTTGGTAAGGATCAACACTGATATATGCTGCTTCAGCGAGGAATTCTGTAATAATTATCTATTAAATAGAGAATCGATTACAATGAGGCTGGCATAATAATATGCAGAAAAAAAGCTTACCATTTTCTTGTAATTCAGGAAGAACTTCTTCAACAATTTCAAAATCACTTTTCTTAGGTTCTCCTACAAAAGGATTTAGAACCACGTATTTCTTTCCGATGACCATTGTGATTAATATAGCTTACAATATTGTTTCCACGCTTTAAATAGCACAAATTAGTTAAGTAAACGACACAAACACTGTTTTGTAGTGACACTGCTGAAATATCTACTTTACCGGTTTTATTTTTAACAAACACTATTTTGTACCTTATTTCTTTCACTTAAAGTCTATTTATTAGGTTTTGTAAAATATGTCCAATAAGCACTCCAGACTTTTTATTTATTTATTTATTTATTTATTTATTTATTGTTAGGAGAACCAACAGCTATAATAAATGAATAACAGTTGTATATGAAACATACAGCCAATTATTATTATTCGTACTTGTTATCTGTTTGATAATAGTTGGAGGCCTTGGATGATACCTCTATGACTTGCAGAATTATTAAATAAATGTACAACAGCGTACCTATTTGAGAGTATAAAAGTAACTATTGAACTGTTTTTTAATTAAAATCTTGTAGGTAGGTACTTAGTTATTACTCTAAGGTAGGTACCCATCTGGTTGTCATTATTTAATGTTTATGTAGAACCTAATACTTAACTTATTATTTAATAGTTTGTAATTCATAGATAAAATCGTATGCTTCATAGATATTTTTATGTATAGGTATTTTTGTTATCTGTTTATATAATATATCTATGGCGGGAAATTTAATTTATAAGTCTACGTTCTCTGGCGTTTTCGTTGGTAAATATTTTGGTATAATGTATTAGGTTACTGGGAACCCGACCTGAACAGTTCACTTAATTGGGAAAAAATAAATTTTTATCGGCATAATATTATGGTAATTTCAAAACCGTCAAACAGTCACGGAACAGCTTGTTTAAAAAGTTTATGTAAGTTTTGTATTTTAAATATATCTTTTTTGTATAAAAATAATAAGCTTTGAATTCGTATTATTTTAACAAAACTAAAGCTGGCACTCTGGCAAGGGCTATGTAGTATGCTGCGCGTCGTAGGCCACAGACAGATCGCTACGTGTGCTACGAATGCTACGACCCTTACTACGCCTCTTTAGCCTCCTTAGCTACCCTGTGCGCCAGTTACGAGTGGTGCTACGAATGGGCTACGACCCTTACTACGCCTTAGCTACGCTACCCGACTCGCCAGTTACGAGTGCTACGCCGCTACGCACCAGCTTATAGAAGGACACGGAAGGGAATTAACTTTTTGCGTAGTGAGAGAGATGGATCTATTTAATCACATTATTTACACCTCTACGTATCCGTCATCTGGCGTCTTCCGTCATCCTTCGCTTTAAAGTGACTTATAGTGTATCTATGTATAGTGACAGTTGAAAGGTAGAAAGGTACAACTGGTTTTTATTTGCAATAACGTTTTTAATGTTATTTTATAATAAGAATGTCCCTATAAAATTAATAAAATTAGGCCATTATAATATTTCATTGAAATATATTGCTTTGATGTGCGGCACATGAATGTCCCTGTATCTTTATAAAAAACATTTATTGTATTGAAAATGGGAAGGCACCAAAGTAAGGACACTGAGAAAAGGGACAGCGTGAAACTGTAAGTCCTTAGTTGCCTATTGCTGTTCATAATATTCGTTCGAGATTCGGCTGAAGAAGTTACAAAATTAGATTTCGTCTTACCTACGAGCTATTAACATTCTACGCTAGCTAATATATAGGGTGTCAAGGACATCGACACGAAGCCGGTTACCATGGATTTCAGAACATGATTCTGAAACAACGCAGGGGGGTTCCGAATCATGTACTGAATCCGTCGTATAGGTATACCCAGAGATTCGATATAAATCGATGGGTACACGTATTTTAGTCTAATCAGTTGGGAAGGCAGTAGAGACACAGATGAATACAGATGGTTCACTCCGCAAAATCATTTAAATAAGAAGCGACTCTTGCTACAACACAATAAAGTGCAATTCCGGTCGCACAAAAGTTACCTCTCTTTCTATCGCGTAACTCTTATATCTTCTGACTATGTAACACTCACTGAATTGGAGTAAACCATATGTGTTCATCTGTGATAGAAATCGTTAAGAGGGTTCATCCTAAAAGTTGGCAACGTCGCAAATAACTGTCAAATATTTACCTGTTTTGATTCTTAGAGCAATATTACAAGAATATTACTGAATAGAAATAAGAAATGTGGCTAACTAGCGAACCAGAATAATAATAATAATGAATTGCAATTATAACATTAAATTTGATATTGCACCCATTTTAGGTGTAAAAAACGCATTTGGAAAGTTTTCAAATATTTGTTTACATCCAAAACTAAACATTCGGTGTTACGATATTTAATTATTGCATTTCATAATCAATATCCTAGTTCGTTAGTTAGCCACATTTTTTATTTTCACACAGTAATATTGCTAAATTAATCAAAACAGTGAAATATTTGACATCTATTTGCGACGTTGTCCACCTTCAGAATAAACGCTCTTAACTTCAAATTGCACTTACTGCACGCCTCTCCACTAAAATGTCTATACCTACAACAACCAGTGGAGGGGCGTGCAGTTTTATAGTAAGCGATGTCTAGCACAACCAGGATTCACCAGACGTAAGAGACTAATTTGGCTGTAAACGTACCTAGGTACCTATGTCTAGTTTACACATAAATATTTTAATATTTTTCAGCGATAAAAAAGAAAGTAAACCAAAAGCGACTGCGCCATCTATATCATATTTTACATTGGTATAGTTATTTTTTTTATTGTATATTTAATTTGCAGTAACATTGCTGATTAAATGTTTAGTTCTTGTAGTTCAAAATTGAATAGTAGAATGCACTAGAATAGTGTGACATTCGAAACTCTTTGTAGCGCTTTATAGTCCAATTTATTTCCAGTACAGATTTTCGTCAAAGATGGATAGACTTTTGATATCTATATCAATAATAGCATCGTTTATCGCCGGAGCTACGTTGCCATTTGCAATAACCCTGGTTGCGAATGTGTTTCAAAACATGATTGCATACGACAAGGCGGTCCAATCAGGGGCACAGGATGGCGAAGCCTTTCTACTGAGTATGCACAATTTTGGTGTCATGTACTCTTGCGTTGGTGTTGTGCTGTTTTTTTGTGCATATTTGGGATCTGCACTTATGAATGTTACGGCTATAAATCAGGTAGGTAAATGGTGAATTTAGTTCAGTACCATCTTTAATTAATAAGTACCTATTGCAATTTATATTTACCTACTCCGCCCTTATCGCCCGAAAGCCAACTTATACTTCCGACAACTTGGAAAAACTTATGGTTATCGGAAAAGTGCATGGTAAGAGACCCAAAGCACAGATAATATAATACTACCCCAAAGGAAGGAGCGTAGCCTATAGGCACAGAGTAAAGAAACGGACAGAGGGTAAACTTTTAAAAAGCTTGCAAAATTTATACCGATTTTGGTAGGGTTGGCACAGGACGATAAAGTTAAGTAAACAAAACGAATCAGCTTAAGTGTTTTAATTTATAAACATAATTATTCAATCACTAGTAGATCGGTAGGTATGACCTACGTATTTCATAATATAAACACCAATCATCTGGCATTAATTGTAAAAACAATATTCTCAAATAGTCGTTATTATTTTTGCTCTTGAACACACCGTTTACGAGATAGGTATGTACCTATTCAGTGCCACGTACTAAAAAACCATTAAACCATTTACGATCAATACCAAAACTTTGTTGCAATCCCGGGTTGACTTTTTTCTCGATGTTGAGGTATGAGGTATTTATCTACCACATTAAGAAAAATAAATAAAAAATTCATCTTACTACTTACTCGTAACTAGTGGAAGATTTGGGATAATTAAAAAAAAATGTGTTTTTATTCCTAGTAGTATTGTTCATACACAGTGTAGTAAACAACCATTTTTTTTTTTTCTAATCTATTAAAAAAGTGTAGCACACAGTTTAAAACACAACGACGCGCGACGCGTACAGCCTTGTGCGATGCAAATTGCAACTAGCCAAGCCGGTATGAACAGTGCTGCCAGCTGGGTTGCCAAAAGTTACCAGAAAAGAAAAAAAAAGTAACATATAGTGTGAAAAATAACCTTTCTTTCATATTTTTTTCCAGTAGTAAGATTAAAACTTGAAAGATAGTTGTTGGTTGTAATAACTCACAGAAATATGGATAATTTAATGTTTTCCATTTAAGTTACATTTACCTTTTACGTTTTTAAGTTAAAAAAGGACATACATATACTGTAATTTGCAAGTAAAATAAAAAGGATGGAAATTTACCTAACCTACCGATTGAAAAAATCTTTCAAAACAAAAATACAAACTTCTAGCGACAAGCACGAACGAACTCGAACAAGAATGAATCATCCGATTGCGAGCGAGTAACCGAGACGAGACGCTTTCCACTTTGGTAATTTGTGATTTGGAATTTGGTATAGTACTAGAGAGAAGGACTTGTTTTTAGGAGTGCACTCACTGCCTTACGAACGAAGCTTTGCGTTACGTGTCATGTTGGTTTCATGTAAGAAATAAAAATGTATTTCTACATTTTCCGCAAAATCACCTAAAAATAAACCTTTCGAGTCGTGTAACCTAGAAGTAACCTGAAGGAGTTAAAAATCACCAAAAAGGTTACAAAAGTAACCTTCTGGCAACACTGGGTATGAAACCGTTTCTCTTCATACGAGACGAAGCAGCCAGTTGTTTTGTTCGCACACACGCGCATCATGCTTGTAGTAGTGTACGAGAACTGAGAACCTATCATAGCGCGGTTGTATGAAGCTTACTTTCTGTTCCGTTTCTTTACTCATGTGCTATATAGGTACGACACGAGACGGTCTGGGCAAGCTAAAAATCGCAACAAATGGAGGGAGATCGTTTCGGTCGAGAGGGAAAAATTTAGTCGGGCACATCACGACGCTCAGCAGTTATCATTTTGTTTATTATTATGCCTCATTTACATTCAGCTCCTCGCGCTGCCGGCAATAATTCCCTAAATACTGCCGTACAGTTCGCGGCAAATAACTTTGCCGCTCTGAAGTTACGCTGGCATGCGCGCCACTGTTTTATAAGGAAGATTGACTACTGCGCAGTCATTTGTATCCTACTTCAGAGCGGCAAAGTTATTTGACGCGAATTGTAGCAGGATCGAGAGAAGTATCATGTTTACATTCTCGTACTGTCCACTTCCCTGCCCACTGCCGTGGAAGTGAGATGAGTGTAAATGGGGTATTGATAAGTTAGGTACACCGATTAGTGATTACAGACTGTACACTAGGTAAGTACCGACAAGCGTTTCATGCATGTCATAAAAAGTCAACTATTTCCAGGTTTATAAAATCAGAGAAGAATATTTAACAGCAGTGCTGAATCAAGACTTCGCGTATTTTGATCTTAATGCAACTGGAGATTTTGCATCTAAAATGGCTGAGTAAGCATATATTTGTTAGATTGAATTAACCTAACACAACGCTATAAATTCCCGCGACCTAGAATGTTAGCAGCATGAATCTCGATTAAAAACTGATTTCATACTAATCTCTACTCAAACCTATTTTTATTCAGTCGACCATTGTTCTAGACTCTGTCTTTTGATCATTCTTCCAGAGACGTCATAAAGTTAGAAGAAGGTATAGGCGACAAGGTTTCGGCATTCGTGTACAGTCTCACCACGGCCCTCGGCTGCATACTCATGGCGATGCTGAAGGGTTGGAAACTAGCGCTCCTGTGTCTCACCACGACTCCTGTCACCTTCTTGCTGGTCGGCTTGACTGGGCGAGTACGTGGTGTATCCGACAGTACTCGGCCGTAAATGTGACACATCGACGTGACGACGATCAACAAAAAGTTTCTTAAACTCAAAGTGTCATATTTACTCCCGGTTACTGTACTTGTCTTGTAAAGAAAAGAAAAAAAAAAAGACATTAAAACAATTTTTAAAGGCAAGGTAAGAATTCACTGACTCCTGCGCTAGTAATAACTGTGTTGCAGTGCAGGAACCAGTGTCCTCCCGTAATAATAAGACACAACTCTTTGTTTTATGATACTTAATACAACAAAAAAAGGAAGAGACTTTTCACTTTTAAAGAGATGATCAAGATTTATACAAAAGAGAACAAAAACAAAATTAAATTAATAGAAAATAAACAAAAAAAAAAATATAAATAACATAACACGGTACTACTATTGCGCGATAATATGCTTGTTAGTGTATATGTGTATGAATGAGTTTGCCTGTCCGAATTGATTGTAGGTTTCTCTAAATAACCTTTTAAAGGGGGTGAACGGGGCGTTAAATTTGAAACAAAAACCACGCGGCCGAACTCGCGGGCAAATTGCTAGTTATTAGTATTACTAATTATGTTACGTAAGTGACCACTTTTAGTAGATTTTGTACTGTTTCGTAGTCAAGCGACTTCAGCCAGATGACGCAAATGCCTACTTAAATTGATTGTTGTCTGTAGCTGTAGTCTTCTTCAATGTCCTCAAGAGTTATATTCTTTGCCCTAGCCCTTCGTTTGTTTTACGGAATACGGAATTATGTTTTAGGAGTCAAACTCAGACATTGATTCGTTGCCTGCCGATTATGATTCGATAATGGTACTTATTCGAATTATTATGTAGGTCCTCCTATCAAATAATAGCACTTTGTAGTGTTTGAAGTGAGTAGAGTAAAGAGTCACTACTCTACATATCCTAATATTAATATTACGTCTACTTAGATAGCAGATCGCCTGTATAAACAAGAGGCGCTTGAGACAGGTCGGGCTAGTGCCATCGCTCAGGAAGTACTGAGCTCCATACGAACGGTATACTCCTTTAATGGCCAGAACAGAGAACTCGAGCGATATAAGAAACCACTGGCTGCTGCTAAGAAGATTTACATAAAGAAAGGTAAGATCATGAAAGAATGTTTCAATATAACGTAGGTATGGTATTAACTCATATTCTTTCCTTTACAGAATTTTTTACAGGACTATCAATGGGATCTCTGTTCTTCTGCGTTTTCTGCTCGTATGCCTTGTCGTTCTACTTCGGAATATACCTCGTAATAAACGACCCTGAAAACTATAACGCAGATGTTATGTTTTCGGTAAGTTAAGTTCCATACATTTGTCCCATGTGTATTATAATTATAATACACGAAATGTAGGTCTAAAAGAACCTGAAAGAAATCGCGTTTTGCAGGTATTCTTTGGTATAATGACGGCTCTTGGAAACTTCGGCATGGTGGGTACCCTAGTGCGATCGTTTGGCCTGGCCCGAGGCGCTGGGGCCCAGATATTCCACCTCCTGCGAAACGTGCCTACCATCAACCCCCTGCTAGACCGCGGGTTTAGACCCGCTGAAGCTCAAGGAGCCATTGAGTTGAAGAATGTGGTGTTCCAGTATCCGTCTAGACCGAATGTGCTTGTAAGTACTACACACGTTCGGTATTATGTATTTATAGAGCCACCAATGGAGATCAGAGCTGTAAATACAGAAAAGTATGAACTAGGACTTTTTCGTATCAAAAAACATGAATTGTGTCAAATTGAGAACACATAGCTAAACTAAGCGTTTATTTAATATATTGAGTTTACGAAACTTCATGTTAGAGAAGTAAAAACTGTGTACATAAAGCTTGACTTTGGATGCGAAGCTTCAATAGAGCCCCCGTTATATAAATTATCAAAAAAGCTTAGATCTGCAGCATACCGATTTAACTGATTTAGAGACAGCCCGTTTAGTATAGATAAGTTATTTTCATAGTGTGATGTCGTACGGTATTCTGTTGTGGGGAAATGCCACCGATATGCAGACAATTTTTATTTTACAAAAAGGGCAATTCGCTCAATTTATAAATTAAGTCTTAGACACTCATTGAAACAGATTAATATAATGCCTTCTCTGTTATGAAAATATTTTGTATGAACAAAAATTATTAAACTGTTTAATAAATTCAGTGATATCGATAACATAAATAGGTACTAGGAGCAAACACAAATTTGTTGTTCCTACAACCAGGCTCAAGAAAATACTTGTTAGATGCCAATGTATAGGTACGTTTATTTAATAAATTTCCGAGCCACATTTAAGAACAAAGCCTTAATAAATTCAAATCTCTTATAAAGTGAAAGCTATGCCAGAAAGCCTTTTATACTGTTAAGTTCTGACTTGAGCTGCACGATAACTGACAAATGCGTGCACTGACTGGACAAGTCTACTTAATCTGTGTGCTTCTTTCCTCAAAAGACCATATCAGACACCAATCTACCTTCATGGTCTATGATCTATGATCTGACCAAGATTTTGTCTTAAATTTAAAGATTCTGTGGCCTCTGAGTTTGTATCCAGCCTTTCTTCTCAGAGTAGTCACTAAGGAAACGCCGACTTAATCAAGATTTTAAAATAAGATTGACATAAAAAAAAAATGCGTATTTTGTATTTATTGTATTTTAAAATTGTGCAAAAAATTTACATAATAAACATTTATCATAGAATTTCTACAATTTCGTTGTTATTGCTTTTATTTTTTTATGAATTTTGGCGCAGCATAGTCTGGACATATTTTTATCAGCCAATTTCACTTCTTTACAGGTGTTAAAAGGCGTAAGTTTGACTGTGAAACGTGGACAGTCCGTCGCTCTTGTGGGGCACTCGGGATGCGGCAAATCCACTATCATACAACTCATATCCCGATATTATGATGTCGTCAGTGGCAGTGTGAGTAGGTATTTCGATAGGATACTTTTCTTACCAAAGAAACGATGAATGGCCTGTGTGAAAGATGACATCTATCGCTAGAAAGGGGGTGACTATCGAGACGACGACTATAGAGAAGTTTGGAAGAAAAATACATGTTGCGCCGACCTTAACACTTTCGACTCCACCCCCTTTTCATAGAACTCATATGCCATGGCACCAAATATATTGGAAGTGAACCCTCGGGGAGGGTTGCCGGCACTGCGTTTGCGCTAAAGTAAACCGGAAACCGCGCTTGTACAATCTTTTCTTCTACCCATCCTTGATTATGCTGATGCCAGCTATCTTGACCTTTCTCAAGACCTACTCGATAAACTCGAGAGGCTTAATTTTTTTGTATAAGGTTTATGTACCAGCCCATTGTATATTTTGTAGTGTATTACTTTTTTCTTTTTGTAATGTATAATCTGGTGTACAATAAAGTATATATAAATAAATAAATAAAACCAGCAGTCTTCGTACAAACTAGGTGTGTCTGGACAATATAGACGTGCGTGACCTGTCGGTGCGATGGCTGAGGTCGCAGATCGGCCTGGTGCGACAAGAGCCCGTGCTGTTCAACAACACGGTGCGGGAGAACATCCGCTACGGTCGCGAGGACGCTACTGATGCGGAGATAGAAGCTGCGGCGGAGCAGGCTAACGCTCACTACTTCATCACCAAACTGCCTAAGGTATTAAGCAATGATTTTTTTGTAAATATGTAAATTTCTGACAACCAGAAGATCGCGGGTAAGAACTGGTTCAGACTCGCTCAGACCAGGGTAGCATAGCATAAAAGAGAAGAGGCCTATACTTAGTAGTAGCCTATAGTACACGGAACAAGGCTGCCAATGATGATGATCAATCTCCATTTACTTAAAGTCCTAGGTTCGAAGTCTTCTCTCATTCTTTCCCAATATTCCTTGCGGGTTAAAGTGTTTTCCGTGAGCCGGACCAAATGTGTCCATTCCTAGCTAGACCAGAAAGTTTCTAGACGCGGTTCAGCGCCCCCCTGGACATTCCTGGTGACTGATTCGAATCCTACTCTTGCTCTGTATGAGGATTTTCACATGGAAAAATAAGAAGACAAAATTGGAAGGCGTAGAGCATGGAGGTTGTTCATAAAATACCTATAGCACTACTAGGTTATGTTGGCGCGTGACAGAATAAACAGAACTAACGCCACCATCTTGTTTTTTTTAAATAAATTTCAAGTAACATTTCACAAAATAATTGCACAAGCCAGAAGATCCTTGTAGGCTGTTCAGTGTACCTATTTGCTTGCTTCTGATAAGGCCACTGAAGAAAAAAAAATGAAACGCTTATGATTACTACGTAAACTTTAGGGCTATGATACGCTGGTAGGCGAGCGGGGCGCGTCGCTGTCGGGAGGTCAGAAGCAGCGCATCGCGATTGCGCGTGCGCTTATCCGTGAACCTCGCCTTCTATTGTTGGATGAAGCTACCAGCGCACTGGATACCGCATCTGAAGCTAGAGTGCAACTCGCATTGGATAAGGTCAGCTGAATTTACCCTCGTGCAGACTGGCGCAACGCGACAGCGCTCAGCTAACAAAACAATTTCTAAGAAAACTTGTCGCGTCGGCTCAGTTTGCACGAGGCTTAAAGTTATCTAAGAATATAGTACAAAGGGGGTGGTAACTAAGTAGGAAAACAAAAGTATTAAGCAATAAGATGATAGAAGCAATTATAATGTCCATAAACTCTCAGGCAGCGGAAGGCCGCACGACGGTGGTGGTGGCTCACCGACTGTCCACTATCAGGAGGGTGGGCCTCATCTACGTCATGGATGGCGGCGAGGTGGTGGAGACGGGCACCCACGACGAGCTTATGGCCAGCCAGGGACATTACTACGACATGGTGGGGTTAGAGCAGCCCAAGAATATTGAGGTCAGAGAAGGTGTGGTTCCTTGGTCTTATGTGTTTTGGAGCCGATACTGTTATTATTGAGCTTTAGCGTGAAGTCTTCTAAAACATCGTCAGGCGTATACAGATGTCATTTCCCCTACGCCGTGTCTAGATTCTTGATATGCAATTATATATAATATGTAAACTGATGTGATCTTTTCGAAACGGTCACTACTGTTTAAAAATACTCCGAGTTAGAGGCATTAAAAAGTTTTAATAACTTTTGCCTCCGTTATTGGTCAGATACTTCGTCAAAATTGTCATGTGAGCCCTGTATACTTTTTGCTCCGCTTCTCGTCTCGTATCTCTGTCTACCTGCAGGGGGCGCGATAATTTGATGATTCTATTGTGTAATACTGCAGATCATGTAATACGCAGAGAGGAGTCTAAAGTATCAGAATACGACGGTGCCGAAGTATTGACTGTGGTAGGTATACTATAAAATATTTATTAATACTTGGCTCTATCTACGCCTATTTTAGTTGTCATCATAACTATCTCTGCTCAGTAAATCTACATTCAAATCACTAGTTTGTAATCAATTAATATCCACAACCGTTCATACGATATTAGACACAAAATAAACAGAATAGGATTTAAATCCGCTTACTAATGTTTTCAAGCCTTTGGAAGACGAAAATCGAGCAAAAGTACCGCACCTGTCTTTTTGGCGTGTACTTGCCATGAACTCTAAGGAATGGAAGTGGTTGGCGGTAGGGACGCTGTGCTCCATCATCATCGGTTTCTCTATGCCGCTTTTCATTGTGGTCTTCGGGGATTTGTTCGGTGTGCGTGACTTTTTTTATTATAATTCTCTTGTTTAAGTAGCTAGCATTTTGTGAAGTATTCTTTTGCCAAAATGTGTTGTGTGAAGTGGAACATAGCAGGCACGTGGGATATTTCAGTTTGGTCCTCATATGGTAGCATCACTCACCATCAGGTGGTCCACCCACCTGTTTGCTAGAAAAAAGCTGGACACATTGTGTTCGGGTTTGAAGCATTTTATTAAAGGGGCTTCCAAAAGATCTGTCTATCCGCAGTATTATTCATAGAAAGAAGAGATAATATGAAGAAAGTAGTAAATATCTTCCTCATTGCTGTTAAGTCAGTAAAAAATTTGATGTTATTTTTTCACCAGCTGTAACTTCCTACTGTATTAAATTAGACTGCAAAATGTTTAACTGGAATTTTTCGATATATCTTTCAGTCCATGTCAGATCCTGACCCAAATAAGTTAATGGAGAAAGTGGAGAAAGTATCCATAGTGTGCATATTTATTGGATTAATCATGGGCACCTCGAATTTGTTAGAAGTGAGTTTATTAGCCTTCTTACTTAATTAAATAAATAAAAAACTTTATCGCCATGTTCTTTGTTATTGATTTTCAATTTGAATTTCACAAAATTTATTTTGAAATGAAATGGCAATTAAAAGGAAATTGCATGCTATCTACAAAAAGCAAAAGATTTTATCAATTAATATTTATACGTGATTATATAGTTTAGTGATAAACCGACCTATTACCGGGTTAGCATATTGGTCATGATTGCAATGCAAGTCACGATACATTTTTAGTTAAGTACTATTGTTTCACGGTTATTCATTATACTAGGTACAACTTAATGTGCCTAGACAATGGGTGCTACTATTTCCTCGCATTGGGTGGGTCTTGTATGTTTTATTAATGTCGACCGTATTAATCCAGTCTAAACGTCGAGCATGCGTCCTCGCTGCATGCTTGCGTGCATTCGAAAGCAAATGTTCACGACCATTTAATGGGTGTTTGATCAAAACACATTTTATATTTCTATGATATTAAAACATAGCTCCACGAGGATGTACACATGGTTTTCCATTTACATTAATCCTGAAGGCGCTATCATTCGGAGTGGCCGGCGCGAATTTGACCGAAAGGCTCCGAACTCGAATGTTCGAGCACTTGCTGCAGCAGCATGTGGGGTTCTTCGACGAGCGAAGAAACTCCACTGGCGCCCTGTGTGCCAAGCTGTCTTCTGAGGCCGCTTATGTACAAGGCGTGAGTATACGAGAAGTACAACAGTCTTAGTGCCCAACTAGAAGAATAATGGCGGATGTGGTTTAAAAGCTCCTTCAGAAGGTGGACCGAGGAACTAGTAGGTTGCGGGAATCAGCTGGATGCAGGACTGAACCAGTCGTTGTTCTTGGGGCTGGCCTATGTCCACCTGTGGAAATCTTTCGGCGGAATGATGATGATAGTTTCCGACATCCACGCGGGCGCAGCAGCGGGCAAAAGTAACTTTGTTTTATAATTCGTATTTTTTTATTTTATTATTTAGAACATGCTACTTTAATTAAGTATGTGAATGTCGATGTCGTGTACACCTGCAATTAGTCTCTACATCAAACCATACCAGCTATAACGTTTACTAATTTATGTAAAATGTTGCAAGATGCGGTTTCGAGGTGGGTGTTTTAGGGTGCGAGGTTGTGGGTTCAAATCGGGGCAAGTACCAATGTGACTTTTTCAATTCATATGTACTTTCTGAGTTTATCTTGGACATTACTGACATCGGTGAAGAAAAACATCGTGAGGAAACCTGGACTTATAGTTAATATAAGTCTGAAATCGCCAACCCGTCTTAAGCAAGCGTGGTGATCAATGCTCGTGCCTTCTCTGTATGAGAAGAGGCCTTTGCCCTGCAGTGGGACAGTAACAGGCTGATATTATTATTATAATGTAAAATGTTTATACGGGTTGGGTTTAGAAACGTGCCGCCTCGCTAGAAAGAATTTGAGGCTATTTCGGGGTCCTAAAGGGTTTGCCGGAGCCTCTTTAAAAAAAAAAAATTTTAGGTTATTAAAGTAAATATTGGCTACATTGTACTTCATGGACCGCGTGTGAGAAGCTTCAGTTTTTTGCGTATAGATGAATTCAAGTAGTACGCTTCGCGAAGCGTGAGCCTAGCGAGCTTTAGACTTGGGGCACCCCCGGCTCGGACAGATTAGGTTCGAAGGGGATGGCGGGGTCTTTGTTCGATCACTCGCTGTCGGAGTCGGGGTGGCCCAAGTCCCAACACATCTTGACTTACCTACTAAAAAGGTAATGAGACGGTGAGACCTTATGATGCAAGAGCGAGCGAAGGGAGCTCGGGACTTGGGCATCAAAACTCGGACAGGTTAGGTTCCTTTAAACCCTGCAGACAGAAATAGGTCGACTAAACTTTACTTAAAAAAAAAAAATTGGTACCATTTTTTATTTTTTTTATTTCACCTTGACTTTCGAGACGTTTGTCCTTGACCTTTGACCTTGAAAATGTATCTCCTATGAACTGGTGGGTAGGGAATGATTTGCCCTCTTCCTCTCTCCTCCCTTCCATCTCCCTTACATTTCATTTATCAACATCTATGAGATTTACGTCTATGTATCTCCGGCGGGCGGGGAGGAGTAGGGGGTTTACTAACCCTATCGAAGCGGCATGTTTCTAAACTTTAACAATAGATTTAGATAGACTATAATATTAGAGAAGACTTAGAACATATCAGCTTTATGTTAAGCTCAATCAGTTTGGGTGAGACGATTAATTCGGAGTTATAGTATTTCAGTTTTCGTCCTAATGTAGTCGTGTATCATTCGCAGGCGACGGGTCAGCGGATTGGCATATGCTTGCAAGGCTTCGGCTCCATCAGCCTGGCACTAATACTGGCCATGTTCTACGAGTACCGCGTAGGTCTGGTCGCGTTCTGCTTTCTACCAATCATCGTCTTCATAGTATACCAGCAGATTAAGGCCACCAGACAAGAATCTTTTGGAAACGCATTGGCGTTAGAAAATAGCACTAAGGTGAAAACTTACCTATGCGTAAATATTAGCCAGCTTTTTAAAGATAAAGGGAAGGACTAGATTCTGTTGCTCATTCTCGTATTTAAAAACGTTCGAAATCTAGTCGCTAAAAACATGTAAAAAATATACGAATTTTTGACAGATTTTTGTTACAGAGATTAGAATGCGACCGTTTATAAAATACGGGAATTGCTCCTCTGGGTGTTATGGCGCTACTAGAGACAGACCTATTTCCAGCAGTGAACTGTAATAGGCTGAGTTATAAAAAAGGTAGTTCCACTCCCGAGCTGTAGTTAAACACGATAAATGATTCCCAAAACGTTCTTAGGTAAAGTTATCAGATAATGATGTTCGTCAGATAGCCATAGAGGCAGTCTCCAATATCCGCACAGTGGTGTGCTTGGGCCGGGAACAGCTGTTTGTCCGTGAGTACGCGCGGCAACTATCACCGGCGCTGAAGGGTGCGAAGAAGGCCGCGCACTGCCGCGGTCTCGTCAACGGACTCTCGCGCTCCATCTTCAACTTCATCAATGCCACTGCACTGACATACGGTGGACAACTCATTGTGTCGGAAGGCGTCCGCTACGAGCATATCTTAGTGTGAGTCCTAGTAAATAAGGGTTATAGGAACTAGCTATTGGAAGACCAAAAATATTATTCACCAAGGCGATGTAGATGGCGAAAGTCAAGACTTTCCATTTTCTCCTACAGTTATGGATCTACCCATTCACTGATGATATTAATCTGTAGTTCTGAAACAATCTAAGATCCCTCGGTTCTCGTATATGACCCCGGAGTTCCGAAAACCACCAACGTTCGTTGGTGTTGCTTGTTAGAAGTGAAGTATATTCTTTCTGCGCCATCCTTGTTGAGTTTTTAATCGGGTTTATCAGAAATGTTTATTTGCTACCAGAGACAATATAAGGCCGGAATGTAGGAAGCATCGATTAAAAAACATATAAATATTTCCAGGACAACGCAGTCTTTGCAAATGGCGTCTGGTCAAGCGCAGAACGCGTTCACGTTTGCGCCAGAGTTCCAGAAGGGAGTCAATGCGGCTGCCAGGATAGTCGAACTGCTCAACTCCAACCCGCAGATATGTGATCCGACCGTACCGTTGGTCTCGCCATTTGTAAGTAATTATATTTGACTGGTTTTATTGACATTTAAACCTATGAGTATGAAGACAAACTATAACAAAATGTAAATGTGTTTCCGATTTCGTGTTTGAGGTGTTACGGACTATTCTCTTAGAATTGTCACTTATTGCCCTAGCAGGTATTTTTTTAAGACCTTATGTGTCTATCGGGTTTTTTTATTGTGCTTCCGTCTTTTTTTCGTAGAGATCAAAAGGGGAGGCGAGCTTAGAAGAAGTTCAGTTCAGATACCCGAACAGGCTGGACGTGCGCGTTCTACGAGGGTTGGACCTGAAGGTACGTAGGACTTAGTAGAGTAGAGCGCCGGAAGTCCGTTTTTCGTTAGACTCTTTGATAATGTCGTGTGGCCGTGGAATAGTAGTGCGGAGATTTACGAACTCTTAAGCACTATTGTTTATACTCGTAATGTTAGTGGATGGCAAAAAAGGGCGTTCCACCTGATGGTAGTCATCGCCGTACCCATCATCTGCAATACCAAAAGAATAGCTGAATATCACTGTTGCGTTGCCATCCCAAAGTCAAAGCTGAAATGTAATTTGTGTGCTAATTTGCAGCAGCAGTGATAGGCTAGTGGTGTTACCGTCTGACTGCCTAGTCATAAGTCTCGAGGTCGAACCCGAGGCCTTTAACCTCTGACTTTTCGGATTCATGTGCGTATTGTATATAATTATCACTTCAAAAACTGTGAAGGAAAACATCGTGAGGAAACTGCCTAACAGACATTTCTTGAAGCCAAGTCAGAGGCCCATGGGCGGCTTTGTAAAAATCTGTCACCAGGTTAGTCACTAACTACACGAAAAGAAAAAGAAGCTGAATGTGTCCTTCGTTTCGTGTACAAATCTTGACTCTATTTGGTGCATATACAGTCTGACATCAGTTTACAAAACGTGCACTTATAAAATAGGTTATTGTTCTCGTAAAAAATCACGAGCAGGCACCATATTACGACTTTTAACATGTCACTGACATAAGGTTTAAATTGCAATGATTGACGTACGTTCGTGAAATGCAACAACAAGATATAGTTATGCTCCTTTAGCTTTCATAGAAATGTAACAGTAACCGCTTGCAGGTGGAGAGAGGCAAAACAATCGCGTTGGTAGGTCGCAGTGGCTGCGGCAAGAGCACCGTCACACAACTCATGCTGAGATTCTACGACCCTGACGCCGGAGATGTCGTTAGTAGCTGTTATTGTTATGAATTTGATGATGTTTGTATTTATTTACCATGATATACTGAAGGGGAGGCGTTGATAAATAATAACAGGGTCTATCGAAGGTTTAGCTGCGCTTGCCACGGTCGGTTCGTGGATGGGTAACCATCCATAATATACCGAGACTCCTCCGTGCCTCGGAAAGCACGTTAAGCCGTTGGTCCCGGCTGTGGCTGTCATTTGTAGATCTTTGAC
This sequence comes from Agrochola macilenta, assembly GCA_916701695.1. Lineage (NCBI taxonomy): Eukaryota > Metazoa > Arthropoda > Insecta > Lepidoptera > Noctuidae > Agrochola > Agrochola macilenta. The sequence goes on from OU753562.1 coordinate 15,461,313, forward strand.
AGTCAGGAGCCCGAAAGTCTGACCCAGTCTTACCAAGGAGTATCGTATTAATTACCTTGCAACTGGGTTGTCGAGGTCAGATAGGCAGTCGCTCCATGTAAAATACTGCTGGTATTTAGCTGGGAAAAGGCTAGGCAGAATTGATACGAGTATACTTAGGTCTTATGCTGGTATAAACTTGAATTCAGAATGTTTGAATTAACTTTCAAGTTTTGGAACTCAATACCATTCATGAAGAGGGGAGGTTCACATCCCATTGCAAAATATAATTACATGCATATTAACGAAGTGGAAATGAACGACGTCAATTACGTTGCTGGGCGTCAACTTCAATCGGAATCCAACCATGCGGGCCTTGACTTCTGAATCTTCTGATATAAGCACTTGGCGGCCAACCACACTTATTACTTCACAGTGGGACAGATATGGAGCTATGTGTCCTGTAGGTATAGGTCCATCTCGTTCTCACACTTATGATAAATGAGTTTATTGCTATATGTACGTTTGTACAAACACTTTAAGACATTACTGCTTATATGAGGTTTTGGTACAGTTACTGGTTTCTTTATTTAGCGTTTGGACGGCTTTCCACTGCCGGGTTTGTGGTTGTCGGACGCACGCTCTAGTTTCGGGCTGGTATCTCAGGAGCCTGTTCTGTTCGACTACAGCATTGCCGAGAACATCGTGTACGGAGACTACTCGCATAACCCTCTGGCCCCAGAGGTCATCTCAGCCGCCAAACAGGCGAACATACATAATTTTATCATGTCCTTACCGCAGGTGAGACTTGTAATGTTTGATTTTAGTTGCCCATCCTGGCTCATGATTCTGGACCAGTGGTCGGCAAACTCATTAGTCAATAGACCTTAGTATCAATACTATAACGACTCAAATTTCTTAGTTACACTAAAAGGTTATTTTTTATTATTTGCTTTTCAGATTGTTTTTCGTCGGCAAAAGTTTTTGTAACCAAGTTTTTTTCTATAAAATAATGTCAACCAAGAACCATTATTTAAAACATGACTGGGAGGAAAACCCATTATTTTTTCCTGAGCTACTCCTATAATCACTAAGTATCACGTAATCATAATTTTTATAAGCTTTATTTAATTGACAGGCTTACGCGACTAACATCGGTTCGAAAGGCATGCAGTTGTCGGGCGGACAGAAGCAGAGGGTGGCAATAGCCCGCGCTCTTATAAGACATCCCAAAATCCTGCTCCTAGACGAAGCGACAAGTGCTTTGGACACAGAAAGTGAAAAGGTCAGTGTATGGCGGTTGGCTAGAGATAAACTTAAGAAGAAAAACGAGGTGAAAATTCGTGCCCATAATCCCGCTCCATCGATCTCAGCAAGTTAAAATGTCCCGAATGTATCTTACTGGAAAAAACGTGAGACGGGCGTAAAACTCCCGCGTTTTTTAATTTCTGATTTGTTTTTCTAAAGCTAGACCACAAAACACAGGTGGTGCAAGATGCTTTGGACGCCGCCAAAGCCGGTCGCACGTGCGTGACTATCGCCCACCGACTCAGCACGATTCGCGACGCCGACCTCATCTGTGTTATTGCTAAGGGACGAATTGCCGAGGCGGGCACCCATCAGCAACTGCTGGATACAAAGGGACTCTACTACGACCTACACGCTAATGCTAATTAAAAGAAACGTCTTCTAACAGTAAACTGTGTTTTTATTTCAGAACTCTTTCCCTTGGTAGTTAACTATAGAAATAAGGGGTTAGATAGGATCAGACGGATGATTTATTTGAATAAAAATATAAAAATTTTCACTGCGTACTAAAAAACGTTTATTTCGACATTACATGCATTGTATCTGCTACAATGTGAAAGATGTGAAATTATCTGAAACAAAGAAAACAAAGATTAGATTCTAACAGAATAATTAATTATTCAATAATTGGTTGTAAAATATCTTTAATTTTTTTTAATGTTTTCCTTTGTTTATAAATTGGGGTTTCGTGAATATTTTTAATTATTTGTTTTTCATATGAAAATACTTACAGCTTGGCAAAAAAGAGTTTGGAAAAAATTAGGGCGCCACATAACGCACTCTATCGCACGTAGGTCACTTCGAATGGGAAATGAGTAAAATAAATTAAAGAAATTGTTAAAAATGCTGCTTGTGGATGACTCAAAACCTACTAGCACTTGTCGGCAAAGTAGTGCCATCATCATATAGGTCTGCATTACTAGTAAAATATTTAGTTCCAAACGTCACCAAGTCAGATTCTTTTATGTCGACCTCTACCAGGACATTATAAAAAAAACACTACAAAGTGAAAAATAACTTTAATTTCTAATAAAATAAAATTTCATACAAAAAAAAAAACAACACCGGTTCATAATTGACGGAGACATCGGTAGACATACCTACACAGAAAAAAAGAAAAACATACATATAACCCCCTCCACTTTGGAAGTCCGTTAAAAATAAGTTGATAACTACAAAAATTGAAGTATCTATGGAAACCTATCTACCCATTTAGGTCGGTATTAAGTGTTTCGGTTTCAGTGAGTGGACTTTGTTGAATATTTAATTAAATAAGCCGATATAGGTAGATATATAGATAGATGATGTGATATATGATAGATGTATAGGTAGATTTCTTTTGTGTGCAATAAATAAATGGAATAGCACAACACAACACACAAAAGCACGATTAAATGATAACAAATTACATGAATAAAGAAAAAACAAAATGCCAACTGCAAATATACAAAAAAAGGGAAAACTTATTTAAATAAAAAATGAAATACAGTAACACTTCTATAACACATTCGACCATACAAAGTGCGGCGTGCGTCTCAAGCACCAAATGGAATCCATGTCCACTAGTGCCATAGAGTTAATGCAAGGAAGTTTTTACGGGTAAGATAGAGAAGTGACATGCAATGTACTGAACATGTAACAGACTGTATACACACAAACATACATACCAAGACACAAACTTAGGTGGTTAGGTACTATGCCGGTGTAGGGACCTTTAATTAAACTGCTGCACTGGTGGAAAGTAAAAAAAGTCTAAAACTGAGTAGGTATGGATGAAGGTTATAAAAGAAAGTTAGAAACTTACGGTGTAGGGGCAAGCATCGCAGCAGCAGTAAGCTGCGATATGATGGAGCCGGCGACAACGTTGCCGTAATAGGCCTGCGCAGCCGCCGCGGCCGAACCCGCAGCGATGCCAGCGCTACCGAAGCCCAGCAAAGGCGCCACGATTGGAAGCAGTAGGCCCCCTGTGCAGTAGATCACGGCACCACCAATCACGTTCACGAGAATTGCGGCGAGAAGCCCCATTCTTTACTGAAACATTCGTATAAGGAACCACTTTATTGTTTATTATAAACTATTTGGTGCCCGCGGCTCAGCCTGCGTGGACCAGGCATACTTATAAAAAAACCTAAGTTACTCCTTATAACATCAGTTTTTTACCAATGAAAGTCCCGACAAAATCGGTCCAGCCGTTTCGGAGTTTAGGAGATTAGCCGGAACAAACAGACACGAGAGAGACAAACATTTTGTTATTTATTTTTTGTTTCATGTAACGTAGGTATATACTTTCATGTTCACTTAGTAAATAGCTGTTATTACGAGTAGGATGACATTAGGAGTACAGACAGACACTTCAATTTTATTCATTTTTATTATTGAAGCCTTTTTTTGTGGCTGTCCGTGTGATCGCATTGTTATTCTAAACTACGCGTTGGATTTGAATGCGGTTTTCAACATCATCTAGAGAATTTATTCCGGAAAGTATAAAACATTCATATTTAGCTTAGATACCTATCATAAACAACAAATCTCCATGTTTTGTCAAGTGTCAGGCAGGAATGGGTCGCTACTCGCTATAGTAGATAACTACGTACAATATAATAAGTAATATCTTTACATTGCTATTCTGTCAATTAAAACAATTACATTGGTTGGACCACACAATTTGTATAGTTAGTAAGTATAATTATTATTTAAATTCCTAACCGTGTTTACGTGGACATTTTTAAGATAAATAAAACATATATAAACTTTTTTTAAAGATTATCATTAATTTACTAGATAACTACATCAGGGAGCATCAGTATGTTCAATTAGGTCATCTAAAAGTTAAGTAGGTATTATAAAGTAAAACAGTAAATGTAGGTAGGTAGGTAAGTACCCAATTTAGCCTAATTATAGATCAAACACGCATCTGGTATGCTAGATAATAATATCTCAACGTAAGTACATGAATTTCATATTATGTGATTCTACTTAAAATTTACCATGTCAAGACCTAAATCCAATAGGCCGAGAGTCACTTATCAACTTTACTAAAAATAATCTAAGCACAGGAATTAACACGAACAACACACTCACCTTTAGATTTCGAATTTCGATTTTTATGGTTGTTAGGATAACTTGGTGCTGAGTGAAAATAAGTTTTCATTACCTACTTATTCTAAAATGGCGTACTTACCTAGGTTTGCGGCCATTTTGAGTACTTACCCAAAGAGTTGTTATTTAGAGATGTTTAAAATTTACCTTTATTTCTATAGACAGACTAACTATTATACTTTTCTAAACAACGTTTCGTACGTAGGTACCTACTATGAATTTAGAAAGAAAAAACTCACCGTTTGGAATGAATATAAGTTCTGCACTAAATACAATCACTGCAGAATAACTGCACAATGCACTGAAGCTCTTCCCTGCCTAAGAGCTATAGTTATATATAGACTTCAACAGACTAAAACTCACTACACTTTATATTCGCCCCTGTGTCAAAGACAGAACAACAAGCCTCTGCGAGAAAATCTCACGTGCGAGAAAATCTCACGTTATATTTTATAACGCCAGCCAACTGGTAAATTCCCTAGTATAAACCTAGGTATTATCTCTCCAATCCGCCAGCACCTATAGACAAAAACAGGGTTCCGCAGTCTCTCAAAGTATTTAAGTTTATAATTTGGCAGGTTTACAAGTAATAATACCCTTCCATAGTTCAAGGAAACCAATCCACCGTAGCCACCCAAACCCATAGCCATATATATTTTGTTTCCATATTCCACAATAGTCCTGTACCAACCGGGGGTTGTCCTTGGGTGCACTTGCATAGTGCATACAGGTACTCGTATAATCATCGGTTGGCTCATTCCACTTAAAATGTTCTAAGGGGCCGTCCAAAGGTCCGGGACCCCAAGTTCCGAGATATGGCAATGACATTTTAAAAATAGAAATAATAATCTTCTATCTACTTAAATACCTACCTATATTCAATTGCCGTGCATTAGTCTCGCAAAAACTTGAAAATGGCTCGACCGATTTGATTTTTTTTTCTTTTGTTCGCATCTTTTTTAGGGTTCCGTAGTAAACAAGGAACCCTTATAGTTTTACCATGTCCGTCTCTCTGTCTGTCTGTCCGTTTTTTAGGTTACCTCCCCTACACGTAAAGTAGGGATGATTTTTTTCTCGTCTACCCCATGTTGTGGGGTATCGTTAGAAAGGTCGTTTAAAAATATTAACTTTATTAAATTTGAGTTCGTGAAAACCATTTCTGGATTCAGAGATTCGTTTGCGAAATTTTAAGCTTTTAACTGAATTTTTTTGTTAGAGTCAATTGTCCCCCCCCCGCCAACTAAATGGTTATACTTGGATTTGTGAAAAAAATCACAGCAGTAGTATATATAACGAAATTAAAACTAAAACTATCACAGCTAAGTAGGCTGTACAAGTTAACGAGTAATAATCAACCATTAAATTTACGGAAAACATGATCTCCCATACATTCCGTATGGGACAACAAGTTTTTCAAGTACAATGTTAAGTTTGTTCTTGGCATACATTCATCCCAACTACGGAACCCTTCATTGTGCGTGGTCCGACACGCGCTTGGCCAGTTTTTTCTTTTTTTGGTTTAGGAAAAAAAAAATGGAAAAAGTAAAACAAAAAAAATAATCTGCTGTTTCATAGAAAAGTGCAATACCTACGCGGTCAAAATGTATGGAACAGTAGATTTAAAAAAAAAAATAACCGACAAAAAATTTCAACGCAGGGGGGTTCAGAATCATGTACTGAATCCATGGTATCAATTTTCGCGTCGATGTCCCTGCCTGTATTCAATATCAGAATACGCTACACTATTGCACAGTAACTTTTATTCGCACTGAATATCCTTTAAAAAATTGCCCAAATCTGAGTTTTCAAACTCGTTACATTTAGGGAAATCCCACAATTTCTTTATCAGATTAGCATATGGCCGCACACGATCATATTAAAATCAAAGTCTTTGGAAGATCACTTTATTTTTGGTCCAATTCCTAAATCTAAATGTGGACTCCTGACTAGTCCTGACCCCGGCCCGGCTCCTATCGAAACTTTTTTTTTCTTAACTTTTCAAATATCCTACTCAGCCTAATAGACCTACTCAGCTATTAACTTTTGCTTGCTCAAAAACCCTCCGGGCTCCGGGACTACCAATTAAGGTGCATGCTGAGTGAAAAATAATTATGTTAAGTTTTCTTATTTGGGGTGTGAAATAATTATAGATAATCAATATATTTTCAGAGAGTACTCTCTAGACCTTTCACCTTTTCCTTTAGATACCAAACAAATAAAAAACAGTAACACTTTACATCCTCTTTAAGCCGCCATGTTGGATTTTATGTGACGTCTTATATGTATAAGTATAACCAGAGGAACAACATAACGCTTCCAATGAGACAGATCGTTTGTCAAAATACGACGAGTAGTTTAGGAGTTATGAGGAAACTTATGTACATACACATAATGTATACATACATAGCCTTTTATTAAAATCATAACCCGCCTTTGGATTTGCTGTAGTCGCGTAATAACTAAGACACAAAAAGACAGTAATACAAAGATTCATGAAAACAACATTATACGGAACCATTACGTCACAAAACAGAAATATGTACCTATATCTAGATACATTTATCTAGATAATGTAGCGGGGAACTCCATCTGATAGAGAATGTTACCGCTGCCATAAATCGATACGAGTCTATGGTATGAGTGAACGATATTGCAATGATATTATGCAAGTCATTTGTTTTATTAAATTGTATTCAGATAAATATTGAGATACAAATCAAGCTACAGATTACGCCTCTTTTCTTGTATTTGAAGCGAATTAGACTTAATTACAACTTTTTGTGTGACTGGCCTCTTTGACTTAATTTAAAAACAAATTAAAGTAAGAACTGCGATCTCCATTAATCCCAATACCTAAGCTATTGTTCCCAAAATATGAAACAATAACTTAGGTAGTCAAATCAAATCAACACAAATCAAAATAAAAAGAATAAAATAATGTTAGCATAATGGTACAATAGATGAAGAGAATGTAGAGACATATTAATGTTTACTGTACCTTTCCCTGGGCCAATTTGTTTAATCCACTCTGTTTAGTAATAGAAACACTTACCTACTTGAGTGTCACTGCGCACGTCTTTCACACTCGATAATGATACAATGAGATTAGTCTCAAACTCACAAGACTCGACTCAAATTGTAAATTCCTTTCCACTTTGACCGTCGATTATCACTTAACGTGGTTCAACAAAGAGTACTTTGCTTGCCACCTAAAATATTCTACAACACCTCGAAAGATCCAAATTCCAAAGCTTGTTAGGGTTCCGTATTCAATATCGAACCGTTATAGTTTCGCCAAGTTCGTCTGTCTGTCCGCGGCTTAACTCAGGGACTTTTAGTATTAGAAAGCTCTAATTTGGCATACATATTAATCATGACGACAAAGAAGTAAAATAAAATCATGAAAAATATTTTCTTTAGGATACGTCCTAATATTAAGCTTTAAAGTGCAAATTTTGAGTCAAGTGCCCCCTGCCAGCTATATGGTTGTTTTTGGATATGTGAAAAAAATCACGGTGTATGTAAGTACATATGTTTAACGAAGATAAAAAGAAAACTGTCATAGCTAATTATTCTTTACAAGATAACGAATAATCGACCAACTTACATTGCAGTTGGAATGTATGGGAGAACATCTTTTTCAACTACAATGTTAATTTTGTTCTTGGGATAAACTCATCCCAACTACGGAACCCTTCATTGCGTGTGCGGTCCGACACGCACTTGGTCGGTTTTCATAATAGATCGAATGCCTTTTTTACACGACTGCCAAAAGAAAAAAGGAATATTATTCAATTGTTTTAAAGAGTCGCTCAAGGGTCCGTTTATGATAACCAGATGTGGTGCTTTTGTGATCCGTCGCACATTTAAGATGGTAGACCACTTTCACCGACTTCTTGGAATTTGTAAAAACATCCCAAGCAAATATTTTAATTACAACGGCTGGCCCCATAAACTAAATATTTCATGTGTTGTTGAGTGGCCCGTTACTCTTATCGTGTTATGGTTTTAAAGAATTACTTACGTGAGAACAAAGGCCGGTTGTTTCAAACGGTTGGTTAACGTAACATACGTACGTCAAATAATAATATTAACATTATGAGTATTCTTCAATTGAATGATCTACCACAATTCGACAACTCTGTAGTGAGTTATGAAATTCATAAATATAATCCATATAGCAACAGTTTTAATGAAAATGAAATACGTATACCCATAAATCAGCAAGATTTGTACGTATTACCTTCAGCTAGCTACATTTACGTTGAAGGTCGAGCCACTACGGTTTCGAAAGATGGAGCAGGAAAACTAACACGAAAGGTTGTTAATTTTACCAATATATATCCTTATATATCCACATATCCTTTCTATTTCAAGACATTCGATATGAAATTAACGGTGTAGAGATGGACCGAATAAAAAATGCAGGTATTTCTACAACTCTAAAATCATATGTGTCTCATTGACACATATGATTTTAGAGTTTAGAGCCAGGGGGAAAGTAAGGCTGCTGCTATTTGGGGTTGGAATTTGAGCGGGGTGAAAGATAATTATGGTATTTTTAGTTTACCTTTGAATAAAGTTTTAGGATTTGCGGAAGATTATAATAAAATTATCATTAACTGTAAACATGAACTTATACCTACTTAAAAGAAGCGGTTCGAATCTTAATAGTGTTATACTTGATAATAATGACTCCATTGAAGTAAGTATAGAGAGACTGCAATGGCGTATGCCTCATATAAAAGTTTGAGATAGGGAAAGATTAACTTTACTTAAACATTTAGAAAAGGATCGTCCTATTCAAATAGCTTTCAGAAATTGGAACTTGTACGAATACCCTTTATTACCTAGAACTACAAAACATTTCTGGGTTGTTAAATTTGCTTTGAACAACTCGTAAAACCAAGGTCCAAGGTCAAACCACCCGTAAAATCTTTGGTTTGCAGACAAATAGAAAAGATATATGAAAAGTAAAGACTGTAAACTAAAGACTGAAATATTTGACCGTTGTAAATTAACAAATGTTACAATTTTTAAAATTCTCAATATGTTCCATGTGAATCGGGGAATGCAAAATTTTCGGAAGATAAGTATTATATAAAGGGTGTCAGGGACATCGACGCGTAACCGGCTTCGCGTCGATAAAGATAAAGATAAAGATCATTTATTTGTATAAACATGTGTGACATGATACATAGAATGCACATAGGATGGAAAGGAGTTTAAAATTGCCGGTTCAACATGTTTTGCCATATTCGGCGTACAAAATAGTTCACAATAATATGTAAGTAATTGGAATTATAAATTGGGAAATAATTAAATTATAGTCAAAATTCAATCAATTCAAATACCTAATTACAATCAATACCAAAAATACAGTCAACAAATAATAATAATTAAAACAATAAAATGAAATAAAACTAATTAAATTATCTAAGTTTAAAATTTGTCACTCAAAAACTCTGTAACATTATAATATCCCTTGCATATTAGCAATTTTTTAAACTCTCTCTTGAATGCATTAATATTCATTTTCTTAAGGGAATTAGGAATTTTATTGTATATCAATGGGGCCATGCATATTACACTTTTACTTAGAAATGCTGTTTTGGCGGAGAGTGATTGCACCCAAAGTCTGTACTTCTCACGTCTATTTCTACCTGTATTGTTAATCCGAAGGGGAAACAGATGAGGATTAGATTTTAAAAACAGCGATATTTCTAATATGTAAAGTGACGGAAGTGTTAGAATTCTGTGCTGTACAAACATTGGTTTGCAACTGTCAGTAGTTTGCAACCCAAACATAGCCCGTATGCAACGCTTTTGTGCTTTGAACGCAGTGTCCTTCTGAGTTGAATTGCCCCAGAATATAATTCCAAATCTTAACACTGATTCAGTAAGCCCGTAATACGTTGTAAGTAGAGTATCTGTGTTGACGGTCGGTGCCAACTTATAAAGAGCATATGATGACGTACTAATTTTTTTACAAAGTTCGTCAATGTGTGTTTTCCAATTTAATTGCTTGTCAATGATTATTCCCAAAAATCGGGCTGTTTCAGTTTCTTTTATTATATTATCTTTGTATACTAAATTAAATTTTGTTGTACTAAGTAACTTTTCTCGTTGCCTAAAATGCATTATGTTTGTTTTAGTGAAATTAATTTTCAAATTATTATTATTAAGCCAGGTGATTATGGAATTCAATGAATCATTAGAGTCGGAATAGTAGTTGATCATATTTTTAGGTGCTATGGTTACAGTACTGTCGTCTGCAAACAATGACATGGGTTCCTTAGTTGCATTTGGTAGATCATTAATGTATAGTAGGAACAAAGAAGGGCCTAATACACTTCCCTGGGGAACACCATATGTGATGTAACGCTTATCAGAGGAGAAAATCTGTTCCCTTTTAGTTTTAATATTAAATTTTGATATTTGGGTTATTTGTTGGCGGTCTGATAAATATGATTTTATCAGTTCACGGACATTACCTCTTATACCATAAGCCTCAAGTTTATCCAGCAAAATATTGTGATCTACATAATCGAATGCTTGCGACATGTCACAATAGATAGAACAAACAGGTAAAGATTTGTCAACTTGTGAAGAAACTATGTATAAGAAATCATAAACCGCCATATTGATGTTTTTATTTTTCCTGAAGCCTTTCTCGATGTCCCTGACATCCCGTATATTACATGAAATGTTCACCAAATTTCGTCAATCTTATTATAACACCCGGTCAGAACCAATGCTTGGTTTGGACGAAAAGGCTCCTTTATTTGTAATTGATTGCTCAAGACAGAACGAAGCCTTGAAAACTGGGGCAGTAGATGTGGGATTGGAAATAGAAAGTTCTGAAGATATACCAGAAAATACATCTAATCATCAACGATCGTTTATTCGAATATAAACCCAGTAAAGAAATTATTATGAACGCTATATCCGATGTGCAAGGGTTTAAGACGGAAAGTAATGAGTTCATCGTGAAAGAAATAGCAATAGCATGCGAAAATCAAATTATGGTATTATTAATCAAACCACCATACCCATTTTATAATCTCAAAAAAAAAAAAAAATTGCAAGTTTATTGGATACAGAGAAACAGATTTTTCTTCTGGAGAGAGGGTTTTATACCATACTTAAACTTACAGCAATATATTGTACCTTATCTGAAAGATAAAAACATTTATGTAAAAGGGTTTGAAAAAGTGTCGTGGCTAAGAAACATTATAAAACATGATAAAATATATAATTTAGAAGATAAGAACTGTCCTAGTTTACAGAAATTATTTGATGATTACGGAATATCTAGTAATATATTTAGCTGTGTGTATCATTCGAATGTATTTCATGTGCTTTAAAAAATTTTACTTGTTTAAAAAAGTAGATTGATGATAAAAGTATTTTTAACAGCAATTTAGAAGATAAGGGCTGCCTTGAAAAATATAAGTTAGAAAGTAATTTGCATAGCTGTATAACAATATAATAAGAATAAAGTTTTTTTGAGGAAATGTTATATTGTTTTATTTCATAACAAATACATTAGATACAGAATACTACAACGAAGTGCTATAATATTCTAAAGGTTGTAACGTAACGTTTTCCTCCGTGGAGGGAAACGTAGGTCACAAATTAAATTAAAATAAAAAGGTATTAAAATTAAAAGTTAAAATTAGTAAAAGTAAAGTTAAGTTTAGGACACAGGACAGGCTCGGGTTAGGCAGGAACAGGCACAAGACAGGCTCAGGTTAGGCAGGAACAGGCAGGCAGGGAGTGGAACAGGTGGGCAGGCAGGCAGGCCGCAGGCAGCGTGCAGGAGGCTGGGCTGAGGATTATCCCCCCTGGAGGTACACTCCAGCCTGTGGAACGGAGTAGAGGTTGTGAGACTTTGTAGATGGAGGCGCTTTGAGGCGCCTCACCTAGCGGGAGGACCGCGCTAGCGTCACAGGTGACGGCGGAGGTCTCTCTCGGAGAGTAACGACGTCTAGTGTCGGAGGCCTTCGTGTGCGTGTGCTCGCGGCGTTTTACGCCGCGTGGTTAAGAGTTCGTTAGAAGTGAGCACCTCCTACAGGGCTAGGCAGGAGGGCCGAGCGAATTAAACACAGTATTACACAGTATTAGAATGTTTATTGACATAATCCACTCAGTATCGATAGTTTAAATTACACAATAAAATTAGGACACTCGCGCACGCTAGTTATGCTAGTTTTAAGAGACTAATATTCGAGTAGCTAACTGTTCAACAAATAAGACTTAAGGGCATAAAAACAGTGACTCCGTCTCAAGTTAAAAATACGACTCTCCGAGGGCTCAGACAAGACTAGTCTCCAAAAATATGAAGACCGTTTTTATCGTTCTGTGTCATATTTTAAACGTTTTTAAAACATATTCAAGTTAATTCTTAATTTAGATATGACCAGCACTAATAAAAACGGCTTACAGAGGAGAAATCTTAGATCTATGCTTATTGCGAAGGTTCAGTGTGTACACCCACTTTATGAGAGAAGATAGAGTGTACTTATCTATGATGTGTTCTGTCTATGTTTTAGAAAAGTAAATTACGACAGATGACAGTTTAAGATGAAAACGTCAGAATATAAATATTCTAAAGTTTTTACAAAAGGGAAAATTAAATACTATAAAATCGATTTGGATGATAAAACAATCAAGAGATAATTAAGAGTATGCTTTACAGAGGTAAACAGTGCTACAGAATATAAAAGTGAGTTAAATATAAGTGTCATAGAATATCAATAGGAAAATATATCAAAAGGTGGTTTGTTTAATATAATAACATAAAGAAAGAGTAACGTGTTTATACGTAAATAAACTAAAAGATGTGGTTCCAAATAATGGAATACCACATTTCCCCGACGACCCAAGAAAAATTTTCAATACGTTGAAAATTTTGAATGTTTAAATAAATCCTTGTTCTTACGCACAACATCTTTCATACTTTCGTCAAACACTCTCACTCAAACACACATAGGGGATATGGTTCACGTTCTATGACGCATACTCCTCAAGGAATTATTTTGATAAAATTACGAAGGCTTATTTTTTTTAATTAGGTGTCGTAACCCGCACCTGTTTGAAGACCCGTTACGAAGCTATTTACAAGGCATTGGAGGCTTTTTTTAAATGAGTTGCCAAACCGCTCAAGAGTTGGGAGTTTAAGAAACCCAATTAAAGGATTTAAGAAAACCCAAGTTTAAGAAGGATCTAGGTTTAAGGGAAACCTAAGTTTAAGAGAATTAAGTTTAAAGGTATACACATAGGCTTGTTTATCGAGTTGTGTAGGAACCGCTCGTAAAGTTAAAGGTATACACATAGGCTTGTTTATCGAGTTGTGTAGGAACCGCTCGTAGAGTTTAAAAGTTAAGAAGAGTTTACCCTATAAGAGAGGGGATTTACTCTTTAAGATAGGAGAGTTTCCTTTGAGAGGGAAGAAGGTATACACATGGGCTTATTTAATGAGTTGTGTAGGGACCGCTCATCAAAGAGTTTAAGTGGAATAAGATGGCTGAAAAGCCGAGGTTAAAATTAAAAAAAAAAGGTGGGATACAAAATATGCCTAAAGGGTTAAGTAGTGAGGGTTGGTGTATATGATACAAAGAGTAAAAGGTATAATAATAATAATTGTAAAGAAGCTATGAAAAAATAATTTGAAAGTCTACTGCGGACAGTGAAGAAATTGTATATGACTGAAGTAGTCCGTTTAAGTTATTTAAATTAAATATGTTTATATGTTGTTTTAAATTAAAGAAAAATTATCCTCTAGGGGTTCCTATATAGGTACTCCATTGAAGTTTCATTTTAGAAAATAGATAAGAGATTATAGGGATTAAGAAGTAAGTAAGGTAAAAAATAATTGTCAAAGGATATCCGAAAAATTTATACTAGATAAAGTATTTTTTTTGAATTTTGAAAAATCGAGCCCACGTTAAAAATATAGTGCGGTAAAAGTAAGAAAATATAAAGTACGAGTGTATAAGAGGATATAATCTAGTAAAGTTCTAAAGTTAGCGTTAAGCTGTAATGTTTTTGTGTCTAAGTAAAAGAGTGTTAACAAGTATGTTTAAGGGGAGTGTGTAGTTCTAGGTATTGCGTGTCAAACTGTAACGTTGTGCCTAAGTTAAAGAGTGTAAGAGTCTTGCGATGTGTTTAGAAGGGTGTTTAGTGTATAAGAGGGTGTGAGGGCGCCAAACTAACGTTTGCGCCAAAGTTAAAGAGTGTAAGGACGTTATGCCTAAGTTTAAGAGTGTAAGAGTGTTAGATGTATGAAGAGGGTGTTAGTGTGGAGCAGGGTGTGAGTTTCTAAGAGATTGGGCGCCAAACTGTAACGTAACGTTTTCCTCCGTGGAGGGAAACGTAGGTCACAAATTAAATTAAAATAAAAAGGTATTAAAATTAAAAGTTAAAATTAGTAAAAGTAAAGTTAAGTTTAGGACACAGGACAGGCTCGGGTTAGGCAGGAACAGGCACAAGACAGGCTCAGGTTAGGCAGGAACAGGCAGGCAGGGAGTGGAACAGGTGGGCAGGCAGGCAGGCCGCAGGCAGCGTGCAGGAGGCTGGGCTGAGGATTATCCCCCCTGGAGGTACACTCCAGCCTGTGGAACGGAGTAGAGGTTGTGAGACTTTGTAGATGGAGGCGCTTTGAGGCGCCTCACCTAGCGGGAGGACCGCGCTAGCGTCACAGGTGACGGCGGAGGTCTCTCTCGGAGAGTAACGACGTCTAGTGTCGGAGGCCTTCGTGTGCGTGTGCTCGCGGCGTTTTACGCCGCGTGGTTAAGAGTTCGTTAGAAGTGAGCACCTCCTACAGGGCTAGGCAGGAGGGCCGAGCGAATTAAACACAGTATTACACAGTATTAGAATGTTTATTGACATAATCCACTCAGTATCGATAGTTTAAATTACACAATAAAATTAGGACACTCGCGCACGCTAGTTATGCTAGTTTTAAGAGACTAATATTCGAGTAGCTAACTGTTCAACAAATAAGACTTAAGGGCATAAAAACAGTGACTCCATCTCAAGTTAAAAATACGACTCTCCGAGGGCTCAGACAAGACTAGTCTCCAAAAATATGAAGACCGTTTTTATCGTTCTGTGTCATATTTTAAACGTTTTTAAAACATATTCAAGTTAATTCTTAATTTAGATATGACCAGCACTAATAAAAACGGCTTACAGAGGAGAAATCTTAGATCTATGCTTATTGCGAAGGTTCAGTGTGTACACCCACTTTATGAGAGAAGATAGAGTGTACTTATCTATGATGTGTTCTGTCTATGTTTTAGAAAAGTAAATTACGACAGATGACAGTTTAAGATGAAAACGTCAGAATATAAATATTCTAAAGTTTTTACAAAAGGGAAAATTAAATACTATAAAATCGATTTGGATGATAAAACAATCAAGAGATAATTAAGAGTATGCTTTACAGAGGTAAACAGTGCTACAGAATATAAAAGTGAGTTAAATATAAGTGTCATAGAATATCAATAGGAAAATATATCAAAAGGTGGTTTGTTTAATATAATAACATAAAGAAAGAGTAACGTGTTTATACGTAAATAAACTAAAAGATGTGGTTCCAAATAATGGAATACCACAAGGTACCAACAAAAATAACTTCAATATGTTAAACAAATGTGTATTTGTGTGTTGTACCTAATTGATAAACTTAATAGTTCCTCTACCTTGGTTTTATTTTTCTCAGCCAGCGCCTGCCTAATGTAGGTACTTATTTAAAATACCACCATAAATCCTGCTGATGTTGTTGGGTACCAATTTTTTTTATGGGGAATCTTACATGGCTTTACATGACAATAGCATGCGGCCCGGTTGCGGGTCTACAAGTCATTATAATGACCTAATTTTCAATGAAATTGGGGTACTTTTGGCGATTCAGCTAGCTTACGTTCGCACGGACGTGAAAATATTATCGCGGCGGGGTTTTATCGCGCACTGGATTGAAAATCACACTCGGTGTTTACCCGAGCGTAGAGAATCCAACGCGCTGAAAATACACACTGTTGGATTTTTAACTTTCGGCGCTAACCAGATCGTTGAAAATTCAGTGCATGAAAAAAAATCGCCGCGGGAAAAATCGCACGTGCGTACCAGGGCTTAGTTTGGAAAACGAAAGTCGTGACTGAAGTCTTAAAACTGTACTAAGTATCGATTTTATTTTTGACTAGGTAACCTTATCTAGTCAAAAATAAAATCGATACTTCGATAGCTTAGATACCCTAGCTAGCGCTAGGGTATGTAAAATAGGTATACAACATAACATAGCATCGCGTCTCTATTCCCCGAAAGGTTAGGCAGAGGTGTAGGCACTAGGTACTTAGTACACCCACATTTCGCCAGTTACCTAATTTAAGTGAAAAAAAATATAATGGTAAGTGAAAAAAATGTGTTATGTATACATTTCATATAGGTTTTAAGGGACGAAGAGGGGAGGGTAATACATTGATTAAAAAATAAAACTTCTTCACTACATATCAAAACACCTTTATTTCGACATAACATGCACTTTATCTGCTACTATGTGAATGATGTAAAATTATCTGAAACAAAGAAAATAAAGGTTAGGTTTTGTTACAATTTCAACGTATGATTTCAGGTATTTTTAAAACGACCTCGAAAAAATCAGTCGAATATTATTCAGTGAAAAGTATAATTATTTATTGGGAGTTTCCAAAACACTTCTAGATTATTATTATTACGTTATACCTAGTTGTATCAACTAAAATGATCGAAAAAGTTATTTATAGAGGCTCCGTGCACGACCACAACCCTTTTTCGTCAATAACTTATCCAATTGTAAGAAAGTTTGAAATAACGTTTGTGTAACTATAAAAGTACAGTTTTTGTGGTGCTAAACCATTCATGTCAAAGCTCTCAAAAGTATGGTTTATTTCGCCTTTGATTTACTGTAAGTACGAGTATATCATAAAGTAAAATTTTGATTTTATTTCAAGTATAGCTGAAGACAAATGTGTGATTTTAAAACTTGATATGGTTTGCTAAATAATAGGAAAAAATAAATTACTAAAAGGTTTAAAAAAAAAAAAGGTTTTATCAAAATTATTTTTCTGCTGAATTTTGTATCGAAGTTGAAAGAAGTGGTTCAGCCACATGCGAGTGGACCGTAAAACGATGTTGATGATATTTTTAAATGTTCCAAATCAAAAGTAGTTTCTTGTAAAAAAGTGATCAAACGTCAGTCTCGCGTCATTTTTCGGAAAACTTATTGCGAATATTTATGATTTTCCATGAATTCTTAACTTATTTGAAAAATCCCTTTCAGCCAACAAATAACTCGACTTTTCAAATCACAAATAGTTTTGCGGAAAATATTTTTCCCTTTTCACAACTAATGAACTAAATTGATAAAAATCAGTCGATTCCGTGCACGGCCTCTCAAGTAGGGTAGGGACCATAGATATACTGTTATTTATATTTCTATGGTAGGGAGAGAAACTAATCCAACTTCTAAAGGGATTTTAGCAAAGTGTATCGTTTTCAGTGATGCAGTACTACTACACTACCTACTGTGACACGTGTGGGGAGAAAGTAGGTAGTGTAGGTAGGTACTATTGAATGATGATATAGGAACTTACGGTGTAGGGGCCACCATAGCAGCAGCAGTAAGCTGCGATATGATGGACCCGGCGGCAAGGTTGCCATAATAGGCCTGCGCGGCAGCCGCCGTCGTCCCTGCACCGATACCGACGGTACCGAAGCCCAGCATGGGCGCAACGGCCGGTGCAAGGAGACCCCCTGTGCCGTAGATGACGGCTCCTCCAATCACGTTGACAGCAATAGCGGCTAGAAGTCCCATTTTACTGAAACATTGTTTTACAAAACACTTTGTTTAAGTAAATACTTTAGGTAGGTACATACTTATTTTACATTATCTTTATATTATTGTAGGTCGTCTGCTAATGACACAATATTGCATTGTTTGTATAAAAATCCGTGTTTATGATGGTTGCCTACTGTTTTCCGGTTTGCTGCTATAAATGGTTCGGGAATGGTTCAGGAGTGGTTCCGAACCATCTCAAGTCATTGTGTAATCGGCAGATTTTACGAGATCAACTAAATTAAAAGTAAGATAGGTATTTGATATTTTCACTTTAAAATCCGAACATAATAAAGATACATTTATACATGTGAAAACATAACCGTCTTTGCAGTCACACAGTCGGGTAAAAAGTCTTGTTTACTCTTCTTCTTTTCGTGTGGTTAATAACTAACCTCGTGTCAGAGTTTTAAAGCCACCCATGGGCCTCTGACTTGGCTTCACATGCCGTCAATAAATATCTCTCAGGTTTCCTCACGATGTTTTCCTTCACCGTTTTTGAAGCAATAATATAATAATACAATAATAATAATACTTTGATAATTATACAATACGCACATAAATCCGAAAAGTCAGAGGTGCGTGCCTTGGGTTCTAACTCGAGACCTATGACTTGGCAGTCCGACGGTCGCACCACTAGGCTATCACTGCTATTGCTGTCTTGTTTACTTAATTAGCCGTACAGTACAATTATTTATTCTGTAGCTGTACCTAGTACCTAATTACTTGGTGAGTAGGTCCTATGCAACTCTAGTAGCCAGTTGTAAGCTATGCAGGTAGAGGGGACCTAAGCGTTTACACTTTTACGAAATTAAACTATTTGATCCATAAAATAATAAGCAGGTAGGTACAAATCAAAATAAAATATGATTACAAATTGATTTCGACTTCGATGCTTGTGTAGCCTCACAAATAGAGACAAAGTTGAAGACTCATGTGAACTGCATGAAAGGTGTGTTTCTTTGTCTTATTTTTAGAAATAACTATTCTAACTCAACATCAATATGAACAACATGGATATTTCTATTTTATTATAGGTAATAGGTATCTACTAATGACGGATTTATTATATACTTAGTACTTGTATTTTAATCTTAGAAAAGTTTTTACAAAAAAAAAATACTATCTTCCAAAAAAACACTACAAAGTAAAAATAACTGCAACATCGGAAGTCAGTGTCTGCTTTTTATCTTCCTTTTTTGCCACCGACTTCAGTTTCCTTTTTAATTTTTTTGTTGTGGTACCGACGTCACATAAATTCGTATGTATTCGTACAACTACTTGCAATGTAAATAACAGTTACAGGAAGTTATTATTTCAGCATCAACATGCACTAAGTGGAAAAAATACGTATTATTGAAGGTAACTCAAAAACCACTCATCAGAACTTGACCAAAATACGGGACTAATCTGGAAGTTGGAATATCTTTACAAATAAAATAAAAAAAATCCGAGTACTGAGGAAACAAACATTAAAACAAATACAAACTAATTGACAACCATTCGGTTAAAAATTTCCATGACTAGGCTTGGCCTCAATTCAATAGGTCGACACATAAGATAAAAAAGAAAGAAAGAAAGAAAAGGTATTTATTGAGACTCGCACAGGAAGTCACAAATTAAACTAAAAACTCTAAACATGAATAAAAAAATTAAAAACAAAGTAAAATTAAAATAAAAGCAGGAAGTCCTGTATGAGGCCAAAACACGCTTGCGTTTCGAATTAAAATAATTAAGGTCCTGTAAATCTCATAAAACTACGATTGGTCAGTGGGTCGTCTTAGGGGGCACAAAAATTTATACGAGTTTGCCAGTAGGTACCTAGGTAGGTATATTCTAAAATGGCGTCACATGACGCATCGGAGGTCGGAGGAAGCCATTTTAAGTAGACGTCGTAGACGATGCCTATTGCGTTTGTTCTTTATTTATCAACAACATGAGTGATATTTTTTTCTAGAAAGAGGCCATACTTTCCTAAATATTGATAAGAGAGCTTGATGAAAGAAAGATAGAAAATACATTTTATGCACAATTAGTGCATAAAATATAATATTTTCTAAAGAAATAATGAATACAAATATAGCAAACAAACACAATAAAAATGGAACAAGAAGCTAAAGATTCTACGTTAAAAAAAATCTTACCGTTTGGTATGAATATAAGATTTGCACTACAATCACTGAAGAATAACTGCGCAATGCACTGAACGTTCCCTGCCTTCGAGCTTTATAGACTTCAACAGACAGATCACTAAGGTACAAAAACTCACTACACTTTATACTCGCCCCTGTGTCAAAGTCCGAACAAATAAGCACTGCACTGAAACAAGAGTGAAATCTGTGCGAGAAAATCTCACGTAATAACGCCAACTGGTAAACTCCCTACCTATAGAGTAAAAACGTTTTTAGCCCACGCTCGATACACAAAAATAGGGTTCCGCAATCAAAAAAGTATTTTAGTTTAGATATAATATTATTTTCGTCAAGTAACATAGGTTTAGGTACCTGCGAGGGGCTCGTGGCTAAATAATAAAAGCGACATGGGTCGATCGAAGGTAAGCTACGCTTGCCAAGGTCGATTCGTGGATGGGTGACCATCCATTACATATCGTTACCTCCCCGTGCCCCAGGTCATTCGAAGATCTTTGTCAGTCGTTACGGGTAGTCAGAAGCCCGAAAGTCCTTTAAATTTCGTGGGAAATGAGACTCTAACCTACTTTTCACGATGGATAGACTGGCCGAAAATAAACAATAAAAAAGTAGTTTCAAATTTCGAACGAATACTCATTCCATATTAAATATACAGGTGTTAAAGAAATTGCGGGTAGGTTCAGTATAGATAAAGGAAACCAGGAAAAAAAAATGCTAAATCCACCTAATTTTGTACCTACTAACTACTACCACGCTAAAGTAGGAAGAAGAAATACTCGGAATTGTAATTTATTGCGTAGTTACCTATCCTTCACCCGGCGTTATCGAGGTGTTCGCCCGAACACCTCGATAACGCCGGGTGAAGGTGAAGTAGGTATTTCATTGCGTTCGATAGTAGGTAGGTAACTCTAGGAAATTATTAATTAGCATTTAAACAAAATAAGAACTTATTTTAAGCAATTTTTTAAGCAATCAACGATTGCTATTTAATTAGTAGGTACTACATTAGGTTCATCAGATAATTTTCGTTTTATTTTTAACTTTTATTAAAGGTATTTATTTATAATTTTTTACGGGTTCTTTATCGAGTCTGAACTCACCCTGAAACTATGGCACGCAATTTCTTTAACAACCTGTATATATCAACAATAAAAATCTTGAAATAAAGCAAATTGTTTAACAAAACAAAGAACGTGACAAGAAAAAACATAACTGAAAAAAAAATAAGCATTTTAATCTATAGAATTTTGGTATTGCTGGTCACATATTGCCCATTCTTTCGAATAAAACTAACAAATAACGAAGACACCACAAATCAAATAATAATACAATGATTCATTTAAAACGACAGTATACGGAACCGTAGCAGATATAAGAATTATTTATAAATAGATAATAAAAGTAGCGTAGCGGGGAACTCCCCACTATTAATGAATGTTGCACCTGCTATAAAATCAATACGTATCTATGATAATAATATGAACTATTTTATTTTTATAAGGAACGATATTGCAATGATTTATAATCCCAAGATATGATTTCTTTTATTTCATTTACGTGTGAATTTTTTTTTTTTTTTTTTTAACAAAAAACTAAAAAAATACCTATGTAAAAAAAATAGGGTCCAACCGGTGGTCTGGGCTGTTGAGTGGGGAACCTCCTAACGATACGCGCCTTTTCTAGAAGTACCATTTTCTGGATTCTTGATCCAGCTGCCTAACGAGAGCCTTCTTAGTTGTCGGTCGAGATTCTTTGCTATTATGCCATTGGCCGTCACGACGGCCGACCCAAATGTATCCACATCCCGCACAATCACAATCATCACAACATACACAATCTCGCGAGCCAGGTCAAATACATAATATTTTATTACAATGCCAGTCTTAAGTCTCGTCGCTTGTCTTTAAATATTCAAACACTAATCAGGGTTTAAATAATGCCTGCAGTCTAATTACGCAACACATTTTATTTCTGTTTACAATTCTGAATCGAAAGCAAGTCCAGTTTTAAACGCCTGCC
Source organism: Agrochola macilenta (assembly GCA_916701695.1). Taxonomy (NCBI): domain Eukaryota; kingdom Metazoa; phylum Arthropoda; class Insecta; order Lepidoptera; family Noctuidae; genus Agrochola; species Agrochola macilenta. The sequence continues at coordinate 15,483,747 of OU753562.1, forward strand.
TAAATTGGTTTTTTTTTTTTTTTTTTTTTTTTTTTTTTTTTTTATGTAGGGCATCTCGTAGCTGACCACTGAGGTCATGACTACTCAACCGGACAATCCTGTGGCTGCCTTAAGCTTCTACACTCAAAGCCTCCAGCCAGGGGGCCCAAATTCGAATTACGCTACACATTTTATATCAGCAGTCGACCGTAATTGGATAGGGATGTTCTAATCAATTGGCTATAATAAATTTATTTGGATGATGTGTTTTGTTACACCATGTAGGAATGATTAATTTCCAAATTATTGTGCTATATTTTTTATTTCATTTTTTTACAACTGATACTCTACTAGTGCTTATAAATGAAAATGTACAATGATTGCCGAAAAATTAAAAACCAATTTTTAAAACACTTTCTACCAAAAACTACCATAATTGAAATACGTAACAAAACGTTTTTCTTTTCACGTTTTTGTTATCTGTAGCCAATGACAAAATCGTAGAAAAGCAGTGTTGTCAACTTAGTGGGATTTCCACTAAACCTGGGGATTTGGACACCCCTACTGGCGGAGAAATTTTGCTTTCAGTGGCCGGTGGTTGTGTCTAATGGTTAGTTTAATTCAATTTGTAGAAAACAATACAATCAAACTAAAACTTTGACTCGAGAAAATATTTAAATAACACGATAATGGCATATTTTATTGTTTGTTTAAAACCTGTGTCAGTGATTTTTCGATTTATTTCTTTCAAATGCCGAAACCACTGCGGATTCGAACGCTGATTTGGAAAGACTGACACAGCATGACGAATATATTGAAGTCACACAGAGGCTCCGCCCGAGTAGAGATCGAAAAACAACGTCATTTCAAAAAACATATCTCACGGCAGACGGGAACGTACTTACGGGATAAAAAAATCTGCCGTTAAGCCGTTTGAAAACAAACATCTTCACTAAAATTTCAATAATTATACTGCGGTTGCCGTTTGTCATGCCACCAAATCAATAGAAGTTAAAATCGGTTGAACGGACTGTAAAAAAGGTTTATTCAAATGTCAAATCTTATTTTATTAATCGAATAAAGTTTTTAACCAAACGGTTAAATATCCTATTTCTGATTTTGAAATCGCTTTCAAAATCCGTTTTTAGAAATCGGTTTCAGGAGTGGCTCCAGCTCGCAGTTTCAATCGTCTTTAGTAATATTATTCGGTTGTAAGTGCATCATTAAAAACTATTCAAACATAAACAAATACGTACTTACGCAAAGCTACTATTGCCGTGGTTGGTTTTGTGAAATTGGTTTGTCTAGTTCGGATAATCGATACGATTCGATTTCTGACTGAAATCTGATTTTAAATTCGTTTTGATGTATCTGACGCATGTCTATACCGGACTCAGGGAAAAAAATTGGCAGCACTGAGTAAAAGTTGAATAACCTCTTGAACGATCTGCCGACTTATTGTGAGGTGTTCAGAGTCGAATTTATTGCAGAATATTGCCTGTCTTTACTGCTCTAACTTTTTCAGTTTGTAGAGAAAAGAACAAGAAAGGCATATAACACATATTAAACATCGAAAATAATCTGCGCTGGAAGCTGGAATGATCATTCTTTGAAGTCTGTGGAGAATACGATATCTAACATGGCGAATTGGCGATGACTTTGTTTACATTTTAGTTTTCGGTAATATTTTTGATAAGCATTGTTTTGCCTTTAATGTTTTATATTTTTCAACAGACAAGATTATATTTACTATTCTCTAACAGAAACATGGGCCTATGCTAAGCAGTTTTGGATCATTTTTCTTGTGGCTTGTGGAAGTCGGATAAACTTTGGAAAATTCTCTCGTTCAAGACACTGAAGACACTGCGTGCTCTGTTTTCGTTTTCTACTGGCTGCACTAAGACTTACTTAGGCTGTTTTGCTCAATAGCGAAAAGTAACTAAGTCGATATTATCACTACAAGTAAGTAAGCCAATATAAATAGGAATAACGTGTGTAAGAGAGTACCTTTGTATCTCATTACATTATTGTAGCTGTAGGTACATTATTGGTCAATCTACCTATGGACAATCATTCTTTTGTTGTGTAGACACAAGCATCTAACTTTTTATTGTGGTTAAATATAGTTACTATGTCCGTCAACCTCAGTCTTAACTGAAATTGTTAATTGATATTTATGTACATAAGTAGATGCTGAAATAAACAATTACAACTAGCCAAATAATAACTAACTACACTAGCCAAATAACAACTAACTACAAAACATATTTATAATATTTTCACAGACCGTGCTAGAGCTGAAAATACAAGAAGGGAACGCAACCCAACATCAATCTTGTTGTTCAAACATGGATTGAATATCCAATCTTCTGTATTAATCATTGAAGGTAAGCTTTTTGACACATAGTTAAGAATAAAGCGTAGCAAGTCACATAATAAATAAAACTTTGAATATATTTCCTTGGCTGAACTTAGTACATAGACACAACATATATTTTGTGTGTACCTAACTAATGTTATGTTGTGTTGTTATGTTGTTGTTGTTGTTATTATAATTCAGTATTATAAAATATCTGGAGACTGAAATATCAGCCCAAAATAAAGATGAAATTATACAACCAGCACCAATGACTAGGCTGATGGGTTTTGTCCAGCCATGGGCTAATGAAAACCTAGTTGAGCCTACTTTACTTTGCCACATAATTTCTAAGTAGGTACTTTATTTGAGCAAAAAATAATAAGATTTTGTTTTAAAACTATAGAGTTCCTGGGGCGTTTCACCTATGAAGACATGAGGGCAGCATGAAGGATGTCGCCCATGCTGCGTTGCCCCGTTGCTCTGCTACTTCAGTTTTCAAGCTTCTCAAGAACTAAAGTAAAAACTGAAGATTGTTAATGAAAGATAATCTTCTTTTTTTTACTGTTCTGTCTTGTACAACAGCAATATAAATATGTGTTACTATTTTGTTAATTGATAACAGTGTAAACTTTAATAAAGTGTTTTTATTTTGAACCTGTACTTGTAATTTTTATTTGTACCTATAAAGGTGCAAATAAAAATAACTTCTAATGAAATATTTAAGAATTGAATACTATGCCTTTTATAAACACAGCCAATTGATTATTTTATTGATACTATTTAGAGGTAGGTACCTATTTGCCTAAATTAACTGTCATTTATTAGGTAACAGTAAATAGAGAGAAATAAATTATGGTAATCAAAAACGACTTTTATTATATCTTCACATTATTATGAAATATTTGGACACTACTGTAAGGATTAGTGGAATTTGGAATCTAATGTCCTGTGGCAGTCATCATGGAATAAGTATGTACTGCTTGCTAATTCTTGCTGTAAGCGCTCATGAGAGTTAAATTTTTTCCTGAATAATATAGTTGAGCCTGACACCTGAAATATAAAAAAAATAATTAAGTAAATCCTCATTAGATTGATATTCCATGAACCATTACATCCATCCACAAAGTCTAATAGGCCTCTCCCTTAAACACTTACATGCACAATCTATCTACTTTATAGAACAGCAATATTCTGCTATAAACAACAATTAGGTGCCTACAATTGACTTTATTTAAATGTATGGTAAGTTTACGTTTGATGGTGCATTTCGTATTTACCAACAAACAATAAGATTGTGTGTAAAATTGTTGCTATGCTAAACACACAATCAATGTTCAACACTAAGAAAGAAAATAATATTGATATTAAGTAGGTACCTTATACAGACAATGATGTGGAAATAGATCTATTTATGGTGTGGTGAGTATGTTCACCGATGTCCTTACAGAATCCATTGACATAAAATGCTTCAAACTATATTATAATATTTGTTCTTCCTGTAATAAATTTGCTTTTCCAATGAAGTACAAGCCCGACTGGGTTGCTAAGCTTGTGGCTTATGATAAGTTTGATACGGTACGAGGTACGAATTTGTCTTTCCTTTAAAATGCCACCAAAATACCTCGTTTCTGAAATATCATAATATATATCTTTAGTTTAGGTTGTAAGCACTTGTAACAGAAGAAAACTTTCACAATTATTATTAAAAACCGACCTCGTTGCTTCGGTATTTTACAGACCCTAATACTGATCTATCATTGAGGTTTTACACAAAAACACATTCACAATTTATGAAGACGACGTTCACTTACATAATTTTGTAATAAGTAAGGAGATTATACGAGTAAATCCCAAAAATATTGCAAAGAAAATCGAATGCGACCAGCCTTCTCTTTAGATTGATAGCTGAAAGCAATTTCTCGTTGATTTGAAACAAATTTTCAACTGTCAAAATGATTACGTAATTCCACTAATAGCCTTTTTAGACGAGTATCGTTCACTCTTTAGCGTTTGAAACAGAGTGCAGTTGACAACGCAGATTTTAGAGTTACGTAATTCGAAAATTATAAATTGAATGCAATTGTATTCAAATCGAAACAAATTTGACTCAATTGTAAATCGAAAATGTGTTGCGTAATTAGATAGCTGTTTTCCTTGAAATGTGAAGTTATTTGTCACTTCAGCGTACTTAAAAATAAGCCACAGCAAAGCTCCAAAAAAAATAAATTAAGCTCAAATTAAGCTCCTTTAAATATTATAACAGACAATTATTTCTTTCTAAAAACATTACTAGGTCTTTTTGCGCTACAAAATATGACTTGTTGAGTTTTAAATAATGACCTACATGTTGTGTGAGCCGACAGTTAGTAATTGATAATTCTTATTAGATTAGGAAACAATAATGAATTACGTACAATATAAATAGGTACATTACATTTACTTCAGAGTATCATTTTAGGAAGTAATAACATAAAACAATAACATATAAAGTAAGCAGTGTTGCCAGATGCATTGAACCTAATATCTGTAGTAGAAACTGCTAAAATCTGTATTTATATCTGTATGCTATTTTAACTTGAAATCTGTATTAAATCTGTATGTATGGTCAAAAGAACCGAAACAGAATAATATACCTACTTACCGTATGCAGTCAAATTACTTTATTCTGCTTCTTTTGAAAACGAAGTGAATAGGTTTAACTCATCACCTACCTCGACCTCGACCTCCACGACACAGTTACTGGGTAACTCGATACCCCTTGATAAAACTGTTTGTCAGATTTTTGGGATGTTTTATTGCGCATCAATAATAATCCTCGACATGCAATGTAAGCCAAATGTTATATGAAATAAACTTATTTTATTTTTTTATCAATAACAATTACCAGTAAAAGTTTGTACGAAATTAATTATTTACGATAAATGCATCACGAGAGCGTAGTATTTTGGAGAACACGCAAAAATCTTTAATTGGCGGATTCCCCGTTTGAAAAATATACTACCAATCGCGATTTATTTACTTAAGTTCCGTTTTAAAGCAGATTATGGCTATTTAATCAATAGAATTAGAAAATTCTGTATAAAAATCTGTATCCAGTGCTTATCTGTATCATAAATTGAAAATCTGTATAAATACGGAGAAATCTGTATATATGGCAACACTGAAAGTAAGTATGGGGAACCATTTGATCAGAAAACCTCTAGGCGTATACCAACCTACCAACCACAAGCTCAAATCATTTTAGTTGCCAAACTTGAAAATCATAAATGAGTACCATTGAAATTCATTTCGCTTAGATTGACAACGTGTTTTATTAAAACGTATCTACATAAATAAATATGTAAGTAGATTACATACTTGTTTATTTAAAATCTACTATTGCACCAGAAATATAATTAATATTTAGCACTAAGTTGATAACTAATACAAATACAAGCATAGACAATATTCTATTCTTTATAACAGAGCCATCTATTGAATAAATGATACACTAATATCAAATCATATCGTATCTTCGAAGGCGAAAGCAAAAGTAACGAAATATTACAATAACTTTAAAATTATAAAGGTAATAAGTATAGTAACAACAATAGATACGTGAAAAAAATATTGGAGTAAATATTCACCATGAAAGTACTTTATTACGTGTTTAGTTCTTATGTATTGATGTAGATGTCGCTACTATAAGCTCTTAAGTCTCGCATTACGCGCCTACTTTTTTTCCTGCCAGTTTTTAATATTTTTCTGTAGATTTCCTCGAATTCATAAAGTTTCAAATATTTACCTAGTATTGATATTACATAGTAGTTTTTCATTGGGGTCGTACGTAATTTTGATCATTGACGTATCTGATGAGTGATGCACAAAAATAACATAAAGTCCTCTTGCATAGTTCGGTAGCAACAAACTTTACCTATTAATTCACTGCAGTATTCCTACACCATTTTAGTCTAAAATTGGTTTCTTTTGTAGTATAGGTTCTAAAAAGTATGGTTACGCATAGATTCCGCTACGACTTTGCTACGAGAGCTTTAACTTGACGCAACTGCTACGAGACCGCTACGGCTCAGCTACGACTTCGCTACGGCTCCGCTACCCGCTCCCTGGTAATAAAAACTATTTCATTATTATATTCTCATGGTTCGAAACTTCTGATTTTATTGTTTTTAATAAATGAATATATAGCAGTTTTTTTTTTCTCGTGAGTGGGTTCATTTCGTATTTTTTTTATTTACAAATTGGTAAATAATACCAGTCTATTATTGTCCGACTGCAGGACTTCTCATACAGAGAAGGCCTCGTGCCTTCTTCAAGAAGAGGCCTTTGATCAAGAGCCATAGGTCACCACACTCACCACGCTTGCTCAAGTCGGGTTGGCGATTTTCATCCGCAACTTCGTTCGCGACTGCGTTCGATTTCGTATTTTCCCCCAAGATTTTCAACGTCTCTCGCCCCCCACATTTTCGGGCCAAACAAAGAACACAATCAATTCGATAGTATTTGCGTGTTGCTGGAATATACATTCAGACAAACAGACAAAAATCCTAAAAACTATAATTTCGACATTAGAATCGTTCCCAGTTTCAAAAATATTGGTACAATGTACAGGATCGTTATGATTTTATTATGAATTATTATGTATACATTTAGGCAAAGTATTCGTGCCAAGTTTTGAATGTAAAAACCCGAGAAATTAAGATTTACCCATATGAATTATGCATTGAAACAGTCACATGAGTACTTGCCCGGATTTGAACCCACCACCTCGTGCATGAGAGGCGAGGCCTTTACCACTGGGCCATAACGACATAAATCAAATGGTAAAAGGAAGCAAATTTATTATTTTTAGGGTTCCGTACGTCCGAATGAAAAAACGGAACCCTTATAGGATCACTCGTGTCTCCGTCCAATAATATTTGCTTCCAATCTAATAACTTTGTACACATATGAATTTCTGTGATCCAACACGGACATGTAACGTAAATAAATGTATTTTGAATATGGGGTCCACTTTTGGGAAGCAAATAAGAAACTAAAAAGTGTTGAAAACTGTACCGTGTGACCTATCAAATGAAAGGGTTAATTGTGGGGGTCTCATTTAAAAAAAAAAAAAATAAGTATATAAAAATTTACCAGTCCCACGCCGTTATCTCCGAAACTACTGAGCATAAAATATTAAAAAAAACAATAGTTCTTTACTTATAAATTACAGGAAAACTTAAATGAAGTCTATGGTTTTAAAATAAAATGGCAAATCTCTCAATATTGTGCGTACAAACTTACATTCGCGGTTGGAAAGTACGGGAGAACATATTTTTAAACAACAATGTAAAGTTTTTCTTGGAATTAATTCATCCCAACTATGGAACCCTTCATTGTACGTGGTCCGACACGCACTTGGCCGGTTTTTTTAGGGTTCCGCTATAGTTTCGCTTTCGCCATGTCGATCTGTTCGTCTGTTCGCGGCTTAGCTCAGAGACGCTTAATACTAGAAAGCTGTAATTTGGCATGGGTATACATATTAATCACGTCGACAAAAATAAAATCATGAAAAAAATAAAAATGGGTACCTCGGGGTGTCGTTGGAAAAAGGTCGTTCAAAAATATGGTGAGCGTTTGAAAATCATTTTTGGATTCAGGAATCCGTTTGCGATATATTAAGCTTTAAAATGCAAATTTTTGTTAGAGTCAAGTGTCCCCCGCCCCTGCCAGCTATTTAAATGGTTGGTTTTGGATATGTGAAAAAATTCACGGCAGTAGTATTTACAACGAAATTAAAAGGAAACCTATCACAGCTAAGTAGGCTCTACAAGTTAACGAGTAATAATCGACCAACGTACATTTGCAGTTGCAAAAACATGTTCTCCCATACACTCCGTAACATGTTTCTCAACTACAATATTAAGTTTGTTCTTGAGATAAATTTATCCCGACTACGGAACCCTACATTGTGCGTGGTTCGACACGCACTTGGCCGTTTTTTTATATACATATTTCTTATCTGATATCTTACCCTGTGACATTACATTATTGTTTTCCAATTCCAATGATGTGTAAATGTGTATTTGTTGGATGACCATTTCTCCTGGTAGTTTAAGAAAAAACCGGCCAAGAGTAAGTCGGGCTCAATTAGGGTTACGTTTCAAACTACATGCAATCAGAAGTCAGTCACAAAAAGGCTGCTGATAGAAATAGGTATAAACACGAACTAATTGTACCTCAATGTAGATTACAAATTTTTAGGAGGAATGTGTGTATGTAAATGCCATTCAGGTGTATAACAAGTTACCTAATTCACTTATGGAACTTCCTATCCCCATGTTCAAGAAAAAGCTGACAAGCTGGCTATTGGATAATTGCTTTTATGACATTGACGAATATAAGGAATATTGTAAAAATCTTGACTTAGATGACATGGACTTCATTTTGACATTTTATTGTAACGATTACCTAATTATAAAAATACTAATTCATTGGACTTATTGTAAATCACAAATTTTTAAATTAATATTGTACTTAGTTAAGAACGACAACTGAATATTTGTACACCATATACTTTGTGGTAGAATGTATAGAACTAACAAAAATACTAACACCATACTATGTAAAACTACATTCTCACAAATAAATAAAATTCTAATTCTACATTGAACAGCTCTATAGGTTCCGTTCCAAACCACACTAAGTAGCTCGATAAGTTCTGTTCCAAACTACACTGAGTTGTCTTGTCTCTAAAGGTTCTGGTCCAAATTACTCTGAGCAGTGTTTATAGCAGGCATTACCAATTTTTTTTTTCTGGGATTCTGTTTTTGCAATAATATGAATTTCGAGGTCCGCTTGGTAGACGATTACTAGCAACGAAGATTTAAAATATCAATTGGGAAATAAAACGAAAAGAAACATATTTATTTTTTATTTAAAAAAATCTGCAATTTCTACACTGTCGCTAATGGCTAACTTTCCTGTATGGATGAAAATTTCCGAAGTTGCCAGATGACATAAGTTTTTTCGAATGCCATTTTCAATGTTTATAATTCAAGAGGTTATAAGTAATGGTGTAATAATTATACGTACCTATTCCTTGTAAACCTGTAGATATAATATATTGTTCATTATAATGAATTTATAATTATCTATGAAAATATGTGTGTTAAAGTTAAACTATGACACTAGTAACTTCTAAAAACTACCTTCATAGCTTTTTAAGAATTTCACTTATAAATAAAGAATTTTATTTTTTCTTCTATCTATCTTTTTAAATAAAGAAAGAGGATATTGATTTATTTTGTAAATGTTTTGGACTTTTCTTTACGTAACTTTAGTGCTGAAATTGTACACACCTGAGAAAGTCTGGTGAGAATGCAATATTATGATAATACCGTGCCAGCCGATGATGGAGTTGGAAGGTGGTCATAGGCAGCCCCGGATCAAAGGGGAGGGGGGCAAACCTGGCCTGTGCCCGAGCGCCAACTTTAGGGGGGGTGACAAATTCAAGCGTAGCAGACAAGTGCACCACCCAGCACACCGCAATTTTGCAATAAATCAGACGCGCAGCACATATAATCTTTCTATTTCTTTATTTTTTACAACAGTTTTGGCGATCCCGTTGCATTGGCGCATAATCGATCTATAAAATTGGACTAATATGTTGTTACAAAAATGTTCATTTCGAGAAAATTTCAATGTCGTTGGCTAACTTAGCGCATCCCCCATAAAATATTGGCGGGGGGCGGCAGACGGCATTTTTCGCCCCGCCTCAAAAAAATCTAGATCCGGGGCTGGTCTTAGGATCTACGCTTTGGTTAACGTAAACCTACCGACATTGGGCTCGTTAGATTGGTCTCTTGGTGAGTAGGTGCGTGAGTTTTAGATGGTGATCAAGATCTGGTGACGATACCATAAAGTTATCACAGGATCTACGCTTAAGTACCTAAAATCGTAAAACCTCCGAGTTTGGGCTCGGTCATTTACTTTCAATGAGTACTTTAAAGGTTTCTGTATAAAAACTTGCATTGATTAAAAATACTTACTGATCACTTGTGTGGCGGAGATAATTTCAATTAATTGCAAAGCGACTATGACGTGTAGGTATTAAAAACTGCTAATTACGAATACCGCGGTTTACCTATCTTATTAATAAAAGAGAAGTACAATCATCCACAGGACTTTACAATGCGTCATCATAATAAACAATGACGCTCTGATAGTTCTGGGTGTAAGGAGGTGGCTAGAGCCGCGCGTGACGCGTCAGGGATCACTTCCACCGGCTCCTGCCCGCGCCGGGCGCCGCCGGCCAGTCGGGACGCACACGGCGCGACTGCAGCACGCTTCCCTCCCTCCGCCGCACGAACGCGACCACCGCTTATCTCTTATCATTACGAAAATGATACATCAAATTACCTCACTAGTGCTCAGATAATGAACACTCCAACCGCGATAACACCTTCAGTGCCGATTTAATTCGTTTAAGACATTTTAAGTGAGGTTTCCCCCTACTTTGTTACTGAAACTGAAATGGCTGTGAGCGTGTGAATAGAACTTTGGAAGTCAAGTGACAAAGTTTTAGTGAAAATTCTAGAATTAGTGTAGAAGTAAAAATGAAGACGATATTGTTAGCGGTGACCCAACTCTTGGTGTTAGTGAGTATCCAGGGTACTCCATGCACCACGGTGCAAAGCTTGGACATTACAAATGGTGTGAAGCACCCAAACTCTTCAGTGATGTTCGAAGGAGTGGAGTATAAAGATGGGACGTGGTATGAGCTCGAGGAGAACGGCACGACACTGGTGATGGGATGTCCATGCATCGGGAGAACTTGTGTGCACAGATGTTGTAAGCGCGGGAGTGCATTTTTCAACGGATCGTGTACTGAAACGAACTCTACAGCTATAAACCCGTTCAGTCCACCTGTGTACAATGGGAAGGTGGCGTCGAGCGTGGCTGCGCACGAGCAGTTCTTCTACTTGTACGTGCGAGCTTGCGATGACAGCTACTTGGTCGACTCAAGCGCAGCTGGCGAGGAGCTTTACATTCAAGAGGTAAAATTATTACTCACTTTAATTTTCACAATTCTCACATTATAAAATTAATTGTAATAGGCACTCGAAATTGAATTACTCACACAGTCTCATGAAAATACGGAGAAACCATCAAAACACTTATCATTGTGTAGGTTTCATCAACACATAAAGAAATGACAGGCAGCAGACTGATATCTTATCTTTGTAGAATAAAAACACACATTTCAATGAGAAATAAGATATATGAGAAACGGTTAAGTTTTAACCGCCATCCAAAAAAAAATAGGGAAGCAGTTCCCAACGTATTTTATTTCCCGTTGAAATGACTGCTCTTTATTCGTCCCCTTTGCATTTCTAAGTGTGTAGAAAGAGATGAAAATTGTTCTAAATATTATGTACCCACAACTGCATAGTACTTAGATTGTTTTTTTTTCATTATCGATGTTATTAGTAAAAGATGATTTGGAAATAGTTTATGTACTCATACTTACATTGTTCTTCTTCTTCCTGCTCCTTGACCCATGGCACTTATGGTCAGCGCAATATGTTTTTCAATAATATACAAATAAGTCCAACTTTATTACTTAATTGCAAAGTACCTTACAATGCGTACAACATGCAGTGTATTAGCTTTCTTGCACTGTCAAAAAGGCTTAATGGTACATACCTAGTAGGTATTCCAGGCTGCTACTGAGAAATGTCAGATGAAAAAACCCAATAACACTTCTCCCTACTTGGTAATCAAATCCAGTATCTCATGGTCAGCAGTACTGCTTGCGACTACGAGGCAGTCAACGAGCCTGGAGTCTGGATTTGTGCTTAGTTGATGGTAATAGGCTCGACCCTCGACCCCTATTAGATGGGACGTAAACATAACTGGTATAATATGGTACTACAGGTACACCTCTACATATCCTTTTTCGGGGAATACAGCGTGATGTTATTTTACGTTTATGTTTTAGTAGGTATTCAAAATTCAGCTAATTATTTTTGTCTTAGTAATTCCGCGGAAAATAATGAGATGTGGCTAATCCATTGAGCAAATGAATGAAGCACCTTATATCATGTCATGATTCATTGGTCCATTGTGGTGTTTAGAAGGGAATATTATTGTTACTAAATGTTACCTATGACACATAGGTCAGTAAATTACATTTTTTACTTGCCGGGGTTATTTCAGAATGCAGTCATTTCAATTTAAGTTACTTTTGAGCATGGGCGTACCCAGCTGGCCCAGGGCCGCATATAAGAAATTTCTTAAGCCGGGTCACCGTCACATGTTTTAGTGTGACTGACATTGGCATGGCCACCATCAGGGATTTTAATTTTAGTAAAAGTTAAGTTAAGTTAATGTTAGTAAAGTTTAAGAAAAATCGGAAATTTGTCGAAATTTGTTGCCAAATAACGGAATTTGTCGGTCACTGGTTCAAAAGTTATAAGGGTTTATAGGTGGCCGATGTCTAGTCGTAGACGCGAGGTATAGTCCAAGAGCTACTCTTGGACTATACCTGTAACCCGACTAAATCTGTGACTTGGCGAAAAATTGCGACTAATTAGCGATGTTTTTTTATGTCGGTTTCGGTTTAAAGAATTTATTATCATAAAGAACACAAGACAGTTCACTTAATATATGAGATATACAAATAAATCATGCAGTTACAAGGTAACAAAGACTCCGTGAGTCGATAAGAGGAAAATAAACATAAAATAAAGAGAAAATATTTAAAACTAGGCTTCTAAAAATTGAATCAAAATAGGTTAATTTAGTTATTTATCATGTAGGCATTTTCTAAATATGTGTTACAGTGTTTCTGAGACATAAACATTTAACAATTTTTTTTTAATATTTATATTTTTTGCATAGACTATATTATCTGGCAACTTATTGTACAGTACCGCTCCTTCGTATAAAATGTTTTTCTTCCCGTAATTGGTCCTGGGTGGTCTGAGTTCGAGTTTGTTACGATTTCTAGTGTAGTACCCGTGATTTATTTTTTTGAAAGTCAATTTTGAGTGGGTTTCCTTTGTTATAATTTTCCTAACTAAAAAACATGGTTTGTATATATATAGTTGTTGTATGTTGTATAGTTTGGTGTCGTATGTGTTATCAAAATTAAAATCCCTGATGGTGGCCATGTCAGTCACACCATGTTTTACTCTACACACTACTTGAAATGATGATGATGATGACTACTCGAAACATGAGTATTGTATGTAGTGTAGAGGAAGGAGGAGGCGTATAGGGGAAACACCCGCAGGAGATCCTGCTTTATAGGTAGTTTAGTAGTTAAATAAAAAAACTGTTTGCTTGGGGCATTCGCGTATTTTGCGTGATACAACATAACCGGCTGCGCAGCGCGGTTTTTTCTAAAATGAACAGCATATGTAATTGTAAAGTAAGTCTTGACGTGACTCTAACATAACTTTTATCGGCAACAGAAGGTACTTAGGCATACAAAATTTAGGGGGGGGGGGGGGGGCAGCTGCCCTGCCTTGCCCCCCCCCCCCCCCGGGTATGCCCATAATATGCTTTTGAGCATGTTGCTAAAAGAAATTCTAGGAACGGGAAAACAGACGGAATTAAAGTATTTAAAAGAAGCTTTACCAAAATTAAGGTGTAGATAGATATAGGTATATATATCGATTTTGATGACAATGTACCTAATATTTTTTTAAATTTTGCTTTTTCTGCTATTAACTTTCATTTGGTATAACGGAAAGGGCCCGTACAAATGTATGATTTTAATGTGTAAGTAGGTATTCGTTAATTAGGCTGAAAGCAGACCGAATTAGAGTATTTAAAATATTAAGGGCCGTAGTTATTCGAAAAATACATATATATTCGTTAATTTGGCTGTTAACAGCCAACACAAACAAAGTTTTCAAAAGCGAAGAAGCAAAGCTGTGTTCAAATCTTTGTGGTTTAAATATTTAGACTTGCTGAAACAACGTAAACCGAAATTAAGAGAAATTCTGAGAAAAGACATGACGTCTGCATTTTACCCAGCCGTTGCACAAACTTATTCACTTAAATTATAACCTTTAACTTTCTGACTAACTAACCAACTCCTTCCTAATTAAAAGGACCTGGGGGCCTACCACCACCTCTAAAGCAGTGTTATTATAATATTACTTTAGTGTGGGAAAGAGATGAAGCTCTAAAGGACGTATATCCAGTGCGGGTTGGTAGATGTCTGATGTCTTCGAATTTTTGGTTATGGGACAACCCGTTTTCTCACGATGGTTTCCTTCATCGTTTTGAGAGCAGTGAAAATGATATTATTTACTAAAAGTAAAGCGCCTGCCTGGGTGTGAACCAACGATCTACAGCTCGTAAGTCTGTTACCAGTGGGCCACTATACTAACATGAGTTCAACAAAAAACATAATTATAAATAGGTATGTTAATGAAAATAGTTCAACTACTTATTTTCCTTTTTAAGGGTTCTGTACCCGAATCGTGAACGGAACCCTATTACTAAGCCTCCGCTGTCCGTCCGTCCGTTTGTCTGTCAGCGGGCTGTATCTCATGAACAGTAACAGGTAGACAGTTGACATTTTCACAGGTTGGGTTGCCAAACAAGAAGTGTGTTTTTTTCGGCGTTCGAGTCCAACCCGCACTTGGCCGGTTTTTGTGTTTACATCGTGCCGTACTTCAGTGTGGGTTCGGTACCTTTTTATGTTATTGGTTGGTAATCAAGGATGACCCACCAGATGGTTAGTGCAGTGACTGCCGTCTAGAGACATCAGCAGTACCAGAGGCACCTCATATGCGTCGCCATTCCAGAGACAATACTTAAAAGTCTTTCAAATCGGAACACAGCAACGCTTCTTGGCATTACAAATGGGTACGGTTTTTTTGTAAACGGCTTTTCGCGGGTTAGCCTATGAGGTTGTCAGCTGCTTAACCGGACTTTCCTGTGGTTGCCTCAATAAATTAAGGCCTCCTAGGGCATACAACTTAAAAACTAATTTATTTCACGCTAAGGGCACCCACTGAGGGTACGGACCTCGGCTTAGGGAGTCGCTAGGGGAGGGCAGCAAGGGACAGGATGGATCGGATGAAAAAAATGGATATGGTAGTATAGTACTTAACTACTTCTCCGGACAAACTCATGCACAAAGAGTTCCACTCCTACTACCTACTGAAGTACCACAATACTTTATATGTTAATTAATCACCATATTGATTCGAACTACACGTGTGAGAATAACTCTGTTGACTAGTTATTACAAGTTAATCGGAGTTTAACTTAATTAATAATCAAAGCACAAAGTGATTGTCATTTAGTTAAACATCGTTTATAAGCAAACGGAGTCACCATTGTTGGTACAGATTATAAACTAGTGTATGCTATGACTAATAATTTAAAAGAAAAGTTAACAGACTGCCTAATTCAAAGATAAGTTTATTTGATCGATGATAAGGTAAATGACCTTCTGTCGCCCAAACATGGTTATTATGAAATTATCGTAAAAATGCTAGTTTATACCACTTTTAATAAAATTTGACGTACAGTCGGCTGCAGAGAAATCTCACCCCCTAGCACTGTATTTATACATTGCTATGGGGTGAAAACCAATCTGCCTAGCTTTTTCCCATCTGTGTTGGAGTCGGCTTCCAGTCTTACCGGATGCAGCTGAATACCACTATTTTACATGGATCGACTGCCTATCTGACATCAACAACCCAGTTACTGGGTAACACGATACCCCTTGGTAAGGCTGGTTGTCAGACTTTTGGGCTTCTGACTACCCGTAACGACTGCCAAAGATCTTCTTATGACAGCCGGGTACATAGACAAAAGAATATTTGTATGGCTGGGACTAACGGGTTAACGTGCTTTCTGAGGCACGGAGGGGCGTCGATATGTAATGGATGGTCACCCATCTAAGAACGGACCGCGGAAGCGTAGCTTAACCTGCGATCGACCCGTGCGGCTGTTATTATTTAGCCACGAGCCGAAACACAATTAGAAGAATTGCTTGTTGCTATCATTTAATACAAACATCCCTTGGAAGCTATAGAAAGCAAGACTTCTTCGGAGGAATTAGGGGTTGAAGTTCATGCCGGTAATACCTGAATACGTACCTACAGATTTAAATTAATTGAGCATTTAATCAGAGATTTCCGACGTCGTGTTTCCATTGAGGTTCAATTGAAACTGACTCACTGACATATTATCGCAGAGCCGAAACTACTGGGACTAGGAACGTGAAACTTTGCACACAGCTTCCTTTTATAATGTAGGCGAAAAGGGGGGATTTGAATGAAAAATGTTATTCCTTGAGTTAATAAACTTGAAACTTGGCACAAAAAGTACTAGCATGCATGAATTATCGATAGTATTCAATCATTAAGTTCTGGATTAACACAGGATACTTTTTATCCCGGTTGTATTAACACAGGATACTTTTTTTCCATGGCATAATTTCCGACTTCCACGCGAGTTAAGGCGCGGCAAAAAGCTACAAACTAAAGATGTGTCCCGCGCATGTCAAATGTGGACAACTGCGGTAGACTGAGACGTTTGCTGTCTCGGACAACATTGATGTAAATCATATAAATCGATGCCGGACAACACATGTTGCGCAAACATTTTGTTCGCGGTGTTGTCATTCCACGTGAAGTAAAGCATTTACGGAAACAGCTACGCCAAACATTAACAGTGAGTCGTAAAAGATAAGCAAACAATGGCTCATTAGTGTGAGATAAACGGGAACAAATAATTACTAGTGGAATGCGTTCAAGTACAAGGCTTAACTAACATTAGATAATAATTAATACTTAAGTAACTTTTGGGCACGATCCCAGCTGCCTGAGCAGCAGATGTGCAGTAATGGTACAGTCAGCATCAAAAGTTGATGACCACATTTAGATTTTCAAAATCGCTGTAAACCGTATTCACTATTAACACTTCACTATACAGCGATTTGGAAAATCAAAATGGTCATCAACTTTTGATTCTGACTGTACTAGAAAGAAAGAAAGACAATACGTTTATTTGCGGTAAACATGACGCAAAGAAAGAACACAAAACAAAATAAGTAAATATACGTCATATCCACGCAAAACGGCCATCGCGCAGCATAATGCTGCGACCATATGCGAGACAGAGCCCCAGCGCTGGTTTTCAGCGACAGCCGGCGTTGACTTATTACTTATAAGGGCTCCGTGGCGCGCCTTTATATTACCAGAACCATCAATGACAGGCGCATTTATCAATAACTAGCTGACCCGACAGACGTTGTTCTGTCAATTTTGACTACTTAGTTCACAAAAATCCCATAGAAGAAAGGACGTTCAGTTTTACCCGATTTTTTTAATGTTTCTTTCCATAAACACTTAATTCGGACTAAAACGAACATTTCAAAACAAGAAATCTTGTTTTTTGCCAGGTCTGGAATTGTCGGTTGAGCCGTTCTCAAGTGATGCGCTTACCAACAGCATTTCATTGGGTCAAATTGAATTCATGGGTATCCTCTTCATTGCACTCATCATTATGAACAACTTTCACTATGGAACCTGAAATTGCGAAACAAAAATCAGCTGTTCCTTACATTTATGTTCGCTCGTCAAAATGTAGGGAACGGCAGATTTTTTTTCTAGATTCGCAGCTACTTTTACATCATGCCCCGCTCTGTCAACTTTTCAAGCTGATATCTCTATTCTTCTCTATCTCTTGATTCTTTTCTAATCTTCTAAATGTAAATAGTGTTCATCTCATCATTTGATGAAATTATCAAATATTCGGGCAGGTTGCACGGTAAAGCCATACAGGCTACAACCTCTACAATACTAACCATGTGTCAAAATATGTGAATTAAAGTTTGGTTTTGATAGTGAATGCGTTCTTGACACCTGCCTGTCAGTTTCATACTAACGAATAAGTGTTTTAGCAGGTTTTGGATTACGGTTTTGGCGAATTCGCGATCCTTACTAGAAATTGTCCAACTGACAGGTGTCACGAAAAAAAGTTGGCAACGTCGCAAATAGCTGTCAAATATTTACTTGTTTTGATACCTAAGGAAATAAGAAATATGACTAACTAGTGAACCGTTTTGGTAAAACGTTGGGTACAACCGAGTTGTAACCGTTTTAGGTGTAAATAAAAACATTTGGAAAGTTTCCAAATACTTTTTTTACATCTAAAACGAAATATTCGGTGCTATGATCTTATATTGCATTTCATAATCAATATTTTAGTTCACTAGTTAGCCATATTTCTTATTTCTATACCGAGATAATTTTTAATAATAAAGGCTTGGCCTGTAGTAGATCGTGGCGCTACCTTTTATTTTTATTTTTTTGTGTGGACTTCTCCCGTTCTGCAGTGAGCGGGAGGACCAGACTTTTACTAACTAAAACCCACCCGTGTTCTTTCCGTTGCCTGTGTGCCGGGGCCCTCGTGGGGATCATGGCGCTACCTTAATTTATTATCAACCTGCACTATCCCAAGGCAAATTCTAGTCTGTGTAAACAGACTTTTATCAATTGGTGTCTGTGCCACTTGTCACCAACTTTCAATCTAAAATCACTGTTGGATTATGAGAAGGCTAGGGACATTCCTGAGCAGACAGACGCGGTGGATTTTTTGCACATGGTCTTGGTAACATTGCAGACGCGCGGTTTCCCGCGTTGATATAGCACTTTTGGTAAACTTGCTACGATACGAATGGAGCGAAAATACCATGCGCGAAATATCGACATTTTTTTACGCTCAGATTTACCCTTAACTAATGGTACCAAAAATAACACAGTTTAATTTTGAAATAGCATTTATCCCAACGACAAACGGTCCTTTTTTATAAATATTCTCGTAAATAATAAATCGACTGAGGACCTGCCAAACCCACGCAGTCTGCAGACCGTCGGATTTTAGATTGAAATAGTTTAAAAAGCTTTTAGCGTGCCCTTGCCAACCTAATCTAGATAAAAAATGGCTGAGTTATTCCTGGAACATGAATCTAGATCTATCTTGTTTATCAGCTGCTGGTAGCTAAAGAAACAGGATTCAAACATACTTCCATAGGTATTCATATTATAGATTTATTGTTTGTACGTAAAATTATTTTTAACTTATTGGTATTCGGAGTCAAAACAAAGATAAGACTACAATTCTAGGTGCCAAAGAATGCTTCTTTTACAACACACGTAAACACAACCAATTGCAAAATTTGTGAAAATGGAAGTTGAATACGAAAAACGGTCGTCAATTGAAAGACAGAAAAAAGTAAAGAAAAGAAAATACATTTATTTAGCACAGCTAATAAAGCGCACATTAAAATTAAGACAGATAAAAAAAAAACAAATAGAAGTGTAGTTGTAGAAGTGTAATTAATAGAAGTGTAGTAGAAGTGTAAGTGTGATGGCAGTGCAATATGTAAATACATTTTTTGAGCGTTATAACTATTATATAAATAAAAATCAATTGCTGTGCGTTAGACTCGAAACTCGAAAATCTTCGACCGAATTTGATGTTTTTTTTTTTCTTTTTTCGCCTCAACCCTGGTGGTTTAGGAAAAAAGAAAATTTGGAAAAAAACAAAGAAATAATGGAAAATCGAAACTTTGAATGGGAATTGCCCACGTGGTACGAAGTTTGCCGAGTCTTAAATAAATATCGCCTTTTCAGATAAGAAATTATATTATGGCTCCGTGCACGAAAAAAACCCTTTTTCGTCAATAATTTATCTAATTGTAAGAAAGCTTAAAAAAATTGAAACATTAAGTCTGTGTAACTATATGAGTACAATTTTCGTGGTGCTAAACATTAAGTCTGTGTAACTATATGAGTACAATTTTCGAGGTGCTAAACATTAAGTCTGTGTAACTATATGAGTACAATTTTCGTGGTGCTAAACATTAAGTCTGTGTAACTATATGAGTACAATTTTCGTGGTACTAAACCATTCATGTCAGTCATAGCACCTGTTATTAGTTGCATCACTTTTGCGCTTTCGAAAATATGGTTTATTTCGTCTTTGATTTACTTAATGAAGATATCATAAATTTTAATTTTGATTTTATTTAAAGGAAGCTTTTAGCTGAAGAGTAATTTGTGATTTTTTTATTTCTTCAAATGGTTTCCTAAATAATAGGAAAAAATTCATAACTGACAAGATATTAAAAAAATGGTTCTTTCAACATTATTTTTCTGCTATAATTTGTATCGAAGTTGAAAAAAGTGGTTCAGCCACGCAAGTAGACCGTATATATGTTGATGATATTTTTAAATGTTCAAAATCAACAGTAGATTCTTGTAAAAATATGATCAAACTTCAGTCTCGCGTAATTTTTCGGAAAACTTGTTGCGATTATTTGTGATTTTTCATGAATACTTAACTTATTTGAAAAATCCGTAACAGCCACATGCAAAACAAAGAACTGGACTATTCAAATCCCAAATAGATTTGTTTAAATTATTTTCCCTTTCTCACAACTAATGAACAAAATTTATCAAAACCAGTCGATTTCGTGGGCGGCCTCTTAAAATGTAAGAACTTAAAACAAGATTTCTTCTTTTTCTTAAACCTATCTAACATTTCTCGAACTCTTTTTGCACGAAGCAAGCAAATACCTAAACATTATCGTTCATCATACACTATCTCACTTTAAAAAACATCTGAGCTGTTATAAAATGAATAACAGTTTAAATGCAAGAAATAACAAAATAAAGCGTTGTCACATTATTTGTATCTTATCTAAATGGGTGCGTCCAACAAACGCTTAAGAAAAGTTAGTCATATTTGTAGACTACGCAAGCGCATTTCTCCATGTAAAGAACATAAACAATACAGAGATAACAATTAATGTTATTAAATCCGAACAAAAAATAATTAGTGCACGGTATGGACATTCCAATGATTCCATTCCTCACCTTCGTAGAGAGCAGCTTAGATTTTCATAGAAAAATAACTGAGGTAAAACGTCGTCATTTATATTCATTGAAAAATATCGTATCATGTATTTGTTATTAATAAGAACGACGTGACAAACAATACGAACGGTAAAAAGTCCCTTGTATGTCCACGTGCAGGGAATATGCAAAAGATCTTCTAGAAAGTCTTTTCTAAGTGATTGCCGAAGTTTTAAAAGAAAAGCAAAAAACTGGTTGTCGGCTGCTTAACTGGGATACCCTGTGGATGCCTTAGTAAATTAGGGCTTCCAGCCGGCATAAAACATGTAAAAAGTAGCGATTACACGGTAAGGGCACCCCCTGTGGGGCAAGGACTTTGGCTTAGGGCGTCGCTAGGGGAGGCCGCAAGGGACAGGCTGGATCGGATCAAGATTAATTAGGGACGAATTAAAAGTTACAGACTCAGCGGCGCGAGTGAGGGTTGGGGAGAAACGTTTGCAATGCTAAGCTTCATTAAAATCCATATTCTGACGGGTCAGTCAGCGCCGTAGTCACGGGTTTGATTCTTGCGCTAAACAAATATATATTCTTAGAATCGTAGGGCCGATTGCAATATATAGGGACTATTTTAATTTAAAGTTTACGCCCACTTATAAAAAATATGACACAAAATAGTGTTATCTCGGTCAAGGTTTGTAGTAGGTACTGGTCTGCATTTGTGTAACCTTGGGAAACCGCAAGCTTTGTTAGTTCAGGCGTTCGGGAAAAAAACATATTTGTTCATAATAACTGGATTGTCGCGGGATCTTCTTCTACTATGACCTATTTTAAATAAGTAGGTACCTACCTACGCTATCATTGAAGTGGAAATTAATGAAATTGTTACCTATTAAATTGACGGAAACTATCAATCTGCCTATCCTTTTCCCAACTAAATTGGGGTCAGCTTCCAGTTCCACCGAATGCAGCTGAATACCAGTATTTTACATGGAGCGACTGCCTATCTCATCTCCACAACCCAGTAACTGGGTAATGCGATACCCCTTGGTAAGACTGGTTGTCAGACTTTCGGGCTTCTGACGACCCGTAACGACTGTCAAAGATCCACGAATGACGGCAGGGACCAATGGCTGAACGTGCTTTCCGAGCCACGTGCATTCCGAGTCTCGGTATGTAAAGATGGTCACCCATCCACGGACCAACCACGGCAACCGTAGCTTAACCTGATCTATCGACCCATTCGGCTGTTATTACTTAGCTACGAGCTCCTAAATGACGATTATGATTAATTTAACGAAAACTGCAGTAGAAAAATAACAGAAGTCACATAAATAAAAATAAACTTTATCCTTATCCTACCTTAATACTTTTAAATACCTATTGTACAATATGGCCGATGAATCATGGCCAGTCTTAACATAGGCTCTCCGAACTATCGCGCATGTACACTCACTCTCGCCTCATAACATCATTTGGCTCAGACCAAATAAAAAACCAAGATAGAGTGCTGTCTACAATGAAGTGAAGGTTTCGTAAACATGTGTGCACTTTGTGTGGTGTAGTTTGATTGTAGTGTCATTGTAAATGCGTACGTGTGAGAGTGTGTGCAGAGAGCGGCGGTGTAGTTTTGGCATGCTTCACTGAATTGTTCGTAGTGCTCTGTCTTGGTTTTTTATTTCCTCTCAGACCATTTTGGTACTTAAATATGTTATTGCGCAGCCTTCTGCGCAAAGTTCAGACCGGCCATGATTCATCAGCCGTATTGTTCCTTAGCTTTTCACTGCGCGCGCGTTAATGAAACTATTAACTTGAGAAAGTAAGGACAGTTTTATTGCATTTACCAAGAAAAGTAGGTACGCACGGCTACACATCAAGCTATACATTTCCAGTATAAGCTGACCTCACATTGTACCGAAATCCTATACAATGCGAGATCAGCATAAACTGGAAATGTATAGCTTGATGTGTAGCCGTGTGTACTTAGTAATTGTTTCATTACATTTTCCAGCAAATCCAGTACCAATTACTTGTTGCGACATTGTAAGTTTGCGATGACAAAGTGGCAAACATGGTGACAAAGTTTTAAACTTCGGACCAGCTATACATTGGACGGATGCTGGTATCTTCATCTGTGTCACACAGACCATCTTTGTTGTAAATTGCTAACATTTTGCTCAGGAAATGGGCTGTTATTATAACTAGTAGCTGATGTAAAAAGTGGTTCACTACCCG
The DNA here is from genome assembly GCA_916701695.1 of Agrochola macilenta. NCBI lineage: Eukaryota > Metazoa > Arthropoda > Insecta > Lepidoptera > Noctuidae > Agrochola > Agrochola macilenta. Next base: position 15,507,195 of record OU753562.1, read on the forward strand.
GAGTTCTTGAAAGGCTACTCAATTGCGCCAGTTATTTATATTGCTTCTCCTCCGGGGTATACCAATCCTATTCATTTTGTCAATTCAACAGTATTCATTGTCGAGCAGGCGAATATTTAAACATGGATGGACTCTGGATGTGATAGAAAAGTTTGCTACGCAATAGGGATATAGACCGGGGGGAAAAAAAAACTACATATTTAGTCCGTCAGTCAGATATAAAAAAAATATTAGATACATATTTTTTGTTTTATCATGTTAAAAAAAAATGGTTTAGATAAAACGCATTAAAGTTGGGGAGTGGGGGCTCGCTACGTCACAAGTCAGTATTAAATATACCGGAGAGTAAAAATATATGTAAAAAAATAAAAATACGTGTCCAATATCTTTTAATAACCTACCTGACGGACACAAAAAAATTTTTGGTCGAGATCCCTATTGGAATGCTGGTTCGTCTCGTAATATCTAAACAAAAAACGAATCAAAAAAAGAAATGTAAGCAAAACGTCCATTAGTAAATACAATGACAATATTTAAAAATAGTTGTGTTATATCAGCTTCCGTAACCAATTATTGTCAGAACTACGCAAATTTTTATCACTTCCTCCGCATACAAAAAATTTGCCTAGTGTCGGTTCACGCATGCTTTGTGCTAATCTGGTGATAAAATCATGTAACACCATGTGCTTCCTATGTTAGATGTGCTTATATTGTTACAATACAATAGTAGGTGAGATATAAAGTATGTATGTTCCACTTTATAACTTTACTAGCTTCTACCTGCGACTTCGTTTGCCTGGATTTGCAGATAGACATGGCATTGCTACAGTTTAATAGATTTTTTTAAAGGAATAATTCTGTAATACATTGTCTTCATATAACTCTATTGGTTTACGCGGCGCACTCCAATAAAGCTCCCAGTCGGCATGATTTTTTCCGACATCTTTAACAATCGCAGTCATATTTCAGCCAATTTACAAAAAAACTTTAATGAATTATACACCTAACCTAATCTTCCTCATGAATCACTCCGTACATTGGTGAAAACCGTATGAAAATTCGTTCGGTAGTTTTTGAGTTTATCGCGTTCAGACAGACAGAAAATCATGGCGGGGGGACTTTGTTTTATAAAATTTAATATTTTTGTGATTTGGCATGGGTTTTCATTTACCAAAGAGGTAGAGATCTATGTTATAGAGCACCCTCATTTCGCCAGTTACCTACTTATTCAGACCTAAGGTCGTCGATCTATATTCCTGGCTGCTACTGAGATTTTTCTAACGGGAAACTTCATAACATTTTGCCCAACCCACGAATGGAACCCAGAACCTCACGACACAAAACATAAAACTTCTCACCAATAGCGTTCATACAGTTGTTTTGTGTAGCCCTTGACCTGCCAAAATAATTAATTAAACGGATATACAACATTACAGCTACTTACAAAACTAGTTTCAACAAAATTCATTCACAAAGCATGCTCTGGGGAATTCTTTTCAGAGAAATAACAAAAATTTTTGTTTGCGTGAAGGTGGAAATATCATATTTCAGTGGATTTAGTGCCAAAATACTTCTCTCTCGCATTTTATACTTTTTAGAGATTCCTTTTCTTGCCTTGAGTAGGTACATTTCACTTTTAATTCGATCTACAAAATAGGTACGGTAATACGGTTAAGTAAATGTTAAGCAATTATTTCGAATAATTCCTGGCACATAGGTAGTCAGCATCGTCGAGCAAGGGTCGTGCCCTTTCTCGACGATGCGCCAGCCCGCGTCGAAGCTGAGCCCGTAGTCTTAAATTCCCCGAATAATAATAATCTATGTTTGATCCAGCCTGTCACATCTTGCTGTCCTCCCCCCAGCGACGCCCTAAGCCGAGGTCCGAACCCCACAGGGGGTGCCCTTAGCGAGCGTTCGCCTAATTTTAATTAGAATAGTTTATGCCCCTGGCTAAAGTCCGGTTAAGCAGCTACTACCTCCTCAGAGGTCAACTGCGAGATGCCCTACATAAAAAAAAAACAGCCTAAGGCGCTTAACATATTTATTCCTTGAGTACAGTCAAGGAGTAAATATATTAAACACCTTACGCTGACCTTTAGGTTAATTTCTACTGGATTTGGTATAAATATTGCGTCCCTTTGGAGGGGGAAAACCATGGCTATACTCATGCATTCAATATAAATATTATAAACACGTGTTGAGCAATAAATTATTAAAATATAACACAGTAAACATACGGTTTTCTAAACAATTTGCATTGTTTCTACATATATTTAGGTAGAAACATGTTCCCTTTTTGTTCCTGACAAAATATTTACTTGAACTAAGCCAAATTTTCTGAAAGCTAGTAAAATAATACGCCGTAAGGCCTGGTAGGAATGCCAACAATTGACCGTTGCTACAAACTATGTCGTGTTTATTATTACAAGTGGCGTATACTCGTGTTCTTTGCGTAGGACTGCGACTGGATCGTGAGAATATTTTGATGTAGAAAAATCAAGGACATGAGAAGCTAAATGGTTTTTTGAATGCCATCGTTCACCACAAGTTTTATCAGAGACGATGAAGTCTCAAGAGCCCTGAGCACACCGGAAGGTTTCGGGTTGGATCCTGGTGAATCCTTCCTATGTATTAATGTTTCTTCTACATTTTATTTTGTAGAAATCTACCCTACCGAGTGAATTACCTTACTATGAAGAAAATAAAAATTGTATTAATACAGGACATTCAACTAATACAAACTCACTCATAAAGGCATACTTACTTAATTATCATCATTATGCCACGTAGGTCATTGTCCATTTGGCGTAAAACATGACCCAAATTTATTTTCCTCGGAGGCACATTAAATGTGACATGATACGATTTTTCGGACTGTGTAATACAAGCAATTAATCATTTTTATGAAAGTCTAATAAAACCAACATAACCAAATTAAGCTCGTAACATGGAAAAAATATTTGGTAACATGTGTCTCCTGAAAAATTGGAAGGGTGTGGTGTGCTGCCTTATTTTAGAATATTTGCCAGTACATATTTAAGCAGATTATAGTAAAAGCTTGTAAGGTGTTTACATTCTTTTTACGTAAAAAGTAGGGCAAAAACAATGAACTAATAAGGTAAATTGTGTGTGCGAACATTAATTTCGTTCCACAATTTATTATAAGCGCCGTGGTTTGCGGAAACTTGTGCTATAAATACAACACATAGTTTTTAATAACTCTAATTCTGTAGTTACAAAAAGCTATGGATTCTCATATTTATTATTGTTTTATTCAACAACGTTATAAACATATCAGTGGGCATAGCGATTCAATATGGCTATTTTTAGAACTGACGTTAAAATATCGAAGAAGCCCCATAGATTAAAGTTAAGAATCCCTCAAAACCAGGTGTGGGGGAAATAATTATGTTGATAATGATCGTAGGTAAGTGGTTAGATTGAATCACACTCATCTCGGGCTACTGCTTGTCATCGGAATAGCATTAAAATCCTACTATATAATATAATATATATATAATATAATATAATTATCATATAATATTATATTTTTTATATTTACGAGTATATTATAAACGCGAAAGTTTATATGTATGGATGGATGTTTGTTACTCTTTCACGCTTAAACTACTGAACGGATTTGGATGAAATTTGGCACACAGATAGTTTATAACCTGGATTAACACATACAATACTTTTTATCCTGATATTCCCTATGGGATCGAGACTTATGCGGGTGAAACCGCGGGGCGCTGCTAGTTTGTTATAAGTAATCACTGCGCCTGGCTAATGTTGTATTTTGTTATACTTCTACTATACTTTCAAGAATAAAGAAGGACTATTGTTTTTCTGCTTGCTTACTGAATTTTCACGACCTACTACTAAAATCTTGTTTATCCAGCGCCATAAAAGTTGAGAATTTGGAGAATTTGTGTCATGTGTAAAAAATATCAGTATCAAATAAATCATTGTAAGAACAGTAAGATAACCTCTGAATGCGTTCGGGGCGTCCCAAAATATTGATGTAAATATATGTCACTATTATTTGTATGGTTTTTTGTTTTCAATTATTTAACATTAACCAACTTGCAATGCTGTAGGTATAAAAACACTATCTTCAAAGAGAAAGAAAACATTGTCGCTTGTGGCGATGGCGTGTACATTGCCCATTAATTTCACAGAAAGGCCTGACACTGATTACTTGTTTAATTTTCAATTTCAAAAAGATTGAGGTAGACATATGTACAGGTATAGGTATGGTCTGGCTTGAGTAGTTTATGTGGCCTACCCAAATGTCTTTTCTTTGTTCGTCGAGTTGAGCTCCTTAAGTTCTGAGTTGAGCTCCACGATTACCTACTGACAAATGTTTGCACTGACTGAAAGAAAGAAAACGTTTATTTGGACACAGTTCGTGAAACACAAAATAAAAAAACAAACTAAAATTATAAGTAATCTTTTGGCTTAGAGTATATAACACTGGAGAAGCCTTACGAACATTTCCCCTCTGCAAAAGTACAAGAACAAATGTTCTAGTATGTTCATAAAAACTACTTTCAAATCGATTCTAACGCACTTCGTGAATCGTTTTAAAGGAGCGCGGAGCTCCGTGAAAATGCCTATTTGTACTGTTAAATGGTGTAAAAAGCGTTCAAATACGTCAAATTTACCTAAAGAACTGAATAACTTTCCATAAGCAGATTTTTTTTTCTAAGATTTAGTCATGTTTTTATTGAAATTTAAAATCCTAACCTCATAATACAATTCGATTTTTCATTCGATTCAACCATGATTCAATATAAAACGTAGCATGAATCGAGTATTTTCCTCACGTTGCTTCTGTGACGTCACAGAGTCTCGCTACATCTCGTTTTTATGTTCGTAAAGATCAAAATACTTTTCTTTTGCATTACGAAAATATACGTCAAATCAGCAAAACTTACACGCACTTGACATGCGATTATGTCCTCTAGTAAAAATGTTAACGAGACTACCGTAGTGTTGAGGTCATGTTTGAAACCAAAATTGATATGTCGATAATTTCCTAGTAAAAATTACTTAGTAATTTTTTTGTTTATTTATTTTTTATTGTTCAATGTTTTATAATTTGTTTATGTCCATTGAAGTGTTAGTATATAAAAAAATCAAAAATTGAACTTGATCTAATTTTTTATTGAGATTACTTACTTATTACAAATTTAGTTACTTTTATTTAATTGAAGTTATTTTCTCTTCTTATTAAAATGTAACTATTTTATGCAACAGCTGTTTTTTTTCTGGGTTCAAGCAAAATTCCGAATGAATATCGATATCCATAAAAATAAAAAATATGGTACGGACTTCTCTATCCGGGCGAGCAGCTATTGTTGTTTTTGACAGTAGCTACCCCGTCCCCCGCAAAAAGTGACAGACTTTTTTGTTCGGAATATTGCGCCTATGGCTTTTCCAGTGATATATACTCTAAGTCTTTTGGCAATAAGTGTGTTCCTCACGGCTGCGCCAAAAAGGTTCATTTCAGCATTAATGCCAGACAAATGCTGCCTGACGCTGGTTTTCTAATGAACCCTTATGAACAAGTGACGGGGAGTACAAACAGTTTCAACATACCTAATACATAATTATAATACTTCTAAATAAATAAATACATTAGTAAACAAATAAACGAATTACAAAAATGACAAAAAAAATAAAAATACGAGAACAACAAGAACTGTCCAAGCAAAACCTATTTTAACGATTAGCTAGATTGATTCGTGCACCGTGCACTCACAATTTCACAAATTTCACAGGCCGCCTTGACTGGACAGGTCCACTCAAATTTGTGTGGTTCTTTCCTCAAAAGACCATTCAGACACTGATCTACATGGTGGGCCTTATATGGCCTGACCAAGATTATGTCTGGACTTTACAAGAGACTGCGACCTCTGAGTTTGTTTCGGCCTTTCTGCTCAGAGTAGTCAGATAGGAAACTCCGAACTCATCTAGCTTATTTGTATTAATATTTTTGTGTAAAACTGATTCTGATATCCTATTTATAGAATAAACAATTTCATTTCATTACCTACTTAAATCATTTACTGTGATTCGATTCGCCTTTAGCATAAACAAAATTCGACCACACATAGTTAAAAATAGGTACGAAACACAATGCACGCTTCCATTTATTAATGCTTTATTTAATATCTGCCGTTCTGCCGCTCTGTGAAGAACATTAATTTCCTGCCAATATGTTTTACTATCATAACACTATGCTCTACTCTTCAGGTAGAACGGAAATCTATGGAATTATGGATTGATTCATTGTTCACACGGCATTTTTAACCGACTTCCAAAAAGGAGGAGGTTCTATGTTCGTAGCGTATGTATGTTTTTTTTTAAATGTATGTCGACTGATTTTGAAAATTCTTTTTATTTTTTTGTTTGAAAGGTTATTGCTCTCAAGTTGGTCCCATATAAATTTTATTAACTTTGCTTGGATAGTTTTTGAGAAAGCTTCAATAATACGTATTTTTCCCACTTAGTATATGTGAATGATATGATGATAACTTCCTGTCACTGTTATTTACATAGCAGTTAGTGGTATTAGAATTTGTTTGGGGTAGGTACCACAACTAAAAAGTTTAAAATAAAACCTTTACACAAAAAAAAAACACTACAAATGGAAAAATAACTTTAATTTCGGAAGTCGGTGCCATAAAAGCGAAAATTCAAAACCAAAGACACCGAATTCCGAAATTAAAGTAATTTTTCACTTTGTAGTGTTTCTTTTGGAAGTCAGTTGTTTTTTTTTTTTACTTACCAATGAAACGAAAACGGAGGAATGAAGTGTATGAACATTTTTCATTACAAGTTTAAATCACTGCTCCTTTGTATGCCTTTCTTTTTTAAGAAATTCCTGGAACTGTGTTTAAATTAAACATACCAAACACGCGAGTGTTAAATTATTTTGATTATAAATAAGGCTTGTTTTGATTGAGTCAGGAACAGATGCATGGCAGTCACAACAACCAGTATTTTGCGAGCCCTAAAATAAAAAGTAAACAGTATCTTCTGAAAGTACTTATAAATACAGCCATTAATCCTGAAACTTCATAAAATAAACTCGACTTTTCAGAAATACCTATACATGCATGTAACCCGCTTTTCGAGTCTGTCTATATGACCGCGTTGTTCTTCTAAACTACAAAACGGATTTTGATCCGTTTTTCACCATTATTTAGAAAAAAATCCGGAAGATGGATGGTGGAATGTCTTTAATACATTAATATTAAACTTAGATACATATAATAAAGAAATTTCGGTGTTCCGTCAAGTCGTAACAACTGTGTGAAACAGGGGCGGGTCGCTGTAAGAAATAAAACACAACATTAAAAAACTTTTAGCAAATAAAAACAACCGACTTCCAAAAAAAACACTACACAGTGAAAAATTACTTTAATTTCGGAAGTCGGTGGAAATAACGAAAATACAAAACAAAGACAACGGTTGTTTTTTTTGCAAATAGTATTTTTCACTTACTTACCTGCTATGTAAATAACTGTGACAGGAACTATCATCATAACATCTACATAGACTAAGTGGGGAAAATACGTATTATTGAAGCTTACTCAAAAACTATTCAAGCAAAGTTATTAAAATTTATATGGGACCACATATACATCGAGAGCACACAGTTTAAAAATAAAAAAACAAAATCAGTCCACAATCAACGGAGAAATTGGTGGACATAAATAAAAAAACGGATGCTACGAATATAGAACCTCCTACTTTTTAGAAGTTGGTTAAAAACATAAAACCATCAAGTAAAAGTTGTAATGACGAAATTCCTTCTAAGTTTCTACTGCATTAATTGCACGTACTCGAATAATACTTAGGCACCAACTTATTCATGCTATTCGGACATTTATACCTGTAGGTAGGTACTATAAAATCTACTGCAGCACCTAAGCTCCATATTTCTTATTGCATTAGCCTTAGGGGACGGTTTTAATAAAGTTTTATTATTTTTACCGAAAAAATGTACTGACTTCTGAAAAAAACTTCTGAAAATTGTATATCGTGAGGTTTTATATGTAAATTGTCGGTAATTAATCTAGTCAAGACATTCTGCTATATTTCACGAACTAAGACAGATATACTAACTAAAGTCAATGTAATTTAGTTGTAATTAATCGGAGCAGGCGAGTCCAACCACTAGTAACATCTCTTCGTAAGTTTACGACTAAAACTGTTTCTTGATAAAAGGCCTTTGGAGTATTTCTGTCATTTTTCCAACAGAGGATGATTTTTAAAACACCTGGTCGTCTAAACGGTTTCTACGACAGTCTTCATGAAAAGAGTTGAACATGTTCCTGAACACTACACAAGAAACTATAATGTAAAAGTTTTATCCTTATAACGGCTTGGAGGCTATAACAGTTTCATACTTAGAGGCAACGTTGCAGTTTCATTTTCAGTCTCGGAATTTTTTTCTGGGGTTTGAAATCGATACTCCAATACTAAGGTACTACGACCAAAGCTACTGCAGTTTTCAGTATCTACGTCATCATTGAGAGTACCTACAGGCCATCACAGAGTTTATATTTCGTGGAGAGCACATCGAGTAGATAACATCTGTTCCGATTTAGATTTCCGACAATACTCTATTACGACCATGGGCGCCGGGGGGGGGTGCAAGAGGGTGCATAATAATAGAGAACTTAAGCCTATTCGAAGCGATATTTTCAGATTGTTTCGATAATTTCAGAGATTCTGCAATCTCTGAATTCTAAAGCTTCTGTGCATTAGTCAACAAAGTACCGAACTCTTATTTCTGAAAATCGTATCGGGCCTAATTAGGCGGGGTGTTAACATTATCGAGCTCGCTTCGCTCACTTTTGCATCCTACACCAACTTCATTATTAAGGTTCTTTGTATAAGTCGACACAGATAATCCTCTTTCCGTATGAATGTACAAAATAAAACCTATTTCATTCGAGGCGAGATGGAAAAATCACTTCTTTTTTTTAAATTTTCTGCAAAATTCGACAAAGTCACTCCTTGTATATAAACGATAAACTAACATATTCGAGGTGAACTGCAAAAATTATTGAGCTCGCTTCGTGGAAGATGTGCATCTTCAGCTCCTCCGGTTGTCAGACTTTCGGGCTTCTGGCGACCTGTAACGACTATCAAAGATCCACGAATCACAGCCGGGACCAACGGCTTAACGTGCTTTTCGAGACACGGAGGAGTCTCGGTATGTAAAGATGGTCACCCATCCACAGACCAACCCCGGGAAGCGTAACCCGATGGATAGACCCGTGCGACTGTTTTTACTTAACCACGAGCTGCCGGCGCCCATGTTTACGTAAAGTATAAGTAAAAATGTCGTCCTCATGTCTTCTTGCGAAGACTAATATTAACAGGCAGGAACTGAAGATCTCTCGGGAAGCGGCGATACATGATACTATCAATAATCGTGCGACTGAACACCTCGCAAGCCTTGTATATTGACGAACGGGCCAATTCATCTAGAAGTCCCAAGATAATATGCGTTCATATATCTGACTCCCAGGATCATCCGACATCGGGCACCGATGTATGTGATGTACAGAAAACCGATATTCACTTTGCATGTCCACTTCCATATTCCTAGGTTCTGTGGTCTGTCCATGATAGAGACAAAACGTTAACTATAAATCTGGTCGTAAGCTTAAACGAACGCGTTTTGTTTTACCAACGGCGATTGTAAAAATGGTTTCGTAATTTCCCCTTTAAAGTTCACGTTTTTAACACAAATTGCTTCTTTTATGCAGTTTTATTGTTATCTTCTATGTAGTTTGTAGCAAAGTAGCAATTCGTCTACGGGGAGACGTCCTAGTAGTGTGAAAAGCTTAAAAGAACTATTAACGTTTTTATCTGTGATAAACTCTGGTTATTGACCTTTTGTTTATTCGTCTTTTCTTTTAGTATAGCATTTTGTTACCTAAACAACAATGCTGCCAGCCTTTTGGGCACTTTTCCCATTGACAGCGATGCCGTCGTTTTTTTACTGGTACATACTATTATGCTTTAGTTATTATTCTATGTACTATTATATAATACGTGGTCGACCAAGCTCTGCTCGGGTGAAAATAGAGATTGCTCATTTAATTGTTTACGATAGTTCATACCAATTCTGTGTATAGTACGTACTAATTCCATGCTGCCATGATAGTAGGTACTTACTAATTCCATGCTGTGATGTCATTATTCTAAGGTAGCCATCTCGTTATAACCTACCACAATCTTTGATAGTCGTTCGTTACACAGTTGGGAGCCCAAAAGTCAATCAGTCAATCTTCCCAAGGAGTATATCCAATATCGTAGTTCCAGTTACTAGGTTGTGCACTTGAAGATAAGATAAGATATATTTATTTTGCTTTGCTTGTGCAGTTCTGATAGGCAGTCGCTCCATGTAAAATACTGGTATTCACCTGCATCCGGTTAGACTAGAAGCAGACCCCAACATAGTTGAGAAATGTGTAGGCATATATTTGCTGGCAAAAAGAAAAGTTAAGCTAAGTATCTTATTAAATAAAAAATGTGTTTCAGTAGTATGTAAAAGGGAATCGGACACCTGTCTACACATTCAGAGTAGGAACATTCAGAGCTGTTAAAATGATTAACGCCATTTTAATCATTGCTCACCGTCCAACCCCTACCCTAACGACGCGCCATTAATTCCAATTACACAGAAAAACATACACAAATGACACATCGTGGTATGAACATGGTATAATTAACGGTTTTAGCTTTCTGTGTTATAATTGCTAATAAGCAGCGGATTTTATTGTATTTATTTACATACACCTAATCCTAACTATATTTGATGATTGCCAAAGTGAGTTTGTTTGTTTGTTACGCTTTCACGCTAAAACGGCTAGACGGATTTGGATGAAATTTGGCACATGAGTAGACCATGATCTGAATTAGGACATAGGATACCTTCTTATCCCGATATTCCCGTGGTATCGAGACTTATGCGGGTGAAACCGCGGGGCGCAGCTAGTTATAATATAATGTGTATTTTGGGTACCGAAAACAGATATACCTAATACCGAACGGTATTCGAAATTATACAACACAGATATTTATATACCTAATAATAAAATAAGCTGTATTTACCGTGTAACACCTTCCTTTGTTGAAATATTACAGTGGGTACAAGGGGCGCATTTGCTCGATCGATGCTCATCCAATAATTTTAAAATATATCCGAGCAGGAAACATATTGGGAGCGCATAAATCAGAATGTTGTACCTAAGAGTATATATGAGCTTGACCTATAAATCTACCAACACGACCCCCGCCTCCGCATCCCTGGTGGTTCGGATCTTGTTGCTAAAAATAAATAATGGGTACCTACGCATCATCATCAAATATTTTTATTTGTAAAACAAAGGTAAAGGAAAAAAATACAGTGTACTTAAGACAGAAATACTTCGTTTATAAGTGAAGACGTACAATACGCCCAGACGCCCAAAGCTGTAAGCCATTATTACGCGTTCGGAGCGTAAGATACGATTTGCCAATTATGATTCTACCCGGTACAATCCTGACTGGTTGAAAGTACTTATTGAAGAAACTGTAGCGTGGCGTTGTAGAGTGGTTTATGGCATGCGTTCGGAGCTGGAATTTCGGTTCCATACGTAAAAAGTAGATACAATTCTTTAAAAAAAAAACTATCTCCACTCTCTCTGGGTATTTTAAACCTACCGAGGGTCAAGAAATATAAATACTTACTGAGTTGCATCTTGGTACGAGATTCCCAGATACTGCTCAGCATTAGCGTAGAATTCTCCGTGGGTTTACTGAAAAGTATCAGAATTATAATAGTAAACATTTACTTAACAAAGTTTCTTCAACGGTCTGTTTTAAATTTATAAGAATAAAATGATTTAATATTATGAGTTTTTAAAAGTACCGATTTTTTTTGTAAATTGGAACGTGTTAGCTTTGATCAGGAATACTTAAGTAAATGATCAGTTGATTATGGTTTAACGAAATTAGATTTTAACTTGTGAAACACAAAAAACTTAAGCGCATACTTATGTATTTGAGAATAATCAGTTGACATTTGCTTCTTTTCTCAAATCAGAAACCGGGTGTTATTCTCCATATTTTCACTTGAGCAGAGCTCGGTCGCCCAAAGTTTAGAACAAGATGGCTACCTTAGCCTATTTGACATTTGACAATCGACAATAACTGACAGACATGGCAGCATGGAATTAATATGTACTATCATGCCAGCATGGAATTAGCTATACTATTAACTTTCCTATACTATTAAATGAGCATTCTCTATTTTCACCAGAGCAGAGCTCAGTCGACCACGTACTATATAATAATAGGTACATATAATAATAACTAAAGCATAAAAGTATGTACAAGTAAAAAATAAACAATATCTTAACTAATATTAAGTACCTGGGACTTAATATTAGTTAAGATATTATATTTTCAAATTAATTAGGTATTAAATCGTTATTCCAACCCTTCGGGGAAACGAGACGTAATGATACGTGTTATGTAATAAGGTATAAGTCGTTATTAATGTATATTTCATATATCTATTTGTTTTTTTTTGTATAAAAAACATCAAGCATAATAAAAACATCGTCTAGCAAGGTGTCTATAAATTCATGTTTCTTCCAGAATGGCACGCTATACGAGGTGGCTTCCGGGGGGCAGATGTGGCACCCGTCCACGATGTACTGCGTGGAGATGATGTTCAACGAGAACTTCTCCGAGCCGCGCCTGGTGGCCGGCGTCTGCTTCCAGGACGTTGTCACGGATGACAGCCCCATTCTCTACACCGCGTATGCTGTTGGTAAGATCCTTTTATTATGTTTTTCATTGCATTGCACGGAGAACGGATGGCTGATAGGTTCTGGATTGAAGACTGCGTACCGTAAGGGGTAGCGTGGGCAGGACCCCACAAGGTGGACCGTGGACCTGGTGAAGGTCGCGGTAATCCGCTGGATCCGATCGAACCGGTCGATGTGGCGACGCTTGTGGCTTTGTCCAACAGTGGACGTCTTTCGGCTGAATTGATGGTCCGTGTTGTTGATGTGATGATAATAATATGTAGTATTGTCGGCCATGGTGCATGCTTGCCTAGGAGTAACCACCGGCGTATAGCGCCACACACTTACAGCAGCAATGGCTTTCATTTTGACAGTTCAACAACATTCATTGCGATTGGTGAGCAGATTTTTTTTTCGAATATATGACGCAATGGATTAGCAGTAACCTTCACATTGTGATTGAAAGTGTGTTACGCAATTAGTAGGGTGTTGATCACTCGAGACCTCCATATCAAATCAACAGATTATAGCTATCGGGAACCACTGACTTCGGCAAAGATTTCCATTCTTTATAGATATGCTGGCAACTTATATTTTCATTTAATACTCGTATGTTCTTTTTTAAGTGTGATAACAAAGTGGTTATGGATAATGGGACATTTTTTTTTTTGGGTGGGACATTATCAAATAACTCCTCTCGCTCTGGCCGGAGCGGGAGGGCGTGTCAGACTCTTGCTTACTAAAACCCACCCGTGTTCATTCAGTTGCCTGTACGTTGCCAGGGCCACGGTATCCCTTTCGGACTTTCCCGCAACCCCGGCCTTTCCCGCGTCTCCGGAACTGCCTTAGTGGACTCAGTTATCCCAAATCATCATCATCTTCCTGCCCTTGTCCCATGTTACTCGGGGTCAGCGCAACACGTTTTCTTTTTCCACTCTCGCAACCTCTCAACCGTCACGCTGTCATTCACTTCCTTCTCTTTTAAAAACCATCCATTTTTTCTTAGGCCTTCCTTTCCCGCTTCATCCATCAACATTTACATTCATCACTCTTTTAGTCACATGCGTTTCCTCTCTCCTCATCACATGCCCATACCAAGCCAAACAATTTCCTTTCAACTTTTTTATCACTGGTGCAACTTTTAAACTTCCCCGTATTTACTAATTTCTTACCTTATCCAGTTTCGTGGGCACTGCCGTCCCAAATATCTGTTGAATATCAGCTGAAATTAGGAGTGGCTACTTAAGATAGTCATTACTTCGTCCACGGTGGACTTAAACAGGCCATTCATCTAATCGTGACAACCTCATTAGTGGAAGCGACCCTCAAATATGTATCCTGTTTCTTCGAGCAACATCGTAAACTAAATAATTACCCTTAGCAAGTTAGCATTCAAGTTTATTACTCGTTTAGTTTTAAAACGAGCGACAGTTTCGTCATCAAAACAACACATTGTTGACCCAACACGGCAATAGGATATCCGCTTTTACGAGCCATGGGATAGGCTCGCTGTTAAATGTCCGTTAATTATCTATAAGTACATACTCGGGGACACTTTGTGTACGTCATTGGTCAGTTTTTAAAAGTGTGTTGTGTTACACTATGACATAATAGGGGATCGTTTAGTAATTCCACTTAAAGATGATCAGTAAAATGTTGTTTTTTGTTTGCATTTACTTACTCTCATACTTCTATGTAAAAAAAATTTAATGCTTGATTTACTTATGATTACCTTATATTTCCTTTGTAATACCATATTGTTGTGTTTAATACCCGGGATTACCTTCAAAATTATACCGCCTTTACCCGCGTCAATTGCTGAAGAGTGCCACTCTACCTACTTTAACTAAAATAATTTGTAGGTAACTTTATTTATTACTAAATAACTTTAATAATTTGTGTACATTAAATTCCAATCATATACTTTTTTTAATGTCGGGTACAGATTGGTGAAACATAATAAGAAATCCTAACGTAATAAGATTTCTAACATACACTCACTCCATGAAATTTCACAGTTGGCACAGTAATATTGCTTCAATATTTATCGAAGCAAACGATAAATATCGTAAATAAAATGATTAAGGTTGAAACAACGTTTATTTGTCTGGTGCCGTAGTAATAATTTACAAAATTAGTATGAAACCGAACCTGTAAGAAATAGAAATTGGCGCACGTGTTCATATTTATTGGAATGCACAAAGATACATTAAAGATACGTCGTTATTATGAAAATAGCATCAAAAGATACAAGCCAGGTGGTCCCCTGACTCTCAAACTAAAATGTTACAGTGACCTGGGAGCCACTGTTTTAATTCTCATAATCTATTATTCGAAATCCATCTTCATCGGTCTATTTTATAGGAAGCCTCATTTTGCCATTAATTCTCCAAATCTAGAAATTACATCTATCAATAGTTAATTCGTACTAATACAAATCGAATTCCTCTGATCCCATTCCTTATTGGATTGTTTCGGAATTAACAGGCGATAAAATTTACATCGTCTTCTATATGAGTGTGGTGCGTTTGCCAACAATTATGTTCGGCAGTAAAGTTATTATGAGCAGCACTATTCTACGCGTTTATGACGTAGGCACCACACGACAAGTTCATTACTTGCAAGTATCGAAAATAGTTTTGTGTTTGTAAAGATAGGTACAGTGTTTTATATCTGTGTAATGCAGCATGCGCTAGCGTCTGCGCATCGCGCATACCAGATTTTAGCGTGCGGTGGCTGCGGCATATTAAAATCTGCGGTCCATTTTGTAAAAATAGGTGAAGTGAGCTTAGGCATCGGGTGGGCAACAGCCTGGTCTCTTAACATGCTGAAATTCCACCTGCATCGCCGGGCATTTGGGGTCGCGGACGCTTAGAGTGGGGACTCTGTCCGTCCTCCAAGTGATCACAGGGAAAACGGCGCACATTGGCCACGTGCTGCCTTGCACTCCTGCGCAATTAGGTTTTGGGGAGGCCCCTTTGCAGTCACCCCAGGGATGTGCCGTAACAGACGATGCACAGAAGGGCTCCGGATCGATCTTTTGAGAGTTAACGGGAGAATCCCCATGTGCCCCATGTGGTGACCACCGGGGTGGTTCTAGTGAGGTAAAAATCCAACAGTCCCCGGTATTGTCCCCGAAGCTCGGGCGCCTTTGAAGGATACCCACGAAAAAAAAAATGTCATTCCACCTGATGAGCTGGCATTGACAATATTGAGAGGTATTCGAACTTTAACGGTGAGATTTTTACGGAATAACTAGATTAAATGGTTTTCAAGATTGGCTTGAGGGCAGGTTCAAAATACGTAGCATGTCATTTTTAAATCCATTTCAAAAATGTTTAGCAATATTTCATTACTGCATTATTCTTAGGCTGTGTGATTGACGTATGTGATGATGACCGATGTGGGGTATAATACTGTTTGTTGTGTCTGAAAAAGTGCACAGTGCACTATCTATGGATTTAACTCTTTCCCTTTCTAAACTTCGCTGAGAGTCGTGCAATTTTTCATTCAGACTAGCGAGCACGGCCTACTGTGACATGGCTCGAAGCACACATTTTATGACATTTTATATGAATAAACTGTGATAAAATATGTGACTCGAGCCATGTCATAAGGCCGTGCTCACTAGTCAGGTAACTTCCTGAATGGAAAATTGCACGACTTGTTGACACGGTTATTCTGCTACCCCACAACGTGCATCAAAAATCCGTCTCTTCTCTATTACGTCTATATTTAACCATTTCTTTGTTCCAGGTCTTATCCTGTCGGTACCGTTTCTCCTGGCTACATTCCTGATCTACGCATTCATTCCTGAGCTGAGGAACCTTCATGGAATGTGCCTGATGGCATACTGTGGAGGTCTGATCGTGGCTTACCCATTCCTGGCTTATCTGAAGCTCCATGTGGGACAGGTTGGAGTCGCGATGACTGGGTGCCTGATTGTTGGTAAGTACCTCTACAGAATGTTTGACAGGTATTTGGGTATTAGGTGTTGATGGTATTGCATGAAAGTAATAATTGAACTGTGGCAGAATTACGTTGCCATTACATTGAAACTACGCATCTGTTACGTCACACAAATCCTGCATCGCGATGCAAAGTTATCCGCGCAACTAGCATACTATATAATATCCCTACATCAACCGTCTGCGTCGGGCAGTAGCCCAACACACACAAAACCCGTCTGGTGGAGGATCCTCCCTTTTCTATGGGGGATGAGGAACTTTCCACCCTGTTTCTCATACCTCTATAGGACTGCAAATTTGTGTAAAACTCCTACTTCTACTTCTTCTATATATACTGTTGCTTCTATATCTTCTTCTTTTTCTAATATTAATTTCGTCGCGGGTTTTAAGACATTCGAATCATCTCCCATGAACTCGCCAACGCCATGCTTTACTGTCGCGACGCTTTTCTGATTGGCAGCTTCTGTATATTCTGACTAATACGAGTTACAGTGGCTTAGATAGTCTGTCAGGCTTGTCTTAACAAAACACATAATAATGGTTCCTTTTAGAAATGCTAGCCAAAATATTGAAAACTAACAGTTTACAATATTTGGTTAATAGTATTTTCTTTTTCATAACTGACGAAATGTGGGTGTACTGTAGGAACGCCTCTGGCCAACCCTTCGGGCATACATTGGCGTGATGTCATTGTTATGTTATGTGTTATTTTCTTAGTAATGTTTGTTCACAAGTTTATTCTGAAAAGGTCGCACCACACAGTTGCACTACCAATCGCGTGGCAAAACAACATCTAGCACGTGTGTCTGCAGCTCAATTTACCGAGGATTTGTAACGAGGGATCGATACCTACACACGGACTGAATTTTATAGTTTCTCAAATCTAGGGCTTACTATAATCTTTTCAATCCTTTTTAGTCAATATGCATGCAAACTGAACCTATAAAATCGCTTGCAAATTAACAAAGTTTATTGAAAGCCCTTAACACTTTCCGGGATGCGTAAATACAAAGGCGGATGCAACACAGACATTATCTTGTGACTTAAAGAAAGAAAGAATAATGTTAATTTAGACACAGTTCACGAAACACATAATAACAAACGAAAAGTGAAAATAATCTTATAGCAATAATAGTGTGCGCCTCACGGCTGCGCCAAAAAGGTTCATTTCAGCATTAATGCCAGACAAATGTTGTCTGACGCTGATTTTCTAATGAACCCTTAAGGACAAGCCAGTAATAGTCCATCCAAACCCAGCTGCAACACAGCGGCATCACAGCGGCATGTAGTGTAGCCGCATTTGTTTGTGAAAAGGTGGATTGAACGCAGACCCATAGTACTCGTATTATTTCCGTTGGATTATAAACTGTTGAAGTATTGAGCACTGATTGAAATGGGTTAGGTTAGAACTGTGACCAACCGCACGCGAGCCGAGCGAGCGCTAATTCAAAGTTGCTCGCGGTTAGGCAGACTATTTAGTATTAGCGCAAGGTGCGTTACGTCGCAAGCAAGTTTTATACCTGCAGTGTAGACGGAGCGAGTACTTTTAAGCTGTTCCTGCAGTTCGTTTTTGTTAAAACAATTGGCTACCAATATGTGTTAATCCGTGTGGGGTGTCCGTTAAAATTTCATCGAATGGTTCATTTGATTGGTGGCTTATTTAATTGGCTAACTAAAATCCAGAAGTAAGTTATTATTGGTAATTGCTTTCAGTTCCATAGAAACGCGCATGAATTAACAACTTGTTTTATAGTCACGCTTTAAGAGCACCAATTTTACTGTGCTGAATTCCAGTAAGTTTTGATACGGCTCATTAATATGTTTATTATCCATCTGGATTCATTCTGTGGTTTAAAACTTAAATTCCTCGACATCTATAAAGTTTTTCAGAAATAAAATACGAAAAAGAACAAGAATCATTTATTTGCAGAAAATACAGGTGTTACCAGTAGTAAAAGTTGGTGTCCATATTTTTCCTGTTTAGGGCATGCAAATTAATTTTATATTAATACCTAATAGGTACCTATACCAATGGTCTAATATTTTTTAAATTAAATTGTCAGTAGGCAGAAACGATAAATACGAGTATGAATAAATACAAGAACTCTGCTATGGTAATTCAGGAAATATGCGAAATTGGGTTAAATATCACAGGGGCCATTCCCGTTCTCGATTTTATCGTCTGCTCATAAAATCTTTGATTAAATCTGCCTAACTTCGAGTACCAGCCACTATCCATAAACTACATATTACTTCTCTAAATAATTGAATCATACATTCTAGTTAATCTACGAGTACTGTTTCTCTTTCCTCTAATGATCCTTATTAGTAGTAAGTAACTAACTAATCAGCGATAAGTAGCTACTATGTTGATGAGTAAAACAATCCGTCGTGCTTTCACATGTCACGCTTAGTTTCCTGGATAATTAGAACAACCACACCTTGTATAGTTAGTAATAGACGTAATTTACCGAAGTATATTAGCTGTGATATACCTGGTAATGTGATTAAAAAACATGTTACTTAAGGCCAGTATAACATGGCACATTATGGCTGGTCTGCTGGATATGGATCTCTTCTAATTGCGTAAAGGCTCGTGCTCACCGGCGCGACGCGACGACGCGACGGCGCGACGCGACTCGAACAAAACAATTTCTAAGAAAACTTCACGGTATAACAATAACCGGTGTCGTATCACGCCGGTCTGCACGGCGCTTAATACACGATCAATCAGAATCTGCATCGTTTTGAAACAGATTTCTAATCCATTGCTTCATAAATACGAAAAAATAATCTGCTCAACAACTTAAATAACGCAATGAATGTTGTTGAACTGTCAAAATGAAACAGATTAGTCGTAATCGTTTACGGAAATGTGTTACGTAATTAGATAGCTGTTGTTTAATTTGCTAGACTAAAATCACATTTGGTGTCAACATAAATATAACATACCTACTAAATAATCTAGTAACAAGGACTACTGAATCATCATCTGCAGGAGAACCTACACTGTAGTCGTGTTATCTCTGTATTATTAATTATTTAAAGAGTTTTTTTTTATGGTCTGTCGCAGCTGTAATTTTGGTCTAGCAAATTAAAAATCAGAGTATACAAAGATCTTTTCTTTTGGCGCTTGAATGACATGGACAGGGTGGCGCTGTTGGTAAACATTTTTTTGAAATTGTATTGAATAAACAAGATGGCGGCGTTACTTCTAATTTCGGCATTTTTTTTTTTTTTTTTTTTATATAGGCCATCTCGCAGTTAACCTCTGAGGAGGTCGTAGCTGCTTAACCGGACTTTCCTGTGGCTGCCTTAAGCTTCTACACTTAAAGCCTCCAGCCAGGGGCATAAACTATTCTAATTAAAACTAGGCGAACGCTCGCTAAGGGCACCCCCTGTGGGGTACGGACCTCGGCTTAGGGCGTCGCTGGGGGGAGGACAGCAAGATGGGACAGGCTGGATCAAACATAGATTATTATTATTCGGGGAATTTAAGACTACGGGCTCAGCTTCGACGCGGGCTGGCGCATCGTCGAGCAAGGGTCGGGGGGGAGTATCATTTACTCGGGAGGGACGCGGTCGCGGACCTCTGCGGCGAGGTCGGAACGTGTGTCGGTGTGTGTGTTTCTTTACTGTACTGGTGGCCCTATTGCTCTCCTGGAGGAGGGTTATGGGGTCATCTGGGTCGTTGAGAACATGCCTTGGACGGCGGATTTTACTTATTCCAGAGGGAATATAACTGGCGGCCTTCACAACTAGAGGGTTGCGATGTATTGCGGCTTTATCAAAATAACGCGTTGCATTGCGTTTTAGAAATTGGGCTATTGTGGGGATTTTAAGGTCGAGATGGAGGATCTCGTTCCTAACATACCAGGGGGAAGCCGTCGCCATTCGAAGGAAACGGTTTTGGAGGGTCTGCATCTTATGGAGATGGTAGGGCTTGGCTTGTGCCCAGGCGGCACACGCATAGGTCATAATGGGTCTAATGCACGCCGTGTAGGTACGCAATTTGCACCTGAGTGACAATTTGCTTCGTGCATTGAGAACGGAGTGGAGCCTACCGAGAGCGAAAGCGGCTCGCGAGCGTGCCTGCTTTATGTGCTCGGAGAATGTGAGTTTAAAATCGAGGACCACACCTAGATATTTGGCTCGCTTCTCCCAGGGGATCGGCTTGTCAAACATGGTGATTGGTCGGGGGAGCGTGTTAATAAGTTTTTTGAGTCTCGGTTTCTTGAAGAGAACCGCTTGACTCTTATCGGGATTGACCTCGATTCTCCACTTTCTGAACCACTTGCCGAGCTTGTCGACTGCGGTTTGGAGAGTGAGAGCTATCGCGTCGGGGCTTCTGCCTGAATAGTAAATGGCCGTGTCGTCTGCGAACAGAGCCAACTGCGCCTTGTTACTTTTAGGGATATCGCTGGTGAACAGCGTGAAAATGAGAGGAGATAGCACGGAGTCCTGAGGGACACCCGCGCGTAAGGGTCGGGGGGAGGAGAGCGCTCCTTCGATGCGATAGCGGAAGGTGCGATTCGACAAAAAGTCTCGTAAGATGAGCACGAGACGATCTGGCACACCGAGTTTGTAGAGCTTATATAATAAGCCGTTGTGCCAGACTTTGTCAAAAGCTTTCGCTATGTCGAAGAAGATAGCACCCGTCATCAAGCCGCGCTGGAAACCAGCGCTTATGTCCTCGATGATGCGGTGGACCTGATGCACGCTAGAGTGCTGAGTTCGAAAGCCGAACTGTTCGTTGGGAATAAGACCCTTGGTCTCGGCGTATTCTCTGAGACGCTTATAAATAAGCCTCTCATAGATTTTGCCGAGAACCTTGAGCAGACTAATGGGACGGTAACTGGAAGGCTCAGACTTGGGTTTGCCTGGCTTCGGGATGCCGATGACGTTGGCTTCTTTCCACGTTTGTGGGAAGATATTGTTGCTTAGGGCACCATTGAAGATGGTGGCCAATAACATTATCAAGTGGGCAGGGAAAAGCTGGACCACTCTGTTGGTGAGTCCGTCTGAACCGGGGGCTTTACGAGCTTTAAGACCCTTGATGATATCGTGCACTTCGTCTGGAGTGACGGGAGGCAGAGGATTCTCAGGGTCTTCTACGGGAGGGAGAGAGGCTCTACGTTCGACTTCCGCGTCTACCTCTGCGAGGTGAGCTTGGTCTACTGGTAGGGAGCTGGGTGAGCACTGAGCTTCTAGACTGTCGGCTAGGCACTCGGCCTTGTCGACGTCGTCGAATGCAATGGTCTTATCGGGGCGTACTAATGGGGGCATGGAAGTGACTTGCGGGGACTTGAGTTTCCTCTGAAGTTCCCAGAAGGCTAGGTGGGTAGGCTCTAACTCGCTTAGCATCTTATCCCAGCCCGCGTTACGCAGCTCCGCTACGCGTTTCCTTACAGTTCTCTGTAAGTAGCGCATATGGGCTTTGTTCGCGTCGCAGGGAAAGCTACTGTACGCACGGATAGACGCGTTCTTCTCAGTCAACAGATTACGTACATCGTCAGGTAGCTTCCAGCGACGGTCATCCGTCACTGTGACTTCCCTTGAACATTCGTTCACGACAGATTGTATGTAATCCGTGAATGAGTCGATCGCGGCCATCGTGTCCGAGATAGAGTCAAACTGATCGGGGATGTTATCTAATTGGGGGGACGTGTTGGATTTCAGCTGGGTGCTTACTTTCTTCCAGTCCGTTACCTTTTTAGTGACGGGAGGTTGATTGGGGTCGGAGAGACCTATGCGCGGGGCCAGTCTTATGACTATGGGACGGTGATCAGAGTTAAGCTCGTGTACCGTCTCTATTGAGTCTAAACGTAGATTGACGTTCTTAAGGAGCGCCAAGTCTAGGACATCGGGTGTATGGTTAGGGTTATGAGGGTAGTGGGTTGGGGTCATCGGAGCGATGACATCAAAAATCATAGAGGCAGAGAGGTCAAACAGGTGTTGTCCTCTGGTGGAGGTTCTGGTACTATTCCAGGAGGGATGCTTGGCGTTGAGATCGCCCGCCATGATAACGGAGTCACTCAGGCCAAATAAGATAGAGAGATCGTTTGCAAAGAGTCGGGGGTCCTCTGAAGTGGGTTGGGGAGGAAGGTAGACCGATATAAGGGTGATCGGCTGATGGCCTGACATGCCTAGGTGGCAGATGGAGACTTCTAATACTGAGAGCGGGGGAGGATCCATGGGGATGCAATAGAGGTCTTTTTTATAATAGATAAGGGTGCCGCCCTTGCGACAACGAGTCCTATCGTTGCGAACTACACGATAGTTAGCGATTGACGGATCTCGTTTATTAGGTTTGAGGAAGGATTCCTGTAAGAGGAAGACGTCTATGTGGTGATCGCGGAGGAATTTCGCGATCTCGTCGCGTTGGCCATTAATGCCGTTTGCATTGAAGATGCCTAACATGAGGGATCGGGGTTTGAACCTAGCTAAGATGGTGTTAGACATTGTGGGTTCTATGGGAGGCGCGGGATGTCAGAGCACGCGTAATGTCTGGATACGCGTTGTAAATAGCTTGGATCTTTATGAGATCACAGGCGTCTTGGGCGGCCTCAAGTTGACTGGCCATTTGGAAAGCGCGAGGAGAGAGGAATGTCATCGCGGAGGAAAGGACATTTTGAGGCATGCTAGAAGAGGCTACGGGAGTGTTCGCGGGTTGCGGACGCGGTGCTATAGGAGCAGGTGCGGGCTTATTAAGGGGCGCGGGGGGGTGATAACGGGGGCCCATAAGGGGGGGGATGGTAGGGGGTGGGGGTTGGAAGGTAGCCATGGCTGGAAAGGCCTGCTGGTGGTGGAGGTAATTCCACGGAGTGGGCCTCTGAGGGCTTAATCTCTCAGGAAGTTGAGAGGATGGGATTCTATAATTTGAGGGAGTTTCCCTCTGTAGATGGGCGCCTGCGCGCTTGGTCAGTTTAGGGGATGACGACTTGGGAGCTTTGGGACAGCCACGGTAGTTGGCAGGGTGGCCCTCTTGCCCGCATAGCACGCAGCTAGGTGGCGTGAGGCATTGGGAACGGTCTTTTGGTCGGGAGCACTCAGAAGTGCCATGCGCGCCCAGGCACTTTACGCACATGCAAGCTACGGTAGTGCAAGTAGCGGGTGGGGCTGGGGATAGCGGGGAAAGTGAGAATGAGTCACGATCCTCAAACGCTACTACTTTGCTGGCCTGGGTGGAAGATTGTTTCTTATTCTTCCGCTTTTTCCCTTTTCCGTTGACTGGGGTGAACCCATCGTCATCAGAGTGGGATGAAGCGGAGGAAGAAGAAAATCTAGCCTCAGGTTCCGAGCTGTACGGGTAAGGGGTCGTGACGCGTTTCGTTGAAACGACTGGTTCGTCTGTGTCCATAGACATCAGCGGGCTAAGAGGGCTATCTAGCTGGGGAGAGCATGGGCTGTCAATGCTGCTTTCAGCGATGATAGGATCGGAGGGAATTTTCTGAGTAGGCCGTCGTAGTGCAATGATTTCCGGGCCAAACTCATCTTTCAGGGAGGGCGAGACGGTAATTATCCTTTTAAGGATGCTAGTGAGGGCTGCATTGTCGCTTTTAAGCGACTTAATGTCGTCTTGAAGAGACTTCAATAATGCCTCCATTATAATGGCTTTAATTAATTTAATTAATAAGAGGAATGGTTCCTATTTCTCCTAACAATTTCTAACACTAACTCCCCGGGCGGATTGGCCGGGGATGTGTAAACCCTCCCTGTCGGGTATAGACAGGGAGGTTGTGTACTTAATGGTGAGCCCTAAGCTTGCTTTTGCCCGTTGCCTATCTTATTGTGCAACGGGGTCCTAACCAGTCTAGTGTGCCGGGTGTAGACACACCCGATCGACACTAGGTGAGTCGCTGTGAAGGGAAAACTGTCACCAATGTCGACTAGGAGATCCCCCAAGGCCGAACAATGGGACCCGTCCAACTGATTGCCTAGCCCTGAAGGGGTTCGGCGGGTGTAATTGGGGCAACACCCTCTCGGTTTCGTTGGCACCGTATAGGTTTCCACCGAGAACCACGAAACTGTGGATTTTACCCAGAAGGGGCCAAAAACGCGACGATTACGTTTTGAAACAACTCTGATTTAGAAATATTTATTAATTGTGTCTTGAAAAAGACAAACAATTAATAGGTCGATGATAGTCCACAGACTATAGAAGAACTCGTCGCAGGGCGCGACGATAGACGGCTCGGGAACCACTGCAGGGACCGCAGCAGGAACCACTGAGCCGGAAACAGGAATCTCGTACACACTGCGCAGCACGTCCGTCCGCGAGCGGTGTCGAGCGTAGAGTGAATAATGATGTCTAATTTCGGCAACGCACCAAAAGATCCTTGTATCTCAGCAGAGTCCGCGCTACCACTCAAGTTCTAAAGACGCGGCGATAGTGTCTATGGCATTGCATTAAAAAAGTCGGTTTCTTTTTTATTGTCTATGTCATCGCGTGCCAATTTATGCTGGATACGTTACATAGTATTGTTCGTGCGCGCAAAAATAACACGCTCAGCTCTTAATTACAATATTATTCCTTTTATGACCAGCTAAAATGCTGGTTCATTTGAATAATTATATTCACAAGCCCAATTAAGTCAGGGCGTAATTAAATTTTGTGAAGGCCTTAAACAAATAACATTTATAATGTTAGGCAATTCCCTTAGGGAAAGACGGAACTTATGAAAATTCATACCGGTTCCATTAATTTCTTTGGGTTTGTTCCAGCTTTTAATTGTAAACGGAAGATTTTATTTGAATATTTTTGTAAAGTACGACGTTATTTTGTTTTTCTGTTAAGAGCGTTTATTCTGAAGGTGGGCAACGTCGCAAATAGATGTCAAATATTTCACGGTTTTGATTAATTTGGCAATATTACTGTGTGGAAATAAAAAATGTGGCTAACTAGCGAACTAAATTATTGATTATAAAATGCAATAATTAATATCGTAACACCGAATGTTTAGTTTTAGATGTAAAAAAACTCACGTTTTTTACACCTAAAATGGGTACAACATCAAATTCAATGTTATAATTGCAATTCATTATTAATATTCTAGTTCGCTAGTTAGCCACATTTCTTATTTCTATTCAGTAATATTGCTATAAGAATCAAAACAGGTAAATATTTGACAGTTATTTGCGACGTTGCCAACTTTTAGGATAAACCCTCTTAACAAACATCTTACACCCTGTTAACATAAGCTTGCGCAAATACAAATGTTACCGATTTTGCCTGACATTTTAGCAGCCCTAGAATTTGCAGCACTAACCCTATTTATACTAACTCGTGGTAAACGTGCTTGTCGTTACTCTAAGCAATAGCCTCTAATAAAATATACTCGCACGAGTAAATCATTTTCATCTTTTTGTTAAGGGTATTGCACTAGAAAAACGTAATTTTAGGTTAGACACGATAATAATTATGAAAGATGTGGTTTTGTATCGGCAAATTTCGCGTTTTGTAGCCATTTGGTGCACGACGTATCGAAACCTAGTAACTTATTGCAACGAAATATCGAAAGTACTACTTGTTAAACATTGCACCTTCTTGAATAGTTAATTTTCTTAATTTTCTTACCGACTTCCTTCGACATCCGAGCTTGGGTCTGATCATCATGATTAGAGTCCATTACGAATACGAGATCACAAACTTCAATAAAAAGATAGATATATTCCGGCCACCGAGAGAACGCGTTTTGACACCTGTCAGTTGGAAAGAATAGAAACTAATAAAGTTAAAATTGGTGAAACAGAAATCACCTTTACTCGAGCATAACTAAACTCGTTCCGCCCTACAGGTGTGTCGCAGTATAACATACTTCAAAACAAACCAAATAATCCTGCAAGAAGAAAAATAGATTTTCAATAACATTATTATCGGCACTTGTAGAACCGCATATTATAATAATTCAAATAAAATACTTGGTGTCAGGAACGCATACTCTCATCGGCCGGAGTGTAGGTACGTTACATTTTGCTGTCCACCCTCTTCAAATAATTCTCGTCCCAAGTGTCTTATGTCATACCTCCTACGACATTGTTGTGTACGATTCACACAACACAGGAGGTTAACAAACTAATGTGACCCAGACAATTGATCACAATCATTCCATAATTTGTGAATGTGATCTTATTTCATCTCAATAATGATGATGTGATCATGTGACACAGGTCAACTCACACCTCATATAACTTTAGTAATTGTTGAATGTATGTATAAATATAATAATTATATATTTATTACAGAGAAAACTCCTTATATATACCGAACTGCCCGCGCCTTTTTCGCCCTCGAAAATATATTCTCGAGACTTGGCAATATTGTAGCTTCCCATTAGTGAAAGAATTTTCGAAATCAGATTAGTAAATATTCCGAAAATTACCCCCTACAAACTCACAAATTTTACCCCTTTAATTAACAGTAACAACTAAATTGCGATATTACGTCAAAACAATTTTGAGATAAAATCCATTTCATTTCATTTGAATTCAATAACCAACTCAACTTTGAGCGATAAGTAGATACAGTGTAGTGTCGGTTTTCCAAATAACTCATATATTTATTTATTTATTTATAGACATGTGACAAACATTTTGATCGTGATAATCCCCTAACGTTTATACTTATCGGTTGACTCTCGAAAGTTATCAGCCATTTAAACAAAGCGATAGAGACAATCAACGTATATCAAATCAATTAGGTAATATCTATTTAGAATTGACATTTGATATTAGATGAATAGATACAAATATGAATTACCCAAAAATGTTCAGTTAACTTAGAGGAAAACTTGAGAGAGTTTATTTTTAGAACTCATGACTATTGGTAACTGACGTATATTAGGTATTGATTACTTAGTACTGTACCTACAATATTTGTCAATTAACTATACACAATAAATAATAACAATAATTTTGTTGTGACTCACATATTATCTCTATATGAACGCAGTCTAAATGACTGGCCGGATATTTCAATGAAAACGAATTAATTTATGAATACACTTGATCGTCACTTATTTTCCAATACTTCTGCGATAAAGCAATAAATAGACTGTGAGTAATTGCTCCATTCGTTAATTCATACGAAGAATATCTTAATTACCTACCCTGGGTCTGGCGTGACGTGGGTGGCAATGTTCATTGAATATAAATAGACTCTAATCCCGGAAAGGTAGACAAAGCAAACCAGACCTCTATTTATAAAGGTTTAGTTTCAAAAGCTATACAACGAAATGAAGCGAAATATTCTTACGCCGCCGTAGAACGCAACGCATCTAAACTTATATTTATTCCTAACTGCAGAGATGGCTTACGCTCGTATCGCTCGTCGACGGGCGTGTCAAACGCCTACCACTTCTCGGTAACTGCGGAAAATCTACACGATATTGCAAGATGTATCTTCCCATTTATTCCAATGAATTAAAAAAACAGCTAGCCATATGGTTCTCTTCCACTGCAATTTGTAATAGCAGTATACCTATTAGTATCCAATGTGGTATAGATATATCATGTTGCCAACCAACACAGTCTGGCCACAAAATTCGGTCAAGTTTTTACGCAAGTACGAATGATGAAGCCAGATGTTCTGACAAACGTAGAGATGATACTTGTGAAGTCCTGAATGTTTTTGTTCGGAACGAACTATGCCGTGATTGTGTTAGAACAAAAGCACATCAAACCAACCAACTTGATTAATTGCACGTAATTAACGATACGGCACAATGGTGATCAAAAGATAATTGTTCTCGGAGGCTCACATTAGGGCTTCCTGTCGTAGGTGTCGTTCATGAAGCACAACCGTTAGATGCAGCTTCCGAGCGAAAACGGATAGGGAAAATGTGGTAACCCAAGCATATGGTTCAGTTTGAAAATCTCAGGTGGATAGACTCCTTGCCCTTGCTCTAGTTATATCTTGAAGATTTTGTGTCGCAATTTGATTATTTATTTTCCTTCTGCGGCCCAAAGCGTCTGTCCATTTATTCGCGAAGCTTCGTATTTGACCCACATTTCAATTAAAGAGATTCTCACACCTTTTATTTATTATCTCTTAGTAGGTACCTCCGTTACGTGGTTATATTTTGTTATGTTTCTTTTTATCTTTTGTGTATTGACGCCGGTTCATTTCCTCTCAGCAATGTGGTTTCTTGACTTTGTTTTTTACGTTTATTTATATTTTTCAGCGTTCATCGTTTACTACGCATTCCAAACGAGTTTCTTCTGGCTCAACGTCATGTGTTTCGATATATGGAGGACTTTCAGGTAAATAGATACGATATATTTTACTATTACATTACGCTTAAACGATAATAGTATGTTCTATTTTACATAAACATGAAATCTTTCTCGGTGAGAATAAAACTTGTGTCAGGTTTAGCACTAAAATATTCAATATTACACCGTCAATATTTTGCCTGTAACTCACATCAACATCTGAGAAAACAAAGTAGGAGTTTCATCATATTATCCAATCCACATGTTAAACAAACATATCGGATAGCACAAGAAAATATATTTGCACAATGTGATAAAAACAGCCGGCGGATATCTGCCGCGAACCTCGGGCAGCAGGGTTTCATATCGCGTGCGAAATGGACGAATACAGGATTTCGGAAAAAGATAACCAATATCCAAATGAGACCCGCGCCCACGCGTGTATCTATATTTATAAAACAAAGTAGATTGTTAGTACTTTATAGTGGGTTTTTAAACTGTAGTAGGTATTTTACAATCAGCTCGTAAGTTTACTCTTACGATAGGTTTTATGGAAGTCAAACTCAAATTAGGTATATGCTCACATTTTGTGTTAATTCTATATTATTTTTTTACGTGCACATATTGATTTTAAGCCATGACGACAACCTCTTGTTTTTTGAGGTCTGATAAGAATACTTTAATTAAAGATCTTTGTAAATATAATAGCTATTCTAATTTTATTACTATTTTTTCTAAAAAAACGTCTGTGTTGTCGCATTTTCTAGTCACTGCTGTCGCATTGGTAATTGGTTTTATTGATCCACCGTACCATATGCACCACCAGAACAAAGCACAGAGTGCACTAGCATTTATAATAAACATTCCTTATTTATAACAATAAGGAGTTTCCTACAATAAGGAGTTAAGTATTACGTATTTTCCTCTTCTTTCTAATGACAACGTTATATTAAATTTCCTAAACGTAGTTTCTGCAATAGGAAGTTTTATTCATTTTCCTTATTTGTTTGAGACAGGAAGATGTCGGTAATACATCATGTCTCAATGACAATAAACTGTAATGAAAGATGTTCCATCAATCATCATTGGGATGAGATCCGCGCGACACATCTTATTATTATATGTCACCAAACCTTGTGATTGTGAAAATATGTAGAAATATTCGTGGCAATAATACTGTTTATTTTGGAGGCACTTACGTTGAAAATGAAAAACTAGCTTAACTGCTGTTAATTTTGTTTTTGATTTTCTGGACGTACAAAATTTAGTCCAAGGCCAAAGTACTGACAAACGACGGGGTCAACTAGGACCGATGCCTGCCGGGGTCGCGGGAAAGTCCGAAAGGGATACCGTGGCCCCTGGCAACGTACAGGCAACTAAAGGAACACAGGTGGGTTTTAGTCAGTAAGAGTCTGACACGCCAACAAGTTATTTGATAATTTCCCACCCCAAAAAAAAGGCCAAACTTCTGCCAAAAAACCTTTGATAGTCTATTCGGCAGTAAGCTCGTAGCAAATAGACTTGAAATTCGCAGTCACTTTCGCATTTCGATAGATAAATATTGCCAATAATAATGATGGTTATAAATATTAATGTTACGTTTTCGTTATCAAGCCGCTAATCTTTACGCTCCTATTCCCCCTCTATTGCGTATTGGAGTGGATCCCTATTATCATGGTATTAAGGTTACCTGATAATGTAACAGCCCGTAACATAGATTTAAGGATTGGGTACACCAAAGGCTACCTTTGCTGCGCAAGTATTACGTATGTAAAGTCAGGGAAATTGATCGATAAACAAGTTAAAGTACAAACTTAAAAATAGACCATATTCAAATCATAACTAATTTTTTGACAGTTATTTGAAATGGATAAAGCACGGCAAATTGACGTAGGGTGTCAATTTGCTTAACAACTGTATTACGGTAAAGACAAATGACTGAGTCGTAATGTGTCGTGACGCGGAATACACCAATCAAACGAATTTGTTCAGGACAACGCCAAATCACAATGAGGTTTGATTGGCTAACACTGCGTCAGGTGACGCCTTCTGAGTCAGAAGACGTCACGACACGACACAACACATTATAAATCCGGCTTAATTCTTTCTTGATCTGATGCCTGCTTTATTTGCAGTGCTATTTAGAGGTTACCCATGTATATAGTTCGTGCCGACTCGAGAGAATAACCTATTAAAAACTTCTAAGCCTCCGTTGATTCGATTCCCCTTTTCAATTAAGTTTAAGCCTTTTTGTACATTATCTGGGTGTCTTCTTGCAAGTCCTCGAAACTGTCGCGTAAGCAATTTCGGAAATAAATACAGGTGTACCGCAACTTTTAAAAGCCAAACAATCAAAGTTTTAAATGGTTATTTTACGGGTGTTAGAAGGGCAATTTATTTTTTAATTTTTTTCTTGCGAAATGGGCCTGCTCTTGACCTCGATCTCGCCTTATGGAAAGCGATGGATGAGGTCTATGAAAGAACGTGCGTGCTCATTAGATACCTATTCACTCTTGCTATGAAGGCAGACGGGTTAGAAATGGAAGGAATTTGAAGTTAAACACACAATTTTTTTACATTATACACAAAATTTCAAATAAAATTACAAACAGTTAATAAAATTGCCGTATCCCTTGGATTGCAGATCAGTCACGCCGTGTGTGCCGGGTTGCGCCAGCCATCTGTAGGTCCATAAGCCTATAGCTTACAGGTCGATGTCTGTAATGGCATGCAACTCGTGCGCTGCAACCGCTGGTTACGCTAGATAATGCTCGTTTATGTTGAACCACAGACTAAAGAGGTACGGTAGGTCTACTTCATGCTTTGCTGTATTTGAAGCTCATGAGAACAGATGACAGACGAATCACAAACACTGGCTGGAATCGAACACAAAATGCCGGTTTCCCCTTATTTATTTTAGCACTCGTGCAATTTTTATTTGTCAACGAAGGCTACATCTATTTTTCTACTTCAATCCAAATAAATTGGTTCCATCTTAGATTATTTTGCGAAGCCTAAAAACCTTTTACGTATGATTAGAAACTGCGGCGCCATCACAGCTTATTGTTGTTATTTTTCGCGTCTCGAGAAAAGTAGACACACGAGCGAAATAAGAATAAGTGCTGAAGACTGTTCGCCTGAAATTCCCATAGCATGGTAACGTGAGCTATTTATAGCGTATCGCATGAAGTGGACTGCGTACCTATTAATTTTGTGGTGATTAACGTTCGGTGTTAACACTCACCAGCTCAATGTTGTTATTAAGCGAACACGACATGTCAATAACACGCATTTTAACATTATTTGATAGAGATGTAGTTGACAAACACTGACATAAAGTCGGTCGGCAGTCGAGATACAAATGGTCGAGATAACGACGGCGTATTAGAGGTGTACCTACCTATTGCATTCAACGAGTTACGAGTAGGTATCTCTTGTTATAGCAGCTGTTAAACTGTCATATTAGATTACAATGCATTATAGAGTAACGTTGATAATTTATTCAAGCTAATCGCTGTTTATTGTAACTGACGTTCATTACCTTTTAATAGGACTCATCATGGCTGCAATGACAACCACGGATTGTTCGAAATCGTTCATCACCGAAAAAAATATTTTGAAGTACAGTATTATAGATGTTTGCTTACTTCTTTTAGCAGTCCGTTTTGATATTTCAGACGGGGTGGTTTCATACGAATACTGTCATTCAATTATACAGTAGAGGTCAGTCAACTTAGTTATAAAGGAAGTGTAAAGAGCGCAGAGTGAGTAATTTTTTTGTAGAAATCGATTAGAATGCATCGTTTATTACGCTAGTAAGTTGTTGCATTCTTATTACACTGACATTTGAAGTAGAACGTAGATTTTTCATTAAGAGTCTTTTAATTTTGTACCGATGTAAGAGATAATTTACGTATCCAACAACGTGAATTAAACAAGATTGCTACTTTTCCATTTCGCTTTTTATTGCAAAAGTAAATAATCATTCGATCCAGGTTTTCATTCAGCTGTCGAATATTAAAAATGTGTTGTTAAAAGTTCTCTCACTTTGAAGCGAGCTCAAGGCAACTATAATTTGGTCTTGTCAGACTTTGTTGCACATTATTTTAATTTTATTTGTAGTCAGGCGTTGAGTTTCCGCGAAGCCATGGCCAAATACCTAGTCTGGTAAAACCTAGAATAGTTATGTGTAACTGGGTAACCGACAAGAAAGCGGGGAGAAATATCGATTTTGAACTCCATTTTATTTGGTCTTTGTTTTGCTCCAATTTTCCAGCCGCGGGATTCCGAGCTTGCAGTTGACGTAATCGTGGGGCCCATTAGTACAAATAAAAGTTGGGCTCATCCCTGAAAGAAACAGATCAGCTCATCTAAACCGCGTTCAAGAGCTGTCAGTGTCAATATTCCACAGAAATGATCTATGCTTTATGTGCTGATCGCGTTAAGCTTCATTGGTGATTGATGAAATTCGCCCTTAAGGGGAAAGCGTCAAGGTAGCCCGCGAAATTCAACTTACAACATGATACTGACCTGCAAAAAGCAAAAAATTAAAGAAAATTTGAATTTCGCGGTTTACCTTAGCGCATGCCCCTTAATCTAAAAGTGATTTCAGATTGTTGTAACATCATTTAGGTATCGATTTAGTTTCATTTTAATTTGCTGCCAAACATTAGTATACCTAGTGAATGTATGATGATTTTTTAAATATTTATTTTTGATATTATGTAGTTATTTAATTTAGTTATAGTTTGGTCACGACTCGTCATTCTATCACATTAGTTATAAATAGTGTTAATTGTTAAAGCACACGTATTAGCGAAGTAGTTCCTTGAAAATGTAGAAATATAACTATGTAGTAGGTGAGTAGTTAGCTATAGAAAACTAGTCACGGTTATTTTTACCGCTCTGTAGTAATTTTAAATGTTTGTTAACTTTTAAAGTGTTGACGTCGTTAGTTTGAAGCAATTCTTTCGCAGTAGTTACTTGTAAGGTTATTTACTGTAATGGTTATTGGTTATTTTCGAGTTTATTACAGCAGTATGTCATCGTTAGTGTCTATTTGAATGACCCTTGGAGATTTTCGATTATCATAATCTAGTTTCACAAAGCAAACAGAGTCTATTTATAATCTATCAAATTATTTATTCTTTTATTTTTATCAATACACAGACATTTACAGCTTTGCAATGGTTGCCAACTTTGAACTTTATAATTTAATGCATGAATATTACCGACCTATAAGTCAAGCTTTCTGAATACAACATTAATACTCAATTTTATCTCAGTTTTTTATTTTCAAAGTGCAGTGTATTTCTGTCGCTACGATTATGTCCAAAGTGTTTTATTACATTAATGTTACATTATAAATTATCTCTTTTATCTTTGAAGGCCGTTTTATAGCCATAAACTTTAAGTGCAACTCATATGACATAATGGCACGATAAAGTAAAATGTAGAACGATCATATTTGATGTACCAACATAATAAATCCTATCAAAAATTCGCTGCCTGGTAATATATTATAATATATTGTACAAGGTATTTTTTTATATCCCATAACTCTAGTGTTTTAATGAGACCATATCAAAGAATCAACTAGCATATAAATTATTTTTCTATTTTTTTTAAATAACTTACCTCTAGACTCTCGATGTGTGTATTTAAGTTTCATTGATAAGTATGAGTAAGTCATTTTGCAAACCAATAATTAATATTTAAAGCTTAGAAAATGCGACATTGTCATATTTTTCTTTTTATGAACAAAAATAGTCTGTTTTTTTTAATATATATTTAAACGAATAAATATATTAAATATATAAAAATAATAATAATAAAATAAAAAACGAAAAATAAAACATGCCAGTTGATTCTTTGATATGGTCTCATTCTTACCTTAGAGTTATGAGATATAAAAAAAACACCTTGTATATTAGTGAAAACTTAGGTGAAGTGAGCTTGAAGTTTGGTGTCATTCCATCTAATGCTAGGGATGACACGGTGAGATTTTTACAGTATAGGCTGGTACATATTACATACGTGTATATAAAATGATTAAATAAGTATTCATGTTTTAATTATGTTTCTAATGCTTCCTATTGAAGAGTTGGGACTTTAGCTCAACAGTCGCAAAGGTAAGGTGCTAATACTTGTACATAAATGACTGTAAATAATTACGATTAAACTTTTCCTGTATATATTATTACCTGACTCATCAAGAAAGACGTCAATGCACTGAAGACAATAAGGAAAATGGTAGAAAACAATACTTTTTAAGGAAGAACATACATAATACATATGCATTAAGAAAATATACATAAATATCAAGCTTGAGTTTTACTGTGAGGTAAAATTTTGTTGATAAATTAAGGTGCTACGAAACAGCTACGCGCTACGAGAAAGTTATATCTACCTTCAACTTAAGAGCTACGTGTCGTAGCAAGTCTGCTACGAGCGGCGTAGCAAACAGTAAAAATGCTTTAATAACATTACCATTATTTATATTCAATTTTATAACGTTCTTCTTTACAAGGTACATCAGTAGACAAAAACATATTATATTAGCTAGCTTTTAAGGTATTTTGAAACAGATTATTTCCCCCAAACATGCGTTTTATATAATACGGTTTACGTAGTTCAAAGGTTTCAATAGGTCCCGCGGGCAATTTAAATTCAAGTCAGAGCCATCACTTATATCCGGGACACGTTATGAAGAGAGTGGCTCTAAAAGGTCGCTCGCGGTAAATGTGGTTGAAAATATATTGAAACTGCCACAATTTTTTATTATTAGGAATTAGGACTACTAGTAGACGTGTCTATGTTGGGTATTTATTTAGCTCTTTTATTTTGAAATATTTATTTTCCGCAGTAGGGTCTATTTATAGAAAACCAAGTTGGCATTCTCATCCAATGATCAATGTTTATTATTACGGACGCTTTTATCGACCTGCATCGTTCTCAATGTATAATTTCTACATTAATGATTGTTACCAATGACTATAGAGCCTCTTCTCTTTGGATGTTACTAATATTTTGTAACCATGTTTTGATTTAAAACAGTGTCCGTGGAGTTTCTTGCCCGTTCTTCTCCATAGTAGGTACACTACGCTTTGGAATGGGCAGCTAGCTTCATCTTTCTGACTGACCGACCCCATGACAATTAAAAAAATACCTGTAATTGATTTATTTGAAATAAATGCTTTGAGTTTAAGTTTGAGTTTGAATGAAATTCTGAATAAAGTTATTATAAGTCAATGTAAATATCATCAATCATATTCAAAAGTTAACTGCAATACATTGGTAATAGAAGTTGTTAATTTCATAGCGTCATCATGAACCGCTAGACGCTTTGAAGTTCAGTATTACTATTGATATCAAAACTTTGTCTATTGATATATTTCAAGTAGAATATTACCTCACACACAAATACAAATTGGTAGAGATCTTTTCCTGTCTTTTTCCCATCACTGATCTGTGTCCATCATGTCATGTCGACGGTAATCTGCTGGGGTATAAACCTCAGCCTCCTTCCATTGCAGATCTTATAAAAACTTTGTTAAAAATAACAGTGGCTACCGCGGTGGCAGTAGCAACAAGCGGAGAGACAAGCGACGGTTTCTTCTGTACGGGCTGTATGCGTGGGGCGTGCCTCTCATCCTGACGGGACTCACGGCTGCCATGCAGTTCAGTGACTTGCCGAATCATATCATCAAGCCTGGTTTTGGGACCAAGAGATGCTGGTTTGTGGGTAAGTGGACCTTATTCGTGAATAGCATAAGCATAATCAGCCTAAAATGTTCTCACTGCTGAGATACAGGCCTCCTCTCTGCGAGAGGGAGAGGGCTGTATATATATCACGCGGGCCCAGTGCGGGTTGGTAGATGTCACATGTCTTCGAATGTTTGGTTTTAGGACATGCCGGTTTCCTCACGATGTTCTCCTACACCGTTTTGAGAGCAGTGGTGATGAAATTATTTACAAATAAGCACTTACCTAGGTTCGAACCCACGACCTAATCACGAATAATCAGGAGCTACTTCTATTATACTCGTAAGTCGGTGCCGTTATCACTGGGCCACTACTTCTCCTGATTACGAGTATTCGTAACGGCACTGACTTACGAGGTACGAGTATAATAGCTTATTTAAAAACGTTGAAGATTAAGTAATAGGAAAAGCGTTGATGTCTCCCTTTCGATTAGCAGGATCGCCGTGCAGTTCCGCGCTTTACTGAGCTACGTCATTAACCCTTGCTTAGGCACTAGACGGTACTGCCGGTACTGGTATAGGGTAAGAGAAAATCTTCCCTCGCTGACCTAAATTAAAAGAGAAGATCGTGTTTCCAATCCAAGGTTTACTGTATTTTTTTAAACAAACTGTAGTAGATATTTATTCTATTAAAATGCAAAACAAATAACAAAGTAACACAGTAGAAATAGTGCGAGACCAAAAATACGAAACAGTTCGAGTAACATTCCTGGAAAAATAAACCTCATTGTTCTAGTGCGCATTCCAAATATTAAATATTTACGTTCCTACAAAGATTATTTATGTTTCACATTAAAAAGTATGACGGTTTTAACATGAAGACACGTCAGTAAAATGGATTTACAGAACCATAAAGCGGTCTCATTCAGAATATAAAACGAGCGGCACAATAGGCTTGCGTTCAACACTAGCAGGCGCCTGTCCAACCGCCGACGGGGAAGCGACTACAGCTGTCAATGATTTTCTCTCTCAAATGATTGTAGGTCCCGTGTAAGTAAAAGAGATACATAATTACTGTTCATACCGCGGCCAGTATTCTTTTGTGGCAGCGACAACAGCCAGTGCTGGATTAAGACTACTTAATGCCCTAAGCAATCCACGTCTGTGGGCCCCCCTATCCACTAGTTAACTAGTATCGGTCTTTAAAAACAAATGAACGAATTTATCGAAAGTGATACGTGGAGTAGGTATAAAAACCAAAGCATACTTATTTTTTTTTTTTATGCGACTTGCGACTTTTACGTGTTATTTATTATATGTAATTCAATAAATATGTAATTCATTAAATTCGTGGACAATGATTTTTAAGTTCAACGTTTTTAGCATAATCTGCCTGTATAATGTCGTGGCGATCTTAGAAATGATCATATTGTGAAGTGTTCAATCATTTCATGTTTTCTGTCCAGATCATTGAATAATATTTGTTGCTGTAATTTGTATGGTGTGCATAATAAAGAATATTCTATCTATCTATCTACTCAACGTTGACGATTTGAACAGTTAAACGCACGACTACTTCATGACGGCTCGCGCGCGGTTGGTCGCAGTTCTAACCTATCCTAACTCATTTGGTACGGGTGCCACAAGCGGCGTGTTTTCTTTTTTTTTTTTTACAAATTTTTAGTTTTATGTTGCATTTCTCGCCGCTTTTGGCACCGCTACCAAATACCAGCGGCCGCCGAGCGCTACTTCCAAGTTGGTCGTAGTTACTTAGCAATTTTGACTACGTCATGGGTACCCCACAGCCCTACATTAATGATATGGCCAAACGTCGCCTAACTTATCATTAAATGTTGACGTTTAAACGATACGGTCAATTTTTGCTAGCCATTTCACGAAACACAACCATTTTAGGAAATGGTCGAAGTCGAACACTTTATGAAATGATCAATTCTGAGATCTGGCTACGACATAAATACATTACCTACTGATAATGCACCGATGCTTTCCTGCAGGATATTTTTTATTACTTTCAACAACATCTCCCGCCGACAATACGCGCGGGTTTTCAAACAGCCGTGCCCATCAAGCAAAAATTTTTTCGGTTTTGTTTGTGGTGCCCCCCGAGACGTGATGCCCTAAGCAATTGCTTAATTTGCTTATGGGCTAATCCGGCACTGACAACAGCTAATAATGACCTAGTCGCTCAGCGGGCTGAACACTCGCTGAGAGATTCACGCTTGGTACATATGTACAAAATAAATACCAGCGAGTAATCGCTAGTCGTCGAGCATTCTCTGCTCGTTGCTCGTCAACTCGTTTTTAGTTCCTAGCTAGCTATACTCGGTTCTCGTTAATCGCCGGGCTGTGGGACGGGTGCCTTAGCCTACGTTCAACCCTAACACAAAACTTATGCTTTATGTATGAGTGTGGCTTTTGTTTTACTGTGATTGCATTGAGGCGTAGGGCTGCCCAGAATACGAGTCTAGAATATATTTGAATTGATTGATATTTTGTTATTTACTACAGGTTGATCTTCTTCTTTTCGTGTGGATAGTAACTAACCTGGTGTCAGAGTTTTAAAGCCGCCCATGGGCCTCTGACTCGGCTTCACATGCCGTCGAAAAATATCTCTCAGGCATGCCGGTTTCCTCACGATGTTTTCCTTCACCGGTTTTGAAGCAAGTGATAATTATACAATACGCACATGAATCCGAAAAGTCAGTGGTGCGTGTTTTGGGTTTGAACTCGAGACCTACAAGTCGATACAATTATAAAAGAAAAGTTAGCCTACATTCCTCACGAATCCCACGAAATGGCATAAGCAACCTAACTGCGTAACACAGTTTGAATCACAATTTTTCAGATTATTTATGAAATTCCTAATCCATTGCTTCATATGTTTGGAAAATTCGTCTGCTCAACGACATAAAGAACGCAATGAATATTGTTGAATTGTCAACATTAAAAACATAAAAATATATAATAGACGACGTATATTTAGAAACCTAATCCGCTTAACTGTTCTTAAAGAGTCATAGAGAACCGTGTAAGAAATCGACACATGTTCCACCTCTCAACTAGGCATCCTCAGGATGACGATTGACTTGTTGAGAACCCGGACACGACGTGTTGCCACGCCAAGCGCCGAACGCAGTTTGCGGTGTGTATCGGCGCTTGGCGTGGCAACACGCCGTGACCGGGTAATTTGCAATTGAAAGTGTGTTACGCAATTAGGCTGCGGATCGGAATAAAATATTAATTTTATCTACATTCCTACTGAATCCCACAAAGTGGGATGCTGATCGAAATGGGTTATTCCACTAATCCCCATTGATAATCCCCATCAATGGATAAGCCAAAATAGGCTACAAAAGTGGTGCTTATTTCTAATAAAATATTTTCCGTGATACCGTTCATTGACCATAGAAAACTGGAAACGTTGTCATTATTGAGGGCGGGTCTTAGGGTAGGTATTAATCATTTATCCAAACCTGACAGCAGGCATTATCTTGGAGTTCTATTAATCCGGAAAGCTATAATTTACAAGTTTGGAAGATAAAGTGAAATTCGAGAAAACGACATTCGTTCTACTTTGATAAAAGTACCGGAAAATCTGAAGAAATTCGTAAAAGGAATCAATCAATCATTGCACAGCGAATGTTCACAGTTTCTAAACTCGTAAGTGCTCGGAGGTGCTCGTAGAAAGCTTGACAAAGACGATTGCAACACAATGCAATTTCTGCGTTGCATTCTATAATTATTGGTTTACTTGCATTTCCTACTACTCATCCAGGTGGCCAGATGAACCATCTTTTAGCTAACCCTGTGAGGTAACAGAAACATTGATTCCTGCGTTTTCAACAACATTTTCAAAAAATGTTATGGTGGAACAAAGAAACACTCACATACATACATACATGAACCCTGAACACATTACACTCCTTTTTGGGCAGTCGTGTAAAAATAATATCATTTTCATCCTTTCCCACCTCAATACCTACTGACTAAAACCTTTACCACTTTCTCAGACTGGGTGGCTGATCTGGTCTACTTCTTCACCCCGGTCCTGGTGCTGGTGGTCTGCAACGTGATCTTCTTCTCCGTGACCGCGCACCGCATCCGCTCCATCCGCCAAGAGACGGCCATCCTGAAAGGCGCCGAGTCCTCGCGCAGTGACAAGCTTAAGAAAGACAAACAGAGGTAATTAATTATTGTTGGACTTTATTGCTAAGTAGCTTTTACTTGCAGGTTTGTTCGCTATGTTAACTTAAGAGTTTATGACGTTAAGTCCAATGTCTGAAGATTTCTTACTGTTTTAAAAGTATGAAACTTAGGTGTCAGGGACATCAACGCGAAAACTGTTACCATGGATTCAGTATATGGCCCTGCCACCCTGCATAGTACCTCGTAGTCATTATCAGGCATGTACTAGGTAGTATCAAGTACTTAAATGATAAACTTTCAGTAGGTACCTATACCTACCTACCTAATTAATTTATTTATTTCAGTGTAAACTAATTGATAAATAAATATTTCGAAGAGCTTTTTTTTAAATTAAAAATTAAATTTTTTTTTAAATGAAAACTCTGCCTATGATAAAAATAATAGCCGGGTATATTTTAATTTAATTCAAATGCCTGGATAACCTGGGAACCCTATTCTACTTCTAACCTTCACGAGAAATTAGTTTACTGAATGCAGGTTATCTCCACATGGAACAAAAGCGGACCTAACGCAAGTTTGATTGCTTGATTAAACTGTGGCGAGCACATTTTAATCAGAATGTGTTGCAAACGTCATTTTAACTTCTAAATTGAATGCAAATGGGGTAATAGGTACCTAGTTTGTTGGCTGTTGGTATTAGCTAGCTCTGTTTAGAATATAATAGCGTTTCTTTTAATTATCTACGTAAACTCGTAAAGCTAATATTTACACTTACTTATCTTGTCTTCATATCATAATTATACAGACAGTACCTGGTTGACCAAGCTCTTCTCGGGTGAAAACAGATAAACATATCGTCCAGGTATAACAACGTTGTATCACATTCCCGAGGCTGTGAAAATTGAGAAAATTAATATATGAGACTTAGCTAGATCGATTATTCGCCCCCAAAAACCCCTATATTGTAACTTTCATCGAAATAGTTAGAGCCGCTTTCGAGAACGTGATTACAAATATAATAAAAAAGTAATATACAATAAAAGAGAAAAAAAAATAGCAATATTTGTATATATTTATTTAAACAAATATTGCTCAGTTAATAATATAAGATATGTAAATACTTTTGTAGTTTTGTACATATCAGATTTATCTATGCAGTGTGTGCCTGTGGCTTGTACAAAAGATACATTATATGCAGGTAAACAAGGACTTAATAAAATGTTCGATTTAGTAATGTTTTTCAGTACATATAAATAAATACAGGCAGAGAAGCATTAATCATAAAATAAAGAGGAGATAAGACTGCTGTAAATTCGTGAACAGCGCTGGGCGTACTCGACAATATTTCAGATGGCATTGCTTTCCTAACTTTTATCATACAAAAGTTTTATACGAAGTATGTTGGCTTTAGATATGACCGTACACCTCCACGTTCCTGCTGGGGTTGCGGGTTTGTCTGAAAGGGATATCGCGGCCCCAGCACATAGGCAACGGAAGGAACACGGGTGGGTTTTAGTCAGTCAAAGTCTGACACTCCCTCTCGCTCCGCCCAGAGCGGGAGGAGTCATTTGATGATATCCCACAATAAAAAAAATAAAAAAAACTCCACGTTGGTAGTCTTCTAAATATCTTGTTATTGTTTTTACCACACGTAACTACATTGCCGTTAACAAGCTATAGAAATACCCAATAGATTACGTTCATTAGGTCGTTATCGATCAGTAGTATTACCTACCCACCAAGAAAAGGGTGGGTTTCATTCAATGTCGCATAGAAAGAAACGCTAAGCGATAGTTAATGTGCAGTATTAAATTCAAGTACGGTTTAACTATGTAGGTACCATAGATATTTATATTTCTATGGTAGGTACTAACCTATTATTTTTTCGCATGGTCGGAGTTAGCCACGAAGTAAGTACAGGGTGTAAAAGCCGGCCAAGAGCAAGTCGGACCACGCACAATGCAGGGTTCCGTATTTGGGATGAATTTATCCCAAGGACAAACTTAAGATTGTAGTTGAAAAACATGTTCTCCCATACATTCCAACTGTAAATGTAAGTTTGTACGCACAATATTGGACATTATTGGCAGATTTACCATGTTATTTTAAGACCATACACTACTTGTAGATTTTTAGAACAATATTCGGTATTTTTTTCCAAATTTTAGGCTGCTTACAAATTGCCTGTGACAGACGGACAGACAGACACACGAGTGATCCTATAAGTGTTACGTTTTTTTTCCTTTTGAGGTGTGGAACTCTAAAAATACCCTTGACGAAGCCGTCATCTACGCATTTTGTACATCTAATAAGTAAGTGTGTGTAAAAATAATTTCTGGGAAAGGACTTTTATTTTTGGTGTAATATTCGCTGAAATGGTGATGCGCAATGTTATAACTTTTATAACGCACTCAAGACATTTTGCTTATGGGTGCAAACAACGGTACTGGGATCGTAGGATTATTTAAAGATAAGTTAATTACATTTAAACATTTAAAACATTTTTCCGTAAAAACTATTTTTTTTTTTGTAATTTTGGCCTTTTACATCTCCGTAACCAGATTCCAGGTCTGGTCTAGTACAAATAAATGTTCATAATAATTGAAAGAACAAGTAACTCGCGGCTTCGTTAAGGATGTTTTACACCAGCGTTATACTTTGTAGAGTTAGCAGGCGATTAAAAAAAAACAATCGAAACTTGGAAAATAATAAAACAAAAGTTGTAACACTGGCAGCTGTTTGGATCAGTCATAAATTCTCATTTACTGACAGTATTTTATAGCCGTTTTGTTTCTTTTCGTTCATTCAGATTTATGGTAATGAATTTTTCGGAAGTGGTTCTTATTTACAGTAGGTCAATCAATTCACCTAGCCTTTTCCCAACTGTGTTGGGGTCGGCTTCCAGTCTAACCAGCTGAACACCAGTATTTTACATGAAGCGATCCTGCCTATCTGACAACCTGGTTACGGGTAACATGATATCCCTTGGTAAGTGGTTGTCAGAAATTTAGAATCTCAGCTTTTTGACTACCAGTTACGACTGTCAAAGATCTACGAATGACAGCCGAGACCAACGGCATATATTATCGTGCTTTCCGAGGCAAGGAGGGGTCTCGATATGTAATGGATGGTCACCCATCCACGAACTGACCTTGACAACCTAACCTTCGATCAACCCGTACGCTGTACAAAAATACCATAAGTACACATACATATATTGTGTAAGAAACTCCTTATTTTACGATCGAATCATTGTTTATTTGTATGAAATAGCAGCTGGTTATCGTCTCGAAAACAGTCCGTTTTTCATAAAGGAAACTGATTGTTAACTCATACAGCACACGCGTTCATAAATAATACCTAAATGTACAGATTTTGAAGTGATTTCACTATTCTTGGATCTATGGTCTCCTTTTTTGCAATTTCGTACGAAAATCTGCCTTTTCAAATAGGTATTCGTTTAGCAGAACTTTCGTTGCGAAGCTTTGCAAAATATTTAAATAAACACAATTTATTTATGATACGTAGTTGGGTTTTTCCTTCAAATGACAATTGGTTTTTGAGAAATATTAACCGAATTGGCACTCGGTAGGTTTTCTTTGTCTGGTATAAACACTTGGTGAGTTTTCTCAATGCAAGTACTTTTAGCACGAATATTTTCAGTTTCTTTCTTTATTATCAGACCTTTATAATCTTCTCAGTTCTGTTTTCATAATAATCAATAGTACCTCACACCTGTTTTCCTTGAAGGGTTAGGTAGTGGTCAGTGGGGTCATAGTACAGTCGCGGTCTGAAAATGCTTACCACCTTAAGGTTTA
Source organism: Agrochola macilenta (assembly GCA_916701695.1). Classification (NCBI taxonomy): domain Eukaryota; kingdom Metazoa; phylum Arthropoda; class Insecta; order Lepidoptera; family Noctuidae; genus Agrochola; species Agrochola macilenta. Next base: position 15,551,891 of record OU753562.1, read on the forward strand.
TAATTGCATGCAAACATCTATGTCACAAAGTCGATGATATTTTATGTGATTTGATTAGGTATAGAGCATAGATTATTTTTTATTTACACGTCATTAGGCCAAACGGCCAGTTATGTTTAAGTCGCACGTTACACAGCTAAAGTTGAATCGGAGTCGTACTTAAGTATATTATATCAGTTAAAGTTGAAGCGTGAAGATACATATTGCAGTACCACGAAGAACTTAAAGAAATTTGTAATTCTGAGCATCGATTTATACATTAACTAGCTTTTGCCCGCGACTTCGTCCGCGTAGAAGTCGAAAATGGTTCTAATAGGATTTTTTATTGGCTTTTTACGTTATTAATTTGGTTATAACATATAAATTATCATGTTAAAATGTTTGAATAATTATAAAATATAACAATTTTTATTATAGTGTGTGATATAAAGGTTAATTTGAAAAAAAAAAAAAACTAAATTATGAACACGAAGCTCGGCCTTTGATCTGGCGAAAGTTGCACGGGTGTATTATCTTTTTACAACGAAATCGAAATACTACACCTACCGCAGTATTTCTTTGTAAACAATATTTTTTATTTTTCTTTCGGGTGCTAGAATCACCAGGCTACTCTGTGCGCTTACTCTGGAGCATGCCACATACAACTGGCCGTGGGAGAAGCAGCTTTCCCTTAAGTCTACTCCCGCTACTTTTAAAGGTTTGACCTTGAGCTTTGTTTATAGTCATTGCGAAGCATACTTTGATAGGAAACTGCACTCTCTTGAATTCGAAGGGGTAATTTGATGGTGTTAGGGGAATCCTAAGAATAAATACAGACCTCTCTGTAAAGCTTAGAAACCTTCAAGCGGTACTAATACTCGTACTATCGGCCGCAACACTACAACAATAACAAACGCGTATTTAGTATTTTTATGTGTATTTATTTGTACTTATATTTATATATAATTAGGTGTATATATTATATTTATAGTTTTTGATAGATATATGTATATCTTTATATTTAAATAAATATTTATTCCTCAATTCTCGCTATTGCACCTGCCACTGTCTCTGCATCACCCAAAGGTTGACTGGTAGATAAATGCCTATGGCATTAAGTCCGCCTCTGTAAATTTGTGTGCTTAAAGTATTAAATAAATAAACGCCGCAATATGCTACATTGCTGGGCAATAAATTTTCTTTACAATTTTTTTTCCGGTATTCCGCTTGAAATTGTTGAAGCGCGCCATATTGCACTAACAGTATTCCCCGTTTAAGAGAAAGAAATTAAAGAAAGAAAAAGTTTTTATTGTGACTCGCACAGGAAATCACAACTAAAAACACATTAAACATAAATAATTGTAACCTAAACAAAGAACAATTTAGGACATATTTTGGTATTGATAAATAATTATTTATGCATTTCAAGTGTTATTACAATATCAGTATTTAGAGAAACAGAACGTTGCTTATAATAAAGCTCAGAAATAAAGCCTGAACGAATGAAAGAATGCCAATAATGTTTCTTATCTGTGGATATTATTTGAACCTTAGTTATTACTCTGAGTTTGAACCATGAATCTTCTTTGGTACTAACCTTAGAGTATATACCTCTAAGGTACTAACTGATCCTCGATTGGTCTTCGTTTTGTAATCGGGACACATTTTGAGGCTGGTACTACTCGTAGCTTTGTTACCGTAACAATCCAAGACCTTTTAGTCTTGGTTTAAACCATTACTTATGCAGTTTTTTGTAATAAGACGGATAATGTTTTTGGAACTATGTTATAAATAGTAGATGGCGAAAAAAAAATAGTGTATATACGTAGTGTAAATTGTATAAAGTGTATTGATATAAAAGTTGGCAACCTTAGTCCTCTTAGATCGTCGCATACCCAATACTACTTTGCAAGGCGAGAATAGATTGTTGTTGGTGATGTGTGGCGGCCACCATATAACTGCCGCTACATAACGGCCGCTACATAACGGCCGCCACATAACGGCCGTCATATAACGGCCACAACATACCGGCCGCTAAATAACGGCCGCCACATAACGGCCGCCATATAACGGCCGCTATATAACGGCCACCATATAACGGCCGCTATATAACGGCCGCTACATAACGGCCGCCATATAACGGCCGCTATATAACGGCCACCATATAACGGCCGCTATATAACGGCCGCCATATAACGGCCGCCACATAACGGCCGCCACATAACGGCCGCCACATAACGGCCGTCATATAACGGCCGCCTTATAACGGCCGCCACATAACGGCCGCCACATAACGGCCGCCACATAACGGCCGCCACATAACGGCCGCCATATAACGGCTGCCATATAACGGCCGCTATATAACGGCCGCCACATAATGGCCGCTAAATAACGGCCGCCACATAACGGCCGCCATATGAAAAAAAAAATGAAGACGGCCGCCATATAACGGCCGCTACATAACGGCCGCTACATAACGGCCGCCACATAACGGCCGTCATATAACGGCCGCAACATACCGGCCGCTAAATAACGTCCGCCATATAACGGCCGCCACATAACGGCCGCCATATAACGGCCGCTATATAACGGCCACCATATAACGGCCGCTATATAACGGCCGCTACATAACGGCCGCCATATAACGGCCGCCACATAACGGCCGTCATATAACGGCCGCCTTATAACGTCCGCCATATAACGGCCGCCACATAACGGCCGCCATATAGCGGCCGCCATATAACGGCCGCCACATAACGGCCGCCACATAACGGCCGCTAAATAATAGCCGCTAAATATAGTCTGTCCGTCTCGTATGTATACGGTGACTTTCAAGACATTCCAATTTTAAAGAGTATTTGCATTGCAAGCACCAAGCCTGTATGTGAGTTCAACCTTTTTTTTAATAAAATCGGATTGACTTTTCAAACATGTGTCAAAATAAAATGTAATTTAAATCAAAAGCACTAAGGAGTATTGATATCAACTTCGAAGCAAATCACTCCCAAAATAACTTTCTACCCCCTATTTAACCCTGTTAAGGGATGAATTTCAATAAAATACGAAACAGCTCTTCCATTAATTCTGTTAAAGAATGTTTATACAAAATTTGAAGTAGATTGGACCAAGGAATCACGTTGTCCCATACAAACTTTGCCCACCTTTTTCACCCCCTTAGGTACCCCTAAGGGGGTGAAAAAGGTGGGCAAAGTTTTAGAATTTCGAAAAATCCTTTCTTATCGGATGCCTACGTCATACAAAGAACACACCCTCCAAGTTTCAGGTCTCTACGATCAGCGGTTTAGGCTGTGCGTTGATCCGTCAGTCAGTCATTCAGGACAAAGCATTTTATATATATAGATGATTCTGAGGAACGAAATATTTTTTAATATTTTGTATTAGTACGGTAGATACAGATGCTTGTGGTGACTGATGGTCGTCTTGCTGATCATGGTTTTGTTATTGTTAGGTATTAGTAATTAACTTTTTATTTATTTTACCTCGATGGTCCTAGTTTATCATTTATAACTTCCATTTACAGCTATATGTAAGCGGGCACACCCTATATGCCTGGAGGCTTTTATTTAGATATTAAGTTCTGTTGACGTTTAGTTTTTATTTCTGCCTGAGTAATTTCTCGATGATTTTGGTTGGTTTATTGGGGTGTGCTAGCTGGCATATAGCTAATAATTTAAATTACCATGTCTTGTGTTGCGTAATGTAAATTATTTTGCATACCTATTATTATATAGTTTTTTTTTTTTTCTAACTGAACAGACAGCTGTGCTGCTGGGGAGTTTGTTGCGCCACTTCTTCTTCCCAGCTAACGCACTAGAAAGTGGTGTAGGGTTTTAGGGGACTGTCTTATGTAATTTTGACGTTCGAAAAGTGCTGATTTTCAGACTAGTTCGAATAAATAACTTTAGAATTTTTTATTTTAGAACAGTTTTTCTGTCAACAATGCCAATGGAAGTAACGTTAAACTATTATATTTTCAAGGTACGGCCTCTATCTTAAGCTGTTCATGGTGATGGGTGTGAACTGGACGGTGGAACTGCTGAGCTTCGCAGTCGGGGGCTCCAACTGGTACTGGATAATCATCGACATCTCCAACATCGGCCTCGGCGTCTTCGTCTTCTTTATATTTGTATGGAAGAAGAAAGTACGCAACTTGGTGCAGAAGAGGTACGTGATTGGATGGAAAGAACTTTACCTACGGCCAGTTTCTGGAACGAAAATTGTCGCAAATTTATGTGACAAATGGTCAAGCGCGCGTAAACTGCTGCGATTGCGAATTTTCGTTCGAGAAACTGGCCCTACGTTCCGTTTAGTTGCTATCGAGCTATGATCTTTTGTAATTGAGCACGTAGCGTCTACGCCACGGATTAAGTAAGTAATGGAATGATAATGTGCAGGCAAATGACGTTTTGGTATGAAACTTAGGTAAGTATATCGTACACGTGAAAGCCAATACCAAAAGTTCTTGTCTTAGCAACTAATACTCGTAGGAAGTCCTAAACTATTTTCTTGTATGTACCAGTGCCATAACTTTACTCCACTGTTATTTGTAGGCAAAACAGTAACAATGAAGCCAATTCATTTTTCCCATTGCTCGATGGTTCGACCAAAACTCGGTCGGCTACCAGCGGGCAGTAGCGGGTACCTACCATAGGTGACGTCGAGGCGTAAGATAAAAACCTAAATAAATATTTAACTAAAAAAACTTTTTGCTAAACGTTACACAGTTACTATTAATATAATAAACAAACGTTTTACTCCTAATCAAATTAATTTATAACCGAAATTGTGCAGGTCCCGAATCTTGGTGCGAACTTTGCCTGCAACATAAAATAACAGACCTTATTTAAATTGATGGTAACTTCTATATTATGTACTTTGAATTCCTGTCGGCCTATACATAAAGTCAAGTCACGTAGGTAAGTAAACCGATGCCAAAATGAGCCGATGCTGCTTCGACTACAATGAATACCCGTATTCAGTCAATGTCGGCCAATGTTGACAGGAACTAATACCGCACGTGTATTCAGTGTTGTATTATGTACCGAGTACACAGTACCTACACTACGACTCTATGCATGTGTACACAATGTGTACGATGTTCCATGAAAGGCAATTTATCAACAACTTGCCATAATGTTGGTATGTTTGACGAAGATAATTTATCGCTTTTTGAATACTTACCAAGAACTGTAGCTTCGAAGAATAAAAAAAATGGAACCCGCTATTAATGGCCATCCGTTGGTATTTTTCCTGTCATTAAATTTATAAATATATGTAGGTATCTCAGAGAAACTTACTGACCAGCACCCCCGAACGACAATTTCAAAATGAAATTCGGCGGTCGCTTCACACGGCCCTATTGACGATTGTCAAAAGCGACCGTCGTCGTCAGTCGCGCGAATACGCAATCGGTCGCGTGCATCACGTTTTGTTCGGAAAACCGGAAAGCGCCATCTGTCAGCACGACCACGCGTTCAGTTTCAACGAACAAAAAGTTCGAACGATCGTGTGTTCGCGCGACGACCGCTTCTATGACGCGCGCGGGGTTCTGGTGCAGCAGTTAAATTGTATAGCGATTAGCTCGATACTCGACTGGACTAAAACGGGTGAGTTTCTGAGTTCTGAACGTGTTAAATCCAGCTTACGCTTTTTATGTGCAACAATTACTGACTCACCGACACTATGCCGTTCTAGTTCTAAAATAAGAACGAGTAGGTATTGTGAGTGTTCAGTACAACAAATGACTAAATATCACGCAATTTGACTATATTCTGTACTACACGTTTTGATAAAAAGTAATCATAGATTAAGTTTTTCAAATAAATAACATTTAATAAGGTACTTAATCATAATCAATAACAGGCATCCTCCAATCCTAACAGCTTCTAAAACAAGTTGGATGTCATAAGGTTTTGCCCTCAGGTTTTGCCACAGTCCACAGCCTAGAGCCTGATTTACCTACACGGTGCGATAAATTGCCTGTGGCAACTATGACTAGGTACTACAAAGGCGCGCACCCAAGCGCGACGCGACTCTGGTGAAACAATTTCTAAGAAAACTACACGGAAATTGTTTTACCAGTGCCGCGTCGCGCCTGTCCGCGAAAGCCTTTATAGGACTCTACAGTCGAACCAAAAATAAAAGTTGCACCGTATCTAAACAGTGTACGTAGACGATGCAACTCATTTGTAGCTTCAATTTTATTATATGCCACAGGTTGAGGCATGAAACTTGCATCGTGTAAAATACTTTGTGCTGCGCTCTCAAAATTATGATACGTATATACCTAATGTAGACAATGTTTATTCTTGCAGATTCCGCAGTATGTTCGGTATGGCGACCACGGAGCGCGACCAGCGCACCGGCAAGTGGAACACGACCAGCACTGCACCCACGGAAGACACGCGCGTATCTACCGACGACTCCGCTCTGCGACTCAAAGATATGCACTAATCTTATAGGTGAGATATGACTAGATCGCAATTCCCGTATTTATAGAGTTAGCATTCTAATCTCAATCACAATCTGTCAAAAATACCTGCAATTTTCCTAAAAAAAAAAAACTACATTTTCTATAAGTTCTTCACATTGATTGTCGCTGAGATCAGATTGCGACTAGATTTTGTATATTTTGATTATTTATGGGTTATATAGTACCTACATAACCAGACCAAAGACCAGAATCGTTTTCCGCTGCATCGTCATCCACAAATATGTACCTACCTATTTCGGGTTCAGCCCAAATATTTTCGGTTGTCTAATAAACTTGGTCGGGTAACACCACTTATGTAGGTACAGTTCACAACAGCTTATGTAAGCGAGAGAGCTAAATAGGCTTCCGAAATAACGATATATAAAATTTGACTGGGGTTCAGTTATACTTATGTCTAAGACTCAAGTATATGCCTATTGCCTGGTAGGTACGCTTGGTAGTACCTAATCTTTAGCTATGGACGCTATACAAAACTGTACAGAGCCATATTTATAGCAATTTTTTTTTTCCAACTACTTAGTATTTATTTTTTGTTCACAGATTCCACAACATGACATAATAGCACCAAAGAATTCTCATGAACACACGGATGCATCACATTTACAAAATTGCTAGTCAATTTCATTGATTTAAAGAATCACGTCGTAGTACCAACGCTTTAAGTGAAATTATCTAGATGTGTAATATTTAAGTTTCGATAAAATAAGTCAATGGTCAACGTATAATTTTTCATTTTAGGAAAATCATGAGCATTTATTTCTTTAGATTAATTAAGTATACATTTTGTTATTTTTTTAGATACTTAATGTCCAATTAAGTTACGTTACCTCGGTAACTCTACCAACCTACCTTGTACCTTTTAATTTATATTTTTTTATAAAATGACCGGTGGGTAAAATATCAACGATTTTTATTTGAATTTATCAAAACATTTTTCTCATATGTAACAAATGTTGTATTTTATTAATAATAAATTTATGGACAGCAATCCCCCAAAGACGGGTTATTTATGAAAACTTTATTTTTATCATTATCTATTGTATGGTATTTTAAAAGTAGGTTAGTTAAAAGATGCGTGCCTACCGATGTTTTTAAATAGCTAAAAGTACAAATGTATAATATATTTATGAAAGTGTGTATGTAACTGTATTACATTGTTACGAAATTCGTTGGATTAAAACATTGTTTAGGTTCAACGTCGCGAAGGGCTGGGGGTTCATTACCCCTGACGATGGCGGGCAAGATGTTTTTGTGCACCAGGTTTAATTAAGTACATATGAATGATGTGTAACTTTTGAAATATATTATTAGATTTAAATGATTTGTTTTATTGAAATAAAAATAGAATACCTCCTCCGTTGTATCCCTATCCCAAACGCACTGACAACGACTAAAAGATGTTTATTTATTTATAGTTAATTAAAACGGTACAACACCAATTACATTAATTAACATAAAAATATAAAAAGATTAATATTGACAATTATTTAATTTAATTAAACTAACATGGAACAGTGGACTCCCTTGCATAATACTCCTCGTATAATTTTATTCCATTCATCCGTAAACACATCACAATCAGGGTTGGCAGTCAGAAGGGCGTTGAGCATCTTCAAAGTACGACACTCTGGAGATTCAGCTCTGGCGACAGTTTTGGATGACGGTTGCGCAAATAGACTACGCCGGCGGCTGGGACGGTATCCGATGTATTTGTCGGACACAAATAGTCGGCAGAAAAGGTCATGGAGGTCTCGGCAGTCTATACGTTCATCGTATACCATAGGTTTTACAGGCTACCGTGAGCTGATCAAGGCCTCTTCTAACCTCCAAGCCCAACATCCCTAAAAGAAAGTTGGTAGGGTACATAGAGGGAAAGAAATGGTATAACCTCTGGAAGAGGCATCTTAAGAATGTTTTCTGTACCTTTTCAAGCATCAGTGTTTGGGTCGCGGTATAGGGGTGCCAAACACAAGCACTGAACTCGAGTTTGCTTCCAACCAGAGTGGTGTACAATAGCCTAATAATATTAGGATTGTGAAAGTCACGAGCATTTCGCAAAACAAATCCCAGGCGCCTGAAAGAATCCTTTACTAGGGTAGAAATGTGACCTCTAAAAGTTAGACAGCGATCGAAAGTCACTCCCAAGTCCTTTATGTTAGTGACACGATGTAAGAGGCTAGAAAAATGAAGTACTTAGGTAATCCAATTGATTGTGGGTATCGCACACATCCCTCGCTACGCATCTTTGCATATCTCTAGAACCAGGTTGACCCCACTTGCCTGACCCAGACTCGTAGCACACCGCTTTCCGCACAGTTGAGTACGCTAAACATTCACACACCCTCAGCTTCCTTGAACAGCTTTGATGGAAAGAGTTAGACAGTCACACCGTTTTATAAACTCCGCTACGCCTCCTCACACCACTCACCTCCCTCGCACATCTCTAGTGAAAACATACCCTAATACCACAACAAAACTGTAACTAAAGTCCGTCTCGCGAATGAAGTTTCGCAGACTCGGCGCTAGGCGTCGCAGAGTCATGCGACACGCTACTTCAGTATAGTATTGTTTATTATTTAGTTCCATGATTATATTTTCTCGGGACTTCTTTCGTGAGATGGACTCTAATTGACATCATGCCGATTACCGTTCCACACCAATATTCGTCATTCGGTAAATTACAAAAACGCCCACTCAATAGCACTTGTTTTACTCAGAGTGTGACGTTGGGTGCCACAAGGATAGCTGTAGTTACTGGCTTCGTATCCGAAACAATAGGCTGGATCCCTCAGAGTAATAATGATTAATGTAAGCTAGATCCTAAAGAAAAAGTCATTCTGGCTGTCATGACTGTCATTCTGACATTGTCAAATTGACTAACCTAACTTTTGTTTTGATTTTGTGCGAGAGCGAAATCCGAAAGAAAACATTTTATTTTATGTTTTAATTTTTAAGCCAAACCCTTTTTCTTTTGATTAGGTAATACAATAAGTATCTTCAATTAATATCTCGTTCCATATTTATTCATACTTCGAAATCATAATATTATTTTTGTAAATTCTCAAAGGATTGTTATTAATCTGAATAAAAGTAGAAGTATTTTACCTTAGTGATTTCTAATAGTAGTAGTGTTATCAATGATCATAGGTAGGAATTTATTTACACTAATCAGTATTTATAATTCAAAGGGTAGCTAGTTAATCAACCTTTGGACTTTAGTTTGTCGACATAAAATAATGTTTAGCATTGGTTACGGTGCGCCTCTTGTGGTTATTTTGCTTTCAGTTATTGTGTCGTATATTTTTGTGATGAGTCCTACAGGTGGGTCATTTCAGAACAAAATTAAAGAAACTTCCTAACAGCTTTTTTATTCAAAGAGATGTTTAATTTCTTGTACTTATGCATCAATAGTAGCGATTGTGCATTAGTCATACTAAGTAACAATCATTTATTATTTTTATATACTTTCTAAACATACCTATAGTGTATTATTTCTCAACAGCTGATGAAATGGCAAACAATGGTTTTGTATTTATTTCGAATGCTGCCAAAGCTCATGTAGTATGTCAACGGGCTTCCAAGTTTGTGAGGAAAGTACTGTACGTGAAAGTAAAAGATTACTCCGAGAATACACTGCCCGTGCTCAGCAAACAAATTGAGAGTGTTTACAGAAAAGTAAGAGTTGTTTTAATTAAAATATGTTTTATTTTTATAAAAAAAGCTAATGAGAATGGTCCTTATATTACAACAAAAACATTATAACATTATGTTTTGATGTCAACCTTTTTGTTCCGCAGGCTTCTACGCAATATGGTCACTTGGACGTAAGACTGATGTTAAAGCCCGGTGGGTCAATAAAAGAAATAGTAACAAGCTCTCCCATAGATATGATACTGTATGATAGTGAGTTAGCCAAGGAAATTGACGTACTGAAGATGTCTGTACCTACTGTTATGGTTGGATGCAAAATGCAAAGTATTGGTAAATATTACTTAATAATCTTTTATCATTATTATTATTTATTATTTACTAGCTGATAACTGGGATGCATTGTAAAGTTATAATGCCTTTTTCATTTTAATTTTTTTGTTAGGAACTTTCTCCAGTAGTAGCAGTAGTAAACTTTGGTAACTTGTTGTGTGCGCCACACAACTTACCAAAGATTCATCACAATTGGTCGAGCCATTTTCGAGTTTTTGGGAGACTAACGCATGTTAATTGATTTTTATATACTTAAATAATTATAGATATTGATACAACACGGCCATTATAACAATCAATTCTGATAACTTATCAGACCGGCACATAAATGTCCATAAAGCTAAAAGTCATCTAGATACACCAATTAATAATAAATAAGTTATCATCTTTAATTAAGGCTACACTACAAAATGTAAAATTTGTAATATGGGTATTTTAACATGTATTTTTGGTGTATGCTTTGTTGGTTGTCCTTAAATAAATAAATAAATAAAATCACAAAACAATAACTAAAGGTAAAAAGCATAAAAAAGGAAAATACAATTCTGCATCATATTTTTTTTATGTTATATGATAAGATAATTATGTAGATTATAATATAAATGCAAATCATCACATAATACCATTACATTACACTTTTAAAACGTTTTTTATCATGAGTTAGACAACATAATGTTAAGTACAGTAAACAAAAGAGTTTGGTGGATAGACTATAATAAATTTTTTTCAATGTTTTTTTTTGGTGTGGGAAATTATCAAATATAACTCTCTCCTCTCTGGGCGGAGCGGGAGCGCGTGTCAGACTCTTACTGACTAAAATCCACCCGTGTTCCTTCAGTTGTCTGTACGTTGCCAGAGGCCACAGTATCCCTTTCGGACTTTCCCGCAACCCCGGCAGTTGTTTCAATATGCTACCAAGATAATATTTAAATGGCTTGTGTATAAAAGAAAAAACAAAACAAAAAAATGTAAGCAAATGATAAATGATTTAATTTGAATCTGTACTAATAATAAAGCTGAAGTTTGTTTGAACAAGTTAATCATCTGTCGGATTCCGTCGGATTTGATAAAATCTTTTTGCATTTAGTAGCCCAATTCTTAAGGAAGGCTGTTGGCTATTTAACATCACGCTAGGACCCTTGGGAGGTGAAAACAAAAAACAAAGTAAGAAAGAATAAACACTAAGCGAAAACATTTTCTCTCTTTTTAGTTATTTCTCCTCTACCGATTGTTATTTCTCCTGACAAAGTTTAAATGTTTTTATTCTTGTATTTTATAGTTATTTTCGTGTTATCAATCTCTTATGTTGCACCTGCCGTGTTTTGTCTCTGCATCACCCTAACTGGTTGACTGGTAGAAAATGCCTCAGGCATTAAGTCCGCCTTAGTACTTTTTTTTTTAATAAAAAGAAGGCAATGCGATGCGACGGGATGGGTCGGGGGAACAAGAAATAATCTGACATGACCGGAGAGAAACCAGGCGCAGCGCCAACGGCTTAAAGTGCTTTCCGAGACACAGGGGTATTACTTCGCCAACTTCCAAACTCCGGGCTGTTACTAAGAAATTCCTAATGGAAAAATTCAATAACACTTTGCTCGACTCGGGAATCGAACCCAGGACCCCACTCTCTGCAGTTGCGCTTGCGACCACGAGACCAATGGGGCAGTCCACACACATAATAAACAGTCAATGATGATGCGTAGCCTTTTCCCAACTATGTCGGGGTCGGCTTCCAGTCTAACCGGATGCACCTGAATAGCAGCATTTCACATGGAGCGACTGCCTATCTGACCTACACAACCCAGTAACTGGATAATACGATACCCCTTGGCAAGACTGGTTGTCAGACTTTCGGGCTTCTGACGACCCGTAACAACTGTCAAAGATTCACGAATGAGAGCCGGGGGACCAACAGCTTAACGTGCTTTCCGAAGCACGGATGAGTCTCAGTATATAAAGATGGTCACCCATCCACGGACCAACCCCGGCAAGCGTAGCTTAACCTGATGGATCGACCCGTTCGGCTGTTATTACTTAGCCACAAGCTCCTCCGAAATAATAAAGAGTATTCTATTCTTTTACAGATTGTCAAGAATCAACCGACGATGCCCCATTGGAAAAAATACAGACTTATGAAAATGTTGCGGTCGGCGGGACATTCGACCATTTACATAATGGACACAAGATCCTGCTGTCACAAGCGGCGTTGCGAGCCACCAAGCTTGTCACGGTGGGAGTCACTGATGTTAATTTGATTCAGTGTAAGAAATATATTTTAGTTTAGCCTTGCTTCTATTTGAGTATGAGCTACATTGCGCTAGGCGGGACATTCAACCAAATATCACATAAATTAAAACAATATTTCATGATATTTTTTTATTTACAGCCAAAACATTGTATGAGCTAATACAACCAGTGGAAGTAAGAATGAAAGAAGTATTGAACTTTCTGATGGATATCAACCCAGACCTGGAATACAATGTGTTTCCCTTGAAAGACCTTTATGGACCGACCAAGGATGATCCTAAGCAGCAGGTCTATTTATTTTTTATTTCATGTAGTGATTGCAACTCAAGCTGTAAGCGCCCGCAACCCGGTAAGCGCTTCAAAAACGGACCGAAAAATAAGAGCACAGATTCGGTTGTGGTCTTATTTCAAATTAGTATGGTCCAATCATAGCCAACGTTAAGACGTCAAAATGCCGCAGAACGCGTTCTAAAAATTTGTAAATAACCACCGTAACACCAAGATTTTGGAAGGAATATTTATTTTTTCGGTAAGTTTATTATCAGTAAGTGTTTTTCATAAAATAAAAACAGAATTAAATAGTAAATATAAATCAATTAGCAAATATTATGATTGTTTGACCAATGTTTGTGACAACTACCAACTATTGTAACAAACATCGACTGTTCTGGAACAGGGAATGCATGGTGTAGTATTGTTATTTTATATTTTATTTCTGTTTGTAGATTTCCTAGCGACCCATTTCGCTGTGTAGAATGGGTATCTACTATAGCGAAAGAAAGAGGAAAAGAAATGTATAAGCCTTATAAAAATTCGTCAATTTGTTCGATTCATTTTAATACGAGTAGATTGGACATAACTGGAAACACGCAAAGACGTAGATTACTAAAAACAGTATAACAGTAACAATAAGTATTTTTGAACTTATATAAAATTGACTTTTTATTTTCAAGCAACATGACATTATAATTATTTGTTTCTCCGACGACAGAAAGATTTAATTTTACCATTGTAATTAAATATTTGTTTCTCCGACAACAGAAAGATTTAATTTTGCCATTGTAATTAAATATTTGTATCTCCGACGACAGAAAGATTTAATTTTGCCATTGTATGCCTTAAACTTTATGTTTGAGTGTCAAGGCCAAACTGAATTTGTTAGTATAATTTTTTTTTTTCTATATTTAATAGAAATAAATATTAACACATTTCGACTCAACTCATTCCATGTCCAAGCGGCGAGCCTCTGTCATAAATTTTTATTGCTTTTATTAGCACTTTGTAATTCGAACTTTAAAACAAGCGTGTAAGGTTGAATTTGTTTTGATGTATGTTTGACTTTTTTGTTTTTTGTACATATTTTTGTGAATACAACTTTAAGCATTGCATTTAAGGTTGAATTTACATTAATGTATATTTATTTAAACTAGAAGTACGTAAACACAATTGGCGACAGTTTTAAGAGAACTTTTGTATGGGATAGTGTATCTAGTGCATTATTGATCGAAGTGTAAATACTTATTTTAGACGTAAAAGCCGAGCAATCTTAGTCTTAAATCTTAGCAAGACATTTTCGAATACAAAATTAATTAAGCGAAAATGTTACAATTATTACGTAACTGTCTTGTACATGGAAATAAAAATATCGAATAAATCATATACTAGAGAATAGTTCCTGTTTAATTGTAAGCGCGATTGTTTCAGAATATTAATGCAAATTAACATACAATTTAATGACGACATTTTATGCAACAATGATTGGTCAAGTGATGGCAAAACCTGTGTCCAATCAAAAAAATCCTGTGTATCCTATGTGTAATCACCAGAGATCGGAATAGGTAGAGTATATTTGCCTAAACGTCAAGGATGTAAGTAACATAGAGTTGATAATACCGGCTTCTGAATTCCCGGAATAATAATCCAGAAAACAATATTTTGATTTTAAAGACTGGCCGTGTAGTTTCTCGTCCGTTTTTTTCCATAGGTAGCAACTACGCTTTGAAATGGGCAACTAGCTTCGTCTTTCTGACAATAGGGAGGAAGACTGATATTTTTTTTTAGTTCGTCTTTGAGATTATAAAAAAATATTGGACACGTATTTTTTTCTTTTTGTACGTAATCTAAAGATTACGGCGATACATTCATACTCGTGACGTCATGGCACATTTTACCTCAATGTATCGCCGTAATCTTTCTCAATCTCAATCTCAAAGACGAACTAAAAAAAAATATCAGTCTTCCTCCCTATTGTCAGAAAGACGAAGCTAGTTGCCCATTTCAAAGCGTAGTTGCTACCTATGGAAAAAAACGGACGAGAAACTACACGGCCAGTCTTTAAAATCAAAATATTGTTTTCTGGATTATTATTCCGGGAATTCAGAAGCCGGTATTATCAACTCTATGTTACTTACATCCTTGACGTTTAGGCAAATATACTCTACCTATTCCGATCTCTGGTAATCACCTTTGTCTAAGAACATTACCATATGCTTATCTTACTATGATTAACAATACATTACGATACTTGTTATATTCATAACAGGCTTTTGTTTTTAGTTGATAATCGTGAGCGAGGAGACGCTCCGTGGCGCGAAGAGGATTAACGAGAAGCGTGTAGAGAACGGACTACGACCTATGGATGTGCACGTGGTTGGCTTAGCTCAAGATGAGCAAGCGCAAGGGTCGCCGGAGCAAGAGAATAAGATCAGTTCTAGTAACCAGAGGATTAGGGTGCTCGGCACCCTGATAAAGTCACCTGCTGTAAGATAATCTAATATTATTATTATTTTAAAAATATCTTTAACATATCTCGGGACCCTGCTGGGGTTGGAAGGCGTACGAGGGGCTGAAGCCAACTCGCAGATGCCCCTTAGACAATTTTAAATGATGAGGCCAACCAACGATTATCTCTGTACATGCAAGTGCACCCATGGACAACTATTACTGCGGGGCCAAAGCCTCTGCTCTCTCTCCAGTCCTCTCGGTGTAAGGTGAATAGAAACCTGCCTTTGTTGAAGGAGTTTAGCTAGATAATCAATACATAATATCGATTAAAGTCGCTTTTCGTGTCTATCTGTGTGACCCCGTTGTTCTACTAGACTACGCAACACCATCTGCATGTATTATCAAGTCGTGAAATCCGTGCGAAACAGGGGCGGGTCGCTCGTATGAATAATTTGAATATTTATTTTGGTTTTTCGTACCATTGTTATTTTTGCTGCGGTTTGAAACTCAAGGGCAGTTGAATCATTTCTTCGACACCCGTTGAGCTCCGTTCATTGTCTTGGCTTTTTTTCGATTGTCGCCAATACTGATTTTGACTTACAGAAGTGGCAGACGATAGTTACGAATAGTGTTGGGCTGTCCCAAAAATATTATTTTTTGGGAAAAAACGGAACCCTTATAGGATCACTTTGTTGTCCGTATGTCCGTCTGTCTGTCTGTCTGTCAGTCTGTCAAGACCCGTTTTCTCAGAAACACGTAGAAGTATCAAGTTGAAATTAATATCAAATACGTAAGTCCCTTGGAGCTCTAAAAAATTCAAGCTTCCAAGTCAACGCAATAAAAAAATACGGCCATTTATGCGACATATTTTGATACTCGCAAATAAACCGACCTAGAATCATTAAATTTGGCAGGAAGCAAGCTCTCACAGCACAAGTATTGGAAAAAATAAAATCGTTAAATTATGTTTGTGTGCTTTGTGATAAAAGTTCGTGCCTTATTTATATGAGAACAGGCCTTTGCCCTGCAGTGGGACAGTAACAAGCTGGTATTATTATTATTATGATAATACACTCACATTATATTTTGATTTGCAGCATAATCCCAAGATCCCAGACACGCCGTACGTGATCGGATTGGCGGGAGGTATTGCCAGTGGGAAAAGCACTATCATGAAAAAGTTAAAGTGAGCAATATAATCAAATTACATACGCATGCGTTATTAATTACACGACTGCCCAAAAAGGAGTGTATTGTTTTCAGGGTTCATATATGTATGTGAGTTTCGTTTTTCCACCATAGCTTTTAAATATCTAAACAGATTTGGAGAATCCTTATATCACCCCGAGTGACATAGGCTGTACATGTTATTGGATTTAAAAAAATTAAAAAACAAGTTGTATTAGTTAATAGCCTCGTGTTTTTGCAAAAACTCCTATCTTTTCCCAGTAAATTGAGAAAGATTTAAAAGTGTTCCACACAACGACACAACGGTCCCGCGACAGCAATGAGAATTTTATTTATCTGTTTAGTCAGCTAGTAAATGAGTGACCTTTCGCTTTGTATAAACATATTAACTAATACAACTTGTTTTTTACTTTTTAGTTCGAATTTTGGGAGGGCAGTCGTGTTTTAAATTTTTTAAATTATTTAATTCGGTCCTAAAATCTAACATTAGAACACTCTTTTTTTTTTTTTCGGTGGGAAATCATCAAATGACTCCTTCCGCTCTGGGCGGAGCGAGAGGCAGTGTCAGACTTTTACTGACTAAAACCCACCCGTGCTCCTTCCGTTGCCTGTGTGCCGGGGCCGCGATATCCCTTTCGGACAAACCCGCAACCCCAGCAGGCATTGGTCCTTACTGACCCCGTCAGTTGATGCTGACATCTCTTTGAGGCGCGCGTGGAACACAACGCGCCGTCGACCCGGGCCTGGTCCCTATCGGACGGCGAGCTGCCCATCGCTCACCGTCCGCAGGCCCGCGCCTACGGTGGCCGGAATTCGGCTCGTGACTCCCGACGCCCTGGGCCTCTCCTGCGGCGACTAGGGGCGCGAGGACGTGCAGCTTGCATCTCCCATGCGCGCTCCGCCTCCTCCTTCGCGAGCATAATTGCTTCGCAGAAGGAGGTGACGGCCTCCCATGCACTCTCGCTCTGGACCATGGCCTGAACCAGGGCCGGACGTGAGAGATCGCCGCCGCTGATCGCCTCCGTGAGGACACGGCGGTGCTCCGCCCAAGCCGGGCAGACCTCCACCGTATGCTCCACCGTGTCCTCCGGGCGATCCACACAATGGTGACACCCGGGCGTTACCTCCCGCTTTATCCTGAACAGGAACCGCCCGAAACAACCGTGTCCGGTGAGGACCTGCGTCAGGCGGAAGGTGAGGACGCCGTGACGCCTCTCTAGCCACTCCTCAAAGAGGGGACTTATCGCCAATTGTGGCTTGCCCAGCGCTGGGTTGCGACAATCGCACTGTCCATGCCGCCATGAGATCCCGCCGGAGCTCTGTCCGCTGTGCCGTGATTTCTCGCGGCAGCGGAGTAACACCCCGGCGTTTCGACTTTTGCCTCCAGATCCCATGGTGGTAGTCCGGCAAGGAGGCTCGCCGCCTCACGGGAGACCGTGCGGTATCCTCTGACCAGCCTCCGGGAGGAGGCGGACATTAGAACACTCTAAGGCCCGTATTACAGAACTTCACTCAAGACTCAAGCATTACTTAAAACTAGTTTCAACCAATCAAAAGGCTTTAAACGAGTTGTAAGTAATATTTGAGTTTTGAGTGAGGTTTTGTAATACGGGCCTAAGACTGACATGGTTTTGAATTAATCGGGTGATTTTTTTTTACAAACCTCTCGTTGGTTATTGAGAAATACTCGTAGTTACGCTCTTTCGAGGTACATACACATATATCAACTCACGCTTTTTTCCCATTGGGGTAGGCAGAAACTGCAGAAGCCTCGCGCCTAAGGATCTTAGCAGGTGGCGACCTGCTAAGATCCTTAGGCGCGAGACATACAGAGTGGCGTGGGCGTAGAGACGGCGTGGCGCGGGCGTTGTGCCGCCATTTTCATATTAAATATAAAATTAAAAAGGAACAACGTGTCGCGGTACATACACATGAGGCGTGCTTTGTGTGAATCTTCCGCGCCACGTCGTACCTATACACAAGTGGCGCGGGCGTGGCGACGGCGTGGTGAGGGCATTACGCCACTCGTTTCATGTTTCATACAAAATGTATAGGAACGACGTGGCGCGGAACATATACAAGAGGCGCGGCGCGGGCGAGGTGACACACCCGCGCCACTCGCCACTTGTGTATGTCCCGCGCCTAACATACTCTTTTTGCTTCTTTTACGTTTAGATGTATGAACGTAAACGAAGCAAACGCCTATATCGCTTGAAGTTTCGCCAGATAATTTAATTTTAACCTGTATTTCCATTTTACCATTTACAGGGAGAAGGGTGTGGCGACTGTAAACTGCGACAAAATCGCCCACGACTTGTATAAGCCTGGTCTTCCACTGAACCGCACTATATCCGAGAACTTTGGAGCTGACGTCATCACGGATGCCGGGGAAGTGGACAGGAAGAAACTTGGGAGCATTGTGTTTTCGGATAAGGTAAACTGAGCATGTTTAGTATAGTTTTTATGGTGCACTAAACCCACCTTAAAATTACACTCACACAGGTTGTGACACTTGTTTTCGAGTCTCTTATAAAAGACTTGTCAAAAACATGTCGTGTATAAAACATGTATTGATGTTGTTTCAGACATGAATTGCAATTTGGCAATTTGGTTAATGCTTTTGCAATTTTTGACAAGTTTTGTATACAAAATGTTTTAAATGTAAGCGATAAACGATAATAGTAGATTCAACGTGTAGAATGCATGTTTTATACCTTGGTGTAAACGCGAGAATATAGATCCTGGATTTCATCCACGGCACAAGAAAATTTACTAAAAGACGGCAGATTATTCTTAGCATTATTTGCCTTTGTGTTTATTTACTTTTTCCAAGACAAGTGGCAAACAATTGTTAGTGTACCACTCTGCAGTAACTGTTTTTCGATCCTCTAAAACAATTGTTGCGTAATGACCTGTCCTTTCGAAGAACGAGGCCATCATCTTTTTTCCCACGCTTCGACCTCTCTTCACTTTAGTTGGCAACTTCTCGGAAGGAAACACCCAGACAGCAGACTGTCTCTTAGTTTAAGGATCATAACAATAAATCCAGCTTTCGTCACCCATAAGTATGTCGAACACAGCATTTGAGTCACCTCCGTTAAATCTTTGAACCATTTCACGACACCAATCAACACGACGGAGTTTTTGGGCCTCTGTCAAATTATGAGGTATCCACCGGGCACAAAGCTTCCTGACCGCTAAATGTTCATGGAGGATTTTGTGCACTTGACTCATACCGATACCTAAGCGTGTCCAAATCTGCTGATAAGTCACTCTTTTGTCAGTCTCTATCATACGCCGCACAACACTGATGTTATCTTCAGTCGTCGCCGTAAAAGGCCGTCCCTCACGCAGATCATCGGTGAGATTGGTGCGACCACGTTTAAACTCATTAAACCAGTTGTAATCAGTGGCACGAGATGGGGCTTCATCGTGAAAGGTCAATCGAAGTCTATCATAACTTTCTTGTTGATTTAAATTACATCGAAATTCATAAAAAAATCATAGTACGAAAATTTTCTCGCGTTAAATTCATGCTGACGTGACACAGACAATTTTCAATTTGCCGCCAAATCGAAAAAAAAATACAAATTAATAAAATACATACACAATAATATTGGCAAAGAGTTCCATATTCAAAATTTTTACTTATTTTTTTATTATATCGTTTACAATTGGCCAGTTCTAAAAACTTTCAGTGTCGCCCTCGTTGTTAGAATAACTAGTTTAGATAGGATTTTAAACTGATATGGTTATTTTCACCACTAAAGTTATTTAAAACGGGATATTCACCATGTTTTTAAAAACAAAAAACATGGTAAATATCCCGTTTTAAGGGGGCGCCCAATGGTCCACTAGCGCCACTCCTTTAAAAAAATATTATCTCGAGACTGAGAAGGAATTATGAATAACGGCTAGTAAGGACCCTCGGTAAGTGTGTCTAGAATTTTCTAATACCTTTTATAAAGTTTTATATTGAGACACGAAGCAACAAAATTCGATCTAAAGAAAAGCGGCCACATTCCTCTAGATCGAATTTTGTTGCTTCGTGTCTCAATATGAAACTTTATAAAAGGTATTAAAAAATTCTAGACACACGTACCGAGGGTCCTTACTAGCCGTTATTCATAATTCCTTCTCAGTCACGAGATAATATTTTTTTAAAGGAGTGGCGCTAGTGGACCATTGGGCGCCCTCTTAAATAACTTTACTGGTATATTAGTTGTTGCAAAAAGTTTGTGCTCTGCTGTGTCCTCTACGGCAAACTTATGAATCTGCAGAAAATGCATTTTACAGGGGAGCGTTTTGAAAGCAAACATCAATGATTTTTTTTTTGTGACAGGTGTAAAGGTAAAGCGGTACATTTGGTTTTCTAAATTGTATTTTTTTTTAATTATCAATATTTTATTTTAGGATTATTGACTTCTGTAACCGTCAGAGATAAAATTTCGTAAATTTTCCACATTAGGTACAGTTTTTCATTCAAATGTCGATTTCACTAAAACTGCAGATTCGTAAGTTTGCCGTGGAGGTGACGATAACATGTTTCACACAATCTTTTCTGTTTCTTTTTTATGGCTCAAAAAGTTAAAATAGTTTCTTGTTTTTATAGGAGCAGCTAGAAAAACTAAACCGTCTAGTATGGCCGGCGACGTTGGATGAGGCTCAACGTCAGATTAAAGAATTCGGTAAAAAGGGATACCGAGTTGTAGTTATGGAAGCCGCTGTCATGGTGCGCTCGAAATGGTACAACTCCTGCCATCAGCTGTGGGTTGTCATCGTACCGAGGGATGAGGTGAGATGCACTGTCTTCTATCTCTTTTTCATTGTTTAATGGAGGATTGGAGGCGTACAGTCCTTTCACAATTATTTAACCACTGATTTGCATCACTGTCAAAATCATAATGATCTTTAAGCTCGTTGTAATTAAGTTGCTGTTGGCTTACTTCCACTGGCTGCGGTGGCTGTGGTTTATCTGACCACATGCCGACCGGGACCGACGACGGCTGAATGCTATATTCGTAAATACACGGCCGAGGTCTCACTCGCGCGCCGCCCGCGACTGACAGTTGCGATGGCGGCAACGAACGTTTTGGCAACCGGCGGCGTGTCGGTCGTCCGTCGTGACGTCACTGCACACTGTCGGTAGCATCTGATGTTTTAAAGACACCCTAGCCTAAGACAGTTTTAAGCTGAAGGCCGCTGTCACTTTTTCTTCGGAAAACTGGAAAGCGCCCTCTGTCGGCGCGACCAAGCGTTCAGGTTCACCATACAAAAAGTTCGAACGATCGAGTATGCACGCGACGATTGCAATTAAGAGGAGGCCCAATGGTCCACTAGCGCCACTCCTATAAATAAAATATTATCTCGTGACTGAGTAGGAATTATGAATAACGGCTAGTCAGGACCCTCGGTAAGTGTGTCTAGAATTTTCTAATACCCTTTATAAAGTTTCATATTGAGACACGAAGCAACAATATACGATCTAAAGGAATGTGGCCGCTTTTCTTTAGATCGAATTTTATTCATAATTCCTTCTCAGTCACGAGATAATATTTTTTTTAAAGGAGTGGCGCTAGTGGAACATTGGGCGCCCCCTTAAGGACGCGGGGAAGGCTAATTTCCGTAATAAAAAAGGATCAAAATCTAGCCGTAATCTCTTCTCAGCGATATAATCAATGTCAAAAATTTGAAAAAAATTCTAGGTAGAGTCCGCGCCACCACTGAAGTCCGGCGGAAAAGTTCTGGAACTACATTTAAAAAATGCAATGACATAGACACTAGCGCCGCGCCTACCGGACTTGAGTGGTGGCGTGGACTCTAGGTATTATTTTTGACAGATTGAAAATAAGATTAGAATGCGAGGGCTCTTAATTAAATACGGGAATTGTCCCCTGATATTATTATTTGCTATGCATATTATACTTAAAGGAGAACTTGGTACTTGGAGGAGCTCGTGGCTAAGTAATAACTGCCGCACGGGTCGATCCATCAAGTTAAGCTACGCTTGCCGGGGTTGGTCCGTGGATGGGTGACCATCTTTATATACTGAGACTCAACCGTGCTTCGGAAAGCACGTTAAGCTGTTGGTACCGGCTGTCATTCGTGGATCTTTTACAGGCGTTACGGGTCGTTAGTAGCCCGAAAGTCTGACAACCAGTCTTACCAAGGGGTATCGTATTACCCAGTTACTGGATTGTGGAGGTCAGATAGGTAGTCGCTCCATGTAAAATACTAGTATTCAGCTGCATCCGGTTAGACCGGAAGCCGACCCCAATATAGTTGGGAAAAGGCTAGGCAGATTAATTGATATTATACTTAAAACAACAACAAATAAAAGACAATTAAACCTTATTCCCGCCAAACTTACCCAAAAAATTCTCTACAGGCAATAAAAAGGATTCAAGAGCGCGACAACCTGTCAGAGGAAGAGGCAATCAAGCGAGTAGATTCTCAAGTGACAAATCAGGAGCACGTAGCCGTCGCCAACGTAGTGTTCAGTCCAATGTGGAGCTACGAACATACCCAGAGACAGGTGGAGCGCGCTTGGAAAAAACTGGAAGAGTTCCTAGACAGTAGGAAATAGGTATGGTTGACTGAATCGTTGAACTCGTAGTAATTGTATTTAAGCTGATATCAGACGCTTCACTTTTCACTTCACTTTTGTTAATTTTTAATGAACATTTCAAAGGACACATATAAACACAAAAACTGAAAAATTGATTCATTAGTCACCCGACCAACGATGTTGTATTTCGGCATTTTCACTCGCCTACCGACAATCGAATAATTTTATGAAAGGAGGAGATGAACGTTCATTCATATATAATTTTGTCGGAGTCGTGTGATCGTGGAATGCATGAAGCGTCTGAAATTGGCTATAGACGATTTTCCAGAAAAGTGAATGATGGAAGCAGAGCTTCAATATATTCCAAATATGGCCATAATGACTGCTTAGTTCCTTTTTTTTTTCTAAATTATCTGGCTTTAGTTATTATTTACGTACGGCAAAGGAGGTAAATTTGTTAATTACATAGTTCAGTTCAAAGATGATTTAAGTTCTTGCATACCTAACTCTTTTGCAGTTTGTACCTAAACGGACGTTATAAAGTAAATTATACTATGGGATAATAGAACCTGGTGCTGTGGTAGCAATATTTATAATTATATGAATTAATTTTAAATATGAAATATTTATAAGTTTATGTATTTATTATAATTAATTCACACTGGTCTTAGGGCGGTAGGCTGTGTCATCAACTCATCGGTCTGTTTGTGTCATATTAATGTTCCGTAAAAGCTTATCCAAACGTGTCAGGGTCTGGATCTTCTGAGCTCTGGGCCGTTCGGGCTCAGTGTTCCGTCAAGGACAAGAAAAATATTTCTAGCAGATATTTTGAAAGAACTTATTCATTCTTAAGTGGAGTTTCGCTAGCGAATTTTATTTGACACTGTATTAAATAGTCCGCTCTCCAGGTCAACCGGTTCCCTTATACCCAGAGCCCGGAAGGCCTGACCCAGACGGAACAGTGTGGATACAGCTTTATAGTTTATAGCTCAATGACAGTTTTTAACTTTAGCATTGACAATGAAAAGGTATAGCACTTGACTAAGCAATAAGAAATAATAATAAGTTATAGTGAGTAGTCACTGATGTATTTCACAACTACCTGTTTCCTGTAATTAATAATAGAATTATACCAGTGATCTATGTATACAAGGTGTAATTGCAATAACTGAAAACCTCATAAGAGGTACTCATCATTACGAACAACTTTTACTATTGGACCAAACCCGAAAGGACGAAAACAAAAATCTGCTGTTCCCTACATTTTGACGATTTATGTGAACATACCTAAATGTAGTTTTTTCGCCCTTTCGGGTTTTGTCCCTTATGAAAGCTCAACACGCACATAAGGCTGGGTGAATCGGGCGCGGAGCGGGTCGGGAGCGGGAGCCGCGTACGCGTTGCGTGTGCTGACATCCATATAATACAAGGAATTATATATATACAAGTCCGCCGTACTGCCGTCCCGACCCGCGCCCGACACGCACCCGCCTTGTGTGTGTGTTGAGCTTAAAAGTCGTTCATAATGATGAGTACAATGACCCGACGTTTTCAGTTATTGCAATTAACACCTTTTATAAAGTTGTTAACACCAAGAAATGATAATTAAGCATTTGTCATTAAATAAATTGTACAAACGTTATTTATATTATAAAGAAAATCGTGATTTATGTTTAAGATATTATATGTATGTTTAGTATAGTATATATGTGCATAACATATTTACGCCGGTCTTGCTAATTGAAATAATGTAAACATAAAACATAGAAGGTATAACTTAGAAAGGAAAAAAATATTTAAGTACTAGATTACAGCCATTGCATGATTTTTTTGGGACAGTCCACAAAAAGGATAGGTATGCAGACAGGTATTATGCTTCTAAAGTACTATGTAACTAACTTGTCCTAGTCAAAACATTGAGTTCGCTGGTCTAAGAAATTATTGTGATTCAAAAGTTATATTATAAAATTAAGCACTCTTAATTAAACATAGTATCTACCTGCATAATAAGCTCTGGACACGAGCTTAGTTTGCGACTCAGTTCAGCTACTGGCCTCTTATACGCGTCAGCCAGCGGCACTAGACGTAGAACTGAGTAACTGAACTGACTCGCAAACTGGCCTTCACAGCTAGCCTCGAATCCAGAGACCATAAGGCAAAGATGTTTATTACCGCCCCGCATAACAAACTCTTAAGTTGTCTGTACTTTATTAATACAATTGACCGCTTTTGATATTAATGCTCTTCAGGCTTCATTGCTATAAGAAAAAAGGATATTATTATATAAAATGTGTTCATCGGCATTTAATTAATATTTATCATGTTAATCGTTGGTTCGATGTGGAATCCTAGAACTTTCATTGTTCTAATATAAGGTGTTCATACGTGTTAGAATCTTTATAGTTTTGACAAAATAAAATACATATTTTTTTTATATTTTGTCTTATTTTTCTAATGCTGCGGCCGCATTTGCGTCTAGCGTGACGAAGCTTCGCACGATACACGCAGATGTGACCAACCATTATCGGTTATCGTCGCGATAGTTCGGGCTGCGTAGCACTTATCGCCCGGGTGGTGGTACATAATAAACGTGGCGAAGCCGCTAATGTGACCACTGCATTAGTGCGATCACTTTTTAGCGAGCAAAATATACGAAGCTTCGGCACGCATTACTTTTTCACGATAGACGCAGATGCGGCCGCAGCATGATAAGATTTGGCTATCCAAGTATCCATCCACTTATATCGTGATAGAAAAACAGATAATATCATCAATCAAATTGATCAAATTATTATGTATAGTGCAGCCACACTCATAACTAATGTTTTATTCTAATACATAATGTAGTACCGATATGACTATAATAACGATATTATTTCCAAAATGAGTAGGTACTATCTTGATATTGGAGCTGTTAAGCAAATAAGATTTGTTAATCCAAGTCATTTGGATGATTGCCTACGGTAGAATATAATGTATTTGATTTGTATCTCCTTTAGTTGGTACTCACAGATATACATCGCTCAGGCTTCACGTACATGACGCCGGAGCGCGCCGTAAGTTTTGTATACGGAGGAATATCGAACATGCGCCGCATCGGTCCAGAACCGTGTGTACACTGGCATTGATTTAAATAGTAAAGCAACGAACCACAGTTCAGTAAAGCATTGCCAACGAAACATTCGGTCCGGCGCTGGTGCGCCTCCGGCGTCAAAGCTAAAGTACTTTTAGGCATTCATGAAAAGGAAGTATCAGTTTACGAAACTACATCAAGTGAATGAGACATGAGGCCTCGCAGCCCGCGGTCTACCTTTGCTTGCTGCTTTCAAATCAAGCGTGAAGAATGTAAATATACGGAAAAAGACAGAGTCTGACGGTATCATGAAGTATTTTGCAATACTTATTTTCGGCATGTTTGCCACTGTTGCGCTTGGGAACTTTACCAATGTCTTTAAACCAGATTTGGAAGAACAAAGGATCGAAATGATTGTAAGTTATCTTACAATTTATTTATTATTATAATAGCATTAGAAAAAATAACAACATTACGGCTGCATTCCCCATGGGGAGACAGAGGTGTATTATAGCACAACACACATTTCGCGTGAGCTTATTGCCAATTGTGAATTGCCATTGAATGACTTTTTCATGAAATCATGACATTTGAGTTGAGAACAAATCTAACTTAGAGAGATGTATTAATTATTGTAATGATTATAATTCTGTAAATACATATTGTGTTACGGTCGCCAAGCATATTTTGATTAAGATACAACTTGACACTGACCTGCAAATTGCAAAAAATCTAAACGGCCGTCTGCGGTTCCTCCTTAATGGGTCCAAATACAAAATTCAGGCTGCTTCAGCCTTTGCTTGACCCCTAAGGATGCATCTTATTAATTATAATTAATTATGTGTCTCATTATTTATTCCAGGTGGATATAATAACATCACATTTCAAAAAGAATGGATGGGACACGATAATTTGCGTTGGAAATTTACCCAATGAGTTCTACAGCAAAATCAAGCACGTATCGTACGCTTTCGTTGTTATGAATCTAAACGACCCTGAAGATTATTATGTAGAAGATGTGGTCCCATACCACTCAAATATTATTGTAATCAGCTGCCAGGATTTTGGAGAATATGAAGAACTTATGCAAAATTTAGTAACATCACCTTATTGGCATCCTTTAGCAAACATAATCGTTTACTATCACAAAAGAGAAGACAGAGTAATCATGGCGAAACTATTCTTCAGTTTATGGTATCACAAAGCTATAAACGCAATCTTAGTTCAGTACAATGATTTGCAAGAAACTTTACTGGTGTCTGACTACACTCCGTATGTTAACGAACATTATATGGTTCAACCAGATAATAAGTTTGGCTGCTGGACTGCAAGGAACCTCGGTATGCCACTTCGTGGATTTGAAGAAGATTTACTTTGTGTAGAGAAATGCCACAACGTGTCTATAAAATCAAAACTGAGAACAAACCATCTTGGCACTTGTATTGGTTTTAATACAAACGCTGTATCGTATAATACTATGAATGATCTGAGAAACTTGAATCTATTTGAAGATAGAAGTAAAAATTTACACGGTTTTGCGTTTACGGGATACATTTCTGAAGTTAGACCATTTTCCGTCATAGAGGAACTCGGGAATGGAACCTACAAGCTTCGAGCGAGAGATGGAATGATCTGGAACACCATGTCTGAACTCATGAACTTCACTATTGATCTCAGTCTCAGCTTGAAGGACATGAAGAAACCATTCAATTTCGAAGTTAATATTGAACAGATATTTGCCTTTGCGCGCAGAAGAGGAGACCTATGCTTATTCCCGATATATCAATTTGATGTAATTGTAGTAGAACTTGATTTCACTTTTCCGTTCAAAGATAGTGGTATTTGCATTGTATCAGGTCGTGCCGGCTTTGAACATTCCCTTTTCGATGTGAACAACGCACAACAAAACTTCGACCATTTAATTCGATTTTTATCTTGTTTCTTCTGTATTTGGGCTACCTTCTCGATCTATAAAACTGCAGAAAATGGCAGTCTTACTTTCGATCAAATAGGCAAAGATTTCATGAATACTTGTAGAAATGTCCTAATGTTAAACCTACATAAACCGCCAACATATGAGTCTTTCCGTATTTTCTTGACAGTATCTATGTGGTGCTTTTTCGTGATAAATTTTACAACTCAGGCCACGATAATATCGTTCTTTACAGCAGCTAAAAGGGGTAAAGAGGTAGACACGTTTGAAGATGTTATTGAGAAAGGATACCCGATTGAAGCAATGGCGTCACCAGATCTCATCCTTCCAGAAACCGAAGAAAAATTCATAACAATTAACTCGAGACTAGTAAACGAACAAGACATATACGGGTGTATCACGCGCATGGCCAGTGATGCTCGACGATTTTGCCTCATGGATTGTTCAGTGGGTCGTTACATTAAAAGGAACAAGCTGAATGAAAAAGGTGAACAATATTTACATATAGCTGAACAAGATAGAATACATAGCCATTATTTGACCATGGTAATGTCCAAACATTCCCCCTTAACAGAACGATACAATAGATATATGATGAATATTTTTGAGGCTGGATTGGTAAGGAAATGGGAGGAATACAGATACACGGACATTAAAGACGAAGTCACCACAAAACCTCTCGGGATGGATGATTTGAGCGGCATATTCGAACTATACTGCTTCGGCGTGGCGATCACAATAACTATATTCTTGTTAGAATTGGTTATACATCGCATAAAAATCTTTTGGAAAAATTGTATAAAGTCTAGAAAGTGCCGAAGATTTTGCATTGACGCACAACATGCGTTTTGGAAAAAAAGTACAAAACGAAATACTGAATAAAATTACAATACCTTACCTATCTATCTATCTATGTAAAAGTACTTATAATTAGGTATCTATCGACTTTCATAATTTACTTGGGTACGTAACTTTTATCTAGGTAAAACATTCATTGTTTTTTTTTTTTTTTTGGGAAATCATCACATGACTCCTCCCGCTCTGGGCGGAGCGAGAGGGAGTGTCAGACTTTTACTGACTAAAACCCACCCGTGTTCCTTCCGTTTCCCAGCAGGCATTGGTCCTTACGGACCCCGTCAGTTGGTGCTGACATCCCTTTGAGGCGCGCGTGGAAAACAACGCGCCGTCGACCCGGGCCTGGTCCTTATCGGACGGCGAGCTACCCATTGCTCACCGTCCGCAAGCCCGCGCCTACGGTGGCCGGAAGTCAGCTCGCGACTCCCGACGCCCGACGCGTCTCCTGCGGCGACTAGGGGCGCGAGGGCGCGCATCTTGCTTCTCCCTCGCGCGCTCCGCCTCCTCCTTCGCGAGCATTACTACTTCGCAGAAGGAAGTAACGGCCTCCCATGCACTCTCGCTCCCTGAACCAGGGCCGGACGCGAGAGATCGCCGCCGCCGATCGCCTCTGTGAGGACACGGCGGTGCTCCGCCCAAGCCGGGCAGACCTCCACCGTATGCTCCACCGTGTCCTCCGGGCGATCCACACAATGGTGACACCCAGGCGTTTCCTCCCACTTTATCCTGAACAGGAACCTCCCGAAACAACCGTGTCTGGTGAGGACCTGCGTCAGGCGGAAGGTGAGTACGCCGTGGCGCCTCTCTATCCACTCCTCAAAGAGGCGACTTATCGGCACAATTGTGGCGTGCCCAAGTTTATTACACCCTAAAACCCTAGTTAGGGACATGCACAAATTCTGAGTCAGTCGTAGTCGTTTATTTTGCACCTAATACCTCCTACACACTATACTACGCGTGTTTGCCGCGCGGCACGTACCCCCGGCTTTTGCGCCTTCATTTCCTTTGCGATCCTTTGTGCGCGGCTTGGTGCGGCAAGGCCGGGCGCGCCGCGCCTTGCTCGGCGGCAGGGCCGGCGGCCGGCATAGTGTGTAAGCGCTATTACATTATATAAAATACCTTAAAATATTTACAGCTTATAAACTTGACCTCACAATACCTAGTTTTCGTAGCTAGTCTACATAAAGCATGAAGATTCACAGGGGAGAACGGAAGAAGAAAACGTGTTGCGCCGACCCCACGTAACATGGTACAAGGGCAGGAAGATGATTGGGCCTCACAATACCTACTATAATTTATGATGTTCTGGTGGCACTTCTCATCGCTATTCGGTATTCGCGTTTTTTACCGTGTTTTATTCGGCTATACAGTATAGAAGTCCCAATAACTCGAACACACCGTCCACACATCGTCATGAACAGCGAATATGCCGAACATTCAAGAATATTTTTGCTATCTTTTTGCTCATTTGAACGCAAAGATGGACGTGTTGACGGCAGCAGCGAATTATTTCCTCTGTGCTAATTACGAATACATGTTAGGCGTACATGAAACACCGCACTCTACTGAGCAAGCCATGTGTGGTCGGTAAACGAACTTATTCGGTATATTCGTAATCCTTTGATATGTGACCAAAAACCGGCAACCCGGATACGAATGTTTGTTTATTTGCGTATTCGTCTTATTCGTGAAAAATAGGTGAATAGAGTAACTTCACATCGTGATATTTGAGCAACTATGACAAATGCGCGAACACGAATAGCGATGTGAACTATGTGAAGTGCCACAAACTGTTATGTACGGTTGGCAACGAAAGTCCGTTTCCTGTTACTTCGACGTTTCTAAAGGTAGCCCGCGAAATTCAAATTTTCTTACGTTTTTTTAAATATGTAACAGTATCGTCAGTACGAGTGAAATCATGACATTTGGGGATAATTGCTGATTCGAATGATTATAAATATGTAAAGCTATAGTTGTTACGGTCGCGAATAATATTTTAACTAACGCATAACCTGACACTGCCCTGTAAATTGCTTAAAACGAAAGAAAAATTGAATTTCGCGGAATAAGATAATTGGTTTCTAATTTCTAAGAAAGAGACAGACCTATTAAAATGTTAGCTACGTAAACTTGTTTTTTTAACTGGTTACTTACGCATTGCAACTACTTCCACTCGCACCGTGTGACCGCATTGTGCGAGTCAATGACATATCAAGTCTTGGCTAGATACTCTTGCCAGGGTTGCGGGTTTGTCCGAAAGGGATATCGCGGCCCCGGCACACAGGCAACGGAAGGAACACGGGTGGGTTTTAGTCAGTAAAAGTCTGACACACCCTCCCGCTCCGCCCAGAGCGGGAGAAGTTATTTGATAATTTCCCAAACACAAAAAAAAAAAACTCTAGATATGTAGGTACTCTGATTATAATTTACGATTGGCCGAAAGGAGTTGAATTGAGCAGTCAGTGTGAGTGTGTATTACTTTACTCTATGGTGTATGAGTAGAAAGTATACAGGGTGGCAGGGACATCGACGCGAAGCCGGCTTTAATAACCGACGGAAAATTTCAACGCATTGGGGTTCAGAATCATGTACCGAATCCATGGTTACCGGCTTCGCGTCGATGTCCCTGACACCCCGTATACTTACATGGAAAGTAAAGTACGTACATTAGGGTAGAAAGACATGAATAATGATGGTAAATTCCCGAGATTATTATTCTCCTAGCGAGAACTTTGCTGTTAAGTCATCAAGAATATTCTTTTGGAAGAGTATTTACGATAAATGGATGTCTCTATTGCATCGATCTTCTTTTTATAAAGTACTTTATAGTTTTGAGTGCATCTGAACGTTATACGAAGTAGTTGTTAAAAAATCTACTCCACAACCTTAGAATAATAACTTATTAGTTAGGTAGTTAGTTATTATTTAGTCTAGTTATTAGTTAGTCCACAACTTAAATTCTCCTCAGCTAGAACATTCTGGAGAATATATTTCCAAGAAAATTCTCTTTTGTAAGGAACATATTAATTAAATGTTAAGGAAAGGTAAATAATAAAACAAAATAATCACGATTTATTTGGTACAGACTTTGATTTTGGTCTTTTGCCGCTTGTCTAAGTCCATTAGAAATAAGATTAGACATTGCAAACCTTTTTTACAGTCCGTTCAACCGATTTTGACTTCTAAACCGTAGGCATAAGGATAGCATTAAAAGCAAAAAAGTGGTTACAATACCAATTGTTTACTGCAGCTGCCATTTGTCATGCCTCCAACGTAATAGAAGTCAAAATCGGGTGAACGGACTGTAAAAAGGGTTTGCTTAAATGTCTAATCTTATTTCAAATGGAGTGTATGTAGGTACTGCCTCAGAGTATTCAATTACTCTGAGGGTACTGCTTTTAAATTATATCAATTCTAAATTCGTATCCGATAATATTCACCGTCGAACAGAATATTGCAGCATATTCTCGATCGGAGAACATCCGGAGAATATTCTCTCGACCCGCCACTAGACAGACATGGAAAAGCAAGTTGCTTTAATATAGTTGCAGGTCACCAGCTGGGTCGGAGAAAACTAGAAGATGATTTGGTTAAGTAGGTATATGTTGATTCTTTTATTTGTTTTGTCAAAATAAGCTAAACTTTTATCTCAGGTTTAATCTGTTGAGGCTCGCCCGGATCATAATTTCAATTATAACGCGGATGCGGACCAAATGTTTGAAAGGCACTCGCTTAATAGTCGTCCTCGCCAAAATATACTGGGTATTCTATACATGTACCGTCTGGCAGTTACTGTAGCAACATCCCCAATCTCAGAATAGTGACGCCTCTTTATTTTATACTATACTGCTAGATAATCGATTCCGGACGCCAACTGGCCTCGGGCTGGCATAAGAGCGTTTATTCTGAAGGTGGGCAACGTCGCAAATAGATGTCAAATATTCCACTGTTTTGATTAATTTAGCAATATTACTGTGTGGAAATAAAAAATGTGGCTAACTAGCGAACTAGAATATTGATTATGAAATGCAATAATTAAAATCGTAACACCGAATGTTTAGTTTTAGATGTAAAGAAACTATTTGGAAACTTTCCAAATGCGTTTTTTACACCTAAAATGGGTACAACATCAAATTCAATGTTGTAATTGCAATTCATTAATATTCTAGTTCGCTACTTAGCCACATTTCTTATATTTTATATTCAGTAATAATGCTATATGATGCAGGTAAATATTTGACAGTTATTTGCAACGTTGCCAACTTTTAGGATAAACCCTCTTAAAAATTAGTAGCAGATTTGAGACAACTGTGTTGCTGTTGACTGTGAATGATGTGAACAGCCAGTGTTGCCAGATGCATTGAACCTAATATCTGTAGTAGAAACAGCTAAAATCTGTATTTATATCTGTATGCTATTTTAACTTGAAATCTGTATTAAATCTGTATGTATGGTAAAAAGAACCGAAACAAAATAAACCTACTTACCGTATGCAGTCAAATTACTTTATTCTGCTTCTTTGGAAAAAGAAGAGAATAGGTTTGATTCATCACCTACCTCGACCTTGACCTCCACGACAGTTACTGGGTAACACGATAGCCCTTGATAAGACTGGTTGTCAGATTTTTGGGATTTTTTATTGTGCATTAAATCAATATCAATTACCATTAAAAGTTTGTACGAAATTTTAATGAAATTTACGATAAATGCATCACGAGAGCGCAGTATTTTGGAGAACACGCAAAAATCTTTAATTGGCGGATTCCCCGTTTGAAAAATAAGTGAAACTGGCCACTGACTGACAGAACAGTACTACCAATCGCGATTTATTTACTTAAGTTCCGTTTTAAAGCTGATTATGACTATTGAATCAATAGAATTAGAAAATTCTGTATAAAAATCTGTATCCAGTGCTTATCTGTATCATAAATCCAAAATCTGTATAAATACGGAGAAATCTGTATATATGGCAATACTGTGAACAGCGATGGCATGGGGATACATTTATCGACATGAGAAGAAAATGTTACTAGATCCGAAAAAAAAAAGATCTATTTTAGATTTTTATCCCTCAACATATAAGTAAGTAGCACATTTTAGTAAGTTTAAATTTTTTAAGTTTTAATTTAAGTATAACATTTTAAATTATTGTTTCAAAAGGATTTGTTAGTTTCAATCATGATATTTAATTAAATTATTTAAGCCAGCAGAATCCGATACTTTCATTTCAAAAGAGTATACCATAAACATTAGATTTTTATGTTTTTCCAATAAGACTTGTAATGGCAGCACTGGTTTGATTGTTTATGGGCGATTCATGGTGGAAAAATTAGTCAACAGTTTTTAAAATAACATGAAAATATACCTGAAAAGGCATGTTTATAGCCATTTAGTTTAGTTTAATGGGAAACACGCATAATAAAAACTCTGAGCACAAGAATCAAAAGCAATCTACGCATTCAGACCGCGACGGCCAGGCGTTCACTAGTCAGGTAAGTGATGAAACGAAAACTTGTTAATGTCATTCTCAGCTGAACTAACGTAGCTGATATTTTTGTAGATAGACACAGGATTCTCCTGTGACTGTAAGCAGCTGCGTAGTGTTTCTAATATCTGCTTTGTGTGGACGAGTTTGTGTTCACGGATTCGTCAAAATGTGCATTGTTTGTGTCAGTTCTTTGTTACCTTTAGGCGCATAATTTATTTTTGTATATAGTTCAGTCTCTCCCATTTCGTGGGCAACCTCAGCGGGCGTTCCTTCGTCAGTGTAACGAGCAACCAGTCGGTGTACAGCGCATCACGGCCTTGGTCTCGCGTCTCGAGGCGAAGGTTAGTGCACAATATACAATTCGTCAAAACAAACAGTTTTCTTTCCTTTGATTACTAATAAGTAGATCGCGCCAGTTTCAAATTATCAAGATTATTTTAATGTAAACATTCATTTCACTTTGTCTGTTTACATTATATTCTGTTTTCAAATTAATTATTGGTTTTCAAGTTAATTATTCTTGTGAATAATTAACTTGATAAGTAATCATTAATTACATTAATAATTAATTAAAAATTCCACTTTTTATACACTTTATTTTATCAGTATGAATTTTACTGAATCAGAAATTATGTAGGTGATGATTATGGTAAATTAAACTTGTGTATTACAAAATTCTGCATATTAATGAGATTAATTTAAAGTTCAATTAAAATATAAAGAAAAACCTTGATGTTTGCTTAATAAAAAAAAAATACAAGTGACAATTACGTTTATAACCATAATAATATATTACATTGGTGACATTGGTATATGTACCTGTAAACCTGTCTCTGGTATTATTTATTGATATTGATGTTTGGTTTTCATAAACTTGTAAGACAGCAACCAGCAAACAATAACAACCTTGAACAGATTCAAACGAAAGTGGTAAAAATTTAATTAGATACGATAATTAAACTAAAATCATTATGATTGCACTATTTATTAGTACATCCTGTGGTGTTTATAGTTATCTAGCAAATTATCAAAAATATAGTAATGATTAGATCACAGTTAGCAATAAACAATTTAAATAACTGCAGTACCTACTAATCATACATATGCAAATTAACTCACATGTTTGTGCCTCAATCATGCTTTTAAGACTAAATTGATTTTATTGAACAAACTTACACATTTAGGATTTAAATAGCTAAATATCAATGAATTATTAAAAAAAAAAATTATCCTAGACTTTTCTTTATCAATCCTGTTCTGTCCATCAAACTTGAAACTCTGAACGATGGCCAGGGAATAATTAATTTCATGACCACTGACCACAGAGTACACATAATACTTATCATTAATAGAGATGACTACTTACACGCAATAATTAAATCATTCGCCTCAGCTGTCTGTACGCCATGAAGATAAGTAAGACAACATGTAATGTCATACTGAAATTGTGTATTATTAAGACATCATTTCAAATTAAAACTATAAGTAATCACTAATTTGAGTAATTCGATTTTGTTGTTTATTTAACCTAATAGAAGACTGATTAGGTTTATAGGACATGCTAATTCAGATATAAATACACACCAATACACATCATTATCTTCAATGAGTAGATTACCAGTGCATCTCATGTGAGGAAGAGATTAAGAGTTAATCATGCAGTTACATACATCTGCATAATGTTTCCATAGAACTCATGCTTTGAGAAGCCTTCAATATCAATCATCTCTTTACTAAAACACACTCAAAATTCTAAAGTCTTAGTTAAAGAAAGCTGTTTGTATCAATATCACTAGAACTTTTACACTGCTGTATTTTACACCACAATAACAAATTACAGATGGAATGACTCCACATTAAAAAGCCCACTAGAAGCAAGCAAGACAGCCTGGCCAGTGGCTCACAAAGAATCAATCTTCCAGCCTGAATTCCCCATCACCACTGATCTACTCCAGAAAGACTACCACATAGAGGAGACAATAGCCAAGGGTGCATTTGGTGAAGTTTATAAAGTAAAGAAGATTAGTGAAGACAAAGAATACGCACTTAAAGTGCTTAGTAAGTCACAGGTAAGATATTATTTTTTAAAGGTCTTTTCAAATTATATTTCTCATTTTGGAAGCAGTTTTGGCCAGTCCTTACCAGTCTGACCAGTTATCATATCGCAGTCCACTGCTGGACATACGTCTCTTTAAGATGCGCCATAAGACCTGGGGGCCTACTCCCTAAGCGAAATCTGTACGTTCCGCCGTAGTTACGGGCGCTTCGGTGTCTTTCTCATTTACCGTATGTTCATAAGAGAGACGGAGAACAAAGCGGCCGAAACGACGGATATCGCTTAGGGAGTAGACCCCATGGTTTCTCACATCCAGTCTATCTCATCCCCTGCAATCAATACCATACCAGATTTTACCATGGCAGCCTGTAAAATTCTGCTGAGACCATATGCCAGCTACAGTCAGCTCTGGTTTTAATAAATTGATTTAACCCAATTTAGTTAAGAACTTTGTCCTTAAATCCCAGACATATTGGTAATTCCTTGACTGCATACCATATGCTGATATGCAGAGAGATAAGATTACCCTTTTCTTTGAATTATTTAGACAGTAAAACAAACTTTATATCATACTTACACTTAAAATCATAACATTCCTTGACATTAGATTAGATAAATAATCATCCACTAGACATAACTTAGATCTTTATCTATGAAATTATATAACACAGGGTAGAGTTTATCTCAAGCAAAATGCTTATGTCAGCTACCAGGCACAGTTCCTTAGTGGAAAAATGTATTTGTAGTTATGACCAGAAAGAAATCATCCATCCACTCCAATACTGCGCGGCATCAAAGCTGTCAGAGGCATGTGGCAAAGTTTATTAATTTTCGACTTTATTTAAACATACACAATGTTGATAATATTTTGCCAGTAAAACAGCCGCCAGTGTCGCCTCGTCTTACACACCTTCAAATCTGTAAAATATCTATTTGACTATGAATTTTGATAAAAATAATCTTGGATAACTAGTCCTTGATTATTACATTATCATTATTATCAGTTGCTCGCAAGTCGCAAGAATCAAGTAACTGACCTACAATAACTCGATTTAATTACCTTTGTGATTGTAAAAAACACTGCCTATTGACTTAGCGAAAAAAGTTACATGATGTAATATATCATTATAAGTGTGTGCTCGCGCTCTCTACTGTGGACTCGTCTAAGTAGGTATCATCATTGTTTTTTTTTTTTGTACCTCTTCGAATTTCCTCTTGAATATGCCACAATGTCATGGCAACAAACTCCATGAAGGAATATTTTTTGCTAACATTACTTAGCAGAACTTGCTAAGAAATGGCTCAAACTTGATGAGGTCATGGCATAAAAAAGTATAAATTACTTGAACTGTCTTGAGGCGATTAATGTTCCATTCAGGAAGTATGAACATGTATCAAATTGTTTGCGTGCGTTACATTGTTAAATAAGACGTTTTCATTCAAAATGTTGATAAAGTGAAAAAGATTATGCAGCATATGCGCTTATATCGACAATCTTCTTATCACATTGACCCATATGTAAACTTATTACCACTAAATGAGTTTCACGAGCGATAAGCTTTCAGTCCAGTACTTTAATGCGTCTTATCACTGATATTTCGTCGCACACTTATTGAATACTTATTCAGATGGACTCGTGGCTACTTAAATAGTTAGAACGCACATCGTTCTATTTACGTGGTTTTTATCGTGATTAAGTTGAGGATGGGTAACCGCCGTCTACAAATCGTGACGCACCGTGATCCGAGATGCATGCGGTTCATCACGATAATATTCTGACAGTATACAAGAGAGATGATTGAAACATAGCCTATCCTTACCTTCGAATACCGTGTGCTATCCTGCTGTTCGAGATGCGGATGTTAGATATCCTCTCTATGTAAAAAGTTCATATTAAAATGCTGACAAATTATATTATAACTAGTTTGACCAAACCGATTTGATAGATCAAAGTACGTTTGAGTAGAGTACATTTACCTCGGTTCGTGTTGAAGTATGCTAAGACTTGACATGAATTTGCAGTATGTTCTTTATACACGATAGCATAATGTTTTTGTTATTGTTGATAGGATTAAAATATCAGTGAGTAATTAGGTGGTAGATCCACGTTGCGTTGGCGGTCGTGCGGAACGGGCCGCGGTCTTCCCTATCGCGTCAGGCTGTGACACACGTCTAGCGCATCACTTTAACGCGTGCTAGCCCTCACAATGTATGTCTGACATATATGATAAGTCGGGTACACGATTATTTAATTGTTAGAAAACCGTTTTGGAACTTATCAGGACAGTTCTAGAATACTGTGTTATTGACCCCCATTATACAGAATACAAATTAAAACCGTTTTGCTGCGTAAAACTACGCCGAATTACTGCTGAACGTCATGTAAAACTGACTGGAAAAACCCACAATTCCCTGAAACAAAGAGCGTAACAATATCATATTTTCACTCACTTTTCCTCTTGCGATAATTTCAGTCGACTGATTCACTTTGAATCTAAATTAAATGTTAATCATTTCAGATAGTGAACGAGAGTGCAGTGCGTCAGGTTAAAGAGGAGGCGCGTATTCAGGCGGCTTGCGGCCATCATTCCTTTATAGCGGGCGCTGTGGCCCGCTGGCAGACCAAGAAAAGACTTTATATTGGTAAGTGTCCCTTAGGACAGTCTTTCCCCTTGATAGATCGGAGATCAATGTCTCGAACCCATTGAAAAAATACTAATTGTTTTTTGGGTTTAAACTCGCTAACATGCAGAGGTCAGCGGATCCTAGGTTGCGAAACGCTACCTACCTTACATCCTCCTAAAAGACATAATCACCTTCCTTTGCGCTGAAATAAGTGGCGCGGAGTCTTCAAATGATTACGTACTTGAGTACGTCGTTGAGGGACGTTTATTAATACGGGCCTAAAATTCGGGCATTCCTGTAGCATTCATAAAAAATACACTCACGCCTTCAGGCTCCCGCTGACAGGTGCGATGCGAATCTAGTGGAACAATTTATATGAAAACTTCACGGAAATTGTTTTACCGGTGTCGCGTCACGTCGGTCTGCGACAGCCTTTCTTCCTATGGGGTAGGTAGAAACTACAGAACGCCACCTTCTACGATCCTTACATACTCCTTTTGCTTCGTTCATAAATCTTCTGTCTAAAATAAAATAAAGCGATGTCTAGGTTAAAAGCGTTTATCCTAAAAGTTGGCAACGTCGCAAATAGCTGTCAAAAATTTTACCTGTTTTAATCAATTTTGCAATATTACTTTAAGGAAATATGAAATGTGGCTAACTAGCGAACTAGAATATTAATAATGAATTGCAATTATAACTTTGAATTTGATGTTGTAGGTACCCGTTTTAGGTGTTAAAAAGGCATTTGGAAAGTTTCCAAATACTTATTTTTACATCTAAAACTAAATATTCGGTGTTAGGATATTAATTATTGCATTTCATAATTAATATTCTAGTTCGCTAGTTAGCCACATTTCTTATTTCCATACAGTAATATTGCCAAATTGATCAAAACAGCGAAATATTTGCGACGCTGCCCACTTTCAGAATAAACACAGTACAAACGGTTTCTTGTATTTTCAAAACTTTCTTTCCTTATCAAGGGTAGTCGATAACAAATAATAACAACACGTTGACGTTTTGATGTTATCATAGTTATGATTTTTCTTGAAGACGAAATAATAAATGATTTAAAAACATTTAAGGTGAATGAAAGGTTTTATAAAAATAATAGACGCGGAAATTGTTTGAGCATACAGTCATAAGCACGCCGAAGTTTAATAAATTAATAAAATTAATGTCATCAATCCTCATCGAAACGTGAAAATAAAAAAGCAGTAAGTAATTTATTTTTGTTTTATGCAAGCGTCCAAAAAAGTTTTACTTCTTTTATGCATGTTTACAGAAATAGTTAAATAACAAAACTCAAATCTTGGTAGTGATATATTTAGATAGATATATTTACGTAACTTTGTCCTGCGTTGTAGACGTTGACACACACAAGACCTGTGATAGTCACTTATTTGCTGGGTGATTGCATTATCTTACACTCTAAATATAGTCTACGCAGGCATGTCACGGACACTCGGCTGCCGGCGCCATTGTTCCCTCCTCAAATCCAATTTATTTCGAATTCAACAGGACGACCCAATTAGTTGGCACGTTTTTATTAGCGCTATCTAATCGAGAAAGGTACACAACAATTTCTTCAAACAATACATAGTCTATCTTCAAACAATACATAGTCTATCTTCAAACAACACATAGTCTATAATGATCCCTTTGCTGGGACACGGACCTCATTACTATGGCCCGTAATTTACCACGTGGGCCACGCGGGCCCATTACGTATTGGTGGATGTCACATGTCTATAAATTTTTGGTTCGAGGTCATGCCGATTTCCTCTCGATGTTTTAACAATATCCTCAGTTAACACAAAAAAAAAACTGACAAAACGTTCAACATCATTACATTAACCCATTGACTTTATCAATCACTTTAAATGGTAATTAGTTGAAGTCATCCATCGTTTAGCAAAAAAACTATAAAACGCTTCAGTGCTAGCGGTCACTGAGTCAACCTGGTTGCGGTCATAGGGTTAATTTGAGCAGGAAGTAACACGATTAGCACGTCGACTGATAACAGTGATAACACGAGACCCATTATAAAGGTGATTGTTCTAGATAAAGATTTATTACAACAATACAACTATCTTTTTTATCGGTTATGTTTATCTTGGAGTGTTTGCGACTGGCAGTACGTAGGTTTAGGCTTACAATACATGATCAGTCCTTCCAGTTGTCCTCACCTATTGAAAATCCGTACCACGTGTGACCTCAAGGCCACTACGCATACGGCGGCCGGAGCGACCGCTACTTGAAGCGATCAAAACGTTCGAACCATTTCATGACGTTCACGGATCCGGTCAGGCCAAACTGAAGCAGGTTTTATCAGTTCAGTTTGGCCTCTTTATATATATGCTACGCTATGGTATGCTTTTGGGGCAGTTTACATGAATGAGGTCGCGAGTTTGGCTATAAAATACTAGTCTTCAGTAAGTGTTTTGTCTCTGTTATTTGTTTATTTTGTTGATTGAGGTCGCTTATCGGTTAGGTAATTTGAACTGGGTTTGTGTGATTGACTAAATGATACGTTAATTAGTTGTATTCGAATTACTTACGTATGTGTGAGTTAATGTTAAATAGTTCCACGCATCAATCAATGGAAACTAGAAAAGATCCGTGAGCAGTGCTTGACATAGGCCATTCTTGCGCTACACTTTTTTGTGTGGAGGTAAAGCCTGACTTAATTATTAATACACATACATTAATTTCTGTATGCTGTCTTCGATTGTATTGTCACAATAGGAAAGAAGAGAAAGGTAGGCAATTCATCAGTGAAGCTTCTAATATTTAAAATAAAATAAATCTTCTATTAATGATGATGTTATGTTGTTGGTTTGCTGCGCGCTTTGGTGTTTACTGTAATAAGTGCAGCAAATAATTGTTATACAAGGTGGATTTTTGAGATGGGGCAGTAAGGGTAGCTACCTTAACCGTTGTAGCTACAGGAAAACTGTCTTAGGAGACTGTCCTTCACTTTTTGAGAAATTTCGATCTGCATTCACAAATTTTGAAAAAATTGTGCCGTCAAAGAAAATCTAGCCAGTTTTCACAAAAACTTTTTTTGATTCCAATCGATCCTGTTTCATATAAGGATTAAAAAACTCTACTGGACCTTTGTCAAAAACAGTTAAAAAACTTTTGTATGAAAAAAAGTTTTTTGCAATTTTGGAATTTTATACTTACAGGACAATGTTTTTTAACGTTTCCGATACAAGTCTGATAGTTCAAAATTATTTGAGGTAAATTTTCTCAAAGGAAATAGGTAATATCTTAACGCGTATTCGTTCGAAGTTA
Organism: Agrochola macilenta; assembly: GCA_916701695.1. Classification (NCBI taxonomy): domain Eukaryota; kingdom Metazoa; phylum Arthropoda; class Insecta; order Lepidoptera; family Noctuidae; genus Agrochola; species Agrochola macilenta. The sequence continues at coordinate 15,594,422 of OU753562.1, forward strand.
ATTTTTTTTCTTTATTTTCTGCTAGCTAGTCTATTCATCGCATCGTGAAAAGTTGGTTGGAGCCTCATTTCCTACGAAGTGTATGGGAATATTCTTTTGCGATTTCTGACTTTTCTATTACTCAAACCTCAGTTGGCCCAGTAGTTTTGATCCTTATAAGAAACAGGATCGATTGGAATAAAAAAACGTTTTTGTGAAAACTGCCTATTTTCTGTCTAACTGAATTTTTTTTTCATAATCTTGAATGCTGATCAAAATGTCTCAGAAAGTTAAGGACAGTCTCCTGAGACCTTTTCCTGTAGCTGCAACGGTTAAGGTAGCTGCCCTTTTTTTTTTTTTTTTGAGGGTGGGATATCATCAAATGACTTCACCCGCTCTGGGCGGAGCGAGAGGGTGTGTCAGACTTTTACTGACTAAAACCCACCCGTGTTCCTTCCGTTGCCTGGGTGCCGGGGCCGCGATATCCGGGATTTCGGACAAACTCGCAACCCTGGCAGGCATTGGCCTTAAGGTAGCTGCCCTTACAAATACATATGTCCATAAGCGGTAGAGACCACTCATCCACCACCCGGTGAGCCACAAGGCCGCCTGCTTTTTCCAACTACACTACATAAATACCCACCCCTTTTTGAAGTCGGTTAAGAATAAACATGAGCATGTGTTATCATGATAATTTACAGTTTCAGAATACATTCCTGGAGGCGAGCTGTTGGCTCTACTCGACAAGTACGGCAAGCTACCTGAAGAACTCGTTAAGATATTTGTTGCTGAAATTGCTATTGCCCTTGGTGAGTTACTTTATTTTTAACCGACTTCCAAAAACGAGGAGGTTATATGTTCGACGCATATGTACGTTTTTTTTAATTAAAAAAAAAAAATATATATTTATGTCCGCCGATTTCTCCGTCAATTGTAGACCGATTTTGAAAATTATTTTTTTGTATGAAAGGGTATGCTCCCGGATTGGTCCCATATAAATTTTATTAACTTTGCTTGGATAGTTTTTGAGTAAGCTTCAATAATACGTATTTTTCCCACTTAGTGTATGTGGATGTTAATGATGATAACTTCCTGTGACTTATTTACATAGGAGGTACTGGTATTCGAATTTGTGTGGGGTAGGTACCAGTTACCACCGCAAAAAGTGAAAAATAAAGACTTTACAAAAAAAATACTGACTTCCGAAAAAAAAACACTACAAAGTGAAAAACAACTTTCATTTCGGAAGTCGGTGGCAAAAAACGAAAATTCAAATCCAAGGACACCGACTTCCGAAATGAAAGTTATTTTTCACTTTGTAGTGTTTTTTTTTCGGATGTCCTTTTTTTTTTTTTTGTATTTTTTTTAAATATTATATCATCACCAGCTTTTGCCAGCGGCATAGCCCGCGTGGTATTCCGACATTATCCCAAGGGAATGTACTACCGGAATAGAAAGTATACTTACTATTATTATTCTCAAAAATGTAAAAACAATAATTTACAGTATGAAAATGACACTCAAAATTTAAATTTTGAAATAGATAATCTAAACCAAAAATTAATATCTATGACAAATAAATACCAAATCTCAGAAAAGCAAATGAGGGAATACATGCTGGCAATGAATGAGTTAATAGCGAGTGCTAGCTCATGTTCCTGTGAGCGATCACAATCACTGACCAACAACAGCCCGTCCAATAGTCAGCCCTCACCGGCTTGTTTGACACCAGCATGTGATACTTCATTGCAACAATGTTATAGCACTGATGGTTCCCCTAAAACAACGAATGGTAAAGTAGAAACTCCTAACTGTGTAAAAACCCAAATAAATAGCAATATTGTTATATTTAGTGATGAAATTGGAAAAGACATGGGCCAGTTATTATCAAATATTTGCAAGGGACAGTCAGTTACCAATTATTGTATGCCTGGCTTAACTTATGTTGATATAGTGACAAAGATTATTAGTTTAAATTTCCACCAGGATACTACATTGATAATATTAATTAGTAACAGAGGAAATGTGACTCAGGACAGCCTGCTTCATTACATTCACAAACTATTTGAGCTAGACTTACAACAGATTGTTTTGTTTACATTTCCTTATAGTAAAAGTTTGCCACAGAAAGAAAATAATTTTAGGCATAAATTAAATGTAATGATCAATAATATGACATTACACAGTAATAATTTCCATGTTATTGACACTAACAAGTATGTTAGTAAATATTTATATGTGACAAAATACAAATTGTATTTAGCAAAATGTTTGAAAAGACAAATAGCTTTATCGCTATACTTTTTTTAAATTGATTTATCAGCCAAGAAATTGGCTAATAAAACTTTAGCTTCTATTGAGCAATTATCTGACATTTTCATTGATTCAGCCAAAAACTTGGCTACACAAGTTAACATTAATTTAAATTAGAAATTGAGACAAAAGAGAAAACCTCTTGCATAATTAATGGAAATAATTTAAATTTAAATACTAGTCTAAATCTTCAAAATGTCAGAATAAGTTCTAAAACAGTTAACCTGGTGCACCAAAATATTCAAGGTATGTTGAGAAAAGACCTTGAAATTGAATTATTCATGAACTGTAACAACATTGATATTTTATGTATTACAGAACATTGGTTAAAAAGCCATCAGTTCATGTTTAATTTCAGTAATCACCAGGTTGGTAGTTCATTCAGCAGAGAAAATGCAATACATGGTGGCTCATTAATACTGTTAACTAAACAATTTAAATTCAAAGAACGTAAGGATATTGTAAGCCTATCTGTTGAGCGGACTATAGAAATAGCTTGTGTGGAGTTGGAGCGGCTAGTTGTATTGAGCGTGTACCGGCCTCCATCATCGATTTATGATTGCTTTGAGAGTATCATGGATGATGTGTTACAAAAGCTTGGAAAATTAGGAAAAAAATTAATTGTATGTGGTGATTTTAATGTTAATTTATTAGAAGACTCATCAATGAGCCTAAAAATTCAAAATTTATTTCAGTCATATAACCTTAATAATTTATTTTTGGAGCCTACTAGAATAACCGCCACATCAGGTACATGTTTAGATAATATATTTACTGACATATTACCAATTAATAAAAAAATTATAAGTCAACTGGATTCTGACCACTGTGGACAGCTGATTACATTTAGTAAACAAGATAAGAAAGTGACTAAGAGAGATATCACTGTAGTGCCAAAAACTGCAGGTCGCTTGGAGAGTTTTAAAAACAAACTTAATAGTAAATTACCCTACTTGCCTTATTGTGATGATCCTAATGAACTGTACAATTCCTTTTTTGCCATGTATTGTACAGAATTTAACTCAACTTTTATAACAAAGCAGATCTCAGTTGATGGTTCTGCAACTTTCAGTGAATGGGCAACTAAAGGGATATTTAAGAGTAGAATTAAACTCTTTGAACTGTATGAAGAAAGAAATTATAATAAAAGTAAAGAATTCTATCAATATGTTAAGAACTATTCCAAATTATTTAAACAAGTTTGTAGCGAAGCTAAGTGTCGATATTTAAGCTCTAAAATTAAAAATAGTCAAAATAAAATTAAAGCCACTTGGGAAATTATAAACAATGAGACTGGAAGAGACAAAAAGCGTAGTAGTGACTACAGCCTTAATATTAATAATACTGTTATTAAAAAAGATTTAGAAGTTGCCACAGTTTTTGAAAATTTCTTTGCAGATATTCCAGTCTCAACCACAAAATCTTTAAATTCTTCACCCACTGTTGCCGAGTCCCTATTGAAAGAAAATGTTGATATTTGTAACCATGAGTTTAATTTCGACTATGTTAGTGCTCGAGATATTATTAAAACTTTCAATACACTCAATGTTAAAAAAACTGCTGATCTATGGGGAAATTCCGTAGAGGTTGCAAAATGCATTATCAACACTGTAGCGCCTGAATTAGCAATTATTTTTAATAAATGTATTGACTGTGGTGTAATTCCTGACTTAATGAAGAGTAGTAAAATAATACCTTTGTTTAAATCGGGCAGCACATCAGACCCCACGAACTTTAGACCTATTTCTGTGCTTCCTACTTTTAGTAAAATATTTGAAAAATTGATGCTAGATCAATTGCAAAGACATTTTAATAAACATAAGTTATTAAACAGTAAGCAATTCGGTTTCACAAGGGGTCGCTCGACTTCTGACGCTGGTGTTGAGCTTCTTTCACATATTTTTGAGGCCTGGGAGAAGTCACATGATGCCCTAGGCATTTTTTGTGACTTATCTAAGGCTTTCGATTGTGTTTCTCATGATACATTGGTCAGGAAATTGCATCACTATGGTGTTAGAAACACTGCCTTGGATCTTCTTATTTCTTATTTGGATAATAGGATCCAAAGAGTGGACGTTAACGGCAAGCGATCTCCGGGTTCTATTGTCACTATGGGAGTTCCGCAGGGCTCAATTCTTGGCCCTTTTTTATTTCTCGTATATATTAATGACCTACCTTGCCTTATAAAGAACAGTCATGAAATAGTGTTATTTGCAGATGACACGTCACTTATATTTAAGCTTAAGCGACCACAGACAGTTATTGACGATGTGAATAATGCTCTCTCTAAAATAGTGCATTGGTTTAGTGTTAATAATTTACTTTTAAACGAGAAAAAGACTAAATGTATTAGATTTCTAACACCTAACGTTAAACAGGTGAAAACCAATGTACTAGTAAATGGGACAGAATTGGATCTTGTGGACACCACTGTGTTCTTAGGTATTACTTTGGATTCGAAGCTTCAGTGGGGCCCACATATAACCAAATTGTCGAAGCGGCTAAGTTCTGCAGCCTACGCGGTGTATAAAATCCGTCATTTGACTGATGTAGAAACAGCTCGATTAGTATACTTTAGTTATTTCCATAGTGTAATGTCGTATGGTATTTTGTTGTGGGGAAATGCAGCCGACTTTCAGGCTATATTTGTGCTGCAGAAACGTGCCATTCGAGCAATTTATAACCTAAGTTGTAGGCATTCACTGAGGGATAAATTTAAGGAAATAAACATAATGACAGTCGCGTCTCAATATGTTTATGAGAACCTGATTTATGTGAAAAAGAATATAAATCTATATTCTAAACACAGCGACATTCATAGCTTAAATACTAGAAACAAAGATTTATTTATAGTGCCGAGGACTAGGCTACAAAAAATTAGTAATTCTTTTAAGTGCCAAAGTATACGTTTTTACAACAAACTCCCAAGCCATGTCAAAGAACTGAGCCTCAATAAATTTAAATCATTTATTAAACAGAAACTATGTCAAAAAGGTTTCTATAAAGTTAAAGATTACATAGACGACAAAAAGGCTTGGGACTAATTAAGCTACTCCAATGTACCCCAAGGAACAAACAATTATTTTAGACTATTTTAGACTACACGATACTATATGAGCATATAATTGTTGGATTATTTTATTTGACTGTAAGTCAATTCATTTTAATTTTGTTTTCATTTATTGTTGACATAATCTACTCTTTAAAATGTTTTTATTTTATGAGTTGTATTGCAATTTGTGGTGATGTAAATTATTTTAGCATAATAATATGCACTATTATATAGAATCAAGTTTTTTCAACTGAACAGACAGCTGTGCTGCTGGGGAGTTTGTTGCGCCATTTCTTCTTCCCAGCTTATGCACTAGGAAGTGGTGAAGGGTGGGCGTTTTTGGGGGACTGTCTTATGTAATTTTGACGTTCGAAAAGTGCTGATTTCTCAGCCTAGTTTGAATAAATGACTTTTGAATTTGAATTTGAATTATATCCTAACCCAGGTCAAGGCTTTGTGCCAAAATCCGTTTAGACGTGATTAGGTAACAACCTATTCAGGACTAAACTAACTCTGTCTGTCTGTTCACAGACGGAGTTAGTTCAGTTAGTTAAGTTCGCATGAAAAATATTAGTACGGATGTGATATAAAATGGCCACTCCAGTTGTCGAACATTGGCCTTTTTAAAAGACCGATAAAATAAAAATCCGTAAAGGACTACGCAAGATAAGCTACAATATTGGTGATTGCACTATATTGTTATCAGTGCATCGGAAATTCGGTAGATATGGTTGTCCATCCCCACAATCTAATCCTTTAGTAGCCTTTTACGAAACCAATAGGCAAAACGCTTGCCTTATTTTATCAAACCTTGACTCCATAAAAGGTTGGGCAGAAGTGTAGGGCGAGCCTGAAAACATACTTTTTCTCCCAAATTCATCCAGCTACTTAGTCCCTACGCAGCTACGCCATATTACGAATAAAATATGATAATAATGGGTTTTATAACATTTCTGTTTTATGTGCTTTCAGATTTCCTTCATAACGCTGGCGTTATATATCGAGACTTAAAGCCGGAGAACATTCTTCTCGACTCTGATTGTCACATACGATTGATCGACTTTGGACTCTCTAAGTGGCTCTCCATCGGATCGCGCACCAGCACGCTCTGCGGCACGCTCAAGTATATGGGTGAGTTTCATAGTCGGATTATACTATTATTTTCATGGGTTTTACAGGTGGGAACTAGGCCTCTTGATACTTTCAATGAAAAACGGCGCATAGGGCAATATTGTGCTTACGTGATAGGAACACAAATAGCTGTAAACTTAGTTTTAAATAAGACGCCAAACTAAAACGGTCATTCTCCATTTCAGTGTGGGAGTTGACTAGTTTCATAATTTAAAAATGGCACAGTGCATCGCTCTCTCCGTATCCGTTGCGCGTCTGACACAGAGGAGCCGTCAGTAAGGGAAGCACGTTTGAGTGATTATGTCGATAGTAGCGGCTCGCACTGTAGCGTCGGCCCACTGACGCCGGCAACATGAACGCACGCACTATCGCGTTCGAGCTGTCGATGGAGGGCAGGCAGGTGGACGAGGTGGTGGCCTGCATCTTCCACACGGTGCTGTTCCACCGCTCCAGCGGCAAGTTCACGTACAACAACGAGGAGAGCTACTCCATCCGCACCGTGAGCTACGTGGACGTGGACTGCGACTTCATCGACTTCACGTACGTGTGCTGCGAGTCGGGCGCGCTCGGGCGCAGCGTGCGGCGCGAGATCTCCGACTTCTCGTCGCTGCTGCGCGGCGCCGACGCGTCCGCCGCCCCGCCGCGCGGCTCCATCTCGCTCGAGTTCTTCCAGAAGCGGCGAGCGCGCTGGCCCTTCCAGCCCGAGTGCGTGCCCTGGGAGGTGTGGACCGTGTACTGCGAGCTCACCGAGGCGCGCAACGAGCACGACATGCACAGCAAACACGAGAACGTCGTGGAGATGCTGCAGGACAAGATCGTGTTCATCACCGAGATCATCAACCGGCACGAGTACGTGCCCAAGATGCCGAGCCGCTCTGACGCTGACCTCATCTTCGACACGTCGTACGCCGACATCCAGCCCTACCTGTTCAAGATCCACTACAACCTGTCGGGCGCGCCACCCACGTCCGTCGGCAACACGGTGCGCAAGCTCATACGGGACACGCTCTCTTTGTGATGCACATTGTGTTCAGATATTATATATCAGCGTTGCTCCACGTCGAAGGATTTTATATTTCAACTATGCGTGATACAGACGCCTTGATGTGACCTAACTAACACCAAGTTTTATAATCTTTCGAAGTAAACTAAAAATTATATTCCTGTAGATGGCGGTGCCATCGCCTAACGCGGAACATTATAATTTTACTAAAGATTTAAAATTGAAATGTGTGATTTATTTTTACTATGGACTTGTGTATATAATAATCATAATATGGATGAATTGTTTTAACATTGAAACTGTATTTAACATTTTGACAATACATAACATCTGAATCTAATCTCTGTGTCATTATTGTACTTATGCTTTGTTTGTTGCACAAACGTGTGTCGTAGTTATTGTTGCAATCAATGTTTTGTGTAACTTTTATATCAGCTTTATTACTGACTGTTAGCTTATACTAAACTCTTTTGTGTTTCATATTCGTGTAGGTCTCTATTCTACTAGGAGTTCCTGCTATTCTAAATTAAAATGGTTGAGGTCGTTAATCTTAGTTACAGAGTAATCGAAGTATCGTATGTTTCGCTCATACACTCCCCCTCGCCGGGATGAGCCGAGCCACTAATAGACGTCGTATTTAACTAATAATCTTTTTATGTAATCGAAGATTTTGTCTGTTGTAACGTTAGTTTTAACTTTAGTTGTAATATCAGAGCGATGACTCGGAAGGCTGGTTGATGTGTCCATTCATTTCGTCGTTTATTTAGGCTTTGGATTTGTCTGTTGTTTATTGTTAAGGTTTTTTTATATAGAACGGTTTCTCAAGCATTCACAGAAGTTTGATGTAGACATGATAGTTACCTAGAAATTTGATTGAGTAAGTAATAGTTAGTTTTTTTTATGGATTATAATAAAACACTTGAGTTTTTTTTTTTGATGAGGTGGCACTATTTTTATTCTTGACTACTAACGCTTCTAAGTTTAGTCACACTTTGAGTCACACTGTACTCTTTTAGTATAGTCATTTGACTATTCACTTATATTTAAATGATCGCTTTGTGATATCGCCGAGAATAATCCAGAAATATTTAAAAAAATGTAAAAAAATATATTTGAATTTTGATTACATGTGTGAATCTAGAGAAAATTGAATTATTATATTATAATAGATATTACGACTTAAGTAGTTATATTGTCAGTAATTTTTATGAATGTGTATTATAAATATTGTAAATAGCATTGATAGTGGTCACTTGAGTTGTTCGAATAGTTCAAGCGGTGTGTTGAGAGAGCTTTATCGGTATATAATGTACTAGATGATTAGTGATCGTTCATGTATTATGTAAAAATGTTAGGGTAGGCGCCGTGTGTGGAATGTCTCATGTAGCGTTAAGTGACGGTGAGTTGAATAATCATATTTAAATTGTAACGTCATTTTTATCATCTCCTTCTTCTAATACTTAATTTGCGATCTTTTTACTTTGACAACACTCTGTATAAATGTCTTAATTTATTGTAGCGCGACTCGCAGAGCGTCGTCAAAGAAAAGCGTATGAATCCATGACTTTGCAACAGAACATATTTTAGGATAACTTTTTTCTTTACAACAGTTAATATGTATGTTTTTTTATGCCAGAGTCAATTGCTTTTAGTTCTTTGTTTTCTAGAGGACTGTGAACCGAGTCCATCCATAAATTCTGATTTACTATCCTACCTCATTTTGTGACTCTAGCTTTAGTATCAAGTCTCTTAGGCCTATCTTATCACACTTGTACCTATTACAAAATATTTATCAGAATTGTTCCGTCACCAAAGATGAGGCTGTACATGCTTTACGATCTTATAATTCAAATTCTTTTAAATATTTTACCAATTACGTTAAAAGGTTACTGTTTACGTGCAATGCTGATATTTTAATAATGGTAACATTGAATAAGGAAAAATAATCGTGATAAATATCGACAATGCATGTGTAACAATATCTTTTACTCAAAGATTTATTATGATATCCATTTGTAATTTTCATATCAGTGAGTACCTTAAAATTTTAATGATTTCTAAAGGTTTACAAACAAAACCCTGGTGATAACGACAATATATTTTATTCTATTGATACCTTGACGGTGTGCCTCGTATAGAGTAAGTGTGGTATGTCGAGCACATTGTAAAATATTATATCATTGCACTCGCTATGGCCTTATTTAAAAAAGATGTTTTAGAACTATAAAATTCACGAATCGCGTGTAATAACGGCTGTTACATATTAGAGTTTATGATAAATGAAACAGGAAGTATATATGTTGTGATGTATAAGTTCAAAAAAAAATTAAGCTAAAATCTTAGTCTTGTGATATAATTTATATATAAGTGAATAAATGATGAAGTATTTATTTTTGTTTTCTTTGTTTTTTAATACCAGCTGTAACAAATTTTATACTTTTGAAGTTATCGAATCAATGTATCGTATAATCGCAGACATTAGTAGACGTTTTATGTAACATATAATCGAAGACATTAGTGTACGTTTTATGTAATATATAATCGAAGACATTAGTAGAAGTTTTTAGAAGACTGTTTCCAAATCGGTTCCGTAAAAAAATCATAGTCAGTCTTGCCTGCCCTTTCTAGAGCCTCTAAACTGAAAACACACACTATATGAAAGAAAAACTTACATATAATTTAGTAGATCTCACAACTGAGAAATAAACCATAACAAGCACACAACACAGCAGATGCTTCAAAGTAAGATTTATTACAACTTGCATAACATTTAAAGTCTGCTGCTGCTAGCATTTGAAAAGAAATATCATTTGAAAAGAAAAAAAAAAACTTACACGCATTCAATCGAATCGCGAGCGCTTATCTAACTTCGATGTGCACTGCACAAGGTTTAAATTAGAATAACTAGGCTTGCTGGCACTCAAATCATTATACACGTTTAGCGCTAAACGAATAAGAAACATCGTTCTGTTTATGTCAATCGTTTGAAGATGAAAGAGACAGAATTATGTTTTAAATATGATTAGCGTGTATTTAGTGATTCGTGGTGCTAGTGGGACTTAATGCGCGTTTATGGAGTTTCCCTTTATTCGTGTTCTGCTGTTTCGGAAAGTGAAAGACGAGAGGACTTCGTGTGCTACACGTCATCAAGGAGTTCCTTCCATAGAAAAGTAATTATTAAAATTATTTTATTAATTATATATATTGTATTTAGGCGTGAATGGAGGAATGACTGCTGCGTAGAGCACAAGAAGTGTGAATGATTTTGAAACAGCTTGAAGGAATATTGGTATTTTGGTATTTGTTGCAGCTATTTATTTGTACCATATGTGATTTCGTTTGGTTACCTAAACTAAAAAAAATATATTATAGAAAATGTATAAACTTTCTAAACAAGGTCAAATTAAATTTACTGGCGAAACTTTAGATATTGATTGTCCCATAGCGTCTGTGACGTTTCACTAGTTAATTATAGCAGTAGAGCAGTGATAGTCTAGTGGTGTGACCGTCAGACTGCCAAGTCATAGATCTCGAGTTCGAACCCAAGGCATGCACCTCTGGCTTTTCGGATTCATGTACGTATTGTATAATTATCACTTGCTTCAAAAACGGTAAAGGAAAACGTCGTGAGGAAACCGAAGAGGTATTTCTCGATGGAATGTGAAGCCAAGTCAGAGGCCCATGGGTGGCTTTAAAACTCTGACACCAGGTTAGTCTCTAACCATAGGAAAAGCAGAAAACTAGTTACAAGGTTGCCTGGAAGAGATCGCAGAAAGCGATAAGGCCGCCCATTGTATGTTTTGTAGTGTTAAATTTATTATTTACAATGTATTTTCTGGTGTACAATAAAGTATATATAAATAAAAGTTAATTTAATTTGACCTTGCATACCCTTGCATATAGTAGACAATACATAATAATTGATGCACTAATACTGACTATTTTTTTTTTATAATGATTTACTTATTTATTGTTGACAGCCCCTGAGATCTTGACCCGCGAGCCCTACGGACATGCTGTGGACTGGTGGTCGCTGGGAGTCCTTACCTGCCGTATGCTGACTGATGAGGTATTTTTAATAATGATATTATGCCATAGTTCTAGATAGGGATACAATCGCGAAAAATGGCTTGAGATATCGAGACATTTTTACAGATTCGATCTCGTGGTAAGACAATCTTGTTTTTGAAATCTCACTGTGCGTGATGCGTCTGCGCTGATTTGTTGCGGTACGTATGCGAGGTGCTTATGATTATTACTTAAATCATCGAATTTTTTTTTGTTTCGAATTCAATTTTTTTTTTTCTGTTTACAAAATATTACACCAATAGCATAAGTAGGCATAGTTTACACTTTCGTTAAGATTAAGCATACCTAATTTTTTTTTCTGAGCGCGTTATTTAAAAAAAAAAAGTAGGTAAAATCTCGATCTCGTTCTCGCCAGATTGCCGAGCAAAATCTGGAATTTCCAGCACGCGAGATTGCATTCCCTATTTCTAGGTAACCCGTCCACTAAAGCCACCCTCACGCATAGCCCAATATCTTTTATTTTCTTCCGTAATCTGCAATAGTCCTGCACTAACCGCGGATTGTCGTTGGGTGCACTTGCATAGAGCATACAGGCATAATCGTTGGTTAGTGCCTAATTTAGTCCCAGGTAGACTCAATTTACACTGATTTCAGCAGTGCGTTCGACAAGGTGGACCATAAAAACCTCTTAGAGAAGCTTGAAGGTTTCGGCATAATTGGTCAGTTGCTTCTTTAGTGTAAATTGTATCTCACAGAAAGAAAACAAAGAGTGGTTGCAAAAATGTCTGGCTTTATAAAAAAGAATATGTCGGGATTTCCAGTCTATGTCTACCCTAAAGATGCTCTTCAATACTCTTGTAAGAAGTCTACTGGACTATGCATCTCCAGTTTGGAAACTCTCCTACTTAGCGTGTTCACGTAAACAGGATTGAACGTATCCAAAGTAGTTTCACCAGGTCGCTACGTTTTAGAAGCTCTATCTGTCCACGAGATTCTTCTTATGGTCAAAGGCTCAGTCATTTTAAAATAAGTTCTCTTGTACACAGGGACTGAATTACCCAAAAATTTAGGTACCTTTAAATTTCAGTATGACGTCATACCGTTAAATAAGGGTTACCAAAATATTTCGATACCGTTCTTCTTTTTAGTACTTAGCGGAATTTTCAGGTTGGAAATGCATACCGGTATATTTCGGTAGAAGTACTAAGATACACAAGTTCTAACGTGTTCGAACCCCCGCGCACCCGCGCCGCGCCGTCTTGTTTTTCGGTACCGAAATCGTGTAAAGGTTTAAAAAGGTATCGGTATAGCTCAACCCTTATTTTAAACTGGTATCGGTAGGTATATTTTTGAGGTATCTTGTTCCTGATCTTTTGGCGGAATTAAGTATAGCTGTACCTCGACAGAAAAGCATTAGATCTGGTCGCGAGACCATTACCTTTGCCACAACTGCAAGTCGTACTAACATTGGTGCGGTGCTGCACCCATGAACCGTCTAATGGGAAACTTGATATCGCTACACGAACCAATAGCATCGACATCTTTTCTAACCCTTTCCGTCAATTCCGTACGAGACTTTTAACCAGATCGGATTCTCAAGACATCTGTGCTACACGAGCCGCCTATTAATAATATTGTATCTACTTCCATTTCCTTCTTTTTAGGGTTCCGTACCTCAAAAGGAAAAAACGGAACCGTTATAGGATCACTTCGTTGTGCGTGGTCCGACACGCATTTGGCCGGTTTTTGTTATTTAGTTAATATTTCTGAACATAGCTCTTTTTTGCTTTATTTTGTAACTTGCTACGAATAGACTTTCATTCTTCGTAGATAACTTGTAACTAATTCAACTATAAAACGTCCTATAATCATTAAATTCTCTGTCAGTGCGATGCACTTCTGTACGTGACGAATTCACAATACCTAAAACTATATGTGATTTTTGTTTGTGTATGTTTTAGTAAGTCGTTGAAGTGCCATATCAATAAAGAAATAATTTCATTAAAAGTTCTACTCTACTGTAGTCTAACAGGACTCTGCGAGTTGGCTTCGACATTTGAAACGCCTTCCAAAGGTCGGGCACCCCAGGGTCCCGAGAAATGTCAAGCACATAAAAATAATTATAAATATATTAGAATCGGATAATATTTTTCATTATGCGAAATAGAAATAGTGCTTTATGCACAAACGTCTGCTTCGCGTCGTTGCGTTCGAGCAGTCTAATCTGTCAAAAATACCTTTTTTATATTTTTCATAAATTTTCGACACTGTCGCTGAGATGAGATAGCGACTAGATTTTGAACGTGTTTATTGATTATAATTCTATAAATGAATATTCGATACGAGGGCGACACTGAAAGTTTTTAGAACCATAACTTGTAAACGTTAAAATAAAAAAAATAGTTCAAATTTTGAAAATGGAACTCTTTGCCATTATTATTGTGTAGTATGTATTTTATATTTGTCATTTGTTTACGATTTGGCGGCAAATTGAAATTTTTCTGTCACGTCCGCGTCAGCATGAATTAATGCGAGAAAATTTTCGTACAATGATTTTTTATGTCATTTAAGTCAACAAGATCGTCTGGTTTAATGAGTTTAAATGTGGTCGCACCAATCTCACCGATGATCTGCGCGAGGGACGGCCTTTTACGGCGACGACTGAAGATAACATCAGTGTTGTGCGGCGTATGATAGAGACTGACAAAAGAGTGACTTATCAGCAGATTCGGACACGCTTAGGTATCGGTATGAGTCAAGTGCACAAAATCCTCCATGAACATTTAGCGGTCAGGAAGCTTTGTCCCCGGTGGATACCTCATAATTTGACAGAGGCCCAAGAACTCCGTCGTGTTGATTGGTGTCGTGAAATGGTTCAAAGATTTAACGGAGGTGACTCAAATGCTGTATTCGACATACTTATGGGTGACGAAACGTGGATTTATTGTTATGATCCTGAAACTAAGAGACAGTCTGTTGTCTGGGTGTTTCCTTCCGACCAGCCAACTAAAGTGAAGAGAGGTCGAAGCGTGGGAAAAAGATGGTGGCATCAAGGTGGCATCGTTCTTCGGAAGGACAGGTCATTACGCAACAATTGTTTTAGAGGATCAAAAAACAGTTACTGCAGAGTGGTACACTAACAATTGTTTGCCACTTGTCTTGGAAAAAGTTCGCGAGAAACGACCTCTCAGTAGGACCCTCCTTCACCACGACAATGCCTCGTCGCACACCGCCAAGCAAACAATCGACTACTTGGCGACGTCAGACGTGGAATTACTGGGTCACCCGCCCTATAGCCCCGACCTCGCACCTTGCGATTTTTATTTATATCCGAAAATAAAAGAAAATTTCGAGGAAAATGTTTTATGGATGCCGAGGAAGCAGTGGCTGCGTTTCAAAATACCGTCGAAGTGACCCCTAAGGACGAGTGGGCTTTTCTCAATGGTTCCACCGGATGCAGCGATGTATTGATGTAAATGGACACTATTTTGAAAAGATATAATAAAACGAATAACTTGCTATACGTAAATTCAGATAAATAACAGCGTTCCAAGCTAAAAATAATCAATAACAAGGATTTTGAATAACCATTTGTTTAGTTATGTTGTTACTTCAGAGCATTGATGTAAATCATCGATGCTTCAGAGATATTGATATATTCATCATTAACTCAATTACAAAAAATACAATTATGGCAATCAGAATGCATAGTGTCAAAGATCCACACTAAACACGCAGATTTGTAAGATTTGGCTTGTTACCAATAGGTTATCTACAGTTCCATACGATGATAATCACGCGGCAAGAAGTTCTCGCTGAGGCTCTTTAGACGCATAAAAGTAGGTACCTACCGATTAGTATTAGTGATAAAACGGATACTCGTTTGTCTGGATATGGATGTAAGCAAATTTAAATTTAGTTAGGTCTTATGTTATCTAAAGATAGGTAGGTAAATATTAATTTATACAAAATACAGGGTGCTGACACCCTGTATTTTGTATAAATTAATATTTACCGACACCGGCGCGAAAAGAAAAAAAAAATCTGCTGTTCCATACATTTTGACCGCGTAGGTATTGCACTTTTCTATGAAATAGCTGATTTTTTTTGTAAAAACTGACGGGTTCAGAATCATGTACTGAATCCATGGTATCAGTTTTCGCGTCGATGTCCCTGACACCCTGTATTTTGTATAAATTAATTCTCAAACTCAAACTCAAAGCATTTATTTCAATTAAACCATTTACAGGCACTTTTGAATTGTCAAATAGTCGCGTCAGTTAGTCAGATAGTTGAAGCTAGTTGCCCATTCCAAAACGTAGATCTTTATGGAGAAGAACGGGCAAGAAACTCCAAGGACACTCTTTTAAATATAGAAAATTACAAAATCCTGGGTACATTATTCTTGTTGCTTCTATATGTGAGAACAATGTACAAAAAATAATCAAAACAATTCAAAATATAAGATTAAAAATAAGCCATGGCAGATAAGAGATGACCAGTCACAACTGACGGCGCCCGTTCACGAACATGACGCATGGATCAGCACCATCCAGCTCAACCATTTTGTAGGGAACCGAATGATCTAACACACTCGCCACCATCAGCGAGACATTTAAGTGAGCATGACATACTCTCAACTGCCATGCTCTTTCAAGTCAACATACATCTTAATAACATTAAAACGGCTCCATGGTACTCACATTTACAAAAATTTAAAAAATGCTTCTATTATACAAAACAAATTTGCAATGTATTTGAGAGATTAATAGAATGTTACTACCAAAAAGAAAGAAAATCATTATCCATTGGAGTATTCAACAATTAAAACTTGTTTTAAATAAAAAATAAACATTAAGTTTGTAATGTCAGAGAAATAAAAAGGGGAAGCAACTCTTCCAAACATTTTTTTTTTTTTTTTTTAACTAGTGAGCCCAAGTGGCTGTGGAGCAGGACCAGCATTAAATAATTAATATTTACCTACCAGTATAAAAACCAGACCAATGATAAAAAAACCTTTATTTTTGTGGTTCGAGTTTAAAAACATGTAAACAATTAGAAGCTAAGAAGGTACCTAAATTAAATCATTGGGTAACTTGCTGTGAGGTGAGTATCCCCAACGATACATATGTTGAAAAATTTGAAATTTTTTACAGCCGCCATCTTGGATTCATATTTTGACTTCACTATCGGCTTTAGCACCCTCGAAAACTATGAAAACGACACACATGACGAAAAATTAGGTTTTTTTTTGCAGCCGCCATCTTGGAATTATATTTTGACTTAACTATGAAATTGTTTATTCTGTAAATAGGATATCGGAATAACTGACATTACTATTTTTGCAATACCTATAATGCACTTGAAAAGAAGACACAAAAAAATCAATACCTATTACATATGAATTTTAGAATCATCCCTTTTTTTACCCCTTTGGGGGATGATTTTACAAAAACGCTGCAATGTGTAATTCTTTATTTCTTATTAAAAGCATAAATTTGAATTATCCATGTATCTAACTTAAGAAATGCTAAATTTCCCATACAAATTTTCATCCCCTATATCACCCCCTCTAAGATTATTTTTGAGGCAAAAAGTACCATATGTCCTTCTCCAGAATACCATCCATCTCCTTGCCAAATTTTATCGAAATCCGTTCAGTGGTTTAGCTGTAAAAAGGTGACAGACACAGAGTTACTTTCGAATTTATAATATTAGTATAATATGGATTGCATAGTATAAAATGAAGTCGCTTCCGCTGTCTGTTCGCTTAGATCTTTTAAACTACTCAACGGATTTTAATGCAGTTTAGCAGCAATAGATAGAGTGATTCAAGAGGAAGGTTTATACGAGTATGTATAATACATACCCGTGCGAATCCGGGGCGGGTTGCTAGAATTATATAAGTTGGGATGAATTGCAATTATAACACAGCATTTGATGTTGTAACCGTTTTACATCTAAAACGAAATATTCGGTGTTATGATATTAATTATTGCATTTCATCATTAATATTTTAGTTCAGTAGTTAGCCATATTTCATATTTCCAAATGAATCAAAACAGCGAATTATTTGATAATGTCTATTTGCGACGTGGCCCACTTTCAGAAAGCGCAGGCCACATGAACGAAGCTAAGTTCGTTATGCTTTCTTCCGCGTTTTTTCATACTTCGATACACACCGCGTACTAAGCGAAACGAAGCTAAGTTCGTTTAGCTTCGCTCGTCGCTTAACACATCTATATTATATAAAAATCAATTGCTGTTCGTTTGTCTCGCTGAAACTCGAGAAGGGCTGGGCTGATTTAGCTGATTTTGGTTTTGAAATGTTTGTCGTAGTCCAGGGAAGGTTAAAGGCTTGTGCAGACCAGCGCGACTTGTCGCGCGACGCGACACCGGTTATTGTTATACTGTGAAGTTTTCTTAGAAATTGTATTGTTTGTGTCGCGTCGCGCGACAAGTCGCGTCTGCACAAGCCTTTAAACGGTGACGGTAGGTAGGGTTTAGTGCTACCCGTGCGAAGTCGGGCCGGGTAAAGCTAGTTTATAATATTTATAATCGTATAGTTTAGTTTAGTTTTTTTTTTAAAGTAAAGCATCGTAATATTGTAATTACGAGTATAACGTATTCATATAATTGATACGTACCTGCCTCGTTGGTCTAGTGGCCGCAAGCGCTACTGCTGAACATGGTCCTGGGTTCGATTCCCAGGTTGGGCAAAGTGCTATTGGAATTTTCTATATGGTCGGTCAGCAGCTCCGAGTATAGATTTGTGCCCGGTTGATGGCAATAGGCTAGCCCGCTATTACATGGGAATTAAACATAACTAGCGAAATGTGGGTGTACCTACTAAACGTACACCTCTGTCCAACCCTTCGCGGAAACAAGGCGTGATGTTATATTATGTCATAATTCAAACTGAGTTTGTCTATAGCTATACTCCATTTGACATAAGTATAGACATTTAACTAAAACTTAACCTTTTTACAGTCCGTTCAACCAATTTTGACTTCTATTGCGTTGGAGACATGACAAATGGCAGCTGCAGTAAACAGTTGGTATTGTAACCATTTTTTTGCTTTTAGTGTGGTATAGAAGTCAGAATCGGTTGAACGGACTGTCAAAAGGTTTGTTTAAATGTCAAATGTTTTTTCAAATGGAGTATAGCCGTCTACTGGAGATACTGACCATATTATTAGTATTCTGATCATAGAAAGCCTAGACTGATATGAACTCGGTTCAAGTTCAACCTATTGTTAAGGTTATTGTTGACTTGTGGGTGTTTGTTTTGTTTGAAGCCCTAATCAGTCATGGTAATAGGTCAGTTAGGTTATAAGGATAGTGTTGATTTGATTTATATCAACATAATCTGGGTTCATAACCAAAAAACAAAATATTAACTACCTACATATTATTTATAGTCATGTTTATTTGCCTCTGCTGATATTGCAGCCTGGGTAACCAAGAGGGTTGATTGCAAGAAGGAGCTAAGTACTAGTAATAGTAATGCAGTTAACTGCATGATGCTGAGAGCAGTGGTAACGGCCCTAACTTACGAGTTATTATAGGTCGTGGGTTCGAACCCAGGCAGGCGCTTTAGTTTGTGTAAATCATTTTATCACCACTGCTCTCAAAACGGTGAAGGAAAACATCTTGACGAAACCGGGACATGCGTCCTCGAACCAAAAATTCGGTAACATGTGACATTTACCAACCCGCACTAGGTCCTCGTGGTAGTTTACACCCCACTCCCTCTCGAAGAGCCTGTGTCCCAGCATTGGGAAAATTATAGGCTGCTTATGCACGACGCATTAAGTCTTACTACTGACGTGCGATTGATCGTACGCACAATTTATTCCCAAGGTGCATCATGCTAGTAGAAATAAAAATACTCATAATTATAAAAACATATTTTATTACTTATAGTACCGGAAATTCGATAATTTACTTTGACAAATAATAATTACAACGTAGGTAATTTTTCGGTTCGGCTATTTAAATAGTCTCTAGAGCTAATGAATAGTCGGAGATATTCACGCACTCGGCGCGTTGCGTCGTGTACACTCAGTCACACTCACTCGGCACTCGCGTGCACTCACGCACGCACTGCAGCGGGGCGGGCCGCCGGGCGGGAGGGGCGGGGGGCGCGTGTCGAGGGTCGTCGACACACGCCCGCCGCTGCACGCCACCACACTACTTATCTAAGATGAGGAAGAGCCCTTTTCTTCGGATGAGTTTTCTTTCGATTCTCCGCTCTCCTTGCTCTCTTCCGAGCTTGAGTTTTCAGTTGGGGCGTCGCCTTGTGGTTTTTCTTTCTCTTCAGGTTTAGCCGGGGCTGCATCGATCTTCTTAGGCTCTTTGTCCTCAACCGTTGGCTTCTCAACCTTTGGCTCCTCGGCCGTGGACGTGACTGCAGGCTCTACTTTACCGACGGACTCTACAATAGGCTCTGCGGCTGCAGCAATTTCGCTGGATTTTGATTCCTTCTTTTCGGCCTCGTCCTTCACCTCTTTGGGGCTTTCTGCTTCTTTGGTGATTTCGGAAGGTTGAGCCTCTTGTTTGGGTTCTTCGGCAGGCACAGCTTTGCTCTCGGCAGCGGCCTCAGAATTGCTCTCCACAGCAGGTTCAGGTTTGATCTCCGCAACGGCCTCAGGTTTGATCTCAGCAGCAGGCTCTGGTTTGCTCTCCGCAGCAGGCTCAGATTTTCTTTCTGCAACAGGCTCAGGTTTGCTCTCAACAGTAGGTTCAGGTTTGTCCTCAGCTGCAACAACCAGTTTGCCATCGACAGTATTGCGGACTACGCGCAGGCTGTCTTCAGATGCAGGACTCTCTCCTGATTTGGGTGCATCAGGAGTTGCGTCAGAGGCGGGTTCTGGAAACTTAACTTCGACTTTAGGTTCATCAGCTTTGCTTACTTCAGATTTAGCAGACTCTTCTGCGGGAGCTGATTCAGGCGTTTTAGGTTCTGATTCAACTGCAGCGACTGGAACCTCAGGCAAATCAATTTTCTTTTCTGGCATGGCAATAATAACGTCAGGCATCATAACATCGTCAGCGATTTTAGCGTCATTTTTCACTGCGTTAACTACATCAATGCTTTCATCGGGCAGCGCTGCTGACTTAGCAGATGCATCCTTAGGTACCTCATTTACTAGTGCAGGCACTTCAGCCGCTTTTGGTTCCTCCGCTGGTTTGGCTTCAGGCTCAGCAGCTTTCTCTTCTGTTTTAGACTCTGCAACCTCGCTGGTTTCAGGCTTCTTCTCAGGTTCAGGTTCTGCCGATTTGGATTCTGGTACAACTTCTTCGCTTTTAACTTCCGAGGCCTTTTCAGGTACTTCTGGTTTAATTTCGGGTTTGATTTCTTCTACAGGTGCAGCTTTAGCTTCTGGTTGCTTTGCAGGTTCCTTCAACTCGGGTACTTCCTCAGCTTTTTTTTCATCAACTGGAGCTGGTTGATCGTTGACGACCTCCTCCAATTTAGCGGCCGCGACAGGTGGGGGTGGTGCACCGACATCGGGCTTTTCCTCGGCTACTGGCATTGCCAGAGCCACAGCCGCGAAGGCCAAGCAAACTAGTAAGACCTTCATCCTGGAAAGACAAAAACGTACAATTAGCGGTCTGGCAAAATAATGATAGAGATTATTATGGATTCAAATGCACGTCTGCAAGTCGTGAGCGCGGTAAGGCCAATGTTACACGCCGGCCGGCTTCGATGTTTCGCAGCAATTTTCCTATTAAGGCTGAATCATCTAAGGGCCCGATACGCTGGGGAACGGATACCTATCTTCGAATCGTCTCGAATTAATGTCGATGTGCATAAGTAGGATGTAAACTATTTATAAAATAGGCTATGATATGATAAAGAGCTTTCAAAAGAACTTTCTCATGCGCACCAAACGCTATGAGAGACTGGAATGAGTTCATTTAAAGTACATATATTATAATAAAAGTTTTTTTTATGTCAGCCAGCATCCGTGACTGCTCCTACAGTGACTTGTATTCGCATATAATTGTAGTACTGAATGAAAGATGTAGGTATTTTTTGCTAGCCTCTCCGGGAGGGCTCATCTATTTTCCATTAGCTAGGAAGGTCGTTTACCCCGGCGAGGTCTATTTTTAGCCTGCACTAGCTGAAGGTAGGGCATTAAGGCGATATCCCAGGTCCTGCTGGAATGCGGTCTGGCGCCGTACTACAAATAGATAACAACCTGCGATGGGAATAATCATCTTAAAATAGCCTAGTATTAGTTACCATACAGCCTACCATTAACTTCAACATGCAATCATTATACAGACATTCTTGAACATTTTTTTTGTATCTCAATTAAGACTGGGGACTTGAATTGGTTGCAAATGATTTTCATAAGCGAAAATTACGTAAAAAAGGAGACAATATACTATTTAACATTTTATTAGTTATAATATATGTATTGCACATGATGGACACTTCCTAGTGCGTGCTCAGAACTACGCAGGATGCGAAACGCGCGTTAGAAATATGGATGATCCTGCCAGACGTCGGCAACGCATTATCTGAATTTTAATTGGCTCATTGAATTGAATCGCCAACTAGAATGCAATACGTGGCATCGTATGAATGATTCACACGCATACGCACTTGTCTCCCCACGTTTTAATCGACCTCGCATCAGCCTGATATTTATAGTTTTAGAAAAACATTCGCTTGGAAATTCACGCTATTTAAATTGCGGTCAGTCTATGCGTTACTCGTCAGTCACCGTCTGCAGTGTCTAGAATTTGAATGGTGTTATAAAAAACTACCAGACGCCATCTGGACAGACCATCTTGTTGTCAGACGACAGACGAGTGAACATATTATTGAGTCGCGTGTTCTTTTTATGATATGTGAAATGCAAAAGTAGCCAAAAAGCTTGGTTCCAACCTACGTTACGTTTCCGGTTTTCGTTTTTCCTATAATGCGAAGCCGAGTGTTTCGATTTTTTTTCATCTGTAGCAGGTCAAGATGACCATTTCAGGTGAATCTTTACGTGTAGTTGCACAAGTCAAGTTCAATACGTAACGAGAACCCGTTCTATAAGTTCTCGGTTACCGGTTATTACGCGGCGCCGTTCTTACTTCATTTTATAAACGACGCGACGAGCAGTTTGTGACTTTTTGTTTATCAGTCCTCCGGTGTATTCAATGAGTAAAAAATATTTACAAGCCTTCCTTTGGCTTGCCGTTGTATCGTTATAGGTATCTACATATATGGTTGAAAAATTTAAATGAAAGTCCATAGCAGTCAATTATCTAATCAGTATTTTAATTGATGCCGATGTGATCATTTAATGTCATTTAATACTGAGCTTTTTGATTTTAGTCTAGATCATTTTGCCGGGAAGTATGGCAGAAAAAAGGGGAGGCCTATACCCAGCAGTGGGTAATTCCGAGCTGAAATTGAAATTGGCAATTTATTATTGTGTCTTGTTTCCAAAAAAGGATGACAGGAAATGCTTCAGTAATACCCACTGTCGTTCCAGTAACATCCAGAAAAGTTATAATAAGAGTAACGAGTACCTATGTTACTGAGACAAAAAAACCCTTGCAGGCAAAAATTTTAAATAAGCAGATAAAAAAAAATGTTGCGGCCATCAATTTCATGAAACTGGTTCGCTCAATAAACCGATGAACCTTACGCGGGCGTTGCTCTGCAGCCCTGCGCTGTTGGCATCTGATTACACGTAATTTAGTATTATTACTGCTACACTGATCGTTATCGACCATCTTGAGTTTTGTGGCACTCAAATCGAAAATATAACCATCTGTAATTTTTCTCGGAAAAATACGGCAGCATGAAAAAGGCTTTGTTTTCTTAAGGGATCGGACAAACAAAGAGAGACAGAATTAGGCGTACCTAATACTGAAGCACATTAGTGCCGCGACACGTACAAAGTGACGTACATTACGTTCACATCGCAGTTTGCGTTAACATGCTTTATGTATGCGTTTGTTCGCTGAGTTATTTTCTGGAAGGATATCCTCGGCGGCTGAGGGCAAGGATTGTCGCCCTCCCACTCGACGCGGCAATCTTTCAATTGAAGCCCAGCGCATGCTCGCTCATTGGCGCAATGAAAAAATTTGCCTGCCTGTAGGCACGCAGTATGTAGCACGACCTGATGCTTCCAACAACTCCAGACATTTTTTTTTAAGTACATTGATGCAACATGATTGCAGTTACTTTTAATGGGCTGTAGTTGGGCGCCTGAGAACTTGACTGCGTCATTTTGTTTTGTTTTGTCTTTAGAAGCTTCTTGAGACAGAATTTCATGCGAAGCGTTTCAGCTCCTTTAATGCATCGATTAGTCTGCTATCTGTATTAAGTTTTTCTCTGTTTAACCTAATTCTGTAGGCCTTGTGTACTCCATTTATTATATTGTATCAGAACTTGTCACAGTTACAACATAATGACAATGTTACGCCTGACCGAGCTTATTTACGAAATGCACATATTTTAACGCCGATCACCTTATTCGAGCGTAACAGATGAAAATTTATTATTTTGAACTTTATAAAGACATTCAGACGTAAAAATGTAACTGTTGTCATTTGTTATTGTCAGGTCTGAATAAGTCATGTACAAATCGACCCGATACGCTTTCGTGTCTATTTTGCCAATAAATATGATACAATTTGACATTTCCTAAAAATCGTCATTTGTCAGTGCAATCAATGACTTTATTTCAGAATGTTGCTGGTTAGTAAAAAAATTACAAAAAATTAAAAAAAAAATTGTTTCATGCGTGCATCTATCGTGTGTATTGCAAAGTACAGTAATCAACATTATAATATGTTGCATCAGTAGTATTTTCTACGAGTAGTGATGTTTCATCAAAATGTTACAAGGACTCCGTAATGTGCACCGTAATTACTTAGGCACACCATAATAACCCCGTTTTCTTTATCTACCAAGTGAATCATATGATTTTTTGCCGATGATAATAATTTAAGTTTATTCTTCTAACGCTATGCTCTAGGTCTTGACCTTTCCGTAGCTTTAGCAAAATGTACGACAGCGGAAATTTTTGTAGATTTTAAGACCTAATTAGTATTTGAATATTTTATTAAAATTGCATTTATAGCTCATCGTAACTTATTTTAAATGACAGTTGAATAACCAGTTGCAGTATTTATGTATTTAGTTATAATAGAGGTGCATGCATTAGGCTAGAGAAGCATGTTTAATAAAAAGCGTTGGCTATGAATACAAAGGGCGTTAATACATAATAGTACACGCGTTGTTAGAAATGTAATTTTCATATGGCGTTGCAGCATAATGTGCTGGAATCGTGACCATTTGTTGATCCAATTACGTGTTTACCGCGTCGCGGACAGTGTGAGATCTAGCCAATCAACGTGTCATAATAAAATCTTCGCAACACCTAACATCGGCCATGTAGAACACGTATTCTGAGGTAATTTACATTATCTCACATATAAACTATAATCATAAATGGGTATATCATTACCACATTTATGATACAATAACACTCATTGCTTTTGTTTTAACTATCGTTTACAGCTGAAGAATGGTCGAAACATTCATTGAATTTGAAGTTATAAAATGATAATAAGGTGTCATCACCCGAATGTACCCGCTGTTATTTAGGTCCTTTGAAATATTCCATTGCAGCGGATTGAGTAATGTTCACGTTTTATTAAAGGTTAATGTTGCAGTCCCATTCTTCGCGCAGGGCCAGGCACACTTGTCCAGGTGGCTCTCGATAAAATGCCGAGATGATGTCCACTGCGCTTACTAAATTCCAAAAACAGGTTTAACATTCTTCAGATGGTAACTGTGATTATTGGGAAATCTATTGAAATTAATTTCCATTAACCGTGTGTGGTGTGTTGCAATAGTATAAATAAAACATACCAGTTCATAGTCAATTATTTACAAATGTTAAATATTATTATGCTCCAAGTACAATAAAATAAACTGAACAGGTATATTTAAAAGGGAAATCTTTCTTTTTGGCTTCTCCGTGGTTTGAAACGAGAGCTGATCGACCTAGACGATATTTTTTTCGAACCACGTTTCGCGCTTTCTACAAAAAATGACCTGGTCTAGTAGTCTAGTACTAGCTAGTTTATTTGATAGCCCACTTTCTATCCTACCTATGCAATTGTTAGGAATTTTTAATCGTACTAGATTGGTCGGATAAGTGTTATTGTGTGGTTGTCAGCGAAGCTGCGATGCATTATGAAACTCATTGGTACGTGCGCGTTGTGAAACCACGACCCACGGCCCACGGTTCATTGTCGACATATTGAGAGTACAGATCGATCCTATCCGGTCCACAATAACATCTCACTCGCATAAATCAAATACGCCGATGTGACAATGGCTTATGATGGATTGTTTTGCTGCAAAGCCTATGGTGCAATCCATGTAAAGTTTGGAATTGCCTGACTAAATATAAATGTTAGATATTTACATTTGCATTAACTATAATATAAATGTCAAAAGATTGAATCATGGTTTTAATGAACGTAAGGATGTCAAGTTTTCACTCAATTAATTTCATTTAGCAACGCAGTTTCGAAAATAACAAAACCATATAATTTTGAGTTTTTAGTGCTGTTTATAGCTATTAATGTGGACCATTAGAATTTTGATTAAATGTAGTGCAATTTTATTGTACCTATGCAACACTGAGTGCGGTTTTCGTTCTGAAAATCGTTTCTATTTACGAGAATGACCGACTGGAATTTAAATATTATGTGCGCACATTCAAATGATTACCTTCTACATTAAACGATAAAATATACACCTCTAGCGCCTGCTAACAAGATTTATTATTAATAATAATTATTTATTTATTTATTAATTATGTAGGTTAATTTATATGATTAAGTTAACTGCAGCCTATTTTATTAGTTAAGGTTAAGTGATTTGTATTTATCTTCTAATATATTAAAGTCAAGCTCAAAGGTTTAATGGTACCTTGAGACTATTAAATAGATATCGTATTTTTTATTGCCGTTTTATGGCTACAGTTATATTTTTAACGTTTTTAGTTAACTGTATTAGATGTGTTGTTTCGAAATCGATTTGGTAACATCAAAACAATTGTGTATCTAAACTGAGGCCACATTCTGACCATTTCGGAATTTGAACTTGTGTTAAAATGTTAGAAAAAGCAAAAAGGTGAGCTGCTAGATGAACGGTAAATACTCGGTGGACAGTGCAGTAAAAGAGCAGCTTAGGTCAATGCCAGCGGAAGAACTGAGTTTGACTAACGGCACACTGCGGCTCGAGTTCGAGCAAGTGTGAAATGTCAACAAATCTCCTCATTTCGACTGCGAGCACTTTACCAGTGACTTATCTTGAACCCTGTCTATGTAACATGACATTTTTGGCGGTTTGTCGGACATACACACGTTATGTAACGCCCTCTTAATTATTTAATGTTACATTATGTAAATGATTGCATTTATTTTTAACAAATTGATGTAGTGGAAACACTACTGACACAATAATAGATGCCGTAACAAATTGAATTGAGCTTTTTTGCTTTTATTACTTTTTCAGTTTACTTATCATGTTATTGTTTAAAAAACCGTCTTCCTCTAAGATGTCTTCGCAACCGTGAAGATCACAGTTCTTTATCGGAGAACCATGAAAATGTTGTCTTTTTTATGTTTATGCAAAAGTCTCAAGATTGGCCTTGCCTGTCCAAAATAATTACGTATGCTGCTGCAGACCATTGTGGTGGCTAAATACCCATGATCCGTGGAAATGTTTATCATTATGCTGTATAATTGACGTGACTGGTTACCTTGGGTAGAGTACCTTACTGGTCACTACGCTTTTTGCATAGACCGACTGTTTCTGTATTAGTAGGGTAACAAAGAGCTTCTGCGGATATTTCCATTATCTTGTAATGTATTACAATGGTTGTCTTCCACGGAAATGTACTGCGCAAAATATATCAGTGCTTGCGTCACACTGGGCCACAGGACCGTATGCAAACTGACGCCATGCAGGATTTATGGAGCGCGGATGTGATAGTTTTGCTAACTATTCATGTCATTCGTGTATCCACGGCTTTATCGCCTATTGTTAACTATAATTTCAGAATTGTTCTCTATGAATGAAGGCGCTTGCCATTTTTATCGTCTATTTAACAGAGGCTTAGTACCTAACATCGGTGTTTAAGTTAATATATGCGGAGTTAGTTGGGCAGAAAATTGGGCTCGTGTCATGCCAGCAAAGACATAAAAACGTGTAAAACGGCAATTTTAAATACAATGCCATATACGCACGCCACTAGTATTGTGCGCAGTTTTCCATGTTTTTTATTACTTACAAGTTAATGAATACTATCGTGTCATTTTAATTATTTTTTACTGATCTAAAGTTAGTTTGCACTCGCCCGGGGTGAGTCATGGAAACAATTTGATTTTTTCTGCTTCTCCGCGATAGCTCGACGAGCGGTAGGTTTTATTGGTGAGATGTTTTTATCGTGGTTTTGTTTCGCTCCAGTCAGCTAGCGGGGTCATTAGCTACTCACGACCACCTGTGGCAAATTACTGATTTCGTTGCTGTAATTCTTTAAATTGTTCATCAAGTTTATGGTTCGCTTTATAGTTTTTGCGAATATAAATGCACAGTTTAATTTCGCCTTTGATTGAAGTTTGCCGAAAATACAAAAAAAAAACTATTGTCTATAATTTGAACATTTGGCATCACTGTATGAGTCATTGGGTTTTACTCGAAAAAATGTAAAAAAAATAATAACAACTCACTGCGGCGCACATTAATCAATACTTATTTCATTTCTCGCGAAAATATAGGTATCATTAGTTCCAGTAGGTACTTACTAGGTGTTCTCTGTCTAGGTGTCTATTTTTTTTATAAACAATATTTCACAATTTTTTTTATTTCAAACGTCTAAACACTAACAGTAAAAAGTTATGTTAATATAACTAAACGCCTAATTAATACACAATGTTACTTGTCGGCGACTAAGTAGAAAAGGTGCGAATGTTTCAGGCGTAACCTGATGCCTGCTCATAGGCCTGAAATCGATTCTCCACGCGTTAGTCTCGCCTGAACTGACGGTCCGTGTTTGAACATTCGTTTAGTTTCTTTCAGGAAATTAATAACGAATTTCTAAGTAAACAATTCCCTATGAAAACATATGTTTTTGTGTAATAGAAATTGTGATGAGATTAAACAATTTCAGGAGGCGATATACACTTTTCTGGACCAAAATTTTGGTACCGTGCAGTTTCCTCCAAAATCAAACAAACTTGAAATATTTTCTAACCCTTAAGAATAATAAAAACCTAACATCACAACAACGAGGCTATAAATTTTGTAAACAAATACATAGCGATCGTTAAAGCATAACCGCAAATCGGCCATCTCCGGCTACCGACTACGTCGTTGCATCCATCGCATGCGCATCGCCAGTCTGTCTTGTCTCGCCACTGGGAATAATCCTGGCCATCCTAGCGTGAATTGCGCTACTTGTTTTATTTATTGCCTGGACAGGTTACAACCTGCGCTGCGCTAGAATATAGTGCACTATAGTACATAGAATGCAACTGATCAATTTGAGCTGATTGCCCGAACTCGCGCAAGGTATTACAAACAAATGTTAAGTGCTATTGTTAGTTGAAATATTTGATTTCAAAATGCGAGTTCTGTAATTTCTTTTAACACACCTTCAGTACTAATAGTTAACTAGCTAGCATGTATAAAGTAAAAAGAGGGTTTGTATGCGACGTGCTTTGTCCTATCCCATATCCACCATTTATTTGATACATCCTAGCGTCAACTGTTACTCGATCTATTTACTGCGTAAACAGGTTATTGTTAATGCCAGTATTATACTATTGGAACTAGATCATTGTAATTTTATGCGTTTGAATTAGAGAGTGCAGCGACAAAGGTTTGTTTGGCTGTATGGTGGAGATTTTGTTTAGATATTTATTTTCGTTTTAAAGTTGAATACCTAAACATTTAAGATTTTAAGATAAACAAAATATATGGAGATGAATATAAAGAAAGGTTACTAACACTTTTCAAAATTCTGAATTCCTAAATTCACAAGTTTTCTTAACATTATGCTTGTATACTCACATGAATTTAGATCCTGTAAAAATGTTGAAGGGGCGATGTAATCACTGACACAACTTTATTTTTTAAAAGCTCCAAGTTATTTATGTTAAATGTGCGGTCGCTGTGACGGTCGGCAATGTATTGGTGGTAGTTTGATAATGGCCGTGTTTATATACCGCGTTCGGGAGGCGCGTTGACATAGCCGATGCAAGCAGGCTGCGTATGACCATCTCCACCGATGGAAGCTTCGCTTTTTTAAATATTATCTGCCTTTGTTGTTTTTCAAATATCGAATTATGATAGCTGGATATTTAAATTGATATAAGTATTTAATATTAACACTGCCTGTAATCAATATTTTCAATAAAAGTTAATACCTACTTACCTTTTAATAAAAGTGTCATGGTTGCAGGTAATATACGTGCATTTCGATTGAACTTTAATACTGAAATAAAATTCTCGAATTAAATTAGTCATCGTTTACTGAATGAAATCAAGCGGCTTGTTTACAAATATGAAATGTAGCCATTAGGTATGTTATGTATATGAATTAAACCGAAATTGCAATTCTATAAAATAAAATCACAAGTAGCTACAGGTTTTATAAAAATAATGTTGACTGTGACCTATGTAACTAAATACTATTTATTTTTATACGCTGTCGTAATTTCATTTACCAACAAGTTTTAGACATTGTCCATAACTATAATGTAGAATGTCTTGAGAAGCTGCTCGTAGCGAGTTGGCATAATTTTCATATTAGTTAATGTCAGGACTATCCGCTAAGGTATTTTCCTTTGCAATATATAAAATAGCCAATTAGTATATATTTGCTATATTATTAATTGACATTTTTATATAATTTTTGTAACAAATTGCTCCGCACGCCGAAATATACATAATTATTCAAAATGTAACCTAAATATCCGGAAGATTTTTACAGTTCATTGGAAACGTATTCGAGATTACGGGTAAACAATAACAACATTATTATAATGCCGATAGAATTTTCTTTTAATTATAAACACCGAAGTCCTCCATGTATAGAGGAGCTCGTGGCTAAGTAACAACAGCCGCACTGGTCGATCCATCAGGTTAAGCTACGCTTGCCGGGGTTGGTCAATGGATGGGTGACCATCTTTACATACCGAGAATCCTCCGTGCCTCGGAAAGCACGTTAAGCCGTTGGTCCCGGCTGTCATTCGTGGATCTTTGACAGTCGTTACGAGTCGTCAGAAGCCCGAAAGTCTGACACCAGTCTTACCAAGGGGTATCGTATTACCCAGTTACTGGGTTGTCGAGGTCAGATAGGCAGTCGCTCCATGTAAAATACTGGTGCATCCTGTTAGACTGGAAGCCGACCCCAACATAGTTGGGAAAAGGCTAGGCAGATTGAAGTCCTCCATGTGTAGTACCTAGGTACTTGCGTAACATAGGTTGTACATAAATAATTAAGGTACACACGTTCCTACCTTAAATATTTATTAATTTAATTCATCTCACCACAATCTTGAACCACTACACAAACACACTCACCTATTATTTTAATTATTTACAAGTAGCGGTTCTAAATTCCATTATATTAATTTATTTGTAGAAAAATCTGAATCGGTACCTAAACCGTCACCGAATGTATACTGGTTTCTATGTTAAACATTTCTATAAAAATAATTTAATATATTTTTAATTAAACATGTATATTTTACCATGTAATATAATGACTAAATTCTTTAGTTTAGACACCGTTATTTGTCTATATTAAGAATCTAACAACTAAAATAGAGCTTTACCTCCGTAGAGCTTTCAAATTACATACGTTACTAAAACAAGTTATTTTTAATTAAAATTAATGCTTGGCACTAAAACTACTTAGTACTAAAGAAAAGAGAAAAGGCTGTCTTATTCTTATTAACCTGGTTTAAAAGAGCCTTTTCTCTCTTATCTATAAAATCAATACAATATTTATAACAAACTCAACAACAGCTATTGTGGCAGGACGGAAAATTCACTAAAACTTTTCTCAAGGAAAATTCACCGCTTGATCGGGATAGAAAATTGTAATTAAAGGACACTTAATGTTTAACCGACTTCCAAAAAGGAGGAGGTTCTATATTCGTTTGTATGTTTAAAAAACAATGTATTTTCATCGATATTTTCGTCAATTGTGGACTGATTTTAAAAATTCCGTTTTCATTTGGTAGAGGAAGCTTGCGCGGTGGTTCCATATAAATTTTATTAACGGTAGTTTTTGAGTTAGTTTCAGTAATACTTACGTATTTTTTGCACTTAGTCTATGTGTAATAGCTTCCTGTCACTGTTATTTACATAACAGGCAGTGGTATTCGAATTTGTGTATCACAACTAAAAAGTGGAAAATAAAAACCTTTCAGTCGGTGACAAAAAACGAAAATTCTAAACCAAAGTCCCGGCTTACGAAATTAAAGTTATTTTTTACTTTGTAGTATATTTTTTGGAAGTCAGTTGTATTTTTAAAGGTGCATTTTACAACTCGGAGACAAACGACTCAAAGTAATTGTCGCTGGAAAAGTTGAGGGTAAAAGACCAAGAGTCGAGGGAAGTCCTATACTCTGGTCAGACTAAAGTCTGCATGTCCCATCATGCAAGCCTGTGAAGCATTTCATATTGTTTGAAGGAAGAAGCAGGTGGACTGAACAAAACTAAGGAAAAAAAAAATCCCATGACACGTCATTGGTGGTACATGGTATTTTTTTTTGTCACATTCCCTTAGCATTGGGGAAAAGATCCAAGGACTAACCAAGTTTGGAGATCCCCAGGAGTGATGTGTGAACGAATTGGTCGGTCAATTAGACAATTACGATCAATTTGCCCAAAATTGCCAAAATCCAAACCAAATAGGGTATTTATTGAATAGTTTATTTATAAAAGAGTTTATCCTATTAGTTTTAAACCTTCACGATTAGATAACCTAGTGTTCAAATTGCCATGAAGTATCTAATATTCATGAGAACGAGGTCTTCAGTCCACAGTTTACAAATCAAAGAATTTTATTTAAAATATTTTTGTGTTGTTTATAGGAAGTTATTAGAGGACTCTTGAATAGAATTATTCATAAATATTACTATTTCGATGCATGAAAAATTATAGAAACACAAAAGGTGCGTAGGACGTGCTGTTTTGTAGTTTCCGCCTACTTATTTATTACGTACGTCATTCGTTACAATACTATTTTCATAGTTCATTAAACCGAAACAAATATTAACTACTATGGCAACGCACCTACACGGAGGTCCATTTTTCCAAAACTGAAAATCACTGACAGGAATCTTTAAAAACCTTTTTTTTTATTTTTATTAAAGTAGCAATAGAATGAAGCAGCAGTTTTGTATCCAAGTATGTACTGTCATCAATCTTACAAAAACATAAAAATATGTTTTGGTCCTAATGTGCAATTTTGTTTTGGCACATAAGGGTTCGGATCTCCAAACAAGGTACAATACTCACCTTTTTATATTTCACAAACAAACAAACTTAAATTGACGAAACATGACTTTACTAATAACGAAACATAAAAACCATTAGAAGTTAATATACGGATCTTGTTATATTTACCCTGTTTTGACTTTTACTCAACTAAATATTCGGTCTTTGGCAAGACGATTACCTGGTACATAAAATTTAGCTCCCGAAACTGAAAGTACGAAGCTGTTGCTACGAATGCCTTCGCGTCTTCTTAAACTACCTACGTAGTTTAGGCTGAAAAAATATTTTTTACTATCATTTATTTAAGTGCTCACCGCATAATTTTCTTTTTATTTAAATCGGAACTCATAATTTACAAATGAATAAAAAAAAAACCTCCGTTATGGCATAGAGACAGAGTCAAGTTGTTTCAAAATAATTTGCAGCCTCTTCAAATAAATGCCTATTTGTAGAGGCTGCAAATTATTTTCAGCCTATAGTGAAATTTATGAAAAACAGTTGACAGTCTGTCTAATAATTTTTGTCGCTGTGTCCCTCCGTCTGTATAGGTAACTTGATGTACATCTACACCAACCTAACTCATGGAAACGGTAAAATATCGAATCCTTTTCCAATATTTGTATAGATGTAGTTTGCGATACCAACATGTTGTACAAACACTCGTAAACGCGTTTGTATGTCAATAATTTAAAAGGAAATTAATCTTTACCTCTACAGTTTAAATCATAAGCCAAACTTTCCATAAACACACTACTTAATCTCACAAAAATAGTTCTTATTGCTCTCGTGACGTTCAATGCTTAGTCAGAATATCTAATGTTGTTTCATGTTGTGATAGCATAATTGTAGCGACGTAAATCTTCCACTTGGATTGTCTGTTGTCTCAGTACTTAGTACGTACGTGAGTCTATGCAAATACAAGAGATCGGTCAGGTCGCCTTAGAATGTGCTGATCTAGGGAATAATATCACAGATATGATAGTTATAATCATCTGGAGGTCGATTCTACTAATTTGCAACTTTATACGCTTTGTACCGTTTCATTAATAGTTTTTTTCGTTCGGCTCTCGTCCGTCACCCTGAACTTTTGGTTCGGTCTTTATCAGCTGTATCTGTAAATATGATGACTAAGATGCTGTATTAAAGAGAATATCTAGTCAATACATTGTTGTTATATCGAAAAGACGTTCAACTCATAAATTATACCTAGGCGAAACGATACTTTTAAAAACGTGCCCGGCGAATTCTGGGGCATAACTTTCATGTATTAGAAAACTATTAGATGACGCTGAAACCTGTCGTATTTCGTGATTTCTTTGGAAATATTTTCTGTTATTTATGCAGCGGAAGACCTACTTGTACTTAAATGCTTCCTATTATCGTAATTACTCTGTCACTTGCTGTTCTCAAGTTAATTAAATATAGACAACCCTAAAATTAGCCTGCACGTGTCTATTGGGTATTCGTTCAGGATCATTAGTTAGCCATAGGAAACACGTGCTCGGCATAAAACCACACCTAATGAACATTCGTGGCTATCCTTCAATCTAAATTTACAAAAGCCTAATAGGTGCATCGCGGCGCAAGCGCAGTATGTGACCGTACTTCACTGATCGTCAAATAGTCGATACCAATACGAAAACAAAAATGTTGGTGCTTGTAGCTGGGTCTCTGACCTTGACATTTCTCTCGAGATGTGAAAGTATCGTACATTTGGTGATCTACCGTATATCAGTGTTAACTAATGTTACGTGTGCTGTTTATTACCGGTCGTAGGACCATAAAACGACGACATCTCACCACGCAGGAAGGTCATACTGCTCTGCGTAGGCGCACACGACAACATTTTCTTATTCCAATGGTGTTCTCAGTTTAAAACGAACTAAGCAGTTAAATTCTGGATTCGATTACCAGTTCGAATGATCATTTGAACTTTCTATGCGTCGTGACTCGTGAACGCCTTCGATAACCAACCCAAGGTCACTCATAGATTCTATGTTTAAGTGGGTATATGTTAGACTATGGCTTGAGTACTTTTTATAAATCTATTTAGTTCTAAAGTTCTAACCAGTGGCCATAATTTCAAGATATATGTTTAAATTACTATCTACTATTACATTAGGAACAAATTGATACGATATAGTACGAATAGACACGTCTTCCTATGAATATACGAGAACATTTACTGCGTGGTCATCATTTACATTTTACATAGGCTGTCGACTAAACGAATTTTAACGAAGGATTTAACAATTAGTCTCACTAATGGCGGACAATAGACAAGAAAAAATGTCAACTATCAATTCTGCACTCAAATAGTTTCGGGAAACATGACTTGTCGTTGCGATTGAGACAAATACCATTAGTGTAGGCATACAGGAAATTTTTGGGTGCGTTGTTGATCTCAACAAGGAAAAAAAACCTAAAATCATGAATTTTGGAGTCGAAAATTTTAATTCTAAACAGGCTCCGCTCGTAAAGTGGACAAGGGCATCAATCTTTTTTGAGTATTACTCATTTATCTGAAGTAGCATCTTTTAGCAACACTTGTAATAGATTTTCGAAACGAAATCGCGCTAAGCTGGCTACTGATTACGCTTTTTGTGCGCTATCGTAATAAATTGAGCACTTGAGGATCATCAGGTTTTACCCATACATACGAGTACATACCTAATCTAATTTAGTGATTGGCTGCAGACGTTGCAGTTTCTGGCTGCATTTTGACATTTAGGTGGTGATGACAATAAATTAAACTGCGTACATCTCTTGCCGTTCTCAATCTGCATACAAAAATTCAATCAAAAATATAAAATAGTTAGTCACTATAGACGGCTGATCGGCAAAACCCATATTTGGCACGTGTTCAAAAGTGATTTCTTCAAACAAATTAAATCATACTTTTTTAATTTTGATGTGGGGATTTCTTGATAGTTCCAAAATACTCTTAAACATTAGTATTGCCAGTGTTTTAATTTTTTGTGGTATTGCCGCCTCCTCATTGCATTAGTTTGAAAATTAAAAAGCAGGATGTTAACAATGCTATTATCTTTGATTTCATTCGCAAAATGTTTATTTTTTTGAGGGATTGAAAGTGCTCATGAACTTTTACTAAGGCCCACTTGCGCGTTCATGGGTTAGCTAAATAACTCGGAGTTAACAGCTAACTCAGGGTTAATCCAAAGAGAATTATTGGATTAACCCTGATTTAGCTGTTAACGCGCAAGTGTGCCTAAGGGAGGAAGGGAACTAACCAATTAAAAAAAAACTCTACTGATCGTTATTTCTCGGGGTACCGATCGTTATTTCTTCTGACAAAGTTTATTATGTATGTATGTATTTTAAATGTATTTATATATTGTATTGTATTGTATTTGTATAAATGTATTTTAAAGTAATTTTCGAGTTATCAATCTCATAAGTTGCACCTGCCATGTTTTGTCTCTGCATCACCCTAAGGTTGACTGGTAGAAAATGCCTCGAGCATGAAGTCCGCCTTTATACGGTATTTTTTTTCCCATGCATAAAGTTTTAAGTAATAAATAAATAAGAAACATAAGTAAAAAAACCTCAGTCTAGGTCTAAACAATTTTCCAAATTGGTCTTTGGCTACGCAACTGTAGGCCATTTGCGTAGGCAAAGACCAATTAAAAGTATTATTACGAGTATCAGTCAATATCAATTCCAATAGCAAAATCGTATTGATTGTTCAATGTTATACAAGAGTGTTATTGCATAGTTCACTTATTGAGATTACCTATACATTTTTATACGCCATGTAAGTATGCATACATAGGTACGAAGCTTATACAAAAATATATTAGTCACACGCGTATGTTAATAAAATAATTGTGTTATCGATTAAAGAACTTATTATGTCTGACCTGATGACGATAAGAAAATGTACCTAGGTATACATTTTCTTACCATCAGCGAAACACAACCACGATGATATTGTGTTATACCACAATATCAACGCAGATGGACGTGTTATTAGGTACTTCAGGATGATCTACGCCAGCCGTTTGGATGAATATTTTCGAGGAAATAACGGGATCTGGATCCTACTAAATGATCGGTTATAATATATTCTGGAAAGCGCTCCATCATAACCACATCTTACACCTTAGTCACCAAATGGCGGACCGCGGTCCCGATCCGGACCTATTTTGTGCGGACCTTAAGTAAATAATAAAATTTATAACTATTAAATATCTAAAAAAATTTAGTTATTTTAGTAATCGTCTACCAACCGGACCGCGGCAGTCATATAATTTTTTGACACCCAATGAAACTAATTGGTGATCCCTGCCTTAGGTGATCAAGTACTGAATTCCCATGCTAAAAGAAAAAAAAAAAGAAGTAGAAAAAAAAAAAGGTGATCTAGTACTACCCAGATCTAATTCCATCCGTGATCTGGAGATCCATCACGATTCCAAACGCACTTTTCGTTTCATAAAGCTTCGTGCTGACTAGCGCGACGCGACACACTGGTTATTGTATACCGTGAAGTTTTCTTAGAAATTGTATTGTTCGAGTCGCATTACGCTGGTCTGTGCGGCTATACAAGTGCTTCACTCAAGCCAAAACCTGAAAAATTCTATATTGTACTTTTGTCAGAAGCCACGTGGAGTACGCGTCTGAAGTATGGAATCAGTATTACCACAAATACATTGAGAACATCCAAAAGAGATTTATAAAGTACTTATGCTACCATCAAAGAGTAGGTTATATTTCTTTCAGAGGTTGAAGCGGGTCGAAGCGGTCCAATCTCCCGCTTCGAGAATTTGAGAATCGAAGACAAGCCGAATACGAACTGTATACGCATGAGTGAACAAACGTCCATACAATTACTAGGATGGCCAAACCGGATCAGAAACGAACACGAATCGAATACGAACCGGATACGGATAAGTGTGTAAACGTCTTGTCTGTTTTAAAAATAATAATAAATTCATTTATTTCAGGTAAATAACAGCCATTGCCAAACATAAATTAATATAACAAATCAAATAAAACCAAATAAGATCAGATACAATTAAACTAAACAAATAAAATCAAATAATGTCAATTTAAATCAATTAAAATCAAATGACATAAAATCAAAATAAATAATGTCACCAAAACAATAAAATTAACATCTTCTCTCCGACACTGGTACAGCAACATGTCTGCTGCAACAATGCCGGATGAAGGGCAGTCCAGCCTTCCCGCAATCATCGTCAGTACGATGTTGGGGTTAACCCGTACCCTGGGGACCAAGAAACGCGGCGCGCTTGCGCATGGTTGCGTGAAAGCACGGTCGGTTCTTTAACTGCTAGTCTTCCAAAGGAAATAAGTTATTATTAGATTCTATATGAAATTGGAGGGGTTCGTGGCTAAATCATAACAGCCGCACGAATCGATCGAAGGTTAAGCTACGCTTGCAGCGGTCCGTTCGAGCATGGGTTGCCATCCATTAAATATTGAGACCCCTCCGTGCCAAGGTCCCGGCTGACATTCGTAGATCTTTGACAGTCAGTCAGAAGTCCAAAAGTCTGTCAACCAGTCTTACCAAGGGGTATCGTGTTACCCAGTTACTGGGTTGTGGGGGTCAGATAGGCAGTCGCTCCATGTAGAATACTGGTATTCAGCTGCATCCGGTTAGACTGGAAGCCGATCCCAACATAGTTGGGAAAAGGCTAGGCAGATTAATAAATTAAATTAGAAACACCAGATACTTAAATCAAAGATAGTCAGTATTTTAGAGTCGAAACGGGCATGTAACCACAACCCTATAATAATTGACTATGCTGATGAAACAAACTTCAAATCAAAATCAAGTCAGGCGGGAAACAAGCGGGTCTATTAATTTCTCTAAGTTTTAACGGTGAGATTTTTACGGAATACAGCGGCAGGAATAAAAAGTTCAATATATCTTGCCTCATAAAGCGTTACTTTCGTGGGCCTATTTACATAACTTAAAAAAAACCTGTATGGTTTAACCTGTGTGATAATATGGATTAGATTTATGGCTAGTGTCGCCGATATCAATAAAATTGTTTAGAATAAGTGGTTTAAAAATGCATCTACACTTCTACAGCCATTAAATACATTTAGAGACATATAATGCCCTATACATATTAATGACTTGGGTGCATTTCAACGCATTAATGAGCCTCATAAAAGTATATTATTCTTGTATTTTCACATAAAATAGGCTATTATAATATTTTCCAATTTGCCTGTCTTCATAAAAGTTGTTTTTCTATCCATTTATGTACTATTTCTTGTGTTGAAATTACACTTAATATGTAGGTACGTAAATTACCTGCATCAAGTTATAAATAAGTAGATAAAAGAAAAGCTTTTTCTGTAGAAGTTATGCTACTTAATTATCACTATCATAATATCACATATATAATGTATATACTTACATTATATAAAACAAAACCTCCCGCCGCGTCCTTTTGTCTGTCTGAACCCGATGAACTCAAAAACTACCGAACGGCTTTTCATACGGTTTTTACCAATGGACGGAATTATTCATGAGGAAGGTTTAGGTGTATAATTCATTAAGGTTTTGTGTAAATTGGCTGAAATATGACGATGATTGTTGATCGAAGAATTCACTACAGTTTTTCAATCATAAGTATTATACTACTAATAGGATTTGTTTGAAATTTGGCACACAGGTCGTATATAACCTGCTATCTAATTACCAGTGATAGGAATAGGTAGTACCTATTTGCCTAAACTTCGAAGAACAGAGACGAGACTTCCTTAGGACTAAATTTTTTCCGGGACATCTGTCCCGAAATTAGGGACAACACTTTTAAATACATTAAAAAAATATGTTATTTGGATAAGTAATTCGTCTATACTCGTATTATATTATCGTATAAATGACTTGTTGATCTTAATACTATGAATCACAATGTTTTTTTTTTAATGTATTTAAATGTGTTGTCCCGAATTTCAGGACATGTCCCGGAAAAAATTTAGTCCTAAGGAAGTCTCCGTTTCTTGTCTCTGTTCTTCGAAGTTTAGGCAAATAGGCACTACCTATTCCTATCACTGCTAATTACGCAACACATTTTCGTAAACGATTACGAATAATCTGTTTCATTTTGACAGTTCAACAACATTCATTGCGTTATTTACGTTGATGAGCAGATTTTTTTTTCCAACTTATGAAGCAATGGATTCTGATTGATCGTGTATTACGCAATTAGGGTACTGGATTACATAGTATACTTTTTATCCCGTAGTACGTTTCCGTTGGATAATAATTTCCGACCTGCACGCGGGCAAAAGCTAGAAGTTAAGTATAGCTATTTGTATTTTCAATGTATCGAATTTTCCATACAATGAAGGTCATATTGTTTAGCAGATCAGAATGAAAATTGGCACGTTTGGTTGCTTTGACAAAATCTTGGTCTTGCTTCTAATATGGGCTTCATCAGAATAATAATATGCCATACAAAATGGCGCAGTCTTTGTATGATACTTACAGGTATGTTAGGCATTGTGCAATTTTCCTATATACACACATCAACACGGTCTAGGGATATTTTTAAAAAAGCGAATTACTATCAATGTGTTAATTATTTATATGACATGTATATATTTAAAAGATACGTTATTTAATATTCTACCATTTTTTAATAATGTTTAAGGTACTTCGATTAAAATTTCAGGATTTTATGGAAAAAAAATGAAGCATAGACGGAAACCGTATATGAATTAACTTTTAATTTATGAGTAAAAACTGAAAAAAATAGAAAAATCATTTAATTTGTGTTTATAAACTTGAAGTTAGTAGTCTGAGAAAGCGCCCATGATGTTCATAACACATTGGCAACGATTCGGCATGCTCAGAACAAGGTTGTCAATGTCTTGCTGCGGAATATTGTCCCATGTCCTTCTGAGGTGCGCAAAAAGTTGATCTTCTGTAGCCAGATTTTCAGGAACTTCCTTCAGAGCTCTTCTTTGCAGCATATCCCACGCATGCTCAATGGGATTTAGATCTGGCGATTGAGCAGGCCAGTCTAAGGCCCTAAAATTGTGTGTATGTAACCAAGCTGCTACCGTTCTCGCCGTGTGTGCCCGGGCATTGTCGTGCATGAGCAGGAAATCTTGCCCCATTTGTGTTCTGTGGGGCAAGATTACGGGCCCCAGCACCTGTTGGACGTATCGTTCTGCCATCATATTGCCCCGCACCCAAACGAGATCCGTCCGTCCTCCAAGACGAATTCCTGCCCAAACCATAATTGTTCCTCCTTGGTATGGGTGAACTTCCTGAGGGTTATGAAGACGGCTCCATCGTCCAGGAACTCACCAAACACACGTCCTTCGTGAATCTGGATGGAAGCCGAACCTGGATTAATCCATGAACAGCACATTGGACCATTGCTCACGGCCCCAGTCCACGTGGTTCCGAACCCATTCTAATCGTCGTCCACGATTGCCTCTCCGCAAAGGTGGGACCCGGAGTGGTCTACGAGAGCGTAGATTGCTTTCATGCAGTCGCCTTCTTACAGTTTGGTCACTCACAAGCACTTGGTGTTCCACTCGCAGCCTTTGGACCAATTGAGTCGCCGTTGCATTTGGTTGAGCTCGCGCAGTAATTTGCAAAAATCGGTCTTGTCTGGGGGTAGTGATGCGACTTGGGCCCCGGTGCCTCTCCGCTACTTCACCTGTGGCACGATAGCGTGTCCACAATCTTGAAATTACATTGTGGTGGGTCCCTATGGCCTCAGCAACATTACGCTGAACAGACCCAGCTTCCAGCATTCCCACAGCTCGTAACATCTCCGCCCTCGTCAAATGTTGGCGTTGCATGGCTACAATACCTCAATTTTAACTTTATCTTTCGTTTAAAAATGAAAAAAAACTGTAACTAAATGTAATTCGTATTGTTTTCTAAATTTCGCACAAATGAAAATACCCTCTCCTACACATCAAGACATTTTTATGCCACCGAAACAAAATAATTTTCAAAAATTTGAATTTGGAATTAGTCTGAGATAAATTACAAACAAATCGGTGTATAAAAGATTCCAATGCGGCTAGTACTTTTCGAGTTATTTAATTGAGTATGAAATATCCCTAGACCGTGTTGATGTGTGTATATATATATACATGTTTTGATGCACCTTTAAGAGCGTTCTTTCTAAAAGTTGGCAACGTCGTAAATAGCTATCAAATGTTGACCTGTTTTGATTAATTTGGCAATATTACTGTATGGAAATATGAAATATCGCTAACTAGTGAACTAGAACATTAATAATGAAATGCAATTCTATCACTAAATTTGATGTTGTTACCGTTTTAGTTGTAAAGAAGGCATTTGGAAATTTTCCAAACACTTTTTTTACATCTAAAACTAAATATTCGGGGTTACGATATTAATTATTGCATTTCATAATCAATATTTTAGTTCACTAGTTAGCCATATTTCATATTTCCATACAGTAATATTGCTAAATTAATCAAAACAGGTAAATATTTGCTAGCTATTTGCGATTTTGCCAACAAATATTTCATATTTCCATACAGTAATATTGCCAAATTAATCGAAACAGCGAAATATTTGCGATGTTGCCCACTTTCAGAATGCACGCATATATGTAGACAAATTGTATAAGATTGGCTGTGAACCGATAAATGTATCGCAATAAAGGAGGCTTTGTAGAATGTGGGATGTATAGTTGTAATTGTCCAGAAAAAATACGTGTAACTGCCACATCCACTTTTTTTTTGCTACATGCAATTTATTTTAAACAGTGTGCAGCCGCTCGAAGTAGCGAACATTTTGGTCCTTGTCGTCGAGTTGTATTTGCAGAGAATCCCCGGTGCTTCTGTATAATTAACACTTGGCCTGTGGTTTTGTTAGTGGCTCCGTATTGTTCTTTGCTTTTCTTTTAGCACCTTCCCGATATTTCCCAACTTGGAAGGTACTAATTAATGACTCTAAATATTATCCAATGAAAGGCCCTTTAAATGCTGAATAGATAGATAGATTTATTGTAAGTATGTTTGAACGTAATATGACATTTTTTAAAGGTATTCACGAGCATGACAGAAGTCATGAAAAAATGATGCATGCATGCTTTAAAAAATAAAATTAAAAAATATTCAGGGAAAGCGCCGTTGTTTTTTCTTTACGTGCATTTCATTTCCTTTTTAGGGTTCCGTACCCAAAGGGTGTCATGGGACTCTATTACTAAGGCTCCGCTGTCCGTCCGTCTGTCACAGGACTGTATCTTTTGAACCTTAATAGGTAGACACCAATATTTGATAGCTATTTGCGACGTTGCCAACTTTTAGAAAGAACGCTCTTAAAGGTGCATAAAAAAAAAAATATATATATATATATAGGAAAATTGCACAATCCCTAACATACCTGTAAATACAAAGATTGCGCCATTTTGTATGGCATATTATTATTCTGATGAAGCCCTTAATAGAACCTAGACCAAGATTTTGTCAAAGCAACCAAACGTGCCAATTTTTACAGAGGGTGTACTACTATGGCCGTTATAATAACACATAATAATATACCGAGACCCCTCCCGGTATATTATTATGTGTTATTATAACGCCCTAGGAGGTAGTAATGTCAATTAATGCGATTTCGCATAAATTTCATTAGCATGTGATTTCTTGAGCCTTAGCAGGCTAATTGCTATTGCTATGCTATTCGCTAATAATGACGATAATTGATAATAATGAAATATGTGATATTTGTTAATATGCGAATTCACGCATTCATTCAATATACAACCCTAAGTACGCGCAAATCAAAGATAATAACATAACAATTGTTTAACCCATTCTTCGCAAGTTCGCAGCATCTGCTAATAAATTTCACTCGCCAACGAGGTCACGGTCAAGTGAAACCGATAGATTTAAGTATTCCCGACTTCCCGTGGGTGCGAAGGAGAGCGCACACTAACGCTGCGTGCGTCGACGCTCTGACGTA
This sequence comes from Agrochola macilenta, assembly GCA_916701695.1. Classification (NCBI taxonomy): domain Eukaryota; kingdom Metazoa; phylum Arthropoda; class Insecta; order Lepidoptera; family Noctuidae; genus Agrochola; species Agrochola macilenta. Next base: position 15,638,445 of record OU753562.1, read on the forward strand.
TGATACTCGTTGTATAAAAAAGTACGAAGCGATAAATTCACTTCGCACTTCACAGAATTTCGCAACTACATTTCATTTGCTAAATGTTAAATGAGCATTCGCATGCTAACAATGAACGCGAATGCTAATTAATCCATCACTACTAGGAGGACATATTGTGACCTTATTGGTGATGTTCTTCAGAAAGGTCAGGTGCGTAGTGCTCGCAACCGGCGTGCGTGTATGACTTGATGTATGGACGTAAACGAGGCGAAAGGAGTATGTAAGGGTCGTAGCAGGTGACGTTCTGTAGTTTCTACCTCCCTCCATGGGAAGAAGGCGTGAGTTTATGTACGTGTAATAAATATGTACTTACTGTTAAACTACATACATGGTCGACCTAGCTCTGCTCGGGTGAAAATAGAGAATGCTCGTTTAATAATATAGGATAGTTCATACTAATTCCATGCTGCCTTGATAGTAGGTACTTACTAATTCCATGCTGCCATGGTAGTAGGTACTTACTAATTCCATGATGCCATGTCATTATTCTAAGGTAGCCATCTTGTTCTAAACTTTGGGCGACCGTGCTCTGCTCGGGTGCAAATACGGAGAAAACGAATTTTCCCAGATATAAGAGTTAACTGGATCGATTTTTCGCCCCCGTAATCGCCTATATTGCAACTTTCATCTAAATCGTTAGAGCCGTTTTCGAGAACGTGATTACAAATATACATACAATGTCACCCATGAGCATGTGCCCGCCCGTATTTTTCTGAATATTCATGACAAATTATCGAAAATTAACTTTAAAAGGGTGGTCACATGCCTTTGGGCGACATTGTATACAGGGTGGAGGCGACATAGACGCGAAAACCGAACGGATTCAGTACATGATTCTGAACCTTTCTGAAAAATTTCTACGCTGACATTGTTCGTCCGTTATCAAATAACAAATCAGCTGTCCCATACATTTTGACCGTGTAGGTATTGCACTTTTCTAAACAGCAGATTTTAAATAACCGAAGAAAAATTTCAACACAGGGGGGTTCAGAATCATGTACTGAATCTATGGTATCAGTTTTCGTATCGATGTCTGTATACAAATATTGCTCATTTAATAGTACTAGTGGTCGCCCAGAGGTCGAAATTCGACCATAATTCATTTAAATGTCATGATTCTAAGGTAGCCATCTTGTGTCAAACGCATGGTAGTGTGTGTAACGTTTGTTTTTTAAATTAAATTTATTTCTAATGAAATAAAATTAATTAAAAAAAAAACAGAAAGAAATATATAAAAATATTAGCTTTCTGCAGTCCTTCTCCATATAAACTTTAACTGTGCCAAATTTCATACTCTCGATTTTCGTAAAAAGGGGTACAAAGTTTTTGCTTCACGTATTATATTATAATAAATAATAATAGGATATTTTACGGTGGTACGGAACGCTTCGTGCGTGAGTCCGACTCGCACTTGGCCGCTTTTTTAGAAATAGGTTAGATAATTTAAAATCCTATTAACATAACAGAACATAAATGCATTTAAAAAAGAATGATCTATGTTTATCACTATAATGCGACGTAAATAACTTCATTCATCGTTATAACTTCAATTCCTTGTCAACAAGTTAATTCTGTCAGCACTTAATTTTGTTTATTAGTTTTTGAAAGGCTTGTTGTGACGTTTCAGTAGGTACTCAAACGGTTTCAGCTCATTAATAAGACGACCTATTGTGTTGTTATTACAGGAAAACATTAACTAATATGGTTCTTAGATTGTTCATGTTCAGAAACCAGGAAAAATAGTTCTTCAAGAATATTTACTAGAACTTTTATGACAATCTTAAGCACTGATTCAACGAGGAGCTCGTGGCTCAGTAATAACAGCCGCACGGTTAGGTCCATCAGGTTAAGTTACGCTTACCGGGATTGGTCCGTGGATGGGTGACCATCTTTACACAGAGACTCCTTCGTACCTCGGAAAGGACATTAACACGTTCCGTGAGCTCTCCTGGAGGGTTCACCTTGTCGCATATGGGATGCCGGGAGCCCTCGCGGACCGTTTTTGAAGCAAGTGTTGGTTATACAATACGCACATGAATCCGAAAGCAGAGGTGTGTGCCTTGAGTTCTAGCTCGAGACATAGCAGTCTGACAACCACACCACTAGGCTATCACCGATCACTGCTATTTCCATTACTCCATTGTTAGACTAGAACAACTACCGACAAACTGTTTTGCAGTATAACAGACTTTATGTATCTTATTGTTAACACAGATTTTGAATAAATAAATAATTTAAAAAAAATCTTTATTCGCTAGGAATGCAATTTGACATTTCTGTTCACATACCTACTATAATATATTGTGATTATACATAGTGTTAGTGATCTTGACCGAATCTAAATCGGTTCATACTGATTTCAGTTGTCGATAGCCATGGTTGATTTAAATCCTGTTTATTGATCCTGCGTTGAGGAATGTTAATGCTTCGTTTTGGTGACAGATAAGCAATGTTTAATAGTATTATTGTATTTGTATTTGAAAACAATCGCCAAAAGTAAGGTAGGACGGTAGGGAAGGTGAGAGCAGTGGTGGCTCAGTGGTAACAGCCCCGACTTACCTACGAGTGTCGTGGGTTCGAACTGAGGCAAGCGCTCTACTTTGTGTAAATAATTTCATCACCACTGCTCTTTAACCGTGCAGGAAAACATCGTGAGGGAACCGGCATGTCCTAGAATTTAAAAAAAATCGAACACATGTGACATCTACCAACCCGCACTGAGCCCGCGTGGGAGATTACAGCCCACTCTAAGAGAAGAGGCCGTTGTCCCAGCAATGGGAACAATATAGGCTTGATTACGCAACGGAGGACGCCCTCAGGCTAGGTGGACCGACGATCTTCGCAGGGTGGCTGGTAACAGTTGATGAGAGTTGCCGAGAATCGAGCTGAATGGCGTACAATTGGAGAGGTCGTACGTCCAGCAGTGGTCTGCTTTAGGTAGATGATGATGATTAGAACAATAATGCTGGTTTACCTAATAATCAATTTTAAATCTCTCAAATCTCCCTAACCTATCTAGACTTGTCAACTATAAATCTTACTTTTACCGCTGTTCTGCTATTAAAGCTTTTTCCTGAAGAAATGTGTGAGTGTTTAGTGTTTAGCCTTATCCACATAAGGCTAAACACTGACAGACTTTTCACATTTATGCCTTTTTCTAAAGAATTAGGTACCTACGTACCTAATTCTTTTGAAAAAGTAACTAAGAGGGAAAAGGATTCAAACGAATGTTGTTGTAGGTGGAACTTTAAAATTCTTGTTTTCCCACGCAATACTCAACTCTTATTTTCTTAGCGAGTTACTATGATACGTTGCCTACTTATCTGTTATTATAATAATCACACACTGTTATTTATTACTATTAAATCCTATCATTATAGCTATTCGTGAGAGGAGCTCGTGGCTAAGTAACAACAGCCGCACTGGTCGATCCATCAGGTTAAACTACGCTTGCCGGGGTTGGTCAGTGGATGGGTGACCATCTCTACATACCGAGACTCCTCCGTGCCTCGGAAAGCACGTTAAGCCGTTGGTCCCGGCTGTCATTCGTGGATCTTTGACAGTCGTTACGAGTCGTCAGAAGCCCGAAAGTCTGACACCAGTCTTACCAAGGGGTATCGTATTACCCAGTTACTGGGTTGTGGAGGTCAGATAGGCAGTCGCTCCATGTAAAATACTGGTATTCAGCAGCATCCGGTTAGACTGGAAGCCGACCCCAACATAGTTGGGAAAAGGCTAGGCAGATTGATTGATTATAGCTATTCGTGACTCTATGGGAAGTTTAGCTCATCGCATAAAAGAAAAGACGTTTCATGTGTGTTATAGGACGTTTGAATCGTAGTATTTTTTTTCCTATTTTCTTCAGTGTGATCACGTCTCGTGCATAGGGTTGCCAGGTGTCCGGCTTTTTACAATCTTGTCCGGCACAAGTCCTCCGGCCTGTCCGGCTTTTGGTCAACCCCGCCCATTGTTTGAATTACTCTCAATGTAAGTGAGAGGTGTGAGGCTGCGGTACAGATCATCAAACTGTTCAGCTTTCATTATGGGACCATGCAACATCGTAATCGACAGAAATTAAACAGCCGTCCCATACATCAGGGTCGAGTAGTATTAAAGTTTTGTATGAGACAGTTGATATTTTTTTTGCGATTACGATGTTGTGCATGCAATATTGTGCCGACGTATAATCCTCAATCTCTTTACCGCCATGTAAAGCGATGATCGTATCGTTTGAAAATACCTAATAAAAGATTTGTTTGCAATTTGCATGCAACCCGCGCCGCGTATCCGTCTACGCTGACTCATTTATTCATACGTTGACATTACAACTTACGCCAATGGCAAATCAACGTCACATGAAATAATCGCTCGTAGCCCAGCCATGTGCATAATTATGTGAAAGAGTTAAAAATAGGCTGTTTAACTTGATGAAAAGGTGCTCGTTTTATTTACAGCTGAAAAGACGTGTGGTACTATGCTGTGTAACTTTGAATCAACTTGAATGGGCGTGTTTTAATATAGTGCATTTAATACTGTATTCAAATTCAAAATTCATTTATTCAAACTAGGCTGAGAATCAGCACTTTTCGAATGTCAAAATTACATAAGACAGTCCCCCAAAAACGCCCGCCCTTCACCACTTCCTAGTGCTTAAGCTGGGAAGAAGAAGTGGCGCAACACACTCCCCAGCAGCACAGCTGTCTGTTCAGTTGTAGAGCAGGGGTTCCCAACCTTTTAACATACGCGCTCCCCTTACTTACTTCTAAAATCACTACGCCCCTGAGTTTTGTCGACATAAGCAGAAAAGCATAAGAATGTAAAGCGAGCGAAAGTGAGGTCGAAAATGTTTGCACCACCTGGGATGGATTAGATTTTCTTTTGATCATTCAAACAGAAATGGAAGTTACTTTGACGAGTTTTTAGAAAAACTCAAGAATTATGAGAATGCATAATATAAGAGCGAGAAAAGCGAGCTCGAAATATGTTGTACAATTTCGGATTCGTTAATTTTTTCTTTTGACCAATCATATAGAAAAAGGAGTTACTTTGTCGACTTATGCAGAAAAGTACAAGAATCAAGAGAATATAGAATGGAAGAGCGAACGAAGCGAGCTCGAAAATTGTAGCAAGCCGCCTCAGATAGGTTCGGTTTTCTTTAGTCCATTCCTACAGAAATAGAAAAACTTATTTTGTCAACTTATGCAGAAAAACTGAACCTCATTTTACTGCACCAAAGTACGGTATTATGAAACGATAGGGTTTTGGAAACTAATCTTAATTTTTTCTAATACCAAAAACATAAATCTATATTATTGGTGCCGCTGCCGCGCCCCCCTATTGGCCCCCCGAGGGGGGCGCTCCCCACCGGTTAGGAATCCCTGCTGTAGAATGTAAAGTCTTTAGCTTGCATTACGTTTCCATGCAACTGCCGCGAGTATTTTTATAAGTTGATAGCATAATATTATGAGATAAACACTATTTTCTTCGTTTATATTTAGAAGATAAATAATAATAAAAGAGGATATGATTAGAGAGCTGATCATAGATAATATACTTAATTACGGGAGAGCTGACAGTGCACATAAATAAGCAAAATATTATAAATTGATTTGAATGAAATAATTACGAGATTCATGCAAATACCTCTTTTATCCACTCGTTAGCGTGCCTAGCGCTAACAGTACCTACTTAGGGGAATGTTGCGTTAAACGTACTATTTAGTGTCCAAGTCGTAGGTACTACAGCAATATCTGTTCCCCGGTACCTATATGAAACTTACACCTAATGATGAAAAAATGTGCCAAAATAAGTGGGTAACCCGTTGGATTTCGGAGAAGAAAAATAAACAAAAACTTGCTACTGTCTTCATTAAAGTTTTATGCACAACTGTAAACTATTTCTGAAAAGAATATGACGAGAGAGATATTATTTTTGTGCATGGTTATTTACGCAATATTCCAAAATTCATTTGAGGTAGCCAAACCGAATTTTTCTTAAAAGTTTTGTCAGTAGTTTTGATTTTTTCATTGTTAGGTATTTAAAATTTTGTTCTATTCTCATAGGTAGTACGATTTAGGAATTCACCGTATGTACGAATTAAGCAAAGGGGCCTTTAAAGTGACAACTTCCAACTCAAAGCATTTATTTCAATTAAACCATTTACAGGCACTTTTGAATTGTCAAAAAGTTGTTCAGTTAGTCAGAAAAATGAAGCTGAAGTTGCCTATTCTAAAACGTAGATCTCTATCGAGAAGAACGGCCAAGAAACACCAAGGACACTCCTTTAAATCAAGATATTACAATATCCTGGGTACATTATTCTTGTTGCTTCTATGTATGTGAGAGCAATGTAAAATGTACCTAGAGCGTAGTCAACTTTTTCTAAAAACTTGTTGTGCACTAACTGCTGGCCACTTTAAGTACGCAATTCCGTCAATTGGTTCGAGCTAAAAATACAAAAGCAAGTTGTTATTGATCCGTCATTCATAACGTTCCATCGAAGGTTTAATTTGTCGCTAATTTTAGAATCATGCAGTCATTGGTTCGTTACGATTGGTAAAAAGACATCATTCACGGTCTGCAGCAGCTGGGTGCATCATCAGGTACCTACTTATCAAATAGTTTTAGAGGCTCTGATTATATTATTCGCTTCAATGACTTCGATAGATTAGAGCTGAATCATTTGGAAAATGAAATATAGTTATTATAGAAATAGCTCGGACATAACAACCATAGGGAAACCGAGGTAAATTGAGATGGCGTAGCAATGCTACACTATACTAATACCATACTCATAAGTTTACTCACACATTGTAACTTTTCATTCGAAATTAGGTAACTAGGCTTTAATCAAAACAAATGATATATCATAAATACTAATATTAATACATATATATGTATTAATATTAGTATTTATGATATATCATACGTATATACGTATGTATATACTTTATTGTACACCAGAAAATACATAGTAAATAGTAAATTTAACACTACAAAACATACAATGAGCAGCCTTATCACTTTCTGCGATCTCTTCCAGGCAACCTTGCATAGCAATATTTGTACATATAATATATATGTATACAATGTCGCCCATGGGCATGTGCCCGCCCGTATTTTTCTGAATATTAATGACAAATTACCGAAAATTTACTTAAAAAGGGGGGACTATCTTTAATTTTTTTTAATTTTTTCTTGTTTTTTTTCAATATCCCGCTATGATTTTATGGACTAAAAATGTCTTTACCACCGTTTTTTTTTACATTCGACAAATTTTACTAAAAAATGTTAGTTTAATCACGTTCTTGAAAACGACTCTAACGATTTCGATGAAAGTTGCAATAAAGTGGAAGTTTACGGGGACGAAAAATCGATCTAGCTAGGTCTCATATCTGAGAAAAATCGTTTTCTCATTTTCACCCGAGCAGAGCTCGGTGACCCAAAGTTTAGAACAAGATGGCTACCTTAGAATAACATGACATGGCAGCATGGAATTAGCAAGTACCTACTATCAAGGCAGCATGGAATTAGTATGAACTATCCTGTACTATTAAATGAGCATTCTATATTTTCACCAGAGCAGAGCTCGGTCGCCCAGGTACTTATCTGTAAACAACAACTTTTAGAAGAGTAGGTACATAACAATAAAATTGAAATTTTATTCGCAAACAATCACCCAATGTTGTAGGTATTGGAGACGACAAAAAATAAATACTTTTAGCTCTATACATAATAAAAGGATAACGTCGTTAACCTCCAAGCAATGTACAACTGGAAACTAAATAATACTCATAATATATGTATAAACATAAATTGTAAAAATGACCTTACATCGGAGATGCAGAATGCAAAGGAGACAATCAAAACAAGCGAGACGTTAGTGCTATACTCGTATCGTCATTAGCTAATTAAATTTTAATTAATACTGTATGCTTTTCGTGGTTTCGTGAGTCAGCGAGGTTAACATTGCGAATATATTTTTGTATAAATACTTCACTAGCTATTGTTCCTCTTTGCTGCCCTTAGTTATTGAGTTACTTATCCCAATTTATTTGGGTTCTAGGCAGCACGACTTTTTCGTGCATAGGTACATTTCTTTTTTTTTGTGGATCTGTCATGTCAGATTTCAGTTCCTTAAGTTCCGCCCACCGCCACTGATTCCGCCATTTTATATCTTTCACACAATCCATCCAATTTTATTTTTTTTCGATAAAAAATATCCTCTTTTCATATAGTTCCACGTTCATCATACGCCTCATAACTTTTAATATCACACACACTTTTCTTGCTGTCATATTTTGTTTATGTGCGGTTATTTTTATGTTTCGGTATATGGTGCTACACATTTATTTACGTAGGTAGGTACCTCCCGGTATAGTGATTTCTTCAGTATACGATTTTTGTATCTATAGAAATTAACATACAGGTACAGCAACACGTGTGGTTATGTCAGTCTGACGCATTCGTCACGTCAAACGGTTTTGTATAAATTTTCACACGTTTCGGTTCAAAATATTTGCTAATCGAGAAGAATAGGCGCCGTTGTTATTTTAACAACAACGTTCTCAATCACAAAACTACCTTTACGAAATCCATTAACGTCGGTTGATAATTACTTGTTCGTCTTAGTATTGTTGGCTTTTTTCGCAGACGTGGAGGTTTATTTAACATTTGGCAACGGCTTGAGATTCGCAAAGAGAATAACGTCAGAAAATAAATTAGCAATAGGATGCCTGTGTATATTTAAAAGAAGTATTTCACTGTGTATATGTCGTGGTCCGATCGTAGAAATGGCCATATCATGCTCTGCCTAGCCATTTTACGATACGCCGCCATTTCATGATTTGACCATCTGACATCCGCTATATCGTTCAACGCTCAGCGTTCGACGATTTTCCCAGTGATGCTTGATATCGAGTCAGATACCTACGCGTAAAAACATAACTCTACCTTTGCTGCCACGCAGTCGGGTAATCATTCCCGACTCCGACCGATTCTCGACTTATTCCTACTCAAATAATCCCCTAAGCACCTAATTTCACCCAGTTTAACTAAATGAACACGACGTCAGCCATCTGGTCAAACGTTGCGCTCAATGACTAGTCTAGTTGTCCTTTAGCTATTTAATTGGATTTAATGAACGGCCTAGGTGTCCAATTAGCTGGCTAATTTAACGAAATGGCTGCGATATACAACGTGTACCAAAATTCAACGATAAGCTGGCACCAGACGGTGGACCTGGTCATCACTACCCAAGAAAAAAAAATGAAAAAAAAAAAACAATTAATTTTTGGAAATTACAAAACATAGATTGAAATCCTTCGGAAATTGATATTTTGAACTACCATGTAGTGTGTGTAGTTCAAAATATCTTAAGGGGTGTCAATCAAAATGATATAGGCATTTTTTCCTAGAGTATTATACCATTTGGAATCTTGATTAGTTGCGTCAATTTTTTTTTAAACTTGCCGTTGTAGTGTTCATACTTTTTTTTTACACCACGACGACTGAGTGGACTGAAAGTAATACACTAACTACTGACACACTGACTATGTTTTTTCTAGTAAACTTAGAAAATTTTAAGGAAAAAACTAATTTGGATTGATTTTTGTGTAAAAGCTTCAGGCATTCTGGGATTTTTAAGGGTTGTGGTGGATAGCAGTGCTACTTAGGTTGCCGATAGGAAAAAAAAAACAGAAATATTAGAAAAATTGTGGTCATGGTAGTTAAAAATATCTTAAGGGGTGTAAATTTCCGAAGGATTTCAATGTATTTCTTGTAACTTCCAAAAAAAAAATTATATATTTTTTTCATTATTTTTTCTAGGGTAGTGATGAGCAGGTCCACCGTCTGGTGCCCGCTTATCGTTGAATTTTGGGACACGTTGTATATAAAGAGTCAATTTAAATTAGTTAGGTTATTGATAATGTTTAAATAGATATCGATACCCATGTCTGCGGAGTTTTGCTACCTAATTTCTTTTGACATAAAGCAGTCGTTTATTTTCCTTTATGAAAACCTGCTTTACCCAACCTTTAATTCTATATTTTAGTGAATTAACCAGTTTGTTGGATTGTTGCCGCAGTGACGTATGCCTCTGACGTCCACAGATACCTAATGCACCGATGAAATGAAACGATCTGAAACGTGATTCGTACTTGTGCCGGTTACGTCAGACACCTTATTCCGAATTTCCGACAATTAAAAACAATGTTTTATCCTAACGACGAAGAGACGAAGACTGAAGACTGTGCGAGACGAAGTTTCGCACAGTGATACGATACACGCAGATGTGATCAACCATTATCGGTTATCGACGCGTTAGTTCGGGCTGCGTAGCACTTATCGCCCGGGTGGCGGAACATATTAAACGTGGCGAAGCCGTTAATGTAACCACCACATTAGTACGATAACTTATTAGCGAGCAAAACATACGAAGCTTCGGCACGATAGACGCAGATGCGGCCGCAGCATAATGGGAAGTAGGTAAACACATGTCTATACTTAAATGTTATAGTTTAGATGCTTAGGGAAGATTGCGCGATGTTACTTTAGACATAAGGAAGTCAGATTAATGAAGGAAAACAACAAAATATAGTTAGGTACGCAATTAAGCACGTGCTTAAAGAATCTTGTATGAAACATAAAGCGTCGTGCAGACCGGCGCGACGCGACTGTAACAAAATAATTTCTAAGAAAACTTCACGGTAGAACAATTACCGGTCTCGCGTCGCGCGATAAGTCGCACTAGTCTGCACGAGCCTTAATCTCATATATACTTATTTCTTTGCAACTTGATAGATAGAAATTATCATCAAAATAGTTATTGGAATTTGAATTAGCATAAGATTATCATTTCCATAATCGTGCTTACCTACCTTTTTAAAAGACAATATTAGTATGTACTATGTGAATATCGAATAGCGGGAAATAAAATGTTGGACATATACCTACATCAAGGTAAACAGTACCTAAGGAAAAACACTCAAGTGTTTTGGGAGTTTTAAACCGGAATATATTATTTTATGCCGCTATTTATATATGATGAATACGCATAAAAAGATTACGTGGTTATCTACACATTTAAAAAACTATAGTCTTAACGTTACCTTCCTCGTTTGTAATCACTTTTCACTGTAATCCAACCTTCACAATGAAAACCTGAAAACACAAGTAAATGCTCCCAGTTTTCTGAAAATACTGAAGAAAATCATGTGCCAAGAAGAAATGGCACGTCAATTATTTGCGTCATCGTCCAAATTTTGTGTACGTGTGGGCTTGTTGGCCTAGGTATAATTATCTTCTGTACCTACCTACTTCGGCTTTATGACACTTTTTTTTGCGACGAAAGCGAACTGAGTATCCGTAGTTAAGACGCAGACATATGCCAGTGACCTTGAGTGGTTAGCTTGCGTGTTCTGTACCAAGCTCACGCAACGCGTCGTATGTCCAGCCAAGAATAACTTGCCCATCAAGGAGCGCTAGCCCAAATTAGACGCATTATTCATTTATTATACATAAAACAAAAGGTACTTTAATAAAACAAGTATACTAAAAGATCAATAATTAAATTATCTTTAAAACGGTGACAGTTTAAAAAAAACACGCTTAATAGATCTTGCGTGATTCTTATTTTTTATCCGCGTTAGACATAACTTTACGAATTAATTTCACTATGTAATATAAACAAAATCTAAAATATTTACATATATAAAATGCTCACTACTCGTTTAGTCGTGATCTTCAGTATAAAATCATTAAAAGTCGTCGCCCAAAGCAAATGAATCTTGAAAACAACCTTCGCGCTGTATGTTACTATTTAGAATTCTTTAAAGTAAACTATGTTTGCCCGTGGCTTGGCCCGCCTGGAGGTCTTGAATTATCCCACGGGAACGTAGGTACTATCGGGATAAGAAGTATCCTATGTCCTAAACTAGGTCATGGTCTTTCCGTGTGCCAATTTCCATCCAAATCCGTTAAGGCATGGTATGGTAATAGACATGGCAGACAGAGTTACTTTCGCATAATACACTGTGATTTTTTATTCACTGTTAACTATTCAGGGCGTGAAGGTACTCATGATTATCAGCTACTTTCACTATAAAACTAACTTTGAAATATCGAAAAAAATATCTGTTGTTTCATATCATACAAAAATGAACCCGATTATTATTACATTACCAGATGAAAATGTATGAAACAGATGTATTTTAAAAATCACAACAACAATTGTTGTGATTTTTAATTCACTGTTGTAACATTTTGAGGACTCTTAGCACCTAAGAGTCCTCAAAATGTTACAGTCCGTACCAGTTACCTACTAGTTTATAATGAATTCCTTGGAAATATTATCATCAATATGATTTCAGCCGAAAGACTTCCAGTATTATCATAGCATGTAATAAAACAACTACACACTAGGTAAGTACTACGAATCCTATTGCTTTAAGAATTTATAACTACAGTAAGTAGTTGTAATTTTCATTTTATTTGACGTTTTAACTGTTCGTAGGTAACGTTAACGTAGGCTATACGAATTCCGGACTACGGACATATTCATTGACCTGTTCACTGTTATACAGCGTGCATCAGAAATGTATAGGCATAATAAAGGGTGTGGTACAGACCGTGAAAGTGAACAATATTCGCGAAAGAAATTATGATTTAATTTCTGTAAGTAGGTTTGTTTGTAAAAACACTTTTACACGTCAATCATATTTAAAAAACTAGATGATGTCGGCGTTTCGTTTGACTACTCTGAGAAGAAAGGCCGAAACAAACTCAGAGGTCACAGTCTCTTTTAAAGTCCAGACATAACATTGGTCAGATCATGTGAAGACCATGTGGATTGCTGTTTGTGGTCTTTTGAGGAAATAACCACACAGATTGAGTGGACCAGACACGCATTTGTCAGTAATCGTGCAGCTCATCTCAGGACTTGAGGAGCTCAATGATTCGGCGAACACGAAAGACACATTTAGGGAGGCCGCATAAATTACTTCTTCTTTTCGTGTGGTTAGTGACTAACCTGGTGTCAGAGTTTTAAAGCCGCCCATGGGCTTCTGACTTGGCTTCACATGCCGTGGAGAACTCTCAGGCATGCCGGTTTCCTCACAATGTTTTCCTTCACTGTTTTTTGTGATAATTTTATTATAAACTGCCAGAGCATGATTTAAGAAAACTGAGAAAAAAACAATGGCCCTATAGTTTTCACATTTACAATAATTAAAATATTATAGTAAATATTCATGTCATTGTAATAATTAGTTGTCCCATACAAAACTTCAATACCTACTCGACCCAAATGTATGGGACAGCTGATTATTTGTTGTCCCATGGAGAAAGTTGTTCAGCTTGATGGTCTGTACCGCACGCTGTATGTTTGGTGACATACTAAAAATGTGTTGGTTAAGGCCCCTCGCTCTCGGCAACTTTTTGTAGCGATGCTGTCGCGTGTTTTGTAAACGCGCTTCTGCATCGCTACTATCGCACGTTAGTTGCGTTTGCAACGTTCGACAGAAACGATGCAAACGCGCGGCTGTATCGATGCAAACGCACTACCGTTTCTGACGACATCGGGGGAACGAAGGGCGGAGAACGGAGGGAGGGGTGCTGGGGAATGTGCCCTGAAGCGCGACAGCATCGCGATAGATAGCAATACAGAATCTGGGCGAAGGTACACAGCCAATGACAGCATCGCGGCTGTATCGATACACATGCGCGACAGCATCGCTACTGCATCGCTACAAAAAGTCGCCGTGTGCGAGGCCTCTAATAACCAACACACTAACATACTCTTTGTATAATACGTTGTTCATACGTTCTTTAAATCGTTTCAGTTCTGTAACTAAAATCCATACATTCTTCTAGTGTTGCCCAATAAGTCTGAAAAACATGAAGAACTACGGTCTCGCACCCTTATTGCGTAATATAGAACAATCAGAATCTGAATAATTTTTAAACATATTGCTAATCCATTGCTGCATTATAAGCAATCAACTCGGGGTGCGACGGGAATTTGCGCTGGTGTCGTATATGGTGAAACTGCTCCGAGGCATAGAGCACAACTCGAGAGTGCTGCAGCGGTTGCACTTGTACGTACCCGACCGTTATGTGTGGAGGCGACGGCCCCCGCCATTGCTGGTCGTACCAGCAGCCAGGACCAACTTGCTGGCCAAAACCCCTCTAACTCGAGCAATTCGCATAATCAATTATATGCAAGTAGAAATTGATATATTTACGTGTCAGTGGGGTGAATTCGCAAAAGTACTATTGTTTACATTATGTTATAAACAATATTAATGTTTATGACTTAAGGTTTTTGTATTTTAATTTGGTGTGTTTGACTTGGCTATCGCATTAGGCTAAGACCTGAAAAGGTAGTTTTAAGGCATTTAAATAAATAAATAAATAAGTTCGAAAAAAAAATCTGCTCAACAACGTACCTAAATAACGCAATGAATGTTGTTGAACTGTCAAAATGAAACAGAATAGTCGTAATCGTTTACGACAATGTGTTACAAATTAGATAGCCGGTCAGAATATAATTGAATCTTTATTTTGCATAAAATATCACATACAAGGTTAAATATAAATAGTTCCACATATTCTGCTTACTAGTCCTGGTTTCGATTCTCGGGTCGGGCAAAATGGTATTGGGTTTTTCCATCAGGAATTTCTCAGTAGCAGCTCGGAGTCTGCATTTGTGCCCAGTTGATGGCAATAGGCTCGCCCTCTATTACATGGGACTTAGACATGACTTGCGTAATGTGGGTACACACAGGGACACCTCTGCAAGGGTTAGCCCTTCGGGTAAAATGTTATGTTATTTTGCTTACTTTTTTCAGCATGCAAAAATCAGTTGAATAACTCTGGTTTCCTTGTGTTGTGGATAGTAATTTAATCTCAAATAGTTGAGTCTCTACCGAATGGTTTCCTGGGAAATCCTTTGGAAAATGAATACAAAGGGAATAAAAATGGACATTGCGATGATATGCCCACAAGACTTCTGGGTGGTAAGCAATGTAATCATGTAGGCAGTTTTATCATTCATAGTCACATATTTACAAGTAGACATGACCTGCAGACGGTTAATTAACATTAACATTCTTGTAATCCTCCGAGTAACGGAAAGACAGTAATAAAGTTGGCGTAATGTATACTTAATAACAACCAGCGAAAGGTCACGTACTAAGCAAACGGACAAAGCCATACATTTTACCCTTAACGTGTTTTCCGCACCTGTTTACAAATTACGCACTTGTTCCATCGAATATAAGGGTCACTTTCTTTATAGGTCATATTTTTTATGTTAATGGTGCTCTATCACGATTATTTAACATTTACAGCTGTCCTATATAACCTTGTATATTGCAGAATAGTACACATACAAGTGTGCTATGTCTCAGCTCCCTTATCGCGCGAATAATACCGCCTCGAGTGTAATGACGAACTTAGCACACTTGTGTCCTATTCATAATATACATAGTAAGTACTATAATCAGATATCTAATAGTTATATCGGAACCTACATAAGTTGGGAACGATTGTTGATACATCGCCTACGTGACATAGGGATATAACATTTTGCCTTTAGATTGTAAATCTTTCTTGGGGCTTAGCAGTTGACATACATTTACCTTTACATTTCCTTATCTACTAAAAGTATTTGAATGCTAAAATAGGGAGACAGAGCTCTACACAAGGCTTCCATTATGCACTTTTATGTTTTTTAACGTGGCGTTATTATCGTGAACTTCCACGTCCACGTCATCACGATAACACAGGTGTATGTAAAATGTATGGAAATATGCTTTTAAGGTGAATCCGCAGTTGCAGCCCGTGAAATTTAAATTATCTTACTTTTTTTTGCAATTTGCAGCTAAGTGTCAAAGTGTAGTATTCCAATAATTATAATTCTGTAAATACATACCTGATATAGTCGCGAATCATATTTTGATTAAGTTACAACCTGACACTGACCTGCAAATTGCAAAAAACGTAAGAAAATGTGAATTTCGCGGGCGCAACTGCGAATTCACCTAAACGTGCTTTTAGAACGTGGACTTCACAGAACAGATAAATTATCTGTTCTGTGGTGGACGTATACATATATTTTATGGACGTCCACGATAATATCGTCACGTTAAAATTTATAAAAGCGACATTCTCTAAAACATAAGTCGAAATAACAATTGTCTCGAACAGCTACACCTGCAGACTATGAAATGCTCCCAGTAGGATTTAACGCATTAAATCATGAGACAATTGTTATTTCGACTTATGTTTTAGAGAATGTCGCTTTTATAAATTTTAACGTGACGATATTATCGTACATCACTCAGGGTGTACGGTAAAGTAATGATGAGTCATTACTTTACCGTACACCCTGAGTGATGTCCAACAGCTCTAAGCACTAAAATGCATGAATTAAAGCCGGCTGAAACAACGGCACGACATTCGACTAGAAATGTAATTATATGTTCCGGTTTCACCGTTAACCGAGCACAAACCGTTAATGTTACTTAATCGCTTTTTGGAGCGACTCGGCTCGCCCCAGTCCAGTCTATCGGACGGTGATTAGACGTCAATCATAGTAAGATTGAACTATCACCGCTAAGTATTCCGGTTTTCCGTTTTGCGCCGGCGCCGTCTGCGTGACATACATTATTTTTGTGTGCTCAATAAATGATTTAAGTGCCGTCTGTGCTAATTGATGTTGATTTTGTTGGTTTTTAATTATGGTCTGTCAGACTAACATCTATTTAATATTCTCGTTTTTATGGTTTTTCCATATCTATGCAAAACCAGGCGTTTCGCTTTTTTTAAACCTGATATGAACAGCGACCTGAATGAACACTTTCGAAAAGATTTAGCTTTCATAAGCTCAAAATGTTATCGTGAGATAACAGCAGAACTGATTATTCATGTTACCTTATTCAGGAGTATCTTATTCCAAGACATCCCGTAGCCTCTTTATACCAACGCTAAGGGTAATTTAAATCTCTGTTTTAATTGTAAGCACGACTCATTTAGCAACTCGCTGCATGAACATGTTTCCGTCATTTAAGGTTAATTATCTTCCTTTGTTCCAACATTCTACTACTGACTCCTAATTGCACAGTTTTGAATGAATAGGTATGTATCTACGTTTAGTCTATCTGTTAACACCCTAACATAATTTGCCAAGGGATATTAATTCGTAGAAATAAAACAATTGAGATGTTTTTGTCTGATTCAAGGCATTCTGAAATCAGGAATTATCAGACGCATGATTCATACAAGTACTATTATTAAAACTTTAAATATAAATAAGGAAACGTCTCGGAAGTAACGCTCGTTACCGTAGTCGTAAAAAAATCGTGACTGCATTGCAGCTAATCTTCTGATGAACTAAATGATTCCGAGAAACCCATGACGGAAGATTTAGAACTAAAAGACGTATTCTGTGATAGTAATCGTCCATATCATCACGATGGTACCTACTCAACATGAGACAATAGTTATAGTGAACCTTAGCCTAGCTTTATTGTTATGTCAGAAGCATTTATGGGCTCAAATACGTCATCAGCCCAATCAAGGCATCCTCCAAAAACTGTTACAATAAGCGTCAATGAATAAAGGTGTCACTTTGAAGGTGTTGACTATAAAATTATATTCATAAGTGTCAAGGCAGAAAATAATGCCCTATGTCCTAATCAGGACATCAATCAAAATCGGAAAATCAGGACCAATCACTTACTTGACAAAAACATTTATCCAGCTACATAAAATCAAGGAAATTTAAATGATATGCCTCTATGGTAATAATTTCATAGCTAATTAACTGTTACTACGCAATTTATTACGGACAGAAACGTTTTCCTTAACCTAAGAAATCGATAAAGTGAAAACAAAGCACCAAAAAGGAAGAATGTGGCTCTAAATTTAAAAGCCTGAAACCGCAAAAACTCATAATCGAAGCGATATATTACGGGGTTTACCCAACTGTCTCTGGGAATTTGTTCAGCTTTGCAATTATGCTTGTTTTTTGCTCATACAAATTATTATCCCTGTTGTGTTCTGCTGGTCTTTGTGTTTCATCATTATTATTGAGTAATTTTAAAAATTCAATGATCATTGGTCTTTTCTCATCTGCTTTTGTTGCATTATCTTTTAATTCAGCAGTAATCATACCGGTGTCGATGATGTTAAATTACCTGGTCCTTTCCGGTGGGATTTGTTTCTGTCGACTATTTGTCATCATTTGCTGTCATTGCCCATCACACCAGAAAATAATTTAAGTAATACCATACCGTGTTCGCAATTTCCGAAGAACATTTTTCCGAGTTTTCCTACCTTGGATAACTATTCTAATTTCCCACAAAACAACTATGTTGTTGCTTGTTATTCGCATGGTAAAAAGCCCCAAACATCAATTAGATATAATTTATTGATCAACTTAGGTACTGATAAACACATAAAATTGCTGTTTACATCGTCCTTTTGATGGAGACGATCGTCGGCGCCAGCGCAAGCGCTACGAGGTAATGGCAATGAATTTACTCACTAATGACTTCTACTGGCGATACTACTAACTGATCTCGATTGATTGGAGCTTTCTAGAATTAATGTGTTTTGGTTCCAACATTACCAGTTACCAGTTACACAGGTTTTTTAACTGGAGCAATTTGCATGTGTAGATCTATTTTTATTTAAATTGTTTTATAAAATTCCCATCAGTGTCATGTAAAGCTTTTATTGAACAGTTAGTTACCTACTTGAATTATTAATAGACGTAATTAATTGTTACCGATTAATAAATTCCGATTTAAAAATGAGTTCGAAAGAACGGTAGTATTGGTTTAGAATCTAAATATAGCATCGTCAATTGCTAGCCAAGAGCTAATCCTGGATGCTAACACTAAGTTTGTGCAAATAAACAGGTTTTGCGCAGCTATAGCGTTTGACCGCACTTATTATAGGTAATCACCCCTCAAGTTAACGATTCATAATGACAGGAAGGTTGCTTCCGCGTCGTCGAACCATTTGCGGTGAAAAGATAGAAACACTCGACGTCCAGCTGTGTTGGTGTTGTCACTCATTGTTAAATGCAGAAGTGGCCTGTGGGAGGACGGAGATGAACGATAATTGCGTGTGTCCCGTATTGTACGCTATTCTAGGAAGAATTTTATTTAGGGAAACTCGGTAAGAGAACGATTTTGCTTGTATCAAGAGAGATGCTCAGCTACGGCGTAATATTGTGGGGAAACAGCACAGATGCACCGACACTTTTCACATTGCAAAAAAGATTAATAAGAATCCTTGTAAATATAGAAGACACCGACAGTTGTAAACCTCATTTCCAAGAAAATAAAATACTTACCCTCCCTTGCCTATACATTCTAGAAATATGCAAATTCGTTCGAAATTACCAGCACTTTTACACGACAAGAGAAAACATACAGTCTAAATATACATTACGCCATAAAAATAGGTTAAACTTACCAGGTTCTAAGTTAAAAATGCACTCAACAAGTACACTAGTCATGTCAATTAAAATATTTAATAAATTACCAGAATTAATAAAAATGAACAAAAATTGAATACATTTATAAACAAATTAAAACTATTCCTATTAACTAAATGCTATTATGATATCAATGATTATTTAAATGACAAATTTTAATTTACAAGTTTTATAAAATAATTACAATAAATAGGTACTAACTAAGTAAACAAAATTAAAAGCCCTCTTCCTCTCTCCTACTTTTGCTGTGCCCGACAGGGTCCACAATGATCATATTATTTTGTTAAACCTACCACCTAAGTTCACATGTGGAAGCAATAAATATATTGAGTATTGAGTATTGAGTATTGAGATATTTCTGGAATTTTAAAATCATGTCATTTTTTTATTGTGGTATGATCTCTTTTCCAAATGAATATCCATTGATGCTATTTAAGATATTATACTCGTAATATTCAACTGTACGTTAAAAACATTTTATTATTTTAGCAATATTATTTAAGAATATTATGTAGAATAATGAAAATTATTAAGATATAGCACCGTCATTGATTAAGGTTTACCTATTTTTTGTTATAGAATTAAAACAACCCCTTTGTAAAATAATTCAATTACATAAAATAAAGATATTATTCAGAGATCAGATTAGCAGGCGGGTCCTAAAATATCGCGGAGTGCTCTACTTTCTCCCAAATTGAAAGTGATATTTGCATAACTTTATTTGATAAAATTTTGGAGAGATTTTTGCGTATTAGCAAGTGCACTTGACTTGCAACTTGCAGGCTTTGTAATTGATTTCACTGATACCTGTGAATGCGTCTTCTTCTCTAGTAGCATTGGTTCAATTTCAATATTTATAGGAATACAAGATGAAGCCTGAGAACAGCACTGATGTGAACACATTGGGATCTGCCCCTGTGCAGATGTTTGGA
Organism: Agrochola macilenta; assembly: GCA_916701695.1. Classification (NCBI taxonomy): domain Eukaryota; kingdom Metazoa; phylum Arthropoda; class Insecta; order Lepidoptera; family Noctuidae; genus Agrochola; species Agrochola macilenta. The sequence goes on from OU753562.1 coordinate 15,658,929, forward strand.
CACGGTGGGCAAGGGATTATGGGCTTTACGTTTACTAAAACATACAGATTTAGACCGGAATACCTTTACCATAAGCATTCTTCGTGTCGCATAGAACCTTCGCAGCGTTTAGTGTTGCCCTTCGATGGAAGCATTAAGCTAACTTGTAAATGTTGACCACGAGCACTTTGTCTTTTGCGGTGAACAGTCGTGCCTACTCGAAATTTTAATATTTAGTTCACTCTGTTTCCGACTAGCGACCTACGGTTTACGCCTTTACATTGTGAATCTGCAGAAGCGAATGGAATACTTATTTGATATCGAGTTTGGTTTATGTAGATATAAGATCTTAAGAGACAAAGAATAAGATTCCATATTATCTCCCAAAACTATCTTGATTGTAATAAAAATTGGAGAATAATTATACTCCATAGGTTAAGGTAGTTAAATAAAGGTAAACAAATCGTAAAAAGGGTTTTTAAACATGACACTTTCTTGTTTAAAAATACGATAAAACCACATTACACATTTTACATATTAGATTTTTATAATAGTTTCCTCTTTTATTCATGTATGTTAAACTTTATCATTTATTCTGAAACTACTCTTCGTAGATGTAACTGCTTGAGCACAACTTTTTTGTAATATTTATAATAATAATTGTTATATTTTGTAATCCGTCTATTGTAAAGAGCCCAAACTCTAAACGTCAACGAATTATAACGTTGCTAAATTGAAGGGTACAACTGTGACGTAGCATGGCAACTGAAGTGACAGGTATTACGTTCAGTCGGTTACTTGACAGCTGTCTCGTCACGTGGTTTTTTGTTTACCTTTATTTAACTACCTGAACATATGGAGTATAGTTATGCATAAAATATGTTTTCAACGCAGTGGTCTCTCTCCTTGTAAGTGTTAGTACACTGCCATGATCATCGTTCTTCTACGTGCTTGAAATACTAAGGCACTTTATTACTTAACGCCATGCAATTTGCACATTACTGGTTTCTGTTATTAGGTGCACAGACTAGTTATCATGAAAAAGTAACAAAATGCTTAAATTATTTCCATCTTATTCGAATCCATTCACTAGTAAAATACTGCAGCTCTTTGTATTTTGGTATTCAGTGTTGAATCGGCCTCATTCAACTTTAATTATGGGGGAAACATGGCTGGCCGAATTTTAAAGTCGAATTCATGAGCGTGTTAAAAAAATCATTCTGCATTCCAAAAGCCTATGGCCCCGATAAAAATTAACCCGCTTTTGCAATTTCATCTTGGTAAAAAAAAACTAATAATGCGAAGCAGTTATTTGAACTAACTACAATAGTATTAAGACCAAGCAGCGCAATTTGGATGCTGAGCCCCGTTGTTTGGTAAACTACCATCATTACTCGAAGAACATTATGAGAACACCGGGAAATGAACCAAAGGTCGTCTTTTTAACAGGCAGGTGAGGTCTCACTGAGTGGCGTTAAAATCGTCTTAAATATAATGTATGCCGTCGTCTGGGGTCGAACTACGGCTGAATAAAATACAACACTTTACTGAAAAACTCATACAGCAACTGTTTATTTATAACAGCTATAAAGTTTCTCCACGTGACTACATTGCATTAAATGACGATAATTATGCGTGTCGTTAAAGAATACAAATAAGATGTAAACACAAAACGGGTACAATGTCAAGGCCGTTGACCGCGAGCCGACGACGTTAGCGCACTCGCGCCACCCTGACACTCGTATGTATGTTCTGCGCACACGCAGCGCTCTACATCGCTCATAAGAAATGTTGCTTTCGTCTTAATCTGACAGGTATATTTATTGAAGACGTCAGTTTCTTTGGTCATGTATTCAAAATTGATGACATGCGTACAAACGCTTTAAACTTACGGTCCTAAACTTAAATAAGACCCTTCTCTGGAACTTGAGCAGCCATATTTTTGCCTAAGCTCATCATTAATCTTATTTGAAATGCTGATTCTCCTAATCAGCTTCCAAGCAACAGGAAAAGGCATCATGAAAATATACTAAGGCATTAATTCCTATATTTATAGCGACTTGTGTTTTTATTTTCCTATAACTTATTTGGAATAGGATAAAACGTTGTCCAGGTAATTTTCTGATCTCTGGAGGCTGGGCAGTTAATAATATTTATGATAATGGAGTTACGGATCGTGTTAGTATAGTCAACGGAACGAACGCTTTTAGTTGCCATAAAAGTTTTACCTTTATATAAGTTCTTTTAACACATCTCTCGTAGCACGCGCGCGCAGCCTTGCCATAGTCAGAAATTCATGTAAGTATCTTTCTTAGTTGAGGAATCTAAATGCAATGCATTGCTGAAATCTTTTTATATTAGGATTTCAATACCATTTTACGAATATGTTAGCATAGCGGCGGCTACTTTATAGTTGTAACTTTTTTTGTGAATTAGGAGGACGTTGGCCGTATTACGAGAACAGCCGGTGAAAACCTAGATTAAGACGTAGATATCAGGGTTGGACGAATCATAGAAGGTAACAGGGTATAGAAACAAAGAACTTATGTATAAGGTCTGAATAAAGGTCTCTAAATGGTCCCTAATACACGATCAATCAGATTGTGAATCGTTTTGAAACAGATTGGTAATCCATTGCTTATGTGTTCGAAAAAAATCTGCTCAACAACGTAAATAACGCAATGAATGTTGTTGAACTGTCAAAATGAAACAGATTAGTCGTAATCGCTTACGAAAATGTGTTACGTAATTATGGTACAGATTTCTTTTCGTCATTTTCTTTAAGGTCTTCTTTCACTGAGTTTTTCCCAATTTTCCGGTTACAAATCGTATCTTCTATCACATCCACATTGTAAACTCTTTAGCGTTTAAATTTTTAGGACGTTTTCTGTTTAATTTCTTATCTCTAAAAATTGCAAATGGATACATGGACGACAGTAGCTGATTGAACACTGGATTCAATAAAGAGAAAGAAAACTTCAGTTGGCAGTTTGGCACGAATTGTAGGAAAAGCTCTAAGATTTTTCGTAAATGCGTTCATAATAAACTTGTGGTGAATATTTTCCACTAGCTTCTTGTTAGGCTTTCTCACGAACAACAACTGTACCAATCGCAATTTGTAGAGGTAGGTAAGTAAAATGATCTAAGTACACATTGTAATATCGTTCTGCCATGTTTCACGAACTTGAACAAATTGCCCGTGCATACATGTTATTAAATAAAACACATTGAAGCAGTCTGCCGTCGGGCTGAACTTATGTCTTGTGGGTATCTATTTTCCCCTCGGCTTGTTGCAAGTGCTCATTTATCACACGATATTAATATTTCCGTCTGCAACTTACAACGGGACTGCTACTGCCGCATGGTGTCTTAATGTCTCGGCTCATCACAATAAGATAATACAATACTTATTTTATTTCTGCACTAGCATACTTGGTTCAACTAACGGAACATAATGTTTTTGGTCTGGATTCCTACTAAAACATGTTTTTGTAGTTCAAGTCTTACGATTCGATTAAAAGTGGTGGGTTAGGTCGTTTATTTTCCCCTCGTTTGGGATTAGACAAAAAGAAGCTGTGAAAAAAGTAACAGCTTGACAAACTGGACCTGTAACTGGCCTAACGGGCTTGTGGTACGGGTTGACCTTTCAGGGTTAATTGCAGATTGCACGGCTACGTGTAGCACAAAATTTTAGAAAAAAAATGCTTAATAAGAAGTAGAAAACTTCAAAGAAACTCAAATAATGTTGTGTGAAGCGGGCGATATAGATTGATTGAAAAAAAATGGCACGGACTTCCTAAACTGTGTCACACAAAATAAAGAATTATCAGATTCATGCTTGTTGGTCTAAGGTCTGGCATTCCGGGACTGTCACATGCTTACGTCACTATCCAGTTGCCACTTTATTGCAACAAAACAGGATTTTCAGTCACCATTCTGTTAAAAAAATATGTAAAAATCATTTATACTGTCGTTTCGTTTGACTAATTAAACGAAAGAATTCAATTTAAACACAAACCAACGTAATTATCAATTAAAACCTAATGTTTTATCGGATTCACACAGGTAATAAAGGGGGTTGGGGAGTTATTATTACAAACTTCTGGTAACACAGATGCGATGACGTAGACTTGTGTCACCCACGTGACCACTGTGTCTCGGAATGCTATACCTGGCGAAGTATATTATTATACCATGCCCAATACATTTAAAAATTACAGACGAATGATTCCCTACTACAGTTATCATTCGTCTGTAATTTTTAAATTAGTTCTACTACTTGGATTACTTCCACTATTGTTAAAGCTATAGGTTAATTTAAAAAAGTTCGTCCGGGAAAACGCTAGCTATCATCCCACGGCACACCTATCTCTGCCACATAGCAACATTGTTGTGTTCCGGTTCGTAGAGGTACAATATTGTCGATTCGTTGGAATTACAGATACATGATATACAGGGTGTCAGGGACATCGACGCGAAAACTGTTACCATGGATTCAGTACATGATTCTGACTCCCCTGCGTTGAAATTTTACGTCCGTTATTTAAAAAAAATCTGCTGTTTGATAGAAAAGTGCGATACCTACGCGGTCAAAATGTATGGAACAGCAGATAAAAAAAAATAACCGACGAAAAATTTCAACGCAACAGTAACAGTTTTCGCGTTGATGTCCCTTGCACCCTGTAGACTTTTTAATCATATCCCGTAGATAGAGTGACGGGCGCAATGCACACGTCTTAGCTGCACGTGTTTCTATACAACCACAATAGGTAAGAAAAAGGTACCCCCCTTAAGGCGACGATAACCGACTTTTAATGATTTTATACTGAAGATCACGTCTAAACGAGTAGTGTTAATGATTTGGAAAAAATATATGTTAAACTAGCTTTTCCCGCCCCGACTTCGAACAGGTAGATTTAAACCCTACCTACCCTACCTACCCTACTTACCCTACCTACCCTACTTACCCTACCTACCCTACCTACCCTACTTACCCTACCTACCCTACCCTAATTTTCTCACCGTTTAAACCTTCCCTGGACTAAGACAAACATTTAATAACCAAAATCAGCTAAATCGGCCCAGCCGTTCTTGAGTTATAAAATTACAACGAAAAGTGGCATTGATTTTTATAGATATACTCGTAGATTAGAGCATTTTCTTAATAACTTAATTTACGAATATTTTAGATTATGTTTATATTACATAGTGAAATTAATTTGTAAAGTTATGTCTAACACGGATAAAAAATTGAGAATCACGCAAAATCTAACAAGCTTATTTTTCTGAAACCACTTTAAAGAAATTTCATTATTGATCGTTTAGTATGCGTCTTATTTAGGACAGCGCTCCTGGATGGGTGAGTCCTATTACTAGCTGGACGTGCGACGCGTTGCGTGACCTCAGTACAGAACACGCAAGCTAATCACTCAAGGTCACTGGCATATATCTGGGTCTTAACATTTGTTAGGTCATCATCACTCATCAGCCTTCCGCATTAGGTATGATAAGAAATCTATTTTATGCCTTCCGTCATTTATCTAAGAAGTCAGCCACCCAAAAAAAATAAACATTTTCGTTCAACATTCATATAATCGATGATCCCATCGATGAATATCAGAAAAACGTCTCGAGTATCTGCTTCTTTTAGCTAGACCCTAATAGAGTACGCTCAAGTAGGTAACAAAAGATAGACAATAACAACCCTAAATTACGTTTTCTTTTCTTAAGCCTGATTTCCACTTGCGAAAACATAAAATACTTCCACATCGATGATTATCAGAAAAACGTCTCCAGTATCCGCTTCTTTTAGCTAGACCCTAAATTGCTCTCAAGTAACAAAAGATAGACAGTAAAAATACCTGGAATAACTTATTCTTCTGATAGCATTTTTAAACCAGTTAGCCGTTTTGTAGTTAATGGGTCAATGACATTTTGGGATTTCATTCGCAGTATGCTAAATATCTGCTCTCTACCTGGCTGAAATGCAAAACTGCTTTTATTGCGGTTGGTTCGTCGAGTAATAACGTCTAACTCTGAAACGACATATTGTTTTATTTTTATCATTTTTAAGATAAAAGTATTTTTCTTTTATAACCTTGAAGTGCTGTGCTAATTTAAAATTTTATACAGATTTGTTTATATGCCTAATTATAATAAGATTCCAAGCTTTTCATGAATATTTATTTTAGTTACCGCGCTCTCAATGTTTTATTATAAACGGTTGACGTCAAACTATTCAAAATCTATCAATTGAAAATCGATTCAGTACAAAGTTCTGGACGTGACATTGAAATCGCATAAAAGAATATTGTCTGAAGACATTAACAACAATACAATATTTATTATTTTGGTAAAATTTCACAACTGCCATCGCTAACATCGATCGATCACGAGTAGAAGTCAGGGTCTCGAGATCCCAGGACTGTCGCACAATCAAATCACGCAATCGCTCGTCCAATAGCTTTTTAATTAACTGTCATTGTGCTGGAATTTCGACACTTGGTGTAGAACTGCAGCTCACATGCTGATACATAATTTTGCCGAACGATGATGTAAAGGTCATGCACACCTCCTCTGACAGTCATTGATAAACTTTCCATGTATCAAGGTCAAAAGTGACGTATAGATACGATACAGCGGCTACAGCGGCAGCGTGATTCAAAAGAAATAAATAATGAGGACTGGAATGCAAGTAACATTCCCATCCTACGTTACTTTATATGGGGTAAACATCCTCCCTTAACTGCCGTACCTAATCATGTGTAATGATTACTCATTACATGACCTCTGACTTTTCGGATTCATGTGCGTATTGAATAATTGTCACTTACTTAAAAAACGGTGAAGGAGAACATCGTGACGAAACCGGCAGGCCTGAGAGATATTTCTCGACGGCATATGAAGCCAAGTCAGAGGCCCATGGGTGGCTTTAAAACTCTGACACCAGGTTAGTCACTAACGACACGAAAAGAAGAACTAGGTACCTACCTATTTTTCTTCTGCCTCCTCAGCCATCATCATCCAATGCTCATGCACTTCAGTTTTTGAAATAAAAACATCTGTTTTAAGCCTTTGCATTCGTTTTGGTTCAAGAGCAAAGCCCTATTCTAAAGCTATGAACGACTCAACACTCAACGGTTTTGTGTCGATGCGGAATCGCAATTGGGTTCTGTGTCGATATCCAGCTGATAACCATAAAGTCAAAACGAACGTGCCTTCGATAAATGTAACAAAAAAGAGACATGACTCAGATACTCAAGATCAACAGGAAAAAGGGAAAATAAATTCCGTAAGTTTTATTATTATAACAGCTATGGGTTTTTTTATTTTACTATACTTGAATCTTTGGATCCGTACTTACTTATTACAAGGCGTAATAAGTATGAGAATGCGTGTTTAAGTAGGTCCTAATCTATTGAATAGTGTATGTGACGCCATATTTTATAGCTACATACTTGAACCCTGCATCATCACTCAACAAGTCAGAAGGTTACTGACATTTACTTAAGGCAAAAGCCAAATAACAAGTTCTTAATAAAAGCTTCTTGTCTTGTAATTAAATACTTCAAAGAGATTTATAACGGAAGGAACTAATAGAAACTGTTTGGAAGCTACGAAAGGCTTGTACTATTTACTACTCGAAGACGTCGTATTTCCTAACGCCAATTAATTTTGTACATATTTTGAAAAAGTCTATACATCCACTAACGAGGATATAAAACAAAATTAAAAACAAATGACTGCACTATCACTACGTTCGCTGGTCCTATACAGCGTTATCAGAAAGGTATGTGGTCAAATTTAAGGGTTTATTTTAACACCGGCTGTCGCTGAAAACCAGCGCTAGAGCTCTATCTCGCATATGTATGTAGTCTATGTAGCATACGCTTAGCCTAATTCTGCGATTAGGCTAAGCGTATGCTGAGACGCAGGTCCACGCAGCGCAGGGCAGAGCAGTTTTTGTAATGCATGAACGTACTGACAGCTGCGTACGCTGCGGCGCAGGCACGTGGGACGCAGACATGTGTCTGTTCTGCTCTGCGTCTCGTTGTAGAGCCGGCACAGATTTCTGCGCGACGCGTGCGGCGATTCACTTGTTTTTTTGCTGAGACGCAGGTATCGCAGCACAGCCGTATATTGTTTGTACTAACTAGGACGCGAATGTGTCTGTGTAGTTGCGTCGCAGCATACGCTCGTGTCCTATGTCTGCCTCACCTGCCCCACCCTGCAAAATCTGTACTATGCTGTCCTGCGTCACCTGCGTCTCAGCATACGCTTAGCCTTATGCTGAGCGATGGCCGTTTTGCGTGGATATGACGCATATTTTCTCCAACTTGTTCTTTTTAACCGACTTCCAAAAAGGAAGAGGTTATAATATGTTCGGCGCGTATGTATGTTATTTTTTTATTTTTTTATGTATGTCCGCCGATTTCTCCGTCAATTGTGGACCGATTTTGAAAATCCTTTTTTTTTGTATGAAAGGGTATGCTCCCGAATTGGTCCCATATAAATTTTATTAACTAAGCTTGGATAGTTTTTGAGTAAGCTTCAATAATACGAATTTTTCCCACTTAGTACGAGTATATGTGGATGATATGATGATGGAAGTCGGTTATAACTTCCTGTGACGGTTATTTACATAGCAGGTAGCGGTATTCGAATTTGTGTAGGGTAGGTAACACAACTAAAAAGTGAAAAATAAAAACTTTTTACAAAAAAAAAATCAACTGACTTCCGAAAAAAAACACGACAAAGTGAAAAATAACTTCAATTCCGGAAGTCGGTGGCAAAAAACGAAAATTCAAAGCCAAAGACACCGACTTCCGAAATTAAAGTTATTTTTCACTTTGTAGTGTTTTTTTTCGGAAGTCGGATGTTTTTTTTTTTTTCTAAAAAGGTTTTTTTGTTTTGTGTTCTTTCTTTGCGTCATGTTTATCGCAAATAAACGTATTTTCTTTTTCATATTAACATAGTACTTATTGGAAAAATGTATCATGTCCCATACAAAACTTTAATACCTACTCGACCCAAATATGGAATGACTGATAATTTTTTCGCGATTACCTACGATTTTGGTCTCATGGAGAAAGTTGTTCACTTTGATGGTCTGTACCACACTCTTAAATATGACCACACGTTTCTGATACAGGCTGTATCATGTCATGAAAGGTTATTATGTAAACGCCAGTTTTAGGTAAACATGTAAAAGAAAAACAACTTAAATACTATGAGAAGGAAAGCAATAAAATAAATTGATTTTTGCCAAAATTATATAAGATGGCGTGAATCAATCTTCAATTTGTTTTAAGTGTTACATAATTGATATTATTAAAACTATGTTTATTTCTAAAGAATTGGTAGATACGTGGATTATCCCTGAACGTCTGTAGGTAATTGATTAATTCACCACCAGGCGCTTACGTAAATCCCCAATCAATCAAAACAGATTCACTTCGTTGTTTGTAAAGTGCATATATAAGTACACTCAACCGGACATAATTATGTGAAACAATTTGATATTGACAGCGCCTTTATGGCGTAGCAGTAAGAATGGGTTTCGTAGTGCAAGTGTTAATAAAATGGAATTGTTTATTCTGTAAATAGAATATCGGTCGGAATCACTTTAACAAAAAGTAAATAAAAAAAAAAATGCTAGAGGTAGGAAAGACATTTCCTATCTGACTACCCTTGAGAAGAAACCTCGCGTGACCTCGAAAATTGATCATATTATTCTTGACTGAGCAACCGGTAGCAAGTTCGTCATGCTCCCTTAGTGTCCGTCATGTCACTGCCTGCGGTAACGTCGGGGGTCGGGTTGCCTCCTTCCCTCAAATATGGCGAGGGGGGTAATGGCTAACCTTTGCGTTATGCTCGTGAACGGGTGCTGCTTGCTTGTGGTCTGGTGTGTCTGGTCGTCTTGCTGACCATGGTTTTGTTATTGTTATTAGTAATTAGCTGTTTATTTATATTATTTATTTTTACTTCGATGGTCCTAGTTTATCATTTGTGACTTCGAGTTACAGCTTTAATAGCTATATGTAAGCGGGCACGTCCTTTATGCCTGGGGGCTTTCATTCGGGTATTAAGTTCTGTTTACTTTTTATTTTCGCTCGAGTATAGATTTCGATGATTTTTTTGTTAGTATATTGGCGTGCGCTAGCTGACATATAGAAAATAATTTAATTTAATGTTTTATGTTGCATAATGTACATTATTTTGCATAAGTATTATCGTATAGAATCAAGTTTTTCTAACTGAATAGACAGCTGTGCTGCTGGGGATTTTGTTGGGCCACTTCTTCTTCCCAGCTAAGCACTAGGAAGTGGTTAAGGGCAGGCGTTTTTGGGTGACTGTCTTATGTAATTTTGACGTTCGAATAGTGCTGGTTTTCAGCCTATTTTAAATAAGTGACTTTTGAATTTTGAAGAAATGGCGACACAAACTCAGGGCTCAGTCTCTTTTAAGTCTATAATCTTGGTCAGATCCTGTGAGGACACTGTATATTTGTGTCTGAAATGGTCTTTTAAGGACAGACCCTCACAGATTTGCGTGGACCTTTCCAATCAGTGTTAACAGTAATCATGTAGGTGAACTCAGAACTTAGGGAGATCAACGACTCGACGAACAATACCAAAGAAAGGACATTCGGGTATACGCCGAATAAAGTAATGAGTTACCAGACCATCATTAAAACTAAATGAGAAAGAAAAAATTTATGAGCAAGCCTTACAGTATTGTAGTCGTAAATGTGTAACATTTGACATCTCACCTTAGTAATAAGCAACATTAAAGGGGCCTGGCCACGTCAACTCTAGCGACGCGCGCGGTCATTGGTCAAATCAAATAGCGCGCGCTTCTCCGGCTTCCTGTAATACACTTCCGTCCCTTTTCACGAAATCACTCCCAAGCACAGATTTCCCACTCCACAGATTGCAGGAAAGTGGGAGGAAAGATGTAACACACAAAAAATACCGACATATTTAAAGTTCTCACATTCACATCATTGACGTGCGATTGACTGTACTTTTTTTTCCACGTGACTTCCTTTAGTACGAAGAATGTAAAAAGCGACTTACACTCATTGATTGGAATTGATTAAATGAATTATTTATAATTATCTGAGATATTTAATTTGCATAATCCTAAACGGGAAATATGATGTGTTAAATAGCATTATTACAAGTAACCATTTTCATTATCTATGAAAGTAAATAATGAGACATATAAAGTGATTGATTTTTCTTCGTATTTGATGGCTCAGGCTATCCACCTGGTCCTGACAGCTTACGTTAGTAAGAGCCTACCAGATATTTAAATACCGCTGACTGAATTTCATAATCAAGAAAATCTTTTAGCAGTTCATTTTCTTAACACGTTCAGTGTCGGGTTCCGGTTCACCTAGTCGCATCTGGGATGCCGGAAGCCCTCGCGGAGGGCTCATTTTAAATGTAGGTTTTTCTTAGCGAATACCGCATTATAAACCGTGAAAATAAAATCTGATGTATATATTAACAAGATTTATTAGTAGGTATACGCGTTGGTTTTAAAATCCAAGTATTTTTATTTTTTTTGCCAGTCGGAGTTAATTTATTTGTTGGCGAATCCATAACTCCAGAAATCGATTCACTTACAAATAAATTAACTTCATGCGACTCGCCTCAAGAAAAAAATATTTTATTTAAATGTGTTGATTCGCCCGTTTCGGGCGAGTAAATTCGGGCCATAGAAATATAACTTCTTTCTTATAATATCTATGATTCGGGTGAATCACCAATAAGCTGGAATCGCATACAAAGGGGTTCGTACCACCACACCTACATAAATTAATAAATAATATTAATATTGTAGGTGTGTTTTTTTTTTAAATTGTATCGGGGCCCCTTTAATTTTTATTTTATATTATTTATTGTTATAGCAGCCATAGTTACTGCCAAAATTTCAAGTATCTACCTATTACGGTTCAAAAGATACAGCCCTGTGACAGACGGACGGACAGCGGAGCCTTAGTTGGTAGATAATTAGGGTCCCGTTTGCACTCTTTGGGTACGGGACCCTGAAATGTTCCGTGTGTGCAATATCCAACCTAATATTTCTGATTACAGGCACGAGGTAAAGATAAAAACAGATTTAACTATTCAATACCTATTTCAATAACAGATGTTCAAGATGACCTTTAGCAAATTTAGTAATAGACCTATTAAAAAGAAGATTTTTTGTATTGTAATCGGATAAATGCGTTCATTAGAACCATTTAGCAAAAACACGGAGTAGGTTTTTTATCCTACAAATTAATATTACAATGAAGGAAATCAAATATGGATAAGTATTTAGATTTCTGCATTATTTTTTTGCGAATTGTAATGCCGTTGCAGAATCCTTTGATGAAAAGTAAACTATTATATTTTATTTGCTTAAGTACTTACCTATGTAATTTTGTTCTTGCCTCAAAGCTCAATTCAATTAAGATTTATGTGTAGATATTTTATTTCTAACCAATTAAATAATCTAAAATTAAAACTCATGGAGATCTTCTATTTTGATAAGTACCTGGTACTTGTTGAAAGACCTACACTGTCCTCCCATACCTATTAATACTGTTATTTGAAAATATTCTAAAAGCCAATTATTTTTAAAAGAGTAACCGTGGTATTTCTTGCCGGCTCTTCTCCATAGGGAACAACTTATTGGAACCGTGCATCTAGCTTCTGACGTTTTATAAGTGCCCATGTAGGTTTATGTGAAATAAAATATTTTGGACTTTTGTTTTTTTTTTAGATGAGCTAGAGATGAGCAATTCAAAACAATACGTAGGAAATGCAGCCATTTTCGGAATACGTTGAGGCGGATAAAATAGAGCCTAACTACGTTTGGGTGGTGTTGTAGGTAGGCTCAGACCAAATAAAAAACCAAGACAGCGCTGTCAACAGTGACGTGAAGCGGGTTTCGTAAACAAGTGTGCACTTTGTGTGGTGTAGTATGATTGTAGTGTCATTGTACGTAAATGGTTGTAAATGTGTGCGTGTGGTCTCTGACTTAGTTTTTTATATTGTCTGAATATGTAGGTTAGTATTATTTAAATTGGAATTTAAATTAAATACACAGATTTGTTTAGTAAGTACCTATTAATCATCATCAGCATCATTCTCTGGCCTTTTCCCAATTTATTTGTGGTCGGCGTAACATGTCTTTGTCTTCTCTACAGTCCAGTTCCATTATTCATCATCGAATAGCCACTCCCTTTCTAGCGATATCACCTTTCACACAGTACATCCATCGTTTCTAGTACATATTCATCGTAATAATTATTACCTATTATACAGTATTATCAGGATATAAGTACCTAATTAATAAAACAATGGAATGTGGGATAGGTTGCCTGGCCGGTAGGTAGACATACTAGGTAATAATTCATTCGTACTAAGTAGGTATTCAGCTTTTATTTTAATTAATCAAGCGTGCAGCTGCACTAGTCGTGTCAAACGGAAATTAAAAAATTGAATGATACCATCCGACATTAAGAATCTACCATTAGGTAGACTTTTGGGGTAGAAAAATTGTACAATTGGTACCTAAATTAATCTAATACATATTTAAGTAGGTATACATTTCTTATTCACAAAAGCGGCCGAATCGTGACGGGCGAATGTTAACATTATTGTGCCCCTGTATTCGGAGGCGGCAAACTGATAAAGATAAGAAATGATTAGTAGTCAGAGCGGTGATTCTAACGGATCTTTGTTCTTAATTGTCGTTTGAGTGACAGATACAGACATTTATCAGCTGGCATAAAACCTCAGAGTAATAACTAACATAGACTAACATAAAACGGAAAGAGAATAAAACTGGCTCGTAAGCGCCGCAGATTATAACCTGATGTCTCGTGCCAAAAACAAGCATTTTTTAAATTTATTTTTTAAACGTGGAACTGGTTTGTCTAATTCTGTTCGAGTTTCCTGTACCTACGTAAAGTGGACAGTGGTTGAGCGTGTCGGTCTGACTATAGTTGAATACATTGGCATTGTAGAGGTCAAAGCAATTAGTGCCTAATCAAACGATCTTCTTTATGAATCCGCCAACCTAGGTCACGGAGTACAGGAACAACGATTAAACTATTAGCATCAACTATGTAGCGATCCTCAAAAGCGCTTTTAAAGGAAAATACGAGTAATTTCGATAAGCCATGTTTCTTGCCATAAATGTTCATTTTATGACTTTCAAGCTTATTTCGAAAGTTGCGTTTTTTCGTCGCCGTAATAACATTTTTATGTGCAACAATATACTAATTACGTTCCCAATCTTAGCTTCCATTACTCCGCCCTCTCGTTAAGCCGCTCTGAACTCCCAACACAATCATTAAATCGTGCAGTAAATTCCAAGTGTGCAATTAAGGGGCTGGCTCCCTATTTTTAGCCGGGCGAGAGATGTTGACTTTTTTCTTTTCAAACGAGGCGCGGGGACGGGTTGCAGTGTCGTTCCCCTTAAACCTTAGGGCTCTGAAACCTACATAAGTACCGAGGTATTCGTGTTCGACAGAGATGGGTTCTTATGATTATAAATTAACATGCCTGTATGCGTTTGCGATTGAGTTTGAATTATCTACCTACCTGTTTTGTGATTGGAGAGCTGCTTTGTTGTTTGTTTTTAAATTGTATTAAAATATTGTTGAGCAGGGATGTTGATTTTAAGAGATTATTACGTAGCTCATCTTTGTTTCGTAATTTATATGAAGTAAGTATTAAAAAAGTTTATAATTTCAGTACCCAGCGCCTGCGATTGGTAAAAGAGCAATGACTGACAACGATGAAGTAACGAAAGGTGCTACTAGGAGCCCCAAAAATGTAGCGTCGTGTTCCAGTGAAAACAGGTGAGAGGATTGGCTGTATTGTTTTTCTAATTCAGAAATACCTTTTTATTACATAAACTAATGCCTTTCAAATAAAGTTTACATAAGTAGGTACCTCGTAGGTAGGTAAAATGGGAAATCAAACTTACCAAATGCTCAAGAAGATATCTATCGTACCTATCTACGTTTACAATTGGTTTTCAATCTTCTATTAATTTGTCAACCCGCCAAAATTAATTCTTATAAAAATTATTTCAGCGTTCAAGAGCAACGACAGCAGCTCATTCAGCCAGTCGCAGGCACTCTGCCAGACAGCGCAACTTCTTTGTCGAATGCAGCCCGAGGTCTACTCATGCGTTTATTAGAACGAGATCCGCGGGTCCGCATCAGAAACTTGAGGCAGCTTCAACAGTCGGCTTTTTATATGAAGTTTAATTTCGAACATGTAAAAATGAAGAAGGTGAGTAAGCAAAGAACATTTCTAAGTGGTATATATTAGTAAAAAGTAAGAGCATATTTATGGAGCTACATATTTGCTAAGTTAAAGGTATTACGGAGCTCAGCTATTAGTGGCTAGTAGCCAACTACTTTATACACTATACCTAACTAATAAAATAACTGAAAATTGATTCGGTGTTACAATGTATAGTAGATTATATAATGGAACACCGAAACAATTTTCACACTTCCCCCATTAAGGCCTAGGCCAAATATTTTTCGATACTCGGAAAGAGGTGCGAGAATATGAATGAAAACTCTCGACTAATTTAAAGAGTTATGCAACAACGCAAAATTTCGCGAATATTCTGGTAAATGACAAAAGCGTAGTCAGTAGCTACGTTTTTATTGTCGTGTACCTAATCATGTAATGAATAACATTACATTATTCCATGGATCAGAATTTATAGATGGGTCGTCGGAATGTTGTCAACTATAAAAAAAAATCTTTGTCCTTTGAATTCTACTTTCTAAATTATTTTTATGTATTTTCCCTGTGCAGGTATCGCCTAAATGTATTCTGGAGCGACACTTTCCTAATGGGGTTACGGAATCTCCAGTGGATAATCTTCGGACGGCTAGCCAAAACATGTTTTCGGCATTTAATCAACCGACTTTAATATAATATTAGTACTCAAAGTAGACGAAATACATCGATTTATTTCATTCAAAAACACTCGAATAAAATAATTTCTTAACTGGTAACCCTGCAACTGCACTACAGCGCCACCCGAAACTGTCATCCATAGCGTATTTAATATGCTCCGTACAGTATAATAATAATAACAGCCTATTATTGTCCCGATGCAGGGCAACAGCCTCTTCTCATACAGAGAAGGTACGAGTATTGATCACCACGCTTGCTCAAGACGTGTTATAACCGTACAGTTACCTAGTAACTAAATAAATGTTGATTCTGGGATAGTTAGACAATAAAAATAATGTAACTTAATAGTATTACCTACTGTATAACTGAGTCATTACCTAAATGTAAGTACCTTAGTCATTAATTCGTTAAATAGTTAATGTTGTCAACTTGTACCCTAATTGCGTAGGTAATACACGATCAATCAGAATCGGAATCGTTTTGGAACAGATTGCTAATCCATTGCTTCGTAAGTTCGAAAAAAATACTGCTCAACAACGTAACTACCGCAATGAATGTTGTTGAACTGTCAAAATGAAACAGATTACCTAGTCGTAATCGTTTACGAAAATGTGTTACGTAATTACGGTACTGGCTTAGGTTCTAGCGGCACAGCTTCTTACTTTCTTTACAATTTGCCGGTTAGTATCAGGTTGTATGTTGATCAAAATATGATTCGTGACTGGAACAAATATGTATTTCCAGTATTTTAATCAGTAAAATCATCGATACAACTACAACTGTCTAAGTTCAAATTACCCTCATTACATTTTTTGAGGTCAATTCTAAGAAAGAAGGTTGCATTGATAATAGTTAATTATAATTCAGTAAATACTTCTTTTTTACAGTAGTGAATTATAATTTGATCTACATACAACCTGACCATGACCTGCAAATTGCAAAAAAACGTAAGAATATTTGAATTTCGCGGGCTACCTTCTCTTTGTTCTTACCTAGGTCCATGGTCTAATAAAACAAGGTCTGGCATTCCGGGAGTGACACATGCTTACGTCGGGATATCCAGTTGCCACTTTATTGCAACAAAACACGAATTAAGGAAAGATTTCAGTCACCATTCTGCAAAAAAAAATAGTACAAAGCATTGTCGTTTCGTTTGTCTAATGAAACGAAACAATTAAATTCAAATATAAACCAACGTAATTGTTAATTAAAACCTCATTGTTTTATAGGATTCGCACAGGTAATAAAGATGGTTGGGGAGTTATTATTACAAACTTCTGGTAACACAGATGTGATTACGTAGACTTGTGTCACCCACGTGACCACTGTGTCTCGGAATGCTGCCTGGCGAAGTAAATTATTATACCATGCGTAGGCCCATGCTTTACCGTGTGTCGATTTTCGCATGAATAGGCGATTACGCGTATGTACACTTGTACAGCTCGGCAAAAAAGTGCTTGGAAAAAATTTGGACGTCGCTACCGCACTTAGGTCACTTCGAATGGGAAATAAACTAGTAAAATAAATGTGCAACAAAAAACGATGCTTGTGGGTGACTCAAATCAAAATCTACTAGCACTTGTCGGCAAAGTAGTGCCATCATCATAGGTCTGCATAAAGTAAAATATTTAGTTCCAAATGTCACCACGACAGACTCTTTTATGTCGACCTGTTCATTAAACGAGCGCAACGATCACGTATTCGCGCGACAATCCCTTTCGGTTAGGACGGCCTTATTTTATAGGTACGGTTAAGTAGGTATGTTCAATGTCCTAGGCTGCGTATACAGAAACACTGATGAATGAGGTAATTATAGTACTTTAACCTTTACTTTATCTTTAACCCTAAGGCAGCTCGCACTTGATCGATCTTTTCTTTGGCAGCATTTATTTTGATGTGAAATATGACTAGTTTGAATTGAGTATTGTACTTACAAAGGCAATAATAAATATTGTATTAATTCCTCTTTTGATAGTTTTAACTTAGAGTAGACTATTTCCAAAGAGGAACATCACTGGTGCCATTAAAATGTAAGAAGCTTAGAGTATATATACTCTAAGGTAAGAAGTTATAATGTCCTGTCTGCCGACATAATATACCTAAATTATACTGAGGTAATCAAGGGAACGACAGGTATCTTTTAAGTTTATTTGATTACCTTAGAATTGTGTAGTTTTCATTGGAAACAAATAAAAATCTACACTAATATTTTATAGAGAAAAGATTTGAATTTTGTTTGTAAATTATAAACTCAAAAACAACGGGACCGATATAAAAAAATCTTTCACCAGTAGAATGCTATATTACACTGAGTAACGTAATAAAAATTATATTGTTACATTAAATGTGTTTCCGGAATAAACACATAAATGAAGTAGGTAATACATTCCAATATATAGAATAATGTAGATTTATTTATGTTGGTAAACGTAACTTTTCTTCAGGTGAAGGTAGCTTTTAGAAAAATTGTTTATTATTAAGTGCATCATGTTGTTGACCCCCACCCTAATATAAGCCGCTTTTGGATGCCAAATGCTGTAAATTTGCAAATAGATCTGAATTTAACCATGTTAAGAAATATGAAGGTAATATTTTTGTGTCGTCCTTTTAGAAAGAAAACCGGAATAAAGATTTAGACAATATTCTTTCTTTAATTTAATATTTATCTCCCCCCCTTAGATCAATAGTGCATCAAAGAGTATCTGACCCGGTGACTTTAATTAGAACTAACTGTAATTTTTTTGTTCACCGAACTTAATTATCAAAGAAGAAAATAAAGGCCCTGTCAAATTCGAATTGTTGCATGGACGTACAAGCCTTTAATAAATGGTTCTACTGCTGGAATACAAGCTTCGTCTCTGTGAGAGGGATGATGGGCCGTAATTCACGACGCTGGCCCAGTGCGGTTTGGTCTTAGAGTATACAGGGTGTTTGGCAGAAGGTTGAACATACGAAAATGGCGGATCCGTGGGGCCGTCTACTACGTGTTAAGGTCCAATAACAAGACCCAGGCCCCAAGGATTTAAAAAAATGTTTTTTTTTAAATTTAAAGGAAATTCGTGGTTGCTCAAATTTCAAACGACAATAATTTCATTTAAATTAACAATTTGTAGAATATATAATGTAAAAAAAAAATTGGTTCGTAGTCCCAGGCAGTTAAAATTGGCGAATTGTTCTAGTTGTTTTAAAATAAATTGTGCATTATGCATACCGTTAGATTGGGCATGAACCAAAGATGTTTTCCTAAAATTAGAACTGCTCTATCACTGTTAGTTTTTTTTTTTACGCAGTTCAAAGTCGGACTTTCGGTATTTATTTTTGATTTGTTTGTAGTATTTGTTTGCACTTTTCTAGCAATCATCTGCGTCAAATACGAATTTTACAAGATCCTACAGTTACTTTAGATAAAAATAAAAAATAAATGTTGCCAGTTTTGTTGTTTTTAAATGAAATTATTGACGTTTGAAGTTTTGGCAACGACAAATTCCGAAAATAAAATAAAATAAAAAAACATTTAAAAAAATCCTTGTGGCCTGGGTCTTGATACTGGGCCTAAAAACGTAGTAGACAGCCCCACGGATCCGCCATTTTTGTATGTTCAACCTTCTGCCGAACCTGTATAACAATCTAAAACGGGTTGCAGACCAAGAGCTAAGCTAAGTTAGTTTAGCTTACTCGTATTTCGCATAGCTGAGGTAATTTTTCATAATTCGTTAATAGTTTGCGGTCTGCACACAAGTATGAAAAATCACCTCAGTTAAGCGAACTAAGCTAAACTAAATTAGCTTAGCTCTTGGTCTGCAACCCACATGCCACGGTCTTTGAATTTTTGATTCTAGTGTAAGTCAGTTTCCTCACGATGTTTACCTTTACCATTTTAAGAGTAGTGGGGTTGATAAAAATTACTCTAAGTAAAGCGCCTGTCTGGGTGCGAATCTACGACGTACAACTCGCAACTCACGGCCATTTCTGGTGCGGTTGACTAATTTTGACAAGTTTCATCTCAAATTCTGGCGACGACCATGTTGGTCAGAAAACGACCATTCCTACGTTGTCGCCTTGGCTCCCTGAGTTACAAATATGGTCAACGATTTTCGATCCAATGCCCTCCATTTAGGGCTGATTTCACCAACGAAACTGAACGCGATCAGCACATCTAAACCGACTTCAATAGCTGTTAGTGTCAATATTCCAAAGAAATTAATGGCACTTACAGCTCTTAAACGTCTTTTATGTGCTGATCGCGTTCAGTTCGTTAGTGAAATTCACCCATAATGTGACTCTGATAACTGGATACAGCATCACCTGCTAGCACCCACGGGTCCGAGTCACCACTCTAGTCCAATAGACGCGGGCGGCGCTAGTATCTATGTCATTGCATTTTAAAAATGTAGTTCCACAATTTTCCGTCGGGTTTAGTGGTGGCGCGGACTCTACGATTAAAGCTCAAAACACACAAAAAGCGGGTGCAGCTCCCGCTTCCGTGTGCTGATCCATATAATACAAGGAATGACCATATAAAAAGCCCGCCGTACTCCTGTGCCGACCCGCGCCCAACACCTTTACAGACGATGTCAGCATATAATTACACGTATTACTTTGTTACCATAGATTTCCTATCTCAATGGTTACCATTGACGTGCGGTTGACTCTTGACCGTACTACAAACTTTGCAGGGTTGGAATTGGAAGTGACATTAATTTATAAATATTTATGACTAACTCTGACAATTAGGAAATTAAATAAAACAGAATTGATTTATTGATTTTTCACAAGTATGGCAACATTCTAGTTTACGTCAAGTTGACAAAATTTTAGATTGACAATTTGACAAGTGCTGTAGTTTTTTCGTTTGTTGGACATAAAATTTTCAAGCAAAATGAACACCCTGTTGAGAAGGGCTGCGATCCAGTACTTGAAGACTAATGCGCGGTCTTCTACCCACGCGGCTACCGCTGGAGGCCATGGAGGTGAGACACATTTCGGAGAACAAAAAAATTATGTAATCAGATAACCTAAAGAAGAGCCTTATCTACCTGCTCATTTACTTTATAAAATGCCCTAATTTTATCAACTACGCCAAATCCATACGCAGTAGTAACATCCACCTATGGTCAGCATCAGTATCGTATTTTCGTGTTCTTTAATTTCCGGTTAAGTCTGTCCATTTGGAACTTGAAAATCTATATTTCCTTAGTGTTGATTTATGTACAATTTTCCTGTTATTACGAACTTATTCGATTACTTCTACGATTTATGAATTTCTCAGACCATACATTCTGTTAAGTGAAACTCCTAATACGAACCACTGACCGAACAGTCTATAACTAAGAATCTCTAAGTAATTTCCTTTTGACAACACAAGGTTTTTATTAATACAGTCATGAATCTTGATTTTCAACTAGATTTAAGTTGATATTAGTATGAAATCTAAAATCAGTGAGCATTATTCATTCAGGTGTAAGAATTCAAAATAAATAAAATATAATAAAAATAGTTAGTTCTGTATGTTAATTTTCCTTAAGTATTAATTCAACAAAGACTTAACCAAAAAAATCAATTTATATTATGTTCCCAGGTGGCTACAAACTATGGAAGAAGATGACTTTCATCGTTGCATTCCCAGCAGTTGGTCTTGGCATGATCAATGCCTATTTGGCCCACCAGGAGCATGCCCATGAAGGTCATCCTGAATTCGTGCCCTACGATTTCCTGCGTATTCGCTCTAAGGTAAAGTCACTGATATTTATTTAATTAAACTTAAATTTTTATAGATCAAAGGTTTAAGGCATATAATATTATATATGCTATATTTTCTTTATTGGAACTTATCACACACTGTTTGCGAAGCAGATGACAATAGAACAATTACAATTAATCATAATAAGATTTGCAAAACAGAAATGGATGGTTAATTCTAAACATTTTATGAAACAATGTAAGCCATCTTAGAAAAGTTTAATATCACTATGGTTTAAAGATTAACTATCAACTGGAACCTTAATTAATATATTTTTTCTCAATTTTCAGCGTTTCCCGTGGGGAGATGGCCAGAAGTCATTCTTCCACAACCCCCATGTCAACGCTCTCCCCAGTGGCTATGAGCACTAATTATGATTAAAATGTTAGTGCAGTGGTGCAAAATGTTTAGATTACCAATTGTATTGTGATAAGGAAATAAATTTATTGAAAACGTACCTTGGGTTTCTAATATTTTCTATATTTTTGAGCTTGTGGCTAAGTAATAACAGCCGCACGGATCGATCCATTAGGTTAAGCTACGCTTGCCCGGGTTGGTCTGTGGATCGGTGACCATCTTAACATACCGACATTCCTCCGTCACCTCCGTGCCTCAAATAAAGCACGATAAGTCGTTGGCAGTCGTTACGGGTCGTCAGAACCCGAAAGTCTGACAACTAGTCTTACTTACTACTACTACTTAGTCAGATAGGCAGTCGCTCCGTTCAGCTGCATCCGGTTAGACTGGAAGCCGACTCCAACATAGTTGGGAAAAGGCTAGGCAGATTGATTGCCTATAATCATGGTCCCGTAAATCGGGTATCCCATAAATACTTTGCCCCTTGTTTTAGTTTGCTATGTTGATTACGCCAATTTTCGATTTGTAATGTACATCATTTGGATCACCCCTCCCTCCAAATTAACATAAAGAACATTATTTATTTGAATCATGGAAATTGTATAATTTACGTTGCATTTTTACAGAGAAAAAAAAGGTTTTTACCGACGAAGCGCTGAACTTTTTTCCACTGGGCGCAATTGACATTTCTGAACGACTTCTGTCTGTCAGAATTAAAAGCCAAACTGTCAAATTGACATTGTCAAAAAATTGCAAAATCGATCGGCAACGCAACATGTCATCAGTGATGTGTAAATAAATTGTGAAATTTCTCTTTTCAGACTGATTGTTTAGTGGCGTCTTCTAATGCAAAATTCAAAACATGAAATAAATTAATATCTGTTTTAACAAATTCCAATATGTCGAGCGCTTCAGTAAAAGAATTTGGCAAGGCATGGTGGTCGGAGGTGTACAACAGAATAATCGGTGCTGTGGTTTTTCTTGACGATGCTAGTGCGGAGTGCTTGCACTGGGACGGTGGTCTGTTCAACCTACTTTCCGGAGGAGCGGTTGCTGTAAAGAGTTTATCTCCATTTGAGGTAAACATTTTGTTGAATTGATAGGTTGAATTTTTTCATTGTTTCGTCGTTATTTTGATCTTCTTTATTCTTTTTCGGGTGGTTAGTGACTGCCCTAATGTCAGAATTTTTACTTTAACTTAGAGAAATATGTCTCAGGCATGCCGGTTTCCTCACAATATTTTCCTTCACCATTTTTTAAGCATTATTTTGATTGGCCATTTTGATTCCTAAGGGGTCAGAGGGTCATTTTAGGATGATTTAAATACTGCTCAGTTATGGGAGTATCGAATTGCAAAGCTTAACTTATTAGATAACATAGCATCATATTCCTCATCTTACTTTGTGTACCTTTCCCAGATATATCGAATTGAAGTCATTAAAAAATTACACGTCTATTGTTTGTCAAGATTCTACGAAACCCATGTTTGTTACACTTCAGGTTTGCAAGAAAGACCAGAAGAAGGCAGTGTTTATAACCCAAACAACAAATACGCAGCTACAAACAATATCTGAGATAATACGTCACAGTGACTTAACGCACTGCATTCTCATATCATGTGTGAGCCTGGATGTGGTGTACCTAGAAGTGAATGACGGGAGAGATGTGAGTGACGTTATTGCATCAGGACGAGGACCTATAGAAGCAACAAAGCAGCTTGAGATGATGCTGATTGGATGGATTGGGAAAACGGTATAAAATCTATTTATTCAGTTTATGAAATGTTAAAGTTGTAATGATATGATATACTTGTATTTATATCGTTTACATATAGTGTTTTACAATTTTGTCTTTTCCCCTTAAAATAACATACAATAGCTTACTAATTACAAACCATAAACATTGTCTATTTCAGCAAAGTGCAGTGGAAGTAGTGCATATACCGATCTTCACCATCGCTCTCACCAACGTGGTGTTTGTCACTCCTCCGTACCACGACATATACCCACTGTTTTACAACAAGTTAATACCATACACACCGTCCATAGACCTGCATACTCTGTCCAGTGATGAGCGGTCTCAAGCGCGAAGACTGGCCAGCGGACTAAACAATATGCTTGATTCCATGAATTTGAAAGAGGATATCTTCTATATTGGCACGTATGGGTCATTATTAGCTGGCATTTTGGAGAATTCGCCTGTTTGTATCTCAAGGCGGAGGGTAAGTTTTCACTAACTATGCTTAATAAAAATAAATATTTAATACTAAAAACTACAACTAAACGACTAAGGCAGGCTGCGTGTATGTCCTTGGTCCCAATGACACACGGCATCGTGTTGAGTCCATCGCGGAATTGGACAAGTTTGCGTCGAATCCCAGTGAGCCAGAGCGGAGTGAACCCGAATCGGCTGCACCTGTATCGGCTGTGCCAGCCTCTGTCCCAGTTTCTGCTGCTGCGAAGACCGCTAGGTTAAAGCGTGCTGCTGCATTAAAGAAGTGATGTCTTTGTGAATGTTTTCTTCAAAGTCCGGGTAATATCGTATTTTGTTTATACCTTCAGTTTATTTTTAATGTGATTCAACAATTTGTTCCGATTACTGACTTGCCAACAAACTATTTAATGTCACAATTTTTGTCACTGTCAGTGTCGGTCAACATCCTTGTCAGTACCCGTCGGTGCGTTTCGTTTTAAGTAACGTTGCAATGACTGACTGAGACTGGCAGCAGTTATTTAATTTTTTCTGCTTATCTGAAATGTTTTGTTTTTTACTTTTTTCTTGTTGTTCCCTTCTCTAAAGTTTAACATTTTGTTATGATTTATTTTTTATTTTTGTTTGTCTTTCTCTTTTGTTACCCGGATTCACTAGATTCATTAGGTTTTAAATTCTAGTATTTTAATAACGCAACCGGCAGGTGGACTTGTTATTTAGTTAACCTTTATTTGTTATTTAGGTTTATTTTTGTATATTTATTATATCTATATTATTTTATGTATATCGATGAAAGCAGCGATAGTAATAGTTTTTTATCTTTAACAAGCAACGACGACAGTTTCGTGAGTGTTCCTTCTCTTGCAGACAGTCTTACAGCGCAGTTTTCTGATGTTCCCAAAAACTTTAACGTCATACATATTAACGCTCAGAGCATTCCGGCTCATTTCCACGATATGCTGGCAAGCTTTGACTGTAAAAACATACATGCCATTCTTATTTCCGAATCATGGCTTAAACCCTGTCTCCCTTCAATTAGTTACTCTCTTCCTGGCTTCCAGCTTATAAGAAATGACCGGTCGGTTGGTGGTGGTGGTGGTGTTGCCATATATCTCCGCGCACATATTCCCTTTTCTGTTGTCAATGTGTCAGCGCAGCCACCACCATCAGGTGCCGGTGAACATCTCTTTCTTGAAGTCGAACTACACCATTCTAAATTACTTCTTGGCTTACTTTCTTTTCATCTTTTGAAAATCTTTTAGAAACACTAATCCCTTCTTACAGTCATAGTATAATCATGGGTGACTTCAATACTTGTCTTCTGAAAAAAGACCACCGCTCTTCTTCTCTGGCAAATATTTTGGCTTCCAGTAATCTTTCCATTCTTCCGCTGAGTGCCACGCACCATTTTCCTAACTCTACTCCTTCACTTCTTGACTTGATTTTTGTTTCCTCTCCTGATCGCGTCGCTAAGCATGGCCAATGCTCAGCCGATGCCTTTTCATACCATGACCTGATCTATCTTTCATATAAAATTCGCCCACCTAAGGCGAAAGCCAAGGTTCTCATGCAACGCAATTTTGGTGGTATGAATGTTGACGAACTTTGCAAGGATGCCAACAACATAGATTGGTCTGCTCTACTTGCCTCTTCATCTGTCGATGAGCAAGTTGATATTTTTGCGGCTAAACTTATAGAGCTTTATGATCATCACGCACCTGTTCGAGCAGTTAAGGTTAGACATCTGCCGGCGCCATGGCTCACAGATAAAATTAAAACAATAATGCACAGAAAAGTGACGGCTAAGTCTAAGTTTAAGCGTAGGCCTAATGACGCTAACAGGGAAAGATATGTCTCAATACGTACTCACTGCAATAAGGTGTGTAGGAATGCTAATCGCCATCATATTCATACTTCTGTCCAAAATGGGGACGCATCCAAAGTTTGGAAATTTCTTAGATCACTGGGGGTCGGTAAAACCCGACAAGAGACAATCCCAAAAAATTTAAACATTGATGCAATGAATAATCATTTTACTGCTTCGTCCGATTTTGATGGGACAATAAAATGTAATACACTGAATTATCTTACTTCACTTCCGACTCCCAGTTATTCTCCATTTGTTTTTGGTCAATTTTCCGCATGTGATGTTAAGAAGAGCATACTATCGATTACTTCCAATGCAGTAGGAACTGACTGTATCAGCCGTAATATGTTAGTCCCTGTGCTAGATGTAATCCTTCCCGTCATTTGTCATATCCTAAATTTTTCTGCTTCCAGTGGTGTCTTTCCATGTTCATGGAAAGATGCCCAAATAATTCCATTACCTAAAAAGTGTAATCCCTCATCGTTTTCTGAATATCGTCCAATATCCGTCTTACCATTCCTATCCAAAGTCCTCGAACGGTTAATCAACGATCAAATAAGCACTTTCCTCTCTAAAAATAATCTCCTTAACCCTTTCCAGTCTGGCTTCCGTCCTGGTCATAGTACCACCACAGCGCTTCTGAATATTACGGATGATATAAGGTCAGCCATGGAAAACGGTAATCTAACGGTCTTAGCTTTGCTTGATTTCAGCAATGCTTTTAATACTGTTGATTTCGATGTTTTGCTTGGCATTTTATGCTCTCTTAACATATCTCCATCTGTAATTGACTGGTTTCATAGTTACCTGTTCGGTCGCCGGCAACGTATTTGCATCGGAGAGACCTTGTCTTCCTGGAGTAATACTTCTGCCGGTGTACCACAGGGTGGCGTTCTATCCCCTTTACTTTTCGCAATGTTTATTAACTCAATCTCCGACGAACTAATTTCTTCCTACCATCTTTATGCAGATGATTTACAAATTTATTCACGAGCTCCACTTGGAAATCTGTCCGAGGCTATCTTGGTGATTAATCGCGATCTGGCTCGTATATGCGACTGGAGCAAGAGGTATGGGCTTATGATCAATCCCATAAAGACGCAGGTTGTTGTGGTTGGCAGTTCTAGGACGGTCTCAAGGATTGACTGGACGACTCTTCCCCAAGTTTCTTTTGACAACTCTGTTATTCCCTTCAGCCAACAAGTTAAAAACTTGGGGATATTTATTGACAAGACCTTCTCTTGGACTGCCCAGCTACAGGAAGTTAGCCGCAAGCTATTTGCATCCGCTGCATCTCTTAAGAGACTGCGTAATTTTCTACCGACTGCCACCAAGATTGCGCTTGCACAATCACTTCTTCTGCCCATCCTTGATTATGCTGATGCCAGCTATCTTGACCTTACTCAAGACCAACTCGATAAACTTGAGCGGCTTCAAAATGTTTGTATACGGTTTATATTCGGTTTACGCAAATATGACCATGTTTCCGAATTTCGTGTGAAGCTCAAGTGGTTACCAATTCGCCTTCGCCGGAATGCTCGTATTCTTTCCCTCTTGTATAACGTGCTATTCTCCCCTTCCGCCCCCTCTCTATCTTAAGAAACGTTTCCAGTATCTTTGCGACTCCCATTCGAAATGTTTAAGGTCATCAGATAACCTGAAGCTTAAAATGCCAATGCATTCCACAACTTTCTTCGACAAATCCTTTTCCGTCCAGGCTGCTCGTTTGTGGAATGCATTGCCAGTTCAAATAAAACGCGCGCAATCGTTACCAGTATTTAAGAGACTCGTGAAGGAACATTACTTGTTGTTCTGATCTTGGTCTTGTAGCTGTAATAATCTGTGGTCGTTATTTATTTTTGTTGCTTATATAAATATTCTTATATATTTATTATGTATCTATTATATAGCATATACATATATATATCTATCTATGTATCTATTATAATATATTGTATCTTTATAATTATTATTTTGCACCAATGTCTACCCCATTTTTATGTCCACGCAATCACTGTCCATTCCAAGGTTGCCTGGAAGAGATCGCAGAAAGCGATAAGGCCGCCCATTGTATGTTTTGTAGTGTTAAATTTATGATTAACTATGTATTTTCTGGTGTACAATAAAGTTTATATAAATATAAATAAATAATAATTTATGGATCCATTTGCTAAGTTTTGCTCCTATGCAAAGTTAAACTGGACCTACACACACAATGTCATGTTGTCAATGTATTGTCATAGTATTTCTTAATTATTGTCAACTATGTTGTTGATTTTTAATGAAAGAGTTGTATTGATGATTCTAATGATTATAATTCCGTAAATACATATTTGTTATGGTGGCAAATCATATTTTGACCAACATTCAACTTGACTCTGACCTGCAATGTGCAAAAAAATTTAAGAAAATTTGAATTTCACGGGCTACCCTGCCGCGTTCACCTTAATTAAATAAAAATAATTTTACTTTAAGCTTACTTTCAAGGAAATCAATGACCCGAGCCTTGTCTACTCTGACCGTGCAAATATTTCCGGCAGAGGAAAGTCTTATAAGTGTTATCTTTCATCTTCCAGAACTGCCTACACCCCGCGTCACTAATCATCGTAGACCGCACTCTCGATTTGTGTGGCGTGACCAGTTATTCCACAGAGTCAGTACTAGACAAGATCATGTCAGCACTGCCCCGGTTTCCAGGACATTCTAATGAAGTCGCTGTTGATGTATCATCGCTATGTGAGGCTAATGTGTAAGTATTCATTTTCATTGAGACCTTATTGACTTGATAGACGTATTCCAGCTTTAAAACTCGCACTATTGGGAATAGAAACTACGTGGCGACATAATGAACATTCGACCTTGCATACTTACTCCTTTTGTACATTGTACAACAACAGATGTGTTGCCCCAGCAACACAGCGTTTGTTGAGGGACACTAGTGTTTTAAGATGAAGTGGCGCAATGATGAATAGCGAGCGTTTTGGCAACAGCACTTTTTGTAAAAATGATTTGGTGTTTTACAATTTAGTAGGTATTTCTTATTCATAAATAGGCGACTGGCATTTGATACTACGCATCTGACCTTTTTGATGTGCTTTGCCAATCACATTAGTGTAGAACTATATTACTTGCAGTTATAATATTAGAAGTATTTGTTGGACATTTATATCATTATTCACATTGCTAATTATACTACCCAAACTTTAACTTCCAGTATAAACCACCCAGAAGACGTGCAGCTAAGTCCGGGCTGCTTATACCACGCGAACGACGACGCGTGCGTGCAAACATATGAGCACATGATCAACAAGTCGCACAAAGAGGTCATGTTCGACCTCTACAACAAATTGTCCAAGATCGACGTGCAGAAGTCGCCCAGTCCTAAGACTCTGTTGAAGGTCACACCACAGAGTGTTGAGAAGATCGTCAATGCTTCTAAAGGTAAATAAATGAACGTTATACTGTAGTGTAGTGTACAAGCACATGATCAACAAGTCGCACAAGGAGGTTATGTTCGATCTCGACAAAAAACGAAAAGTCCAGAGATACTGTTGAAGGTCACGCCACAGTGTTGAGAAGATCGTTACGGCTTCTAAAGGTATATTGACTTAGACAGTATAGTTTATGTTACCCTAAAATAGTGTGTGTTAGCTGTAAAGTCGGCCATGGTCAACGAATGCATTTGACCTTCAATCTCGTCATCCCAATGGGGCGACGACAATCTGGTAAAATTCAATGCTCTGAATGCAGGCGTCTCTTTTCACTAGCCATGAGCCAGTTTCAGTTATCTCCTACTTTCCGAGGTGTATCTGTACCAGTTACCGACCGCCTAAAGCTTTTGGGCATGGAGTTAACTTGCCACCAACCGGACTAGACAGCCAAAGTGTGGAATTCTCTTCTAGCATCTGTCTTCCCTTCCACATTTAACCCATCTGCCTTCAAAGCAAGAGTTAACAGCTTCAACTTCAACAACTTCAGGGCACGCTCGTTCCGTCCATCAGGCTCGATCGTGGATCGTGATCGAGGTAAAGAGCAGGCCCATTTAGAAAAAATAAATACTATAATGTTGCTGTTTTAGAAGTTACTTGGGGCCGGCCGAGAGGAATACCCTAGATAAATATCAAAATCAAAAATCAGTTATTCATATTAGGCTGACAATCAGCACTTTTCGAATGTCAAAATTACATAAGGCAGTCTCCCAAAACCCCCACCCTTCACCACTTCCTAGTGCTTTAGCTGGGAAGAAGAAGTGGCGCAACAAACTCCCCAGTAGCACAGCTGTCTGTTCAGTAAAAAAAACTTGATTCTATGCAATAGTATGCAAAATAATTTCCATTACGCAACATTATCAATTATATTATATTTTTTGCTATATTATTCAAATTCAAAAGTCATTTATTCAAACTAGGCTGAGAATCAGCACTTTTCGAACGTCAAAATTACATAAGACAGTCCCCCAAAACGCCCACCCTTCACCACTTCCTAGTGCATTAGCTGGGAAGAAGAAGTGGCGCAACAAACTCCCCAGCAGCACAGCTGTCTGTTCAGTTAGAAGAACAAAAAAAAAGATTCTATATAATAGTATTCAAAATAATTTACATTACGCAACACAAAACATAATTCAAATTATTAGCCATATGTTAGCTAGCACACGCCAATATACCAAACAAAATCATCGAGAACTCAACCAATCAATCATCGATACTCAGGCCGAAATAAAAAAAACTAAACGTAAACAGAATTAATATCTAAATAAAAAAGCCTCCAGGCATAAAGGGCGTGCCCGCTTACATATAGTTGTAACTGGAAGTTATAAATGATAAACTAGGACCATCGATGTAAAATAAATAAACAAAGAGTTAATTACTAATAACAGTAAATAATATGATCAATTGTCGAGGTCACTAGCTAACCACATATTGCAATACAACTCATAAAAAAACAGTGTGATGAGTAGATATTGTCAAAAATAAATTGAAGTTAAATTAAAATAACTTGACTTAAAAAGTCAAATAAAATAAACAATTATATAACTTGTCAGTACGTAAGCTGGAGAAAGAACATAAACATTGTCTTGAGTTAATCACAGCGACCAACTATTCTTATCATTTAAGTAGTCGTTGATAGAATAGTATGCCTTTGAACAAAGATTGGATTTTACTTTCGTTTTAAACGCATTAAAAGGCAAATCTAGCAAAGATTACTATTATTTTGCATCATATGCTGATTACCTACTGCTCTAATTTACTTAAATAAAGTAAGTTTCAAAATTTGCTAGCGTAATGTTATTTAATACTTACCTAGCAAGCTTTATTTATAATGTAAGTCTTTTTTTTTCGCTAACTATTAAAGTTTATTCTTACCGAATTAACATTTTGACAAATTCTTAACAAATTGCTAACTAGTAATTTCTCGAACATGTTTTGCCAACACTACACTACAATAATTAATTCAAAACATTGACAATAAAAAGTGAAAATGATGAAATGATGTGATAACAAAATTAATCAATACAATCCGCCTAGCCTTTTCGCAACAATGTGGGGTCGGCTTCCAATCTAACCGGATGCAGCTGAATACCAGTATGTTACATTGAGCGACTGACCTCCACAACCTAGTTACTGGACTAAGACTGGTTGTCAGACTTTTGGGCTTTTAACTACCTGTAACGACTGTCAAAAATCTACGAATGACAGCCGACCAACGTCTTAACGTGCTTTCCGAGGCACGGAGGAGTCTCGATATGTAATGGATGATCACCCATCCACGAACCGACCGCAGCAAGCGTAACTTAACCTGCGATCGATCCGTGCGGCTGTTATTATTTAGACAACATCAATATTATTCCATTTACAGGTAATTACGACGTAATCGGCAAACATCTGGGCGTGTTACAGCAAGCGTTAGCAGTGGTACAAACATTGAAGTCTCCGAAGCGATCTCAGCAGGAACTGCTCATGAGTTTAGAGAAGCAGGTGCTTCAAAACCTTGCTGCCAGTCGGGATTCTACTAGCGTACTGCATCAGGTAAATTGTTATACAAAAACATTAAGTTGAAGCTTTGGTTAATTGCTTATTTTACTTTTGTGGCAAAGTCTTCTTCAAAGCCAGTTCTATTTTCTTGTCACTAAAACACGACAAGTAAATAGCTTTTACCTCCCCGAAATATTGCTTGAAGAGTCTGAGAGTGCACTGAACATATGCGAGAAAGTATTACTTACTACGAGATTTCCATTATTTTTATACCCTAGCATTTTTACAAAATCCTGTCTCCTTTCATTGCTGAAATTCACAAAACTGCGTGTTAACTATCGTTACTACATCTGTGTTTAAAAAAGATCTACTCACAGAAATAACCATTTAATTTCATTAATTCGACTTACCCTCGGAACCCCCAGGAAATGTAACATATGAACTTTAATATTACCTGAAATTATCTGTTACAGATCAGCCACCTTATAAAAACTCGTAAGGACAGAAACTTACCCCTAGAAAGTCTCCTAGCCCTGCTCATACACGTATACTCCCTAATAGGAACTGAAGTATCCTTCTCCAAACAACATGAGGACAGTCTCACTGAAACGCTCAGTGTTGCCATATTCGAAGACCATAAGAGTCTATACCATAAGAAAATGGAGACGGGAGTCATGGTCACACCGGAGGACTGTGATGCGGCGTCTAAGAGGGTGATGGCCCAGTTGAAGGACATCGCTCAGATGAGGAGGGTGTTGCATAAGTGAGTGTGTTTTCGTTTGTTAAGTAAATATTGGAGTATCTTGTGGCTAAATAATAACAGCCGCACGGGTAGATCCATCAGGTTAAGCTACGCTTACTGGGGTTGGGCCGTGGATGGGTGATCATCTTAAATACCGAGACTCCTCCGTGCCTCGGAAAGCACGTTAAGCCATTGATCCCGGCTGTCATTCGTAGATCTTTGAAAGTCGTTACGGGTCGTCAGAAGTGAATTAAAGTCGTTACGGGTCGTCAGAAGTGAAAAGTTGAAAGTGGCTAACCGAAAGTTGTATGGCCCTAAATATCGAAAAATGTAATTACGAGTATATTTTGTCTATTATTTAGTAAACAATAATAATATATGTATTTATTGACAAGGTAATCCGCGTAATTTATTTTATTATTTTATTTCTCCTCACAATAACAAGCTTATTCTAGTTCACATATTATTTGATTTTTAGTAATTATTGCAGTAATATTGCCAGTTTTTTCAGTCTTTCCCAACAATTAATGCTCAATATACATTTTCAACGTGCTAATTATTTTAATTCCGTAGATACAACTCCGTATTGAAGCCATGCGAGACGGGAGTCGGTCATGAGTACCGTGGCGTTCTCCAACAGTTAGTGGACGATCTGGTTGACACCGAGCGACCTGACATGACCGACCTCAAACACAGGAACGATAGTATCAAGGATCTACTGCGAAGCGGTCTCAAGTAAGAAAAATAATATTATACAAATCTAGAAAGTCAACGTTTTTGTATAACGCCATCTAGCGGCGAGTAAATAAATTATTTGAGTAAGCGCCATCTATTGGTGAGTAGAATCAACATTTTTTAAGAGAACATTTTAAATTATATTCATTGTTTCTTTTACAGTATATTAACAAGCAAAAAGACTCGAAACTCAAAACACCCGCTAGACAATTCCACTATAATCATCTTCGTTGTCGGAGGCATCACAGCAGAGGAATGCAAACGCTTGCATCGGAGCGTGATCACCAGCGGTATCGACAACACCGTTCTAATCGGTTCCACGAAGCTGGTCACCCCAGTCGAAGCTATGAGGGATGTGTTGCCATTATAGCGACGTGACAAAAAAGTGGTCAAGTCCTATTTTGACTACTGGGTCCGTTGCTCACAAATGCGGAAACGACGCCTCGCCTCGTTGCTTGGTGAGCTTTAAAAAAGATGTACAGTAACATTTCTTGGCCAAAAATAGTGTTAACGAACTATGGATTCTATTTTTAAATGATACTGCATATTTATATTTATTTTTGGCATACGAACATTCGGTAAAATAATATAATAACAGAAGAGTAAGATATTCCATATTGTTAATTGTTGCATTATGTTATTACAGAAATAGTAGATGTTGTTCAGAAAACTATTGTATAATTAAACATTATGATATTACATATTCCGTACAAAGTATTCATTTTATTTTTATTTTATGTCCGTTTCTTTCTAGAAATGTCTGTATCTAAGTCTAGTAGACAGTAATTAAAAAAATGTTGAATGTCAGCTGTTTATGTACGAGTAGGTACACATTGACCAATAAATTTTGTTTTTATGATGAACATTTTGATTCTCGCCACAGTGTGTTTTTGGTTAATACGTGTAGGGGTTCCGGCTGTGTTTTTGATAGAACGAACAAAAATTTTTTTCGGACAAGAAATAAAAACAGTAAAAAACAAAATAATGCTATTGTATGTTTTAAAAGAGTAGTATTTAAGAAAGGGCCCCGCTGGCAGGACGTTTGTCTAAGTAACGAATATCGTCTAAAGTATAGCTCACAGAAAGTCGAAATTTTGGATTTATAAGGTACATACTAGTTTCTAACTCCGAGCACTACTGGGCGATCTGAACGTATAATAATCATAAGGGGCCCGCTAGCAAGACACTTCATAGAAACGTCATTTAATCAAAAACTGTCGAGGTACAAAATATATCTTATTTATTTTCTATAGGTACAAAATAAAGTCCTTATGTAAACCTATCACCTGTAGATAAATCTCGTTGGGGCCTGCCAGATAGACTCACACTCTCATTTGGCTGGTTCTTAGCCAATAACAATGTGTTCAATATTGTTGAAGTCAAGCGAGTTGGCCGAAATCGTGTATCGGTACATTTACAGCTTACATTCCTATGAAGCAGTTATCCCATCATTTAACATAACCAGTATGGGTGTGGTCATTGCTATCCCTACTGAATGTTCTGAAGAGGAAGTCACGGCTTACGTAAAAGTACCTGTAGGATGTGGACTAGTCCTTAAAATACGGTGTTGAAATCGAATAGTTACAAAAGACAGTATAACTGAATATAGGCCTACTGAAAGTTCTACCGAGAAACTTTGTTTTTATTCTGCTCAATATAGGTACTTATTTACTCTACCATGCAATGCCGTTAGTTCTGCCGGTTCAGACACGGACATGGTTTCTTACGTTTATTTATACTAACAATATAATTATTCTCTCTGTTTGTTTCAGTGTTTTAATACCCGTCGACAATTCACACTACATGCAATTTTTTTTATTAATACCAATTTATTTAACCAATGTATTTTTGATCTCCCGGGTTTTTTCCCCTCACACGTTTCTCCATAACACATCTGGTATTGGCAGAATTATTGACATCGGTACTATAGCCATAAATAAAAATAGAATAGAGTAGATGAACATCTCATACTTTATAAAAATGATAATAAGCTATAGTTAGATAGATATCTATGGTTATAATATTAAAAATATACGATGAATGTAAATTTATGCACATAAATTGACTCAAAATAATAAAGTATTGATGTTCGTTATCAAATGATTCACTGTTGATTTATTTCTAAATTATATTCTAGATGCGGTAGAAGTATGTTTAAAAACTTGTAAGATGCAATCCATAGATTTAGGTGCTAAGAATTATTTCGTTGTTATTATTATTGTTTTTTATTTATTATATCAGATGTAAATAATTAATTAATTAAGTATGTAAGTGCAGCATCACGCAATGCAATTACAATGCAAAATAAAATATAATTTTTCTTGAATGTTCTTGATTGTTTATATTATTATTTTTAAAGTCGTCGCCCATAATCCTCCACCAGTTTTTTTTAATAACAAATACAATACACCTTTTACTACTGTTTTTAAAGTGTAATAATTAACAAAATATCACAAAAATTTGCCGTCAAAATACACAATATTATTTTACCTACCTCACGCCTAAATACCCTTTGACGTGGTAGGCAGACGTACTTTTTCTCCTAAACTTGCGTCACCACTTGTAGCAACCACGCCATAAAAGTGAACAACTGTCACTGACAGCCTGGTCTGGTAGTTCATAGGACTGGGTCGTCTAGTCGTCTATTACTAACATACGATGTGTTATATAGAGTGTCTCAGCAAGAACTTCAATTTTGAATCACGCGCCGTTTTCGGCTGTCAATTTTTGAGTCCGCCATATTTGATATTTGTAAAAAGCTCAGAGTATTATCTGTAAAAAGTGTAACATTTTGACCGTCACCACACTTTTGTTACGTAACAAATGTTCAACAACATTCATTGCGTTATTTACGCTGTTTTTTTCTTTCGAATTTATGAAGCAATGGATTAGCAATCTGTTTCAAAACGATTCAGATTCTGATTAATCGTGTATGACGCAATTAGGGTACGGGTGTCTTTTTGTCTTCAAGGGTAGGTGGTAAATAAAAATCATTTCATAACATTTAAAGTTTATTTTGCAAACACTAGTTTGTGACCATTTATGTCTAAGTATTCATCAGTTCACTCCCAGTTCAGATAATTATTAACATTTTCCTATACGCCTTACTGTGCGTTTGCACTGGCGAAACATTCACATAGAAACATGTTGAAATATCTATTTTCTGTCAAACATTGTATCGAACATTGATAGAGATTTCCACATGTTTTTATGTGAATGTTTCGCCAGTGCAAACGAGCGGTTATTCAGTGGTTGCACCAGTGAAACTAACAACTGTCAGTTGCTTGAAAAACTGACAGTTTTTCAAGCCTGACAGTTAGCTAGAGACGTTGGTAGGTACGGCACAACTTAGATGTAGCTTATTTTCGAAAATTTACATTCATTCATTTCAATTTTACGAATGTATTTGGTTATATGACTTCACAAGTTATTACGTTTGCGTAAATATTATTTTCACCTAAAGCAGTAATAAATATTGGTGATATAGAAGGCGCACTCAGTTCAGATGGTTTTACGAATTTTACCGATGCTACATCTAAGTTGTGCCGTACTATACGTAGCTACATTATCTCATCTTTTTTGTTTGTCATAGGAATGTCTACATTTTTTAAAATTAAATTTCAGAAATACTGTTACAGTTTACACAAGATATTTTATTGGAAGTTATAAATGCAGTTGGATAAGGAATAAATATAAATATTTAGCAGGATATACAAAAGAGAAAATGATCTAAATTTTGTGCTAAAGTAACCCCCAAATTAAAAAAGAAAGAGAGAGGGCAGATTAAAAAAGAGTGTAATTAAAAAATTGTCACAATATTTAATGAAATTGAAATAAAATCGTGCATAATTTTACTAAAAGTTGAAATAAAATTGTGAATCATTTTACTAAAATTGCCTAAAAATGGCATTTATTAATCGAATACTAAATTGATTGAGGTACCAGAAACAAAAAACAATAAAAAAATCAAATCAATCAATCAAGCCAATTTATCAATAAATAATATCAAATAAAATGTGTGGCGCGATAACCACGTAGGTAGTAAACAAATACTTAAGTAACTTTCAGCGTTGCATTCTGGTTACCTTTTTCTGCAGTAATTATTTCCAAACAATTTGAACTAAATGAACAAACAATGGTCTATAGAGATAACTACTCAATTTTAAATGCTTTAATTTTACTTACATTCATTAAGTATTTAGCCCATTTATTCCCAAAATTATTGTTTTTATCAGCCAATTCATTCAATTTTTATTGTATCTTCATTGAATATTTCTACTTGCAAATGCATTTATGAATTCATTTTGCCATCTGTCCTGATATCATAAACAATAGGGTGTTGGTTTATAAAGACGGCCATATTTGATATCCTATCTATACCTACTATCGTTTATTTACTATCACATTTTTCTTGTAATAAATTTCTTAATGGCTACGTTTATTGTATCGCCAAATTACGTTAATACTTCGAGACCACGCTGTGGGTTCCACACGTTCTCCTTACATAGAAATCAAGCGAAAGAAATAAACTATGGACTGTGATTGGCAGGTTTAAGATCAGGCTTCGAACGAATCCTTGAATGAACCAATAACAGTTTTTCTACACATGCCACTTAGGGACATGATTACACACCACAGAGCACGGAATCGCTGCGCCCGCACAGTATAATAAAGTAACAGTATTACGTCTTGGGAGTGAACTTAAAATAATTACCTGCGGTCGCTCGGTAGATAAACCTTCCGCGTCTGTGCGTAACTGCCGCGCACCCGAGACTTGCGTACTGGAATACACTGAAATCTCTAAGCGCGTCGTTTTGGCCGTTTTCTATGAAGATGTAATACTGTTACTTATTTATACTGCGGCGCCGGCAGCGTCTAGAGACGGCAGTACTAATAAAATTCGTTGCGCCGAAAGTGCGATGAACGCTTACTTCTGTCACGGACAAAGTAGGCAGTTTCTATGCGTTATTTGTGTCGTAGTGCAACACGCTTGGTTTGTATGGAAAGTGTTGACAATGCCTCCTCTAGCAGCAGCAGTCGAGGAGACTCCATGCTTTGTGTTGCACGCCCTATTGTTAGTAAAAAAATGGGAGCATGATTCATGGATAACTTCCGGGTATAATTTTAATCACAACGTCAGCCTACAAAGGTTTTTTGCCTCATGTAAGTAGATCTAAACCAGCAAGAACCCACGAAACATGATCAAATTTTTTCATAAACTCATTTGTATCCTTACTTCTACCAGATTCATATTAAAGTTTCATTCATGACATAAATATAGTAATACTTATTATTTAATTAGGCACAGGGATATCAGTCCATGCCGGCCACATCGCCGCCCTTTCTGAAGTCCGCGTTGGCGTAGATCGCGGTTTTGTTTCTGAAGAGTGCGCAGATTATTGAACCTCTGCTTCTGTATCGTACCATCCCGTGTCCTTTCGCTCGAAGACCTTTCACTATGTCCTGTGAAAAGAAAGGTTTTTCGTAATTACAGAAGCCAATGCTAATCTTGAAGGAAAAATATCCGGTAGACAGCTAGGTAGCTTTTCTGGTGACCAATGAGAGGAGTTTCAGAGAGTTGGAAACAAAGACATAGCCTATAAAACAGACAACACACAAACCATAGCGACACCATAGTCTGACAGGACCAAACTCTCATACTTACCACATATCCCTATAATTATCTATTCCAAATGAGTGTCGAGTCTCGAGATACTATTTTGTAGGTCACTCGACAAGGGCCTCTTCCCATGTGAGCCCTACACCATTGACTACTATAGTTTTAGCGATCCACGTGGCAGAGGTCCTGAGACCCCAATGTTTTGGTAGGGTGTAAATTACATTATTGCTGGAACTTGTGTGGTAGTAAAACACTGTTAAATGGGCCAAAAGTAGGGCGTCAACACAATCAGGATTCTGATTTACAAGAGGTATTTCGAGGCACGGAGACCTTAGGTGACTTGACGTTCGTCAAAGAATAGTTATCGAAATGCTCTCGACTAACGTGAAATAATGTTGATTGGAGTCGGGGATAGGCTTCCAAAGATCCTTTCTAAAGATTCTTGAACTTATAAGTATTTCTTACATCTGTAACACCAAATTCATATTCGACGTGCATCGGGGTTATTTGATGGTGGATCCGAGGTTCGTCCACGGCTTCCTTTATTGACTGACCAAACCACAGCTTGCGTATTGTCACCTGGAAACGAATAAGTAGATGTTTATAAAATTACTAGTTGCGCCCCGCGATTTCACCCGCGTAAGTCACGATCCCGTGGGAATATCGGGATAAAAGTATCCTATGTCCTAACCCAGGTCATAGTCTACACATGTGGCAAATTTCATCCAAATCTGTTTAGCCGTTTTAGCGTGAAAGCGAAACAATCAAACTCACTTTCGCTTTTATAATATTACTCGTAGTTAGGATGTAAGTAACAAAGATTTTAAGTAAGTCATAATAATCAGGCAGCAGGAGTTTAAACCCCCTTATAGACGAGGTCTTCTTAGCGTGTCGATGACAATTTATATAGAATCCGCTCAGAATTTGGCTACGAATTTGGCACCTTTAGGAGCGTCCATCAGCTCCTGCATCGTGCAGGCAACAGGACACGCACGATAATAAGTGCCCCATTGTTTGTGGGACAGCACCACAAATGATAGATGAGGTGCATAATATATAAGAAGAATGTGCAGAATCCTCCAAATAAAGTGCTTGAATTATCATCCAAAATAACACCATCATGTCCGACACCGTCATATTCATTCCAAATGGAACGTCATAACAATCTTGCCATATATAATTCAACCAATCAATCAACTCAGTTTATCGTAGTCGACTGCTGGATATAGGCCTCTCATAGACTGTACCACAACACCCTGTCTTCGGCCTTCCGCATCCATATATATTAACCCATCTAAAATGGCTGGTTGTGTTGGTCTTTTAGCAATTACCTATATAGGAAAACCATTTATTTTCGACCAGTCTCGACTTTTGAACTTACCAAAGCTACAGAAGTGATAATCTTAGTTCCTCCAGAGGCCCCAATCACGAGCTTAGCGTTGCCGTTCCTATCCACAATGATGCTGGGACTCATAGAAGACATGGGTCGTTTGTGCGGCGCGATGAAGTTCGCGGGAGAAGGCTTCAGCCCGAAGAAGTTGGTGATGCCAGGGGAGGAGAAGTCATCCATCACGTTGTTCATTATGATGCCCGTTTTCAGGGTCGAGAAACCGGCGCCGTAGCTGTAAGATAGAATGTTTCTGATTATAAATAAAGTTGAGATTCAATGGATTAATCGTGTCTAGTCTATAACGCCATCAGGCTAGCTAGACGTTCTACTGTTAGGGTCCGTTTTCTGTGTTCTTCATTGCGAATGCATTTGGAGAATATTACAACTCGATTGCCGGCTGCATTTAGGCTGCGTTTCCACCAGAGATGAGCGAGAATGCGTAGCGAGGAATGTGTGTGAAACTAACC
Organism: Agrochola macilenta; assembly: GCA_916701695.1. Classification (NCBI taxonomy): domain Eukaryota; kingdom Metazoa; phylum Arthropoda; class Insecta; order Lepidoptera; family Noctuidae; genus Agrochola; species Agrochola macilenta. The sequence goes on from OU753562.1 coordinate 15,699,959, forward strand.
AATAACAACGCTAGCTTAGCTCAAACTATGACAGTGAAGCGATGTTATTGATTAGTTTCATACACATTCCTCGCTACGCATCCTCGCTCATCTCTGGTGGAAACGCAGCCTTAATCTTGCTCGAAAAGTTAATCAAAATTTAAAAATTCTAAAGTCATTTATTCAAACTATGCTGATAATTAGTACTTTTCGATCGTCAAAATGACATAAGACAGTCCCCCAAAAACGCCCACCCTTCACCAGTTCCTAGAACTTTCATTGGAAAGAAGAAGTGGCGCAACAAACTCCCCAGCAGCACTGCTGTCTGTTCAGTCAGAAAAACTACATTCTCACAAAACATTAAAATAAATGATTATATGTTAGCTAGCACACGTCAATATACCAACAAACATCATCGAAATCTATACTCAAGCGAAACTAAAAAGTAATGTAGTACCAACAACTATTTGAGTTCCTACCAAGTATGGCAACTTGACTTGACCACAGATCGAGCAGATCAACCTACGGGCTCAATAATCACTTAACCATTACCTGTCCAACATGCAGCTCGACTTAGGTAGCAAGCAGTGAAGTAATTTTAAAGGTGTTTTAGCAAAACTTACTAAAAATTGATGGAACTGGTAACCGAAACAGCATCGCCATTGGCTGCGATGATAGATATGTGAGCTGTCCCGGCGTCGGGCTGGTTGTAGGTCTCGGCCCCGTAGGTGGTGGTGTCGTTGCTGGTGGCTGTGTCATTGATGCGGAGACGCACCTCCGTGCCGTACTCAGGAGTCGTCACGTTCCGGATTAACTGGAGGAGACAGAAATTACTTGTAGAAACAAGAAAAAAAACAAAAGAATTTGACTAAAGATATGAGAGAGCTTTTCGGGATGTCGGAGTTTGATGTTTTTATTTTTTCCCGATGTAGGTAAATTAATTTTCGGTAGCAGGGTGTGGATAGGGTGATGGTAGCTGTGTCACAAACTATGCTCCACCTCCTATCCCGCCCTCTGTGCCCCTACACATGCAGCCAAAGCTTGCCAAAGTGCGTCTGCGCTGCCACCGGTAACGCCGTGGAAGAGACGAAGTTTCGGGCCAATGAAATATGAATAACTGTCGTGCCAGCGACACGCAGAAGAATATAAATTCATTAAGAAAGAAAGAAAGAAAAAATATTTGTTGACACTCGCACAGGAAATCTCACATACTAAAAACACACTTAACATAAATAAAAAGTAACATTAAAATCCGGTCATTAATGTCCGTTTTCACTAAACCGACACATAGGGGGTTTAAAACGTTGCTTAAAGTTAAGAGACGTTCAAACGTCAAAAATGTATGGCAGTCGTTATTCATTAAGTGGAACGTTTATAAATAAACCCTTAAATGTATTGCCTAATAAAAGCGCAATATTGGATTTTTGTATGCACTGCTCATTGCCAAAAGTTGAAAAAGAGAGGGCTTTTATTAGGCACTACTTTATGGTGTCGCGTAATGTAAGTAAAAACGGGCACAAGAGCCTACCTATGTGGTACCTACTATAGAGCTGAACGGTAGCTGATACGTAGCCGCCATTAAAAGATAAAGCGTGTCAAAAGGTCAAAGTAATAATACGTATCAATATTTAAGTTCTTATCAATTGACAATTCTACCTATTCCATAATCGAGCAGTTTTGCGAATAACTTCCTCAGTTGTTATTATTACATAATTAAGTACGTTATAAATAAATAATCGCTTTATATATGATAAATGTTTTGCGACGCAATAAATTTTTACCAAATTGAATTTCAATTTATTTTGTGGTGGCATGAAATATAAATAAAATGCTTAGTATTGGCATCTTTCCGCCTCATCATATACCGATGACATTGGTCGAGGCGAGCCTAATACCAGTAGCACGCACTAATCTAGACTTCGGGGAGCTACTGAGAAACGATGGGAAAACCCGATCTCATTACAAAGGCTACGTGCGTCACGGGGTGTATCTTTTGAACCGTAGATAATAGGTATAAATTTGACATTTTCACACGCGTGTGTATGGAATCCTTCGTGACTCGCACTTAGGCCGCTTTTTTTAATCTTAAAATTCGTCTTCATCCAATCCATCTTAAAATTAAGAACAACTTACTTCACTCAAATCCAAGAAATCCAAATCTCCCAGTTTCGTCCTAGTCGCGTACGCATACTTGAAGGCTTCAATGATCCTGTGGTACGTGAGAATCTTGTCTTCCGTGGTATTGATGCTGGAGGCGTTGAAGTTGTAGCCACTGAGGATGTTCAGGATGTTCACCAGGATGGCACCACTGCTCGGAGGGGGGACCGAGTAGAACGTGTCCCCGTTGCTTAAGGGGACCGCGATGGGGTCTGTGATTTTTGCTCTGGAAAGGAAAAATGGTAAAACTGTCAGTTAAGCTCTGATTTTTGGGTGAAAACAAGGAAAGTAAGAGAGAAGTAGAAATGGGAAGAGTCGAAACCGTCTATCAGAGACGCCATGTTTGCGAGAAGAGTCCATCGAATGCTTGGAATCATCATTTGTAATATTTCAGAGTTATAGAAGATTGGATGCGACTTGACTCTTTAAAGGTTTTTAAAAAGATAATTTGTTCACTACGTAAACCAAATCCATGAGTGACACTTTCTCCCGCATACAAGGCAGGCGCGCCGGTACATTATTATGCAAATTACTGCATTTATGCATTACACTCATGCAGTATTTAATAATGATTATGATAATTTTATAATGTTTTTTTTTTTTTTGTGATAATTTTTAATGATAATTTTTTAATGATAATTTTTATTGATAATTTTTAATAATTTTAATACCTACTTATTTGTTCTATTATTTTGTTTGTATATGGGTATTTTACCTGAAATAAAACACTATTTATTTTATTTTCATTTTATTTTTTATTTTAACAAAGTTTCAGCCATTTTCATCTCAACTTTCTTTTCTTTTCTTTCAGTTTCATCTTATAACGTTCCTACCTATTGTGTCTCTTTAAAACAATGTACGTAGCATGGTCAAAAACTGGTTTTCAGATAGCAACAAGTTACATAACTAAATAAGCAATATTAATTGAGTGTCATAATCTAAATTGCATTCCTGCGCTTCTCGCCAACAACCAACATATTACTTCCGGTGTGCATTTATTCTTGATCATATTTCGTTATGTGACAACCGATGGCTAATATGTAGTGCCCACCTTGTTAGTGGTGAAACAGATTCAGCCAATAATGTTACCACTGCTGGGCTACAGGCCGAGTGGGCCGTAATTCCACCACGTGGACCCTGTGCGGGTTGGTAAATGTCACATGTATTCGAATTTTTAGTACTATGACATGCCGGTTTCCCCACTATATTTCCCTTCACCGTTTTGAGAGCAGTGGAGATGAAATAAAAAAAACAATAGACGACGTATATTTAGTAACCTAATCCGCTTAACTGTTCATAAAGAGTCAACGAGGCGTCCTCAGGATGACGATTGACTTGTTGCGAACCCGGACCGACGTGTTGACACGTCAAGCGTCAAAAACAGTAGGATGAAATAATTTACATAAAGATGACTGAGATGATGATGAGATGAGATAGTGATGGTGATATGAGTTTACAGGGCGTAAGGTTCGAACCTGCCTGGGTTCGAACCTTACGACCTGTAAACTCATAAATCGCGGTCTGGGCCACCATTGCTCTTGAAACATAAGTTTTATTGCAGAAATTAATTTGTGTTATGGTCGATAATTTGCCTTTTTAGGCAATGCTACCATGTACTGTCAGGATTATAATACTAGCCACCTCATGTAGGTACTTGTTAAATTATATTATTAACTGCAGACCTAGTTGACATCAGTACGCCTCGGTGTGGATATCTGATGACCTTTGCACGTTTTCAATCCCACTGGTCTTACAGTGGGTTTCCATAAGGTTAGCTTTGGTACTTTGAGAGATAGATGCAAATATGGAAGCATGATCAATGCTCATGCATCTTGATCGTTGTCTTCAGGGTTTCAAACTGGGTTTTGTGTTTTAACAAGAGTTGGATAAAAGGTACATTTGAATTTATGATAATTATTATTAATATAATAATTTAAATTCAGTTTGGCAAACTTTAAGTTTGTTATTGTTAGTTCAGATTTGAGATTTATCACTTGCTTCAAAACGGTGAAGGAAAACATCGTGATCCCTCACGATGTTTTCCTGCATACCTGAGGGATATTTCTTGACGGCATGTGAAACCAAGTCAGGGGCCCATGGGCGGCTTTAAAACTCGACTCCAGGTTAGTCACCACTAACTACACGAAAAGAAGAAGAATACAGATTTTGAATAAATAAATAAAAATATATGAAAAAATGAGCATTCATTTAGGAAAATTGTTCTGGAAAACCGGTCTGAGGAAGAGTGAGACTTTGTTCATAATAATCTTTGGTAATTTGGTTCGTAATGAAAAAACTATTTCGTACTTCGCACACCAAATACAAGTTGGTGAAATAAAAGCTACGCTACAAAAACATGAATTTATCAACATCCTGCAATTACAGGTGGTCAAAGCCTTTAATAACGCTTCAGTGCATTTGTAGGTAATCGACTTATAAATACAGACAATTAACAATTGTCATTGTTAACTGGTTAAAATTAAACAATAAAAGTGTACGAGTTTTTCAAACGATTTCATCACCACCACCTAAAATAACTCATTTATATTTTTCCATGTAATTCAATGAGTCACATTGCTACCATTTAATCAGGTGCAATTATTTTGTATTGTTTTAAATGTCCAATGACGGTACAATACATAGTGTGATACATTTTTAATAGGTGACCATTTTATTCATAAGTCATTCTTAGTTATTTTTCATGTTATCAACTCAGGAATTCGTAACGAATTTCAGGTATTAGTCACATTCATGGTAAGTTACGTAAATGATTGATTTTCAATCATTTCAATGTTTACAATTTCTTTTTTGGATATTGGAATTTTCTTCGAGTAAGTAGGTATCTACTTAAGTAAGTACAGCCGCGACCACAAATGCCCTTACGCAAGATTCAAAAGCGATTTGCTTCCAAAGTATTGATAGATATATTTTGTGGTTTAACGAACATAGTATTACTTACCATACATTTACAAAGTAGCAATTTTTATTTCACGAGAAAAACGCTTTATGGTTTTGGGTAACTGTAAAGGTATTTATGTAAAGGTATTTCTGTAAAGGTATTTCTGTAAAGGTATTTTTTGTCGCCTCGTGGTCTAGTAGACTCTAGTAGTTGCAAGCGCTATTGCTGAACATGAGGTCCTGAGTTCGATTCTCGGGTCGGGCAAAGTGTTATTGGGTTTTGCCATCTGGAATTTCTCAGTAGCAGCCCGGAGGCTGGCTTTGTGTCCGGCTAGTGGCAATAGACTCGCCCCCTATGTCATGGGACGGCGAAATGTGGGTGTACACACGGCTACACATCAAGCTATACATTTCCATCATAGGCTGACCTCGCATTGTACGGAAATCCTATACAATGCGAGATCAGCATAAACTGGAAATGTATAGCTTGATGTATAGCCGTGTGTACTATAGATACACCTCTGCTTAGCCCTTCGGGGAATACAGGCGTGATGTTATTTTATAATGATGATATGTAAAGGTATTTATGGTCTACTGTACCCGCTATTGAGTGAACTCCAAATAGTTCAGACAATATTTTGATAAGAAAGTAGTCTAATAATGATAACACAGTTATCAACTTGTTGCCGCCAACGTTGAGCTGATTTAGTCAACTAATTGAATGAAACTGCTTTAACAGACTAAACAATGCGTGGAATTGGCAGTACATTCTGCGTGTCTTGCGAGTAAAGGCACAATACAGATGATGACTAAAAATTTTTTTTAGTCCTGCTTTGAGATTATAAAAAAATATTGGACACGTATTTTTTCTTTTTTTACGTAATCTAAAGATTACGGCGATACATTGAGGTAAAATGTGCCATGACGTCACGAGTATGTAGATTTTATACATACTAGTGACGTAGCGACTCCCACTCCCCAACTTAAAATGCGTTTTATCTAAGTATTTTTTTATTAATATGATAAGTAAAGCAAAAAATACGTGTCTAATATTTTTTTATTATCTGACTGACGGACTAATTAGTTTTTTTTTTTTACCCAGGCATCATCCCTATTCCCTTGCCGACTGCAGCCAGCAGCAGCAGCAGGCGACGTGTCGCCGCGACACTACGGTTTCTATGTATTTTTATGAAATACCGTCTTGCTAGCTACGGAAGGTATGTTCTATGTTACGGGGTTTGGTTTCCGCACTTAGTCCTTCAGTGGACCATTGTGCGTGGTTGCTACGGAAGGTATTTCATAGAACTACATAGACACAAGCTATCTAACGTTACGTAACACATTTTCGTAAACGATTACGACTAATCAGTTTCATTTTGACAGTTCAACAACATTCATTGCGTTATTTACGTTGTTGAGTAATTTTTTTTTTTCTAACTTATGTAGCGATGGATTAGCAATCTGTTACAAAACGATTCAGATTCTGATTTATCGTGTATTAAGGCTCGTCCAGACCAGCGCGACGCGACGGCGCGGCGCGACGTAACTCGAACAATACAATTTCGGAGAAAACTTCACGGTACCATTAACAATAACCGTTGTTGCGTCGCGCTAGTCTATACGAAGCTTTACGCAATTAGGGTACAGAAGTTTCGTAGGTACCTTAAGTTTTCATGTCTGCACAATAATCCTTTTACCTACCTCCATTGTTTATTGCAAGAATATTAATATTAACTTTTAAAAGGTTAATGTTTTTTTTTTACGAAGCAGTTTTTTTTTACTCAGTTCTGTTAAAAATCAGGATCAACAAACGTCTTTGTCTTGCATGACATAATACTCACTCAATTTTAATAAAAGAATATTTACTAACTTCTTGGGAGTTATGTATGACCACAGTATAAATAAGTAACAGTATTATTATCTTCATAGAAAACGGCCGTAATGACGCGCTCGAAATCTCAGTGTATATCAGTCAGGGATGTTACAACCTGCCGTTCCAATTCCGAAAGGTCGGAACTTCAGATTAATTTTACACCTCCGATTCCGACCTCGGTTCCAAAAATTTGGAATCGGAGCTATAACGAAAATCGAAACGCAGCGATGCACGTGACTAGAGCATGTAAAAACAAGTTTTAACTTGTCGCCAGGGTAATATTTATTTATTTTATATACGCTCGCGCTCGAAGTCTCAGTTTATTGTTTTGTTTGTGGATGTTATCGCTAAGATTTGACTGATTGAAGAGACTAATTAAAAATACTGAATTCTATTTCTATTGTTTCATTAAGCCTTCCCTTAACATATCTTTCTTCTACTTCCGCCTCCGACTCCGGTTCCGGTTCCGGCAAAACGATTTCCGTAACATCCCTGATATCAGTACGCAACAGTATTGATTGCACGGCAGTAACGCACGGACGCGGAAGGTTTATCTGCCGAGCGGCCGTAGCGTAAGTAATTATTTCGAGGTCACTGCCGAGACATAATACTGTTACTTTATTATACTGTGGTATGACTGAACTACATAACAGCTGTTAAAATGTCAACAATGATGCAATATGGGGATTGTTTTTAAAAACAAGTTAAGGTGAGTCAGTACCTCCAACATGTAGGTACCTGGTTGGTTAGGTAGACCGTACTTGGTGACAGGTGAAGTGCTGTATGTTCGAACTATATAATATCCTAACTAATTATTATAAATGCGAAAGTGAGTTAATTTGTTTGTAACGCTTTCACGCTAAAACGGCTGAACTGATTTGAATGAAATTTGGCGCATGGGTAGACCTTGACCTGGAGAAGGATATAGGATACTTTTCATCCTGGATCGCAGATGAAGTCGCGGGCAACAGCTAGTAAATAAATGCGAAAGTGAGTTTGTTTGTTGTGCTTTCACGCTAAAACGGCTGAATGGATTTGGATAAAATTTGGCTTGACCTGGAGAAGGATATAGGATACTTTTCATCCTGCATCGCAGACGACGTCGCGGGCAGCAGCTAGTAAATAAATGCTAAAGTGAGTTTGTTTGTTCTGCTTTCACGCTAAAACGTCTGAATGGATTTGGATAAAATTTGGCTTTACCTGGAGACGGACATAGGATACTTTTCATCCTGGATCGTAGACAAAGTCGCGAGCAGCAACTAGTTAGTTTATATTTAGAATAGTATAATATATTTTACCTAATAGACATTGATATTTAAAAGATGTCATTATCGGCCAATTTGATAAAAGAAATAATTCATCACCGATTTAAAAAAAAACCCGAAGGAGGTATCAATACATTGGCTTTGTGTTTTTTTTTTTCATTTTTATAGCTTGGTTTTGTGACCGTCGCACTGCCAAGTCATAGGTCTCGAGTTCGAACCGAATGCACGCACCTCTAACATTTCGGATTCATTTGCGTATTGTATAATTATTACTTGCTTCAAAAACGGCGATGGAAAGCGACGTGATCAATAGAACGTTACAAATTAATAACTTAAAATTATGAATGAAAACTGAAATGGAAAAGAGAATCAGAATCATCTGTCTCATCTTTGTATCGTGCTTCATACAATGGAATCAGTCGCAAGCTTAAGAAAGCCCACAAGTCCATAATAACCTGTTCTTAAAATGGTGTTTATTGCCAACTGTTCACCTTCTGACCTCGTAGGGAAACTGCGTTTTCGCAATACGGTGCTTGTTGTCAGGGAATACATAAGTAGCTAGGTACATACCTCAGTATTCTCATGAGAAATGTATATAAATACTCGTATCTAAACTATATTTGCAGGGTTTTTTATTTTTTTGAGGGTGGGAAATTATCAAATAAATTCTCCGGCTCTGGCTGGAGCGGGAGGGTGAGTCAGACTATTACTGACTAAAACCCACCCGTGTTCCTTCCGTTGCCAGGGGCCACGGTATCCCTTTCGGACTTTCCCGCGACCCATATTTACAGGGTGGTATTACATTTAAAAGATTATCCTCCAGGTACATCACACCGATACAGTAATATTGCCAAATTAATCAAAACAGCGAAATATTTGACATCTACGAGTATTTGCGACGTTGCCCACTTTCAGAATAAACGCTCATAACAATGTAAATAACGTAGGTAATTAATGTTGTTGAGCTGTTAAAATGAAACAGATTGTATTTACCGTTTGTTACACAATTACTATTTCTCCACCGTTAGTCAGTGATATTAACTTATGAAATTAAAAGATCACCTTTTTTTAACTCTTTCGACTTCACCCATTCTTCTTAAAGCTCATACGCCATGCATATTGCAACCTGACTGCAGGAGGGTCACCGGCATTAAATTTGCGCTCAACTTAACTCTCGAGGAGTGTTACTTAGTATTAGGTTTGAAATCTTGTTAAAATATACAACAGATTTTATTTTCAGTTTAGGTATAATGCCGAATTCGCTAAGAAAAACCTACATTTCAAATGAGCCCTCCGCGAGGGCTCCCGGCATCTCATATGTGACTAGAGTGAACCATCCAGTAGGGCTTCCAGCACTGAACGTGTTAAGTTACCAAACGTTCCCGTGGGAATGTTCAGAGTTTCATTGAAATATAAGATCAGAAATGAAATTATCTGGAAAAAGACTGGATATACCAACATTTATGTAGCTAGCACAGTGAGCAAGTCTAAGTAGCAGTGGGTTGGCCATGTTTGTCTAGGACGAGTCCTGGAGTGGAGACCGCGTAACGGCAAGCGTAGTGTGGGACTCCCCTCAGCTAGGTGGACCGACGACCTTAAAAAGATGGATGGGAAAGACTGGATGCGGAACGCGGAGGACAGGGTGTGGTGCAGCCTGGGAGAGGCCTATGCCCAACAGTGGACTGCGATAGGCTGAGTTGATTGAAATATCCCCGTGACTTATGAAGCTGGGCTCTGACGACAGAAAAGGAGAACCAAACAACATGTTTTTCCGAATTGATAGATTCATACTTCGGCACATTATAATGTAGTTTCAGATCAAATTATCATGTAAACAACTATCGTCAATTATACGATTGTCTAGGTTCAACTCGGTCACAAAATGTTTTTGTTCTCATACCTACACTCGGTGATATCATCAGTATTTTTATAAGTGCATAAGCACTTATGGCACTACCTCTTTACGTAGGTATTGTTTGTTATTGAAAAGCGAAACGGATGTATTAATAGGTCATCATCGTCATTTCTGCAGAAAGACGTCTACTGCTGGACATAGGCCTCCCCCAAGCATCACCACTTCAACCGGTTCTGTCCATCTTGCATCCAAAGGATTCCTGCGGTTTTCACAAGGTCAGCGGTCCACCTTGTGGTAGGACTTCCAACGCTACGTCTTCCGGTAAGCGGTCGCCACTCCAGAACCTTTCGGACCCATCGGCCATCTGTTTTGCGAGCAATGTCCCCTGCCAACCTCCACTTAAGTTTGGCAATTCTTCGGGTTATGTCGATTACCTTGGACTACGGATCTCTTAATTAATATACAGTATCTGGGCGACCGAGCTCTGCTCTGGTGAAAATAGAGATTGCTCATTTAATAGTACAGAATAGTTCAGGAATACTAATTCCATGCTGCCATGTTAGTAGGTACTTACTATTTCCATGCTGCTATGTTAGTAGGTACTTACTAATTCCATGCTGCTATGTCATTATTTTAGGTAGCCATCTTGTTCTTTGGGCGACCGAGCTCTGGTCGGGTCAAAATACGGAGAAAACGAATTTTTCCATATATGAGAAATGAGACCTAGCTAGATCGAGTTTTCGCCCCCGTAGACCCCTAAATCCAAATATTGTTCGTTTAATAGTTTATGATAAGTTATTCAATATGTAAATTATAATTTATTTGAGGATAGAGCGAGCCCCTTCGATTGTTGACAAAACACGATCAATCATGTACTTATCAGGAAATTACGTGATGCTTGAGGAATTATAATAATGTATTGTTTTGTATTTTGTAAAACTCTATGACAACGGAATTTCTTACTGCGTAGTTACGTACTTATGTTATTGATTGAACTGCTGTTTAACTTTTCCATATCCTTATCTAGTACACTCACTTCGGTAAATACAGTTGTGTTATTACCTAAGTAGTAGTGTTATTGTTAAGAATTTTTCCATTTTCATTACTCGTAATTTAGCATAGGTACGTACATCATTACCATTTCATTATACATCCTTTCAGCAACTCCGTTATTTCACGATAAATACAAAGCAATGTAATCTATTTACCATTATATTTAAAAAATAACTCTAACGTGCAGTAATTTCAACGATATGACAATAACTATCGTTATTTAGCCTATATTTACTATATGGAGTACCTCCCAATTTTTTTGTATATCTTTTTGTTTTGGGTCTTATTTTTCCTGAATTCAGCATAATCATCACCATCATTGTTCCACCCAGTGCTGAATATAGGCTTCCCTTTTGTGTCATGCTTCAGGATAATATGCCTACGTACTTAATTACTTGAGCAATGTAGTTCCTCAGACAAAAAAAAAAACCAAGACAGAGCGCTGTCAACAGTGAAGCCGGTATCGTAAACATGTGAGCACTTTGTGTGGCGTAGTTTGATTGTAGTGTCATTGTAAAAGGTTGTGAGTGTGTGCGTGTGAGCATGTATGCACAGAGCGGCGGTGTAGTTTTGGCATGCTTCACTGTATTGTTCGTAGTGCTCTGTCTTGGTTTTTTATTTGGTCTGAGTGCAGTTCATGACTTTTTAAATCATATATTAGCTAGCTCGAAGTAAAAATTCTAGACTATTCTCGAATGAATAAAGTTTTTTAATGTGCAAGCAACTACGACTAAGTATTTTTATAGGTAGGTAAGTACCAAGAAGTCACCTTGAGGCGTGCCATTCGGTAACCATACTAAATTGAATCTGATTACATTTAGTTAAAGTAACATAACTTGAAACTTTCATGGTGGAAATTAATAGTTTACGTAGTGGAGTAGATTATTTTCATATAATTTCCATAAGTAAGAATAAGCATCGGACAGGAAGCAACGAATTCGGACAGCGCAGGATCGGCTGTTGTATCGCATCAATATGCTTGGGAGGGACACCTAGATACGAGTATATCCAGGAGTTTTCGAGCTTAGATGACACTGATGAAACTAAAAACTCAATATCTTTATTGCTTTACCATAATGTGTACAGTAAGACACAACTTAGATGTAGCATCGGCAAAATTCGTAAAACCGATCACCATCTGAACTGAGTGCGCCTTCAAAATCACCAATATTTATTACTGCTTTAGGTGAAAAATATCTTTACGCAAACGCAATAACTTGTGAAGTCATTTAACCAAATACATTCGTAAAATTTAAATCGAATGAATACAAATTTTAAAATTTATGCTACATCTAAGTTGTGTCGTATTGTACTTAGGTGGAAACTATATCATTTAGATCATTATGGACCTGGCTGTAGCACAGCCAAAGGGTAGGAGAGAGGAAGCCCTGATTTAGGAGAACTCTCTGTCTGTCCGTCTGTCTCGCTGTTCTTTCTTCCTTTTGATGATGATGATGAAGGAAATTCTCATAGTGGGTATGAGAATTTAACCTGCAGTATATTCTGAAGGTTCTCTACAGGTTGACCGGAATTTTTTTTTATGGTGGGAAATCATCAAATGACTTCTCCCGCTCTGGGCAGAGCGAGAGGGCGTGTCAGACTTTTACTGACGAAAACCCGACCGTGTTCCTTCCGTTGCCTGTGTGCCGGGGTCGCGATATCCCTTTCGGACAAAACCGCAACCCCAGCAGGCTTTGGTCCTTACGGGCCCCGTCAGTTGGTGCTGACTTCTCTTTGAGGCGCGCGTGAAACATGACGCGCCGTCGACCCGGGCCTGGTCCTTATCGGACGGCGAGCTGCCCATTGCTCACCGTCCGCAAGCCCACGCCTACGGTGGCCGGAAGTTGGCTCGTGACTCCCGACGCCCGGGGCGTCTCCTGCGGCGACTAGGGGCGCGAGGGCGTGCAGCTTGCATCTACCTCGCGCGCTTCGCCTCCTCCTTCGCGAGCATAACTGCTTCGCAGAAGGAAGTGACGGCCTCCCATGCACTCTCGCTCCGGACCATGGCCTGAACCAGGACCGAACGCGAGAGATCGCCGCCGCCGATCGCCTCCGTGAGGACACGGCGGTGCCCCGCCCAAGCCGGGCAGACCTCCACCGTTTGCTCCACCGTGTCCTCCGGGCGATCCACACAATGGTGACACCCGGGGGTTTCCTCCCGCTTTATCCTGAACAGGAACCTCCCGAAACAACCGTGTCCGGTGAGGACCTGCGTCAGGCGGAAGGTGAGGATGCCGTGACGCCTCTCTATCCACTCCTCAAAGAGGGGACTTATCGCCACAATTGTGGCGTGCCCTGCCCCCCCCTTCCATTGGTGATTTTGATAATAGTACCTACAAGTACTTATCTATTATAAGTATCATGACTGAGTGGAAGTTCATGAATACAATGACATGTACTTTGTCATTATCTACTATTTTACGCACTTGAACAGCAGGCCACCAAAATAAACAAACTACAAAAGATAACCAATTCCGACAATTTCATTACTATCCGCTTCTTCCTTTTTGTTTCCATTAATATGAACAAATGCATTGTTTATTGAACTTGTACTTATATCTCACGTTGCTCCTTATAATAAAGACAATTTCATATTTAATTCAGTAAATGCTCACAAGTAGCCATGTTGTTTGAATTTGCCAGGCCCTGCAATGCCATGCCTCCTAAAGCTATTAAAAACCGCATTTAAGTTTCTGTTACGGCTCTCGCAGACCGGCGCGACAGTATAACTCTAGTAGAACAACATCTATGAAATTTTCATAGAAATTGTTGTACATACTAGAGTCGCGTCGCGTCTGTCTGCGACAGTCTTTACAGTCGACACCTTGGCAAAGGCCTTTTACCTTAACTTTTGCTGCCCTTAGCTTGCCCTTGAATAAAAGGTACCTGATAACCTCCACCATTGTGAACCTAGTTCATACAAAAAAAATCATTTTGAGCACCTCTATTACTTAATCAAGAACTCCTTTCAATTCAAAAACCAGCAAAAAAAAATCTTCCACTTACTCATACTGCTTCAGATCTTCAGCAGTGATGATGCTCCCGACCCTCTCCAGGTCATCCAGCAGGTCTGCAGCAAGAGTCCCGTTGTACAGGTCATCGCCCCCGTTCTCAGCTACCCTCTGCAAGGTGTTGCACAAGGCCTCGCTGGGCTTCACCATCGTGCCAGCCTTGTGGAACTGCCCCTTGGCTGTGTTGAAGTACATTTTCCTGGGGATAAGGAAATTGGTTAGCTTCCGACTGGTTCTAAATAAGGGTGGAGGAAGATTGTGTATGGTCTTAGTTGGTGCGATTGTGTTCGTGTTTTAAAGAATGATGTGTATGGATATGTATTTTGTACGAGTATGTCCGGAAATTGATGTTTTTTTTTGCTAATGAATGTTTAATTTGTAATGTTTTTGTTTTTTGTTTTGTTTTTTTCTATAATTTATTGTATCATGAATGTGTTAGTTCTATAGTTTTAATGAACGAACTATTTTATTTTTATTTATGTATTATTTCAAACACAATGTGAATTGTTCCTGAATAAAATTGAATTGAATGGGGGTTTTTGTTATTGTTAACTAAAGTGGAGTGGTCTTCTCTTATTTTGCATGTGAGAGCTGCTATGGTATGGAATAGTTTACTTTGCAGAGCCTATGGACGCATTGTTTCATTACTGGTAGAAGAACATAACAGAACAGAACAGAAGTTTCCATCAGTAAATAAAAATCGAGCATTCGGTAATTATGGAAAATAATGATAATGTGGGTTTTTAAGAATCCTGACATAAACCAGTACATAGAACTCTGTAATCTGACAGATTAGGTAAAATCGTTTTTATTTACTTAGTAATTAATAATCTGTTTGTTTTGATACAATTAGTTTATTTTGCTGCTGTCAGCTATCACAATTAATTAACTTTAGTAGACAATACATTTTGTTTGTTATTTAAAAAGATAGTAGGTAAGTAAAAAGGTATGTATAGTCTGGCCACATAATAAATGATGTTTAAATATACATCGTATTAACGAAGATAAAAACTTAAAATAAACGTCACATTTCAAGACTTGAGTCAATAAATTAACATGAACTCGGCGTTGAGGAAGTTATGTTTATTCAGAACATAAGGAAGTGGATGATCAAATACAACAAAGACAAAGTTTACATTATACATACTACTAAAGTAGGTACTTATACAAATCCTCGATTTCTTACAAATATTTTTGGGAGATAAAACAGTGCTACGAAAAAATCTACAAGGCGCGGGAATACATTTTTACGAATAGTTTCTTTGGACTAATTTACATCCTGCAGTATTGAATTATTATTTGGGGAGATAAAATGGTGTTACGAAAAATTTTAGATACGAGGGAAGAAAATGCCACGAATATTTTAAATGTTCACGTGGGAATTTTGGGCGAGCTACATCATGTGCGTGGCGTTCGCTAAAGTAGCCCGCGAAATAAAAAAATTCTGACGTTTTTTTGCAGTTTGCAGGCCTGTGTCAGGTTGTATTTCGATTAAAATATGACGGTTTCGCCTTAAGCATAATATGCCTTGGAATGAGCCCAGTATTATCCAGTATCAATTAGCTTTATGGACACATTCACATAGGTACTTAACCTATTAGAAGTCGGGTATTTGTAAATTATATTATTAGGTAGCTAGGGTACCTTCCTTTAATTGGGATGATGCCTGTATAAAAATGAAAATCTAATTAGTCCGTCAGTCTGATAATAAAAAAATATTAGACACGTATTTTTTGCTTTAATTAATAAAAAAAAACTTAAATAAAACGCATTTTAAGTCGGGAGTAGGGGTCGCTACGTCACAAGTAAGCATAAAATGTATATACTCGTGACGTCATGGCACATTTTAACTCAATGTATCGCCGTAGTGTTTAGATTACGTAAAAAAAAAATACGTGTCCAATATTTTTTAATAATCTCCATGACGGACTAAAACAAAAAATTTGTCATCATCCCCATTCTTCAGATATTAAGATAGTTATTGGCAACAAAAAACAAACGTGACTTTACCTGAGATGAGGGTCGTTCTTGATGTACGAAGCGGTTTCAACTCCGTCGTGCATGACCTTGGACATAGGGAAGCCGTTTCTGCATAGATCCAGACTTGGGGCTATTAGGCTATCCCAGGGCAACTTGCCCCATCGCTTGTGAGCTGCCCACATGCCCCGAAGCTCGCCAGGGACACCAATAGCCAGTGGACCTGGTGGAAATAATAAAATTTAGTATTTAGTCTACTAATTGAAAGGAGATGTTAGCATTCTCTTTCTCAAACAAGGAACAGACAAAATGGTTATTGCACATGTCATCTTGACCAAATACAAAGGGAAGAAAATGGATGTAGAGTGCGCGGAAGTCAACTCAAAAATCAAGGCGACTGATGGCGCTGGCATGCTTAAATCTATTCTATTATAATACCTATGAAATCAGCGTTTTGTATGGAGAATTTTAAAGAAGTTGCATTTTTCATACTAACATTTTCTTAATTTATATAACAACCAGGAACACGAATGTTTTAAAACTTTTATGCACTAATGTTTAAAAACTAAGTTAACGAATAGGCCACTTAGATTAAGCGACAAAAATAAATTTTGGCTAAGTTAAAACAAATAGTGGTCATTTCTGCTAACAAAATGAGGAGTCATTTTTAAGGTATTTTTTATGTTTAGAAAACTATAAGTAATGAGGTTTTTTTACTATTGGTTGTCTATAATGGTCATTATTCGAAATACGAGTAATACCAAGCAATTGATGAATATTTTAAATCATACAAGTGACGAGGACGTTCTCCATTTGTGAGAAAAAAACGCCATTTTATATATATTTATATTAAACCTATAATAAAAATCTTATATTAATATTATTTAAATAATTAATTATATAGGTACTTAATTTGACCTAACATAAACGACAAGACGGTGAGTTCCGATTTCAGCCGCGCGCAGATTTTTAATTGCTTCTGGTTGAATGACACTTGCATGTCAAGACGACCATATGTGACAGATACATAGTGAAGTATCAATTTACTGGGAATTTCTTTCAAAAGAGACTGCCTTTTGGTTTAGTGGCCGCAAACGCTACTGCTCAGCATGAGGTACTGGGTTCGATTCCCGGGTCGGCCAAATTGTTATTGGGTTTTTCCATCTGGAATATCTCAGTAGCAGCCCGGAGTCTGAATTTGTGCACGGTTGATGGCAATAGGCTAGGCGAAGTTATTATTTACAGTCTCTTTTAGTCTCCTGGAGATCTGTTTTGGCTTTTGGTTCAGTATCTAGTATACAGCTAAAATTGTCTGCTGATTAACATAATTATGTACGACACGAGTTTGACCTGTTATGCTTAATAGTCATTCTCAACACTTAATAGGCCCCAACAAAAGATCAACTCACGACCAGACAGCATAATAATATAAGCAGGGGTTGTGCATGTGTAGATATATTCCGCGTGCCCGACTCAAGGTAGTGGGAAGAACCCCGTGGGGTTTAAGTCGTCCGTCCAGAAGGAGACCGACATAACACTCCATTCTTCCGATACACAGAGGTTATACATGAGGATATCCTCACAAAAAAATTGTACTCTCCAACTATATAGTCTGTTTGAAAAGTATATGGTGAAAGCGTAAACAAACTCTGTTCAGGTTAAATTCTTACGCAATCACTACAGGGACTCTCACTCATTAGTAACAAATTCATCTATATTTAGAAGGTTTCAACTTTATAACTCTCCACTTTTACCAACAATTAATGTTTTAATAAAAATATTCATTTCATCTTTCTTCTGCCCTTATCCCAATTTATCTGGGGCGCAACATGTCCCTTTCTTCCATATTTCTCTATTAGTCTACATCACGGTAGTCACCCGCTTTCTAGCCTTAACATCTTTCAAACAGTCTATCCAACGTTTCTTTGGTCTTCCCCTACTCTTATAACCATGGAAATGTCGAGTATATACATACTCAAAACATTCCTCACGACATTTTTCTCATGACAACCGATTTCCGCACAACTTTTCAGGCACCGGTAACGGCAACAATATTATTAAGTAAATTGTAATTGAAAAGTCATTGACGAAAATTTTGGTTCTAAAGTTAACGTCAATTTTCATCTTTAAAGGTGATGTAAAATTAGAACTTCGGATTTAAATTCTCAAATAATCAAATCAAACCACTCCATTTGTAAGTGGCACTACAAATTGGCATCCACTGGTACTTACGTTTTCTGATTCATATGTTTACATTTTCATCAGATACTTTTCGAACATGCCATAGTCAGTCTATAGAAGACTTTAAATAGGTTCTCTATTTACTCATAACATAATCATTTTTGGATCTCACTGCAGGAGAATATTGTTGGTCGTGTTACCCTCCTACAGTTATTTTGTTGTTTATGTGCTAGGCCGACGGCCTATCTTTCTCGGTGGGAAGTTGGGTGTACGATAATATATCTTGCTTAACTAACCATTACAACCACAAGCGTAACGCGTTTGTGGTTAACAATATTTTTACATTTGTTAAACTAAAACTACATTTTGTGGTTTTAAAGCCTGGAAAGTTCTATTAAAAATACTATTATTTATAGCGTTGTTGTAATTGCGGCACAAACTCAAACAGTATTTTCCTCATTTAGACGTTAAGTGTTATTGATATTAAATATTTGAGTTCGTTCGCCTGCACTTTATTCACACATTACGTAATCGTTTTGTTTTAAAGTTAAATGTTTGTTACACCAAAATACTTACCTTAATAACTCCAACAATATTCTTGTATTGATTATCGATGGAAAAATCCATTACCTAATAATAAATGACATAAAATTTAAAACAAGTTTTGTATTACAATAATTTACTATTTCTACACTCAAATAGAACAACATTTTATAAGTTGTTAAAAAACAAAAGCCCCGTCAGGCAAAGGCACGAACAACCTAGTTCCTAGATTATCTGTGTAGGAGAGAAACAGGCTAAATAACGGTGTTCCTAGGCAGTAGGCAAGCAGGTAATGGATTATCAAGTAGCTATTACTTGGGCTAAGCGGTACCTACCAGCGGCGTAATTGCGTAAAACAGTTACTGTAGCAATGGCTGTAATTTTGACAGTTCAACAACATTCATTGCGGTTTTTACGTTGTAGAGCAGACAAATTTTTCAAACTTAGGAAGCAATGGATATGCAACATCTTTAAAAATAATTATAATTGAAAGTGTGATAAGCAATTAGGCTGCTGCTCTGGCTCTTAGCATCATTTGACGATCTGAATGTGGCAAAGAATCCGCTTTGAACGATCAAGAAGATCTTTTTCTCTTGAGTTTATAATTTGGATGGTCAATGTTCGTTGTGGTTTTAATTCATATTGTTTGTGTAGCAACAAACGGAGGAAACAATATGATTGAGAAGTGGAAAGAAAATCTTTTGTCAATGGGCATGTGATGCAGAGGGAGGAAATGCATGTGACTAAAAGAGTGATGAATATAAATGTTAATGGATGGAGAGGGAGAGGAAGGCTAAAGAAAAGATGGATGGTTTGTGTGAGGAATGATATGAGAGAGAAGGGGGTGAATGACAGCGTGACGGTTGACAGGGGAGAGTGGAAATATGATGATGATATATATGATTGAGAAGTATTTGATCATTTGAAGATTAATAAGAACGAAAGAGTTAAACCATTCCCTTCCATCCATTCCATCGGTCCATTTCCTTCTCCTCTACATTTGTTGATATAATCTACTTATTACAATGTTTTTTTATGAGTTGTATTGCATTAAGTGGTTAGTTAGCGACCTCGACAATAGAATTATTTTTTGCCTGAGCAACCGGCAGCAAGTTTGTTCCCTTAGATGTCACTGCTTGCGGTAGCGTTGGGGGTCGGGTTGTCTCCTTCTCTCAAATATGGCGAGGGGGGTAATAGCTGATATTTGCGTTATGCTCGTGAACGGGTGCTGTTTGTGGTGACTGGTCGTCTTGCTGATCGAAAGTCCAAAGGAGTTTGTTGTGCCACTTCTTCCCAGCTAACGCACTACGAAGTGGTGAAGTGTGGGCGTTTTGGGGAACTGCCTTATGTAATTTTGACGTTCGAAAAGTGCTGATTCGCAGCCTAGTTTGAATAAATGACTTTAGAATTTAGAATTTTAGAATTTTGCAAAGCCTCACATCGTAAAAGGAACCCTACCGGGTTACCCTTAGGCCGCGCGCACTTTGGATGCGTTTTCGTACAAATTTCACTCGTGCGTACACTTACGAACACGCACGAACGATCACGACCTTCCAAGTACAAAGGGAGCGCGCATACTGGGTGTGACTTAGTCGTATGTATCCGTACGTATAGTTCCGACGCGACGTCCGAAAACAATCCGAACTTGATGGGATTTGTTCTATTTGATGGAGAAACACGTATCCAGTCAATCTGCCTAGCCTTTTCCCAACTATGTTGGGGTCGGCTTCCAGTCTAACCGGATGCAGTTGAATACCAGTATTTTACATGGAGCGACTGCCTATCTGACCTCCACAACCCAGTAACTAGGTAATACGATACCCCTTGCAGTGTGAGCACTCAATTCGTACGACCAAGGTCGTACGTGTACGCACGAGTAAAATTCGTACGAAAATGCATCCAAAGTGTACGCGGCCTTACGGTTTCTGTACCTAACGATTTATTGCGAAAATATCCATTGCACCAAAAATGCCTTATTCTACAATTTTTTCGCACATAAGTAGTTGAAGGTCAGCAAAATAGTCATACAATACAATTTAAGCTTATTTTTGTAAAATTCCTTCTTGCAAAATTAACTACATCATTACAAATTGCAATGTATTAATTTAGTTATCTAATTAGTTGCATAAAAGCTTGATGAATTGGAAAGGCTGTAATGCCAGAGGCTTACAATGCTGCGAGTGAAACTGACTGCGACCGGCGCCGGCGCAGACTTAAGAGCCGTTTTGATTGGACCACATTCAAAGAGAAAGCTTTACTTAGAGAAATTCGAAATGACGTACATATCACACGCGTTTGTTATCAAAATTATTTCGATTACAATCTCTGTAGGTAGGTACGGTTATTGGTACGCACGGCTACACATCAAGCTATACATTTCCAGTATAAGCTGACCTCACATTGTACGGAAATCCTATACAATGCGAGATCAGCATAAACTGGAAATGTATAGCTTGATGTGTAGCCGTGTGTACATGACGATTAATTTGTGCCTTGTTCAAACTGGTTGGCGAACCATTGTGGTTATCTTGACGTACCACCTTCGTTCACTTTAGCGTTAGACTAAAATAACTGGCATTGACTAAGTCCTTTGCCTAGCCGTGGGTCGAGGAGTGGGAGGTACAAATTGAATTCATATCCTGAATTTACTAATTTAGGGGTATGAGGAACAAGGTGTAAAGTTCACTCATCCACCATAGAAAAGGGAGGATCCTCCTACCAGACGGGTGTCGTGTCTGGCGGGCAACTGCCTAGAGGTTGAAGTCGGGAGCTTGTATATGTCCATCGTGCGGTAAACTCTAATTGCGCGATGCAGGATTTGTGTGACGTCAGGATGTTGTGTGACGTCAGGTCTTTGACGGGTAGTTCGCATGTGGCGATTGTAGATGCCCCCACACTAACAACACTTCGTCTGTAGTGTTGTTAAGTATTTGACATGCTATGCTATGTATTTCTTCTGCCTGCCCTATAATCCCATCAAGTCCTATACCTATTACTTGGGGTCGCAATATGTTTTTCTCGTCCATGCTTCCTTATAATTCGTAAAATGTTACGAATGGGTTATCATTCAACATCTAAGATATTTTCCCTATATCATCCTTCAAATCAATCCATCTTGTCATGGTTACCTCTCGCTCAATACCCTTCATATGTATGTCGACAGTTACATGCTATGTACATAAAATTGTACCTTGTAATAATATTTAAATCCTAAAGCAGCAGGCTAGGTTTCAGACCAAATAAAAAACCAAGACAGAGCGCTGCGAATAATATAGCGAAGCATGCCAAAACTACACCGCCGCTCTGTGCATACACGCTCACACGCACACATTTACAATGACACTACAATCAAACTACACCACACAAAGTGCACACATGTTTACGAAACCGGCTTCACTTCACTGTTGACAGCTATGTCTTGGTTTTTCATTTGGTCTAGGTATGTCGATTCGATAAATTCAGCTCCTAACCCTTCGACTTTGCCAGCGAGCGAAGGGTGAATAAATAATAAAATTTCAGAGGGGTGGAAAGGTCTAGAAACACTGCCTAAATTCCAGACCTAGCTTCCATTATAGGCAGTCTAAATGCCACGGATCGATTAATGCTAATATGCGAGCCGACCCCTCGAAATATCGCAGACAGAAGGCCTAACCATAAAAGAGGGTTAAAACAATTCTAGACGCATCAATGCCTTTATTTCTTCAGTACATATTATAAATTATAATAATAATTATATTTTTCGTGTATGTCTGTGTTGTTCTTCTAAACTTTACACAACGGATTTTGATGCAGTTTTCACCATCGTTTAGAGAATTTATTGCGGAAATGTTATGTGTAAATACATTGATATTTATTAAACCTCGATGTTTTACCTAGTCATAAAAACCGAACGAAGCAGCGGTTTGCTAGTGCACCTATGTTTCAAATCTAATATCTTTCAATTGTTTTGTTGTTTATTCAACTGTTTCATTTCCACAATATGCTGATAATTGTTACCTACGTGATGTTTAAAGTGTAACGCAATATCTAGCACATTTTCAATACTGATGATTAACCGATATTACAGTGTTGATAGTCTTTTGTTTGAAGCACGCGGCTATTGTTTCGTTTGTTCTTACGGAAATGTAGGTTTCATTACAGTTTTTGTTTGCTGGTTTTTCCATAGTTTCCTGCACAGCTTGGAAATAAGGATTTGCAACCGGCAATTGAAAACCGCTCATAGAATTGTATAGAGTACATAGAGTAACCTACTAAAGAGACTTACGTGTTCTAAACCATTAATTATTACACGTATAACACGAAGATTAAAGTTATTAGAACAAAGCCTACTTTTTTATCATGGCCTTAGCAAAGTAAGTAAGTAAACATACATCAATTATTATAATTTCTTGGCATATCTCGGGACCCTGGGATCCCGGATCTTTGGAAGACGAACCAGGGGCCGTAGCCAACTCGCAGAGGCCCCTTACACAATTTTAAATGATAATTATTATAAGAATTTTTTATTAGATACCTCCTAGATAGACGTGCTAAATATTCAAATACGTCGGACAGTAAACAACATTATGTTTTCGCCTAAACAAATACGACTTAGCCACGCATGGTCGACCTCCAATCAGTTGCATTTTCCGTTCATATTTCAAGAATTTTCTTGAACAACTGAGTGCGGGGCCGACGCACACGAGTAGGTATCCCACAGAGACAGACTTTCACACTTATTAGATGGCACGGCTTTGTGTGCGAGAATCTTCAAGATAGTCCAGCACGTTTAGCATGACCACAATAGAAACGGTTTTGTCGACGGAAGAATAGACAAAATGACAGATAAAATTCAAAATTCAAAAGTCATTTATTCAAACTAGGCTGAGAATCAGCACTTTTCGAACGCCAATTACATAAGACAGTCCAAAACGCTTCACCCACCCTTCACCACTTCCTAGTGCATTAGATGGGAAGA
Organism: Agrochola macilenta; assembly: GCA_916701695.1. Taxonomy (NCBI): domain Eukaryota; kingdom Metazoa; phylum Arthropoda; class Insecta; order Lepidoptera; family Noctuidae; genus Agrochola; species Agrochola macilenta. Next base: position 15,723,708 of record OU753562.1, read on the forward strand.
AGAAGTGGCGCTACAAACTCCCCAGCAGCACAGCTGTCTATTCAGATAGAAGAACAAAAAAAAAAAAAGATTCTATATAATAGTATTCAAAATAATTTACATTACGCAACACAAAACATAATTTAATTTATTAGCCTTATGTTAGCTAGCACACGCCAATATACCAGACAAAATCATCGAGAACTGCTATGCTCAGACAGAAATAAAAACTTAAACGTAAACAGAACTTAATATCTAAATAAAACCCTCCAGGCATAAAGGGCGTGCCCGCTTACGATAAACAATCACAAGCTGTCATTTTGTCTATTCTTCTGTCGACAAAACCCGTAGAAAACCGTTTCTATGGTTGACATGCTACGCGTGCAGAGAGCTGGTGTGGTGTGTTGTTAAAACATTGTTTTTACTTTTAATTTTGTTATTTGTATTTTGTGTTTCACGAACTATGTCTAAATAAACGTAATTCTTTCTTTCTTTAGTTACTTATGCGTTGCACACAGTCATAAGTAATTCGTGGAGTTTGGTGTAGTCTCTGTTCGAATATCTAGTTGGCCGTAGTTCTACAAGATGGCGATTGCGTACTAATGTTGAACTGTTAACGGCAGGCACTATAATGTAGCTAGAACTCCTTGAGAGGCGATGACAGGGCTATTTACAATTACTTAAGTACCTACTTGCATAGATAAAAAAGTACAAATGTCAAATTTAATAGTATGTGCAACTTTAGATCCCTATTTCATCACCTGCCAACGACTAGGTACTGGACGTACTGTACCTTATTAGGCTTGGCATTCGAAACCCATACATGACATCTTGGCAAGTTACTTAGACTTACGAGTATTTCACAAGCCATGTCATTAAGATAAGTACCTGAGCGACCGATCTCTGCTCTAGTGAAAATAGAGAATGCTCATTTAATAGAATAGGAAAGTTTATACTAATTCCATGCTGCTATGATAGTTGGTATTTACTTATTCCATGCTGTCATGTCATTATTCTAAGGTAGCCATCTTGTTCTAAACTTTGGGCAACCGAGCTCTGCTCGGGTGCAAATACGGAGAAAACGAATTTTCCCAGATATGAGACTTAGCTAAATCGATTTTTCGCCCCCGTAAACCTTTATATTGCAACTTTCATCGAAATCGTTAGAGCCGTTTCCAAGAACGTGATTACAAATATTATATAAATACATATGCGAATATTGCTCGTTTAATAATATAGGATGTAATACATGACTGTGTACCAAAGTAGTATATCTGTTTAACGATAAAGATATATTTTTTCATAATCAGGTAACCAGTCGGCGATAATACCCTTATCTGTTTTGTTTATAGCCTCTTTGTCACGTATATCCTGAGAAATAAATAAAAACTAGCGGATGCCCGCAGTTTTTCTCGTATCCTAAGGAAAATATCAAATTGAGCCGGATTAAAATTATCCTATATTTTAACGCAGGACATGGTCCTACTGTGTGACAAATTTCATTAAAATTGGTTCAGTTGTTAAACCGTGATTGAGTACCTAACAAACATACAAACTTTCTCTTTCATATTGTTAATTTTTAATTAAAATAAAATCGATGTTTTAGGTACGTACAGTAGTTAGATTTTCCATACATAAAAAGTAATAACATAATTAACAGTTAAATCCGTTAAGGTTTTTGATAAGATAGGTCAATATAATTTAATTGATAAGTTAGTTTACCTAAATAAATAACCTGTATTTATTAAATGCAGTCAGATTAAAACCTGACCTCAATTTATTATCTGTGGCGCTACAAATATGTTGATTATTTTGTTTTGTTTGTATTATCTTAAGATTATTATCTTTTCGAGTGTTTATTCTTTTGTTATCGTTAATATTCAAAACTGTAAAAATGTGTTTATTATAGGAATTCTAGAAAATAATTGAGTAGGTACTTTTATTTGTATTAGGTACCTACTTACTGAATCAGAATTATGTTTCCGATCTAATTATCAAAGTGGCAAATTTTGATGTCAGCTGTTTACGGAAAGTAACGTGTTCAGTCATTGACTGTTATTGAATAGAATACGCTGTCTAGCCCAAGGGCGGATCCAGGGGGTTGCTGCAGCTCGCTTCGTTCGCCACAGTCTACATTCTCAAACTTTCTGCATAAGTCGTATTTAAGTAAGAAAAAAATACCTTTTTCAAGGCCGTATGCTAATATTTTCTAGCGAAGCTCTGGAATTCTATATCCTCTAACTCTGAGACTTTTCTGCGTAAGTCGAAAAAGCTAGTCTTATTTACGTAGATGTTCAATGGAAACCTAATCGGGCATTTCGAGACAAGGTGAAAAAAAATCGAGCTCGCCTGCTCGCCTACATTCTTGGTTTTCGTAAATAGCCTATTGAGGAGATGAAATGCACGTCCTATCCTGATGGTTGCGAGGTCCATGGTGTAGGTCAATTATAATTACGCACGCACCTGTTTTTTTTTGTCTGTCATTATAATTTGATTGCCCACATGTTACTAGAAATATCTACATAAACTGAAAAGACCGGGGGGGACTCATTTTGTTTTGCTGGCCCGGGTCCTCGACAGGCTCAGTCCGTCACTGATAGCGCGCGTTCTGATTGGACCCCGACTATGTGACCCCCTGAATTGAAGGCTGGATCCGGCCTTGGTCTAGCCAAACCATAATCGATTAACTAGATTGGTATCCTTACTGGTCCCAGACAAGTTTTTGCTTCGAAGGTGATCGTAATATCCCGGATACATAAACGTTCTTCTTAAAGGCGAAAATACACATACCTGTAAAATGGACTAGTAGCTTGTATGCCAGTTACACTGTGCAAAGTAAATGTCACACTGTGGATACATAAAATGTACACAAGGTTACAGATCAAGCTATACATTTCCAGTTTATGCTGATTTCGCATCGTATATCATTTCCGCACAATGTGAGGTCAGCTTATACTGGAAATGTATGTGTTATGTATGTGGTGTGCTTGGTGTGTAGCCGTGTGTACACAGTGTGACATTTTCTTGCAGTGTAACTTGTATGCAAGCTGCTGCTCCATTTTACAGGCATGTGAATTCTCGCCATAAGATGTTAACAAAGATGTTGATCACACCGATCTTGATAGCAGCAAAAAGCACCCATTTAGTCCACCATAATACAGTATTATTTTCCATATACTTATGGTTTTAACTTTGAATAAATAAAATCTTCACATTTTTTTTAAACTACGTCAAGACCCACCTTTAGCAGCCTTATCCCAGCTGCCATTGAACATATCCACCGTCGCAGCTCCCGGGGCCGTTTCTCTGGCGTTCACTGTGTAAGCCTTCTCCTCATTCTTCAAGTAGACCGTCATGAAGAACCCGCCACCCAGCCCCATGCTCTGCTGGTTGAGGAGCTCATTACAGAACATCGCTGCGACGGCCGCGTCCACTGCTGATCCATTCTTCATGAGAATCTCTCTGTAAAAATGATGCCTTATGATTAAACTGTTTTTCGCCTGAATTAAAGCAAAATATTAAAATTGCCAAAATTAAGTGGCAATGGGCAGGCACATTGCTCGCAGAACAGATGGGCGATGGGGCCGAAAGGTTCTGGGGTGGCGACCGCGTACAAGGTGGACCGATGACCTGGTGAAGGCCGCAGGAATTCGCTGGATGCCGGAAGCACAGAACCGATCGAAGTTGCGGTGCTTGGGGGAGGCCTATGTCCAGCAGTGGACGTCTTTCGGCAGAATGTAATTAAAATTACTGCCACTAAATCATATAGGTACCAAGATTTTCAGATATTTAATGTTAAGGGTTTTTTTTGGGTGAACAGTAATTTATTTCTAATATTAGAGGACTATACGATAGCATAGGAGGAGCTCGTGGCTAAGTAACAATATCCGCACTGGTCGATCCATCAGGTTAAGCTACTCTTGCCGGGGTTGGTCAGTGGATGGGTGACCATCTTTACATACCGAGAATCCTCCGTGCCTCGGAAAGCACGTTAAGCCGTTGGTCCCGGCTGTCATTCGTGGATCTTTGACAGTCGTTACGAGTCGTCAGAAGCCCGAAAGTCTGACACCAGTCTTACCAAGGGGTATCGTATTACCCAGTTACTGGGTTGTGGAGGTCAGATAGGCAGTCGCTCCATGTAAAATACTGGTATTCAGCTGCATCCGGTTAGACTGGAAGCAGACCCCAACATAGTTGGGAAAGGGCTAGGCAGATTGATTTGATTAGAGGACTATACGACAACAAATATTATTAAATCATATATTAATAACTATGTACTAAATAAAACTAACTATACAAATAGATATAAAAACCAAAAGGACACTTAGGCGTTTTAAGGGTTAATTCGGATAGGATTTGTTCAAGAAAGGGGAAGATAATGACTTAGGATCAATAAATAGTACTGATATTATTGCCAAGAGTCAAAGCAGAACGATAATATAGGTAATATAAACATTGGAAGCTAGACTCTTTGCAAGTTTCAGATGCCGTTGATGCAAATTCTGCAATGAGTAGAGCTAGAGAGCCATCGCAAGAAGTTATCCATTTTTCTAAAGAAAGTAATTCAAAATTCAAAAGTAATTTATTCAAACTAGGCTGAGAATGAGCACTTTTCGAACGTCAAAATTACATAAGACAGTCCCTCAAAATGCCCACCCTTCACCACTTCCTAGTGGGAAGAAGAAGTGGCGCAACAAACTCCCCAGCAGGAGACTAATATTAGGAGCACTTAGCTCCTAATATTACTTCCAATAGATAAATGGATAGCAGGTATTTATTTTCTTGAAATCTTGGCTAGATTTCAAAAGTGCTGAAACTATGTCGTTTCATTTATCTTACTTAATCTAAAAGGAGAAACTGACTGACTGACTGACATATCAACGCAGAGCCGAAACTACTGGGACTAAGAACGTGAAATTTTGCACACAGCTTCCTTTTATAATTTAGAGGAGCACTTTGAAAGGGTTTTTGAATTTTCCACCTATAAGGGGCGAGAAGGGGGATTTCGTTTGTATGAAAAAACTTATTCCTTGAGTTAATAAAATTTAAACATGGCACAAAAGTACTAGATAGTAAGTATTTATCAATCATTAGACGTTGTATACAATTTCTGAGCAGTAAGTATCATAACAAAAAGTACTAGGCTTGCATGAATTCACGATAGTATTCAATCATTATGTTATGCTACTAATAGGCTTTGGATGAAATAGACAGATAGTTTATAACCTGAATTAACACATCGGATGCTTTTTTAAATCCCGATAGTACGTTTCCATGGGATAATTTCCGACTTCCACGCGAGTTAAGCTTCGGGAAAAAGCTAGTATAATATTTTGATGTCTTATCACAATCAAGTAGACGGGAGAGAAAGTACCTACTAGCTTAAGGATCTACTCGGTACATATAAAATGATGCTCGTGAATAGGTAAGTACAATCATTCATCTCTTTGTTTACATTCACGGAAAGTGGCCTTATCGCTTTATTTTATCAACGTTTATTTACCAACACTATCAGTTACCTACCTGTGCTTAGCTTAGTACTTAGACACAGTCTAATTGTATGCAGCTGAATACCAGTATTTTACATAGAGCGACTGCCTATCTGACCTCCACAACCCAGTAACTGGGTAATACGATACCCCTTGGTAAGACTGGTTGTTTTTCCTTAAACTCGTGTTTCTTAACATGTTTGGCAAATAAATTGCGAACGCAGATTAGAATGACAATAGGGATGATGACTAAAATTTTTTTAGTCCGTGTTGGAGATTATTATAAAATATTGGACACGTATTTTTTTTTTTACGTATTCTGAATATCACGGCGATAGTGTGCCATTCAGTTAAAATGTGCCATGACGTCACGAGTATGTAGATTTTATACTCACTTGTGACGTTGCGACTCCCCCTAACTTAAAATGTGTTTTATACATGTATGTTGTTATTAATATGATAAAGCAAAAAATACGTGTCTAATATTTTTTTATTATCTGACTGGCGGACTAATTAGAATTGATTTATTTTTACCCAGGCATCATCCCTATTGATCGCAGTGGGTTTCATTTTGACAGTTCACCGACGTTCATTGCGATATTAAGAGCGTTTATCCTAAAAGTTGGCAACGTCGTCGCCGCGTCGCAAATAGCTGTCAAACTTGGCAGTATTACTGTATGGAAATAAGAAATGTGGCTTAGGTAGTAGCGAACTAGAATATTAATAATAGATTTCAATTATAACATTGAATTTGTTGTTGTACCCGTTTTAGATGTAAAAAAGGCATTAGAAAACTTTAAAAAAGTATTTGGATACTTTTTTTTAAGTACATACATCTAAAACTAAATATTCGGTGTTATGATATGAAGTATAGCATTTCATATTCAATATTCTAGTTTGAAGAAATGTGGCTAACTAGCGAGTTAGCAACATTTCTTATTTCCATACAGTAATATTGGCAAATTAATCAAAACAGCGAGATATTTGACATCTATTTGCGACGTTGCCCACTTTCAAAATAAATGCTCATAACGTTGTTTAGCGTTTAGCAAAACACACTTGCTTCTCCAAATTCACTTTAGACATTAGCAGAATGGTCGACATCGGCTTTGCTTGCCATAACAAAAAATAGAATAGAATAGAACGCTGTTTAGCAGACGAATTTTTCAAACGTATGAAGCAATCGATTAGCAATATCCTTCAATACTCTCGTGTTGCGATTGAAGTGATGCAATTAGGGTGCAGGTTCCGTTTGTCTAATGTCCTAAGAATAGATAGGTACTGTGCGTTTGCACTGGTAGAACATTCACAACAAAACATGTTGAAATCTCAATTTTTTGTCAATGTTCCATTCAATGTTTGACAGGAACTAGAGATGACAACATGTTTTGTTGTGAATGTTTCCGCCAGTGCAAACGCACAGTACTACCTACGTTCATGTAGTTTTTATTTAATTTAGTTTATATTTATTGACTAGAAAGTATGGAAATTTATATGTAGACTTAGCTATGGCATTCGGACAACCTTTAAAGATAGATTTAAGGAGTTGTATATTTTTTTTCGCTATTTGTGATACTTTATTCACATTATAATCTAGCCTATTAGCTAATAAGTAATTTAAATGTAACTTAAACTGCTAAGTAACTGTACAATTAAGAAGTCGTCCAATAACGTCTTTCTTGATTCACTTGTTATTTTTATAAGTCGGCACTTGCACTACAGTTTAAGGTGTTGTATTAATCATAAATAAATAAAACGTTATTGTAGGTAGGTACTTTGACATTACCAACACGGGCTCAGTTGTTAGAGGTCAGGGTAGATCGATATTATCTGACTAGGCTAGCAATATTCTGCCTTTCGCTCTTATCTCTGTGTAAATGTATCTTACTATAGGTATGTCTATGGGGTAGGCCCAGGCTGTGATATTGAACCCGCTTTCATCTTGCTCACTTAGCATATTTTGTTGGTAAAGGTCTACGAAGGTCGAAAAGAAAACAGTATAGAAAATACATGAAGAGAATTATATGTTTCTGAAAAAAAATTCTCCGTTAAAATCTATAAGGAGGTAATCAGCTAATCCAGCAATACATGCTTTAATTGTATATATTTAAATCATAATATTCGACATAATATAATATATTCAATTGTTTTCGTTTTCCGACAATAATAGAAGTATTTTTGTTGAAGACTAAACCGCAAACAGGCAAAAACAATTAATTAATTAAAATAAGTACAATAAACGTTAACTAAGGCAACTAATTAACTGTATATTTATAGCATGTTGACATTTTCTTTGAGCATCATAATAATATAATGAACCGTATTTTGTTTTAATATGGTGAGTGTATTTAAAAATGGAATTTAGGGCGTGGGGGAATATTCGAACTTGGAAATCGGAAGTCCATCGGAAAATTATGAAGACACACTTAACACGTTCAGTGCCTGGAATGTTCACCTAGTCGCTTATGGGATGCCGGGAGCCCTCACGGAGGGCTCATTTTAAATGTAGGATTTTCTTAGCGTATAAACCGTGAAAATTAAATCTGATGTATATTTTAACAAGATTTATTAGTATATGAGTTGGTTTTCAAATCCAAGCATTTTTTATTCTTATTTTTTGTTCACGGTTACTAATATTCAAAAGGTTGGAAATTACGTATAGCGACAAGACCCCCTGAAAACATTATTTTACTTCGTTTTACAGTGTTTTATAACACGGTTAAAGCTAATGCCTTTGACCGTTCGCAATGTTTGTTAACTTTAGCGCAAACGTAATGCCGGAAACCCTCCCGGAGGGTTCACTTCCAATATGTATGGCGGCATGGCGTATTAGTTCTATTCTATGAAAAGTTCCACCCACATTTCGTCGAAAGTGTTAAAAGCTACAAAATACAATACCTAATTGTTTAATATTGCAGGACTTATTATTGTGTTTTGAAATAATTTTGCTACAACAATTTATTTCGCGGTATTAATCACGTAGCCATTTTCCCTATTAATTGATTATTGTTATTTCCGTAGAGAGATAAACGAATGACACACTCTAGTTTCATTATGTTTAATTCTGACGAAATAAAAAGTTTCCTATGAGTCATTAAAGTGTCACGCGAGTTCTAGGCTAAACAACGATCGTATTATCTCATAATTTATTGCATAATATTTGGTATGGAAATTGGAATTCAAATACCTACCTACGTATCGGAAGTTAGGATTATTGTTTATATAGATGAATATGTATATTCATCTATATAAACAATAATCCTAACTTCCTATCTTTAATATTATAAATGCGAAAATGAGTTTGTATGTTTATTTGTTACAATTTTATGCTAAAACGCCTGAACGGATTTGGATGAAATTTGGCACATAGAAAGACCTGGGTTAGGACATAGGGTACCTTTCATTACGGATTACAGACGAAGTCGCCGTTTTTATCCCGATATTCTCACGGGAAAGAGACTTATACATGCGGGTGAAACCGCGGGGCGCAGGCGCAGCTAGTTATTACAATAAAAGTCGATTTTTGTGTCTGTTTGTGTGTCCGCGTTTTTCTTCTACGTAAGGCATTTTGATGCGGTTTTCACCATCATTTAAATAGTCCATTGCAGACGGTTTATGTACATGTCTCTTATTAAACAAAATCTCCAAGTTTTGTCAAGTCGTAAAAACAGAGCGAAGCAGGGTTGGGCCGCTAGTGTTTTTATAAAGATTAGATATAGTCGCAGATTAATACAGATGTTTCATATCGCAAAATAATTTAAACAAAAAGCGACTCTTGCTACGACACAATAAAGTGCAATTCAGGTCGCAGAGCGCTAATTACCTACATTTATATTCACCTAGAAGTTGTCTCTCCTTCTATCGCGTAAGCCCATTACCCTAATTGCGTAATAAACGATCAATCAGAATCTGAATCGTTTTGAAACAGATAGCTAAACCATTACTTCATAAGATAGAAAAAGAAATCTGCTCCACAACGTAAATAACGCAATGAATGTTGTTGAACTGTCAAAATGAAACAGAATAGTCGTAATCGCTTACGAAAATGTGTTGCGTAATTAGATAGCAGGTTCGTGCACTGAATTTTCAAGGCTCTGCTTAGCGCCAAGAGTTGAAAATCCGTTGAAAAAAGTGTGTTTTTTGCCGCACTGAGTTGCACTTAAATTGTGCCGCGATATTTTTACGTCCATGAGTACGTGGCCAGAAGCGTAACGTAGTCAGAAGATATAAGAGTTAGCACTCTTATAAATATCTTCTGACTAAGTTACGCTCACTGAATTGGCCCGACAAGACGAGCCCGCCGCGTGTAGCTACATACCTAAAATGCGGAGTGCTCCTTCTGTAGGTACTATTCTGTGATATAGTGTGTATCATTGAATTGGGTCAAGATCAGCAGTAAACAATAACATTAGGTGAATTTATAGGTTTTGTCTACATACTTTTTTTCTGGCACATTCGTAGCGTGCTAATTTTTTATTATACTGAAACATTTTCCATAGGTTCATTCTAAAAATCAGTGCCAAGGAAACGACCGAAATATCAGCAAACAGATTTGAAAAAAGTTTGGCATTAATTTTCTCTTAGAAATGAGTTCACAGATCTGCTGAATGAAATTCTTATTAGCAGAGTGACGTAGGTATCAATTATTTTTATTTTCACCCTGAATAATGAATACTTAAATATCATTGTTCACTTAACTTAAATATCTTAGTCACAATGTAAACATTTCATTATTCTAAGAAAATATTTTCGTTTTACAGATATTCCCTATCGGTATAGGTCTCATGCGCCTGAGCACTTTGTTTTAAAACGATAACTTTAATGAATAATGCCTTAACATTCTCTATGATTTCATCATTCAGATTAATAATAAAAAAGTGGTGTGACTCGTTCTAGTGTTTTGAATTTAAATCACGTGCGCATAAGCAGAACTTTTATGTTTTGAAGAAAATGAGATTTTTTTGTCAATAACATAAAGTTTAAAGCAATAATATTATATGTCATGTGTCATTGTTGAACTTTTTTAAGATGATTAATTTATTAAATATGGCGGAAATAAAATCAAGACTAGGCCACTACCTTTATCGTGAAAAGTAATGATATCTGTGGAGGAACTAGCAATGACTACTTCAAAAAAAAATCTTCAAATGTTAATCATCATAATCCAAGTTAAATCGGCATTAAATGATTTCAGGCTCGTACCATGTTAGTATACTAGCAGCACCCCGCGATTCCACCCGCATAAATATCGACCCCGTGGGAATATCGGGATAAAAGTAACCTATGTGTTAATCCAGGTTATAAACTATCCGTGTACCAAATTTCATCCAAATCCGTTCGGTAGTTTTTGCGTGAAAGAGTAACAAACATCCATCCATCCATTTTCACAAACTTTCGCGTATCCTATATTATACTCGTGTATTCGATTGAACGATCGAAGATCAATCTAGAAATAGGTATATATTTTTAACACATCATGGACCTGAATGTTTTAATGTTTACGTAGCTGAAGCCACTTAACACATAATATCACGCCTGTAATTCCCAAGGGGTCAGACATACGTACACCCACATTTCGCCAGTTATGTTTAAGTCCCATGTTATAGGGGTCGGGCTTATTGCCATCAACCGGGCATAACTCCAGACTCCGGGCTGCTACTGACATATTCTTGATGGAAAAACCCAATAACACGGGCAAACCCGACCTGGGAACAGCGCTTGCGATCACAAGACCAACGAGAGAGCCTAGCGCGTCATAATCGCGAAAAAAAAATCAGCTGTTCCATACATTTTGACGAGCTATGCGAACAGCAGATTTTTTTTTGTCGATTTCAGGTTTGGTCCCATAGTAAAAGTGGTTCATAAGCATGAATACAATGACCCCTTAACACTTTCGAGTCCACCCACTTATCATAGAACTAATACGCCATGCCGCCATACATATTGGAAGGGAACCCTCCGGGAGGGTTGTCGGCATTACGTTTGCGCTAAAGTTAACCATAGTAACCCGTGTTATCAAACACTGTAAAAAGAAAGAAAATTATGTTTTCGGGGGGTTTTGTCGTTATTACGTAATTTTTTTTGTGAATGTTTGTAACTTGTTAAAATATACATCAGATTTTATTTTCACGGTTTATAATGCGGTATTCGCTAAGAAAAACCTACATGTATAGTTTAATCGCTTTCCAATAATCAAGATGTGCATCAGTATTGTTGATGAGATCCGTTATCAATTTTTTTTTTCGCCTAGCAATAATGATAGCATTAACTGCCTAATCACTCATCATTGGCTAATAAAAAGTGCTGGTTCTTATTCACAATTAGAGGTTAGTGGCGTGACTACGGCTCACGAAGTAACCACAGATCTTACTTAGTTAGGCCTGAGTTTAATAACATCCAAATAGGTTGGGCCGGAAAAGATTTTAATCTTCAACATACTGGCTGCTTGGTAGATGTTTTTGTGGTATGATTTTGGCAAGTCTGAAATCATCCTGGGTATTTTAACAGACCCAGCTTAGGCTTATGTTGTTTGATACAACTTCAACTACTTAGGCCATGTTCAGTTATCTTGTTCAAGTCCTCTTTAATTAAGAACTAGTTTTTTTGTTTCTTTTTCTTTGCTCAAGTCCTTGGTTTTTACCTTTTTCTGAATCGATTGCTGCTTCACAATCATTACTCACCACAATATAAAGTATGATTTCATTATGTACACTGTACAGGTAGTCACTTCCAGATGCAATATCTTAGTTGCCTTTTACGACATCTACGGAAATAGGCTCTATAGTCTCTTTTCATTGTCTACATTTGATCTAGTTGCATCTCTGTCTATTGTTCCTAGACCAGCGGCACTCTATGATGGCGCCTGTGACAACTTAAAAATGACAACAAAAATATATAGCATCGATTCGATCAAATAAATGTTCCAGCGGTATGTCATTATTCCGGCCATACAACAATGTAGTATGGCATCTGTTTCCTCACATTTAACAGTCAGTCTAAACAATAACGGAAATGCATTAAAATGTCGAAACGTCACAAGTGTCGGCCGCTAATGACGATCTCTCATCTACCGTAGGCATAACATTAAGTTTTGTAGTTATTTTAGCCCTATGTCTTTATATTTTTCTACTTTTTACTTTGTCGTGTTGTAAGGTAATCATTCTTTAACGTTTAATGAACAGTGTATGTAATATTTTATCTCTCATATACACGATCAATGACCTAACTGGTTCTAGCAAGTTTTAGAGCAAAAAATGTTATGTAGTCATGATTTAGTTTGTCCGTTACATGATCGATCTTAGATGGTATCTGTAATATCATCTAGTTGGCTAGATGGGCGTGTATTTTGAGCCGACAATTTTTTTGTTGTTTTTTTTTGGCAAAATGTTTTTATGTTGAGTAGACTTTGGGGAACAAATATAAAATAGTATGAAGTCTGTGTTGCATAGTCACGAAATTTAAGAAAGTTTTGATAGAACATCTTTTGGAGGAGCTCGTGGCTGAATAATAACAGCCGCACGGATCGATCCATCAGGTTAAGCTACGCTTTCCGAGGTTGTTACGTGGATCTTTACATACCGAGACTCCTCCATGCCTGGGAAAGCACGTTAAGCCGTCGGTCCCAGCTGTCATTTGTGGCAGAAGAAGCCTTCTGAATCTGACAACCAATTTTACCAAGAGGTATCGTATTACCCAGTTACTGGGTTGTGGAGGCAGTCGCTTCATGTGAAATACAGAATACTTGTATCAAGCTGCATCTGGTTAGACTGGAAGGCGACCCGAACATAGTTGGGAAAAGGCTAGACAGATTGATTAATAGAACATCTTCAAAGTTTCCATAAAACTATAAAACCGTTTCTTGCTAGGGATAATTTAAATCAGTGCAAGTAGCAGGCATACATGGAACACAATTAACATTCGATTCGTAAAAGCGTTTGACGAGCAAGCTCACGAAAAGGCACAAACATGATCGAATTCGAGGCTGATTCTAATAAAAGGTCACTTTTACTGCTTACAATTACCTCTTGGATTTACCATAATGGTCAGTGACTTTGTAGCGTTACTCTGATTCTTTATAGAAATGACCGCTGGAACAGAGGAGTCATTGAGGGCATATTCTATTACCTACATATTGATAATAGTATTTTCTCTTAAAATACCTACGTCATAACTGTGCGTAGTACCATCTATTTGTATACAATACGCCAATGAAGTGAATGTTTTTCAGCTCACAATCAGCTGTTTTCTCTTTCTTTATGAGTTAATCTTGAAACGGTTCATTGGGCGCCCTGTTTGTGAGTGATAAATTGCCAATACGATTGCTGCTGTTAACTATCTACTAACATTGTTTTAACAATACACCCCACAGTAGACTAACAGAAAAATTAAAGAACAATCTGCCAAATCTCTTGTTAACTGATGTGAAGTGATTGATTGCCAATTAAATCATATTTTATGAGATTTCACAAAAGAGAATCCTCCTTTTTTGGAGTTGGTTCCTTTTTTGAAATTTACTTACACACAAATTTAGTACAGCCCGATTCTTCAAACTTTTTAGCGGCTCGGAACATGAGGCGAATCGCTGCGCAGTAATAAATTCATGAGTCAGCGGGGGTGAGGGGTGGGGTACTGCGCAGCAAGTAGCACACTTCAGAGTCGCCATAAAGTTTGGCGCATATGTACTATAACTGGGGATTACATTATTAATACTTTTAGAGCGTTGGGAGTCCGGTGGTGCAGTCCGGCCCAAACCATGTTCCATATTATGCTGGAGTGTCAAAGTGTCCACATACTTGCACTTCTGAGGACCTAAAAATGCCACTGATGCCACGATTGGCGTGGCCACCTACTGGGCCCAATTCGTTTAACATAATGCATGTTTCACCATCGACTCGAAAAGAAGAAGAAGTCCGGCCCAAATTAAAGTAAACGTCCGCGTCGTGAGAAAACTGGACTTAATTATCTGAAATTATTAAAATAGGCAGCAAATAATGTGACTGGACTCCGTACATAATTACAGGCAGGTGTTTTAAGTAGAGTATCTCGGCACTTGTGGCCTTAACACGTCGCATGTGGGATGCCGGGAGCCCTCCCGGTGGGCTCATTTTAAATGAAGGTTTTTCTTAGCGTATACAGCATTATAAACCGTGAAAATAAAATCTGATGTATATTAGTAGATTTAGTTGTATATGCGTTGGTTTCAAAAACCTTTTTTTATTTTTTTTATCGACGTTTTTCAAGTATAAGACCCCCTGAAAACACAATTTTGCTTCGTGTACAGTGTTCTATAACACGGTATTAAACTAATGCCGTTGACCGTCCGCGGTGCTTAACTTTAGCGCAAACGTATTACCGGCAACCCTCCCGGGGGGTTCACTTCCAATATGAATAGCGGCATGGCGTATGAGTTGTATGAAAAGTGGGTGGAATCGAAAGTGTTAACTCTTCAAAAGAAAACATTTAAGAAATTTTACAGACTTTACCAAAACTTTAGATGCTGAAAAGATGTAGCTGATGACCCCCAATAAAACTTAAATAAAACTAGCAAAAACTTTGTCTACTATACACTGTGCTCAGCCCAAATACGGTGAATATAGGTCTTATTTTGTTGTGTTAATATTATGTAGTAATGCGTAGTCACGAAACTGTAAAATATTATATACTTAGCGCGTTCAAATAATAAATTAAATCCAGTTTTATGTGACAGCAACGCAGTAACATGATATAAATCACTCCAGTAATATTGAATGAAATGGAAAATTTGCAGGCATTTGCAAAATATTCCGTTACTTTAGTTGAAGATAGGTACCACTTTGTAGAAAGTGATAAAGTACCTATTCAGTGACGATAACACTGCGAATTACTTTGTGCTACAGATAACTGATAACAAATACCGTTTAGTAACTGTTTATGTACTTGTTCCAACACTGTATAAACTATAAACTAGTACATACTAACCATACTGTACATTCATTCATATTTGTTTTGTCTGGCTTTCCGAATAAAACAAAATGAGAGTTATTTATGTGTCCATTTGTTTTTCAAGCTCGACCCAAATCCAATTCTATTATAAATTGTTTTATTTATTTCACCAAAAAATAATACAACGAATTAAACATACATAAAGGCTAGTACTTGAAAAAAAAATGGCCTACGTCTTATGGGGGAAGTTTGAAAATTGTTTCGCTGTTGATGACAATGATGCTCCCATGTTACATACTCCAACTATTGTTTAACCCACATTTCGCGGTAAATTTTATTATTAAATCATATTCTTTATGGCACCCCTTTAGGTCATGAACTATCCGAATATCAAAAGATATTTGGCCTAGGGCATATGGGGGAAGCTTGAAAATTGATTCGCTGTTGATGACAATGATGCACCCATGTGATATACTCCCAAGTATCCATAGGAGCATCATTGTCATCAACAATTTTTTTTTTGATATTCGGATAGTTCATGACCTAAAGGACCTAAAGTAGCCATAAAGAATATGATTTAATAATAAAATAAACCGCGAAATGTGGGTTAAACAATACTATTAAATGAAAAAAAAAAATATTATTATTCGAATTGATAACCTCCTCCTTTTAGAAGTCGGTTAAAAATAGTCTTGAATAACAATGATAAAATGATCAAGCAAAACATTGTTTAGACATTATTTTATTTTGCCAATTTCTCAGACTAGAACAATTTGCAAAATTTTTATAGGATTTTATATCTCGGTCTATGTATCTTATTATGTCACATTTATCATTAAGTATTCACTGGCTGAAATGTCAGTAGAATCTAGACTAAACGACATATATTTTCGACGGAGAGGAGTCCAAAATAACCAAACGAATGTCTAGGTATTTCGAAAAGTTTATTTTCTCTGAAAGCCGGGAGACGGTTTGGCAATGTCTCTCTCACGATGCATCGTGTTTTTTCTTTACTTTTCATGCAATCTTTATAAATTTAGATTTTCAGTGCTGATTAACGTAATTTTCGCCTATAAAACGACAGTGGAAATAAAAATTCAAAATTCAAAAGTCATTTATTCAAACTAGGCTGAGAATCAGCACTTTTAGAACGTCAAAATTACATAAGACAGTCCCCCAAAACGCCCACCCTTCACCACTTCCTAGTGCATTTAAGTGCAATACTTTTTATTTTCCCTTTCAAATAAAGTTGACAGCAGCCAAATCTGAGTCCGTATCTTCCCAGCCACCAGATCAATACAATGAATGAATAATCTTGTGGAGTAGAGCTGAAAGTCATGATTTTACCGGAGGCTCTACTAGTGGCTGTTTGGCAGGCTGATGTTGACATGTCCTTGTGTTGCGATGTCGTCCATACACCGAATAACTAACTTAACAACAAAGGATTCAGACTAAGAATAATCTAACTGAATTTAAGCTGTACCTAACATTATCCTGAAGCCGACACAAACAGCAGGTACATTTTCAGTTTGATGTCTAGAAGGTACCTATAGATTGAGAAGTGAATGTCAACAATGCTGCAACCTATTTTTCCTACATAAATTCCTTTTTAAAGAACACCAAGTTTTCCCGCTACAAGTCCTCACTTAGGTAATTAGGTATTCTATGGCCTAACAGACCACATTTAAGACTCTGGAACGATAAGTGGGAACGAATTCTCAGGAAGAACAACTGTAATCAAATTCTATACTCAACTCTCAGTCTTATTATTTACTTTATTTACCACCTTTATCTTGTTACATACTAATAGCTGATTAATTTACAATCTATTTCTTAAGACACAGAGTCACGTGGCCTAACGTAGGTGAAGCTGTGCTTAGTAAGCAGTCAATTTACGTGACTAAAATCTCAATTATTGTCTTACGATGACTATTTAGTACGTAGGTAGGTGGATACTGCTGATATTATTAGTCCGTCTGGCCATAGAATTAATCACAAACCAAACAAAGATGATAGTAGTTTAGAATTTTAAATTTAAGTCTGTTATCAAAGACTTTGTTTACCCTTCTTTGACCGTTATGTTATTACGTCACGAAAAAATGTTAACAATGACCGACTTTAAATAATTCTGTATGTTTTTTTCTCATTAATACCAGCCTGTTACTGTCCCACTGCACGGCAAAGGCCTCTTCTCATACAGAGAAGGCACGAGCATTGATCACCACGCTTGCTCAAGACGGGTTGGCCATTTCAGACTTATACTCCTGGTTTCCTCACGATGTTTTCCTTCACCGATATCAGTCTAATTATGAACATCATACGCTGTATTGATACGTAAGCAAAAACATTATAATAGATGCAACAATTTGTAATCCTAAACGGTTGGTTACTAAACCAACCGTTTAGGATTACAAATTGTTGCATCTATTAAAATGTTTTTTCTTTTTCGTGCACTAGCACGAAAATGCAGCATGTTCTGTTTTGTAGGTAAGCAAATTGTGGTTATTACAGTAGCGTGTGTGTGTTTGTTATGTGTACCTGCCTATCGGATGTAGCTACGGATGTGTGTGCCTACGTGCTCACAGTCAGTCCATCTAGATTGAATTCATTAGTATTTTCCTGCCAGAGTTACGTTCATTTTGTGTTCAAAACAAACAACAAACGGTCATTAGATTATGTAAGCGGTTTGCCCATTAGATTCACTCGTTTGATTTTTCTACGACGCAAAATGTACTTGTGTAGGTGTGTAGAAGATAATAAACGGGCAAGGCCAGCCACCTCGGTCTGCCGGCTCGCTCAAGGTTGTTTTTGTGTATAAACACGACTCAGGCGATCGATAAGTGTGGGCGATCAACCGCCACGCAGCCAACGGACGACCTCGCACACTCCGATTTTCCGCCACAAAAACAAAGAAAAGAAAACCACAAAATAGTCTTAGAATTATAATTTTTATTTGCCTTAAATTATTACAGTCCTTCAAGTACCTACCTCAGGAAAGATACAGAACATAATAATCTAACTAGGAATAATAACACAGCAGTTGTGAGCTTTACAACAAGCTCAAATAATAATATGAATTGAGATCAGTGGTGGAGCGGTGTTGGGTCCAGGTTGCGGTGCGGGCGCACTCACCGGGGGCGCTGCGCCCTCACGCGGCTTCGCAGCCTGCTGGTGTGGTGCGCCAGGTAGAAGCCCTGCGTCAGCAGGAACCGTCGCGGATGCTCCGTTGATCTCTGAGACGTGTAGCGGCCGGAGCTCTCCTCCGGGATCCGCCATAATGTCCTCCTTTCGCTCGGCATATCAATTGTCCTTTTACACGCCATAGTCCTCAAGTCCAACGATCCATTTAATTTTTATTGCTGTTGGTCTTCTTGTTGTTTTCTGTGTTCATGAGTTTGGTGACGATCTTTCTGGAATGGCCGGACGGGTCGAAGTGGTTGGTGTGCTCGTTGACCTCCTTCTTAGTGCGCTGCTTGCCGCTGTGTCCGGAGAAGATGTGCTTGTCGTGGTCGAAGTTGTAGTAGTCGTACTCGTCAAAGAAGGCTTCGGACATATTTACGTTTGGATATTTGTAAATATTATTGAAATCACGGGAAATTGTGTCGCAGTAACAACTGACAACGTTACTCAAGGTTTTATATTCACTGAATGTTAAAATGTAATGGCCGCGCGGCGGTTTTATAGGCTGCCAGCAACACGTCACAGCGCTTGCGCGTCGATAAAATTCTCGAACCGTGATTGGTTGAAACACCGGCGACGACCCGGTTATGAAGGATGTTTTGTTTATTTTTAGACGTTTCAATGTGTGGGTAAGCCGGCTCGGGTAGTGTGCCAATGTTCGGAATTGATGTTTCTACCAACAAGTTGATAGTGGTAGACATCGTTTTTTTTTTTTTGCAAATTTATGTTCGCAACACTTGATCCGAAATTGTTCTACACATAACAGATGTTTGTTCTACGTTCTACGATGCTATGATATTTACTTTTTGTAAGCTGAGTTGAGTTGTAAGTACTATAGTGTTGGGTGTACTGGATTTTGGGTTCAAAATAAATTACATACATACCCACGCTTATTGCTATTCTTCTATCTACCTTTAGGAATTCCTTAAAATAATGGAGTCCTCAAACAGACAAACATTTATTCCTAGTTACTTAACTACAGTAGGTAACGTAAGTATGTTATAACCGGCATTCAAATTTAAGCAATCTATTAACTCAATAGTATCACAGCAAAATCAAAATGAAGAAGTCTTGGTCTCACCATCTATCACACAGAACATACCACTTTAGTAGTAAAATTACTACCTAGGCAACACTGAATGCCGGCTCAATGTTAGCGCGATTATAACACGTATTCGGTGATAATATTATGTGCACACCTATATAATAAAAAACTTATAGAAGTTATACGCAGTTGGTCAATATGCAATGTGATACGGTATATTAAGAACATGGTACGGATGAATTTAATTCGGTCAAGCAGCGCCATCTAGTATCGAGTAGCGGCTGCTTGAACCTTTTAGAAAACTTGAGTGGCTTGTTTTACGAGTTTTCCGGCATGGTTACAATGCAAATTACTCTATTCTCACTAAGTACACAAGATATGCAGAATCGAAAGTAGGCAAACGAAAATGAATAAGGTTAATTAATTTGTAAAACAGAAGGGTTGGCAAAAATAATCTTAAATATTATAGAACACGCTTAGCTCGAATTTTATACCTGGTCAGGGAATTTGAACAAAAGTGAATTTCATAATCTATATAAATTCAAAATTAAATCTTTGGTAAGCGCTTCATTGAACGGCTGGGCCGATTTGTTTTTTTTGTTGTAATAGGTAATAAAATTGTAGTAATTGTAGTCCTAATAAGGTTTCTAATGAAAGAAAAATGGGAAAAGTTAAAAAAAACTGAAAATGCTTTTTTCTAGGGATATAAATTTGGACAAGACAACGTCTGTCGAGTCGTTTAAAATATTTATGGAGAGCACCTAGATTACGTAGTGCAACATCATATAAAACTGTGACATAGACTGACTGGTTCCTCGCATAAAACACAGAGATAATGTCCATAAAGACTACTTGTCACTACAGTACATATTAAATAGTTCATAGGGGAATTCAATAGTGAAGTTACTGAGACTTCCAATCCCTATTACTCTAGACGAAAAATGTCAGTACTGAATTTTCTGTACGAGGAGTTCCGACGCTTCTCGTTCGCGTACAAAGACTGCCATCCGACAGGAAATTTAATAATGAAGATAGTGGGAATATTTCCATATCTACGCTTTCGATTTTTCTTAGCAGCCTGGCAAGTACCTATTAAGTATTAGGGGCTATGATTATAAACCAATCGTCCGGTATTAGATTTATATTCCCTAAATATGGTTCAAATACTTAAATTGATTCACTGTGATTGAAAGCGGCAGTAATGAGCAATATTAATATAATTCACTTTTAAGTTCACACCATTCAATTTTATTGATATAAGTATCCAAATTGTAAAGCAAAAGTCATCATCACTATCATCATCTGCCTAGCCTTTTTTCAACTTTTTTGGGGTCGGCTTCCAGTCTAACCGGATGCAATATTTTACATCGAGTGACTGCCTATCTGACCTCCACTACACGGTTACTCGGTAATACAAAACCTCTTGGAAAGACTTGTTGCCAGACTTCGGGCTCCTACAAGTGAACCGCGTAATTCCAGCACTATGAAATTATTTCATTCACCACTGTTTTTTTTAAAATTTGGAATTACTTATTACTAGCTACATACCTGCCAATTTGGGAACATTGGGGAGCATCCGTGCAAACCGCAGCCTTTTGGAACACATGAAGACGGGAGGCCGAAGGTTTGAGTGGCTCAATAGGATCGGGAGGTTCCGCTGTCCTTCGTGAAGCATAGTCTGCACTCCCGATGAGGTAGCCACTCAGTGCCGATATGAAGACTAGGACTGCTAGTGCTGTGATCACGATTTTGGTCTTGAGTTTATATGGCCTGAAACAAAATTATGAGGTTACTAACGCCATCTGTTATCGAGTAGCAGTAACAATTTTTCAATAGGAAAACTCCATGAAATATTTGTAAATATTGTGCGTATAGAACAATTTAATTGTAAAAATAATTTGTGTGTCTGTTTTATGATGTTTTAAGGCTAAGGATGTGATTAAGCTTCACTTATCACTCACTTCTCTGGGTAATCGTCGTCATCATGACTAAAGTTGCCTTGGAATATGGCAAACCTATTGATAGGGGATACCAGGCGTATTGTATCTATGGGACTGTCATCACCATGGTTGCTTATAAAGTTTCTCCTATGAAGACCGCTTCGTAAGTGAGTCTTCATGGTGTTTCAGATATGACAGGTTACTTCTCTTCATCGGCACATAACAACATAACCTAGACACTTTTCCATGACAATTTCACGATGACTGATTATGCAGGAACTTTGTGATCAAATATGAAAATCACGACAATGTTTTATTTTGCTTTTTATGGCGTAACACGGCTATTATTAAACCTTTGACGGACCCAGTGACGTATACTCTGAAATAGCAGGTGGTTACGCAGTGAACTTGCTTGCGGGTTTTCAGAAAATCGATAAGAAGAACAGCTGTTTTCAGCGCTTTCAGCCTTCATAACGCTTATTAAGATTAAAGACAGATGGCGATACTGGCGTAACATTAAGTAAAACGTTTCAGATGAATAAACAGGAAACGTTTTGATCGCCTGGAGTTTTTCCTTTAGGTATTATATAATTAAATGTGGCTTGGTAGATAGTCTGCGCAGTTAATAATTTCAGGCGCTAATTTTAACTGCACATAATACTATTATGTAGAATAGGGATGATGACTAAAAACTTTTTTTTAGGTCGTCTTTGAGATTATAAAAAAATATTGGACACGTACCTATGTTTTCTTTTTTTACGTAATCGAAAGATTACGGCGATACATTGAGGTAAAATGTGCCATGACGTCACGAGTATGTAGATTTTATACATACTAGTGACGTAGCGACCTCCACTGCCCAACTTAAAAATGCGTTTTACCTAAGTAATTTTTTATTAATATGATAAAGCAAAAAATACGTGTCTAATATTTTTTTATTATCTGACTGACGGACTAATTAGATTTTTTTTTTTTTACCCAGGCATCATCCCTATTGCTGTGCAGTGGCTATCAAATAAGTTTTCATTAGTTACTCTGTCTAAAATACGAAAGCGATATTATTTAGATAGGTACGAGTAAGATCTTACTTGGCAAAAGTTATAAAACGACCTTCTTCATACATTTTTTTTTTATTTTTTTTGTAGATTAAAATTATTATTTCAATTAAAAAAATATATAAATTCCAAAAAAACTACTGTGAAAACAACACATAACAAAACCAAAAAAAGCAACGAGGAAAACAATAACGTATTTATAGATACCCAACTATTGTCTAATGATTACCTGTCAGGATGTGACTCTGGCAGCCGGATGAGCACATGATGCCTGTTCCTCCGTACATCCGCTTTCCCGGGTTTTTTCAACGAACTTTGTCTTAGTAACTGTTTGTCCGACATTATAAATATTTAACTAAATAAATACACATTTAAACTCACTATAACTTTGGTAGGTAAACTTTGTTCACAGATTAATGTGAGTGACGAGTGTCATTTCACTAATCAAAAGAAAATTGTAATTAGAGGTAAGTATATCTGTTATTCAATCAAATTGGGTGATTGCCAATCTCCGTAAATAATTGAACAACAACATTTGTATGATTTACATGCTCTTTTTAAACATATATGTATAAACACACATGTGCACCTTGATACAATTTAGAGAATGTTATCGGCTTGGACCGAAATAAACGTAAACCGAAATTCGGTTACAGTTTCATTTTCAGATGTAAAACCAAAAATACATTACGAAATTAGTGGCATAAAATTATAGCGCGACTTATTCGTTAGTGACAGTCTCATTGTTGACGCGGGCGAATGACGAACGTCCATGACGTAGACTTGAGTTGCCCACGTGACCACTATGTTTCGGAATACCATACCTGGCGAAGTATATTATTATACCATGGGCGGTCCCATATCGCCCTCAAACTTGTATGAAAAAGTCGCCCTATAACTTTATACCACTTTCGTAATGTAATTTTGGCTTTAAGTTCGGACACTACCGATTGTTTTTCGGTTTATTTCTTGTGATAATACAGGGGGGTTATTGCCATTATCACCACGCTACCGATAAACCTCTTGATAAGTAAATGTGTATCAAGATGCTATCAACTCTTTTGCTTATTCAAGTGAAGTGTCCTTGATAGCGAAATTTTCGCTCACTAATGTCATTATTATCATATCAGCTCGTAAAGTTTCAGTGGTGAAACATAAATAAGGATTAATTCATCACCATTCAATCACCACGCTGTCCAAGAAGGTTTAACGAATTTAATATTCTAATTAATTTTCGTTTCGTTCCGTAGGTACCCGAAGGGTGAAGAACGGAACCCTTAAACGGAATTCTATTTGGTTACAATTCCGTTTCCGCAGTCCGTCCGTCTGTCTGTCAGTGGGCTGTATCTCATATCCGTAATAGGTAGACAGTTGAAAATTTCACAGATAGTGCATTTTTTTTTTGTATTAATATAACAAAAAATAATAAAAATAAAATTAGGTTTAATATTAAAACTAATTTTATGTATATTATGTAGGTATACAAGAAACGTGGTTTTTTTCGACGTTTTTTGCTAAATATTGTACGGTGATGCGATTCTGACTAGGACATGGCCGTTTACAATATATATATATCCCTTAGTGTGTTTGTTAAATAATGACTAAGTTCCTTTACCTGTCTCGTTTTTAGATTAGATTCGATAACACTTTTGTTTAAAACAGGATGGAGTCTGTTGTTATCATTGTTAATAATGGTATGATTAATATGATAAATAATAACTGTTTGGTGTTATTGTTACCAGTCATATTATTATGATGCTTCGTTGACTGTGACGGGGGCTATAATGAACTTTTTGAAAAGCTCATATCAGTAGGTACCTAAATCAAAGGGCCTGTGATTGCTATCATATAGGGGTGACTGAGGATACTATTGTCATCTAGTAATTATTAGGTACCCATTTATTCAGCACTTTTTGAAATTAAATGATAGAAAACTTTTGTTGATAACCCGTGAAATATTGCACATTTTTTAATTTATTTTTTTGCTAGCCTATATTGTCTCCCACTGATTGGCAAAGGCCTCCCCCTTTTCCTTCCAAATATCTTTGTTTTGTGTGATGTCAGGCCATGTTGGCCCCGCAAACATGATTAGATCGTTACACAACCTTCGAAGGGGTCTACCTCGACGGCGATGTCCTCCTTCAGGCGTCCAGTGAGTGACAATCTTTGTCCATCTCTCCGGGTGCATTCATGCGACGTGGCCGGCCCACTCCCACTTCAGCCTGGCTGTTTTTTTTCCAACATCCGCTAAGTGAAGCGCATGGTGGTTTTTCTGACGCGGTCCGTTCGATTGACACCTAGTATGCTGCGCTCCATTGCCCGTTGTCAAATTTTGAGTTTGGACTTCTGTTATTCAGTATCTGTTGTTCAGCCTTCTTCTTCTTCTTTTCGTGTGGTTAGTGACTAACCTGGTTTCAGAGTTTTAAAGCCGCCCATGGGCTTCTGACTTGGCTTCACATGCCGTCGAGAAATATCTCTAACAATAATAATAACCGGCATCGGTTTCCTCACGATGTTTTCCTTCACCGTTTTTGAATCAAGTGATAATTACAATACGCACATGAATTAGAAAAGTCAGAGGTCTTAGGTTCAAACGCGTCTATTACTTGGCAGTCTGACGGTCACATCACTAGGCTATAATTTTTTAGTAAGTGTTGTTCAGTAAGTAAGTGATATTGCATATCATAATGATTGTACTAAATAACGAAAATGTCAATTTAGTGATATTATTATCAACAATACGGGGTATCAAATATTGCTTTTATCAAATTAAGGAAGTGCAGAAGTGGTAACAAATGACGTCCCTCAC
This sequence comes from Agrochola macilenta, assembly GCA_916701695.1. NCBI lineage: Eukaryota > Metazoa > Arthropoda > Insecta > Lepidoptera > Noctuidae > Agrochola > Agrochola macilenta. The sequence goes on from OU753562.1 coordinate 15,749,126, forward strand.
CGGTTGTCATGTGTCAGTGATAACCAGAGGTTCATTCATAACGTCCGCAGCTCGGTACGGAATGGCTCTACCGGCTAATTGTACTAGTGACACGCGAGTGTTATTTATTACTATACGAGTACATAGCACACGGAAGGGTGGAGACATGCTACTGCCAGACATGGTATAGTTGGAAGCTGGCATTTGGCCCTTAAGGGCGTGACGTTCGTCCTTCACAGGGCACACTTTCTTTGGATAGGGGACTTGAAAAGTTATCTTCCTAAAGATTCATAAAATATCTCAAAAACAAACTCAAAGCTTTTATTTCAATTATTTAACCAATTATAGGCTATTTTGAATTGTCAAGGGGTTAGTAGCTATTTGCCCATTCTAAAGCGTAGTAGGTTCCTATGTAGAAGAACGGACAAGAAACTCCACGGACATTTAAAAAAAAAACATTGTTACAAAATATTTGTTACATCATTCGTTTTGAAATTCTACATGTAAGTAGAAAGACGTGCACGTTAAAAGCAACCGTACTAGGAAGATTACAAAAAAAAACTATTCAACAATTAAAATAAGCCGTGGCAGCTAAGAGATGACCTGACGGCGCCCGTTCACGAACATGACATATCACTTTAGATCGACTGACTTCGGATTAGGTACTCGAGGATGAGTGATTCTACTTCTTATGCCCCGGCTGCATCTGCGTCTCCGTCTGGCTGAGCAATGCGTGCAAAGGCTCCGTATGTTTTGCTTGCTAAAGAGCTGTCGCGCTAATGTGCTGGTCACATTAGCGGCTTCATAATTTTATCGAATTATCGTGCAATAATCAAGATGGCTCTTCATTATTTCGACAGACAGTTTACGCAGTCCGCAAACAGACAAAATTACCAACGCTAGTCCGACCACGCACCACGCATTATGTACCGCCACCCGGACGATAAGTTCTACGCAGCCCGAACTATCGCGACGATAACCGATAATGGTTGGTCACTTCTGCGTGTTTCGTATCACTGTGCGAAGCTTCGTCACGATAGACGCAGATGCGGCCCCAGCATTAGTGAAAAATGTGAAGTTTATCATAGCCTCGGATTGGATCGCCTTTTTGCTTCCAGCTTTAATAAGGACTAAAGCTGCCATCCTTAATTCCTTATAGCTGTCGCTTGATAATATATTAACTAAATATAAAATACGGCCATAATAGAAACGTACTTACAATGTGTTAATTGCATGTCAATTATTGGTACTGAGGCGATAATAGCAGTACTAAAGCAATGCTTGGCAAATACGGAAAACAGAACAACAATACACCTACTGTACACACGGCTACATCAAGCTATACATTTCCAGTAGAAGCGGACCTCTCATTGTACGGATATCCTAATCAATGCGAGATCAGCTTAAACTGGAAATGTTTTAATTTTAGTTTTTCTGCCTTCATTATGCTGTTGTTTCGATGAATGCTTGTATGGTATCTTTTATATCTATCTACATATAAGTTCAGCAGTTACACTATGGGTGATATTGGCTACTCCAAATCAAACCTTTAATTATTGACCAAATACAACCAACGTACAAGTCTGACCATAAAATAACAGTAACAAATTCAAACATGAATTCATTATTCTTATCACCCACAGCACCAATTGACATTTATAAAATAATTACGACTGAAAAATACGAATAGCTCTGGCTTTGACGACATTGAGACTAAGATAATAAAAAGCATAGCTGTTGAGATTTCACCGGTTTTTAGCTTTATTACTAACCTATGTATTGAATATGGTGTTTTTCCCGAAGACATAAAACTGTCCGTAATAAAACCACTACATAAAAAGGATGATCCTCAAAACATACACAACTATAGACCTATAGCTCTTCTTTCAATATTTTCATGGCATTTTAACTAAAGAGCAGTATGGTTTTAGAAAGGATAAAAACATAAACATGGCCATTTATGAATTGATCAATGAAATAGTTACAAATATGGACCAAAAAATACCTGTAACAGCCTTATTTATGGATATGACTAAGGCTTTCGATTATGTTGACCATGGAATCCTTCTAAATAAGCTATATAGATATGGCATTAGGGGCAAAGTTTTAAACTTAATAGAGTCATACCTTTTCTGCAGAAAACAGGTAACCAGTATTTCAGCAGTCGATGTTCAAACTAAAACTGAAATTAATTACCAATCGAGAGAGAGACAAATTTACTATGGTGTGCCTCAGGGAAGTGTGCTTGGCCCTTTATTATTTTTATGCTATATAAATGACCTTCCGAAAACCATACCACATCCTATGACCCTATTTGCTGGTGACTGTACTATAGTATTTTCTGGTAAAAATATTGACTCATATGAAAATGACATAAACAGTAGCTTAAGTCTAATAATTCAATGGCTAAATAATAACAACTTGCAGATTAATTTTAATAAAACTAAAATAATGACATTTAAACAAAGAACGAATCCTAAAATTCTTGACATTAATTATGACCAAAATAAGATTATTAACATGGAACGGACCAAATTTCTAGGTATTTGGCTAGACGAAAACATGACATGGAAAACACACATGGAGTAAAAAAAAAACATCAATTTTGCTATGCATTACACAATTTGAATAAGGTTGCAAATCGTAATACTGTCCTTACTGCATATCATGCATATGTCTCCACAACTCTTCGTTATGGCATAATATTTTGGGGCAACTCTACCAATAAAGAAATGGCATTTAAGGCCCAAAAACAATGTCTTCGAGCCATATGTTTGTTAAAAACCACCGAAAGTTGCAAACCATTTTTCGTTAGTTTAAAAATACTTACGCTTCCATCCCTCTATATTTATGAAATTTCAATATTTGTTAAGGAGAATCTGTCTATTTTGAAAAACTTAATACTAGACGTCACCAAAGCACACTAAAAAGAGAAAAAGAAAGAAGAGAAAAGAGGAAAAGAGTTGTCTCGGCATGGGTCCAAAGATTTTCAATAAACTACCAAAAACTTTAAAAAGTATGAACAACATAAACCATTTTAAATCGCAACTTAAAAAATTCTTATTTGAAAAGGCTTCCTACTCTATCAATGAGTTTTTAGATGATAGAAGCATAAAATAAAAAATGTCCTATCCACTTATTATTCTGTCTTGTTTACGACGTTACTTGTTTTGAATAGTTTTTTTTTTTTTTTTTTTTTACGTCTATTTTGTACGCCTTGCAAGGCAAAACATAGTGATACAACGCAATTTTTTTTATACCATGTACCATATTACCTATGTTCAACAAATAAAATACTTTGACTTTGACTTAATTAAATAGATTACAATCCTGTTCAAATGGAGTGTCTGATAAGTGATGATTCATTTGTTTTGATTGCAGGAAATCGAAATTAATTAGCGGCAAGGAAGCAATAGTAAATACCTAAGCGTTAATAATAATACGAGTAATATAGAACTCGCAGGAATCGTCAAGGTTATGTTGAAGTAGCTATTCCACGTGAGTGAAGAAACCTTGTAAGGAACCAGTTCGTGTATTAGGGACTTTATTTTTAGGGTTCCGTACCTCAAAAGGAAAAAACGGAACAATTATAAGATCACTCGTGTCTGTCTGTCCGTCTGTGACAGCCAATTTGCTTCGAATCTAATGGACCGATTAAGTTGATATTTGGTATACATATCAATTTCTGTGACCCAAAGACAGACGTGTTAACGTAAATAAATAAATCTTTTTTAAATATAGGGGTCACTTTTCGGGGGCAAATTAAATAGAAAAAGGTTTTGCAAACTGCTTGTTGCTTTTGCAAATGATCTGGATCTCAGTTTACTTTTTATCATTTTAAAATAAATACTTTTAAAGATATTTAAGAAAATTGATGTAAAATGACCATTCCCCCACTTATCTCCGAAACTACTGAGCCAATTTTTTTGCATAAACGCAACATTTTATAAAGCCGTTAGGGGAGGGTGCAATCTCACTCTTGCATCCTTTTTTTTTTTTTTTTGGTTGGGAAATCATCAAATGTCTCCTCCCGCTCTGGGCGGAGCGAGAGGGAGTGTCAGACTTTTACTGACTAAAACCCACCCGTGTTCCTTCCGTTGCCTGTGTGCCGGGGCCACGATATCCCTTTCGGACAAACCCGCAACCCCAGCAGACATTGGTCCTTACGGACCCCGTCAATTGGTGCTGACATCTCTTTGAGGCGCGAGTGGAACACAACGCGCCGTCGACCCAGGCCTGGTCCCTATCGGACGGCGAGCTGCCCATCGCTCACCGTCCGCAGGCCCGCGCCTACGGAGGCCGGAAGTCGGCTCGTGACTCCCGACGCCCGGGGCGTCTCCTGCGGCGACTAGGGGCGCGAGGGCGTGCAGCTTCCATCTCCCTCGCGCGCTCCGCCTCCTCCTTCGCGAGCATAACTGCTTCGCAGAAGGAGGTGACGGCCTCCCATGCACTCTCGCTCCGGACCATGGTCTGAACCAGGGCCGGATGCGAGAGATCGCCGCCGCCGATCGCCTCGGGGAGGACACGGCGGTGGGGGCGGGGGCCCAAGCCGGGCAGACCTCCACCGTGTGCTCCACCGTGTCCTCCGGGCGATCCACACAATGGTGACACCCGGGCGTTTCCTCCCGCTTTATCCTGAACAGAAACCTCCCGAAACAACCGTGTCCGGTGAAAATCTGCGTCAGGCGGAAGGTGAGGACGCCGTGACGCCTCTCTAGCCACTCCTCAAAGTGGGGACTTATCGCCGCAATTGTGGCGTGCCCCACTCTTGCATCCTACGAGTACATTCAAGTACTCAGATTCTCATTCTTATCTTGCATGAGTCGACAAAGTGCCTTCTATTTCTGAATGAATGTTCAAAAGAAAATTTTACCTATCCCAAACGGGATGAAAACCGCTCTCTAGTAGCCAGTAGTGCTAAAACTAGAACTCGGTATGTATGATACCGATAACCATTAGCAGCGAGTCGTTGAGGAGAAACCGAAAAGGGTAGCGTGGGATAGCGCTTAACTATATGAATCAATGTCCGTGATAGCTAGATGGACCAAAAGGCCGAGACTGACTGAAGCTAAGAACTCACGGAGCGGTTTTCCGCCGCGCCCGCCGCGGTGGCGTGGTGCGCAAACAATCGCGCAAGCCGCGGGCATAACCCGCGTCGTGAAATTTACTATCTACATTTCTATGTACTACGTGTTTGTACGAGTGTTTGCAGTCCCGCCTCCGCGGCGGGCGCGGGTGAATATTGCTCCGTGAGTTCTAAGCCTCATGCGGAAGGTGGAGAATCGAGCTTGTGGCTTGTCGAACAATTTGAGAGAGGACTAAGTCTTGCAATGAAATCGATAGGCTAAGTTGATTTACTGTTGATAGCTAAGTTGATATGCCTATTTTTTTCTCTATCAAAATTTACGTCACACACTCCGTAAGAAATTGCTGATCATTTCCATAACGAGGTTTTTAACCATGACTATGATGATTTGATAACACCGGTTCGGTTGGTTTTTTTTAAGTTTTTAATCGGGGGCCGGATTTAGTATTGATTTTTTAATGATCGATTTGAATAATTAAAACTGTCTCGTTGGTCTTGTGGTTGCAAGTGCTTCTGCTGAACATGAGGTCCTGGGTTCAATTCCCAGGGCGGGCAAAGTGTTATTGGGTTTTTCCATCTGGATTTTTAGGAGTCTGGATTTATGCCCGATTGATGGCAATAAGTTCGACGTCTTTTACATGGGACTTAAAAAGGACTGGAAAAATGTGGGTTTACTTTAGGTACACCTCTGCCTAACCCTTCAGGGATTACAACAAACGTGATGTTATGATATGTAATAACGAAATAATACCAATAGCATAGTTTAAGTTTAGAATCTTTCTTGCTATTCAAATTACATTAGATCGGCTATCTAATTACGCAACACATTTTCGTAAACGATTACCTACGACTAATCTGTTTCATTTTGACAGTTCAACAACATTCATTGCGTTATTTACGTTGATGAGCAGATTTTTTTTTCGAACTTATGGTGGAATGGATTAGCAATTTGTTTCAAAACGATTCAGATTCTGATTGACGTGTATTACGCAATTAGGTTACTGTTGACATGTTGTTATTGAAATATGTCGCAAGTATTTGTCAACTTGGTACCTATGCATTGCAAAGTATTTTTTAACACTAGATTAAGGCGAACACCTTTCTCTAGGTTTCATAAGTAATTGACACTTAGTTTTTGAAAATGTTTTGTAATGTCTCGTGACTTTGCAAGATATTATTACGTATATATTATTTGAATAGTTCACTGGCTTCACTTGCAAATTCTGGTAGAACCTTCTCATTTCTTATCTTAACTTTAAAGTAATTTTAGACGGAGTCTGTCTTTTACTTTTGAAATCAGCAGATGTTTACGTGATTGTGTAGTTTTATTCGCCATGTCATAAAAAATTCGTTTACTTACGTATGTGCAAATAGCACACATAATCTACGTACGTGCATTTTATTGACGCGTAAACACGCAACAACAAACGTGCACCAAGCGTATGGATTGATGACTATAATTCAGAGTTTACTGTTTATATAACACGACACCAGAAGGTCCTAACTGAATTTTTTGGCTACCTAGCCTTATCCGAATTCCGCTTTAAGTCTACCCGGATGCAGCTAAGTACCAGTATTTCACTTGAATTATTCTACATACTTACAAAGACACAATGTGAACAAAACGGTTCAAAACTCTGTCACTATGTGCATGCCATTTTAAATATTATATTTTATAATATACTAGCAACCCGCTCCGGATTCGCACAGGTATGTATTATACATATAAACCTTCCTCTTGAATCACTCTATCTATTGCTGCTAAACTGCATTAAAATCCGTTGAGTAGTTTAAAAGATCTAAGCGCAACATGTAGATTAATTTAATATTTTATTTATATCTCATTGTATGCTGCACCGGTCGACGTCAACGCCGGCTGTCGCTAAAAACCAGCGCTGGGGTTCTGTCTCGCATAGGATGGCCGTTTTGCGTGGATGTGACGCATATTTGCCCCAATTGGTTCTTTTTTTGTTTTGTGTTCTTTCTTTGCGTCATGTAAACCGCAAATTAACGTATTTTCTTTATTTTTTTCATGATACAAATACGTAAGAACTCAAAAATACTAACAAAGTTTCTGCAAAAATGGTTTCTAGGCCTAAGCCGATACGTGTTTAATTGATTGACGATCGATATTATTGAGCTTAAGCGTGGCCTTCTCTGACGTCAAAATACATTTAAGCAATTTAGCATAATTGCGGAAACGTATCGATCACGAGTTACGAGACCGACATTTTGGTAAATAACAAATAACTTGTTTGTCAGTACTTGGCCCAAATAAGTCAGTGTTAACAAGATTCCGTAGAAGGACAAAGACATTGATCTTGCTACTTGATTTTCGAAGAAACGCCATTTTGCGTTCGCGATTCTTTTCTCTGAATTTGTGACTTTTGGAAAACGAAAGGTGAGTACTTAGACCGGAAACCATCGTGAGGAAACTGGCATGTTCTAGAACCAAAAATTCGAAGACATGTGATATCTACCGACCCGCACTGGACCCGCGTGGTGAATTACGGCCCACTCCCTCTCACAGAGAGGAGGCCTGAGTCCCAACTCCCAACAGTGGGAATATTATAAACTGATTATGTATGTTATGTATGTATGTATGAGTACGGAGATAAACTGTGATGATGATCTCATTACAGGAAGTTGCATTGTTTTGGTTCAGCCTCTGAAAGTTTCTGACAAATAGGGGTAAAGACCCGTACGCAATATTAATTACTGTGGGTACACAAGTCCAAAAGGTTGAAGGTACTTTTTTTTGGCAAACCTTTGAGAAATAGGAAATGGGCACGAAAATTAACAATTCAAACAATGTAAAAAAAATACAAATGCTGTTTTCAGGAAGCGTGAACACAGGAAAAGATAAAATTGAGTAATCTTAAACTTTAGTAAGAATTTATAGGGGTAGATGAACCCACAAGTTCTGTGAGACCCATAAGTTCTGTATAGCTCCGGCAATTTACGAGGTGAGTGAAAGAAATACGACATTGCATTGCGTGTAGGTACTGTATCTATTGAAGATATGTAGCAAGAAGCATTCTTAAACATTTTCATCATTTTTTTCTTTCTAAATAGGAAACAGTATAAAGAACGAATCAAATAACTTTTTTTACCAAGTAAAACAGCTGGCCAAATTATTGGTTGTTTTCGACTAGGTACTTACTATATTTTACGTGAATATTATACTTGTTATTTAAAATTGAAATGGACTGAAATTCCATTTCCGAAATAACCTACCTAATTACTCTCAGTTCAACTGAATCATTAACATCGTGTTTAATTATAATTTCACAATTAATGTCAGGCTTCGGAACGCATAAAGCATTTAGTTACACAACTCTCACAATGTTTATCGTATGTTATAATATAAATTATCTTCGCTTATGGCACAGTATAAATATTAAAGACTGTGCTTATGGTATGCTTATAATATGGAATGTTGCTCTACACTGAATATAAACGAAAATCAAAAGAGAATGCTGTAAGAATGTCTTTTTTTGGACAAGATTTCTTACTACTTACAAGCCGAAACATTTTATAAGCCTTTACCTTGCATCTATTGTAAAGCGGCTTCGTTCATACTCATCCCAAGTATCGTTATCATCATTTAATGTAAATTCCTATCAACTTTGAAGTGATTGATAACTTTTATCAGCCAATTAATCATTTGGCATCCTACTTGGCTAAATTTGAGATAGTAAAGTGACATGACAATGCCAATTAGCCATGTTTTGGGCCTTCTGACATCTAATACTCAAATGAACCAAATTACCTACACTTAAATTAATGATCAATGACATAAACAGGATGTCAGGAACATCGACGCAAAAACTGTTACCATGGATGCAGTACATGATTCTGAAACCCCAGCGTTGAAATGTTTATCAGTTATTTTTTTTAATCTGATGTTTCATAGAAAAGTGCAATACCTACGCGCTCAAAATTTATGGAACAGCTGTTTTTTTATTTAATAACTGACGAAACATTTCAAGGTTCAGAATCATGTACTGAATCCATGGTAACAGTTTTCGCGTCGATGTCATGCCACCCTGTATAGTAATGCAATATTATTTCAATGGGGAGCTGCACACAAAGGCATACGTTACTAACGAATCCAAATAAAGTTTTAAGTAAACAATGAATTTAGTAAACATCTTGCTGCCAAGCGACAAAAATCACAATGATTGTATGATATGATTGCATCATGTGGAAAGTTTGGTTACTAACTGATTTTTTATCAGTTAATCCCTCTCACAGAGAGGTCAAAGTCCAATTAGCGGAAACAAATCTAATAATTATATAGGCTGACTAGCTGTTACCCAAGCCTTCGACGCGTGGAGGTCGGAAATAATCCCACGGGAACGTACTTCCAGCACGCGTAGCGTGACAACCATATAAATGGGTTTTCTACGCATTTTGTCGACGGAAGAATAGATAAAATGACAGATTGTGATTGTTTATCTATCATTTTGTCTATTCTTCCGTCGACAAAATCTGTTTCTATTGCGGTCATGCTAAGCTAGCTGGGGATAAAAAGTATCCTATGTCCCAGGTCGTGCATGGTCTATCCGTGGGCAAAATTTCATTCAAATCTGTTCAGCCGTTAAGGTGTGAAAAGGTAACAGACAGAAAGAGTTACTTTCGCTTGGATTAGGTATGTTTGTAATCAGTTTAGTTTCTTTTAAGTCTTTCCATGTAAAAAAGAACCTTATTTGCGGGTAAGTTTATAGAAATATAAATTATGCTTTTTGTACACCAAATTAGAAATGTGATACAATATTGTTGTTGCCATGGTTTTTACTTGAAATGCATTTTTGCATTGTATGTGGGCAATTTACCTTGACGGTAAAAACTTAAAACGTTTTTAGGTGTTTTGACGACGTAGTATCTGGTATGATAATTCGGGTTGAAATGACTCGGGCCGAGCTGTCACTGACCCGCTATAATGACAAGGATGGTTTATTAACAGCTTGGAACTGACAGTATTATTTATTCGATTTCTTGACAAGCTTAAGCAGATATAGGTGAAGAAGGCCATAATGGTCTAAACATATTCTACTCATACAGAGAAGCTCCGAGATATCAGTAGGGCTAACTTGACGCCCGCGACAATTACTCACTCTCGCGTAATTGTCGTCTATTTCTGTCACTTTTCTCGTTTTCTGACAGCGCCGCCATACAAAATAGTCGTCTCGTTCTGTCAAACTTGATATTTTTTCGACAAACTCTAACATGACACCTTAGTTATCTCGATTTTTGACAATTCAACACGAGATATCTGCCATTTTTCTGTCATTTACTCGTCCTCGATTTTTACGACGAGAAGAGTAGACAAAATAATTATACAAAAAAAAAAACTCCAAAATAGCATGGCAGTTTCACAATTGTACTTATTTTAGTCATATTTATTTTTTACAATATATTAATAATGAAAACACTTAGTTTTAAACTACTATTTATATTAGAACGACATGTTTTATATGGAAAAAACAACCTACATGTTGAGCTCTAGGGGTTTATGGGTTGCATATAGGGTGTCGAAATTTTCATTATTTTTGCGATAAGACACACCATTTTTGAGATATAAGCAAAAGAAAAGAAAATAAAGATACAGTACTGTTTTTGCATCGTCGAAGTGTTGGTGTGCATTTTGGTTCATGACAACTCATTTTAATCCACATCTTTTTAATCGCGATTAAAAATAGTCAGATTTAGATTAACAATCAAAATTTTAGGTGAAAAACGCTAAATTCAGAATAGAAAAATTTCCGTTTTCACAAAATTAATAGTTCAGTGCCATAATAGTGGCAAAACGTCGTTTGACAGGAATAAACAAAATTTTGAATGATTTGTTTTTAATAATTTGCAACATCGGTTTCTCGTCGCGAGATATAGAAGTGTCAAAGTGCCTTTTTCCAGTTTACTCGTCGTTTACAGTCATGTTAGGGATTAGAATGACGTCAGAATCGTCGACAAATTTCGACAAAACGAGAAAAAGAGCGTTCTCGCGCTTGTCATGTTAGCTATGCAGGTGGCCCCCCAAAGATTGTTTACTTGAAGATATCTGGCCATATCTTGTTGATTTTATGATAATAAGTCATATTTGTTTGTGTAAATCAGATAGAAGTTATGGAATTGTTTTTGGCATATCGATAAGATAGCTATTTATAGCTCACATACGTATACATACAGATTCCTAAAAATCCAGGTTTTTTTCTCCAGCTACCTCATCGTAATTATCCTGCCCTAGGGCCCCGTGCACTTTGGATTTCACTCGTGCGTACACGTACGACCTTGGTCGTAAGAATTGAGTGCACACACTGGATACGTTTTTCTCCGTCAAATAGGTAGTGTTCCGGTGATATCGCATTGAACGCACGAAAAATCCCAACAAGTTCGGATTATTTTCGGGAGTCAGAACTATACGTACGTATACGTACGACTAAAGCTGGGAACAAATTATCGGACGCATCCGTACGCCGCGACTGACAGTCGCGACTAACAGACGTTCAAACGCTCAAGGGCACGTCCGGGACTTACGACCGATAGTTTGCACAGTGTAGTGCTAAATGTACTATCCAGATACAAATAAGGCGCGACTCTCAGCCGTGGCTTACGGACGCGTCCGATAATTTGTTCCCAGCTTAATTCGCACCCAGTCTGCGTGCGTGCTCCCTTTGTACTTGGAAGTACGGGATCCTTCGTGCGTGTTTGTACGTGTACGCACGGGTGAAATTCGTACGAAAACTCATGCAGTGCGCGCGGCCTTATCCTAATTGATTTGGGGTCAGCACAACATGTTTTACTTCTCTACCTATTAGTCGTTATCTCGTTAGTCACCAACTTTCTAGCCTTATCATCTTTCACTCAGTCCATCCATCCACATTCATACTCAAAAGTTTCCTCACTACATTTTCTTCATTATCTACCGGCTCTTATTTTGAACAGGTAGGTAGTATAGATATTATGATAACCTTAAGTGGATTGTCGTGAGGTCCAGGGTAACAATAGTTCTCGCCATATTATCCTGTCATATTGAATTGTGGACGGAAGAAGTCGATTAAAATCCGCACGTCCAGTGCTTTGACAAAGTGGACCATTTTACTGGTAAAGAATACGAGTATAACTCTCATTCTGAACATATTATTATGTGGGTAGGTATTGTAGATGGTAGAAGATTATCAACCCTATGACAAAAGCAGCGTTCTTTTGTTTTCTATTAAGTTCCTCAACATGCTTCTAATTTTAAACTCGTCAGCAAAGCGTGGTGATTACGGCAATTTCGTTTTAGGACACTGTTCATCAATGGACATAAACGAGCTGGTAATGATAATAAGATAGGAGTTTCCTTTTGAATAAGAAGCCAAAGGAACGGCTGAATATCCTTTTCTTATCACTCATCAATCGTAACGGAAATAATGAATTAGATATGGATTATTGCATCATTAAGCTGCACAGCTTGCAAATTTTTTACCTCTACAATATTTAAAAGAGCAATTAAACAAAAATACACTTCACTAAGAACCCAACAAGTCACAATTTAAGTTATTTGCACTAAAAAAAATCAGGAAAATTTTAAAGTTTTTTTAAGTCACTATAACCAATTTTCGCGAAAAAATTTTCACCGTTTCCACAGTCTTTTAGATACGACTTATCGTACCTGAGCCCTGTCCACTACTGGCGGTGATATAGTAACGTTACACATTTTGAATTCACCGTCAGCGAAGGATGGGTGTCACTGTGTAGGTGAATGACAGAAGTCCAAATTGTGAAGTGACGGAGACGTGTGGGACGCTAAATAAATATCAATGAGGACCATAAGACGTGTGTACCTTTTGTGCACGGTGGGTTGGTTGGTTGATCAGCTGATGTATTGTACGTATTCGTCTAATATTGATTTGAAGATTATCAACTCTAAATAATATGCTGTATTGAAGTCTCGTGCATAATTTGTAGGTGATAATAATATTAAGGAGCAGGTAAGCAGTCAAATAACTATTAGATATGTACTGTATATCTGTACTGTTTACAAGCAGCACGATACACACTTCATGTAAGGGGATACTAGCCCCTTGAAGTCATGTAGTCCTCTAATATGAGGCCTGACAAAAAAAAAAATTGTCCGTCAGTCAGATAATAAACAAATACTGGACACGTATTTTTTAGTTTATCATATTAATAAAAAATGATTTAGATAAAACGCATTAAATTTGGGGAGTGGGGGCTCGGTACGTCATTATTCAGTATGAAATCTACCGAAGAGTGACGTCATTCAGTATTGCCGTAATTTTTTGATTACCTACGTAAAAAAAGAAAAAAGAAGTGTCCTAAATTTTTTAATAATCTATCTGACGGACATATTTTTAGTCATCATCATATTGAAATAGGTTCTACAATCAATTTTCTAATTTTATTTATTTATTTTATTATTTATGTACACACAGTAAAATTGATACAAATACGACATAAACATAATTATGAGTACAAAGGTACTGCTTATTTCTTAAGAAATTTCTTCCAGCAGACCTGCGAAAGGAGAAATGAGAAAGAAATGTAGACAATAGTGTGTGAGAACAAGAAGAGTAAAATATAATTATGCGAAGTCTTAAACTAAAATATCAAAATATACCTACACGTATAACGTAATTAATTAACATATACTTAAATAAATACATATAGCTTCAATATATAAACATACATACTACAGGTATATAAATAGTAACAGTTGAGAGGAAAGGTAATGCTCTTTTACTCTATATTTAAATTGAGAAACAGTTTTTAAATCACGGATGCTAGGCGGAAGTGAGTTCCACAATCTTACTGCATGGACAGAGAATGAATAGGAATATTAGCTTGTTTTATGAAGAGGAGTGATCTAAGGTGTGATCTACACGGTGCGTCGCTAGGGCGAGCGTAGGTAAAACGCTCACGCAGGTAAGTAGGATATGACGGGTTGTGTAAGACGTTGAAGAGGAGACATAAAATCCGAGTGTTCCTGCGGAGGCGGATTGGGAGCCACTTGAGTTCCTTGCGAAGATGAGAAACATGGTCATACTTTCGGAGACCGAAAACAAAGCGAATGCACAAGTTTTGCAAGCGCTCAAGCTTGTTTAATAGCTCCTCAGTAGCATCCAGGTAGCAGGCGTCGGCATAATCTATAATCGGCTGAATAAGTGTTTGTGCCAAAGTAATTTTAGTCTTCAGGGGCAGGAGACTTTGAAGGCTTTTCAACGAATGAAAGGAGAAATGTACCTTTCGACTGACCTCATTGACCTGAGCACGCCACGAAAGATTGGAGTCAATAATGACATCCAGATCTTTGGCGGTTTCGGTATAATCAATGCGAACACCATCGAGATATTTAGATTATTATAAATATTTTATCATTTTAATCAATAGTTTAATTCGTCATTCAGCCTCGGTACTCGGTAGTGTTCCATAACTTATACTTAAATGGGTCACATATTTATTCAAAAGGGCTAAACTAAAAATAATAAATATGGTCAAAATTCCTGTTATAATGAGTTACAAAAATAACAAAGAATTTAGATTCAATTCCTTTCTCAAATTAATATTAATAAAGGTTTTATGAACACATAAAAGTCGTAATTAGAGCTATTCGTGGCAAGCATGAAAAATATTTATAAATACTTATTGTTTTTCAGTGACTGAAACAGATGTTGAATCAACATAGGAACATAACTCCATAGGAATGTGTGTCGATTCATTGATCGTAATTTTAATTGCTGTCATCTCGTGCACATAGCTAGGAAGCGATTACATGCAAATCTTTAATTGCGTCATTGAGGTCATTCGAATCGCGAATAATCGATTAAAACTAGTGTTGTGCATGAACAAAAAATTGTCGTATGTAAGTAGGTAATGAGGTCAGTTTAAAATCGTAATTGAAATATTGACCTTAGTTAGTCATTTGAAGGGGATTGGGAACAGTTACCCGAACACCGGTTTTGTGCACATAAAAAATGCAATGGTATTGACGACACTTACATGATACTAGTATTTGAAGGTGTAAACACACCACAATCTACCCCGGGCAAGCCAAACGACTTTTGCACTAGAATAAGACACCCCGTCGGTAGCAACTTTGTTGACTGGCTAATCGATCTTATACTATTAAATGAGCAATATTTGTAATCACGTTCTCGAAAACGGCTCGAACGATTTCGATGACAGTTTCAATATAGGGGTGTACGGGGGCGAAAAATCGATCTAGGTAGGTCTCATATCTGCAAAAAATCGTTTTCCCCGTATTTTCACCCGAGTAGAGTTCGGTCGCCCGGGTAGGTACTCAAACATGGTATGAGCTATTATTTTTTCCACGAAAGACGGTGACAAATGAATATTAACAAAAAAAATAAAAAACTTTTGCAATAATAGGGTAGTTTTCCTACAAAACATAGACTTCTGTCATCTATCTGTGTTGTAAGACAGTCAAGTCACGCGTCTATGCAAAAAATTCTCATAAAATCACGTGAAACTGGTAGGCAGCCACGGAAATGCCCCCATTACCGTTAAAGTGTTTTATTTACTGTTTATCTATGCATTTCATATCTCAAGGACATTAAACTTACCTATTTACAAATGAATGTACTTACCTTTCAAATAAATAGCCCGTAATAAAGATATTGATGCATAAAAAACATAGCATAAACTCAAGCTTCTATTTCCCGAAGGGTGAGGCAGACGTACCTATAGAACACCAACCTGATTCCAGAACTATTTCGTTTATTAGTTATTGTCTAATATTTCATATGTGCGAAAGTTTACCTGACGCTTCCCTAGATGGCGTTGGGATCGAAATAGATCGCGCTATGGTTTCGTTACCGAGCAAACCATATAGTTTTTAAGATTATATTTTTTGTCGTCGATTCCTAGTGATTCCTTGTGAATTAAATTGTCCTAATTGAAACAGTGTGTGTGTGTTTCATTGTGTTCTCGCCTTCGGACCTTGAAATCCTGTTCATGGTCCTTCGAGCCGGATTGGCGTGAAGGTGTTTTTGTTAGTCATCGGTGGTGGTGGTGATTAGCACCCCGCAACGTCAGTACTGGGCAGTGGATTGCTGTCCAGAGCATCCCTACAGCGAGGCGTCAGCGGTGACGTCATCAAAGCAGAGGAACCGGCTGGGTGCCGGAGGAGCGACGTTGTGTGGAGGAACCTGGCAGAAGAGTTCGCGGAGCGGCCACCAGAGGGCGCAACAAGTGCGGCGTGAGACGTCGAGTATCAGTGTCAGTGAGTGTATAGTGGAGAAATCGTGAGTACATTTTCGACCTTATTAATAGGAAGAATTTAACTTCAACAATTTCAAGAAAGTGCATAGAAATTTGAACCTTAAATTCACTAGATAAAAAACTTAGTAGTTGGTAATATTAGTTTGGACTTGTACTAATTTTAAGCAAAAAGTGGTTCAGACGGGGAATCCATGCCCGATTTTACTCAGAAATACAAGTTTATAAGACTTGTAAAATTTTAAAAGTTATCTGGGACTTAGAAAAATATCGTCGTGCTTCAAAGAAACTTAGAATTTATTGTGGTGGTTGAATGTGTTTACTGGACAATAAGTTTATTTGTTGTAGTAGTATCTAGTTGCAAAAAATTGTGTATTTTATATTTGTGACATAACCTACTTGTGTTTTTTTTTTAAATTAAGAATGGAGTCGCTTATCGACATTCAGGAAGATATTAAAGCTAAAATACTCAAGGCAAAATCTAACTTAAAAAAAAGTCCTAAAGAGCGTCTAACTGTTTGTTATATAGAAACTAGGATTGAAAACTTAGAACAGCAATGGCAATTATTCTACAAAACACATGTAAAAATAATTAGTGAGGTAAAAAAGTCTGATTTATTAAGTTCAAATTATCACAAGAATGGCTTATATGAGGAGGTCGAAGACTTTTATATAGAGTTTAAAAGCGAGCTGAAAGAAATATTAAACAATATGAAAATGTCTAGTGAAACGTGTAATGTTAGTCCAGGAGTTAGCAGTAGTACAGGATTTAGAAACTTTAAGTTACCTGAGGTTAAGATACCTGTGTTCTCTGGAAATTATAGTGAGTGGCAGACGTTTAGGGATTTATTTGGAGGGTTAATACACAATAATAAAACTCTAGACGATGCGCAAAAATTATATTACCTAAAAGGGTACTTAACTGGAGATGCAGAGCACCTATTAAGGAACATTAATGTAACATCAGATAATTATATGGCTAGTTGGGAAAAATTAGAGGCAATGTACAACAATAAAAGATTTTTAGCGAATGGAATTTTAAAACGTTTATTTAATCAAAAGGGTTTAACAGTAGAATCAGCCACTGAAATAAAAAGATTACTTAGCACCACATCTGATTGTTTAGGCTCAATCAAAAATTTAGGGATAGATGTTACTTCTTGGGATATCCTAATAATACATATTGTTAGTGCCAAATTGGATAAGGACACCAGGAGAGCCTGGGAATTAAAGGTAGCTTCGGATGCAACAGATGATTTGCCTACTTTTACCCAATTTACAGATTTTTTAACTGGTCGCTTTCGAGGTTTAGAAAATTTAGAAAATAAACCTCATGTTCAAAAGAGTTCGCAATCATTCCATGTGGTAGAGAAAGGAAAAGCGGAGTTATCTTGCCCTTTTTGTTCTGCCGCTCATAAGGTAACTGCTTGTAAAGGTTTTGCTAAAGAAAATAACGATACTCGACGTGATTTCGCACAGAAAAATGGGCTATGTTTCATTTGTTTGGGTAGTAACCACTCTGCCAGATTTTTTAGAAACACCGTCAAATGCCATTTATGTAAAAGACGCCACCATACTTTACTCCACCCTAGCGGTGGTTCTGGGTCTGTTGGTGAGGACAATGGCGTTGTTCGGAAGGAAGCAGCGGCAGCTGCTACTAGGGATAGTACCTCAATGGAGGAAACTCAAAAGGCCGCTATACATGCGGAGGGATCTACTAAGCCAATAGTTTCATGCCTTTCGACAGGGAATTGTAAGGATACGGTTTTAATACCTACGGCTTTAGTAAAAGCAAAGTCAAAGGATGGAACATATCGGGTGGTTCGCGCATTAGTAGATCAAGGGTCACAAGGATCCTTCATCACTGAGTCAATGGCTCAATATTTAGGGTTAAAGAAAACTTTAACAAAACACCGTGTTACAGGTGTAGGTGGTAATAAAACAGTTATGTCTAATTCTTCAGTAGTTGTTGATATACGGTCTCGAATGAATCCAGATTACAGCGTTCAAGTAAATGCATACGTTTTGAAGTCCATCACATCCCTTCTCCCAGTTGTGACAGCAACCAGGGTAGAATGGGTAAAGTTGAGTGAAGACGATTTGGCAGATCCTGAGTATCACAGGCCTAATAAAATTGACGTTTTACTAGGTGCAGAGATATTCAGCCAAATTATCCAAGATGGAATCAAAAAGAGTACCAGTGGATCGCTCGTAGCACAACAAACAGAATTCGGATGGATTCTTTCGGGTGTTGTCGGTACAGAAAATTCGTCCGACATCAATTCATATCCTTGTATCACTGTCATGCATTCCAATGTTCAGGCTGATGACTTCTTGCGTAAATTTTGGGAGCTAGAAGCGGAGCCATCGGGAACTGAAAAAATATTTAGTAAAGAGGAAGCGGAATGTGAGAATATTTTTACAAATACCACAAAGCGAGACGAAACCGGGCGTTATCTTGTAAGGTTGCCGTTCCGGGATGGTAACCAAAGTTGTAAGAATGGTGAATCTAGGTTCATATCTGAAAAAAGGTTAAAGAGCTTAGAATTTAAACTTTCAAAGAATCACAAATTAAAGGCGGATTACACTGCGGTGATGCAGGAGTATATAGAACTTAACCATATGGTAAAAGTATCTCCAGAAGAAAGGAATAAAGGGTTGTACTTACCTCATCACGCAATACTCCGGGAAGATAAGCTGACAACTAAGGTGCGCGTGGTATTTGACGCTTCCTGCAAGGGGATAAATGGGGTATCGTTAAACGATGACTTGATGGTTGGCCCGACATTGCAAGCAGAATTACGACATACGGTTATGCGTTGGAGAACACATCCAATTTGTATAGGGGCTGATATAATTAAAATGTATAGACAAGTTCTTGTCAATAGAGATGATACAATGTTTCAAAGGGTTCTTTGGAGGGATAGTCCTGAAAAAGAAATTGAAGAATTTGAGTTAGTGACGGTTACATTTGGTACTTCATCGGCGCCTTTTCTAGCAGTGCGTTCTTTACATCAGGTTGCCTATGATGAAGGGAAGGATCATCCATTAGCAGCAAAAATCATTCTTAATGACTTCTACATGGATGATTTAATGACAGGGGCAGAAAGTGTAGAGGAAGGATATAAAATTCATACAGAAATAAGTAATATTCTAGCTAAAGGGGGATTTCCATTGCAAAAATGGATAAGTAACAGCGAAGAATTACTACATAAGATAAGAGAAAGCAAAAGGGATAAGGCTGAGGAAGTAAAAATAAAAATAGATAATATTACAAAAATACTCGGACTTACCTGGGATCCTCGCGCTGATGTTTTCCAGTACTCTGTAGAACTGCCTGTCCCGACGGAACCTGTAAGTAAAAGGAAAATTATATCGGATATTTCTAGGCTTTTCGACCCGTTAGGTTGGTTGGCACCTAGTATAATTTTAGCTAAAATTTTTATACAAAAGCTTTGGTTAGCAGGTATAGGTTGGGACGAAGAATTGCCCAGTCGTTTATTAAAAGAATGGATTACTTACCGTAAGGATTTATCTTCTTTAGTGAATGTTAAAATCCCACGTTGGCTTAACACAAAATCCAGCAATGTAAAGACGGAGCTACACGGTTTTTCGGATGCCTCAAAAATGGCCTTCGCTGCAGTGGTATACGTCAGAGTTATAGATGTAGAGGGTAACGTAAAGGTGGCGTTGGTTACCTCAAAAACCAAAGTGTCTCCCATCAAACAGGTGTCAATACCTAGATTGGAACTCTGTGGAGCTGTTTTATTAGCCAAGTTGATGGTGGACGTTGCTAACACTCTAGATGTAAATGTATTAGATGTGCACGCTTGGACGGATTCTGAAGTTGTTCTCGCATGGCTTAATAGTCATCCAAGTCGTTGGAAAACGTTTGTGGCCAATCGCGTTGCAGAAATCTTAAACACATTGGATACACAATATTGGTCATACGTTCCATCCAAACAAAATCCAGCGGATTGTGCCTCTCGCGGCGTGGCTCCAGGGGAACTAGGCAATACTGCGATATGGTTTAATGGACCAGAGTTCTTAAGGCAATCAGTGATAGAATATAGAAAACCTAAACACTTGATAACTAAATTGGAAGAAGTGAAGGTCCATTCGGGGATCCTTGACATTTCCTTATGGGACAGATTTTCATCGCTTTCAAGGATGATCAGAGTAGTAGCCTACTGTAGGAAGTTTTTGCACTTAAGAATCAATTGTGCTCACAAGGAAAGAAATAAACAGTTGTCTACAACAGAACTCGAAGAGGCGATGGAAGTATGTATTAGAGCGAGTCAAGAAGAAGAACTACAAGAAGAAATACAAGAACTGAAGAAGACGGGATCTTTAGGAAAAAAGGGAAGAAAGTACAAATCGTTAAACTTATTTTTGGACTCAAAGGGAGTAATTAGAGTGGGAGGTAGATTAGAGATGTCTCAGTTGAGTTATGATCGCAAACATCCAATACTTATACCTAAAGACGCCTTCCTCACGAAGCTTCTCATAAGCGAGGCGCATCAAAAAACGATGCATGGGGGGCCTCAAGCTATGATCGCTTACTTGAGATCGCGGTATTGGGTTGTAGGGATTAAACCTTTAGTAAAGGCCTATTTTAGAAAATGCGTTACTTGCATTAGGTATACTAATAAAACCAGAAGCCAACTAATGGGACAGCTACCATCTCCTCGTGTTACACCAAATAAAGCTTTTTTGTACAGTGGCGTCGATTACGCTGGCCCGATAAACGTCAGAGTGTCTAAAGGACGCGGTAACAAGTCGTACAAGGGGTACATAGCGCTCTTCATCTGTCTATCTACGCGAGCGATTCATATCGAGGCAGTTAGTGACCTAACGTCCAAAGGTTTCTTGGCCGCTTTTAAGAGGTTCGTGGCGAGGCGTGGAAATTGTGCAGAACTACACAGTGACAACGGCACAAATTTTGTTGGCGCTGCGCGAGAGCTGCAGGAATTATTTAATGAAGAAAAATCAAAATTTATTCCCGAATTGGTCGAGTCCTTGGCAAATAATGGTACAAAGTGGAACTTTATTCCACCTCACGCTCCAAACTTCGGCGGTCTATGGGAGGCAGGAGTAAAGTCCACAAAATACCATCTCAGAAGGGTTATAGGGAACTCCACATTAACGTTCGAGGAACTAACGACGGTGTTGGCACAAATTGAGGCGTGCCTCAACTCGAGACCACTTTCCTGTGTGGATCAAAATGAGTTATCGGTGTTAACTCCGGGCCATTTTCTGGTTGGGGAACCACTCGTCCTTGTACCTGATTTGAATTTCGAAAAGGCTAACATTTCTAGTCTCAGACGGTGGCAACTTACCCAAAGAATGTTACAGGACTATTGGCGGCAGTGGTCACAAGATTACTTAAATCAATTTTTACAACGCCATAAGTGGGCTCATAAAAATCCAGAACCAGGCATAGGTGGCATAGTTCTGATAAAGGAGGATGATTTACCTCCTGGCAAGTGGTTGCTGGGGAAAATTGAGTTAAAACACCCTGGCCCTGACGGAATCACTCGAGTCGTTACTATTAGAACTAAAAATTCCCTGATAAAGAGACCTATTACTAAATTGGCTATTCTTCCTGTAGCAACTTAACTTTGTGTTAGTAAGGTATAAATTAAGAATGTGTATTTTTTTTCATAATTGCTGTATGCATGTAATTATGAAATTTTAAGTTAGTTAAGTTTAAGTTAAAGGTTATTGTTATATTAAACCTATGTATCTGTGCACCCCATATTGCTAGACGTGTTGCATGGTGGGCGGTTTAGATTATGAGAAGGACATTCTAAAATAAAGTCCTTGGTGGGCGGTATGTCTAATATTTCATATGTGCGAAAGTTTACCTGACGCTTCCCTAGATGGCGTTGGGATCGAAATAGATCGCGCTATGGTTTCGTTACCGAGCAAACCATATAGTTTTTAAGATTATATTTTTTGTCGTCGATTCCTAGTGATTCCTTGTGAATTAAATTGTCCTAATTGAAACAGTGTGTGTGTGTTTCATTGTGTTCTCGCCTTCGGACCTTGAAATCCTGTTCAGTTATTTTTCTATTCTATTCGTGTTATCTTATATCTTTTTGTTTGCATGTGTTTCTGTGAGAAATACAATATTCAGTTTTTTTTTTACGTTTCGCCCATGCACTAAGGGGGGCGAGCCTATTGACCTCAGTCAGGCACAAATCCGGGCCAAAATAAATTAAAAAATTAAAAAAAAACTCGCTCTGAAAGGAACGTTTCACGCTTCGTTTTTTACTTAGACGGGAAATTAGATCAGGAAAAGATTGATTTTATTGATCTCGTGACAAGAAGCCTATTAAGGTCGTCAATACATTCAGTGTTTCTTTATTATTTATAACTGTTTAGCATGAACTGACCACTATATCCTGATTCTGTGAGCCTATTCTTGTAGAGGTACACCATGTCTCGGAATTAAGGCACACCACCAAACTCCCCAATTAATATTTTGGGTCTGCCACCCAAAATATCGGACATCGACGCAAAAACTGTTACCATGGATTCTTGATTTTTCGTCGGTTATAAAAAGAAATCTGCTGTTTCATAAAAAAATGCAATACCTACGCGGTCAAAAGGTATACAACAACAGATTTAAAAAAAAAAAAATACGAGAAATTTCAACGCAGGGCATTTCAGAATCATATTGTACTGACATATAATTGACTTTTAATTTAACATACAATGCGACATGTAATCTGACATATATAATACCTAATGAATAATTTGTAAATAATAAGAACAAACCACAATTTTTCAAATAACTGTATATTTAAAAAATTTCAATGTACCGGATTATTATTATTATTGTTGTATTTTAAATTATTTAATTGTTCTTCTGTAACGTACCTATTATGAATTTTGTATGCCTCAATGGCGAGACATAGCAGACTTATATGTATAACTGTATTGTAACATCTTACTTTACCTATGTTCTACAATAAATTAATTTGAATACAATAAATTAATTTGAATACAATAAATTAATTTGAATCCATGGTAACAGTTTTCGCGTCGATGTCCCTGCCACCTTGTATTATGTTATAATCATATTACATAAACTGAATTTTAACTATTGTATAAAACATTGTTTATTTATTAATTGTGGTCACATTCCAAATCTACGCAAACACACAGTCGCACATGTATAAGTATCTAGCGTAGTAGGAACTTCGTCAATTTTGGTTTGTTTAGATTGTACAGCCGAAGTGTGACTGTAATTTACGTAGTTTTATTTATTTTTGGGTAAAAAAATTACCTATAATTATAAAAAATTACATTCTGAACAAACTACTTTCATCATACGCGGTTTCCGAATTGAGAATTTGAATTTGAGAACATGTCAAACTCTACATACTTTTTTAGCATCACTGGAAGACCCCGAAATCAAAACTTTCTATAAGTACCTACATGCCAAGTGCATGTCGGACTACGCTGGGATGAATTTAATCCCTAGAACACACTTAACGTTGTAGTTGAAAAACATGTTCTCCCATAAATTCCAACTGCAACTGTAAGTTTGTATACACAATATTGAGATTTACCATGTTATTATATATCATAGACTTCTTATAGGTTTTCCTGTGATCTATGAGTAAAGAACCATTCGCTGATTTTTTTTCAACATTTTGGGCTCAGTATTTTCGGAGATAAGGGGGTGAATGGTAAATTTTCATACATTTTCTTAAATATCTTTATAAATATTTATTTTAGAATCATGAAAGAAATATAATATTTGAGATCCTCGCCATGAGGCCTTTCATTTGATATGACACACACGTTACAGTTTGCAAAACCTTTAATTAATTTTTTTCCATAAATGACCCCCCCCCCATATTCAAAATACATTAATTTCCGTTACACGTTCGAGTTTGGGTCACAGAAACACATGTGTACCAAATTTCAACTTTATTTTTTTATTTATTTAAAAACACATACAACTATCATCACAGGCTTACCTAATACAATAGTGTAGTTATAGTATGATAGCTTACAGTTACACTTAAAATTATATTATTAATAGCTTTTAGAAAAGCAAAATGTGGCCCGTGTGAATTCACTCAGAGTACAATTGAAGCAGTCAATCTGTTGTGACACCATATTGAGTGTATGCAGGGCACGCGTCAGCTGCGCGTGCTGCAGCAGTTTGGTGCGAGCAGGCGGCACCCATAGCAGCGGCGGTCGCCTCCGTCGCCCCATGTACCCATCAGGTACACACAACCCAACCGTGCGTAGAACGCCTGGGTTGTGAATTTTACCATGCATAATCTTAAATAAGTAAGTGGCGAGAGCTACTTCCCTTCTTACTTCCAGTTTACTATAGCCTACCATGCGCAGCACAAATAGAGTAGGATACAACAGTGGATACCCTGGATACACACCATACTGCTTTAGGTAAAGGAATCTCACAAATTTGTTCTAGATCCGTTCTAGCATTAGTTTGTACTTGGCTTCATGTGGCGACCAGACGACAGCATTGCATTCCAAATGACTTTTTACAAGCGCTTCGTACAATGATCTCAGAGCACTGATGTTCGTGAACTGATTTCCTAGTCGCAAGACCAACCCTAAATTGCGGTATGCTTACGGAAATTTAAATCAGTTGTAAAGCGCACGCCTAAGTCTGTAACCTCTGAGACACGTTGCAGTCGGATTCCATCCATGCAATAATGATAATGACTTGGGTCGCGCGCACGGGTAACTGATAACACCCAAGTTTTGCTACGACTCCACTCTACTACCCCATTAATATCCTGCTGCAGTATATCATGATCAGTTCCCTGTTTTATTTGAAGAACTAATTTCAAGTCGTCAGCAAATAACAATGGTATGGATTTATTGACTACTCTCGGCAGGTCATTAACTGTTAAAATGAAGAGTAAAGGCCCTAAATTACTGCCCTGACTGACTCCTGATGTCGTAAAATAGGGCTCAGAGAGCTGCCCACTACAGTCGACGTACTGACAACTTAATCGGTCCATTCGATTCGGAGCAAATTGGCTGTGACCGAAGAACAGACGGTCACCCAGCCAGCCAGCCAGACACACGAGTGATCCTGTAAGGATATCGTTTTTTCCTTTTGAGGTACGGAACCGTAAAACCATCAGAAATTTTGAATATCGCGGGCTTCATTGAAGTTATCACGTTAAGTAATGCTGATTAATGTTGGGTTGGGATTATATCCAAGTTATGAATGCTTGGAAACATGCTGGTCCAGCTCCATAGGATAATCTAAAATCTAGACAAAATCAAACTGGTTGCTAATTTAAGTTGTTTAAATTATTATATGACATTGATTTTACATTCTGTGATTACTTCCTCACACACTGACTTATTAATTGTAACTTTTTTGGAAAATCGTCTACTTTAACAATGTTTGTAAATATGTGAGAACCATGTATCTATCACATAAGTAATTAATTTATCTGTTGTTGCTTTCTTTTTAAAATGATTTTTACCTGTTGTGGTAATTTAATTTTTAATTTTTAGATGCATCGTCTTCACATTATATAATTATATAACTAATGTACCTACATATACATAATATTGTAAAACATTTTAAAAGAGTAACGGTGGAGTTTCTTGCCCATTCTTCTCCATACGAAAACTACCTTTTGGAAGGGGTGACTAGAATCAATTAAATTTTTTGGAATATTTGACGTTCAAAACTGCCTTGCAACTATTTGAAATAAATGATTTGACTTTGACTTTACTGATTTTTCTATTGCATGTCTCAAGGCCTCCAAGTTTTTCCTCGGGTTTCCTTGGAAGTCTCTATTCTTAGCATAGGCACCTCCGCGTCTACTATGTAATTACTTATATGTTGTATTTATAATAGATTATCTGCAATATTTTCCTTGTAAACTTGCCGTCTTTAAGATTCTTAGTTGATGCCATGAGGAAGGGACTCTTTATTTTATTTATGATGCTACCGGCGGATGACGGAAAACGGAAATGGGATAGGCTGTTGTCGATTTCTGTAATTCCAAATGTCCTAAACTTAATCTATCAATCTGCCTAGCCTTTTCCCAACTATGTTGGTGTCAGCTTCCAGTCTAACTGGATGCAGCTGAATAACAGTATGTTAAGATTGTCACCCATCCACGGACTGACCGCGGCAAGCGTAGCTAAAATAACTTAGCCACGAGCCCCTCCTAAACTTAATCTACAAGGTGGCAGGGACATCGACGCGAAAACTGATATATATATACGGATTCAGTATATTCTGAACGCCCCTGCGTCGAAAAATGTCGGTTTTTTTTTATTTTTTTTTATCAGATTTCACGTCTATGTCCCTGTATACGCATATTATAAATTCGCTTTTCGTGTCTGTCTGAGCGACCACTTATATGTTCGAAACTACACAATGGATTTTGATGCGGTTTTCACCATAATTTAGGAAATTGACTTATTGGTGATTTGCCCGAATTTACTCGCCGGAAACGGCGAATCGACACTTTTAAATAATATTATTATTTCCTGAGGCGATTCGCACGAAGTTAATTTATTTGTTGGCGAAACGATTTCTAGAGTTGTCGACCCGCTTACGAGTAAATTAACTTCGTGCGAATCACCAATAGAAAAAAGAAAAGAAAAAAAATACTGGTGAATGAGCCAGTATATTTGTTCCAGAAGATTTATGTGTATAATTCACTAATATTTAACTTAGATAAGGCACATCTCTGTTTTGACATGTCGTCACATTATAGTAGCTAGCAACCATGCGAAGTAAGGGCCGGTCAGTAGTAAAAATAATAATAAAATCACTATTATGCATTTTAACGTTGCTACACAGCAACGCGATCATTGTTGATTGAGATCATCACTGATTGAGAGCAGTGGTGGCACAGTGGTAGCGGCCCTGACTTACGAGTGGGTTCGCACCCAGGCAGACACTTTACTCTGTGTAATTTATTTCATTACCACTGCTCTCAAAACGGTGAAGGAAAACATCGAAACCGGCATGCCCTAAAACTAAAAATTCGAATACATGTGACATCTACCAACCCGCACTGGGCCCGCGTGGTGGATTACGGCTCACTCCCTCTCACAGGGAGGAGGCCTGTGGGAACATTTTATAGGCTGACTATGAAGTGTTGATTGACAAAAAATCGAGGAAATAAACTTAGGTACTTATACATCACATATTCATGATGATGTGTGTATTCGAAGACACTCATCATTATCGTAAATTGCTAAATCATTTAAGATAAGATTGTTGCACAATGATAAACGTGATTTAAGTGCGAAAGTCACGTCATCTTTTAACTAAAAGTTTTATCTCGGGTTTTGTTGGCCAGTTCACCGTTCTTTATTGGGTGACACCCAGTTTGTGAAAGATCATTTAGGATTGAGTATCGATGAAGTGTATTTTTTGATAAACAAAAAGAAAGAAATAAAAATGTTTAGTGTGTACAAACAAAATAAAGAAAATTTCAAAATTTAAAACGAATCATTTTATATTATAACTTACCTTGCAAATACTTTTTAGCTGTCGGAAGAATAGTGGTCGTCTAACAAAATTTTCGGGTTTTGGATATGTGAACAGCCTTTAGAGGACTCTTTTGATAATATTGATTATCGATTCGGCACGGAAGCGTATCGAACGGTTATTAATAGCTATGCAGATACGATAATTTGATTGATTAATGCACACAAAAAAACTGCATATCCATACATTTTGATCGTGTTTAGATAATGCACTTTTGTAAGGAACTACTGTTTTTTTTTTTTGAACCAACCAATTTTAACACGTGGTGGTAAAAGTTTTCTTTACGATGTCCCTTCCACCGGCACCGTGTATAGTAAGACTTCTGACCTATATTTTCCCATAAAATTGTACATTTTCTATTATAATATTATGTAGACTGTAAAATTAACAATTTCATAGTGACCCAAGAATAATTAATTAAAGTGACAGTCGAACAAAGTGTACATAGTTTAGCCTAGTCTTATTGTATTGTCTGTGGTTTTCCATAGCAGTTTACTGGGTCTTAATTTGTTTTTCTACTTTGACCGGGTTAACGTTAATACTCGTAATGATACATAGTAAATATATATTACTTCACTTCTTCTTATTTTCTTTTATTTGTTAAAATACTGGTATTCAGCTGCATACGGTTAGACTGGAAGCCGAGCCCAACTTAGTTGGGAAAACGCTAGGCAGATTGATTGATTGACATATTAGATATTATATTATTATTATACATTTATTACCAACGCGACGGCACGACGCGACTCGAACAATACAATTTCTAAGAAAACTTCACGGCATTGTCGCGCGGCGCTGTCGCGTCGCGCTAGTCTGCACGAAGCTTCATATGAAAGTACAAATTGTTATTGGGTTTTTCTATCTGGAATTTCTCAGTACCATCCCGGAGTCTGGATTTGTGCCCGGTTGATGGCAATAGGCTCGCCCCCTATTACATGGGACTTAAATATAACTGGCGAAATGTGGGTGTACTATAGGTGCACCACTGCCAACCCTTCGGGGAAACACGGCGTGATGTAGGTAATGTAATATGAAAGTATTATAAAAGCGAAAGTAATTTTGCCTGTGTTACCTTTGCACGCCTAAACCACTGATGACAGATAGGTCTGGAAGCCTGGAGAAGGACACAGGCTACATTTAGGGTTGCCAATTTTATTTAGAAGATATAAAGTATTTCTGATTTTAAAGGGGGTAATTATAGAGTATAGACTTATCAATCAATCTGCCTAGCCTTTTCCCAACTATATTGGGGTCAGCTTCCAGTCTAATCGAATGCAACTGAATACCAGTATTTTACATGCAGCGACTGCTTATCTGACCTCCACAACTCAGTAACTGGGAAATACGATACCCCTTCCCTTGGTAAGACTGGTATATACATAGACTAGTAGTGTACGTAGACTTATAAGAAAGAGTATACTTTATGTTATTTTTATAACAGAATTTTCCTTATTTTTTGCGGGTAATAACAATTTTTTACAATATAAATTACAAACGAAATCGGAGGCAACAGCTAGATTTTTATAAGGAAATTGCTGTGATGCAAGGATACAAAAATACTGCCAATCACCGTCCTTTTTTGGCTTCGCCGCGGTCGGGTAAAAAATAACACATCATTCTACATATTAGTTTATAAATATTCTGAATCATGATGCTATACTCTAACCTGTTTATTCAACCTATAACACATTATAGGTGGGGAAGTGTCCCAGCGGTGGCTGTGGCCACACTTCCTCATTTCGACAGGGAGTGTGTGTAATCTACCACGCGGGCAAAGTGCGGGTTGGTAGATGTCACATATCTTCGAATTTTTGGTTCTAGGACATGCCGGTTTCCTCACGATGTTTTCCTTCACCGTTTTGAGAGCAGTGGCGATGAAATTATTTACACAAAGTAAAACGCTTACTTGGGACCGAATCCACAACCTACAACTCGTAAGTCGGAGTCGTAACAACACGGGGGCACTACTGTTCTTAGTTATATTTACTGTAGGTACATGCTAATTTGGAATTTATCTCAATAAACTTGACATATTTACTTATGAAAATGTTTACTTTTCAGATTCTTTAAAAGGAAACCCGCTAAGCGTTTTTTTCCTTTAAAATTTTGCTGAAGGATGACACAGCGTTTTTTTTTTTATCTTATCTTTGATCTGAGATATTATTGCGCAATATTTTGAAATATTAGTGATGTTGACTAGCAACGAAGGTTTGACTTTATAAACAGTCATCTTCTTGAATTTTCGCAAGTTAAAATTTTCAACTTCCGTCTAATGTAATTGAAGTTGCTTCCTTCGCGATCCGTCGATAAATGACAGACACAATTCCAATTATCAGAATTCGGGATGCTTCTTTTGCATCATCTATACATATTATATCTAAATTAAAATTGTTTTCCGTGTCTGTCTGTGTGCCCGCGTTGTTATTCTCTCTAAACTATGGAATGGATTTTCATGTGCTTTTCACAATCCTTTAGAGAAGTTGTTCTGGAAGGTTTATGTGTAATTTTTTATTAAGTTATGGCCCAGCTCTTGACCTCGCTCTTGCCTGATGGAAAGCGATGAATGAGGTCTACGAATCGAATGAGCAAGCCCAGAAGATGCCTGTTCACTTTTGCTTTGAAGACTGACGGGTTGTACGTGGAAGCGAACACAGACGCTGGCATAGAGTTCCACTCTTTGGCCGTGCGCATCATAAATGTGGAGAAGCGATGAGTACGACTAGTCGGTATCTATAAAATTAATATACCTATATAATTTAACTTAGAAATTGTATCTGTCTATCATGTACGAGTTTTACAACATGTAAAAAACCCTGTCCGATTCGTGAGGGTTTTGTTAGGTATCTTACTGAGGGTCTATTTATGAGTTAAATTCCATGAAAAAATAAAAATAAACAGGAAAAAGAAATCGCTTTTTCGCGGATTTTTATATGGGGAGCGGGCGGCCGTCGTTTAGCAGGTGTCTACAAGCCATAAATTATGTCCCCTGTTAAAAAAAATAGTTTTTTTAAATGGATTTGGGGTAATTTTGGTACTAAAAATGAGAATTTCAACAAGCAAAAACTTTTTTTTTTTGTAAAACAAATTTATTAAAAAACTACTTTTTGGCAATGTTATTGCAGTACTTAATGCCCCTTTCGGATCGGACAGGGTTTTTTTTACATATTGTATAATAACTATATCTATCTTAGAAATCTCGATGTTTTGACTTGTACTCACATCAGTACAATGGACCCGTATGAAGCAAGGGCAGCTCGCTAGTCTACTATGAAACATCAAGCAAGTCTTAAGATCGTACCCCATCCAGTGCAGTATCAGGCAACCGGCAGTATGAGATAATTGTATTATAAAAACACAGTAAACAACATCTTTAATACTGATTTAGATGATGTTAATCAATCAGATAGACACTAAGCTAAAAATATCTAATTATAAAGTAGCCTCGTCATTGCGCGAGCGCAGGTAGTGATTCAATTTGTGTGATGACCATTATTAGAGTCAATGTATTCATTGTTGGTCAAGTCACTGTACGTATGGGTATTCTGCTTAGGTATTCTGTAATATGCTCCTTGTCTATGCATTGATGCAAAGAATAAACAATCTTTTGTTTTTTTTATAGTTTTGCGCATTGTCATGCACAAGCACAAGCGCAACTCCAAACAGAGTCTTTATTGTCACCGAACTCAGATTTTTCTGCAATCATTCAGAGGATGCAGACCAAGGTAAAAGAAGGAGTTACCACCTCTGTGACTCAAGAGTTACAATGGTGGGTAAAAAACGTAGGCAAACGTGCAAGAACAATGGACAACCCCAAAATTACCCATTTTCTCACCACAGACGCGGCGGACGCGGGCTGGGGAGCACACCGAACAACATCATGTTGTTGCAAATGGAATCGCCGCCAATAAAAATGGCATTCCCATGTGAAGGAGATGTTTGCAGTGTATGCAGCCTTTGTGAGACAAGGTGCATACATGAAGGATGCACACCATTCATGTGTGAAATAAATTGTATTTATCAAAACGTTAAAAGTGTTGGAACATTAATGAAGATTTTTTTTTTTTTTTATTCTTGCCAATTTTCCCAAAAGTCTGACAACCAGTCTTACCAAGGGGTATCGTATTATGACCCAGTAACTGGGTTGTGGAGGTCAGATAGGCAGCCGCTCCATGTAAAATACTGGTATTCAGCTGCATCCGGTTAGAGTGGAAGCCGACCCCAATATAGTTGGAAAACGGCTAAGTAGATGATGACTTTCTTGCATTTTTTTTAGTTTTTATGATTATTCGATGATCCCTGTTTTAAAATGATATGTTCGTAATTAATCGTTGTCCCTCGGGACTGGTAACAGTATAGTAGGTAATAACGAAAGTTTAAAGAGGAAAACTGTTTCAGAATTTGACATGGGGTTCCCCCCGGGAAGGAGAATGAAATAAGTAATATGATTATCTACTGTATATTAGTCAACTCTGTTTTCAATGGAATTATGGCGAGAATAATTATATTAATGGGTTTTATGAGCTGTTGAAAGATAGGGTGGGGGAAAACTAAGTATTACCTCAAATTTTCCGCATTCCTTTAGAAGCATCGCAATAATGTTAAGAAATGTCTAAATTCATTTTTGGATTAGTTTACTAAGTCTTCCTTTGAGCATAACCAGAATTTATTTTCTTGCATCTTGTTAAACTTGGTACCATTTTCCCAGATTTCAAAATTATTATTTATAAAAAATAAAAAAATAAAATCCTTATATTTGCCCAGTTTTGGGAAAGCTATAATTTTCTCCCTATAATTAGGTGGTCTCCTATCAGCCACTCCGGAATTTCTGTGAAGAAAATTTTCCGAAATACTAAAGAGCATACAATAGATATAACTTCCATCTAACTTCTGCGGCAGTAGTGCCATCTGTGCGCAGGTGACCGAATCATACGTTTTTTCCGTCTGCGATATGGTTTCTTGCCTTTTCTTTAGAGGTCGCTGAGTTAACGATCGGTAAAACCATCGAAATAGTAGGTAAGTTTGAATTAATTTTAGGTCCTAGTGGGTTTTCGTTCTTAGGTCCTCTCAGTTACTTGTAGGATTGTCGCATAGAATAAACAATAAGTACCTGAGTAGGTACTTACCTACATTATTTATCGAGTTTGATCTAAATTTGGGGCTCGTTTTCGGAGGAAAGTATTTGGGGGAATCTATCGTCTTTCAAAAATCCAACAATAGGAGGTATGACCATTCCCGTCCACTATAAACAATTGAGTAAAGAAGTCATATAAGTAAATTACAATAATGTTGATAGACAAGAAGAGGCTATTTATGTTAAGCGCCCAATTTACCTAGATACGTGGTGGATACTGGAACTAAAATGATCTACTCATGGACCATATTGTTGCGCACTGCCGTGCTGCGTTGTTTAGGAGTGTCAAGTTACAATGGTCTTTATGTACGATCTTTAGTGCATGCTGCATAATAAATATCTTGTATTGAATGAACTTTGACCGCGGCAAAGAATATTAAGTTTTTATTTAGATTGATATTGATGTCTGAGATCAATTGTGCCATAAGACTCCGGGCTGCTACTGAGAAATTTCCAGATGGAGAAATCCAATAACAATTTGCGAAAGCTAAGTTTCCTAAAACATATGTTCTGCTAAAATAATCGTTTTCTTAAGCTCTATAAAACCAGCTTAATTTCTACTATTGGATAAGGAATTACTTTTTGAACTCTCAATTTTAATGAAAATAACTACCTACCGGTAGTTGCGTTCGGGTTCAGAGGGGAAAAAGTGGGTGAAATAGGTTAGGTTAGGTTAGGTTAGAACTGTGACCAACCGCGCGCGAGCCGGGCGAGCGCTACTTCCAAGTTGCTCGCAGATTTTTTTTCATCATTTTCTAATCTGTGTTTTGGGATAAAAATGACTAACTGTAGTTTTCGTTAAAACGCAAATTAAGCTGGTGGAAAAATATTACGTCAGCAAATGCTGTATTGGTTTTTCGGAATTTTCAGTATTTTATTCGTTCGTTTCTTTATTTGCATTCGCATAAGTATAAGTTGTCGGAAAATTTGTATTTAAAGCAGTCAATTTCATATTTTCAGTATGCCCGTATTTTTTTTTTCGGAGCTTTTTTTACTGATTAAATTAATAGAATCCGGCTAACTATATATTTTACGATTAGATATCTATAATAGGACGTTAAGTATTCGTTTATTAATACTAGAAAAATAACTTTAATACTTTAAAATAATTTACATTTAATATCCGTAGCTTCTGCACAAAAAGAAAAAAATATGTCCATTTTGCATCATAAATCAGACCAAATAAAAAACCGAGACAGAGCGCTGTCAGTGAAGTGAAGCCGGTTTCGTAAATATGTGTGTTCTTTGTGTGGTGGAGTTTGATTGTAGTGTCATTGTGAATGGTTGTAAATGTGTGCGTGTGAGCGTGTAGGCACAGAGCGGCGGTGTAGTTTTGGCATGCTTCACAGTTCACTGTATTGTTCGCAGCGCTCTGCCTTGGTTTCTTTATTTGGTCTGAGGTACATAATGTACAATGTCGGCAAATCTAATGAGTCGTGAATAAGTAAATAACTAAATACCTTCGAAATGTTTGACTTTAGTAAATATTGAAATAATATAGGAAATGACAATTTGATAAGAACCAATCAAATCAATTCATCATCTGCCGAGCCTTTTATGTGTGGGCAGCTTTCGGTCTAACCGAATGCAGCTGAATACCAGTACCTATTTTACATGGAGCGACTGCCTAGCTAATCTCCACTACACATTTACTGGGTAATATGATACCCCATGCATGGCAAGACTGGATATTAAACTTTCGGGCTTCCGACTACCCGTTACGACTGTTAAAGATCTAAAAATGACAGCCGGGACCAACGGCTTATTATACAATGTCGCCCATGGGCAAGTGCCCGTCCGTATTTTTCTGAATAGTCATGAAAAATTATCGAAAATTAACTATATAAGGAGGGATCTTTGATATTTTTCATGTTATTAAATTTTTAATTTTTTTATTAGCGTTTGCCATATCTCCTATGTTATTGGCTCGATTTGATTTCTGTTTATTATTTCTAAAAGCTTATGACTTATTTTATCGGATTAACTAATATTTTTTATTAAAATTTGTCGACAATGAAAAAAAAAACGGAGGTGAAGACATTTTTTCTAAAAAAAAACAGTTTTTTTTTTTTAAACACAAGTGTAAGTCCATAAAATGATAGCAGGATATTGAAAAAAAAAAAATTATTAAGATAGACCCCCACTTTTTAAGTTTATTTTCGATAATTTGTCATGAATATTCAGAAAAATACGGGCGCGCACATGCCGATGGGGGACGTTGTATTTCAAGTAACCAATAAAACCAATGACTTTAAATATGTTATTAATATGATTATCATTATAAATTTTAAGGTTGTTACATGTCATACATTTGTTATGTGAGGTAGGTACTTGCCGTTATGGGCATCCGTGTGCCTAGTAACACAAAATTTATGTGATGTACCAATTATTTTAATCAGTCTGTCGTAGGCAAATTATGTAAAACATTGTAGAAGGTAAAATGTAAATCTAGATAGGTATATAGGTACTTATTATCCTTATTCAGATAGATAGGTAGGTAGGTACTGTAGTTTTGACATATTCACACTACACATTATTATTGTGGTTTGCATGAAAATTTTAAAGTTTACGGCTTATGTTATTTTAAGTTTACTTTAAGTTTTTTCCATTAAATTGTCAGTAATACGAGTATGTTAATTGAAATAACTTGGCAATATCCTACTTTTGGACACATTCCGCTATAATATACTCGTAATAGCATGCAGCAGCTCTGTATTTGGACAGCCATTATTGTGGGACTGTTTGACGTTTTTTTGTGACAGCTTAACGAGAAAAGGAGGGTCAGTGACACCTCGGCCCGAGTCAACTCAACCTGAATAATAATAATACCAGATCGAATGAGCACAAGTAACCTCTACTACTGGCCTTCCTTTTCTCGTAACTCTAGGGTTACGAGTAAAGGATATTCTTTAGGAGGGCTTATCCTAAAAGTTGGCAACGTCGCAAATAACTGTCAAATATACACCTATTTTGATTAAAATGGCAACTATACTGCATGGAAATATGAAATGTGGCTAACTAGCAAACTATATTATTAATAAGCAATTGCAATATATGGTAACACCGAATGTTTAGTTTTAGATGTAAAAAAAGTATTTGGAAACTTTCGAAATACCTTTTTTTTCACCTAAAACGGTTAAAACATATCAATTAATTATTAATATTCTAGTTCGCTAGTTCCATACAGTAATATTGCCAAATTATCAAAACAGCGAAATATTTTTGACATCTATTTGCGACGTTGCCCACTTTCAGAATGAACGCTTTGAATTCATTTTAAAGTAATCTGCTCTTACAACAGACATTAATTAATGGGGAGGAACAATTTTTGTTGCAGACGACTCGGAACAATGAATGGCATATTTATACAACTATAATAATAGGTATTGAAGTATTTCTATGCAAGTTCCAGTGCGGAGCAAAAACTTGGTCCACCAGCATTTTTTTAGCACTGAAGGATTTATTAGTTTAGTATACATTTCCTCAATCTAAAGACAATGATTTGCGGTTTGCCTTCAAGTAAATAGCTATTCAAACCACATTTTAAGTCATCAAAGCAGAGTCAATGCGGTGATTGTCTTGTAAATTTGTAATACATACACTCACGCCTTCTCCCCATGGGGATAAGGTTACCATCCGTCCGGATTTGTCCGGACATGTCCGGACTATGTCCGACCTTCTCATTTGTTCGAAATTTGTTCGTCTGCTCATTTTATTTGAAAGTACAGTATGGGATGAAAATTGGATCCGAAAGAATACCGTCTGGCTTTTAATTAAGTAGGTACCTATACAGGTAGGTACTTTTAGTGGCAAGATAAAAGAAAGCTGGTACAGACGACCGCACGTCAGTGGTAACACTGTGACTGTGAGCTGGCCTAGCGTTCGTGCCACTTAAGATGAGACTTGATACACCACGTGGTTTGACTTGCGCAGTAGATGATTTATGGCTCTCTTTAGCGGTATGAGTCTACGCCGTCATTATACGTCATACGCCATTTATATGTCTAGATAGAGTTTTGCGCTGCAAAAGAAATAAAACAAACAAGCCAATTTTTTATGCTGGTGTGCGTGACAGCTACGTCTGACACTCGCGCTACGTCAGTGTGCATGCATTTAGCGGCTAACAGTTGGACGCAATTTTTTTCTACGAGTTCACAGCTATGACTGTCTATCTCGACATTATTTAGATCTTTGAGTAAGTTATTGTTTTAAGGGTCGAAATTACATCTCCCTCGTCATCATCATCTACCTACAGCAGTCCACTGCACATAAGCCTATCCAATGGCACGTCATTCAGCTCGACTCTCGGCAATTCTAATCCAGCTGCTACCAGTCATCCTGCGAAGATCTTCACCCCACCTAGCCCGAGGGCGTCCTACGTCTCCACTCAAGAAAAAGTCTACCCCAACGGTCATCGGTTCTATGGCTAATATATCCGGCCTATTAGCAGTTCAGCTTGTTTATTTTGTGAATATCATTACATGTCCCTATGTCTTATCAAAACCCTTATCAAAAGTCATACATACCCACTGAAGCAGTGTTTTTTGGTGGTCTCCCTTGCGTCAGTCACCGTCATGCTATGAATCGTCATGTTTCAACCTGTAACAATAATATTGACATATAACATGCGTACGAGTAGTTCACGGCACATGTATTAGTGACTGTGCGCTTGCGCCTTCTTATCAGTTGGTCGGTGTACAAAGAAAAGTACAATCCAATAAAGGTGTTACAAAATGTATATTGTGGGTATCTCTGTGTTCTGCCGCAGTTGTTCATATACACGACCGGCCCGTTGTCGAAGGCAGCCGCTGACGCGTCGACGGCTGTTGTTGGACGGGTCGGCAGCTGCCGCCGGAGCGTCTACGGCAAACCGACCAGTGTCGACGGCTGCAGCTGCCTCTGCCGTTGGCAACGTGCCGCTCGTGCACTAAGTCATATTAGTATAAAAATTAAATGACTACCTTAGTAAAGATACAAGATACCTTAGAAAGACAACAATAATGAACAATAGTTAAATTCTATTTTCTTTTTGTACACTACTTTTACCATTTCATAATTTGTCATTGAAGAGCGGGATCTCCTAGCACCGGTATATCTTTTACTTAAAAGGAGGTCCCTATGTAAGATTTACTGTAAAAGTGTACCCTATGTAAGTACTGTACAAGTTTCTGCAATCAACCTTTTTTTATTTTATAATGTAGTATCTATATTTTGCTAATGCTTGTTTTTTAAATATTATCATTAATTTATATTTAAGTATTATATTTTTAATACATTTTTTTTAAATGTATTTTTAATTATTATTTACCATAAATCATAATATTAATATTTCACAGTTCGTTTCTATTTAGATATTAGCTACCTACACCTGCTAAATTGTACCTACACAAGGCTCGAGCCGACAGGGTTTCCCATCAACATAATGACGAACAATTTAACCCCTTTAGGGAATGAATTTTCAAAAATCTTTCCTTAGTGATCACTTTCATTACAGAAGAAATTCATTTGCAAAATTTCATGCTTTTAGGCCCAGCAGTTTAGGCTGTGCATTGTCTGTCAATGAATGAATGAATTCTAAAATTTAAAATTCTAAAATTTCGTGGTCCCGACGGTCACACCACTAGGCCCCCACTGTCATGCCAAATATGCTATGCCTAAGGCACGCACCTCTGAATTTTCGGATTCATGTGCATATTGTATACCTAATTATCACTTACTTAAAAAAACGGTTTAGGAAAACATCGTAAGGAAACTGTGCCTGAGAGATATTTCTCGACGGCATGTGAAGCCAAGTCAGAGGCCCATGTGCGGCATACAAATTCTGACACCAGGTTAGTCACTGACCACACGAAAAAGAAGAAATAATTTATAAAACCCACCCTATCTAACAATTTACTTGATCAGGTGGACACTTATCTCGGTACACCAAACTGTACATTGATTCGATTGTGTGACGTCATCTCACTTTTATTGAAAACGTTTATGGCATTAACAAGTGGCTGGGCAGTGCGTCTGAGTTGATGGCTTGATGGATGTTCTTTTTAGCCAGTACACGGTTGTCAACATGAATAAGACTGGGAATTTAATTTAATCATTGCAAAGTCAAAGGGGAAATTGCCATAACCACAACGGCTACTAGCCGAGCAGCGGGGTAATAGCGTAGAAACAAAAAGAAAGAAAGAATAATGTTTATTTGGAAACAGTTCCTGAAACACAAAATAACAAAATAATATTTTAACAATAACTATATGTGCTTCAGGGCTACGACAAAAAGGTTCATTTCCGCATTAATGCCAGAAAGATGCTGGTTTTCTAATGAACCTATATGCACGTAGCACACTAACAATCCCAATGCCATGCATTTTGACAATTCAACAACGTTCATTGACGCTGTCGAGCAGACGAATTTTTCAAACATAATTATGAAGTCGAGCTAACCAGACTTTATTTATCATATTATACTTTATGCAAAAGCAAAAAATTATTTACCAAGAGGACTTAATGCCTGAGGCATTTTTTCCCAGTCAACCTTAAAAAGTGCAGGATCGCAGTTAATACTAGTTACTTATAAGAAGACTGGAAGAAGCTAATACCAATTATATTGAAGTATGTACGTCCGTTATTCTGTAGTCTCTTTTAACGAAGCACTATTAAATCTTATAATGGGACATACAACGAGGATATCACCAATTATGCTTGAAATCAAACTATCAAAAACTCTGTAGATGACGACGATTTTTATCAGTGTCGTAATCGAATCAATGTAGAACGTAATGAACAGTCGTTTACTGTTGTTAGAGTTATGTGGATAATGAACGGGTCTGTAAACCTTGAACCTTGCATGTCTCAAGTCTCTCTAGTGTCTGGCTTACTATAGAAAACGTCATAGTCCCAGTATTTCTGTTATATCTTTGGGGATATAATGGTGCAAAAAAAAGCCCGAATTGCAGTATACAATAATATTTATTTACGACGACAATGTTTTTACAAGGCTTTTCTTTTGGATATTGGCGGGGAAATTCTACAAATAAAATATAAAAGTCACAACGTCACTGTGACACTGACTCTGATGGCGATGTTGCCATTGTAATAACATATTAAAGTTTTGCCACTTTTTGAAGGCTTTTTGTAAAGCCCGAACAATTTGTAATGGTTATTTAGGTTGGGGGAAAATAGGTGTAATGATAAAAAAAAAAATTTAAATTAAAAATATTGGACACGTATTTTTGTTTTTTTACGTAATCTAAAGATTACGGCGATACATTGAGTTAAAATGTGCCATGACGTCACGAGTATGTAGATTTTATACTTACTTGTGACGTAGCGAACCCCACTCCCCCACTCCCTGACTTAAAATGCGTTTTATCTAAGTATTTTTTAATAATATGATAAAGCAAAAAATACGTGTGTAATGTTTTTTTATTATCTGACTGAAAAAACAAAAACGAATTAGTCCGTCTAATTCGTTTTTTTTTTTTACCCATGCGTCAGTCCTATTTGATTGTTTTCTTTAAATAAAAAATAAAATACTGGTTCAGTGCGAGTCGCACTCGCATACGAAAAGTTCCATCCGTACTGTATTAAGATCGAGCAAAACATGCTTAAAAAAAAACAAGTTTTTTGTAGGTATGTATTTCATTTTATTATTTGCTGTTAAAGCGGCAACAGAAATACACAAACTGTGAAAATTTCAACTGGGTACCTATTACGGTTCATGAGATACAGCCCGCTGACAAGCAGACAGACAGACGGACGGACAGCGGAGGCTTATTAATAGGGTTCCGTTTGGCACCCTTCGGGTACGGAACCCAAAAAATGAGGACCCTATCTATATTCACTTGAAAGAGAGAGACATTTAAAATCTTGAAAACACGGAACAAGGATCACCTTTGTTTCAGTTATCTTAATAACAATTTCACGTTTCAATGTTTGTACCCCATAGGGGCTTACCTTACGCTTGCCGATTCGCGGTCTCCACTCAAGAACACGTCTACCCCAACGGTCATCTGTTCTACGGCTAATATGGCCGGCCCACTGCCACTTCAGCTTGCTTATTCTGTGAGCTATGTCGACAACTTTGGTTCTCTGCCGGATCACCTCGTTACGGATTCGATGTGCCTTTGCCTCATCGTGGGATAATACCAGACTAGGGTTAGATTCGATTTTTGAAACTACTTTTACTCAGACCAAATAAAAAACCAAGACAGAGCGCTTTGAACAGTGAAGTGGAGGTTTTCCGGTCCGCCGGTTTGGTAAACATGTGTGCACTTTGTGTGGTGTAGTTTGATTGTAGTGTCATTGTAAAAGGTTGTAAATGTGTGCGGGTGAGCGTAGTTTTGGCATGCTTCACTGTACGTATTGTTCGCAGCGCTCTGTCTTGGTTTTTTATTTGGTCTGAGACCTATGTTTACACGAAGATATAAACGCTGAGCATCAGGTTCGATTCACGGGTCGACCAAAAATGTTATTGGGTATGGGTATTTCCATCAGGAATTTCCCAGTAGCAGCCCGGAGTCTAGATTTGTGCCCGGTTGATGGCAATAGGCTCGCCCCCTATTACATGGGATTTAAAACATAACTGGCGAAATGTGGGTGTACTATAGGTGCACCACTGCCAAAACCATTGGGGATTAGGGGCTATGTATGTAATTCAAATATTTATTCCAAGCGAGAATCAATGCATCGATATCCTAGAATTTGATATTACATGCTTTGCAAACCGAACTTCCATGTTATAATTATATAACTAGCAGCGCCCCGCGGTTTCACCCTCATAAATCTCGATCCCGTGGGAATATCGGGATAAAAAGTATTCTATATATTAATCCAGGTTATAAACTATCTGTTTGCCAAATTTCATCCAAATCCGTGCAGTAGTTTTTGCGTGAAAGAGTAACAAACATCCATACATCCATCCATACTCACAAACTTTCGCGTTTATAATATTAGTAGAATTATGTTTACCTGTGGTTTGGACTAATAACTAACCTACTCGTGTAAACCTAATTGCGTCGAGTCGATATGTCAATACTCTCGATAGTGATAGTTATGTATCTACTTAGGTAAGACAAAGGAACGTTAAGATAAGAATTAATGGGAAACGGCGATTCGCTATACCGACTTGGCGGAGTAAAATATGTTGTGCACTCTGATGTTTTTAACATCACCAATATTAAAAACATCAGAGTGCACAAGTAGAATACTTCAGTAAAATAGGCACATCATTATACAGGGTGGCAGGGACATCGACGCGAAAACTGTTACCATGGATTCAAGACATGATTCTGAACCCCCCCTTTTTTTTT
This sequence comes from Agrochola macilenta, assembly GCA_916701695.1. Classification (NCBI taxonomy): domain Eukaryota; kingdom Metazoa; phylum Arthropoda; class Insecta; order Lepidoptera; family Noctuidae; genus Agrochola; species Agrochola macilenta. The sequence continues at coordinate 15,791,401 of OU753562.1, forward strand.
TCATCAAATGACTCCTCCCGCTCTGGGCGGAGCGAGAGGGTGTGTCAGACTTTTACTGACTAAAATCCACCCGTGTTCCTTCTGTTGCCTGTGTGCCGGGGCCGTGATATCCCTTTCGGACAACCCGCACTGGGCCTACGTGTTGGATTACGGCAGCCCACTCCCTCTCACCGAGAGGAGGTCTGTATCCCAGCAATGGGAACACAGTGGCTGATTATGCTATCACGAAGAATATCTGAATATAATCACGAATTTTAATGTACTACATTCTCCGCTTACTTAGAAACGAATATCGCTAGAATCCATTCAGTAATCTGACACTCTACCTATCAATTAAATATGTATTCTTTGTTAAGAACACCAACACGCCAAATCAATTTTGTGCGTCTACTGACCATGACCGTGACAAAGCAACTGTAGTGTGATGAATTGTTCCAATCAACACTAATCTATGTTGTCAAAATGTTGTACATTAGAATTATTACTAATCTACTAACACGCTATGCCAATAACTTTTCTGATGTAACGAGGTCAGGCGCTGTAATAAACAAAAAAATAACTATTTCTCGGACTGCAGTCTTGACATAGATACCGATCGCTTTACGACCGAATTCGGTCGCAAAACCCTAATGGCGTCCCTACACTGTTAAAATTGCTTGACTAGCACAAAAAATCAAGTGCTTGTCAAGCACGTCCCGCATGCCTTTTTTTTTTTTTTTGGGTGGGAAATCATCAAATGACTCCTCCCGCTCTGGGCGGAGCGAGAGGGAGTGTCAGACTTTTACTGACTAAAACCCACCCGTGTTCCTTCCGTTGCCTGTGTGCCGGGGCCGCGATATCCCTTTCGGACAAACCCGCAACCCCAGCAGGCATTGGTACGGACTTACGGACCCCATTAGTTAGTGCTGACATCTATTTGAGGCGCGCGTGGAACACAACGCGCCGTTAACCCGAGCCTGGTCCCTATCGGACGGCGAGCTGCCCATCGCTCACCGTCCGCAGGCCCGCGCCTACGGTGGCCGGAAGTCGGCTCGTGACTCCCGACGCCCGGGGCGTCTCCTGCGGCGACTAGGGGCGCGAGGGCGTGCAGCTTGCATCTCCCTCACGCGCTCCGTTTCCTCCTTCGCGAGCATAACTGCTTCGCAGAAGGAGGTGACGGCCTCCCATGCACTCTCGGACCATGGCCTGAACCAGGGCCGGACGCGAGAGATCGCCGCTGCCGATCACCTCCGTGAGGACACGGCGGTGCCCCACCCAAGCCGGGCAGACCTCCACCGATCCACACAATGGTAACACCCGGGCGTTTCCTCCCCTTTATCCTGAACAGGAACCTCCCGAAACAACCGTGTCCGGTGAGGACTTGCGTCAGGCGGAAGGTGAGGACGCCGTGACGCCTCTCTAGCCACTCCTCAAAGAGGGGACTTAACGCCGCAATTGTGGCGTGCCCAACGTCCCGCTGGGGACGCCATAGATATATCACAAAATCTTGACGATGTTAACAGCTCTATTCTTCAAGTCCAAGATTGGTTTACGGTAAATAATTTACTACTAAATTAAAATAAACCAAATGCTTTAGATTTCAATTATCTAATGTTAGAAGTAGCGAATGTAACATCATATTGAATGGAGAAAAACTAGAATTTATTAATCAAACGGTTTTCCTAGGAATCACGCCTGACGAGAAATTACAATGGACCTCATATAACATCTCTTGCGCCCGCGGCTAAGCTCGGCCGCTTATGCTGTTAGAAAGATAAGACAGTTAACAGATGTAGAAACCGCGCGTTTGGTCTATTTTAGCTACTTTCACAGTATTATGTCGTATGGCATTTTACTATGGGGTCAGGCTGCTGACATTGAATCCATCTTTATTTTACAAAAGAGATCTGTCAGAGCCATTTATAATCTACATCGCCGCGAATCTCTCAGGGAACTATTTAAAAAGATTAATATTATGACGGTACCTTGCCAATTCATTTATGAAAATATTGTGTATGTAAGAAAAAAATCTACATATTTTTTATAAAATAAGTGATAGACATAATTTTAGTACTAGAAATTGAGACGCGACTGTCATTATTTTTATTTCCTTTTTATCCCTCAGTGAATGCCTACAACTTAGGTTATAAATTGCTCGAATGGCACGTTCCTGCAGCATAAATATAGCCTGAAAGTCGGCTGCATTTCCTCACAACAAAATGCCATACGACATTACACTATGGAAATAACTAAAGTATACTAGTCGAGCTGTTTCTACATCAGTCAAATGACGGATTTTATACACCGCGTAGGCTGCAGAGCTTAGCCGCTTCGACAATTTGGTTATAATATGTGGGCCCCACTGAAGCTTCGAATCCAAAGTAATACCTAAGAACATTGTGGTGTCCACAAGATCCAATTCTGTCCCATTTACTAGTACATTGGTTTTCACCTGCTTAACGTTAGGTGTCATAAATCTAATACATTTAGTCTTTTTCTCGTTTAAAAGTAAATTATTAACACTAAACCAATGCACTATTTTAGAGAGAGCATTATTCACATCGTCAATAACTGTCTGTTGTCGCTTAAGCTTAAATATAAGTGACGTGTCATATGCAAATAACACTATTTCATGACTGTTCTTTATAAGGCAAGGTAGGTCATTAATGTATACGAGAAATAAAAAAGGGCCAAGAATTGAGCCCTGCGGAACTCCCATAGTGATAATAGAACCCGGGGATCGCTTGCCGTTAATGTCCACTCTTTGGATCCTTGCCTGGATCTTCTTATTTGGATAATACCAAATAAGAAATAAGAAGATCCAAGGCAGTGTTTCTAACAACATAGTGATGCAATTTCCTGACTAATGTATCATGAGAAACAATCGAAAGCCTTAGATAAGTCACAAAAAATACCGAGGGCATCATGTGACTTCCAGGCGTCAAAAATATGTGAAAGAAGCTCAACACTAGCGTCGGAAATCGAGCGACCCCTTGTGAAACCGAATTGCTTACTGTTTAATAACTTATGTTTATTAAAATGTCTTTGCAATTGACCTGACTGCAGCACACACATATACCAGCCGGAAAAATTTTACTTACACAAGCGCACAAAGATTAAAGTTTTTTAGAGTTGGAGTTTATATGTGCTGACCAAGCAACTTAAAATAAGTGCGCAGAATGAAAAACGTAAATAAAATAATAATTAATACTCAATACTCAATATATTTATTTGCGTTCCACAATGTTAGCATAGGTGGTAGGTACATTATAAAATATACATAATTTTAGATCATTGTGGACCCTGTCGGGCACAGCAAGATAGGATAGAGAAAGAGGGCTATATTATATTATATTAGTATTTGAAAAAAAAGTAAAATATAGATGTTTTTCCACTACTCACTTCCACTTTAATTATTTATTATTTTTGGTATTTATTTTAAATTATTGTTTTAAATTTTCATTAAAATATTCATTAATATTATATTAGCATTTATGGAGTGGGTATTGTTTTAGTTTATTTATAAATATATTGAATTTTTGTTCATTTTTAATTACTTTTGGTAATTTATTATATATTTTAACTGACATTACTAAAGTGCTTGTTGAGTTGTTGTTGAATTACAAATAATTGTTTTATTTAAATGTGTTTATGGATAGTCGATAAAGTCCTTTAGACCCGTAATGTTGAAATCATAAAATGTTGAACAGTAACAAATTATTTATATCACTAGTTTCGCACGCGACTTCGTCTGCGTTAAATTTCTTGTTCCCCCGTCCCACCGCGCTGCATCGCATCGTCCGCGCTGTTACTGCGTTTTCGCTTAGCGTTATTGCATACTTTTTTATTTTTTCTCAACTCCTAAGTGTCGAAGCGTAATGGTAAATAGACTATAGCCTTCCGCAGGAATAGGACTATTTAAAGCAAAAAGATTTTTTCAAATCCAACTGGTATTTTCAGAGATTAGCGCGTTCAAACAAACAAACTCTCCAGCTCTATTATGAGTATAATATAGAATATAATAGTAAGAAATGTGATGTCTAAATGTAACGACTCTTGCCAATTTTGCCCAATTTGTTAATTATCCGACAAAATTAAGTTATGTTACTCAGCCACTGGCTAGGGTTCATAATTGTTATGGGGCGGTTAAGTGTGTTGCTGTTTGTACATCACAATTAGTACTAATCTACTAACACGCTATGCCAATAACTTTACTGAACTAACGGGCAAGGCTACTGGCCAAGTGCGTGTCGGACCACGCACAATGAAGGATTCCGTATGGAGGAAGTATTCACACACAGACACACGAGTGATCCTATAAGGGTTCCGTTTTTCCTTTTGAGGTACAGAACCCTAATAAACTGTGTATTTCTGGGGCTGCAGTCTCGACATAGATAGCGATCGCTTTACGACCGACTTCGGTCGCAAAGCCCTAATGGCATCCCTAGGTGGTCAAAAATTCACGTGCTTGTTTAGGGACAGGGACGCCATGAGGAGTTTGCGACCGAATTCGGTCGTAACGCGATCGCTATCTATATGGAGACTGCAGGGCCAGGTTAGTTATAGTGCAGGCTAGTTACAACTGCAAAATTTCCTTTCTAAGTATTCATGGTGAGATTTTTACAGAATAGTTTGGTTGCTTCAAACTAACAATTTTGCGGAGGTATTCGGATGGTCAAACAATTTTTGACATTTCGTTAATTGGTACCTCAAACTAGTTCGCTTTGAATAGCACAATGTGACAGTTTCTGCCTATGCAGGGTGTGGTGGATGTAACATAAACACCACGCCTGTCATCCCCGAGGGATTAGGCAGACGAAGAGGTGAACCTATAGTACCTAGCTACCATATTCCGCCAGTTACGTTTAATTCCCATGAATATACTAGGCGGAAAACCTATTACCGTGAACAGGGCACAAATCCAGACTCCCCGCTGCTAATGAGAAATTTCTGATGGAAATACCCAATAAAATTAAAAAAAAACAAAATTCTAAAGTCATTTATTCAAACTAGGCTGAGAATCAGCACTTTTCGAACGTCAAAATGAAATAAGGCTTTCCCCAAAACGCCAACCCTTCACTACTTCCTAGTGCATTAGCTGGGAAGAAGTGGCGCAACAAACTCACCAGCGGCACAGCTGTCTGTTCAGTTGAAAAAAAAAGGATTCTATAACTATAATAGTATTCAAAATAATTTACATTACGCAATATTACATAATTTAGATTATGAGCCATATGTTAGGTAGCACACGCGAATATACCAAACAAAATCATCGAGAACTATAACTCAGGCAGAAATATAAACTAAACGTAAACGGAACATAATATCTAAATAAAAGCCTCCAGGCATAAACGGCGTGCCCGCTTACATAGTTGTAACTGGAAGTTTTATATGATAAACTAAGACCATCGAGATAAAATAAATAAACAGTTAATGACTTAATAACAATAAATAATATGATCAATTGTCGAGGTCACTAGCTAACCACATATTGCAATACAACAATTTTTTTTTTTTTGTTATTTTTATATTATGTCAAAAAAATAACACTTACCTGACCTGGGAATACAACTCAGGACCTCATGCACAGCAGTAATGCTTACGGCCACTAGATCAATGAGGCAGTCATGGAAATAACATATGTACCTTTTTCAAATACATAATGTGTTGTTCGTCTACAGAAATCCTAAATGACATGCTAACTAGAATAATTATGTGGAAGCTACTGCCGATGTCGATGCAGATTGCACATCGCAGCACAATTAGATTCTCCAGTTGCTTTTAACATTTGATTCCGTGTTGATGCACAGGCAACGAAGCAAATTAAAGGGAGCTTCGGTTGCTGTTCGAGTAATTATGTAGTACGGCTTGTATTGACTCAAACACAGGTTAGAATTTATTACGAACTAGCTCTTCACGCAGTCACACGATTTTTTGCATTGAAGGCACCTATTCTATTTATAGAGGATAGTTTTTATTAAGCTATTGCATAGCTTCTATCGCGGGCCTTGAGCGTGGAGACCGAATCCAGAAATTCCGTAACGAAAATAACCTAACACCCCCATAGAGTGAAATTTTAAGATGCGCGCGCATCACTGTGACACAAATTGCGTAAGTTGATAAAAAATGCTATGCAATAGCTTTACCGCGGCAGTCTCCGAGTGCTACACGTCTTTTTTTTTTTTTTTTTTTTAATGAAGCTGTTATGAAACAGATATTGGGTATTTATTTATTTTAGTTTCTCATTCACAACACATCACACACACTGATGTGTCACAACATTTGATTTGATTTTGTGAGCTTTTCATGTTCTCCTATGTTTTACGACTTACCTTTAATTTATTCTGTTAATTTATTAAAACGGACACACACTTCCCTGTCTTTATTATTCTAGCGTATGGCACTCGTGGGTTGCAGCTGAAAATCAGCGTCAGGTGGTACACTTTGTGTTGCCATCTGACATTTATGCTGAGCTGAGGCCCTATTGGCATAATAATCATTGTTTTCTGTTTTTTTTAAGTTATAAGGTGTATTTTTCTGCTGTAATGCCAATAAAGGCATTTTTATTGTTTTCTTTTCTTTCTTTCTCTTTGCCCACGACTTCGTAGGGGTATTTAGGATTTGTCCATACAATCTTTTTAATTCTGATCAGTGGTGGGCCAGTGGTATCGGCCTCGACGTAGGTTCGACCCCAAGCATGCACTTTATTTAGTGATTTTTTCATCACCACTGCTCTCAAAACGGTGGAGGAAAATATCAAAGTACCAAAAATTCGGAGACTAGTGACATCCACCAAGTCGCACCGGGCCCGCGTGGTGGATTACGGCTCATGCCTTCTCACAGAAAGGAGGCCTGTGTTCCTGCATTAAGGGCTGATTGGGCATACAATCTTTAACAGCCCTTAATAAAATAAATAAAATATAATCATAAAACAATCTTAATAACTAAAGGACTAATACACATATTAAGGCGTACAAAGCGTTCACCACGGTACATTGCTGTCAATGTAACTTAATCAATTCAATTTCATTAGATTAGGGGTTGGCCTATATCTTTCTTAATAGTTCAAGCGGTTTCAATGGGTACCAAATTTCATCAAAATCGGCTCAGCTGTTTAGTATGGATAAGGAAACTGTTGAGACCCTCCTCTCACCATCACCGCGCGCTGGCGGCAGTGAACGAGGGATGCGGGGACACCGGCGAGTCAGCTAGCCGTACCGTACGGCCCCCGCGCCACACCAGTCAGCTGTTGCACACCTACACGCACGGCTGCGCTTGCGCATTTTATTGCTTTTTTAACCAAAATCGTTGTAATTTTCTTATTTGCATAAACCAACATGTTATACAGACATCTTTAATTTTCTCCACAACGATCTATCGTCGCGAACAGAAACCATATATCATCAAGTTTGCCAAAGAACAAAAATCGAACATCCGGTGACTTCCGTGATTTTAGGGAAACCTACGAAATCCCTAAAATTCAAAAAACATTTCTTTACTCAACTCAACTCAACTCAACTCAACTCAAAGCATTTATTTCAAATAAACCAATTACAGGCACTTTTGAATTGTCAAGGGGTCGGTCAGTCAGAAATATGAAGCTAGTTGCCCATTCCAACGCGTAGTAGGTTCCTATGGAGAAGAACGGGCAAGAAACTCCACGGACACTCTTTTAAATCTATATTGTTACAAAATATTGGTTACATCATTCATGTTGTAATTATACATGTGAGAACAATGTGGAGAGACGTGCACGTTAAAAGCGTCCGTAATAAAGCAAAAACAATTCAAAAATTAAAATAAATTTAAAATAAGCCTTGGCAGCTAAGAGATGACCAGTCCCCACTGACGGCGCCCGTTCACGAACATGACGCATGGATCAGCACCATTTAGCTCAACCATTTTGAAGGGAACTTAATGATCCAACACACACGCCACCACCAGCGAGACATTTGAGTGAGCATGACATACTCTCAGCCGCAAGGGCACATTCAAGTCAATGAAAGACGTACCCAGTAAATGGTAGCTTTAAAGTACATAGTGCTCACACATGTGCTATGCAATTATATAATACTATGAAATTGAATTTATACAATCTAAAGATAGTCCTACAATCTTCAGTAGCTCCAACAATATTTTCGAATGCCAATCAATTAGTTTATGCGCCTTGTGGAGCTGGACCAGCGTTGAGCCAAGCATTTTTGTCAACGATGTAATCCCCCAACTTATAATATGCTTGGCAGCATAGTGTGCGTTTTATACAAGATTTAAAATTCCTTTCATTCAATTGGAGTATGTGGGGAGGTATTTTATTGTAACATTTTAAACAGTACCCCATGAAGGTTGAGTCTACTTTGGCCAGTCTGAAACCCGGTTGAACTAATTGGTCCCTATTTCTAGTGCTATAATTGTGTCTATCACCTCTTTTACTGAAAAGACTTAGATTTTTTCTAACGTACATGATGTTTTCATAGATATATTGACAAGGTACCGTCATGATGTTAATATCTTTAAACAGTTCCCTTAGAGAATCGCGTCTGCGGAGACCATTACGACATTAAGATACCATGATTGGTCCTATAATAATAACAATAACAGTCTAATAATGTCCCACTGCAGGCCAAATACACCTCTTCTCATACAGAGAAGGCACGAGCATTGATCACCACGCTTGCTCAAGACGGGTTGGTGATTTCAGACGTATATTAACTAGAAGTCCAGGTTTCCTCACGATGTTTTCCGGCAATAGATGACCTACAACATATACTTCGAACAAAAACCTTGACGTTTCAGCTCAGACAGCAGATAAACTTAACTTTTTAGGGTTCCGTACCCAAAGGGTGCCAAACGAAACCCTATTACTAAGCCTCCACTGCCCGTGCGTCTGTCAGCGGGCTGTTATCTCATAAACCGTAATAGGTAGACAGTTGAAGTTTTCACAGATTGTGTATTTCTATTGCCCTAATAACAACTAAAAATAAAAGTTCATAATTGAAGGGGGTCCCCATACAAGAAACGTGTATTTTTCGGCGTTTTTTGCTCGGTCTATTAATACTGCACGTTCCTGTGCGAGTCCGGCTCTCACTTGGATGGTTTTTAATATCTATTATCTTTTTTACTATAATAACTTTTTTGTTATCTAACTAGAATCTTGAATGACGTTTCCTTGATCAAAGAATCGTTTTAAAATTCATTTTAGAGTTCAAGATAAAGTTACCTTTCTGAACTCGATTGTTCAATCTGAGATATTGAAATCTAAATTATATCATTTGCGTTGGAACCGTTGTTTGTAAGCCAGTTTTAGTTCAGTAACTTTCTCTTTATTTAACAGGAAACGCAGTGTCCTAATAAAATCTACATCTTTTATCTTTATATCTGACAATAATACAAGCGCTGTCCCGCAGCTTCACCCTTTTGCAGTTTTTAGATTATTGTGACAACAAGCTACTTCTCTGCTAAAAATCAAAACCCGTCAAGATTTGACGTGAAAATTGCGCGTTCATGGGTTAGCTAAATAACAGCTAACTCAGGGTTAATCCAAAGAGAATTAGGCCCACTTGCGCGTTCATGGGTTAGTTAAATAACTCCGAGTTAACAGCTAACTCAGGGTTAATCCAAAGACATTTAGGACCATTTGCGCGTTCATAGGTAAGCTAAATAACTCGGAGTTAACAGCTAACTCAGGGTTAATCCAAAGAGATTTAGGCTCATTTGCGCGTTCATGGGTTAGCTAAATAACTTGGAGTTAACAGCTAACTCAGGGTTAATCCAAAGAGAATTATTGGATTAACACTAAGTTAACGCTGTTAACGCGCAAGTGGTTTTAAGGAAATAGGCTGTTTTTGCAATAATAAAATTAAGTATGTGCTTAAGTGTGTCCTTCCGTTGCCTGTGTGCCGGGGCCGCGATATCCCTTTCGGACAAACCCGCAACCCCAGCAGGCGTTAGTCCTAACTCGTCGTCCTCGACGGCCTAACTGACGGGGTCCTTACGGACCCCGTCAGTTAGTGCTGACATCCCTTTGAGGCGCGCGTGGAACACAACACACCGTCGACCCGGGCCTGGTCCTTATCGGACGGCGAGCTGCCCATTACTCACCGTCCGCAAGCCCGCGCCTACGGTGGCCGGAAGTCGGCTCGCGACTCCCGACGCCCGGGGCTTCTCCTGCGGCGACTAGGGGCGCGAGGGCGTGCATCTTGCCTGTCCCTCGCGGCGCTCCGCCTCCTCCTTCGCGAGCATTACTGCTTCGCAGAAGGAAGTGACGGCCTCCCATGCACTCTCGCTCCGGACCATGGCCTGAACCAGGGCCGGACGACTCCGTGAGGATACGGCGGTGCTCCGCCCAAGCCAGGCAGACCTCCACCCGTATGCTCCACCGTGTCCTCCGGGCGAGCTTGGATACCTAAAGGTGCCTACACGAGTGATCGAAAAAAACTGGCACAGTTGGAATTGGACTCGCCCATGCAGGGTGACTTCCGTACCGTATTAAGATTGAGCAAAAACCTCCAAAAAAAAACACATTTCTTGTATGGGGTCCCCCTTTAGTGAGAAAATGTCAACTGCCTACTACGGTTCATGAGCTATAGCTATACAGCTGTCTGTTACCAAGCTATACAGCTTGGTAACAGACAGCCGGACGGACAGCGGAGGTCGATACATCAATAAGTGTTGTCTACGTATGACTCTTTGATATTAAATCGATTGAGACAACGTGGTGATCAATGCTCATGCCTTCTCTTTATGGGAAGAGGCCTTTAACCCACGTTCGCACGGACGTAAAATATCGCGGCGGGATTTGATAGTGCACTGGATTTTCAACTCTCGGTGTTGAGCCGAGCTGGGACGCAGTCTCGTCCCAGCGCGATGAAAAAACACACAGAGCATTGAAAATCGAGCAGTGCACGAAAACAAAATCGCCGCGGGAAAAAATCGCCCGGGCGAACCTGAGCTTACCCGGCAGTGGAACAAATTAATAGGCTGGTACTATTTCCCGATCGTTAACATACGACAGTAGCGATCGATGAAATCGAGCAAATCTGTAGGTATAATGAATGTATAATGTATAACCCAAACTTGTTTAGTATTATTAGAAGCGTTATCACCTGCGTAGCAACAAATACGCTTATCAAATTATACGAGTATATGTAATGCAAACTCGTGTGACCTGATGGTTTTTCTAAGAACGTGACCAGCTGTCTCTTTGGGCTTATGTCATTAGAACGATGTGTACCTATGTCATATTGTTTTATCAAAATTCTTCCTGGTATTAACACATTCTATGACTCGTAAGTATTTTGTGTTTTCCCTACCATATTATTTGTTTTATGACCGGAGATTCAGCGGTGTAGCTGACAATATTTCAATTAGTTTTCCGACAAATCTATTCGGTTATAATTTATTATAATTAAATAAATTATGGGAAATTACAAATTTGGATTTGTTCTGTTTTAAAACTATCTGATGAAAATGTAAACTAAATTGATCAGAAAACGTAGCTGTGGATGTCAATGTCAATGTGTATTGCCACTTACAAATTGAGTGCTTTGATGTCAATACATATAACCAAAATTTAAATCTTTTGTCATCTTAAAAGATGTTTTACATTTTGAAAATTGAAGTTAATTTATTTTTTTGCGGGACCCGGAACCCTTCGTGTGCGAGTCCGACTCGCACTTGGCCGGTTTTTTAATATCGTTACTAGGTAATTCTTCATTTATGCACGAAATTCTTCGAAATTCTCAGAACCTAAGAAGTTGTGTAGATTACGACATGTTTAAACTGCAGAAATATTTTTATTACCCAATGCCCATATTTCCCACTCCTTTCAGGAAAAAATATCAAATTATTATCTTATTTTCTGTAAAGGAGTATATTGAGCAGAAATGGAATTAAACACCTGCCATACTTGATAAATTATGTTAGTACCCACCCTACCTGTCATCGGTAACTTAATAGTGATTAAGTGTAGGAGATGAGGGAATAATAAACTATCAAAACCTCATGTAACAACGTATTTGGAGTATGTTTACACAGGGTTACTGGTAACTCGACATACTTATTCCTTGCAGGACATAATAGAAGGGTTGAAACGCAAAGTGTTTGGTACCTATTTTTGAACTTTTAAATATGTATTAACAAAGATTTGCTATTGATAGTTTGATTCAAATTTCAATACATTCGCGCTGTACATTATTTCTGGGATTTTTCAACAAAAATCAAAAAACATTATAAAGTGAAATCCGTTTAATATGACTCCGCCTATATTGACCAACCGCATAATATGAAGTAATTGCAGTGCGAAGTTTGGCTTTCATATAAAATTCTATAGAACAAAGTTCGAATATAATGACTTCAATTAGTGACATGTCGCTTATTATGACCTATTTTTAAGACATAAATCAGATAAGCGACATGTCACACTAAGAAAAAAGAAAGAAATATGTAATGCTTGTATTATAATTTTTATTCTGTTTTTAATATGTTAGTTTTGGTCAGCTCATATTTCTTTTTGTTTTTTTACAACAATTTTTGGTAGGAAGTTGTTTAATTTCTAAGACTGCTTAGTATGACGTCCGCATAGTGTGACGTGTTTGTCACTTCCTTTCGATGTCATAAGCGGATTATACTGTATCTCAAAAACTATTGAATTTCGTTAGAATATTTGGTGGCTTAATTTGTTGCGTTTCAACAAGGAATACTTCGAGTTACCAGTAACCTTGTAGATTTATATTGAAACGAGCTTGGTTCAATATATCTAGCGTTAAATTTAATTGGCATACATTAATTGATTATAAAACATTTATTTGAAAGAACTCCTACACAGCTACTTGTGCGACTTACCTACATAAAATTAATTAAGTTGAACAAAATGTATGCGCAAAAGTAATAATAAATCATTTCAATCAGAGAAATCGTGCATCAATTCGGACGTGAACAAACATTGTCCATTTTATAGTGTACATATCCATTGGAAATAAAATCGTAGATATCGATTCATTGATTCAATAATAAAATCGGTTGAACACGTGTTTTTCATCACATTTAGTTAAAGTAACTCAAGTGCAACTAAGTTGCCGGAGGACAAAATAACATACAATAAAGAATTTGTTTGTGGTCAGAAGTAATAAAATAAACCGACTTCATGACTTAAAACTACAACATTTTATTTAGAGGATAGAATACCGGTTAACACTTTTAATATTATGTTGTTCCTTCATCTCAACTTTACATAATAATCACAAAATGAATATGTAAATAAGTATTAAATATTCTTACACCTGATTATGTACACTGTTCGGATAATTAAATAAAGCAAATACACACCTGTAAAAATAAATCCTCCAACCTGTATTATTTTATATCACATACACCACTCAAGTCGGTACCAAACCAATTATTTTGTAACCATGAAGGCCAAGTATTATCACATCCAATAAAATTTCACTCGAATCAGCATTGATCGAACCGGTACACAGCACTGTACACAACGAAACGAAACGATTCACTTATCAGAAAACGCGGGAAGTAATGAAAAATAATGGTCCATATAGAATCTGAGCGCGCTATTTTATTTGTTAATTAATTTTGCGAAGAAATGGTTAGTTTAAGGCTACGTGAGAAACGCGTGCGCACCGCTGACTGCGCGTGCGATCAGTCGGAACGGCTCGGGAACACGTCACTATAAAGCTGTAGTTTAAACCTTTTTTGTGCGTACTCATCCTTTTTAGGGTTCAACGGGATGCGAGAACCGGATTTAAGTAACAAGTTTATGAGACGTGCCGACGATGTTGATCGATGTCAAGCGCTTGTGATGAATTTTATATTCTAGTGAAAAATTCCTTTTATATCAAATTATTTAAAGTCCAATATATTTATAGCTTACTTATTTCTGGAAGATCTGAAGCCTACCTGGACTTCTTCAAGATTTTACACTAAGAACATCAGCAGCTATTGAAAAAATCTGCATAATCCGAGCTAGCACAGATTTTAGGTAGGTAAGTAAGTATGTATTCGCTCTTCAGTTTCGCGTTTACGTAATTTCCGATTGGTAATAATTCTACAGAAACTGTACAAATTAGCTATGATCAAATTTACCTGTCTGTTGATAAACACATGACACCGCAGATACTAGGTATGTTTTAGAATCGTATTTGAGATAGGAATAATAATATTGACTATGTGACCTCATATTATTGATTCAATTAATTTGACGCTGCTCACTATTATTAACAAGGAGTCGAAATTGTTATTAGATATTCACCGTTAGTATTTTTTTGTGGATTATCTCATCATCAATATTTAAACACTTTACTCCTTTTTTGAAACACGTTTCCTCTTTTTTATTAAGCCGACTTCAAAAAGGGAAGATAGTTTGGAATAAGACAATGATTTAAAAAATCAAAATAATTGTTGATTTGTACATGAACTTATCAGTTTTTATTTAATTAAATTAGTATTGATTTATGTATTAATAAGATATGGGATCTGGTCAATTTTTTTTGTAGTACCCTCAGCCTTGACAAAAATGTTAGATAAACTACCTAATGCAAGCAACGATACAGTTAGAAAAGTATGAATTATTATTAAAATAAGCAAATGAATCTACCAAACAAATAATTAAATTCTGATCTACAGAACCCACATTGAATAAGTAATAGGTTTATACAAACAGGAAAAGTAATATCATATGAATACAACACTCGAAGTTTTTGTCTCATAACCTTGTCTTTATTTTATTTTAGACGCACGACAATATCATTGAGTTAAAATTATTTAAAATTCCTAAATGACTTCATAAAGTTCACATTTATTTTTATTATGACTTCAAAATCCCTTGTTCCGTATTATTTTTAGATAATCTTTTAAATACAGCGATTTATTTAGCGTATGTTGTAGGTATAAGGCCTATATAATTTTAGATAAACGCGTTCGGCGGGGTAAGGCCGTGTCCTATTTAAAAGCAATTTCCGTCGCCAGAAATACGCGATCGGTCACGTGCATATGTCACTTTTTATTCGGAAAAACGGAAAGCTCCCTCTGTCGGAGCGCCCACGCTTCAGGTTCACCGAAAAAAAAAAAAACGCAATGGCCGAGGCTTAGCTGTCAAAACGATAGACATTGCGACCTGTAGTGTAGCCATTTTATGTGTGTGAAGCAATTATCCCTCTGGGGGCCTACTCCCTAAGCGAAATCTGGAGTTTTGGCCGTCGTTACGGGCGCTTCGTTCTCCGTCTCACTTACAGACATATCGTAAGTGAGAATGAGAGCGAAGCGCCCGTAACGATGGCCGAAACTACGTATTTCGCTAAGAGAGTATAGGCCCCCTGGTTCGCCGAACAAATGATCGTGACGATCGTTTTCTATTAGGACACTAGGTCCTATGATGGTAGGTATAGGCTATGAAGGTAGGTCCACTTGCCATAATATTGTATGGCCCCGGCCATACAATATTATGGCAAGTGGTAATAAGATATTCTGCATGACTTACATCTCCAAGGTTTCTGGCTAGATGCAAACTGAAGTCTGCATTTAAGATGACATTCAAAGATGTCGTATCCGTATATAGTTTTACTTCATTATCATTCTAGAGTCACCGGTTGAGAGACATCTTCATCATTTTAGAGTAATTACGTAATATAGTCTTTGGTCCGTGGCCTTGACATCAACCAATGAACAACATTGTTTTTATTTTTTTAATTGTATTTATTGGTTGAATACAAGGCCTCTGGCTACTTTTGTAAGTGTGTATTTTATGTCTTTTTGCCTTTATATGTGCGTTTTGTTTGTGCAGAATGAAATTTTTTTCTTTCTTTCTGTTTTCTTTATTCTCCGACCCATAAATTTATTCCTGGTCGGCGCAACATGTCTTCCACACTTCTCTATTAGTCGTTATCTCTGTATTCACTGCCTCTCTAACCATATCATCTATCACACAGTCCATCCATCGTGTCTTTGGTCGTCCCCTACTCTTATAGCCATCGACATTCATACTCATAACATTCCTGACGACATTCTCCTCATTACTCCGCATCACATGCCCATACCATGACAACCGATTTCCGCACAACTTTTCAATCACCGGTGCCACTTTCAGACTTCCTCATAAGTACTCATTTCTTATTCTATCCATTCGTGTAACACCACACATCTGTCTTAGCATTCTCATCTCAGCTGGATGCAAAATTGCCTTTCATCCGTCCCTTTTGTGGCCTAACATTCTGGTTCATTCAAGACAGCAGATCTCACCATTGTTCTAGGGAAAATAAAGTAACTTCCAGCGATCTGTGGTTGATTGTAATACTATTTAAGGTGAAAAAGGGGGTGAAATAGGTTAGGTTAGGTTAGAACTGTGACCAACCGCGCTACTTCCAACCACTACTTCTAATCCGGGTTTTGGGATGAAAATGACTAACTGTAGTTTTCGCTAAAACGCAATTTAAGCTGGTGGAAAAATGCTGTATTAGTTTTTCGGAATTATCAGTATTTTATTCGTTCGTTTCTTTATTTGCATTCGCATATAAGTTGTCGGAAAATTGGTATTTAAAGCAATCAATTTCATATTTTGAGTATGCCCATAATTTTTTTTTTCGGAGCTTTTATTACTACCCATTATTTTATAAATCTTGTGAAACACGAGGCAAATACTGGCAGATAAGGTTATGCGAATCCCAACTGGAAAATTTGATTTCCGGGGGCATTTGGGGACCTTGTTACACAACTTCAGAATAAATGCTCGACTTCCTCGTTGGTCTACTGGTCACAAGTCCTACCGCTGAGCATGAGGTCCTGAGTCGATTCCCAGGTCGGTCAAAGTGTTATTGGGTTTTTCCTTCAAGGATTTCTCAGTAGCAGCCTGGAGCCTGGATTTGCGTCAACAAGTGGACCATTGTCTGACAGTAACCAGTACTAAACGTGCTTGTCAAGCAATTTTGACCGTTATATCCGATTTGAAAGTATCGATGGCGGATCGCTCTTGGCTCAGGAACTCGTTTGTTTGGTTTAACATCGCCCATTGTGTGGAGGTATTGTGAGAAAATTTACCGATTGTTATAGATCCGTTCTCCGATATTATGGGTGTGTATACGTTGGCCCCATGCATGACATTCGTATTCAATTTTGTGACTCGAATGTGCGTTTTTATCATTTCTAACGTGGCGATGATAACTTCATATGACGATAATATTATCGTAATCGTCTTGTCATTTGTCCATAAAATGTATGGAAATACGTGCATGCTATACCGTTTTCCTTTATTAAAAAGCTATCTTAGTACGCAAAAAAAATTCGTAAACGATTACGACTAATGTTTAATTTTGACAGTTCAACAACCATTACCTCTGCCTAACCCCTCAGGGAATACTACCGTGATGTTATATGTAATGTGTAAAAGATGAATTTGGTCCGTTCACTCTCATGCTACCTACAATCAATCTGCCTAGCCTTTTCACAAGTTTCTTGGGGTCAGCTTCCAGTCTAACCGGATTCAGCAGAATACCAGTATTTTACATACAGCGACTGCCTATCTGACCTCCACAACCCAGTAACTGGGTAATACGATACCCCTTGGTAAGAC
This sequence comes from Agrochola macilenta, assembly GCA_916701695.1. Classification (NCBI taxonomy): domain Eukaryota; kingdom Metazoa; phylum Arthropoda; class Insecta; order Lepidoptera; family Noctuidae; genus Agrochola; species Agrochola macilenta. The sequence continues at coordinate 15,808,952 of OU753562.1, forward strand.
TGGCTGTCAGACTTTCGGGCTTCTGACGACCCGTAATGACTGTCAAAGATCAACGAATGACAGCCGGGACCAACAGTTTAACGTGCTTTCCGAGGCACGGAGGAATCTCGATATGTAAAGATGGTCACCCATCCACAGACCAACCCCAGCAACCGTAGCTTAACCTGACGGATCGACCCGTGCAGCAGTTATTACTTAGCCACGAGTTCCTCACTGTCCTCACTGTCATGTTACCTATAAAAGATTTAAATCGCATATTATTTTTCCTTTTTTCTATTAAAAAGAACCAGCTATAAGGGGAAGAAATCGCAAAGCTATGAACAGGTGGCGTTGCTAACGCATTGCCCATAACATCACACTGCCATTTTGATTTCTCAATGTTTTTCGGGTTTAAAATAATTATAACAGGAACTAGCGTGTGTTTTTTGATAATTTAACGAACTATATATTCAACGTGGACTGTACCTCAGTTAAAAGTTGAACTGAAGAACCGAGGAGCTTCACTAAGAGGCCGAAAAGCGGATTTGGTCAGCAGGTATTTACAGCCAATTTTATTGTTAATAATAGAAGTAAATAACCCAATTTTTGTACAGCAACATGTCGTTCATTTATTTTCGTAGTAATTATAAACTTTTACGTACTTACACAGTAGTTTTATAACATATTCGATGTTTCATGAGCTACGAACACAACCTAGAAATTAAAATCAGAATTTGGTTACAGAATCGAATCATTTGATAGAAATTAGAATTTTGGGATACCTCAGCAGCATGAAACTGATGATACCAAGATGGATCTTCTACCTCCAGACAGTTATCATGACATAAATAGCAGCACAAAGCTTCCATCCATAACAAAGCAACATATTCATCTTTATTACAATGAATAAGTATGTACCTAAGATGAGGATAATAATATTTATTATAACATTACTATACAGTGCGGCATTTTTTGTCAGATGCCGTCCAAACTTTTTGGAATCAAGTTTTGTATGTAGTTTGACAGCTAATGTCAGCCAAGCGTTACCAGCGACACCCTCGGCAAAAGTTGTCAGTTTTCTTCCCCATTACGCAACACATTTTCGTAAAGGATTACGATTAATCTGTTTCATTTTGACAGTTCAACAACATTCATTGCGTTATTTACGTTGGATGGATGATTTACGAATGGATTAGCAATTTGTTTCAAAACAATTCAGATTCTGATTGAGCGTGTATTACGTAATTGGGGTAGGTTCTTAATAATTAATTACAATCTAGCCTATAAGACTAATAAGCAATTTTAATTAAATTACATTTTTTACATGATAATTATTTTAAAACTTAGAATAGTGTTGATTGTACTTTACGCAAGGCCGTTCCACTTCCATAAGCGGACCAGACACTATCAGTAATAATGACATCAATATTACTGTCATTCTTTCCAATATTGACGTATTAAAATTATAAAAAAATATTTAAATCACTCAGAGTAATAACTTATTACTCTAAGTTAAATCACATCATCATTCCAACCACCATTGTCAGTAGTAATGACACTACAGTCGGACACAACTAAAATGTTGCATAAATTTGAAAATTTGCATTCTTTCATTTCAGTTTTACAAATTTGATTGGTTATATGACCCTACCAGTTATTGCTGAAATCTAGAAGGCGTACTCAGTTCGGATGGTGATCGGTTTTACGAATTTTGCCGATGCTACATCAAAGTGGTGTCGAGTACTGTACTTGAATGTAATGTCATTGTTACTGATACGCTGGTCTGCTTCAGAGTCTGATATTTATAATACGAGTGTTAACACTTTTTTCATGTATTACAGATATTATATATAGATAGATAGATAGATATTATAGATAGACAATGAAACACAGATGTGTTTCATCAGTAGGTACTTAACTAAAACTTTGTCGGTATGCATCTGAGCTTATGAGAACTTGGTCTAGCAGAAAATTATCCCACTTTTTATGTCCTCTACTAAAATCGATCATGTAGTACCTACTTAAAATGTATTATCCGTACTACACAAAATTCAAAATATTTTATTTCACATAAACCTACAAGGGCACTTATGAAACGTCAGAAGCTAGGTGCACGGTTCCAATTGGTCGTTTCCTTTGGAGAAGAGCCGGCAAGAAACTCCACTCTTTTAAAAGTAAATGGTTTTACAGTGTTAAAAGGTATGAGAGGACAGTGTAGGCCTATCAACAAGTACCAGGTACTTAGCAAAATATAAAATGGTCCACAGATCTACAGTCTGTTAAGCCTACAACGTTCTCACATTCACAAAATTTTATAAATTCAGTGCTTTATTTTGATTGATTTTTTTTCGAAATTCTAATTTAGAATGACTTTAAAGATGTTTTTCATTTGACAATTTTGAGGAAAATTTTATAATCTTAATATGTGTCGATGATTTTTCAATTAATAATTTACTTAATAATGTTGTTCAAACAATAAATGTTGAAAGAAAGAAAGAAAAATGCTATTGGCATTACAGCAGAAAAACACACGTAACAAAAAAAAAAAAAAAAATTGGTTAAGGTTGTGATAATACTTATTAACCTTCTATTATACAGATAAATGGGTTACTAATTTCCTTTATTGAGTGATTGCGTAACAATTTAACCTGAAAAGGGATTTGTTTACACTATCCTCAGATAATTTTGGAACAAACATTAGTGAGGGCAAAGCTTTAAGTTCACCCTTACATATTTTCTTTTTTTTCGTGATAAATAGAGCGTGTTGTTCTTTTGTCACTGACGTGATATATGGTGTATCCGTTAGTCTCACTATTTGCATGGGAAGCTTAGCATCTGATACAAAGAGTATGCTTAGTATATGTAATTTAATGGTAATTCATGCGCCAGACATGATTTGTTTGCTGTTATTATATAGGATGATAAGTCAAGTTTAAGATAGCGTAATTTGTATGCAGTTGCACTCAACAACTCTAAACTTAATCGACTTTAAGAAGCCGTAATTTGAAGTACTTCCGTTCACGAAATTAGATAAGTACTTCCACATTTGTACATAGAAGGAAATCGACTGCCATTTCCTTATACAAATGTAGTACCTAAGTATCTAATTTAAGAATTTAATAAGATGAAAATCAAGACAAAGATCTTAATTGTACCAACTAGGTTACTCGTAATTAAGGTATCAATTAACATGTTGTATTAAGGCTTCCGCGGGCAGACGCGACGCGTCGCGACGGCGCGCGGCGCAACGCAACTCTGGTGGAACAATTTCTACGAAGAATTCACGGAAATTGTTTTACCGATGTCACATAGCGCCTGTCTGCGGCCAAAAATGCCAAATCGCATACCTTTACTAAAAAGCACATTGATTGTTGACATTGGTGATTTTTCAACTTATGTTATAGTCCTAAACGCCAACAATGTTACTGCATTATTTTATTTGATTATCTTCAACCTACGTGTAACAAGTTTTTGCTCGTCTGACGGCACTTCGTAAAAACTCAAGGATGAGATTCATTGTTTACATATATTTTTGTTCACACAAAAAACGATATATGTACTCGTATATGTATAAAGATGATTGAATAATAATAAGATAATCTTTTGTTAGATTCACTAGAACGACCACGATCTTGCTTTGAAGTCAGTTTGTTGAAATAACATCAAGAAAAGACGGTTTTTTCTTTATACCTGCATATACCTATGGTCAATGTTTTTATGTGTAACATCTTTCCTCCCGCTTTTGGAGTGATTTCGTGGAAAGGGACGGAAGTGTGTAACAGGAAGCCGGGGAAGCGCACGCTATTTGTTTTGACCAATGAGCACGCGCGGTGTTAGAGTTGGCCCTCAGATGGTACTTACCAACCCATGTTCCGAGATGTTGGTATTGTCAGCCAAGATGTCAGATGTTACACATCTTATGCGACTACTGTAAGGCTCGCTCGTTTTTTTTTTGTAGAACGTAACTTTTTAGGAAGCTGTCTACTTGTGCAAGGAAAATTAATCCTACCTACCACCCATTAGAGATATACCTTTACATTATTGCTGGAAAGGGCATCGGTTCCTGAAAAATATTACAAACACAAGAGAATCGTTGATTTCCTAGGTAGACGTGATTTAAAAGGAACTGCAATTAGAATGACTGAAACCGTGACTCTTGAAATTAAAAATAAAACATCGTGTGAAAAAACCGGCCTGGTGCGTATCGGACCACGCACATTGAAGGGTTCTATATAGTTGGGATGACTTCATCCCAAGAACAAACTTAACACTGTAGTTGAAAAACATGTGTTCATGTTTTTCAAAATGCAAATTTAAGTTGGTCGATTATTACTCGTTAACCTGTAAAATCTACTTAGCTATGATAATTTTCCTTTTAACTTCGTTAATTATATACTATTGCTGTGATTTTTTTCACAAATCCAAGTACCATCATTTAGCTGGCAGGGACACACACACACACACTTGACTAACAAAAATTAGCTCTTTAAAGCTTAATATTTTGCAAACAGCTTTCTGAATTGAAAAATAATTTTCACACACCAAAAATATTTTTGAACGACCTTTCCAACGACATCGCACTTCATGGGATTGACGAGAAAAAAAACATCCCCACTTTACGTGTAGGGGAGGTACCCTAAAAAAAAATATTTTTCTTGACTTTATTTTACCACTTTGTCGGCGTGATTAATATGTATACCCATGCCAAATTACAGCTTTCTAGTACTAACCGTCTCTGAGCTAAGCCGCAGACAGACAGACAGACGGACATGGCGAAACTATAAGCGTCCCTTGTTTACTACGGAACCCTAAAAATGATTGCAGCAAAATAATATGAAAGAAATGAACATCAATTTTATGATATGATATATTTTTTTTTTTTTTCTGTGATTTCTTGAACTCACACACTGACTTATTAGTATTACTTGTTAAAATGTTAGGAATATCGTATAATTTTGCAATGTTTGTAAATATGTGAGCACCATGTATCTATCTATCATAATTAATTTATCTGCAATTGCTTTATTTTTTTTTTTCCTTTTTTTTTACCTATCGTGGTATAGTAATCTTATTCTAGATGCATCGTCTTCACATATAATTATATAATTAATGTATACAAAATATTGTAAAAACATTTTAAAAGAGTAACGGTGGAGTTTCTTGCCCATTCTTCTCCATACGAAAACTACCTTTTGGAAGGGGCGACTAGAATCAATTCTATTTTTTTGTAAATTTGACGTTCATAAGTGCCTTTTATGTGCCTAATTGAAATAAATTGTTTTGACTTTGACTTTGACTTTGACTTTGACTTTATGAAAACTCAAAAAATCCCACCAATTAATGATTGATAATTGTAGCATTTAACTTAATAGCAATGAGAAAGACATTCATCAACAAATTGATGTTATTAAAGCATACCCCCCCACTGCACAAGAATCTCAAATGACTGAGTATCGGAGTATTCTAAATTCTTCCGCAACTGAATCAATATTAATTGGAACTAAAGCGGGCGTCTGACGGGCTCCTTTAATCAATTGGTCCACAAATTAAAGACTGGTTGTTACCTACTGAGTCACGAGTAGGTTGCTTGGTAACCTGTTGCACGAGGTTGCGTAACCAATTATAATGATTTACCTACCTATTATGTAAATGTTGAGCGATGCCTGGGTGTTGGCTGTGTACGGGCGATTTTTTTGCATGTTTCCTTATAAGTTTACATCAACCAATTGCGACTAATAAGTGGCTTGTAACTTTTAAATTGTTTAATTAATACCTATCTACTAAGGATAAATTATTATCATTAACCTCTCAGCCGTGGTTGAGCCAAGGGTTTCTACTGTTTAGAGATTCATGCAGCATGCTGTGCACAAGCTGGTTCTACTCGACCTTCTGCGTTAGGTTAGTCCATTTCGGTTCGGTAACAATTTTATTTCCAGGATCACTTCAGCAGGTATAACCATTTTCAAAACGATTTACCGACTAGCAATACAAAATTCGCCTAATACATCACAGCCTGCATAAAAGCTTTTAGCCGCGACGTGTACTCGTCATTCACATGTCGTTTTCACTCCGCTGCAATTCGGCCAGCCTTTTACTCGAGTTTCTGAACGAATACGCTCAATTACACACAAGGGATCAGGGGACACTTCGATTATTTCGTTGTGTTGACAGCTAAATGTGGGTTTGTCGTGGTCTTCGATTTCTGCACTTCGTTGGAGATTGTCGGGGAGGTCGGGTCATTGACTGCGACGAAAGTTATTGTGTAAGAATTTAATCTGAACAGGGTTTGTGTACACATTAGATACTTTTGGAACACACAGTAAACCCACCATAAAACACAAGTCTCTTATTTATTTATTTATTAATAGGAGAACCAACAGCTATAAAACATAGCGCCAATTACAGCTTCTCACGGGTAAAAGCAGAAAAAGTATCTAGTAGAAAACGTAGGATCACTAACAAGCACGATAGAAAAGAATATATAAATGTATAAGGTACAATAAGCACTATGCAGTATGCAGTCTTAAAAAAGTCAGCGTTCAGCCGAGTGCGTTGAGAATAGGTTTTTGGTGGTAAATGGGTCAAATGAGAACTCTTTCCAAATATTAGTAAAGTCCTTACTCGCTCGCACCATGTACGAGTATGAGTTTTGCTTGCAGTTAGAAGATGAGAAAGGAATGTAGATAAGCGGAATAAATCTAACTGATCTGTGAGGAACATTGAAACGCAGTTTATGTAGGAGATCAGGACAGTCAATCTCGTTAAATATAATTTTTAGTGACTGTAAATGAAATTTCTTGCAAAGATTTTAATCATCACAATGGTATCGTACGAGTAGCCGAAAACATAGAAAACGAATAAATGTTTTACCATGGATTCAGTACGTGATTCTGAACCCCGTGCGTTGAAATTTTCGTCGGTTATAAAAAAATATCTGCTGTTCCACACATTTTGAGTAAGTATTGTACTTTTCTAAGAAACAGCAGGTTATGGACTTAGTAAATTCAGTGGACATCTGTGGTCTTCATCATCAGTTCCACTTCATCAAATGGTGCTTTCCGAGGACAACTGTACTATAAAAAAGACCCAATTCGCTATAGGTGTGCCTATAATATTTGAAGACTTCCCTCCATTTCTCCAGGATTCCTTGATCAGATCCTGACCTGATGACAATGGGACCACCTCGGAAGTAAACTCTTTAAACAACAAAAAAATTGGCAATCCGTTTATTCATGGAGTTAGGCCCGACTATACAAAAAAAAACTTGAACATCCGAATTAATAACTTCCTCGTTTTAGAAATCGGTTAAAACAGACAATTGTGTTTGAACCCGAACGTCTGACACCTAGTTTTGGCAAGGGGTACCGTGTTATCCAGCAGATGGGCTGTGGAAGTCAGATAGGAAGTCACTCCATGTAAAATACTTGTAGATACCTATTCAACTGCATCCGAGAAGACTGGAAGCCGACTTCAACATACTTGGAGAAAGGCTGTGCAGATAATGAGACAGTTGTGCTTGAGTGATGTCTGTCAGTCCGTGCATTAACATTGTAGATAGGTATTTCACCCGAAATCATTAGAATATCTTCTATCAATAATAATTCAGGGTCTTGTTACTGGAATTCCACCGAAATATTCATTATAATATAGTGGATACATTTGCGTAAACAGCCACAAGAAATAGTAGGAAATATCATAACATAATGATGCAATCAAGGAAGTGTGTTGTTCCTTTGTGTTTTGTTTAAGTCAAATCTCGTCTGAGTAAAAAAAAAGTTGAGAATGTCAAAGAATTTTGCATCTTTTGAATGTCAGTAGTTGTGTAAGAATTACCAAATAAAATTTCAGACGAGGTTAACGCGTTTATTAGATTAAGCTTAACTGTGCAAGGATTACTAAATACAATTACAGACGAGGTTATAATAATAATAATAATAAACATTTTTATTTTTAATAATAAACATTTTATTTTTCTTCCACAAAGGTGCCTTAAAAATATGAAGATTACAAAATGTAATAAATCCTTTGTGGGAGACTGGTATCTGCACTAGGAAAACCTGTCACACAGATTACCAGGCCCCCCCCAAAAACAGTGTTTGAGTATTTAATCAAATCATAAACATAATATTTACAAAGTATTTTTACCTTTGATATACATATATACGAGAACACAGTAAACAAAAAATAAAAGAGGATAAAAAGTAAGCAAAAAAATAAAAAAATTCAAAAATAAAGTTATTATTGAAGAGTGTGGGTATCAGTGAAGTGGGTGATGTGGTGTGGTGAAGTGTGGTGTAGTATGGTGTGCTAAGGTGTAGTGTAGTGTGATGTGATGTTGTGTGGTGCAGTTTGGTGTAGTGTAGGTGTTGTGTGGTGTGGTGTGGTGCAGTACGGTGTGGTGTGATGGATAGGCTGAAAACACTTATTTTAAAACAATAAGGAGACTTTCAGTGCTATCGTAATCTAGGTTCAGTAAATACGCGGAGAGAACTTGCTTGCACTTTGCTTTAGTCAGAGGGTATATTTTTAAAATAGAGTTTATCTTATTGTATAAATAACTGCCAAGGAAACAAAAATTGCGGTGCGAAAGACCACTTTTACATAATTGAGTGGAACATACATTTGTTTTAATGCGTTTATGAGCGTTTAATGATGGGTTGTAGTTTAAAGTTGAATGTTTACGCAAGATTGTTTGAACGATAAATAGTTGCCGAACAGTAAGAACCTTGCACTTATCGTAGAGTTCAGAGGTAGGGTGAAAAAACGGTAAAGTATGAGCCACCTTTAGCACAGCTCTTTGGGCTCGCTCGATTTTGATCATAAACGTTTTAGGGGCCCCACCCCAAACAGAGATGCAATAGTTAAGTACTGATTGACAAAGTGCAAAGTATACTGTCTTAAGAACTTCCGCATCTGCAATACGTCGTAGGCTTTTAAAAATGAAAATGAGCTTCCTAATTCTCTTGGACAAGAGATCGATGTGGGAATTAAAGTTAAGGTTTCTGTCAATAGTCACACCGAGGTACTTGAGAGAGTCCACTTTTTCGAGTTTTAAGCATGAGCACGAGTAGGAAGAACTGTTGTTACATGAGTGGGCTGTGATATTTAACAGGGGGTTTTGAGTGAGGTGAGTGTTTGTAAGTGTAAATGTTATATATTTAGTCTTGTCTGTATTAAGTGAGAGTAAGTTGTTATTTAGCCAGGTCATGACAAGCGAGAAACCCATCTGAGCAAAGTGATACACTTCCTCCCAAGTATCTCCATAGAAAAGAAGAGCCGTGTCGTCCGCGAATGTAATAATTTTGCCGTTAGTAAAGTTTAACTGGCAGAGGTCATTGATGAAAATTAAAAAGAGGGTAGGCCCTAAAATACTCCCCTGAGGAATACCGATATTGACTTCACAGTCATCACTCAACCATTCATCAACTACAACACGTTGAGCTCTGCAATTCAGGTAACTTTCGAACAATTTTAGCTGTTCGCCACGAATTCCGAGGTGTTCCAGCTTCTTCAGTAAAAGTGGCGCAGAGACGGTGGTAGGTTAACGCGTTTATTAGATGAATCTTAACTACTTACCTCAATAAAGTTAAGCTTCTGAACTAAACAAAATCAAAAATCAAAATCTAGTAATTTATTCAAACTAGGCTGAAAATCAGCACTTTTCGAACGTCAAAATTACATAAGACAGTCCCCCAAAAACGACCCTTCACTACTTCCTAGTGCATTAGCTGGGAAGAAGAAGTGGCGCAACAAACTCCCCAGCAGCACAGCTCTGTCTGTTCAGTTGGAAAAACTGGATTCTATATAATAGTGCTTATGCTAAAATAATTTACTAATTACAAACATATAATTCAAATGATAGTGAACGTATGAGTGGGTTAAAACAGTCCCAGATTAAAAAATCGAGCGTTGTAAGGTAGAGAAGCCACACAGCTATACAAGAGGTAAAAAGACAAAGATAAATCAACGAATCCGACTCGTACTTACCGGAAAAAATTAAGCAAGAATTATTTTGCAAGCTGTGACCTGCTATATGTGAAAGAGTACCACTTAATACCTGATGTTGCCCATTATTTATGATGTATATTATTTGTTGGAGATCCTAACTAGTTAATAAAATTAACAAGTGACCTTTACGACACAGAATAACTAATTGGTGTAAATGATTTAGAGATTTTCTGCTGATCCTATGCAAGATGTCATTCAATAGTTCATCAAATAACAAAACTTTCCTTAATTCCACATAGTCAATCTGCCTAGCCTTTTCCCAACTTTATTGGAGTCGGCTTCCAGTCTAACCGGATGCTGCTGAATACCAGTATTTTTTACATGGCGCGACTGTCTATCTGACCTCCACAACCCAGTAACTGGGTTATACAATGCCCCTTGGTAAGACTGGTTGTCAGACTTTCGGGCTTCTGACGACCCGTAACGTCTGTCAAAGATCCACGAATGACAGCCGGGACCAACTTCATAACGTGCTTTCCGAGGCACGTAAGAGTCTCGGTATGTAAAGATGGTCACCCATCCACGGAGCAACCCCAGCAAGCGTAGCTTAACCTGATGGATCAACCCGTGCGGCTGTTATTAATTAGCCACGAGCTGCTCTTCTCACCAAGCCATGCAATGCTCCTAGCTGTGTGGCTAAGCCCTAAGTAGATGGTCTCGCGAATGAAACGGATTAAAGTGATGTCATCCGATTTATTGCACATCCTGAGATGCGCGTGCGACGTCCTGTTGCTGTGGCTGTTTATTTATTTTACATCGATGGTCCTAGTTTATCATTTATAACTTCCAGTTACAACTATATGTAAGCGGGCACGCCCTTTATGCCTGGAGGCTTTTTTATTTAGATATTAATTCTGTTTACGTTTAGTTTTTTTTATTTCGGCCTGAGTATCGATGATTGATTGGTTGAGTTCTCGATGATTTTGTTTGGTATATTGGCGTGTGCTAGCTAACATATGGCTAATAATTTGAATTTTGTTTTGTGTTGCGTAATGTAAATTATTTTGAATACTATTATATAGAATCTTTTTTTTTGTTCTTCTAACTGAACAGACAGCTGTGCTGCTGGGGAGTTTGTTGCGCCACTTCTTCTTCCCAGCTAATGCACTAGGAAGTGGTGAAGGGTGGGCGTTTTGGGGGACTGTCTTATGTAATTTTGACGTTCGAAAAGTGCTGATTCTCAGCCTAGTTTGAATAAATGACTTTTGAATTTGAATTTGTTGGCCAGTGAACTGCAGTCTAGTTGAGTTAACACGGCGTTGTTAGTCAGAATCCTAACTTAATAATATTATAAATGCGAAAGTAAGTTTGTATGTTTGTTACGCTTTCACGTCTTAACTACTCAACCGATCATCATGATATTTTGCATACACGTTGTTAGGGGTCCAGGCCATGGTACGGAGCGAGAGGGCTTGGGAGGCCGTCACCTCCTGCGAAGCAGTAATGCTCGCGAAGGAGGAGGCGGAACGCGTGAGGCAGAGGCAAATTTCGCGCCCTCACGCCCCTAGCCACGACAGTCGACGGCGCGTTGTGTTCCACGCGCGCCTCAAAGAGATGTCAGCACAACTGACGGGGTCCGCTAGAAGTAATGGCTGCCGGGGTCGCGGGAAAGTCCGAAAGGGATTCTGTGGCCCCTGGCAACGTACAGGCAACACTGAAGGAACACGGGTGGGGTTTAGTCAGTAAGAGTCTGACACGCCCTCCCTCTCCGCCCAGAGCGGAAGAAGTTATTTGATAATGTCCCACCCAAAAAAACAAAAAATTTGTACGGGACCTTTTCTGTACCCCTTTTTTTTGTACATATGGTACCTTTTTATCCACCATAAAAAGGTAGAAAAATACGAGCGAAGCCGCGGGCAAAAGCTAGTAACACATATAAATTGCTATTCATGAATGTTTACCAATTACTATGCCCCACCATAAGGAAAAGACAAAATTAACCTTTATGCGAAAAGGGTTAAACTCATGAAAATAATGACTACTGTGTGACTAATGAATAAACTAAGACAAATCCTGACGGAAAAATCAACTCGAAATAGGTTAGTCAATTGCTATTACCATTTTTGGTGCACACAGGAAAAACCCAATCATCTTCATAGTATTTACCTCATTGTGATTCAATTAGTGGTTTGAATGGCGACCTTTGATCTTCTGGCTGTCTAAAATAATTATAGAATAGCGTTCTGAGAGAAACTCCTAAATCTGAATATATATATTTGGGCTGGTATCAGGAACACGACGTGAGCCCCATGCTATAAATATTATGCTTATTCATTTTTGTCAAACGGTTTATTACTAAGCCTCAGCTGTCCGTCCGTCCGTCTGTCTATCAGCAGGCTGTATCTTATGAAGTGTATTAGGTAGACAGTTGTTCGCAGATTGTGTATTTCTACTGTAGCTACAAAAATAAATAAAGTTAATAACTAAAGAGCTTCTCCCGTGTTTATATTCGATCTAAATACGGTAGGGAATCCTTCGTGTGCAACGAATCCGACTCGTACTTGGCCGGAAAAAATTAAGCAAAAATAATTTTGCAAGCTGTGACCTGCTATAAGTGAAAGAGTACTACTTAATACCTGATGTTGCCCATTATATATTATGTATATTATTTGTTGGAGATCCTAATTAAATAATAAAATTAACAAGTGACCTTTACGACACAGAATTACTACTTGGTGTAAATTATTTAGAGATTTTCGTCAAATAACAAAACTTCCCTTCCACATAGTGTTGTAGCTTTTATTATAATTAGTAACTAAAACACATGTCTTTGAACTTCACAGCATCCATAATCAAAAATATTTTCCTCTTTCGTACTGATAATCGTTGTTCTCGCTATTTTCTTCGCGATGTTCCTTTAGTTTTACAGGGTTTATTTTTCTATTTTGATCTTTTAATTTTCTTGCTTTCTGCGATCATTATTTATTTGTAGTTGTATTAATATTCATGGTGCAAATGAAACTAATTAGTCTCCTTTGCACTATTGATGGTGCAGGTCAAAGGTGCATACGGACAATTATTGACATAAAATGACAGAATTAAAACAAAATAGTTACCTTGTCAACACTTAAAAAATATTAGAACATGCAAAGAGAAAATACTTTGAGGCGATATAAATCGATGCTTTGAGGAAATACCATGCCTACAACCGCATTGATGTCATCTCAATGGTGCAGATGAGACCATAGGTAATACGGGCTGGTATCCGCAACTCCACGACTAAGCGCGTATTTTGCGTACGGGTGGGAAAATTGGTTATTCGATCCACCCCAGCTCCACAAAGAAGGCCAGCAATGCCTTGGTGTCGCTGACAATCTCACGTAGGGTACCTGGGTTACCGAAGTATTTTGCCCTGTATGTGGCGACCACCGGGCAGTATAACAGCACATGGGCTGCTGTCTCGTCGTCCTCCATGCAGGCTCTGCACAGCGGACTGTCTGTGACTCCTATGACAAAGAGGTGTTTATTAAATGACCCATGGCCAGTTACAGCTGCTGTAACTGTACGTAGCTGTTGTTTCGATAGTCGAAGAAACTGTTTCGTGAGGCGGCCATCAATTGTAGGTAGTGCCTCCTTGGCCTGCCTACACTCACCGTGGTCCGACCATAGTTTGTGATGTTGGTCCCTGGTTCGTTTCCTTACCAGAGTGCGTAGGTACCCGAAGGGGAGTGGCGCAATGGGTTCAGGCCCCACTGGTGCCATGCTCGATCCCCTTCTGGCAAGTTCGTCGGCAGCGTCATTACCCCGCGAACCGCTGTGTCCTTTGATCCATTGAATGGTAATATTATTGAGGCTACCCACCTGGTTAAGGCGCTGGTGGCACTCGTATATCAGCCCAGAGTCAACAGTGTGGCTGTTTAGCGCTTGCAGAACAGCCATGCTGTCTGAGAGTATACGTATCGAGTAGTCCTTAACTTTCCTGGCCATGATGGCTAAAGCGGCAAGGGATATACCCATGCATTCGGCCTGGAATACTGTATTGTGGACTCCCAACGGTGTGGCTATATGTATGTTGAAGTCCTCAGAGAAGATCCCAGCACCTGTGCCACTACCTGTTTTGGATCCATCAGTGAAGATTCGCAGTTCTGCGGGGCGCAGCCCCTCGCATTTGCGATCCTCATGAAGTTGGATTCTGTATTTTTTATCGAAGATAAATTGTTTGGGTATCCGATCATTAATGGCTTTCGTGATAGGGAACTCATTATTGAGTCCCTCAAGCAGCACGGTGTGTTGTGTGTCTCTCTTACCCCAGAGATTGATTGCATTAAGACGTACCGCTGCCATTGTCGCTTCCTGCTGTATAAACAGGTGGAGCGGGGGCAGTCCCAGCATGGCTTCGATTGCTGCAGTCGGAGTAGTCCTCATGCAGCCCGTGGTCGCCACGCAGGCTAGTCTTTGCATGCGTTGTAGTTTGTTAGAGGCTGTAACCAGCTGAGTTCGGGGCCACCAGACCACGGCCCCGTAAGCGATCATGGGGCGGATTACTGCTGTATAAAGCCACAGTATTATTTTGGGGGATAGGCCCCACTTCTTACCTATCATTTTCCTGCACTGCCAGAAGGTGATGCAGGCCCTGTTTAGCTTGTTGTCTACATGACTGCTCCAGTTTAACTTACTGTCTAGAATGACCCCGAGGTACTTGACCTCACTGGCCAACTGGAGTTCTGTATCGAACAGTTTGGGGAGGCGGAAGGGGCCTAATGCTCGTTTTTGGGTGAACATGACTAGTTCAGTTTTAGTGGGGTTCACTGATAGTTCAAATTCCCTGCACCAACTTTCTACTATACGTAGTGCTTGCTGAGTGAGGTTACAGATGAGACCATACTATCAATGCAGTTTCATTTGCACCTTAATGGTGCAAACGAAACTAATTAGTCTCCTCTGCACCATCGATGGTGCAGGTCAATGGTGCATACGGTACAACAGGAGCCTATATGTATACATGAATGAAACATACACAACACAAATAAACCAATTACAGGCGCCTTGGAGTTGTCAAGGGGTCGGTCAGTCAGAAAAATGAAGCTAGTTGCCCATTCCAAAGCGTAGTAGGTTCCTATGGAGAAGAACGAGCAAGAAACTAAGGCGCGGGACAAACACAAGTTGCGAATGGCGCGGGCGTGGAGCGGGCGTGGCGCGCAACATACACACAACGCCAGCGCCGCACCGTCGCGATGCCTCGCCACGCCTCATGTGTACGTTCCGCACCACGTCGTTCCAATACATTTTGTAAGAAATATGAAAAGGGCGGCGTAACACCCGTGCCACACCGTCCCCACGCCCGCGCCTCTCGCTATTTGTTTAAGTCCTGCGCCTTAGAGCCATTGCCACACTCGATACTAAAACGCACGGACAAACCTTTTCACCAGGCTCTAGCATCTAGGATTTATTATCACGTAGGAGAAATTCACAAAGTAAAACAAAAGAATTGGACTTAAAAAATTTACTAATTCAAATCTATACATGCCATGTCATGCCTCTAATAGGACCAGCACCTAACACTCCCACAACGACAAAAATATATGTCCAGAATTTTGTCGAAATTGTGTTCACCTCGACAAAATGCCCGACACTTGTCTTGTCACGCGATTCAGAGCATTGCATGGAACATCTCGGGTGGAGTGTCATTGACACAAGGCTGAAAGGCCCTGTCCTCAGTGATCAGTTCCTGGCCAAGGTTCAGGAGCCTAGTTATAAATACACTGGATAAAGCACCGTTTATCGTCCTGTTACTGTTCTTCTTCATGTACTCCGTGCTGTTTATCGCTGGCAGCTGCATGATTTGGAAGTGCATCGAGCGTGCCATATTGCCTGTGCAAAAAAAAAGAGTTTTTAAAACCCACACTCATAATATTGCAAATAGGTACTTATTTGACATTTTTACGTCTAGTTTGGCAGTTTCGTTTGTTATCTGCCCATTTTCAGGGCATATAAACTAAGCCTTAGGCTTAGGGTTAGTTTTATAGCTGATAGAGAAATAAAGGTGTGGGCCAAAATTACCACTATGTGTAGCCCTTTCGCTACAGTCGACGAGCTACAGAAAATTAATAGACAAATGTCCACACTGGCCCTGGACCAAAACAGCTGAAAGTCATGAAGTTAGGCCTTTGCCCAACAGTGGGATGACGCAGGCTGACATTCACTGTAACTATGGTGCTGATCATCCCAAAAAGTTATTAATCGTACATATAGAACGGATTTTTGAGCGTAGTTGTGCAAAGTTGATACTAGAACTTCAGTTCATTCAATTTTGTTACTTGCAATCTTGAGCCTGCCAGATAGACCACAGCAATAACTGGCCGTGATGAGCATTTGCTAAAATATTCGCGCATTCATCAGCTGTGTGCGAATTAGTGATCGTATACTGTGTCAGTCACGCAAATAAATCTTCTAATGACATTTCTGTTTATAACTCTTGTCGCAAAAAAATATTTAATTGGAAATATGATAAAGATAGCACATCAGTCTGTTCTGTGAAATAAAGTACAACAGCAACATAATATTATAAGGTTTCATGAAAAATATCGCTGTTCTTGAAAGATTCAAGACTAGATGAACTACGTATTATAGTTTGACCGAAACCGCTGTACATATGTATGCCATATGTATGTGCGCGGCGGGACGGGGGGCAGTGGAGGCCGCTCATTCGTCAGCGCTCACGGCGGCCCCCACCTCATCGCGCATTACTAAGGTGTGATATAGCGGTCTCGGTCAAACTATAGCTATCCTGTACAATTTATTTAATAAATATAATATAAATAACAGAGATATTCCAACAGTGAGAAGAAAAATAAAACTTTGCTTTGTCTAATGCAAAAGCATGTAGAATGCAAAAAAGAATTCCAGTAATTTCCCTTTTACTCGCATATTTCCGTTCCATGTGCGGTTAGCTCTCCGAAGGAAGAGCTAACCGCTAAGAATAATTTTATTGATCCATTATTACAAAACAAATGCTATGTCTATGTGCTTATATATGCTTACTGGAACTAGAATATTTAACATAGTTATGAAAACAGTGGTCCCCAAACTAGGCAGCGCCTGCATCTTGGTTGGAAACAACATAATATGCTGCAATGCTTAGCTTAGGGTATTTCTAAGCACAAGCAAAAATCATGGTCTTTCGGACTCATAACATTGTAGCCGAACTTTCGTATTAGTTTTTTGTAATAAACGATCTAGCTGTCTGCTAGATCGTTTATTAATATTAATAAAATAATTTAAAAAAAATTGTAACGACTTGCTACATAAACTTAAAACTGATTATAACCGTCAACTCATAATCAAAAACCAAGGCAACCTAAAAAACCTCTGGAACACCATCAAATCTATTTACAATCCAAATACCGAAAAAAGTGATTCTTCCCAGTTATTATCTAACTCTTAGGATCCTGTCGATTCTTTAAATAGTTGTAATGCTTATTTCACTTCCCTAGGCAACAATCTTTCTGATCTCATACTTACGTGACTGTCCGAGACACAAGCATCCCTTGCGGGCAAATATAAACCACGTGGAATTCCACAACACTCTTTTTTCTTCCACCCAACGAATGAGGACGAAATAGAAAAACTTATAGATCAAGTTAATTCCACAACACTCTTTTTTCTTCCACCCAACGAATGAGGACGAAATAGAAAAACTTATAGATCAAGTTAATTCCACAACACTCTTTTTTCTTCCACCCAACGAATGAGGACGAAATAGAAAAACTTATAGATCAACTTAAAATTGACAGCGCTGGCGGACTGGATGAAATTAGTGTCAGACAAATTTTACTTCTTAAAAAAACACTGTTAAAACCACTCACTCACATTTTTAACTTAATTTTGGAAAATGGTGTCTTCCCAGACTGCTGGAAGGTTGCCTGTGTCCGACCCATTCATAAAAGCGGTCTTAAAGAACTACCGGAAAATTACCGTCCTATCGCACTCCTGTGCATCAAAACTTCTCGAAAAGTTGTAAATAAGCGACTAGTAAATTTTTTAGAACATTACAATCTAACATCTGAAAGACAGTTTGGCTTTAGAAGAGGTAAGTTGACCGAGGACGCCGGTATATTATTGACCAACTCCATAGCTTCTTGTATTGAAAAGGGCGAATACGTCTCGGCAGTTTTCCTTGACCTAGCCAAGGCGTTTGACACAATATCGGTAGATCTACTCTTGTCAAAACTAGAGGGTATTGGAATACGAGGAAACGCGCTAGACTGGTTTCGAAGCTATCTAACAAATCGCCGGCAACTAATAAAAGTAGGTGACTACTCTAGTGGATTACTACCAATCAACTTTGGAATTCCTCTAAGTAATACTCTCGGTCCGACTCTTTTTGCTTTCTATATGAATGACATCCTTAATGCATCGCTTCAAGATTGGGCGAGAGGCCACGGCAAATTGCCATCATTGCAGAAGCGGCTTAGATTCTGCATAGCACACGGTCGGGGATTGCTCTGTGTGGGCTGCTGAAAGACGGGTCCTGGTTGCCAGGATTGAACGAGATTTGTCTCTGCCAGCAGTAATTGGGTCTATGTTGGCGGTGTCGGAGAACTGGAGAGAAATGGCCTCCTCCTGTGAGACCGTGATGGTTCTGAAGTTGGCTGCCGAGCGAGGTCGTGAGAGGGCTGATCCCGCTCATAGAAGGCGTTAGGGAGGCAACTGACTCGACACCTAACACGCCGAAACCCCGCACGCAACCTTTAAGGCAGGCAGGAATTAGGGATCACGGGTGCTCAGAGTGACCTCAGGGAAGACGGCGCACAGTGGTCACGTGCTGTCTTGCACACTTACAGAGTTAGGTTTCGGGGAGAACCCTTTACAGTCTCCCCAGAGATGTGCCCTAACATGCGCTGCACAGAGGGGATTCCGGATTGGTCTTTTGAAAGGTAACGGTGCCCCTTTCATGTGTAGATGGTGCCCCCTGGGATGGTTTTAGTGAGGTAGGAATCACACACTCCGCGGTCTTTTCCCCAGAGCCCGGGCGCCTTTTGAAGGTTTCCCCCCGAAAACAAAAAACAAAAAAAAGGTAGGGTAGGTAAATAGGTAGGTGCGCCGTATATAAAGTACTTATTGCTACCCGTGCGAAGCCGGGGCGGGCAGCTAGTTTAACAATAAAACAATGAAAAGCCTATTTCACACAAACAGGGCCTTAATACAGAAACACGGTATAGCTTGTTTTCTTCTAGCCTTTCGTTTTCAGAAACGAAGTAAGAATACCAGTTTAGACTTGTGACTAGAAAAAGCAGCTTATATGTCTAAGGAAGTCTGACCTGCCATAGACCGGTGTTCGATATAACAGTATGTGTAGCCGATGAAGGCACCAACTGACACTGCAGTCGCAGTGATGGAAATTATGGCAATTGCAATCGCAGCACAGGTCACCCAGCGAGGCTTACTGGAAAATGAACACGGAAAACTTCAATTAAAAAGTCCTGCATATTTTCGAATTGGCCATTCAATAATATTGATAATGATACTGACTGTTCTGAGTGTGCCGAATGTATATTTGACTTTTGTATCACCGCCTTTACATGCGGTGGTATAGAAGTCAAAACGAGTGTTGAAGTTTGATTGTAATGAGATTTTTCAACAAAATGTTTGGAATGCCTTCCGCCCCGGAACATTTGACATAGTAAATAAACAGTCTAAATATTGTCTCTATTTCTAAATATATTTAGTTATTTTTTTTCTTGCGTTAGCTGTTTGCTTACCCACAAGGTGGGACGAGGACCTGGTGAAGGTCGAGAGAATCCGCTGAATGTGGGAAGCGGAGAATAAGAAAGAAAGAAAGAAAATACGTTTATTTGCGGTAAACATGACGCAAAGAAAGAACACAAAACGAAAAAAGAACAAGTTGGGGGAAAATATGCGTCAAATCCACGCTAAACAGCCATCGCTCAGCATAAGTAGGTTGCTGTGGCGACGCTTGTGGGAGGCATAATGCAGATCAGTGGACTTCTTTCGTACTATAGAAGACATAGGCTGGTTTCACAGCTGTGAAGCGAAGACACACGTGAGGCGTTAGAACATTGTTTCATAGCGACGTGGATTGGTTCAAATGCGACCCGCTCCGGGTAGGGTAGAGGCCGTACGGGTTTTCCGGACAGCTGTGAAACCAGCTATAGATTGATAATGATGAATTCTTTGATAATTTATTACACAATTTTACTAACTTTTTAAGTACTTCTGGCATATTTTCCATCTCCAATATAGTGTAGCCCATCATAGCAAGTAGTCGTGTATAAAATTATATAAAAATATTATAAAAATATAAATAATGTCACAGAACAATGGCATAAAGAATTTGTTAGATAACGTGTATTTCTTTCAAGTTAACAAAATAAAGTGGCCAGTGTTTTATGAGAAAAATAATATTTGTTTTTAATACAAATAACATTTTGTATTGTGTGATATTCAAATAAATAATTATTGTGAGACGAAAGTTGTATTCCGTGATTGATATAATTAATAACTTCTTTGTTATAAAACTCTATATCAATGTCTATTACATCTTTTGTATACTCTATCCTTTTTATCTTTTCAAACTTTAATGTAGTTTTCTGAGTGTAGTTTATACATTTTTTGTATTTTATTTATTTATTTTTTATTGAATCTATTTTTATTGCTTTTCAATATGTGTTGCGGTTGCGGAGGATCCTTTGGGACCTGCTCGAGCAACTTAGCATATGTTTTTGAAAAGTAAGTAATTTTTCTAATCGTTGAAGTTTTCTCTGAACTGTCTTCACGTTTGCGGTTTTTTCAAAGTCCGGTGTGTCAAGGAACGAAATCAATCTAGATAGCGCATCACCATGGTCCATCGAAGTCTACCTATATTATTTTTGCGGCTCTTCTATCTCCATTTCTGTAAGGCAAGGCGTTCTAGTTTTATACTTAGTCACCCCGGTAGCACACCTCCGCCGCGAAACCATAGCAGCGAAACAGCAGTAGTTCAATTCAAGTGGCTCGCATCATGTTCCGCTACGTGAAATTCGAGTAACTGTGTGTGTGTGTCTTGTCAGCTTTTTCATTACATGCATGTCTTTCGGTGAACAACGACGCGATTGGGCCGACAAATTTTCCTGCTGTGCAAGTAGTGTAGATTAGGCTTGGGGACTTCATAGCTTCGATCAAAAGAACTGGCTGGTAACTGTTGGACGGCCGGTCGTTCCGTCAAAGTTTCTTCTTGGTCGGATCTTGCGGCCAATGGCCGTGAGGCTCAAGGGTGCACCCCGAGGTACCTAATTGCAGCTTCACTCCATGTTACCTATAGCAATAATGCTCATTATAAGCTAGTATTTGTCTGCCTTGATATTGACTTCAGCACAATGATGAAAACAGCAGTAAAATTGAAAAAGAGATCTATGTTCTACAGCAGAAATTTAATTTCAGATTGGCATCATTTGTCGCCATGACAGCCGTGATTTTATGCATAGTGATCACACTGGCTATCTCAATAGGGATTGGCATCGGCTTAGGCTACAACTATTGCTTCGTTGATATGAAAATCACGCCAACAGGTATGGCTAATATTGTATTTCTACTACGATGCCTTGTCCTAAGGGACCTCTCCCACTACGTGGCCATGAGCACTGCCAGTTGGCGCACAGACTAGCACCCCAATTGCGTAACACACTTGCAATCACAATTTGATGGATTTTAAAGGTGAACAAGAAAATCAACAAGGTACAGTCGCTGTACGTCACGTGCGCACTATCTTTTTAAGTACGTAATAATCCACTGCTTCATATGTTTGTGAAATTTTGTTTGCATACGTTAACACGTTCAGGGCCGGGAGCCCACCTGGGAGGTTCTCTCAAGCCGCATATAGGATGCCGGGAGCCCTCGCGGAGGGCTCATTTTAAATGTAGGTTTTTCGTTGCGAATTCGGCATTATAAACTGTGAAAATAAAATCAGCAAGTATATTTTAACAAGATTTCAAACCAAATGCCGTGACAGTTCTCGAGGGTTAACTTTAGCGCAAATGTAATGCTGGTGTCCTACCTGGAGTCAACTTGCAATATATATGGCCGCATGGCGTATGAGCTCTATTAAAAATGGGTGGAGTGTTAAATAACGCAACAAGAATTGTTGAATTGTCAAATTGAAAGGCATTGCCGTAGTAAGTGTGTTAGATAATCAAGCTAAAGTATAGAAACCGAATGTGCATCACGTATTTGGCCCCTACGATCAAAAGTCGCACGACCGGCCCTCCGACTAGTTGCGGCCAAATTTAACAAAAGCATCTTGGTTGGAGCTTCTGTGGCCAAGATTACGACCAGTCCTGAAGGCCAATTCTCATACTTAAAAAACGTTCACATCCTAGTCGCAATCTGTCAAACTTGTCAAAAATGTTGGTAAATTGATTGTATTTTTGACAGATTTCGAATGAGATGCGAATGCGAACATTCTTAAAAATTACGGGAATTGCCCCTCTGGTCGTGGCCGTCTTGTGCACAGGGTTCTTAAAGCTTATGAGATAGGTAAACCACGATAAAACTGTTAAGTTTCAATAATGTTGTCTTTTCACCATACCAAATAAAAAATTGTTTATATTTATTCGTAGTTAATAATGAATAGAAAGGAAAACAAAAAATTCTAATAACATAACTATAAAGTAAAAGACTGCCTCGAATAAATATAATGTTCTTGCCTGTAGGCCTAACATGACACACTCGATAATTAATTTCTGTCACTTTTCTCGTTTTCTGACAGCGCTGCCACAGCGGCGTGCCATGGCGTCAAAATTAGGGCAAGCCAACAGATTTTTCATATGTTGTTCATGGTACAACATTATTAGAAAACCTTTATAAAATGCGAAGAGTTCTAAATAAGTATATCAAGCATTAGTATGTAATTTTCATAAGCGCCATCTATATGAATGAATGCGCGTAAACACACCGTTTAGCCGAATCTTTTTACCTTATTTCATATGCACTTGTCACATGCTAAAATTTTCAATCAAAATCCACTAGATGGCTCCCAACAAATGATCGATTTGTTGTTCTATTGCCGTACGCATAATTTTATGAGTTTAATTGAAAATGTTAACATGAGATAATACCAAAATAACTTTTTATAATTTATCATAATGACAATAGCCAACTCTTATCTTTATTTCAAAACACCTATGAAGAATCTCTTCGATACGAAAATTATTGTGTTTTGTGATCTCAATGAGAACTTATTGTTATTATAATAATAGGACATAGGGTTTGTTTTTCAGTGGTTTACCAAAACTACAAATGCCATACAAACAACACTAATTATGTGTTTTCATGGCACCAGCTACCTACCTACCTAAAGTTGTCTAATAAACAATCGAATGCCTATTTCAATCTATTTTTCGACTGACAAAAATACTTGTTTTTATTTCCGAGAAACAAGTATCTACAGTAATTTGAGGTTGGTTACGGTAAAGTAAAGAGTTACTTATTGTCGAAAAACTCAAGTTACATACCTTTTCGAACACAGTTTCCGAATTCCCATTTTGATGATAAAATAACACTATAATCACTAACAAAAGCGCGGAATGAAATCGCCACAATAACTATCGAGATTATATTTGTCTGTAAAACTCAAAGTATTTACCTTTCCGAGTAAGGATTGCACACTTTAGTCCTTCACAAGGAACAATTGCATGCGTTTCCGAATTCATTTCAATGATAAGAAACTTTTTAATCACTTCAAAACTAATCACAACACTTAAATTCACAGAAAATGAAAAAATATCAAAGCGAAAAAAAGTGCACCAGGTACCTAGCCGCTCAAAACAAATTTGAACAAATTTGCCACGTCATTACTCCTACTATTCATAATCAAACGCACGATTCGTTCCATTCATAAAAAAATCAGAAGCCGGGCTTAATATTTAGAACATTTTGCGAAATAGGTACATACTAATGGTATCAACAAACTTAACTATTTCTATGCGAAAGAAGAGTGGTAAAAAAGCCTCATAAAAGCCAACACAAGTGCGAGCGAGAAAGAATAAAAATTATGTTTTCATTTACGATGCGATCTCGCGTCCTACTTATCGCTATAGTGTTAGAGCGAGATCGCAACTGCATCCGAGATAGTTGGCAACAGTGCGTGATGCAAAACGGCGCGGAATTTAAATATTATTCTTTGAGTACGTAAACCTGGCATCGTAGCTTATAAAGCGCGCGGCTGACACAGTGCAGCGCGGAGTTTAATGTTAGGTATTATTCTTATCAATTCTTGCGAGATGATTATTGACTTGGTTGCTTTTATAATTTTTTTTTTTTTGTTGGTGGGCTCACTTTTTAAGGCAAGCCGGGCTTTTCGGCTTCTATGGGGGGACCGCCACTGCGCTGCCATACAAAATAATCAACTCGTTCTGTTAAACTTGATGTTTTTTGGACAAACCCTAACATGGCACCTTATATACTTATCTCGATTTTTTATATTTAAATACGAGATAATCTGCGATTCTTCTGTCATTTTGTCGTATTTACTCGTCCTCGATTTTGACGACGAGAAGAGTAGACAAAATTATGATACAAAAAAAAACTCCTAAATAACATGGCAATTTCACAATTGTACATATTTTAGTCATCATTTTATTTTACAATAAAATTATAATGAAAATATTTAGTGTTTAACTACTATTTATATTGGATACTTTTTTTATGGAATATATTTATGATAAATTATTGCCTACATGTTGAGTATTAGGGGTTTATGGATTTTAATTAAGGAGGTCGAAATTTTCATTATTTTTGCGATAGGACACACCATTTTCAAGATATAAGCAAAAGAAAAATAAGATACAGTACTGTTTTTGCACCGTCGAAGATTTGGTCTTAATTTTGGTTCATGACAACTCATTTTAATCCATACCTTTTTAATCGCGATTAAAAATTGTCAGATTTAATAAACAAATTTTGGTGATTTTTAGTCTAGTTTAAAAGTTGGCAACGTTGCAAATACCTGTCAAATATTTACCTGTTTTGATTTAGCAATATTATTATAGGTATGGAAATATTAAATATCGCTAACTAGTGAACTAGAATATTAATAATGAATTGCAAATACACTGAATTTGATATTGTAACCGTTTTAATCCTTTTTGACATCTAAAACTAAATATTCGGTGTTACGATATAAATTATTGCATTTACATCAACTCGATAACAACTTAACTGTTAATAGCGCGTTGATCAAATCTTAAGGCCATGGCATGCTAAGATAGACCCCAGAGGTCTGATTGTGTGCTTTGTTTAAATATAAGAAAAATTGTAATTTATAAAATAAATAAATAAATAAATAATAATAACATAGTAATATTGCCAAATTTTGACATCTATTTACGACATTGTCTACTTTCAGAATGCACGCTCTTAACCAAAGCTAAACATTTTTCTACATTCCACAGTAGGTAATCAGTTTATTTTTATTTTTCAGACGAAGCCTTTGAAACGGGTGCTGATAGTTTGCGAACACGGTATACAAATGAGCTAGGTTTCAGACGAAATATGCCCACTTCAACGCAACCACGGCGGATGGCTCCGCTACCTGCCATCAGACATACGATGTCTATCCCGTTAAACGGGAACATTGATTTCCCCTCTTTGCTGTCAAAACTAAGAGTTCGCAACCGAAACGTCACATTAGAACTGATCACGTGATTTTTTGATCGTGTATTAAAGGCGATTTATTTTTATGAATTTTCTTTTTGATACGGTAGGTATTTGTTTAGTTTTGGTAAAAAACATAATAATGTACGATTTGTATACAGGATGTCCGGTAATTAATGGATAACCTTAAAATGGGTCACGGTAAAACTAATGGCTATTCAGAAAAAAAGTACAAATAAAAGAAAAAAAAGATTTATTTTTAAGTTATGGAAGCTTAAACTTTGTCAAATAGAATATTTTTCACAAATTTTTCCCTGGAACAAACATTCAAGTTGTTTAAAAAAAAACCGTGTATATATAGATAGGCAATAAATAGTATTCATACTATTTATTGCCTATCTATCAGCTCAGTTAACGTAAATTACTATAACAATAAAAAACAAAGAATTCCTTAACCTGTGGCCGTGGTGTATAAAAATGTAAAATAAGGTAACAAAAAACACCGATTATTATTTAAAAAATCATATCTTTGGTACCATCTGTATTATTTTTTTTGTATTTTTTTTCTGAATGGCCATTCGTTTTACCATGGCCCCTTTTTGAGGTTATCCATTAATTACCGGACACCCTGTATAAAACACTTCACGTTCGCTAGCAAGACAAGTTGTATTCTAACAGTTAATGGGATAACAAATGTAAGATTCTTGTAGACAAGTGTTTCCAATTTGTGTGTTTATGAAATTTACCTGTTTTGATTAATTTGGCAATATTACCTCTAAGGAAATAAGAAATGTGGCTAACTAGCGAACTAGAATATTAGTAATGAAATGCCATTATAACATTTAATTTGATGTTGTACCCGTTTTAGGTGTAAAAAAGGCATTTGGAAAGTTTACAAATATATTTTTTACATCTAAAACTAAATATTCGGTGTTACGATATTAATTATTGCATTACATAATCAAGATAGTTAGCCAAATTTCTTATTTCCATACAGTAATATTGCTAAATTAATCAAAACAGTGAAATATTTCACATCTATTTGCGACGTTGCCCACCTTCAGAATAAACGGTCTTAACCATGAACTACCAAAGGGAACTGGGGATAGGATTTTTTCTTGTTTAAAAATAAAATCCTTTTTAAATCTTGCCATAATATTATAAACTTCAAATGAAATCTTTTCTAATATTATAGAGACAGTAAATTCTGTGAGTTTGTGTATATGTGGAGGGTAATCCCCGGAACCACAGCTCCTATTTGAAAAATTCTTTCACCAAGTGAGAGGTAAGTAAACTATTTCAGATGAACACAGGCTATACACAGGCTCGCGTGGTGGTCGGTAATTATTCCATGGAAAAGTACCAACGGGATAAAAAGTATTCTATATGTTAATCCAGGTTATAAACTATCTGTCTGCCTCATCCAAATCCTATTAGTAGCATAACATAATAATAATAATAATAATAAGCCCCCTAAACAACCACACGTCCTGATTGACCATCTAATCACGTGGGGGGCGGACACACGAATGAGAAATTACTGGCGTGGCTAACGTGGCTCTGAAAACCTACTCAAAATGGAGACTCGTTCAAAAAGAAAACGTATAGGACCGCTGCCCGGGGGCGATCGCCGGGGCGCACCTGGAGCTGACGCTGGGTGTCTCAGCATGCGAACCGTCAGCGGTGAGGAGTTGAACAGACGGGCTCCCACCGACAAAGATGCTACAGCCGAAGCCGACGATGGTGATAGACTGACAAACAGGACAGACACCCCTGTAGAGCCTTATAGTCCAAGTACAGTATCGTACGCACCTTCAAGAACATCATCACCATCAATACCATCTTCACCCATACCATCGTCACCTCCCATAACTAGTTTTAATACAGTTTCACCCACTCCGACCTTGAGTGTTGCGCGGGAGGTATCTACCTTCTTACCCGCGTCCACCAAGGCTGGAAAAGCAAGAGTTCGCATGAAATGGAGCAAAGAAGTTAACCTATTCATCATGCGAACTTATCTACACATCACTAAATTAGAGACCGACATGACCACGTACAGACAACAACTCCATGAACGGTTTTCAAGTCAATATCCTGAGATTTCCGTTTCAGAACAACGAATTTCAGATCAACGAAGAACTATAGTTAGGAATAAACTCTTATCACAAGTTGAATTAGATCAGTTAAAAGAAGAAGTACACACACAATTGCGACAAGAATCAGAAAACTATGCAGACACTAACACTATCACACTAACACAAAACACAAACGAAAATATTTTGCAAGAACAACCACAATCGCTCACTCAATTACATCCTAATAGTCAGCCTCTAACATATAACCAATCACAAGGTTACACACAAACAGCACACACATCCACACAAACCGAATCCTTAACCCTAACGCTTGAAAATGATATTGAGACCTTAGTTGTCGCAGATCAAAACCAAACCACAGATACTTATATACAAGAAATACATAACAAATTTAGATCAACAATTACACAATACTCTGGGCTGGATCCAGCAGTCCGACCAAAACTACCTAAACTTAAATACACCCCTAACCTATTTCGTTTAGTTAATTTATTTAATGAAAATATACTCATCCAATTTATATCTGATGACACACAACTAATAGACATAAATTTACTTGTATATTGCACAGCTGTAGTAATAACTGAAGAACTCAACTATAAAATCACTAACCACACAGGAACCACAAAAACTAGTCGTATTGTTAAACCAGCTTGGCAACAGAGATTAGAAAAAGATATTGAAAAATTAAGAGCGGACTGTGGTAGGCTCACACATTATATCAACGGCATTAGATCAAATAAAGTAGTTAAGCGAGTTGAAACAATATTTAAAAATTATTCCAATCACACTAGACACGAAAGTAATAATAGAAAACCAGAGGAGTTTCTGGATACATTAAAACAGAAACTAGCTCTTAAAGTTCATAGGCTTAGGAGATATATGAAGGCACAACAGCGCAAAAATGATAATGCAACATTTGCAATGAATGAAAAAGTATTTTACAGAAACATACAGAAAACACACAACGACACAACAATAGAAAACAACACAGACACACCATCAAAAGAACACCTAGAAACATTCTGGTCTAGCATATGGGAAGAACAAGTGCAACACAATGATAAAGCAACCTGGATTACAGAAGAAGAAACAAAATGGAGATTAATAGATGAAATGGAATTTAAAGAGATAACAGAGCCTGATATTACAAATATAACAGCTAAATTACATAACTGGAAGTCACCGGGTATAGATAAAATACAAAATTTTTGGTACAAAAAACTAACGACACTACACAAGTCTATAGCAAAAAACTTTACAGCTATTATATTAGGACAACAGAACATACCCGAATTCATTGCAACGGGAATAACATACATGCTACCTAAAACTACATACACAACACAACCTTCCCAATATAGACCAATCACATGCCTCCCTACTATTTACAAAATATTAACATCAGCAATCACAACAAAAATCAACTCACACATCGAACATCACAATATTATAGCTGAGGAACAGAAGGGTTGCAGACGGGGCCACATGGGATGTAAAGAACAGTTAATTATAGATTCCACCATTCATAAACATGCCACCACAAAAAATAGAAACCTTCATTGTACCTATATAGATTACCAAAAAGCGTTCGATAGTATACCACACTCCTGGCTCATAAAAATTTTAGAGATTTACAAAATTAATTCAAAAATAATAGATTTTTTGCGTATCATAATGCCACATTGGAAAACAACACTACAGCTTAATAATCGCCACACTTCTCTTATAACACGCCAGATATCTATTAGGAAGGGTATCTATCAGGGAGATTCCCTGAGCCCTTTGTGGTTTTGCCTCGCCCTTAACCCCTTGTCTCACTTGTTGCGCCACTGTCAGGCCGGGTACAACTTTAAACATAATACTGAAGACACAGTTATCTCACACCTCATCTATATGGATGACATTAAGTTATATGCAAAACCCGAAAAAGAAATGAAAAAACTTATAGAAGTCACAACAGAATTTAGCCAAGATATAAACATGAAATTTGGGTTGGATAAGTGCAAGACATTACATATCTTAAGAGGGAAAATCAAACCTGGCAGCTATACAATTAACGACACCGACACAATTGCAGCAATGGAACCAACAGATTTATACAAATATTTAGGATACAAACAACTTAAGGGACTCGATCACACAGCAATTAAACAGACACTAAATACAGAATATCGAAGGAGAACTAACGCAGTTTGCAAAACACAATTATCAGGAAAGCATCTTATTAAAAGCCTTGAATACTTTTGCCATACCAATATTGACCTACTCATTCGGAGTAATAAAGTGGTCAAAAACTGACATCGAACAGTTAGAGAGAACCACGCGCACAATACTCTCAAAACACCACAATCTGCACCCTAAATCTGCGATCGAACGACTCACCATCAAAAGACAGAATGGAGGGAGAGGCCTAATCGACATCCATCACCTCTGGCAAAAACAAATCACTAGGCTAAAAACATTCTTCTATTCAAAATCTCGCACTAGTGACATACACAAAGCTATTTCTCTAAATGATCTTAACTACACCCCACTTAACTTAAATGAACAAAATATTCAAGACACAAATAACTCTGACCCACAGAAACAAAAAATTGAAAACTGGAAGAAGAAAGTCCTGCACGGTAGACACCCTCATGATTTAGAACAATCCCATATTAACATAGTGGCGTCTAATAAGTGGCTTAAAATAGGAAACCTCTTCCCTGAAACAGAAGGGTTCATGATAGCCATACAAGATCAAATAATCAACACCAAAAACTATAGGAAATTTATCATTAAAGACCCTACCACAACAAATGATAAATGCCGTAGATGCCACATTCAATCAGAAACCATACAACACATAACTGGAGCATGCACAACCCTCACACAGACAGACTACACTCACAGACACAACCAGGTTGCAAACATTATTCATCAAAAACTAGCACTCAAACACAGTCTCATACAAAACTCTAACACTCCTTACTACAAATACACACCACAAACTATACTAGAAAATGAAACACACAAAATATACTACGATCGCGCCATACTTACAGATAGAACTATCCACTACAATAGACCAGACATAACCCTACAGGATAAAATAAGAAAAATCACTTACCTTATAGATATTGCAGTTCCGAATACCCATAACCTACAAAAAACGATAACTGAAAAAATTAGTAAATATGCTGACCTTAAAGAAGAAGTCTCAAGAATCTGGAGACAAGAAAAAGTATACGTTATCCCTATAGTTCTCTCAACGACGGGCGTTATCCCGAACCACCTTCTCCGTAGCCTGAAATTAATAGATTTAGAAGAATCCGTTTATATCAACCTACAGAAAGCTGCCATCCTAAACACCTGCAGAATAGTTAGGAAATTCATGCAGTTGGAGGAAGAAAACACACCCTCATCTTAAATATACACCACACGCTGCATTTACTTGGCTTTGGCCCGTAAATGTAGCTAAAACCAGCCTAACAGCTGAGAAAAAAAAACACTCCCCAAAATAATAATAATAAATTTTATTCAAGTATAAAGTAAAATTATGATTTAGATTAATTACAATCGAGGAAAATTAAATTCTAACTGTAATGTAGACCTGCCTGATCTAGGTTTATGAAAAACCTGTGTTTCAGGCCATCAAATTACATCAAACATTTAAAAAGAAGACAACAATAGGTTTTTTAATAAGCTAAATTAAAAAGAAGACATGATATTTTCAATGACTTAAAGAGTAAATATTAATTTGGGTATATTATTTTAAAACTAGATTATTTAAGATATATTATGTTTAAATAAATTAACAAATAATATTAAACTAGATAAAGTGGACACTGTTATTAATTAGGTAAAGGAAGAGACTATACAATAGATAGATAGAGCTATTATTTTAAAATTTCTAGTAGTTTTTCCGTGTCTGCGTAATTGAGTTTTGACAAATATTCCTGTACTAATAAGTTACACCTATTATAACTTAAACTATAAATCTTTAGCACTCTGTTAAACTGGTTGTACAAGTAGGGCCCTAAAAATAAATAAAAGCGATTAGCAAAAGCATGTTTAGTCTGAGAGTTAGCACAAACCAAATCTTTTCTTCTCTTATCTGAAGGTACTGGGTTAAAATAGAGTTCAGTGTGTTGGAATAAAACTACATTCAAAACAAATAATTGACGTACTGTTAGCACCTTACATGCCATATAAAGCTGGTGTGTAGGAAATCTAAAAGGGCGAAAAGTAGCAACCTTTAAAACTGCTCTTTGGGCGCGTTCTAGGTGGAGTAAAATTGATTTAGCGGCCCCACCCCAGGAAGTTATGCAGTAGGTAATAATAGATTGACACAACGCCAAATAAACCTGCCTAATTAATTTACAGTCGGCAATGTTACGTAAATTTTTAAAAATGTATATTAGTTTACGTACTCTGGTGCATAATAAATCGATGTGTTTGCGGAAATTCAGGTTTGTGTCAATCGTGACGCCTAGATATTTGATATGATCGGTTTTAGCTAAAGTGGGACAAGTGCATGCAATGTCAGCATAATGTAAATTACAATTGTTATGCGCTTGAATGTTTAGATTAGTAAGCGTTGGATTAGTGTTTCTCATTGTAAATAATAGGTACTTGGTTTTATCTGTATTTAAAGTTAAGAGATTTTTATGAAGCCAATTAGACACAGTATTAAAACCATTCTGTGCTACCTCATAGACCTCAGCCTTTGATTCAGCTGCAAACAGAAGAGCTGTGTCATCCGCATATGACAAAATTACACCCTTTTGGATTTTCAAATTGCACAGGTCATTTATATAGATTAAAAACAAAGTAGGACCCAAAATACTGCCTTGTGGGATTCCATAACAGCTATTTTTAAGTTCAGAACTCATGCATTGGCCTATTTTTACACACTGAAGGCGGTCGGTAAGGTAATCAGATAATATTTGCAATTCTATACCCCGTATTCCCAGCATTTCCAGCTTGTTTATAAGCAAAGTACAAGAAATTGTGTCAAAAGCCTTGGCAAGGTCTAAAAAGATCCCTATGGTGTGCATGCCGTTATCCAAGTTTGTGCTTATAAAATTTGTCAGATGGTGAACAGCTTGGCTTGTTGATCTTTTAGGCCTAAAACCAAATTGATGATCAGAGAGTAATTTACTACTTTCAAGATAGTTTACTAATCTGCTGTTTATAATTTTTTCCAAAATCTTTGAGAGGCCTGTTAAAACTGAAATTGGTCTGTAGTTATTTAAACAATTTTTGTCTCCAGCTTTAAACACAGGGGTGACTACGGCTTTTTTAAGCAATTTAGGAAATATTCCTTTTGTTAAACATAACTGAAAAATGTGAGTCAAAGGAGGGGCAATGACGTATTTAAATCTTTTGAGTATGCTATTAGGTATGTCGTCACAACCTACGGCACAAATTTCCTTTAATCCATCTATTATACTTACAACCTCATTAACATCAGTATCTAATAAGACAAAAGAGTTTCGTGCTGCATATGTATTAGTTTTGCTTTGAATGGAAAAACATCTATTAGATAATAGGTTTTTTTCTGCTAAGTTTTTTCCTACGTTAATGAAGAAGTTGTTAGCTTTATTTGCTGCTTCGATAGGGATTAGCTCAGAAGATAAAAGATCAAGCGCCCTTTCCGGATTTTTGGACCTAAAAGTGTTAGTTTTTATGAATTTCCATATAAGTTTACTGTTTGTACCTGCTTTCTGAAGTTGACTTCGATCATATTGGTTTTTTAGCTTTTTCAACAGATTATTACAGAAATTCCTATATCGTTTGTAAGTAGTTGATAGTAGTTCATTATCCGGTGCGTTTTTCGATTTTTGGTGAAGTTTGTCTCTATTTCTAATACAGCGAACAAGTCCTGGCGTAATCCATGGTTTAATATTACTATACTTTCTAGGTATTACTTTAGTAAATGTATTTTTCCTTATTGTAGATTGTAACAAATCGACAAAATATTGTAGAGAAACATTTGGATCATGTGAATCGTAAACGGGGTCAAAATTAATACCGCGTAAGTCGGTTTCAAGACTCGTCATATTGAGTTTAGTATAGCTGCGCATGCAGTTATTTCTAGGTGAGGATATTTGTAATGTTAGTAAAACAGCTTGATGATCGGTTAGTGACGAATTAGTAACCAATGTTTTGGATGGACTTTTCGATTTTAAAAGGATATGGTCTAGACAAGAGCCGCTCTGGTGGGTAGGGTGATAATGAGCTGGTAATAGTCCATGAGATGAGCAGATATTGAGGTAATTGTGTGAATGAGTATCGATTTTTTCGGCAGCTATGTTTATGTTGATATCACCTATCACTATGATATTTTTAAACGAAGATAATTTTCCTAAGTTACTGTTAAGCGAATCCAAAAATCCATCAATACTTTGGGATGGAGGCCTATAAATAGCCATAATTACTGTATCAGGAATAATTTTAATTACTAAGCAGTTGCAGTCTAGAAAATGGGGTTCATCTACTAACGTTCTTAAATTATTTTTAATATAAACCACTATGCCATCATTCTGGTTGAATGTTCTAACGCTTTTGTGAAGATTAAAACCATCGAGAGATGGTATATTGGCCGTTTGTTTGGATAACCAACATTCTGTTAGAACGATAATGTCGCAGCTTATATCAAGATTTTGTAACAAAACTTGGAAACCATTAAAATTTCGGGTTATACTGCGTATATTTTGTGTAAGTAGAGTCAATGTTTTATCTCCAGTATAGACGATGTTTTTGCACTCCTCAACATTACAGATTTTAGCTTCAGACACGGAAAACTCATCTAGATCACAGATTAGCTGATTAGTCATAAAAAATAAATAAAAATATATGTATAAGTTAACCTACTAACTATGTGCTGAATTGACTAGGTAGTCGGCGGCGCTCCTAGGCGCCTTCATAGTCAATGGAATTAATATAGTTGTCTTCTGCATATTTACGTGCTGGGCAATTTACATCACCAGTTGGATGATCATCTTTCCTCTTGAAGCGTTTGCAGGTCGCACATTGAGGCGGAGAACCTTTATTATTGCAGTCCTTGAAAGAATGTCCTGTTTCGCCACAGAGGTTGCAGGTAGGGCTCGTTTCTCTACAAAATTTGGCTGCGTGTCCGAACTGCTGGCAGTTAAAACACCTGGTCACAATCGTGAAATCTCTCACTGGACATGATGTCCAATTTATAAAAATTCGGCCTTGGTCCATCATAATTTTCCTGATATTAGCAGGAACTTCCAATATATAATTACAAGTAGGACGATCTTTTTTTCCTGACTTATGGCTCAATTTTATACTTTCTAAAAAGGACTCACGAGTAATGTTCGGCAATTTATCTGTCAAGTTTTGGACGTAAATGCAATCAAATACCTCTTTTTCGGTCAGGGCTATGGGGACACCAATGATAGCAATCCTGGGACGGCGTTTGGATGGTTCTTCAACTGTAAGGCCTGAGGAAAGTAGCTTCTGTGAGCTTTTTAATTTAACAATATCGTCTTTGTTATCCGTCCTAATGATGACACCTCCGTTTCTAATTTTCCTTAGACCACGAACATGGAGTTTTAATTCCTCTGGCGAGATAATTTTTTGTACCAACGACTTGGTTTCGTCACTGGTTTTTGTTTTATCGCTGGGATATATAGCGACTGAACTGAGATTTGCTGGGCGAATAAATTTATCAGTGCCTGTCTTCACCATGTTAGCATAGGAAGTACTTTCTGGTTCGGTTCGGCTCATCTTCGTTTCCACGACTTCTTTGAACTGGCAAAGGGATTCCGCAACATTCTGCTGCACTTGAAGGTGCTGGATGGTTGTGTGCGCCTGGATGGACTTCTGCTTCAGGGATTGGTACAGCACGGCCATCTGAGACGTCCCATGGTTGACTTTTCGACAGAGATTGGTGACACGGAGTTTTTGGTCGGAATTCATTTTTCCGTCTGCCACAATTAAGCAAATTTCGGTCAAAATTGTGTCGATGGACCCAAGCCATCTCTGAAGCTCCGCCGTAGAGACGACTTCAGTCGGTAATTCATTCTCCGTGGCTGATGGCGGCGCTGGTTCCCTTGTCTGGTTTTGATGGGCAGGCGATGGCGTTGGTGGAGGACTTCGTCGTACCAATTGACTGCGGCCGAAGGGGCTATCTCCTGGGTTAGACATACTACTAACACCCAAAACGTTGATTGTTTATAAACTATTTAGTTCATCTTTCACAACAAAAAAAGTTATTAGTCACACTCGTCACTTACACAATAAACTGACTCCGCAAATTATTGCAATAACATTATTCGTAATTACTTAAATCAATATCGTTACAATCAACACAAAAAACACGTCTGCTTAGTCTCGCGGCTAAATATGATCATATATATGATAATGATTGAATACTATCGTGAATTCATGCAAGCCTAGTAATTTTTGTTAGGTTACTGCCCAGAAATTGTGCACAACGTCTAATGATAGAAAAACACAATCATGAATTCATGCAAACCTAGTACTTTTGTGCTCAGTTTCAAGTTTATTTACTCAAGGAATAAGATTTTTCATACGAACGACATCCCCCCTTTTCGCCCCCTTAAAGGTGGAATTTTCAGAAACCCCTTCTCAATGTTCCTCTACAATAAAAAACGAAGTTGTGTGCTTCGGTTTAAAGACATTTATTTCTCAAAAAAAAAAGAACATTACAGTTCACTTAACATATTGAGAAAAGTAAGATAAAAAATAAAAGTAAATGCGATTCTCTGTGTTCACACTATGAGAAATAAGAGATAAAGGTGACAATCGGTATAGTTCGTGTTGTTTTCTAACGTGTTCTTCTAGGGTTTTTATTAAATGGATACATGGTGTCACTATTGGTTACATCATCAGGTAGTTGATTATACAGTTTTGCTCCCTCGTACAGTATATTTTTTCTTCCATAGTTAGTCCTGGGTGGCCTTAATTCTAGTTTAATGTGCTTAATTTCACGTTCCTAGTCCCAGTAGTTTCGGCTCTGCGTTGATATGTCAGTCAGTCACTTTCTCCTGGCAGGGAAATCGACGTGAAAACTGTTACCATGGATTCAGTACATTTTTCTGGACCCCCTGCGTTTAAATTTTACTTCAGTATTTTTTTTTTAAATATGCTTTTTCATAGAAAAATGCAATACCTACGCGGTCAAAATGTAATGTGATTTAATAACCGACGAAAAGTTTCAACGCAGGGTTTCAGAATCATGTACTGAATCCCTGGTAACAGTTTTTGCGTCGATGTCCCTGCTACCCTATATAGGAGAAAATATGTAAATAGAAGTACCTATCTTAAATTTGCAATTTGCAAGCCTAGTAAAAGTACTAGCAAAAAGTTATTGGGTTACTGCTGAGAACTTAATGTTACACTACGTGTCGTGAACAGAATACCGTCTTCACATGCAGCGCCCGTGCGAAGCCGGGGCCTTGCTGGTTTGCTAGTTTCAACTTAAGCAAATCAACTATGAATGCTATAAAAAAATCTATAAAAAAACATTGAGTTATTGAGTTTTTAAATTGTTTCATAGTTAAATAATAATAAGATATAAAAAAAATAAAAAAAATAAAAAATTTCACCTAGGTTTAAAATTATTATTTTTGAGTTATTAAACTCTAGGAATGAAACAATGGAAGTGCAACAAGTCAGCTGACGAGCCGCGACCACGGTCAGTCGTGAGCGTGTGTGAGCAACATTGGTCGCACAAGGTACAACCAAAATGCGGCTCTGCATGCGACCAGGGTCGTTTTATGATTACACCGTTTGCAGTGTTGAGCTTATTCAGATGGGCATAGACATTACATATTCGAGGCAAAGGAAACTTCTTACTAGAAAAAGGTACAAAACATTAGAAACATCAGTTGATGAGTGCTTCTTCTTCTTTTTGTTCCTTTTCTATAAGTAATGAGGCGCTTAGATTTAAGTTTGAAATGTACAATTATAAAGTAATAGTGTACTCATTGTTGAAGAGCCTAATAATAAATAAATAAATAAATCCAGGGCGAATAGAAAATCTTAATTTTGCATTAAAAAAAAAACTAACTATTTAGTTCCACATATTTTGCTTACTTATTTCAGCATGCATAATACCTTAAAAAATAATCTTTTTACAAAAAAAACACTACAAATTGAAAAATAACTTTAATTTCGGAAGTCGGTGTCGGTTTTGAATTTTAGTTTTTTGCCACCGACTTAAAGTTATTTTTCACTTTGTACCTAGTGCTTTTTTTTGTAAGTCGGTAGTTTTCTTTTTTTGTAAAAACTTTTTAATTTTTCACATTTTAGTTGTGTTACCTGCCCCACACAAATTCGAATACCACTACCTGCTAAATAACAGTGTCAGGAAGTTATCATCATATCATCCACATATACTAAGTGGGAAAAATACGTATTATTGAAGCTTACTCAAAAACTATCCAAGCAAGGTTAATACAATTTATATGGGACCAACTTTGGAGCATAACCTTTCATATAAAATAGGATTTTTTACAATGTGTCCACAATTGACGGAGAAATCGGTGGACATACATAAAAAAAATACATACGCGACGAACAACCTCCTCCTTTTTGGAAGTCGGTTAAAAATTGTAAACAACGACCACCAATTTATGCAGATAATTGGCCGCGGCGGCTGAGTGCGAGATGTGCCTTGGGTTTTGCGGCCTAAAAGAATCTTAGGTTCTTATATCAGTTGTAATCAATATGGCACCTGACACCGCCGACGAGGAAGCAACTAGCTATCAACTATTTACCCGCTCAAGAAATGTACAAAAGATTGTAGGTCTCGTTTATTCTTGGATTGTGGGATCTACGAGTATAATCCCCCATTTTGCTAGATTGTGCTTGCAGCGGCCTACTTGGGTCCGCAGTCGATTGATTTCTTTCCATATAGGCCACTGCAGGTCACGTTCGGGTGGCAGATGCTCCTGGGGCTGAAAAAGGCAGGAGATGGCGGGTGCTGTCTTTCCCAAAGGTCTCTTCTCACCTTAGGCGGTTGGTCTTGGATAGCCTGTGTACAGCGAAGGAATCTCTTCCGGCTCTTAAATCTACCCGACGCTGTTGTGGTTCGTAGAGGGGGTGCCGGGAATCGGCTTTTTGCTTTTGTTTCTCAAGCGCGCAAACGACTTCTCTACAAACGACAGGTGGTGTGATACCGACAAACGGGTAGAGCTTGTGGAGGGGGTCGGCTTAAGACATCCCGATATAATTCGACACGTCCCGTTCAGGGCAATGTCGACTTGCTTACCCGCGTAAGTAAAAGAGATACGTATATTAATAGTTAATTGCTGACTGGTCACACTGGCGACGAGAAGTTTCTCTCCACTACTTTGTTGCAGCGGCAAGTGCTATCAAAGAACTCTCTTTGATAGCACTCACTCGCTCAGCGACGCTCGCTTGGCGGGCATAACATTCGCTGAAAGACTCACGCTTGGTACATACGGATACCAGCGAGTAATCGCTCGTCGCCGTCGCGCACTCGCTGCTCGTTCCTCGCCAACTCGTTTTTAGTTGCTAGCTCTTCTCGCATCTTGCTAATCGCCGGGCGGTGGGACAGGTGCCTAACGAGTGGATGGAACCCTTTGCTAATTCCATGATGGAACGCTACGAATTTAACAACAGCCTGCATCTTCCATCAATCAATCATTCTTGTTTACTTGCTGTCAGTTCTTGTCTTTGATTCTGTCATTACCATCATTGTCAATTTTAAATTTTAATTCATTGTCATAATTCGAGCTTTTTGACAGGTTTTCTGAAGATTGTTTAGCTTACTTTGCTTTATTTTCACAACACATACGTAATACTAAAATCTCTTCAAGATGGGGGGTATAGCGAGTTGTGTTTCCAATCTCATGTTCTTATCTGAAAAGTAAGTCCTAATCTGATACAGCCTTGTGTAGGTACCATAAAAGCATCCTCATCTCATCCTATGGTGTGATGGGTATTCAGCTGGGAACAAATTATCGGATGCGTCCGTAAGCCGCGGCTTATTTGTATCTGGGTAGTACATTTTGCACTACACTGTGCAAGCTATCGGTCGTAAGTCGCAGATGTGACCTTGGACCGTCCTTGAGCGTTGGGACGTCTGATAGAAATCTGGCCGGCTGGAGCTGGGAACAACGTGCACACTCATCGGTCGCGACTGTCAACCGCAGCTTATGGACGCGTCCGATAATTTGTTCCCAGCTGTAGACGATTCTTTAGTGCAATAAATCAACCTTCACGAGTATTTACGTACATACATAAATATTCGCCTGGTGCATCCTGGGCAGTGGGCAGTCCACCCCACTATACCACCTTGCTGAC
Organism: Agrochola macilenta; assembly: GCA_916701695.1. Taxonomy (NCBI): domain Eukaryota; kingdom Metazoa; phylum Arthropoda; class Insecta; order Lepidoptera; family Noctuidae; genus Agrochola; species Agrochola macilenta. Next base: position 15,848,935 of record OU753562.1, read on the forward strand.
TGGCAAATAGTTTTGCCTTGAGATGAACTATTCTCGTAACGTTAGTGCGGATACGACAGAAGACAAATGTTGCCAGATATTTTAAGAAAACGTAGCAAGAAGATGGCATTCATAGTGAGTGGCTGCGGCTGCTATTGTAGCAAAATCAGCCTATAAGTTCCCACTGCTGGGACTCAGGCGTCCTCTCTGTGAGAGGGAGTGGACCGTAATCGACCATGCGGGCCCAGTGCGGTTTGGTAGATGTCACGTCTTTGATTTTTTCGTTCTAGGTTATGCCGGTTTAGAAGTCTAGAATAACTTTATTGTAAGCTCAACGCACATTCAAGGCGGGTGGCTCTCGCTCCCGACCCGCGCACGCGTTTCGTGTGCTGACATCCATATAATACAAGGAATTACAATATATACAAGCCTGCCGTACTGCCGTCCCGACCCGCGCCCGACACGCACCCGCCTTGTGCTATTGTAACATCCTAAACTTTCATGAAGATATTTTTTTCAGGTTTACACTTTATTTAGCGTGTACTGGTCTAATTTGCTGTTTGATACTCACCATTAGTGTGACTTTGGGAATGGGCGTCGGTCTCGGATACAACTACTGCTTCGTCGATATGAAGACTAGATTCAAATATAGTATGGCTTTGTTATTCTGTTCTAGTCTGAGTTGAACGCATTGATATGGCGCTAAGAAAACCGCTGTTTCTACAGGCTGTTATCATTCTATATATGTAAAAGTTTACAGTAGTCTTATTCAATGCTCCCACAAAACCGTTTTCACGGTTTGTCTGTAGGAACAGATTATGCAAAATTTTATAAAGTTAAGTTTATAACGTAGTGCAGATACTTAAATTATATTGCTTGCTTAAATTTATATATTAGTTATTATAGCTTATAGGACTTGTTGTCATATCGTGGATTAAAAAAAGTACATGCGTTTTATGTTAAATCACGTGGCGCACTCTTAGCCCGCTTGTTTGCACACACGGCTACATAATAATATCAAGCTATACATTCCAGTATTAGCTGACCTCTCATTGTACGGAAATTCTATATAATGCGAGATCGGCTCATACTCGAAATGTATATCTTGATATTATTATGTAGCAGTGTGTACCTACTGTCTTTGTTCTTTTTTTTCGGTCTAATTTAATATGCTCTTCAATCTTTCCTCATTCGTATTTTAGTAAGTTTAAGTATTTTGATCGTACCATTTATGTGTTTACAGTAATGGGCCATTATATTTATCCTGGCAGTCCTCGCTGGCCTTATAAAAGAACAGGAAATGCTGCGGAAGAGCCATTACTTGATGAAATGGCAGAAGACGATGAACTAAGAAGGGCACCACAAGAACCCGACATAGAAACTTCTAAACTTGAGGACATAGATCCGAATGTACTTCGCGACTATTTACGTTATAATAATATTGGCAATGGAACTGCAATGGATTATCATCCAACTTTCCCTGATTCAGAATCATTCAACGGAACAGAATCGTCAGTAAAAACTACTGTAGATGAACCTATAAATGATGAAGTTACTGAAATTACAGAGAATAGCTCTGAAACTAACAATAGTTCTAATACCACTACCGGTACCACTGAAGATGAGACTGAGATTATAGATGAAACTGATGAACCAACCCCAGAGCCATCAATTGTCAATGAAGAGCAGCCTATGAGCAGCCCCAGCAGCAGAAGAGTAAAAAAGCTGATCATACCGATAAGCGGTTTGGACTTAATAAGTCTTTTATCGAAACTAAAGGCTGAAAATAAGAATTATTCACTCCAGATTGTAACAACCTGAGTTACTTTAAGTTGTATACAAGTATTTTTGACTTTAGATATTACTTTATTCGTATTTTCTTTAAGATGTTTTGTAGTTACTTTTAAACATACTTTTGTAGTTACTTATAAACATACTTTAAGTTTTTTATTACCTACTTTTAGACATACTTTTAATTTGTGGTACGTTGTTTTCTTTCTGGTTGTGTTTTTGTAGTTTACGAGGCTTACTAGCCTGCAGTGAATTATAGCTTCTATTAATACATCGATTTTATTTGAAAGCTCCCTATGAATAGTGTTTTTATAATCATACTATTATGGGATATGTTGAGGTTGATGTTTTAAAGGTAAGGGACCCGCACTTTAGGCTCTGTACCAATGAACATGTCTCGAAGGTTAAGAGAACTCCTTTTAGAGCAAAAAACCCGGCAAGCACCAAATGTAACTTTCCCTTCCATTGTTATGTTTAACTGACGACGGTGAAGGTAATTTTAACTTTGCCAAAAAGTGGGGTGTGGGTCTTGTTTATCGTTGATATGGGGCAACAGTATTTCCTCATTCGCTTTATGAAACGAGCCTTGCCCTGTAGTATAACTTCAGGCGATGTAGTCTACATCATCATCATTTGGTTGCTCCTATCCCAATTTATTTGGGGTCGGTGTTATTTTTCTTCCATTCTTCTAAACAGGAGTTGAGCCCTTTCTAACCATATTATCTTTCAAACTGTCCATCCATCGTTTCATTTGTCTATCCCTGCTCATAGAGCCATCCAAATTCATACTCAAAACTTTCTCCACGATATTTTCCTACTTTCCTCATACCTTCGCATAACATGCCCATACCATGGTAACCGATACTACATGAAATACCATACAACTTCCCAGTCATCGGTGATGCCACTTTCAGACTTCCTCTTGTATAGTCTAGCTGTTGCCCGCGACTTCGTCTGCGATCCAGGATAAAAAGTAGCTATATCCTTCTCCAAGTTATGGTTTACCCATCTGTTAAATTTCATTCAAATCCGTTCAGCCGTTTTAGCGTGAAAGCGTAACAAACAAACAAACTAACTCACTTTTGCATTTATAATATTAAAGTTAGGTTTATATACCAGCCGCGTCCCGTGGTTTCACCCACGATGATGAACGTTTTTAGATCGAGTATTTTGTAACCAGCTCTAAGAATACAGCGTTGTTTAAACCAACTTTGTATGGCTTCCCCGTTACATGTACGAGTAGTAAATAATAGTAGTATCCCATAGTATGAGCGCATGACATTCTCGTTGATGGATTGTGTCCATCTCATGCGCAGCACACTTCCGCCGGGAGCTGGGATCCTATAAGAGGCCGGTGGGCCTCGAGGTTCTAAGCCGTCCGGCGGCCGGTGTCCTCCCCGTCGACGAGCAGGTGGGGGCGTCGTGGGCGGAGAGAAATACTCGTCGCTCGAGCTCGACGCAACTGCCGCGGCTGGTGTCGTCCCAGCGCTCACAGTGGGGCTGGGTACCGGCGGCGGCGAGGCGGAGCTGAGCAACGAGTCACAAGACGTATTCACGTTACATGCATGGAACAAAGTTACTCTAATCATCGGTTAATTTCTAAAACATTATCCATAAGGATCTCTAATAAATAAGCATATTTGAGGAATTGACGTACAAATAGTTTTAAGTAACAACAAAATATAATATTTTATTACTTACTATTATTTTTAGATAGTTAGGATATACGTATATACAGGGCGTCCCACGGATATGCCACAAACCTTGAATATTGTAGATGGAACATTTTACTGAAAGAAGTCATTATTTGAATTTAAAAACAATTTAAACTGCATTCATAGATATTTAAATAATTACATGGTTGAACCGGGAATCGAACCAGTTACATGAGAAAAATAATCCCCCTGTCGCTTTATCATACCGATCGAAAGACTTTATCATAAGGATAATTTCTTGCTAAATAACATAGTGTCACAAATAAAAGAAAGACCATGAATGTTAACATTTTTAAAATAAATAAATAAAATTAATCAATTTATCAAATGCTCAAAATGAGTCCCTGTTGTTATGGACGAATCGATAGTTTGAGACTTGAAGACAAACAGACAAAGATGTTAAGGATGATGATGATGGTGGAAGGATGTTGAGGGTTAAGACAGTAGTTTATGGAAAACTTTATTATTCCCACCTACAATGTCCCACTATTTGGTAAGATCTTCTTTTCGTGTGATTAGTGACTATCCTGGTGTCAGAGTTTTAAAGCCGCCCATTAGCTTCTGACTTGGCTTTACATGTCGTCGCGAATATCTCTCAGGCATGCCAGTTTCCTCACGATGTTTTCCTTCACTACTTTTGAAGCAAGTGATAATTATACAATACGCACATGAATCCGTAAAGTCAGAGGTGCGTGCCTTGGGTTCGAGCTCGAGACCTATGTATGACTTGGCAGTCCGACGGTCACACTACTAGGCTATCACTACTCACGGTAAGACATTTGGTAAGATTAACAACTTTTTAGATAGTCTACCTATACTACAGTGTAGTATACCAAAGGTCCAAAGGAGGAGGAGGAAGGAGGAGGACCTTTGGAGGTTCCAAAGGTTGTCTGTAAAAGATCGCTTTTAGCGATAAGACCGCCCATTGTGTCACCCTATGTAACATTTCTAAATTTATTTCTGTAATTTGTATGGTGTGCATAATAAAGAATATTCTATCTATCTATCTATACCTATATTCAGTCGTATACATATACATGCGGTCCGGCGCCGGTGCCGCTGCGGCTTTGGCGTATGTACAGGAACTTTCCTAGAAGAGCGTTTCCGTCCTATTATACCGGACGCTTAGAGTATATATCACTGGAGAAGCCATAAGCGCAATATTCTGAACAAAAAAGTCTGTCACTTTTTGCGGGGGACGGGGTAGCTACTGTCAAAAATAACAATAGCTGCTCGCCCGGATAGAGAAATCCGTACCATTTTTTTTTTATCGATATCGATATTCATTCGGAATTTCGCTTGAACCCAAAAATAAAACAGCTGTTGCATAAAATTGTAAAATTTTAATAAAAAGAGAATTTTTTTTTTATATACAATCGCTTCAATGGACTTAAACAAATTATAAAACATTGAACAATAAAAAAAAATAAACAAAAATAATTACTAAGTAATTTTTACTAGGAAATTATCGACATGTCAATTTTGGTTTCAAACATGACCTCAACACTACGGTAGTCTCGTTAACATTTTTACTAGAGGACATAATCGCATGTCAACTGCGTGTAAGTTTTGCTGATTTGACGTATATTTTCGTAATGCAAAAGAAAAGTATTTTGATCTTTACGAACATAAAAACGAGATGTAGCGAGACTCGGTGACGTCACAGAAGCAACGTGAGGAAAATACTCGATTCATGCTATGTTTTATATTGAATCATGGTTGAATCGGATGAAAAATCGAATTGTATTATGAGGTTAGGATTTTAAATTTCAATAAAAACATGACTAAATCTTAGAAAAAAAAAACTGCTTAGGGAAAGTTATTCAGTTCTTTAGGTAAATTTGACGTATTTGAACGCTTTTTACACCAATTAACAGTACAAATAGGCATTTTCACGGAGCTCCGCGCGCCTTTAAAACGATTCACGAAGTGCGTTAGAATCGATTTGAAAGTAGTTTTTATGAACGTACTAGAACATTTGTTCTTGTACTTTTAAAGAGGGGAAGTGTTCGTAAGGCTTCTCCAGTGTTATATACTCTAAGACCGGACGTCATGAGAATCTGTCATTTTCACCAATATTTGATATAAAGTCAAACCTCGCTGCCCAAAGATTTGAATCGCTAAGATTTGCCTACACCGTACTTAGTTACAACAAAGAAAACAATTTACTGACTAAAACCCACCCGTGTTCCTTCCGTTGCCTGTGTGCCGGGGCCGCGATATCTTTCGGACAAACTCGCAACCCTGGCAGGTTATATCTATATATCTTATATCTATGCTACAGGCTTTTATCTATGCCTGTAGCATAGAAAGAATTATATTTTCGTTCACAATAACTTGTACCTTCCCGTCATGTTGGCACCATTGCATGTTTAGCTTAGTTACGTAACTGTAGTTCTCAGAGTAATTGTAGTTAATACTCTGAGGTAACTGTGTTAGTTATTACTCTGAGTAACTGTGCGTTTGCACTGGCGAAATATCACAACAAAACATGTTGAAATCTCTACTTCCTGTAAAAAATTGTATGGAAAATTGACAGATCCTATAGATTTCAACATGTTTTGTAGTGAATGTTTCGCCAGTGCAAACGCACAGTAAGCCCTTTATCTTTCACCTTATTTTTGATACTATTAGAGTTCAAAATGGCGACTGACAGAACAGTACCTACTACCAATCGCGTCACGGGTCAAATTTTAATGAACGCACTGCACAAGGAGAGATCAATCTGAACCATACCAGACAAACCTGAGCCAGATCAGGCTAATTCATACATAGATAGAGTCTGACCGGTCTGACCAACGTCTGGCAATTTAAACTGAGTTTCCACTATGTTCGCTAACCGTACAATAATGGACATCTAGCTTTAGGCACAGCCAAATACCTACTTACTAATTCCACGGGCACAGGTTTAGGAAAGTATTTTCAATGGTGTTATTATAATATTTTCTTTATTATAATTTATGAAAATCTGTACAAAATCTAGAAAACTAAACTCTCTTTTCAATAAACGTAGGTAAAGTAGGTACATAGTATGACCCCACGTCCTTTTTAAAAGTGATCGTTGCGCTAATACACGATCGTTCGAACTTCTTGTTCGGTGAACCTGAACGCGTGATCGCGCCGACAGAGGGCGCTGTCCGGTTTCCCGAACAAAAAGTGACATATGGACGCGAAGGATCGCATATTTACGTGACGATCGCGATAGAAAACGGCCAGGGGATCTACCACCATCTCTTAAACAGCATCAGCATCCCAGCTCGACGAAACCACACTGTTGGATTATCAACTCTCGGCGCTAAGCAGTGCGGTGAATATCCAAAAATTTGTTTCCTCACGATGTTTTTCCTCATCGATGAATTGATAAAGTCACATTAGTACTTGTCCGGATTTGAACCCACCACCTCTTCCATTAGAAGCGAGGCATACACCATGGGCCATCACGCCAAGTAAAATATTTATCTTTAAAATATGATGTGTGATGTGACATGTCGTGATTTCGTGACCTTTATTTAATTTGAATGAATAATAGCCTCGTGTAAATAGAGACACTCCACTGTATTGGATTGTCCTCAAGCCATTTTGCCTTTTCATTTTACTGGCTTAATGTATTAGCTTAGTGGATTGTCTTGGGGATTGGCCCCGTCTAAATATTCCATTTCACATAACTAGACATTTCTGAAAATTCCTAAGCATTCGGATACACCGTGAACTTCTTACTATTTGACAATCCAATTAATATATCAAAGTCAAAAGATAAAAAGCAAAAAGTGTCAAAATTTTCCTATTATTAAATTAATGCATAGTTTATTTTTACAGTTTCATGCTTAGGATGGTTTTTTATCAATCAACAATCAGCGCTGCGTATATTTGCTTCAGATAGTATGGGACTGCTGCCTCGTTTAACATTATATTTGCTGAGAAGAAGATGTAGTCGAAGATGTGGTCTGTATATTTATCTTTCTTTCTTCTGTTTATAGGCTGTGTGGTTTTCTGAAAGAAAGTACAGATATACTGCCATCCACGAAGACGCACCCCACTCTTCTTTCTAATCGCTTACAATCGCTTGCAAGTGTGCAACATACCGCTAAAGTCGACGTCACGAGAAGCTATAAATTTTGTAAACAAAGAACTTCTACTAAGTTACGTAGTGAAACAAATAATTCCAAATTCAATCAACTCAAAGTAACAACGTGTATGTACGAAACTAACGAGTAATTTCACTAGGTCGGGTTAAATTTTAGCGATATAAAACGCTGTCGTCTAATGTATTGTGGTACTGGAACTCAGACGCGTTCAGTACCACAATACAATAGACGACAGCGCTTTGGAAGCTTTCGACCGGTGATTGAATTTGGGATAATTTTTTGTTGATTGAATTGTCGCTACGTAACTTAGTAGAAGTTCATTATTTACAAAATGTATAGCTTCTAGTGCCTGGGATTTTAGGGTTTTAGGTTGGTCGTGTTTACTAATTACCTAGTCATAGGAAATTAGTGTATTGACAATAATAAAACACTAGCGGAATGTTGCACTCTTGTACTGTAAGCGTTTAGAAAGAGGAGTGGGGCGCGTGTTCGTGGATGGAACTATCTGTAGTGGCTTCTTCTCTACAACGAGACACCCAAAGGTTTTGGCTGTGTATCTATTTGCCTTTGCCTTGTGCCTAATTCAATCATTAAATCAATAAGATCATGACCGTAACGCCTCTTAATTCTTAATTGGTTGCTCCCAGTTCAAGCTTATGTTTCCTGCAATCTGAATCCTGCGCATATTACCTATTTGCCACCTCAAAGACACTCTTTGTAGTCATGCTTCCATCATCCTATCCCAATTAATTTGAAGTCCTTTCAGGTCCTTTACATAACAAATGAAAGGGTTTGTTGTGAGGATCTAAAATATTTTATTTTAATCATTTTCTTTCATACATCCGTATAAGCTATCGTCTCTCAGTTCACTTCATTCTTAGTCATATCCCCTTTGGTCTGTCTTTTTCTAATACCCATTCACATTCAAATCATAATATTTTATTCATTTCACATAAACCTACATGGGCACTTATGAAACGTCAGAAGCTAGATGCACGGTTCCAATTGGTCGTTTCCTATGGAGAAGAGCCGGCTCGACGGTTACTCTTCTATACCTATACTTATTTATAAACTAAAGTCGCTTTTCGTGTTTGTCTGTATGTCCGCGTTGTTCTTCACGCGACAGATTTTGATGAGGTTTTTACAATCGCTTAGAGAATTTATTCCGGAAAGTTTATTGTGTATACAACGTTAAGACCGTTTATTCCGAAAGTGGGCAACGTCGCAAATAGATGTCAAATATTTAGCTTTTTTATTAATTTGTCAATATTACTGTATGGAAATAAGAAATGTGGCTAACTAGCGAACTAGAATATTGTAATAATTAATATCGTAATACCGATATTTAGTTTTAGATGTAAGAAAAGTATTTGGAAAGTTTCCAAATGCTTTTTTTACACCTAATAGGAGTACAACATCAAATTCAATGTTATATTTGCAATTCATTATTAATATTCTAGTTCGCTAGTTAGCCACATTTCTTATTCTTTGACAGGTATTTGCGACGTTGCCAGCTTTTAGGATAGACGCTCTTAATATTAAAGTTAAGTTTATCTAAGAAATCTTGATGTTTTGTCAAGTCTTGAAAACCGTGCCAAGCAGGAGCGGGTCGCTAGTTTAAAAATAACTGGCTTTTACAATTTTCTACAAATTACAGTGTTAATAGGTATGGGAGGACAGTATAGGCCTTGATATACGAGTAGTTTTTTGATTCCATGTACCACATTCTTACACATCCCATGTTAATATCTCACAACCACCGGTTGCTTCTCATCTTCTCTATCACAGGTGCTACTCTTTACCACAGCATCATGTACGTAATATTATAAGGGGGGAAATTGTAAGTTTATATGTAGGGTTAATCTTCGGAATCTGCTGATCTAATTCTGAAAATTCTGTAACTAAAAGGAAGCTACAGTATTGCCGAGTGTCTTAAGATATATTTTATGTTACAACAAAAATTAAACGCGGCCATAAGCTAGAATGTAAATGATTAAATAGTTCGTAATAGTAAGGGATATTCTTCGCCAGGTATGGCATTCCAAGACAGGTGGTCACGTGGGTGACACAAGTCTACGTCATCACATCTGTGTTGCCAGAAGTTTGTAATAATAACTACCCAACCACCTTTATTACATGTGCGAATCCGATAAAACAATGAGGTTTTAATTAACAATTACGTTGGTTTATGTTTAAATTGAATTGTTTCGTTTGATTAGACAAACGAAACGACAATTTAAATGCTTTGTACATTTTTTAACAGAATGGTGATTTTTCCTTGATTCGTTTTTTGTTGCAATAAATTGGCAATTGGATAGTGACGTAAGCATGTGTCACTCCCGGAATGCCAGACCTTGTTTTATTAGACCATGGGTAAGGAGAAGTCGTTAGACGGTAGTTGGAAAACATTACCCTCCTTCTGGGGTAGAAGTACTCGTACCTAACGCTTTTGCCTCAACACCGATGTTGTTGTTTTTTGCCTAGCACCTTTACCTTCCTCATATGTTCCGTGTTTGTTTTACGAGGAATCTCAGATGAAAACAATAACACTTTGTTGCTGAAGGCTTTCAGAAAGGCTGTTAAGCTCAGTGACCCATCGTGGAGCGACCGATAAAATAACAATTTTTATAGCAAGCTCCATTAACGACTTTTTAGCTGGTGATGTTAAGGATATTCTTGAAAAGTTTCTAGATCAAAGAATGGATTATTCAACAGATTTTTTTTATCAGCTCCTCTTTTTAAATATGTTGGAGTAAACCATACTTAGATGTAGCCAGATATGAGTGAAGGCTTGAAGGCTCTCGCTGACAGTCGCGACGAGACGGTTCGACGCGATTCTGATAGAACAATTTCCTTGAAGTTTTCATAGAAATTGTTCTACTAGAGCCGCGTCGCGCCAATCTGTGAAATCCTTTTACCCTCCATCACAGCCTCACTGGAAGGAAGACCTGAGAGTGATATTTTGTACTGTAGACCAACTACGCCTAGGGTTGGTTGAGACGCCATATTCAGCTGGCAAGACTGTGGGAGAACCATTTTCAAAAATATTGTGGTATTTTTCTTAAAAATATTGAAAACACTTCAACCAGTCTCCTGATGTTGCACATGTATGTGTAGCAAAATAAATACATTCCACAAAAAAAGAAACACAAATGGCTTTATGGCTCGTGCATACTAGCGCGACTTGTCGCGCGACACGATTCCGGTAATTGTTCTATCGTGAAGTTTTCTTAGAAATTGTTTTGATAGAGTCGCGTCGCGCAGTCGCGTCGGGCTGTCGCGTCGCACGTCGCGTCATGCCAGACGCTTTAACATGGAATGAAAGTAGGTACCTACATTGTATTAACCTCAAATGCGCTTTACTTCAAAGGATGCAGATATAACTCGGTTGCTCACTGAAAGCCGACGAAATGCATCCACAACAAAGGATAACATTGAGCCGAATATACTAGCTTCTGCCCGCGACTTCGTTCGTGTGCGATGTCGTAAGATACAAAATATGCTAATAAAACTGCCAGATTTTTATAAAACTCCCCCGGCCCCCGACCCACCGCGTCGCATCGCCCGCCCGTGATATCAGGTACTTCGTTTACGCAGTAGTATTAGGTGCTTCGTTTAGTTCTTTCTAACTTTTTTTCTTTTTACTCGTCTCCAAAGGGTTGCAGCGTGATGTTAAATAACCAATAACCTTCCTCAAGAATTGGAGTATGAAACACATAAATAAAAAAACCGACTGGTAGTTCCAGAGATAAGCGCGTTCAAACAAACAAACAAACTCTTCATATTTATTATATAGATTGAGCTGTTAAGATGTGTCCAAACATTGAGCGGCAATCGTGCGCGTCTGCCGCGCTCGTCCTGCCGCGCTGTGTTCGGACGACTGCCGCGCTCGTCCTGCCGCGCTGTGTTCGGACGACTGCCGCGCTCGTCCTGCCGCGCTGTGTTCGGACGACTGCCGCGCTCGTCCTGCCGCGCTGTGTTCGGACGACTGCCGCGCTCGTCCTGCCGCGCTGTGTTCGGACGACTGCCGCGCTCGTCCTGCCGCGCTGTGTTCGGACGACTGCCGCGCTCGTCCTGCCGCGCTGTGTTCGGACGACTGCCGCGCTCGTCCTGCCGCGCTGTGTTCGGACGACTGCCGCGCTCGTCCTGCCGCGCTGTGTTCGGACGACTGCCGCGCTCGTCCTGCCGCGCTGTGTTCGGACGACTGTCGCGCGCGAACGCTTCTGTCTACCTGCCGCGGACAAACGTTGCGGAGATATTTTCAAAATTAATAGAGTAGAGTCATGAGAGAGAATGCCTAAGGCATTAAGTCCGCCTTTGTACTTTTTTGAGTGTGAAAAGTTTAAATAAACATTCCTAGGAAACATTCGTCATTAATTGTGTCTGGACGTATTAAAGGCTAGGCAGATATTGCCAACTGAAGTGCGCGGCGTGTCTTGGATGTGCCGCGTAGTACTGGCGCGCAAACATTCTAGAGCGCGGCAAAAATGTGTCCTGCAAACACCGCGTGTTGCTGCCACGCTCTAGTTTGTACACACCTTTATCGAAGGGGATCTTATTTCCTTTGTTGCGAGTTCCTTAGGAGATCTAGGTACTCTATAGAATCTGACTCTATATAATTTTTGATCTGTAACATCTTCCCTCTCGCTTTCCTTTAATTTGTGGGCGTGATTTTGTGAAAAGCGACGGAAGTGTGTAACAGGAAGCCAGGGAACCGCGCGTTCCTGCCGGGTTTGCGAGTTTGTCTGAAAGGGATATCGCGGCCCCGGCACTCAGGCAAAGGAAGGAACACGGGTGGGTTTTAGTCAGTAAAAGTCTGACACGCCCTCCCGCTCCACCCAGAGCGGGAGAAGTTATTTGATAATTTCCCGATCTCAAAAAAAAAAGGAACCTCGGTACTTGATTTGACCAAGGTGCTATGTTAGAGTTGGCAAAGAGAAACGACCTTGACCAGGGCCCGCCCCTTTAATGTTGCTCATTACCGTAATGTTGCTAAATATAATACCAAGGTGTGATGTCAGGTGTTACACATCATATGCGACTACTGTGAGGTTCGCTCATTTTTATGTTTCATTTAGCGAGGTTTTATTATAGCTGCGCGAGAGTTAACTCTTTAGTTTTTATGAATAAAGTTGCTCAACAACCGTGCAGCCGAACGTTTAAACTTCGTCGTGCTTAAACAGTGTAAACTGCAACTGAATTTTCTTCGTTAGGTACACACGGCTACACATTAAGCTATACATTACCAGTTTACACTGATCTCGCATTGTATTGGATATCCATACAATGCGAGGTCGGCTTACTGGAAATGTATAGCTTGATGCGTAGCCGTATGTACTAGCGTTGTTATTGAAACTTTTTGATTTTGATTGCAATGGCAATGTTAAGATTGTTGCAACATTGGATTTTTGTTTAGATATATAATGAGACAGAACCAAGAATCAAGCGATAAAATATGAAAAAGATGATAATTATAATTATGAAGGGAACGAAATACTAAGTTATGAGATGGAAGGCAGACATTCACTTATGTTAGGATGAGAGCAAAACCAAGCTAAGTTAGATAAAAAACTTTGGGTCCAATTTCCTAACTATCATATAAATTATAAATGCGAAAGTGAGTTTTGGTTTTGGTTTGTTATGCTTTCACGCTAAATCGTCTGAAAGGATTTGGATGAAATTTGGCACATGGGTAGACCATGATGGTCTGGGTTAGGTCATAGGATACTTATTATCTCGGTATTCCTACGGGATCGAGACTTATGCGGGTGAAACCGCGGGGCGCAGATAGTAAGTATAAAAAGAGTTAGGTAGAGTATAGAGTATAGGTAAGTGCTTGTGCTCCGCATCTAGCATGTTAAAAGTGGGCTAAGTAGCACACCTAAATTCAGTATCGCCGGTGTAACTTATGCTTGTCTCTTTTTTTCGTTTCGTTTCCAATCATTACAGCATGCCGTCTTACTTCCACTTGTCATCTACGTATAATGTGACATTACAATATTACCTACGTTATTTATGTGTGCCGTTATTGAAGATCGAAAGTTGGGTAGTCATAACATGACTACTTCTTTTTAATTTTTAATTTAAAAGAGTGTCCGTGCAGTTTTTGCCCGTTCTGCTCCATAGGTACCTACTACGCTTTGGCATGAGCAACTAGCTTCATATTTCTGACTGACCGACTCCTTGACAATTCAAAAGTGCCTGTAAATGGTTTAATTGAAATAAATGCTTTGAGTTTGAGATTGCCAACCATACTATTAAAAACAGTATTATTCTGGTTTTCACTCTAAAGTACTGTTGTACAGTATTACAGTATATTCATATACTTTATTTTTGTTGAACAGTATCAACAAAAATGAAGTATATATACCTACTGTTTTCACCACAGAACAGAAAAAACAGTAGAAATCGCATAGCGCTTCATTAGTATCGGAACCAGCGTACCCCAACTCACACAAATACAAGTTAATTGTATTTCGTAACACTAAGAAATCTTTGGTGTGATTGGTAGTTTAACATTGAATGAAAGTAGGAAATAATGTCAGTCGTCGCTTATTTGAAAATAAACCACAATTTATAGACGATAGAGTTGTTTATTGTCTACTCTTTTTACGTATTTATTACTTTTTCCTTTTAAAGCGCACACTGAATAGTTTAATGAGCAAGTTACGCTACCCGCCGCTAGATGTCGCTATATTAAATGCATTCAATTTAAATCTGTATCACCTTAAAAATAAGATTCATATTTGCGTAACGAGGTCATTACTATTCGTCCTCCTCTAGGGATGTACCACTGTCGTTGACTTATTTATCGACATTCCGTTTTATTTTCAAACAAAATACAGTCAACAGCTAGAGTCGATAAATATTATTATGTTCGAAATCAAGTGTTAATATTTTATTCTAATACATACGATTTATAGAAAGTATAATTAAGAATTGTTATGTTTAAACTACTGATCTGAATTTGAACATTACTACTTATCGTCGAATGAGAGTGTCTGGTCTGTACCTAGTGCAAAGGCAACTGATAGAAATCCAACGACTATGACGAAACACGAAGTTTGCCGAGGAACATTTAGAAAATAGTTGTACTGTACCTATTTATTTTTCACTTTGTCGAAACTTAGGTTATTACTAACTTAAGTTTCGACTAACTGAAAAATGATTATTGTATAAGTATATTGTAGATTTTGAAAGCGGGTTGAAAAGGATTCATGTCGTCGTTAAGACTTTAAGACCTTTTATGTGTCACTTTTGGCAAAATCACTTTTTACGCCAGCCGATCTAAATATGATGTTGATATAAATGTGATTCGCGGCCGTATCAAATATTAATTTATAGAATTATAATAAAAAAATCACCAATACAAAAGAATTCCCTCTACGTTCATAAAATCCTATAATTATTGAATGACTATTTCATGAAATCATGACACTAGGATTATTCTAGCATAAGAATTGTTATTCTGTTTGTTGCTGATTCTAATGATTATAATTCTCTGAAGCCATATTTGTTACGGTCTCGAATCATATTTTAATCAACATACAACCTGACACTGACTTACAAATTGCAAAAAACGTAAGGAAATTTGAATTTCGCGGGCTATCTTAGCACGTCCCCTTTAAAATATCGATAGCGCATTATCGATAACGGTAATCTCTAATTGAGTAGCTGACTGTGACATGTGCGTAGTTGGAATCTTCGCGAAGAATATGTTTGAGTTTAAAAGAAAGTAGACCTTAAACTTAACTATGTAAAGTCCAGTTTTACTTGTCTTGTTTAATAAAATATTATTTTTCAAATTTTAATCGAAATAAAATCAATTAAGACTTACTGATGGTATGACATATCTCTATTTGATATATTTTTGGTTCTGTTATCGTGTTTACATTCTAAAACAGCACAATAGGGCATTTTTGTATATTTTTTTCAAGTTCTTTTCACCGAGACGGTTGTAACGAGACTGATTTGCGTGGTGTAGGCGCGGAAGCAGACATTGCGGATCTCCGCAAAACTCGGGGTACGCGCGCCCCGCCTACTTGCGACTTCTACTGTTTTTTCTGTTCTGTGGTTTTCACTGATATCCAGAGCTATACCTAAATAAAAAGTATCAACTACTACGTAGAACATTATGCATGCATGTGCACCTGGGCATGGGCGTGGTGGTTCAGCTAGCCTTAATTTCAGAATGAAACTGTTAATGTCTCGAATATTCGGGACATAGTAAATAGATAATTGTTACCAGAATACCTTTTAAATACCTAATACTTCTGCCACCTTCCGACCAGAAAAATTAAGCTGCAATACATGTAATAAAAATAAAAAAACTCAATTTACTTCAAAATTTGTGCTAAATTGATGACTTACCCGAGTAGCACTAACGAATTATGCATTTATTTAAAACATTAAAAGCAAACTTAAAATACTGTATATATTTCCGAGATACTGTTTAGTTTCTCGAGATACTGTTTATTTTTCCGAGACACCACTTTAATCAGAATATACTTTATTTCTTGTGCAAAAACTTTATAACCCTCTTCGAACATAGGATACTTTTTACTGGTAGTTCGTCTACGCGGGCGGTGCCGCGGGCAAAAGCTAGTTACTTATAATATCATTGGTCTCCTCAGTTTCCGCAACATAATAATCGGCGGCGGCGGCGGCGATGACTGCTGCTGCATCCCCATCCCAAATCCCTGTGCTTGCTGCAGCCGCTGCTGCGCCAACATGCTCTGCAAGTGTCTATGCTACGTAATCATGATTGGATTAATCGCTTTCGGAGCTTTCTTGCTCTTTGATACACTATTATGTAAGTAAAGGCGTGTACGCACGAGCGAACAAGAACGTGGTGAACACGTACATAAAACACTGTGTTCGTCAAAGAAGATCGTGGCGAATCCATTGCTACTAAAGAGAGCGGGTTGTTGGGTTGTTGAGCGAGAACACAAGTCGAACTGTGTTCGTAACTTCGTATGGTGTTGGTGGTCCACATGTACAAACCCAATGTTCCGTGTTCGATGTTCGTGTTCATCATGTTTTGTTCGTTCGTACTTACACGCCTTAACAGTTGGTCATAGCCACAGAATACCTAGAGAATAATATGCCCTCTTTCTTATGCTGGCTTCCCATGGTGCGCTATATTGCGGACGCACGCGCACCAGTCCGCACGACGCACCGTGCGAGGGGTAACGTGCGTGGTAGAGCAGACGCGTGCGTCGCGGTGCATCCGAGTTTGGATACATTTCCTTTGTAGTTACCGACTCGCCGCGGATCAGCTCGCACGGACACGCACCATGGGAAGGGTAACGTGTGTGGTAGCATAGACACGTACGTGGCGGTGCGCCTGGTCTGCGACGAATCGGTAAACTTCAAAGGTGCGCGAGGTATGCTCGGTTCCTATAGACTAAAACGAATCGTTTTGCTTACCAATGGTAGCATTTTTATTGCCCAAATTGACATATAAATCGATTCGTAAGTAAATTTTTAGATAAGGGCGTTTTTGAATTTTAATGGACGTTTATTATATTCGATTTCAGATTATGAAATCGTTTTCAAAATCCGTTTTTAGAAATCGATTTGTGCAGCGGCTGTGGCGCTTCTGGCTTGCAGTTTTGATCCTCTCTAGTAATATTATAATTCGGTTGTAAGTGCATCGATCAAAACTATCCAAATATAAACAAATACTTGCTTACGCAAATCTATTCTTGCCGTGGTTTTGTGATCGCTTTGTCTAGTTTGGATTATGGATACGATACGATTTGTGACTCAAATCGGATTTTAGGTACGTTTCGATATATCTGACGTTTACTAATTTTACCTACCTTTGATAGCTACTTCCAAATAGGAGGGTCTACTATACAAAGCTATGAGATCTTTGCTTCATTATTGGTAAAGATACAATAGAATAGAATAGAATAGAACAGAACAACGAGACACAAGAGTCAATACAAGAGTCTTAATTTTAACCAAATAACGGTCCGTAAATTATAACATCAGTCGAAAGACGCAGACACCGACTAGCTCATTTGATTCACGTCGCACGTGCGTCGAAGCCCAAGGATACAGCTCGGCTCATTTAATAGCTCTTATGAAAATACAGTAAATACACTATAGGTACCTACTTTGCAAGCAGCGACATACATGTAATTTCGTTAAAACAACCGAAAAAGTACTAAGTACTACTGTTTGTTTTTATTATGACTTGACAATGCAGTTCCTTTTGATAATGTGCCAAAGTATTTTTATTCTCCATGAGTTAAAGTAGAAGACTACTTGATAATAATAAAAGTTTAATATGACGTTTTGTGCCCGAGAGCTATTGTCGGACGAGCGAACAATGCGATTCGAAGTATTCCAAAGCGAGCCGAAAGAACCGTTCGGTAGATACGAGTAACTTCGGTGTCTCGCTCGGTGAGACGTCTGCCAAGACCTGAATCCGTGTGTGTCCGCAATATTGCGCACCGTTGGAAGCCGTCTTTACATTCCGTAACTTTACAATAATAGTGAATTTGGTTGAACTGTGTTATGTTCGCTTTTAAATTATGTATGTCGTTGTTCCACAGGTCCATCAGGTGATGACAGCGCAAAGGTAACGACGACGACAGCTAAAGTGTTGAGGTTCAAAGATGACGATTTAACAGACTTGCAAGTGAGCTAATGTTACTCTGAGGAGTAACAAAACTTCAGAAAAATAAATAATACAACTGTCAAAAGTTGACAAAGTAATTTGACAACAAAATTGGCCTGTTGCAAAATTTTTGAAAATATAATGGTTTCAGTATTTGGTGATGTGGTACGTGAAATGATGTTGAGTTTGCGTTATATTTGTAGTACTTAATGATTTGTACAACAGTCTAACACTTTACCGCGAGACTCGTCTTTCATAACCTTTGAGATTACTTCCTACAATAATCTCTGTAGGAGCCAATGGTTGTAAGCACATTATCACTTTGTTAATGTTGGTTTAGTTATGGAGTACACAGAAAGAATCACAAGTTGAGTTTATAGTTATATTAAAATGTAGAAGGTTAACACGTTAAAGTGGTAGCGATTCTTTCTCTTGACCAGTGGTTAGATTCACAGTTATTGTCTGACTCGATGTGCATTGCTTAAAACGTTATAATTATAGCATAATATTTGTGACGCACGACATCCAAGTAGGTTGCTGCGTTTGCAAAGTAAATGAACGGTTGATGAGACCGTACAATCTCATTTCCGTGTAAATGGTAGCGCAGAATGGAGTCAATAATGGACGTACAGGCATTTACATGTGTTGTGGTTCTACCGGTCTGTTGGAGAGCGCCTATAACCGTGTATGTTGCTGGCTATCCAGCATTACCGTAAAGTGTATGCGTATCACGTAGATAGTCTCCTTGTTTAGCTATTGTAGTTTGTATTAATTTGGTGTCGTTTTCCTCAGCTGGGGTAATATTTACGTGAGTTCAGATGCGATAAACAGCGTAGTGCAAGTAGTCCTCGGGGCCGTCTGTCTCATCCTCGGCATCATAGCTATACTGTTTTTCTTTACGTACAGCATGCTACGTAAGTTTCAAAAAAATATGAACACACTCTTTAAAATATTTCTGAATATTATTTTTAAACATAGTTTTAAAGTTTATTCCTAATGGCAATAGATCGCTACAGACAAAGGCAGATCGCTCTAGGTGGTTTGAAAAATTGCAACGAATAATTATTTAATGCAACTATCGTATCGGTAAGCAAAAACAAATTTTCTCATCAACAACTTTTAGATAAGGCAAACTGAGTAACGAATGGTGACGGAATCATCCTCATAGGAAGGCTTATTTTTACTCCATGTATTAATACGTATGTTTTCATCTTCCACAGTATGAAAATCATTGGCAGAGAACTGAATAATATAATTTTACGAATATATAAATATCATCGAAATAAGGAGAAATTGAAAGAAGAAGATGAAATGAAGAATACATTTTGTGAATTGTGTAATAGTCTCAACAAATGTGGTGTAAACAGTTTTAGTTCAGTGACGTATCATGACTCGTTTGATCTTAATGGTCCATTTACAAAAATAAAACATTTTTTGCAACAGAGTTCTCAAAGTGTTTTTCATTTTGAAATGATTCATCAACACGCCTTATACCTATTCAGTTCTCAAAATCGCTTCAGCTACTGATAATTATAACTCTGGTGGTTTATAAACATGTAAAATAATAATATTGTTTGTATTAATATATTATGGAAGGTGTTTGGTTGCTCCGATGAAAAGTTTTAAACTCCAGGGTCGACCAATGAGATCCCGGAGGACCAGCGTTGCATCGTCATCACCATAAGTTATTGCAACATGAGGATAAATATGATTTGAAAATTTAACGTTTCTTTTAGGACTTCCCACTTTCCTGAAATATCCAATATGCTCATCACCATTGTAATGGTAGATCGAAATACCAAAGTTAATGATGATATTTGGCAATCTAAAGCTACGGTTTCCTTGAAAAGCGGTGGCCGCACTTAAGCTACGGTTTCCATAAAAGCGGTGGCCGCACTTAAGCTACGGTTTCCATAAAAGCGGTGGCCGCACTTAAGCTACGGTTTCCATAAAAGCGGTGGCCGCACTTAAGCTACGGTTTCCATAAAAGCGGTGGCCGCAGTTAAGCTACGGTTTCCATAAAAGCGGTGGCCGCAGTTAAGCTACGGTTTCCATAAAAGCGGTGGCCGCAGTTAAGCTACGGTTTCCATAAAAGCGGTGGCCGCACTTAAGCTACGGTTTCCATAAAAGCGGTGGCCGCAGTTAAGCTACGGTTTCCATAAAAGCGGTGGCCGCAGTTAAGCTACGGTTTCCATAAAAGCGGTGGCCGCAGTTAAGCTACGGTTTCCATAAAAGCGGTGGCCGCAGTTAAGCTACGGTTTCCATAAAAGCGGTGGCCGCACTTAAGCTACGGTTTCCATAAAAGCGGTGGCCGCAGTTAAGCTACGGTTTCCATAAAAGCGGTGGCCGCAGTTAAGCTACGGTTTCCATAAAAGCGGTGGCCGCAGTTAAGCTACGGTTTCCATAAAAGCGGTGGCCGCACTTAAGCTACGGTTTCCATAAAAGCGGTGGCCGCAGTTAAGCTACGGTTTCCATAAAAGCGGTGGCCGCAGTTAAGCTACGGTTTCCATAAAAGCGGTGGCCGCACTTAAGCTACGGTTTCCATAAAAGCGGTGGCCGCACTTGACGGCTGCAGTGACGGCTCATCGACGATCATGCAAATGGTGACAGCGGCAAATATTTAAATCGTTAGATTCGCCCTAATGCGTCAAAAGATAGTCGCGTTTCCGTTTCGTTTTGACACCTCTGACACTCATTACGCACTGACTACACTTGTTTGTCATGGAAACGTTGTAATAATGTGTGAGTTCACTCTTCTCAGTATAGACACTTTTTCCTGTGACTGAGTACGGTGAGGGCAAATCTAGCGATTTAAATCTTTGGGGGGCAGGGTTTGCTTTACGGTGTCAAAAACACTCTCTAGGAAACCACACCAACTTAATTTCATAATCAACGTTTCAGTGACTTCATTCGGCGTAAATTGCGGACGCTACTTGAGCAGTCACCGCTCTTCTAGGAAACCGTAGCTTTAACGGCCGCATTGATGGCTGCCATGAAAATGATGACAGCGGCAAAGATTTAAATCGTTAGATTCACCCTATCGCGTCAAAAGATAGTCACGTTTCTGTTTCGTTTTGATACCTCTGACACACAACAACGCAGTGACAACACTTGTTTGTCATGGAAATGCTATAAAGATATAATATTAATGTTTGAGCTCACTCTTCTCAGTGGACAAATTTTCTTGTGACGTGTACGGTGAGGGATCTAGCGATTTGCATACGCGAAGGAGAAGGAGAAAATATATTTCTACTGGAGCTAATAAGTGCGTCCTTTTCTCAGTAGGTATTGTTTAATTAAATATTTAATGACTTGTTTATAGAGTCCGCGCCACCACTCAAGTCCGATTGACGCGGCGCTAGTGTCTATGCATAAAAAAAAAAAATGTTCCTCAATTTTCCGCCAGACCTCAGTCATAGATAATCAGTGGTGGCGCGGACTATAGGTATTCTCTGTCAAGGGCATAGAGTTCTTTATTTTATTTTATGGGCACATGAACATCAAAGTGACAGCATTTACCAGCGAATTTTTTGCGAACGATTGCGAATCAGTGATTGAGAACATGTAAACACGGAAATAATGGAAGTCTGTGAGTCCTCGTTATGATGTGGTAAGTCTTCTACATACGGTATATACCATGGCATTGCACGAATCAATCTGTTTCTAATAGGGAAGCTGGTACAGGAGCGTGGGGTAGGTACAAACAAAGAAAGGCATATGCAGCAGTGGCGGCACCCGGCCTGTGACTGATGATGATAAAATTGAGGGCAATTGTATCAATCAATCAATCAATGTATATCAGGACATAGGCCTCTGTTAAAGCTGTACCATGAGTGGACGACCTACAGAAGATCGCGGGAAAGACCTGAATGATGCTCGGCCAAGCCAGGTAAGCGTGCTGACAAAAGGGAGGCCTATACTCAGTAAAGGGTGTCCATGATGATGATGAAAGTTGAACTCTCAGACCAATTAATAAAAAACCAAAACTACACCTCCGCTCTGTACATACACGCTCACACGCACATATGTACAACTATTTACAATGAAACTACAATCAAAGTACACCTCACTAAGGCTGCCTGTCCACTAGAGTAGAGAGGAGAGGAGCGGAGTAGCGGTGTGCCAATATTAACCAATGGAATTGCATAAAACCTCCGCTCCGCTTCAGTGGACAGGGATTTGCGAACTAGTTTAAAAATTCATACAAAACCGGGAAGCGGAGCGGGGAAACGGAGCGGAGAAGCGGAGAGGGGTAGCGGAGCGGGGAAACGGAGCGGAGAAGTGGAGCGGGGAATTATTACTCGTCGCGTGAACTCGGCCTAGCTCCGCACAGTCCGTAACTCCGCTCCGCTACCTTGCTCCGCATCAATGGACAGACACTGTCCGCAAGTTCGCTCCACTCCGCTGTCATTCTCCTCTCCGCTGCCTCGCTCCGCTTCAATGGACAGGCAGCCTAAATGCACACATATTTACGAAACCAGCTTCACGTCACTGTTGACAGCGCTATGTCTTGGTTTTTTATGTGATCTGAGGTTGCACTACAAATATTTTGCTCTGAACATGTTTTCGTATCTATCGTCCAAATTGCCCGGAAATTGTTTCCTTTCTCTGGATTTATCCTGCTAACTGCCATTGTAGGCAAAAGTTTCCAGCTTTTGGTGCTTCAGAAATTAACACAATATCAAGCTATGTAATCGTTTTTACACCACTATATTTCAAAGGTGTAGGTAAACTTTTAAAACATACAGGGTAGCAGGGACATCGACGCGAAAACGGATACCATGGATTCAGTACAATTGCTTCTGAAGCCCCGGGCATTGAAAAAAAAAAACAGTTGTTTTATAGAAAAGTGCAATACCTACGTGGTCAAAATGTATGGAACAGCAGATTTTTTTAAAAATAACTGACGAGAAATTTCAACGCAGGGGGTTCACATTCATGTACTTACTGAATCCATGGTAACAGTTTTCGGCG
The DNA here is from genome assembly GCA_916701695.1 of Agrochola macilenta. Taxonomy (NCBI): domain Eukaryota; kingdom Metazoa; phylum Arthropoda; class Insecta; order Lepidoptera; family Noctuidae; genus Agrochola; species Agrochola macilenta. Next base: position 15,872,109 of record OU753562.1, read on the forward strand.
TTGATGTCCCTGTAAACAATAGTAAAACACAAGGCAAAAGAAGAAGAACATAATTTCTATAAGTATACCATTATTTTCTTTCACTTACAATATGGCTTTCAGTCATTTTTACTCTCTTTCAGCATAATCCTGAACATTGTGAAATTATGCTGCATATTTTTATCGATCACTACTGTCGTGTTGCTTGGCATGTTCTTATACAATGCACTCAAGGTGGAATTACAGTTGCCGTGACAATATAAAAACTGTAAGTCATACGGATCCTTTGTCTAATTTACTGTGTTACTTCCTATTACTGTCCCACTGCTCGTCAAAGGCCTTCCTCAAGTTCTTATAGGTAAGTATTTTTTTACCCGCGCCATCTCGAACCAGCCCTGGGAAAACTGTAGCTTTAGGCACCTGCCCCACTGCCGCCGACGAGGAAGTAACTTGCTATCAACTATTTTTTCGCTCAAGAACCGTACTCGTATTTACGATTGTAAGGTCCCGCGTAAGTAAAAGAGTTGATGACTGACTGTTCACACCGCCCGGCGAGTACCTACTCGTTTGTCGCAGCGACATGAGCTATCACTGAGAGTACCCGCTCAGCGACGCTTGCCTGGTACGCAGAAAATTCGCTGAGAGCTTTAAGCTTGGTACATACAAATGCATATCAGCGAGAAATCGCTCGTCGCCGTCGCGCACTCGCTGCTCGTTGATCGCCAACTCGTTTTTTGTTGCTAGGTCTACTTAGTTCTCGTTAATCGCCGGTGGTGGGACAGGCCTTACACTGATTGTCCACTGCACCGAGAACGGAACCCTAATTGCGTAACACACGATCAATCACAATCTGTTTTATTTTGACAGTTCAGCAACATTAATTGCGTTATTTACGTTGTTGAGCAAATTTGTCGAACATATGAAAAAAAAAAGTAGAAAACAAAAAAAAAAAAGTAGAAAACAAAAAAAAAGAAAAAAGGAAAAAAAGAAAAAAAAAAAAAAAAAGAAAGAAAAAAAAGAAGGAAAAAAAAAGTAGTAGTAGTAGTAGTAAATATTAGTTAGTATTGAATTAAGTGAATTAAGTATTGAGCAGGAAAATGGCTATTGGAACTCCTCAATTAAACAAGATTTAATAGCACCATCGTATTTGGACTCTTGGTTATGTATTGAGAAGTGCTATTACATTAGGTGGTGTCCAGGTTGTGATGATGGAGCCGGAAGGTGGTGACGGCCACTCCTCAACCAAACAAGATAGCCTTGTTTTTTTTCGGCCATTTGGAATTGTTTTGACAAGTACGTACGCCCATCCACAGACCAACCCGGCAAGCGTAGCTTAACCTGGTGGATGGATCCGTGCGGCAGTTATTACTTAGCCACGAGCTCCTCACACAAACTGAACGTACAATAATTGCGTAATGTGTTGCGACATAACAAATGAAAACAAACAATCAAACCTACAAAATGCCGATTGAAAAGTGGAAAAATAACATAGCTTTGAGACGCTCTCGCTCTCGTTCCAGCTTCTCCTTCTCGCATAGACTCAAAGAAGTAGGACTCCGGCGAAGATTGCGATTATTGCGTCTACTTCGAAGACGCCTTGCCCTGCCGCCGCGCGCGGCTACGCGCTCTCGATCTGGCTTCAGCTGTGTGGTGCAATTTACCCCCAATTGGCGTTGATAGGCGCTGCGAACTAGTCCCTTGATCGCGTGGCATGGTTCGAAATTCATGAAACAGAAATAAAAATTTAGATAAACATTAGTCAACTCAGCAACGAATTTGCGACATATATATAGTCCTCCAGACCATATTTCGGCCATGGCAGCCAATCTCAACGGAGACTAGCCTTCATCCATCAAGCCGTTTAGGCTACAGAGCATGCCAAAGAAATACACATACATACTCGTACATAGGTACATACTCTCGAAAAACATTACTCTCCTTCTGGGGCAGCCGGGTAAAAAGTAAACACGTAAAAGAGCTTACTTTTTTTTCATAAACCATAGACCTCTCCTGGTCTGACATTGACGCGACTCATCACTCTAATATTTTTAGGTAAAAGCTTTAATTAAAATAATTCTTAATTTTAGATGCTTACGATACATTATCACACCACATAAAAAAACATTTTAACTAAAAAAACACTAGAATCTTAAACTTTTAAATAAGTGTATTCAAGAATGTTTTAGTTAAATTATAAAGAATTAATCCAACTAATATGGATAGTGCAAAAATACCTATAATCTATTTTATTACTACTTACATCTAAACTCTGGAGCGGAGTTAAGATTCTATTGGTTGATATTGGCACAGCTACGCTCCTCTCCTCTCTTCTCCGCTCCAGTGGACAGACAGCCTTATCCTCTCACACATAATGCATAACATCGTCCACGCATCTTGCACTGTAGCAGGCACGCAAACCAATTACAATTATCTGTCCTGCCGAGAACCAATCACCGAGCTTGCCGGAATGCAACCCGTTACGCGAGCGCGGTTCATTGGCTTATTTTCATGTGTGTTCTTTTGTTCGAATACTCGAGATAATTTTGTCAATGTAGTGATGTTTGGAGCAGAATTTTTCGTTGATTTTGTTCACAATCAAAGGATATGTGGAAAAAAAAAAACTACTGGACTATGAACAACGATCAAGAAATGCATCCTCAACTCCGTCAACTCTTTTGGGGCCTCGTATCCTTGAAAAAAAAAAATCTAATCTGTCTGTCATGTTGACAGAAATTAATTTTATAAACACAATGCAGAACAAAGACGATGAAGATTATGATAATAATTTAATTCGCTGTATTAAATTGATCTATATGTAAATCATCCCAGCCTGCTATGTGGTAGGAAATCTTCTCTATTTATAATAATTAGACCAGATTAGATTAACACAGTGAATAGGGTAAAGAGAAGACACATTAATAATTACTGTTAAAAAGCAAAAGCACACACGGTACTCTTTTCAATTAAAAGCTCGCAGGAGTGGGCCACTTAGTGCTCATCCACTCGTGCAGCACACGTCAACGGCAGCTGCCGCTCGTGTGTATGAGCACTGTCAGGAAGTTAAAGCTAGTTACATTGCGTAAATGAAGATGCGTACAATGCGACCATGGAGTTTTGTAACCGGGCAAGAAACTCCATGGTCACACTCACAAGTTATTAGATCTCATACCTCGCTGGGAATCAGACGCAAGCTGCATATCCTAATAATAATAAGTATCTCGTAAATGCGAATGTTACCATGCCTATCCCATACTACTATCCATACTTACAAAATTTCCTATTATTATACTGTTTTGAGTATGAATATGATGAGCGAGAATGCGTAGCGAGGGATGTGTGTGAAACTAAACAATAACATCGCTTCACTATGATAGTTTGAGCTAAGATAGCGTTGCTATTGGTTAGTTTTATGGTCATTCCTCGCTAGGCATTCACGCTCATCTCTGGTGGATACGCAGCGTAAGGAAGACCAAAGAAACGATGGATGGACTGTGTGGAAGATGATATGGATAGAAAGGGGGTGACTACCAAGATGACGACTAATAGAGAAGTATGGAAGAAAAATAACAATAACCTTCCTTTTTTTGAAGTCGGTAAAAAGGAGAAGAAAAGAAAAAGAAAAGAATGAAGAGAAAGAATGTTGATAGATATACTATTTACAGATTGAGTTTTTGCGACGCGCGACGGTGCAGTCGGTATAGTATCTACAAGAAAACGGTCTAAGGCTGCGTTTCCACCAGAGATGAGCGAGAATGCGTAGCGAGGAATGTGTGTGACACTAACCAATAACAACGCTAGTTTAGCTCAAACTATGACAGTGAAGCGATTTTATTGGTTAGTGTCATACACATCCCTCGCTACGCATCCTCGCTCATCTCTGGTGGAAACGCAGCCTTAAGATACTGTCCATAACACAGACTTTGAAAAAGATGTACACAGTCAGCAAGATAATTGGCAATTTTCAAAAAAACTTTTTTTGATGCCGTTTGATCCTGTTTCTTATATGGATAAAAAAACAGTCTAGCAAGGTCGGAAATCGCGAAAATCTTTCCCCATACATTTCGTAGGAAATTTGATTCCCAACCTACTTTTTCAAGAAAAAGTTAAGGAACTCTCTTAAGACCATTTCGCTGCAGAAACAGTGGTTAAGAGCTCCTACTGCCCCATCTCAAAAATCCACCTGTATACAATTTTTTTTTTACTTTTGTTTAATAATTTAATAATATCTAAATTCGAAAGTAACTCTGTTTGTCTGTCTATTACCTTTCACGCCTAAACCACTGAACGATGGATCTCGGCAAAATTTGGCAAGGAGATAGATGGCATCCTAGGAAACGACATAGGCTACTTTTTATTGTCACAAATAATCCTATAGGGGTGATATAGGGGATGAAATGTTGGTATGGGAAAGCCAGCTTTTACTTAGTTAAGCATATGAACATACAAAATCCTTTTGATAAGAATTATGGAATTACGTCTTACAACTTTTTTGTAAAATCATCACCTAACGGGGTAAAATAAGGAATTATTTTAAAATTCACATTGTCATATTGATATTTTTGTGTACTTCTTCTTAGTAAGGTATAGGAAATATGGTCATATTCCGTAAATTGAGCTAACATTGAATTAAAATGGTCAAATTAAACTTGGTCAAATAGTTATTAAAATTTAAATTCATCAAAATAATTTGGCTAACATGTAGGTACAGTATGTACGACAAGAGCGTGACCAGCATATTTTTTTTGTTACACCTGAACCACGGTATAATTTTCGATAAAATTTGAAACGGAGATGATAGTATCATAAGAAAGGAAATAGGCGAATTTTTGTCTAAAGGGGATCACTACCTTAGAGGGGTTGAAAGTTTGTGTAGGGAAACCAGCTTTTTTTAAATTAAGTATGGGATATGAACATTCAAAGTCTTTTTGTAAGATGTAAAGAATTACGTGTCACAACGTTTTTGTAAAATCATCCCCAAGGATGAAAAATAGGGGATGCTTTTAAAATTCACGTGTAAGACCTATATACATTTTTGTATAGTACTTCTTTTTAAGAGATTTAGAGAGTCATAAATATAGTAGTAAATTAGTCTGTATCTTAAGATAACATTATTTTAGTATTTATTTAATTCAAATTGGTCCACTGGGTCAAAAGTTATCACAATTTATTATCTGTCTATGTGTTACCTGTTCACTTCTTAACGGCTGAACGGATTTGGATGAGCCATGATTTATTTATTTATTTAATACTTCAAGCACAGAAATGTGCCATAGGCATTTTCTACCAGTCAACATGGTTACGAGATATATTCCGGATACTTTTATCCCCGTAGTACATTCCGGTGGGATGATATCCAACATCCACGCAAGCGAAGCCGTGGGCAAAAGCACACTTTAAACCCACAAACATACAGTTTGTGAGTATGAATGTTTGTTACTCAATCACGCTTTGACGACCGATGTTAATATAGACTATTGACTACGACTGATTTCAATGACATTCGAAACACGTTCCTGGATTATTATACCGGGTGTAAAAACACCCTTATCGAAGCCGAGAGTCACTTGTTCTTCACGTTATTATGATATTTAATTTTTGTACTGAACCATACCCGGGAACCTTCTGGTTACGGAGATAATGAAAGTCAAACTTCCAATTTTTTTTTTTATTAGAACAAGTCGTGAAAGTGAAACTTAAATGTTATTACTTAACTTTAAATACTGAACTGTTTTATGCACAATATTGTGTACCGTAAAGTTTAAAATAATAAAAAAACAACAACAAAAAAATAAAACAGCAATTATATTTACAGGAAGTTACTTATGTATTTTGATGGACAGAACACGTAGATGACGGCTTCGCGAAAGGTAGTTTTACACCCTGTACTGAATACTTTTCAGGTACCTTTGTAGGGGTTTCACCAGGATGCTAGAAAAATCGTGAGCAACGGTATTCAATAATAATTTCACCAATATTTGGGTTTCAGTTGCTGCTGTGCACAAACCTGCTGCGTTGCTCTCATGTTATTGATACCTGGCATATTAGCTGTGATGACGGGAATGTACATATATAATAAGTATCTTGCAGAAGAAAAGGAAGTAAGACTATTTTGTTTTGATTCATAATAGAATAGAATAGAATAGAATATTCTTTATTATGTACACCATAAAAAATACAGATAAATATGTAGTCATTTTACATAAGGTGACACAATGGGCGGTCTTATCGCTAAAAGCGATCTTTTACAGACAACCTTTGGATGGATTAAAGGGAGAAGGAGAGACAAATACTGCAGGTAGTCAGTGGTGTACCATTTACATACACAATAAATACATACATTCATAAAGCATACACTTATCTATATATATATATATATACAATAATAAACATGAAACAAGATCAAGGAACTATATGTAATGATGATGTTTAAGGAGAGAGGAAGTGTTTTTTTACCAGAATTTTAAAAGTGGACATAGATTGAGCACGCCTTATCGACACGGGTAAGGCTTTCCATAACCGTACTGCTTGAACTGTAAAAGACTAATGATACATAATCAACCGTCGCATCGGTTTCTGTAAGCACCACAATATAATTAATTAAATGATTGTTGAAATAACGGTTCCGCATGACGGGAACTTCGCGAAAGCCGAGATAGGTCACCAAGATCAAGAATCTTGACTCGCGAGGTTGTCGACATGTGGGATGTGGACTCGGCAATCCTTGTGCCGAAAGTTGTGACAGTCAATGGCTTAATAGCCAGGAGCCTCGACCAACACCTGAGGAGGCTCTCGCTGATTCAGAGAGCAGTCCTTCTAGACGCGGTTCGTATTGTTAGTAGGTTTCTTTCTCCGGAGCCCTGATTGCTGGTAGCTTGGAGCCTGTCCCAGATACAGGTGGACAATTTTTTTTTTTCTATTATAAAATAAAATTAAAATATAATAAATGTTTTTTAAATCTGTTTTGAATGAATAAAGGAGATAATGACAGATGATGAATATTACTTGTCATTGTTGTGATCTTCTCAAAACTGTAAATAACTATAGTCTTCATTTATTTTCGTTGCATACTGGTAAATATTATTTAGGATGTATGTAGGTATCTATTACATAGGATATGTATTTATCTGTGTATCTATTCTAGTATACGAGTATTGTACCACCAACGACAGCCCCATTTTATGTCCAGGCAAATCACTGTCCATTCCAAGGTTGCCTGGAAGAGATCGCGGAATGCGATAAGGCTGCCCATTGTATATTTTGTAGTGATGATATTATTTTTTAGTTATGTATTTTTGTGGTCTACAATAAAGTAGGCATATACATAATAATGATATTAATATTATAGAGGTATGAGAAATAGGGTGTAAAGTTCACTCATCCTTTATAGAAAAGGGAGGATCCTCCGACCAGACGGGTTTCGTGTCTGGCGGGCAACTGCCCGACGATTGATGTCGGAAAGTTATAATGTATATGTTGATCGTGCGCTAAATGCTGCCTGCGCGATGCAGGATTTGTGTGATAGGTCTTTGATGCATAGTTCGCATATGGCGTTGTAGATGCCGCCACATCACTCCACTCCGGAGATCGGAGGTCGATATTGGGCTGAGTCTTGTACCTCTTGCGACGCTTCACATTACCAGTTGAGGTTCCAGTGAGTCAGAACCGGGTCCAAATATTTCGCGGTGATTCGGAACTGTTGCGGTAATTCCCCAATGAGTCGGGATCGCGCTGCGTTATGATCCATTGAGTTGGATTGTGGTACAGCGCCGAGCTGTGGCATTTTGCGGGCGTCGACCAGAAGAGGTTTGAAAGGCTCTGCTTGTGGACCGGCCGAAAGTGCAGTATTCTGTGCCAAGGTTGCTGATGAGGCTGAGGGTGATAACAAGGAATACGAGTCCTCTGAATGCTAGTTGTCAGGATACCCGTTATAGCCGTGGGTGCTGGCTGGCTATGTGACTCGCCTCACGAAAGCTTGCGGGAGTGATGATGATGACGTCACGCTGAAGTAGTTGCACGAAGGCTGCGCCGACGTTCATACTCGGGGTCACCAGTATAGAGGTATGATGATCACGTCGGGGTCACCAATTTAGAGGCATGAGGAACAGGGTGTCAAGTTCACTCATCCTCTAATAGAAAAGGGAGAATCCGCCGACCAGACGGGTTTCATGTCTGGCGGGCAACTGCCCGACGATTGATGTCCGAAAGTTATAATGTATATGTTGATCGCGCGGTAAACTCTACTTGTGTGTCAGCTCTTTGATGCAGAGTTCACATGTGGCGTTGTAGATTCCGCCACAATATCAAATATGTAATCCCCTGTCAGCTGATTTGATTGCCTTTGGTTATTTCCCAAACATAAATATCAATCTGCCTAAACTTTTCCCAACTATGTTGGGGCCGGCTTCGAGTCTTACTGGATGCAGCTGAATACCAGTATTTCACATGGAACAACTACCTATCTGACCTCCACAACCAAGTTACTGGGTAACACGATACCCCTTGGCGGTTGTCAGACTGGTTGTCAGACTGCTGGGCTTCTAACTACCCGTAACGACTGTCGAAGATCTATGAATGACAGCCAGGACCAACGGCTTAACGTACTTTCCGAGGCACGGAGGAGTCTCGGTATGTAATAACTCATCTCAACAATAAATATGTCACCCATCCACGAACCGACCCCGGCAAGCTTAGCCTAACCTTCGATTAACTTGCTGACGTGCATGAGATAGTGTTTACATATCTATTAAATAGATACACTACATCAGTCGGCAACCCGTTTTGAGCAAGGGTGGTGATCAATGCTGGTACCTTCTCTGTCATGAGAAGAGATCTTTGCCCTGCCGTGGTACATTATTAACCACAAAACAATAGTTAAACAATAGTTCTGTATTTGAGTACAACCGGGATATTACTATGGGTAGCCGACCCCTGCAGGAGCCACTGGGACTTTACGTGAACCTGTTGCAAAACAATACGTTATACTATGGACAAGTGATGTTGGAACGTCGGGCGTCTAAAGATTAATTTATTTATTATTTAGTTTCATTTTTTATTTGTACTATTTTTTTATTATTATTATTTGGGATGGGATTTAAGTGAGTCCGTAGATGTGTCCGTGACATCACAGTGGGCCCTATCAGAATACCAGCGCTGCGGTATTAATTTTTAAATATCGCCGCATTATGCTGAGATAGTGGCCTTTTTGGCCTCGCACAGGTCGTTACTATGTTTGTATTTTAATTTTTTTATTATTATTTACTGTTTGTATTTCCTGTGCGTGTCCCAAATAAAATATTTTTCTTTCTTTTTCTTTCAATAGTTTTAACTAAATTTTTTGTTGCAGTAATATTGAAGAAACTTATTCAAGAATATGATGACTAAAATACATTATCACATTTTATATGCAAGAAGATAAAGAATGAGACATCTTTCTTGACAACGCCTGTCCGACATTGCTAAGGAAATCGGACACTTGACTTGGACACATAATGTAGTCATTTTGTTAGTAGAGTAGATTTGTTTTTTTTTTGTAATGTTTAAGTTGAATTTCGTTATTAAATAATAATTAGCATTGATGTTGTCGTATTTATTTAATAAGTAAAGAACGTAGTGCAATCAGCAGGACTGCTAGATGGACCGTCGACTTTTAAGAGCCATACCTCACCGGGACGCCATGGCTGCATGGTGACATCGCCAGGTCGTGCTGCCTACTAAATGTATACATTTATATTGTGGGTCCTGGCGTCCACTTGGTTACGCAGCTAACCACACATTTTGGCGAAGCGACCTAGCTGCGCAGCCATGGCGTCCCGGTGAGGTATGGCTCTAATGGCTCTACCACAGCCCCAGCCAGTGGCTACGAAACACGAACAGAAACACGCGAGCGTTCGTCCTGGCGATCAGTTGGCCACTGAGTTAGGGGGCGTAACTTGTATATAAAATACTGGTGACTTAGCTACGCGTCGCTAGGTCGCCAGAGTATCCAATCTCCACGTAGGGGCCAGTCGGTCGTGGCTACGCTTCAAAATTGACGACTGCGCAAGACCGTAGCCAAGTGAGTTATTTGTCATACATTTAATTACGAATTGCTTGGGTACGTAGACGGCGACGTCGCTATGACGCCATGGCGACGTCGCCGACTACGTACCCAAACAAGTCAACGTGTGTTAGCGTTCTTAAAGGCAACTGATACAGACTGGGTGCTGTAGCCGCCGTAGGCGGAGAACCGTGTGTTGTGGCGTAAATTGGGAGTAGCCTATGAGCAGCAGTAGACTGTAATAGGCTAGTGTAGTGCAGAGCAGTGATAGCCTAGTGGTGTGACCGTCGGACTGCCAAGTCATAGGTCTCGAATTCGGACCTAAGGCACGCACCTCTGACTTTTCGGATTCATGTGCGTATTGTACGAGTATTATTATCACTTGCTTAAAAAACGGTGAAGGAAAACATCGTGAGGAAACCGGCACGGCTGAGACATATTTTTCGAAGGCATGCCGGTTCCGGCGGTTCTGACGGAAGCCAAGTCAGAGGCCCATGGGTGGCTTTAAAACTCTGACACCAGGTTAGTCACTAACCACACGAAAAGAAGAAGATAGGCTGCCATAAGTTGATTCAGGTAGGTAGTGCAATTAACCAGCAGTAGTGACTTTGTAATGCTTAAACCACGGTATAAGCTATTTTTGTTGGTATAACGCGTTTCAAAAGCAGATAAAAGTTTTTAAAAAGTAAAAAGTTTATTGTCACAAAATAATGAGAGCATTCACAAGAATTTGGTACATAGATAGTTTTTTTTTTATTGCTTATGGTACTGTAACTGATCCCCAAACTAAGCCAGAGCTTGTATTTTTGGTCAGTCCTCAAACGTGGAACATTACATCCCGAGATCGTGTCAACGTGAATGTCGTGATGTAGATTATTATTAATATAGCATATTAGGTTAGACTTGTGAGTGTGGGTTGCGAACGACGAAAAAAAGTTTGTTATCTATTTTTCGTTTCATTTCCGTTTTTTCCACATTCATACATCTTTCCAATAAGTCTGTTCATTAGCTACATAGATATACTTCTTTATTTTTTCTATCGATAATAAATACTTTTGTTTTACGAATCCAGTTTTGCTTTGATGTACAAACCATTTCTATCACAGTTATTACCTAAGCCTTCTGAAATATTGTACCTAACCTATTTATTTCAAGAAGCTAATTGCCAATAGACCGAGTAGATAAACATAAAACATATATCCAATTCGGGTTGTCATGTATCATGACATTAGATATAAAATAACATAATGGATGCTTCGACATTCGCTATAAAATGCCGAAGGGCGCGCAGCTCTAAACTGCCTAATAAAATAGGCAGAGTGTATCATTTGGGGAAATCGATACTCGATGCACGAAGGTAATGTTACGTGTCACCACTCTAGTATGGTAGGTACTCCCGGATTTATAGTTAGAATACGGTTTTTTTACGATCGAAAGTTTTTTCCATATTCTGAGCTGTTTTATGTACCTAGTTCACATGATTCCATGTGATCGATGTATTATTTTGATGTTGATGAAGCAAATATTTAAATTATATCTATTTGCAGCCTAATCAAATAGAATTTGTTTGTTTCTTGATTATAATTTTGGTCATGTTACAACCCTAGCGTAGCACGCATTTCTGTATGTGTGTAGGTGGTATCAATATGCGGTAATTTCTGCCAATTTTTGAATGAATTTCTAAGGTGTACACCTACTGGTGGTAGAACTAAGGCTGAGGCTAAGTTGAAGTAGAGTGTGGATGATGATTTTTCACCCATGACTTTAAAGTATGTATAAACAATCAACTGTTGTACATTACTATGAAATTAAATAACATATCAAAGAGATTGAGATTAGATAAAAAAATAAAATAAAAACACAACGTAACGTATTTAAATATTGAAATTTCATTTAAGGAGGGTTTATCTTAAAAGTTGGCAACGTCGCAAATAACTGTCAAATATTTACCTGTTTTGATTCATACAACAATATTACTGAATAGAAATAAGAAATGTGGCTAACTAGAGAACTAGAATATTAATAATGAATTGCAATTATAACATTGAATTTGATGTTGTGGGTATTTTAGGTGTAAAAAACGCATTTGGAAAGTTTCCAAATAGTTTGTTTACATCTAAAACTAAACATTCGGTGTTACGATATTAATTATTGCATTTCATAATCAATAATCTAGTTCGCTAGTTAGTCACATTTTTTATTTCCACACAGTAATATTGCTAAATTAATCAAAACAGTGAAATATTTGACATCTATTTGCGACGTTGCCCACCTTCAGAATAAACGCTCTTAAATTTCCTAAAATACTTATTTCAAAGTGTCTAAAATAATTACCTAATACTAAGATACTAAACCTAAGATAACGTTGCCGCCGCGCTCTTGCCGCTCCATGTTTGGACACATCTTTATACGTGTGAATGCAGCCAGCTATAAATTGTTATTTCTGCGATGTAACAAAGGGACAACATGTTTTGTGCAAACACGTTTTAGCATGATGGAGAGAAAAAGCAAACAAATAAAATAGAAAAAAGTTGATGGATTTAAGTTTTTATAACTTATGTCCTAGTTTAAAGTAAGAAATTAATGTACTTTTTCGTAATTAGGATAAGTAGTAGACAAATAAATTAATTAATTTCAGATCTTTTATAAGTCTTTTAGGTTTGCAGACATCAAAGAATTAAATTAATTGAATAACTTAACAGTCAATTATCTTTAATTTAATTACGACACGATTTTCATTAACGAAGTGTGTTTGTAGTAAATAGAATGAGGCTTTACCAATATATACGTAGATTTAGGTACAATACTGTTTCGAGAATTGGGGATCTTTTCCAATAGGCGAGCCAGATTGCACCTATTGGGCTGCTTAAGGGTGAATTTCACCAATGAAACTAAACGCGTTCAGCACGTCTAAACTGCGTTCAAGAGCTGTCAGTGTCAAACTTGTTGTGGAATATTGACACTGACAGCTCTTGAACGCGGTTTAGAAGTGCTGATCTTAGTAAAGCTGCAATGGGCTCGTGAGTTTTTGACAGATTTTGTATGGCAAATCTGGCAAAAATTCACAATATGTGTGTGTATGTGTCTTTTATTTAGCCGCGAGCCTATTACTTCCCTCGAGTAAAAGAGGTAAAAGGTCATAAAGATATAGTTAAATTGTTTCCACCAACAGTTTTCCTTTGCAACGGTCTGTTTCCTATCCTAGCTTTAAATTGTAGATGCACTTGAGATGCAGTGTTGAAGCGAACCTTACAATGTATTCCGAAATTGATAAATGCAATTCTCGTCGGCACGTATGGGAATTGTTTTACTTGAATCCACCCGACTTCTAGCTGTGCTGAATTTTTAAGGACCTTTCTTAACTTTAACTGTTACTGCGGGTGTAAAAAGGCGCCCGAGATTCACTTTTACTCTCAGTTATTTTGATAATTTTTGTGTACTGGACCATGCCTTTTTTTTTTTGAGAGTGGAAAGTTATCTAATAGTTTCTCCCGCTCTGGGCGGAGCGGGAGGGCGTGTCAGGCTTTTACTGACTAAAACCCACCCGTGTTCCTTCCGTTGCCTGTGTGTCGGGGCCACGATATCCCTTTCGGACAACTCGCAACCCCGGAGTTTCGGACAACTCGCAACCCCGGCCTGCCCTGGACCATGCCTGGGAACCTTATACATATTTACGCAGATATTGAAAGTCGAAGTTCTAACTTGTTTTACGTTTTTTTCTCTCATGAAAACTAGTTTTAAATGATATAACTTAACTATAACTAATATAAATACCCCCACCACTCCTGTATCGTTGCATGCAACCATAAGCACGTTGGCACGCAGATTTGCAAAATGCACGACTGAAGTAAAGGCTACACTATTTACAGCGTACTGTCAGTCGTTCTATACATGCAATTTGTGAGTCAACTACACGCAGAGGACATACAGCGCCCTGCGCGTACAATACAATAAGGAGTTCAGGGTGTTGATGGGTTGCCGTACTACTGCAGTGCTTCCGGCATGTTCGCAGAGGCGAGCATAGATGGCTTTCACGCCATCATGCGCAAGCATTGCAAACTCCATTAAGCGCAGGATGCGCGCCGAACAGCACCCTGAAAACTATAGCTGATAGGTGGGATAGCCCCATACTGGGACATTGGATACGCCTACATGCCACTGTGGCATATTAATGAATAAATTGTGTTGTTTTTCTAATCTGGTACATGTAAGTACTAACACTAGTTTGTAAGTCGTGTGTATACTAACCAAATGGACTATATTTAAGGGTCCGAAATTAAAGATTAAAATTGAATAATAATAATAAGCACCATTCTTTGCGTGCGTTACATTGCGCGCTACCATAAATAGCGATTTTTAACACGAAAAATAAACAAATAGTAACAGTACATAATGCGTACATAACGGGTATGTAATGGGTCTTTTACACCCGGTACTTGTTTCATAACTAATGGTCAAAAGGTAAACCTAATATTGTTAAACTATTTATTAGTGGCTTTTGTGGACAGGTTATTAATTCTTTGTGACAGTTGTAATGACAATCATGTCATTTGGTTTAAATGGGATTTTATTGTTTTATTCATCAAGGTATAGATTTTTAGGGGTATGAGGAACAGGGTGTAAAGTTCACTCATCCCCCATAGAAAAGGGAGGATCCTCCGACCAGACGGGTGTGATGTCTGGCGGGCAACTGCCCAGAGGTTTGAAGTTGGGAGATTCTATATATGTTTATCGCGCGGTAAACTCTAATTGCGCGATGCAGGATTTTGTGTGACGTCAGGATGTTATGTGACGTCAGGTCTTTGATGCGTAGTTCGCATGTAGCGATGTAGATGCCGCTACATCACCCCCTCCGGAGACCGGAGGTCGATAGTGGGCTGAGTCTTGAATCTTGCGATGCTTCACAGTGCCAGCTGTGGTTCCAGTGAGTCGGAACCGGGTGCCGCATAGTTCGCGGTGAATCGGAACTGTCTGCGGTGATTCCCCAGGGAGTCGGGGTAGCGCTGCTTTATGATCCAGTGGGTCGGATGTGGTACAGCGCTGGGTTGTGGCTGAGGGTGATGACCAGGAATGCGCGTTCGCTGCATGCTGGTGGTCAGGATACCCGTTGAAGCCGTGGGTGCTGACTGGCTATGTGACTCGCCTCACGAAAGCTTGCGGGAGTGAATGATGATGATGACGTCATGCTGAAGTAGTTGCACGAAGGCTGCGTTGACGTTCATACTCGGGGTCACCAATTTAGGGGTATGAGGAACAGGGTGTAAAGTTCACTCATCCCCCATAGAAAAGGGAGGATCCTCCGACCAGACGGGTGTGATGTCTGGCGGGCAACTGCCCAGAGGTTTGAAGTTGGGAGATTCTATATATGTTTATCGCGCGGTAAACTCTAATTGCGCGATGCAGGATTTGTGTGACGTCAGGATGTTATGTGACGTCAGGTCTTTGATGCGTAGTTCGCATGTAGCGATGTAGATGCCGCTACATCACTCCCCTCCGGAGACCGGAGGTCGATAGTGGGCTGAGTCTTGAATCTTGCGATGCTTCACAGTGCCAGCTGTGGTTCCAGTGAGTCGGAACCGGGTGCCGCATAGTTCGCAGTGCGTCGGTACTGTCTGCGGTGATTCCCCAGTGAGTCGGGGTGGCGCTGCGTTATGATCCAGTGGGTCGGATGTGGTACAGCGCTGGGTTGTGGCTGAGGGTGATGACCAGGAATGCGCATTCGCTGCATGCTGGTGGTCAGGATACCCGTTGAAGCCGTGGGTGCTGACTGGCTGTGTGACTCGCCTCACGAAAGCTTACGGGAGTGATGATGATGATGACGTCACGCTGAAGTAGTTACACGAAGGCTGCGTTGACGTTCATATTCGGGGTCACCAATTTAGGGGTATGAGGAACAGGGTGTAAAGTTCACTCATCCCCCATAGAAAAGGGAGGATCCTCCAACCAGACGGGTGTCGTGTCTGGCGGGCAACTGCCCAGAGGTTTGAAGTTGGGAGATTCTATATATGTTTATCGCGCGGTAAACTCTAATTGCGCGATGCAGGATTTGTGTGACGTCAGGATGTTATGTGACGTCAGGTCTATGATGCGTAGTTCGCATGTAGCGATGTAGATGCCGCTACAGATTTTTTTATATTTTATGAATGTGAGAACGTTAGGCTGTAGTTTTGTAGACCATTTTCTATTTTGTTAAGTAACTGGTAAAAAGATAGAAGAAAGAAATAAAGAAAGAAAATAAATTTATTTGATTCAGGTATATGGTATGTATGCACAGAACAGAAAAAACAGTGTATGGGTGGTATTTGTTGATATACTAAAGCCGCGTCCCCACTAGGGCCGCGCGGCCCGTGAGCCCAAGCCGCGCGGCCGAGCCTCGTGAGTGTGTACGTTTACAAACTTCCTTCCAATTTTAAAACATTGTAAAACCCATTTGTTTTTAAAAGCGTAACTGTGGAGTTTCTGGCCGGCTCTTCTCCGTGCACCTACCTCCTGGCGTTTCATAAGTGCCCATGTAGGTTTGACGCTAATTTGACTGGACAATAGGTTTATGTGAAATAAAATATTTAGATTTTTGATTTTGTCGAGGCTTTGTGTTTTATAGAGGAGGCTGAGATTAAATATATTTTTAACCACCCAGTAAGTTTTAGTAAATGGGTCGATTTAATTCTAGTTCAAGGAGACCAAATCTTTAAGTGAATTCCGGTATAACTGGACTGAAATGATGAAATTGAATTTAACTGAAATCCTACCTAGCTAAAACTTTCCCACAGCTCCCAAACATATAATTTCGTTTTATCCTTAAATCTGTAAGGTTCTCAAGCCAAGCTCATATGAGAGCTGAAAATTGGATTTTCTTGTTGCGGTGGCCGAGTGTGCGCCGGGATTACGGCGATACAGTGACGTACCGGCCCGGATGAACCCGCTCCTGTGATGGCATCGAGTGGAACGTTGCGTCATTACCACAGTTTAATATTGAAGGACTTCCGCTGCGTTGAACAGGGGTTTTGAGTGAATATCTACTTTGTGTGTGTTATGCAATCTAAGATAGTTAATTGATTCAGGCGTGACCTTGCGGAAATCCATTATAAAATACAATAGACGTAGATATATTTAGTAACCTTTTCGCTTAACTATTCCTAAAGAGTCATAAAAAAAAACCTTTTAAGACATCACACCGCGCGCCGGCGGCGCTCGGCGTGGCAACACGCTGTATTCGGGTTCGCGACAAATCAATCGTCATCCTGAGTATGCCTTGTTGAGAGGTTAACAGGTGTCGATTTATTTTTTATGTCTCTTTAGGAATAGTTAAGCGGAATGGGTTACTAAACATATAGACGTCTATTGCACGAGGGGTGTTCAATAAATATGTAGTGAGAATGAGTAAGACGCAATTATCTTTTATTATATGTTATTTTATTTTTCGACGTAGTCACCTTTCAGGTTAATATACTTTGTATATCTTTTCTCTAATCCTAAAATTCCCTTAAAAAAATCTTCTTCCTGATCCCTTAAAAAATCATTTACGGCGGCGACTACTCTGTCATCATCTTCGAATTTCTGGCCCCTGAGATGTTCCTTTAAGCGCGGAAATAGGTAGAAATCACTAGGAGCAAAGTCCGGTGAATATGGAGGATTTTCCATCAATTCGAAGCCAGCTTCTTGAATGGCAGCCATCGCAACTCTGGACTTGTGCGCAGGGGCGTTATCTTGGTGAAACAAAACAACTTTAGCGAGTTTGCCACGCCGTTTCTTGCGTATTTCCTCACGCAACTTTGTTACTTGTCCTGCGTACATAGTCCCCGTAATAGTGGCTCCATGATTAAGATATTCGATCATTACCACCCCTTGGCTGTCCCAGAAAAGAGAGCCCATGATCTTTCCGGCAGATGGAATCGCCTTAAATTTCTTTGGAGTTGGAGATGACGGTCGCTTCCAAGTTATGGACTGTTGTTTCGTTTCCGGGTCATAATGGTGAAGCCATGTTTCGTCCATAGTTATGAATCGAGCCAAAAATCAGTCAGGATCTTGTTGTAACAAATCCAAACAGCTTTGTGAAATTCTCAGTCGAGTTTGTTTCTGCGCGTCAGAAAGCATTCTGGGCACCCAGCGCGCTGACACTTTTTTCATACCCAAATGGTCGTTTATAATATTATGGACACTTCCTATCGAAATCTTTACTTCTTCAGCTATAAAACGAACAGTAACACGACGATCCGCCAAGACAATATTTTCAACTTTTTTAATCATTTGTTCAGTCACTGCCGATATGGGGCGTCCCGTTCGTGGGTCGTCGTTAGTGGAAGTTCTTCCTCGCTTGAAATCAGCACACCAACGCGCAACCGTAGAATATGGAGGAGCATGAACCCCTTATGTTGCTCTCAAGTCTTGATTTACCTGCTCCGTAGTTTTTTTTCTAGCAGAGATATTTTATTACCGCGCGAACTTCAATTTTATCAATTTTTAAGAACACGTTCCGAAACGACGCAAACAATAGACTTCTACTTTAAAAAAACAAAAGAGAATTAATTGCTTTTTTTATTATCATCTTAACTAATGTCTGGGCTATGCCTGCTAGTATTTATTTTTTTTCTTTCCAAGGAGAATGTATCGCATTCTCACTATTTATTGAACATCCTATTTTATGCAATCTAGTTTTATTTGGAAGAGTGGCAGTCCTATTTTTTTTTTGGGTGGGAAATTATCAAATAACTTCTCCCGCTCTGGGCGGAGCGGCAGGGCGTGTCAGACTTTTCCTGACTAAAACCCACCCGTGTTCCTTCCGTTGCCTGTGTGCCGGGGCCGCGATATCCCTTTTGGACAAACTCACAACCCTGGCAGGCATTGGCCCTTACGGACCCCGTCAGTTGGTGCTGACATCTCTTTGAGCCGCGCGTGGAACACAACGCGACATCAACCCGGGCCTGGTCCTTTTCGGACGCCGAGCTACCCATCGCTCACCGTCCGCAAGCCGGAAGCCGGAAGTCGGCTTGCGACTCCCGACGCCCGGGGCGTCTCCTGCGGCGACTAGGGGCTCGAGGGCGCGAATCTTGCTCTCCCTCCGCCTCCTCCTTCGCGAGCATTACTGCTTCGCAGAAGGAAGTGATGGCCTCCCATGCACTCTCGCTCCGAACCATGGCCTGAACCAGGCCTTGGTTCCTGGCCAGGTTATTATGAATACTAGTCAGCTCCGATATGACTTTAACTTACCGAATATTTCTATCACGTCGAGAGAATAAGAAGGCGAACCAAAAGTTGAGATTGGTGGGAGCTTCGTTAGATGGCAGACCAGTCAGTTATAGCTAGTAGGTAGATCAAACTACGTTTTGACGCTAGCCAGAACGTGCACCACTTAAAAGGTCTATTTAAAAAAATACCAGATACCTAATATCCTCCCCAGACACCAGAATAATTCCAACAATTGACCTTTATCGGAAAATAATAACCCTTAAAAACAAAACCAATAGAGAAACACTGGAATTGTTTTTGAAGCATGCCTACAAACTACAAAACGAAAGGTCATATTATTGTTTCTGGGAAACATACTCAACGGTAGCAAATCAATCTGCCTAGCCTTTTTCCAACTATGTAACAAAGATCCACGAATGACAGCCGGGACCAACGGCTTAACGTGCTTTCCGAGGCACGGAGGATTCTCGGTATGTAAAGATGGTCACCCATCCACTGACCAACCTCGGCAAGTTTAGCTTAACCCGATGGATCGACCAGTGCGGCTGTTGTTACTTAGCCACGAACTCCTCACTCTACACCTCTCCTCACTCTATTTGCTACTCAACGGTAGCAAATGAAAACATTAATGTGAATCGCAAGTAAGGGAGCGTAAGTACTTGAAGTTGTAATTTCTCATGAGAACAAACCAGTTTCTCCTTAGGGAGAGTTTCCGCTCCGATTGACTCGCTATTACAGCTATAAAATAGTACGGTATTGGTAGGTAATAAGGAACGTTGTTAGTACCTAAGTTTAAGATTTTGATTAATTTATTGTGCATTGAAGATCGCTTTTAAATAAGACTGGGTCGGGAAAACCGGAAGGCGTGGGTGTCGACGCGATCAAGCGTCCCGGTTAACTTACTTAAAGATTAAAAATCTTAGGAAGTACCAATTTTTATTCTTGTCTCGTTTGAAATTATTTTAGAAATATAAATTAATGGTACAGTCAGCATCAAAAGTTGATGAACACATTTAGATTTTCAAAATCGCTGTATAGTGAAGTGCTAATAGTGAATACGGTGTACAGCGATTTTGAAAATCTAAATGTGGTCATCAACTTTTGATGCTGACTGTACCTACGAGAGCTCATGACCAAATTTTTTTCTTTATCGTTTTACGAACAAACCTGTAAAAAATCGATAGATTTGGTTATTCTGAATCGAAAAACCCTAATTTCAGAAATTTTGCGCGTCGCGTCTGACCTGATCTTATTTTTAAATATTTTTCAGAAGAAGGTGTGTGCATCTTAATTGTGTTTAAAACCATTTTGAACGTGTTGAAAATTACCAATGGGTAACAGCATTCTGTCTGAAAACTGTTGAACATGATGAAAAAGGTTACCCAGATGCAGAAAAAATCATGTTAGACAAATTTTTTGTCTCACGTTACTAATCAGACAACTTTTCGATAGTCAGAAATTATTAATAAATCGTGTTCCGGTTTTTTTACGTACGATTAATAAAGAACTTACCCGAAACCATCAAACAGAAATAAGGTTTTTTTTATAAATTGGACAAAAGGAAACTGGGATAACGTTTGAAAATAACTGTTAATTGCAATAAAATTCATCATCATCATGAGGGTACGAGGATACGAGCGTAACAAGCACCGCGCGTTTGCCGGGCGTCTCCGAAACGTTTTTTCGTTTTTTTTTGTCATAGATATCATTTAAAATGTCTGAAACCTAGTTTTCAGCAACCCCGGTAACTATACACAAGATTTAAAAAAAACAACCTGGGTGCTATGAGATAGATCGGTTAAATTTTTTGTCATTTTTGACATGGTTGACACGCAAAATGTTTGGAAACAAACTTTTTCTTACCAAAATTACGAAAACTATGTACATTTTTAATACCAGACTTTGTGTTGAAACTGTCTGCCAATTTTTTTTGATATAGCAGAAATGGGTTCCCGTAAATCCGAGTCGGGATCAGAATCATCTCAACTGACGAGCTTATACGGTTTCGGCCGTAAAACGATGTGACATGATTTTGGTCGTGGGCTCTTGTACCATAAATTCTAGCTGCCTAGCACTATGTGCAGTGCATATTAATACAACAATATCTACTACCTATTTCAATGAGTACATACCAATTTGTATCTAAATGAACCTTTTATTCAGACAGAATTATTTCTAATCCAAAAATTTCCAATGTAGCATTATAGTAGGTACTTATTTTTTTTTACGAATACGATTCTGATAGAACAATTTTCATGAAATTTTCATAGAAATTGTTCTGCAAGAGTTAGTCGTGTCGCGTCACTTCACAATAGCTTCCAAGTAGTGCCTAAATCTTTTTAATAACTCGGGGTTTTATTTTGTCTTTAATCCGTTACACTTATTTACCCCATAGTTAAAAGGTTTTTTCCTCTACAAGTAGGTATACTTTGTGGAACAATAATAAGCTTGAAATATAAGATGTCTTTATGGCGTGATAGGCCGCAATTTGGTGACAATTTTATTTCACTATTTATGATTGTACTTCCTTTGTTAATTAAGATTTGTGGAATTCATTAAATTGATGTACTCATACTTTACTGTTCAATATATAATAAATAGGGCAATAAGTAACTGATGAAATCATTCTGGCTTGTTTTTAAAAACGAATCCCAAACTATAAAAAATTTCAAACCACTCATCGAATGCCAATTAAATGTTAATTGACGGACGAGGAATATTTTAAAAGGATAAAATCACTCTGGCAATTGTTTTTTTAATAACTTAGCCTAACATGACATCACGCCTGCGTTTCCCCGAAGGAGTAGGCAGAGGTGTACTTGAGTTACACCCATATTTCTCCAGTTATGTTTAAGTCCCATGTAATAAGTAGGGGGCTAACCTATTGCCATCAACCGGGCACAAATGCAGACTCCGGGCGAGTACTGAGAAATTCCTGTTGTAAAATCAAATAACACTTTTTTTTTTTTTGGGTCGCAAATTGTCAAATAACTTCTCCCGCTCCGGGCGGAGCGGGAGGGCGTATCAGACTCTTGCTGGCTAAAACCCACCCGTGTTCCTTCAGTGTTGCCTGTACGTTGTCAGGGGCCACGGTATCCCTTTCGGACTTTCCCGCGACGCCGTCAGGCATCGGTCCTAGCAGACCCCTTCAGTTGAGCTGATTATCTATGCCCAGGACCTCATGACTCTTGCTCCTTCTCATAGCGCTTGCAACTTCTAGCTAGACCAACGAGGCGGATCAAAAACCTACTTATCCCAAAATATGTTCAAACATACTACCACTCATCTGTGTGGTCATTTGCCTAATAAATTTTAATTTCAATATGTTTAGCCTTTACCCAATAAACGCAACTTCAGAAAAACACTATGAAACACACAAAATTGTATTGTGTTTAAAACATTCTCTTTGTAAATGTTTTATTTGGCAAAGTTTTATTGTGAACTTAATTACGAAATATTCTGACTACGCATTTCGTTTGTTGATCTCGCGAAAATTAAATTTTTACGAGGTCTTAATATTTTTACAAATTAATTATTGTTTGGAACGAGTTTTTAGCAGTGTAAATCGATATTATTATGAAGGCTTTGTTTAAGTGGTTGCAATCCTGTCGAGCGAAACATACCTACCTAGAAGAATTACTGAATAAGTAGAAACCTGAAAAAATCATTAGCAGCCTTTTTTTAAAGACTTCTAAAAAAGTAGGAGGTTCTCAATTCAGATGTTTATATATTTTTTTTAAATGTATGTTCAGGTATAACTCCGTCATAATAATATAGACGGATAAGCAAATTTTTTTTTTTGATGGTGTATGCTATCAAGGTGGTCCCATAAAAAATGATTTACTTTGCTTTGGTACTTTATGAGTTAGCTTCAATAATACGTATTTTTCTCACTTAGTCTATATGGATGATGTTATAATTACTTCCTGTCACTGTTATTTCAATAGCAGGTAGTGGTATTCGAATGTGTGTGGGGGAAGTACCTACCCCAACTAACATGTGTTTTTTTTTTTAAAGCACAACTGACTTCCAAACAAAAACGCTACAAAGTGAAAAATTACTTTATTTCGGAAGTCAGTGGCAAAAACAACAATTCTAAACCAAAGACACCGACTTCCGAAATAAAAGTAATTTTTCACTTCGTAGTGTTTTTTTTTTTGGAATTCGGTTGTTCTTTTTTGTAAAAAAAGTTTTTTAATGTTATTTATCAACTTTAACCCCGCGTCCTATTCAAAAGTGATCGTCGCTCGCGTGAATGATAAGCGTTGTGAATCCTCCTCCGCAAATAAAATTAATACATAATAAATTAATTCTTTATTTCATCAAAAAGCCTTTAACAATATCCTTATGACTGAAAAATAAAAAAATGCTTAATACACAGGTCAACATTTAAATACTCTGACTCCTAAACTACATAGGTGTAGATTCCTGTGACTTAGGGCATTACCTCTATCTAGTTTTATTTTGAGATACAAGATTGAATACAGACATCTTTGTTACGTGGTGTTTAACCCACTTGAAGCTAATCTTTCAGTCGAACAGACTTTAAATATATCTCTACCAGCTACTATATTCTCTCCATAGCGGTTAAGAAGTGGAATCTTACTCGAGTGGAGTGTATACAGTTTTGAAGAGGAGTACCCTTCAGTCAAGTGGAAAGCTTAGGAACGTCGAGTGGAGAAATCCGTCGTGATGGGGGAGATACGGTCTACAGTGAATGAGTTGACTTTAGTAAGGTTAAGCTTTCAGAATTTAGAATTTTATTTAAATAATTTAGACTAAGTATGAAAGTAAATAGGGTTACATAATACAAGTAGTAAAAGGTTTTTTATAAAAAAAATATTTTTTTATGAATATTCCTTATGTTACAATGTAGCACCTATGTATATTTAATCAAAGTCAAAGTCAAATAATTTATTTAAATTAGGCACATAAAAGGCACTTTTGAACAGCAATTTTTTTAGACGGTCAATGTTTATTTCTATAAATTGTTTGTACAAAACACTTTTACATGTCAAAAGAAATAATAAAATTTTAGAACTAGACGAGGTCGATGTTGCCTAACTGACTACTCTCATGTACCTACTCTGTAATACTAAGTATCAACCTGACAAAATCAATATTGAAGAAAAAATAAAAATACGAAATAAGCAAGAACTAGGTAATACCTAGTTTGAATATGACACCTATCCATTAGTAAAAATATCCACTATGTATTTTGTCGCATTATTTAACATTTTATTATAGCTTTACATTGTAATTACTTCACCACACGTTAGTATGCACTAAGATGAACTTCATTATCACAGACTTTCCTTTGACCACTATGAAACTAGAAACTTCGCAATATAGGAACATTTTTCTTTTTTACTGTTCACCTCTCAACACACCTGCATTATTAAGGCTTCAGTCCTTCTTTCTTGAATTTCATGAATAAATTTCGCTAGAAAAGGTATTCCCGGAATAATTTAATGTATTGTCCGTCTTTGTTTTGTTATAACAAGATTCCCTAACGTTATAGCAACAAATGTATTTTTTTATTCTATCTTGGCAATGCTACGTTTGGTTACGCTCTGTAGCATACCATTGGGTTCTTCTCGTAGCACTACATTTGGTTTCATGGCGTAGCATCACTGGCTACACTGTGTAGCCCCACAACTAGTTAGGGCGGTCGCCCACGGCGACTTTTTGCACCGATTCAATAGCGCGTCTGCATCGCTAGTTTTGGCCGATTGTTGCATTTGCAACGCGCGACAGAAGCGATTCAATAGCGATACAATCGCATAGTATCGATTCAGCATCGCTTCTGCATCGCTACTAACGCGCGACTGTTTCGGGCGACCTCGGGTTAAGGGAGGGTGGTGCTGCGGCTGTAAAGGCAGACTACCCAATCACTCCAGCGTACGACTGTATCGAAACTGCACCACGTCGGTGTGAATTCTGCATCGCGGCTGTATCGATTCCGAATCACGGCTGTATCGTGATATTACGATGCAGATTAGGCGGATACAGCATTGCGATTGTACCGCGGTCCTTTTTGCGATTGCATCGCTACTGAATCGCTGCAAAAAGTCGCCGTGGGTAATATTGTGGGTGACACCATGGGTTACACCGTGTCGGCCTGAATTTGGTGACACCGCTTAGCGCAAAGTAGCATCGCGTACTAGCTAGCACTGTATTTTACAGCAACATCTCCCGAATGAAGATACTGAAACCGGAAAAAAATCTGCGGTTAAACTAAAAATACAGCCGACATAGAAGTAAATTGAAACGGAGTTGTATGTCAACGGTCAACGTATTGGTCCCGAGTGTGTGTCACCCGAGCCATTGGGGCCGCCACGTCGCTTCGCCTACCACTCGACACTGAAAATATTATATGGAATTGGCTAGGATTTATTTATCTTTCTCTACCGTGCATTTTGTAAGAGGAAATAAGGTTATATACTACATAACATCACGCCTGTAATCACCGATGAGTTAGGCAGAGGTTTACTTGTAAGTGGACACCCACCTTTCGCGAGCCTATTGCCATCACCCGGTTTCACAGCTGTCCCGGAGACCCGTACGGGCTCCCGGAACGGAGACACACGTGAGGCGTTAGAACATTGTTTCACAGCGACGCGGATTGGTCCGTACGCGACCCACTCCGGGTAGAGCCCTTACAACGTATCGTACTACTCCCTCGTTTCAAAGTATTGCGGGCGCTACCCGTACGGGTCTCCCGTGTAAAGACGACCCGTACGGGTCTCCCGGACAGCTGTGAAATCAGCCTTGTTACTGGGAGAATCCTGATGGAAACACCCAATAGCACTTTGCCCGACCTGGGAATAGAACCCAGGACATCATGCTCAGGAGTAGCGCTTGCGACCACTAAGCCAACGAGGCGGTCCTAGTTTTTAAACTAGATACTCGTATTTGATTATGTTAATGAAATGTTAATTCTCTACAATTCATTTTACCTACTTCAGCACTGCCAAAATAGTGAAAATACAGGGTGAAATTGAATTGATGGGCATCCTCTTAAGAGGTCTTTCTACTCATCATTATGAAATTAACAACTTTCATTACGGGACCACCCCCGAAATCGCGAAAAAAAATCAGCTGTTCCCTACATATATATGTTCATAAAGCTCTTCAAAATGTACGGAACAACTGATTTCTTTTTCACGATTTCAGGGTAGGTCCCGTAATGAAAGTTGTTCATCATGATGAGTATGATTCCTTAAGAGGATGCCCATGAATTAAATTTCACCCTGTATATGTACCCAATCATTTTCCGTGTTTAATAACTTGGCAGTCGAAAAGGTTTTTAATAGCTACATGTGGTGCGTGTAGGTAGTTCCTGCTACAACGACACCCTGGGGAGGGGTCTATTTTAAGCCGAAAATTCACAAGGCCAATCTACCTTTTACAAGAAACCGTAACAATATAACTTAAAGGCAAAGTGAGTAACTTATTTAACATATTTTTCTTTATTATTGTGGAAACGAAATACAAAAGCGGACTAAGTAAATGTTTATTATGGTTTTGTTTCGACATATGTTGAGCCACGTAGGTATTAGTTGTAGTTAGGTTAGTTTGTAAGTTTTACTAATGTGGGACAACGCATTCAGCGAGCGTATATCCGACCTGCACAACAGGCGGAACACTGGCTGGTGAGAGTCTATGATGACTACCACAAAAAGTATGTCAAACTGACATGTCAATTCGTTGTATAAAAATGATGAGAATTTAGTGTGTAAAATATATTGTATATTGATTCGCAAATTGTTATTTAATGAACACGTATATTAGGTACCCATATTTGGTGACCCCGACGTGATTATTACCGACCATTTACCTGCTCAAGTTCGCGCTGTGTTATCTGTTAACACAGAATCAACGCTCGACACTCTAGCAATGATGGCAGACAAGATGATGGAGCATACAGACAATACGATTGCGGAACTCAGCCAAAACACACCTTCTACAAGCAGCGGTAGTGGTCATAACCTGCATTATCAACTACTATCGAAACAAATAGAGAAGCTTACACTCGAAATTGCTGAACTACAGAAGCACAATTACAATAATTATCGCCAACCTCCTTACCGTCCAAACAATTTTCGCTCAAGATCTCGTTCTCGTTCAAGAACTGGGCTTGGGAAGAAGCCGGGAGATCGAAACTGGGAATGTTATTATCATTACCGATTCGGAGACAAAGCCAAGAAATGTGAATCTCCTTGTTCACGGAAGCCGGCGGAAAACTGAAGACCACATCGACTGTGGCGGACGTCGGTGTTGCGAATACAAATAACCGTTTTATCTCCTTTACTCTTCGCAATATTTATAAACTCTATTTCCAAAAAACTTCTTTCGTCCTACCACCTTTATGCAGATGATTTACAAATATATAAAAAAGCTCCCCTTTCGAATTTGGCTGATGCAATTAATAGCATAAACAAGGATTTGGATTCAATCTGCGAGTGGAGTGAGGCACATGGGTTGCAGGTCAATCCATCGAAGACTCAGGTCATTGTTGTTGGCAGCTCAAGGATGATCCCCAAGATAAACTGGTCCCAACTTCCGCAAGTCCAATTTAACGGAACTGCCATTCCAATAAGCGAAAAGGTTAAGAACCTTGGAGTTTAGATCGACAAACATCTTTCTTGGGGTTCCCAGCTACAGGACGTAAGCCGCAAAATTTTTGCATCTG
Organism: Agrochola macilenta; assembly: GCA_916701695.1. NCBI lineage: Eukaryota > Metazoa > Arthropoda > Insecta > Lepidoptera > Noctuidae > Agrochola > Agrochola macilenta. The sequence goes on from OU753562.1 coordinate 15,900,005, forward strand.
GTAAGTCCCTGAGACGATTGCGGAACTTTCTTCCAACCGCCACTAAAACTGCGCTTGCACAATCCCTTTTACTTCCCATCCTTGACTACGCTGATGTCAGTTATCTCGATCTCACTGAAGCACAACTAGATAAACTTGAGCGACTTCAAAACTTTTGCATAAGATTTATATTTGGTCTGCGCAAATATGATCACATTTCTGAATTTCGTACTAAACTCAAGTGGCTTCCCATACGTCTTCGCCGGAATACTCATATCTTATTTCAGCTCTACAGTATTTTGTTCAATCCTACAACCCCCTCTTATCTTAAAAAACGCTTCAAGTTCCTTCATGACACACATAATAGATATCTGAGGTCATCGGAAAACTTGAGACTAGAGATGCCGATGCATTCCACCAGCTTTTATGACAAGTCTTTTACAGTTCAAGCAGTACGGTTATGGAATGCCTTACCCGTGTCGATAAGGCGAGCTCAATCTATGTCCACTTTTAAAATTCTGGTAAAAAAACACTTCCTCTCTCCTTAAACATCATCATTACATATAGTTCCTTGAACTTGTTTCATGTTTATTATTGTATATATATATATATATATATAGATAAGAGTATGCTTTATGAATGTATGTATTTATTGTGTATGTAAATGGTACACCACTGACTACCTGCAGTATTTGTCTCTCCTTCTCCCTTTAATCCATCCAAAGGTTGTCTGTAAAAGATCGCTTTTAGCGATAAGACCGCCCATTGTGTCACCCTATGTAAAATGACTACATTTTTATCTGTATTTTTTATGGTGTACATAATAAAGAATATTCTATTCTATTCTATTCTAACCGCCTATGCATAACTGACAGAACCACGAGAGAACGATTCCTAGTTGACACGGGAGCAGAGATATCAGTGCTAGCTACACGAAGTAAGCGAACACCGATATCAACGTCGTTCAAACTATTCGCCGCAAATAACACACCGATTAACACTTATGGAGAAAAAACACTACAATTGAACCTGGGACTTCGCCGCAATTACAAGTGGACATTCATTATGGCCGATGTGAAGATGTCGATCATCGGTGCTGATTTTCTCAAATATCACAGACTGCTTGTGGATCTACATAGCAAGAAACTCATAGACAGCGTGACTGAACTCTCAGTAAACGCTATGGCAATACGAACTGCTCAAGACACAACGCTCTACGTAGTTGAACCAAACCACCGGTACCACACACTATTGCACGAGTTTGCTGATGTACTCAAGCCTCTGACACTTACGAAGGAAATCAAGCATAATGTGAGACACCATATTGAAACTGTTGGACCTCCTCTCTTCGCAAGACCTCGACCGCTACCACCGCAAAAATACAAAGCAGCAAAGGCAGAATTTGAAGAAATGATGGCCAATGGAATTTGTCAACCATCAAAGAGTCCATGGGCCAGCCCGTTACATGTCGTGGGCAAGAAGGATGGTGGTCTGCGCGCCTGTGGGGATTATCGCCGTCTAAACTCAGTAACGCTTCCTGATCGTTACCCAATACCCAGAATTCAAGATTTTACTTACCAATTGAGTGGTATGACGATCTTCTCTAAAATAGACCTGAAAAAAGCATACTTCTGGATTCCAGTCGCAGAACAAGATATAGAAAAAACAGCAATTACAACACCTTTTGGTTTATTCGAATTTCGTTGCATGCCATTTGGTCTTCGAAATGCACCACAGACATTTCAACGATTTATGCATGAAGTCTTGAGAGGCCTGGACTACTGCTGTTACTGTTTTGTCGACGATATTTTGATATACTCGAAGGAAAGCATATCGATCACCTACGTCTTGTTCTGAAACGTTTGTCTGACTACGGAATCGGGATTAATATAGAGAAGTGCATTTTTGGTGAGAAAACACTCAATTTCTTAGGCTACGAAGTCACAAAAGACGGTATCAATCCCACAGCAGAGAAGATAGAAACAATACTTAATTACCCGAAACCAACAACCGTGCAAGACCTTCGACGCTTCTTGGGTATGGTTAATTTTTACCATGATTGCTTACCTAAGCAAGCTGAAATCCAAATAGCATTGAATAACCTCCTACATAATAAGAAGAAGAATGACAAGACGCCTATCATCTGGAACCAGGCAACTGAAGACGCTTTCTATAAATGCCGCCAAAGCATATCGGAGGCTGCTCAGTTGACACATCCAGTGCAAGGAGCCCCACTATGCATTATGACCGACGCTTCGTGTCTTAGTGTAGGCGCAGTCCTACAACAGAAAGTAAACAACATCTGGAAACCGCTTTCATTTTTCTCGAAGAAGCTCAGCTACACACAGGCGAGATACAGCGTATACGATCGCGAGCTCTTAGCGATCTATATGGCTGTCAAGCATTTTAGAAGACTAATAGAAGGGAGCGATGTTGTGGTGTATACGGATCATAAGCCCCTCACCTACGCCATGACTATGTCTGGAAGCTCAAGCGATACACCTAAGCGAGAGAGACAAATTCATTTCATATCTCAATTTTGTAGCAAGATCGAGTACATCCATGGAAGAGATAATGTAGTTGCTGATGCATTATCGCGCATTAGTACCATTGATTGCCCCTCGGTTATCAATTTTAATGACGTGGCTGAGAAGCAAAAGATAAACGAAGAACTAAACCGCCTGTTAAAGCAAGACAATCTTCACTTCGTCAAAATATCGTTACCTGGATCACTAAAAGAAATCTACTGTGAAAACTCAACCAAATTTCCACGTCCGTACTTACCGCAACCATTTCGTGAGATTGCCTTCAAAGCATTACACGAATTGAGTCATCCTGGTATCCGCACGACAAGGAAGATGGTCAGTGAAAAGTACTTCTGGCCTGGAATGAACAAGGACGTTTCATCGTGGACACGATGCTGCACTTCATGTCAACGTGCTAAAATTCACCGTCATACTGTTACACCACTAGTACAGTTTCCCGAGTCGAGAAGGTTCGAACACATACATATGGACATCGTCGGACCTCTCACTCCATCAGAAGGATACCGATATCTAGTCACAATCATCGACCGATTTTCCAGATGGCCCGAAGCAGTACCAGTTAGCGACATAAATGCGGAAACAATTGCCCGAGTCATATACGACACATGGATTACTCGCTTCGGTTGTCCACTGCGTATTACTACAGACCAAGGACAGCAGTTCGAGTCTACATTATTTCAAAAATTAATGAACAAACTGGGTATATCGAGAATTCGCACGACTGCCTACCACCCTCAAGCGAATGGACTTGTAGAAAGATTGCATCGTACTCTGAAGACAGCAATAACAGCAAGAGGAAATAGTCAACAATGGGTACAAGAATTACCAACAGTATTAATGGGATTACGCACAGCCATTCATAGAGAAACAAACTACAGTCCCGCTACAATGATATACGGCACCTCATTACGATTACCGGCAGATATTTTCGCACCGATAAAGTCAAACACTGAAGACCCGTTATTCTTACGTCATTTAATGGAATCAATGGAATCGCTTAATGAGCATGTCACTACAGATGCATCAATGCGACACCGCATGACCAACACCTACGTACCGAAACAGCTATCTACATGCACGCATGTCTTTATGCGTGTAGATCGCGTGCGGAAGTCTCTTACACCGCCGTACGAAGGCCCGTATGAAATTATAGAGAAATACGACAAGTATTTCAAGATACGATTACCCAACCGAGAAGCAGTGGTGTCATTGGATCGATTGAAGCCTGCTCACGTATTACAAGTAGCCACAGATGAAAAGATGGAAGATGTCCCATACATTACTCGCTCCGGAAGGACAGTTAAACCTACAAGAAACGTACGGTTTTTTTGAAGGGGGATACTGTGGGACAACGCATTCAGCGAGCGTATATCCGACCTGCACAACAGGCGGAACACTGGCTGGTGAGAGTCTATGATGACTACCACAAAAAGTATGTCAAACTGACATGTCAATTCGTTGTATAAAAATGATGAGAATTTAGTGTGTAAAATATATTGTATATTGATTCGCAAATTGTTATTTAATGAACACGTATATTAGGTACCCATAACTAACATAGTTTCTAAGTCTTTGTTACTAATACTGTATGGATTATAATATGTGATTTTTATGTGTCATCCGCAATAAATGAAATTATTATATTATATTAATTCTGAAGAGCGTTAGATATAGTCGTTACAACCGCTATCTGCTTCTGAGGAAACAATCATTTTTAGAGGTCTTCTCTTCTTCTTTTCGGGTGGTTAGTGACCAACCTGGTGTCAGAGTTTTATAGCCACTCATGGGCCTCTCTGACTTGACTTCACATGCCGTGGAGAAGAGTTTAAAGTGGTTTTTGTATTTCAGTAGCAATGAAATGAGGAATGTTGGTATCTTTTTAGAAACGATAGCTAGGCTATTTAGGCATTCGGAGGCCATTTATATAACCTTCACCTGCTTCGCACGGGTTTAGTGTAGAAGATCAGCATGCTTGGCATGACCACAATAGAAACGGGTTTTGTCAACGGAAGAATAGACAAAATAACAGATAAACATCACAATCTGTCATTTTGTCTATTCTTCCGTCGACAAAACCCGTTGAAAACCCGTTTCTATGGAAGTCATGCTACGCGTGCTAAGCTAGCACATAGAAAAACACGAAAAGCGACTTTGTTTATTGTGTATGTCGCAGATTTGCGAAATGCACGACTGAAGTAAAGGCTTCACTGTTTACAGCGTACTGTCAGTCGTTCTATACATGCAGTCTGTGGGTCAACTACACGCAGAGGGCATACAGCGCCCTGCGCGTACAATACAATAATGCGTTCAGGGTGTTGAAGGGGTTGCCGCGATACTGCAGTGCTTCAGGCGAGAATAGATGGCTTTCACGCCATCATGCGCAAGCGTTGCGCTACCATTATGCGCAGGGTACGCGCCAGCCCCAACAGCATCCTGAAAGTTATAGCTGATAGGTGGGACAGCCTCAGACTGGGACATTGGATACGCCTACATGCCACTGTGGCGTATTAATGAATAGTTTGTGTTGTTTTTCTGGTAGATGTAAGTACTAACACTAGTTTTTAAGTCGTGTGTACCTATACTCACCAAATGGACTACTTATGGGTCCGAAATAAAATACTTTATTTGTTATTACTGTATAGACTAAAGAAATATAAATTTTTCTGCAGTTTCTCAAAACTTGAGTAATGTGTGCTGTTTTCTTGACACAGTAACAATGTATATTATCAGAGATTTTTAAAATACTCTTCATGAGTACAATCATAATTATTGTATAATTAAATAACCTGATTCATTCCTTGATCGCATGTCATCCTGTGGCCAACCCTCAGCTCGCCTGTGACGTAATCTCCAATATTTTCAGAAATACAGTCAACCGTTATACTTAACCGTCGAGATTAGTTTCAGATAAACGATTTAGGAAGAAGGCTTTAAAATAAATCCTCTTTAATTAAATCCTATCTAAGTTAATCCTCGGGATGATACTGATTCGAGATTTCCTATAAATGAGCACATGTTGATACATTTTCCGGTTCTGGTTTTTTATTGGTCAAACGGTCAAGGATTGCTGTATTTTCGTGAATCAAGTTGTAGGTACTGTGTATGCGTAAGCTCTGCTCTTGTGTTAAGTTTAAATGGTCAACTGTAGTCTTAATGCGAATTTCACCACTATATGTAAAAAAAGAACCTGTCCGATCCGAAAGGGGCACTTAGTTACTGCAATAAGATTACAAAAAGTAATAAAAAATCTCATTACTTATTTTTGAAAATAAAAAAGTTCTCGCTATTTTAAATTCATATTTTTAGTACCAAAATTACCCTTAATCCTTTAAAATTTGCAAATTTTCAACAGGGGTTATGACTTGTAGAACGGCCGCCCGTGCCTTATGAAATAACACGGGAAAATTCCCCGATGAAAAAAATGTGGGTAATTTACTTTTTTCTTGAAAATTCCTAACAACACCCTCACGGATCGGTCAGAGTTCTATTTAGAAAGAAAAGAAAGAAAGAAAGAAAAATAGTTTATTCTGCACAAACAAAACGCACATATTAAGGCAAAAATATTATATAATTTACATATAGTATACTGAACGCGAACAGCTCATCTAAACCACAGCCACACCCTTCAACGTGGTTTACGTGCCGATCTCGTTCAGTTTCATTGGTGAAATTAGTTTTTACAAAAATCGGCATTTATGTGGATAACTAAATAAATGCGTAGTTCAATAAGTAGTTGTCTGGGGAAGTACAATAAGTAAGTGTACTAAAATGCAGTCTTCATCATCATGATTGCAGCCTTGTTCCACACACTACTGAGTATAAGGCTGGTTTTATTGTTACGTGTTTCGGCAGTGCCGTTGGACCGAGCGCATTTGGAGATGTATGAGGTAGTAGTTGCGTTTCAAAGTCGCACGCTTGAGCAGCGTCGTTCGGTAAACGCGCGCTGTTCGCCGGCGCTGCCAAAGCGCGCGCCGCTCGTGCGCTTCTACGGCCAGTATGCGTTTTAGTGTGACGCCGTTGAGACGCGCCGTAAGATATTTGTTGGAGACAACACGTGACCATCGCCCACCACTGCGACTACGGGGGGAGGGGACAGCGGCAAGCGAGGAACGGCGGACGAGGTGCTGCCAGCCGCCGACTTGGACCACGACTCATTTGAGTATCAGGGACCAAGAGGCACGCGTTCTTACGTCCCATATACGAACCAACCCTATAATTACAAAAAACTCAAACTCAAAGCATTTATTTCAAATAAACCAATAACAGGCACTTTTGAATTGTCAAGGGGTCCGCCAGTCAGAAAGATGAAGCTAGATGCCCATTCCAAAGCGTAGTAGGTACCTATGGAGAAGAACGGACAAGAAACTCCACGGACACTCTTTTAAATCATAATACAGTCCGCTATTTTATTACCTCGAGGAATCCCCAACATATTTTTTTACAAAATGAACGTTTTACCGTTCATATTGTACACGACTATCTCACAGCAGCGAAACGCGTGGTACTAATCTCGTTTCACATTTCACAGTGCACCGCTGTTCAAGCGCGCGCGCTGCCCAGCGGCGCGTCTAGCGGCGTGACTATAAAACCAGCTTCTCCCTTTGTGCCATGCTTCCCTGGTCTGTGTGAGGTTCATCCAAGTCTTCCCCGCGATCTAAATAAAAAGTAGTCTTGGGAAGAATTATTAAGTAAAGTAAAATCTGACGGCCTATCCTAACTAATATTATAAATGTGTAAGTGAGTTTGTTTGTTACGCTTTCACGCTAAAACGTCTTAACGGATTTGAATGAAATTTGACTCGTGACGGTAGACCCATAACCTGGGTTAGTATGAACGATATTTTGTATTCCAATATTCCCATGGAATCGAGACCTATGCGGGTAAAAACGCGGGCCGCAGCTAGTTCTGTATAAATATCACCGTGAAAACTTAGGTACAGTGAGCTTGAGCTAAGCTGTCATTCCACCTGGGGTTTGGCACTTTTGACAGTTCACTTTAAGTTCACTTCCCCTACGTTTTCACCAGTGGTTTTCAATAGATTGGCTGTTCTTAAGCATCATATTTTATTTAAACCTTACTGAAACAATAAGGTGTGGAAAAATATGCTATATAAGTTATTTTGAATAAAACATTAAAAATTGTAGAGAAACACGATGGTAGCAAAATTCATCGAATTTCAGATTGTTGTGATGCTAGAATACCTAAATAAATACTTCGACTTAAGGATAAAATATTCCTGAATTTTGAACATCAATGCCAAAAATTTGTAGCTTCAAGTCGGTAGCTACCAATGGGGTTGGTAACTGCCAAAGTGGCACTAGCATGGCTTTAACCAAAATAGAAGAATTTTCTAAGGAAAATTTCATTTGACATTTCATTTGTTTAGTTAGACAAGATCTGCTATCCTTCCTCGTAAAGATGCACCTCGTTTCTTCAATTCAGCTTTAAACTCACTTATCCGACATGTCGAATAATACATGTTTTTTCACAACAATTCTTTCATTATTATAAAGAAACGCAGTCAACAAGGGAAGCCAAAACACAACACAAATCTGACAGGTTAACGCTATGCTAGCGCCATCTATCTAAAGTTTTCACCGGCCAACCCCGCTGCAATGTATAGATAGCTATGCATATTCAGGTGTCTATGTCACAGACTATTAACAGAATAAGATCGGGGTCAGGGTGAAGCCGATACTGTCAGCGTCGCTTCCGATCGCTGCGATACTAACGGTCACAATAAAATTAATTAAACGCTGTTATATCACCAAACGACCCTGCCACCGCCATCATCAGATTACTGACTGATCAATTTGTTTGTATTTATAATATTATATTTAACACTTTCGACTCCACCCACTTTTCATGCAACTCATACGCCATGCCGCCATACATATTGGAAGTGAACCCTCCGGGAGGGTTGCCGGCATTACGTTTGCGCTAAAGTTAACCATCGCGGACGGTCAACGGCATTAGGTTTAAAACCATGTTATAAAACATTGTAAAACGAAGTAAAATAGTGTCTTCTGGGGGTCTTGTCGCTATACGTTGTTTCCAACCTTAATTTTTTTTTGTGATTATTTGCATTAGATTTTAAAACAGACGCATGTACCTACTAATAAATCTTGTTAAAATTTACAACAGATTTTATTTTCAAGGTTTATAATGCTGTATTCGCTAAGAAAAACCTACATTTAAAATGAGCCCTCCGCGAGGGTTCCCGGCATCCCATAAGCGACTAGGTGAACCCTACAGGAGGCATCCCGGCATTGAACGTGTTAAAACGCTAGCGCTAGCGAGTAATTTTTCGATGACAACTCATGGTGATCAATATGTTTATGTTTAGAATATTATATTTAAACTAACTGGTTGCAATACAGTGTTTCCTGTTTTCCGTAATCAGTTGTGGTTTTGTATGTCAATGACAATGACAAACCAAAATACAGGTTTTGTTTGGTTTCAGGAAATGAATGTTTTGTTTTAGCTTGTTGCGTGCTTTTGTCGATGTACAAAAACTTTACGAATAGTATAAAAGTGGTCAGAATAATTTGTCGCCACATAAATAAAAATGGACATTGGTATTAACTATCTGACGAAATAAACTTTAGGTAACCATTACAAAAGTTTTACCAAACAGTCCGAAAAAGTTTTGCATATCTGTAAAAGCAGAAGCAAACAAAATAATCAATAAAATCGACCTTAAACTTTTGTCAATTTCCTTTATCCTCACTTAGCTATTTGCCATTTGTTCCACACAAATTATAGAATGAACAATGCAAATTCTATTTCCAAGCCATAAATGCTCTAACACGTTGCTGTGTTTGCCCATTTGCCGTGTTTATATTTGCCATACATAGTTCCCATTCGTAGGCTTTTTAGGTCATCGTCGAGCGATACGGTCGACTATTGTTCCTATTTCGACGAATTGACATTTTTCACCTGGATAAGCTACGTGGAACGAGTTTAGCTCGATTGAATGTGACACAATAAATGTATCTATTCTAAAATGATATAGAATTGTGGAATGGAATGGAATGTATACATTGTATAAAGAAGTACCTACTACTGATCAAAACAACATGCATAGTAAAGTGTGGGCTAGTGGGTAATTTTTAAGTACTAGTGATGAGCGGGTCTAATTATTTGAATCGAGTAGGTAACTCGAATCAAATCAACGAGTCAAATCGGGTTCAGTTTTTAACAACTCGAATCAACTTGGTCGATCGAACGCGGTCTGCTGCCTTTGCACGTCATCGCATCCCACGAATGATGCCCGTTACCAGCGCCCGTACAAGTCGTCAACTCGAGTTGCGAAACGACTCGAGTAACCATATCAACATTACCTATCAGCTAACTGCTAACCTTGCCTTGCTCGCGTCGAGTCGAGCTCCCTCTCTCTAAAGCCGAGCTAAAGTAAGCTCATGTTCATAATGTTGTTTTTATGTTCATGTGCGTCCGCCGCGGTGGACGCACATGTATGAAAAACTGGCTCAACTATGCGAGCTAACTTAGTTTAGCTGGCGGTGGACGATTGGCTTAATGGTTGCCCCCTTGGGCGCTTGCCATTTTTTACGTCCAATACAGAATCTCCTTTTCGAACTCTTTTTAAAGCACGGCTACCTTTGACTCTTCAAATCTACTTTTGTCTCAATAAACAACCAGCAGGAAGCAGTCACCAGACTCTGAGATTTTTTTCTAAAATTAGATGCAATATGCGCTAGATTTCTGTTCCTTAGAAAATAAAATAATTATGAACCAGTCACAAGACACCGGGATGTTTGCTTCGTATCCACGAAGATAACACTTTCCATTGAAAAATATTACACTTTACTCCAGAACAAAATAACAAGATCGTGCTAAAATGTGATCATTATTTTATTTTATACCTAGTAGAATACCGAGTAGTATCTTATTGAATAATTCATTAATTCCTGATACGCGAATATTCTGCTGAATTCACTTTTTCGACTTTTCGTTAACTGTTAACATTTCCTGTCGTTGTTGGTCTGTTAAAGTGTGAGCAGTAGATTTTATTTCAGTAATATTATTTGCATTTCACAGAATACAATTATGACCATGGTTGCTTATTATTGTAATTTGCTGAAATTATTCTTTATTATCACTATTTAAGATATCACTAACCAGGAGACGTTTCTGAAGAAAAACAAGCAATCCTTAATACTTGCAGATATTATTTATCCAAAATTATACCCGTAGATATCTCCCAAACAGATAATAATCTAAACTAATATTTTTAAGAGAAAATATTTGATTTTATGCATGTTTGTTTGTAATGAATTAAATCAAACACTACTGGACGATTTAAAAAATTCTTTCACCAGTAGCATGCTATATTATCACTGAGTAACATAGACTATAATTTTAAAAGTTATCACGCGGGCGGAGTCGCTGGTAGAAGCTAGTATGTTATATTTTGGGTACAATAAAAAGTACCTAATGTTGTTTGGTGTTATTGGTTTGAAATACCAATAGTAGCTTCCTACTGTCTTCTCACAGGCCACAGCTGTAATCGAAACCCTTCCCCGAATGTGCTCCGTCGGTACTAATCGAATCTGACACGAGCGTAAATGTATATGCTACCTATCCATGTATTTACAGTCAACACTGGGACTAATTTACATGTTAGCTGTTCGAAACGACCCAGCTCTCGAGTAGGTATAATTCCTACACTTGCATTACGTCTGCCAGACAGTTTGGCAGATCGTCAAGGCAGGTGTACGAAATATTTTTATTTAATACTTCAAGTACAGAGGCGGAATTAATGCCAAAGGCATTTTCTACCTGTCAACCTTTGGGTGATGCAGAGACAAACAGTGCTGCAAAAAATTACGAAAAATAGAGGAATTTAAAATTATAAATATTAGTGCCTACCTAAAGACCGTTATATGAATTGGATTTAATATTCACGGGTATTTTTTTTTTTAAATGTTGTCTTAGTTTAGGAACAAATTCGAAGTAATCGAGATTCCTTACGCAGCATGTGTGGTGTTACTGTGAATATAGGCTGTGGAATACTGTGAAAAGGCAATGTTTGTTCATGTTGATAGGTCGAATGAAACTAACAAAATGGCACAAGACAAGGCAGATATGAGTGGAAATGTCGCCAAGAGATGCAAAAAAAAAATATAATGCAAATAAACGTATTTTCTTTATTTCATTCTTTCATGCTGATGCATGATCTTACTGGTGATGTTCTTCAGAATGGTCAGGTGCGTAGTACTCAGCCAGCGTGCGTATATGACCATGTATGAACGTAAACGACGCAGAAGGAGTATGTAAGGATCGTAGAGGTGGCGTTATGTAGTTTCTACCTACCCCCATAGGAAGAAGGCGTGAGCTTATGAATGTATTTTATTTTAAATAAATACTTTCTCATTACGTAAACAAAAGAAAAAAACTAGCCGTAGATCTGCTCGTAGCAGGGTTACGAGCCGAACTACGGCGTAGCTCTCATTCTGCGGACGCCTGATAAGCCCATCACCGATCACGTGAACTGACATAGAACCTAAGCCCAACTACGGTTTCCTAGAAGAGCAGTGGCCGCCACATAGCGTCCGCAATTTACCGGCGAATGACGTCACTGAAACGTTATTTTCTTTCCTAGAAAGCGCGATTTTGACACCGTAAAGTGCCATGATTTTTATGACGGCCGTCACTGTGACCGTTATGATGCGGCTACCGCTCTTCTAGAAGCCGTAGCTGAATTCTCTAGAACATGAGATCAAAACAACAATGTTGTAATAGGTACCTAGTATCTACAAAGAAAAAGCACACCCCTCAGGGAGCAAAATATTTTGTACTACAGATTTCTAATATACTTCCCGAGCATCAACCTGAAATATCTCCTAAGCCTCTTACAGCGGCTTTGCTGCATCATACTACCCATTTAATGAGCTTCGTTATATTGCATCCACTTGATCCGTTTAGCTCGAGTTCTTGCTAGAGTGGTTGTTTTCGTTATGGACAGCTTTGAAAATAATCCTTTGATGCCCATAGTCTTGATCATAGTGGACATTGCTGGTAATTACTAATTAACGAGAATTTTCGTCTAATCGTCTCGGCACGATTGTGTAGGTACTTATCTATAAAAATAACTAGCTTTTGCCCGCGACTTCCTCCGCGTGAAATTGCTTGTATTACACGTTCAGTGCCGGGTGCCTTCCTCGAGGGTTCACTCAAGTCGCATATGGGATGACGGGAGCCCTCACGAAGGGCACACTTTAAATGTGTGTTTTTCTTGGCAAACTGTGAAAATAAAATCTGTTTTATATTTTAACAATATTTCAAACCTAGTGCCGGTGACATTCCTCGAGGGTTAACTTTAGCGCAAACGTAATTCCGGTGAACCTCCTGGAGTTAACTTGCAATATGTATGGCGGCATGGCGTATGAGCTCTATGAGAAATGGGTGGAGTCGAAAGTGTTAAGGGGACAACAGGACCTAAACGTGCCTAAGCGCAAGTTTTACAATACCTAAAAGTATATGATCCACTACAGTAAACAAAATCAGAAAAATATATGTAATTCTATAAAAATCACGAAGACACCTCTAAAAAGTTCTTTTAAAATAATACATACATGCAATCATTCTGATTTTTTGTAAGATTATTCTACAAGTAACATATTACCGTAATAATGTTTTAATTTTTTTGTACAATCCATAGATATTTTGTAAATAGATAATTGCTTCATATTTTGAAATAAATTACCTGCGTTGTGTCATCGCGCTTCTGTTTCTTTTCTATGCAGTCCTACAGTGACCGCGCTTTAGGTGTTGTAAGCCTCTTAAAATAAAATGTATTCTAGGACACTCTATGGAAATGGTGAATTTTTACTCGTACTTACTCGGAAATCCGAGTACGAATAAAAATTCACCATTTCCATTAGTAAAAATTCTTAAACTAATGGGAAGCTTCAGTATTGACTGAAGCTTCCCATTAGTGACATAATTTTTAGAATCGGATCAGTAGTTCAGAAGATTATCCCCTACATACAAACTCACAAATTTTACCTGTTCATAATATTAGTATAGATAATAAAATCGTAGCAAAGTTAAAACTGTTATGTACAGTTTATTTATCATACAAAAAAGTTATTGCTACGAGGTCTGAAAACGATACCGAAAATTTGGTTTTTGGAATTTTTGTCTGTTCGCGTATATGTGTATGTTAAAGCATCACGCAGATCCCAGCGGATGGATTATGTTCAATTCTATATTGGGTCAATAAACGATTTTTTATTTTTTTATTATTATACAATTTATTTTACAACTAACTATTATATATATTATGTACAAGAATGTAAAGAAAAAAATAAAATAAAATAAAGGGAAGAGCTCATTGGGCATCAAAAAATTCGTCCGCATCGCTGTCAGCGGGAAAAGTGCCCAAAAGGCTAGCAGCATTGCCACGTTGGATGGCAATGCTGATTCTTTGGCCTAAGAATTGGCCAGCCCTCTGGTCACGTGAAGAGTCGACCAACCGCTTAGCGATGTCCCGAAATATTCAATGAGCACTCGGACCCCACGGCCCTAGTGTTTCAACCCCAAACGGCTCAAAAATATAGCTACCAATAAGGTTGTTATATTTGCGCCGTTTGAGGTTTTCTGCACCTGCAGCAGCCGCCCCGGCACAGCCCGCCGTGCTAGGAAGATGGGATGGCGCAAGGGTGTCGACACAGGTTGCATCCCACACCAAAGGCCTACCCAACTTCCAAGGCATAATGGTCATTCCGTCTGGCCTCTTCCCATCGTCGCGTGCCAAGCCATTGGGTTCTAAAACAGCTGGCACCCCGGCGGTGACAAGAGCCCGACGGATGATGTCATTAATTTTTGCGTGCCGTGCCAACCGACCAGCGCTCTTGCTGCAGGAAAGGCCATGGTGTGCGAGGCGGTCGACCGCTTCACCGCATTGACAGCGATGCGGAGCCCCGCAAGGAGCGCCCAGACGTAGACTTGTAGCGAGCCGAAAAGTGGTGTCACCCAGCATAGTGCCTATGTTGGGTGACGGTAGCGCCTGAAGCCAGAGGCCCGACTCCCATTCTCCCACAGCCAGCAGGCGGGCACGCTCAGCAGTATTGGTGGACGTATTAAAGAGGTTATTCCGTACCAACCTGCAGAGCGGCTCATCCCACTGTCTCTGGGAAGACGGGTTTTCGGGCTTCTCCGTATCCGTTTTATTTTATTAATAAATAAATAATAATTAAACCAGCCTATTATTGCCCCACTACCGGGTAAACGGCTCTTAGGCTGGTTTCACAGCGTCCGTACCCGGGAGACCCGTACGGGTAGCGCCCGCAGTGCTCTGAAACGAGGGAGTAGTACGATACGTTGTACGGGCTCTACTAGGAGCCAGTCGCGTACGGACCAATCCGCGTCGCTGTGAAACAGTGTTCTAGCGCCACACGTGTGTCTCCGTTCCGTGCTGTGAAAGAAGCCATATACAGAGATATGCTATTTGAATATGACAAGCAGTAAATAACCTTTTTCCCAATATTTGTAACAGATAGCTGTAACAAAGATGGTGAAGAAGAACGAAGTTGTTTCCTGAAAAACCGGAGAATGGTCACACAATAACGTCTGTCCAAATCCTACAGACACGCATACTTCAAAAAAATACATCTTTGGTCCAAATACAGAACGTTTTTTGACAACTCAATGACAGATATTGGTGAAATGATAGATTTTGACAACTCAATGACAGATATTGGTGAAATGATAGATTTTGACAACTCAATGACATATATTGGTGAAATGATAGATTTTGACAACTCAATGATAGATTATTGGTGAAATGATAGATTTTGACAACTCAATAACAGATATTGGTGAAATGATAGATTTTGACAACTCAATGACAGATATTGGTGAAATGATAGATTTTGACAACTCAATGACAGATATTGGTGAAATGATAGATTTTCCCGCCGCTGTTTTAGAAATCCGTAGAGCGTTTATCCTAAAACTCGGCAATGTCGCAAATAGATGTCAAATATTCCCCTGTTTTGATTAATTGGTAATATTACTGTATGGAAATAAGAAATGTGGCTAACTAGCGAACTAGAATATTGATTATGAAATGCAATAATTAATATCTGAGCACCAAATATATAGTTTTAGATGTCAAAAAGTATTTGGAAACTTTCCAGTGTTATACTTGCAATTCGTTATTAATATATTTAGCTAGTTCGCTAGTTAGCCATATTTCTTATTTCCATACAGTAATATTGCCAAATTAATCAAAACAGTTTAATATTTGACAGATATTTGCGACGTTTCAAAGTTAGGATAAACGCTCTTAAAGCCATTGAAATGTTCCTTATTTTGAAACCTTTTGCTAACACACATTGTAAAACCCCAGAGTAAAACTACTGGTCGTTATTTTGAAAAGAGATGCATAATTTACTTTCCATTGTAATGGGACCACAAACTAACATGAATGTTTCATGAAAAAACCTTTATTTGAAAAGCTTTACGTTGTTATGTGTGGTAGTGAGTTTTAAATATTTTTTAGTTTATAATGTTTATTTGTACAGTTATTTTTTTGTCCTTTTGTTAGGCTTTGCGTAACTAATAGTAATGTAGAATAAATAGGTTAGGTAGTCTAATCACGAATGTACTAGGTTTGGTTGGATAGATGAATGTAGGAAGTAAAAAGTCATACGGATAGTAAATAATACTCGACTCTCCCTTAAAATATCCAGAATCACAGTACCAGGTACACAGTTACACGCAATATTGCTTGGGAGATGTAATTGGTTAGTTGGTCAGTTACTAAGTTTATACAAAGTTAGTAGGCACACAAGGCAAGTACATCAGGCTGGTGTCCGCAGCTCCACGTCTAAGCTCGTATTTTGCGTACAAATTTGATATGTAATAAGATAAATTATCCTATAATAGTACATTATGATACGAGTGTGGTGTATTGGTATACACACAGTGTGCTGTAGTGGTATGCTCGCCATAGGCGAGCGCGATAATTTAGCCGAGTGGGTAATGATCAATGCACACGCGTTTCATACGACGTTTTTCAACAAACTTGCGAGGAAATACCAGACTAGTTGTAAGAACTTATGCTGGAATAACGTAACTATAGAGATGATAATTAAGATTTATAAAGTTCAACTGACTTTTGTTGCCAGGTACTGTCAATCGGACCTTCTTTTAAAAACTGTTGTACGTCGGTTGGTGACAATACTTTAGATTTTCGTATTTTTTATAACAATAAAACAAAAACGATAACAAATATTTACGGAAAATGGCGCGATGGTCTTTTTTTTCTGCTAGCGATGCACGTGCAGTTGTAAATAAAGGCACAGGCAAAACCGCGGAACAGCCTATATAAAAATATAATATTTAAACACAAAATAATAATTTGAATACGCAAATTAAGATTAATATGTAGTGAAAAATATATAATTTGATGAAATATTATGTAAATGTATCACATTTTATTTATTTACACAGTAGGCATAAAAAAGGCAAGAAGTACCCACGCACAATGGTCCGCCTGAAGGAAACCAAACCCCGTAACATAGAACATAGAAGGCAAGAAGTCTCTTTGATGAGATTAAAAAAAGCACAAATCTCTGCTCGGGTTAAAATAGAGAATGCTCATTTAATAGTACAGGATAGTTCATACTAGTTCCATGTATTCAAAGCTTAGAGTATATAACACTTCAAAGTCAATTTCTATACAAATTCCATGCTGCAATGATAGTACTTACTAATTCCACACTGCCATATCGCGTTTCAAAATTTGTCAAACAACAATGGCCGCTAGAAATTGTCTATGGTTTTAGTGATGTGGTGATCTTTTCGTTTTGGTACTTTCGATGTTACGATTTTTTTTGTAGGTTGTCTTTCATCAGTATTTTTTATATTGAGTACTAACGTAACTTTCACATAAAAAACAAATCCATTGAAATATGTTCGAAGTTAAAACCGTCAAAACGAACAAGATAGCACGGAGTTCTTACGTACGTTTGGTATGTCAAATATAAAAAAAAAATTACTTATGCTAACCAAATACCTACCTGACAAATAATACGAGACGAGCTTACAGATGGCTCAGGAGTCACCAAATATTATGATTCGTAACAAATTCAGTGTTATAGCAGTATAATATTCTAAAACTTGAGGGGTCCCCATAATACATATAGACCTATGACATTATTTAATAAGGAAATAGGACCGCATCTTTAAACGCGGGCTAGCTCCAACAGCATCTTGAAAATCCTAGCTGAAAAACACGTTGTTGTCAGTATAATAAGTATAAATACATTAAAATTGTTTTTTTTTTCTATAAAGGATTAATAAAATACTCCTTGAACAAATAATCGATATTTATTATGTCAATCACTAACTTTTCAATGACAAGATAAATTTTGACCAGTTAAAAACTTAGAGTATATATCACTGGAGAAGCCTTATGCACAATATTCCGAACAAAACAGTCTGTCACTTTTTGCGGGGGACGCGGTAGCGGAAAGAGAAGTCCGTATCATAAATTTTTATTTTATCGATATCGATATTCATTCGGAATTTTGCTTGAATCCATGAAATAAAACAGCTGTTGCATAAAATAGTTACATTTTAATAAGAAGATAAAATAACTTCAATTAAATAAAAGTAACTAAATTTTTAATAAGTAAAATCTCAATAAAAAATTAGTTCAAGTTCAATTTTTTTTTATATACTAGTACTACTTCACTGGACCACCACTTCAATGGACATAAACAAATTATAAAACATTGAGCATTAAAAAACAAAATTAACAAAAATAATTACCAAGTAATTTTTACTAGGAAATTATCGACATGTCAATTTTGGTTTCAAACATGACCTCAACACTACGCCGTACCGGTAGTCTCGTTAACATTTTTACTAGAGGACATAATCGCATGTCAAATGCGTGTAAGTTTTGCTGATTTGGCGTATATTTTCGTAATGCTAAAGAAAAGTATTTTGATCTTTACGAACATAAAAACGAGATGTAGCGAGACTCGGTGACGTCACAGAAGCAACGTGAGTAAAATACACGATTCATGCTACGTTTTATATTGAATCATGGTTGAATCGAATGAAAAATCGAATTGTATTATAAGGTTAGGATTTTAAATTTCAATAAAAACATTACTAAATCTTAGAAAAAAAAAATGCTTATGGAAAGTTATTCAGTTCTTTATGTAAATTTGACGTATTTGAACGCTTTTTACACCATTTAACAGTACAAATAGGCATTTTCACGGAGCTCCGCGCGCCTTTAAAACGATTTACGAAGTGCGTTAGAATCGATTTGAAAGTAGTTTTTATGAACGTACTAGAACATTTGTTCTTGTAATTTTACAGAGGGGAAGTGTTCGTAAGGCTTCTCCAGTGTTATATACTCTAAGGTTAAAAAGGATGTCGGTTGCCTATGGTCGGTTGTTTGACTTTTGTAAAAATTCAAAATTTATTCCAGTTTTCGCTTTTATAGTTAATTAAAATAGTTTAATTAAAAAATAAGAAACACGCATAGTATGTTAAAGTGGGTGTGATAATACGTGTATCCTAATTAGTGCGTATTTTATCAGTGACACATAGATATCGCGTTCAATTCCCAGGCAAGTCCAATGTTATTGTTTTTAGCGAGTCGCAACCAAATCCTGATTAGTTATCTGTGGCATTACAGCACTAGTAAAAAGCACGCGTTTTTAATACACTGAATTATGACCCTAAAAATGGTTCAATAAGAGCTACTTTACGAGCAAGTGTGTTGAAATAGTAGTTTATAAAACTGTTGCATAATGAGGGGTATTAAATAAAATACGAGTGTGTGTTTAAATAGTATCACACGAGTGTTTTAATACCTAGTTATGTGCAGTTTCATACACAATTTTATTTACTCTCATACATTGGATTGAATCTAATAAATAAAAGATTAAAGTTAAAGATCAAGAATAAAAAGTTTTTACAAACTCGTTTTGAAGTTTATAATTCGAATATTACGATATGAGAGTAGAAAAAATAAAAAAGTAAATTGTTATTTGATGCCCTTTAATCCAGATTATGTTGTTTCAAACCATATACACACATCAACACGGTCTAGGGATATTTTTAAAAAAGCGAATTACTATCAATGTGTTAATTATTTATATGACATGTATATATTTAAAAGATACGTTATTTAATATTCTACCATTTTTTTATAATGGTTAAGATACTTCGATTGAAATCTCAGGATTTTATGGAAAAAAAATGAAGCATAGACGGAAACCGTATATGAATTAACTTTTAATTTATGAGTAAAAACTGAAAAAAATAGAAAAATCATTTAATTTGTGTTTATAAACTTGAAGTTAGTAGTCTGAGAAAGCGCCCATGATGTTCATAACACATCGGCAACGATTCGGCATGCTCAGAACAAGGTTGTCAATGTCTTGCTGCGGAATATTGTCCCATGTCCTTCTGAGGTGCGCAAAAAGTTGATCTTCTGTAGCCAGATTTTCAGGAACTTCCTTCAGAGCTCTTCTTTGCAGCATATCCCACGCATGCTCAATGGGATTTAGATCTGGCGATTGAGCAGGCCAGTCTAAGGCCCTAACATTGTGTGTATGTAACCAAGCTGCTACCGTTCTCGCCGTGTGAGCCCGGGCATTGTCGTGCATGAGCAAGAAATCTTGCCCCATTTGTGTTCTGTGGGGCAAGATTACGGGCCCCAGCACCTGTTGGACGTATCGTTTTGCCGTCATATTGCCCCGCACCCAAACGAGATCCGTCCGTCCTCCAAGACGAATTCCTGCCCAAACCATAATTGTTCCTCCTTGGTATGAGTGAAGTTCCTGAGGGTTCTGAAGACGGCTCCATCGTCCAGGAACTCGCCAAACACGCGTCCTTCGTGAATCTGGATGGAAGCCGCACCTGGATTCATCCGTGAACAGCACATTGGACCATTGCTCACGGCCCCAGTCCAAGTGGTTCCGAACCCATTCTTATCGTCGTCCACGATTGCCTCCCCGTAAAGGTGGGACCCGGAGTGGTCTACGAGAGCGTAGATTGCTTTCATGCAGTCGCCTTCTTACAGTTTGGTCACTCACAAGCACTTGGTGTTCCACTCGCAGCCTTTGGACCAATTGAGTCACCGTTGCATTTGGTTGAGCTCGCGCGGTAATTTGCAAAAATCGGTCTTGTCTGGGGGTAATGATGCGACTTGGCCCCCGGTGCCTCTCCGCTACTTCACCTGTGGCACGATAGCGTGTCCACAATCTTGAAATTACATTTTGGTGGGTCCCTATGGCCTCAGCAACATTACGCTGAACAGACCCAGCTTCCAGCATTCCCACAGCTCGTAACATCTCCGCCCTCGTCAAATGTTGGCGTTGCATGGCTACAATACTTCAATTTTAACTTTATCTTTCGTTTAAAAATGAAAAAAAACTTTAACTAAACGTAATTCGTATTGTTTTCTAAATTTCGCACAAATGAAAATTCCCTCTCCTACACATCAAGACATTTTTATGCCACTGAAACAAAAGAATTTTCAAAAATTTGAATTTGGAATTAGTCTGAGATAAATTACAAACAAATCGGTGTATAAAAGATTCCAATGCGGCCAGTACTTTTCGAGTTATTTAATTGAGTATGAAATATCCCTAGACCGTGTTGATGTGTGTATTTAGTATATAACTAGCTTCTGCCCGCGACTTCGTTTACGTGGAAGTCGTAAGATACCACATTACACTACAATAATAGCTCCACAATTTTATAAAACTTCCCTGTATACACGTACGTTTGTAGTTTTGTTTGTAGACTGGTGACGCGGGAGCAAACGACTTACAATGAAAAGAGAAGCAGCTTGTCCTGTGGTTGCCACCCGCAGCCCTCAGTGACTGGCGTGTGACTAGTTGATAATCATCTGAAAGCTTTCGCTCAAAGGAAACTGCACGCGCTTAATCTGGGGGGTGGGGAATTAGTGGTATACTTACGCGGTAAAAAACTGTCTCGCCAACGCCATAACCTGTTAAAATGTTCACCTCGATGACGTTTCTCTGCAAAGACACGATTTTGAGCCGGGTTCCGTTACACAGGTTCGGTGGATTTAAGTTTCTAAGGAGCATAATCGTATAAATCTATGTTTCAAACAATATGAGCGTTTAATCATTTGACAGAAATAATGGCTCACAGTGCCGCCGGCTTTCCCGCCGGACAAGCCGCGGGGCGCCAGGCTTTGCCGCACAAAGGGGCGCAAAGGAAAAGGAGGCGTAAAAGCCATTGGCACGGGCCGCTCGGCACTGTGTGTATGTGAGCACTCACCATAAAAGCATAACATTTTTAACTCGACTTCAAAAAAGTAGAAGGTTCTCAATTCATGAAATAATGACAGATATGAATAACATGTCAATTGAGTTTGACAGCGCGCCATAACATTACGCGGGAAAAGACACGGATCGTTTAATAATAGCGCCTGCCGCCATTTTCATACAACGTCGAGATGTAAGGCTGTAATAAAACGAAATTTTACGATGCTATCGTAGGGACCCAGCCAACTGAGCTACAATTGGGATTATATACTGGCAAGGCTGTTAGATTTATTATTAGCTAATTTATTCGGTGAATAATCAACGAGTTTCGATTTATAGTTCGGGCTAATTGTTGATTGAAGATATTCTGAAACAGTTAGTGTGTTTTGTAATACAGATTTAGTATGTCATTTGGCTGAATTGATTTTATGTGAAAATTTGATGCTGTTTTTTAACCTTCCTTCCTTGATGATGGAGTAAATGAAAATACTGTTTTCAGATTAATGCTATGGACGATCGGAATAATAATTAAGTTTACGGGTTTACGGGACAAGAAGTGAGAGTCAAGGATTGGAGGATTCATTTGATATTTATTTCTGTAAGTTGGTAACATAATAAATCATTATTTTTGTCAGAGTTGTCAGATAGGGAAACACCGGTTCGGCCTCATATCTGACAACTGTCACAAGAAAAAAATCGAATCACACTTAGACGTCAGTCTCTCTTAAAGTCCAGGCATTGTCTTAGTCAGATCATGTGTGAACCATAAAGATTAGCGTCTGAAATGGTCTTTTGAGGATTTGTTCGTTTTGATCTGTATAATATTTACTACGCGGTTTTGACAAACGATTGCAGGGATTATCGCAAAATAACAATAACATGTCGATTTATATACAGTATGTTATCTAACAGAGGGCGTTCCCGTTATGAAGGCGCCCAACGGTACACTAGCTCCACTCCTTTAAAAAAATATTATCTCGTGACTGAGAAGGAATTATAAATAACGGCTAACAAGGATCCTCGGTAAGTGTGTTTAGAATTTTGTAAGTAATACATTTTATAAAGTTTCATATTCAGACACAAAGCAACAAAATTCGATCTAAAGAAAAGCGGCCACGTTCCTCTAGATCGTATTTTGTTTTAGTAAGAGACAGTTAAGAGGTCACCCAACGTCGCCCTCTTAACCCGCAATGTTATAGCATCCATATATGCTCAAAAACATATTAAAATCGAAAAAGTAATACTTTTTATTTTAAATAAATAATAATAATAAATAATAATATAAATATTCTTTATTAAAGACAAGTGCGCGTGCACAAAGTGTTTCTTTTTAGCATGTATGGACGCTATACTATTGCGGGTTAACGGGAACGCCCTCTGTTAGTTAATATACTGTATAGGTGGTAGGTACCTACCGGATTAAAAATGAAACCAGAAAATGTCTTACATGTGTTATTTAATTAATCACTAATACATAATTTTAATTAACACAGACATAAAACAACAGCTCATTGACTAGAATAACAATTCGTATTTACTTTATTTTAAACATTTATCATCGAACAACGACATTTAAATCTTTTGTTTATAAATATTTTTTACACTCTATGTCTACATCACGTTTCTAAAACATCGCGAAAACAATATGCTGTCACCATCCGCTAATTAAAATGTCTCATTACATGGAAATTGGAGGAGTTCTCAGAATCGCAATTATGACTTTTCTGAAAAAAATAATTCATAAAAAGTTTTTGCGATCCTTTTGAAAGAAATAAAAATTCGGATTTCTATAATAAAAGCAATTAATATAGACGGTGTGGAAAAGGGACAGTTATTAATACCATGAAAAGGGTAAAAGTAAATAATTAAAGTGCTATCTGCATAAATTTTTAACGAAGCAGACATGAAGTCCACAAAAAAAAAATTGGTTTATTTTCCGGTTGAACTTCAAATATTATTAAATATTCAAGAATTTTATTTTTTAATGCAGCTATGATGCTTCCAGCAGGCGTTTTACACTGTCAAAATATTTTCTGTAAGAGCAATTTTAGTAATTCCATTTACATAATTAAGTGGTTATTTTAGGAGGATTTCATTAATATCCTTTATTCACAGGTTAATTATTCAAATCCTTATCTTAAAAAAAAAAATTTTTTGGTAATATTTATTGGGTTGACATTTTGACTAATTGGGACCAATTTTGGTTTACTGATTGTTTCTTCCCTAATATATATTATTATTGTAAGTTTATTAGGTAAATACATAAATACTTGTTTAGTTCTCTGAGAGCTACGTTATAAATAAATATGTATATATTGTAGATAAATAATTTTACTAAATTCTTACGAGTAGGTTCAACAGTGGATTCTCATATTATAACATTTCAAAAATACATAATGTATAATTTCTTAGCTCAATAATAACACTTCGAATTTGTTTATTGGCCTCAACTTTCAATAAGCGTAGTACATATTACAAGGACTAGTATATTATGTAGGTATAAATATTTATTTACCGATCTAAAATAAATAAAGGAAGGATCGACTTTCGACAAAAGCTAAAAACCTTTTGTCTTCAGGAAACTACGTAAATATTTTTTCAGAAGATATTTTTGTTTTTATGATTGAGAAACATTTATTTTCATAAAATAATTTACTACATTTATGAATAAACATTCTAGAAAATAGCGCAAACTAAAGTTTTATTAGGCCTTAATATTTAAGGGTGGGTGTATACAAACTGATTTGGATTAAAACAATGGTAGGTACCAAGTGTCCGTAATAGGCTATATATTTTGTTCACAGATGCCTTTCACAATACATTGCCTGAGGCAGAAAGAAATATTGGCTGAAATAATATTGAATATCATCATGAAATGTAATAAACCATGTCGACGAAGAAAATCGTACATATTCGTGTAAAGGCTTGATTACACCAAACTTATAAGAAAATATCAAGTTTTCATTGATTTAACAGAACTTCAGGGAGATAAGCATATGTTTTCATAGTTTTATGCTGTTGCCGCAAACTATTACGTAAAAATAATTGGAAGATCCTCTTTGAGACATCACCTTTTTTTATTTTATCGAATCAATTTAAGTTCAGTGTAATCTTTGAAAGCGTGTTGCGCTACAGAATTCACAGGAGTTTCCAACTTGGACGGCTGCGATGCGTAAAAGCGTTGCATTTGTAAACTATCTCTTAGCAAACCTATGTGCACTCAACTCAATCGACCTAGGCAGCAGCAGCCAGGTCAAATGACACGCGAGAGTTTTTTCATCCTATGCCATTCATACACAGTCGCCTGTCTCGCCTGTCATTTGACAAGCAATTGCACATCTATACGACTACCTCTATGCCTCTGACCTTGGTCTTCACTTATCGCATCTGAACCTAATAATTACTATAATATCATTATTGTTATAAATATAATTCCAATTATTTCTATTCATCTTGTAATCTACATTTATATGTGCAGAAACGCAACAATGAACCTGGTTCATCGATGAAACAAATAAATGCTGCCGAAGTTATATTTATAAATATAACACGCGGCTCATTCAACTGCAATCAATCATGGGAGGTAAGCAGACTATCAAAATATATTTGACTTCGTTTGACCATATGAAACGAAATTGTTCTAACAGTTATTATTTCTTACTTAATTTTTTTACAAATAAATTAATTTAAAAGTAAACAGTTCATAAAAAAATAAGACAACAAAATCTCATATCACACTTAACTAAACCTATGGAATATTTCGGAAATTATCTTTACGATACACTAAAGTAATACTTCAGTAGGTAAAGCTAACGATATGGAGGAACCCTGTAGGAGAAATCGTACGCCTACGATACAGTTGTAAATAGTTATAGGAAACTTTATATATTTGGTCACCGTCCGAGGAGGTCGAGAGACGGGTGGACGAAGCGATTAGAAAATAACATCTCAAAACACCGAAGCAACTCGACTTCGAACCGCACACAGTTATTGTCTTTATACGCACATACATCAGCGACTACTCTAAGCTAATACCCGTTTTATAAAGCGTCGTGTTTGTCGTAAGTGCCGTTCTGTGGCCACGTGAGCAGCAGCTGTTCGTCGGCGTGGCTGTCCAGGTGCACGTGCTCGGAGATGGCGGGCGAGTACGGCACGCCGCCCAATAGCGCGCCGGACGACCGCGACTGTTGGCGACACAGCGGGCGCCGCGTCGGCGACTCGCTCTCGTCCGACATGGCGCGCGTCACCGTGATGCGCGGCGACTGGCGCCGGCGCCGGTCACGCGTGTTTCCCCCCATCTCTTCCAGCCCCAGCGCGCGGCCCAGAACCACGTGTGGCGGCGCGCGGATGATGGGGATGGCGCACGTCCTCACCGGCCGCGGCACGTCCTCCTCCTGCGAGTCCTGCAGCATGTTGCAGGACGCCGCCCGCTGCGCTGGCCGCTCCGACCCCCGCGACCCCATCGCCGCCGCGTCAGATAACCTCCTAGTGGTCGGCGGTCGTATGCACCCTGAGCCCGCAGATAACGAGGGTCGCCGCGACCCACACGCGCTAGGCGTCCTCGCTTGTATCTCCTGCGTCACTTCGCTTTTTGTCATTCGTTTCCTTCTATAATTACGAAGTGAGTCACGTAGCGCTCGACTCCTTATACCGTACAAAATACCATTAACGGGCGGTGCAGCCGCCAGCAAAGCCGCGGATAGAGCGGCTAGCGGCTGCGGCGGCACCGCTATAGCGGGCCAGATCAACACGCAGTAATACGGGAAATACAAAATGGCAAGTGAGCCAAGAGGCTGGAGCACTGCCGATAGAGCTCGCCGGCGAGGTGGTGGTGGAGGAGAAAAAGGATTTCTTTGGTGTGTGACAGTCACTTGTGCTGAGAGGGTCACTTCGTAAATGGCCGCCGCGATCCTGTGTCGGTGGTAGCGAGCGATGCGAAGGATCTTGAGACTGCAGAGGAGGACGAGTGCTGCTGGCAGGAGCAGCGTGAGAGCTGCGTACACTAGGCAGAAACCGAGCGCGGCGGGGCCGGCGCCGCAGTCGGGCGCGCAGCTCCCGAGCCCGGTGTTGTACTCTAACGGTGGCTGCGCGGCTGCCAGCGGAGCCAGCAGTGCCCCCATCGCCACCCAGCCACCTACCACGCAAATCATTACCTGCAAATAAATTATGTTTGTATAACGATGCAGCATAGCAAATATCAAGAAAATTGATGGCAATATCAACCTGCTACCGAGTTTATCTTGGTTATTCGATTTACGCCATAGCAAATAATTAAACACCATCCAAATTCTTTCCTGATAGCGTAAAGCTAATAAAGATTCCTTCACTAGACCTTCACTAAAACTGACTGACCTACCTTCTTAGGGGAAACAAGGGCAGCATAATGCAGCGGTGCAGCGATGGCGGCTGCACGGTCAGCGTGCAGACCGCACACAGTCCACAGCTGCAGCGGATGCAGCGCATGCAGCAGAGCGCTGCAAGCACACGCGGCGCCACCGCCACACAGCGCTGCACCGCTCGCAAGTGCACCCACCGCGCCCAGGTGCACCAGCAACACTGATGACGCTGACGCTGGCTGTGGACAAAATTGAACTTCAACTTATGGAAGAGAAGGTATAGCTGCTGCAAAGGAGAATGCTGGCGAAGAAGAGCTCTTCTACTTTTCCAATATCATCATCATTTTGACTGCCAAAAGTTGCATCACCCGGTTGACTGGGAGAAAATGAAATGAAAAATTTAGGCCAATCTCTGAGACAATCCACTAAGCCAATCCATTAAGCCAGTCCAAAATCAGTCCTAAAACAAATCCAGTCCAATCCAATGCAGCGGATTGCCTCTATTTACACAATGCTATTATGGGATTGGCTTAGTGGATTGTCTCGAGGATTGGCCCAAACTCTATTTGGGCCAATCTCAGTCTACTGCATTGGATTGTCCTCAAGTTATTGATGAACCAAATTAATGGATTGGCTTAGTGGATTGTCTCGGAGACTGGCGCCGTCTAAATGGTTCATAAAGCTACATATGCTAGAGGCATGATGTTCAGTTCATATTCGATCCAGCCCGAAGGCTAAATGCTAGTTTTTGATCTGGCATGTTAGTGCTTGCAAATTGAGACGTCAAATAGGCCACGCACGTCATTCAACAATAGATTGCAAAGGATTTTTTTTTGGAAGTAAATGTTAGGTGTGACTAAAGAGGGATAGGCAGAGATAGAATCGATTGTGTGGAAATACGTTTTTTGCGAAGCATGTATGGTGTAACGATAAATGATGGGTTGAGGAGTGATGTGATACGGTAGTGATGCGGTTTAAAAGAAGATGTAGTGTCAAAAATTTAAAAGAAGCTTAGATGGTTTGGTGATGTTGAGAGGATGAATGAAAGGCGTCTAACAAAATGTATTTACAAGACAGATGTGAGAGGAAACGCCGGGACATGACCTAGAAAGACATATAGGGAACTTATTGGTGATGTTCTTCAGAAAGGTCCAGTGCGTAGTAATTACAACCGGCGTGCGCGATGACCCGCGGGATAATTACGCGGGATTACAACATTCATTTCGTTATTTTGGTTGCTGAGCAGATTTTTTTTTTCGAACAAGGCATGGAATCTTCATAATCATTTAGAGTGTGATTGATAGTCTGTTACGCAATTAGGGTGATGAAACGAAGCAAAAGTGGGATCGTGGCGTTCGATAGTTACTGCCTACCCCCAATGGGTAGACGGCACTAGTTTATGTTTATATGTATGTTTGTAATGTTTTTGCTTAACGAAACCGTTAGTCATCTAGTATTGCCTTCTCTTTTCCGAGTTACTTGACAGGGGAAATTAATAAAGGCAGCGTTCACATTGCAGCCCATATCTTAGTAACACTATATCAGTGAGTAACATTTTTATTTATATTATGTTCAAGCAAGTACCTAAGCGTACATACAGTTGACTTTAAAAGGTTTAAACGGCTAAATATTTTGATAAAACAGTCGTTTGATTGGAGGAGCTTCAAAACAAACAGAAAATATTATTGAACAGAATATTCGGCATTTTTCACCGCTGCATGTTTCACGTTGTTACAAAGCTGATTCACGTTCATAGGAGTTTGTGTTATTTGTTTATTTTGTGTTTGAGCATAAATGCACTGTTCTACAAATCATATTCTTGCATAAGTTTCAGTGGTAATCTGGATGGCTGGAGCGCAACATGAATATCCACTTATTCTTAGCTGTTAACAACTATTTACTTACTCACAAAGCTCCTATTTATTATTGTATTGTAATAAACCAAAGCGCTTTACTGTTCTAATGATAATGCTCAACAAATAAAATAAATACTTTTCAATTAAACATTCGCATATCTATTGTCAGAACTTATTTGAAACATTAGAAATAATTTTGTAAAAAATCTTAAAATGCTTGGAATATCTAAATCTGAATTGAATTAGTTAAATGTTTTTGAGCTAACATTCCACATCAAACAATTTAATATAGTTAAAACAAAATTGAATGATATTATTCATGCTCCCGGTGAGGGAGTGCTTATAGTTTTTAATCTGCATTGCTTATTTCAAACCTGAGGTAATGTTACTATGTTTAAAATGGTATAAGGATTTTTTGGCTCTTGAACTACATTGAAAGGGGGCGTTGTTGCTATTTTTTTTTGATATTTTATGAAAAACTCAAGGCGGCGGGATTAGTTCAGAATTTCGCCACGCGCCAAATGATTCTTGTACAAGTACCAACAGCATGTATCAGAAAGGTGTGGTCATATTTGAGAGTGTGGTACAGACCATCAAACTGATAATTTAATTAATTTAATTTTCTCCATCCATGGGACGAACATAGTAATCGCGAAAAAAATATCAATGTTATATACAAATCCACACATTTCTGATGCACTCTGTATATATCAAAGTAGAGATGCGGCGGATAGCCAATCAATTTCATTTAATTAACAGATGGGAAGTGATTTACTGGTAGACTAAGCTCGTGTTTGTTTGCAGAGGATAAGCTAATCTATCATCAGATTAATGTGTTGGTACCTGCATACGGTGAGTGTATGGATCATGCGCGAGAAATGGATTTTTATATGAACACAGGATTGAGTTGTACAGTGATCCAAATTATACATTATATTCCAACAGGACTACGAAAAGTAAACAAAACATAAGTACTTAATTATAAAGGAGAAAAAACAAAAATGCCAAACAAACGGCTAAACTTAAAATCCTCCTTTTTAACAAAGGCTCTGACAAAACAGATGTACGTTGTTATGAGTGAGTTTGTTTAATTGGATATAATCAGCCTATATTTGGATAGGGTTGAAAAAGCAAATGTTACGTAAGGGTCAGGAATAGGCATGGGCACGCCACAATTGCGGCGGTAAGTCCCCTCTTTGAGGAGTGGCTAGAGAGGCGCCACGGCGTCCTCACCTTCCGCCTGACGCAGGTCCTCACCGGACACGGTTGTTTCGGGAGGTTCCTGTTCAGGATAAAGCGGGAGGAAACGCCCGGGTGTTACCATTGTGTGGATCGCCCGGAGGACACGGTGGAGCATACGGTGGAGGTCTGCCCGGCTTGGGCGGGGCACCGTCGTGTCCTCACGGAGGCGATCGGCAGCGGTGATCTCTCGCGTCCGGCCCTGGTTCAGGCCATGGTCCGGAGCGAGAGTGCATGGGAAGCCGTCACCTCCTTCTGCGAAGCAGTAATGCTCGCGAAGGAGGAGGCGGAGCGCGCGAGGGAAATGCAAGATGCGCGCCCTCGCGCCCCTAGTCGCCGCAGGAGACGCCCCGGGCGTCGGGAGTCGCGAGCCGACTTCCGGCCACCGTAGGCGCGGGCTTGCGGACGGTGGGCAATGGGTAGCTCGCCGTCCGATTAGGACCAGGCCCGGGTCGACGGCGCGTTGTGTTCCACGCGCGCCTCAAAGAGATGTCAGCACCAACTGACGGGGTCCGTAAGGGCCAATGCCTGCCAGGGTTGAAAGTTTGTCCGAAAGGGATATCGCGGCCCCGGCACACAGGCAACGGAAGGAACACGGGTGGGTTTTAGTCAGTAAAAGTCTGACACTCCCTCTCGCTCCGCCCAGAGCGGGAGGAGTCATTTGATGATTTCCCAACCAAAAAAAAAAAAAAAAAAGGGTCAGGAATAGGCAAGCTGTCTAGTGATGGCGTGTTAGTACTAGGGTTGAAAGGTGACAATCACCAACTTGTGAAGTTTTAAGGCTTATTGACATCGATCATAAAGAAAAGTACACTGTTACAAAGATCTTTTGGCGCTTAAATGACGTTGGGAGGGGGGCGCTGTTGGTAAACATCTGTGCAATTGTTTCGTGAAATGTATTGACAAAATAAGATCGCGACGTTAGTTCTGAATTTGGCCACGCGCCAAAAGAGCCATTGTTGCGCTATTTGTACTATTACAATCCCTACCTATTCGTATCTATTTGATCGTTTTGACGCTAGGAATAATAAAGGATCATGAAGTTTGGTTTATGATCGAAAGTTAGTGGTAAACTCTTCAAAATTAGCTGAATACCAACCAACCAACTACCAACTATGGCCAACTTTGATAATTATAATGTCATTTCATAACATACCTATTCGTTAAATACACAAACTCACACGCTTTGCTTTAGTATCCAAAACCCTAAAAGTAATTTCAATACGTGTAGCGCGTCGACGAAAAGGCCAACGTAGGTACCAACCCTAGCGGTCAGCACGAGTGGGTCTATCAAATATTAACAGACTGCCCTTCTATTATATGAGTAGTAACGTGCTCCTGAATTAATATCAAAGCTAATACTATAATAGCTATGTATAGCTTATAATATCCAGTCTGAAATGACGCGCCCCACTACGCATTTTACATATAAACTTGTCCAGTCTGAAATGACGCGCCCCTCTACCGCATTTTAAGGCGGATACAGACATTGAGAGGCATGCGCCGCGCACGCCTTGCAACGCACGCCTCGATATAAATTTATTTTGCCTCACCACGAATATGAACGTCCACACATTCCGAAGCAGACGATGAGCGCAGTGCGCTGCGCATGCCTTGCAATGTCTGTATCCGACTTAACGTACATGGCGCCGCGGCTTGTACGTAAAATGCGTAGTGGGGCGCGTCGTTTCAGACTAGACCAGCTATACCTATAATATGCTTTTGTTGTAGCTACTTAATATATTATAAACCTGTGTTGCCCCACTGCAGGGCATAGGCGGGGGCCTCTCGGAAAAAGGGAAAAGGGCTTCCCTCTTACCACTTTTCCCGGTCTACTGCGATTGGGGGCCAATCCTTTAAGAAGGATTCCAGCTCATCCTGCCATCTTTTCTGGGCAGTAGTAGTTTGCTGCGTAGTAGTTCCCTATTTGGGATCCACTGTGCCCATTGCTCCTCCGACATGCGACTGATGTGGCCAGCCCAGTCCCACCTCGGTTCAGCAGCTGTGCGGACAGCGTCCGTCTTTTTGTAAATTAATCGCCTTCGGCACTTTATAAGATTAATATTCATATTCCTTCTAAATAATTGAATGATGTAAGGAGCCTGGAACTTGCTCATATTCAATCAAACATATTTATCACGTGAAAATCCCGGGTTTACTTTATAAGTTGAATTTAACTTTTAAACTTATTTCATTTCCGTTACTATATTTTTCGTGGGTCTCAAACTCAAAACATTTATTTCAATTAAACCATTTACAGGCATTTTTGAATTGTCAAGGAGTCGGTCAGTGGAAATATGAAGCTAGTGGCCCATTCCAAAGCGTAGTAGGTACTTATGGAGAAGAACGGGCAAGAAACTCCATGTACACTCCTTTAAATTATATTCGCAGTTGGGTACAAAAATATTAGTTAGGTAGGTACCTACAGTACAACTATTTTCTTAATTTCCCTCGCCAAACTTCGTGTTTCGTCAGGTCGGATTTCTATCAGATGCCCTTTGCACTTGGTAATTATGGTTGACGGCAACGCGGGCGCAGCGGTAGGAGTCGTCAATACGTACAAGCACCATGTACATCATCTATAATATTAAACGACCAATATTTGTATACATATATTTTTTTATACGTCTATGACATATATAAATAAATATTTGTAATCACTTTCTCGAAAACGGCTCTAACGATTTCGATGAAAAGTTGCAATATAGGGGTTTCGGGGACGAAAAATCGATCTAGCTAGGTCTAAAATCTGGGAAAATTCGTTTTCTCTGTATTTTTACCCGAGCAGAGCTCGGTCGCCCAAAGTTTAGAACAAGTTGGCCAGTCTGTGAAGATGGCTTACCTTAAACTATTTGATATTTGACAATAATTGACAGACACGGCAGCATGGAATTAGTAAGTAGGCGCTACTATCACGCAGCATGGAATTAGTACTAGGTACTATACATGGGATTAGTATGAACTATCCTATATTAAATGAGTATTCTCTATTTACACCAGAGCAGAGCTCGGTCGCCCAGGATTATTTATGTGAGAATGATGTAAAAAAAAGACGTAGGTACACAAAGGATCTTAATTATGTCCTAAAACTTGCAGCGATTTTCTTATACGTAGATGAAATACCAAAATTCTTGATTTTTGTGTAGGTAACAAATTATGTGGCATTCAATATTTATTGTATTATTTTTATAGTAACCGTGTTTGTACTAATAAAGTTTCACTACTGCGAACGGAACACTTAGTTATTTAAACAGCTTTTAATTATAAATGTGAACGAATGGAGTCCACACACGTCGGATAAGGCGTGGGTATAATCCGGTGGCGCCTCTGGTGGGGCTTCAGGCATCAAGTGGAACTAATGGAAGACACAGCTTCTTTATGTACTGTGTCGAGAAGCTTATTGAAACTACAGAAAGCTTAATAAATAATCGGTATTTTCAATTGTAGGTACAAGACATGCATTTTTTTGATATTTTAAATCGCAATGATTTAGATATTTAAATCTAAATCATTCCGTTACGTCCCGGTAGCTACGCATTACAATAAAATAATTTGATAGAAATAATTTAATAGAAATCTACACAGTTGTGATTAGCTGAAAAAGGCCGCCGATGATTGAAATACAGAGTCCAGCTGTATCTAAATAAAAAGAGTAAAAAGTAACCCATCCTGAAACCTACAAAAACCTTTTCACTTCTAACAAAATATTTTATTAATTCCTCATGTTAACCCTTTGTGCGAAGGTTGGCGAATTAATATCCGCCGGCATTTGGACCTCGCCACTGCGGGGGCCGCAGGGATCCGCAGACATGATCCAATTTTAATGGAGTAAAACCATTTGTAAGATAAAAGCGGGTAAAATCATCAGTGTCGTCAAATTATCTAAAAACATTAATATATTTTTCTACTAAACATTAAACTCTCTAGCCGAATTTTATGGACATATATTTTTGGTAACACAACAACAGATATATGGCCCAATTAAAATAACAACACAGAGTTTTAACAGTAATAGTGTCTGAAATATTTGACTTGAAAAGTAGTGTGTCCCACAATTTTTGCGGTTAAATGTGAAACTCAGCACGTAGTTTTGTGATTTGATTTATTAGACTTTAGTGGAGTCTACGGTAAGTCTGATTGTTTGATGAATTAGAGTTAATTTGCTAACGATATAACTTTAAATTAAGAACCCTTTTATTATAAAGAAAGATTCAAAGATACCCCAGCTTCGTTTAAGATTCAAAACAAAAGTCATAGATGCCCTTAATTATTCTCAAAAGCTAAAATGGTGATGGGCTGGATATGTTGCAAGAATCAAAGACGCTACCGCTACCGCTAGACTTCAAGAATAACGTCATGGCCAGGCCCAGCAGGCCAAAGACAGAGAGGAAGGCCCATAGCTCGCTGGGTCGATGACATCGTGAAAGTCGCTGGCACTCGCTGGATGCGCACGGCAGAAGATAGAAACCGTTGGTCATCTCTGGAGGAGGCCTTCACCTTCTAACAAAAGGGGTTCTTGCTTTAATAAAACTATGAAATCGTCAAAATAATTATAATAATTATAAAAACTAAAATGTAACAATGAAAATAAATAATCATAATAAATTTTAAATATCAATCAATACATATTTATGAATAGCAAAGAAATTTAATGTAGATTTTTTTTTTTTGAATTTTAATTTATTTATTTCTCAGTTTAAGGTACATACGTATAGTATGTGTGAAACAGTGTTTAATGTAAGATCTCAATATCTTACATTAAACACTGTTTCACACATACTACCATTGCTGGTACATGCAAATCAGAACTAGGTACATTACAACAATATTATATTTTTTTTTTAATTGTAAGTAGGTAGGTCAGGTAGGGTAGGTAGGGCAGGTAGGGCAGGTAGGGCAGATAAGGCAGGTAGGGCAGATAAGGCAGGTAGGGCAGATAAGGCAGGTAGTGCAGGTAGGGCAGGTAGGGTAGGCAGGGCAGGCAGGGCAGGCAGGCATAGGTAGATAGGTAGGTAGGTGCGCTGTAGATAAGTACTTAGTGCTACCCGTGCGAAGCAGGGGCGGGCAGCTAGTAAATTAATAAAATAAAAACCTATATGATTACAACTGTAACAAATCTGAATAATGATCATGTCCAAAGAAAATTAGGAATACTGAAAAGTTCAAGGTACTTAAAACCAAATTGAAAAATTTAAAAAACAGTCTCAAAGTACTTATTTGCTTTCAAAGTGTTTATCTCGTAAATATTTATCGCATAATTATTCACTCGAATATTTTTACTTTTTCAGAATACGGTCTGTACATTTATGCATTTATTATTCGCAAATCGACAGCAATTTTCATAAAATTCAAACAAAAATTTATTTATTTTCAACAATGTAGGTACCTAAAAGTTTATTTATTTTTTCATTTATTATTTAAAACCTAGCCGATGTGGGATTAATTTCATATTCATTCTTCATGAAACTTTTTCACATTGTTATTTTTGTTCTAAATATAACATTTTGATACGAAAATAAAAGTGTGAAAATGTTTTATGTTATAAGCACGTTTTAAGTAAATTCCTGCCTAAATATTTCTCTACTATTATAATTATGATGTGTAAGGTAGATATTGTAATTATTTAAAGGAAGAAGAGAAAAATAAAGGTATTTTGAATTTCGGAAATTATGAAGACGCGTAAACAGAAACATGAAGATTTCAATAAAAAACATTAACAAAATAAAGTTGGTAACGCTAAGAACTCGTGGAGCGGTTTTCAGCCGCGCCCGCCGCGGTGCCGGTTGCAGCGGGACTCGCAAACAATCGCGCAAGCCGCGGGCAGAAACTGCGTCGTCATATTACTATCTACATTTCCATGTACTACGTGTTCATACGAGTGTTGGAGGTCCCGCCACCGCCTTAGAGCATTTAACCGCGGGTGGCGCGGGTACAAATCCGTCCGTCAGTTCTTAGCCTTAAAGAGGATTATTATGGTCGATCCACACAGCCCGGCAACAATGCCGGCGGCTTGAAAGCCGCCAAAAAAGTCCCAGCAAGTGCGGCTGTGAATTCTCAGTTGTCTTGTGACTTTCGGTGAAGAGAGTTGTACGCAGATACGGGAGACAAAAATTGATGATAACTATTCCCCCGCTGTAGAGCGGTGCGCGGCGGCCTCGCCGGCAAAATGGTGGCCGGCTATGTTGCGTTTGCCGCACGCAAAGCCGCCAGGGCCGTTTGCTGGCCGGTGGTGTGGACCCACCATTAAAATCATGACAAAAATTATATCCTTTCAGCATTGACATTTTAAACGTCAAAGAAATTGAAATCAGTCTGTCATGCAAGTTTGGTGGAAGGACAACACAAGTTCCTCTGTGCAAGAAAAATAAGAAATTGATCAGTAATATGTCCAGGGGGATAAAATAAATGGCATGAGGAGAGAGTCGACATAGTAACTATCGACTCTTTCCAAAGTAAACTATTCTAAATTGTAAGTACCTATGGCAGAAGCGAACACATCCACAACATAATTCTAACAAGCTTCTTTTGGTTTAAAAGAGTGTTCATGGAATTTCTTGCCCGTTCTTCTCCATAGGAACCTACTACGCTTTGGAATAGGCAAATAGATTCATATTCCAGCCTAACCTACTCCTTGACACTTCAAAAGTGTCGGTCTTTATTGAAATAAATGCTTTAAGTTTGAGCTTTTGATTGCAAACATGGCACACCTATACAAAGCGCCCGGGCAAAAAATAAGGCCGGAGGGTGTG
The DNA here is from genome assembly GCA_916701695.1 of Agrochola macilenta. Lineage (NCBI taxonomy): Eukaryota > Metazoa > Arthropoda > Insecta > Lepidoptera > Noctuidae > Agrochola > Agrochola macilenta. The sequence goes on from OU753562.1 coordinate 15,937,008, forward strand.
AAGTTCACTGAAACCTATTACTATCATAGATTTATGCCAAACCACACAGGCGATGGTTACGTTTAGCACACGCGGGGAAACTCCAGGCCTTCTTAAGAGACTAGGTCCAGCTTCCCTTATGCAACGCCTGTTAAGGCGATTGATGAGGTCATCAGAAAGGCATTATGACCATAGTGCCACCGTCTATTTGGTCTCTCGGTAGGCGGACACGAGTTTTCAATGAGAGTCTTCAAGAGTTTCTTGGAATGGGCAACTAGCTTCATCTTTCTGACTCTCCTTGACAATTAAAAAGTGCTGTTCAATCTAAATGCCCTCGACTTCAAAGGCCCGACTACTTCCAAAGAAGTGGGGTTGTGGCCGAAGTCTTCATTTCTTAGTATATGGTAATCCCTCCTATATGCATAATAGGCTCCGTGAAAACGGGCCGCCGACCACAGCCACTACACATGCAGTACTCCGCACCGCCGCAGGAGGCGATAGCCACCGGTGGATGTGGGTGGTGGCCCTTTGCGCGGAGCCTAAGACGTATTACGCGCATACAGAGCCACGCGTAACCAAGATCGTCATCATCAACATAGCAGCCTTGTTCCAGCTATTGTTGAGTAGAATAGGCCTCTTATACCACAGTATTTATTATACTGTTCCTATACATTCTGAAAAGCTGCGCGGTGCTTTACACACCATAAGGTGTGTCCAAACATTGAGCGGCAATCGTGCGCGGCTGCCACGCTGTGTTTGAACGATTGCCGCGCGTGAACGCTTCTGTCTACCTGCCGCGCACAAACATTTTTAGGAAACATTCGTCACTAATTGTCTCTGGACGTGAGCGTTTATTCTGAAAATGGGCAACGTCGCAAATAGATGTCAAATGTTTCACTGTTTTGATAAATTTGGCAATATTACTGTGTGGAAAAAAAAAATGTGGCGAACTAGCGAACTAGAATATTGATTATGAAATGCAATAATATTAATATCGTAACACCGAATGTTTAGTTTTAGATGTAAAAAATCTATTTGGATAGTTTCCGAATGCGTTTTTTACACCTAAAATGGGTACTTACAACATCAAATTCAATGTTATAATTGCAATTCATTATTATTCATTATTATTATTATACATTTTGAAAAAAATACAGAGAAAAGTTCTTTACTTATAGATATTATAAGAAAACCTATAGAAAGACTATGGTCTTAAAATAACATGGTAAATCTCTCAAAATTGTGCGTACATACTTACATTTGTAGTTGTAATGTATTGGAGAACATATTTTTCAACAGTTTGTTCTTGGGATAAATTCATCCCAACTACGGAACTCTTCATTGTGCGTGGTCCGACACGCACTTGTTTTACTACTGCCGTGCGGCAATTACGCGCCTAAACGCGCGTTAATTACCTTATTTGTATAGGCTAGCCTGCCCGCCATATGTATTTAAAAGTATGTTACCATTATACTTGCGGAAGCTTCGTGATGATGAGTGAGTTTCTTTTTAGATTAATATTATAAATATTTTTAGATTAATGTTATAAATATTTTACAGGTTTTGTGTACGCATGTCTGACTGGGATGTGAAGTAAATCATCACAATGTGTTGCATCTTTACGTGTTGCGGGTGGCTGGTAGATGTCGTCCAGAGGTAACGTTTGTCAATAAATTACATACTAACGATTTGTTAAGATCCAAATTATTAAGGAAGTAAAGGAAAAATGGACACCATGTACTTACTATTAATAATTTGTGCTTCGCAAATAAATTAAACAAATCGCTCCGATTAGGGGCGTTGGAGTAACTAAAACACTAATTCAATAATAGAATTTCAGTACGGAAAAGTGAAATACTACTTTGACATTCAGTATTTTCCGATGAGTTGCAGCGTAGGGCGTAAAAAAAACGGCCAAGTGCGAGTCGGAATCGTGCACCAAGGGTTCCTAAACTACTAAAAATATTTTTATTACATAAAAGTGTATGCTTTTCGCAATTTTTGCTTCATCTGTGCTTTAAGATGTTGCTTCGTACCAAATTTCAAGATTCTGTGTTCACGGGAAGTACCCGTATAGAATAGGTTTTGATTCCCTTGCGAGTGTTGAAAATTTGCAGCATAAACGGCTGTATCTTTTGATTGCGTTGGCTTAGAAGTTTGATTTTTTCTCAGCTCCAAGGGTCAGTAGACTTGAGTAATTGATATGAATTTCAGTTTGATAACTCCACGGGTTCCTGAGAAAAAGGGTCTTGACAGACAGACAGACGGACAACAAAGTCATTTTATAAGGGTTCCGTTTTTTTCCTTTTGAGGTAGGGAACCCTAAAAACGATTTTTATTTCACAACACTGCTATTCTTATTAGCTTCCTTGCCTTGCCTTTTAAGGAGTTCTTTCTCAATTCAATTTATTTAGAAACAATCTACATTGCGTTCGAAATAATCCAACATGAAACCTAAGTATACACAAATATTACAAAATGGCGATGTACAAATATTATTATTAAAATACATGCAATTCAATTTAAACTACGAAATATTATTTAGATTAAAAAATGTAAAATAATGTTTATAAAAACAATATTGTCAAAAAAAACAAATCGTCAGCGAAGTAAACGCAAACAATAATCAAAAAATTAAATACCTACATATAACCCATAGACAAATAATGACACATGTCAGTTTTAAGAGAATAGGACTATCTAATGAGTAGAGACATCGCCTTGAGCTTGCCTTGAATGAGCCTGTGTACAGTATGCTTTTTAACTCAAGCGGTAATTAATTAAATATTTTAACTGCCTGATACTGTGGATTATTCCGAAAGCCGGGATGATTTTATTTCCAAAATCTTTTCTTCGCCATTTTTCCCGTACCTGCAGTCTTTCCCCGTCTATTTCATAGTCATATACAGGGTGGCAGGGACATCGACGCGAAAACTGTTACTATGGATTCAGTACAAGAGTCTGAACCCCTGGGTTAAAATTTTTGTCGGTTTTTTTTTTTAAATCTTCTTTTCCATACATATTGACCGCATACGTATTGCAATTTTCTATGAAACAGCTGTTTTTTATGATATGGATGAATCCAATGCCTACTATATATTTCTTCCAATTTAACAAATCATCAATATATACTCCTAAAAACTTAACGATCCCTTTTACAATATTGACATACCATAAACAATAAAAGGTTTCTTGAAGCAAGTATATTTTATTTTATTTATATAGTTATGTACACAAAAAAATACATAATATAGAATTTCTAATAAAATAAACAGTACCTTTGAGCTCTACTAGAACTCAAAGGCTCTTAGCCCGGGGAATTTATACCGAATTTTAGGCTAACTTTACATTAATTTAAAAACAGCAATTTTTTTTCATTTAACGTGTAGGGAATGGACAAAAGAGTATGTTAAAATGTATACCGCGAAAAGATCACCCTCGCTTGTTCTTTTTTTTTTTAAGAAAACATCTCTTTTAATTTTTTCGTGGTAGAAAAAAATATTAACAGACATGTTTGTAGTGTTTTAGGAGAGATTAGGTATATACAATACAAATATATACAAGTAGGTAAAAAAAAAATTACTTAATCGTCCAAATATAATTTTTTAAATTGTACATCAAGCAAAAGTGTTTTATTGCATTCAATTACATATTTAAATATTTTAGTAAGTACCCAACAAAATCGCTGTTTTGCTTGGAGTGCAATAAAAAAAAGTATGTTTTTTTAAATTAAAATTTCCGTTTTTAAAAATTTAATTTGAAATAATATATTAGTTTTACAAATTTTTTACATAATGCAACCAAAATTTTCCCGTTAACAATTTTGTCTCAATTTTTATTCACAAAATCGCGGCTGTTGTTTTTTTTTACCTTGATGCCCTGTAAAATGTTTATTTTTTTAAATATTATTTGAAGAGCTAAGTTCACACATCCGATTCAAGAACTAAAATCGCTGATAGGATTTAGTGCAGGGTTCAAACCTAATTTTCCTGGCCTATTTATTTCATCGGAAATTTCTTACAGTAGACCTGCGACAGGACAGTTGGATGAGAAACGTAGACAGTTTTACTTGATTACATATATTTTGCGCTACTGCTGAGCATGAGGTCCTGGGTTCGATACCCGGGTTAGGCAAAGTGTTAATGGTTTTTTTTAAATCTGGAATTTCTCAGTAGCAGCCCGGAGTCTGGATTTGTGTCCGATTGATGGCAATAGGCTCGCCCCCTATTACATGGGACTTAAACATAACTGGCGAAATGTGGGTGTACTATAGGTACACCTCTGTAGGAAGAGGTGCACCTATAGGACACCCACCCACCCTTCGGGAAATCAATCTGCCTAGACGTTTCCCATCTATGTTGAACACCAGTATGTTATATGGAACGAATGCCTATCTGACCTCCACAACCCAGTAACTTGGTAATACGATACCTCTTGGTAAGACTGGTTGTCAGACTTTCGGGCTTCTGACGACCCGTAACGACTGTCAAAGATCCACGAATGACAACCGGGACCAACGGCTTAACGTGCTTTCCGAGCATGGAGTCTTGGGAAATACTGGCATGTTATGTTTATGTTATGTTTGCATTTACAGAGCATGGACGTTCACAATGTCGTGCCTCATCATTTCGGCCGTGACGGCCGTGATGGCGACTGCTGCCATGTCCGGCATCGCGCTGGGATACAACTACTCACTGGCTGAGTACATCGACTTGAAAGGTTACTCCATACTTCTAGTTTAAGACACCCGTTCTGACGCCGACGCGGAAGCGACGAGCTATCAACTATTGTTTCGCACAAAAAAAAAAGAACTCAAACTCAAAGCATTTATTTCAATTAAACCATTTACATGCACTATTGAATTGTCAAATAGTCGGTCAGCTAGTCAGAAAGTTGAAGCTAGTTCATTGTTTCTCATACAAACGTACAATAGGGATAGTTCTAGCTGGCATGGCAGTGTGAACAGTCAGCGATAAACTATTAATAGTCGATAGCCTTCCTCGTCGGTAGAAGGACAGGTGCTTTTGGGCAAAAAAAACAAATACTTCACGAATAGCCAGAAGGCGTCGCGGCAACCAGCGCAGAAGATGGGGGGGCGAGCTACACAAAATTAATAGCCCATAGGCTATCAATTTGACTGCATCATTCCCGGGGTGGATAAAGTGTTCTTAGGTTTTTCCATCTGGAATTTCTCAATAGCAGCCCGGAGTCTGGATTTGTGATGGCAATAGGTTCGTCTCTTATTACATGAGACATACATAACTAGCGAAATGTGGGTGTACTACAGGTACACTTCTTTTCAAACCCTTCGGGGATTACTAGCGTGATGTTATATAAATAATAATAATACCAGCCTATTACTGTCCCACTGCAGGACAAGGGCCTCTTCTCATACACAGAAGGCACGAGCATTGATCACCACGCTTGCTCAAGAGACGGGTTGGTAATTTCAGACTTATTAATATACGTAAGTCTGAAATCACCAACCCTTCTTTCATCTTTCTTTCGTCTTTCCGTGTTTCTGAGTTTATCTTGGACGTTACTGACATCGGTGATGAAAAACATCGTGAGGAAACCTGGACTTATAGTATTAACTATAAGTCCAGGTTTCCTCAGTACATATGAATTGAAAAATTCACATTGGTACTTGCCCGGATTTGAACCCACAACCTCGAGCATGAGAGGCAAGGCCTTAACCACTGGGCCATCACGACACGCGTGATGTTATGTTATGTCTATATTAAAATAATTTATTCTCTTCCAGAGACAAACGTGTCGATATACTTGAAGCGAGGTGTGTTTGACGACGAGATTGCCGACGACTTGGAGTGGCGAAGAGCTGGACGACCGGCCGCCGGACATATCAGGGACACTGACCGTATGATCTCAAACATATTTTTTTAGCTTGCTAGTCATTTTAATACCTTAGATCAGGGCTCGGAATCCGGTTAATTTTCCAAACCAGTTTTGGTCATTGACCTCGAATTAGAAATTATTGCCGTTTAGGTTTCGGCTACCGGTATTTTAACCGGGTAATGGGAGAAACTGTTATTTTACAAATTCCAATTCTGTTGAGCGAAATTAACCGGTTTATTTGAGCTTCGACGGTATAAAAGAGTTCTACCTACTACGCTATCTCTCTTACACTACAATAACAAAGCTATCGCTCTACGCCAACGAATACGCAAATTAATGTGAAAAACGGCGGCGGTGGGTTTGCGTCAGTGTAGAACCGGTTTAGTCATGTTAGCGCGAGTTTAAAATTTATATTCGCTGTAATAACCGGTAACCTATAATAATATAATTTATGTTTAGTCGAAACCGTTTTTGTAACTAACCAGTTAATCGATGAACGGTAATATAATGGTTGTATGAACAATATTAACTGATATTTCAAAACCGGTTTCAAGCCCTGCCTTAGATTGATTGATCGAGATTCAGTGAAGTAACACGGACTGGTTGACTGGTTGTAAATGCCTGTGGCATTAAGTCCGCCTCTGTAAATTTGTGTGCTTGAAGTATTATTTTTTTTTTTTTTTTTTTTCAATTTTAATAAAAATCTTAAATTGATTAATGAAATTACTGAAAGACAACGCACAGACTATAGGTATCGCTAGGTATAGAAGCATGAAAATTTGCACAGAGTTCCTTTTGTACCGAAGGTGTACTAAAAAATATTTTTTGAAAATTTGTCCTCGAAACGGGTTAAATAAGCGCTGAAAGTACAATTTTGTTATTTTTTCGATGAACGGACGGGCGTACGGCTTTTAAATGTATATAAATCATTAAAAACTGCCTTAAAGCTTTTGAAAGCTATATTAATTATTGGGGCCAATGTAGATGTGGCCTGATGAGTATTTAACGATTCTGAAACCCGTTGTGACTGCGAGGACAAGGAACAAAAATAGAACGTGAGTTAACACTTTCGACTCCACCCACTTTTCATAGAACTCATACGCCATGTCGCCATACATATTGGAAGTGAACCCTCCGGGAGGGTTGCCGGCATTACGTTTGCGCTAAAGTGAACCATGGCGGACGGTCCACGCATTAGGTATAATTAAAACCATATATATAAGTAAAATTGTGTTTGAGGGGTCTTGTCGCTATACGTAGTTTCCAAACGAGAGCAAAAAAAAAAAAAATGCTTTGATTTTAAAACCAACGCATATACTTACAAATTAATCTTGTCAAAATATATACATCAGATTTTATTTTCACGGTTTATAATGGTGTATTCGCTAAGAATAACATACATTTAAAATGAGCCCTTCGCGAGGGGTTGTGGCATCCCATATGCGACTAGGTGAACACTCCAGGAGGGCTTCCGGCACTGAACGTGAAAAATAGGACGCCGAAACGAATCGACCTTTAATTTAAGCCCACTCACACAAGGTACTCACGGGCGATTTAGTAGTAAAAGTTACTAAAGGTTACGATTTCTTTTCAATCACCCTATTTTAAGCATAGATTTAAGAATAATGTAAAAAACCGACCAGTTGGCGATTTTTGTGAACTAGTTGCCGAATAGTCGCTGACTACAAATATAGCCGGATATTCGGTTTTCCCGACTAGTCGGTACATCTCTTAATATAACCGAGATATGCGGTAAAATTCTAGTGCGAACCGGAGCGCCAGAAGATGATGAACTCACCACGCTACGCTCTGGTCGCAGACTGGACGACTCCGTATACCAAGCCGAAGACCAAAACAAATTCGAGGGTTCCTTAATGCAGCTCACCGCGAAACCAGTCTTTCAGGGTACCACCGAACCCCATGTCACCGTTGACTTTGAGATGGCTGAAGTAAGAAATATCTTCAATTTGCTTCTGTAGGAATGGAGCGAGCCTTTTCTCCCACCAAAGTTATATGATTCATCTGCGTTAACATCAAGTAGGCTGCTTAGAGGCCCTTCGGCTGTCACTGAAAACCAGCGCTGGGGCTCTGTCTCGCATAGGGTCGCAGCATTATGCTGAGCGATGGCCGTTTTGCGTGAATGTGACGCATATTTTCCCACAAATTGTTCCTTTTTACGTAAATAAACGTATTTTTCTTTTCTTTCTTTCTAAGCATCTCAAATTCAAATAATTGGAAGATTCACATACCGCACTTTGACTTAACTTTACTCGTCTCATACGAATGGGAACTTTATTTGTATAAGATTAAGTTTCGTATTCGTATGAAACGCTTACTTGGCAAAGTAAAGCCAAAGTCTAATCTATCTATCTAAATTGCCGTCTGTGAATCTTGCCCTTAAAATATGATATTTTTCAGTTAAAAATTATAAATGAAAGGCTATTTAAAAACCAATTAAATGTCCTTTCAGGCTATTACGAAGCATTCTAAAGGCTCCTTGGATCAGTTGAAGGCAATACAAAGTCTGATTGACTCAAGGAGGGCAATGGCCACTGGTGGCACAACGGTCTCGCCATTGGTAAGAAATTTACATTTTTAAAGCATTATGGTACATATACCTATATTAAGGCGGGTCCACACCAGCGCTCGCGCCCGAACCCTGCACGCTACACGCCTCGAATGGCTATGGATGCGTCACATTATACGCACGCGCGCGAACGGTTCGTGTGCAAGGATCCACACCTGCGCAATTGAAGTTCACGCGCTCGAACCGTGCACACTTCGTGCCTCGAACGGTCTCGAACTACTGAGCACATCCGAACGAAGCACAAGCACACGGCATGCAAGCGATGTGTTCGCGAACGAGTGTTTTGACTGTCTCTTGCACGCGAACCATTCGCGAACGGCTCGCGAACATCTCCAAAGGTGTCCATACTATGTTCAGGTCTACACAGGTAACATACGTTGAAACGAACATACCATCCAAATCCGATGAATTTTATGTATCCACAATTATAGTGCAGTTCTGACATTTAAAAGGAACTTTTCAATTCTATAAATTACAAATAAATTTACATTTCACATATTGTCTACTTACAGGCTACCTACGCAGCAGGGGCGCCTCTCTTGCCATATCTTCCCTCGATTAATAACCCTAACTCACCAATGCACCCTGAGTTTCAATACAGGCGTATGATGGCACCCGGGTATAATTTCAGGCGTGATAATAATATGGAACCCGGGCCCGCGGGCCAGAGCCAACCTTTGCCGGAGCTTAGCCCCGCAAGATTAGCCGTGCCGGATCCAGGAATATTGGAGTCTAGAACTAACTGGCTAGCTCCAAAACATCCTGATTTATACATGCCAAATCAGATGACCGATTTTTTTATGATATCACCTACATACCCTCCACCAATCACTATGCGTCCCGTGACGGTAAGACCCACGGTATCAAATCGCCCCTATAATCAGGGGAGCATTTTCTTTCCATACGAACCTAGCTCAAAAAATCCGTCTCGTACACAACCGCCTCTTATGCAGCATCCTATGCAGCATCCATTGCAGCATCCTATGCAAGCTGAGCAGGAACTGATGGACAAACAACCTGATTTTTACAATGAGAAGATTTTACTAGAAGGTGACGAAATGAGGTAAATATTTAATATTTTCTATGACATTGTCAGGTACCAATAAACGTGTGTAAAGATAAGTCTAAGAACTAAAACTATTGTCCAATTTGTAGTAGGTAATAGTCGTGGAAGGGTTTTTTATCGAAATCGGTTGTTTTTTTTACTATTACTAAGCTTATGCTGTATGTGTCCCTTTATCTGTCGCAATGCTGAAACGTTTTAAATAACCATATTTGATAGAATATTTTTTTATGGCATTTAATAAAAAAGAACAACTACCATCATAAAAAAACACTTATCTAAGACTTCAGTTGTACAAATAACACTTATCTAAAACACTATGCAGCGTGGTTTTAGTAGTGCGGAACCATTTCTGCGGTGTGCGTCTATCTGGCAGGCCCCAACGAGATTTATCAACAGGTGATAGGTTTACATAAGGACATTATTTTATACCTATAGAAAATAAATAAGATATATTTTGTACCTCGACAGTTTTTGATTAAATGACGTTTCTATGAAGTGTCTTGCTAGCGGCCCCTTATGATTATTTTTATTGTTATTATACTTTCAGATCGCCCAGTAGTGCTCGGAGTTAGAAACTAGTATGTACCTTACAAATCCAAAATTTCGACTTTCTGTGAGCTATACTTTAGACGATATTCGTTACTTAGACAAACGTCCAGCCAGCGGGCTCCTTTTTTAAATACTACTCTTTTATATCATACAATAGCATTAGGAGCTTGATACTATTATGTACCTTAAAAATCCAAAATTTCGACTTCCAGTGAGCTATACTTTAGAAGATATTCGTTACTTAGACAAACGTCATGCCAGCGGGCCCCTTTTTTAAATACTACTATTTTATATCATACAATAGCTTGATACTATTATGTACCTTACAAATCCAAAATGTCGACTTCCTGTGAGCTATACTTTAGAAGATATTATACAGCTAGTGATTGGAGTCTCCTTTTAAGCAAATAAGCCTGTGTTAGGAGAATCCGCTCTTCCAATATCTTAAATACTTACAATTTACTTGTTTTATTTTTGACTCTATACAAAATGATGCTAAATGAAATAAAATTATAAAGAAAAGAGAATTAAAACTAAAAACAAAAGACGCAGCCCGTATGCAGGCATGCAAGTATGTGAGTGACAGTGAGAGTGCGTGAATGTGAGTGTGAAGTTGTGTGAATGTGAATGAATTAGTGTGTATGCGTGAGGTTCAAAGGGGTGCGGGCATTAGGTGTGGGGTTACTTTTTATTCCAGCAGCGACTCCGTGTCGTTATAGGTCAGCGGTTTTATCCAAGTAGATATATATTTTTTTAATTAATTTGTGTTCTTATTATATACATAAATCTCTTTGTTTAGTCTATTATACAGCTGAGCTGAGCGTCTGTTGTATTGTATCCGGGCGAACTTGGTTTTAGTTTTAGGAACATCCGCTATTATGTATTTTCTTCTTTTTAAGGTTATGCTGGGGTCAAAAGGAAGAGATTTGTGTTTCTTCAGCACAGTTTTAACAACTATATATAGTTTTCGCACCGAGAGTAAATCGCTAATATGATAAAGACTCTGTGTGGGATATCTAAGATTTTTGAAGTACATCATTTTTATTAGAGCCCGTTGTCCTCGCTCAAGGTCTATAAATTTTGTCTTAGCCGCACCCCCCCAAATGGAGATACAGTACACTAAGACAGACTGTACTAACACTATGTATATCTCATTGAGAAGGTTTTTGGGGGCATTTTTATTAGTGGGTCCTTTTTTTGGTACGATATACCTCAGTGTCTTGAATATCCAGCTCAGTTTTCTGATTCTGCTAGTGACCTGTTCAAGATTACCAGTGGTACCAGGATAGTCTTTGATCAACAATAACACCAAGATACTTCGTTTGTGATACTTTGACTAGTATTGGACATTGACAGTTATTTGCATCATCACACGTATGTACCTTTATGCTAAAATCTGCATTTGGTTGTGTTCTGTGTGATATACAAAAACATGTAATTAGTTTTGGCTGTGTTGAGTGTGAGCAGATTATTTTTAAGCCATCCAGCTATTTGTGTCATACCGGCTTCAGCACTTCTGGCAACATCGTGCCAGGAATTCCCGGAAAAGACTATAGCAGTGTCGTCGGCATAAGAAAACACTCTAGCATTTTTGATTTTAAGGTTGCAGAGGTCGTTGATGTAAAGTAGGAACAACGTAGGCCCTAGCACACTTCCCTGAGGAACTCCGAATGTGACATTTGCATCGTAACTAACGTGAGTTTCCACCTTAACCCTCTGTCTCCTGTTTGAAAGGTAATCCATAAACAGTTTGAGCGGAGTTTCTCTAACACCTGTCGCTTCTAATTTGTTAATGAGGATGGGAACAGAAACGGTGTCAAACGCCTTTTTTAAGTCCAGAAAGACGGTCAAACACTTGCTACCCCTATCCAGATTATCAGCCACTAGAGAGCTGAGTGCAGTAACTGCATCCTCGGTTGATACTCCCCGCCTGAATCCAAATTGCGAGCTACTTAAAATATTATATTTGTGTAGGAATTTCAAGAGCCTGTTATTTGTTAGTTTTTCTACAACTTTGGATATAGCTGGCAAGATGGATATGGGCCTGTAATTGCTGACATCCTCTCTATCATCATTCCTGTTCACAAGGGTGGGGATAGAGACCTATCCCCACCCTTGTGAACAGGAATGATGATAGATTGCTTAAGAGGCGCAGGGAAGACACCCTTTGTAAAACAAAGATTAACCAAATGGGCTATGATTGGAACTGATTTTAAGCTCATCAAGATCCTGCTCACTTCCTCGGTATCAGTATCCAGAAGAACAAACGAGTTCACTTGTGTCGATAATACATCCAATCCAAATGAGTTCAAACTATGTGGTGAAGGTTGAATTTTTTGGGCTAGCTCTTTACCAATATTTGCAAAATAATTGTTAATGAAATTTACCGATTCCGTTGAATTTGGTCTCATGTGTAGTAGTTCTGAGTTTTGACTTTTTTAATTATTTGTATAAGTTAAAGTTTTAATATTTTTCCATAACAATTTATTGTTTGTGACGGAATTAGCAAGTAGATCTCTTTCAAATTTTCTTTTTGCTTTTTTAATTAGGTTATTACAATAGTGGCGATATCGACGGTAGGTTATTTTTAAGATGTCATTAAATGAATCATTTCGGGTTTTTTTTTTGCAGTTTGTTGCGGTTCCTAATGCATCTTAATAAACCGGCAGTTATCCAAGGCTTAACGATACGCTTGCTATTGGGAACTATTTTGGTAACAGTGTTGTGATCAATAGATTCAGTTAATTTGTGTAAGAGTAAGTCAGTTAATTGATCCGGATCGTTACAAAACAGCAGCTCTGCAAGTTTATGTTCTCTAAGATATTTAAGGGCCTGTTCGAAATCAATAGATGAGGTACTTTTGTTAGCAGTTTTTTTGGTTTTTACCTTAGATAATGATAGAAAAGAAGTGAAGTGGTCGGTGATGGAAGTGTGTAGTACAGCAATAGATGCTGATACCTTCTTTTTGTCTATTTTCATCATAAAGTGGTCTAAACAGTTCGATTCGCGTGTCGGTAGAGTATGTCCAGGTAGTATGCCGTATAGCGATAACATATTTAGGTAGTTTACCCTATTCCTATATTCATTCGGGGGCTCAGTGTCTTTAGCTTTGAGATTGATGTTAATATCCCCCGCTATAATAATAGTTTGACGAGAGTTTAAAATATTGAGGTGTGTACTGAGATAATCTATGAAACAGTCTGTGTTTGTGTTTGATGGGAATAAGTACATACAAAGAAGAATATGATTAAGTATTTCCAGCTGAAGACACGATGCCTGAGCCAGACTTATTTCTTTCACTTTGGGTTTTAATGATTTTTTTACGTAAACAACTACGCCGTCATTTTGATTTAATTGTCGAGTGGTAGAAAAAGAAAGATAGTTACAAAGTTGCGAGATAGGTTTATTTGGGTGTAACCTACATTCGGTTAGAATTATGATGTCAGTTTCAAATTTAAACGTTGAAAATAAAAGAGAGAAATCATCAAAGTTGCAGAAAATGCTTCTTATGTTCTGAGAAATAATTGTCAAATCTTTTTTATCGGTATTAATATAATTGTGTAGGTCCGTGTAGGCACATTCGAATGTTCGCGCAACTTGGATATTATCGATCTCATCAAGAGTTTGTAGGGTGTCATCCATTTGTATTATATATAGGCTGAATAGACGTCGTCACAATATAAGGATTACAGCTGTTACATACGAGTGTGTTAAGACCGTTACAAAACATGGTGAGGTGATTAGAGTTCAGATGCTGGGTTTTTATTATTTTTGTAGTACAGAATATGTTTGTGTGTGTGTGAGTATCAGGTGTGTAAATGAAAGGAATTATAATTATACATGCAAAAAGAAAATATGATAACAAGTAGTAAATTAAGAAATTACCCAAACCTAATGATTCCCTTATCAGAAAAAATATTAGATAACATATAGTGAACAAAGCTATTGTGATAAAAAGGAGTAGTATACGTATATATAATATATATAAGTATACTTATTTAATGTATTATTTACAGCAAAGACGATAACAGGAACATGCCAAAGATCCCGGGGATGAAGTCGCCCGAAGAGGAATATGAGGACGAAATAAAAGGTCTCCCAGTTCGTAAGCGTAGGAGTATCATAGTCAGTACATTAGGCGGAGGAGGAAAAAATCCTACAGAAAGGAATATTATTCAACACGTTGGCAATAAAAGTACAAGGAACAGTGATTATTTAAGTTCCGTCAAAAATATTTTTACGACTACCATTCGAACACTTGAAAACGATATGGATACCAACTACGAGAGTCACTTAATAGTTGAGAAGAACCGAAGTGTTCTTGAAGAAAGTAACGATTCACAAATCGGTACTAAAATATCCAACAAAAACAATACAAATCAACAGATGGATATTAATGAAAAACGCAAATCAAATCTGGTAAATCAAGTTGAAATTATCCGTAAACATGACCCAAGTGAGGGCAAAAACGAGAAATCATTGCTCGACTATTTATTTACGTTAATAGGAAGCAAAGAAACAAGTCTAGTGGCAGAAACAACGTCAGAAGCCAATGTAATTAAAAGTACTGCTGAAAAGATCACAATTAAGACAAGAAGAAAGTCGTTTGAAAGTAAAATAGTCTCTAGTAAATATGTACCAAAAAATGCAGCCATAAAATTAGAAAAGAAACAGCCGTTTAGCAGCCAAGAAATATTAAATAGTATCATCAGCGTAGGCTTAAATGCTGCAGGGTTGTGAGAAAACCAGGTACTTCAACATTCGTTCAGGCTACCCTCAACGAGTGAATGTGGCATGTTATTTCATGTTTATTTTTTATTTTTTATTGTGACTGTTTTTTGTCGAATATAATAATGTCGCGTCTTGTGTTATTAAAATGTAATAGCTCCCTTCAGTATTTTTTTCTGATCGACCCGATGAAGGATTATTAGCTTAATTGATTGCAAAACAAGTTACCTACCTTACTTCTCTGTTAAAAACCTATTTTTATCCCCATGATAAACCGAAGCGCAAAATAAACATACGTTTTTTTTTAAATAGGTATCAGGCATATTTAAAATATTTGAATACTGGTAGTCAGCTGCATCCGGTTAGACTGGAAGCCGACCCCAATATAGTTGGGAAAAGGCTAGGCAGATGATTTTTAAAAGAATTATAAAGAAGATTTTCTTTATACCGAGAGCAATAAACGAAAAATGCGGGTGCCACATGATATGTAACTTTGCGTACTAGATACCACTTAACTCTAAGAGTCTCTCGTAGAGCATTAGAAAATGATGAACATATACTAGAGAAGCTCTAACGTAAAAACAAGATGGGCAACGCTATCACGAACATACTCCACCAAATTCAATTACGCAAGCTGAATTGGAAAAATTGAACTTTCTGATAGTCAGTCATCAAAGCGATATTCCTTCACATTCGCGTCTGTTCCGCAGTGTCCATTAAACGCATTGTATTGTCGCTCCAACAACGGGTATGCGGGAATTAATGCATTTCTGTTACCATGATGCTACGTCCTACTGTTTGTACACGTATACTGTGGGTAAATAAACTCCGCTCAACACTTTAGATAGCTCTGTTATAGTGCAGTAGTGTTGGTATCTTTCGCTGTTGATGAAACATAAACGATATTGTTTGTGATCGTTCAACGATGTCCCAATTAAAACATAAATGGAAAACGAATGTTTGACTAGCATTTTTGCTAATTACAAATTGTGTGCAATAAATTCGTAGTACCTACGAAGTTACGTTTGGTCTTAATTACCTCGTTTCTCCAAGATCAAATGGGTCTGTTTTAGTTAAACATCAAGGGAAAGTGTATGTTTCATAGGTTGTATTTTCACAGACTCTTAAAACCGTTTTATGATATTGACTTGTGTGGATTTTACCCAATATTTGTTTGCGTAAACGCATCAATCTGCCTAGCTATGTTGGGGTCGGCTTTCAGTCTAACCGGACGCAGCAGAATACCGGTATTTTACATGGAGCAACTGCCTATCTGACCTCCACAACCCAGTAACAGGGTAATACGATACCCCTTGGTAAGACTGGTTGTCAGACTTTCGGGCTTCTGATGACCCGTAACGAATGTCAAAGATCCACGAAGGAGTTTCGGTATGTAAAAATGGTCGCCCATCGACAGACCAACCCCGACAAGCGTAGCTTAACCTGACGGATCGACCCGTGCGGCAGTTATTACTTAGCCACGAGCTCCTCATATTTGCGTAAACGCATGTAGGAGAATATTAGGCGATCCCACAACGCAGTTTAGGCGGGCGATAAATTATGAGTTATAAGTACCGTTATTCAAGAAAATATTATTTCACGATGAAACTCCTGATAGTATCTTGGATCTCTGGGAGATACGGCGCGGGAAAATCTTTATGTCCCGAAGTTACTGCGCGCCCAACCGATAAACTTTCTCTCCGACAATTTGCGAATTCAAGGAGCAGAAATTTCACGAAAAAGGGACGTTACCTAATTATTATCTCCACCGGAGTACGATGATGGCATTATGTTTAATTCGTCTGGATTCAACCGCTTATGTTTTCAATATTGGAACAAAATTGATAATTATTAACGCCTTGGAAGAGAGATTTTTTTGAATTATTCGCAGATGAGGATGCGAAGAGTTAATTGATATTTTCTCTCAATATTCATTAATTCATTATAATTGGTAATAAATAATATTTTTGTTTAATACCTTTCTTTGGTACATTACAGAACTCATCCATAGATATATGGTCAAACCTGTTGGGAACAAGAACTAGGTATATGCAAATAGCGTATTACAGTAAAGAATCATTAAATTTGACCCTAACTCTCCTCGTTTATGACACAAAAAGGTACAAAAATATAAAGTTATTAATTCAGAAAATTGTCTCAATTAAGCTGAAACGGAATAAACAAACTAAGCAAAACGAGCTATTTGCTTGGAAGTGCAAACGACGGTAATTACCGGTTTACGGCGGCTTATCTACCGACAGCGATGAGACACGCCTCCGTTATCAACGTCGCGCCAAACGCTGAAGAAAGGTAAGCTGCTTGTCAAAACAACAAGTTCGACAAAACTCACGGAAATCTACCGAAATATCACGGGAACTTATCTGCTGACACAGTACATTGTTACGTCAGTTATAGATTTTGACTCGATTGCCTCTCAAGGAAAATAATTATGATTGAAAGTTTATGCGTAGCACGCTCGTAAAACACTCATAAAACACTCGTAGCACTCGCGTAGCACAGGCGTAGCACACGCGTATCACACGTAGCATATTACTCGGTATTGGTATCGCGTACTATGCTAATTTCGAAATTTTTCTTGAACTTCGAATAATTCAAAGTAAATAGAAGAAGAGGGATGATGACAAAATTTTTTTTTTAGTCCGTCATTAATATTATAAAAAAATATTGGACACGTATTTTTTCTTTTTATACGTAATCTAAAGATTACGGCGATACATTGAGTAAAAATGTGCTATGACGTCACGAGTATGTAGATTTTATAATTACTAGTGACGTAGCGACTCCCACTCCCCAACTTAAAATGCGTTTTATCTAAGTAATGTTTTATTACTATGATAAAGCAAAAAATACGTGTCTAATATATTTTTATTATCTGACTGACGGATTAATTAGAATTTCTGTTCTTTTTCCCAGGCATCATCCCAAACTCAAACTCAAAGCATTTATTTCAATTAAACCATTTACAGGCACTTTTGAATTGTCAAGGAATCGGTCAGTCAGAAATATGAAGCTAGTTGCCCATTCCAAAGCGTAATAGGTACTATGGAGAAGAACGGGCAAGAACCTCCACGGATACTCTTTTAAATTATATATTATATTGTATCATATTGGATGTTTATCCCCATAATTCTATACTTTAAATCAAACTTTTTCTACGAACTTAAATAATTCTTAATCTTCGAATAATTCAAAGTAGAGAGAAGAAGTATGAGAAGACATAATTAAAACGGTACATACTATACAAACCCAGCACTACAAAATGTGGCTCTAAAATAGTACCTATTATTAGTAGTGTAACTATTTTATTTCTTTTTTTTCCTGTGGCAACACTACAGCTAACAGCTGATTTGTATTTGCTCTTGTAATTTTAATCTTAAATATTAAATTTCTTTGTTTTTATAGCCTATTTCCAATTACTCATCTAGTAAATAGGATAATATTGTGTTTGTTATATTAGATTCACATACCGAGTGTAAATTAAGTGTAAATATTTCAATTGAATCGGTGACAGTTACCGGCACAAGTGAATTTTGCATTGTCATCTTGATAACAGGTACAATTCTTTATATTTTACTTGCTGTTCGTTTGTTTACGTACTATAATTTCACCAGCAGTTACATAGTTCACTTTTAATAAGGCTAATTATTGATGCCAATGACCTTTAAACGTAAACATAACCTTAGTTTGGTTTGGTGACAGAACTTCTTTATTTACATCTAAATTTCATTATTTCCTTTTAAACTAATAATCTCTTAAACTACTGCCACAACTATATTCTCTCTTCCAATTTCTTGTCGCTTCCTTATTATACTTATTAAGTTATAATCATGATTATGACTCGCAGCGCCCGTGCTCGCCTCGAAGAGTCCAAACTCAATCAGGCTTTGAGCGAATTAAAGGCTTCAAAGGAGTCCTGTGACCAACTAAATAAGGAAATAGATGACAATGAAAGGGTGCTATTTGATGCCCATGAAAAGAATAGGAAGTTGAAAATTGAAATGGCTCAGATATATACTCGATACACTGATGCCATAGAAGAACGGGATGGACTTCAACTTGTTGTGGACGGGTTCAGCCAGTGTAGCATAGAGTATGAACAAGCTCTTAGTCACAAATATTTATTACAACAGCAGCTACATGAGGCTCAAAGTCAAATAACAGAACTTCAGACTACAAACCATAACATCACCACCTCGCTGAATCAAAGTCT
Organism: Agrochola macilenta; assembly: GCA_916701695.1. Lineage (NCBI taxonomy): Eukaryota > Metazoa > Arthropoda > Insecta > Lepidoptera > Noctuidae > Agrochola > Agrochola macilenta. The sequence continues at coordinate 15,956,004 of OU753562.1, forward strand.
GTTCAATGAGTTGATGCCTATCGCCCCGTCAATGGTTTCTGCCATAAACCCCTCTTACACTAAAGATTTAACAGGTAATGAGGATTCAAAGTCATGTCATTCAGTGAGGGTAGTCACCAGTAAAAACAAACTTAAAAAATACATTAAAATTAATAAATACATTGTTAAAACACAAAAAATGGTAAAAAGACAAAAGTTCTTTATTAAAAATGTTAAACTTAATAGAGAAAGGCTAAATTTACTAAAACAATTAGATAGGTATTCTTTTAATTTGGAACAAAGTACTAGGAAATACAACATTGACACAGAGTACTTGCAATCAGAACTTAACCATTTACAGGAGAAACTTAGTTCAATGACTAATAAATATAATACCTCTGAACATCTAATGAGGGAATATGTTTTGGCAATGAATGAGCTGGTAAACTCACAAACAAACAACTGTGAGCAGTGTCAAACAACATCCAATGTACTTACACCGGACCATTCATTGACAACATGCGATACCACCTTACCGCAGTCATGTGTTAATGTGATATTTCCTGCTATCAATAGTTTAAATACAAAATCCAAACAAATTGTAAAAAATGATTTAGTATTATTTTGCGATGAGATTGGAAAGGACTTAGGCCCCTTGTTGACAGATGAATATCCAGGACACTCCATAATAAATTACTGTATGCCTGGTTGTTCTTTATTTGACATTATGAAAGAAATTATTAAATGTAATTTTAACCAGAACACTACATTATTAATTTTTATGGGTAATAGGGGAAATGTGAACAAAGGAGAATTGCTCCAATATTATAGAACCATGTGTAATCTTACTTTAAGAAAAATTGTGTTGTTTACATTCCCTTACAGTAACAGTTTGCCACAGGAAGAAAATAGCTTAAGATTTGAAATAAATATGGCATTGCATAATTGGACATTAAATAATAATCTGTTCCATCTAGTTGATACTAACAATTATGTTGGTAATAATTTGCATTTGACAAGAGATAGATATAATGTTGTTATGTACTATCTTTCTACCTATTATAAAAGACAGATAGCTGTGTCGCTATCATATTTTTTTTCTATTTCAGCCAAAAATTTGGCTAAACAACTTGCTTCTTTTGAGCAATGCAATGACTTTTTAAATAATTCTGCCAAAAATTTGGCAACAAGTATTGACATTAATTATCATTTAAATTAGAAATTAGGACAATAGAGGAAACCTCTTGCTTAATCAATGAAGAAAATTTAAATACTGGTTTATATCATCAAAATGTTACAAAAAGTTCTTCTTTAATATCTCACCCATCAAATTGTTGTAATCTAAATAAATGTAATAATAATACTCTAAAAATTGTTCATCAAAATATACAGGGTGTGATAGGTAAGGAATTAGAATTGGAGCTGTTCATGAACTGTAGTTATATTGATATCCTATGTGTAACTGAACATTGGTTGAAAGTCCACCAGTTCATGTTCAGCTTTAACAACCACCAGGTTGCCAGCTCATTCAGCAGAGTTAATTTGATACGTGGTGGCTCTCTAATAATTATTCGTAATAATATGAAATTTAAAGAACGTAAGGATATTGTGAGCCTCTCTGTTGAGCGAGTTATTGAAATAGCTTGCATTGAGCTTGAGCAGTTCATTGTAATGAGCGTGTACAGGCCCCCATGTGCTTCATATGATATTTTTGAGAAATATATGGAAGAAGTATTATTAAAGACTTCTAACAGTAATAAAACAGTTGTAGTCTGTGGAGATTTCAACATTAATATACTGGAAAAATCTGCTGTAGTAAATAAATTTGTAACTTTATTAAAGTCATATAATTTGTATAATACATTCTTTGAGCCGACTAGAATAACTGCCACTAGTGCTACCTGTATTGACAATATTTTTACAAACTTAAGACCTTCTAGCCATTTAATTATAAATGAGTTGGACTCTGATCACTGTGGCCAGTTAGTCACTTTCCCTCAGAAAACAGTCAGAGCTCAAAGAAAACTTGTGAGTTTTGTTCCTGTAAATAAAAGTCGCTTAGGACATTTTAAAAATAATTTAATGGAAAAGCTACCGGGTTTGCCTTATCATAACGACCCGGACCAAGCGTATGCTTCATTATTTAACCTCATCAATTGTGAGTTTAGGAAGGTTTTCACCGCAAAAACATTGCCTGTTTTTGACCGCGTTATATTTAGTGATTGGGCAACACCAGGTATTTACAAAAGTAGGCAGAGGTTATTTGAATTGTATCATGAAAAAACATATAACCATGATGAAACTTTTAAAGAATTTGTTAAGAAATATTCTAAAACTTTTAAAAGAGCTTGTTCCTCAGCAAAAGCCATACACATTAAAAATAAAATAAAATCTTCTGGAAATAAAATTAAAACAACTTGGAATATTATTAATTCAGAAACGGGAAGAACGACAGTACGGAATCGTGACTTCCATCTAAAAATCAATAATGTAGATATTAAGGCAGACGTGGAGGTGGCAACTGAGTTTGAAAATTTCTTCACTAATATTCCCATTTTAACAACCAAAACTCTGTCATTGTCGTCCTCCACTTCTGCTTACTCAATACTTAAAGAATGTGTACCAGAATGTGACAAACTTTTTGAATTTACAATTATTACTGCTAAAGACATTATAGAATCTTTTAATAAACTTGATGTAAAAAAAACTGCTGACCTTTGGGGATTATCAGTACATACCATGTCTTCAATAATTGATGTTATTTCACCCTTTTTAGCAATCGTTTTTAACTCTTGTATTGCATCTGGTGTATTTCCTGATTTGATGAAACTTAGCAAAGTGATTCCACTGTTCAAATCTGGCAGCACAACTGATCCCACAAATTTTCGGCCTATTTCGATATTACCTACATTGAGTAAAATCTTTGAAAAATTAATTTTAAAACAAATGTTAGGACATTTCAATGCACATAATTTACTTCATTTGAAACAGTTTGGTTTTACAAAGGGTCGTTCAACTACAGACGCGGGCGTGGAATTACTGAAGAGCATATTCGAGGCCTGGGAGAATTCGCAAGATGCTCTTGGCATTTTCTGCGACTTGTCCAAGGCCTTCGATTGCGTACATCATGATACTCTTATCAGGAAACTGTACCATTATGGCATGAGGGACAAGGCTCTTGACCTTCTGACTTCTTATCTGAATAACAGAATTCAGAGGGTCGATGTTAATGGCAAGAGATCTGCAGGATCTGCGGTCACCATAGGCGTTCCGCAGGGTTCAATTCTAGGTCCTTTCTTATTTCTAATTTACATAAATGACTTACCTTACTACATAAGGGATAATCACAAGATCGTATTATTCGCAGATGACACTTCCCTCATTTTTAAAATCAAACGTCAGTTAGTTAACTTTGAACAAGTCAACGATGCACTCTCTAAAGTTGTGCATTGGTTTAATGTAAATAATCTTCTCTTGAACGAAAAAAAGACTAAACTCATTAAATTTTCAACGCCAAATGTCAGGCAGCTAACTACCAATGTTCAAGTTAATGGAATAGAGTTGGACCCTGTTGAGTCAACAGTTTTTCTTGGAATAACTATTGACGGTAAATTACAATGGGGCCCACACATAGAAAAATTGTCAGGAAGGCTTAGTTCGGCCGCCTATGCTGTTAAAAAAATTAGACAGATAACTGACGTAGATACAGCCAGAATTGTTTATTTTAGTTACTTTCATAGTCTTATGTCATATGGAATTCTTCTTTGGGGAACCGGTGCGGACATTAATACTATCTTTGTTCTACAGAAAAGGGCTGTTCGAGCCATTTACAACCTAGGTCCAAGAGATTCCCTTCGAGAGAAATTCAGAGAAATAAATATTCTGACTGTAGCCTCACAATATATTTTTGAAAACCTATTGTATGTACACAAAAATATATCAAATTTTAAGAAAATGTCCGATATTCATAGTTTAAATACCAGGAATAAACACAACCTTGCTGTACATCGCACACGTCTCCACAGAGTAAGCAACTCGTTCATGGGTCAATGTATACGCTTTTACAACAAACTTCCCATTGACATTCGAAACTTACCCATTAAACGATTTAAAAACTGTATTAAAACCAAACTTTGTAAAAAAGGGTACTATAAAATTTCAGATTATTTAGAAGATAAAAAAGCTTGGGATTGAGCTGCTCGCTCTGCTAAGCCTTGTGAAAACCATAAAACTTGACATTTTAATTATTCATCACAATAAACCAGTTTTATATACACATTGACATTGTTGAAAATTATGTTCAAAATGACACGATTACTTTGTAAAGTATTATATTATTTTAATTATTGTGAATGTGAGGACTATGTGGATATTTTTATTTTCCCTTTTCATTTCTTTGTTTCTTTCTCAGTTTTAATGATGGTCTGGCAGTTTGAGTAGTTGATGCGGCCTACCCAAATATCCTTTCCTTGGTATTGTTCGTCGAGTTGAGCTCCTTAAGTTCTGAGTTGAGCTCCACGATTACTGACAAATGCTTGCACTGACTGGACAGGTCCACTCAAATCTGTGTGGTTCTTTCCTCAAAAGACCATTTCAGACACTAATCTACATGGTCCTCACATGACTTGACCAAGATTATGTCTGGACTTTAAAAGAGACTGTGACCTCTGAGTTTGTTTCGGCCTTTCTTCTCAGAGTAGTCAGATAGGAAACACCGACCTCACCAAGCTTATTTTTAATATTTTTTTATATGACGTGTAAAAGTGATTCCGATATCCTATTTACAGAATAAACAATTTCATTTCATTTCATTTATAAAACATCCATCTACGTATACGTTGCCAATTCCCTATAAAAACCTCTGCCAGCCTACATTCTATTCAAGCTGAGCACTTACGAGTGTTTAATTAGAGGATCCACGTTGTGAAGCACTTAAAACTTTTACAAGTTTCTAAAACGTGCGCCAAGTGCTACCTACATGTATAGGTCTGTTGCTAGGCATGTATATAATTGACGCCGACAGATGGGTCCCTTTTCCATGGATCTCTAATCGCCTCGATTCCTAGAGATTCCTGGAAAAGGGACCCAGCACGTAAGAAGGACCATATTTTGGAAATTTGGTGCCCAATGAACTTTTCACTTTCTTTTTTCTTTACATACTTGTACATAATATACATATACCTACCTACCTTTTGGAAGGGGCGACTAGAATCAATTCTATTTTTTTGTAAATTTGACGTTCATAAGTGCCTTTTATGTGCCTTATTGAAATAAATTGTTTGACTTTGACTATAATTATATTTTAGTGTTAGAAAATAATAAAGAGCCTCGACCAACACCTAAGGAGGCTCTCGTTGGGCAGCTGGATCAAGGGCTTGATTCAGAAAGCGGTACTCCTGGACACGGCTCGCATTGTCAGGAGGTTCCTCTCTCTGGAGCCCTGACCGCCGGTAGCTTGGACCCTGTTCCCGATACCGGTGGGCTACTATTTTTTATATTTTTAAATGTTTTAATTTTTTTTTATCTTCTAATATTTTAAAATGTAATTTATAAGTATTTTAAATGAAATAAAGGAAAAAATAATAATAATAATTTATTTGTTCAAAAATATACAGACATAAATAATATCGTGATAAAACATTTAGATAGATAGATAGAATATTCTTTATTATGTACACCATAAAAAATACAGATAAAAATGTAGACATTTTACATAGGGTGACACAATGGGCGGTCTTATCGCTAAAAGCGATCTTTTACAGACAACCTTTGGATGGATTAAAGGGAGAAGGAGAGACAACAAACACACACTTAATTCTATGATCAGATATTGAAACATCTGTGTCCGAACTAGATTGTATATTATTTAAGATTTGTGAATAACCGTTATATGTTAACAACATTTGTTGTATGTTTACATAATACCTTAACCTAGGTTAAGCTTTCGGACGAACTCGTAACCCTGGCAGGCATTGGCCCTTACGGAATTCTGAACCCCCTGCGTTGAAATTTTACGTCGGTTATTAAAAAAAAACAAACAGCTGCTCCATACATTTTGACCGCGTAGGTATCTATGAAAAAGCAGATTTTTTCGAAACATTTAAACACAGGGGGGTTCAGAATCATGTACTGAATCCATGGTAGCCGGTTTCGCGTCGATGTCCCTGACACCCTGTATAGAGACAATTTTTTTGTTTAAGACAAGCCGACTTTTAACGTTTGCCTCTTGTCAGCGCCTTAAGTGTGCCTTCAGCATAAAGTTATACTAAACTTATACATAAAGTTATAACTGAATGTAAACTACTGTGTGTTCATAGCTTAATGTGTGTAGTAAGAGCAAACAGAGGGGCTTTTAGTATTTAACTCTTGTTTATGCTGCCTTTATAACGACTTTTTAAGATGGTGCTATCCTAACTAATACGAGTATTTTAAATGCGAAAGTGAGTTTGTTTGTTTGTTACACTTTCACGCTAAAACTGCTGAACGGATTTTAATAAAATTCGGCACCTGGGTATACCATGATCTGGATTAGCACATAAAGTATTTTTTATCCCGATATTCTCACGGGATCGAGACTTATGCGGTTGAAAACACGGGGCGCAGCTAGTTCACTATACATTTAATATACCAGTGTTGAGGCTATTTAGACTAAAACCTAGAAGAAATCTGAGGAGCAACGAATGCGCATCGAAAATGTCTAAATTGGTGTTTTCATCTTTTCGTGTGGTTAGTGACTAACCTGGTGTTAGAGTTTTAAAGCCGCCCATGGGCCTCTGACTTGGCTTCACATGCCGTGGAGAAATACGAGTATCTCTCAGGCATGCCGGTTTCCGCACGATGTTTTCCTTCACCGTTTTTGAAGCAAGTGATAATTATACCATACGCACATGAATCCGAAAAGTTAGAGGTGCGTGCTTTGGGTTCAAACTCGAGACCTATGACTTGACGGTCATACAACTAGGCTATCATTTAGGGTTCTCTACTATTATTTAAAATCTTGATTTACACATTTTTTATATATTTGCCTACACTGGGACCCACAAAGACGTCATCCCTGCTTCATAAATTAGTACGAATTTTTGGTACTTACCAAAATTGTCTTGCAAGGAAATAAAAAAGTTAATTAACAGACAAAACATCAAAAGCCTTCAAAGATCTTCCCACTCCGCAGATTCAATTTTTTCCACCACTTAATGTTTTTCTATTATTCATATAATTCAGAATTATTATCTCAAATCCAAAGTCCGAACGCATGTGTCTCTATAAACATAAAATTAAAACTAGTTTTCGCCCACGTGGATGTCGGAAAATATCCCACGGAAACATTACCGGGATCAAAAGTACCCTAATGTGTCAATCCAAGTTATAAACTATCTGTGTGCCAAATTACATCCAAATTCGATCAGCCGTTTTTGCGCCAATCCGGAACATACATCCAAACAATAGACATACAATTTTTTTTTGTTTATATTTTAGTATAATGTATAAATACAGATGTAGGAGCTCGTGGCTAAGTAATAACAGCCGCAAGTGTCGATGTCGATCCATCAGGTAAAGCTACACTTGCCGGGGTTGGTCAGTGGATGGGTGACCATCTTAAGGTGAATAGTAGGCTCACTGACCTTGTGCATGTGGGCGGAGCTAAACGCCCTACCCCTGGAATACGAAAAATGCGCGCGGTGGCGCGCTACACTAAAACGACGGTCAAAGAATATGCAGAGGCGCAGACATGCGCACGTAGGTCGGTATTTTCACCTACGATTAATTACGGAATGGTGGATGCAAGGCTGATATTTGTACTGATAGATCAGGACGTGAAACCCGTTTTGAAAAACCGGTTAATATTGTTCATAAACCGTTATAATACCGTTCATTGATTAACCAGTTAATTACAAAAACGGTTTTGACTAAACCTAAATAATTTTCAAGTCAAGTCAAGTGTCGCCCCCCCTGCCAGCTAAATGGTTGTACTTTGATTTGTTGAAAAATTCACGATTCAAATTCATATAACGAAGTTAAAAGGAAAACTATCACAGCTAAGTAGGCTTTACAGGTTAACGAGTAATAGTCAACCAATATAAATTTGCAGTTTGAAAATCATGATCTCCCATACATTCCGTAGGGAGAACATGTTTTTCAACTACAATGTTAAGTTTGTTCTTAGGATAAATTCATCCCAACTACGGAACCCTTCATTACGTGGTCCGACACGCACTTGGCCGGTTTTTGATGTGTAGCATCTTTCCGCTCGGTTTCCTGCAATTTAAATCTAAATCTAAATAATCAAATCTGTAGTAGTGATTTCGTGAAAAGGGACGGAAGTGTTTAACAGGAAGCCGGGCGCGCTATTTGATTTGACCAATGATCGCGCGTGGTGCTAGAGTTAGTAGTCAGAAACGACCTTGACGAGGCGGGGCACCCCTTTAATGATGCTTATTACCAAGGTGAGATGTCAGATGTTACATAGCATAGGCAACTACTGTAAGGCTTGTTTTTGTTTTCCCAATTGTTAGCTCGTATGAAAATAGTTATTTATGCTACAAGCGCGGAAATCATCTTACGCACGTGTATCATACAACGTTTTACTATGCATTGTGCGAGGAAAAAAAAAAGCGAGCGAGAGGGCCGGGCGAGCGCGGCTCGCACTGCAAATCGAGTTGTGTGCAAAATTCGTTTGGAATATTTCTATCTCTGTTTGACAAAACAATGCGGGCGCGTGTGTAGGTACTTGCCATTCATTCATAACGAGTCGACAGCATTTATATTTATTATTAGAAATTAGGTATGTTTATTATTTGCTTTATTTTTGTTGACTACTATGGGGAATCGTTAGTGAATGTACAGATTAGTAATGCGTTTTTTGGAAATTTCTTTACCATGCCGAGATCTCAACCTATTAGGATATTTCGACTAATCTCGAGATTTAGGCCTTGTAGAGAAAATCTAGCTAGTAGATAATTTGTTCATACAAATACGGGCAGGTACCCATACATTGTTGTCGAGCATGGCCTTCCGCCTTGGGGGAAATTCGGCCGACGCACGGCGCTAGAGTAGAGTATTCACACGCACGTCGCGTAAATATAAATTATCGGGATATTTATTATTATTATTGTCTTTATTTATTTTAAGCCTATTTAAGTTTATTTATTTCGTTTAGGGTGGTCTCAACTTAAAAAAAATAATGCTTTTTCTGTATTACTCGTATTTCAGTACCTATGACTTTTACTAAACTTCAAATACTGTTATTACTATGTAATGAATACAAGTCAAATAATAAAAGTGTTAGCGCACATTAGCACGGACGTGAAAATATCGCAGCGATTTTTTTTATGTACTGGATTTTCTACGCTTTGCTTCGCGCCGAGAGTTGAAAATCCAACAGTGTGTTTTTCAACGCGCTGGAACGAGAGTGCGGCCTAGCACGTTGCATTCTCAACGCTCGGCTAAACACCGAAAGTTGAAAATCCAGTGCGCGATAAAATCCCACCGTGATATTATTACGTCCGTGCGAATGTGGGCTTTGAAAAGTACCAATTAGTAAAAGACAAATATTCCTATAATTTATATTTACGCGATGTCCGTAAATTGGCTTATTCCACAAATCCCCCCTGAAAATCCCCCTTAGGGGGAAAAAAGGAATCAATAAAAAAAAAGTGTGGAATTCCCCTCTGATAATCCCCCCTAGGGGGAAAACTGGAATCGAAAAAATTACTAATTCCACAGTTCCCCCCTGAAAATGTCCCTGAGGGGGAAAACTGGACTATAAAAAAAAAAGTCTCGAATTCCCCCCTGATAATCCCCCTTACGGGGGAAAACTGGAATCCGAAAACACCAACGTCCAGAAATCCCCTCTGAGATTCTTAAAATTTAGGACTGCTTCTGCTACCGGCGCTGGGCGCCGATTTGTTCGCCGGGAAAAAGTGGAATAACTCAAAATGAAAAGGGGACTTTCTGGATTCTTTTTACATTAGGGTTCAGTTTTCCCCCTTGAGGGGGATTCTCTCAGGGGGAAAAGTGGAATAAGCCCGTAAATTCAGATAAATAACATCTTTCCGAGCTAAGAATAATAAAAAACAAGGATTTTGATTATCCATTTATTGATTATGTTCTTACTTCAGAGATATTGATAAAGGTATTCATCATTAAAAAAAATATGAGTCGTAACGTCATAAAGTCGTGTAGGGTGACCATAATACTCGACCTCATTCAAATTACAAAAAAATACTATTATTTATGGTAATAAGAATGCATAGTGTCAAAGATCCACACTAAACACGCGGATTTAAAAAAATTGCCTGTTACCATAGGTAATCTGCAGTAGATACAAACGATTATAATCAACCGTAATTTTTATTATATACTCGTAAATAATATTAAAATCCCATCCAGCAAAGTAAATGCGACACAATACGAAATGTATTGGTACTCAGCTCGATGCAGAATGTTTATGTAGGTACTAGGTATGTGCTACAGCCAAATAAAATCTCAAGATACCTTTGCTTATATCGTAGGTATAATTTGAGGTTTTACTGCTCTTCTTTACATGTACTGTATTATCATCAGTGATCACTCGCTTAGGCTCTTTAGACGCATAAAGTTAGGCGCCTATCGATTAATATTAGTGGTGAAACGGATACTCGTTTGTCTGGATACGGATGTAAACTCATATACAAAATATACGTACCCCTAATATAAAAACCAGACCAAGTAATTTTTTTTTTTTTTTCGTGGTTTGAGTTAAAAGTATGTAAACAATTAGTAGCTAAGAAGGTAAATAGGTACCTAACTTATATAATTGGGTAACTTGTTGTGAGATACATCCCCAACGTTCGGAGTCCATTAAAACGATACACACGACGAAAACTTTGAAAATTTTCGCAGCCTATATCTTGGATTTACATTTTGACCACACTATCGGCTTTAGCATTCGAGAAAACTATGAAAACGACACCCATGACGAAAATATTTGAAAATGTTCGCAGCCGCCATCTTGGATTTACATTTTGATCTCACGATCGGGTTTAGCATCCAAAAAAACTATGAAAATGATACCCATGACGAAAATATTTGAAAATGTTCGCAGCCGCCATCTTGGATTTACATTTTGACCTCACTATCGGCTTTATCATCCGAGAAAACTATGAAAACGATACCCATGATAAAAATATTTGAAAATGTTCGCAGCCGCCATCTTGGATTTACATTTTGACCTCACTATCGGGTTTAGCATCCGAAAAAACTACGAAAACGATACCCAAGACGAAAATATTTGAAAATGTTCGCAGCCGCCATCTTGGATTTACATTTTGACCTCACTATCGGCTTTATCATCCGAGAAAACTATGAAAACGACACCCATGACGAAAATATTTGAAATTTCCTCAGCCGCCATCTTGGATTTACATTTTTACCTCACTATCGGCTTTATCATCCGAGAAAACTATGAAAACGACACCCATGACGAAAATATTTGAAATTTCCTCAGCCGCCATCTTGGATTTACATTTTGACCTCACTATCGGGTTTAGCATCCGAAAAAAATTATGAAAACGATAGCCATGACGAAAATATTTGAAAATGTTCGCAGCCGCCATCTTGGATTTACATTTTGACCTCACTATCGGGTTTAGCATCCGAAAAAACTATGAAAACGATACCCATGACGAAAATATTTGAAAATGTTCGCAGCCGCCATCTTGGATTTACATTTTGACCTCACTATCGGCTTTAGTATCCGAAAAAACTATGAAAACGACACCCATGACGAAAATATTTGAAAATGTCCGCAGCCGCCATTTTAGAATTTCATTTTGACATCACTATCGACTTCCGCACCTTCGAAAACCAAGAAAACGATACCCATGATGAAAAATTAGAAAATTTTCTAATAAAAATAAAATAGTGTCAGAAATATTAAAATACAATTTAGCAAACAAATAAGTTCGCACGTACAGCACAGTAAAGTACCTAATCGTCTATACTGACAAAATATACCCCGAACGAATTCCAACCAAGCACGTTGAGCTAGCGATATACACCTACAGTGAGCAGTGCGACCACGCACACATTGACAATTATTGCTGGACGCGATAGCACTACTAGCTATCGAAAATGTATGATAAATTGGATATGTTCCGTAATTCCAAAAATTATGAATGAAAACTAAATGTTTTTCCATTTTTTCGGTCATCTTTGACTTAGTGGTCGCAAGCGTTACTGCTGAGCATGAGGTACTGGGTTCGATTCCCGGGTCAGGCAGTGTTATAAATTGCATTTTTCTAAAATTGCTCAATAGCAGCCGAGTCCTGATTTGTCCCTGGTTGATGGTAATGGGTTCGCCCCCTATAACATGGAACTTTTAAACATAACTGGCGAAATGTGGGTGTACTATAGGTACACCTCTGCCTAACCCTTCGGGGAATACAGGCGTGATGTTATGTTGTTATATTTTATATATACATTTATTTGTTTTTATTGTAAATTGTCAATGAAAATTAAAAGAAGTATTAATAATTGCACATAAAAAAATAGTCAACAATAAACCGCCTACGCGCACAATCGGTTTGGACTCTCTGCAGCGAGCTAGTCTATAAACGCACACTAATACAATAAGTTCGTAAACATTAGCACTAACACATATGTATGCGCATAGTCGGTCGATAGCCGGAGCGGAGCAACGAGCGACACAGCCGTCCCGTCTCAGTGCTAACGCACGACTGCCGCCCGCGCCCGCACAGAGCCCCTCTGAACCTCTATCTCTAGATGGGGATATTTTCTTTGTAAATATTGATTGATTTGCACAAAAAAAAAAAAAAAACAAATCTGTAGTAACTCTAACCTTCTATTTTTCAGTGTAAAAATATTTCCAAATATCAAAGCTGTTTAGAAGTAGTTAGAGATATTAGCCAAAAATTGCGTTTTGGTAAATATTTTTTTAAGGCAAACGTATTAACCTTACGAAAAAATCCCGACTTATAAATGTTGTTCATGAATCTATAGCAAACATATATTTTTTTCAAACCTTTTAACCAAGCCGTTAATGAGAAGATAGCTTTTTAAAGTGACCGTTTTACTGTACTAAACGAGAGTAAGGCCCTTAACATACCAAGACTCCTCCGTGCCTCGGAAAGCACGTTAAGCCGTTGGTCCCGGCTGTCATACATACTACAGACAGCGATAACTCACTTTCACCTTCAACTAGTGAAAATATAACGTTTTCAAAACGTTTAAAAAATCTATTCATATTTATTTAACTCATTACTCCGCTGGTCTCGTGTTCAGAAGAGAAACTGCTGGGAACCTAAGTTCTATTCTCCGGTCGAGCAAAGTGATAATACATTTTTCCAAGGAAATTCTTGAAAGCAAGCCGGAATCCGGATAAAGAAAGAAAGAAAAACGTTTATTGGGCACAGTGCCGTAAGATAGGAACACATTTTAACAATTAAACGTAACTGTCGATGTTGGCAATCGAACCCAACACAACACCTTGCACTCGGTCTGCACGCGCAGGCAGCGTGATCAGCGCGTCATCGGCTAGAGATACGGCGCGGCAGCGGCACGACTCGGCCCGACAACCACTCGCTTCCACGGACTCCACCACAACGGACGATTCTCCTCTCTAACATACCTAATATTTAATTGTTTCTCCGAGATAGTTTTTAATTTGTTATAAGCACGGCAATAAACCATAGCCTAAAATACAGCCCACTTCTTTTATTGCTCCCCGCGCTAACAGTAGACAAAAATAGTAAACACAGAAATAAAAACTGTTTTACAGAACCCGAGCCACTTTGTCAGTAATCCCGCCGGTACGGGGCCAGGACAAGCGGCCCCTGAGTGGCTAGATCCACCAGGTAAGAGATGTCGCAGATACGGCACGTTCGCGGCTTGTCACTCCATGCTTGCTTCAATATCTATAGCTCACTATCTCTTCGAACATCTGTGTGACTCACATCAAAGGTAGGTAGGTAGGTCTCATCGTTCACACTTATGCTTGTTTCAGGTCAGGGCTTTGGCACATATTCGAGATTGATTGGGATAGCCTCTTGTTGAATTCAATTTAGTAAGATACGATTTTGCCCGACTGAAGATTTAAGGTCGGTTTCGAAGGTATGTTTTCAAACACACTTAACTTCTGCCCGCGACTTCGTTCGTGTCAATCGTTAGTATTTTATTATATGACATGGATTTTACATTCTGTGATTACTTCCTCACGCACATGTAAAATTTTACGAAAATCGTCTACTAAACTTTTACAATGTTTGTAAATATTTGAGCACCATTATATCATCTATTACATAATTAATTTATCTGTCGTTGTTTCATTTTTAATTATTTTTACCTCTATTGGAATAATAATTTTATTATAGGTGCATCGTCTTCACATATAATTATATAACTAATGTACCTATACAAAATATTGTAAAACATTTTAAAAAGGTAACATTGGAGTAGCTTGCCCATTTTTCTCCTTACGAAAACTACTTTTTGAAGCGGCGACTAGAATCAATTCAATTTTTTTGTATATATTGACGTTCAAAAGTGCCTTACAAGTGCCTATTTGAAATAAATGACACTCTGACATATATCCAATGACACTCTGACTCTCTATGACAATACTGTAGCTCCTTATTAGTGAAAGAACTTTCGGAATCGGCTCTGTAGTTCTCACAAATTTTACCTCTTTATAATTAGTATATAAGCAGTGATAGCTTAATGGCGTCACTCTCAGACTGCCAAGTCATAGGTCTCGAGTTTAAACCCAAGGCACGCACCTCTGATTTTTCGGATTCATGTGCGTATTCTATAATTATCACTTGCTTAAAAAACGGTGAAGGTAAACATCGTGAGGAAGCCGGCATGCCTGAGAGATCTTTCTCCACGGCATGTGAAGCCAAGTCAGAGGCCCATGGGCGGCTTTAAAACTCTTACACCAGGTTTGTCACTAACCACACGAAAAGAAGAAGTATAGATAACATTGAATCAATATTCTGTAGGTTATGAAAATGTTTTGATGAATGTGTTGGACATACTGACCGTGAAAGCTTTAGTTATCATCAAATAATTTAAATAGAAGATAGGCATTTGTAGCTATTTGGCTAAATTCAAGTTCACAAATAAAATGTTTGAAAACCATTACGTTTTAAGGCTCCGTGCACGAAAAAAACCCTTTTACGTCAATAACTTATCTAATTGTAAGAAAGCTTGAAATAACTGAAACATTCAGTCTATGTTAGTATAAAAGTACAGCTTTCATGGTGCTAAACCATTCGTGTCACGGTGTCAGTCACTAACTCTCGAAAATATGGTTTATTTTGCCTTTAATTTACTTAATTTAAAATCAATAAAAAAAAAAAAAAAACAAGGGTAGGTAATGCTATACTAACGTGTGATTTTAAGTTTTTTGATATGGTTTGTAAAATAATAGGAAAAATACTGTACTGAAAGGGGTTTAAGAAATAAAAAATATTTTTCTGCTATATTTTGTATCGAAGTTGAAAAATGTGGTTCAGCCACATGCAAGTAAATCCATGTAATGATAATCCATCCATCCATGTAATGATGTTGATGATATTTTTAATTGTTCAAAAACAAAAGTAGTTTCTTGTAAAAAAGTGATCAAACGTCGGTCACGAGTCATTTTTACGGAAAACTTGTTGCCAATATTTGTGATTTTCCATGAATACTTAACTTATTTGAAAAATCCCTTAGAACCACATGCAAAACAAAGAACTCGGCTTTTCAAATTACAAAGAGTTTTGTTTAAATTCTTTTTCCCTTTCTCACAATTAATAAACAAAATTGATGATATAAATCAGTCGATTTCGTGAACGGCCTCTTAACCCGGAAAATCAAAATTTTCTCACGCCCTCGTAGGCAGAGCGAAAGTAATGACAAAATGGAATTCAAGGATTTTCGCAAACCACTGATATTGATTAGAATTTTTGCATTAAATTATGTCAAGGAATAAGACAAAAACAAATTGTTTTGTTCTCTGTTGATTGGAATGTTAATAAGAAATGCTACTTAATTTTTTTAAACTACTAAGACTATATTTTGGCTGCTTCCCTTTGAATGATATTATGAAAATATTACAACTTTACAATACAATTTTCTATCTGATAAAGTTGAAATACTTACTTTTTAAGTTTTCTCTTAGGAATTTGTTAATAGTCTTTTATAACTCATACAAAAGAAGTATCGTATTAATTAATCAACCGCAAATCTGAAGCACAATTACCTACCTAAAATAAAGAGGTAACAGATTATGAAACTTACGAAAGTAAGAACGTATCTGTAAAACATGCAACACTAGAATTCCGCTTACTTTACTACTTTTACGCTTTATTACGCACTTTTTTATCGACGTCGATGTAACTCCCAATCTCGTAAAGTGGTGTTACCTTGACGGAACGGCAGTATGGTATGGATGTGCAGCTATGTCGCAAACTATATTCCACCTCATATCCTGCCCTCTGGGCTCAAAACATACAGAGCTATGTCGCAAACTATGTTCCACCTGATATTCTGCCCTCTGGGTACAAAACATGCAGAGCTGTGTCGCAAACTATGTTACACCTCCTATCCTGCCCTCTGGGCCCAAGGCCTAGGTTATAGGGATGTTGTTGTACAGGGTTATTTAGCTATTGTCCGCGCGTGACTGCTAGTCACCGCCTAAGGTAAGTGAGCGGTGACACGGAGGAGGTGGACAAAGGCCTAGCTAAGTCAGTCTGCCAATTTTGTCAATGGCGCCCTCCCCCGTCTCGCCGCTCACATACTTCAGGCGGTGACTACTTCTGTCTATAAATGAACTTCATATAAAATTATCTAACAATTCTCATTTTAAGAATTTTGACATTTTATGCTTTAGGAGCGTTTATCCTAAAAGTTGGCAACGTCACAAATAGCTGTCAAAAATGTATCTGTTTTGATTAATTTGGCAATATAACTCGTACTTTATGGAAATAAGAAATGTGGCTAACTAGCGAACTAGAATATTAATAATGAATTGCAATTATAAAATTGAATTTGATGTTTTAACCGTTTTAGGTGTAAAAAAGGCATTTGGAAAGTTTCCGAATACTTTTTTACGGTATTGTCTTGTTTTCCATAAAATTATTTGTACTATTATTGTTTTCCATAATCGTCCCCCCTCATAATATTTACTTGCACTATTATCATTTATGCTAATAACGCTTGCCATATCAACTTATTAATCATAACTTTTATTTACCATAAAATAAGTTTCCATAATAACATGTGTTATTATTATTATTATTATTTATTTATATTTCAGACAACATGATCCATTTTGTTAGTAAAAAATAATGCTTAAAACTATGTTAGTTCACACATAAACGCATACAATGTTTAAAGAACGGACAGTCATACCTGTCCGCTATCACACTCAGGATGCTGTTGCTACTCACACGCACCCTGTGCAGCAGGGACGCCGCTTTCTTGCGTAAGATTGCCGGGAAACCATCAGTGTGTGCCTCCATGAACATGGCGGACGCGCTGCAAAACGGCGGGAGCCTCAGCAGCATCCTGAATGCGTTATTATATTGGACCTGCAGAGCATTGACAGCCCTTTGCGTATATGCTGTCCACAGGCTGCTGGAGTAAAACGTCTGACAAAAGGATTTAAATGACAAAATCTTAATCTCTTTTGTGCAGCGTGCAAACCTGCGGGCTAGCATGTTAGCCCTGACCGTCAACGCTCTGCGTTCCCTTTCCATGTCACATTCGTCGTTCAAAGAGTCTGTGACTATATGCCCCAGATATTTGAATTCATAGACTCTTCGAAGTACAGTCTCACCTAGCATGACCTGTGGAACCTTATCTAATCTCCTGCATCTAGGAGCAAATACCAAGAACTCACTTTTTTTTACGTTATACTGCAAGCCATGGCTGGCAGCATACGTCTCACACATTAGTAACAGTTCTCTGAGTGCACTGATAGATGGAGCCAGCAGTACCATGTCATCTGCATAGCTGATGTTATTTACACAAACTCCATCTACATGGCATCCGATAGTCCTCCTACTGAGTCCATCTATCAGATTATTCATGTACAGGTTGAAAAGAAGTGGAGAAGATATACCCCCCTGTCTCACTCCGCATCCTAAAGTAAACGGGTCCGAGAGAGCCCTGTCCCGTTTTACAAAATTTGTTTGCCTATTGTACCAATACCCAAGAACAGCACATAACTCCTCAGGTACATTAGCATCACGCAATTTCTTCCACAGGAGATCATAACAAACCCTGTCAAAAGCCCTGCTCAGGTCTAAGAAACAGGCGTCTTTATATCCACATAATATCTGACTGTGTGCTTAAGGGAAAGTATCGCAGTCTCTGTGGACAGGCCAGGTCTAAACCCGAACTGCCCATCATGTAGAAGTATATACTTAGCTAGGTGGTTATCAATTAGCCTGTCCAGGACTTTTGCCATGATTGTCGCCAAAGATATCGGCCTGTAATTACTAATGTAAGTTATGTCACCCGTTTTGTTTTTTATCACTGGCACTACAATTGTTTTCAAAAAATCTGGCGGTAAGTATGAATGTGAAATACACAGTGAATAAAACATAGACAAGACCCTGGGTAGATGCGTACCCACATGCCTGAGGTGCTCGACGCTGAGGCCGTCATGACCCGGGGATTTACCCCTACTCATATACTGAATAACCTTTCTTACTTCCTTGGCAGAGACCCTGATAAGATTTTCCGGGGCCCGACAGACCTCAGTATCGACCACATCAGTCACAGGTTCCCGTTTCAATAAAGGTTCCACCAGGAAGTGGGTTTTAAATAATTCTGCAATTTCCTTAGGCTCAGAAACCCCTGCCACCTGAGTTGGACGCCCGGGCTTGATATTTTGCTTATTTACATTCTTCCAAAATTGTGAAAAGTTTTTAGAATTCCTATTGCTAGCTATAATGTCCATTCTAATTTGGTCTTGGTGGGTTTGACACCATTTCAGTCTACACATAAAAATCTTACGACTTAAACACATTTCATCGAAAGTATGACCTTGACGAGGCTTTCCATTCCAAGACCACATTTGAAATTTTAATTTCGCTAAACTGTGCGCTTTGCTTAGATACATGTTTGTTCCACCCGGTCAACGTCCTACCTTTATTACAACTTCTATCAGCCGTCAGCGACGCCCCTTCACACAGTATATTAACAATATTACTGTACATTACATCCAGCCCCGCCCTATGAGTGACTTCACCACATTTCTTATCGGCAATAACATAGGCTATAATTTATAAAGATATCACGCGGGCGAAGCCGCTGGCGGAAGGTAGTACATAATATGTATATAAGCTAAAAGACTTCAATAATAATAATAATAACCCCACCGCCGTATCTCTACGTTGACGTCGTGGTGGGGCTTGCGCGCTCCGAACTCTGGGTCTGTGCCGGTAGAGTTTACTTTGCCGGAACAGGTCTAGGATGAGGAACCAGACCAAGAGAGATACAGAAACCCGCAGGGCAGCATGTGGCGAGCTGTTGGGCAGTAGCGACCCCACGGACCCTATGTCTCGGGAGAAATCTTGTTCCTCATCTCTGGCTTGCCTTTATTGGCCGGCTGGAGTGAACACTGACGAGGAACAGAGCTCCCACCTCATTCTTGCCTTAATTTGCCGGCTTGAGTGAAGATTCGTAAGAGAAAACGTGCTCGGAGGAAGGAAGTATTCCAGTAAGTGCTCGTAGGGATCTTGACCATCTTCCAGGCTCTGAGATTGTTCTGAAAGCCTTGGAATATCTCTCCACTCCTCAAGCACCTCAGGACATGTTGCCCCCTTATCGCCACGTCACTATGTGCTAGCCGACAGTTTCCGGGGGCCCATTATTGAGTGTGCAAGTCACCCCCTGCCATTTTATCCGTGTACATATGAAACATTGATCAGGCAGGGGCCATAGTCCCTCCATAGTTCCAGGTCACCCGTCAACAGTCCATAGTCCATACATAGTCCAATATCTTTGTTTCCATATCCTGCAATAGTCTTACACCAACCGGGGGTTGCCCTTGGATGCACTTGCATAGTGCAAACAGGGATAATCGTCGGTTGGTGCCTCATTTCATTAAAACGCCTAAAGGGCCTCTGCGAGTTGGCTTCGGCCCCTCGCACGCCTTCCAAAGGTCCGGGACCCGAGGGTCCCGAGAAATGTCAAAGACCAAAAATAATAATAATATGTACATGTGTACAGACAGGGTGGCATCCCCATCGACGCGAAAACTGTTACCATGGATTCAGTAGGTGATTCTGAAACCCAGAGTTGAAATTTTTGTAGGTAAAAAAAAAAACTGCTGTTTCATAGAAAAGTGCAATACCAACGCGGTCAAAATGTATGGAACTGCAGACATATTTTTTTATACAAATCTTCCATTAACTTGTTGACATTAGACTCGATTTTAATGGTTCTTTGATGAAATTAATGAAATCATTAGCGTTAATGATCCATTACGTATGGGGCATTAATGTTTGTCTTTGTGCAACTGGATGTGAGTGAAGTAAGCCATCCCAATTATAGTAACAGAAGCAATGAGGAACAGTAAATTACACAAATTGACAGCAAATGAACTACTTAGGTAGCTACTGAGATCGTGATTATAATGATAACCAAAGGGTGCCCGAAAGGATCAATTACAATTGTCAATTTTTACGTGATTGATACACATTGATGCGCATATTGTCTACCAAATGCAATTGAAGCGGTTGACACTACTAATACAATTGCAATTGAGCGCAATTGATAGTTTCAGGGACACTAAAGGCTAGTATTTTCGCTAGATAACCTGCACCGTGACGGATTCTCATCCAAATGAAACCAAATCTTATCAAATCTACCAATAATTTGGAAATCGAATTAAATAACAATAATAATTAATAATTATTAAGGTAAAAAATATTGAAACTTAATATTACCATCATAAAAATATTGCAATAGATCTCAAGAGATAACATAAATTATGTTACTAAAATTAAATATTGATTTATTTAACTTTGTTGCATGCTAACAAATCTTGTAAAACTGCATGGAAAAATGAGAAAAACAAAAGACTTATTTATTTATAACCTGCACCGTTTTCATAAATCATTTCATTCTTCATAATTAATTTAAGGAACAGTGAATGAAACCGTTCAAAGTTTATGAAAATAAATTAAAATCCGGATGAACCCGACTTCGTAGAGTACTTTTGGTATTTTGTCAAACTAATTTAACTTAGACCGGTATTCTTTTAATTATAAGACTTGTTGTTCATTTGAATTCAGTCTTTTGTTTTTTACGCTTTTTTATTACGATACGTAATGTTTTGTGTAGGTATAGTTAGGAAAATATATTATAAAATAAATGAAATCCTAACAAAAATACGTCATACTGCAAGTTCGAGGAGGTCCTTAGCAGAAGAAAGTGAAAGGGGCTTATTTTATTTTATTTTATTTATTAGGGACAAAAAAACAGTTACATGTTAAGGTTAAAAATTATGAGTCGTAACACAAATAGGTAAACATATAACCCACACCATTGTCCACGAGTTAATAGATGGATAAATCAGGAACGGAAATGTATTTACAATATTATCTTATTTTGTTTAACTGAATTTAAAAATTATTGATAGGTTAAGATTGTGGTGAAAGAGTATTTATAGCTAGTGTTTTAAATTTTTTACTTGAAAGAGAGAAGATAGATAGATTATAGTTAGACTCCCCAAAAAAAGGAGTGTTATTTCCTCTAGTTTAAATTAAGATTCGTTACTGCGAGCGGCGCTTGGTTCATAAATTGGTTTTCTCCATGAAAAACAAGTACCAGTCACCTCTAACATGTTTCATACTATTTTGTGCGAAAAACACGCTTTGAAAAAGTTTTAAGCGAAAACTGGTGCCGTGCCGTGGCAAATAAAATATGTTATGTTGTTACCGTGCAGTGTTCGGGTCATTTTTCTCACCTCTGGCCCTACTTACCTAGTGAGACAGTTTTTTTTTTATACTACTACGTTTCATTTTTTTTTTTTTAATTGAACAGCCGGTGCTGTGCTGCTGGGGAGTTTGCTCCGTCTTCCCAGCTAAAGCACTAGAAAGTGGTGAAGGGCGAATGTTTTGGGGAACTGTCTCATGTAATTTTGACGTTCTAAAAGTCCTTGATTCTCACCCTAGTTTGAATAAATTACTTTTGTTTTTGATTTTGTTTCGGAAAAATACTCCTATTTTCTACTAGTTATGTGACAGCTATACAATCTGGAACCCAGGAGATAAAGTTGACCTTGACCTTGTAATTTTTTTTTATCACTCTCCTGTCACTTGCACGTCATGAAACGTTAAGGTCTATTTTTGATCATTTGTTACAGTCTGACAATTTCAACCAGAGAGCTTATCCTAAAAGTTGGCAACGTCTCAAATACTTGTCAAATATTTACCTGTTTTGATTAATTTAGCAATAATACTGTATGGAAATATGAAATTTGGCTAACTAGTGAACTAAAATATTTATTATGAAATGCAATAATTAATATCGTAACACTGAATATTTAGTTTTAGGTGTAAAAAAAGTATTTGGAAACTTTCCAAATGCATTTTTACATCTAAAACGGTTACAACATCAAATTCAGTGTTTTAATTGCAATTCATTATTAATATTCTAGTTCGCTAGTTAGCCATATTTCTTATTTCCATACAGTAATATTGCCAAATTAATCAAAACAGCGAAATATTTGACATCTTTAAGCGACGTTGCCCGCTTTCAGAATAAACGCTCTTAAGCCCAATTTACACGATGCAAGTTTTTGGAACGTTCAATAGCTTTAATCGCATGCCATAAAGCACGTTTAACTATTGCCATTCAAGAATTGCACGCAAGTGTTTTTACGCGCGTGCGATTTAAATAAAATAGCATACAATAATTGATTGCAAGTTTTGCCATTCAATAATTGCATGCGACTTCTGTTTACACCAAGGCAATTATTGCATGCAATTTTGCCTCGTGTAAACATCAAAATTCGATTTATTTTACGAAGTTTTCTCAGTATTTCTTGCCTTAAAAGAGCAGCAACGATTAACACACCCTCCTCACTTACCGCACTCATGTTAGATTTTCATGCCACAATTGAATGCGATAATTATTATAAATTATTAGTACCTGGTCGACCGAGATAGAGATAGAGACTTTGCTCGGGTGAAAATAGAGAATGCTCATTTATCAATATAGGATAGTTCATACTGATACTATTCTGCCATGTCATTATTCTAAGGTAGCCATCTTGTTCTAAACTTTGGGCGACGAAGCTCTGCTCGGGTGAAAATATGGAGAAAACGAATTTTCCCAGACAGAGGGTTTACGGGGGTAAAAAATCTATCTAACTAAGATTGATTTTTCGCCCCCGTAGACCCTTATATTGCAACTTTCATCGAAATCGCTAGAACCGTTTTCGAGAACGTGATTACAAATATTTAAGCAAATATTTAAAGGATACGTACTTATTACACCTATACCAGTTTTGAACTGCAATTAACTTGCCCGTATCGTACAACGTATGTATATCGTATGTACGTGTTGTTTAGACGATACCAGTCAACTTAGAGTATTTAGACAGTCAATTGTTGCTTCAAAATTTCATGGTATGCTACAGGCAATAAACTTGCACGAAATGAAGATTTATTATTAATATAGATATTCCATTCTCTCAAAAAAAAAAACAAACAGGAATTGTGAATTTTAGAGGGCAAAAGTCAAGGTTAAAAGATAATGTGAAATAAAAGAAAGACGGATCCCATAATCTTTTATTTCGTGACCTTTTTAGTGCCCCATATTATTGTAGTAGCAGATATTATGATATGTAGGCGGTAGCAGAGGTTCGAAACATCGACTAATAAAACAATAACGGCGAATTTCATCGATGAAACTAAACTTAATCAGCATATTTAGACCGAGTTCAAGAGCTGTCAGTGTTATCATTGTAGTATAATACTGACACTGACAGCTCTAAAACGCAGTTTAGTGCTGATCGCGTTCAATTTCTTGGCGAAATTCGTCCCCTGTAAAGTTCCTCGTCCTATCAAACTATACATACCTACATGCGTAAATTAGATAATACCCATTAACGGCCGAACCCAATAACCTCTATCTATCATTTCTATTTATCATTTTGGCATACTGGAGATAGAAAAACTTATCTATCTATGGTTTTAAAGTCCAAATAATCTGTCAGAGATTATGGAATCTCACGGAATGACATTTAATGACAGATCAATAGCGATCTGTCTTTTACTGAAAATAGGTTATTGGGCTCAGCCGAATGTTCGTACCTACCGAAGTTTTAAAGACTAGTTACCCGACTGGACTGCATAGGAAGGGTATGTTTTTCTTTCTATATCACCGTAGTAGGTTCGTGGCGAATTAACATCTGCACAGTTCGATCGATCAAGGTTCAGCTACGCTTGTTGCAGTCGGACCGTGGACGGGTGACCATCCTTTTCATACCGAGGCCTCGGAAACCACGTTAAGCTGTTGGTCCCGGCTGTCATTGGTAGATCTTTGACAGTCGTTACAGGTAGTCAGAAGCCTGAAAGACTGACTCTCTTAAGGCTCGCGTCCACTAAGCTCACCAAGTCGAGGCGAATCGAATCGCAGAAATTCGCCTCCTATATATTTACTATGAAACTGTGTCCATTAGCGACAAGCAGCGGCGCGCCGAATCGAATCGCCCGCCCGCGCGCATTGCTCGATAAGCGAATTTCTTCGGAATCGGATGCGCATCAAAAAGTATTTGAAATAAAAATATATCTTCATCCGAGCTGTCCATCATGCACACACGGCCTACTTTGATAACAAGCTGCGATGAATGAACGTTTCGATTGGATTCGGCTGAGATGAACGCAGAAGGAATAAATGCGACTCGATTCGATTCACTCCGATTCGACGCGTTTCGGTTGTAGTCGACACCAGGCTTTACCAAGCGGTATCGTGTTACTCAATAATAGTATAGAATAGAATAATTTTATTTCGGACAGAGTCCATAGAGTTAGTAACAATTTGACTAATAATAAAATTGTTAGAATAAAATTATTAGTAATGGGTTGTGGAAGTCAGTTAGGTAGTCGCTCCATGTAAAATACTGGTATTCAACAGCATTCGGTTAGACTGGAAGCAAGGCGAACCCAATGTAGTTGGAAAAAAGCAAGGTAGATGATAATGACCGCCGTAGTAGGTACCTACTTATAGGTACAGAGTGGCAAGGAAATCGACGCGAAAACAGTTTTCGCGTCGATGATGCCACCCTGTAGGCAATACACCATCTATTTTCAAATTGTAAACATTCACTTTTAAAAAAGACTCTTCCTCCCTTAGGAAATTGAATATCGTATTATTACCTAACTGTCAACTACTAGGACATATAAAAGACTCTTCCTGCCTTAGGAAATTGAATATCGTATTATTACCTAACTGTCAACTACTAGGACATATAAAAGACTCTTCCTGCCTTAGGAAATTGAATATCGTATTATTACCTAACTGTCAACTACTAGGACATATAAAAGACTCTTCCTGCCTTAGGAAATTGAATATCGTATTATTAGCTAACTGTCAACTACTAGGATATATAAAAGACTCTTCCTCCCTTAGGAAATTGAATATCGTATTATTACCTAACTATCAACTACTAGGATATATAAAAGACTCTTCCTCCCTTAGGAAATTGAATATCGTATTATTACCTAACTGTCAACTACTAGGACATATAAAAGCAGAGAAAAAAACCGGCTAAGTGCGTGTCGGAGCAAAGGGCTCCGTAGTTGGGATGAATTTATCCCAAGAACAAACTTAACATTGTAATTCAAAAACGTGTTCTCCCCTAGATCATGTTTTTCAAACTGCAAATTTAAGTCGGTTGATTATTTCTCGTTAACCTGTACAGCCTACTTAGCTCTCATAGTTTTCCATTCCATTTCGTTTTAAATACTACCGCTGTGAATTTTTTCACAAGTCCAAGTACAACCATTTAGCTAGAAGGGGGGGGGACTTGACTCACTCACAACTTTTTTTAACGTTTTGGCAAACTCACAATATTTTTGAAAGATCTTTCTAACGATACCCCACAACATGGGGTAGATGAGGAAAAAAAAAACATCCCCACTTTACGTGTAGGGGAGGTACTCTAAAAATCTTGATTTTATTTTATCACTTTATCGGCATGATTAATATGTATACATATGCCAAATTACAGCTTTCTGAAACTAACCGTCTCTGAGCTAAGCCGCGGGCAGACAGACGGACATGGTGAAACTATAAGGGTTCCTTGTTTACTACGGAACCCTAAAAACGGTTAGACTGATGCAACATATTTAATATATTATATTGTCTCTGCAGCACATCTCCTCGTCTAACTCTTTTAATCGTTTTTTACCACTCTCCCGCGGAAAAGAGCATATGATAAATTATTTTCTCTCGAGAAGAGAGATAGAGAAAGAAAGTCTCGGAACCACAATGATGTTACAACACACCGAATTATTATTATTGGGACCGGGAAATATTTATTTTATTTTATTTTTCCAGAAAACTTTCAGCTAAGATACATATATTTATATACAGATTTCTGCAGCATCCAAACGTTTTATGTTTATGTACTCTACCATAAATTAAAAATTGTAAACCTATAGTGCGATTTTATGTATATGTGTTTTGGGAAATAAAGATAAATAATAATAATTTACGCTTTTACCGGGCCTTACATGGGCCCGATGTAGACCTATTAGCGTCCGTATCCTGGCTGCGATTCGGTGATCTCTTTGGAGAAACCGAAGGTTTTGTCTTTGCGATTATGGATGAATGAAGTTATGATGACGAACAACTACCGGAAATACATTGTGAAGGACGGCACGGTTGACATCTGTCGGGCATGTCACCGTCCGGGGGAATCAATCCGCCACATTATTTCTGGCTGTTCTCGTCTGGCTAACGGAGACTACTTGCATAGGCACAACCTTGTAGCCAGGATTATCCACCAGCAACTTGCTCTGAAATACAATCTTGTGGAATCGGAAGTACCGTACTATAGGTATGAGCCCGACCCAGTTCTCGAACATGACAATATCACGTTGTATTGGGATCGATCTATAATCACTGACAGGACTATTGTTGCCAATAAGCCAGACATAGTGGTGATATAGCGGTCCCGCATGACGAGAACCTCGTGAAAGCTGAAAAAGATAAGCAGATTAAGTATCTTGACCTGGCTCGCGAGGTTGTCAACATGTGGGATGTGGATACAGCAGTCATTGTGCCGATAATCGTGACGGCCAATGGCATAATAGCCAAGAGCCTCGACCAACACCTGAGGAGGCTCTCGTCTGGATCAAGGGCTTGATCCAGAAAGCGGTACTTCTGGACACGGCTCACATTGTTAGGAGGTTCCTCTCTCTGGAGCCCTGACCGCCGGTAGCTTGGACCCTATTCTCGATACCGGTGGGCTACTATTTTTTATATTTTTAAATGTTTTTATATTTTTTTATTCTAATATTTAAAAATATAATTTATATGTATATATAGTTAATTAAAGGAAATAATAATAATAACCCCACCGCCGTATCTCTACGTTGACGTCGTGGTGGGGCTTGCGCGCTCCAAACTCTGGGTCTGTGCCGGTAGAGTTTACTTTGCTGGAACAGGTCTAGGATGAGGGGCCAGACCAAGAGAGATACAGCAACCCGCAGGGCAGCGTGTGGCGAGCTGTTGGGCAGTAGCGACCCCACGGACCCTATCTCCCGGGAGAAATCTTGTCCCTCATCTCTGGCTTGCCTTTATTGGCCGTCTGGAGTGATCACTGACGAGGAACAGAGCTCCCACCTCATTCTTGCCTTAATTGGCCGACTTGAGTGGAGATTCGCAAGAGCAAACGTGCTCGGAGGAAGGAAGTATTCCAGTAAGTGCTCGTAGGGATCTTGACCATCTTCCGGGCTCTGGGATTGTTCTGAAAGCCGTGGAATACCTCTCCACTCCTCAAGCACCTCAGGACATGTTGCCCCCTTGTCGCTACGTCACTATGTGCTAGCGACAGTTTTCGGGGGCCCATTATTGAGTATGCAAGTCACCCCCTGCCATTTTTCCGTGTGCATATTATAAAACATTGATCAGGCAGGGGCCATAGTCCTTCCATAGTTCCAGATCACCAGTCAACTTTAGCCACCCAAACCCGTAGCCCAATTTATTTTGTTTCCATGTTCTGCAATAGTCCTGCACCAACTGGGGGTTGTCCTTGGGTGCACTTGCGTAGTGCTTTCAGGGATAATCGTCGGTTGGTGCCTCATTTCATTAAAACCCCTAATGGGCCTCTGCGAGTTGGCTGCGGCCCCTCGTACGCCTTCCAAAGGTCCGAGACCCCAGGGTCCCGAGAAACGTAAAAGAAAAAAGAATAATAATAATGTTTTTTTTTTATATAGTTTGTTTAAGAAATATTTAAAAATGTAAATGATGAGAACGAAAGCAAATAAACGATATAATAATAATATAGAAAGTTAAGTTCGTATGTATGTTCTTGTTGTTCGTACGTTTGTATGTCACATCACACTCTCAGGTCCAGTTGAAAACCAGCGTCAGGCACTTATAGTTGTCTGGCATTTTTGCTGAACTGGGCCTTATTGGTGCAGCCGTGAGGCACACTCCCCATCTAATTTCTTCTTATATCGCAATTTACACTTTTTGTTAGATTTTTTTTTATCTGCTGTGTAATTACATTGTGTGCTTTTTAGTCTGCGCTAAATAAATGTATTTTCTTTCTTAAATTTTTTTTATAACACGAAATTTCGTTTTCTCTGTAACTGCACACAACATCCTCCTTTTTATTAAGGTTCCGTACCTCAAATAGAAAAAACAGAACCCTTATAGGATCACTTGGTTGTTCGTCTGTCCGTTTGTCTGTCTGTCTGTCAGTCTGTTAAGACCCTTTTTCTCAGGAACGCGTGGAGGTATATAGTTGAATAAAGTCTACGGTCCCTTGAAGCTCTAAAAAAATCAAGGTTCTAAGTTAACGCAATAAAAAAATACGGCCATTTATGCGACATATTTTGATACTCGACAATAAATCAAAACCTATAGGGTACCTACTTCCCGTTGACCTACAATCATATAAAGAAAAGTAAAGGAAAGCGTCCTATAATCGTTATTTGTTCTTTTATCACATAAAAAAAATTGCGATAGCATATTTCCTTTTGCAATTGGAGAATTGACCGTGGCGTTTATCGATGTTTTTCAACTACAATGTTTTGGGATAAATTCATCCCAACTACAGAACCCATCATTGTGCGTGGGCCGACACGCACCTGGTCGGTAACTCTGGTAACTCTTTGCGATGTTCGTGAGTTCTATAAAAATAGAACTCACGAACATCGCAAAGAGTTACCCACCCAATCAAAATATTTCTCTCTGTCAGTACTTCACTTTCCTTTCTATAATAGCCACATTAATTAACATTAAACAACGAATTATTAATCAAGGCTTGTACATGTCCGTGAACTTGGCAGATCATTTCCCAGCAGAGCACAAAAAAATGTGAGTTCTATTGGCATGCGGGTGAGTTCTAGAGTTCCTTATACTTAAAAAGAATAGTTCTGGCTTTATTGCCTGAAAAAAGTCGAATGAAAATATGCTCTGCTAACTTCCGCTAGCAGATCATTTCTTCCAAAATTTAAATTTAAAAATTGATTTAGGTGCACAGTGGTGAGTTCTATAGTTCCTTAAACTTTTCAGAAAGAGTTCTGCTCACCTAAATCTAAAAAAAAATAAAACAAAAATATTGACGTGTTATCAGAAAAAGACAAACATTATGGGAAAATAGCCATAAATGACGTAATTTATGAATTTTCGTAGATTCTTCGGGCAATGATTAATAACTAAAGTTTGAGTAATAGAAAAAAAACTAAATGAAAGCAGTAGTCTCAAAAAATTAGCAGCAGAGCCTTATGAAAAAGATAGGTTAGGAGAAATCGAGATTTCATTCAGTGTTTAAGTTAGTAGGATCAAAAAAGAATTTGATTAGGACTGAGAAACCGGAACTCTTCATTTCCTGATGCAACTGTAAAAGAACTATTCGGAGGCATGAAACAGAAACCCAGAACTCTCACTCAAGTATCAGCAGAGCTTGGGTAAAGATTTCAGTAAGTTGAAATCAAGATTTATTTCAATGTATCAGTAAAAAATATCAAAAAAATATTAAATTAGCACTGAGGAGCTGGAACTCCTCGATTTGTGATGCAACGTTAATAGAACGATACGAAAACATAATAAAGTAATCTAGAACTTTCACTCAAGTATCAGCAGAGCATGGGTAAAGATTTCATTAAATTAAAATCAAGATTTATTTTAGTGTTTCAGTAAAAAATGTAAAAAAATTATTAAAGTAGCACTGAGGAGCCGGAACTCTTCGATTTCTGATGCATTGGTAATAAGACAATAGGAAAACATGATTTTGTAATCCAGAACTCTCACTCAAGTATCAGCAGAGCATGGGTAAAGATTTCATTAAATTGAAATCAAGATTTATTTTAGTGTTTCAGTAAAAAATATCAAAAAAATATTAAAGTAGCACTGAGGAGCCGGAACTCCTCGATTTCTGATGCATCGGTAATAAGACAATAGGAAAACATGATTTTGTAATCCAGAACTCTCACTCAAGTATCAGCAGAGCATGGGTAAAGATTTCAGTAAGTTGAAATACAGATTTATTTTAGTGTTTCAGTAAAAAATATCAAAACAATATTAAACTAGCACTGAGGAGCCGGAACTCCTCGTTTCCTGATGTACCTGTAAAAGAACTATCCGGAGGCATGAAACAGAAACCCAGAACTTTCACTCAAGTATCAGCAGAGCATGGGTAAAAATTTCATTAAATTGAAATCAAGATTTATTTTAGTGTTTCAGTAAAAAATATCAAAAAAATATTTAACTAGCACTGAGGAGCCGGAACTCCTCGTTTCCTGATGCACCTGTAAAAAAAGTATCCAGAGGCATGAAACAGAAACCCAGAACTTTCACTCAAGTATCAGCAGAGCATGGGTAAAGATTTCAGTAAGTTGAAATCAAGATTTATTTTAGTGTTTCAGTAAAAACTATCAAAAAAATATTAAAGTAACACTGAGGAGCCGGAACTCCTCGTTTCCTGATGCACCTGTAAAAGAACTATCCGGAAGCATGAAACAGAAATGCAGAACTTTCACTCAAGTATCAGCAGAGCATGGGTAAAGATTTCAGTAAGTTGAAATCAAGATTTATTTTAGTGTTTCAGTAAAGAATATCAAAAAAATATTAAAGTAGCACTGAGGAGCCGGAACTCCTCGTTTCCTGATGCAACTGTAAAAGAACTATCCTGAGGCATGAAACAGAAACCCAGAACTTTAACTCAAGTATCAGCAGAGCATGGGTAAAGATTTCAGTAAGTTGAAATCAAGATTTATTTTAGTGTTTCAGTAAAAAATATCGAAAAAATATTAAAGTAGCACTGAGGAGCCGGAACTCTTCGATTTCTGATGCACTGGTAATAAGACAATAGGGAAACGTGATTTCGTAATCCAGAACTCTCACTCAAGTATCAGCAGAGCATGGGTAAAGATTTCCTTAAATTGAAATCAAGATTTATTTTAGTATTTCATAAAAAAATATTAAACTAGCACTGAGGAGCCGGAACTCCTCGTTTCCTGATGCACGTGTAAAAGAACTATCCGGAAGCTTGAAACATAAACCCTGAACTTTCACTCAAGTATCAGCAGAGCATGGGTAAAGATTTCATTGAATTGAAATCAAGATTTATTTTAGTGTTTCAGTAAAAAATATCAAAAAAATATTAAAGTAGCACTGAGTAGCCGGAACTCTTCGATTTCTGATGCACTGGTAATAAGACAATAGGGAAACGTGATTTCGTAATCCAGAACTCTCACTCAAGTATCAGCAGAGCATGGGTAAAGATTTCCTTAAATTGAAATCAAGATTTATTTTAGTATTTCATAAAAAAATATTAAACTAGCACTGAGGAGCCGGAACTCCTCGTTTCCTGATGCAGCTGTATAAGAACTATACGGAGGCATGAAACATAAACCTAGAACTTTGACTCAGGTATCAGCAGAGCATGGTTGAAAAGTAAGATTAGAAGAAATCAAGATTTAATATAGAATTTCAGTAAGAAGGATAAAAAAAATATTAAACTATCACTGAGGAGCCAGAACTCCTCGTTTCCTGATGCACGTGTAAAAGAACTATCCGGAAGCTTGAAACATAAACCCTGAACTTTCACTCAAGTATCAGCAGAGCATGGGTAAAGATTTCATTGAATTGAAATCAAGATTTATTTTAGTGTTTCAGTAAAAAATATCAAAAAAATATTAAAGTAGCACTGAGGAGCCGGAACTCCTCGATTTCTGATGCATCGGTAATAAGACAATAGGAAAACATGATTTTGTAATCCAGAACTCTCACTCAAGTATCAGCAGAGCATGGGTAAAGATTTCAGTAAGTTGAAATACAGATTTATTTTAGTGTTTCAGTAAAAAATATCAAAACAATATTAAACTAGCACTGAGGAGCCGGAACTCCTCGTTTCCTGATGCACCTGTAAAAGAACTATCCGGAGGCATGAAACAGAAACCCAGAACTTTCACTCAAGTATCAGCAGAGCATGGGTAAAAATTTCATTAAATTGAAATCAAGATTTATTTTAGTGTTTCAGTAAAAAATATCAAAAAAATATTTAACTAGCACTGAGGAGCCGGAACTCCTCGTTTCCTGATGCACCTGTAAAAAAAGTATCCAGAGGCATGAAACAGAAACCCAGAACTTTCACTCAAGTATCAGCAGAGCATGGGTAAAGATTTCAGTAAGTTGAAATCAAGATTTATTTTAGTGTTTCAGTAAAAACTATCAAAAAAATATTAAAGTAACACTGAGGAGCCGGAACTCCTCGTTTCCTGATGCACCTGTAAAAGAACTATCCGGAAGCATGAAACAGAAAAAAATATTAAAGTAGCACTGAGTAGCCGGAACTCTTCGATTTCTGATGCACTGGTAATAAGACAATAGGGAAACGTGATTTCGTAATCCAGAACTCTCACTCAAGTATCAGCAGAGCATGGGTAAAGATTTCCTTAAATTGAAATCAAGATTTATTTTAGTATTTCATAAAAAAATATTAAACTAGCACTGAGGAGCCGGAACTCCTCGTTTCCTGATGCAGCTGTATAAGAACTATACGGAGGCATGAAACATAAACCTAGAACTTTGACTCAGGTATCAGCAGAGCATGGTTGAAAAGTAAGATTAGAAGAAATCAAGATTTAATATAGAATTTCAGTAAGAAGGATAAAAAAAATATTAAACTATCACTGAGGAGCCAGAACTCCTCGTTTCCTGATGCACGTGTAAAAGAACTATCCGGAAGCTTGAAACATAAACCCTGAACTTTCACTCAAGTATCAGCAGAGCATGGGTAAAGATTTCATTGAATTGAAATCAAGATTTATTTTAGTGTTTCAGTAAAAAATATCAAAAAAATATTAAAGTAGCACTGAGGAGCCGGAACTCTTCGATTTCTGATGCACTGGTAATAAGACAATAGGGAAACGTGATTTCGTAATCCAGAACTCTCACTCAAGTATCAGCAGAGCATGGGTAAAGATTTCATTAAATTAAAATCAAGATTTAATTTAGTGTTTCAGTAAAATATATCAAAAAAATATTAAACTGGCACTGAGGAACCGGAACTCCTCGTTTCCTGATGCAACTGTAAAAGAACTATCCTGAGGCATGAAACAGAAACCCAGAACTTTAACTCAAGTATCAGCAGAGCATGGGTAAAGATTTCAGTAAGTTGAAATCAAGATTTATTTTAGTGTTTCAGTAAAAAATATCGAAAAAATATTAAAGTAGCACTGAGGAGCCGGAACTCCTCGTTTCCTGATGAACCTGTAGAAGAACTATCCAAAGGCATGAAACAGAAACCTAGAACTTTGACTCAGGTATCAGCAGAGCATGGTTGAAAAGTAAGATTAGAAAAAATCAAGATTTAATATAGTGTTTCAGTAAGAAGGATAAAAAAAATATTAAACTATCACTGAGGAGCCGGAACTCCTCGTTTCCTGATGCACGTGTAAAAGAACTATCCGGAAGCTTGAAACATAAACCCTGAACTTTCACTCAAGTATCAGCAGAGCATGGGTAAAGATTTCATTGAATTGAAATCAAGATTTATTTTAGTGTTTCAGTAAAAAATATCAAAAAAATATTAAAGTAGCACTGAGGAGCCGGAACTCTTCGATTTCTGATGCACTGGTAATAAGACAATAGGGAAACGTGATTTCGTAATCCAGAACTCTCACTCAAGTATCAGCAGAGCATGGGTAAAGATATCCTTAAATTGAAATCAAGATTTATTTTAGTATTTAATAAAAAAATATTAAACTAGCACTGAGGAGCCGGAACTCCTCGTTTCCTGATGCAGCTGTATAAGAACTATCCGGAGGCATGAAACATAAACCTAGAACTTTGACTCAGGTATCAGCAGAGCATGGTTGAAAAGTAAGATTAGAAGAAATCAAGATTTAATATAGTGTTTCAGTAAGAAGGATAAATAAAACAACAAACTATCACTGAGGAGCCGAAACTCCTCGTTTCCTGATGCACCTGTAAAAGAACTATCCGGAAACTTGAAACAGAAACCCAGAACTTTCACTCAAGTATCAGCAGAGCATGGGTAAAGATTTCAGTAAGTTGAAATCAAGATTTATTTTAGTGTTTCAGTAAAAAATATCAAAAAAATAGTAAACTAGCACTGATGAGCCAGAACTCCTCGTTTCCTGATGCACCTGTAGAAGAACTATCCAAAGGCATGAAACAGAAACCTAGAACTTTGACTCAGGTATCAGCAGAGCATGGTTGAAAAGTAAGATTAGAAGAAATCAAGATTTAATATAGTTTTTCAGTAAGAAGGATAAAAAAAAAATTAAACTATTACTGAGGAGCCGGAACTCCTCGTTTCCTGATGCACCTGTAAAAGACCTATCCGGAAGCTTGAAACAGAAACCCAGAACTTTCACTCAAGTATCAGCAGAGCATGGGTAAAGATTTCAGTAAGTTGAAATCAAGATTTATTTCAGTGTATCAGTAAAAAATATCAAAAAAATATTAAACTAGCACTGAGGAGCTGGAACTCCTGGATTTCTGATGCAACGTTAATAGGACGATACGAAAACATAATAAAGTAATCTAGAACTTTCACTCAAGTATCAGCAGAGCATGGGTAAAAATTTCATTAAATTAAAATCAAGATTTAATTTAGTGTTTCAGTAAAAAATGTAAAAAAATTATTAAAGTAGCACTGAGGAGCCGGAACTCTTCGATTTCTGATGCATTGGTAATAAGACAATAGGAAAACATGATTTTGTAATCCAGAGCTCTCACTCAAGTATCAGCAGAGCATGGGTAAAGATTTCATTAAATTGAAATCAAGATTTATTTTAGTGTTTCAGTAAAAAATATCAAAAAAATATTAAAGTAGCACTGAGGAGCCAGAACTCCTCGATTTCTGATGCATCGGTAATAAGACAATAGGAAAACATGATTTTGTAATCCAGAACTCTCACTCAAGTATCAGCAGAGCATGGGTAAAGATTTCAGTAAGTTGAAATACAGATTTATTTTAGTGTTTCAGTAAAAAATATCAAAAAAATATTTAACTAGCACTGAGGAGCCGGAACTCCTCGTTTCCTGATGCACCTGTAAAAAAAGTATCCAGAGGCATGAAACAGAAACCCAGAACTTTCACTCAAGTATCAGCAGAGCATGGGTAAAGATTTCAGTAAGTTGAAATCAAGATTTATTTTAGTGTTTCAGTAAAAACTATCAAAAAAATATTAAAGTAACACTGAGGAGCCGGAACTCCTCGTTTCCTGATGCACCTGTAAAAGAACTATCCGGAAGCATGAAACAGAAATGCAGAACTTTCACTCAAGTATCAGCAGAGCATGGGTAAAGATTTCAGTAAGTTGAAATCAAGATTTATTTTAGTGTTTCAGTAAAGAATATCAAAAAAATATTAAAGTAGCACTGAGGAGCCGGAACTCCTCGTTTCCTGATGCAACTGTAGAAGAACTATCCAAAGGCATGAAACAGAAACCTAGAACTTTGACTCAGGTATCAGCAGAGCATGGTTGAAAAGTAAGATTAGAAGAAATCAAGATTTAATATAGTGTTTCAGTAAGAAGGATAAAAAAAATATTAAACTATCACTGAGGAGCCAGAACTCCTCGTTTCCTGATGCACGTGTAAAAGAACTATCCGGAAGCTTGAAACATAAACCCTGAACTTTCACTCAAGTATCAGCAGAGCATGGGTAAAGATTTCATTGAATTGAAATCAAGATTTATTTTAGTGTTTCAGTAAAAAATATCAAAAAAATATTAAAGTAGCACTGAGGAGCCGGAACTCTTCGATTTCTGATGCACTGGTAATAAGACAATAGGGAAACGTGATTTTGTAATCCAGAACTCTCACTCAAGTATCAGCAGAGCATGGGTAAAGATTTCATTAAATTAAAATCAAGATTTAATTTAGTGTTTCAGTAAAATATATCAAAAAAATATTAAACTGGCACTGAGGAGCCGGAACTCCTCGTTTCCTGATGCAACTGTAAAAGAACTATCCTGAGGCATGAAACAGAAACCCAGAACTTTAACTCAAGTATCAGCAGAGCATGGGTAAAGATTTCAGTAAGTTGAAATCAAGATTTATTTTAGTGTTTCAGTAAAAAATATCAAAAAAATATTAAAGTAGCACTGAGGAGCCGGAACTCCTCGTTTCCTGATGCACCTGTAGAAGAACTATCGAAAGGCATGAAACAGAAACCTAGAACTTTGACTCAGGTATCAGCAGAGCATGGTTGAAAAGTAAGATTAGAAAAAATCAAGATTTAATATAGTGTTTCAGTAAGAAGGATAAAAAAAATATTAAACTATCACTGAGGAGCCGGAACTCCTCGTTTCCTGATGCACGTGTAAAAGAACTATCCGGAAGCTTGAAACATAAACCCTGAACTTTCACTCAAGTATCAGCAGAGCATGGGTAAAGATTTCATTGAATTGAAATCAAGATTTATTTTAGTGTTTCAGTAAAAAATATCAAAAAAATATTAAAGTAGCACTGAGGAGCCGGAACTCTTCGATTTCTGATGCACTGGTAATAAGACAATAGGGAAACGTGATTTCGTAATCCAGAACTCTCACTCAAGTATCAGCAGAGCATGGGTAAAGATTTCCTTAAATTGAAATCAAGATTTATTTTAGTATTTCATAAAAAAAAATTAAACTAGCACTGAGGAGCCGGAACTCCTCGTTTCCTGATGCAGCTGTATAAGAACTATCCGGAGGCATGAAACATAAACCTAGAACTTTGACTCAGGTATCAGCAGAGCACGGTTGAAAAGTAAGATTAGAAGAAATCAAGATTTAATATAGTGTTTCAGTAAGAAGGATAAATAAAACAACAAACTATCACTGAGGAGCCAAAACTCCTCGTTTCCTGATGCACCTGTAAAAGAACTATCCGGAAACTTGAAACAGAAACCCAGAACTTTCACTCAAGTATCAGCAGAGCATGGGTAAAGTTTTCAGTAAGTTGAAATCAAGATTTATTTTAGTGTTTCAGTAAAAAATATCAAAAAAATAGTAAACTAGCACTGATGAGCCAGAACTCCTCGTTTCCTGATGCACCTGTAGAAGAACTATCCAAAGGCATGAAACAGAAACCTAGAACTTTGACTCAGGTATCAGCAGAGCATGGTTGAAAAGTAAGATTAGAAGAAATCAAGATTTAATATAGTGTTTCAGTAAGAAGGATAAATAAAATATTAAACTATCACTGAGGAGCCGGAACTCCTCGTTTCCTGATGCACCTGTAAAAGAACTATCCGGAAACTTGAAACAAAAACCCAGAACTTTCACTCAAGTATCAGCAGAGCATGGGTAAAGATTTCAGTAAGTTGAAATCAAGATTTATTTCAGTGTATCAGAAAAAAATATCAAAAAAATATTAAACTAGCACTGAGGAGCTGGAACTCCTCGATTTCTGATGCATCGGTAATAAGACAATAGGAAAACATGATTTTGTAATCCAGAACTCTCACTCAAGTATCAGCAGAGCATGGGTAAAGATTTCAGTAAGTTGAAATCAAGATTTATTTTAGTGTTTCAGAATAAAATATTTAAAAAAAAAAAAAGTAGCACTGAGGAGCCGGAACTCTTCGATTTCTGATGAATCGTTAATAGGACAATAGGAAAACATGATTTCATAATCCAGAACTCTCACTCAGGTATCAGCAGAGCATGGGTAAAGATTTCATCAAATTGAAATCAAGATTTAATTTAGTGTTTCAGTAAAATATATCAAAAAAATATAAAACTAGCACGGAGGAGCGGGAACTCCTTGATTCCTGATGCACCTGTAACAGAACTATCCGAAAACGTGAAACATAAACCCAGAACTTTGACTCAGGTATCAGCAGAGCATGGGTAAAGATTTCAGTAAGTTGAAATCAAGATTTATTTCAGTGTATCAGTAAAAAATATAAAAAAATATATTAAACTAGCACTGAGGAGCCGGAACTCCTCGATTTCTGATGCAACGTTAATAGGACAATACGACAACATGATAAAGTAATTTAGAACTTTCACTCAAGTATCAGCAGAGCATGGGTAAAGATTTCATTAAATTAAAATCAAGATTTATTTTAGTATTTCATTAAAAAATATTAAAAAAATATTAAAGTAGCACTGAGGAGCCGGAACTCTTCGATTTCTGATGCATCGGTAATAAGACAATAGGAAAACATGATTTTGTAATCCAGAGCTCTCACTCAAGTATCAGCAGAGCATGGGTAAAGATTTCATTAAATTGAAATCAAGATTTATTTTAGTGTTTCAGTAAAAAATATCAAAAAAATATTAAAGTAGCACTGAGGAGCCAGAACTCCTCGATTTCTGATGCATCGGTAATAAGACAATAGGAAAACATGATTTTGTAATCCAGAACTCTCACTCAAGTATCAGCAGAGCATGGGTAAAGATTTCAGTAAGTTGAAATACAGATTTATTTTAGTGTTTCAGTAAAAAATATCAAAAAAATATTAAACTAGCACTGAGGAGCCGGAACTCTTCGTTTCCTGATGCACCTGTAAAAGAACTATCCGGAGGCATGAAACAGAAACCCAGAACTTTCACTCAAGTATCAGCAGAGCATGGGTAAAAATTTCATTAAATTGAAATCAAGATTTATTTTAGTGTTTCAGTAAAAAATATCAAAAAAATATTTAACTAGCACTGAGGAGCCGGAACTCCTCGTTTCCTGATGCACCTGTAAAAAAAGTATCCAGAGGCATGAAACAGAAACCCAGAACTTTCACTCAAGTATCAGCAGAGCATGGGTAAAGATTTCAGTAAGTTGAAATCAAGATTTATTTTAGTGTTTCAGTAAAAACTATCAAAAAAATATTAAAGTAACACTGAGGAGCCGGAACTCCTCGTTTCCTGATGCACCTGTAAAAGAACTATCCGGAAGCATGAAACAGAAATGCAGAACTTTCACTCAAGTATCAGCAGAGCATGGGTAAAGATTTCAGTAAGTTGAAATCAAGATTTATTTTAGTGTTTCAGTAAAGAATATCAAAAAAATATTAAAGTAGCACTGAGGAGCCGGAACTCCTCGTTTCCTGATGCAACTGTAGAAGAACTATCCAAAGGCATGAAACAGAAACCTAGAACTTTGACTCAGGTATCAGCAGAGCATGGTTGAAAAGTAAGATTAGAAAAAATCAAGATTTAATATAGTGTTTCAGTAAGAAGGATAAATAAAATATTAAACTATCACTGAGGAGCCGGAACTCCTCGTTTCCTGATGCACCTGTAAAAGACCTATCCGGAAGCTTGAAACAGAAACCCAGAACTTTCACTCAAGTATCAGCAGAGCATGGGTAAAGATTTCAGTAAGTTGAAATCAAGATTTATTTCAGTGTATCAGTAAAAAATATCAAAAAAATATTAAAGTAGCACTGAGGAGCCGGAACTCCTCGTTTCCTGATGCACCTGTAGAAGAACTATCGAAAGGCATGAAACAGAAACCTAGAACTTTGACTTAGGTATCAGCAGAGCATGGTTGAAAAGTAAGATTAGAAAAAATCAAGATTTAATATAGTGTTTCAGTAAGAAGGATAAATAAAATATTAAACTATCACTGAGGAGCCGGAACTCCTCGTTTCCTGATGCACCTGTAAAAGAACTATCCGGAAACTTGAAACAAAAACCCAGAACTTTCACTCAAGTATCAGCAGAGCATGGGTAAAGATTTCAGTAAGTTGAAATCAAGATTTATTTCAGTGTATCAGAAAAAAATATCAAAAAAATATTAAACTAGCACTGAGGAGCTGGAACTCCTCGATTTCTGATGCATCGGTAATAAGACAATAGGAAAACATGATTTTGTAATCCAGAACTCTCACTCAAGTATCAGCAGAGCATGGGTAAAGATTTCAGTAAGTTGAAATCAAGATTTATTTTAGTGTTTCAGTAAAAAATATCAAAAAAATATTAAAGTAGCACTGAGGAGCCGGAACTCCTCGTTTCCTGATGCACCTGTAGAAGAACTATCCAAAGGCATGAAACAGAAACCTAGAACTTTGACTCAGGTATCAGCAGAGCATGGTTGAAAAGTAAGATTAGAAGAAATCAAGATTTAATATAGTGTTTCAGTAAGAAGGATAAAAAAAATATTAAACTATCACTGAGGAGCCGGAACTCCTCGTTTCCTGATGCACGTGTAAAAGAACTATCCGGAAGCTTGAAACATAAACCCTGAACTTTCACTCAAGTATCAGCAGAGCATGGGTAAAGATTTCAGTAAGTTGAAATCAAGATTTATTTCAGTGTATCAGTAAAAAATATAAAAAAATATATTAAACTAGCACTGAGGAGCCGGAACTCCTCGATTTCTGATGCAACGTTAATAGGACAATACGACAACATGATAAAGTAATTTAGAACTTTCACTCAAGTATCAGCAGAGCATGGGTAAAGATTTCATTAAATTAAAATCAAGATTTATTTTAGTATTTCATTAAAAAATATTAAAAAAATATTAAAGTAGCACTGAGGAGCCAGAACTCTTCGATTTCTGATGCATTGGTAATAAGACAATAGGAAAACATGATTTCGTAATCCAGAACTCTCACTCAAGTATCAGCATAGCATGGGTAAAGATTTCATCAAATTGAAATCAAGATTTAATTTAGTGTTTCAGTAAAATATATCAAAAAAATATAAAACTAGCACGGAGGAGCGGGAACTCCTTGATTCCTGATGCACCTGTAACAGAACTATCCGAAAACGTGAAACATAAACCCAGAACTTTGACTCAGGTATCAGCAGAGCATGGGTAAAGATTTCAGTAAGTTGAAATCAAGATTTATTTCAGTGTATCAGTAAAAAATATAAAAAAATATATTAAACTAGCACTGAGGAGCCGGAACTCCTCGATTTCTGATGCAACGTTAATAGGACAATACGACAACATGATAAAGTAATTTAGAACTTTCACTCAAGTATCAGCAGAGCATGGGTAAAGATTTAATTAAATTAAAATCAAGATTTATTTTAGTATTTCATTAAAAAATATTAAAAAAATATTAAAGTAGCACTGAGGAGCCGGAACTCTTCGATTTCTGATGCATTGGTAATAAGACAATAGGAAAACATGATTTCGTAATCCAGAACTCTCACTCAAGTATCAGCAGAGCATGGGTAAAGATTTCATTAAGATAAAATCAAGATTTATTTTAGTGTTTCAGTAAAAAAAAAAAAAAAAAACTCTCTAATTATAATCAAAATTGAATGTCAAATGTATACGTAGTGTTAAACTGAATAGCGATCAACTCTTTGTTGATCTTAACTAAAATAACTAATTAAAAACGAAAATTCTCAATTCCATTAAGTCTAATAATAAAATGGTTATTGTGAGTCAACCTTAGGTTTTTTGGGTTGGTCCGAAAGGGATTTCGCGGCCCCGGCGCACAGGCAAAGGAAGGAACACGGGTGGGTTTTAGTCAGTAAAAGTCTGACACAAGGAACGGGAGAAGTTATTTTATAATTTCTCACGCTCAGAAAAAAAAAAACACTTTTTAAGGGTTTTAATTATTTTGTTCATTATTTTGATACATCGTATGAAATTAAGCCGGCATTGACCATGTAATCGCTCGAAAATCGTCTTTTGACGCCTTGATCTAAAAATGTCGTTTTTTTATAGTGTTTAAAATTAGAATAAGAATTGAATACACACAAATATATTCTGAAAAATGTTCTTAAAATTGTATTGAAAACCACATCAAAATCCGTTGCGTAGTTTAGAAGAAGCGATTGGTCAAACAAAGTAGATAGAAGGACGTGCTACTTTAATATTTAACTATACCTCTCTAGATGGCGTTGTCGTCGAATTAGAAGTCGCTATGGTTTCGTTACACGCGATGGTATATAACTGTCAATCAAAATTTCAGGAAAAAAAAAATCGGAGGACTTTAGTAGGTATTTAACTATCACTGACCGACGATTCTTTTTCCTTGTGAATTAATTGTTCTAATACTAACTAGTTAACTACTGTTATAATTAATTGTTATTGTTACTGTTTCTTTGTTGTTGTTGTTTCGTTATTCTTGTTATTGCTTTGTTGTTATTGTTTTGTTGTTATTGTCTTGTTGTTATTGTTTTAATTATTCTGTTTTTACTTATTAGATTTTAACGATTTAATAAAAGTACCTGAATACGAGTATTTAAATTACAATGGCAGGCAAAACACCGTATAATAAA
Source organism: Agrochola macilenta (assembly GCA_916701695.1). Classification (NCBI taxonomy): domain Eukaryota; kingdom Metazoa; phylum Arthropoda; class Insecta; order Lepidoptera; family Noctuidae; genus Agrochola; species Agrochola macilenta. The sequence goes on from OU753562.1 coordinate 15,998,870, forward strand.
ATAGTTTTACGGCAAATTGTGTCCGATGATAATTTTCGTACCATTGATGATAACGGGCGTTTGTTTCCACCATCCCATAACGTATATAAAAAAATTTCGAATCTAATGGCGGATAAAGGATCAATAATTACGCCTAAGCATATCCATACAATAATTAACAACAATCGTAGTGGGGTAAGAGACCTAATCGTTAAAGTTTTCAATATCCCGGAGCGAGAATTGAGTTTCTCTGAAAGTGACGGCAATTACAGTTCCGAGAGGTGTACAGAGCAGACCATAGACACTCAATTATCCAGCTTAACTTCAATTAAGATAAACTTGGTAATTTCGCAAGAGAAATGGCAGAGTATTAAGCCGCAAGAAAAAGTATACGGTAAGCGGATATACTGGAAATTGCGTCAAGGATGGGTAGATGTGATAACTGAAGCTTTGTGGGTACAACACAGTCTCGATTGTATTGTTGTATTTAAAAATCACAACATATATTTGAGTGCGGTAGCCAAATTCTTTATAAAAATAGACGGTTATTGCAGTGAATGCAATGCAAAAATTTATTGCACACTTTTAAAAAGGCCTTCGGATGGTGTGGATGTCATTTTTCAATGCTTTGTTGAAGATATTAAAGCTACTTCGCATTCAGGAAATAAAAGAAGGCAATTGAGAGGTGCTCGTCGTCGTGAAGTTTCAGACTACCTTATTGATGGCTGCAAAGACGCGGTTACATGGCGTAGGAAAGAAGCCAGCCGTATAAAAAAATTTGGAGGTAAAAATCCACCTATCCTACCGAGCAACGAAGTGGTTCGGAAAGCTAAACAACAGCGACTTTTAGGTAAATTCGGTTTGCAGTTCGGAAATCCAGCACTGAATTTGCTTAATAGTGCTGAACAGGGCAAGTTAGTTGGATGTATACAATCTGTAGGGTTGTTTAAATTCAACTGCATATATTGGCTACCCGAACAACTTCAAATGTATATTTCCCGTTGCCGAAAGGATCCCAACGCAACGTTAGCAATCGATGCTACTGGTGGCATTGCAAAACGCGACAAGTCGCGAAATCCACACATTTTTTTGTATCAGTGTGTACTTGTATCCCAAGAGGGTAGCGTTCCAACTTTCCAAATGGTATCAGCAGATCAGCGAGCAATCATTGTCGCTAGTTTTTTGAGCCACATCCTGGCGGCAAACGCTCCTATTCCACCGATCGTAGTTACTGATTTCGGGTGGTCTTTGTTGATTGCTATAGCCCAAATATTTGGCCAGTGCGCCAGTTTCAACGATTATTTGCAAAAGTGTTATGATGTTATTGTAAATAAATCCACGTCGCTGCCCTCAACGTTCATGCGATTAGATGTTTGTCACCTTATGTCAATGATAGCACGTTGGCCGAGTTTGAAGGGTAAGGATAAATATTTGGTAAGACGATTTTATAAGCTGTGCGTTGGAAAAGCCCACCAAATAGCAAATCTTGAAGACTTGTCTTTCTATTTGGAATCAGTTCTCGTTGTTGCTCTAAGTAAATTTATTGGATCTAGACCCAATGGCAAGCATTTACCGTCGGAAGAACGATTACAATTTCTTAATATTAGGATAAAAGGAGACCATCTCACCGATAATGACGAAAATGACGATGACGAAGGTGAAAACATAAACGATGAACAAGGTAGTCACAAGTTCGACGACGAATTTGACATTGATGCAATGGAAGGAGAGACGGGCAAAGTCGGTTGGAAATCATGGCGTGACACCTTATATGACGCAGCGGTTAAAATAGCGGACCAATCTTCGAACGGCGACACAATCAACGCTTGTTACAACCCAGATTTCGCAAAGAGGTTGAAAAGGTACCTTCTTCCTTACGTGCCTTTGTGGACTGCAATTATGGTGCCAGTTTTTGGTAGAGGTTCCGTATCAGCTACTTCAGCTGCAGTCGAGGCAGAGTTTTCGGACTTAAAGCATCGTGACTTCAGGGGTGAAATTCCGATGCGTATCGATCGTTTTGTGATGCAGCATCTGGAACGCATCGATGAAAAAATAAGGGAGCGCTGTAACGCGTCTGATGCTGTATTACAAGATAGTGCAGAAATTACAAAATTCGCAGACATTGATCTTGATGAATCTGCAAACACCGTCTCTACTTCTGAAGACGAACTACTTAAAAATAGTAAGAAGCTCAGCACAGAGGGGATTGAGGACTCCACTAAGATTAAGATTAATGAACTCTCATTTGGTGAAAACGACTGGAACATCAAAGAAGAATGGGGAGGCCTGAACAAAAACACCAAACGAGAAGTTCAGGAACCATCGAAAAAAAAGCGACGATATCCCACGTGTCTCGAGGCTTGTCCCGAATGGGATTTTATCAAACATTTAAAGACTGCCGATACACCAATTTTACTGAACGGTAACATCTCAGGTACTGTGCGATTTAAAGACCATGATTTAAACGTCACATCAACATGTGCATTTGACTCAATTTTCCAGGCTATCCTCTGCGGTCTAACGGTTAATAAAATGTATTTCAAAGAATTGATATCATCAGATTGTCCCATAATCAAACTGGCGCAGAGTGTCATTGAAGAAAAAAAGATTTCAAAAAAACATTATTTTCAACGAGCTGACATTCTAACCAGCATAACCATTTTTAAAAACTCCATCACAACCTACACAAAGAAGTTAAAACGTTTAGATGCAGAGTGTAATGTTGCACATTTAGCACAATACCTAATTTTAAAAGAACCCAGCTATTCGTGTCAACTTGAATGTTTCTGCGGATATTCCAATAAAAGAGAATACCCATTTTTAAATGTTAACATAGATATAATTATATGCCATGGTTTCCATATGATGCAGGAAGCAATTGATGACGCTATGGCAGGAGAAAGGTCATGTTTCGAATGCGATAACGAATTGTCATGCTTAAACAATTATGGACCGCATGTAATGATCGATACGTCTGTGATTACCGATCCTGGATATCCCAGCAGAACGAACATGATTGTTCACAAGTTAGAGTCCCTAGAAAAAACCATTAAGGTTAATAATATGACTTACATTTTAACTGCTGTCATAAATTACAGTTCCGATTTAAAACATTATGTAACCTACGGGTTATCGGGCGAGTATTGGCACAAATACGACGGCCTTTATAAAAAACGAGAAGCGATTAATTCTAAGACTTCAATAGCTCCTCACCTCATTATATATACAATTTTTCAAAAATAAATAGTTTGATTTCATCATCACAACTCATTTGTTTTTTCATAAAATCTACGGACATATTATAAAAAATACTGATTCTGTAAAACAATTACCTAATGTTGATTGTGGTTTATACAGGTTCACAAAATATTCAATAAAAAAAAAAAAAAAAAGAGTATTGAAAGCAGTATCTACTTTGACAGCCGTAAGTAGACGATTTCCATTTCCAATTTTTTTATTATATACAAATTTTATAGATGATATGAATACTGTCATAATGTGCGGAGATAATGTCTAACGTCTATAGTTTATTTCTAATTACAATTTGAAACTCGTCTGAAAGTCGTGACGTGTCGTGCTCTGATTCGCATTCAATTTCGCTTTATTTTTACGCAATTATTTCTCAAAAACATAAATAAATTTAAAATCATTTAATTTTTTATTTTTTTTATTTTTAACTCACAAGCATTCTACAATGCAATATTCGTAAGGTTAACTGTTTTCTTACTGTCAACGAGCCTATTATAATTTTAGTCCGAGAATAATTATTACTACAATTACTAGCAGCCTTAGAGTATATAACACTGGAGAAGCCTTACGAACACTTCCCCTCTGTCAAAGTACAAGAACAAATGTTCTAGTACGTTCATAAAAACTACTTTCAAATCGATTCTAACGCACTTCGTAAATCGTTTTAAAGGCGCGCGGAGCTCCGTGAAAATGCCTATTTGTGCTGTTAAATGGTGTAAAAAGCGTTCAAATACGTCAAATTTACATAAAGAACTGAATAACTTTCCATATGCAATTTTTTTTTTCTAAGATTTAGTCATGTTTTTATTGAAATTTAAAATCCTAACCTCATAATACAATTCGATTTTTCATTCGATTCAACCATGATTCAATATAAAACGTAGCATGAATCGAGTATTTTCCTCACGTTGCTACTGTGACGTCACCAAGTCTCGCTACATCTCGTTTTTATGTTACGTTAACAGACGACATATTTCGCAATAAAGTTCTGTTATAGATGCATCAGAAAACGAGGAGTTCCAGGTCCTCAATGCTACTCAAAGTTTTTTTATACTTCTTCCTGAAACACTGTATTAAATCTTAATTTCATCAAATCTGACTTTTCAACCATGCTCTGCTGATACCTGAGTCAAAGTTCTGGGTTTCGGTTTCATGCCTACGGATAGTTCTTCTACAGGTGCATCAGGAATCGAGGAGTTCCGGCTCCTCAGTGCAACTCAATTTATTTAATTCTATTTCTTGTTGATATACTAAATTAAACGTTAATTTTTACGTACTGAAATCTTTACCCATGCTCTGCTGATACATGAGTGAAAGTTCTGAATTACGGTATCATGTTTTCGTATTGTCCTTTTAACGATGCATCAGGAATCGAGGAGTTCCCGCTCCTCAGAGCTAGTTTAATATTTTTTTGATCTTTCTCACTGAAACACTGAATCTAAACTTGATTTTAACTTAATGAAACTTTTACCGATGCTCTGCTGATACCTGAGTCAAAGTTCTGGGTTTATGTTTCACGTTTTCGGATAGTTCAGTTACAGGTGCATCAGGAATCGAGGAGTTCCCGCTCCTCGGTGCTAGTTTAATATTTTTTTGATCCATCTTACTGCAACACTGAATTAAAACTTGATTTTAACTTAATGAAACTTTTACCCATGCTCTGCTGATACCTGAGTGAGAGTTCTGGATTACTTTTTTATGTTTTCGTATGGTCTTATTATAGATGCATCAGTAATCGAGGAGTTCCGGCTTCTCAGTGCTAGTTTAATATTTTTTTGATCCATCTTACTGAAACACTGTATTAAATCTTAATTTCTTCCAATCTAACTTTTCAACCATGCTCTGCTGATACCTGAGTCCAAGTTCTGGGTGTCCGTTTGATGCCTCCGGATAGTTCTTTTACAGTTGCATCAGGAAACGAGGAGTTCCAGCTACTCAGTGCTAGTTTAATATTTTTTTGATATTTTTTACTGATATACTGAAATAAATCTTGGTTTCAACTTACTGAAATCTTTACCCATGCTCTGCTGATACTTGAGTTAAAGTTCTGGGTTTCTGTTTCACGCCTCCGGATAGTCCTTTTACAGGTGCATCAGAAAACGAGGAGTTCCGGCTCCTCAGTGCCAGTTTAATATTTTTTTGATATATTTTACTGAAACACTAAATTAAATCTTGATTTCAATTTAATGAAATCTTTACCCATGCTCTGCTGATACCTGAGTCAAAGTTCTGGGTTTATGTTTCACGTTTTCGGATAGTTCTGTTACAGGTGCATCAGGGATCGAGGAGTTCCCGCTCCTACGTGCTAGTTTAATATTTTTTCGATCCATCTTACTGAAACACTGTATTAAATCGTAATTTTTTCCAATCTAACTTTTCAACCATGCTCTGCTGATACCTGAGTCAAAGTTCTGGGTTTATGTTTCACGTTTTCGGATAGTTCTGTTACAGGTGCATCAGGAATCGAGGAGTTCCCGCTCCTACGTGCTAGTTTAATATTTTTTTGATCCATCTTACTGCAACACTGAATTAAATCGTAATTTCTTCCAATCTAACTTTTCAACCATGGTCTGCTGATACCTGAGTGAGAGTTCTGGATTACTTTTATATGTTTTCGTATGGTCTTATTATAGATGCATCAGTAATCGAGGAGTTCCGGCTTCTGAGTGCTAGTTTAATATTTTTTTGATCCATCTTACTGAAACACTGTATTAAATCTTAATTTCTTCCAATCTAACTTTTCAACCATGCTCTGCTGATACCTGAGTCCAAGTTCTGGGTGTCCGTTTGATGCCTCCGGATAGTTCTTTTACAGTTGCATCAGGAAACGAGGAGTTCCAGCTACTCAGTGCTAGTTTAATATTTTTTTGATATTTTTTACTGATACACTGAATTAAAACTTGATTTTAACTTAATGAAACTTTTACCGATGCTCTGCTGATACCTGAGTCAAAGTTCTTGGTTTATGTTTCACGTTTTCGGATAGTTCTGTTACAGGTGCATCAGGAATCGAAGAGTTCCCGCTCCTCCGTGCTAGTTTAATATTTTTTTGATATTTTTTACTGATATACTGAAATAAATCTTGGTTTCAACTTACTGAAATCTTTACCCATGCTCTGCTGATACTTGAGTTAAAGTTCTGGGTTTCTGTTTCACGCCTCCGGATAGTCCTTTTACAGGTGCATCAGAAAACGAGGAGTTCCGGCTCCTCAGTGCCAGTTTAATATTTTTTTGATATATTTTACTGAAACACTAAATTAAATCTTGATTTCAATTTAATGAAATCTTTACCCATGCTCTGCTGATACCTGAGTCAAAGTTCTGGGTTTATGTTTCACGTTTTCGGATAGTTCTGTTACAGGTGCATCAGGGATCGAGGAGTTCCCGCTCCTACGTGCTAGTTTAATATTTTTTCGATCCATCTTACTGAAACACTGTATTAAATCGTAATTTTTTCCAATCTAACTTTTCAACCATGCTCTGCTGATACCTGAGTCAAAGTTCTGGGTTTATGTTTCACGTTTTCGGATAGTTCTGTTACAGGTGCATCAGGAATCGAGGAGTTCCCGCTCCTACGTGCTAGTTTAATATTTTTTTGATCCATCTTACTGCAACACTGAATTAAATCGTAATTTCTTCCAATCTAACTTTTCAACCATGGTCTGCTGATACCTGAGTGAGAGTTCTGGATTACTTTTATATGTTTTCGTATGGTCTTATTATAGATGCATCAGTAATCGAGGAGTTCCGGCTTCTCAGTGCTAGTTTAATATTTTTTTGATCCATCTTACTGCAACACTGAATTAAATCGTAATTTCTTCCAATCTAACTTTTCAACCATGGTCTGCTGATACCTGAGTGAGAGTTCTGGATTACTTTTATATGTTTTCGTATGGTCTTATTATAGATGCATCAGTAATCGAGGAGTTCCGGCTTCTGAGTGCTAGTTTAATATTTTTTTGATCCATCTTACTGAAACACTGTATTAAATCTTAATTTCTTCCAATCTAACTTTTCAACCATGCTCTGCTGATACCTGAGTCCAAGTTCTGGGTGTCCGTTTGATGCCTCCGGATAGTTCTTTTACAGTTGCATCAGGAAACGAGGAGTTCCAGCTACTCAGTGCTAGTTTAATATTTTTTTGATATTTTTTACTGATACACTGAATTAAAACTTGATTTTAACTTAATGAAACTTTTACCGATGCTCTGCTGATACCTGAGTCAAAGTTCTGGGTTTATGTTTCACGTTTTCGGATAGTTCTGTTACAGGTGCATCAGGGATCGAGGAGTTCCCGCTCCTACGTGCTAGTTTAATATTTTTTCGATCCATCTTACTGAAACACTGTATTAAATCGTAATTTTTTCCAATCTAACTTTTCAACCATGCTCTGCTGATACCTGAGTCAAAGTTCTGGGTTTATGTTTCACGTTTTCGGATAGTTCTGTTACAGGTGCATCAGGAATCGAGGAGTTCCCGCTCCTACGTGCTAGTTTAATATTTTTTTGATCCATCTTACTGCAACACTGAATTAAATCGTAATTTCTTCCAATCTAACTTTTCAACCATGGTCTGCTGATACCTGAGTGAGAGTTCTGGATTACTTTTATATGTTTTCGTATGGTCTTATTATAGATGCATCAGTAATCGAGGAGTTCCGGCTTCTCAGTGCTAGTTTAATATTTTTTTGATCCATCTTACTGAAACACTGTATTAAATCGTAATTTCTTCCAATCTAACTTTTCAACCATGCTCTGCTGATACCTGAGTCCAAGTTCTGGGTTTCCGTTTGATGCCTCCGGATAGTTCTTTTACAGTTGCATCAGGAAACGAGGAGTTCCCGCTCCTACGTGCTAGTTTAATATTTTTTTGATCCATCTTACTGCAACACTGAATTAAAACTTGATTTTAACTTAATGAAACTTTTACCCATGCTCTGCTGATACCTGAGTGAGAGTTCTGGATTACTTTTTTATGTTTTCGTATGGTCTTATTATAGATGCATCAGTAATCGAGGAGCTCCGGCTTCTTTAATATTTTTTTGATCCATCTTACTGAAACACTGTATTAAATCTTAATTTCTTCCAATCTAACTTTTCAACCATGCTCTGCTGATACCTGAGTCCAAGTTCTGGGTTTCCGTTTGATGCCTCCGGATAGTTCTTTTACAGTTGCATCAGGAAACGAGGAGTTCCAGCTACTCAGTGCTAGTTTAATATTTTTTTGATATTTTTTACTGATACACTGAAATAAATCTTGGTTTTAACTTACTGAAATCTTTACCCATGCTCAGCGGATACTTGAGTTAAAGTTCTGGGTTTCTGTTTCATGCCTCCGGATAGTCCTTTTACAAGTGCATCAGAAAACGAGGAGTTCCGGCTCCTCAGTGCCAGTTTAATATTTTTTTGATATATTTTACTGAAACACTAAATTAAATCTTGATTTCAATTTAATGAAATCTTTACCCATGCTCTGCTGATACCTGAGTCAAAGTTCTGGGTTTATGTTTCACGTTTTCGGATAGTTCTGTTACAGGTGCATCAGGAATCGAGAAGTTCCCGCTCCTCGGTGCTAGTTTAATATTTTTTTGATATTTTTTACTGATACACTGAAATAAATCTTGGTTTCAACTTACTGAAATCTTTACCCATGCTCTGCTGATACTTGAGTGAAAGTTCTGGGTTTCCGTTTCATGCCTCTGGACAGTTCTTTTACAGTTTCATCAGGAAACGAGGAGTTCCGGCTCCTCAGTGCTAGTTGATTATTTTTTTGATATTTTTTACTGATACACTGAAATAAATCTTGATTTCAACTTACTGAAATCTTTACCCATGCTCTGCTGATACTTGAGTGAAAGTTCTGGGTTTCTGTTTCAAGCTTCCGGATAGGTCTTTTACAGGTGCATCAGGAAACGAGGAGTTCCGGCTCCTCAGTAATAGTTTAATTTTTTTTTTATCCTTCTTACTGAAAAACTATATTAAATCTTGATTTCTTCTAATCTTACTTTTCAACCATGCTCTGCTGATACCTGAGTCAAAGTTCTAGGTTTCTGTTTCATGCCTTTGGATAGTTCTTCTACAGGTGCATCAGGAAACGAGGAGTTCTGGCTCATCAGTGCTAGTTTACTATTTTTTTATATTTTTTACTGAAACACTAAAATAAATCTTGATTTCAACTTACTGAAATCTTTACCCATGCTCTGCTGATACTTGAGTGAAAGTTCTGGGTTTCTGTTTCAAGTTTCCGGATAGTTCTTTTACAGGTGCATCAGGAAACGAGGAGTTTCGGCTCCTCAGTGATAGTTTGTTGTTTTATTTATCCTTCTTACTGAAACACTATATTAAATCTTGATTTCTTCTAATCTTACTTTTCAACCATGCTCTGCTGATACCTGAGTCAAAGTTCTAGGTTTATGTTTCATGCCTCCGGATAGTTCTTATACAGCTGCATCAGGAAACGAGGAGTTCCGGCTCCTCAGTGCTAGTTTAATATTTTTTTATTAAATACTAAAATAAATCTTGATTTCAATTTAAGGATATCTTTACCCATGCTCTGCTGATACTTGAGTGAGAGTTCTGGATTACGAAATCACGTTTCCCTATTGTCTTATTACCAGTGCATCAGAAATCGAAGAGTTCCGGCTCCTCAGTGCTACTTTAATATTTTTTTGATATTTTTTACTGAAACACTAAAATAAATCTTGATTTCAATTCAATGAAATCTTTACCCATGCTCTGCTGATACTTGAGTGAAAGTTCAGGGTTTATGTTTCAAGCTTCCGGATAGTTCTTTTACACGTGCATCAGGAAACGAGGAGTTCCGGCTCCTCAGTGATAGTTTAATATTTTTTTTATCCTTCTTACTGAAACACTATATTAAATCTTGATTTTTTCTAATCTTACTTTTCAACCATGCTCTGCTGATACCTGAGTCAAAGTTCTAGGTTTTTGTTTCATGCCTTTGGATAGTTCTTCTACAGGTTCATCAGGAAACGAGGAGTTCCGGCTCCTCAGTGCTACTTTAATATTTTTTCGATATTTTTTACTGAAACACTAAAATAAATCTTGATTTCAACTTACTGAAATCTTTACCCATGCTCTGCTGATACTTGAGTTAAAGTTCTGGGTTTCTGTTTCATGCCTCAGGATAGTTCTTTTACAGTTGCATCAGGAAACGAGGAGTTCTGGCTCCTCAGTGCCAGTTTAATATTTTTTTGATATATTTTACTGAAACACTAAATTAAATCTTGATTTTAATTTAATGAAATCTTTACCCATGCTCTGCTGATACTTGAGTGAGAGTTCTGGATTACGAAATCACGTTTCCCTATTGTCTTATTACCAGTGCATCAGAAATCGAAGAGTTCCGGCTCCTCAGTGCTACTTTAATATTTTTTTGATATTTTTTACTGAAACACTAAAATAAATCTTGATTTCAATTCAATGAAATCTTTACCCATGCTCTGCTGATACTTGAGTGAAAGTTCAGGGTTTATGTTTCAAGCTTCCGGATAGTTCTTTTACACGTGCATCAGGAAACGAGGAGTTCTGGCTCCTCAGTGATAGTTTAATATTTTTTTTATCCTTCTTACTGAAATTCTATATTAAATCTTGATTTCTTCTAATCTTACTTTTCAACCATGCTCTGCTGATACCTGAGTCAAAGTTCTAGGTTTATGTTTCATGCCTCCGTATAGTTCTTATACAGCTGCATCAGGAAACGAGGAGTTCCGGCTCCTCAGTGCTAGTTTAATATTTTTTTATGAAATACTAAAATAAATCTTGATTTCAATTTAAGGAAATCTTTACCCATGCTCTGCTGATACTTGAGTGAGAGTTCTGGATTACGAAATCACGTTTCCCTATTGTCTTATTACCAGTGCATCAGAAATCGAAGAGTTCCGGCTACTCAGTGCTACTTTAATATTTTTTTCTGTTTCATGCTTCCGGATAGTTCTTTTACAGGTGCATCAGGAAACGAGGAGTTCCGGCTCCTCAGTGTTACTTTAATATTTTTTTGATAGTTTTTACTGAAACACTAAAATAAATCTTGATTTCAACTTACTGAAATCTTTACCCATGCTCTGCTGATACTTGAGTGAAAGTTCTGGGTTTCTGTTTCAAGCTTCCGGATAGGTCTTTTACAGGTGCATCAGGAAACGAGGAGTTCCGGCTCCTCAGTGATAGTTTAATATTTTATTTATCCTTCTTACTGAAACACTATATTAAATCTTGATTTTTTCTAATCTTACTTTTCAACCATGCTCTGCTGATACCTGAGTCAAAGTTCTAGGTTTCTGTTTCATGCCTTTGGATAGTTCTTCTACAGTTGCATCAGGAAACGAGGAGTTCCGGCTCCTCAGTGCTACTTTAATATTTTTTTGATATTTTTTACTGAAACACTAAAATAAATCTTGATTTCAATTCAATGAAATCTTTACCCATGCTCTGCTGATACTTGAGTGAAAGTTCAGGGTTTATGTTTCAAGCTTCCGGATAGTTCTTTTACACGTGCATCAGGAAACGAGGAGTTCTGGCTCCTCAGTGATAGTTTAATATTTTTTTTATCCTTCTAACTGAAACACTATATTAAATCTTGATTTCTTCTAATCTTACTTTTCAACCATGCTCTGCTGATACCTGAGTCAAAGTTCTTGGTTTCTGTTTCATGCCTTTGGATAGTTCTTCTACAGGTGCATCAGGAAAGGAGGAGTTCTGGCTCATCAGTGCTAGTTTACTATTTTTTTGATATTTTTTACTGAAACACTAAAATAAATCTTGATTTCAACTTACTGAAATCTTTACCCATGCTCTGCTGATACTTGAGTGAAAGTTCTGGGTTTCTGTTTCAAGTTTCCGGATAGTTCTTTTACAGGTGCATCAGGAAACGAGGAGTTTCGGCTCCTCAGTGATAGTTTGTTGTTTTATTTATCCTTCTTACTGAAACACTATATTAAATCTTGATTTCTTCTAATCTTACTTTTCAACCATGCTCTGCTGATACCTGAGTCAAAGTTCTAGGTTTATGTTTCATGCCTCCGGATAGTTCTTATACAGCTGCATCAGGAAACGAGGAGTTCCGGCTCCTCAGTGCTAGTTTAATATTTTTTTATTAAATACTAAAATAAATCTTGATTTCAATTTAAGGATATCTTTACCCATGCTCTGCTGATACTTGAGTGAGAGTTCTGGATTACGAAATCACGTTTCCCTATTGTCTTATTACCAGTGCATCAGAAATCGAAGAGTTCCGGCTCCTCAGTGCTACTTTAATATTTTTTTGATATTTTTTACTGAAACACTAAAATAAATCTTGATTTCAATTCAATGAAATCTTTACCCATGCTCTGCTGATACTTGAGTGAAAGTTCAGGGTTTATGTTTCAAGCTTCCGGATAGTTCTTTTACACGTGCATCAGGAAACGAGGAGTTCCGGCTCCTCAGTGATAGTTTAATATTTTTTTTATCCTTCTTACTGAAACACTATATTAAATCTTGATTTTTTCTAATCTTACTTTTCAACCATGCTCTGCTGATACCTGAGTCAAAGTTCTAGGTTTCTGTTTCATGCCTTTGGATAGTTCTTCTACAGGTTCATCAGGAAACGAGGAGTTCCGGCTCCTCAGTGCTACTTTAATATTTTTTCGATATTTTTTACTGAAACACTAAAATAAATCTTGATTTCAACTTACTGAAATCTTTACCCATGCTCTGCTGATACTTGAGTTAAAGTTCTGGGTTTCTGTTTCATGCCTCAGGATAGTTCTTTTACAGTTGCATCAGGAAACGAGGAGTTCCGGTTCCTCAGTGCCAGTTTAATATTTTTTTGATATATTTTACTGAAACACTAAATTAAATCTTGATTTTAATTTAATGAAATCTTTACCCATGCTCTGCTGATACTTGAGTGAGAGTTCTGGATTACGAAATCACGTTTCCCTATTGTCTTATTACCAGTGCATCAGAAATCGAAGAGTTCCGGCTCCTCAGTGCTACTTTAATATTTTTTTGATATTTTTTACTGAAACACTAAAATAAATCTTGATTTCAATTCAATGAAATCTTTACCCATGCTCTGCTGATACTTGAGTGAAAGTTCAGGGTTTATGTTTCAAGCTTCCGGATAGTTCTTTTACACGTGCATCAGGAAACGAGGAGTTCCGGCTCCTCAGTGCTACTTTAATATTTTTTTGATATTTTTTACTGAAACACTAAAATAAATCTTGATTTCAATTCAATGAAATCTTTACCCATGCTCTGCTGATACTTGAGTGAAAGTTCAGGGTTTATGTTTCAAGCTTCCGGATAGTTCTTTTACACGTGCATCAGGAAACGAGGAGTTCTGGCTCCTCAGTGATAGTTTAATATTTTTTTTATCCTTCTTACTGAAATTCTATATTAAATCTTGATTTCTTCTAATCTTACTTTTCAACCATGCTCTGCTGATACCTGAGTCAAAGTTCTAGGTTTATGTTTCATGCCTCCGTATAGTTCTTATACAGCTGCATCAGGAAACGAGGAGTTCCGGCTCCTCAGTGCTAGTTTAATATTTTTTTATGAAATACTAAAATAAATCTTGATTTCAATTTAAGGAAATCTTTACCCATGCTCTGCTGATACTTGAGTGAGAGTTCTGGATTACGAAATCACGTTTCCCTATTGTCTTATTACCAGTGCATCAGAAATCGAAGAGTTCCGGCTACTCAGTGCTACTTTAATATTTTTTTGATATTTTTTACTGAAACACTAAAATAAATCTTGATTTCAATTCAATGAAATCTTTACCCATGCTCTGCTGATACTTGAGTGAAAGTTCAGGGTTTATGTTTCAAGCTTCCGGATAGTTCTTTTACACGTGCATCAGGAAACGAGGAGTTCCGGCTCCTCAGTGCTAGTTTAATATTTTTTTATGAAATACTAAAATAAATCTTGATTTCAATTTAAGGAAATCTTTACCCATGCTCTGCTGATACTTGAGTGAGAGTTCTGGATTACGAAATCACGTTTCCCTATTGTCTTATTACCAGTGCATCAGAAATCGAAGAGTTCCGGCTCCTCAGTGCTACTTTAATATTTTTTCGATATTTTTTACTGAAACACTAAAATAAATCTTGATTTCAACTTACTGAAATCTTTACCCATGCTCTGCTGATACTTGAGTTAAAGTTCTGGGTTTCTGTTTCATGCCTCAGGATAGTTCTTTTACAGTTGCATCAGGAAACGAGGAGTTCCGGCTCCTCAGTGCTACTTTAATATTTTTTTGATATTCTTTACTGAAACACTAAAATAAATCTTGATTTCAACTTACTGAAATCTTTACCCATGCTCTGCTGATACTTGAGTGAAAGTTCTGCATTTCTGTTTCATGCTTCCGGATAGTTCTTTTACAGGTGCATCAGGAAACGAGGAGTTCCGGCTCCTCAGTGTTACTTTAATATTTTTTTGATAGTTTTTACTGAAACACTAAAATAAATCTTGATTTCAACTTACTGAAATCTTTACCCATGCTCTGCTGATACTTGAGTGAAAGTTCTGGGTTTCTGTTTCATGCCTCTGGATACTTTTTTTACAGGTGCATCAGGAAACGAGGAGTTCCGGCTCCTCAGTGCTAGTTAAATATTTTTTTGATATTTTTTACTGAAACACTAAAATAAATCTGTATTTCAACTTACTGAAATCTTTACCCATGCTCTGCTGATACTTGAGTGAGAGTTCTGGATTACAAAATCATGTTTTCCTATTGTCTTATTACCGATGCATCAGAAATCGAGGAGTTCCGGCTCCTCAGTGCTACTTTAATATTTTTTTGATATTTTTTACTGAAACACTAAAATAAATCTTGATTTCAATTTAATGAAATCTTTACCCATGCTCTGCTGATACTTGAGTGAGAGTTCTGGATTACAAAATCATGTTTTCCTATTGTCTTATTACCAATGCATCAGAAATCGAAGAGTTCCGGCTCCTCAGTGCTACTTTAATAATTTTTTTACATTTTTTACTGAAACACTAAAATAAATCTTGATTTTAATTTAATGAAATCTTTACCCATGCTCTGCTGATACTTGAGTGAAAGTTCTAGATTACTTTATTATGTTTTCGTATCGTTCTATTAACGTTGCATCACAAATCGAGGAGTTCCAGCTCCTCAGTGCTAATTTAATATTTTTTTGATATTTTTTACTGATACATTGAAATAAATCTTGATTTCAACTTACTGAAATCTTTACCCAAGCTCTGCTGATACTTGAGTGAGAGTTCTGGGTTTCTGTTTCATGCCTCCGAATAGTTCTTTTACAGTTGCATCAGGAAATGAAGAGTTCCGGTTTCTCAGTCCTAATCAAATTCTTTTTTGATCCTACTAACTTAAACACTGAATGAAATCTCGATTTCTCCTAACCTATCTTTTTCATAAGGCTCTGCTGCTAATTTTTTGAGACTACTGCTTTCATTTAGTTTTTTTTCTATTACTCAAACTTTAGTTATTAATCATTGCCCGAAGAATCTACGAAAATTCATAAATTACGTCATTTATGGCTATTTTCCCATAATGTTTGTCTTTTTCTGATAACACGTCAATATTTTTGTTTTATTTTTTTTTAGATTTAGGTGAGCAGAACTCTTTCTGAAAAGTTTAAGGAACTATAGAACTCACCACTGTGCACCTAAATCAATTTTTAAATTTAAATTTTGGAAGAAATGATCTGCTAGCGGAAGTTAGCAGAGCATATTTTCATTCGACTTTTTTCAGGCAATAAAGCCAGAACTATTCTTTTTAAGTATAAGGAACTCTAGAACTCACCCGCATGCCAATAGAACTCACATTTTTTTGTGCTCTGCTGGGAAATGATCTGCCAAGTTCACGGACATGGCTTGTACAGACCAGCGCGACTTGTCGCGCGACGCGACACCGGTTATTGTTATACTGTGAAGTTTTCTTAGAAATTGTATTGTTCGTGTCGTGTCGCGCGACAAGTCGCGCTGGTCTGCACAAGCCTTCATTCGTACAATATCGTAAAGGTCAGCTAGACTAACTTTATAGCATTTATTACTAATATTTAACTTACGCCTATTCAAAGTATTATTAGCTTTAGGCAGTTTAACGTCACTGAATTTCAATGCCTTTTGCACTAAACTAAACAAACCGGAGTTTTTTTTAAACTGCAATAATCAATTTGACAGCCCCGTTGGTCTAGTGGTCGCAAGCGCAGAGCATGAGGTCCTGGGTTCGATTCCCAGGTCGGGCAAAGTTATTGGGTTTTCCATCAGGAATTTCTCAGTAGCAGCCCGGAGTCTGTATTTGTGCCCGATTGATGGCCATAGGCTCGCCCCCTATTACATGGGACTTAAACATAACTGGCGAAATGTGGGTGTACTGTAGGGGCACCACTGCCTAACCCTTTGGAGATTACAAGCGAGATATTATGTTATAATCAAAACAGAGTAATAGGTATTATAATGGCAACATCCAAGTATTTTGTAAGCCAATGTAACCTAACCAGTGAGCTTCTCTGGGATCATAATTCATTATTATAATGAAGAAATTACTTCATACCAACTAAAAAAAGACAATTCAGAAAAGTACTACCCATCCCGAAGCAATAAAACTTGAAACAAGATAAAAGCGAATCTGTGCTGAATTTATTTGCCTTCGATACTTCAGTCTTATCTTGCAAAGACGATTGAAATGCACCTCTGCAGGTTCCACACCAAGGTGCAGAATTGCATACAGCAACAGAATAAATAATAAGCCAACACAGCTGTGACTCCAGCTGTGTGTGTGACCATACCAGTGAGACGCCCCAAATTAGTGCAGTCTGTGTCTGCAGTTCGAATCAATACGAAATACGAAGCCGTTGTAGAGATCAGATTGAATTATACATGAACTGTTAGATAACCCTTTGTGTTGTGAACCTAATTAGAAGGTTTCACTTCCATATTTTAGTTTGTGCCAATTTTGTGGCAAATAACAGACAGTTTGTGCTAGTTTTGTTGCAAATTATAAGTTTGCTGCAGAGATCCCATTGAAAAAACAGTAGATTTCTTCTGTTTAAACAGTAGGGTTCGCCACATTGGTTGTGGGGAAGATTTATAAAACAATGGTGAGACCTGCTGCCAAGGATCAGAATGGAATGCCACAAATGCATGCAGCTGAGTTGAGAATGCTAAGGACGTGTGGTGTTACGCGTATATACGCGTAACACCACACGTCCTTAGCATTCTAGATGAGTAAGAAATGAGCATATAAGAGGAAGTTTAACACGTTCAGTGCCAGGAGCCCGCCTGGAGGGTTCACCTAGTCTCATATGGCATGCATTTTAAATGTAGTTTTTTCTTAGCATTATAAACCGTGAAAATAAAGTCTGATGTAGGTATATTTTAACAAAATTTATTAGTAACAATACGCGTTTTTTTTTTTTTTGTTCTCGATTACAAAAATATTCCCAAAAAAAAATTATGGTTGGTACGTAAGTATAGCAACAAGACCCCTGAACACACTATTTTACTTTATTTTACAGTGTTGTTTAAAACGGTTTTAAACGCGAATGCGATGGTTCACTTTAGCGCAAACGTAATACCGGCAACCCTCCCGGAGGGTTCACTTCCCATAATAATGTATGCATGGCGTATGAGTTCTATGAAAATGGGTGAGTCGAAAGTGTTAAAAGTGACACCGGTGATGGGCCCATGTGATGCGGAGGAATGAGAATGTCGTGTGGAAAGTTTTGAGTGAGTATCAATTGTTTTGTTTTGTTAATTTAAACTACCTGTATAAATTCACAAAACAAAACAATTGATACTTACTCATAACTTCCCACATAATAGCGAATGAAAATGGTACAGTCTAAATAAGGATGGAATTATTATATAATATGAAGTGAGGGTTAATTAAAGAGTAGGTTATTTCAAGCTCCGGACCAACCCAACATTTAAAATTCACGCAAACGAAGTAGAGTAAAATACAGTGCGAGGAGTCGGTCTCACACACGAAGGGTTCCGTACGACCGTACAATATTTAGTTTAAGTATTACCAATCTGTACCAGCAAATCATTATATATGTAAATAAATGAAATCACAGCCTCTTTTAAAGTCCAGACATAATCTTAGTAGCTAGTAAGTCATGTATGTAAATACCCTCCAACACAATGTTTTTTTTTCGTAGGTATTTTATGCGCTGCCATGATAAAAGTTGACAAACTTTTACCTTACCTTTACCTACCTTTCAACTTATTGCTTGGACTACTGCGCGAAGGTTATAGGCATAGTACAATTAACTTAGAGGCAGCAACCCGCTACCGGTACCAGCTATTTAGTACCTAAGAGGTAAAACGAGATGTAAAACGCTGCGCCCAAATGTAATAAGTTGAGATACTTGTATCATCTAAAAAATTGACATATTTTTTTATCTTAGAGTATCAAAAATCTGCTCAATTCTCAATCTGGAGGCTGAGAAATTTTCGTGAGATTATCGATTAATTGAGTAATCGACTACACAATTACAAAAGAAAACCTTCGCACTAGGTAGTGAACTCAAAGTAATTAAATGCACTATAATTTAAATACATTATAGTGCATTTAATGACAGTCGCGTAAATAAATAAAATATTAATTAATTACTGAAAAACGAATGAGTCATTTCCCGATTATTTTTTATTAACAACGACCACTGCTTTGTCTTTTACGGATTCTGACCCTGCCTACCTTGTATGACCCTTGCTTTCACACTGGACACCGTAGATAGCTCACACGTTTGACTTGGAATTGTTATTCGCCGCCTTAATTTGGATTGGATATTGAAACTATGGATCACGAGGGAGTGATAAGTTTAAATCTATTCATTCACACAATTTTCATCTCGATATATTCAGGCCCAAGATTGTATGTAATCGTTTCCGTGGTCTTTGTGAGTTTGTATGTAGGGGGTAATCTTCGGAACTACTGCTCTGATTCCGGAAATTCTTTAACTTTTGGGAAACTACAGTATTTCCGAGTGTCTTAGGATATATTTTATGTTAAAATTAGAAACACGCGGACGGAGTCGCGGGTAGGAAGCTAATCGTTTATATACATACCCGAACAAAAGCCCATACCGTGAAAGTTGGCGACTTTGACGAACAAAGCTCGTTCTCTCGTATTACCACATTCATCAAACTGGCCTCAAGATGTTCGCTTAAGCGCAAGCTTTAATTAATACCGGGAAATTAATTAAAACTTACAGAAATTGGCTCTGTGAGTCGTGTGAGAGATAGGAATTCGTATAATATTATCTTGTAGCGGTTTCTGCCTTCTGTCCTGCATTAAGAAGATTTCCCCATAGTGTGTGTACATGTTCCTTAGGGCTTTTGGCGAAATCACGTGCTGAAGTCTTGGAAATGCAATTATGAAAATGCGGAATGTTATTTCTAAAATGACACATGCGTTCACCCCCCTGGGAATACTGGCTATTTGATTGGTACGACCTGCTTACCACTAGAAGTTTCTAGAAATTATGTTTATCCGATACTATTAAATGTTATCACATACTGGAAAACGGCTCTAACGATTTCGATGAAAGTTGCATTATAGGGATTTACGGGAGCGAAAAATCGATCTAGCTAGGTCTCATATCTGGAAAAAATCGTTTTCTCCGTATTTTCACCCGAGCAGAGCTCGGTCGCCCAAAGTTTAGAACAAGATGGCTACCTTAGAATAATGACATGGCAGCATGGAATTAGTCTTCTTCTTTTCGTGTCGTTAGTGACTAACTTGGTGTCAGAGTTTTAAAGCCGCCCATGGTCCTCTGACTTGGCTTGACATGCCGTCGAGAAATATCTCTCTGGCATGCCGGTTTCCTCAAGATGTTTTTCTTCACCGTTTTTTAAGCAAATGATAATTTTACAATACGCACATGAATGCGAAAAGTGAGCGGTGCGTGGCTTGGGTTCGAACTCGAGACCTATGAATTGGCAGTCTGACGGTCACACCACTAGGCTATCTGCTGCTTATTACGGAATTAGTTAGTACCCACTATCATGGCATAAACTTCTCCCACACTATAAGGTACAAAGGCGGACTTAATGCCTTAGGCATTCTCAACCAGTCAACCAAGGGTGGTGAAGAGATAAGATGGCAGGTGCTCTGATTTAGAGGAGATAATAATAATAAAAATTATAAAAAGACAACAATGAATAATAAATCAAATAGGATATCCTATTGTTTTTGTATTAATTTGTATAGATGATATAATGAGTAATTTAATTTATTACCTAGTGTAAAAAGTTAGTTATGTTATATATCGTACTTATTTATGCATTTCAATGTATAAGAAATAAAAACGCGAAATTTATGGTTACTATTCTACTACCATAAAAAGCTCTACTAAAGAAATACGATAAACAGCAACAAGAAAATGCATACAGGTTAACGTAATTTTTTTGGGTTCCTGAGTTCAATCCCTAGATGAGTGGTTATTACGTGTATATTAGCTCAGTGGCAAGCTCGGAGTTTTGATGTAGGTATGTCCGGTTCGTGGCAATAGGCTCAACCGATGTTACATGGGACTTAAACATTACTGCGAAATGTGGGTTATAGCTCTGACTTTGGAGAATACATATATATACATAATAGTATGTTACAGAGTATGTGTGTTACAGTTTTGTGTGACTAAATATAGGTGTCCCTGTATAACTGGGATCAGTATAAAACATGCGAAACACTCCTCCGTGCCTCGTTGGTCCCGGCTGTCATTCGTGGATCTTTGACAGTCGTTACGGGTCGTTAGAAGCCCTAAAGTCTGACAACCAGTCTTACCAAGGGGTATTGTGTTAGCCAGTTACTGGGTTATGGAGGTCAGATAGGCAGTCGCTCCATGGAAAATACTGGTATTCAGCTGCATCCGGTTAGACTAGAAGCCGACCCCAACGTAGTTGGGAAAAAGCTAGGCAGATTGATTGATTGACTTAAAGTAAAGATCAGATTTTAAAGAAAAAATAATTGATACCTAATTAAGAAAAAAAATCGTTTAAAAATTAAGTGATGTTATGTATTCACGTCTTAGACTACATTCTCAGAATACTGACCATGTTGTTAGGACCAGACATGGGTACCATTGCAAACAGAAAACCTATTTGTTTCAGCATTCCCGTGTGGTCAATGTAGATACCTACGTAATTTCTTCTTCAAACGATTGGCCAACAGTAATGTTAATTAGTGAAACTGAATGTTTGCAACATGTATGTTCTCTTCACCAAGCTACCAGAGCTTGGTGAAGAGAACATACATGTTAGAATGTAAGTGCAAAAAAAAACTTGCATTCAACTCGATAAAACTATAGGTATTAGACGTGCCAGCGGGTAGTAACCTACTCAGTTTACTCCTATCTCACGAGCCACACGTATTATTAATGTTATTGCGTTATCGAAGGATATATTTGGGCAAAACCTGCCGAAATTCATGCAAATGACACAAATTATAATTGAAAGAGCAATATGAGAATTACTACAAACATGGCAACTTTTATAATACATACCTATTATAAAAGTTGCCATGTTTGTAGTAATTGTCATATTGCTTAGTTTGTTTGAAATTCTTTGGTTTACAGGTGATTCTATTGTATATTTTCTTTTTTGTAAATTTGTGAAAACATTGTAACTAACATCGCCTTGTATGAGTCTGTAAAGGTGTTATAATTGTGATTTGAATAAATAAATATTATAAAGTCAAAAAAACAATAATCTTGCCTCTTCACTGTTTTGCAAAAAAAAGACAACTTCATAACTAATTCTCCAACTGTTCCAAAATCTAAAATAAATAAAGCTACATACTGAAGAAAAAAAAATACAGCTTCCTACTCATTCCCTACATCTGTTGATGCTATTAACTGACCCTACTAAAAACAAACTGCGAAAAGTAGATCCACATGCTCATTCCAACAAATAAAGATACTGTTTGGTTTATGGTTTCATAATATGAACTATCAACAAAAAACAAAAACAAAACAAAACAAAAGTCGTTTATTCAAACTAGGCTTGAGAATCAGCACTTTTCGAACGTCAAAATTACATAAGACAGTCCCCCAAAAACGCCCACCCTTCACCACTTCCTAGTGCTTAAGCTGGGAAGAACAAGTGGCGCAACAAACTCCCCAGCAGCACAACTGTCTGTTCAGTTGGAAAAACTTGATTCTATATAATAGTGCTTATGCTAAAATAAATAAAAGCGCACGATAAAAGATCAAGTGATACCAGTAAATACATATTACATTAAAATTAGTAAGCATTTCTGATAGAAAATACATGTATATCGAGTACCTTCTCGAGCGGGAAGTATCGAGAAACGAAAAATATGAATTATATATACGCTCTTTAACTTTCATCTGGCAAGGGTTCCAGCCATTTCCAGGAATACTTATTTGCTTCAAGGAAACTGAAAATCAGCGTGTAACACTTTTGCACTACCTTTGCATTTGCATTTCCCATCGGGAAATAGATGGGTGTTTTGCTTAGTAACGCAGAATAAATATTAAGTAAGTACCTACGGTGTATATATATATTTTTCCTTTTTTTTTTGGGTGGTAAATTATCAAATAACTTCTCCCGCTCTGTGCGGAGCGGGAGGGCGTGTCAAACTTTTACTGACTAAAACCCACCCGTGTTCCTTCCGTTGCCTGTGTGCCGGGGCCGCGATAACCCTTTCGGACAAACTCGTAACCCTGGCAGGCATTGGCCCTAACGGACCCCACCTACGGTGTATATGTCGCAGCAATCTGGTTAAATTAGCCAGCTAATTGGACGCCTAGGCCGTTCATTTAACGCCGGCTGGCATCCAAGTGATTAAAATGGTGAAAAAAAAATTGTGAGCAACTTGGAAATAGCGCTCGCTCGGCTCGCGCGCGGTTGTTCACGGGTCTATCCTTTTTTTTTTGGTAACGTGGTGGAAATCTTCATGGATGTCCTGGGGGGTCTGTCAGACTTCTACTGAGTAAAGCCACCCCGTGTTCCCTCGCATACCTGCACCAGAGCCTACGGGGGCAATTAAGCACTCTTCAACGCAGCCCTCGACTGGTGCCAGCCAGCCCGCCGTCTGGTCAAGCGGGGGGAGTGAGGTGTTTGACTCCCCCGCGACGGGGCGCGCGTGGATCTCTACGCGCCACCACCTTGGGTCTTATATGATAGGGGGCGGCAGACGTTTCCGAGTCCACCATCCCTGGACCCATTTAGGGGGGTCGAAAGAGGGCATTATCTGCCCTCCGCCGACGCCCGGTGCGCCTGTTGCGGGTCGGAAGAGCACTGTTAAACGTTGCGCTCAATGACTTGGCTAGTTTTCCTTCAGCGTTTAATGAACGGTCTAGGCGTCCAATTAGCTGGCTAATTTAACCAGATGGCTGCGTTATATACACGAATACACGCGATACTTAAAAATAACTACTTATACCATTTTGATTGCTGTAGATCACGGTGGTTTCGTATGCAACCTGTACGACACCCTCGCGCCATCCCATCTTCCTATCACGGCGTACTGTGCCGGGTTAGTGTTAGCTTTTATATTGTCAACATGGTGTAGTGATATGAATATTCACGTGTCATATAATAAACTGCAGGTCTTGCCAAGGGATACCGATACGTATCCTGTTCACCAGTAAGTGGGTTGTGGAGGTCAGATAGGCAGAGCTCCTTGTAAAATACTTACTGGTGTTTAGCTACATTCGGTGGAACTAGAAGCCGACCCAATTATATCTAGGAAAACGCTTGGCAGATGCCGTAGAGCAACCGTAGAGAAACTGCAGAATTTAAATAGTAAACACAACGCAAAAAATCCCTGAATGCGTCTATAAAAACCTACATAAAAAATTCTTTTTCCTTCCTCGGTTGTTATTTTGTCAAATCTTGAATCGAGGCGAGTGAACTCGCGTAAAGTGTACTTACGGTACCTACTTGTCAGTAATTGCTTAGAATATAAATGTAAGCAGCCGCAAATCGTCCTCAAATGGGTCAATGTTGAGTTCCTATTTACGCCGTTCTATACAAAGT
Source organism: Agrochola macilenta (assembly GCA_916701695.1). Taxonomy (NCBI): domain Eukaryota; kingdom Metazoa; phylum Arthropoda; class Insecta; order Lepidoptera; family Noctuidae; genus Agrochola; species Agrochola macilenta. The sequence continues at coordinate 16,023,106 of OU753562.1, forward strand.
TACTAATGAGTTGTGCTTTAATTTTCTGTGTGAATTACTTTCTCTTTTGCTCAACAAGCTCCCTTGAGATGGGCAGAATAGAATCAAATTTTAATTTTATATAGGGCATAATTTTGTGTTCTTCAAAATAATTGCCAATAGGGCCAAAAGCGTCATTTAGTCTACAAGACTAAATGACGCTTTTGGCCCTACAATGAAGGAATGATAACCACGCTGTACCTAATTCTGACGATACGGTTCATAACAGAATCACTCTTTCACCTATCTCGGTCATAGAAGTTCTAATGTGACGGTCTCTCTCTAGGTCACCGAGACATGTCAGGTAGGTAGTCAGGATACGATAAAGTATTTTAGTAGGGCAAAAAAACCTGAAAATCGGGCAATAGCAACCACTACGAAGGTTTTTTTGTATCATTCATAAAGAACTAGCTTTTGCCTGCGGCTTTGATTGCGTGAAGGTCCGGAATTATCCCACGGCAACGTACTTTCGGGCTAATTTCATCGAAATCATTAGGCCTAGGCGTGAAAAGGTAACGGACAGACAGAGTTACTTTCGCATGTATAATATTAGTATGTATGTTGCCTACCGAACTGGGTTTGAATACTAAATCTTTTTATAAACATAGGCATTTTTTGCACAAATTCGCAATATGTATTCCACTGTCGTATGCGAACAAAACACGAATGGAATGGCTAATCGAACACGGAAGTGACATTCTTGAAATACTATTTTTGGTACATTACAGTTATGTCCTCATTGCATGTCCATTACAATGCTTTCTCCGTATTTATTACTAGCTTCCGCAGGAGGATTCGCCCGCGTGACATCTTAATAAATTATAGTTATGTTATTCTGTGACAATATAGCATTCTGCTGGTGAAAGATTTTAATAAATCGGTCCAGTAGTTTTTGCGTTAATTCATTACTAACAAAGATACAAACATAAAAAAATACAAATGTTTTCTCTTTATAATATTGGTGTAGATTTTTTTGAAACTTTTATCAAAGTGGTTTATTTAGTGGCATCGGTAGCTTAGGAACGACCGAACTTAGATAAACTATTACAAGACCTGGCAACTTCACCCAAATTCCAATAGTCAGTAAAGGGCTTTGTAAAGGGGCTCTGTCTTCCTTCAATACTCAATATTTTTGTAGCGGCATCTACATCGCCACATGCGAACTACGCATCAAAGACCTGACGCGCGCAATTACGTTGCCACGCGAATGACATATATGAGACTATCCGACATCAATCGTTGGGCAGTTGCCCGCCAGACACGACACCCGTTTTGTTGGAGATTTCTTCCTTTTCTATAGAAGATGAGTGAACTTTACACCCTGTTCCTCATACCTCTAAACTTTACACACAAAAATTGTGACAATTGTACGTGAACTATTTCCCAGGCCACGTGTATCTAAATATCACACGGCAGAAAATCTTAAAAAATTATGAAAAAAAGGAGGAAAATGAGTGAACTTTACACCCTGTTCCTCATACCTCTAAACTTTTATAGCAATTTTTTTTTCTCTCTCTATTGTTGTTTTCATATGACAAGGCTTAACACGTTACTGACAAAAAAATTGAGGCAGTTACATGGCCACCAACTGACCAAAATAACATAAAAGTCTCTAATGCTTTTCCACATGCAACAAAACAGTTATTTTGAAATAACCGTATTCACTAACTAAAATTATTCTAAGCATAAAAGTGAAATGTAACCGAACACAATATAATAACAGCCAATGGGAAACTAAGGAACTTCCCAAGTATTTCAAAGTTACGGCCGCGGCAGACTAAACTAAGCTAACTAACTTCATCTAAACAAAACTGTAATATAAACTGTTAAGTTTACAGCCAGTAGGTACTTTAGTTTCTAATTATTGCGTAGTCTAAACTCTAGACTAACATAACCCATTAATATGATCAACTATAAATCTAGCACTAAAAATAAGAATATTGAATAATGGTTCCCATTGTAACTCAGTTCTAAAAAAGGAGATTCTCAATTCGTCTGCGTATACAAAGTGTATCAGAAACGTGTAGTCAAATATAAGGCTAAGCGTATGCTAAGACGCAGGTGACGCAGAGGTAGACAGGCCGCGAGCGCAGCTGCGACGCAGCTAGACAGACACATTCGCGTCCTAGCTAGTACAAACAATCTGTCATTGATAAAAATTATGAATCAGTGGTAAAAAACAAGTGACGACGTGCACGCGTCGCGCAGAAATCTTTGCCGTAGGACAGACACATGTCTGCGTCGCACATGCCTGCGCCGCAGCGTATACAGCTGTCAGTACTTTCATAAATTTTAGAGCGATTTTGTGAATATTTTTTTCATTTGGTAGAGAAAGCTTGTCCCATATAAATTTTATTACTTTTGCTTGGGTAGTTTTTAGTTAGCTGCAATATTCGTATTTAAACCACTTGGTGTATATTGATGATGTTATAAAACTTCATGTCACTGTTATTTACATAGCAAGTAGTGGTATACGAATTGGTGTGGGCTAGGTACCACAACTAAAAATGGAAAAATAAACAACTCTTTTCTGTAGTTTTTTATTTTAATGCAACTCGCTGTCATCCGGCCATCAAAAAAGCCTTAGTTGAGGCTGTAATATTGCCATTCGTTCTACCCGATAGATGGCGAGTAACTTATGCAGATTCGTTGCATATTGGTCGGCAAGCCCTTGGGTATGCTAATGATTGCAAATGCCGATGTCTGCTTCAGATTGAGTCTGCCAACAACGGCTTACTAATAGCAGTCGTAAGGTTAGGTTCAAAGTTTGATTGGCAATCTAGGTTGTCTTGTCTTTAAGCTCTTTCCTGAAACTTCTAAATGTTCCTTTTGTTTTTGCGGATGCAAGTGCATGTTTGGATTATACTGTTGTAGAAAATGTTTTTTTTGTATCCTCATCGGGGAAGGTCTTGGCCTGCATCTCACCTGATAGTAAATTATGATGAGCACCCTCGCCGCCATGTGTATATTTTTGTCTCACAGTGTCTGGCACATTGTGTATCCAAAAATATACAATATTTTCTACTTGGTAAAAGCGCTGTGTATCTTTTAGGGACACGTTCTATGCATTTAATGGGCAAAAATGTATGCCCTGGCCTGTCGCATTCGCACACGATCTGGTAATCGGTTAATTTTCAAAAAAGTTATAGACTTTTGAATTTTTGAGTGATATTTCTCGGATACCTAGGCAAGTAATCAATAAAACCGTTTAATTTTTTTTTTATTTTTAATTATCTCTCTTTATTTATGGCACTGGAAATGATAATGTAATAATAAAAATCAACAAAAAAATTGTGACAATTGTACGTGAACTATTTCCCAGGCCACGTGTATCTAAATATCACACGGCAGAAAATCTTAAAAAATTATGAAAAAAAGGAGGGTATCAAAGAAAAATACGATTATTATGTCATTTTAAACACATCCGAACAAAAAAACACATTTGTCAAAAAAATTAAGAACGGCCACTTAACACTCTCACCGCCATGTGGTACGCCGGCCGCCCACACAAATTATAATGCAGCAAGCTATTGTTGATTTTTGAATTTGTTTTGGCAGGCAAAACTTTTGCATTTTTGTCCGTTACTAACTGTCAATATTCAATCGGGCAGGCCATCAGTGTAATCAGTAGGTCAGTTGGCCGCGCGCCGCCCACGTAGCCTGCTGCTAAAGGGTTTTCGTGCACTTTTACCGGTTCCGAACTCAGGGTCTGCCAGCCGTAGAAGCCAACCAGACAAGACGAAAAAGTCAAAAGTCAAAAGTCAAACAATTTATTTCAATTAGGCACATAAAAGGCACTTATGAACGTCAAATTTACAAAAAAATTGAATTGATTCTAGTCGCCCGAAGAAAGTAAGCTGTCTGTCTGAAATGCCCAACACCACCTAGTGTTTGTACGGGATGCTACGGAGAAATTCACGTAAAATATAATGTTTTTTTTTTATGTATCCACAATTTGATTGTTTTTAATGTAAGCAATTTTTTTATTTTATTCAAAATTAATAAATGTCTTTTTTGGAAACTAGTTTTTAACCGACTTCCAAAAAGGAGGAGGTTATTTATGTTCGACGCGTATGAATGTTTTTATTTTTTTTTATGTATGTCCGCCGATTTCTCCGTCAATTGTGGACCAATTTTGAAAATTATTTTTTTGTATGAAAGGGTATGCTTCCGAATTGGTCCCATATACATTTTATTAATTTTGCTTGGATAGTTTTTGAGTAAGCTTCATTAATACGTATTTTTCCCACTTAGTTTAAATGGATGATAATTATGATGATAACTTCCTGTGACTGTTATTTACATAGCAGGTACTGGTATTCGATACAGTTGTTTTTGACTCCACATCGGGCAAGCCAAAGCCAAAAAATTGATATGAATAATTCGTCGGGCCACAGCGGACCACACGGCCTGTAGATAAGGTTTACAGCGTGTCCTGCCGGCGTGCCACGTGGCGTGCTGCAAAAGTTTTCTTAAATTAAGCGAGGCGAGTTGCGAAAGAAATGGGGTGGGCGGCGCGGTTTACTAATGTTTGCCAAAATTTCAAACGCAATAATTTTATATACCATACTTGTATTTGCCATAATTTCATTAGAAATAACGCTCACAATGGTCCACTGAAGGACTAAGTGCGGAAACCAAACCCCGTAACATAGAACATTAGTAAACCATCTTATGTAGGTACCTACTCGTATCCTTTATTAACATTTTGACTCTAATATCATTTATAAACGTTTCTTGAAGTTAAGTAATGATTAGCGTCTGTTTAAACAATACATTTTTCGACATTTTTAAACGTCTCTAAGCAGCGCTTATAAATAAGTGGGTAATTTGTCTTGGGCCAATTGTGGGCAAAGATCTCTTATCATTCTCAGAAAGACCGAGTATTATTCACCGTACTTGTTCGTAAGCTCGTTGGCGATTTCAGACTATTTCAAGAATGAGTTTCACGCCATGATGTGACCTGGCCAGATCATTGAATACTCAACGTTTAACGATATGAGCAGTTAAACGCACGACTACTTCATGATGTGGCCAAACATTAGAGATCATATCGTAAAATAGTTAGATTATCCACCGGTAGAGGCGTTGATGTCGCTTTATTTTGGTTGTGCAGCATGGCGGCGGCATGCAACAAATTAAAACAAAGTAGGGTGACCATGCAAAAAAAGTAGATGGACTTTTATTGGGTTTCCAAATATGATATTATGAATAGCGATCAACTTATAAGTAATGCAACATAGCACTTAAAATTTGTTTAAAAAAATGAAAAATGTACGCTTATGTGGCACCCCGACCAAATGGGTTAGATTATGTAAGAAATGTGACCACCCGCGCACGAGCTGAGCCAGCTAAGCGAGCGGTGTCGCGGCAGTGGCCGGCGAGCGCTACTTCCAAGTTGGTCGCAATCACTTGGCTATTTTTACTACACCTTACACCATGGATACCCTACATTAATGAAATGGCTAAACGTCGACTGACATATTATTAAACGTTGACGTTTAAACGATATGGCCAATGTTAGCTGGCCATTTCATGAAATGGTCAATTCTAAGATCTGGCCACATGGACATGTTTTTGAAAAAGCTTATAAAAGACCTGTCGAAAACAAGTATCACAACTTATTAATTAGTTTGGGGGGAGGTAGTCAGTGTCCAAGACAAACAGTCGGAACATATTATTAAACGTTGACGTTTAAACGATATGGCCAATGTTAGCTGGCCACTTCATGAAATGGTCAATTCTAAGATCTGGCCACATGGACATGTTTTTGAAAAAGCTTATAAAAGACCTGTCGAAAACAAGTTTCACAACTTATTTATTAGTTTGGGGGGAGGTAGTCAGTGTCCAAGACAAACAGTCGGAACGTATTATTAAAAAATAATGATAATTTACATTAGTGCTGCAAAGTTTTGGAACTGCTTCCGTGTCACAACGATACACGTGTTGTAGAAGGAAGGTAAGTACAATTTTATTTATAAATAATTTAATGATTGACGTGCTCTATTGGTTGTACTTATATCCTTCATAACCTATTCAGAATACGTAGATACTATACTATTCTTGTATAGGTAGTTACAAATGTAATCGGGTCGTATAATTAGATCGACACGTGCCTTTGTAGTTATTTCACGGTCTTTGATAACGCTGGTGATGTAAAATTCATTTGAGATACAATTTTAACTGTTTATATTGAATATTAGCTTCTGCTAGCTTCCACGTGAAATTTGGGCTGCGTCGCATCGCCAGCTCGCGCTGTTACTTCGTTTTCGTTTAGCGTTTTTTTCGTTATGTTCTGCTCTTTAAGGGCCGTAGGTTGATGTTAAATACCATAGGGGATTTACATTCCTCAATAATTCGGCTATTAACGCCAGTAGCACACCTCCGCCGCGGAACCGTAGCAGTGAAACCGCAGTAGTTCAATTCAACTGGCTCGCATCATGGTCCGCTACTCGAGTTCCTCTACTGACGTAAATCCGACGGGCAGTTCCAGAAATAAGCGCTTTCAAACAAACAACAAGAGTTTCTTTGCTTATTTAGCTTTATTATATAGATTACCTTCATATCGTCATTATGATTGGATTGTGAAACAATCTCTGTGTGTTAAGGCTTATCTTTCTTTTTATTGTGATATCTAGCCTTGAGTGCCACGTACTGTGACGATGGCTGTGCATTCAACGGTTTACAATAGCGCTTGGTTCTGATTTTTCTATTCTTTGCCATTTTATATCGGCATGTCGTGATTTGTGTATGGCATGAGTTATGGCCATATATTCGATGTACCTGAAAATTAGATTTACGATGGTCGTCAAATAATTGGGACATTTCCCTGTACATATCTAAGGCCTAAGTCGTGTTGTTGGAATAAGCTAAATTATATAGTTTTTCTTGTGATATTTCTTCTTCTTCGCCCTAAACAATGAAGTTAAAGTGGTTTAAACAGTACCTACTTAAGAGCGTTTATTCTGAAAGTGGGCAACGTCGCAATTAGATGTCAAATGTTTCACTGTTTTGATTAATTTGGCAATATTACTGAATGGAAATAAAAAATGTGCCTAACTAGCGCTTTTACACTTAGAACGGTTACAACATCAAATTTAATGTTAAAGCTCCTACACACAGTGCAGCTCGAGCCACTCGGCAAAAGCCGGCGGCAATGCCTCCGGCTTTTTTCGAGCGGCACGTGCCACCGGCTTTTGCCGAGCGGCACGTGCCACCGGCTTTTGCGCAACCACTTCCTTTACGATCCTTTGTGCGGCTTTAAGCGGCAGGGCCGTGCGCGCCGTGGCTTGCCCATCGGCAAGGCCGGGGGCGGTGCCGGCGGCCAGGCCGCCGGCATTGTGTGTAGGAGTCATTGTAGTTGCAATTCATTATTAATATTCTAATTCGCTAGTTAGCCACATTTCTTATTTCCATAAAGTAATATTGCCAAATTAATCAAAACAAGTAAATATTTGACAGCCATTTGCGACGTTGCCAACTATTAGGATAAACGCTCTTAATTCAAAAGATCGTTAGTATTGTTACCTGTTTAGTTATAACTATGATGAACAGTATGTAGGCGTTGAGCAGCAGTCCGATGGCGGAGATGACGGTGACGGCAACGCTAAGCGCGAGCGCCACTGTCGCCTCCTCGGCCCGCGCTTCCGTCCCGTTCACCTCCATGGGGCGGGGTTATGGCTGTCTCTGTCTCGCTTCACCCTAGCCATTCCATGCTGGGCCGTCGAACGTGCGCTGCTCCATCCTGCTTCGTGACGTCACCTCACTGCTGCCGCCGCGTTCCATAGCATCTCACTTGGGATGATCTGCGAAAGAAAGAAAAAAGCCATTAAGTATGTACAAGATGGTTATTAGTTCTTTGTTAAAATTCCATGCTACATCTTGCATGTAAAGGGTGTCTTATCAAGAACTTGAATTTTGAAACACACGCCATTTTCATTTATATTTGGTATTTGTTTATTATTAAAACATAGACATTTACGAAAATGGCACGTTACAGCTTGGAAGAACGATAGTTAATAGTGAAAACCCATTATTAAAATGGGGAAAACTGACGATGAATTCCACAACACAATCATCTTTAGCGACGAGGCTCATTTCCACGGATGCTCGGATCCGAGGTGATGAAAATCCACATGCCTTTCAAGAACTTCCGTTACATCCTTAAAAGTGACAGTTTAGTGTGACGGGAGGGATAATCGTACTTACCGTCATTTTTTTTAAGCGAAAAAAAATGTCCCATCTAAATAAGATATATACTCGTTTATATAGATATAAGATATTTTGTTTCATGTGTCCTTATTACCTCTGTTCATTTTAAGAAAAATATGTAAATAAAACATTTAATTAATATATAATTATTTTTAAGTTGACACCTATGTATACATTAATGCCAAATTCGTTGCTATTTAGATTCCAATGGACACGCTAAGAAGAAGTGATGAGTGTAGTAATGATGTTGCCTTTTGAAGATCTTTAGAAACGAAACTGCAATAGAAATAAAGTCAAAATTGCTGATAATATTTACGTAATCATAATACAGCAATACTTATACCGGATCGAAAACCAACATTAGACAAACTAATTACTCTTCTAAACCTTTATAAAGACGTAGTAAAACCCATAAGAATGATTTATTACGACAATACTAAACATACGAAGCCTTAAAACATCCCAAAATGTTTTGAAACAAATAAAATGTAACCTGAGGCTGTTTAACTTAAATGCGATGCATGTTTCTCCAAATACATCGTATTTGTATTCTAGTAACGTTCGTAGATTTGTAATAATTTAGACGTTTATTATCAAATACTAGACTTGTAATGAAACAAATATATACACAATTAGTGGAGTTGATGTAGAATTGTTGATCATTACACTGTACGTGTTTTCACTACTGTCTGAAACTAATTGAATCAAATAATCAGTTATCTATTCTGTTATTACATAATTTTACTAACTAATGTTATTTGCAACGATAACCAACTATGTATATCAAGAGAAAATACAGAACGAAATGAGTCTTGCCCGTGCTCCTATAGTTTGACCGACACCGTTATTCTGCGCCTCGCACGGCGAGACACGGCAGTGCAGGCCGCTCATTCGTCAATGCACACGGCATGCGGCGACCCGTCCGCCGCACATCGTCAACGCTGCCCCCTGCCTCGCCGCACCTTCCTAAAGCGCGGAACAGCGGCCCCGGTCAAACTATACCTACTTCCTTATTTTTGAAGATGTAGAAAACTCCCATACATATTTACTGACGTCCACAGTTATGAACGTGAGTGTATACCGGCTGAATTTTTTTACCGTCTCGAGAATAATATGGTGTGTTGTATAAGTGGAACAGAAGCCATACCCGGGAATATTTGCTTAGTAGCATTGACTTGTGCTTGTGCATTGGCTTGTGCGCCTGCGAAATGATATCAAAGAGGCCAACGGCAAGTACGGCGACTACCTATCGGCCGCTAAGGAAAGCTACGAATTCATTGATATATTCCGCGCATTTAGTAGGGTGCGTATGATTTGAATTTCGATATTTTTTTTAGTAAAAAAAAAAAAAAAAAACTGCCATAGGCTTCTTTCTGCTCCGTTCACCTATTATACCCTATTTTTTTCGAGACGGTAAAATAAATCATGCTGTATAATTAGAGATTACATACTACCACCATACTTTGCCAACAGCCAATTGATTGGTAACCACAGTAGACAAAGGGTATATAAAATATAATTGATGTAGGTAGGTATATTACTTCCTATTCATTTTACGTAATCTCTAATTCACCTTTATAAACCACACAGCCCTATGTCCGACAACCATAGAGCAAATACCTCTACATACAATGAAACTATCCGCCTACATAACCATGTGAAAATCACAAATGCCAACCCTACATTCTCTTCCATGACATTGAGTTACACAGCAAATGTAAACCATTTGTAAACATAACATGTCTAAGCGGCATTCCTGATGTTGAATCGTGGAGTACAAAGAATATTCACAAAGTCAGAGGGCTTAATTTTCAGACGTTGATTTTGTGCCATACGATTTGGAGACTCCCTTCCACACATATTAAAAAGATTTTAAATTGCAATTGCAGCCCGCGAAATTAAAATTTTCATGTTTTTTGCAACTTGCAGGTCAGTGTCACTTGATCAAAATATAATTCGCGACTCTATCAGATATGTATTTACAGAATTATAAATCATTAGAAACATTATTACATCTCTCTAAGGGGAACACCCAAATACTCCGAAATATTTTATTCCGAATTTCGATGTTCCGATTTTCAAAAGTCCGAATTTCATAATACCTAAGAATTATAATGGCTAATATTAAAACGAAATTTATTTTACCGAAAGTCGTAAATGCGATTTGTTAGTTTTCCGATTTTCATAAGTTCGAAGAATCAAATGCTCGAAGGGTTCTCGGTCCGAAAAACGACATTCCGATTTTCAATACTTCGAATAAACTAAAAGTCAAGATGTTGTGCTACAAAATTTAGTGACAGAAACGAATCGAAGCAAAACCGACTTCACGTAATCTTGTCTGCCCTACCCTAGAGTGTAATTTAAGCCCGCGTAGTCGCGGAGGGGTGAGGCGGCCCACGAGCTGAGGAGCAGGTGGTTTGAAGGCCCGCCGCCGCGGCTGAGGCTGGTCGGCTAGGCTGGCCAGCAAGCCGAAGCTGCGGTGGTGAGCGTTGAAACCATCTGCGACGATAAGTTCGCGTGGGGCCGCCCAAACCCCGCAGCGCCGGAGCCGTGACAGAAACAATGCTTGCTGCATGTTGCATGCCTGCTTGCTTGCTGCTTGCCTGCTTGCATGCTGCATGCCTGCTTGCATGCTGCATGCCTGCTTGCATGCTGCATGCCTGCTTGCATGTTGCATGCTTGGGATACTGCCGTTTTACCGAAAAGATTTTGCCAAAATTTCACTACCCAAACAAATTTTAGCAACCTTTTTTTCTACCAATGTAATGTTTGAAATGATTTTAGTACGCACATTTTCATTTGATCAAATTTTTACTTGGTAGAATATTATCAAGGATAATGTCATTTAGCCATTTGGTCTTTAATCAAATAATTTATTACAGCAAACAATCTTTAGACAATAAACGTTTGGTCAGTTAGTTATGGAACTAGTTAGAGAAGGTTATTTTTTTTTTTAAATGGTTAGGTTAGGTTAGGTTAAAACTGTGAACTCCTACGCACGAGCCGAGCGAGCGAAGCGAGCGGTGGTGCCGCGGCAGCGGCCGGCGAGTGCCAGAAACGACTAGATTATATAGAAAAAAAATATGGAAAAAAAACAGGCTACCCGAAACTGAACTAGTTAGACGAGAAAAATAATTTAAAAAAAGGCTACTAACTAAAAAAAAAAAATACCAGAATAGTTAATATTAATATAAGGAATATTTATATTATTATTACCTGTTTAGAATTTGTACCAAGTGGAAAAAACACCCATGTAATAAAGTCTTTATTTTGCGTAAAATGAGTTATCCCAACTGAAATATTTGGTTGGTTAATGAAATATTTGGTTTTTTTCTGTATCCTCTCTCCGCTTCTCCGCTCCGCTTCTCCGCTCCGCTTCTCCGCTCCGCTTCTCCGCTCCGCTTCACCACTCCGCTTCTCCACTCCGCTTCCCCGCTCCGTTTCTCTGGTCCGCTTCCCCGCTCCGTTTGCCCGCTCCGTTTCCCCGCTCCGCTTCCCGGTTTTGTATGAATTTTTAAACTAGTTCGCAACTCCCTGTCCACTGAAGCGGAGCGGAGGTTTTATGCAATTCCATTGGTTAATACGAGCACTGCTACTCCGCTTCAATGGTCAGGCAGCCTTAGGGTATGAAAGTTATATGAGAGTGCATCATTTTTGCTGATGGAAAATCTCATTTGGCTTGTCTTTCCTTAAAATGTTGAGCAGCAGCTGCTCTGACTTCTTCCTGTGGCGAGCTTCTTCTTCTTCTTTTCTTATGACTAACCTGGTGTCAGAGTTTTTTTAAGCCGCCCATGGGCCTCTGACTTGACTTCACATGCCGTCGAGACATATCTCTCAGGCAAGCCGGTTTCCTCACGATGTTTTCCTTCACCGTTTTTTGAAGCAAGTGATAATTAGACAATACGTGATGAATCCGATAAGTCAGAGGTGAGTGCTTTGGGTGCGAACTCGAGACCTATGACTTGGACGTCCGACGATCACACCACTAGGCTATCACTGCTGTGGCGAGCGATTACCTGCGTCTGACTAGCGAGCACGACCTACTGTGACATTTTATCACAGTTTATTCATAAAAATGTGTGACCAGAGCCATGTCACAGTCGGCCGTGCTCGCTAGTCTGAGCATTGGCAAGGACAGTTTTAGTCAAAACCGCATCCGGGACGACCGCGCTGCCGCACGATAGCGATTTTAGTCGAATAAAAACTTACTACTTAGGTCAACCACACACAGGTACAACCCATATAACGTTTTCCAATATTGCATGTCACAGAAAACGCGAAACTCCCCTAAATGCAATGTCATTGACAAATGACTATCCAAAAATACGATCAGGAGACACGATAGTAATAGAATGTTCTGTCTACATGTATTGTACGAAGGTTTGAAGCTGTTTTACATTTAAATCAAAAGTTTGACTTGGCATTGTTTAGTGGAAAGTTGATTTGAAGTTGTGTAAAATATGGCTGTCGCCTTTATCAAGGATCTGGTCTTTCTAAATGCAAATCTTCCATAATAATATATATTGCTTTAACTTAGGTGAAATCAAATGCATAATTACTCATCTAGAATTCATTTACCAAAACTATGCATTGTCTACAAATGCTACGAGCTACGACGCTACGCCATCAACGCTACGCCATATTAGTAGCAGCTATCTATGAGCTTGAGTTATTTGAGTTTATTTATACACGTTGCTTAACACGTTCAGTGCCAGAGGGTTGGGAGGCTTGAACCCTCCTGGAGGGTTCAACAAGTCGCATATGGGATACCGGGAGCCCTCGCAGAGGGCTCATTTTAAATGTAAGTTTTTCTTAGTGAATACAGTATTATACACCGTGAAAATAAAATCTAATCTACGAGTATATTTTAACAAGAAATATTCGTTTATGCGTTGGTTTTAAAATCCAAGCATTTTCGTTTTAAAAATATTTTTTGTTCACGGTTACAAATATTCACAAAAAAATAAAAGGTCGAAAACTACGTATAGTGACAAGACCCCCTGAAAACACTATTTTACTTCGTTTTACAGTGTTTTATAAACGGTTTTAAACCTAATGCCGTTGACCGTCCGCGATGGTTAACTTTAGCGCAAACGTAATGCCGGCAACCCTCCCGGGGGGTTCAGTTCACTTCCAATATGTATGGCGGCATGGCGTATGCGTTCTATGAAAAGTGGTTGGAGTCGAAAGTGTTGAACTTATGTAATGATTAGCGACTGTTTATATACATTTTTGACGTTTGAACGTAACTTAACTCTAAGCAACGTTTATAAATGAACCTCTTTATTACCAACAACGGGGATCAGTAATATACAGCATGTTTCAAAAAGGTCTGGTCAAATTTAAAGGTGTGGTACAGACCATCTGATCGAGCAACTTTCTCCACGGGAACAACTTTTTTTTTTTTCTGTTCTTCACCACGGCAATCTGTTGGACACAACAATAAGCCACTATTCTATCTGATACTTTTATCTGTTTAGGCTTTTTAGCTTGGTGGCACTTCTCAGGTAGGTGTCTCATTCCATTCTGATGAATCCATCTTGTAGGATTGAGACACTGTCTCTATAATCGTCAACAATACAATAATCGCAAAAAATTATTAACTGTTCCATACATTTGGGTCGAGTAGGTATTGAAGTTTTGTATGGAACTGTTGATAATATTTTCAGGATTACAATGTTGATCCCGTGGAGAAAGTTCTTCAGTTTGATGGTCTGTACCACACCCTTAAATTTGACCACACGTTTCTGATATACTCGTACCTTGTATATACAGACGAATTGAGAACCTCCTCCTTTTTTTAAAGTCGGTTAAAAAAGGGGGACCTTAATCCTCCCATTATTCAATGTTCTTATTCTTTGTGCTAGATTTACTTATAGTTGATCATATTCAAAGGTTACGTTATAGCTCTTACACTGCACTGGGCAAGCGGCGGCGCGCCCGGCCCTGCCGCACAAAAGAAATGAAGGCGAAAAAGCCGGGGGTACGTGCCGCGTGGCAAAAGCCGGCGGCCATGCCGCCGGCATAGTGTGTAGTATAGCGATGTAAAAAATATAACGCCACATTAAATTAAATAATCACTGGGGATCGAACCCAGGATGATGAAGAACGAATAATGAAACAGAAAGATTGAAGTCACAAAGTATAATAAAATTAATTGGTTTGAAAAAGAAAAACAAAATTAAAAATCAGATGTAAAAAAAAAAACATGTCATTTTGGCGGTCGTAGAGATTTAAATATAGAAGGCAGGTATTTTATAGAACGTCGGGTTCTTCAGGTAACGTAATTTTTCTATGACTATCGCTAAGCGAGGGGTACTAGCACTGGCCAGAGCTGGGAGCTCGTTTGCGTTAAGTAAAAAAATCACGAACGGGTATTTGACGCGAAGAACCGTTGTGCTACATAATAAGATACGCAGGCCTAACCACTGTTTAAATTAGGACTTGTTAATCGACAAATTATGGTTATACGTAAAAAGTTACCGAGTTTTTTTAGTAAAGTTGGCAAATGAGGATGCTGAAGGTGTTGCCTGCAGTGTATAGGGACAGCGTCCGACGCGTCGTCGTCGCTGCTACTTCTGGATGGCTGGAGGAACCACGCGGATACGTGGTATTGGAACCACGCGCGGATGGATATGGCTGGCGGACTGCGCACCTCCCTGGCTACAGCCACGGTTGGAGACGGGTAAGCCAGGGGCCTCAATGAGGCCTTTTCTGTACGGATCCAGAACAAATACTATTTAAGACCCGGTTAGAAAGGCAATATTACGTGGGGGGTGGATTACAAACTGGAATACTCACGAAATAAATAATGTAGTTCTTCCTGGATATACAAAAAAACACAAATGAGACTTTTATGAAGTAAATATCAACAATAACGATTTAGCAGTAATACGTCCAAAAGTCTGAAATAATAGTGTTATATCGGAAAAAATATAATTCAACAGTTATCTCTGCTTGACACGACACCAATGCTTCGAATCGTCCTACCATCAAAAAACAAAACCGACTTTTCATTCGATAAAAAAAATATTCAAAAATGTGTCAAAGGTAACCACATTTTAAGAGAAAAACATGTTAAGCCTTCTTCACAAATAAAAAGGTTGGCTTGGCAGCGGCATGTTGCAGTAGGTAGTACTGCTCTAGACTATAAAGTTGATCAGTTTGACAGTCTGTATATGTATATGATATGTATATGTATATGGCCACACCTTTGTGATAAACGCTGTATAAGAATCCAACATAAATAGTTACAGAAGTCTAACTTCGACAGCCCTGTTACCATTAAGCGCTTACAAAAACTAATTACGATAAATTATTCAGCTAGGTACACAACACACCCATAGCGTGCCTTTAATACCGATACACCTATTTTAAGACCCATTACTGTTATAGTAGCCATAGAAAAATAAATCAATGTCCTTCGATCGGTTTCCCATAACAGTCGGCATTGTAATGTCGGCTATTTACGATCCGTCGGTACTTCGCAAGGTCAAGGAACGAGCTGAATCAATTATCATAAAATAGAGATCGATTAAACGTCAAATGCTTTCTTTTACCTCTCTTTAAAGACTTCCTTGTTATTTTCAATTGTTTTCACTTTTTAACCGACTTCCAAAAAGGAGGATGTTGTTTGTTTCTCTGTATGTTTTTTTTTATTGTATGTCAATCGATATTTTCGTCAATACTGGACCAATTTTGGTTGTTCTTCCTTTGGTAGAAGAAGCTTGCGCGGTTGTCCCATATACATTTTATTAACTTTGCTTCGGTAGTTTTTGAGCTAGCTTCAATAATACGTATTTTTCCCACTTAGTATAAGTGAATGATGTTGTAATAACTTCCTGTCACTGTTATTTACACAGGTAGTGGTATTCGAATTTCTGTGGGAAAGGTACCAAAAATAAAAAGTCAAAAATATAAACTTTTTACAAAAAAAACAACTGACTTCTAAAAAAAAACACTAAAATTAGAAATCACTTTAACTTCGGAAGACGGTGGCAAAAAACATAAATTCTAAACCATCTTAGGAAAAAAATTTTTTTTTTTTCAGTTTGTAGTATTTTTTTTGGAACTCGTTTGTTTTTTTTTGTAAAAAAAATTGTAGTATTTAGTGGTTTTAGTTCCACATAAGTGAGAAATATATACAAAAATATCAACAAGTAGGTATTGTTTTTAAAAATATTTTTGTGCATATTTTTCAAAGAATCTTAAAGGTTTTTTTTAGTTTAGAGTAGTTAAAGGTTAAGAGATTCATTGTATATTTTGTATTGTTTGATTTCTTTTTTGTTATGTACTTTTGTGGTGTACAATAAAGTAAACATTTATTTATTTGCATATAGGTAATATGCAAATAAATAAAGGATCATAAAACTTTAAAGTACGAGCGATGCCTTCTGGGAGGCAATAGAAACATGCTGGGGTGGTGACCCCAGCATGTTTGCCAAACGCCCACTCGCGACCTTCTTTAAAAAGGCCTTTGTTCAACAATGTACCTTTAGGCAGAAAACTAGGACGAGTTCTAGACAATTTAAAATCCTTCTGTGCTTCTTATTTTAAATGTGGAAGTTCAGATGTTAGTAACTAAGGCTCACTTGCACCAAAAACTGCTAAACTCATTTAACGCTAAACGAATTTAAAACATCGTTTTGTTTCTGACTATCGTTTGAATATGTCAGAGACAGCGCAATGTTTTAACTACGATTAACAATAAATGCGTTTAAAGTCCCCGTCATGAGAAGCTATAAATTTTGTAAACAAAGAACTTCTACAAAGTTACGTAGCGAAACAAATAATCCCAAATTCAATCAACTCAAAGTAACATACGTGTAATACAAAACCAACGAGCAATTTCACATGGTTGGGGGACTGAACGTGTCTGAGTTCCAGTACCACAAAACATTAGACGACAGCTCTTTAACGCGTAATTTAGTAGAAGTTCTATATTTACAAAATTTATAGCTTCTCATGACGAGGACTTTAGTAATTTGTGGTGCAAGCGGGCCTCAATCACTCTTTAACATGGCTAAAAGCAAACAGTTTACGACCTGGATTAAAACATAGTGTATCTACATAAAGCAGTTTCCCTAAAACGCGAGTGAAACTCCGGGCAACAGTTAGTATAGTAGTTCTTTAAAAATACTACACTAAATAAAGTCAAAGAGAAAACCTACACTGCCAACGAAACCTCTTTAAATATAACAGCTTTCTACGCTACTAAAACAACATTTTCACAGCCTCACTCCCTGAAATAATAAATACAGCGTTACAAAATTAATTCACCCACTTGTAACGCTTTTAAATTAGTTAAATGTACATACATGGGCCAAATAAGGTCTGAACTCGATACGAATACGTAAATACGTGTTTTGGGCTCCCGAATGGGGAATGAAAAGTATTCAGTTTCATTCAACCGCAATAAAATCAGGAACACATACAGGAAATATATTTTTGTTAACGTCGAGATTTTTATGGATGGCGGATGCATTTACAGAAGAGCAATAAACTTTTACAAATAACATCAATATTTACTTAAAATAATATCACGCCTGAAAGTATTTTCCGAAGGGTTGAACAGAGGTGTACAGTTCAATTAGTACACCCACATTTTGCCAATGATTTAATAGAGGGAACGAGCCTATTGCTATCAATCGGGCACAAATCTGGACTCCGGGCTGCTTAACGGAAAATCCCTATAAAACGTTTGCCCGACCTAGGTATTGAACCCAGGACCTCACGCTGCCAACGGCGCAGGCAATATTAAAGTACTTAAACCCACCTAAACCACAAGCCACTAAATGCATTTGTTGCTAAACGAATTTGAAACATCATTCGGTCTCTGTCATCTTCAAAAGATTGACAGATATAGAACGACCGCGATGTAGCAAATTCGTTTACCGCTAAATGCGTTTAGTGATATCTGGTGCAAGTGGGCGTTATTATCATTAAATTCTATATTTTTTTGTAAACAACATCGTATATCTCTCTTTTTTTGCAAAGCTATACAATGTAGGTTAATGTAGGTTTATATTTTCAAATAATATTTTGTATACAATACAGATACAATACAATACAGTATTGTATTCTCCCAATCAATCAATCCAGCGTATCGGAGTTCAATGCTGGTCAAACACCTTATTTTAATTTGTGCCAGTCTGCTTCAGAAATAGGCCAATTGAATTGTTTGAAACTTAATTACCAGTCAAATATACCTCAGCAATTCAAAGTTTGTAATTCTTTTAAGATATCAGATGTGGAGGCAATGGACAATTCGATAAGTAAGCGTGACTTAAAAGGAAAACCAGCTGATAAAATATTTGCTCACAGCGTGTTCGGGGTTTCAAACTCAAAGCATTTATTTCAATTATACCAATTCCAGGCATTTTTTAACTGTCAAGGAGTCGGCCAGTCAGAAAGATGAAGCTAGTTGCCCATTCCTAGTAGGTTCCTATGGAGACATACGTACAAGAAGCTCCATGGACAGTCAGTTACTTCACCCATTCAGTGGAGAATAGAAGTTAGTGGTATTAGTTTTACTTTATCGGTGGTTTATAACGTGATAATCCAAATATTTACCCAGTCCTTTTCATGCCAAGAGTTATACCCCAGAATTATACCCGATAGTTTCAAACATGTAGGTCTCATTCCCCTAACTCCCTAATCACATTAGTAAAGTCAAAGTTGCCTGTCATGTTATATTTTTCCATCGTTTGCTCTTGGGACCAAAGTCTTTGATTTCTATAAATAGTATCAATAAGGTCACCAAAACCTTATAAGGTTAAATCAGAGATATGTAGTTGATATCAGTAGGGACATTGCCCGCTTGTACTACAAATCACTAATTACGTTTAGTACTAAACCTAGGTAATAAAAAAACATCATTCTTGTCATTATCAAATGACAGAGACGCAATGATGTTTAAGGTCCGGACTCCACCAAAGCGGAGATGTGCGGAGATGTCCGAAGCGGAGACGAGAATAGATGGTTTTCAGCTAGGGTGTATCCACCGAAGCCGTGCGGAGATGTGTACAGGCTAGACCGGAGCGGATATGTGTACTGGCTAGAGCGGACGGGCGGGTTGTGCGACGCGGTGGAACTAATGGTGGCGCTCACTGCACGCCGCTCACATCACTTCTCGTCTCCGCTGCGCGCCGTCGCCAGCTTGCGAGGCACAGGTCATATCACCGCTTCGATCGCGCCATACAAATCTGATACATCTCCGCTCAGCGGTATTCACTGAAGCTGAGTGGATACGAGATGTGTGAATAACGAAATTCTATTGTTTGTTTAAATCACATATCCTCTCCTCTCGTCTCGTCTCCGCTTTCGTGGAGTCCGGGCCTTAAATAATATGTTTAGCGCTAAACGTACTAATATGTATTCTGTAGATAAACAATTTCTTTAACTAAAAAAGCTTTTAGTTAAAGAGATTGAAATGTTACTAGAACTTTTTCTAATTGCCACACACCAGCGTGCCAACGTGCCGCTCTTGTATTTGAACACGTAGGTACTCAAATACATGAGTAGCATGTTGTTGACGGCAGCCGTTACCTCTATTGGCAGCTGCCGTCGACTCGTCTACGGCTGCCGCCGGTGACTGTTGACGGTTGCATTTGCCTCTATTGATGGCTGCCGTCGACTCGTCTACGGCTTCCAACGGCGTGTGTCGACGGCTGCAGTTGCCTCTAATGGCAGCTGCCGTCGACTCGTCTACGGCTGCCGCCGGTGACTGTTGACGGTTGCATTTGCCTCTATTGATGGCTGCCGTCGACTCGTCTACGGCTTCCAACGGCGTGTGTCGACGGCTGCAGTTGCCTCTACTGGCAGCTGCCGTCGACTCGTCTACGGCTGCCGCCGGTGACTGTCGACGGCTGCAGTTGCCTCTAATGGCAGCTGCCGTCGACTCGTCTACGGCTGCCGCCGGTGACTGTCGACGGCTGCAGTTGCCTCTACTGGCAGCTGCCGTCGACTCGTCTACGGCTGCCGCCGGTGACTGTCGACGGCTGCAGTTGCCTCTACTGGCAGCTGCCGTCGACTCGTCTACGGCTGCCGCCGGTGACTGTCGACGGCTGCAGTTGCCTCTACTGGCAGCTGCCGTCGACTCGTCTACGGCTGCTGCCGGTGACTGTCGACGGCTGCATTTGCCTCTACTGGCAGCTGCCGTCGACTCGTCTACGGCTGCCGCCGGTGACTGTCGACGGCTGCCGCCGGTGACTGTCGACGGCTGCAGTTGCCTCTACTGGCAGCTGCCGTCGACTCGTCTACGGCTGCTGCCGGTGACTGTCGACGGCTGCATTTGCCTCTACTGGCAGCTGCCGTCGACTCGTCTACGGCTGCCGCCGGTGACTGTCGACGGCTGCAGTTGCCTCTACTGGCAGCTGCCGTCGACTCGTCTACGGCTGCCGCCGGTGACTGTCGACGGCTGCAGTTGCCTCTACTGGCAGCTGCCGTCGACTCGTCTACGGCTGCTGCCGGTGACTGTCGACGGCTGCATTTGCCTCTACTGGCAGCTGCCGTCGACTCGTCTACGGCTGCCGCCGGTGACTGTCGACGGCTGCAGTTGCCTCTACTGGCAGCTGCCGTCGACTCGTCTACGGCTGCCGCCGGTGACTGTCGACGGCTGCATTTGCCTCTACTGGCAGCTGCCGTCAACTCGTCTACGGCTGCCGCCGGTGACTGTCGACGGCTGCAGTTGCCTCTACTGGCAGCTGCCGTCGACTCGTCTTCGGCTGCCGCCGGTGACTGTCGACGGCTGCAGTTGCCTCTACTGGCAG
Source organism: Agrochola macilenta (assembly GCA_916701695.1). NCBI lineage: Eukaryota > Metazoa > Arthropoda > Insecta > Lepidoptera > Noctuidae > Agrochola > Agrochola macilenta. The sequence goes on from OU753562.1 coordinate 16,044,105, forward strand.
CTGCCGTCGACTCGTCTACGGCTGCTGCCGGTGACTGTCGACGGCTGCATTTGCCTCTACTGGCAGCTGCCGTCTTGAGTAGCATGTTGTTGACGGCAGCCGTTACCTCTATTGGCAGCTGCCGTCGACTCGTCTACGGCTGCCGCCGGTGACTGTTGACGGTTGCATTTGCCTCTATTGATGGCTGCCGTCGACTCGTCTACGGCTTCCAACGGCGTGTGTCGACGGCTGCAGTTGCCTCTAATGGCAGCTGCCGTCGACTCGTCTACGGCTGCCGCCGGTGACTGTCGACGGCTGCAGTTGCCTCTAATGGCAGCTGCCGTCGACTCGTCTACGGCTGCCGCCGGTGACTGTCGACGGCTGCAGTTGCCTCTACTGGCAGCTGCCGTCGACTCGTCTACGGCTGCCGCCGGTGACTGTCGACGGCTGCAGTTGCCTCTTCCGTTGGCAACGTGCCGCTCGTATATATGATCACTTAGAGCTCTTACACACGAGCGGCATGTTCCCAACGGCAAAAGTAACTGGAGCCGTCGACATTTCAACTTCAAAACACACTACAACTGCAAGTGTCGCTATAGGTCGACTGCTGCCGTCGACGCGTCGACGGTTGCCGCCGACGCGCGTCGACGGCTGCAGTTACCTCTGCCGTTGGGAACATGCCGCTCGTGTGCAAGAGCTCTAACGTATCAAACTGTTATAACCACTATTTTCATCTTTAAAACGACTATAAACCGTCCCAGGATTAAAGATAAAAACTTCAAATTAAAATTGAAACGGTTAACTGAAGTCAGACGGCATTTCAAACAAAAGTCATATCATAGATCATTTACAAACGGAGTTACAGCGTCAACAAAAGAAAGTCGTCGCCGACGGCGGCCATGTTTTGATTTAATTACTACAAAATTGTTTTATAATTCTGTTAAGTCGGTTCTCACTTGCCAGTGTTTTTGCAAGGCGATTTCAGTCGCGTAATTTATTGTGAAAATGAGTTTATAAAATGAAATTGTCTTTGATTGCTTGTATCTCTTCAAGTTTGTTAAGTTATCAGTCTATGGTTTATATATTGTTTTATTTTTATATTAGTGAGGTCATGCTTGGCACGGTTTTTATGACTTGACAAAACATCGTATTTCTTTATTGTACCCATTTGTACCTATGTAAGTTTAAAGGGTCCCCAAAACAATAAATTGCAATTTGTAAATTTTTACATGATTGCTACACATTGATGCGCAAATTGATCGTCTACCAAATGCAATTGAATTGATTGACAATATTACTACAATTAGCCGTTTCGGGGACACTTAACATGAACTAACTATCGTAAAACTTCCGGAATAAATTCTCTGAATGACGGGTAAAACCGCATAAACACAGACAGCTTTCCTGATGGGAGTTCGAAATAAAGCTGACAGCAGGTCCAAACTGGAGGAGGGTACGTCACGACAGACAACAATGGAAATTGTTAGAGGAGGCGCCATGAGGCACACACAAGTTCAAGACATGTTGTGTACCTATTTCTTTTTGGTGTAGCAGTAGTAGGTATATAATAGATTACCTGGAAATTTAAAAGACCTAACCATAAAAATGTTTAAAAAGCAGTTAACAAAACTATTGCTGTAGAAATGTTATTACACAATTAAAGAAGAAGACTTTTTAAATGACAAAACTCTATTGTAAGATGATATTGTTTGTAAAAAAAAAAACTTGAGAGGTGTAAAGGGACACCCGGATGGAACGAAGTTCCTCTTTCTATGAGAGAGAGAGAGAGACAGACAGACAGAGAAACACGCGCACGCCGCACGGCTTACAACTATAGCAAAAAGTGTCGTTACAACTTTTGGTCTTAATTTTTTCCGTCTAGCCCCCTTTCGCAACGCGCGATAAGGAACTTCGTTCCAAAAAATACGTTATTTTTGCAATTTCGAATGTGTATGATTATTAAAACATTGTTATACCTTATTGATCGAAGGTTATACCTATTAGTGAATTTTGTTGATTGTTGTTTTATTAGAATAACTATGTCGACATTAAACATAATTTAACATTACAGATATTGACATTAATATCTACACATTATGATATTCTCTTTATTAATTGTGACTGTTGTTAAAATGTTTTGGAATATTTTGACATTAAACATTTTGGAATTAAGCTTTTTGACAATACATTTTTCGACATAAAAATTCTTAATTATATTATGCGAGAGATTTGTATTTTATTAATGTTTTTTTTTTTTTAGACTGATCTGTACCTACCTCACTCTGACTAGTGTTAATAATAATAGTAATGTTTGTAACTATATTATTAAATACAAATGTAATATTTTGCATGCCGTAAAGCAAAATATATCGGGACAATTAACAAATTATCCAACTTATATGTATACATTATTAGCAAATAAATGATTTATTTCTTTCTTTCTTTCTTTCTAGCCGTTATTGTAAATTTTGCTGTCTGGTTTCGGAATAAAAGGCTTTAATATATTATTAAATAATACAAAATATACATACATACATAAAGATAATACAAAGGTTAGTCAAAATTATAAACCCACGCTAAACATATCTATTTCTTTCATAAACCTATATTCAGCCTATCAAAAATATTGATCAGTCATTGAATATTTATTATCCCTATAGTATAAAAACAGGATTACGTACATCAAGGTATGTATCTAGACATATTTGACGTACTTTAATGAAACCGATCGCTTCACAGCGGATATTGAATGGTAATCCAATGAGATTAAGTGCAGGATTAAAATTCTATATTTGAGGCTGAATTTTATGCTGAGGTAAAGTTACTGTTCAGAAAATGGATATTAAATGTACTTCGGTATATTTAATGTATTTTTATTTATTATATAAGCCGCTGCTGCGGCTGCTGAGACCTTCAAGCGGCGCAATTACTGTAACCTACTTACAGTTTTGAGCCGTTTGGGGGCGAAACGCGCAAGTGCGCGTCTGCTTCTGACTGGTCAACACTTCACGTGACCAGTGGGCTCGTTCTTTGGTCAAATAAGTTGCATTGCTATTCAAAGTGGCCATGCTGCCAGTCTTCTGAGCACGTTTCCGGATGAGACGTGACGACAAGCGCATTCCGTCGTGTGAGCCACACCGCCTGTCAGCCCCACTTATATAGGACGGGCGGTGTGGCTCACACTGCATTCGGCGCTTGACGTGGCAACGCGATGTGTCCGGGTTCGCAACAAGTCAATCGTCATCCCGAAGATGCCTCGTTGAGAGGTGAAATACGTTTCGATTTCTTACAGGGTTCTTTATGACTCTTTATGAACAGTTAAGCGGATTAGGTTTCTAAATATACGTCGTCTATTGTATTTTATAATGGATTTCCGCAAAGTCACGCCTGAGTCAATTAACTAAAAGAAAAAACTTTAACAGAATATCTTAAGTATAATTTAATAAATGTACACTCTTAGATAGGTTAGAAAGTTAATTAATCTTATGATTGGCGAAATGTGGGGTGTAACCTTTTTCGGAGAAAATATGCGTGATGTTATATGTTATGTAAGTGTTATTATGTAACTATGTAAGTGTTGAACTGCCTGCCTAGTAATGCATTGTTCGCTATTTCTATTTTTATTTGTCTGTAAGTACAATTTTTTCTATTATGTGCTCGTTGCTTTTTAATCTTTATTTTTATTTAATTTAAATTCAGATTACCAAATTTAATAATGTACTAGTATAATACTATATAATTTTAACTTTCAGGACTACTTCCATTTTTAATATACTGTTTGCTTGTTTTTATTGCATGATGTGGTCTCCTATAATTGAGGGAGCACATATATTGTTGTTCTTGTCTTTATATTATAGCATTAAAGGTGTATTCTTTATTGGAGATTCTAATAAAATAAAATAAAAAATAAAAATGTATGTTTCATTGTGTAAGTTGTTACGTAGCCAATCATACCATCGCGAAGAGCTTACAGAATCACTTGAAATGGTATTAACTAGGCGGACTTGATGCTTGATGCAGACCATAGGTCTTCAGCCTTGTTCAAGAAATTATGGCGAGTGATCCCTCTAGACCCCTCTAGACTCGCAATATTCACAGGACCTCTAGGGAGAGGTCCCGTCCTTTAAATGGTTGTTTTATAAATACCATAGGTATTATCTAAATTAGAGCAGGGCTATCGGAAGCTGCCGCGACTGACTCACCGACTTGTAGGTCGTTCGTTCGAACCCAGACACTTTAATTTGTGTGAATTATTTCATGACTGCTCTCAAAACGGTGAAGTAATACATCGTGAGGAAACCGGCATGTCCTAGAACCAACAATTCGCAGACAGGTGACCAACCCGCACTGGGCCCTCGTGGTCGATTACGGCCCAATCCCTATCACAGAGAGGAGGCCTGTGTCCCAAACGGTGAGGAAATTATAGGCTGATTATGCTTAGGTATAACTAAATTAAATGTAAGTTCTGTATAGAAAATAAATACAAGATTCTCACATTCCAAACAGAACCCTACCATTACCCCCCATTACCCCTACCCTACCATTTTTATCTGTATTTTTTATGGTGTACATAATAAAGAATATTCTATTCTATTCTATTCTATTCTATTCCCTAACAATATGAATTTAAATAATATCATGTTCCATAGCACACAATTACGGAATTGGATTTAATACGGATATCATGCAATCCGAACAAACCGTTTACTGCCGGCTCCTCCGACAAATTGATCAAATATTCTATTTTAGCCGTCCTCGTCCGCGTCCGTGCGCGTCCGTCCGATCTAATGAGCGAGTGTTCGCATAAATTATATTTTGGTCATCGCTCCACGTATTCACTCTAATTCAATGTTTAAATTTAAAATTCGGGAATATTTCCCGTTAGATATTCCAGTTTTATAACAGTTTAAATTGGGACATTTTCGTTTTAAAAGGTTTTTGCGGCATTCTACTTAGATACTGCAATATTGATATTGGCAGAGTTTTTGATAGACTGCGCAACTTTGTTAATGATGGATATTGACGTCATTAAATCGGTGTTAATTGCGGAAAATATAGGGTTTCCAATCGCGGCCAAATCAGGCTCAAATTTTTCGTTCTACTATATAGAACCTACCTTATAGGTGCGGTCATCTTCTCACAAACCTTTTTAACTAGATACTGTTGTCGCTTCGATGACAGACATACATATTTAACATATAAAGTAAGTAATTTTGATTTATGATGTTAAAAACATATTTAATTAATAACCTATTTAAAATTAAAGATATTATTTGATTAATATTTGGGTTGGCAGCACTGGTGTGTTTTAATATTGTTCCGTTGAATTTTGGTTTGAATTTTGAATTTTGGTGTGTTTTAATACTGTTCCGTTGCGAACTTCCGAAGCAATGCTTTTTTTTTTCTTTTTTTTTGTGGGTGGGAAATTATCGAATAACTTCAAGCGGGAGGGCGTGTCAGACTTTTACTGACTAAAACCCACCCGTGTTCCTTCCGTTGCCTGTGTGCCGGGGCCGCGATATCCCTTTCGGACAAACTCGCAACCCCGGCAGGTTCCGAAGCAATGCTGGGGCGACACTTGCCAAACGAATATTCGAATGAGTGACCGAGAGAGTAGTGTTCTGTGGTTGTCGTATACAGCGCGAGTAACATCTCCAGATTGTTATAAAATAGTGTGGTTATATTTGAGACTAGAAAATAAATGTATAATCATTGTTTACGTGTTGATTGCAATACTTGAACTCCTTACACGAGTAATTCCTTTCTACTCAATATTTCTATCATTTGCACATCGTAAGCATCTAAGTACTACAAAAGACGATTCTGAACGTCGTATAGAATGTCAAATAATTTTTTTCCTCATAAAAGATGAATGAATACGTGACTTTCAGAGGTTTCCGAACGATCGCGTCACAGGTTATATAAAATACGGAAATATTTACAAACAATAACGTACGCAAGTAATTTATGATATCCAATTAAACCGTGTTGCCTATGTTCGGAATTTTTCCAGGAATTTATGTATTTTTTTTATTATAACAGGAAGCTACTCAGTGGCCCTTTGTAAGACAACTGAAATGTCACGGTGTATATCAATTTTTTTTTTTACATTGGATACATGGAGTGGGCTGCTTTTATAAGACGACTAAAATGTCACGGTGTATATCAATATTTTTTTTTATCATTGGATACATGAAGTGGACTGCTTTTATAAGGCGACTAAAATGTCAGGGTGTATATCAATATTTTTTTTGTCATTGGATACATGAAGTGGGCTGCTTTTATAAGGCGACTAAAATGTCACGATGTATAGTTGTATTTGTTTCTACACCAATAGCTGGTGTTGCTTGTTGGTAGTTAGACCCGACATCTACGGAACATGGATATAATCAAAAATTACACAAAGCGGGCTTATTTCGCCGATGAAACTGAACGCGATCAACAAATCTAAACCGCGTTCAAGAGCTGTCAATGTTAAATATTCCACAACAGTGTAGGTAGACACTGACAGCTCTTGAACGCGGTTGTAAAATTCATCTTATGGTACTATGATCAGCAGTACTAGGCTACTTCATCATCATCTGCCTAGCTAGCCTTTACCTAACAATGTTGGGGTCAGCTTCCAGGCTAACCAGATGCAGCTGAATACCAGTATTTTACATGTAGCGACCGCCTATCTGACCTCCACAACCCAGTTACTGGGTAATCCGATACCCTTTTGGTAAGACTGGTTGTCAGACTTTCGGGCTCTGACGACTCGTAATGACTGTCAAAGATCCACGAATGACAGCCGACAGACAAATAAAAAATCCGGAGTCACTCGTGTTAGGGCATAAATTGAACAGACTACGTGTGACTCCGGATTTTTTATTTGGCTGTCCTCTAAAACGCGCCTATATCCAGCGGACGATCAAGACGCTTCCTACGATACCGAGTGCCTCGGAAAGCACGTTAAGCCGGTCTCGGCTGTCATTCGTGGATTCTTGACAGTCGTTACGACTCGTCAGAGCCCGAAAGTCTGACAACCAGTCTTACCAAAAAGGTATCGTATTACCCAGTAACTGGGTTGTGGAGGTCAGATAGGCGGCATATAAATTGTATTAACTTTGCTTGGATAGTTTTTGAGTAAGCTTCAATGATACGTATTTTTCCCACTTAGTATAAGTGGATGATATGATGATAACTTCCTGTCACTGTTATTCACATAGCAGGTAGTGGTATTCGAATTTGTGTGGGGTAGGTACCACAACTAAAAAGTGAAAAATAAAAACTTTTACAAAAATAAAAACACAACTGACTTCCAAAAAACACAAAGTAAAAATAACTTTAATTTCGGAAGTCGGTGGCAAAAACGAAAATTCAAAACCAAAGACACTTTTTTTTATGGAATTTCAAAATCCAAACACGAGTACGTAACTGAAATCTGTAACAGATGTACAAAATTAATGTCCCAAAGACCGCAGATTCTCCGAACAGCACTAGTTATAAACTTGTGTCCACAATCGGCAAGTTAACGGTTACTGCGACTGAGCGCAAATCAACCGACGATAATTTATCCCCGTACAAAGCTAAGATCAAAGCTGCACTGGAAATATACTGAATATCTACTATTAGTTACTAATACCTAGAAGTAAACTGAAAAGGTGAAAGGAATTGAAAATTACTGTGTAGGAAAGTAGAAATTCTCAATGTATTTGAAAGACTTTTTTTTAAAGTCGTTTGTTTTCTATTTATTATTAAGTTCTTCCCACGGACTTAAAACGGTTGATTTTTAAAACAATGTTCTAAAGGTCAGCTTACACCAAATGAGTGAAACCCAATTCTATCGTTCGGGTTACAGAGGTCGAGCATCCTTTCGATAAAGCCTTTAAGACATGTTATCACTGTAAAAAAATATTGAAATAAAATTATCATTATTATTTAAATGATCTTTGTCATATCTCGGGACCCTGGGGTTCCGGACCTTTGGAAGGCGAACGATGGGCCGAAGCCAAATCGTAGAGGCCCGTTAGGATCAAATGAAAAAAAAGATGAAAAAAAAAATGAGAGCAAATGATGTTGACTGAATGTTGTTGTTGATGTTGTTGAATGATGTTGATGGATTAAATGAGGCCCCAACCGACGATTATCCCTGTACGCACTACGCAAGTGCACCCAAGGAAAACCCCGATTGGTGTAGGACTATCGCAGGATAAGGAAACAAAGAATCATTATTATTTTTAAAATATAATTGAAATATCTCGGGATTATTATATTCGTACTTTAGTCATAACTTGTGATCCCTGTTGAAAATTTGCCAATTTTTAATTGATTTGGGTTAATTTTGGTATTAAAAACGTAAATTTGAAACAGTAATAAACTTTTTATTTTCAATAATACTACGATTTTTTATAACTGGTAATGTTATTGCAGTACCTGTGTGCCCCTTTCGGATCGGACAGGGTTTTTTAACATATTGCATAAACATAAAATATAGGTATATCTTTATATAAATACGAGGAAAGGTAATGCTCTTTTACTAGATATTTTAATTTTGAAATAGTTTTTAAATCACGAATTCCAGGCGGAAGTGTGTTCCACAATCTTGTAGCATGGACAGAGAAGGAATAAAAATAGTAGTTAGTTTTATGAGGATGGGATTTAAGGAAGGACCTAAGGTGTGATCTACACGGTTTTGATACAAGAGAAGAAATAAATCCTTTAAGTAGATGGTTGTAATATTATTTATTGTACTTAAACAACAAATAAAAAAGAATAAAACATATAGGTAAGTAGTAAAACCAACAATACTTTATTAGGTCCTATCAAAAAGGCGTAAAATGTGGCTATTATTCCAAAACAGCATGAAACTTCAACTCGACCTTACAAGATTATAGTCCTCGTAGAGTAAGTAGGCGCCATTTGTAGAGCTACTAAAAGTAAGCCTGTATTTTATTGCTCTACTTATTTGAATAGACTTTTATTCTGTAAAATGTACTTATAATTCCAACAGAGCAAAATTCTTGCTTTGTTAACAAAATCTTTAAAAGAAAGTGTAGGTTACAGTATCAATCAATCTGCCCAGGCTTTTCCCAATTGAGGGACTGTCTATCTGACCTCCACAACCCAGTTGCTGGGTAACACGATACCCGTTAGTAATACTAAGTAGTTGAGTTTTGGACTTTTGACTACCCGTATCGACAGTCAAAGATCTACGAGTTACAGACGGGATTAACAGCTTAAAGTTCTTTTCGAGGCACGGAGGGTCTAGGTTATCAAGGTTCTATCAAGATCTATCAAGTCTTATATTTAGTTGTAATTTAAGTACCTATAATTACAAGTCTAGAAACAGAGAAAATCCGATTATTAATTAAATTAAGCCCAAAACGAGCCAAACCAATTCTTAGCCAAATAAGAAACATTCACTGAACGCTTCCAGACGCAATGAAATAATTTCCCTAAACCTTTTCTCCTGTAAAACTCATTAAGATATTCAAATAAGGTTCAGCCACCTCGGTGTTGCCAGTTATCCCTGTATAATCCGCCCATATTGCTATGTTAAAAATACACCAAAAAACGTGGAGATAGTCGACAAATAGTTTGCGAAGGGCATCTCCCCTTTTACCGTGTGCTCATAAAATTTTATGACCCCCCTGTATTGTGCTAGGGTTGTCGAAGTCAAGTGTCCAGACGTTCACAATGCGATGTCGAGAGCGTGAATTATGTTACGAGATTCCGAAGTGGCTTGTTCAGACTGTTGTTACGTCGAGTACAGACCGACGTCGTTGTTTTAATAATAAAATACTTTGTTTTAATATTGTAAAGAGAAATATTGAAAGCTATGATTATCAAAATGCTAGAACTCCATTACCGATATCACACATAAAATATAAGATACAATATATCATTATAATTTATTACGTTATTCAATATTGAATGAAAAGTACTTGTAACCCGCTGGCACCATTACATAATTGCCTTCTGCTCCATAAAATAAACGCGAGACAATACGATATTCATAGTCACATCGCCACGTACATCTTGTTATGATCACAAGATGAGATCTCTCGCGTTTCCCTTTTAATATTATAGCAGAGAGAATATTATCTGTCTTCCCCGGTAACGTATGCCCTCAGATCGCAATAAATTGGAGACTGTGTTCGAATTAGACGCGATGCAACCCTACCGATATAGCTTTTAATATTTGACGGCTGAACATCTCGCAATACTTTTTATTGCCTTTTGATTTACTCATACTCCTGCCTTTTATGTTTGTCAGAGCTGATATTAAAATAATATACAGTGTGAAAAGGTCAGGCGAAGCTGTGAAAAAAATCTGGATTTTTCATACAGTGATGAGACTGATGTTGTTGGCAGTTTGTTTTCTTTTATATTATCATACAACGGGAGTAAACGCGTATTTTATTCGTGTTTTTATAACACTCATGATTACTACAAAAGGTGTGTGTAAGGATTGTACCAGGTGACGTTTTTTAGTATCTTCCTACCCCCAGGGGAAGAAGGTTTGGGCGTGGGAAGCCGTCACCTCCTTCTGCGAAGCAGTAATGCTCGCGAAGGAGGAGACGGAGCGCGTGAGGGAGAGGAAAATGTCGCGCCTTCACGCCCCTAGCCGCCGCAGTAGACGCCCTGGGCGTCGGGAATCGCAGGCCGATTCACGGCCACCGTAGGCGCGGGCCTGCGGACGGTGAGCAATGGGTAGCTCGCCGTCCAATAAGGACCAGGCCCGGGTCGACGGCGCATTGTGTTCCACGCGTGCCTCAAAGAGATATCAGCACAACGGAAGGGGTCCGCTAGGACCGATGCCTGCCGGGGTCGCGGGAAAGTCCGAAAGGGATACCGTGGCCCCTGACAACGGACAGGCAACTGAAGGAACACGGGTGGGTTTTAGTCAGTAAGAGTCTGACACGCCTTTCCGCTTCGCCCAGAGCGGGAGAAGTTATTTGATAATTTCCCACACTTAAAAAAAACAAGGGGGAAGAAGGTATGTATAATTAATATTGAACCCGTTTATTACATATCGGTATTGCATAATTATATTAATATCGATGCACTAAGCTAACGCAAAGGGTACCGCCTGAATGCTACTACGAGTCTACGACGGATAAGCTACGTATTGTGTAACTTTCGTAGGCTTCTGCGTAGCGGTGAAGGCCAACTGTGCTACGAAGATTACTGGAAGGCGCGTAGAGGTTAAGTTGCCAACAGTGCCAACTAGTTTTAAACGTTTTTTAACATCACGATATGCAGAGCGTTTGGTCAAAAATTAACTTTTTTAGGGTTCAGTAGTAAACAAGGAACCCTTATAGTTGCCCATGTCCGGCTGTCTGTCTGTCTGCCCGTGGCTTAGCTCAGAGACTGTTTATACTATATAGTTGTAATTTGGCATGTGTATACATATTAAATACCGACAAAGTGGTAAAAAAAAAATCCTCGTCTATCCCATGATGGGGTGTAGTTGGAAAGGTCGTTCAAAAATATCGTTAGTTTGTGACTACCATTTTTGGATTTAGGGATCCGTTTGCAAAATATTAAGCTTTAAAGTGCAAATTTTTGTTAGAGTCAAGTGGAGACACCCCCCCTCTGCCAGCTAAATGGTAGGTTCTGGTATATATGACGAAATTAAAAGGAAATCTATCACAGCTAAGTAGGCTCTTTAAGTTAACGAGTAATAATTAACCAACTTACATTTGCAGTTGAAAAAACATGTTCTCCCATACATTCCGTATCGGAAAGCATATTTTTCAACTACACTGTTAAGGTTGTTCTTAGGATAAATTCATCCCATCTACGTAACCCTTCATTGTGCGTGGTCCGACACACACAAGGTGAGTTAAAAAAAAATATATGTAAAAATAAGATTATTTGACAATAGTACTTTTGCATCATAAGCAATTACGTACACAGTGCAAAAACATACCTACACAGAACAACAACAAAAAATATTACTCTAACATAAGTTACTACAGTTACGTTAGTTTATACTACAATAGTAACTACCTGCAATGTTTAAAATAACAAAATTATCTACAACAAAAAGAAGAATACTGAACGTTTTAAATTGCTTTCAGTCCCTATCTCAAATTTCTCAAACACCTCTGATGAATGATCAGCATAAATATATTTTCTGAGGATTAATAAACCGAACTCCAGGCTGTTTTTCTTAGATTTTGTAACACAAATGAACCCAAAACGAAAATTATTCATTGTCATCGTCCTGAACGAGCCCAAATTAATAATTTTTTCTTTCGGCCTTTTCTATTATTGAATTTTCTTAAAGAATGAATACCAACGCCGCAGAAACGTCCTTAATTACTTTCTTAGAAGCATTTAATCCACTATTTGCGACCTAGTTCAATAAATTATTATGCGGAGAAGTGCATACTATTTTTAATTTATTTTTTACTAGCTTCCGCCAGTTGCTTCACCCGCTAAATCAATCAATAAAGATATCACATCTTTATAAATTATAGCCTTTGTAACTCAGTGATAGTTCAGGGGCCTACCACTACCTCTAAAGCGTCGTGCAGACCGGCGCGACGCAACAGCGAGACGCAACTCTAACAAAACAATTTCTAAGAAAACTTTCGGTACAACAATATTACCGGTGTCGCGTCGCGCGACGAGCCTTGAAGCAGTATTAAGGCAACTTCTGGACAGGGGGATCAATAACCGCTACTAGGAATAATCAAAGGGCCTCGTAACATAAATTTTATTATAGTATAATAGAATGTTATACTATTATCTATTTAGCAGACCGAAGGACACTATACAAAGAAAAAGATTACGTCAAAATCTATCATTCTGACGTTATCTTCCAGTCGCCGCTATGAAAGCCAGGAGAGTGGACGTCCATTCTATGATTGATACCACTCGGGTACCTTATTCAGCTAGCCATTTATACCTACAACTTGTATCACAAAGGTGTGGTCATATTTAAAGTTGTGGTACAGATCATTAAACTGAACAACTTTCTGCTTGGGACAATACCGTAAACGCGAAAAAAAAATCTGTCGTCCCATAGAAATATTTTTAATTTTGACGATCAAAATTAAAAATATTTTTCACATAAACCTACAAGGGCACTTATGAAACGTCAGAAGCTAGGTGCACGGTTCCAATTGGTCGTTTCTTACGGAGAAGAGCCGGCAAGAAACTCCACGATAACTCTTTTAAAAATAAATGGTTTTTACTATGTTTTCTAAAGATGTGATATCTTTATTGATTGATTTAGCGGGTGAAGCAACTGGCGGAAGCTAGTAAAAAATAAATTAAAAAGTAATTTAAAAAAATTAAACCGACTTCGAAAGAAATGAACTCAAAATTATGATATAAGTAATATTTTTATATCTACACGAAATTAACTAACAAAACGAAATCAAAAGTAGGTACGAAACAAATTAAGGGCCTAAATTTTTTTTTGAGGTCGGTGCCAGCAAAGCCAATCAATCTGCCTAGCCTTTTCCCAACTATGTTGGGGTTGGCTTCCAGTCTAACCGGATGCAGCTGAATACCAGTATTTTACATGGAGCGACTGCCTATCTGACCTCCACAACCCAGTAACTGGGTAATACGATATCCCTTGGTAAGACTGGTGTCAGACTTTCGGGCTTCTGACGACTCGTAACGACTGTCAAAGATCCATGAATGACAGCCGGGACCAACGGCTTAACGTGCTTTCCGAGGCACGGAGGATTCTCGGTATGTAAAGATGGTCACCCATCCACTGACCAACCCCGGCAAGCGTAGCTTAACCTGATGGATCGACCAGTGCGGCTGTTGTTACTTAGCCACGAGCTCCTCAGCCAGCAAAGCCATCGAATATAAAACTTAATCAAAATAGCAACGATATAATAATATATCGGATACAAAACGGAGTTAAAAGACATTTTACATAGCAACCTAATTTTTTTATATTATAGTCGTACTTGTACAAATTATACTAGCTTTTAACTCGCGTGGAAGTCGGAAATTATCCCATGGAAACGTACTATCGGGATAAAAAGCATCCGATGTGTTAATTCAGGTTATAAACTATCTGTCTGTTTCATCCAAATCTAGTAGCATAACATAATGATTGAATACTATCGTGAATTCATGCATGCCTAATAGTTTTTGTCAGGTTACTGCTCAGAAATTGTGCGCAACGGTTAATGATTGAAATACTATCTTGAATTCATGCAAGCGTTATAATCGAATCCGATTGGCAAAGGAACTGGAATAATGTTAGCTCGATCCTCTTCTATTTTCGTTTTATTTCCATCCACAGGTGTTGATCGTCCAATCTAAGCTGGATTCTATGTTTGTTTTAAGTGTCGTCTCGGAAACCCGAGATTCTCTCGAGATTTGCAAACGGTGCAAATATAAAAGTGGCCTTTTTTTCGAATAAATATTAAATATTGATACCTATGTTACCTTACCTTGTTAGGATTTACCTTTATGGGGCATGCGCTAAGATCGCTAGCGAAATTACAATTGAAAATTCTATAAATAAACATTTGATACGGCCGCAAATCATATTTATATATTGTAGCGTTGTGAGGGAACTTAGGTGCAAGTAGTCGAGTGATAAAATATCAAAATTAGTAAGTTCCTAGTCACATCACTAAAAACTGGGAACAACACTATCCTTCCGGAGACGCTCGGTCATTTCGTTTCCGCTGGCAAGGACGACAACAGTTGTTCCCTGACCCTCAGGATTCTTTGTGCCCCGACCTAGGGTGAGTTCCACATTACCCTGGTAATTATACCAGATCCTCTGCGCTGGATAATCTTTATTGATTTTATAACCTATAAAGTATTTAATTTCGTGTGTCAATGTCCGACACGCGGCTACGATTCATCCAGCGCACAGGAGATTGTAATATGTATGTATTGTTACTGCATCAAGGTGGTGTAGTGCCTCACTGTGTTATTCTTAGTGATTAGTGAACCATTTTACTTTGTGTTATGCTCGCGTGTTCACATACTTAGCCTAAGTTTGCATCCGCCATTGTGGCACGCTATATTGCAAACTCTCTTGCCTGTAAACCGCTGCGATGTGCTGAGCTTTCACCTATGATGCATCCCACACCGTTCCTTGGCTTAAAATGAGAAGGATGCTGGCATATCGCATGCGGCTTGCTGCTATTTGCATCGCATCTAACATGCGCTCCCTAACGCGCCTTCCAGGGTTCTTCGTACGGGCTGAGGGCAGGTGCCTAATAGTATTCACACTGCTGATGGTAGCGGTGCTGCACATTGCTTGCGCACGCTGCCAAGGTCTCGAAGGCCTAACAACTTGCGGCCTACCGCCGCAGCTACCTGCGCGAGGCTGTGCCTACCGCACACTGCTTGCGCACGCTGCCCAGATCTCGAAGGCCTGACAACCCGCGGCCTACTCCGCGAGCCTGTGCTGACAGGCCTCCACGCGCTACCGATACCTGTCGGTCTCACGAGGGCCGTCCGGCCTGCCGCCGGGCCTGCGCTGAGCAGGTCCCCCCACGTCTGCTACGTGTTGCCAAGGACGGTACCCTTCTTGAACTTATTGTGATAGTGATAGTGCTCGGAACAGAACATGTGACTTACCCGCGACCTAGCTGATAATATTTTATATTTAATATAATTATATGTGTTAACCTAACCTAGTGTTTTCAATTACCTATTACTACCTACCTAGTAGTTAGCGGCCTGCGCAGCCTACCTGCAAAGCCCTAGCCGTTACAATATCAACATACAACATGATGCTGACCTGCAAATTGCAAAAAACGTAAGAAAATTTGAATTTCGCGGGCTACCTTGACGCTTTCGCCTTATACAATATATTAAGAAACCCTGTCCGATTCGAAAGGGGCACATAGGTACCTACTGAAATAACATTACCAAATAATAATAAAAAATCTTATTAATCACATTTTTAAGTACAAAAATTACCCCAATTCATTAAAAAGTTGCAAAGGAGACGGGCGAATCTGGGCCTTTTTTTTTTTGAGGATGGGAAATCATCAAATTTTAATGACTTCTCCCGCTCTGGGTGGAGCGAGAGGGTGTGTCAGACTTTTACTGACTAAAACCCACCCGTGTTCCTTCCGTTGCCTGTATGCCGAGGCCGCGATATCCCTTTCGGACAAACCCGCAACTCCAGCACCTGTTGGTCCTTGCGGACCCCGTCAGTTGGGGGCGAATCTAGACCTAACGTTACACAAATGGAATATTTATCAATATTTCTTTCAGTTTTTTTTGTAGTTAGTTATGAAATATTAAGCAGTTTTATAATGGCATAAGAAATTGTATTTAGTACTTAGTGTAAATAGTTATTTGTGTTAAATACGTCACTTATGAAAACCGATCAGACCCGGTATCATAGCCCGCGCTTACCCAAACTTTAACTAAATTGGAAAAAAAATTACATCCCATATTTTCACTGAACTACAATGTAGCCAAATGAAATAAGTTGATAAATAAGTTAATCGATTTATCGAATTTATAATAATACCTTAGTTTAAAGTTTTTATACCAATAAGATATTAATTTCTTCTTTAGATGAGCAAAAAAGAACATCTATTTAATTATTGGTTACCCAGCTTAGAGTATATATCACTGGAGAAGCCATAAGCGCAATAAACCGAACAAAAAAGTCCGTCACTTTTTGCGGGGGACGGGGTAGCTACTGTCAAAAACAACAATAGCTGCTCGCCCGGATAGAGAAGTCCGTACCATATTTTTTATTTTTATCGATATCGATATTCATTCGGAATTTTGTTTGAACCCAGAAATAAAACAGCTATTGCATAAAATAGTTACATTTTAATATGAAGAGAAAATAACTTCAATTAAATAAAGTAACTAAATTTGTAATAAGTAAGTAATCTCAATAAAAAATTAGATCAAGTTCAATTTTTTATTTTTTTATATACAAACACTTCAATGGACATAAACAAATTATAAAACATTGAACAATAAAATTAAAATAAACAAAAATAAAAACTAAGTAATTTTTACTAGGAAATTATCGACATGTCAATTTTGGTTTCAAACATGACCTCAACACTACGGTAGTCTCGTTAACATTTTTACTAGAGGACATAATCGCATGTCAAGTGCGTGTAAGTTTTGCTGATTTGACGTATATTTTCGTAATGCAAAAGAAAAGTATTTTGATCTTTACGAACATAAAAACGAGATGTAGCGAGACTCGGTGACGTCACAAAAGCAACGTGATTAAAATACTCGATTCATGCTACGTTTTATATTGAATCATGGTTGAATCGAATGAAAAATCGAATTGTATTATGAGGTTAGGATTTTCTCTCTGATCTTAGATGATCTTAGAAAAAAAAATCTGCTTATGGAAAGTTATTCAGTTCTTTAGGTAAATTTGACGTATTTGAACGCTTTTTACACCATTTAACAGTACAAATAGGCATTTTCACGGAGCTCCGCGCGCCTTTAAAACGATTCACGAAGTGCGTTAGAATCGATTTGAAAGCAGTTTTTATGAACGTACTAGAACATTTGTTCTTGTACTTTTACAGAGGGGAAGTGTTCGTAAGGCTTCTCCAGTGTTATATACTCTAAGTTACCCAGTGATACTTATCAACGTTTCTAAAATGTCGTAAAAATAAATTGATTAATTAGAGCAACAAAAGTGGAACTCACGTCAATGTCAGATCCAACGTCAAAGAAACAAAATAAACAAATCATTTGCTGCGTTTATCAGTTGTCTGGCTCTCTGAGCTTCACGGTAGTGGATAATTTCTGTTGTTTTCGTGTGCTCTAATTAGGGTATTATTCGATTAATATTTTTTTGCGACTTTGGCTACGTTTAAAGGATTCTCACGGTTATTACTTTGACGAACGACCCACGTATTTCTTACAACGGACTTACTTGACTTTCTTACAGCCTCTTCTACCGGATTTCGAAGTTTAAAATGAGTGATCAACGTCATCACCATTGTATCAACTGCGGCATAGCTACTTGGCGGCGTAATCCTTGTATAGGATTACATCAAATAGAAGACGAAGACATTTTTACAGTTATACAGCAATGGGTTGCACCTCAAGTGGTAAGTAGTTTATTTCATTACAAGTTCACATTTTGCTGTACCTTTCTTCACTATTATTGTTATAGCATTATATAATATCTCTCACGATTGAAACAATAAATTCAACACAATATTTACTGGATGGTTTGATACTTAGGCATTTATTTCAAAAAGTTCTGTTAGTTAAAAGACTACACAAAGCCACAAAATCTTTACGTACTGAACTTGGTTATTTTTATTTTAATAACAGGCATTGAGCAATTTAATTAAGTTACAATAGGATAATTGACATTGTATGAAAGCTTATCAATATATAATGTTAATGTAATCACAAATACACACGGCTTATGAGTTTGGTTTACCTTGGCATTCTAAACACTGTCTTCTTAATATTATTGTTTGTACCAGTGCTTTGCAGTGGCCCTTATTACAACAAATACAATGTTCTAGCTGAGTCTCACAAAATTTCATGTACTTATATTATTTCTTTCAGAGTACGTAACAAACTAAAATTGTTGTAGGTCAACAGTTCTCATCACATTTGCCAAGGATGCAGGGATTTAGCCATAAATTCTTTGGGAATAGATGAGCAGCTTTCATCTTCAACAACTGGACATCGTCAAGTGTGTGTCAACTGTGGACGTTCAGTGTTGCGTGCAAGATCTCATTTATTGCGTACCGATACTGAACGAGAAAGAAGGATTCATACAGTCATTTGTGAATGGATATTGCCTCGTACTGTAAGTGTTTATTGGGCTCAGTTGCTTTTTATTATTTTTATATGTACCACTGTATGGTAATGTAATATAATCAGGCAGTGTAAATAAATACAAATGATCACTTTGCTCACTTTCACTTTCCGAGTTCGCACGGGTAGCTTTAAACCCTACCTACCCTACCTACCGTAGGGTAGAAAATTAGGAGAAAATTAGGGTAGAGTAGGTAGCTACTCTACCCTAATTTTCTCACCGTTTAAACCTTCCCTGGACTATGACAAACATTTCAAAACCAAAATCAGCTAAATCGGTCCAGCCGTTCTTGAGTTATAAAATTACAACGAAAAGTGGCATTGATTTTTATAGATATCAATCAATCTGCCTAGCCTTTTCCCAACTATGTTGGGGTCGGCTTCCAGTCTGATATTTATATATTGATTTTTATAGATATAGACAACATATATATACATACATATACATACACATCATGCCTGTATTCCCCGAAGGGATGTGGCAGAGGAGTGTAGTACACCTGCATTTTGCCACTTATATACTTTCTCAGACAAAAGGCTTATTATAAAATTATTGTTCCAGATATCAAGTAACAGAGCTCTCATATGTCACAGTTGCTGGGTGAGAGGTGATAGAAAAGAGCTATAGAAACCGAATCTCACTGTTTTATTAAAGGTTGCCGGAGACAAGAGAGGAATAGTCTTCTAGTCTTAATAATCTTTATAACTTCTATATCCCAGAAAAAAATAGATTATGCAATCACCATTTTAATACGCTATCTTGGGATTTTCTCACTGGATCTTTAGAAAATTATGTTAATATGTTTACAGCGTTGCACATTCAAGACATGCTCAAATTAAAAAGTCACTCAAATGCTGGCCTTGATCAATAAATTCTGTTATATTTTAGTCTACAATAAAGACTAATAATTATTTTCTCAAAAAATAACGTGAGAGGGTCTGTCGGGGTCGCGGGAAAGTCCGCAGGTAATACCGTGGCCACGCCTGGCAACGTACAGACAACTGAAGGAACACGGGTGGGTTTTAGTAAGAGTGACACGCTCCGCCCAGAGCGGGAGAAGTTATTTCACAGACTAAGTAGTACTAGTTATTTGACCGTCTTTTCTTTTTTTTCTGTGTGTGATATCATAAAAAAAAAAAAAAAAAAAAAAGACCATGTAAGAATAACTTGAAGCAAAAACATTGTATTTGGACAAACCAATAACACCCTTTTTTTTCTACCATGGAGCAGTCGTAAACATTTTAGTATTTTTTTAATAATGCAGTAATCGTTACTGTAACGTCAGGCCCAACTTTGTATGAACTTTCGCCCGTCTCCTTTTCAACAGTGGTCTTATGATATGACTTGTAGACCCGCTTAACAACGGCCGCCCGCGCCCCATGTAAAAAAACCGGTAAAACAACCCATTAAAAAAAGCGAGTGTATTTTTTTTTTCTTTATTCCTGAAAATTCCCACAAATAAACCAAATCTCTCTACTTAACAACATCCTCACGGATCGGACTGGTTTATTTTTTGTTATTGATCTTTCGAGATAGAATAGGTAGGTACATAAATAGTATATAGAAACTTTTTGGTAAACCGGGTTGAAAAAGTTTTCCAACGCCATCTACTTAGTACCTACCTACATTTAAAGCGTCCTTTATCGAGAAATACCTTAAAATACGTGCGTGTATGACCAGGTGTATGAACGAGGTGGTGTTCTGTTGTTTCTAACCCATCGACATTCTACCCCCCATGGGAAGAATGCGTGAGCTTATTTAAGTGAACCTTAAGAGGGTTTATCCTAAAAGTTGGCAGCGTCGCAAATAACTGTCAAATATTTACCTGTTTTGATTCTTATAGCAATATTACTGAATATAAATAAGAAATGTGGCTAACTAGCGAACTAGAATATGAATAATGAATTGCAATTATAACATTGAATTTGATGTTGTACCCATTGTAGGTGTAAAAAACGCATTCGGAAAGTTTCCAAATAGATTTTTTACATCTGAAACTAAACATTCGGTGTTACGATATTAATTATTGCATTTCATAATCAATATTCCTAGTTCGCTAGTTAGACACATTTTTTATTTCCACACAGTAATATTGCTAAATTAATCAAAACAGTGAAATATTTGACATCTATTTGCGACGTTGCCCACCTTCAGAATAAACGCTCTTAAGGACTATACTATACGCCCATTATTCACGTTAATTAATTACCCGAAGTCACGCATGTTTTTGGTGCAAAGTATCTTAAATAAAACAATACAGAATATTTTATCTACAATAGCAAAAAGAAAGAAAAATATTTTATTTGGGGGGCCGCTTTTTTTAGAAATGCGCGATACACGAAAAAATACATGTGATAACTACGCCCCCCTCACCCTTGTGATATTGCGTGATTTTTTCCGAAACCCCTCCCCCCCTTTCGAGCCTCACGTGATTTATGGAAGGCGTCATAACTATAAAACTTCTATTGTGTCTCGTGTACTGTCAAACTTACAAACGTAAAAAAAGTACAAACTTGTAAAATCATCACATCATTTAATCCTAACAACCGTATAAACAGCTCCCGGCCGAATTGGTGCCAGTGCCCACAACCGTCAAGCCCCGCTGGCACCGAAATTGACACGCATAGTGTCGCCTTTTGGTGCCAGCGGGGCTTGACGGTTAGAGCGCGTTGGCTATCTCCGAAAAGGCGACACTGGTCCTTTACCTTTAATATGTATTACAAATGCAAAAGTTTGTTTGTTTCACGCTAAAACGGCTAAACGGTTTTAGATGAAATTTTGCACATGGGTAGACCATGACCGCGAAAAGGACTCAGAATACTTTTTATCTCGATATTCCTACGGGATCGAGACTTATGCGGGTGAAACCGCGGGGCGCAGTTTGTATATCATATGTTTGTAAAATCTTGTGATGAAAGCAGAACCTATCAGTTACTAGCGATGCCTCGTATGACTCATTGTGCAGTTAGAATCGATAAGAAAGGTTAATGTAATGCACTTGGAAAGCTTTCGCCGCAAATGACTAAAACATGGATATTGTCAATATTTTACTGCTAATGCGGTACTTAATAATAATAATAATAATAAAGTTTATTATTCAAAAAGTAACAATACAATGTGACATATTCGGTGAGCCACAAACTAAGCGTCGCTTGTATCTTGTGGCTCTGGAGTGCGAATTTTTCAAAGTTATAAAATTTACATTACAATTATAGAATGGTAGATAATTATTACACATTTTCCATATACAAAAGATGTGAATGTGAAGTGAAAATAAAATAAAATAAAATAGAACATTCGTGCGAATCTGAACACAAAATAAAATTGCAAGTGTTATCGTTTGACTTGCACTGTGGTGTGTGTTGTGCATGTATGTATATGGGTTTGTGTGTGTGCTTGTGTGTGTGTATGTGTATGTGTGTGTAGGTACTATATCAAGGCTTCGGTGTCGTCGTATGATAATTTTAAAAGAGCTGAAGTTAGGGTTTTTTTACAGGTCATGGTTGAGCAGTCTTTTAGGTCGCAGATTTTCAAAACTTTGTTGTAAGTGTTGGGATGGGAAAAATAGGTACAGCGTCTAGCTAGTTCGGATTTGGCATTTGGTATGGGTACTCTGAAGATACGCTTGTTTATTATGTCGCTATAGTCGGGCCGTTTTTTTATTGTATCGTGATATTTAAGCGTAGCTTGGAGTACAAATATTTGTCGTACCCTGAGAACTTGAAACTCATGGTAAACAAGGTCTGTGGGGAATCTGTAAGGTTTTTTAAGTGCAACCTTGATCAGTGCCCGTTGTGCCCTCTCTAATGTTATAAATGTGCTTTTACCAGCACGTCCCCAGATGCAGATACAGTACTGCATGATTGACTGGCAGAATGCGAAGTAGACCATTCTCAAAATATCGATAGGAGTACAGTCGCGGAGTTTTTTCAAGACGTGTATTAGTTTACGTACTCTGGAAGAAAGGGCATAAATGTGGGCTTTGTACGTTAAGTTGCTGTCTATGGTTACCCCGAGATATTTAATCGTGTCAGTACGTTCAAGGACTATGCATGCGCAGGGATGCTGTGTCAGGTGTGAGGCAATATTGTGTTTCTGTGGGCAGGTGTGTATTTTTAAGGACTTAG
Organism: Agrochola macilenta; assembly: GCA_916701695.1. Taxonomy (NCBI): domain Eukaryota; kingdom Metazoa; phylum Arthropoda; class Insecta; order Lepidoptera; family Noctuidae; genus Agrochola; species Agrochola macilenta. The sequence goes on from OU753562.1 coordinate 16,066,980, forward strand.
TCTGAGAGGCACTAGAGGAGCTTGTTTTGGAGAAAGCAATATATTTACTTTTACTAGCGTTTAGTGTCAGTAGGTTAGTGTCTAGGGATTGCGCTATCTGAGTTAGGCCTTGTTCCGCCAGTTGATAAACTCGGTCCCATGACGTGTCGTGGAAAACGATGGCTGTGTCGTCAGCGTAGGATATCACTAGCGTTTCTAAGAGGGAGATTTACTACGTCATTAATATACAGCGTAAACAACGTTGGGCCTAGGGTACTGCCCTGCGGAACGCCAAACGTGATAGGAAGTGACCTGCTTTGGTGATTGCCTATTTTACAATATTGATACCGCGATGTTAAGTAGCTGCGAAACCATTCTAGAGGTGTTCCTCTTATGCCTGTTGCCTCGAGTTTCTTTAAAAGCAGACCAGGTGACACGGTATCGAATGCTTTTGCCAAATCAAGAAAGACACCAACACAGCATTCTCCATTTTCTATGTGGTGCGAGACTTGATTTGTCAAAAGTGACACCGCGTCTTCGGTTGATTTTCCCCGGCGAAATCCAAACTGCCTATCTGAGACAATGTTGTGCTTCTCTACAAAATTTACCAATCTCGTGTTTACAATTTTTTCTAAAATTTTAGAGACTATACTCAACAGGGCGATGGGTCTATAGTTTTCCGGCAAGTCTTTGGGACCACTTTTGTAGATAGGGGACACTGCAGCAATTTTCCAGGAATCGGGAAAGACACCTGATTCTAAACTTAAATTAAAGATGTGCGTAAGTGGCTTTATTATACTTTCTCGGGAATTGATTAGTAATCGAACGGTTAGTTGGTCTGGCCCTGGTGCGCTGTCTATTTTCAAGTTGCGTATTATGTTGGACACTTCTTCTTCGTCGGTCGGATGCAGAAAGAAAGATTGTGAAATAGAGCTTGGAGCTATGTTTGATTCTATTAGTGAGTGGTGAGTGGTTGAAAGTTTGTCTAGGATCTTGGCTGCGTGGTTTTCTCCGACAGAGACGAAGTGTCGATTGCAATTGTCAAGTGCTGAACTTGGGGAGATACTGGACGCAATTAGGTGCGATGATGAATTTTTACGAGTTTTAGTTCCACATATATCTTTTATAACCGTCCAGAGCTTTTTTGGGTTTTTCTGGTTCCCTTCAATTTCCTGTCTGTTGTGTAAATTTCTGAGTTTCCGAAGAAGTGTGTACACGAAGTTTCTGTATCTGGTGTAAATTTGTTGTTTTGTGATATCTTCAGGGTCGGCTTTGCATTCAAGATGAAGTTTATCGCGTTGTCTCATGCATCTAATTAAACCAGGAGTGACCCAGGGTTGAATGTTGGCCATTCTGCGACTAATTTTAACATTTTCTGTGTATTTGTCAGCGGCGCGTGAGATAATGTCGTTGAAGTAGTTTAAAGCAGTGTTTACACAAGATGAGCTAGTGACTGGATCCCAGTTTGTATTTGTAATCTCACCAGCTACACCAGTCCAGTCAGTTCTGACTCTCCAGCGCTTAGTGTTTTTAGGGCGTTCTGGGTTAATGGGGGCACAACACAAGGCTAGGTCGTGATCGGTAATGGATAAGCCACAAACGAGACCAAAAGGTATTGCTGGTGATTTTATAAATATGTGGTCAATACAAGCTCCGCATCTTGTTGGGAGAGTAATAGCAGGAGATAAACCATGTGAGGCCATGAGACAAGCGTAGTTAGATACTTGGTAATTACTTGGATCGTTTATGTTTAAGTTAATGTCGCCGGCTACAATTAGTGTTTGTTGGTTTTTAATATCAAACAGGGTGGCGTCAAGGGAATTAAGAAATTGCTCTGTGTTTGTAAAAGAGGGAGACCGGTAAATAGCTAGGAGGCTTAATTTGTTGCTGGTTTTTATTAATATTCTGTCGGCGTCAGCAAGGTTAGATTCTACAGTAACAATACTGCTGCTCCAGGCTGTTCTTGTGTATATAACAATTCCCCCGTTTTTATTTACTTGTTTAGTTGTTCTGTATGCGCTATATCCCTGTAAGTCCTCTATAATGGAGCCATCAGATAACCAACACTCAGTGAGCACGACAACGTCGATATTCGAGTCTAACCGATTTAGAGCAATTGCAAAGTCGTCAAAATTTTTCTGATAACTTCTGATGTTATATGTTAGCACCTTAATATTGTCTTTGGAAGCATTTAAGATACTCTTGCAGTTTTCAAGAGATTCTACTGTGCGACATTCTATATTAAAGGTTTCATCTAGGTCGTTGGATACGCTAAGTAAAGCCATTTTTAAGAGTTATAATATAAAGATGAGAACCGAAATTCAGTGAGGTGATTTTATGTAGAAAGTTTGTTGTTGCAAGAGATTTCATTACTTTTATGTTACAGAAGATTCTTCCAAAAGACAAATTATTATTATGTAGTGTGTAATTGTGGGAGTACCTTTGTAGGGCAATGTGCGTTGATGTGAGTGTTAAAATTGGATAGTTAAGATGTGTGTATTTGAGTACAAGCTCCTGTGAGAATTTTACCAAGTTTAGTACAATAAACAAACAATAAATATATTTATAAAGTAAAAAAATTGAAGTGAAACATACCAGGTGTAAGGGAACTAGCTCTTGTAGGTATTTGACTAAAAACATTTTAAATAAGCTATTAAAAATAATCAAAATTGTTGTTAAACTTAAAAATAGATTTAACAGGTGCTTAAGTCCCAGCCTTCTTGTGTATTTGAGTTTAAAAATGGTAAACAGGCAGTAAGAATATTTTGAACTTATTTTTATAGAGAAACATAGCGGGTGCTTTTGTACAAGCCCTTGTTTGTATTTGAGGAAATTTAACGTAAACAAACATAAAGAATATTTAAAAATTATTAAGTTAGAGAAACATAATAGATGCTTGATTGCAAGCCTTTCTAGGTATAGGTAGGTAAACAAAAAATAATAAAAACATAAACATAACAGGTGCTTACATAAAGACCGCTCTCGCTCGCTAAACTTCTGTTTGTACAGTTGAGATGGGGCAATGGCGCGATAAGTCATGCTGGTTCCTAATAGCGATGGCGGGGTTTCCTTCTTGCTTGCGAATATTGACGGTTCCATTTTTGATCCAGCAATACTTGTATCCGCAGTCCTTAGCTCGTGGCTTTGCTGCTCGAAATAACTGCCGATTTTCTTTTGTTAGTCGCTCGTTGAAGTATACAGTCCTGAGGGTGCCGGGTATGTCTAGATCGTCACTAGAGAGGTTGCGTCTTATTTTCCCTGCACGTAGAAATTCGTTACGTTTGTTTCGACGCAGGAACTTAACTACCAGCGGACGGGGGTGATTTTCCACGGGGGCGCTAGTGGTGTTCTCAGTGTTGGTGCTGTGGCGTGGCCCAGCTCTAGTAACGTATTCTAGATCGGAGTCTTCGAGATTTATGCCAATTTTTACTGCCGCTGTGAGAATGATGTGAACAGGGTTTTCGTTGGCAGTTTCGTTTACGCCTAATATTTCGACTTGGTTTTTCAAGTTAGCTTGGGCGTGTGATTGTACTTGTTCACTGAGTTGTTGAATTGTGGCCTTTAAGTATGGGATTTCACTTACTTGTTGCTCAAGTGCTTCAATTTTGGCTTCTGCGCAGGCCAAGCTAGCTTCGGACACTTCAAGACGCTGGTTGCACAGTGTTAGGTGTTCTGTAAGCGTTTTGAGGTGATATTTGAGATCACCTATGTCTTCTCGTAGTAGTTTTATTTCAGACGTTAGTTGAGACAGGCTACCGGAGTCCGATGCAGCGGATGGGGTATTGAGTAGCAACGAGCTGTTGCTGGTATCATTTTTGTGGTCGATGTGTTCATTTTGTTCTGACTGCGTATCAGAGTTGCTCGTGTTGAGCTTTTTATTTCGACAACCCGTGCATAACCATGTGGACTTTGCGGCCTCTGATAATTTACGAAAATCGGTTATTTTAGCGCACAAAGGATGGTAAAAGTTGTCGCATTCAATACATTTAGTATATTGGTTGGCTCTTAGTGTTTTAGCACAGGTAGCGCACGTATTTACCATTTTAAAGTAGGTATTTTTTTGTAGAACAGTAAAAAATAATAAGAATAAGCGCTGTTGTTTACTTATCTAGGGATGTGTTTGTGGTATTCGCGATGGATCGGAATTCTTCGGGCAAGCTCGGGAGGATCGAACTTGTCGATTGTTTTACGATAGAATGTTAGAATGTTGATCTTTCATTTTATTTCGTGTGGTTAGTGACTTTATTTGACTGAGGAGCTCGTGGCTAAGTAACAACAGCTGCACTGGTCGATCCATCAGGTTAAGCTACGCTTGCCGGGGTTAGTCAGTGGATGGGTGACCATCTTTACAGACCGAGAATCCTCCGTGCCTCGGAAAGCAAGTTAAGCCGTTGGTCCCGGCTGTCATTCGTGGATCTTTGACAGTCTTTACGAGTCGTCAAAAGCCCGAAAGTCTGACACCAGTCTCACCAAGGGTATCGTATTACCCAGTTACTGGGTTGTGGAGGTCAGATAGGCAGTGGCTCCATGTAAAATACTGGTATTCAGCTGCATCCGGTTAGACTGGAAGCCGACCCCAATATAGTTGGGAAAAGGGTAGGCAGATTGATTGATTTAGTGACTTTATTTATCCTACCTAAAATCTAAAGAATATTTTTTTAATTGTTCGTAGGTAAGTACTTATTATTTAATACCGTGTATGTATGACTGTACTTAAATGTTTTTGACCCCTAAAATACTATAGGTAGCCAATATTTGGCATAGGTACTTAATACGAATTCCTGGAGTTGTCGATTCGACAAATAAATTAATTTCGTGCGCCCCAAAAAAATTATATTATTTAAAAACGTAAATTCGCCCGTGTCGGGCGAGCTAATTCGTTCGAATCAACCAATAAGCCTAATGGGCAACATCAGGCAGGTATTAAGTAGGTGTACTCCATCATTAAGCGTCTTAGGAGATCACAGCAATTAAATTAAATACAATAAGCTAACAAAGTTAACGTATTACCTAATAATAGTTTAAAATGTATAGAGAAACTGACATAATTTTAGTAAAATATGAAAAACGTGTTTGTTAGAATTTTCAAGAGTTACTACTGCTACACTCCTTTATAAAAAATATAATAAATTGTAGCGCACCACTTAATATTCTACGTTTTATTAAGATGAAAAAAAAGGATGAATTTATATTCTCTACATAAAAAAAATACCAATGAAAACATTTTTGACGCTGAAAATTGTTTTATATACCTATTGTTTCTTTTTCATCCCTCGCAAATATGAACTTAAACATCATACAAAATTGCCCGTAATTTAGTGATAAAACAACGCAATGTTTAATTCCCCTACATTCCCCGGAGTACGCCTTTGTTGAACGCAAAGTAAATATCTTCTGGTGGTGCGCACATGTTTTACACAAGTTAAACAGTGAATGTTTTATTCAACTTTTCATATTTTTTGACGAACCATGCGTATGACGCGCTACTCGCTGCGACGAGTCTGTATCGAGTGTGGTACCTTTAAACCAGAATACAAAAGAATTGAATTGCCGTTTTAATTTAAAAAATGTGGGAAATATAAAATAACTCGTCCTGTATAACAGCTTTTTGTGACTTATTTCTCTCCTTTTTATCAAACGCTTTAGCGGTTTCCTTTGCCTGCAATTCTCGATATTTCTGATTGAAACTGCTGGCACTAAGTAATATAAAGTTTATTGCGCATCTATCTGTTCCTTTGAAAAGCTAGTAAATAAGCTTATAATGAAGTTGAACGTAGGCAAGATGATGAAAATTTAATGAAGCGTGGGCGCAGCGACGTGCCTTTAGAAATTCGTAAATAATTATGCAACCGTGAATACGATCTACTTAGTTATTTGAAATTAGATTGATAGTCTTAATTTAAAATGGGACGAAAATGATGATAACAAGCGACCATGACAAATATGTACCTATTAACAGAATTATAACCATTGAAAACATCAATAAAACTTTATTAAGTTCAAATTACTCTATTGAATGGTTTTAGACTAACCCTTCCCCCTCTGCCCAAAATCACGTGTAATTTTTTTGGTACAAAGTGTCTTAATCATTTTCAGATTATTGTATCTTCAAATACATGTTTATATCGTTGCCTAGCAACGACGAGACAAGGTCATGCGCCGCTTTTCAGTTTAGAAATCGCGCGTTCAACGAAAAATTAAATACACCTAATATCTCACTGCACCCCCCCCTCCCCCTTGTGATATTTCCTCACGTTAGTAGTGGACGATCCCCTTTTTAGTGATTTGTGGTGCAAGCGGGACTAAATATTATAATTATAGGTACAAATTGTGCAGTGCATTCATTATAACTTTTCCCGTGACGCGATTGTCAGTCGCCATTTTGAACTCTATTACAATGAAACTAAGCTTGACAAACAATGACGCCAACATGACGGCACGGGACAAGTTATAGTGAACGGTCTGTACCTGCGACCGTTGTCAAAGACAAACCTCAACTTACGTCATCGACAGTGCAATGTTTCAATAGTAGAATCAAGATTACATTGTAGAAAGAGCAATAACTCCTACTCGCTTGTTTTTTGAACATTTTCAATTTTCACGGCGACCTTTGTGCCCTGGGCGACACATGTATGTATGTCCCTATCACGTTAACGAAGCTAAGGCTCTTTACATACTATTAATTACCATTCAAATAACGCGTTTGATACTTATCGCCGTCATTTGTTTCCTAATTTAAGATTTGGGACGTACTAAAAAAAAATGCAAACGTCGCAAGTGCGTGTGTGATTATTCATATTTAGATAAATAAGAATTTTATCTAATTGTATTGATCAATATAGAGAGAGATAGATAGAGGAGCTCGTGGCTAAGTAACAACAGCCGCACTGGTCGATCCATCAGGTTAAGCTACGCTTGCCGGGGTTGGTCAGTGGATGGGTGACCATCTTTACATACCGAGAATCCTCCGTGTCTCGGAAAGCACGTTAAGCCATTGGTCCCGGCTGTCATTCGTGGATCTTTGACAGTCTTTACGAGTCCTCAGAAGCCCGAAAGTCTGACACCAGTCTTACCAAGGGTATCGTATTACCCAGTTACTGGGTTGTGGAGGTCAGACAAGCAGTCGCTCCATGTAAAATACTGGTATTCAGCTGCATCCGGTTAGACTGGAAGCTGACCCCAACGTAGTTGGGAAAAGGCTAGGCAGATTGATTTGTATTGATCAATATAGTGATTGTTTACAACACAATACGAACGTCAGCTGTCAGAATGATCCGGGAGCTCCTCCTGGAAGCCTCGATCGTGCAGGCCTGGGTGACATCACCGGACAGGCCTGCCGACATCAACGACGAGGCGGAGTGGTTCCGGGAGGCCATGTCCGAAATATGTGACGTGGCAATGCCCCGGGTCCAGCCCAGACGTGCTCAGCGCCAGGTGTACTGGTGGTCGCGTGAGCTGACCGCTTTACGCGCGGCGTGCGTTGCTGCGCGCCACCTGTACGCCAGGCACCGCAGGCTTCGTATCCGCCCGCCGGATACGGAAGCCATTGAGGCGGAGCTGTACGCCGGGTACAGAGCGGCGAAGACCGCCCTCCAAGCCGGGATCGAGCGGGCCAGAGGACTGGCCCGCGAGGAGTCGCTGGAGACTCTGAACAGAGACCCGTGTGGACGCCCATATAAATGGGTGCGAGACAAGCTCCGCCCATGGGCTCCCCCACTGACGCAGAGTCTCCGGCCCCAGCTCGTGGAGGACGTGGTGAGCGCTCTGTTCCCTTCGCGAGGGGAACATACTCCCCCGCCCATGGCTCCGCCTCCTGCGGTGCCCGATGCGGACCACACAGGAAACGACGACGACGACGAATCTCCGGAGGTGACCGGGGTAGATTTGAGAGGGCTCTTTAGCGCATGCTTGGAGAGGGGCCAGTTCCCACTTCGTTGGAAGACGGGGAAACTGGTCCTCATCAAGAAACCGGGGCGCCCGGCGGACTCTCCGTCCGCTTACCGGCCCATCGTGCTGCTCGACGAGGTGGGCAAGCTCTTTGAAAGAGTAATTGCAGACCGCCTTGTCGGGCAGCTGGTGCGAGTGGGGCCGGATTTGGCGGACAGCCAGTTTGGTTTCCGCAAGGGGCGCTCTACGGTGGATGCCATCATGCGCGTTCGAGCCCTCACGACGGGGGATGCTGTTGCCCGGGGTGGGGTGGTCTTGGCGGTGTCTCTTGACATCGCCAATGCGTTCAATACCCTGCCCTGGAGTTGCATTAGGGAGGCACTCCGGTATCACCGGATGCCGACCTACCTCTGTCGAGTGGTCGAGGCCTATTTGACGGACAGGGCCGTCATCTACCCCGGTCACCACGGAGAGTAGAACCGGCGAGAGATGTCGTGCGGTGTCCCGCAGGGATCGGTCCTGGGGCCGCATCTGTGGGACAGCGGCTACGACTGGGTGCTGCGCGCCGACCTCCCTAGCGGCGTCAGCGTAGTCTGCTACGCTGACGACACGCTGGTCCTGGTGCAGGGGAGGTCGCATGAGGCGGCGGCCGAACTAGCGACACGTTGGGTTGCGACAATCGTCGATAGGATCCGGCAACTGGGACTCGAGGTGGCCTTGCACAAGTCCGAGGCCATGTGTTTCTATGGTCCTCGGAACGCGCCGCTGTCGGGTTCCCAGATAACGGCGGGAGGGGTTCACATCGGTGTCGAGTCGACGATGAAGTACCTGGGACTCGTCCTCGACAGCCGGTGGAACTTCGTGGAGCACTTCCGACGTTTGGCTCCCAAACTGCAGAGGGCTGGGGCTGCTTTGAAGCGGCTTCTGCCCAATCTAGGGGGTCCAAACGCCTCCTGCCGGAGGCTCTACGCGGGGATCGTGCGGTCCATGGCCCTTTACGGGGCACCGGTGTGGGCGCGTTCATTAAGGCTGCGACCAGCCCAGCGATTGAACGCGTCCCAAAGGGTCATGGCCATTAGGCTGGTCAGAGGATACCGCACGGTCTCCCGTGAGGCGGCGAGCCTCCTTGCCGGACTACCGCCATGGGATCTGGAGGCAAAAGTCCTCGCGCACATGTGGGAGTTGCGCGAGGAGGCGAAACGCCGGGGTGTAACTCCGCTGCCGCGAGAAATCACGGCACAGCGGACAGAGCTCCGGCGGGATCTCATGGCGGCATGGAGAGTGCGATTGTCGCAACCCAGCGCTGGGCACGCCACAATTGCGGCGGTAAGGCCCCTCTTTGAGGAGTGGCTAGAGAGGCGCCACGGCGTCCTCACCTTCCGCCTGACGCAGGTCCTCACCGGACACGGTTGTTTCGGGAGGTTCCTGTTCAGGATAAAGCGGGAGGAAACGCCCGGGTGTTACCATTGTGTGGATCGCCCGGAGGACACGGTGGAGCATACGGTGGAGGTCTGCCCGGCTTGGGCGGGGCACCGCCGTGACCTCACGGAGGCGATCGGCAGCGGCGATCTCTCGCGTCCGGCCCTGGTTCAGGCCATGGTCCGGAGCGAGAGTGCATGGGAAGCCGTCACTTCCTTCTGCGAAGCAGTAATGCTCGCGAAGGAGGAGGCGGAGCGCGCGAGGGAAATGCAAGATGCGCGCCCTCGCGCCCCTAGTCGCCGCAGGAGACGCCCCGGGCGTCGGGAGTCGCGAGCCGACTTCCGGCCACCGTAGGCGCGGGCTTGCGGACGGTGGGCAATGGGTAGCTCGCCGTCCGATTAGGACCAGGCCCGGGTCGACAGCGCGTTGTGTTCCACGCGCGCCTCAAAGAGATGTCAGCACCAACTGACGGGGTCCGTAAGGGCCAATGCCTGCCAGGGTTGCGAGTTGGTCCGAAAGGGATATCGCGGCCCCGGCACACAGGCAACGGAAGGAACACGGGTGGGTTTTAGTCAGTAAAAGTCTGACATTCCCTCTCGCTCCGCCCAGAGCGGGAGGAGTCATTTCATGATTTCCCACCCAAAAAAAAAAAAAAAAAAATTCATGGAATGGAAAGGTAAATATTTGATTTGCTTTTCTTTGATATTTCAGATGGATGTATTATAAATAAATGGTTTTTAATGTGTCTCAAAAGGCTGTTTCATGAACAACGATTCTAGTTTTCGAATAAGTCATGATTTGTGGTTTCTATAGATCAAAACAAATGTTTATTAACTATCTTAGCAGTACAATAAATGATTATTTATTATTATTGATTATGTAGGTACTTATTATTTAATAAGATACTAATAATATTTTTCACGATTTTATATTGTGCAATTTAAATTAACATGGTGTTTCAAACGATTTTCGGAACATCCAGTTGATGCTTAGAGTTGATGTTATTAAATTATGGTATTTTAAGTACTTAAAAACTACAAATAAATACATACTAAATTGCTAAAAATAGAATATTAATCCGCGTGTACCGCCGTTTATCTATAGGACTCACTGGGGCTTGAGGGAGATGGGTGTTTGGTTTACCTATAGGCAAAACGGGGCGCCTACCGGTGTGATGTTGTTATTGACTAAGCTTACGATAGTTTAACATATTATGAAACTAAATAATGAATATCTAGTTACTATAGTTTGGCCGAAACCGCTGTACCGCGCCAAAGGAACATGCGTGGCGGGACGGGGGAGCAGTGCAGGCCGCTCATTCGTCAACGCTCAAAGGCGCCCCGCCTCGCCGCGCATTCCTAAGGCAAGGTAAGCGGTACTGCGGTTTCGGTCAAACTAAACGCAGCAATGCGACTGGTTCTAAGAAAAATATCAAAAAATAATAATCTTAGAACTAGTTGTAAGTATGACATGCATATTAACAGTATCTTTGCTAAGTCAAACAATATGCATTATTAGCGAATCCCACACAAACCCTGACGGTATACCGATTATCGATATACCGCCCTTAAAAACATTAGGAATAAGTACTAATGGTTTTAAGGTCATTATAAACAAGATCGCCAAAATGTTATCGTGATAGGAACATCGCATGGACATTATGTAAGTAAGTAGGTAGATTTATATACTCATGTGCTGACTATAGTGTGAAAACGACCTTACAGTGAAGCTAGTACTACGTCCACCGATGTATACTTTTGAAATTGAATCTGAACCGTACAGTGAGAGTTGACTCTTTTCAACAGTAACTATGTACTTGCACTCTATCAAAATAAAATGAGAGGACTGTACGAACAATACAAATAAAGTCTCACCCGGTTTGAACAATCTATACCTACCTACGTGTTCCGTTTGATTAAAATTGAATTCAATATTGAGAACTGAATTTCGTTTTATTAGATTAAGTGCCAATTCCACCAATTTGTGAAATATTAAAACTTACGGCTCTCGAACGCAGTTTAGATGTGCCCATCGCGTTCGCGGCCGTCTTATGCAAACAATAAGGCACCCTAAGCAGCAAGAGTTTAAAACGCCTAAGTGGTCATTAACAAGAGGCCATGCAGCAATCGCATTAGCTCTGCATAACATTATCTTTGCCTAGCAGTACAAGGATGTTTAGCGCGTGGCCAAAATCAGAACTAACGCCGCCATCTTGTTTTTTCAATAGGTACATTTCACAAAACAATTGCACAAATGATTACCAACAGCGCCCCCGTGTCAACGTCATTCAAGCGCCGAAAGATTAGCTTTTTCCTATATACTGATTCATACACCCATCAGCAAAAAAGCAAAAAGCAAATGCTCAAAAATTTTCTTAACAAAAGAATTTAATACCACCAAAAAGTTTTATTTTAAAACTAGGTTTAAAACTGTATTTTTTTAAGTTTTGTTTTGTTTTTTTTTTAAGCTTTCATTTAATATGGATATTATTTACCGAATTAACCCTTTCCAGACTGAAATTCAATAAAAACCCTTACTGAATAGGCCCAAAACAAATTTAATTTACTTTCCAAAACCCGCATTTGAAACAATACCTACAATAAACCAAGTACTCAATGAAAATAAACCGATAGCCGCTGATTTGAATTATATTTCAAAAATTAAATGTAAACTGTTCATGTGAATTTGTTATTTTCATTTCACACGCGTGGTACGAAAGGTATATGAAATAATAACACACGGTCAGCAAAATAGCTGTTGGCGTATTATTATACGCGGTCAGTACCTACAATGGCTTTTTGGCGTACCTGTGTAAAGGTCAAGTACCTACAGATAAAAACCTGCAGAGTAAACAGTTTAGATAGATACTGTTAAGGCGACGATAACCAACTTTTAATGATTTTATGCTAAATATCACGTCTAAACGACTATTATTAATGATTTCGAAAAAATATATGTTAAATAAGCGTATTTTGAACATAATAAAGGAATATTTTGAAATCGTGAAATTAATTTGTAAAGTTATGTCTAACGCGGATAAAAAACTGAGAATCACGCAAAATATATCAAGCGTATTTTTCTGAAACCTTAACCATTTTAAAGATAATTTAGTTATTGATCTTTTAGAATACGTGTTTCATTAAAATACCTTTTGTTTTATGTATAATAAATTAATAATGCGTCTAATTTGGGACGCGCTCCTGGATGGGCCAGTCCTTACTGGCTGGTCGTACGACGCGTTGCGTGAGCTCATTATAGAACATGCAAGCTAACCACTCAAGGTCGCTGGCATATATCTGCGTCTTAAAAATAGGTTGAACAGGTTTTTGAGTATATTTGTTAATAGAAGTTACATGTAAAATCACTTCGTATTCCCACAGAAACATTGTGATAAATATTAGTATTACCTACTTACACACAAAGAAAGACATTTAAAGTAGGTAATAAAACATCAAGTTTAGTACAATATCTTTCTTTACAATAAAACCTTCGTTGTCATTTATTATGCCTTGCAATTACTAATAATAAAACCTGCCAAATAAAAAAAAAAAAAGAAACGTAATTAAAGCCATATAAAAGTTGAAAAGTAAATTAAAATGTTTTTAATTTTTAAAGGCATCTTTTATTTTTTTTACCTTTTTTTTGCCAGTTCGGTGGTCTTAAAATGATTACATACTTTTTGGACGAAATTAATAAATAGAGTCCGCGCCACCACTGAAGTTCTTTTGTCGCGGCCAGGGTTGGATTTTGTACTATAATTATAGTATTTATACTATAATTTCGCCCTTTGTACTGTATACTATCCACATCTCAGGATAGTAGGTACGCTTAATACTATAATTTAAAGTTTGCTCCCGAATGCTTAGTTTTACGTCATGTTATAAATATTTAGACCGTAAGTGTAGCAACACAATCCATATACACCATTTTATTGTCTTGTGACGCTATGCTGAAGATATATTGATGAGATTAAATGCCAAGGATGAAGATAGAACATACTGTGCGTTTGCACTGGCAAAACATCGCAACAAAACATGTTGAAATCTCTAGGTCCTGTCAAAAATGTTCTATAACATTGACAGAAAATAGAGATTCCAACATGTTTTGACGTGAATGTTTCGCCAGTGCAAACGCACAGTAATAGTAATATTCAAGAACTGATAAACTTAGAAGAGGAGTAAATTTTGCCTTAACGGGTGTTGATTTTATTGACTATTATACCTATGTTAAATTAAAAATAATGAAAGCGTACTATATTTTTTTATAAATCTTTGCATTTTTTTGTGCTATCTTTTGCAACATACCTAAATCCAACCCTGGTCGCGGCGCTGTGTCTATAGATGTCATTGCATTAAAAAAAAAATGTCCACAATTTACCGCCGGCCTTCTTTTGTGGCGCTCACTCTAAATAAAAACTACATAAATGTAAGTATTTTTATAACCATTGTTGTCATTGACAAAATAACAATAAAATGTAGAGCTAAACACATAAAAATACACATACAGAAATGCAATTAGCTGTGATAACTTAAATCATAAGCTACTAATATCTATTATTAGGTATGTATTACATCTCGACATTGTATCTTATCCATCTCCGGCGGATGTCCACACGTGTGCGTCTTCAGTCTGTCTGCGCACTTCCGTTTGTATTTATATAACGACATACTGTTACTAAAACTGAAACAATAATAGAGGTAAAAAAAATCGTAAGTAACTATGTATTAACTTAAAGGGAATTTAAAGCAAAGTAATTTTGTCAGAGGTACGCAACGTAGCGGTTCATTAAAAGACTCTTAATTCTGAGGTTTGGTCTAAAAAGGTTGATCGTTTGTATACAGCATATTTATCTGTCTTACTGTGCGTTTGCACTGGCGAAACATCACAACAAAACATGTTGAAATCTCTAGTTCCTGTCAAACATTGTATGGAAAATTTACAGAAAATGGAGATTCCAACATGTTTTGTTGTGAATGTTTCGCCAGTGCAAACGCACAGTTACAGTTCCTGCTTTCAAACAAATTTATTACATACTAAACAAAGTATGTATAAAACCCCGTTTTACGAAGGTTTAAACCTCCAGATTTAATCAAAGAGATGGGCCGCAGCCCGCATACGAGGTACAGGGAGGTACAGTTACGTACAAAGTTCTTGTAAATAACTCATAACGTCGACCTTACTCCGGACAAATCTAAATTTCCACTCGCTACCGCTAGCCGCCACCAATGTAAGTAGGTATTATACGTCGCAAAAAGGCAAGTATAAAAATATTGCACATAATGCTCTGGGCAGGGTTCCGTAGCCCGTAGCCATCATGATAATTATGTATGTATGTAAAAAAAACAGAATTTGACCAGTGCGTTTATAAACATTAATGTCAGATTATAATTATAATTCTTATAATTGCATAGCATATGAATGTGTGAGTACTATGTATTATAAAACTACCATTTACTGGTCTTTCATTAACTTGAATGGGCCTTTTTTTTTTTTTGGGTTGGAAATCATCAAATGACTCCTCCCGCTCTGGGCGGAGCGAGAGTGTCAGAAAATTCAAATTCAAAAATTCAAAAGTTATTTATTCAAACTAGGCTGAGAATCAGCACTTTTCGAACGTCAAAATTACATAAGACAGTCCCCCAAAACGCCCACCCTTCACCACTTCCTAGTGCATTAGCTGGGAAGAAGAAGTGGCGCAACAAACTCCCCAGCAGCACAGCTGTCTGTTCAGTTAGAAGAACAAAAAAAAAGATTCTATATAATAGTATTCAAAATAATTTACATTACGCAACACAAAACATAATTCAAATTATTAGCCATATGTTAGCTAGCACACGCCAATATACCAAACAAAATCATCGAGAACTCAACCAATCAATCATCGATACTCAGGCCGAAATAAAAAAAAACTAAATGTAAACAGAATTTAATATCTAAATAAAAAAGCCTCCAGGCATAAAGGGCGTGCCCGCTTACATATAGTTGTAACTGGAAGTTATAAATGATAAACTAGGACCATCGATGTAAAATAAATAAACAAAGAGTTAATTACTAATAACAGTAAATAATATGATCAATTGTCGAGGTCACTAGCTAACCACATATTGCAATACAACTCATAAAAAAACAGTGTGATGAGTAGATTTTGTCAAAAAAAAAAAAAAAAGTTAAATTAAAATAACTTGACTTAAAAAGTCAAATAAAATAAACAATTATATAAACTCATATAACTTGTCAGTACGTAAGCTGGAGAAAGAACATAAACATTGTCTTGAGTTAATCACAGCGACCAACTATTCTTATCATTTAAGTAGTCGTTGATAGAATAGTATGCCTTTGAACAAAGATTGGAGTTTACTTTCGTTTTAAACTTTTACTGACTCAAACCCACCCGTGTTCCTTCCGTTGCCTGTGTGCCGGGGCTGCGATATACCTTTCAGACAAACTCGCAATCCTGGCAGGCATTGGCCCTTACGGACCCCGTCAGTTGGTGCTGACATCTCTTTGAGGCGCGCGTGGAACACAACGCACCGTCGACCCGGGCCTGGTCCTAATCGGACGGCGAGCTACCCATTGCCCACCGTCCGCAAGCCCGCGCCTACGGTGGCCGGAAGTCGGCTCGCGAGTCCCGACGCCCGGGGCGTCTCCTGCGGCGACTAGGGGCGCGAGGGCGCGCATCTTGCATTTCCCTCGCGCGCTCCGCCTCCTCCTTTGCGAGCATTACTGCTTCGCAAAAGGAAGTGACGGCTTCCCATGCACTCTCGCTCCGGACCATGGCCTGAACCAGGGCCGGATGCGAGAGATCGCTGCCGCCGATCGCCTACGTGAGGACACGGCGGTGCTCCACCCAAGCAGGGCAGACCTCCACCGTATGCTCCACCATGTCCTCCGGGCGATCCACACAGTGGCGACACCCAGGCGTTTCCTCTCGCCTTATTCGGAACAGGAACCTCCCGAAACAGCCGTGTCCGGTGAGGACCTGCGTCAGGCGGAAGGTGAGGACGCCATGGCACCTCTCTAGCCACTCCTCAAAGAGGGGACTTATCGCCGCAATTGTGGCGTGCCCAGCTTGAATGTGCCCTGGCATGACAGTTTAGAGTATATGGTGCTCACTCAAATGTCTCTCTTGTGTTAGATCTTTCGGTGTCCTTCAAAATGGTTGAGCTAAATGGTGCTGATCCATGGGTTATGTTCGTGAACGGGCGCCGCCGCCGCAGTTGGGACTGTGGTCACCTCTTTGCCGCCATTGTTTTTTTTTTTAAGTGGAAACTTCTTTAGGCGCGTTGAGCGTTTTTTGGTAGGGGTTAAACTTATGGATTCGCATAACCGCGCGCTGTAGTATTGTAACCTAAAATAAAGATGGCGCATTTTATGAACGAAGTAACGAATTACATCAACCGCTTCTGTCCAAGGGCGTAATTGATGTCGTTCGTTACATAAAAAATCATAACATTTTAATGAGCGCCCAAAACGCAGCGCACAAGACTCACGCCTCGGGGGCCTGAGAACTACGGCCTGACATTTTAATGTAGTTTTTATTTAATTATGAATTTAGGCCAAAAAATATTTCATAATTTGGAGACTATCGAGCTGGCAATATAACGTAAAAAACAGAAAAAAAGCCTTTTAAAACTAAAAATATTTTAATTTTGTTTTCGACTTTTAAATGGCTTTAACTATTTTAGCCAGTAAGTAGGTACAACTAAGTATTTATTATTGCGAGGCATATTTTATGACAACAAAGGTTTTATTCTAACAAAAATAAATTATACCTGATGTTATAAGTAGGCACAATATCAAGTAATTATTTGACTTGCATTACGGAACCCTGGAAGTAAAAAGTATTAATGAATGAGTTCTGCTCGCAGTCCGCACCCTAGACTTGCTAATGAACAGTCGGGTGATAAATCATACGTTGTATCGCAGTGTTGTTTTACAGTAAGACAAACTTTCCGGCCACGTATCCCTTGGGCTTATAACGCGCTTTGACTGGTCTACCGTCCATTATGGTCCCGATATACCTAGTCGTGTTATCGAAGTTCTGACCGCTTCTGGTTGGGCCGCGTTAATTTAGCAGCAGTAACAATAATTTATGAAGGAATTATGCGTTTTCCAAAAACCTTATCAGTAAAAAAATAGGTACTTATGCGTTTTCTAAAAACAATATCGGTTTTAAAATCTAAAAACTTTTTGTTACACCGGAATTTGGACCAATCAGAACAGCTTAAGAGTTATGAGAAAATTAAAATCTGTTTACAGACATGACCAAGCCTCCAGAGACAGTTATTTCGATTTTGATAGTTATCTAAGCTTCGTAATAGCTAAGGTTTCGTTATAAAATAGTCTTTACGAGCGGCGCTGCTTAAAAAGGTATACCTAATATCACTAGTTTGTGTCCTGTGTTGTACTTAATTGTAACAGTGTCGTATTTACTGACCTTCACGTACATGTACGTTCCACTTTTAATAGCCTTCCTAACAACCAAAATATAGTTTTCTCATAAAATAGCACCGTGGCTTGTTACTGAAATAGCAATAATTGCTCGTTAATCAGTATTTATACCGCCACAAGCATTTTTATATCACATCCGTTGACATGATCGTTTTCCTGAAAACTTATAATATTATACCCGTGGCGAACTTCCTGTTCTTGCGCCATATTGTGATTATTCTTAGGAAAACAAAGTTGTTGTTGATTATGATACCTTGAAGTGTTATTTTTACACACAAAGAGGCGAACTGATAGCAACTCTGAAATGGAGGGGGGCAGAACACTTGGCTACTTGGGGAAGAGCAAAACCCAAATGGCGGCCGGATAGGCCGAGTGCGAGAATGTAGATGATAGCGCTCGGCCAGCCTCGGTGTGTCTCGGCGTTGCTCGTTCGCTCTCCGTCCCGTGTCGGTTTCTTGTGTGTCACTGGAACACTCGTGTCTCCATTGTTGCTTGCAACGATTGACAGAAACGCTAGTTCAATGTCTGTGTCTTTCGGAGTTAACAACTTCAACTGAACTAGATGAGAGTACAGGGTCGCACTCGGGCTGAAGCTCCTCGCGAGACCTAGCGAGACCACTCGGACAGCCATAATTCAAAATGGTTGCCGAAACGCGGTAGAAATGCAGGCAGGTGACAGACATATGGCCCATAAATAGGGATTAGACCTAGACTTTCGCACAGACCAGCACACTAATTTTCGAATCATTTCGTTACGATTTTCCGCTATCATAGCAAACCAAGTCAAAATGGTCGATTTCACAGAATTCGTTCCAGTTGAATATCGTAAAAAGCGACTGCTTATGTATTCTAACGTCATTTCTATTCGAGAGAGTTTCACTCGTTCCGTGCAATATGATTTGGACACTCGTTTAGACTACGAATATTGGAGTTACCTTCGAGAATTCAATAAAAATAATACTCTTACGTGAGTGACAGTGGTTCTATGCCCCCAGAACAAAAAAGTTTCGTAAGATAGTGATGCCAAAATATTATAGAAAACTGATTTTTATGCCCTAAGAATAAAACTTTCGTAAGACATTGATAACAAAATCTGATTCGAGTTCACATTTTGTTTTAAGTACTTAACCTTACTACTTTTACTTACTTACCTTAAGTTTAGCGATTATATCGCATTATAAAACCAAACTAACCACGTTTAAAACTAACATTGATTTAATTGTTCATTTTTATTCGATTACATACCTACAGGGTGGCAGGGACTTCGACGCGAAAACTGTTACCATGGATTCAGTACATGATTCTGAACGGCGGCGGCGTTGAAACTTTTCGTTGGTAACTTAAAAAAAAAAACTGCTGTTCCATCCATTTTGGCCGCGTAGGTATTGCACTTTTCTATGAAACAGCTGTTTATTATTTTAATAACCGACCAAAAATTTCGACGAACGGGTGTTCAGAATCATGTACTGAATCCATGGTATATACAAGTTTTCGCGTCGATGTCCCTGACACCCTGTATATGTAAATAAGAATGGTTGAATAGTTGCGCCGACCTCAAATATATTGGAATAAGCGCAAGAAAACGATGATATATCAGAATGGTAACACTGGTATTCAGCTGCTTCCGGTTAGACTGTCTGACTGACTGTGCCGTGTCTGGTGGGCACGTGCCCGACGATTGATGTCGGGACGTTGTATATATGCTAGTCGCGCGGTAAACTGCGCTTGCGGGATGCAGGATTTTGCGTGAGGTCAGTATGATGCGTAGTTCGTTGTAGATGCCCACAGGCATAAACATACCCGCGAAAAAATAAAAGTGTGTGTGTGTCAGCTCTGACGTACGAGAAGAGTTTACTCCTTAAGACGCAGATATATGCCAGTGACCTTGAGTGGTTAGCTTGCGTGTTCAGTACTGAGCTCACGCAATGCGTCGTATGTCCACATTCCAGCCAGTAATAGAGCTCGTCCATCAAGGAGCGCTGTCCCAAATTAGACGCATTATTAATTTATTATACTTTCGTAAAACAAAACAATAGGTATTTTAATAAAACACGTATACTAAAATATCAAGGATTAAATTATCTTTGAAAATGGTGAAGCATTCATATTCACGCTTGACAGATTTTGCGTGATTCTCAGTTTTTTTTTCCGCGTTACACATAACTTTACAAATTAATTTCACTTTGTATTTAAAACGTAATCTAAAATATTCAAATGTTAAGTTATTAAGAAAATGCTCTAATTTAACACATATTTTTTTACAAATCTATAACACTACTCGTTTAGACGTGGTCTTCAGTATAAAATCATTAAAAGTGGTTATCGTCGCCTTAATACGATTATCTTTGAATAAGCAATAGACAAAGAGGGTAAATAATCGCAAATAAAAAAATAAAATAAAAAAAAACAAATTCAACATAGCAAAATCATTCCAGCTTTTCTATTGGAAAGTCCGTCTATTTCTCATTTGCTATTCCCGCTTCATTTACCGCGACAATTTCCTCGGGCGGTGCTCAATAAGCTGAAGTTTAGTTAGATTCAGTTGTGTTCGGCTCAACGTTCAATTCGATAACCGAAGTTGGACGGCTTGGACGTAGTTTGTATTTGTATCTAACTAACTAACGGTTCATTTCATCGCATTATCCTGTGAACGGCTACTGTTGGATATGGTCAGCTTTATAAACGGCTTGTGTGGAAATTAATTTGAAGCATAATCACTATGTTTAGCTAAAAGTTTTGTGATCACTGTATGCAGTGCTCCCTTCGATCAATAATGCACTAGATTCCCGGTAAGCGCTTCAAAAACGGAACGAAAAATAAGAGCACAGATTCAGTTGTGGTCTTATTTCAAATTAGTATGGTCCAATCATAGCCAACGTTAAGACGTCAAAATGCCGCAGTACGCGTTCATAAAATTTGTAAATAACCACCGTAACACCAAGATTTTGGATTGGTAATTTTATTTTCGGTAAGTTTATTATCAGTAAGTGTTTTTCATAAAATAAAAACAGAATTAAATAGTAAATATAAATCAATTAGCAAATATTATGATTGTTTGACCAATGTTTGTGACAACTACCAACTATTGTAACAAACATCGACTGTTCTGGAACAGGGAATGCATGGTGTAGTATTGTTATTTTATATTTTATTTCTGTTTGTAGATTTCTTAGCGACCCATTTCGCTGTGTAGAATGGGTATCTACTGTCGCGAAAGAAAGAGGAAAATAAATATATAAGCCTTATAAAAATTCGACAATTTGTTCGATTCATTTTAATAGATTGAACATAACTGGAAACACGCAAAGGCGTAGATTACTAAAAACAGTACAACAGTAACAATAAGTATTTTTGAACGTAAATAAAATTTACTTTTTATTTTCAAGCGACATGACATTATATTTGTTTCTCCGACGACAGAAAGATTTAATTTTGCCATTGTAATGAAATATTTGTATCTCCGACGACAGAAAGATTTAATTTTGCCATTGTAATTAAACTTTATGTTTGAGTGTCAAGGCTTATAATAAACTGAATTTGTTAGTATAAATTAATATTTTCTGTATTTCATAGAAAGAAATATAAACACATTTCGACTCCACTCATTCCTTGTCTAAGCGGCGAGCCTCTGTCATAAATTTTTATTGCTTTTATTAGCACTTTGTAATTCGAACTTTAAAACAAGCGTGTAAGGTTGAATTTGTTTTGATGTCTGTTTGACTTTTTTGTTTTTTGTACATAGCTTTGTGAATACAACTTTAAGCATTGCATTTAAGGTTGAATTTACATTAATGTATATTTATTTAAACTAGAATTACGTAAACACAATTGGCGACAGTTTTGAGAGAACTTTTGTATGGGATAGTGTATCTAGTGCATTATTGATCGAAGAGTGCTCCACACAATCTGCCTAGCCATTTTCCAACTATGTTGGGGTCGGCTTCCAGTCTAACCGGATGCAGCTGAATACCAGTGATACCTATGGCATATAGATACTAAAGGCATAGACAAGTAACTAATGTTACGGCGGGTACAGACACGCGGACATATTTTATTTTTTTATTATATTTCACACACCAATTTCTTTATTTTTAATTTTATTTAAATATAATTCTGTATTTATCTTTCCGTGACATCACTGCGGGCCCTATCAGAATACCAGCGCTGCAACCTTTATTTTTTTAATGTCGCAGCTTTATGCTGAGATAGGGGCCTTTTGGCCTCGTACAGGACTGCATTAATTTTTAAGTATACTTTGTTTTTTTATTGTTTTTTTTTTATTTATGTTTAGTGTGTTTTTAGTTTAATTTCTGTGCGAGTCTCAATAAATACTTTTTCTTTCTTTCCTACCTATCTGACCTCCAGAACCCAGTAACTGAGTAATACGATACTCCTTGGTAAGACTGGTTGTCAGACTTAGAGGCTTCTGACGACCCATAACGACTGTCAAAGATCCACGAATGACAGCCGGGACCAACGGCGTAACGTGCTTTCTGAAGCACTGAGGAGTCTCGGTATGTAAAGATGGTCACCCATCCACGGACCAACCCCGGCAAGCGTAGTTTAGCCTGATGAATTGACCCGTGTGACTGCCATTACTTAGCTACGAGCTCCTCCACACATAGGAGCAAAATAGTTCATATTGTGGAATGCAATAAAGGTCTTCTTCTTTTCGTGTGGTTAGTGACTAACCTGGTGTCAGAGTTTTAAAGCCGCCCATGGGCCTCTGACTTGGCTTCACATGCCTTCGATATATATCTGAAAGGCATGCCGGTTTCCTCACGATGTTTTCTTTCACCGTTTTTGAAGCAAGTGATCATTATACAATACGCACATGAATCCGAAAAGTCAGAGGTGCGTGTCTTGGGTGCGAACTCGAGACCTATGACTTATTGAGCAATAAAGGTAAGACTTATTGAGTTTTCGGCCTACTCTCTGGTAATCAATCACCTTGCAGTCCTCTTCATACTAGGTGGCATAATCAGTCTATAATTTTCCCATTGCTGGGACACAGGCCTCGTCTCTTTGAGAGAGAGTGGACTGTAATCTATCACGGGGGCCCAATGCGGGTTGGTAGATGTCACATGTCTTCGAATTTTTGGGTCTAGGACATGCCGGTTTCCTCACGATGTTTTCCTTCACCGTTTTGAGAGCAGTGGTGATGAAATTATTTACACAATTTAAAGCGTGGGTAAGCACGTGGGTGACACAAGTCTACGTCATCACATCTGTGTTACCAGAAGTTTGTAATAATAACTCCCCAACCACCTTTATTACCTGTGCGAATCCGATAAAAGAACGAAGTTTTAATTTGGTTTATGTTTAAATTGAATTGTTTCGTTTGATAAGACAAACGAAACGACAAGTTAAATGCTTTGTATATATTTTTTAACAGAATGGTGACTAAAAATCTTTCCTTAATTCGCGTTTTGTTGCAATAAAGTGGCAACTGGATAGTGACGTAAGCACGTGTCACTCCCGGAATGTCGACACGGTTGGCGCAGTGGCTGAGCGATCGACTGCTGCGCAACGTATCGCGGGTTCGATCCCCGCACGGAACAAATATTTGTATGATCTGCAAGTAGTTGTTCCGGGTCTGGGTGTTAGTGTATGTGAGTTTCTATGTTTGTAAACGCACCCACGATACAGGAAGAAATTCTTAGTGTGGGGCTACGTTTTTAAAAAAAAAGAAAAAGAAGAGGAATGCCAAACCTTTTTTTATTAGACCATGGTAAGTCCAATATAAAAGAGCCTTTTCCTGAAGGACAGTGCGGTACTGGCTGTCCAGGGGGCACCGCGCTAAGGAAGGAACCTGTCAAGTTCTTTATGCTCATTATTCATGTATAGCGTCCAACAAGAATAGTTGGTTTCAGTAAGATTTGTATGCAACCATTTTCAGGGTTCCGAAACCGAAGAGTGCCAGACGGAACACTATTACTAGCCTCCGCTGTCGTTCCGTCTGTCTGTCACCAGGCTGTATCTCATGAACCGTAATAGGTAGGAAGACAGCTGTTTTCACAGATAGTGTATTTCTGTTGCCGCCATAACAACAAATTATAAAGTTTATACGTATATAATTATACGGTCCCCATACAAAAAACGTGTTTTATATTACGGTACGGAATCCTTCATGTGCGAGTCCGACTCGTACTTGGCCGGTTTTTTACAATTTTTACCAAGACGTATGTTATTAACGAAACTTAGATTGTCATCTATAAAATTTAAACTTTTGCTTTCTTTATTCATATTAATCACACCGAAGGCGAGCCAAACAAAATTAATTAAAATTCTCCATCTTCTTCTCCACATTTACTGATGTAGGAGGTACCAAAACGTTCTAACTAATTCACGATGTAGTTAAAAATTCAAGAGAGTTAAAGATTAATTTTGCATTCTGCTCTCTGTTGCAGGATTTTAATTAATAACATGATAACATAATTACAATATAGCGAATGTGCGATTACATTAAATTTGTATAACCTCATTGGCCGTAGATGAGTTTAAGTTCCTTGCTCCCCTCCCCTGCACGCGTACCATGATCAGCGTAGAAACGGGTATTGTCGACGGAAGAATAGACTATTGCATTGGGTAAGGCAATATCTGTGCCTGCTGTTAACAAGAAATGTTATTTTGAAACCCTCCTACTTTTGCTATATCCGACAGGGTCCAAAATGATCATATTCTTTTGTAAAACCTACCACCTAAGTTCACATGTGGAAGCAATAAATATATTGAGTACTTACTAGCTGCGCCCCACGGTTTCACCCGCATAAGTCTCGATCCCGTGGGAATCTTGGGATAAAAAGTATCCTATGTCCTATAAACTATACTACTATAAACCAAGTCATGGTCTACCCATGTGCCAATTTCACGCTAAAACGGCTGAACAGATTTAGATGAAATTTTGCACATGGGTAGACCATGATCTGGATTGGGACATGGAATTATTTTTATACCGATATTGCCACGGGATCGAGACCTATGCTGTGTGAATACGAGGGGCGCAGTTAGTTGGGAAATAAAAGTTTACTATGACTGTGCCAGTTGATATTCTTTCAAAGACTAGGAAGTGGTGAAAGGTTCCCCATTTTAAGAGTTGTCTTTTGTAACTCTTTTACGTCCATAAAGTGCTGATTTTTAACTTTTTTCAATTTGAATAAATGTTTGTTTATGATTTCATTGGCTAATAGAGAAAGCGCACTTAAATTTTTGGTACCTACCACAGATTTCGTTTTTAATAATAGGTACATGATATTTTTAAATGTAGGTACTTTGGAGAGTGGAACTCGTAATTAACTCGTAACTCGAACTCGTAATTTAGTAAAATTTATTGGTAGCATTAATTTTTTTTACCAACCTAAGAGGGCGCCCAATGGTCCACTAGCGCCACTATTTAACCGCTCTCGTACTGTTAACGTACCCGGGCCGAACGAAACCAAGGGGTTAAAAAAACATTATCTTGTGACTGAGAAGGAATTATGAATAACGGCTAGTAAGGACCCTCGGTAAGTGTGTCTAGAATTTTCTAATACCTTATAAAAAGTTTTTTAACGAGTCACGAAGCAACAAAATACGATGTAGAGGAATGTGGCCGCTTCTCTTTAGATCCGATTTTGTTGCTTCGTGAAAACGTTCGTCAATATGAAACTATAAAAAGATATTAGAAAATTCCAGACAATTCATCATTCATTGGACCCCCCATATGGTAATAAATAAGACTTTTATGTTAAACAACCCCAGCAGACGAGTTCTTATTCAGCGACTTGTTGAATAAACAACACGAACTCGTAACTGTCGTTTCACATAAACTATTCTGAAGTCTTGTAAATTATACTTTATGTAGTACTTAAGTACATGCAGTCCGTTGCACTGAGACAACCGAGTGCATCAACCTGACACAATGCGCGCCGCCACTGGGGACGCAGCGATACGCAGCGGCTCGCAGCGACCCGTGACAGCTTTGTGCACTGAAACCTGATGCCTGCGGCTACGGAGACATGTACCCGCCTCATCTTTGTGCTGCATTGTCTTTGAAACCACGATTTATTGTGGGATTGGCTTGATAATCTATTTACGGAGACAATACAGTTACTTAAGTGAAGGTACGTGAGCATATACGCAAGAAGTTGGCTGAAACATCCCAGCGATGATTTGCTGGATTCGTTTTCTCCTCTACTGATCGTTATTTCTCCTCTACCGATCGTTATTTCTCCTGACAAAGATTTTTCTGTTTATACTATGTATATGTATGTATTTTATAGTTAATTACGTGTTATCAATTCCTTTTGTTGCACCTGCCATGTTTTGTCTCTGCATCACCCTAAGGTTGACTGGTAGAAAATGCCTCAGGCATTAAGTCCGCCTTTGTACGGTATATTTTTACTTGTGCATGAAGTTTTAATAAATAAATAAATAAATACAGGATCAGCGTTTTGGATTGTAATTCGACAGGTAGAAATGGTATTGACCAGATACAATTGAATAGCATCATATACACATAGGAATCAGGAATCCGCTGAATGCGGGAGGCACAGAATTGGCCAAAGTGGCGGTGCTTGGGGGAGGCCTATGTCCAGCAGTGGACGTCTTTCGACTGAAATGAAGATGATGATGATGATACACATAAATAAACATAATTTTTCCCGTTATTACTACTGTGTTTCAATAAAACTAGTAATAATTTTAAGTAACTCACGTAGTACATTCTCGAATACTGAAGTTCTTTGGTCGTGTCTCCAGGTGGAATAATGAGTCTATAGAGCGTCTAGTGGTGCAGGGCAGAGTGGAAGGTCACCGATGAGGTGGAGCGATCAAATAAAATGTAACAGAATCAGATGGAGAGAGATCGTGAGGCGGGCAACGACTACACCTGCGATTTGACACAGTTCATCGTGACCACGACCGGTCTGCTAAGAGCGAAGCAAATAAGAAGTAGATTAATTCAAGTCTCATGTACCTTAATTGTCGAACACCTACCCTACCGCCATCAACGATAGCTATCAACGATTTTCTCGCTCAAGATACGTACAAAAGATTATAGGTTTCGAAAAAAGATACATATATGAATAGTTGATCGCTGACTGCTCACATCGCCGCCGCCGCCCGGCGAGTACTCGTTTGTCCCGGCGACAAGAGCTATCAAAGATAACGTTCAGGTGCAAAATATCCAATTCTCAAAATGTCCAACGGTGTCAAAATGTCCAAATCCCAAAATGTCCAATTGTCAAAATGTCCAATTTTCAAAATGACCAGTTCCCAAATATTCTTAATCTAATAGAATCTTACTTAAAAAATAGAATACAAATAACTGAAATTAACCAAATTAATACAGCGAATAAGAAGGAAGAGATATTTAGATCGTCAGAGCGTGAAGTTAAATTTGGAGTACCAAAGGGGAGTGTACTGGGTCCTTTTATATTAATACTGTACATTAATGACTTACCTAAATGCATTGAGCAACCAGTAACACTGTTTGCGGATGATAGTACCGTGACAATACCTTGTAAAAGTGTAGATGCCTATGAAAGAGACATTAATGAGTCTTTAACATTAATTGTAAACTGGCTTGAAGAAAACAAATTAAAAATCAACTTGAGCAAAACTAAAGTCATACATTTCAGTCAACGGATTCCTAGCATAAGCCTTAATGTACACTACAATAATGATGTTGTAGAAGAAGTAGAAACTACAAAATTCCTGGGTCTCGAAATAGATAAACATCTCAACTGGAAAGCACACATTAATGTTTTATGTAAGAAAATGAGTAAATCCGCATATGCACTACATACATTACCGTCAATAATATACACGGATGCACTCCTTACTGCTTACTACGGTATAGCAGAATCCCACCTACGATATGGAATAATATTTTGGGGTAACTCAACCGAAAAAGAAACAGCTTTTAAAACTCAAAAAAGATGCATACGGGCGATGTTTAAGCTAAAAACTACCGATAGTTGCATGCCATACTTTAAACAGTATAAAATACTGACACTACCATGTTTATACATACTAGAAGTAGCTGTGTTTGTTATGTTGAACCCAAATCGTTTTAAACGTCTGGCCGATGTAGTTTTACGTAATAGACGCGACAATACCCTACTATGTCATCAGTCCGCTAAGACAGCACTAATGCGCAAAAGTGTTTACTGCATGGCTCCGGTCATATATGATAAAATACCAAAAAGTTGGAAAGAATTGCCGCTAACATTATTTAAAAAAAGCTTCGAAGCTTTTTGACAGCCAAAGCTTACTATAGCGTAACAGAATTTCTAAGTGAAAAAAAAATTGTAACTTAGTTTGTAATGTTTCCAAATTAGAATAATGTTTAGTATTTTGTTGTTTTTTTTTTTTTTTGCTCTGTTTGTTAAAATTTTGTAGATTAGTTTAGTGGATTTAGTTTATAATTGCTGTAACTTTTGCATGCCTACTGGTAAAATATGGCTGAACCTATTCCTTATAACACCGTGTATTGTACCCATATTTGCAAAATAAAATATCTTTTATCTTTTTTATCTTTTATCTTTTAAATACTTATGACTTTATGACAAACAATAAATACAAAATAATGGCAGAATCAAAATATGTTTCATTTATAAGTAACAAATTAAGACCAGAGAAGACCACAACATCCCGAAATCACAATTTTTGTCATAATCTATACCTACATATAAAATGCTTTGTCCTGAATGACTGACTGACGGATCAACGCACAGCCTAAACCAATGATCGTAGAGACCTGAAACTTGGAGGGTGTGTTCTTTGTATGACGTAGGCATCCGATAAGAAAGGATTTTCCGAAATTATAGCCCTAAGGGGGTGAAAAAGGGGGGCAAAGTTTGTATGGGACAACGTGATTCCTTGGTCCAATCTTCTTCAAATTTTGCATAAACATTCTTTAGCAGAATTGATGGAAAACGTGTTTCGTATTTTATTGAAACGGTGTTAAATAAAGGTAGAAAGTTATTTTGGGAGAGATTTGCTTCGAAGTTGATATCTTAAACTCCTTAGTGCTTTTGATTTAAATTACATTTTATTTTGACACATGTTTGAAAACTCAATCCGATTTTATTCAAAAAAGGTTGAACTCACTTAAAAGCTTGGTGCAATGCAAATACTCTTTAAAATTGGAATGTCTCGAAAGTCACCGTACTGTATTAGTACCGCATTTCAAATGCGGTACTAATACAGTACGGTGACATCAAATTATTCGTGAATAGTTACTTTACTCATTACTCAAAAAAGTTCTAGAAAAGGATTTTTTTTTTTTTTTGATTCACGAATAATTTGATGTAAAAAAAAGTACTAGAAAAGGATTTTTTCATTACGAGATGCTTAAAAATCTGTTTCAAGGTAGAGATTTTTCGGTATTTCGGAAAATTTTGTAAAACTGTAAATCCGTAAGATTTTGCTGAACATATATTGTGTTGTATTGATAGGTAGTGACCCAAGCTATCACCCCCTGCAGTATGTCGTGCTATTTACTGGACACCCTGTATGTATGTACTTATTAAGTATGTAGTATTTATTCTTTTTCGAAGTCTCAATCCCTAAAGAACAAACAACACTGGTAGAACAATTTCCGTGAAGTTTTCATAGAAGTTGTTCCACCAGGGTCGCGTCGCAGCAACGCGTCGCGTAGCGGGGCTTTTATATTGAACCTGACCTGCCATGTTTTGTCTCTGCATCACCCACCCAAAGGGTTGACTCGTAGAAAATGCCGCAGGCATTAAGTCCGCCTTTGTACAGTATTTTATTTACTTTTGCATGAAGTTTTAATAAATAAATAAAGTAATATGGCACATCGAGTTGAGAAAAAGGTCAGCTTTGTATGGCACTTCTATCACTAACCTACCTGTATGGAAGTCTCCTTTTCGGCCGCTTGACTGTACCGTTCATATAAATTACAGTACAAAATAAGTACCTATTGTCTTTACCCGACCCATTTAACCCATACATGACCTCATAATAAAACTCATTGGTACACAATTTCCTTCCTTCACAACTGCAGTCACCTGCAGGTGGATAAGTTATGACATGTAGTTGCAATTCAACTTTACTTGGCCTACAAAAGTTTTCCCGCCAACAGCTATCACAATGGGTTTTCCAGTGGCTTTGTGTACTAAACAGCACAAGGAGAACTGCATTCTGCATAAACCAGTTTCTGAGTTGTTGAATTATATTTGATAATCTGTGGTTTTAGTACAAAGGGCAGCAGATTTTAGAATGTATGTATCTAACTTTTATTACAGGTGGTTGGTCCGTGGATGGGTGACCATTTTTTCATAGCGAGACTCCTCCGTGCCTCAGAAAGCACGTTAAGCCGTCGGTCCCGGCTGTCATTCGTGGATCTTTGACTGTCGTTACGGGTCGTCATAAGCCCGAAAGTCTGACAACCAGTCTTACCAAGGGGTATCGTATTACCCAGTTACTGGGTTGTGGAGGTCAGATAGGCAGTCACTCCATGTAAAATACTGGTATTCAGCTGCATCCGGTTAAACTGGAAGCCGACCCCAAAACGGAAAAGGAAAAGACTAGGCAGATTGATTGATTGATTAATTTATGGTTTGTCACCGAAACCTGATTTACACGATGCTAGTTTTTTTTACCCGTGACAAACAATCAATTTGAAGCAACAAATGACTTGCATCATATAAACGCTGTTTAGACGCTGCAGCTTTTATTGTTGCTTCCACTTAATGCACAGATGAAGAAAGCGAACCTTGCTACGACACAATACAGTGCGATTCAGGTCGCATAGCGCTATTTACCTACAGTTATATTCACCTAGAAGTTGCCTCTCTTTCTATCGCGTAACTCTTAGATCTTCCGACTACGTTACAATCACTGAATTGGCCCGACAAGACGGGCCCTGCACGTATTTGTAGCTTCTACCTAAAATGCAGGGTGAACCATCTGTATTCATCTGTGCTTATGGTATGCCACAGGCAATAAAAAAGCACCGTGTAAATCAGGCTTTAAGAGCGTTTATTCTGAAGGTGGGCAACGTCGCAAATAGATGTCAAATATTTCACTGTTTTGTTTAATTTAGCAATATTAATGTGTGGAAATAAAAATGTGGCTAACTAGCGAACTAGAATATTGATTATGAAATGCAATAATTAATATCGTAACACCGAATGTTTCGTTTTAGATGTAAAAAAACTATTTGGAAACTTTCCAAATGCGTTTGTTACACCTAACATGAGTACAACATCAAATTCAATGTTATAATTGCAACTCATTATTAATATTCTAGTTCGCTAGTTAGCCACATTTCTTATTTCTATTCAGTAATATTGCTATAAGAATCAAAACAGATAAATATTTGACAGTTATTTGCGACATTGCCAACTTTTAGGATAAGCTTAAGCGCTTCTTCATTGTGTTACTACCAGTTACGATGGCTTTTTCCAGATTTTCCGCACTTCTCCTTACTGTTTTATTTAACACAACAAAACAAAGTTCCTTCATACCATACCCAGAGGTAATACTCAAGTTGCATATTCTCCTAAAATAATGACTTATGGTAGGCACCATAACTCTTTAGGCGGCAGTTCCCACATTCTTGGGAAAACTGACGCAATGGAGTTTCCAACATACAAACTTGAACATTAAAAATAACTTCGAACGGCAAGAATTTCTTAGGCGTTACGCACACGTATACTTTTACAACTTAGGGCGAATTTCACCAAAAAAACTGAACGCGAGTTTTTTTGGTGAAATTCGCCCTAAGTTAATCACTTAAACCACGTTTAAGAGCTGTCAGTGTCATTATTAGCTGTGGAATAATAGCACTGGCGCGTAAACCCTTCCAGTATTCAGAACCCCAGTACTTTTGAGCTGGGAGCTTTTAAGCTCCCTAAGAACTAGGAGCCTTTAAGCGATTAAATGCGCAGTTTGATGGATTAAATGCTACCCTACTTTTAGTTCTGTAATACGGGAGGCTTTACAAACGCAATACCAGCGTTATGGATATGAATTTCTGCTAATCAGACTGGTTCACTTATGTTTCACCAAAACACAGTTGACAAATTTTTAGCTTACAACCAACGATTCGTTTATTATTAATTTCACAATAATAATAATATATTCTAGTCCTTTTTAGCATTCGTCGATCGCTGCCGCGGCCCTGCTCCCTTGTCTTGTGCGTAGGGGGTCGCAGTTCTAACCTAACCTAACCTTTTATTGCGAGTAAAAATATTTAACCTAATCTAACTAGTTCGGTTCCGTCCAGAATTCGTCTCTGCTTTCTAGCGATTTGAGTAGAGGAAGCGTTTTAATTATGAATTCTTGAATACTACACCGGAAAGAATACCTTAAACCAGATCGTTCGGAACTCTGAATTGCGGAATGGTAACTTTCTGTGAATGAATACTAGTAAACCCTTTCGCAGCTCAGAAGTGCTGGGGTTCTGAATACTGGAAGGGTTTCCATAAACGCGACACTGACAGCTCTTGAACCCGGTTTAGATGTGCTGATCGCGTTTAGTTTCGTTGGTGAAATTCGCACTAAGATACCTAACCACAACTTCTCATACGAAAAAAGGTAACACAAATAATATGCGGTTTATGGTATGTCACTTACAGTGGCGGGACACAGAGATACCTACAATATAAATATTGTAACACATACCTCATTTCTACCGTTGTGCAGAAATAAACGCACTAACAATAAACTTTTTATTAGATTAGAGGTATGCATAAAATAATCATACATTTTCTGTCATTAAGACGCTCCCTCACCGGGGAGCATTCGCCTGTAATGTAACAGTTCAGATTCCAGCATTACGTCAGTCAATGAGGAGCACCAAGCATGACCTGTAATGATACAATTTGTAACATTACCTACATTCACCGGGAGCATTCAAATGTAACAGTAGTGAGTGGTAGCACCCGTGATACAATTTGTAACGTAATGCTCAAAAATCAAATCTTGGATTGTTACATTACAGGCGAATGTTCCGGTGAGGGAGCGCCTTTAACACTTTCGACTCCATCCACTTTTCATAGAACTCATACGCCATGTCGTCATACATATTGGAAGTGAACCCTCCGGGAGGGTTACCGGCATTCAGTTACCGCTAAAGTTAACCACCCCGGACGGTCAACCGTGTTATAAAACACTGTCAAACGAAGTAAAATGGTGTTATCAGGGGGCTTGTCGTCATACTCGCCTCTCTTTCTCTCTCCCTCTCCCTCTCTCACTCTCCATCTCTTTCTCTCTGTCTCTTTTTCACTCTCTCTTACTCTCTCTCTCTCCCTCCCCCGCTCTCCATCTCTTTATCTCTCTCCCTCTTTTTCACTCTCTCTTACTATCTCCCTCTCCGTCTCTTTCTCTCTCTCTTTTTCACTCTTTCTTACTCTCTCTCTTTCTCTTTCTTACTCTCTTTACTCTCTCTCTCTTTCTCTCTTACTCTCTCTCTCTCTCTATCTATCTCTCTCTTTCTCTCCCTCTCTTCCTGGCTATGTATCCCGGATGATGAGGGTCAGCCTTCGTCTTCGTCTTCGGTCTTTCCATTCCACTTCGCTCTATCCTCCACATCGTCTTCGGATACCTGACACTTTTCCTGACACTTTCATGACCGTTAACACTACGGCTTTCCACCATGTTTTGGGTCTGCCTCTGGGTCTTGTTCTGGGAATGGTTGTAGCGCCAAGTTTCCGTATTCAGGCGGCCTCCTTTTATTTCTCTCTCTCTCTCTCTCCCCCTCTCCCGCTCTCTATCTCTTTCTCCCTCTTTCTCCCTTTCTCTCTCTTACTCCATCTCTTTTCTCTCTTTCTCACTCTCTCTTACTCGTTATTACTCTCTCTCTCTCTCTTTCTTACTCTCTCTTTCTCTCTCTTACTCTCTCTGTTTCTCTCTCTTTCTCTCCATCTTTCTAAGACATTTTAATTTAAACAGCCTCCTTCGTTCGACCCATGCGGGTGTTACGGCCTTTCCACCAGAGATGTGCTATGCTACGTTGCTATGGATGCGTTTGATATTCCTTACTCAAGAATTAACTATCAAATACGAAAATATTATTTCAAATCTGACTGGGCAGTTCCAGAAGTTACCAAGTTCAAAAAAAGGCAAACACTTGATTTTTATTACATAGTATAAACAATATGTAAAAAAAAACCCTGTTCGATCCGAAAGCGGCACATAGGTACTGCAATAACATTACCAAAAAGTAATAAAAAATCTTATTATTATTGAAAATAAAAAAGTTATTGCTATTTTTAATACCAAAATTAACAAGCAAAGTTTCAACAGGGTTCTTAAGTTATGACTTGTAGACCCCCGCAAAACGACAGCCGCCCGCACCCCATATAATAATCCGCTAATATTGAAAAAAAATGCGGCGAATTTTTTTTTTCCTTTTTCCTTATGAGGGTTTATTCTGAAGGTGGGCAACGTCGCAAATAGATGTCAAATATTTCACTGTTTTGATTAATTTAGCAATATTACTAAAATGGGTATAACATCAAATTCAATGTTATAATTGCAATTCATTATTAATCTTCTAGTTCGCTAGTTAGCCACATTTCTTATTTCTATTCAGTAATATTGCTGTAAGAATCAAAACAGGTAAATATTTGACAGTTATTTGCGACGTTGCCAACTTTTAGGATAAACCCTCTTAAGATTACCACTTAAATAGACTCTCAGTAGGGTTTTTTACATGTTGTATAGATAGCCAATGCGTTTGCCATACCAACAACTGTTCGTGCGTAAGAAACCTTACTTACTTCATAAGTTTCTAGTCCACCACTACAACTTAGTTCACAGCCATCAAGAAAGTGTGTTGTTCTAACAAGATTAGAGGTGCGCCACCGCGACGGCTGCTAATTCATTTACTTGCCAGTTGAATATAGTGCACGTACAATATACACATTAATATGCGGAGCAACTTTGAGTGCCTCTCTATTAAGACAGGTGCATGTTTGTTTAACAACCGAATAATGACGTTAGCGTCGCGGGAAACATAATTGCTCGTGGGGAAGTGCGGAGGATACCTACATTTAAATAATTTGTGAAGAAAGTATTTGCTTTTTTTTTTGTTTTTCTGGGTCCGAATGACAAAACGGAACCCATATAGGATCACTCGTGTGCCTTTCTGTCTCTCTGTCACAGCCAATTTGCCCCGAATCTAAAGAACCGATTAAGTTGAAAGGTACACATGTGAATTTATGTGACCCAAATACGGACGTGTTACGTGAATAAATGAATTTAGAATATGGGAAACAAATAAGAAAATGTTAAAAACAAGTTTTGCACATTGTACCACGCGACATATGAAATGAAAGGGCATACTGTAAGGGTCTCAAGTATATTCTCTTAATAATTTTAAAATAAAAAGTTTTAAAGTTATTTAAGAAAATAGATGAACCATTCCCACCGTTATCTCCGAAACTACTGACCCTTAAAATTTGAAAAAAGAACCGAAAAATATTTATGTATGTACTAATAGATTATTTTTTAATTATATTGCAATAAATAATTTTGTCTTTGGTATAATGGTTGTCGGACTGGGCACGGCCGAAGACAATTTTGTCATTGTCGGCATAAACACAGCAGTGTGGACCAATGTAAGGGCTTAAAAGGGCCTGGGAAAAAACAAATAGGATAAGTGGACACGAATTTCATTCGATAAGTACGTGAATGGCAACACTATATTCACATTACACTTCACGTGGCGAAGTGAGGGCTCTATGTTCTATAAACAAAAATAAAGATCTTGCTTGCGTCTATGAATTGCATCGAATTCGAGTGAATTCGACAAGGGTCCAGTCAGCGCGAGCGACGTTAAGTTTAATCACCTAATCGTCAACTTATTACCTCGTAAAAATACTTCCTTAAAGACAGACATTAAATATTCAAATAAGTATACTAAATTCTTGATAAGGCGCAATAAAACGCGGAGATATTTCTACGTTTTAAAAGCGAGGGCG
This sequence comes from Agrochola macilenta, assembly GCA_916701695.1. Taxonomy (NCBI): domain Eukaryota; kingdom Metazoa; phylum Arthropoda; class Insecta; order Lepidoptera; family Noctuidae; genus Agrochola; species Agrochola macilenta. The sequence goes on from OU753562.1 coordinate 16,102,655, forward strand.
GCCATTACCGGCGATTTTCGCGCGGCACAAAATGGCACTCTGTTACGAACCCCTTTGAATTTCGAACACAGAAAATTAGCATTGTAACTTGACAATGTTTTTTTTTTCTGGAGTCTGGCCAACATAAAACGGATACGGAAGAAAAATCTTTTGATATATGAAACGGAATTAGTATACTATAAGTATTAGTATTCTGTTGGCGATGTTGAGTAATTCGAAGTACTACGTTTGCATATTCGAGCTATTCGATTTATGAAGTTAAATGCAATACACGGGTGGAGCATGAAAGAAAATGCATAATGTTATGAAGAAAATGTGGAGAAGAATTCTTATAAATATTGCGCAGTCTGCAAGATACAAAGTAATAAAGACTTGGTATTCTTCCGTACAGGACGTAATTTATAAGCGAATAACTTGCATTCAACCTTTTATAAAATAAAACTTTTTGTAGGTATAACTTGTTCCAATTATAATTTCAGGCCTAGAGATACTTGTTCAAAAAGTTGATGATGCAATGTAGTAAACCTATTTACTACTACTACTATTTAGTAAGGTTATATTGTACGGTTACCTCGAAGAGCGGTGAGCACCACATAGCGACTGCAATTTACCGGCGAATGACGTCACTGAAACGTTAATGAAAGTAAGTTGGAATTTTCTTATAGTGTTTTTTGACACCGTATTGTCAAACCCCGCTGCCATCATTTTTATGACAGCTGTCACTGCGGCCGTTATGTGGCGGCCATCGCTCTTCTAGGAAACCGTAGCTTTACTAACCTACAGTCCGTCTGTCGAGAAAATGCGTTCTTGACACCTGTCAGTCTCATACTAACGAGTATGTGTTTTGCGAATTTGATACATATTACTACTAGAAATTTTCCAACTAACAGGTATCAGGAACGCATTCCGAACTGTACCTGTAAGGCCACGCGCACTTTGGATGCGTTTTCGTACGAATTTCACTCGTGCGTACACATACGAGCATGGTCGCACGAACACTGGATACGTTTTTCTCCGTCAAATACGTAGTGTTCCAGTGATATCGCATTGAACGCACGAAAAATCCCAACAAGTTCGGATTGTTTTCGGACGGAGGAATTATACGTACGTATATGTACGACTAAGTCGCACCCAGTCTGCGCACTCACTTTGTACGTAGTCAGGATCATTCGTGCATGTTCGTACGTGTACATCTAAAGTGCGCGCGGCTATGTAATAACAGTACCCTAATTGCGTACTACACGATCAAAAGGTTTTGAAACAAATTACTAATCCATTACTTCATAAGTTCGAAAAAAAACTGCTCAACAATGTAAATAACGCAATGAATGTTGTTGAACTGTCAAAATGAAACATTAGTCGTAATCGTTTACGAAAATGTGTTGCGTAATTAGATAGCTAGTTAGTTAATTTATTGGTCAGGTGTTCAGTTCGCAAAATTATGATCACATTTAAATTATTTACTACATTTCCCATTGTAAATTACATTGGCAGAAGCATTATGTGTGAACCAGTTTAATCCATTTCACTGAACAACGCATTGAATCATTAAATTTTATCGTGTGACAGCTACATAGTACGAGAGCTTTCAAAATGAACCAATATGCATAATAATATTTACGAGATAATTTTATTGTAACAGGTTCGATGATAACAAAAGTAGGTAATTGAATTATGTATATAGAATAAATGATTCAAACTTGGTTTATAATTATAATAATTATGGACCATTTAGACGGGGTTAATCCCTGAGACAACCCACTAAGCCAATTCATTCATTTGCTTCATCAATGGCTTGAGGACAATCCAATGCATTGGACTGTCTCTATTTACACGATGCTATTATTGGATTGGCTTAGTGGATTGCCTCGGGGATTGGCCCCGTCTAAATTGTCCATTACAGTATTTTACTGTCCCACTGCAGGGCAAAGGCGTCTTCTCGTACAAAAAAGGCACGAGCATTGATCACCACGCTTGCTCAAGACGGGTTGACGATTTCAGACATATTATTATACCAGCTGTTCCCCACGGTTTCACCCGCATAAGTCTCGATTCCGTGGGAATATCGGGATAAAAAGTATCCTTTGCCCTAATCCAGGTCACGGTCTACCCATGTACCAAATTTCATCCAAATCTGTTCAGCCGTTTTAGCGTGAAAGCGTAACAAACAATTTACTCATTTTTGCATTTATAATATTAACTACGAGTATAAGGATTAACTATAACTAAGTGCAGGTTTCTTCACGATGTTTTTCCTTCACCGATGTCAATAATGTCCAAGATAAACACCAAGATAATTTTCAGAAACATCTTAATGTAGGTACTGTCGACTACATGTAAGTGGTAACACTTTGACCTTGATACGACCTAGCGTAGTCTGGAGTTTCAGTAGAATAAAAGGCCAGCTTACTATCCTACGCTGGTTTTGATACCACTGACGTCTGGCCTGCTGTACCTACCGTAGGCACAGATTATTACAGATTGGACACTGCGCAGTTTAGGTATGAAGCTACAAGTACGCGGCGGCGGGCCGTCTTGTTGGGCCAGTTCAGTGAGTCTAACGTACCTAGTCAGAAGATCACGCGATAGAAAGAGAGGCAACTTCTAAGTGTTTGTGTGTGTTCCCTCACGATGTTTTCAACAACTTTTAAGTGGGTTTCTTCACGATGTTTTCCTTTTCCTTTTGAGAGCAGTGGTAATGAAATAATTTACACAAAGTAAAGCGCCTGTCAGGGTTCGAACCTATGACCTTCAACGGCTTCAACTCGTAAGTCACGGCCGTTACGACTGGGCCACCTCTGTTCTCAGTTATGTCTCAGTCCCATTATTGAAGCCAGCCATTATTATAAAAAAATAAAAAAAAATACTTTATGCACAGGTATAAAAAAATTATGTGATTCTTTTGCCGAAACTGTTTGTTATTTTTCATAATAACGCAGGAAGTGGATACGGTACTCAATAGTTAATTATTTTACTCCACTCCACTTCACTTCACAAAAGTACAATTTTCCGAGATATGGGTAACTGCGAGGGAGATGGCCGTAGGGAAAAGATGGCCAATCGAAAAAAATAACGACTAGACGACTACTCAACAGATGGAATTCACTTCGCCTCACGGTCAGCAATTAGTGCGGACGAGATTTTTTTGAGAGAAAAAAATTAAAGTTAACCTTCTGCTTTTTAACACAGTTCCCGAGTTATGTCACTCCCGGGCAGACCGGGGCCAATCGTGTTTTTTTTTTAAATAGCTAATAGTTTTATTTTGGTTCAGGACATGGACTGATTTTGATAAGAAACCGAAAAGAAATATAGCTAAAAAATTGTTGTTTTAATCACCATAGTTTCCCGAAAATACTTGATCAAAGTTAGTAGGGCCATCTACCTTAATATCTCGAAAATATTCTCATCCTCTTCGCATACAATATGATTCTGACAGTATCAATGTGCGCGGAAAAGTAAAAAACAACGTACCCAATTACTTTCTATAATAACCAAGCCACCGTGGTTTCGATTCGATTTTATCAATTCGATTTTATACGTTGGATATTTATATTTTTTATATAATATACAGTACTAGCGACCCGCTCCTGCTTCGCACGCTTTTTACGACTTGACAAAACATCGACATTTATTTATTTTATTTATTTATATATACTTTATTGTACACCAGAAAATACATAGTTAATCATAAATTTAACACTACAAAACATACAATGGGCGGCCTTATCGCTTTCTGCGATCTCTTCCAGGCAACCTTGGCAACATTTCTTAGTAAAAGTAACTTTAATATAAATTCTCTAAACGATGATGAAAACCTCATCAAAATCTGTTGCGTGGTTTAAAAGAGCAACGCAAACATACAACCAAGCGCGAAAAGCGACTTTGTTTTTTATTATGTACAGATGTACAAGAAAGTTCTCTTTCTCTCTCTCGCTTTTGGTCGGGAATAGTTGATAATTTGGCGTGATTACGATTTTGGTCCCATGGAGAGTGTTGTTCAGTTTGATGGTCTGTAAACAAGATAATCCACAGTAAACAAAAATGTATTGGTACAGTAAGTATAAGAAAGGTGTGGTCATATTTAAGGGCAGCAGGCGAACGCCACTGGTAGACGCTGGGGGGCGCTCGCTGCTGCCGCTGCCTCGGGGCCCCCTACGTAGTTTCGCCTTTCCGTCGGGTCTAAAATGGTGTTTATTTCGGATCCAAACAGAAAAGGCCTCTTTAAGGTTCCCCCGCCTACCGACCAGCTGCGGCCATACTGCCAGGGTTGTGCACTGCCCGGCGCTACGCCGCCGTCGCTGTCCGCGCGGGACCGAATACCGCGTCCCGGTACCTCTACGGCGAAGCGGGTGGCCCCGAGGCAGCAGCAGTAGCGAGCGCACCCCAGCGTCTACCATTGGCACTTCAATATGACCACACCTTTCTGATACATACTGTACCTATAATTTTTTTGTTTAGAGTGGATTATGTCCTTTATATTATATCTAATATTGCCATAAACATACGTTACTTAAATACGAAATTAGTACTTGCATTACTGTCGCGGCCTGCAACTAGGGCATTGATAGACTATCGTGAAAATGTGGGCTGAGTCGAAGCCGAGGCGCAACTAATGTGAGTCCATCAATGCCTAGTTACGGCCAAGGCTTGAATAGTACTTAATAATGCGCGGAAATTCAAACTGAGTAAATTAATTATAAATTCCAAAATCAATGACGAACAACGATAATTTATCAACAGCTCTATTTGCAAGCAAAATCGAAATTTTAATAAAATCTTTGACAATAACCTAACCTAACCTCCTTGGTGTGTTGATGTAAAAAAAGATATTGATTTTCAAACAAACATCCGCCGACCGGGCCTCGCATGTATTCGGCCAGTACAGGAATTTCGATTTTCTCGAAGAAGGTTATCAAAATAATGCTCGAATTTCCAAGCATGTTTGAGAAAAACTATTAAAGTACCTGTACCCAAATTCCCGACAGTTTTTTGTGTTTGGTTTTCTGATCTTACATAAATAGGTACCGAATAAACAACTATTTCAACTTCTTCAGAAAAACCAATCATAATAAACTTTAATTTACCGAAAAGCCGCCATTTTGTTCAGCGTGGCGACAAATAGCCAACTGAAGTAATTTCACTTGGACTAACTTTCCACTATCTCATAAAATAGCTAGGACAGGGGCGGATTTGGACTATTCCAAAGATTTAAATCATTAGATTCGCCCTACCGCGTTAAAAGATAGTCGCGTTGCTGTTTCGTTTTTACTCCTCTGACACACGCAATGATGCAGTGACTTGACTTAATAGTCATGGAAACGCTATTAATAATGTGTGAGTGAGCTCACTCTTCACTTCTTAGTAAGTATGGACACTTTCTCGCGTGACTAAATACAGTGACGGTAAATCTTTGAAACTCCTACTTTAATTTCAGTCGAGAGTCGATAAGTACCTAATAAAACCTATTTTTGCCTTCAAAATCGCTAACTCCACCTGCCTGCAGTCTGAATATGAAACCATAAACGTTATTTAAATATTTGCCCATAAAACTATTATAATCCGTACACTAAATGTGAAATGTCATAAAATTATTAATAGAATAGAATGGATAACCCGGTCGTAAATATTTTTATAATCCCCTACTGTTTTAAATAATTCAATCATTTTACAAAACTTTTAACCACAATGCATCGTATATTTTTCATACCGAAATTAATGACACTAAAATAAATAATGACGGATTATGTCCGCAACAAATGGCGATCATTCTTCGATCGAAACAGGTGACAGGTGTCGACGCATTCCATTTTCAAAGTTTACCTAGCAGATGGTGATCCGGCCCTGTACACAGCTGCTGAACGGAGATCAAAGTTAAAATTACACTAAATAGTTTAATAGAAATTAAATGGCGTGGTACTCTTGAGAGTTTTCGCTGAAATTCTGGAGTGAGGACAAACTGAAGTTAGTTACGAGGGTAAGGAAGGCGGTTAGTAATGTTTTATAGGTTCTCTTGCAGTAAGGATATCGACGTGTGAGACATTATTTTGTACTCAATGAATTGTCGTGGTGTGCAGCCACCATAACAACACCAGGACCATTACTGTAGGGAATAATTGAGTACGAAACCTTTTTAACCGACTTCAAAAAGGCGGAGGTTCTCAATTCCACTGTATGTTGTTTTTTTTTGTATGTTTGTTACGCGATTACTCCGCCAATTATGAATTGATTTTGATGATTCCTTTTTTTTTTAGTAGGTCAGTTATTTTTAAAGAAGTGTTTTTTTTTATTTATATATATCTAAACAGGAGCGAATAGAAAAGTTTATTAATTATTTTTAAATAATCTGGAAGCCGACCCCAACATAGTTGAGAAAAGGCTAGGCAGATTGATTAATTATTTTTAAATACATTTTTTATTGTCTGTCGATTGTGAGCTTAGTCGGTTGTTTTTCCCTACCTTACAATTTTTTATATTTTTATATAATATAAAATGTATTGTTGAATGCTAAACTTTATTTGCTCTACCTTTCCCACATTACTACGGAACCCTACCCTAATGTCATTTCGGGTTTGAGAAAAACAATAATACTTTGTACATCATCGTCTCCTCCATCGTCTCCATGTATAACGTACGACGTGCATGTATCTGTGATCGTTTCTATCACTAATTTCCGTGTGACACTCATTTTCTAAACTCTAACTCAAAGCATTTGTTTGTCAGGTAGCTCAAGCATCTTTCTGACTGACCGGACACCTTGACAATAGGGATGATGACAAAAAAATATGTTTTCTGTCCGTCAGGGAGATTATTAAAAAATATTGGACACGTATTTAATTTATTATTTTTTACGTAATTTAAAGATGACGGCAATACATTGAGTGAAAATTTACCATGAAGTCACGAGTATGTAGATTTTATACTTACTTGTGACGTAGCGACCCCCACTCCCAAACTTTAATGCGTTTTATCTAAGTCGTTTTTTATTAATATGATTAAGCAAAAAATATGTGTGAGATTAATAACTTTTTTTAACCGGTTAGAGAGCTGTTTAAGGTTTGCTTTATTTTGCTCACTGGGCATTAACCTGTATTTCCACAACAATTTTCTTTTTCTTTTACTGCCTATCTTGATGCCACGGCTAATCCACTTTGGTTTTGCTTTTGTTGATATACGTATTTTAATATTTGGAAAGCATAAATCATATAATAATTTAAACAAGTCATAGAATAATTTAAATGCTTTAGTGGGATCAGTTTCATTAAATACATCAGGAAAAGTGATATTTTTTATGCAATCCTTGAACTTTTTAATATTTTCTTCTGAGTATTCCCGTCTGGTGGAGAACCAATAATCTAACATGCAAGTTTGTCTAACTGGGCATCTTAAAAGTTGCGCTGTATGATCAGATACTGCTAGTTCTAAGACTTCACCCTTAGCTCCTCGCACATTGTGAATAATATTATCTATGCAGGTCCCGCTGCTCAATCGAGTTGGAATTTTTATTTCGAACTTAAGGTTGTAACCCATTAGGAGATATTTGAATTGTTCTAAACATGAAGTGTTCTTCAGAAGATCAATGTTGAAATCTCCACACAAAATTAGTTTTTTAGAATCAAAAGATAATAAATTTAGAATGTTATTTAGATAACGAAAGAATATCTCAAGTTTTCTTTTTACTTCACTGCTATGTGGGCTCCTATAAATACAAACTACGATGATGTTATGGCCAGTAAGTTCTACTGCACAACACTCAATTACGTTAGAGACACTATATTTTCCTATCGACTCCAAAACTTTATACTTAATTCCGTTACGTATCAATACATGTACGCACGGCTACACATCAAGCTATACATTTCCAGTATAAGCTGACCTCACATTTGTACGGAAATCCTATACAATGCGAGATCAGCATAAACTGGTAAATGTATAGCTTGATGTGTAGCCGTGTGTACCACCATGTCTAGATTCCCTCGTGAAACAAGTTGCAAGAGTGTAATTAGGAATAAATAGCAGATTAACATCAGATATCAGCATATTATGTTCAGAAAAACATATCACATCAATTGTTTTTCCTAAATGAAGTAGTTCGTCTAATGCTACAGTAAATATGCCGGATTTTGTTAAAAGGCCATTGATATTCTGATGTAAGATATGAATATGCTTATACACGAAAAAAGTCATCTGCTGTACATTTTTCATCTACAGAAGAGTGTACGTCTATGTCTTCGTTTTTTATTCGTTATTTTGTTCTCTCAAGAGTAACACCCCATTTAATTTCTATTAAACTATTTAGTGTAATTTTAACTTTGATCCTCGTTCAGCAGCTGTGTACAGGGCCGGATCACCATCTGCTAGGTAAACTTTGAAAATGGAATGCGTCGAAACCTGTCATAGCACTGAGAAATCGCCATTAGTTACGGAGTTAACCGGACAAATTCTGTAAGCACTAATTGGGGACGGTTCCCGTCCGTCATTATTTATTTTGAATCAAAATATTGGTTACTTCATTCATGTTGAAATTATACATGTGAGAACGATGTGGAAAGACGTGCACGTTAGAGTTAAAGCTCGATGTGTCATAAATATGCTGACGTGCTGTACAATTTACAAAGCGTTATCGATAAAAACGATTCCTCCATTTTGCTTTTAACATTATTCGGAGTTGCAAAGTTCAGTGAGGCGCGAAATTACTTCAATACTTCTACTTAGGTAGTCTTTCAGCGAATGACTTATAATCGATATGAAAACTTCACTTTTATGCTGTTTAATGCCTCAATGGCAATCAATTCCTCGCGGCTGAATGATAACAGCCGTAAGTGTCGGTCGAACGTTAAGCTATGCTTGCCGCGGTCGGTTCGTGGATGGGTGACCATCCATTACGCCTTACCCCTCCGTGCCTCGGAAAGCACGTTAAGCTTTTGGCTCCAGCTATCATAATTATGTAGATCTTTGACAGTCGTTATGGATAGTCAGAAGCCCAAAAGTCTGACGACTAGTCTTACCAGTAACTGGGTTGTGGAGGTCAGATAGGCAGTCGCTCCATGTAAAATACTGGTATTCAGGTGCATCCGGTTAAACTGGAAACTGACCCCAACATAGGAAAAAGCTAGACAAATTACATTTTGGCAACCAATTTTCTTTTTTTTTTCCTCTCTTTCAAATCTGAAAAACCAGTTGAATGTTGTTTATAATAAACGTGCATTTTTCGCAACAACAGTGTAGAATGTCAAATTCCGCCTTTCATAAAAACATAATTCACAAATAAATATATGATTCAATTCTAGCTAGTACTTGCTAAGATGCCAAATTGCATCCCGGCAACGAACAGGACAGATAATGAAATATATTTCACTTCAATAAGAAGTAATATCAACGGTCACGATTTCCCGAACCATAAAATTGTTTCAATTTTTCCTTCTAAATCTACTTTACGCAAATAATCGTGGTATTTCATTCAAATATCATTCATTAGTCACTTGGATTACGTCCAAATTCCTATTAGCTATATGTACGTGACATTTTATGTAATTTGTTCTATTCACCTAGTTTATCCTATACTATATATTTAAAATAATAATAATAATACGTGATTATTGATATAGCGGTCCCGCATGACGAGAACCTCGTGAAAGCTGAAAAAGATAAGCAGATTAAGTATCTTGACCTGGCTCGCGAGGTTGTCGACATGTGGGATGTGGATACAGCAGTCATTGTGCCGATAATCGTGACGGCCAATGGCATAATAGCCAAGAGCCTCGACCAACACCTGAGGAGGCTCTCGTTAGGCAGCTGGATCAAGGGCTTGATCCAGAAAGCGGTATTTCTGGACACGGCTCACATTGTCAGGAGGTTCCTCTCTCTGGAGCCCTGACCGCCGGTAGCTTGGACCCTATTCTCGATACCGGTGGGCTACTATTTTTTATATTTTTAAATGTTTTTATTCTAATATTTAAAAATATAATTTATATGTATATATAGTTAAATAAAGGAAATAATAATACCAGCCTGTTACTGTCCCACTGCAGGGCAAAGGCCTCTTCTCACACAGAGAAGGCACGAGCATTGATCACCACGCTTGCTCAAGACGGGTTGGCGAGTTCAGACTTATATTAACTATAAGTCCAGGTTTCCTCACGATGTTTTCCTTCACCGATGTCAGTAATGTCCAAGATAAACTCAGAAAGTACATATGAATTGAAAAAGTCACATTGGTACTTGCCCGGATTTGAACCCACAACCTTGTGCATGAGAGGCGAGGCTTCAACCACTGGGCGATCACGACATACACTACACTACCAAACGACCTAAACTATTAAACGAGCAATATTTCTCGAAAACGGCGCTAACGATTTCGACGAAAAATGCAATGCCGATGGGAGCCAAAAATAAATCTATGTAGGTCTCTTATCTGGGAAAATTCGTTTTCTCCATATTTTAACCCGAGCAGAGCTCGGTCGCCCAAAGTTTAGACAAAGATGGCTACCATAGAATAATGACATGGCAGCATGGAATTAGTAAGTACCTACTATCATGGCAACATAGAATTATTAAGTACCTACTATCGTGGCACTATGGAATTAGTTAGTACCTACTATCATGGCAGCATGGCATTAGTATGAACTATCCTGTACCATTAAATGAGCATTCTCTATTTTCGCCAGAGCAGAGCTCGATCACCCAGATACTTTGTTATAATATAAATTGTGTCTATATTAGAATCACCACCTGTCGCGAATTCACTTTATGCACGGACATTAACACTAACAATATTAGATTAGTCTGCCTAAAAGCGTATGATGTGCCTAATTGGTGAACACACTGAACACCTGTTGACGTCAAGCTATTTGAAACAATGTATGAAGCGTGCGAAAATGAATTATAATTTGAATGAAGTTAAACATTTCAAAACACTCAATGAAAAGAATCTGGATGTACGAATAACACAATACATTCTTGCATGCAAAAAATATTTGTAGTAAAACTCTGATGCATTTTGCTAGATTTAAATTGGCTTGACACTAAAACCCAACTACGACAAATATGCTGACTAAAATGGTATTTAAAACAAGACATCGATGTCGATTTTTTTCGGTTTTCGGATACAGGGTGTCAGGGACATCGACGCAAAAACTGTTACCATTTTTTTTTTTTGAACGTGGGAAATCATCAAATGACTTCTCCCGCTCTGGGCGGAGCGAGAGGGCGTGTCAGACTTTTACTGCCTAAAACCCACCCGTGTTCCTTCCGTTGCCTGTGTGCCGGGGCCGCGATATCCCTTTCGGACAAACTCGCAACTCTGGCAGACAAACTGTTACTGTTACCATGGATTCAGTACCACGGCACCGCTCGCTACGCTCGCTCGGCCCGCGCGCGGTTGGTCACAGTTCTAATCTAACCTAACCTATTTCACCCAATTCAAAATGACGAACCATAGAATCTTCCGCAGAAATGTTTTCACCAGTGTCTAAATGATCTAGTCGCAGGCAGCGGCCGGCGAACGCTACTTCCAAGTTGCTCGTAGAAATGTTTTCACCATTGTCTAGTTATCCGTGTTTTCGCAATATCCCTTATAGGGTCTTCGCAGAAATTCGAATGATCAAATCATCCTACGACATATACAGGTTCAAATGAAATTAGCTAGCGAAACTCCGCAGACGTGATGGGTATTGATAACTAAACAAGATAGAACAAAAAAAAATACAGATTTCTCAACTCATACTTCAAGTAAGAACCAGCGGTCATTGACCCCCAAAAAAATCAACAAAGCTTTTTTTGTCGTGTTACATATCCCATTACGTCTGCGGAGTTTCGCTAGCTAATTTTATTTAACTCTGTAGACATACGAAAACCGAAAAAAAATCCTCCTATTCGGCTAGGCTTTGCCGTAGTCGGGTAAAAACTGTACCTACTTACTACATAATTTTCACAAAACGAGACATCGATTTGGTCATACAAATCGATACGGATTGCACCCTAGGCGATTACAGCAACATGGATTGTATCACGCGATGTGCGGTCACACGAAATATTACCACTCAGTATATTACTTCAATATGTTATACTATTAAACGAGCAATATTTGTATATATATATATATTTGTAATCGAATTCTCGAAAACGGCTCTAACGATTTCGATGAAAGTTGCATTTAAGGGGGCGAAAAATTGATCTAGCTAGGTCTCATATCTGGGAAAATTCGTTTTCTCCGTGTTTTCACCCGAGCAGAGCTCGGTCGCCCAAAGTTCAGAACACAAGACACACACCTTAGAATACCATGACATGGCAGCATAGAATTAGTAAGTACCTACTATCATAGCAGCATGGAATTAGTATGAACTATCCTATACTACTAAATGAGCATTCTCTATTTTTACAAGAGCAGAGCTCAGTCGCCCAACTATTACTATGAGTCGCCACCTTATGGTCGCCACCATTATGTCAGAATTCAGATACTCTGCTAATCGTCATAACTATGTCAGGTCTGACCCAGTCGTTTGGTCTATATCCAGAATTATTAGCTGGATTATAGTCTAGTTTAGCCCAGTTTTATTAAAAAATATCACTGAATATTTTGTATTATATTAATAACCGTCCACGACGACCCAAAATATATTGAAGCTTTCATAATTTCATAAAGAGATCATAAGAACAATTTTTATTCGTCAGGCACTTCTTAAGTACAAAAAAATGTGACCTACTCTCGTTAAATACTTCTGTAAGCTCTCTCAAATTATACCTACATGTTTAAGATTTGCCATGGTTGTTTTCAGAGCTCAGACTTAGACTACTTGTCGCTACGCGTATCGATTACCACAGCCTTGCTGGCTGCCTTCCCGACCGCTGAGATCAAGGCCACCCTGTTGAGCATAAACCACAGAAGCCAAGCAACCGAAGTAGTTCTCATTTCAAAATATTGTTGCAACGTAGGTACTTAACCATTCTTCTCCATCTTCGCTTCGCTCTTGACAGAGCGGTCGTGGTCAGGGTAAACTGGGTGCAATCGCAGGTGTACATAACCATAACCATAGATACCATCATTTGTTTTTTTTTATAAAGTGTCATTGTTTGAGTGAGGAGCTCGTGGCTAAGTAATAACAGCCGCACAGGTCGATCCATCAGGTTAAGCTACGCTTGCCAGGGTTGGTCTGTGCATGGGTGACCATGTTTACATACCGAGACTCCTCCGTGCCTCGGAAAGCACGTTAAGCCGTTGGTCCCGACTGTCATTCGTGGATCCTTGGTAGTCGTTACGGGTCGGCACAAGCCTGAAAGTAAGACAACTAGTCTTGCCAAGGGGTATCGTATTACCCAGTTACTGGGTTGTGGAGGTCAGATAGGCAGTCGCACCATGAAAAATACTGGTATTCAGCTGTATCCGGTTAGACTGGAAGCCGACCCCAACACAGTTGGGAAAAGGCTAGGCAGATTGATTGTCATAGTCAGTGATTTATTCACATTTCAATCTAGCCTATTAGCTAATAAGTAATTTAAATATAACTTAACACGTTCAGTGCCGGGAGCCCTCCTGGAGGGTTCACCTAGTTGCATATGGGATGGCGGGAGGCCTCGCGGAGGGTCATTTTAAATGTAGGTTTTTCTTAGCGAATACAGCATTATAAACCGTGAAAATTAAATCTGATGTACTTATATTTTAACAAGATTTATTAGTAATTATTTGTTGGTTTCAAAATCCAAGCATTTTTATTTTTTGTTCTTCTTTACAAATATTCACAAATAATTTAAAAGGTTGGAAACTACGTATAGGGACAAGCCCCCCTGAAAACACAATTTTAATTCGTTTTAGCGTGTTTTATATCACGGTTTAAAACCTAATGCCGTTGACCGTCCGCGATGGCTAAACTTTAGCGCAAACGTAATGCCGGCAACTCTCCCGGAGGGTTCACTTCCAAATGTATGGCGACATGGCGTATGAGTTCTATGAAAAGTGGGTGGAGTAGAAAGTGTTAAGCTGCTAAGTAACTATATAATTAATAAATCATCCATGAATAACGTCTTCTTATTCACTATGTTATGGGAAATTATTTTGTTTTATTAGTCAGCACTTTCACTCACACTGCACTATAAACAAACTCAAAAGGTGTTACCCTTTTTAGTCTTCGCACTAATTCAGTGTTGTCAAGGAATTGCATCACCTCAACATTCTCGTGATGATGAAGTCTGTGTTCATGGGGTTCTGCCCCATATGGAGGTGTAAAATGTTACATGATAGGTACTTGAACGAAGTCAAAGTCATTTGCTTTAAATGCGGTAATACAAAAGATGGTAAAAAATATTGTTGTGCAATAATAATTTGGCATCCAACTGCTAATTTAAATAGATAATTATCACAATGGAAGACAATTACTATTTTTTTTTCAATTAAAAGTACCTTCATAACAACATATTATGAACATTATCTCCTTCCACATTACACTCAACTAATAAACTAGTTCTTGTAAATCGCCAATATTCTCGTTGTTCCCAACTCCATGCACGAGCACAATTTCCAGCTTTGAGGTTTTAATTACAAGCTTATAAACTGGAAGTCGTATTACATACTCGTAAAGTTGCATAATAACAAACTTCTCCTAGAGATACAAAGAACAAACATAATGGTTGTTTATATATTGCTTCCACCGCGGAATGCTCTGTTGCCTCCTTAGTTGGGTTTATTTGCTGCTAACTCTGAAATAACTAAGACATTTATTGGGACGGATAATTTATAATATCGTATGTTTTATTTAAGGGTGTAAGGGTCAGTAATCTCGCGTTTTGTCCCTCCAAACGAGATCATTCATTATTATTAGTCCGCTAGCGCACAGATGAAGATGAATTAAAAGCCGTGTTTCTCAGTAAGCATAGTATAAAGTACACTTTTTCAGACTAGTAAGGGCTGAGTCTTACGGCAACAATCTCCGATTCACATCGCTAGCTAGACACAGACTCCATTCAATTACTGGTGTCCTTCACCACACAATCCTCACCTTTGAAAACTTCGTGAAAATAAATTTTGAAAACGCCAAAAAATAGTCAAGAAATAGTCATAAATAGTCACCAAGATTAAAAAAATAGTCGCATTATGATTCCGAAGATACAGCTATAAGTTGGTGAGGATTGTGGGGTGAATGTCTCCACACAATCCTCACCTCAGTGCAAGCAAACGGCTGGGAGTACCGACTTGGTTTCAATTCCAAAAAATAGTCAAGAAATAGTCATAACGCTATGCCAAATCTCGAAAATAGTCATTATGGGATTCCAGAGATATAAAGGGGTCTTGGTAAGGATTACGTGGAGAGCCTTTCTCGCCACAATCCTCACCTGATTACCGCGGAACGCCTAGGTTTTTGAATTTGGTGTCAAAAAATAGTCAAAAAATAGTCGTCTCGAACTTATGTATGATAATTTCGACTTGGTTTACTATGTAGAATTATGTTAAACTTCCACGTCAACTTCTACATACATTTTGTTTTGGTACAGTCGCGAACAGTAAAACTGTAAATCTCTTTTAATAGTGTTGTATATTAATTTAAAACAGTAATAAAATATTGTAGTTACTTACGCTTACGTATAATTATTTTTCTGTCAAGTTTAATAAATACCTACCTAGCTGTACATAATATTCCTCCAATTTTTCCGGTTGGCTTTATGAGACCAAATAAATGTCTTTATTTCAGATTAATTTGATTGTAGTATGAGTAATTAAGACTATCTAGGTCTAAGGTTAGTGGGTGGGTTGGTGGTAGCTTGGTTGGAAGGTAGGTTGCTGGGTAGGTTGGTGGGTTGGTTGGTTGGTTGGTGGGTAGGTTGGTGGGTAGGTTGGTGGATAGGTTGGGTGGTGGGTACGTTGGTGGGGACAAACTAACCCAAACATAAGGAGGCTATCTTGGTTAATTGAGGATATTTTATGGCGAGCTTAATACCAGCTCCATCATCAGATCCTGGACTACACTCTGGGATAACGTACGTACTTGTCAAAAAAAAAACAAATGGCCGAAACAAAACAAGGCTATCTTGTTTGGTTGAGGAGTGGACGTCACCACCTTCCGACTCCATCATCAGACCCTGGACACCATCTTGGGATATAATTCTTGTCAAGACAAAACCAACGAGTTCAAGCTCAACGATGCTATCTTATTTAGTTGAGGAGTACCTATGGCCGTATTCTTGCTTCATCATTAGACCAGCTCCTTGGTATCACATTTTTATGTCTCCGTAGTTATACAAAGTGGCCCATGGGCATGTAACCGCCCGTTTTAATAACATGTAAAATATTAAAGATAGACCCCCCCTTTTAAAGTAGAAGTTCATGTTTTTTTTTCGAAAATTAACTTTAAAAGGGTCGGTCTATCTTTAATATTTTCTCCTCAACTAAATAAGATAGCGTCAATAAATACGTACCAAGCTGTACATAATAGATAGATAGATAGTAGAAGTAGATAGATAGTCTTAATAATTACTCATACTACAATCAAATTAATCTGAAATAAAGACATTTATTTGGTCTTATAAAGCCAACCGGAAAAATTGGAGGAATATTATGTATAGCTAGGTAGGTATTTATTAAACTTGACAGAAAAAAAATTATACGTATAGGTAACTACAATATTTTATTACTGTTTTAAATTAATATACAACACTATTAAAATAGATTTACAATTTTACTGTTCGCGACTGTCCCAAAACAAAATGTATGTAGAAGTTGACGTGGAAGTTTAACATACTTCTACATAGTAAACCAAGTCGAAATTAGCATAGTTCGAGACGACTATTTATTGACTATTTTTTGACACCAAATTCAAAAACCTAGGCGTTCCGCGGTAATCAGGTGAGGATTGTGGCGAGAAAGGCTCACCACGTAATCCTCACCAAGACCCCTTTGCCTTTATATCTCTGGAATCCCTTAATGACTATTTTCGAGATTTGGCATAGTGTTATGACTATTTCTTGACTATTTTTGGAATTGAAACCAAGTCGGTACTCCCAGCCGTTTGCTTGCACTGAGGTGAGGATTGTGTGGAGACGTTCGACCCACAATCCTCACCAACTTATAGCTGTATCATCGGAATCATAATGCGACTATTTTTTTTAACCTTGGTGACTATTTATGACTATTTCTTGACTATTTTTTGGCGTTTTCAAAATTGATTTTCATGAAGTTTTCAAAGGTGAGGATTGTGTGGTGAAGGACACAATTACTGCCGTGCAAACCAGTGAAGGGTATTTAGCCTTATGAAGACGTCATAAGCTTCAATATTCAATAAAAAAGGAAGAAAAAGATGAAACCTATTATCATGACTTTCATAACGACCGATATATTTGCATAAAGATTCCATCTCAGATATATGTAACAGCTGCAAACATTTTCGTCCATCCGTCTATTTTCCCGTCACTCATTTAACAATCTAAAAAAACTAACTAGTATTTCGAGGAATCGATTCAGGAATCAGTTGAGTAATCGAGTATTGTTTACTGACAACTTATTGTAACAGGTGCACCTCTAGTGAGAGCCAGTGATGTTTTATTATCATGTATATCGAAGATTCTTGTCTGATGTGATAATCTTAGACAGCCTACGCATAATATAATGAATGTTATCAAAATGTATAAATAGTACCTGGTCGTCAGATCCATCCATCCATCCATCTCGGGTGAAAATAGAGAATACTCAATTAATAGTATAGGATAGTTCATACTAATTCCATGTATAGTTCATACTAATTCCATGGTGCCATGATAGTAGGAAGATATTTACTAATTCCATACTGCCATGTCAAACTTTGGGCGACCGAGCTCTGCTCGGATGAAAATACGGAGAAAACGAACTTTCCCAGATATGAGATCTACTAAGATCGATTTTTTACCCCCGTAAACCCCTATATTGCAACTTTAATCGAAATCGTTAGAGCCGTTTTCAAGAACGTTTCATAAGGATAGGATAGTACTATATGAGAAATTCAGTCTTTTTTGTTACGGCGAGTAAACTATGTTAAGTAAATGATTGTATTTCTGTAAATACATTTGTTTAGAATCAATTTCGAATAAGAATAAAATACAGAACTTGGTATATCAGAAATACTAAAATCATCGACTACTGATCATTAAAATCTAAGTCAGATATAGAAACAACGACCACGCTGAAATGTGACAAAATAAGAACAACAATGACAACATATTATCTGATTCGGATGTGAATCGAACGAGGGCTCCAGGAAAATGAAGTAGTATAATCTATCAAGTAATAAGGTCATGTCAAAATCTGTGATGCCATGTGTGTATTGCTTACGCTTGGATACAATAGATTACTACGAATTTGGAAGGCGTTACACAACTTACGTTCAGACAGTTTTCATTAAATACGATTGAAAAACCTGGGGTTCCTTAGCCTAGATACGTCTGGTATTCACCTGACGTATCTGTGCAATTACAGGTTTTTAAATCGTGTTCAGTGAACATTTTCTATTCAATGCCGGGTAGGGGTACAGATTGGTGAAACGAAACATGAAATGTAACACACGTTGAAACAAATTCCCCTACTGTTACATTTCATGTTGCATTGCATAAATTAGGACAGCCAATTTGTGTTCCCAATTTGTGTGAGTTTGTTTGTTTGTAACGGTTTTACGCTAAAACGGCTCAACGGATTTGGACGAAATTTGGCACATGACCTGGAAAAGGACAAAGGCTACTTTTCATCCTGGATCACAGACGAAATCGCGGGCAACAGCTAGTTGAATATACAGGGTGGCAGGGACATCGACGCAAAACCTGTTACCATGGATTCAGTACATGATTCTGAACCCCCTTTTTATTTTTTTATTTTTTTTTGAGGGTGGGATATCAAAACCCACCCGTGTTCCTTCCGTTGCCTGTGTGCCGGGGCCGCGATATCCCTTTCGGACAATTCCCCCTGGGATGAAATAAAAAAAAAAATTAAAAAAAACTGCCCTGCCACCCTTTATATTTTCCTCACAGCTGTGCTGAATCATAAACCCGGACAAGTGTGTAGCACACCTAAGTAAACGTCATATAGGTGTATAGGTGGGCTTAGGTCTCTCTTTACGTATTTGATAGGATACTTTTTTCCCTTTTTTTTTTTTGATCCCGGTAGTACATAGCCGAACGATAATTGCCGACCTCAATGTGGGCGAAGCCGCTGGCAAAAGTTGGTAAGACAATAAATAGAAAGACACGTTGATGTAGGAACAGTACTCATGTGTTAAACCTTGTTGATGACTGAGAATTATGACAAAAGAAGCTTGCAATTTCATTTTCCGCTAGGTAAACGAGAAGTTTCCGGATTAAGCGTGGTACAGACCGGCGCGACGCGACTCTAACATAACAATTTCTAAGAAAACTTCACAGTAGAACAAATACCGGTGTCGCGCGACAAGTCGCGCTAGTCTGCGCCAGCCTTTAGATGTCGCAAAAGGCAACAACAAAACATTAAGTAGGTAGAGGATGGGTCTCTCGGCCGTGGTTTAGGTAGGTATCTACTTTACTTTATATGAAAAGGTTTCATAAGTCGACTTTCATAACTTACTCCTTTGTGTTACACTCACACACACCGATGATGGGTTATAGAAAGAACTTAAGCGCGGGCCACACTGAGGCGAATCCGACGCGACGGACGCGACTGCACTCGTCTTTGATTTTATTAGGAAGTCACGCAACTAGGAACGTCTCCCGAAGGCAGGCGCGACGTGACGGCGCAACTTCGCGACGACAGAACAATTTCCGTGAAAATTTTATAGAAATTATTCCACCAGAGTCGTGTCGCGCCGCCGCGAGACCCTTTAGTTGACACAATCGGTGCGAATGGATTAGGGCTCGTGCAGACCAGCGCTACGCGACGGCGCGACGCGAGTCGTACAGTACAATTACTAAGAAAACATCACGGTATAACAATAACCGGTGTCGCGTCGCGCTAGTCTACACGAACCTTTATGCGTGCGAATCCTGTAGCAAGAGATCTTGCCAAACTACGGGTGAAACAAATTTTTAACGAATTCATATTCCCTTGATAATCTCGCTCTGACACAAAGTAGAATATTAGACATCTTTAGAATACCAGGACCCTTCTATTTTTAGCTTACTAAGCAAAGTTATTTTGAGCAGAGCAATGGTATGTGATGCTGCGCGATGCCAAATCACAACTTGAATTTGCATAATTTTCATGTAGCGAGGTCGTATCTTTGAAAATTCTTGTATTTGGAAACTAAAATGACACACCCAAACTGTTACTTACTTACTTACTATATTTGGGTTTCTTGCTTCTAATTCTAAGTATGTTCCACTTTCTAATTACGCAACATATTGTCGTAAACGATTACGACTAATCAGTTTCATTTTGACAGTTCAACAACATTCATTGCGTTATTTACGTTGTCGAGCAGATTTTTTTTCGAACTTATGAAGCAATGGATTAGCAATCTGTTTCAAAACGATTCAGATTCTGATTGATCGTGTATTACGCAACAAGGATACAGGTGCGTAGCTACTACTCGCTACCGGCATGCGCGTATGACTAGATGGATGAACGGAAATGAAGCAGAAGGAGTATGTTACAAGCATGTTACAAATTAAAGGATTATATCCAAGATAAAAATACATAAAAGCATCCTGAACCAGCTCCAAAAAAAATAAAAATTAATCTCCTAAACCTACATGGGCACTTATGAAACGTCAGAAGCTAGCTGCAAGGTTCCAATAGGTCGTTTCCTATAGAGAAGAGCCGGCAAGAAACGCCACAGTTATTCTTTAAAAATAAATGGCTTTTACAATGTTTATAAATTACAGTGTTAATAGGTAGGTATGAGAGGACAGTGTAGGCCTATCAACAAGTACCAGGTACTTAGCAAAATAGAAAATGCTTCACAGATCTACTGTCTAACTAAAATCTATAGGCTCCATAGGAAAATCTAGCTAGAGTCTAGAATAATTCTAATTGTATTTATTATGTCTATAACAGAGCTTTCCGAGGCACGGAGGAGTCTCGGTACGTAAAGATGGTCACCACGGACCAACCCCGGCAAGCATAACTTTACCTGATGGATCGACCCGTGCGGCTGTTATTACGTAGCCACAAGCTTCTCCTGTACATGTGTATATTTATTTTTAAATCTTGCAGCCAAGTATGTATGACACACATCTTTGCTTTCTGAATTATTTGGTGGACAGGTTTTGCTTTCAGCTTACCAACCCAACCAAAAGTCTTCGTCGTGGGAGCAAATTAATATTTTCTAAAGGGAATGTGGATAATTATAATATTGTGTTTATTATAGTAACTGTTTTATGAAACTGATTGTTGTTGTCCGTAACATGTTTGCTATGTTTTGAATTCATATCCGCACTAATATTAGGTATAAAGAGAAAAGATTAAATATATCACGCGGGCGAATGCGCTGGCGGGAGCTAGTGCCTTATAAAAAATCTTTAAACAGTACAATGCTATATTTATCTCTGAGTAACAGAGGCTCTAATTTAAAAATATATCACGCGGGCGAAGGCGCTGGCGGGAGCTAGTGCCTTACAAAAAATCTTTAAACAGTACAATGCTGTATTTATCTCTGAGTAACAGAGGCTCTAATTTAAAAATATATCACGCGGGCGAATGCGCTGGCGGGAGCTAGTGCCTTATAAAAAATCTTTAAACAGTACAATGCTATATTTATCTCTGAGTAACAGAGGCTCTAATTTAAAAATATATCACGCGGGCGAAGGCGCTGGCGGGAGCTAGTGCCTTATAAAAAATCTTTAAACAGTACAATGCTATATTTATCTCTGAGTAACAGAGGCTCTAATTTAAAAATATATCACGCGGGCGAAGGCGCTGGCGGGAGCTAGTGCCTTATAAAACTCTTATTTATTATTGTTTTAAATGAAAACAGAACCAGAAAACAAAGACACAAAACAAAGAGTACATAAAACATGTACTGTCCGACATAAAACCTTCAGAATTTTAGAGTTTTACTGTCAATCTAATTGCACATTACACGATCAATCATAATCTAAATCATTTTGAAGGATATCGCTAATCCATTGCTTCATATGTTCGGAAAATGTATCTGCTCGACATCGAAAATAACGCAATGAATGTTGTTGAACTGTCAAAATGAAACAGATTGTGATTGATTGTGTGTTACGCAATAAGGGTGCGTGTCAGTTTTTAACCGACTTCCAAAAAGGAGGAGGTTATAATGTTCGACGCGTATGTATGTTTTTTTTTTAATGTATGTCCGTCGATTTCTCCGTCAATTGTGGACCGATTTCGAAAATTATTTTTTTGTTTGAAAGGGTATGCTCTCGGATTGGTCCCATATAAATTGTATTAACTTTGCTGGGATAGTTTTTGAGTAAGCTTCAATAATACGAATTTTTCCCACTATATGTGGATGATATGGCGATAACTTCCTGTGACTGTTATTTACATAGCAGGTACTGGTATTCCAATTTGTGTGGGGTAGGTACCACAGCTAAAAACTGAAAAATAAAAACTTTAAAAAAAAAAAACACAACCGACTTCCGAAAAAAAACACTACAAAGTGAAAAAAAACTTTAATTTCGGAAGTCGGTGGCAAAAAACGAAAATACAAAACCAAAGACACCGACTTCCGAAATTAAAGTTATTTTTCACTTTGTAGTGTTTTTTTTCGGAAGTCGGTTGTGTTTTTTTTTGTAAAAGGTTTTTTTACCTATCTGCTTCATATTTGGACTGAAAAGGACCAAAGGAGTAGCAAAGTTGTCATCATTGTGCTGAACATTTAAGAGACTTTTGTTGTTATTTATCAACAAGTTGATGCCTAAGTTGCCACAACACGATAATAACGAAACTTTGTTGTTAATTATTAAAGTTCCGAACACAATTTTAGTTTAAGCTGGCAAAACTGGGCAGCGCCATTAAACGACGTGATAAACACACAAATTAAATTCTCTCTTTCATAATATTCTTTTTTGTTTTTTGTAATTGTATTATCCAGAAGTTTTATCTATCTAGGTATTTTATTTAAAAGCTGTTTGTAGTGTTAGAAAACATTAATTATAATTAAAGCAATTCTACCGTTTACATTGGTACAGTACGACACAATTTAGATGTAGCATCGGCAAAATTCGAAAAACCGATCACCATCTGAACTCAGTACGCCTTCAAAATCACCAATATTTATTACTGCTTTAGGTGAAAATGATCTTTACTCAAACGCAATAATTTGTAAAGTCATATAACCAAATACATTCGTAAAATTGAAATGAATGAATGCAAATTTTCAAATTTATGCTACATGTAAGTTGTGTCGTATTGTACCTAATTATTAAAATAACAGTACCTAATCTTCTTGTACTCGTAGTAAGAAATTCTAATTTTAAACTATGTTTTTGTTTTAATTTCCTTAATTTCTCATGAAACACTAATCTCAAAAATTCATTTTGCTAACTTCATGTACTAACCGTTTTACTATCTGTACCTATTCTGAAGAAAACACTATAGTGATTTAATTACAGATAGCACTTGCGTTGCGATAGCTTTTTGGCACCAAGGCCAAACCTCTCTTGGCTGGCTGCCGTACACCATGTCCAAAACCAAGTCAAAAGCAAAAAAAACGGCCAAGTGCGAGTCAGACACGCACACGAAGGGTTTCGTACCTTATAAAGGCTCATGCGGACCAGCGCGACGCGACGGCGTGTACAATATAATTTCTAAGAAAACTTCACGGTATAACAATAACCGGTGTCGCGTCGCGCTAGTCTGAACGAAGCTTTTCTGAAGTCGGTTGTTTTTTTTTGTAAGTTTTTTTTTTCATTTTTTTGTTGTGGTACCTACCCCACACAAATTCGAATACCACTACCTGCTATGTAAATGACAGTGACAGGAACTTATCATCATATCATCCACATAGACTCAGTGGGAAAAATACGTATTGAACAAAGAATCTCCTCCTTTTTGGAAATCGGTTAAAAACGATTTCTCCAACTCAAAATTCACTTTAAAGAATGCAAACGAAAACGGTTATCCGCTTACTCATAATTGAATCCCGATGTCCCAAGACGCTGAAAATAGACAGCGGAAAGTGCCGTTAATAAAATAGAGCCAATATTCGTTATTGAATCTCGGTAACTGCCCAATAAACGTTCCACTTGCCCCCTTAACTGACGGCAAACTAATAAAAAGTACAGAAGACACTCCAATGTAAATTCCTTAGCTTTACGAGTATGTGAATATGCCACAGGATTATTCGTAATTTCATGTCTGTGGAATGGAATGAAAGTGATAAAACTGTGTTTAGTTATTGTACCAACGTTGTTTTGTGGCTAAGGAATGGTTATTAGGATAGAGACGGTTGTTATAAATTGTTGTGTAAATAGTTTTATTGTATTTTTATTTAACATAACAACATAACATTACACCTATATTCCCCGAAAGGTTAAGCAGAGGTGACCTATAGTGCACCCACATTTCGCCAGTCATGTATAAGTCCCATGTAATTGGGGGCGAGCCTATTGCCATCAACCGGGCACAAATCCAGACTCCGGACTGCTACTGGGATCTTCCAGATGAAAAAAAACACAAACGTAGCAGTTACAGTAGTGCAGTTAGTGTATACCCACGGTTTCGTTTAGGTATGTAAAAAGTTGTAACTGGATGAGCAAGAGTTGAACGGTATCGTAAGAGTGTAGCACAAGATACAATCTTCTTTACTGAATCTTGCAAATCGTTTCGACAAGGCTCTTGGGCGGCAGTCTCGACATAGATAGCGATCGCTATACGACCGACTTCGGTCGCATAATCCTAATGGCGTCACTAGACGCGCGCGACGTAATTCACAAGCTCGTGATTTTTTCGTGCTTGTCAAGCAACTTTTACCGTCGAGGGACGCAATTAAGACTGCGACCAAATTCGGTCCTTTAACGATCGGTATACGACCGGATTCGGTCGCAAAGTCCAAATGGCGTGAATGTCGCGCGCGTCTTATTGACAAGCACAGTGATTTTTTCGTGCTTGTCCAGCAATTGAGACCGGCTTGGGACGCCATTTGGACTTTGCGACCGAATTCGGTAATATAGCGATCGCTATCTATGTCGAGACTGCAGCCCCAGCTATTCACAATCTTTCGATACGCTTCCGTGCTGAATTGAACATCAATCAATGTCATCGAATGTAATCCTCTACACGCTGTTCAGAAATCCGAATCCCGATAATTTTGACAGTTTAAACCAAATAGCTGCTTTTGGTCAAATGGCTCTTTCAAATTTGCTGACGGGGACCGGGCAAATCTGGGCAATCTTTTATTGATTGAATACGAGGCTTTTGGGTACTTTGTATGTGTGTATTTTTCGTCCTTTTTTTTTTAATGTGCGTTTTGTTTGTGCAAATTAAAAAACTATTTATCTTTCTTTTCTTTTTTTAAATCAGGTATCTAACCGAAAACTGTGTATAATTTTCGACTCGGAAGCTTAAAATGGTTGTGAATAGCTAGATATGCCGATCGAGTCTAAAACATTATGAACATCTTTCATTATTTAAGTAAAATACGATAGATAAATATACTAGCTTGTAAACAAGTTTAAAAAATCTGATTATAATCCCGGTAGTGATTTTATAAAATGTTTGGCGCTTGGCAAGAATCCAAATATACATTACATAATTCTTGATGTAATTGTGAGCTATTCGTGTGTTAGTGTTGGCATATTATGAGCTAAAAATATTTTATAGGCCTATTTTTCAGCGTCTTTGTAAACTTTCGAGATTAATTTCCAACATTTTTATTTCCTGAAAACAGTTACTCATTTATATTGTTTTGAATTTTGACTTTTTATTCTGGAGGAAAAGTTTATTTTGCGTTTGAGCATTCAGAATGCAAGTCCACTATTTTAAGATTATAAAAATGTTTGGTAGGTGCGTAGTACCAAAAATTATGAATTTCCTGAAGCTTGTGGTTTCCTATGAAAGTGGTGAACGATTACACAATAACAGAGCACTTTTCGACACCTTAATGTCAAATAGGTGAAAATGACCGTTTTGTGACGGCTGTTATACTTCGATCAATAATGCATTATTGATCGAAGCTGTTATATGTTATATAACGGAGCCGCTTTCCTAGAAAAAGGTAAGTATAAAGCCGCGGTCCCACTGCCTGTCGAGGCCTGTCGCGGTCTGGCGCGCGGCCATGCCTGTCGAGGCCTGTCGCATTCCCACGGCCCGTTTTCTCATAGGCCAGGCCGACAGGCCGTGGGAACCGTCGATCCGATGAGGCGTATTTTCGTGACGGCTGTTATAATATTACGGAACCGCTTTCCTAGAAAGGGTAAGTAAAAAGCTGCGGTCCCACGGCCTGTCGAGGCCTGTCGCGGCCTGTCTTGCGGCCACGCCTGTCGAGGCCTATCGCGATTCCACGGCCCGCTTCCTCACAGGCCAGATCGTGCTAGGCCAGGCCGATAGGCCGTAGGAACCGTCGATCTGATGAAGCGTATTTTCGTGACGGCCGTTATATAGGGTAAAAGTGGGATAGTTGCCCTAGGAGGATAGACGCCCCAAAATTCAAATTGTGACTTGTAAACGTATTATCATCGCAGTTAATACTTAAAAACGAAGAACACCCCACACCCCGCTAGTGTGCGAGCGACAACCGCTCTGATCCGAAGTGTCGTGTGTTCATGCAGAAAGTTCGACGGGCTCGCTCACAAAGATCGCGGATAACGGATTTAATCGTTTTACCAACGCGTGTAACTTTTGATTTCCAAAGGTAAGTGATATTATTTTATTGTTATTTGCAAGTGTTTAGTTTGAATATTACCGTCAGTAAAAAAAAAATACATATTTTTTATGAGATTTTGTTTAAAAAATTAGTGTATCTATCCCTATTGAAAAGAATAGACGTCTCGTTTTTTGTGAGTATAGATGCCCTTAGGGGCATCTTTCCTCTATGTCTTAAGTTGATGTTTGCATAATCATGTTCCCATTTCTTCTTTTCAGAAATACCTCGCATATACGAGTACCAAGAGGCATTAATAGCTACAATGGATGACATTTCGAAAAGCATTCTTAGCATCAACGAAACATCGTAGATATGGGATTCCATCGAGAATATTAAAGAGAAGATTCGCAAACAAAAATATTGAAAACCAGACATTAGGTAATAAAGTTCTATGACCAAAAAATAAATAAAAAAAGGATAAAATGAGAAAAAAAAATACTGTAAGAAGAAAACAGCAGCAGCCAGTTCAATGTGGACTTTAGAACGGACTATCATAATTAAATGTTGACCGTTGAGGAGTTCCCCCGTCTGGAGCCATCCTTGGAGTAGAATCAGGTCATGCATCATAAAAATGCATTGTCTTCGAAACTGAACCAACATGTAAATATTCAACTCCGTAAGATAAAAGGAAGTGGTTTTAATTCAGCTTGCAAGATTTGACCCATAAAACTAACAACAGATTGATGTAAGAACTAAGAATATGAAAATGAAAACTAAAGTGTAATGTTCCATTGCTAAATATTAAAATAAAACTTGATAATTATAAATATGCTTTGATTTATACCTAAGGGCAACTATCCTCATAGTGATAACAGCATCGGGGCATCTAGCCCATATAAGAGGCATCTATACTCAGACCTAGTGCTGTACATTTTCTTATTTTTTTTAATGTAAGCTTAAGCTACATTGCATTTCTTTTTAAAATATAGTAAATAATAGACCAATGTACCATTAAATCGAAAAAAACTGTTTAATTATCATTTATTTTCTATTAAAAAAAAACAATTTCAAAATGTGAGGCACCTCTACCCTACTTTTACCCTAATATTACGGAGCCACTTTTACCCTAATATTACGGAGCCACTTTCCTAGAAAACCAAAGTTTAAGTATCACGTATAACGAAACAGTAAACGATTTTATAATAATAACAACAAGCGTCTCCTGCATATTTTCTAGTTAGAACCGTTAAATAACAGAGAGATATTTAAAACAACTGCGCATCGGATCTATGTCAACGCACCGATTGTGCTAAAAATAAACGCCCCGTACTAACACAATCTATTTTTTGCAGATATGTTATTGCCCTCGTTAAAAGTGGTCTAGGTTTATCCGAAATTCCATACAGGTAAATAGATTATGAAACTTTGTTTTGTTTTAGGGTTCCTACCTCAAAAGGAAACAACGGAACCCTTAAGGATCACTTCGTTGTCCGTTCGTCTGTCTGTCAGTCTGTCAAGACCCTTTTTCTCAAGAGCGCTTGGAGTTATCATCATGAAATGAATAAAAAGTACGTAGGTCTATGATCAAGCTTCTAAGTCAACGCATTTTTTTATTTTTATTGTATACTAGATGACTCGGTGAACTACGTACCTCGTCAGGTCGATTGTTCCTTTGATTTTGTTTGGTATATTGGCGTGTGCTAGCTAACATATGGCTAATAATTTGAATTATGTTTAGTGTTGCGTAATGTAAATTATTTTGAATACTATTATATAGAATCTTTTTTTTTGTTCTTCTAACTGAACAGACAGCTGTGCTGCTGGGGAGTTTGTTGCGCCACTTCTTCTTCCCAGCTAATGCACTAGGAAGTGGTGAAGGGTGGGCGTTTTGGGGGACTGTCTTATGTAATTTTGACGTTCGAAAAGTGCTGATTCTCAGCCTAGTTTGAATAAATGACTTTTGAAGATTTTGAGATTGAGAGATGAGATTTTGGGTTTTTCCTAAACCACCCCAGTATTGAGGCGATCAAAACAATTTTTTTTTTTTAAATCGGTCGAAATATTTTCAAGTTTATGATGAAACTTTGTTTTGTTTTTTATTGTATACTAGCAGCGCCCTGCAGTTTCACCCGCATAAGTCTCTAATCCGTGGTAATATTGGGATAAAAAGTATTCTATGTGTTAATCCAAGTAATACACGTTCTATGTGTTAAATTTCATCCAAATCCGTTCAGTGGTTTTTGCGTGAAAGAGTAACAAACATCCATACATCCATCCATACTCACAAACTTTCGCGTTTATAACATTAGTAGGACTTGATGAACTTGAACTTCGTACCAAGTGAGGTCGATTGTTCCTTTGGGTTTTTCCTCATTTTCTTTTTTCCTATACCACCCCAGTATTGAGGCGAACAAAACATAAAAAAATCCAATCGGTCGAGCCATTTTCGAGTTTTTGTGAGACTATCGCTCGGCAGTTAATTTGTATACCTATACGTATGTATAGATAGATTACAGTTCGTAATGCGTTGCATAAAAAGTTCCTAAATGTTGCTTCTGCCATATTTCCCGTTTCCATAGTTCACGTTATGAACCGGCAAAAAGATATGTTTCAACCATTATTAAAGCAGTGGGCGTCAGCTGTACTCAATGGACACTCAATGTCCTTCTAGTGTCTATAATATAATAACGCTTTTATGATGTTGTTGGGGTTTCCGAGATGCTGTGGTGCGTCTAGCATGCCAGCTATCTAATTACGCAACAAAAATGTGTTGCGTAATTAGATAGTTGGCATTTTATTTTATTTTATTTTATTAGGATCTCCAACAAAGAATACACCTGACATGCTATAATATAAAGACAAGAACAACAATATATGTGCTCCCTCAATTATAGGAGACCACATCATGCAATAAAAACAAGCAAACAGTACCTATATAAAAAAAATGGAAGTAGCCCTGAAAGTCAAAATTATATAGTATTATACTAGTAGGTACATTATTAAATTTGGTAATCTGAATTGAAATTGAATAAAATAAAATAAAATTGAATAAACACAATGTCCTAAACGATTACGACTAATCTGTTTAATTTTGACAGTTCAACAATATTCGTTGCGTTATTTACGCTGTTGAGCAGGTTTTTTTTTCGAATACAATTGATTAGCAATCCGTTTCAAAACAATTCAAATTCTTGTTGATCGTGTATTACGCAATTAGGGTTCTGGTCAGCTATAACTTTTAGAATGCTGTGGGAGCTAGCTCGGATACAGTGCAATGTGGAGGCCGCTCCCTTTGATGATGGCATGAAAACCCTCAATCCGAGCGTCCATATATGTATATTGAGAATCCGAGCGTCCTTATATGTATCATCAACAGCATTCTGAAAGATCCATTTCTTAGACACTGGATCGCATTTGACGTGTCTATTTGATTTCGTTTGTTTATTTATGGTTTACTAACATAGATCTTAAGTACTTACATAATCAGTCTATAATGTTCCCACAGCCGGGACTCAGGCGTCCTTTCGAAGAGAGGGAACTGGCCGTAATTCACCGCGCGGGCCCATTGCGGTTTGACGGATGTCACATGTCTTCGATGTTTTTTGTTCTAGGACATGTCGGTTTCCTCACGATATTTTCCTCCACCGTTTTGAGAGCAGTCATGATGAGATAATTTACACAAAGTAAAGCGCCTGTCAGGGTTCGAACCCACCCAACTCGTTCTTAACATACAACTTAACATAGTTCTTAGTATGGATATTCTGTATTGGATTGTCTGAAATAAAGTTATTTTATAAAAAGCATATATATTTTTATTATCCATAACTTGTAAAAAATAAGGTTACCAAGGTGATCCAAAGGCGATTATATTAAAAAGAAATTTGATCGATCTAATCAATTCCATCTTCAAAATATCGTCACACAATTCCATCTTCAAAATATCGTCACACAATTCGATCAACTCCAGTTACGTCATTTCTGTTAACGTATTTTTTTCAGAAATGTATAATGTAATGTTCTATTTATATATCGTTTATTTACTAGGTTATCTCGTTTCCACTGTCTGACGTTTAGTGAAAGTAATAAAGACAAGCCGCACATTCAATTCAATCTTGGATGCAATTATTTACCTAGTAAAAATACGGAGTATTAAAATGTGCACTTATTTTTCTACTGACAAACCTACGTTCGGTGTTGTAACTGTCCAATCTTGATTTGGCTTTAGACTAATTTACTAAGAAGTTTGTTAGCCCTTGGAAATCTATCCTTAAGAGTGTTTCCTGATTGGCTCGGTATACGCGGGAGCGGGACGGGATCGTTTCGGTTTACCGCGTCTCGGTAGAAACGTCCAGTGCGGTACCCGCTCACGTCACGCGTTTTACAGCATGCTTGGTATACTCGGAGAAATTCTAGACCAGGTCCATAATTGACTGAGAAATCGGTGGACATACATTAAAAAAAAAAACATACGCTACAAACATAGAAGTCGGTTAAAAAAAGGCGCTCATACAATAATACTAGGTACGTTCTTACCAAGGCTCGGATACCGGTTAAATTTTCAAACCGTTATCATGTACTTGACGCAAAAACCTTTACATTCGGTTTCGTTCGAATAAACCGGCTATTTTAAACCGGTATTTCGAAGAGTATTTGCATAAAGGTTTTGTCGGATTAAACGGTTTAGAACTACAAAAACCGGTTAATACGGGCACGATAAACAAACTTCGCACGCTGTTCGTACGTCTACATACCGCGGCGCTATGTACAGCATCCTTACAAGTAATCACAAGTTGTAACGCGTTTACCGACATGCTGTTCGTCAAATAAACCGGTTAATATAGATTAAAATAAAGTTCTTAAAATGTTCACGTTCTTAAGAAAAGTTCGGAGGAATACCTAAATAAACCGGTATTAACCGGTATTTCTTAAACCGGTTCCGAGCCTTGGTTCTTACCTCTTAGTAGTTATTAGTTTAACGATACTTTTCGTAGGTCATTACGGTAACAAATAACGTGCCTACAACAATACGTGAGATAACTACAGAATACAAATAGCTTTACCTTTAATTGACCAATAACAAATAGGCAAACTCCATTATTCTTTCCTAATTATAATTAGTGAGGTTTCGCAGATTAGAACGGTAATAGGGAACGGATGTTCACGTATTCAGTTTAGTCCATATTTTATTTTATTAGGCTAAATCTAATCAGAGGGCACAACTTTCTTCTGTGGTAGTTATTTTTGGCAAAAAAAATCGATTTGGCCGTAAAATCAATCTTTAACACCGATAGAACTTTAAAACATATTATGTTTAATAGTATGGCATAAATTTTATTTTCTTTTTCTTAGAAGAACGTTAAATTACACATAATACCTACCTTTTTAGTATGTTTGGTTAGATTTGAAGAACGCACAGCAGTCCACTGCCTGGAGAAAGACGACCAGTAGAGCATTTTGTCGAGATTTCCATGTAATGTAACGTTCTTGCGAATGCTCGACGCTGCGTTCGACGCAATCCGCATGGCGAGTGAGTATTTACCTGTAACATTTAGTTCTATCTTGCGTTCAATGTAACCTGCCGTCGGCCCGCGCACCTCACTCCGCGTCGCCTGCGCTCGTGCCTAAATTTGCTCGATAAAATGTTACACCAATACGCTCGTTAGTTTTTCAAATCAGGTTGTAACAAAATATCGAGTGTCGTGTTCGAAGTGCGGTTCGGCAAAATTTAAAAACGGCGAATGCTCGATGTTCTGTAAATGATTTAGTCTATTCACCTTTCGCTTGTATACATGCATTTAGGTCAATACGTTTTAATATCTACAATATTATAGTAAAATAATGGCTTCATATTAATGTCCAAATAACAAATTAAATTGACCTTAAAAGTACAAGAATAGTATTAGGTACCTATCCCATTTTAGTTCTTTCTGCATAATTCAGTTCTTTCTGACGTATCTCGTGAGTGATCACATATGTACTTATTACTGAGCGATAGTGACTCATAAATCATAGGGACTATTTAACAACCAATTTGTCAAATCATAATAATATTGTGTTACAGCTGTCGTGTTTGTTTGCCAAAATAAAACATCAGTGTTAATATAATAAATATAATATCTACGTAATATGTACCTTGTGTTATCTCATCAATCACGACAAGTTGAATGTTTACAATATAGGTATTATTCGGAATATATACCAAATCGCTTTTGCCCGCGGTTTCGCCAGCGTGGAGGTCAGAAATTACCCCACGGAAACGTATTAGCCAGGTCATGGTCTACCCATGTGCCAATTTTTCTCCAAATCCGTTCAGCCGTTTTAGCGTGAAAGCGTAACAAGCAAACAAACTCATTTTCGTATTTATAATATTAGTAAGGATTTCTTCCAGCAATGTTTGAAGACTAAGTCTAAGTCTTCAACCAGTGCGTCTTGCCCATCATGACATACGGTGCCGAAACGTGGATATTGACAGTCGGGCTGGTCCAGAAATTAAAGGTCGCTCTGCGCGCTATAAAACAGGCTATGCTCAGTTTCTTTTAAGGGTAAAATAAAACAAACGAGCGAGCAGTACTCGCTACATCTGACATCTCACCTTGGTAATAAGCAACATTAAAGGGGCTGGCGTCGTCAAGGTCGTTTCTGACTCCAGCCAACTCAAGCACCGCGCTCGCTTTTTGGTCAAATCAAATAGCGCGCGCTCCCCCGGCTTCCTGTAATAACACTTCCGTCCTTTTTCACGAAATCACTCCCACAGATTTCTCACTCAAACTCAAACTCAAAGCATTTATTTCAAATAAACCAATTACAGGTACTTTTGCCATTCCACAGCGTAGTAGGTTCCTATGGAGAAGAACGGGCAAGAAACTCCACGGACACTCTTTTAAATCAAATATTGTTAAAATATTGGTTACATCATTCATGTTGTAATTATACATGTGAGAACAATGTAGAAAGACGTGCACGTTAAAAGCGTCCATAATAAAACAATAAAAACAAAAACAATTCAAAAATTTAAAACACTAAAACTCCACGGATTAGGAAAGCGGGACGAAAGATGTTACACGTCAAAAATTAAATAATCCAGAAAAGAACTGGAGTTACCGACATAACTTGCAGATTAAGCAGCTGTGGCAGTGGGCTGGTCATGCTTGTCGAAGGACCGATGGCCGGTGAAACAGACGTATCGGCAAGCGTAGTTTTGGACTCCCCCCAGCTAGATGGCCCGTCGACCTTGAAAAGTGGCTGGGACAGACTGGATGCGGAAGGCGGAGGACAGGGTCTGGTGCAGCCTGGGAGAGGCCTATTTCCAGCAGCAGTTGACTACGACACTCTTTTTGCGACTTTAACGCCTACACTTTGTAGTGTTGTTTTTTTTGTAAAAACTTTTCATTTTTAATATTTTTCAAAAAAAAAAAAAAAAAAATTGTGGGGTACCACATAAATTCGAATACCACTACCTGCTTCCTATAGGAAGTTATTATAACATCATCTGCATTATACGAAGTGAAAAAAATACGTTTTATTGAGGCTAACTCAAAACTGCCCGAGCAACAAAATTTATATGGGACCACCTCGAGAGCACAAAAAATGAATTTTCTAAATTGGTCCACAATTTCCAAAGAAATTGGTGGACATACATTAAAAAATATATATAGAACTTCCTCCTTTTTGGAAGTCGGTTAATTAGCGTCTAAATAGTAAATCAGCATATTTTATCTTTGACAAAAAGTTGGGTGGTATCACGCAACGTAACACACCCACGTATTAAATTTTTACTGAACGTAATGGTTTCAAATCACGGAGCATCGAAATATATTTATAATCAATAGACCTTCTTTTAATTGTTACCATTACCACACATAATAATAGATCATTTAAAACTCCGTAATAACTACAATTAACACGCATATCTCTAAAAGGATCTCCATCGATAAGTTAAAATAATTCTACCTTTTTGTTATAGTCCGTTCAAGTACAATTTTTAGGAACTTCGACTGCCTCGATATTCTAGTGTCGCTAATGTGACTACTGAGCATGGAGTCCTGGGTTTGGTGCCCAGGTCAGGCTAAGTGCTCAAACTCAAAGCATTTATTTCAATTAAACCATTCACAGGCACTTTTGAATTTTCAAATGACACTTTTGAATTGTCAAATACTTTAAGCTATTATTAGTCCTCCAGATCGAATTTTCGACATGGCAACCAATCTCAGCAGAAACCAGCTTTTGACGCTGGAGATATTATAGTGCACAAGAGTGTGCGTAGGCACAGGTGCACGCTTTCTTCCCTCACTCTCATAGTCCGATGGGACGGCAATCTGATACGACCGGAGAGAGATCAGGCGCAGGGCCAACGGCTTAACGTACTTTCCGGGGTATCACACCGCCAGCAGACCAACGGGGCAGTCCGAAAACAATAATGCTAATACAGTACAATAATAATGCACACTTTTTTTTTTGGTTGGGAAATTATCAAATAACTTCTCCCGCGGAGCGGGGGGCGTGTCAGACTCTTACTGACTAAAACCCACCTGTGTTCCTTCAGTTGTCTGTACGTTGCCAGGGGCCCCGGTATCCCTTTCGGACTTTCCCGCGACCTCGGCAGGCATTGGTCAGTTGATACTAATGGGAACCGATCAGTTTTCCGAATTGTTTTGGTACGAATTTCATTTTACCGAAAACTATTGACCGACGTCTTTTTTGCTTTATGCGTTATTTGACATATTTTTAGATCATCGAAGTATCATGTGTATTGTTTTACCGAACATTTCGCAGATTTACAAAATAACTTTTTGCTATTGGCCGAAGCCTCTTTTGAACTTTTTTCATTTGCCAAATGATTTATTTACCATATTTTCACCACACCGAAACAATATTTTTCAATATTAAATTAAAATAGTGTCATAAAAAGTCAATATGTTGTGCTACAAAATTTATTGACAGAAACGAATCGCTGCAAAACCGACTCCACGTAGTCTTGTATGCCCTACCCCTAGAGTGTAATTTGAGCCCGCGTAAGCGCGGAGGGGTGGGGCGGACCGCAGCTTCGGCAGCCTCAGCCGCGGCGGCGGGCCTTCAAACCACCTGCAACGATAAGGTCGCGTGTGGCCGCCCAAACCCCGCAGCGCCGGAGCCGTGACAGAAACAATGCTTGCTGCATGTTGCACGCCTGCGTGCATGTTGCATGCTTGTTTGCACGCTGCATGCTTGCTTGCACGCTGCATGCCTGCTTGCATGCTGTATGTCTGCTTGCATGCTGCATGATTGAAGCAAGCATCCTTCCTTCACCCATACATACCTCGTGGTATAATAAATGTTCGGAAACATAATACTTTGAACAAATGTTATTTCGGCTAAGTGTAACTTCGGTAAAAAGTTTTTCGACCAAATGAAACGTGGGAGTAACGAAAAAAATCGAATTGATAATAGGTCAACTGATACAGTGGCAGACGTGACTTCGATGAAGTAAAAAAAAACGAAACGATAATACGAGTAGTTGAAAAGTTTTCGGTGAAATTAAATTCGGTCAAATATTTTTCGAACTTATGATAGGTAAAGGATACTAATGCATACTTTAAGTGCTAATACAATAATAGCAATAGGCTTCCCCTCTGTTACATGAGACTAAGGCTGCCTTTCCACTGGAGCGGAGAGGAGAGGAACGGAGTAGCGGTGTGCAAATATTAACCAATGGAATCGCATAAAACCTCCACTCCGCTTCAGTGGACAGGGATTTGCGAACTAGTTTAAAAATTCATACAAAACCGGGAAGCGGAGCGAGGAAACGGAGTGGAGAAGCGGAGAGGGGAAGCGGAGCGGGGAACCGAAGCGGAGAAGTGGAGCGGGGAACCGAAGCGGAGAAGTGGAGCGGGGAAGCGGAGAGGCGAAGCGGAAAAATACGTGAACTCGGTCTAGCTCCGCACAGTCCGCAACACCGCTCCGCTACCTCGCTCCGCACAGCCCGTAACTCCGCTCCGCTTCCTTGCTCCGCATCAATGGACAGACACTGTCCGCAACTCCGCTCCACTCCGCTGCCATTCTCCTCTCCGCTGCATCGCTCCGCTTCAGTGGACAGGCAGCCTTAAACAGACCTAGCGATATGTGGGTGCATTACTTTGTCTACCCCTCTGGAGCACACTAGCGTGAAGTTATGTTATTTCTAGGGAGTGCGACCAGCGACACACTACACGTATTGTGCGTAAAAAAGCGCTATTAAATGTCTAATTATATCGGGATCGTTGGCAGCTGCGCGTCGATACTACTTGCTATTTCCACTCCACGAATATGAAGCTCGCATAATAACAATCACTACAATATCATGACTTCCTATGTATTTATAACCAACTTCATTAAGAAGGAGATTATGACGTTGATATACAGGGTGTCAGGAACATCGACGCGATAACTGTTAGCATGGGTTCAGTATATGAATCTGAACAACCCCGCGTTGAATTTTTTTTTTGTTGTTTATTAAAAGACGATCTGCTGTTCATTATACATTTTGACCGCGGAGGTATTGCAATTTTCTATTAAACAGCTGTTTTTTTTTAAATAACCAACGAAAAATAATATATTACGACTTTACGAATTTTGATATAGGTATAGATAAAAATGTAAAAACTTTCGAACAAAAGCGACTCGTTACATTAGCCGAAAAACGCCAAAAGCTTCGTACAGACTAGCGCGACGCGACACGACACCGGTTTTTGTTATACCGTGAAGTTTTCCTAAAAATTGTATTGTTCGAGTCGCGTCGCGCTGGTCTGCACGAGCCTAAATACGTAAAGAGAGGCCTAAGCCCTCCTACCAGAATAGCTATACCTTGATGACGTTTACTTAGGCGTGCTACACACTTGTCTGGTTGTATGATTCGGCACAGCTGGGATACAAATACAGGATGGCAGGGGGACATCGACGCGGAAACTGATACCATGGATTCAGTACATGATTCTGAAACTCCCTGCGATGTTTTTTTTTTTTTTTTTTTAAATCAGCTTTTACATAGAAAAGTGCAATACCTACGCGGTCAAAATGTATGGAACAACAGATTTAAAAAAAAATAACCGACCAAAAATTTCAATGCTGAGCGAAAACTGATACCATTTCTGAACAGGTCACTGTTCAGAAATGGTATCAGTTTTCGCGTCGATGTCCCTGCCACCCATGTATACAACACATTCGAGTAATTTAACATTTATTTTAAAATGTATGAAATAAAAATGTCAAATGATTCGAAAATTGTGGACATTTGCATAGGAGTCAGAACGGGTCATTTGGTAGAAATGACTTCTCCTACATCCCCTTAACGGATTGCCGACATATAACCGATAACCCTGTATAGGTATTCGATTTTGTCTTCCGGCTGTGCCGAATCATACCGACACGAACAAGTATGTAGCACCCCTTACACATTGGCTCATGAAGTCATGATATGGTATACGTATTTATTTTGTTCTTACTTCGGTAATTTCATTTCATTTACAAGGTGTTTCTTGGTAGTGTAGTGAGACCGAACAACTTTCCTCAAACAACTTTCTAGATTTCGCTGAAAAGTATCCATTTTCTTTTATATAAAGAGGTACTTCTCTGCATCATCTTCATCATCGGTTTGTAGAAGTCTAATGCAGGAAAAAAGCCTCTCCAAAACATGCCACTGCGTTCAATCCACTCTCATCCATTCACCCTCATCAATCCACTTACATCCACCCACTACCCGTCAGGCAATGTAAAGTCTCACTTTCAGTCAATTAGCACGGCTGCTCTACCTAATTCTTTCCTTAAGTGAAATAATAGGGATTCTAATATACATGAGTGCATTTGAGTGTCAGTTTCACTGTGTTCTGTATAACTTGACTGAACAATGTTTGTTTGGCTCAATGGGCCGTCAATCTTGGCTCGGGAATTAACTGAACAAGCCGGATTAGTGGTTTAGCTTTATGTAATCGGTCTGATGTAAATGATTTAACTTTAAGATTTGGTGTGTTGCGGTTATGAAAGATACTCTTGATAGTAGATTTCATAAAGTTGCAAGTGTGCCAAATTCCATAATATGGGGTCAGTGACAGCTGGGCCTGAGTTAACTGGGCCCGAATAATAATACCAGATACTACGTCGTCAAAACTGACCGCCCAAATCATCGCAATCGGGAGTAAAATATCTGGTATTCGGGTCTAGTTGACTCGGGCCGAGCTGCGAGCTATAACTGACTCATAATATGGCATAATATTATGTCTGCTCAGTTAGATAAATAAATAATAATACCAGCCTATTACTGTAGCACGGCAGGGCAAAGGCCTCTTCTCATACAGAGAAGGCACGAGCATTGATCACCACGCTTGCTCAAGACGGGTTGGTGATTTCAGATTTATATTAACAATAAGACCAGAATTCCTCACGATTTCTTTCCTTCACCGATGTCAGTAATGTCCAAGATACAGTCAGAAAGTACATATGAATTGAAAAAGTCACATTGGTAATTGGCCGGATTTGAACCCACAACCTCGTGCATGAGAGGCGAGGCCTTAACCACTGGGCTACGACATGTTAGATAAATATTAAGATTTAATCGTAATTAGGGAACAAATTGTGGGTTTCTTTAGGGAACGACTTTATTTTTACCTAAAATGTACTACAACCTGCTCTAACCTGCTGCAGCTTTGAAAAATTATATACTTAATAAAGAATTAAAAAATAGTATCAAATAGTTTCATTTATAATATTATTGCGCGATTAAACCACATTCAAAATAAATTTGAGTTTACAGTTAATAAAAGAGAGCTTTCAGCTTTTTAATGTACCTAGACTATAAATTGTAATGTCTTCTTCAGTTCTCAGTTTCAGACCACTATCGTAATAAAACTCAATACCAAGTCGGTACAGTCGGTAACAAAAGTATCTCAACTCGTTCAAAATACAGTGCACCATAAAAGTTTCAGTTAGGTCCTGAACTGATCGAAAGCCAAAATTACATCACGAAATATAGTGACATAAAATTATAGAGCTACTTTTTCGTTGGTGACAGTCCCATATGGATCGCGCGGGCGAGCGACTGACGCTCCCAGCCTCAGGACGTCCCGCCGCCCGAACATTGTACGAAAAAGTCGCCCTATAATTTTATGTCACTAATTTCTATACGCCTAGCAAAATACCTATTATACTCGTAGTATCGATAACTTTCTTATGAATCTATAGGTAGACAATTTTTTTTGCCTTAAACATTTTCTGACGGAGAGTTGTACGATAACTGATTAGCGAAAATAGTAGCTAAGTATAGAGTTAGTTAGATCATAAAACATTATTAACCTTTGCCTAACCCTTCGGGGAATACAGGCGTGATGATATGTTAAAACATTATGATTCGGCTGATTGCTTTCATCGTAAGTAGCCGACCAATGCCGTATAGCCGTAAATTTTTGTTAAAGTGTGTCCAAAAATTGAGCGGCAATCTTGCGCGGATGCCGCGCGCGGCCTGCCTCGCTGTGTTTGGACGACTGCCGCGCGCGAACGCTTCTGTCTACTTGCCGTGCAAACATTTTTAGGAAACATTCGTCACTAATTGTGTCTGGACATATTAAAGGCTAGGCAGATTGTTATTGTCAACTGAAGTGCGCGGCCTGTCTCGGATGTGTCGCGCAGTACTGTCGCGCAAACATTCGTCGGTTTGGTCCTAACTAGAGCGCGGCAGAAATGTGTCCTCAAAATGCCGCGTGTTGCTGCCGCGCTCTTGCCGCTCAATGTTTGGACACACCTTAAAGCATCTTCTGTAGCCGAATGT
Source organism: Agrochola macilenta (assembly GCA_916701695.1). Taxonomy (NCBI): domain Eukaryota; kingdom Metazoa; phylum Arthropoda; class Insecta; order Lepidoptera; family Noctuidae; genus Agrochola; species Agrochola macilenta. The sequence continues at coordinate 16,143,116 of OU753562.1, forward strand.
ACCACATTTATAGATATAGGTATACGATGCTTACCACAATAGCTCCTAACTCACTGTAACTCACAGACCACTAGCACAATCTACGACGGTCCACTGTCTAGCCACAATTTAGAGTTCGACTCTTTTCTAATTTACTATCGAGCTACAGCTACCTTTCGAGCTCCGAATATCCGCTTACCGCAAACGATGGTAGACCTCACGTACCTGAAAACAAAAGAGAAATAGAATTTAAATCATTAAAGCCATATATATGGAATTCAAGGCGGCGACGTCGTTAAAAGATGGCCATCCATATAGAATTATCACCCGTCTCTCCACTATTCCATTGCCTACTCAAGGATTCATATCCAGTATGGCTCGCAAATCCTTCCATATCCTCAGGGCACGTCTTCCGTGCCACCCGGTCTACTCTTTGATATGCAATGGCCTCTCTAGCCCCATGCAACATGAGGCTCCAGGGGCTAGTGCAAATCTTGGGTTTCATTCGGTTTATCGAGTCTGGTAAAACCACGCTGGGATCGGTGCATTTCATTCATTCATTCAAAGCCGTATCAGGAAATCAAGGGCAGGCGTCCCTTGATTTCCTTATATGGCTTCGCAGCCGAAGTTGAAAATCAAAAGGTATCGTTATCACTTATAATTCTGCATTTTGATGCAGATATCGAATGCTGTGGAAATACGTTCCTTGCGAAACCTGTGTGAAGTGACTATGCTGAGGAATGATGTGATAAGGCAACGATGCGGTTTAAAAGAAGATATAATGACAAAAATTTAAAAGAGTATGCTTAGATGGTTTGGTCATGTTAGAAGGATGAATGAAAGGTTCTGGAAGAAGGCGTGACTTTATATATGTACTTAAGTACCTATATGGAATACTAATAGTAGTTATTTCATATCCAGAAACTTGGAAACTAGAATCTATTAGGTACCATTCATCTTTGAAATGCTGCCATTGGACGCTTGAGACACGCGTATAAGAGTATATTTTTGTGGACTGAGCAAAAAGTTATGAAGTACCTACAAAATAACACTTTCGAACATCTACGCCTGATAATATTTAAACTATGTATTATTAACTACTATGTATGTATATGTCGCAGCCATCTGGTTAAATTAGCCAGCTAATTGGACGCCTAGGCCGTTCATTAAACGCCATTCATTAATCAAATTGGATGCCCAGGGCGATAGTTAATTGAACTAAAATCATTCAACGTTTATCAACTTGGCGTATTGAAAGTCAGCTCTTTGAAGATGACTGACCGAGACTCAGTCAAGTGATTCAAATGGTGAAAGTAATTCTGAGAGCAACTTGGAAATAACGCGGTTGGTCACAGTTCTAACCTGACCTATTTCACCCAGATTAACTAAATGACTACAAGACATTCAGTCATCTGGTTAAACGTTGCGCTCAATGACTTGGCTAGTTGTCCTTCAGCTATATAATTGGATGCCGGCGTTTAATGAACGGCCTAAGAGTCCAATTAGCTGGCTAATTTACCTAGATCATACATATACCAAAAAAAAAACACATGTTACACACACAAGTAGCAATTTATTATTATAAATGCAAAAACTACTGAACTTATAATGGACGAAGGCAAACCCATGAGCCCTCAGGACCCGAAAAGACCCGATCTTACCCGAACACTCATCACCATTACACAGGGCGGCCATTTATGCAGAGTCCAATTACTTGAACCTCCACAGATTGAATTATAACATAAGTTCGAGGACCCGACACCACGTGAGATGAATCAAACCGATGTTTGTATGAAGTTATGAACGTATTTAGATGGATATTATCCTTTGGTTCCCTTTGTTAGTTCGTTGACTGAGATATGGGTTGAATAGAACATGATATTCAGATAGATTTGCTTTTGTTGTCTAATTGACTACGTGGGAGTCTGTGGATTAGAAAAACTTCATCCTGCTAGTGCAGGATATACGAGTATACTATGTGATAGTTCATATGATATAAAATTTACGTATAAAAAGGAGTAAATGCTCAGGTATTGAAAATCAGGGACGCCGAATTCTCCATAGAAAATCTATGAGAAACTATGTATTATGTCATGTAGGTATGCATTTCAAGGTCTACATAGACAAATAAGCAGACATATGAGCAGATACAAAATAAAATGCATTCCCCAAAGGATACCACGCGTGGGTTTAAACAAAATTTGTAGAACAAAATGCTTAAGGAAACGAAAATTTAAATTAAATTATTCAAATACATCATCAAACCTAAGCTTACCCCTAAAGCATCCTATTGTAACTGTAGGCAACCCAAAGACCAGTATGATACGAAAGTTGGCCAAAAAAAATGTATTACAAAACAATTCTAATTTAGAATCATGAAACAGCTATAAAGTTTAGCGGAATCTGGAAACGCATCAGAGCGTTCGTGTTTATTTTTTTGGCCAACTTTCATTACATTAAATAAATAAGTTGGGCATGGAGGCGTGAATACGACATTTTGATTCACAATGTTATCCCTTGTGCAGACATTTTTATGTTTCCCTTTTATTTTAATGAAAAATAAAAGATAAGCTTTGATGATGGGGATATTAAACAAACATCTCATTTGTGGGACCACAAAAATCGTAGCATATTTTGAGAGTAATAACAGTAGGGGAAGCCGGGCCATTGCTTGCCGCCGGGGTAAGATGAACACCCCCTCTCTCTCGTAGGTATGTCATTATAATGCAGCTGTATACCAGTATTTTACATGGAGCGACTGCCTATCTGACCAACACAATTGAGTTACTGGTTAATACGATACTCCTTGGTAAGATTGGGGTTTCTGACGACCCGTAACGACCGTCAAATATCAACGAATGACAGTCGGAGCCAACAGCTTAACGTGCTTTCCGAGGCACGAAGGGGTCTCTATATGTAAAGTTGATCACCCATCCACGGACCGACCGCGGCAAGCATAGCTTAACCTGCTCGATCGACCTGTGCGGCTGATATTACGTGACCACGAGCCGTTCCCTCTCGTAGCTATGTAAATGGTTTATAAAAATAAGCTTCAAAACATTAAATCTGACCGCCATGTAAAGTCAAATAACATGAACTCCTAACAGAAATCTAATCTTAGTTTATTTATGCGTTTAATACCCCTAATGGTGGCAAATGAAGTGCATGGGCCCTCAACACGCGAAGGAACAAAATGAACGTCTTCATTGCTTGTTCGACGTTCACTACTCGTTAATTAAGGGGGTGCAATGTTTGCTCGGTAAGTGGACCGCTAATGGGTACTACATGAGGCACAAATAAACGCTTCTAAGACACCTATCCCCCGACGAGGAAGCGACTAGATATCGACTATTTTCTCGCTTAAGATACGTACAATAGAGAGTTCTCGCCGGCAGTGTGACAAGTCAGCGATCAACTCTTCATTTATGTATCTCTTTAATTGACACGGGACCTATATCTATTGTAAGTTTCTTGAGCGAGAAAATAGTCGATAGCTATTCGCTTCCTCGTTAGCGGTGGGACAGGTGCCTAACGACCCTAACGTCTTGCTCATAATAATATAGTTGTTACATTTCACGAACGCCTTTCAATCATCGCAGTTTATACCTTACGACAATAACATTAAGATTCACAAAACACGCTCATGTATTCCAAGGACTATACTTCTCATATGACGGTGTAAAGAACAAAAGAAAAACGATGAAATATTCCGAAGTGTGGATGACAATGAATAGCGAAATGCCTACGCGCAGAAAACGGCCCTTTTTTCCAAAGACGATTAACAAATTCGGCATGTCTTATTATATACAAGAAAAAGTTTAATAATGTCGGTATTATAGAACTTATTAGACTGGATAGGAAATACAATAACCCGTTCAGAACAAAAAATATTGACGACGCTCGGAAGCTGGAATTCAATAGGTCATACTTTTGATCTTATTAAATGGGTCCCCGAGGACAAAACCCAGATCGAAATTATGAAATGCCCAATATCTGTTTGTTTTTGTTTTGTTTTGGTATCAGACAGGCTGATTAAAAAAAAAAAAAAAAAAAAAATGACTGTCTATCTACTAAGTAGCATTTGCTCGCGGTTTCGCTTGCGTGGTTTTCGGAAAATATCCCACGGGACTGTGCCTCCGGGATTAAAAGAACCTTAATCCAGGTTATAAACTATCAGTGTACCAAAAAGCTTAATTTGAATGATAAAGTGCATTAAATAAACGTGTCTAGACTACCCATTAATTATTGAAGGACATTCAGAAATCCAGAATATTCTCATAGCGTATTTATTTCAATATAATATAATTGGCCGTCGCATCTGGTTAAACTGGAAGCCAATTTAAAGTCCCTAGAAAAAAACCGATGCTGTTGGTAGAGCGATGCTGTCCGTAGAGCGATGCTGTTAGTAGACAGATGCTGTTGGTAGACCGATGCTGTTGGTGCCGATGTTGTTGGTAGAGCGACGCTATTGGTAGACCGATGCTGTTGGTAGACCGATGTTGTTGGTAGAGCGACGCTGTTGGTAGACCGATGCTGTTGGTAGACCGATGCTGTTGGTAGAGCGACCCTGTTGGTAGACCGATGCTGTTGGTAGACCGATGCTGTTGGTAGGCCGATGCTGTTGGTAGAGCGACCCTGTTGGTAGAGCGACCCTGTTGGTAGACCGATGCTGTTGGTAGAGCGACCCTGTTGGTAGACCGATGCTGTTGGTAGACCGATGCTGTTGGTAGAGCGACCCTGTTGGTAGACCGATGCTGTTGGTAGACCGATGCTGTTGGTAGAGCGACCCTGTTGGTAGACCGATGCTGTTGGTAGACCGATGCTGTTGGTAGACCGATGCTGTTGGTAGAGCGACCCTGTTGGTAGACCGATGCTGTTGGTAGACCGATGCTGTTGGTAGAGCGACCCTGTTGGTAGACCGATGCTGTTGGTAGAGCGACCCTGTTGGTAGACCGATGCTGTTGGTAGAGCGATGTTATTGGTAGAGCGACGCTGTTGGTAGACCGATGCTGTTGGTAGAGCGATGCTGTTGGTAGAGCGATGCTGTTGGTAGAGCGATGCTGTTGGTAGACCAATGCTGTTGGTAGAGCGATGTTGTTGGTAGAGCGACGCTGTTGGTAGACCGATGCTGTTGGTAGAGCGATGCTGTTGGTAGAGCGATGCTGTTGGTAGAGCGATGCTGTTGGTAGAGCGATGCTGTTGGTAGAGCGATGCTGTTGGTAGACCAATGCTGTTGGTAGAGCGATGCTGTTAGTAGACCGATTCTGTGGGTAGACCGATGCTGTTGGTAGAGCGATGTTGTTGGTAGAGCGACGCTGTTGGTAGACCGATGCTGTTGGTAGAGCGATGCTGTTGGTAGAGCGATGCTGTTGGTAGAGCGATGCTGTTGGTAGAGCGACTCTGTTGGTAGACCGATGCTGTTGGTAGAGCGACCCTGTTGGTAGACCGATGCTGTTGGTAGACCGATGCTGTTGGTAGAGCGACCCTGTTGGTAGACCGATGCTGTTGGTAGAGCGACCCTGTTGGTAGACCGATGCTGTTGGTAGAGCGATGTTGTTGGTAGAGCGACGCTGTTGGTAGACCGATGCTGTTGGTAGAGCGATGCTGTTGGTAGAGCGACCCTGTTGGTAGACCGATGCTGTTGGTAGACCGATGCTGTTGGTAGAGCGACCCTGTTGGTAGACCGATGCTGTTGGTAGAGCGATGCTGTTGGTAGACCGATGCTGTTGGTAGAGCGATGCTGTTGGTAGAGCGACCCTGTTGGTAGACCGATGCTGTTGGTAGACCGATGCTGTTGGTAGAGCGACCCTGTTGGTAGACCGATGCTGTTGGTAGACCGATGCTGTGGGTAGACCGATGCTGTTGGTAGAGCGATGTTGTTGGTAGAGCGACGCTGTTGGTAGACCGATGCTGTTGGTAGAGCGATGCTGTTGGTAGAGCGATGCTGTTGGTAGACCAATGCTGTTGGTAGAGCGATGCTGTTAGTAGACCGATTCTGTGGGTAGACCGATGCTGTTGGTAGAGCGATGTTGTTGGTAGAGCGACGCTGTTGGTAGACCGATGCTGTTGGTAGAGCGATGCTGTTGGTAGAGCGATGCTGTTGGTAGAGCGATGCTGTTGGTAGAGCGATGCTGTTGGTAGAGCGATGCTGTTGGTAGAGCGATGCTGTTGGTAGAGCGATGCTGTTGGTAGACCAATGCTGTTGGTAGACATGTTAATTTGTGAGCCCATTTGGGTTTAGACCACAAGGTCAACTTTTTAGCCGGTAGCCTATTGACTAGACAGTCTGTACCTACTGGATTATGAGAACTATTTCGATTTGTCTGTGATTTGAATATAAAGTAGGTATTTATTAGGTAGGGTCAATACAGGTACCTATGAATCAAAATAGAGATTTGTTGTCACCAACTAAAGTCACTCATTTTAAAAATATTTCCTGTTTCGACCCACAATTCATTTGTACTTGAAGTACAGTCAGTCAAATGTGTTTTAAACCTTATTATGTTGTAGTTATTATATGACTGCCCAAAAAAAGGAGTGTTATGTTTTCAGAGTTCATATAATATGTAAGCTGCATTCACAATTTATTTGCCAAACATGTAAACAAACACCAGCACCAGGAAAAACAACTGTAATTCCTACAAATAAGGTTCAGTCTGCGCTACAACTTCATATTTTTTGTAACTTTTTCAACGGTACTAGTCAGTCTAAAATCAACTATATTTACACTAGCATAAAGTTGACGTTTGTTTAAATGGAAACAAGAATTTGAATAGACCATTAATAAAATAATAATAAAAATCGTTTATTCTCTCGCCACAATACAAGTATAACAAAAAAAAAAAACAGTAATCACAGTATAAATACATATTTGTTATTTAATATTGTGGGAGACTGCCTAAACTAGGCTCGAGGTCTGTATTTCAGGACACCAGGCTCTCCGCCATTTACATCCATTATATTATATATGTGTGAGTTTCTTTATTATCTTGACTATTGAAGATACAGTCTTCAGTAGTCAAGATAATAATGAAAGATAGAGTAGTCGGTGTGTACAGTCAGCATCAAAAGTTGATGACCACATTTAGATTTTCAAAATCGCTGTATAGTGAAGTGCTAATAGTGAATACGGTGTACAGCGATTTTGAAAATCTAAATGTGGTCAGCAACTTTTGATGCTGACCGTACCTACTGGGTTAGGGTGTGGGAACTATTTCGATTTTTCTATGAATGGAATATTAAAGTAGTAAGTTCGTACAATACAGGTGCCTATGAATCGAAATAGAACCACAGCCAAGGTCAGACGATCATTAAAATTTCGGCCATCGATCGATCAGCCATCGTTACGGTACGGTGTTACGGTATATTACATACGCGGCATATTTTATTACTTTCCTGTGACCATGATTACCAGATATTAAACGCCTACTCGCGTCCTTTATTTACGTGTGCGGAAAACGGGCTGAGAATAAACTTCATAAACTGTTCATAAAATTAACAACACAATCTGAAACTTTATTAGTCACAGTTTGTGTACTGTAAGGAATGTTGCGCGGAAGTAAATCTACTGCTTACCCCTTTTTAGGGTTCCGTAGTTAACAGGGAACCCTTATAGTTTCGCCATGTTCGTCTGTCTGTCTGTCTGTCCGCCTGTCTGTCCGCGGCTTAGCTCGGTTAGTACTAGAAAGCTATAATTTGGCAGGGGTATACATATTAATCACGCCGATAAGGTGATAAAATAAAATCAAGAAAAAATATTTTTTCAGGGTACTTCCCCTACACGTAAAGTGGGGATGGTTTTTTTTTCTCGTCTATCCCTTGGTGTGGGGTGTCGTTGGAAAGGTCGTTCAAAAATATTGTAGATGTGTGAAAATATTTTTTCAATTCAGGAATCCGTTCGCGAAATATTAAGCTTTTTTTTTTTTTTGGGTGGGAAATCATCAAATGACTCCTCCCGCTCTGGGCGGAGTGAGAGGGAGTGTCAGACTTTTACTGACTAAAACCCACCCGTGTTCCTTCCGTTGCCTGTGTGCCGGGGCCGCGATATCCCTTTCGGACAAACCCGCAACCCCAGCAGGGAAATATTAAGCTTAAAGTGCAAATTTTTGTTAAGAGTCGAGTATCCCCCCCTCTGTCAGCTAAATGGTTGTACTTGGATTTGTGAAAAAATCACAGCAGTAGTATATAAATAACGAAATTAAAAGGAAAACTATCACAGCTAAGTAGGCTTTACAGGTTGACGAGTAATAATCGACCAACTTAAATTTGCAGTTTGTTAAACATGATCTCCCATTCCGTATGGGCGAACATGTTTTTCAACTACAATATTAAGTTTGTTCTTGGGATAAATTCATCCCAACTACGGAACCCTTCATTTTGCAACAATGCATACCAAACACTGCATAGGACAGACTTATACTCTTATCAAACATATTTCATACAAATTCCTAAATACGCGTCAATTATCTTAAAAGCCACGTTTTTTGTGGGCATTCACGTGACGTTTACGCGTCGTCCACTCCTCATGAATCTGCCTGAGGCATCGACCCCTTAACCCTATATTACTAATCTATACTAAATAATTATTATTACGACGACAAAATTATGATTCCTTAAAAAACCAAGTTCGCGTCTTTCCCGCGTCATTTTAACTGATTAGTTCTGTCAGTGCACCACGCGCTGTCAGTGTGGTCGGGTGCCATTTGTGTATTTAGTTGCAGCAGTACCCAATAGCAAAGCAATTTGCGCCTTGTACAAATTCAAGAAAAATTACAACAATCTTGTATTAAATGCAAAAGAGCTATATGTAGGGCGCACAACATGAATATATGTGTTTGAACTGCGTAGAGTAAAAAATATACAACGAAAAATTTACAAAAAGTTAGGACTTTTGTATTTCTTTTTTCTTTTGTATTTTTGGAACACTTGTTCTCTAGTTTCAAAGATAGTATAACACTAGACTCTAGATGTGTGTATCTAAGTTTCATTGTTGAAGTACGAGTAAAAATTTTTTCAATCATTCATAATTAACTAAGACAATGCGACGTTGTCACATTTTTTTTATGGACAAAAGTTGTCTGAACTCTATTTTTTTTTCACTTAGGGTCTTTACTCACATAAATAATCGTGACTTTGTTGAATTATTTTGTATGAAAAATGAAAACGAAAAACAAAACTTTATTCCAAAATATTTCTTAAGCCAGTTGATTCTTTGACACAGTCTCATTAATTTGGTAACTAGAGTTATGGGATATCAAAAGAACACGTTGTATATTATTTTCATTATTATATTATTTCTTAAACCCAAAGAATGTAACTGTAACTTCTAATATAATTAAAGTTTATGATTCTTCAATTTATTCTGTTTTATTTCAATGTCGTATTTTTTACGAATGTTTAGTAACAACGCCACCTGCAGGATAGTGTAGTAATCTAGGCCAGGGTCAAAGAGAAAATAAATAAAAGAAAACTTTACTTTACTTTTCCGACACACCCACAGTAAATCCCACGCCCCATCCTTCTGGAGTCCTCCCCTACAACGTAACAAGACCATTACAATAACTTATTTACATGACCGAATTACAACTTGGAAAAACGAGGTAGGTATAGTTATTTACGAATTGTGGACGACGGACAATGAACAGTGATCCGCGCCAGTTACGAGTACACACGGAAAAAAAAGAAGATTTTTGGTAAAGTTATTTCAAGAATTTCGCCCACTGTACGACGGTCCCACATCACACGAGCTAATGAAAACGCCTGTGGCACAGCCTTTGGTTTTATTTATAATAAATGTGCCCGGTTTTCTTTGAGAATTACTCTTTGGTTCAAGATTAAAAGGAATCTCTTTGCTGTTAATTTCATACTTGCTTAGATTCTGTTTATGAATATTTCGGAATCCGGATTCCGAATCGGAATTTCGGGGCTGTATTGGAAACAAGTATAGAGGGTTGAAATAACTTTAAAAGAAAAGGAATCTTAGGGTGAATTACAATACCTCGTTTCAAATACAAAGAATCTTGGGGTGAGTCACAATGCCGCGGCTTTCTGCATACGTCATCCTTACATCCTTACATATTATAAAACAAAGTCCCCCGCCACGTCTGTCCGTCTGAACGCGATAAACTCTAAACCTACCGAACGGATTTTCAAACGATTTTCACCAATGGACGTTAGTGATTCATGCGTAAGGTTTTTATGTATAAATCATTAAGGTTTTGTGTAAATTGGCTGAAATATGACGATTATTGTCGATGATGTCAGAAAAAAAACATGCCGACTGTGAGTTTTACTGGCGTGCGCGGCGCGTAACCGTAAAAGATTCATAAAAATTATGTTCTACAGAATGGTTCATCTTAAATTTCAACCAAAAAGTCCACGGTTGGCATATGACTATCTTCTAAGGATAACCCACAGTAACCATTACCTATCTATCAGAAATTGATAAAAATTTCATTGTTATTTCCGAAGCTATTTTGACCGGATTGTATTAAATCCTTATTCAAAATTACACGTAACAAAATAATTACGGTTGACGGCTACGCGGGGGCAGCGGTAGGAGTCAATGACCTTTTCCTCGGCTATTAGGTATGTAATCCACGCGGGCGAAGCCACGGGCAAAAGCTAGTCCTACTGTAAAGTGCAGTGGCGGATCCAGGGGGGCTAAGGGCATCTGAGTTCTTCCGTGACAAATCATAAAGTGAACTCAATACTCGTATTATTCTAATTAAACTTTGAAGCAAGCATTGCACTACCTAAAGTACAATTGTCATCAATTTAAGTATTTTTAAGTTTTTTTCTATAAGATGATTTGTTTACGTGACTGACTGAAACTAATAAAATCATACCTTCGTACGACAGTGACTTAAGACAGGTTAAGCGGTTTGGCCGCCATGTATATTCACTGAGATATCTCTGGTAGTCTACAACCTAACGAAATCTGAGGAATTTGCGAAAAGTAACCCGAGGAGGCTTAAATAAAATGTTCGTGCTTTTTAGGGTTCCGTAGTAAACGAGGAGCCCTTATACTTTCGCCATCTCCAGCTGTCTGTCTGTCTGTCCGCGGCTTTGCTCAAAGACTGTTAGTACTAGAAAGCTGTAATTTGGCATAGGTATACAATAGACAAATTACAGCTTTCTAGTAAGCTTTCTAATTACGCCGTCAAAGTGGTAAAACAAAATCAAGAAAAAATTTTTTGTAGGTATAGGGTACCTCCCCTTTAAGTAAAGTGGGGGTGTTTTTTTTTTCTCATCTAGCCCATAGTGTGGGGTACCATTAGAAAGGTCGTTTAAAAATATTGTGTTTTGGATTCAGGGATCCGATTGCGAAATATTAAGCTTTTAAGTGCAATTTTTTGTTAGAGTTAAATGTCAATGCCCCCCCCCCCCTGCCAGCGAAATGGTTGTACTTGGATTTGTGAAAAAAATCACAGCAGTAGTATATAAAACGAAATTAAAAGGAAAACTATCACAGCTAAGTAGGCTGTACAGGTTAACGAGTAATAATCGACCAACTTAAATTTGCAGTTTGAAAAACATTATCTCCCATACATTCCGTATGGGAGAACATGTTTTTCAACTACAATGTTAAGTTTGTTCTTGGGATACATTCATCCCAACTACGGAACCCTTCATTGTGCGTGGTCCAACACGCACTTGGCCGGTTTTTAGTGTTAACTTTGCTAAAAACTACCCTCAGCGGAGTCAAGCCTCACTTAAACGACAGACTTGGATCCGCCACTGGTAAAGTGCATTAAAATGGTCAGTGCTGCCTGCCACGTGATTCCGGCAATGCTGTTCGTAGTTTACTTCCCAACAGTTGTCAACATTCACGTGTTCTCGCTGTGACGAACGCAGCAGTACTGATCTACCGCGGCGGCAGGGCGAAACTGCCGCGCAGCTGTCTCGTCGCAGCAATGTATTCTCATACAAACCTATAGAAAATGTATGGGGACCAGTAGTGATGCGGCAGCACTGCCGCGTGCAGCGTTGTTCGGAATCATACCTTTAAGCGAATCAGGCTCATTACCTTGCTGAGTGGCAAATATTTTACTTAATAATGAACTATTCTCAAATAGCTCGTTCCTACTCTACGACATTAAAAAAAAAACTTCTTGTCATTGACACTCAGTTCTCATCATCTGCCTAGCCTATTCCCAACTATGTTGGGGTCGCCTTCCAGTCTAACCGGTTCCAGCTGATTACCACACGCTAAGGTCTGGTCTAAGCTGCACTAATTTCTTACCCCTGAACATAAAACTCAATGAACACACAAAAGCCACTGTTTCCATTTACGAAGAGACCTCGGCCCAATTCGGTCGAAGCGAGGGCCGACTGTTAGCCCGGAGCCATCGCCAAATTACTCGCTAACTTCGTTGAGCTATAATAGTACAGACGTGCCGAAAGGAGGACGTACATCATTGACTGCTTATTACCGCAAACTTTCAGACAATCAGTGGAAACCACTCCAGTGAAAAGAAAAAGTTTAGGTAAAACTTTTTGTTACGAAAATGTGACTTGAAAATGTGCGTAACTGGTTACAATGGCGAGCGTTCATGAAAAGGCCAGAATGTAAAACAGTTGTTGCGTAAGTATTATAGTACTTTCTGTTTACGTACGCAGGAAAAAGTGGAAAAAGATTATATTGTGTACAGATCGTTTTACCCCTACAAGGGGAGCGGCTTGTAAAGGTGGGCACACCCTGACCCGGATGACAAACTAAGAACTGAGTCAAAATAGTTTTCCCCCTTGACGGACTCGTCCAAAGGAAAAAAAAAAAGTAAACTTATTTTGAATATCAAATATAATATTGCGTGTCCCAAACGGGTGTGTAATGTTTGGTATAATAACAGATAGTCTAATTTCTTTTGACATAACTCTCATATGATATAATTCTCATATGCTATAAAAATATTTAACCTAATTTCATATGATCTAATGTTATATTTGATATAATTTTTATTTTCTCTAATTTCATTTAATGCTCTAATGCTCTTTTTATATAATGTTCATTTGACCTAACTTTCATATTAACTAATTTTCTAATGTAACGCATCGTTTTTGAGAAAAGCAAATTATATTGTAACCTAACCTCAAAACATTAAAGTTGCTTCTGCATCGTCTCCGGCCGCGGCGCTGCGGGAAGTGCAACCCCTTCGCCCTTACGTAACAAAGGATAAGCACCCATGCTGCTGGTTGCTCTCCCTCCGCGCCTCCGGTTTTTATATACACTCTAGGGTAGGAGCCAAAAGACTACGTAAAGTCGGAGTGCCCCGATTCGGTTTTGGAACAGATTCAACCTATTAACTACAAGCCGATGTATAATTATGTTGTCGCTATATCGTAGAAATGAAGAAAATCGTATCATATCAATCGTATCATAGAATCGTAGAAATTATATTAAACGTTACTTATAGATTTTGAATATTATAGCAACTGAATATTATATTAATTGAATATTATTTCAAATGTGCATTATATAAACCGTTCATTATACCATATGAAATTAGATAAAATGAAATTATATTAATAATTCATTATATCATTTGATCGTTATATTAAAAAAGAATTATATAATGAAATTAGGTCTTATGATCATTAGAACTTTTGTTATTATATCAAACGTTACACACCCGTCCCAAACACATGTTACTTGAGAAGAAATCTAGCACTCGGCGGCCGCTGCCGCGGCACGCTCGCTATGCTCGCTCGCCTTCGCGCGTTTTGTGGTCACAGTTCTAACCTAACCTAACCGTTTCGAATTTGACAAACTGTCATTTTGGGTATTAATGTTACTATTTCAGGGAAACAAGATTTGGTGAGCATTTATCCATTTTGGTAGGCAAAAAGAATATAAATACAACACGTACAATTATTCTGATGAGTGTATAATTATTTTAGAACTTACAACGTTGTTCTTAAGGCACCTCGGTATAGAGTGGGTTTATTTTATTTGAAGTTAACATATTTTAATTGGTAATTAGTCTTAGGGTCTAAAAATTATTTTGGTGAGCATTTAAATTGTAGCCATAACTTTAATCACGCAGAAAAAAAACTATGCAAATGAAATTAGGAAAGTATTCATGTTTTTGATAAAAGCAAGAATTTTAAATTAAAATTTTAATTCTCCCAAGGGTTGAGATCGCCAGTTACAAAAATAGGTATGTACAAGGTAGAAATAAGTCCATCATTTATGTTAAGGTAAAAGCTAATAACATTCACAGATATCCATTCAATATAAAATCAAGACTTTTCAAGACCAATATTTCCCATATTTCAAATACGAGGAGCCTTCGTAACGTAAATAATAAGCAATACTGTACAGCGGAGATTCCGGTCAGCTCCGTTGGCAGCACGCCATGTGGACCCGACCTCCTAACTACAAAGCTACCAATTTTTGCCAAAATTGTATCTGGAAACGGAAAAAGAAGACTAGAATTCTTTTTTTAAAAGAGCGTCCCGTTTTAAAACATCTCTGAAGCCTTTTTAAATAAAGAACCGCCTGGACATAGTCTAGAAAAAGGAGGTTTCTGTATTGGTTTATGTACCTACTTCACGTAGGCTACGTATATAACTATGAAGGTACTAATTTTTGTCAAAATTGTGTCTGGAAACGGAAAAGGAAGACTAGAATTCTTTTTTCAAAAGAGCGTCCCGTTTTAAAACATATCTGAAGCCTTTTTAAACAAAGAACCGGCTGGACGTAGTCTAGAAAAATTAGGTTTCTGTATTGGTTTATTAAATGTATCTATGTTACGTAGACTACGTATACAGTATGTTCTTAAATGCGAAAAGTATAATTTATTTAATTTTCCTTTTGGCAAGTTCTTGGCTTTTATGCCAATGACGTACATAGGTGACGTGTACTGGGTCACATTAACATTTCGGGTTATCCTTTGTAAAAAGGTAACGTAAAACGACTCCTTTCATATGGGCGTGAACTAGGTAAGTATTTATGACAATATTTCCTGCCGTCGCTAAACTGAGTGACCAGGGTGCGCCAGACGCATATTCTAGTATCGTCACTCGTGAGGCTATAGATTCTAAAAACCAAAAGAAAAATCATATAATTTTCATGTTACTGAAAATGTTAAACCACAAAATGACCCTAAGTACCGCCTAAGTCATGTTCCTTTAGCTTTAAGTTACATTACGACACATCTTAGATGTAGTATCGGCAAAATTCGTAAAACCGATCGCTATCCGAACTGAGTGCACCTTCAAAATGACCAAGCTTTATTACTGCTTTAGGTGAAAATGATCTTTACGCAAACGCAATAACTTGTACAGTCATATAACCAATACATTCGTAAAATTGATATGAATGAAGGCAAACTTTCAAATTTATGCTACATCTAAGTTGTGTCGTACTAAGCAATTTATGCCTAAGTAGTCTACCGAAAGGCAACTTGATAAGGTAGCAAAGACGATTAAGGAAACCCATTACTGAAGGAAATAGATTCCGCGCCAAGAAGGAAAAGTTCTGCTGAATAATCAGTTCCCTGATTGCGTCCTACATGGTCCTATATCCTATATGGTTTTGAGACACAATTTTTTTTTTTTTTTTTTTTTCTTTAGACTCAAGTTCTGAAAAAAATATTGTTACCTAATAAAAGGAACACATTTTAAATCTACAAGCTTAGTTTTTGTTTACCCTAACCCTCTTAAGGGGTCATTGTACTCATCATTATTATATTTAAAAACTTTCACTATGGGACCCACCGCTGAAACCGCGAAAAAAATATCTGCTGTTCCTATTTTATTTTTATTTGTTTTTTTATTATTATTTTTATTGTTTTATTTATTTTGAAATCCCCTAGTCGGATTTATCTAAGTCCGTAGGTGTGTCCGTGGGCATCACAGTGGGCACTATTAGAATACCAGTGCTGCGGCATTTTTTTTTTTAAGTATCGCCGTATTATGCTGAGATAGGAGCCTTTTTGGCCTCGCACAGGTCGTTATTATTCTGTTAGTTTTTAAATGCTCCTTTTTTGTTTTTGATTTTATATTTTTTTATTATTACTTACTGTTTGTATTTCCTGTGCGTGTCCCAAATAAAATATTTTTATTTCTTTCTTTTCTTCCAACATCTTTACGACATAATTATGCGAACATAAATGTAGGGAAAAGCAGATATTTTTTTAAAGAGGTTTTGGATAAGCAAAAACTAAGACTGTATTATATTATAAAAGTTCTATAACCACAAAATTGGCCGGAGTTGAAAAACTGAAAGCTGGAAGTTTAGAAGAAATCTCGAGCTATTGAAAACTGATTTCTATTCAGCTTTTCCTCCACAATAACGACGTAGTTTCAAGTAAGCACGTCGTCACTTCTAATGTACTGTTAAGTAATAAAAATAGCTACCTACAGAACCTAATGGCTATTCACTATTACTTACTACCCTTGAATAAAAAGTACAGTGCGTGAGACGCATAATTTTCTCTCTCAATTGAATTTAATGAAAAGGAAAATTCATAGAAACGTACCAATTGAAATGTGAAACGTGCTATTTTTCAATTGCAAAAATAATAATATGAATCATGCAATTTGCACCCTTATTTTTATAAACATGAATAAGATGTTTTTACGGTTTTATTTATTCGAATATTGTTACCAACACCTGATGCCGACGATTATACAGGGTGTCAGGGACATCGACGCGAAGCCGGCTACCATGGATTCAGTACATGATTCTGAAGCCCCCTGCGTTGAAATTTTTCGTCGGTTATTAAAAAAAAAAACAGCTGCTCCATACATTTTGACCGCGTAGGTATTGCACTTTTCTATGAAACAGCTGTTTTTTTTTTTAATAAGCGACGAAAATTTTCAACGCAGTTGAGTTCAGAATCATGTACTGAATTCATGGTAGCCGGCTTCGCGTCGATGTCCCTGACAACCCGTATAGATATTTTTTTTTTTTTTTTTTAGGTTTTATGGGTAATTTTTTTTTTTTTAGCTTACACCTAGTAGCCATTCGATACATATTTCAAGTTTTCAATAACTGAACAGAAATCAAATAGATTTGTTATGTAACAATAATATCTACACAAAAGCATTAAATTGTAACAATTGTCCTTTGTAGTATCGGTAAATGGACAGTTTTCAATAATAGAACTGTCTATAGCACGCTACCAATTCAATCCGTCAACGACACTAGAAATATCTCCTAAATATGTATGGTCTGTTACAAAAGTTTCTAATGTAAATGTAAATAAATGGATCAGAAAATATACAGACTGGTGGATGGCAATTAGTAGTGCCACTTACAAATGGAGTGCTTTGATTTGAATACTTAAACCCGGAATTTTAATTTTAAATCACATTAGATGTATTTCAGTTGACAATGGAGATTAATTTTATAACCTCGATTTTCGTCGATGAATTTACAATTACAATTTAATAATGTTATTCAAGCAATATTTTTTGGAAAAAGTCGTCAGATTTATACAAAGTTGAAATCTTCTAAATACAAATGAATGTGTTGTTACTAAGGGACTTGTCACTGGATGCGTTTTGCGTCCTACGGTGTGGTCAAATCGAACGTAACATAATATAAATGTTCGAGTTGACCGGACCGTAAGACGCAGAACGCATGCAGTGTGACAAGTCACTGATTCTTTTTTAGTTAGTTTTAAGGGGTTTATTTACACATGCTTCAGATATTTTTGGAACAAACTATATAATACACAATATATGTTGGTATTGTATTATATGCAATCAGTATTTCCATAGACTTCCAACTCGCCGTTTGTTAATTTGGCACATCAATTTTTATAGGAAGTTCTGATTTGAAACGTTGTCGTCCGTGTCACTCATATCTGAGAGACTAAAGCTCGCTATGTCATTATTTATAAATAGTCAGATACTGTATAGATAAGGCCATCCGCGAAGACGCACATCATTCCTGCCGTACTTTAGTACAGTACGACACAACTTAGATGTAGCATAAATTTGAAATTTTTTATTCCAATTTTACGTATGTATTTTTGGTTAAGTATATGATACTTTACAAGTTATTGCGTTTGCGTAAAGATCATTTTCGCCTAAAACAGTAAAAAGGATTGGTTATTTCGAAGGCGCACTCAGTTCGGATGGTGATCGGTTTTACGAATTTGGCTGAAGCTACATCTAAGCTGTGTCATACTGTACGGAGCGGAGCGTTAGGCGCGTCTTCGTGGATGACACTATCCATACCTACTTACACTATAAAATATGTAAGTAAGTGCAGTACAACTAACTTACAGATTGTCCAAATGTATATGTATAAGTACTTTATACATATATATCTGTAAGTATTTTCTTTAGGCTTCTAACTTTCATTACGACATCCGATTGTACGCGTGTCTTCCAATTTCGAAAATAAACATCTAATGAGACTGCTACTTTACTCCTATAGAGCCACAATCAAGACAAACCTAATATCCTCTGCTAAATTTGGACCCTCTCAAGAGGCCTACCGTCTTCGGAACATTGGTGTAAAAACAACTGTTGGCACACTGATTATGATCGAGGCTTTTACGTTAAGTTAATATGCTTTTACCACCGAAGCGACGGGTGGAGGCTAACTAGAGTTAGTTATCAACAGAATTAGTTGATGAGAAATCTATCATTATTTTGAGCAGTATCTTTCAAATATTATCTATGGGTCGGAAATTTTCCCACGGAAACGTACTATCGGGATAAAAAGTACCCTATGTGTTAATCCAGGTTATAAACTATCTGTGTGCAAAGTTTCATCCAAATTCGTTCGGCCATTTTTGCGTGATTGTGAAACAAACATCCAAACACACAAACATACAAACTTTCACATTTACAATATTAGTAGGATTTAATTATTTTCTTTCGTTTAATTTGACGAATTTAACTGATTCTAAGACTCCTGTCCTTACCTTGTCACACAGGACCACTGAATCAATCGTTATGAAAGGCAGATAGGTAGGTAGCCCAGGACCTGCAGAAGGACATAGAGTACTTTCATCTAGGATACTTACAAGTATCCTAGATGAAAATTGGTCCAGTAGTTTTTGAGTTTATTCATTACAAACAAAAATACATAATTATGTTTTCTTTTTATATTATTATCATCAATCAAAAAAATATATATCATGCAAAAGAATTTTAATTCCCACGGGAGAAAACAACCGGCGACTGACCCTAAGTTGTTATGCGCGAAAAAGGAACGATTTTTACGCAAAATTTTCTTCGCTTCGTTCTGGGTACGGTAAACAGGCCCTAAATATTCAAGCAAGTGAATACGAAGACTTTGTTTATAGCAGGGTCTGCTCAAGGGAGCTGTTGGCAATATTACTCATTTTAATACATATTCAGTGTTGTTAACAGGTAAACTCTCTCCTGAGATTTTTATTGCGTGAATAAATACATGGATAAGTGTTATCCAGATACTTCTGCAATTAAATCTATAATTATACTTCTATACTCAATTTTCTTTTTCTTTTTTACAAAAAACCAAACTATTTTTTTAAAGGACCAATTTCTGGAACTGCCAAAGAAAGAACGCTAAGCGAAAGTACAGTTAACTGAAACTTTGAGTTTTCATAGAGTTAGTTATTGACTCAGGCGTGACTTTGCGGAAATCCATTATAAAATACATGACAAATAGATGACATATTTAGTAACCTAATCTGCTTAACTGTTCTTAAAGAGTCATAAAGAACTCTGTAAGAAATAGACACGTGTTTCACCTCTCAACGAGGCATCCTCGGGATGACGATTGACTTGTTGCGAACCCGGACCCGACGTGTTGACATGTCAAGCGTCGAGAGCAGTGACTTTTGCTTGGCTTTTTCTAATGTTTTGTGTACCACAAAAACTTAGACGGCAGCGCTTTATATCGCTAAAATAAAACCCGACCAAGTAAAATTGCTCATTAGTTTCGTATTACACGTATGTTACTTTGAGTTGATTGAATTTAGGATGATTTGTTTCGCTACGTGACTTAGTAGAAGTTCATTATTTACAAAATGTATAATAGCTTCTCGAGAAGGGGCCCTGACCTTTCTGAAAACATCACCATAACTAGCTCCTTCTAGAGCGTCCTTCCCTGATTTTTCCAGTCACATCTGCTTTGTAAATACCTTTTGTTCGTCACATCTCGTTCATTTTCTCGACATGACCAAACCATCTAAGCAATATTTTTATTTTACTCCACAATAAAACAAACTATGAGTAGAATTAAATAGGTAAACCTTGGTTGATATGACACTTATCCAATAGGGAAAATGCCTGCGTAAAAAAAAGAAATTCTCATTAGTCCGTCAGTCAGATAATAAAAAAATATAAGACACGTATTTTTTGCTTTATCATATTAATAAAAAATTACTTCGATAAAATGCATTTTAAGTCGGGCAGTGAGGATCGCTACGTCACAAGTAAGTATAAAATCTACATACTCGTGACGTCATGGCATATTGTAACGCAATGTATCGCCGTAATCTTTAGATTACGTAAAAAAAAGGAAAAAATACGTGTCCAATATTTTTTAATAATCTCAATGAACGACAGATATAAATGTAGACATTTTACATAGGGTGACACAATGCGCGGTCTTATCGCTAAAAGCGATCTTTTACAGACAACCTTTGGATGAACCTTTGATGTTATGTTATCTTAATTTTTGTAAATAAGAGAATCTGCAATACTCTGATAAGAAAATTAAAAATTTCCTCTAGCTAGTGTCTAGTGCCACATCCTATAGCAGGCAATTCTACTTTTTAAGCGATATCGACGATTTGGCTCAACCTTGGCCTAATAATGGCCACCGACTAGCGGCCTGAATTGCAAATGCATTCAGTGAATCGGAATACAAACGTTTAAATATTTATTTGCAGTTTATGATACTTTGAAAACGCTTTCATCCATAATATACGCTCGTTTGAAATAATAATACATCTTTCATCTTTCTATATTTCGATACATACACATAAGATTTTTTTTATTGTATATTTATATATTTTTTTATTTGAATAGGATAGGAATCATCATCATCATCATCTATCTACCTAGCCTTTTCCTAATTATGTTGGGGTCAGCTTCCAGTCTTACTAGAAGCAGCTGGATATCAGTATTTTACATGGAGTGACTGCCTATCTGACCTCCAAAACCCAGTTACTGGGTAACACGATACTCCTTGGTAAAAATAGGGCAGGAATCAAGCCACTTATTTCTTCGGATTAATTGCTTTATTGGGGAGGTTTTTGCGCTTTATCTTACATTTAACATAATCAAGCCCAGCCGTCTAAGATTTAAAATCTTGACACTGTAAACCCATTATCTACACAAATATTATAAAGAGAAAAAAAACATATTTTTGTATGTTTGTAATGAATTAACTCAAAAACTACTGAACCGATTTTAAAAATTATTTCGTCAGTAGGATACTACTCGTATATTATCACTGAGTAGGTACAGATAGTGCTATCCACAAAGACGTACCCCACACCGCGATAACTGTACTGTAAGCTGTACTTTAGTACGGAGCAGAGCAGAGCGGAGCAGAGCGGAGCGGAGTGGAGCGGAGCGGAGCGGAGCGGAGTGGGGCGCTTTTTCGTGGATGGCACTACATTTATCATAGGCTAGGCTAATTTATAAAGATATCACATGGGTGAAGCCGCTGCAATAGACGATTGAGTATTATAATAATCGTTATTTTAATACTCAATCATTTATTGCAATTTCACGCCACCAATCAGCTTAAATCAATCGTTTTGTTAAAGATAGGTATGGTACAGATAGTATATTGTTTAAAATATGTGCACTATGTTTTGCCAATATATGGCGTACAAAATAAACATAAACAAATAAATTATACAATTAACGTGGCATGCCAATAGATTACAATAAAATATCATTCAATTTAAAAAAATATGTCAGTGAGGTAAACAGTTTAAATAAATAAACACATTCATACTTAATCAATAAATAAAATCATAAGTGTTTAATTAGCAAAGCGGAATCATCATACCTCTGTTTATCAGTAGTAAATTCAGTGATGGAGTAGTACCATCTATCTAAAAAGAATTTAAACAAGGACCTCTTAAAAGATCCCAGACACTCGTTGCTGCCATTACATATTTTTGGAGCCATACCTAGCACACTTGCCGAAAAATACGATTTTATGAGAGGTATCATTAATGGTATTCTGATAACGGCGAGAGTGCAATTTTTCAAATAAATGCAAGTTACAGCGAACAAACACTCCCATTTCATAATGTGCATAGATGGTTGTTTATGATGATGGTTTACAACTATCAATCGATTGTAAATTAGTAAACGATCGCAAGCATTAGTTCTGTGCTTTAAAAGCAATGTCTCTGTCAGTGGAGATGCCCCAGAAAATGATTCCGTACCTAATGCCAGAAGCCCCATATGCATTGTAAGTTATTTGTTCTTTAATGCGTTTAACCGTTTTTCATAGTTTGTACAGAGCATACGCAAATTGACTAAGCTTCTTTGACAAAGCGTCGATATGATGTTTCCAAGTCAGATGACTATCTATGTAATACCCAGAAATTTTGTGATGTTACTTTCAGAGATTGCTTTTGCTACGTTACCATATTCTAAATTCAGTTTGAGTTTATTTGTTCTTTGATTAAATGTCATTATTTTAGTTTTGTTACGATTAATTTTTAGATTATTATTAACTAACCAACTTATTATATTTTTAAGATGGTCATTTAATTATCAAGAATATTAATGAAAAGAATAAAATAGTACTGTCATCAGCAAATTACTGACCTTAGGCATATCATTTATGTAAATGTTAAATAATAGGGGTTCCCCGGATGCTACAAGTGTTCCCCAAAACACCCAAAGTAGTCTGTTTTCCTAGGACGTGACATGACATGTTCTTTCAACTTTCGAGCTCACACATAGCCTATCATGCGTTATGATTTGAGTGCGATTAGAGATATAAGGTTGTAATAGGTTTAATGCAGTTCCCATAACGCTCTAACTTGTTTAGCAGTAGGTATACCATGATCTACATGGTCAAATGCTTTAGACATGTCCATAAACAAGGCCGACACTGGAGTTCTAGCACCAACACAAGAAACAATTTTCTTGTTCACGACATAAATAGCCATATTCATGGATTTACCTTTCCTAAATCCAAATTGTTCTCTGACTATGAGATCATGCTTATCAAAAAACGACGACAGGTATATCACCTATTCTATAATTTTGGAAAAATTAGGAATAAGTGCTATCGGTCTATATATGTACTTTGATAAGCCCATGATACTTTTATCATCTTTCTCAATCCAGTTTTCTAATATCCAGCGATATCTAGTTTTAGTTAGTTAGTCAGTTAATTTAGTACCGAATGTAAATAGTTGTATAATAATTTTATAATTTACCTAAGCAATTTAAACTTTTAATGTTAATAATGTAAATTCAAAGTTTTAAACCATGTGTTTCATTTTATTTTTATCAAAAAACACAAAGAGAAGTTTTTTGTTTCACGTAAACACAACTTTTAAAAGATATTTAAAATTAACATTCTTTACTTGACAAGATAAATCTTTGAAGACACGGATTTAAATCATAAAAATATTCAATTAATCATGTTGACGATAAAATTTATATTTCTCGTTGCTTCGGCAGCAGCGCGCAGGGTCCGCGGCCAAGCCGAAACCACAACTATCTGTGACAAATTTATAATATTTTTAATATGAATTTCCGTACGTATTATGTACATTTAATAAGCTTATATCTTTTAACATTAAATGCTTCATTAATTATTTTTCCTGCATTTCTATGAAAACTGTTTCAATTTTGTAACCACATCCTATTCTATAAAACGAGCAATATTTATATTGTATTATACCTATATCCATCTAGCTAGGTCTCATACCTGGGAAAAATCGTTTTCTCAACTTTCACAGCCTCAGGAATGTCAATGTTAAATGTGATACAACGTTGGTATTCCTGGACGAGATGTTTATATATTTTCATCCGAGCAGAGCTCGGTTGACCAGGTACTATTTCTTATATGTAACTTTTAAAGACACTGATTGCACTTATGAAATAGTGCATTCTGCTTGGAAATTCCTATCAAGGTCTGAAATGTGTCAGTATATCGGGCAATAAATTGGCCTCACTTATTAGAGAGAATAGTGGTCAATGGTACACCAGCTCCACATTTATTTGTTTTATCTTTCATTTCCTCACTCGAATCACGATTGAGGAAAACTGTTTAATGTTTCATTCTTTGTAAATAAGGCGTGAACAAGATTTATTACGTCACGTAGGAGTTAATTAGGATCTCTGAGCTTTGCCATTACGAAAACTTTACGCTTCTAAGCTACAGGTTGCACGTTCCGAATCATTCGGTGTCATTAAGTTCGTTTTAAGTTAATTTAAAGTATCAGTATCTTAGAGTGCAGGAAAACGTCAGGAAGCATTAACTATAAAGAGTTTCTGAGATTAGCCTGATCTGGCAGACAGACGTGACTACGGACTTGATTTAAAAGCAGTGTCGGTGAAGCTATAAAATAAATTAGCTTGGATTATAGCGAATCTAATTCGAAATAGCAGAAAATTTATTATACCAATAGCGTCCTTTAGAAGCACTAAACGATAAAAATTCCAAGATCGTTAATAAAATGCAGGCATAGGAGAGAATGTCGATAAAACGCGCGACATCGGATCAAATACCGGGGCCATTCGTTCACTCTGAACGAACGGTTTAGTTGTACAAATATCTCATACACCAATCCATCTCATTGCTTATTCAAAGCCCAAAAGCCTGGCACATGGGATATAGTGCCATTCATTCAGTCCTAGAAATCCACGCATTTGGCAACAAATAAATACATGTGAGACAATTTACAATCTAATACACAGAAAATTCATTTCATTTGACTTTTCACTTTTAAAGCTGGCTCACCAAATGCAAATGAAATGAAATGAATGAATGAAAAATGAAAAATCAACCTTTCCTATGCATTAGATGCTCCATTCATTTCACAAAAATGATAAAAAAATTAACTAAAATACTTATTGATGTTTCGTTCATCAATATTTTGATTTAAATTTTTATACATTTTTAATGATTTAATTACGCTTGTAAATAAACCATCCTCAATTTCTATGCATTAAGATCAATCCTCATTACATTTCACGAGAATTAAGATTCTCGTGAAATATTTTATTTATATATAAATCGAAACAAAATATGTATATGAACTAAAAGCCCGGAATATTCGGTAATAAACAGATAGTTTTTTTTAACATTAAATAACAGCTGCTTCATCATATTTCTGCCTAAAAATAGACAAAACTCATAAATAACGCACCCAAAACTTTACCGAACATAAATCTGACATTACGTATTTAGTGGCCCTTCGAGGATAAAAAGGAAACTACAAGGGATTTGGAATCTGGTTTAATTTTTTATCGATGACCCCTGACTGGTGTTTGTGGCGCCTTTGGTTTCAGGATTCAGGGATTTCCTCACACAATGCCAATGTGTTTACCTACGTGAAAAACAGCACATGTTCCTAATAAATTTTATTTTATTTATTTATTTAAGTCACACAGATCCATATTTATGTTAGTATACTTATACTAAAATTATAAAGAGGTAAAATTTGTTTCTTTGTAAGTTTGTATATAAAAAAAAAAAAATCCGACCTGTGGTAGTTCCGGAGATAATTCTCCGGAACTACCACAGGTCGGATTTTTTTTTTTTTTTGCCTTGGAGAGCCCTATTCTGGAGGAAGTTATAGCTCGTGGACGAAGTAGCGGACAGAAAAAAATATTAGTTATTATCTAGTAATATATTATTAGTAATATATTATTTAATATTAGTTATTAGCTAGTAAAAAATATGTTAGTAATCAAAGATTAAAATACAATATCACAATAATAGTACGAGTATTTTAACTAAAATAAATACTTGAAGTAACAAAATACAAAATAAAAATAATTAGTCATGATGTATTTAATCGAATCTTAAATAATCCCCATTTTGCTTTCTTACAAAAAATATAATTTAATACTCTATTATATTGAATCTCTTTTTGTGAACCTCAAATAATTACTATTTTGGGGTCCTAAAAATACTATATAGCCAAGTAAATTCGACCAACAAATTCAAATGTAATTTATTCAAACTAAGCTGATAATCAGCACAACAACAAAACAACAAAAACACAACGTCAAAATTACATAAGACAGTCCCCCAAACACGCCCACCCCTCATCACTTCCTAAATGAAGAAGTGGCGCAACAAACTCCCCAGCAGCACAGCTGTCTGTTCAGTTGGAAAAACCCGATTCTATACAATAGTATGAAAAATAATTTACATGACGCAATACAAAACATTAAAATCACACCAATATACCAACAAAAACATCGGAATCTATACTCAAGCAAAAATTCAAACAAGTCAGTCGATACCTACTGCTTACAGAGTTTTAACATACTTTCACAATTCATTTTAGTAAGCCGACATTAGTTTTTGACTAAAATAACCAAGTTTCGTAACTTCGCATTGATTTACAATAAAAACCTGTTCCTTACAACTTGCTAACAACATAACTTTTACTAAGTAAAGCCAGAAGATCAATAAAAGAGTCTATAGCAGTACCTAATACTATTTTCGTTCTACAAATAAGTAGAGTATTGAACGTGAACCCTTCAGTTAGGCAGTATATCTTCGTCGTCTATAAAACTTTGTGCCTCTTTAAGGCTATGGATGTATACCAGCTTAGCTTTTTACCATTTATTTTAAGATTGGTTTTCAGTCTAACC
This sequence comes from Agrochola macilenta, assembly GCA_916701695.1. Classification (NCBI taxonomy): domain Eukaryota; kingdom Metazoa; phylum Arthropoda; class Insecta; order Lepidoptera; family Noctuidae; genus Agrochola; species Agrochola macilenta. The sequence continues at coordinate 16,169,867 of OU753562.1, forward strand.
AGATGTAGTTTATTTGAGCGCAAGAGGAGTACCGGTGATCTTCGAAACCCTTCCTCCTGGATACCAATTCTGAACAACAAAATAGAAAATATTTGAGGTTCATAAAAAGAGGCGCTTTCATTTTTATGAGCGCAAAATGGGAAATATTTGAGGTTGCGTTTGGTGAACGTAAACAAAAGCGATGTAAAATAAATATTATTAACGCAATAAGAATTGATGAATGATGACAGTTATGTTTTCATTATCGGATGAAATGAGCACTTAGCTTAATTTTATGGCGCAATTACCAAGAGATAAGCTCGAAAAATTTAAAATTAACTTAATCATTTTTATCTGGAAATTGCAATACGGTAAAGCTCTTTATATTTTATTTCGGTGAAGATTAGTTACAGCATCGACATTAGTTTGATAATAAATTAAAACACATCCTATAAGTAGATTATCTATAATATATTAAGTACTAGCTGCACCCCGCGGTTTCACCCGGATAAGTCGTGATCCCATAGGAATGTCGGGATAAAAAGTATCCTATGTCTTAACCTAGGTCATGGTTTATCCATGTGCCAAATTTCATCCAAATCCGTTCAGCCTTTTTAGCGTGAAAGCGTAACAAACAAACAAACTCACTTTCGCATTTATAATATTAGTTAGGATAGTTAGAATTATATTATAGTTAATTTTCACGGGCTTTATAAAGTCCTACTGAAATGAAATTAAATGAAATGAAATTGTTTATTCTGTAAATAGGATATCAGAATCACTTTTACACGTCATATAAAAAATATTAAAAATAAGCTAGGTGAGGTCGGTGTTTCCTATCTGACTACTCTGAGAAGAAAGGCCGAAACAAACTCAAAGGTCGCAGTCTCTTTTAAAGTCCAGACATAATCTTGGTCAAGCCATGTGAGGACCATGTAGATTAATGTGAAATGGTTGAATTTTGAGGAAAGAACCACACAGATTTGAGTGGACCTGTCCAGTCAGTGCAAGCATTTGTCAGTAATCGTGGAGCTTCACTCAGAACTTAAGGAGCTCAACTACTACTCATCGCTACTATATACATAACGCGTTCTTCCCATCATGACAGAAACTAAAAGACGCCACCTGCTACGATCCATACATAATACTTTTGCTTCGATAAGTTCATACGTCTGGGCATATACGCCGGTTGCGAGTACTACTAAAATCCATGATGTTAAATAAATTAACGCAATAAATCAATACCTATTACACCGCCTGATTCCCATTGATAAGTTTTTAATTATTAAAACCACTTACAAACGTATGTATCGTTTTCGGTCTAAACTTAAACTTGAACTTAAACTTCACATCGCCTCTAAATTTACTGTGAAGGGTCACGTAAATCAATAAGTAAGGGCGCTCTTGATAAAACTTTTAGGTATACCTGCTATAACCTGTATTACTTAGTTTACCTTTAATATTGTATGTGTGTTGGTTGGACTTTATATCAATTAATCAACTCAAGACCACCGCTTTAAATATTTTCGTATGCATTATCACAAAACCCAGAAAAAGATAATGGGCCCAATATGCTACCTTGCGGAACAACAAGTTGATGATGTTAGTCACTATTCTAAAAACCACTTTGAACCTATTAATAAGAACATTTTTTATCAAAAATAAAAGGAAGTATAAATTATTGTCGATAAAGGAAATCGACTGTATGGGTGTGTCAAATGCCGTGTCTAGTTCAAACCGTAACATTGTTAGTAAATCTCACAGTGTTCGCGTGACTTTGCATGGCTGACCATTGAAGCAGTCACGCGTGGCCAAAGGTCGCGTATGTTGTGTTTTCTACTTTTACTTTGACTTGGATCGAACATGAAAACATTACTTTTACTTAAGGGTTATGAATTAACAGATACCTACTTCGGATTAATAAAGAATTCAGTATAATAATATCTACATCGCGTGTCTTTAACGTTTGGAAAAAGAAGAACAAATTTAAAAAAAAATCCTTGTAGGTAAATATGTAATAAGTTGTACTGTTCGCAGATGATACCTCTCTTATTTTTAAAGTAGACAGGAATAGACAAGATTTTGACGATGTAAACAGTGCACTCTCAATGGTTACGGATTGGTTTACGACAAATAACCTAGTTCTAAATACTAAGAAAACGAAATGTGTAAAGTTTGCCCTACCAAATGTTAGAAATCTAGGTCCCAACATCGTCTTAGATAAAGAGGTGCTTGAATCTGTAAACTCGGCGGTTTTTCTGGGCATAACAGTAGATGCCAAACTTCAGTGGGGCCCACATATATCGAGCCTAGCGCGAAAGCTCAGTTCAGCCGCCTACGCCGTCAGGAAAGTAAGACAATACACTGACGTCGATACAGCTCGGTTAGTCTATTTTAGTTATTTTCATAGCGTTATGACCTACGGTCTTCTGCTGTGGGGCAGAGCTGCTGAAATTCAAAATATATTTGTTCTTCAAAAACGAGCTGTTCGCGCTATTTACCAGCTTGGTGCCAGAGTTTCTCTGAGAGATTTTTTCAAAGATTTTGGTATCCTCACGGTGGCATCTCAATTCATCTTCGCCAATATCTTATACATTAGGCAAAATATACACTTATACACTAAAAACAGTGATTTTCACAATGTTAACACTAGAAATAAGGACAAACTACGAGCTCCCTTTCACCGGCTTCATAAGGTTCATAACTCATTTGTTGGGCTTGGTATAACCTTTTATAACAAGCTACCCTCTTCTTTGCTAGATTTGCCTTTTAATGCGTTTAAAACGAAAGTAAAATCCAATCTTTGTTCAAAGGCATACTATTCTATCAACGACTACTTAAATGATAAGAATAGTTGGTCGCTGTGATTAACTCAAGACAATGTTTATGTTCTTTCTCCAGCTTACGTACTGACAAGTTATATGAGTTTATATAATTGTTAATTTTATTTGACTTTTTAAGTCAAGTTATTTTAATTTAACTTTAATTTATTTTTGACAAAATCTACTCAATACAGAATAAATTAGAGTGCATTTATAAAATATAGCCTCAGTAGACCTTTGGGACTAAAGTTGCACCATAAGCGTCGGGTCACACCGGAATGGCAGCGGCCGGCAGCGACGCGGCGTGCACTTTCAGTGTGAAATAATTTTAAACTTTATCTACATACTTAAAAGACCTGTATCGCTTGAAAAGCTTGAAAGGTCTCGAGGCCGCCCGTGGTGACGCGAGCGGCCGCGCGCCACGCGCATCTTGTCAGTGGTTGTGCCTGCGGCTGCCAGCGGCGACGCGAGGCCGCTCGCGGCACCGCGGGCGGCCGCGCATATCTAATATAGAAATTAAACTAGTCAAGAGGAGACTAGGCACGTGGGATCTGGAGGTCGCGCGAGGCCGCCATCGGCGACGCCGGAGGCCGCTGGCAGACGCTGGCAGCCGCTACCGGCCGCTGCCATTTCGGTGTGACTCGGCCCTAACTGCCGTTTGAAGATATTTTTAAGTTCAACAAGCCAAAACTTAAGTATTTGCCAAACTTGCGTAAGCTGATTTCACTAGAAAAGTAACAAGTAGCCGTACTGGCAATTAAGTAAAAAAATAAAAAAAAATCCTTGAAGGCCTCCACAGCAAACCCATTAAATAATCCATCTCGTCAGATAAATAAACAAAACTAGAAGTTCATAAACTACTCATCATTTGAAGTTAAAGTCAACTTAAGGAAGGGAGTTACTTGGAAAATCAGTATAAAACTTGTTGGAACAGTTGAAATATCTTAATGATAATAATGTCATACCGCTGTTAGAGCAATTTTAGGAGTTCATAAATAAACAATACCTTTAATAGAGAAAGCCAATTTATTATACTTCACTTTTTTGAAGAGTCTATATTTACCAAGTCGTAAATAAAAATCCTAAAAGAATTTTCATGTGGTTGTCAACTAATTTGGAAGAGTTGAGACACTTTATGAATATAAAATTTATTTTTTGTAGCCGAGGTTCTTGCGGAACTTGAAGAATGTAATAGTCTTTTCAACTTTAATCAAAAGGCTCTCAAGCCAAAGCAAAATGAAACCTAATGAAGCTATTTCATAAAGCTAGATTATGAATTCTTGGTACTCCGATTAAAATGAACGTGACTGCTATACGACAGCTTTATCAGCAGTTTCAGGGAAAACGCTAATTTAATTAATCTGTCAGCAAGCTTCATTATTTAGAACACTATTATATGTACGTAGTTAGGATATGGTGTAGACTTTGATTTTACTAAATATGTTGTGCCATTATTCTACATAAATATTAATTAAATTAACCGCTCCATTAGTTAAGGCGCGGCTTCTATACGGGATTTCGATTCGCAGGTTTAGCAAAACATTATTCAGTATACTGTTCATAAATCTTCAAGTAAAGAGACTAGATTTTATAAAAATGTTGTCGTTATTCTATTTCTTTGCAATAAAACGTCTTCAATCGATCTCTCAACAGGAAGGTTAAGCGACGTGGCACTCGATCAAACTGAACTATAGCCTCCCGTAGATTCCGAACTGTTAGTAGAGTAGATACTACCCAGTCAACAATAGTGACCCCACTGTTAGTCCTTGGTCGAGGTCACCCGAATAACATTTTTAATGAAACTGTGAATGGCCTTGTCACTTCACAAGTATACACACTATTCAAACAATGTCATGTCGCTGATGTAAATAGTAATGTGATAATGGAGGATTACTAGCGAATGGTCCATTATTTCCGACTTTATTATTCAACGTAATCTCCAATTTCCTATTTGCTTTATAAAAATATTATTAAGTCGGGTTTCCATGAACCCTGCCTAGCCAGAAATATGTATTATTAAAAGTATTTGTGGGTATTGTTTTTCTCAATACTGCTTATTCTACATATACCATCACGCCCGTATTCCCCGAAGGGTTGGGCAGAGGTGCACCTACAGTACATATAGGGGGCGAGCCTATTGCCATTAAACGGGCATAAATCCAGACTCCGGGCTGCTACTGATAAATTCCAGATGGAAAAATCCAATATTATTTTACCCGATCCGGGAATCGAACCCAGGACCTTATGCTTATCAGTAGCGCTTGCGACCACTAGGTGAACGAGGCAGTCACCGCTTATTCTAAGGTATACATAAATATTATATTTGTTTGTGACCTAACGACCAAAGGTTAAAAATAAGTTATCAACAGATAAGACAGTACAACAATAGCCAATTGTTCAGAGTGTTCAGGCGATTATAGTAGGTTATAGTAAGGGAAGTCGGAAGTATAGTAACACAGTAACCTCAGCCTATGGCGACCGGAGCTGAATCGATGTCAACGTTCCAAGGTCGGAGCGTCGCTGCCATACCTCGCACGTAAGTGTAACGGTTCGACACTCTTCACTACACTCCCACATCGTAAACCCATTGTTATCACTTACCTAGGTATATCGTCCCTGACAATACTTGTAGAGGGAAATTTTTTTAAAATTCTTGAACCTTATTGGACAACAGATTTTGTTGGTGTTATAACCTCCGGGTAGGTCTTGCAATGATCTTTCAAATATTTTTAAGGCAAAGTCATTCATTACCATCCATATATCCATCATCAATTGTTGATGTGTAACATCATCCTGTCGCTTTCCTGCAATCTGTGCATTGATTTCGTGAAAAGGGACGGAAGTGTGTAACAGGAAGCCGGGAAAGGCGCGCTATTTGATTTGATCAATGACACGACCATGACAAGGCCCCGCTTCTTTAATGTTGGTTATTACTTTAATGTTGCTTATTACTAAGGTGAGCATATGTGACAACTGTAGGCTCGCTTGTTTTTAGGGTTCCGCAGTAAACAAGGAACCCTTATAGTTTCACCATGTCCGTCTGTCTGTCTGTCCGTCTCTCTGTCCGCGGCTTAGCTCAGATACGGTTAGTACTAGAAAGCTGTAATTTGGCAGTATACATATTAATCAAAGTGGTAAAATAAAAATCAAGTCAATTTTTTAGGGTACCTCCCCTACTCGTAAAATGTTTTTTTTTTCTCATATTCCCCATGTTGTGGGGTATCGTTAGAAAGGTCGTTCAAAAAAGTTGAAAAACATGTTCTCCCATACGGAATGTATGGGAGAACATGTTTTTCAACTAAAATACTAGGTTTGTTCTTGGGATAAATTCATCCCAACTACGAAACCTTCATTGTGCGTGGTCCGACACGCGCTTCGCCAGTTTTTTATTATTATTATTTTCTCCATATATTTTTTTTCCGGTTTGTTAATTTTTTGTACGGTGCTTATCAAATGACTGCATGTTTGTAAAATTGAAAGTAACTAGGTAAGTAAACGCTGCAGGAGTAAAAAAAGATTTGTAGCATCAGCAATTTAATTCACTGAATTTTCTAAACATTTCCAAACTGTATGTACATGACATACATTTGTAATAATTATGTTATTTATGCAAAAACCAACACTGTTCATTGTATCGCGTACTAGCAAACCTAAGAAAACTTGACCGACTATAAAGAGGTAACTTGAAGCATCCAAAGTCCATAGGCGATGTTTCTTAAAGGAACTGCAGACAGTGTGTAATAGGTTTACGGAAAGTTAGCAAACTGTCATGTCAGTGACAGTGAGTAGATTAAATAAAACTGCGCCAGAAGATGTTACCCAAGGAGCCCGAGGAAGTCACGACATTTATTCACAAACTCATAAAATGTTTGGATACTTATACAAAATATCCCCAAGTTTACTTTTCTCGTTCTTTTGACTCCGGTTTTATACTCAATATACATTTCAACGAAGCGGTAAATTATTATTGGTACCTTTTTACCCAACTGCCCCAGAACGAGGGTAATGTTTTCCGAGATTATGTGTGTATGTATGTATGTCTATTTCTTTGGCACGCTCTGTAGCTTAAACGACTTGAAGGTTTTTTTAAATTTATTTTTTATGTAAGGTGTCGTTAGATTCGTCTTAATTGTGGGAGCGACATAGGCTATGTAATTTATGTAAATTTCATCTGGAAATACAAAAACACGGGAGGGGAAGGTTTAAAAAAAAAAAAACGCAACAATTTTGGTATCAAATAAAAAGCTAATAATGATTCAATTCCAAATACCTACACACTAAAACGAAAACGGTAAAAAAACTTATATAAAAAGCTAGAAATAAGACAAATATACTGACATAATACTGGATTTTACACAGAAGTACTTAATCTCTCATCTCCCAATAAAAATACTCAAGTATGATAAATATTAAATTCAAAAACAAAACCCTAAAGAAAGACACTTCGTGCAACCCGTGCCACTGCGACTCGAAGGGCACGACTCCGCTCTAATGGCTCGAGGCTCGAGTCATAACCACCGTCCTTGGTTATTGCACTCATACATAATAAAGACAAATGTGAAGAAGGGCCACTCCTCCTGAAACTCTCTCCCTGCACGCTTAGCATGACCACAATAGAAACGGGTTTTGTCGACGGAAGAATAGACAAAATGAAAGATAAACAATCACAATCTGTAATTTTGTCTATTCTTTGTAACGTAACGTTTTCCTCCGTGGAGGGAAACGTAAGTCACAAATTAAAATAAAAAGGTATTAAAATTAAAAGTTAAAATTAGTAAAAGTAAAGTTAAGTTTAGGACACAGGACAGGCTCGGGTTAGGCAGGAACAGGCATAAGACAGGCTCAGGTTAGGCAGGAACAGGCAGGCAGGGAGTGGAACAGGTGGGCAGGCAGGCAGGCCGCAGGCAGCGTGCAGGAGGCTGGGCTGAGGATTATCCCCCCTGGAGGTACACTCCAGCCTGTGGAACGGAGTAGAGGTTGTGAGACTTTGTAGATGTAGGCGCTTTGAGGTGCCTCACCTAGTGGGAGGACCGCGCTAGCGTCACAGGTGACGGCGGAGGTCTCTCTCGGAGAGTAACGACGTCTAGTGTCGGAGGCCTTCGTGTGCGTGTGCTCGCGGCGTTTTACGCCGCGTGGTTAAGAGTTCGTTAGAAGTGAGCACCTCCTACAGGGCTAGGCAGGAGGGCCGAGCGAATTAAACACAGTATTACACAGTACTAGAATGTTTATTGACATAATCCACTCAGTATCGATAGTTTAAATTACACAATAAAATTAGGACACTCGCGCACGCTAGTTATGCTAGTTTTAAGAGACTAATATTCGAGTAGCTAACTGTTCAACAAATAAGACTTAAGGGCATAAAAACAGTGACTCCGTCTCAAGTTAAAAATACGACTCTCCGAGGGCTCAGACAAGACTCGACCCTGAAAATATGAAGACCGTTTTTATCGTTCTGTGTCATATTTTAAACGTTTTAAAAACATATTCAAGTTAATTCTTAATTTAGATATGACCAGCTCTAATAAAAACGGCTTACAGAGGAGAAATCTTAGATCTACGCTTATTGCGAAGGTTCAGTGTGTACACCCACTTTATGAGAGAAGATAGAGTGTACTTATCTATGATGTGTTCTGTCTATGTTTTAGAAAAGTAAATTACGACAGATGACAGTTTAAGATGAAAACGTCAGAATATAAATATTCTAAAGTTTTTTACAAAAGGGAAAGATAAATACTATAAAATCGATTTGGATGCTAAAACAAGAGATAATTAAAAGTATGCTTTACAGAGGTAAACAATGCTACAGAATATAAAAGTGAGTTAAGTACATGTGTCATAGAATATTAATAGGAAAATATATCAAAAGGTGGTTTGTTTAATATAATAACATAAAGAAAGTAACGTGTTTATACGTAAATAAACTAAAAGAGGTGGTTCCAAATAATGGAATACCACATCTTCCGTCGACAAAACCCGTAGAAAACCCGTTTCTATAGTTGTCACGCTACGCGTGCTGCAAACTGCAATACGTACTTTTGAAAGTTTCAGCGGTAAATAAATAACATTATGTTGTGAAACTTTTGGTGAATAGATTGTTATTTTTATTTTCGCGAACTCAACAAGTTCTTCTGTATTTTGGAGGGTGATTCTTCATTTGTTGCTAGGATAATATTCGTATTTGCAGGCATCACAAAGCGATGGGATTTTTTTGAAAACAGAAGCCACGAAATCGTCGGTAATACCAGATTATCAAGAAAGGATATTTTTGTATCAATGGAGAAAGGTGGGTGACAAATATCTGCTCGTAATTTTTATATCGTGCGTGGTTTATTTACAAAATTATACTCCATTTGAAATAAGATTACACATTTAAACAAACCTTTTTTGCAGTCCCTTTAACTGATTCTGACTTCTATACTGTAGGCATAAGGATGTCATTAAAAGCAAAAAAGTGGTTAAAATACCAATTGTTTACTGCAGCTGTCATTTGTCATGCCACCAACGCAATAGAAATCAAAATCGGTTGAACGGACTGTAAAAAGGTTAAGTTAAATGTCCAATCTTATTTCAAATGGAGTAGTTATTATTCTATCGTGGTTCTTCTGACCCAGTTCTTTTGTGTAATTTAACGGAAACAATCCTGTGGTAACATAAGCATATGATTGACATATTTTATATGAAAGCAGTATTCACACGAACATAACACTCACCCATTATAAACAAGTCAACGTAGCACAAGGCGAGCTAGCTTGTTAGTTTTACCCAAAACTGGAACTAACTATTACAAAAAAATGCTTATTTTTAAAGGAGCACAACTTTATAATAGAATAGCCTCTACCATAAGAAATCTACACTCGTTCAATGCATTTAAAACTCAACCCAGTCAGTTTATAATTGCGGATCGATCACTTTTGGAGAAATAAAAGCATTGGATAGGTATCTAGTTTGTAACTGATGACGACGAACTTTGTGTATTTTATGTATGTTTTAGTATTGTTCTCGAGTAAATGATATGTATATGTCTTTATTGAGAATAAAGTTTATTTAAACCTGAAAGCACTCATATTTTAGGGCGCTATGTAGGGTGATATGTATGTCATAATGTCACTCCATTTCTTTAAGTACTTATGTTTTTCTTTATTGTATATATTGGCATCTTGTTTTTGTATATATTCATGTAATTTGTTATAATTTAATTGTGCTTTTGTGTGTCTTTTTCATGCATATGAATAAATGTTTTATCTATATAAATAAATAAACATAACAAACATGGCATTTGATACACGTGCCGTGTATTTTAATATTCCGGTGGAAGTACCTCCGAATATATCAATATAATATAATTGTGTTGTTATTGCTATTTCACAAGTGCCTTTATGATATTTATTGTAGAGAGGCAAGGTTTTGATGTACTAACAAGACTGGCAAAATATTGAATATGGGGTCGGCTTAGGGAACCAATATTTATTATTAGTATGCTTAACTTCGTTCTGAAGTATTTTTTTTATTTAATGCATTTTTTCTCACAACTCCGTCATATATAAACCGATTTTAATAATTATTTATTTGTTTGAAATGGTATACTTTTGAGGTGGTCCCATATGACTTAGGTCAAGTTCTGATCAGTGGTTTTTGTGTTAGCTTCAATAATAGGTCTTCCACGACATAAGTTGATGTTATTATGATAACTTCCCCTCACTGTTATTTACATAGCAAGTAGTGGTATACGAATTTGTGTGAACCGATTTTGAAGAAATTTTGCAGGTACCTACACCTGCAAAATTTCTTCAAAATCGGTTCAGTGTAGATTATCTCATCAATTTTAAGAAAAGCGCGATCAATCAAATAAATTACCTACATTCGACTCATTCTTAGAATTTAATTTATAGTCTCTTAAAAAACGCACATAAAATTTGTTTAATCAACATTATAATTTATATTCCCCTATAAAACAATGAGTTGATCGTCCGATTTTGTGGAATTAAAAATGCAGAGAGGAAGTAGTAAATCAATCAATACGTTTACCTCATTAATATGGTCTGAAGGTTAGATTATAATTATCTGGTCTATAATAGAAGTCTGTCAGTCAGATTTAGACATGACTGCGAGAGTGAAGTAACAATAACCATACCACAACCGCGATGCTCAATCTTAAAACAGAGTTTTTTTACGCTCTTTTTAAGGAAATTGTTAACGGATCTCGCGCACTAAACTCCATTTGAAACAAGATTAGACATTTAACTAAACGTTTTTTACAGTCCGTTCAAGCGATTTTGACTTATATTGCGTAGGTGGCATGACAAATGGCAGCTGCAGTAAACAGTTGGTATTGTGACCACTTTTTTGCTTTTAATGCCATCCTTATGCCTACGGTATAGAAGTCAGTATCGTTTGAACGGACTGTATAAAAGGGTTATTTAAATGTCTAATCTTATTTCAAATAGAGTATAGATAAACTATAGAAACAGATACGAAACGTGCGCTTGATCGCAACGTCCAACTAGCCGCACACCATACAATACCACTAAACGGCCACGATTGGCCGGAGTCGTGGCCGTCTAGTGCGCGAGATCCTTCCCGACTTTTCTTCTAAATAAAAACCTTTAGACAAATAGGCATATGTCTACAGAACTGCCGTTCTTTCCTATATACTTTAGAGAGTCACCAATGGCGGACTGCGGTTCAGATCCGGACCGCCGACCTATTTTATGCGGACCTTAATTTAAAAATATTAAAATATACATTTTGAGTAATTTAATTTAGCCCGCGCTTTGTCTTTAGTCAGATAATTCAAAGTAAAAAAAAAAGACTAATGATAAATAAACTTACTTTGTTATTTTTGTTAAGGTTCCAAGGTTGCCTGGAAGACATCGCAGTAAGCGATAAGGCCTCCCATTGTGTATCGTATTAATTTTTGTTTAAATGTAATGTATAATCTGGTGTACAATAAAGTGTATAGGTATAAATAAATATTCTTTATAGTTTATTTTCGTTTTATTTCTTAATTGATATTTTTAATCTTGGTTGCTAGTTTTTGTGTACCAAACGGACCACGTTTTTTTTTTAATGTAGCTCTTATGATAGTACACTGACGAGCAACATAAAAAAGGCACTTGCAAAGTGCCAAAAAAATCGAAATATCTCCTAAACCACAGCCAGCTTTTTACTTTAAGAAGCTATGTTGCGTGGTTTCGGGAATATTTCATGATAAATTAGTGGCTTTTTTATATTGCTCGTCAGTCTAATTGGTGATCCCTAATTTTAGATATACACGAGATCTATTATTATGACAAGGATTGTGGGTTATTGCTGTGTATTTAGTTGGTAAACCTTTATACAGGGTAGCAGGGAAATCGACGCGAAAACTATTACCGTGGATTAAGTACGTGATTATGAACCCCCTGCGTTGAAATTTTTAGCCGGTTATTTAAAAAAAAACGTTTCATAGAAAAGTGAAATACCTACGCGGTCAAAATGTATGCAACAGCAGATTTTTGTTTTACGAGTAATAAGCGACTAAAAATGTTCAGAAGTTCAGGGGTTCAGAATCATGTACTAAATCCATGGTAAAAGTTTTCGGGTCAATGTCCCGTCAACCACCCTGTATAAATAAACATATTGTGGAACAGCTTATGCATCTCCGGGTCCTGTACAGCCTGCCTAATTCACTTTGGCCCAACACTTTACTAACCAATACAGACTAAACTGTCAGGACTGATGACGGGCTCACTGCTGCAAAAATAACTAGATTAACGTTTAGTCGGGATGGGTAACAGCGTTCTGTAGTTTCTACCTACCCCCATGGGAATAAGTCGTGAGTTTATGTATGTGTGTGTAACGGTTGGCACCCTAGCTTCTGTTGACTTATACTCAAATCAAATCAAATAATTATTTATTGACATAATATGTTATAGGAATTTGTTTGAATCCTCTGACTCCTGAACTAGGTGTACCTGTATGTCAGGAGTCAGGGCCTTCTCCCATTTAATTTGGCTAAGTTGCTAATGTCAACATAGGAATAAACAATCTTATGAGGTAAAAATACAATTTTAAAAGGAGTAAACACAAAATAAAACTAAAACACTATAACAGAAATGAAAAGCATGAAAAAATTAAAAAACATCAAAAATATAATGTACTCCATTTGAAATAAGATTAGACATTTAAACAAACCTTTTTTACATATCCGATTCTAACTTCTATACCGTAGGCATAAGAATGGCATTAAAAGAAAAAAGTGTGAAATGGAGTATAATTGTGTACCATAGATAAATCTATGGACGAAAACAATACAAAGAAAATTTATAGACTAGCTATACTCCGTTGGTTTAGGTAGTTAAATGAAAGTAAACAAAAAAACCACGTGACGAGAGAGCTGTCAGGTTAACCGAATAAACGTAATACCTGTCACCACAGTTGTCATGCTACGTCACAATTGTACTCTTCAATTTAACAACGTTATAATTCGTTGACGTTTAGAAAACCTGTCTTATTGGGCTCTTTACAAGAGACAGATTACAAAATATTATATTATTATTATTATAAATCTAACAAAAAATATGTGCTCAAGCAATTACATCTACTTACCAAGAGAAGTGATAAAAATATAACATACATTAAAAAAGAGGAAACTATCGTAAAAATCGAAGATGTTTAATTTGGTTATCGTATTTTTAAACAAGAAAGTGTCATATATATAGGTAAACCCCCTTTTACGACTTGTTTACCTTTATTTAATTACCTAAACCAATGGAGTATAGAGCGGGCTGTACTTGTAAAGTGCACATAATATTAGGAAGCTCTTATTACTTAAGTTATTATCAAAATATTTCCTCATCGAAAACTCGCTTTACGTACGTAACAAGTTGTACACAAACCAAAGAAGAAACCAAAGTATCGCGCATCTTGTTTGGAAATGAAACGCAAACACAGATGTATCTGACTATCTGAGTAAACCACTCGCAACATCTAAAAGCAGGGAAATAGTGTTTGCACGTATAGGCATGCAACTTTTATACTCAATACTTTGTCGCTAAGACATTCCTTCTAACACTGCCATCACACCAAAATGAGCCATATACTTGAGCGAGTAAGGTTCAGAATGAACAGTTCCTGTATATTTCTTTCAGGAGTTCTCAGTATGTTCTGTAAGGGCTGTTGATAATAAACCTTCACCGCAGCCATATTATATCAGATCAGCTTGGCATTGATATTGAGTCAGAATTGCGAATCGATACCGCTTTGAAATAATGTCGAAGAGCACTCTGTCTAATAAATGCCATGATTTTAAATCAAAAAGATGGGCCGCAGTGTTCTCCCGTCTGCTAATGAGTAGAATGAATGCGAACATCAATCCAGCTGCCAAGCCAGGTGCTGAAAACAATATTCTACTGGTAATTAAAACGCACGTGTTCAGAAAATAAGTGATAATGACTTCTAGAATAGAAATATTTTCGCAGAGCCAAAATCCTAATCCTAATCATAACTAATCAAATAATATAATGCGAAAGTGAGTTTGTTTGTTTTTTATGCTTTAACGCTAAAACAGCTGAACGAATTTCTATGAAACTTGGCATCGAGACTTATGCGGGTGAAACCGCAGAAAAGATCTCGTGAAATCACGTGTATTTTTTTGGTAAAATGGTGTCTTAAAAAATTTCAGAATATTTTATCTTTAAACTTGCTTTACCCACCCCGACTTCGCGAGGGTAGCTTTAAACCCTAACTACCCTACCTTCCCTACCTACCCTATCTACCCTACCTACCCTACCTACCCTGCCTACCCTACCTACCCTACCCTAATTTTCTCACCGTTTAAACCGTCCCTGGACTATGACAAACATTTCAAAACCAAAATCAGCTAAATAGGCCCAGCTGTTCTTGAGTTATAAAATTACAACGAAAAGTGGCATTGATTTTTATAGATATAGATACAGGTATATTCGTTGCCTGGCAACGGCGAGTCAAGATCATGCGCCGCTTTTCGGTTTAGAAATCGCGCGATCAACGAAAAAATTAATACACGATTATCTCCCTACACCCCCCCCCCCCCTTTTGATATTTCGTGATTATTTCCGACCCCCCCTCCTTCGAGCCTCACGTGATTAATGAAAGAACCCTCTGTGAAAAGAACCAAAATAAACATATACAATGACTAAAGAACTTATTGCCGACTGACCACATATGGTTCACTCCCAACATACCCCTGTCAATAACGCCAATCAAAGTTGATATCGCTTTTCCCTAATACGTCGTTTGACCTACTTGGACGAGCGCCGCGGGAGATCCCAAGATTGAGCCTCTCGTACCGCGGGATTTCATAGGATATAGCTAGGACAGGGATGGTAAATCTAAGGCCCCGTGCATGGATGCCACGTGTCGGAGAATTCTGGACATTTATGGCAGTGTGAAATCAAAATACAATAGACCCTTGACAACCAACAGAAATTTAAGAGAAAATATCATAATCTTCTTCTCGTGTGGTTAGTGATTAACCTAGTGTCAGAGTTTTTAAAGCCACCTATGGGCCTCTGATTTGGCTTCACATGCTGTCAAGAAATATCTCTCAGGCATGCCGGTTTCCTCAGGATGTTTTCCTTCACCGTTTTTGAAGTAGCGAAGTAGTAAAGTATCATAATAGAAGTTACAAACTCCTTCTCCCGAGTGCTAACCTAAGGAGTAGGTAATGCAAAACATGTTTTTATTATTGACAAAACCTTTGGACGTAGTGATATGATATCAAAATACCTAAAATATAATTTTAATTTTCTTTCTTATAATACTGATCTGCAGTGATAAAAATTTTAATTTAATTTTAGTATCTATTTTTATTTAGGATTTTTATGTGAGCAATTTTTATTTAATTTGCATTAGGTACTTACCTACTTTTCTCGGATATCGTTGTCACTCCTTGGCCAATGTTTTATTCAAAATGGCACTCAGATGCAAAACTGTTCACCATCCCTGAGTTAGGACGCCCAAACTGCCACTTTGGCAACACGCCAGAGCGATCTGTCAAACAGTAGATGCACTGTTCCCATTCATTAATAGAGACAAAGTATTTTTGTTACCGTGGCACAAGACTACACGAGTATCACTGTGTCATATTATGTGAAGTGGGCGAATTTTTGTAGCAGTATATATTATACTGCTACAATAATTCGCCCACTTCGGAGTTTCGGTCGGGATTCGGTCTATTTCGGCCATTGTCACCAATCTCAGCGAGTCTCCGCTGAGATTGGCGACATCGACGCGGGAGTTATTATATAGTGCACAAGTGTGTGCGCAGACACACTCTTCCGTCACCTTCATAGTCCGATGGGACGGCAATCCGACACGACCGGAGAGAGATCAGGTGGAGAATCAACGGCTAATTCAAAACATTTGAGCAAACCCTAGATCAGCGATTGCAAAGAGGTTATGTTTTTATTTTATTTTTGTTAAATTATTTTATTATATACTTATACCTAGTCATTGAATGATTCAATTTATGTTACAGTTTATAGTTATAGTTGTAGTTACTGTAATTAAAGTTAAAAGTTGATAAGGTACAATGGGTTTGGCATATCCGTACGGATAAAAACCCCCTTTTGTTATTAAAGATTTTTTTTTAAACCAACGGCTTAGCGTAAGGCACGCGGGTATCACACCGCCAACTTCCAAACTCCGGTTCTTGCTTAATTAGCTGTTTCACATAACCGCTAGCTGTTTTACAAAACAGCTCCGTTATGTATGTAAAACAGCGGATTTGACAATCCATCTGTGACTTTATACACATAAATATATATAAAATCACACCTTTTCCCATGAAGATAAGCAGAATCTACAGAACAGACACAGACTGCGATCCTTTCATACTCCTTTTGATTCGTTTACGGTCATGGTTCTAGTCATACACGCACGCCGGGTACGAGTGACAGAAAAACGTGTCTTATTGCAACGAAGTTCTTTACCGCGGCTTGTAAACTTTCAGAAATCGTCACACTAAAAAAGTGTAAATTTTTGACTGTCTTCTTCTAATTCAAAGAGAAAGAAAGGAAGAGAGAGAACGCGAAAAAACAAAATAAAAGAGTAAAGTGATTACAGCGTCGTGGGATAACTTTGTACACATCGTCCCGAGTATCCTGCATTAGAGAGAGAGTCAAAATGAAAATCCATGATAACGGCTGCGAAAATTTAAAAAAATTTCATCATGGGTGTCGTTTTCGTTATTTTCGTTGTCGTTTTTATTATTTCCTAAAATCTCATCATAAGAAACGAACACTTGCTAACAATAACACAACTAAAGATATTATATCAATCAATCTGCCTAGCCTTTTCCCAACTATGTTGGGGTCGGCTTCCAGTCTAACCGGATGCAGCTGAATACCAGTATTTTACATGGAGCGACTGCCTGTCTGACCTCCACAACCCAGTAACTGGGTAATATGATACCCCTTGGTAAGACTGGTGTCAGACTTTCGGGCTTCTGACGACTCGTAACGACTGTCAAAGATCCACGAATGACAGCCGACACAACTAAAGATATTATATGATTTCTAACAAAAAAGTAGCCTGAAAACTCCGTAACACAAAGCACAATTCAGTAAATTGTAACAAACTTCAACATTGTCTAAATCGTAAATTAAACATTGTCCCTTTCACACTGCATAATTAAACATTGTCCCTTTCACACTGCATAATTAAAAATTGTCCCTTTCACACTGCATAATTAAACTTTGTCCCTTTCACACTGCATAATTAAACATTGTCCCTTTCACACTGCATAATTAAACATTTGTGTTGCGTAATGTAAATTATTTTGAATACTATTATATAGAATCTTTTTTTTTTGTTCTTCTAACTGAACAGACAGCTGTGCTGCTGGGGAGTTTATTGCGCCACTTCTTATTCCCAGCTAATGCACTAGGAAGTGGTGAAGGGTGGGCGTTTTGGGGGACTGTCTTATGTAATTTTGACGTTCGAAA
Source organism: Agrochola macilenta (assembly GCA_916701695.1). NCBI lineage: Eukaryota > Metazoa > Arthropoda > Insecta > Lepidoptera > Noctuidae > Agrochola > Agrochola macilenta. Next base: position 16,187,637 of record OU753562.1, read on the forward strand.
AGTGCTGATTCTCAGCCTAGTTTGAATAAATGACTTTTGAATTTTGAATTTTGAATTTTGTCCCTTTCACACTGCATAATTAAACATTGTCCCTTTCACACTGCATAATTAAACATTGTCCCTTTCACACTGCATAATTAAACATTGTCCCTTTCACACTGCATAATTAAACATTGTCCCTTTCACACTGCATAATTAAACATTGTCCCTTTCACACTGCATAATTAAACATTGTCCCTTTCACACTGCATAATTAGGCATTACTAAAATGATTTAGTTTTACGAAGTTGGCAGTATCGTAACAATAAATATGCTTCTTTACAACAAAGCGTATTGTGGGAATGCCAAAACTTATGAAAGGACCTGCAGAATGTGGGAACTAGCCTTGATAGTGATATGAAAAGACGTGTGAAATATGGGTTACATGAGTATAACGTACCTGAATGTGGCGCAAGCCTTGAGGCGGGGAACATACACAATACTGTCGTATATAAAAGTTTTTATAATAATACTCTGCACGTACATCGTCCGCAAGAAATTTCTTGTTTTGACATAAAATATAATAATATAGCCTATGTCCGTCTGGAATAATGTCACTTTCAAAAGATGAAATAATTTTTCAAATAGATGCTGTGGTTCCGGAGATTACCCTCCACATATTGATAAACTCATAGAATTCCCTCTCGCTGTCTCTGTCTTTATAATATTAGTATAGATATTCTGCCAGTGACATCATCCGCGAGAAATTTGTTGTTTTAAAATAAAATATAAATTAAAAATACTAATAAAAGATTTGGATATTTTTTTTTATATGTATTTTCTGGTGTACAATAAAATATATACGAGTATAAATAAATAACTATATCCTGTGACATTCGGCAATACTGTAGCTTCCCCTTCCCTAGAATTTTCTGAATCAGTACCAAAATTCCGAATATTACCCCCTACATGTAAACTCACTTTTACCTCTCAATAATACCTATTAATATAGATAGGTACAGTAGCTACTTATAACAAATTCTTATGAGTAACAGTCATAAATTACCAAAGTCGTTAAATTTTTCGTGGAAACGATAAAGTATCTTTTCTGTAACCTGGCAGATGTTCTGAACTCATACTGTGAGCTATGAGTTCAGAACATTATTGATCATATTGAGTGGATTAAACTTACTTAACCATATAAACCAGGTACTTATGCTAACTGCCTGGTAGTGGTAGCAACGGCTACTGCTGACCATGAGGTCCTGGAAGTCACGGGCAAAAGCTAGTATTCATATAATATTATTATAACCAAAATAGTTGTCAAGTATCGCGTCGTAGTGGTCGCAACGGCTGCTGCTGACCATGAGGTCCTGGAAGTCACGGGCAGAAGCTAGTATTCATATAATATTATTATAACCAAAATAGTTCTCAAGTATCGCAGTGTGTGCACATCTCCAAGACAATGTTTGTTGTTAATATAGTAGTTTATAGTTGTGGCCACATGTTGTTGCCGTTCCCTAGCGAACAACTAGTTTATTTCTCTTTCTTCATTGACTTGAAAAACTTCTAAATCACAGACATTTTACTTCTCATAACGGTTGGCAAAACTTCCTTTGAAGTGGTTATTTTCGGCTTCATCTTTATTTATAACAAAGTTTATTGTACCCACTTCAAACTGAAAAGTTTTGAATCTCTTGTTTTGGGAAATATCTTCTTTTCAAGGAGTTTCTCAGTAGTGGTTGTTATAATTTCCAAAACTCGAACAAGCAATTATTGGCTCAGTAGTTAGTTTTATTCTATTTAATTTTAGCAAAATACCTACTTACTGGCTTTTGTTTTTTTAAGCTTTTATGAATTGCAACTGACTTTTCTACAGACTACTGCTTAGACTCCTCTGTGCCTCGGAAAACACGTTAAGCCGTTAGTCCCGGCTGTCATTCGTGGATCTTTGACAGTCGTTACGGGCCGTCAGAAGCCCGAAAGTCTGACAACCAGTCTTACCAAGAGGTATCGTATTACCCAGTTACTGGGTTGTGGAGATCAGACAGGCAGTCACTCCATGTAAAATACTGGTATTCCGCTGCATCCGGTTAGACTGGAAGCCGACCCCAACGTAGTTAAAAAAAAAAAGGAAAAAGCTAGGTAGATTGATTACTGCTTAGTAAAGACCTCATTCTAATTTATTTGGGGTCGATACAGTACATCTTCTTGCATACATCTGCCGCAAATCTCAGAATTGACCCCTTCTTGGTCACATCATCTTCTAGAAAACAATCCATACATCATTTCTCTGCTCTTCCTGTATTCTTAAAGCCATCCACGTTTAAACTTAAGAGGGTTTATCCTAAAAATTGGCAACGTCGCAAATAGCTTTCAAATAGTTACCTGTTTTGATTAATTTGGCAATATTACTGTATGGAAATATGAAATGTGGCTAACTATTGATATAAAATATTGATTATGAAATGCAATAATTAATATCGTAACACCGAATATTTAGTTTAAGATGTAAAAAAAGTATTTGGAAACTTTCCAAATGCCTTTTTACACCTAAAACGGTTACAACATCAAATTCAATGTTATAACTGCAATTCATTATTAATATTCTAGTTCGCTAGTTAGCCCTAAAACCCCTGCAGGTTGAATCAAGTCGCGTTCATGTCTGGCCCAGGCAAGATAATATACATATTATGGAAATAATGTGGGCACAACAGCCTAATATGCGGCAGCCATGTATGCAACTACAGCAATAATCTGTGATTGCGTGGCGATTATATAGTACATAGCAATAATAAGTTCGTGTTTGAACGTGTCTCGATTCTTATTTCCATACAATAATATTGCCAAATTAATCAAAATACTTACCGAAATATTTGACACCAAACGCTCTTAAAACTTTCCTCACAACAAGTCTCATTGCAATATAAAACCTACAATATTTATTACAATTACCTGCAACTATGACAAAACGAATGTTTTCTTTGTTGATTGCCAAAGTCACGAATCGGAAACATTCTTTTAAAGAACCATGACTCCGTTGTTTCACCCCAATTAGGTTATCTACGAAAAAGGGTCGAGGCCCGGGACAACATGGACGTTACTATCCCAAAAGTGGAGCTTTAGGTAAATGAAAAGTTTTGCAAAGATCGATATCTTATTTTTTAGATTTTAAACGAATGCTAGTCAAATAACAAGACCAGCACTGACCAGCTATCTAATTACGCAACACATTTTCGTAAACGATTACCTACGACTAATCTGTTTCATTTTGACAGTTCAACAACATTCATTGCGTTATTTACGTTGTTGAGCAGATTTTTTTTTCGAACTTATGAAGTAATGGATTAGCAATCTGTTTCAAAAAGATTCAGATTCAGATTTATCGTGTATCACGTAATCAGGGTACAGGAATTAGACCTAGTTTTTATTATCATTTCTCGGGATGACAAAAATAACAGCACGCCAATTTTCTCGAGGTTCCTATAGTACACCCATATTTTGTCAGTTATATTCAAGTTCCATGTAGGTATGTAACAGGGGCTATCAACCGGACACAAATCTAGGCTCCAGGCTGCTATATGCTGATAGAAAGTACATAATATGTATTATACAATGCTGCCCATGGGTTTGTGACCGCCCGTATTTTTCTGAATATTCATGAAAAATTCTCGAAAATTAACTTTAACGGACCGCTCGTTATAGTTAATTTTCGATAATTCTTCTTTATCTATTTTTTTTATATCCTTTTTTTTTTCAAAGTCCCTATGGTTTTATTTATTTATTTATTTATTTATTTATTTATTTATTTAGGATCTCCAACAAAAGATGTACACAATACATGACACATAATTAAAGGGCAATATCGGGTATTGAGTAAGTGTACTCCTTCAATTATAGGAGGCCACAGCATGCACAATAAAGTTAAAAACTAAGCTAACAAAGTTAACACATGAAAAATGGAAGGAAAGTAAAAAATAAATTAAATTTATAAACAATCATTAAAAAATTAAGAAAATATAACATTTAGAGATACTTAAATTAAATTAAATCAAATCAAATCAAATTAAATCTAATAAACACTTATTATATTTGGACAGAGACTCGCAGATGTCTAAGTTCGAAGTTTTTGCTAACATGTTATATTGCCTACAAAGTCTTGGCACAGCGGCGTAATGACCTAGGTTAGTTTTTGAGCCAGGAATGTAAAATAAATTGTATGTGTTATGCCTGGGAATACGAGTCGGAATTTTAACCTCTAGTTGGCTCAAAAGTTCACTGCAATCTATCGTTCCACTCAATATCTTGTGAAGGATGATGCAGTCCAGTTTCTTTCTACGACTGGCTAGTGTATCCATGTGATAGTGTCTCAACCTATCAGTGTAGCTAGTAAGCTGTTTAGCCAAATGATCTCCGTAACACAGATGGTAAAGGAACCGCCTTTGGACACTCTCTAACCGCTTGGAGTAAACCTCGTAATGCGGATTCCATACCACCGAACTATATTCTAGGATTGGACGAACTAAGGTGTTGAAAAGCTTTATCTTTGTAGCGGGCCTTTTGAATTCCTTACTGTTACGCAAAACAAATCCCAGTACCCTGAATGATCTTGAGACAATATTCAGAATGTGCACATCGAACTTTAGCGCTTGATCGAGTTGAACACCCAGGTCGCGAATGTTGCTCAGTTTCTTTACTTCAACTCCCTCTATGTAGTATTGGTTCTCAAGCACTTTTTTATTACGGGTAAACTGGATGTAGTGACATTTACTTATATTTAAAAGCATTTTATTTAACTTGCACCACTCTACAAGTCTGTTGATGTCGTCCTGTAGCATTTTGGAGTCTAAGTTACTCTGAATTGTCTTCATTATCTTTAAATCGTCCGCAAACAAATAAACACGGGAGTGTTTGAAGCACTCAGTTATGTCATTGATGAAAACATTAAAAAGAATCGGACCCAAATGCGATCCTTGCGGGATTCCAGAGGTTGCTAGATAGCTTTTGGAGAAATGACCGTTCACTACCACTTTTGATTCTCTATTCTCCAGGTAAGATTTAAACCACCCTATCAACGTTCCACCCACACCCAGTTGAGCCAATTTATCAATAAGAAGGCAGTGATCTACTTTATCGAATGCCTTGCTAAAATCAGTGTAGATTGCGTCCACTGGAATACGATTGTCAAGGCACTTAGACAAAGCCGACGTAAAACATAGTAGGTTAGTATTGGTCGATCTAGATTTAACGAAACCATGCTGATATTCTGTAATGTGTTCCTTAAGGTACCACATCAGATGCTTGCTAACAAGTTTTTCGAATACTTTTCCAAATGTAACTAGTAATGAGATTGGTCTATAATTAGCGACTAAATGCTTTTCTCCAGATTTAAATATGGGTATGACGAGAGCTTCTTTCCAGGTGTCTGGAAAGATACCATCTTGTAAAGATCTACTGAATATTATTTGTAGGGGCATTACTAAGGCCTTTGCACATCTTTTAATAAATATAGGAGGAATACCATCGTTACCCGCGCCTTTAGTTTCATCCAATCCAATTAAATCACGGTACAATTCTTTGCTATCAAATTCCAACTTACACAGTGCTGCAGAAGTGAGAGAATATCCAGTGTTAGTGCAATTTGCACTATCTATAGGTGCGTTAAAGGTACTCGCGAAATTTTCACCAAACATGTTACAAACATCGCTTCCACCTGATGCAATTTTATTGTTATAAGACATTTGTGCCGGATATGTACTGCTACCTTTTCTTTTCTTTTTTATGAAAGACCAGAATGTTTTCGGGTTTTTTGTTATGTTGTTTTCGATATTAGCGATATATTTCTTATAGCATATAGAACTTAGAACATTGCATTCGTCCCGTAATCTCTCAAAGTGCTCCCGGTCTAGAGGATTTTTGTACTTTTTTAAACGAACGTGGTGTTTGTGCTTTTCTCTTAGAAGTCGTATAAGATCCCGTGAGTACCAAGGTGGGTATTTACCACTGGCTGTTTTTTTCATAGGGATACATTGAATAATAGTATGTCTTAATAAGTAATAAAAAACGTCCACCATATCATTAACAGATGTACAGTTTTTGAACTCATTTTCCCATTCTATTGCTAACAAATGACGTTGGACGTTATCATAATCTGCTCGAGGAAAGTTTGGTTTTTGCACAATTTTAGCTTCTAAAAAACGCTCTGCTAGCGCCGGTAGACTAAACTCAAGTGGGGGATGTAAAGGGTCCTCTTTCGATAAACTGTAGTTACAACGGGTGATGTTCGTAATGGTGGTGTTACAGAGTATTAAATCTAATATTTTAGACTTGTTGTTTAATATGCTGTTGTATTGATTTAGGCCATTCAAAGTCAAGAATTCAGAGAGTATCGCATTTAAATCCGAGTTGCTGGGTTCTGGGTATAAGTATATGGGGTCATCATTAGTAAGCCATCTAATATTAGCGAGATTAAAGTCTCCTATTATCAAAATTTGGTCATTATTGTTAAATACTTTATTAACATTTTTGGTAAACAACTCCAGTGTATCTCGATGAATTGGTGGTGGTAGATATACTCCGCTGATATACAATTTATTGTATTTTTTTTTAGATGTACTGATATCAACACTTATCCATAAATCTTCAATGTCGCTTTCAAAGTGGGATAATCTACACGATTTCAAAGTTTTCAAAACAGCAATCAAAACCCCTCCGCCGTCCTTACGAGTTTTATATCTACTTAACTCACGATCGCGCCTATAAACCACATATCTATCGTCAAACAACTCAGAATCATAAACACCGCTGTTCAACCAAGTCTCTGTAAGCACTACAATGTCATAATTATGCATAGATATGTTATGGTAAAAGTTAATAGTTTTGGTTTTTAAACCTCGTACATTTTGATAGTACACTTGAAGTGGATAATTGAATGTGACTAGATAATAACAATAGGAACTTGCAACATATGACATAAGTTAATAAAATCATCCCAAGGATTTTATCTTATCTAGGTTGTTAATAACAATTCTTTGGATTATGAATTATGGACTTACCTACACTAGACTTTTATAATAAATACAGTTTTTTTTTTTTTTAGTTTCTTTGCCTCCGTTTTTTTTTCATAGGTGACATATTTTAATAAAAAAATGATAAAATTAAAAATAATAAATGGAATCCAAATCGAGCCAATCGAGGAAATATGGCAAACGCTACTCAAAAAATTAAAAAATATATATATATATATAAAATTAAAGATAGAAAGACCCCCATTAAAGTTAATTTTCGAACATTTTTCATGAATATTCAGAAAGATATGTGCGGTCACATGCCCATGCGCAACATTGTATAGATAATATTCTTCTAAAGCTACCTCAGTAGGAAAATAAAGTAAGTATTTTAGCCGTAAAAGCTTAAAATTAACAGCACTTCTACTTGGTTTTTGTTCTGTGTAAGAAGCGATACCTACCTATACAAATTGCTGAACTTTTTAACCTCAAGGTAATGAACGTGAAAGTAATTCCCAATAATGGTGACTTGATAATAACAAATGGTACCTGAACCTGAATCTATCGACCTCGGAAACTTAATGATCCTTTTTATAAATGGTTCCTCAAAGCAAGCCGTAACTTGATATTGCTTTTATTTTATTTTTTTAAACTACGGTTAGAGTGTTTTTATTTGTCAATTGAACTTTTAGGAAGCTGTAATGAACCAACTTCATCTTAATTGAACCAGTGCCGGGCAAAGGTCTCTTCTTACAATAAAATGAAGAAAAGTGTAGGTAACTCAGTCTCCTTCTTTTCGTGTGGTTAGTGACTAACCTGGTGTCAGAGTTTTAAAGCCGCCCATGGGCCTCTGACTTGGCTTCACATGCCATCGAGAAATATCTCTCAGGCATGCCGGTTTCCTCACGATGTTTTCCTTCACCGTTTTTGAAGCAAGTGATAATTATACAATACGCACATGAATCCGTAAAGTCAGAGGTGCGTGCCTTGGGTTTGAACTCGAGACCTATAATTTGGCAGTCCGACGGTCACACCACTAGGCTATCACTGCTCTCAAGTAGGTAACTCAGTTAGTGATACTTTCGATTTATCTAGAAAGGAATAATCATTGGAATCTGTATTACGACTTTTACGATTATTATGTAAGTTTAATAATAACGTATAAACTTAAACCTTCCTGAATAAATTTTCTAAATGATGGTGAAACCCATATCCGCCTTTATGCCGTTTGTGTAATGACGAATCATAAAATCTGCTTGCGACATATAGATTCAGAAGTAACTCTCTGACATTAGGTAGTTGTTTTGTAATCCTATCGGTGGTATTATCGCACGTAGGTATCTAATTATGGAGCAAAAGAGTCGTCACTTTGTATCCTACCTACCACTGGCAAAATAAACAAACCTGCGGAAAACATTTACCTAACAAGTAACAAGCCAACTCGTCAGTATCACATAAAATCAAGTTATCCACTCAACCGATGTGGAATATCGATAAACAAATATGTCACGTACTAATCTGCGTTCGCAATTCATTTGCCAAACATGTAAACAAACACGAGTTTTAGGAAAAACAACTGTAACGCCTACATATATAAGGTTCGGTTTGCGCGATAATACTAGTCGGTCTAAAATCAAACTTATTTACACTTGTACAAAGTTGATGTTTGTCTAAGTGAAAAACTCGTGTTTGTTTACATGTTTGGCAAATATATTGCGAACGCAGATTATATGCGTTGGGTTGTCAGGTATTTGATGTTAAATAAATTACCAGTTACTATAACCATGTTAACGGTAACCGTGAGTGTTCTTGATGATGATTTGTAGCGGCTATTCCGACAATATAAGATGGTTATGCGAATGATCAGGTTATTGTGTAAGTATTTAATTTAATGACAAGCGAGTTTTTGGACTTAAGTCCATTATCTTAAAAGGCCGGGTATGGAAATTTTATTAGGAGTGAAATTTATACAAGTGTTAAATAAAGCGTTACGTTTTTCAAAATATCTTGCGCACCTTTCACTTTGAAATCAAGTATGTGTGGCAAGAGTTGGGGTACGGTTTTTTTTTTACTGATGCATTTATTTATCCTCTTTGCTTATTGCATGTTCAAAGAAAAGTCGGAGCTAACACTCTGGAATAATTTCCAGAAAAAACAAAACGATTTTACGAAATTCGTAAGCTACGATGGATGTTAAATTGTCCAGCATCTACCATTGTCCCAAAAGTATCTGATGAAAGTGCAAAACAACCCCATTAAGGTTAAATTCTTACGCAGTCACTCACTAAAGAGACTAATAAGTAACACATTAAAGAAGAATATAAGAATTAAGCAGAAGAAGAAAAGATTAAGAAGTATTTAGAAGATTTCAACTTTATATCACCACTTTCTAACAAGAAGTATTGCTTCAATTAGGTACATTAACAAATTGTAATTGAAAAATCATCGACGAAAATTGAGGCTATAAAATGAAAAACATTTTCAAAGTAATTTCAAATTAGAATGTATTCAAATCAAAGCATTCAATTAGTATGTTGCATTACAATTTGGCATCCACAGAAACGTTTTCTGATGACAAATGCTCCTGTTACAATTAACGCACGTTTATTTTGGACGCGCACGGCTTTTCCTGCGGTACCCTTCACCATTCGCCGATCTGTCGCCGCCGCTCCGGTTCTATTTTCTAAAAGGTCGAATTTGTATGAAATGGAACAAGACGAGTGTTTAAATACTTGTGGCTATCCTGTGTTTATAACTATGTACTTATCTACTTTAATCAGGTAGGTGTTACAGCTGTGCTGCAGGGAAGTTTTTTGCGCCACTTCTTCTTCGCAGCTAAAGCACTAGGAAGTGGTGAAGGTGGGCATTTTGGAGATTGTCTTATGTAATTTTGACGTTCGAAAAGTGCTGATTCTACATATTTACGTATATTCAGAGGTGATAAACGGACTGGAGTCAGTTAGGCCCGAGATAAATTAAGTTCTTTTCCCACAACTCAATCTGATTGGTATTTGATTAATTATACGTAAATAATTATTATAGATAAATAAGATTTCGTTTTCAAAGGTTTGAGATGAGGAAAAACCGAGCGGAAGATAAATAGAAAATAAACCGGTACAGATACCTCCTAAATGCTGATTGACTAAAAAGATTCACTTGATCACTGCTCTTTTAAATAGAGTCGAAGATTGCATGAACCATGTTGATGACAGCTATCCAAAAGTACCTACTTCATTTTACCCGGCTGTCTTCTGCAGCATAACAAACAGCAAAAACCTTTGTTTGTTTTCTCTTAGACTCAGGCCATTGATAAAAACGAGTTGAGGAAGAAAATCAATATGGTTGTTCTTACTACGATTTCTCTAGCAGCTGGATTAGCTTTCAACAGAATGCAGCAATGGAAATAATATAAATAAATGAGCAAAATTGTGCTTTAACTTAGAAATGTACGCTTATTTCGACAAACTTAAACTTCCTATAAAAATGAAGCAGTGAGTACTTCCAGGAAAATTTATTATTTAACAAATTGACTTACTACGCCAATTTTCCGTGTTAAAGCGATTTTATACATAATTATTATATCGAGGAATGACAGTTGCGGTTTGAATATACAAGGAACTTCGTGCGGAATTACAGCAACGTCAACAAAATGGTGAAACCGACCTCATTATAAAATACATGGGGGGGGTTCCTAAAGTAATTAAATCAACTTCAAAAAACGGCAATTAACCGAAGCAAGTACTAAGAATATAGATTATGTAGAAAACTTTTCAAACATCACTTATCAAAATATTACCTGTTGCGAAGAAATATGTACGAAGAGAACTTCACTTAAATTTTTCTACACAAATATTAGAAGTTTAGTTAAATGTAACAAATTAGATGAACTGCAATGTATGTTAAAATCAATTAGGACTACCACTCATATTATTTTAATCACTGAGACTTGGATTAAATCAGACGCCGAAGCTAACCTATTACATATACCGAACTATTCACATGTATATTCATACAGAAAGGGGCGCATTGGAGGTGGAGTATCCGCATATATTCACAATAGCATAAAATACGAAATTACAGAACTATGCAGTAAAGGCCAAAACGAATATCTGTGGATATACTTGGAAAAGTATGGATTGCACATTGGATTGGTTTATAAGCCGCCCAGCACAAACTTGAACGAATTTATAGAAACCTATGCTTCACAACTAGACAAAAAACGAAAAGCTATAATTTTTGGCGATTATAACATCAATTTGTTAAATGTCGACCAGCGAGCAAACATCTACACAAGAATGCTAAACGAATCTGGATATCAGATATTAAATAACATAAATAGCAACTACTGTACTCGTGAAACGAAAAATACGAAAACCATAATTGACCACATTTCATCAAACATTCAAGGAGATTCCTTTAACATGACCTTACTTGATACACCACTATCGGATCATAAGCAGATGTATTTAGAACTAAGAAAACCTAAAGTCACTAAAAAGTTAAAACATGAATACTTAGCAACAGATTACATCATGCTGTACAAATCAATTGAAAATGCCGAATTTTATAATGAAGAGAATGACTATCGAAGACTGGAAGATTTCATCACAAAACAAATCAAAATAAACAAAATAAAAAAAGTTAAAATTCTAAACAAACCTCGAGATGATTGGATCAATAAACATGTGCTAAATGTTTTACACAAACGCAACGAGGCGTGGGGCGCTCACAAGGAAGACATTGACAACAATGAAATCGAATTAAAATTCAAAGATATAAGAGATGAAGCCAATAAAGCAATAAGAAACACAAAAAGGAAATATTACCTCGACAGTTTTAAGAAGTGTCAGAAACAGCCGAAGAAAATTTGGAACTTGATTAATACGTTAGCAAATAACAAACACAAAAATAGTTATGCTCCTTCAAAGCTAAAAACGGAAACTGACGAAATAACAGATGGGCAACAAATCTGCCAACATTTCAACGATTTCTTTTCCACAGTTGGTTCTATCTTAGCCAGTAAAATAACACATACACAAGCTCATACCACGTTGAATAAAACACAATCACAAACCCATACACTGCAAACATTAGAACCATGCACAAAAAAAGAAATAAATACAATCATCGATAACTTAGATATTAATACAAGTAGCGGAATTGATGGACTTACTGTTAAAGAAATAAAATGCATTAAAAACCTAATACTAGACAATTTAACTGACTGTATAAATAAATGCCTCGAACAAGGGATATTTCCCGATAGCCTGAAGGTTGCTAGGGTAACCCCGGTTTTAAAATCTGGAAGCAAGACTGATCCGGGCAATTATCGTCCGATATCCGTACTGCCGGTGCTCTCCAAAATATTTGAAAGAATAATTTACACTCGCCTTTACACCTACCTGGCAGACATAGACTTCTTTTTTGAGCAACAGTATGGATTTCGGCCAAAATCAAATACCTTATCAGCAACCATGGATTTAACCACTAAAATAAAAAATGCTATAGACCAAAGACAATATGCCCTAGGTGTCTTTATAGACCTAAAAAAGGCATTTGACACGATTAGCCATAATTTGCTTTTAAGTAAGCTAACTAACGTAGGGATATCAGGGCCCGCTCATAAAATTCTTAATTCGTACCTAGAAAATCGGAAACAAATAGTAAAAATTGAAAGTTACCAAAGTTTACCTGCCAAATTAACATACGGAATTCCACAGGGATCTATTCTAGGACCGTTGTTATTTTTGATTTATATTAACAACATAAACAGTGTTAAAACATCGGGCAGTATCACACTTTATGCAGATGATACTTGTCTATTTTACTTTGGTGACAACTTAACTGATATTGTGAAAGAAGCTCAAAATGATTTGAATATTTTAAATAAATGGTTCCTGTCAAATTTATTAACTATCAATACAAAGAAAACCGCATACATGGTCTTTGCTGCAAAAAACAAAGAAATTCTCAATCAAATCCAATTAACAATAAACAACGAAAAAATTACAAAATCAAACAGTGAAAGATACTTAGGTCTCATTTTAGATACAAAGTTAACTTGGAGACCCCATATTGATCATATTAAGTGTAAAATATCTCCTTTGATAGGAGCGATACGCCGAATATCTATTTGCATTCCTAAAAAAGTTCGCGCAATGATCTACAACTCTCTTGTTAAACCCCATATTGAATATCTCATTGAGATATGGGGAACTGCAGCAAAATCAAACGTCCAAGAAATACAAGTTCTGCAAAATAAAGCAATAAAAACACTTTTTAACTATGACTACCTAACACCAACCACCAAAATTTACAATGATACAAAAATACTTAAAATTAGCCAATTATACATTCTTAAAACATGCACTCTAATACATAAAATCATAACACAAAGTACGCATTCACAATTAAACTTTAAAAAGAAAACTTACACATACAACGCTAGACGACGAGACAAACTAGAATTAAGGCCACCCAGGACTAACTATGGAAGAAAAAATATACTGTACGAAGGAGCAAAACTGTATAATCAACTACCTGATGATGTAACCAATAGTGACACCATGTATACATTTAAAAAAACCCTAGAAGAACACGTTAGAAAACAACACTAACATTACCGATTGTCACCTTTATCTCTTAATTCTCATAGTGTGAACACAGAGAATCGCACTTACTTTTATATTTTTATCTTACTTTTCTCAATATGTTAAGTGAACTGTAATGTTCTTTTTTTTTGAGAAATAAATGTCTTTAAACCGAATATACGGACATTTTAAGTTGGAATTCAATTACTCGTAGCAAAATAATTAATTTCCCTGTCTTTACGAGCTTAGTTATTGCCTTCCAAATAAACGAGTATATTTAAAATTAATGAGTCCGCTCTTAACCTCGATGCCGCCTGGTGGAGAGCGATGCATGAGGTCTACGATGGAATGAATGCGTGCACCCACAAGATGCATATTCCAAAGATTTAAATTGTTAGATTCGCTCTACCGCTTCAAAAGAAAGTCGCGTTTCTGTTTCGTCTTGACACCTCTGACAATGACACTGTAACTTGACTTGATTGTCATGGAAATTATAAAGGTTATTTAACACGTTCAGTGCCGGGAGCCCTCCTGGAGGGTTCACCTAGTCGCATATGAGATGCCGGAAGCCCTCGCGGAGTGCTCATTTGAAATACAAATATTTCTTAGCGAATTATACACCGTAAAAATAAAATCTCATGTATATTTTAACAAGATTTATTAGTTTATGCGTTGGTTTTAAAATCTAAGCTATTGAATTTTTTAAATTTTCTTTTCATTAAGCCCAAAAAAAATGGAAAAGGTTGGATATAGCGACAAGACCCCTTTTTTTTTTTTTTTTTTTTTTTTTTTTTTTTTTTTTTTTTTTTTTTTTTTTTTTTTTTTTTTTTTTTTTTTTTGGGTGGGAAATCATCAAATGACTCCTCCCGCTCTGGGCGGAGCGAGAGGGAGTGTCAGACTTTTACTGACTAAAACCCACCCATGTTCCTTCCGTTGCCTGTGTGCCGGGGCCGCGATATCCCTTTCGGACAAACTCGCAACCCTGGCAGGCATTGGCCCTTACGGACCCCGTCAGTTGGTGCTGACATCTCTTTGAGGCGCGCGTGGAACACAACGCGCCGTCGACCCGGGCCTGGTCCTAATCGGACGGCGAGCTACCCATTGCCCACCGTCCGCAAGCCCGCGCCTACGGTGGCCGGAAGTCGGCTCGCGACTCCCGACGCCCGGGGCGTCTCCTGCGGCGACTAGGGGCGCGAGGGCGCGCATCTTGCATTTCCCTCGCGCGCTCCGCCTCCTCCTTCGCGAGCATTACTGCTTCGCAGAAGGAAGTGACGGCTTCCCATGCACTCTCGCTCCGGACCATGGCCTGAACCAGGGCCGGACGCGAGAGATCGCCGCCGCCGATCGCCTCCGTGAGGACACGGCGGTGCTCCGCCCAAGCCGGGCAGACCTCCACCGTATGCTCCACCGTGTCCTCCGGGCGTTCCACACAATGGTGACACCCGGGCGTTTCCTCCCGCTTGATCCTGAACAGGAACCTCCCGAAGCAACCGTGTCCGGTGAGGACCTGCGTCAGGCGGAAGGTGAGGACGCCGTGGCGCCTCTCCAGCCACTCCTCAAAGAGGGGACTTACCGCCGCAATTGTGGCGTGCCCAGCGACAAGACCCCCTGAAAACACTATTTTACTTCGTTTTACAGTGTTTTATAACACGGTTTAAAACTAATGCAGTTGACCATCCGCGATGGTTAACTTTAGCGCAAAGGTAATGCCGGCAACCCTCCCGGAGGGTTAACTTTCAATATAAATGGCGGCATGGCGTATGAGTTCTATGAAAAGTGGGTGGAGTCGAAAGTGTTAAAACTTTATTTTTTGGGGCTACAACCGGTAGTAACTCATATTAAATGGGCAACTAATTACACCAATGACATTGAACGCGACCAGTACCTCTGACCCACGTTCAATAGCTGTCAGTGATGTAATTATTGTTGTGGAGTTTTGACACTGACAGCTTTAGAACGCTTTAGATGTGCTGATCACGTTCCTTTTTATTGGTGGCACAGGTAACTGTGCTGTTTCTTCACAACGAAAAATATCGTTCATTGGCAGATCAGTTGTCTAACGTTTTTCCAATTGATTTAAAATTAACAAAATAGCAGCAGAATAGCAAACTGTTTTTTTAATAATTATTTTGTTCAGAATTCCTGCAAAAGTATATTTCTCTCGTTGCCTCCCAAACAGTGGTGATCTATGCTATCTTCGCTACCTTATTAAGAATTCTCTGCTGATGCTCGCAACTTTATATCTGTCTTAACGGAGATTTGTAGCAGTATACATCTGGGAAATATTGGTGCTTTTGGAGCAGACATGAAAATAAAGATGGCTACTGAAATATTATTTCATCATGTAGGTACTGGAATTGATAATGCTATACAGGAACTAATGTGCGCGGTTTTAACTCACCAGATCAACACGATTTTAGGTTAACTTGGCTATTTACGAGGGTAGAATCAGAAAGTTGGTAATGCCACAAATAGCTGTCAAATATTCCAATGTTGTTTTTTATTAATTTGGCAATATTACTGAACGAAATTATGAAATATCGATCTGTGGTGCACTAACATATTGAATAAAAATACAAGCGTAATTGGCGTGATTGGTAATTCAGGCGTAATGTGTTATAAGTGTGTTACTGTATTATTGACAAATTAATCAAAACAGCGAAACATTAAGTGCGATGGTTCCAACTTATTGGTCTTAAAGGTCCAACTTGGATTACCATCAGAGAAAAAACTACCGGTAATTAAAACTATATAGAAAAATAAGTACAGTAAGTATGAAACACTTTACAGATACAAACTTTACCCGTCTTTAAGTGAAACCGCTTTAATTTCACAAGACCCACATTATCGAATTGGCGACGGTTTATCTACGCTCGATTACTCTGATTTCCCGTGAGCATTGCACGTGTACGCAACTTTCCCTTACGCTATATAATCCGTATCGAGCCTAACAATCACAAAGAGAAATAAATACTTAAGAGCATTTATACTGAAAGTGGGCAATGTCGCAAATACCTGTCAAATATTTCACTGTTTTGATGAATTTGGCAATATTACTATAAAGAATAAGAAATATGGCTACCTAAAAAATCAATCAATCTACTATGTTGGGGTCGGCTTCCAGTCTAACCGGAAATATGGCTACCTAGTGGACTAAAATATTGATTAACGTGCTTTCCGAGGCACGGAGGGGTCTCTGTATGTAAAGGATGGTCCCCCATCCACGGACCGGCCTCGGCAAGCGTAGCTTAACCTTCGACCCGTGCGGCTGTTATTATTTACCCACGAGCCCTTCCACTTCCATACTAAGCATAAATGCTTATGTAACTCTGTCTGTTTGTTTAAACCTTTACACTCCTAAATGGCTGAAAGAATTTCCATGAAATTTGGCACACAAGTAAACCACGACCTGTACCCTAATTGCTTAATACACGATCAATCAGAATCTGAATCGTTTTGAAACAGATTGCTAATCCATTGCTTCATACGTTCAAAAAAAAAATCTGCTCAACAACGTAAATAACGCAATGAATGTTGTTGAACTGTCAAAATGAAACAGATTAGTCGAAATCGTTTACGTAAATATTTTACGTAATTAGATACCTAGCTGAGTTAGGATATGACATAGAATACTTTTTATTCTGGTTGTACCAACCTCCAAGCGGGCGAAACCGCGGGAAAAAGCAAGCATTCGATATTTCTTTATCTCAATATGAATTTAACATCTAACATGATTATATTACAATTACCATTAATAACATTAATGTTCGGTAATATTTGATACTTGTAGCACTTAAATCTGTGTTTCTATATTTAACACAATAAAATTAATCGTTTAATCAACTGGGAAATGTAAGTAGTTTCCAATTTCCAATCGAACATTATTAAAATGGTATGTAGATATATAAGCAAACAGACCGCATCAATGTTTGAAGCATGAATTACGTCATTATAAAAGCACAGTTGGGATTATAGAAAGCCGATGAATTAGTATTCGGCAACGCTGTCCTGTTTACAGGTCATTTGTACATACCACAGCTACATACTTACTACATGATATGCTAGAGAAATAGCTGTCATAAATTCTGCCATAGATAAAGACTGGCAAACCTGCAGTAGCAATGGTTTTAATTTTGACAGTTCAACAACATTCATTGCGTTATTTACGTTGTTGAGCAGACAAATTTTTCAAACTTATGTAACAATAGATTAGCAATATCCTTCAAAATCATGCAGATTGTGATTGATAGTTTGTAACGCAATTAAGGTGTGGATACAGTCACGAGCACCAATATGAAACAAAAATGTATGAAAATTCAACAGCGATTTTCTCACGTTCTGGAAAACGGCTCTAACGATTTCGATGAAAGATGCACTATAGGGGTTTACGGGGGCGAATTACTCGTATCTATCTATCTAGCTAGGTCTAATATCTGGGAAAATTCGTTTTCCCCGTATTTTCACCCGAGCAGAAACCAGTCACCAAAACTTTAGAACAAGACGTCTCAAGAATGTCATTACATGGCAGCATGGAATTAGTAAGTACCCTCTATCATCGCAGCATGGAATTAGTAGGTACCTACTATCATCGCAGCATGGAATTAGTAAGTACCCACTATCATCGCAGCATGGAATTAGTAAGTACCTACTATCATCGCAGCATGGAATTAGTAAGTACCCACTATCATCGCAGCATGGAATTAGTAAGTACCTACTATCATCGCAGCATGGAATTAGTAAGTACCTACTATCATGGCAGCATGGAATTAGTAAGGAACCTACTATCATAGCAGCATGGAATTAGTATGAACTATCCTATACTATTAAATGAGCATTCTCTATTTTCACCTGAACAGAGCTCGGAGGCCAGGTACTAATTATATTATATGTATAGGTAGTAGCTACAATAGTCAAGTCGTCGACACTTGCAAAATTCGTACATATACTCACACTTTCGCCGCTTAGACGAATTCTATTTCTGTGACAAGCTGCGAATCTTTTCATTTAAAGATTAGCATGTTGCGTGACGTAGGATTATTTGCCGGTTAAATATGTAACCACTGCACAGCTCTGAGCACCCTTTTGTGAATACATTAGTTACATTTCCAAGCAAATGTTTGTAGCTCCTATGTTATAAAGTATGCAGGAATTTCGAATATTTCATTTTGTACTGTAAACAGAATCTGAGGCACGTTAAATGGGCCTGGTCAGCGGTAAAGCGGCAGAGGATGGAATGTACAGGACCTGCCTACTAACGTTACGTTACGATAGATAATTCAAAGTTACTGTTGCTATGTTTACTTAGGATATCAATTATATTTTAATTAGTAATGTTTCAGATTACACCAGCCCCAGTTGAAATACGTTTTGGGTTTTGTTATACCAACAGATTTTACAAACGTAAATGTATGCCTTTTTACTAAAATCACCGTCAGTAGATCTAGGTCTTGAATAAATAATAAAAGATTTTATTTCTTTAAGAAGATTTGTAAAAACAAGTGTATTTACTTACAGCTCATTCACACGAGGACGATTCGTGTTTTTTGCCATATCGTAATTTATCACGATTTGTAACTTTTTTTGTCGGCGGCATTTACGTTAAAAATAAATTTTGTTTTAAAAAACAAGATGATTTCGGTGTTTCCTATCTGAGTGCACTGAGAAGAACCAGACACAAACTCAAAGGTAAGTTAGTCTATTTTAAAGTTCAGACATAATCTTGGTCAGATCGTGTATAATTCTTTTGAATATGGAATATAAGTACATGATTTCACCAGTCATTTCATTTCATTTATTTGCATACCTACTATAATGTGTAGAAAAGATGTTACATGAGGCTTAAAGCAAAGTACTTTTATGGATCCTGCTACGGCATAGCAACATAAGTATTAACTTACAATTAAAATTAAAATTCAAAGATAACATTTCGTAAATAACATTTTTTATAAATTTATGTGAACTTATAAATTACCTATTAATAGTTATAGTTATTGCGATAATGTTAGTGTAAATAATAATATTATCAGATTTACATTAACTAAAAATAAAACTAAATTGAAAAGATAAAGTAAAAAATTAAAATGGCAAAACAAGAATAATCAAAATCAGTCAAAAGCATTTTTTTTTAATTTATTATATTTTAAGTCTGTTAGTTTTTAAATTGTTTCATAGTTAAATAATAATAAAATTACAAATAAATGAAAAATAAAAATGTATTATGTAATTGGGAGAATGTATAGTTATTATTATAATAAGTAAGGATTTTCTAATTTTCTAATCATAGTTCATCATTTTAGTATTCATTCATATATTATTATAGTAGTTTTTACTTAATAGAAATAGCTTTAATTTACTTCTTTTTTTTTTCCCCATTGACTTCTAGTGCCAAAAACAAACTTATAAAAAAACTAGAAAACTAGTAAACTTAGGAAGTATAGGTTTACAAAGACAACGTGATCACTGTGGACCCTGTCGGGCACGGCAAAGTACGGAGAGGAAGAGCGCTTTAATTTGACAACTTCGTGAACTAGTTTAATCGAATACTTACAGGGTGGCAGGGACATTGACGCACAACCTGTTACCATGGATTCAGTACACGATTCTGAGTTGAAATTATTCGACAGGTTATTTTTTTTTAAATCTGCTGTGTCCTACAAAAGTGCAATATCTACGCGGTCAAAATGTATGGAAGTTGACGTTTTAATATGTGAATATATTTTATCAAAATATATTCACATATTAAAACGTCAACTTCCATCTTCAATTTAGAGGAAGGAACATGAGTACCAATTTTATCGCCAATTAAATGAGCATTGACGTTGGCCGTTCAAGTGTGGCCAATCAATTTATCGCGTTAAGTATCGGAATAATTACCGCGTTGTACATGGCCATGATGGGCGTTGACGTTGACCGTTGGTGTGGCCCCAGCATCAGGGTAGCAAAGAAGAGAGACTTTGTTAGAGCAACAAAGTGCAAGTTAACTACAATCACAAAGTTACTATGCTGCAGGAGCAAACGAGAGTAGCTTAATATTGAAATAACTTTGATATGGTAGCAAAGCTTTTAGTAGTGGTTACAAAGGCAGAATAGTTAATTTGGCAAAATAATGTGGTTAAATTAATAACATAATAAAGTTACTAAAGGGGACGTCACGAGAAGCTATACATTTTGTAGACAAAGATATAAAGCGCTGTGGTCTAATGTTTTGTGTCAAAACATTAGACGACAGCGCTGTAAAAATATAACCCGACCAAGTGAAATTGCTCGTTAGTTTCGTACTACACGTATACATATTACTTTGAGTTGATTGAATTTGGGATTATTTGTTTCGCTACGTAACTTAGTAGAAGTTCTTTTTCGTTTACAAAATTTATAAATTCTCGTGACGGGGACCTTAAAACAAAATAACAGATATCTGCTATCATTAGTTCCACTGGCAATATTAAATTATTGTAGTATCAAGGCGTATTGTTAATAAAAAAATATTGTTGCACCGACAACATACTACGTGGCAATAAAAACATTGCCTTACAGACTATTATCTATGTTCGACTCCCCCCTATTAAAGTTTTGTTGTCGTGCCAACAATATTTTTTCTCATGCACATTTAGCAACGTGTCATACTTATTCATATATATACCTACTATACCCTCTCAACTTACGTTACGCTACTCCTGGGTAGTGTCGCGCGAAACCGGCGCGTCTGATTAAAACGACGATATCTCCTAAGCTATGCATGTGAGCTGTTTAGAAGTTACGTCGTTGGAATCCCTATGAAATTACCTAACAGATTATGTATGGATTAGTCCAGTTTTATCTTGTAATTTACTAGTCATTATAATTTGTAATCTTGGTAAGGGGATTTTTCCCAGTTTTTTGTGGAAATGTCAATATGTAGCTATGGCGATAAATGGGATTATGAAAAGCTTCTTCCGTAAAGCTCGAGTACAAATAATACCTACCAATGGCCTGACTATGTCTGGACTTAAAAAGAGACTGTGACCTCTTTTCATTTCAATTTGTTTTGGTCTTTCTTCTCAGATTAGTCAAATAAGGAACACCAAACTCATCTATTTTTAACCGACTTCCAAAAAGGAGGAGGTTCTATGTTCGTTCTATATTTTTTAAATGTATGTCCACCGATTTGTCCGTCAATTGTGGACCGATATTGAAAATTATTTTTTTGTATGAAAGTACGTGCTTTCAAGTTGGTCCTATATAAATATTATTAACTTTGCTTCGATAGTTTTTGAGTTAACTTCAATAATACGTATTTTTCCCACTTAGTATAAGTGGATCTTATGATGATACTCGTAACTTCCTGCCACTGTCATTTACCTAAGTAGTGGTATTCGAATTTGTGTGGGGTACGTACTCAGGATATGTACCACAACTAAAAAGTGAAATAAAAAACTTTTTACAAAAAAAACAACTGAATTTCAAATAAAAACACTACGAAGTGAAAAATAACTTAAATTTCGGAAGTCGGTAGCAAAAAATGTTGTAATTCGTAGTGTTTTTTTTTTTGGAAGTTGGTTGTTTCTTTTTGTAAAAAGTTTTTTATAAATAAGTAATTTTTTCTATGTGAAAATGTTTTTTTTTTTAACCAGTATACAGAAATAAATATCATTTACTTAAACATGCTTGGAAATTCGAGCATTATTTTGACAACCTTCTTCGAGATAAATAGAAAATGCTGTACCTACTGGTCAAATAAATGTGAGTAGGCGGCCGGCAATGTTGAAATCAATGTGGCAATGAAAATCCTTAACTGTCATGTTTAGCAGCAGAATAAATTACTATGAAAACTCTTAACTGTCGTGTTATTTAAAAATGGAACGAACTTTTTACTTCGGCACATGGCAACCAAGGAGGTAACTTATCAAAGATGTTATTTAAATTTCAATTTGGCTTGCAAATAGAGCTGTATTTAGAAGTAAAGGAGAAACAAATGAACATGAAGGGCGCGTGAAAAATATCGTTGTTCGTCATTGATTCTTGAATTTATAATAAAGGGGTGCATCCGATACCGATACCGATATGGATATATCGGTGATATTCCGATTTTTCCGAAACATCGACGATATTTATTTGCCGATACATCAATATATTTCAAACTTCGCACGTTTAAAAATATGTAAGTAAGTGCGTTTAAAAAACTGGCGCAAAAGTACTTTCGTTTCCAAGTGAGTTCTGGCGCATCCGAGACACTATTTTCTACAGCAGGCCTCATTCAAACGTACCTCCTTTCTCCGTAGAACTTAAAAACTATTTGTAAAAAAAAAACGTGTTAATGCCGCGGCATACGTGTTCATAAAACTATACAAGCCTTGGCCGCAACTAGGCAGGACTCACGTAAGGTGCCTCGGCTTCGCCCCAGCCCACATTTTTACTTTCGTCCATATTGATGGACGAAAGTAAAGTCAATGTGAAGGGTGGGCGTTTGGGGGACTGTCTTATGTCATTTTGACGTTCGAAAAGTGCTGATTCTCAGCCTTGTTTGAATAAATGACTTTTGAATGTCTCTGTTGCAAGCCGCGACAGTAATGTACTATCATTTACCAATATGTATTTGTTTTGAAAGCTGTTGTGTCACCCTGTACAGAATTAAACACATAATCCATGCACCACTATCGTTAATCATGCACGCTACATGGAATGCACGCCACGTAATGTCACATTTTATATGCAGATATCATTATTTACTCGACAAATAACTGCTATTAATACATTAACATAATAATCATCTACCGATCTTCTACACCTACAATAATAGAACATAAACTCAAACTCAAAGCATTTATTTCAAATAAACCAATTACAGGCACGTTTGAGTTGACAAGTGGTCGGTCAGTCAGAAAGATGAAGCTAGATGCCCATTCCAAAGCGTAGTAGGTACCTATGGAGAAGAACGGGTAAGAAACTCCACGGACACTCTTTTAAATCATGATATGGTTACAAAATATTGGTTACATCATTCATGTTGAAGTTATACATGTGAGAACGATGCAGAACGTTAAAAGTGTCCGTAACAAAAATAATAAAAATTAAAATTCAAAAATTAAATTAAATTAAAATAAGCCGTGGTAGCTAAGAGATGACCCCACTGACGGCGCCCGTTCACGAACATAACGCATGGATTAGCACCATTCAGCTCAACCATTTTGAAGGGAGCTAAATGATCCAAAACACGCGCCACCGTCAGCGAGACATTAGAGTGAGCATGACACTCTCAGCCGCCAAGGCACATTCAAGTCAATGAAAGACATACCCAGTACCTAAATGGTAGCTTTATAGTCGGTACATAGTACTCACACATGTGCATAGTTACTCCGTCTATAATTTTCCCAGTGCTGGGACACTGGCCTCCTCTCTGTGAGAGGGAGGGGGCCGTAATCCACCACGCGGGTCCAGTGCGGGGTAGATGTCACATGTCTTCGAATTTTTGGTTCTAGGATTTGCCGATTTCCTCACGATGTATTCCTTCACCGTTTTGAGAGGAGTGGTGAGAGCAGTGATAGCCTAGTCGTGTGACCGTCGGACTGCCAAGTCATAGGTCTCGAGTTCGAACCCAAGGCACGCACTTCAGACTTTTCGGATTCATGTGCGTTTTTTAAACAATTCATAATTATTGTATAATTATCACTTGCTTCAAAAAGAAGGAAAACATCGTGAGGAAACTGGTATGGCTGAGAGATATTTCTGGACGGCATGTAAAGCCAAGTCAGAAGCCCATGGGTGGCTTTAAAACTCTGACACCAGGTTAGTCACTAACCACACGAAACGAATGTGATTGGTTACCTCGTTGTTCGCAAGCGCTACTGCTAAACATGAGGTCCTCCTGGGTTCGATTGCCAAGTCGGACAAAGTGCTATTGGGTTTTTCTATCTATCTTAGTGGCAGATTTGCAGTCCAGAGTCCGGATTTGTGTCCAGTGAATGGCAATAGGGCACCCCCTATTACAAGGGACTTAAACATAACTGGCGAAATGTGGGTGTACTACTTAGGTACACCTCTGCCTAACCTCTCGAGGAAACATTGACTATCTTTAAACTACAAAAAGTGGCAATAGTCGACATATTTCCTGCTATCAAATATAGTACCAATACCCTAAAATATAAATTCTTGGCTATGTTTGATATAGTTAATGAAATCGCTGGCGGCGCGCAGCTATTTTATATAATATAAAAATAATTCTAGAACCTTTTGTCAATATGTTACATAATAATGATATTATGTTTCTATGATCTTTTCAATAAGCCTATGAGTATTTATATGATCATACTGAGACTACTATAAGCCAAAACCTTCACTTTATTTGAACTTTGAAAATAGAAGATTCCGACGAATTAGGAGCCTGCTCCCTTTTTTAAGTCGTTTAAAAAATCCTAAAGCAAGTGATATAAATTTAGATTCAATCAATCTACTCAGCCTTTCCCAACTATTTTGGGGTCAGCTTCCGGTCTAATCGGATGCAGTCGAATACCAGTATTTCACATGGAGCAACTGCCTATCTGACCTCCACAACCCAGTTACTGAGTAATACGATAACTTGATTTGTTCCAGAAATCCCCACCGACAAATCCCCACCAGTATTGGTATATATTTTTCCAGAAATCCCCAATATTTAAAAACACTCAGCCAGCCTTTCGGAAAAATAAGTAACAATCCCCACCAGGTGTTGTTGTTTTTAATTATTAATAATACGTTTAATTAGATAAGTAAGTAATTATGTCAATATTTTAAACTTAAACTTTCCTTATAAATTGTTTGCATTGAAACGAAAATCAAAAAAAAATTACAACAATTGACTGGATTCAAACAAAAATTATTTAAACACTATAGGATCACGTAAATTGCGATTGTGAATTTATCTCATGAGTGTACATAAAACATTTGCGACTCCTAGATTATCCAGCCGTCAATTACTTATAAATTACTTATAGCCAAATAAATAGTTACTTCCCTTACTGTCATACCTATATCATAATGAAAAATTGATACTCCTGTATTAACTATCAATTTTCCATAACTAAATAAAATCAACCCAACAAAAGCTGAAGAGTCTACCCTACCCTACCCGAATCAAACAATTGTTCCTACGACGTGCCACTGAAACTTATAACTACCCACATTTGTAGCCAATAAATCCGTAACGTGGTAGCTCCCTAATTAATTAGTTGACGTGATTCATACCCGTAGGTACGTTCGTTTGACTTTATTATCGTATAACTGCGCTAGAGTAGTTTGCAGTAGCTTATTTCTATTAGTATCTACGTATAACTCGCAATATTGTGGTGAAACAGTTTTATTTTGGTGGAAATTAATAGATTTATTCCGAACGATTTGGGTTTAGTATGTTGGTAAAACAAGGTAGGTAAGCACGTCGTTGGTCCCAGCTGTCATTTGTAGATCTTTGACGTCGACTGGTAGCCGACCCCAACATCGTTGGGAAAAGGCTAGGAAAAGATGATGACGATGATGTAGGTAAAACGAGGTATTCGACAAATTACCTATGCAGTGTATCTATGTTCGGCACTATTCGGCAGACGGTTAAACATACGAAAATTGCGGATCCGTGGGGCCGTCTGCTACGGATTTAGGCCCATTATCAAGACCCAGGCCACACGGATTTTTTTAAATGTTGTTTTAAATTTATTTTTCGAAATTCGTCGTTACTCAAACTTCAAACGTCAATAATTTCATTTAAAAATAACAGTTTACGGTTATTAAAAATAACAACTATACTAGCGACCCGCTCCTGCTTCGCACAGTTTTTACGACTTGAGAAAACATCGAGATTTCTTAGTTTTATGTAACTTTAAGATTAACGTATAATACACATAAAGCTTCCGGAATAAATTCTCTAAACGATGGTGAAAACCTCATCAAAATCGGTTGCGTAGTTTAGAAGAACAATATGGACATTCAGACAAACACGAAAAGCAGCATATTTTTTTTATATGTATAGATATAATCTATCAAAACGTAATGTTTCCATCGTAATAACCGAGTCCAGTATCCTCTTACTTTAACTAAAGCTACGATATTATTGGAACTTAAAACTTATGGAAATAAGAATATAAAACTTTCATCGTCCCCTACAAAATTAATGATAAGCTTTAGTAGTTTGTTTGAGGAGCTTTCTCTCTTAAAATTGTCTAAAAACTTGTTGAATAAAAATTGGTTTTATAATGATTATATCTAGCGGTCGAGAACTTAATATTTTGTACTTTGATAATAAGTCCATGTTATTTACATAGAATATCACACTTCTGCTAAATTGTCCAATTAAACCATTTTTATATACTCCATGCTTCCTGGACACTACCGGGAAACATGGAGTATAAGAAATTGTCTTAGAACTCGAGAAAAAATAATGAGGGACAGAGAAAAATGGCGAATACAACAACAGAAAACATCACCTTATCCAAGTTGTAATTCTGATTTCTATTTATTTTTTATTTTAGTTTTTTGTGTATGCCTACTACGCTTATTTTTAGTTTTAGGAACAAACTAATTTGGCCTACATAACTTATTAGTTTGTTTTGTAAACAAGGGTTTAAGCTGAAAACCAGCGCTTAGCAACCCGCTAACATACCTAAGCATAATGCTGACGCTTAAACCATTTGCTTCCGATATTATAGTTTTGAGTATGTATCACTACTACTAGCTGTAATACTGGAGACAATAAACGTTATTCTATTCTTACTTACTATATACTACTATACTTATGATTTCGCTTAATTATAAACAAACGTTATTTTTTTGAATATTACTTAGTTATAGAGCCGATTCGTGGCATGCCTTGCCATAGTTCACTTCTGAAATCTATGGAACCTAAAAATGTCTAATGAAAAACCACAGATTTTCCGATGTTTTCTGCTGCCTAGCCTGTGGGGCTTTAGCGATAAGATATGTATATTATATGCCCCTACTAAAGTATAAGAAAAGTCGAGAAAACGATACGATTTTCTGGAGATGTCGGATGTTTTATTCATCGCCGTTTTCAGCAACACGACGATCCCCAGAATCAAAGAGTATATGTATACGATCATTCCGTTTAATCAACCGAAAAGAACGTGTTTTTTGCGCCAAGAATATATTCATGTTTTATGAAAAAATATTTTACACTTTACAAAAAAATATCTTGACAGGAACAATAAATTAGGTGCTCGAACTTTCACAAGTTTCCTAAAAAAGCCTTCTGTAGCCGTTTCTCCAAATTTTTTTAATACCCATTACGTCTAATTGATGAAGTAGCCTTCCATTTCAGCAGCCAATTTATAATTTACTGGTCTTCATTAAGACCATAACGCAGTGTCGACAGTTTGACGGCTGGAAAATGAGGGGAAAGCTTAACGAGCCAGGAATTAAAAATTACCTTAAGAAGGAAAACAGAGACAATCCAGCAAACTCCACACTTAGTTTTATGCACACAAAGTCACACTTCACACAGTTTAGTTCACTTTTTTAAAGAGTAAGGTAAAACTTTTCTTATTTTATGTTACGGTGGCGTTACATTCCCGCGAAAGTGTATCGCGGCGCTGGGCGGGCGGTACGTCCGCCCTCTGTGGACCGCCGAGTGCGACTGAACTGAAATACTACGGGACGGGAACAAACTATTATTACTACTACAATATATCGCATTTAAAAAATTCGTGTTTTTGTTTTCAGTCTATTGAAATGTTCAATTACAATTCAACGTTAATATTTTATAAATTTGTACCTTAATATTGTTCTGAAAATACACTTGTGAACGATTTGTGATGTTGTTTTCAGCTGCACTGAAATGACATGAAATGAAATTGTTTATTCTGTAAATAGGATATCGGAATCAGTTTTACATATCATATTTAAAAAAACAAAATAGAGATGGGCTCGAAATTTCTTGTCTGACTACCCCTGAAAAGAAACCTGTAAATTTGATAACCTGATATAAAAGTTCAACGACGAATCCTAACATAAATAATATTATATTATAAATGCGACAGTGAGTTTGTTAATTTGTTAATTTGTTTGTTACGCTTTCACGCTTAAACGCTTGAACAGATTTCGATGAAATCTGGCACATGGGTAGACCATAACCTGGGTTAGGCCATAATATACTTTTTATCTCGATATTCTCACGGGTTCGAGACTAACGCGGGTGAAAATGCGGGGTGCAGCTAGTAGTTTATAAAAAAGAAAGGAACAAACTTTTCTTTGAAAATCAATTTGTATAGATTTTCTTTATCGATAAACGTATACCTAATAATTAAAGTTTCTTCTCACAATAATATCGAATGGCCCGATCCTCGCCCTGTAATTTGTTTCTTAACTTTGGACTACCGAATTCGGGCTTTTAACCTTTTTTCTCGAGAAATAAATTGTCATTTTTAGAACGCATATTTTTAGCTTCTTTCTTGTAACGTCTTGCGTGACATCCATTGACATCCCAAGATATTTTAGAAGTTACCCGAGTGGCTTGTTAAATTTTTAATAAGCGTTATTTTCTCAAGTTTTGTGTGATACTATAATTTTATTTATAAATGAATATTATTTCCATGAGTTTGGTAAGTATTTGTGTCGCCATTAAAATATATCACGAAGAAAACGTCGCGGTCACGTCGTCCTGTGAAAATGTGTTAACGAGAAAATAAATTTGCATTTTTTGCTACAAATTTTACTGGAGAAGAAACTCGATGAATAATGTGTCTCGAGGTTAATTAGCTTTAACATCAAGTGCCTGTAACAAGCGTGAGACAACTTGGTAAAAAGTTGGGGCGCGGGATTTTTTTAACTTTGCCTCATAAATTTGGTTCCAAGTTGTTATTCAAATAGGGTGGGGCACAAACAAAAGTAACCGTTTAGGCCGCAGGAGCATACCAAATGAGTTATTTTACAAGCAAACAACGGTCAGGGTCTCCATGCATGATTTATTTAAATTGTTGTCACCAACAAAGCGCTGGGCTGCGAGGCACGTGCTTGTGTCGTAACATATTGCTGATGTTTGGAACTTTGCATTCTTAAGGCTTCACCTAAAACCGTACAAGACTTGGTAAATTGTACGTAGTCGCCTTGGTAATTTCGTAAGCGACTAAGCGTCTGAGTCCATTTTATAGCCGTATTTGTTTATTTTATGGACCATTACGTATTATTGACTACGTTTATACGTTTTAAGATTCACTCAGAATAATTGCTAGATTTTAGGGCAACAGACACTTTATTGTGATTTTAGTTAAGTTAGTGAGTCACTTCGTTGAGTTATGTTTAAGTAAATAGGATCTCTCAAAAGGGAACATGAAAGTGAGAAACAAAAATATGCGATGAGCAGAAATTCAAATGGATCATCGTACGTAAACATTGTAAAAGTAATTGAGATTGTTATATTTGCATATCTTAAAAGGCAAATTATTCCCTTACGACCGCTTACCGTACATACATAATATCATGCATACATTTAAGACTAAGGAGTGCGAAACTCCACAGAGATGATACACGGGCTTATGTAATTATCATAATAACATTAAAGAACACTTAAATAATAATTAAAGGTGTACAAATGTTTGTGTAGGTTCCTATATTTTTATTTTATGTGGTTTTTTACATCATAACATAACATCACGACTGTAATCCTCGAAGGAATATGCAGAAGTGTACCTATAGGTCACCCACATTTTGCCAGTTTTGTTTAAGAGCGTTTATTATGAAAGTGGGCAACGTCGCAAATACCTGTCAAATATTTCGCTGTTTTAATTAATTTGGCAATATTACTGTATGGAAATATGAAATGTGGCCAACTAGCGAACTAGAATATTAATAATGAATTCCAATTGTAACACTGAATTAGATGTTGTAACCATTTTAGGTATATAAAAAGTTTATTTAGTTTTAGATGTAAAAAAAGCATTTGGAAACTTTCCAAATGCTTTTTTTACATCTAAAACTAAATATTCGGTGTTACGATATTAATTATTGCATTTCATTATCAATATTTTAGTTCACTAGTTAGCCATATTTCTTAGACAGCTATTTGCGACGTTGCCATTTTTTAGGATAAGCTCTTAAGTCCGATGTAATACGGGGCGAGCCTATTGCCATCAACCGGGCACAAATCCAGACTCCGGCCTGCTGCTGAGAAATTCCTAATGGGAAAAGCGAATAACACTTAACCCGACCTGAGAATCGAACCCAGGACCAGGATGTTCACCCTACTTCTGCGAAGCAGTAATGCTCGCGAAGGAGGTGACGGAGCGCGTGAGGGAGAGGCAAAAGTCGCACCCTTACGCCCCTTGCCGCCGCAGGAGACGCCCTGGGCGTCGGGAATCGCAGGCCGATTCCCGGCCACCGCAGGCGCGGGCTTGCGGACAGTGAGCAATGGGTAGCTCGTCGTCCGATAAGGACCAGGCCCGGTTCGACGGTGCGTTGTGTTCCACGCGCGCCTCAAAGAGATGTCAGCACCAACTGACGGGGTCCGCCAGGACCGATGCCTGCCGGAGTCGCGGGAAAGTCCGAAAGGGATACCGTGGCCCCTGGCAATGCACAGGCAACTGAAGGAACACGGGTGGGTTTTAGTCAGTAAGAGTCTGACACGCCCTCTCGCTCCGCCCAGAGCGGGAGAAGTTATTTGATGTTAGTTTTTAAATGTGTTCCTTGCAAACGGCAGGTATTATGCCAAATAAACATGTTTCTTTATTTCTTTCAGATACCGGGAGACAAGAGTACATAACTCGAGTGATGCTGACGTCAGACCAACTGAGCTGATAGAAAAGGTGTTATGTGCTACATATGCAGTTGCGTCGCATGGATTCTAGACCTTATACAAAGGTAGCACACACTATACTCGTAAAATCAACTATACTATAATAATTTATTTGCATTGTGGTAGGTAGTGGTACAAATGGCCCAGTCGCAAAAGGGCAAACGTCACAAACGCGCATGAAACGACAGCATTCGTTTTGACTAGAATGTGTATGTGTTGTGTGTGTGTGTGTATGTGTTTATGATGCTAAAATACTAAGGAAAAGAAATAAACACCACATAGTAAACGTACCCATAGCTAGGACAGAATTTGCCAGCAGGCAATATAAAAACCGCTCAGCTTTTTTATACAATAAAATTAATAAAGTAATATATATTTATGATAAAAAAAAATATGAATGTAAAGAAAAGCTAATAATATGGCTTCACAGTTTAAATTATGATGATACAGAGTTACTTTTGCAGCGTGTGACTTAATAATAAATATTATTAGAGTGATGTTATATTTGCTTGTTTAGTCACTCATGTTCACTCAAAATCTTTCTCTCTCACACACACACACACATACACAAACACACCGTCACACACCCCCACACAAAGACACACACACGCTCTCGTATTTAAAATTGATCGTAATTTTAATTTAATTTTGTTTTTATTTTATCCTTTCTTTGTTATATTTTGTATACCTGTTTATACTCGTACGTCTATAATGTAAGGGAAGAGCGGAGCCTTCAACTACAGGTATTTTCTATGCTTAAATGGAGACTCCTCGACATGCAATGTACACCAAATGGTTATATGAAATAAACTTATTTTATTTTTTATTTTTTTATGTGTGTTTGCACTGAAATATATTTATGTAATCTCATTTTAACCCAGTCAATAACAATATCAAACATGGCAAACGCGCATGTAACTACGATTTTTTTATATGTTGTTAGGCCCCCTGAGAGTAGTTTATACCCAAGTTTGCAACCCTGATACTCTTGTGCTACTCCCATGATGCTCGAAAAACTGCTAAATTCTGGCACTTCTTCCAATTTTTTTGAAAAATGTACTATATGGATACGATTATTATGATTATTGACAGGGTTATTATTTCACTGCAAACACACATTCTAGTCAAAACTAATATTCTCTAAAAAAACAAACCTAGATAAACCGAGTTATTTGTGAGTCTGACCTTGAGAACTCCGCACTGCCGTTTATTAAGATAGAAAAACTTAACACTTTTTAGCCTTACTGTAAGAGTAACAGAAACTAATTATGTTGAACGTGCACTGAAATTAAAATTAACAAACAAAAGTACGCGTTCAAGCGACAATTTTAGCAGTAAGTGCCTCACTATTCGTTTCCACAGCATTTTTTATTTTGAACTCAACACAAAAGGTGCATAATAGATAGGTTCTATCAAAACTCAATTTGTCCTTTCCATCGTCATATGAAGCAATTGGAATGGTTTTTATTTCTAAAAACGCTTGTCTATATAATCTATAATTATTATGTTTACATAGAAAAGCATTTTAGGTACAATAAAACACGTAGGTAACTAGAACTGGCTAAAAGTCACAAAATGAAGTATCAAAAATCTCGGAAACACAAACAAGCCCAAAGGTCCCTTTCAGGTAGTTAGCGGTCTTAATATTAGTATAATTACTGAGGCCCTGGGGGTCCCAGGGCGGAATAAGGACGGTCCCTGAAGGACCCTTTTCACGTATTTCAAGAGGTCGTTGTCTCATTTCCACGGGGAAGTTGGCAAAAGTCGTACGACTTTCGGCACGTCTGCTGCATAAGAAATTGACCTCGGAAAAAGTTTTCCTCTTGGTAAGACTGGTTGTCAGACTTGTTGGGCTTCTCAATACCCATAACGACTGTGAAAGGTCTAAGAATGATAGCCGGGACCAACGGCTCACATTTCAGCCTTTTTCTAACTGTATCGTTACTTAGCACCGTCTGATGATGATCAAATTTCAGCCTTGTGCCGTTCACAAATGATCATCGACTTCACTGCGACCTTCATTATGTACCATCAAAGAAATTCATAACTAGTCTTAGTATATCTATTCATAACTTCTCATAGTAGACTATTCTTGCTAGTCCTTACGGTGGTTAGTTATGAATTTCTTAAAGGACTATTCTTGCTGCCTCAACGAGATGTCAGCACCAATTGACGGGGTCCGTAAGGGCCAATGCCTGCTAGGGTTGCGAGTTTGTCCGAAAGGGATATCGCGGCCCCGGCACTCAGGCAACGGAAGTAACACGGGTGGGTTTTAGTCAGTAAAAGTCTGACCCGGTCCGCCCAGAGCGGGAGAAGTTATTTGATAATTTCCCACCCTCAAAAAAAAAAAAGAAGACTATTCTTGCTTGCAGCGCAGCTATAGAACCGGGCCGGTAACAGATGTGGTCCAGATGTGGTCATCGTGTTCGCGGGGTTTTGATTACAAACTGGTTAGTTAAGACCTTCTTTGATGGTACATCGTTTTCTGCTACACTCTGCGACGTTAGTATACACAATGATTTACAACAGCTGTTTATTATACCTGCATTTCTATATCAAACCATCAGTAGTTACGTTATTATTTCTCAGGGTTTGTGTTTGAATCTTTTTAAAATCGTTTAAAGAATTAAATTGCCATTAGAGATGAGGAAAAATACTTCCAAAGATCAAGCATAAACGGAATAGAAAAGATAATCCTAGTATACCTAATCTTTTTGGCATTTTCAAAGGTAACGGAAACCTTGGCAAATGAAAATTTGACTGTTGCGTGGCTTAACTATAAGAACAGGAAAAAACCGACAAAGAGCGTGTCGGACCACGCATAATGAAGGGTTCCGTAGTTGGGATGAATTCATCCCAAGGACAAACTTAGCATTGTAGTTGAAAAACATGTTCTCCCAAGTGCAAATGCTACTTTGTACGCACGATATTGGGAGATTTACCATGTTATTTTAAGACCATAGATTTCTTATAAGTTTTCTTGTAATCTATAAATATAAAACTATTATCTGTACTATTTTCGAAATTTTAGGGTCAGTAGTTTCACAGGTAAGGGGGGAATGGTAAATCTCTTTCGGTTATTTTCTATATCTTTATATGTATTTATTGTAAAATTATTAAAAAAGTTTTTTTTCTGTTATCTGTTTCACCCCGTCTTTTTTTTTTGTTACATTTCGTGATTGGATCACAGAAATTGATATGTGTACCAAATTTCAACTTAATTGGCCCATTACATTCGGAGAAAATTGGCTGTGACAGACGGACAGAAAGACACACGAGTGATCCTATATAGGTTCCGTTTTTTCCTTTTGAATTATGGAACCCTAAAAATACTTTTAAATAAAATTTGTCTTATTAAAATCTAATTGTTACTCGTTATTTAAATTGCTGTATGTATCCAGCTCCTGTAATAAAATTAAAGAAGTGTGGGCAGGTACTAACCAAATCTCCGATTAGTGAATTGGCTTCTCCAAGTCAAGCTTCGGGCAGACTAGACGCGACACCGGTAATTGTTCTACCGGGAAGTTTTCTTAGAATTTTTTTTGTTAGAGTCGCGGCGCGCTTGTCTGTACGTGGCTTCATGTGGGCAAGATCGGATGATCAAAATAGCAGCAAATGAGAACACAGTGTGTTAGGGACATAGACGCATAACCTACCATGGATTTAGTAAATGATTCTGGTAAAAAAAACAGCTGTTTCCTAGAAAAGTAGCGATTGAATTGGCTTTTAGAAACCGGAGGAGACAGGAACAGTACTGACAAAGGCTGCAACAGCCGTGCAGCTAACTAGCCTATACACCGTCAGCAGTGCATGACGCTCAGATGACGTCAGACTGCGTTTGCCAATACTCTTGCTCGGCATCTATGAGCATAATCCATCCATTCACAAAAGGCCTGTGGCAATCAATAGTCAGTTCGTTGTTGGTTGGTAATGATTGGTAAGGCATTCATTATTGCTGGCTTTTCACTGGCACTGCTTTGATAAGCACGTATAACGTGCTAAAGAAGCATATTGTAACCGTAGTTACAATTTGTCTGCCTAAATGCTAGCTCATAAGCTACACGTATGCTTCTTTAAAATAAAATATAAAATTTGTAAAACATTAAAAAAAAGTAACTATGAAGTTTCTTGCTAATTTTCTCCATACGAAACTACCATTTGAAGGGGTGACTAGAATAAATTTATTTTTTTGTGTAAATTTTGATGTTCAAAACTGTCTTTTTATAGCCGACTTGAAATAAATGATTTAACAACACATCAGCTCAAGTGTTGTGTTAAAGTCGAAATCTAGTCAAAGTCATTTATTTCAAGTACGCTATAAAAAAAAACCATTTGCGTTGAGGCGAAGAAGGCAATGCGTTCTGTTTTTTTCTTAGATGTGTTTACAAATGCTTCTTCATGTCAACACTTGCACGGGTGTTGTGCTCAAGAAGCTTTTGGGCAGACAATCGTAGGTACGAGCTACGTCAATCTGCCTAGCGTTTTCCCAACTATCGGGGTCGGCTTCCAGTCTAACCAGATGCAACTGAGTGAATACCAGTCTTTTACATGGACTGCGACTGCCTCTCGGCCCTCCACAACCCAGTAACTGGGTTACCCGATACCTCTTGGTACCTACCCGTAACGACTGACAAAGATCTACGAATGACAGTCGAGACCAACGGCTCAACGTAGTTTCTCGAGGGGTCTCGATATGTAATGGGTGGTCACCCATCTTCAAACGAGCCGCAGCTAGCGTAGCTTACCCTTCGATTGACTGGTGCGGCTGTTATCATCTAGCCACGAGCCACTCAGGTATGAGTTTCGTATGCTTGTTTATCATTTTGATGAATAGTTAATTGGCTCAGACGCGAACAATCGCAACAAAGGTGACCTTGGCATACCCGTATTAAGCCGAGGTGGATCAAGCAGTAATCCTATACAAGTGGGTTTGTCAGGTGATTTGGCTCACACTGCACGCGGCGGTTGACGTAGTAACACGTGTAATCCGGGTTCGCAACAAGTCAATCGTCATCCTGAGGATGCCTCGTTGAGAGGAAGAACCCTGTAAGAAACCGACACGTGTGAAACACGTGTCGGTTTCTTACAGGGTTCCTTACGACTCTTTAAGAATAGTTAAGCGAATTAGGTTACTATATACGTATATACGTCGTCTATTGTATTTTACTTTGATGAATATAAAAAACTCAACATTTTAACAATTTATGTAACTCCACCCTCTGGGGTTTCAGCGTCTAAACATAGCCACGAAACGCAAACGTAAAATACGACGTTTACGTAATCGTTGGGCAAACCAGACGTATGAAATTAATCAGTAAACTTAACCGCGCGAGCTAAGTCAAATTGCGTACCACCAACATCCGTACGGCAGCTGTTAGCCAGTAAATTATTAACTTGATGGAATTGTGTGATATCTACTGAATACTTTAAATGAAAATGTATTGTCTGGGAATGTCATAAAGGGCAGACTGTATGTGTGTCGTGGTTAATCGGGATAAAAGCCGATTGTTTTTCAAATAAGCGGATTAATGTTTTAGATAATATCATTTTTCGCAGATGTCATTACCATTACATTTATTTTATGGTAATGACATGTGCGAAAAAGTCTTTTTTATTTTAAGTGTAAAAACCGTGATTAATAATAACATCAAAGTATGTTATAAAATAAATAATACATATTCATGAATATTTTTATGAAATGTGTTCCGAAGAAAATATAAGAGCTACAGAATTATGGTTTACTAGCTTCCCTCTGCGGTTTCGCCCTAGTGATATCTTTATAAATTATAGTCTATATTACTCAGTGATAATATAGCATTATACTGGTAAAAGTTTAAATCGATCTTTTAGTTTTTAAGTCTATTCATTACAAACAATAATACACATCTTTTTTTCTCTTTATAATTTATATTAGTGTAGACTACACTCCATTATGAAAATGGTCATTGTGCAATTTAACTATATGGCCACAACAACAAAGTGTCACAAAAAACAACGCGATCAGCACATCTAAACTACGTTCAAGAGCTGTCAGTGTCAATATTCCCAATGATGACACTGACAGCTCTTGAACGCAGTTTAGACGTGCTGATAGCGTTCAGTGTCATTGGTGGAATCCGCCCTAAGTCCCTATTTTCCAGAGAGGTTTTCCTCAACCGACCAACTGTAGTTAAAAAAACAATCTCATTTCTAAAGGAACGGGTTTTCTAAAGAGTATTTTTCCTCTTATCTAAAGATTCCTTAACGCAGTGCAAATAATGTTGTCTCCGGCGTCGGGGCACTGGTTGCAATTTAAGTTCTTCTATATTAATGTAAAAGTTTCAGTCATTTGAAGCAAGCCGCTAAGAAACTGTTAAGTAGGGAAAAGTTTGTTGTTTTTTTTCCTTATTAACGTTGGTGGCTATAAATGTTGTAATGAAACAATTTTCTGTGAGGATACTTCAAGAAATAAAACACTTGTAACAAAATTATATTACTTAAAATTAAAAAGACTTTAGGGGCCTGTTTCACCACCTACGATTAGGTTCTCGTTAACTTACTTGGCTATTCGGACATCGTGAAATATTCGGACATCGTGAAATAGGCCCGATAAGTTACCTACCGCACATTCGCTCTTCAAAAACGGCACAGTGCCACATTATTAAATGACACGTGGAAGTAGGACGGCATGTCGTAATTATCGGGAGCGAAAAAGAGACAAGACGAAGAAACTTTGGCTAATTAGCCAAATTTTGACGTGCCACTTCACGTATACCTACTTATAATATCATCGAAAATGAAGTGCACGAAAAAAAGTCACCTCGGGAAAAAATCGCCCGTACGAACCTGGGCTGAAAGTCTTCATCTATCTTCGATAATTTTGTGTAGAAACCAATTAAGTATTAATTTTTCAGTTACGAATTCTAATTATTCGTTAAGTCCTAAAAGCATAGACACGGAACCTATCATTAGTAGCATTGCAGCACAGCAGTGTAGTAACTTGTCCTCAAATTGCCCCTTAAAAATGTTGCCGTGCTCTGCTACACCACTTTCATACTCCTGAGTGGTCTTTGAGGATTACATGAGAGTGCCCGGCGCATTTTACTCCGTCCACACCACGTCGTGTCTTCTGTACCAGTTTCTTTGACCATGTCGTGTTACATGTCAAGTCCACGCCACCTCTTGTGTGCCTAATTTCATCTGAGTTATTTTTCGGTTTACGGAGTGCATTAAATGAGCGAGTAACTTGATAATATTTTTACTGTGGCTGAAACTATGTACCTATTTGAAGGGCACAGGGAAAAAAGGGGCTCATCGACAATTTATACGAAATCAAACAAATGATCGCACTTGATAGATTTTGAACAGGCCTTTGATATGACATATTCAAAACAAACTAAAAAGGTCCCATTGCTTTGTAATCCTCAATATTAAAAAACACGTCAAGGAATAAAAAGAGCTCATTTCGTATCGAACTAGCTTAAAAGGTGCTCATTGCATCCCAATCGGAGTTAAAAGGAGCACATTTTACGTTTACAAAACAAGAACGCGCCCATACCCCCGCCATCTTGAAATAGATGACATAATGTGACAGATAAAAGTTAATAAATTAGCGTTTAATTCAATTTGTGTTAATTGTTGATGAGCCCCTTCTTTCCCTGTGCCCTTCATTTGCGTCAAGCTGTTGCAGTTGGAACATGTAAGCGGGCACGCCTAGAGGCTCGTTTTTATTTCTGAACTGCTTAAGTGTAGTTTTCAATATTTTTGTTGGCATATTGTCGTGTGCTGGCCGACATTATGAAAAATAATTTAATTTAATGTTTCTTTATTTTGTAATTTTAATTGCTTTCAATAAGAATCAAGTTCTTCTTTCTGAACAGACAGCTGTGCTGCTGATAAGTTTGTTGTTCCACTTCTTCTTCCCAGCTACAGCACTAGGAAGTGATGAAGGACGCGCTTTGGGGGACTGTCTTATGTGATGTTCAAAAAGTGCTGAATCTCAGCCTAATTTGAATAAATTACTTTTGATTTTGATTAAGACGAAACCATGTCTAGGAAAGTAGTCAAGCAATTTATGTGCGTGTCTCAACAACTGAAGAGTTAGGCTGCGCGGACTTTCAATGCGTTTTTGTACGAATTTCACTCGTGCGTACACGTACGAACACGCCCGAAAGATCCCGACCTTTCAAGTACAAAGGGAGCGCGCAGACTGGGTGCGACTTAGTCGTACGTATAGTTCCGACGTTCGAAAACAATCCAAACTTGTTGAGATGTGGTCTATTTGAGACAAACGTATCCAGTGTGTGCACTCTATTCGTACGACCATAGTCGTACGTGTACGCACGAGTGTAATTCGTACGAAAACGCATCCTAAGTGCGCGCGGTCTTATAGTACTGTAAGATAGCTTGTCCACTGAAATGACGCGCCCCACTACCGCATTACGTGTGCGTAAAATATGGTAGTAAGGCGCGTCATTTCAGAGTGGACAAGCTATACGCGGGCATTAATATGACATATAGGTACCCAGTTTCAGTAAAAGTTCGGTTATGTTCAGCATCGTCTGAAACTCGATAATGTACCATATTATACACCCAGTTATTGTACCTCAGTCAATACACCACCAACTCAAAATACAGCATGGATCAGAAAGTTGGGACCCATGCTGATTATGTTTTCTCAATTACGATGTTGGTTGTTCAGTTTTATGGTCTGTACCTACGACACTCTTAAATTTGACCACACCTTTCTGCTACACGCTGTATTACAACTGACGAGGAAAATACAAATTGCTACCGACACAAATCTGGACCGACCTCAGCGAGACTAGAATACTAAAACCTATGAAAATATAACCACCCGACTACCCTCGGGATTTAAATGAATAGTCTTGTAGCACTTTGACGGATTGGGAACATAACTTTAGCAACTACCCTCAGTTCATGGACCGAGACTCGTCGTGGTAGGAATAATGATTTCTTGACATTCACCTGAAAATATAATTATAACCTTTTGCGACTGTTTCTATGGTCTATGCGTTTTTATTGCTGTCTCAGATATCAATAGCAGCTCAGTCGGTCAGTGAGCGTAGATAAAACACAAGCTTTGACAGGAGTGCGAATAGTAATTTCGTCCCGTCTCCTATAAAACCGAACCGCCTCTTTGGTCTAGTGGTTAACCCACCTGTCTCAGACCCAGAGGTCCTGGATTCAATTCCCAGTAGGAGCAAAATTTTCTGCTCGGTTTGGTTGGTAGTTTGTTCTAAGGCTGAGGCTACAT
Organism: Agrochola macilenta; assembly: GCA_916701695.1. Lineage (NCBI taxonomy): Eukaryota > Metazoa > Arthropoda > Insecta > Lepidoptera > Noctuidae > Agrochola > Agrochola macilenta. The sequence continues at coordinate 16,228,212 of OU753562.1, forward strand.
TAGACCGCGTCGCGACCAGCAACACATGAGCGATTAAAACAAATAAATGAATGCTCACGTATATGGCTACACCGTACATCAAATATTACTAGCGATCTTTGATTTCTTTAAGTGATCGGTAGAACATTACTGTAATCATAGCATCGGCTACATTGCATATCAGCGAAATTATTAGGAAATTTCTCAGTTGCACGACTAGTTTAATAATGCTACTAAGAATGCGTGTGGCTACCTAAAGGCTTGTGCAGACCAGCGCGACTTGTCGCGCGATGCGACACGAACAATACAACTTCTTAGAAAACTTCACAGTATAACAAAAACCGGTGTCGCGTCGCGCGACAAGTCGCGCTGATCTGCACAAGCCTTTATGCGTATAGTAAACCGCGATGGATGATTTCATCGCATTCTAAGAAAACGACCGATTCAAATTGAGTCTTTGTTATGACATTACAACTGTACTTGAGAACGTAAAAAACAAATGCTCGCCAGTTATATTAAGTGGCTACATTATTTGAGCGAATTTAAATGAATGAGTGATTTATTTTGCGAGAAGTTCAAAGTTACAGTTTTAGTGGGTGCGCTGTCAAGTGGCTACATAATCACGCTACGGACTGAGGTGCGGGAGACGGGGGACGCTCATGACGCTGCGACATGTTCAAACCAGTTTGTTTTGATCGCTCTTCTAAAGAGGTTTATCTACGGTGGACATTGAGTTGTTTGTATCCGAAATACAAGCACGTCCTGCAATATGGATGGCTAAACATGGACTGACGATGATGGCTAACAACTGCCTACTGTAGTCTCAGCCTAAGTCTGCCTGGCTAGCTGCCACCATCTTATCAAAGACAGTCGCCATAACAACAGGGTTAACAGCATTGTTGTATTTCGGCAGTTATAGGTAAGATAGGTAGTTCCTCTGTGGTTGAGGATTCCGAGTGAAGCTCGCTTCCACCTTCAGCCTGATCATCACTTACAATTTAAACTCATCAGTTATGGTTAAAAAAAACTGTCATTTTCTCTTCATTCATCGTAGGAAGTGGTCATTTGATTTTAGGAGGAAATTTGGAAATCGTCGTTTTCGTTCCAAGTTGAGGATTACTTTCCGACACCGAAATATAATACTGAGGTATACTCTATTATAATTTAAGACACATAACGGATAACACCCTTTCGTTATTTCGATATAAACTTATTGTATTCTATTTACCAATTACATTAAAAATATAATTCTAAAGTGCAGTCATGTCATTAATATTACACAATAACTGTAATTATTTAGCCGTTAATTGTCTACTTATTTATTTGGCGATGATTGCCTCTACCGTTGCATAACAGGCAAATATCTCTATATTTTAAGGACACCCGGTCACCACGGAGAGTGGAACCGGCGAGAGATGTCGTGCGGTGTCCCGCAGGGATCGGTCCTGGGGCCGCATCTGTGGGACATCGGCTACGACTGGGTGCTGCGCGCCGACCTCCCTAGCGGCGTCAGCGTAGTCTGCTACGCTGACGACACGCTGGTCCTGGTGCAGGGGAGGTCGCATGAGGCGGCGGCCGAACTAGCGACACGTTGGGTTGCGACAATCGTCGATAGGATCCGGCAACTGGGACTCGAGGTGGCCTTGCACAAGTCCGAGGCCATGTGTTTCTATGGTCCTCGGAACGCGCCGCTGTCGGGTTCCCAGATAACGGCGGGAGGGGTTCACATCGGTGTCGAGTCGACGATGAAGTACCTGGGACTCGTCCTCGACAGCCGGTGGAACTTCGTGGAGCACTTCCGACGTTTGGCTCCCAAACTGCAGAGGGCTGGGGCTGCTTTGAAGCGGCTTCTGCCCAATCTAGGGGGTCCAAACGCCTCCTGCCGGAGGCTCTACGCGGGGATCGTGCGGTCCATGGCCCTTTACGGGGCACCGGTGTGGGCGCGTTCATTAAGGCTGCGACCAGCCCAGCGATTGAACGCGTCCCAAAGGGTCATGGCCATTAGGCTGGTCAGAGGATACCGCACGGTCTCCCGTGAGGCGGCGAGCCTCCTTGCCGGACTACCGCCATGGGATCTGGAGGCAAAAGTCCTCGCGCACATGTGGGAGTTGCGCGAGGAGGCGAAACGCCGGGGTGTAACTCCGCTGCCGCGAGAAATCACGGCACAGCGGACAGAGCTCCGGCGGGATCTCATGGCGGCATGGAGAGTGCGATTGTCGCAACCCAGCGCTGGGCACGCCACAATTGCGGCGGTAAGGCCCCTCTTTGAGGAGTGGCTAGAGAGGCGCCACGGCGTCCTCACCTTCCGCCTGACGCAGGTCCTCACCGGACACGGTTGTTTCGGGAGGTTCCTGTTCAGGATAAAGCGGGAGGAAACGCCCGGGTGTTACCATTGTGTGGATCGCCCGGAGGACACGGTGGAGCATACGGTGGAGGTCTGCCCGGCTTGGGCGGGGCACCGCCGTGTCCTCACGGAGGCGATCGGCAGCGGCGATCTCTCGCGTCCGGCCCTGGTTCAGGCCATGGTCCGGAGCGAGAGTGCATGGGAAGCCGTCACTTCCTTCTGCGAAGCAGTAATGCTCGCGAAGGAGGAGGCGGAGCGCGCGAGGGAAATGCAAGATGCGCGCCCTCGCGCCCCTAGTCGCCGCAGGAGACGCCCCGGGCGTCGGGAGTCGCGAGCCGACTTCCGGCCACCGTAGGCGCGGGCTTGCGGACGGTGGGCAATGGGTAGCTCGCCGTCCGATTAGGACCAGGCCCGGGTCGACGGCGCGTTGTGTTCCACGCGCGCCTCAAAGAGATGTCAGCACCAACTGACGGGGTCCGTAAGGGCCAATGCCTGCCAGGGTTGCGAGTTGGTCCGAAAGGGATATCGCGGCCCCGGCACACAGGCAACGGAAGGAACACGGGTGGGTTTTAGTCAGTAAAAGTCTGACACTCCCTCTCGCTCCGCCCAGAGCGGGAGGAGTCATTTGATGATTTCCCACCCAAAAAAAAAAAAAAAAAGGATTCAAATTTTGACCGACCAGTGTAAATTGAACAGTTTTTAATGTTTTAAATTATAAATTAATGTAGGCTCTTCCCGAAACCCTGAACAAACCGACTTGTTCCTGTACTGCATAACATACGTGTGTATTGCATAACATACGATCAATCATAACCTGTTTCATTTTGACAGTTCAACAAAATTCATTGCGTTATTTACGTTGTTGATCAGACAAAGTTTTCGAACATATGAAGCAATGGATTAGCGATTTCCTTCAAAAAAAAAAAATGGAACGATAATGTGTTACGCAATTAGGGTGCGGAATTATTATTACGTCTCGGACGGAGAAAACATCAAAAAAGGATTTCATAATAATCGTTTTATCGGTCACAATGAAAATTGTGAAGCCTACTAAATTAGGTGGTAAAAGGTACTTTGTTTTCCTGCTGTATAGGTTATCCAGTATGAAATGACGCGCCCCACTACCGCATTTTACGTACACGGCGCCGCGACTAGTACGTTGAATGTGATAGTGGGGCGCGTCATTTCAGACTGGACAAGTTATACTTCAAAATATCAATGGTTTTTTTTTTTTAAGCTTTTCTTGTGAGGTCAAATAGTGGGTTTATGTTAAAAAATCATAAGTTAAATTTGTGTTAGTGTTATAAGCCAGAAAAACTTCAGCTTAGAGGGTTGCGAGTTTGTCCGAAAGGGATATCGTGGCCCCAGCACACAGGCAACAGAAGGAACACGGGTGGGTTTTAGTCAGTAAAACTCTGACACGCCCTCTCGCTCCGCCCAGAGCGGAAGAAGTTATATGATCATATTCACACCCAAAAAAAAATAAAGCACATAATTGTGACAGTAAACTTGCATTACATTTCCCATAAATATGGGACTCGTGCGGCTCGCTAGTCGCTCTCACCGGCGAGAAGCGGGCTCTTGTGTTTGTCAGACCTCACTTTTATAACCAAAACCATCATCAGACGATCAAAGACGGACAAGGCTTTTGACTACTTTGTATTATAAGTGTTTGTATTTCATGTTCGTAGGTAATGTGCGTCTTATTTATGCTGAACTTGCTGCGCCCCGCGGTTTTACCCGCATATGTTTCGATCTCGTGGGAATATCGGGATGAAAGTTATCCTAAGTCCTTCTCCAGGTCATGGTCTACCCATGTGCCAAATTTCATACAAATCCATTCAGCCGTTTTAGCATGAAAGTGTAACAAACAAACGCACTTTCGCATTTATTATTATTATTATTGTATTTAATACGTGAAGCAAAAACTTTGTACCCCTTTTACGAAAATTACGCAAACGGAGGCGAAATTTGGCACAGTTAAAGTTTATATGGAGAAGGAGTGCAGAAAACTAATATTTTTATATGATATACATTAGAAATAAATTAAATTAATAAAAAAAAAAAAATCCACACACGCCACCAGACCACCAGACACCAGATGGCTACCTTAGAATCATGACATTTAAATGAATTATGGTCGAATTTCGACCTCTGGGCGATCACTAGTAATATTAGTTACGATAAACAATTTTTTTTTTATGTTTAATAGTTAATTTATTGTCTCCAGGTTAATCACTTTCGGATTAGCGTGCATCCTCTGCTTCGCCATCTGCTTCGGCCTGATCCTCGCCACAGTTACTGGTATTGCCTATGGGTACAACTACTCCATGGCTGAGTTCATCACATTTACACGTATGTTCCTTTAACTATTGGAAACAGCTACAACAACTCTATTTATAAACGTTGCTGAAGTTATAAAACGTTTCAACGAAAAATTTATGGTTAATTATTGCTTAACTTTAAAGCCAAAATTACATTACGAAATTATAGGGCGCCTTTTTTTTTATTTGAGCATGGGCCTGCCCTTGACCTCGACTTTTTCGTACAAGGGTGCGGGCGGCGAGACCGCCTGGCGGGAGCGTCAGACGCTCGCCTGCGTGAACCATGGGACAAAGAAAAAGTCGCCCTATAATTTTATGGCACTAATTTCGTAATGTAATTTTGGCTTAATAATAAGGGTAAGTTATACTATGAGATTATAGTCTAGGGCAAAACATTTGAGTGAAAAAAAATTCTTAGCCGTATGTGGTTGGTCGGAAAATTTAGCATAAATTATAAGTAAATGAAAAAAATTAAGAGAACTCGGTGAAAGTTCCGGAAGAGGGGTAGGGAAATAGTTGTTTTGGGGGGTGAATAATGATCTTTACGATTTGCGGCTAAGCTACACCTCCTATCGGAAAAACTTAAATGTAAAACTTTTGTGTATGTATACCAATTTCAACATCAAATTTATGGAGAAAAACGAAAACACAATTTTTTCGTTTTAAATTTTTTTCTGCAACAAAAGTGATTCGATTTCGATGACAATCACTGAAAATATAGATTTTTATGTGTGATTTTTATGGGCATAAGCAGATTTTTTTTAAAGTGATTTTTTTTTTTATGAGGTAAAATTTAAAAAATGCCAATTTTCAGACCAAACATTTGGCTAGTTTAAGTCCAAAAATGTGGTTAATTAAGTTATCTTGAAGACGTAGATAGTTTTCCAATTACAAAGACGTAGATGTTATCCAATTAATGCTGTAAATCAAGATGAATGTCGAAGAATCCGAAAATCCGCAAGATTTAGACGAACCTGAAAAATCGCAAGCTACACCAACTCTAACAATGGAAAGAACCCTTCAAAGAAAATTTGATTTAAATAACTTTTATATTTTAATAAAATATTGTATTAGAAATGTGAAAAGATTTTTAAAACGTTTTCATGAGCTGCTGCGTTCATTTCCTGAATGTTTTAAATGTACGGTTATTAAACAATATTTTCAGATTTTTTTTAAATAGTAAAAGTATTATTTAGTAAAGCTTGTATAGTATTTGTTTTACTCTTTTGCATTAATTAAAACCAGCATGTCATAAAAAAAAAATCATAGCATTTAATGAAAAAATTACCTTGAAGAAAAATTTTTTTTTGGTTTTTCTCGCTTTAAACCATATTTTTACATACAAACAAATTTTTTTTTATTTCTTCGTCAAGTTGACGTTTCATCAAACAAAATAAGCACTTGTAAAGTAAAAAATTCGAAAATGAATATTTCTTTACTTCGATAAAAATACCAGACAATATTTTTTCGTGATTTTCATCGAAATCGAATCATTTTTAGTGCAGAAAAAATTAAACCGAAAAGGACGGTTCTTGCGTTTTTCTCCATAAAGACGATATGTTAGAAATTGGTAGCAAAAGTCGAAGATATTTTGATTATCAACAACTTTAATGTTTAACTTTATCCGATAAGAGGTTAGCCGCAAATCGTAAAAATCATTATTCACCCCCAAAACGACTATTTCCCTACCCTTCTTCCGGAACTTTCACCGAGTTTTCTTAATTTTTTAATGTTTACTTATAATTTATGCAAAATTTTCTGACCAACCACATACGTACTGCTAAGAATTTTTCTTCAATTCGGGTTTTCAAAATCGGTTTGGTTCTGGACTATTAATGATATCTTAAATTAAAGTTACATTAAAATGACAATCTTTATCTGCCGTTTCGTGGCAGATAGTTTGCCATTTTAATTTTTAAAGATATCGCTCTAAAATACGTACGTATTCAACAAACTTTTTAGAATCAATTTATAAAGAGTTTACTTTAAATTAAACCGTTTTATTTTTAAACAGGCTCGCTTTAAATAGCTCCTATTTTCATATCATTACTATTTAGGGACAGACTATATAGTCGCGCATTGAAACTGCAAATTGATTGCAAATAGAGCTGTATCTGCAATTCTGTATTCAATTTTCACGACCACGTTTTCGTTAAATAGCTTTTCGGGTTGCCATTCTGTTTACTTTATATTTAATTTTAACAAATCACCCTGCCCTAAAAAGATTTATACTTATAGACTGTCTGTTTCAGTTAAACCCCTTGGTTATTTGATAAAACGCACCTAAAATAGTCCGCTTAGCCGGTACGGCCCATATCTTCTCACAGAGTAGTAGCGAGTAGGGCCGGCGTAGTAGCGAGAACAGAGTAGTCTTTTTCTTCTTCTTTTCGTGTGGTATCGTGATTAACCTGGTGTCAGAGTTTTAAAGCCGCCCATGGGCCTCTGACTTGACTTGGCCGAGTAATGTTGTGTAATCAAAATAGTCAAATAAGGTTCTACCCAGCTACAGCACTGTGTAATAGTTCTGTTCTCCCCCTCAGGGTCCGACGTGACAGTATTCATGCGACGCGGACAGTTTTACGACAAACCGAGTCTTAACACGTTTAGGAGAAGTGGTGGCGCGGAGGATAGTAAGTATTTCATCTCTTTTATCAACTTCTTCCTGTGCTCTTCTGGTAAAAATAGCACCTTGAATCTTTGGTGAGGTTTCTGCACGTTCTTAAAACAGTACTTACCTACTTGGAAGTTATTTCCACCATCCTTTTGTAAACAAATGTGCACCATCGTCGACCGCAGCACTGCTAATTATCAGGCGAGGTAGACGTCAACAAATATAAAAACATCCTAAATCTAGGTGGTACATTTAATTTCATTTTGAATGAATATTCGGCAAATGCAAAGCAGAGGTATTGTTGTAAATGGGTAGCTAAATAGACCAATATCCCTCCCTGACCGTTAAGGCGACGTTAACAGACTTTTAATGATTTTGTCTAAACGAGTAGTTTTAATGATTTGAAAAACAATATAATGAAAGTTTTAGATTATTAAATAGTGAAATTAATTTGTAAAGTTATATCTAACGCGGATAAAAAACTGAGAATCACGCAACATCTTTCAAGCGTGTTTTTCTGAAACTTTCACCATTTTAAAGTTAATTTAATTATTGATCTTTTAGTATACGTGTTTTATGAAAATACATTTTGTTTTGTGTATAATAAATGAATAATGCGTCTAATTTGGAACAGCGCTCCTTGGTGGGCGAGTCCTATTACTGGCTGGGCGTACGACACGTTGCGTGAGCTCAGTATAGAACACGCAAGCTAACCACTCAAGGTCACTGGCATATATCTGCGTCTTAATGCATGCATTTTTTCCAATATTCAACTTTTTATCAGCACAACTTTTTTATATCTTAACCATAACTGCTTCTTCTAGTGTTCGCTACAAACGCCTCGACTGACTACGAAGACCCGAAGCCACCAGCGGAGACCAAGCCACTGGCTGACACGTGGTTGAAGACACAGGACACGAGGAAGTATGCCGAGATCCTGACCAGGTACAATCCACCCAAGAACGTGGAGGTTCAAGAGTCTGAAGTGCAAGTACCCAGCGCTGGTCGAGGTGTCCCGCCTGTTCAGGTCAGAGCAAGCTTCTGCTTATGTTTATATCTTTATGGCGACTGTGCTGGAGTAGCCCGCGAAAAACAAACTTTCTTACTTTTTTTTGCACTTTGCAGGTCAGTGTCAGGTTGAATGTTGATTAGAATATATTTCGCGACCGGTACAAATGATGTATTTATAGAATTAGAATAATTAAAATCATCAATACAATTCCCAAGTTCATATTAGTTATTATTATTGAATGAAAATTTCATCAAATCATGACATATGAGGCCAATTCTAACTTAAAACGCAGATACGAGTATGCCAGTGACCTTGAGTGGTTAGCTTGCGTGTTCTGTACTGAGCTCACGCAACGCGTCGTACGTCCAGCCAGTCTGTCGGACTCGCCCAATAAGGAACGCTATCCCAAATTAGACGCATTATTAATTTATAATACATAAAACAAACGGTATTTTAATAAAACTTGTATACCAAAAGATCAATAATTAAATTATGATTGTTTAAAAAGATAAAGTTTTCAGAAAAATACGATTGATAGATTTTGCGTGATTCTCAGTTTTTTATCCGCGTTAGACATAACTTTACAAATTAATTTCACTATGTAATATAAACATGATCTTAAATATTCATGTAATAAGTTATTAAAAAAATGCTCTAATTTAATACATATTTTTTCCAAATCATTAACACTACTCGTTTAGACGTGATCTTCAGTATAAAATCATTAAAAATCGGTTATCGTCGCTTTAAGGAGTTGTACTTATTCTTATGATTAAAATCCTGTATATACCTACGTAGGTATTTGTTACGGTCACGAATCAAATTCAAATCAACATAATACCTAACACTGACCTGTAAATCGCAAAAGAACTAAAGAAAATTTGACTTTCGCGGACTGGCTTATTAAGCATTTTTACTGCGCCCGTTATCAATTTATAAGATGAAGTAAGATGTTTAATGCTGGTACGGAGAACTAGAATGACAAATTCACACAATTTTACATTTATCTTTCTGAACGCGATGTCCTCTTAGATAGTATGACGTGTGACTTGCGTAGACGCACTATCACAATCCTAGCTTACAGCGAATGCTATAAAAATCTTCTATCTTTACTTGTACATTTTAATTGAAACTTTTACCTGATACATTTCAGGTACCACCTAGAGAATTTCATTTAAGCCCTACACCGAAAGCTCCAAAAATATCAATAATGCCCAACCCTCTTATGCCCACTGTGTCCTGGCGAAGCGGTTCCTCAAAAATCATGATGAGGAACTTCCAACCTTTGCAAGACCACACTATAATTAGCAAACTCATTGGGAGGCCAGAAACCTTGTTTCCCACCCGCAGTACGGCACCACAGTCGATATCCATCATCAATCATATGGAACGGGCGGAGGAGAATCATCCAGACATCCATGAAAAGTAAGGATAAATTCTAAAAAGTATACGGCAAAATTTCTAGAATCTAGAAAATACTCTATGCTGCTGAGATCTCAATTTTGAAAAGATTAAGAAATTTGACAATGAAAATCCAGCTGCAAAACTGCATCGCGCATCTGAGCATCGTGTTGTGAATTTACCCCGGTAGCACACCTCCGCCGCGAGTTGAATTCGCCGCGATTAGAATAGGGATGATGACTAAATTTTTTTTTTTTTGTCCGTGTAAATAAAAAATACTTGTCCAATATTTTTTTATAATCTCAAGATTATAAAAAAATATTGGACAAGTATTTTTTCTTTTTTTACGTAATCGGAAGATTACGGCGATACATTGAGGTAAAATGTGCCATGACGTCACGAGTATGTAGATTTTATACGTACTAGTGACGTAGCGATCCCCACTCCCCAACTTAAAATGCGTTTTATCTAAGTCATTTTTTATTAACATGATAAAGCAAAAAATACGTGTCTAATATTTTTTTATTATCGGACTGACGGACTAATTAGAATTTAATTTTTTTACCCAGGCATCATCCCTGTTGAGTATGTTTTACTCGCGGCGAATTCAACTCGCAGCGACCATTCGCTGTGTTTGACAGTGCTCGCTACGAGTAGCCATTCTGTGCAGCGCGCCGCTTTGTTGAAATTCACGTGTAGAAATCGCTGCGTGTGATCGAGGCTTTATCTGTATTCTGAAACAACTTAGTACCAGTATTTCTACCTACATGGTCAAATTATACTACCATTTTTTTTACCCGACTACGGCGAAGCAAAAGATTTTGACTGGTATGTATGTATACAGTTCATCTGTTACCTCATAACTTCTAAACTACTGATCATAATTTGACAAATGAGGTATTTTTGGAAGCGTTTTGATCGTCTGCTGGCTATATGACGTCACATTTAATTCATGGCCATACATATGGCGACCCCTAGTGGACATAATGTCTTTTTTTTTATTTTTTTTTATTATGCCATTTTGGGTATTAAATTAAAGGGCTTGACGAGCACGTTACAAATATGTACATACAGGGTGGATTTTTGGGATTATTTCGCTAATCCCCATTAACAATCCCCATCAATGGGGAATTCTGAACTTTTAGTCCACAAATACCCATCGGATTAAAAGTATAATACAAACAACATTAAGAATCACGAAGTCTTTATTTCTTAAGGAGATTTTTATAATCAAACAAATTAAAGTAATGGCTAAATCAATAGCCTAAGTGTAAACTATTTCTGTCATGTCTTATTACAACCTAAACTTTACTACAAATATAATCTTTTAGAGATTATAATTTTGTAGGTGTACATGCATGCGACCACGGCTTTACCCCAACTTAGTTGGGTTCGGCTTCCAGTCTAACCGGATGCAGCTGAATATCAGTATTTTACATGAAGCGACTGCCTATCTAACCTCACGGTAATACGATACCACTTGGTAAAACTGGATGTCTGACTTTCGGGCTTCTGACGACCCGTAACGACTGTCAAAAATCCACGAATGACAGCCGGGACCGACTTAACGAGCTTTCCGAGGCACGGAGGAGTCTCTGTATGTTATTCTGATTTAAAAGAGTGTCCGTGGAGTTTCTTCCCCGTTCTTCTCCATAGGAACCTACTACGCGTTGAAATGGGCAACTAGCTTCATATTTCTGACTGACCGACCTCTTGACAATTCAAAAGTATATGTAATTGTTTTATTTGAAATAAATGCTTTGAGTTAGAGTTTGAAAAGATGGCCACGTAACTTTCTAAAAATAGCAAATAAAGAAGAAGGATTTCATGATTAATATTCTTATATTGTTCCTCCAGCTATGTACCGATGCGAGTGTGGAGCTCGAGTGCCCGCGCGGTTATTCCCGACGAGCCCGACGATGTAGATGAGGACAACATTGTGTACAAGCCTGTATAATCCTGTATAAATGAGGGTAATGGACGGATCTTAAACAGTATGATAGTGTTCTATACACTTGGCATATTCTCTTGCGACACATTTAAATAAAATAAAACTAATCATAATTTATTTGTTTGCTTTATATGCCAATGAGGTCACTAGTGTTGATGATGCAAGATCCTGGTTACGATTCTGAAGCCATTTTTAGGGTTCCGTACCTCAAAAGGAAAAAAAACGGAACCCTTATTCACTTCGTTGTCCGTCTGTCAGTCTGTCAAGACCATTTTCTCAGGAGCGCCCGGAGGTATCGAGTTGAAATTAATATTGAAATACGTAGGTCTATGGTCCCTTGAAGCTCTAAAAAAACCAAGCTTCTAAGTCAACGTAATAAAAACAATACGGCCATCTATGCGACATACGAGTATTTTGATATTCGCAAATAAATCTAAACCTACAGGGTACTTCCCGTTGATCTAGGATCTGAAAGAAAATGAAAGTTGACAGGAATCAAGGTCTTTCAGCGCAAGTAAAGGAAAAAGACCAAAAATTTATAATTTTTAGTTTCATAACATAAAAATAAAAAACATTGCGATTACAAACTTACATTTTTGTAGTTGGAGAATTGACGTGACGTATATAATCGATGTATGGGAGAACATGTGTTTCAACTAAAAAGTTAAGTTTATTTTAGGGATAAATTTATCCCAACCACGGAACCTTTCATTGTGCGTGGTCCGACACGCACTTGTTAAGTTTCAAAGCTCAACTGAAGCCCGAATTTGGTGTTATGCCTGGCGCTGACGCTATGTTGCAAGACTCCTTCAACAAACGGCAACAGTGTTGCTAAAAGCATGTTGATTAAAAATACAATATAGACGTCATAATGGATTTCCGCAAGGTCTGTTGCTTTTCACAAAATCGCCAGTTGTTGAACAGGTGTAAATGCACATTTAGAGCTTTATTATACTGAGACACCATGAATTCAAAATTCAAATTCAAAAGTAATTTATTCAAACTAGGCTGAGAATCAGCACTTTTCAAACGTCAAAATTACATAAGACAGTCCCCCAAAACGCCCACCCTTCACCACTTCCTAGTGCATTAGCTGGGAAGAAGAAGTGGCGCAACAAACTCCCCAGCAGCACAGCTGTCTGTTCAGTTAGAAGAACAAAAAAAAAAGATTCTATATGATAGTATTCAAAATAATTTACATTACGCAACACAAAACATAATTTTAATTATAAGCCATATGTTAGCTAGCACACGCCAATATACCAAACAAAATCATCGAGAACTATACTCAGGCCGAAATAAAATAAAAAAAATTACGTAAACAGAACTTAATATCTAAATAAAAAGCCTCCAGGCATAAAGGGCGTGCCCGCTTATACATAGTTAACATATAGTTGTAACTGGAAGTTATAAATGATAAACTAGGACCATCGATGTAAAATAAATAAACAAAGAGTTAATTACTAATAACAATAAATAATATGATCAATTGTCGAGGTCACTAGCTAACCACATTGCAATACAACTCATAAAAAAAACATTGTGATGAGTAGATTTTGTCAACATGGTGGCACAAACATGGACACTGCCAAAAAAACAATGTTTGATTGGTCGTGCAACCAACGGACGCCTGTTGAGAATGCAGATACCCGATACCGATAGACCATAAAGCAGTATTACATTTTGCTGTCAACGCGACCATGGTTGCGCTAGGGTATTAATACCACCACAGAATATGAATACTGATCGCGACGATAGATCGTGGTGGAGTTAAATGAAATGTTAGTGGACTGTATAACATGTATATTAAGACTGATGTTGAGATGGTCTCAACAAATACAGATAGTTCACTCCGCATTTACACAAGTACTGTTAGTTGCTACAAGTACTCGGCGGGGTCGACTAGTTGGGCCAATTCAGGGAGTGTAACGTAGTCAGAAGATCTACGGGTCACAGCAGACTAGCTACTTTTAGCATCGACGATCGACGACTTAGCGGCTTCTTAGAAGCTAAATGCATCGATACAGTCTCAAAATCACCGATCGCCGATGCCAAAAGTACCAAATCTGCTGTGGCCCTAAGAGTTGAGCGAAAGAAGGAGAGGTAACTTCTAGGTGAATATAACTATAGGTAATTAGGACCAGGCCCGGGTCGACGGCGCGTTGTGTTCCACGCGCACCTCAAAGAGATGTCAGCACCAACTGACGGGGTCCGTAAGGGGCAATGCCTGCCAGGGTTGCGAGTTTGTCCGAAAGGGATATCGCGGCCCCGGCACACAGGCAACGGAAGGAACACGGGTGGGTTTTAGTCAGTTAAATGCTGACACGCCCTCCCGCTCCGCCCAGAGCGGGAGAAGATATTTGATAATTTTCCACCGTCAAAAAAAAAAAAAAAAAAAATAGCACTTTGCGACGAAAATTGCTCTTTATTGTGTAGTAGCAAGAGTCGCATTTCATTTAAATGATTTTGCAGAGTGAATCATCTGTATTTATCTGTGGTGATACTTTATTATCTTCGTTAATGTAACCGAATCCATTGATGATCAGCTATTTAGCTATAGGACTCTTTTATGTTATATCTTAAAACTGGTTATGGTCTCGACATTTTAATATTGTTTTCCCAAGAAACGTTTTAAATAGGTCTCATGAGCACATGAGACATTGCAATTTAACTATGGACTTTAAAAGAGGCTGTATCCTCTTAGCTTGTTTCGGTATATCTTCTCAGAATTGTTGGACAGGAAACAGCGATCTCATAGTGTTTGAAATATTATTGACGTGTAAAAGTGTTTGTATAAACCCAGGCACTAAAAGATAAATATCTTTCATCATTGAGGTACAGGTAGCGTAAAAACTGCAGGACAGTTCTGATTTTCTATCTATCTACATTAGCCCGTAATACTCCACTGCTGGGAAAAGGCCTCCCTCTCCTTTATCCGTCCTCTGCCATTGCGGGCCAGTTCCTTCGGTAGGAGTCAAGTTAGTCCCTTCATCTACGTATTGGTCTGCCGCGATGTCTCCTAGCATTTACTACAAAAAATATTTTCCGAGGAATTAATAACATCATAATAAAATCAATTGAACAAAGACTTATCTTGAAAAGATAACACTCGGGTGGTTGTATTGAGGAATCGGTTTTGGGGCTTTATGTCCCCCTTGCCCGAGGGATCTGTCTGTCAACCCCCAAAATTGGAGGTCGGTCATTGGGTACCCCCCCCGTTCTAGGCACTCCCACTTCCTGGTGGAAGTGCTTTACTGCACACCTAGTCGCTGGGGGTTTGCCTCCCCTCAGCATTCTGGAGTGTGTTTCTGGGATGTATCTGTAAGAGCGCCCGAAATGCTTCACGGCGCCCGTGCGACCGTCCCTGACACGTGAGATCCCTAGTTACCTAGGGAAAGCCCAGTAAAGGCTGATCCAGCAACGAGGATGTTGGTTTTATTGAAAAGGTGTCAGTAAGATATTTTCTTTTAATACTAATGCTGTTTCTAAATTATTTCTTCCTTATTTGATTGTCGGCCACACGCTTGCGGCTTCCGTTGTGACGCAGGCGGCGCGGCCGGTTGGCACTCTTGAAGCGTTTTTTATTTTTTTTGAAAATATTCCTGTCTCGTTTTCCTTTTAATTCGCGATAGTTTACATCTTCGGAGTCAGTGTGTTGTATTGATTCTGATTTGTAATCTGTCCTGGCATCATCATCATTATCATAAATACTTTCTGATGTGGTATTTATCTCGGCAGAATCATCATGAACGACAATACCTGAAATCATATAAATGTTTCTATTACCAATTTTTTTTCTATTTATTTATTATAAAATTAAGTCGATTTTCGTGTCTATCTTTGCGACCGGGTTTTGATCATCTAGAGAATTTATTCCGGAATGTATATTAAAAAAAAATGTGTTTATTACATTCTTCTTCTTTTCGTGTGGTTAGTGAATAACCTGGTGTCAGAGTTTTAAAGTCGCCCATGGGCCTCTGACTTGGCTTCACATGCCGTCGAGAAATATCTCTCAGAGGAAGGAAAGAAAGAAGAGGAAGAATATAAAGAAAAATCTATGTTTTGTCAAGTGGTACAAATCGTGAGAAAACTAGTAGTAGTAGTATTTTTTTTTTTAGTATTTCAACTCGCTAGTAGTGAAAATAAAAATCTTACCGCTGCTGTCAGCAGCAGACTGCGGGTCGTTATTATCAGGAACTTTTATCTTAGGATCCTTGCTTTTCGCTTCAGAGAAAATTTCCGACAAGTGAGACCTCAACAGCTTCGGCACTTCGTAACTCAAATAACCAGCTATCATACTCTCTGCCGGTCCAAATATTAGTGTTGGAACTGCGAATATCAGACGTCTGAAACATTACAATTACCAGTAAAGTCAATAAACTAATAACTCCGTCTAGTACTGTAGTCTTGCTCAAAAGCACAGGTATATATTATAAAAATATTTTGACTAAATATTCATTCATAAAAGTCAGCCAGCAATGGATCACCTTCTGTCTCCATCATCAGATCAGCTTTACGACACATGTACATTTCTGTATCCACACATAGCATAAACAAAGTCGCTGTTCGTTTATGTCTGAATAGCGGCTTACATGTTCTACAGGGTGGCATGACATCGACGCGAAAACGGATACCATGGATTCAGTACATGATTCTGAACACCCCTGCGTTGAAATTTTTCGTCGGCTATTTAAGAATCCATGGTAACAGTTTTCGCGTCGATGTCCCTGCCACCCTCTATACTGCACAATGAATTTTGATGTGGTTTCCACCATAATTTAGAGCATTTCCGAATGAATGTATTATATATTATCCTATATCAATAATACACAGAACTTAGATATAAGTAACACAAAAATCGCGTTGTTTTGACATGTCACCATTGCCCTTGCAAATCAGGGGCAGATCGCTAGTTATTATCATATCATTGTCATTAAAACTACCCAATTACAGCAGTAGCTATACAATTAAACTGTTGTGACTCACACAGTGCTGCATGTTCCTTTCTAAACACAACGATGTAAGTAGTGATGGATCGCGAAAACATAGTAATCGGGTCTCTAAAAAATTACCTAACGACACAACTCACTTCATAATAAAGAAAACAAAGGTGATAAGCCAATTACCTTAGCCCTGTAACCTCCAACCTCTTAAATCCAGCACTGTCTCTCTTAGACTTTTTGTCCCCCTGTAACTCACCCATTCGAATGTCCACGGCCATGTCATTCATTTCAATCGCAAAGGTAAATGTATCTGACCATATTGAATTTACCCTCATTTTGCCTCGGATCTATAATAAATAGACACACTCTGTTTAGAAGTAAAGGGCTAGAATTTAAGGAGCTAAACTAAGGAGTGCTCTAGACTTAAAGGGCTCCTGACTCTTTAAAATGAGACTTTTTTTTAAAGAAATGATACAATTTTCGCTGTCTTTTTTATCTCTTTTATCTTTAAATCAAGTATTCTTTAGCGTTGTATTCACAAAGTTCCACGACTCAAGTCCCCTGTAGCTTCTCGAGACGTCGCTGGACAGCGCTAGAAAATAGTCGACATAACGTAGCAATTCAAAAATGTTCTAAAAGTCCCCACACGAAACACTATACTGCATGTATACTGTGTGATAACTCCGTGCCACTAAAGCAGTCAGTATCTGATCCAACCAATCACAAATAGGAGATTTAACCGATTTTATTTGTTCTTATACCGTCTAGGTCTCTTTTATGGTATAAGAACAAAAAATATCGGTACTTGAATGCCTTTTTCCCAACTGCGTTGAAGTCAACAACAAACACTACAAAGTGAAAAATAACTTTAATTTCGGAAGTCGGTGTCTTTGCTTTTGATTTTTCGTTTCTTGCCACCGACTTCCTAAATTAATGTTATTTTTCATTTTGTAGTGTTTTTAGGATGTCGGTATTTCTTTTTTTGTAAAACGTTTTTATTTTTCACTTTTTAGTTGTGGTACCTACCCCACACAAATTCGAATATCACTACCTGCTATGTAAATAAGAGTGACAGGAAGTTATCATCATATCATCCATATACTCGTATACTAAGTTGGAAAAATACGTATTATTGAAGCTTACTCAAAGACTATACAAGTAAAGTTAATAAAATTTATCCAACTTGGGAGCATACCCTTTCATACAAAATAAGAATTTTCAAAATCGGTCCACAATTGACGGAGAAATCGGCGGACATACATTAAAAAAAACATACATACGCGACGAACATATTACCTCCTCCTTTTTGAAAGTCGGTTAAAAAGGGGCTCATATTGAGTGAGGACTGCTTGTTATGGTTTACCTGAAGAGAGCTGAACCGTATCTCATCCGCCATTAAGATACTTTCGATCTTAAATGGTCCACCACAGTGTGCCGAATACATGGTGTCCACGCCAGTCAGTACCATATCCTTTAACGTCATAGATTCACCACCCTTATACTGATTTTCAACCCTGGGTTTTATCTAAAATTATAAAACACCTACATCAATTTTAACATTAATTATAAGGCAAAACATGGCCGACTGTTTCTTTTTATTTAGGGTCCTTCCCCTACTCGTAAAGCGGGGATGTCATTTTTCGTCTTTACCATGGTGTGGGGTGTCGTTGGAAGGTCTTTCAAAAATATTGAGTGTGTGAAAACCATTTTTGGATTCAGGGATCCGTTTGCGAAATATTAAGCTTTAAAGTACTAATTTTTGTTACGAGCCGAAGTCCCCCCCTGCCAGCTTAATGGTTGTTTCTGGATATGTGAAAAAATTCACAGCCGTCGTATATTCTCGTATGTATAACGAAGTTAAAAGGAAAACTATTACAGCTAAGTAGGCTTTACAGGTTAACGAGGAATAATCGACCAACTTACATTATTTTGCAGTTGCAAAAACATGTTCTCCCATACATTCCGTATGACAGAACATGTTTTACAATGTTAAGTTTGTTCTCGGAATCCGACAATCACTTGGACGGTTTTTTTATTTTATTTTGCAGAATATGTTGTGTGCTTTTTGTTGTCTGCGCTAAGAAAATATATTTTCTTTCTTTCTAGTAGGTTTCTTCTACAAGCTAATAACAATTTACCACAATTGGATATTATCGTTTGCTGTAACGATCCCAGAAGTGAACATGTGCCGATGATATCGACAAAGCATAATATTTTGAACACACCTCGCGTAGCGGTACCTACGGTGTAGCCGTGACATCATCGATCGTACGATATATTTGCTACGGCGTAGCAAAAGTGCAATATTTTAATAGGTATAGTCAGGGAAATTAAATGTTAAGCAAATTGACACCCTACGTCAATTTTCCGTGTTAGAGCCATTTCACACAACTGTCGAAGAATTACAGTTGAGAGTGTTGAATGTACGGACACTTTAAGTTAGTAGCTAATTTGCTAAACAATTAATATCCCTGACTTTACCTAATACCTATCTTAGCATAGCAATCCGTTGTTGAACTTTGCCAAAAAATAAATTATTTAAGCATTTTTCGGGTTCCGCAGGTCCGAGTGAAAAACGGAACCCTTATGGTTGTGAGGCTTAAAAGGCTGTGACCGACGGACAGACACTCTGTCCGACGGTCACGGCCAATTTGCTCCGAATCTAATAGACTGATTAAGTTGAAATTGAGTACACATATCAATTTTTGTGACCCAAACACGGACGTGTTTCGTAAATAAATTTATTTTGAATATTTGGGAGACAAATAAAAAAATTAACAAAATGTTTTACACACTGTCCCGTGTGACACACAAATGAAAGGGCTTAGTGTGCTGTGAGGGTCTCAAGTATATCCTAATCCTAACTAATATTATAAATGCGAAAGTGAGTTTGTTTGTTACGCTGTCACGCTAAAACAGCTAAACAGATTTGGATGAAATTTGCACCTGGGTAGACCATAAACTGGATTAGGACATAGGATACATTTGATCCCGATATTCCCACGGTATCAAGACGCAGCTAGTTTTTTTTATTAAATAGTTGTTAAGTTACTTAAGAAAATTTATGAAAATTTACCACCGACTTACTGAGCCTAAAATTTTGAATAAATACAGAAAATAGTTCTATAATATTATAGATCACACGAAAACCTATATGAAGTTTATGGGTTTAAAATAACACGTTAAATCTCCCAATATTGTGCGTACAAACTTACATTTGCAGTTGGAATGTATGGGAGAAAATGTTTTTCAACTACAATGTTGAGTTTGTTCTTGGGATAAATTCATCTCAACTACGGAACCCTTCATTGTGCGTAGTCCGACACACACTTGGCGGGCTTTTGACAATCAGGTAAGTGTTGATCAAGTTGGCGTACACCTACTTACAGATTCAAGTACGGAAGACGTCGCGAATTGTTGGTTGGTATTTGTCCGGTTTGACGGATTCCCATAGTTTTTTAATTGCTTTCATCAATATGTTCCTCAACAAATTATTTTTCGTAACATACCCAGAATAGGGACATGTGTCCTAGACACCATGCTTACCCTTCCTTCATCCCAGTATATATGGTAGTCTTCCATTTCAATAGCTCCCTGGTTCTTTTCAACCGTAATCCTGTTCAGCTTTCTGGTCAAGTCTGTAAAATGCTGTTCAGTTGCCTTAAACACCTCCTCCTGGTTTTCTCTGTAATTAAAGAAAATATACTTATTACATTTCAAATCCTAAAATTAGTGAAAAAAGTTTTGATAGCATTTTTTTTTACTGCCCTACGCTGTCCCACTCCTGGGCAAAGGCCTCCCTCCACTTCTTCCATTGTTCGCGAGCCCGCATCCTCCTTCCAGTTTTGACGGAACCTATCCAGCTCGTCCCGCCATCTCCTACGTGGTCTGCCACGACCACGCCTCACAGCACTTTGACAGCATATAACGATAATAATAAAAGTAAATAATGAAGTTACAACTCATTCACACGGGACCCGTCATTGACGAATACGTCATGACGGATGAACGTTTACATTGCATACGCAAACGAGTTTTTTCGTGATTCGTCAATATAATTATCCTAATAGAAATGTTGACACTTGATTCGTGATTCAGAGTTCAGTCTTAGCCGAGCTCTTCAGCGAATCCGTCACTAATAAATCACAATTCATGTTTTTTGACGAACGTGATTTTTAAAAGACGATACGTGATTCAAGACTTGTCCGTAATTTTTCACGATTCGTCATGCATATGAACACGGGCATTTAAAAAGCATTGCTGCCGTCAAAAAAAAAACACGAATCGACCTCATGTGAACGAGCCCTTTTGGAATAGTGTGAATAATAACCAAAGCTATTTATCAAATTGGTCAAATTCATTGGAGATCCGACCGTAAGTTCGAACCCCACTCAACTGGAATCCTTTTCGTGGGATGACACAGATCTACCCAAAATCAAGAATTTCTTTTTGATCTCATACACACCTCAGACCAACGTAGCCCGCGAAATTCAAATTTTCTTAAGTTTTTTACAATTTTCAGGTCAGTATCATGTTGTATGTTGATCTAAATAAGATTTGCGCCCGTATCAAATGTTTATTTATAGAATTATAATCATAAAAATGATCAATACAACTCTCTAAGTTCATATAATCGCATTGAATGACTATTTCATGAAAGCATAATATTTGGCGATTGTGCTTACTTATGGAGTTGTATTGCTGATTGTAATGGTTATAATTATGTAAAGCCATATTACGGTTACGGTCGCGAATCATATTTTAATCAACATAAAACCTCACACTGACCTGCAAAATGCAAAAAAATAAAGAAAATTTGAATTTCGCGGGCTAAGTTAGCGCATGTTTGTTGCCCCTTAATTGAACAAGGGTCTGCTGACCGAATGCTGACCTCAGAAATTCGCGTTCAAAGCGGAAAACTGGAACACGCCCTCTGTCGGCACGACCGAGCGTTCGTGTTCGCCGAACAAATAGTGAGAAATGAACGCGACGTTATAGGTACTTACCTATATTGCTCAATCGCCTTGCCGAAAAGTGCCGAAGTGTTGACGAAGCTAAACATGGCGGCCTGTAGCTTTGGCAACAACTCCTCAGTTAACAACGGCTTCATCAGTAAATGGGTAAGGCCCAACCCTGCAAGAAATTCGAAGCAAACCATTTAGATAAGCCATCGCGCAAACCAACGGATGTATTCTTGTTCGTCTATGGTGGCCGGTGGTCCACCTTTCCTTAGTTTCGAGCTGCGACAGCTTTTTCTAAACTAAAAGATTGGGGCCACATCCATTTCGATTAGATGCAGCTGCAAATGTTTATCAATACTTTATAGGAAAGAAAGAAATAAGGTAGGTAGCAGTCTCACCTTGCCCTCTATACAGCTGATATGGAGCGATGACAGGCGGTGAATCTTCGCCAGGTCTGTATATCTACGAAACAAATTATATACCATTCATTAGTATACCTATAGTTAATCATTATATTGTTAGTCATCTGCCATTGCCTCCCTTCCGGCTTTCCACTTTACCCAACCCAACTGGGTTTTTTAATAGCCACAAATACGAAGAAATTAAAATACAAACAAGTAATAAAACACAATTACTGCAACCAGAGCTGTTGATCCAAGAAGGAAATTCGCAGCGGTCTGTGGGTTTGCAACTGGATTTTTCTCGTTACAAGAAGACAAAGAGATTAAAATGGTTATTGTTGGTCATCCTTAGAAGATAGACATATGGCCATCGCGGACTTCTTTTGTCGAACTTTTTAAGACATATACTCGTAAATAATCCTCTGGAACATAATTTTTATTTATCTCTCACGGTTTACGCGGCGCACGCCAGTAAAGACCAGTCGGCATTCTTTTTTTCGGACATCTTCAACAATAATCGTCATATTTCAGCCAATTTACACGAAACCTTAATGAACTATACATCAAAATCTTCTTCATGAATCACTCCATCCATTGTTGAAAATCGTTTGAAAATCCGTTCGGTAGTTCTAGAGTTTTGCGCGTTCAGACAAACAGACAGACACGTGGCGGGGGACTTTGTTTTATAATACTCGTATGTAAGGATAAGGATGTAACTTGACAAATACATGCGTCGCCTTCTAGCAGCTGCGGTGTCTAATTTAACAGTTTTTGCCTCGTTTACGTTCATACAAAATGAGATTTAGTAGAGAAAAGTGGTTTTGTTAGAAAACGTCTGCAGCTATGCAACTTACACCTGTTAATATAATGATAATGAATTTGGATTCTTATTCTTCAATAGATTCATATTTACCTCGATAGTGTACGTGCAGTTATAAATTTTGAAGTGATCGTATCCCAGGTTAACTGATTCTCCGTGTAATTTCGTCATTATAAAACCTGATAATGTGCAACTTTCCATTGTTATCCTGAAGAAACAAGGAATGCATAAGCTCATTCATTCATTATAGTTCCCACTTTAGATCGCCTTTGTGGACTACACAACAGCTTTCGATAGTATCACCCATAGCTAGATTTTTAACGCCCTGCAGAATCAAGATATAGACACCACTAACACTAATCTTTTACAAAGTATTTGTAGGAACAGCACTGCAGCGATTAAGATCTGTTCCATGATGGGTCCGTCCTTCCAGATTGAGAAATAAGTTAAGCAGGGCGACCCGCTGTCTCCAAAACTATTCACGGTTCTGCTGGAGCAAGGTTTTCTGGTAACGGGTTGGACCATAGATATAAGAGTTATTTGGACGGAATAGGGCATTATAATTGGCCTTAATAGATCATCTGATCTCCGTTTCGCCGATGATATTGTCGTATTCAGCCTTCCGAGTTGACTCAGATGCTAGACGATCAGCACGGCAAGCCTAGAAGTCAGACTTCAGATGAATATGTCAAAGACCAAGTTGATGACAAACAGCGAGCATCGCAGGTTCACTGTGGCGGGGAGGTTCAATATGTCGTTTATTATCTCTATCTTTGTCAAATAGTGATCTCTCTTTCCAGGCAAGACAAAATATAAGAAGTTCCAAGTCGCACCCAAATTGCCTGGAAGAGCTATTGAACCATGAAAGATCTAATGAAGGGTGATCTTCTTTCCTTCCTCATTGACGAGTGCATACTTCCCATCCTCACATATACAGGGTTATTGGTAAAACACCAACAACCTTTTAAGGGGTCATTGTACTCGTCATTATGAACAACTTTTACTATGGGACCAAACCTGAAGTCACGAATAAAAAATCTGCTGAAAAAAAATATTTATGTTCGCATAACTCGTCAAAATGTAGGGAACAGCTGATCTTTTTTTCGTGATTTCAGGTTTGGTCCCATAGTAAAAGTGGTTCATAATGAGGAATACAATGACCCCTTAAAAGGTTGTTGGTGTTTTACCAATAACTAGTTCTCAAAAATGGTCTTTAACAAATCAGCAGACGTCTACGCTCGAGGTTTGCCAGAGGGTTATGGAACGGAGTAGTCTGGGTATCAAACTATTAGACCGGGTTAGAAAAACGGCCATCCGTTCTATCACAAAGATAACTGGACGTCACTTGGAAAGCTGCCACGCTAAAATGGAATTGAGCTAGACACATCTGCCGCATAAAAGACGACCAATGGGCCAAATATTACGACCCAATGGCAAGCGTCATCGCGGCAGGCTCAGACGGAGATCGCGGGACGAGCTTTACTCCTCTAACAAATACTGGTCCTTAGCAGCTTTAACCCTTAATTACTCGCGCTAAAATACTTACATTATCAGTCGCGCAGAGTCTGATAGACCCCAGTTTTTGATTACTAATATACTGAATTCAAGAAAAATCTGTTTTATTTTACTATAAATAATAACAACAACAAGAAAACTCTAATACTATTTTCTTTCTAATGATAAATAAGTAAAGTAACTCATTAAATATCTTTGTGTATAACTAACTAATTACATTTCTTCCTAGCAATTTCTGCATAAACAGTCAGGTGTTCATTCAACACGTTGTGATGGCACACATGGCACGAAGTTTTAGTTTTTTTGTACTTCGATCTTGGATAAATACGGTATCTGCCTCCTTACTAACTTTGGCCTGTTATATCACAAAAGCGTTGATTCTAGTGATATTGAATATGTTAACTTACATGGAAATTTTACCACCAAATTAGTCGCGTGGGGTTCAACAGACCCCAAATTCACTCTTCTATCTGAACCACACACAATAGCAACACGCCCGCTACTGATTTTTAAAGGTCAGTAACATTTAAGAAGCTAGCCGTAGACGTTAAAGTCTTAGAAATAAGAATGCTTAAATACCGACCGGGGTTTATCAGACCCCGCGCGAGTAATTAAGGGTTAAACATGAACATACAACATGAACATGTGGAAAGAGAGTAGGCAGGCCTGTCCTAGTGAGACATCACAGGCTTTTAATAATTATATTTGTAATAATATGTGAAAAAACTTTTCCGACTTATGATAATCTTCAATTTATAAGCAGCTCCGGATCTAGGGGGTCAAACCGGGCCCCGGGCGCCAAATTCAAGCGAATTTGTCGCCCCCTGTAGCAGACAAGTGCACCACCCAGCACACCGCAACTTTGCAATAAATGAGACGCGCAGCACATATAATCTTTCTATTTCTTTTTTTTAACAACAGTTTTGGCGTCCTTATTGGATTGGCGCATTATCGATCGATAATATTTGATTAATATGTTGTTGCCAACAGACGAATTTTACACCTTTGCGCATCCACCATAAAGGATTTTGCCCCACAGAACAGATAAAACCTCTTTTATCTGTTCTGTGTTTTGCCCCGCCTCAAAATAATCTAGTTCCGGTGTTATATACTCTAAGAGTTCCTGGGCTGTTTATAAGACGAATTAATGATTTCCTTCACTTACGCGACTTTCCCAACCTCTCGAACTTGTTCAAACAGAAAAGGTGATGTCGTGAGTGTATTTTTCCCTTTCGGCGCGTAGACAACATCAGACTTGTTTCGAAGCAGCGTGTAATCAGCATGTATGATCATTTTACTAAGGGATGATTGGATTTTCAGTACGTTGGAAGCCAGGGATAACTGCACATCGGGCAGCAAACAACGAGGCTCCTCTTCGAGGTCTAACTCGCTTAATATTCTGGAAGTAAAGTGTGGTTAGTGTTTTTAAGTTAAAAAGACATAAATTTTATTTATTATTGACGGTCTACTTATAAGTACCACCGCACTTCAGATGACTATAGCGTCAACTGGGACTGCCTCAAACAAAACCTAGATTTTATTTTCTTACAGCCAGTTGCAGAAACGAACTTTAACTTTTGAAGCTGTCATTAAATACATCGATGGTTCTTTGATTAGATTAATGAAATCATTAGCGTTAATGATTCATTACGTAATGTGGCATTAACGTTTGTCTTTGTGCAACTGGGTGTTAGTTAATTAAAAATAAACAATTTACTAAGTATTTACTGTCTGTTTTAAAAGTATCTGATGAAAATGTAAACAAATGGATCAGAAATCGTACCTGTGGATGCCAATTACAAATTGAGTGGGTTTGAATTGGTTATTTGAATAATAAATTCGAATGGTAAATCACCGATGTTTCTTAATTGACGTTATTTTTAGGGTTCCGTAATTCAAAATGAAAAAACGGAACCCTTATAGGATCACTCGTGTGTCTGTTTGTCTGTCTGTCCCTCTGTCACAGCCAATTTACTCCAAATCTAATTGACCGATTCAGGTGAAAGGTACACTCAACGGTACACACACATGTATTTCTGTGACCCAAACACGGACGTATAACGTCAATAAATGAATGTTGAACATGGGGGTCACATTTGGGGGCAAATAAAAAAAATGCAAACTGTGCCGTGTGACATATCAAATGGAAGGGCTTGTTGCAAGGATCACAATCGGTTGGAATATATGGGAGAACATGTTTTGGAACTACAATGTTAAGTTTGTTCTTGGGATAAATTCATCCCAACTACGGAACCCTTCATTGTATGTGATCTGACACGCACTTGGCCGGTTTTTTTTAACATAAATTGGCATCCATCATTTAATGTTTTTCAAACAACAATTGTTGTGAAAAGTGCTGACACATAAAGATAAAACCTTGTAAATACAGATGAAATGTTACTATTTCCCTTTAGTAAGTGATTGCGTAAGAATTTTGCCGAAACAGGGGTTGTTTACACAATCTTCAGATATTTTTAGAACAGATCATACTAACAGTCGGATTTGATTATCAGTGTGGAAGTATCCTGAAGCTAATTTTTCTTTCATTTTCTTGATATACACGTTTAATCCGGGTACGCCAATGGTTTCTTGAAGAGCCTGGAAAAGACGTGAATTATCGAATCTATCTAAACTAACATCCTAATTCTAACTAGGTAATATTACAAATGCGAAAGTGAGTGTTTGTTTGTTACGTTTTCACGCTAAAACGGCTGAACGGATTTAGATGAAATTTGGCACAGGGGTAGACCATGACCTGGAAAAGGACAAAGGATACCTTTTATCCCGATATTCCCAAAAATTAGAGACTAGAGATGGGTCGACGACGTATTTGGCTAGTCCATTAACTAGTTGAATTCGTCAACTAGTTTACGCGTCAACTTGGATAAACTGCTACGAAGTCAACAGCGACGACGGCAGCGAAGTAGGCGGTAGACTAGTCTCCCGCGTGCTGTAGCTGTAGGTACCCATGAATTCGTTAATTAGTTTACGCGTCAACTTAGATAAACTGCGACGAAGTCAACGGCGACGATGGCAGCGAAGTAGGCGGTAGACTAGTCTCCCGCGTGCTTTAGCTGTAGGTACCTATTAATTAAAACTTTCCTTCATACTATTCCAGGTTTAGGATTGGCTGAATACTAAATCACACACTGAACATGAAAAATCAAAACAAGTCGATCAACTGTAAAACAGAAACAAGTACAAACCGGTTTGTCTCGCATCGTTCGACCAGTTCATCGCCTTACTCTTTAGGACAAGCGAAACTACCATAACGCCATCTTTTTCTTCACTTAACAATAATTTAATTCGACCCGTACAAATATTATCTCCCTCCTACTTGATTTAGAGTTCAAAGTTTGCTTGATTATTTTATTTCAACGGATGAATGAATTTGTACTACGTTCTCGCGTTACTAGTTTCAGTGTAGGCGTACGGATTCGACTAGTCGATAACTAGTTCGTTGTCACTATTCGAGACTTATGCTGGTGAAGCCGCGGGACGCAGCAAATTATAAATAAAGAGAAAAGGCACATGGGTAGACCATAACGTAGGCTAGGATACTTTTTATCCCGATATTTCCACGGGATCTAGAATTATACGGGTGAAACCGCTGGGCACAGCTAGTGAGGTATAAAGAGAAAATATATGTTTTTTTGTATGTTTGTTCGTTACGCTTTCATGGCTAAACGGTTAAACCGATTTTGATGAAATTTTGTACGAGGATACTTTGAATCCTGGGGAAGGACAAAGGCTACTTTTTATCGACATAACACGCGGGCGAAGCCGCGGGCGGAAGCTAGTCATTTATATTTATTATAATGTATATGTATAATTTAATGTAATCATGAACTTACTGTAAATATCGCATGTTCTATAGGTTTCCTATAAATCTCCCATTCCTTCCTGAATCTTTTGAGGGACTCTGTAATTTTTTATTTTTTTTTGTTATGAAAATAAATAACTTTTTGGTAATTTAATAGCAAAAAGATTCTTACCACTATTAAAATAATCTTTCATTATCTTCTCAATTGGATCAGTTTCAGCCCTAACCTCACATAGAAAAAAGCTTGCCAATAAAAAAAACAGACAATACATCTCCAACGTTTACTTTTATGTAAATTATTTTGTATTTCAAAACCTTTTACATAAAAATTATCATTGGAAATTAAATTATAAAGTTAATTGAAATGCCTGATTTATGACCAAAAGAAAATGGTTGATAAGAAAACTGAATGATTTGATCAACGAAGGGAGAAATTATAAATCTTTGAAGCAAGTGAAGTTAATATGAAAGAAGTATTTCTAATTTATTTATTTGTTTGTCTCTGTAGTATAGTGTTAGGCTCAAGTGATGATGAAGACGAGACAAAAGAGGGCGACTCTATGAATGAAGGTAGGAATCCTCAAACATTTATAATTCTCCATCTCGCAATGTAGACTATAGTCTATAAAATCACTAGGATCCTTCCATAGATAGGTCTTAGTTATTTTTATGGCATTTAAGTTACATAAGCTTTCTTTTTTTGGATCAATATACTGACTTTGAATATCGTTTGTAAAAATTCACTGCGTCTCATTGTTTGTAATACTTACTTAATGAGATTAAAGGAGTCATTAATTATTTCTGTCCAAAAACATTTTTTTTGAGCAAATAATATACTCGTAACGTTGATGGTCACATGTTTGCTGTCATAGATAGTGCTCATAAAAAAAAACTAGAGACGACGTATATTTAGTAACCTAATCCGCTGAACTATTCTTAAAGAGCCATACATAAGAGTCAGAACCCTGTAAGAAATCGACACGTGTTTCACCTCTCAACGAGGTTTCCTTAGGATGACGATTGACTTGTTACGAACCCGGATACGACGTGTTGCCACGCCAAGCGCTTGACTAGGCGTAGCCTCATTGAGAGGTGAAACACGTGTCGATTTCATACAGAGTTCTGTATGACTCTTTAGGAACAGTTAAGCAGATTAGGTTACTAAATATACGTCGTGTATTGTATTTTATGATGGATTTCCGCAAAGTCACACCTGAGTCAATTAACTATAGTGTTCATTGTCTTTCTCCTCCCAACTTCCTGAAACTTCCGTAGACTACCTCCTTAGACTACCTCCTTAGACTACCTCCTTACTCCTTAGACTACCTTCTTAGACTAACTCCTTAGATTACCTCCTTAGACTACCTCCTTAGACTACCTCCTTAGACTACCTCCTTATACTACCTCCTTATACTACCTCCTTAGACTACCTTAATTATATAAACTCAGTCATTATTTGAATGATTATATAAGACTATTGTTTCTACTATTACCTTATCTTGTTCCCAGAGAATGTTATCGACCGAGACGAAGACGTTGGCAAAGCTGATCCTGATTCCAAAGTTCCGACATCCAACTGCTGGATGAGTCTCAACGCGGCAGAGCACTTCAAGATTTTGGATGAAATTGATGGTGTGTCTTAAATATTTCTTATAGGATATATATATCAGAAAGGCTTCCAGAAAGGTGCTGTCATATTTAAAGGTGTGGTACAGACCGTAAAACTGAACAACTTTCTCCATGGCGGCAACATCGTCATCGCGAAAAAATAATCAACCGTCCCATACATTTGGGTGGAGTAGGTACCAATAGAAGTTTTGTATGGGACACTCGGTAATTTTGTTCGCGACTAACATCCCATGGAGAAAATTGTTCAGTTTGACGGACTGTAGGTATCACACCCTTAAATATGACCACGCCTTTCTGATATATATGTTGTATATATTATGATAATGTAATATCCCTCTGGGTCCCACCACACCATTCGGTTAGCCATGGTAAATCTTCAGTGGCCACCGTTATGGGTTATCATAAACTTAAACGTAATGTGAAAAAGGTCTATAGAAGACTCCCAATTATTTATATGTCTGTCCGATATCTTTGTTATTTACAAAGACATCCCTAGGGCATGCTGACGGTTATCCGGATATTGAAATTATCCGGATAACCGTCGTATTTATTACCCGAATATCATTAGTTTTACTATCCGGATAATACGGATAGTTTTTGTTCCTTTTTATAATTTGTTATAACAAAATCAGCAATAATAAAACATTTTTATATTGTGTTTTAACAAAATAGGTATTCGCAATCGTGGTGTTGTGAATTATATTATGCGATATCTTCAAAAATCCATCTAACGACACATTTTCTAGATTCAGCATAAAAATAATTCAAAAAAGTGCTTTTGCCCAGTGTTCGACTTCAGTTGACGATAGCGATGATGATGACGTGTACGCAGTAATTATCAGCAACAGAGAGAAACTGAAAATTCTGTTACTTTATCAGAGAAAATAAGCAAGAAATCGAAAGGACCATGCCAAATACATCATCGACGTCCGCTCTGGTAATCGCTAAGTACTACGCCATCATCATCGCTGTCATCGACTGAAGTCGATAATTTATAAATCTTCATTGTGAGCTGGTCAATACCAGGTCACAATGAAGATTGAGACACTATTTGCCAAGTACAAATGGCACTCTTTGATAGAGAACCAAGAAATATTCACCTCAGTCAAGCACTAGGAACCACAAATCCTCCAATCAGCGTCGAAGGTGATTAAAAATATTCCTCCACTGCTAACATATTATGTAATAAATTGAGAAAATTTCCAAACGACGCAACATTAGATTGCTTAAGTTGTTTTAGGTGTTATTAGCAAATAACTGACAGCCTCGTTGGTCTAGTGTTTGCAAACGCTACTGCTGAGCATGAGATCCTGGGTTCAATTCCCGGGTCGGGCAAAGTGTTATTGACTTTTCCATCTGGAATTTGTCAGTGGCAGCCTGGAGTCTGGATTTGTGCCCGGTTGATGTCAATAGGCTTGTCCCTACTATAGGTGCACCTTTGCCTAACCCTTCGGTGAATACAAGCTGTTTTAGAACAGACAATCGTAAAATTTATTATTTTACACGGAACTTATGTTTTATATTCCGTTAATGACATAAACAAGGTGGAACAAGGCTGCCAATGATGATAATGAATGAAATAAAATAATTTTATTTGATATTATTATGTACTTACTTATACTTAGTAAGAGTTTCGTTCTTTAGACCTCGCCTATAATTCAGACTGAAATTAATGATGAAACAGTTCCAAACATACTTATCTAATGAAAACAATGAAATAAAATATTACTAACTTGTAAAATTATGTTTGTTTTCATTAAATAAGAGGGCGGATACTGGCGAGACGCACAAGAGCACGTGCCCCTCCAAAACGGTTTAAGTAAATCAAATTGAATCGTCTGAATGTACTGACCTGAATGCATATACATCGAGACATTGCTTCAATGATGAACACTTAAGAAGTACTTACAATTTTTCAGCAGCATTGGCGTATTTACTAAGGTTCAAAGTGGAGCAGAGGTCTGCTAAGCGTACAATGCACTTGCCTAGAGTCGGCAAGAGGAGTTCAGGATAACTTATAATGCTAAAAAGATAGCGCGGTCTAAGGGACCTATGTTTGTTCAAAATAATACTACTAATAATACTATGAACGGTCAAAAGAAAACCGAACCAAACCAATTCGAGGTGGGGTGCAAAAATTATTGAGCTCGCTTTGCTCGCTATTGCAGCCCAGGTTCACTCAATTCTTAAAATTTTACTAACTATGTCGACAAAGTAAGTAGACATTCTGAAACCTTTATCACATGTGTGTAAAATTTTGAAAGTGTTATTATTATGTAACGAATGACCTGAATCGATTAAGTGTTGAGCAATGCGATCTTTCTGGATAACTATTCCTATACTCTGCAATGTGTTCTTTATATCTTGTTTGAAAATTACGACCAGTTTGACCTATGTATATACCATTACAATCACTTTCAAAATTTTACACCTCGTAAAGGTTTCAGAATGTCAGTACTAGAGAGTTTAGAAATTGCTAAAAATGATACAGGGAACTTTACACTGTTGAATGAATTAAATACAACAATTCCAAGGTCACCTTTATTGCGTTTGTTCGCAGCCCCTTATCGCGCTGATAACGATCCTAGCCGAGGTGGGTGGGGCAGTAATCCTATATAAGTGGGGTTGGCGGGCGAATTGACTCACACTGCTCTCGACGCTTGACGTGTTCACACGTCGGGTCCGGGTTCGCAACAAGTTAATAGCCATCCTGAGGATGCCTCGTTGAGAGGTGAAACACGTGTCGATTTCTTACAGGGTTCTTTATGACTCCTTAAGAACGGTTAAGCGGATTAGGTTACTAAATATACGTCGTCTTTTTTTTTTTTTACTGCTTTTTAAATTATTAAATGACATTGAAAAAGAATGAATCCCAAATCATCATAGTGCAATACTAAATGTGGGAGAAAATTCTTAAGTGTCTGGTCCATGTGCCCCTTCCAGAAAGAAATCCTTGTTTCGCCAATAGTAGGTATATTTGAAACTTTTGTAGGTTATTTATTTTATTAAACAAGATTTACCTTTGAACATTTCATCTGACTAGCCTTTTCCCAACTATGTTAACTATGTTGGAGTCGGCTTCCAGTCTTGTTGTTTTAAAAACGTTTTTAGATTTTATTATTCGTTAGTAATATAAGTAAGTATAATTACACAATTATTTGAGAGTTTTTGTAATGAAATGTCGATTGAAAACTGTGTATCCAAAATATCCATATTATCCGGATAATAGAGTTCTGGAAGTATCCGAATTATCGGGATAGTAAAATGGGGCGGATAACTGCATGCCCTAGACATCCCTAATTGTCATTTTTTATCAAAGCCATAGCCGCTGATTATTTATGTATTTATTTATTATTCATTTAAAGAAAAAAAACTTTCCAAACCATACGCCATAAAAACTGCGTAACGTTTTCATTACCTGTTATCAACTAAATAAACATTACTACTTCTCATCGACACTAATGAGTCTTCTCTACTCTTAATTTACAGCCCGCTACGCCAAAGTTCGGGAGCAGGTCCAAGAATCGGTGAAGAAAACTGATTTTGATAACACAATGATTGATGCAAGTATACTTTATGACAAATCAAGTTTTAATTTTCAATACGGGGGGTCACTTTCGGGGGCCAATTTAAAAAAGTTTTGCGAAATATCAAATGAAAGGATTTGTTGTGTTGGTCTCTAATGTATGTTCTTTTATAATTTTAAAATAAATAGTTTTAAAGTTATTTAAGAAAATAGATGATAATATACCTTCCCCCACCCAAAATTATCTCCGAAAGTACCTACTGAGTCGTTGTTTTTTTTTTAAATACAGAAAATAGTCCTTTACTAAATGATTACATGCAAACCTATTAGGAGAAATCAATGGTCTTAATTAAAGTAATATGGAAAATCTCTCAATATTGTGCGTACAAACTTACATTTGCAGTTGGAATGCAAGGGAGAACATGTTTTTCAACTACAATTTTAAGTTTGTTCTTGGGATAAATTATTTGTACTACTTGTTCGGCTTAACAAGGCCAGAATTCAACAGTAGACAGCAGAGAGGGAATAAATTCAGCAATTTCCCTCTATCAAACATGGTAGGTATTGTAGGTAACATAATCATCATCGCACAAAATGATAAAAAGTGAAAAATTTATTCATTAGTGAACCGATCTAACGATCAGTGGCGTAGCTAGGAAAACAAAGGCACTGGTGCAAAAAAAAAAAGGGGCCCTATCTAAACTGCTTAGGATTTATCAAGTAAAAATCTTATCTTATTTTATCTTACATATAATAAAACAGAAGAATTCGGTGTCTATCTATCTGTCTGTCTATCTGTTTGTTTGTTCGCGTGCATCTCCGGAACTTCTGAACAGATTTTCATGTAGTTTTCACAAGTCGACAGAGATTAATTTGGAGCAGAATATAGGCTGTGTTTCATTAAAATCGGATGATGCAAAAAATAAGTTAACGTAGTACAAGACAGTATTCTGTTCACGACACGTTGTGCACAATTTCTGAGAGTAACCTAACAAAAGTACTAGGCTTGCATAAATTCAAGATAGTAATCA
This sequence comes from Agrochola macilenta, assembly GCA_916701695.1. NCBI lineage: Eukaryota > Metazoa > Arthropoda > Insecta > Lepidoptera > Noctuidae > Agrochola > Agrochola macilenta. The sequence continues at coordinate 16,262,483 of OU753562.1, forward strand.
TTAGTATTATCCCAGTAATAGGATGTGGATGGTTGGCACACAAATAGTTATAACTAATAATAAAAAAAAAATTGTTTAAAACTATCAAAAAGTACTAAACTTGCAATTCACGTTTAGTTTATTTTAAGTGCATAAAAAAAATGCTAAGTTTATATAAATAAAAATCTATTGCCGCAATCTTTAAATCTATGGCTCGACCAATTTGGCTGATTTTTTTTGTTATATTCTTAATAATCTAGACAATGTTTGCATGAAAGAAAATTTTGGAAAATCCAGTATCCAAAAAGTCGGAAATACGCCCGGGCGACGCCGGACACCAACAGCTAGTATTAATAAATAGCAACTAGTTTAAGTTTAAAATTCTAGCTCTAGTTGTTCGAGCAGGATATCAGTTAAAAATCTTTCAACTGTGTTGTCATGATTAAAGTCGTGTTGCAACCTGCTATATTCACCTACATGAAGAAGGCGGGAGAAATTTTCGTAAGTTCCATTTGAGGTTTGCGGGCCCGAGAAACGTCTTATACCATCTTGCGCTACGAAGCTGCTGAAAGAAAAAATAAGTATATACTTATTTGTTTGTTGTTTATACAACAAACAAATAAGTATATACTTATTTTTTCCGTGTAACGGACTTTCCTTTTTCATTCAGGGGTTGAAAAATTCAAGAGGGGTGGCCATCCGGGAGTCGTACGTGGAGCGTCAACAGAATTCGGTGATCCCCTCAGGGATGAACCTCGGCGGCACTTGTATGCTGAGGATGCCCGACTCAATCCTGTGAGTTTTCATACCAAGGCTACAGTTGAGAAGGTTTTTCAGTTTGATGGTCTGCACCACACCGTTGACCATATTTTGGTGATACGTGCTATACCTACCCACTACAAGCTTTTCGAAGTTCGACACTAAAGATTATTCCAGTAACCTAAGTTAACGACCTGCGGGGCGACCACGGGCTACTATGACATGGCTTGAGTCACATATTTTATCACAGTTTGGGCGATAACACCGCCCAAACTATGATAAAATGAGTATCTTGAATGCTAGCATGGGTAAACGATGTGACATAATCTAAGGCACGACATATCTTCCTTGTTGTGACTTTAAAGTGTGACATAGTCAACGGATTTTTGGAAAGAAGTTCTTTAACGCGGCTTCATACCTGCGTCTTTCTTCTTCTAATTCGATAGAGAGAGAGAGAGAAAGTTTAAATTTGGTCAAAACGAAAATCCTACGAAAACGACACCCATGATGAAATGCTTTAAAATTTTTGCTTCCGGCTTTAGCACCATCAAAGACCATGAAAACGATACCCATGATGGAAAATTTTCGCACCCGCCATCTTGGATTTACATTTTGACCTCACTATCAGCAGTAGCACCATCGAAAACCATAAAACGATACCCATGATGAAAAATTTGAACATTTCACAGCCGCCATCTTAGATTTTCATTTTGATCTCACTATCGGCTGTAGCAAACTCAAACTCAAAGCATTTATTTCAAATAAACCAATTACAGGCACTTTTGAATTGTCAAGGGGTCCGTCAGTCAGAAAGATGAAGCTAGATGCCCATTCCAAAGCGTAGTAGGTAGGTAGCACCATTGAAAACCATGAAAACGATACCCATGATGAAAAATTAAAAATTCGCTCTTTCTCTCAATAGAGAATAATTAGCAGCGAAATCTATTTTTTTTCAATTTATTTATTTTGTCACCACCTCCGAACGAACGTGATAAATTTTTCTTAGTCATCCATCAAAATGTGAGATTTGTGAAAAAATTCGTGCGCCCGTAGTAGCAAATAGGACACAATGAGTCCCTTAATTTCAAGAAGTTATGTCACACTCACAAGTCAAGAAATTGTCAGCAACAAATGCCTCTAGATTTATGTCACATGGTTGACCCGTGCTAGCATTTAAGACAAATTTGTAAGACATGTCAAAATGTATCAGTCTTGTCACAAACGTCTTGGGTATGCCTGTGCTAGCCCCGTTGCTATCATGAACGTCATACCGGTAAAAATTCATCACATCGTATTAAACACATGCTGCGAGGAATTTTATGGGGTTATTGAGTTCTGAGAATATTGGCAATTATCAATATCGTTTAATTTCTATGGGATTTATTCAGTATACTCGCTTCTGCCCGCGACTTCGTTCGCGTGGAAGTCGTAAGACACCACAATATACCTACTACAATAAAATAATAGTCACACGTTTATAATAGTTCCCTACGTTTGTAGTTTTGTTCTCAGCAGCCAAAATATACAGAGAGTCAGGACTGGTGTCTCAAGCAAATGACTTCAGTGTCGACCTCTGACTTATTGAAAATCATCGCAAAGCATACACTCACCAGAAAATGCATACGCTTAAACTGGTAATTAGTGGTATACGCGGTATACACACTGTCTTGCCCATGCCATAACCTGTTAGAATTTCCGCCTCGATGACGTTTCTCTGCAAAGACACGACTTTGAGCTGAATTCCGTTACACAGCTTCGGCGGAGTTAAGTTCCGATGGAGCATAATCGGGACACCGACCTTCAGCTGGATGATGTGCGCCGAAAGTCCGCTTGCCATTAGCGAATTCAGAAATTTTACGGGGTAATGTATGGCATCGTCTTCCTCCACATCGGTATTGATGGAGTTGTATATCACTTCGCTCCCTTCAATTTGCGAGAGAATACTATGGTTGATCGCTGCAGCTTGATCATTTTCGGCGTTAAAATAGAAACACGCCCAAGAATTCGCTTGGTACGGTATTCGACTGATGTCCCCGTACACCAGACGAATCAGATTTTCTAAAGTGGGAAGTACTCTACCAAGAGTCTCTGGTAGGGCCACCTGGCCGCTCTCCTCTGGAGGAGTGCCTTCATCAACTTTTAGAAGAACATCGGAGGCTTCTTGAGCATGTGAATTTCCGCCAAGCCGAGCTCGCATGTTCATGGTCAAGCGCAGTCTATGAACTCTAGACCATAGAGTTGACTTTTTCAATGAAGCATTCACCTCGTCAGACATAACTATGACACCACCCTTCATGTCTTGGTTCCGGCGGATGTTCTGCAGCTTCCACTGCTTTCCTATTTGCCATAATACATTCATCCCATGCGATGAAGCGCAAACCCTAAGCACGCATTCCTTGTTACTGTTGCGTGACACCCCACAAACAGCGTTTCGTTGCTCTTTAAATCGATGGGAATCTTAAACATGGATGGCGTGCGGTGTTTTGATGATTCCAGAAGATCCACACAGAGATTTTAAAATTGCTAGGACAAATCTGGGTGTAAAGTCTAAAATTAAGCTAGTTTTTTTTGTGATCAAGGCCTCCCCAAGTGCTCCACGAAGTTCCACCGGCTGTCGAGGACGAGTCCCAGGTACTTCATCGTCGACTCGACACCGATGTGAACCCCTCCCGCCGTTATCTGGGAACCCGACAGTGGCGCGTTCCGAGGACCATAGAAACACATGGCCTCGGACTTGTGCAAGGCCACCTCGAGTCCCAGTTGCCAGATCCTATCGACGATTGTCGCAACCCAACGTGTCGCTAGTTCGGCCGCCGCCTCATGCGACCTCCCCTGCACCAGGACCAGCGTGTCGTCAGCGTAGCAGACCACGCTGACGCCGCTAGGGAGGTCGGCGCGCAACACCCAGTCGTAGCCGATGTCCCACAGATGCGGCCCCAGGACCGATCCCTGCGGGACACCGCACGACATCTCTCGCCGGTTCCACTCTCCGTGGTGACCGGGGTAGATGACGGCTCTGTCCGTCAAATAGGCCTCGACCACTCGACAGAGGTAGGTCGGCATCCGGTGATATCGGAGTGCCTCCCTAATGCAACTCCAGGGCAGGGTATTGAACGCATTGGCGATGTCAAGAGACACCGCCAAGACCACCCCACCCCGGGCAACAGCATCCCCCGTCGTGAGGGCTCGAACGCGCATGATGGCATCCACCGTAGAGCGCCCCTTGCGGAAACCAAACTGGCTGTCCGCCAAATCCGGCCCCACTCGCACCAGCTGCCCGACAAGGCGGTTTGCAATTACTCTTTCAAAGAGCTTGCCCACCTCGTCGAGCAGCACGATGGGCCGGTAAGCGGACGGAGAGTCCGCCGGGCGCCCCGGCTTCTTGATGAGGACCAGTTTCCCCGTCTTCCAACGAAGTGGGAACTGGCCCCTCTCCAAGCATGCGCTAAAGAGCCCTCGAAGTCGAGGCCCGAGAGCCTCTAAGGCCAGAACCCAGGCTTTTCCAGGTAAGCCGTCGGGTCCTGGGGCGGTATTTTTGGCATTCAGCCTACGTACCGCCACTCTCAAATCTACCCCGGTCACCTCCGGAGATTCGTCGTCGTCGTCGTTTCCTGTGTGGTCCGCATCGGGCACCGCAGGAGGCGGAGCCATGGGCGGGGGAGTATGTTCCCCTCGCGAAGGGAACAGAGCGCTCACCACGTCTTCCACGAGCTGGGGCCGGAGACTCTGCGTCAGCGGGGGAGCCCATGGGCGGACCTTGTCTCGCACCCATTTATATGGGCGTCCCCACGGGTCTCTGCTCAGAGTCTCCAGCGTTTCCTCGCGGGCCAGTCCTCTGGCCCGCTCGATCCCGGCTTGGAGGGCGGTCTTCGCCGCTCTGTACCCGGCTCACAGCTCCGCCTCAATGGCTTCCGTATCCGGCGGGCGGATACGAAGCCTGCGGTGCCTGGCGTACAAGTGGCGCGCAGCAACGCACTCCGCGCGTAAAGCGGTCAGCTCACGCGACCACCAGTACACCTGGCGCTGAGCACGTCTGGGCTGGACCCGGGGCATTGCCACGTCACATATTTCGGACATGGCCTCCCGGAACCACTCCGCCTCGTCGTTGATGTCGGCAGGCCTGTCCGGTGATGTCACCCAGGCCTGCACGATCGAGGCTTCCAGGAGGAGCTCCCGGTCCAGCTGCTTCAGCGCCCACCGCGGACCACTCGGGGTCTGTCTGACCGGCGTGCCCGAGGTCTGGGCGGAGACGTCAAACCGGATGTACCGGTGATCGGAATAGGCGCGGGGATCGTGCGGTCCATGGCCCTTTACGGGGCACCGGTGTGGGCGCGTTCATTAAGGCTGCGACCAGCCCAGCGATTGAACGCGTCCCAAAGGGTCATGGCCATTAGGCTGGTCAGAGGATACCGCACGGTCTCCCGTGAGGCGGCGAGCCTCCTTGCCGGACTACCGCCATGGGATCTGGAGGCAAAAGTCCTCGCGCACATGTGGGAGTTGCGCGAGGAGGCGAAACGCCGGGGTGTAACTCCGCTGCCGCGAGAAATCACGGCACAGCGGACAGAGCTCCGGCGGGATCTCATGGCGGCATGGAGAGTGCGATTGTCGCAACCCAGCGCTGGGCACGCCACAATTGCGGCGGTAAGGCCCCTCTTTGAGGAGTGGCTAGAGAGGCGCCACGGCGTCCTCACCTTCCGCCTGACGCAGGTCCTCACCGGACACGGTTGTTTCGGGAGGTTCCTGATCAGGATAAAGCGGGAGGAAATGCCCAGGTGTTACCATTGTGTGGATCGCCCGGAGGACACGGTGGAGCATACGGTGGAGGTCTGCCCGGCTTGGGCGGGGCACCGCCGTGTCCTCACGGAGGCGATCGGCAGCGGCGATCTCTCGCGTCCGGCCCTGGTTCAGGCCATGGTCCGGAGCGAGAGTGCATGGGAAGCCGTCACTTCCTTCAGCGAAGCAGTAATGCTCGCGAAGGAGGAGGCGGAGCGCGCGAGGGAAATGCAAGATGCGCGCCCTCGCGCCCCTAGTCGCCGCAGGAGACGCCCCGGGCGTCGGGAGTCGCGAGCCGACTTCCGGCCACCGTAGGCGCGGGCTTGCGGACGGTGGGCAATGGGTAGCTCGCCGTCCGATTAGGACCAGGCCCGGGCCTGCCAGGGTTGCGAGTTGGTCCGAAAGGGATATCGCGGCCCCGGCACACAGGCAACGGAAGGAACACGGGTGGGTTTTAGTCAGTAAAAGTCTGACACTCCCTCTCGCTCCGCCCAGAGCGGGAGGAGTCATTTGATGATTTCCCACCCAAAAAAAAAAAAAAAAAAAAAAAGGCCTCCCCAAGTGTTTCCAGATAGGTACTCTTTTCAAGTCTCAATAGAGAATCTTACGCAACACTGAGACAACAGCCAAGCAAGAAATTAATACCTATGTACTATATGAACACCTGGTATAGTTAATTTATTTCGCCAAGTCCTGTCTTGTCACCGCTATAACGTTAATCATAAGGTTTAAATTGCAATAACTAACAGGACTTCGTGAAATTGTTTAGGGAAACTGTAAAAGACGAACGTTTTTCGAATTAATTTCATCCTTGATACCAAAAGATTTAAAAAGTGCATATAAGTATTTAGTATTTCATGCATATTTTGTTTTTGTGATATTGAACTACTTTACAAATAATCTGATTTTAAAAGTAAATAGTTATCACTAAAAATATTGTGTTTTTTACATTAGGTTTATACCCTGTAAAAAATAAAAAATAAAATAAAGTATTACCTGTAAAAATATATTTTATGCTTATAGTTTTTAGCTCTAAAATGATCAGAACACATCCTTGAATGCTTTGTGACTGTAAAGTGCTTGTGACGTAGCAGTTTTCCATAGATTACGAAGTTTTCCTTTTTCAGTAAATTATTACATTCTACGAACTATTATATTCTACTAATATTATAAACGCGAAAGTTTGTATGTATGTATGTGTGGATGTTTGTTACTCTTTCACGCAAAAACTACTGAACGGATTTGGATGAAATTTGACACACAGATAGTTCATAACCTGGATTAACATATAGGATGCTTTTTATCTGGATATTTTCACGGGATCGAGACTTATGCGGGTGAAACCGCGGGGCGCAGCTAGTACATAATAAAAATAAAAAAACAATTACAAATGCCATCCTTATGCCTACGGTATAGAAGTCAAAACGGTTGAACCGACTGTCAAAAAGGTTTAGTTAATGTCTAATCTTTTTTCAAATGGAGTGTATGTACATCCAATGGGTATGTAGTAATCTGCACTTCTCCAAACTCTTTCAGAGGATAAACGCATATTTTTATGTGACTACTCAACCCCCATTCAGGTACTTCCATCGCATGAAGCTTCGCAACGACACGCATTTCCGACTGGATTTTTTGTACAACGATCTCTCCAACATGATTGTCACGATCAACCTGGGGCTGAACGACCTGCATCTGAAGGGAGCCTATGAACGGTCCCTAACTGATGAGGATCCGTCCGTCCTACTGTACGCACCCACTTTCGGACAGGTTGAGTAAGTACAGGAGTTCCTTTTCACAGGCTCATAATTAAAACGCCTAGAAGAGCGCTTAGAAAACAGCCATATTATTACAAATCAAATGTGATTTAATTTTAATTGCTTGTGTAAATATACATAAATAAGTTCAGTAACCCCATTTAGGGTTTTCAATTACGTTATACTTTGTATACTTTTTCCAGAGTTAAAATTATTTTAGTCCTGGAAAATTAGTCAAATAAGGGCAAGTACCTCGGAATGAGAGATAGTCAGCTATAAACTTGTATAAACCCTTATTTTGGCACCCTAAAACTTGTCTCAAAACCTACTTATCGTAGGGTGTCCGCGACTACATATATTCCAAGGTCAAAAGTCAAAAAATCGATTTCTTACACATTTATTGCAAATATCTCGTTTCCTATGGGTTTTATGCTATTTGTATTTTATAAATATTGTTTAATTAATATAATTACACTAGTAGGTAAGTGTTATTAAATGAATAAATAACGAATTATTGAAAAAAAAAAATATGACGTAATAGTTAATAAAAAATGCAAAATATTTAGAATTATATATATATCAATAATTTATAAACTTTATACGGCGTGTTTTGAAAAAAATACAAATAGCATAAAACCCATAGAAAACGAGATATTTGCAATAAATGTGTAAAAAAACTATTTTTTTATCTTTGACCTAGGAATATCTGTAGTTGCGACACCCTACGATAAGTAGGTTTTGAGACAAGTTTTACGGTGCCAAAATAAAGGTTTATACAAGTTTATAACTGACTATTTCTCATTCCAAGGTGAAACCCCTAATATTCTTGGACTATTTGTGGTATTTCAGATTTCTGTTAAAAGACGCGAGATACAAGATGGAAGGCCGGTACAGGTTGATTAATAGCAAACTCCTGATTGAGCTGGTCACCTCAGAGATTTTCGTCGACGATATCTTAATGACGGTATTCATTAAATCTTCTATATTTTAATAGACTTGTATGGGTCATTAATTCTGCCTTTACAGTTTTTTAACATTATGGCAAATTTTATTTATTTATATATACTTTATTGTACACCAGAAAATACATAGCAAATAATAAATTTAACACTACAAAACATTCAATGGGCGGCCTTATCGCTTTCTGCGATCTCTTCCAGGCTTAGAGTATACATATATCACGGCAACCTTGGAATGGACAGTGATTGCGTGGACATAAAAATGGGGTTGTCATTGGTGCAAAATAATAATTATATAGATATTGAGATTGACAAATCAGAAAAAATTGTGAAGATAATTATAATTTTCTTCAGAAATTTTTCTGAGTTTATTTTTTGACAACTGTTTCTTCAATTACAGTATGTAAACCAAGCTATTGAAAGTTCAGCAATAAAAATAGAAAAGCAAAACTTGGGTAACTAAACATTTTTAAATATTTTCTAATACCTACCTTCTATTTTAATGATATTTATGTGCTGGCATTCCTATCCGCTTTGATATGGAGAAACAAAAATGTGACGCGAACGCTTGGTAATAGAGAGGTACACCCCGATTCAAACTTAATGGCGGCTTGGAACATGAGGCGAGTCGCTGCGCAGTAATGAATTCATGGGTCAGCGGGGGTGAGGGGTGTGGTACTGCGCAGCGAGTAGCGCACTTCCGAGCCGCCATTAAGTTTGAATTGAACTGTAGATACGAATATATAGTTGACCTCGTAATTGCTTTATATGTATACTATTTTTGACAACAATTCCCAGTAAATTTTTACTTCACGAAGGCACAGATTAGTACAGATGGTTCACTCCGCAAAATCATTTAAATAAAAAAAACCGGCCAAGTGCGTGTCGGACCACGCACAATGAAGGGTTCCGTAGTTGGGATGAATTTATCCCAAGAACAAACTTAACATTGTAGTTTAAAAACATGTTCTCCCATACGGAATGTATGGGAGATCATGTTTCTCGAACCGCAAATTTAAGTTGGTTGATTATTACGTACTCGTTAACCTGTACAACCTACTTAACTTTGATAGTTTTCCTTTTAATTTCGTTTATAATACCAACGTGAATATATACTACGTTTGTACGTGAATTTTTTTCACAAATCCAAGTACAACCATTTAGCTGGCAGGGTGGGGGGCACTTGACTCTAACAAAAAAAAATATCACAACATGGGGTAGACGAGAAAAACAAAAACATCCTCACTTTACGTGTAGGGGAGGTACCCTAAAAAAATAACAACTTGTTTTTATTTTACCACTTTGTCGGCATGATTAATACGAGTACGTATACATATGCCAAATTACAGCTTTCTTGTACTAACCGTCTCTGAGCTAAGCCGCGGACAGACAGACGGACATGGCGAAACTATTAGGGTTCCTTATTTACTACTGAACCCTAAAAAGTGACTCTTGTTACGACACAATAAAGTAATTCAGGTCGCACAGCGCTAATTACCTACAGTTATATTCACCTAGAAGTTGCCTCTCTTTCTATCGCATAACTCTTTACCTTCTGGCTACGTTACGCCCACTGAATTCGACAAGTCGAGCCCGCCGCGTACCTACCTACTTGTAGCTTCATACCTAAAATACGGAGTGAATCATCTGTATCCGTGACGTAGCCGTGACGTGACCATGTATATGTGACGAAGTTTGAAACTATCTAACTTTCGGCTTACTGGTTGATTCGCAAGAATTATCTCGCCCGAAACGAGCGAATCGAGACTTTCAAATAATATTATTTTTTCTGTAGGCGATTCGCACGATGTTAATTTATTCCTGGGCAAACCGGCTAATCGATGACTCCAGAAATACGTATTAGGCCGCTATACTGCGCCTTAGGTATGAGCGTGGCGAGACTGGGGGCAGTGCAGTCCACTGATTCGTCAACGCTCACGGCGTCCCGCCGCTCATTCGTCATTGCTGCCTAGATGCGCTTCAATAGGCGGGGGCCTATACAGCACGACGGCGCGAGCATGTCGGTGACGCGAATCCATAAGTGTATCCACTACCAAAAATCGCTCAACGCGCCTAAATAAGTTTTCACTTCAAAATAAATACCATTCTAAGTAATAAATAAATTACGAGATTTTCTTTAAAAAAAAAAAATATCTTTTATTCCTATCCTGTTTATTTAATATCGTGTATGCATTTACTGTATTTCAATATTTGTGAGCCCTTTTTTCTTTTTTGTATGGGAAATTATGAAATAACTTCTCCCGCTCCGCCCGGAGCAGGAGGGCGTGTCAGACTTTTACTGACTAAAACCAACCCGTGTTCCTTCCGATGCCTGTGTGCCGGGGCCGCGATATCCCTTCCGGACAAACTCGCAACCCTGGCAGGCATTGGCCCTAACGGACCCCGTCAGTTGGTGCTGACATCTCTTTGAAGCGCGCGTGGATCACAACGCACCGTCGACGCCGAAAATAAATACCATTCTAACTAATAAATATTATGAGATTTTCTCCTATTATCTAGTAAGAAAATTACAAACAATAGGTACATAAAAAAAAACATTTATACCTATCCTATTTATTTAATATCGTGTGTGCATTACTGTATTTCAATATTTTTGACCCCTAAAATACAATTTGTGTTCTAATTGCCTAATACGTATTTCCGGAGTTGTCGATTCGCCCACAAATCGCCTACAGAAAAAATAATATTATTTAACAGTGTCGGTTCGCCCGTTTCGGGCGAGATAATTCTTGCGAATCGACTGATAAGCTTAGCTTTTACTAGAAATAGACCTTGTCGGTTTATAACGTGCAAGTGACATTCAACCTTAGGGTGATTTATTTATGTATTTATTTTGCAAACAAACTAGTTCGACTATATGTACACGGTAAAATTACTATCCATATTTAATTAACGAAAAATACCGCTTAGAAAACATAACCATCAAATTGTACCAAGTGGTACAATTTGATGATTATGTCTGTAGTGGATGTAAAGTAGGAGGTAATTACTCTGAGGTTTGCTAAGAGGGCTTTCCTAAAAGTTGGCAACGTCGCAAATAGCAGTCAAATATTTACCTGTTTTTATTAATTTGGCAATAATACTGCATGGAAATATGAAATCTATGTAAAAAAAATATTGAAACTTACCAAATTAATGCCTTTTTTACACCTAAAACGGTTACAACATAAATTCAGTGTTATATTGCAATTCATTTAATATTTTTGTTTGCTACAAGAATACAAACATTTATATTATAATTATTTCCATACAGCAATATTGCCAAATTAATCAATGTGCCTAGCTTTTTCCCAACTATGTTGGGGTCGACTTCCAGTCTAACCGGATGCAGCTGAATACCAGTATTTTACATGGAGCGACTGCCTTTCTGACCTCCACAACCCAGTAACTAGGTAATACGATACCCCTAGGTAAGACTGGTGTCAGACTTTCGGGCTTCTGACGACTCGTAACGACTGCCAAAGATGCACGAATGACAGCCGGGACCAACGGCTTAACGTGCTTTCCGAGGCACGGAGGAGTCTCGGTATGTACAGATGGTCACCCATCCACGGACCAACCTCGGCAAGCGTAGCTTAAACTGATGGATCGACCCGTGCGGCTGTTGTCACTTAGCCACGAGCTCCTGCAATTAATATTGCCTTAATCAAAACAGCGAAATATTTAACATATATTTGCGACGTTGCCCACTTTCAGAAAAAAACGCTCTTAAGGTGTATTTTTACAGGCGGCTTCATGTCTAGACTGAAAACAGATCTGGACAAATGGATAAAAGATTACTTCAATGACTTCATGATCTACGCGGACCTGGATAAAATAGCAAATATAAAAGGACTAGCGTATGTTTATTTAAATGTTTGTTTTTTTTACTTGATTGGCGACAATATCATGTTTTGGAAAAATGGATTCAATAGTCCTATTATTTTGTCGCAAAAGTCTGACTAATGGCAAAGTTGAGTAAAAGACCACTGATTTCGACTGAAAAACTTAAAAATCTTTTCTATAACTTACCAAGGCTATCGACAGCATTTCACACACAGCCATTTTTGACGCCTTAAACAACCAAACATTGATCCCACTTACATAAATCTACTACGCAACATTGACAGAAATAGTACCTACAGCTGCAATAAAACTAGAAACCACAGGTCCAAAATTCAAAAAAGAGTCAAACAGGGCGGCCCGCTATCTCCTAAACTGTTCACCAGTACCCTAGAAGAAATCTTCCGAAAGTTGGCAGCCCATTGGGAGGAAAGAGGCATTGTCCTCTTCGAAGCGACACATACAAATATATGTTTCGCCGACGACATTGTTCTCTTTTCCTACTCAGCCACTGAACTTGAACGGATGCTCCAACAACTAAGTAGGTATAATGCAAGCCTTGAGGTTGGACCTTGAAGATGAATATGTCAAAGACCAAAGTTATGCATCGAAACACCTAAAAGCATAAAAGTAGAAGGGGACACAATTCAACATGTCCAGGAATATCCTTAATTGGGCCAAGTAGTCTCTTTCTAGGCGAGGTAAGACAAAGAAGTGGCAGGACCTGGAAGAGCTCCTGGTCCATGAAGGAACTGTTCAAGGGTGAGGTTGAGTTCAGTGGTGAGTTGCCGGGGTCGCGGGAAAGTCCGAAAGGGATACCGTGGCCCCTGGCAACGTACAGGCAACTGAAGGAACACGGGTGGGTTTTAATCAGTAAGAGTCTGACACGCCCTCCCGCTCTGGAGAAGCCAGAGCGGTAAAAGTTATTTGATAACTTCACACCCAAATAAATTATTTATTTATTATTAAATAGAACTGGGCAGGACATGGCTGCCGCCCGCCGGAAAACTGTGGGCACTTTTGTGCACATTTAGCACAGAACTGGTGCCCTGAGACAATTAGATGGGGTCGCGGCAGGCCACTAAGAGATAGCGGGACAAACTGGATAGGACCCGTCCAAACTGCAAGGAGGAGAATGTTAAATTGTTTTCATTTAGATTCTTAAACATCTCACGATTCTAATGATTTCATAAAATATTTTGGGATTTACAGGTTACATTTACCTAACAAATGTTATTTTTTTAGAAAATACGATAAAGAAAAAGGAACAGCTCTAGAAGAGTTCACAGACAAGTCCATCCAAGGAATGGCTACCAGAATACGTCTCCTGAATGCCGACAGTCTTTCATTGCCCACGTTTACCTTCAAGAGCGTCTCAGGCGTGGTATGATCACAAAACTGTCGATAGTTGTCCCCATTATTAAATGTGATTTAAAGTAGCCATGATCATCATCATCATCCAAGTCTTGTTCCATGTTTCTTGGGGTCGTTGCAACACTTTTCTTCGTTTTTCTTCTTTTGTTAAAAACAGGAATAAGATAACCTATGTGTGAGAAGAAGTTTATTGGGGTACTTAGATAGAGGCTGGTAGGTATTTTAAATACTATATAAATTAACTCTATTTGAAATAAATTTAGATATTTGAACAATCGTTTTTGACAGTCCGTTCAACCGATTTTGACTTCTATACCGTAGGCCTAAGGATGGCATTAAAAGCAAAAAAGTGGTTACAACACCAACTGTTTACTGCAGCTATTTGTCATGCCAACAACGCAATAGAAGTCAAAATCAGTTGAACGGACTGTCAAAAACGAATGTTCGGGTTTATTTAAATGTCTAATCTGGACGATGCACGATGTAACGTCAGGTAGCCTATAACCAGCGGACGATCATGACGGCATGGGGGCGTGTCCGTGTCCGCGCATCTTGACCACAATGGCCATGCCTAAGGCAAATGGCCGTTTCCGCTAACTAGTGCGCTTTCGAACGCGATCGTGATAACATTTAAGAATACCGTGTTGTTCAGTGGTTTCTTGTAAAAATCGAAGCTAAACTATAAACTTTATAAATCGTAGAACCACTTTTCATAAATCAGCACAAGTATTTTGCTATATTTGTGTTGAAAATCATGAAAAACCACAAATCGTAAAATATTTCTTGCCTTTACTACGTTATTTTTGTTTTCATATATCACAGCGACTGTACTTTTATTGTAGTAAATACATTGCTTCTTTACCACTACCAAAGTATGTCGCTAAGTAACTGGATAAGCAATGTAAAAATTACAAAACTATATTTGCTTTAAGCGGTTGCATCGTTAGTACGGCCGCATCGTCTTGCGACGGATTAGTGATGTGGTTGTGCAGATCCACTAACGTAGGCTATCGACAATAATGTCGATTGTTGTATGAATTTATATTACTATTAAAGTTTATTCTTCAATTTGTCAACAGTTATAGCCTGATTGGAAGACCGATGTGAAATCTTGTTTTATACTCATTTAGATTTTCTCATAATGTTATTTTTTTTTTGGTTTACTTAATATTTCTTTTTTTTACTTACTTATTGTTTATTTATATCATCTTATTATATGTATATCGTTTTTTATTTATAATTTTTTCAGCAACTTCCAAAAATTTGAATACAATAATAAATGGGAGAATCGATAAGTTTTCGATTTAGTCAATCACTAGCGTATATGTAAAATAAATGGCTTTTGCACAGCACAATGATAGCGAACGATGTTTTCATGTGGGTGAGTTGTGCGGTGCATGGTAAATGCACGCTGTGTTTGATGGGATAAGGTTTATAATTGATTGTGTAGTACGTTCTGATTTGTAAATTGCAAGTGTGAGTGGGACCTCGTATTTATTGGGTTTACTGATCGCATGTGTAGTTGTAGGCTAGAGAGTGGGGATAAATCGAAGACATTGGGTTTCGATACATTTTCAACTACCGGGCATATCTCCTTCTTTCTTATATCTATGATCAAGACACTTCCAACAATATCTCATTTGTCAAATTATGATCAGAAGTTTAGAAGTTATGAGGTAACAGATGAACATACATACCGGTTAAAATCATAACCCTCCTTTTTGCTCGTAATCGGGTAAAAAGCAATATTGTATCGCAATAAAATATTTCAAAACTAACCTTATTGTAATTGGCAGCAATTAAAACTCTACCATGGTGTCATCACCGGTCTGGATAGCATGTACAGACGATCAGTCGCCACCGGATACAAAATGAGCGGCATCCGCAAGGTCGACAGCGTAGTAGGATTCAGTAACTTGAAGGTAAGTACCTAGTACACACGGACTCCATTGTAAGGAAAACCTATACAATGCGAGATCAGCATATACTAGAAATGTATAGCTTGATGTGTAGCCATGTGTACACGTTCTGATATATAATAGATACAACCAGATTTTGAAAAAAAAAAGGTCTGTAAGCTAGATGATCTATGACCTGAAAATAGCAGCCGGAATCAAAGTCATAGCAATTATTTCAAATAAAAAATACCTAGGTAGGTAGCCTACGTTAGAGAGAGTAAGTTAGTGAGTCAGAAAGTTGAAGCTAGATGCTCATACCAAACTGCACTTTCCTGTCAGGAAAACGGAATGGATCCGAAAGGTGAAGAGTTTTGTTACAGTAAAATCCTAACTAATATTATCCTAACTATTTATTAATTATTATATAATATTATTACAAAAGCGAACGTGAGTTTGTTTGTTTGTTACGCTTTCACGTTAAAACGGCTGAACAGATTTGGATGAAATATAGCGAATGGGTAGACCATGACCTGGATTAGGACGTAGTCACATAGGATACTTTTTATTCCGATATTCCCACGGAATCGAGATTTACGCGGATGAAACCGCGGCGCGCAGCTATAGCAGGTAATCATATTATAGATGCGAAAGTGAGTTTGTTTGTTTGTAACGCTTTTACGGTAAAACGGCTGAACCAATTTGGATGAAATTTTACACAGGAGTAGACCTTGACCTAGAGAAGGACATCAGCTACTTTTCATCCTGGATCACAAACGACGTCGCGGGTTTACCATCATAGACGAAGAAGTCCGAAGATCGTAGAAGTCCGTAGCCGACTGCAGGCAGCAGTAGCAGGCGACGAGAAACCAGCAGTGTCTTGGCGATACGTCGCCTGCTGTTGCTGCCTGCAGTCGGCTTCAGACTTACTTTAATCGTCCAGCAATATACTTGCCTTGGCTGACCTGTACGTAGATAGTCATGTCGTAAAGCCACTCTTTTTTCAGGTGATTTACAATTACGAAGCATGGATACCGAATGGAATGCCGCCCCTGGCTGGTGTACTAACCTTGTCGTCTAACGAGCTCGCGGCACACTTGGCCCTGGCCATAGTGGCCGACCCTGAAACTGTCGACTTGGACATCGAATTCCTGGACCAGATGAAGTAAATTCAAATTACCTTTCAAATCAACATGGTCCCCTGGTAGGCAAATGACCAAAGTCCTATCAGAGACAAGGGTTACGTAGAAGCAATTTTTTTTTTTGTAACTGTTCTGTGAACAATCGGACATCTTATCGAATATCGACCTTACTGCAGTTTATTGTAAAATTGTTTACTACATGCTGTGTTTTGATAGGTCTTGATTAAATTTATGTTAATGTTTAATCAAAAACTCAACAGCAAAGTGTTAACCAACATTGAGTTTTGCAATGCCCTGGCAAGGTTCATGTAAAAAAAACCCGGCCAAGTGCGTGTCGAACTACGCTCCATGAAGGGTTCTGTAGTTGGGATGAATTTATATATTTCTTATAGGTTTTCCTGTGTTCTATGAGTAAAGAACCATTATCCCAATTTGCTCTCGAAAAGTGACCCCCATATACATAATTTTACGTTACACGTCCGTGTCTGGGTCACAGAAATTCATATGTGTACCAAATTTCAACTAAATTGGTCCAGGAGATTCGGAACAAATTGGCTGTGACAGACGGAAAGACAGCCAGACAGACACACGAGTGATCCCATATTGGTTCCGTTTTTTCCTTGTGAGGTACGGAACCCTAAAACCCGACAATTATCTATTGTAAAATGGTTGATGTGCATGAGAGCGAACAAAAAAATATTGCCAATTGCGCACTTGAGCTTCGCCTCGTTGTCAACGAGGTATGCAAAACAACATTGTGTTATCTTTAATAAATTTTTTCTAGGCCAGAATCTCTGACAATCGAAGGTGCCGCAAATATAATGATATCGAACTTTAAGCACCTGCTGGAACATCAGATCCTGGCTACCATGTCCAATACCCTGATCCACGGCATAACAATGCTTAAAACTCTACCTCGTTGTGGTAAGCTAATTTTACAATTTCGTTTTTACCTAGGTACTTTCGGTGTTTCTGTTATAAAAAGACAGTGTGGGGTTACTTTTTGGCGGACTAGCTTTTGCCCGCGTGGATGTCTGAAAATATCCCATGAGAGCGTACTTCCGGGATTGCATTACATACCTACATAATAGCCGAGAAACAGGTCATTGTCTCCTACCACTGCGCCCGTGTTGCCGTTAACCATTATTATTTTGTTACGCGTAATTTTCAATCTGTGATATCTTTTAAACTATTCATTTACTTAATGATATGATGTCAAGGCATATTTTAATCTAAATTAAATGGCCAATTTAAATAACGTAATGTATTGGATAAGGATAAATATCATACGGGTCAAAATAGCTTCGGATACAACAATGATTTTTTTTCTCAAATTCTGAAACATAATAATGGTAAGGTACTGTGGGTCATCCTTAGAAGATAGACATATGCCATCCATCGCGAAATTTTTGTTGAACTTTTTAAGATGTACAAACCTGTTTCTTTTTTTTTTTCCTAACTAGGGCATCTCGCAGATTACCACTAAGGTAGTGACTGCTTAACCGGGCTTTCCTGTGGCTGCCTTAAGCTTCTACACTCAAAGCCTCCAGCCAGGGCATTATACTATTCTAATTAAAACTAGGCGAATGCTCGCTAAGGGCCACCCCCTGTGGGGTGCGAACCTCGGCTTAGGGCATTCGCTGAGGGGAGGACAGCAAGAGGGACAAGCTGGATCAAAATGGTGGTTTCATGATTATTGATCGGGGAATTTAAAGCTACAAGCTCAGCGGCAACGCGTGCTGGCGCTTCGTCGACGAGCAAGGGTCGGGGGGAGTATCGTTTACTCGGGAGGGTCGCGATCGCGGGGGACCTCTACGGCGAGGTCTGTAACGCGGGTGTCGGTTGTGTTTGTGCACTGTACTCGTGGCCCTATTACTTTCCTGTAGGAGGGTGATGGGGTCATCTGGGTCGGAGAGGATATGCCTTGGGCGGCGAAAGTGACTGATTCTAGAGGGAATGTAACTAGCTGCCTCGACAACCAGAGGGTTGCGATGTTTGACGGCTGAATCGAAGTAACGCTTTGACATGCGTTTGAGAAACTGGTGGATGGTAGGTATTTTAAGATCGAGATGGAGGATCTCATTTCTAACATACATGGGGGATCCCGTGGCTCTACGGAGGAATCGGTTCTGTAGGGTTTGCAACCTATGGATGAATCGGGGTTTGGTATGTGCAAAGACGATACCCGCATAGGTCATGATTGGGCGAATGCACGTGGTGTAAGTTCGCAATTTGCACCTGAGTGACATTTTGCTACGTGCATTTAATACGAAATGGAGTCTACTGAGAGCGAAAGAGGCTCGCGAGTGAACCGCCTTTATGTGCTCTGAAAACGTGAGATGCCTGTCTAAGATCACACCTAGATATTTGGCTCGCTTAGCCCAAGGGATCGGCTTGCCAAACATGGTGACTGATCGGGGGAAAGAGGGATTTAGCCACGGTTTCGAGAAGAGGACCGCTTGGCTTTTATCGGGATTGACCTCGATTCTCCACTTCCTAAACCAGGCGCCAAGGTTATTGACCGCCTGTTGGAGGTTTTGAAGCATCGAAGCAGAACCTAAGCCTTTACAGTAGATGGCAGTGTCGTCTGCGAACAGAGCCAACTGAGTCTTTTTATTTCTAGGGATATCGCTGGTGAATAGCGTGAACAATAGGGGAGCGAGTACAGAGCCCTGAGGGACTCCTGCTCGGATCTGACGAGGGGTGGATAGGGCTCCGTCTATGCGATAGCGAAAGGTGCGATTCGACAAGTAGTCTCGTAAGATGAGCACGAGACGATCGGGCACACCGAGTTTGTAGAGCTTATACAATAAGCCGTTGTGCCAGACTTTGTCGAACGCTTTCGCTATATCAAAGAAGATAGCGCCTGTCATTAAGCCGCGGTGGATGCCGCTGCTTATATGTTCTATGATACGGTGGGCTTGATGCACGCTAGAGTGCTGGGTTCGAAAGCCGAACTGTTCGTTGGGGATTAAGCCCTTAGTCTCGGCGTAGTCTCTGAGTCGCTTATAAATAAGCTTCTCATAGAGTTTGCCGAGTACTTTGAGCAGACTGATGGGACGGTAACTGGTGGGATCTGATTTGGGCTTGCCAGGTTTTGGAATACCTATGACAGTGGCCTCTTTCCATGTTTGGGGAAAGATATTATTGCTTAGAGCACCATTGAAGATGGTGGTCAGTAGCATAATGAGATGAGCGGGGAAGAGTTGGATCAGGCTATTGGTGAGTCCGTCTGAACCGGGGGCTTTTCTTATTTTTAGACCTTTGATTAAGTCGTGCACTTCGTCCGGAGCGACTGGAGGCAGAGGACTATCAGGGTCTTCGACGGGAGGGAGAGAGGCTCTGCTTTCGACTTCGGCGTCGACCTCTGCGAGGTGAGCTTGGTCTACTGGCTGAGAGCTGGGAGAGCATTGGAGCTCGAGACTATCTGCTAGGCACTCGGCCTTTTCGATGTCGTCGAATGCTATTGACTTATCGGGGCGTATCAGGGGGGGCATGGTGGCGATCTCCTGGGATTTGAGTTTCCTCTGAAGTTCCCAGAAGGCCTTGTGAGTGGGCTCTAGCTCGCTAAGCATCTTGTCCCAGCCCGCTTCACGCAGCTCCGCTACGCGTGTACTTACAGTTCGCTGTAAGTAGCGCATATGGGCTTTGTTTGCGGCACAGGGGAAGCTGCTGTAGGCACGGGTGGCCGCGTTCTTCTCCGTCATTAGAGCACGTACATCGTCAGGGAGCTTCCAGCGACGGTTATCCGTCGCTGGGACCTCCCTTGAACAGTCGTTCAGGACAGATTGTACGTGCTCCGTGAGGGAGTCGATCGCGGCCGTCGTGTCAGCGATAGAGTCGAAATTATTAGGGATTGAGTCTAACTGAGGGGATGTGGTGGGTTTCAGCTGTTCGCTTACTCGCCTCCAGTCTGTTATCTTTTTGGTAGCAGAGGGCTGGTCGGGTTCATGATGACGACCTATGCGGGAGTCGAGTCTTAGTAGTATTGGACGGTGGTCAGAGTTAAGCTCGTGCACCGTTTCTATCGAGTCTAGTCTCAAGTTGACACTCTTAAGGAGTGCCACGTCGAGGACATCCTGAGTAAACCTGGGGTCGTGAGGAAAATGAGTGGGAGTCATCGGAGCGATGACGTCAAAGTTCAGGAAGGTGGAGAGGTCGAACAAGTGTCGACCCCTGGGGTTGGTTCTGGTACTATTCCAGGAGGGATGCTTTGCATTGAGGTCGCCCGCTATGATAACGGAGTCGCTCATGCCTAATAGGATTGTGAAATCGTCTGAGATATGTTGGAAATTCTCAGCCGGCGTAGCGGGAGGGAGGTAGACCGATACTAGCATGATCGGCTGATGGCCAGTCATGGATAGTCGGCAGATAGTGACTTCTAATTTACTTAGGGGAGGAGGGTCCATAGGTATGCAATACAGATCCCGTTTGTAATAAATAAGGGTGCCGCCCTTGTGACAACGCGTCCTATCATTACGGATGAGACGATAGTTAGCTATAGAGGGGTTTCGGTGACTGGGTTTAAGGAACGTTTCCTGAACGAGGAGTAGGTCAATTTGATGGTCGCGGAGGAATTCCGAGATCTCATCGCGTTGACCGCGGATGCCGTTTGCATTGAAGATGCCTATTTTAAGGGATCGGGGTTTATGCCTCGCTGTACTGGTGTTAGACATTATGAGGTTTATAAGAGTGGATTTTTTGCATGACGTCAGAGTATTCGAATAATACTCTTTGCAACATAGGGATGTTATCGTTTTGTCTGGCTACGAGGATTTCCTGAGCCATCTGTATAGCGCGAGGGGAACAGTAGGCTATGTATGTATCCGATATTATATTATAGACGTCCGAAGTGGACAACTGAGCGGCCGCGGGAGCGACGGTACTGGGGCGCGGTGCTTTATGAGCGGGAGCGGGAGCGGGAGCGGGAGCGGGTTTGTAGTGGGCCGCGGGTGGGCCTGCGAACGCGGGGAGGTGGATGCGTTGATCCATGAGAGAAGGAATTTTATTTGGAGGAGACTGGGATTGAGTTAAGGGGGGGGTCGCGGCGTTCGATAAGGCTGGGAAGGCCTGACGGTGCTGGAGTTGATTCCAGGGGCTAGGTCTCTGAGGGCTTAGCCCATAGATATAAGAAAGAAGGAGATATGCCCGGTAGTTGAAAATGTATCGAAACCCAATGTCTTCTATCTATCCCTACTCTCTAGCCTGCGATCACACATGCGATCAGTAAACCCAATAAATACGAGGCCCCGCTCACACTTGCAATTTACAAATCAGAACGTACTACATAATCAATTATAAACCTTATCCCATCAAACACAGCGTGCATTTACCATGCACCGTACAACTCACCCACACGAAAACATCGTTCGCTATCGTTGTGCTGTGCAAAAGCCATTTATTTTACATATACGCTAGTGATTGACTAAATCGGAAACTTATCGATTCTCCCATTTATTATTGTATTAAAATTTTTGGAAGTTGCTGAAAAAATTATAAATAAAAAACGATATACATATAATAAGATGATATAAATAAACAATAAGTAAGTAAAAAAAAGAAATATTAAGTAAACCTAAAAAATAACAACATTATGAGAAAATCTAAATGAGTATAAAACAAGATTTCACATCGGTCTTCCAATCAGGCTATAACTGTTGACAAATTGAAGAATAAACTTTAATAGTAATATAAATTCATACGACAATCGACATTATTGTCGATAGCCTACGTTAGTGGATCTGCACAACCACATCACTAATCCGTCACAAGACGCTGCGGCCGTACTAACGATGCAACCGCTTAAAGTAAATATCGTTTTGTAATTTTTACATTGCTTGTCCAGTTACTTAGCGACATACTTTGGTAGTGGTAAAGAAGCAATGTATTTACTACAATAAAAGTACAGTCGCTGTGATATATGAAAACAAAAATAACGTAGTAAAGGCAAGAAATATTTTACGATTTGTTGTTTTTCATGATTTTCAACACAAATATAGCAAAATACTTGTGCTGATTTATGAAAAGTGGTTCTACGATTTATAAAGTTTATAGTTTAGCTTCGATTTTTACAAGAAACCACTGAACAACACGGTATTCTTAAATGTTATCACGATCGCGCTCGAAAGCGCACTAGTTAGCGGAGACGGCCATTTGCCTGAGGCATGAGCATTGTGATCAAGACGCGCGGACACAGACACGCCCCCATACCACTTCTCCTGTTATTTATATTTCTATGGCTTAGCCGCTCAGGGATTTGAGTTGACGGGATAGGGAAGTATTCCCTTTGCTTTTGCTGACGATCGTCTAAACGTTTCGTCAGTTTGGGCGAAGTAGATTTTGGGGCTTTGGAGCAGCCACGGTAATTGGCTGTGTGACCCTCTTGCCCGCATAGCACACAGCTAGGTGGGATGTCACACTGACTACGGTCCTTTGGACGGGAGCATTCAGCAGTGCCGTGGTCGCCCAGGCACTTGACGCACCTGGGTTTCGCATGACAGAACTTCTGTGAATGCCCATATAACTGGCAACGATGACATTGCCCTATCGCGTGATTTTTCCAGGGCTTCTCTATTGTGAAGCCCATGAGGTTGCAAATGGATTTTTCGTTGAAAATCGGGTTATGCCCTTCGATAGGGGAGCACACGACGAGTACCATGTCGTATGCTTCCCTACCGCACGAACGGTGCATACGGTGCACTTCGTCTGCTGGGATATTTTGCGACTTAAGGTCGGCTAGGATTTCGGCGGGAGTGATCTCCTTTGGGATCTTTTTTATGACTACTCTAGTCTGTTTCTCTTCTGGGAGAGAGTACGTGTGGAATGACACGTTCCTGTCTCTCAGAAGTCGGGTTAGGAACCTGTAGTCGGTCGAGGTCGGGACGATGACTTTTATACCCTGTTGGGTAGAGCGGGCATTGGTATAGCCGATCTTGAGATCGACACACCACTTGGAAATGGCCGTCCACTTCTCCTTGTCCTGAATGAACACAGGAGGTGGAGGCGCGACCTTTCTCTGGCCAGAAGTAGTAGGGGCGGTGGGAGCATCCTGCGAAGAGGATGATGACGTAATCGGACGGGGGGTGGTGGAGGGGGAAGCTACGGGGGGGCAAGTAGCTGGGGTGTCGGAGGTATTGACTGGGGTGAGGCAGGGCTCCTCGAACGCTACGACCTTGGTGGCCTGCGAAGAGAGTTGCTTCCGCATCTTCCTCTTGTTCCCTTTACCTTCGACTCGGACAAAATTTTCGTTGTCGTCGGACTGGGAAGTAGAGGCGATTTGGTCCTCAGAGTCTGAGATAGTGATGTAGGGGAAGGGGGTGGAGGGGCGGTTTGGGGGGATGGCCTGGCTGTCGGTGTCCATTGACACGACTGGGCTGGCTGTTACTGGGGTTTGCTCTAAGGCATCACTGAATGTCGTGAGTTCCTCAGAGGATTTGATAGGGGACTGGGGGGGGGTTCTAGGCTACCAGGAGGGCACTCGAAGCACTCCTGATTTTGCGCTAGGAATTGCAGCTCTACGGCGAACTGCCGCCATAGAGCTGGTTCTAGGGCGACCATCTGCCTAATCACATCGATAAGCGATGTGTTTATGCGTCTAGTCGCATCTAATTTCGCCTCGGAAATGACGAGGTCCGACTCCATAATGGAGTTTAAAACTGACTACTAGTTAATTTTGGGAACCTATTTTCCTAACTTTTTCCCTACACCTATCTCCCCGGGGGAATACCGGGGATGTGTAAAACCCTCCCTGTCGGGTTAGACAGGGAGGTTGAGTACTTAGGGTGAGCCCTAAGCTTGCTTTTTGCCCGTTGCCTATCTTAATGTGCAACGGGGTCCTATCCAGTCTAGTGCGCCGGGTGTAGACACACCCGACCGACACTAGGTGTGTGGCTGTTGAAGGAAGACTGTCACCAATGCCGACTAGGAGATCCCCCAAGGCCGAGCACTGGGACCCGTCCAATTGACTGCCTCACCCTGAAGGGGCTCGGCGGGTGTGTTGGGTCAACACCCCACTCGGTTTCGTTGGCACCGTATAGGTTTCCACCGAGGACCACGAAACTGTGGATTTACCCTGAAGGGGATTTAATCGCGACGATTACGTTTAGAGGACAACTCTGATAAGAAACTTATTAATTGTGTCTTGAAAAAGACAACAATTAATAACTGAAGATAGTCCCAGACTATACACGTAGCAGGAACCACAGCAGGAGGAGCCACTGAGCCGGAACTCAGGAGATCTGGAACACACGCGCACACACTAGCAGCAGCACGTCCGTCCGCGTTCGATGCCGAGCGCAGAGTGTACAAACCTGTAGAACATATATTGTATCACTGACGGTTTACGCGGCGCACACCAGTAAAGCTCCCAGTTGGCATGATTTTATGCGACATTTTCAACAATAATCGTCATACCCAATTTCCATAAAACCCCAAAACCTTCCTCATGAACCACTCCGTCCATTGGTGAAAACCGTTTGAAAATTCGTTCTGTAGTTTTTGCGGTTATCGCGTTCAGACAGACAGACAAACGCGGTGGAGGACTTTGTTTTAAAAAATGTAAAAGGATAAGGATGTTGGGGACATCTACCTAGTATCCTTTGTTTGAACCGCAAACCACCCATCCATTAAAAAACCCTTTCCATCTAAAAAATGTGACTCCGATAAACCCAGTTATGGAAATAAAACAAGGAAGTTATTCCTGTAATTTGTGCCGATGATAGTACCTACCTGCGTGTGGACATTTATTTAAATTTTAATTAAATGTTAAGCAATCTGCCTCGATCTCGAAGCTTCAGTGGGGCCCACATATAACCAAATTGTCGAAGCGGCTAAGTTCTGCAGCCTACGCGGTGTATAAAATCCGTCATTTGACTGATGTAGAAACAGCTCGATTAGTATACTTTAGTTATTTCCATAGTGTAATGTCGTATGGCATTTTGTTGTGGGGAAATGCAGCCGACTTTCAGGCTATATTTGTGCTGCAGAAACGTGCCATTCGAGCAATTTATAACCTACCCAAGCAGCAAAACATGGTCTTGTAATTGTCCTGGAACCACCATTTCATTAGGACTATAACGAAATAGTAAGCAATTATAACCACGGAAAAGGGCCCAATTTATAGGCGTATTTTACCTAATTAAATATCTATAGTAGACTTGGTGAACACCACTTTGACCAATAACGACCTTATAGTTGTACTACGTAAAACTTCTTGCGCCCGCGAAGCTAACTATCAGCACTTAATGGAACCAAATACGACTATAGCGTACACAGTGAATCTCTTACAAGCTCATACAAAGTGTTGTGAATTGTTGAATGTTGCTGCGCACATTTGTAAAGATTAATATTGATAAAAGTAAGTTATTCATCCATTTCTTATAAATATTATCTAGAATATCAATTATGAGTATAATAGTGTTAGTTAACAATAAGTCAAGATGTATAATGTGTTTGAATGTGCATGGCGCACGTATATTTTCGGTGAAGTATAATAAGTTTTTTATCAAAATTTTTACGCGCCCCTTGAAATTTGCGTTTTCATTAAGTTGAATTTTAAAATAATGTTGGTGTCAGTAAGACAAATAACGAAAAGTCGCCATTTTGACAAAGTTGGTTTTCCCAAATACATTAACAAACCGTTATAGGCGTACTTTGTTAAATAATAGTAAATATCAGAACCATTGCGTGGCCATATTGTTTGGAATTAGAGTTCCGCAAATATTTCTATAACCTATGTTTTATTTTAATGTTTTTGTTTAGGTGTCAGCATTGAAAATGGTAATGTTTCTGGACGTCGATCGCTTTTTGACTAAAAGGGATTTCCGAGCTTTAAAAACATTAAGGTGGCCTTGGAACGAAACACTTCTAAAGTTTCAAAAAATCTTGCAAGACGGCCACGACACTTCGTTCTGAATAAAGAACACGATCATTGTTAAAAGAAGATAATTTCTGGTGTGAAAAATGCTGCTTCTACTCAGTTTATGACCACTTCACCAGTTACGAATATGAACTTGGCAACTTACTCATATTACCTCATTTCTGTCAGTTTAGGTTTAATTTATCTGATTTCACTTTACCTGTAGTCATTGATTTATACAGTATATAAAAATGATATACTTATAGCATTCAAAATATCTATTATGTAAAGAAAGAAAGGAAAGAAAAACTGTTTATTCTGCACAAACAAAACGCACATGTAAATACACGTATAGATATTTGTATATAAATACACTATGTCATAAATATCATAAAGTTTGCATTATAATATTTATAATGAATGCACCAGTTTATGAATAAAGAATTTAATGCTGGATGTCGTATATTGTATTCTACAACCCATTTTATAATATCACTATGTAGATGAAAATTGGAATAGTCTTCAATATCGTTTTCATCTTCTTGGCCTGTCCAAGAAGATGAAAGCGATATTGAAGACTCCTCTATTCCTCACTAATACAATCTTCTAAGTCCAAATTTAAATCGCTTTTTATCGATTTTGTCTAAAATTTTCACAGAATCTAACTATTTTGTACGGAACCTTTTCCTATTTTTACGATTCGTTCTTCGCCAGATACAAAGTTAGAACCCGACGCCAGATTTTTTTTGTTATAGGTTTTCTGTTTTTCTTTTGTAATAACCACTTCTTTTTTGCCGTTCCCATTTATATAGATCCATTTTTGAAAGAAAAGTAAATAGAACAGCATGTCGGCAACGAATACGACACGACAAAATCAAAATGTCCGTACTGAGACTATAACAGCATTTGCAAGACCATTATAAACCAATGTATTCTTGTACAGGACACCACGGATGTAGTTTTGGATACTATATTAAACCTTTATAATCGTGTTAAGATTATAACAATATTGGTTTATACCACTATAAAACCGCTCCATTTTACTTATAATTGTTCTGTTAAGTGAATTTATAAACCCTTATAAAACCAAGTAATAAATGCAAATAGTTTCTAGTATGTTTAGTTCTGTTTATCACTCCTATTGGCGTACTTTACTTATAGTAGTTCTATAATGCTTCTTGTTAGCAGTTATAAGCATAGCTTACCAGTTTATCTACTCTTGAGTGCATTTACACCCTCGCGATTCTTTTATAGGTCACCCAAGCTTAATTTCCACCCTTAATTTCTACCTATAAGTAATTATAAGTTAATGTATAAGATCAGATATACTATAAGGCCCAACTAACTCCATGCTTGCTATTACAAGCGTGGCAGCAAATACAAGAACCGTTAAGAGAATATTATAAGTGCTGGAGGCCTATATCATCTGCACTATAGGATAATTTTGCTGCTTGGGTAAGTTGTAGGCATTCACTGAGGGATAAATTTAAGGAAATAAACATAATGACAGTCGCGTCTCAATATGTTTATGAGAACCTGATTTATGTGAAAAAGAATATAAATCTATATTCTAAACACAGCGACATTCATAGCTTAAATACTAGAAACAAAGATTTATTTATTGTGCCGAGGACTAGGCTCCAAAAAATTAGTAATTCATTTAAGTGCCAAAGTATACGTTTTTACAACAAACTCCCAAGCCATGTCAAAGAACTGAGCCTCAATAAATTTAAATCATTTATTAAACAGAAACTATGTCAAAAAGGTTTCTATAAAGTTAAAGATTACTTAGACGACAAAAAGGCTTGGGACTAATTAAGCTACTCCAATGTACCCCAAGGAACAAACAATTATTTTAGACTATTTTAGACTACACGATACTATATGAGCATATAATTGTTGGATTATTTTATTTGACTGTAAGTCAATTTATTTTAATTTTGTTTTCATTTATTGTTGACATAATCTACTCTTTAAAATGTTTTTATTTTATGAGTTGTATTGCAATTTGTGGTGATGTAAATTATTTTAGCATAATAATATGCACTATTATATAGAATCAAGTTTTTTCAACTGAACAGACAGCTGTGCTGCTGGGGAGTTTGTTGCGCCACTTCTTCTTCCCAGCTTATGCACTAGGAAGTGGTGAAGGGTGGGCGTTTTTGGGGGACTGTCTTATGTAATTTTGACGTTCGAAAAGTGCTGATTTCTCAGCCTAGTTTGAATAAATGACTTTTGAATTTGAATATGAATTTGATCTCGACCTCATCTAGTTTTTAAAATAATAATGACGTGTAAAAGTGTTTGTACAAACCTATTTACAAGAAAACAAAATCATTTCATTTCATTACATTAAGCAAGAGTAGTTTCAAAATATGTTCAAACCACGATGATTAACTTGCACAACGCTTTTCGTTTCGAAGTTACATATATTTTTATTGGTTTTTGGAAGATTCATTCATTCGTTATTGTATGTGCTACACAAGTGATGTCCTATCAGGAAAGTATTTGATTCGTCCATAAGTAGACTCCCCCCAAGGCAGCAAAAATAAAAAGTTCTGTAGGTACCAGGAATACAACC
The DNA here is from genome assembly GCA_916701695.1 of Agrochola macilenta. Taxonomy (NCBI): domain Eukaryota; kingdom Metazoa; phylum Arthropoda; class Insecta; order Lepidoptera; family Noctuidae; genus Agrochola; species Agrochola macilenta. The sequence goes on from OU753562.1 coordinate 16,291,398, forward strand.
CAGCACTTTAATTGCGTAACACACGATCAATCACAATCTGTATTATTTTGAAGGATATTGCTAATCCATTGCTTCATATGTATGAATTCGAATTTGTCTGGTCAACAACGAAAATAACAAAATCAAAACGAAACGGATTGTGATTGATCGTGTGTTACGCAATTAGGGTGCAATTCAACAGGCATGGTCCGAGGGCGGGGGGGTCATGGGGGTCATGACCCCCCCCCCAAAATCATTGAAGCTGTCGACAACTTGAATGATTTACGTTTCTTACTAACTAAAAACTGTAGGTACTTGAACCACAGTGACCGCGATGGGTATTCTAACAAAAATAAAAAGGAAAAAAAAGCCTGTTAAGCAAACTCGGGAATTTGGGCACCACTACACTCGGGTTAGGGCCAGCTTTCAAAACCTAAACTGCTGTAAAAGGAGTTTAAGTTTTTCTTCTCGACAAAGTAAGTTCTCTTCCTGTATAATGGTCAAAAGAAAACACAGAACCTATTGAAGGCGCGGTGCTAAATTTTTGAGGCTCGCTGTCTTGATTCTTGAGCTTTTCTTCATAAGTCGACAAAGCAAGTAATTCTTAGTTCTTTTGGAATGATTAAAAGAAAATCTAACGTACCCGAGAGAGCAAAATTTTTGAGCTCGCTTCGCTCGCTCTTGTATTCTACATTTTCATAGTTGCTTGGCCTTTACTGCACAAGTCGACAATGTAACTCTTATTTCTGTTTGAAAACGAATTCAAATCCTAAGAAAACAGAAGCTATTGAAGGCGGGATGATACAATTTTAAGGCTCGCTTCGCTCGCTTGTCCTGATTCTTGAGCTTTTCTTCATAAGTCGACAAAGCAAGTATTTTTTTGTGCTTTTAGAATGATCAAAAGAAAATGGAACGTATCCGAGAGTGTGCAAAATTTTTGAGCTTGCTTCGCTCGCTCTTATATTCTACATTTTCATATTTGCTTGGCCTTTCCTGCATAAGTCGACAATGTAACTTAGTTCTGTTTGAAAATGTAAATCAAATCCTTACGTATCCGAGACGAGGTATTAAAATTATCGAGTTAGCTTCGCTCGCTCTTCTCACCCTACATAATCTACTGTCCTAATATTTATAATTTATCGAAAAGCCAAGGTGTAGCTTAGTTACTGCGACCAACTGTGAGAAAAGATCAGAAAGTTTAAAAGTTACTTATTTAAAAAGTATGCATCATTAGATAATCAAAAAGTTTTTAGAGTAACAATTAAATATTTCCCCAATATTCCTCGGCACCCATAGTGACCCCCCCCAAAATGTTAGGCTGCGACCGCGCCTGAATTCAACCCCAAGTTATCGCATAATTGGTGTTTCTAATTGAAATCAATGACTGTTACCCATAAAAGGAATGCATCGAATTAACAACCAGAATCCGCAATCACTGCCACAAACATTACACAACTTTAATTTAACATTACTTTATAGAACCATTCGGGCCAGGCCATATTAAACACAAGAACGAACCAGAACCAAAACGATTTTATAATGCGAGTGACCATGACGCTTCGCAAAGTGACCATGACGCTTCGCAAAGTGACTATGACGCTTCGGAAAGTGAAGAAATGTTAAGGGTTAAGACTGACCCACAACGTCATTCTACGAACTATCCGAAATCAGTCAAGAAACAATCAAATAGAAGTGTTATAAAGAAAAATCCAAAAGGACCCAAAAAATATAAAGGAAAGAGCAAGAAAAGTTACAACAGAGAACAAGACATTTTATGATCTAAACTAACACCAATAAAATATTAATTAAATGTCAAACTACAATAATTTCCTATCGTTTTACTCATTGAAATCGTCGAGATACTTTCTCTGAATTATTACCTAGAATCTTCTTCAACCCTACACTGCTTCCTTGGCCACTAGGCCACAAACCATTCTCACACAACTAAACTTTTTTTTTTTACTTTGGAATAATGCGAGCATTAGACCTTTAAGAACAAATATAACATAAAGAATAAATATATTAATGACTATAATTATCTAAATACATATTTGTCATGGTCACTAATCATATTTTAATCAAGATACAACCTGATACAACCAACTGACCTGCAAATTGCAAAAACGTAAGAAAATTTGAATTTCGCGGACTGCCACTGCGGATCCTCCGTTAGAATGATCAAGTCAACAGACGGAACAATAATAAAGGATTCCCATTACTGAATCATATAATAAGGTCGTGGCTGCTTAACCGGGCTTTCCTGTGGCTGCCATAAGCTACTAAATTTAAGCGTCCGGCCAGGGCAAAAACTGAAACTAGGTGACTGCCCGCTAAGGGCACCCCCTGTGGGGTACGAACCTCGGCATAGGGCGTCGCTGGGGGGACAGCAAGATGGGACAGGCTGGATCAATGGCGGGTAATCATTATTAGCTTAGCGACTTAAAGCTACAGGCTCAACTTCGTCGCGGGCTGGCGTTTCATCCAGCAAGGGTCGCGGTCGCGGAGGACCTTGGCGGCGAGGTCGGTATGACGGGAGTCGTCTGTATTTGTACACTGTGCTAGTGGCCCTACCGCTCTCCTGGAGGAGGGTTATAGGGTCATCTGGGTCGGAAAGAATATACCTCAAACGGCGGACTTGACTGATATTAGCGGGGATATAATTGGCTGCCTCGACAACCAGAGGGTTGCGATGTTTGGCGGCGGTGTCAAAGTAACGCTTAGACATGCGTTTTAGAAACTGGTGAATGGTGGGGATTTTGAGGTCGAGATGGAAGATCTCGTTTCTGTCATACCAAGGGGATCCCGTGGCCTTACGAAGGGAACGGTTTTGTAGGGTCTGCATCCTATGGATATTTTATTTTATTAATTTTAGGAAAAATTACAGCCAATTAATATCTGCAGCATTATAATATCTAGTACAATGTGTAAACGATTAGTGTGAGTAACAATAATAAAAACGCGAAAACAGCGACGTCAGAGATACGCAAATGAGTTATCTCATCCTCAAAAAAAAACGGTAATATTGAGAGAAAAAAAAAATGGTTATACATCGAAAAACAATTGTTCAAACTTTTCTTTCCTACCTTAACGCTACTAGTTAGTAAATCTAAATCAATCTCCATGTTAAAAGTACGACAAGCTCTTACCACGTACGAGTTCTGTCTGTAGATAGCTCTGACTTGAGGCACATGGAAAAGACGTGGCTATGTGCGTGGTGGATATGGCGGGGCTTTGCTTGTGCAAAGACGGTGCCCGCATAGGTCATGATTGGGTGACAATTTGCTACGTGCATTCTGCACGAAGTGGAGTCTACCGAGAGCGAAAGTGGCTCGCGAACGAATAATTTTTATGTGCTCTGAGAAGGAGAGATGCTCATCCAGGACCACACTTAGATATTTGGCTCGCTTCTCCCAAGGGATCGGCTTGCCGAACATGGTGATTAGTCGGGGAAAGGAGGGATTGTGTCGCGGTTTCGAGAAGAGAACCGCTTGACTTTTGTCGGGATTGACCTCGATTCTCCACTATCTAAACCAGTAGGGCTAACTTGACACACGCGACAATTACTCACTCTCGCGCGAGTAATTGTCGTCTATTTCTGTCACTTTTCTCGTTTTCTGACAGCGCTGCCATACAAAATAGTCGACTCGTTCTGTCAAACTTGATATTTTGTCGACAAACTCTAACATGACACCTTAGATAACTCGATTTTTGACAATTCAACACGAGATAATCTGCGATTTTTCTGTCACTTGTCGTATTTACTCGTCCTCGATTTGACGACGAGAAGAGTAGACAAAATAATGATACAAAAAAAAAACTCCCAAATAGCATGGCAGTTTCACAATAAAATTGTACTTATTTTAGTCAATTTTTTTTTTTACAATATATTATTAATGAAAATACTTAGTTTTAAACTACTATTTATATTGGAATGACATGTTTTATATGGAGTTATTCGCGATTTGTATGAAAAAAAAAAATTACCTAATCTGCGTTCACAATGTATTTGCCAAACATGTAAACAAACACGAGTTTTCCACTTAGACAAACATCAACTTTATATGAGTGTAAATAAAGTTGATTTTAGACTGAGTAGTACTGTTGAAAAAATCCAAAAAAATATGAAGTTGTAGCGCAAAACTAAACCTTATGTGTAGGCATTACATTTGTTTTTCCTAAAACTCGTGTTTGTTTACATATTTGGCAAATAAATTGCGAACGCGGATTACATGTTGAGCTTTAGGGGTTTATGGGTTTTATAAAGGGGGTCGAAATTTTCATTATTTTTGCGATAGGACACACCATTTTTGAGACATAAGCAAAAGAAAAGAAAAAAAAGAAATAGTACTGTTTTTGCACCGTCGAAGTGTTGGTGTGAATTTTAGTTCATGACAACTCATTTTAATCCACATCTTTTTAATCGCGATTAAAAATAGTCAGATTCAGATAAACAATTAAAATTTTAGGTGAAAAACGTCAAATTCAGAATAGCAAAATTTCCATTTTCACAAAATTAATAGTTCAGTGCCTATATAGTTTGTGCAGTGTGTATATTAGTGGGAAAACGTCGTTTAACAGGAACAATAGTATATTATACAATTAGTGAATAAAGGACGGATTTAAAGCGACGGCCATTGATGAATCACGACCGTAGGGAGTGATTCATGATGATTGATTCAAGTGTTAGAATCCTGAGCGATTCGAGTGATTCATGGACCTCGATATAAATCCGTTTATTCAAGAGTTCCATACTATACTTTATACCATGACTACGAGAAAAATAAAGATTTAAGCAAAAATAGACATTTAATCAGCATGGAAGAAAAAAGGAAAGTCAAATTAATTAAAATGTACATTAAAATTAGAACAATTACTAAAATTAAGAGTAATTTTCTCATTATTATTATTCGGATGGTTAACTTGTGAAGCGATATTCATGTCCTGTGTACTTAGCCTGTGTATCGTGTATTTTTTTACACGGAGGTTGTATAGCAGTTAGTAGCAGTTCTAAATTCAAACACCAAAACAGTTATTAAAAGACCTTTTTATTCATTGTTTTCAGTGAATAAAATAAGCTTTTTACACGGGGAATGGTATAAACAAAATTTTGGTGATTTTTAGTCTAGTTTAGAAGCATTTATGACAAGAGAATCGGCTTCGGCACCATAAGCACCATTGAATGAAAGAAACGGAATCTCAAGACCATGTTGCTATCATAAAAATGATTTGTTTTTAATAATTTGCAACATCGGTTTCTCGTCGTGAGATAAAGAAAGAAGTGTCAATGTGCCTTTTTCGAGTTAACTCGTCGTTTACGGTCATGTTAGGGATTAGAATGACGTCAGAATCGCTTAGAGCAGAATCGTCGACAAATTTCGACAAAACGTGAAAAAGAGCGTTCTCGCGCTTGTCATGTTAGCTATGCAGGTGCCAAACTTGTCGACTGCCCTTTGTAGATATTGGAGCATCTGGGCTGTGCCACGGCTTTTGCAGTAGATGGCCGTATCGTCTGCGAACTGAGCCAACAGCGCCTTTCTACTCTTGGGGATGCCACTGGTGATGGATTACGTACAATGCTCGTATTCTATACTTCTCCACAAAACACATAAAACTAGGTAGTAGGTAAGCAAACTAATCCACAAATATTTACAACGACACATCAAGACTTCCCCTAGGCACTCGACACAAAACTTCTTCTGCCAGACACCAATACTATACATTATCCACACACATTTACAAAAAAACTCATAAAGAACTTAACATACCTACTCGACCTAAATAGATATGAACTAAAGTCTAAGGTGACAGAATGGCTACTTCAACAGGAACACTCACAAACAGAATCACTACTTACATACATCGCCTAATATTAATATATCAGTACTTACTCACAAGGAACCCTCACCCAATTTCACAACTTGCACTAACACACAAACTCACACACACACTCACATACACATACACACCAACACACTCACCCATCCACCTCAACCTGTTTCCCTAGTTTATTTTAATTACCAACTAAACAACTAAGCTTTAATTTTAAAATCACTTTGTAGATCGACACATTTCACAAGTTGTATAAATCTTATCGGATTAACCCCTAGGACACTGTCTCATAAGATACAGGTAACCCTACATAGTTTAAGAGGCAGGGCTCACCAATTATTGTCTACAGATTTCTGCACCATATGTCCTTATGCCCCCCAGCTTGTGAGTTTTGAACGAAACGAGTCACTCAATCAATTGCAAGTCGATTTACGATTCTAAGCAAAGGAGTTAAGGCCTAAGTTTAATTGCTGTCTTTTGCTTTTGTTTTTGCTTGACGACGTCACGCAACCATTTTTAGTTCTCTTTCCCCTCATCATCACTCGTGCGAGCTGTGACGCGTTTAACCGATTATTCACCGCGTGTGCTTACTCTACGGGCGTGTGTGCCGAGCCGCTTTGTTGTCACTACACACCACACTCGCGACTCACGCAGCGAGTCACGCAATTTATTGACACGACATCCTCACACACAGTACGTACGTGCTCACAGGCCACCGCAGCATCGCCTCATTCGTGGAAATACCTACATAAACTGAGAAAACAGGGGAGCCTCATTTTATTTGTCCGCCCGGGCCCCCGACAGCCTTAGTCTGCCACTGATTGGAGCCTGTCCTGACTGACTGGACCCCGACTATGTGCCCGCCCCTGACTCGAAGACTGGATCCGCCCTTGGTCACTACGGCCGTCAAGTGCGGCCACCGCTTTTTTAGGAAACCGTAGCTTTAATAATAGTATCGCTACTTTGGCGCCGTCATCTCGTTCTCGCTTCCCGGTGACGGTGGCGCTGGACAAAAGCTCTGTTGCACTGGGATAAGTAGTGTAACACCACTACTTAGTCGATTTTACTTTTGGAAGCACTAATCATTTGACTTAAAACAACACAACAACAACATGAGTACATGACAACAATTTCCTGTCAGCTGTCATTAGCACGTCAGCTGCAATATGTTTCGTTTTCGGTGATAGTGTTATTTATTTAAAGTAACAAAATTCTAGCGTTTTAAGCAGAAGGTAATGTATTCAGCAAAATGTCTGAAGAAGAAATTGTGGATATAGAACAGGAATTAGACGATCTCTTGACGAAAGTCCAACCCAACTTGCAAGATGTTATTAAAAGGGTAAATAAACACATAAGTACATGGAACATACTTACCTTAGTCAATTTCTTTAAATTTATTGTGCATTAATATCATAACAATCTTTATAGAGTTTCACGAATGTGGTGCTGCAGCAAACGAAAAATGGCGAACAAATCAAACCTGACACCCTCGGGGATACTTCATACTTCGCCAAAAACACACAAGTGTAAATATGGTTATTTCTTGCATTAAACTGGTCAAAGAATTTCTTGGAATAGCCTATAAACTGTGTCTGTTTCCTCTCCAGTTGAATAAAAAAACATTGTTATAATCTGCTACATTCATATTTGTTTCAAATTGAAATGGTTATAATATTGTCAAAACAAAATGCATGTTAACTTGTTATCATTTCAGGAACCTCTCCCGATTAGAACTGGTCAAGCCACCAACATTCCACATGCAAGCAGTGGAATTGGATTTAAAGTCTATGAGCCTCACTTTACGATGTTCACTCGGAGAAGTCAATGTGAAAGGATTGTACAGTGCATTTAATGAAAACCTGTATAATCTCATACCTGTCTTGGCTGAGGGACATGTTTTGTAAGTAAACTACTAATATTTATGATTCCTTTTATTTATTGAAATGAATTCTGATTTGAAAAGCATATTCACATGCTCCAAAATTCCACATTTCACATAATTTTGATGAAATTTTTATAGAGAGGCTTATGAGTTGGTCATGGATGAGTGGCCATTAATTTCATATTGTGCCTTGGAAAGCACATAAGCTGTTGGTCCCGGCTGTCATTTGTAAATCTTTGGCAGTCTTTACAGGTAGTCAGAAGCTCAAAAGTCTGACAACCAGTTTTTCCTAGGGGTATTGTGTCACTGGGTTGTGAAGTTCAGATAGGCAGTTGCTCTATCTAATATACTGGTATTCAGCTGCATCCGGTTACACTGGAAGCCAACCCCAACATAATTGGGAAAAGGCTAGGCAGACTGATCTGATGAAATTACTATTTCAAAATACTTTCTGCATGTTCAAAGTATATGTGCCCCTGATAAAACATAAACTCAGTACAAAAACAATACATATTTTATGATTTGTGACTATAATCAGTACCGTAAAGAAATATATATATATTATGAAAACAATACAATTTATGTTTATGAGACATTCCTATTGTAAGCAAATACGAGAAATGCTAATAATAGATAATATATTTGATGAACTGCAACTGCTTACATTATTGTGTTATTATCCTATACATATTTGTAATCAAGTTCTCGAAAACGGCTCTAACGATTTTGATGAAAGTTGCAATATGGGGGCGAAAAATCGATCTAGCTAGGTCTCATATTGTGGGAAAATTCGTTTTCTCCGTATTTTCACCTGAGCAGAGCATGATCGCCCAAAGTTTATAACAAGAATAATGACATGGCAGCGTAGAATTAGTAAGTACTATCATGGCAGCATGTAATGAGTATGAACTTTCCTTTACTTTTAAATGAGCATTCTCTATTTTCACCAGAGCAGAGCTCGGTCGCCCTGGTACTGATTGATTAAGAAAATATGATTAATATCACAATTACGCTTTTCTACTTGTTAGTTTTTTTTTTTTATACAATTTTAATCTTCTTTTTGTATGGTTGGTGACTAACCTGATGTCAGTTTTAACAGCCGCCCATGGGCCTCTGACTTGGCTTCACATGCCGTCGAGAAATATCGCGACAATACAATAAACAATTTGAATAGGATTAAACAACTATAATCCAAAATAACAACTGTCTTGGTACCTTAAAGGATAGGTATTGAATTTGCTTCAACAAATTATTAATTCAACATGCCAAAGGTTTACGTTTATGGAATCTTATTTACTGTGAAAAAGAAAGCTCTTTTGTCTTAATATTTATTTATTTCTTATGTTCTAAAAAAGGTTAAATAAATATTACAATAAATCATCATTTATAGTACAGGTCTGTGCAAAGTGGTCAATAAGGTAGGTAACTAATGGTATAAGATTAGAATCAAAGTAGTTACCAAAGAGATAATAATAATTAAGTAATGATTAAAAACTGTGTACTATTCTAGAATATCATTATCGAACATGATCGCAGATGTCAGAGTGGGCTTATCGCTGGAAGATGATGCGTTCTCATTCATCAACCCCGGGATTGAGTTCACACATGATGAAGTACTAGTAAAGGTAATTTATATATTTTTCGATTTATCCTATTGGTCAACTGCACATTGACTATGAAATAAAAACGATGTCAAAGTCAGATTGTTAGCATGGATGCGCCTTTGATTGTAGCTACCCTTGAGATTAAGAACCCAATAATCCAAAACTTGTCAAAATTGTTACATGTAGTAAATAGTTGAATATTTTCAGTTGAATATTTAAATTAAATAGTTATTATCCTCATCCAATAAGTATTGTATATCCTTCCCTAAACAAAAATATAATTAAAATTATTGATTTTTAGTTATCTTGGCCGTCGCCCCAAAAGAATGGTGGCTATGATTTCGCAACGACTGAGCAGCTGGCTAAACATATAGGTAAGTACCCCTAACCCTCAGTATTTCTATATGTAGTTGAACTTTTTGTGATATTAATCCAAAAAGTAAATTGATTTCAGCAGTAATTTCCACAGAACTTTAAGCCAATGTTGAATCCAAAACCACTATCTGTTGAGCTACTGCGACTTGCGACTGTACGCAATTCATTGCTTCATAATTTGCGAAATGTATTGGACTTACGACTTAATTAAGAACTATTTTAAACCAGCTGCCCGCCCCGGCTTCGCACGGGTAGCACTAAGTACTTATCTATGGCACACCTACCTACTATCTACCCTATCCTACCTACCTACCTACTTACTTACATACCTACCTACTTAGACACATACCTACCTACCTACCTACTTACATACATACCTACCAATCCTACCTACACCTACTTACTTACCCTACCTACATACCTACCTACCTACCTATCATTTATTCAAATCTTGTCCAATACACAAGAATAACGAACACAACAAAAAAATAATTATCCCATTTGGTGCAGCCGTTCTCGAGTTTTACGCTTAGCAACACATTTAACGATACATTTTTATTTTTAAGAAGATAAGAAATAAGGTTTCGCCCGAAACAACGGAAAGTAAGACCAAGGTCGCATGTTCCATTTACAAATTACAATATATTTTTAGTTCAAAAAAATTCTATACTTAACCTATTTAGAAAATTTTACATTCCTGCATCAGCCCAACACCGAAATTTGTATGTAAATTGATAGCGCTTGATAACTGTGTGAAACATAAGAAGTTAATAGTTCGACGCGTAGATAAAAAACGAGTTGTGTAAAACATGTTTAGGTTTTTTATTAATCTTTTTATAATGTACTAAAGCCCACGTCATCTCATAATTTATGTAATGATTGATTCAGTATCCATTATGTTTTTACTAGTCAATAATTTTTTATGGTAAACTAATTAAGTATGTAACTATTGATCCAACAGTACATTGTTACACACTACCTATAAAGAGAATTCATTGTCTTTATTATGCTGGGGCTACATTGTCGCGATAACGCGAACTATACTTCGCGCGCTATCTGTTGCTCAGCCAGACGTCGAGCGGTGTACGGGAGAGAGCGCGCGAAGTGTAGTTCGCCTTATCGCGATAATGTGGACCCAGTATTATAAAAATAAAAATATAGAAATTAAAACATAGAAAGAAAAACGCACATAATAAAATAAAGTAAACCGGCCAAGTGCGTGTCGGACCACGCTCCAGAACATGAAAAAGATCAGTTAGCTAATTTTTCATGCCCAAACTGTACAAAAGTTCCGAGTAAAGCTCTTATATTTCCCTTCAGACGACCTTCCTCTAACGGCGGCGGTGTCACTCCCGCTGTACGCACTTCTTCGAGAGAAGCTTCAGCGGCATCTAGCGCTGGTGCTGCGTCAAGCAACCAGCGTGTCAGAGGTCATGTGCTGCAACCCTTCGCTGATGGAAGCTTACAGGTAATAACATGAAGGGCAGTCCGAACTCGGTTCTCAGCATTACATGAAATCGAAAAATATACTAGTATCCGTCCTTGAGTGTGAAACTTATCTTGTGTGGCGACACTTATTTTATTTCTGAACAGACAAAAACATTTAATGATATAAAGTTTAACGGCGATGTTCCGCAAAATATACTTCATCCCTTCATTCATCATCAGATACTTCATCGTGATTTTGAGTTCAAAAGTGATATTGGAGATCCACTCTTTTTTTCAAAGCTGGTCGGCCGGTCGTGCGGCCAAACGCTCTTCTTGTTCGAAGCTTCTGCGGCCGGTCGAACGACTAGTCGTAGTCCGCGAGGTCCTTCACATTCACAATAGATGACAAGATTATTTAAACAGAACTCAACCCTTCTAGCGGTATGATCGACAATCTGGCGCAGAACGGCAACAAAATAGTGGACATGATCCTCATCAACATGCGACGCACACTACTGCAGAGCTGTCGTGAGGTGCTTCAGCTACCGCCGCTGCATGCCACATTTATGCACAAGGTGAGGAAATCCAAATTGAATACCATTAGACACTTCCGTACCAGCCACCAAGGTCAATCAAGACCATGGCAACAACTTTTTTCTGTTGTAGAAGAGAGGCAGAATAACATCACTACTTACTGTATTGTAGATGTCTATATTATCCTAACGAGTAGACGATGCAACCCCTTGCCCTTGGAAAACCTATGTTTTATAATAGAATAGAATAGAATAGAATATTCTTTATTATGTACACCATAAAAAATACAGATAAAAATGTAGTCATTTTACATAGGGTGACACAATGGGCGGTCTTATCGCTAAAAGCGATCTTTTACAGACAACCTTTAATATATATTTATATATACCGGAGGAGGGTATGTTTCTCTTTCGTTGTTATCAAGCATATTTTAATTACTGTGGGCGTACTATGGAAAGTGTTGGTTATTTCGCAATTGAAAAACCGTTTCCAGTTATGATCAAATTATAATTTACGATCACATTAATCACACTAGCAATTCACACACTGTAGGTACACGACACGCGGTATTCGAAACGCACGACTGTTTCTAAACATCTTCACCGCTTAACCGCCACCCATGAAGTCTGCTCAGCTCCAGCCGGTCCGAGCGTTATGTTGTAGACTGTCGAGCGCCGCCACCGGGCGGCGCTGGCGTCCCGAGTAGTTAACTAAGTAACGTATTTCCGATATATATACATAGTTCCCTAAACCAACCATATAAAACAAATCATTAAAAACATCCACTACCTAACTGCTCTTTTAAACATTCTCTCAATTATAGAAAACTAGCAGCGCCCCACGGTTTCACCCGCATAAGTCTCGATCTTGAGGGAAAATCGGAATAAATAGTATCCTATGTGCTAAACAAGGTCATGGTCTACTTATGTGTCAAATATCGTCCAAATCCGTTGAGCCGTTTAAGCGTGAAAGCGTAACAAACAAACTCACTTTCGCATTTAAATATTAGTTAGGATGTGTCATTGCCAACCAAGTTTCCTCATTGCATGCCAAATGCTAGATGCATTTGGCATGCAATGAGGAAACTTGGTTACTACTGCCTTATTTACTAATCATCACTTACTGTAATTAAAACTTTATCACGTTCCAGGTAGGATCACTATCGTTTATCGGCAAGTTCGAGACGGACACGGGGTGGCTGAAGAACCTGGCGACCATAAACAGGATAAGTGACGTCAGCATCACCCGGCCATTCCCTATGAAGACCAGCTTCTACGTCACTTTGAGGATAAAGGATTTGCAAGTAAGTCGTCTTCTGTACTATATTGCCTCTTCTTAATCACTTATGCATAAACCTCTTGACATGGCGAATAGCTAAATCAGCCCCTTTTGGTTTGCCATATTTTTAAAATTGTATTAGATACTAGCGACTGGCCCCTGCTACGCACGAGGGAAATGCACTGATGTGGCTACATATCAAAAGTTAAAAAATCTAGATTTATGGACAACATCCAAGTTAAATCAGAAAGAGACGAAAAGCTACTTATTTAAAAATATATACTAGCTGCTGCCCGCGGCGCCGCCCGCGTGGACCCTAATTATTTTTCTAAAATGAAAGTAGCCTAACTTACTCGATATAACAATGAAAGTCCCGACAAAATCGGTCCAGCCGTTTCGGAGATAAGCCGGAACAAACAGACAGAAAAAACATTTAAATTGTTTTTTGTATATACTTTCATAAAAGCTGTTATTTTAACATTACAAACAGACACTTCAATTTTATTTATTTGTAAAAATAAATATGTATACGTATGTATAGGCTAATGCGAGGCACCACAGAGTATGAAACAAACGGAGAAGCCCCTTAGATTTCAAAACAAAATACATAAAATATGTTAGAACAGTATTTTCTAGGTTAGCACTTCTAAGTTTCCCTGATCATTAGGACTAAAACCGAACTCCAAATTAATAATTGTTTGTGTAACAATAGATTGGCTACGACGACTACCGCATCCGTGCAATGGGCGTGTCGTGTGGAGGCCGCGCGACTGCCGCGCTACAGCGACACTCATTGCACCTCGCGCTCACTGTGGGGCTATGCCACTGGGAGCCCTACGCGCAACTAGACCATCTGCGAGTGCAGAACTTGGAGTAAGTACATCTTTAGTCAAAAAATAACCTGCATCTAAACCGATCTATGTCCAAAGTTATGCGATGTTTAGTAGCTCTGAACACAATGAGTTGCTAAAACCACTCTGTTACTCATAACGTTGAATTTACTTCGACTACAATAACGACCTATAGACAATTATTTTTAAATGGTAACTGCGCGTATCTCTTAAAAACACAGCACAGACACGTAAACGCTACACGCTAACACTGAGTATCTTTCTAGCATTCTCAAATTATTTTGTTCGAAATACTTACTTACGTTCGTGTTTAACTGCTGCCGTTTTTCCCAGTTGCGCAGATTTACACGTAACGGGTCTAGGTCCACTGAACGGGGCGTCGCCGCTGGTGTGCGCGTGGCTGCGCGGCGCGGCCACGGCGCTGGGCGCGCCGGCGCTGTGCGCGCAGGTGCAGCACGAGCTGCAGACCGCGCTGCAGGAGCTGCCGCTGTGGGAGCTTTTGTATGCCAAACACTGACGTAGCGTTACATGTTGCAACTACTGTTACAGCTACGGAGGGCGTAGCGTGTTGCAGGCGATTTTATAACGTCCGAAGCAAGTATTGTGTTACTGCTAAAGAGAGCTATATGTTGCAGGGATTGTTACTGTATGCCGTGCCAAATGGTTGTTATTTCTTAATAACGGATGATTATAAAAATGGATGTTTTAGTTAAAATTATGTGTTGGCATTTTTTGCTGAACTGAAATGATAGTTTTGCATTTTATTGGTCTTGTTGAGTGAATATTTTTGTTTAGTTGAATGCAATCAAATCAATAGGGTGTTTACCTTATTATTTGAAAGCGTAAAATATTCCCTATTCTCGTTTTTTTTCCGCACTCTTTTTAATACATTCTGTCTTTTCAATAAATAAGCTTTTGCAATATTTTTAATAACAGTCAAACACCCTATTGTTCTGTGCCAAATTGTGAGCTTTAGATGTCTAAGTTGATAAACCGTCTGATGTCTGCATTTATCAAGCACCAGAGTACAGAGTAGCTGTTGCATTCCGAATGTTGACAGCGCTGCAAAAAACATAGAAAAACAGACTTCAGTCTCACACGTAACCACTTCATTACATAATGAACACTTCATTCGTTTACCCCTCCGTGACCCGTCGAGCCAGTCGGTAGGTCAAACCTCGAGAGATTCGCTCTGCGTAAGCACATATTCGTAAATAATTAAAAAGCGTAACTGCGAAGACTATCAAGAGTTACTGTATCTAATTTATTGTGTTCAAATCATTTAGCGGATAGAAAACGCATCACATCAGACGCTTTAGGTACTTTTTGTTCAGTTTTGTTTTTCACTCGAAGTGAAACATCTACCACACAAAGAATCAAAAGAGGAAAATTAATTAATTAGTGAACCGATCCATCGATGTTGGATTTCGGCATTTTCACTCACCTACCGAAATTAAAGGAGCAGATGAACGTTCATTCCTATATAATTTTTTCGGTGTCGTGGAATGAAACAAAAATAAGTCTACACTCGAGTGAATCGTCTGATATCGGCTTTAGATATAATCGGATTGGTTGTAAATTGAAATCATCGAATCAGCTATTTGGTATACAAGCAGCTAACTCGCTACTACTTTTTACCCGACTAGCGCGAAGAAAAAGGAGGGTTATGATTTTGACCGGTACGTATGTTCATCTGTTACCTCATAACTTATAAACTTCTTATCATAATTTGGCAAATGAGGTATCTTTGGAAGCGTCTTGATCGTCCACTGGTTATAGGCTATCTGACGTCACATTAAATTTAATATGCGCCATATTCAATTTAATGTGACGTCACATAGCCTATAGGTATAGCTATAGAGGGCATAAAGACATGAAATAAAAAATTAATGATGCTCTGTTCTGAGAGGAGCTCGTGGCTAAGTAATAACAGCCGCACGGGTTGACCCGTCAGGTTAAGCTACGCTTGCCGGGGTTGGTCTGTGGATGGTTGACCATCCTTACATACCAAGACTCCTCCGTGTCTCGGAAAGCACGTTAATCCGTTGGTCCCGGCTGTCATTCGTGGATCTTTGACAGTCGTTACGCGTCGTCAGAAGCCCGAAAGTCTGACAACCAGTCTTACTAAGGGGCATCGTATTACCCAGTTACTGGGTTGTGGAGGTCAGATAGGCAGTCGCTCCATGTAAAATACTGGTATTCAGCTGCATCCGGTTAGACTGGAAGCTGACCCCAATATCGTTGGGAAAAGGCTAGACAAATTGATTGATTGATTGATACCCTGTTGTAAACAATGTAGTGAGTGTGCGAGTAGTCAATTATTTTACAGTCACAAGTGTACTATAAGTTTTAAAAAAAATTACGCAAACAATGAAATGAATATTGCCATTGTAGTGGAAAGATGAATATTTTTGCCTGTATACCAAATAGCTTATTCGACCTGTACAAGTACTGTACATATTAATTTATATTTTACCACAGAACAGAACAGTACAGAAGGCGCACTCTGCATTTTAGGTATGAAGCCGAAGCACGCGGCGAACTCGTCTTGTCGGGCCAATTCGGTAAGCGTAAACGTAAGTCAGAAGAAATAAGAGTTGCGCGATAGAAAGAAAGGCAACTTCTAAGTGAATATAACTGTTGGTAATTAGCACTGTGCGACCTGAATTGCACTTTATTGTGTCGCAGCAAGAGTCGCTTTTTGTTAAAATGATTATGCGGAGTGAACCATCTGTACCTACTAATCTGTGATTTTACTAGGAGTTTATACCAAAATAGTGTGATTATCCCCTGGTTTTGAAGACTAGGTATATATTGAATAAGCTCATTGAATATTTAGTTCAAATAAGCTTCGCGCTGTAAGGATTTGAAATTATAATCGTATGTAGATTTTGAAAGCCAAGAAGTCGGGGGTTTTTGAAATCTTTAGATTGAATGAATGAATGATTTGAATGAAAACGAACGATTTTATTAATTCGTTTGTTACCGAAAATCATTCATGTAAAATTAAGATCGACAAATGTTGTATTCAGTGTATCATTCTTTTTTTCTACTTGTTTTGAGATCCGTCCTTTAATTAATAATCTGAAAATGTACTGCACGACCTATTTATTATTTTACAATATGTACGTAAGCCTTCTTACCTTCTTTTTAAAACTTATCATTCATTTATCAAATGCTTTTAAGCACGTCTTTACAAGCAATTCCAGCATTAAACGAATTACTATTATTCAAATAAGTACAGGTAAATTTTGAAGTACACTGTATTCCGTAATTATATTTTCATGTAAAATGATAATGTATTTTTATATATTTGATACGTATTTCTAAATGACATAGATAATTATTGTTATACAATTGTATTTATGTAAATACTTACTTTTCGATTTTGACTAGAAAATATTTTGATGATATTAATTTGATATCGAAACTATAATTGTTTTAAGTACTTACTTGATTCGAGTATTGATAAATAGCAATAATAAATTATTCTTAATTTATAATCATTATAATTAAAATTATAACTCAAATTATTTACTAGAAAAAAAGTACACATACATATTATTTTGTATTTAAACTGCATGAATCATTATGATGTAAACTATTTAGACGAAAAGCAATAATTTATATCAATTTATTAGATTTTATATATTATGTTGGTTGTGTTGTGACTTCGTGAGTGCCTTTGTACTGAGACTGTTGTAATTTGTATGATTAATATACAATTTGTTAAATAAAATGTTTCATTATTAGATCAATACGTTTTATTTAGTTAATCGCCGCTTTAACTTAGTATAAAAGCGGAAATCGAAGAAGCGGTATAAAAAAAAGATGGCTACTCTCTAATTATAATTCGGAGTTTGGAGCGGTTTCATTGACCGTTTACTAGAGCTTCCTAGCCAGCTACGTGCCGAAAGCCGTTACAGAATTCCTTTAATGGTAGGTATAGGAATTTAGACCAGGGTGAAAGGAAACACCGCCATTACGTGCCCCATTGCGCACATACACCGCTATTCCATTGGCTATTCCAGTAAAGTCGACTCCGCCCGTGAATATCCCGCAAAATAATCTCTCTTTATAGGAACATTGAGGATACATGTGTAGGTAAACTTTGTTATGTTTGGTCCGTATGGACTCAATACGATTGGTCATCGGGATAAAAATGGCTCCTCAATCCATACCTAATATCCGTATACGGACATCGTAAATTCCGTTTTGGCGCAAAGATCTAAATCGTATTCGCACCCTTCTCCCACGTTTTAACCAAAAAGATGGTGATTATTGGTGATGACCAGAAGGACAAACTCGCGCGATTTTATAGTCTAGTCGATTCTATAGGCGCCATCAATCAAGTCGTATGTACGTCTTAACACATTGGGACTAGTAGGTAATAACCAGTGCCCGAAGCGCGCGCACAGTACGCTGCGATTCGGGCACGTGGTGGATGCTCGTCAAACGCAAAAAGATTTCCACATTTTGTTGTAACTTTGAAACCTCAACATGCTTAGTATAACTGTGTTTCTTTTAAGTTTATTACTGATGCAGACATAACAACAAGGAAAAATAGTAAAAAACAAACTTGCGTCCACGTGTCGAGGGCGCCCGGAAGGGGCGCGCGTCATTCGCGCGTTCGACGCGAGTATTACGCACGCCCTTTGAAGGCAGCGCTTGTTATAATTCGTTATAGCAATTCATACAACTTTATTAAGCGCAAAAACGCAGCGTACAAGACGCGCGCCTCGGGCACTTGTTATAACTAGGGCCATAAAAACTACTCGCGCGACGATCGACTTTAGTTATGTAGGTCACATCCGCGTCAAATGATGGTCGCGTTTCTGTTTTGGAGGGCTTCCTCTATTGTCTGGCCATAAAGAATACCATTACTCTGAGACCAATACCCAGAACCTTCTTATATCTTTTTTCTCTTGACACTGACATTTTTAAGAATGCACTCAGCAGCCTCAGTAATTTTTGTGGCAGTTTTGTAAGATTTTGGCTCGGTTTTGTAGTGCTAATTAATATTTTATATTTCTATAGCAATTTTATAATGAATGATGTTATCAAAGAAACTTCCTAGTTCTTATACTTTTTAGACGTTTTGAATGGTATGTATTCATATTACATTTTTTATCTTTATAATATTACTATACATACCTAATTATAAAGTTGTGATGCTTGAATGAAGAGACAAAAGGTTTAACCTAAAGGATCTACCTACAAGCACCCTACAACTCTACAAGAGTCAATATACTAAAGTACTTAACTACATTTTCTGTGCAGCCTGGGTGAGCACCACGCATTCAGACTAGCTATTTGAGAACAGTTCAATTCTTAATTGTTACAGCAGCAGCTGGTATATCTGGTTTATTTACT
The DNA here is from genome assembly GCA_916701695.1 of Agrochola macilenta. Taxonomy (NCBI): domain Eukaryota; kingdom Metazoa; phylum Arthropoda; class Insecta; order Lepidoptera; family Noctuidae; genus Agrochola; species Agrochola macilenta. Next base: position 16,310,531 of record OU753562.1, read on the forward strand.
ACTAAAGGCCTATATCGCGCTCGGTAGCGATATGGTCCGTCTTGCCTTCGGTACGGTACCTAAGTCAATTTGAACCAGTATCGCTACCGAGCGCGACAAAGATATCGCTTATACTTATCTGAATAGGCCTTAATTCATATCTACTTTAACAGGATATCATCTAAACAAGAAAAATGGGGATAATACAATCCATTTTTTGTTCTATGACATTTTGTGTCGAAAGGTAAGTCTTACATTTATTCTTCATATCCGACCTCAGCTACATAACTAAAGCCTCTTGTTGCTCTATGGCTGGTACAGCTCAACCGACGCTTGTCACCTGCATGTTTTAATGCATCAGTGTAAATATAAAATGTACCGGATTTGTGATTACATTTCATGCTTTTGCTATACCTGCATGCAAGCCTATATCTACAGCGGTACCTACCTTGTAGTCTTTGCTATATTTCGAGTTCGAACCGATATTTTCGCCCATCTAACATTTGTTGCCATTGCCAGAGTTCTAACGTGGACCTGCTGCGCTTTCCTGCTGATGCTTCTGATGTTTTCCATCGTGATGCTGATGGTTTATGGTATCTCGGTGGGATACCATTACGCACAGAAAGAACTCGCTTCGTTTGCCAGTAAGTACTTCCTCCTCGCACAATAGATGAAATTATTCATCAATAATAAGCTTGATCGACGCAGTTTCGTATCAAGGCCATCCCGGGCTTCGGGTCCGTTTGTTAGGTACGTTAAAACATTCTTCGAAACGCTGACGGCCATGAACGAATGGCCATGCATATGTGAATAAGGTCTTCCAAAAGCAACCACTTTCCCGTCTTTAGCGCGAAGTAGCGTGCGAGACGCAGCCCGGATAACTCGGGAGAGGTCATAACTACGGAACATAAAAGAGGTAGACTTCTTATAAGTATCTGTTCTGTGGTCCTAACCTTAATATTTCTGGGTAGACATATCTGCCATGGAATATAAGTATTGGGATCTGGTTCACGGGACTATTTCATTTTAGTGTCATTTTTGCCAGCACCTCACCATGTTGTTTTCGCACAGTGTCGTCCAGATCGACAACGGAGATGGCGCTGCTGCGAGCTGGGCCCGAGAACAGGCCGGTGGTGCGTCTGCTTGCAGTCAACAGATCGGAGGTCGAACATGCACCGCACCCGCTACTTGGTACGTACTATTGTAGCTAGTTTACTGCCAAGCAGCTTTGAATTTTTTATTCGCTTTGTTAGAATTCTCGTCGAGTTGTAGCTAGTTAATACGTTCAGTGCCGGGAGCCCTCCTGGAGGGCTCACTAGTCGCATATGAGATGCCGGGAGGCGTAAATACAAAGGCGGATGCAACAGACACGCTGCTGCTCTGTAACGCAGCCGCGTCCAAACGATCACACCACAGATTTGAAAACTATCTGCATTGTGATCGGCTCCGAAAGACATTGTTTTAAAAAAACCGACTGCAATACAGCTTATATAGTTCTCGGTCTGTCTACTGCAGGTATCAAACTTGCTTGCGGCGTAACGCACCTTGCGCTAATAGTGAATAGCCTGCCTAACTGCGAGCAACTTGGAAGTAGCGGTTGTTCACAGTTCTAACCTAACCTCATCCAGTTCACAAATTTTCGACAATTTATAATTTAACGGATAATAATATGAGTGTCTGCGTTGAATCCGCCTTTTCATTGCCATATATTCATTGCATATACAATCAAATGCTGCTGCACTATAAACCGCTGTGTTGCAGCTGGGTTCATACGGACTATTACTGCCTTATGCCATTCGCAATGTAATGCAGCACAGACTATGGGTGTCTGTGTTGTATCAGCCTTTGTATTTACGCTGCCGGGAGCCCTTGGGAGGGCTCAATTTAAATGTAGGTTTTTCTTAGCGAATACAGCATTATAAAATATGAAAATAAAATCTGTTGTATATTTTAACAAGATTTATTAGTACGTACCTATATATGTGTTGGTTTTAAAATACAACCGTTTTTATTTTCAAATTTTTTTTTTTTGGGTCTTGGCCGTGAAAATGGTTTTCCACACCTGAAAATTAAATACCGGCCATTTCAGGTGTGGAAAATTATTTTCACGGTTAAAAATATTTACAAAAAATGTAATAGGTCGTCCGGCATCAGAGCGAGTTATTACTTACCTACTTTTCTAAATTTTTATATTTTTTATCATTTCACGTGCCCACCCCACTAATACATGAAAATACCCTCAGAGATCCTACGTATAGCGACAAGACTAAAAACACTATTTTTACTACTAAAATTGTGTTTTGGGGCATATAACATGATTTCAAACCTAATGCCGTTGACCGTCCGCGAGGGTTAACTTTAGCGCAAACGTAATGACGGTGACCCCTCCGGAGGGTTCACTTCCGATATGTATGGCGGCATGGCGTATGAGCTCTATGAAAAGTGGGTGGAGTCGAAAGTGTTAAACCGAATTTTGTAAAGCAACAATAAATAAGTATTCTTACATTTCAGAGGTGTACCAGACTAGAAAACCAGGAGAGAACGTATTTATTGAGAAATCGGAAACACCGATCGTTCTTCTAGAAACTGAAAGGTAAGATACGTTCTGTTTTTACCACAAGATTCTTTACCATGTAACCAAAGGCGTCGCCAGCCGATGGCCGAGGGCGGGCGAGTTGATATAGGGAGGATGGAAAAAGTATGATTTGTAGTTACAGTCAAGAGTCAAGAGCACATGTAGCTTTACACTTGTAGTGCGAATCTTACCTGTACGGCGCACAATGGGGCCAAAATCGACGCTGGTGGACATTTGATTTTTGACAAATCAGTTTAAATTCGGTAGTCCCGATAGGAACAGAGAAAAACAATAATTTCCATTTTCAATGAATGGATTGGAAACAGACCTTTCGGGTCGTTTTCCCAAAACTATTTAGAACTGTATAGCTGAAACCTAATAGGTATTATGACTGGGCATACCACCAACACGTAGATACGAATTACGTCCCCGGATTCCGGATTGGACCCCGTTAAAAAACCAAATAATGGTCGTCAAAATAAATAAAATTGGCTTTATAGATATGTAGTTTCTTTAAAAAAAAAAAGTAATCTCTAGGGGGGGCCGCGCCCCCCACCCCCCCGGCATCGCCCTTGCATGTAACTTCTCAAAGCCTAAGGCGCTCCCCCACCGGGAGCATTCGCCTGTAACGTAGCAATCCAAGATTCCACTGTAACGGCTAGGGCTTTGCAAGTAGACTGCGCAGGCTGTCAACTGCTAGGTAGTCTAGAGAGATTGAAACCAGCAGGATAGGTTAATACATATACAGGGTGTTAGGCAGATGGTTGAACATACGAAAATGGCTGATCCGTGGGGCCGTCTGCTACGTGTTTAGGCCCAACAACAACACCCAGGCCACACGGATTTTTAAAATGATTTTCTTATTATCTTATTCGAAATTCGTCTTTGTTCGAACTTCAAACGTCAATAACTTCATTTAAAGATGACAGAAAACAAAAAAAATACAAAAAAAATGAAATGATTAACGTGGCAGACGGCCCCACGGATCCGCCATCTTCGTATGTTCAACCGTCTGCCTAAAACTCTGTATGTAATTAAATAGGTAGAATTAACACGGCTAGATGGGTAGGTAGCCAGGTAAGGATTACATTACAGGTGAATTGTTCCGGTGAGGGTGTACCTTAACGTTCCAAGCAAAGGTAGAAATACAAATCTCATTTAGGGGCGAATTTCACCAATGAAACCGAACGTCAGCAGCACATCTAAACCGCGTTCTCAAGAGGTGTCGGGGATGACTAGGGTTGCCAACTTTTTCTAGAAGAAGTAGAGCATAGGTATCTGAAATCAGAGAGGGTAAATAAAGTGTACAGATTGATAAAACAGAGTAGGTACCATATATTTTTATTTATTTTTTTGAAAATAACAAACATCAGTTTTTCGTTCGTGTCCATACCCACTCGAAAAAATAGAGAAAATTACACCACAAATTATTAGAGATGGGAACTTCGGTTCAATTTCAAGCACTTTCTCGAGAGCGACACGTGCTAGATATTTTTTTTTTTTTTTTTTTTTTTTTTTATTTACCATTAAAAATATAATAATTACAAAGTGTTTCAGCAGAATAGCATTTTTAAACCACTAAGGTTTGTGCTTAATGCTACATGTAAAATCTACATCATACTAAAAACAAAATCAAGGTAAACAATAAATATAACATAATACCTAATTTCGAAATTTGGTAACTTCATCTCAGGTGATATGCTAGTTATTACGTAAAACCGCATTTCACATTGAGCATTCAATGTGTTGTAGGTAGTGGGACTTAAGTTTTGATTTAATATTTCTTGGCGTTAAGTCACTGCGCAAATCGGAAGGTAGGTTGTTAATTAACCGAGGAACTAGGTAAGAAGATGTCCGCTCACCGTAGGTGTTGTTTGCCCGAACCGTGCATAGCTGGTTACGTGCGACGGCCCGCGTGAATACAGGATGTTGAACTTTTTGCTCTAAGTAGCCATTGAAATATTGTTCTTTTAGCAAAGTATATTTAAATTGTGTATGTACAGGTAATGTTTTACAGTGATGAAATAGTCCATGCTCATTGTTTTGAAATTGGTATTTAATTTTTTTAGATACGATATTCTTTAGTATTCTTAGTTGGAGTTTATAAATTTTACTGAGATAAGATTTGAATGTTCGACCGTAACTACTGAGTCCATACTGAATGTATGATTCTGCTAATGAGTTGTATAACATAAGTTTTACTTTGAAAGGAATGCGGTTCTTCAGGATTATAATATTAGCTAAAAATTGTCTTAACTTATTACAAACATGCTCTATATGTTTTCTCCAGTTGAATTTGTTATCGATGTCTAGTCCCAGATACTTTTGAGAATCTACTTCTTCTATACAAGGACAGCTACACTTGGTATTATTTAAGATGTACCCCGCTCCCACCGCGTGGCCCGGAGCCGGCCGTCATTAGCAAATAAGTCATCGGCGTGTCACGCCGCAAAGATTTTCAAAACTAATAAGAAAAACTGTAATTTAATTTAAGGTTTACATTTACAATCTTCATATCTAAAATAAATGACAATGACTGAGTAAAAGATATAATTTTATTTTACATTAATAAAAAAAATAAAAATAAACTTTTTAATTCAGACTTAAAAATCCATAGAATGTTAGTACAGTAAAACTTATGAAACTAGTGTTAGTAGTTAAAAACATTATAAATACTTATTTTCTAATGTGGGATTTAACCCAGTGCTGGACGTAACGCGTGTCCAGCCTATCCGCAATAACAGCCAGGATGCTGTTGGTGCTGGCGCGCAACCTGCCGAGCTAATGCGATTAATGCTATTCTAATTCTATTGAATTTCAGTCAAAATAGTGCAAGTAGGTATTATTTTTCTTGTGCCGAATTTCGGTTGAACCGAATGTGAACCGAATTTCGGCCCATCCCTACAAATTATGCATTTTGCATTTCAATCACATCGAAACAGTCGTTTCAAACCATGTATACTCACTGAAACGGCCGAGTTCGGCCTTGGGTACCAATACATTAAGTTCAGTAAACAGTCTTTTTTGTGTTGTGGGCATGGCTGGCATCAGTGAGCATTATGCCAAAAAAGTCAGTTAATGTAAAAACAGTACTTTAGCGGACTCTATTAGTGTTATCTATATATATAAAAGAAAGTCGTGTTAGTTACACTATTCATAACTCAAGAACGGCTGAAAATTGGTGGAGACTGGAGAGGTAGCTTAGAACCAGGAGTCTAACATAGGATACTTTTTATCCCGGAAACCACCCTCCAAAGGGGTGAAATGGGGTTTGAAAGTATTTATGGGAAATTAAAAACTGATGAGGTAGGTAGGGTAGGTAGGGTTGGTAGGGTAGGTAGGGTTTTTTATATTTGATTGATTGCGGAACAAAGTTCGCCGGGTCAGCTAGTAGATTATAAAGTACACCTATATGAAACATAGTACAAGTACGGTTTGCAACCCTAGTGATGACACTGACAGCTCTTGAACGAAGTTGACGTGCCGATCGCGTTGTGTTTCATTGGTGAAATTCGCCCTCAATCCGTGCCTCTTGTTTGTCGGCCATTTTCAGTATTAAAGATGTATATATGTAATAAATTCACTAGGCCTCCCAAGGAGCCCGAGCTATCGCCGCACGAGCGTGAGTTTGCACGCAGACTCATTGGCCGCTTCCGTCGCTCACGGAACAACACCTCGACAGCCGAACCCTTCCTGCGGCCGTTGCGGTCCCTGAACAGCACACAGGCCAAAACTATGCCTTTGATATGAACAACATTCGTGTCCTTCTGCGACACAAATAAATTTACCAAGTGCTCGTTTTAATTGGGACATTTCGCGACAGCGCGACGCGACTGCTCGACGCGACTCGTACAATAAAATTTCTAAGAAAACTTCACGGTATAACAATATCCGGTGTCGCGTCGCGCTATCGCGTCGCGCTAGTCTGCACGAAGCAATAATCATTATTACATGTGTAATCAAGTTATGTTGGATTAGACCAATTATACCTTCATTTTATATAATATACTATGGTGTTTATAAATTAATAAAGTATTTCATATTAAAACGAATTTTATTTATAAAAAAAACTATCACACTTTCAGATTTCTTCAAAACACAACATTCAGAAGACAGTGAAATTAAATGTGTTTAACCGGTTGAACTTAGTTAAATTGATCGGAGCTAGTACGTTGATGAGTGTGAGGTTGTTGGTGTCTGTAATGTTGTTGATGTTGTTGTTGATGTCGTTGGTGTCTGCAAAGTTGTTGCCGAGTGTGAGGTTATTGCTCGCGAGCGGCGAGTCTGCTTCGCGTCGCGAGACTCGGTGCGCAAAGCCTCGCTGCACCGCTCTATCCACAGCGCGCATCACGTGGCCCTCACGTCCTCGGTCGTTGTCCGAACGCAAAGCTCCCGCTGCTTTCGCAGCTTTCGCTGTAAAACAATAATAAATACTTAAATAATTAGAAAACAGGTTTTAATAAAATAATTGAGAACTTTTGATTGTGACATTCACGAGGTGCGGCTGAAGATAGAAGCAAACTGGCCGTGCGTAGGTGCGTAGGTGCGTAGGTACCTACATAGCATTATGCAACCCATTGTGACATCTAGACTTGTCATTTTATATACAAAAAAACTATGCATTATAAACACACATAGCGTAACATGCAACGAAATCCATCATATCCATAGCCAAAACTGTTTATAGCGACTTCGCTTAAAACGACGTAGGTAAGTACGGGATAAAACGACGAAATTTTAAGGTCCCAGCATTTGTTTATAACAGGGATCACCAATTAGTTCTATTTAGGGTCCTTATAAAAAAATAATTTGACTCGTGGTCCGTTTGGAAGGCGTTACCTACTAGCAACCAAGATTAAAAGATGTTCAAGGACGTTGCGTATTTTTGTGTTTTTTGGAAATCGATCATTTCGATTTGTTGCCTCACCCAGCTAGGTCTATTACCTACTCCCGAAAAAATTTGCAGCTTCATGTGGCTTGCGTCACGCGTCGTCCGTTGTCGTGTCGACGGCACAAAATACAAAGCGGCTTAATTCAATTACTCAAAAAAATAATGATTAGGTTTTTGTTATAAATTTAAGTCCGCACAAAATAGGTCGGCGGTCCGGATCCGGACCGCGGTCCGCCATTTGGTGACTCCTGGGCTATAACAATCGTAAACCGACGGTCCCTTCGAAGGCATTATAAACGGTTTTGACTGTTTTGACTTTACTATGAATTTATATCCATAAATATAGCTACTACTATGATGATGTGAGTAAGATCAGGGCTCCGTTTCAGAGGGAAATTCCAATTAAATCCGCAGGTGACGGTTACGTTTAAATTTTAAGTTATCGTGGAACAGTTTTACGTACCCATAGCCTCGACGGAGTTTTGTACAAAACAATAATGGTAGCCGATTCCGACTCCCATAACCATTACAGATACTATAGTGAACAGCACACAACACGTCAACGCTGCACATACCGTGCATAATGATATTCTGCAAAATTAAAAGGATTTTTAATGACCCTCTTGGTTCCTCTACTCTTTAAGAAAGAAAGAAAGAATAATGTTTATTTGGACACAGTTCGTGAAACACAAAATACAAAATAAAAAAGTGACAATAATATTTTAAGAATAATACGAGTAGTGTGTGCCTCACGGCTGCGCCAAAAAGGTTCATTTCAGCATTAATGCCAGACTGATGCTGTCTGACGCTGGTTTTCTAATGAACCTTTACTTCCACACATGAGGTGTAGGTACTCGAAAGTACTTAGTGAATAATAACTGCGAGTTTATTGAACACGAATCCAGGAGTTCCAGGACCATGCGGTAGATCAATGAATAAGAAAGTTAAAATTATAATACCTATCTACTTAACTAAAGTTAAACAGTGCTATAGTACCTTTCAAGAGCATCTAAGGTGATGGAGACGAACGAACTTAGGGAACTACACACTCCCCCCATTTTATAAAGATAACATTGGTTTACGAGGAATTTGTGGACCTAATTGTACAAATTTTGATAAGAGACACCGTCACCTACATTACAATTTTTCCGTTAACCTAAAAACCCATTTAGAATAAATAAATCACTATACTGGAGCTTTTAAAATCCCTGCTCCGGCTATAGTTTTGGAAACAGACATGACAGGACTCAGTGACAGGATGACATGATAAACCAAAAAAAATTGACATGTCATTTTCATCAAGATCCACAAGACAACGCAAACGACATGAACACAGAGGATGTTCATTCTCATTCATAGTTCGTAATGCTGCTCGTTCGCCTGCCCCTCTTTGGTCGCGATTGAGGGTGCGATCAATCATAATCTGAATAATTTTGAAGGATATTGCTAATCCATTGCTTTAGATGTTCGAAAAGTTGGTCAGCACAACAACGTAATCACTGCAATTAATGTTGTTGAACTGTCAAAATGAAACAGATTGTGATTGATCGTGTGTTACGCAATTAGGGAGCGGGAGGAGGAGCAGGCCCCTCTTTTCCATTGGGCACTCTGGACAAGTGCCCATGTGACACGTGACAGAAAAATGAGTTTTTTAGCACATATTTTTTCTATACACACATATACCTACGCAAAGAGTGAGCCTGGTCGATAGGCATTCTCCTTTAAAATAGTTTTAGAATTTTGCTTATCAACTCTTATCTACACAGGGGCCCCGTGATCCTTACGGCTTCCAATAGGTCGACGAAGAGTGCTCCGTTTGCGTCTTATTTAAGGCTGAAGCAGAGGAGTAACTATCTACCGTCGCGTCGAGTGAATCACAGTTTTGATTATGAGATTCGAGTTCTGGGAAATCCTATCGGCATTAAAGCAAACAAAATAGCGGAATCTATATCAAGATCAGGAGGACTATACAAAATTAAATAAGCCTTTATTGCTGGTTCTACAACATTTTTTTAAAGATTTTTCTAAATTATATGTACTGCAAATGCGCGCAAGGTGCACTCTTTATACATATACAGCTTTTCCTTCGAGGAAAGCGTCCTCTAAATATTTCCCTATCTCTCTCTCTCTATCGCCCTCTGAATCCACTCTGTACCAGCTACTCTTTTGACGTCGTCTTCCTAACGTTTGGGTATAGTCCTTTGCTCCTTTTTCCATCCCTTGGGGTCTAACTTAGAAAATAGAGGGTTATGAGAAGAAAAAAAGTAAGATTAAAAGAAATTTTAAAAACCTGACTGCAATAACACATTAGCTCTTTTTGAATATAGGTACGTGATAACAAAACTTTTTTTTGTAATTTTTTTTTTCCATCCGTGCCCGTAGTCAATCATATGGACTTGCGTCACCGACATGCTAATAAATAACAGTACCCATAATGTAGCTATGAGTATGACGTATTGCGCTTGTTGTTGCTCGTAGTAATAATAAGTTAAAATGAACACAAACAGTGCTTTTTATTCTTGTAAGCAATCCCTTCCTGAAAAATACTTTTGGTTTTCGAGTCTATCCCGTGGGTCCACGCAAGCGAAGTGAACGGGCTACTGCTTCTCAACATCATTTACAATTGCACCATTTGCACCAAAATTTTCAATCACTGTATAAAATATAACTGTATGCCATTTTGATCGCGCCTACTAGAGGGCGCCATGGTATTGATTGCACCCGGGCGCTACATGGGCTACTGGCGCTGGGTTAAGACCAGACTCCAAAACCTATTTAAAACTGCTGTAAAACTGTTGAGTTTAAGCTTTTCTTCATAACTCGACAAAGTAAGTTCTATTTCTGTGTAATGCTCAAAACAAAACGGAACCTTTTCAAGGTGGAGTGCTGAAATTTTCAGGCTCGCTTCGCTCGCTCTTGCCTTCTACATTCTCATAATTCTTGAGCTTTTCTTCATAATTCGACAAAGTAACTAATTCCTATTTCTTTTATAATGATCAAAAAAAAATCTAACCTATCCGAGAGTGTGCAAAATTTTCGAGCTCGCTGCGCTCGCTCTTACATACTGCGTTCAGTTAAAAAGAGTTTTTGGAATTAAAAATATCAAATAAAACCTAACCCTTCCAAGGCGGGTTGTTAAAACGAACTAGCTTCGCTCGCTCTTCTTGTAATCTACTATTGTAATACCTACTATTTATATCGCAAGTACCGCATGTACCCCCCTCCCCCGCATGTAAAAGCTGCGTCCCTGAATACCATAAGTAATGGAGCTGGAGATATAAGCACATCATAAATAAAACTGAATAACACTTTACCTGACCTGGGAATCGAACCCAGGACCTCATGGTCGGCAGTAGCGCTTGCGACCACTAGACCAACGAGAGTACCTCAATAATATTCCTCATTACCCATGGTGACCCCCCCCCCCCCCCCAAATGTTGGGCTGCGACCGCGCCTGCGCGCTAGACGTAAACGCTCACTTTATCTCCTTTTTAGGGTTCCGTAGTAAACAAGGAACCCTTATAGTTTCGCCATATCCGTCCGTCTGTCTGTATGTCCGTCTGTCTGTCCACGGCTTAGCTCAGAGACGGTTAGTACTAGAAAGCTGTAATTTGGCATATATATATACGTACATATTAATCATGCCGACAAAGTGGTAAAACAAAATCAAGAAAATTTTTTTTTTTTTAGGTATACACACGTATAGGTACCCATACACGTAAAGTGGGGATGTTTTTTTTTCCTCGTCTTTCCCATGTTGTGGGGTATCGTTAGAAAGGTCGTTCAAAAATATTGTGAGTTTTTGAAAACCATTTTTGGATTCATGGATCCGTTTGCGAAATATTAAGCTTTTAACTGAATTTTTTTGCTAGAGTCAAGTATCACCCCCCTCCTTCTAGCTAAATGGTTGTACTTGGACTTATGAAAAAATTTACAGCAGTAGTATTTATAACGAAATTAAAAGGAAAACTATCAGAGCTAAGTAGGCTGTACAGGTTAACGAGTAATAATCAACAAACTTAAATTTGCGGTTTGAAAAACATGATCTCCCATACATTCCGTATGGGAGAACATGTTTTTCAACTACAATGTTAAATTTGTTCTTGGGATAAACTCATCCCAACTACGGAACCCTTCATTGTGCGTGGTCCGACACGCACTTGGCCGGTTTTTTTCATCTTAGGGATTATTTTTAGATTTTAGTTTTTTGCAAAGTGACATAGTAAATCGCCTTGTCATTGTGACTTATAACACCACCTTGGAATATTCTGTAAAGTTGATAGAATAAATTGTAAAATAAATAGTTACATATTTGTGATACTCTCAGCATATTTTTATCAAAGTGGCACTGTATGAGTGTATGCAACAGCCACGTACCCGAAAAATAGTTTGTTCCGTCAAAATTGGTAAAACGTCAACTTCATTAATTGGTTCATTTGACATTTTATTTTGCCACTCGTGAATAATGGCAGATGAAAACACTCAACAGAAGAAAGAGGATTCTAAGAAAAGACCAAAACGACATCCTAATAAGAATTATGCTTTAAAGAAGCGTCTACCATTGAAGCCTGTGGATGGGGATAATGTAATATTCATCACAAAGAAGACTAATTTCAAAGTAATATATGAAAAAAAGGTTCAAAAGAACAAGTGGTAACCAAATAAGTGTTTTCTACTACTAAACATTTATTTTTTAGGCACAACTAGATAAGTGCTGCGATCTTTTAACCAGAGGCGAAAAGGAAATCATTCTACATGGTTTAGGAGCTGCAATACAAAGGTGCTGCAACCTTGCACTCCAACTAGAAATATTGTTTTCTGGCACATGTCAGATTGAAGTAAACACTGGAACTGTTGACTGTGTTGGTGAGTATATATAAATATCCTCCAGTCGCGAGAAAATAGAAAGTGTGGTGAAAATAGACAGTCTGCAATATCCTGTTACTCAGGTGTATGAAATATAGTGCAATGCCTCTTGTCACTTTTCATATAATTATCAGTTTGAATTATTATATACAAATGACTATAATTACCATTTTTATACGTCTATGAATTCCACAGACGATCTGGAGCCACTGACAGAAGAGCTAGACTTTGATTCACAAGTGAGGTGTTCATCTTCAATCCACATAAGGATATTCAGAAACGCAATGCTCGGGGCCAACCAATAAACATGTTCTTCACATTGAATGAAATTGTGCAGTGGATTGGACTTACTGTGTTTGAAATATGGATAAACCTAATAACTATAACAATATTCTCAGTGTTATTAGCATTGAAAATAGATGGTGTTGTGTACAGCGCTTGGTGGACAGTATTTGCACCATTATTTGTAAGTGATGCAATGAATGCATATTTTTGCTGTATAGTATGTATAAGAATGAATTTAGAAAGTTCATACAAAGCCTCCTTGTATAGAGCATCTTGGAGTGCTATATTTCTAGGTCTGACATTTGTATTTAAATTCTTACTGTGTAGAAAACTACAAGGTGACTCCGCTATAGAATACAGTGAGGTATTCGCTCCTCTGTTTATACTTCTGCAATTAATAGCTGTAAGAGCTTGCCAGTTACATCAATGAAGCTGTACATTTTTATGGTAACAAATAAACATAATATTCTATAATGCAAAACGTTTATTGGAAAATAATTAACAAAATTAAAATTAATTAGTTGAACAAACTAAACAAACCACCTCTATTTTTCTTCTCTCCACCAAAATTAAAACTAAAGCTATTTCCATCATTTGGAGTACTAGATTCTGGCTTGGACTCTGATGATAATGCGCTTCCTCCTCCAAAAAAGGATAAGCCTGTCTTTCGAAATCCTATAAAAAAAAAAAATTACATACAGTAGTAGTAGTTTGAAATGGATTAATATATTGAAGTTATAAATACCTGAAAGAAAATTAGGAACCTCTTGGGATTGCACATCAGGGTTATCACCAGTCATAGGTATATCAGCTTTGGGTGAAAGAAGGAGACTTGAATCTGGAAAACATTTATTTTTTAAACCAATTGCAAAATGAAAATTATTAAACTTAGCTCACCAAACCCACCAATGCAATGTGGGAAGTCTGAATCGTCATATCCAGTAGTGCTCATGGATGCATTCAATGAATCTGGAATTGCCTGTATCCCATGAGTAAATAGTAATCCAGACACTGGTTTCTCAGACCTGAGTTCTTCATGTTTCTGAAAATGTACACAGTATAATTGTGTTAAATTTCCCCAGTCCAATAAAGGCTATCAGAAAATAAACTTTTAATGATAACCGATGTTTTAAAAATGATTTTATCATTTTCAGTAGATACCTTTGTCTCTTTGGGACTAGAAACTATAATTTCATCAACATCCATTGGCATATTGTCTTTAAGACTCAACATTTCTAAATTCTCATGTTCTTTTTCTTCAGGTTCTGGGACCCTGGGTTCTTCATCCATGTCCATTTTATTATCAGGAACTTCATCAGTCTTCACTTCCAGATTTTCATTGACGAAAAATTTTGATGCTACGATTTTATCATCATCATCCCTCTGGAAAACATAATTTTGTTATTACTTATTCATTGTTATTAGAAGATTAGGTGTACCTACGTTTTCATTCTTTTGGTTATTCTTCCAACACGTTACCTTTTGCAATACAGGGTTTTTGGCGTATACAAATTGGGGCGAAAGATCCAATTTATGCTTTTTGAGTATCATATCTTGTATCTTCGCGTAACTGTCCTCGCTCGCTACGCTCGCGTCTAGCTGACTGTTTATAGTTTGATTTCCTGCTTCATTTTCATCAATAACATTTTGTTTGTCCATATCGTCTATTATTTCGTAGATTTGTATTGATGAAGGTACATCAAACGATACTCTCTTCTTATGTAAACTATCCTGAGAACTCTGAACAGTGTTATTAAGTTGTCAATATACATGATACATACTATTTACCTCTGTATACTGTATGGAAAGCCTATACCTTCATTGCGAGCTCAGCTTTAAGCTGTAAATGTATAGCTTAGCTTGATGTGTCAGCGTACACACGACAATATTCAAAATAGGTACTATACATATAATAAAATAAAATTATGGTACCTACAAGAAGCTTTAAAACAATTGCTTAATATTTTTGGATAATAATAAATACAAATTACATTACCGGCAATGTTATATCCAAAAATTGAGTAGGAGGTATTATAATATCTACATTGGAGCATGGCATATCTACCTCTTCAATGGTATCACTCTCTAGCGGCGTACCCTATAGAGATTAAAATAGGGCTAAGAAAACCGGCCAAGTGCATGCCTGACCACGCACAATGAAGGGTTTCGTAGTTGGGATGAATTTATCCCAAGAACGAACTTAACATTGTAGTGGAAAAACATGTTCTCCCATACATTCCAACTGCAAATGTAAGTTAGTACGCACAATATTCAGAGATTTACCATGGTATTTTCAGACCATAGACTTCTTATAGGTTTTTCAGTAATCTATGAGTTAAGAACCATTCTCTGTACTTTTTTCAAAATTTTAGACTCGGTAGTTTCGGAGATATTATAATAAATGGTCATTTTTTATACATTTTCATAAATTTTCTTAAATATCTTTAACGGTGATTATATTAGAATTATTTAAAAAAAAAACTGTGATCGTCACAACATCCTTCCATTTGATATGTCACACGGTACAGTTTGCAAAACTTTTTTTTAAATTTTCCAATTGCCTTCGTAAAGGGACCCCCATATTCAAAATTCAATTTACTTTACACGTCCGTTTTTGGGTCACAGAAATTCACATGTGTACAAAATTTCAACTAAATTGGTCCTGTAGATTCGGAGAAAATTGACAGCCAGGCACGAGAACACGAGTGATCCTATAAGGGTTCCGTTTTTTCATTCGGACGTACGGAACCCTAAAAACGGAGCAAAGTGGAGTCTAAAAAGTCTGAATCATAATTTTCTTGCCCATATCCTAATTTATTAAGGGTCGGGTCGGCGCAACATCAATATTCTTACATACTTATCTATTAGTCGTCATCTCGGTAGTCACCCTCTTTCCAGCCATATCTTTTACACAGTCAATCCATCGTTTCTTCGGTCTTTCCCTATTCTTATAACCATCCACATTCATACTCAAAACTCTCGTCACGACTTTTTCATCATTCCTCCGCATTACATATCCATACCATGACAACCGATTTCCACATAACTTTTCAGTCTCCAATGCCACTTTCAGAAAATTTATAGAAAAACAGAGGGTGTACGTAATAGATCATCATCATCATTTCAGCCGAAAGAGGAATGCTGGACGTAGACTTCCCACAAGCACCGCCACTTCGACTGGTTGTGTGCCTCCCGCATCCAGCGGTTTCCTGCGTCCTTCACCAGGTTATTGGTCCACCTTGTGGGAGGCTTTCCAACGCTACGTCTTACAGTACGCAGTCGCCACTCTAGAACCTTTCGGCCCCATACGAAATCGATACATAGGTATATTACCTTTAAAAAATTTGCTTTCTCTCTAACCTTTTCAGTTACATCCACGGAAATCTCATTAATTTTTCGAAGATTTTCTGGATTTACTTTCTTTACAATGTTGTATACTTCGTCATTATTAATATGTACATCTTCAAGAATATTAATCAATTTCCTTTTAGAGAAGTTGTGTGATTCCTTTTCTTTGTAGGAATTAAAATATGGAGAAATCACATATTCATAAGCTTTTCCGTCTTCATATTGGTCAATTTTATTATTCACCAAATTATGTATTGTAGGATCTGTCGTTAATATGATAGAGTTGGGTAATTTATCGTTCTTCATCTTTGCCTATTGGGTTTAAAATAAGTTGTATTAGTGGAATTCAATTACAAATACAAAATTGGTTATGTTATTGTTGCCTTACCCTTTCTAAATTGACATCTATAATATCGAGATCGAAATTATGTAGCTCTAGCTTTGGAGAAAAGGAAAACCATTCCATTAGAATAAAATACGAAGGGTAGGTATAGAATTTAACACCATTAGAATAATAATGTGAAATACCAAAGCGTCTTCATCACTTTTATTTAGATCGTCATCACTGACTGCGTTCTTGTTCTTATTTTCAATTGTTTCTAAGTTCTCTGGTTCTACGGCTGCTTTTATTACTACAGCATCACTCACGGAATTTTGCTCTTCAATTAGTTCTATGATTTGTCTTGTCATATCAATAATATTCTCAGATTTCTCTGTTATAATCTTCATAGTCTTTGGCATTTCATAAACCATGAAATTTGCTAGTTCTATGCAACGTTTTCTATCCAAATCAATACAAGCTTCACGTCGCGTTTTCATGAATTCGTAAAGCGATATTATTTGCTTATCAATATCATTGATATCATTATTTTGTGCCTGTACCTTTTCTGTGGCATGAAGTAGCTTTTGTACGAAAGGTATACTTTCATATCTAGCTTTACATCCTAGCCATAGGTCCTCGTATCTCTTTGTGCCCTCCTCAATGCGCTCTGAAATATCTGTCTTCCGTTCCTTAGCTACTAGCCATTCTTTTTTCATTTCTACATTGGCCGATTTAATAGTCTCTTGAGCTATAAGCATACTGAAACCGAAGGTAAAATATTTGAATAGAAGTCTAGAATATTGTCTTCTAAGGCAATCAATGTTGTAAGTACTAATGTAGTCTAGTGATTCATAGCAAAAAAAGGTCGCACCATCTTTTCAGCTGGTGGATTATCAAACCAAGATAACCGGAAACAGCAGCCAGTATCCGGTGTCATATCATGATGTACCTAAGTGGCAACATTCTCAAGTCATAGCTGTTCGGGGATTCTCACGTCCAACAGTAGGGCCACCGATCCCAGTTAAATTGGTAGCACGACCAACCGCACGTCATTAAAATTCAAAAGGTAATTTATTCAAACTAGGCTGAGAATCAGCACTTTTCGAGCGTCAAAATTACATAAGACAGTCCCCCAAAAACGCCCACCCTTCACTACTTCCTAGTGCTTTAGCTGGAAAGAAGAAGTGGCGCAACAAACTCCCCAGCAGCACAGCTGTCTGTTGAGTTAGAAAAACTTGATTCTATACAATAGTACTTATGCTAAATACGCAGCACAAAACATTAAATTAAATTATTTGCTATATGTCAGCTAGCACACGCCATTATACCAATAAAAAACATCAAAATCTATACTCAAGCGAAAACAAAAAGTAAACAGAACTTAATACCCGAACGAAAGCCTCTAGGCATAAAGGGTGTGCCTGTTTACATAATTATAGCTGTTAAAGGTGTAAAGTCACAAATGATAAACTAGGACCATCGAAGTAAAAATAGATAAACAGTTAATTACTAATAACAAAAACAAAACCATGGTCAGCAAGACGATGTCAAGTCGAAGTCACTATAAGCAGCACTCGTTCACGAGCATAACGCAAAGATCAGCCAGTACCCCACTCGCCATATTTGAGGGAAGGAGGCAACCCGAGCCCCGACGCTACCGCAAGCAGTGACATCTAAGGGAGCATGACGAACTTACTGCCGGTTGCTCAGGCAAGAATAAAATTATCAATTTTCGAGGTCGCTACCTATAAACGTAATAAAAGAAGTGTAAAATCTCCAAAGCAAAGGCACCGACAAAGCTCAATTATCGAAGAGTTCAATAAACTTCATTTGTAATTGATCTATGCAGTGGTTTTTTCACAAAACTCGATTTTCCAAAGGACTTTTCGTAATTTTTTGCGCGCTCTCGTTTTACTAAAATAGTTCGGAACGGTGTTTATGTGCGTGTGCGTGCGAACTAGATGTTTTGCATGTAGACCAGCGTCTAACTCTCGTAGAGTATACGTATAATGTTGTTGTCTAAATGCTCATCACTGAAACTATCTCTGTCGATGCCAGGTGAGACAACGTGCTTTTCACCAGCGAGTTCGAGCCCGCGACTAGTTCAACCTTAACCATGATCTTTGGCTGCTTACGTTTGGTTGACTGTACGATAAGTTCCCTAGACTAGTTATCATCTATTTCACAGGCTATATCTATTTTTATTTTTACCCGTATCAACCTACGTGCTTCTTCTCTCATTGAACCTAAAGCAAACTAATTGTGATTTTATAAGGGGGTTAGGATTTAGAGGCGAAGCAAAGGCATTTATTTCCAGACTCGTTAAATCCTACTATTTACCTACAATTGTTTACTGAAAGACTATAACTAATCCAAGTCTCTTCACGAAGTTCACATGCCTTTTTATTAAACTTGTATAATGAAATCAAGACCTACTACTGTGCTAACTAGATAATGTAGCGGAGCTTGTGGTTATGAGGGAACAGGGGCTGCGATTCTCCATACAAATGTATATCCCTTTTTTCTTCCTGAATAATACATCTAGTCTAGAGCAATAATGTTTTTTTTTTTTTTCATAAAAACAAGGACTAGGTACTGTAGACTCGTCCCTGTTATTTCCTTTTTTTCAGCAACTTATTGGTAAAGAAAATATGACCGTCCAAACATTACAAAACTGCCCCATTTTTACCGCCGTGATTAGAGGACTACGACACAAATTCGCAAAGTTTTTAACATAAAAGAAAATGATAGGAACCTCTTTTAATGTAAAAAAAATATTGAATCGGCTCAGTTTTCGAGGAGAAAAATGTGTAATACGAGACGTCGACATCGTAATTTTTTTTTTGTGATATAGGTATTCGTTCTGAGCTATAGGTGTTCCTATCGCACTCTACGGAGGCAGACTTTAGGTAAGACGAAGGCAATAGTTTCTTCAAATACCTATTTGTCAAACTCCTCGCAGGCCCTGTTCCCTCTTGTAATAACAAGCGCACGGGACGATCGATCAGAATAAGCTACGCTCGCCGCGGTTGGTTCGTAGATGGGTGACCGTCTTTATATACCAAGACCCCTCCGTGATTCGGAAAGAACGTTAAGCCGTTGGTCCCGTCTGTCATTTATAGATCTTTGACAGTTGTTACGTGTCGTCAGAAGCCCGGAAGTCTGACAACCAGACTTATGAAGGGGTATCATGTTACCCAGTATTTGTTGATAGGCAATCACTCCATGTAAAATACTGGTATTCAGCTTCATCCGGTTAGACTGGAAGCCGACCCCAACATATTTGGAAAAAGGCTAGGCAGATGATGTGCAAACTAATCTATTGTATGATCTCTACTGTACTTATACCCTTTAGAAGTCAAGGTCTAATCTACGGCTAAAGATTATTTGACCAACTGAAGAGGTCACCTACAGACCAACTAGTGATCATGAAAGTGGCAGGTGACCGATAGGCCTAGTTAAGTATATAAGTATCTGTCCTTGTAGAAGCATAGGCCAATGAGGCAAAGGTACCTTGGTACCTTGGTCTATACAATATCTTGTCCACTCTGAAACCATAGAAATCCGCATTACCGTGTGCGTTAATGTGATAGTGGGGACTATCACATTTAAGCACACGGTAATGCGGTAGTGGGGCGCGTCATTTCAGTGTACAAGCTATACTTCTACTTCTACAGAGTGACAATAGAATAAAGGCCAGCAGCAGCAGTAAACTGGCTTTGTTACCACCGATGTGCGGCCTACTGTACCACAATGACACCTACATTTTCGTCTTCTTACCCAAAGTACCTGCTTTTAATAAAAATGCCTATCTTACCAACCTGTTTATCTCTTGCTCAGCCTGTTTAATGTCTGCGTCAAGTTTCAAATTAGCGCTGCTAATAAATCCACAGGTTTCTTTATGACGTTCAGCCTGCTTCTTCAGCTTGTCAAGCAAAAATGCTTGAGCTAAAACCAGCGTCGAGTTAATTTTGGGGCTGCAGAATTACCCAGCGCCTCACCACCGGCACCGTAAAAGGTTGGAGGAGTAGTTGGTAAGGACCATAGAAGGACTAATTAATTACATCAAAGGTCAGCTGCATCGTGAGGACACCTGAACTTAGGTACCCAACCCGTCTTGAGAAAACGTGAGTGGTGATCAATGCTCATGCCATTCTCTGTATAAGAAAAGCCACTGAAGGCCTTTGCCCTGCAGTGAGACAGTAATAGGCTGGTATAGTATAAAGGTCAGTCTCTAATATTATCATACTGACTGCGACCACCGATCCATCATCCAAGCGTTTATTTTAATTTATTTGACCATTAGGTATTTTGTAACAGTAGTTCTGGAAGGAAAGTCAACGACGAGTTCAAATTAAACTCATGTCAAGTGATCTGATAGGGCTGTTGATAATCAGTCAAAGCAGTTGACATGGCATGGGTACGCGTTTACGGTCCCCGGAACAATCAATTGCAATTATAAATTTTTGCGTGATTGATACACAATCATGCGCAAATTGACAATATTACTTAATTGATCGTTTCGACCCCTTTGATAATTTTGTTAGCAAGTTTTTGTTGATTTTCGTTACGTACCAAAACTCGGGTGTAAGTCCATGACCACGACCAAAACCCGTACCATACCTACCTACATTGTTCTACTTTATTGGCTAGCTCTTTTGAATTCCTGCGAGAATACACACAAAACATAATGGTTGTTTTCGTACCTACTGGATTTTTCAAATCATAGTAAGTACATGAAGTAAAGCAAATGCTTTTTGTCTTACCTTTAATGCATTGGCTCGAAAGAATGACCTTTATTTGAGATTCATCAACTTCACTAGAGATTTTTTCCAAAGCTTGTACATCGTTTACTTCCTCCATGTTTTCATAATAATTTAATACATAGATTATGTGAAAACTGAAAATTGCTAAACTTTCGTCAGTTTTGTAGATCCGTCTCACCGAATAGGCAAAATGGCGGGAAATATAAAAAACTTTTTTTTTTTTTTTATACGTCGTGGCTGGACCTATATAATACCTACATGTACTATTTAAGTAAATACTAATTCCATGCCTATACCATACTGCCTCGTCTGTCCGTAAGCAAAAAACAATTAGTCCCTCACTATCCATTTATTATGGTGATAATGATGGCGGAATAACTGTTTTTCTTTGATATGTAATTTACAAATCGTGAGTCCACTTATGTACTATTTAATTTTATAATGTCTAAGGGCCGAGTCACACCGGAATGGCAGCGGCGGGTGGCGACGCCAGCGCCCCTGGTGTTGCCGCTGGCGGACTCGCGCGACGTCCAGGCCCCACGCGCCTAGTCTCTTGACTAGTTTAAATGGTGCGCTCCGTGTTGCGGCGGGGGTGTGGAGTGAGCCGAACCACCGACAAAAAGCGCGTGGCGCGCAGCCGCTCGCGTCACCGCGAGCGGCCTCGCGACCTTTTCAAGTTTTTCAAGCGATACTGGTATTTTAAGTAAGTAGATAAGTTTAAAATTATTTCACACTGTAAGTGCTCGCGCGTCGCTGCCGGCCGCTGCCATTCCGGTGTAACTCGGTCCTTAGGCAATTTATATCTGTAGATCTTTGGGTGATGCAGAGTCAAACACGTAGGGAATACAGACGTGATGATAATGTATGTTTTGGTATAACATTTCAAATGAAACAAGCAAATAATACCTAAAATTTATTTAACAAAATAGTGTCATACAGTTATTTAAAATAACAGACATAAATGATAATTTGCAATACAACCTAGCATCCTAATTAAACCAGGTACTTTTCAAAAATTTATCCCACTAATAAAAAATAAAAAAGGACAAACAATGACGAATGCAGCACGAAGGAATGTTGGCTAACGCTGGTGTGGCTAGTGCACACATGCATCGCCCGTGCGCGAAACTAGCCGATTACACTGACCCACTTTGAATACTCATCGCAACATTACACATGGAGACTAATTTCTAGATTCATTTACAACCTCCGGCTTCGTAGTTGCGAACTGGCACCCTATTACACATTTTCACATGCAGAACACATCCACAAACAAACGTCGTCTCTTATACCGCAACCGATCGATATGGTCACGCTCTACTAACTCTGGCAGCTACTTTATAATACTGTTAGGCTAAATATCATTGCTTTTGTCCAAAGATGTGCGCCACATGTACGCCACATGTGCAAGGACTCGTTTCAGATGTTACATTTTAACTAAGTATATCTAGAATATAACAACACAAGTCACACATCCAATTAACTTTAAATGATTTAAATAACTCACCGCAAACTTTGAATCGACACTTAATGGACTATTTAAATTCTAAACACCAATTTTAATCAATTTATATTTCTACTATGGAAAACATTTTCTGGTCTAGGTTTGTGTATTACTTTATGACTTTAGCTGCACTGATTGAGCTGAATAGTTCAAACCTGTACCTGAACCAGCACGGAATACAATATCATTTAATTTATATGTAAACATCAAATCTAATGTGAGCTTCAAATGGAAAATACAAAGTATACAGTATTGAGACAGACACGCACTTTCATTTATGATACTGTTACAACCTAGAAACACGCTCATCACCAGTGGCAGGGAATGTCTAATGTCAATTTGAAGGTAAGCACTCGTACAGAAATCAATCATTACGCTAGGAGAACAACTCAAAGCACGTCAATCTGGAATAACTTAACAGTAATACTTATAAATACACGTTTTAAGAATACCTACTGGGTCCCACATCAAATTATAATAGTTTTAATCATTAAATTAACATACTTTGTACCGCCAACATTCACTAAGTGCGATATCACTATGCAATTACATAAAAAGAAATCGTTACTTAAATCGCGCTTTAACAGCCACGAAACGTACAAATGGAAAATACCCTGCGTACCTATATCCTTTTTATGTAAATACACAGCGACCTGTTAGTAATTTGTCTACTTTTAAAGTTACATCAGTCGAACGGTAAATTTTTGAGGAAAATAGTTTTTACATTCAAATATAATATACATTTCAACAACATCGAAACTCACCATCGGCGAACTAAACGTACTTCCGAAAGATTTCCACAGCGGAGCGCGCGCGAGGGCGCCGCTCCGACGGCAAGCGTCCGACGCGATCACAGCTCTCTCAGAATTTCGTCCGAAAGGAGGTTTTTTTAACGTTTTTTCTAGGGAGAGGCCCCGCGGCCCGGCCGGCGCCTCATTAACTGTAGGGCTGCGGCGGCAGGATCTCCGTGAGCAGGCGCTTGAGGCTGTCCACGCCCGTGAGGAAGCCGCAGTCGGGCCCGTGGTGCGGCGTGTTCGTGGCCAGCGGGGACTCGGCGTCGGCGCCCGCGAAGGCCGTGTGCGCGAAGTCGATCATGCGGATGTCCACGCGCTCGGCGCGAGCGGGGCGCGGCTCGCGCGGCGTGTGGGTGCGCGCGCGCTTGCCGCGCACTTCGGCCGGCGCCGCGGGCGGCTCGCCGCGCCACGACTCGCTGCTGGTGGACGAGTAGGCCATCCAGCTGTCGGCCGAGTCGGGGCTGGGCGGCTGGCGGCGCGGCGAGTGGCCAGCCAGCTCGCCGTCCTCGTAGCCGCCCATGGTCTCCTCGGAGTGCGGCTGGAAGGGCTCGCGGCCGCCGCGCGGGTCGCGCTCGTCCTCGGTGGAGATCTCGTCGTGCAGGGTGGACATGTCGAAGTGGCCGGGCGAGGGCGTCATCTCGGCGGAGCTGCTGGACGCGTCGGCGTCGTACTCGCTGGTCACGCCGCTCGCTTCTTCGGACAGCTCGGTGGCCACGTCGCCCTCGTACACTATCAGAAGCGAACTGCGATCGCAAACATACCACAAGTTAGTTTTGAGAGTTAGGATGTAACTTAACAAGCAGAAAGATCAGGGTGACGCGTATCGACGCGCACATTGTCTACGAGTACTAACCAGGAGTAAAACCTGTAGCTGGTCTGCTTGGCGATGGCACGGCGCAGTGCGTCCAGCTCGCGCAGCACGTGCCGCACGACGCGCGCGCGCAGGCCGGCGCCGGCCGCGAAGAAGTCGCGCAGCGCCTCGCGCAGGCCGCTCTCCGACAGCGCGCGGCCCCAGTACTTGTCGCGCCGCACGCATGCGCCTGTCTCGGGCACGTACACCTGCAGATACAAATATCGCAATAAGTACACGAACACTCAAACTACTCAAATTATACAGGGTGTAAAACGACCAATTACCAAGCCAACAATTACATATTCTTCCCGTCAATGCGATAACTTTTTATATGTAAAAACTAGACCAAACCTGAAACCTGGAAACCTAATGGCTATGGAGATATTGAAAGTCAAAGGTTTTTTTTTTTTAATAATCTCTTTTCAATGGTACATCTAAATGTGCCTGTGTGATTTCGGCTGTGTGGTCGGTATTTTTACACCAGTTGGAATAAATGAATGAAATGAGCGTCAGCCGTCAGATGCATGAGGCTCCTTCCAGCTGACAATGATCATGATGATGATGACGAGCTACGAAGATGTCGCACCTGCATGCCGCACAGGCGCACGCCCAGCGTGGCGGAGGTGGAGGCGGCGCACTTGGCGATCTGCTTGCTGCGCTTCTCGGCCGACGCGTCGTCGCCGTGTTGCCGCGTGCCCATCTTCAGGTCAAGCACGCACGGCCGCCGGTACGAAGACGTTATGTTCTCCATCATCAGGAAATCTGCATCATCAATAACTGTCGGTTAGTATATTAGATAATTCATTTTTGGATTAATAAAGATACTTTGGTTTAATAGAGATATAGTGACACTTACACTGCTTATTTGAATTGTCCATGTGCGCAATGCTTTTAAGCACCTCGCTTGCATTGCCATTTCGGTGAACTTTGAATCTGTAATTAGAAAAGTAAAGCTGTCTTATTTCGTCACGGGCACACAAGCTACGATTGACATATAGTATAGGAGCTAATGAAACACAGACTTATTGTTATCTGTTATATTGTTACATTTCAATCAAATTATAGATATCATTACCACGACTCCACGACGCAAGTCATCGGAGGCTCGCAGCGTGAATGGTCGTGCATCACTCACGCGTTAGTGGGATAGTCATGTAAGTATGCGATCGAATGAATTAATGGCGACGTCGGCGGCGGGCCAGCGTACGTCAAAGCTTCTGAAATATGATAAAGGACACATGACAAGTGTCGAGGAGGTCTGACGGCCGCGTGTCGCGCGGATACGCACTTGAACACGTCGTCGCGCTTGCGCTTGCCGCCCAGCGACGCCTTGCGCCCGTTCTCGTCGCGGAAACATGGAGAGTACCGCTTGTCCAATTTGGGCCCTCCCGAGTTAGACGCCTGCATCACGCCTGAAACAAACAGCCTCGCCATCAATACTAGTGTCTGCTAGCACACACGCACACACCACAACTATTATAAACATTGATCTGAACAAACATTTAGTTTGATCCAATAAAATATTGAAAAACAAGGGTCGTTAACTAAAAAAAAAGATCATACTATTCACTGTCGTATAGTAAATGGATGAAGTTTGTGCAACGATAGGAGATTTGAAAACTCAGAACATGCCCAGTCGGGTTCCGACCCGGAGCTGGCCAGTGTGACACTGGTTCGTGTTTGGGACATTGAATGAGTTACTTTATCCACTATCTACGTTCGTAAATTCAATATTAACTTACTATAGTGCAAGTTGGCAGCGTTATTTGATGAGGAAGTGATAAGTTACTTTGTTTTTAAACAGGGTTTGTATATCTTTTGTATCGTGTCTCGTGTAACGTGTAACTGAATAAGTAAACGTGTATGTGATCAAACAATTTATATTGATGTAAGTAGACAATGCATGTAGGTGTGTATGCGTGTATGTATAAGTATGACGTGGGTGTAGTTTTTAAGTAAAGGTTTACAAACCCAAAATGTAAAATTACCGCTAGGGCGCTATTAGGGGCGGTAGTGTGGTGCGCCGCCGGCGTCGCTCCGCCCGCCGCAGCGCCGCAGCCCTTGCGACAACAAGGAAACTAATATTGTGTTCCTGACCCCAGGCTTCCCGCTCCCGCTCCCGCGCGCGCGCTCGCATCAAACCCGCCGCCATCTACCGCATGCCACGCCGGCCCCAGCCAATGGCGTGCGCTTACATACACTGAACTTTTACTTGTTGTTACGAGGTATTCTCACGTCTACTAGTGCAACTAACAAATAGGTACAACACCAAACCAAACAGAGCATTTTATTGCACGAAATGTGAATAATGCTCAATATTCCGTGTTACGTACACTAAGGTCAATTATCAAGGTTAACCAGAAGTTTCTCTATTAAGCAAAGTAAAATAAACCAGAAATAAATACACAAATAACTATTACGGTTTCACATTATCTCTTCACTTTTTTGCTACATAGGATTCTTGAATATTAATTAAAACTGAAATAATAAAAAGCAGTAACATAAGTAAAAGTTCAAATGTATTGGATGCACAATGTGAGCAATATGTGTTCAACGAGCTAAGGTAGGTACTTAGTTACGTTTCAACAATGTTGGTCAAAATATAACACAATGTTATTGCCATATCGTGCACCGGCGGCATAGTTTATAGTAAGTCGGGTAACAGCTTGGTATTTTCATTATGAGGTACACTCGTGGCCTGGCATAGATTACCAGTTAAATTGTTGTTTTTTTTTTGTAAGTACACTTTCTTATCTATCAGTTATCCACAGTATCATAAAAATAAGCACAAGTTAAGAGGTACACAGTTAATCATTATTCTAAAACAATTACAAAATCATCACTTCTTCATTAATAAGTAATAGTATTATAGTAGTAATACTTACCTAAGAGCCTGCTTTATAGTTTGCATGAGTATAGTTGTATTAGGACACATTAGCAATTAAAGTAAATATCAATAATAGCTATATGCCATAAATAATTGTAACGTTCAAAGGTAACGATACTGTGGATATTCAAATAATTGAATAATATTGCGGTCGGCGGGTTTGCATTATTCGACATACACGCTTCTCTCTCATACCCATAACTCACTTTGAAAATGATGGTTACGATCACCAAGCAGTAAGGAAAGTCAATATCTGTTGTCTAATACCGTAAACTCATATTTCACAGCTTTATGAATCGAATTACGATTACATTAGATAATCTTAAGTACCGAATGACGTAAGAGATAAAAAAAACATTATTATACATAGAAATCGATCAAAAACAACGACGAACACGTATTATACCGTTTCGAAACCATCGTTATAACAGCCGCTAATTCGATACCACCCATGTTTCGTAAACACGATAGTCACAAGGCTGTGGAAAACAGATAACAGTTATATTTAATCATTTTATTATATCAATAAAATCAATAACTTCCTTGGTGCTTTAAATGCAAACACATTAAACAACACAATTTGATATGTAACAACAAAAACGGATAATATCATTATAATTAAAGAAAATAATGTAAGATGCAATGAATGAACATGATGCATTCAGCGAATCGTAAAAGCGTACTGGGCGGCCATATTGAATCGTGTTTCAGGCGGCAAAGGAGTTTGATGCTCACCTTTGTATCTGGGTACGAAGTTCTGGATGTCTTCAGGAATGTTTTGGTAGAAATGCAACTCGCGGATATTGAGCGGCTTGATGACTGTACTGTCGTTTAGCACCAGCAGTCTGGTGTGGCCCCCCACCTGCACACAAACAATTACAATTAATAATTCAATTAGTAAAAACTGCATCGAGCTCCTACAGCACGCACATACTCGTAGTTTGTTTACCATATATGGCAACGCTTTGTTTCACTGATAATAATAATAATAAGTTTCTTTCTATACTTAATTCTTTATTGCATTCCGTATTGTTGGTAAAACAGTTGGTAGGCTTAAAATTAATGAAACATTTATGGACCCTGTCGAGCACAGCATAATAGGAGATAGGAGGAAGAGCGCTTATTACCGAAATAAAAAAGGGAAGGTTATTTGTGTATATTATATTAAGTATTTATATATTCTGGTAATTGGTTTAAGCGTCGTGCAGACCGGCGCGACGCGACTCTTACAAAACAGTTTCTAAGAAAGAAAAATTACAAGTGTCGCGCTAGTCCTCACGAGCCTTTAGTCTGAATCAAATTTACCTAAAGACCGTTTCTGTGTCTCTACCTTGAAATATCAATAAGGTTTTCAACAATGTGTATGTAGGTAGGTCATTACGTACAATACAGTTGATTACCATACCTTAAAACTTTACAAAGTATTGAACTCTTTCATTTATCATTACCAATACGCTGCTGTCACCTAAAAATTGGCAATTTAACCTTGTATAGGTACATTGTCTGAATCATTTGATCGATGTATTTACCTACATGTCACCGTCACCAGAGTTGAATGTGTCTTTATCTGATATCGATTCAATTTGGGTATTGTTTTTGTGTCATAAAATATTTTTATTCACAAATTCACAATACTGCGTATTAAACTTGAGCTCAAAATTGTATCGCGTAGTTCACACGTAGGTAGTAATACAGCACGTGAGGCATGTTGCAGTCTGTACAATATGCATTCGATCGAATTACTTGCGAGTGAGAAATAGTGTAAAAAGTATGGCGGGTGGTGCCAATGACCCGCCGGGGCTCACGGCTCTCGCAGCACCTGGGCGCGGCGCGGGCACCCACCCGCCCGGGCCGCCCCGCACCGTAACATACTACCATTTATAATTCGTGTGCATACGTGATACTGATACCTGTCTAGACGATTACAAGCAGACCACAGATATATTAGCGGTCATCGGGTCGTTGCATCATGCATATTCTGATTTGCATATAAGCAACAAGGTAAAAAAAAAGGCTAAGACCGCTGAACCAGTCGCGATTTAGAACATAGATACGTTGCATGGCAACTGTGATCCTTGTCCCCATACATGCATCTTAAAAGTTTATGCAAAACTGATATTATGCAGACCATAAATTCAAAGACAATGGTAGAGCAGTGAGTGGTCGGCAGGCTGCCTGTCACCATAGACACGTGAGTAATGAATACTCCTCGCTAATACCGTTCCGCCACGTTCCGGACAGTGCACACTGCACTTCACACCACAATATAACGATCACTATTAGTGATATATCACCTCATTACTCCAGAAACGACCGCAGCTTCGTATTCTGAAGTTCTCTACTCGAGACACAATTATTAGAAGAAAAAAAAACACTCGCCTAACAAAAGCTCTGAGAGTTATTAATACCGTTATCGTCGGAGTATTTGTGTAGGATACCTTTTTGGGGATTATGGACCCGAGACCCGACAACGATTATATTATTATTTAACTTAACTGATATCACTTTGCTACTAAAGCTAAAGTTACCATAGAGAATGAATTTAGTAATAAACTCGAAGTTCAGTTGGGTGTTGGCAAACAATAAGTACTTTATTATTGTTGATAATAATCTCCTTCACATCTCTCGATACGTATACAATTACTTGAAAGTGCTAAAGCTTCTATTTATAGGTTTAAGGCTAAACATTATAACCGCACTTGAACTGTGCTTGCGAGCATAAGTTAAATATAACTGAACATAAATGGAGTTTGTGTGGTTCAGACTTAGCCTAACTTAAACAAAGTTTGAGTCAATAATGAATTATGCAGATAATACTGTTTAATGAATATTTTAGGCGCGTCTATTTTGAGCTTTGTAACAAACGATTATTGTAGATACTCGTAATGCTGCTACAAACAAAACTAAATAATTTTTGGTATCATCGAAACTTCAAAAGTACCACATTATTACGATGTCCATTAGAGAATGAGAAAAATCTTTTCATAACGAATGGCTCCCTAGGAAATAAAGTTCGCACTAATACAGACTTAGTAAGAGCATCATCAATCATTCCGTAAACCCTTTGAAAGCTTACAGTAGTTTATCATCATGAATATACTTATTATCTCAAAGTTCCTGTGAAAGAACAGGCGAGGGAATGTTCCAAAGAACTTCCTAAGTATGACAGATGGATTCTTAGTTTCATTTCATAATCCTTTTATTTAATACCATGGAATAATTTTTGATAGATGGTACGTCGTAGTATACTGAATTGCAATGAATGTCAAAAATCAAAAGAGAAAAAAAATTAAGCTTGCAAAAAAATTCGGAATAGACATTGAAGTTGTCAGCATGCCATTTTGAGTGCTACGAAAGCGCTACGCGGCTACGACGTAACCGTGCGGAGGTTCTTACTTGTGCAAAGTGGTGATTTCTTATATTTTTTTATCTTTATACGGATTTCCGCAGAAAAATATATTAACATTAAAAGCTTCCTTTTAGTTAAGGTCCTATGCATGCATATGTGCTTGTTCCGCAACTTGCTACACTGCGGTCCGGATCCTATGAGCCGCAAGTCAAAGGATCTCTTTACTATTAGATTGTGTATAACAGTACCTGATTGTGTAGGGGCAGCACGTCCACCTCATGTCCTTCGTCAGGCGAGAGCGGCGTGTGTACCACGCTGACGGGCGCCGGCTGGCCGCGCTTGCGGTCCGCGCCGCGCCGCTCCGGCTCCCCCATGCCCCAGCCGAGAGAGTACACCATCACTTCGGCCGAGCCACCGCCGCCGCTGTCCACCTTAACAACAAACACTGCTTATGAATAAGAAATTCGAGCAAACCAGCTGATATTGTTGGAAAGAGCCAAATGCAGGGGCTAATGCAAGTTGATCAGGCTGAGTAACAAGATGAGATTGGAGATTGGGCCAACTACTAAGTACGCGGGTTAAAGCAAGAAAGATCTCTATCGGTTAAAAAATCTTCTCCCATCACACATAAAGGCAATGCTTGTACAGTCCCTAATATTTCCCATAATTGACTATGGTGATGTGTGTTACTATGACCTGAATGCAGATCTCCTCAATAAACTTGACCGCCTTCTCAATAATTGCATTCGATTCGTTTTCAATCTTCGTAAGTATGACCATGTATCCGCGCACCGATTGCTTTTAAAGTGGTTACCCATTCGACAGCGCAGAGAGGTGAGGGCTCTGTCTATGTTGTTCTCTATTCTCGACAAACCCACCTCTCCTTCTTACCTGACTTCCCATATTCAATACTTATGCTCTGCCCATAGCAAAAATCTTCGTTCAACCAACAATCGTCTTCTACGATGTCCTTCTCACCGCTCTGGTTTCATTCACTCTTCTTTCTTTGTCCAGGCGGTCTTTCTTTGGAATTCGCTATATCAGGACGGCAACCAGTCGGTTGTCATTTAAACTGAAGGTACGTGAGCATATACGCAAGAAGTTGGCTGAAACATCCCAGCGGTGATTTGCTGGATTCGTTTTCTCCTCTACTGATCGTTATTTCTCCTCTACCGATCGTTATTTCTCCTGACAAAGATTTTTCTGTTTATACTATGTATATGTATGTATTTATGTATGTATTTATTCTTGTATTTTATAGTTAATTTCGTGTTATCAATCCCTTTTGTTGCACCTGCCATGTTTTGTCTCTGCACCACCCTAAGGTTGACTGGTAGAAAATGCCTCAGGCATTAAGTCCGCCTTTGTACGGTATATTTTTACTTGTGCATGAAGTTTTAATAAAATAAAATAAAATAAAAAGATGGCAGATTTCAGGATTAGGTATTTTCTCAAGAGTCTATGTGACCAACTACGACCACGAACGGAAACATGAGGGGAAATGACCGTATGTGGAAAGGTAATGTTTGATATAATCTATTGCGACTACAACGCACTTAGAGAATTGATAAGTGCGTGCAAATATGAGGTGATGTGGGGTATTCCCCTCTCAGCGGAAATCCCTGACCACAAAACATACAAAAAAGTAACTAAATGGTACGAGAGGCGAACACTGACCTTCTGGTCGGTCTTGAAGTTTTAATTACCAATTAATATGCTTCAAATAAATAATTCATGTGTACTAGAGATCTATCGGTCACTGTAAAATACCCCTCGTTAATAGCACTTAATAGATTGTTTAGATATGTCATTCAAGTGTCGCACTTAATATTTCTATGCCGATGTCTTGGAATGTACAATTTTTGTCATGTATTGCACATATTAATTTCTCAAATGGGGGAATACCGAACAAAAGAGTTGCTCTGCACCTACCACCTTATAAAATATTACGACACTTTTATATAACTGGTGCATTTAACATAAAAACATGTTTCCTTTTATGGCTAAGAAACGTAGTCATAGAACTAAAGTCTAGTTCGATCGAATAAACTTATAAACGTTGATGCAACTGTAATGATTTCATAATTAATTACATAAGTAACATGAAACATTTCCATAAAATTTAACAAAAAATTGCGACACCTTGACAGCTAATTCACCCAATATGATAATGTACCTCTTAAATAACCTACTGTTCCTTTTGTGTATAATTTTTTTTTCAACACTCATTGTACAACACAAATCGAGCACAGAATCTTCAACATCTTTGAAGAAGAGGAAGGAAAGTGAGGCTTAAAAGGCTAGGGAGGTGTTTGCCTTGCGGCGGGAAAATGCAGGTTTGTTATAATGATTATAATCTTTGTAGAACTGAAATCCTTCACAGGCAGAGTTCGTGACCACTGCAAACATCTTAATTTAACTGACCTCAATATTTTGTTAGATACGAAACCCTCACCGATGCGCTCGCTCATACAGAATCAATTTCAATAAGCAACTCAACTGTGCAATAACAGCGGTGGATAAAGTTTTAAGACCTAAGTTATTTATAAAACTAAGTGTATTGATAGACAAGAGTTCATGTGGAGTTCAAAAAGATTGTTTCATCAATTGACTGTGAGACAAAGGAACAAGAAGCAGTTTGTGGCAGTGCGAGATGCAAGTGGCCATCACTAGCTATAATCAGTAAATGTCAGAATGGTAGTCCGGGGCTTTCAAATGCTTTATAATTTTCATAAATGACGACTTGCAACTAAATTAGTCGGCAACCGCTCGGGCACCCGGCAGCCCGACAGCTTGTAATCTTTTATTTTATCCTCACACTCGTGGCTGGCACGTTTTGTGTGTTAAGGGCACCACAAAGCAATCCAGATATTTCTACAATGCGCGCAGAGGCGGTTGACCTCCAGATGCCTCAGTTATAAATGCGTTTGTTACGTCTGTTGCCTCTTTAATTTCTTAAACAAAAATACCAGCTACATACATAACATCTGCTCTTGAGCACGCGTGTTCTTTCTAGTTCATGTAAACATTGACTTGTTTACCATATTCTTTCTCTTTGTTTATTTCATCGATGAGTGTTTATTGTGACGCACGGGTATCGTGATTTCTTTCGATACTCGCTGTCGCGTCGCGTCGTCGAGATTGCGTAGCGCGACAGAAGCTTGCCAGCGCGGCCGCCCGCGGCGTCACCAAATTAGAAGCGAAACCGCGGCGCATCTGTTCTCGGGTATATTTGTATGACGCGCACGCCCCGCCTCTCCAATAGTCCGAGGTTCATCGACGAACCACCTACCACTACGACGACAACACTTCACATCTCCGGGAAATACTGAAATAGAGTAGGTACCCAAAAAATACACGTCATAAAATCATATGGTTACAAACAACAGCGAGTTTGCCAGAACTCTGAACCGAAATAATCTGACATGGAGTCTTTCTTACGTAATAATACGAGTAGGTAGCTCTACAGTTGAAAATAGGCACAAATTTAGGTACGAGACTTGAGTTATTTGTCCACGCCTACATTATTATCGACGAGACCTTCAAACTCTTGATAAGAGGAATATTGTATGCGTAAGTGCTGTATCGGATCCTTTAGCATGTCAACGCTACGCATGCTCAAAGCTCGATAGAATTTTAAGCGAATGTTTGTAAACGCAAAACAATAACGTCATTTACACTGAGAACCGGATGAAACCGGTTTTGAGAAGACGAGGAGCCATTGTTTAGAGACAGACAGTTAAATCTACACGAGTAGTAGTAGACCACAGACAACCGGAGCAACAATTATCGTAACTATTACGGGTTATTACGTAACGCTAATGGGAATAGAACGTTATGCGCAGGCGTCTGATGTCCGACCGATCTAATCACACGGGCTGTTAACTCACAGCCTGGATAAATACTTCAGCCGGTAAAGGATTCCGCAGATAGACGCAACGGTGCGACGCGATTCTAGTAGAACAATTTCCATAAAGTTTTCATAGGAATTTTGTTCTAATAGAGTCGCGTTGCGCCTGTCTGCGGCAGCCTTAATGGTTTATGAAAAAAACGATGACAATGCTGCCGTGAAAAATGTTGTCTCATTATTTACCAAAGAACTTTAATTAAGGAACAAGGAAGAAGTCAACAGCCAATTCACAAAGTTTTTTAGGTAAGTACCTACTCAAAGTAGCTAATTCAGTAAATAAACCAAATGAAGCATTAAACGAAGTCTTAAAAAAACTTATGAATGAACGAATTCCCTCCAAGTATAAAGACAAAATTTGAAATATCAACATCAACTTAATATTATGAAAATATTCTTATTAAATTGTATGAGAACAGCGAACAGGTTTACTTACAAAATATTTTTACCAATATAGACGTTGTCGAACGATACAGTCATCATTGATAACAGCGACTCTTCAAGGTTGAGAGTACTGTTAAATTTACCTTTTGTTTATTAAAATGTTAAGTATTTTGGGTACTTATGCACAAGAATGTGATACAACGACCCTGGTGTGAACAAACGCTGGGAGAATTCAAGAATTCTGGGTATCCAGCCGTATATTTCTGTATATGTCATTGATATCTCCTTGCGGGTTGACATTATTTCCGGAGGCCCCAATTTATTCGAGTTTAATTAAAACATTGTCATTTGTGTATTCCTACCGACTTTAAAGACTCTATTTTACTTTGTTTTATATGACAGTGTTATTGCAACGTAATAACATTGCTTATTCAATAACAACGCTAGCATTTTAGTTGGTTGACAAAATTGCGTTCGGCTCGTTAATTTAGTGCACCTATTCAGTTTTACAGTAATGACAGCAAGGAACTGGGGATAACCTAGAAAGTGAGGGGCCGCCATGTACTTGCACTGGCGAATTTAGGTCACTAGGTTACGCCAGTAAGCGGCTGCTACACACATAGTGTTTTCGATTCCAGATACGAACTCAACATCAAAACAATGTCCAAAATTATTTCTGCATTGAAGAATTTAAAGAAAGTGTTTATACTTATATAGCTTGAAAATTATCTCAGTACTAGCTTTTGCCCGGGGCTTCGCCCGCGTAGAGGTCAAAAATTATCCCGGTAGTACGCTTCCGTGGGATAATTTTTGACCTCTACGCGGGCAGCCATGTGTAAAATTTCATACAAATCCGTTCAGCCGTTTTACCGTGAAAGTGTAACAAACAAACAAGCTCACTTTCGCCTTTATAATATTGTATATAAGTTAGAATTTGTAAGAAACGCCACGAAGAAAGTTAATATTAAAGAAAAGACATTGATCTTGACAAGTTGCTATAAATTCAGAACATTGAAGATCTAAAAAACGATGGTTATATATTTGAATATGATCACGAGATAATGGAATGCGACAAAGTGCTGCTCCACAGACATTTGCCAACAGTACCTAATTCTAGATTATTACATATGTGTAATTGTGTACTTGTTGCTATCCGACGCCAATGATCATCAATATAGAGAACATTAAACTCACAACATGTCGCTTTATACGATGCTAAAGAAATTTGTCATGTGAAGGACGACACAGAGCTCGAATTCCCAGTACCTACACGTTGATCAATGCGACCATCCGTGACCGGTGATCGTCGATACGAGACCGATATTTATATAATATCCGTTCGAATATATTAATAGTATTACCGGAATAAAGCATTATTGATTCTATCAGAGCGAGCAGCCTCAAGTACAGCCCACATTTAGCCTCATTGATTTTCACATCACTAATTATTTTTTAATATAGCTTCCACTTTATAAAAAGATTCTGAAGTACTAAACTTATCTACGCCCTAACTGCGTGACACACGATCAATCACAATTTGTTTCATTTTGACAGTTCAACAACATTCATTGCGTTATTATTTACGTTGTTGAGCAGGCAAATTTTGGGCGAACATATTTATGAAACAGGATTAGCAATATCCTTCACAACGATTCAGATTACGATTGATCATATATTACGTAAGGGTGCTGTACGACATGTTAAGTTTTTGGGCATTGTTTGTCTTTCAGCACATAGTTCACAAACTTGTGTAAAATATCTATGTTATCGTAAACAAGATAGGTCTTGCTTTTACTTATTTATATTGTGAAATAGTTTTTGCGTCAACAATTCAGCTGTAAAACGACAATAAAGAAGGCTCGTCCATCAGCGTCATACTTGGCGAGGATCGGGACGATGTCGGTTTGAATGAAAACAAGCCAATCGAGCCAAACGACTGACTCATCATTTTCATTCAAAGGAAATTTCTTTTTAATTTGTCGCAATAGTAAATAGTGAGTAGCAGTAGCTACCTTATGAATGAAATCCATGTGAACTGCGGACTCGACCTCGGCACATATCGATAATTTTCGCTCAGTTCGCAATAAATTAGCGTGTACATAAAAAGCGCGAAAGAAATAGACGCTTCTCTCTCTTTGCCACTAGAAAAACCATTTGACGTGTGCGCCTACGCGAGGTACAAGTGTATCATGTGCCTTGAGCTTGACCTGACTAAACCTGACTGACCGCGACAAAAAACTGTATGTACCACTTAACAAACAAACGATTATATAATGATCTGCAGGTGGTTTACATCTGTAATACCTATATACTTGATCTTGATTGTTAATGTCAAATTGTTTTACACTCACACACACAATTAACTATCACAATTAGAAGTAGTACAATAAGTAGCTGTAGACCTGATTGTTGGTAAATTGGTGGACGTGAGTGGTTCAGTGCGATTACATCGAGTCGTCACGTCACGCGCCTGGTGCAGTGTGCCACGCCAACTGTACCCAACGTGCCAGCTTTAATTACTTCAACGATATGCTTCTACAGCGTGATTGATTGATGCTCCGGACATTCTAAGATAGTAGTATCTCCTCTACATAACAACACGTATGCATGAAAGCGGGACGGGTTTATAAAGTTTGTTATTCTAAACATGACACAGTTTCCGCTTGTTTATAAACTTAATTATCACTTGCACTTGGGAAGTGCAATAAAAATTATCATACTTAGTACAAGCAGGAAACGATAATGAAATAGTCAGTGTCACTGCAGTAGACTTTGTTACGAAATCGAAGCGGAACAACGCCGCAGACTCTGTTGTTTCGATGGAAAATTCCACAGAGCTTTCTAGAGCCCCTCGGAGCACGCAGCCTTACGACACACGACGGAGCCGAGTGCTGCGCCGGCGCAGGTTGAGCTCGCATCGACACTTTCACTGTATGCTATCAATGCAAACCTAGCAGTACATACAGCAACACGAGACCTTACGCTTTCGACGAGTGTTGCTCTATCAAAAACATTAGGAAACAGACAAAGGGATTTACTAATAAATCACAGCCCATCGACGGGAAGCAGGGCGCGCATTCTATGCAATCGACCTGACATTACTCGATACAATGACAAACTGTGAGAACATTTTAATATTTATGCAGTGTTCAACTGGTTCTACAAGTTTGACAGGTTTATTTCTAACTGACAAATTAACCTTATTCGAAAATTCAATGACAGTTAATGAAAAATGGGACTAATGAGTCTTCAAGGCTTATACAGCCGACGTAAGTGCCTACACCTCTCATCTCATATGTACATATATCTATTTAGATAATCCTAACTATATATATGTATATAGACTAATATAATATTATAAATGCGAAATTGAGTTTGTTTGTTTGTTACGCATTCACGCTAAACCGGCTGAATAGATTGGGATGAAATTTGGCACATGGGTAGACCATGACCTGGATTAGGACATGGGATAACTAGTATATAATAATGGAAAGCTAATTGAACAAATTGTAATATGAAAGATTGCTTCCATAATTTACATAATAACCCTGAAACGGTGAAAACAGTTTCAGGTAGTTATAAAAACCGCATACATTTTTATCAAAACTGAAACCCATAACAGTAGCTCACAATAAACGTAATATTTAACACATATAGTGACAGGTCACACTGAGATGAGCAAACATTTTTTACGTAAATGTCAGCCTTGTTGTGAAACCTTTATGGCAATGATGCCTCAGATAATTTATAAGATTGATTACATACTTATGTAGTGTTTTTTTTTCTTCTAACCAGAATCTGGCTTATTACTAGGGTCCATGGTCAGTTTTTTACATCAGTGGATATAAGGGGCCATGAATGAAAAATTATAAGATTCCCAAGATATGAAGAATTGTAGATGCAGCTTTGAATTCTAATGAGATGAAGATTCCAAGATATGTGGAATTGTAGATGCAGCTTTCAATATTGTTAACGCTAAATCACTATTTTAAATGTCACGGGGCAAAATTGTTACTAATATTGACTAGCTATAGAGCACTCGTCAAAACCACATGTGTCATAAAGGGGCTAGTAGAAAAACCAAACAGATGATAGTCCCAATATGTAATGAGTTCATGACGCTGATAATGTCAGAGAACTACTTAAACTGCAGGGGGCAGCCATAGAGCTAGTCAAAAATTAAAGGATTATAAACTCCCAATATGTGCTGATGCAGCTACTGCTAATGATATAGTTCCAATATGTCATGTCGTTGTTTATGTCTAAACTTCTAACAACAGGTACCAGAAATGAGACTAGCCAAAACCGACACACGATAGGGTTCTACTTTGTTATGGTGTAGCTACTGCAGATGTCAACAGGAGGCATAAATGCAGTTAGTTAAAACTTAAGATAGAGTGTCACTAAATGGACACAATTTGGCAACCCATCACCTAGCAGATGCTAGTACAACAACAACACTTCGCGATGAAGTCTTCCGACTTGTACGTCATCATTAATATTAGGTTCAACATTGTTTTCGTTTGATGTCAGTAGGACATTTACTCAGGTGATTATTTAAATCATCCAACAAGATACATATTAAACGCTTTCTTTTGTTTGCTTCTTTGGTCATCTATAGAAAACTTTGTTTAAACAAATAATACTATTTTATTAAAAAACAATGATTGTATTTGATAAGAAACTATGTGAAAATTCTTAAATAACATGTTTATCCGAACACGTTATTCTAATACGAACCAAAACAGTAAATATGTGCTGGAGTAAAGTTGAATAAATAGATTATGGAGATATGGATTAGCTTGATTTTACATGTAAGTAGTAATTTACATGGCAACCAAACACAAGTCTATAACAGAGCGGAAACATCTAAATCAAGTGCAGATTTAAATCAATACATACGTCCGGTTCCTATCCTGTTGTGAAGCGTCTGTTTACTCATCATTTCATTGATTTCTGCAGTTACATTATGAGTATAACAAACATTTGATTCGATAACAATCGAAAACGTATTATTGTGAGTATATTTATCGACCGTATGTACAATCGTATTGAAATTTAAAATTCAAATTTTAACCATGAAACAAATTGATTCGTTTACTAGCACACCGTCACTATTCGAGATAAGTGGCGCTCTAGAGCGTGTAGTGGGACAGTGACGTTGGACGTGGTGGTGGCGCGACGCGGTACGGTGTCGTCACGCGATACGATGGTGCATCTACACGTTCTTGTGCTTGTACAACCAATAAAACAACACATGATTCGCCCAGCAATCCCTCAATTACTTTTTTCAAGTGGGATCACACAGTGTCTCC
The DNA here is from genome assembly GCA_916701695.1 of Agrochola macilenta. Lineage (NCBI taxonomy): Eukaryota > Metazoa > Arthropoda > Insecta > Lepidoptera > Noctuidae > Agrochola > Agrochola macilenta. The sequence goes on from OU753562.1 coordinate 16,350,556, forward strand.
AGATATATCCAAACCAGTTTCAATCCTTATTACTAATTCAGCATAAATCAAATTGTAAATCAGGCGGGTGGAAACACAACAAGAAAAAAAGAAAGTCAAAATACAATCGACAAATTAAATGACAGTTTAAGTCGCGTGTATGTCGTCATTAACTCACTTGACTATAAACTTCCTTGAGCCCGCTCGTGGTGAAATCCCAATTTGGAACACGTTCGCGACGAAATTGTCCGACTCTATCACAAGCACAACCACTACAACTGGCACAGAATATTACTCAACACACAGGAACCGAACTAGGTAGAGAGCCAAGCGATGTAACACAGTTTAGAAATGATTCTCTACTCTTTCGTGTTCACTAAAGTATACATGGGCAATGTAAAACAGGTTTTCTTTGTTGAAGCGTAGTCTTGCACAAAAAAAATAACGCAAATTTAAAAGTAGCGCTGCGAAACGCGAACACTTGTTTCTCTTGGCGTTGCGCACTAGTGACTGAGAGACGATAGCGGGCGAAGCGCGAACCACGAATCAATGTTGCGCAGCAGGCCGCTGTGTGCCGTATCTGTAAGCAGTGGTCGCACACATCGACGCGAGGGATACCCGACCTAGCCGGAACAGCAGGGTACGGCATTGTCTCGCCACGGGAGCCCGTCTGGAGGTACCTGTTCGACCACTACCGGGCCGTGTAAACGAACCCCATTTGACCCCTGGTAACATTACAATATAGGGATTAGGACGGAAAAGCTACTGTTTGTTCCGGTGACCGATGTAACGCAATAACAAATGCATGCAGTATGTATAACAGGACTTAGGTGATTATTATTCATCAAACAACGCATATGCTATAATAATAAAATAATAATAATAAAATAATAATAATATAAGCTATTGTAATTCAATCTTCTATTTTGTGAATTCAAACAAGTTAATTCATTTTCTCATGCGGTTCTCCTAGAAGTAAGAGTTCAGTAAATAGGCATATTTAGAGCCCCAACTAGATGGCCGACATTTGAAACTGCAAAATAAAGCTAACAAAAGTATTACAAACATCTGAGAGGTAGCACAGGCCGGATAATATGAGAATAAACCCGTGAGAACTAAGCAAAGCAACGTGTGAGTTTAAATTGCTCACAAACCATAAAAAGAATTCCTAGAAAATAAACCCATCATATGTCAGCTTTATGCTGCAGACGCACCTACTGTTATCTGTCCATAACACAGGTTAAAGTTACAACATAATAAAAACAAACAAACGTATGCTGATCATATAATAATAAATTCCCATTTAGAACAAAACCAAAGGAAAGTTTTCTAACATAATATAATACTTGAAACGAATCCACTTGATCGTTGCACTTTTCATGAACCTGGTGATGAAAGTACATATGCGTTAACTGAACAAACATCTAACGACGCTAAGGAAGCTAATTCGCAGAATATTTGTGTATATGAAGATACAAAACCTGCTGCTGAGCATCTACACGAAACTGCCAAAATTTGCGAGAGTTTACAATCTGGCGCCGGTTACTGACGCAATAAAATAATAATAACCACGTCTTCGAGGATAGCATGTGTAAAAGCGCAATAAAGTAAAAATAACAGAGTAAGATATTTGTGGAAAATTATGCCCAGGAAAAAGCGTGGCAATTTCATTGTAAAACCAAACTCTATACATTTTTGCACATGATATATCAGTCGCTGGTTAAGATCATTCGCACCATTTAAATACCAGATGCTTGATCTAAACGCAACTACGCATTAGAACTCGCATACGCATCGAGTCCAGAACTACTTTTAACAAGATATTTTTATCCCCTCACAAACGCAACCCAACGGAAGCTTTCATTCACAAAGTCGTAGATTAAAGACATGAAAAAATCAATAACGTGCCTCAGCGATAGAAAGGAAGATTATTTCTTCAGTCAGTATTCATTAGGAGCAGTAATGGGGCATTGAAGTTGTCCTATATCAGTCTGCTCAGAGTGGTCAGACGCAATTCGAAGAGCATACAGACCACTTATTATAACAATTAATGAAAGAACTTGGAACGAGACGAATTTATTGTCTTCTTCAATTATGAGGTGCCAGTAATAATAAAGTGTAAAAGCATTTAATGTATAAATTTGGATTATTTACTAAGTTTCTGACGTCATTAAAACCAGTTTAACATGATGAAAACATTTGCTTTGGATTAAGAATAGAAGCGATTATCGTTTCATTTGAAGCAAATCAAAACCATTTTAAAGTTTTCACTTCTAACCAAATCGCTGTGTTTAGTAAAAACAACCTATCTGTGAAATGTGTTCACAATAATCTTAGATGAATAAAGTTTTACAGTTCTTTATGCATTTGGCTAATCTGATTTATCCAGAAAGTAAGATAATATGAATAAAAATTGAGAAAATGTTGATTACTCATAGTCACAATCAATTTCCATGTCAAAGATTTTGAAACAATCAAAATCATAATAATACATAAGTGATTCAATTCACATATTCAATAAACAAGGTGCGGTAAGCATTTCTCTTACGACAACAAAGCGCTTGGCGTTATCCCTTTCAATGTACATAATAGCACATTGAGTAGACAGTTTTAATGATAAAACGCTTTCTCTAATGATATAGGTCAAGTCACAATAATTAGCCTGGCGCTATCTGTCACCGCGCCAACCCCTGGCTTTATAACATGCCTTTGTGTAAGCCCGCTCTGAAATGTCACTCCACTCGGCTTCAAAACAATAGGGATTACAAATCCCAAACTGCGCAAAACGAATTACAGCCAAGGTAGAAGCAGATTCAGATTTTCAATATTTTCTAGCTTACAATTGTATTTAGAGTGAATCTACAGTTGTTATCAATAAGCTTTTACACTAAGTTATTTTTAGCAATTCGAATAATAAATCCTAAATGTTATCCTCAATCAAACAAGCAACTAAGCAGATTCAATTCATAAAATCACCAAACAACGGTTCACAATCAGTATTTTCCAATTCCTGCAGAACATTACTATAAAATAGTATTCACAACTTTTATTGCATCAGCCAAGATTTAGTAATCCATATAAAATGTAAATTCCAATATTGTTTCGCGAACTTAATCCGCACCGAAGCTTTTGGTCGAAAATGTTGGTCTTACCTCATCACATCGTGCAGAATTAGTAGGCGCAAAGCTTAGATCGGAGCTGTGAGCTCCCGCGCCCGGGTAGGACGTCCGTCGCGCACCTGACACCAACATCGTATGGTTCACAAATGCTTCACAGTACCTCTCTAGAGCACAGATTACCGTGGGCACATTACTTAACAGATAAGATAACAACTGTGTATATACTCTTTTGTGACATATCGCAATTGTAACTTGCAAAACTTTGTCTGATCGTCTTATTGTATCTATTGATTGATGAACTCAACTCAACATTATTGTAATTTAGGCTTTTAACAAAGATAGAATTTTGTTAGCTGTCAATTTCAAGCTTTCAGAATGAAAGCTTATCAAGAAATTGCACAACGACAACACAACAGCGACGAGACAAATACACGGAGGGCTGGGAGTTGGGATACCTTTCAATATGGGCAAACTAAACAAAAACCCAGGGGCCGTTTAAGAGTTGGTGTAAGTAAAGAACTAAAATGGAGGGTCGGAGCAGAAACATATTATTGTTTTGAACAAACAAACTTAAATTCTGCTAAACCATATAGTCTGGTAACCCAAAATTATGTACCTACAGAATTATGCAATTACGTTACATACAATAATTTTCAAAATCGGATTAAAACTTAGTTTACTAACAACAAATGTTTGTACTAACAGCTATCACGATACGTAGTTAAAATGTTATGTGCAACAGAGCCAATATTGGAGAAACAGTAAATCCTTCACCTGGTATTAACACAAACTATAGAAGCTTATATTTCACAATACAACCTATTAGCTCAGCTAAGATTATAAGTATTATCTTTACCATAATAACAATGATAACGGCCGGTTCAACTCGGATTAAGTGGTTAAAATTTCCACTACAAATCATGGGCTAAGATAACAAATCCAATAATATTGCAGAAATCTCTTTGTTCGTTTCGTGAGATTTGAGCAAAGCGTTTGCGAAATTAGAGTATTTTGTATTAATCCTAAAAACAATCAAAATTAAAATTATCAAATATACCAAATGTCTCATTAACCTTCACCTTATCGGCGAAACACCAAAAATAGATTGCGTGCAAACTATTCGAAGCGGCACCCTTATCAACGTGACATCATGAATGTCCAACCAACGAATTACTGAATTGTACCTAAATCCTAACAACTAAACATTGTTATTTATCGACCACTTTTGCGACACACTGAGTTATATCAAACATTAGAAGAATGTACGATAATACGCTATATTATAATATAATTATATATATTCACGGTCAAATAAGAGAAATAATCCAGATTACAAAATTATTTCACACTTCTTGTATCATTGCATTCTCTTAATCGTTATAATCGTCCAATAACTTTTGATAAACGAACAATTTTCAATGGCAACCAGCACATTTCGACTGGACGAGGATTATTTTGATATCATTATATTTAAAGTCGTGCATCTGGTGAACAAAGCACGTTTCAGAGGCCGCCCGCCTGCAGTCTGTTTCTCAAGACTCCAACAAAAGTCCAACCGCGGGTGAATTCTCCCAAACATTTTGGCAATTTTCCAAAGCACACCCCGCAGTGCTAATTAAAGTATGTCCACACGCTACAAACGATTCATTCTTAGCTCAAACAGTGGTTAGACAAAATTAAACTTTCTCAGAAATGTACGCTTAAATTCGCGTGAGAAAGACAAAAAGGCCGTCTACAGCTACACGAAATCCTAAATTATTATCGTTATAGCAGTCCTTCATTGTTGCGACTTTATTGTATTTGTTGCGAAAATGCCTGATTCATTCGTCACGACTTTCCAAGAAAAGTGTGCGTCAGCCTAAAGAGATTTCAGACACAGACAAGAAATGACCACGACATTTTCAAGAAAACAATGGACATGACCAGCGTCATGTAGATCGTAGATCTCTTCCTTTGGCAATATTAATTCTTAATAATGTGCTTTAGAACCCATACTATTTATAAAGTTACGATCATGTTCTGCTCATTCCATTAAGAGAAAGGCGCGACTCTATACATACATTTTTGTAAGCTTATTAAACGATGGAAAATAACCATAAAACTAAGAATTTACAGAAACAATTATATCACCTCAAACGTACCGATACAGTTTTTGTCATTTCCGATAACATCGTCTGGATGTCAAACACAAACCGAGCGTCATACATGCATGGATTTTAAAGTAGTTCGCTTGCATAGCAACACGGATTCAAACGACAGTTTACAAATATACACTTCATCAGAAAATCTATTTTCAATCTCCTGTTTATTACTATGTTTGTTCTCTGCTACTGGTTTCAAGTCTTCTAATATAACTAGTTATACCGATCAAAGCTAGGATTGTATGAAAATAGCTGAAGGTCTTGTTGACCAAATAAATAGATTGATGATTGAAATATTAATTTGTATCTTAGACCAAACAGACTGATCAGGAAGCATCTAAAATTACGATGAAGGTACGAGTATAATTTGTCAATCATTTTAGATCGAAAAACAAACAGTTGAATACAAAAATAAATCTGAAATTCCCGGAGACACGGTGAGCAATGAGATATTTAACCTCGTACTTATGGAAGACCCATTGATGGCGTTAGTCTATGCATTTTATTCGATGTTGTACATACACATAGATGGGCGCCGGGAACGGGGTGCGGAAGATGAAAGATGCTTGCTTGGTGTAAAAACATTCAATACTAAAGAAATATCCAAAAATGAGACACAACTAAGACAATAATAACACAATAATAGAGAACTTAACCTATTCGAGGCAAGATTTGCTTCTGTGCATTATTCAACCAAGTACCGAACTCCTATTTACAAATGAGACCTCTGTAATGAGTACAAAAGAGACCTCTTTTATCTGTTCTGTGTTAGCACAGAACAGATAAAAGAGGTCTCTTTTATCTATTCTGTGTGTGTAACATTATCTAGTTTGCTTCGCTCGCTCTAACATCGTACTCTATCTTAATTCTTAAGCTTCTTTGTATAAATCGTCACAGTAAAGTCCTATTCGAGGCGAGATGCAAAATTTTATAGAGCTCGCTTCGCTCGCTCTTGAATCCTAGACTCCTATTTGTTAAGTATTTCTGCATTAGTCGACAAAGTTACTCCTTGTATGAATGAACAAACGATAACCTAAAATATTCGAGGTGAAGATCCATGGTGCTAAAGATGAACCCCTGGAAATAAACCTGCTGGCACCCATATACATATAATAATAATAAATAATAATAATAAAATAATTTATTTGCGTAAAACATGGTATACAATGGTGTTTAGCATGGGTTAGAGTGGCACAAACATGTTTAGCTACGATAAAACATAGCATGCAAAAATTTAATGTCACAGGGTAATTATAATTAAGTAATTAATGTTAGAATAGAATGTCAATATTTTTTGTCCATAAATTCTTTCAAACTATAAAAGCTATATTCATTTAGCCATTTGTATAATTTGTTTTTAAATAATCTTACATTTAATAGTTTTAAATTATTTGGTATTTTATTAAAAGTACGTACACACATTGCTAGACAGCTTTTATTATATTTGGTTAGCTTTGGTAAATCATTTAACACCAGTCCATAAGCATCACGTCTGCTCCGAGGACATACATCGCTTGCTGTCTTGAATAGTTGTTTATTCTTGGTCACAAACACACATATTTCGTAAATATAGAGAGATGGAAGCGGTAACAAACCAAGTTTTTTAAATATTGGCCGACATGTATCATCCGGCTGAAGTCCATAAATTGATCTTAGGCACTTCTTTTGGGCGATGAACGCTCTATTTAGATCAGTGCTATTACCCCACATTATAAGACCATATCGTAGTAACGATTCAACATATGCATGGTAAGATATAATAGCAGTTTTTATGTTTGTTACATTTTTGACTTGCTTCAAAGCGTATACGAATTTATTAATTCTACCACAGACGCTGTTTACGTGTCCCTTCCAGTTTATATCTTGATCAATTATTACTCCTAAAAATTTTGTATGTGGTACTTGTTTAATTTTACTTATATTAAGTTTAATATTATTTTTATTATTATTAGATTGGTTAAATTGTATGTATACGGATTTTTCTAAATTTATTTTCAAATGGTGTATGTCAAGCCAGTGTATTAGTATATCAATAGTATTATTAATGTCAGTCTCATGATCTACAACGGTATTTTGCTTTTTATCAGATGTCACAATTATGGATATATCGTCAGCGAATAAGATGCATTTATGATTAGTTATTTTTATGATATCATTTATATATAAAAGGAATAATATTGGGCCTAGTACGCTACCTTGGGGGACGCCATATTTATTATGACTATATTCTGATGAATATGATGTGATGTCTTTGGTTTCGTTCATTTTACTGATAATCACACATTGTTGCCTATTGCTTAAGTATATATATAACGGACTGAAGAGGTTATTTTCAGTCCTGTCTTTGAACAATATAAGATGTATAATTTATTGGTAGACTAGAGTTGACTAGACTACGAGTATACGTATATCGTGTGGTCTTCTATATATGAAGTGTCATTCTTATGATACAAAGTTTATTGGTAGAGGCGGTACCGGGCACCACACACCTATTCCTAAGGATTGAAACCACGAATAGCAACAGCATTTGACATTGAAATAGCATGTAAAACGCAAATTATTAAAGCATTGCTGTAAATACTCATAGCAACTGTAGTCCTTATTTGTTCCTTCGGTACAAAACTTACTTTACAGATGCCTTCGCCTGTAATGTAACGTTACAGATTCGATTTTGAGCATTACTTTACAATACTGCCTCCCTGACTGACGAGCATTAGCTTGTAATGTAACATTTCAGATGAAATAATACAGACATTACACATGTTATGCCCTCACTGAAGTTTTAATTCGAATTGTATCATCCCAAAATGTGTTGAGCCACGTAGGTATTAGTTGCAATTAGGTTAGTTTGAAAGTTTTACTAATATAGTTTCTAAGTCTTTGTTACTAATACTATATGGATTATATGTGATTTTATTATATGTTATTATTATCATTCAGGCTGCGTACTGTAATACTCGGTTCTCCTCCCTCACTGATGTAATGCTCGAATTGTATCATTACAGGTTGCGCACAGTAATGCTCCGTTCACCTCCCTCACTGATGTAATGCTCGAATTGTATCATTACAGGTTGCGCACTGTAATGCTCAGTTCTCCTCCCACACTGATGTAATGGTCGAATTGTATCATTACAGGTTGCGCACTGTAATGCTCAGTTCTCCTCCCTCACTGATGTAATGCTCGAATTGTATCATTACAGGTTGCGCACTGTAATGCTCAGTTCTCCTCCCTCACTGATGTAATTGTCGACTCTGAACGTTACATTACAGGCGAATGCTCCTGGTAGGGGAGCACCTTAATGTAAACCACTGCTATAAATAGCTTTCACTTATTCTAGATTCCATTTCAGTATCTAATATTAATCACTCCTATACATAACTTCACTATCATTGTGTCCATTTATAGGTACAAATATAAAAGTACGTTGTCCAACGTTATCAAAGGTAAATAAATAATATTTTGTTTCTTCAAACTCGATTTCGCATGTCACAGAAAAACAAATTCAATTTTGCTGTTGTCTTATCAAATGATATCCGTTTTCGCTTCGGATTATGAAGTAAAATCCTAACAGTTACTAAACATGAAAACAAATGCGTGTTGTTCGGGTACAATTGAATATTTAAAGTATACGATCGTCGCACGTGTTGATCCGAAGGTCAAATAACTAAGGTTAAGTTTTAAGCGTTGTACATGGTCACTTAAAATTGAAATGTGATAGTATCCGTAGAGCAATTCTTCCTTAATCCTATTTAACGGTAGGTAATAGGTACTGTATTCATAGTTTACAAGACATAGTTTGTTATTGTCAACACTTTCCATTATCAAAATACAAAAGAGTTAGCCTGGCACACCCTATTACGACACATTGAATAAATTTCTGCTGTCCATTTCCAAAAAGAGTCGCTACACAAATAAACTTCCAGTTTAAATTGCTTTGTCTTTCTTCAATTAATTCGGAAACTTTAACATGGACTTATGAGGTCATAAACTAAGGTTAAGGTTAAACAACCATCATTTATCCTCAAGTTTTCCGACTTCCGCAACAATCAAGAATTTCGGGTTATATAGGTTAGACATGCGCACATCCGCACATTCCTCGACCATGGGCCACTTTACCTGGAACTTAATAATATTGACGGACCTGAAACTAGCGGCATGGTGATGAAGTGTATATGTTTAATATGTAAATGGTAGAGTCCCGCTATTACAGGCTAAGTTTAGACGAGCACCGCGTGTAGAAGACTAGGTAGGCCAGCCGTCGAATAAAGTCTGAATATTTTATAAGAGACAATGACGCAGGTGCATGTCTATGTAGGCGAAACAGTTCAATGATATGCTTAAAAATGTAAACACAATTAAAAGAATAGTAGTAGTATACATTTAGTATAATTTCAACATGAATGCAGTAACCAATAGGTTGTAACAATATTTTGATTTAAAAGAGTGTCCGTGGAGTTTCTTGCCCGTTCTCCATAGGAACCTACTACGCTTTGGAATGGGCAACTAGCTTGATCTTTTTGACTGACCGACCCTTTGACAATTCAAAAGTGCCTGTAATTGGTTTATTTGAAATAAATGCTTTGAGTTTGAGTTTTTGAATATAATGAAGAGTTGTGGACTTGGGGTGTCAGATCTTGGTTCATTTGTGGAATTATTATTATAAATTCATTAAACGATAATTCTTATATTATGTGGCTAAAGCGATGTATCGGGTATTATCAGAACAAATTAAAGCCTCAAAAGATATTTGAAGATGTTTGCTTTTTTTTAAATTAATTTTAGTTTGCCCAGAGGCACTGTGATATCTAGATACAAAACCAACAAAAACACGATTATGTAACAGTGGCACAGAGACCATTTATAAGGGATTTAAAGCGAAGCAGGCAACGCCCACCTAACGCCTACGCTAGAACCATGATACCCACGCAATATACACCCCTTAGTATGCCTCCCACACTCTGTTCTCTATCCAATATTAAATAGCAACGAACAAATGCCTCAGTTTTTGATTATTCCTAAAAATTTGTGAAGACGATAGGAGTTCTTAACAATATTTAAGTAAGACTTGAGGAAGATCCACAAAAGCTGAAGCTTTTGTGGACCGTCTCAAGGCTGGTCCGGGATTGCCGCAGTGCGATTCCCGTCTCCCGATAAATCAACTTCAAGGTCAGACCGCCGAGACATCCCGAGGACGCCTCACTCCCTTATGGGATCCAAGGAATTTTGGGAATAAGGTTACAACTTTGCGGTTCATACACCGCTGAATGTACCTAATCGAATTCTCTGCAATATGAAGTCACGTGTATATGGAGGTTTTTGAGGTCTGAATTCATAAAAACTGGTCCTCCCGACATCAAAATATTTGACAATGTCATTATTTTGGAATAGTTTTTGTTCGTTCGAGACAACGATTATAAAGTTTAAACTCTCCAGAAATAAATCAAACCATCTCTGGTCAGTTAGTCTAAAACGAATAGCTATGTTAGAATAATAATATCAGAAATATACAGTTTTAGTTCTAAATTGGCTGGTTCTAATTGAGCGGAATTCGGGCTTTGACTATGTATAAAGAACCTGCTCTAGCCTAGCCTTTTCCGAACTATGTTGGTGTCGACTTCCAGTCTAACCGGATGCAGCGGAATACCAGTATTTTACATGGAGCGACTACCTATCTGACCTCCACAACGCAGTTACTGGGTAACACGATATCCCGTGGTAAGACTGGTTGTCAGACTTTCGGGTTTTTTACTACCCGCAACAACGTTGACAGCCGGGACCAACGGCTAAACGTGCTTTCCGAAGCACGGAGGGGTCTCCTTATATGTAATAGATGGTCACTAATCCACGAAACGACTGCGGCAAGCGTAGCTTAACCTTCCATCGACCCGTGCGTCTGTTTATTATTTATACACGGGCCGTTCAAATAAAGAACCAAGTCCAAAAATTTGGTAAGAAACATAGTACAAACTGAGACTGTTATTGCTATTGTGCCTGCTGCAAATTGTGTAACGCACAACTGTTATCATTTGACTGGTTAGTAATTTTCATTTGATTGATCTGGTTGTCGAGAAGATTTTCAAACTCACTTGGCAATGTATACGTCTTGTCTTGTACGTATGTGTATATCTTTGCTTTTGTAAGTATCAAAATCAAAGGTAAATTGCGGGGATTACCCAATTCGGGTGCTATTAGACTCCGTCACCGATACACGTGTACTTTTGACGTGTCAGATATTACGTAAATAGTTCATAGCAAGTTCAGACAATGCCTGTTACAAATTTAGTACATGTCAAATAAAAATAACAGCTGCGTAAAATTTACTAACTCGTAAATACTAACCACTTCAAATTATCTACATCGGTACTTACTTATCAAAGTTTTTCTTGAGAATATCACGGTGAATCATTGACGAAAAATATTTATAGAATTGTACCTATACATATAAGTATTATCTAATGAGTCATTGCCTTACCGGAACTGCAGTATGTTCCTAGAAACATTTCAATGAAAATTCTTTACCAAGCGTGTTTTTAATAGATTTCACGCACCAGAGTCACACACATTTCTATTAGTCATATTATTACATAGTTTATTTGTTTTTGACCACGGTTTGCTTACACGTGCCGCTGCCGCCAATATACTATTCGGGACTTGTAACGTTTTCTGTCGACTCTCGCGAAAAAAACAATCATTATATAAATTTCTGCCACACACTACATGAATTAATCTTGACAAAGTTTGCAATGAATATAAATATTCATTGCACGTTGCCGGGTTGAAGACATGGCAGGAAGTTAAATGCATGTAATTTTTCAGGAAAACAAAAGTTTCGATTTTTCAAATATTGTATTAGTGTGTATTTGAATCAATCACTTAAATTATCTTACTTTTTGTGAGATTAGTGCCAACAATTCCATTTACGTTGTCGACATAATTTGAGACGGTAAGTTTTCTCGCAACAATAGTTGTTATTTTTAGACATTAGATAATCTTTAGTTAAACATTAGATTATAGTAAGATAAAGCTTCATGTTTGTCATAGCTGTTATAAATATCAAGAGGTACCGGTCTACATGGTGTTTTTTGCATAACAATATACGTAGTAGTAGGAAATTGTCTGAGCCAAACAAAACAACGTTGTTTATTTTTACGCACAACTCTCTGCTACGGGACTGTATTGTCATCGCTTGCTGTTTAAATCTTAATATCAATGCTAGCTGAGATGAAAAATCCCAGATTCATAGCTAACTCAAGATACATTCTACCCAATTTGATAGATATTACGGAGATTCACGTACTAACTAACATCAAAACTTTGGCATTTACATATATAAATAGTGAGAGTGTCTGTATATTTGTTCAGGGTAGAATACGCAGAAAGCATTAGCCAAATTAAGCTGCTAGCAAAGGTTATAAAATAGACGGAGTAAAATGTTTAGAATTACGGTAAGTATAGGTATGAGTTTTTTATAACCGTTCAGCGGTTCACAGAAGCAATTAAACTAATTGGTATCGAATTTCACCTTAGAATACATAAATAAAATAGTAAGGTTAAGTTATTTTCCAATCTAACATAACCTTAGACGTGATTGGAATGGCTTGTCCACCCAATGTCAAGAGTATTGGAGGGTCGAAGTACTGCTAGGCCTTGGCCTCGGGCTGCGTAGGGGGTAGGCGTCACGCAGGCGATGACGTCACCACACCACTCGCAGCTACCCATGCGCCCTCGCCCCACAGACGATGCGTCGCCCGATAAACACAAAGCCACCCTTACCTACGTTCACTGTTACATCTCTTTCATTCTGAGTTTCTGACCGATTCACATATTATTTGCCCGCTAACACAACAGAAATACGCAACCAGTATGTATAGCTAGTACAGCTCTATAAAAATTACGATAGGGATTAAAGACTACATCAACATGAAATATAGGCTTATAAATAGCAAACGATGACGCGTTCTAGAAGGTGCGATCTTACACATAAAGATAAAGAGAGCTCTTTTGTTAACTATGGAAACATTGCAATCCATTTGATAAAAATATTACCAAGTTAATCCTCAGCATATAGACATTTATTAGGGGGTCTGGAATCGGAGAAATCTTTTGTTTTAGTCAATGGAATTGTTTGTTATCAAAACTCGTGCGGTTAGTACGGCGCATGTGGAAATACTCAGCTATTTCAGTAAGTCTGAAGACTGGCGTATTGCGAAAATTTGCGTATCTTCATTACACCGCGCCCGCCGCTACGCATTTGAACGTAAATATTTGGTTTGTATCTCGATCGTTTTTCGCATGCTCCATTTCCGTAATAACAATAAATCGTTCGTGTTTGGCTGGATACATTCGTAAAAGTGCCTTTAAACAGACCACCCACATTTTTTCTGACATAATGGCCCAGTGGAAAAATTTACCTGAGAACTTTGTGGATGGAGGCATTCAAAACAAACGATTTTATTAATATCGATAACATTTATCGTGTTATCATTATTTATCGTAATCATAATGTGAATCAGAACGTCTTGCAGGTATGTTTGTACCTAATATTGGCATTTTCAATTCGACTCTGTTAATTATCGCATATCATTCATCACCGCTAATATTTTTCGTAATTAGGTGTCGACCAAAAATATGCATTTAATTTTAGGGACATCTTTAAATAAACCAGCTCGTTTTCTCTTTCACTGCGTATGACACGAAAACATTTTTAATACCCATATAATATCATGTTCACAATATTCATTAAATATTTTTGAAACTTGAATTCGTTGTTACTCTTGCGAAGGTATGGAAATCCATAACAATATCACATTTCATATAATATCAGGCCTGATAATCACTGTGTTACTTAAGCACAAATGCCATATTATGAGATTTTTATTATATAATGATTAAAACAATCCGTGCGACAATCGTATGATAGCAAATTCTGTATGATGTCCAGAAGGTGCCAGAAATATTATGTCTCGTTGTTCTACGTGTCATGATTTAGGAGTGTTCGGGTGTGTTACATGATTGAAGTGCTTGTACTATATTCTGCATGTATGCCGTCGAACTTTGACTTTCTTTTGGCATATGTCGATAGTTTGCTAATGTCGACCGACACTTGGCTTTTTTCCAAAGAAAAGTAATAAATAGCGATCGTCGGCCGGCGCCAGGTCGCTATTATAATAGTAATGTATCGAGATGCAAATAATGCTGCAAAAAGTTTTTTTTTTAATTTTTTTTTATTAATTTTTTTATTAGGGACAAAAAAACAGGTACATGTTAAAGTAATACAATAATATTCTTAAGATAAATAGTTAAACATATAACCCACAGTATTGTCCACGGATTAATCAAATAAGTGAAAAACGGAAGCTGATTTAAAGAATATTGTTAAGTTAAGTTATTTGAATCAAGTGCTTAAAGTTTTGATGCTAATGAAGTTATAGCGAGAGTTTTTAATTTTTTATTAGAGAAAAAGAAAATGTCTATGTCCATGAAGTGTGGGTTATAAGTTTCCACAAGGCGTCGAAGAGGTACTCGGGCCCCGTCGTTAGTCTTACATGAAATCACGTGGAAGAGGTGGGGCACGCGAGTCCCACGTCTTTATAAGCTTTATAAGCTTGTCATCGTAAACAAAAATATTAGAGATTATAATTTGATGACCGGAATTCCTGAGTTGTGACGCACCGAATTGTAGACGACAAAATAGTTTACCTTGAACGCTGAACATCAATAGACATAGTTGAGGGTGTATCCTAGTCTTTGAACGAAAATAGTTTGTAGAAGTCGTAGTTTTGCTGGTGTTAATGAATACACGTGTGCGGTGCACACAGCACAGTAAAACATGGAATACAGCCAGGGTAAGTGTACAACGAGGACAGTGACAATATTTATGTGGCTATTACCAACACGGAGCTGCATGTACGTCGAGATGCCAACGCTTTATCGGTGCCACTATATAAATAATGCCTAAGAGAGCAGAACTCCGAGAAAATCTTCCCTTGAACGTAATGAAATAACTGTAGCAACATAAATAAAAGACTGATCTGTATAATTATGTCGATTTGCGGGCAGCCTACAAAAAAAGGCTTGAAAAAAATATCGTGAGTGTTAAACGATGAATTTCCATTAATTTCGAAATCACGGTTTACAAATTAGAGTGTTAAACTCCACAACAACTATTCAAAAGCAGCAAAATATGTATAATTTAATTATTCAAATTAGGGTAATTATTGTGTGGTAATCCGCAATACCTACTGTCAAATCAGGATGATATGTCAGAAATTGTAGTATTGTGCTAATTACATATAAGTATTATGATTATGATATGACTCTTTCGGCAATATATTAATATTTAATGTAGTCTGAGGAAGTTAGAACCTGACGGTCATCAGGTGATTTTAGAACTCAAATCAACACAATCACGAAAATAATCTCAACTTCCATGTCAACAATAGTAAAAGGAATTTGATACAAAATCAAAAAACGAAACAAAAACTCTTTGAACGTTAAAATTACATAAGACACTCCCCCAAAACGACCGACCTTCGCCACTTTCTAGTGCTTTAGCTGGGAAGAAAAAGTGGAACAACAACCTCCCCAGCAGCACAGCTATATGTTCAGTTAGAAGAACTTGATTCTATACAATCAGCGGGCTAATTGCATAACACACTTACAGTAGCAATGGTTTTCAGTTTGGCAGTTCAACAACTTTAATTTCGTTATATTTGTTGAGCAGACAAATTATCGAACATATGAAGCAATGGATTAGCAATATCTTTCAAAATGATTTAGATTTTGATTGAAAGTGTGTTACGAATCAGGGTGCTGGAAAGCACAGGAAAGCTCGTGCATAAAATAAGGTGCTTACTGCTTATCGTCAGAAAAATTATTTGATTATGGCTGATGAAATAAGGCCAGCGTTGATGCGACTGCAAGTAGTGTTTCATTAAGCAAATCATATCAGATAGGATTTCAATAAATCGACGAGTTAATAGTAAAACAAAACATAATTAAATCCTTGTCCTAATCTTAGCGACACGAGTCAACGGTAAGTAATAATCATTAAAGTCACCATATAGTTGTCACAATGAGACTTGTCATCATTACAACAATAGGTACAAAGTTACAAACCAAGCTCATGTAACATTAATCATGCAGTCATTAAGTTTACATTGCACTTCGTATCAGCAGCAGTCGTACAGCGAATTCGCTGTGCTGTTTTTAATTAATATGATAACTAAGTAGGTACAGTACTTAATGTTCCTAGAATGTTATACAGGGTGGTTGGTGATGAAATATTTTCTTTGGAAGGGGTTATGTTATGCTTAGTTGCAGGAAACTCGACCTGTTAACCTGATATCTAATTACGCAACACATTTTCGAAAACGATCACGATTATTCTGTTTTATTTTGACAGTTTAACAACATTCATTGGGTTATTTACGTTGTTCAGCAGATTTTTTTTTCGAACTTATAAAGCAATGTATTAGCAATCTGTTTCAAAACGATTCAGATTCTAATTGATAGTGTAAGGGTGCTGTTTGGAGTTATAAGTTACTAGCTTTTGCCCGCGGCTTCGCCCGCGTGAGCGTCGCAAATTACCCCACGGAAACGACATATACTACTAGTCCGTAACGCGCACGCCAAGCTCCCAGTTGGCATTATTTTTTCCGGCATCTTCAACAATCATCGTTATATTTCAGCCCATTTACACAAAACCTTAATGTATGTACGTTTTATATCGTTCGGACAGGCAGACAGACAGACGCGGCGGGGGACTTTGTTTTATAATATGTAGGGATAAGGATGTAGTGATTTTTTGGATTCTTCTCTTTACGACCAAAAGGACCATAATTATCTATATCTATACACTAGCTTTTGCCCGCGACTTCGTCCGCGTAGTAGTCGAAAATGGTTCTAATAGGATTATATTCATATAGCATTTTTATTGGTTTTTTACGTTATTCGTTTTGTTATACTCGTAACATATAAATGATTATGTTAAAATGTTTGAATACCTTTAAAATATAACAATCTTTATTATAGTGTTGGGATTTAATCGTTAAATAAACATGAAAATAAAATAATATTTTGTTATATTTTATGAACACGAAGCCTTGGCCTTTGATCTGGTGAAACTTACACGGGGGTATTATCTTTTTACAACGAAATCGAAATACTACACCTACCGCAGTATTTACCTATTTGTAAACAATATTTTTGTTTTTCCTTTGGGTGCTAGAATCACCAGGTTACTCTGTGCGCTTACTCTGGAGCATGCTCCATACAACTGGCCGTGGGAGAAGCAGCTTTCCCTCAAGTCTACTCCCGCTACCTTAAGAGTTTGACCTTGACATTTTTTTATGTTTATTGCGAAGCAGACTTTGAAGGGAAACTGCACTCTCTTGAATTCGAAGGGGTAATTTGATGGTGTTAGGGGAATCCTAGGAATAAATACAGACCTCTGTAAAGCTTAGAAACCTTCAAATGCGGTACTAATATAGTACCCGGGTGACTTTCGAGACATTCCAATTTTAAAGAGTATTTGCACTGCAACAAGCTTTTATGTGAGTTCAACCTTTTTTGAATAAAATCGGATTGGGTTTTCAAACATGTGTCAAAATAAAATGTAATTTAAATCAAAAGCACTAAGGAGTATTGATATCAACTTCGAAGAAAATCACTTCCAAAATAACTTGCTACCCCTATTTAACCCCATTAGGCGATGAATTTCAATAAAATACGAAACATGTCTTCCATCAATTCTGTTAAAGAATGTTTATGTAAAATTTGAAGTAGATTGGACCAAGGAATCACGTTGTCCCATACAAACTTTGCCCCCCTTTTTCACCCCTTAGAGGTAGAATTTCAAAAAATCCTTTCTTATCGGATGCCTACGTCATACAAAGAACAAACCCTCCAAGTTTCAGGTCTCTACGATCAGTGGTTTAGGCTGTGCGTTGATCCGTCAGTCAGTCGTTCATGACAAAGCATTTTATATGTATAGATAGTTTAAAACAAAATCGCTTCGCGCTGTCTGTCCCTATGTATGCTTAGATCTTTAAAACTACGCAACGGATTTTGATGCGGTTTTTTTAAATAGATAGAGTGATTCAAGAGGAAGGTTTTTGTGTATATTGTCATTAAGTTTTTGTGTAAATTTGCTGAAATATGACGATTATTGTCGAAGATGTCGGAAAAAATCATGCCGACTGGGAGCTTTACTGGCGTGCGCCGCGTAAGCCGTAAGAGATACATCAAATTTATGTTTTACAGAATTGTATACCTTAAAAAGTTCAAAAATAAAGTCCGCGATAACATACGTCTATCTTCTAAGGATGACCTACAGTAACCATTTTTATCTTTCAGAATTTGATAAAAATTTCATTGTTATTTCCGAAGCTATTTTGACCGGTATTTTATTTATCCTTATCCAATAAAATATGTTATTTAAATTGGGCATTTAATTTAGATTAAAATATGCCTTGAGATCATATCATTAAAACTAATACTTTAAAAGATATCACAGATTCAAAATTACGCGTGACAAAATAATTATGGTTGCCGACAACGCGGGCGCAGCGGTAGGAATCAATGACTTTTCCCCGGATATTAGGTATCTAACTAATTCCGGTAGTACGCACCCGTGGGATATTTTCCGACATCCACGCCGGCGAAGCCGCGGGCAAAAGCTAGTTATCAATAAACTTTAAAAAGTGCTATAACTGGGAAACTACCCAGTTCTGATCACAACAGTTTACTGGTGGAATCTATTAATCACCATTGTACTGTGTTTAACTCTGTACCCACTAGATTTAGCTAATAGGCGCACAAACATTATTATGATTATATTTGTGTATGAATGACGATATCGGTCAAGTATTAGCTAATGTACGGCACAGATAACAATATCGTGAGCGACAATATGAACACATGTCGATGTCGTCTATTTTGTAAATACCAGCAACTTTGACACTTATCGGCGAATCCTTCCGAAGGCGTGTGCTCATTAACACGTTAACTAACAAGACAACATGCAGGTATAATAAAAACTTGTACTGAAATAACCTTGACAACGTGAACAGAATGTTTCAAGTGAACTCATTTTTAACAATTTAAACACCTGAAAATAATCACTTTTATCTGAACTAAAGCATAATATTTGATGCTAAAATCGATAAAGCTAATTAAGACGGACGCGTCTCCAGGAGATTATTATTAACGTTATAACCGACGATGGAGACTAGCCAACTGGGGCGCCTCTCACAGGCATCAGTCTCTCACATCTATCTATCGATACTATCTACAAAAGGCCAGACAGATACGAAGCTTCGACAAAGCGATCGATGTTGCACGATAACTTTGAAGAGAAGCTGCCGCGCAGACAGATTTTTTTAATGTCACGATTTAAAAATAATATAGTTATCAAGCCAAACATGCGATTGTGCAATCAAAAACATAATAGGTATGTCTTGCTTACATAATGCGTTATGCAAAGAATAGACAAAAAAAGTTGTCATGATCTGCAGCATCGGCGATTAGTGTGCGCTTAGCAACAGCGGTTGCAAGGGAGAACGGATAACGGACAATAATGTGATTTGCCTTTGCGTACTACCAGTAAATCGCAGTGAGCACTACGTAACAAATTACCTAGACAGTGTGCGTGTAATTATGGAAAATTACTTCGAGCCGTGGTGCAAACAACCGTCTAAGAATAAAACACGTGTCTTGTAACGTATAGGTAATCGAATAGCAGATTACCAACAATATCAAACACTTCAAATAACCAACTATGTTCGATGTAGTGGAGAGCAAATAAAATTACAGAAAGCTTGAGAAAACGTTAATAAAGACGCGTATTTTTCCGATTGAAACATTATTAAATACAGTATTTACCACGAAGGCTAATTTTAGTTTTCTGTTCATAATTTTATGATCAATAAAGAGTACCTATTCGTTTATTACTCAGCAGTATCGTGTTACAGCCCTCCTACAAATTGCTACTACAGAGTATTGCTACTCCCACTTTATGGAGTCAGGCGGCAGTTAGGCATGCAAATCACATGATGTCACATGAGCTATACAGTCATAATACCGAAATTAGGGAGCCGTCTAATGTGACCGACGAGTGATTTAGTGGACAAATACACTCTAATGACAATGGCATGGGAAAAAGATACCAAATTGGGTACGTAGTATAAAAACATTCAACTTGATCAGAGCAGGCCGCCAGCATAATTTCTTCCTCTTGTAAAGGAACAGTAAATAGCTCTGGCTGTTACATAATAAGAACGAACCCAAAACACCTGACCGTTTCTAGTTTGGACGACAAATTCAATCAACGAATAGTTCTCTGCTCAACGGTTGGATAGTTCCGACCAGATTCAAACAATGGAGTCAGCCCGTCACGGCATTGACCACAGCGAAGTACTCGCGCCAGCCAGTCTGGTGACAACGTGAATAAACTATGAAGGGAGAAAATGTTATTCACTTCTATGTATCTGAGACTCGGAACAGCTGATACTGCATTATGCTAACACATTAACGGCAGCCTGTGGGAAATGGAGCAGAACTTCGACACGCAAAAGGCGTTTTAAACGGTGTGTTTTACAACCGATAGCTAAGACGATAGGGATTTCAAAACAACTTAGAAATGCATGTTGCCTTCGCGTTGATTATGAAATTTGCCGTGTCTGTACGTCATAGTTAACCTATAGTGAATGATTACATGCGGCTAGATCACACCACCGCCATGAATAAGCGATGACGAATTTTTAAAGGTAAAGCTGAGACTTTATTTTTAGTGGTTAAACGGTGGAACAACAAACAATTAATCATAAAAAGTTAATAATTCCAAACCACAAAAAGACCTTTAAGAAGCTGTGTACCATAAAGTTTCCATCAGTTCCACTGTAGATATCAGAAGGAAGGTCCATCCAATGGCCCAAAAAGCTTAATACTAAGAAGGTCAAGTTCAAAGTAACCTTGTTGAATCCGTGTGATAGATACAGGAAAATAGTGTGGTTTATTTATTATTTACAATTTTAAATAATTTATTACCCAACATAAATAAATAGACTATCGACTGATTCAAAGAACAACAACGCAATTAATTAACTTTTTCCATTAGTTTTAACTTTTCTTTCCAACATATTACATTGAATAAACATACTATTCAATAGCGGTTTCGTATGACAAGACCCTTTCAAATTCAGAACCTTGGACAGCTTGCCACCTACGGCAGATTGGCAGGGGCCTTGAAGCGAAACCTTATCAAGTTAAACACTCCCTATTTATTGAACGGGCATAGCTTAAAAAATATATTTTATCTACTCTCATTGTAATATTCCAATTATAAACTTCAAAACGAGTTTATATTGACATACTTTATTAACACAATACCGAAATAAAAAAAATAGAATCATATTATAACACTTTTTCCCTAACAAAATAATGTTATAAACCAATTTTTTTCTATTACGATACAGGGCAAATCCAAGAAGTTAATATCACCAAGGACTTTCCATCAACTTTTGTAATGGAACGTTAGCGGGGGACAGCAGCACTGCTCTAGCGCATGCGCGGTGATGTGCTGGATGCAGGCGCCATTCATACGTTGAGTTGTAATAAATTTCGTGGGAATTTTTTATTCTTGATTTTTAACTTTGAACTTTTATTTAGTAGGTTCAATCCCAATGTATGAGAGTAGATAAAGTAGTGTATGAAACTGCACATAACTAGGTATTAAAACACTCGTGTGATACTACTCTTCCTTCCTTAGTGACCCTACGCGACTACGCCGTAGAGACTACGCGACTACGCCGTAGAGACTACGCGACTACGACGTAGAGAGCACTCGACTACGCCGTAGGGACTCTGCCACTACGACGTAGAGACTAATCGACTACACCGTAGGGACTCTGCCAGTACGACGTAGAGACTACGCGACTACATCGTAGGTACTACGCGATTATGCCGTAGCAAAATAATTAAGATATACTAAAATGTCTCGTCATGCTGTGCCTTAGTCATTTTTGGGAACAATTTGTAAGTTCAACATTTCATGCAGGTTTGTAAATATGTAATCAACCTCTGATTAAAGAAGCTATAAAGAACAAACCTACTAATTACCAAATTCTAACAGAAGTATGCCGAACAACGTAGAAACAATAAGTGCGCAGTGTTTGTTTACATAGGAACACAAACGCGATAAATAATGAATCATTACATTACCCACTGGGCATTATTACCACACAATGCCACTACAGCGTGGCACGAGTAAGTAATGCGTAAACCAGGTGAAAACATGCGTAGCAGCCCATTTATGTACATGGCCTGCTTTTAAAGGTAAAACTTGAAAATATTAGTTCATTCTTTACCATAATCGTACTGCATCTGAGGCTAATAAATATATATCATGCGTAAATGGTCTGTTAGATAATAAATATGTAGTAGGTCATAATCGTATTCTAACATGAGCGTACCTATATTATTTACAAGTCTCAGTTAAATAAGTACCCTTTGTAGATTAATAGCTCTTTGTTTGGACCATTCGACAATAATATTCGTATTTAGTAAGTACATACGGTTTGCGTCATTTAATAAATTTTAATAAGTACGTCAGATAAAATTGTTATTATAGTTTTTTTTACTGGATTTTATCTTATTTTATTTGCGTTTTAAATAAGTTAGGTAAGTATCCATTTAGTTTTTTATTTATCCATTTGTTTTATAATCTGTTATATGGTCATTTAAAAACATCTGTGGATTAGCCTAATTAGCAGTAAAAGACCAATGTTTTAGCATTTCCTTGCATATCAAGCAATATATATGAAAATTGACGGGTTTTCCTAAGGGTTGCTCAGGTCAGCATTCGGTCAGCAGACCCTTGTTCAATTAAGGGTACGTCATGTCATCGTTAATATAATTCGTTGCTCGTTGCGTACGAGCTCCTGAATATTTTTTATGTACAATGAACACTCGTAATTCTGGCCTATCTGATAATGGAACTTAAACGTGCAGTACACGAATAATTATGTACATGACTTTGATTACTAATTAATCAGAGGTAGGTACATGTTCTAATTAATAAACGTGCATTGTAACAGAATAAAACGTATAAAGTTGTACTAAAACGTCGATACAAGATATGGCCGGTATTTTCCGATGATTAGTATTTGCGTCATGTTTTTATTTTCACATAATAGCCACAAAGGCAAGGTCACATCCTGCATTAAAGTTAAAGGCAAAAGGACGTACGTGTACGGTCACACACACACACACACAATGTAATAAGAATAAGAACACATCATTATAAAACAGCATTTAGGAGCAATTGAAAATTCCTTGTTTATGTCTGTTATATTAGTGCGATAAAACTACCGAGGTATAGATTTTTTTTTTTTTTTTGTTGGGTGGGAAATTTTCAAATAACTTACTGACTAAAACCCGTGTTCCTACAGTTGCCTGTGTGTTGCCAGGGGCCACGGTATCCTTGCGGACTTTCCCGCGACCCCGGCAGGCATCGGCCCTAGCGGAATCCGTCAGTTGTGATGACATCTCTTTGAGGCGCGCGTGGAACACAACGCGCCGTCAACACAGGCCTGGTCCTTATCGGACGGCGAGCTACCCATTGCTCACCGTCCGCAGGCCCGCGCCTACGGTGGCAGGGAATCGGCCCGGGATTCCCGACGCCCAGAGCGTCTCCTGCAGCGGCTAGGAACATGAGGGCACGAAATTTGCCTCTCCCTCACACGTACCACCTTCTCCTTCGCGAGCATTATTGCTTCGCAGAAGGAGGTGACAGCTTCCCATGCCCTCTCGCTCCGTACTATGGCCTGGACCAGGGCCGGACGCAAGAGATCACCGCCGTCAATCGCCTCCACGAGGACACGGCGGTGCTCCGCAGATGTCGTAACCCTTAAAAGTACAAGAGGTTTTATATTTCACATCGTCTTATACTCTGGTGGAACAATTTCTATGAAAACTTCTCAGAAATTGTTCTATCGGCCGGCGCGCGGCGTCGCGTTGCGTCTTCGCGTCGCGCCTGGTGACGGAGCCTTTACACAACACAGTTTGCACGAGTATAACTTCATAGCATTTTGCTATCAGTACGAAGCTCCATAAATTTTAAAAACTTCGACTTACCTAGCATGCCCACTGTGGTGGCCTCATGGCCTGTCCCATAAAGCAGTAGCATACTTTTAATATTACTTATTTATTTATTTATTTAATACTTTAAGCACACAAATGTACAGAGGCGGACTTAATGCCATAGGCATTTTCTACCAGTCAACCTTTGGGTGATGCAGAGATAAACAGTGGTAGGTGCAATATGAAAATTGTGGAATAAATATTTATTTAAATATAAGGATATACATATACCTATTAACCTATATATATAATAAAATATAAGTAAATACAAGAACAGATAAATACACATAAATACACGAATATACTAAAACAAATAAGACAAACAATGGGAAAACATTACCGTTGTTATGATAATTTAATATTACTTCACAGTGGGCAAGAGATGGAGCTATACGCCCTGCATAGCTCCATCTCTCTCTCACACTACAGTAATAATTAAATAATACCTTCTGCTACAAAAGTCACAGGTAACTTTATAAAACTACAGGTTCCTTTAAATTGAGAGCTTATCCACAAATTTGTTTTATTAATATAAAACAAATTTGTGGCTAACTAAAAGTGGAAAATATTTTAATAAAATGTGTTAACACATCATTATTTATCTTACACTACAGCTTACATCACTTCTATTATTTAAATGTATGTGACAGTGAAATGTATGTATCTTTCTGTTTTGGCCCGATAACACGCCGTCGTCACATAAGAACTTTTGTAACTCGGTCAAGAATGTTTCAAGAATGAAAACAACGAATCGTTTCTAAAATAACTTAAAACCAATAATAGCAAAGTCAATGACCGAATCACCTAAACATCTCTAAATAGTGTAGCTGTAGCTGTTATCTTGAATCAACATTTTCGATAAGTTTCGCTAACAATCATTAAAGTGGAACAAAACAACTATAATGACAGACTTGTTTGTACTGATATGTTGTGGGTGACGTCTTTTATTGATTTCAATTAAACTTGTTATTTTTTCGTTTTTCGTAGGTATTAGAGGAAAAACTAAAACTGGTCTAACAATGAAGTCATCGTGATCAATTTTGGTCTAAACCAGAAAATTACTGCGAAGATTACATGACCAGTGGGGTTATCTGTCACACACAGTACATTTAAACAATGAACATTTAATTAAAATATTTAATTATTGCGATAAACATGATCGCTGAACCATGTCTTCATGAGTACTAGTAGATATCACTACAATTTTCCGTGAAGCAAGGAAAGTATTGAAGTTCTCCTTCTATCTACACATATTATAAATTAAAGTAGCTATTCGTGTTTGTCTGTATGTCCGCATTGTTCTTCTAAACCACGCAACCGATTTTGATGAGGTTTTCACCATCGTTTAGAGAATTTATTCCGGAAGGTATATGTGTAGGTTAATATTAAAGTTACATATAACTAAGAAATCTCGATGTTTTGTCAATTCGTAAAAACCGTGCGAAGCAAGAGCGGTTCGCTAGTCATATATAAATCAAGTATCTATTATAATAAATTCGTTATAATTTCATTTTGTCATACGACAAGAGAATTCAGTTACAGAGCGCATGACCATTACTGCGCCATTGTCAGACAGGTCAAACACAGGGTTAACAACCTTCAAACTAATTGTAAACACCTAATTTCGCCTCATGTAAGATGCCTGTATTTCTCGCTATTGTCGTGCTCCAGCAAAAAGCTAAATTACATAGTTAATTCCAAGAAAATTGTCGGTGCTCAAAGCGATTGTCAGTCAAGACCCAATGGAGATAAACGACGGTTGGTATCAGATGATGCAAGAGTCATCTCTGCGTAAATACATTTTCCTCTTAGTTACATATCACTCAATGTCAGATAGCTGCTTAGAAATTGGAATGAATCTACGTGCATCGAGGGAGCTGGGCATGGTATGAATAATGCTCTCCCTGGAAGCCTCAGCTTTCACTCTCTACGGCATTGTTCGAGCCGAGCTAGCATGGTGCCTTGAGGGTGCACTTTGTTGGCTTTTGTTCGTTCTGAAAAGGCTAACGAATAATATAGCGTTAATGGCAAACAGGAGCCTAAAGGTATGTACGGTATTATCAGTATATCTGCAAACAGATCTTCCAAAATATGTAATTAATTCATGAGTTATCGATAGTCGTGTACCTATCATTTTCATTTATCTCATATTTTTTAAATCTGTTCCATATCATATTCCAACTTGGCAGAATATGATATCTTTTTGAGCCATAATCATTGTTGATAACAAAAACGATCAAAAACTTCATGTTTATGTTATGATGGATTTGGTTTGAGACGTGGAAACAATTTTTTGTAAAGAGTTCGATTAATAGATTCTGATTGCGATCGCCAATCCTTATAGGATATTATGCGATCTAATGGCTCCTACACACTTTGTCACTACTCTTTTGTCACGCGGCACGTGCTTTTGCGCCTTAATTTTTCTTTGCGATCCTTTGTGCGGCATGGCCGTGCGCGCCGCGGCGTGCCCAGCGGCTGTGCCGCCGGCATAGTGTGTAGGAGCTATTAGGATCTTAAATGAACTATAAGGATAGGAGAAAATTCTAGAAATGGCAATGACGGGGTCATTAGTAGGTCTAAAGGTACGTTTAAATGCTCGTACAGACTAGCGCGACTTGTCAACACTGGTAATTGTTTTACCGTGGATATTTTTAGAAATTATTTTGTTAGGAGTCGCGTTGCGCCGGTCTGCACGACGCTTAACGTAGGCAGTAGGAGCCTACACAGTTAAAAAATAATAAAGCTCAGTGCTCGAACAGAGGAAAATGCTGCAGAAAATCCAACAGTTAAATCAGACATATCGGAGGTTGACAAGAGCGATAAATTGATTGTTCCCAGTAAATGAATCATCATAATTATTTGAACCGGCCATAAGAGGAAACTGTCCCAGGAATGCAGCTGATTTGGCTTCGAGCCACGAGTGTTGGACCGCGGGAAATATCATTCTGCTTGCACATTGTCTTTCAATATGGACTGAGCGGATATAATTCTATTAGTTGTTTACTTGTCAACTTTTGAATATAAACACATTGCGACCAAATTAAAACATAACAGTTCCACGTGACAATAGAGTAATAAATAGGTAGACTATATTAGGTGATGATATATATGATTTATACAGAAACTATATCTATGAAACTGTTTCATTTCAAATGACCAAATTGCAAGGAATTAAAAAGCATTGACCTTTAAATTGGCAGTAACTGGTGGTGTGCACTTAAACCCATGTAAAAAATGCTGTCCTGGCCTGGCCCAAATGCTACATTATATGACCTCTAAAACAATTCGAGCTCACTCAACAAAGTGGATGATTTGTTGTAACCATTGAACAAAGAATAGTTAAGAAACTACTATAAACCAGATACTCGACTGAGATAAGGCAGACAACACTGGAATGACCCAACGACCGTCACGAGTCTGAGTAGTTAGCAATAAATATGTTACACATGGACCTTTGACAACCTCTATTACTACGAGAGAAAGTTCCATCATGCGATAACATGATGATACATTTACTAACTACTTGATAGTAGCTGTGTCGTGTTATTACGTCACTTTTTATCAAGACGCAATATTGACCATAGCTATACAAAATGATAAATTAACGTCTTAGTTAATTGGGAATTCAGCAGACTTTACTCACAAATCTCCCGCCCATCAGATATAAGAGATAAAAGCTTCCCACGCATAACGTAACAACTCTAATTATGTGTAATTTATCCATTTACTTAACTTTTATTCACAGAAATACATATTTCATAAGGGTCTCACTCTCAGAGCTGTTGCGATATGACGAGAGCAACCTACAATCTACATAATAACTAACTCATAGCTGCTTATTATCTCCGACTAAAACGAATGCCTTTGTAGGAGTGATAACTTCCTAGAGATAATGAACTAATAATTACCATGCCATGCACGAAGAACAGTGATCACAGAGCTGCACAGCCCCAATTAAACACTCCGAGCACGTAGTTCACGACTTGACACAGCATGTCTATTTTGACTTGGACATTTTTGAGGCTGAATAACAATCCTGTACAAAAGTAAACAAAAGCTATTTGCGTGCTAAATACGGAAGTGTTGTGCTAATCATATCAGACTTATATACATGGGAAGTCATACGAGCGCAGTTACCAGTGCCATGGCGTTCCTGACGACATCGTGACGTAAGTGTCCGCTACTTGAATGAAACGCATACGCATTGACAGATGGGGTTTTGTTTTTGTAGAACTTGTTTATTATCTCATACGATAATTGATGAAACAAAATTAACCTAATGAGTAATGGTTCTAAGTGTTAAGAAATCAAAATAGACTATGGACGTAAATGAATGACAAAAATAGCCATTCAAAACAACCGTCTATTTATCACTCGATGAATCATAAATAGACTATTTTATTGTAACTAATAAAATTTTAAAATGTATAGGTATATCCGTAATATTATTATAGGTGATTTTTTTTGTTAAATAATGCCATTACGTATTTAAATATATTGTAACATCATAACCGTAATTGGCTTGATACATAAGAGCTGGAAAAATCCAGAGACAAAGTGAAATGAGGTAGGTACTCGTACATAAAAATAACAGCATACAGATTTCAAGTGGAAGTTGGAGATAGGTAATAAATAGAAGTTATCTTTAAAGTTTATTTATTATATTACAAATAGTTTAATGTCTCCTTGGCAAGGGGACAAACACATTTTTTTAAAGAACATAAATTTTACCTCATAATTTCCTTCTGTCCGCTGGCAATGCATATTATAATTAAATCTCAACCATGACAGCTCAGTCAGTTAGTAATTTGAGATACAGGTTTTATTTTTGATGGAATGGAACAAGTTTTATGAAAATATGAGTATATTTTCATTTCACAATGGTTTTAGAGATATTCATTGAACATGGCATGTTCAATGAATCTCTGAAACCTGTCATGCCTTTGTCTGGCAGTGAGTGACATGTTGACAATGAAATTTAATAACCATGATTCCTGAAAACTTGAAAGGGCAATAGTATCCTGTTACAACAAAAATATTTAAATTTTACAAGAAGCTTTTCATTTATTCTTTCTGATGCATTCACAAGTGCACACAGCCCTTGAGAATCATCATCATCATCATCAGCCGAAAAACGTCCACTGCTGGACATAGGCCTCCCCCAAATGGTTTGCCATAATCGCCACGCTTGGCAGGCGGGTTGGCGATCGCAGTATGGTGTTAAAATTAAATGGGATGGTACTATTCTTTACGTTGGGCACCACACGGAACAATGAGAATCAACTTGAGGTTAATCATTCAGAATTCTGATTACCAGAAACAGGTAGTTATTTAATGATATCCTTAATGTTTCAAAAGTTATCCTCAGCTATGATAATTTTTAAATTTTAAGAAATTTAATATTTGACTTACACCCTAAAGCCTAATAGATATAGATAAATATAGCCAACAACATGGAATATGGAAACAACTGTAATGGAAATCTACAAGTCAATAACATTCCCTAAGAACGAGAATATACATAATAACACTTATAAAATTGGCATGAACTTCAGATATATTAACAGGAAGCATATTCAAGCAATGTGTTTTGTATCTAGAGGAAATGGAATGTGGCTCATGCTCTCTTGAACAGTCTAGACACAGCCATTTGAATAACTAAGTTTTATTATTAACATCATAAGAGAAATGGAACAAAAAGTGATCCTATGGTACCTGGAAAAGATGGGAAGGAAATGGACTAGGCAGGCCAGGAACAGGGAGAATTGGAAGAAGACCTTGCCAAAGGGCACACAGAGACTGAGAACTGATATTAAACCTATAAGTCTGAAATAAAGCTGAACAAAAGAAGCATCCCTGTATTTCCGACAAATTGATAGGAGCAAGTAACCTTCAGCTCATTTTTAGGGTTTGGTACCCAAATGGTGCCAAACAGAATTACTTAGTAAGAAGTGTTACTAAATCTCCGCTGTCCGTCTGTCTGTCAGCGGGCTGTATCACAGGCAGATTATTTATTTCGACTGGCGCTATAACAACAAATATTAAAGGTGCTCCCTATACTTACAAGTAACATGTTTTTTTTTTGGCTATTTTTGCTAAATGTTATACGGTGGTACAGAACCCTTAGTGTGCCAGTCCGTCTCGCACTTGGCTAGTTTTTTAATTATGTGCTGTTTCCTAACATTATTTTCTAACCTAATTAAGCCTATATCACAATTATGAGGAAATACATTATGTTTTATAGTAGTTTTGTTTTCCTATCATTGTATGTTTTATAAAAACGCAATAAATAGCATGATAACAATGCGGTAATATTTGTATTTTAATTTGTAAGTATTAAGCTGTTTAAGATTTAGCTGAGTTTAGTGATATCAGAAACAATAATTGTTTTGAATTACAATCAACAAAAGCATTAAAACATATAACTGGCACTTAAAACTTTTACAGATGTTACTATCAATCATAGAGATTTAGCTCATCTAAATCTGTACAATAGTCATAAAATAAACTTCTTAAATCTTTGTGATTAATCACAACATGCATTATCGGACATTGTCTTTAGTAGCGGTCAAAGTAGCTTAATGCAGATAGAGTAAATACCCCTACTCAATCATTGCAATCAGTAAGCTATCCATTTTATTGTAATCCTATTGTCATAGGTATTAATAAAAGGCAATATCAGCATCACTCACTGTCACCGTGATGACAGATTCATAAAAACACATCTTGTTGATAAGTTTGACTGAAAAGCACCTTTATTTAAAATTTCATTTAATTGCAATAATATTGAGATATAAGCATGATATCCCCCCCTCTTTTGAAAGTATTGCTCATGATGAATTACCTATTTCATAAGTATGATAGCAGTTTTGTATAATAGAACCTGGAGACACATGTTAATAATTGTAGAAGTTACTCGGAATCAGGTCAAAATAGGTTATGGCATTAAGATGCTTTCACTTACAAAACATTGTTTACATACTGTACATAAAAAGAGAATCATAAATAAACACCAAATGTTTGGAAAACATGAGGAACTAACTAATTGCCCGAATCCACAATTTACAGAATTAACATTGGCCCAATTATATCTTATCCTTTATTATGAAGATTAGGCTAATACATACCTTTGAAGCACGATTTGAAGGAAACTCAACGGTGCAAATGCAGACTTCTCCAATTTTGGCTGCACACTCACTGATTAACATAAATTAAGAATTCTGCATGTAAAATACAAAGTAACTTATTTTATGGAACAGCTCAAAGATTTTGTTCCAATTAATCTTTCAAATATGAAAATAACGCAACTGAAGCATATCAGGAACCTAAAATCATAAATGGACGAAGAATACTATTTAAAAATTAATTTTTAATCTAATTGCACGAAATAAGGCAGATTCCAGAAAAAAGACTGCTCTATGTATGTCTACTGTCACTTTAGGATACCACAGATAAAATAACGTGTGACGCCCTGTGACGCCCTGATTTTTTAGGCGATTATAGATAAACGATTGTAACTTATAACTAGAGTAAGAGTAGTAGAGATTACAATCATAATGATCAATATAATCTTTTAGTTATAATCTTTGTTAGTTTTGTTAAGGTTCACGGGAACCGCTAAAATCCCACTGCAGTGGGACTTCAGCGGTTCCCGTGAACCTTCAGTTTTTCCGTAAACTTTCGAAATCGAGTCGCAATCTCACCTCAGCGACAATCAATGTCAAAAATATAGGTTGGTTTAGTAATTGCAAATTGTGATAATTTTGAAAGATTTTAACCGTCATGCTGCTGTGATTGGAATTGGCTGTCGGGAACTACCCGTCTGTGTCGTTGTCAATAATCGCCTAGATTATTAATGTTAAGTGTTTTGGCAGCTCTATTTTTGCATTGCAAAATTTGCAATATCGATCAATATCGTCTCTAATGCCCAGTATCTAGTCTGTGCCCAGTATCATAGCTGTATTCATCATTCATCTCAACAGAGGTCAATGATCCCAGGTCATCTCCGTTATCCCAAGTTCCCAAATGTACACCGCCCAGTACACTGGTATAGCCTGTATTACCTGCTGTTGCCAGCGCTAATTAATCACGTAATGCTGCTAATTACATCCAGAATTATTCAGTCTGTGACACAATGCTAAAGTTACATCATGCTCTGTGCACAATGCGATGAACTTTCTACGTGTTTAGCGATTTTAGGAATTGTGGATTCACAGATAACTATATACTAGTCAGAGATAACTATGTGGATTATTGAGGATTATTATGAATTATTTCACCACGAAGAATGACGAAGGTGACTTGACAGTCATTCGTGATGTCCAATCTCACTATAACTAAATTAGTCTATGGTGTCCAAGATAAAGAAGAAAGTTATCGATACATTAGGCACAT
This sequence comes from Agrochola macilenta, assembly GCA_916701695.1. NCBI lineage: Eukaryota > Metazoa > Arthropoda > Insecta > Lepidoptera > Noctuidae > Agrochola > Agrochola macilenta. Next base: position 16,383,333 of record OU753562.1, read on the forward strand.
AGTTACTTTCCAGGTTCGAGCCCACGACCTCATCCTTTAAAAACTGTCTCTTCATTCGCTGGTGAACATCAAGTAGTTCTTTTTCTTCGTGTCATTAGGAGCGTGTATTCTGAACTGAAAGTGGGCAATGTCGCAAATAGATGTCACATATTTCACTGTTTTGATTAATTTGGCATTATTACTGTATGTAAATATGAAATGTGGCTAACTAGCGAACTAGAATATTAATAATGAATAGACTACGAGAAAATAAAGCGATGTGTTCTTAGAACATTTTGTATTAGGACGCATTATGATCTTACTGTACGTTTGCACTGGCGAAACATTCACAACAAAACATGTTGAAATCTATCGGATCTGTCAATTTTCCATATAATTTTTGACAGGAACTAGAGATTTCAACATGTTATGTTGCGATGCTTCGCCAGTGCAAACGCACAGTTACACACACCTGCGTTAATAACGCTAAACGCTAATACGGTGTAGTGCGGGCGGGGGCCTGTAGTGTAGGTTACACGCAGATGTAAGAAATACTTATCGGACGATAAAAACGCAGGTACAAGGAGCCGGGACGTATTATCGTAATAACGCTTGCAGTATTATTATCGCGCGCATAGAGCTCTATATAATAATTATGATCGCGCGATAAAACGGCGCCTGTGAGTGGAGGCTTCTCACATCACAGAACTACCTACCTCTAACTAAACTTTTGGCCAATTTATTACCCCAGAGGTAAAGGAAGGAGGCCAATAATCATCAGAATTTATGTACTAAACCAAGGATTATACATAATCTATACAACAATAGCGTATTCCGTAATTTTTTAAATTTCGAACTATTATTTGAAGCAGCGTTTGACTAGTGTTAAAAATGCAAATGTAAAATATTGATATTAATATTGGTGGTGTTAGTATTTCAACAGCAGATTTCGAGAAATGCCCACTACAGAACATCCTTGTACATGTAGTAATCCAATTGACTGCCAAGTAAATATTTATATCCTTATTTTTTGTAAACGTAGATTGTAGGCCTAAGGGATTGTAGGTCTTTTAAAAAGAGGAGGAAATATAAGCTAAGTCGAAAAGCCTATGGGTAGAGATCCTAAAACGCCGCAAAACCGAATTCTCATCTCAAATGCTAGCTGGCCGCAAATTAGAAACTGAGAAGTGAGACGACTAGCTAATGACCAGACTCTTCGACTCTTCTTCAGTTAGCTAGGCCAATATTATCTTGAATTATTGCGTATTAGTGGCTTTACTATATTTTGGATTGCGTAGAATACAATAAAAAACGAAAATCGTATCTAGTAAGTAGTAATAGGAAAATAATTTTCCTATTGATTTACTGGCAACACTGATCACGTCTTTTGTGCAAGGCTAGTGCATGTTACGGATTTTTTGGGGCTATCAAACCAATTTGGAAAGAGAATTCCACTAGGAATTACGAAGTTTAATTAAATTCGTAACAATTTGTCGAATCAGAACATGCTTATGGAATTGACCGATGAACAGGAACTAAGTGATAGCGGAATGGAATCTTTGAGTGCTAGCAAAGATGATACCCCAGAGCGGAGACCCGAAGAATTTTTCATAACCCCTTCAGTATGTACGGATAGCTGATAATGAAAATTAGAACAAGTGTGACGTTATAATGATTATAATTTGTTTAAACAGCTAGGATCATCGCCCAGCGCGGGGACACCTATTGGAGTTGGAGGCTCTTTTGCTGGACCACTGAAAGAATATGATGATGTGAGTCTTATCAGTCTTTCTATGATAAAAGAGTCTTTAAGTACTACTTCGTGTCAATTTTTGTGTGTGATAATTATATTTGTTTTAGGAACCTGATGAGACTTTATCAGAGAGGTTATGGGGGCTGACAGAGATGTTCCCAGAGTGTGTTCGAACCTGCACTTACACTGTTACCACCAACACAATGTAAGTTAACATACCCCTAAGTAATTCCTATGATTGATTGACAGAAGCTGTGATGCAACACTGTGAAAAATTAATTAAAAATGGTATTGAGTATCAGCCAGTTCATTATTTTTGTTCATTCCAGTCTGAAAGTACTCTTATCATGTTGTCTATGTAAAAGTGTTTGTTATCTACTCATTAAAGCAAGTGGACCATGGAGGGCCAGTCTTTCAGAGATTCTCCTTGTTTGGTCATGTTTAATAATGTTTGTGTTGATGTGTTCAGGTCTGGAGTTAAATCACTCTATGGACTATCTCGCTCAGTGATGTGGGTGGTGGCCAGTTCATCTGTCATCCTGTTTGCTCCTGTCATATTTGAAGTAGAGAGAGCTCAAATGGCTGAAATGGAAAAGTCACAACAGAAACAGGTAAATATAAAACAAAGTCCCTGATAAAAGCTGAAGTTCTTGTTAATACATTTAGTTAATTATTTTGTTTTGTTTCAGGTCTTGCTAGGGACCAACACAGCCCTGGCGGGCCCTATGCCACCGAACATGCCACCCATGCCCCGATAAATTGGTTATCAGACTTGAACAGCACATTCATTGTAACCTGTTTGACATCTTCATTATATAAACGAAATATTCAAATATCACTCTGAATGCTTTAATGTTAGTGTATTAGTTAAAAAATAAATAGGTACCTATTTTAAACATGATTTGAAGTATTTTGTATTGGGGATAGTAACTGATAAATTAACTGAACTGTACATAAGTCCTTTCATTAAATACCCAATTGCATTTAATCAGAATTATTTTAAATGTTTACAAAATAATCAAATTACTGTTTAAATATACTATTATAATTTTATTGTATTAAAAATAAGTTGCATTTTCTCTTACTGTCTATTATGTTTTTCTGTTCCTGAAGGTTGCAGGGATGTTAGTCAATGGGTCTAATTTTGTAATTATTGATGGGTTAGTGAGACAGCCATTTGATTTGTGAAAAACATTTTATAGGTGATGCTTTGTTATTAGAATAAATGTACTGTTGAAAATGCATTTTTTTATCAAAATAGACAAAAATGTGGCAAAAAGTAATACAGTGTATAATTAATTAATCCAAAAGCTGTTATTATTTTACGAAGGCTGGTTTTACAGCAATCCGGGAGACCCGTACGGGCTCCCGGAATGGTGACACGTGAGGCGCTAGAACATGGCAAAGCAGATTGGTCCGTATACAACATATTGTACTACTCCCTCGTTTCAGAACACTGCGGGCGGTACCCGTACGGGTCTCCCGTGTAAGGACGGCCCGTACGAGTCTCCCGGACAGCTGTGGAACCAGCCTAAACTAAATATGAAGGAGGTATATTTATACCATATGTAACAAGGCCTGCCAAGCTAAAATGGATGTGGGTGGGTCACGTCAGCCGCATGCATAGTGACCTCTGGATAACAGTTTCCACACGGATATTTATACCTTATTTAACAAGGCCTGCCAAGCTAAAATGGATGTGGGCGGGTCACGTCAGCCGCATGCATAGTGACCTCTGGATCTGGATAACAGTTTCGACACGGTGGGTGGCCGAGGATGGACGGCTCCGCCGACCTAGGAAGAGGTGGCGAGAAAACCTAGACGCGTACCGCAAGGGTTGGATCGAGGTGGCTCTGGAAAACGATGCTTGTAAGGATTTCGGGCAGGCCTTCATGCCTCAGCAGTAGGACAGTGTTGGTTAAAATTAAAAAAACATGACCTCAGGGTGTCATTTGTTTCCCCGGGCGTCGGGAGTCGCGAGCCGACTTCCGGCCACCGTAGGCGCGGGCTTGCGGACGGTGGGCAATGGGTAGCTTGCCGTCCGATTAGGACCAGGCCCGGGTCGACGGCGCGTTGTGTTCCACGCGCGCCTCAAAGAGATGTCAGCACCAACTGACGGGGTCCGTAAGGGCCAATGCCTGCCAGGGTTGCGAGTTTGTCCGAAAGGGATATCGCGGCCCACCGACACAGGCAACGGAAGGAACACGGGTGGGTTTTAGTCAGTAAAAGTCTGACACTCCCTCTCGCTCCGCCCAGAGCGGGAAGTCATTTGATGATTTCCCAGCCAAAAAAAAAAAGGGTGTCATTTGTTTAGTTTACACCTTCATTCATGAAGTGAAGTGAAGGGTATCTACTAAATGCACTCACAAACAATTCGCCCATGCGAACTACGCATCAAAGACCTGACGTCACATAAATCCTGCATCACACAAGCAGAGTATACCGCGCGGTGAGTATACAGGCTGGTTTTTTATCTCACCTGGAGGGAAAGTACTCTAAATACTGGAGATAGCAAATTTTACTCAAGCACAGATAATATAATACTACGTACAGATACCCAATCCCATACAAAGAAATGAACCTCCCTAAGTCTGGCTATTGAGCTGGCTATTTTTTTTCCTCCATTTTTTCAACAGATGGCAGCATCAGCGACTCACAAATTGCCAGAGACTGTAGTTTTACAACGCCATCTAGGAGTCGACTTAGATACTTATGGCGTTGTTTTATTATGGTAGATTCTATAAATAGCACATGGCACGGTCCGTTCAAGGACAAGTAATAAGAATACAACTAAAATATCTCGAGTTGGCGGAATAGTTTCATTTCTGTGTGAGTGAGCTAGCAATTTTCTGCTGCGAATGCTTCTTTATGGGTTTTTAGTATTTCAATGCTTAAATCTAGATTTTCTTCTCCTCGTTACCAAATCTACTACCTATTGCTAAAACCCTAAAACTGAAAACACGCCTTCTTCGTCCGAACTCATTAAGATTGTCAATATTTTTAAAAACATCAAGTAATAACCGGCCAAGTGCGTGTCGGACCCCGCACAATGAAGGGTTCCGTAGTTGGGATGAATTTATCCCAAGAACATACTTACATAACTAACTAAACTATCACTAAAATTCCTTACCTTTGGCTATGAGATTAGATTATTCTACAAAAAAAAAAGTTCAACATTTAAAAATCTAATTTGACAATCGCGACTGCTCGTGGTACCTACTTGTTTGCCCTACCCCAATATATTTTTTTTAGAGCCGGAGGCGCGCAAGGTGGACTGCTTGACGTGTTTTATATGGAATTTTTCACTTTTTGTATGGAAAACATGAAAAAATATTACCTACATGTTCAGGTTTAGGGGTTTATGGGTTTCATAAAGGGAATCGAAATTTTCATTATTTTTGCGATAGGACGCACCATTTGCGAGATATAAGCAAAAGAAAAAATAAATACAGTAGGTACTGTTTTTGCACGTGAAGTCAAAATGTTGTTGTGAATTTTAAGTTCTTATTTTACCCCACACCTTTTTAATCGCGATAAAAAATTGTCAGGTTTAGCCTAGTTTGGTTTTTTTACAATCAAAATTTTAGGTGAAGAACGTCAAATTCAGGATAGCAAAATTGCCATTTTTTTCAGAATGGGAAATCGTCGTTTGACAGGAATAAATTAAATGTTAGTATAGTTTAGACGCATTTGTGACAAGAGAATCGGCACCATTGACAGACACACGAACAAACAAATGTGGTTAATTACTGCTCGAACAACAAAAAACAGTGGGTTCAAGTCAACTTGATCCCACTGAACTTTCATGTTCAGCGGGTTCATGTTGACTTATGGTTTCGATCGCCTCATTCGCATAGGTATATATTTATGTTCGGTGGTTAAGATGTATGGAAGTTGGTAACTTTGGAGAAAATATAAGGGAAATGATTATGAAACTCCGTGATAATTTTATAGGTACTTAAACAATGGCCTCTGAAGGGAAAGTACTTTAAATCCTTGAGATAGATTATTTTACTAAAAAAAACCATTCCTTAATTTTTTTTTAAGAAACAAATCTACATTTAAAGATTATCAAAAATTCGCTTGCCACACTAGGGTATCGAACCGGTTAAAATCCGAAAAAATAAACCCCTGTACTTTTATGGCATCAATCGATAGGATCAATGTTAAGGATCAAAACTATCAAAAAAACATGATAAATTAAATGGAAGGAAAACCATAAAATCTGAACTTATTACTTCAATGGGTCAGGACTCAACAATCCGATTGAACTTTTTTATACTTTTCATATTTTCTGTGTGTCTCAAACTCAAACTCAAAGCATTTATTTCAATTAAACCATTTACAGGCACTTTTGAATTGTCAAATAGTCGCGTCAGTTAGTCAGAAAGTTGAAGCTAGTTGCCCATTCCAAAACGTAGATCTTTATGGAGAAGAACGGGCAAGAAACTCCAAGGACACTCTTTTAAATATAGAAAATTACAAAATCCTGGGTACATTATTCTTGTTGCTTCTATATGTGAGAACAATGTACAAAAAATAATCAAAACAATTCAAAATATAAGATTAAAAATAAGCCATGGCAGAATAAGAGATGACCAGTCACAACTGACGGCGCCCGTTCACGAACATGACGCATGGATCAGCACCATCCAGCTCAACCAATTTGTAGGGAACCGAATGATCTAACACACTCGCCACCATCAGCGAGACATTTAAGTGAGCATGACATACTCTCAACTGCCATGCTCTTTCAAGTCAACATACATCTTAATAACATTAAAACGGCTCCATGGTACTCACATTTACAAAAATTGAAAAAATGCTTCTAAATTATACAAAACTAATTTGCAATGTATTTGAGAGATTAATAGAATGTTACTACCAAAAAGAAAGAAAATCATTATCCATTGGAGTATTCAACAATTAAAACTTGTTTTAAATAAAAGTTGTTCGAGCAGTAATTAACAAGATTTCGAAATGTTGTTGTGAATTTTAAGTTCTTATTTTACCCCACACCTTTTTAATCGCGATAAAAAATTGTCAGGTTTAGCCTAGTTTGGTTTTTTTACAATCAAAATTTTAGGTGAAGAACGTCAAATTCAGGATAGCAAAATTGCCATTTTTTTCAGAATGGGAAATCGTCGTTTGACAGGAATAAATTAAATGTTAGTATAGTTTAGACGCATTTGTGACAAGAGAATCGGCACCATTGACAGACAGACTAGCAGTACTTTTAAAACGTTCTTTGCTACCCTTTTTACGGTTCAGTACTTCAAAAGAAAAAAAAGGAACCCATAAAGGATCACTCGTGTGTCTGTCTGTCTGTCCGTCTGTCACAGCCAATTTGCTCCGAATCTAATGGACCGATTTAGTTGAAATTTGGTACACATATGTATTTATGTGACCCAAACACGGACGTGTAACGTAACTAAATGAATTTGGAAGTTTGGGGTTACATTTGGGGTTACATAAGCAAATAAAAAGTTTTACAAACAGAACCGTGTGACATATCAAATGAAAGGACTTGTTGCGAGGATCTCAATTTTTTTTAAATAATTTTAAACTAAATAGTTTTAAAGATATTTGAGAAAATCTTTAAAATTTGAAAATCTTTGAAATTGATAACAACAGAAAACATACTAAATCTCTCAATATTGTTGTTGTAGTGTTAAGTTTGTTCTTGGGTTTAATGCATTTTAACTACGGAACAAAAAAAACTTACCAAGTGCGTGTCGGACCACGCACAATGAAGGCATTGTGCGTGGTCCGACACGCACTTGGTAAGTTTTTTTTTTATAGAAAGCTTAGTAGATCAGAAAACTGAAAAAAGGTACTTGCCAAAAACATGTTGATAGATTTCTTTTAATTCTATGTAACGCAGGTACTAGATAATTTTTTTTTTTTGATTTTCCTACTGATGACAAAATTGAGTAAAACGCCATCTATTGCGAAAAGCTCTACACAAAATGATTAACAGATGGCTACTTTATCATTCTATGGGTTGGAATTGAAGTAAAAGGTTTCATTTATCTTTTTTGTTGAAAATGCGAAATTTATGAGTTTGAATAGATATATCAGCAATAAACAAGGAAGTTTTGATTTTTTCTAATCTTAATTCAGCCAAAATCTGCCGTTTATCGCTTTTTAGTGATTGTTAATTTCATAATTGTTACCTATGCTGCCATCTATGATTCTTTTTCAAGGACTAATTATAATTTGTTCACGTTGAGACCCCATGACTCAAGGAACATTCCTTTATTTTTAAAAAGAAACAACTGCATTAAAAGATTTTCGAAAATTCGCTTGCAGCACTCTGAAACCGAACCGGATAAAATCCGAAAAAATAACAACCTGTACTTTTATGGCATCAATTGATTGAGTCAATCACAACTCGTTATTAAAAGTTACTGAAAATGAATTCCTTAAAATAATACATTTGAGTTCATTTCAAACAAGTTTAGATTTTATGATTTTCCTTTCATTTAATTTATCATGTGTATTAGAGAGATTTCATCCTTATGATTGACCATATTGATTGATGCCAAGAAAGTGCTTGATCTTACTTTTTTCGGATTTTAGCCGGTTCGATTCCCGAGTGTGGCAAGCGAGTTTTTGAGTCTTTGAATGCAGATTTGTTTCTTTTTTTTTAATAATGGCATGTTACCTTTGAGTTAAATTTGCTATCTCCAGTCTTCTTCTTTTCGTGTGGTTAGTGACTAAACTGGTTTCAGAGTTTTAAAGCCGCCCATGGGCCTCTGACTTGGCTTCACATGCCGTCGAGAAATATCTCTCAGGCATGCCGGTTTCCTTACGATGTTTTCCTTCACCGTTTTTGAAGCAAGTGATAATTATACAATACGCACATGAATCCGAAAAGCCAGAGGTGCGTGCCTTGGGCTCGAACTCGAGACCGACGGTCACACCACAAGGCTATCACTGCTCTGGTATTTAGAGGTATCTCCAGTATTTAGAGTGCTTTCCCTCCAGGTGAGGTTAAATTTCCACCCTGTACCTACGAGGGGTGTTCAATAAATAGTGAGAATGAGTAAGACGCAATTATCTTTTATTATATGTTATTTCATTTTTCGACGTAGTCACCTTTCAGGTTTATACACTTTGTATATATTTTCTCTAATCCTAAAATTCCCTTTCTAAAAAAATCTTCTTCCTGATCCCTTAAAAAATCATTTACGGCGGCGACTACTCCGTCATCATCTTCGAATTTCTGGCCCCTGAGGTGTTCCTTTAAGCGCGGAAATAGGTAGAAATCACTAGCGAGCAAGGTCCGGTGAATATGGAGGATGTTCAATTCGAAGCCAGCTTCTTGAATGGCAGCCATCGCAAATCTGGACTTGTGCGCAGGGGCGTTATCTAGGTGAAACAAAACAACTTTAGCGAGTTTTCCACGCCGTTTCTTGCGTATTTCCTCACGCAACTTTGTTACTTGTCCTGCGTACATAGTCCCCGTAATAGTGGCTCCATGATTAAGATATTCGATCATTACCACCCCTTGGCTGTCCCAGAAAAGAGAGCCCATGATCTTTCCGGCGGATGGAATCGCCTTAAATTTCTTTGGAGTTGGAGATGACGGTCGCTTCCAAGTCATGGACTGTTGTTTCGTTTTCGGGTCATAATGGTGAAGCCATGTTTCGTCCATAGTTATGAATCGAGCCAAAAATCGGTCAGAATCTTGTTGTAAGAAATTCTGCGCGTCAGAAAGCATTCTGGGCACCCAGCGCGCTGACACTTTTTTCATACCCAAATGGTCGTTTATAATATTATGGACAATTCCTATCGAAATTTTTACTTCTTCAGCTATAAAACGAACAGTAACACGACGATCCGCCAAGACAATATTTTCAACTTTTTTAATCATTTGTTCAGTCACTGCCGCTATGGGGCGTCCCGTTCGTGGGTCGTCGTTAGTGGAAGTTCTTCCTCGCTTGAACTCAGCACACCAACGCGCAACCGTAGAATATGGAGGAGCATGAACCCCTGATGTTGCTCTCAAGTCTTGATTTCCCTGCTCCGTAGTAAAAATTTTCAAGCAGAGATATTTTATTACCGCGCAAACTTCAATTTTATCCTATTTTAAGAACACGTTCCGAAACGACGCAAACAATAGACTTCTACCTCGTAGAGTATATATATTCTGTGCTTCTACTTTAAAAAAACAAAAAAGATTGCTTTTTTTATTATCATCTTAAGGCGGGGACAGCCGGCCACCGTAGGCGCGGGCTTGCGGACGGTGGGCAATGGGTAGCTCGCCGTCCGATTAGGACCAGGCCCGGGTCGACGGCGCGTTGTGTTCCACGCGCGCCTCAAAGAGATGTCAGCACCAACTGACGGGGTCCGTAAGGGCCAATGCCTGCCAGGGTTGCGAGTTGGTCCGAAAGGGATATCGCGGCCCCGGCACACAGGCAACGGAAGGAACACGGGTGGGTTTTAGTCAGTAAAAGTCTGACAGTCCCTCTCGCTCCGCCGAAAAAAAAAAAAAGGGGTTCCATTCGACATTTATAAGTATTACAAAGAATCATTTGTCAAAACACGAACCCAAATCAACTAGCGATAACACCGGAGACGAAAAAAAAAGCCGAGTGCTTTGTTTATTTAACTAATGTCTGGGCTATGCCTGCCAGTATTTATTTTTTTTCTTTCCAAGGAGAATGTATCGCATTCTCACTATTTATTGAACACCCCTCGTATATAAAATACAATGTCCTGACATCAATCGTCAGGTAATTGCCCCCCAGACACAACACCAGTCTGGTGGGTAGATCCGCCTTTTTCTATGGAGGATGAGTGAACTTTACACCATGTTCCCCACACCTCTATACTGGTGACGCTGAACATGACATTAGCGCAGCCTTCGTGTAACTCTTTCAGCCTGATGACCTCATCATCATCACTTTCTCAAACTTTTGAGCGGCGAGTTACACAGCCAGCCATCACCCAGGGCTTCAACGGGTATCCTGACCACCAGCATGCAGCGGACGCGCATACCCTGGTTATCACCCTCAGCCTCATCAGCAACCTTGGCACAGCACACTGCAGAGCCCTTCAACCCTCTCCTGGTCGACGCCAGCAGTCAACCTCAATCTAACTACATATGTACGCGGTTATAATTAAAACTTCGCCTCCAAATCGATGCTCGTCTTCTAATACAATTATATTATTTAAATGCAGGCCAGACTGGGTGGGCAGTTTACATCTGTAGAATCTATATATGCAGGTGCATGCCACATATAGAATCTATACTGTAGCGATATAAAAAGCTCTCGTGATCAACAGCCTACTGCAGAGTACTAAATAATAAACACAAACACATACATACATAAACACTACTATATAATGGGGCCTACTGGAAATGAACCCGCCAAAGGTCAAATTTTAGAAAGGTGGGTATGCATTGATTGAGAATGCACGTACGATACGGTTGCCTGCTGGTCTGGCCCTAGTCCATACGCCGTACAAAATAACAATATAGCACCCAGTATGCGACTAGGGAATCGGCCTAAATGTTGGAATGGAATACTGAGCAGGTCATTGTGATGATTTGAATACTCGTATTCCACGCATAAAACAAGACATTATTCAACAAAGAGGCTAGAGGACCCTTCATCTATTGGGTGTGGACATCGGTGTAAAGGATTTCCTTGAAACAGACCCTTAAATGGATTTGTGTAATCTGTGGCCTAAAATTTGTCATACTCTAAAAATACATTATCTGTGTAAAATTGTTCAAACTCAAATGTCAATTCACCTGACAACTTTTTTGCTGAGAACCAATGTATTTTCATAAATAAATCGTTGTAAACATGGCAAATACAGGCTTATTGCCTTTTGTTCGCGGTGTAGACTTTACTTCTAACGATTTTAGCGTAAGTGTTGTGCCAATTTGTTGATACATCGCCGTATCTATTATGGATGATATCATATCCCTAACCTTTGCTTTCATATTTGGGTCTTAATATTTTTCTTACTTTTAGGATGATAAATTCCCCGACGCTATTCGGTACATGACTGGTCTTCAATGGCTACGGCTCGACAAAACTAATCTGACTGATATTCCTGAGGAATTAGGCAAGTTAATGAAATTGGTAAGTAGGTCTTTTCACTACAATATCTAATCGAAAACTTTTATTATTGTTGACAACCATTCCATTCTGGTAGGTATAAGAGTGTATAAGTAATACTGTAATTTTAATATACCAGCCCTAAAATATTTTAACTAAAGCGATAAAACAAACATCAGTTGTAACATCAACTCAACTGTCTCATGTGTTATAACTAAATGGACATTAAATCTAACACATAGCATAATCAAGAAAAATAAATGTTTACTTATTAAAATCACAGGAGAATCTGTCATTGAAGAAGAACGGTCTAGAAAAGTTGTTTGGTGAGTTAACGGAGCTGAAATGTTTGAGGTCACTGAATGTAAGGCACAATAAAGTGAAGACCTCTGGGATCCCGGCCGAGCTGTTCAGGCTTGAGGAACTGACCACCCTAGACCTTTCACATAACAGACTGAAAGAAGTTCCTGAAGGACTAGAGAAAGCCAAATCTTTGCTAGTCTTAAATCTCAGTCATAATAAGTAAGTTAATAATGGCACATCTTTTATGAAATACTTATTAATATGTATTGTACAAAATTATCAAGTTGAACTTATAAATTACTGCAAAATTACAATGGTTTGTTAATAACCTAGACAAGTAGGAACTTGTTAGTCTTAATTCTGCTAATATATTCTTAATTAAATACAAAACCAATGAAGTGATAAAGAATTTATGTCAACTAAGCATGTTTCATATGTAAATTAAACTGGTATTAAGAAAACTGTACATTATAACTGTTATTTCAGAATTGAGAGCATTCCTCCAACATTGTTTGTGCAACTGACGGATCTATTGTTTCTGGACCTGTCTCACAACCTACTGGAGACTTTGCCCCCTCAGACGAGGAGGCTGGCGAACCTGCAGACCCTTATACTTAATGACAACCCTCTTGGAGTTTTTCAATTGAGGTGAGATAACTTAAAATGAAACATAAAATCAAACAATTCAAAAATATTATAGATTTAATTATAAAAAATGATACACTTTCTTTCTTGTTGCACTATTTAATTGAAAAGATATTCAATAATAGAGGGGGGAAAAACACTTGTAATACATCACTGTAAAGGATGAAAAATAGTGAATAGTGAAAATAAAGTAAGTGACAGTACAAAAATTTGGTTCAAAACCATACAATTTTGTAAAATTAACCATCAATTTGAATCAAATCCAGAAGCTTTAAGTTTATTCCTTCTTTTTCAGGCAACTACCCTCCCTTCAGAGTTTGGAAGTGCTTCACATGCGCAACACACAGAGAACACTGGCCAATCTGCCTGCATCTATTGACACCCTGTCCAACCTGTCTGATGTAGACTTGTCTAAGAACGCCCTGACCAAAGTACCTGATGCCCTGTACTCACTGCTCAGCCTCAAGAGGCTGAATCTCAGTGATAATGAAATCACTGAGGTCTCTTCAGGTAAAATGCTTCATATACAACTTGAAAGCTACACACACACATAACATCACACCTGGAATTCTCTGAGAGTTAGGCAGAGATGTAACTATAGATAGAAAGAGTATAGAAAATATTTTTTGACTTATCATTCATAGGTACTTTTTACAACAATAGATAGCATCAATTGCTACTATGATAGTATAAACTGCATGCATTGTTCTCTGACTGCAGCAGTGGTAACCGAGTGGTAACGGCCAAGTTAACTTACGAGTTGTAGGTCGTGAGTTCGATCCCAAGCAAGTACTTTACATTTCGTAAATTATTTCATCACCAATGCTCTCAAGGTGAAGGAAAACATCGTGAGGAAACCGGCATGTCCTAGTACCAAAAATTTTAAAGACATGAAAGAAAGAGAAAGAAAGAATATGTATTTATTGAGACTCGCACAGGAAATCACACATACTAAAAACACACTTAACATAAATAAAAAACAAAGTAACATAAAAATTTAAAGAAGGAAGTCCTGTACGAGGCCAAAAGGCTCCTATCTCAGCATGATGCCGCGACATTTAAAACGTTGCAGCGCTGGTATTCTGATAGGGCCCGCAGCATATGACTTCTGCCCACCCGCACTGGGCCCGCGTTGTGAATTACAGCCCACTTCCTCTCACAGGGAGGAGGCCTATGTCCCAGCACTGGGAATATTAAAGGCGGATTATGTATTGCCTGACTTGTACAGTAGTCACAAGTTACAAAACTTCTGATCTGGCAAAGATCACATAATATTCCATCTTCTCCAAATACAGTGGGATATGGGCAGGAGGATATTTACTAAGTATCCTAAAAATAAATGGGGGCTTTTTCATTAAGTACTGACACCATTATCTAGAATTAAATGTCTTGAATTTTCTCTTATCTAATATTGGTAAACAAGTAGAGTCTGCTTTTGTGTACACAATCTAAAGTTATATCAATGTTTGCTGTTGTCATGTGATAACAATCTTCTACTTAGATTTAACAGCTACTAAATCTAAATCTTATAAAATAACATATAAATATTTCTTAACCCTACATTTTCTAAGTAGTAGAATGTTTGAAACCTATATTCACGAATAATGTCATGAGAAAAAAACATAGCTTGAAAAATCCTTTAATTTAAATAAAAAAAATATCAGATGATGTACTCATCATCTGATATTTTTTTTACTTTTTTTATGGCGCATAAAACTTCTTTATTGATCAACACAGAATTTCTATTGGTATACATAATTCTATGATGCAGATTGAAATCAATGCACATATAAAGTCATGTTGTTTTCACTTGTGCGTTTGCATGTCTATTAGCTATTACTACCCAGTCATGCTTTCTATTTTACTATGCATAATAGCTCAATTACACATGAAAAGTATATGGTGCAGCTCTATTAAATTAATTTCGTTTTATTACCGCCAAAGAGCATTTCTGTGTTACACTATTATGTTTTACTGCCACAAAAAAGCATTACTGTTTCGACTTTAAGGGCATGGTTGCTGGTGAAATGATAGGCACACCAAACAATTTTTTAATTTCGTCCTAAGATTGGCAACATATTATCTATATATTACGATGTATTCGGTGAATGTAGGATACGGTAACCACTTTTAATCGTGTGACTCCTTTAATTATGATAAACTCTTCGCGAACTATAAAATTGTCACAGAGCCACAGATGTACGTAGGTAGTAGGTACGAGGCGGGCTCGACTTGTCGAATTCAGTGGGCGTAACGTAGTCAGAAGATATAAGAGTTACGCGATAGAAAGAGAGGCAACTTCTAGGTGAATATAACTGTCGGTAATTAGCGCTGTGCAACCTGAATTGCACTTTATGGTGTCGTAGCAAGAGTCGCTTTAAATTTAAATGATTTTGCGGAGTGTCCCATGCGTAGGTACTAATCTGTGGTATAGCTATATTATGCCATTATAATCAACTCATTGAATCGTCACTGCACTTACCGCAGATCCTGTCGTGGATTCTTACACCCATATAAAAAAAAAAGTGTTTTCAGATAACTAGGACTGAACTGCAAACCGATACCGTATTTAGTTATGACGGGCTACGTCAATAAGTATTCACAAATAATAATAATCAGCTGACAAAAACATATTTTTGTGTAACGTTAGTCTTTGCGTAATACACGATCAATCAGAATCTGAATCATTTTGAAACAGATTGGTAATCCATTGCTTCATAAGTTCAAAAAAAAAATCGGCTCAACAACGTAATTATCGCAATGAACAACATTCATTGCGTTATTTGAACTGTCAAAATGGAACAGATAAGTCGTAATCGTTTACGAAAATATGTTACGTAATTAGATAGCTGCTCTATAATTCCAGCATTAGCAGCCTATTACTGTCCCACTGCAGGGTACATAATCACTTTATTATTAAGTAAGGCATAAACTCCCCCCCCCCCCCCCCCCATAATAACGTTTTCTTTGTAACAATGTTGAATACTGTGGTGCGTCTGAAATAAAGATATTATCATAAATGTTTGTTTGTTACGCTTTCACGCTAAAACGGCTGAATGGATTTCTGTGAAATTTGGCACATGACACATAGACTATGACCTGGGTTAGGACATAGGGTACTTTTTATCTCCATATTCCCACTCGGTCGGGACTTATGCGGGTGCAACCGCGTAGCTAGTTGTTATTATAAAAACCAGATTCCCTCACGATATATTCCTTTACCGTATGTTGCACCACTACACACACGTCCACACGAGGAGCTCGTGGCTAAGTAACAACAGCCGCACTAGTCGATCCATCAGGTTAAGCTACGCTTGCCGGGGTTGGTCAGTGGATGGGTGACCATCTTTACATACCGAGAATCCTCCGTGCCTCGGAAAGCACGTTAAGCCGTTGGTCCCGGCTGTCATTCGTGGATCTTTGACAGTCGTTACGAGTTCAGAAGCCCGAAAGTCTGACACCAGTCTTACCAAGGGGTATCGTATTACCCAGTTACTGGGTTGTGGAGGTCAGATAGGCAGTCGCTCCATGTAAAATACTGGTATTCAGCTGCATCCGGTTAGACTTGAAGCCGACCCCAACATAGTTGGGAAAAGGCTAGACAGATTGATGTTGCACCACTAATGTGTACGATAAACGGGAAAAAATGAGGTTAACGAAAACCAGTCCAAAACTGACCGTATAAAAGATTTACCAAACAAAGAACTCTACACGTGTTCAGACACTTGATACGGTGTATGTGACCATTGATGTTCCGGTCGTGACCACGGCCGCCCATCCGTGGCCTAGGTCGACCTGAAAGTACATGTAAGCGATCCTTTAGAGCCAGCTAGTGACCTGCGACATGCCACAGACACGCTTGTATCTGGCAGTCACGTCCAATACGTATGGCAACTCGGAGTTATTTTTAACTGGTGATATTTGAACAAAGAGTTTGTATTTTTACTGGTGATATTTGAACAAAGAGTTTGTATTCGTGAATCCGTTCGAATAGAAAAGTGATGCAGCAATTTATGAGTTTCTAGAATGTGCATCAAAGGAAGTTCCTTACATTCTTATCATGTAAAATGCATAGTCTTTAGTCCTTTAATTCGCGATCAAATTAATTTATGTTTCAAAGGAAAGGGGTTGTACATAAACCGTCATGAATGCCTTTACGTATGTATTTGTTACGCTCTTTACGTGAAATAATGGAAATTAAAGTTACGAATAAAACTAAAAATCTTCCAGCTATAGACAACTGGCAGAAGCTCGAAAGCTTGAACTTATCCCGAAACAACCTGACTGTGTTACCGGCGTCTATGTGCAAGCTGCAGAACCTAAGGAGGTTGCATGTGGATGACAATAAGCTGGACTTCGAAGGCATACCTTCGGGCATCGGGAAACTCGGCAGTCTGGAGGTGTTCTCGGCTGCTAACAATGTGCTGGAGATGATTCCTGAAGGACTTTGCAGGTAGGCAACCTTTTTGGTAGTTTCTGTCGACTCCTGTGGGAAAATAGCGTGAGTATGTATAAAAATAATGATTACTCCCCGAACTCTCAAACAATACTTAACTTTATGACATTCTTAAGTCTTTCTGTTTCTATAATATGCTTCAAAGTGTCAGATACAACACGAGGTTTTAACGGCGCGAAGATTTAAAATTAAGTTACGTTTGAAAACGACCCTAAGGTTTTCTATATGAGTAAAGCGAAACATATTTTCATTAAATAATTACATGATTAAAAAATAATGTTTCAATGACAAAAAGTAGGTCAACTTCAACAATAATTTGGGGCATTTCCAAAAATAAAAGAGGTCAAGAACCATGCCTCATTATTCACTGTCTTTCACCACATTTGTTTGGTCATTGAAAAATGGACGACATTGAAAAATAACACTGATGTATTTTATTTACATAATGTTAACATTAATGTAGAGATATAGTGATTATGTAAAAAAAACAGTTTGGGTGCCAAAGACAGTAACACTGTAACAACCAGTGATTTTCCATTGAAAGGCCGGTTACACATTACTAGAAGACAGATCCTTCCTAAACTGCAATGGACGTTGCCCAGCTAACTAGCAATGAAGTACAGAGAAAGTTACTTTGGTAGGTACTTTACTTTTTCATCCGTAGCTCATGTTTGAGCACACCACAATGTTACATGGTGATAAACGATGATGCGTTCGACAACGGCGCAAGCTCACGCACTCTATAATTCCATCTAAACTATTTAAAAATCTACATATTTTACAATCATTCGTAATAACAAAATAAAACCATTAAATCAACTTTCACACTGCAAATCATTGCGTTTCTGACTACGTTCGCTCGCTCGTCTATCATTAAATGCCAAGTTATGCGACACAAATATGTTAACAGATGATCTATTAACATGGAAGCACACATTAATTCTTCAAGAGCCGTGTTTAAATAATAAATCGTCTTGTTACACACGCATCGTTTCTTTTAAGTAAGATTATTAATTGAGATATTTCGTACACTCAATGACTGTTATGCTACATAAAAATCAAGATGTTTTTCAGTCTTGAATAGTTTATTGCGTGTCTTTATGAGTTAGTCTGTGGTATATTTGTAAGAAAATGTTTCATGAGGAATCATATGATTCGTAGAAATAAAGAATTTCTGTGCGTTAGGATGGGTGGTCAATAAATTATTTTAGTTTACTACATATCTGATATTTACTTGAAAGAAAATATTTTATATTGTTCTAGGAATATAAATTATAATACAGAAAATGTAATATGAGAAGTAGATAGATAAGAGTGATGTTAGATCTAAATATGAGTTAGGTGGCGTGCAATTGATGAGATCTATCTAGAAGTAGACTGCTATGGTCTGATGTTGATGTAATACAGTACTCTGGCTTTAATGACACATCAACCTTCATACGAGTAAGGCTCTTTGTACGCGGCACGGTTTAACTGTAACGGCTAACTGTAGTTTTTCACGGCAAGAAAAACGTGTATGTACAGAGGTGACGCTCTACAATGCCGAACTTATTCTAAAACTGGATGTGAGTTATTTAACGGGAATTATTTAACTGATCCTCTAAAAACTTATTGACCTGCTCATGATGGACACTTTTTTAAATGAATGTAACTCTAAAAAAAAGATTGGGCTTCTAATGATGCACACTTTCTAGGGTAGTCCAACCAAACGGGTTAGGTTAGAACGGTGACCGAACGCGCGCGAGCTGTGCGAGGATAACGAGCGGTGCCGCAGCAGCCACCGGCGAGCGAGCGCTACTTCCAAATTGATTGGTCGCAGTTACTTGGCTGTTTAGTATTTTTAGGACCACAAAATAGAATTATTTGAGGGTCACAAAAAGAGGCGCATTAATTATATTAGAGTGTTCAATAATATTTTTAGGAGCGCAAATTGGAAATTATTTGAGGTTCGAGTAAATACATGCCTTAATTAACGACCAGGTACATATTACAACTTGATTTTCTGTTGTACTCAGATGCGGCTCCCTCAAGAAGTTAAACCTAAGCTGCAACAAGCTCATCACATTACCCGATGCCATTCACCTGCTGAGTGACTTGGAGAGTCTGCAACTCCATGGTAATCCCGACCTGGTGATGCCGCCAAAGCCAGTGGAACGAGCCAGGGGCGCTGGTCTGCAGTATTATAACATTGATTTTTCGCTGCAAGCTCAACTGCAATTAGCTGGCGCTGCGACCAATGAAAACACTACGCCTAGCAGTGAGTATTAAAAACGATCCGTAGTAATAGTATTCTCCAACTTTATTCACCGCAACTCCCTCATCAGTCCATTTCAATCCGGTTTCAGGCCTGGGCACAGCACCGTTTCAGCTCTCCTTAAAGTGACTGACGATATAAGGCGTGGAATGGAAGACACTAAAGTTACAGTCTTAGTGTTAATTGACTTCTCCAATGCTTTTAATACCGTCAGTCACGAAGTCCTTTTATCCATCCTTTCCTATCTTATGGTCTCTCGGGAGGTATTGGAGTGGTTTTCCTCTTATCTTCAGGGGCGTCAGCAGTCTGTTCGTGCTGGAGATTCTTCCTCGGGTTGGTGTGATCTTGCAGGTGGCGTCCCTCAAGGCGGTATATTATCTCCTCTTTTGTTCTCTGTTTTTATCAATCTCATTACCACCGAGCTTCGGACTGCGTATCATCTTTATGCTGACGATTTGCAGCTTTACTGCCAGGCAAGTGTCGACAACATATCTGATGCGATTGAGGAGCTAAACCGGGATTTAGGTGTGGTGAAAAACTGGTCTGATCGTTTTGGGTTGGCGGTTAATCCTACCAAGTGTCAGGCTGTCATTGTAGGGAGCACCCACAGTATGAGGAAGCTAAATGGCTTAACTGTGCCACCTGTCGTGTTTGACAACTCGGTCATCCCGTTTAGCTCCGATGTTAAGAATCTTGGTCTGCATGTTGACACATGTCTTGACTGGCGAAAGCAAGTCAGAACTGTAAGCAATAAAGTCACCGGAACGTTGCGGTCGCTCTATCGGTTGAAAAATCTTCTCCCATCACACATAAAGGCAATGCTTGTACAGTCCCTAATCTTTCCCATAATAGACTATGGTGATGTGTGTTACTATGACCTGAATGCAGATCTCCTCAATAAACTTGACCGCCTTCTAAATAACTGCATTCGATTCGTTTTCAATCTTCGTAAGTATGATCATGTGTCTGAGCACCGATTGCTTTTAAAATGGTTACCCATACGTCAGCGCAGAGAGTTGAGGGCTATGTCTATGTTGTATTCTATACTGGACAATCCCACTTCTCCTTCTTACCTGACTTCCCATGTTCAATACCTATGCTCTGCCCATAGTAAACATCTTCGTTCTACCAACAATCGTCTTCTACGATGTCCTTCTCACCGCTCTGGTTTTATTCACTCTTCTTTCTTTGTCCAGGCGGTTTTTCTTTGGAATGCGCTCCCTTTGAGAATCAGGATGGCAACCAGTCGGTTTTCTTTCAAAGTGAAGGCACGTGAACATATTCGTAAAAAGTTGGTAGAATCATTGCAGCGCTGATTTGTTGGATTTGTTCTCTCCTCTACCTATCGTTATTTCTCTTGACAAAGTTTATTCGGTTTATATGTATGTATTTATGTATCTATGTATTAGTATGTATTAATTTTCAAGTTATCTATCCCTTATGTTGCACCTGCCATGTATTGTCTCTGCATCACCCTAAGGTTGACTGGTAGAAAATGCCTTAGGCATTAAGTCCGCCTTTGTACAGTATTTTTTTACTTGTGCATGAAGTTTTAATAAATAAATAAATAAATAATAACCCGTGAAATTCAAACTGACCTGCAAATTGCAAAAATGCGTAAGACACGCATTTATTAATACATCTCTCTTACAAGAGAGTTTTGTTCTTATAAAACAAATCTCTAATGGAAAAGTTCTAATGGAACAAATATGGCTTGACCTGCAAATTGCAAAAAACGTAAGAAAATCGCGGATCCACCTTAACTTTAGACTTTAGCAAGTTAACTGTGACTGTCACATTGAATTGTTTCGTCTTGAATATGAAGCAATATTCTATTTGTGTAATTTTTCCTCTCGTACCGCTCCTCTACCTCCCACATGGAAAAGGCTAGGCAGATTGATATCTGCCTAGCCTTTTCCCAACTATGTTGGGGTCGGTTTCCAGTCTAACCGGATGCAGCTGAATACCAGTATTTTACAGGGAGTAACTGCCTATCTGACCTCCACAACCCAGTAACTGGGTAATACGATACCCCTTGGTAAGACTGGTTCTCAGACTTTCGGGCTTCTGTCCACCCGTAGCGACTGTCTAAGATCCACGAATGACAGCCGGGACCAACGGCGTGTAACGTGCTTTCAGTCGCATGCGCTACGTGCGCACACCTCTGGTAAAAAGCCAACCTGACGGAAGGTTATTTAAAAAAAGCAGCGTTTTTAAGGTAAAATTAGGTAACCTTCCATCGTGTCGATGTCTCGTTTCGTATAGTACACTGAACGCATGTTTCACAATTTCTGGATCGCTATCTAGCAGGTAATTCAAAAATGGAACAACATAACAACATTTCTAAGTTATTTGCCAGATAACTCTATATAAGTTCTATCCAGAGGTAGTAAAACAGGATCTATAAAATTAATTGTGGTTACTGGAGAGCCTAGGACTTTAATTTTGAATATCAAGTAATTTTGTGTCACGGACATGTTTAACAAAAATACAATATCTGCACAGGTATAAAATCAGACCCAATCGCGCGCAAGATGCGCTTACGTCGCGGGCGCGCCGAGCCGGAACAACGCGACTCTGCGGTGATCCTCCGCGGTATGCAAGAGCAAGTCAATACCCAGCACAACGACCAGAGGCTAGAACAGAGGAACTCGGAACTCAAGTTAGTATTTATTTACGAAATCTGGACTAAAATAAAACGGTCGAAATTAATTCAACTGTTTAGCTAAGATATAGCAATTGATAAATGATATTAATTTCTGTAAATTGGACAAAAAAAATATATATTTTAAAACTCGGTGAGGTCGAAGGAACTAAACAAAATTTTTGTTTGTTTGTTTAGTAAAAACTTCACTAAACAAACTTTTCTTACAATTAAATTTTAACAATTTCACAGCAGAGCACTAATCCATCTTGTCAAACTTAGGATCATATTCCAGTTCATTAGTGACCTACGGATAATATCACCACACTCTCTAATAAAACTTCTGACTTTCCTTTCCATTCTTCTGCAAACATAGCCCAGTCAATAACAACATCAAACATCGCAAATGCGCATGTAACTACGATTCTTTTATATGTTGTAAGGTTATACCCAAGTTTGCAGCCCTGAAAACCTTGTGCTCGTCATATTTCATTAGTTCAGCCGGTACGTGTCTTGCCAAATGACCCAAAATCGATAATTTGTCACTTTTTGGAAAAAAATGCTCATCTTTGACTAGCTGTATCTTCGCAACCAATAGATCTAGAGTGCTTGGGTAGGGCTCAAATTGTATTAAAATCTAGCTTGCTTCAGAAAAATAACGAACAAAGATACCTAAAAACGCGTCCATAAGGTATATTTTCCAAAAAAACTGAAACAAGTGCCAGAATTTCGCAGTTTTTTGAGTACCATGGGAGTAGCACAAGCTTTTCATTGTTGCAAACTTGGGTATAAACTACCCTCAAGGTCTCCCCTTACAACATATTATAAAAGAATCATAGTTACATGCGCGTTTGTGACGCTTGCATTTTTGTGTGTTGACTATTGATTGACTGGGGTAACAGGTCAAAACCTGTGTTTGAACCGAATTTGAATATAATATTTATTTATTTTATTTATTTATTTGGTACACCAACAGCAGTACATACACAAAATTTCAAACAGAATAAAACCATAATACAATTACTGGTATGTATGCCTATTATAGGTATACACAGCATTCACCACAAAACAACATCATAATAAGCTAGAAAAAAACTAAACATAAAATACAATTAGTAAAATTAAAAATTCAAAGTAAATGAGTATTAAACAAAAAAAATTACATAAAAATTTTACCACGAAAGGTGGAATGTGAAAAATGAAAAATGAGTGTGAGTGATATTTGAAATGAATTTACAAAAAATATGTATAAATTGCTTAGTCTAAGCACTTATGCACTCCCGTACCACAGACATTGATCTTCTAAACTTGGTGAGTGATACACCGTGTAAGTCGATTTCTGACGATTTACAAAGACTGTTGTAATTTCTGCACATTCGGATCAAGGGAGCGTTCAGACCAAGATTTGATTTGCGAAAAGGGATATGAAAAAATCTGGTGATGGGATGTCTGGGGGGCTTTGAAGGGACTGAATAATGGATACGTTCAACAAGATCGCTACATTTTACAAATCCGTTTGTAACTTTGTAGAGGAAAATTAGATCACGCGAACGGCGACGGTCACGCAGTGTCTTTATATTGAAAAAGTGTAATCGTTGTTCATATGGACAGCGATGGCTAATTTTCCTGGATATAAATGCTAGATGTTTAGTAAATGCTCTTTGTATTCTCTCAATTCTTTGCGAGTGAACTGCATAGAAAGGATTCCAGGCAACACTAGCGTATTCCAACCGACTTCGCACCAGGGTATTGAACAAGACTATTCTGGTCTTTGTTAGATGGAAGCCCCGGGTGTTGCGTTTTACAAAACCCAGCATCTGTGCCGACTTCTTGACAATGTCGTTGATGTGTGGCTTAAAGCTTAGTGCATCGTCGACCAGAACTCCTAGATCCCGTATTTCACATACCTTAGACAACGTAGTGTTGCACAGTGTGTAGGTAGTAGAAAAAGATGACTTTTTTTTTGAGAAACGAATAAAGAAACTTTTTAGTGTGTTTAAGGTCATATTGTTGGCTATGCACCAGTTTTCAATATTTGTTAAGTCGCTTTGAACAAGCTTAGTATCTGCAGGCCCCGTGATCTTCCTATAAATCTTTAAGTCATCAGCGAACAACAAAGCTTGACAATGCTTGATTTGACTTGTGATGTCATTTACAAATAGCAAAAACAAAACTGGGCCGAGATGGGAGCCTTGTGGGACTCCAGAGCGTACATGAAATTCATGAGAGACATAGCCATTGACAGCAACGAACTGAGAGCGATTTATAAGATAGGATGCGAACCACCTCAGCAGCGATCCGTGGACACCACTAAGCTCGAGTTTTGCTACCATGAGTGGATGGCTTACCTTGTCGAATGCGCTGTTGAAATCCGTGTATATTGCGTCGACTTCGTGTCTGCCATCGAGCGCTTTAGATATGTCAGATAAATATCGAACTAGATTAGTCTCGGTAGATCGCCCAACTCGGAATCCGTGTTGGCAATCGGAAAGCTTAGTCTCCAAGTGAGTAGTAATGATGGGACAAACGAGACATTCAAAGAGCTTGGAAAAACAGGATAGGATGGAAATCGGTCTGTAGTTTTTGATGTCGCTGGAGTCGCCTTTTTTGTGCACAGGTACAATTCGAGCCTTTTTCCATTCATCAGGAAATATTCCCAACTCTAAAGACCGGTTAAATAAGAGAGACAGTGGCCCTGCAAGCGCTCTCCCACATGATTTCACAAAAACTGGTGGAATAGAATCAGGACCAGCACCCTTGGTGGTATCGAGTTTTTTAATTTTAGCTAGAACTTCTTGTGATGTAAATTTTATATTACTTAGCACTCCAAATGATTCTTGGACATCTGTTGTTGCACTGCTATTTGGGTCGGTAAAAATCGAAGAAAAATGGGAAGCAAAGAGATTTGCAATGTCAGTTCCATTGTTAGCTACTACATCATTCATGTGCATTATGGCTGGAACCGCTGATTTACTATTTCGTTTGTTTTTAATGTAGCGCCAAAATGCTTTAGGATCATTTGTTATTTCAGTCTCAATATGGTGTTTGTAATCGCTGTAGTTTTGGTTGATCATTGTATGACACCGGCTTCTAAGTATGTCGAAGCTCAACTTGTCACGAGGATTATTGTATTTACGAAATTTACTACGATACTTCTCTTTTTCAGATAGTGTTTTTATGAGGGCTTTACTAAACCAGGAAGGATATTTTGATTTTTTGCAACTGTGCTTTGGTATGTGTTTGTCAATCAGTTGTTTTAATTTTCCATTGAATATAAAAACTAGATCATTAATATCATCGGAGTGTGAAAATTCTAGATGCCAGTCAGTAGCCTGTAGGTCTGACATGATTTTTGCGTAATCACATTTGTAAAAATTAGGGCGAATGTTATTCTTCGAGCGAGCGCAAACATTTTGTATTTCCCTGTGTTATTGAAATGAGCAGTGCAGGGTGTTTAGGATCAAGTCTAGTAAGAAGGTCAGAGGTATGGGAAGCATAAAGATTGAGCAGATTGCTTATAACTAAGTCCAGTGTTCTATCGTCAACGTTACAAACGTAGTTAAATTGAAAAAGACTGTTAACTCCTAAAAAGTCAACAAACATATCCCCTAAAGTGTTGTTATAATTACTAGGAATAGAATGGTTTTGTCCATCTAAAGATGACCATTTAATAAATCCAAGATTAAAATCTCCGAGGATAAGAACGTCTTCAACGTTGTTTATAACATTACTGACATTGTTCAGAAAATTTGACAATGACTCTGCTTTTATTGGAGGAGGTAAATACGAGACACAAACAGCAATATTTTTTACAATGTTGTTAAATTTAAATTTGACAGACACCATATAATATGGTATTATAGTTTGACCGGGACCGCTTTTTCGCGCCTGAGGTATGTGCGCGGCCAACCGGGAGGTAGTGCAGGCCGCTCATTCGTTAAAGCTCAGGGAGCGCGGCGGCCCCCCCGCCGCTCATTAGTCAACGCTGCCCCCCGCCTCGCCGCGCATTCCTAAGAGGCGCGGAATAGCGGTCCCGGTCAAATTATACCCAAGTATTTTGAAACAATAGTCTTTTTCTTACATACAACTCTGTTAGTGTGATAAACGTCGACTAATGAATAAGATTGTGCGACACAATAAATATCGCATTCATCAATGCTGTAGTAATTATCATCTCAGTGTTTACTTCCTTCCAAATCATAACATCTTACACATTGTTCACGACGATCGTACCTAACTGTATTAAAAAGTGAAACTAGTAAGTTCCTTTCTTGACCTATTGCAATAAATCAATCTGCCTACGCTTTTCCCAACCATGTTGGGGTCCGCTTCCAGTCTAACCGGATGCAGCTGAATACCGTTATTTTACATGGAGTGACTGTCTATCTGACCTCCACAACCTAACAGGGTAATACGATACCCCTTGGTAAGACTGCTTGTTAGACTTTTGGGCTTCTGACGACCCGTAACGACTGTCAATGACGACCGTGACCAATGGCTTAACGCGCTTTCCTCCGCAAGAAGGAGTCTCGGTATGTAAAGATGCTCACCCATCCACGGACAAACCCCGGCAAGCGTAGCTTAACCTGATAGGTCGACCCGCGGGGCTGTTATTACTTAGCCACGTGCTCCTCTTGCCCTATTTATCAATAGAAATACAATTGCTATTTTGTTTATTATATCTTACGTCAGGAGATTGGCTGGACTCATTGTTCGCGTGTGAACCCATAACAATAAACATGTGTATCATATCGTAGGCCGAAGCGCTGGGACGAGAGTCTAGAGAAGCCCCCACTAGACTACTCGGAGTTCTTCGATGAGGACACAGGGCAGACGCCCGGCCTTACTGTGTGGGAGATCGAGAACTTCATACCTGCGCCCGTTGACGAGGTACGTGAGAACTTCGTTAATACTCACTTATTTTAATATAAATTAAGTATTTTTTTTTTATAAACGTTGCTTTTAGTTAAGTTATGATTAGCGACTGTTTAACCATTTCATTTTCGTTTTTTTTTTTTATCTTTTTTTCTTTTAATTTTTGACGTTAGAACGTCTCTTAACCTCACTTAACTTGTATAAGCAAACAGAGTGCAGCAACGATTAGATTCGATTTTCATCTTTTTGTAGCTTTGGATGATTTTGTGCGTTATTTTGAGACACAAATAAATTATGCAATATATGATCATTTATTCTTCGCGTTGTCAACTTTATATCGAAGAGATCAAGTGCTGTGTTATGTGTCTGTTTTTTTAATGAATAGGTTTTTATTTGATTGTTTTGTGATGTAGGTGGCACACGGCAAGTTCTTCGAAGGTGATTGCTACATAGTGTTGAAGACGGCCATCGAGGAGCAAGGCCAGCTGTCCTGGGATATACACTTCTGGATCGGGTCGAAGGCGACCGTAAGTAGATACTATCATTACGATATACACTTCTGGATCGGGTCGAAGGCGACCGTAAGTAGATACTATCATTACGATATACACTTCTGGATCGGGTCGAAGGCGACCGTAAGTAGGTACTATCATTACGATATACACTTCTGGATCGGGTCGAAGGCGACCGTAAGTAGATACTATCATTACGATATATACTTCTGGATCGGGTCGAAGGCGACCGTAAGTAGATACTATCATTACGATATACACTTCTGGATCGGGTCGAAGGCGACCGTAAGTAGATACTATCATTACGATATTACGAGCGCTGATCGTTTAGAATACTATTTAACCTATTTCGGCTTGCTGGCCCTTCTTTTGAAGAACAGTTACAACCGGCTTGGTGATTGACTCTTAGACCATGTGTTTGGCTGAATTACGTAAACTGAGAGAAAATAATTCCCCAATTTTCATGAAGTTTCAAGATGATTGTTTTCAATTATTAATGATCCGAAAACAGAGTTTGCTACATGTCTAAATAAGAAGAAATTACGATAAGCTACATACAAGAGAGTTTACATTTGCAAATTTATCGTAAGTTAATTACGTAAGTGACTTACGTGAAGAAAACTTACAAGTGTAATGGCGGCCTTATACTACAAAAACTTATAAAAATACAGCTGTGAAATCAATTCTTTGCTACAATCAACATGCGTTGTGCAGTTGGACAAGGCGGCGTGCGCAGCGATGCACGCGGTGAACCTGCGCAACCTGCTGGGCGCGCGCCGCACGCAGCGCCACGAGCAGGCGGACGAGACGCCCGACTTCCTGGCGCTGTTCCCGATCCCGCCCGTCTACATACAGGGCAGCCACACGCCTTCGGGCTTCTTCACTGTCGATGACCCGGTGAGTATTCCACCAAAATTCAAATTCAAAAGTCATTTATTCAAACTAGGCTGAGAATCAGCACTTTCGAACGTCAAAATTACATAAGACAGTCCCCCAAAAACGCCCGCCCTTCACCACTACTGCTTTAGCTGCGAAGAAGAAGTGGCACAACAAACTCCTCAGCAGCACAGCTGTCTGTTCAGTTGGAAAAACTTGATTCTATGTATTAGTGCTTATGCAAAAATAATTTACATTACCATAAATTGCAACACAACTCAAAAATTAAAAACATTTTAATGAGTAGATCGAAATGAAAACCAAATTAAAACAAATAGAGCTCATATAGTATCATGTAGTCTTTGATTCTAAAACACTTGTTTGTTGCTTGGGGGGGCACCTATTGTAGTAATCGACTTATCAATACCTAAACTATACTAAGAACTTTATCATATTATACGATGCAAATGACGACTTCAAAAAAGAGTTTAATGTGACCAAGTGATCAATGTTATTGTGACCGTACTTCTACGTATGTTGATTTATGTTTGCATTTTCTTAACTTTAAAATATGGATGATTCGTTTGCATGAAAATGATTTACTCGTACTTACCAATGAAGCTTAGATACCACACATCGAGACTCTAGTGTTATGTTATCTTCGAAACTACGTATTTTTTTAACAGTCGATCTAGAACTTTTTGTATTATTTTTACATCAAAAAGAATACCTTGTATTTTATGTAATATTGTTGTAGCACTATGTGACTCGTCTATACCGCGTGCACGGCGCCGGCAACAGTATCCACCTCGAGCCGGTCGCGGCGCAGGCGCAGTCGCTCGACCCGCGCTACGTGTTCGTGCTGGACACCGGCCTGCTTATCTATTTATGGTGAGTTTACATGAAAAAAACACACAAACACAAGTTATGATGGCACTTTATTTGATTGCAAAGGTTTCAACGGTCCAACAATATTGAATTAAATATTCAAGAGTTGTAACCTGATTTGCAACGGTTACAAGTGTAAACCATGGTCCAAATTGGCTCCAACTCACTGACCAGTAAATCCTGTACCTACTAAAGCTGGCTGATGCAAAATAACAACAAACAATCATAATACTCGTAAATTGGCATTGGCATGCTATTTGAAACCATATTAATATATGTTCATAATGAACTGCTTTTTTTTCAGCCCTATGTACCACTTTGCAGGGATACATAGATAGTCGGTAATTTCTAACAAACTTCATCTTTTTTCAGGTATGGCAAAAAAGCGAAGAACACACTAAAGTCCAAAGCCCGTTTGTTCGCGGAGAAGATAAACAAAGAAGAGCGTAAGAACAAGGCCGAATTGATCGCTGAGTCGCCCGGGAAGGAACCGAACAGCTTCTGGGAGACGCTTGGGTATGAGGGAGATATGCCGTATGTGCCGCAAGTAAGTGGAATGTGGTTTTGTTGAAATTATGTTGTATTGTTATCGATCATCTGTGTTAACTCCTTACGAGCTAAACTACTACGATTTGATGAGTACATCCACTATGAACCAAATTTTCCATCGCCAGATACTTCTGGAGAATATAATACAGTTACTTAATAAATCGGTGACTGGAATGAATATGATTGTTATTATCTTTGCCTGCCGGTGTCGATTTTATACGGAAATTGGCTGCAACATAGTGCATGTGAAAGCCTAAAATGACATAAATTGTAGCCATACAGCCCCATTTACACGAAACAAGTTTCTTGTCTGTGGCTAACAATAAAATTGAAGCAACAAGTGACTTGTATCGTCTAACCAATGTTGCTTCAACGAATGGTATGTGGCCCAAGTGATAGCTATATGACGCATTAAACCCCACTGCCTTTTGTGGCGACATAAAATAAATTAATATGATTGCTCCGATTTAGGACCTCAATAGTGCTGACTTTGACGAAATTTTGAACATATCCCTTTTTGTTCAGGAACACGTAGCAGATGATTTCTCATGGGCGGGCGCACGTCTGTACCGCGTGGAGCTCGGTATGGGCTACCTAGAGCTGCCGCAGCCCGAGGGCGCGCCGCTCGCGCGCGGCGTGCTGGCCACGCGCAACGTGTACATACTGGACGCGCACGTCGACGTGTTCGTGTGGTACGTACAGCAATGTGGACTGTATTGACTTGTGACATCAATATCAATACATATTATAATTGACAATTTTCGTGTCTGTCTGTGTGACCGCGTTGTTCTTCTAAACCAGTGTTCCGCAAACTTTTTGTGTTCAAGGTACATCTAGGAAAACTAAATTTTTTGGAAGTATACCACAAATAAAAAATCTGTTTTTAAGTAATATTAATCAACAAACCTAAACTTTATATTGCAGAAAAGCTATTTAATGCGAAACATGAGCCTGTTTAATTAAGCATAGACGGTCTAAATTTGGAGTAACGGTGACAGGGCTGCTCTCATCTCTTCGTCGATCGTCCTG
Source organism: Agrochola macilenta (assembly GCA_916701695.1). Classification (NCBI taxonomy): domain Eukaryota; kingdom Metazoa; phylum Arthropoda; class Insecta; order Lepidoptera; family Noctuidae; genus Agrochola; species Agrochola macilenta. The sequence continues at coordinate 16,414,175 of OU753562.1, forward strand.
AGGCGTTCCCTTTTTTTGGTTTTTATTGTCGAAAATACTAATTCACACAAATAGGTCGTTGCGAATGGCAAAACTATTGCAATAGCATTCTTAGAAAGCAGAGGATATTCATTTTTCACACAGCCAAAAATGTTCTAAATCTGTTTCTAAATTTTATTTATTTATTTAAGGATTACCAACGAGGTACATTACAATTATCTTTTTACAGTATAAAAACCATAAAACATAATAACCCTTATCCTGTAATGCACACTCAATTACAGGTAACCACAGCTTACACCTAAATTACACCTTATTTTTTAATTATACATAACCTTATTTTTCCGAGGCACACCAACTAATGACCACGGTACACCAATGTGCCGAGGTACACACTTTGCGGAACACTGTTCTAAACTACACAACGGTTTTCACCGTGATTTAGATAATTCATTCCAGAAGCTTAATGTGTATAATACATAAATACTAAATGAAAGAATGTCTTGTGAAGCCGTAAAACTCGTGAAAGGTAGGGGCGTGTCGCTAGTACATAATAGTCATCATATAGTAGTCATAGTAGTCATCATCATCATTCAACCGAAAGACTTCCACCGCTGAACGATACGTCTTCCCAAAGCATTGCTATAACGATTGGTCATTTGACCAGTGCGTGTTGCCAGTGATGACCTATGGCACTAAACCGTGGTCGCTCAAAATACACCTTACTATAAGGCTAAAAGTCACCCAAAGGGCAATAGAGAGGGCTATGCTTGGAGTTTCTTTCTCTACGTGATCGAATCAGAAACGAAGAGATCCGCAGGAGAACCTAGATAACCGACATAGCCCGAAGAATTGCCAAACTTAACTGTCAATGGGCAGGGCACATTGCTCGCAGAACAGATGGTCGATAGGGCCGAAAGGTTCTGGAGTGGCGACCGCGTACCGGAAGACGCGTTGGAAGGCCTCCCACAAGGTGGACCGATGACCTGGTGAAGGCCGCAGGAATCCGCTGGATGCGGGAAGCAGCCGGTCGAAGTGGCGGTGCTTGCGGGAAGCCTACGTCCAGAAGTAGACGTCTTCTATATATTTTTACTAGGCAAATAACAAGCACCTCTACAATTATAAGAATCCCTGTCTTTTTTAAGTTCAGCTGAAAACATTTTTTTTATTTATAAACCTTGAACTCACAAGTAACTTGTTTCATTAGGTTCGGCAAGAAGTCATCGCGTCTAGTCCGTGCCGCCGCTGTGAAGTTAGCACAAGAACTGTTCAACATGGTGGCGAGACAACCACACGCTCTAGTGACCAGGCTACAGGAGGGTACTGAGACACAGGTACGCGTTTGACAATAAATAAAATGAACATCAAAAAAAAAAACCCAAAGCCAAAGGTTGTCTGTAAAAGATCGCTTTTAGCGATAAGACCGCCCATTGTGTCACCCTATGTAAAATGTCTACATTTATATCTGTATTTTTTATGGTGTACATAATAAAGAATATTCTATTCTATTCATCTTTCTTGTGCCCAGATTCTAATCCATATGGGGTCGGCACAGCCTGTTGTCATCTACCGTGTATTGTGTCTTTCTGTTATTCTCTTAGGGTTAATCGCTTTTTGGACCAGTTTGCACCAACAATCAGAATCACCAAATACATTTCGCGGATAACGAAATCGGTTGAAGTTGAGAGTAATGTTTTAAATATGTTTAGCGCTACAGGTATTTGTGGTGCTTAGTCATAAATCTCTAAATACAGTTAAACCAGAAAAGGTATGCGATTCGGTAATCTTCGTGTTTCCCAATTCGCACGACCCTTGTGCCACAAAGCAGAGGCAAAGCTTCTTAGTTTTGTTCTGCCCCGCTTTGTACACCTAGCACCTATCATTTCATAAGAAGCTTCCTCTCTGTTGGGTTACCTACTCCAGTCATTTATCATTCAAAAGTTTAAAAAAGATTTTTTGGAATTGCATAAAGTTGTTAATCTACAATTTTGTAATCACGATAATACAAATTAAGTAAGTAAGTGCTTTCATGGTTGTAGTAACTCTATATTAAATCTCATCATTGCACGTTCATGTTTACTACCGAAGACCGTTTGATTACCGAAGCGCATACTTTTCTTGGGAGAGTTGTATTCTTCTGTTGTCATGCCATCGAAAGTCATACTCAAATCTTTTCATTCGCGAAACCACGTCACGTCCATTTTTGTTATGCGTTACCATCGCGTTTTTATCAAGGAGAAAATTACCTCATAACAATATTTCCTTCACTTCTCTATCGCTAGGTGTTCAAGACATACTTCCTGGGTTGGGAAGAAGTTATAGCGGTGGACTTCACACGCACTGCCGAGTCTGTGGCGAGAACCGGCGCAGACCTCGCCAGCTGGGCCAAGCAACAGGAGACCAAGTATGTACTTTATGATATGGATCTAGTTTTATTATGAAATATCATTAAAAGTTATTTGTCCATGAAAATAAAGTTTTCTTTAATTAGGTGGCCCTAACATGATACCTTCATTTGATACCATTATACCAAGGCGTGAACTCTTAGGATCGCCTCTATTAAAAATATCCATTAAGAGATTATAGGAAACTGGAAAATCACTACTCTTTTATTGCACAAAAAAAACTTGTGTCAATAACTCAGCTTCTGAAAGCCTAAGAAAGAAGAATTTAATTTGTTTTCAATACTGTTGGGTATTTTAGTAATTAGTATTACAACACCAACATTAAAATGTAAGTTATTATGTGATCTGTGGCAACACTCCCTTCCAACTGTGGCACTGGTCTAATACACGTGAAGATTACTTGTCCGCCGTTTTATTTATTCTTCCTCGGGACCAACGCTACCAGCACCTCATCAGCACCCATCACATAATACACAGCTGCACAAATGCCATTAATCTCAGTTTGACGATCTGTTGGCAAACAATAATAATACATTGGCGTTTAGTCGACTATCTTAATCTGTATTAGTATCTAAACCCATCTTTTTCCCTCAGGGCGGACCTCTCAGCCCTCTTCACACCGCGGCAGCCAGCAATGGGCGCTATCGAAGCCAAGACCCTCGCAGACGAGTGGAATGAAGACCTGGAGGCGATGGAAGCCTTCGTGCTGGAGGGCAGACACTTCGTGCGCCTGCCTGACAACGAGCTGGGCGTGTTCCACAGCTGTGACTGTTACGTGTTCCTGTGCAGATATGTGTTGCCGGCTGAGGTAAGTGTTCTTTAGTATGGGTATGAACTATGTAAGAATATAATGTTTTAAAAATATTAGCATGGAACAGAAGGGGTGGGGTGGTGGTCCTTACTGCCTAAGGTGCGTTGGATGTAGATTTAACTATCGCCTGTCAATGGGGCTATTTCAAGCCTCTTTGAATAGTGACAATATTTTTAATAGATTAGGCAAGGATCTATACTTGTCAGATTAATGCTTTCTTTGCCATTTCTCTGACGCCTGAGTCTCATTGATAGGAAACTTTAACGTTAGACTAAAAATAGATATGTGTGATTCAGTTGTCAGAGGGTTACGATGTGTCACAATCAGCAAAACTAATTATTACAAATTACAGTCGAAATTCAAAACATCCATTTTTCTAAACCAACCACATCCAACTTAACCTTACAATGATCTCCTCAACAGCCCGAAGACGAAACCGACGCCATAAAACCTTGCGAGCCTGAAGACACGGACTCCGAAGCCGCGACCTGGGTGGTGTACTTCTGGCAAGGTCGTCGCGCGCCCAACATGGGCTGGCTGACCTTCACCTTCGGCCTGGAGCGCAAGTTCAAACAGCTGTGCAAGAGGCTGGACGTGGTGCGGACACACCAGCAGCAGGAGAGCCTCAAGTTCATGGCGCACTTCCACAGGCGGTTCATCATCAGAGACGGCAAGAGGAACCAGAAGCCGGTATGTAACTCCTAAATAAGAGAGTTAAGAGGGCGCCCAACAGTCAACTAGCGCCACTCCTTAAAAAAAATATTATCTTCTGACTGAGAAGGAATTACGAATAACGGTTAATAAGGACCCTCGGTAAGTGAGTCTAGAATTTTCTAATACCCTTTATAAAGTTTCGTAATTATTGAGACTTAAGGGGCCTATTACATAAATGCGCGTAGATGCATGATTTCCTCGTTGAAATTGAATACTATTCGTTGGTTAGTATAAATAACAATTACTTTGTAAAAATAGTTCGTTTTCTCTTCTACAATAATAATAAAGCGATTTTTTCATGATTTATTTATTTATCTAGCAATAATCGTTCTCCTGATGCATGTTTTGGCAAAAACTCATGTAGAGCTCATTTGAGAGCTCTAATTTGTGGATTCTGTTGAATATAATATAGTTGAGATAATATTTTATTACAAGAGTGGCGTTAGTGTACCGTTGGGCGCCCTCTGAATAGAGAGGAGTCGTTGTTTATCTAGGAATGAATGCCGAGCAAGCATTAATATTACATCATAGTGTGATGTCAAAACGACATACGAGTTGATACGAGTACACCAATTTTTGTTACAGTGCCTAAAGATTATGCCCAATTATTAAGAAAACTTCCATAGATACTTTTGAAGCGACACCTTTGTCTGGCTGATACAATGACCGTGATTGCACTCGCTCGGTAGGTTAATTATAACAAACTCGAAAAATTTAGCACATTATTTAAATGTAAAAATCGATTTGTCAGGAGAGCGGCAGACAGCCGGTGGAGCTGTTCGAACTGCGCAGCAACGGCTCTGCGCTGTGCACCAGACTTGTGCAGGTCAAGGCGGACGCCACGCAGCTCAACAGTGCCTTCTGGTGAGTGAGCTGTTAAACTTTGAGTTACAAATATATACACACAGGCACATGCACGCCTTTTTCCATGGATACAGAAACTATAGAACGCCAGGTCCTACGCCTACGATTCTTACATACTCAAGTATGAGTCTATTCCCGCCGTTTTAGAACTGACACTGTTTTGATGAAGGTACCAGAACCTAGATGAAATATAAACATTTTAGTTTTTAGTTCTGGGCCGTACCTCATTTAGCTTGCCTATGGTTATAGTTAACTTAATTAGAACGTCTTTTTCTTTAACAAACAATGCCGAAAAACTCTCAATAACAATACAATACGGGGTAAAATTAAATTAAATGGCGAATCTTCACAGGTTCGATAGAGGATGAATACAAATTAACAATGTTTTTTCATCATATTCAGCCCCTATCGTAAGTATTTATTTATTTATTAAATAAGTTCACCTACCTATATTTTCGTACATTATAACACTAGCTTAAAACAGATTTATCATGTATTATTAGGTATAAGGCAGAGTATCTAATCCTCTCTCATTGTTACAGCTACATCCTAAACGTTCCTCTTGAAGGCGCCAACGACACGTCATCAGCGATAGTGTACGCGTGGATCGGTAACAAGAGCGATGCCGACTCTGCGCGACTCATCGAGCAAATCGCAGAAGAAAAGTTCAACAACCCCTGGGTTAGCCTGCAGGTAAATAAAATGGAGTTTATGAAACTGGCTGCGCTTGCTTGCGGCTGGTGAAAGTACCCTATTGTTTTTTTTTTTTTTTTCAGACATAATTCTGGTCCATAGTTTTACACTCATACATTTAAATTATAAACTTTTTTAAATTCTTAACAGATAAAAACCTAAAAATAAAATTGTGATTAATTAAATTTAAATATTCAAAACACAAAAAGTAAATTAATAAAAATTTGTCAAAAAATTATAAAAATCAGTATTGTATAAAAAATAAAATTTCAAATAAAAAAATAAAAATTACTGTTTTTCTTAATTTTTCATGTCTTCCTCACCTCTTTCAAAATTTTCATCAATATCGGTTAACATTACATACATAAACTCTCAAGCCTTCTTCCCAAGGTGGTAGGCAGAAACTACAGAACGCGAACTTTATTGTATTACAGTGTGGAAGAAACCTGTAGACTGCTGATTCTTGTTCTTCTTTTCGAGTCGATGGTACTCCTCTTGGTTGTTTTTATATTATTTGAGCCCAATAGGTGGCCACATGGATTGCGGCATAAGCGGCATTCTTTAGGTCGTCCGAGGACCGCTGATTGTTGCTGTTGAGACCACTGACTAGCTGGACTAGGAAAGAGAACCTGTGCTCAAAGTTATTAGTTATTTTATTACTTACCTTAACAATTTTAGCGAACCTATTAATTTAATTATAATAAAAAGAAAACTGAACAACTCAAATAAAACATGTCCATTCAACAACAGGTTCTAACGGAAGGCAGTGAGCCCGACAACTTCTTCTGGGTAGGTATTAACGGACGCAAGCCCTACGACACCGATGCGGACTATCTGAACTACACCAGGCTGTTCCGATGCTCCAACGAGAAGGGATACTTCACCGTCTCCGAGAAATGCACAGACTTCTGTCAGGTAACTAATTCAAATAAGGTTTATTGTGTTATAAGTGTAGAATATCATTGAATTAATGCTTTGTTTCAAGAAATTTTTCTTACATATGGTTGGTTATGGTGTTAAATAATATATTCTGTTGTTTATTTATTTTCTTTCTTATCTTATTAAGTACGTTTTTTTTTTTTAATAAATAGATTACAAAATATCATTAATGATTCTTATTTAACAATAATTCGTATAGAAACTAATCTGGGTGTATCCGCCCTCAAGCTTTACGTTAGTTGCACGATTTTAAAAGTTTTTCGGCGTGGCAATTACTTGTGTACAAGTAGTACATACAATGTAATAGGTGGATGGAACTCACAAAAATATTTTATTTTTTGTCTAGGACGATCTCGCGGATGACGACATCATGATCTTGGATAATGGCGACCAAGTATTCCTATGGCTCGGTGCCAAATGCTCTGAAGTGGAGATAAAACTGGCTTACAAGTCTGCACAGGTAAAAAATATTTACATAAAATCGTATATTTAACTAGCCTTCTGGTACTAGGTTCTCACAAAATACCCTTTCTACAATTTGACTAAAACTGTGACTATAAAAAAATATTAATTTAATATTTTCTCCATTACCAAGGTATACATCCAACACATGAAGTCAATGCAGCCCGACAACCCGCGCAAACTCTTCCTGACGCTGAAGAACAAAGAGTCGCGACGGTTCACCAAGTGCTTCCATGGCTGGGGCGAGCACAAGAGGCCCCCAGAGTAAACCACATAGATCTGCATTTGCCAATGACTAGTAACCATTAGATGCCTATACCTAGTTTTCTATGAGTGATTATTAGTTACTAAGTGAAATTAAGGCACACTTTTTTAATAAAAAGACATGAGATACGTTCCTTATATCACACGGAACTCCATTTAGTCCCCGCATGCATTGATTATGTTTATAATGTCATTAAAATCATCAGTTTATCGTAAACATCGAAACAGTATTGAATTAGCTTGTAAGTTTGTATAATGGTATTCTTGACACTACTGAAGCTATTTTGATGAAATATTAGTTTTTAAACACATTTTACAGACATGTTGATAATTGACTGAGTATTACATGTTGAATTTAATTAACGAATATTTAGTATCATACTACATTATGTGCTTCCAGATAAAGATATTGTATGGAGTATAGTTTTGATACAAATTCTACCACTGCTCAAATCTAAATCAGGTTTTTCTTTCTTGTAAGTTCAATATCTTCCTTTTTTTCGTATTTTCTATTTATTTATGAGTAGCAATAAATACTTTAGTCTCTCTATCCCCAACTATATCCTATAATTGTCTCTCTATTCCCAAATACACCCTATAATTATGTTGCAGTGATAGAATATGTTGCGGTTTGTCAAAAATGAAAGACTGAATCATGCCATTATCTCATTTATTTGAACATTTTATTTGAACATTCATTTATAAAATATTAAGCACAAGTGTGATGAGATTACACAAAAAGATTATTGCTACATTTGTGAGAGTAACTTTTGACTAGATTAGCAGGGATTGCCTTGTGTGTTACTCCTGTGACAAATGAAATATGCATTTTATTCACAATGCATTTAATGATGACATGATTTATTTTGATGTATCTTGATTGATTTAGCTGTATATAGTATGCTGTTTTATATCTTACAATCATATTATGATAACAAAGTGTACTTATGTAAATCATGTAAATAAGAGATTTTTGTAATATAATAAAATCCATAAATTAATACAAAATTCCTAAGTATTGTGTACAATGCTATTTTGATGTTGAGCACAAAATTTTAATGTTTTTGTAACAATCCTTATAATAAAAATATAACAACGAATGTGAGTCTTACTATATTAAACCCGCATGAAGCATTTTAATATCTGAAACATAAAAAATTACATTTGTAAAATCATAACAGGAAAGAATATTTAAATTTACTTAATATTATAATTAGGGTTAGGTACAGTTTGTCTGGTTAAAATAGTTAGTTTTTACAGAAACTGAAGCTATGAGGAAAAGGATGTTGGTACCTGAATTGCTTTTTAGTCATCATCATCGTCGTCATCAGACGGTACAAACAGTTCATTCTCTTCTAGGAAATTGGCTATGTTTTTACTAATAGCTGCTCCTATAAGCAAGCCTGGCACTACAGCCATTATTATACCCAGAAGTCCACCCGGAGACTTCTCTGGCTCGGGCAGTATGGCACCAGTCGGGGAAGTCGTAGCGGTCCTCCTTTGAATTGCGTTTTTATGTCTCGTCAGACTTCTAGATTGCGCCACCAATCGGGATAACCCAAAAATTGCCATTTTGTTCACAATTAAATGCGTTGAGTGTTTTTTTACTAGATTATTTTTAGCCAGCTACAGTACCTACTCTTTTGACAGTGACATTTATAAATTTATTGACAACACAATTAATGACGTAAGCAGTGTTGATATCGTAAAAATCTGAGCTGCCGTATGGTGCTGTCTGGTTATCCGGGGAAATAAATACGGCAATTTGCCGTATTTATTAAAAAAATATCTATTCTGCATTTATTTCTTATCCGTAGAAAAAAAAAAGAAAAGAGGTTTCTATTACTTTAGATTCATGTTTATCAAATGTGTACTTTTCCGTGCTTCCCATTTTGTCGCACATGTCGCGTGACACCTAAACTTGGTACATTACCCTTGATTTTGAATCAGTTGTTGATATTTTGAACGTCATTTTAAATTTTGGCAGTTCATGGTAGTTTCCAAGTTAGTTAGTGACAACATTGACAAAAAGTTATCTCTAATTTACTGTGGCGCAGTGCATTATTGATCGAAGGTGGCGCACAGCTTCTTCGCACAGTGACAGATATTTGGGTTTTATTTTTTTTTTTTTTTTTTTTTTTTTTTTTTTTGTTTTGGCTTCGCACGGTTTGTGCATTAGCCAATGTCATGTTTTTTAGTTTGAAGAGACAAAGTTAGGGAAACGAAAATATTATTAGTATTAATTAGATCGGAATTTAGGAAAGGACGGATATAAGATCAGTAAAAAAAAGGAAAAAGGAGGAATCAAAGGAGTGAATAATGAGCAAATTACTATGACGAATATTTACAACTTAATATTATTTAAGGTAATGAATGAGACTATACATTTATATACAGGAAAGCTTTGTGTACAAAGTAAGGAAAGTATTGAGGTAGGAAAATGAATACGAAGGGACAAGAGGTTACTAAGAAAAGAAGAACGGTCATATAAGGGACAGGAGAAAAAAATATGATTTAAGTCGCCTACGTCTGTGCCACACGAGCAAATGGGGTCGTCGATGATATGAAGTTTGGCAAGATGGGCTGGGGAGCAAACATGACCCAGTCTCATCCGTATAAGAACGGAGGTCTCCATCTTGCCAAACTTTGCCCTGCCAAACCACGGTTTTTCCGGAATGTCGGGTTGAATGAGTGAAAAATAACGGCCCTTTGATTTGCTTCCGATATCCCAGGCCACCCTCCAGGTGTCCCGGAGAAAAGTCTTTGGTAATATCACAAGGTCTATACTAAAATTCTGATATGGAACTAAGTCCCCACACTGCACCGCATCACCGGCGATTGTATCTGCCACTTCATTGCCGTGGATTCCAGCATGGGCCGGGATCCACGCAAATTGTAGTGACGCACCTTCAGAAATGGTTCTGAACGCAAATTCCCTTATTAAATAGATTATAGGATGCTGCGATTTGTGTTCGAAAGGGGATTTATTGATGGCTAGAAGAGCACTTTGAGAATCAGTGAAAATTATAGTTTTCTTGAGCTTTAGAACCCGAATATATTCAATAGCTTTTAAAATGCCAAAACATTCCCCCGTAAAAACAGAAGTCTCCGGAGGCAATTTTATTTTTTGTACGATGTTGTATTGAGAATGGTAAGTTCCTATCCCAACACAACCCGTCGGAGAACGCTTGGCAGCATCCGTAAATATGTGATGGTACTCTATGTGTTCAGCCAAAAAATGATTAAAACTTAAATTGCAGTCGGGACCTGATTTACTTACACAGTATTTAATGGTGGGGCTGAATTGTAAACTCTCGTAACTACTGCTAAATAGGGGAAGTTTATTGGAACGGTGAATAGGAGAAGAAAGAGAAAGGAATTTTTTATAGCTTTCAACTAAACAAGGAGCACGTTTATGGGACCAGTAATCTGAAGATTCAATCTGCAACACTAAAGAGTCCAGTTTAGGAACGAGAGGGTGAGTTGAGAACTGAAGAATCCGGAACAAATATTTGTCAGATAGGAATTGTCTTCTAAGGTATAAAGGAGCTTCGCCGCATTCAACTTGGAGTGCATTAATGGGACTAGACTTTATGGCTCCAGAAATAATGCGTAATGCTTTAGACTGGATGCGATCCAACTTTTTAAAAGCCATAACACTACCAGGTTCTAGAACGAACAATCCATAATCCAGAGTGCTTCTGATGATTGCATTGTAAATAAGTTTCAAAGAAAATGGATGTGCACCCCACCACACACCAGAGAGGCATCTAAGCATGTTAAGGTGATTTTCACATTTGTTTACAATATAATCACAATGAGGAACACTACTTAATTTACAATCTAGTATTATACCTAGATATTTGAAATTATCTTTAACTGGAATAGGTATTTCCCTATAAAATATGTTTATTAGGGGAATATTTCTCTTCCGGGTGAACAAAACAGCTGCGCTTTTAGACGTGGATAAATCCAAACCATTCAGATGTAACCATGACTCCAAAGTAGATAAAGCAGAATTGATAGCATAGCTAGCTTGTTCAACAGATTGGCTTGAAGAATATAATACTAAATCATCGGCATATTGAAGAACCTTAACATGATTAGCTAAGGATGAGTCTAAATCAAAAGTGTAAATATTGTATAAGAGGGGACTGAGCACAGAACCCTGCGGGAGACCTCTCCATACAAGATGAGATACCTCATGATCTCCTATTATCATAATAACAGAGCGTTCAGTCAGGATTTTAATAATGAAATTCGACAAATTCACTGGAACTTGTAAGGCTTTTAATTTATTATGTAAAACTGATAATACAACATTATCATAAGCTGCATTAATATCAAGAAAAACTGCAACGGTGGAATGGTTATTAGAGAAGGATAGCCGAATATCGGATGTTAAAATACTTAAACAGTCAGTTGTACTTTTACCTTTTCTAAAGCCATATTGTGAATCTGCCAAAAGACCCTTACTTTCAACATACCATTCAAGACGATTTTTTATTAGGTGTTCCGCTAATTTCATCAGAATTGAAGACAAAACTATGGGACGGTATGAAGAAGCATCAGACGGAGTTTTATTTGGTTTTAGGAATGGCAACACCATTTGACGTTTCCATTCGTCAGGGATGTTTCCTGTGTACATAATAGAATTAATAAGCTCTAAATAGTAACTGAGGACGGCATCATTTAAATTAGCGAAAAAGGAATACGGGATGCCATCAAAGCCTGGTGCAGAATCCTTAGTTTTATGGATAACACCCTTTAATTCAGTGAGAGTGAATGGGAGATCTAACGTCGTATGAGTGTCTTGGATACTGGATACAAGAGGCAGGTTAAGGTTAATAGCCTCAGGAACCCAAGGTGGAGCTAATTTATCTAAAAATTCGTTGGCTAAAGAATCCGGAATAGGAGAAGGGTTTTTATAAATGGACCTAAATCTACGAATATTGCGCCAGACAATCGTAGGGTGAGTATTCGGTGAAATTGATGTGCAAAAGTTACGCCAAGATTCAAATTTTTTCTTCTTAAAAAGTTTATAAGTTTCGTTAATTATGTTAGTAACGATTTCAAAATTACTATCAGACATATCGAGGTTATAATTGTATTCAGCCTCTTTACGGTTGTGAACCATTTCTGTGCATTCAGAGTCCCACCACGGAGGCGAGGGAATTGTATTAATATTGTTATTTTTTACAGGAAAAACTTCATCTGCTGCTGAAATTAAAATTAACGCTAAAGCTTCCGCACAACTATTTTCATTGCCATCAGAAATAACAGGCAAGGAGCAAAGCTTGCTGTCAACAATGTTTCTAAATTTGTCCCAGTCATTATTATTTCTATTAGGTAGCTTATGTTTTAATGTTGATCTCCTTAATGGTGTGTTTGGTTTGGAAAGAGGATAAGAAATAACTATTGGAAAATGATCACTACCATAAGTAGAGGATAGAGTTTGCCAAGTTAATGATGAGGCTAAGTTTGGAGAACAGATAGAAAGGTCAATTGCACTTTGGTTCTGATTGGGATCTGAACGACGAGTGACAGCTCCTGTGTTCAAGATGCATAAGTTATGTAAGTCCAATATATCTAATAATTCATCGCCATAACAATTAGAAGTTGAACAACCCCATGATTGATGATGGCAATTAAAGTCCCCTAATATTAAGAATGGCTTTGGAAGAGATGAAAAGAGACTATTAATCTCTTGAAGAACAGAAGAAGAAGGGTGAGGAATGTAAATAGAAACAAGACAAGTATTATGCACTTTAATAGCTACAATTGAAATTTCCTCCCTATGAGGAGGTAATGTAATGACAGAGAAAGGTATAGTATTCTTGATAAGTATAGCTACTCCACCATACCCATCAGATCTATCCTCTCTAATGGTTAAATAACCATTAATTTTAAAAATATGGTTAGATTTGAGCCAAGTCTCTGCTAAGGCAAAGACAAATGGCTCATATTTGTTTAAAAGATGTATAACATCACTCTTTTTGTTTACTAGACTGCGGCAGTTCCACTGGATTATTTTGGATGTGTTGTCCATTATGAAGGGATTGAGATACATTGAAAGAAGGGGCAGCGTTGGACGGTGAAATGTTAAATTGAGAAAGAAGATTGTGTAATGCAGTAAGAAAATCATTTATAGAAAACGTTGTGTCATTTTTTTCATTATTATGATTATTAGAAAAAGCACAACCATTTGATGGTTGGGGAATGTTGAAATCTTTAATAATGGCATTGTGAGCCTCTTTATTATATCCTTGTACAGATTTGGGAGGGGAACGTGGTTTGAGAAAGATCGTCTTTTTATAGCTACTTGAAGCAGGTATTTTATTAGGAGAAGAGATGGATGGAGTATCTGCAAAGTTTTTGGAAGGAGAAGATGAAAGTGTATCAGCATACGATTTAGTAACAAGGGGATAAACTTTTGCTGCTTCAGCATAGGATACTGAGCTTTGTGCCATGTATGTTTTTATTAATATTTGTCTAGAAAACTCTGGGCAAGACTTATTAGTAGCATAGTGATATCCAGAGCAAAGGCAGCAAGATGCACTTTCTTGTTCTCTTTCACAACTGTCCCCAGTGTGTCCTTGGCCACATTTATAACAACGAGGTTTAGACCTGCACTGAATTTTTGTGTGACCGAAACGACAGCAATTGAAACATTGTACAGTAGGGAAAATATATAATTCTACAGGTAATGCATTATAGCACATAAAAACTCTTTTTGGTAGAACCTGACCATCAAATGTGACAACTATGGTTTGGGATGGTTTCCAAATGGTAGAACCATCAACAATGGTTTTAAAATTAAGGCGTCTGATTTTTAAAATTGGACCGCAACCAATTGGTACTGTTATGTTATCAATAATATCCTCCGGAGACCAATCTGCAGGAACGCCACGTACTAAACCCATTCTGGTAACATTAAAAGTAGGTATAAAAGCTTTTAATTATAGGTTTCTAGACTATTATGGGTAATAAAAGAGTTTGCGTCCAGGAAAGTCGAAAAGGAAAGGGAAATTTTATTGCGCCCAATTTTTTTGACGCTACCATTAACTATGTTTTGGAAGGCATTGTGTTTAAGGAACTTGCCAAATGTGATTGGGTGCAGTGTCGTTCCATCATCTGGTGAAATTAAGTTTTTTTGTACATGAATGACAAAAGGCGCGCTGTCAGTTTTGTCATAAGTTTTACGACCTATCTGAGTAGGAACAACTGAGGGTGGAGCAGGAATATCGGGTACTTTGTTAATAGGTTCGTTAGTCATTATAGTAGTTGTTGAGCTGTTAGGTTCTGATGCAGTAAGTTCTGGTGTAAAATCCGTGCAACCGCAACCCGAAGACACGGTACCATGGCTTTTGCGGGTACGGCGACGCTTATTGCAGTGCTTACAAATATGAACACGGCTTCTTTTTAAATTACGAGCCGATGCCGACCCATCGGTATCCATGCCCGATTCGTTCGATGCTATAGTGACGAAATTACTTGCCGGGGGAACGGAGTCCCCCGGGTCAGGCGGGTCTTTCATTTTCCCGCGCAGAAATAAAAATAAAAAACTTACCACTACCGAAGAAACTATACAAACTAAAGATAAATTACAAGAAAACTAAGACAGAATACTAAAACTACGGTTATACTGATCTTATATTACAACGTTTTAAATTTTTCAATTTTATCTTTAAAAGGACGCGTCCGCCAAGTTTGAGGTTTCCCGCGCTTTTTCCCGGGTTTTATTTTCATCTCATTCATTACACTAGTGAAAAAAACGTTTCGTTTCACCTATAGTCAATTGCCGTATTTTGTGATACGCCAATGACAGGCATGCCGTATTCCGTATTATCTGGAAAAATATCGTGGATTGTTTTATAATACGGCAATTGCCGTATCAATAACAACGCTAGACGTAAGTCCATGGAATTACGTCACTCCACTCGCCACAGTTGCAATTAATGGTCGTTTCTCCCTGACTCCCGGACTGACAGAGCACCGAAGTATGGACGTTCTTCGGGGTACAAAATTATAATTTTAGTTGACTTGTCATTTTATGGAAAAAAGCTGTAAGGTTGACTAAATAAGGTTTGGTGGTTTTCTGGAATACTCCCGATCATCTTCCAGTCAGTTCAATGAATGGTTGACATGCCTCAGTGGAAGCTAAAGTGATGACTACCCACTGCTCAGAGTAATAACTAAAGTACTCTGAGACCCACTGCCTAAATTCCCATCTACTACAACAGCACAGATCACTATATACTAGTGTGATTTTGTTGACTTTTTTAACTTAAATCGAACGCGTTCAACATTTGCTTCTTATTTGTTGCTAGAGTAAAATATTAAAATAAGAATAATTCACATTTTATAATGAATTCCAAAATGATAAATTTTTATATATTATTCGAATATTCTGTAGAAACCTTAGAAGACATAAAAAAATGCAAGTTTGCTTGTATTTTATTCTGATTCTGATATTTATTTTGTAGCTACCTATACTCTTTATTATATTAAAATATTATAGTCTAGCAACACATCACACTGTAAAATGTCAACTTGATCTGAAACGAAATGAACAAAAATTTTAACATAATTTATTTATATTTAACGAAAACTGTGTTTCCTTGGAAAAAATGAATGTGACGTTAATCAGTTTAGAAGCTTTAATTTGTAAGTATTTTTTGTATGGTATTTCCAGTGTTTTCTAACTATTTACTAAATAATGAGAATGTATTTGTTGTTCGTGTGCTTAGTAAAAGCTACACATGAACATCTGCCATGTCCGGATGCTGCGGCGTTAGAGGCGTTTTGCGCGGTGATGCGGGACTCTGCGGAGGGTCCACAGCTGGCGGCGCAAGCCCTGGCAGCCCGCATTCACACTCCGAATGCTCGCGAAGCTCTACTCGCTCTCTCAATGCTAGATCGTTGCATGCGACGTTGTGATGCCGGTTTCCACGCCGAAGTCGGTAAATTCCGCTTCCTCAATGAAATGATAAAGTTAGTTTCACCTAAGTATTTTGCTGATCGAACTTCCCCTGAAGTGCGGACTAGGGTAAGAACACTTTTATTATAAAACTTTACTTCTTAATTGTTTTGTTGCAAAAACAGGATACCTATGATTTTATTGATGTAGAAATACACTAAGAGCAGTGAGGAGGATTAGTCTAATAGCTTTTACAGTAATTCATGACCCACAATGCATTCATTGTTTTAAAACTTTAAATATTGTTACATCATGATGGAATGTTAAAACATCATGTAATTCTTTAAACCGTTGGCATTTTAAGTCAGTTTAAGTAACTATTGTTTGTCCTCATTCAAATGTTCACTGATAAGTTAATTAACTATGTTTTTTTTCCTCTAAACTTTTTAATTGTATACTTTTTTTGTAGGTACTACAACTTCTTCATGCTTGGTCAATTGAATATCCAAAAGAATCCAAATTTAAAGTAGCTTATGACATGCTTAAGAATCAGGGGGTAGTGAAGGAGACTCCGCCTCCGTTACCTCCTGAAGATGCCGTGCCTCTTCGGAGCAGGTCCAAGAATGCCATATTTGAAGATGAGGAAAAGTCTAAGTTGTTACAAAAGTTACTACAAAGCAAAAAGCCTGAGGACATCCAGCATGCAAACAGGCTTATCAAAACTATGGTCAGAGAAGTAAGTATATTGATTGGAAATGTAATTTATGCTTTTCCTAAACAAAGGAGTTTTAATATAGGTTACCTTCCTGTAACTGGTCCATTGCAGGATATTAAAAATACAAATTATTGTAGAAAGGTAAATTGTAATTTTATTACTACATGAATTATTGAATGAGAATAAGGGTCAAAGATAAGAAATTTAATAATAACATTATGGATGTAGATCTAATTCTCAACAGGAAATTGTTAAAAGTAGTTTGTATATAAAATTGATAACAACTATTTGAAACTAATTAATAATCAAAATTATATTCCAAAAAATTCTTAAAATTTTCAGAGAGCAGGAAGTACCAGTTTTTTTTACATTTTAAATCTTATTCTTCTTTTGTTAGTACTTATTAATTTCATTACAGGCTACTGTTCACCACCTGTTCTTATAAAGTTTCTGTCTTCCCTATGACATTATTTCCCATTGTATGCCTAATTAGGTTAATTGAACTAATCTTAACTGACCTTACTGCGCGACCTCTGATCATTCACCATTATTAAGGCACTAGAAGTCCTACTGGTTGTTCCAGAGATTAGTGCATTCAAACAAACAAAAAAACAAATTCTTCTTTAAACCTAAACCTTTATTATTAGTATAGATATACATAGTATAAATTAAAGAGATGATTACGGACATGGAACTAGACGTGCCTAGATGGTATTTGATTGTTTTTAGTTGTGTAGAAATGTATAAGGACCAATCCCAAGTCAGGATAAACAAAATGTTGATTAAAATGATCTTGAAATTCGACTTTGCAACTTTTAGAAAAACACGTTGTCAATTTTCTATGTCACGAAGCCGATTCAGTCAGGCAGTCTGTTCGGTGGTCGGCATCCTGTAAGGGGCATGCGCTAAGGTAGCCCGCGAAATTACAATTTTCTTTAGTTTTTTACATTTTGCAGGTCAGGTGAGGTTTTATGTTGATTAAAATATGATTCGCGACCGTAACCAATATGGCTTTACATAATTATAATCATTACCATCAGCAATACAACTCCTTAACACTTTGAGGGACACTAACCGCTCATAGACGTAATAACAATAAAACATCTATTGTGTCTCGTTCAGTGTCCTTGAATGCGTTAAGTAAGCACAATCGTCTAATGTCATGATTTCATGAAATAGTCATTCAATGCGATTATATGAACTTAGAGGTAGGGTAGGTGGTATTGATCATTTTTATAATTCTATAAATAAATAAACATTTGATACGGCCGCAAATCATATTTAGATCAACATACAACATGATACTGACCTGCAAATTGCAAAAAACGTAAGAAAATTTGAATTTCGCGGGCTACCTTGACGCTTTCGCCTTGAGGCGAAATATGTCTTCTATAATCAACGAATATTCAGAAGAGTGTATGCAAGGAGGTCTTGAGCAAGAAGTGTATACAGCCTAGCTTATGCGACGCAGCTTATCATTCTCTTACCAAAACGTATCCTAACTCAACCACGTTCGTTCTCAGGAAGAGCGTCGAAACGAAGAAAGTAGTCGTCGTGCCCAAGAAGTTGGCAACGCGTTAGACAGCGCGATGCTCCTGCGCGAACTGCTCGCTAACGCTGAAGACGCGTCCCCGGAGGAAGAACAGCTTATTCATGAACTACACGTGTCCTGTGGAGGTCTAAGACTAGCGCTCCAACGCCTGGCCTCCGCGGAGACGCAGTACGACAGTCTCAGTGAGTGGACCGGTTTGTTGCACCCAATCATTATCACGGTGATGTGCGTAGTGTTTGTTTATTTGTCATTGCTTTCATTCTTTATTTGTTATTTTATTTTAAAGTCCTTTTACAGCTATTTCACCTCTGATTTATCTCTGCATCACTGTCAAAATGTGATCAGTGATCTTTATTCTCGTAACAATAAGGTTGCTGCTGTCAGAGGCACATAAAATACCTGTAAAAGGACTGTAGTTTCAATTTTATAAGCTGTCTTTGTAGTTTTGTAAATGCAAATGTAATTTTTTGTACTTAACTATGTCCTCGAATCACGAACATTAAGCAAAGAAGTGTAGTTGCTTTGCTTCGTATAGAAATAGTTACAACGCCACATGAGCGAATTTGGAACACATAACAATAATAATTCCATGTTAATTTTCTTTCTGAGCTTATAGGACACACCCAAGACGTTGTCTATATGTCGCAGATAACATAACCGCTAGTTGTTTTACAAAACAGCTCCGTTATGTAAAACAGCTGAACAAAGTTCAGCTGGATTGCCATTGCGTTACGACTGCCCGCGTTTAGCGTAATGCAGAATGGCTTATCTGTCAGTCACAATAAGCGTTCGGTGGTTTCTAATGTCGAATAGGTCGCAGTAATTAGGCTAGGCTGCCCTGATCAATTGGTTTAGGTTAGAACTGTGAATAACTACGCGCGAGCGCGGTGCCGCGCAGGGTTTGTCGAGCGCTACTTCCAAGGTGGTCGCAGTATTTAGGACTGACTTTCGTAAAACTTTGAGAGCTTTATATTATTATTAATCACTATTTTTACTGCTAAACAATGACTAATGTCGTGTGTGGGCTGTGTCGTTCTATGGCCTGACGAATATTCTCGTCAATTAGATATAAAATAATCAAAAAATTACAGGTAACACAAAGTGACATAATGCGTTTCAAACCGCGGAGCTAAGCAACGTTAAAACGTTTCTATTTTCAAAGGGCAGACCGGAATCACAATTTTCACTTGAGTTAGGGTAATTTTCACTCACATTACTCGTTTTATTTATTTCTGTTTCGGACGCCATTATTTAATTTCCCGCTGTTTTACATAACTTCTTATCGTTGACCCGCTGCATTGATAAATGCAAAACTTTTATGCAATTCTGCATGTCAAACTTCAGTAATTATGAAAAATCGCTAAAAGTTGTTCAGCTGTTTTACATAACGGAGATGTTTTACATAACGGAGCTGTTTTACATAACGGAGCTGTTTTGTAAAACAACTAGCAGTTATGTAAAACAGCGAATTCGACCATCCATCTGTGATATATACAATTCCGCCCATGGGCATGTGACCGCCCGTGATTTTCTGAATATTTGCATGGTTTCGGTCGGCCAGGGTACGTTAACAGTACGAGAGCGGTTAACACTCATAAGCTTTTAGAATTAATGAAGAGAGTCCAAATCGACCCAATAACATCGGAGATACGGCAAAAAAAGGTAAAGCAAAAACACAAACAACGGGCACAAGTTATCTAAAAAAAAATAATTGAATAACATGAAAAATATTACAGATAGAAACCAGACCTTTTAAAGTTAATTTTCGATAATTTTTCATAAATATTCGGGCGTCACATGTCGATGGGCGGCATTGCATAAAGCACCAATACTGTATTGGCTGCTAGTATTTCAGCTGCGCACGCGCACGTTTCGCTTGCGTAACCACGTGCGTATCTGAAATACTAGGAGCCAGTTAAGAGTATTAGTTAAGTATATTAATATACGTGTAACTCGGGGCCGGAGCTCCTTGTTACATCCAGGTAAGCTGCCTACTGATACGTGTAATGGCCTTATCTAGAAAAGCACTAAGACTCAAACCTATAATTAATCACATGGTGTTAAGACTCCAACTGACCATTTAATTGACTCAAGTTAATTAACTGGTTGGACAGTCTTATCAATTATCAGGTGATAAGACTGCTGGTTTCCTGTTTTACCATTCAAACTATTCACATACCTAGTTGCTACCGAAATTTTGTTACTCATAGCATAACATCACGCCTGTAATCGGAGAGAGGTTAGGCAGAGGTCCACCTATAGTACACTCACATTTCGCCGGTTATGTTTACTCCCCATGTACCAAGGGGCGACCCTATTGCCATCAACCGGGCAGAAATGCGGACTACGGGCTGCTACTGAGAAATTCCGAATATAAAAACCCAATAACACTCTACCCGACCCGGGAATCGAACCCAGGACCTTGCTCAATTACTCAACGAGGCAGTTAATTATCAGACGGGTTTATTTTATGCTATACTAATCCAGATGAACACAGATAGTGCATGTCATTTGTATGTGCTGATAAGCTTAACACCTGAGTAGTCGCTGTTATCTCGAAGCTCTGTTGTATGAGAGATTATCTGTTCCTTGATACTGTGGCTACCTATTCCGCTGGATGTGTTCTATGTTGAAACATAGAGCACAACTGAATAATGAACAAAACTGGTGTTGGTGAAACATGTCTGGCGAGATGTAGGTGAGCCTACTAAACGGATGGATTTTTGATTGAGATGGGCAGTAAGCTCAGGTACCTTAACCATTGTCGCTACAAGAAAATGGTGTTAGGAGACTGACCTTTACTTTTTTAAGATATTTTGAACGGCATTCACAGATTTTGAAAAATTTGTAGTAACTTTTTTTGTTACCAATCGATCAGGTTTCTTATAAGGACCTTTTCAAATTGTGAATGCAGATCAAGATGTCAACCTTTTTTTTTTTTTTTTTTGGTTGGGGAATCATCAAATGACTCCTCCCGCTCTGGGCGGAGCGAGAGGGAGTGTCAGACTTTTACTGACTAAAACCCACCCGTGTTCCTTCCGTTGCCTATGTGCTGGGGTCGCGATATCCCTTTCAGTCAAGAGAAAGTCTTAAGAGACTGTCCTTAACTTTTTTAAAGATTTCGATCTGCATTCACAGATTTTGAAAAAAATGTACAGTCAGCAAGAAAATGGGCAGTTGTCACAAAAACTTTTTTTGATGCCAATCGATCCTGTTTCTTATAAGGATCAAAACACTCTTCTGGACCAACTGAGCTTTGAGTACTAGAAAATTCAGAAATCGCAAAAAACTTTTCCCATACATTTCATAGGAAATGTGACTCCAACTTACTATTTTACGATGATAGATTGGCCGAAACTAAACTAAAACAAATTGAACTTTAAATTTCGAACGAATAGAGAACAAAATTTTGAACCTTTGTTACTTTTGAAAAAACTATTTACGGTAGTTTGTTTTTTTGGAATTTCTGTCTTTTGTAGTTATAAATAATTTGAGGTAATTTTTAGAGTTCCGTACCTCAAAAGGAAAATACAAAACCCTTTCCCCGGCACTTCGTTGTCCGTCCATCAGTCTCTCACGACACTTTTTCTCAGGAACGCGTGGAGGTATCAAGTTGAAATAACATCAAATACGTAGGTCTGTGAACCCTTAAGTTTAAAAAAAATCAAGCTTCTAAGTCAACGCAATAAAAAATACGGCCATTTATACGACATACTTATTTTGATACTCGCAAATAAATCAAAACCTACAGGGTACTTCCTGCTAACCTAGAATGATGAAATTAGGCAAGAAGCAAGGTCTCATAACACAAGTAAAGGGAAAAGGCCGAAAATCGGTAATTTGTAGTTTTACCACACAAAATTATTTACAAACTTACACTTGCAGAGAATTGACCGTAACGTATATCGATGTATGGAAGAACATGTTTTTCAACTACAATGTTACAAATTTGTTTTTGAGATAAATTCATCCCAACTACGGAATCCTTCATTGTGCGTGGTCCGACACGCACTTGGCTGGTTTTTTTCTCAGAACGTCGGACATCACAAGCAACAAACTATCTTGTTCGTAGAGTAAATAAAATTATAACACGTGTTCGTTCGAAGTTAATATTTTTTGTTTCTGTTTGGCTAGTCTGTCTATCATAATAAAGTATGTTGGAGTTTTCTTTCTTACGAAATGTATGGGAAAAGTTTTGCGATTTCTGACTTTTCTAGTACTCAAACCTCAGTTGATCTAGTAGAGTTTTTTGATCCTTATAAGAAACAGGATCGATTGGCATCAAAAAAAGTTTTTATGAAAACTGCCCATTTTCTTGCTAACTGTAATTTTTTTTCAAAATTGTGAATGCAGATCAAAATGTCTCAAAAAGTTAAGGACAATCTCATAAGACCGTTTTCTTCTAGCGACAACGGTTAAGGTAGCTGTCCTTACTGCCCCATCAAAAAATATCCACCCTGTATATAACGAAATTAAAAGGAAAACTATCAGAGCGAAGTAGGCTGTAAAGGTTAACGAGTAATAATCAACCAATTTAAATTTGCGGTTTGAAAAACATGATCTCCCATTGGATACATTCCGTTTGGGACAACATGTTTTTCAACCACAATGTTAAGTTTGTTCTTGTGATAAATTCATCCCAACTACGGAACCCTTCATTGTGCGTGGTCCGACACGCACTTGACCGGTTTTTTTTTAAGTGGGCTTATCTCCTTTCGACACAAGCCATATAACTTGTTCCTGGATATGATTAAATAAAAGATTAGGCCTGTCAACATGATTGGTAGCAACTAGGGCTGGCAACCTAGGGTGCACCGGACACGTACGGTAGGGCGCACGGCACTGGTAATAAAACCAGTATCAGATGCGTTTCTTATTCTTTTGAAAGTCCGTACTACGCTAGGCCAGCTCAAGGTGGAAGTGTCAGTGACCTGTGGCCTACTGTATATTAAAGGATCGCGCACTTGGTTGGCTAGTGGGCCGTTGCGACCAAGTGCGCGAGATCCCTCAAGTACCTATTATCAATCATGGAGGCTCAAATGCATCCTTAGTTATCGCTTATCTCTAAAGTCCAAGAGTGAACACTTTCATTGCTCTTATTATGGCTTCTTCTTTTCGATTCAATTTTGTGGGGCATAATTTTAAGTACAAGACTACTGTTAAGTCTTTATATAAACAACCGCGGCTTCGCCCGTGTGGGTGGTGTCGGGAAATATCCCACATAAATGTACTACCTGGATTAAAAGTGCCCTATGCGTTATTCCAGGCTATTTATAAACTGTGTGCCAAATGTCATTCAAATCCGTTCAGCCGTTTATGCGCCAATCCGGAACATACATCCAGACAAACGGACAAAATAAACTATATTTTAGGCATCTGACTCTCGATCCCACTCCTCGTTTCAATTACTTTTATAAAAAATATTCAATGTAGAATATTGACTTAGTTACTATATTTGATTAAATGTATATTTATGTACGTATCCTAACTTAATATTATAAATGCGAAAGTAAGTTTGTTTGTTACGCTTTCACGCTAAAACGGCTGAAGGGATTTGGAAGAAATTTGGCACATGGGTAGACCATGACCTGAATTGGGACATAGGATACTTTTTATCCCGATATTCCCACGGGATCCAGACTTATGCGGGTGAAACCACGGGGCGCAGCTACTAAATAATACTTTTCAAATAACTTGAGCCCAGAGGGGATGGCCACGCGCGCATATTATGGCGACTTTCTTGTTACGTGAAATAACTAGGCGAACGTTATAGATTACTAGACAGTAGTCACTCCTTTCCGTGTTTTTCACTGTCTTTTCGCTTTACTTTGAATAATTCAAGGCGGAATTTGAGGATACGAAAATCAACATTTTCCTAGAGAAAAATGCCTACGAAATTATGATGCTGTATTACTGTATTTATTTATTACCGTCTTAGACTAAGGTGACCTCCGAACGAATAGGTACCGTATAATCTATGCGAATAGTATACCAGATTCTTATAGTTTCCGGCACTACAGGGCTTCTGCATATTACAGACAAAGAACCAATATCATTCACCGCGAAAGCTAACTGCACCCAAGATCATTGCCATTTCTTATAGTCGGGGACAAAGAAAACTCCAACTATTGTGCGTGTAAACTGTGTATATTGGTCATGAACATGAAATAACGGAGAACTAAGATTAAAACATAAATAAACGGCTCGCGAGGCGCAACGGTACGATCGCCGAGCGCGTGCGCTGTTGTTGGGTGTTTAAAACTGACCGGCATAGCGGCGCGGGGCCGCGGGCGACATGGATAGTGTTGTGCCGGCCGTAAGTATATACGTAACCCGGCCGGCACACGACGAACTCTGGAATTGCAGCGAGTCGACTATAATAGGGGCCGCGCTATATTCTTTTAAATCTTAATAATTTACCTTTTTATTTGCACGTTCTAGATGACATTCTACAAGCCAGCGACGTTCTAGATGAAGTCTTCATGAAATATGACGCATATGCTGAATCTACAAAGGAAAAGAAGAAGAAAAGTAATGCCAAAGGAACAAGCTCGGAACAAGGCCAGGCGTCCAGTAGTGGCAGTTTACTGGACTTCGCGGGAAATGTGGGGAAGGGAGACGATGCCGCGAATAAAAGTACTCGAACTAAAAATACAGTTATCGATGAACTTGGTGATATATTCTCAACTGGAAGCGAATCAAATATTGTGGAGCCATTGAAACCTGTTAGTTTGATGCCTAGTGGTAAGATATATATTTTTTTGCAAACATGCTGTCCCATCGCTGGAAACGGCAAAAAATATTTTACCCAACATATCTATTTCTTATTTGCAGAAGACGTGGATCTTTTAGGAGATAAACCAAATAAAGCGGAAGGGTGGAATGAACTGGATTCACTCGGCGATCAACTTATAAAGCAGTCATTACCTGATCACATGAAACGTCTCGAAAGTTTTAATGGGTACGTAATACTTAGCTAAATATACATTTGATAGGAACACATAATTTATAAAGTAAATTGAGGAACAACATGTCATACTTTTTGTTTCAGTAAAACGCCAAAGAAAATACCAATGAACGCGTTGACGTCACCCAAACACGAGCTTCCTTTGTCGACAAACGGTGGCGCCCTATTTGACCTTGACTTCTTTACCAAAAAGCCAGAAGAACAGCCCAAACCGACTACTGAGCCGTCTAAACTAGCGAACAAGCCTTCCCCACCGGACGATCTCATCGTAGATATTACAGACGGACCCAGCACTTCACACGTAAACCTTAGCACTGCGACTGACTCTCCTATAGAAAACATATTGGACTTAAGTATATCATTAGACGACGCCAAATGTAAGAAGACATCTCCAACAGAAAGTGTTGAATCTAATTCTACCGAAGAAAAGAGAGAGAAGACTAAAAGTGAAGTGAAGCCATTGACGGACATAGCTGTGTCTCTGTCTAACGTAACATCGGGAAATGTTCCTCCCATGACGATATTTGAAGAAGAAAACGGTCTTACAGTAGTGTTACACTTTTGTAAAGACAAACCAAGGCCTGATGTCAACGTGATCGTAATATCGACGACGAACAAAAATAAGAAACCTATCCTAGATTTTAGGTTTCAGGCTGTGGTTCCTAAGGTACGTTTTATAGTATATTTTTGTCAATAACAAAAACTATTGTTTTTATTATTGACAAAAACCATTAACCATTTTTTTTATTTGATCGAATATTCCTATTACCAACTAAAATCCAGTGCAATAGGGATATTGACTGGGGTAAAAATAAAACTATTTAGTCCGTCAGTCAGATAATAAAAAAAAATTAGGCATGTATTTTTTGCTCATCATACTAATAAAAAAATGATTTAGATAAAACGCATTAAAGTTGGGGAGTGGGGCCTCGCTACGTCACAAGTCCGTATAAAATCTACGGGAGCGATGTGCTACATTTTAACTCAATGTATTGCCGTAATCTTTTTATTACGTAAAAAAAGAAGAAATACGTGTCCAATATTTTTTAATAATCTATGTACGATGGCATTTTTTTTGTCAACATCCCTATTATAGATTAGTAGTTCATCTCTAACTCGTCTTGTGTTGTCCTTGTCTTACGTACTTAGGTCGACGCAGCATGTATTTTACTTTCAAACATCTCTGCTCTGTTGGTCATCATCTCAGAATTTACTTCCTTACTATCTATAGTAATCTATACCATCCGCAAGGCAATTGCGTTGTACACTAAAACATTCATTGCGTAATTTACGCTGTCATCGTCAAGCTGACGAATTTTTAAAACAATTTTTCAGCAAAGCAATTTCCTTTAAAATCCTTGGGTTTATAGAACTTTTTTAGGGTGTGTTAGAGGTTCTATAGTAAATGAAATTAAATGTTCATTCAATACAATTAATTTATTCATGAAGTTACTATAACTAAAACTAAACACGGTTTAGAAACAATGACTAAGATTAGGATAATATAAAATGATGCGAATGACGCGAGGCGCGGTTAGTAACCGACCGCGGTGACATATGTATCATATTTGATTGCTGAATTCGAACTGTCTCTGAACTCACAGACGGGCGACGTCTTAAGTACTTCAGTTAGCAGGTTAAAAAAAAAAATGCGTTTATTCAAGTAAAATTATGATTTAGATTAATTTACAATGGAGGAAAATTAAATTCTAACTGTAATGTAGACCTGCCTGATCTAGGTTTATGAAAAACCTGTGTTTCAGGCAGGTTGTGTGCGACATGTATGATACAAAGGCTCAAACTAAAAGTAACAAAACCACTACTTATCATTGTTCTTTATTTTTCAGTGTTGCAAAGTCCGTCTGCTAACGCCATCAGGCACAACTCTACCGCAATACAACCCGTTCCTGCCGCCACCGGCCATCACACAGGTGATGTTGATCGGCCGGCCGACGCCAGCGCCGCCCGTCTGTCTGCGCTTCGTCATCTCCTACACGTGTGACAACGACGACACATGCTCCGAGATCGGGGATGTCAAAGAACTGCCACTAGATAATGTTTAGCGTTCACAGGAACTCGATAATTAATTAAAATTATATAGTAACCGTATGTTAATACGGCACATCGGGCTTTGTTGAACCTCATCTCTCTGTGCGACAGTGAAATAAAATGAAACGTATATCTGTAAGTAGATCTTCTAAGACACTTTTACAAGTTAATTTGGTCAATATTTTAAAACTTGATGGCCGAAACAAACTCGGAGGTCATGGTCTCTTTCATGGCCTGCGCAGACTGGCGGACGGGATGGCAGAGGATTTTAAATTTATCAATTGAATTTAATACTTATCCAATCGAAATAAGATATATATTTGAATCCTCGGTGATTGAGCTTGGAGCATCGCAGCGCAGTTTTCTGTCGATCACCGATCATTGAAATATACCTTATTTCGATTGGATAAGTATTAAATTCAATTGATAAATTTAAAATCCTCTGCCGTCCCGTCCGCCAGTCTGCGCAGGCCTTTAGAGTCCAAATGTTATATATTATTAAGATGTGTGCGGCTAACAATGCAGGTCCATTTCGCTAGCTCCGCCAAGCTCGATGCGTCATACTTACGTTCGGGTGCGTACTTATTATCGCTCGCTGAATGCTTACTTATTATTTACCGTGTTAAAAGCTTCTGTGACGGTGAAATGTATTAAAATTCGATTCGCAAAAGCATCAGTAAATACGAGCGAAAGAAAATACTTTGTTTTAGGGACTGAGTGAGATATGTAATATTTTATTATTATTGTGTAATTGAACGTATAATTGTGTCTAGTCGAGATTTTTATAACTGAATTATAATTATGGGAAAGAAATGCATTTATTTAACATTCCAATATTAATTCTTATGACTGTTTGAACTTATTAGGTGTCATGCATTTTTTTAAAGTTGTGATTATATAAAAAAAGAAATCATGAGAAATTTCGTAAACATAGCAGTGTTTACTTTGTAAGATGTGTAATTAGCACAGTATTATATTAGTATAATATGTATATTAATGAGCGGTTGAAGACGTACTTACTGTGAACTTTGTGTTGCAACTGTATGTACAATTATTAGGATAATATTTATGTTCATGCACCCCATATACAGTGCAACATACCTATGGAATAAATATGATTTATTTGATTCTCAAAACAATTATGTAAAATGTTTATTTACATTTCGTTAGCTTGGTTATACGTAAACTAAGCTTCAATGTGTATCATAGACTAATTATTTTTTGTGATCGGCACTAATCTCGTATTTATTAAAAAAAATAACTGCATTTATAAATAGTTTTTTATTTATATAAAATTATTAATTACAGTTTATAACAATTCATTTACATAGTAAATGCATCGAACACTTATGCGGTGTGGTGTAGTAACGTAAAGCCCAACAAGCATGACTTATTCTTTGTAGTTTTTACATAAACAAATATTATTATGTGGGCATCGATTTCCATTCTACTAAATGGAAATGTCGGAATTTTATAATTTCCTTTGCATACCAAGCACTATCCTGGAGTCTGCATTTTCCTTATTGACTATGAATAATGTCATTACAATAACTTTGGCGACCTTATAGATCGTTCGACAGCTATGGGCTGTCGAACGATCTGTAAGGCCTGTTGTCCACCTGCCGGGGTTGCGGGTTTGTCCGAAAGGGATATCGCGGCCCCGGCACACAGGCAACGGAAGGAACACGGGTGGGTTTTAGTCAGTAAAAGTCTGACACACCCTCCGCCCAGAGCGGGAGAAGTAATTTGATACTTTCCCACCGCCAAAAAAAGAAAAAGCCTGTTGTCCACACACATTTTTCTTGTCGTGAAAACGTACTGTGATGTGTAGGCACATTCTTCAGTGTTGTATGGATCACTATTGAAGCTTGTTGAGAGACACAGCAGCACTACGGCAAGGCGCCGTCGCCGTATGCGCGTATACAAGCTCACACGATTAATTTACGGTGCGGTTAGGCACGCCGTAACATGAATAAACCGTGCCGTGTACAACAGGTCTAACTCTACCAGTTAATCTAAAGAAGCCATCAGTCAAATAGTAAGCACTATTTGACTGATGGCTTCTTTAGATAGCTTAAATTATACTTTTTTTATAACGGCAGTCAAATGTATGGAGTCTCGCTGTGTATGGCAGATCTGTATAAAATATTTTAACTACAATATATATATCTAAACTTATCTAATCACGTGACCTCGCATAAGACATACGAGACAGCTTTTTGTTAGCAAAACGGACCAACCGGAGCTAATATTTACAAATATACAAATGCTAATGACGTTATTACCTAAATAACTTCATATAAAAAGAACGTAGAGTTGATAGTCGTCATTCTATTGATCTCTTTGGAAAACTTATATGTAAAGAAGTCAATGGCACAAAATTATGCACTTTCTATCTCCATTTTGCGCCCATAAACCTAATATAAAAAAGCCGTGAACTAACGACATACAAAAAGAACAATGTACAATATTCTTAATATTACTATACGTAGTTATTCTAGACGGCTTGATCTCTGAAGGCGAGTGCGGTGATCGCTTTCTGATGTCCACAGTATTCTCTCTCCAGCGTACCCTTCTCGACATCCCACAGACGCGCGTAACTGTCCGAAGAACCTGGAGAGAAAAGAAAACGTCTTTACATCAGAGAAAATTGCCACTGTTAAAAACACGACGTTTATTTTAACGTTTGCAATATAAAGTGTATCTGTTGCATATTTTTTGTATTGCAAGATAATTATCTTTACATAGTATAAAATGAAGTCGCTTCCTCTGTCTGTGCGCT
This sequence comes from Agrochola macilenta, assembly GCA_916701695.1. Taxonomy (NCBI): domain Eukaryota; kingdom Metazoa; phylum Arthropoda; class Insecta; order Lepidoptera; family Noctuidae; genus Agrochola; species Agrochola macilenta. The sequence goes on from OU753562.1 coordinate 16,444,291, forward strand.
TAGATCTTTTAAACTTCTCAACGGATTTTAATGCAGTTTTCAGCAATAGATAGTGATTCAAGAGGATGGTTTATATGTATAATACGAGTACATCCCCGTGCCGTGCAAAGCCGGGGCGGGTGGCTAGTATTATAATAGAGGCATATGCTGTGACGAATAGGGTCAGATAATGTCTTGATGATCATCACGAAGCCGAAGTTATTTAATAGTTAACTATTTCTTTAATCATAAAAACAGCGCAATGCTGGACTAATTGAAATAAGCCTTTTTTTTTTGGACAACATTGAATTCACACAACGTTGCGCAACCGAATTTATTCACACAACGTTGCGCAACCGAATTTCCGTCGCGTAATTTCCGCTCTTATGGTGTGTCATATGCCGAATACGTCGGAACGTAAAATCAGCCGCGGAACTTCGGTCGCGTACCTTCGGCATAGTGTGCTTAGACACTGAGAGGCAAACACAAGGTATAAAAATGTCAACTTACCAGTGAAAAGGTACCGTGAGTCGATGCTAAAGGCAGCGTCCCACACCCAACGTTGCGTGTCATTGCGCAGCTCCCGAAGCAGCGACCAGTCGCTCGTGCGCCACACCTTAGCCGAACAGTCGCCAGATGTCGTCACGAGCATGCTGGAGGGATAATAGCAATGTCTTATAATCAATCCAGCCTCATGGAAAGACGTTTTGAAAAAGCTGAAAGAGATCCTAAGAACGTAACACGCGGAGACGATTGATGATGATGATGATGAATGTTGAGGAGAGAGACCAAAGAAAAGATGGACGATATTATAACGAAAAATTTTAATTTCGGAAGTGCCGCGTCTTTGGTTTTGAATTTTCTTTTTTTGCTACCAACTTAGATTCAAATTATTTTTCACTTGGTAGTGTTTTTTTTTTGTAAGTCGATTGGGTTTTTAACTAAAACGTTTATATTTTTCAGTTTTTAGTTGTGGTACCTACCCCACACAAATAACAGTGACAGGAACTTATCATATCATCCATAAAGACTAAGTGACAAAAATAACGAAATCAAAAACTATCCAAGCAAAATTAATAAAATTTATACAGGACCACCTCGAGAGCATACCCTTTCAAAAAAAAAAGAATTTTCAAAATCGGTCCACAATTGGCGGAGAAATCGGTGGACATACATACATTAAAAAAAAAAACATACATACGCTACGAACATAGAACCTCCTCCTTTTTGGAAGTCGAATAAACTTATTTTTCTTTCTTTCTTTTATACTCTGACGGCTGACGGGACAGAATGAAAGAGAACGCATTTTTTTGTGCCGACCAAGTAGCAAGAGACAGGGCAGCCAAAAACATACTCACGTGGAATCAAGGCTGAATTTGCACCTAAGCGCATACTTAGTATGTGCAACAATGTGTTTGAGCGGCACGGGGTGCGGGGCGGCGCCGCCTAACGACCACACGTAGCAGTTGCCTTTGTTGTTCACCGCCGCCATCATTTTTCCTTCCGGGTCGATGGCTATGTCCTGGATCGACGCTTCAGCTTCGGGTATCTATAGAAATAGTAACAACTTTTGAAGACGAACAGCTATCTTGTATATATAATTACGCAACACATTTTCGTAAACGATTACGACTAATCTATTTCATTTTGACAGTTCAACAACATTCATTGCGTTATTTACGTTGTTGAACAGATTTTTTTTTCGGACTTATGAAGCAATGGATCAATCTGTTTCAAAACGATTGAGATTCTGATTGATCATTTATTACGCAATTAGGATACAGGAGAAAATTTGGGATGAGAGACTTTTCAAAATTTGCAATTTCGAAGTCGCAATTATGACTTTAGCGCTATCATATTCATAAAGTATTTTTTTTTATTACATATAACATTTATGGGTACTAATTATTTGTATACTTAGAATAGCTTTAGCATGCCCCCATTTCCGGCGCACATGGTGGTCCTGCTGAAAGGAGCGTGACTACATTTACTGGTTCTACATTTCCGTACTACATTTTTTGGTTTGGTTTATAGTTTTTCTGATATGGAATCCAACAGTAACAGTTTTTTGAAGTTTCTTATAGTCAGAATTCTTTCTGAAAATTGTTGGCAGATAGACTATAATACTATTACTTACCGACCTTTTCTTCGCTAAGGAGACTTACCAACTGTTCATTTTGATCTGTCCGGAGGTCCCACATGTGTATGTTGCCGCTCTGATCCCCGACCATGATCTGAGTCTGGTCAGGATGAAGCATCACCGCGTTAACTGGCGCCTGCACTTGAAATATTTTCGTGCAACGGAACTGTGGCGCCGCCCTGCACAAAATATTTTTATCTTACAAAGAAAATGTAATTTTTATTGGTTTGAGAGTTATTCAGCTACTTGAAGTGGATTAAAAGATAGGTGGACCAAGAATGCTTCCTTGAAGGATACCATATCATGATATAGCCCTTTATTTATCAATAAAGATGATAATAATTATGAAGGCCAGCTATAACAGCTAACAAGCTACAGCTCATATGATTTAGAACAAGTTTAGTTCATTATTCAGAATGGTGTAAAAGTATTATGAAATAGGGAAGTGTCAAATGCTTTAGCAAGATCCAAGATTTTGGATAAGTGAAAGATATTCTTTTATAGCTCTTTCTGGATATGAACACAATGGTAATAGTTGAAAATGGTGGTGCATTTCGTACCCAAAAATTAAAGTGCCGGAAAGGAAAATTATTTTCTTACTAGCTTTACCCGCCCCGACTTTGCACCGGTAGCACCACCCTAACCTTACCTACCTTACCTACCCTACCTACCTTACATACCCTACCTACCTTACCTACCCTACGTACCTTACATACCTTACCTACCTTACCTTACCTTACCTACCCTACCCTACCCTACCTACCTTACCTACCCTATCTACCTTACCTACCCTATCTACCTTACCTACCCTACCTACCTTGCCTACCCTACCTACCCTAATTTTCTCACCGTTTAAACCTTCCCTGGACTATGACAAACATTTCAAAACCAAAATCGGCCCAGCCGTTCTCGAGTTTTAGGAGACAAACGAACAGCAATTGATTTTTATATATATAGATGGGAAATAACATCTTGAACATACTCGTATAAAATAATATTATAAAGAGAAAAGATTTGATTTTTTGTATGTTTGTTTGTTACGATTTCACGTCTAAACGGCTGAAGCCACGGGTGGAAGCTAGTTTTTTAATATATAAATATAACAACGAAAGTCTACAATTAACCCCCAGCTGCTATTTGATTTTGAAAGTACCAAAAAAAATTGTTTTGCTAATAAATTTTTAACATTCGTTTAAAGACGCAAACAGTTATTGATTCGCTGAATTTCAGTTCTAAAACTGTTACCCCATGGTAGAAATGGACATGAGCGTTAGATAAACTCTAAAGTATGATATCTTCTTATTCTTCTTCGTGTCGCTACAGCGTACGACAGTATTTCAAATCTTGTTGGCCCAAAACTTTGCCACTTTCACGGCGTCGCCATCGTCCACTGCAATAACGACAAAAAGATTGAGGGAAATGTTTTTATTATTATTAACCGATTTCTTAAAAAAGAAGCCAGTCGTGGTTGTTTTGTTCGAGAATACCTCGGGAAAACTGAAGATTGGCAAGAACAACTTTGAGGGGAGGCTAACAGAAGAATTCAGCTGGGCTGGGCAGCGTTTAGGAAGCTTCGTAGAGTCTTCTCGTCACGTATTCCACAGCACCTAAAGACTAAGGTCTTAAATCAGTGCATCCTGCCTGTTATGACTTACGGAGCGGCAACTTAGACACTCACGGTATGGCTGATCCATAAATTCCAGCTCGCTCAGCGAGCAATGGGCTATGCTTGGAATCTCTCTGAGGGATAGAATTCGTAACGAATTCAGAAGTGATCCGGCAGAGAACCAGAGTAGTCGACATAACTTACAGAATAAGCAAGCTGAAGTGGCCCGGCCATATTAGCCGTAGAACCGATGACCGTTGGGGTAGTCGTATTTTTGTCATATTCGCGATCTCCACACCGCGAATCGGCAAACGTATGGTAGGGCGCTCTCAGGCTATGTGGAGCGACGATCCTCGCAGGGCGGCTGGTAGCAGCTGGATGAGAGTTGCCGAGAATCGAGCTGAATGACGTGCCATTAGAGAAGCTTATGACCAGCAGTGGATTGCTGTAGGCTAATGATGACAATATATCTGCCAAAAACACTCAATCGAGAGAACCGCTGTGTCAATGGTCATGTACTCGAAACATTTCAAGCCAAAGTATGATTTTTTGTGGTTAACGGAAGGGTTAATTATATACTCTTGTTGTAAATGTTGAGGATGTTGTTTTCCATAAGAAAACAATTTATTTTTTCTGGACAGCACTTTAATTTTTGGGTACAAAATGTTTGAAACCTGAATTCCTTTAAAACAATGTTGTGAATTAGTAAAAAGTACCTTTTACCTTGGGTCCCATATCCTGGCTGTCGAGTCTTCACCACCAGTATACATCCACTGGTCATTTTTCTAAAAGAATATTAACTCATCACTATTTTCCTTCTATGGTATGACTAGAAAAGAAAATCTATGACTTTCGAGGTTAAATGTCAGATTAATCTCAACTATATTTGTTACTTTTACTCACTTGAAAGCCAACTCGGGAAACATTCTTTGTGATGCCCTCAAAGTTGACAACAGGATCAGGGTTAGCACTGGCCAGGTCGTACATGCGAATGTGTTGATACCCGCATGCTGCCACCATCTGACCTGTCGGAGATATCTCCAGCCCATTCACTTGCTGGAAATACAATTCACAATTGAAGGAACTGAAAGAAAAGGGCATTGGGCAAAAATGTACGGGGCTCCAAATGTCTGGGTCAAAATGTTCACCATTTACGAGACCTGTCACTGAATGTGTAGTCTATTTAATAAGAAGTAACTTTTACTAAGACTTTCCACTGACAAATATTTTCTAATAATTTCCTTCCTTTCCTATGGATTTTAACAAATTAGGTATCATTATTTTAATCCAGCCTTGCCTAAAATAATTCCTTTGTTATTAATTGTTTCGAAAAATTTAGATTTAGATACTTAATAAAAAAAATATATAGAGTAGGTAATAAAGTACTTGTATTTAAAACCATGTAATCAAGCTTTACTTTTTGCATAGCGCTACAAAGGCAACGTGGTATCCCAGCTCTTAGCACTTTAAAGAAGGAAGTAATTAAGTAAATAGTTTACAAATCATACAGAATCAGGGTGTTGCATAGTGCGCAGACAGACGCCGCTGTGTGCCTGCCACAGTTTGATTGTGTGGTCGTAGCCACCTGTCACCAGCGCCACCGCCGACCCGCCGCCGCCACTGCCATCCCCCGACATTCCTACACTAACCACACACTCCTTATTAAGAAATAATACTATACGACTGTGTAAATTAGTACCTTAACCTCAAATACCTTTTCGTTCAATTCCCAATACAGTCACGAGCTTAATATGTGTATTCCTCAATTCGATGATAGAACTATAATTTGTTACAACCGGTATATGAAGTGATAATTCACAGATTTTGCTGGTATTTGTTGTTTATTTATTTATTTCAGAACTAAAAAAACAGATGCATGCAAACATAGTTTGACAGCTCACGAGTGACAGATGACAGACTGTTCAGTGCTGCCAGATGTGGCGTGGCGCGCTCCAAGTCGCTAAAGTGGTGGCTTTAGGCTACTAATTTTTTTTTCAAAAAATTAGCCTAATTTCACCGAATTATAAATCTGAGGCCATACCATGACGTGGTAAAGCTATTATTATTCCATTGTGAAAAATAAATAATGCTATTCGTCCTGTATAGCTCCATCTCTCTTACTGGAACAAATAAAGCTAACACGTCATAGTCCTGTCCCTGATACTAGAAAAACTTCCGATTGCAAATTTTAACGGGAAAAATGCCCGAAAATATAAATGAACCACTTTAAACCTCTAAAAAGATCTGGATTTTTTCACATTCGTCTTTGTACCGGTAGGCGGCCCGGTTTACCTATAGGTTAACCAAACACCCATTAAACCTTCTTTTTTGTTCGGCTACTACCGGTTAATTGTTATATTTTCCGCGTTTTCCCATTTTGATATCACAGGACTACAACCTAACAACTACACACTCAAATCACAAGAAAATCCTCTCAAAGTATGCAAAAAAAAATATTATAATTGACTAGCTGTCCCCCGCGGTTTGACCCGCATATGTCTCGATCCCGTAGGGGTAACCGGATAAAAATTATTATGTCCTAACACAGGTCTACCTATCTGTCAAATTTCATCCAAATCCGTTCAGCCGAATTAGCGTGAAAGCGTAACAAAAATACAATCTCACTTTCGCATTTATAATATTATTAGTTAGGATTTGTAGATTTGACAAAATCTACCATTTCTGTGTGTTTGAATGCAATACCACAATTTTTTAACTTAAACGAAATTCCGAAGGATTCCGTGAATGTGTCCTGATAAAAACTTTTCATTCGTTAAACATTCTTTGACATTTCTTTAATTTCCCTCTGATTGACGTTAAAAAAGGTGATGTTCCGTTAAATGAATTTTATTATTGGACATTTTCATGGTTCCTCCGATAATCTGGATGGGGCCTAAAATAGACTATTTTTTTTCTGAGATAGCCTAATTAGCGCCCTTTCACTTATTCTAAAAATTGGTCGTCCCGACACCCTTCCAAGTAGCTTTTAAATGGCGACACTTGTCACCATTTGGAATAGAAAAGTAAAACAGTCTGTTTTACTTTTGTACTACTAGGTATATACGGGGTGTCAGGGACATCGACGCGAAGCCGGTTACCATCGATTCAGTTCATGATTCTGAACCCCCCTGCGTGAAAATTTTTCGTCGGTTATTAAAAAATAAAAAAACCTCCATACATTTTGACCGCATAGGTATTGCACTTTTCTATGAAACAGCTGATTTTTTTTTAATAACCGACGATAAATTTCAACCCTGTGGGGTTCAGAATCATGTACTGAATCCATGGTAGCCGGCTTCGCGTCGATGTTCCTACCACCCTGTATGTTAAAACCTATTGAAGTATGCGACTGAAAAACTTGTATCTATGGTCAAGAATTTTTTTTATTAAAAAAAACATTATCTTTACTTTGTTTGACATAGTGCACGTTACACACTATACAGCTTGGCAAAAAAAGTTTGGAAAAAATGAGGGCGCCACTATCGCACTTTGGTCACTTCTAATGGAAAATTTGTAAAAGAATTTATATAAATATGTAAAAACATGCTTGTGCGTTGTGGGTGACTCAAAACCATAAAACACTTGTCGGCAAAGTAGTGCCATCATCATAGGTCTGCATTACATAAGTAAAATATTTAGTTCCGAATGTCACCACGTCAGACTCTTTTAAGTTTACCTATACTTAGTTCAAGCTGGCAATATTTTATTTTATTATAAACTGTGAAACAAAACTGCACAGAAACAGACAAAAACCATTAGAGAAATTAAGTGACAAAGACTGACTGAATCCATCCCAAAATTATTGTTTTAACAAAAAATACATATAACTAATAAGCTTTGTATGAGTATCGTGGCGTGGTATCGACTGACGCTATGAAATTATGACGTAGTTGACATCAATTAACTAGAGCATGGCTATGATTGGTTCGCTTGGTTGTAATACTTTTATTTTCGCATCGGACTGTAATCACTAATCAGCTATTTATTGATTAGTTATTTACCTTTAAAAAACCCTTAGTTAATCATTGTATCGAACCTACTATGCAAGTCTCCTTTTACCCTGGACCTGTTTTAAAATAGACCAAAGCGTTTCAGATTCACATAAATTTGTCTTAGTACCGATAACGATAGAAACGCCTTAGGTAACCTTTTGATAAACAAATTACGGACTTAGTTGTTTTGCACACAAAACAATCACTTTATGCAATTTAAAGTGGATGGAGGCCTCAATAATAATATGCCTACATCCTACATGTCACGCCGACGTGGCACATCCTAGGCTCGACCATCCTTTGCCACGAGGTATCACGTGCATCAATTTTCTCGACTTGCACTTAGTTGACATTGGTAAATCTCAAGGCAGGTATACAGAAATAGGTGTATGAAGAAACAACCTAGAAGAGGAAGAGAATGAAAAGACAAATTGAAAAATAGAATATTTTATATGAAATTACTTTATTGAACATGTAAAATCCGTATTGACATGAGGAATGCTAATTCTCATTTACAAAATAACACAAATGTAAAATTTGAGAGACAAATCACATCGAAAACCTACCTATTAACTAACTAAAAATACAACATACACATCAATTTCCTAAGTGGGATCTTAGCTTAGAGTTTGGTACCATTATCATCAGCATTGAAATTTACAATGAGAAGAGGTAGGTTTGATTAACAATAAGCCGCCACAAACGTTCATGAAATAGTCTCTAATTTTACATGTTGGTATAGTTTGACCAAAACTTCTATGTCCAAAATTAATGCACACAACTTATCAATACACAGTAAATTAAAAATATGGTATATTCAAATCAAAGCACAGCTTCAACATAAATATGTTATGTTAAACAGCAAATCAGGTAATATTGCAGACATACTAGTTTTGATGAAACCAGTTGAGGTACACATCTTAAAGTGAGCATCCAGTAGTCACAGCGAACTTAACGAGGGAGGGCTAACTGTACAATTCCCCGGTGTATACATGCTAACACTTAAACATTATTTTTTTTTGAGGCTTAGAAACCTAGACCCTAGCCAGCGGCAGAACTTTCCAAACTCTGCAATGCTCTTACATACATTTATCATTACTATTAATACTACAAAACATAAGTAGTAGATAAACAACACATTGAACATCAACAAATTTCATGTGCAGACCAAAATTATTGTTATATTACATCAGAAACAAGAGCCAAAAATTATTAAATTCAACTCAGTAAAATATTAATAAAAAATTGTGAAATGTCATACAGACTTTGGAAAGTCAGTCCCATTTTACTTTGTAATAAATTAAGTCCAAGTAAATTATTCAATATGAACAGTAATGTCGTATGTGTTGGGAGATCATTCGCTTTCCTCCTCCTCTTCCTCTCCATCCTCATCTTCAGACTCTTCCTTCTTTTTCTTGGATTTCTATAATAAAATTTATAAGTTAGCATTTGTCATAATAAACAAACGTTTGTGTAGCATGAGTACGGCGACGCGATACTTACAGCTGGCGCCGCTTTCTTGCCCTTCTTCCCTCGCTTCTGTGCCTTTTTGCCGCCGCCGCCGCCACCCTCTCCGCCACCTCCGTTGGCGTTGTATGACTCCAGGTCTTTCGCATACTGCTCCTTGGCTTTGGCAGCTTTTTCCTCCCACTCCTGAACAGAAAAAAAAGGATATTAGCTATCAAGTACCTATCAGACAAAGACAATGGAGTTAGGATAACGAACTTCTACGTACAGTCTTGTCCTTCATTGACTTCCAAATCTCGCCTCCCTTTTTAGCTATGTCTGTAACTTTCATGCCCGGATTCTCAGACTTGATCGATTCTCTCGCGCTGTTCAGCCACAGCATATAAGCTGACATAGGACGCTTAGGCTTGTCCGTCATTTTTACTTTTTTCCTGCAAGCAAACAAAGAAAATTATGGTAAATTATCAAGAAAATGCATGGCAACAGGTTATGCGGGCCACGCTTTGAAGAATTTGATAGGTAACTAGCCTTCACACTGCTTATATGGCACAGTAGGGCGGCGTTTTGGCGGGAAACACGCTTACGCGTCTTTTAGATGAAAAAATATATTTTCCGGTATTGATTTAACAAAGATCCAAGTTATTATGATCAAAATTGCTATTAAAAGTCCTAATACCATACAATTACTAACAAAAATAGTTATCTCCCCATATAACGAGTTCACTGTCCTAGGCTTGGGTCGAAAGAGCCATTTTGTTTTCACGGATTGTGTTGAAAATACGCAATAACTAAAGATGACCTAATTACAGAATAATCCGATGACTATTTACCTAAAACTTATGGAAGAACTGTTCCTGTCGCTTGATAGTAAAGATCCGAGAAATTAATTATTGAAATAAGGCGTCCTTCCATACCCACGCGTACTAAGGAAAGTACGGCGATGCCTATAGCCATGTTTGAATGCGAATTCCAACGTGGAATGAAAATTATTTCAATGAATCCGCCCGTAAGAAACAAGAATACACATATTAAAACACTTTGCTTTGATTGGAAAAATAATTCTACTCACCTGATGGCAAAAATTTTGAAATTATTTTTGAACTGGTGCACAACCAAACTATAGACGTAGAGACCCAGAAGAAAATGTATGGAGCTCGAAGCAAATGTTCCCAGAGCAAGCTAGCTTGGGGTCGACTCGCGTCGGTACAAAAGCGACATCTATGTCGAACGTGATTGGCCAGTGGATACGAGTCTACCAACAGCACGGCGATTACAAGGCATCGTGTACTACGTATATCCGTGACGTATCGATTGCGTTGGTCATATAAATTTAAACCTTATCACTGACAGTTAAGGTTGCTTTTCCATTTAACCTATCGGTCTAGAACATTTGCTTCAGAAATTTATTTCGTCGTATTCTGTTGAAATTACGTATAGAAATGGGTAAATTTTTGCATTTTAAGATCAGAAAACTTGCAATAAGTATTTATCTCAACAACTTTATATATAGTTACAAAAGAAGTATATCAAAAAATGACCCAGTCCACTCAACACAAGACTCCTATCGAAATGTACTCGCGCCCTATTTTAAATGCCGCCAACGTTAATTTCGAAAACGTAAAAAGCGCGGTAAACGTTAGCGGGAAAGGGACGCCAATAAAACATAGCGCTTGAATGGCAGCACGTTTGTTTACGATTTGATATTTCGTGGGAACTCGAGAAATAGTTTTTATTTTCAAAGAAATAAGGGTGTTGTGTCCTTAGTTCTTAAGGTCATACACCTAAAATACATTCTTGAACAAGATATTATTGAACTTTGAATAACGCATTAGGAAGATAGGCTGTCACAATATTGCTTTTTTTAATCATTTCTAAGCTCAATTATTAGGTACCTACTTACTTAATTATACCCAAATAAATTGGGTAAGTACAAACAATTATAACGAAAAATGGAGAGGATATTTGCAGAATTATGGTACTTACATATAGGTACCTACCCCTACTCAAAGCTACATCTCAATGGGCTACATAACATACCCACGAGAATTAGGGACTTCTTACAGTACCTGCATACCTGTATTTACTTACATAATGATTACCTGCCTACCTTTCTACAATCAAGTGTGTTAATTACTGACTTACAAAATTATGAACCGCAGATGGATGTACCCATGGGATGTACCTACCTTCAACATAATTAAGTACCTAGGTAGTAGGTAGGTACCTACCCTGGATATGGTGTATGGTAAACGGTAAACCATAGCAGACATAAATACCAGACCTTAGACTAGTCCTTTGAAGGTTGCAAGGATTTAGGTGTAGATAACAAAACAACTACCTAAGTAGGTACCTATCATGTCATGGCATCATACATTCATAATAAATAGTTCTAGATCATAATTTTAGTGGTCGGTCTGTACGTTAGTTAGTTAGGAGTTTATGAGGAAGGAAGTTACTGAGTACTAACTTGTTTACAGTAATTTATGATGTCAATTTTAATTAGTATTGCAATTTACCTTTGGAATCTAATTAAATGGTTATACTGCAAAGAAAAAAAATCGTCTACTATAAAAGTAAAACTTACTTATGTAGGTATACCTAGTTCTTAATGAAATTAAATTTGGGTACCAGGTGTTATCCCGCCAGGTAGTCCAATAGGCATTACCTACTACCTGAGTAGGTATCTAATTTATAGGTTCTTCCATAGAAATATAAATAACAGTAATAACTTAATAACTTCTTTCTTATATCTATGGGTTCTTCACTCCGTACTCATACTTAGTTACTTAACGAATTCACTCTGTCGTAGTACATTGCTGATCGAAGGCGTCTGCTCCCACCAAGTGTAACCTATATTGCAACAATGTAAGGAACAGGCCAGGTAATTGATTTAACTGAGCATACTTAAGTACTAAGTAGGTGTTGCTGTTGCTGTGTAGGTACCGGATCTCGAGCTCTTAAACTGTTATAGGCAAGCAGTCGTATGAAACTATTATAGGCACATGCTGTTCTCATACTGGGTAGATTGGCTTGGTGAAAAGATTAGCCAGCCAGTGAGCTAACCATCTAGTAAGCAGCCCCATGTCTGCCTAAATTACACAGCTACGTAGGCGTTGGCTAGAGTAGGCCCAGGTACGTACTTACTCCATTTTTCAGGATAACCGAAAAATGGGTGTGATAAGATTATGGTAGCAGGTAATAACGAGATAGCTTACCGTTTTTTTCCTGCTAATTGAGTAAAGGTGCCAGTGAAGACCTTTCTCAAAGCTTGGGAGCCACAATACAATAGTTTGATTCCTAATTTTAAAAGTACGACCTTGTTTCTCACTTCCTCCAAGAACTCAAAGGGCCTTTCCAACGTTGCTGCTTCATTATCACTCGGATTTCGTTCCTGCTTCATTATCTTTCCGAGCCTGAGACTACCTATTCAGATTATTTATGTATTCATCTACGGTCGTAAATGTCGTGTAAAACAATTTGTTCCTTTCAATGCTGCCTCCTAGAAAATAACTAGAACATTTACTGTTATAAAGAAAAGCGTGAAAAAACCACTCTCTGTAGGTGTAATCCGCGAAGAGTTCCTATAGTAGGTACAGTGTCGGGGGCGAGGGGCGAGCATATTAGACAGTACGCTATTTGCCGCCAACCGGGCAAAAATCCAAACTCCGGTCTGCTACTGATGAGAAATTCCGGATGAAAAAACCCAATAACACTTTGCAACTAAGACTAATATGCCTAATTTCCCGAACCAGGGCAGGTACCTACAGTAATTTTAGCGGCCTGGGTCTCTTATAGGGTAGGTTAATTAATATGGAAGTTTGTTATTATATAGGACCTAAAATTCATAAATATTTTACAAATACTAACAGAAGCAGAGCATTTTTAACGCCCCTTTAATACTTCTAGTTTTGTTTTGTTAAACTTAATTGCATCAATTAAGCTAAAGCTCAGTTCTAATGATTAACACCCGGTTTCTGGAATGAAAACCAAGGACGTGTCAAAATTAAAGAAATGTCATGTGTTCTGATTAGTTTTTGATAAATTTAGTCAATCAATCACAGCAGTGATGACATGATGCATTTGACAATTTGTTAGCAATCTTTGTGTTGATTTTCGTGCCAGAAACCGATTGTAAGTTCCATAGAATAACTTAGTTCAACAATTCGTTTCAATAAATACTGCTGGACGAATCTGCCTAAAAAGGACGGAGTTTACATAGCCACCACCTTGGGCTTGCTGGGTTGAGTGACCGCGGAGTTGCCGCAGAGCCAGTCCTTCGCACCGGGTGACGCTACTGCTGTCACCGCTAGGGTATTTGCTTAGTAGGTATGACTTATTTACTTAGATAAAAACGCCACATGGGTTGGTAGGTTATTAGCTTTAACTTATGAGTTCAGCTTTTATCCCTACATATACCATGATCCCTACATAGATGAGTTAGGAAATAAATTGCGGTTTCGAGTGTAGGACATAAGGATGATTTCTGAAAATAGCCTGCATATAACGGTAGGTACCTAACCTAATCAGATTATTTACAAGACAAATTCCGAAACATAGGTTCAATATTACAAATTATAGGTACTTGGTAATAAAAACAAAACACCTAGCTTTGCCGCTTTGCGCCTTGTTTGCGCCTTTCGAAACCGTATTGAATCAGCTAAATATAATAATGGAAGAGCGGAAATAAAGTGTGGCCTCTCTGTTACTCGCGGTTTAATATTCGATACGGATCAGGTTTTACTGGTTTTTGTGACGCCACGCGACGCTTCAACTTGTTTACGCGCTCTGGCGTCGCCGACGGCCATGCGCTGTACATTATAGTATCAATGCATTTTTCCCTTTAGCAGGCATAAATACTTTATTCAGTTAGTTATAAATCTTCCATGTTCGATACCATTTAGATAGGGGACCGCTAATAAAAGTATTAGATACCGTGCGACGAAGAATTCAATAGGTAACCAACCCTATTAATAGACTCATGACATGAGAACTTTTTTTAGGTCCTTGCCATGCATCGTTCTCACGTAGAGACGAGTCGACCGTTACAAGCTCCTTATTCTTAATGCCAATTTTTTCTTTGTTTTTAGGAGCTTCAATACTTGTAATGTTTTTTGTTCATACTACTCATTATAGCTCCAGTTATCATTACCAAATTGATAATATAGGTACCTACATTGCTATCACTTAACAAATATCAGAATCGTAACAAACAAAAATATCGCAAGTTTTCGATAAATTTTTTGCTCGATTGTATTCCAAGCGTAGATTCTAGTCAGATTTCAAAGATTAGTCATCATGAACATTAGAAATGGCGTTGATTTGAGAATACACAATGGTTGCCATGGCCTCATTTAGCTTATTGATTTCCGTTTTACTGTTAGTTACAACCAAGTAGCTCTACTTTTACCTGAGTAGGTACAAAGAGATTACAATAGGTACAAATCTACTCCCTTTAGTTAAATATATGGCCAAATTCCTAAATATTTCATTAGAATAAAATTATACGCGGTACATAGGTAATGCAAGAATGCATTATAGAGGCGGCAACACGTGTTGATATCAAGTTATCATTATGCTGACCGATTAAACGGGCAGGGCACCAACTCAAAGTATGGTTGACCTAAACGACTTGATAAGTTTCGTATTTCAACGTGATAAGCACTTTTGAACGTACCTAGTCAATGCAATTTAGTTTGGTTTTAATAAAAATCTGTCATACTCATAATGCTTCATGATAAAACAATGAGACTCGTTTTAGTTCACTTTGTGTAAAGGTAATACAAATTAGTTTTAGCATTTTCCTCATTTGCATAAGTGGAAATAGAACCGCAATTCAATTAAAATCGAATGAGAATAGATTCATTAGGTATGGATGAATGATACAGACAATTATAAAGTAGCTTGTCTTCCATTATTATTATTATTTTTGACTAGATGGCATAATTTTGATTCAATCAGAAATACAGATGCGCTTTAAATTATTTAGCCATCAGACCCATTATATATTACGATTTTTTTACCCTAACCTACCGCAACGCGCGCCTTTCTCTTCTTCAGAACCACCCTGGTAACACAATAGCAATAGGTCCCTTATGAAAAAAAAAGGGCGACGACGAGCGCGTCGGTTCCTCGTTTCGGCGCATGGTCCATACTTTGGTAACTCAGTAGAGCAAGGCCCTTTTGTTACTTTTTATATGGCGCGTCGGTTAGGGGAACCGTGAACACGATGTTACCGATGTGCCTTTCTTGTTGAAGTAACGGTTGCATTTTTGTTAAGAAATGTACTGAGAATTTGGGTATTGTTTTTATTATACACATTTAAATCTTTTTCATTGTTATTATTCTGTTTAATAGCGATTATGCGTTAAACTTTCTTGAGTCTGAGAAAAAGTTGAACCCAACTGTAGACCATAATTGAACAGAGTTAAGAGTAAGTAAGTGTGTACTTAGTAAAATCTTATACAAGGTTATTTTTATTTCCCATAACGCTAGGGTATGAATGAGACCATATTAAAGAATCAACTGGCATAAGTTTTTGTTTTTTTACTTTTTTCAATGAAAATAATTCGACAGTCACGATTATATAAGTAAATGAAATATAAAAAAATAAAAGAAAATGAATTCAGACTATTTTTGTTCATAAAAAGAAAACATGACAACGTCACATTTTCTTTAAATATAAATGATTGGTTTAAATGAAAATGAATTACTGGTTTAAATGAAAATGAATTACTCGTACTTATCAATGAAACTTAGATACCACACATCGAGAGTCTAGTGGTAAGTTATCCTAAAAAAAACAAAAAAAAATGTAAAATACTTTATATGCTAGTTGATTCATTGACATGGTCTCATTTATACCTTATTAATACCTTAGAGTTACGGGATATCAACATGAACACGTTGTATACTAGCTGCTGCCCGCGGCATCGCCCTCGTGGACCCTAATTCTTTTTCTAAAGTTAAAGTTACTCCTTATAACATCAGCTATTTGCCAATCAAAGTCCCGACAAAATAGGTCCAGCCGTTTCGTAGGTGAGTTGCCACAAACACACACAAAAAAAAAAAAAAAAAAAAAATATGTATATTACTTATGGTATAATAATACTTTCATATGCATTTAGTAAAGAAAGCTGTTATTTTAACATTACAAACAGAGATTTCAAATTTATTAATTTGTACTTGTAGATGTATAGATTATTGCTATGAAGTCAATCATAGGCGCTTCGCATAATATCATTATCATTAACACTACCCGCATATCCCAAAGGACGACTTCATTCTTGTTTGAAAACCAAATTCCTTGGAAAACCATTATCAATAAAAAGAAACGCCAAATAAAAATTTAGTCTTATAATAAAATACGATACACTAACATACAACTAAACTGGGGCTTCCAACGTTCACATATAGGTAATACAAACTTTCAAGACAATTACAAATATTATTATTTACATTAAGTTATCCATCAAGGATTTTATAACACATTGACCACACCACTATTTTGCATCACACTATAACAAGAGAATAAAACAGTTCTAAGCTTAAACTGAATGGGAATATAATACAAATATCACATACATTATGATACCTATGTCTTGAGGAAACTTGAATTACAAAGTTAGGACAGAAATACATGCAAGTTGCGCAAGCGCAGCATAGAGATGTCAGATTCAGTAAATACATGTTTCCTGATATTTCATAAACGTTGAGTTGGATTAGGTAATTACTTAGCGTATGACATGTGTGCATATTAACTTTTTGCATCTCAATAAATGATAATTAAAAATAATGATTGACAAACAAAAAAATGACGTATAAATCAGTTCTTGGGTAAACTTACGCCCGGTTTCAGATAGCCTATTCAGTATCAGTGGCTAGATAGATTGATTGGCTATTGTTTATTTTTCAACCAATCACAAGCATGAGACTTATTACTGACCGGGGTAAATACCCGGTCAGCCTAGCCCCGGTCAGTATTGCTACTGTTACACATACTTCGAACATATGAAGCAATGGATGAGCTCCTTCAAAATCATTCAGATTGTGATTCATAGTTTTCATATTGTTCCGAAATAAACTTTTTATTATTATTATTATTTATAGTGTGTTACGCAGGCTATCAGAAACCAGGTAGAGTAATAAAACAGAGGCTTATTATGTAAGTAAGTTGTGATTTCAATCACTTCCACTTCCGCTCTCGTCGCCAGATCCACCTGAAGACGCTTCGGCTTCTGATGAAGAACTCTTTGCTTTCTCCTTCTTTGTCTCCTTGGTCTAAAAAAATAATAGTGTTAGTGAATACTTGTATGCATAAGTCATCAGTATGTTTTGGAGTTGCTGAAAGTGCTGTGAGAGGTTTTCGCCAATAGTTACAATACGTGCCACTAAAGATGAGACTGACACACCACGTGGTTTGACTTGCGCAGTTGACGATTTATAGGACCGGCGTAATCGGGGCGGCGGAAAGAGCACAGGAGGCGCGATACGGCGTTCGTAAAGCGTATTGTACAAGTGGGATTCAAACAAAACCTACTGCGGCAAAAAAAAAAAAATAAACACATAAACCATTCCTAGTAGCATGCCGAAGTCTGCATTTGAGCCCGGTTGATGGCATTAGGCTCTCCCCTTATGGGACTTACACATAACCGGCGAAATGTGGGTGTACTATAGGTACCTCAGCAAAATCCTTCGGAGAGAACAGGCATGGTATTGTTAAGTTATAAATAAACCACGTTTTTTTCTTCGAAGAAATATGCAGTATTATTATTACTCAGTTTTCGCCATGTCTATATTGTATTATGGTAACAGCGTATACCCATTTAGCAGGCACATTATATTTCTAATAATATTCTAAACAACAACAAAACATTTATCCAAACGGCACGATTCTAGATGCAAATTTGTTTATTGCTTCAACAAATCTATCGGCCTAGCCTTTTCCCAACTATGTTTGGGTCGGCTTCCAGTCTAACCGGATGCAGCGGAATACCAGTATTTTACATAGAGCGACTGCCTATCTGCCCTCCACAACCCAGTAACTGGGTAATACGATACCCCTTAGTAAAGGCTGGTTGTTAGACTTTCGGGCTTCTAACGAGCCGTAATGACTGTCAAAGACCCACGAATGACGATCGTGACCAACGGCTTAACGTGCTTTCCGAGGCACGGAGGAGTCTCGGTATGTAAAGATGTTCACCCATCCACGGACCAACCCCGGCAAGCATAGCTTAACCTGGTGGATCAACCCGTGCGGCCCCTTCCGCTTCAACAATAAGTATTCTTTTATCAAAGCACAATGACGCGTTTATGTAAGCGCCTGCGGCTGATAAAAATCTACACTTACTATTAAGATCACTTGCGCGTGACCACGGCAACACGTGTGTAGTGTAAATGAAAAAATACTACTGCATTTTTGTTACACAATCTTTAAAATACTGGCATACGTTCAATATAGTAAGAGGATTCATCTTGTCGCCATTTTATGACCTAGCTGTCGAAATAACTTTAGTAGCGACGTCAAATTAGCGCGTTGTATTGAATGTGCTGATGACTCATCAATGGTCAAAGTAACCAATATTAAGCGTCGGAGTAGCATAAGAATTATAATTGGAGTTATGAGCGTTACATCATCATATAGAGCCCCGAACATGAGACAAATTTTATGAATCCCGTCTATTTTATGGCACTTTTAGACATTTGATTAAGGAATTTATGAGATGAATACAGAAAGATTTAAAGGACATATTATCTCTATCGTGGACGAAGCGCAAATGAGATTTCAAGTCTCAACTCAAACGGCCATGGTGCTTCTTGCTTTTTTTAGCTTAGCTTAGCTTAGCTATATTAATGAAGAAAAACCTATGGAAAGAAATGAATTTCCTAACAATAAAGCTTACTTCTTTAGTATCCTTCTTCTTCTTCTTATCCTTTTCCTTCTCCTTATCAGAATCAGAAGAGCTATCATCATCTTCAATATACTCTTTACTAGTAAACTTGCCACCGGTTCCAGCGCCTGCATTACTGACAGTTTTCGCCTTCTTGCTAGCAGGGGGCGCTTTAGTCTTCTTCTCGGCCGCCTTACGTTCTTTTTCGGCTAGTTTCTTCTTCTGTTTGAACTCATCTTGAGCACCGCTGTCTTTGTACTTCTTCATGGCAATGGTGTACTCTTCTTTCGATTTGTTCGCCTTCTCTTCCCATTCCTGTGTTGAAAAAATTATATAGTAACGTGCATTTAGGGAAAAACTATAGTTATTTTGTATTTTTTAAGCAGACACTGTAAAATATAGCGTGAATTTCTATTACTTTCATAATGTCGATAGTATGCGCAAAAACACGTTGTTATACCTGACTATTGAAGACGTGTTTGGCTGCAATAGAAATGTTTATTTCCTTTGTGTCTATTATTCAAAGATACATTAGCTACTATTGGAATGATATTGTTTTACAAGTTCATTAGTCGAGCGGATTTTTGTGACTCAGCTCGACTATCAGACTGGCTAACATGTCCACCACAGGCACCACGGTATCAACTATATTATACACACAAAAGCACGTTCTTACACGAATGATGACCACCGAGTCATGTCAATATTCTCTAACTTAATCCGTGTCTCTAATCTCAATTTTAATCACAAGTAGCACTATGAGATAACTTAATTTAACATACTAATATTATAAATTTGAAAGTAACTCTGTCTCTGCCTTATACATTTGCACGCTTTAATGGATTTTGATGGAAACACGGGTAGACAATGACCTGAGTCAGGACATAGGATACTTTGTTATACCGGTGGTACGTTCCTCTGGAATTTCCGGAATTTCCGGCCTCCACACGAGCAAAAGCTAGTTAACATATTATACACAGCATAAGCATGTTTTTACACGCAAGAAGACACCCTTATAATGTCGATATTACTACACAAGCAGTAACTTACAGATTTATCCTTCAGATCTCTCCACAGCTCGCCGCCCTTCTTGGCGACCTCGGTGACCTTGATGCCGGCGTTCTCGTCCATGATACTCTTGCGGTTCTCATTGAGCCACAACATGAAAGCGGTCGCCGGTCGCTTGGGCGCGTTCACGTCTTTCTCGCGTTTCTTGGATTTTTCCTTGCGTTTACGTGGTGCTTCCGACTGTAATGTTAAGAAATTAATTAATAGATTTTTTTATGTAATCATATTTGTGGTATACACGCAGGTCGCCCTTCTTATAGTAAGAGATCACCGCCGTCGAAGACCAGCAACCATACCTTTCAGACTAACACCCAGCAACGCTGTCTGGTGGCCGAAAAAGCTATGCTTGTAGTACTTTTCTGAAGAGCTCTTTCAGAACGCTCTTGTACTTATACTAAGAAATGTTACTTTTTATCATGAGTTCATGACTTCTAGCATCAGCAGGGTAATGTTCTTGTACAAATACCAATAAGACCAACCCCAGCTCAGTTCCTATAATCTGGTTGGATTCAACATTATTTTAATGTCGTAACAGGAGGCATAGATTGTTCACAGTGTCTGGGAGTCAAACCGTCGGCGTCGCTCGAGCTCAGTCTCCTGTCCCTCGCACAGTCTCTGTGCCCCTACGTGTCTCTGTGTGTGTCTCCTGTACGCGTAGCATGACCACCATAGAAACGGGTTTTTTCGACGGAAGTATAGACCTGTCATTTTATCTATTCTTCCATTGACAAAACCCGCTAAACCTGACTGTGATGTGTTCGCGGATGAATGAAAGATCTTGTCAGTATGCCTGAAGTATTATGAGATGACCGTAAGACTGTCGAGTAGTTGTATACTTTTGTTATTGTACTTAAATAATGTATTTAATTGTGTCTTTAAGTAATGTAATTGGCCTTAGCCGTTTTTATGTTGAAATAAATAAATAGTTTACAAAGTAATCTTTACACAACGTTACTTTGGTTTATGTAGTTAATTTTACACTTTATCTGTTACATACACGGTACAATGCAGGGTATTTGTCGGCTCCTGTATTTTCATACATAATATAAGCTAGTGTAACAGGTACTTACAATAGTAATAGCTTTCTTAGGTTTCTTCTCTTTCTTCTTCTCCTTCTTGCCATCGTCATCCGACGCAGCGTCATCGTCTGAACCCGCTGACGACGATGCGTTGGTGTCGTATCTACATAAATGCAATAAAGTTAGTATTAAAAGAAAGGACAAGATTTTGTCAGTAATAAATAATACGGAATAATTACATTTATGGAACATCAGAAAGAATCTCGATATACTACCTCAGGATCATGGTGAGTCAGTTGCGACCCTTTATTTTAGGATTGTGTTTAATGATATTAGATGGAAACACAGAGACAGAGAGAAAAGTAAAGAAAATCATTTTGAACATGAATAAAATTGCTTATGTGCTGTCAATTTCATGAAAAACGTGCAGTTTATCCAGTGCCATCGTGCGATATCGCTGGTCATCACCAGACCTCGCTCGACATGTCTAAAAGTCTTCCATAACACGTGACCAGATATTTATCGCTTATAAAATATGATGCTATACTCTGTATGCGGAGTATAACGCATCAGTCTTCAGTAACACCGCTAGTCTCTCAACAACGAAAACTGGTGACGTAGTTTTGTACTCCTATATAAAACAATAAAGTACTAACTCCTCGGCGACGTCGCTCTCCTTCGCCTTGTCCGGGTTGAAGTCCTCGTCGGTACTCTCGTCGCTGTCCGAGTCTCCCGAGTCTCGTTCCTTGGCCTCGGCCTTCACTCTCTCGAGGTACGCGTCTGGTTCCTTTTCTGTGTCGGAGTCGCCGAAGTCATCGTCGTATAGAGCCTTGTCCTGGAGAAGAAAGTGGACAAATGTTACGTTTATATTTTGTTGCAGAAGATTTATGGAAATGGGCAAAGGTATCGTTATTTTTATATACATTTAGTCCTCGTTGAATGTAAAAGATGTCATTGATCGATAAGGCCACCCATTGTCACACCCTAATACTTATATTTTGTCATTTTTGTGGTGTACGATAAAGAGTATTTTTTTTATCTATCTACAAAAATTATTTTGTTATTCTGCTTTCAATTATGAGCTAATGAACCAGTATCAAATTGCCAATACTAATCAAATTATAATAATACAACATTTTAATCCCATTTTGCAAGACAAAAGTGACCACATCATATCTGCCAATGGAATATCAAAGGCCATAAATAGGAAGTACTATTTCTTCTTAAATTTTAGCTATAGTAAAAAGTAAAAACCATTATTTTCTATTGTATGCTTTGATTTTTTTTTGTGTTCATTTATTATATAAATAAATGATAATTATATAATTTCATTCCTTTAAATGGTGTAAAACTTACATTCTTGCCAGTGTTCTTGACGTGTAGTTTCTTGGATGTGATGTAGTCGAAGAGCTTATCATATTCACCCTTCTCAATACTGCTGAAAGTGTGTACGCTGCCTTGCTTCAGCTCTATCTCGAAATCGAAGGATCTGAAGACATTAATAAAATAAATAAAATAAAATTTATTCAAGTATAAAGTAAAATTATGATTTAGATTAATTACAATCGAAGAAAATTTAATTCTAACTGTAATGTAGACCTGCCTGATCTAGGTTTATGAAAAACCTGTGTTTCAGGCCAAAGATTAATAAATAAGTGGTGAGAATTCTTGTTTGGTTTTTTTTCATTTAATAAGTATTTTTATCCAACAAAATACAATTAATAACAATCATACTAACTAGAATAAAAAATAAATACACTTAATTATCATTTAGAATCCAATAAGAAAAACATAATAGTATTTTTTTAGCAATTGTGTAATAAATATTATATTAATCCTTTTTTAGACCAAAAAAGAAATTTCCTTTATGTCTTACGAGATAGCCCACTGCTTTGTATGAGGGGTGTTCAATAAATAGTGAGAATGAGTAAGACGCAATTATCTTTTATTATATGTTATTTTATTTTTCGACGTAGTCACCTTTCAGGTTTATACACTTTGTATATCTTTTCTCTAATCCTAAAATTCCCTTTCTAAAAAAATCTTCTTCCTGATCCCTTAAAAAATCATTTACGGCGGCGACTACTCCGTCATCATCTTCGAATTTCTGGCTCCTGAGATGTTTCTTTAAGCGCGGAAATAGGTAGAAATCACTAGGAGCAAGGTCCGGTGAATATGGAGGATGTTCCATCAATTCGAAGCCAGCTTCTTGAATGGCAGCCATCGCAACTCTGGACTTGTGCGCAGGGGCGTTATCTTGGTGAAACAAAACAACTTTAGCGAGTTTGCCACGCCGTTTCTTGCGTATTTCCTCACGCAACTTTGTTACTTGTCCTGCGTACATAGTCCCCGTAATAGTGGCTCCATGATTAAGATATTCGATCATTACCACCCCTTGGCTGTCCCAGAAAAGAGAGCCCATGATCTTTCCGGCGGATGGAATCGCCTTAAATTTCTTTGGAGTTGGAGATGACGGTCGCTTCCAAGTCATGGACTGTTGTTTCGTTTCCGGGTCATAATGGTGAAGCCATGTTTCGTCCATAGTTATGAATCGAGCCAAAAATCGGTCAGGATCTTGTTGTAATAAATCAAAACAGCTTTGTGAAATTCTCAGTCGAGTTTGTTTCTGCGCGTCAGAAAGCATTCTGGGCACCCAGCGCGCTGACACTTTTTTCATACCCAAATGGACGTTTATAATATTATGGACACTTCCTATCGAAATCTTTACTTCTTCAGCTATAAAACGAACAGTAACACGACGATCCGCCAAGACAATATTTTCAACTTTTTTAATCATTTGTTCAGTCACTGCCGATATGGGGCGTCCCGTTCGTGGGTCGTCGTTAGTGGAAGTTCTTCCTCGCTTGAACTCAGCACACCAACGCGCAACCGTAGAATATGGAGGAGCATGAACCCCTAATGTTGCTCTCAAGTCTTGATTTACCAGCACCGTAGTTAAATTTTTCAAGCAGAGATATTTTATTACCGCGCGAACTTCAATTTTATCCATTTTTAAGAACATGTTCCGAAACGACGCAAACAATAGACTTTTACTTTTAAAAAACAACAGAGAATTAATTGCTTTTTTATTATCATCTTAACTAATGTTTGGGCTATGCCTGCCAGTATTTATTTTTTTTCTTTCCAAGGAGAATGTATCGCATTCTCACTATTTATTGAACACCCCTCGTATGAACAATCTAAATAAGTTCCAGTATACTCACTTGGTAGACGAGGCGCCTCCTCTCGCGAAGTTGACAGAAGCGATCTCCTCGAAGCGAATGTGCACAGGCGGCTTGTGCACGTATATGAACCCTTTCTCTAGGGGATATAGATAACCAGCCGCTGCTTTGTAGGAACAAGCGATGGCGGGCGTTTTGTGGTGACTGTAATCAAATATAGAGGTATTTTATTTAGCTACACGTTACATTATAAAACTGATTAACATCTGTCACATCACACTCTCAGGTCCAGTTGAAAACCAGCGTCAGGCACTTATAGTCTGTCATTTTTGCTGAACTGGGCCTGAGCCCCGAGGCACACTCCCCATCAAATTTCTGCTTACACTTACATCGCACTTTACACTTTTTATTTGTTTTTTTTTTTTATCTGCTGTGTAATTATATTGTGTGTGTTTTAGTCTGTGCTAAATAAATGTATTTTCTTTCTTTTTCTTTAGCTATAAGTTTTTATAATATAAAATTTTGGGTTATTTAATAGTAAATACGTTACCCTAAGAAGTCTCCAGGACCCGTCACACGTCTATTGATGATGACCTTCATAATTTTAGCGAGTACCTCATAAGTTGGGCCGGACAATTCCTTGTGTATCTTATCTTCATATTTTTCTTTTAGTTCTTCCCTGTAACACATTAATTTTAAATTGAATTACAATTTAAGATTGATGTAGAGTATTATGTAGTACAGTACTAGGCCGTCAATATGTCACATCGAGCTTAGAAAGCGACTTTAGAAGCGGTGTTTCTTCTCAAGCCATGTCCTTTTTAAAAAGCGATCGTCGCGCGCATTCATGATCGGTCGCGTGCATATGTCACTTTTTGTTCGGAACACCCGAAAGCGCCCTCTGTCGGCGCGAACACGTGTTCAAGTTCACCGAACAAAAACTTCCAGCAATCGTGTATTTGCGACACAATCGCTTTTAAATATAAGTACGACTATTCTGACTCAGAATAGTCGGTAAAAGGATAGAAAACACCAATCTCATCAATATTTAAAATATTATTGACATAAATGTTTCTACAAACCTACTTACAGAAATACAAGCAGGCAGGAGTGATGGAGACGACGGTAATCACGGTATATAAAGCTGTAATTATTCCTAAAACTCGATGTCCCATATTTACGACCGTATACTGTATGGATAAGGATTCTTCAACTTACTCTGTAAACGGTAACTCCAAGCTGGTTTCCTCTTCAATACCAAACAACAGTACCAAGTAATGGTACCTAGTCTGACCCTGCTTGATGGGAGGGTCGAGAGAAACCACAAAGAACATCTGTCTGGTATCCTTGTGGGGAAGGAGGAAGAGACGCAGGACTGTAGACATGGGGATCTTGTAGTCGAAGGTCTTACCGTGGAGCTGGAAGAATGTCTGGAACACCTTGATGTCGTAGCGACCACTGTGGAAGGAAAGATGGCGTTTTTTTTTGTAACTTCAAAGGATACTGTCAGCAACTTTTTGTGGTAGTTTCATAAGCTTTTACAGAGCAGGGCAGAAGCAAATTAAAATAGTACTGACTGCAAGATTTTTAGTGGGAAAAAAATGGGAATGCATTTTGTTAAGTTCTTTACACAGGTAGCGACTCTGACTAAGTAGTGTATAATGTAAATTGTGATGAGAATAGTTACTGTTAGCATAGCAATACATCTGCCGAAAGGTATAGGACGGAAATTCGACGTGATTAAATCAGAATGCAAATGACAGGACGTATATTCGGCCTGATGTGTTGGCAACATCTTGACGTGACGTGACGTGACTTGAAACGTTACTCAAAATAGCGTTACAATACCGGTACGTAATAGCGTAATGAATAGTTCCAGTAACCATTTACCAACGACTTGGAAATATAACGAATATCTATCGGAACAGTAGAAATTATCATTACTGCAACTATATGTAACACTATTTTGTCATTAAAAAGCATTTGAGGGGTAAGCACGCCGAATTTTCATCGTCTTGTTTTCGGCGTGTCGCTGCGATTAAAGTTCGTATTTCGTGCCTATGCAAGAGCAGGACAGACATCCAACATACCGAGGTGTAAGACACTGTAGCTCTCTAAATATAGCGATGGCGTCACCGGACACGGATATGACGCTGGCTTTGGTCATGACCTGCTGGTGGAATGCCTCCACCGCATCCATGTCTCCTCCCACCTCGCTCGTCGGGATGTGGAAGCGCATCTCCATTAGGGATACTGGTGTGTCATCATTCTGTTAATAATAATAATATAATTGAGATAATTGAGATTTATAACTGAAATAAACTATGCTTTGTTGAAATCTCATGGTAATCTAGCTAAAAGCCTGCATCACTGTTTACTTGCCTAGCAGGACATGAAGGCTGTCTTCCAGAAATTTAAAATTCACACCACTGTTTTTCATATAGTGAGTTTAAAAAGAATTCCTGTTGCAGCCTGAATGGTAGGAATATTTTTATATGACCATCTATGTTCTATCTATGTTATGGGGTTTGTTTTCTGCACTTAGTCCGTCAGGTGGACCATTGTGAATGGGCCAAAGTGGCTGTTTGGTGCTTATGTGACCATTTGATTTATAGATTTTCAAAATCAACTCAATTTATGTTGCTACTTGTAAAAGAGAAGAGAAATTTTACATTTGAAGCTCGTTATCAAGATGTTTTTTATCTTGATAACGAGCTTCAAATGTAACATTTCTCTTAGTTTCCATAATACCCGCCAGTGTTTCAGGCAATACCAATTTTGGTAAGATGTGATCTGTGCAATTTACAGCTTGTCTAGTTTGGAGCAGGATGCAGCAGGATGTGTTGGTAATCAACCAACTCATCTTGCTGTAATGATATTGATAAACAAAGGTTATGTTTAAGTAAGTACATATAAATATAAATCAGTGAAGGGAAGCATAAATGATTGCATAAGATTATGTAAATAATCTTCAGGATCAGAGCCGAACCAAAAATATTTTGAAAGTCAAAAACAACAAAGCAGCAATCTGTCTTCAGTAGCCTATGCATTTTTACGATGTTATTGAAATTCAAGGTGATGAAAACATTAAGTACATGATTATTAAGAGCCCAGTAGTACTTCATCATAACACAGTACTTTTCCATTATAATTTTTCATTTTAAACATATTTACCTGGTGGAACTCAAGAGTGACTTCATTCTTGCCTGTGTTGCACTGAGATACATAGTGCAGTGGGATTTCAAACGCTGTGTTAGTCCCAACATTGAAGCTCAGTACCGCACCATTAAACTTAGCTGTACCCCAATTCCAGCCTTTTAAGGAGAGCTCCTTCTCTAACATGTCCTTGTGGTAGTTAGTCTTGAAGAACTTTGCCACTTTCTCTTGTTCCTGAAAGTAATAGTTTAGGGAACTATTTAGTCATTTGAGTGGGCTGTGAGAAAAGTGAATAGCCCAAGAAAGGTTATGTTCATGATAGGATTTGTTTAATTATTTTTGATGAGTAATTAATTTGTAGCTAATAAAAATGTTATCACACTATCCCAAAACTATCATTCTTGCTAATGAATTAAGCTTCTATCATTGTCTATTTCCCAAGGGTTTAACAATCTGTGCATAGAACATATAACTTTATATAAGTTTTCTTATGAAACTTACCCCATCTTTGAAGCCACCGTATCTGTGTAAAGTGCCGTTCTTCAGGAACACTCTCAGGCCCCACGACCCTATGAACTTCTGAAAGTTGACCAGTTCTATCTCATTCGCTGGGATCTGTTCCACCTTACCGGTCTTGCTGTTTTTGAACACTATGTTCTGGTCCGTCATCTTTAATCTTCCAGGAACCTGGAATTTCCCAATAATTACACTTGAATTATAGTAACTTTACGAAGTTAAATAAAAAAAACAAATTGTTTGACAAAATGTACCATTGCACCCTTGATCTCGGCTTGCACATCGTTGTATTCGAGAAACTCCATTTTGAAGTTTTCAGTAAATCACTGCAAAATATTTAAGTTAAATTAACTGCTTTAAAATGTGGTCAGTACTGTCTTCCACGCGCTAAATTTTGTATGAAAAAAATCAGCGGCATGAACGATCAACGAAACAACAAAATTGACATTTGTGATGACTGACACTGACAGGCAGTATCAGGGTGACCAAGAACATTAATTTACCCATGGTATATACCATGAATTTACCCACATTTTGTGGGTATACACCTCAGAGTAATAACTAAAGCAGATATACAGGTATTCAGCACAGATTACCAGCAATGAGCATTACTTTACCAAGGAGGCTAGAACCACACAGCGAAATCTCACCGTGTTTAAATTCAGTGTACGGAATGGGGAAGAAAACTGACAACTGTTGCCAAGAGTATCGCTGGTAATGCTTGACTCACAAAAAATAACATTAGCTGTCAAATTACATACAAAGCTTTGGACAGCATCTGCCAAAAAATGCCACGTTGTATTGTTTGTATTAACAATGGAAATAATTCATTTCCTGAGATAGTGAGCTCACACAGTATTATTTTTTAAATGGGCAGTAAGCGCAGCTACCGTTGTAGCTACAGCAAAACGGTCATACGAAACTGTCCGTATCTGCTTTTACAGATTTTGAAAAAAAAATACAGGCAGCAAGAAAATGGGCAGTTTTCACAAAAACTTTTTTGATGCCAATCGATCCTGTTTCATAAAAGGATTAAAACACTTTATTGGACCAACTGAGGTTTGAGTACCAGAAAAAAGGAAATAGTAAAAATCTTTTTCCATACTTTAGGTAGGAAAAAAATCCCAACTTACTTTTTATGAGAGACAGACTAGCCAAAAATACACAAATAATTTAAACTTCGGACGAATACAATTTAATATTTGATTTGCTTTGAGAACAAAATAGTTAGTCAATTGTGATTTCTGACGTTTTGAGAAAAAAAATACCTCAAATAATTTTAAACTTTCAGGCTTGTATGGTAAAAACTTATATGTGAATACTGCCCACTTTTTTGCTGAATGTACATTTTTTTCAAAATTTGTATACTAAAGCTACGGTTTCCTAGAAGAGCGGAGACCGCAATTTACCGACGAATGACCAGAAACGCGACTATCATTTGACGCGGTAGGGCGAGTCTAACGATTTAAAATTTTGCCCCTGTCATCATTTTCATGGACATAATCCGATCGGATCCCACAATCCGATTCCTCTTTAGGAATTGGAATAAAATTTATATTTTGTTCCGAACTGATTCCAATACGAAATGATCCTCGCAACGAAAGTACGAAACGATAGATGGAAATGAAAATTAAGAGTACATAATAACAACATACGTATACATAGTAAAGTAAATGGGAATACAAATGAGAAATACTACGTATACAACATTCTAAAAGTGAGGCCACTCGATGCCGATGCCTTGCGACGCCTCATGGTCCTCGGGATAATCAGTTCGGAACAAAATGTTAATTTTATCCACATTCCTAACGAATCCCAAAAACTGGGATCGGATCATCGGATTATGGGATCCGATCGGAATCAGCTTTTCCGATCTTCTAGGAAACCGTAGCTTTATTTATCCGTTGCTGTCAGTGCTGCCAGATCAAAATTCCGATTCAGTGTTAATAGCGATTCAACAACTGCTGGATCTTCTAATCGTAAAAAGAAAAATGAGATACAGAAATAATAAGTATCGTACACATTTTCAAATCGACAAAAAAATAATCATAAATTATCTTCTACATAATTCGAAGGGCCAGGTTGATCAATATCAATACTCTTTAATTTTTGAGAATATATTTTTCCGAGTTCCCAATCATGCGCATGACATCACTTGGAAGATGATAATCATAGCCATCTTAGAAATATAAAAGCGCTAGATTACCCGCTGGGCGCAAACATTTTTAGTCGCGAGCTGTATGTAAAAAAAGCGCTAGATCTAGCGCTGAAAGCGCCAAAGTGGCACAACTGGTTATCGTTCGGTTCCCTGGTTCTTGTCTTTGTAAACGCAATTTTAGTGTCAATTTGACAGCAGTTGTCCTCTTTAAAAATTTCTACATCTTTCATTCATTCATTCACTCGATTCACTCATTTTTTGTGGGCGGATGGTGGACGTGTTTTATGTTGTTAATTTCAGATCTTCTATATTTACGTTATTGTATTCGATAAAATAACAGTGTTATGTGCTGAATTTGGAATTAATTTACAAAATATATTTAAATTACAGTGGATAATTGTGTAAATGCTGTGACTGACAGAGTACTAGTCCGCCCTCATTTAAAAATTTAAATTGTGTCGTGTTTGGTCTAAGTACCTCCGCTAGTTTATTTTTCGTAGGTGTGTATCGCATGTGTGTACTCTATGGCGTCATTATCCTTGCCTCGAGTCCTCCAGCTGAAGAAGAACAGCTTGGATGCTGAACGCGAGCAGTTTGAGAAGTTTCAGGTATGTTTGTTGACCTTCTCAAACTTGCAATAAAATTTTGACCTTGCCATATTTTTTTTGTGTTGTTTTTGCATTACAGGCTTACAGTTTTGAGTATGATTCTGTATCAAAACTGTCTCAAATATTTGTCTAGTCAAGTCTGGTAAAAAATAATTATACATAGTTGTAGCACTAGCTAGCTAGCTATGAATAAATATCGTGTTTGTATGTTAAACAGGAAAACTACACTACAATGACTTATGCTACTTGCCAAGGTCCAAATGAAGGATCTTGCTTGGAGCAAGCAGAGCAAGATCATTTTTAGCCAAAACAATTTGTTATATATTATGTTGAATGAAAACTAATCTATTATCATCAGTGAAATTGTAAAATGTGTACAAGATGACTACCTATGTCAGAGGAAGTTTGAATTGAGAGCTAGTGACACAAATGCTGAGCTTTAAACCTATTTTCATAGTATGGACATCTGATGTAGAGGTACGAAGAAGATAATTGTTACAGGAAAAGTGTTAACCATGATTGTGGATGGCTTAATAGCCTACTAACCAGATGAGATAAGGGTGGAGTATTGTGGGCTGGGAGCGAATTGAATTCTGAAATGATCGAGACATATAAGACAAAGACATATTGCACCAACCCCCATAACTGGGATAAGGGCAGCAGCATAATAGTATACAGCATTTGTAAACATGTGTCTGATATTATTAAAAAACAAATCACTTTATTTTTTTATAGTGTTGCACAGGCACTATTTGCATAGCAGTTGGTGTTATTGTATGTCCGCGGTCTGTGCTCTGGGTAGGTAGTAAATAATGCATGCAATACTCAATTTATGAAACTATCTTAAGTTTAATTAAGCGGCGAAATAAGCATGCTTTAGTAAGAATTATGATTTGTTAAGCAGACAAACCTATCACAATGTATTTTTAATAAAAATAAAAAATAAATGATTTGCTGCTGAAACAGGTTATACAGCTGACAAAAAGCATTCAATATATTTCATCTTAGTATTTTTTTTGTAAAAACCCAATAATTTCTTAAATGATCGAATTGAGAACATCATTTAAGAAATTATTGGGTCTTTCCACCTCAGTGAGAAAATTTCTCTAAAGCCAGCTATAAAACAAAAGTATTTTATTTGTGCTAGTAGGTATTCAGATATAAAAAACCCCTGGCTCTAAGGGCCCTGTGGGAATGAGGTTGCAAGCCAAAATAAAATCTAATAACTGTATTTTTTGGTATACAAATAAAATAATTACAAAAATAAAATATATTGAATGCTTTTTGTGAGCTGTGTTATCTGTTCCAGCAGCGAAACATATATTATCAATAAAATTAAAAATCAACAAAAAAAAATACATTGTACCTATATTAGAGTATGTCTGGTTACAAATTATAATTCTAACTAAAGCATGCATATTTCGCCGCTTAATTAAACTTAAAATAGTTTCATAAATTGAGTATTGCATGCATTATTAATTACTACCTACCTAGAGCACAGACCGCGGACATACCAATTTGGAGGGAAATTGTCAGTTGCGCCACAGTTGCGGATACGCGGCGACACGCTGGTCGCAAACCATGTCGGTTACATCATCTCCGCCACCTGTGTATACAAACACTGACAAAACTTAGCATACCGAATAAAAACAGCGAACATAACTGTCTAATCGCACCATCTATCTCTTTGTCTATGCCACATTGTAACCACGTCTAATCGCCGCCGGCCGTTCTTTATGTTACATCAATGTTTCCGGCTGCATAAAATTGCCTACCATCTGTCCTATAAATCTTATCAAATGATTGCCACTACCATTGACCGCGTCGCGTTGGCGTCACTACGGGATCCTTATCTAGAGCATAAAAGGGGCAAACCATAGTTTACCACCCGTCCAACATTTCTCAATCACCTTAGCCTATCAAAGACCACTGCTGGGCATTGATCTCTCCCAAGCTACGTCTCAGCTTTCTCCACCTTATGTATCCAGCGTATCCCACCCAGTCGACTTTTTAAGGTCGTCAAGTCCACCTACCTGGGGGGCATCCCACGCTACGCTGCTTTGGGATCAAGCATTTGTTGAGCTTGAATCACACACTGTAGGCTATTCATAATAATTAATATCGTTAGATAATGATAGGATAAGGTCCGCGTCAGAAGCAGTTTTTTTTACTGAAATTCTGGTTGCCACACATACATGGTTTCTTGAAAAATGCTTCGTCATTTTCATCTGGTTTATAATAGGCATCTTAATGTTTTTGTAGGTTCCTACTGATAATCGAATATGTTATTAATTATTTACAGCCGGTTTTCATACCATACATTACAATCAAATACTAGCAATTTTATAAATCCAATAATAGCCTTAATCCTTGCTATCTGTTCCAACATCAAATAATGTTTTTTGAAAAAATGTTGTTGTGCGATTCCTCTTTGAGAACTTGTAACGTCTACAAAACAATATTATGGCTGTAATCTCGCCAAGCTATTTTATTTGATACCTAGTAATAGCTTGCGATAGTGATAAGCGATTGGCCGATAGTTCGCTATTGCAGAGTTTTTGTTATCAAACAGATAATGAACGTTGTGAGGACTTGCGTTCGATAACTTATCACTGCGATACTTTGTCCGCCGACAACACTCAATTTAGTTACAAATAGATTCCGAGGATTATACTTGTGTTATCAGAAATTTCTAGCTAAAAAACTGTATTGTGGAAATCAGTGTTGTTCATCATTGAAACGTCTGCAGTTATTTTGGTAAGAGTTTTGCATGCACTTCAGTGTATCCAAGATCTAATCCCGGCACAAAAGTCGGGTGAACGAACCTCATTTTGGAGATAAATATAGTTGTTTGTTTGAGTCGCTGGCTCTGGTGAAGTAGAACTGAAAACAGTTTCGTAATTAATATCTCAACCGCAAGAGCATTATATTGCACCGTTTCTCTAGAGAAAACTATATCAGCTCTTACCGGTTTACCACAAAATTGCGGTTTCAAGGTGACGTTATTCATAATCGTTTAGCCGTAAATTCAAAAAACCTACACGCAAGTTAGCAGAGTAAATAAATAGGAGTCAAGGACTTACGTAGTTTTCAGTTCCAGTAATAAATATTTTTTACTTCATTCGAGTAACCAGCAAGCCCTTGAACCACTTAACGATTGCCACTTAACGGTAGTCTTGAGCTTCAGATTTATTTCTGTCAAAGCAGCTGAATCCCCCTTATCTTCACACTGAAGGGTTCTGAATCATTTAATGGTGGGCGAATTATTCATCGTCAGCTATATTTATTGGTTGTTCGAGTTGTCAGTTGTCCAGTAAAACGATCCTGATTACCCGCTTCCGCCCGTAGTTTGCTCCACAATTTTATTCGTATTGCATATGAAGTGAATATTTGTCACTTGTACTTCTGTCTGTATACCTTGTAGTAAAAAATTGTCTTACATGTTAGAGAGGCTCGTACGTAATCCCTGACTTGGAACTAAAAAAACCTCTACATATTAAGCTTGAAAGCAGTAAAATATTTGTGACTACAATCAAGATTTACACGGGCTCAATATGTTACCTTTCTGTAAATAAATTCACACGTAAAGAAGAAGAGGAAAGCAGAAAAATGCGTTTATTGGCATTAGACCAGTAAGATAAAGAGCAATGGAACAGATCTTTTAGTTTATAAAACACTTCTGCCTACCTGTATATACATATATCATAATTACTAGGAAGGAATATTAAAACATGGGAACTCCGAGAACGGTGTTTTTATACCACCATCATTATAGTTGTGGCTTCGTGTCGCACTTTGTTCTAAACGTGACGTAAATAGAACACGACGTACCTATTTACTAAGATTATAGAATCTTATGTGAGTCATGTAATGTCTAGGTACGTAGAATAATGAACGAAACGGGAGGAACGATTCCAAACTAAAGGTGTATGGAAAAATAGCTGCACCCCGCGGTTTCACCTGCATCAGTCTCGATCCCGTGGGAATAATGGCATTAAAAGTATCCTATGTATCCAGGTCATGGTCTCCCCAAATCTGTTCAGGCGTTTTAGCGTGAAATCGTAACAAACAAACTCACTTTCGCATTTATTAAATAATAATAATTATGTATATAATATACATATATAAGTATATATAGTTAGGATAAGCAAAAGAGAGCTAAAACAAGTAATTAAGGTAGCTATTAGTCAAGTGTCTAGGTTAATGACCAAAAGATCTTATCAATAAATATTTCTTGACATTTAGACATCATTTTAGGACATTAATGTAGATCTAGTTTCAAATCAGAGAAGTCACAGAAACGTTCATAATTGCTGGGAACTATTTATGATCATTAAAAGAAATCTTGTAACTAAGCAACACAAAGATGTTATTATTAAACTGAACTCAAGTAAAACATCTGCAAACCTCGTAGGCGTTTAACAGTTACAGCTTATAGAGGTCAAGATTTCGATTCAGTGAGGTCAGTCTTGCAGCTTGCCTTATATGAATCGTGAGCTATTGCTCCCGTGGCTGCGATATCTCGAACAAATGCCACGTACATATCGCAATCCAAACCTTATTAGGAACTCAGAAATATTGGCATTTGTTTACGAGAAACCGAACACGAGTAATATTGTAGATTCAGTGGCACGAACAGTTGGGCGTATTGCCTTTCATTTGGGTTTAATTTGAAGAACTTTTTATCGACAGGAGCCTAGGGTGTGAGAGACACATACTTACCTTCAGGATTGTATGACTGCTTTGAAAAGGTAATGGATGAGGTGTTACACAAGATTTGTAACTCGAACAAGTCCATTATCACTTGTGGTGATTTTAATGTTAATTTATTGGAAAACTCAGGTTCTTGTACTAAAATAATAAGTCTGTTTCAGTCCTACAATCTTGTAAACCTATTTTTGGAGCCTACAAGAATAACCCCTACTAGTGCCACATGCCTAGATAATATTTATACAGATGTTATACCAAGCCACAAAGAAATTATAAATTTACTAGATTCTGATCATTGCGGGCAGAAGATTACTATCCCAAACCAAAACAATAAAGTGGCTAAAAAGGATATCACTGTTAACCCCAAAACTGCAAGCCGCTTGGAAGCTTTTAAAGATAAACTAGTTAATAAATTACCACTTTTGTCAATTCATGCTGATCCTAATCATCTATATGATGATTTTTTTTAATATTTACTGTAAACAATTTAATTCCACCTTTATTCCCAAGATTATCTCGGTTAATAGTAATGCATCTTTCAGTGATTGGGCTACCATAGGTATTCATAAAAGTAGAACACGGCTTTATGAGCTGTACAATGAAAGGACTTATGTAAACACGGCTGAATTTAATTTATATGTTAGAAATTATTCAAAATTATTTAAAAAAGTTTGTTGTATAGCCAAGTCGCGTTATTTGAGTTCGAAGATTAAAAACAGTAGTAATGTAATTAAAACGACTTGGAATATTATAAATAGTGAAACGGGAAGGTCTGGTAACCGAAATATTGATTACAGCCTATCTATTAATGATAACATCATAAAATCAGATTCACAAGTCGCAGTGGCCTTTGAAAATTTCTTTTCGGATATTCCCATTTCAACTACAAAATCTCTAAACTCATCACCTTCTGTTGCTGAGTCTTTGCTAAAGGAAAATGTTAATGTTTGCGATTCGGAATTTCTTTTTGAACATATTACCTGTAGAGACATCATTAAAACCTTTCACACTTTAAATGTAAAAAAGACTGCAGATCTGTGGGGTAATTCTGTAGAAGTTGCGAAGTCTATTATTGACATTGTAGCACCTAGCTTAGCTCTTATCTTTAATAATTGTATCGACTGTGGGGAGTTTCCTGACCTTATGAAAAATAGTAAAATAATACCTTTGTTCAAATCAGGTAGTACATCAGACCCCACAAATTATAGACCCATTTCAGTACTACCTACCTTTAGTAAAATATTTGAGAAATTAATTTTAGAGCAATTGCAAAGATTTTTTAATAAACATAAATTATTACATAGCAAACAGTTCGGTTTTACAAGGGGTCGTTCTACTACTGATGCCGGTGTTGAACTTTTAGGACATATTTATAATGCATGGGAAGATAAATGCGATGCCTTGGGCATCTTTTGTGATTTGTCCAAGGCATTTGATTGCGTTCTTCATGAAACGTTAATCAGGAAACTCCGCCACTACGGGGTCCGGAACACCGCTCTGGATCTTCTTTCTTCATACTTGAGTAATAGGATTCAGAGCGTTGACGTAAATGGACAAAGATCTCCTGGATCTATAGTAATAATGGGAGTCCCACAGGGCTCGATTCTTGGTCCTTTTTTGTTTCTTATTTATATTAATGACTTGCCTTACCTCATAAAGGATAACCATGATATAGTGTTGTTTGCGGATGATACTTCACTTTTGTTTAAACTTAAACGTCAGCAGTTGGTTACTGACGACGTAAATAGCGCGATCTCAAAAGTAGTTCACTGGTTCAATGTTAACAATTTACTTCTTAATGAAAAAAAAACCAAATGTATTAAGTTTACCCTACCACACGTTAGGCAGGTGAAAACTAAGGTGTTGATAAGGGGCGAAGAATTGAATCCTGAAGATAGCACAGTATTCTTAGGCTTAACTTTGGATGCTAAGCTTCAGTGGGGCCCACATATAGATAAATTGTCAAAAAAGCTAAGCTCCGCAGCTTATGCTGTTAGAAAAATTCGTAATTTAACTGACATAGAGACAGCCCGTTTAGTGTACTTTAGCTATTTTCATAGTGTAATGTCGTACGGTATTTTGTTGTGGGGAAATGCCGCCGACATTCAAACTATCTTTGTTTTGCAGAAAAGAGCCGTTCGATCAATTTATAAATTAAGCCCGAGACACTCTCTCAGAGAGAAATTTAAGGAAATTAATGTAATGACTGTGCCTTCTCAGTATATTTTTGAAAAT
Organism: Agrochola macilenta; assembly: GCA_916701695.1. Classification (NCBI taxonomy): domain Eukaryota; kingdom Metazoa; phylum Arthropoda; class Insecta; order Lepidoptera; family Noctuidae; genus Agrochola; species Agrochola macilenta. Next base: position 16,482,014 of record OU753562.1, read on the forward strand.
CTTTTATATACCCATAAAAATATAAGATTGTATAAAAAATACAGTGATATCCATAAGATAAACACTAGGAACAAACACAAATTTGTAGTACCTACAACAAGGCTCAAGAAAATAGGTAGCTCGTTCAGATGTCAATGTATACGCTTTTACAATAAACTCCCAAGCCACGTACAAGATCTAAGCCTTAATAAATTCAAATCATTCATTAAACGTAAGTTGTGCCAGAAAGCGTTTTATACCATTAAAGATTACGTTGAGGACAAAAAGGCCTGGGATTAAGCTGCTCCAATTTTTTTTTTTTTTTTTTTTTTACAGTCAGAAATTTGGTTTTTAATATTTTTTTTTTAATATTTTTTTTTTTTTTTTCTCATTCATTTGTACCACTATATGAATATTTACTTTGTGAAGTATAATATATACATATTTTTTTAAATATATTATTGTGAACGCGAGGACTATGTGGATCATATATTTTTTATTTTTTTTTCTCAGTAATTATTAATGATAATCTGGCAATTTGAGTACTTTATGTGGCCTACCCAAATGTCCTTTCTTTGGTATTGTTCGTCGAGTCGTTGAACTCCTTAAGTTCTGAGTTGAGCTACACGATTACTGACAAATGCGTGCACTGACTGGACAGGTCCACTCAAATCTGTATAATACTTTCCTCAAAAGACCATTCGAGACACAAATCTACATGGTCCTTCAATGATCTGACCAAGACTATTTCTGGGTTTTATATACACATTGACATTAATGAATTTTATATATACAATGACATGAGTATTTACTTTTTAAAGTATTATATTGTTTTAATAATTGTGAATGTGAAGACTATGTGGGTCATTCCTTTTATTTTATTATTTAGTTTTTATCACGGTCTGGCAGCTTGAGTAATTTATGCGGCCTACCCAAACGTCCTTTCTTTGGTATTGTTCGTCGAATCGTTGAGCTCCTTAAACCCTGAGTTGAGCTGCACGGTCACTGACAAATGCGTGCACTGACTGGACAGGTCCTCTCAATCTGTGTGGTTCTTTCCTCAAAAGACCATCTCAGACACCAATCTACATGATCTTCACATGATCTGACCAAGATTATGTCTGGACTTTAAAAGAGACTGTGACCTCTGAGTTTGTTTCGGCCTTTCTTCTCGGAGTAGTCAGATAGGAAACGCCGACCTCATCTAGTTTAAAAAATATGATTGACGTGTAAAAGTGTTTTGTCCAAACCCACTTACAGAAATAAAATCATTTATCATTTATCATTTATCATTTATCATTTATCATTTACCCTGTTTTGTCTCTATCACAGTCTTTAGAGCTCCTTTTATTACCTACTAGCTGACCCGGCGAACTTTGTTCCGCAATCAATAAATTTTTTTTTAAAACCCACCCTATCCTACTTACCTACCTAACCTACCTACCCTACCTACCCTACCTACCTACCTACCCTACCTACCCTACCCTATCTACCCTACTAAAAAGTATCCTATGTTAGACTCCTGGTTCTAAGCTCCATAAATTTTCAGCTAAATCGGTTCAGCCGTTCTTGAGTTATAAATAGTGTAACTAACACGATTTTCTTTTATTTATATAGATATTGCAATTGCATCGTCCTACTTGAGTTCGTTTGAGCGATTTTCAAGTCTAAAACATTATAGAAGGTTACAGAACAGTATCTACCTACACTAATTACGCGTATTACAAAAATGCGCGTAGATGCACGATTTCCTCGTTGAAATTGAATACTATTCGTTGGTTAGTATAAATAACAATTACTTGGTAAAAATAGTTTATTTTCGAAGAGAAAACAAACTATTTTTACAATAATAATAATAAAGCAATTTTTTTATTATTTATTTATTTATCTAGCAATAATCGTTCTCCTGATGCATGTTTTGGCGAAAACTCATGTAGAGCTCATTTGAGAGCTCTAATTTGCGGATTATGTTGAATATAATTCAACAAAACAATTTTTCTCATATTAAAAATATCCGATACTTTTATAATAATAGAATACATTTTTGTTATATGACTTTTATACAATAAGTAAAGAAAAAATTACTGGACCTAATTCAATTTTCTACTGACAAGGTTTGGAAACAAGTCTGAATATCTCCGAAGTTCTACATCATTTTCGTACGTAGTATTTATCTCCAACATTTGCTTAAAAACAAGGTTCTTTTTTTTTGCTATTTTTTTTTTTTTATGAATAAAATAAAAGTAGGTACTATATATTTCACTGCGCCGGCGATGTGCGCTCAGTATCGCAAGAAGCCTTTAGCGCAGCGCCGAAATGTAAGAGGGCTCTTAAATGGTTAAAAGATCGACTTCCTGTCTAGTACTCTACCAATGACTTCGCTATTTTCCTTAAAACATACGAAAAAGTGCCCCAATCTTCGATCAATAATGCACTAGATACACTATCCCATACAAAAGTTCTCCTAAAACTGTCGCCAATTGTGTTTACGTAATTCTAGTTTAAATAAATATACATTAATGTAAATTCAACCTTAAATGCAATGCTTAAAGTTGTATTCACAAAGCTATGTACAAAAAACAATAAAGTCAAACATACATCAAAACAAATTCAACCTTACACGCATGTTTTAAAGTTCGAATTACAAAGTGCTAATAAAAGCAATAAAAATTTATGACCGAGGCTCGCCGCTTGGACAAGGAATGAGTGGAGTCGAACTGTGTAATATATTTTTGTTTATACCTTCGATCAATAATAGTACTAGAACAAAGATACGTCGCTGAAGTGGCCACGTTTGTACACACTTGAGTACATTTATATTTCTTTATATGAAATACAGAAATAAATAATTTATACTAACAAATTCAGTTTATTATAAGCCTTGACACTCAAACATAAAGTTTATTTACAATGGCAAAATTAAATCTTTCTGTCGTCGGAGAAACAAATATTTAATTACAATGGCAAAATTAAATCTTTCTGTCGTCGGAGCAACAAATATAATGTCATGTGTCATGAAAATTAAAAGTCATTTTTATATAAGTTCAAAAATATTTTTTGTTACTGTTGTACTGTTTTTAGTAATCTACGCCTTTGCGTGTTTCCAGTTATGTCCAATCTATTAAAATGAATCGAACAAATTGTCAAATTTTTATAAGGCTATTACTATTAATATCTATTAATATTTCTTTTCCTATTTCTTTCGCGGAAATCTACAAACAGAAATAAAATATAAAATAACAATACTACACCATGCATTCCCTGTTCCAGAACAGTCGATGTTTGGTACAATAGTTGGTAGTTGTCACAAACATTGGTCAAACAATCATAATATTTGCTAAATGATTTATATTTACTATTTAATTCTGTTTTTATTTTATGAAAATCACTTATTGATAATAAACTTACGGAAAAAAATATATTCCTTCCAAAATCTTGGTGTTACGGTGGTTATTTACATATTTTTTGAACGCGTACTGCGGCATTTTGACGTCTTAACGTTGGCTATGATTGGACCATACTAATTTGAAATAAGACCACAACCGAATTTGTGCTCTTATTTTTCGTTCCGTTTTTGAAGCACTTACCGGGAATCTAGTGCATTATTGATCGAAGGCCCCAATTCTGTGAACTAATTACGTTATCTTTTACCGTTTCCCTTCCTTGAACTACATCACTATTCTAATACTATGTCAGCAGTTTGTTTTGCTAGGTACCGACCTATATGACTAATTGGACTAAGGAGTTTTCCAATACCTCCATGATGTTAGTACTTGCAATGTGTGACTAAGCATGTATGAATGTGCAGCGCAGGCCATGCCGCGGGCTCTAACCGGTTCTGGGACGGAGGAAATATTACCACACTGACCTAGTGTGGCGATGTTTAATATTTTGCAACCTGATGCAAATGGTTTTATAGTATTGTGACTAGTTTGTGCACTATTAATTAACTCATTAGCAAAAGGTGAATGAATAGATGTTTCTGCCAAAGTTATCGCACTCTTTCCGAAAATATCTTGTTTTGTGAGTCTTTATCTTTGTTTGATGGTAAATAAATGTTTACTTACGCATTTAATATATACACCGTGTCGTGTTTGTACGAAGGTTGGCTATGTCTAGACCGTAATCGGTCAAGTTTGATGCAACGAAGATCATCCGACTAGCCAAATTCACAGCCTAAAAATACAATCACTGTTTTGCTAGATCGCTACTGAAATAACTTACGCACTCCCAAGCATGCCTTGTTAGGGCCGGTTAGTGGCTCGAGGAACTAAATAAGTTGTTCTAACATTTTCTATGCCGTCATTAAACACGTTCGCAGCTTTCTTCCAAGTTCTAATGCATGTCTCGCTGCATTTCGCCATTTCCAGTAATGCACTATTTACATTTAACCAGCTTTCTATAAAATTTTCCAATGCTAGTTTCTCATATTTCTACTGCACTTTTATTTTTATCTTACAACGTTATGTGGAGCATAGTGTCTATTTAGATCGTTATCTCGTTCCCACTAATGTTATAGAAACGTATTAAATGAGGATTGACGATCGAGGGCATATGAGTTTTGATATGAATTGCATGCAACTGTGTTTGTTTTGTACGCTTGTTAGCAACATGTGTTGTGGTCTGTCGTTCTTATTTATGAGGTATTGTTTCATGTGTTGATGTATTTATATCTTACCCAGATTATAGAGTGTCATCTCCAATCCCAAATTATCAAATAATTCTATAAGTAATAGCAATAGTATTTCAATAATTTCAACGACTGAAAAGATTGTTCCCATTCTGCATAAAGAACTCTCAAATACAAAACTTTCTTCTCTCCAATTCCCATAGAACATTTCAAAGCGGAGTCCTATTAGCATAGTTCAATATTGGCACGGGCACTATAAATGTTTGCTGTGAGCTGGCACGCCAGTTGGGAAGTGGATCTGTCCGTAGCTCCGTTGGTAGGTAGGTACTCTGGGGGCAATCACCGCTGCATCCTCTTCCGCTCTGCCTCTACACACGGTTGATATCATTACGATCCTCGTAAATGCTCTTAACTGCGTTAATGATATGTTTAATGTTATCATTAGATGCGGTTTTGCGGCTACAAAGTTTTGCTTCCTTAATATAATGTGTATTGTGTATTTATTTATTTATTTATTTACGGAAAAACAAACAGTAGCACAATAAGGTTACACTTATTATCTTAAACATTAGGTACATTATAACAATTATGCTACCCACTACGTTCTCCACAGATTACCATTTAAAGTACTTAAAAACTAGCTAGTAACACAGACAATATCTAGCAACGCATAACTAGGCGTTATCCCAGAATTCATATCTGGATTTTTAGAATTTAAGTAAATTTGTGTGCGTACATTATTAACATATTGTAGTGTATGTTAACATATTGTTTAACATATAATGCTATTAATATATATCATAGGTTTTGTAACAGTAGTCAATTGTGTTCAGCCTATTACCGTGGCATTCGTGGCAAAATAAATATATTTAATAATAATAATTAATTAATTAATATTTTTTTTTTTTTTTTAATATATTTGGCAAGACAAATTGGTAAAGTTAGGGGATAATAAAATTTTATTTTTAGCAAACCTACTTGGTTTGTATTTTTTGTTTCATAGAACTATGTGTCCTTATCGTAAAGGAAATGGGTATGCTATCTTTAATTATTCGATTTTACTTTTAAATTAAGTTACTTAACTTCTATTCGTTGGTAATTTTTTTGATACATTCAGGTACTGCGAGTTCTGTTAGGTCGTGTCTTGGGTCGCAATCAGAGCATTTCAAATTACTCTCATGGTATATTTACGTATGTGCATAGGTATACACATAATAATAATAATAAGTTTATTTTTAAGTTTACACATGAATTCAGTGTGTGTGCTGCGGCGCTAGCTGCCTCTATTTCCCGGTTGTAAATTAATTTGAATGATAAACGGTCATGGTATGGACATTATGATGCGGAGGATTGAAGGACGTCTCATGAGGAAAGTTTTGAGTTTGAATGTGGATGGCTATAAGACCTAACGACAAAGAAATGACGGATGGATTGTGTGAATGATGATTATGACTAGAAAGTGTGAATGAATAGATACTAAGCTGACGGCTAATAAAGAGTAATGGCAGAAAAGTTAGACTAGGGCAGGAGGCTGATGATATCTCTGTACAAACTGCTAATTATCTATGCAAAAAATGAAGAGAGCGCAAATAATATGATATCCATAAACTATAAACTAAGTAAAGTTTCGTAACGAAATCGAAACCACTTTTATTGTTTCAAGAATTTTGTAATTGTAAATAATATTTCCCGAGTTTATCTTAGACAGTTTCTATACTAAAGATTTGTTTTGAATAGAAATATGATAAATTCGCTTCGTCTGTCGATTTGCTACGGATTTCGTGCGACTGTTATCGTTACGGCCGGCAGCCGACTCCGGCGCATGCTTTTCTTGCATCGGTAACGGATCAGTGATAGTTCGATGTTCGATGTAACTGGTTACGTGTTGTTAGTTGTAATAGTGGAGCTGTGACAATCGGGGCGTAACACTGATGTATGTGGCGCAGACCTGGAACTGATTGTTGCTTTCCTGTTGACTGACTGTATGTGCAATTGATGGTTTCTTAACTAACTACACAAATATTGGGATACTGGTTTTGTACTAATTCTCGTTTTGCTTTGCGATAACCGGATTATTATGATTGTTCAAATTACCCTGAATATTAAAATTCAATTATCATTCATTTAACATTCATAAAAATCATATATCTGTAAAAAATCCCGTTGATTTCTCAGTTGCGTGTCTGTTTGACTTTAAAGAAAATGTAACGATGGCGAAGACAAAGAAATTAAATCGTTTTAATGGTTCACGAAACGTTCTAAACGAACTTTCTCCTCGGATTATCAGAGAAAGTAAATTAATTTATAATTTTTTAGTCCATTAATTTATCGCACATCACGGAAACTTTACGAAGTTACCGGTAAACGGTATATTCTCACGAACGTTCAGCAGGCTTTATTTATAGTTAGACAGCTAGTGTAATAAAAATCTGAAACTAGATTAGTTACAGTCAGTCTGCCGCTAATTCTTTTTCTAATGCTGCCACGTAGATGCGAATAACACTAATTGTATTTGTCGTTGACTCTAATGTTAATGAAATGTGTTAATTCATTAAATTAGATTAGTTGTACGCGGTTTTTGACGATGATGCTTCATGTCTATTGGATTATTGCGTCTTTGGTTGCGCTCATTTTAGTCCTGAAGACTTTATTTTGGCTTTAATCGATTGGATCTAACGGATGCTATTGTGTACTATAAGTTTTATTTACCTCTTCTCTCTCCATTTCTTCTTCTCTCATCTCTCTTCACAGCTATTACTACTTCTACATCCTTATCAAATCTCACAGTTGCAAGTTAATTACATCTTATAGTACCATGTATTGTATTTAATGATGGGAATTTTAATTCAGCTTTGTCGAGTATCTTTATGTTGTTCGTACAATGGCTCGGTTGTGAAATCGTCACTATTGTGATTGTGAACGTACGATTGTCTTGGCAACTGTTAGCGTGGGTGACACCGGGTTCTATATCATAGAGCCTCTATCTATCAGCCTTTGGCTTACGTGGGATAGGAATTTATTCTGCTTTAACTACCAAGAAATTATGATCTTATTTATACAAAAATACCGGTTTTAAGGTGAATCCGCAGTTACATATCGCAGGCTGCAACTGCGAATTCACCATAAAATATGAGGATTTAGAAATTCAAGTTTATAAACAGTTACGGATAAGAAAGATAAACCTACATACAAGAAAATGGTTTCAGAAATCGTCAACGAAAGATACATTGTACGTATTCGTTTCATTTCCATGACTCTTGAAATGGCAAAGAAGTATTATTATTAATTATAAAGCCAAAATAATACGACTTTTGATGTGTTTGTAAAAGTGTTTTATAGAACCAATTTACATAAATAAGTATCATTTATACTAAACAGTACAGAATTTAAATCAAGCGTGTCATGGCACTGTATTCCCGGAAAGGAAATGATATTGAAATTAACAAGACGTACCTAGAAATTTAAATTTAATCATTTTTACGTATAGAATATGTTTTGTGGTTTCCCAGTTTAAGAAAGAACCGATATTTAATTTATACCCGAATGATGTCACGTTTCATACTACATACAAATATTGATACGTCTGTTTTTGGACAGGTTTAAAATGTAAAAAATTAAAAAAATGTAATGAATGAATGAGTGGGAAAATGTAAAAAATATTCAGTGCCTCAAACCTCAAATCAGCATTTCATCTGTTATCGATGAATCGGTACGATTCGAACCTAGCCAGGAATTACTCACTGCTGGGTTTAGGCATCTTTGTCTCCACATATCTCCACTTTTGGCAGGTTTGAACCGAGTCGATGGAATCTTCGAAATAATAAAGCGCAGTTTCTTAATCTATTTAAGTATACACTCTAACTGCAATCATCTGCTTAGGCATCTATCGCATCAAACCAAAATAATTCGCTCATCTAATCACCGTTATTGACTTCATATTCATGTCTTTAGAACAGCAATTGCTCTGCCTGAATGGTGTTAAAACACAGATGGTGTTAGTGATTCGGGGCACGACTGCATCCGTCAAGCGGATCAGTGTGTTCGAACGGAGATTGTATCTCGTAAAGTGCAGTTTCCTGATTTAGATGCGCCGACGCACGCCCGTCATCCGTCGCGTGGGACACGCCGAGTTATTACTGTAACCGTTCACGGGCGTTTTGTTTATGGGCGGTTATAATTCTACGGGTTCGAGGAAATGGGTGGGAAGTGGGAAATAAACTATTGACAATCGTGGTAGATAAGTAATCAAAATCACTTAAAATATGGTTCAGAACCCTAATTACGTAAACGATTACGACTAATCTGTTTCATTTTGACAGTTCAACAACATTCATTGCGTTATTTATGTTGTTGAGCAGCAGTCTAATTACGCAACACATTTTATTTCTGTTTACAATTCTGAATCGAAAGCAAGTCCAGTTTTAAACGCCTGCCCAAATTCGAATTACGCAACACATTTTATATCAGTCGACCGTAATTGGATAGGGATGTTCTAATCAATTGGCTATAATTTATTTGGATGATGTGTTTTGTTACACCATGTAGGAATGATTAATTTCCAAATTATTGTGCTATATTTTTTATTTTTTTTATTACAACTGATACTCTACTAGTGCTTATAAATGAAAATGTACAATGATTGCCGAAAAATTAAAAACCAATTTTTAAAACACTTTCTACCAAAAACTACCATAACTGAAATACGTAACAAAACGTTTTTCTTTTCACGTTTTTGTTATCTGTAGCCAATGACAAAATCGTAGAAAAGCAGTGTTGTCAACTTAGTGGGATTTCCACTAAACCTGGGGATTTGGACACCCCTACTGGCGGAGAAATTTTGCTTTCAGTGGCCGGTGGTTGTGTCTAATGGTTAGTTTAATTCAATTTGTAGAAAACAATACAATCAAACTAAAACTTTGACTCGAGAAAATATTTAAATAACACGATAATGGCATATTTTATTGTTTGTTTAAAACCTGTGTCAGTGATTTTTCGATTTATTTCTTTCAAATGCCGAAACCACTGCGGATTCGAACGCTGATTTGGAAAGACTGACACAGCATGACGAATATATTGAAGTCACACAGAGGCTCCGCCCGAGTAGAGATCGAAAAACAACGTCATTTCAAAAAACATATCTCACGGCAGACGGGAACGTACTTACGGGATAAAAAAATCTGCCGTTAAGCCGTTTGAAAACAAACATCTTCACTAAAATTTCAATAATTATACTGCGGTTGCCGTTTGTCATGCCACCAAATCAATAGAAGTTAAAATCGGTTGAACGGACTGTAAAAAAGGTTTATTCAAATGTCAAATCTTATTTTATTAATCGAATAAAGTTTTTAACCAAACGGTTAAATATCCTATTTCAGATTTTGAAATCGCTTTCAAAATCCGTTTTTAGAAATCGGTTTCAGGAGTGGCTCCAGCTCGCAGTTTCAATCGTCTTTAGTAATATTATTCGGTTGTAAGTGCATCATTAAAAACTATTCAAACATAAACAAATACGTACTTACGCAAAGCTACTATTGCCGTGGTTGGTTTTGTGAAATTGGTTTGTCTAGTTCGGATAATCGATACGATTCGATTTCTGACTTAAATCTGATTTTAAATTCGTTTTGATGTATCTGACGCATGTCTATACCGGACTCAGGGAAAAAAATTGGCAGCACTGAGTAAAAGTTGAATAACCTCTTGAACGATCTGCCGACTTATTGTGAGGTGTTCAGAGTCGAATTTATTGCAGAATATTGCCTGTCTTTACTGCTCTAACTTTATCAGTTTGTAGAGAAAAGAACAAGAAAGGCATATAACACATATTAAACATCGAAAATAATCTGCGCTGGAAGCTGGAATGATCATTCTTTGAAGTCTGTGGAGAATACGATATCTAACATGGCGAATTGGCGATGACTTTGTTTAAATTTTAGTTTTAGGTAATATTTTTGATAAGCATTGTTTTGCCTTTAATGTTTTATATTTTTCAACATACAAGATTATATTTGCTATTCTCTTACAGAAACATGGGCCTATGCTAAGCAGTTCTGGAACATTTTTCTTGTGGCTTGTGGAAGTCGGAAAAACTTTGGAAAATTCTCTCGTTCAAGACACTGAAGACACTGCGTGCTCTGTTTTCGTTTTCTACTGGCTGCACTAAGACTTACTTAGGCTGTTTTGCTCAATAGCGAAAAGTAACTAAGTCGATATTATCACTACAAGTAAGTAAGCCAATATAAATAGGAATAACGTGTGTAAGAGAGTACCTTTGTATCTCATTACATTATTGTAGCTGTAGGTACATTATTGGTCAATCTACCTATGGACAATCATTCTTTTGTTGTGTAGACACAAGCATCTAACTTTTTATTGTGGTTAAATATAGTTACTATGTCCGTCAACCTCAGTCTTAACTGAAATTGTTAATTGATATTTATGTACATAAGTAGATGCTGAAATAAACAATTACAACTAGCCAAATAATAACTAACTACACTAGCCAAATAACAACTAACTACAAAACATATTTATAATATTTTCACAGACCGTGCTAGAGCTGAAAATACAAGAAGGGAATGCAACCCAACATCAATCTTGTTGTTCAAACATGGATTGAATATCCAATCTTCTGTATTAATCATTGAAGGTAAGCTTTTTGACACATAGTTAAGAATAAAGCGTAGCAAGTCACATAATAAATAAAACTTTGAATATATTTCCTTGGCTGAACTTATTACATAGACACAACATATATTTTGTGTGTACCTAACTAATGTTTAATATTATAATTCAGTATTATAAAATATCTGGAGACTGAAATATCAGCCCTAAATAAAGATGAAATTATACAACCAGCACCAATGACTAGGCTGATGGGTTTTGTCCAGCCATGGGCTAATGAAAACCTAGTTGAGCCTACTTTACTTTGCCACATAATTTCTAAGTAGGTACTTTATTTGAGCAAAAAATAATAAGATTTTGTTTTAAAACTATAGAGTTCCTGGGGCGTTTCACCTATGAAGACATGAGGGCAGCATGAAGGATGTCGCCCATGCTGCGTTGCCCCGTTGCTCTGCTACTTCAGTTTTCAAGCTTCTCAAGAACTAAAGTAAAAACTGAAGATTGTTAATGAAAGATAATCTTCTTTTTTTTTACTGTTCTGTCTTGTACAACAGCAATATAAATATGTGCTACTATTTTGTGAATTGATAACAGTGTAAACTTTAATAAAGTGTTTTTATTTTGAACCTGTACTTGTAATTTTTATTTGTACCTATAAAGGTGCAAATAAAAATAACTTATAATGAAATATTTAAGAATTGAATACTATGCCTTTTATAAACACAGCCAATTGATTATTTTATTGATACTATTTAGAGGTAGGTACCTATTTGCCTAAATTAACTGTCATTTATTAGGTAACAGTAAATAGAGAGAAATAAATTATGGTAATCAAAAACGACTTTTATTATATCTTCACATTATTATGAAATATTTGGACACTACTGTAAGGATTAGTGGAATTTGGAATCTAATGTCCTGTGGCAGTCATCATGGAATAAGTATGTACTGCTTGCTAATTCTTGCTGTAAGCGCTCATGAGAGTTAAATTTTTTCCTGAATAATATAGTTGAGCCTGACACCTGAAATATAAAAAAAAAAATTAAGTAAATCCTCATTAGATTGATATTCCATGAACCATTACATCCATCCACAAAGTCTAATAGGCCTCTCCCTTAAACACTTACATGCACAATCTATCTACTTTATAGAACAGCAATATTCTGCTATAAACAACAATTAGGTGCCTACAATTGACTTTATTTAAATGTATGGTAAGTTTACGTTTGATGGTGCATTTCTTATTTACCAACAAACAATAAGATTGTGTGTAAAATTGTTGCTATGCTAAACACACAATCAATGTTCAACACTAAGAAAGAAAATAATATTGATATTAAGTAGGTACCTTATACAGACAATGATGTGGAAATAGATCTATTTATGGTGTGGTGAGTATGTTCACCGATGTCCTTACAGAATCCATTGACATAAAATGCTTCAAACTATAATTATTATAATATTTGTTCTTCCTGTAATAAATTTGCTTTTCCAATGAAGTACAAGCCCGACTGGGTTGCTAAGCTTATGGCTTATGATAAGTTTGATACGGTACGAGGTACGAATTTGTCTTTCCTTTAAAATGCCACCAAAATACCTCGTTTCTGAAATATCATAATATATATCTTTAGTTTAGGTTGTAAGCACTTGTAACAGAAGAAAACTTTCACAATTATTATTAAAAACCGACCTCGTTGCTTCGGTATTTTACAGACCCTAATACTGATCTATCATTGAGGTTTTACACAAAAACACATTCACAATTTATGAAGACGACGTTCACTTACATAATTTTGTAATAAGTAAGGAGATTATACGAGTAAATCCCAAAAATATTGCAAAGAAAATCAAATGCGACCAGTAGGGTGCCTTCTCTTTAGATTGATAGCTGAAAGCAATTTCTCGTTGATTTGAAACAAATTTTCAACTGTCAAAATGATTACGTAATTCCACTAATAGCCTTTTTAGACGAGTATCGTTCACTCTTTAGCGTTTGAAACAGAGTGCAGTTGACAACGCAGATTTTAGAGTTACGTAATTCGAAAATTATAAATTGAATGCAATTGTATTCAAATCGAAACAAATTTGACTCAATTGTAAATCGAAAATGTGTTGCGTAATTAGATAGCAGCAGTCTAATTACGCAACACATTTTATTTCTGTTTACAATTCTGAATCGAAAGCAAGTCCAGTTTTAAACGCCTGCCCAAATTCGAATTACGCAACACATTTTATATCAGTCGACCGTAATTGGATAGGGATGTTCTAATCAATTGGCTATAATTTATTTTGCTGATGTGTTTTGTTACACCATGTAGGAATGATTAATTTCCAAATTATTGTGCTATATTTTTTATTTTTTTTATTACAACTGATACTCTACTAGTGCTTATAAATGAAAATGTACAATGATTGCCGAAAAATTCAAAACCAATTTTTAAAACACTTTCTACCAAAAACTACCATAATTGAAATACGTAACAAAACGTTTTTCTTTTCACGTTTTTGTTATCTGTAGCCAATGACAAAATCGTAGAAAAGCAGTGTTGTCAACTTAGTGGGATTTCCACTAAACCTGGGGATTTGGACACCCCTACTGGCGGAGAAATTTTGCTTTCAGTGGCCGGTGGTTGTGTCTAATGGTTAGTTTAATTCAATTTGTAGAAAACAATACAATCAAACTAAAACTTTGACTCGAGAAAATATTTAAATAACACGATAATGGCATATTTTATTGTTTGTTTAAAACCTGTGTCAGTGATTTTTCGATTTATTTCTTTCAAATGCCGAAACCACTGCGGATTCGAACGCTGATTTGGAAAGACTGACACAGCATGACGAATATATTGAAGTCACACAGAGGCTCCGCCCGAGTAGAGATCGAAAAACAACGTCATTTCAAAAAACATATCTCTCGGCAGACGGGAACGTACTTACGGGATAAAAAAATCTGCCGTTAAGCCGTTTGAAAACAAACATCTTCACTAAAATTTCAATAATTATACTGCGGTTGCCGTTTGTCATGCCACCAAATCAATAGAAGTTAAAATCGGTTGAACGGACTGTAAAAAAGGTTTATTCAAATGTCAAATCTTATTTTATTAATCGAATAAAGTTTTTAACCAAACGGTTAAATATCCTATTTCAGATTTTGAAATCGCTTTCAAAATCCGTTTTTAGAAATCGGTTTCAGGAGTGGCTCCAGCTCGCAGTTTCAATCGTCTTTAGTAATATTATTCGGTTGTAAGTGCATCATTAAAAACTATTCAAACATAAACAAATACGTACTTACGCAAAGCTACTATTGCCGTGGTTGGTTTTGTGAAATTGGTTTGTCTAGTTCGGATAATCGATACGATTCGATTTCTGACTTAAATCTGATTTTAAATTCGTTTTGATGTATCTGACGCATGTCTATACCGGACTCAGGGAAAAAAATTGGCAGCACTGAGTAAAAGTTGAATATAACCTCTTGAACGATCTGCCGACTTATTGTGAGGTGTTCAGAGTCGAATTTATTGCAGAATATTGCCTGTCTTTACTGCTCTAACTTTATCAGTTTGTAGAGAAAAGAACAAGAAAGGCATATAACACATATTAAACATCGAAAATAATCTGCGCTGGAAGCTGGAATGATCATTCTTTGAAGTCTGTGGAGAATACGATATCTAACATGGCGAATTGGCGATGACTTTGTTTACATTTTAGTTTTCGGTAATATTTTTGATAAGCATTGTTTTGCCTTTAATGTTTTATATTTTTCAACATACAAGATTATATTTACTATTCTCTTACAGAAACATGGGCCTATGCTAAGCAGTTTTGGAACATTTTTCTTGTGGCTTGTGGAAGTCGGAAAAACTTTGGAAAATTCTCTCGTTCAAGACACTGAAGACACTGCGTGCTCTGTTTTCGTTTTCTACTGGCTGCACTAAGACTTACTTAGGCTGTTTTGCTCAATAGCGAAAAGTAACTAAGTCGATATTATCACTACAAGTAAGTAAGCCAATATAAATAGGAATAACGTGTGTAAGAGAGTACCTTTGTATCTCATTACATTATTGTAGCTGTAGGTACATTATTGGTCAATCTACCTATGGACAATCATTCTTTTGTTGTGTAGACACAAGCATCTAACTTTTTATTGTGGTTAAATATAGTTACTATGTCCGTCAACCTCAGTCTTAACTGAAATTGTTAATTGATATTTATGTACATAAGTAGATGCTGAAATAAACAATTACAACTAGCCAAATAATAACTAACTACACTAGCCAAATAACAACTAACTACAAAACATATTTATAATATTTTCACAGACCGTGCTAGAGCTGAAAATACAAGAAGGGAACGCAACCCAACATCAATCTTGTTGTTCAAACATGGATTGAATATCCAATCTTCTGTATTAATCATTGAAGGTAAGCTTTTTGACACATAGTTAAGAATAAAGCGTAGCAAGTCACATAATAAATAAAACTTTGAATATATTTCCTTGGCTGAACTTAGTACATAGACACAACATATATTTTGTGTGTACCTAACTAATGTTTAATATTATAATTCAGTATTATAAAATATCTGGAGACTGAAATATCAGCCCTAAATAAAGATGAAATTATACAACCAGCACCAATGACTAGGCTGATGGGTTTTGTCCAGCCATGGGCTAATGAAAACCTAGTTGAGCCTACTTTACTTTGCCACATAATTTCTAAGTAGGTACTTTATTTGAGCAAAAAATAATAACATTTTGTTTTAAAACTATAGAGTTCCTGGGGCGTTTCACCTATGAAGACATGAGGGCAGCATGAAGGATGTCGCCCATGCTGCGTTGCCCCGTTGCTCTGCTACTTCAGTTTTCAAGCTTCTCAAGAACTAAAGTAAAAACTGAAGATTGTTAATGAAAGATAATCTTCTTTTTTTTTACTGTTCTGTCTTGTACAACAGCAATATAAATATGTGTTACTATTTTGTTAATTGATAACAGTGTAAACTTTAATAAAGTGTTTTTATTTTGAACCTGTACTTGTAATTTTTATTTGTACCTATAAAGGTGCAAATAAAAATAACTTATAATGAAATATTTAAGAATTGAATACTATGCCTTTTATAAACACAGCCAATTGATTATTTTATTGATACTATTTAGAGGTAGGTACCTATTTGCCTAAATTAACTGTCATTTATTAGGTAACAGTAAATAGAGAGAAATAAATTATGGTAATCAAAAACGACTTTTATTATATCTTCACATTATTATGAAATATTTGGACACTACTGTAAGGATTAGTGGAATTTGGAATCTAATGTCCTGTGGCAGTCATCATGGAATAAGTATGTACTGCTTGCTAATTCTTGCTGTAAGCGCTCATGAGAGTTAAATTTTTTCCTGAATAATATAGTTAAGCCTGACACCTGAAACATAAAAAAAAAAAATTAAGTAAATCCTCATTAGATTGATATTCCATGAACCATTACATCCATCCACAAAGTCTAATAGGCCTCTCCCTTAAACACTTACATGCACAATCTATCTACTTTATAGAACAGCAATATTCTGCTATAAACAACAATTAGGTGCCTACAATTGACTTTATTTAAATGTATGGTAAGTTTACGTTTGATGGTGCATTTCGTATTTACCAACAAACAATAAGATTGTGTGTAAAATTGTTGCTATGCTAAACACACAATCAATGTTCAACACTAAGAAAGAAAATAATATTGATATTAAGTAGGTACCTTATACAGACAATGATGTGGAAATAGATCTATTTATGGTGTGGTGAGTATGTTCACCGATGTCCTTACAGAATCCATTGACATAAAATGCTTCAAACTATATTATAATATTTGTTCTTCCTGTAATAAATTTGCTTTTCCAATGAAGTACAAGTCCGACTGGGTTGCTAAGCTTGTGGCTTATGATAAGTTTGATACGGTACGAGGTACGAATTTGTCTTTCCTTTAAAATGCCACCAAAATACCTCGTTTCTGAAATATCATAATATATATCTGTAGTTTAGGTTGTAAGCACTTGTAACAGAAGAAAACTTTCACAATTATTATTAAAAACCGACCTCGTTGCTTCGGTATTTTACAGACCCTAATACTGATCTATCATTGAGGTTTTACACAAAAACACATTCACAATTTATGAAGACGACGTTCACTTACATAATTTTGTAATAAGTAAGGAGATTATACGAGTAAATCCCAAAAATATTGCAAAGAAAATCGAATGCGACCAGTAGGGTGCCTTCTCTTTAGATTGATAGCTGAAAGCAATTTCTCGTTGATTTGAAACAAATTTTCAACTGTCAAAATGATTACGTAATTCCAATAATAGCCTTTTTAGACGAGTATCGTTCACTCTTTAGCGTTTGAAACAGAGTGCAGTTGACAACGCAGATTTTAGAGTTACGTAATTCGAAAATTATAAATTGAATGCAATTGTATTCAAATCGAAACAAATTTGACTCAATTGTAAATCGAAAATGTGTTGCGTAATTAGATAGCAGATTTGTTTTTGAACGTACGAGGGCGACCCTGAAAGTTTTTAGAACTGGCCACTTGTAAACGATATAATAAAAAAATAAGTTCAAATTTTGAAAATGGAACTCTGCCAATATTATTGTGTATGTATTTTATTAATTTGTCATTTGTTTATGATTTGGCGAGAAATTGAAAATTGTCTGTGTCACGTCAGCATGAATTTAACGCGAGAAAATTTTCGTACAATGATTTTTTATGACTTTCGATGTCATTTACGTCAACAAGAAAGTTATGATAGACTTCGATTGGCCTTCCACGATGAAGCCTCATCTCGTGCCACTGTTTACAACTGGTTTAATGAGTTTAAACGTGGTCGCACTAATCTCACCGATGATCTGCGTGAGGGACGGCCTTCTACGGCGACGACATTCTCCATGAACATTTAGCAGTCAGGAAGCTTTGTGCCCAGTGGATACCTCATAATTTGACAAAATCCGTCGTGTTGATTGGTGTCGTGAAATGGTTCAAAGATTTAACGGAGGTGACTCAAATGCTGTGTTCGACATACTTACGGGTGAAGAAAGCTGGGTTTATTGTTATGTTCCTTAAACTAAGAGACAGTCTGCTGTCTGGGTGTTTCCTTCCGAGGAGTTGCCAACTAAGGTGAAGAGAGCTCGAAACGTGGGAAAAAAGATGGTGGCCTCGTTCTTCGGAAGGACAGGTCATTACGCAACAATTGTTTTAGAGAATCGAAAAACAGTTACTGCAGAGTGGTACACTAACAATTGATTGCCACTTGTCTTGGAAAAAGTTCGGGAGAAACGACCTCGCAGTCGGATCCTCCTTCACCACGACGATGCCTCGTCGCACACCGCCAAGCAAACAATTGACTACTTGGCGCCGTCAGACGTGGAATTACTGGGTCACCCGTCCTATAGCCGACCTCGCACCTTGCGATTTTTATTTATTTCCGAAAATAAAAGAAAAACTTCGAGGAAAACGTTTTATGGACGCCGAGGAAGCAGTGGCTGCGTTTCAAAATGCCGTCGAAGAGGACCTAAGGACGAGTGGGCAAAGTGCTTTTCTCAGTGGTTCCATCGGATGCAGCGAAGTATTGATGTAAATGGACACTATTTTGAATAGATATAATAAAACTAATAACTTGCTAGTTTGTTCAGTTTTTGATTTTCTAAGAACTTTCAGTGTCACCCTCGTATGAACCAATGGATTAGCAATCTTTTAAAACGATTCAGATTCTGATTGATCGTGTTTTACGCAATTAGGGTACAGATTTCAAATAATTAATTTTGGGTCCGGTTGGCAAAGTAAAAAAGTACCTGTAAATGGCTCGGATTTTTACAAAATGCCATGTTTGGTAAAGTAAGTAGGAAAATAATTATTATCAGTACCTACTTCCATATACTTAATTTAATAACTAAAATAGGAATGAGCAAAGTGAGTTTTTTATACTTGCAGCATATTACTGAAAAATCGGGATAAAATACCTTGCATGCAATATATCATGAGGCGAGGTCAACATCTGAAGTAATTCCACTACTTAAACGTATTAATTTAATAGCCAAAGGTTCATTCATGTAATTTTAATGCTGAAAATATTTTTATAAGGTTGTGGCATAGAGGCATACAGATAAGTAGGTACCTACTTAGTATTACCCGTGTGAAACCGGGCCGGGTAAAACTAGTAATTGATATTAGATGACCTAATTAATTGTATATTACATAATTTCGTCTAAATATTTTAGACACGCGATCTAGTTACCTAACATAATGTATTTACGTTATGCAAGTAGGAATGTATGAGGTCAAAGTCAAAGTCAAACAATTTATTTCAATTAGGCACATAAAAGGCACTTATGAACGTCAAATTTACAAAAAAATAGAATTGATTCTAGTCGCCCCTTCCAAAAGGTAGTTTTCGTATGGAGAAGAATGGGCAAGAAACTCCACCGTTACTCTTTTAAAATGTTTTTACAATATTTTGTATACATTAATTATATAATTATATGTGAAGACGATGCATCTAGAATAAGATTACTATACCACGATAGGTAAAAAAAAAAAAAAAATGAAGAAAAATAAAGCAATTGCAGATAAATTAATTATGATAGATAGATACATGGTGCTCACATATTTACAAACATTGCAAAATTATACGATATTCCTAACATTTTAACAAGTAATACTAATAAGTCAGTGTGTGAGTTCAAGAAATCACAGAATGTAAAATCAGAGTTATAAAAAATAACAAACTATATAATTAAATAAGCAACCAGTTTGATTTTGTCTAGACTCTAAATTGTCCTATGGAGCAGGACCAGCATGTTTCCAAGCATTCTTATCTTGGATATAATCCTCTAATTTGTAATATGCTTGTTTACAGAGTGTACTTTTAATATGAGTTTTAAATTTTCTTTCATTTAATTGTAATATATCACAAGGTATTTTATTGTAACATTTAACACAGTACCCCATAAAAGATGTATGTACTTTAGATAATCTGAAAAATGGTTGATTTGGTGGTTGGTTTTTGGTCATTTACTCGCATGGAAAAGTAAATAATTATGTACACTCATAATTTTCTTTTTAATTGAAACGCAGCGTGTGTTTACGGAATCTTCAGCTATGATAAAGTGATGCTTGCTTTCCATGTAAGTGTTGGAAAGAAAAACACAATTTTTGCATTAGCCTTCTAGGTTTCCCTTACAAGTCGTTAAGCCTGCTTATAAAGTTCGGATCGAATATTCTGGTATGGACTTGACAGCAGAATATATTTGAGTGCAAAAAAGTCTCCTGAATATCTCGTCCAGCTATAGCACAAAGTGCAAAACAAATTTCAGGAGTATTTTTTGTAGTAAAAAATTGTATTTTTAGTCCAGCTATACATCCATGTCCAAACTTGAAGCCACGTTATAGTTAAATTGAGGATCGAAACAAGAATTCGTAAAATTAGAGCAAGCTTATTGGGGCTAATATTGTTAACTGCCGAAAGGTACATAATCCTATCTAAACTCTTACATCTCTGTTGTCGGACGTTCGAATTAGGCCGTATTCAACGAGCCCACTTACTAATTCAACTCCATTTGCCAGCAAACGGCGCCTAGTCTCCCAAAACAGAACATGAAAGTGTGCCAACAGAAGCCTCACCTGGCTTATCTTACTAAGCGACGCCCACTTATTGATTTTGTACCGCTATTTCGGCGCAAAAATACTCACAGTATGTGTACTTAGTGGCCTTGCACAAGTCCGAGGCCATGTGTTTCTATGGTCCTCGGAACGCGCCACTGTCGGGTTCCCAGATAACGGCGGGAGGGGTTCACATCGGTGTCGAGTAGACGATGAAGTACCTGGGACTCGTCCTCGACAGCCGGTGGAACTTCGTGGAGCACTTCCGACGTTTGGCTCCCAAACTGCAGAGGGCTGGGGCTGCTTTGAAGCGGCTTCTGCCCAATCTAGGGGGTCCAAACGCCTCCTGCCTGAGGCTCTACGCGGGGATCGTGCGGTCCATGGCCCTTTACGGGGCACCGGTGTGGGCGCGTTCATTAAGGCTGCGACCAGCCCAGCGATTGAACGCGTCCCAAAGGGTCATGGCCATTAGGCTGGTCAGAGGATACCGCACGGTCTCCCGTGAGGCGGCGAGCCTTCTTGCCGGACTACCGCCATGGGATCTGGAGGCAAAAATCCCCGCGCACATGTGGGAGTGTCGCGAGGAGGCGAAACGCCGGGGCATAACTCCGCTGCCGCGAGAAATCACGACACAGCGGACAGAGCTCCGGCAGGATCTCATGGCGGCATGGAGAGTGCGATTGTCGCAACCCAGCGCTGGGCACGCCACAATTGCGGCGATAAGTCCCTTCTTTGAGGAGTGGCTAGAGAGGCGCCATGGCGTCCTCACCTTCCGCCTGACGCAGATCCTCACCGGACATGGCTGTTTCGGGAGGTTCCTGTTCCGAATAAGGCGTGAGGAAACGCCCGGGTGTCACCACTGTGTGGATCGCCCGGAGGACACGGTGGAGCATACGGTGGAGGTCTGCCCTGCTTGGGCGGAGCACCGCCGTGTTCTCACGGAGGCGATCGGCGGCGGTGATCTCTCGCGTCCGGCTCTGGTTCAGGCCATGGTCCTGAGCGAGAGTGCATGGGAAGCCGTCACTTCCTTCTGCGAAGCAGTAATGCTCGCGAAGGAGGAGGCGAAGCGCGCGAGGGAAATGCAAGATGCGCGCCCTCGCGCCCCTAGTCGTCGCAGGAGACGCCCCGGGCGTCGGGAGTCGCGAGCCGACTTCCGGCCACCGTAGGCGCGGGCTTGCGGGCGGTGGGCAATGGGTAGCTCGCCGTCCGATTAGGACCAGGCCCGGGTCGACGGCGCGTTGTGTTCCACGCGCGCCTCAAAGAGATGTCAGCACCAACTGACAGGGTCCGTAAGGGCCAATGCCTGCCAGGGTTGCGAGTTTGTCCGAAAGGGATATCGCGGCCCCGGCACACAGGCAACGGAAGGAACACGGGTGGGTTTTAGTCAGTAAAAGTCTGACACTCCCTCTCGCTCCGCCCAGAGCGGGAGGAGTCATTTGATGATTTCCCACCCAAAAAGAAAATGTGTACTTAGCATCTACTTACTACCTCAAATTAACAAGTGCTGTGACCAAAATTATGCGTGCATCTTCTTTGACAATTCTGAGATTCTGACTTATGCTAAACTATTAAATTTGAAAGATGATTCTATGAATGTTCTTTTTAAAGATAGAAAAGCGATCACTTCAATTCCGGGAAATGATTAAAACACGTAGGTAACGACTTCTCGAGCAGAAACTCCAGTCAAGTGAAGTCTGAATACCGACTAGAAACCTTACAGTTTTTATGAAACTGATTTTAATTTCTAAGAAGCATTCTAATGGCTCTATAAAGAAACTATATGTATAGAGTTTTGTAACAAGCGCCCTGTGGGGAATCAAATTCGGGATAGTTTATATTTGTAAATAAGAACGCCAATAAACCATTGCCGTACAGTCCACTCTTTTATTTCACCCCGAGCTAATCAACCCAAGTTATAACAGATGGACCAAAAGCGCTAAGAGCAAACCACTTAACAGAACAGCTGATTTATGAGCCTCTCTGTTTTAGCCACCTGTCTAAAACCGAGCTGCCTGTTTGCATGCCAGTAGGGCAGTATGCCTCAGTATTTCGCGTAAATTTTTCGCCAAATAATCCGTCGCCGCCTCGTACCGGTTTCATACATTCCTTAAGTTCTCGCAACGCACCAATTCTTATATATTTTTTGTTTGTTGCAGGTAAGGTGTTCCGATTCAGTGGACTGGTGATTTTTTGCAATATACTCTCAGTTCACACCTGCATGAACGCTTGGTGTAAGAACGTCAGTTGCGACCTTTGTGTCAGTAACTACCATTTTGTAATTTCAAACTATCCAATTTCTTTAATCTTTGATGTACTTACCAACAGACTTGAATTTTCAAATCGCGCATGTACTTAAATATTTTCATCAAAATAATGACTGTCCATATACTTACTTGTACCGTAAAAGCGCATACACTTATCGATGATATAATGTAACCTGAGATTGCTAATTAGTTCCACGTCTAGAAATGTCAAATGAAAACTGTGACGTCGTATCGCAAAGATAAGTGTACGCGTTTTTTGCATGATTGAGAGTTGACGACGCCGATGTTTGCTGGGCTATAATGCAGCATTTGTAAACACTGCATAGGCAAGGCATGTGCTGCAAAAAAACTGGATTTTGCCTAATATTTTGTACATGCCAACTGCTATTCCATATGGCACACGCACTGCAGTCCACGTGGACCACTATCCAACCATTATTGATAAATTGTCACCCTCACTAACAGTACTAATCGAGCGTGGCGCATCTTCATTTCAGCGCCACAGCTCGACACTTTACTAATGCATGCAGCTGATTCAGCCACCGCTGATCACTAACACACGCTATGGCCAACCCCAACGACAAGCGCTTCTATCATTTGGTAAGTGTGAAATCACTTTTTTTTTCAAAATTGTACTAGAAATAATGAAAATATGGTTCTGGTTTTGGGAGTAGGTAATCAAAAAGTTTACATACTAATTTGCGTCATAATATGCCCAAATTAAAAGAAAGTAAACTCTATAATAACCTGCTATTGATTCTTAAACTATGTATGAATGTTTTGAAGACTTGTCATCAATTAAATACGAATACAATACAGATATGTATGAATACTTCTCGTCTACCTATGTACTTACTAACATTTCTGAGTTTAACACAAGGTATAGTCTCACGTTTCTATATCGTTGCCACTTAACAATGCACCTGTTATCACGCATCATCGATTATTTCTATCATTGTTCCGTTTCGTTCCACAAAAACGGAACGTGCGATAAAAACTCGTTTAATTTCTCTACAAAGGATCCTAAGGGAAAGGTATTCTTGAAGTGTCGTGTCACGACTTGGTTAGCAAAACGACAAAAACGTCGCTCTCATGCTACAGCGGTAGTAAATCTAAAGCTATCTTTTCGCCTCATGCCTCCCGATTCAGCTGAAAAACGTTTGTTGAAACAAAGGCGGATCCAGGGGGGGTTCATGGGGGTCATGACCCCCCCTGGGCTGTGTCACATGCGCGAATGACACGCATGACTGAATGTGCTGTTATTATAATTATACTCGTATGATGATAGACCTTGAAGTTTCTTGCCAGCTCTTCGCCACAGGAAACGACCAAATGGAACTGTGCCCCTAGCTTTTGACTTTTCATAAGACCTGATGTAGGTTTATGTGAAGCCGCCCCGGGCCCTCGGTCCTGGGAGCCCTAAATACGGTCCATGTCCCAAATACGGTCAACATAATTTTCAGTAAGAAGTAGTGTAGAGTTGTCGGTCCCGTACGTATGCAAAATATTAATGTAAGGCTCTAAAATTTTCGAGCTCGTTTCGCTCGTTGCATTCTACATTCTCAAACTTTCTGCATAAATCGTCAAAGGACTCCTATTTATGTACTATAAAACAAAAACCTTAAAAAACAAGGCGGTTAGCCAAATTCTTCGAGCTCGCTACGCTCGCACCCGCAACCTACATTTTAACTTTTCGTAAATATGTACGTTTCGTACTATCCCTGAAAAAAACAATCCTGTCTGTTGCGAGGCCCATGGATATAGGTAGAATTATGCATGTTATATTTGTTTTTTTTGTTGTCACTATTACTAGAAATACCTACATAAACTGAGGAGACCGGGGGGGGGGCTCATTTTGTTTTGCCACGCCGGGCCCCCCACAGGCTTAGTCCGCCACTGATTGGAGCCTGTCCTGACTGGGCCCCGACTATGTGACCCCTCCCCCCAGGATCCGCCCTTGTATTGAAATGTGAATAAAAAGCTCATTATGTAACGACCTTATCAAACGTTGAAATGTACATTAATGAGGAAAATCATGTGCTACTGTTCGTCACTGTGACTCAAACGCGCCAATAATCACCAAAATCTTTGTGTATAAATGAATATATTTAATACTGTATTAATTGAATACCCAAAATATTGGTAGCATTTTTCTCTTGTAGTTCTGACTTCTGAGTTAGCCCATTATAGATCGAGCTAACAATTTTATCAATTTGACGAATATTCAGTTGATATCTATTCTAGTAAACCAAAATTATCTCGTCATTCACGACATATTTTTCTGAAGTAAACAAGACGATCATTGAAAAGATTTGCAAATATTATCCGATTGGCGAAATACCTAAGTTTTTGCGCGGTATGAGCCCTTGAATGTTGGCTAAACTATTTGTGTACGAGAGTAACAAACATGATGATTGTGGGGAAAACCAGGATTTTTAGTTTCCACGAAAAGACGTAGTGGAATGCTAAAGTAGTTCTGGGAAATGATGTGTATTTATATGGAGATACGAAACGTGTTTGCGGTTTCTAGAATTTCGAGAATTTCATTGCGCCCACAAACAATCATATTGTAATTTCTTTTAATCTTATAGCAAAACTATGTAAAGAATTTGTTAGGAGCACAAAGAAGCTATCTTTTTGTCGGCTATCTGCTATTCGACCAATCCGGGGCGACTAGCAAGCTTCCGCTTAGAAAATTAATATCTACGTAAAAGTAAATAACACCAATGACGTCCAATCGAATCGTTATTAATTGGTCCCTATTCATAAAACTCTACTACAAAGAATACAAATTAATGTAACATTCAATAATGAATGGCCCACAGTTGTAATGTAACTACCTATAGTTTTAATTCACCCAACACGTGTTGTGATGATTTCATTTATTCATTATCATTATAAATGATTGTACCAATCTCTGTTCCTTGTTTATGCTTCTAGTTTCATATATAGATAACTAGCTTCGCTCCGCGGTTTCACCCGCATAAGTCTCGATCCCGTGGGAATATTGGGATAAAAAGTATCCTATATCCTAATCCAGGTCATAGTCTACCCATGTGCCAAATTTCATTCAAATCCGTTCAGCCGTTTTAGCGTGAAAGCGTAACAAACAAACAAACTCACTTTCTCATTTATAATATTAGTAGGATACATAGTTAGCTGTGAATCAGACTGTCTGTTTTTTTTTTAAACTAGATTTATAATTATCGAGTATTTGAATTTGAATTCCTTTGACCAAACAAAAACACTTTTCAATCCAGTGTAGCCAGTCATCAATGTAATAAAGACTGATTTACTTTGATGATTTAAGTAATTCTGTAGTTCGATTATGAATCGAAACAACGAAATGAGGGTGCTTCTACAATCTAAATCATCTCCAAGTCTAAATTTGTATATCAAAGGTACATGGTTAAAAGCCTTCTCATGTCCCTATGTTTATTTGCAGTGCTGCCGTATTCGTAATGTTCCCAAAGACTTTGACAGTTTCACCGGTCAGTGTACCCTTCGTCGATATATGAGTCACGAGTACACTACAGAAAAGGCACGGGCTTGCAAGCCTCGATTAAAACTATAAATTAAGATAGGAAGTCTTTATCTTTTTCGGAAATTACGTTTCGGTCAAGATCTTTCTTTGTAAAGTTTGCTGAAGGTTAAGCGGCATATAGACGTTCTTTCAACTATTTTGAGAACATAATCTTTGTATAATCGTTGACTATCTCTTGTGCAACTCAGAACAGTCTGTTACTGACGATGTGGATGTGGACGAGTGTGTATGATGGGAATAGGGATGATGCCTGGGTAAAAAAAAAAAAAAAATTGTCCGTTAGTCAGATAATAGAAAAATATTAGACACGTATTTTTTGCTTTATCATATTAATAAAAAAATACTTAGATAAAACGCATTGTAAGTTGGGGAGTGGGGGTCGCTACGTCACTAGTATGTATAAAATCTACGTCGTGACGCACAGTGTTTTATGAAGCCCGATTTTCGGACATCCCATTTTTATTGCAAAACCTGACAGAAATGATCATTTAAGAGCGAGATTTCTTATCCCCATTTAGCTACCAAATCTAGTTTCAGAGTGATAATTTTTTGAAAATCGTAATTTTTCCATCCGGATATTAAGAAAAAAATTAATTACGCTTAAACTAAGCGTGATACGAAATAATGATGTTAGGTACATTGATGGCGCATCTTATGTAGAGTATTTTCGTCCATAAATGAACCTCGCACCATTGTTAGATCGAGATTTATACGGGTTTTTCGGTTTTTAGTTTTTCTTAATTTTCTAGAAAATTCCGCCGTTTCGGGAAAAGTTATCTATACAGAAATAATTCTATTTACTTCCCCAATACACCACATAATTATGACATCCCAAATCCATGGAACTCAGAAGTTATTCCAATTTAACTATTTTTGTTAGGGTTGTCAATTTTTTTAATCCTAATTTTGTGGATCAAATTTTTCGTAAAAGTAAAAGTTCCGTAGACAGAATGACAAATAGAACGTGAATCAGTTTACTGGCAGCCTACCGAGACCTTTCAAAATAATATTTTTATTTTTTATTATTTGTTAAAAACTACAAACACTTTGAATTTATTCGTAAACAATTTAAAAACGTCTACATCGTCATCTTGTCAACACTTTTTGTGAGGGCTGATTTTCCACAGCCTGTGCGTTTGCTGCTACTTCTAGAGACTGAAAAGTACCGACTTTGGTGCTATCCATAGCTTCGTTTGACATAGAGGCCACTTGCTGACCATCATGTGCATTGGGATTGTTATGCCCCCCTGGAATTAAAAAGTCATCTGGTCGGGGCCCAGAAAGACCATCTCCAGCAGAGCGGGTCAGGTTCTGCTGAGGTAGAGTAGTCCCATGGGTCGTGACCGGCTCCATGATTACTAAAAAATTCTGCTTACTATTGAGTAAAATATTTGGTAGCTGCTCCCCTGCGTTACCGGGTAGGCTACCGTGCCACTACACAGATGTACGCAATAGACAAACGAAAACAACATAAGCCCGAAGGCATAGCTGGTTGTCAAGTTAAAAATATTTATGGGAGTTTTAGCCAGTAAAAACTGTTACCGCCTTCACCGCGAGGAGGTACTAAGCTTATGTTATTGCTATTGAATTATGTGGATTTTGCTTGTCATTTAGCAGTATTTAGTACGTACTACAAAAAAACTTAAATAACACTAAATGCCTGAATATGCCTCTTAACGTACATCGATGAATAATATTTTATTTAGATACCAAGCTGGCTTCTTCACGTCAGATAACCCAAACCACCGATTTTACTACAAGGTAGATAATTTTTTTGGCAAAGTTATATAAAACCCGGATATAAATAAAAATCTGAGATTTTGACAGCCCTAACGACGTAAAATCCGGATAAAACTTAAAATCGTTGTGGTTTCCAAGTTCCATGGAATTGGGATGAGAAATTTATGTGGTGTGTTGGAGAAGTTATCGAAATAATTTCAGTATAAACAACTTTTCCCGAAATTACGGAATTTTCGAGAAAATTAAGAAAAACTAAAAACCGAAAAACACGTATATATCTGGATCAAGCAAAGTTACGAGGTTCATTTATGCACTAAAATACTCGGCATAAGATGCGCCATCAATGTACCTAACATCGTTATTTCTATGACGCTTAGTTTAAATGTATTTTATTTTTTTCTGAAAATCGAAATAAAATTTGGTCGATTTTCAAAAAATTCTCACTCAGAAACTAGACTTAGTAGCTAAATGGGGATACGAAATCTTGCATTTAAATGATCATTTCTGTCTGGTTTTTCAATAAAAATGGGATGTCCGAAAATCGGGGTTCATAAAACACTGTGTGACGTCATGGCGCATTTTAACTCAATGTATCGCCGTAATCTTTAGATTACGTAAAATAAGAAAAAATACATGTCCAATATTTTTTTATAATTTCAAAGACGGACAATTTTTTTTTTTTGTCGTCATCCCTGATATGGTATTCGGCGCACATGTTAAAAAACATACCTGGATGCGGATGAGCATAATGAGCTTTTAGGCTTATTATCGTAGACTTTTGGTAGTTTCTTCCTACTTAATGTTAATACATTTGTAGCTACTGCCCGTTACATACGAGTATATCGTAGATTTTTACGGTTTCCTCAACGTATTAACTGTCTTAAAATATCGAGCAGTCAACGCTAAGGCAACATGTGTTACTTACAGTTACAGCACCTACACCCCGCTTCTTGTTTAAACACAAACATCGGAATCACTATAAAAGTTGGAGTGTTTGTTTGTGTTGCATTCTATAAATGTCAGTCGTATTTTGGTGTAAAGGAAATAGTAACGATTCAGAAGTTGTTTGTAAAGCAAATGTTTTGAGAGTTGATTTTTTTAAATAGATCATATTTATGCTAATTTAATGAGATGAACTAATATAGTTGACTCTGCACAGGACGCAAGCAAGCTGAGGTGAACAAAATGAAAATTCGCCACAGGACCAGAAATAGATTCACTGATTTAGATAGTATGTACCCTTTTTTCTTTACTCTTTGGGTATGTACAGAGAAAGTAATAAACACTGCATTTTCATTTGGTTGAATTCAAAATATAACTTACAACCCTTTATGAATTAACAATCAGCAGTATTATCATTACCATTCTTTGTCCTTGATTTCCTTTGAGATCATAAAGATCATTACCATGCAGAGCTGAACGTAAAGCCGCTATAAATAAGTTTAAGGATATGTCATACATGAGTAGAGTACTCCATGTATAAGGAAATCAGCATTTATAACTACTTACTACCTTTAGTTATTTATAATACTATTCACATGACGAAGCGCATCTAAATATATCGATTAATTGGTGATAAACAGTGTTCCTAAATGATTCATAGAAGATTAGAATGCCGAAAAAGGTTATCTATCTCATCATGACTCAACTTTTTTAACACCTTTTCTTGTTATGCTTCTGCCCTCGACTCCGTCCGCGTAAAATTTCTTATTTTAACATAAAATATAAACTGTTGCTATGCCCCGCTACTTCGTTTTCGCTTAGCGTTCTTCCTTACTTTGTTTCGTTTTGTTCGGCCTTCTGGCCTAGGGTCGTAGGATCTATCAAATGAAAAAAGATTTTTGATGTGTAACATCTTTCCTCTCGCTTACCTGCAATCAAGATCAAAATCTAAACAAATCTAAAAAAAAAAAAAAACGAAATGGTAAAATCTGTGGCAGTGATTTCGTGAAAAGGGACGGAAGTGTGTAACAGGAAGCCAGAGAAGCGTGCGCTATTTGATTTAACCAAACCAACCGCGGTGCTTGAGTTGGCCGGCAGAAACGACCTTGACGAGGTCACCCCGCCGCCGCCCCTTTAATGTTTCTTATTACCAAGGTGAGATGTTAGATGTTAAACATCATAATTATGCGACTACTGTACGGCTCGCTCGTTCTTTTTTTGTTTAATCCGACTGGTATTTCCAAAGATTTGCGTGTTCAAAAAAACATACAAACCTCTTCAGCTGTATTATATATATAGATCCCTAGTTAGCCACATTTCTTATTTCCATACTAAATATTGCCAAATTATTTAAAACAGGTAAACTTTTGACAGCTATTTGTGACGTTGCCAACTTTCAGAATAAACGCTCTTATTAACTAAAAAGAAAATCAGCTGAGGTCAATTAAAATGTAAAAGAGCAAGGCTCTTGATTCAAAGGATAATTTAAATTGTCTCTTTCATTGAACGCCCGAGCCTTTTATGATAAAACTTTTTTTTTAAATTTTTAGGAAAAGAACAAATCCTTTACCTTAATAATGCCTTTTATAATAACAGAACTAATAACGCGCAACTTGGTATCTGTCTGAGAAATCTCATTTCC
Source organism: Agrochola macilenta (assembly GCA_916701695.1). Taxonomy (NCBI): domain Eukaryota; kingdom Metazoa; phylum Arthropoda; class Insecta; order Lepidoptera; family Noctuidae; genus Agrochola; species Agrochola macilenta. Next base: position 16,513,018 of record OU753562.1, read on the forward strand.
TGGGCCCTACCTAGTAGATAGCTAACTTTGCTTTGGTAGTTTCCTTTAGTTAACTAACTGGCTGACGTGACGGGAACTTGGAACAGTACTTCAAGTTTGTGGTGTTTATAATCTATTTAACTGTTCTGTCATTGTTTCCTGGTTATAGTTAATTGATCAAGGAATGAGTTGCAAGTCTGCAGAATTAATTGTTTTGTTTTTGCCAAATTAAAGTCGGTTTAACGTGCAATTTACAAGTTTTTGTATGATCTCTTTGTTCTTCTATCGAGTCAAAGGTTAGCTTAGAGTTAGATATTTCACGTCTTTCTTCTTTCTTTTTCTTGTGGTTAGTGACTAGTGTCAGAGTTTCTATGCCGCCCTCTGACTTGGCTTCACATGCCGTCGAGAAATATATCCAGGCCTCCTGCAACTACGAGTATGTATTATTTTGGTATGTTTTCTTTCATCTTCGCTGTCTGTCATATTTTTTTTTCTTGATTTAGTGTCACTGTATGAAAGGTCTTTCAATATTTGAATACAGCATCAGCTATGGCGATGCTAATATTATGGTTATTTATAAATGTACAAATACGTTCCTTATCATCTTATATAATTAATTCAACATTCAGACAGACGGTTTTGTTGAAGTCAAAGTAATCAGTGATGTTGTACCTGTTTTTCTGGCAGCTCTTCATTAATTACAAATTGTGTGATGTCAATTCATCCATTGAGCGTTGTGAGAAGGTTGTGATCCTTCTAATATTCTCAGAAGGTTGTCATTAGAATAGTATGAAGCACATTAGCAATGACGATGACGCAAGCCCCCATCGTCATTGCATACGAATTCGCTTGTTTGTAGCGAATATGATGAATACCGTTTTGTCCTTACATTCCATAAATTCGGAAGTTTAGAAAATAATAGCGTTGCTTGTTTTCTTTTGTCTGTTTACATTTCTATCTTGTTGTCAATTTTAACTTAGTGTTTCTTCTGTTTTAAATTGATGGTTTTACCTACTTTATTGATAAACAATTTAAACTGTTGATTAAAACTTCATTTTCCTTTGTTTCTTACACTACCTATTAGCTCTTTAAATAAACAACACAGTGTTTAAAAAGGCCGATATGCCTTATTTAGGTTAACTCTAAACACGTAATAAAACCAGGTCATTGGACCTGTAGAACAATACGATGCATTTCTCCATTTGCTATTAAAACCATTGCATGTTAGGAATTTTTATTGTTTACTGTAAAACGCTTGTCGTTGCGACTTTAGAACACATAACAGTTTGACCCCCTTATTCATATCAACGGGCAATCTGTTACATGCTACACGTTAATATTACCCTTTAATAAGTATTGAAGGGAAATAGAGGAGGTTTATGTCGCAAGACCTAAAAACAGTACGTGTAGCATGACAACCAAAGAAAACGGTTTTCTACGGGTTTTGTCGACGGAAGAATAGACAAAATAACAGATTGTGGCTGTTTATCTGTCATTTTGTCTATTCTTCCGTCGACAAAACCCGTTTCTATTGTGGTCATGCTAAGCGTGCTGCTAGCTGATAATACCTGATTTGAGGGTGAACAACCAGAACATATAATATGATTAAATGTTATTAGTAATAAAACTACCTCGTTGGTCTAGGAGTCGCAAGCGCTACTGCTGAGCATGAGGTCCTGGGATCGATTCCCGGGTCGGGCAAACTGTTATTGGATTTGACCCGGAGTCTGGATTTGTGCCCGGTTGATGGCAATAAGCTCGCCCCCTGGTACAGTCGGTATCAAAAGTTGATGACCACATTTAGATTTTCAAAATCGCTGTACACCGTATTCACTATTAGCACTTCACTATACAGCGATTTTGAAAATCTAAATGTGGTCAACAACTTTTGATGCTGACTGTACATGGGAATTAAACATAAGTGACGAAATGTGGGTGTACTATAGGTCCCCCTCTGCCTAACCCTTTGGGGAATACAGGCTTGATGTTATGTAGTATTAAGAACTTGTATATGTACGAAGAAGGTTCAGAGAAAATAAAGACTATTTTTTTTTATTATTCAAAAGTTTTTTGTTTATTTGCTGATTGATTCCTGAAATTGACTATGTATAGCGAACTGATTTCTGGAAACGAAGATAGGAACCGGGAATCAGAATATAATATCAGAAAAATCTTGATTAAATTTGTGTGCCTGGGATACTCTGTGCATCTTGAATTTAAAATAAGCATTTTATTTTATGAATGTGCTGTATACAAAAGAAATTTAAGGTACCGATTGGCTTCCGAACATCAGTAACCGATGACTAGTAGGCCCTTAAAGAGATGGTGGCACAAGACTGGCCTCTTATTGCAGTAGTCCGGGTGAAATGTAACGAAGTATACCTTTGCCCTGCATTGGGACAACCGGTTCATAGTAATAAAACATTTAAAAATGTTAGCTATCTTTGCAATAACAGCTAATTTATTTTCCAGACATTAGCCATACAGAAAGCGATCAACGCCATCGAGACGCCTGTCAAAGAGAAACATGTTCGCAGCACACTCATCGGCACCTTCAAGGAACAGAGCGCCATCACATATTGGGTAAGAACTTCTTCATCGTCATTCTTTTGCCGTCACCCTAAGTTACTTGGAGTCGGCTCAAATGTTTTCTGCTTCCATACTTCTCTATTAGTCATTGTCTCCCCTTCCTTTTCCAGCCATATCATCTTTCTCAAAGTCCATCCATCGTAGCCATCCACATTCATACCCAAAACTTTCCTCACGAAATTTTCTGATTCCTTCGCATCACATGCCCATACCATGACAACCAATTTCCAGGACAACTTTGAATAAATAACAAGACCATATACGTAATTAATAGTAGAACGCAGACTGTCCATAGTCTTTGCAAAGATAAGATCTCTGTAGTTATTGCACTGTCGCGCCGCATTTCCTTATGGCAAGCGAAATATAAATCAAGTTAGTGCAGGACCAAGTAATGTGCCTTGAGGTAGTAGTAGGCTAAAGAGCCAATTTATAATTAAAATTGTTCATTTGTTATTCGATGTTCTATCTGCTTATAAATAGTATAATGCTTTGCATTTGCCCGATTAATTACTACTGACACGCCCTTGCTGCATTAGGACCGAATGACAAGCTAATACAAGTCATCTTAGTTAAATCCCTTTTATTAATCGACAGTCACGTCTTGAACGTAATACAAGTTGTCTGTCCCTTTTATATTTCGAGCGTTTAAGCCATTAAAGTAAATGTTGACGAAGAAAGCCCGACGTGCATTCCCCAATAAATCACCGCTAATGTGACGGGCCACTACTTGACATAATCTCAGGGCATTAACAGTTTCCTGACTGTTTGATCACCATGCTCCCCTTTAGTGATATACACGATTCAAATTAAACTCGTGATGTCGTGACCCGATGTCGTGTGTCCAATGTGTTGCTACCAGATGGTTTTATTGAGTCAACCAGATGACAGCATCTACAAACATTTTCATTGTAGATTGGTCGTGGCCCCGTGGGTAATTCATCTTTGATATCAACAATGATTGTAATAGTTTTAGGTTTGTGTGACATTATTGTCTCGGCTATTGCTAAAATCCGCTTTTACTGCAGTCTTTGTAGTAAGAACGTATCGGTTACCTTTAGCGCCTTTACTGGTTTATGTGCTGGGCTCTGTATTAGGAGAAAATTTGTCAAAATAGTGTCCACGTTTTTACCACTGTTGTTAGAACAGAGCGAAGTTGATAATGACCATGCGAGATTAGCAGTCGAGAAGTAGAAAATTAAATCCCAAGTGTTGTTAGGACCTTTATTGCATTTTTGTCAGGTATCAATTTTTATTAATAAATCCTTCTTTTTTAACCCTCCAGATGGTGGCCATACGTCTTCCACTCCAAGAGAACCGCATCGTGGCATGGAAGTTCTGCCATGTGACACACAAGCTGCTGCGGGAGGGCCACCCCGCCTGTCTCGATGACTCGCAGCGCCATATTGGCATGATCGAGAACTTGGGCAAGCTATGGGTGAGTTTCATTTAGTCTTGCGACATGGCTGTTATTTGTGATTTCAGAACACGTTCTGCCCTACCGTAGCTGGTGAAGAGAAACATAGGTACGATATGTTTAGCATTTGTATACTTAGCGAGATAATTTGAATAACATTGGTGTCCTAACACCTAGCTTTGTTTAGCTGCGGGCAAACAAGACAATCGTAATCTCTGAATAATATACTATGAAAATCCTTGTAATTCTTGAACTCGTAGGTATGTGCTAAATAATTCACAACACATTTCCTTGGGCAAATCATATCTTACATAAACACCTAATCAATCATAAACATTGTAGGTAGTATTTACCTTTCGAAACATCGCTAGCCAACTTGTCATATCGGTTTCTTGGAAAGCTAAACGCACACTTAAAACTTCGTCAATTGAGAAGTATTTGGTAATCCATTGTGTTATTGTTTCTGAACAAGTGTTCTTGGTAAATGTAAAGGTGCCATTTAACCTTGATAGTGTCACAGTTACATTATAATATTTGAATAACATTAATTTTAAATCTTCGTAAACAATAATGAATATTAAAGGATGATAGAAGACAAATTAATGAGTGCAGGTTTGAATAATAACTAGTTTTTATATGCGTAGGAATTTTCGGTATTTAGCATAAGGTGCCCCATTTTAACATTTTCAAGGTTAATTCAAGTGATCTTATTCTGCACCGCACTTTGAGAAGCCGTTACTGCACGATTCTAAAAATTTGGTCCTTTGGACATGAATCAATTTCACAAACATGCGCTCAATTTAGTAAAATCTTATTTAAATGATAGACAACAGAAAGTCCAAATAAACGGTGTCAATTCACTAGGTTTAAAAGTAAAAATGGGCGTGCCACAAGGCTCGATATTGGGTCCATTCCTCTTTTTAGTTTATGTCAATGATCTACTCCATTTATTAAAAAATCAAACACAAATGGTGTTATTTGCTGACGATACTTCCTTAATTTTTAAGGTAGATAGACGTGCCACAAATTTTGACGACGTAAATAACGCCCTAATGCAGGTCCAAAGTTGGTTCACTGCTAATAATTTAGTATTAAATGGAAAAAAAACGAAGTGCATAAAATTTTCTTTACCAAATGTCAAAAGTACTGATTGTGAGATAGTATTGAATCAAGAGAAACTAGAATTCGTCGATAAAACTGTTTTCCTGGGGATCACGCTGGACTCAAGGTTACAATGGGGTCCTCATTTAACATCTCTTGCAGGACGGCTAAGTTCAGCAGCATATGCTGTCAGAAAAATCCGTCAATTTACTGATGTAGATACCGCGAGGCTGGTCTATTTTAGTTACTTTCATAGTATCATGTCTTACGGTATTTTACTATGGGGACGGGCTGCAGACATCGAGTCTATTTTTATTCTGCAGAAAAGAGCGATTAGAGCCATATATTATCTCCGCAGGCGTGACTCTCTAAGGGAACTGTTTAAGGATATTAACATCATGACGGTACCTTGTCAATATATCTATGAAAACATCATGCACGTAAGAAAAAATGTACATCTTTTTAGTAAAAGAGGTGATAGACATAATTATAGTACAAGAAATAGGGACTTATTAGTTCAACCAGGTTTCAGACTGGCTAAAGTGGACTCATCTTTCATGGGATACTGTTTAAAATGTTATAACAAAATTCCTCCCCACATACTTCAACTGAATGAGACGAACTTCAAATCTTGTATAAAACGCACACTATGCAGGCAGGCATATTATAAGTTGGGGGATTACATCGCTGATAAAAATGCTTGGCTCAATGCTGGTCCTGCTCCACAACCACAACTATTTGATTAACATTTGAAAACACTGTTGGAGCTGCTGAAGAGTTTAAGACTATTTCTGCATTGTATAAAATCAATTTCCTTTGTATTATATAATTTCAGAGCACAGGTGTGAGTACTATGTACTAAAGAGCTAACATTTACCGGGTAATACGTATTTTATTGACTTGAATGTGCCCTGGCGGCTGTGAGTATGTCATGCTCACTCAGATGTCTCGCTGATGGTGGCGCGTGTGTTGGATCATTTAGCTCCCTTCAAAATGGTTGAGCTGAATGGTGCTAATCCATGCGTCATGTTCGTGAGCGGGCGCCGTCAGTTGGGACAGGTCAACTCTTAGCTGCCTTGGCTGATTTAAATTTTTGAATTGTTCTTTGTTTTATATTTTTATTACGGACGCTTCTAACGTGCACGTCTTTCTACATTGTTCTCACATGTTTAATTTCAACATGAATGATGTAACAAATACTTTGTAACAATTTATTTAAAAGAGTGTCCGTGGAGTTTCTTGCCCGTTCTTCTCCATAGGTACCTACCTACTACGCTTTGGAATGGGCAACTAGCTTCATATTTCTGACTGACCGATTCCTTGACAATTCAAAAGTGCCTGTAAATGGTATAACTGAAAAAAAAAAAAAAAAAAAAAAAACTGTAAATGATGAATGATTTTATTTCTGAAGTTTTTTAAACTAGATGAGTTCGATGTTTCCTATCCGACTACTCTGAGAAGAAAGGCCGAAACAAACTCCAAGGTCAGTCTCTTTTAAAGTCCAGACATAATCTTGGTCAGATCATGTGAGGCTGAGGACCATGTAGATTAGTGTCTGAAATGGTCTTTTGAGAAAAGAACCACAGATTTGAGTGGACTCTTGACCCAGATTTTGGTAATTAGGTGTACCCTTTAAAATTGTAAATAAAATAAGATCAATGTGCTATTAATCTGCTAATATGAACTACTTACATCTGGTTAGACTAGAAGCTGACCTCAACATAATTGGGAAAGGATTCGATAGATGATGATGAGGTACTACTTAGTTACATCATAATACCGCCTCATTCTTCTTTCTCAATATCAAACTAAATCCTCCCCAGGTACACTTACGTGAAGGCTACGGCAAGCTAGTTCACTTGTACTGCAACCTGTTAGTCTGCAAGCTGAAGTTCCACGCGCGGAACCCTCGCTTCCCGGGCAATATGCAGCTGACAGCTGAGGAGTTGGACGCCATCGCAGAGAATGATGTCAATAATTAGTGAGTTATTTTGAGTTTTTATTCTTTGGACGGACAAAACTTACTCTGAGTTTGATACTTGGTCGTAAGGAGGGCAAGTTTTTTTGGACTTTTAACACTAGTGCATCCAGCGCATCCTGTCATTTAAATACGAAATTTTTGGTGACCGCTTACAGTTCACTCAGGGTGAGCTATACAATATGTAAAAAAATCCTGTCCGATCCGAAAGGGGCACATAGGTACTGCAATAACATTACCAAAAAGTTTATTATTACTGAAAATAAAAAGTTATTGCTACTTTAAATTCTCATTTTTAGAACCAAAATTACCCCAAATCCATAAAAAATTTGAAAATTGACAACAGATGAACGTTATGACGTAGACACCCACTATACGACCTCTGCCCACGCGCAATGTAAAAATGCGGTAAAATTCCTCATTGAAAAAAAATGTGGCGAATTTTTTTTCTTCTTTTTTCCTGAAAATTTGCAAATAAATATTCTCTCAGTACGATACTTAGCAACACCCTCACGGATCGGTCAGGGTTTTTTTACATGTTGATTATTGGGCCTGTAATTTCATATTACAGGATTACATCGACTGCCAAATTAAAGCCTTTTTGGCTCCCACCTACAGTTTACACGCCGTCGTCTTCTGGTACTGATGACGAATTAGATCATTTCTTTTTGGGACCTCATCAAGCCAGCTTATATAACCACAGACTATATCACTTTTTAAATCTTTGTCCAGTTTTTTATCATGAAAATTGGCTCTTCTATTGGAGATTTAATTCAATAGTTTATTGTTAGCATTTCAATACATGACAGTATTTTTGTTACAGTTTCCAACTATGCGTGGAATTGTTCGACTATATGGAAGAAATCCTCAACTTGCAAGCGTCAGGTCGGTTATAAACATTTTTTTCACTACCTATTGTTTTTTTTACCGTGCAATTTTTGTTTTAACAAACCGTGTGTTTTCTATGTCGCAAACCTTCATGTTGACAGTATTTTTCAAGTCTATTGCTTGGATCTTCTGTAGTAGCATGTAAAGTTAGACAAATTGAAACCCTGTGTCAATTCGCCGTGTTTATAGGTCATTACATACAGGGTGGTATAGTATCGACGCGCAACCAGTTACTTTAATAACCTACAACATATTTCAACGCAGGACGGTCCAGAATTGTGCTGAATTCATGGTTACAGTTTGCGCGTCGATTTCCCGCCATCCTGTATAATTTTCAAAGAATTAGTGTTGTGAGTGGAATATACGAACAATTTAAGTTGGTAGTCTATTTGCCGAACAATTACTTTACCTAATTGTTTTGTCTCGACTGCAGTATTCGACAGCCTGGGCAACGCTCGCGCCAACTCTATGACAGCTAGCGGTCAGTGCCGACTAGCCGCCCTCATCCCGTGCGCACAAGACGCGTCGCAGATATACGACTGTAACGTGCGCCTGTTGTTCCGACTGCACGCCTCGCTGCCTGCCGACACCCTGGCGGGACATCGCGAGAGGTAACCGGACATAGCATAGCAATTATGCTTCTTATTAAATAAGAAAATATTATAATATAAATATATAGATATAATAACCTAGTATAGATAGTGCCATCCACGAAGACGCGCCCCACTCCGCTTCTTTCTTGATAAATCTAAATAAATAAGTAAAATAATGTAACATAATGCACATAGTCCAACTAAGTGCTTAAGCACGGAACCGCGTTGCGGCGTCGCATCACAGAAAAATGATCACCTCACGCTACGGCAGCAGGACGCCTTGCGTTGCGGCGCGGCGCAGCAACGTGGTTATGTGCATAGGCCCCAAGAGTCTAGGTACCGACTTTATTTTGGAACGTATCAGAGCAAGCAATAGGAGACTAAGGAAACTTCTGATTTATCCCTTATATTGCCTTTAACATCTTCTAACAACAATTTATAATTATCCCTCATGCAATAGAATATATTGTTTCAGATTCCGGCAACAGTTCAAGAAGCTAAGCTCGTTCTACAAACACGCCAGCAGCTTACAATACTACAGAAACCTCCTCTCACTGCCAGTTCTACCTTCCAATCCGCCAAACTTCTTGCAACAGGTACAGAATTTCTGAAAAAGTAATATCGGCCTCTCTGGCCTCTGTCATACATAGGGGACGGTTCACGAGCAATGGTTCTGGACCATGTTGCGATTTTTAATAGAGGCAAAAAAAAAAATACGCCTTGGTAAAATCATTCTGTAAACCTCAGGTTTCCAAAAGGCTTTGAGGATCATTTGAAGATCAATCGTTGGGAATTTCTCGAATCTTTATTATACAATTTTTTTGATATTTAGAAGATCTACGTCCCAAGGACGAAATTCGTAGTTTCGGGCAAAGTTACGGGTGATTCCAGCTCCGTGTCGCCGGCGGACATAAGATTAGTTTGGGCCCCGCCCTAAGAATGAATGACACCACGATATTTTTGGCCGTCCGAAAAAGTTAATTATCGTGTGTAGGGTTCAATTCGAAGTTTCGAATTACTTTTGGATGGGCTTGTATCTTCGTTGACGGACTTAGAGAGTTTGGTCCTTTCGTCCGCAAAGTTATATCATATTGCACCGTAATACTAAACTTATTATTACTTGTCCACAGTCTGACTTCGGCACATACGTGACTCCCGTGGTGTCTATACCCGAGCCATCGCCGGATGAAGTAGACTCCGTGGCCTCTCTCATCGACACTTCTGATACTATGAGCCAGGTAACAACTTGATATCCTATAAATAAGTATGGTCCGGCGTAGTTACGGAAGTTAATAAGTGAAAATGAACTTTCGTTTTTTATGGTTATGGTTGAAATTGCTGTCAATTCCATCTCAGCCAAGATGTCTATTGCTGAAGATATGTCTATAAAATGCTTTAACACAATCAAATCATACTTAAGACTCGAAAATAAGTATGATTGCAGATATTACGACTATTACGAGCTCGTAACTGTATAACCCGCGTCATAAAATAAACAAATTGAAAATGGCGGCTAAATAAAGGACCTTTTAATATTTATTTCACCCGCACAGAAATAAGGACAAAATAATGTACGACTGAGAGTATGATTAACCATTTATAATTTGATTCTCTAATGGCACGGGTTTTTATAAATATATGGGAGGAATGATAAAGAAATGAGAACTTAAACGAGATTATTTATAAATAGATGTCAGTGCAAGATAACCTAGAAGACTTCGATGCTCGTCCCAGTCAGTCGCCGCAACCCGACCCCGTCGTGGAGCGAGACCGACTCATCGATCATCTGCAGAACGAACTACAAAGAATGAGGTACATACATAACATCATTACGTATACGAAACGGTTATTCACGCTGTCTCCTTCAACAAGGTAGACCGATGACCTTGTGAAGGCCGCAAGAATCCGCTGGATGCGAGAAGCACAGAACCGGGCGAAGTGACGGTGCTTGGGGGAGGCCTATGTGCAGCAGTGGACGTCTTTCGGCTGATGATGATGATTTGAGAAAAGTTCTATACAAGCCTTGGCCGCAACCAGGCATTGATGAACGCACCGGCTTCCCACGGCGCGTGATTTACCTGACAAGCATGCACGGTGATCGTATGAGGCATTTTTGAACGTCAAAATTTACAACAAAAAAAAAAGCCTATTTTATAAATAATTAATTCCTAATTAATAATTTCTTTCTCATTTCTCCTTTCGCAGGTCTGCTGGAAGAAATTTCTTAAGAAATAAGCAGTACCTTTGTACTCAAATTATAATTATGTCATATCTCTATGTATTTTACTGTGTGTACCTTCGATCAATAATGCACTAGATTCCCGGTAAGCGCTTCAAAAACGTAACGAAAAATAAGAGCACAGATTGGGTTGTGGTCTTATTTCAAATTAGTATGGTCCAATCATAGCCAACGTTAAGACGTCAAAATGCCGCAGTACGCGTTCAAAAAATTTGTAAATAACCACCGTAACACTAAGATTTTGGAAGGTTTTTTTTTTTTTTTCGGTAAGTTTATTATCAGTAAGTGTTTTTCATAAAATAAAAACAGAATTAAATAGTAAATATAAATCAATTACCAAATATTATGATTGTTTGACCAATGTTTGTGACAACTACCAACTATTGTAACAAACATCGACTGTTCTGGAACAGGGAATGCATGGTGTAGTATTGTTATTTTATATTTTATAAAGAAAGAGGAAAAGAAATATATAAGCCTTATAAAAATTCGACAATTTGTTCGATTCATTTTAATAGATTGGACATAACTGGAAACACGCAAATGCGTAGATTAGTAAAAACAGTAAAACAGTAACGATAAGTATTTTTGAACTATAAAAATTACTTTTTATTTTCAAGCGACATGACAAATTTGTTTCTCCGTCGACAGAAAGATTTAATTTAGCCATTGTAATTAAATATTTGTTTCTCCGACGACAGAAAGATTTAATTTTGCCACTGTAATTAAACTTTATGTTTGAGTATCAAGGCTTATAATAAACTGAATTTGTTAGTATAATTTATTTTTTCTGTTTTTCATAGAAAAAAATATAGACACATTTCGACTCCACTCATTCCTTGTCCAAGCGGCGAGCCTCTGTCATAAATTTTTATTGCTTTTATTAGCACTTTGTAATTCGAACTTTAAAACAAGCGTGTAAGGTTGAATTTGTTTTGATGTATGTTTGACTTTATTGTTTTTTGTACATAGCTTTGTGAATACAACTTTAAGCATTGCATTTAAGGTTGAATTTACATTAAGGTATATTTATTTAAACTAGAATTACGTAAACACAATTGGCGACAGTTTTAAGAGAACTTTTGTATGGGATATTGTATCTAGTGCATTATTGATCGAAGGTGTGTACATAAATAATAAAATAAATAAATAAAAAAATGATTCTAGTTGCCCCTCCAAAAGGTGAATGGAAAAGAATGGACAGGAAAATCATGATTTTTTTAAACCATTTTATTTAACGTATATAAATAAATGATTAAAACTGACCCCAGGTTAGTCAGTAAACACACGAAAAGGAGAAGAAGAATTATTTAACTATTTCCATTTTTTGCTGCAACAGGTCCGAGGTATCACAGCTTGTTCAAGAGAGAAACACAATGATAGGATCCATGAGGGAACATTGTACTCGTATCGAAACACAACTACATAACGCCAAGGTAACGAAAAAATATGATAGATTAAGTTTTTGAAAGAGACTGTCACAAGTTCATTAACGCCGCTTGCGATAGGAGTCATGGTCTCAAATTCCAAGTGTCAAAAGTTTTTATTTGTAATACAGAGCCATCTAGTGTAAGTTTTAGCTTCTTAAAACCTATACTAGATGGCTCTGTATTAATTCATAATATACAGCGAAAAGAACTTCGTTCCAACCATGGTTTAATAAAACAAGGTCTGGCATTCCGAGACTAACACATGCTTACGTTACTATCCAGTTGCAACTCTATTGCAACAAAACACGATTAAGAAAAGATTTTCAGAAACCAAAGCTTTTAAATTGTCGTTTCGTGTGTCTAATCAAACGAAACAGGTCAATTTAAACATAAGCCAACGTAATTGTTAATTAAAACCTCATTGTTTTATCCGATTCGCACAGGTAATAAAGGTGGTTGGGAAGTTATTATTACAAACTTCTGGTAACACAGATGTGATGACGTAGACTTGTGTTGCCCACGTGACCACTTTGTTTCGGAATGCCATACCTGGCGAAGTATATTATTATACCATGGGTCCAACCAGCACACGTAGCATGATCACAATAGAAATGGGTTTTGTCGACAGAAGAATAGACAAAATGAAAAATTCACAATAACAATCTGTGGTCTATTCTTTCGTCGACCGGTGTCCAACGACGCTTCTCGACTTTTTTGACAATACGCTTGTGTTTACAGGTAGAATTAGAAGAAGAAAAACATAAAGCTGATATATTAATGGTGCAAACACCCGAAATTAAACGTAAGTTTTTTTATTACTACACTTATTTGGTATGTAGGTACTATCGAAGAACTTCATATCTAAGCAGTTTGAAAACAAAATCCCGTGAACGCGATGACCACATCTGTTACCGCCCCGGTTCTATGGCGGCCGAGCGCTGCAAGCAGAAATAGTCCTTACGGTGTATAGATATGAACTTCTTCGATGGTACCTAATGTGATACAGAGAAATGAAAGACCATACGACTGTATTGACGTGGATATAAGCGCGGGAGAAACGACGGACAGATTTTTGAAAGATGGTATGGGATGATACGATGGGATTGGTGTTTCTTTTGTTATTAATTCGGAAGATATGAACACATATTTCTAATATTATAATTTTACTGTAGAAAAACTCAACGAAACCGAAGAAAGAGCCAAAGTGACAGATGAGAAGTTCCAAAAGCTAAAAGGAGCGTACACGCAGCTAAGAGAAGAACACATCACGTTGATTAGACAGGTCAGGAACCAGTATTATTATTATTTATTTATATATACTTTATTGTACACCAGATTATACATTACATAAAAAAAAAGTAATACAATACAAAATATACAATGGGCGGCAGTATTAACCCTACATAGGGCCATCCTTCTTTTTTTTACCCAGTAAAAAAGCAATTGAACACCAGCCGTTGCCCGCGGCTTCGTCTGATATCCACGCCTTTGTCCTTCTCCAGGTTATGGTCTACCCATGTGTCAAATTTCATCCAAATCCATTCAGCCGTTTTAGCGTGAAAGCGTAACAAACGAACTCATTTTCGCATTTATAATATTAGTTAGGATTATACCGAAAGCAGCAGCATTCATCATAATTCGTTCCTCATGACTTCTGCCAGTCAAACGACATTCATGACAAATATACCAGCCAAGTTTCATGTTTACGATATTTTACTGGGTTCCTCTGCCAAGCATGATCTAAAAGTTATTGTCTGTAACAAACTGGTAATCTAAACCCAGCATTTCATCGTACATAATTAATTTTCGTTATAGAAAGCCGAAGTGGACAAGTTGTCAGCTAACTTGAGAGCGGCGTCCGCGCAGCATGAAACCGTGAAAATAGCGCTGCAGCAACAACTTAACGATAGGATCAAGTAAGTACCGCTGTGCTATGTACCGGGCGTATGTAGTGAGACTGTAAATATATCTGCGTACTGAGTAGGCTGGCTACTATTTTTATCATTATAGACAAAAGGAACACTTCTATTAAATATTGTTATCGATCTTGTTAAAAATACTCTGTATACAGAAAGTTGTGCAGTTTTTTCGTATTTAAAAGAAAACCATAAGATTTTGCACAATATATTTTGGCTGTCACACTCATTATTTACTTTGATTTCACTCCATATAGAGATGTCGAATTACTACAGCAAAGTGCTTCGTCGAGCGAAGAGGTAGAAGCTTACAAATCCGAGATATTGAGCCTCCGAACAGACCTCGAACAGTCCAGACAAAAGGAACTCGAGTTAGAAACTGTTAAAGCTTCCATGGAAGCTTTAGAAATAGAACACACAACAGCAACGAAAGAACAAGAAGAAAAACTAACGACTGTAACCAACGAACTGAAAGAAACCACAGAAAACTTAGAAAAGATAAAACAAGAAAAGGAAGAAAGAGAATTAGAGTTGACTAGAGTGAAAGAAGAGTTAGTAGGACTTCGGGAGAGCAGCGGAGACGAGTATAAAAAGGTAGTAGAAGAAAAAGAAGCTGCGCTGAAACAGGTAGAGGAGTTGCAACAACAACATTTACAGGAAAAGGAGGTCAGTATTGTATATTTCATAAAGAATCATTTATTTCTTTAGGTGTAGAACTTTAGATGCTTGCTAGTGAGGTTATTGCATGATCGAGCCATGTAGAAGCATGTAATGTAGACCTGCTTATTAACAAAATGACCGTTACTAGTACCAGACTTTAATGCTTTGCTGTATAAAAATCCCGTGTCTCAGTAACAAAAATTAATCTTCGAATTGATTGATTGAACTGACGATTGACCTAATTTTGTAAGTCATATTATAACAACCAATTCATGTTAGCTTGATTTTATTAGGAAGTAACACAACTAAATAACTCCATTAATGAATTACGATCAGAGATAGATAGTTTACAACAAAAGCTAACTAGTACCGAAATCGAGTATAGCGCAGAATGCCAAAAATTGAGCCAAGATTTGACGAATAAAACACAGGACTATGATGAAAGCCTCAGTGAAAAAGAATCTAAAATAAAAGAGAGTTTAGACCAACTTGAACAGTTGCGTCTTAAATTAGAGAATGCTAAAACTAACTACGAAGGTAAAATCACTGAAAATGTCACTGAGCTTACAAAACTTCAAGAAAGAATCGAAGAATTAGTTCAGTACCAAGTTACAGCAGAATCATTAAGAACTGAACTAGCAGAAGGTGGAAACGAACTAAGTAAACAATTAAAGGAAGTATTATATGAGAAAGAACAGTTACAAAATATTGTTCAAGAAAAGATGACGGAAATATCTGAACTGGGAAATAATTTAAAAGACTTAACAGATAGTAAGAATCAAGAAGTGACAGAATTAAAAGAGGAAATACAGAAAATGATTGATGAAAAGAATACTGAAATTGACAACTTAAAATCTATGCTTGAAGAGAAATCTGAGTTTGGCCAAAGGCAACAATCTGAAACGGAAAATTTGACTAAAAATATCCATGCGCTTGAGACTACTATAAACGATATAAATATTCAATTACAGGGACAAAAAACGTCGTATGAAGATCAACTTAAGGAATATAATACTGAAATTACGATACTAAAAGATAAATTACAAAATGTTACGGAAAGTAAGGACGAAATCATTGATAATTTTAAAAGCATGGTGGCTGAGAAAGATGGACAAGTTATAGCTTTAAATGTAGAAGTGACTCAACTGGCTGACGACAACGCCAGACTTACAGACGAGTTAAAAGAATCGCAGGCAGAATTGGAAATAGGAAATAATGAACTGTATTCGCTGAGAGAAGAACATGAAAAAATCGTGGAAAGAAATGAAAGCAATTTAACTTTGAAAAATCAAGAACTAAGAGAACTACATGATAAGATTAACGAACTTACTGAACAGAAAACAGAATTAGAGCAAGAAAAAGAAAAACAATCAAATGAACTGAACTCAGAAAAAGAGGTTTGTGTTATACATAATATGTGTATGTTGGTTTATGTGACGTCCTAAATAAAGAATATTTGTTTTAATTAATTGTATCTTTGAATAGGTATTAGAAAGTAAAATTTTGGAACTCACGGTAGCCCATGATAATTTGATGAAAGCCCATGAAGATGTTAAATCTGAAAAAGAAGCTTTGACGATTGAGCTGAACAACGAAATAAGTAAATTGAAAGAAGAATTTGATCAACTGAAAGATGAAAAAGAAACCGAGATCCAATCGTTAAGCGAAAAGATCCAGAACCAAGAAACTGCTTTCAATGAACAAGCTGCTCTGAAGGACGTAACTATCGCAGACGCTGAAACAAACATACAAAAACTGACAGATGACTTGGAGGAATTACAAAAAGAAAAACAGAAAGAGAAGGAAGAAATGGATATTGTAATATCTGAGAGAGAACGCGAGAGACAGGTTAGGAAATCAGTGACGTTGAGTGAAATGTGTGTTGATACACCGCGTTCTTTTATGGACACCTTTAGTTTATATGGTGGTGGATCATTGTGTTTTGTGTCAGTTCTCATTTTCTCGAACTGATCGTAGTTCGAGACACTGTGTCAAAAAGGTTTTGGGATCATCTTGTGGTTGCGGTCATTCCTTATGTTCTCTACTGTAGCGTTTTTAAATAAAAGTTAATCTACAGTTTTCTAAACAGAATTTTATAGTAAAGTGATATTACAAAACACGTCATGTATATAGCTCGTACACTTTGCTTCTTCCTTGCCTGTACTGTAAGCATGTATTGATATCTAAACTGCATGTTTTATTTCTTTCCTCTACATCTACGCAACCTGCCGCGCTGTGCATGGATTCTACTGCGCTCTTGGACTTGCTTGGATCCTTCGGACTTATCTACATTCCTTCTATGGTGGTATAGTTGATGGAAACTAGGCTAGGCCACGCGGAGAGTAAGAGATTGAATGCCGAGTGTGAATTACAGGACTTGTTGCAACACAATAGTGTGCTTGAAGATGATTTGACTGCTGTGAAGCGACAGCTCGAAGAGGCGCAGAGGGCGTTGGAGTTGCGTTAGTATTACTTTTATTGTACATACTTTTGTATAGAATTTCTTCAAATTCAGGTCTTCTGTAAAGTTTCGCCGGCTAATTTAAAAAGACCTTGTAGTTTTGCTTGTAAAATGTTTACCTATCCCATAATGTATTATGCATTGATTTATGAAGCTCTCAAGATGATGCAATTTTTTGTTTTTCAAAAGAGTGAATCACCCCACTGTATAATTAATTATCGTTGTAATCCAATTTTGTGTCCATACATAATAACATCAACAAAAAAAATGTCGGTTAAATAGAAACATCGCGGCTAGTAACATGCGCTGGAGAGGCAGCGCTCGAAGTCACCAGCGGAGCCTTAACTTCATTCGAGAACGGTCAGGCGCGCGATACCGTGGGCGCGGCTGCTGAACTTGCAGCTAAGGCACTGGACGAGCTGGCCAGACATTCCGAAGTGTCAGGAAATGAGGAGTCAGTAGCAAGGTCGGCCATCGCCGCAGCACACAATACGGCGCAGCTGTCCGCGTATGTTGCCGATGTGTCTAATGTGTCCACTGATTTGGCGCTATCTGAAAGTAAGTACACCAAAAATATAATGTCTGTATCGGTGCCGTATTACGTTTTAATGCCATTATAATTCCAGTGCTAAAAATAGACGGATTTATACATGGTCGATAGCACATCCCTTTTTCGAACTGGAATCACGATAGCATCATAATAATACCCCTGGAAATTAAAATGCCACTTCCTTCCGAGAAAACTCTAATTCTGTTTGAATTTTTTTATCGCAATAAATTTGTGTGTCACGATCCGCGTCTACGTAGGATTCACCTACGTAGTCTTGAATTAAAAAAGAATACAAGTTTCCATAAGGAGGTCTCTGGTTAAACCAATCCCTCCATTTAATTTTTAAATCTTGCTATTCTCACGTATAACCGATTAACCGTGATTGGTCTAAGTTGAGACACTCATAAGTCATAATCTAAGTAAACGGATGAGCTACATATTTTAAAGTGTAGATATCTTGCACACAATTATAAATTTATCTCAAACGTCGAAACAACTTTAGCCTCTAATTATCCTTACAGAACTGAACACCGAATGTCGCTCAATGTTAACTGCCACAAAGGAATGCCTAGAATCCATCAAGAGTGGTTCCGTAGTGAGCTCGCATTGCTCCGACGCGAGGAGTAGAGTGCGAAGCTTGATAACTGCTGCTGTGGCTGCTGATAGGCTGAATAGTGGAACCAGGAGTGTGGATGATGAGCTGGCTGACATGGATAGGGCTATCGAAGAGGCTGCGTCGCAGATTGAGGTCAGTATACAAAGAAAAAGTATTTATTGGTACTCATACTAGACAAACAACAAAACACTCAGCCGAATTTTTAAGATGTCATTGTATGGATTCTTCGGATTCTCATACAAATTTTTGTCAGTCGGGTGAATAATTTCGGGGTGAATATATGGGAATATTAGGTACTTTACGATTCATACGTCGTATAAGTAATTTTCACAGTGTATATTAAGTTTCATATTATTAGCTATGGTTCAACTAAGACAATTTAGGATTGCCAATGCACCGTTCCTGTTATATTGCATAGATAAACAGGTGATTGTAGAATTTGTTACCAACGCGTGTCGGAACTATGTCGATTCTTCTGATGAGTTCTGGAAGTTGGAGAAATTGTGGGCTATTTTTCTCAAAACCACATTTTCTAATATCAGTTCAAATCCACAGAACATGCTAGCAGCAACCCGTGCCGCCGGGTCGGGAGTCAAACTCGAAGTGAACAGCAAAATCCTCGACGCTTGCACAACACTAATGGGCGCCGTTAAAATACTGGTACAGGATGCTCGCAAGCTGCAGAACGAACTGGGCGATCCCACGACTCGCCAGAAGATGTACCGGAAGAACCCGCAGTGGTCCGAAGGACTTATTTCAGCGGCTAAGGCTGTTGTATTCGCTGCTAAACTGCTAGTGTATGTATTTATTAACTAGCTCGTTTTCTTAGAAAAGGTAGGTATGGCTGTACTGTTCGTATCTAAATTATATCGGCGATTTTATAGTAATGTCCGATTTGGTAATGGAAACCAGGATTTCAGGCTCATCAGCTGTGCATGCAACCACTAGAGAAATGTTGCAGTTTTTGTATATATTTATTAATTTATAAATGAATTATTGGTACTACAGTTACCAGTATGTGGAAACAGTGTACCATATGAATTATTCTGTCAGAATATTTTCACAACAGCTGCACTTGCACAGCACAGAAAATAACAAATCACCATCAACTACTAGTACATGTAGGCTTTAGAACTAAAGCCACGTTTTAATTTTCTGTATTCTGTATTTCACGAACGCAAGTTATTACCTCTAGCAATCTAGCTAATCCTACAATATTAATTAAACCAATCTGTGCATGGGTATGCACAGCATGTCAATAAACTTGAAAATAGATGTTTGGTAATAATAATTACCATTTTCTTTTTTCGCATTAATACGAACTTTATGAAAACAGATCATTTCGGTGGTAAAATTATTTGCCCTTGTAATCTTCAATTAAAAATGCATCTATCTATAATACAGGACATCAGCAGACGAGGCAGTAGGTGCCTCAGGCCAGGTCGAAGGCGTATCGGCCGCAGCTCACGAAGTAGCCGGCAGTACAGCTCAGCTCGTCGCCGCGTCACGAGCGCGCGCGCCGCCCGAGTCGCCCGCACTGGCGCGACTCACACAAGCCAGTCGATCAGTCGCCGCGGCCACTGGAGCCCTAGTTGCTGCTGTTAAAGCTGGTTCCGCACTTGTGAATGAACAAGGTATGATAGTAAAGCTGCTAGTTGATGAAACAACACATAGGACGCGTGCCGCTCGTGTGTATGAGCACTAAGCGTGGCTTTGAGCGCACTTTCTGATGACACGCGATGAGCATAACATACAGATTAAAAGTATATTTCATTATCTCGTTTCAATAACTGATTTACGTAATTCTCCATCTCGGGAGTTTAAAAAGCCCAAATTAATATCATTTAACAAAAAAAAATTGACCTTTAAAATTTAGAGGCATGTGGAACAGGTTGTAAAGTTAACTCATCCTCATTAGAAAAGGGAGGATTCTCTGACCAGACTCTGGCAACTGCCCAATGGTGCAACCATTGGGCGGGCAACCATTGGGTCGGGAGCTTGTATGTATACCTATATGTCGATCAGCGGTAAACTAATTGCGCGATGCAGGATTTGTATGACGTCAGGATGTTGTGTGACGTCAAGTCTTTGATGCATAGTTCGAATGGGCGATGTAGATACCGCCACAAATGATTGGATCAGAAATTTAATACATCTTTTTAAGCCATGAGTTACTGCGGCCGCAATCAGCCGCCTGATAAATGATATATATTATGTTTAACCGACAGAGGCTTTGGACACGTCATCTCTATCGCTGACGGCCACTCGTCGTCTCGAAATGGAGAGTAAAGTGCGCTCGCTCAAGTTGGAGACATCACTGGACGCCGAGCGCGTTCGCCTCGCCGCGCTGCGCAAGAGACATTACCAGCTAGCGCAGTTAGAAGAGGTCAGTATAGTAGGGTAAAAACCACAATGTAAACGAATCATTGTCCATACATTTGACAGGATAAAAGCAATGTCAATTTTTTTTATACATTTTGATGTACCAAACTGCCATAGTTCAGTTTGGGACATTAACGCCGCCACTGTTATCCGCGCACGTTTTTTCTACAGAAACGCTCACATTGATTGAGTGTAAGATGTAATGTAGGTAGACTGTGGTAGTACTGCCAACAGCTTGGTTGGAAATCTAATGGTTGGATATCATACTGGTCTACAATGTAGGTCCCATTGAGTTGCATAATATGTATGAGGAACAAGCTCTAAATTGTATGTTTTGTCGCGCCACTACTTCCCAGCTAACGCACTAGGAAGTGGTGAAGGGTGGGCGTTTTTGGGGGACAGTCTTATATTTTGACGTTCGAAAAGTGCTGATTCTCAGCCTAGTTTCAATAAAAGACTTTTTTTTTTTTGATGTTATGATGTTTATGTATATTTGTCAATAATTTTTCTTTGTTACAGAATGGAAACATGGAAAACGGCAAAGATTGAACGTCTGCGAAATTACAAAATTGAAAATAACGTGAAAATTGAAATGTAAGCTTTTGATCAGTTTCCCGTACTCTTTTCTTTTGAAAACATTTTGTACTCGCCTTTTTATACTTTATTATATACCTACAACGAATTTTTTACTGTCACGCTTGCCGATTGCTCAGTTTACTATAGTGACGGACGAGAGAATAAGTCTTCCTAAGGGATGACCATCAATAATTTTACAGTTTACTGTATGACTATTATAGCATTGTAATTCAATTAATAATTCAACACTAGGCGCTTATTAGCCAACTTAAAACTAATTCTAAATGTTACACTGTCCACATAGAAATACCTATAGCAACTTATAAGTACGTAGTAGATTTAATTAACGTTACAATAGTTAGAATCCGCAAACAAAGGCGAATAGAAGCAGCCCGTTCATTCGAAGTGTAACTGAGTCACAACATCTTGTAACCTTGGATTGCCTGCAACTAGTGTGACGAACTAAGATTACAGTACGGTTTGCTCAATAGACTGATTTCAGACACCCACTTTGTACGATAACGATCAATCGTTAACATGACAACCTGTTCGGCCGAGGTTCGTAGAAATTGTAGGTAGTAGGTTTATGCATGTAAACCTTAGTGTCTTTAGTAAACGACTGAGGCATGCGTCAGGCCCGACACGCCTTTAAACTGGTCTGATCCCCACGATGGAGTCCGCATGATCACGAGACTATAAGCTTTAAGCAAAGAGACTAAGGTAAGAAATTGTGAATTGTCTATGTACCTTTATGTATAGATATTTTATAATTACTAATTATGTTAGTTTGTAAACAATGTGTTATGACATGCGCATTGTCTGTACGAGCCGAGCGTGTCAAGCACATTCCGATACAATTTTTGTGTAGTTTAGCTAAGTAAGCGTGTGATCACAATTTGAAGCCCCTAGGATATCAATAATATTAGCCTTTACTTTCTAAGTGTACCTAATTGAATTATATAAATATACTATTGAATAGATTCGAACAGATAATCGCCTGCACGGCTCATTTGTATTATTTATTCCTTATGTTTTACATTTACTAATAAAATATATACATGTGAAACAAACGATTTAGTTTTATTAAAACCAGTTTGAAGACTGCATTAGATAAGATTCATAGGGATTGAGGTCGTGACTCCTTATTCGGAGAACGCGATTTTGTGAGCGAACCCTTATTCGGCGAACGCGAAGTTGTGAGTGGCCCTGTAAAGGCATGTACGCACGACACTTTGTTCGGTTCTGCGTACCGCTAACGGACATACCGATAACAAACCCTGTGTTCGTCAAAAAGGATCGTGGCGATCAGTGGCGTAGCTAGTCCTAAAGAGGCCCTGTATCAAAATTTGTTGGGAGCCCTTGCCCTTTTTACCTGACTGCGGCGAAGCTTCATAGGGGGGGTTTTTGAAGTGTAACTTCTTAGGCGGCGATTCGATAATTGGACGAGAATTGAGAGTAAAATGTCAACAACGCGTTACGTTTAGGCACATTTCGCTACATGAGAGTAAAGAAAGATATAATTCTCTCGCACTAAATCTCTCTTAATTCATCTTTATTTTTGACGAAGTAACACTTGTATCACGTGTACGGTGCTGTGCGCGCAATTTTTTGTTTTTACAACTTAAGTAAAATAGCATACCTACTGACTTGAAAGGTAAAGTTGTCATTGTGATCTTACTAGGGGATTGAAAGGGCGACCGAAGCGAGCTCAAAATTGAAGCAACCGAGCTTAGTTAAGTAGGTTAGATTATCTGTATGACTACTTGTTGGTCTAGTGATCGCAAGCGTTACTGCTGAGCAAGAGGTCTTGGGTCGATTCCCAGGTCGAGCGAATTGACTAATGGGTTTTCCATCAGGAATTTCTCAGTAAGACTGGTTGAGTGCAATTATAGGCTCGCCCCCACATAACTGGCGAAATGTGGGTGTACTGTAGGTACACGTCTACCTAATCCTTCGGGAAATACAGGCGTGATTTTATGTTATGTGCATTATGATGAATGATAAGGGGCCCCTGTAGCTAGGGGGCCCCGTATCATTGATACAGCGGATACGGCGGTAGTTTCTTTCGAATCCATGGCTACTAAAGAGAGCGGGGCGGTTGAGCGCGAACTGTGCTTGTATGGGGTGTTCGTGTTCGCTTTGCTAATTTACGTCCACACGTACGAGCCACATGTTCTGGGTTCGATGTTCGTGTTCACCATGTTTTGTTTGTTCCGTGCGTACACGCCTCTACAGAGTATAAATCACCTGACGCAGCGACCAATAACAGGAAGGTCAAATTAATGATTAAGATCTCGGTTTTTCCAATAATCCAATATCAACGGTTATCTTAGATCTGCGTCCTGCGCCTCTGGTAACTAACAAACGTGGAGATTTCATTAGAGCGTAATATGAAATAGGTGTGGTGCCTCCTTTTGATATCGAATTATTATTAGACTTTTATCGCAACAATTTAACTGAAGTACATTTACTGAAAAAATCGGCAAACAATTCGTTATCAGATTACGATGAGCTCCGCGCGCGGAGATAGCGCCACCATCTGTCATAGTATCACTCAACCAGCTGAAATTGACTTATGGACGTAATAAAACAAACCGATAGCTTACACATATTCCATATATTCGCTGTATTACCTAATACTGCTAGAAAATTAAATACAAAAAGCATGGCGAACGCGTTGATTACATGGTTTAATAAAATACTTCCTGTGAACAGGCTTGGGACAACACAGTATCAAAATAGTATATTTAATTATACAACAACTAATATACAGAATTCAGCATAAATACAGAGAATACTTTAGTTGTGGAATGCTAGTTCATAACTTGCGATTATTTTTCACTTAAATACAATAAAATACAAATAATTACAGAAATAGGAATAATATAAAAATGAGATTATTATGCATTTGCCAACAACGTGATCAACATAAAACTCCTTAAACAGACCGCACAAATCACTAACCAGCAGCACTTCGTTTTTGTGCAATACTACATGCTATCATTAATATTATATAGTTGATACATGATGCTTAAGTACAGAAAATACATGAGTTATTTAAATTAGGCCGATCATGTTGACGATGCAATCATTATCACTATTAAACAACTGTAAAGCTTACTACTCTTCGTGCAAGAAGCCAGTTTCCATTCACTGTGTGAAATACATCGGTTATCAAAATCTTAAGATGAGGGTAAAACCTTCGAAAATTTAGCACCACAAGTTGGCTTCTCACTATATTTAAATACTGAATTCAATTTGCAATCAATATACAAACGCGAATGTAACAACCTTGGTCTTTTCAATGCTTTGATTAAAAATAAATGAGCAGTAGAATTTGTTCTTTCCATTGAGTCCAAAACATTGATTGTGTTATAAACATGTACAATTGACAAAGTTGCATTCGATTCTGTTCGACAGTTACTTAATACGGCACAATACCTATAAATATGTATAAGTAGTAATACAATCCTAGAAAGTAAATACAACTGGCGTAAAGACAGTTGTATTTATTTTCTAGGATTGACACATTTATATGATGAGAGATGGGTAAGATATGACACTAAAGAGAGATTTGGGAAATGATATTCAAGAGATTGAGGGGAGAGTGGCGGAAGGATCAACACAGCGGGGTCTCGTCCCACTTAAGGTGCTTCTCAGGTGTCAGGTGGACAATGCGGACATGGACAGCTTGGTTCTTTTCAAACTTGGGAGGGATTGGACAGAGTCGGTATATTACTTCATCACCTGGTAGTGGAACATACTCGCCTTCAATGCTGCAAAAGATAAAAGAAAATGTTTATGGTCACTTGTGGAAATGTACATCAATTAAAAAGTTAAAACGAATATTGAGTTCATAGAAAAAGAAACACACTGTCATACCAATCACAAAGGACAAACTCTCAACGTTATGCTATTGTTTTATAATGAATGCACTTGAATTATGGAAGACAAATTTATATGCACATGTGGCACTAAAAATACATCGCCTTATGGGGAAATATATTAACCTAAATTTCAAATTTCTAGAAACTATGTTTGGGTATGTGAAAATGAGACACTAACTAGAACATAATAACTGACTGAAACACTGTTTCAATTATGAAGTCTATATAATACCATGTCTTGTTGTGTACTAAACTTTAATTATTCGACATCCAGAAACACAACAAAGACATACAAAGATTGGCGAACATTTGACCTCCAAAATGTGTTAACATAAACAGTCAAAGTGTATAATATAGTCTTTATCAGCTTCAAATTGGAACAAAGCTTCTATAACAAGTACATTATAAATGGATGAGTTAATTTATTTATGTTCACATGCTGCACAGAAGTTGTTTGTGTTTCCTGAGCCAATTTTTTTGCTTTTTTAATGGTCTACATTTATCATGTCTGTAAACATAGTATAAGAAAAAAAAATATTGTTGTTAATGGCATGTATGATGAAATCAGAAAATTTATGATGTTTACTTCATGAAATTTTTGAATTTACGAATACTTGTTAACTTTTTTTATTTATCAAGGTTAACAGTTTCTCAAACTGTTATAAAAAAATTGTACCCTGTAGTTTACAAAAATGAATTATCGGTTTTAGGTATTCTCTTTATAATACGTAAAGTTAAGTATACTTACTCGGAGATGTGAACAAATAGTTCCTCGCCGCCTCTTTCTGGAGTAACAAAACCATGGCCCTTCGCTCGGCAAAAAGATTTAATTTTACCACTTTCAATTGGATTTCCTAGAGCCCTTTCTGACCTGAAACAAAACAAAATTTTATTAAGCTCGCACAGATCCGTTATCATACAGCATTTTAGAGTAAATTGCCTAATTAATTAATAGTATCGACACCAATAACTTACGTCGATGCTGTTCGGTTCCGCCGCGTAATTATTGGGCTGGGCAACTGGAGATGTGAATTTGTTTTATTGGGAGAATCATCACTGTTGAATCCGTAATCATTGGACATGATTACAGTACACAAATTGTTTTCCTCGAAATAAATTATAAACAAGAAGAACTTCGCAAGAAGGAAGAAAAACAAAATGTCAGTCAGTCTCCGTCGCTTGTGTGGTGTGAAACGTCAAGACTTTACGTCAAAATAATGAAAGTTTTTCGTCCAGAAACCGAGTGATGATCACATTGTTTTGAAATTTGATTGCAATTTCTAATTATTTGTATTCGAAAATATTATTTTATATCATGTCATGTTTAGTAAATAATACGTACTTTGTTGACAGTACGTTATGATAAAATGATAACCAACCAACCATTGCACAAAGCAGCTAAGAGGAACCTGAAGAACTTTAGCTCACGGGTTCTCTACTCTAAATTTTAGAGTAGAGAACCCGTAAGTAAAGTTTAGAGTTTAAAATCTATTCAGCTGTACCCTTTTCCAGATCCACAACGGCCGAGCACGGTCTCTTATTTCTTACGCCTTTTTAGTCGTATTACGTACGGCACACACGAAAAAACTGAAGTCTCCTAAATAATTATTATACTTAGCCTAAATACAATTGACTCGGGACCTTCTCTTGAGTCGGCACGATTATATAAGCGTCTACCGAGTAATGATGTGTATCACTTATTGTTTTTGGTATTATCTTATCGAAGGCTTGGATAGGTACTGTACTGGTCTGGATTTGTGCTCGGTTATTGGCAATAGGCTTGCCCCCTATTACTGGATGGGACTTAAATATAACTGGCGAAATGTGGGTGTAGGTACACCTAAGCCTAATCCTTCGGGGACTACAAGCATGATGTATGCTATGATTGAAGCTTTGAAACTTTAAGTACCATTTAGCTGATTGCTGGATTAGGGTTTATAATAAACACAGTCGAGTAATAAAATTCTTCATATTTATATTCAAACATCTACTGTACATTTACATGTTTATTATTGCATAATGTCACTCATTTAGTTAAATATACATTTCATATCCATAAGTTGTTAGTAGACATTCATGGTCCACCTTATGGTTATCAAATTAATTTTATATTTTACATACTATAAATAAATAAAATTAAAACTTTTTATCACAACAAGTACACAAACTTATTCATTTAATCATGATAAGTATCACGCTAAATAGAAGTTTATTGAACGCTAAGCTGTATAGCAGTGCCTACGTAAGTCTAGCTTCATCTCACATAATATTAACTTAACATTATACAGGGTAATAAATATTGCACCTATTTTTCTATAATCGTATCGGGGCAAATCCTTTCCTCGGCTGGCAGGGGTAAGTTGATCTTCGGTATCGGTATTCCTTCCCAGTCTCCCTGTAAAAAGAGGCAATATTTTATAATTGGTACACGATGGATAAAAAACAAAACGATTATTTTACACTGGCAATACTCGAAGCCACCTAGAGTAGTTTCTTGTATTGCTATTGTTTTAAAATAAGAACAACTTAACGGAATTTATGTAATGCACCTAGGGTAGATACATTTTGAAATTCATGATGGTAGCAGATTGGTAACGGACGCTTAAGGTTTAGGATTCCATTGGCAATCTAGTGAAGGTCGCGGCGCGGGAATTCGGGTAATGCAGGAACTATACCTAGGATAATGCTAAAAAAGGCCTATGTCCAGCAGATGACATGTATCGGTATGCTCATTCTTAATCATCAACATCATAATATTTTTTTCTTTTTTTTAAATATTTTTTTAATCGTTTGTATGGATCACGTGGTCTGCTATAGATTTTTATTTATATTATTTAGCTGCTTTCCACCACAAGGTACCTGGAATCGACTGCCATCAGACTTGTTGCACTGCATCGACATAGGAGACTCGGAGTAGAGGGCATGCAGTGAGTTTGCACGAAGGTGTGTCCACGGCTGTATGGACAGATAGTTAGCACGAGGTGCCGCCTTGTATGAGATAGACATGTTGTCCCAACTGGAATGGAAGTGCAAAGAATAAAAATGGGGAATACTGTTTCGCATTTGTTCTACTAGGGCTGGGACTAAATCTGGGACAACGGTTTTTTCGGAAAAAAATTGAGATTTTTCATAGAGATACGCCGCTCTACATAAACAATAAAGTATTTAGCAAACCATTTTTTAATTCGTATTTCATACTCATCATGTCTGTGAAGTTTTATAAATGGCCTGTATATTACAGCTTACCGTTTCTCAAACTTGAAGTAACTCTCAAGCGCAGCATTGGAGACTGCACTCTTGCAGACTTCGAGTTGCGTGGCGGGGTAGTAATGCATGTAGTTCACGCACATCTCGTCTGTGATGGCATGGCCGCCAATCGTGGCGTTGTCTTTATCTTCTGTGTTGTAGATGCAGGTCGTCTCCAGGTAGTCACCCTGTAGTGATAATGGTACTTCGGAATCATTAAGACAAATGAGTATTGTCGCATCTGACGTTAATTGACGTAGGTAGACGCTGCGCTAACCTTGCGAAACCGTGATTACAAGGAAACAAACGTCAAGTTTGCTTGCGTATACATACGACGAACGTTTGCGTGCGTAGGTATGCGTTTGACGAACGCTTACGCTAGACGCGAAGGGTGCCTTAGAACAAAAATGTATTATAAAACAGACCGTATAGTGTCTCTGATGAACCAACTTAAGAATCTTAAGATTATATCCCGTGTTTTCAATACGTAGCCTGAATAACCTTGCCACAGAATTCCCATTAGATTTTATGCAGTATCAAAACTTCTATGAAATCCACTTACCGGTAAAACCTTAACAGGTCGGTGCAAGATCCTGATCTCCTGGAAATGCGTGGAGTAGTGCAAGTCTTTGTTGAGGTAGGGCAGCTCCACGCCTTGTCTAGAGTGCCTTGTCCAGACTGCCACGCCGGTCAAGTGCGTGTGGAGCTGACTGCCGAACACTACGATACCGTCTGATGGTAGACCCTAGAATTTAATGGGGTGGGGATTGAAGTAGGGAAGTAAATCGGAGTAGAATGTTAACCATAAGTTCACAACAGTGGGCCCTTTAGCCCATTGAAGCGACCGCCAGAAGAAAAATATTATAGTATATTAGGCGAGTAAAAATGGTTGTTACGCTAGCGCTTTGTTTTTTATTTTTTGTTACCATACAAAAGAAACATCTCTAGAAATTTTCTTTAGGGTTAAAACGGAGAACTTTTAAACAAAGTCTGCCGTAATTTTGCTGTATTTATAATCTGTCACCGCCAAAGTATACCATACATGAAACTAAAACATTTCTCCAGAAATAGCTTCATATGACATACCACGCCTGTACACTGTGGGATGCAGTATGCCGTCAGCGGGAAAGCCTTCTGCCTGCCAGGGATAGCCATTTTGTCCGTGTACTCTAGTCCGAGCTCCATGATGGCTGCATCGAATTTTCGTTTTTGACCCGATACGTGGAGAATTATACCTGAGCTGTCCACCCAATCTGGATATAAAAAAAACAGACAGAAATGTAAGCAGGAATGAAACAAAATTATGTTTTTTTTTTTGAGCAATTATTGCTTTATTGCATTATTTTCACTGTAAAACTGCCTAGCAGGTATACTGGGATGTGACGTGACGTAATATACAGGGTCACATTAAATTAGCTAGCGAAACTCCGCAGACGTGATAGGTATGGATCGATATCTAAAGACGATACAATAAAAAATTAAAGATTCTATGATTTCTTTGGGGGTCATCAACCGCAGGTAGTGTAGTATTTTTTTTTTTAATGTAAACTTCCTAGACGTGATCGGTTTCGATATCTAAACACGATAAAACAAAGCAAAAAAAAGATTCGTTGACCCCAAAAAAATCATGGAATCTTTTATTTTATCTTGTTTATTTTTATTTTTTCGTGTTTAGATATCGATACCCATCACGTCGGCAGAGTTTCGCTAGCTAATTTAATGTGACTCTGTATTGTTGGTCTTTGTTAAATCCTACTTCCTACTATGTGTGTGTGTTTGTTACTCAATCACGCAAAAACGGCTGAACGGATTTAGATGAAATTTGGCACACAGATAGTTTATAACTTGGATTAACATATAGGATACTTTTTATCCTGGTAGTCACATTCCCGACCTCCACGCGGGCGAAGCCGCGGGCGAAAGCTAGAACTGCTAGACTGCAAATCAATCCCATCTGAGAAAAGATTATGCAGATGACTGGCACTGTCTACTTAACTAGCACCAATCTGGTTCCTGAGCGTGATAAATATCACCTAGCAGCATTGATTTATATCAATAACTAGCTTCCACCAGCGGCTTCGAATGCATGATATCTTTATAAATTTACTTAGTCTTCCTCTTTTCATGTGGTTACTGACTAAACCTGGTGGTGTCAGAGGTTTTTTAAAGTCGCCCATGGGCCTCTGACTTGGCTGCACATACCGTCGAGAAATATCTCTCAGGCAAGCCGGTTTCCTCACAATGTTTTCCTCTTCACCGGTTTTGAAGTAAGTAATAATTAGTCAATACGCACATGAATCCGAAAAGTCAGAGGTGCGTGCCTTGGGTTCGAACTCGAGACCTATGACTTAGCAGTCCGACGGTCACACAACTAGGCTATCACTAATACTTAGTGATAATATAGCATCACACTGGTAAAAGGATTTTTAAAATCGGTCCGGTAGTTTTTGAGTTTATTCATTACAAAGAAAAATACAAATTATTTCTCTTTATAATATTATTAGTCTTTTGCAGTGTTAATATAGCAGTTTCAGGAGGTTTCATTCAACTATGAACAAAACAGAAGTTAAATGATAACTTATAACCACAGATGAATACATACCAGACTTCATTTCCGGATTATTGTAGTGTACTTCAAGCATTATGTATTTGTTTGCATCTGGTCCACCAAGAGGTAAGCCTGCTTCCTTCGGGTATATGAATGGAGGAGCGCCCATTGCCCACGCTGCTTTTACCTAAACATACGAGTATACACATAATTTTATCTCTGCTCTATTTTTAGGTTGGCTGATGCCTATGGGATAGCCTGAATTTTTTTTACTTCTAAATCTCATAAAGTCCGTGCGCGACTGCTAGTCACCGCCTGAGGTATGTGAGCGGTGAGACGGGGGAGGTAAAGGCCAAGCTAACTCACAAAGGCCTTATTCACCATCCATCTTGCTATACATCCCGCCAAGGCCTTGCACGATGCACGACGAAAAACGACAGTGAATAGTTTTGATGTACGTCAATTATTATTATTAATTGCTTGGTGGATTTGCACGGATTGCGGCTCGTGTACCTATATGCTTGCTGTACAGCAGATTTAGCCAGTGGTTCCTTGGGATTTCTCCCTTGTTTAGGATAAAATGATTAATATTATGCATAGCATTATGAAAGTGTCATAATGCCATGCATAATATTAATCATTCAATCAAGACTTAGGGATTTAGAGAATGTTGGGTTAAAATCGCGAAAAAAGACCCCCATTCTGGCAATATTAACGGACATACAGCACGCTGGATGCGCGCACGAGTGTTTATGCTACGTCCAGCGCCGCGGCCTATAGCATGTAGTTTTTTTTTAATAAAAACTTATTTGTAAGTGGTAATATCTAACCTTCGAACATGTTTTAGTGATTTCAGGTCGGTTTGAGGCGAAACAGTTGCCTTTATACAGTGGTATCTCTTTCTTGGGATCAGCATCGCAGTGAAACACTTCCATATGATGCACCAGCCCTTCGTTGCCTTTTGAGATCGTGGATTCGAACTAAAATCAGTATTTGAAAAGTTAGAAGATATATTTGCTGAAAAGTACCTACATATCTTCATTTAAATGCTTATATTAACACACAGCTCGAAATGAGAGGTGCTAGGAATACGATACACTTTTACTAAGATACCCTCAATTTAGAGCACATTTTTAAATTTCATAGCCTACAGCGAAAGACTTAGTGAAGAATGAGATTGCTAATTGATAATCCAACAATCAATCTGCCTAGCCTTTTCCCAATTATGTTGGGGTCGGCTTCTAGTGCTCCATGTAGAATAGCAGTATTTTACATGGAGTGACTGCCTATCTGACCCCAAACCCAGTTACTGGGTAACACGATACGATTGGTAAGACTGGTTGTCAGAGTTCTGGGCTTCTGACTACCCATAAGGACTGTCAAAGATCTACAAATGACTTCCGTTCAACGGTTCAATAATATTTAGGCGTTCATTTAGGTACTTCCCTGTTGTTACCTGGATAGGTGTTTTTAGGGTCTAAACGCCCAGGATTCCATCAGAGAGAAGTTACCTACTTTCTTACCTCAATAATATGGTGAACTTTCTTCGTAATAAAATCGGGAAGCTTGACCACTTGACACCAATACGTGGTGTCACCACCTGGTACTTTCAAGTTTTTATTAGTAACACGTAATTGGTACGCATCGCCAACTCTATGGTTTCCTATAGGAGTGAAGAGGCGTACTCTGATGAAGCCATGCTCCTGAGATGGGGTGCAGGTTAAGCAGAGACCTTTGGATGAGAATAATTTGTCGTTGCCGTGGGCCCAAACTACGTGAACAGTGCCTTCCTGCAAAATAAATCATGTTATGTTTTGTTGAATGATAGCATGCCAGCTATTTGCTTTTCCTCCCAAATCATAAGAGCCGAACCACGAAAATATTTTTAATGGAAAGTTTGTAAGAAGTCTGTTAGGAGGCAAAGTTGTGTTTTTTTGTGGAGATAATAATAGTAGATAGCTTTAAATGTTTTTATATATTTTTATTCTAATATTTTTAAATATACTTTATACGTAAATAAATAACGAAATATAGATAATAGACCAAAATCTCTCGAGGCTCTCGTTTACCGGTTGGATCAAGGGCCTGATTCAGAAGGCAGTACTCTTCGATACGGGTCGCATCGTGAGGAGGTTCCCGTCTCTGGAGCCCTAACCCCCGGTAGCTTGGATCCTGCTCGCGACACCGGCGGAACACATTTTTTTTATATAAAAAAAAAAAATATTGTCGGTATGTAATATTTTTATGTTAATAAATGAAATAACGATAATAAAAAATCCCTACCATTTTGATATTACAGATTGCCTGTTAGGCGAGTTGGAACCCCGGGGTCATAAAACAGTATTGACAAATGACGTACGAGACTTAATTATTTATTTATTGTTTCATGGAATTTCAATTGGTCGTTTACTTACCTCAATAATATAGTCGTCGTCATCGCAGGTGTCAAGTAATCTCTCAAACACCAAGCTCTGAGTTTCAGCGTCTATATAGAACGAATCGCAGTCTTGTTTAGCGTCCCGCAATAATTTGCCTTCTTTGTTTGCGTGCATGTCCTACGAAATTATAGTTGAATATCTTAAAATATTGTTTAATTATACAGAATGAAATTGAATTCATGGGCATCCTCGGTCATTGGGTCTTTACGAAAGAATTTCACGATGGGAGCAACCCTTTTTTTTTGGGTGGGAAATCATCAAATGACTCCTCCCGCTCTGGGCAGAGCGAGAGGGAGTGTCAGACTTTTACTGACTAAAACCCACCCGTGTTCCTTCCGTTGCCGTTCCTATGTGCTGGGGCCACGATATCCCTTTCGGACAGACCCGCAACCCCAGCAGGCATTGGTCCTTCCGGACCCCGTCAGTTGGTGCTGACATCCCTTTGAGGCGCGCGTGGAACACAACGCGCCGTCGACCCGGGCCTGGTCCTTATCGGACGGCGAGCTGCCCATCGCTCACCGTCCGCAGGCCCGCGCCTACGGTGGCCGGAAGTCAGCTTGTGACTCCCGACGCCCGGGGCGTCTCCTGCGGCGACTAGGGGCGCGAGGGCGTGCAGCTTCAATCTCCCTCGCGCGCTCCGCCTCCTCCTTCGCGAGCATAACTGCTTCGCAGAAGGAGGTGACGGCCTCTCATGCACTCTCGCTCCGGACCATGGCCTGAACCAGGGCCGGACGCGAGAGATCGCCGCCGCCGATCGCCTCCGTGAGGACACGGCGGTGCTCCGCCCAAGCCGGGCAGACCTCCACCGTATGCTCCACCGTGTCCTCCGGGCGATCCACACAATGGTGACACCCGGGCGTTTCCTCCCGCTTGATCCTGAACAGGAACCTCCCGAAGCAACCGTGTCCGGTGAGGACCTGCGTCAGGCGGAAGGTGAGGACGCCGTGGCGCCTCTCCAGCCACTCCTCAAAGAGGGGACTTACCGCCGCAATTGTGGCGTGCCCAGCGCTGGGTTGCGACAATCGCACACTCCATGCCGCCATGAGATCCCGCCGGAGCTCTGTCCGCTGTGCCGCGATTTGTTGCGGCAGCGGAGTTATACCCCGGCGTTTCGCCTCCTCGCGCAACTCCCACATGTGCGCGAGGACCTTCGCCTCCAGATCCCATGGCGGTAGTCCGGCAAGGAGGCTCGCCGCCTCGCGGGAGACCGTGCGGTATCCCCGGACCAGCCTGATGGCCATGAACCTTTGGGACGCGTTCAACCGCTGGGCCGGTCGCAGCCTCAGTAAACGCGCCCACACCGGTGCCCCGTAAAGGGCCATGGACCGCACGATCCCCGCGTAGAGCCTCCGGCAGGAGGCGTTTGGACCCCCTAGGTTGGGCAGAAGCCGCTTCAAAGCAGCCCCAGCCCTATCCAGTTTGGGAGCCAAACGTCGGAAGTGCTCCACGAAGTTCCACCGGGTGTCGAGGCCAACCGGGGTATGGGAGCAACCCTTAAATCGAGAAAAAAAATCTGTTGTTCCCTACATTTTCACGAGCTATGCGATCATGTTTATTTTTAAGTGTACTACAATATCGCATTGGGTCTAGCCTGTATGGATATTTGTATGTTTGGAGTGAATAAATGTAGGGAAGAGTAAATTTTTTTTTTCGCGTTTTCAGTTTTCGTCCTATTACGAAAGTTGTTCATAATGATGAGTACAACGACCCCTTATGAGGATGCCCATGAATTCAATTTCATCCTGTTTACAGTAGATATATAGTAGAAAGGGTAAAAATCACATATGCTAATGGCCTGTTAAACTGCATGGCCACTTAAGGATAAGCTCATCCTAACTAATATTACGACTACTCGTTTCGTATCCTAACTAATATTACGTCTACTCGTATAAATGCGAAAGTGAGTGTTTGTTTGTTACGCTTTCACGCTATTAATGGCTGAACAAATTTGAATGAAATTAATCACGTCATAGGTGAAGCGACCATGACCTAGGACATAAAATACTTTTTATCCTTATAAATGAAGTACGTTCCCGTGGGATAAATTCCGATCTCCACGCGGGCGAAGCTGCGGGCAAAAGCTAGTTTATATAAATTATAATATTCCATTTATGATTTATCTGTTTGATAGTGTATATCTGGAGACTGTTAAACAACACTTAAAACTTAAAGTAGGTTAAAAGGTTTTAAACCTAAACTGGAGCTACAAATATATCAAGTTGAAAAATTGCGGATTTACCTAGCTATCTACATCTGTACAAATAAATAAAATTGAAGTGTCTGTTTGTAATGTGAAAATAACAGTTTTTTTACTAAATGCAAATGAAAGTATATACGGTACTTATAACAAAAAACTATTTTTAGAATTTTTGTCTGTCTATTTGTTCCGGCTAATCTCCGAAACAGAAGGACCGATTTTGACGGGACTTTCACTGGCTGATAGCTGATGGTATAAGGAGTAACTTTTATTTTGGAAAAAGACTAAAGACCCACGCGGGGAAAACCGCCGGCAGCAGCTAGTTTTTTTTTTTTTACACCTTTATTTAAGTATGTAGTATGTACCTCAAAATGATGTTTTCGTTTATAATCAGTCCAAAAAAGGCAGACATCAGAGTTATTGACATTTCCTCTATCAGAGAATCCTAGTGCAAACCAGTAGAATGTTGGAGCTTTTTCTGAGATCACTATTTGAAACTGAATTTTCCGGATGGAGTAATCAATTCGCCATTTCAGTAAGAATGCGCCGTTTGGATCCAATACTGCCTCAGATTCAGCTATCCTTTGGTCTGGTGGGAAAAACAATAAAATCATAATACACCAACCACTTTTAAGAAACGCCATCTACGAAGACGCGCCCCACTCCGCTCCGCTCCGAGCTAAACTACAGCTTACAGTACAGTAATCGGAGAGAGGGGCGCGCCTTCGTGGATAGCACTATCTGTAACATTTTCTTTTTTTTTATTTGTTTGGAACCTCCTTTTAAGTAACAATGCCTGTATTAGGAGGCTCCGCTCTTTCACATAATTGTCGTACACCCATACTAACTAAGTGAATATAGCGTACTGTGACCTTAAGGGTAAATATGCAATGTAATTACATTTTTCCGTATTTATACAGGGCGGCCCACGGATATGCCACATGGAGGGAAAGTGCCTTGAATATTGTAGATGGAACATTTTACTGAAAGAAGACATTATTTGAATTTAAAAAACAATTTAAACTGCATTCATAGATATTTAAATAATTACATGGTTGAACCGGGAATCGAACCCGTTACATGAGAAAAATAATCACCCTGTAGCTTTATCATACCGATCGAAAGGCTTCATCATAAGGATTATTTTTTGCTAAATAACATAGTGTCACAAATAAAAGGAAGACCATGAATTTTATAGTATTCTGTTAAATGTGTTGGGCCCAGTAGGTCGCCATCAAACTAGAAAGATTGGCCAGTAAAATAGTAAAAACAAAAAAAAAAAATGTATGTTACACGCTAAATTTTTTATTAAAAGGCAAATTAAATCTAGTACACACGCATTAAACGGACATACAGCTGGACTCCGAGCTTTGTCATTTCCATATTATAAAACTGTAACACCATTTGCCAGGAATTGACGCCAGGACCAGACCCTCGGTAACCGCGCTATACTAACACGACAAAATCAGAAAATAAAAGACAAAAAGTTACTTACCACCATTCTTGTGGATAGTATACGAAGAATGTGAACACACAAACAGCGACAATAGCGTAAGTATACACTTTAGAGCCATTTTGAACCACTAGTACAGTTGTTAGTACATCACTCCTGGATCGGCCTGCTTCGGTCCGCAGCCAGGGAGACAATGAGGGTATAACTTGAGGTTCCCAGCTATGTCTGTGGGATATATAGCTATGCAGCCTTATTTGAGGGAAGCGTCGGTATGTCAGCGGTCGTACAGTCGAGTGGAACAAGCGAAAGGCTTTGTACCTACAGACGCGGAGAAAAATGTTTTTAATTTGAAATAATACGAGAATAATATATTTTTCTTTTTTTATGCAAATAAGTTTTTAGATATTTTTTTAGTAAACAGGTAGCGACTGTAAGGTATTTATACCATTTTTTTTTTAGGGCTAATTTGATACAATCATCATAATGTACATACGTAATTAATTTTTTCAGCCGTCAGTGAAGTGCGTTCAAGCACAAAACGGATACCTCAAGTAATCTCCACGCTCGAGGGAGCAAATGAGCGTTTTTGGCTTATCGGATTTTGATTAAACAAAAGTTTGAGAAAAAGTTAGAATTTTAAGTA
Organism: Agrochola macilenta; assembly: GCA_916701695.1. NCBI lineage: Eukaryota > Metazoa > Arthropoda > Insecta > Lepidoptera > Noctuidae > Agrochola > Agrochola macilenta. The sequence goes on from OU753562.1 coordinate 16,550,802, forward strand.
AGCAACGAACGACGAATTTTTTGTCAATGTAGGTACTTAAGTACTTTGAGTTTAGTTAAGTTTAATAGAGTTTTGGTTTTTTATTAGAGAAAATTTGTGAACCTCTTTGAGGGAGGCCCGATAAATCTGACCAATGGGTCTACTTAATTTTGGTGCCGTGTGGCTTAGCTCTAAATCCATCGGAAATGCATTCTAATTTAAAACTGTTGACCGATGAAATACACCAGAAAGAAAAAAAAAAAACAGACGAATTCTGGTGTCCCAACTAGGCTAACTCAAAACCCTACGTGACAATATGTACAGAGGATCCATATTATATTTATAAATACGAATACTTATTGAAATGTTCTCGAGGCTTCGACAATGGAATGCACCGGGCGACGTCGGCGCTATATTAAATTCCTGCAGGAATGGCGCCCTCCCAAGACGAGGTCGCGCAGATTAACGTTTTATTTAATTATGGATAGCCAGCCCGTGGTGGAAACTCCGGTTGTAAATTATTCGGGATCTGGTTGCTTCGAGGATTATGTATTTAGATTTAGTAATTCGTTTGATATAGCAGTTTTGTGTGCTTTGGTAGATAATTAATAAGGCTTTTGTTCTGTTTCAACACGCTAGTCACTGCCTTTAAATCTTGCCTGTTGGACGTAGTTACTAATCACTGTGGCATTATAGTCACAGTTTGTCTGGGTTATGTTTGAGTCGTCTTAACAGAATTAGAACAAAACATATTGTACGAGTATGTCTATGAATTCTTTGATTTAAATAAAGGTTAAGAAAAGTGTTGTGTTTAAAAATTGTTTTTTTTTTAATGAAATTATTTATTAATATTAAATAATTAAGATTAATGATCAAAAAAGGTGTATGTAAAAGGGATGAAAATAACATTCAAAATCAATGAACATTATACATTTAATTACAATAATCAACAAATGCTATGCTACATTAGTATCATTATTCTCTTTCATATCTACGTCATTTACTACGTCGCTTATTTCATCACTTTGTACTTTCGTTTCTTCTGATTTCTCTTCAACGGGAGCCGCCAATTTCTGCAAAAAAAAGCAAAGTTTAATTTGCTATTATATTATATTACATAAAAATGCAATAGTTAAGTTAGGAAGAAATCATTTTGAAGACAGCATTATTATCTTATATGAATGAACCTACAGTAAAATTTGCGCTTCGGAAATCTTCATGTTTCAGAATTAATACAAACGCTCACACTCAGAAGAGTTTTGTACTGCCGCGCTTTATAGTAGTGCATCTATCGTTGCACGTTTGACGTTTTAACCGACTTTAATAATGTTTGTAATTATGTGTGTTTATAATTATGTTTTGTGTTGCGTAATGCAAATTATTTTGAATACTATTATATAGATTTTTTTTTTGTTCTTCTAACTGGACAGACAGCTGTGCTGCTGGGGAGTTTGTTGCGCCACTTCTTCTTCCCAGCTAATGCACTAGGAAGTGGGGAAGGGTGGGCGTTTTGGGGGACTGTCTTATGTAATTTTGACGTTCGAAAAGTGCTGATTCTCAGCCTAGTTTGAATAAATGACTTTTGAATTTTGAATTTTGACTTCCAAAAAGGAGGAGGTTATATGTTCGTCGCGTATGTATGTTTTTTTTTTTTAAATGTATGTTCGCTGATTTCTCCGTCAATTGTGAACCGATTTAAAAAATTCTTCTTTTGTTTGAAAGGGTATGCTCCCGGATTGGTCCCATATAAATTTGATTAACTTTGCTTGGATAGTTTTTGAGTAAGCTTCAATAATACATATTTTTCCCACTTAGTATATGTGGATGATATGATGATAACTTCCTGTCACTGTTATTTACATAGCAGGTAGTGGTATTCTAATTTGTGACAACTAAAATGTGAAAAAAAAAAACACATTTTACAAAAAAAAAAACAACCGACTTCCAAAAGACCACTACAAAGTGAAAAATACCTTTAATTTCGGAAGTTGGTGTCTTGGGTTTTGAATTTTCGTTTTTTGCCACCGACCTTTTTTTTTTGTCACCGTCTGGTTAACTATTCCGGTCATAGATCGTCATTAGTCACTCAAAAGTTTTTGGAATTGTATAGAGTTTTAAATCTGTAATTTTGTAATTATGACAATACAAAATAGGCAAGCACTTTGGTTGGAACCGTTCGATATTAGATCGCAACATGCCGCGTTCGGATTTCCGAAGATAGACGTTGATACCCGAAGCGCATACATTTCTTGGGATACCTGTACCTGTAACTTAATTTCCTCTAGGAAATTACTTACTAATAAAAATAAAAAATATCTTACCTCTCTTTCAAATAATACAGCCAGTTCCACATGCTTCGTCTGTGGGAACATATCCACGGGCACGGCTCTCACGGGCAAGAAGGGGGCTCCTCTTAACGTCTTAGTAGATGGACGGGTTAAGTCTACGAAGTTCTTCACGGCTGATGATGGGCTGCATGAGATGTAAACCAAACGCTTGACCTTTTTCGTGTTTCGGAGTTGCGTTACTGCGCGCATGTCTGTGAGGGCAGAAAGACGAAGATTTATAGTAGTTTGTATATTTTGTTAGGGGACAAAATGTTTTCTACGGTTAGTAGGCCAATTCAATGAAATATATTGGCAACTAATGCCATGCTACATATTATAAATATATATGCAACGCTATAATTTTTTTTTTTTTTTTTGAGATTTATATCAACATTTCCCCATAAAAACAAGGACGGTTTCGTAAGACCGTTTTTCTGTAACTACAACAGTTAAAGTACCTACCCTTACTGCCCCGTCTCAAAAATCCAAACTGTATAAAGAATGTGACCACTAAGATAAGATTAAATTGGATATGAATGTTTTTTATTTATTTATTATTATTTATTTTGTTGTTTGTGTGTTTGTTGTTGTATCGTAATTTTTGCGGATGGGAGAGCCCATCGGGCGCACGGCTTGAATACATACAAGTTATTATGATTACACAAATAACTTACGTAGTCCAGCTCTAGGCGGGTCCACAATAGCGATGATATCTTCACCGGTAGCCCTCGCGAGGACTGAGGGCAGAATGTCCTCCGCCTTACCAGTAAAGAACTCGCAGTTTTCTATGTTATTCAGCTCGGCGTTAGATTTAGCATCCTTCACTGCTTCTGCTATCATTTCTAAGCCTAATACTTTGCCGCAATGCTAAAAATTATAAAACTATAACAATACGCATACAGGTAGAGTTGTTAAGGTGAATCCGCAGCTGTAGTCACGAAATTCAAATTTTCTTATGTTTTGGAACGAAGTTCCTTATCGCGCGTTGCGAAGGGGGCTAGACGGAAAAAATTAAGACCCAAAGTTGTAACGACACTTTTTGCTATAGTTATAAGCCGTGCGGCGTGCGCGTTTATCTGTCTGTCTGTCTCTCTCTCTCTCTCTCATAGAAAGAGGAACTTCGTTCCATCCGGGTGTCCCTTGACACCTCTCAAGTTTTTTTTTTTAATTTTGCAGGCAGTTTCAGGTTGTATCTTGATCTAGATTAGATTTGCTCTATAAGAACAAATCTCTTATGGAACAAATCTAACTTTAGAGAGATTTATTAATGATTGTAACTCTGTCAGGGTTGATATGATTTAAATCACTTGATTTAAATCAGTGATTAAAATCGCGATTAAAATTAAGTGATTTTTTTATAAAAAACAATTATTTAAATCAATACTTTTTTACTTCGACCAAATCAGCCAAAATGTATCAAAGGACTTCCCCCGACATAAACTACGGCGCGCACACACGTGTCCAATACTGTTTAACAGAAATTTAAAACTCGTGACTGAATCCGTCCGTTTAGTCTTTGGCGCGCTCATTCGTGATTGATTAATGAAAGTGAATACAACAAGATATCTGGAAGGAAAAAAGATGCTGTATGGGTTTATTTCGATGAAAAAAAGTCCACTTGCGGCAAGTCTAACAAAGCGGTGTGTAAACGTTGTAAGAAGGAATGAATATGCTTAGTTGCGAGAATGTAAAAACATTTAGAGACATGTGTGACAGAAATAATAATAAAAAATCCGATTTAAATCCAATTAATCCGTTTTAAATCAAATAAATCCGATTATTTTGTTTTTTTTATAAAAATCATGATTTTTATGAACCCTGAACTCTGTAAATACATATCTATTATAGTCGCGAATCGTATTTTGATCAAGATACAACCTGACACTGACCTGCAAATTACAAAAAACGTAAGAAAATTTCAATTTCGCGGGCTACATCTGCGGATCCACCATAATGGACAATCATAAGGAAGTGAAAGTCATCATAGTTTCAGTACAAGAAAGAGATGGAGCTATATTGCAGAAATAGCGCCATTTCTTTTGCCCCGACCCCATGGACTTTACGACAGTTAAATGGGCAAGAAAGTGGCATTTACTTTTGAGATAGAGCGAAAGCCTCTACGACGATTCAAACTCCGTCTACCCACAGACATAAATGAAGGGAATCATATAATAATCGATTTTTGTAATACTGATTGTTCACTCCGCATTTGAGGTATGAAGCTGAGTTGGTAAGTACGCGTCGGGCTCGTTTTGTCGGGTCAATTTAGTGAGTAGACGTAGTCAGAAGATATAAGAGTTACGCGATAGAAAGAGAGGTAACTTCTAGGTGAATATAACTGTAAGTAATTAGCGCTGTGCGACCTGAATTGCACTTTATTGTGTCGTAGCAAGAGTTGTTTTTTATTTAAATGATTTTGCAGAGTATACCATCTGTATTCATCTGTGCAGAAGGTTAAAGTTTAGGCATATGTCCTACCTGAGCAAAGCAAAGTCCAATAGTGCCAGTCCCACAGCATATATCGACGACAGTAGAATCTTTCTGCACCTGACTCATCTCTATAGCGCTCCGGTACAACACGTCGGCGCACGCGGTGTTCACCTACAATCAAACTTTAAACATAAGACGTAGATTTGTGAGTTCGAGTGTTAGTTATTGGCTAAGCTACAGTTCTTTCTGAAACTATGTTAACGTGTAACGATTGTAGGTAGGCCAATAACTAAACAAAATAAATAAACGTTGTGACTTTTTCCCGGCGTATTAAAGGGACCGAAGCCTGCCGGGGTCGCGGGAAAGTCCGAAAGGGATACCGTGGCCCCTGGCAACTGACACGCCCTTTTGCTCCGCACAGAGCTGGAGAAGTTATTTGATAATTTCCCACAAAAAAAACCAGGGACCGAAAACCTTTATAAATTACGGTACAGGTATCAAAGAAATTTGGTTACTTCTACGACTAAGGTCACCGTTATCTGGGAAACATGTTACCTCTATTAGGTTACCGTTTTATACCGGTTACACACACAGGCAACGCGCACCCTTTGTCTTGTGGCGGCATCTACATCGCCACATGCGAACTACACATCAAAGACCTGACGTCACACAAAATCCTGCATCGCGCAATTAGAGTTTACCGCGTGAACCACATTATTACTCGTATAAAACACTATCCGACATCTATCGTCGGGCAGTTGCCCGCCAGACACGACACCCGTCTGGTCGACGGATCCTCCCTTTTCTATAGAGGATAAGTGAGGGGGACTCAAACATAACTGGCGAAGTGTGGGTGTACTATTAGGTACACCTTTGCCCGTTCGGGGAATATAGGCGTGATACTGGTATTATGTTATGTGTAATTTTAACTTTAACCTATAAATGAGGAGGTATTGGAAAATGAGGAAGTTTTGGAAAATGAGGAGGTATTGGAAAAAGAAGAGGTATTGGAAAATGAGGAGGTATTGGAAAAAGAAGAGGTATTGGAAAATGAGGAGGTATTGGAAAAAGTAGAGGTATTGGAAAATGAGGAGGTATTGGAAAATGAGGAGGTATTGGAAAATGAGGAGGTATTGGAAAAAGTAAAGGTATTGGAAAATGAGGAGGTATTGTAAAATGAGGAGGTATTGGAAAATGCGGAGGTTTTGGAAAATGAGGAGGTATTGGAAAAAGAAGAGGTATTGGAAAATGAGGAGGTATTGGGTGTTAAATTTTCACACAAATTGCTTTTCAATCACGCACAAAAGATAATTACAGTAAACTTACCTGGAAGAATGCTTCGGGCGATATCCTGAACTGTTTTCCGAGAATAGTGTCAATAATGTGTGTGGAGCCTGACAGATGAATTGGTTTAGTTGGGTCTTCGCCAACCCGTCTGAAAGGTAATGTACATTTCAAGCATATAAAATCAAATTATTGAACCTAACGCGCCGGTTGACTACTTGTATTTTTTTTTAATGATCATATCATACCTTTTTACAATAAGTTCGAAGTATAAAGACTTGATTCCACATGCGATTGCTTCCTCAGAATTAAAATGTTCAATTAATTCCTTTTTGATTTCATCAAGTTCAGTTTCAGTCAGTGCCTTAAAATAAAAATAATGAGATACAGAAATAAAGGAACAGAAAGTTAACAAAAATGTTTACTGCAAGTCAGTTTTTTTTAAACAGTAACTGTCCTAAGAGACCGTTCACACGATGCGTTGCCGCGCCGCAACGCAAAGATTTCGCTGCATTGGCGGTCACACGATGATACTGAGCGGTGCCGCTCCGGCGTCGCAACGCGTACACGCCTCGTCTCCCGGGTTGCAAGTCCGGTGTACGTGCGGTGCAATAGATATTTGTATGTAGGACGCCGCAGTGATACCGTTCACCTCGGATTACTTCGAAAATTTTCCATGCCAAATTGTAAGAACTCTACTCTAGGTGCTGTTGTGACTGATTTCAGAGGTCTCTGTTAAAAACTCAGAAGGCTAAAACGGCAAAGTATTTTTCCGAAATGCAACCAAAAAGGTTAATTTAACTTTGTTTTTCCAAGACTTTCCAGGAACTATTTTCCTGCAACGCCTTTATTCTTTTAGCACACATTTTATAATAAGCATAAATATTAAAATATGGTAAGAACTTACCTGGGGATGCATAACTACAATGAGCATGACTTCACCAGTAGAAGTCGAGTCCCGCACAGTAAGATACCTCCAATGTCCAGAGTAGTCTGCAGGAGAAAACGGCGCCAGCTTTGACTTGCGCACAAACTCTTGGAATAGCTGAAATGCAGCTAAATTAATACAATGTTGAAAATGTGCGAAAGCTAAGTAATTTGTCGATGAATAATAGGTGAGTACAGAGCGCCTTATCACGCTGGCGAGTGTCGAGCGTGTTTCCAGTGGGGCGATCGGTTAACATCGTATGCACATGTTCGAAACACGCTCGCAAATACCCAGTGCGCAAAGGCCCTTAGATTTAGTTTAAAAATCTGATGAACCATGTTTTACAAGCAGGGATTGGGCAGTTTACAATCGCATTCGAACCTACATCGATGAATGTATATTTACAATGGAAGCCATAGGCGTGATTTTTTTTAGTCATTATTAAAAATAAAAATAAATACTTACCAAAACAGCCTTCTTAGTCTGCTCAGAGATATGAATCATCCCTTGAATAGGTCCAACACCAACAGTGCCTGTAACATAGCTACCCAGCCTGAAGCCAACAGTGGGCAACTTGGACTCCTCATCAATCCCAACAGTGAACTCGCACTTGTTTCTATAACCCTCAGTCACTGGGGACTTCTCAATGGGCCTCAGCTCAAAACTTAAGCCTGCGTGTTGTTTCCTTTTAGTCTCAATTTCGTGACGCCCTTTTTTGTCTATTTTCCATATCTCATTGTCGAATTTCATTAGAATGTTTTTTATATCTTTTTCTTTCTGTTTTAGCTGTAAAAGATTTTCTTTGTTGGTTATTAGAACTGGTTATACACTTGCCAGTGGCTTGCGCAATGGCATGCAAGTGGGTTGACCACTTCTGGTATGTTACCATGCACTCATTGTGTTAAGAGAAGATGATGATTGTTTTCTGTTAACTTTACCTACTCTGCAAAACATTGTGAGGAAACCGGCGGCATACCTGAGAGATATTTCTCGACGGCATGTGAAGCCAAGTCAGAGGCCCATGGGCGGCATAAAAACTCTGACGCCAGGTTAGTCACTAACCACACGAAAAAGAAAAGAAAGACCTCCTCTGCACTAGAACTGTCTTGCCAATGAATGCTCCTCCCTGAATGGTGATAATACCTATGGCATGCCATTGTGCAAACTACTGGTGTTTGATTTCATAACTGAATTAGTTCATTTTTGTAATTATATTTTTGCAGTCCCGAAGAGGCTAACTAGTATAATTGTCGCCAATTTCAACTTTTATTTAAAATGAATCAAAAATATAAAATATTTTATATTTATAAGTAATGGTGCCCAAGATACAGGCTGTGCCTAGTTTAGGACTAACTGTACCTTAATAATGTAATTTAGATGTTGAAATAAATGATTTTTACTATTAGATTTTTTTTTAGCTTGAAAGATAGTGATGAAAAGGGGGTTTGAATACGCAGTATACCTGTTCCTCGTAATTCATAAGCCAGAATGGAGTGGTGGCATCCTTCAACCTCTCCTCTTGGCTCCTGCTAAGGTCTTCTTTCTTCTTCTTAGGGTCTGTTACCTCTTCATCTTGTTTCCTCTTTCGTACTAGAGGATCTGGAGCTGGCTTTGCTTCTTCTGCTATCAAGGTTTTTCCTAAAATGATATCATACAGTTATAAAAGAATATTCTAACAGTTATCATAACATTTGTATTGTATGAAGTTGCCATGCTAGACTGATTAAACACGTCTATGACCAGATATAGTCCTTGATAGATTTGGTAATAAAAAAAGAAAATGATACTTCCATTCACCTTTTTTAGGATGTCACCATAAAAAAGGTGAATGCTAAGGTTTCAAGGCTATGTTTACACCTGTTTGCCATGCTTTTAGAAGTCATGGAGTTGCATGACAGCTCATTAAACCAGGATATGGTTTATCAATTTTGAAATAATGTGCAAAGATTTTTTTTTGCCATTTACCTTTCCATAAATAACCATTGAGTGCTTCAATAGCTTTCTTGCGCTCCTCATCATTCTGGAAGCATGCATACAACCAGTGGCTGCCATTCTTAGGTCTCTTGATCTTGCTTGTGTTTAGTCCCAGTTTGTTATTCATCAGTTTTTTTAATTCCTAGAAAAGATAAATGAATTCAAAATTATTTATTTGCAATATGGGTAAGCAATACATAGATGTTAAACAAAACACAAAAACATTAAGAACAGAGATCTATTAACAGTATAAATCCAATACATTATTACCTACACTACAATTAATAACAGTTAGGGCCGAGTCACACCGGAATGGCAGCGGCCGGCAGCGGCTGTCAGCGACCAAAAGAGGCCTCAAGACCTTTCAAGCTTTTCAAGCGATACTGGTCTTTTAAGTATGTAGATAAAGTTTAAAATTATTTCACACTGAAAGTGCTTGCCGCGTCGCTGCCGGCCGCTGCCATTCCGGTGTGACCCGACGCTTAACCTCAAAGAGAGAGAGAATTCTTGAAAAATATATTAGTAGTTAACATAGTGGTAGTGTGCTGGTCAAATTACGTGAATTTTCTTCAGTTTAACAGTTATTTTAATGCCATAGTCAATGTTTTTTCACAATATATGTATAATATGTTATACTAAAGAGAAAATAATGACTCAAACTCTTTATTGCATTCATGTGTACATTTAGGTGTTACATTTATGTAAGTTCCAACATGAAACCTTTGTTTGTAATCGATAAAATCAAAAAATACTTATCTGATTCTAAAAATTCTTTCACCTATAGAAAGGTACACTATCAGCGAGTAACACGGGCTAATATATTATCGACTTCCACGCGAACGAAGTCACGGGCAGAAGCTATTGTTATTTTTTATACATATTTAACGACGGTTACAAGTTTGCAGTCATGCGACGTGGACATTTTCAATGTTCCAGTCACTAAAGCTATTTTAATAACATTTATTTAAGTTGTAAACATACAGCTATTCCGTAAAACTTGGGTAGTCCACGCAGTTCAATTTTAAACTTTTCCGAAGAGAACCCTCCTCGGTCTAAATAAGCATATTCTTCTTCAACTTTCACTTCTTCAGCTGTTTCCTTAGTTATCTCAACTGTTTCATTTCCCTCAGTCATTGTTGAAACTTAATAAAAACAAAACAAAATTCTTAAAAACTTTATACTTTCGCAAAGTTTTAAGGTTATGTTTCTGATGTCAAGCGGTCAAGCAAGCATTTTCTGTTGACAAGCATTGACAAGCATTCATTCATGGGGAAATTGTGGAAGTGTGACAGAGAACGAAGAACAGCAATGCTTTCATAAATAATACACATTATACACTGGAACACAAACAAATTGAGAGTTAGTTGACAGTTTATGATACGTTTAGAAATTACCTGTGTCGCCTTCGTATTGAGCAGGAAGGAAGATGTACCACGCACGCACGCACGCACAATGAAGGGTTCCAGTCACAGAGCACTATAAATTGGTTCCAGTTGGGATGAACATTTACTCATGAACAGTATTATTTTTATCGGCCACAAAAATAAGTTTGTATTTCATAGTATTTAAAAAAAAACTGTTAGGTACTAACAAAGTTATTTCTACGGTGTAACCGAAAATATCAAAGGCACGGTAATCCGCGAAATTCAAATTTCCTTTCGTTTATTGCAATTCACGCAGGTCAATGCCGGGTTTTATGTTCATCAAAATTAGATTTGTGCTAGTAAAATAAAATAATTTTATAAATAATTTTATTTTTTAAATAATTATTTTATAAATAATTTTATTTTTTAAATAATTTTATTTTTTAAATAATTATTTTATAAATAATTTTATTTTTTAAATAATTATTTTATAAATAATTTTATTTTTTAAATAATTATTTTATAAATAATTTTATTTTTTAAATAATTATTTTATAAATAATTTTATTTTATTGTCACAAATCTAATAAAAATTCCGACGATTTTCTATGGAAGTTTTACTTATTATCCACATATTTTATAAGTCGATTGACTAAATTACTCGGTAAATAATAAATTAATTAATTAATTTTACGTTAAAACCAGTACAAGTTTGTACTTTTACTGGTTTTATCGTAAAATACTTTTCACATAATTATTCAAAAATACCGTTTTAGCTGGTAGAGGGACACGTGACTAACAAAAATGACCACTATTTCGCAAATTGATACCTGAATAGAAAAATGCTCTAATAAGGAAACAACTAGTGAAAAAACACGCCACGACAGTGCACAGACTTTAAGTTAATTTATTTATTTTTTTAAATTTACGGCATGTCGCTGATCCACAATTGCTGAAACAGATTTATTATACTCTCTGTCAGTCGCTTTTGTCTTACTGTATTTCCTCATGGGGAGGCGCCTCAAAAACAACTTTAAAGAGTCTTGAGATCGCCCAACGTGCAGTACTCAAAGTTAGTACTTTTAAACGTATTTTTTTCCCCACCGCACAACTGTACAAGAACTGTGAGGTTCTAACTGTGAGACAATTATATCTGTTGAATGTTACTCTGCTATAACACAGCAAACTAACATATAATCCGCTAATCCTACTAAGACGAACAAAAAACGAACGAAAAAGATAAGGTGTGCGTAAGAAACCAAATAAGCGCAACTAAATTCAGCTCAAGATTTACCAACTTCATTGGACCTTACATCTATAATAAGATAAACAGAGCAATAAGCATATACCCCTTAACAAATACACAATGTAAGAAAAAGGATACCGATTATTTACAAAAACTAACTTACGAAGAGACTGAATTGATACTACAATATACCAGTGATTGACTACGTATAAACACACACCCTATCACATTTACGCACACACATATCATATCACACAAAGAGAGGACTCGTACACACTATCCATTCAAACAGTCTGTATGTTAATTTAAGTTTTTAATTTTATGTTAATTTAAGTTTAATTTCTATTTTTTGTTAAAATTATTTGTTTTGCTATATTTCAGAATTTTAACTTTTTTTCCTAATTCATTTAAATAATGTTTAATTTTTTATTTTTAGTTTTATTAATGAATCGAACTATTTATCATCACATTTTTATTTTATTTTTTTGAATCGTCAAATGTAATTAACAACACTACTTGAGGGCTATTTTAAAGTGTCTATCATTTAAGGGGTTTTTGGCGCTGATATTAATTATAATTTCCATTTTGAAAATATAGCCTTTAAACATATGTGTATTTTTGTAAACATTTATTGAAATAAACTTATTATTACTAAAAAAAAAAAAAAAAAAGTAGTACTCCACAGTGGCTGACAGAACCTTCCTCAACGCACCACCTTGCTGTAGCACAGATTATGTTCCTTGCGCACCACGCACGAATCATGTGATCAAGTCAATGATCACAGCTACCAATATTTCCATACAATTTTTTATTGTTTGCAATATTTAAATGTCTAAGCTGTAAATGTGTAAGGTATTGCTTACAGTTAGGTCAGTGTATTTACTGACCTGCTTTGACGGCTGTATAGCTACTCGTGGAGTTAGTTAATGGAGCAAACAAACATCTCTGAATATTAAACAAGTCATATATTTTTTAAGATAATAATATACAATAAATAAAGTTAAAAATAAATTAGTAATAATTACAATACACAATAGATTTTGAAAATTCTTGGTACAAAAGGTTAATCTAGTTACATGGAAGTACGAGACTAGTCACGAGTACATTAGAATAGCACATTATGAGGTATAAAGTCTATATTTTATAACTAGGTAAACTTATTTTAAATGTTCATCGAGAGGCCACAAAAAGTAAAGATCCTTAAAACATTGTTTAAAGATTTTGGTAGATAAACGTTGATTTACGTTTTCCTATATTAGAGAAGAAACTTTCCTTGCATAGAGCTTATCCAGCCATTTAACAAGATCCTCTTGATATGTCGGTCCACGCTCTTGGCAACCAGGCCTTTGGCCCCATTATGTAGTTTTTTTTTAAATTATCATTGAGGTGCTCTTCGTTTTGTCGCTAGCTTTTGCTGGCGATTTCTTTACCAAATAATTAAGAGTAGCATTAAATATACCTATATGTGCGTCTACATATTATTGCATTCTATACTCAAGTAAATAAAATACACATAGACTATAGAGCTTTGACCTCAAAAATAAGGCTTAGTACAAATGATCGCGCCGCTGTTGTACGCGGAATACACTGCAGAAGTTAGCTAACGCAAGATAAACTGTTTTAACAGTGATAACGCGCGAATATGTGAACTGTACCTAACAATAAAATGGAAACTATATTTCATAATAATCTCATTTCTCATCAAATTGTGTCTAGCTAGCCCAAAAATATTCGCATAATTTATTACATGAAGGAATAGATACTTATCAAAAATAGCATTACTTTGGACTGCCTCATTAAGGACTATTATCGACGAGGCCAAGATTTTTTTTTCCAAGAAAATAAACATCGCAAAAACTATTATTATTACTCACGAATTATTGTACTAACCTTTTTGTTTATTAAAAAGTCACAGAGCCTTTTGGTTTAGATTCTTGGAAAAAAGAAAAAGGTACACAGATATACATTTACAAGTAAATAATACTACACTACTGCATAACCCATTGACCCTGACTGATGGGCTACATAACACCCCAAAGAAGTACCAACAAGAGCATAGAAAATGAATTAATACTCGGTATAGAAAAAAAACTAGGCCCGAAACTGTCCGCGCGAATTTGAAAGCATTCGAGCACGCGCGTGGGTTTTGCTTTTATAAAAAGTATTATTTTGCTGTCTATGCATGTAAAAGAGCCGCATAATATGAGGCTTTAGTTTAATTGCTAAGTGGTCCCATTCTTCACAAACATATTCTTAAGCGCATCTTTGTCCTGATCCTCCTTCTCTCTTCTTAATTTCTTTATTTGTTCAAGTTCTTTATCGACTGTAGCAGCCATGGACGGATTTAGCGACTTTAATCTTTTGAAGTCATCTTCAGCATCGTCAGGATTCCATGCACCGATGTGTGCCTTACCTCTTCTGTATAGTGCTTTTTCATTATCTAAAAATTCAAATTAAGACATGTTAGGAATATGACAAAAGAACGTCACAGACACATAAAATAGAGCCATAATGGCTTTTATAAAATTGTAATAATAATAAATAAATAATACCTTTTTCAAATTCGAGAACAGTGCTACAATGTTCTATGACTGCATAATATTCTCCATTTAACAGTTTGCACTGAGCATAGTTGAGTAGTATAGGCAATTTTATTTTATTCAAATCCCCCCATTCGTCATCGCCTTTCCTTTCCCTGTAATGAATGAGATGAAGAGATGAATTAGATAGGATCCGATTGAATCATTCGAAAAACATTCAAGTGTACGAGTATCAATGTGTATTCAGAGAATTACCCTTGGCGCAAAATGTATATGCAAAGAATTACCCTTTTCAAAATGTTTATTCACAGAATTACCCTTACCGAAAAGGTGAGTTCAAAGAATTACCCACAAATATGTATATTACCCTTCATAAAAATGAAATATTTTATGAAGTAACAAAGGATATTTCAATTGGAACTTTTATACTTAAATGTAATCTTTAATTTACCTGATCATAAGCTGTTCACATATAGCTAAAGCCTCATTGTAAGCCTCCTCTGCCTCTTTGTACTGCTTCTGCACATACAGCTTGTTGCCTTTCTCTCTCAGGGTAGGTATGAAGTCAATCCGTTGCTGAGCATTCAGCTGCCACAACTCTTTCTCATACTCATCTGACCTTTCTACTTTCAGAATTTCTAGAAGAAAGAAAACATAGTGTTTTAAAAATGAATTTTCATAGTTTATTTCCATGAGAATAAGAAAGTGTCTTCTAGCAATAAAACTCATAGCAAGAATGGAACTAAGAGAATTTATTAGCAATACAAGAAGATTTAAAATTTTCTAAAATTCGAAAGTAATAAACAATTAGTAGGTTTATTGATGAGAGCTCTAAGTGGATTGCTAATCAAGTAGTGTGAAAAGTGGATCTATTTTTTAATATTTTTTTTAAGTAGATCCAGGGAAGTTAGTAAATACTTGTAGGATAACTTATTGAAACTAGGCTACTTATTGAAACCAAATCAATATCAATAACAATCAACCTTGGAACCTAAATTCTAATCACTTGATTAGATATCAGTGAAGTGGACATCATTGATTAATATTCCAATACATGGGTCTGTTAATGTTCTATTGAACTTCCTCATAGAATTTACTGTTTTCTGATAAGAAATCCTAGAAGCAGGTTGCAACACTGAAAACATGTGTTTTTTTTTTAAACAACTGAATTTATATGCAGACATGGTTCAATGGTAACAAAATAGAAATCTTTAAAACTGAGGCTTTTTCTTCACCATATTTTTTTGCTACAGCAAATTGTCAGCATAATATTGCTGCTATAAAACTGGCCTAATTTCCCTGGCTTATTTAATAAGAATTCTTCTTCTTAGCGTGTCGATGGTAATCTAAATAGACTCTGACCAAAATTCAGCCACGTGTTTGGCGCCATCACTAGCGTCCATCAGTTCCTGTAACGTGCAGCTGACAGGACACGCAGGACATGACATTAAGTGTCCCATCGTTTGTGGAACAGCACCACATTTACACTCCAAGCCAGAGTGTGATTCTCCATCTGAACCGATTTTCCTTGCTTCGGCCAACCTGGGTCCGGAGTTCGTTTAATGACTTCCAGGCTACCCAAGGCATGTCCAGGTGGGAGATCTTCAGCAGACGGAACGAATGGTTTGGGTAAGGAAACATTGTCTCGCCACAACTTCAGTCTCTATTTTGGTTGTTCACCAGTGAGTGTGACAACCACAGAACAGTGACAACACACTTAAAAAAATTGTTTCAGCTTTTCAGCCTTTGTGACAAAAAGATGTTGAAGGTTTATAGCTTTATTTAGTTTTTAATTCCAGTAAAAAATCACATTTAAATTTTAAAGAAGACATGTTCTTCTATCTAATATTATAAATGCATGTTTGTTTGTTACGCTTTTTCGCTAAAACGGCTGAACGGATTTGGATGAAATTTGGCACATGGGTAAACCATGACCTGGGTATGACATAGGATACTTTTTATCCCGATATTCCCAAGAGATCGAGACTTATGCAGGTGAAACCACCGGGTGCAGCTAATTCAGTATAATTCAAGCTTACCAAGCAAAAAACCATATGCTGGTTTGTATAATTTCTATGTAAAAGTAAAAGTCTCACCTATAATGAATTCCAAATCACAAGGGTTCTTCATCAAATCATCCAAGTCTGGGTGACCCAGACCTTCAGTGTGCAGGGTCATAGTACACGAATGCTTTATCCTTTTGGGGTCCTGTCCCAACTCTCGCAGGGTTTTTGATATGAATGGGTAACTGAAGACTAGCTGTGGGTACAAACATAATAGATATTTACAATATTTGGGCTATACAAAGAAATTGTAAATAATAAAATGAAACCAAGAGAACTGAAAACATAATTTTTTTTAAGCTTAAAATTTTTCAGTACCTATGTTTATGTTTCAATTGAGTTAGTTTGAAATTTTTATTTTTTGCTATATCCTCAAAATATGTGGTAAATTAATTACTTATTCAAATCATAGTATTATGAGGCGAGTCTGGATTTGATGCTTCTTTGAACATTCAACAGGAGAAAAGGTGGTGAAAGCTTAGTTGGAATTGAAGAAGCAAACCATAATACAATTGGTTATTTGTTTTTCTTTACGTTTGTTTACTGAGTCTGCTCATTTCCTTCCACATGATAATAAAGTTAAACAGTATCTTACCTCTTTTTGAACCTTAAAGCTGGACACTTCTCCAACGGCCATCATCTTGACTATAGTTTCCCATACCTCCAGCTTGAACTTGTGTCCCATTACCAAAACCATGGGCTCTTTCTTGCCGATTTTCCTACTATCATCCAACAGGACTCTTTCCTTCCCAAGTTTCCATGTTTGGAAGTGGAAATGTACCTGTAGTGATAACGATATTTTGGGTCAAATTGTTTACAGTATAACTTTAGGATAATGTAAAAAATGGTTTTACCTTACTGCCATTTGCGATGGGGATGTATTTTTGTCCAGCGTAGATTAGATTTTTGACTATAGGAGCGACTTGTGTCATTTCAGGAAATTCTTATGGCACAATTTACAAGGAAAGATGTTTGTTTTTATTCACAACCCTACGCGATTAAGGTGAATTCATTGATTTGATGGATGGATGACAGTGATGACACAGCCATGACAGGATGGATTGACAGTTGCCTTATTCATATTACATTGACAGTTATCACTACAGTCCAATGTTGCTGTGCTTAGCACTGTAATTATGTAAAACAAATAATGTATAGCTTGATGTGTAGCAGTGTGGACTAAATAAATTGGTCTGGTGGTGGAAGATCGGCACCACTATTAGTATTACAAGGCTCTATGATCGGTGCTCACTGGGTGAAGTGCAGCACTACGCTCCTAGACTTCTAGACAGAGGTGGCTCTAGCCCATGTAGTGCCAAAAAAAAAAGAATGTTTAGGTTGCAAGAGTGAGTGAAGTGACCTCGACATTTTAGCACCCTACATATTTAGCGTAAGTGGGCCCCAACTACAAACTGCCTTTTTACTGAACATGGTTTGGTGTTGTTTGACATTTGAATAAAAAGTTGTCGCGATTAAAAAGTTGCCTCCTAGGACCCTGCGCCCGTGTGCGCTGCACAACCTGCATCATATGTAAAGCCACCTCTGCTTCTAGAGTTCTACTCTAACTAAAGAGACTAAAGGAATGATTAAATAAATTATTATTTATTATTAAAATCTAAATGAAGGGAAACAATCTTATTTTTAAATATACTTGTACACACGGCTACACATCAAGCTATACATTTCCATCATAAGCTGACCTCGCATTGTACGGAAATCCTATACAATGCGAGATCTGCATAAACTGGAAATGTATAGCTTGATGTGTAGCTGTGTGTACTACGGACCATTATGTATAAATAAAAAAGCATACAATTTCAAATAAAAAAAGATAAATACTAATAGTAGCGTTTGTTTGGCAATACTAAATCATTAAAAAAGAAAAACAATGTTGCTAGCCTTTTTGCTCAAGTTTTAAGGTTTAATTTCACCAAGTTTTCAATAGAATGACAAAATCGCGAAAAACCGTAAATCAGTGATGGAATAGAATACCATCTCTTGGTGTTTCTTTCCGGTAGTAGTTCGTTCTCACTCTTTTCATTCGTGTCATATTTTCAAGCGAAAATTATAGTTTTAGTAAATTGTAGAATTTACAATTATTTTAGCATTTAATTAGTTAAACAATTATTTAAGCTTATAGTATTACAGTTTCTAGTTAACTCTAAGTTATAATGGCAGATTTTTTGGAATCTGAGGCGGAGGAAAGCGAGGTTAGTGAAAAACTTCATCAAGCTTGTGTTCGTGAAATGTGATTACGATTGCGTAGTTTCTAGACATAGTTGTTGGTTGATTGTAGGTTGATTCTGAAGACGAACAGCCAGCGGAGCGCAAGAAGCCAAAGCGCAAAGCTGCCGTGCAAAGTGACGATGAGGATGAGGACGAAGAAGGTATTGTTGACATCGTGCACTTTCTCTTGCATTACAAAGTCATTTTTATCATTTGGTAAACATAATTGCGTGACTCCGCACCGTTATGTTGATAGACGTCGTTAACGACGCTCAACTATTCTGTAGAGATCGTTTTCAATAAGAGTGTACTATGGCCTGAATTTGCAGAAACCAATTTGACACACTTCTCTAGCCATGTGACTAAATATATATTTACAGTTATTTGAATGTTCTATACAACATAGCATTTTCTTTGTATTGCCTATAGAAGTAAATTATCAATCTCCCTTAGAGATATCCTTGGTAATGATTTTACTGGTTGGTCCTTGGTCATTGTCTCCACATTTTGCTCCCAACTAATTTATCAACAAGATTTTTTGCTTACTTTTATGCCTCAACACATTGCGGGACGGTACTGACTTTTTCAAATTATGCAATATGACAGTAAAATACCCGAGAGCAATACTATCTATACTTATGAGAGATTGATGTGATACGATAGTAAAAACGGTTTTCCTTGTTCCTCTATACGAAATTTCGCTGTAATGCCCGTACCTCACTTCAGAAGTTTTAAATATTGTACTGTCATTTTTCAACTTCAAAAAATCTATTGCTAATGCAGTGTGTCCATGTGTGCTCTACAGCACTAGGTTTTTAACACGTTGCACGTGTTAAAAACCTAGTGCTGTAGAGACTCAAAGAAACATAAATAAATAGTCTGTAAACTTATAATAAAAGAAAGATTAACAAAATTATCATAACCAAAACTAACAATGGCAAATACAGAATGAAAAATGTTTGTTGAACAGGAACTACATTGTAAATATTGTTATAACATATTATTTCATACAATTCTCTGTCTTTATTGTTAAGTAGCTGACCCAACAGACATTGTCCTGTCTGAATTTCAATCATTCATACAAAATTCCCATAGAAAAAATTACCAATTTCGGTTGTTTCAAATTGGTCCAGCCGTTCTCAAGTTACGTATTCAATGAACATTATTACCAATGAACATCATTACATTTTTATTATATAGATACATACAAACATTTTTTTTTTTCATAACCATTCACCACCGCAGCAAAAATCAACATTTTGAATAAAATATCGACATTGTTGTTGTATAAATTGAGAAGCAAAAGAACATAAATTCTAATATTAGTATTGTTTGCAAATCTATTTATTGATTAAACATATCTTTTAGATGATGAAGAGCGTCTCCGAGAAGAACTTAAAGACTTGATAGATGATGCTCCTATAGAAGAGTCAGGCAGTGATGGAGAGGATTCAGACGCTAGTGCAGGACCAAAGAAAAGAAAAAAAAGCGATGACGAACTGGATGACCGGTTGGAGGACGAGGATTATGATCTAATTGAGGAGAATCTTGGTGTCAAAGTTGCAAGAGTAAGTATTGTGTATGAGGCCTCACATAAGATTATCCTGTACTGCTGTTGGTGAGATCAGTCTATAAATATATGACGGGTGTAACTGTAAATAGTGCACCAAACCTTTGGATTGTGACCCAACAGTCTATAACCTCCTCCAATGTTCCAAATAGTCCCGAACAGCATCAATTTTCTTGTAAATTTTGAAGTTCAAAAGTGCCGAAGAAAGACAAATCATTTATTTCATTTAGGCACATAAAGCCTATTAGAAATAAATGATTTGACTTTCTTTAAGATCCCAGAGTTTTATTTATTATAAAAGGTATATATTAAATCTCTTGTCAATCCTACCTTCTTTCATGGAAAATTGCACAACTTGTGTAATCATCATAATAGATGATTACACAAGTTGTGCATTTTTCCTGGACATAATTATTATAACAATGAGACGATACAATGTATTGTTCCATGCAACAGAACAAATTCAAGCGTCTGCGTCGATTGGAGGATGATGACAGTGACAATGAAGGGAATGATGACCCAGAGCTTGAGAGAGAAGTCATTGCTGAGAAGTTATTTGTTGGAGGATCAGATGAGGTAAGTCATAATAAGAAACAAATTTATTCATGGTTTTAACCCTTGGAGACCAAGGGGTATCGTGTTACCCAGTAAATGGGTTGCGGAGGTCAGATAGGCAGTCGCTACATGTAAATACTGGTGTTCAACTGCACCCAGGTAGACTGGAAGCCGACCCCAACATAGTTGGGAAAAAGTTAGGCAGATGATGATGATGATGAAAGACTTGCTCCAATTGAAATATTGGATAAATTGTTTATTACATATTTTGTTACAATATTCAGATTCAGAAAATGATGTTACAAATTGCAACATGATTTGCTCCAAGATTCCACAAAATAATTAATTTAAAGGCCTAATCAATTGAATTAGTGAACTTATTTTTGTTCAACAAATTATATTAGCTTTATATTTGCTGATCGAAAACCAAATCATTCATTTATCCACTGGAAAGGTGAAAGTCTTATAATATTTTGATTCATCTGTTTAAAGTTCTCTCCGGTTTCTAAACAATCAGTGATTTATTTTTAGGAGGATGAAAACCGCTCAGAATCAGCTGCACCGCGCGGTGAAGCCGAATACGATGATGATAATGAGGACCTGGAGTCAGACGCAGATGACTTCATTGTAGATGATGACGGTAGACCCATTGCTGAGCGCAAGAAGAAGAGGAAACCTATATTTACTGATGCGTAAGTATGAATGAGGGGCTATGAGAGTGAGGGAAGAGAGAGTACACCTTTGTCTGCGCCCCACGTTTGTGCACTATAATGTCTCCCGCGTCGATGGCTAGTCTCCGCTTAGATTGGGCACAATGGCTGAAATTAGGTTGGTAGGACTATTTTCATGAATGAGGGGGAAAAGGCAAAAGCAAGGACCAGTGTGTCTCAGCAGCACCAAAATAATAATATGCAGACCTCAGACGGAAGGTGTTTACTTGTGTTTACAAGTATGTTTACAATCATGTACAATCATTTACAATCATGTTTTTACAATCATGTCTGAAGAGATCGCGAATGTCAGTTTATCAAGTAACATGGGTCGAGAGTTGTTTAACTTTATAATATGGAAACTGGAATATGGATATAATATGGAAGAAAAAATACAAGTAATATTTTTGAATAGATACGGTACTGAAACCTATTCAAAAATATTAGTTGTTGTTATTTTTCCTTCCGTTTTCCCTAAGTGTCAACAATAATAACAACTTTCAAAACTTAAATTGTCTCATTACAGAATGAGTTCTGACTTTTGTCCAATCTTATCCATCGAGGCCTGTTGTTGTATTTTGAACTTTATTCCGGCTCATTTAAAGTTCATCACACAAATTGACAACTAAAACTCCGTTCTAAACTCTGTTGTTGTGAACTTTAACTTAGTTGGAATAAAGTACTAAATGCAAAAGGTCTTGATGTTTTAAATCTGATCTAAAGATAAACCTTGTTTTGTAATAACGTGGGAAAAGAATAACAATAACATTAATTTGTCCAACATCTGTGTAGTTCCCTACAAGAAGGTCAAGACATATTTGGCGTGGACTTTGATTACGACGAGTTTGAGAAGTACGGCGAGGAGGATTATGAGGATGAAGAAGAGGAGGATCTAGATGAGTACCTAGAGGATGAGGAAGAAGAGGGTAAGTCCATTGTTGCCATAGAGAGTCAAATGGTTTTATCATGTTTGTCGATACCCATCATACCTGTAGTTTCGCTAGCCAAGTTAATTTGACCTTGTATTACATTTTGTTCGTTTTGGAAAAGCAATAAAATCTGATTAATAAGTCTGCATTCAAACGTCATGCTGTAGTTATCATTAAGTAAAATAACAAAAAACAATCAAAACAATCCGAAATACAAAGCTAAATTGATTGCTCTCTAAGGCCCATATTACAGAACCTCACTCAAAACTCAAGTATTACTTAAAAATCGTTTAAAGCCTTTTGATTGGTTGAAACTAGTTTTAAGTAATGCTTGAGTATTGAGTGAGGTTCTGTAATATGGGCCTTAAACTATGGCGGTTGTTTAGTGCTTCAATCTGCGATACACTTTAACGTCATTATTTTGGGTTCGATAGCATGTCGCAGAGCAATATCTAATATCACCCTTCCAATTTATCTTGAATTTTTTGAATCTGTCCTTTATCTTGTGTTTTATTTATTCTATTTAGGCGAAAAACGTAGAACAAAGAAAGGCAAACCAAAAAGACCGAGCAAGAAGTCTATATTCGAGATATACGAGCCTAGCGAGCTGAAGAGAAGCCACTTCACTGACTTGGACAATGAGGTTTGTTAATAAAATTAATTGAACACTAGTTAAACAATGTCAAATTCTTTCATCATACATGTAAACACTTTAATTCAGTAAGGCCCGATTGCATAATTATCAGTGATACAATTACTTCTAAACATAATTGAAATGTCTTCATAAAAACCAACTTGATGTTATTGACGGACTTCGAAATCATGCTTAGCGCGAACTCTGCCGTGTAAGTGGGCTTTAAAACTACATAGCGGTTAGAGGAATTCATTTTTTGTTTTTGATATAATTTTGTTAATCATTCCATCTAAAACTACCCCTGTTTACAAACAGATCCGTAAAACAGACGTGCCAGAGCGCATGCAAACTCGCGAGGTACCGATAACGCCAGTAGAAGAAGGCAGCACAGAACTAGAAGATGAGGCCGAATGGATATACAAGCAAGCTTTCTTGAAGCCGCCCGTGTCTAAACCAGATGCACAGGAAGCTAGGGAGAGGACCCGCCGGTTGGTTTAATAATAATAATAAAATAAATTTATTGTCTCAGAGATTACATTCCTAGACGTCAATCTAGGATTCCCTGTGTTGTGAGATCCAGGCTCCGTCGAGCTTTATGAGAATGCCAGCTTAAGCCCCCCGGCTTCGCTCTTGTGTGAGGGATTTTTCCGGGATAAATATTATAGTAGCCTATGTCTATCTCCGGCCTGTTTACTATCTCTATGCAAATAATCACATCAGTTTGCTGTTAGTTAGTACAAAACAACACATTCTCCCACCACAATTCTACATATAAAAAAGCATAGTCGATGTTCCAGCCCAACAGACTTGTAGCACACGAAACCCCACACAAGCTCACTGATAATAGTCAGTGAGTGAAACCTTATGAAAACCTCATTAATTTACGTAGTAGGCGTATATTACAAGTCTATTACAATATTAACGTTTACAAATATATTCGCAGGGGTAACAGCACAATAACAAAGATCCGTCAAGCATTAGACTTCATGAGGAACCAAACACTGGAAGTGCCTTTCATAGCGTTCTACCGCAAGGAGTACGTACAGCCGGAGCTCAGTATTAACGATCTGTGGAAGGTGTACAAATATGATGCCAAGGTATGTCAACAAGAATTTATGTTCAATGTAAAGACATTTCGTACTCGCAGTTTCGAAACGGTTGCGTCATTCGTAATTTACTTATTAAATCCATAAAGGTTGATCCATAGGCTATCAACTCCTGTTCCATCCCTTTAAAGTTTAAGAATAAAACTTACTGCAAATAGTTTAAAGTTTACACTATGCGCAGTAAGCTTTATTCTTGAGAACACCATGTATACAGTGCGTTACTACCAACCGGGTCACGGGTCAAGTTATAATGAAATTGACCCGTGACCCGGTTGGTAGCACTGAATTTTGCAATGTGGCGGCATCTACATCGCCCCATGAAAACTACGCATCACACTGACTTCACGCAAAATCCTGCATCGCGCGACCAGCATATAATATAATGTCCCGACATCAATCATCGGGCAGTAACCCACAGTGATTTGCGACGAGTATATAACTACTATGTAAAAATTCTCAAAGGGTATTATTTTGTTTCGCACAGTGGTGCCAACTGAAGCAACGAAAGGAAAACCTTTTGAAGTTATTCGAGAACATGCGCGACTACCAACTGGACAAAGTGATGGAAAACCCTGACGCGCCCATCCCGGATAACATGCGGCTCATCAGAGATGAGGACATTGAGAGGTATGGGCGATATGAAATGAGAAATAAGTGGTTTGGTAAACTTTTAGGTCACTATACATTTGTTATAAAAAAAAAAAAATACTCAGTGGATCCCGATAACTGGGTGATTATCTCATCATAAGTGAGACTTCAGCATTACAGCATCAATAATGAAAAGTTATTCTTCACCACTATTTACCACCTTAGTAAAATGGGTGGGATCTGTTGACTTTTGTATTGCGTTAATATGACTTGTAACCAGGTATCGAAATCGGTATGATCAATACGGGCATTTTTTCGGTTACAACAGTTATATTTTTAACAAGTATTTTTAAAGGTTACCTTAAATTTAACAACCAGTATTAATACCGGTTACCGAAATAAAAATGACCTCTATCTTACACGTGCTGTCGGCATTAGTTAAAGGGCGCGCATCGCCTGTGTGTAACCGGTATTAACACGGTAACCTAATAGAGGTAACATGTTTCTTCTTGTTTACCCAGATAACGGTGACCTTAGTCGTAGAAAAAACAAATATTCTTCGATTCCTTTCCCTGCTTGCAGAAGTAACTGTCCTAATACAGGGCAATTCATTCTTCTCTTGTAGAGAAGGAATAACTTACTTAACATAACGCCTGTATTTCTCCGAAGGGTTGGGTTGAGGTGTACTATCGGAGAACTTCATATCTAAGCAATTTGAAATTAGAGATTTATTTAGAACTGCAAATGATGTGAATCCAAGAAATCGTAGAGATCCATTCAGACTCGTACTAACGTGACGTTCCTAGATCTACAAAATACAATAAGAACTGTTTAGGAATGTGTGTACGTGTTTATAATAATATACCAATCCACTTAAAAAAAATGACTTCTAGAGCATTTAAGCACAAACTATATAAATGGCTAAATATACAAAATATCTATTCTATTAAAGAATTTATAGAGACTAAATATGTGATGTAACGCATGCCGACAAGTTTGCATGCTATGTATGTATAGCAAAACATGTAAGCACTAATTTTAATGTAACATCTGTAATACCATGTTTTAATGCAAATAAAAATAAAAATGATTTGATTTGAAAACAAAAATCCCGTGAACACAATAACCACATCTGTTACCCCCTTGGTTCTATAGCGGCCGAGCGCTGTAAGCAGAAATTGTCCTTACGGTACATCCACATTTTGCCAGTTATGTTGCAAATCCCATGTAATAGGGGAAGGAATAAGTTCTCTAGACAATAAATGCGGATTTTTTCAGTTCATTCTTCTTCACCGCAAATCAGTGATGTCTTTTAGATGACTTAGCAAGTAAATATACATTATTCTCTCTAGGTTGAAGACCGTGCAGACTCCGGAAGAATTACGCGACGTGCACACTCACTTCCTACTGTACTATTCCACCGATCTGCCCGAGATGCAGAAAGTGCAGCGCAATAAAGAGAGGAAGAGGACTTTAGAGGAGAAAAAGTGAGTACATATTCTAAAGATGAGCAGAGAAGAATTACTGAAATTGACACCTTATGTCAATGACATAAAAGTCACAGTACGCGCTCGTGAATTGCAACGAGTATACCATGAAAGTAGTCTAGTGTGCCAGTCTAACTGGATGCAGCTAAATACCAGTATTTTACATGGAGAGACTGTCTACCTGACCTCCACAACCCAGTTACTGGGTTACACGATACCCCTTGGTAAGACTGGCTGTCATTTCTAGATCTTTGACAGTCGTTACGGGTAGTCAGACACTACCCGTAACCACTGTCAAAGATCTAGAAATGACATCCGGGAGCAACTGCTTAACGTGCTTTCCGAGGCACGGAGGGGATATGTAATGGATGGTCACCCATTTACGAACCGACCGCGGCAAGCGTAGCTTAACCTTCGAATCCTTTGATCGACCCGTGCGGCTGTTATTATTTAGGATCAGTAGTATATCGCCATCTCCATTTATTCAACTATCTACTTTAGCGTTGTGTATTCTAAGTTCATTTCTGAGTGACCTATTGTACAAAATTGTCCTCAAAAATTCGATTGCAATGGAATTTGAACTTTGTTATCACTTTGTGGCTCCAAAATTCATGAGTTTCAATCATTGCAATTAAATTATCAATGTCATAATAAGTCCGATGCATTTCCAACGATTATACTATCATTACTTCCTAGGCGGCAAGCACGTGAGGACGCTGACAGGAATGGTGAGGACCCTGAAGAGGCCGCTGCAGCAGTGGAAGCCGCTGCACCTGATGAGGAACTGGTGTCGGAGGTCAAGTACGCAGTGCGCTCCGGACCGTATGAGTTGTGCAGGAAGGCTGGCATTGGTGAGCGGTGATGATTTTCTTTTCACCCGACTAACCTCACGTCCTATTCGACCGACAGACCGACAAAGTTGAACCAGAACGCGTAGTCGCGCCGACAGAGGGCGTTTTCCGGTTTTCCGAACAAAAATTGACAGATGCACGCGACGATCGCGTATTCGCGCGACTATCGCTTTTAAATAGGACGAGGCCTATGGCAAGGCCAAAGCCAAACGAGGGTTGTGATTTCTAGCAGCCTATGTACAGGTCGTGCCATTAAAGTTGAGACTTGACCGCACCCCCTGCATCACTTAGCCCCGCCCCGATGACGCCCCGGCGCAGACCTCACCGCTAAAGAGACCCATAAATCGTCTACTGCGCAAGTCAAACCACGTGGTGCGTCAAGTCTCAACTTTAATGGCATGACTTGTATGTATGTATGTATTTATTTAATACTTTAAGCTCTCAAATGTACAGAGGCAGACTTAATGCCATACGCATTTTCTACCAGTCCATCAACATCATCTGTTCCCTCATAACTCCTAAACTACTCGTCGTATTTTGACAAACGAGGTATCGTTGGAAGCGTTATGTTATTTGTTGTTACTATTGGAAGGCAATTATATGATGTGTGATTGAAGAGAGAAAGATTTTTTTTTATTCTGCATAAATAAGACGCACAGTAAGACATGTTTGAGTTTGTTTTCTTAAACCAGCAGTTTTCTGCCAATCTCGTTCCGAAAGCCAACTTCACACCAAAAGAGAGTAGTGCGATTTCATAAAATAAAGCTTATTTGTTAGTTTATCTCGTGTTTTAATAAGTGCCAGATCCATTACCGCATTCGTATGTCTATGTATACAGAACCTCTGGTAAAGAAGTTCGGTCTGACTCCGGAGCAGTTCGCGGAGAATGTTCGCGACAATTACCAGCGACACGAGGTCGAACAGCAACCCGTGCCACCGCTTGAAGCCGCTGCTGAATATGTGAGTAACTTCTCTTATATTGTAGACCCCTCTCATCAATGTCCTGGCCTTAGCCCAGTTTATTTGGGCCCGTCGCAGCACAATTATTCATTAAACTAAAATAAAATGGGTAACAGAAATATATTTCCCTATCTAGACTGGATCAATCGGCTCAGCACAGGAAGTGGTCCGCCGCGCGGTATACATGTGTGGCGTGCAACTTGCTCGCGAACCGTTGTTGCGAGCCACGTTGCGAGACGCGTTGCGCGACCGTGCTACACTAACTGTGAAGCCGACGCTTCGAGGACTGAAGGAGATTGATGAGAATCACGCGTGTTTCGGGTACGTTGCTCTATAAGTAGTAGCATGTTGTGTGGCGTGTAACTAGATCGCTAACCGTTGTTGCGAGCCGTGTTGCGAGTCACGTTGCACGTCTGTGCTACAAAAACTGATAAGCCCACGCACCGAGGACTGATGAAACCACGCATGTTTCGGAGGCGTTGCTGTAACTGGTGCTGCAGGTTGTGTATGTAACGTGTGTTATTCCATGTTTTTGTGCTCAGCATCAGCTCTTACCGTTAGTCCAGCACCATGGTTAAAAAACGTGCCGAAACTGTCTGCCTCGACACCACGATCTGTACTAATATATCATCGACATAGTAAGCTCACAGGCAGATTTTTAAAACATTCCCGTTTTAAGCGCGGCTTTTATTCTGAAAACATAGGAACACAAAAATCTTAAGAAAACGGGTTTTACAAAGTGTTCATCCAGTTTTTTAATGCACTTTATTTTTCTATTGTATCCAGTTTGAAATACCTGAAAAAGAAGCCAGTACGTGACCTAACAGGCGACCAGTTCCTAAAGCTGACGATTGCTTCGGAAGACAAACTGCTCGAACTGAACATCAGCGAACAGATTGAAGGGAACACCACTATCAGCTATCTTGAGGAACTCAAAAATCTATATCAGAAGGTATGTTGACTGCTACTTGCTGCTGTGATTTAAATCTTCTGTAATGTATGACTATAAAGAATAAGCTTTTTTGGAGGTAGAGTTCTGTGGTTTTAAGGCTTATGTAACGTTTTAATCGTCTATAATCTTAGAGTATATAACACTGGAGAAGCCTTACGAACACTTCCCCTCTGTAAAAGTACAAGAACAAATGTTCTAGTATATTCATAAAAACTACTTTCAAATCGATTCTAACGCACTTCGTAAATCGTTTTAAAGGCGCGCGGAGCTCCGTGAAAATGCCTATTTGTGCTGTTAAATGGTGTAAAAAGCGTTCAAATACGTCAAATTTACATAACGAACTGAATAAATTTCCATATGGCAATTTTTTTTTGTAAGATTTAGTCATGTTTTTATTGAAATTTAAAATCCTAACCTCATAATACAATTCGATTTTTCATTCGATTCAACCATGATTCAATATAAAACGTAGCATGAATCGAGTATTTTCCTCACGTTGCTTCTGTGACGTCACCGAGTCTCGCTACATCTCGTTTTTATGTTCGTAAAGATCAAAATACTTTTCTTTTGCATTACGAAAATATACGTCAAATCAGCAAAACTTACACGCAGTTGACATGCGATTATGTCCTCTAGTAAAAATGTTAACGAGACTACCGTAGTGTTGAGGTCATGTTTGAAACCAAAATTGACATGTCGATAATTTCCTAGTAAAAATTACATAGTAATTGTTTTTGTTTATATTTTTTTTTCATGTTCAATGTTTTATAATTTGTTTATGTCCATTGAAGTGGTGGTCCAGTGAAGATGTATATAAAAAAAAAATGAACTTAACCTAATTTTTTATTGAGATTACTTACTTATTACAAATTTAGTTACTTTTATTTAATTGAAGTTATTTTATCTTAAGAAGATAAAATTAAAATGTAACTATTTTATGCAACAGCTGTTTTATTTCATGGATTCAAGCAAAATTCCGAATGAATATCGATATCGATAAAATAAAAATTAATGATACGGACTTCTCTTTCCGCTACCGCGTCCTCCGCGAAAAGTGACAGACTGTTTTGTTCGGAATATTGTGCATAAGGCTTCTCCAGTGTTATATAGTCTATAATACAGTTATAAAACGAGCGAGCCTTACAGTAGTCGCAAATTATGTGTAACATTTCACATCTCACCTTGGTAGTAAGCAAAATTAAAGGGGCGGGGCTTCGTCAAGGTAGTTTCTGACAGCCAACTCTAGCACCGCGCGCGCTCTTTGGTCAAATCAAATAGCGCGCGCTTCCCAGCTTCCTGTGACACACTTCCGTTCCTTTTGACGAAATTACTCCAAAAGATTTGATTATGTAGATGTTTTTAGATTTAGATTTTGATTGAAAGATGTTACACATCAGCAGTAGGTTATAATTAATATTTTCTACAAAGGTAAAAAAAAAAAACCATAAAGAAAATGTTGTAGCATTTGGCCATTCTGTCTGACCTTTATTTAGTCATTTACTTCCTTATATATGCAGAATGATTTTTTTATTTTTTATTATGTCGTACATAACACAGGCATGACATAACATCACGCCTATATTCCCCGCAGTGCTAGGCAGAAGGGTACCTATAGTACACCAATATTTCGCCATAGGTAGCGAGCCTATTGCCATCAACCAGGCACAGATCCACACTCCGGGCTGCTACTGAGAAATTCTAGATGGAAGCCCAATAATACTTTAACCGACCCGGGAATTGAATCCAGGATCTCATTATTATTTTATTCTTAATCAATCTGCCTAGCCTTTTCCCAACTATGTTGGGGTCAGCTTCCAGTCTAACCGGATGCAGCTGAATACCAGCATTTTACATGGAGC
This sequence comes from Agrochola macilenta, assembly GCA_916701695.1. Lineage (NCBI taxonomy): Eukaryota > Metazoa > Arthropoda > Insecta > Lepidoptera > Noctuidae > Agrochola > Agrochola macilenta. The sequence goes on from OU753562.1 coordinate 16,581,364, forward strand.
GACTGCCTATCTGACCTCCACAACCCAGTAACTGGGTAATACGATACCCCTTGGTAAGACTGGTGTCAGACTTTCGGGCTTCTGACGAACCGTAACGACTGTCAAAGATCCACGAATGACAGCCGGGACCAACGGCTTAACGTGCTCTCCGAGGCACGGATATAAATAATATATATTTTATTCCTAATACATAGGAATAATCTTCCAGCAATAGGTCTCTCTATGCGTTCAACTGACCTCCAGCACATAACCAATGGTTTCTTCCTTATAGGACGAGTTCGCAGCTACAGTAGAAGCGTGGAACGAGTTGCGAGCCGAAGCGGTTACCATAGCTCTCACCAAGATCGTGATGCCGGAGTTAAGGAGAGAGCTGCATGCCGTGCTACTGCAGGAGTCCAAGGAATATATACTTAAGTGAGTACACTAGCCTGAAAATAGAAATAGTTTTAGACTTTAGTACATTTATCTGCTTATTTATAAACATTGCATAAAATTAAGAGAAGTTTAAAAGTTTAAAAAAAAATGGCACGCAGTCGTTAATCATTATTTAACTTTAAATTAAAGGGGATAAAGTTTAAATTACAATAGCTTATGAAATCTAACAACAATATTGCATTCGTCTTCTGGTTGTCCAATAAATCACATCAACAATGAATCTACATAATAAGAATCTTAAATACACAAGATTTAAAAAAAATGGTGTGGTATAGACCATCAGATCAGATCAGAAAAAAATATCAGCTGTCCCAAACAAAATTCAATACCGAGTAGGTATTGAATTTTGTTTGGGAAAGTTTACCCAAATATATGGGACGGTTGATTATTTTTTCGCGATGACCATGTTGGTCCTATGGAGAAAGTATTCAGTTTGATGGTCCACATCTTTCTGATACACCCTGTATAACGAAGGTAACCACTAAGGAAGGACTTTTTTAAATTCATCCCCTAAAGGGGTTAAATGGGGGATGAAAGTTCATCGGGCACACGGCTTGTTATACTGATAAATATGTTTTCTTTTGTTTTGTGTAGATGTTGCCGGCGTCGGCTGTACGACTGGCTCAAGGTGGCGCCGTATGAATCCAGAGTATCGGACGACGATGACGAAGAGTGGTCGGATTCTAACGGTAAGTTCACACGTTGTGCAGTTTTTTTAAACATACATTTAAATGTTTTCTGATAAGAAATGTCGAGTCCAGCGAGCTTGTAAAGAAAACTGACGTGTAAAAGTTGTATTTGCCTATTTTCGAAATATGAATGGCAGCCATTTTAGTTTTTGTTTTTGACCTTATTTTAAGTATCAGCGCCCATAACTAATTCTCACTGCTTCCCTGTTTGACTGAGTTGTTTTTATGTGTCTACAAATCTTAACTTTTTACGCCTTTTCCTCTTAGGGCTCCGCGTAATGTCAATCGCATACGTACCAGACCGGCAGCACAGTGCGTTCGCGTGCGTCGTGGGCGGAGGCGGGGAGTTAGCGGACCATCTGCGACTACCTCATCTCTTGTACCGACGCAACGCGTGGGATGCGCTCGAGAGACAGAACAAAGAGGCCGACATGACTGCATTGCGCAGGTAACTATCAAATACCAGGGTCTGCCAAAAGACAAAATAAAAAAACTACTACGACAAAAAAAAGTGACAACATTGTTATAGAAATTACATTTACAACATACAGAAGTAGTGTCTTAAACATAGGTCCCCTGGCTCCCAAACAAGTTTTTTACCTGTGAATTGGGAGTCGGTGTTCCTTCATATAATATTAAACGGTCACGTACTGTTAACGTACCCGTGTCGACCGAAACCATACCTGGGTTTAGAGAGTCGGTCACGTCTGGCATTTACGAATAAGTCTTTGTGAAATTGCCTGTCAAAAGAACCCCTGACTTCTACAGACATGTTGTTTCAAAATTGAGTCCTACAGGTCAAACGCTTTACGATGACGTCAATAGTTCTAGTGTACATGATATTTTGTTAGTGGGGCAAACGTCTATACTAAAGTGGGTCGCCTCTTTTTATCAATATTGTCTGTTAAACATAGAGTCAAAACTGTTATGTTAATAATTTAATTAAAATAATTACATTACATAATGTATGTATAAGTATATTCGTTTTAATATATGTTTTCCTTCACAGATTTATATTACGCAAGAAGCCACACGTTATCGTTATCGGTGGGGAATCTCGAGAAGCTATGAACGTAAAGGCAGACGTATCGGACTGCGTGCAACAACTCGTAGAAGACGAACAGTTTCCTAGGATACCTATAGAGATCGCTGAAAATCATATCAGTAAGATTTACAGTAATAGTATCAGAGGACGGGTAAGTAATACTGGAATTACCAATAAATGATAGTTAAAAAAAAAAAAAAAAAACAGGTTAGAAATGCCTCTTTGACACTGTGATTTGATGAGCCTATTCAATTTCAATGTCAAAAATAGCACCATCAGAAAGACTTATTACGAACTTGAAAAGAAACTGGGATTTTCTTATGCTGGGGCCGCATCTGCGTCTATCGTGCCGAAGACGGTAATACGTACGATACACGTAGATGTGACCAACCATTATCGGCAATAGTCGCGATAGTTCGGGCTGCGTAGCATTTATCGCCCGGGTGGCGGTACATTAAAGGGCATTAGCGCGCTAATTAGCGTGGCGCGTGGTCGGACTAACGTTGTTCATTTCGACTGTTGTTTCCGGACTGTCTGTCGAAATAATACAGAGCCATCTTGGATTATTGCACGATCATTCTTTAACATTATGAACGTTTAACAATTTTTAGTTCAACATTAAGAAATGTGACCACCGCATTAGCGCGATAATTTTTTAGCGAGGAAATCATACGAAGCTTCGGCACGCATTACTTTGTCACGAAACTCACTTTCGCAAACAGTAACGTCTCTCAGTTCAAGTTTCTATCGCATCGCATCTACTTGTTTACGCTTTTTGTTTGAATGGAAAAATCAGCAGTCATTTATTTTGTTCACAGCATGATTTCAGAGAATACCCCGACATTCTCCGCCAAGCTATCTGCCAAGCCCGCTTACTACAAGACCCTCTAATGGAAATATCACAACTATGCGGCCCGGACGAGGAAATACTCTGTCTTAGATACCACTCCATGCAAGACCAAATAACTAAAGAGGATTTACTTGAAGGCATAGAGCTTGAATTCGTGAACAGAGTGAATGAAGTAGGTGTAGATGTTAACGAAGCAGTCTTAACGGGCAGAGGGACGGAACTTCTGCAGTTCATCTGCGGCCTCGGACCAAGAAAAGCACAAGCACTAATAAAACTCTTCAAACAGACTAATCAAAAACTAGAAAACAGAACCCAACTCGTCACAGTGTGCCACATGGGTCCAAAAGTCTTCATCAACTGTTCAGGTTTCATCAAAATAGATACCAGTAGTCTCGGTGACAGTACGGAAGCGTATATAGAAGTGTTAGACGGCTCCCGAGTGCATCCGGAAACGTACGAATGGGCACGAAAGATGGCCGTCGATGCGCTAGAGTACGAGGATGAAGACGCAAATCCCGCTGGCGCTTTAGAAGAAATTCTAGAAGCACCCGAAAGACTGAAAGACTTAGATTTGGACGCTTTTGCTGAAGAGTTAGAGCGGCAAGGTTTTGGTAACAAGAGTATTACGCTGTACGATATTCGAGAAGAATTGAACTCTAGGTATAAAGACCTAAGGGTTGCATATCGCTCGACAACTGCTGAAGAATTATTCGATGTTCTTACTAAAGAAACTCCAGAAACTTTGTATGTAGGAAAGATGGTGTTGGCGTCAGTAGTTGGCATTACTCATAGGAAGCCACAGAGAGAGATGTTAGATCAAGCCAATCCTGTGAGGAATGATGAGACTGGACTGTGGGAGTGCCCCTTCTGTCACAAAAATGACTTCCCTGAGCTTTCTGAGGTAAGTCTTTTGAATTCTTTATCATTTTCCGTTACGCAATAATGACTATATGAAATAATGATACATTTGTGTAAACATACAAAGGACGTTCCTTTCATTGTATTCCCTTACACGGTTTCTGGTATTTACATTGGTGACGTTACGCGATCGTTCACACGGTGCTGTCCTGTTCGTAAAAAGTTGGGATCACACGTCAAAATCCCACTGTAAATACGGTTAAAAACAAATGCAGTATGAAACTTAAACTTAAAATAATACAGTAAAACATCGTACTGATCATGAACGAACGGTTTTTTTTACGTGACAACGTCTAATAAATCGATGAACGCCGGCTGCACGCAAGAAAAAGTGTCCCGTTACACTCATTGTCCCGTTGCGCTCATTGTCCCGTTACGCACATGGTAACGTGTCCATCGGAGCGAGGGAAGGGAATGTTGTGTTAAGACGTTTTCACGTTAAATTGTCGTCCGTAAACCGACTTTACAGACAACCAGTTTTTTTTAAAATCTTATTTTGATTATGTGCGTGACTTTTAGTAGACAGTAAATAAATTTTGATTCTCTACCAACAATCTAACGTCCTTTTCAACTTATCAGGTATGGAACCACTTCGACGCCGGCGCTTGTCCGGGGCAAGCTACAGGCGTCCGCATCCGGCTCGACAACGGCTTATCCGGCTACATTCACATCAAGAACTTGTCAGACCGGCACGTTTCCGATCCGACTGAGCGCGTCAGAATTGGACAGACCGTACATTGTAGGATACTCAAGATAGATGTGGAGAGGTTTTCAGTGGATTGCTCGTCCAAATCGTCGGACTTGTTAGATAAAAATAGTGAATGGAGGTGAGTTTGAATAGAATATTGTACTTTTATTGCAATAGAGTTGTTTATTTTATTCAGGACCCGTTAATAACATAAACAGACCGTTGTTTCATCAGCTTCGGATAATTTCCGGTTACATGGCAGATAATTTGATACAAGTTTTGTTTCATTTGTGAAACAGGCTCTAAACAATATAGTTATCTAGCTTTACCCGCCCCGACTTCGCACGGGTAGCTTTAAACCCTACCTACCCTACCCTAATTTTCTCACAGCTAGGTACAGGTAAACCTTCCCTGGACTATGACGAACATTTCAAAACCAAAATCAGCTAAATCGGCCCATCCGTTCTTGAGTTATAAAATTACAACGAAAAGTGGCATTGATTTTTTATAGATATAGATTTGCTATCAAATAGAATAGAGTGATATTAAGTGCATAAATTGCTCGAAATTAGGCTCAACACACGCTGAGTAACTATTTAAACATATCACTGTAACCTAACCTAACCAAACATTATCTTATAGCAGATATGTGTGCACACAAATATATACGTATTCACTAAAGAGGTATTTTCAGACCATCTAGAGACCCCTACTACGACCAAGAAACCGAAGACAAAGACCTACGAAAAGAGAAAGAGGCCAAACAGACAAAAGAACGTATGCAGTATGTGAAGAGGGTCATAGTGCACCCAGCCTTCCATAACATATCGTTTGCGGAGGCCGAGAAACTCATGGACAAGATGGCGCAGGGAGAGGTCATTGTTAGGCCGAGCAGTAAGGTGAGGCTTTGATCGTGACCTCATTATGTTTCATTTATTTTTATTTCATTAGGGAAAACAAACAGTAGTAAAAAAAAGAAATGTCTTAACATGTAACTTGACAGATATATTACCCACTAAGGGCTCTCGCAGACATACAATTGTAAGTTGGCCAACTAAATCGCAGTTTACCAATAGGTATAGTGACATGCTAGCCCACACATCTTCTCCAACTAAATCTGAATCTGTATCTTAGTAAGTTACTATAGTTGACCAACTTACGAATGGGAGCTCTAAATTTTCCACAGATTACTACTTTAAACTACGTTTCGAATGTGTAAAACACCTCAGTAACAGTTTTAATTTAAAAGTCCATTTAAAATATTTACAAAGAAATAGATCGTTCTAGATGCGATGTGAACAAATTAGGGTATAAATAAAATTGATCTTTCTGGTTTGCATTAGACTAAAGACAATTCATTACTCGCTCAATTAGTGTTGTCGTGATATATTTTTACCTGCATTTTGTAATTTATGTTGATGTTAATATTGACACTGTTGTTTCAGGGTTCGGATCACCTCACAGTTACCTGGAAAGTAGCAGAAAACATTTATCAACACATTGATGTGCGGGAAGAAGGGAAAGAAAATGCGTTCTCATTAGGTTTGTACTTGTTGATGTACTTGTATGAGTATAATGAAACTGCTTCGTTATTTATTACGCTTTTCTTTTTTGTAGGTCGGAGTTTATGGATCCAAGGTTCAGAATTCGAGGATCTGGACGAAATAATCGCGCGACACGTGACGCCCATGGCTGGCCACGCGCGCGACCTCATCGGCTACAAGTACTACAAGCCGCTGCTGGGCATGCGCGACAAGGCCGAGGAGATCCTCAAGGAGGAGAAGTCGCGCAACCCCAACAAGATCCACTACATCATCTCCGCCTCCAAGAACTACCCCGGCCGCTTCCTGCTGTCGTACCTGCCGCGCGCGCGCGTCACGCACGAGTACGTGTCCATCACGCCCGACGGCTACAAGTACCGCCAGCGCACCTTCGACTCGCTGCCCGGCCTGCTGCGCTGGTTCAAGGAGCACTTCCGGGAGCCGCCGCCCGCCGCCACGCCGGCCGCGCGCACGCCCGCGCGCACGCCGCACACGTCCGCCTACCACACGCCGGCCGGACACACGCCCGCCTTCCACACGCCCGCGCACACGCCCGGGCCCGCCTACATCAACACGCCCTACACGCCGTCCGCGCAGACGCCCTACATGACGCCCTTCGCCGCCACGCCGCGCGCGCCCGAATTCCTGCCGCCGCCCAGCCGCCGCCCGCAGCCGGCCGCCTACTCCGAGCCCGCCGACTGGCAGAAGGCGGCCGAGGACTGGATGCGGCGCAACAACCGCGAGGCGTCCGGCACGCCGCGCGCGCCCGCCACGCCGCGCGCGCCACGCACGCCGCGCGAGCACCACGGGCACGTGCGCGACGCGCGCACGCCGCACGCGCACACGCCGCACTCGTCGGGCCGGTCGTCACGCGCGCACTCGCTGCGCTCGACTCCGCACACCAACACGTCGCCGCGCTCCATGTCGCTCGGCGACGCCACGCCGCTCTACGACGAGAACTAACGCGACACGCGTCTCCCCCGCGGCAGCAACACTGGCGACACCGCGCGTGTCGACCGAGCGACGTCTCGGCTCGAGGACGTATACAGTATATAGCTAACGTTATCCCCGCCTTACGTTTCCACACCTGTATAAACTCCCTCGTATATTTAGTTCCGAACTAGGCCTCGTTCACTAGGTAGGTAGTAGTAAATAGCTCGGCCGGCCGGAGCCGCCCGACCCCGGCTCCCCGGCCGAGCTAGTAGATAGCTAGAATCCGTTTAAGATGTATATTGAGAGTTTTGACTGTGTACTCCTGTTACGTGCCGACCTTCGTCGCAGTACCGAGCCCTAGCTCTATGGCGCCTCGCTCGACAAACATTGTAAATGTAATGTTTTTATAACTCAAGCGTATTGTGTCCGCTCTTTTCAAATGATGTCAACTTTATTTACATTAACGTGTAAATAATTACAGGAATACGTAGCCAATTGATTTAATTTTAAATCTATACCAATGATGTTGGTAGTTAGGTTCATGACAATGGAAAATATTAACTGTTAAGACTGCTTTCATATAATGGTCAAATGCATAAATGATCTATAACCGTGCGATGAATTAATTACATAGTTCGTTAAGCTGCACGTGGCAACTTTTGTAATGTTTTACGCTTTTGGTATGTTGTTGTCTAAGTTTTATTTGACGCTTATCTGAAAGCAAATATAGTATTTTTTTGTCTTTAAAAAGCAATTTAATTTGTATTATGACTATACGACTCAAATAGCAATAATAATATTATTTGTCGTGTTTTCGTGAATGATAATTTTGTCAAAAACGCAAACTCCACAGGAATGCCTTAGCTATGGTTAGTGAGCAATGGGATCTTTCATAATTTATTCACGACATTACTCTTGGAAAATAATAAAAATTATGACAATTCTAAAAAGCAGTTTTATTTACACCGTATGGTATGAGGAGCCCAGAGGGTTTTCAGCAAGCATTTAGTCAGCACGAAAACATAGTAGATGTAGGTGGGACGTGATGAGGGAACGCCAAAAATGTATTTGAAAAGTTTTAGATAGCGATGAGAGAGATGAGCCCCTGCGGGGTATACAAGCAGGGGTCCGTTTTCATATTACAATAAAGGACAAAAAATACGGGATGTTCAGCGCCGTTGATTTTCATCTCATCGTGCGTGTGATACTATGGGCCACAGTCGAAAAAAAAAAAAACATGTTTCTACTTTAATTGTACCATTTATGTACTATACGGTTCGTGTAATGAAACTAATTGTACCTCAATGAATAATGAAATAAAATGAAGTTTAAGACCAACCCAAGGGTATAATTTCTAAAGTAATTAAATTTTCCGGGATTCGGTCGTGGTCCATCTGCTTAGTTCACCTGGGTGGACCACGGGCACTTTTTCTTGCCGGTGGATCACCTCAGTCCACCTAGGTGGACCACGGGCACTTTTTCTTGCCGGTGGTCCACCTTTATATTTATTTATTTATTTATAGTTAATTAAAACGGTACAACACCAATTACATTAATTAACATAGAAATATAAAAATATTAATATTGACAATTCTTTTTATATAATTTAATTAAACTAACATGGAACAGTTGACTCCCTTGCATACTTTCTCTCACAGAACATCAGACATATACGCATAATTTTATTCCATTCATCAGCAAACACATCGCATTCAGGGTTGGCAGTCAGAAGGGCGTTGAGCATCTTCAAAGTACGACACACTGGAGATTCAGCTCTGGCAACAGTTTTGGATGACGGTGGCGCAAATAGATTGCGCCGGCGGCTGGGACGGTGTCCGATGTATTTGTCGGGCACAAATAGTCGGCAGAAAAGGCCATGGAGGTCTGGGCAGTCTATACGTCCCCGTAAGGTTTTACAGGCTACCGTGAGCTGATCAAGGCCTCTTCTCACCTCCAACGAATTAAAGCCCAACATCCCTAAAAGAAAGTTGGTAGGGTACATGTAGGGAAAGAAATGGTATAACCTCTGGAAGAGGCATCTTAAGAAGGTTTTCTGTACCTTTTCAAGCATCAGTGTTTGGGTCGCGGTATGGGGGTGCCAAACACAAGCACTGGACTCAAGTTTGGTTCGAACCAGAGTGGTGTATAATAGCCTAATAACATTAGGGTTGTGAAAGTCACGAGCATTTCGCAAAACAAAACCCAGGCGCCTGAAAGAATCCTTTGCAAGGATAGAAATGTGATCTCTAAAAGTAAGACAGCGATCGAAAGTCACTCCCAAGTCCTTTATGCTGGTGACACGAGTAATTACTTCACCACCTAAACTATAGTGATAATGAATGGGTCGCAGCCCTCTACCGTAAGTCATGACGTGGCACTTGCTAGGATTGAAAAATAGCTTATTTACGATACTCCACTCAAAAACGGCGTCAATATCACTTTGTAGGAGTTTGCAATCTTCGTCTGTTCTGATGTGTGCGACAAGCTTTAGGTCATCGGCATAAAGAAGGCATTTGGCAAACTTAACATTTGCTATGAGATCATTGATCATGATCAGGAACAGAGGCGGCCCCAGTACTGATCCCTGACTTACGCCCGAGCGTGTGTTATAAGGCTTGGACTCGAAGCAGCCATGCCTAACAAACTGCTTGCGATCTCGCAGGTAGTCGGAAAAGAAATGAAGAAGACCCGACGAGAAACCGATGGCCCCCAGTTTTGTCAAGAGCACATCGTTGTCAACTCTGTCGAATGCTTTCCGAAAATCAAAATACAGAGCGTCAACCTGTATACCAATATCCAAGCCACTAGATATGTAGTCTACATGAATCAATAGATTCGAATTTACAGAGCGACCCGGCCGAAAACCGTGTTGGGCATCAGACAGAGGCATATTCAGGCGTTTATAAATAAAGGAGTGGAGTATATGCTCGAAAACCTTGGCAATGGTTGGCAGGATAGCGATGGGCCTGTGTTCCTCTACAGATGTTTTGTCACTGGTTTTAGGGATGGGAGTGACTCGCGAAGTTTTCAATTGGTCAGGGTATACGCCGGACTGGAGGGCTAGGTTAAAGACATGACATAGAGGAGCCGCGTGCGATGGCGTGGGCACCGCCGCGGGTGTCGCTACGTTTTACCGTGAGCGGAGAATTCCAGGAATAGCTGGTGGCAACGCTGCGTGCGCCGCCGCGATAAACGTCGCGTGCGAAGTGGCGTTGCCATCCGCGGACTCCATCTGCATTTCAAGCAAACGCGTGTAAAATCGCTTCCTCGTATACGCTCTCATACAACGCCGTAAGTTTGAATTTAGTGCGGACCGCTTCGACGCACGCGACGCGCGACGCCCTGTCTCCGTAAACGAGCACTTAGTCATGTTTTCAGCAGGCAAAAGTGGCAGAACCAAAATATATGTAGAAGATTAATATTATAAAAATGAGGTAGGTAAATAATATAATAATATTTTATTTTTTCAGGACAATATAGTCGTGAAACAGAAACACCACACAAAATTTGGCGAAAAATATAGTAGACAAAGAGTTTATAAAATTAAGGGAAAATGTAATCAATTCCTCCTAAAAATTGAATTGATCCTGTGCCTAAATTACACTACGAAACAAGATCTAAAATTGAGCAATTGACTTTTGATTTCGCAACTGACGTTCCTTCGTTATCGAATGTGCAACATAATTTATATAAATTGAGAAATCAATCATTAGGAGTTAATAAAACAGTTTTCAAAAGTTTTGAAGAAGTGGAAGTGCCATTAAAATTTCATAATTTAATATTAGCTGATTATTATTACGAAGGTGCACGTATAATACTTTTTTGTAGTCATGCAAACAGGAAAAAAATTGGAGAGATAAAAGAATATTTTGGCGATGCAACATTCAGTGCTTGTCCTGAACCATTTAATCAGTTACACATCATTCATGGCGATATGGGAAGCACCATCACCAAAACAAAAACAGCACCATTAATTTATGCATTAATGCCAAACAAAAAGCAAGATACATCATTATGCTATTGTTTTCGAACTCATTAAACGAGAGCTGCCTAACTTCAAACCAGATAAATATCATTGTGACTTCGAAAAAGGAGCTATAAATGCATTTTCGGGAGATTTTCCACAAACAAAGTTAATAGGTTGTTACTATCATTGGAATAAAGCAATATGGATAAGGGCCAAAAATTTAAAACTTAATGGTAAAAAGGAAAGAAGGCTGATAGGACTGACTGCAGTTTTGCCGCTTTTGCCGGCTGAAAACATAACTGAAGGTTTAAACTACATAAAATTGGAAGGCAGTAATAATGATAAAATGATACCGTTTTTCAAATATCTAGATGGATTTTGGATGAAAAAACAATTTGATTCTGTATTATCTGTGTTTGGTGAAAGACATCGCACAAATAATGTTACGGAATCTTTCCATTCAAAACTGAACAAAAAAGTAAAGAAAACCAGTACCACCATTTTGCACCTTCTAAGTTAGAAGGTCTGGATTCAAGACTCTTCACTTCAGTTAGAAGTTCTAACTGAACTGCAGAGTCTTGAATCCAGACTTTCCTATAAAAGGAAAACCAAATATATAACTGATGATGACGATATAATAGAAATACAATTAGAATTGTTAAACAAAGAAATTTCTGTAGGACTCGCTTTGGAAAAGTTACGTTGATTGTCTCAACGATAAATCATTATTTTATTAATTAAAGTTTTTTTCCGTATTAATTCGTTTTGCCGATTTTCATTTGTTCTTTGGGCATTCATTTTTCAATTATAGTAAAATGACAGGATCAGTATCAGGAAGAGGATTTTATTTCCGTGGAATTAATTTTAGGTGGACCATGGCCAATAGACATTTTTTATTTGCATATTCCTCATCATTTAGGTGATCCACCGGCAAGAAAAAGTGCCCGTGGTCCACCCAGGTGAACTAAGCCGGTGGACCACGACCGAATCCCGAAATTTTCGAATCTCTTTATAGCGTACAGAAAAGAAAAAATCCAGTACAATTATTTAGGGCTAACTATATCCGGTCGCCACGCCACCAAAACTCCAAAACGATTGTGATTGATCGTGTATTACGCAATTAGGGTACCCAAAGGGTCATGGCCATTAGACTGGTCAGAGGATATCGCACTGTCTCCCGTGAGGCGGCGAGCCTTCTTGCCGGACTGCCGCCATGGGATCTGGAGGCAAAAGTCCTCGCGCACTTCTGGGAGTGGGGCGATATCGCGGCCCCGGCACAAAGGCAACGGAAGGAACACGGGTGGGTTTTGAGTCAGTAAAAGTCTGACACGCCCTCCCGCTCTGCTCAGAGCAGGAGAAGTTATTTGATAGATTCCCAACCAAAAACAAAAAAAATGGGTACTGGCCACGACAAATAACATATAAATATCTGACGGATTGATGGGAGCTTTTTGGCAAATTTTCGAGGTTTTATAAATAAATTGTATATAGAGACTAGCTGCGCCCCACGGTTTCACCCGCATAAGTCTCGCTCCCGTGGGAATATCGGGATAAAAAGTATCCTATGTCCTAACCCAGGTCATGGTCTCCCCAAGTGCCAAATTTCATCCAAATCTGTTCAGTCGGTTTAGCGTGAAAGTGTAACAAACAAACAATCAAACTCACTTTCGCATCTCGTAGTTAGGATGTTATAAAGAAGCACCCAACAGTAATAATAATTTATAGATTTATCTCTAAATCAACTTCAGCGTTTTAGCTTTAGCCCCACCAAGTTTTCGTGCAAATTGGGTTTTTCAGCAACCATATTCATCAGAATATGGTTACTGCAAAACCCTCTGGGCTCCCCTACCAGTACCTACTTATCATACACCACACTTATATACAACTCTTGATGACAATGAAACATAAATACATAAACAAAGTAGACTATAAATAAGATAGCACTGCACTGCAACCAGCAAACCTACTGCTTAATTACAGCTTTATCGAGGCAGAAACGTACTACCGGGATTAAAGTACCCTATGTTATAATCCAGGTTACAAATTCGTTCAGCAATTTTTGCGCCAATCCGGACCATACATCCAGACAAACGGACAAAAATTCTAAAAACTGTATATTTGGCAAAGGACTCATTCCCACACCTTTTTCAAAAATATTTAACGTCCAGTTTTGATTTCGTTACTAGTTTATTAAATGTATAGAAAATATATAGATAGATAGTAATTCCATGTGATCTATTCATGTGAGATTAAGGGGAAATTAATTCGGTACCTAATGAAAAGATAGTGTATAGCCAACAAAAAAAAAAAACTGTCCTTCTGTCTGTCAGTCTGTCTGTCAAGACCCTTTTCTCAGGAACGTGTAGGTAAAATTTTTATATTTCCGCTGTACACTGAAATCTTGTTTATTGTTTTCTACAGCTAGGGAGAGAAAGAGCAAATATAGGCTTTAATAGAAATAAAACACGATAATTCCATTAGAGGATACAAAATGTAGTGTATTTTTTGTTGCATTAATTCACCTGATATTCACCTGAAGTAGGCTGAATGACGCGCGACAATTCATGAACTTCTGATTTTTAGTTTGGCCGAAGCCGCGGCTGGTTTATGGCCGAAAACGAACATATGGCCAAAACTTGATATTTTGGCCGAAAACGAAACACTATAGTAGATACATTTATCTAAACTGTTCTAAACTCACAGGATGTGTTAGTTGAACGATAATGTTCTAGGTAGTACCACGTGAGCTGTCGAGAGTCATGATCAAGATCATTGCTCTGGCTAGCTACAATAGTATTAGCCCGCGAGTATCGGAGAGTGTCGTGTTTGAGTTCACACAGTAAACGATCCGTGTTCGCGCGTCGCGCCTGCGTTCCTCGTTGTTTTTTACCGCATTTTCCGCGCGAAATTTATTTTTAACATTATATATTGGCCTGTCCAATGTTCACAGCTGGTATGTAAATAATTACTGTTTATTATTAGGTAGTCTTTTAACAATATTTTAAATTTTTAAAGTTTCTCATTTCCATAATTCGTTTGATATATTTTCTTCCAATTAACTCTGGCTACCCAAGATCGATAAATTAACACTTTCGAATCCACCCACTTTTCATAGAACTCATACGCCATGCCGCCATACATATTGGAAGTGAACCCTCCGGGAGGGTTGCCGGAATTCTGTTTGCGCTAAAGTTAACCACGCGGACGGTCAACGGTATTAGGTTTAATTAAAACCGTGATAAAAACACTGTAAAACGAAGTAAAATTGTGTGTTCAGGGGGCCTTGTCGCTATACGTAGTTTCCAACCTTTTAATTTTTTTGTGAATTTTGTAAAAGTGAACAAAAAATAAAAAAAAGAATTAAAATGCTTGGATTTTAGGTAGGTAAAGGTACTAATAGAACTTGTTAAAATATACATCAGATTTTATTTTCACGGTTTATAATGTATTCGCTAAGAAAACCTACATTTAAAATGAGCCCTCCGCGAGGACGCCCGGCGTCCCATAATGCGACTAGATGAACCCTCCAGGAGGGTTCCCAGCACTGAACGTGTTAACTCTTGCTACCCAAGATCGGTAATTTAATAAAAACATTCCTTTTTTACTACCTACCCTTTTGTTGGTATGTTAACAAAATTATAAAAATAATATCATTTGTTCAGCAAAAGTATAAAATTAATTATACGTTTGTTATTTTTTATGTCAGTCACCTGGTGTGTAAATAGATGTTACCAAGGTCAAGTGCAAGCAAGCGCTAGCCCCACTAATCCACCGTTGCGCGTTGGATGTGAACTTGCTATACAATGCTACGCTTTGCTACGTAGGTGTATGCTACGCCCCGCTCGCTACATTCGCGTAGCTTAGTTACACGGTGCTACGTCAAAACGTAGCACGCAGTATTGGTGTTCAATACAGACAGTTTTTTATTAGAACAGAATGAGATTATATCCTCGCAGTGGAACATTGCCCTTATAATGCAAAATTAATATAGAAAAATGTTTATAGTCGTCTAAGCGAAGCAAAATTACCTTGAATATGGTACGCATCGTCGAATAAACGCATATGTAGATAATTATTTATTATGATTTGGGTTTGACGAAATTTTATTGATCAGACCAAACCCTATTTTTCTAAACCTGTTTCCTTACACAAACTAAATTGACCTCTCTTTGAAGAAGCTTAGAGTGATGGAGGCGAAGAAAAAAACCACGTCACAATACGTGGCATCAAATTAATGTTTTTATGATAAAACGTGTTGTAAGAGGTTAGACAGGTATCTTAAAACATATTTTTTTATTTTATTTTTTTGTATAAATTAATAGAATAAACATTATTTCTGTTAGTGCCAGGAACAAACATATCATTTGTGATACGTGAATCTCGCATATTCATTACACAACGCTTGTTTGTAGTTTTTGCAAAGATGTGAGGAATTGTAAATACTCTGCGCGCGAGTTGGTTATGCTATAACGATTTTTGTTGAAAATTTATTCCTAGGCGATCTATGCTATCAGAGCTGTTATGCCCAATGATAACGCCCCTGACTTACGGTGGTGGGTGGGTTCGAACCCAGTTATGCACTTAACTTTGTGTTATTTATTTTATCCCTGCTGCTCTCAAACCGCCGAAAAAACGTCGGGAGGACTCCTAGAACCATAAAATTTATTAAAGACATGTGACATCCTTCAACCCGCACTGAGCCCACGTGGTGGGTTGTGATGACCCAGTCCCCATCACCCAGAGTAGACTTGTGTGTTTCCCAGCAGTGGTATACTTTGTAGGCTGATTATGCTATAATCTATGTCGCGGCAGTAGGTTTTAGATATTGCACTTCATACATTTTATAACGCTGGTTTTTTTTTTTGATTATTGAGACCAAAATAATTGAAACTTTACTCGACATCGCGTCGGTCGGAAGGACAATTCCCGTAATTTTTAAGAACTTTCACATTCGCATCTCATTCGCAATCTGTCAAAAATACACCAACAAACAAATTTACCAACATTTTTTTGACAAGTTTGACAGATTGCGACTAAAATGTGAACGTTTTTTAAGTACGAGAATTGTCAGCCAACATGGTGATGAATCAGCATCTTCAGTAATGAACTTCGAATTACGATATTTATTTAGTATCTTTGTCATTGAAATACAATCTATTTTGTTGTTGCATTGTTTCATAGAAACAAAATGAATCAGCTGTAAGTACACGAGTAGGTATAGCATACACCAATTGTACGATTCGCTTGAAAAGAATTAGTAATTGCGTTGCCTGTAGGTAGAGAGACTAGCAATTTTTCTATTAAAGTAAACACTGATGTGGTAACGGCTGCATGGTTATCGCGAACAAATCTGTTGCAGTTCGTAGAGCTGGTGGTACGAACTCTGTATGGCGTAGCCTTTAGTAAGGGAAATTAATAGTGTATCAAATTGACAAACTACGTCAATACAGATGATGCCTGGGTAAAAAATAGAAATTGCATTTAGTCCGCCAGTCAGATAATAAAAAAATATTAGACACGTATTTATTGTTTTATCATATAAATAAATAGAAATAAAATACCTGTCCAATATTTTTTTATAATCTACCTGACGGCTAACTAAACTATAATTATACTAATGCATTGCAGAAGAACCTTGACGTTGCATATTAAAAAAAACTCTTGATAATTAAAAGGTTACATTATTGTTGAGTACATGATGTGCCGTTATTATGGTGTCATTAGATTTCTTTCATTTGTTTTTACTAACAAAAATTATGTACACACGGCTACACATCAAGCTATACATTTCCAGTTTATGCTGATCTCGCGTTGTATAGGATTTCCATACAATGCGAAGTCATCTTATACTAGAAATGTATAGCTTGGTGTGTAGCCCTGTGTACCTACCTAGACAATACTAAATCTCCCATTTGTGAGTTCAAAAGAAATGAATACAAGAAAACGTAAATAATTGACAGCTTCTAATGATAATCGTCAATGTTAGTTCTAATTATAATTTTATTAACATTACATTTTACGCACGATTAGTTCCTATATGAATGAAGAGGAGTTTTGCTGGCCTCCACAACACTGCCAGTAGGTATGTAATTTAGGAGAGGGATATTGCTAATGTTCAAGTTCCAATCGTAAAATACTTGGGAACTAACAATCCAACGTCGTTATACGTGCTCTTTAGCTATCTGCGATTCGCAACTTACGTAAGTATTTAGTCTGTTTGTCCCACTCCAGATTAAAACCTCACTTTTCCTTTTCCACCAACACCGCCACTTCGACTGATTCTGTTCTTCTCACATCCAGCGGATTTCTGCGGCCTTCACCAGGTCATCAGTACACGGTCGCTACTCCAGAACTTTTCGGCCCCATCGGCCATTTGTTTCGCGAGCAATGTGCCCTGCCCACTGCCACTTGAGTTTGGCAATTCTTCGGGCTATATCGGTTATCTTAGTAATACCCGGTGTAGACTGTGCATGGAATATAGAATGTAATAGCTTAGTGATTTTAGGAAGAAGCTCTGAATCTCTTTTCCTGAGGGCCTTCATTGGAGTCATATGTAAATGTTACCTACCTCTAAATGATAATGTCCTTATAAAATAGGCTATTTTTTTTTTTTAGTTTTTGTTGTAGACAGCTCAGGGAGTAACTGGTCAAAAAGAATGGCAGATTGGCAGCAGCCATCGCCTCCTAATTCACCTGCTTACCAACCAGCTATGCCTAAGTACAGGGCTGTCTTCAACCTATTGGAAGCCCTGGGCACATAATGATCACGGGGCCCCAGTTTAGATAAGAGTATATAAGCAAAATTCAAAAATTATGCGCCAATTATTTTAAAGGACAAGGAAGGCCCATGGACAGCCTCACTCTTTGTGTCAGAGTGTATAAATAAATTGATGTGCAAAAAAAATATCTATCTTTTTTCTGTCTCGAAATACATCAACTTTAGTAAACTAAATGCTAATAATAATATGTTGTATTTCGTAAATGCTAATAATGTGTCGTAGTCGAAAAACTAGTCCACGGTAAACCCTGGTCTAGTTTTTCGACTTAATTCGTATGATAATTATACAATGTCGCATTTTTGTCCCATTTTACGTTTTTTGATAGTTAACAAATTTAATTTCTTTCAATCTTCAATTGAACCTAATTAAATTATATAAAACTAATAGCATGAGCAGGATCAGCCTGTATAGTTCATGAGCAGGATCAGCATGTATAGTTCATGAGCAGGATCAGCCTGTATAGTTCATGAGCAGGATCAGCATGTATAGTTCATGAGCAGGATCAGCCTGTATAGTTCATGAGCAGGATCAGCATGTATAGTTCATGAGCAGGATCAGCCTGTATAGTTCATGAGCAGGATCAGCATGTATAGTTCCCACTGCTGTGACACAGGCCTCCTCTCTTCGAGAGGGAGTGGTCTGTAACCTTAACGCAGGACCAGTGATGGTTGGTAGATGTCACATGTCTTCGATTTTTTGTTGGTTCTAGGACATGCCGGTTTCCTCACGATATTTTCCTTCACCGTTTTGAGAGCAGTGGTGATAAAAATAATAACATAAAGTAAGGCGGCTGCCTGAGCCCTAACTCAGGACTGTAACTCGTAAGTCTAGGCCGTTACCACTGGCCACCACTGCTCTGCGCTCTATAAAACCAATAAAAGAAACATAATACCATCGATCCTTTATTAGTGATCGATGCATAATATTTATATTTCATAAGTTTGTTCGAGAAACTTATTGTAAATTGCACTGCAAATCAATTATTTTGCCATTGAATCTGTAGGTGCTAATAATGCGTAGAATGGAACGGCCGGCGGCTGCAAATCATGATTTTTTGAGGGCAGGCCGGGGCCCTCGTCGATCGGGGGGCCATGGGCAAGTGCCCAGAGTGCCCAATAGAAAAGAGGGCCCTGCCTAAGTAAGATAATATTGATAATATTATTTGTCTGGCAGATATTTTTACAACCACTCTACAAAAATTACCGAAAGTTATCTTTCCGACTCTATGTAGTGTAATAATTCTCAATCCGGTCAGTAAATTATTAATGTAATATTCTTATAAAACCAGTATTAATTTATTAAAGCGAAAACCTGGTATTTCAGTTTTTTGTATTCCATTAGGTAAATGTCATCTTGTACCTACCTTCCTTTGAAAGTGTGGGTGGATAAACAATCGAGACACCTTTGCTAGATATTTATCATTACTAGTTTTTGTAGGTTTTCTTGTAACCTTTAAAATAAAATGAAATAACTAAAATAAAAAGTGACATCATCTCAATGTCGTCTTATCTTAAATATAAAAAAAACACATTGGCCAATTTCAGACACTAATCTACATGGTCCTCACATGATCTGACCAAGATTATAGCTGGACTTTAAAATAAAAGAGTCTGAGTTTGTTTCGGTTTTTCTTCTCAGAGTAGTCGGATAGGAAACACCGAACTAATCTAGTTAATTGACTCAGGCATGACTTTGCGGAAATCCATTATAAAATACAATAAAAACGTATATTTAGAAACCTAATCCGCTTAACTGTTCTTAAAGAGTCATAAGAAATCGACACATGTTTCACCTCTCAATGAGGAATCCTCAGGATGACGATTGACTTGTTGCGAACCCGGACCCGACGTGTTGACATGTCAAGCGTCGAGAGCGTCGGTGCTTGACTTGTCACCACGTCGATTTCTTACAGGGTTCTTTATGACTCTTTAAGAACAGTTAAGCGGATTAGGTTACTAAATATACGTTGTCTATTGTATTTTTCCGAACTAATCTATTAAGTTTTAAAATATCATTTATTTTTGACATGATTGCATGCAGCTGAGATGAGAATGCTAAGAGGGATGTGTGGTGTTACACGAATGGATAGAATAAAAAATGAGTACATAAGAAGAAGTCTGAAAGTGGCACCGGTGATTGAAAAGTTGTGCGGAAATCGGTTGTCATGGTATGGGCATGTGATGCGGAGGAATGAGGAGAATGTCGTGAGGAATGTTATGAGTATGAATGTTGATGGCTATAAGAGTAGGGGACGACCAAAGAAACGATGGATGGACTGTGTGGAAGATGATATGGATAGAAGGGGGTGACTACCGAGATGACGTCTAATAGAGAAGTGTGGAAGAAAAAGACATGTTGCACCGACCGCAAGTAAATTGGGTTTAAACTGTTTGTAGATACAAACATACTTATAGAAATAAAAACTTTTTACAAAAAAAAAACAACCGACTTCTTGCCACCGACTTCCGAAATTAAAGTTATTTTTCACTTTGTAGTGCTTTTTTTCGGAAATCGGTTGTTTTTTTTTTGGAAAAAGTTTATATTTTTCACTTTTTAGTTGTGGTACCTACCCCACACAAATTCGAATACCACTACCTGCTATGTAAATAACAGTCACAGGAAGTTATCATCATATCATCCACATATACTAAGTGGGAAATATACGTATTATTGAAGCTTACTCAAAAACTATCCAAGCAAAGTTAATAAAATTAATATGGCACCAATCCAGGAGCATACCCTTTCAAACAAAAAAATAATTTTCAAAATCGGTCCACAATTGACTGAGAAATCGGCGGACATACACAAAAAAAAAAATATAACATTCATACGCGTCGAACATATAACCTCCTCCTTTTTGGAAGTCGGTTAATAAAATCATTTATAACTAAGTAATAGGTCTAATTTAATAAATTAAAATGATTCGCCGAAGATGAGCCTCAGAACCAAAAGACGTAGTTACCTATCTTTCCATCACCCTTCGTACTTCTAATCACACGACACACATGCATCTATAGTTTTGTTTAGATTTATCAGAATGTTAAATATCTCTAGAATAAAAGGATTAGGAACTGAAATTCAGCATTGCTCAGAATGAAGCTCACTCACACATTCATAAGTTCCACCCCAGCTAGAAAAGGACTTGAAAAACTTCTGTGATTGTTGTTGATCTTGATTATACTGTGTGAACTTGTGCAGTTTGGCAGCTTACGGCAATACAAAATAATCTTGATCAAACGACTGTTAAATATCCGTTGATACAGCAGATTATATTAACATGGATATGATTATATTATCTACACATTAAAAGTATAATATAATGTTATTTATGCAACTCTACAATATTGACCCTTGAACTTCAAACAAGTTATGCAAAGACGAGTGGTTTTTACGTGGTTTTTAGGATTCCGTACCGTACCCGAAGTACTAAACGGAACTCCGCTGTCCGTCCACCCGTCTGTCTGTCGGGCTTGTATCTCATGAACCGTAATAGGTAGCTAGTTTAAATTTTCACAGATTGTGTATTTTTATTTCCGTTATAGTAACAAATAATAAAATTTAAATAAAGTTATTAATTAAATAGGGTCCTTATACATACAAGAAACGTGTTTTTTTACGGCGTTTTTTGCTTGATCTTAATACAGTACGGAACTCTTCGTGTGCGACTCGTATTTGGCAGGTTTTTTGTGACTCCGAGGTCACTTCAATAATAAAATTAAAAATAAAAACCTATTCTTTTTATTTTCCAATGTGCGACTTTTAAATTAGATTTTTATTATGAAGTTCAATATACTCATAACGCTTCGATTAATGCGCATGATTATGTTTGGAGATTTCTTTTTCACTTGCTTGGTAACATGTTTTCCTCTGGAATCGAAAGCAAATTAGGAAAACAGTGTCCTATCGAACTCGACAGGGAAAAAAAAAATAGATTTGAGCAAGCCTTACAGTAGTCGTATAAGATGTGTAACATCTGACATCTCACCTTGGTAATAACCAACATTAAGGTAATAGCAACATTAAAGGGACTTCGTCAAACTCGTTTCTGACAGCCAACTTTAGCACCACGCGCGCTTCGCCGGCTTCCTGTTATACACTTCCATCCCTTTTCATGAAATCAATCCCACAGATTTCCCACTCCACAGATTGCAGGAAAGCGAGAGACAAGCGAGCCAAAAGATGACACATCAAAAATGGTGGCTCTACCACCTACTTATAGGGTTCTAATTAGACATAAGATAAAATTGAACTAACACTCGGTTTCGGGAACGTAAATTATTGACGTCAAAATTAAACGCAACTCAATTGATTGGCTATTAATAATTTAGTCAACTAATCATAGCAGTTTAGGAGTGTTTGGCAATTTGTAGATTTCTGGTTCCAGAAACCTGGCGTAAGTACGCTCAACTCTTTCGTTATTTAGGTGTAATTGTGTAAAACATGGCGTTGTCCAGCATCTGGTAATCAAAATATCCAATCCCACGCACTTATAAAAATATAAAATAAAGTGGAGAGTTAGAGTATTTTTAACTCTAATTGGCCATAACAATGTAGCTGTTACTATGGTATTTACAAAGAAGCCATTTATCTTAATGACGTAAAACGTAAGTTGTAGAATGTTCATGTGACAATGGATTGGATATGACATGCTAGTTTAAATTGTATGTTTCAGAGCGTTCACACTATTTAAAAATCATGACGAGAAGTGTACGTTTCATAAGTAGGATGTTTAGTTTATAATTATAATACTAAGATGAAGATGCTTACTAAAGTTATTCTTATCTAAGAAACTAATTGTGAGATAATAATAGATGCTCATAAATCTGCTCGTGAAGAGCTCGTGGCTAAGTAATAACAGCCGCACAGTTCGGTCCATCAGGTTAAGCTACGTTTGCGGGGATTGGTCCGTGGATGGGTTATCATCTTTACATACCGAGATGCCTCCGTACCTCGGGAAGCACGTTAAGTCGTTGGTCCCGGCTATCATTCGTGGATCTTTGACAGTCGTTACGGGTCGTCAGAAGCCCGAAAGTCTGACAACCAGTCTTACCAAGGGGTAAGACCATTACCAAGGGGGTATCGTATTACCCAGTAACTGGGTTGTGGAGGTCAGATAGGCAGTTGCTCCATGTAAAATACTGGTATTCAGCTGCATCCGGTTAGACTGGAATCCGACCCCAACATAGTTGGGAAAAGGCTAGGCAGATTGAATAGATGCTCTTTTGAATTAGGTATCACAAATAGTCAGAACGCCTTTGAAATTAAGCATTTTACATAGTTAAGTGATGCTAGCTACAGTTTCACATGATTTGCCGCGGTTTGTGAGTATGTTCCCGATGTTTTGAGTAAGTTGCTTCATAGTTTATTAATATTTATTTATTTATTTAAACTTCTCCCACACAATAACGTAGGCGGACTTAATGCCTTAGGCATTCTCTACCAGTCAACCAAGGGTGGTGAAGAGATAAGATGGCAGGTGCTCCGAATTACAGGAGATAACAATAATAAAAAGACAACAATGAATCTATATCTATAAAAATCAATGCCACTTTTCGTTGTAATTTTATAACTCAAGAACGGCTGGGCCGATTTAGCTGATTTTGGTTTTGAAATGTTTGTCATAGTCCAGGGAAGGTTTAAACGGTGAGAAAATTAGGGTAGGGTAGGTAGGGTAGGGTAGGTAGGGTAGGTAGGGTAGGTAGGGTAGGTAGGGTAGGTAGGGTAGGTAGGGTAGGTAGGGTAGGTAGGGTAGGTGGGTAGGTAGGGTTTAAAGCTACCCGTGCAAAGTCGGGGCGGGTAAAGCTAGTTATAAATAAAATAGGTACCTACACAAGTACATATATAGTTTATAAACTTATAATACACCTACATACATATTTACCTACATTATATAAATATACACATTTATGTAAAAGGATACAAATTCAAAGTTACGAAAATAAACAATCGTTACGAAGTCTTAGCGGCTGCGAGCTACGAGGTCCACGAATAATGTGCAAGTGCAACTTGCATACGGGCTACAGGACTGTACGTGCTACTCTATTCTACTTCTCAAACAGATCAAACATTACAACTGATCCACGTTCTAATCACTCCATTTAGGTTCGAAGATCTTGATGGCATTTACATGCAGAAAAAAGTCAAATGTGTTGCAGAAAACTTTTATGATTTTAACAAAAACCGTAACTAAAAAGTATGCAACGTAATATTTTGCATATTTTTTGTCGAAAATGTTTAATTCACTTTTTCACGATTAAATCTGGTTTGTTTTTGTAATTGGTGTAGAATAAAAACTGCTGCACGAGGCAAAGAATCCAAGGTGACCTAGAAAATATCTAGGTAAATAGAGGAAAATGTGTAAATTATGGTGAATTTACACTTTTTCCTGTAATGTCGGTTTTTGTATCATAACTCTGCCCGCGAATCGTCCACGTGTTTTAAAATGAAAAAATATCCTATTGCACTCGGCAATAGCGTAGCTTTCTTTAAGTGACTGAATTTTAGAAATCAGATGATTCGTTTTAAAGATTATCCTATAAACAAACTAACAAACTTTATCTCTTTATAATATTAGTGTAGATAGACTAGATATTATATATATGCATTTATATGTATTGATGAAATACCAACGTTAATTACTTAAGAATCAATCTGCCTAGCCTTTTCCTAACTATATTGGGGTCGGCTTCCAGTCTAACCGGATGCAGCTGAATACCAGTATTTTACCAGACTGCCTACCTGACCTCCACAATCCAGTAACTGGGTAATACGATACCCCTTGGTAAGACTGGTTGTCAGACTTTCGGGCTTCTGACGACCCGTAACGACTGTCAGATCCACGAATGACAGCCGGGACCAACGGCTTAAGGCCCTACCTTGAAAATAAATGGTAGCTTGATGGGCGTGGTTTATTTCCCCCGCACGCGGGGAGTGGAGGTTTTATCTTCCGTGGTCAGCCGCTACGTCGCTGCCACAAACTTATCTGAACCATGTGCAGTGGCCAAAAGTCGAACTAACGAAATCACTGACCGAAATTTAAAAACATTACACTTACTTAGCATGGACTTTGACTGAGCATTATTCTTGTCACTGTCACACTACTGTTAAACTAAAAGTGCAAGTTAAAGACCGAAACTTATCTAAGAAAAAAGTGCGTGCTAGGTAACGTTAATATCTCGGTCTATGAAATTTTTGCACATAGCGAACTATGGAGTAGAATAGACAAATAATACAAAATATTTTATTAACAACTAAAATATTTATTAACCATGATACTCTATTAAATTATAATTTATTTTTTAATCTTATATGTATATTTAAAATCGGCCGCGTGCGTTAGACCACACACAATGAAGGGTTCCGTAGTAGAGATGAATTTATCCTAAGAACAATCCTAACTTTTGTAATTGAAAACATGTTCTCCCATTCAACGATATACGTCACGAACAATTCTCAAACGGCAAATGTAGGTTTGGAATCGCATTTTTTTCTGTGTGGTAGTGACTGACCATTACTGACTGATAATTACATAGATTCATCGTAGATGAGCCCCATCGGGCGACTGATCTATGGACTGATTTATGAATGAACGAGAGTGATGACATTACTTTTGATAGTCTAAAGAAAGGATGGCGATAATGTGCGCTCAAAATAAAACAACATTTAAGTGTCAAATCGAATTGCCGTCTTTTATAAATAAAAAGTATTATTAAAACTAAAATTGCTTTTTAAAAACCTTCATACGATTACTCTTAAAGTTTTAAAGAAAACTCCGTTGAATAACACATAAGCGTTACGCCTTGATACCCAAAAAAACATAAAAATAGATGAAAGTTTGCAATTTTTTTGTATCGAGAAAATTTCATTATATCCTGTATTCCTTTTTCAGGATACTAGGCCATATAGTCAAAAAACATACAACAAAATGTTGAATTCCTATTCCATAAACTTAATAAGGTTCACAATAAAGAAAAAGCACATTTTTTCAATATATCACCTTAACGTGCTTTCCGAGGCACGGAGGAGTCTCGGTATGTAAAGATGGTCACCCATCCACAGGCGAACCCCGGAAAGCGTAGTTTAACCTGATGGATCTACCCGTGCGGCAGTTATTACTTAGCCACGAGCTCCTCCAGACTTATATATGTATATAAGTATATATAAATATATCATAAGTAATTAACGTTGGTATTTTCATCTTTCTAGCTTTGAAAGACAGCTATGAAATGAACCTACATATTTCCATATTGAGGAAAAGGCTTCTTTCGATTTCGGTTGTGTGTGGCTGCCAATAATAAATTATTATTTTATTTTTATTAATAAGTAGTTCTTTATGAATCTGATAAATAAGAAGCACGCCAACTCTTTTCAGATTTCGAATAGTTCTAGTCAATAATTATAGGGCATCAAATGGTTATCAAACTTCCGAGTTCTCGCTAGCCAGATCGACACTTAAACTGTTGGGGTATTCAGCTTCTTAATGACGTCTTTTGTTAATTCATAATACGAGTAGGTCAAGGTGAGCTACATCTTCCGCATTTATACCCAAATGTCAGTTTAGTAGATTACGGAGATAAGACAAATGCGCTTTTTACACTATTTTTTATGTTATGTTGAAATATATTCACGCTAGCTAATGATTGTTTGATGAATATTGAATTCAGTCAGATAGTAATGAGGATAAAAAATGGATACGGTGTGATATTGAAAACTTTTTGGGTTTCAAGTAGATATTCCTAAGTAATTGTGTTGCTCATCATAAGCTATTTGTTTTACGTAAATGATCTATGGTATAACTATTTTAGCCATATCTGTAACTGCAAAGAAAATTTTCATCATAATAGTAGATAGGGAGTCACTGAGAAAATTGGCCCTGACTTGTGTAGGTAATAAGTAGGATATCTACAGACTAGAGATGGGATTCTACCTGATAAATTCCCGGGTAAATTCGGGTATTTACCCGGATAAAAATTTCCAGATGATGGGTATTTATTTTTATAAGAACGAAGTTGGCTGACTTTGACACCGACTGTTCTGACAGACCTCTATGTTTATTTATTAAATTATTGTTTTAAACCTAATAAAAATTGATAAACTTAACAGATAATTAAGAATAGACGGATTGAAAAGAAAATTTTACGATAAAGAAGTACCTACACAAATTTCTGACACTAAATCCAAGTGGCACTGAAGTGACTTACCAAGACATATCGTGCTACCCATTATCACGTAAGTGGGTTGTGGAGGTCAGATAGGCAGACGCTCCATGTAAAATACTGGTATTCAGCTGCATTCGGTTAGACTGGAAGCCGACCCCAACATAGTTGGGAAAAGGGTAGGCAGATTGATACTGAAGTGACATAACGTCAGCCCAGTTTAATCAAGAGACATACGTTGAACTCAAATTAGTTTGCTCGAATTCGCAAATCAACGATATCATTTAGTTATTTATTTAGCATTTCGTGTATTTTTACTTTCTAATCATTATGAATTCCAATTTTGTCATAAATATACATCTATTTACATACTCGCATAGCATCTAAACCGCTGACAAGCATTTACCTAATTACCGCGCATTGCATCAGCCGCTTACACCATGGCGCCGACGCAGCAGAAGGTTATGCAGCCCAAAGCCGGGCAGCGCGGCTTTCGTGAAATCATCGCTTTTAGCATAGTATCGGTCAACCGTCGACTATTTTAGCTATTCATTAACATTGTAATTATTATAAATTAAGTGCAATACATTTTGTATATTTACAATCCTACGGCTACAGCCTTCGTAACTAGCGCAGTCGGTAGAATACTCGCGGGCCGGTTCGCGAGAGTAAATTGATAGGATCGCGAGTTACCCGGGTAGCCGTCGGGCACCGTACGAGTATCCTGACCCTACTAGAGCTGCAGTCTAGAGGAGTATCCCGACATCGCCATAGTAGAGGTACAAAATCATAGCAAGTAAGTACTTTAGAATCGCTCTAGAGTAGCTACCTTTTTATCTTTAATTGTTATCCTTTATCTTTCCAAGATTTTTCATCCACGGCAATCTAGGTCTCCTAGGTTAGGTTAGGTTAGTGGTAATAGCAGAATTAGTACTTTAGACGCTAATAGAAATTTAGAGACAGAACAGGAGGATAGAAGTAGTTCATTTATATCGAGTATGGCTGACTTAATGGATCAAGTTCACAGTTCTTTATGATTGGTTCCGGAGCTCGACGGAAACTCGAACGTATTAACTCGATTCATAAAACTATGTGATTAATTGATACAAACGTTTGTAGGAGATGGGCCGGAATTTCAATTAGCAAAGACATTATTAAATGGAATTTTAAATAAGGCAGTGAGACCCGCATCGCGTACTATTAATTCGAATGATATCCCGGAAACTTGGGAGGGAATTAGGAGTGCTATATTTAATAATTTCGCCTATCAACGCGATGAGACATCTTTTATAATTATTTGATTAAGTGAAACAACCTATCTACTTTTATACCTATTTGTATGCAGTTAAGGCAAAACATGACTGTAACATAATTTAATTGTAACACCTTGCATGCCATGTGTGTGTATACTCATTTGACCAAGATAAAGATCATTTATTTGTTCAAAAACAAATAAATTATCTTTATCTTTATCAAATCACTTAGCGCTTTTAACGCAAGGTTCAGCAACCTCGCAAGAATTTTATGAACTGTGTCAAAATCTCTTTATTATGTGTTTGTACTATTATGACCTTATATTAGCTTATATACAACGATAGCGAGTACCATTGAATCGAAACGCACTTTGTACAAGAACCTTTTTTTTCTCACGTCACAGTCTTACTTACGTGGTCTGCTTGACCCGTGGGTTCTCGCATTCGGTGCATGCGGCCTGATACAATTGAAAAACTTTAGAGTTTGTGCATGAAGAGATGAATACCTACGTTGTATTTGCAGCAGTGCAACGATTATGTTCCTGGCAGGAATTCGCAGCCTCAGCATCAGGTCCATCCTAAATTATCTTTTAGTCTTATGCCACCGATTCACGCGGCACCACCCACAACCGCGCCCTTTTAATTTGCCACCCCCTAGGATTTTTAACATGCCAGGACCCTCTCGACCGTTTATGCCTCCAGGATAGAAATCTGTTCCGATCTGGAAACGTTCCCCCCTTTCAATATCACGGTCCGCACGGTACGCAGCAAAAGTTTAGTTCGCCGCCGCCTAATTATAGACTCCAAAGTCAAGTTTTGGTGTACCTACAATAAAAACAATAACATATAAAGATTATGTGAAATAATAAGAGTCGCGTTTTATGCAAATATAGATATAATGACCGATTTGGCAAATTACAAGGCCAGGGAAGGTTTTTGTGGAATATCTATACTAATATAAAAAACTTGAGAGGTGTCAAGAGACAACCGGATGGAACGAAGTTCCTCTTTCTATGAGAGAGAGAGAGAGACAGAAAGACAGAGAAACACGCGCACGCCGCACGGCTTACAACTATAGCTAAAAGTGTCGTTACAACTTTTGGTCTCGAAGTATAAGTATAAGTCTCTTGACTCGTGTCGACTTATACACTCGCTCGACTTCAACTTCGACTTCGACTCCGACTTCGACTTCGACTTCGACTCCGACTTCGACTTCGACTCCGACTCCGACTTCGACTTCGACTTCGACTCCGACTCCAACTTCGACTTCGACTCCGACTTCGACTCCGACTTCGACTTCGACTCCGACTTCGACTCCGACTTCGACTCCGACTCCGACTTCGACATCGACTCCGACTCCGACTCCGACTTCGACTTCGACTTCGACTTCGACTTCGACTCCGACTCCGACTCCGACTTCGACTTCGACTCCGACTTCGACTACGACTTCGACTTCGACTTCGACTACGACTACGACTTCGACTTCGACTTCGACTTCGACTCCGACTCCGACTCCGACTTCGACTCCGACTCCGACTCCGACACCGACTTCGACTTCGACTCCGACTTCGACTTCGACTTCGACTTCGACTTTGACTTTGACTTTGAGAGAGACAGACAGAAAAACACGCGCACGCCGCTCGGCTTACAACTACAGCAAAAAGTGTCGTTACAACTTTTGGTCCTAATTTTTTCCGTCTAGCCCCCTTTCGCAACGCGCGATAAGGAACTTCGTTCCAATAAAGAGACTCGTATTTGTTTGTCTGTAAGTTTGTATGTAGGGGGTACTTTCCGGAACTACCAGTCGGATTTGAAAAAATATTTTTGCATTAGATAGTCCCAGTTCCCAATTCTTTAGGAAGGTTATAGTCTCGCGGACGAAGTCGCGAGTAGAAGCTAGTCATTTATATAGAGAAATGTAACAGATATGGATTCTGTGGTTTGGTGGAAAAGGATATCTGCGTCAAGTTCTCTCAGTAAAATAGAAATTCGTTCGTTACCATCTATCTATCATGCACTACGCTAAGCGGAACCGAGTAACTCCAGAGCAGCTCTAATTTCGTACGTGTGACAACTGCAATCTTAAAAAAAAACTGAATACGGAATTGAAGATGACAACACCATAAAATCGCCCGAGCCGTGGGGTAGAGGTGCGGTAGTTCTGTTTTTCACTTTGCACGTTAATTTGTAGAATTGTGTTCTTCAAAAAAGGTGACAAATCCTTGCTGAAGAACTGTAGATCCATCTCACAGGGTAAGTAGGTAGGTAGGTTGTTGTTGTTGTTTATACTGTTCGTTGGTAAACGCATCACTTGAGAACGTCTGGACCGATTTGGCCATTTTTGGTTTTAAAAAGTTCGTAATAAATAGTGCGAATAAGGTTTTTAGGGAAAGAATAATTTGATAAATTTCCCAGAAAAATGGGAAAAATTGAAGATCTTTTTTCTATGGAAGTTTTGTATAAACAGGACAACGTCAGTCGGGTCAGCAAGTTAAAGATATAAATAGCTAATAGTAGGTATATGCCTCTATAGTAAAAATACTTTGTTGGCACATCATAATTCATAGGTAAGCAAAACACGTGTCGATGATAATATACATATAATTGCACATAGAGAAGTGTGATGGATTTTATAAATGATGTCGGTCAATTAAACAACTGCCTGCGTGAGTGAGGTGTCATTTTTTACACCGTGATCTTAGTCCGCGATGCGTTCGTGATTTCGAG
Source organism: Agrochola macilenta (assembly GCA_916701695.1). Classification (NCBI taxonomy): domain Eukaryota; kingdom Metazoa; phylum Arthropoda; class Insecta; order Lepidoptera; family Noctuidae; genus Agrochola; species Agrochola macilenta. Next base: position 16,612,344 of record OU753562.1, read on the forward strand.
AAGATTCCGGTTTCGATTTCCGTGTTAGATAAAGTTTTTATTTAGTCTATTTTAGGAAACGGTAAAGGGTTACAGACTTGGTTCATATTACTTACTAGCTGCAGCTCGCGACTTCGCCCGCGTGGACCCTACTTCTTTTTCTAAAATAAATCCTAAGATTCTCCTTATAACATCAGCTATCTGCCAGTGAAATTCCTGTCAAAATCGGTCCAGTCGTTTCTGATATTAGCCAGAACAAACAGACACATAGACAAAAAATTAATTAAATGATTTTTGTTATAAGTACTCGTAAAAAGCTGTTATTTTGACATTATAAACAGCAACTTCAGTTTAATATATTGTTATGTGTGTAGTATACGTTTTTTAAATAGGTAACTGACAAAACGCACAACGCAGGGTTTAGAATCATGTACCGAATTCATGGTATCAGTTTTCGCGTCGATGTCCCGCCACCCTGAGATAACACGATGCTCGAACTACTAGCGTTCAGCTGTGGGAAACGCGACTTATCCAGTTGAGAATTTTCCTAAGTATGTCCTGTTTCAACATTACCTATCTACTGTTCCTAGTTACCACGGACAAGTAAAGTAAACTATAATAAAATGTTAGTTTAAATAGCCATAAAGACTTATCTTGGGCTTAGCGTCCTTAAACATAATCCTTGTTAATGCAGTCTGTATGATAAAGAACTAAAGTCCACTTAACAAGGTTGGTTTATTAGCTTATATGTCCATATGTGCAGAGGTCTGATAGTTCAAATAAGAAATAGCACAATGATCCTAATAACAATATAACTAACTGTTGCCCACGGCTTTGCCCGCGTAGACCCTTCTCTTTCCTTTTCTAAAATAAAAGTAGCCTAAGTTACTCTTTATAACATTAGCTATCTGCCAGTGAAAGTCCCGTCCAAATTGGTTCAGCCGTTTTGGAGATTAGCCGGAACAGAGAGACATAAAGAAAAAAAAAGTTTTTTTTGTTATAACTACCGTTTAAACATTTAGTAAAAAGCTGTTGTATTGCCATTACAAACAGATACTTCAATTTTATTTATTTATATATATACAGGGTGTTAGAGAAATTGCGTGCCATAGCTTCAGGGTGAGTTCAGAGTCGATACAGAAACCCGTAAAAAATATGGGGTATGAAGATCAGTATTAGGTACGCTTCTATAAATAAATATGCCTTTCTTCATACTACACCTCAAAATATTACCTGTCTACTAAGGCCCATCTTAACGTTATCGATTGCTAAAGAAAGAGAGAAAGAAAGAAAGAAAATATATTTATATGACCCACGCACACAATATTCATACAATTACTGTGTTTTATCTTGTGGGAATGGAACTCGCGACAAAGACATATTCTACTATACCACATCATTAGGGCCCTTGTTTCCTCTTTATCTTATCATTGCTCGTTTTAATTAATACAAATACTATTAACGATATGCAAACTTTATCCATGCCTACTTACGTAGTCCAAAGCTATTAATTTTATCATTTCCGTTTTCCCCTGATGATCACAATTTTTGAAGATTTGCACTGAATTTAAAAACCATTCGATGGCCGACTGTCTGCTGTTTTCCTCAATACTTAGATACCATTCTTATTAGAATGGTACAAGGTACAATATTTATTGTAGTGATTGTAACGGAAATGTAAAACTCATTGTCTTCGTGATGATTTTGCAAAGTTATCGCTGACATTGAACTACCTCGCTATATTTTATGTCTTTTCTACACGACCACGTTTTGCAGCATTTTTGACGGCAGGTAATTTTATCTACTGTTTGTCACAATCACAACAGATAATTATTATGTTATGTAGGTACCTCTACACGAGTGCGGATCCACTGTTGCGGGCACGGTGGGCATGTCCACAACCCTAATAGGGATGATGCCTGGGTAAAAGAAAAGAAATTCTAATTAGTCCGTCAGTCAGATAATAAAAAAATATTAGACACGTATTTTTTGCTTTATCATATTAATAACAAAAGATAAAAAGTATTTTAAGTCGGGGAGTGGGGGTCGCTACGTCACAAGCAAGTATAAAATCTACATACTCGTGACGTCATGGCACATTTTAACTCAATGTATTGCCGTAATCTTTAAATTACGTAAAAAACTAAAAAATACGTGTCCAATATTTTTTAATAATCTCAATGACGGACTAAGAAAAAACTAAAACAGACAAAAAAATATGTAAGTCATCATCCCTATTGAGGTCGATAGGCGGATGTTCACACACATTATATACGACCATATAACCTTACCAAAGGAGACCGGGCAAAAGTGGTCTATGGACTTATAGCAATATGCTTTTGATATTTTATGTGTCGATTGAACAATTCCTAACCCAACGTGACCACAACCTTTTTAGAGGGTTGGAGCTCCTGTCTCTACAATATTACTGCTACTTGAATAATACAGGGTGCCAGGGACATCGGCGCGAAAACTGTTACCATGGATTCAGTACATGATTCGGAAACCCCCTGCATTGATCATCATCTCAATATGTATTATGAGTACCTGATTTATGTAATAAATAATATTAATCTATATTCTAAACACAGCGACATTCATAGCATAAATACTAGAAACACAGATTTATTTATTGTGCCCAGGACTAGGCTCCAAAAAATTGGGAATTCATTTAAGTGCCAAAGTATACGTTTTTACAACAAACTCCCAAGCCATGTTAACGAACTGAGCTTCAATAAATTTATCATTTATTAACCAGAAACTATGTCAAAAAGGTTTCTATAAAGTAAAGTTCAAGATTACTTAGATGACAAAAAGGCTTGGGAATAATTAAGCTACTCCAATGTACCCCCCCTCCCCAGCACCAAACAAGTGTGTTAAAATCCACGACTAGATGACACTATATGAGTTCATATAATTGTTTAGTTTATTTTATTTGACTGTATAAGTCAATTTATTTTTATTTTATTTTCACCTACTATTAACATAATCTACACATTGCATTTTTTTTTAAATGATTTGTATCGCAATATGTGGTCAGCTAGCGACCTCGAAAATTGATCATATTATTCTTGCCTGAGCAACCGGCAGCAAGTTCGTCATGCTTCTTAGATGTCACTGCTTGCGGTAGCGTCGGGGGTCGGGTTGCCTCCTTCCCTCAAGTATGGCGTATTGCACTTTTCTATAAAACAGCAGTTTTTTTTTTATAACCATCGAAATTTTCAACTCTTTTCTTTCAAGGTTCAGAATCATGTACTGAATCCATGGTAAAAATTTCACGTCGACGTCCCTGCCACCCTGTAATCCCTTTCCTTGCTCTGTGATCACATTAGATTCATGGCGATTGTTAACGCTCCATATAAAATACTGGTATTCAGCTGCATCCGTTTAGACTGGCAGCCGACCCCAACATAGTTGGGAAAAGTCTAGGCAGATTGATTTTGTTCTTTAATAACTATTGTGTCCACTTCGTGTAATTTAATTTTATTCTAAACCCTATTCTGAATATTAGGTTTGTGTCTCAGCAGTCATACAACATGCTCTAAAATTTATCTTGTCAGGTGTTAGCTTACTTGGCACTTATGTAGCATATACCAAATGTATTATTGCTCTCAAAACGGTGAAGGAAAACATCGTGACGAAACGTCCTAGAACCAAAAATTCGAAGACATGTGACATCTACCAACCACCCGTACTGGGCCCGCGTGGTGGAATACGGCCCACTCCCTGTCACAGAGAGGAGGCCATCCGGCCAGTGTCTCAGCAGTGGGAACTTTATAGCCTGATTAATGTAATGTAATATTCCTTAAAACTAATGTTAAGGCATGATGAACTGCAGATAGCATATAAGCTAAGTATGTGTACTAAAGCCTTATGATATGAATAATAAGAAGAGCCTTTGAAGCAACATTGACGATGCCAAGTCACTTTCCTTGTATCCAGTAAGGAAAGACGGCAGTTATAACGACCCGGTCTAAGGTTGACGCAGAGGAAGTGTCTCCGGCTGATTAACGAACACATTTTTAACTTACGCTTCCTGAAATAACTCCAAAGTAAGGTTAACTTTTGTATAATTTAGGATATGATCGAGAGTTTTTGTATAGCCTCTGTAGGATAGGATGAGGTGGAAAAAAAAAAGAATGAGAATACATTTATTTAGCACAGCCTAATACCTCCTACACACTATGCCGGCGGAATGGCCGCCGGCTTTTGTCGCGCGGCACGTACCCCCGGCTTTTGCGCGTTAATTTCCTTTGCAATCCTTTGTGCGGCAAGGCCGGGCGCGCCGCGGCTTGCCCGGCGGCAATGCATAGTGTGTAGGTGCTATAAAAGGCACAGAACACAACATATATTGTACTAAAAGTAAAAACAAAATTAAAAAAAAAAAACTATTTGATGTGTCTGACTAGTGACTGTCTGATGATGTATTTCGGATACCGCTTCCGTAAACATTAATAAAAATAAATTATAATTGTAACATATTATAAAATATAAAGGTGTTGACGTCATGAATAATGAATAGAAGGCGTTTGCCTCCATAGAAACATTAAAAATGATGATTATAAACATTGATATTTGAATATTTGTATATCATTAGAGATCAGATATTCGGATGTATATTTACCAAAATTTGTGGTGTTGATTATTATGGAAAGCACTTTTGAACTGAAACCGGAACCGGAGTCGGAGGCGGAAGTAGAGGAAAGATGTGTTAAGGGAAGGCTTAATGAAACAATAGAAATGTAATTCAGTCTCTTTAACCAGTCTCTTTAATTAGTCTCTTTAATCAGTCTCTTTAATCAGTATCTTTAATCAGTCTCTTTAATCAGTGAAATGTTATAACGCGACAACATCCACAAATAAAACAATAAACTGAAACTTCGAGCGCGAGCGTGTTTATGATCGAGAGTTACGGTAATATTATACAATAATTATTCTATTCTATTGTTTTGAACCATGTTTTTTTATTTGATTTTATATAAAAATTACACATAATGAAAAATGTATTGTATGTATGTAATGTTTTGTATTGTAATGTAATGTAATGTAATGTAATTTATTAATTTTGTTTTGTTTTACAGTGCCCTTACAGGGTGCATGTTTGAAACTTATGATCTTATTCCAACCTTTGTACAACATGTTTGCAATAAAGTGATTTGATTTAATTTTATAATAAACAAACATTACCCTGGCGACGAGTTAAAACTTGTTTGTACGCGCACTAGCCACGTGCATCGCTGTGTTTCGAACTTCGTTATAACGCCGGTTCAAAATTATCGGAACCGAAGTCGGAATCGGAGGTGTAATATTTATCGAAAGTTCCGGAATTGGAACCGAAGGTCCGCAACATCTCTGATCCATACCATACAACACTGACGATCGTGCCTACAAACGGCGTATAAACCGCGCCGTAGAAAAAGCGTGTCTGTCAACAAGCTTCCATAGTGATCCATACGAGTACAACACTGACGACCGTGCCTACACACGGCGAATAAACCGTAGTTCATCACGGAAAAAAAACGTGTGTACAAAGGGCCTAATGAAACTCGCAAAAGGCTAGAGTTTTAAGAAAGTCAAACAAATAGAAACAGTGTAAGTTTTAGCGTTCTAGTCCTGAGGTATTTTACCGTTTGGTTTGAATTGGCCATCCTGCTGGTGTTAGGTATCGTCAAGTAAGTATATTTATTTATATTTAATTAACAAGTAACAAGACTCAATATGTTAGTAGCAATACCTCTTAACAACTATGTTAGTAAACTTATCCTACACACTTAACGAATCCCTGCTACACGCTCAACACCGATGTGGAAAGCTTGCAGCAGCGATTCATACACAAACAGTCCAGTCTACTCGCGATACACTGCAGTATATTGTTGGGGCTGGCCCGCACCCGGCGCACCAGGGACGCGCATTTTTTTCGCATCGTAGCATAAAAACAATCGACACGAGCATCAGCAAACATTCCTGATGCGCTACAGAAACGGAACAGCCCCATCAATACCCGGAACGCATTATTATATTGAACGCGAAGGGCGGTGTACGATTTTTGAGTGTAATCTACCCACAGGCTGCACGTGTAAAATGACACATGAGTATAACTTCCTAACCTATGCTTATAGATTCGGATGTATTACATAAATGTAGTTACCCACAATTCCCACAAACGTAATATGATTGATTGCCTAACTTCAAGTAAACCTTGGAATTGGAATTGCCTAATGGTTGTATGTCCTTGCCCTTTCGATTACATTGAGTATTTCGGTGCCGTGCTGGACATTTTCCTGTACCTTGTGCGTATATTCTTCAAATAACTCACGCGCCGGCAATTTTCTACGGCAGGAGATGAGTAATTAGGTAATTACATTTGTGGTTAGGCATTGTTTTTCCTGTAACTATAATTACACGTGTGAAAATAGATATAAGAAGTCATAACAATAAAATTGTGTTTAGATGCACAGATTATAACAAGATCTGTGTTGTAAATGGCTGCTCTTTTGTAATGTTACGAGTATGATGCACTAGTACTTATGCACTTGATAAAACATACCGATTGACCTATATTAAAAGTTCACAGAAAATCTTTATCCGGATAGATAGCCTTTTCCCAACTATGTTGGGGTCGACTTCCAGTCTAACCGGATGCAGCTGAATACCAGTATTTTATCTACACAACCCAGTTACTGGGTAATACGATACCCCTTGGTAAGACTGGTTGTCAGACTTTCGGGCTTCTGACGACCCGTAACGACTGTCAAATCATCCAAGAATGACAGCCGGGCCTACGGCTTAACGTGCTTTCCGAGGCACGGAGGGGTCGCGGTGTGTTAAGATGGCCACCAATCCACGGACTGGCCGTGGCAAGCATAGCTTAGCCACGAGCCCCTCCTCGCAGAAAACCTTAAACTGATTTTTAAAATCTGTATTTTGCAGAGCTGTTTTCCTATTGCTGGGTTTTTCATTTTCCACGGCATCACCTAGTTTCCCTATTTTTTCTGGCGCTGAGGCGTTCACAGTAAACTCGGTTTGAAGTCCATGAAAAGGTACTAGTTCAACGAGAGCTATGAAAAATCAAGATTTAAGAATCGACTCTCCTCTAAAATGTAACATAATCAAGAAGTTTTAATACTTGATAACGACTTCGATGCATCTGGACACAACAGGGTCTTATTGAAACCTACGCAGAAAAATAGAATATGTAAGGTTTGACGTCTGTTGGTATGGAAATACGACCCCCACATAGTTGGGAAAAGGCTAGTCAGATATTCATGTGGATACGAACCGAGGATAATAGATAAGTCTTCCTCAAGACAACTAAACCAATCAGTTGAATATTTATGAAATCATTATACCGTACCTAGTTACTTATACCTACTTGTATTATAATTAAAATGATGATGATGCATATTAATATGGATTAACAGATTTTTTCCATTGATTAGCCGTCAAACCGCCAACGATTATGACGTTAGCTATTCCGTCGATTCATTCAAAATTCCCTGTTAATTGTAATCATAACAAAAAACGTTGTTATACATAATTCGCACCATGTACAGGAAAAAAAATGTTTTGATTGACTTCGCACACAATTACAATAGCTGCCGTTCATGTTTGATGTTATCGAGCAGTAAACTTTAAACGTATTGTTAGTATGGCCACGAATATGGCGAGGAGGAGATAAAACTAAGCAACAGGATAATTGCGTAACACAATTCATTTCACCATTGAAACTGAACGCGATCAGCACATCTAAACCGAGTTTAAGAGTTGTCAGTGTCAATATTCCAAAGAAAATAATGACACTGACAGCTATTAAACGTGGTTTATCTGCTGATCGCGTTCAGTTCTATTCGTGAAATGGCTTTCATTTTGAAAGTTCAACAACATTCATTACGTTATTTATGTTGTTGAGCCGACAAATTTTTCGAACATATGAAACAATGGTTCAGCAATATCTTTCAAAATCGAATCGATCGAATCGATTGAAAGTGTGTTACGCAATTATGGTGCAGATGTAGAGATTGGAATCCTATCTGTCTAGAATGTTCGGGTTTTTTCCTTATATTCTAGTTCCACTGTGTTGTGTATAGATCATAAATAAAATAAATTATATGGTTTATTTGCACCTTTAAGTTATAAAAATGTAGAGTACAATAGAAATAGGCCATAAGGTAAGTAAAGTTGCTGTTAGAGTTGCAGGCAATACCTAAGTTAAGATAACTTAATATCATGCCATGATCTAGAGCAACTACGTGACCACAAGGAAACGAAGCTATTGAAGAATTTAGAAACCTTTTTAACACGTTTAGTGCCATTACGACTAGGTGAACCCTCCAGGAGGGCTCCTGGAGGGTTCACCTAGTCGTAACGGGATGCTGGGAGCACTCGCGGAGGGCTCGTTTTAAATGTAGATTTTTCTTAGCGAAGCTATTTTTACAGCATTATAAACCGTGAAAATAAAATCTGATATATATTTTAACATACATTATAGATTTATTAGTATACTCGTATGCGTTGGTTTATAATCCAAGTTTTTTTTTTAAATTTTTAGTTCACGTACACAAAATAAATTACATGGTTGGAAACTCCGTATAGCGACAAGACCTCCTGAAAACACTATTTTAAACCTAATGCTGTTGACTGTCCGCGATGGTTAACTTTATCGTAAACGTAATGCCGGCAAGTCGGCAACCCTCCCGGAGGGTTCACTTCCAATATGTATGGCGGCATGGCGTATGAGTTCTAGTGAAAAGTGGGTGGAGTCGAAAGTGTTAAATACTATTCGTTTCAAGTAAAAACTATCCAATGAAAACTACCTTGAAGCTCCTTCTTATTTCGTAGTTGTTTAAAAGGGTTTCCCGCAAACCAGTAGGTCCATAGGTCGCCGCAGCTGACTTCATGGCCTTAACCGCAGTTACTTTAAACAATGGGTATCGGTTAAAATCTGACAATCAGCGGGTAATCCCACATTAAATTGGTTTTTTGATACACATATTTATCTTAGCCGGATTTTCAGTTAAAATTAGATAAAAAATAGCGCTTCTTATTAAACAAGGCCGAGGATGTTGGAGATATAATTATGATCCGCTTACGCCAATTCAGTTTAAAGCTAGAGGATCTTATGAACGGTCGCGTGTAGCAAGTCGCAGCGAATTGGCGAAAAAGTTGTTAAAAATGATGATTATAAATTAATGAAAATTTAATTGTGTAGGTATAATCAAATTTAAATTAGGTACTAGTATACCAAATTAGAATTAAATTAAATTAAAATTATATTAAATTAAATTACATTAAATTTTAATTAACCCGAAATGCTTGTTTTTTTACGAAATTAAATTTTTACTTAAGTTTTTTTCTCTTCATTTCAATAATGTTGTTGAAACTAAAACACAATATAAAACTTGTTTTTGTTGTTCTTTTAGCTGCCGTTATAAGTAACGTAACATTTTACAACATTTTTATGTTGGTTTTTCGTTGTTTCAGGCGGAGCCAATCCACAGAGTTTTCAGTGAAGTGTGAAGAAGAAAATTAATATCATGACCAAAATAAAATAATTTAAATCTTTACTTTAGTGCAATTAATAACATAATAGTGAAAAGTTAAATGGACCATTTAATTGGTTTCTTAAATAAAGTATCATAGTAGTATATGATAGATACTAGTGAAAGTGCTGAAATATGACGACTGACGAAAAGTCCCCGGTGGACGTTCTAAAACCACAAGAAACATGGAGGATCATGAAGAATGTGGTGGTCATCAGCCTGGCATTCATGGTGCACTTCACAGCATACAGTGTGAGTTCATTAATTTGATATTTATAGTCCAGTAGGTCACACTTCATTGTTAAAAAACCAGTGGGTATAAGCTGTCCTCGTATTCTATTAAAATCTGTGCTATACTAGGCCAGCTCAATGCCAAAATGTTACCAACGACGTACGGTGGACTGTACTGCAGGAACGTTGGAGAGGCCTTTGTCCGGTGGTGGAAAAGTGTAGGCTAATAAAAAGAGAGCGCCTCTGCTGCCGGCGCACGCGCCGTGTCCATAAACTGCTGTTGGGAACCGGCAACACCAAACTTTGAGGTTTTCCCTTTGCGATGTGCAAAGGCTTTAAAAACGGTAAAAAAAAAAAATGGAAAGTGTTGAAATAAAATACGTTATAGTTTTCTATAAATGTTTTGGCTAATTGAAACGAAAATATATTACAACTTTTAGGTTGATAAGAGCCTGGCCACGACTTTTGGCGGCGCGGTGCAATGTACTCGTAGATCGAAAAATGGCTCTCGAAGAAATAGGAGCTTAAATTTTAAAGTGTCGGTTTTTTGCATAAAATGGCTTCAAATAGCCAATATTATGCATAATACTCGTATATCTTAAGATACAATCAGGTAGGCAAATTAGCAACTTATATTTTTTTGCAAAATAAATGTATGGAGCTAATGCTTATATCTCCGGAACGGAGAAAATAACAGTTATATCCTTACACGCGGTGATGTAACTATTTATTTATGATTTTCTGACGTACTTGATTTTTTCAGATTAGATGCCGTTTTAAAAAAAACAACGGTACGAAATCTCGTTATAAGACGTATGACAAAAAATCATAAATATTTTCGATCCACAGTGCGGTGTCGGAAATAAAAAAATACTGCTTGCGTTGCCGCTGCGAGCGGCGCCTCGTGGCGTGCTTCATACATTTTATTATCTTCTTACATAATACTTACTACTTACTTCATACATTTACAGCTACCGCTGATAGCGGCAAGGTCGTGGCCATGCCCTAAAACCTAAAGGCGTGTACGCCCTAACGAACAAAACATGGTGAACACGAACATCGAACACGGAACATGTGGTTCGTACGTGTGGACGTAATTATGCAAAGCGAACACGAACACCATATATACGAACACAGTTCGAGGTGTGTTCGCGCTCAACCACCCTGCTCCCTTTAGAAGTTCGAAATTGGATCGCCACGAACATTTTTGACGAACACAGTGTTTGATGTTCATTAGTGGTAAGCACAAGTGAACAAAGTGTTCGATGTTCGTGTTCACCAAGTTCTTGTTCGTTCGTGCGTACACGCCTTTAACACTTAAGGGTTCGAACCTAACCTATCGGAGTCGGGTTGATTAACTTACAAATTACAACTGTGTTTTTATGGAAAAATTATAACGATATTTACAAAATTGTTAACTTCCGTAAAAACGTATCCCTACCCAGCAGTGCCGTAATTAGCCTTTTATGCGCCCGGTGCGAGCTGCTATAACAGTATTTTCTAATCATAACCGGTTCTGACAATAAAATGGATTGTCTATAAAAATAAATCAATCATCAAAAACCTAAGTTTATGTAACCTTAATTTTAAGTACTTGGTGAAGTTTTGAATAAGCAAGTTCAAATAAATTATGTTTATAAATTAGGTGAAAACATGTTTATTCGTAAATAATTGTCAAAATTCACAATTAGACAATACGCAAATGAAACCAAATACTGATCAGTACAGATTTATGAAAGATTCAAGGCAAACCGTAAACTTTTTTTTTTTTTTAAGTGGGAAATTGTCAAATAACTTCTCCCGCTCTGGGTGGAGCGTGTCAGACTTTTACTGACTAAAACCCACCCGTGTTCCTTCCGTTGCCTGTGTGCCGGGGCCGCGATATCCCTTTCGGACAAACTCGCCACCCTGTCAGGCATTGGCCCTTACGGACCCCGTCAGTTGGTGCTAACATCTCATTGAGGCGCGCGTGGAACACAACGCGCCGTCGACCCGGGCCTGGTCCTTATCGGATGGCGAGCTCCCATTGTCCGCAAGCCCGCGCCTACGGTGGCCGGAAGTGGGCTCGTGACTCCCGACGCCCGGGGCGTCTCCTGCGGTGACTAGGGCCGCGAGGGCGCGAATCTTGCCACTCCCTCGCACGCTCCGCCTCCTCCTTCGCGAGCATTACTGCTTCGCAGAAGGAAATGATGGCCTCCCATGCACTCTCGCTCCGGACCATGGCCTGAACCAGGGCCGGACGCGAGAGATCGCCGCCGCCGATCGCCTCCGTGAGGACACGGCGGTGCTCCGCTCAAGCAGGGCAGACCTCCACCGTATGCTCCACCGTGTCCTCCGGGCAATCCACACAGTGGTGACACCCACAAGTTTTGTTGTAACGTAGCCGGCGTCTGAACCAAAGATTTCAATCGTAGATTCGCCCTGCCGCGTTAAAAGATGGTCGCGTTTCTGTTTCGTTTTGACACCTCTGACACACAATATCGCAGACACTTGACTTGATTGTCATGGAAACGCTATTATTATTGTGCGAGGTCACTCTTCTCAGTGTGGACACTTTTTCGCGCGACGTAGTACGGTGAGGGCACATCTACGATTTAAATCTTTGGCCTGAACTTTCTCTCAAGTCGTGTCTCTTTACTCGCTTTTTACGCTTTTAAGGAAAATCGTCTTCGATATCACATTCTTCACAAATTTTTATAATAAAAATAAAATAAAGAAATAATAGGTATTGTTAGTGGCCCTGGTCTGGTCATTTCTGCGCCCCTCCAGGGTCTGCGCCCTGTGCCTGGGCACCGCTGGCACCGCCCTAGTTACGGCACTGCTACCCAGGTAGGTAGTTTGTAATCAATTTATCACCACTTTCTTTTGAAGTAGGTTCGTAAGTTAGTGGTGATTACAAACTTTCAAGTGAATCAATGGAATCTTGATTACTCTTATCATTTTGTACAGAATAATATGTAGTCTAAGTACTCTTAATATAGTATTTAGGTAGGTATAATTATTGAATACTCTGAAGTAGGTAGGTATCTTGACAATTCAAGTGTCTTGAAAAAATGCTTAAGAACAACGTTGCTACACAGACAGACAGGAAAAGCGACTGTTACTTATAATAATTATGTATAGATTCTCACGCCACATTGGATAAGTAAAGGATCCTGTGCGTCGCAGTTGTTCTTCCTACTTTATGAACAAATCGTGACACAAAACCTAAAGTTAATGTTAATGATAATGATCACTTTAGTTCTTCCGGAAGTGTGAAGATCGAGTTATGCCTATTAGTCGGTTCAATAAGTTTTTTCAAGCCTTGATAACTTTGTAGTAGGTACTTTTTATAAGCGACGCTCCCAGCTGTGGAGACCTTTGCAGTCATAATTATTTAGGAGTCGACTTCTTTTTTTGGTTTGTAGTGTTAATGCATTTAATTGGTTTTAGTTTTTATGATAAACTTTTTATACTAATACTAAACAGTCTTATATGGAAATGTCTTATTTGGATGAGGAGTCTTAGGCCCATATTACAGAACCTCACTCAAAACTCAAGTATTACTTAAAAATCGTTTAAAGCCTTTTGATTGGTTGAAACTAGTTTTAAGTAATGCTTGAGTATTGAGTGAGGTTCTGTAATATGGGCCTTAGTCGCAGTCTTAAACTGAGTAGAGTCGACCTTAGAATGTTACAAATTTATCCCGGCTAGAATTAGCTTTAGATTTGCGTTCAACGGAGTCATCTTCGTGTTTTCCTATGAAAAAAGGTTAACCAGTCTGAAAGGTTGGTAACGGAGGTGATTGGAAAAGGTATGATGATGCACATATGTTTCCCTCTCATTAGAGGTCTCTTACACGAGTACCCTAATTGTGTAATACACGATCAATCACAATCGTTTTGAAACAGATTGCTAATCCATTGCTTCATAAGTTCGGAAAAGATGGCTGCTCAACAACGTAAATAACGCAATGAATGTTATTGAACTGTCAAAATTAAACAGATTAGTCGTAATCATTTACGAAAATGTGTTACGCAATTAGATAGCAGGCTTCTGGAATAAAAATCAAAGGTAGTTGACATGCATTTGACAATTTTTTTACTTAATTATAGGTTGATTTTCGTTCCAGAAATCTGCACCTATGTAACAAAACAAAAAGGATATAGACATTGTGATTGCAGGGTGCTGCTAATCTTCAAAGCTCCATCAACGCGGAGGCAGGACTGGGCACCGCGTCGCTGGCTGCAGTGTACGCTGGGCTCATCTTCTCTAACATATTCCTGCCCGTTGTTGTTATAAAGTAAGTTATTAGCTAAGTTTATTTCATAACATAACATCACGCCTGTATTTTCGAAAGGGCAAGGCAGAGGTGCACCTATATTACACCCATATTTCGCCAGTTATGTTTAAGTCCAAAGTAACAAGGGCTGAGCCTATCAACTGGGCACAAATCCAGACTCTGGCGGGCTGCTATTGAGTAATTCCAGATGAAGTCACTCTTAAGGCACTCGCTTTTCTACATATATGTAGTTCCAAGTTGGACTACAACATAAATGGTCGTTGCAGCGATTCTTGGAGGAGGTCTCTGTCTTGCAGTAAATGTGTTTTGACTGAAATGACGATGATGATAAGATGCAACAACTAAAGCTGGTAACTGTAAATACCATCAAACCGTGATTGTCTACTGCTGTTGTCTTCTGCTGTCTTACGGCCGAATCCAACAACTGGCAATAACTTATCTATCACCAGTTTTGTCATACTGGAGTTAGAAAAACCGATCTTTCTATGGTTTTAACGTGCTAATAATCTGTCAGAGACTAGGAATCTTATGGAATGTGACACAATGACAGATGAGTTCGGCCGTTAAAGTCAAAGGGGCGAGGTTTGAGACCCCAAAAGCATCAGGTCATCACCCCAAAGTCTAACCATCCACGATTCGAGTCAAAAAACATACCTTCTCTTAATATTTTGAACGCAGATTCCACTAACCCATGATAATCGTCTATTCCAGATGGCTGGGCACCAAATGGGCGATATCTCTCTCCTTCATCACGTACATGCCGTACATAGCGGCACAGCTGTACCCCACCTTCTACACCATGATCCCGGCAGGGCTCATCGTGGGGCTCGGTGGGGGCCCGCTCTGGTGCGCCAAGTGTACATACTTGTCTGTGGTGAGTGGTTTTATTATTTATTCTATTCTATTTGTGAAGGTGAGTGTTGCATGAAGTTGTTATAAGCAGCGTATGGCTGGGGAATGGCGATCGACCAAAAACCGAACTGTTACGGTCTCAAAATTGATTTCCGGAGAGGATTGTCAATAAAGGACGAAGCTATTAACTATTTGAAACAAATCGTTATAACAGTCCCGACTCCACTCTATAGACTTACAACGTCAATCTAGAGTGCTAGAGCGTCTCTATATCATTTCATTTTATTTATTTGCATACCATAATGTGTATATGTAAAAGATGTTACATGAGGCTTACAGCTAAAGTACAGGCACAGCAACGTAAGTATGAACTTACAATTAAAATTAAAATTGAAATATATATATATATATTTTTTCAAATTTTTAAAATAACAATTCTAAATAAATTTGAACTTATAAAATACGTATGCGTAATATATATAGTTATTAAGATAATGTTAGTGTTAATAATAATATTATTAGATTTAAATTAACTAAAAATAAAAGTAAGTACAAAAGATAAAGTTAAAAATTAAAATGGTAAAAGCAAGAATAAAATCGAAATCAGTCAAAAATACAATTATTTAATTTATAATTCATCAATCAATCAATCAATTATTATTTATTTTCAATTTATTTATCTGCATCATTGTGAAAATATGGGGAATTTCATCGCTGAACTAGTTAAAAAAAAACAGTTTTTATTATTTTGACAGGTATCAGACGCACACAGCAAGATATCCAAGATATCAGCTGAGGCGCTTCTGACTCGTTTTCTGGGTTTGTTCTTCATGATCTTCCAAATGAACCAAGTTTGGGGCAATCTCATCTCTTCACTTGGTAAGTCAACTTTTGAGGTAATCTTATTCTGGACTCTAGTCGTATTCAACTTGGCGTTATAACCGGTTTAGTATGGTTTCTCATAACATAAGTGGGTAATACTGATGAAAACTTGGAACTTGCTCAAAAGACATAGCCCAAGCCATTGTGGCCCAAGATCAGCCCGGATAAGATGCCTAACAGTTCTCATTTCTTCATAAAGAATTATTTCGTACTTTTCGTACAAGTATTTCATACGTTCTTCTTTTATTTCCAGTGTTATCATCAGGCAACAATAAAGCAGCAGTGACGTCAGTGAATGAGACGATGATTCCTATCCTATGTGGAGCGAACTTTTTGCCCAGTGCCGATGCTGGTGAAGCACTGCCCACACAACCGCCAGAGAAGATACAGATGATCTCAGGTAAGATGGAATGTATAGAGTTTAAATCGATTAAGTAAGCAATCGTTTCTGTGATTTGAAACCATCGCGTTGGTAATATTGTAATGGTCATTATATCCTCTAGCCTATTACAGTACAACTATTTTCTTAAGGTTCCTCGGGAATCATCGTATGTCCGAATACAAACGAATGGTAATTTCCATGTCCATCAATTATTAGATTTATCGTGTATAATAATTTGAATTCAGAACTAAGTACTTTAGCTCTATATAGTTCACAAGGATATCAAAACAAAACAACAATAAAGTACTTAGTTCTGAATTCAAATAATTATCTTTTCTAATCATCACCCGAGCAGAGATCGTTCGCCCAAAGTTTAGAACAAGATGGCTACCTTAGAATGTCATTACCATGTCATTACATGGAATTAGTATGAACTATCCCATATAATGAGTATTCTCTATTTTAAACGAGCAGAGCTCGCTCGACCAGGTACTAAATAAAACAGGTGCTAAAATAAAACACATAGCGAATATTTTTACAATAGGTAGGACAGTAAACAAGGTTATTTAAACAAAATACTTGTGGTATTAGGTATGCAAATTCAGCACGAAATCATAATAAGCCAATATTTTCAAGGGTACTCGATGCCACACAAATTTTGTCAATCATGTCATTTGAGGCCTTTTCTAACAAAGGTATCCTATGAGTAATTTATCAAAACCCTTAAAGGCATTGTTTTGTGTACTTTTTCCAGGCATCTACCTCGCTTGTATGGCCGGGGCAGCTCTCATTGTTGCTGTAGGAGTGGACTCTATGAAAAGGTGATTTTTATTACTAACGTACTTTTCGCTTATGTTTAGTTTATCAGTCCGTAAAGACATAAATGGTTAATAGGTACCTATGTGCGCGAAAGAGTAAATCACACTACCTAGACCGTATTTAAGAGCCTTTATTCTCAAACTGGGTAACGTTACAAATAGGTGTCAAATATTTCGCTGTTTTGATATTGCAATATTACCTACTGTACGATAATATGAAATGTGGCTAACTAGCGAACTAGAGTATTAATAATGAATTGCAATAATAACACTGAATTTGATGTTGTAACCGTATCAGGTGTAAAAAAGGTATTTAGCAAGTTTCCAAATACTTTTTTACATCTAAAACGAAATATTCGGTGTTACGATATTATTTATTGCATAATCAATATTTTAGTTCACTTGTTAGCCACATTTCATATTTCCTTACAGTAATATTGCCAAATTAATCAAAACGGGTAAATATTTGACAGCTTTTTGCGATGTTGCCAACTTTTAAGATAAGCTTAGGTTCGGTTTAGTCTCATTTCGGCTTCATAACTAACTCTTGTCACAGATACGACTCAGGTCGCGCTGGTTCTGGCGGAGGGATGTCAGGCATGGCCCTCCTAGCTGTGACTCTAAAGCTGTTGATAGAGCCAACGCAGTTGCTGCTCGTCATCATAAACATCTTCATCGGACTGCAGCAGGCTTTCTTTGGAGCTGATTTTACTGCGGTAAGCTCATCTGTGGATATTTTTACAATACCCGGGCGTTAGTTATCGCTCTACAGAAAGATACTGCCATACAGACGTATCAGTGGCGACTTCCTAACAGCCGTATTTTTTCTTAAAAAAAAAAAATTGTTATAACATAACATAGCATATAATGTTGCCACTGCTGGGACGCACGTCTCCTGTCAGTGCGGGCCGTAACGCAGCCCAGTGCGGGTTGATAGATATCACATGTCATCGAATTTCTAGGACATGCCGGTTTCTTCATCATTTTGAGAGCAGTGTTGATTAAATAATTTACACAAAGTAAAGCGCGTTTTCTAAAATGATAAATTATATTTATTTCTGTAGATTGGTTAAAAAACACTTTTAACCGTCAAAAATGTATTGTTTTAAACTAGATGACGTGGCAGCTTCCTATCTGACTACTCTTGAGAAAAAAGTTTTTCTGTCACGAAAAAGCGTTACGGCCGCCTGGAGGGGGTAGACGATATATCACGTGGTGAGCGGTGGCAGCGGCGGACGGAGAGAATAGATTGGAATCTCAAGTTTTAATATTGAACCGATTTGAAAAATTATTTCACTGTTGGGAAGCTACACTATCCCCGAGTGACATAGGCAATATTACATTTTCAAAAAAAATAGGGATCCTTATTAAAACTTCAATAATGTAACCCAAGGTGTAAAAAAAATACCTAAAATATTCTTTACATCGCGTGCCTGCGAAAACTATTGATGATAGAATAAAATAATGTACAACGATTTCGCAGAAGGCATCATTATTTACAAAAAGTGTCGCGACAGCATATGTCTAACTATTATAGTTATGCCACAATAAGTGTTCTTTTATTTTTTTAATTTAATTGAAATGCCGCCGCCAGCTCTTTATTTGTATCTTGGTATTAATCCTTATCAAAAAAAAACACTTCATATTCAAGACTGCTTCAATACCTTTATATAACTTTTTGAATTATTCAATTCGGATATTCCATACGAAAGATATCACGAGTTTAAAAATGTAAGTATTAGAAAAAAGTTGCGTGGTAGCCGCTCACCCTGCTCGGCTAGCTAGGCAGCACCGTACGGGCCGTACGGGAGGGGAGTCAATGTCAAGAAATGAAGTGCCGTAGGTAGCGTAGGGTGCCATTCGTTTTTCCACTTGTCCGTTGCGATTCGTTTTTCCATTTGTCCGTTGCCATTCGTTTTTCCACTTGTCCGTTGCGATTCGTTTTTCCACTTGTCCGTTGAAGTTTCACTTCTACTATGTGTCCCAGCACACATTTTTTTTTAAAGTCCAGAGACATATTGTTGATGTTGACGACACGGTTGGCGCAGTGGCTGAGCGATCGACTGCTGCGCAACGTGTCGCGGGTTCGATCCCAGCACGGAACAAATATTTGTATGATCTGCAAGTAGTTGTTCCGGGTCTGGGTGTTAGTGTATGTGAGTTTCTATGTTTGTAAACGCACCCACGATAAAGGAAGAAATTCTTAGTGTGGGGCAACGTTTTTAAAAAAAAGAAAAATGGAAGAAATATGTAATATCGGTCAGCCCGTATGAGGACCATGCAGATTGCAGTGAAACATGCAGAAAAACTAACTAAATTACGGTGTGCCATATTAACAGCCGCGTAATGTATGTACCTAGTTCATTGTTTATGGTCAAAAGTATTGCTCAACCCACCATTATGAGGAGAACAGTATAGAGAGGGTTACCTCAAGAATATTTTCATGTAACTCTGTGATCAAATTACTACAGCTGATCAAGTGCACGAATAGCTAAAACTGAACACAAGAATACAATATACAATTTGCTGTGTTATATTTACAGGCGTTCGTGTCGTGCGCAGTCGGCACCGGTTCGGTAGGCTTCGTCATGATGACGTATGGTCTATCTAACGCCATTGGATGCATGGTCACCGGGTATTTGGCCAAGGTAAGGAAAATTTGGTGCAGATGCATTTATGATTTATGGAAACATGCACGTTTCCGTGCCATGCTGAACTTAAAGAAATTATATTCTTCGTCATGCATGATGTGGATGTCCTACTCATGATAAAACTGAAATTTAACAACCGTCCCAGTGGCCGTATTTGGTACATAAAGGGGATCCTATATGTCTAGTGTAACTAACTACGCAACCTAAGGAATTGTGCGTTATTCGTTGATGCTGTTAGAAGTAAAGGCACCGCTCGAAGCGTATCCCTGCGCAAAAGCTGATAGCAATATTTTTGTTACCAATGAGATACAACTACTATTAAATGGAGACTACTAAACATTTGCTCAATTACTTTTATACCACAATTGGAATCTATAGCATTACGACAAAATAATTATCCCACCAATTTATTTTGTTAACTTTCCAGATAACTGGCCGTATCCCCCTGATCTGCGGCGCGACAATAGTCCAGGCTGCTCTCTTCAGCGCAGTCCTGACGTGGCGGCCTCATGCAGGAGAAGGCTATGTGCTGTACATCATGGCCGTGCTGTGGGGCCTCTGTGATTCCGTGTGGGTTGTGCAGATCAATGGTAAGTGTTCGACAACTAAAACATATTATGTAGTGCTTGCTTAGTCATGGATTTTCAACAAGGCTGATAAGGATTATGTGTCCACGAGGCATTTTGGACACATAACCCTCATCAGATCTTTCTTTTTGTTGAAGAAAGATCCTAGAAGAAAAAGATCTTAGGATTTTCTTATAAAGGGAGTTGTAAAGCAATACATACTAAATCTGGTCCTTTCACACCGTTGAACCTGCGGTCTAGCAACCATTGAAGAGTAGGTATTTCTATACAAAATATGGCCCCATCATCCACTTAAACCTCTGGGAAATAAGATCTTATATTATTAGCATTGCAATGTATACCTAATAAGTAATTCAAGTACATTACCTACAATACGGCCGATATAACTTGCCAGTTCCGAACTTCATGCAGAAGGCTGCGCAAAAACATTTTTAGGAACCAAATGCTGACATGACAATGGCGAGTGCGAGTGAGAGAACATGGGCGAAAGTTCCCAGAGCATAATAATATGTTCAGACCTGCCAAGATATATCGGCCATATTATACTTGTTTGTTTTGTCATAGTTTCACCACTCATTTTTGACGTGCTCTCATCCGAGTTACAGCAAATCAATACTCAAAACCAGCTTCCGCATTCAATCTTTAACTAAACATATTTTCTCGTTACAGCATACTACGGCATCCTCTTTCCCGGCAGAGAAGAAGCAGCCTTCTCAAACTTCAGGCTCTGGGAATCCGTAGGCTACATCATTGCTTACGTTCTGTCTCCGTACCTGAGGACCAGTGCCAAGACCTACCTTATCTTTGCCATGATGATCTTAGGAGTAGCATGCTACTTCATAGTGGAATACCAGCAGTACAAGATCAAGAGGAAACTCCAGAATAAGAAGAAAGACTTGTGTTATATCAGTAGTAGTAAAGGCGTTGATAATATTGCTTTCCGGACTGTTGAATGATGTCCTAGGACGATGTTCTTTGGAAAAGAGACCGTTAATTGTGTTTTATGATTATGAAGTGTGATTATAACAGTGTCAATTGTTTTTAAATACCCTGGCGGTTGATAAGAATAGTGTACTGACACCCAGTTGCACAAAGACAAACATTAATGCCCCATTACGTAATGGATCATTAACGCTAATGATTTCATTAATTTCATCAAAGAACCATTAGGCCCTAATGTTGCTTTCTGCAATAAGTTAATGGAACATTAGTATTTAATGACAGCTTTAAAAGTTAAAGTTCGTTCCTGCAACTGGCTGCTAATAAAGAGTGACGGCAGCCGGAATATCGTTGTTATTAAAATTAGGGTAGTCCCTCTGTAGTCCCTACATAAAAATTGCTGTGGACATGTCCTTATTGATAATGATTTAAAAATATAGTTTGTTGCGATTTTTTTATGCATCGAAAGTATTTAAAAACTAGGTTCCGCCAGCGGCTTCGCCGACGTGATATTTTTTTAATAAATTCTAGCCTATGTTACTCAGTGATAATAAATATTTTTTTAATCGGTTCAGTTGTTTTTGAGTTTATTCATTACAAACAAATATATATTTTTTTTCGTTTTCTAATATTAGTGTAGATAAGCGCCTACAAAGTTAGAAATAGCAAGAAAGCGCCGACCCCAACATAGTTGGGAAAAGGCTAGGCAGAGTGATTGATTGAAACGCCTACAAAGTATTTGAAGCAAATGTTTGATTACTCCTCAATGATGTTAGTACAGATTTTAGTCTTAGGCCCGTATTACAGAATCTCACTCAAGACTATCAAAACATGATTTATTCATAACTGTATCCATATAAGTGTAAACTTTAGAGAATTTCATAATAAATGATCTTGTTACAAAGTATCGATACGTTCAAAACGAATCAGTCACTATTATCGAAAACAAAACGTCACCTAATATTTTTTCGTTTATTTTTTGTTTTCTGATATTTTGTGAAAATAGTACCAATGTACAGTGTACAGACTTTTAGACCTCTATGGTTTTGTTGTAACTTTTAGATATAACTAAAATATATAGATTTAAGATAAAGTAAACCTGTTGGTATGATCTGCTAATAGTAATATTATATTTTTATCTTGGACCATTAAACACGGTACGTAAATAATACATAAGTATAGTTATTACGTTTAAAAATTAAGTTTAGGTGAAGATTAATTGTGATAATAATTTTAATATAAAAAATATGTAATAATTGTTTTTTATTAACCTATGTATAATTTTCTATTTGACCCTATATTTCTGCAAATACAGTGTAACCTGGTTCAGTGGGCCCTGGATATGTGAGAAACCTCTACTACTAATAATTATAGTGACACCTTACACGTATTGAAATACCTCTGTTACTGGGAATAATTAGACCTTTATAACTGAGAATGTATTTGTTAGATTTTTCCTGCATAATTGGGACTTTGTAGTTCAATAGCCTGTAGAAGTAAGACAACTCATAATAATTATCATTTTGAATATTGGTCTGGACAGGCTTTTAATGAACATTTTCACCTCTATAAATTAAAAAACCGACCAAGTGCGTGTCGGAACACGCACAATGAAGGGTTCCGTAGTTGGGATGAATTTATTCCAACAACAAACTTAACATTGTAGTAGAAAAACATGTTCTCCCATACGGAATGTATGGGAGATCATGTTTTTCAAACTGCAAATTTAAGTTGGTTGATTATTACTGGTTAACCTGTACAGCCTACTTAGCTCTGATAGTTTTCCTTTTAATTTCGTTATATATACTACAGACAGACAGACGGACATGACGAAACTATAAGGGTTCCTTGTTTACTACGGAACCCTAAAAACGGTATACTCGTATATCGCCCTATCTTAGCGCCTCTGCAAATAAGACAACTGTCATTTTAAACCTGACTATTTGTGAAACAGGGTCAATGAATAAACCTCTTTAAGTGATAAATTATAATCCTAGGTCCTTTGAGATTCCACTTATCCAGGTTACACTTGGATGCATTTAAAACTGTGGAGTAGAGCCGCACACCAGTGGATTGATTGTCGGTTTAGCACAGAATCAACGCGACGCGCCGTCTGTGTCCAGAGAAAACAGTACTAATAAAATTCGTGGAGCCATTGAGCCCACAACTACTGTCCCGGACTCTCTTCAAAGCCATCAGTTTCAAGTAAATGGGTCACCGGGTTACGTAACACTTGGTTTGTTTGGAAAGTGTTGGCAATGCCGCCTCTAGCAGTGGCAGCCGCGGCGTCTGCATGCTGTGCTGTCGGCAGGCAACTTCTAGCAAGTGTATGGTTTTGCGCAGACTGAGTAGCAAAATGCTCAAATATGCTCTTCCAGCTAAAGCTTAATTCTTCCGTAATTTTCAGAATTTATTGAATAGGAGATTTGCATACCAGGAAATACCATAAAATATACCAGTGGTGCTTGATACAAGTCAATTAAACTTATGAGTGCTGTGCTGCCATAAACGTGGGTAGATTTGTCACTAGCGTAGTTAATAGTTATAGGTGCATGTATACTGTACAGGTACCTACTTATGTAGTTACTTTAGGTATACTTGGTCTTATTAAATTCTGTATTGCAAATTATTTATGGAAAATATGCGTGTTTCCAATGTCATACGAGTTACATTCATGCACGTCACGTGGCAAGGTTTTGGTGTATTAAATAAAATAAATAAAATAAAATAAAATATCTTTATTTCAGACCTAAGCAGTCCATACGTAGTTAGTGGTTAGTAACAAACTGTGCTTACATGCTATGTTATTATTGTTAGTACTTAATTCTATTTAACATAAACCTATACCTAATTCTACCCAGTGCCTTTGGATGGGGCAGTCCACTCTGCTAACAATCATTTTCAGGATGCCGTTCCGAGTGCTACGCAAACGTTGCAGTAGGGAAGCCGCTTTCTTACGCATGATGGCGTGAAAGCCATCCGTACGTGCTTCAGCAAACATTCCTGACGCACTGCAACGTCGCGGCAACCGCAACAGCATCCTGAAGGCATTGTTGTATTGCACGCGCAGGACGTTGTAGGCTCGGCTCGTATATGACACCCATAGGCCGCTCGTGTAGAAGGACTGACAGAACGCTTTAAATAAACTGACTTTGACGTCTGCCGTGCAGCGAGCAAACCTACGGGCGAGCATATTGCTCCTCACCGCCAACGCCCTGCGCTCGCGTTCTATGTCCCCATCATCACGTAGGTCACTGGTGACAACATGACCCAAGTATTTAAATTGAGTTACCACATTCAGTTCAACACCGTTGAGATATACTGGAGGTACACGACGGGGCTGTTGTTGTTGTTGTTGTTGTTGTTGTTGTCGGGGTTGTTGTTGGTATTGGGAGTAAGTTTGCGCATGTACACAACAAAAAAAAAAAAACACTTTTATTACATTCCATTCTACGGTTATTGCCATAATTTATTTTTGAACATGTCTGTTAAGCAAAACAGGCGAAAACGAATTCTGCGCATCTACGATTCTTGCCCAAGTTACGTGCCTGCGATTAGACGATATGATAGTTAGCAAACGTAAGACGGATTATTGTTTCTGTTCGACATTCAAAATCAGGTATGGATTATTAAAAATAAAACGACTTGGTGTCTTTGAAAACCGAAGGCTGTCAGGAATAAAAAATGTTTCAATAAAGATTATTATTAGAAGCACAGCACATTCTGATGTTCATTAGTATTTAAGACGTATTAAATGACAGGTATTATTCTTAGCAATTACTTGTTTTTAAGACCTTTCTTTGTACAGACAACACTTCTCTAGCGAACAAAACACTACAGAGTAGATATAACAATGAAAACGCGCCAAATCCTTCGTACAGCTGCACAGGCTCTCTAGCTCCATTTACTTAGTTAGGCACCTATTATCTTGTGGTTCGGACACACGTATACACGGCCCATTCACCCAAGCGGTAACGGACACTCGAAACAATAGCTGGCTGAATAAAAAATAAAAAATAAATGATGTGAGAAAAGAAAAAGCAACACTGGCTGAATGTGACATAATTATTTTGAATCTGTGCTTTTTTTGTGCTAATTTGGCGGGCGCATAGGCGGAATTCTTAAAAAACTAAAAAAAAACAATTGCTTATTTCATTTTATTGTGAAAGTTAATTTAGTTTGATTTACGAAATTGGAGTGATTTACTTAAAAGTAAAATGAATAATTTTGTTATTATTGCTGAATTTAAGTGATTTAAGTAATAAAAAAACAGTTTATTATTGTGTTAAGTGAGACTCTTCGAAGCAAGTTTTATTCGTAATTGAATGAAAGGTGAGTAATTTTTTTTATATGATCACATAATTAAAAAAAAAAATCTTGCATAATAATATTTATGCCGGTTACGTGTGAAATATTAATAGAACAAAAACATTATCTAGGACATATAATATCTTACGCAAAATGCGGAAGGCTGTAGTATTTCTTGTCAATAGCATGGACACAAACACTTAGGTGCTATTTACAAAGATCATTTAATTTTCATCTTCCATAGTCCATGGTACAGTCCACCGCACCTTGGTGGTAACACCTTGATGCTGGGGCCACACCAACGGGAAACGACGTGGATTATCGCGATGATGGACGTTAACCGTCGATTTAGAACTTATTGCGAGAATGTGACAACGTCATTCACATTGGCGTTTGACGTTAGGCGATAACTCGGGTGGCGGCAATTAGCATTGACGTTGACCGTTCGAGTGTGGCCACTGAATTTATCGCTATAATTATTGGATTAATTACCGCGTTGTTTATGGCGATGATGGGCATTGACGTTGACCGTTAGAGTGGCCCCAGCAATACGGAGTTTCAAAAGAATAAGAGGCCTGCTAATACTGGTTTTTATTACCACTGACGTGCTGCCTACTAATTATACCTATACGAGTACAGGAGTGATCTGGAACATAGTGCTGTCATATGGGCTCCACATGAGGCTAAGTATTCAATGATGTTGGAGCGAGTCCAGAACAAGTTCACGCGCCACCTGTACAATAAACTTTATGGGGTATACCCATTTTACCCCTTGATGTACCCCACTCTATTCGTACTGGGTATGGTGGGGTACAATCAACTCGGGGTGCGACGGGAATTTGCGCTGGTGTCGTATATGGTGAAACTGTTCCGAGTTATAGAGCACAACTCGAGAGTGCTGCAGCGGTTGCACTTGTACGTACCCGACCGTTATGTGTGGAGGCGACGGCCCCCGCCATTGCTGGTCGTACCAACAACCAGGACCAACTTGCTCGCCAAAACCCCTCTAACTCGAGCAATTCGCACAATCAATTATATGCAAGTAGAAATTGATATATTTACGTGTCAGTGGGGTGAATTCGCAAAAGTACTATTGTTTACATTATGTTATAAACAATATTAATGTTTATGACTTAAGGTAGTAGGTATTTTAATTTGGTGTGTTTGACTTGGCTATCGCATTAGGCCTTAGCCTATTATTTATTTTATAAGGTAGTTTTAAGGCATTTAAATAAATAAATAATAAATAAATAATGATGTAAAGGGATTGGACACAGTACTTTAAAGGTTGTTTTGTGGTCGGGGTTCTGAGGGTCGTATTACGGTCTTAAAAAGGTCCGGGCCATTAAAGGGGTAGTCCGTCATTACATGAAAAATTTCTAATCAGTGAAAGGGGGATTTTCAATACAGATCTATTTACCCCTCCGTGCCTCGGAAAGCACGTTAAGCCGTTGGTCCTGGCTGGCATTCGTGGATCTTTTACAGTCGTTACGGGTCGTCAGAAGCTCGAAAGTCTGACAAATAGTCTTACCAAGGGGTATAGTATTACCCAGTTACTGGGTCGTGGAGGTCAGATAGGCAGTCACTCCATGTAAAATACCGGTATTCAGCTGCATCCGGTTGGACTGGAAACTGACCCCAACAGACTTGGGAAAAGGCTAGGCGGATTGATTGATATTAATTCTTATGCTACTTACTATATTATGTTTACTTACTATATTATGTGTACTATATTATTATTATGCTTATGCTACTTACTATAAACTTGATTTCAAGTTAGGTTCTAGGTAAAAACTTAACTTTGTAACAAAATCTGACTATTAGCTGATCAAATTAACGACTTTCTGAAATTAAATTAGTTAATTTATTTTATCCGTAGCTTTGTTGTTGTATTTTTATTAGACGATAATCTACATTATTTACCTAGCTAGATTCACACGACTCGAAATATTGTAAGTAGATACCTAGGGAAACCACAATATAACTCATTTTACTGATCATGTATTATAATACATACGAGTATATTATATAATGTACAGGGTGTCAGGGACATCGTCGCGAAAACTTTTACCATAGATTTAGTACATGATTCTGAACGCCCCAGCGTTTAAATTTTTCGTCGGTTATTAAAAAAATCTGTTGTTTCATAGAAAAGTGCAATACCTACGCGATCAAAATGTATGGAACAGCTGTTTTTCTTTTTATTGCCGGCGAAAAATTTCAACGCAGGGTGGATTTGCAGGTGTATTTTTCGTAAAACTCGTGTTTGTTTACATCTTTGGCAAATGAATTGTGAACGCAGATTATGTCGAGACTTTAGCCCCAATGCGGGATGTCAAATGTCTTCGAATTTTTGATTCTAGGACATGCCGGTTTCCTCACGATGTTGTCCGTTAACGTTTTGAGACCAGTGGTGATGAAATAATTCACACAAAGTAAAGTGCCTGGCTGAGTTCGTACCTACGACCTACAACACTCGTAAGTCGCGGCAGTTTCCACTGGGCGACTACTGCTCTCTGCTCTGTAGGTATTTGTGTAGTTTTTTTGTATAATAGAGCCTATTTTTGGTTGAGGCCACGCGCGACTAAAATAATTGTGCATAAATAAATCATGTTTGTCACAATGAAGCGAATGAAATTAGAATGTCATTGTAATTGAGACCGTAACCCATGCCTATCACTCAGACAGTCAAGGGCATAGTTGTTCCGTAAATTGACACTAACAGTCCATGATGTGGCGTAAATGTCGTGGATTTCTTTTCCAGTTTTTCTGGTAAAATAAGATGAATAATTTTAAGGCTCCTGCAGACGGGCGCGACGCGACGGTGCGACGCAACAACGGTAGAACAAAATTTCTTAGAAATTGTTCCACTAGTTGCGTGACGAGTCGCATCTGTCTAACAGCAGCATGTTAAAATGAGAAAACGAATTTTAGTTGTATTTATGATGATGAGTACCTACAGTGAGCAAAATATTGGATTTTAGCATTTCATTTTTAACTTCCACAGTCGTACCAACACAAGACTAAACATAACATCACGCCTGTGTTCCCCGAAGTCGTACGTATCATAACAAATATAAAAGTAAAAAAATAAAGTAAACCAAGGATTCGCATAAAAAAATATGCCTACATACCTAATCGAGTTAGTTTCCGTAAAATAAGAATTCTGTAAAAGACGTCACGCCGGTTTTGTTTTTGCAACAATCCCTTTACGAGTATTTCTTTATTGCTCTTTGTTGCTTGCGTACAAAGCTAAAAAAAACACGCAGCTTGCTTTGGTGAATATGTAGATACCACCTACGTCCTGCGTCGTCCTATGTTTAACTTAAAAAAGTAACAAGTAAATAAGTAACTAATTGGCTTTAATTGCCATTTTTAATAATGTTTTATTACTGTAATTTTATTCACATTATTAATCGGAATACCGTACCTTCGTTAAGTAAAGTAATCAATGTCGTATTGCAAAAAAAAATAACAAGTGTTTATAAATATGTTAATTGCTAGGTCGGGGCCACACACAGAGAGAAGGTATGTGCCTTACCAATTAGCGAAAACGTAACAATTAGGCTCACTTGGGAAAAGCTCTTTGTTTTAAACCAGCTGCATAGTTATGGGTAAAATAGTAAATACGCTAATTATGTATGTTGCTTTATCGAAACAACAACAACTTTCTTCGAGCATTTATCCTAAAAGTTGGCAAAGTTGGCAAAGTTATGAAGCCGAAATGAGACTAAACCGAACCTAAGCTTATCTTAAAAGTTGGCAACATCGCAAAAAGCTGTCAAATATTTACCTGTTTTGATTAATTTGGGAATATTACTGTACGGAAATATGAAATGTGGCTTACTAGTGAACTAAAATATTGATTATGAAATGCAATAATTAATATCGTAATACCGCATACGTAGATTTAGATGTGAAAAAAGTATTTGTAAACTTTCCAAATGCCCTTTTTAAACCTAAAACAGTTACAACATCAAATTCAGTGTTATAATTACAATTCATTATTAATATTCTAGATCGCTAGTTAGCCACATTCCATATTTTCTTACAGTAATATTGCCAAATTAATCAAAACAGCGGAATATTTGACATCTACTCTATTATTATTATTATTATTATTATTATTTGTGAGAAACGTAATAGATTTTAGCACGTTCTGATGGTCTTGATAGGAGAAGGTCATGATAGAAATGACTGACATGAACCTGCTTATCCATGACCTTATCAAAAATTTGCGTAGTACCTAACCGAAGTCAAAATAGAAATGGGTACAGGACGGTACAGGATGTAGTGAAAAGGACCTGGAGTTTCAATCTAAGCTCTGTTTAACTTAATGAGAATCGTAATAAGCTCGTGGCTAAGTAATAACAGCCGCACGGACCGATCCATCAGGTTAAGCTACGCTTGCCAGGAATGGTTTGTGGATGGGTGACTATCTTTACATACCGAGAGTCCTCCGTGCCTCGGAAAGCACGTTAAGCCGTTGGCCCCGGCTGTCATTCGTGGATCTTTGACAGTCGTTACGGGTCGTCAGAAGCCCGAAAGTCGGACAACCAGTCTTACCAAGGGGTATCGTAGGGGTATGGGTTGAGGAAGTCAGATAGGCAGTCGCTCCTTGTAAAATACTGGTATTCACCTTCATCCGGTTAGACTGGAAGCTAACCCCAATATAGTTGGGAAAAGGCTAGGCAGATTGAATCGTAATAAGCTTAATATTAAACTTATATCACCAACAACAGCGCTGCTTCAAATTACCAATTTAAATTAATCAATCATAATCAATATTGCGTTAATATTATTGATAGTATTCTGTGCAAAGTATTAAAATCAATATACGATCGCAAGGTCTATAAAACTACAGTGATAAATAATAAAATGTCGTAGGCAGTTGACGTTTATAATGCGTAACTATTTAATGGCGATATTAACAGCAAAAAGTGCTGGCAATATTAACAATCAGTCATTTTAACAGGCCTTTATTGTACCGTTTCAAGTTTCAATGGAATTATGGAATTGTATTATTTATAAATGAATGTCTTTGCGTTCTTTTATAAGGTTACCAATTAATTTTAAGTTGATAGAGACATAACATTAATGCAAACCAATTAATTCCTCTCCTATTTACTTATCTATCATACAATTGTTTGCATTGGGCACAGAGGACATTAAATATTTGTCTGTGAAATGACAATGCATAAGCGATGTGACTTCCACTGCTAATCCTAACTTCTTTACATAGTATAAAATAAATGAATAGTTTAAAAAACACTAGAAAAACACGCTTTTATAAATGCACGTAAAAACAAAAATACGATTTTCCATCATGAAGTTCTATAAAGAAAGAAAGAATGAAAGAAAGAAATCATTTATTTGCTTGCAAATGCAAAATATTAGGTTTGAATTAAATGGTGGTGGTGGTGGTGGTGTTTGGTGTGGTTGTTTTTTATTGTTTATTTGGTTTGGTTTGGTTTGTTTGGTTTGTTCTAGTTCATATCTTCCGGCTCCATCATCAGATCAGTTCGACAGTACCATATTATTGTATTGTCATCAGAACTATAGCTACAGCTGCCAATTTTCATTACGCTTCGACCCTTGGAAAATGGTTAAATTAGTTACCTTAGATTCCATTACATAGTTAGTTACAAACTTAAAGGTCGACCTAATAAAAGCGTGTTAATGAAGTCGCTTCCGCTGTCTGTTCGCTTATATCTTTTAAACTGCTCAAGGGATTTTAATGCAGTTTTCAGAAATAGATAGAATGATTCAAGAGGAAGGTTTATATGTATAATACATACCCGTACAAAGACGGGGCAGGTCACTAAACAATAAATGCGAAAGTGAGTTTTTTTGTTTGTTAGTTATGCTTTCACGCTAAAATGGCTGAACGGATTTGGATCAAATTTGGCACATGGGTAGACCATGATGTGGGTTAGGACATAGAATACTGTTTATCTCGACATTCCCATGGGATCGACACTTATGCGGGTGAAACCGCGGCGCGCAGCTAGTCAAGAATATTTTAGGAGCCAACTATTTTTATAAAGTTATAATTTGGACCCCATAATATAACACTAACCATAGTTTAGTGATTCAGCTAACGATTTTACGCAATATTATTTGTGTTCTGCATAACAATTTAAGAATCAGACTTGATTGTCGTATTGTTGCGTTATGTAATCTACACACATAGAATTACGAATGATTTTTAACAAGGAACTCAAAGGTATTTTTATTGATAGTGTCAATTGAATTGAATCGGTTAAAACCTTAGGATATTTTGGAGAAGAATTATCCTGTAACTTTACAAGTACATCAGAGTACTTAATAGCCGTAGTTCCACAAATGTCAATGAATCTGCCTAGCCTTTTCCTAACTATATTGGGGGTCGGCTTCCAGTCTAACCGGATGCAGCTGAATACTGGTTTTCAGCTGCATCCGGGTAGATTGGAAAATACTGGTATTTTACATGGAGCGACTGCGTATCTGACCTCCACAACCCAGTAACTGGGTAATACGATATCCCTTGGTAAAACTGCTTGTCAGACTTTCGGGCTTCTGACGACCCTTAACGACTGTCAAAGATCCAAGAATGACGGCCGGGACCAACGGCTTGACGTGCTTTCCGAGGCACGGAGGAGCCTCGGTATGTAAAGATGGTCACCCACCCACAAACCAACCCCGGCAAGCGTAGCTTAACCTGATTGATTGACCCGTGCGGCAGTTATTACTTAGCCACGAGGTCCTCACGTCAAGTTCCACAAAGGCAATGGCTGGTAAATGATTTGAATTGAACCCAGACCGATTTATGCGATATTTGTTTTATTATGACTGCTCTAAAAAGTGTGAAGGAGAACAGAGTGAGGAAACCGGCATACATTATAGGATAGATATCCTAGAACAAAAATGGAGGAGCTCGTGGCTAATTAACAACAGCCACACTGGTCGATCCATCAGGTTAAGCTACGCTGTACCGGCTGTCATTCGTGGATCTTTAACAGTCGTTACGAGTCGTCAGAAGCCCGAAAGTCTGACACCAGTCTTACCAAGGGGTATCGTATTACCCAGTTACTGGGTTGTGGAGGTAAGATAGGCAGTAGCTCCATGTAAAATACTGGTATTCAGCTGCATCCGGTTAGACTGGAAGCCGACCCCAACGTAGTTGGGAAAAGGCTAGGCAGATTGATTGATCCTAGAACAAAAACACGAACACAAGGCTCATCCATTAAACCTTTCCCTGTTCCATGAACCAGTATTATGGTTTGGTTGATTATTTAACAATTGTGTCTACTTTGTGGATAGTGAAAGTGCTACCTCACACTGAACCCGCGAGGCTACAGCTCACTCCCAAGCACAAGGTGGACCTGAACTTTCATGCCGACGGTACACACTAGTGTTTTAGACTATTTGACGACGTAGTATCTGGTATTATTATTCGGGTTGAGTTGACTCGGGCCGAGCTGTCACTAACCCTGAGTCCCAGCAGTAGAAACATCCTGCCAGGGTAGCGAGTTTGTCCGAAAGGGATATCGCGGCCCCAGCACACAGGCAACGGAAGGAACACGGGTGGGTTTTAGTCAGTAAAAGTCTGACACGCTCCACCCAGAGCGGGAGAAGTTATTTGATAATTTCCCACTTTAAAAAAAAAAAAAAGGTTTACGGTTTGCCTTGAATCTTTCATTAATCTGTACTGATCAGTATTTGGTTTCATTTTTGTATTGTCTAATTGTGAATTTTGACAATTATTTTCGAATAAACATTTTTTCACCTAATTTATAAACATAATTTATTTGAACTTGCTTATTCAAAACTTCACCAACTACTTAAAATTAAGTTTACATAAACTTGGTTTTTGATGATAGATTTATTTTTATAGACAATCTATTTTATTGTCAGAACCGGTTATACACGCATACGCATATAACACGCTCAAAAAAAAAAAGCTGTAGGAACATGATGGCTGATCAGTGTATATGCCTAATTTACCGGAACTATTTGATATTTTAATCCGAAACATTTTAAAGTAAACTAAATAAAAGCGTCTTTTTGCATGGGTGTGTCATGCTAAACTGTATAAATAACTAGTAGCTATTTAAGATACAATTAAAGCTTTGATTTATTTAGTTCGTGCAAACAATTGACCTCCAATGTGTACAGGCAGGCCAAGGTTACGAAGCTTGTATTGTATCCGTGCGAATATGTTTATAATGAGAACTTGATTTATTTGCCTTTAAGCTAAGTGTAACACAGATTTTTTTAAATTAATCATAAACTTACTAGACTGGAAAACGACGACTCAATCTTGTTTATTCAGTTTCTTACATAAGGGATGGATTATTTTTATATTACATAGTGAAATTAATTTGTAAAGTTATGTCTAACGCGGATAAAAAACTGAGAATCATGCAAAAACTATCAAGCTTATTTTTCTGAAACCTTTACTATTTTAAAGATAATTTAATTATTAATCTTTTAGTATACGTGTTTTTATTAAAATACCTTTTTGTTTTATGTATAATACATTAATAATGCGTCTAATT
This sequence comes from Agrochola macilenta, assembly GCA_916701695.1. NCBI lineage: Eukaryota > Metazoa > Arthropoda > Insecta > Lepidoptera > Noctuidae > Agrochola > Agrochola macilenta. The sequence continues at coordinate 16,646,334 of OU753562.1, forward strand.
TGGGACAGCGCTCCTGGATGGGCGAGTCCAATTACTGTCCGGACACACGACGCGTTGCGTGAGCTCAGTACAGAATACGCAAGCTAACCGCTCAAGGTCACTGGCAAATATATCTGCGTCTTAAAAAAAACAATTTGAAGAACATTTTCATAACATAAGTCACGGCTGTATTCCCCGAAGGGTTAAGCAGAGGTGTACCTACCTATAGTACACCCACATTTCACTAGTTAGGTTGATGGCAAACCTATTGCCATCAACCGGGCTCAGATCCAGACTCCTGGCAGAATATTTTCATGTCATTTTTAACCGACTTTCAAAAAGAAGTAGGTTATATGTTCGTCGCGGATGTATGTATTTTTTTTTTATGTATGTCCACCGATTTCTCCGTCAATTATGAACCAATTTAAAAAAGTCTTTTTTTTAGATTATTGCTTGGACAGTTTTTGAGTAAGCTTCAATAATACGTATTTTTCCCACTTAGTATATATGGATGATATGATGATAACTTCCTGTCACTGTTATTTACATAGCAGTTAGTGATATTCGAATTTGTGTGGGGTAGGTTACCACAACTATGAAAAATAAAAACTACATAAGGAAATATAAGGAAACCACCAAAAATACACTAAAAAGGATTCTTTAGTATTATCGATTAGTTAGGCCATTTATATCTACGATTGATATCCTACAGGCTACATTTTGTTTCAGTCAATGGTGCACATAAACCGGTTTGCGCCGGTAGTAGTATCGAGATACAATCATTAAATTCCGATATCCTTGAATGCAAATTAGGAGAAGGGGAGTGTTCCGCACGTATTGTGAATTGTGGTACTGTTTTTAAATGGGATATATAAATTAAAAGTATATCATTGATTTGACCTGGCGGCCTATCAAGCTGCATGTGTCACGGAGTATGCTATCTACCTGCAACCGCTTTCCGGTGGAGAAGTTAAGCTGGGCGCTTGTCCGTTTGTCCGAACAGGCAGTAGTGACCTGTTTATTTCCGGAGCCCTTACCAGCCATACTGCGAGCCTGGTGTCGCTCCTGGCGTCGCTCCTTCGTCGTCACTCTGTCCCTCTTTTTTCCTTCTACCGAGGCTGCCGGTGGACCTGAAGGGTCAGTGCAGGGGCAACGGGCCTGTTGAGTGCCTTTAACCTTGCCCTTGCGTTTCTGCACCACTTGCCAGGCGCGTGAGAACACGTCGTCGGTGCAGCCGGTCGTCTCCGTATGATGGCTGGCGGCCATCTGATAGGAGGAGGCTAGAGGAGCCACAGAAGTGGAAGGGTGTCTGGTACGATCCCCGGTACCGGTGTTATCCGGCGCCGGGATCTGTGTGGAGAGCGTCAGACCGGCAGTGGAATGAGTCGTCGCCGTAGTCATTGCCTGAGTTTTAGAAGGGTCGGTACTGGTCCCAACCAGCGCCGGCGTCCTTTGTTTGTTTAGGGACTTTTTGGATTTGGTCTTAGCTGTGGTTTCTTCTCGCCACAGCCGGACGGAGCACAGCCTGCGCTGGTACTCTCGGCGTTAGCCGCCAGGCCACCAGGGGCAAGAGAAGTGCAAGCACCTCCCTTCAGAATCTCATCGGCTTTCGCATCCACTCTGGTGTTGGTTTTTTTAAATGGCCTTTGAATAACCATATTAAATATATACATATAATATATATGTAAATATAAATTCTAAATTAGGAGTTAAAATTGCTAAGCATACTGCCTGGCATTTAGTGTAATTTAAATGTAACAATACGAAAAATCGATCTGTTAGTACCGATAGAGATCGATTTCTGTATATTTTCGCTGTAAGTAGAAGTGAACGTTTCACTTCTACTTCAGCGAAAATATATATTGATTGTCATTGATAGTTTTCACAAAATGAAGGGTAGAATAAGAAACGCACAAATATACACTTTGAATAGGAGTCTTTTTATGGTTCCGTACCTCAAAAGGAAATAACGGAACCCTTATAGGATCACTTTGTTGTCTGTCTGTCTGTCTGTCAAGACCCTTTTTCTCAGCAACGCGTGGAGATATCAAACTGAATTTTATATCAAACTTCTAAGCCAACGCAATCAAAAGATACAGCCGTTTATGCTGCAAATTTTCGACCCTCGCAAGGGAATCAGAACCTACAGGGTACTTTCCGTAATCTCAGAATCTTGAAATTTGGTACGAAGCAACGTCTTATAGCACAAATAAAGGAAACATTGCGGAAAGTATACATTTTTAGTTACATCATAGAATAAAAAGATTTTTAATAATTTTAAAACTTACTACCCCTTTCCTCATGAACGCGTAGAGGTATTAAATTGAAATTCATATCAAATACTCAAATCTATAATACCTTTAAGCTGTAACAAAATCAAACATCTATGTCAACGCAATCAAAAGAAACAGCAATTTAAGCCGCATATTTTGAAACTCGCAACTACTCGCAAGGGAATCAAAACCTAAAGGATACTTCCAGTCGACCTAGAATCTTGAAATTTGGCATGACTAAACGTTTTATGGCACACATAAAGGAAAAATTTCGATAACCTTAAATTTTTTGTTACATCACATAATATATTTTTTTTTAATAATTATAAACTAATTACCCTTTTCCTCATGAACGCGTAGAGGTATCAAGTTGAAATTCATATCAAATACTTAGGTCTAATTGCCTTTAAGCTGTGAAAAAAAAAGAAATATCTAAGTCAACGCAAAGACGCAAAGGTACAACCATTTATACCGCATATTTTGAAACTCGCAACTCTCGCAAGGGAATCAAAACCTAAAGGCTACTTCCCGTTGACATAGAATCTTGAAATTTTGTAAGAAGTAATAGCTTACAGCACAGGTAACAGAAAAATTCAGAAAACCTAAACATTTTAGGTAGTTATACCACCAAAAAAATTGTGATTATAAATATAATTGTAGTTACCGCAACGACCGCGACTTGTCTCTATGTATGGGGAGGGGACAACATTCGCGAGTCCGACTCACACTTAGCCAGTTTTTTATTTTATGTTTGCCAATAGTCATTGTTTTTATTAAATACAACTTAACCGATAAATTAAGTAAAATTCATTTAACTAAATATAAACATACATTTCAGAATAATCTACCACAATGCCAGAAACATCGGTCATCTTCGGCACCAACGAAAAATGGCGGATCAACCGCAACATCTTGGTCTTAGGGTTTGCTTTCATGGTGCACTTCACTGCTTTCCACGGGACTGCCAACCTTCAGAGCTCGGTGAACAGCGATGCTGGCGCAGGAGCCTTTACCCTGGCAGCTATTTACTTCTCACTTATATTGTCAAATATACTGCTGCCTGCTGTGGTTATCAAGTAAGTATAGTGATAACATTATAGGATACTACAATTTGATGACAGATATAAAATAAGATATTCAGGGAAACGTACAAATCAAGCTCTACGTAGTTTTTAAGCGCTATCTAAAATTATGTTTGAGTTTGAGCTCGCGCTTTTTCAAGTCTTAGATTGTATTTAAAGGCGAATTACTATAATTCTGATACTGGATGGATTATTTATTTATTTATTTAACAGTTTACGTACACACATATAAACAGATAAGAAGAAAGGAACAGAAAAATATGAACATAAGTAATGCTTATTTCTAAAGATATCATTTCCAGCATACCTACGTAAGGAAAGTAGCTAAAGAGATGCAGACAACGTGTGTAAGACTAGAAGAGAAAAAAAAAAAAACTAATTTAAATATAAACGTACAATATGAGAATACACTTACGTATACATATAATAAACACTTCTAAAATAAATATCATTAAAATTAAATATAATTTAGTACAGAATAATAAATACATAATAATGCAACTTTCGAAGTAGAAATCTTTTACTAAAAACGTTAAGAGCGTTTATTCTGAAAGTGGGGAAATGCCCCAAATAGATGTCAAATATTTCGCTGATTAATTTTGCTTTGAATATTAATAATGAATTGCAATTATAACACTGAATTTGATGTTGTAACCGTTTTAGGTAAAAAAAGGCATTTGGAAAGTTTCCCAATACTTTTTTTACATCTAAAACTAAATATTCTGTGTTACGATATTAATTCTTGCTTTTCATAATCATTATTTTAGTTCACACTAGTTAGCCACATTTAAAATATCCATTCAGTAATATTGCCAAATTAATCAAAACAGGTAATTTATATTTGACAGCTATTTGCGACGTTGCCACCTTGTAGGATAAGCGCTCTTAAAACTTATAAAATGTGGAATTTGCCACGAGTACGAATACAATGAAAATTAAACCTGATAGACTTTGCAATGATATCATTACAGTTAGTACCGGGTACCGGTTGACTCAATTGGATTTTTGAATTACGACATTCAATGGGTTTATATTATCGCTTTACGAGCATTATTTTATATCTCCTTGATATGTATCGGCTAGTTAGATACGTAGTTATGAGTACCATGGTACTTCGATCTAATGAATATAAAGTAATTGATTCATGTGGAATTGAAAAAACGTGCAATTACTTAAGTATTAGTTTTGTAGTCTAATAAAATATAAACTTTGCTAGAGTATGGTGCTGCATTATACATGAACTACTAACGACATGAATGCATATCCGAATTTTAACAATAAGAATAAGAATAATTTATTGGTCCATTGTTACAAAATAAATTTCAATAAGTAATGACATTGTATGCTTACCACTGTAACTAGAATATTTAACAAAGTATTAAAACAGTGGTCCCCAAACTAGGCAGCGCCTGTATCTTGGAGGCCTGAGTTGCGTGATCTTAAATTTTAATTCGAAACATTTTTGCGTTAGCTTAAATTTTATATCAGGATGTTTGAAAATGGACAGGGTAGTTAATTAAATAAGGATAGCAAATTACCAAATAAAAATAAATTGAACAAAATAAAATTATTCTAAATAATATTATAGTGTGCGTGTGTGAGAGTGTGTGTGTGTGTGTGTTAGTGTGTGTGTGAGTGTGGGTGTGGTGGTGAGTTGCAGGTGTGAGTTTTGAGTGAATGACTTGCTTGTATATTTTGGTGTTAACTCACTATAACCTCTGTGTCGTTGTATGACAGGGAGAGAAGCCAACTTTTTATCATTCTTTTATACGAGTGGGTGTTAAGACCTTTAGTATTACAGCGCTTGCTTATTTTATTGTAGCTATGAGTGTGTGAGTATGAAGGGCACCGTCGGGCCAGAAGACTGTTTGCATTAGGAAGGGGGACGTGTAAGATACGTTTTGAAAGCAGGCTTTGGTAGTCACGTCTGTTTTTAGTAGATTTGTGTGCATGCAGTGCGGCACTGAGAATGTATAGTTGACGTACTCGAAGAACCGGAAATTGGTTGTATAGCAGATCTGTCGGGAACCTAAAAGGCTTTCTAAGCATCACTTTAATTACGGCTCTTTGAGCTCTTTCTATTTCAATGAATATGCTTTCAATAAATGATGATGATGACAATGATGACAAGCACTTTTGTTAAAACCTTGTACTTGTAGCTACATTCACAAGGCTGATTACTAGACAGGGTGACTGGATATACCAGCAGTAGAGTGCTACAGGCTAATGATGATGAGTCCAATCTTTAACTTCGGCAACCTCAACTTTGCGAAGATAACCGCTCTGTCTACGACACGGTAGCTCTAGAAGAAGATGGCGATGGCGTAATGAGTTAGTCCTACCTAAAGGAATCGGCTCAAATTGCAAAAGAAAGAATTTAGTACTGTACATTTTGAAGTTTTGAATTTAGATTTTTGTTTTTTTTTTTTTTGTGAGAAAAAATTTAAGACGAAAGGGGAGGCCTTTGTTCAATAGAGGGACACACTCATAATAATAATAAACCGCTGTATCGACACATAGTATAATAATCCGTGTAATAACATTAGATGCTAAGGGAGATGCGCTAAGGCAGCCCTCGAAATTAAAATTTTGTTACGTTTTTTGCAATTTGCAGGTCAGTGTCAGGTTGAATGTTAATTAAAATATGATTCGCGACTGTAACAAATATGGCTTTACAGAATTATAATCATTAAAATCAGCAATACAGATGTATTGCTAAGTTGAAATTGGCCTCAAAACTCATGATTTCATGAAAAAGTTATCCAATAGGCCAATACAAACTTTGGGAGTTGTATTGATGATTTTTATGATTATAATTCTAGAAATAAAATATTTACACGACCGCGAATCTTAATAAGATCAACATACAACCTGACAATGACCTGCAAATTGCAAAAAAACGTAAGAAAAATTGAATTTCGCAGGCTACCAAGTAAAATTGTTACTAATCCTATGAACTCTGAATTTAAGAGTTTTCTATTCTATAGTTTTAAATGTGATTGATTTAATCTGTAACTCCTACTTCAACAGATGGTTAGGCTGCAAGTGGGCAGTGGCAGTATCTTTCATAGCATACATGCCGTTCATCGCGGCTCAATTCTACCCCAAACTGTACACCCTGGTGCCGGCAGGCATGATGGTGGGATTCGGTGGAGGACCGCTGTGGTGCGCCAAGTGCACCTACTTGTCTGTGGTAATATACTTTTTGAGGAGATGGTTTCATTTGTATAGATTCCAGCCAGCATGCGTAGCGTGACCACCATTGAAACGGGTTTTGTCGATGAAAGAATAGACAAAATGACAAATTGTGATTGTGAATCTGTCAATTTGTCTATTCTTTGGTCAAAAAAACCCGTTTCTATGGTGTATTGCTACGCGTGCAGGTCGTGTTGTGTGGATGCTTTCAAAGAAAAGTCTGGGAGTTTATAGCTATGGTTGACGTTGCTATCACGCTGCATAAAAGCTATGCTAGCGTTTTTTAGACAAGTTCACAACTTACCTGCGTGGCGTTGACGAATGCCAACGCTAAATGAGAAGGGTGGCTAAGATATATACATGATTGTCGTCCTTTTTAATGTTCCAAGGAAACAAAGATATCAGTAGTTCTTTTATTAAATAAAAGTGTTTACTGGTTAATATTACGGGGTAGCATACCCAGTAGTTGGGGTGTGGAGGTCAGATAGGCAGTCGCTCCATATAAAATACTGGTATTCAACTGCATCCGGTAAGACTGGAAGCCGACCCCAACATAGTTGATAAAAGGCTAGGCTGATAATGATGACTGGTTAATAGAACGGATACCTACTTAGATTTAACCTGCCGGGTAACTGTGTAACGCACTTACAGTAGCAATGTTTTTCATTTGGACAGTTCGACAATAGTCATTGCGTTATTTACGTTTTTGAGCAGAGGAACATTTGAAGTCATTGGATAAGCAATATTCTTCAAAATCATACTGATCGTGATTTAAAGTGTGTTACGAAATTTGGGTACTGGTGACCAATTAATTATCTTGTAGATCTATAGAACAGTTTTTTAAATCAAGAGAGTAACAGGCGTTTATGAGACAAAAGCTTCAACCATGTTTGTTTCCAAAAGCAGTTTGATTATAACATATACTAGCTAACTCCTTTAAACCAGGTGCTGAATATGTATGTCAATACTTACGTTTTTATACACATAAGTTATACCTACATAATATCTTATTACAAAAATACTTTGCGTAATATTTTGTGTGCCTTCTACGCCCGTGTATGACTGCCATTCAGAATGAAGTTTGTAATTAACATAATATGCCTATTTGTACCTACGGAAGTATATCATGTATTTTTTACAATATGAAATAGCACGCTTCAAGAATATTTATGGCTTCATAAAGAATTAGAGGTCCTTTGATAAGTACTACTTGATTAGATTATTTGGTGCTACTCATGAAAGAAGCAGTCACTGCAATATTGTAATATGACATGTGTATTCTGCACAGCCTAAACAGTAAATTGTTTGAGTGTCCGGAAACTCTTTATAAGTACCCATATCCCCAAAAAACAAGTGTTATTTCAAAGTGAAGGCATCTTTTTGGTATGATTTACTTTGAATCGAATTTTTGTTGTTATATTAAACTCAACTTCAAACTTCTCTGAATAAAATGTGGTATGTGTAATAACGATGTGTGTTACAGGTAGCTGAACCGTACGCCAAGCTGTCAGGGGTGTCAGCTGAGGTGCTGGTAGTGAGGTTCTTCGGACTGTTCTTCATGTTCTACCAGATGGCACAGATCTGGGGCAACCTTATATCTTCTGCCAGTAAGTACTAATGGAGATTTGCTGAACAATAAGTTCAGGTATCATGTCAGACTGCAAAGTTTAACAGTTATTTAAGTCCTAAGCCAAGTCTGAAGTCATACGGGTGATCCTTTTGCTTTTAACCAGGCTCAAATCCACAAGACTCTGGTCTACTACTGAGAATTTCCCATGGAAAGATCTATCAACCCTGCCTGACCTGGGGATCGAACCCAAGTTTCATTTGAGACTACCAATAGAACAACGAACTAGTCGAATTACACGAATCCATTCAACATGCGCATGATTAGTCAAAAATCAACAAAACAAACATTCAACATAATCCTATCACAATACAAGGTCACAACAATTCGGAACCCACTTCCTTACAAAGACTGTCAAGTGAAAGTTAAGACAAAATTCACGACTTAACCAACCTTGCGACCAAAATAATGTAATGCTGATCAAATCAAGATAACAGTAGGAAGTAAGCTGGTATCTATATTAGGGAGTAGAATTTAGTGTTGTCTAGATTTTTTTATTGGTTAATTAGCTTCTGTGTTTGTTCTGTAATTAGTAATTTTATTCGAGGAACCGGAACCGGAACCGTAAATTCAAAAGTGCAATAGGCCAACTTTAATATATAAAATATCTTTATTCTTATTACTCATAAATATATAATTTTGCCTAATCACTTGAAATAAAGAATATTTACATTACGTAATTTTATGGCATGTGTTCTGCGATCATTAAACTCAAAAATGATGCTGACCACAAGCAAAGTGTGGTCTATGCCCAGCTGTGGGTGAAGTCGGGCTGTGGAAGATGATGATCCCTGTATCTGTGGTGAATTGAACTGTTCTTAAAGAAAACTTACAAATATTTCGCTATTTGATTTAGTTAAATTCTGAGTTGAGCTGCACTATTACTGACAAATGCGTACACTGACTGCACAGGTTCACTCAATCTGTGTAGTTCTTTCCTCAAAATACCATTTCAGACACCAATTTACATGGTCTTCACATGATCTAACTAACGTTATGTCTGGACTTTAAAAGAGAATGTGACCTCTGAGTTTGTTTCGGCCTTTCTTCTCGGAGTAGTCAGATAGGAAACGCCGACCTCATCTAGTTAAAAAAAATATGATTGACGTGTAAAAGTATTTTGAACAAATCTAATTACAGAAATAAAATCATTTATAATTTAGTATACATTTTTCAGTTCTATCCTCCACCTTGGGTGATTCACCGAAACTTTCGAACGAGACCACTCCTAGCGTTGCTGCTCTCTTCAGTAACGTAACCAGTGCACCTACCGTGGACGTTGGAGCTACTTGCGGAGTCAACTTCTGCAGCGCCAGTGCTTCTCATGTAAGCGTCTCTTGTAACCTTTATGATAATGTTATATATTATGTGTTGTTATATGTTATGTTTTTAGGTATTTATTTACCAAAGACTTAGCTTATGTAACATCAGTGTTGTTTCAATATGGGAGGGGTGGTTATTACAGATGAGTAAGAGCCCAAACTAGGAAAACCCTGTATCTTGAAGTACAGTGTTCTTAAGTTGGATTGACATCTTTTACAAAATGTTTATAATTGCGTTATAATATTCTGATGTTAACGAAATGATGAAGCAATCGTTAGCGACGACAACCGACTTTTAATGATTTTATAATGAAGATCACGTATAAACGAGTAGCATTAATGATTTGGAAAAAATATATGTTAAATTAGAGTATTTCCTTAATAACTTTAGATACGAATACTTTAGATTATGTTTATATTACATAGTGAAATTAATTTGTAAAGTTATGTCAAACGCGGATAAAAAATTGAGAATCACGCAAAATCTAGTATTTTTCTGAAACCTTCACCATTTTAAAGATAATTTTATCTTGTAAATCTTGTAGTATACGTGTTTTATTAAAATACCTTTTGTTGTATGTAAAATAATAAAGTAATAATGCGTCAAATTTGGGACAGCGCTCCTTGATGGGCGAGTCCTATTACTGGCTGGACGTACGACGCGTTGCGTCAGCTCAGTACAGAACACGCAAGCTAACCACTCAAGGTCACTGGTATATATCTGCGTCTCAATATTGAACTTAGGAATCAAAGTCGACAAGTTGGTTAAATTTTCCTTATTTGTCATGTTTATCATGATTTTAATCATCCCCTCTTTGGTGTGATAACATCCAGTTTAAGTGGATAGATGCGCAAAATAGGTACACGAAGCTACTGAAATTAGGTTATCACTACTGCAACCTGATCTATCCAAGTCCTGTCCTGGTCTATGCACGCTAATACAAATTGGGTAATCAGTGGTTCTTTCCGATGTTGTTTCCAGGGCAACTCGAACTTGGAGCCTCCGTCAGAGCTTAAGATCCAGGTGATAGCGGGCGTGTACCTCGCGTGTATGGCCGCTGCCGTTCTTCTGGTGTCTGTCGGAGTCGACTCACTTACCAGGTTGATATTACGTTACCATGATCATTCACCATATTGTTAAGATTTCACAGCTGGCTAACTTCACACTTGACACAATAATAAACAAGGCACTATGGAATGAAAGGGATCGTAATTACTTTTTTTTTGGTAGCAAACGGTATTAAACAGCTATATGAACTCTATTCATAACTGTTTAATACAGACTGTTACATTAGCAATATTCGTTCGAATCCGGAACGAGTGATGGCAGACAACTAAAGTTGTAGATATAGCTCACAGAATAAGCAAGCTGAAGTGGCAATGGGCCGGCCATATTAGCCGTAGAACAGATGACCGTTGGGGTAGACGTGTTCTTGAGTAGGGACCGCGAATCGGCAAACGTAAGGCAGGACGCCTTCAGGTTAGGTGGAGCGACGATCTTCGCAGGGTGGCTGGTAGCGGCTGGATGAGAGTTGCCGAGAATCGAGCTGACTGGCGTGCAATAGGAGAGGCCTATGTCCAGTAGTGGACTGCTATAGGCCGATGATGACACAGCCACATTGAATACTGCTCAATCATTTAGTATCCTACTTACCAAAACAATATTTAACGCCTAGAAAGTATACAAAAGAGGTTTGATAGGAGGCTCTCGGCAATAGCTGGTGTTCAACGCACTCCAGAGATCCATTTCCATGTTCCCAATTCAAACTCAAACTCAAAGCATTTATTTCAAATAAACCAATTACAGGCACTTTTGAATTGTCAACGGGTCGGTCTGTCAGAAAGATGAAGCTAGATGCCCATTCCAAAGCGTAGTAGGTACCTATGGAGAAGAACGGGCAAGAAACTCCACGGACACTCTTTTAAATCATAATTATGGTTACAAAATATTGGTTACATCATTCATGTTGAAGTTATACATGTGAGAACGATGCAAAACGTTAAAAGCATCCGTAATAAAAATAAAATTCAAAAATTAAATAAAATTAAAATAAGCCGTGGTAGCTAAGAGATGACCAGTCCCAACTGACGGCGCCCGTTCACGAACATGACGCATGGATTAGCACCATTCAGCTCAACCATTTTGAAGGGAGCTAAATGATCCAACACACGCGCCACCGTCAGCGAGACATTAGAGTGAGCATGACATACTCTCAGCCGCCAAGGCACATTCAAGTCAATGAAAGACATACTCAATAGTATACAGTTCATCAATTCAAAACAAGATTATTAAGAATCTCCTTACTATTCCCAGGTACACAGCAGGCCGTAACACAGCCTGTCAAGGCAAGTCCGGAGTCCGCCTGTTAGCAGTTACTCTTCGACAACTACGTCACAAGTACCAGCTGCTGCTGTTACCAGTCATTGGATACATTGGTGCTGAACAGGCTTTCATGGCTGCTGACTTTACTCAGGTGAGATTTGTGAAAAATCTTTTACAGAGAATTTAAAGAACTCATTTATGATGTTTATTATTTTAGGTAAAAGTAAAGCCACTTCTAATAATCTTTTTCTTTAGGTATCCTTGGTTAAACGTATTAAACCGGTCTTAAAATGGCAGCGCCTATCAGCTCCGGGTCTAGGGGGGGCCGAGCCCCGCGCCCCGGGCGCCAGCCTCAGGGGCGCCACATTCAAACGTAGCAGACAAGTGCACCATCCAGCACACCGCAACTTTGCAATAAATGAGACATCACATTAATCTTTCTATTTCTTTCTTTTTTATAACATATTTGGCGCCCCTGTTGGATTGGCGCATTATTTGATAAAATGCGATTAATATGTTACTGTCAACATGTTCATTTCGAGAATGTCACGGGCTACCTTTGCGCACCCCCCATAAAGGATTGAAGGGGGGCGCCAGAGGGCAGTTTATGTCCCGCCTCAAAAAAAACTAGATCCGGGCCTAGCGCCTATTTTAATGGGTGTTTTTTTTTTGTGTGCCTGCCATATTACTGAGAGCAAGGCTTCGTTATTGCCTTTTGATTTCCTTGTAGCAATCCCTCTATTTAAAATATGCTATTGCTTCTTCATCACGCGTTTGTAAGTTTACCTTAATGTGTATTTGGGTGTTTTCTCGTGGACCTACTTTTTTGTCCTACCAGTAGGTCCACGAGGGTATGTTATTTCCGTTGGTCCTACTGAAGTGTTGAAACCAACATGAACCTCCTGTATAAAGAAATTAGTCTAGGTGTGGGGGTTTAAAGGTCATCACTCACACAGCACCGCTCCGAAACAGCAAATAACTTGCCATTCATGGTAGGATTTTAAATCATATCATGCATAAGCGGGCGGGCACGAAATCAGCGGGGAGTAGCGATGGCCGAGCACTACCACTTGCGTTTCTTCGCCGGGGAGCGGGCTGCTCGCTTGAAGCGCGCGGTCGTCGCGACGTGTGACGACTGGTGAGCAGCGCGCTGCCCGCCAGCTGTCCATTATTTATTTTTATATTTTATTTATTTTTAATGCGTTTGATTTAAAATCCTACCTTGAATGGCAAGTTATTTGTTGTTTCGGAGCGGTGCTGTGTGAGTGATGACCTTTAAACCACACCTAGTCTAATTTCTTTATACAGGAGGTTCATGTTGGTTTCAACACTTCAGTAGGACCAACGGAAATAATATACCCTCGTGGACCTACTGGTAGGACAAAAAAGTAGGTCCACGAGAAAACACCCGTGTATTTCAATCTGCTGATGGCGCTGTTTTTCGAGAGTACCTATGTATCATCACCTGCCTAGCCTTTTCCCAACTATTTTGAGGTCGGCTTCCAGTCTAACCGGATGCAGCTATGTATATATGTCTATTTATTTTGCACACTCTGTAGCCTTAAGGGCTTGATAGATTTTATCAGATTTTAACATATGAGTTGTCGTTAGATTCATCTTAATTGTAGGAGTGACATAGTCTATATAATATTAATATATTGCATCTGCATAAATAAACAAACAAAAAAAGGAGGGGAAGGTAAAAAAAAACTCTTATATCTGAATAATGAATATTAGATGTTCTTGAGTATATTCATATTACTGCTTTTCAGTCACTTATAACTATATTATTTTCCCCAGGCGTTCATCGGCTGTGCATACGGCATCAGTAATATCGGATACGTCATGATCTGCTTCGGAGTGTTCAACGCGTTGGCGGCTCCTATAGCAGGAGCACTCGTCAAGGTCACCGGGAGGTTCCCTGTCATGGTCACTGCGTTGGTAAGAGAGTCAGACATAATTAGAATGATCAACTTGTCATTGTACCCGTAGAGTAAGAGTGCGTAATACACAATCAATCAGAACCTGAATGGTTTTGAAACAGATTGCTAATCCATTACTTCATACGTTCGAAAAATTATTCTGCTCAGCAACGTAAATAACGCAATGAATGTTGTTGAACTGTCAAAATGAAATATTCGTCGTAATCGTTTACGAAAATATGTTACGGAATTAGATAGCTGGAGATCAAAGGCGTGATTTTCAAATTGACTTATTGTAGCAGTTTATTGTTATTCTTCTTTTCATTAAGGCGACGATAACAGAATTTTAATGATTTTATACTGAAGATCACGTCTAAACGAGTAGTGTGTAGTATTTGGAAAAAATATATATTAAATTAAAGTATATTCTTATTAACTTAATATACGGTTTATATTACATAGTGAAATTAATTTATATAGTCTAACGCGGAGTAAGAAACGGAGAATCGCGCAAAATCTATCAAGCGTATTTTTATGAAACCTTCAGCATTTTAAAGATTATTTATTTATTAATCTTTAGCTATACATGTTTTATTAAAATACCTTTTGTTTTATGTATAATAAATTAATAATGCGTCTTATTTGGGACAGCGCTCCTTGATGGGCGAGTCCTATTACTGGCTGGACGTACGACGCGTTGTATGAGCTCAGTATAGAACACGCAAGCTAATCACTCAAGGTCACTGGCATATGTCTGCGTCTTAACAAAGTTACACTAGATTATTAGGCCATGCCTAGGTAAAGCAGAAAGTTAGCTGGCCTAACAACCCAAGATGCGCCGAGAACGAGACAAAATAGAAGCTTTTTTGTTGTTTCGTCTCTCAATGGGCGCTTAGTGTCCCTCAAAGTGATAAAAAGTTAAGACCGAGGTTACCTGGAAGATATCACAGAAAGGGCCGCCCATTGTATATTTTGTAGTGTTTAATCTAAATAGATTAAACACAGAAAAATACATTACAAAGAAAATTAACCGCCTCTGGGGTCTAGTGGTTAGACCACCTGTCTCTGACCCAGAGGTCCCGGGTTCGATACCCAGTGGGGGAAAAAATTTCTGCTCAGTTTGGTTGGTGGTAGAGCTTGTTCTAAGCCCACCTGGCTAGCTACCACCATCTTATCTAAGTCTGTCGCCATAACAACAATGTTAACAGCATTGTTGTGTTTCGGCAGTCAAAAGTAAGATAGCCAGTTCCTCTGTGGTTGAGGATTCCGGGTGAAGCTCACTTCCACCTTCCGCCTGATCATCACTTACCATCAGGTGAGATGCAGGCCAAGAAATTCCCGTTGTGGTAAAAAAACCTTTGTAATGTTTTTATCTGGTGTACAATAAAGTATATGTCGGAAATACGGCAATGATTTGACTAATCAGAGCGCCAGCGCTGCCTAGCGGCGCTCAACACAGTCTACAGCATAACGCTCGGACCAGCCGGAGCTAAGCAGAGTTCATCGGTGGCGGTCAAGCAGTGATGAACACGTTTAGAAACTGTCGCGCATTTCGAATAGTTGCGTCGTGTACTTACAGTGTGTGAATTGCTAGTGTTATTAATTTCATAGTACATTATAATTTGATCTGAACTGCACTAACCAACACTACCCACAGTACGCCCCCAATAGTTAAAATATGGCTGATAATAACGACAGAGACACATACCCTTCTCCGTTATATATAAATATAAAATTAAATAAATATTGTAATTCTTGAATGCATTTTAAGTACTATAATTACTTCAGAATAAACAAATTGAGTTCTCAATAACACGGCTTTGTAATGTGTTTTGGTAAAAATTATTTAAAAACCGAATTGCTATGTACCTCAATTCTATTATTTTTGTAAATTTTTACATTCATAAGTGCCTTTCAAGGGCCTATTTGAAATAAATGAAATGACTTTGACCTCTTCTATTCTTCCAGTTACTCAACCTGTGCCTCCTGTCGGCCCTGCTGTCCTGGCGCCCGGACCCCACGCAGTGGATCGTGTTCTACGCATTAGCAGCTATCTGGGGCACCGCTGATGCTGTGTGGCTGGTGCAAGTCAACGGTCGGTATCTTTGACAAGTTTTAAGGTACCATCAAAGAAGTTCATAACTAACCAGTTTCAAAACAAAATCCCGTGAACACGATGACCACATCTGTTACCGGCCCGGTTCTATAGCCGCCGAGCGCTGCAAGTAAGAATAGTCCTTACGGTGGTACCATTCCGTACTCGACCGCAGGAGTCGACTGCAGGCGACGTGACACCGCGACACGACAGGTTTCTATGAATTTCTATGAAATACCTTCCGTAGCTAGCGACACGTCGTTGGCTGTTTCAGGCGAGTGACAGGCGACACGTGCAGCCCGACCGCAGACCAAAAAGTTTCGCACTGTAATCCGGCACTTTTGTATTAAACCTGTGATACAGATTAGGAGACGGATATCTATGGTAGGAGAGCTAAGTTAGAAAACGCTGGACTATTGGACGTGTCGGATTAGTGAGAGCTTACTGTAATCTAATTCCCCTAAAATGATGGAAATTAGATTGTTTTCAGAGACAAAGGTGTCTTTTTTGTGGCGGTAAACACTGGCGAGCCTCATTTCTGCTCGCCCTGCCCTTCCCCCAAACCAGAAGTATTAATTTACAAAGCCATCTTCATTTATGTCTCTTGGTCTACTTCCAGCACTATCAGGCATCCTGTTCCCCGGTAACGAGGAGGCCGCGTACTCCAACTTCCGGCTGTGGGAGGCCACCGGCAGTGTACTGTCCTACGCTACTGCTCCGTACTTGTGTGTCAGGACTAGGTGAGACTTATGATATGCAGTGAAAAAGCATTTTAGAGGCATGAGGAACAGGGTGTTCACTCATCCTCATTAGAAAAGCGAGGATCCGTCGACCAGACGGGTGTTGTGTCTGGCGGGTAACTGCCCGACGATTGATGTGGGATAGTCTTATATATGTCGTTCGCACGGTAAACTCTAATTGCGCGATGCAGGATTTTGTGTGACGTCAGGTCTTTGATGCGTAGTTCGCATGTGGCGATGTAGATGTTGCCACAGCATGTAGAGTAGATATCTGGTGGAATGGAGGCCAACAGTAGTCAAGGAGCATCAAGACCGATGGCAAATTAGACGACAAAATGTTTTAAGCTTGGGTTTTCTAACCCAAGCTCCTTATCCGGCAAAAGGAAATCCGGGAGAATCCTTATGCGGCATAAGTCTTCTTTTTATCCCTCACTTTTTTCATTTCATTGCAGTGCAGGGCACAAGTTATTATGTTATGATAAACAACGGAATTAAAAAAAAATCTGGATTGCCCATAACAGCTTCAACTCTAAAAAGCGAAAACGCAAGTAATAACCAGCTAAAAGTGAATCAGGATTTTAATAATTTCAGTTCGTTTTTAATCCGCTTGATGACTCATCTTTCCTACAAAGTTTTTGCTATTCGCGTGTAATTAAATTTGCTTTTGTAGGAAACGATAAGAATAATCTTCCCTCCAAATCCACATAAACATGATTTTACAGTTTATACTATATCTTTTTCAGGTTATACTTCCTCTTCGGATTCCTCATAGTTGGCTTCATAGGCTACAGCATCATCGAGCTGATGGAGTACAAAGTGAAGAAGGCGCATCATCTCGAGAGGAACTTCGAGCTCGTCAACAAGAAGTCCGAAAATGAGTCGTTACGGAAGACCAGGGATACTGATAGCGATTACTAGATATATATCCGAATTTGTTATGCTTAAACTTAGCTAAGTTAACAAAAACTTATTGGTTAAGTGGTCGCAAGAACATGAGGGCCTGGGTTCAATTTCCAGGGCAAAGTATTATTGGGTTTTTCTATCAGGAAATTCTTAGTAACAGCCCAGAATCTGCATTTGCGCCCGGTTGAGGCAAGCCTATTGCTTGAATCAGCGTTATGTGAGGCGAGCACTTTTAGATTTTCCAAATATTTGGTTTTTCCATGGTATAATAATATACTTCGCCAGGTATAGCATTCCGAGACACAGTGGTCACGTGGTCAACACAAGTCTACGTCATCACATCTGTGTTACCAGAAGTTTGTAATAATAACTCCCCAACCACCTTTATTATCGGTGTGAATTGGATAAAACAATGAGGTTTTAACTAACAATTACGTTGGTTTATGTTTAAATTGAATTTTTTCGTTTGTTTAGAAAAACGTAACGACAATTCAAATGCTTTGTACATATTTTTAACAGAATGGTGACTGAAAATCTTTCATTAATTCGTGTTTTGTTGCAATAAAGTGGCAACTGGATAGTGACGTAAGCATGTGTCACTCTCGGAATGACAGACCTTGTTTTATTAGACCATGGGTTTTTCTATCTGGAATTTCTCAGTAGCAGCTCGGAGCTGGGTTTCTGCCCAGTTGAATAGGCTCGCCCCCTATTAGATGGGAATTAGGCATAACTGGCGTAATTAGGACCTCTGCCAAACCTTTCGAGGATTACAGTCATGGTGATATGTTACGTATCGTATGCTATAATTAGGTAAGTGTACAAAATATGAGCAAATCAAACAACACACGAAAAAAGGATTTTATAAGTTTTGTATATTTTTTGTTTTTTAAATTCTATTTGTTGCTAAAACATGAGTGAGTTGAGTCTTGAGTCCCCTAACCATTCCATTCCAAAACGTAAAAGTGTATCTTTATACTTTATTTAAGTATAGTTTTAAGCGAACGACTTTAATTTTAATAGGTGTTTATTATGTTCCATAAACAAATTTTGGAAGATTTTGTTATGTAATTGTGAGAAAGCTGAGAATAATTGAAATGTAATTATGTTTGTGATTATAAAAGAGCTTTCGTGGCAAACCAGTCACAGTACATGTTAATTGAGTCATCCCTTTAGCGTTCACAAAAATATTTTATTTTATTTTATTTTATTTTATTAATTTTAGGAAAACTTACAGCTAATACATTTGAATATCTAGTACAATGTGTAAACGATGGCCAATTACAAGCTTCCACTAACAATTAGTGTGAGTAACATTAACAAATACGCGTAAACAGCGACGTAAGAGAGATACGCAAATGAATTATCTCATGCTAACAAAAAAAAAAAAAAAAAAAAAAATACAGTAACACTGAGAGAAAAAATAAAAAATAATGGTTATACATCGAAAAAACAATTGTTCAAACTTTTCTTTACTTCCTTAACGCTACTAGTAAAAAAATCTAAATCATTCTCGACATCCTGACACACCATGTTAAAAGTACGACAAGCTCTTATATGGTGCATTTCGCTTTTGTATTTTCATGAAATAATAGTAGTTTATGCAACTGTTGCATAATGAGGGTCAAGGTTGCCTGGAAGAGATCAATAAGGCCGCCCATTGTATGTTTTGTAGTGTTAAATTTATTATTTACTATGTATTTTCTGGTGTACAATAAAGTATATATAAATGAGGGGTAATCCACTCGTGTGATCCTTGTAAAAACTTCGCCTATGGCTCGGTTTTTAAACGCACACTCGTATTGTAATACCTAGATAGGTGCAGTTTCATACACTACTTTATCTACTCTCATTGTTTCATTGGGATTGAACACTCTAAATAAAAGATCAAAGTTAAAGATCAAGAATTAAAAAAATCCCACAAAATTCAGTACAACTTTACGTATGACTGGCGCCTGCACCCAGCGCATCGATAGCTGAGGAGAAATGTGCGTTTTTTTTTTTAAGTTTTTCTTAATAATAGAACAAATACAGTTGTGACATATTTTGTTAATTCATATTTTTTACTGACCCGAATCAATTGCTTTAATAAACGTTGATATTTTTGTTTCGAGATTCGATCAGTGTTGTTTTATTTACAAAATATAATACCAATAATTTACCCTAACTGGATGTAGTTTTCATTTTCATTACTTAAAATATTTTTGGTTTTAAAAATGCGAAAATTTCGAACTCGAGATCTCGTCAGATGGCCGGGCGAGAACTCGAATGAGATGGTTGGATCTAAAATAAGCCTAGCGACTTATCAAACATATTTCGATGTAGTTTTACTAACTTTTGAATAAAACATGGCAGCATCAATATTTAGGGTATCATATCGTATATGTTAGTGTATGTGAGTTTCTATGTTTGTAAACGCACCCACGATACAAGAATAAATTCTCAGTGTGGGGCAACGTTTTTCAAAAAACCTGCTTGGCTTTACCGATATTATTGAATAATATAATTAATAATAAATAAAACGCCTGCATGAAATGTAGCTGCAACTGCTGTACTTGAAGTATTTTTGCCCTTTAAAATATTCAGGCGTAGAAAAAGTAAAAAATTAAAAATTAATTTTGAAAGAAACTACTAAGATCTTCGTCACCCACAGATTTTTTGAGGTACTAAATACTGGTTTGCTCAGAATGATGTTATTCGTTGTAGTTTTGGAGTACAGGCATGGTCTCGTCATTATGACACACCATAATGACGGGAGCAATGTCACCATGAAATTCCGTTTATGCCGTGTGAGGAACAAACATTTTCAGGACAGGTATAAAATAGTACTAAATGGGTACTTAATGGTAGAATCTTTCAATTACAAGGGTTATTGATGGTATTGCATTTTAGTTGGCCGACTCTCATTACATAATGTATAATTGGGTTCCGTTTCACGCTTTTTGAGTACCGAGAATATGGCATCGTGCATGAAGCTATGGAAAGCCTGAAAGCCTTCGAGTATTCCATTAACGCCAGGTGTAGCGGTAAATTGAGCTCTTATACCCTTTTTAATCAACGCGCAAAGTTATGACAAAATTAAACCTCAAATCTGAAGCTAATACTCGTAACTTTACTTCCGTGGTTATTAACAAAGGGTGTTCCAGCTGTTGCTGCTGTGCATAGGCTTCGAAAATGGTGGACTTTAGGCCTGGTATTAAATGTATTTTATTTTCTGAAAGAATCTGAAATGACTATATAGTCTATATAACGATATTTTCAAAACTCGCGGCGCTGACGGCGCGATGAGCTCAGGCTGGCGCAGCGACATGGCGCTACAGTATGTCCCGCCGTGCGCCACCTAGCGGCGGCGGGGCCGTAACAAAGGGGTTGAGGTTCTGAATTAAATGTGTTTGTCTGGTCTTTGTTTGTCTAGAGGTAGACAAAGTAGAATAAGTAATTCAATTACATTTGAAAGGAAACCATCATCTCCCTAGCCTTTTCCCAACTATGTTGGGGTCGGCTTCCAGTCTAACCGAATGCAGCTGAATACCAGTATTTTACATGGAGCGACTGCCTATCTGACCTCCACAACCCAGTTACTGGGTAACACGATACCCCTTGGTAAGACTGGTTGTCAGACTTTCGGGCTTCTGACGACCCTTAACAACTGTTAAAGATCTACAAATATTACAGCCGGACCAACGGCTTGACGTACTTTTCGAGGCACGGAGGGGTCTTTGTATGTAAATATGGTCACCCATCCACGGACGGTACCGTTTTTGAAAGGAAACCTTATCATATAAATAAAACAATAAAAATAGTTTCATTAAATTGTCGCTTTTATTTCTCTTCACATAAATACTTAAAGGGTTGGATCAAACTCGACCGGCTAAACAAGCTAAATCATTAACTAAGTACAAATGTTCGCAAGGAAACTAACAAAGTGACTAAAACCTTGTTATACACAATAATTATACATTAAAAATAACAATAACCAAAGTCTTGTAGATAACAAGTCGCAAATTACAAAAATTATTATCAAATCATAAAAAGTCACGAAGATTTTCTTCAGTTCAACTTTTAGTCCGGACTTGTAAATCCCATATTGTTATTTTTATACAAGTACTTAACACAGAATATCTATAGGTACAAATTTACACACTCTATATGCTCAGTAAGTCACTGGTCCATTACAACGTTAGCTACGTAATAAAAGCTGTGATCAAATATATAAAGTTCTAATAAAATAATCACTTATCAACAATAATTCGTCAAGTAATCTATAGAAAACTATTAATTATTATCATTGTATTATTATCGTCCAATTTAAAGCGTACAACCGTAATACTTTTCTGAAAGTGTTATGATTATTATAATTATTGTAATATATTCTAATTTTAAGGAAGACCGTTTAAGGCACAGTTTTTAAATCTACGTACCGAAAGAGCACCTTAAGTTTTTGATGATATGTTGGCTATAATACGATTAAAAGGTCACTGGTGATTTTCGATTCCTAACGAAGAACATTATTTATTTGGGCTTGCGGACACAACAACTTTGCCTCCCAAAAGAAAACTGGGATTCAAATACGACTATAGAGGTTCCCTTTGTGTAAAGACATTATAATATAATGTATTTTCTTAAATTTCTCCAAAATGGACATTGTAATGTCTTTTCTTTAAATTTTCCAAAATGGAGTGTGTAGGCAACATCACTGGGTATTTCAACGATATTTTTTGTAAAGGCAAAGTTATCAGGTTCCAAATCAATTTTTTTTTTTTAAAGTATCTTAAAAAGTTTTCGCCAAGAATAGAGCAAGTTGTAATTAAAAACACAAGATATATTATAACCACATTTGAGCTATATAAATGTGCATCCAACATCCCCAGTAACCCGCTTTACCTACTAAATAAGTATATTGTTTATTTAACCATTCTATTTTGGCAATTAAGGAGATTACCACAGGAAAACCACGTATTTTTTTTACAATATCTGTAGGAATTACCTTCTAGATCTATTTTAAACGACGTTTGTGATCGTAACTGAAAAGGTAAGGTAAAGGAACGATAAAATTTAAGTAAAGGAGCAAATGATACGAGAAAATGATAATGAGAAAAGCTGTATGAAGATAAGGTACTATTTTCAATTAAAATATCCTGAATAACTTTCAGGGCAAAAGTTTTTTTTCATATTGAAAAGGAACCATTGTCGTGCAAGGCAAAAAAAAGGCTCCGTTTTTTAAGAAATGATCCAGATATTAATGAATATCTCTCGAACCAGTTACGTCACAATGAACTGCAGTCGTTTCAACATTTATTTACATAATTCTCCACATTACAGAAAAATATAATTACAAAGAAAATATTATGCTCACTGAGAAGTTAAGATTTTATACAACTAACTAAACATTTTAAACTACAATACATATTGTAGAACGGTATTACTGAGCTTTCTTCAGGTGTGGTGTAAATAAATGCTATCATAAATCCACGTATACATAACTATACATCTATACAACTATTGTATTTATATACATACCGTTTATAACTTTGTGACCCTGTAGACGTGTAGCCTCGATTATTTAAGCAATATTTAAGCAATATTTTTCACAAAACGGCCTTTATATACAATATATTTAAGTTAAACAGGGTCTTAGCACCGAAATAATTTCGTTGTTAACAAAATATTTTTGTATGCAAGTTCGATTCGGGGCGGATATAACATTTTGAAGGTGACCCCATATTTTATACTTCAATTATTAATTAACATACAAAAATATTTATTACGCAAGTATTACATTTAAAACATTTGGACGGCAACTCGTTTACTATATACAAAACAAAAAACTTATGAAACTAAAAGTAAATCTAAAGCGTCTTATAATAACTAAATGCAAAATCTATGAACAGGAAGACTGTACGAATGCAGGCAGATGACTATATTTAAACTAGTATTATTATGATTGTTAAAATTGTTTCGAAATGTGTCAAATGAAAATCAGGAGCCGAGTATAAATCTTATACAACTCTAGCGACCCTATTGAATGGTTCCAGATGTCATTACGTCTTAGATGTATGTATCTTAATACAGCTTTTTATTTCCACAGCAAATATGAACAACATAACAATTGAAAATAGGTGTATAAAAACACAAAAATTCTCATCTGAAACACGTAATTCAAGATCGAATTTTAAAACAAAGTCTTCTACATTTTCTATGAAAATAAAAAGCGGTTGTGCAGGAACGATACGATTTAAAAATACTACTTTACGTCCGGAGACCTAACTGGGGCTGGTCGTGTTGCTCCGGGGCTCCGATTTGAGCGCGGCGCCGTTCATCCTGGGCGCTATAGCCAGGTTGCTCGAGTTGGCCTGACATTGAGAGCAGGGCTCGAGCCGCCTCGCTAGGACGGCTCGAAGTTTTAGAGCCGGTCCTAGCTTCATCTGCAGCATCCCTGTTAGGTGGTCTTCTGTGAGAAGGGGTAGGCCGGAGCCGTCGATTCGCTGCTCGCGGAAATTCTGTAAAAGAGAGCTTGGTGTTATTTGACAGTTAAAAAGTTTAGAGAAATGTATATTATCTGTAAAAATTATTAGTTGACAGATAATAAAGTTACACTGAAGTTTCATTCAGCAGATCGCGTTAAGTATCATTAGTTCTCATTTAACAGTCTATTTCAAAAACTAATCTTACACTTATTACAAAATTACTCAAGGTAAGTAAAGTTAAAAATATTTAGATCTAAAAATTATGAAGTTTTCGATCCAAATAATTTGAAGATTACAAGGTTTTAACAGTGTATTAGACATCAACGCGTTGCAGCCCGAGGTGCACCTGTCTCGAGCATTGTTGACGACTACGAAACGTCTTGATATTTTATTACTTTTCGTGGATTACTTTTCATTATAATAATTAGGTACTGAGATTTATACAGATGACATGTAGGTACTATTCTACATACGGGTAATTATTAATATTGTGCACGTTAACATTAATTACCTATCTCAGAACTGTGTTCTTGAACTACAAATGTGAAGTGTGCTACTCCATTACCCTAATTATAGTGCAGTACCGACGTATTCATATCTCATCAGAAGCATCTGAGTTAATGAGTCTTAGCCGGATAAACTTAATTTATATCGGATGCCGTGCTATATATAACTGTTGAGAGATATCCATAAAAATATGGTGTTTTCTTTAAATAATGGTTTTGCGATCATTTTATTATAGTAAATTAATGGAAAGCATCAAGAAGGCTAGCAGACAGGTCGCGGCGCGTCCAGCGACCTGTCATCTCCGCGGGAACGTTGACAAAAACCGCGCCGCCTACGTGACGTCCTGTGCTCCCGCGCCCCGCACCCCCCGCGCCTCACCCTCCACCTCACCGCTCACCGCGCGCTCGACCACTTTTTACTGCGCGACATTTGCCCGGAGTTCGATCCGTGTCATCCGACTTATTTCTTTTTTAAATTGCGCCGACGTTCGATTATTTTATTTTTTAATTTTATAAGGCTTCGACCGGCCGGCGAGCGGTAAAAAGCGATAGCGTATAAAAAAGTCTATGAATAATTAAAGTGAGATAGCTACTGGCTAGATGATGGGAACGTAGCGGCGACAGGTCGGCGGCTCGGCTGAGGGACAGGTCAATTTGCGGCGCTCGTTTTGTTCCTTTTGAGATTGCTATTAGCGTTATCCCGGGCTTGGGAGCAAATTTACTTTTATGCAAATGTGAAGCCATTCCGCCGGCGAGCGAGATTAGAAAACTTACGTTCTAATGTATTGAAATTAAATAAAGTGGAACGAAAGACGGAGCATTGGGACGTTCGGTGCGAGTGGTTTGGGGGCATGTTTATGTTTAATGGGGTTTATGGAGCCACGGAATCGGAGCGGGACCCTAATGTGTGCCCCGGGGTCACGAGTGACCCCAACCGTTCAAATGAAGCGGAATGATATTTGAGAAAATTGTTTAATTGTGGCTCAAATTACTGGTTCGGGGAAGCGAGCCAGACCTCTCTCGGCTTTGACCTTTTTATCTGGACGGTTGAAAGTCAAAGGGAGAGTCTATGGTGGTTTTTTGTGGAGATATATTACCATAGGAGACGTAGGTCTGAAATTATATTGGTAAGAGGTAAAGTGTGGATGAATGTTGTAAAGAACGAAGATTGGTATTTTAATATTGAGATTTATAATTAAAGTAAATGTTTTCAGCTGCGGTAATGTTTTTACTGCTTTATTAGTAAGTAAATTAGTAGATAAGGAAGTTTACAACATACGATCAATTTCATAAGTATAGGTTGTTCGATATAATTAGATTTACATCCATACAATAGCATATTGCTGACACGTCGTCGTTTTAATGCAATGATGTTAGAATAAAATAAAGGCCTCTGGACTAATATATCAATAGTCAACTTTAAATTAAATTTATAATTCGAGGAGCTCGTGGTCAAGTAATAACAGCCGCACGGGCCGATCCATCCGGTTAAGCTACTTTTGCCGGGGTGGGTCTGTGGATGGGTGACCATCTTTACATACCGAAACTCCTCCGTGCCTCGGAAAGCACGTTAAGCCGTTAGTCCCGGCTGTCATTCGTGGGTCTTTGACAGTCGTTACGGGTCGTCAGAAGCCCGAAAGTCTGACAACCAGCCAAGGGGTATCGTATTACCCAGTTACTGGGTTGTGGTGGTCAGATAGGCAGTTGCTCCATATGAAATACTGGTATTCAGTTGTATCCGGTTAGGCTGGAAGCCTAACCAACATAGTTGGGAAAAGGCAAGGCAGATTAAAATTAAATTGTTAATTTTGATACCAGTTCATTTTAAAGTTAGTACCTACAATAATCTAGGAAATACATAACTTAATGCTTAAAAAAAAGTCACAGATTTTTAAAATGTCTGTTATTATTTTTTCTAAAGAGACAACTTTGCCTTAATTAAAAAATCGTTTCAAAATCGAAGCACACAAATCAACTAACCCTTTTCATAAAAAAACATAATTTAGTATTACATTTTGACGAGGACAGCTGGCTTCGATATAAATTGGTTATTATCACGTAAGGCTGCGCCTGCGCTTGTTTTGTGCGCACTGTGGGAGCCTGTGGGTAACTAACGTCGAGCCTACGTTATTACGCGCCCTGTGCACTTAACAGGTTGTGCAGGGTTGTTGGGTACAGGGTACAGACTCAAATGGTTTAGGTATATCTTGGCACGACACTATGGTAGAAATTGTTTAGTGAATGTATGTTTTTTGGTATCATCTGGGAAAAGAGAGCGATTTAACTTTTGTTAAGTTCAGACATTTACTTTTTGACCTAAAGTTTCAAGATAATAAAAAAAAATCAGTTTACTCTACGGTATGAATAGATCAAAAAGATATAAATACACACTGCATCCAACAAAAAAAGGATATTTAAACTTTATTTAAAGTGCACTTTTATAGCAACATTCCCTTCCATCTCCATATAATTACAACCAGTTACGGACAAAAACAAACGCGTATACTTAGCAGCCCTATTTTGCAGATACTGCGTATCGCCCGCGGCCATGAACCGCAGCGCGCGCGCAGCAGCCGCGTCCCGAACAGGTTGCAGGGGAGCAAAAAAGGTTAAAGTATGTTCCCCTGAGGTCGAGCGGGGGGCGGCGGGCGGGGGGGGCGGAGGGGCTAATGACAGGGGCGGCGCGGCGCCCGCGGCCGCTACCGCGCGCAAATTGATGCCTGCGCCCTCTGCCAAACCTTTGCTCCCGGCTAGTGATGCGCCGCCACGATAAATTGTGACAAGCACGTTCTCGCCAGAATTATACCGACGTTTATCGACCGGGCGATCCGAGCGCAAGTTATTGAAGTGCTGTTTGTTGCTCAGTTAATTTTACAAGTGAATATTTTATGGTAAATAGCAATCAGTGGTTTGAATTTTAAATTGCTGACATCTAGTTTGCAGCGTAATTTACAGCAAAAATAAAAGGTACTCATAAAACTATGAAATAAACAGAAAATAGCTTTGAGAGCAGAAAAACAATTTACCTAAGCTCAAATCCTAGACATATAATTATCACAGGTAGCGCACACCAGTAATTTAATCAACACACCATAATTAAGTTCAAAAACAGGTTGCAACAATTAAACAAATGTTACAAAGAACAATACGTAACACGCAATTGTACAATGTAATAACACATTATCGACATCGGGTATCGAACGATAACATCACTATTCGGAGGCCGGCTATAAAGATTGCTATTAAGTTTAAAGCATGGAACGCACAGGCTTCGGTTAGGGCTGGCACACATAGTTAGAGAGTAAATATAGCACGTAGTAAAATGTGTTGGGAAAACAATGGGAGGGCGGAATTAGACTGAAAAGTGGTGGGTTTGGCGTTATGGGGATGGATATGGTTGGTATGGTTATGGGGTTTAGATGGGAATTTCGTTAAATATATTGTATTTTACGAAGTAATAAAGTTTCTCATCTAAACTTTGAAACCATGTTAAAAGCATGGATGGGTTAAACGTTCTTGAAATAGAAAAATAGCAGAGGTGGACTATCACCATAGCATAATCTAGAAAAGCAAGAAAAGGTAAAGAAGCGGCTTATCTACATAGAACTGATTCTAGTATTAGGTTATGAAATAGGATAGTGAAGATATTTTAAATAACGCAATAGCAAACTTTTCGTCTGCATTTCTCAGGCTGGTCAATCAATCAATCTGCCTAGCTTTTTCCCAACTATGTTGGGGTCGGCTTCAAGCCTAACCGGATGCAGCTGAATACCAGTATTTTACATGGAGCGCCTGCCTATCTAACCTCCACAACGCAGTTATTGGGTAACACGATACCCCTTGGTAAGACTGGTTGTCAGACTTTTGGGCGTCTGACTACCTGTAAAGACTGTCAAAGATCTACGAATGCCAGCCGGGACCAACGGTTTAACGTGCTTTTCAAGGCTGTTATTATTTAGCCTTAAGCCAGGCAGGTAAATCTAAAAAGGTGTAAGAAAGGATTGATCATTTAGTTGTATTTTTTCTTACTAACGTTATTACTTTAATTTAAAAGGAATCTAAAGTGTATCAAGTAGATTTGTAGTGTCTGGTAACCCTGTGTGTCTTATATTTAGTGGTGAGTGACGGTGCGCGGGTGAGCTCTACCGGCTCCACCGTAATTATAATCTGAGACCATCGCCATTTCTCAAGCAAGTCTTTTATTTTTAGAGTTCCGCACTTAAATGCTCGAGATTACTGTGTGACTCAATATTTGTAGGGCAATTCTGTTTTGGGAATCGAAAAGATCGATCTTGGGACCGAGATAGGGTGAGATGAAGATAAAGATGCTGACTTGGATGCGATTAAATGTGATGATGAAGAAGATTTTTATGTAGATAGTGGAAAATATGAGTAAAGGAAAGTGTTCATTGAGAACTTTAGGGAGAAGTAGAAGTATTCCGTAGACAATCAAAGTGAGTGAGTGAAGTGAGTGTGTGTCTCTTCCCAAGAGCAGAGTCATGAATACAACAGAATTCAGATTGTGTTCAATTTAACACTCTTGGCATCGTGAGGAAACCGGCATGATTGAGAGATATTTCTCGACGGTATGTGAAGCCAAGTCTGAGGCCCATGAGTCCGAGGGTGACTTTAAAACTCTGACACCAGGAGCGTTGCATAACACAAGAAAAAAAAATTCTCATAGCTTTTAAGTTAATATTAAATATTGTGATTATAATAAAGTCCATACTTTATTCATTATTAATATCAATTCATCATCCACAGCCTGTTCTAATCCATTGTAGCTGCTTATGACTCCACACTTATAAAAATTCCCAGTTTCGATATATGCTAGTTTCCTACTCTTCGGATATCGTCTTCAACCAATTTAATAGTTCTGGTAAGTGGTGTAATTTAAACGAAAGCTTTGACTTTTTCTTTTAAGACAGGCTTATAAAGTTAGTTACAAAGTAAGTCTACTCCATACTTTATGTGAAATATTTAGTTCAATGTTAGATTTAGATTGTTTTGTTATCTAGATCTGTATTGCGAAGTAAAAATATTTAGGTTGCATTTTGTTCTGATGTCTTGATTAAATAATTACTACTGTGTGTTTCTCTTAATTCGTATTACATTCATTCATCTTGTATTATTCTTGATTTCGGTATTGTTCTATCATTTCTATCGCCTTTTTATTTTGTCTTTGCAGTCCACAGCTGGACCACATGTAGGTATATAGAACTCTCACACCACATACCCCGAATCTTTTTTCGATGTTATGGATTTTGATATCAATAACTTTTACTAAGCAATCTAGATCTTTAAGACGATACATATGGAATCATTACGTAACACAATAATCCCAAAGTAAGAGGTAAGAGGTCAGGGCGTTGGGCGAGCGCCATTTTTTTATCAATTGTCGTTTTGTACTTTTGTAACTTTCTAACTTTTACTCTGTAATGGTGTCCATTAGTACTTCGGCACTTATGTTATTAATTTTTTATGACTTTAGTATAAAAAGTCGTTTAATTGCGTGAAGGTATGCCACCGCGTGAACTATCACTGTGTTAATAATTGCTTTCGTACGTTGCTGTTTTTTATTGTGGTTGTAATTTTAATGGTATTTTATTGTGATCTTTCGAGGGTACAGCAGAGGTGTGTTTTGTATTCCAGTGTGGCATTAATTTGAAGTCCCATATTTCGATGGGATCTATTAAAATTTCATGAACAAAACAAACATTTTAAGGCGAAGAACAACAGTATCTTTAGACTTAAACATTTTTTTTAATAATTTTATTCCGCATTTTGCTCTTGTTTAGAGCATATTCATGAATGTCAAATGCTGTTTTATTATAGATTACAAATGTCACATTTTACGGTGTTTGTAACTTGTTATTCTTATACGTGTAAAATGTAATGAAAATAATGTTATTGTTTTGTGTGAGTAAATTTTGTGTCTTTATTGCATGTATATGCAATAAAGACACAAAATTTACTCACACAAATACCTATACATAAGTACCTATACCTACAAGTTTTTATTTGTATTTTGGAATAAGGTAGCTTTCGGTTTTTTTAAGTTTAAATGCCTGTAAATAAGAGTTCGTACAGATATTGATACGTGATATAAATATAACATAACAGTATCAATTCTTTAAAAAAATAGTCTTTAGAGAAACATTATGCCTACAAACAAGTTTTATAAATAGCTCCAATCCAAATTGTTGTCTTACAACAACAACATTACCTCACTCATTCTGTTACTAGAAAGCTTATCATTGTTGGCATCGGCGCGCGCGCAAAAAGCTCCTACATAATAATTGGAAAATAGCCTAACGCTGATCTGTGGGTGTGGCGACCGGCCGTGCTAGCGGCGCGAGATAGACTGACGCAGGGCCACTGGCCACGGGAGGGACAGAGATAGGGATGGGCGCGCGCGCAGGTGGGCGGGGCTAACACACCCGAGTGTTGCCGACCATTCCCGATCACAGCCGAATAGAGAACGCCCAGTCGCTAATGTTAGCGTACTACCGTCTGGTTTACTTGAACTGTTGTTCTCCACTATTGTTACGTGTTGAGAGGTCTTATTATGTCGGTGTTTTGAACAATGCGAACTATGTTTGAGCAATGTAGTGCCATTATATAGGTATTATCGGGCTAATACAAGTCTGGATAATAGATTGTTTGGAACAAGCATGTGTTGTGATATCCCATATTAAATAAATTACTCGTGTGTAATAGCATTTCTATTGTTAATTTGTTAAGCTATCTTAGCTACTAGATAACTTGATTGGTTGTTTGAAAATTGTTTTGTTATTTATTTATCTTTAAAGTAATTTTACACTTTTCCAAATAGGATATGTACCTACGTATCAAGAGAGTCAGTTCCAGTTTCAGGTTCCTATGTTTAGCTTTTTAGTCAAATTAAAACACAAAATGGTAGGGTGATATTTATTTTGGTAGGTTTTGGTTCGATCACGGTTGATATGACTAAAACATATTGCTGCAAAAAACAGCTGTAAAAAATAAAATATACCTAGTAAGTCATCATATTTCCATTTCCCTAACTAACTGGGCACTGTCCACAAGAGCTAATGAAATAAGCTATTCGAAGCAACAGCGTTCATAAAACATAATTGATTTACCCATTGCAGCTTAAATTAAACAAGCTGGAGGTTAAGATAGGTTAAACTTAATTATTGATTCTGAGGGGGCTTACTATGAGCTTCGTTAAGTAACTGTAAGAAATGCTTGTTACTTTACTAAACTGTTTGGGTTTTAACGTTTTTGTTTTGTATCGAGACTTAGGTGTTTCTAATAGAATTCTATTTTATATATTTTTCTTCTGGAAAGTTATGGGGGTAGGCAGAAAGTACAGAATGCCACCTGCTTCCTCTTTAAGAGCGTTTATACTGAAACTGGGCAACGTTGCAAACAGCTGTCAAATATTTCACTGTTTTGATTAATTTTGCAATATGGACAAAGAAATGGAACATAATAATAACATAAAAAAGAAAAAAAATAAGAAATGTGGCTAACTAGTGAACTAAAATATTGATTATGAAATGCAATAATTAATATCGTAACAACGAATATTTAGTTTTTAATGTAAAAAGAGTATTTGGAAACTTTTCAAATGCCTTTTTTACGCCTAAAACGGTTATAATCAAATTCAGTGTTATAATTGCAATTCATTATTAATATTCTACTTCATTAGTTCGCCGTATTTCTTATTTCCATACAGTAATATTGCCAAATTAAACAAAACGGGTAAATATTTGGCAGCTATTAGCGACGTTGCCAATTTTTTGGATGAATGCTCTTAACGTTATAAATTGCTTTTATTTAATTAAAGCGTTTTAAATTTCTTCAAATATAGTATTTTTTGTAATTCCATTAAACTGCTGAAAACTTCAGACCTCACATGCATTTTAGACTGCCAATAAAAGTGTTTTCAAACCTACATAGTAAAGCACACTAAGCACATAAGTGCTTAATATGCTAATATCGCGGTACCAACATGTTTAAATAATCTATTTTATTATTGACTCTTACATATTGACTCTATAAATCTATATTTATTTTCATTGCTTACGGAAATCTGTGTTATAACAACATAGATTTCCGTATATCACTACAAAGCAAACTACACACTGGTGAGTTCATAATTCCATACAAAAAAAACCAGCACCTCCTTTTTTTGAAGTCGGTTAAAAATACAATATTTTCCCACATCACGTCCATAGTAGCCCCCTTCATAATGGAGGTGGCGCGCGACTCCCGTTAAGTAAACAGACTTGCGCTTGCGCAGCCCGTTATTCAACCACACCGAGTTATTATAAGTTATTGCATTGTTACACCTGCTTTATTATGCACAACTAAGTGATTTCTTGTTGTTACTGATCATCGCGAAGCGTGGAGAAGGATGGTGTGGATTTAAGTTAGTCATATTTGTGGTGGCAAATGTTGTTTCAGGGGTTATTTTTTAATTTCTGGTCAATTGACCAGAAATGTTACCAATTTTGGTATTTTTTTACATTATCTATGATGGGTCGTAAACCTACTTATCGATACTTGAGAAACAGACCTCTAGGATTAATAAAAATTGATAGGTATCATGATTTAATTGAGAAATACGTAAAATAATAAAACAAACATTCTGCAACATTCATACTAACGCGTGTAACGGCTACATCCCAAGATTTGTTTTAAGTAAAAAATTTGTTAGTTCTACCTAATGACCACCATCTCTGTACCAATTACCTAAAAAGGCACAACTACAAAACCAAATAACAGAAACTAACAGTATAATTAGCCGCAAACCTCACCCAACCTTAATTCAAACCACATTTTATTCCTCTATTTAAATCAAAAGCAGCACTTTCGAAACGTGAATCGATACTCACGATTAAATCGTATTATTAACAATCGAGTAAATAGTTCTCGGTATCTGCAGAACGGTGTTCCGGTGAAACAATCTACTTGTATCATCGCTTGCTAGATTCTATCGGCTCGTGCCACTTGTGTAGATAGTGATGTCAATGATTTATTGCCGGTTGTTTAGTCGATGTTTGGGCGAACGTGTATCGACTATCGATAGATTTTGACTTTATGATGTAAACTAAAGGTTAGATAAGGAATCAGGAAGTTTGGTTGCGTGGTAATGTGGACTCGAAATACATAATGTTTTGAAATTATATTAGCATGGGCGTATGAAAAACGTTAGTGATTTAAAATGTAATTATAAATGTACTTTAACTACTAATTCTGAATACCTAAATGTATGAAAAGCATAACGTGAACTCAAAAAAAAATAGCCACATATTATAAGTGTTACATACCTTTTAGCCTTTAATAATGAGTCGATTGCATATGGTAATCATGATTTCAATTCTTCATCTTTTAAATCTCTTTAGTTTTACATTTTTTTAATTATTGAGCAATTGTGTTTATTTATATGTAACCATCAGACTGAACATAATAACCACAACTGGACCCTTTTAAGCAGAAAAGATCCACGCATAGTGTAATGAAACGTTGGCTTGATCTTTTCTGCATAACAGGGTCTAACTGTCATCACAAAAAATGCGTTAAAGTAAATATAAGTACAAATCAACAACTTTATCGACATACACGAGCACATCCCTCTGTTGGCATGAGTAGCGGTCGCGTGCCGGCGCGCCCTCTCGCGGCCGATTGAAGAAAGTGCGCCGACACTCGACGCGGGACGTACCGCGGATTGCTATCTATGCGTTTTACTTTAATCGAGCTCTTTACCCTTTAAGTAGTCGTTAGCTAGTGGAAAAACTACTGAATCAAGTCTAGTAGAATTAGAGGAAAAACGGCTGAATTAAGGGAAGCGGGTTTTGAAGAAAATCGATTGAAAGTAGTGTTTGACGAATGATTTGCGAAGCATCTTTGGGTTAGAAAAAAGATTTATTGGCATGTCAGAATGAGTAATGTAATGTTTGTATTTGAAAGTGACAGGTCAGAATTCTTCAGTAGTAGCGCGTAGACGGGAGGACGACTTCCGATACAGTTAAGAATCATCAAAACAGCTGTACTATGATATTTTTTATGATTTTGAAGACAGTCTAATTACTTTAGAGATTGAGAGAGACTTATGAATATGAACAACTTCGAATTCGTGAATGTTTCTAAATTAAACTTCTGTTTGTCAACATTTCAGAAGTGTTTTCACACCAAAGTTTGTTAACACCGTGTAGAAACTTAGAAAGGGAAACTATGTGATGGAATTTGTAACAATTTACTTTAAACATTTTTTGATAATTCTGTGCCCTGTTTATTTTTATATACATGTGCATATTAGTTTATGTCTGTTAGCGTATATATTATGTAAATATTATCTTGTTTGAAAATTAAGGTACTTTTAAGTGTTATATGGAGTTCTAAGTTACACACCCAATCTAGAAACTCCCAAAAAGGACTTCCATTTTCAGGCAAGTTCTCAAAGTCGCCTTATTTCTACCATGTACTGGTAAGTGGGTTTAATGTAGTATTAGTTAACACGCTCCGCTTCGTAAGGAACCCTTGTTGTGTGCCTGGTATCCGATAGTTGCATTAGCGGCCTTGTTTATAGCTAGCTAATGATATGTAGGCTCGCTTTCGGTACCGTTAGAGGTGAAGATGATTGTAGGGGAGCTTTTGATCTAGAATTTAATAAAGTGTTCGTTTAAATTAACGGATATGTTGGTTTGCCAATCGTAGCATTGGTAATGTCTACCGAAATTAATTTTCTGACAGTTTCATCAAATGTCTGATGAGGAAATTCGATGTTATCTCTTATCCATAAATAGTCATACCATGATGTTGTAGTCATGAATTCATGATAGATATATGACAATGTAATATTAACATATGAGTAATTTGTGAGCTTCGGTCGGTATAATATTTATGTATTTATGACAAGAGATATGATTCTAGATATATGATGCCAAATGAATGTTATACTTTCTTTTTTCCTTCTTTATATGTAGTGTGTAATATTCTCGTTTTCGGAAAATTCAGCAAATATCATACGTTGTATGAACAACGTACATGTATAAGCAGCGTATGACAGTAGCAGAATTTTATAAGCAGCGTATGACAGTAGCAGAATGTTGCATATATGTGCAGCAGGCTTTTTGGAGTTTAGAAACAACTTTTAAAAGTTTAACCTCGCGTAAATATGCTGTCGTTTCCCCGTTCTTCTTCTCATCTTCTAAGCCTCCCATTTAATTACAGCCTCAGTCTATGAGGAGCACTTAACTGATCGGTGTATATGTACCAGCTAGATATCGTATTATAACTGGTATAGTTATTAGCCGTGCGGCTTTCATCCGCAACTAGACCGGTGGCAGAATTCATGGGCCTTATACGGAGCACGCGGATATGTCGGCTGGAGGTGACCATGGTGAACGGGTTCATGGTAATTGTATTGATATGTTAGTGAAGATTTTGACTTGATTGAAGGCGACAATAACCCCGTTTTAATGATTTTATACTGAAGATCACGTCTAAACGAGTAATGTTAATGATTTGGAAAAAATATATGTTAAATTAAAGCATTTTCATAATAATTTAATATATGAATATTTTAGATTATGTTTATATTACATAGTAAAATTAATTTGTAAAGTTGTGTCTGAAGCGGATAAAAAACTGAGAATCACGCAAAATTTATCAAGCCTATTTTTCTGAAACCTTAACTATTTTTTAAAGATAATTTTATTATTGATCTTTTAGTATACGTGTTTTATTAAAATACCTGTTGTTTTATGTATAATAAATGAATAATGCGGTAAATTGGGGACAGCGCTTCTTGATGGGCGCGTCGTATTACTGGCTGGATATCCGACGCGTTGCGTGAACTCTGTACAGAACACGCAAGCTAACCACTCAAGGTCACTCTGCGTCTTAAGAATCAAGATTGATTTGTGAAAAAAGAGTAGTAGTCGGAGCATGCAGTTTGTTCAAATATGTAAAAAGATCTATCATGTTTGCACATATAGCGCACAAATATTGTCACAATTGAAACTTGAGTATAGTGAGTAAATAGATTTTATGGTATCGGTTGTCGTTGTAAATTCTGTCCTTTCGAAAAGTGACTATGGCTTGACCTTTAGATGAGAGACCAAGATACGCTTAGGCTTTTTTAATCATTTTTAAATCAGTTTTAACTCCTTAAATTGGCAGTTTTGGGTACATAATTGAATCCTTGTGATTTTTTCTTTGGGAAACGTTAATAAATACACAAAGGGGAACAGATTCTTTAATTTCTTTGGACGACGTGTAGGTTTGAAACCAACTGGCAATAAAACTCTGTTTTGGGTCCTCAGTTTGGCGCCTATTTATTTATTTTCAATAGCTGTGAAATGAAAACTGCAATGAAATATGAGATTAGTTTCCATATTTTAGAAAATACATATTTGTCGAGGTGTGACCTTCGAAAATCTTGGACCATTACTGATAAGTGATATCAGCAGTAAAATAACTAGTCTTTGCTCACAATTCCCCAGTCTGGTCCCCCTACAAATTACAAGTCCATATCTCGGGGCGGTGTGCGACAACGACAAGATAGCTCATACGTTTGTTTGTACCATTGAATATACATGAGGCTTGCTTTATTTGCGGAGCTACGCTGTCCTACTACGCATTAGTGTCGCTTCGCGCATTGTATATTGTAAGCGAATTGTTTTGGGAGCGAATTTGTATAGAGATTGCAGCTGGATTAAGGTAATGAGATGGCGATCAGTTTTATTTTGTTAATAATTATAATTAGCATTTTAGCTCTGGGGTTTTAGCTGCCTTTGCTAAGTTAGAAGCTGTTATTTTACCCTTTAGAAAAGTATAAAAATATTTCCAACGAAAAATATCCATGAATAAAGTCACACCTCTAACCATAACTGTGTACCTTTTCACCTCAGACTAGTGGGGGGATATTACAAATCACCTTTTACGGGTTAAACAGTCGATAAATCTGCTCAATACACCCACAGAGCGATATTATCGCACCTCTAGTGGCTTTGTGGTGTCTCAGTCTCTAAACGAACTTGCCTTTGGCCACTTAGATTTAAGAACGATAATTATAACATTTTCAAATTCAAAAGTGCGTTCTGAATTCTGGTTTAGTAGTAACGTCATGCTTGTTATGATTCATTTTTTATTTAAATGGTAGTTTGTGTGGCCAGTTTTAGATAAAGGAATTTGGTTGGTGATTTTTTTAGGCAATGATACCTATTGTAACTAGTATTTTTTGCTGCTAATGCGAAATAGAATTTAGGTTTCTTTATTTATAAATTAGCTAGATAACGAAATATGCCTGGACGATTGGTCACTTAACTGTCACCTATGAATTAGCTGCAAAAAGAATAAAAGATCCATGAAAATATACAACAGTTATAATTATTTTAAACAGTTGTTAACTTCAATGATAGTTTTTAAATAAAATAGGCTCATTTTTCAGTACAGGATCCTATTAAATAACAAGAAGCACTGCGTCGATAAATGGTGACATTAACTCGACTGCTAGTGTTGAAATTATAGCAAGTTAACGAACTACTAACTGTTCCTCGTAAAAATAACCAACTAGATCGTAACCTAAGTAATGACACGTCTACAGTTCAGTTCATTATTATTATAAGTAATAAATACTTTCAATTAAGGCGAAAGCGTCAAGGTAGCCCGCGAAATACAAATTTAGTTACGTTTTTTGCAATTTGCAGGTCAGTATCATGTTGTAAGTTGATTTAAATATGATTCGCGGCCGTAACAAATATATATTTATAGAATTGTAATCATAAAAATGATCAATACAACACTCTAAGTTCATATAATTCCATTGAATGACTATTTCATGAAATCACGACATTTGACCATTGTGCTTACTTATGGAGTTGTAATCCTGATTGTAATGATTATAATTATGTAAAACCATATTTGTTACGGTCGCGAATCATATTTTAATCAACATAAACCTGGCACTAACCTGCAAAATGCAAAAAATCTAAAGAAAATTTGAATTTCGCGGGTTACCTTAGCGCATTATGCATTACGCTTAATGTGGCAGGGCTATTTTACTCGGATTTTTCTAAAACCTCATTTACGGGAAAGCTTTGTTTTTACTGCCAGAACTTTGAAGATATTTTATCGGCCTACTGATAAGTTATCTTAAGGAAGAAAAAAAGTATTTTTCTTTGAGCTGTGTTCAGGTTTACAAAAATAAAAGGTACACATAACATAACATCACGCTTGTATTCCCCGAAGGATTAGGCAGAGGTGTACCTAGTACAACTACAAAAATAAAAGGTTTGTAAAATAATACATTACAGAATTACAGAATTTGAAAAAAGCTTACGGACTGAACGGAATCCTTTTTGCGAGTAGTCGTTTTGTTCCTAAAGAACTTCTATCTATGTTAAACACTTTCAAAATACCTACCATTGTTATATACATTCATAACTTTCCTCAGACGTTCACAAGACCACACTAAAACAACCGCGGTGTCGCGCCCGCACCCAGTAATTTGTATTACAAGTAAAAAGCCGCGCTGCGCGGGCGCAAGTAAATAATGACATCTATAACGCGTCGGGAGCAACAATCATGTAGGTTTCCTTCTACAGAGCCATCGACATCCGGCCGGTAAACGGACCGGTCAGGGTTGCCACGTAAATACGGGTATTAGACGAGTGTTGCCATAGAAAAAGTGTTTTAAAGTCTATAACATCAGTCTATACAACGTCTACGTTGAGAGAGTGAAATATTTCAGAGGCTATTTTCCGAAAATATGTATGATGAGAGAGCTTTATAGGTTTTAAAAAGGTTTGAATAAGCTAATTCGTTTTCTTTTCGTGTGGTTACTAATTAAACTGGTGTCAGAGTTATAAAGCCGCCCATGGGGGTCTGTCTTGGCTTCACATGCCGTCGAGAAATATCTCGAGATATATATATAAGTTAACTGGTGTTAGTGTTTTATACAAATTGAAAAGTTTTTATCTTATAGTTTTTTAATACAAGTGCGCTATCTGTAAAAGTTAAACCAACTAACTAAACCTTACAGCGTCTTTATTTTTCGATATCCCTCAACCACAATACATTACCGTTGCTTCTTCATCAAATCATAAATCTGATAGTCCAGGAGCCCAACCCTGCGACCGATCGGATCGCAACGATCTCTCTTTAATTATATTGTTACGGCGGCCGACCGGGAGGTCGTGAGGTTATACCAAATAGATTATCTTTAGATGAGGCCGGCTGCCGCTGGTGAATAGTCCCCTTTCATATCTGTTCCATCGAATTCTTTTTCTACCCGCGGGTCATTATCGATACTGAGTGGATCACAAGACACTCTGATTGCTTTTTGTAATTTGGACCATTGAATGTTTGAATTATTTTTGAGAATTCTTTTTGTGGTGTTGGCACGATACTCTCTGGTCAGTGATCGATATTTTTTTTCCGTCGTGAATGTTGGTTGATTGTCTGTGCTCCAGTTTTGAAGTTTGTGTTAGTTTTACGGTTGATATTTCGAATTGTATATTTTTTTGAAGATATCTTTGCCCATGATCTTTGAGCGGTTACATTGAAAAATTGAAATGGTTTTAAATCGACGAGCAATATTTAACTTGTTTGGTCATCATAGCTTACTAAACCGACCACACCTAACTACTAGATAAGTTTATAAATATAACACTTTTTGTCAGTCATGATAGCGACTCACTTACAAACAAAATAATTTGGATTGCTTATACAGCGACGGTGCTCCGCGACATACTCATGCCAGTCGATCAACTGTGTGGAAGAAGTGGAGCAAGAGAGTCACAGACTGGTACCCGAGAGTCGGCAAAAGAAGAAGAGGCAGACGACACACAAGGTGTGAAGACAGAATAAAATTAACAGCAGGACCAAACTGGGGAAGGGTTGCTCAACACAGGCAACAGTGGAAATCGTTGGAGGACCTTTGCCAATAAGCACGCCGAATTTAGAGACATTTTATAGGTGCTTTTTTTTTAGTTTAGTTGAAAATTTTGAAATTTCAGAATAAAGGGCTGTATTATTATTATTTCATTTAAAACACTTATAAATTACATTTTCAAATATTAGAATATAACGAAGCTTTATGAGCTGAAATACATTCGGTGACGTAGACCATAAATAAAGACAACATAGCACGGTTAATAATAGGACATGTTTCAACAAAAATCTGCTACAAACAGATGTTCTTTATGATTACACAAATGTCAAACGACAACATTATTTTATTACGAAACATGTTATTCTTGCGGTTGACATCACAAAAAGAATATAACACAAAGGTTAATAAATTACCTCTGATTAATATCGACGCAAATAATACATGCTAGAAGGAAGTGGACCCGTTTGTTGGTACACATCTGTGTTTTGCGTAAGAGCGGATGTTGGTCCGAAATGTTTGGTCCAGTTAATGGCCCAAAAGTTTGCAGCCAGTGTTGGTTGTTCGTTGATGTAATTCACCATTTGCCAAATTGCTTGAATGTTCTAAAGAAATTATTCATAGGCGGCACCACACCATTAGTGAAATCTTACGATTTTACGTCATAGGCGTAGCACATAACACATACATACA
Source organism: Agrochola macilenta (assembly GCA_916701695.1). Lineage (NCBI taxonomy): Eukaryota > Metazoa > Arthropoda > Insecta > Lepidoptera > Noctuidae > Agrochola > Agrochola macilenta. The sequence continues at coordinate 16,687,344 of OU753562.1, forward strand.
AACACGTGAAAACCATTACCCTCCTTTTGACCAACTAAAAATGTTTAATTTTTTTGTCATAATAAATAACTTGGGCAGTTCGGCTAATGACATCGCATATTTTATGTCGCGGTTATAAAAAGAGTATAACCGCACATTCCATGGTTTGCATAGCTGTTACAAAATCGCTGCGCAGACGCACCTGCCGTACAATTACGAGTGGCGACACGCACGCGATGGCGATGTAAAAACGCACTAATTCCGGGCTTGGTCGTTTGGGTGATTTAGTTTTTAGTAATGTGGGTTTGAGAGTTCCACTTTATAATGTCGGTGATGTGATTAGGCGCACGATTATATTTGAAAGTTTCCTATTGAAACGCTTTCCAGATTTGAAAGGCTTTTTATCGAAGTAATTCTTTACATAAGATTTTTTTGGCAATGATTTAAAGTTACAAAAGTTCTAAGATAATTAGCCCCATTACTTACAACGTAAGTACCTATTGTGATCAACATCAGTTGTTTTTAAGGCGTGGCTACAACAAAAGATGAGGTCGCTTTGCTAGCCTTTTGCCGGAGCTTTTGCCATGCTTAAAGAGTAATCCATTATTCAAATACATCATATTGCCACGAGCCAAAATAACTCATATCTAAACGTATTGATTTACAATTAATAGCCGCGAGGCCTAGACAATGCGACCTCGCGTGTTTTATTTGACATTTAGCCCGAGCGACCTTTCTGCTTCTTTCGGACAACATCGGGTACACCTACGGACAAAATTACTATTCAAAGTAGGTGGTATGCTGAACTATTTGTGAGCTTTTTATTAGATTAGCGGTACAGTCGTGAGGACATGCTTTGGCGAGTTTAAATATTTTGCTTTTAATCAAAATGATATTGAGTAAACTGGAAAAGCGAGTTACCAAATGAATTCAATCAATCAACGCTGCGCTCAATTAAATGCAAATTAATTACTTAGTTGTAATTAGGTAGGTATCTAAAGCCAATTCACCGACACGGAAGTGAACAACTTTAAGGTATTTTTAATAGATACCAGATTCATGACCCTAGGACACATTTGCAGTATCAGAAATCTAAACTGTTCAATAGTTAATAAATAATACAAGAAAAGTGATAACCATGCCTATAGTTCACTACACAAAAAGGATTACTTCATCTATCACGATAGGCCTTAGTATGAATAAATAACAAGTTTCATATCGGTCTAAAACATATCTGTTCGCATGTACCACAATGTACCGGCCGGCCCACACCACCCCCACGTGTCGCACAAACTAGATCTTCAATTGTTGCCTGCACCAGTTTTTGCTGAGAGAAATCCTGGTATTTATTGGCCAGAGGGCTTACGATAAACTCTTTGTGCTGGTCAGATTAGGTGCTAATAATGTGCCAAGTTGTTCTACTTATGTGGAGATTGATGAGTGGAAATATAATTATGGTGTTTAGTATTTTAATAAAAGATTGCACAGCCTACTTAGAATACCTATGGAAGACTTAGATTGCCAAGAAATAAAGAAATGACAGAAGAAATCATCACCATCACCATCATCATGTTCCCGCCCTTGTCTAATGTTACGTGGGGGTGGCGCACCACGTTTTCTTCCTCCATTCTCCCCTGTCAACCGTCACGCCATCATTCACTCCCTTTTCTTTTATACAGGGTTATTGGTAAAACACCAACAACCTTTTAAGGGGTCATCCCTTAAAAGGTTATTGGTGTTTTACCAATAACCCTGTATAATTCCTCACACAATCCATCCATCGTTTCTTTCCTTCCTGAAAAGAAGTAAAGAAACGCATGGCAAACGCTGTTTATGTTTCTTTTTTCCCTCAGATTTTGCTTACGTCTGCGTAGATGTCATTTAGAGATCAATGTCTTCTAATGTTTTACTCTAAAATTAATGCATTTTAACTTCGATCAATAATGCACCATTTTAATTATATCATGTCTAGCTTTTTACAACGTTTGAAAACTCTTTTGCCGCTATCTTACTAATTTGCTTAAAATCTGTCATAAAGATAATTTTTTAAATTTCTTTTTACCTATTGTGGTATAGTAAATTTTATTTTTTTATTTTTAGATGCATCGTCTTCACATATAATCATATAACTAATGTACCTACATATATACAAAATATTGTAAAACATTTTAAAAGAGTAACGGTGGAGTTTCTTGCCCATTCTTCTCCATACGAAAACTACCTTTTGGAAGGGGCGACTAGAATCAATTCAATTTTTTTGTAATTTTTGACGTTCAAAAGTGCCTTGCAAGGGCCTATTTGAAATAAATGATTTGACTTTGACTTTGAATGAAGTAATCTAATTTAATCATCATTAGCTTCGATCAATAATGCACATCATTAGTGATAATTAGGTATAAAAAATTAAAAATAATGTCTTATTCCGTTGTTATGGTTTCCTACTGTATCCAACGGTTTTTAAATTCAATTTATATTAATCCCATCCACCATTAAAATATTTAATTACCTATGTTAGAATTAGATTCGTGTTTGTTAATTGTAATTAATATTCTTGAGTAAAAGTCGCTTGAAGCCGTAGGCGCGGTTAATGTTTTTGACATCTTTGCATTATGATCTTATGTAAGTTGATCAGTTGGTAGATCAGTCTGTTTGTATATACCTAAGTAGAGTTCGCTTGTATATTTGTTAGTTATATAACTGGACTAAGTTGTTCTCAAGGAAGTGTTCAGGATTTCTCAGTTTTTTATATTGAAACTAAATCTAAAAATAAATTCTGAAAATGTCAAAATTGCATTATGATTCTAATTTTTAATTATTAATTTTTTTTTTCGTGTGCTTAGTGACTAGCGTGGTGTCAGAGTTTTACTTGCTAAAACTGTCCTATATTATTTTCACATCAAAATGCAAAATGCATACAACAACGTAAAGTCGCATTTTGCATAACTTAACCAACCATTTTTGCAATCGTTTCCCTACCTATTTAAAAATATGAATAATCACACAAAGTTAAATTCAATTTAGTGCGACCAAATCTAGTCACACTATCAATCGATCATTATCATATATTATTATCATTATTATAAAATTTGCACATTAATTGCTAAGATAGGCACAGAAAATTGCGCGTGAGTGTTCTCCGGATCTGTGGTAGGAAGCGGCATCCGCCATACATCATGGTGTCCAGTGTGTCGGCGGAAGGAAAGCTAATCTATTACCGTACTGTCAATAAGGCTGTTGTGTTAACTTTTAGCTTTTTCTTTTGAGATTAATCGATTTTTGTGGAATTAATTTTTCTTTGTTAATTTGTACCGGGATGTTGAAAGGCGCACATGAAGGACACTGTTAAGTAGATGAATTTATTAAAATTTAGTAAATTACCAGTAAATTAAATTTAGTGAATGTCTTGGTCTTATACGGATATTTGGAGGCCAACATTCTGCAGAGGACGTTTTTCAGCTGCTTTCAAATGCGTTACATTATAATGACGGCTAGTCCACGAACGACCATAATTTATATTAAACGGAAGGAGGTGCGTCATACAAAGTTTTTGCTCAAACCGCCATTTTCAATCATCGCCTAATCTATCATCAGTCAAAGCCTGACGAGCTGTCCAAATATTATGAATTAAAAAGAAAAACTCCATCAGTTAATAAAAAATCGTACAACCGATAGTTGAGCACCGTTATAGTTAGTAATGGCAGCAAGGCGCGAGCCGCGGGCGAACGGCGCGTGCGCCGGCCGCGGTTTACAACAAATATGGTATAATAGGAATAAGTTAGAAGTATCTGTTTGTTTGTTTCTTTGATGGGATTGGAGAAAGGTGTTAGTATGGTGGTTTTGTTTCAGTAAGTATTTACTTGTTAAGAGGAAATTGACAAGATTTTGAAATCAGAGCACTTGAACACTGATCTTGAATACTAAGCTCTGACAACTGTTTACGAGAGAGGCCCGTATAGACCAACTGAAATTGATTGAAACTTGTCAAGCAAATTAATTAAATGGGCATTTCAGTTTAATTAACGATGAAAAACCAAAAATAGGCCTCGTGAAAATTCTGTTCTTACAACTGTAAGAACCTACTGTTTTTTTTAGAATAACTACTAAGTAGTCGTAGCAACCAATGTCAGTCGAAAAATGACGCAGGCTTTAATCGACAGATGCATGGCCATCCACCATCCTATGAAACAAAGAATGATAAAAACAATACATTTTCACGTAAGAAATTAGCATTGCTTGTAGCTCTCTATAAATGTAGCACGTACCACGACGTAAAGCATAAACATTCTAGTATTCAAAGATCTTACTCTTGCCTATACTACAGCTTATATCCTAATACATAGCACACTGTATACAGATAGGTACCTAGTGGACTGTTACTGCCAATTTATTTACTTTCTACACGACCAGCGACCGGCCGGACCTTTGGTTTCACTAGGGATACAGTTCGGTTATTCTCGGGTATATTCTTATTATATATATAGGCATTTATTGTTAGATTAGTTCTGAGGTACCCAGTACCAACAGATTTTTAATAAAATTGTTTGTGTGCACCACACGTAAAATAATTTTAAATTTGGAAACTCAATTATATTTGAAAATGAAATACAGTTTCTAAATTGTGCAGAAAATTGAGTAAGATACACACATCAACACGGTCTAGGGATATTTTTAAAAAAGCGAATTACTATCAATGTGTTAATTATTTATATGACATGTATATATTTAAAAGATACGTTATTTAATATTCTACCATTTTTTAATAATGGTTAAGGTACTTCGATTAAAATTTCAGGATTTTATGGAAAAAAAATGAAGCATAGACGGAAACCGTATATGAATTAACTTTTAATTTATGAGTAAAAACTGAAAAAAATAGAAAAATCATTTAATTTGTGTTTATAAACTTGAAGTTAGTAGTCTGAGAAAGCGCCCATGATGTTCATAACACATCGGCAACGATTCGGCATGCTCAGAACAAGGTTGTCAATGTCTTGCTGCGGAATATTGTCCCATGTCCTTCTGAGGTGCGCAAAAAGTTGATCTTCTGTAGCCAGATTTTCAGGAACTTCCTTCAGAGCTCTTCTTTGCAGCATATCCCACGCATGCTCAATGGGATTTAGATCTGGCGATTGAGCAGGCCAGTCTAAGGCCCTAACATTGTGTGTATGTAACCAAGCTGCTACCGTTCTCGCCGTGTGTGCCCGGGCATTGTCGTGCATGAGCAGGAAATCTTGCCCCATTTGTGTTCTGTGGGGCAAGATTACGGGCCCCAGCACCTGTTGGACGTATCGTTCTGCCATCATATTGCCCCGCACCCAAACGAGATCCGTCCGTCCTCCAAGACGAATTCCTGCCCAAACCATAATTGTTCCTCCTTGGTATGGGTGAACTTCCTGAGGGTTATGAAGACGGCTCCATCGTCCAGGAACTCACCAAACACACGTCCTTCGTGAATCTGGATGGAAGCCGAACCTGGATTAATCCGTGAACAGCACATTGGACCATTGCTCACGGCCCCAGTCCACGTGGTTCCGAACCCATTCTAATCGTCGTCCACGATTGCCTCTCCGCAAAGGTGGGACCCGGAGTGGTCTACGAGAGCGTAGATTGCTTTCATGCAGTCGCCTTCTTACAGTTTGGTCACTCACAAGCACTTGGTGTTCCACTCGCAGCCTTTGGACCAATTGAGTCGCCGTTGCATTTGGTTGAGCTCGCGCAGTAATTTGCAAAAATCGGTCTTGTCTGGGGGTAGTGATGCGACTTGGGCCCCGGTGCCTCTCCGCTACTTCACCTGTGGCACGATAGCGTGTCCACAATCTTGAAATTACATTGTGGTGGGTCCCTATGGCCTCAGCAACATTACGCTGAACAGACCCAGCTTCCAGCATTCCCACAGCTCGTAACATCTCCGCCCTCGTCAAATGTTGGCGTTGCATGGCTACAATACCTCAATTTTAACTTTATCTTTCGTTTAAAAATGAAAAAAAACTGTAACTAAATGTAATTCGTATTGTTTTCTAAATTTCGCACAAATGAAAATACCCTCTCCTACACATCAAGACATTTTTATGCCACCGAAACAAAAGAATTTTCAAAAATTTGAATTTGGAATTAGTCTGAGATAAATTACAAACAAATCGGTGTATAAAAGATTCCAATGCGGCTAGTACTTTTCGAGTTATTTAATTGAGTATGAAATATCCCTAGACCGTGTTGATGTGTGTATTTTTTGGTAATAAAAGCATATTGAGATGTTTTAGTGAGGTAGTGTACATCGTCTATTAAAAGTTAAATAGAATTACTGATAGAATAAATTGTGAGTGCAGTTTTTATTTACAAGCAATTAGAAAATTCTATGACTTCGTTAACAGTGACAATAAGATCAGATATTTTGTCTTCAATTTCAAAACAAAAAAAACCCTATCCTATCATTTACAATCCAAGTAAAACCTTTCACTTTGCGACGAAAATAAGAGCTATAATCTATATCAAGACGGCCAGACCCATGAATCTGTGAAACGCGACAAATGACCATCATCTGGGTCTGCGGCCATCTCAGCCGCGCCTGGCTTATGTATGTCATTCTGTGCACTGCCTGTCATTTGCCTGTCATTCCACTTTGTGGGTGGCGGGAAGTATATAGGGTTATGTAACGATTGTCGTACGGTTCTGTGGAGCAGGTATATAATTTTAGGAACTGTTTATTGTTGTTTTTTGTACGGAATGCGCAAGGCTCAAATAAACGACTTAAGTTTTTGGATGACTACCGTAACCACCGTTTTGGGTTTTATTCACAAGCACAACATACATAATATCACGCCTGCATTATCCGAAGGATATGGCAGGGGTGTAAGTAGGCACTTACAGTAGGTACTTACATTAGGTACTTACAGTAGGTACTTACAGTAGGTACTTACAGTAGGTACTTACAGTAGGTACTTACAGTAGGTACTTACAGTAGGTACTTACAGTAGGTACTTACAGTAGGTACTTACAGTAGGTACTTACAGTAGGTACTTACAGTAGGTACTTACAGTAGGTACTTACAGTAGGTACTTACAGTAGGTACTTACATTAGGTACTTACAGTAGGTACTTACAGTAGGTACTTACAGTAGGTACTTACAGTAGGTACTTACAGTAGGTACTTACAGTAGGTACTTACAGTAGGTACTTACATTAGGTACTTACAGTAGGTACTTACAGTAGGTACTTACAGTAGGTACTTACAGTAGGTACTTACAGTAGGTACTTACAGTAGGTACTTACAGTAGGTACTTACAGTAGGTACTTACAGTAGGTACTTACAGTAGGTACTTACAGTAGGTACTTACAGTAGGTACTTACAGTAGGTACTTACAGTAGGTACTTACAGTATGTACTTACAGTAGGTACTTACAGTAGGTACTGTGCACCCATATTCTTACACATCTCGTCGAATATCGTCAAAAGGCCTATGTCATTTATCAAATATGAGTGGTAAAACATTAAGATGCTCTATTAAAAATGACAACATTATAAACAAAAATATTTCCCATTATTAAGTTTATCCTTATTGATAAAACAAATAATAAGTAACTCTTAAATCGCATGATCTAATACGAAGCAAAATACACGCAATTAAATCGAACAGCCTCAATATATACATTTCAGGTCAATTTCTAGTAAATGTACCACGTAAAGGCAGTAGCTAAGAAAAGCCAGCCAGCTATAATTTATGATTTTCCAGCTCATACCTACAAGGCATAGCTTGGAGGTATCTTAGTAATCAGGCGAATACAAATTTATGTAAAAGTATGCAAATCCTACAGATTATTGTATCAAATTGCTGGTTGATGTATATAATGTTGTGTACTATATAATTAAGCTACGTATGACTACATGACTACATAATTAGTGGAGTTTGTTAGTTTTTATGAGTTTTCAGTGACCTCCTGAGTTGAAGCTTATACGGGTTGATCAGAAATAATAAACATAACTGATAGTAAAAAATAAAAAATTCTTGGTTTTGCTTTGTGACCCCCATGAGTCTCGGTCCCGTGGAAATATCGGGATAAAAAGTATCCTATGTCGTAACCCAGGTCATGCTCTACCCATGTGCCATATTTGATCCAAATCCGTTTGGCCGTTTTAGCGTGAAAGCGAAATAAACAAACAAACTCACTTTCGCATTTATAATATTAGTTAGGATTAGGATTGGACTATGGTAAAATATAAATGCTTCTTCCATAGATTTTCTACATACACAGGTAAATGTAAATTCCCATTAATACGAATGTAAAACACTCGAGTGTTCTACAATTATTCATAAAAGTGATGTGACTTAGGACAAATAATAAACTCCACCAAACGTCACTTTTTCTAATCAAGCCGTCGACCTTAAATATAGATTTCAAAGGCATTTTAATCCTAAAATACGACATGAAGACCTAACTACCTAATATGGACCTGCCATTGCCTCCACTATACGAAGATGAGATTTGAAATTTCCATGAACGTTGATCCTTAACGTATCGTCGAATGAATATTGGAATTCGATTTGGAATGTCGCATTTTCCGAAGTAACTATCTCTCAATCTGGGTTTAAGTCTAGTTGAAACTGAGCTCGTAAGAAAATGCAAATGATCTGTGATCAATGATCGGAGAATCAGAGAAGTTGAGTGCGGGTTGCGTCAAGTTAGGGACTGTAGTAGAAGCGAATGTTGAAGTATGGCGGTTCCTAATTTTAACTATCATTAGTGAACGTTATTAGGCCGTCATATTCGGGTAATACTTGCAGATATAGGTATAGATTTTCAGTAGATAGCTACACAGAAAAAAGTCTGATGAAAGTCGGTAGTTGATCTCTGTAAAATATTATTTTTCACCCCATCTGGTCACAGTTTTTATGCCGCCCATGGGCCTCTGACTTGGCTTCACATGCCGTCGAGAAATATCTCTCAGGCATGCCGGTTTCCTCACGATGTTTTCCTTCACCATTGTTGAAGCAAGTCACAAACAACAACTCAACATCAACAACAAGTAACCTCCAACCAACCTGGTGTCAACTCTTGACACCAGGTTAGTTCACTAAACACGCTAAAAAGAAAGAAGACCTCATCTGGCTTACCAGATGGGGGTCTTCCTTCTTTTTAGTGTGTTTAGTGAACTTGTAAAGATGCCAAGATTAGCTTCAATTCTTAAATTGAAGCTAATCTTGGCATCTTAGGGGAAACATCGTCTTATAAAGACAACACAACTCTAACAGGTGTTCATCGTTTTAGGATTCCGTGTTAAAACTGCTTTTATCTGTATCTAATCAAAATCACCATTAATACTAGATATATCTATGATCGTTGGGAGACTGGCATGCAATAGATAAGTATCACAATATTTTAGGAGCAATCGTAACGGTGACCGAGTACGGTAGGTAGCGCGTCAAAGGTAACAAAACGACTATAAACTGGCCTCTTATGCTGTTGAAATTCCGTACTACGCTAGGCCAGCTCAAAGTCAAAGTGTTACCACTTACGTGAGGCCTACAGAACCCAGATGATCGGCATATCTTCTTGATAGTCCACGATAAAGGCCTGATGATGATCGCTTAAAGATTGAGACTAATGTGAGATATCTCACGCGTACTTTTTTATCTTTATGGGAGCAATAAAGTGTGTAATTAAAATATTCAATTTGGTATGAAGAATTTTGTGGAGAGATATGATCAGTTGATCTTGAATCTCTTTAGGAGATTTAGAAACTGTGCTATGATTCTATGGCTAATGATCCTTTTCGAAGATTTTGTGTTAAATAACTAACAATATTATCTTATGTATTCCTTTTTATATTATGTTAAGAATTAAATGTTAAAAAAAATATAATCATGTAGAAATAAACGATTTTTACTTTACTTAAAATTTAATGGCACTATCTCATTATTGGCCAAGATAGTATCTAGTTCCTCAATTTGAATTTCGCAGTCATTTGTCTTGCAAAAAGCAGACATAGGGCTCGATTGAAAATGTTCAAGCATGACCGATTTGGAGCAATGAGCTCCACTAAACCAATAAGATGACCATGAGGATACGGAAGACAGTCACCATTATATCTAAGCACACTATGCAGATTAGCTATAGGTACATACCTACATAAATTTAGTGAAAGGCGGACAATATATTTATCTGGCATCGTTATCATTGACGCAGGTTCGAGTCCCAGTAGTGGAGGTTTGAATAATGAGTGTGGTCTAGAGATAAACTCGTTTTGCCGGCGACAGATGTCACTGTGCGACTTCGACAAATGATAGCGCCTAAAGCCTCGCTGTTTTACATAACGTACTAGCTACTGGTTGCTTGTTATTGCTGTTGCTCTACATGGTAGGAACTAGCTTAGATTTGCGGTTCTGCATGACCGATTGCTTTTTGTTTCTTTATCAAAACAAAGTTTGATGATAGTCTTTCGTTTCTGGCTTATCGCAGGGTGATTGTGTTTTGTTTCTTCACGACGAACTCGGGTGATAGTATCCCTTTTTTTTCTAGGGCGAATGGCATCAAGTTTTCCCCTGGTTTGTCTTTTTTAGTATTCTCATCAGAACAAGATTATTATTTTACTTGATCTTATATGGAATTACTTCATCGCTTCATTATTTGTAAGAAACCAGTCGTACCTACTGACCATTTTATAGAAATATTAATCAAATGTCAAGGGTTATTAATCTTAATGATGATAATTATAACATTAGAACAATAGTTTTTGTCGCCGTAAAAGCGGAAACAGCTGAGGCCGTATATCATGATACGAGTATGTATATATTAATTGTAGCGTTACTATTAAAGACGAGGAAGAGATTAATTTTAGAAATACTTCATACGGAAATTAGCTATTGTGACATAGAAAAGGATAAATAAATACATAAGAGCATAGCTGCTTGTGGGTACAACACGTTTACATTCAATAAACTAACCAAAAGAAAATGTATCAACGGAAAATTCAGAAATATGAACTAAGAATGAATGAAAAACCTATACACTCGGAGTACTTCATAGGGAATACAAAAATACAAGAAGTAGACGCAATTAGAGATTTGGGAGTGCAGTTTGATAAAAAAAATACTTTTGTCCCCCACATCGTGAATATTATTAAGAAAGCATCTAAAATGTTAGGGTTTGTACTGAGAAATACTAGGGGCTTTAAACAGGTTGGTACCAAAATAATGCTGTACTATAGCCTTGTACGAAGCGTCTTGGAGTATTGCAGTGTTGTATGGAGACCACACTACGCAACACATAAGTTACTTTTGGAACGAGTTCAAAAACGATTTCTGTGGCACCTCGCATTTTCTAGAGGAAAAAGTAAACAGCTGCTCTCCTATAATGCTCGTCTCAAATATTTCAGGATGCACTCGTTATCCACTCGAGGTGAAGTTAGTGATGCATTGTTTCTCTATAAGTTGCTCTGAAACAAAATTGACTGCCCAAATCTGCTGAGTCACCTAAAGTTTCGTGCCCCAGCCCGATATCCGCGAAATCCTATCACACCACTATACCCACCCCGGCGCAGAACGGTTCTAGGTGCTAACTCACCGATTTCACGCCTATGTAAAAATGTTAACAGTTGCAGTGATCTTATTGATATACATCATGACAGCATAGGAAAATTTTATAAAATAATTATTGAGCACTATTCTCACAATCCATGATGTCGCTACTTAGTTCTAATGTTAAGTTTAATTTAATTTAATTTTAATTTTAATCTTTAGATTCTATGTATTTTAATTGAATTTTGAAAGTTTTATTATTAATTTAATTGATTATTGTTATTATCTGTTTTATTATTTTGTTTAAATTTAGAATCCATGTTATGTTATTCTTATTGCTATAATCGCCAAAAATTATTGAATAACATTAATTTTAAATTATCCTTTTGGCTTTGTAAATATTATGTAAAACCATAAATGGTGCATGTTGTGTTAGCCTGTAAGTAATTGTTGCACTTATAAACGTATTATTAAGGAATTTATTTTAAATGTAGTGTGTAAACAATTGTTGGCTAACCTAAATAAATAAATAAATAAATAAATAAGAATTAAAACTATATAGCAGGTGCAAAACACAACATTTATCATAAATTACTAAAAACATATAAAAGATAATATCTCTGCAAATAACGAAAGAAAGTATAATTATAACACCTAATAAAGAAACACGACGTAATCAGATAGATTTGAATTAATCTCGCTTTTACAACGCCACATAATAATATATAAAAAAAAGTGAAAACCTTGTTTAATTTAAAACATTTACTTCAACTTGTTAAAATTATAATTCTGATACGTGAAAGATAAAACTGGAACTACGAGTAACTTACTTCTGAGGTAACTTGCATATTATTTGTATAAACAAGGTTTATGTAACAATATTCATGTCAACTTTAGTTATGACATCGTTTACGATTTTGATAGAAATGACGATAATCTTACTAGGAAAGAAAGAGACGAAAATAGAAATAACGATAAGACGAAGAGAGAAGTAAGATGCAAAATCTAATGAAGCAGATAAATCTAAAAAAGGAATTGTAGCAACTAGTTAGGATAAGGCTTGTATGACAAAGGGTAATATGAAAAACTACAAGTTGTTTTTAAACACATAAAAAATTTAAATATGAACACCTTCAAAAGAGCTAAGTGAATAATTTAACAAGTTATATACCTGTTAATTATTGAGTGTGGGGAACACTTGAGAAATTGATTTTAAAAGGATATTTCCTTCCTTCATTACTGTAGTTATTAACTAAGAATAAAACGTTTGTAATAACAGTTATTAAACGTACGTAACGAGGAGAAGATTGTGTATGCCGACAAGATTTAACCATGTTAACTAACACTAAATTTAGTTTCTCTACTTAGGCGTATGTAATATGTTTAAAATATATGGGTACTAAACTTTTCCCGCTTACTAGAAATTGTATTTATCACGGACAAGATTTCCGAAAATTCTGAAGACTGGACTTTGTCACTGTTCATCACAGGCCTCACTCACTCATCAACAACTCAGACAACTTCATCTCAAAATATTAAGGCTACCTTAAAATTCTTTCCAGTTCTCTAAAAATAGGTAGATAATGATAATAAGCTAGACACTGTGTTAAGCACTGAAGCTGAACCTGCCAATCACTTTAATGTCAATAAGGTTTCTCCCGTTAAAGTCAACTAAGCGGTTAAAAGTAACACGGTCTACCCGGTAATCGAACCCCACAACGAGATAAAACTGTATCATGAAATAGCACCGGACAATCGCGGTCGTTACTGCATTATGACTTGACATGCCAACAATACTCAGGTTAATGTAAAACAGACTTTACTAGAGTGTCATAAGGTGCAAGTTGACCGCAAGTAAAGTATAGCAGTACTTTCGAAAGACCACGGGCGACGTCATGATAGGGTTGGTGGCTGTATGAAAATAGAAAATTTATGAACTGGTCATAATTTTATGTTTATGTATATCTTTAAACGTCTAAGTAGTATCTGATGCGATCATAGTTAAAGAACATGGATTTCACGTATTAATTTATTTAGTAGGTAATGCTAGAGTAAAACGAATTGTCGATTTGCATATCAAACCATCCTCAGTGATCACATCAATGAAAAGAAAATTAGCATGATAAATGTCCGTCATCTGTATGATTTATTACCTATCTGGGATCATAAATAATCCATACAGGGCAGCCCTGCTCTAAGTTGACATTCCTAGATTGAAAGGTCGCAAACTGGTCCGACTATTACCACAGCCATTACTGGCGGACGCCGGCAGTGGTCGCGTAGATTGCCGACCATTCCCGCCATCTGCGACCATCTGCCGGGATTACCACGCCACGGTATTACCACCGCCAGATTACGGCGTATTATGCCCGCACGCGTCCTCTACGTTTCCGTTCGAAAGTCGGTAATACTGATTGGTCAGCGTGAAATGATCGCCTGAAGGTATTCGATCGGTGCCATTGATGAGTTTTGTACGTCATTTTTCACTGTCAGTACTTAGGTTTCTGTTAGGATGTATGAAGTTTCCATGGGTCCTAACTAGTTTCTGAGCGAGGAATGCTACAAATAATTTCTTGCACATTTTTGTCGTTATTTTATTGGCCATTGAAGCCAGTGGATTTAGTATAACAAGTGTCAAAATATTAAAACAAAACTATACGAGATAGCTCTTTTTGAAATCTTGAACTAACCCTTAATAAAACAGATTTGTTTTCGATATATTCAAAAGATATAGATAAAACAAAGGAGATGACTGACGACGTGTGGTCGACGATATAACGATGCTTGTTTATTCTCCGTCACACGCCCACGTGGGTGGTGCGCTATCTACATAGCACTAAATAACTTGTTCTACTGCCAATACTGTGATTGATCTTTTGCAAATCTCTATAGACGCTGTATATTTTATTATAGATTGTCTGAGAATTATGATCAATAAAAAAGACACAAAGAAGCAAGAACTATTAATTAAAGAAACATAATTTGACACTCAACCTACTGCTAAAGTTTACGTTGTTCATAAAAAATACGAAGATAATCAATTTTCAAATGACATTTCACCCTTCCGGGGTAAACATATCCAATATGCTCGGATTCCAAGCTGCATCCATCAGGTTCAGTCCAAGATTATTCTACATTTAGTACGTGATACAATTACCTAGTGCTCTGTCGGCCACATGTCCAGCGGTGTCGCTTGAATCCGAAAGGAATTGCGCCGAGATGAAGGATGGCCGCCCTACGTGATGTCCGACCACTGGACGATTTAGAAAATTATTTTATGGCTTAGCAATCTTATAGGAATTTGATTTATAACGTCATATACGATGTAGTAAATGCTTTTGAGGCATTTATGGAAATAACGTATATGCACTTGCCATATATACTAATTTTTGTGTATCAAAAAATATTTGCAAGTTTAAGTAATGAAGAGATTCAAAGTTCTGTAGTAGATGCGTGTGCCAAATACTGAAATGGTATTATCTCTAAATACTGAAAGATAAAAGCTTTGCACTTTTGCATTAAGCATAAAGAGAAAATAAATTGCATGCCTTTAAGAAAAACGGGGCGGTAATAACGTTATAAATACCGTAGCAACTTTATTTCCTCAGTTAGCTTTTATGATTAGTGCCGTAAGAAATGTATAACGCTCTAGTGCGTTCTACCTTTCTCTATAACTTACAGGCCAGTGGTCTTTTGTGATAACTTAAATTGCAGAAGCTTTAATCATATTCATAATTTAAAAAACTAGTGTCAATTTATCAATGTTTTTCTATAAATCTCTTTAAGCAAAATGATCCAACATACACAAGCAAGACTTAGAAAAACGATGGTTGCCTCTCGTCTCGGAGAAACTTACAAACGAGGGTTCCAACTCCCGAGATAGCATCTCCGTAGCCCGCTCCCAGCTCCTATCTCGGCATCTAGACGTCTCAATTTAAATACACGCCTTCCGAGACTCGATTGAGCTAAATTAAATGTTCTTACGTATATAGAAGCTTATTCTATACGCTATTAGCTTGGGAAGTCATTAGATGGCCGCTCAATTTATGGCTGAATAACGCTTATGTGGTTAGCATCTGGGTGGTGGCACTTTACTCAGCAGTTGAGTTTTATTTCCAAAAGGGCATTTGATTTTCTCGAACGATGTTGTTTATTCACGCAATAATGAGATCATCTATATATACAACGCATTTGTGGTCTGTGGAATGTAATTAGTACTGTGACGATGTGATAAAATTGTAGTTGCTTGTTGGTAATAACAATATTTTTAATTATCTACGTTTTCTAGTACATTGAGGATGACTTCTAGTAGTTTTTAATATCCTATAAGATTTCATTGCTACTTGATAATAACCGAAGTCGAGATCGTATATCTTTGGGAGCGCAGAGGGGGGCAGTAGTTCCGTGGCTTCTCAAAGATTATTATTATAGCCGATTATACTAGTCAAGTGTAGCACTGTAACACCGGGGTACTTTAATTACACTCCCTTTCATGGGCTTGCTGCGAGAGGAGCAATTCTATAAGGGATTTACGATCCAATATATTCGCAACATCAGCGTGAAAGTGGTAGGCGAATAACTATTACAGCAACGATTGAGCTTGTGGAGGTATAAAGTACTGAATTATAGCGAAATTAACGATCGAATAACAGATTTATGTATTGGTGTTATTGCTTGTTATTAATTATTACAATTAATGAAATGTGCATTGTACTCGGAGGTTAGACTTAACTTAGATGGAAATGAATTTAGTGATATTGACTTGAAAACTTACTCCTGATCCAAGAATATTAGCATGCAACCAATAAGTAATTTATCAATCGTGCTTCTTTACAACATTATGTATTAAAACTTAGGTATTAGATAATTCCAATTAATAAAACAGTAAATATCCAATGATCATTGAACATGGCAATAATTATAAAGATATTAAAGCCGATATCATGTCGCCGTTAAGTTAGAGCTAAGTTCAACTTAGTTCACGGCTTGCATGTTAATTAGAATTCACGTTCAATTAAAATAATCTATAAGTTACCTTACTATAACTTCTGGGTTTAAATTAATATATTCTTGTTCAGATAACAGCTATTAAAGTTCTATCTCGTAACTTTGTAGGAGGCATAATAGCAATTTAGTTTTAACTTACGCATGCGTGATAAATATCTTCTGGGTAACGTTATTATTGAGATTATACTTTAAGACGTTATAATAACGTCTTCTTTACGTTTATTCCGTTCGAGTCTCACGAGTAATCCTAATCTGAATTCCCAACACATCATTTGGAGAAATGCTCCTACCGTTTTTGAAAGTGGCAACTTAAAAGGCCAATACTAACTAACTAAGTCTAAATTAAACCGGAAGAAAAACACTAACAGCACTAAAACACAAAACGCAATCCCGACGACCATAAAATAGAACTACCATTTATAAATTGCGATTCTAATACACATCTGAGTTGCGATACCGTGTCGCAGCGGTCGTCGAGTCAACTTTATTGGTGGTCCCCTATTAGCCGGCTCTTATCCGGCATCGGACGGACACACACGTTCCACGGACATTCGCTTTTGCAACTTTTATTACGACTAAAGTTTTGGGTATGGTTTTGGGAACGACAATTTAAGGATTTTTATGAGGGTCTTTTAGCATCTGTCCTTCAAGTGTTGTGATTTTAGCAATATATTGGTTGTGATCGTCTATTTTTGCAGTCATTTAGAGGTCAGCCGTGCACTGGTTAGAAATGTATCTGTATTTTCTGGAACTGTTCTTGTCAATCCAATAGTGTCATTGTGAATGTTATTTTTACTAAAGCAATAAGGTACTCGTACAATTAGACAATCTACCAGTTCATGTTTGTTTGTATTATCGTACTCTAAAACTTCGAGTCGGTTTTAAACTAATCTATCTATTCATCGTTTATTTGGACCATGTACGATCAAGGAATTCTTATCAGCTTTCGTTGTAAGCATGTCGAAGGGACACAGGTGTTAGCAAGGGCTATAGAAAGCAGTCATTAATCACGCATACGTTATTGCATTCTTTGGAGACTTGTCACATCACACGTCATTGGCCAACGAGGTTCTTTAAAGTGTAAATTCTTGTTGATATTATTGTACCGTAATGTGTTGAAAAAAGAGGAGATTGATGTGATTTGTGGAATGTGAATGGAAGAAAGGGCCTAGTATTGCTCCTAGCGGTACTCCTTGATAGATCTATTTTAAAATTAGGATTTGATTTTCGATTTTAAAATAGTATAATGCAGTCCATTTCGTAGAAACTGAATACATTCATTGTCTTTAATCCTGTAAAACGTACATAAAATCAATTGAGCCTAATAATACAGTAATTATGTCATCAGATAAAATTAAACAATATCAATATATTCAGTCTAAAATACATACAATTAATTGGACACAATTTAACAAATTACACGTTCCATAAATATGGATCGAACGATAAAATCGATTGTAAGTAAAATAGTTAATTAATCGATTATTTTAATTGACGGTGAATATCGGTAATAGCTCAGAAGTTACTTGTTAAAGGGCTACAGGCATATCGATTAAATGAGGGAATAAATAGTTTCTGTAAAATCGTAGCTGAGTTAGGTCGTATCGGGGCATTTAATTGAGGTCAGGGGTCGGACGATACGCTCGGGGCGATATAGATGTCTGGACTATCAAGCAGATTGTCAACGGTAGTTTCGTTTCGTGCAGAACGTTTTACTGAGGGACTTCAGTTGACGTTTATTTTTATTGGGAAATTATTGAGTCATTGCTTGTTACACTTGTTGTAAATATTGTGATGGTTACAGTGAAGTGAGGAAAAACACTACCGAATTAAATTCATAAGATGTGACATTTGAGTAAAATTTTGGCAAAAATTAATGACATATATTCCTATTTAACATTGAGACAGACGTCTTTGGTGACATTAATCTAAAATCAGACAACATTTTAGATAAAGTATTTTTTTAAATTAACATGACTTTAAACTGTAACATACACTCCTAGAAAACACGAAAATCCTGAACTTCTGTCCTACCCGTACAGTCAATATCTGTCCAGCAATCCAACTGTCTAAACTTGTTAACGACGAAGACAGTGACCAGACGACATACTTCTAATGGATATAGTGCTCTTGTTACGTATAATGCATACAATAAACACTGATTGATTCCTGAACTGTTTACGATTTGCCCGTGTTTGGTCTACTGAACTATGCAGTACTGTTGAACCAAATGATTGGTAATTTAATTCTCTCTGTTTACTTAAAACGTCAAGGCATTTGATCAGTCGAGACTTATCTATGGAGAAATTGGAAGGAAATACGGTAGTAATGTTCTTGTTTAATGTCTTATTTACTTTAGTTTTAACGTTAACGTTTCCATTTATTTCGTGGTTGGCGTTAACGTTTTGATCTTTGTCCCTTTGACCTTTATGTTTAAAGGGCGAGTTGTCTTCAAGTGTCATTTGATGGTATGAGCTGTTAATATTTACATACGTAAAGTCAAAGGGCATTGGGAACTTGAGAATTAACATATAATGTTGATGCTTTTATTTGGATTCGTGTTATTGATCGTCTTTGCATTGTGTGGTATTTGTATTGCCATCTGTTGCTTAGATGGCTATACCATTGACGATGTTAACGGTATTTAAAATCAATTACATCTTATCTAACACACTAATGACTGCAACCAAAAATTAAGTATCAAACATTAATCTGCTTAGCCAAAACGCGATATGCAAATATGGTAGGTGCGCAACTAAAATCGTCTCACTACAGATCGGTTACACAATGTCAGGTGCTTCAGATAATCGCGGGTGTGGGGCAAGCCTTAATGTCATCATCTCTTCAGCTGTCACTAACTGGTAGAGAAAGCCGTCATGATTCAATTTTGTTTATTCTTTATTAATGTTTGACCGGTGGAACACTTGGAACGAATAAGTTGAAGGTAGATTAGTTTTAGTGGCTGTTGGGTTCTGTAAGTTTAAACTAAAACTAAAACGTGGGTTGACTTGATATAAAAATACGAGCAGTCATCACCGGTTTTGGGTTAACGTTATGACAATGTTTCTTGAGCTTTTTTATGAAAATAATTAAACAATTGATTGGTAAACGTAACCTGAAGCTTCAGGTTTGTATGTAATGTTAATGAATTAGTCAAGACAAGATACATTTCTTCTTTTCTTAGAGATAACACGTAACATATACGCTCTATGAAGATCTTTGTTATTTGCAAGTAAAAATAAAGATTGGCCATCTGCTACGGAACCCGAACGGCCTCGTTTCTCGCACCTAATTTACTAGATTGCAATAAATCTAAAACATAATTAGAGAAAAAAACGAGAAGAGCCAAGCTGCGGTCCATGAGCGTCAATTTATTAGTGTCGCGGAGAAATTCTGTTCCACAGAGCGACGCCATTTTATGAAACTATACGATTGATATGTGTGAAATAAATGTTATGGACACTTATGGATGATTTAATTTAGTTTCAGTTTCCTGGGTACCTACATTACCAGTCGACAGCGATGCGGATGAATTTTTCGACGCCATATTTTATTTTGCTAATAGTTTTAGTTACGTTATGATACATATTATGGTATAAGTTGTTATTAAAAAAATATTCAGAATAAATATCTTTCGATTGAGTTTGTATTTTGTTTATAAACTTTAGAAGTAAAATAGAAAAAATCGATTTCCTGAAAATTTTAATCACGGTGATCGACCATTTAGATTTTTTTTTTTTGTTTTGTTCCTTAAACCGTTGAAATAAAAGTTTTGTATTTAAAAAAGTTAATGTCTAGCACCTAAAATCATTCTAAGTTAGGTAGTTGATTTACTAAAGTAAACGTGACTTAATTTACTAATTTTCTATTGCACCAGTGGAAATAATTAACCCAATCAATTTTTCTTTTGTTTTACTTTCTTTTACCAAAACTACGAAATCCATTTAGTTAATCATTTTAACGTTTTCAAACGTACATCGTGTGCGCAAGAGCATCGAATTATAGTCGCTTCTTTTGACACGACGCGTTATAAATTGAACCCATTTACACCTCACGACGCGAGAGCGGCACGGATGCTATAAGTAGCAATAATGTTGTGTTGTGTAAACGGGGGAGTAATGAAGTGTTTATTGTATAGCAATTAATAATGATTGTAGGTATAGGTAAGTAAAGATAGAAAGTGTTGAGCTGTCTGTTTGTTTATTTATTTAGAATAACAGAATAGAAGAATACGATCTATCATCGTGTTACTATCGTGATTTAATAAAAAATACATTAATTATTTTGAATAATAGATCAAATTAAGGTTGAAAATGATATAACAAGTGAATGTTTGATTATTTATAAAACATTTTAAATTATTTTTTAACTCTACTCAGAAGAAATAAAAATTAATTCCTGGAACATAACAAGTAACAGAAATTATAAAGAAATAGTTAATTCAGTTAAGAAATTGCATCAGATTTAATCGTAAGAACTAGTTTTCCTTTTGTGTCTGATAAATCAGAAGAAACCTTGCCAACAGTAATAAAGAAGTAGAATACTTAAAATACTTGCTTTACTATATTTTTGACAATTTTAATAAGGAAATGCGATATAAAACAAAATAAAGTGGTCATAAACCTTCTGTAATTTTTAAACCAGTAATTGGACGTGAAGACTAAAATTATATTCGGTTTAAACGAGACGAAATCTCAATTTCGCCACATTTCACATAATGTCGTGACAAACGTTGATAAACTAGTAATAAAATCGTTGGACGAGTAACGTAGTGTTGGGAAAAGGAACAACCACTAATCACTGTCATTCGAATTACGATTTTGGAATCGATTATTTGCTACGCATTTTATGCGAAATTTTTGACGTGTCTAGATTGAGAGTTAATTTGTTATCAGGTGACAAAGTTGTCTTGATAAATGATGATATCTTTAGAGCATAACACATAATTCATGTTACAACTCCATTCATTATAAAAACCCATTCACAACAACGATCAAGCACCATTCAATCCGCCAGTCTAATTTCGGCGATCGATTAATCGACTAGGTATAATCGAAATGAACCATTCGATCGCCCACCTCTAAGTGAAATCGTGTTAGCCCCAATCATTTTGCGCAACGAATACTCACATGGAGATGACCCGTGACCATTTTCGATTTCATGTCTAAAATCATAACAATATACGTCGACTGATCACGATACAACGCCCATTATAGTAATTACATCTCAGACAATACCAAGTTCTACTTGCAGTTGAGATGACGCAGAGAATGAAATTGTGGAGCAATTTTCTTTTACGTGGGGTTTTGGCATGTGATTGTTTAAGTTTGTAATCTGTTTAACAATAGTTGAGGCTTTTGCCGTATGAGTCGTGTATGGCTTCGGGTGATGAACATTGTTTGTTTTGGGTGATATTAATGCTAGTAACGGATGTAATAACGTGATTATGAATACCACTGATGGATTGTCTGTGTGTGGCATTTCGTGGACGTGATCCGCGACTTAGAAGGGCTCTTAGAGAAATATGTTACTGGAGGTCCTTTCTCTTTGTTGCTAGCATTCTGAAACACTACATATATTGAAACGGTTTTCTTAAGTAATTGTCAGTGCTATACATTTCCTTATCCGAGATTGTGAAATTGCTACAACAGCTTTGAGACTAAGTAAGATATATTGTGTTACAGTTTCCGAAGTGGAATTTAGAGATCTTGTTTATCCTAAAGGTAGGTATATTTTACTGAAGACATACTACGTAGTAGAAGAAGTTCGATTGACGTAGGTATAGTGATGTTACTGAACTATATCCTTAACAATTCCCTTCAATCTTGCGAAACCTATAACTATCAAGAGCACTTCTATCGACACTATATTAATGGGCTCCTTTCATCTCAATCAAGCTTACAATATTTATCATAGTGTTACAAATGCGTCATTTATCAGCGCCCTCTGTCGCACGCTCGCGTCGTGCACAAACACTTAGCTGCGCCGCTAATTGCGCGGGCGCAGACTTCGGGCCTCATTTATTTTCATACGGAATTCCAAGTCACTGATATGTATGCCTGAGAGGTAAAGTGCGTAATTTACAAGTGTTTTCTACACGGTGGTAAATTAGTTTTACTAGTCGTAAGTTTTTTATTTGTTTCTTGTTAATTCAGCGGCAAAGCGGAAATTCCTCCTTTTCGATTAAAATGTATGTATCTTGAATTAATTATTTATTTGATGTCTGAAAGAATAATCGTTGTGAAAGAGTTGTTGTGTTGATGAAAAAGCCGTTCTAATTTTTATTTTATTTATATCTCTCAAACTATCAAGAATCGCGGTACATACATTGGGTATTTCCGGATACTCCTGGGCATGAGGAATCTTTTTTTTAAAATGAAGTAACCATTTAGACCACCCTGTAGGTATTTTGCGTATGCGCTAGAAAATACACAGTACTAATTAATGTGGGAAATATACAATGCAGTCCACATTTAGGCTATCCTAAATAAATATGAAGCTGCAGGATGAAAATAATTCGAACTGATGTATTCAGAGCGCTGACAGTTTCTTCCGTCAGTGATCTGAATGTCATACCGTTTCCGGTAGTAAAATTACATGTCCGCCTGTAGCAATTAAAATATTATATTTCCTGTTTTTTTTTCAGAACTTATGAACAAGAGTTGCATATTTTACTGAGCCTTTATTAAACCTATTTGAGATTTCACTATCATATATAATAAATAGGTAGTTTAGAAAAACTTCAGAACCAACACATAGTTTGGTTTATGAGCGTTTATCCTAAAAGTTGACAACGTCGCAAATAGCTGTCAAATATTTACCCGTTCTAATTAATTTGGTAATATTACTCTATGGAAATAAGAAATGTGGCTAACTAGCGAACTAGAATATTAATAATAAATTGCAATTATAACACTGAATTTGATGTTGTAACTGTTTTAGATGTAAAAAAGGCATTTGGAAAGTTTCCAAATACTTTTTGTTACATCTAAAACTAAATATTGTTACGGTATTAATTATTGCATTTCATAATCAATATTTTAGTTCACTAGTTAGCCACATTTCTTAATTCCATACAGTAATATTACCAAATTAATCAAAACGGGTAGATATTTGACAGCTATTTGCGACGTTGCCAACTTTTGTAACAAACGCTCTTAAGCTGATATACGCAAATAATATTAAATTTTCCTTTACTGTAACGTTGAACAGTCTCTCGAGACATTTAAACGACAGACCGATTGTCAGTGCGCAACACAGGTAGCGAAATAACACACCACTCGCAGGTAAAAGGTGCAACAAAGAACATCATTTGCCACCATTATGAAAACAATATTACACACGGCCATATTACACCACAATCTGTTCCAGTGCGCAAGCGATCCCGATCGAATATTGCTATAATTTAAACGTTATATATTTCGCATACACAGTGGTAATTTGTATAAATCACGGTTCGTTGCGACACTGCGTCACGATCGCACGAGCATCCGACGGTGCGCCCGCGCAGGTGACAATGTGCAATTAGGATTATGCGCATCTAGATCGAAGTATTTCAAGTCATATTAGAGGATCGAATGATTTGTGATCGGGATTATTTTTGTGTGCGTGCATAGAGTGGCCAAATGGGTTGAGCAAGGACTGCAAAGCTACCTGTGAGTGACGTTATTCGCAACTAGTGCAGAGAGAAATAGAAGAGAAGACGGTATTTTCTGACTACTGATATTCTAGAGCAATATCAGTCGACTTCCAATAGTAACGTTTGAATCAGAGCTTAACATAAACTGCACTATTAACTCCGCTATTTCGACAAACAATAGTTACAATTGAACCCTAAATTCAATTATTTTGGTATTATTAAGATCCACGTGATAGGTTCGGTGTCAACTGCATTAGTTACTGATGGTGTGAGCGGCGCGTCCCGCACGACGTCTTGCGCAAACGCACGGATTGACTGACGTATACCTACGTTGCGCGGGCGCAGAACCCGATGCCATCTACAAATTCGTGGGGCAGGTTAGTTTGCGTGTCGGTTTGTTTATTGCTCACGACATCCACAAGACGAAAAGCTTAAATTTCAATTGAATTTATTAGAAGTATTATATTTTGGTGGTAGTTTTATGGTGCTGCCAGCTGTTTATATTGCCAGTTAAGTACCCTGATTCCAGATATGTAACAGTAACTCTGTGTGTAACTTCATTTACTTAATTTAATTCGTTGTCCTATTTAACAATTTTTTATTTTACTGTATGCTTTTTACATTAATTGATTTGACATTTATCTGTTACTCATATTTTTACGTCATTTAATTAACTTTATTTTTTATTAATCACTCAACTATTTATCAATTATTTAATTGCACAAATAGTTATACTTATAATACTGACAAAATTGTGTGTTGTTTTTGTATTTAATATTGTTGGGTCAAAGACCTGAAATAAATATATTTTATTTTATTTATTTATGTACCAAGTAGCGTTTAGAGTTATTGGCCATCGTAAAAATGTTAGTGCCAGTATTGTGTCCGTTTGTAGATATTTTAATTGAGGCATCATGCAGCTACACTGAATTATTCATTTCTAATATTTAATAATTATTTTATTGAAATATATTCATGAGTTTTCTATATTTTCTCAAGTTTCACGCTCTAGGGGACAAAAACGAGGTTTTAGTACGAAACCGCGGGAGATGCCTAATTCATGTTTTATAAGTTATAAAAGTCGTTTATGAATTAATTTATTGACAATTTATATTATTCAAATTAGTCGAATTTGGCAGCTACGCATTTTCACACGGTAGTTATTTTTAATACTCGTAAAGTAAATATTGCATAATTCTTATGTAAATTGATAGCAGTCATTACTTCTGCTGATGGTTTTAAATAATAAGTAATTACAAAAAAAAAGTGTTTTCACGAACGAAACATTTTCAGAAATTTTACAGTGTAGGTATAAATATTATAAAAAATAGTATAGCGTAAAGGAAATTTTGAAGGTTTTTTCGTGTTTCAGAGGTTTTATCTAAATTACTTTTTATTGCCCTTAATAACTCGAACAACACGGATCAGCAACTATGAAACCACTTTCAACATAAACTAGGGTATTGTTTTAAACCAGTAATTGACGTTTATTGCAAACTATAAATAAATCACTACTTACCAGGATAGCCTACAAAAGTCTACAAAAACATTAATCATTTGTGGTTAAACGATATTATTATCTGGCTAACAATTAATTCAGTTGCCACAGTTCGCCACGACACTTCTGCGTATAAATCATTTGGTAATCCGATACTGCTACCGTAATTTTCTGTGATACAGAGTTGGATTGGTTAGGGGACATGTTTGTGATAGAAAAGTACCTATTGAAAAGAAAAAATATTTCTGACAGATATCGTAATGTGTGAATGAATTAACTTGTACGTGAAAAAGCCCGTTTACACGTTGCGGCTTTAGTGTCGCTTAGTCTTGCGTTAGATTTTTTGTTCAGTTGAAATGTTATAACAAGCTCTTGAGCCTTAAAATAAAATGTAGTGTTTTCAGGGATTTAAGTAAAATCGTATTTTTCCCCAATTTACTGAGAGCTTAAATTATTAATCTACCATACATGCAAAAATGTTTATTATTCTATGTTTGGTTCGATCCCATCTCTACTGAAAGGCATCAAAAGGTTATTTTCTATGGAGAATGTGTTACGACGTGTCATTTCTACTATTTAATGACGTCACGACTTGCGCGTGGGGAGTCTTGTTTTAAAATTACAATTACATTGTATACGTCCTCAGCGCATGTTATCATGTATGTGAATTTATTGACCCGACAAATGATTAACATATTTCGATGCTATTTTAGTATTTGCATGAATGAGCCTACGATATTTAAATATCGTGGACATTTATACGTGTTGATATTTGATTGGAATACAAAAATTGCGAATTGTTTTTATTTTTGGTAAATGAAAACTGTACTTACACCGCACGGTAGTGCGTTGAGCCAAGTTCCCATACCTATACCTATTGCATTTTGTTACTAGGCAAATTTTTCTAACCAAATTTTCCGGTAAAGCACATCAACCAAAACATTGTTAGTTCTTCATAACTGTATGTAACAAGGGCAAATGTCGCTCCAGGTCCCTCTCACCAACATTGCACAATTTCGCGATACAAATATTATGGAAATTTAAAATCTTCAGCTCGTTTCCCACGTCTTTGTTGCCTCACATTGACATAATGCATGCGATGCCATGCTCGACGCTTTGTGCATTATACTTTGTTGTGTAATGTGATGCATGGCAGTTAGGGCTGTCGTGTGCGATCAACTCACGTAAGCGATGTTTAGGAGTTAGAGGATTATAAATAAATGGTGAACTTCGGTATGATGTGGTTGGTGGGTTCCGGCATTCTGGTTTTGGGTATTTTATTTGACTTCCGATGTTAAATTTCTTCAACATGTAAGATAAATATTATAAGCAAACTTTAATATTATTATTAATATATTTTAATAGGTCCCTTGAATAAAATACTCTTCATTCTTTTTATTTCTCTCTTTTCTGAGTGTTTTAATCGCGGAAGAAAATAGAACTACGTAAAATATGCGATGACGAATGTGCCTTGTACTAATTTTACTTAAACGACAATATGAAGTTCTTTACTAGTTGTTAAAAATAAGTAAAACTCACGTTTAATATGGTACAGCCCTAAATAGGGCAATATTATGGGTATGATTCGCGTCACGGCACTCATTGTGCTCAAGCGCCGCCAGAAAGCGATGTTTATTTTATTACTCAATCAGCTAATAGAAATGTTTTATAACAATATGCTTGTTAATGCTAACTTACATCTGTTTTAATGGCAGTTCAGTTTATTGGATTGTGTTTGTTGTTTATTTTCTGAGTTCTTGTTCAAATTTAGTTTAATGTATTGTAATTTTGTGTATTGTGATATTTCAGGTTTTTTTTTTTTAAATAAGGAGCACATTGTATCAAAATGTGATGAAAAGAGAAGTAGTTATAAAGAAAATATAGATCGATTGTGTAATTATGGGAGCAGTGGTGGGCCAGAAGTAACGGCCCGGCTTACGAGTTGTAGGTCATAGGTTCGAACCCAAGCAGGCGCTTTAAATTGTGTAAATAATTTCATCACCACTGCTCACAAAACGGTGAAGGAAAACATCGTGAGGAAACCGGCATGTCCTAGAACCAAAAATTCGAAGACATGTGACATCTACCAACCCGCACTAGGCCCGCGTGCTAGATTACAGTCCACTCCCTCTCAAAGAGAGGAGGCCTCAGTCCCAGCAGTGGGAACATTATGGGCTGATTATTATGCTATGCAATGTGTAAGTAAGTAAGTAATCATTTATTTACCAAAAACTTAGCCTAGGTAACATCAGTGTTGTTTCAATAAGGGTATGGCTTCCCTTATTGTTTGGGTGGGAAATTATCAGGTAACTTTTCCCGCTCTGAGCGGAGCGGGAGGGCGTGTCAGACTCTTACTGACTAAAACCCACCCGTGTTCTTTCAGTTGCCTGTACACTGCCAGGGGCGACGGTATCCCTTTCGGACTTTCCCGCGATGAGTAAGACCTCTGCCCTTCAAACTAGGAAAATCCTGTATCCTGAAGGGGAGTGTTCTTTAGTGGGATTGATACGATATACAAAATATTTATAATTCCGTCGAGTGAAACTTGATATGACTAGGAGAGAAGTGAACACGGAGCTTACGGCTGATAGAGACGTTTGGAGATAAGGGCTGGTGATGGTGATGATGTATTGGATAACCATGGTTGTTTCTTATTTCCCTGGAAATAAACTTTGTAAAAAATGTTCCAGTTTCAATGTCTTGATTATATTTTTTACTAGCTGTTGCTCGTGACTTCATCTGCGATACAGGATAAAAAGAAGCCTATGTTCTTCTCCAGGTTAGGTATGGTGGGTTTTATTATATTGAAGACTAGCTGCGCTGCATTTCATTCAAATCTGTTCAGCCATTTTAGCGTGAAAGCGTAACAAACAGACTCACTTTCGCATTTATTATATTAGTTAGGATTTGGATTGAAAATATCCGGATTATTCATATAATTTGACAGTATATTGTAGGATAAATAGATTTCAATAGTTCAAAGGACAGTATGAGTATAAATATGCAGCAAGTACCTACTCCCGAAGACGGGTGATACAGCCAATTGACAATAAGCCTTGGCTACTTAAAGCTATAAACTTTACTAATACTCAATAGAAACCCGAGTTTATTACCGACCAATGACCGTACGGTAATGAATTTGACACAGAACCAATATTACGCAGAAACTTACAATAAATATTGCAAGGTACACCGTGTTATGTCGCGAAAATGTAATGCTTTGTTATGTTTTGGATATTACGATGATTCGAAGTCGTTTATAAGGAGCTTAGGATGGTAATAATAAGCTTCTTAATTTAAATTGTTTATTATTTGTTTAAATATACTGTATTAATATGATGTCATTTTGTTATTAAGTCTCTGTATAAAATGTATCAATAGGATAGTTATAATCAAAAGTAATCGCTAAAATTTGATCAGATTTAGCTAAGATTAGTTCGCACGACTATCCTCTGTATTTATTAAATTGCCTGAAGGTACTTTTACGGTAAAACGAATATATTTCTAGCACAATGAACTTAAAGCATCTATAAAACAGAGGCAATACGAAACAATTCTTAACAAATGAGAATTAAAACATCTTTTTTATGACGAAACGCGGTAGCCATAGAAAGGTACGTTAACAAAGATGAACTTACATAACATCAGCCTCCGGATAATTAAAGCAAGTTATGATTCTTTTTCAATACTCTTGTTTTATTTGGTCCCTTTCACCGCGGTACGCAATTAAAACTTAATAAAAAAAAGTGTACAAATATGAAAACATGTAACCGAACTTGGCCAGGCTTTTTGACACCTTAGTTTTTATAAAGGTGTATGAAGGTTGTATGGCCGTGATGGGTCTTGGTAAAATGGTGGTTTGGTGCGGAACGGTGAATGATTATATTAGTAATCATGGTTATGGGTCGATGTGATGGAGTGACGTTTTACTGTAGTGACGTGCACATCTCTATTGTTAGACCGGTACTTTTAAGGGCGATTCATATATTATCGGGACTATTGTAGAATGTAAGTGTATACTTTTAAATCATTTATACTATACTAGTGATCGCCCAGGGGACAAAATTCGACTATAATTCATTTAAATGTCATGATTCTAAGGTAGCCATCTTGTGTCAAACGCATGGCGTGTGTAATGTTTTTTTTATTAATTTAATTTATTTCTAATGTATATTATATAAAGATATTAGCTTTCTGCACTCCTTCTCCATATAAACTTTAACTGTGCCAAATTTCATACTCCTCCGTCCGCGTAATTTTCGTAAAACAAACAAAGTTTTTGCTTTACATATTGATATAATAATTAATAGGAATAGGCTACCGTCAAACGTGTTGGAGAAGAGTATCCTAAGTTTAATCCTAAGATAAGGCTATAAAAAGTAGCGAAGACGTTCAGAAACATTTTTAACCTCGAATATTATCCTCTTTTCTCTCATTGCAAGTGACAAAATAATCGTAAAGAATTTTGTTCTGTCAATATATTTTATACTTTAACATTACTCAGGCTGCACGTTTGATTTTATCTGCGCACGCTTCTTCAAAGATCCGTTGGCGTGTAAATCGACCCTATCTGCCTCCGAGAACGAATTTGTATCGACTTGCACTTTATACTAAGATTGGATCCGATGAAGAGTACCTTATTATAATTGTAATAGAACTATATTTTAGTAACACATTAATTATTGAAGCACCTGATTGACGCCCTCAGCTAAACTCTCTCGCTTTATTTTACGACTCATCAACCTGTTATAGATCATCGTGTTATAAAATTTATAGATGCAATTTCCTGCTTATAAAATAATCTACTAGATTGTATCGATATCGGTCGATATATCTTACGTTTTACTATTAATAAATAACATTTGCTCCTCTTTATAATAACTGTCAACCAATCAAAATGTGTTCTACATTTGAATTTAGAAATAGTGATGTGCACTTACCGTTGCGTATTCGGCGCAGATATCGATGGAATTGATAAAGTCGCAGACTTCATCGACAGACCAGGCGGAGAGCCGCGCGCGCGCCTCTGCGCAGAGGCACTCGCCGCGCGCATCACTACGATCTAAGGGAAAAATTAACGTCATATAAATTTAATTTATTGCTACTTTGAGTCACATTTTGAAAACGATTTAAACAGAAAGTAATTCTATCAAGTTAAGTAATCGGACATTAAACTTGGTTTATACTTTAGTGACTGATCGTAAAACTAATATATCCATATGATCGTGTATGCCGTTCCATATTAAATACTCATGTGATAATATGACAATAATACGTTATAATTAGTTGATATTTAGCACTTTGGCATTTTAATAACCATATGATTTATTGTTAACATAGAGATGCTGTTGTTCTTATGAGAATTAATATTATCTATTCACCTTTGAAGATTATTATTTAGTCATGAATTGTGGTTGTATTGGTGACACATGGATAAATTAAAAGCTTTTATGATAGTAATATTTCGTCGCATAATTAATTCAAAACCTACAATAATGAGTAATATAGGTATGTATTTAACATTACATTTGTCTATAAAGCAAATTGCCGACAGAGAAATGTTGACATGTTTAAAAAATCATGTGCAACTGAAATGAAAAAGATGAGACATTATGCTAAGGCCGAGCCTTCATGCATCTAAGGATCGCAAGGGGCAATCAAAATCTATCTTCCACGACTATCTATAGAATGTTAGCAGCAGGCTAAGCCATTGGTGCCACTGCTGAAGCCTAGTTTAGGTGGCTCATTATCCCGTGGCCACGAGCTACACGCTCAAGCGACACGCGTCTTGCGACAATGACTGCAGAGAAAACAAATGCTTGAAGTTTTTTAGTTTTAGAGCATACCATGAGTCACCGCGACGCGACTTGTGGAGCGACAGACGTTGACGCAAGTCGCGTCGCTCGAGGCCGTGAATTGGTTCGTAGGCTGACACCTAAAGACGGTGGGCAATGGGTAGCTCGCCGTCCGATTAGGACCAGGCCCGGGTCGACGGCGCGTTGTGTTCCACGCGCGCCTCAAAGAGATGTCAGCACCAACTGACGGGGTCCGTAA
This sequence comes from Agrochola macilenta, assembly GCA_916701695.1. Taxonomy (NCBI): domain Eukaryota; kingdom Metazoa; phylum Arthropoda; class Insecta; order Lepidoptera; family Noctuidae; genus Agrochola; species Agrochola macilenta. Next base: position 16,719,032 of record OU753562.1, read on the forward strand.
GGGCCAATGCCTGCCAGGGTTGCGAGTTTGTCCGAAAGGGATATCGCGGCCCCGGGATACAGTCAACGGAAGAAACACGGGTGGGTTTTAGTCAGTAAAAGTCTGACACTCCCTCTCGCTCCGCCCAGAGCGGGAGGAGTCATTTGATGATTTCCCACCCAAAAAAAAAAAAGGCTGACACCTAAAGCTAAAACATATAAAACTCACCATCATTGGACACCCTGTCCCTCTCATCGCTGTCACTCCTAGTACTAGGGCTGGCAGAAAGACGCGCGCGCTTGGCCGCGCTCTCGCCGGCCGCTGATAGGTCGAGCGGCGAGTGCTCGGGTGCGCCTGCACCGTTGCGCTTGCGACGCGACCTCCCACCTCGACCGACCCGCGATATTGCTAGTAGGGTCTGCAGAGAAATGTAGGTGGTTAGGTAGGTTAAAATTGGTGGAGGTGCTGTTTAGTGTCGCAAAAAGTTTTGATAATATTGTTGGCTCATGTTTTGATAAATGCGGTTTATAAGAGGTAGGTAGCATGTTTTTTCTGCTTATGATTCAAAGTTCAAGCAATCAATATTAGATGGACTCCGAAGTTGATCAGAAAGCTGGTTTCGTATTAAAAAACTCAATTACTCAGAAGTCCATCAAGCGGCGCATATAGTACAATGTTAAGCAAACATGAAAGGCGAGCCAGTAGGCTATTATCTGATCGAGAGCACTCTCGTATCGTAAGTGGCGAGCATTTATCATAATAACGTTCCGAGCGTCACGCTCCGCGCCCGCGGGTCAAATTGCAATCTATCTTTTTTAATTGCCACGCGTACTAAAAAAGGCGAATGCAGGGTAATTCCGAATAAAATTCAGACGGAGGCGCGCGCGCGTGAAATGAACACGGCTGTTATAGTGCGCACGCGGCCGCCCGCGCCTCCCGGAGTACCGGCTAGTGGCTACGTGCTGAAGCAGAGCACCCGCCATAAATCTTACCGATTTATTTCCGCGTCGCCCCTGTTTCTCTTTATAGGTGAAAATAAATTCAAACTACTATTTATAGATCGCTTTAGCCGTAAAGAGAAATGTAACAAATCATGCCCCGACGGCAACAGCAATTTGATCTCGATTGCGTATCATATGAAATTACGAAAAAACACGTGATGATCACTTTATGTCGCTGCAATTTAGCTAGAAAGTCGAAATCGAATAACTGTTATGATTCCACGCTGCAATTTTGTCGTGTCTCTTATTGCACTCGTGTGCAAAAAGTCAACTAATTTTAAAGTCGAGTTGTGTTTCGATTTCACATCCCATCACTAGCGTGTCGCGGGGCGAGCCGGCGCGCATGCGCGGCGCGTGCCGCGGCCAATTAGTGCAGCTCCAGTTCCTTTTACAGTGGAGAGTCGAGTCGAGTCGGTTCGCTGGCGAGCAGGGGGCGGCGCAGCACTATTACCCTGCCGATTGTGCGCGCACCGCACGCTCTGCAGACGGACGGCAATTAACACTCTCTCCACTATGTCTATGCAACACCGAAGGAAGTGTAAAGGTCGTGAGCCTTATCAGATTTAATTGCATCCATTATTACTGGAAAGGAAGCGAGGTGCTCACCGCGCATTATGATTTTAAAGAGGTTCAAATTAACATAAACGAGGCTCGCTCGATGGAGATGCGTCGCGCGATAACGCCTTATGAATTTTACGAGACATTTTAATCACAGCCGTGAACTATGAAACGGTGTATGATGTGTAATTAAAACAGGAAGGTCAGTGAGCACTTGTGTATATAATTAATATGAATTACAAATGTACTCTTTTGAAATGAAAACTCATCTGAGCGTAAATTATTTCATAGGGGCAGTGGCCTTGCCTTAAGTAACGTACATTATGAAGTAATAAATACGAAACCGTATTTTTTTCTTAAAATATAATTACCTGAAGAAATAGCTTGGGAATAATTATAGGGATTTATGTAACGTATATTTTTCAATTGTTTATGATAAAATTTGGAACTTCCTGTTTGGGAATTAAAAATATTACCAAAAATTAAACCAAACATATATTTATTTAAACCAAAAATGTATTATTAGGAAAGTACACAAACTGCTTCTTATTATCCCAAATTAAAGAAAGTTATATGTCGTTTATATTAGGGTAATAGAAACCACAATGTCTTTTTTGACAAAATCTACTCATCACACTGTTTTTTTATGAGTTGTATTGCAATATGTGGTTAGCTAGTGACCTCGACAATTGATCATATTATTTATTACTATTAGTAATTAACTGTTTGTTTATTTATTTTACCTCGATGGTCCTAGTTTATCATTTATAACTTCCAGTTACAACTATATGTAAGCGGGCACGCCCTTTATGCCTGGTGGCTTTTATTAAGATATTAAGTTCTGTTTACGTTTTGTTTTTTATTTCTGCCTGAGTATAGTTCTCGATGATTTTGTTTGGTATATTGGCGTGTGCTAGCTTATATATGGCTAATAATTTAAATTATGTTTTGTGTTGCTTAATGTAAATTATTTTGAATACTATTATATAGAATCTTCTTTTTGTTCTTTTAACTGAACAGACAGCTGTGCAGCTGGGGAGTTTGTTGCGCCACTTCTTCTTCCCAGCTAACGCACTAGGAAGTGGTGAAGGGTGGGCGTTTTGGGGGACTGTCTTATGTAATTTTGACGTTCGAAAAGTGCTGATTCTCAGCCTAGTTTGAATAAATGACTTTTGATTTGATTTGATTTGATTTCCAAATTAAATATAATTCGACAATCCATTACGAAATTGCTCCAAAAGTTCAAACAAAAATTTTTTTATTTTATTTACGGTTTCAAAGTCTACAACAAAATTAGTTTCCTGTTTAAAAATAGTCTTGAAACGAATTCCAAAATTATATTTTATGCACCAATTACATTTGATATCTTAAAAATTACACTGAATCTAAAACCGATAACCATTAAAAGCGAATTTCACCATTAAAACTGAACGCGATCAGCACACCTAAACCGCGTTCAAGAGCTGTCAGTGTCAATATTCCGCAACAATGCCGGCACTGACAGATCTTAAATGCATTTTAGATGAGCTTATTTATCGCGTTCAGATTCATTAGGGAAATTCGCTCTTAGAATCCATAGCATACCTGGATCAAGAATAATCCCTAGATTACAGTATTCGTCTGTTAAATATGGGTTTAAGAAAAAATTCGGCATTGTAGAGCGTCGTATCCGTCACCTGTGTGTCTGACTTTTAAACCTCGATTTCAAAGTTGAAGCTTTTACAAAATCTTGCTTACCTTAGTAGAACTCATATCCAGCATGACAGGGAAGGCTGGTAGTCGCGGCGGGCCCCCCTGCTTGCTAGCCAGCTTAGTGAACAGTCCGCCGAGAGGCGCGTCCGTCGCGTCCTGCGCAGGAGCCGCGGTGCGCACCTCGCCGAAACCATTCATGCGGTGGAAGTAGCTGGGTGGAGAAGTTTATGGTTAGTGTTTTTTTTTTTGTTTCGTTTTGGGCTTTTTTTCCCAGTTCAGTGTTATTGGGCTTTTCGAACAGGAATTTCTCAGTAGCAGCCCAGATTCTTCATTTCCTATTACATGGGACTTAAACATATTATTATGTACATTTGGGTGTACTATAGGTACTTACATCTCTGCCTAACCCATTCGGGGAAAAAATGGGTGATGTTATGTTAATACATCATTATTTTTAAAAGGTACTACAGTGTGCGTAGGTTGACAACTGTAGAAATTAAAAACAAAACGATACGGTGATTATGCCAAAAATGAAGAAACCAAATGCCACTGAGAAAGAGATAATCATTTATCTCTTGTTCGGAGAGTAGAGATAGAAGTGATCATGTTGTGTGCAGGAAAATCGTTGAGGAGAATGAGAAAAAATCGTGGAAAAACTGGTTTTTCAGAAAACAGAATTGCCGGCATGAGGCATTTTATTAAAACTCATTATCTTATTTTTTATTAAAACGGACCCACACTTCCCTGTCTTTATTATTCTAGCGTATGGCACTCGTGGGTTGCAGCTGAAAATCAGCGTCGGGTGGTATACTTTGTGTTGCCATCTGACATAATGCTGAGCTGAGGCCCTTTTGGCTTTATATTCTAAATTGTTTTCTGTTATAAGATGTATTTTTCTGCTGTAATGCCAATAAACGCATTTTTCTTTCTTTCTTTCTTTCTAAAACCACCTGTCAGTAGAAGAATATAGCTACTAAAATAGCAAATAAGTTAAATTGTTTATTAACATACAATTGTAAGTTTTTTTTTGTAATTGGATCTAGTTGTCTGTTTAATAAATAATTAATATAAATATTACTTAAATTAAGGTAATTAATGAGCTTATTAAATTATTATATTCTGCCTAAATTATAGCATTTTTGTCATTGGTACAAACAAACTGTAACCTTAACCTTAATTAAATCGATATTAGATTTCGTTTCTCATAATAACTATAAATTGATTTCTAAACATCAAATTTCTAAATTTTCACATTTAGGTATAATTTTATTCACACGGTGAGGTTATTATGTAATATATTTTATTAGAGGTGACATTCATTATTTGTAGTTAATCTGGCTCCAAGGAACTAACGTGTTCCTAAAAGTATATTTTTCTTCTAAGCTTAGAAGACTGTTACCGACTATTTGAACTATTTGTAGTATTGTTTGTATTAATTAAAACTGAATAATTATTATTGACTAACTGCTGCTGCCCGCTGCTTCACCCGCGTGAACTTTAGTTCTTTTTTTAACATTTGCTATCTACCAGTGACAGTCCCATTAAAATCGGTCCAGCCATTTCGGAGATTAGGTAACAAACAGACTGACAGACGCACAAAAATTTAAAAAATTGTTTTTTGTTGTACCGTTTATAATTTCATATGCATTTAGTAAAAAGCTGTTATTTTGACATTACAAACAGAGTTTGAGAGTTCAATTTTATTTATTTGCATTTGGATATATTTATGTCATAACACGTGAGAAATGAAGACGTGAAATGTACATATTCGACGAATCAACTTATTTTAAAACTATAAACGAATGAAATACGACAATCACAATATTTATGCTAATATATCTGAGTCAATAAATTCAACAGGCCAGTGATAATTATCTCGCTATCAAAACAATTCCGATGTTATTTGATGGAAATTAATGAGGATCTGTTTAGAAGTTAATGTCTCCCGGCCCCAATAAAATACCGAATTTATTACCTAATTTTACACCCTATTTTATTATACGTTTAGTTTTTACCCAAGAGTTCTTTGATGTTAAAGAGAAAAGTGACAAATGATTGCGATATTTTTATTGAGTCGACGAACTATAAATTTCAGAATGAAGTTACGAAGTACACAGCTCATTTTAATTTATTATACTCAAGTGAAATAAAACATGTAACCGCTGAGGTTTTCTTTAAGTTTAATATGTTTTTAAGATGCCACTCGAACGATTCACCACTTAGAAATTCCGTTTTACGAATGCAAATAGATACGAAGCACTCACGTCGTATTTGGTAATTAAAATAGACAAAGTTCAGCGACCGTAGATGACCAATTCATTAATATAACATAAGTTCACACGGACAGCTTCGGTTCTCACGAATCATGTAAATTTGTCGACTAAACGTAAGTTTTCAAATCGATTAATATGCTAATCGATGTTGGGCATCACTAGCATCGGTCGGTGAACCGCGGGTCGCATACTATTGTGACACCGACCGTGTGAAAAATGATTGATGAATGCGAGTATCGAATCGAGAATCGATAATCGGAAATGGATTATTCGATAACGACAGCGTATTAACTAAGGACTTTTTATACATGTATTAATTCTATAAATGAATGTAGGTAATAATTTAAAATGGAAGCAAGGTTAATGTCGTAATTTCGGACTACAAACCAAGAGTGTAATTTGCTTATTCTTTTTGGGCATAAAATGAACTGCATTAGTGGTTTATGCCTCTAATTAATTTGGATCCGCCTACAATTACATTCGTATGTGTAATTAGGGTGTTTTAATTGTATTTTCAGCCGCTTATTTTATTTGCGTTTTTTAATTGGAGTTTTATGATTCTGTTTTACTAATTGTACACAATCTGATCTAAACATATTTTTACTAAATTATATTTATAGTTGCATTTTTTCTAACATTTTCAGAAGCAAAATCTGCAAGTGTGTATACCCTTTTACTATAAAGGGGTGTCCATATTATTAATTAGAGGTCGTCGATGAAATCCGGAGGGCCTAAACCAGTGTCAATCGCTTTCAAAGCGTTTCGTATATTTTTTCGGTAGCTTACGTCAGTCTCATCCGTTAGATATAGAATGTCACTTGTCTCGGTCCTCAGGGTTAATCACGTGATTTAAAGACTCCTAGCTTTTACATAGGATGTTGCTTTCATTCAAGGAGTTCCTTTATTACCTGACGCGCTCCGGCGGAGTACCAGGGTACAATAAGGTGGAAGGAGTCACGCTGTTATAAACTTATGTATAATACTTACTCGTTACTGTTGTGCGTGTTGTACCGCGCGGCCAGCGAGCGCATGATGTCGGAGTAGTTGCGCGGTGGATGCGCGGACGCAGGCGGTGCGGGTGCGTGCGGGCTGCCGCGCTCGGGCGGGGTACCAGGATACGATGAGGTTGACGGAGTTACGCTACGGGACCTGGTGGTGAGAGGGGAATGAAGTTATACATAAAGATTGGCCTGTTTATTTAGACTTTGTGGTCTTTAACAGTTCTCTGCAACAGTCTACTGTTGCTCCACAGTAAATGCTGCTGAGTAAAATTATGCTTAGCTCGTTGCATTGGTGGTGCTACTTCTGTCTGTCATGGGGCACCCATCGACCCGTATTGCAGCATCAGCATTGCTTGCTACCAGTAAGATAGACTTTTATTCATCTCTTTGGACGCCATTAGAGCGTTAGAGAAAAATAGCGACCATTCTACTATGACCGCCATCTGAATGCACCGTTCTGCAGATGCGGTTTATGCTTGAGGATCGTATTGAGGATAAGTCTCGCCGTTTTTCATGGCACGGCAATCTATATTTAGTTTCCTACTCAAAGCAGATCAATCTCTTTTTTTAGGAGGTTTGAGCATTTTTCCATGGCACTATCACTATCTATCATAATTATCTTCTGCAACTTACCTGGAAGCGTTGGAGTCATGCGGGCTGAGTCGCTCGCTCTTGACCGGCGCGTGCGGCGCTGGGGTGGGCGTCGGCGGCGGTGCGTGCGCGGGCGACGCCGCATCGCGCGCGCACCGCCGCGCGCCCCCGCCCCCGCCGCCGCCGCCTTCACCTGTACGACAAAAAAGGTTTAATTAGTAATTAAAAATATGCAGTACAAAAATATGGATGAAAAGAGATACCAAAAAGAGTTAACTCACATAAAATGGAAAGGGATTTACTCGGAATCACTTTTAAATTAAATAATCAATAGGTATGTTCCCGTATACGGTCTTCGGAAATGTCTTTGATTCAATAAGCATTGCCAGGAATTCGCCTAAAATCCGATACCGTTTTGTATTTTATTGGTGGGTTGGACTGCTTATAAGTATGGATTTTTTTAAGCAGAGCTTTAGCCTTTACAATAGCCCCGATAGCATTGCCAACTAAAAATTGTAGAAAATAATCGGTAGCAAAATAATTACTACCACATTTCCCCCCCGAACAGAAGCACCGCTTAGACCTAGATAGGTATATCAACGTTTGAAAATTAAAGTTTGCAAGCGTTAAAAAGCTAACCTCACGAACAATTAGTACCGGACCAAGTCGTGTGATAGTACAGAATCCGGTTGGCGGCATTTACTGACAATTGTAAATAAAAAAAGCGTGAACCTAGGTTTTATTAGTAGCTGGTAGATTCGAATCAGATTCGCAGTCCACACCTTATTGACCTTTCCACTTCTTTATAGAAATCCGTAAAGGAAATAGTAATAAGCTTGATCTTAACACGATAAAAGTTATACTGTACAATTTCCGATCTACCAAGCCTGCAAAACCGACAAAACCATATCCGCCTGTTTTATACTTTATCCTTTATCTTTATCCGCCTGTTTTATATAGATAAGGCAGTTACTTTGACACAAGTGACTTCAGCCGCGGTACTTCAAGGGCGGACCTTAAGTTTATCTCTTACTCATATTTATTCGGGCACTGGCACGGATCTGCTGGGAGGTGTCAAAAGCTCAGTGGCCGAGGCATCTTGACATACCGATAGAATCTCGCGGCTCGTTTGATCGTGAACCGGAGTGCGCAAAACTCGAAGTACTCGGATACTTTCGTCCCGATCTCGGCGATCTTCGGAATTAATGAGCACCGAGGTGTGAAGTGTCGCACTCGCTGTTGATAGCAAGCAATGCGTCGCACAGGTTTTCCAAATTCTTCAGTGATTTTGATAAAGATTGTCGTTTTTGTGAGATGGTTTGGTGTTGTAATGTTAAATGTTGCGTTTGTGATTAATGGGGATTTTTTTGGTGACAAAAATGTTTTTTAACACTCTTCAGCAATAAATATTTCCAGACTTAACAGGTAAAGAAAATCTTAATTTTATTTATTCTTGTATTAATCCGTACCTACGATTATTTCTCTAGATTCATACAATCGCCAAATCAGAGTAAAAAAAAAAGTCAGCTGCTCATCTCTCAGCCACAAATCTCAAGTGAAAGGATAAACAAATTAAAGTAGGCCTACCAAATAAACTAACAAAACTTTTCCTCTTTAATTACGACTGCGGACATAACTTGAAATGTCACAGTAATTATGCAAGCTTGTCACATCCAGTTGTTGTCTATAAATCACAACTGATTCATTGTGGGAATAACCTGCTACTTGCCACAGCGAAATAAGCGTTATTAATAACACCTTTTACGCCAGTAACCGTTTCACTCTTGTTAAGGTTTGGTTACACAGATGCTGGTCTGACAGTAGACAACTACTGCCTCTATGTACTCGCATGGCAGTAGCTTGGCTGACATCGACCGGTCACACGATGAGAATGCCAGTAACAAGTAGTCTACTGCCCGAGAAACTAGAGCTGCTGCATTATAGCGTGTCGAGATAAGGTGTGTAATAAGTAAAAAAGGGTCATTTTGGTAACTTGAACCGTGACAGTAATTCACATGATGGGGTCACACGGTGCGAGTTTTACTAATCTACCTAGCGTTTTCCCAACTATGTTGGTGTCAGCTTCCAGTCTAACCGGATGCAGCTGCCTATCTGCCCTCCACAACCCAGTAACTGAGTAATACAATACCCCTTTGTAAGACTGGTGTCAGACTTTCGGGCTTCTGACGACTCGTAACGACTGTCCAAGTTCCACGAATGACATTTGGGACCAACTGCTTAACGTGCTTTTCGAGGCACGGAGGAGTCTCAGTATGTAAAGATGGTCACCCATCTACGGACTAACCCCGGCAAGCGTAGCTTAACCTGGTGGATCGACCCATGCGGCTGTTATTACTTAGCCACGAGCTCCTCCGGTGCGAGTTTTACTGCAGGACAGCTGCCAGCTACCAGGGTTAGCTCGCGCGCTAGCTCATACGGTGTAACCAAGCCTTTACTCGAAAACTCGGTAACATAATATTTTTCACAGGTGTTACTTTTGATCGCAATTATGATAATTTTAATGTCATTATTAATGTTGGTAAACACGCAGATTTGCATGTAATTTGTGAGGTTTGACCTGAAAGATGTTTTTGTGAGGTCAAGAAGAAAGTGACGAGAGTGGTTTACGTGAGAAAAGGTAAAGTTTAATGTGTTGCCGTGACTTTAAAGAGGTTATTTATGTTTGTTGGTTTAGGAGCCAATAAATATGTCAGACTAGATGACCCGGTGAACTTTGTACCACTTGAGATAGATAATATTGACCGCATCATGTACTTTGGTTAAAATTTTGTTTTTTTTTCTATTTTTCGGCTGTTTTTGGGTTTCTTTGGGTTTTTTCTAATTTTCTTTTTTCCTAAACCTCCCCAGTATTAAGGAAAAGAAAAAAAAAATACTAATCAGTCGAGCAATTTTCGAGTTTTTGCGAGACTAAAGCATGGCAATTGATTTTTATATAGATAAATGGATGGATATATACAATATATAAGTAGGTTTGCGAATAGAAATGTTCGAAGAAAATGTATGGCTTGCTTTTCGTGTCGTTGGGATTTGGTTTTTGGTTCGATTTAGGGCAGGAAGAGTTATGTTACAAAATATGTTCATTCACGAAAGTTTTGTAACTTAAACGGAAACATAAATAGCCGTTATAATCATAAGTTATCTTCCTCTCTCACATTACTTAATAGATGTAACTGACTTCTTATTAAGTAATAGCAATATAACATTTAAAAATAGTCCATTGTCGACCATCTATATAATAATATTAACCTCCATTGAACACGCACAAGGCAGCTACCATAGCGTATAATGTTATGAGAAAATTATAATAAATTGACGGTTTTGTATGAAAAGAAGCGCCCAGCGTAGGCAGCAGACATTTTTGTTAAGAATGATATACACTAGTGTAATGATAACATAATATTTATAAAGAGATTATGGACCACATACGAAGAATAACGAACGTAACAATATATGGATAGATCCGGGTTATATTTTCTAAATTTCGGACTTAGGATGTCAAAGTGGGAGTTCCGTGGGCTAGATATATGGGTTCACAAAGTTGATCCGCATAATATGTTGTATCTGTCTCTGTTACAATAGAAACGAGTTGTAATTTATCAGGTTTTAACATCAGATAAAAGGTGACAAAGTTTTCCGTATTTGTCTAAAGTGAGGAATGGTGTTTCTTGTAGAATATAATCTGTGGTTGCTCCGATTTCTGACAGATTTATGCTAAATGATGCATTAAACTACGTGGGTTTTTTGTGTCTCTCTAACAATTTCGTTACGAATCATCTGAATTGCCAATGGACGTCAGATTTAGCGACAAAAATAACCACTAAAACGCTGCGGGGTTTTCCAAAATTCGTACAAAATCAGAAACAAAACAATTTGTGACTAAATAACTCTATCTCTGTCATGGTCGTATGCCGTATACCTTGTGCCCGCTAGGAATACCTACAAAATTATAATAGCGCGAGGCTTCACTTACACCATTTTTGAACCTATGTTTTGATTTTTGTCTGAAATATTTTCATGTTTCGTACTTTTTAGATCACTTTTATTTTTCCGTGGCCGGGTTAAAGTTTTTTAAACCTAATTTTTTATTATCCTGCGGTTTCTGAGTACTAAAACTCATATTACGCGGCTATTGGCAAACGGCAAAAATAGCCAATCGAATAACTTTTCAAATATGAGATTTGAATAAAGACTACATTGGCTTTTAGCTTTAAGAAATTGAAAATCGTACGAACTGTATAAAAATCTCACAAAATCGTCAAAATAACATCTAAACTCGATCCTCATAATCATAAAATAAACACAACATATCTACAATATTTATCAAAAAAAAACATTGAATGTTGAAATTTTGCAGGAAGTGATCGGTATTTACGATGGCGACCAATGAACGGTGGTTTCCGGCGCCGAAGAGAGTCTATAATGAGAGGAAATGATCCGTTAGAGTAGTAGCCTTGTGTGGCCGTGGCCACTGGCCAGCTGGCCATGTCAACTGATTATCCAAATACTTAGCATGTGAATATGAGAGTGGAAGTATGAATTTAAATATGGAAGGTTGTTTTAAAATGACCGTTCGATTTGGTGGCGCGGAAGGGTCAAATTATAATGTGACTCGAAACTTGTTTGTTATTTTTGGATTAGGTACGTGAATAACAAATATTACATTTGATAATGAATATTTATTTGCCGTTTTACGGATTGATTTTTACTCGAAAATATATTTGAAGAACTGGTATTCAATGTGAAGAGCAATATTTACAAGAGCATCAAGTTCTCCTCATAAATGAAATTAGCCTGCGACGTCTAATCCAATAAAACAAATCCCTACTGAACTAAAACCCAATAAACTTAACTGAATCTATCAACTAACTAGGCAGTTAACCAATAACAGTAGAACAAGGTTCAATTAACCTTTGGTTAGAATAACCGATGGTAATGCAGCGTGTAACATCACATTGTTACCGGTCGAAGCGTTTGACTTGACACCTTAGTAGCGCGTGTGGCCCAAGTCAGGGACGATGGTGGGGGTCTGACTGAAGTTATTTGAAAAGTATAATATTGTATTAATGGTTTTGTTTGAAATTACTAAGTAGCAATTAGTATTAGTATTAGTTACGTGGGTGAAAAATCTAAAAGCCGTGTTACATAATATAATTTTACTTTTTAAGATAACTTTTACTATTCTAGCGTATGGCACTCGTGGGTTGCAGCTGAAAATCAGCGTCAGGTGGTACACTTTGTATTGTCATCTGACATTATGCTGCCCTTCTGGCATTATAATCATTGGTTTCTGTTTTTATAGTTTTAAGGTGTATTTTTCTGCTGTAATGCCAATAAACACATTTTTCTTTCTAAACCAAGATATACCTGCATATATCATTAGATTGTCATTGATGTTGTATTGTAACATGGTACACACGGCTACACATTTGCAACATTGAAAATGGTTAAAACGTCTGTCTTACACATAATTAAATTTTCATCGTTGATTTAATTTTGCTTAACAGCTTTTTAAAAGGAGTGAGTAGTGTGTTGAGTCGGTGCACAGGGCTTCTGCATTTTATTACGAAAAAGATTCGTTTACACATCGCCGTCACCGGTGTATTACGGCACAACACTGGTAGGGTCAGCACCGTCGTCAAACAAGGTACCGTTGGCAGCGCACCTGACACGAATGACGGCACGTCCACCAAACAGACTGCCTAAGTGATCGGTACCGTTCACAAATATGTGCTCGAACCGCGCGATTATCGTGTGCGGTACTTTTTACTACTGGATGCGGTATTTAGCAGATGGGCACTTTAAGTACCATGGGGGTACTTGGAGTAAAGTTACTTTTAATAGGTAGTGTACCTAGGTATCTACCTAGGTGCCGCACGTTAGCGGTAAAACTCTGACCTTGAGCTGGCCTAGAGTTTGGAGTTTCAAAAGAATAAGAGGCTAACATATACTGGTTTTGTTACCACTGAAGTAGGGTTTACTGTACGTATGATATTTGATATATAGTACTTGGTAGACCGAAGTCTGCTCGGGTGCAAATAGATAAACATATCGTCCAGGTATACCAACGTTGTATCATATTCCCGAGGATGTGAAAATTGAGAAAACAAATTTTCCCAGATTTTTTTATTTTTTATTATTTACAAACATCGGTACATTATTTGTTGCTTTTACAGTTTTACTCGCCAAACTATCCAGTTTGATGGCGAGAAGCGCTTGCTATTCGTTATACACAAACAATGTAATTAATTTAATTAAATTTCGTTGTCGAGAAACACACTCCTTAATTTTGACTTTAACATACCTTCACTTACTTTAGGGTTTTGTCTTAACAGATCTATTTTATTAAATACTCTATGAAACGTCGTATGAGACCTAGCTAGATCGATTTTTCGCCTCCGGAAACCCCTATATTGCCATTTTCATCGAAATCGTTAGAGCCGTTTAGGAGAACGTGATTACAAATACATTTATATAAATACAAATATTGCTCGTTTAATAGTATAGGATTATTTGACGAGTGGAGACGGCAATTATTGGCAAACGTAGTGCAGGACGATCTCAGGCTAGATGGGGCGATAATCTTTGCAGGGTGGCTGCTAGCAGCTGGATGACAACTGCCGAAGATCAAGTTAAATAGCGTACGAGGCCTTAGCTCAGCAGTGGATTGCTATGGGCTGACAATGACAGAGATGTTAAAATTTTTAAAAACCATCGACAATTTTTCTCAAGTTATGGGTCTATGAAAAGCTAAAAGTTTCTAAAAACATGTCTCTAACTGCGCGTCATGTTGAAATCTTTATTATCTGCCAAATATTGTATCGAAAATTGACAGAAAATAGAGATTTCAACATGTTTTTATGTGAATGTTTCACCAGTGCATACGCACAGTAAGATAGATCCAATAATCCTATCAGCCTCTAACACAAATAGCACAACTAATTCTACCTCACCCACTCAATACCCAACTAATTGATTGCCTCAATAATCATGTTTTGTTAATACCTCCTCCACTCCTGCGCAGTTTGAAGATGTTTAACGTTGATCAAACAAAGATGCCGTCCGAGATTGTTGACTGAGTATCGGTTGAGAGGCTGTATGCAGTGAACCGAGGCTGGTTCGGGGAAATGAAGAGGCTTTAGAGAATGACAAACTAACTGTGAAACCTATGGACTTTGTTGGTTGATGTGATGATGTTGACTTGGTAAGGGAATATCTGGTGAGGATAGAAAAGTGGATGATGGAGGTGGTAAAAGGGTATCTGAATTTTAAGTGTGTTTTTTTAGAAGATTTGATAACTGTTAATAGGTACTTCATATCTACATCTACACTACTCCTAATTAGTTATTATTATTGTTCTAACTAATATTATAAATGCGACAGTGAGTTTGTTTGTTACGCTTTTACGCTAAAACGGCTGAACAGATTTGGATCAAATTTGGCAGATGAGTAGGCCATGACCTGGATTAGGACATCGAATACTTTTTATCCCGATATTCCAGCCGGATCGAGACTTATGCGGGTGAAACTGCAGGGTGCAGCTAGTAATCTCAAAAAACTATAACTCCTGTTTAAAAAAATATTTCACCAGTGGAATGCTTTGTGTAACATAGGCAATAATTTATTAAGATATCTCACTGGCAAAGCTGCTGGCTGAAGCTAGTATAAAATAATTGGGGTGTACCGTGTACGGGAAGTCGCAAAGGAATTTAGCGAATTTAACTTAAAAACCAAGATGGATTAAGAGGATTAAAGCTAATAAGGTAAAACCTACAAATAGATCGATGTTGATTCGCCGATTAATTGCAATAAACTATAAATAGCTTCAAGTTCCTCAATTAAGAACATGACTCATATTTAATTAATTTTACGTGTAAGATCAATATTATGATCAGGTATTTGCTGATAATATCATTCTTATTACGTCTAGAGGTTGGCAATACGTATGAAGCTCGCTTCCGTCCTACTTATAATATGTACTAATAAAAAAATATTTTAAGATATTACTTATTCTGTGGTTCTGGAGAGGTCTTGAAAATAAAATATGTCATTGCTCAAGCTTTAGGTATCCCCGAAATAATAAATATTTTTTATTTATTTATTAATTTCGGACAACAATATGGTCCAATTTGTTAGTAAAATACCTTATTACACTAGTGATAAGGTAAGGCAAATTGATGGCAATCGCTTGAATTTCATTTCGTAAACTATCAATTTGCGCATCAATATGTATCAATCACTTAAAAATTGACAATTGCAATTGATCGCTTCGAGAACCCTTAACTAATATGGTATTATTTTATTTATCAAGGGGCAACCTATGCCCGCTACATGCCGCTGCGTGGGTGGGGTGACGCTGTGACCTCCCGTGAGATATAGGGTTGTCACGTTTCAAGGATCCATAATATGATGTGACTTGTCTAGTCGTGCGCCTTGTAAATAATAAAGGTATCTTTAGAGGATTTGTAAAATTTGAAATAAGAGAAAAAACATTTTTTTTTGTATTTTTCTTTACACATACATCATAACATATTTAACTCATATCTTTTCAAATGGGGGTAGATAGAAACTACAGAACGCCATCTGTTACGATCCATACATACTCCTTTTGTTTCGTTTACGTTCATACATTTGGTCGTATACGCAGACCGCAAGTATTTTTAATATTTATAATGTGCGTGTGTTCCAAATGGGAAAGGAGAAACATTGTGTAATAGCATCTAAAACATAAAATTGAGTTTTATGTTTTCTTGTACTCAAACTCAAAGCATTTATTTCAAATAAACCAAGTACAGGCACTTTTGAATTGTCAAGGAGTCGATCAGTCAGATACATGAAGCTGATAGCATATGCAGATTATATGCCTATGGGATTAATTTTATGAGATTTGCGAAATTTCTCAATCAAATAATAATAAATATGATAAATCTACACTAATCTTCAAGGTGTTTTTTTTTATATCCCATAAAAACATATGCCAGTTGATTCTTTGATATGGTCTCATTCATAACCTAGACTTTATGAATGAGACCATATCAAAGAATCAACTGGCATATGTTTTTATGTCACGATTATTTATGTAAAAAAACCTTAGGTGAAATATAAAAAATGAAAAAACATTTAATTCAAACTATTTTTGTTCATAAAAAGAAAATATGACAACTTAGCATTTTCTTAGCTTTAATTAAGAATGATTGGTCAAAAAGATTTAGTCGTACTTATCAAATAAACTTAGATAAACACATCTAGAGTCTAGTGATAAGTTATCATAAAAAAAAAAAAAAAAAAAAACTATGCTAGTTGATTCTTTGACATGGTCTTATTATCACCCTAGAGTTATGGGATATAAAAAAAACACCTTGAATATACTAATAATAAAGCTGTTTGTTTGTTTGAACGCGCTAATCTCGGTAACTACCAGTCGGATTTGAAAATTTATTTTTGCCTGTGATAGCCTAAATTCTTGAAGAAGGTTATATACATCATGTTACGATAAAAAGTCAGAAATAACGGTAAGCGAAATCGAAGAGATAGATATACCGCGGGCGGGCGATGCGATGGGACAGGGGAACAAGAAATTTCACGCTAACGAAGCCGCGGGTAGAAACTAGTAAATAATGAAGACAGGGTTTTCCGCCGATATTTCATAATGATAACGTATCAATTTGCGTCGAATTAAACATAATTGAATTCTTTAGAAACTTGAGTTAAAGAAGATCTTAAATGTAATATGGATCTGTTAAATTTATTGCGTGTGATGGAATTGCTTAATTATTTCATTCGTTTGATTTTAATCAAATGTTTCAATCAATCAATCAACTCAGCCAATCAAACATAGGATCATAAAATATATTAAGTTATTTTTATTTGAACACATAAGACATCTGTTCAGTGTGATTAAATATTATGAAAAATACACTGAATAAATTTCATCATGCTTTTAAATTATTATTTTTATAAAAAAATATTAATATAATATAATATAAATATAATAAAACATCAAAATAAAAGTATCATTATTTCAAGATTCTACAATGATGACAATAGGGGGTGTTGACGGAAAAAAAAAAACTATTTAGTCCGTTAGACAGATAATAAAAAAATATTAGACACGTATTTTTTGCTTTATCATGTTAATTAAAATTGGTTTAGATAAAACGCATTACAGTTGAGGAGTGGGGGCTCGCTACGTCACAAGTCAGTATAAAATCTACCTGGGAGTGACGTCATGCCAAATTTTAACTTAATGTATTGTCGTAATCTTTTGATTAGGTAAAATAAATAAAAAATACGCGTTCAATCTTTTTTTATAATGTATAAGACGGACAAAAAAAACTTTTGTCAACATCTCTATTTAAGAGGTACCCGAAAGGACTCTTAACTAATAATCAATCAATGTCTATTATTTTTCTTTTATTATTTTTATAATCTTACAATATCTTAGCAATATTGTCTTTGGTCCGTGGCCTTGACATCACCCAATGAACAACATTGTCAACAAAAATTAAAAAATTGGTTGAATGCGAGGCTTATGGCTACTTTTGTATGTGTGTATTTTATGTCTTTTTATCTTTAATGGTGCATTTTGTTCGTGCAGAATAAACAATTTTTCTTTCTTTTCTTTTGTTTCTTTCTTTATAATTGTGTTTTAGTCTGCTGTTTAGTCAGAAAGAAGGTTAGACCACTGTTGTACCTAGTTATAAAACTCTTTTAAAATAACATTTTATTACATCTTTCATGTATTAGCAGCATTAATTCCAAATCAACCACCATAAAATTCATTTACCTACCACCTGAGCAACATTGCGCAATCAATAACCAATATCCATGAATACATTTTTCTATGACCACTCCACGCTATCCCAGGCACGTCTCGGCACCTGTTGTTTGCCCAGCCGAGGGCGGTCCAGTGTTCAAACAGCTTTATTTGTGTTTGCATAGCAACCACCTGCATGTTGCCGGTAGTGGCTGGTTGCTGCGGCCTTGTGGGTCGAAGCAACCACACGCTTCAGAGTAATAGGAAATAGTAGAAGTATGGAGCAAAGAGTTTTGATGGCGAGGCACACATTTCTGCTAATATCTTATAACAACGCACTTTACACTTTGTGTTTTTTCATTTCTTTGTTTGGTGTGAGTGATGTTTTTGGTAAGGTGGTGTGTTTGTATGCTTTATTTATTCACACGGGGAGTTTCGAGATGACCTATGTCGTCTAGAAACCGTCCCAAACAGGACGAATGACATATTTTATGAATAAGAATTTCACTTTCGGAAAAACTTGTCACAATGCAATGCTTGTTACAATGTCAAGTTTTCTCTTGAATCCTGTTTTGTGGGTGCCTGAAACTACTTACTGGAGTAACTAAAAGCGATGCAAATATTAGTTCCGAGCGGGAATGTTCATTGCAACTCTTAGTGCAATAGAAGTGTAAAATCACAGCACGTGGTATTTTTTATTTTTTGCTTATTCCCACGACAAAGAGCTAAGATCATAGACGAATCTATGATTAATTTTAGTAGAATGTAGATCAATCTAAAAGCAGTATCTAAGTACATAGAACATGGTACTAAGTATCTGTGATAGCCAATCAGCCACCTGCGTTGCGGCAGTGGCAGTTTGCGGCCTTGTAAGGCAAGCAACCGAACAGTGTATGAATGCTTTTGTTTGTGTAGATTGTGTACAACAAGCTTAACTTGATTTAGATTGCAATGATTAACGTACAATAGCGTAGGTATTGGGTAAACTAAATATTATGAAGTATTTCCTTGACTCTAATAATAAAAATGGGTTTAAGTATCGAATATCATAATTTTAGGCAGAGTTATACACATGGCTTCATATCAAGCTATAGATACATTAACAGTGTAAGCTGATCTCGCATTGTACAGAATTTCCGTACAATGAGAGGTCAACTTATACTGGAAATGTATCATCGAAGAAGTTCATAATCTAACCACCGTAAGGACTATTCTTGCTTGCATCGCTCGGCGGCTATAGAACCGGGCCGGTAACAGATGTGGTCGTCGTGTTCACGGGATTTTATTTTAAAACTGGTTAGTTATGAACTTCTTTGATGGTACAGCTTGATATGCAGCCGTGTGCACCTATAGTACACCCACATTTCGCCAGTTATGTTTAAGTCCCATGTAATAGGGGGCGAGCCTATTGCCACCAACCGGGTACAATCCAGACTCCGGGCTATTATTGAGAAATTTCAGGTGAAAAAACTAAATAACAGTTTGCCCGAGCCGGGAATTGAACCCAGGACCTCATGCACAGCAGTAGCGTTTGCGACCACTAGACCAACGAGGCAGCTTAGAATATTTGTACACATGATACGTATAGAAACATATATAATTACGATCTATCAGAATGGTATTTCGATTCTAAGATAAATAAAGACTAGTCACAGAGTACTTTCAATAAAAATCAACGGTAGTTTTTTCAACGAAAACTTTTTAGTATTTGGTATTATTTACTAACTTCTGAAACTCCTCTACCATTGTTTCAAAACATCTCGAACAAATACTCTTGTCACCCGCTCTAAAAACAAAGCAAGCACTTACATAGTACCTCCTTACCTAGCTACAGGCAGTACCTACCTACTAGCATCCCAAGCGTGGGGTACACAAACTAATGTAACACACTAACACAAACATTGACTCCCTACGTCACCTGCTTAGCACTAAACTGTTAGCGTCGTTAAGATTCCGAGGCACGGCTCTCGGGAGATAGTGATGCGGTTACTCGATTATTTGAATGGTTATCGATGTAGTCGATAGTCGGTAGTTAGAGGCTGTTTTTAAAAGAACAGAGATACAAGCCTTCTTTATTTTATATATGTATATTTGCTAGAAGGAGGAGCTCGTGGCTAAGTCACAACAGCCGCACTGGTCGATCCATCAGGTTAAGCTACGCTTGCCGGGGTTGGTCAGTGGATGGGTGACCATCTTTACATACCGAGTATCCTCCGAGCCTCGGAAAGCACGTTAAGCCGTTGGTCCCGGCTGTCATTCGTGGATCTTTGACAGTCGTTACGAGTCGTCAGAAGCCCGAAAGTCTGACACCAGTCTTACCATGGGGTATCGTATTACCCAGTTACTGGGTTGTGGAGGTCAGATAGGCAGTCGCTCCATGTAAAATACTGGTATTCAGCTGCATCCGGTTAGACTGGAAGCCGACCCCAACATAGTTGGGAAAAGGCTAGGCAGATTGATTGATATTTGCTAGAAGAAAGAATCTTCATCATTACAGCCATGGACGTCAACTTGGACGTAGGATACGTCCATCTTCCTAGTTTCACCACTGCGATTTCATTATATGAAATATTGAAACTACTTACATCCTATTATACATTCATAAATCTCAAAAAAAAAAACACGATCCCGCCAACGAAAAATATGGTTCACACAGACCTATGTATAATATGTGGAATAATGTCTGGTTATGTGATCAGATTTCTAAAGAGAGAATAAATTATTTATCTAGCTTAATACAAAAATTAAATTCCAAACACACGTTATATTTCCACTTAAAACATTTTCGACACAATTATTTCAGTCACGTCACCTCACTAGGCCCTTTAATAAGGAGTGCCCTTGACGTGTGGTCAAACGTTTGTGTCCAAAGGAAAACATTTGCTCCAACGAGGGCCAACCTCTCGACCGGACGAGAGAGCACCTGTGTGGTAGCATGTGTAGGGTTACGCGATGTTTTTGTATACAAGGCGGGCTTTAAACGGGATTTTTTGAGGACAGAATTTATGAGGAAATATTTTTAACCATCTTCAAAAAAGAACCATAATCATCAACCAAATTCTGATTATTGAAACAAGATGGTCATCCTAAGAATTACAGGAGTATATTGGCGACCATAGGCATAATATAAAGGCAATAATATATACGTGTTTGCCACAATAGAGAAAGTAAAACCAGAAAATAGAACTTATCCTCATGTTACTTACGGTTTAAATTCAAGGGGAGAAGGAGTTATGTTTAGACTTCAAGAGTCATCTTTGATTTTGTTGCCAAAATATAGACGTATCAAATAGTGCATACAATAGGGATAATGACTAAAAATTTTCTTTTAGTCCGTCTTTGAGATTATAAAAAAATATTGGACGCGTATTTTTTCTTTTTTCACACAATCTATAGATTACGGCGATATATTGAGGTAAAATGTGACATGACGTCACGAGTATTTATATTAAATATGGCGATTAAAAATCGAAATAAAAGTAAAATAGTGAACATAACTGCTTAACACTAATCTACCGCACAGTCACAGAATCGTTCCTATAAAACTCCTTTTACTTTAAACTTAAACTTTTTAACACAACAAACCGAAGTTTGAATGGC
This sequence comes from Agrochola macilenta, assembly GCA_916701695.1. NCBI lineage: Eukaryota > Metazoa > Arthropoda > Insecta > Lepidoptera > Noctuidae > Agrochola > Agrochola macilenta. The sequence goes on from OU753562.1 coordinate 16,740,501, forward strand.
GAGTTAAAATTCCACTCAGGTCTCTGTTTTCTAAAAGCAGGGTCGTTGTGAATCTGCTATTAACCCGTATTTGCATTCGAACTGACGACCCGACCGTCGACGGCGATGCCGACAACTGCTGGACATACCGTTGAATGTTTATACTGTGGCTCATTGGCGCTTAAAGTCACGAAGCGTGGTATTTTTTCATACATTTCGGACGAATTTCGCTAATAAAACTGAACGCGATCAGCACTTAAACCATGCTTAAGAACTGTCAGTGTCATTATTTTCTTTGGAATATTGACACTGACAGCTCTTGAACTCTGTTTAGATTTGCTGATCGCGTTCAGTTTCATAGGTGAGTTGAGTTGGCTGTATTCCTTTATACTTGCCACCGTGATGCCGCGATAATTTGCGATTCTGTTGCATTCATTAATTTTGTTCTGTGGGCGCGGATCGCAGTGCAGTGTGCAAAAGGCCTTAGCAATGTTTGAAATTCGAACGTTTTCGAGATCCGTCGGTACTTGTTTTGTTTTTTTGTTCTTGAAGATTACGAATGTTTTGGATGCGAAATGAATCCAAATATGGTATTATTCCGTTCACTACAGTAAAAGGGTTTTTTCTTGCCACCGACAATACCGATGTTTAGCGGACGTAAAAAAAGGTGATGCGGTTAACGTAAGTGAGGCTTCTGGCTTCTGACCAGTCAGAGGTAGTTAACTAAGGTGGGAATTGACTGACTGAGTTTACTTCCTTGGTGACACTTTAGAAGACGTCTTTCATGCTAACCGTATAGGATAATTACGTCCGTTAGTTAGCGGTTGTCCTGTGTAAGAAAACCCAAGCTTTTATTTGCTACATTATGTTTTCTGAAACTTTTATTTTAATGCGAAGAATTATTCGAGCCATCCAATTAATGAAGCACTACACAAAAAAAACTGCGTCGATTTTTTTTTTCTATTTTAGTCGTTTTATATTAAAGGACACTAGAATTTTATTTAGACTTTCAGTAAGGCCAGGTAGCGCGGGCGATTTTTTCCCGCGGCGATTTTTTTTCGCACACTGGGTTTTCAATGCTCTGCTTAACGCCGAGAGCTAAAATTCAACATTGTATCTTTTCGACGCGCTGGGATGCACTTTTTTGGATTCTCAACGCTCGGTTCAATCAAGAGTTGAAAATCCAGTGCGCGATAAAATCCCGCCGCAATATTTTTACGCGATATTTAACTCTCGGTGTTGCGCCGAGCATTGAGAATCCAACGCGCTGGGACGCATTCTCGTCCCAGTGTTGTTGTTTTTGTTCCCAAAAACACACTGTTGGATTTTAACGCTAAGCAGAGCGTTGAAAAACCAGTCCACGAAAATAAATCGCCGCGGGAAAAAATGGCCCTTGCGAACCTGGGCTTACTCTTTAAGTTCTTGATTATCTCAATTATTCTATTCTGTCTAAAATCAAGCAAAACTTAAAATAATAAAATACGACAAAAACAGTGTTTCTTTATGTCAAATGAACTTTTGAACTTCGTACGACCCGCGTGAGAACTCTGTGAGAACCTCGGAAGGTCAAACAAATAATAATAAATTATAACCATCAGAACGGTCATACGCTACGGGTATTTAACCTTTTAGCCATTTAGCCATTCAGCCTCCCGCTCATTTACTTAGACGAGCATTCAAAAAACCATCTCTACGTAGATTAGACTCCGTTTAAACAAATAAATGTAAATTTTAACATAGAGACGCTCAACACGATAAGACATTAAACTAAATGATCATATTGATTTACATTAAAATACAGTTATATCACAGGGGTCATCTATGAGATACGTGAAGTCATGTATTTTTTTTTTATGCTACATTCGCGAAATTATGGAAAGTAAAAAGCTTGTACATTATTATTTTATTTTTAAATATAAAAGCAATGCAAGAGGATACTTAGGCCTGAATTTCGCGTTACTGTATGTAGCTTACCCATTACGGATAGGAATTTTAGGGAGTAGGCCCCCAGTAACCGGACGCAAATCCAGACTCCAGGCTTTACTAGGAATATCCTAATATTGTAACCCCATAACAATTTACCCGAGCCAAGAATAAATTAAACCCAGGATCCCAAGCTCAGGGGTCGCGCTCTGCAACTAATTATTGTTTCTTATAGTAAATATTTAAATGATGTCTATATAGACATAATTTAAATATTTACTATAAGATGATAGACTATATATTGATCTATATCAAGAATTACAAATAAAACAAACAACAACAAATTGCATTTCAAATAATCTTTGGCTTCTTTCATTAATTTCGTATTTACTGCAGTCAACTCGTTTGCAGAGCAGCTTGACGTTTCGCGCCAAAATGTCAGAGGTTGCCAACCTTCGACCGGCTGTGAATCAACAGGCGTCGAACCCGCGTCTCACGACCCGCGTGCCCTTGAACCCGACCTTGGCTCTGATGACGTTTTTGTGTAAATATTAAGAGTTTTGTGCCGTGTGTGTGGAGGAAATTGTTGGATTGTATTTGGTTTGGTGAGTTTGGTAATTGCTGTGTCATTTCAAGTGCGTATATTGTTTGCTATGCTATTACTTATTGTAATAAGACATCATGATCCCAAACCATGATGTAATTAAAGAGAAGAAATATTTTTAGAAACACATCTTTTCGTTCTCAGTAATAAATAAACACTCCAGCATTTTCCAGGAGTTAAATGTCCAGAGGTGTCCAGCTATCTAATTACTCAACACATTTTCATAAACGATTACGACTAATCAGTTTCATTTTGACAGTTCAACAACATTCATTGCGTTATATACGTTGTTGAGCAGATTTTTTTTCGAACGTATGAAGCAATGGATTAGCAATCTGTTTCAGAACGATTCAGATTCTGAATAATCATGTATTGCGTAATTAGCACTGGTCGCTATGTACGTACTGGTGGGGCAAAATATTTTTAATAAGTCATCGACACAAGAAGAAGAAAACAAGCATTCGAGAAACAAACTAAACAGCATTCCTCATGAACTACATGAACTTATCATTTACGATACATTTGTAACCAATATACATTGACAATTACATTTCTGTACAACATTGTATATGGATTTTCCGTTAAGCGATTACGTAGAAATGTCAGAGGTGCTGAACCTTTGGCCCGAATGAATCAGCGCTCATCTCACGACCCTTGGCCGTGATCCTCACTCTGACCCTGACGACCAATATTTTTACGTTTTCAACGATTTACATACGTATTCAGCTGGTTTTACTGTTTTGTTGGTTATGGTGTGACGTAAGTTATTTTATTTTAAAGTATTTTGCTGTTGTAGTAGGTGATGTGATGTTTCTATGCATGACCGATGTAAATTTTGCATTTGTTTGCTTTTCAATGAATTTGTTTTAATTAAATTCAAGAATGATGCTGATGATGCATACAACTTGGTTCAACATAACATAACATCACGCCTGTTATCCCTGATGGTTTAAGCAGAGGTGTAGCTATATCACACCCACATTGAACTTGGTTTAAGATTAAAATCAGACGGTTTTCAATCAAGTCATTATAAATGACTAAGTTTTTTTTTAGTCCAATGAAAGTGTCATTAATAAGTCACCGACGGCGACGCGAAGCCTATTTATTGTACCTGAGTTTAATTGGGAGTTAATAATCCTAACTATCCTAATTAATATTGTATATGCGAAAGTGAGTTTGTTTGTTACGCTTTCACGTTAAAACGGCTGAACAGATTTTGATGAAATTTGGCACATGGGTAGACCATGACCGGGAGTACGACATAGAATACTTTTTATCCCGATATACCCACGGGATCGAGACTCATGCGGGTGAAACCGTGGGGCGCAGCTGGTGATGGAATAAAGCGGCATGGTCGGTGGAAAAAGACTGCCAATGGTGATGATGATGATGAATGATGTATAACCTATTAAATGTGTTAATAATACGTTATGCAAATCTTGCATCTCAGGTCACAGTCACAGTGTCATTGCAAGTGCAATGATTAATTTTATACTCATACGATGCGTCATAGATGTGAATCTGTGTAGTTCTTGCAACGACCTTTTGCCCTAACTATAACCTTTACCTTGACTAACGAGTTATACTTGCAAACATAATGCACATTGCGTGATTTTTATTTGATATGAATAAAAATAACAATAAAAAAAACTCTACTGTACAAACCCTATATTTTGATGATTACAATGTTATATGGACCCCTTATCCTAGTCCTTATTCCTTTCTGTAGGTATCTATTGCCATTAAAATGGTATAATATCAATATTCAAGAATAAAGCGATGATTTTTAACCGACTTCCAAAAAGGAGGAGGTTATATGTTCGACGCGTATGTATGTTTTAAAAAAAAAAAAAAAAACAACCGACTTTAAAAAAAAACACTACAAAGTGAAAAATAACTTTAATTTCGGAAGTCAGTGGCAAAAAACTAAAATTCAAAATCAAAGACACCGACTTCCGAAATCAAAGTTATTTTTCCCTTTGTAGTGTTTTTTTTTCGAAGTCGGTTGTTTTTTGTTTGTAAAAAGTTTTTATTCTAATATAAGTCCTAGTAACAATAAAAATAACAAACAATGTACCAAACAAAAAAAATATTCTTACAGATACAGAGTGTTAATTCTGATGGTAATAAAAAATCTGTTTGATTATTGCTGTTACATTGGATTCTAATTTTAAGTCAACATGCTAAGGTTCAAAATAAGTGGTGCAGCTTGACAAGTAAGTTCTCAGATAGCGGCTATGGCGGTGACACTTCTTTTTAATTAATGTCATGTTTAATTTTATCGTCTGTTAATACTTACTCGTAAAAACTTGTCGTGTATAACATTATAAATCTTTTATTACATAAGGCTTGCAACAATTGTACTGTTAAAGGTGACAAAACATCGTGTTGGTCCTTAATTAATACAGGTAATTAATTAAAAACAAAATGTTTTTGTTCAGAATTGCTTTGTATTGTTCGACCAGAATCTTCATGAACTCTGTTTTGATATTTAGAAAAAGAAAACAGAATAAAAGTAATTCTTATGAAGCATTAAATTAATGTAATGTTCATTGTCAATAAGACACTCCACTGATATAACAATGACACCGCATCGTGTGGTAATTTCCCGTTTTGTTGTATTTTAAAAGATTATAAATATTGTTTAGTTTTTTGAACTTGTAGGGGACACTGCCATGCACCTATGTAATTTTTCACTACAATAATATGCAATTAAATTTAAGGTAAAGTACAAAGAAGACGTCCTTTACTTGATTCATACACAAAGTTGTTGATGTCGAATGCAATAAAATAAATTATTGTCATTTAAGTTAAAACTTATTGAGCACTTAGTTTTTTGCTTTTATTTTGTTTAAATTTGTGTTATTGAAGGCTTGATATAGACATCATCATGATCATCATTTCAGCCAAAAGACGTCCACTGCTGAATATAGGCCTCCCTCAAGTACCGCCACCTCGACTGGTTCTGCGCTTCCCGCATCCAGCGGATTCCTGCGGCCTTCACAAGGTCATCGGTCCATCTTGTGATATAGACATGTTAGGTCTTTATTGCTTAAGTTAATACTTGAATATAGCATTCTTGGTATTAGTTAGTTGACTAGTTGTTGTTGATTAGTTAGTAGTAGCTACCGCCCGCGGCTTCGCCCGCGTGGTATGACGATAAAACGTAGCCCATGTCCTTTCCCAGGATTCAGAGTATCCCCATACCAAAGTTTATTGAAACCGGTCCGTTTAGCCGTAAAAGCGTAAAAAAGCATTTGTAATATTAGTTAGGATTATTAAGGCGGGCTGGTATCTGCAACTCCACGTCAAAGCGCAGTGCGTTTTGCATACGGGTGAGAAAACCGATCTTTCGATCCATCCCAGCAACGCCTTGGTTTTACCGACAATCTCACGGAGGGTACCTGGATTTCCGAAGTATTTAGCGCTATAGCTAACATATGGCTAATAATTTAAATTATGTTTTGTGTTGCGTAATGTAAATTATTTTATATATAGGTATATATATATAAAAATATTTATTTTAATTTTTGTATAGAATATTTTTTTTTTTGTTCTTCTAACTGAACAGACAGCTGTGCTGCTGGGGAGTTTGTTGCTCCACTTCTTCTTCCCAGCTAATGCACTAGGTAGTGGTGAAGGGCGGGCGTTTTGGGGGACTTACTTACTCGTATGTAATTTTGACGTTCGAAAAGTGCTGATTCTCAGCCTAGTATGAATAAATTACTTTTGAATGTTGTTTTTTTTTTTTAATTTTGCCCTGTAGTTTAGCATTCTTAGTAGGTTTTCAATAATATGTATAAACACCGATAACTTTCCTAATGTCTATGTATTCTTTCCTTCACTCTCAAAACGGTGAAGGAAATCATCGTGGGGAAACTGGCATGTCCTAGAATCAAAAATTCGAAGACATGTGACGTTTACCGCACTGGGCCCGCGTGGCAGATTATAGGCCACTCCGTCTCGAAGAGAGGAGGCCTATGTCACAGTTGTGGCAACAGTATTATAGGCTGATTATGCTGTGTATTTTCTACGGTAGCCTTATAAGCTTATATTATTGGATAATTTATGAAAGAAATAGACCCTAAACATTAAAAAACTAATAGTTTTATTAAATGGAACTGAAAATAAATAAAACTCTGAATCTGCAAGTCTATATTTACGAGTAACAATATCTTTCGCTGAGCAGCTCGTAAAAGTCTAATAAACTCTTTACAACATTTCGACCTATACATGTGTACCACGTACAGAAGTTTCTAAATACTACAATATAATATACATACTATGTATGCATACACATTGTACACTCCTACAAACTGCGTGACTCATTTCCAAAAAGGCGTTTTACGATTCAATCGCACTTTACAACAATAGATCTTTGCCCCATTGTTAAACTCATGCGCACTTATCCCAAACTATGACCGTCTCGCCCGTATTGTCGCGATTTCCTGCCTATTTCGAAAAAAGAACACTATTCAGGTAAGGTCAGGTACCAAACTACCCAGTTTTTTTTAAAACAGGTACATGTTTCTCAGAAATTTGCAAAAAACATGGGTAATTTCTGTGTCATTTATGTCAGCAGAGTAAGGTTTAAAATTGCTGATTGTTTTTCGGGAAGTTTCTATGAGAGGTCGAACGTTTGAGGGTGCATTGTGGGAATGTAAATTACGCGTGTTATAAATAAGGTAAGCGAACGGTATTTATAAGAAATCATGAGTGTTTTTCATGATGTCCCGTGTTGACATTAATGTCGGTTGTCGATACAACATTCCTGATGGTATTGCATGAAGTATGGTGTATAGTGAACGGGATACTTGTAATGTGCGTTGTATTTGTGCAGAGTCAATAATGATTCTTGCTTTATTTTCTTTCTAAACTACCGCAGTAGTCGAGTATTAAGAGCGTTTATACAGAAAGTGGGCAACGTCGCAAATAGCTGTCAAATATTTCGCTGTTTTGATTAATTTGGCAATATTACTGTATGAAAATAAGAAATATGGCTAACTAGTGAACTAAAATATTGATTATGAAATGCAATAATTAGTAATAAAAAAGTTTTTGGAAACTTTCCAAATGCCTTTTTAACACCTAAAACGGTTACAACATCAAATTCAGTGTTATAATTGCAGTTCATTATTATCACTAATTAGCCATATTTCTTATTTCCTTACAGTAATATTGTCAATTAAATCAAAACAGGTAAATATTTGACGGCTATTGGAGGCGTTGGTGATTGTTTCTGAAGATGTATTGGTTTGGAAAACATGCTTATTTGTATGACCATAGCTTTTGCGAGATGATAGCAAAGAATGATTGGAAAGCTTGATTTTATAATAGACAGTTTGAATGCTTGACATAGACTGTGTATCAATTAGCCATGCAACCATTTCGAAAAGATGCGCATCAAAGCCAGCAGCGTCAGGTCACTTCCCCGGCGGGAACAATAATAACCTTTTGATAATCCATCAATAGGGTTTGACACTTGCGAGTAATGTCAACTTAAAGTCAGTAGAAAAACTATTTAAGCCAAAAAACAGCCTTCGTTGGTAACGATATCCACCTGTATTTTTATTATAAATGGGAAGTGGTCTGCGACGGTCATTTTCATTTCACCATGAAATGAGTTAAGTTTATTAAAACTAAGATTTAGCTATTCTGCTGCTGTAGCTTAGATGATAAATAAACCAATAACCAATGTGACTTTCAATTCATAAGTACTTTTTGAGTTTATCTTGGACATTACTGATATCGGTGAAGGAAAAAAACGTGAGTATGCCTGGACTTTTGTAGATAATATAAGTCTGAAATCGCCAACCCGTCTTGAGCAAGCGTGATGATCAATGCTCGTGCCTTCTCTGTAACTGCTCCCGCTGCAGTGCAAAGGCTTCTTGCCTGCAGCGAGAGCATTATACGCTGGTTATACCATGCAACTAAAATTACTTAAATATTTAACAACTTTTATCTAGAATATTCCTTATCGAAAAATCTTAAAAAACCGCTACGCTTTTTAAAATAACAGTGCGGTGGGTCCAAAAACCCGAACAGGAAATCGAAATCTTGCAAACAATTGACCCTATTGTTTAGAAAACCCTTGAACTAATCTCCCGGTTCTTTGTACCTGTCCCTTTCCCTGGACCTTTCTTTGTCCCTAATTGGTCTGGTCCAAGGGGCCCTTTGTACCATTCGCAGGGTAAGGGTTGACCGTAAGGGATTTCGTTTTGCGTTTACCTGTTTGCTATTAAATTCGAAAGTATGGGATTATTTTGGCTTTGTGTACTTTTTTAAATGGGTTTTGTTTGAAAAGAGGAATACACATGTAGTGCACGTGAGGTGCAAATGCAAGGGATAATTTGTTGAAAAAAAGAAAATGTAACCTTATTGTTTAGAGTTTTAGAGATATTGGTTATAACTGTTATTGCACATTGCGTCCTGGGTTACCTGCTTTATTGTGTTTTATTTGGTATCTATTGGTTGTACTGAAAAACGGTGCACCCCTTATTCAGAAATTTAGGAACCCTTGGCAGTTCAGTTAAGTATGTTTCATAATATAAAAATGTTTAGCTGAATTTCAGTCCGTCAGTTTTACTTAATTCAATGTTAAAACTAAAATCTTTTGTTTTTGCAAAATTAATTATTACACTTACATAATAATAACCATAATTAAATTGAAATAATAATGAATGAGTTGCCATAAAAGTTTAATAAGACAGTTTGTTACTTTAATAAGACAGTTTGTTACTTTAATAAGACAGTTTGTTATTTTAATAAGACAGTTTGTTACTTTCCGTCGGGAGCATTACGGCGCATACAAAAGACATCAACGCGCAAACACAATGAGAGCTTCCAATTTTATTAATAGTTTTATTATTTCTCATTTTAATAACAATCAAATAATAAAGAAGCATATGGCTGAACATAGTAATATGTTCTTATTAACTACAGTGTTCGAAATAATTATTAAAAACATTAAAATGTAGTAAAAGCGCAATATATCGTTTAAGCAGGCAAAATCTAAAATATAATAATTATTATTTGTAAATAGGTCTTGATAACGTAATATTCTTTTAGAAATAAAGTTAGTTAAAAACTTATAACAGTTCAATTAAAAACAGTGTAACAGTTCTGAAATCACATAAATATAGACGTAGGTATATGAGTACTACATTGATGTAATATTGATGTCATTAATTTATTTTAACACAAACATTGTATTCAGTAGATTTAATAACTATTTATTTTTCAACCTCTATTCTTTCGATACGTTTTTATATGTTCGTTCGTTATTATGTATTAAAAATGTTTTCTTTTGAAATACTATGTACTTAAATAATGTACTTACGGTCGTCTAATTCCTCCTCGTAGTCTGAGAAGCACCTGTCTTCTTTGAGGGCCTGATTGTCAGGCTGTTGGTAGAACCTCTCCGATTTTATGTACATTTTCAGGTACATTCCTAATCACAGCATATAGATAATGTTATGAAAAAAAACTGTTTTATTGTTACTGTCACTAAGAAATAAAAGCACTTTGTTTTTCCGAGTCAAATGTAGGTACATAAACAGTATCACTATCAGCACAGTTCTCCACACAAAATAAGTTTAATTATAAAAATAAACAACACGTTGCCACTTGAAATATTTAAAAACGGAATGTCAAAATTATAATCACCGTCCAATGACATCACAGGTCACAACCTTACGTTCTTAAGTCCAAACAAAACTGTTTATAACCAAAAAGTTTGCACCACTAAAAACATTAAAATTTAAATTGTAATCCACTTTTAAAAATATCCATAAACACCTAGGTAGTGAAAATATACCTTGTATTACAGGGTAGTCGGGAATAACACCGATGTGTTTGAAAATGGAACGATACGCGCGGCCGAGCCGAGGTGCGCGCAAACACTGGCGACCCGCATCACCCGACGAATCGGACCTTTGACAAAAAAAAGCACACAGGTAGTGGACGAGGCTTCGGCCGGCCACAGAAGACGCTATACGGCTATAATATAGCCAGTGTTTATAGCCACGTTCACGTGGTGTTTTGTTTGCGAGTTTAGGTGACGGTTTATAATTGATGTGGGAGTATTTTTATAGGTTTTGCATTAAGTGAATTATCGGCTTTATATTTTTTTGGGATTTGTTATGAATGGCTGTGGACCTCATTGTATTTTTTGGGCTTTTTAATATACTCATGCGCACCTTAATGATTTCAAAATAAAAGAATATCTATTTTGTTTTTATTGAAATGCTTTTTGGTACTAAAGTTTTAGTCCGATTGATACAGAATATTGAATCACTGTTATTTACAACTTTTTGAAAGATTATTAAGTACGTAAGGTAAGCTTTCTCAGTTGCGACTTTATTTTAGTTAGATTGAGTAAGTAATAAATTCACAAAAATAAAGCATCCGTATGCAGTTTTGCGACGCTAACAGTATTTTGCATCACTTTTTGTCGACTCCATTAACATGTCCATATAAATCATTGAAATGCGACATTTAAACTGAACTAAACTTTCCAGTTTTTGTATGAGAAACACATTTGATGATATATGACAGCTATTTGGCTAAACACAATATTAAGTCGTTATGTCTGTGGCTTCCACCTAATGTTTGTAAAACCAGATCATTTTGTTAAACCTTTGGTTTGTAAGCGCGGTTTCTATACGTAAACGCATCGTGAGAGTTGCGTAACGTCAAATCCACTGGTAAATATTTACGACTGATTATGGGACTTCAAATGACCACAAGATGAAATGGTCATGGAAGAAATGGCTAGAGGTAATTAGATCACTGTTAAACGTACATATTTGTGATGCCTTCTATAACCATCATCAACTGCGTAGCCTTTACCTGTTGGGGTCGGCTTCCAGTCTAACTGGATGCAGCTGAATACCAGTATTTTATATGGAGCGACTGCCTATCTGAACTCCACAACCCAGTAACTGGATAATACGATACCCCTTAGTAAGACTAGTAGTCAGACTTTCGGGCTTCTAACTACCCGTAACGACTCTCAAAGATCTAAAAATGACGGTCTTTTGTTATCATAAAACAATTTTACAGATTGAAACAAACGCTTCAAAATAAAAAAGCCTGCAATCTTTCGCTTTTTTACTTTCAACTTAGAGAGACATAAACCACCTTCTCCAGTCTCCTTTAAGAGGATAATTATCGTACAAAACATGATAACTTGAACTCCTTTATTTATAAATGTTGCTTAAAGTTAAGATACAAAAATGTATGGTTAAACAGTCGCTAATCTTTTAAATACTTAACTTCAAGCGACGCGACGTTTATAAATAAACCCCGTAATGTCCGAAAGCGTAAACCCTATGTATTAAAATCATACATCATTCAACCTCGTGCTGCCATTGGAATTTGAGTTATAGAAAAACCCACTAACATTTTGCCCGACTTAGCAATAGAATGCAAAAAAAGGTACAATTGAGCGTATGTTTGTGCATCTCGGGTTTTTATGCATAAGGGTCAAAATAACGGGATCTTGTTATTTAAATCGGAATCAAAGTGAGTTTTGTTGAATATTCTTAGATGGCAGACAGGTGCGACGCGACTAGTAGAACAATTTCTATGAAAAATTCATGGAAATTGTTCTACCAAAATCGCATCCGACCCAAAGATAAATCGAATCGTACATTTGCCCTGCCGCGTCAAAAGATGGTTGCGTTTCTTTTTCGTTTTGACACCTCTGAGACAGTCAGTGTCGCAGAGACGTGACTTGGTTGTGTGAGCTCGCTCCTCTAATTATGGACGATTTTTCGTGCGACTTAGTACAGTGAGGGCAAATCTACGATTTAAATCATTGATCGCACCGTCCCATCGCGCCTGTCATGATCGTTTTAATTAAGAGAAAAATGTGAGGAAACTTTTGAGTATAAATGTGGATGGCTATAAGAATGGATGGACTGTGTGATAGATTATTATGGCTAGAAATGGAGTGACCGAGATGACAAATTGTAATAGAGAGGTATGAAATGAAAGAAAAAGACATGTTGCACCGACCTTAAATAAATTGTGATAAGGGCGAGAATCATGATGATCATTTTAATTAAGTTAAGTTTAAAATTATTTAAATTATTATCATTATAAGATTTTATTTTTGTAATAAATTACGTACTCGTAATTACTGAATTTTGGCATACCAATTAACAGAATTGCCCTTAAGTAATATTATTTATTGTAAGTACTTAATAAGGAATGGAAAATAAATATATCATATACAAGTATTATGGCGACATTACTTTCGATCGAGTTATTACTATTATCAAACTGAACAGACAGTTGTGCTGCTGACGAGTTTGTTGCGCCACTTCTTCTTCCCAGCTAAAGTACTAGCAAGTGGTGATGGGGCGTTTTGGGGGACTGTCTTAAGTAATTTGGACGTTAAAAAAAAGCTGATTCTCAGCCTAGTTTGAATAAATGACTTTTGATTTTGGAAGATGACTAAATAATGCCCATGGTAAATAAATAACAAAATCGAAAGCAAAACAACACCACCACGCATAAACATGCTCATAGCATCATAGCTGCTGGCATACATGCCTAGCATCACCTTTGTATATATTTTTCTGTTATTTCCTTCTGGTCTGTTTATAAATGTGTGTACATAAATGGTTAAATAAATAAATAAATTACTGTGCACTTTGTTGCAATGGTCAGTTGGCAGTGTTGGCAGACACATCGCAGACAAATATTGTGTTCAGTCCATTTATTAATAAGACAACCTTTTCAATTTAGAAAAAGACTGGATGAATAATATATAGGTATAATATACACGAGCTACGAGGTATTTTCTATCTAAATATTAAAATGTTCACACTAAAATCATTGTCAACGTTAATCAAGACTAAATTAATAATCCTATTATTAATAATTTATATTATTATTAACCCATTATTGTCCGAACAACACTAAACGATCACTTTTTATAATTTATTTCGTTTGTCAATGTAATAATGTATAACATAATAAGGTCGATATTCTATTAATAGTATTCGTTGGTAAATTATGCATTGATTCGTAGTTCTAGCTACCGTGTTACCGCCATTATAGATTTATATTGATAACATACTGGGCTTACGTTATAAGAATCGATCAGTATCCGATAGATCGAATAAAATAACGATTTTTGATCTGGGAATCGTTTGGATATCGGTCTATAGTATGAAAAAATTCAATTGATTACTCGATTTACATAAATTTGTAGTGCGATTCGGTTCTTAACTATATATTGTAATAAAAATAAAACGTGTCTAAAGTAATGCACAGCCAGCTCTGAAGTCGGTGAAAAAGGTACGCAAATTGTATATATTTCTGTAATTTTACGTTTTACGTTATTTCTGCAATTTTACGTTTTTTTATTTTATTTTCACTGTATTTTACGTGTAACTGATAATATTGCTCGACTTGGCGGGGGCACTGTCATGTCCCCCGATATTGCATGACGATGGCCACTAACAGAAAAGTATGAAGACGACATGTTGCCCAATAAATTGGGCATAATTAGGGCAGGAGAGTGCCATAAGCTATATGAATAAATGTTGAATCATTATCTATTTTTCCTAATCTATATATATAATAAAATAGTAATGAACTCAAAACAGCACATTGAATATTTTTGGAAAAAACTAATTGCTGCGAGGGGTGGCAACAAGTCTGATGCCGAAGATTTTTTAGAATGTTTGGCGTTTGTCTGTTTGTCTGGATGCATGTTGCGGATTGGCATAAAAACGGCGGATCGATTCTCGTGGGATATTTTCCGATCCACGGGGGCAAAGCCGCGGCCAAAAGTTAGTAAAATATGCAAAAGAAAAAATCATTATAAATAAATGCATTGATGTGTTCGTTTTCACATCAAAATCACGTTTGTCGTGGCGTATTCTAAGCATGTCGAAGGCTCTATATCGCCGGTTTATGGTAAAATCACAATAGGTTGCCGCGTGGGCGCCGTGACACATTCTACAACTTATCAAGGAAACTTAAAATGATATCGATTTTTACCTAATTTGGACAATAATGTCCAGCACGATACACTTTACTATTATTAAATCATAATGACTTTGACTTATTTAAATAAATTATAGGTGTTTATGAGACTGTTCGCACTCTAGAGTCAAAACAGTTTCGTCTGTGGTAAGTATAAAAGTTTTGTTTTGAGTCGGAACACTTTTGTCTTGAGTCGAAACAGTTTTTTTTAAACTTTGGCCATAACTGACTATATAGATATAATAAGTGTCTACGGGTACAATCATTGTTTTTTTTCATAAATCAATAGCTATGCCCGTTTTCACTGACATTAGGCCACACCAAAGTCCGGACAGTTTGCCCCCAGCCTTAAATAATCATAATAACGTTGACTGATAAATATTTTTTTTAGCATGCCACCCGAAAAAGGGCATTTGATTCATCGATAACAGTGAATAAAACTCTCTTTTAGTCACTGGGTGAATAAAACATTTTGAATTTGGAACAAGCACGAATTATGTACTTACAAATAAATTAAACGTGCTGAAAGTACCTACTGAATGGCTAAATGGAGCTGTTCTATTGAGCTATACAATTTTTTTTAAACCCGCCAACTTTAGATATGCTCTTTTCTATCTGTTATCGTGGTTGTTTTATGTCATTGGAAAATCTATGAACATAATTATAATAAAATGAGTTCTTCCAGTGACGAAAATGAGACACTGACTCCGGAATCATTTTGTTCTAAAGCAGCAATTATAGTAGATAAATTTAAATACTATACTACTATTTATTTTCTCGCAGTCAATGGTAAAAAGTAGAATACACAACTCGTGAAAAAAATTATTCATCTCGGTCCTTGTATACCTCGTATTAAAATCCCTTTTTCTTCACTTGTTGTATAATCTACAAATACTTTTTTGTAAGAATTTAGCGTGAATAATTACTTTAGTTATGTGAGGCTAAGATTGTTTTGTTCTGTCGTGAAGGTCAAAGGTTGAATGCTTATGCAAAGAACTGCTGGCATTTGTGTTGTTAACTGTACTTTTATATGTATTTAGCTGTAAGCACTTTGTTCCCTTTTGGCTGGAATATTTATGAATCTTAAAGTGTGTTTAATTATTGTATTTATTTGATGTAAGTAGGTATTCAAGACACATAACGTAATCACTAATTAGTATTTTGCTTTGTGTAAATGATTTCATCACCGCTGCTCTTAAAACAGTGAAGGAAAACATCGTGAGGAAACCGGCATGCCCTAGAACCAAAAATTCGAAGACATGTGACATCTTCCAACCCGCACTGGGCCAGCGTAATGGATTACGGCTCTCTGTGGGAGGGAGTGCCTCTCACAGAGAGGAGGCCCTTATTCCAGCTGTGGGAACTTTATTGGCTGATTATGCTAGTTGTTAATTTGCAGCTAAAAACGCGCGAATAGACGACTTTCATGCCATCATGCGCAAACGGTGTGCATCGATGTTCCGGCGCTTCAGGGGTAGCCCTAACAGTATTTTATCTACACTGGCGGACAAGGTTGATTGACCATTTATCAGGCTCTGGGCTAGCAGACATGTGCGTGTACATGTTCATGTAGCCAATTAATGTACTTATACCTAATTATTGTATTTTTAAGTTTTTGTGTTTACTAACACTACTACTAAGGCTAAGTTCATACTGTCGCGAGCCGACTTCCGGCCACCGTAGGCGCGGGCTTGCAGACGGTGAGCAATGGGTAGCTCGCCGTCCGATTAGGACCAGGCCCGGGTCGACGGCGCGTTGTGTTCCACGCGCGCGTCAAAGAGATGTCAGCACCAACTGACGGGGTCCGTAAGGGCCAATGCCTGCCAGGGTTGCTAGTTTGTCCGAAAGGGATATCGCGGCCCCGGCACTCAGGCAACGGTAGGAACACGGGTGGGTTTTAGTCAGTAAAAGTCTGACACTCCCTCTCGCTCCACCCAGAGCGGGAGAAGACATTTATTGATATCCCAATCTCGAAAAAAAAAAAAAAAAAAGCCCAATTTCATACTAACACTATATGGATCCCTTGGTCTGAAATAAATTTTTTAATTTAAATTTGTTTTTTTTTTTAATCACATAACATTTTATTTTCTGAAAACGCCTCTTTGGTGTAGTGGTCGCAAGCGGTACAGCTTAGCAAGAGGTCCTGGTTTCGATTCCAAAGGTCGGGCAAAGTATTATTGGGTTTTTCCATCTGGAATTTCTCAGAAGCAGTCCGGACTCTGGATTCGTGCCCGATTCATGGCAATAGGCTCGCCCCACCAAGTTATATTACCACATGTCACGGTTTCCCATAAATATAATATTATTATTTTAAAGTAAACTACAAATTGATTTCACTTATTTTATATAACATAATATTATGCGGCCTACGTTTTCTATCTACTGTCTATAACTTTTGCTTGACCATTTATATGAAAATCAATTATAATATATTCGACCAGAGAAGGCAAGACGACATTTTCTAACACTTAACACGACAATAGGCTAACGACTACGAAGCTGGCTGGCGATCGAGAGGTCGAGGGATCAAATCTTAACCCCTTGGACTAGTATGGCGACACTAAATACTTTGGGGATAGGCTTGTTTATAAGACTATTGCATATTTTACATCAGTAGGTACTGTACGATTACTGTGTTGTACTTAAACAAAAGTATATATTTTTGTCTGGTCAATCTGCTTAGCCTTTTCCCAACTATGTTGGGTCGGCTTCTAGTATAACCGGATGCAGCTGAATACCAGTATTTTACATGGAGCGACTGCCTATCTGAGCTCCACAACCCAGTAACTGGGTAATACGATACCGCTTGGTAAAACTGGTTATCAGACTTTCGGGCTACTGACGACCCGTAACTACTGTCAAAGATGACAACGAATGACAGCCGTGACCAACGGCTTAACGTGCTTTCCGAGGCATGGAGGAGTCTCGATATGTAAAGATGGTCACCCATCCACGGACCAACTGCGGCAAGCGTAGCTTAACCTGCTGGATCAACACGTGCGGCTGTTATACTTAGCCACGAGCTCCTCTATCTTTTTGTCTGGTGTGGTAATAAAAATTATGTCATGAATATTTCTTTATGAATTTGCTTCCCGTAATTGTTTTCATATGCATTCACCACGGCCTTTTTTTTTTATTGAATGCTATTTAATACTAGCTGTTGCTCGCAACTTAGTCTGCGATCTAGGATGAAAAATAACCTTTGTCCTTCTCCAGGTCAGGATCTACCCATGTACCTAATTTAATTTCAAATCTGTTCAGCTGTTTTAGCGTGACTAACAAACAAACTCACTTTTGCATTTATAATATTAGTTAGGATCAAACATGTCATTACTGGTCACTATGATCATCCGGGTCATCAACCGGGAACTAATCTAGACTCCGGGCTCCTACTGACAAATTCCAGATAGAAAAACCCAATATCACTGCCCGACCTGGGAATCGAACCCAGGACCTCATGCTTAGCAGTAGCGCTTGCGACTCCTAGAACAACGAGGCAGTTATTATTTCACCTACATTCTTCAATTTCTTCCGCTTAACCCTTTTAAGAAAAAGAACGTCTCAAGTATGAATTAAGATACTTGAAATAATCTCGAAGTGATGTGAAATTCATATTATTCGAGTTAGTCTAAATTCTTGCGCTCTCCATCTATATAAAAACCGCATTATTTCGTGGATTCTATCTTAATTGACCCGTCCACCTTCGGAGAGTTCGTCAGTTTATTTATGAGCTGTCAAAATTATATGGAGTGCCTCTAAAATTGGCGTTTTCGTGTTAATTTTTTGTGGGCTGTGGGAAAGACGCTGGTAAAAAGGCAGAGGTTTTTTTATTTCGGAAGAGAAATAAAATTGATTAGCCTGTAACTAGATTTATTTGGAACTCCTCGTGGATTTTCTCCACCCACACCAGGATTCTGTTGGGCTCTTACTGGCCTAAATCCTCATGGTGTTCCAGTGCACAGTTTTTGACGCTAATCTCTTGACAGAAATTATCAATTAAACTTTGTAACAAAACTAAAAACCACACAACCCATATACCTACCTACTTTACTTATTATTAATCATTTATTCATTTAGATTGTTATAAGTTTAAATTTTTAAATAAATCTTAAAATAAAAATAATAAAAAAACATTAAAAAAATAGAGGTCCGCCGGTGTCGGGAGCAGGGGAGCTACCGGTGGTACCTACCTACTTTGCGTATTATTATTTTAAGAATTCCCCGCTCCGCTTATTCAATGGCCCGCCAGTCAAAAGTAAGTGGACCGTATTTAGACATTAATGTCAATTTTGGCGGAGGCGTCGCATTATAGAAAGTATATTTTAAAGCCGATATCCAATAGAGCGTGTTTATGAAGACGCAGGGAATTTGAATATAATGTGTATTGAGACGCACGTGTCGATTTAGTTAGTATAATGTGCTTATGATACAATTTAGTACAATAATACCAGCCTATAATTGTTCCACTGCAGGGCAAAGGCCTCTTCTCATACAGAGAAGGCATGAGAATTGATCACCACGCTTGCTCAAGACGGGTTGGCGATTTCAGACTAAAGTCGCAGATGTATGCCAATGGCCTTGAGTGCATTGCTTGCGTGTTCTCTACTGAGCTCGTGCAACGCGTCGTACGTCCAGCCAGTAATAGGACTCACCCATCGAGAAGCGCTGCCCTAAATTAGACGCATTATTAATTTATTATACATAAAAAAAGGTATTTTAATAAAAAACGTATACTAAAAGATCAATAATTAAATTATCTTTAAAATGGTGAATGTTTCAGAAAAATACGCTTGATAGATTCTGCGTGATTCTCAGATTTTTTATCCGCGTCAGATATAACTTTACAAATTAATTTTACTATGTACTATAAACATAATCTTAAATATTCCTAAGTAAGTTAAGTAATAAGAAAGTTATTAAAAAAAAATGCTCTAATTTTACATATATTTTTTTCAAATCATTAACACTAGTCGTTTAGACGTGATCTTCAGTATAAAATCATTAAAAGTCGGTTATCGTCGCCTTAAGGTATGATTCCGATCCTCGCAGTAAGCGGCAGTGCTGCCGCACCAGTGCTGCAGCGGGGTTCAGAATCATACATTTTTTGTTGCCGTGCTTGGAATATTATCTCATAAAAAGAAAATGTATGGGGACGAGTAGGGACGCGTCAGAACTGCTGCGGCAGCACTGCCGCGGGCAGCGGAGATCGGAATCATACCTTTATATTATTTATAAACTATTTAATACAAAGTTAGTAAGTATAAGAAATGTTCTAACATTATAACATAGAGGACTTTGTCTAGCCCTGCTAAAAAAAAAAAAAATTGCTTAATCGTAAAATGTGAGAAGATTTTCTTCGTATTTCTTTGTTTTCGGACGAAATTTCATTCAGATTCCTTGAATTGTAATTTTACTTGGAAGAAGTGACTGCAAAAAAAAACTTAAAAGCATACTAACAATATCATGTTTCCGTAAAATAATAACTTGAAATGCACATTCTAGTTTAAAATTTTAATGTAATTTAGATATCCGACGAAATACGACATCATTATAGTCTTATCCCAATAAAGGATGGCGAATCCATTTCATTGTACATAATGGTCGGTAAATCCGGATTTGTTTGCCAAAAAAGGATAATTCCAAAGATATTTACTATTTAGAAGTGTCAAAAATGTTGGATTTGATATGCTTATTAGTCATAATATGAATTTATTAGAAAAATAATATTGGTATAAATTGGTTTGAAATAAATAAAATAAAAATAGTGTGAAGATTATAGGATAATTTAGCAAAACAAATGCAAATTGTATGAAGATTATGTGATTTTGCAAAACAAATCCACAAATAATTTTTGGTTACGGTTATCATAAAGGAGTCTCCAAACTTAATATTTTTTTATCTATTAAATGCCACTATATTAATATCATTGGCATTTCAGAGCACTTTTGCGTTGTTTATGTTCCTTATCAAATAGAAGATCTCATCGCGATAACAGTTTATTAGAACGAACCTGTTACCGTTCTTCAATATTTAGAATAAACTGACTTTAAGGTAGCTTATAGCATAATCAGTCTATGTACCCATGTCCCCACAGCTGGGAGACAGGCCTCCTCTCTTCGAGAGGGAGTGGACCATAATCCCCCACCACGCGGGCCCAGTGCGGGTTGGTTGACGTAATGTCTTCGAATTTTCGGTTCTAGAACTTGCCGGTTTCCTCAAGGGAAACATCGTAGTGTTTCCCTTCACTCTGTGAGAGCGGTGGTGATGAAATTATTTACTCAAAGTAAATCACCTGCCTAGGTTCGAACCTATGACCTACAACTCGTAAGTCAGGTCCATTATCACTAGGCCACCACTGCTTTAAGGTAGATTTGAAACAAACTTGCACCAATGGAAGTGTTTAGCATAAAATGTTACCGATTAAATTCATCTCAGTTTATAAATCAGTTCCCATAAAAGGCTTAGAAACAACTTCTAATATATAACCGATAACCGCAATTGTCTTAAGTGTAAAATACTTCAAGATTATCATCTCGCAGGCAATCATTTATTTACTTTACGCTGTGTCTGTCAAACAATCTATTTATTCTCTCTAACGGCTATACATTCGCCATTATCAATTTTAAAGACAATATTATAAAGTGTAAAATAACCATTATGTTCAAAAGATTATCATTTGACAATTTTATGATCGTGGTGTGGTAATAAACAATGTGCAACGGGCAACGAAAGTTGTGCTTGTAACTTGAGATTTACGTAAAAAGTGTCTCTTTGACAAATAGGCGCAGACGCAGAACGTACTATGTGCGGTTTGTGTTGTCAACCGTCACGGCGGCGATTATCGCGGACTTAGATGGAGTTATTATTTTGCTGTGTGTATGTTTAGATTGCGTGTGTTTTTATAACTTATACGGGTTAAAATGTTGTGTTTATCTATTACTATCATCATTATGCAGTCTGAACCTACTTACTGCTAGAGTTAATCCTCTTTGCATAATTTACTCTCTTCAGTCTGTTAATCGCGCTTACATAAGTCTTGCGAATCTGTCCCATTGCGTGGCTACTGTTGACGTTTGTTGTGGTTACTTTTTGAAGTTCAAAGATACCATAAATGTGCCTATTTGAAATAAATGATTAGACTGTTCAAGTATTTTAATTTATTTGTTTAAATGTCATAAATCTACAATATTGTCCTGAAAGATCCTTCATTTTGCGATGCAAGTGGTTTTACATTAGCATAAGTGCTACTGGTTCAATAATCTACGGTGTTGTGAATGGTTCTTGCTTATTGCTAGCTATAACAATAACACTTTTCACTGTAACTTAACGTAGAAAGTGTGACAGAAATCAGAAAATTCACTGCGTACCAAGTAGCGTTAACTTATCCGTCTGTTTGCTAACATTGTCTTAAGAAAACATCTTTCCTAACTGGACGGGAATGACTTGAGCTTTTCCTATAGCATGAATCTACCTAGTGTTGTTTTTAATCACACCATGAACAAAAGGATTCAAAATTTAAAATCATCCATTATCAGAAAACGTTTTATTAGGTTTGCCATTGCCTAGTTAATTAATGCCGATAGGCTCCCTCGCCATAGAGTTACGAGTTGTGCGTGCTCTTAACACCTCTGCAACCTACAACCATGATGTTCTTATGAAAACCAATCAACACTCATCGATTCACACGTCACTATACATTATGCGGTTCCAAATGCAGAGCGCAGTGGAAGTCTCTGTTCCTCGTAAGGGAACTATGGCAGCGCGCTCATTGTTCAGCGACTTGCGCCCACATTACATTTCTATATCCTAAGCCCGATAGAATTGTTCGTTTGCACAATTCTAGTTTAGTTTATTTTAGTTTACGACCGATATGGGAGAGTTGGGTGATTTTAGTTGTATATTAATGGTGGAATAATAAAGGACTGTTGTTGGTAAATCGGGGCTACTTTGAAGCTAAGTTTTGAAACGGATGCATTTTTTTCAGATGAGTTAAGAGGACACCACGGTATGATAAAAAGGTGCTAGATTATGTGTGTCTATTAAACATGAAAAATTATTCAACAACTCTTTAGAAGACTCTTTCTCTTTTTCGTTTGTATTTTTTTATTTCTCTTTTTTATTTATCTTTCTTTTTTCTTATTTTTCTCCCTCTCTCTTTTCTTTCTCTTTGTACTCTCTCTTCTTTTTCTCTCTCCCTTTTATTTCCTTTTCGTTTCTCTTTCTTCTTTTCATTTCTCTTTCTTTCTTTTTTATTCTTTTCTTTTTATTTTTTTATTTTTTATATTTTCTTTTTCATGATTAAATATACGACGATCGATTGGTTTGTGTGCTTAGAAAATTTATAAATAGACACTTATCAAAGAATATAATAAGTTAAGGATACTTCAATCTAGAATGTATTACTACAATAAGTGATCTCCTATCCAATTTGAACGACATACTTTAAGAGTATGTCGTTCCACGTATCGTATCCACTTCAAAAGTTTTTATAAACTCGAACCATTCAAACTATTTAAACATAAGGTCACCAATCGCCATAATTTCCGGGTGCAGTGGTGGCGTTCAGACGGTCTTATTGTGCGCCTGCGCGGGCGCCGATTAGCATTGAGAAGGTCGCAGGGTGCGTAGGCTAGGCGCGCCGAGGAATGCCGAGCGCGCTTCGTGGCATTTCGGCTGAACCGACTGGTTATGTGATTTAAAACGCCTGTTTACACCCTGGCTGGACTGGGTTGATTGTCATTTGTTATTATGAGGAACGAAAGAACCTGTTTTGTAGCTGTGGAAGCTGATATAATATATAGGTACATTATATGTGTCATACAAAATATATATCCTTGGTCATAGATGGAAGATGCACTGCGGGAAAGCCTCTGTTTATTCCGGTTTTATGAACTGAAGTAGTGCTGCACACTGAAGAATTGAAAACAGTTAATTGAAAAGTCGCTTAAATCCTAAATAATTTTCCTGAAGAAATTAGCCAAACAGTTGTGGACTCCCAAAATTACCTGAAACAATAAAAATAAAAATTGTTAGTAAATGATTCATTTTAAAACAAGGGGTTTTCTCTAAATTCACATAATGACTCATCGATAGCTTAAGAATGATGCGGTTATAAAACCTACAACGCTTTAGAATGGCCAACTATCTTCATCTTTCTGACTGACCGACTCCTTTGACAATTCAAAAGTTCCTGTAAATTGCTTATTTGAAATAAATGATTTTACTCGTAGTTTCAGTTTGAAAAATATACTGAAGAATTTGGTTTCAGTCTCCAAAATTCATTTAATCAAATTACAGGACTGTCTTTGTAAATGCACTAAGTAAGGCTTGATCAAAATACTGCTTAAAGGCTTCCCGCAGACAGGCGCGACGACGCGACTCTGGTGGAAAAAATTCTAAAAGAAAACTTCACGGAAATTGTTCTACCGGTATCGCGTCGCGCCTGTCTGCAAGAGCTTTAATAGTAATACCTATTTACTTTCGCAACGAAGAGGTCATCGTAGTCAATTTTTTTTTGTAACAAAAACTACTTGACAAATATCGAAGTGAAAGTCTCATAGACAGGTCGGCTATAAGGATTATGTTAATGTGGCCGTTGATAATCTGACGATGGCCGTCCATTAGCCGTTTGATAAGTAAAGGTCAGATTTGAAACGGCGGTGGCCGCCAATGGATTGTTTTTGTTTTGTTTTTGTATCGCTGTTGGTTTTTTCCTTGTGGTAAGTGATGTTGGGTTGGTTGGTCGAATCGGATTGCCGTCGCATCGGACTATGAGAGAAAAGGAACAGAGAATGCATCTGTGTTTGCGCACACACTTGTGCGCTATAATATCTCCCGCGAACCTGGCAAATCTACTTCGTTGAGATTGGCCGCCGTGGTCGGTCGATAAAATCGGTTGGGAGGATATTATTATTGAGGTTGGTTACAGATGAATTATGATCAAGTACCCTATAGTTCAGCGTAAAATTATATTTACTCCTTCAACAATTTTCACCTTGTTGACCACGCTATACGAATAAATAAAATGTAATTCAAAATTCAATGTTTTTTTTTCCACATAAATGGGCACTCTGGCATTTATGAAACGTCAGAAGATAGTGCACGGTTCCTATGGAGACGAACCGGATGGATGCACCACGTTTACTCTTTAAAAAATATTTTTGTATTACAATGTTGTCATAATAGTGTTAGGGGTACGAAGCGGAGACGAGAAGAAATGTTTTTCAGCTAGGGTGTATCCACCGATGCTGTGCGGACATGCGTACTGGCTGAACTGGAGCGAATATGTGTGCTGGCTATAGTGGAGATGTGTCCTGGCTAGAGCGGAATTGACCTGAATTGAATTGAATTGTGCGGCGAGCGTTGGATGTTAACGAAATTACGGCGCCGCGCGCCGCTCACATCTTTTCTCGTCTCCGCTGCGCGCCGTCGTCGCCAACTTGCGAGGCGCAGCTTTCATCCCCGCTTTGTACTGCCGCCCAGCTCAATCTCGGCGAGGCACAGCTCACATCTCCGCTTCGATCGCGCCATACAAATATGATACATCTCCGCTCAGTGGTATCCACTGAAGCTGAGTGGAGACGAGATGTGTGAATAACGAAATTCTATTGGTTGTTTAAAAACTGCTGGTCCTGCTCCATAGGACAATTTAGAGTCTAGACAAAATCAAAGTGGTTGCTAATTTAATTATATAATTTGTAATTTTTTTATAACACTGATTTTACATTCTGTGATTTCTTGATCTCACACACTGACTTATTAGTATTACTTGTTAAAATGTTAGGAATATCGTATAATTTTACAATGTTTGTAAATATGTGAGCACCATGTATCTATCACATAATTAATTTATCTGTCATTGCTTTATTTTTCATTCTTTTTTACCTATCGTGGTATAGTAATCTTATTCTAGATGCATCGTCTTCATATCTTCTATCTATATATATAAAATGATAAACTGACTGACTGACTGGGTGATATATCAACGCACAGCCCAAACCGCTGGTCCTAGAGACTTGAAACTTGGAGGGTGTGTTCTTTGTAAAGAGTAAGTATCCACTAAGAAAGGATTTTTGGGAATTCCACCCCTAAAGGGGTAAAATAGGGGATGGAAGTTTATATGAAAGTCCGTCAGTTTTGAAGTTAGGATCTTCAAATTTTGTGTTTAGGCTGACGATTGAAAATTAATTTATACGTGTCTCAGCGTTTTTGATAATTCCACCCCCGAGGGGTTAAAAAGGGGATAAAGTTGAAAAGTCCTTAATTTTCTAAGAAAAATCACTAAATTTACTATCTAGGCTTATGGTTGGAAGCTAACGCAACGGTGTTGTTAGAATTTCAACCCTTAAGGGGGTGAAAAGGGGGATGTAATTTTGTTTGTAATTAAAGTTCTTTATTTTTTAAGTTAAAATCACTAATATTTCGGCTTATTATTCTATTATATTCGCAATCCACTGCTGGGCTCGCCACATTTGAGGCGATAAGTCCTCTCTTTGAGGAGTGATTAGAAAGGCGCCACGGCATCCTCACCTTCCGCCTGACGCAGGTCCTCACCGGACACGGTTGTTTCGGGAGGTTCCTGTTTCGCATAAGGCGGGAGGAAACGCCCAGGTGTCACCACTGTGTGGATCACCCGGAGGACATGGTGGAGCATACGGTGAAGGTCCGCCCGGCTTGGGCGGGGCACCGCCTTGTCCTTGTGGAGGCGATCGGTGACAGTGATCTCTTGCGTCCGGCCCTGGTCCAGGCCATGGTACTGAGGGAGAGGGCGTGGCAAGCCGTCAGGTCCTTCTGCGAAGCAGTAATGCTCGCAAAGGAGAAGACGGAGCGCGTGAGGGAGAGGCAGATGTCGGCACAACGGAAGGAGTCCGCTAGGACCCATGCCTGCCGGGGTCGCGGGAAAGTCCGAAAGGGATACCGTGGCCCCTGGCAACGTACAGGTAATTGAAGACACACGGGTGGGTTTTAGTCAGTAAGAGTCTGACACGCCTTCCCGCTCCGCCCAGAACGGGAGAAGTTATTTGATCATTTACCACCCTAAAAAAAAAAAAGGGTCTGAAAAGGGCCATGAAGTTTTGTATTGAAGTTGCTGATTCGCTGAATTTTGTATTCAAGTAAAAATAATATAAGTGCACGTGTACTGCTTCTAACTTTACAGTATTTTACATAGAGCGACTGCCTATCTAACCTCCACAACGCAGTTACTGGGTAATACGATACCCCTTGGTAAGAATGGTTGTCAGACTTTCGGGCTTCTGACTTCCCGCAACGACTGTCAAAGATCCACGAATGACAGCCGGCACCAACGGCTTAACGTGCTTTTCGAGCAACGGACGGGTCTTTGTATGGTCACCCATCTACAGACTAACTGCGGCAAGTGTAGCTTAACCTGATCGATTGACCTGTGCGGCTGTTATTATTTAGCCACGGGCCCCTCCCCCGGAGAACCCCCCTCCTTCCCCTTCTCCGGGAGAATCGATATAGATATAATAGATTAGGATAGTAAGGATACGAACAGAATGCGATACTGCTCATCCCTCATAGCAAATAGCGTGATAATTTGTACCCTACAGACTGACCACACATATAGGGAACACCTATGCAATGTTATTGAGGCCAAAGTACTAACTGGATCTGCCAGAGGAGAAACAGTCTTCGTGCCGCGTATACCATTGATACCAAATAATGACCTTCCGTTTGAATTTAAAAGATTGTAGTTGACTATTAATAAGTCACAGGGACAAACTCTGAAATTTGCTGGAGTTGATTTGCGGCAAGACTGTTTCTTCGTCGGCCAATTTTATATGGCTCACTCACGTATTAGCTCTCCAACGAGCCTGGTTGTTTTAGTGCCCGCTTCCGAATTAGTGAAAAACATTGTATATAGAGAAATACTGTAAAGGATTTAGGTATATACCGGTCCTTTACAGTCTTTTTACAGTAGGTATTTCTTGACAGTATTCCTCAAATATCACAGATAGTGGAGGACAATTAGCCATGAACAAAGCTCTATATTGTAATTGTTATAATCATTCATAAATATCTAGAAAAAAGAATTTATACTCTACGCAGACGAAGTAAAATAAAATAGTAACGAAGTCAAATCTTACATTGAATATTCGAGTCTGATGCCGAAAACATAGTTTTTAGAATTTTGGTCTGTTTGTTTGAATGTACGAGTATGTTCCGGTTTGCACAAAAACGGATGAACGGATTTGGATGATATTTGGCACACAGAGTTTATAACCTGGTTTAACCTGTAGGTTATTTTTTAATCCCGGTAGTACATACCCGTGGGATATTTTCCGACATCCACGCGGGCGAAGCCGCGGGCAAAAGCTAGTATAATTATATAATTAATGTGTACAAAATATAGTAAAAGCATTTAAAAATAGTAACGGTGGAGTTTCTGTCCCATCCTTCTCCATACGAAAACTACCTTTTGGAAGGGGCGACTAGAACCAATTTTTTTTTTTGTAAAAGTGACGTTCATTAGTGCCTTTTATGTGCCTTATTGAAATAAATAGTTTGACTTTGACTTTGAAAACACAACTCTCCTCTCCTCGCCTCCGCTTTGGTGGAGTCCGGGCCTAATACTTAGGTATGAGAGGACAGAAGTCAGAATCTATCTTTTACAATATATTTCCACAACAATTTCTTTAAGTTAGTGTTTCCATAACTTGGACCTATGTTAACCGACTTATTTATCTGGCCTGCTTTCGTTAAGATCTACCTTGCAAACGTGATGATTTGCATTAAAGCTGCTGTAGCATTTATTGTATAATACTTGTCTTAAATTGACCTACTGCAGAGTCAAACCCACTTCTCATATCGAGAAGAAAGTCTAAGGCCGATCCTTAGTTTTGATATTATACGGATGCCTGCATTAATTGGCTCCCCCCCTTTCGACCGTATTCTAATTCATGGTTTTGAACCCACAACCTGAAGCGGATTTGCAAACCTCCGGGTCACCATGACATCCAGTGGATAACGAACAAAATTTATTACGTCGCTTGCCTTCCATTTCGATTTCTATTCGTTAAATTTCAACCTCGTTTATTGCAACTGTTGGACAGTTGGACACATGCTAATCTGTCGCTGTTTCAAAGGTTAATGCGATGCAGTACGCGTCGCTTGTCTTCTTAGAAAAATGTGAGCCGACGCCTGACTGCCAATTGATTTTTATATTGTGGTTTTATTTTAGGGATTAATCATTAATGGTTTTTACCGATGTCAGTGGGAATAAAGGATGGGTATTTAGATTGATAATTTTGTTATGTAACCTCATGGCATGGTCGTTGCAATGCAACACGCATTGAAGTTAAGTATAAGTATGTTTGTGCATTCTTGTCAGTCTGGTTGTGTGAGAGTTTCACGGCTTTTAAAACCCTGGTTTCATTAAGTACTTCATGTACAGACACGGCTTCAAACGCACATCATGCAGGGTTGGCTGACGGATGTCGCAACTATTCTGTGGCGGCATTTACATCACCACATGCGAACTACGCATCAAAGACCTGACGTCACACAAATCCTGCATCGCGCAATTAGAGTTTACCGCGCGAACGACATATACGAGTATACAAGCTCCCGACTTCAACCATAGGGCAGGTACCCGCCAGACACGACACCCGTCTGGTCGGAGGATCCTCCCTTCTCAATAGACGATGAATGAACTTTACACGCTGTTCATCATACCTCTAAAGGAGAATACTGGAATCAGATCTAAAATAATTGTATTTTAGATCTGATTCCAGTCTTCTCCCATGTCTTCCTACCTAAAACCTTTAAGCAGCGGTGATGTTCCTTCAAGGCACACCTACATTCTACGTACCCACGACTACAACGAAGATGACTTGTATCTCGGGGTCACAGGCCATACCACTAGGCCACCCACATAACTCATATTTCAATAACTCCCATTCACCGTCCGAATTGGCCGTAAAAGCATTTAACCAATTCCAAACACTTCCAATCAATTACCTACCGTTACACTTACTTTATCGAGCAAAATATTCTATTAAAAGGCTCTAATAGTGCCTTCTGTAATCTATTAGATATTTCATTAACCGGAAAATTACGTTCACGAGCCTAATAATTATCTAAAATCCTGGTTCTAGTAACCGTTGCAGGACTTGAACCGTTATTTGTAACTACAATAGCATGGAGCGTAGTGAATTGGTTTTGATTAGTGGCCGAGGTCATTGCGGCTTCTTTGGTGTTTGTCGTGGTAAGCTTCCTGGATTGATGATCCAGTGCTGGAATGCTCTGCTACCGACCGTGAGAGAACTGATTTGGTCCCCAGCCTATTAAAAATTAACTATTAGAAAAGGACGTTCTCCCCACTACTGTATTGGTTTAAGTGAACGGTGATAAGACCTTGACCGCTAAGAATGGTTTTTCGAAGAATTCTCTTTTTTCTTGTTATGATATTTAAATAGGAAATCCACACACACTCACTACACGTCTTTTATAAGGAAATTCCTACTGCTAATTCGACGCATAACTGGGCGCCTCCACCATGTCTACTTATAATGACAAACGCGTCGTTTAAACATGTTTTAATATGTTTTACACGCTAAAGAACATTTACTTAGGTGCCTGCAGCTTGCTTTGTGGCCATGTTCAGTGCTAATAGGTAGAAGTAGTGACATTTTATTCGTCACTCACGCTAAAAGGTATATTATGTTGATTAATTTTATTTCTGTTAATGTGTCTTGAATGCTCGTAATTTGGTCATGTTTTTGAGATATGTGACTACTTGGAATGTGAAAGGGAATATATGATACTTTAACTTTAAATGGGGATTAATTCGGAATGAAAGATGCGAGTATATCTTCATTAAATCAAAATAATAGCTCTTGTAAGACTAAATTACGATATTTACCCAAAGTACCTAATCAGTATAAAATAAGCTTCCAAGCCATTATCATTTAAAATTCAATTCCTTTAGAATTTATTTAACAAAGGTATACAACACACTTTATACCTACTGTCAGTAAATATAATAATTCGGTATTTCCATATCAATAAGTCTTGTAAATCAGTTATGTGTTATGTAAAACGTGTCGTTAATGTATATGGTGTGAAATGAAACGATATTGGTAGCCCTTTGACGACGCCATGTTCAAATGAAGACGGACTTCGTAAAGTACATTTAAATGTAAATTGAAATTAATAAAAGTGATAGATGTAGCTCGTTTGAAGAGGGTTACTGTTAATTAAAATTTAATACTTAAATCATTTGAAATAGTTTATTTTCAGTTTAGATCTACTTAATACTACGTTATTTTAATTGAACTGATGCACTATTTATTTCACAGACTATTTTGCAGATCGTCAATTTTATTGTGCTTTAACTTAAAATTCAGTCTGTAAAAATAAACTTCATTTAAATTGGTATGCACTTTCAAAATGGCGGCCTTGATTATCTGTAGGAATGCAAAAAATACGAATAAGAATCGCATTATTACGAAAGTAGGAAAGGTAACTAATAACGATGATAAATCACCATGATCGAACTGTAAACGACCGTTGAATCGTGTGTGAGCCTTAGATATTATGTAAGGTAATGGAAGATCGAGAGGAAAAATCCATTTAGCTGGATCAGTTACAATAAAGTTCTAACTTATAAATAACTATAACAAACGAACCAAAGACGTTGCAAAATAATGTTATTTACAAAACTCATAAGCGTTTTGCACGTAGGCGCAGCGGTCAAAAGTCGCGGACGCGTGGGATTTTACGGTCGGGTCCTGGGTTTGACACCGGGGTCGTTACGTCATCGTCACCCACTGCTGGGCCCCTTTCCCACGCTGCCCTAAATTGTTCTCGATTAGTTGTGCTATTGAAGAAATTGTCAAGGAATCGTATTGGGTAATCAAGAGTTTAACTAAAATCTGATTAACGGTGGAGATTTGAATTTTGGATGATACGAGTAATCCTGAAACACAAGAAAAACTTCAAATAAAATAAGAAGATAAACTTAGAATTTTTTATTTTATGTTATCTACTTCTTATAACGCGATAGCTATTTTTGGCGAATTCCTCAGAAGTTACAAAAACTCTAATTTTACTTTTTATTGTTACGGTTTCTCGAAGCTGAAAGTTTGAAAGGATGTGCAAGTATTTTACAATTAAACATCATACAATTATTCATAGAGCATATACCATCCAACGGAGGTGACTAATCAGGCGACACTATTATTTTTAAAACAAGGGACACACCTGGCGTGACACCTGGGCCACATAGCAAATAAAACTGCCGTTATAAATAAAAAACTTTGTCCACATTGTTGTTAACAATCAAAAAGGCATATAATATGATATCGTGGCGCATAATTCTGCATAGTTTATTCGCGACAGACATAATAAGCCGCTAACGCGGTGACCTGCGCCCACGCAGCCGCGGACGTGTTTAGACACGGTCGTGTTGCATGAGCAGGGTTAAGCCGATTGCACGGTGACGACTTTTTTAGATTTGACTGGAGAAAGTCTCTTTTTAACGTCTTCCTTCAGAAGAAATTGGAATTATTTCTGAAGCTTCGTTCGTTTTGGGAAGTCTAGTCCTACCTACTGTATAATTCAGAAATTATGAAGTGAAATAGAGATAGTATTGTTTATTTATTTTGCTGTTGACTTTTTTGCGTGCACGTTAGTGAATGAGAATTTCACTTGGCTGAAGAAAAGGAACTATGTTGTTTACATAACAGTCGCTCTAAGTGACGTGAAACGTAGACGCATTGTTCAGTGCGAAAAGCGAAATGGTTGTCAACAAACAACGCAACATAGAGAGAAGTAAGGAAGCCACAAAGCGTGAAAAGAAATCATAGGTTCACACGATGAAAAATTTTGAGTGTCCATTTAAATCCGACATCGACTTAAGCCCTCTTTCAAAACATTCATAATACTGAAATTAAATGTCATAACGATAAAATTACACTCGCAATTTACAAATTAATCTTGAAATATACATTTCGTATACAATTTAACCGAATAACAATACATTGTCGCCGGCGCGGTTTCGCGACAAATCGCCGACAATTATAATTTACTAGTCCCCGTGTCGTGTAGGCGGACGCATGCGGACGGCTAGCCTATTCAGATCTTAATGTCGCCTAAACATTCTGGATGGCTTTCAACCTTTATGTTCAACCTAAACTTAGTTATGTAGATATTCGAGCAAGATTTGCGATCTGTGTCAAGCTACTCGTAAAGTTATAAATTTTTATGTGTTTTTCGTAGGATATGTTGATTATTGACAGTTAAAAGTCCGAGTAATAGAATACCTGTTGGAGATTTTGTTTTGGGACATAAATTATGTGAAAGACAGTTTTAAAACTATAATAATAATTTAGAAATCAGCGCTTACAGTTTATTTTATGGACATCTTTTGACGAAATCTTTTTTGCATTGCCAATCTAGTAATTCGCTACTCACCACAAATCCGTGAATTCCACATCAACTAATTATAAACCTATCTGACGCAAAG
Organism: Agrochola macilenta; assembly: GCA_916701695.1. Taxonomy (NCBI): domain Eukaryota; kingdom Metazoa; phylum Arthropoda; class Insecta; order Lepidoptera; family Noctuidae; genus Agrochola; species Agrochola macilenta. The sequence goes on from OU753562.1 coordinate 16,773,500, forward strand.
TTCATCGGATAGCACAATATTAGTAGATCCCTGACAACTATACACAACAAAGCTTACTTAATCCAGGCGACATTACCAGAGATCAACCACGTTTGCCTATAAATGGTTTCTAATAAACTCCTAACATTATCGCCTACAACTACAATATACATTATGCGGTATATGTACTGTAGGATTTGTATATGGCGCATGCGAGGCGATGACGTCACATGCTGCACTTACGGGGCAAATGTCACGCCCGCGGCCCACGTGCGCGCCCTGACGTGTGCCAGCGCACCCAGGGTTGGCATGATCAAGTTTATTTTGTTTCTTTTTTTTAGGAATGTTGTGAGTAGGTTGCGAGGTTGTATGTGTGGGTTTTTGTATTATGTTTTGTTGGAGCTGTAGGTAAAATATTTTTCGTTTTGAGTAGGTACTCGTATTAGAATTAAATATCAAGGCAATGCAGCCCTCGATATTAAGAGGGGTATATGGACAACAATTAAATAGATTTCATTCAGTGCATCCTAAAATTTTTGCCATGTGTCAACTTTTTATGGAATGGCTCGGGTCGGTAAACGACTTTTTTTCATCTTTGCAAAGCTTTTCACTGAATGAAACTCAAGCAATGCTGCCTCAATTTGATTCTCAAATTCGAACAAAACTAGAGAATCAAATTGAATTATTGGCTAAGATTATTTTACCTCATCTTACATTGTTTAGCGCCAACCCTACAAAATCACCTAAACTCCGTAAACGATCATCGTGTAGGTTTCAAGAATGGAAATTGAGATGTTTCTTTTAAGATATTTGGTTGTTTCGGCTCTTCTGACTCATGTGTTCTTTCCTATTGATTTCCTCATGTTTTTGAGTCATTTTCACAGTTACTATAATGGAGGATGACGTGAGGTTATTGTTAGTTTGCTATCCTTTAAAGGTTATGTCGATTTGAGTTTATTAACCTTTCGTTCGAAGAAAAATCAAGTGGAGGATAGACCGGCAGCATCCTGTATTCTCTTTGCCTTCATGTTATCATACATAATTATTACATACTTGAACAGTAGTAGGCCTATATGAGTTCTGGAAATATACAATATTCCATCAATTGCTTATATTGTTCTAGCTTTTGCCCCCGGCTTCGCCCGTGTTGATGTCGGAAAATATCCCACGAAAACTATCGGGATTAAAAGTACCCTATGTGTTAATCCAGGTTGAACTTGAGGAACTACGAAACTAAAGGGTTTCTCCTACAAGCTTTCATCCTTAAGGGATGAATTTCCAAAAACGCTGAAACAAATGTTTAATTTTTTACCCAGAATGCTAAATGCCAATTTTCATGTTTTTAAACTATAAAAAAAATTATTTTTATTTATATAGATTGATGTTATCATATGAGACTATTAATTAAATTGACTATGTTGAACAACGAACGTCTGATTTGAAGATATCAGTCTGATTGGAAGGTATCATATCTGCTATTACTAAAGAAGAGAACGAGACTTAATAAACACCAGTAGGCACATAAAGTAGTCAATTTTGATTGACCCTAAGTTCGTAATACCGTCAAATCATTTATTACGTTTATTACACATTATCTTTGCGATTATTTAGACAGTACACTCCGAGGTCAAAATACAGTGATTCAGGTATAACATAAACAATTTCTAATGCGATTTCTGACTGGACTAAATATGCTTATGCGCATTGACCCGCGAACTAAGATACAATCTCTTTATTTGTGATATACCGTCATAGCATGACAGGCAAATTATCGCGGAATTAAGTGAGATCTCAAAAATCTAGGTATGTGTATTACTTACGCTTTCTAGATTAAAAAGTTAGCGCCATTTTTACGCTTTCTTGAAATTGTGCGCGCTTTAATTGCGCTCTGTGTCTTTGATTGAATGATCAAAATCCTAGTATTATTCCTGAGTAATTTTCCTTAATGAGTAATTATTCGCCTGCGAGCGAGGTGCTAGGTGTTATTAATACAGTGACATTACCAAATAAGTCTTCGCAATTAAATACTCTACTATAGGTAAGGCAATAGTCTACATTCTTTACAGGAGGAATGTAGGGTTAATATTTGCATTACTGGGCAGTGTTCAAGTTAGGAGCGAATACGAAAATTCTGGACTACTGTGTGAGCTTTGACCTGACCACGCATTTTTTACTGAAATTGCCACTACGTTTAGTGTAGGTATTTGAACTCAGAGCAAGAAAAACTAATTATACACAGTAGCTGGGCGATCGAGCTCTGCTCTGGTGAAAATAGAGATGCTCATTTAATTAGTATAGGATAGTTCATACTAATTCCATGTATAGTACATACTAATATGTAGTAGGTACTTACTAATTCCATGCTACAATGAGAGTAAGTACTTACAAATTCCATGCTGCCATGTCATTATTCTAAGGTAGCCATCTTGTTCTAAACTTTGGGTGACCGAGCTCTGCTTGGGTGGAAATACGGATAAAACGAATTTTCCCAGATATGAGACCTAGCTAGATCGATTTTTTGCCCCTGTCATCCCCTTTATTGCAATTTTCATCAAAATCGTTAGAGCCGTTTTCGAGAACGTGATTACAAATATATATTTTTATATATATATATATACAAATATTGCTCATTTAAAAGTATAGGATAATATAGGAACATAAATAAGAAATCTTGACACTTTAATCGATCATAACCAACACCGACACAAAGACACATTGACATTTCTGTTGAAAAATGTCACACACATTACAATCTCGATCTCCTGACGCATGCGCCCTACCGTTCTCGGAACTGCCCGAGCGCACCTTGACATTCGCATGTCAAATGTCAACCGGCCATTGACCCCGTGCGTGATAGTTCACCACAGATTATCGAGACTTTATTTTGTTTTTTTTTACTTTCGATACGTCTGCGTTAAGAGTGTAAAGCATTTCGACATTTGACATTTTAAGTCATGGGGATTAAGTCAATGTTCAATGGATTAAGTCTAAATTACATATATTGATTGGCTGTAATAAAACATATTTGACACCATTCAAGATTTAGTTCCCCTTCATTCGATTCCTTTAGAAAATTATTCATGTAAGCTAGACTTTCTAAATTGCTGTCTAGATATCTAACATTACTCTTCTCAGCCTTTATATCCTAAGCCTAATCTCCAGTTTAACTAGAACTGGTTATAAACTAATTAGCAAGTCAAAGTAACAATTTCTTCCTAGGCCAAATGTAGCCAACGATTCGTAACTGTACCAGAATTGATGCGGTACGAGACGAATTGAGAATTTTAAACCGATTTAAACCAATTTGGCATAATTCTCTACAATTACGTAAATTACTCAATTATTTACTTGTTTTTACGTATTTGTAGTTGTAATATTGCAAAAAAGGATGAACTGTGTATTTTTCTACTTGCCTTGCGCTGGTAACACTAAACCTCCACTCTGTTTTTCATATGTGTTGATTATTCTGATTTGCTTAAATGACGATTGTCAATGATTGTCTCCGTAAATTAAAGTTTTCTGTGCAGACTAGCATCTACTGCTGCTAATATATAAATCAAAGTCGCTTATTGTGTCTGTCTGCATGACCACGCTGTTCTTCTAAACTACACAACGGATTTTGAAGCAGTTTTCAACAACATTTAGAGAATTCATTCCGGAAGGTTTATGTGTATAAAACATTAATATTGAATTCGGATATAATAATGAAATCTTCATGTTTTGTCAAGTCGTTTGAAGTAAGGATAGGTCACTAGTAGAGCTATAAAAATGATCCCCTTAGCAGTTATCAACTCCTCCTATATTAAACCATCAAATAATAAAAACATCGTACTTTTTCTGGCATCTGAACTCTGAACTCAATCTGCCTAGCCTTTTCCCAACTATTTTGGGGACCGCTTCCAGTCTGAGCGGATGCAGCCGAGTACCAGTATTTTACATGGAGTGACTGTCTATCTGACCTCCACAACCCAGTTACTGGGTAACACGATAACCCTTGGTAAGACTGGTTGTCAGACTTTTGGGCGTCTGAGTACCTGTATCTACAAATTGCAGCCGGGACCAACGGCTTAACATGCTTTCCGTGGGACGGAGGGGTCTCGATATGCAAAGAATGGTCACCCATCTATGAATCGACCGCGGCAACCGTAGCTTTACCTTCGACCCGTGCGGCTGTTATCATTTAGTCACGAGCCCATCTGAACTCTGAACTAAACAACCAAAAAACATGGACCAACTATCTCAGCATAGTAGTGAACTTATAAAAGGTCAAACTACAATATAGACTGACAAATTGTCACTTAGCTATGTTAATACCGAACTATTTAAGATAAAAACCGCCATTACATATCACATTCAGATTGTAAGCTATATTATAAATTATTTAGGAAGCTATTTACCGTAGTTCAGTTAAAAGGTGAACCAGTTTTTACAGTTTATTGCTTGGTATATGAATTTAAAATGCCCATTGCGTGGCAATTTATTGTGACGGGAAGCATTTCTGGTGTAATGTTGTATTAGACTAATGGTTGTTATCTGCATCCTGGTCACAGTGAATTGCACCTTATATAAGTGTTTGACATGCTAAACATGTCATGTTATAGTGATGGAGATCCTGTATACCGATTCTTGAATTGTGCATGAGATGATTTTGGTGTAGGTAATTTATCATTGAAAATAACATCAGTTCTGAAAGCACAGGACACCCTAGTTTTGGTGATAGTGTTTACCCTATTTTTTTGTTTATTTATTTTCTATAGGTATCAAATAGACACTTAAAGTTCACGTTGGGCGCGCCCGTCACTCGTCCAACGTATACTGGGCCTCTTTGCGAGATTTGTGTGTATTCTGCGGCACATGGCGTACTGGGGGTTTAAGATTTGGAATTTAGATACAGCGGGTATGAAGATTCTAAATTAAATTCTTTGAATTAGCTCATTTAAATTTAAAAATTAATTAATACTCAGTTCGGAACACCAAACCATGTTAATGTTCTACAAACTATACATGAACAAACTACAATACCAGCAATACCGAGTAGATCTCAGTATATTCACTATACCTACGGAATATTTACGATCTGTTGGCAGCAGCTACATAACAGTGGTATTCAATGAGCTATTGTAAATTAGTTTAGCAGAGGTTACGCGGCGCTGAGAAGCTCGCGATATATGGCCGGAGTCGGTGTGGGGGCACCATGATGGCCATCGTTTACGGGATTTGTTTAGATTGGATTTTTACTTATTATCATTTTGTTGAAGACCAAAAAATGCATATAGAGATATAACGAATATTTTGTTGAGAACATGCTATAGCTAAAAAGGTATCAACTTCTGCGCTGCCACTGACAATGCCGTGGAAGTGATGAAATATCTGGCCAATAAAATTTAACAGTACCATCGACAAGAAGAAGAATAACGTGTCTAAAGATAAACGAAGTTTTTTTAGAACAGATTTTACGATGTTTCTGATTCTGCAATCATGATTTAGAAAAATAAGGGTGCGGAAATGAAGTACGTAAAAAGTAAAAATTATAGTACGGAATCTGTAATAATGAAGGGCATATGAAACCTATGTCATCTAAAATACTGTTCTGTTACAGTGCCTTATGATTGCCTGTTACATTATGTATCTAATTGTAGTATTAAAAAAATAACAAGCCAGATTAACAATTTGTGCTTTTTGAAAATAATAATAGCAATCAAATTACACCAAGTTGCAATCCCAAAGAACTGCCACTAATTTATTAGAGAGGATAAAAATATGTACACTGGATAAAATTCTTAAACATACTACAACTAACAAAATTTAAAATATAAAAACTAAAACTATGATCAAACTAAAATATGCCATCGAAAAATTCCTCCGCATCGCTGTCCACAGATTTTTAAATGCCACGTGTTATACCCTGCAAACCTTGGGTCACGGGAAGTGTCAACCAGCCAAAAAATAAAGCTAGTCCTGCAACACGTAAACCCAATGTCCCCCTACTCCTACAACCACAGTCCTGTACCGCAGCGTCATCGTCAGTGCGATTGTTCCATTACGCACAATGTGTGGTTACCGTAGTCCCGGGGAGCGCTCCTATTCTATGCTATTGAGTTATCTAATATGGCGTTATGGTAGCAGTACGGAATTTTGGTTTATTTTGTAAAAGCTGTGGTTACGTATCTGTGTGTGTTTATTTGTAAAGTCTAAAAAAACTTGATGGTTATTAGTGCTATTTCATTAATTGGTGACTTTGCTGGTACTCAGATGGAATTAACTAGAATGCTGATATACCTAATCTGCTATGAACGTTATGTATGATCATGTGCTGAGAAGGTGGTGATGATGTAAATATTCTAAAGTATTTAAATAATGTTTTTTTAAAGGTTTAGTCTTTGTCAAGAAAGGTAAAAAGTTCTTAACTATTAAATTCAAATTCAAATTCAAACTATTAAGTTTGAATAAATAACTTTTGTAGTCATTTATTCAAACTAGGCTGAGAATCAGCACTTTTCGAACGTCAAAATTACATAAGACAGTCCCCCAAAACGCCCACCCTTCACCACTTCCTAGTGCATTAGCTGGGAAGAAGAAGTGGCGCAACAAACTCCCCAGCAGCACAGCTGTCTGTTCAGTTAGAAGAAAATAAAAATATTCTATATGACAGTATTCAAAATAATTTACATTACGAAACACAAAACATAATTTAAATTATTAGCCATAAATATGTTAGCTAGCACACGCCAATATACCAAACAAAATCATCGAGAACTTATACTCAGGCAGAAATAAAAACTAAACGTAAACAGAACTTAATATCTAAATAAAACCCTCCAGGGTCCAGGCTTAAAGGGCGTGCCCGCTTACATATAGTTGTAACTGGTTAATTAAATAGAATTAGTAGTTTTTGGGGTCTATGAGCGTTTGTCAACAGGAATTGTGAAGAATATTACGGTCCTCTTAAATAAAACTAAGTACATCGACACTTCAGACAAGAATTCTTGAAATCTTTGTATCTTCTTAGATTCCAGGACTAAAACAAAGCAACACAAATTACAACAGTTATGTGTCCACGATTCAAGAGCGTGTTTGTGTGTAAACAAATTTCGCTCGTTTGGCTCTGACTAAACTTATTGACATAATTCCTACCGTGTCGGAGCCGACGAACGAGATGCCAAAACATCGTTACCGAATAAGATAACAAACAGTGAGGTAATAATAGATGCTGCATATAACAATGATCACATGTTATGGCCAAAGTTTGTTGGTAAACAAAGAAACGTCATGGTTTGATGTAATTTTGTTGAGGTCAATCGTAGTGTTTAATCACTTTTTTTATAAGTCTAGGAATTGAGAAAAAGCAGTGGTGGCCCAGTGGTAACAGCCGCGACTTACAAGTCGTAGGTTCGAACCCTGACAGGCGCTTTAGTTTGTGTAAATTATTTCATCACCACTGCTCTCAAAACGGTGAAGAAAAAACTTCGTGAGGAAACAAGCATGTCCTAGAACCAAAAATTTATAGTAATGTGACATCTAACAATCCGCACAGGGCCCGCGTGGTGGATTACGCGATTGCCCACTCCCTGTCACAGAGAGGAGGTCTGAGTCCCAGCTGTGGGAATGTAATAGGTTGATTATGCTTATGCTAGGAATTGGGGACAAATATAGCTCAGCAGCATTTAAATAGCTAATGTGTCACCCCTCTATCATTAACATGTTTTGGCAATTCCTAACTCAGCCTTTGATAAAACTTTGAAGGCATTGATGATGTTTGAAGGCACTTTTATTTGTAACACATCGTAAGGCTGGAAGGGTTTCCTACTCTTTGCTGTGTGTCAAAACTAAAGTGTTTCCTGCCGGGGTTGCGGGTTTGTCCGAAAGGGATATCGCGGCCCCGGACACAGGCAACGGAAGGAACACGGGTGGGTTTTAGTCAGTAAAAGTCTGACACACCCTCCCGCTCCGTCCAGAGCGGGAGAAGTTATTTGATAATTTCCCAAACTCAAAAAAAAATACAAAAAAAAAAGTTTTTCACAAGATATCTAGACAAAAATCTTGGTTGAAAAACTGCTTCAGTATTAAGTTTTCAATCGCCGTTCATGCTTTCAGTGCAGTTTTTGAATAAGGGAAATAATAACAGCTGATTCTAAAGCTAAGATATCTCAAGTAAAATGACAAATAGAGCCACCGACTCATCCCCCTTAAATCTTCAACCGCGATGACTATCAGACAGACTACAAGTCAAACTGCATCTTACACAAGCAATGAATCAAAGGAGAACGACCTCGACGGTTGACAAGCCTTCGATCATTGTACCTCCATTGTTCAGCAAATACGTTATAGGTGTAACCTTTGGGAGTGCGCGTGGGCAGCTCCCGCCCTGGGCGTGACCCGGCCATAGATCAAGTGGGTGCGGGAACCTGTTTGTGCCTATGGAAATTAGGAAGGCTGGAGTATAATGTTATTGTCATGGGATATATTCTAAAGGGCAGAAATGTTTTATGGTAGTGCTGTAGTTAAGTGTATATTAAATTGCTTATAAATTGCCTGCCTAGGTTAAAGGCTGTTTTGGACACTTGCTCTATGAAACATGGTCATACTCGGCAAATCAGGAACAGAGCTCCGAAAACTTTGTTGCAACATACCAGGGTCCCATCCCATACGCACCTAAGGTACAGTAGGCCGTATGTCAGTAGTAACAAAACCAGCGTAAGCTGGCCTCTTCTTTTCTGTTGAAACTCTATACTACTAGGCCAGCTCAAGGTCAATGTTTACCATCGTTGTGTAGTCGACTGTACGTCTTGAAGAACAAACTTTATGTGGTATTTGATGACTTTAAGAGTCGATCGTCTTTATTACGTTAGATTGCCAATAAGTGATTACATTTCTCAAGTCTAATGTTGATAACATTCCAAGCACAACGACAATAAAACAACTCCGCCATTAAATTCAGAGTCAGCTTCCACAACCTCTAATGCGACACTAATACGCCTCATAAACAAAAAACTACCACAATCAAATCAACATCTACGCCCAACACCTACAAACTAAGTCGTTGTCACAATAAATTCCTCTGTCGTATCTGTGATAATAAAGTCAGCTCTTTGGTAATAAGCAGTGCTTAGCGCGTGGGCCGAATAATGAAGACATTTGTCGCAAGCCTGTACATATGTTATCCCCTTATACCTCTTGTATTGGGATAAGTTTAGTTATCCTCCTTAGCTTTCAAGTGTTGAGGTTGTATTCAAATTGGGAGGTGTCGTTTGACGGCCACACACGTGTTTTTGATGCTAAATGTTTTGTTTGGTGAGAATTTGTGTGACTATGAATGAGTTAATTAGAAGTGTTTTGCATTGTGCCCTTGTTTAATTTCCAATGAGACGATAATATCGTGGACGTCCACGTTCACGTCCATACGTACGTGCATGTTATAACGTGAAAATTTTAAAGCGTTTCCCATTTTCCATTAATTTTTCTTCCTTGTGTTATCGTGATGCCGTGACGTGAACGTCCTCTATAATATCTAATTTTAGAAATTATAAAAGCGCACATTAGAAGCCTGATTTCGTTAAAAGACTCCAAAAACAGACTTTCATAGAAGAAACGTGTAGTGTTTACGCTCAGAAAAGCAATTCATCTATCCACAAACTATAGGGTTGAAACTGACGGAAGAAATATACGCAATGAACTTAAGGTTTCTAGAAAATTATACCTATGAAACAGGAAAATTTACTGTCAAGCATTTGTCTTGACTCTTAAAAGTTAAGTTGAATGGTAAGTATACACAAGACACGCAACGCCCCGGAAGCAGTACGCCAGGGATGGAGAACCTTCACAAATGTGTGACTCCTTCGATTTTTTTACCGATTTGGAGAGAGGAGGAGACTTCATAGAAAAGTTATTAAACACAAGAATGACCTTATTGAAAGCCTTGCTTAATTAATCATCGACATTATCAGTCTATAGTAAGCAGTGGGCTTGCAATTGGGGAGGCCTATGTCCGGCAGAAGACATATACTTAGCTAAAGCGCTGTACATCCGTAGCGTTGAAACACAGACACCTATAGAATAAAATGTTGTACGATTTCGTTCTAAAATCAATGCCCAGAATTTTCAGTCATGACATGCATGCCAAAAGTTCACGATCCCTGCCACCATCGATTTTTACCAGGCTTACATAAAATGCAGCAGTATTTACGTCATATAGAGCAGGTATCAATTTTAATGCGCCATAATGTCGAGGTTTCACTTATTTGGAGCAAAACCGATCGCTCGGTGAAAGGTGGCGATGGTATCTGCGGTACTTTCGAGCGTCTTTGTCTTGCTGGATATTATATTAACTGTAGACTACTGTGGCTGGACGCTCGGTAAGTGGACGTTGCGGTTTTGGTTGGCTGACTGGGTTTTTTTTGTTGTAAGTGTACCTAGTATGTGTCACATCTGGCCATAGGTATGTCTGTACTGTTTATTTTATTTTGTGTATCAATAGGTATTTTTGGTTACAAAACATCTCGCTTCTTTTGTTTTTAGTCGTTTTCAAGATCATCATCATAATCTTCCTGCTTTTATTCCAATGTAGGTATTTTTTTGGGGCCCTACGTCTTTTTCTTCTATTAATTTCCTCCTTCACTTCCATCCGTATAACACATCCAATCCATCAATACATTTTTAAAGATAATAAGTGTTGAAAAGATACACACACGCACACACAAACATGCACACAAGCACACATACACATACTTGCACGCACACACATTCACACACACTATTTTAGAATATATCTCCAACTTTATTTTTCTTTTTTTTTACTTTTATTTAGTTATAGTTCAAGCCTTATTAAATGTTGTTTAGTTTGAGATTTTACTTGTAATTTTTTATTTAAATTCTATTTTCTTTTTGTACACCACTTTTATCATTTCATAATTTGTCGTTGAAGCGCGGGATCTCCTAGCACAGGTATATCTTTTACTTAAAAGGAGGTCCCTATGTAAGATTTACTGTAAAAGTTGTACAAGTTTCTGCAATAAACTTTTTTTTATTTTTATTTTAGGTGTGTTTTATTTCAAACTATGATGGCACAAATGTTTCAATCCCTGCATCTCTATTGAGTATTAATTTTCAGATTTTCCGTCATTCTACCCGATCTGCATCAATGTGTTCAGTGGTCAATTTCAGCACAGCTAGTTTGATCCGTTACCCATTTAATGGCCCTGTAGATTAAGTGTGAAATTGAGATGAGAGCGAACATAGCCCGTTAAACTTAGAGATGGTTTCACGGTTGGTTCGTCAAAGGTCGTCTGACAGCGGAGACGGGCTTTGAACTTTGACGGGCAATACTAAAGTAATAGGTACTGAGAAGTTGGTGAAAATATTATAACGATTGGCTGGCGCCTGAAGCGAGAGACAAGAGGGTCTAGACAAAATTACATTCTATTAGTGATAACGATGATCGAAAAGTCAAAAATGTATAAGATTGACATAAGCTACCGACATGTCCCATAAACAAAAATTCGAAGACATGTGACATCTACCAGCCCGCACTGGGCCCGCGTGGTGGATTACGGCCCACTCCTTTTCACAGAGAGGAGGCCTGTGTCCCAGCACTGGGGAATATTAAAGACTGATCATGCTATGCTTATGCTAAGCTACCGAAAATCTTATGTCAATTCTAATGAAAGTCGTTGCAGAAATAGGAATTGCTTTGAAAGCCACTGTCACTTGTCTCATCTGAGTTTGCAATTTATTTGCCAAACATGTAAACAAACACGAGTTTTACGGAAAAAAAACTGTAGTGCCTACAAATAAGGTTCAGTTTGCGCTACAACTTTATGTTTTTTATAACTTTTTTAACAGTACTAGTCAGTCTATCATCAACTTTATTTAGACTGGCGTAAAGTTGATGTTTTTTTAAGTGGAAATAACATCAATTGGAAACAAGGATTTAAATAGACCTTAGGCCCTCTGGACAGTTTGGAGTATGAATGTGGATGACTATAAGAAAAGAGTCAGAACAAAGAAAAGTGGAATGGATTGTGTTAAAGATTATAGTGAATCTGAAGGTGGACTCTGTATCTTTATGTAGAGATTTTTTTAATTTTTTCTTTATCTGGATCTTTATGTTTCTGGAGATGTAAGTAGGTATGGATGAAAAACAAGTAGGGCGTGAACCCATAATACATTGGGATAAGTGCAGGAGAATGTTGATGGTCAACCTCAAAGTACTGGGCACTTCTGATACGTTTCTTACTTCATTATTTTGTAAGTTCAATAGGTTGAGTGCGTAGCTTATAAACTTATAATATTACCAATATAAGTAACTGAGACTAAACTTAGTTACTTATATTGGTAATGTTATAAGTTTTTTTGTATTGTCAACTTAGATGTTCTCCGACAAACTATTTATTATTGTTCAGTTTTTTATAAGTGAAGATTTGTAATTACCGGTTTTATTTCAATGAAAGCAGAATGTCCACGAAGTCGCTGTGTTTACGAAAAATCCTTCTACACTCTGCTTAGTCTGTTAACTTTACTCCAGCATTAGCTTATCACTGAAGCCGACACCCACAGTGTATTGCCATTCCAACTAGACATTACCAGTCTATTAACTATCGACACATGTACGTTTGTACCATAAACTGATGGTGTTTAAACCCCGAACTAGTTTCTGTCCTATCTGGGAGACAAATGGAATGTACAGTCAGAGTCAAAAATAGTGACGAGCACACTGCTCAAAATTATCACAACAACTAAAGGCTGATGTTTTTAAGGGTCAGATAAATTTTATCTGTGGAATAAATGTGACAGTTTGACAGTTTTTGCTTGGAATATAATTCCTCAGATAAAATTTATATGACTATTGAAAAATCAGCCGTAAGAAAATTATACTCTATCTCAATAAAAATAAAATTCCTGTCAGTATGACAGTAGTGGGTGATAATGACTGTATTTATCTTTGAACATCCCTAGTGCCTTAGAGATATACCGGCTTATAGATTTGTGGACTCATTTTCTTAGTTGTATTGACAATTTAGTCTTTGAGTAAGTTTTGGCCAGCTGACACGATAATTTTATAATCAGCGATCGGCAACCGTTTACACGCAGAGAGACGCGAATGCAGCATTGATGCAGTCGCTAAATCGCCGATAGCCGATGTGTATCGTGTCTGCGACGGCCCTTTGTCCATATATTTTTGACACTGCCTGTACGAGCGACTTATAGACAAAACAATGGGACTGTAGGCGAACTGGATACCTTTGAATACTTTGTTGGCTCGGGGGGTGATGATAAAATGTAGAGTTATAAGTTTAAGTGGATTTGTGTCGCGAGTGGGAATTTGAGGATTTATATGGTGATAGAAAGAGGTAAGACAATTGATTGGTTAAGAGGGACTAGAGAGGAATTTGAAAAATTGGTATTCGAAAAAACTATTGCCATCGTCTTACGTCAAATCTGCCCCCGTAGAGTGCGATAGGGACAGCTGCTGTTCAGACCGATTATATCACAAAAAAAAATATTGCTCTAAAGCATTATTCAGGAAGAAAAAAGGGAAATATATTTGTATGAAGAATCGCAGGCCCTGTTCCCTCTTAAGATTGAAGACTGATCAACTCAAGGATCTGTAAAAAATTATACTATCGCAACAGGAATTGCAACGCAAGCTTTCATTGTATTCTAATAAAATGTTTGAAGCAGGATCTTCATTTTTCAGTAGCCTTTCAAAGGCTTCAAATTCAAAATATTATATTTCACATAAACCTACATGGGCACTTACGAAACGTCAGAAGCTAGGTGCCTATTGGTCGTTTTCTATGGAGAAGATCCGGAAAAAAACACCACACACTACACTATTAAATGCTTCTATGATGTTCGTGGAGCTCCCGAAATCCTTGAAACTTATGAAGAAATCAATGTCGGCATTTTGAGGTCTTAACAAGACTTAGCCCACTCTTATATATAACAAAATCACCTCGCTAACAAACCCATTGCGACACCACATGTCTTCCCATGAATCAAAACCCCACAGCATTGACACATCACTGCGCCTAATCCCACGATGCTAACCCAAATAAATTAATATTTAATTGGCGCGATCGTATCTGCCTTCAAAATGTCGAAGCGATATAAAAATGTCACAGCTACTGACATTTTGGAAGGTAATCCGAGCCAAGAAAGTGATCACGTTAGACCTTTAACCAGCATGCGCTTGCGACTAAATTCTGCTGTCACATTATCTCGCATCAGAACGAGACTTGACTATGCGTAGACATATACATTTCTCGTTTAGGCTCGAGATGAGACGACAAAACTTTGTCGCGTTGTGCTATTTGCCTGGCATTAATTGACGGACGAGTCTGCCTAGCCTTGGTGGCGATGGATTGAAGATATGGATCGGTCTCATTGTTGTCAAATGTCGGTTCATGAGTGATTGGGCAGCTCTAGTGTCGTAAGAGTTGCGTGTGATAAAAAGCTGTTGCGAAATTGCTTCTGTAGCTTAGAATGTAGATGAGAACACAGATGTTCTGAGATAGGGATAAAAATAAACAATTATTATTTATGTACCTGGTCGACCGAGCTCTGCTCGGGTGAAATAGAAAATTCTGATTTAATAGAATAGGATAGTTCATACTAATTCCATGTTGTTATGATAGTAGGTACTTACTAATTCCATGCTGCCATGTCATTATTCTAAGGTAGCCATCTTGTTCTAAATTTTGGCCGACCGAGCTATGCTCGGGTACAAAATACGGAGGAAACGAATTTTCACAGTAAGACCTAGCTCGATTGATTTTTCGCCCCCGTAAACCCATATATTGCAACTTTCTTCGAAATCGTTAGAGCCGTTTTCGAGAACATGATCACAAATATATATAAACACAAATATTGCTCGTTTAATAGTTATAGGATTAGTGTTCTATTTCAAACAACTGTTCGAAATACACTGTTCGTTTCGGTCTAGTTGCAAGCGCTCCTGCTGAGCATGAGATCCTGGGTTCAATTCCCGGGTCGGGCAAAATGTGATTGGGTTTTTCCATCTGGAATTTCTCAGGAGCAGTCCGGAGTTGGCAAAATGTGGGTGTACTTTAGTTACACCTCTGCCTAACCCTTCGGGAATTACAGGCGTGATGTTATGGTTTGGTATTTTGAACGAAATACTATGTTTAGCCACAGATGAATACAGTATGAAGCTACAAGTACGCGGCGGGCCCGCCTTGTCGGGCCAATCCTGTGAGCGTAACGGAGGCAGAAGATATAGGAGTTACGCGATAGAAAAAGAGACAACTTCTAGGTGAATATAGCTGTAGGTAAATAGCGCTGTGCGACCTGAAATGCACTTTATTGTATTGTAACAAGAGTCGTTTTTTATTTAAATGGCTTTGCGGAGTGAACTTTCTGTAGTCATCTGTGGTTTAGCTAAATATTTGCGTTGATTAAAGTCCACTGAGCAATACTTCTGCCCTTTTATGTCATACTAGAGGTTATTTTTTGCTAACAATCCGACGATATCGCCGCCCAACATTATGCATAAAATATGAGTTCCTATTATTCACAAAAGCAATCACATTGCGTTACAATAAAGCCATTCATAGCTACCAATAAACTACCTATATCATTTTCATTGTTTTTTTTTTGTGACTGCCAAACAAAAGTATTCTAAATAGCCAGTTGACACGTCCTCTATAGAACCAAATAGTCGATTATTAAGTCAAGTCTGGTGAGGTCTCGAATCGATAAAGTTATTCGATTATGTCCATTGTTCCGAATCGATGAATATCTAAATCAATAATTCAATTATACTATATAGATTTCGAAACTGATATTTTGAATTGTTTAAGCATCAATACTTCGAATTATGTTAATGTTGGGTAGTTTAAAAGCCGTTAAAAGGTTTGACTTTTGACTTTCAAGGATTTTAGATTTTAATTAGAACAATGAACAATTGGCAGGTGCAATTTGTTAGAACAATATTTGGCAATGAAAACAAGTTTACATTGAAAAAAATAAACCTTTCCATCCAATTCTTTGTTGCAGTTATAGGCCGGCCACATACAGACGGAATTCCGTTTCGGAATTTCGAATCGGAGAAAATTTCGAACGGAGAACTACTGTACGTGTGTGATAGATCCTTGGTTTTGTATGGATTTGCTGCCTTCGAAATTCCGAATCGATATTTCGGAAACGGAATTCAGAAATTCGGAATTCTGTATGTATGTGGCCGGCCTTAAACTACGTTCATAAAACATTACTACGCAACACATGAATTATATCGCAGAATCATTTGACACTTAATTCCTTTGAATTTTTTCAACTAGTCAAGCGCATTAAAACCACAGGATCGTATAAAACATTCATTCAATTACAGCTTGTTTCACACTACATAAACTGCAAAACAACAACATTCTATTATTTCCCATTTATCCCTAACAAGTATAATTTGCGAATAAATATAAGACCGTGTAAACTATGGCTGTTACTAGCACCCAGGCACCCAGTACGTTAGTACTTTATATAGCTTTGGGACTAACAACGTTTGAACTTATAATAAAATTGTTCGAAGTGAAGGGGCTGGACGTGGGAAAAACAAAAGAGGTTCTGTGTTAAACTGTCTATTTAAAGATATCGCAAAATGTTAACAAAACTTTTTAGAATTCTTAAGGCGAATTTCACCAATGAAACTGAACGCGATCATCACATTTTAACCGCGTTCAAGAGCTGTCAGTGTCATAAGTATACTATAAAACAAAGCCCCCCCGCCGCGTCTGTCTGAATGCGATAACTTCAAAACATATATAACTCATTTTCATACAGTTTTCATCAATGGACGGAGTGATTTATGAGTAAGGTTTAGGTGTATAATTCATTAAGGTTTTGTGTTAATTGGATGACGATGATTGTTGAAGATTGCGGAAAAAATCATACTGACTGTAAGCTTTACTGGCGTGTGCCGCGTAAATCAATGAGTTATATGGAAACAATATTTATTACGGAATTAATACATTGTTTATCTGGATTAAACTTAGGGTACTTTTAATCCTAGTAGTACGTTTCCAACACCCACGCGGCCGAAGCCGCAGGCAAAAGCTAGTAACATAATGACACTGACAGCTCTTGAATGCGGTTAGTAGATGTGCTGATAGCGTTCAGTTTCATTGTTGAAATTCACCCTTAATGTGGTTGCTGAAAAAAAAATTCTGTATGTGGCTTACTTGCGATACCTATTTAACAATAGAAATAAAACAGATTACTTTCACAGTGCAAAATAAAATAAAACTAATAATTTCAAAAGCTAGTCGCTACATGCACTACACTACCACCCACGGAAATGAAAGAAAATTAATTTTCGCGATCATCGCTACAGCATTATTTCCTACAACCAAGTCCCGTACACTGGCGGCCACAGGATAGTATGCCCCGCCTACGCGCACTTCGCACAAGGTGCAGAGCCTCCGGTCAGCACATTACTTACGTAACATGTGATCTCCGATCCTGACCTAGAACTCTGCACACCCGACCCCAGGGTAATATGTTTAACAATAAAATTGTACGCGAAAATAGCTTGGGACACGGAAGGAGGCTTTTTAATAGGTCTAGGTACATTAAATTTATTGAAATTATTGTTTATTAGCTTTTGCCCGCGGCTTCAAACGCACTAACGAGATAAAAAGTAGATTCTAGATGTCATAACTCAGGTCATGGTCTACCCGTGTGCCAATTTTCATCCACATCCGTTCAGATGTTTTAGTGTGAAAGTGCAACAAACAAACTCACTTTCGCATTTATAATTTATGCTTAGGATAGTTTATTTTGTCCTCAAGTGTATGGTGATTAGGAAGTTGAACTACTTTAAGGTCAAAAATGCGAGTTTTTTTGTTGGTAATTAAGATACGGTACATTCATTTCTTGCCGCGGGCGACTAAAATCACCTAGTTTACCGCTAGGAGCTCCAAACTGCTCCATAAGGAAACATTTGGTCAATATGTTTAGGTTGCAAAATATTCAAGCGTTATAATGCTCACATTGTCATAGTTATATTTGTTAATAAAAAATTAAAAAATGCGTATACATAATTTTATTTCCATTTGTTGACTCTTCGATTTCTTTCTTTTAGAAACTTGAATCATTTGAAATGTCATGCTTAATATTTGTTTAGATTTCAGAACTTCAACAGAGGGAGGGATCCGGTGGATCTTTCTATGTTCTAAGATTTTGTGTATTTTTTTATTTTTATTATTATATTATTTTTTGTAAAGTTCACGACACCAAACTTTAGTAAACCTAGCTTAACTAATAAAATAACAAAGTATCACTGCACGAATCGCCTTTGGCCCAGCAATATCACCTGCTGGTTATAAATCTACGTCTATTGGCAACTGGCACATACAATCCAGAGCATTGTACAATGTCGAACAGTAGCTGTGATTTGTATCGCTAAGTATCGACGTGATAACAAGAACAGATACTGGGAACACATCGATAACACTATGGATTTATGGGCGCAGCTCTAGGGCTGATCAATGGGGCAGCTCTAGCGGCTCAATAAGGGCCGAGTTTTGGAGAACAGATTAGTAGATTTGTACAGGTTAATAATGTACATAGGATCTGGAATGGGAATATTAGACAGGAAAATAATTGAAAACCATTAAAGTTTAATTGTGAACTGACGTGAGGTAGATGCAATATGAATGGATCAAGCTTAAAACCAGGACGATGTGGGGATCTCACCGAAAATATGGAGTAATCTGTTTTAACGATCAAAGGTACTTATTTTATTCTAATTCGGTTATCAACTAATAAGTAGTACATAAAGGACCATTGAAGTTTACTTGTCGAAGTTTAATTGTGAACTGACGTGAGGTAGATGCAATATGAATGGATCAAGCCTAAAAACAAAGGATGATGTGGGGATCTCACCAAAAGTAGTAGACAAAATCTGCTTTGACAATCAAAGGTACTATTCTGCTTCGACAATAAAAACATTGTCTAGGTGGCCTATATTTCGAGAATCAAGTAAATAAAAAACAATTATATCAACGCTCTACAACATAAAAACAAACTCATCGAGAGATTCAAAGGCCTATAATAAACCGAAGTGCCGATTACAATTTCTGCGAACATTTCCCTCACTTACATAACTTGCTGTATTGTAGCAGGTCCCTCCAGTCTCCAGTTCGTAACGAGAAGCACAATAATTTGCAACCAACTAAAACCGCAGACATTTTGAATTTCAAATCGAAGTATTTATAATCAGTTTGATCGTTATCCGAGCGAAGGGAAAGTAACAGAAAATGATCTCTCCCGTGAAATCTAACTTGGTCCTATCATAATTTAGCACTTGATTCTACAATAGCGAGTCCTGTCCGTTAGATAAAGGTCTTAGGAACGGTACACAGATTAATATACGCACAGAGAGCGCAGTGCGGACTTATTTCATCAATTCCACGGTTGTCGCACCGATGATTTCTGGTCTGTAACTTATCTATGCATTTTAAAGTACAATGGACGTTGCAATTAGAATTTAATGGCTCGTATTGTGTGGGTAGGTTATTTAGAGGAGATTTTTTGTGTTAGTTTTTCTTTGGATTGTGCATATTTATTATGGAAGGTAGCTACTCTGTATGTTGTCGAGCGAATGGTTATTACTGTATGTATATTTGGAATGAAAAAGATGACTGATTAGTTTAGGAGTATTTTATAAAAGATGCAGAAATAGTAAGACAGCATATTCAGGGAATTACTTTAGTCTTTGACTCTGTCTATTTAATTCTTCATCGTTATTGGATAGGTATTACTATTTATTTCAATCAAATATTGTAATCAAATCAATTGATTTTCAATTATTAATACGAGATATATTGATTCCAGTCAGAAGGTCGTATGCAAACGATATCTTAGTGCAACTGTTTTGCTTACTCTGCGGTGTTACCCGCCCACGCCTGTCGCGGCCCGCCGCGTAAATATAGCGCAGAATTAGAACTACCCGCGGTTATTTATCGCTTGCGCGCGCGCAGGAGAAATCGACGCACGGACCGCTCAGTGTCACTTCCTGCTCGGACGCCGCCGTGAACGCACGCTCGTGCCGTAACGCTCATGTAATAGTCCTTTATTTGATGCCATAAAACTATATCAGCCTGCCCCGTAATGCCGATCGTAATCGTTTATCTGATTGTTGTTTGATGTTCGTTATTTATATTTTCGTGTTTCTTACGAGTTCTCAAGTGAATGCAGCCGGTTGTGTAATCCGCGGCGAATTGAGCCGGCAACTTTGTTGTGCCGTAATAAAATCGTTAAGTGCTTCTTATGCCTTAATTATTTTATTGCAATTTGCATGTTTTGTTACTGCAGTCACGATATTGATGGGTCGTGTTCCACGCGTTTACTGTGATGACTAACAATATCAGCTATCTCAAACAATGCCTAACGATTAATCTCAGAAATCAGTGAGATATAATTACCGTACGAAAAATCGTGTAGATTATACGGACTTAATCACAAACATAATTAGTGTAGAAAAATTACTCTAACACGGTTAGGACATGTCATATCATACCTCATTAAATTTATTTCACCCTACAACAAGTTCCACAGTTTCGCTTTATTCATACCGAAATAAAAAGTTGCGAGGTATTAAATCTAAGTTGAAAATTGACACAGTGTAGTTACGATGTCAGAGACAGCTGCCACAGAGTAGTTCCGGAAGTAGGTCCTTATGTACTCATGACCGATGACTTTTTATGTGCTGGCATTTACTCGACATTTGACATTACCGCCCGCCATACGTCTAATTATTATTTGTGGGTGTGGGCTGTCGATGCTGTCCTAACTGGGTTATTGGGGTCCCACAAGTATTTTAAGTACCTTTTCATACTTGTTCGAAGCAACTCTATTTAGCTATGTACTTTAAGCTTATCTTAGTAACAATTTTGATATAATTCTGTCAACAATTGCAGCAAAAAAACTATTGTTTATTTGATTTTCATCTCCATCCAATAACTCGGCTAGTCTAAGAAATAGAGTTATCTTTAAGTCAATAGTCAAAAGAGCGTATCTGCTATGTAAATTATTATAAGACCAATACAATAATATTTATGTCGTTATTAAGCAAAACACAGTTTGCATATTTTCGATAAACTTTGAGCCGACACGCGACAGGGGAAATCGAATAATCGTACTGCGTTGTTCCCCTGGAGGAATACTAAATCGAGTTTAAGGACACCTATAAAACAGACTGTGGCAGGTTATTAGTTTAAGCCCGCGAACACTTGAGCGACCTAGTTTTATTAATTGTTCAGATGCTGTGCATGCTCAGCCTGTGGCCAGAGAGCAGGCAGTGACAGTTTAGTGGCCAACCAGTGGATTTTATGGACTTTACATTATTTAATACCGAAGCACCTCGGGCAGTTTAGCCGAGTTAATGTTGTGTGCCTCTTGAATTTTGATAAGGGATTCTAACAGGTCGGGCTTCGAATGTGTAAGATGAAACATATTGAGAGATTTTAATGCATTTGTTACGTAGTTATTCTTGCTAAACATGAAATTGTCAAAGATCTACAAAAAATAAGTCATAGAAGAACCAATAATAGGTATCACTTTCTAATAATTTGAATGATTTTGAAGGATATTGCTAATTATTACATATTCGAAAAATTAGTCTGCCGAACAACGTAAATAGCGCAATGAATGTTGTTGAACTGTCAAAATGAAAGCCATTGCTACTGTAAGTTTATTACAAAATTACCCCACTGAACAACTTCATTGAATTGGCTCCAAAAAAATTGAAAACCAAACAAAATGACTACGGAACCATTGCCCAACTTTAAAAGTCGTGTATCACCACTTTTTATGATGGATACAGTCGTCGCTCTAAAACCTGTTCGTGTGATTAATGCATTACCCGGTGAATGTCATGCGTGTGTTTTGCTCTAATTAAATCTCTTCCTTTGTGAAGCATTGCTTATTATTTATTTCGTCCGATGAATATTTATTAGACCTTCGGTTCCAAGTGTCCAGTGCTGAACGGGTTATAAATCTTAAGTCGTGCTGCTACTGGTCTATTTTGTGGGCTTAAAGTTCAAATATTGTTATTGCTGGTATATTTTATTTCATCATGAATGCAGTTCGATAGTTCAGGAGTGTGGAAGAAATCTAATGAGTTCATTGTTTTCGTCAGACTGTATGCGTCAGTCTCGTATTTTTAAAAGCGGTCACATTCTAATCTCAGTGATAATCTGTCAAAAATACCTCTAACCTTTTCTATAACAACTTTTTCAAGTAGGTATTTGATGGTCACTTAGATGAGATTGCGACTAGATTTTAAACGTTTTTAATAACTGGAAATGCCTTCTAGCCTTTTTATGTTTATTATTTACAAGCTGTTGCTCGCGACTTCGTCTGCTATCCAGGATGAAAAATAGCCTGTGTCCTTCTCCAGGTCATGGTCTACCCAGGTGCCAAATTTCATCCAAATCCGTTAAGCCGTTTTAGAATGGAACCGTAACAAACAAACAAACTCAGTTTCACATTTACTCGTATAATATTACTTAGGAATAATACTTAATAATAAATTAAAAAAGAATAATATTACTTATCAAAAAAAAAAAGTTATACACTACAAAACTATTTCTATTATTATTAGGTATTAGTTAGATAAACTATTTAATATTATTCTCTTGTTTTTAACCCACACCTAAAATCTCACGAACTGCATCTAACAACTGTCAAGTTTCGAATATAAACTCAAATTCACCTTCAAGTGTGGTTTATATTATGAAGCCTACAGCAATCTCTGGTTTAACGGCCAATGCAGTCTGTAGGCCTTATGTTATACTAAAACGGACTGGGATGTATATGTTATGGGCTAAGACCACAGGTGGTCAGACTTAGTGCTGCCCTGGAAGAATTGACAATGCTCGTAGCCACTGGGCATAGCTGTTCGAGAGTGATATATTGGGCAGTTTGCCGGATTAATTATGGCCAGAATGCTGCTGTTGTTAGCAATGGGTAATGCTGAATTTTGTATTTTCCATAATACGAGTAGGTATTATATACTGCTGATAATTTTTAAGCTGCTTATCCTCTTCTGTAGCCTCAGGGTAAGCAGCCACGGCTTTAATCATACTAGTCGCACAAAAGCACTCAGAATCATTTGACCCATAAACATTCAAAATATGTCTCGTCCTCAGATGACGACATTGATCTTATGTCATGACGTGCCTCATTTTGAGGCAATGTCTCCTCTCATGGGTACCTCTAATTGATACGATTTTTATACTGCCGAAGTATCTATTCCATCTATTTGTGCAGCCTCAATATCTCTATCGTATCGTCTAATTACATGAGGTCATACTCAAAAAAACAATGATATATATCATGCATGATAGATTGTTGATGTAGGACGTAATTATGTAAATTATTGTTCTTCATTAAAATTGGATCAAATCCGTTGACAGGCACGGAAGTGTGGCGGTGGTTTTTATCACCTGATATTGAGTTATGTCTGTCGACCTCGCCCGTGTCGCGGGGCCAGCAAAAAGAGGAGATTAGTTTTAAGAGTAGGTGTCGTATGTTTGAGGTTTATTAGGAGACGGTTTTTGACGACTTATCATTTTGAAGTCAATTTTGGATTGATGAGAGAGAAAAGAAGGTGAATCTTTGTCCGGTTCTAAGTGCAACAATATGGTAAAAAGAATAACGTATCGCAGGGAATCACATAAACTTCTCAACACGAAATATTGATCGTAAGAGACGTAAGTTAGAGTTAATTTTCTC
The DNA here is from genome assembly GCA_916701695.1 of Agrochola macilenta. Taxonomy (NCBI): domain Eukaryota; kingdom Metazoa; phylum Arthropoda; class Insecta; order Lepidoptera; family Noctuidae; genus Agrochola; species Agrochola macilenta. The sequence goes on from OU753562.1 coordinate 16,797,227, forward strand.
TTTCTTCACAATTAATAATTTCGGAGTCTGGACTTTTTCGTGCTGCCTTACTATGATAAAAGATTCAGTTCATTCAGCACTCAGTACATAAATATTACTGTCAATACGCTGGAAAAAAAAACAGCTGTCTCCGTGTTTTGAAGACGGCTTTTTTTAGCTGAAAAGATAAATTATTTGGTGTTCAATATTTTATAAATTCAATTATTATTATAAATTGTTCAACTTTTTATATTCAATTTTTTTGTCGCATGTCTTTCGGCTGAAAAATGAAATGAAAAGATTTTATCAATGAATGATGAATTGTTTATTAATTGTTCAAGTCTTGTTTACTAAAAGTACGTGGTCACATAACAGTATTAGTCATATTATAGTTTTTATAAGTGCCTATGAGCAATGGCCAGTGGCCATTGTGGCCAATGGTCAATCGGTTTTTTGTTTTAGTTCAGCGTAGTATCGGTTACAATATTATGTATGTATGTATGTATACGCGGACATTTATCGAGATAAGAATGTCTTCGAAATAAATTAGCTATCATACTTGGTTGTTAGGACCAGGATCTTAATAGCTATGACTCATAGGGGAGTAAATGAGTATTTTTTTTAGCTTAATCTGATTGGATAATTTTGAATTGGTATTATCCACCTACCTGTTTATTTTATTTTATTGGGTTGCATAACTTTGTTGTTCGTGAAAATTAATATTTGGGATGCTGGCAACACTTATGTGCGGATTTCACTAACTTCATTTTATTTATTAACAAATATTTAAATGGCTTTTAAATCATCTTTTTCAACGAAGGACCAGTTATTTTGTCTAAGCAGTACTAAGCCGAACCATTTTCTTGAATAAAGTAGCAAAATATATTCCTTATTTATTGCATAACTGACGACTGCGAGATACTACTGCACTTAATTCCTTCTGACTACTAATCGCACTATATTGAAACATGTTTATTGCCCTTAAACAATCTATTTCACATCTCCATAATATCTCAATATGTATGAACAGGCAGATAATAATTACACATGCTAATATCTTTATCAACGAAGCGACGGACAACTTTACGGTTCCGATGTTTATTGCCGAGGTAATTGGTATTCGGTATCGGTACCGGTATCGAGGTTGCGGCGCGTCACTAGTCGATAAAGTGGAGTGTCAAACAACGCGGGCTTAATTAAGGCGTTCAGTCAATTTGATTAAATATACATATTATACATATATGAACTTTTATTATGTGGGTGGAGTGTGAGATTTTGTTAAAAACACCGTTTCATATGGTAATTACTGTATTTATTACGTATCTGTGTCCGTTGCATGTTAAGGTTTTATTTTAAAGGGAGTGTTAAACAATTATAGTCGACTTGGGAGTAATAGGGACGTATGCGCAGACGCCTTTCTGAGTTCTTCTCCGTGGCTCGTATCAACACGAGCTACAAATAACTAGGTAGCTAATCTATGAACCTATACGAGGACGCTATGAAAAAGTATCCATATACTAAACACATTATAGCCAGCCAGCAAAATGGTAACGGTTTTGACTGTCTGACCTATCATTTTAGCGCATAGTGATGGCCTAGTGGTGTGATAGTGGTCTCGAGTTCGAACCCAAGGCATGCACCTCTGACTTTTCGAATTCATGTGCATAGATATTGTATAATTATCACTTGCTTGAAGAAAAACATCGTGATGAAATCAGCATGCCTGAGAGATATTTCTCGACGGCATGTGAAGCCAAGTTAGCCAATGGGTGGCATAAAAACTCTGACACCAGGTTAGTAACTAATCACACGAAAAAGAAAGAAGATTGTAGCGTCAGCGAAAGAAAGAACGAGAAAGAAGAAAAAAAAATGTTTAGCAGTGAACATTTAGGGGTTAAAAGATGAATAATATTTTATGTAATTAAGATCTACGTAGCTAGAGTATTGTATTTTCTTTTTATTCGTAAAGAAATAAAGATCCCATACATTGACAGTGTAACTAGAGCACGTAATATGTAACAACTGCGTCAGAGTTGTTTGTTGAGGACAAACACAACAACAAGTATGTGTATGAGACAAATATGGCACAATTATGATGTTTGTTAGTACGAAAGTGTTAAAAAACAAAAATTGAACATGTTTTTTTAAAGAGATTCTTTTCAAAATATTGTTTTTAAACAGCTGGTAAGAAAAACAGCTTGAACACTAATCTGTTTTTCAAGCAACGGATGTTTCATTCATGTTTAATATAATGCAGTGTTTACTTAATAAGATCTAATGTATAAATAGGTTACACGCGTCATCGAATTGTAAACAAAGCATAAAATGTCATTCATTCATTTAATGAACGAATAAAATTGAACTCTGATGTACTAGTTTTTTAATTGAACGGAACGACAAATTTAAACCTAATCCGGGCTTCGGTATTTGAATGATAGACACACTCGATAATTCATTCCAATTTCCAACGCATCAAGCGTTAAAACTCCACAGATTCTCAATTCGGACTCGTCATAAAATTCCGACCATTCCGTCATTTATCGAACTCAGAATACAGACCTCACGTGAATCTACATGCCACACCTCACGAATGAGGTATCCATTTCCACTGGCACTGTTCAATGAAGTGTAATTACGAATGTTACAAAACACAACCGCTCCAGTTTCCAGAGGCTGTGTGACAGGGTGAGTGTGTGTGTGTGTGAGTGAGTCAGTCAGGGTAGTGTGAGTGAGGGGACAGTGACCCGAGCTATCTCGAGATCGCAGCCTCCGACCGGCCAGATGCCGAAAGATGTCAGCCAGGCACGGACTAGAGAGCTTGACTTGATCTTCTTCTTGAATATTAAAATACATATTTTTATTTATTCATTTTCAAATATCTTTATTTACTATAAGAACAATTAACAAAATGCACTTATCCTAAGCTACATTAACACTTATAATTAAGGCATTTTATGAGGCTAGCGATTCGAAATACTCTTATTAAAGTTATACAATATGTAAAAAAAAACCTAATCCGATCCGATAAGTCCGATCCGAAAGCGGTACTGCAATAACATTACCAAAATGTTATTGTATTATTACTGAAAATACAAAGACATTGCTATTTAAAATTAACATTTTTAGCACCAAAATTACCCCAAATCCATAAAAAAAAATCCAACACTTTTTTTTGTAATTTCCTAAGTTAAGACTTTTAGGCACCCACTAAATGACCGTTGAAAAAAAATTGGGGTTTTTTTTGTTGCTGGAACTTCAACATAAATATACTGTCAGTACGATACTTAACAACACGAATTGATCAGGGCTAACAGGGTTAACTTTGCAGTAGGTCACTGATGTCTAAATAGTAAACTGCTACCGTGCTACGTGACGACAGACGTCACATTTTGACGCTTGGTAAAAGTTGTAAAATTTTACTGACGGAATTTTTACATAGTATTTTTTTTTTTACAAGTTGACCTATTTAAAACTCGTATGTAATTAAAGCCATTGAAACCAAGATATCTCATCACCTTGGTAAGATTTATCATAATATCAAAATTAATTAAGTATTTTAATATGAAACAAAAAGCAGTTATGTCTGATTTACATACTTAAAAGCACTCAAAGCCAGTTAGTGTTATTGGGAAAATCATCACATAGTAAAATTATATTAGTTATTATAACTTATTTATTGTAATTTTAGAATTTATTCGTAATAATGATGATGTGTGATGTCAACAGATGAAGCTAATCATTTGTCTTTTAAAATATCTGTATTTAAAAATATTCAGATATTTTAAATATCATCAGAAACGGTCCAATTTATAGTCATGTTATGAATTTAATCGGTATGCTAATATATTATTTTTGTTTTTAAATATTTATTCTACATTTCTATTTGGTGTAGCTGAATATAAAACAGAGGTCACTGCGTAAGGTTAGGTTAGGTGCACAGTTCATTAACTCTATAATCAAATTATATAAACTGGATTTTAAATTAGAAAAACATCCATAGGTCATCAAAGATCAAAATAATTGATTACATAGCGGACAAAATTGACCAGGGGCACGATAACGAGAAATCGGTTACTTTTAAAAAATGGGTGCGGCCACCGTAGTTAAGTTTTTCGCGGAAAAGACATTGGGTGTGGATGGTTGATTAAAAATGGCATAACAATAAGCAAACAAAAACAGTTTCTCTATAGTACGGCACACACAACTACAGACAGAACAAACATCAAGCGAAACCACAGTCACAAACCATCACTCAAAGACTAAAATAAACTTCAAAGATGGAACACAAATTCCAGACTAAAAAATTCGAAATCGGAATTCGTCTTTAGTCCGTCTCTGGGTTAACCTTTAGCTCGCGGCTATCGCATATAAAAATAAAAGTAGTTGTGTTAATAACGTATTTTTAGTGCGCGTTTGGTAGGGAGCTACCGCAGGTGCGTTGCCCTGCCCCCGCGCAGCCCAGCGACGCCCCCTGCGCTTGCGCACCGCAGTTTTTGTTTGTAATTAATTATGTTTTGGCGATGCTGCACGATTGTCTAGGTGATTGGTCGGCTTGGAGGTTGTTCAAGAATTAGTTTTTGATTGATAGTGAGATTAAAAAGAAATGTTTTATTACTTCTGTACCCAAACTTAATTAGATTTGTTAAATGGTTATTTAATTAAATGTTGGCGTAAATTAAATCATTTTTTTATGCTCAATATTCATGACTGGAATATGAATATATATCATACATGTCTTTTGTAAAATAGTATCTATCGTGCCTTGACAATTTTACGACTGCGACGTTGACACTTGGTATCAATATTCATAGAGTTTTCTAAAATCTGATTAGTAATATTTAAATTGCATAAGGAAAACACGATTCGGCGGAAAGCGCTGCATACTTTCGAAGAAAACTCAAGGAAATCCAACTCATCGAGACATAAATATTTATACGTCATAAAACAAATTTTAATTAAAATCTATTATTAGTATCATTATCGGCTGTCGTTTGAGAATGGGTAATAAATTAGTTCAGTGTTGGGGGACAAGATGTCGCTACCGGAGGCACGTCTCAAGCGCGCAGGATGGCAGATATTCATCAGACGGGGACGGACGCTTTCCGGCCTGCGCGTGAGTGTCTTATTAGCCTGGCTTAGAAGTCGCCGTCTACGGAATATGTTGGCGCGATGATCTGCGCGGATCTGCCGTGTTTGCATGTGGAAGAGACAGGGTTGAATAATGATGGGCTTTCTTAGATTTTTACGGAATTATGTATGAAGAAGGAATTTGCAACTCAGCCGTCGGAGATGAAAAGGATAGTGGAGACAGACGTATCTTTTTTCCTTAACGATTTAATGCCCTGTTCATAACATGACAGAGGCATGACAAGCTAAAACTAGAACTAAAACGTCTGTTTGAATTAAACTGCTACAGTGCGTTCATTATACCTTGTCCCGTGACCCGATTAGAGCACTGAATTTTGTAGTAATGTGATTGGTAGTACGGTTCTGTCAGTCGCCATTTTGACCTCTATTAGTATTGAAACTAGCTGAGCTAACTGAGCTGCCATCCTCCATAGAAGTGGGTAGTTTTAAAACATGACAAGCCCCAGGTATAGATATAATTGGAATAATTTTGATACCTATACCATTTTTCTCAAAGAGGCCTCTCTTGGCCTACATCTCACCTGATGGTAATTGATGATCATTGATCATGCCGAAGTTGGAAGCGAGCTTCATCGGGAATCCTCAACCACACAGGAACTGGCTATCTTACCTGTAACTACCGATACACAATAATGCTGTTAACATTGTTGCCAGGCGGACTCAGAACAGCCCTACCACCAACCAATACCCAAGAATGAACTATGTATCCTTACAATATCTCTGATAATATTCCACATAACTATAGTTTTCAACAGGTATTTAATAAGATTGAATTAACATACACCTTAGTCCGAGATGTTGATACCACTGACTTGGAGCCGTAAAAGCCGTCTGTAATCAAAGTTATGATAAAATTATGATAAAAATACCGCTTAGTACCTCAAGCATCGTAGATTTTTTCTCTCTAATCAATATCCGATGATTTTTCACTTTAAAATCAGTATGGAGATTATGTTAATTCAATTTCTAATTTTAATTGATAATTAATGCATTAAGTTTGTTTGTAGTACTTTAATATGCGGAGGCTTTAAAGGAAGTTACGGATTTCTTTGAGTTTCCCGGTTTTTTTTATATTTAATTTAATCTGTCGACAAATATGTGAAACTGTATGATCATTAACTTGTTGTTATTTTCAGCTAACTTGAGATGACAGCAGATTTTTCTGTTATCAGACTTCAATAAAGCTTTCCTAAATCTGGGATCGTATTGAGAAGTGTTTAAATTATTATTGTTCCACAAAAAGGGATGGCGGTATTTGTCCTGTATAACTCCATCTCTTTCTCTCATCGGCTCTATGATCCTTAGATGCCAAGTAAAGTGAAGTCAATCAATCTGCCTAGCCTTTTCCCAACTATGTTGGGGTCGGCTTCCAGTCTAACCGGATGCAGCTGAATACCAGTATTTTACATGGAGCGACTGCCTATCTGACCTCCACAATCCAGTAACTGGGTAATATACGATACCCCATGGTAAGACTGGTGTCAGACTTTCGGGCTTCTGACGACTCGTAACGACTGTCAAAGATCCCCGAATGACAGCCGGGACCAACGGCTTAACGTGCTTTCCGAGGCATGGAGGATTCTCGGTATGTAAAGATGGTCACCCATCCACTGACCAACCCCGGCAAGCTAGCTTAACCTGATGGATCGACCAGTGCGGCTGTTGTTACTTAGCCACGAGCTCCTCCAAGCAAGCCAAGTAAAGTGAAGTAAGTAAGCAAAATAGTTCACGTCTTCTTCTTCTTTTCGTGTGGTTAGTGACTAACCTGGTGTCAGAGTTTTAATTCCGCCCATGGGCCTCTGACTTGGCTTCACATGCCGTCGAGAAATATCTCTCAAGCATGCCGGTTTCCTTACAATGTTTTCCTTCACCGCTTTTGAAGCAAGTGATAATAATACAATACGCACATGAATCCGAAAAGTCAGGGGTGCGTGCCTTGGGTTCGAACTCGAGACCTATGACTTGGCAGCCTGACGGTCACACCACTAGCCTATCACTGCCCAATAGTTCACTGAGATACTGTAAAAACCTATTGCCAAAATGTACAAATAGGTCTAATGCGATCTGCAATTTCCTCTTATAAAGTACCTATCTATTATCTAAATGTATATATTATGTTCCTACATAATTGCTACGTTTCAATACATAATTGTAGTTGCGATACCAGTAGCAGGTGCTGAGGAAGTGCCTCATTTTATGGCCATCTTACTAACGTAACTACTTCCAATGATTGCTACTGTTGGTAGGGTTACTACCGACCTGGAATCTGTCCTTACATTTCTTAAAATTTCATTTGTCACCCTGTTCGTCATGCCTCTATACTGGTGACTCCAACGTGATCCAGTAAAGAGGCATAACGCTCTATAAACAAGGGAGGATCCTCCAACCAGAGAGCCTAAAACGGCCACTTAAGCAATTCTGCTAAAACCGATTCATTTCCTCGAATATGGCAATATTTACACCAAATATGATTCAGATTCAGCAAATATATGTCACCATTTCACGAAAATTAGAGGAATTGCTAATGAATTGCTGCGGTTTTAGCAGAATTGTTAAAGTGGCCGTTTTAGGTCCCCAGACACCCGGGTGTTGTGTCGGCTACTGCCCTTCGATTGATGTCGGGTAGTTGTATAAATATTCTAGTCACGCGGTAAACACTGCTTGCACCATACAGGATTTTGCGTGACGTCAGTGTGATGCGTAGTTAGCATTTGGCGATGTAGATGTCGCTACAAAATAAAAGAGGTCAATTAATAAAATGCATGGTAAAAATATTTTATGAAATACTTTAAGGTTTTAAACTAATGAGAACATTAATTTGCTGAAGCCTTCTGTCTCGGTATCAATGTTTAGATCACAGGAAGAAAAATATTAAAAAGAAAATAAGTGAATAAGTGAAGAATAAATTACCGAATTTGTTTGTAGAATTTCTTGACACAATGCACCAGTGTTACAACGGCTTATTCAGACTAGCGTCATTTTAACTGTTTCCTGTCGAACCAGGTTTAGACCCGCGGGCCACGGGGTAATTGAGTAACACACTTACAATAACAATGCCTTTCATTTTGACAGTTACACAAAATTAATTGCGTTATTTACGTTGTTGAACCGACGAATTTTTCAAAAGTTCGAATCATAGGATTAGCAATTTCCATCAAAATCCTTATGAGTGTGATCAAAAATGTGCTACGCAATAAGTGCTCATACACACGAGCGGCACGCGTCAATCGCAGAGGCAACTGACGCGTGCCGCCCGTGTGTATGAGTTCTTAGGGTGCTAGTTCAAATGTCCAAAGTACCTGAAGTGACCGTCAACATTAATAGAGGTCTAGGATGAAAGAAAGAGAAAAAAAAACTTGTGTCCTGAATAAATCTCAACCCTAAAATGCCAAGATACACAGTATTATAAAGTTAATATAAATTAGCCCAGCGGATGCGTTAATTTGCTTTAACACCTATAGGTAAGTATAATTTATTTTAACCCTTTACCTGTTCCGGCGTTGTAGGTATAGCCGCCAAGTGTTAATTACCATTTGATAAAATCTTTGAATTTTTAATGATTAGTTTATTATTTATGTTGTATGGTGTTGAATTATGGAGATGAGGCATCATAAATATACGAATAAATCTAATAAACGTTGTAGGAAAATCTTTACTGCATTTTCCTTGAACGAGCTTGTAAATTTTCGTTATCAAGTTATGTTGTTCGGTTTACAACTGAACTCATATTTGACATTTTGAAATGTTTATAAAAAAATACATGCTTAGCACAAAAATGAAAAAAAAAAAACACAAATTTTCACACTTTATTTGTTTTTATTTTGGCTTTATGTATGAGTTATGTCCAACTCGTGACTATTCTGATTTGTTTTTTTTTTTTTTTTTTCTTTTTCTAACATTATTTGAAAACTGCTTTTCTTAATTTTTTTCCGGGGTAAATGTACAAATCGTTGCTAATGCAATTTATTCAATACCACTTACCAGCTATCAATATGTAACAAATTATTACGAAAAGCTGCAATAACCAATAATTATTCATGCAAGCTGTCACGCAATATTTATCATAGCTCTAATTATATCTGTTATTAAGATAAATAATGCAAATCTATTGCAATGATAATAAATCTAAGCTTTCTTCGAGTAAAGTGGAGTTACAAGGTTGATAGTTGCGTAACAGTTCCGTCTTACTGCAACTGAGAAATTGTGCTGCACTTTATGTAATGCAGGTCAATTGATTTGTCGTGCTTTTTTAGGTAACATATAGGTATTAAATATTTTGTATAAATAAATATTTAAACTATTCTTTAGCATAATTAATGACACTACGGTATAAATAAAACGTACGTAGGTATATAGAGGTACACACGGCTGCAAATCAAGCTATACATGTTCATTATAAGCTGAGCTCTCATTGTACTAAAATTATATACAATGCGAGATCAGCTTATACTGGAAATTGTAGCTTGATATGTAGCCGTATGTATCAGGTGAACTTGCAAACTTTATTTTTTATTTACTTTTAAAAAGCTAGGCTGAGTCAGAGTTGCAACGGGTTACCCCTTGCAAATCTAACTAGAAAGTGACAGGAAAAATTGCCAAAAAATTCGGTAATATTTGAGCAAATCTATGGATTTAACCACATACCTAATCCGTCTTCTTCATTTTGATAATGAGCTGTGCAACAATTTTTTTTCCGAGTTGGAATTAAAAATAAATATGACGGTTTTAAAAGTTGAAAGACCCCCCGCGGCTACATGAGAGAACTCGCCACCCATTGTAACATAATACCATGGCTTTATTTTATTTTCCCTTAGGTTTTATTTCGCGCCATTCAAAACATTTTTGCTTATCATTACTTCCAGCTATTCAAAGTTACGCCAGCAAGATAAACGTTCCTCATACCACTCTTGCGCACGCCAGACATCCAGATTGTACTGTAACCTACACATTAATAGTTCCATTCATTGCCAGGTGAAAGTCCTATTATTTACTGGCAACACTAATGTATTTAGCGACAAAGAAACTATTGCAATTTTATTGAGACCCCAAGAATTCCCGTGCTGTCTGTTTTGTTAGGCCTGAATTATGTGGCGAGTTTCTGTGTTGGAGACTGTATTTGTGGACCTTCTGTAGTGGTGATAAGGTTGGTTTTAGTAAGAGGTGTAATGGTGAGAAGGATTTGGTGAGGCGAGGTTTAAATGCAAGCGGAGGCGGTACAAGATAAGTGGCTTAGACGTGATCGCCTATTAATGAAATACGTCAATGAGATGGAATTTTATATGAATTCATTGAAAAATCAAAACATCAAAATTTTGACTCAAGAAGTTGCTGGATAAATTACATTACAGTCAACCGCACGGCGGTGGTATCAGTTTGACCTTGAGCTGCTGTAGCGTAGTACGGGGTTTTAATAGAATAAGATGCCAGCTTATACTGGTTTGTTGACACTGACGTGCGGCTTAATGTCCCTCAGGCTTAGCTTTGCTGGAATTTACAGGTATGTTTTACCAAATATTATTCTTGCCGAACAAACCATTGTTTGATGACACTATTTTCAATATCTAGGCAATTATCACTTTTTTAGCAATTATTTCAGTCTTAGCAATTCTTATAATTAGTTTTTTATTTGTTAATTTTTTTATTTGCAGAATTCTTATGTTTTTGTGTGTATGTGCTAAATAAATGTTTAACTTTTTTTTTTTTGAATTTTTTGACTGAAAATGAAAGAAAATCTGCTTCGCTCACAGGCGGACCTAGCATCAAATGAAACATAGTCAATAAACCTACTCGTTTAATTGTATGCACCCAGTATGTGTAAACTGCTAGCGAGCCTGTAGTACTCTCTAAACGGTAATGTCGCTAATATGACGTTAATATTGCCGGCAAAACGACACCACGCCACATAAGACTTTAATTCCACTGGTAAAGTTACGGCAACGCTGCTTCAGACGCTAATTTGTCCGACAAAGTTACGGCAACGTCGCTAATATGACATTAATATTGCCGTCAAAATTATAGCCCTATGTTTTAACTATTAAGAGTCCAGCAAATTAGAAGAGGAACCGTAGGTAATCTATTCCTACCTGAACTCGTCTTTAATCAAAACACACTCTAGGCAGAAGGCTAGCTTAAAATTCAAAGACGGTTATGCATAAATCTGGTTTAATTAATACCAATATATTGTAAAATTAATTGGTCTACTGATAATATGTAAATGGCCGCGGTACTTTGTTCTCTAATCTACATAAACATGTAATAATAGAGCCCCCGTATTGAAACTACGTATTTTATATTATTATTATTTACATGATTTGAGGATTTGATTTTGAGGAGGGAAGATGTTTATTGTATGTAAGAAGTTGTAGAAAAAAGATATAATAAAAAATATCCAACGTTCGAATTTTTTTTTTACTTCAGATTTATTTTTTTATTTTTTCAAAGAAAAAATTGTTGGCCAAGCGTATTGACTGCGTACGGTGTAACTCGTTTCTTGATTTATAATTAATTGATTATGCTACTTACAACTGAAAATCGTGTTGAAAACTGCTAATATTTACCTGTAAACAAAAATAAAAAATTGTTAGCCATAACATAAAAAATAATATTAACATCTTAAAACCTAAAGCTTTGTTCACACTGGTGCGTGACGACTAGGACCATCTAGGTAATTTTTTAAGTTACGAAATTATTTTTTAATTAAATAAAACAAGAATAAATAAAGTTTATTTGATTAGATAAGTAGTAAGTAACTACATAGCTACCTATTTTGTTACAATGTAAGTATTACATTCGACGCGCAAGCAATATTAAACGTCACGCGTCGAAGCAGCTCGGGAAATTCAAATTTTCTTACGATTTTTGCAATTTACAGGTCAGTATCAGGTTGTATATTGAGTTAAGTATGATTCGCGGTCGTATAAAATATATATTTATAAAATTACAATCATAAAAATCATCAATACAACTGCCAAAGTTCATATAATCCTATTGAATGATTATTTAAGGCTAAAATAATGAGTTGTATTGCTGATTCTAATGATTATAATCTGTAAAGCCATATTTGTTACGGTCGCGAATCATATTTTAATCAAGATGCAACTTGACACTGACCTGCAAATTTCAAAAAACGCAAGAACATTGGAATTTCGCGAGCTAGCCTCTTAGCCTTAGCGCATCCCCCTTAATTAAAATATTGCCTTACCCGGCACTGCACATTGCCAATGTACATAAATTACTACTGTACATATAACCTCTTTGGAGCAAGATATTAGTTTTAAATATGTAATAGTTCAGGTATTTTTCTACATAGTTGTTGGAATTGTTGTAAATCGTTTATTTCGCTAAGACAAAAGTACTTAAATCATGATTCATATCGAGCTAGAAAATGACCCGAGACACTTTACTTTTAATAACTCAATACAGTTTTCCATTACTCAGATTAACAGTAACAAACCGATTAAAATTGCATTTAACAAGAGAGAGTAACAATTAAAATTTTATAACTGAAAAGCTTATTAAATAAAACTCAATCGAAATAACTTCATAACGTCTTTTAAAATCAAACATTAAAATGTTTAATTCGTTAATCTGGATCGTGCACTTTCGAAAACATTTTGAGTGCACTTTCTAGAACATTTAAATAATATGTCATAAGTTTTTTATTTCGTCACGTTGCACGTATTAACTTTGTAATAATATAAATTGCTAACTAGTTCAAACGTACTGCTGAGCAAGAGGTCGGGGTTGGTTGGAAGATAAGGGTTTGACTCCCGGGCCGGGCAAAGTGTTATTGGGTTTTTCCATCTGGAATTTCTCAGTAGCAGCCCGGAGTTTGGATTTGTGACCAGTTGATGGCAATAGGCTCGCTCCCTATTACATTTAACTTAAACATAGCTGGCGAAATGTGGGTGTACTATAGGTAAATCTCTGCCTAGCCCTACGGGGAAATACAGGTGTGATGTTATGTTATGTTAGTTCAAACGCCTTCATTGGAACTGGAACACGTACGGCCCTGACAGTTCAACTAATATTTCACTTACTTCGCATTTACATGTATAAAAGCCTACTCAGATATTGCTGTCACGCTCGGTAGCGATACTGGGGGCCTACTCCCTAAGCGAAATCCGTAGTTTCGGCCGTCATTACGGGCGATTCGCTCTGCTTCTCACTTACTGTACCTATGTCTGTAAGTGAGACGGAGAACGAAGCACCCGTAATGACAGCCAAAACTACGGATTTCGCTTAGGGAGTAGGCCCAGGTCACGCTCTGTAGCGATACTGGGGGCCTACTCCCTTAGCGAAATCCGTAGTTTCGGCCGTCATTACGGGCGATTCGCTCTCCTTCTCACTTACGGTACCTATGTCTGTAAGTGAGACGGAGAACGAAGCACCCGTAATGACAGCCAAAACTACGGATTTCGCTTTGAGAGTAGGCCCTATGGTCCGCCTTCTGGTTAGTCACTTTGTACCAGTATCGCCACCGAGTGCGACAGCGATATCGCTTATATTTGAACAGATCTTTACTTGGTCAATTTAGGATGTCACTTCCGATTTCGAACAAAAACGGAACATATTGCAACCGTTGACTTCGATTACAGAGTAAAGATAAGCGTTTATCAATACAATACACACATCACGAGAATAAAAAATGACGAAGACAATGTATGTTTTTTGAAGACCGTGATAATTTTTAATGAAAATTTTTAAAGATAATTTTTAATGTTTCTAATAAAACACAATTTATTTTATTTTATTTTTTATTTTATAAATATAAATTCACGCCTTCTTCCCATGGGGGTGGGCAGAAACTACATAACGCCACCTGCTTCGATCCTTCCATACTCCGTTTGCCTGGTTTACGTTCATACATCAATCAATCACCTTGCCTTTTTCCAACAATGTTGGCGTCGGCTTCCAGTTTAACCGAATGCAGCTGAATACCAGTATTTTACATGTAGCAACTGCCTATCTGACCTCCACAACCCAGTAACTGGGTAATACGATACCCCATGGTAAGACTGGTTGACAGACTCTCGGGCTTCGACGACCCGTAATGACTGTCAAAGATTCAAACGAATGACAGCCGGGACCAACAGCTTAACGTGCTTTCCAAGGCACGGAGGAGTCTCGGTATGTAAAGATGGTCACCCGTCCACGGACCAACCCAGGCAAGCGTAGCTTAAGCTGATGGATCGACCCGTGCGGCTGTTATTACTTAGCCACAAGCTCCTACGTTCATACTTACAGAAATAATTTAGATCTACAAAACTAAACTATAAAAATCTTTTTTTCTCAAGGTTTAAACCAATTAATGAGCGAGTCGACACAAGAAACTTGCAACCAACAATTACTTGTTTCAAAAAAATAAAAAGCCCATCTAGAATTTTTTTTCCCGCACGTCATGTCCATGAGTCCATTCAGTTGTTTCAAGCCTGAGGCTACAACTACGAAAAACAGTTGCAGTCGCTCATTGTTAAAAACAATTCATTGTGTCGAAAGTCGCGACACGGCAGCGAGTGGCGGCAATTAGGTGATTACAGTATTACTGTTGAGGCCGGGACACATTGGTGGAAAGTTACTACGTTGTAGGAGCGACTGTCGTGACTGACTATCGTGTGAGGTCGAAAAAAGAAATGCAAAAAAGCTTTTAAATTCATCTGACATAAGTTCATACTTAACTTATATTTTACACTTAAATGATGTATGATAAAAATCGGTGTATGTTACAAATCACTACTCACATAAAACGAAACAAAAAATAAGCTATAAAATAAAATAGCAGCTATAAAATATTACTCTAGTCCTAATTCGTCGCTTAAGGGACCAAATGAGCCTGGTTGATATTTTAAAATATATCATAACATCACGCCTTGTTTCTTCGAAGGGTAGGGCAGAGATATGTCTATAAGTACACCTACATTTCGCCAGTTATGTTTAAGTCCCATGTAATAGGGGACGAGTCTACGGGCACAAATCCAGACTCCGGGCTGCTACTGAGAAATTTCAGACAAAAAAAATCAATAACTCCAATGATATTTTAATTTGCATAATTAACTGACAAGTGAATTTTCATAAGGTAGGTACTTACTAATGCTTAAATATTTAATCAGTTGCTAAGTCAATTTAAATGTGATGAAATTAAAGATCATTCATTAATTAAAATATTATTAGTTTATTTTCTCATTTTATACAACATGCCTAATAGATACCATTTATAATTAATGAAAATTAATGCCTGGCATTCAATGTCTCATATAAGAACATGCAACATTCAGAATTATCATTATCTATCTCAAATCTCAATGCAAATCTCGATGAAACATATTAATTATTAAATTAATTAATTATCTTGAATGTTAATTGAATTTACTTTCAAACAGCTGGACATTCTTAAGTAAACATTTAACTAAAATTAAATAAATTATCTTTTAACGTTTGATATAACATTATACTTTCATAAACCGTAAAATTATATACACATAAGTACCTATTTTATTAAAAACAAAAGCAGTTCAGTTAACGAATTGCCCAAAACCGCAAAGCGAACAAAATACCCTAGGAGTTATTCCCCTAGTAGGAAAACATTGTGTTCTTAGCCTTAGTTAAGTAAAAACACTAGATAATAATTTAAGAGGTGCACGTACGGTCAGTAGGAATGATTATTATCACTAATGATAGTGATTTAAGAGAGAGGACTACTGACTACTGGAACAGGGTTAACTAAAATAACACCTGCTACAGAATGTGGGTCAGTTGCATTAGGTGTCTTGACATTAAACTGTGACATTTGTGACTTTTTTTTAGAGCGCTTATCCTAAAAGTTGCCGAGACGTCGCAAATAGCTGTCAAATATTTACCTGTTTTGATTAATTTGGCAATATTTTTATAAGGAAATATGAAATGTGGCTAACTAGTGAACTAACATATTGATTATGAAATGCAACAATTAATATCGTAACATCGAATATTTCGTTTTAGATGAAAAAAAGTTATTGTAAACTTACGTAGTAAGTACCTAAAACGGTTATAACATCAAATTCAGTGTTATATATGCAATTCATTATTAATATTCTAGTTCGCTAGTTATAAACACATTTCCACACAGTAATATTCTCAAATGAAACAAAACAGCGAAATATTTGACATCTATTTGCGACTTTGCCCACTTTCATTTCACGCTCGTAGTAGACTGATTAGATTTTCGATGTATCTAACATCGAAAATCGAATCATTGGAAACAAATAGTGAACTAGCCCTCGACTTGGATCGGGAATTGGTCGGAAATTATCCTACAGGAACGTAAAACCGGGTCAAAAAGTACTTATCCTATATCCTAACCCAGGTCAGCGCCCCGGCACACTGGCAACGGAAGGAACACGGGTGGGTTTTAGTCAGGTCAGCCTATGAGCCAAATTTTATCGAAATCCGTTAAGGCGTGAAAAGGGAACAGACATACAGACTGACAAAGTTACTTCTGCATTTATAATAGTAGTATGTATAAACTGAAGTACCATTAACGTATCTCTACAAAATACATTCCAATATTATTACGTGCATATGCAGGTAATTCAATCGATGAGTTCAATAGGTCGCTCCATAAAACTAAATCTGTCGGAAGAATAACTGTTGGACTGCAAGTTGAAATGGCTGTAAAGAAAATAACCAAGATACAACATTATTTACGAAGTAATGCAATAAAGGCGTGACCACACTGACGCGTTGGCGGAGCGGCTCGTTACCGCGGATTAGTCGCGCCTCATCGCGTCATTTGAGTGCGCGTGAATCACATTTATTGTGACAACAGAATGTTACTCCATCTTTGACTTTAATATCCGCTTGCTTCAGATAAGTTTCTTACGTCTCCTAAAATTACGTGATAAAGATCATTGTGTTTATTGATTTCATATTACATGTATATTTTAAACATTTTCAGGTTATAAATTGTTACGCGGGCTAGCACTTCGTTGTTAATTTTAATCGACAGGTTCTCTGGCCAATTAATTGTATTATTTCCTTAAGTTTCAGTTTGGTTATTTATATTGTAAGCAGAACCTGATGAAGTCAGGATACCCACTCACACAAATCTTACTGTAGTTATTAATTACATTAACTCCCTTCTCCTTTATACTAAAGTTTATCTAAGCTAAGGTACAAAATAAGACTCTCTATTGCATTTTGTTACATTATAATGAGCTGCAATTTGATAAACATGTGTAACTTCAAATCCATCAGCCACGGCTCTTCGAACGAATCGCTTGTAAGGGCTTTAGTGGACACGGACGGTTGTCACGCGTGCGCCGAACCTAATCACGCGGAACCAACGAGATGTGACCGCGTAAAACAAAAATTAGCCTTATTGTTGGAGTCAACAGACGTTCCTTTGTTTCGCAATTTTTTTTTAATCACCTGTAAGACTGATGACCTATCGTCTAGCTTTAAACGAGAAAACGATGTGAACTTTAATATTAAACTTGCAACCCGCCTCAGCTTCGCACGGTTTTAACGTCTTTACAAAACATCGAGATATCTTCATTATGTAAGTTTAAACTTAATGTATTGTACACACAAACCTACCGGAATAAATTCTCTAAACGATGGTGAAAATTGTATTAAAATCGTTTAGAAGACTTATATAAGTACAGACAGACATGGAAAGCGACTTTATTGTATGTATGCTCTGGTGAAAATAGAGAATGCTCATTTTATTCCAAGCTGCCACGATAGTAGGTACTTACTAATTCCATGCTGCCATGTCATGTTATTCTAAGGTAGCCATCTTGTTCTAAACTTTGGGCGACCGAGCTCTGCTCGGGTGAAAATACGGAGAAAAATAAATTTCCTAGATATGAGACCTAGCTAGATCGATTTCTCGCCCCTACATTGCAACTCTCATCGAAATCTTTAGTGCAGTTTTCGACAACGTGCTTAAAAATATATATTGATACAAATATTTCTCGTTTAATAGTTTATGATATGTATAGAATTAGGTTCATTGAATTTATTCATTCTAAACTAAAATGGGCACTTCGGAGAGACAGGAAATCGTTGCGTTTTAATGTACAGGAGAAGAATGTGGCTGTAGTTGTCCGTCATATATTAGACACACATTTTAATACAATCGATAATCGTATTACTGCAACTTTAAAAACATTTGCAGCACTAACCCTCGTAAGGGGTAAATCATGCATGATACATCGATTCAACTACATTAGAATTGATGTGCCACGGACCACGGTGAAAGAGTAATTTCGAACAAATCGCTAGACGAGCGTCGTCGATCGTTCGTCGCGCGTGCGGCCTGTCATAATCATGCGTGTCTGATGCGTTTTGATCGCGTAAAACAAAACTCACCTTTATTTGCCGTGAACGTCGTGTCGTAAATCATTTTTAATATACGGAAGTTTAAATTTCTATGTCACGCATTTTTGTTTCTATGACAGAGAATTGTTGATGTATTGCTTAGATGCAGTATGCTGATAAATACAAATAAATCGGTTTTAGAAACATGTAATTCGCAATGCATATCGTCTGCTTGGTATTGGGAAATTCGTATCTAACCAAGCGCAGATTTACTTATTAGAATTTAGACAAGGGCCCTGATAGGTAGGAGCATAGAAGATTTTTTTTAATTTCTTTATTAAATAAAAAAAAACTTGTAACTTACGGCCCAGTTAAACGCAACGAAAACGGTCAAATACAAAAACGGGCAATAACGGTCAAATGCAACGTGCGGTAAACTATAATTTAAATTTAATTAAAACAGTTCTTTTCACCGTTTTCACCATTTTATAAAATTAAAATACGATAATTAAAGAAAATAGGTGCTTTATCTACTAAGTTATTAATGTGAAGAACCTTGTACGAGTGCTTAATAAAAGAAACCTCGACGAATATGTAAGATGCGTAAAACTGTACAATAATCTTCAGAAAATACACAAAAACGTAGGTAATAAAACGTGTTTTTATGTTTTAATTTCAAAAGTGAATCTTTATGGCGCTTCTGCATTGAGTTTAATTGTTAAAGTAAAAAAAAAAACATGCAAACCGTAACTCGATAATGTATAAAAATAAAAATTATTTACCGTAGCTGTAAATGCGATGTCGTCAAGTACAAGCATGTGTTATTTTTAACTGTTTTTGCAGCGTGTAAATGCATGCCAAATTATATTTCTGATTAAAAATATTTTTTATGATTTTTTGCAGACTGATTTCTTTACCAATCTTTCTTTCTATATTGGTTTCAATTGTAGCTGAATTTGACATGGAGCCCTTTGACCTCCACAATCCAGATTCACTGATATTCTAACATTGAGTCTTTACTTTATTTAAGAGGATCCTTTTAATTCATTCGCAAAACGGACGGCATGCTTCTTGGAACTCTATTAGGCGAAATAAGTCAAATTTCTATTTAACAGTCGTTTAAGAAACGCTCGTTATAATGTTTGTGTAAATAGCCGAAATAACCTCGTTTTTGAATAGAACCTTTGATATTGTTTTTTTTTTAAAGCTAAGGCTATAGGTACTTATAAAGGATAGGCTAAAGTATTTATACATAGTTTACAATACTAGTGTATAGTTATATATATACTACTAGTTTGTTGCGCCACTTCTTCTTCCCAGCAAAAGCTCTAGGAAGTGGTGAAGGGCGGGCGTGACGGGAAATGACATAAGACAGTCCTGTCATATGTAATTTTGACGTTGACAAAAAGTGCTGATTCTCAACCTAATTTGAATAAATGACTTTTGATTTATAAATTTTTTTAGTCAAGAGATAATTTGGGCAGTATGATATTATTTCGTTTATTAAATTTTTAACATATAAAAACATTTTTAAATAGTAGCCCACCGGTATCGGGAACAGGGTCCAAACTATCGGTGGTCAGGGCTCTTGAGAGAGGAACCTCCTAACAATAAATAGATTATTTATTATTATTATTTTTCTAACATCAAATTAGCAAAAATTACGTAAGTAAATAAATAAATGAATGCATTGCATCTTCAACATCTGCATTAATTTTGATGGCCTAAGTTCTACAGCTAGTAAACCGCAGCTCTTTTACCGTTTTGTATTCCAATCACCTCCTAATTGGTGTTATACTCACAAGCATTCATAAAATCCTTCTTAACATTAACACTTCGCAAGCATCAAAGGTTCGTGATTGGCTAACAGTGGGTAGCGAAGTGTTAACAGATTTCTAGATATCAATGTAATTAATTGAATGAATAAAAGCGAGGTTATTTATGACTACATTTTATGAGCATCGCCACTCGCCTAGTTTGCTACATGAATGGAACAAGCAAATAAGGAACGACTTAAAAATCAAGAAAATAAACAGAAATAAAGTTCCCATGTCCAGTCTTATCTTCTAAGAACATTTAAAGAACAGAGCAATAAAAGAATCGATGTGACACGGAAAGGTTGCGCAGCGTAAGATGCTGGGCACAGCTCCACGGTTTATTTGCATCGTAAAAGCCTAAAGAGACATCCCTACCGGTGTCCCCACGGTACAAACTTACACACGAATAAAAAAAAACATTTTTTACAACCTCCGGTGCTCGCGTAAACATTCGCAAGTCCAGAGAACCGCTAATAGTGCAGCAACAGCAACTAACATCGATTTCTACCTCATATCGATTACTATCGATACATATATCCCACTTTATTACTAGAAATCGATTACAGAGGTCAATAATACTTGAAACAGTTTAGTACATCGTAAAATAATTTTGCGTACACCATAGTTAATTGCTTGTAAACTCTGCTACGTTAGTGTCCACTCTCCAATTTAATACGTCCGCAATTGTAAACTTCATTTGTGTTAACATTCTATAAAACTTTATGGTAACACTGTAGCCATTAAAACAAACATGTACTGTCGTATAAAACTTAACGGTTCGCGTGTCAAGAGAATACGGAACAATCTCTATAGTTAAATTAGATTTACGTTGACGACACATCGCGTGGTGTAACGATTACACGAGTTACATAATACGACACTAGGAATAATCGTAAGTGAGTAAACAAAGCACTTCTCTATGCATTAATAAAGCTATAGCCCAGTGACGGCTGCAGTAACATGTCGAATTTACGACAACCGTTAGGGCTTGACATAAAAGTCAATATAAAGGCGTTTTTATCGATACCCGCAATCCGCGGCTCGTTACTGACTCGATAATTTCTTCATTTTCATAAAATAAGAATCGAGTTATATCAAGTGACTCCAAGTTTGAACCAGTTTGTTTTTATTATTGCATAATACTTGTCAGACGTTTTTTTTGGTAATTAACTAAAATTATCGTTAATGTCAACTTTTAAGAAAGCTTTCGTATTACCAAGTCGGCTAATGGTGATGTAACGCTAATGTATTCGATGTCAAAGCCATTCGTTATTTGAAACGATCGAATAAGGCAGAAAAATGCTTTAATTTTATTCGATTGATATGACATTTACGCGAATTTTATACGTTACATTTGAACTAATTTGATGGATTATATGCAGTTATTTATTTTACTATTGATGGTTATGAATCTATATTAATAATAAAGCTGAAGAGATTGTTAAAATCCAAACAAAGCCCAGTTCTTGAGCAATATTATAGGCTATTTAGCATCACGCTATGACCCTTAGGAGCTGAGCAAAAATAAAAAAAGGGCACAAAGAACGCTAAATGAAAACAAAGTAATAGCGCGGCGGCCGATGCGATGCGACGCGGTGTGTCGGGGGTAAAGACGTTTTATTAAATAAAAATGTGCCTGTTATTTTAGTATATTGTGTATCTTAAGACTTCCACGCGAACGACGTCGCGAGCAGAAGCTAGTTTATGATAAAATAATTCACTTTTAAACAAAAGATGAAAAAAAATATTTCCGCGGGTATCGTAAAAGGGACTCACTAGAGAATGGGCAGCAGCGTTCTCTATACATTTTAACACCATACTGCGATCGCCAACCCGCCTGCCAAGCGTGGCGATTATGGCAAACCCCCCCATTTGGGGGAAGCCTATGTCCAGTAGTGGACGTCTTTCGGCTGAAATGATGATAATGATGATCCAGTTAGTTTGAGCGGATTTTTTTTCAATAAGTAGCCGTATTTATCAATCTTTCGTTCGCACATTGCAAGCTTGTATATTGTACTAGTTGCGCCCCGCGGTCACCTGCATAAGTCTCGATCCTGTGGGAATATCGAGATAAAAATTATCCTACGTCCTAACCCAGGCTTTGGTCTACCCATGTGCCAAATTTCATCCAGCCGTTTTAACATGAAAGCGTAACAAACAAACAAACTCACTTTGACATTTATAATATTTGTTACTACTAGACTAGTTAGGAAGTTAGAATATGACTGCCTGCCTTAGTTTTGATTACCAAATTACATAAAGCTAATTTGGAATAATGGTCCATTACACAGAAGTGCTTTAACATTTAGGTACTAATTAAGGCTGGTAATTCGATCGAATGATACTGTAATTGTGCTATATAATCGATTGTTCTATCCGGACCGGTAGCCACTCTATACGATTGGGTGAAAGTCTCAATTGTAGAGCACTATTATTTTATATAATTGTGATAAGGGGTATTTATTATGTTTTAGAAAGGTTTTTTTTAGGTGACTGGATTTTTTTTTGTACACTGTCAATCACTTACTCAAAAAACTTGAAATGGAACTACGGGTAGGTATCAAATTAACATAAGTATCTTTCACGTAACTTTGTGAATAGGCAATGGCCACTCTAGTGCCTATCCACAAGGCAAGTCCCACAGATGGTTTAATTTAAAGATTAAAAGTCTATAATACCTCGAATTGCTTATGTTTGCATGATCCTCCGTTATATAGAAAATATTGCAGCATTAATTTTGAAATAAATATATGGGTAAGTTGAGGATTAATGTTTGACGAAAACACGATTCCGTAAAATTTACTCGACAGAAAAATATTACAAAGTTACCTCCAAACATAAACCGTTAGTATTAAAAAAAAACTTCAAATTAGATCACGAAACTGCATAAAGCAGATACAATGTTTTTATTTAAAAAATTCCTACTACAATTTTCACCGTAAAAGACATTACATAAACTATCGGCGCCTTGGAGCCTTCTCCCTGCCGCTCAGTCTCATTCTCACTCAACCCGCGAGCAGTGGGTGAAATAAAGAGTGAATTTGAGCTGAGGTATTATGGTCTGTGTTTTGTCATAAACTGCCAAATATCCCAAAAAATATTAGGTCAGGAACGGAAAGGGTACAGTCAGGAAAAAAAAGTTTTTCTGTGTTATATTTCATACAAAAGTCAAAGATTGACGTGGTTGTGTAATACGAACAAATTAAAAATAAATAAATTGTGTTTTATTTCAGGCAAAATACCCATAAACAAAAAATATAATAAATAAGTAGTAATTAAAAATTATCATTAGAACAAAATAAAATATAAATAAAAATTATCAGTCTTCGAAAAACATACAATGTCTTTCGTAATTTTTTTAAATTCTCGTTTATGTGAACAGAAATCCAGTGCAGACAGTACCCTCAAAATGCTGTTACTGGAGCGTCTCAAACTTTGCCAAAAAGATGCGACCCTAGACCTCATGATGGCGTAAAAGTCCGGGACCCTCGCTTCGGCAATTATGCTCGAGGCACTGCAATATCTTGGCAGTTTCATAAGGGTTCGGTGAGCATCATTGTACTGAACCCGTTTAAGTTGGTACCTAGTCAATTTGATTAAACATTTTCAAGGCATCCTTTCCAAATCTATCAAACTCTTCATTTCCTTCTTAAATTGATGTCTCAATTCCCTTTACCTACATAAACAATTTTTACTACAGTGTAATATCACAAAATAAACGATATAAATGTCGCTAGCAAGTACTAGTGATATCCGAAGGCAGTTTCTTATGTTACTATGTTGCAGGACTGGTATGCAAGCAACTTTGAGACTTATGACCGGACTAAACATACATTACATTAAGTCGCTTTTGCTTTCTATAGTGATAGGTTCTGGCGCCATTTGTATGACAAAGTTTATATCCTGTAGTGCAATAAATAATTAATTGATGGGACGCAAGCAAAAGAGCTGTGTTGGGTGTGAAAGCAAATGTATGCAAAATGAGACTGTTTACGGAAACATATTGAGCAAAGTGAGACTCACAAGCTTCAGATCCTAAAAGGTGTATTATTACTAGAGGTCGGATATTAGGATGTATATTAACCTAAAGTTGAGGTGTTAGATATTATGGAATGCACTATTGTATCGCAAAAATTGCGGGATTCCGGGATCGACAAATTTAAGAGTTTTGATTATAAAATCGAATGTACTTACTTTCAGGTGATGGCTAATATGGAATGCAATTTTGTATCGGTCGCAATAATCTTGCGATTCCGGAATTGATAAATTTGGTACTTTTTGACTAATGTTGTAAAGTAGGTTGCCAAATTGGCAAGCCACATAGCGACATACAACTCGGTGCCAAGTTTCGTTAAAAATGTTTACAGCAGGTATATAAAGTTTTGTGTTAACACCGCAAAAGTAACCTTCATAAGAGGGCTGATAAATCTATGTATCCGATTAGTTGTGCATTCCCGGATTTTATGGAATTCCGGGATTTATATTAAGATTTTTTTAAAGTAAGAAGCATTCCATATGTAAAGAAAGAATTCCATAATTTCTTGGCCAAAAAATAACTTTAGGTAAATATGCATCCGAATATCCGATCTCTGAATTTATTACACATACAAACATAAACTCACGCGTTCTTCCTATGGGGGTAGACAGAAACTACAGAAAGCCTGCTGCTACGAACCTTACATACTCGTTTTGCCTCGTTTACGTTCATACATCTGGTAGGTATAATGTGGCGTAAAAAATAAGGGTGAAATGCAAAGCCTATTGCAACTCTACGCTACTCTATAGTAACAAAGCGGAAAATGTCTAATTTGTTCATTAACATAATACATTTTGCTGTCAGGTTTTTAAGCTTGTTCTTGTCGCTTTGTAGCTTTTTTGTGTATGTTAATTTTTTTTTACAAGCTGACCTGACTGACGAGTTCATGCAAAAATCCCATAGAAAAAATAACTTTCAGTTTTTCCTCAACTTTTCCAATTTTTCATTCCATAAAAATCGAATTCGGACTTATATGTGCTTACCAACGAACAGCATTTCATTTTTGTTTATATAAATAAAGATAAGATGTTCTAACCTTCATATCTTATCTTATTCTTTTTCCAGATTTATAGATCTGGAAAATTTTCAACCCACCTGTTAATCTTCTCACGAAAAAAGTCACCCTACGACTCCCATAAAAATAAAATAATAAACTAAAGAACAAATGAACATCACTTATCGATATTTAACGCTCCATAAAAAAACAAAAGCAAGTCTGTGAGAAACGGTGAGTTTTTGCAAAGTAAAAGGAATGCCCCCGACTGTCCATATACATGGCTACGTGAACGGGTTCCGTCGAGGTCATTAAGGTTATATTCGGGTTTCCGCGATTGTACAAGAGTGTTTATGTCGCGTTATCGTGGGGGTTCGGTAGTCCTTTTGGGAATTAGGGCTGGCAGTTCTGAGGCGGGAAAAAGTGTATTTTTCTTCTCTATAAATACTAATACGTCAGATGTTTTGTCTGCTGGAAAATGTGCAGTTTATTAACTTTCGCTAGACAAATGCAAGTCAGGCAAACTAAAGACAAAAGAGCAAAATCTAGGGTTATTAAAATTGTGACATCATATGAAAAATTTATTAATTCATTTCATATCTATAGTCTAAGTCTTCTTCTTTTCGTGTGGTTAGTGACTAACCTGGTGTCAGAGTTTTAAAGCCGCTCATGGGCCTCTGACTTGGCTTCACATGACGTCGAGAAATATCTCTCAGGCATGCCGGTTTCTTCACGATGTTTTCGTTCACCGTTTTAATATAAGTATATGGTTTACTACAATCTATTACAATAATTAATTTGATAATTTATTGTATTATGTAAATATCTGTTGCGTTATGTATAACAACACATTTTTGACGCTTCTTGCGATACCAATAACTGCAGGCTAAGGGAGTATGCGATGAACCAATAACAATAAATTTAAAATGATTCGTAAAAAAATACAGTACCTACAGAAACTTTTACTACAGCCCGAAATATAATGTTCTGAAGTAACCGCGTATCTTATAATCAAAATACTCCAATTTACGCACAACTCCCTAACTCCGGTCGTAAAGAGGGCTATCACCTCAAATGGAGACGTCCGAATACCGTCAGATACCGAAATTATATCAAAAACATTAAAAAGGAACGGAGAAAATAAAAAAAAACGCCAACAATTTTAATTGTGTCGTAATTTTTAGTGCCAATTTCGTTTTAAAATATTTTTTAAGTAATGCCTTTCGTGAAATTACCGAACGATAATGTATCGGAGTTTTCAATTTTTCTCTCGTGTGTTATCGTAATATCGGTGACCTCGATTAACCTTATCGGGTGGTTTGAGCGAACCTTCAGTTTTTATTGTTCTGACTTTGTTATTGATTTTGGTTATATTTTTTCATTGCTGTAGATTGTGGCGCCTTCGTGATCTGAGTACTTAAAGTAAAGTATGTGCCATACAAGGATTATCGTATATTCAAGATATACCCGATTGAGAATACTGGATAAGGCAAGTTTTATTTTTAGTATCTGTTGAAAACAGGACGACAAAAGATCATTGTCGGTGATTATTTAAGTCACTGTTAAGGGGCATGCGCTAAGGTAACCCGCGAACAAATTTTCTTTAGTTTTTTTCCAGGTCAGTGTCAGGTTTTATGTTGATTAAAATATGATTCGCGACCGTAACAAATATGGTTTTACATAATTATAGTAATTACAATCAGGAATACAACTCTATAAGTAAGCACAATTGTCAAATGTCATGATTTCATGAAATAGTCATTCAATGGAATTATATGAACTTAAAGAGTTCTATTGATCATTTTTATGATAAAAATTCTATAAATATACATTTGATACGGCCGCGAATCATATTGAAATCAACTTACAACATGATACTGACCTGCAAATTGCAAAAAAACGTAACAAAATATGAATTTCGCGGGCTACCTTGAAGCTTTCGCCTTAAAAAGATTTAATACAAGCCTATCTTTAGAGATCTTCTTTAAGGTGACTACAGTTTAATTTATCTGCTGTATCGAATGTACTTTTAACTAAAGGAATGTCGTTAACTAAACACTAAACCTTATCGTCTACGTATTTGAACGGCCAGCACGCAAAAAGTAAATTTAATTAACCTTAAAAGTCATGAACTTGACCCTTGCTCGTCAAGTACCTACTGCTGTTTATCAAGTAGGTTCTGTATGACTCGACGGAATATGGTTTAGAGGCGTAAGTGACCCCATGCGTGTGCGCATCTGTTATGAAATAACAGTCCACTTATTCATGGTTTGAGTGTCAATGACAGCGTGATATATTGGTGGATAAGGCTCAATGTGGGTTCTGTATAAAATTAAGTACCTAGTAATTAGTCAGTTTTGCACAGATATCATTAAAAATAAGTTAATACTTGGCAGGAATTTTAAAGAAGGTGGACAAAAATATGATGAGGGGATCCTTTTAAAATAAATAGAGTATAACCGTGTTAGGAGAAACTACACCCTGAATTAATTTGATGATGATAAAAGAAATCCGATTTTAATTTACCTGAATATAATTGACGCAATATATTCATAAGATGGAAAGTGTAGGGAGAAAATACACTCTGAATTAGAAGATATTATAAAATAAATCCGATTTTGCTATACTTAGTGAAGATTGCAAGAAAAACCCATTCTAAACATAATTTACCAGACCACCTTGATCTCCACTACGGAACTCCAAAAAACCTGACCGCGATACTAGGAACTATTTGGCTTTTCCATTGACACTGTCACTCAATAAATAATAGAGGTAAGGTGCGGCGCGTGCGCTACCCACGCGCACATTACCAATGTAAATATCATAGCAATTCATGTTATAAGGCAGCAACAGGCAAAAATGACAGACGTGTTTTTGTAGAGCTTTTTTTTTGTGTTTAGATGTATGAAGAGGTGAATTTTTGGGTGGCGTAAAAAATAAGTATGGTGGGTATACGAGAAGAAGGTTCTTTTTCGAGTGGGTAACTGCCTATTTGTAGAAAAAAAAATATGAGAGAAGTGTTGAAAAAAAATACATAAATTATTACTGACTGACTGCTTTTTCCCGCGGCTTCGCCCGCGTGGAGGTCGGAAATTATCCCAGGGGAACGTAAATTCCATATAAAAAGTATAGGCCATATCCTTACCCAGGTCATGGTCTACCGATATGTTAAATTTCATCCAAATCCGTTCAGCCGTTTTTGTGTGAAAGCGAAATAAACAAACTCACTTTCGCATTTGTAATACATATTAGTTAGGATTCTGAAAGGCTTCTTTACTGAACATTTTTAATACCAGGATTACTGTAATAACCTAAGTTGTCAAACATTTCTCAGACATAAAAAAAAAAGAAAGAAAATACATTTATTTAGCACAGACTAAGAGCCACACAACATAACATAATTATTTTACTACAAATAAAAACCTAATTAAAAAAGAAAGAAAACAAATAAAAAGTGTAAAAGTGCGTTTAAGATATTAGCAGGAAAGTGTGCCTCATATTACATATTTTATTTTATTACATATTTTTGGCTAACCTCAAGGATGTACCATTACTGTCTTGTCTGCTTGAATAAAGATTAGATTGCAGCAAGTATGCAGCCTTCTGTACTTAATTTGGAACAAAATGTCACCTTTATAAAAATATCGCGAAACCCCTCGTACTCCTAACGTCCTAGACCAACCGGCAGTAGCCACTTGGCCACAAGCACACGCAATCTTACTTTTCATCATTACGGGGGCTCGTAAATCATGGCTGAACATAGGCCTGGGGGGCTCAATGATCGATCCTGCAGAAATATAGCTGTAATTACCACGCTTGGCAGGATCGGTGATTATTGCATGGTGCTATTACTTCGATTGGTAGCTCGTCTTCTCGATAATTATGATTATATAGAAATTGTGGGCTTAATTACTTACCGGGATAAACAGAGGATGAGATTAGGAAGAGGCTAATTTGAACGAGGGATAAAAAATACTTAAAAGAGAATTTGTATTCCATGAAATATGATAAGTTCTTGTAAAAAATTATATATTTACAGTGCAGTATACCTAGATACATTACACAAGCAAACCTGAAAATATGCGCCTATATATTATGTACAAGTAATTAAAAAAGGGAAGCATTTATTGGTCATCTTATGCTCTTTGATTGATATTATGCTGAAGAAAGACATCTAAAACAACCGGGCAAGTGCGTGTTGGACCACGCACAACGAAGGGTTCCGTAGTTGGGACGCATTTATCCCAAGAACAAACTTGACTAACATTGTAGTTGAAAAACATCTTCTCCAATACATACATTCTAACTGCAAATGTAAGTCTGACACACAATATTGAGAGATTTACCAAGTTATTTTAAGACCATAGACTTTTTATAGGTTTTCTTGTAATTTATGAGTAAAGGACTATTCTCAGTATTTTTTTCAAAATGTTAGGCTCAGTAGTCTCGGAGATAAGGCCCCTTATCTCCGAAACTACTGAGCCTAAATTTAATGCAAGCAAACAAGCCGTTTAATTTGATATAATGTCACACGGTACACTTTGCATTTTTTTTTCTTCTAATGTTCCCCCGAAGAGTGACCCCCTTTGTTCAAAATTCATTTATTTACGTTACACGTCCGTATTTGGGTCATAAAAATTCATATGTGTACCAAATTTCAACTAAATTGGTCCAGCACATTCAGAGCAAATTGGCTGTGACAGACGGATAGACAGTCAGCCAGCCAGACAGACAGACACACGAGTGATCCTATAAGGGTTCCGTTTTATCATTCGAACGTACGGAACCCTAATAACGTTGTTAAACAGCTATATCTACTAAGACTGCTATATTGCATCTCAATATTTTGGAATATTGACACTGGCAGCTCTTGAACGCGGTTTAGGTGTGCTGATCGCATTTAGTTACAATGGTGAAATGGGCCTTCAATGTTAACAAGGGTAGGTATGTCTAAAAGTAGACCAGCCAAATTGTAAACGGCTGTTTGTTCTCCGTATCAAAACATTTAAGTCTTTTGTGTTAGTTCGTACTAGAGTTATGTTAAAATTATTGTCATATTATGCTAATGCACTGTAAGTGCATTTAATTTACTAAAATATCCGCAGCAATCTAAATTATATTACGATAGTATTAAGTAGGTGAAGCAATCGTTTTATTCAGCTTAGCAGTAAACAAGTTACTCGTATTGTTTAAGGACCTAATATTTAAATGTTGCATTAGGGTAAAGTAGAGAAGTATGGAAGAAACTAAAAAGAAAAAACCCGACTGCAACATAACTGAAACAGGCTTTTTGTTTTTTTTAATACTTTTGTTTAATTCAAGTTTTTTAGTTTTATTAAGATATATTTAGAATTGACTCATTACTAGCTTTTATTTGATAGCAATATTGTTGTAATTTAAAAAAATACCTTCCCCTTCTCTTTTGTATTTGCAGATGCAATGTATAAATATTATATAGCCTATGTCACTCCCAAAATAAAGATGAATCTAACGACACCTCATATGCTAAAGTACATCAAGCCGTTTAGACTACAGAGCGTTTCAAAGAAATAGACATACATACTCTCGAAAAACATCCCTCACACCAAACAACCCTCCTTCTGAGGCACTCGGGTAAAAATACATATTCCGCCGATCCCAAAGAAATTGGGATCAGAGCAGGAGAAAGATGATTAGGACAAAACACAATCTGTGAAAAATCTGAATAAAATAATCGATAGTGCATGACATGAGAGCACTGGTCCTAGTACTAACGGCCCCGATTTACGAGTTGTAGGCGGGTTCAACACAAGCAGGCGCTTTACTTTGTGTAAATAATTTGACCACCACTGCTATTAAAACGGTGCAGGAAAACATCGTGAGGAAACCGGCATGTCCTAGAACCAAAAAATCTAAGACATGTGACATCTACCAAACCGCACTCGGCCCGCGTGGAAGATTACAGCCCACTCCCTCTCGAAGAGAGGAGGCCCAGCAGTGGGAATATTATAGACCAATTATGCATGACATGAAGTTATGAACATTTTAAAGAGAGGACTATAAGTACCTTATTGGGTGAAGGCGGACCAGGGATGATGATGACCCTCATAAATGAATGATTGGAACTTAGAAAGACGAAAACAAAAGACTGTCTACTTCATTTGTCACTTTTTTTGTATGCAGACATAGGACATGCCCTAACTGAACCACTAAGGAAACTCGTAATAAAAGAGGAGTCACCATCTGTGTATGATGAAAAGAGGAAGACTCTGCGACAGGTTGAAATACCGTTCAGCAACCAAGTTTAGAAAACATTAAGTGTTAATACTCTAGTAGGAGTAGCGAAAATAAATCTATAATACATGAACGTTTAAACTCGTTTACAGACTTAAAGCGGCAGGTAAGCTTCCTCTTAGAAAGATTTCTACTCATTGTTTTCAATGGCTTTTCATGGGGTTTTATAATACTTTGAAATGGCCGAAGAGTTCAATATTGATGATGTTTGAATGTACAGAGTTTTTGTTGGTGCTGTAATGATTAGTTGGGTTGAAGACAAAATGGAGGAAGGAGAGTTGACACAAAGACAAGCTACAATGTATGAGAATCGAACAAAAACGAGGAAAATGGCTAACACTAAGTGCCCATTTCTCTAATAAAACTGAACGCGATCTACACATCTAAGCTGCGTTCAAGAGCTGTCAGTGTCAATTTTCGACAACAATGATGACACTGACAGCGCTTGAACGCGGTTTAGATGGGCTGATCGCGTTCGGTTTCATTGGTGTTATCCGCCTTAAGAAGTAAAGTAGAGAAACACTGTGGGGTGTTTCTTTAGGATTTTGACATAACCTTTCGTTTTTATCAGAAAGAGGAGGCATCCATGAGGATTCTCCACGACAAAAAAAGTTACTATGTAAGAAGTAATGCTCAACCCTAAATTAATTATCCTCAATCAAACTTAATAAGTTACAGAACTTGACTGGTATAATATTTAATTTAGGTATTAAATAATCATATTATCCTTGATATTATTCACTTTTACACAGGAAGCAGTTCAGACATTTGGTCTGAATAAATCGACATTTTAGTAAAATTACGTCATCCATAACCTATTTGATATTTACCAGCCATTAAAATGCTTTTATCAAGAATGATAAATCAAATATAAAGAAGTCTTTCCATATAGAAATAATGAATAGACGAGTAAGATTCCAAATACTATGGTATTATGTTAGCTGCAAATCCTGCGCATGCATCATGACCATGCTAAAACTGCTATTAAGATAAATAGCAATGATGATGTTTTGAGAAGACGTTTTGAAGCAACATGGCAAACTATGAAGACATTTCTTCAATCTGATTTGGATAGGGAAAGACACGTGATAATATTGTGGGACATCCAATGTAAAAATAAATAATAATTATGTTTATTTATCTCCACAAATTACATTCTTAAACTAGTTAAACATAATAAGTTGACAGATATTTTGAAAAAAAATTGTAATTTGTGGGAGATCTGAAGTCTAAACTAAGCCTAAGCCTCTATTTTAGAACTCCAGGTCCCCCATTGTAACACATAGTAGAAATTGTCAACGTGGTACAATTGCGAGTGGTTGATGGTATCTCAAAGTGCAAGTCTGTTTGAGTGTGTGTGTGTGTGTGTTTATGCCTAGATTTTTTGTACATACAATGTTTCATAAATATATACGTATAAATATACACGACGACCACATCTGTTACCGGCCCAGTGCTATAGCCGCTGAGCGCTGCAAGCAAGAATAGTCCTTACGGTGGTTAGTTCTGAACTTCTTTGATGGTACACCACAATATTTAAACAAGACAGTACATTTAAACTCACAACTTCTCAATCACCGATCAATGTCCAGCTATTGGGCTACTAAATTTCTTTCCAGCGTCGCTGTATCGTAAATATAAAATCGTGTGATGCCAGATGTTCATAAATCGCTCTATGAATACGACTCGACATTGGAATAAGTTATAAGTAGAACATGGTGAAGAGCTCATAAATAAGTAATCAGGTGATGCTCTGGCCTCGGATGATGTAGAACTATAGTCTGAGATGAGATGTCGAATAATTTAGAGTAAATCGTGGACTAAATATTTTCTTGGTTTCTCTCTTTTGATTATAGTGGTATTTTTTTAATGTATGTCTGCTATTTCCCGAGATTTTAATGCATTATTTCTTTTGTTGTTTGAATGATTAAGTTTTTGTAAACATAAAAAAAAATATCTCATCTAATCCAAGTAGCAAGTATTGTCTCGATTCTGGGCAACACCTTTTTTTTCAATCACTCATTGTGATAAATATAGTACACGGAAAATAACATGCAAGGAAAAAAATTGGATCCTGCCGTTTTACTGAAAAGATTTTGCCCAAATGTCACTATCTAAACAAATTTTAGCAACCTTTTTATATACCAATGCAATGTTTGGAATGATTTTAGTACGCACATTTTCATTTGGTCAAATTTTTATTTGGGAGAATATTATGAAGGATAATGACATTTAGCTATTTGGTCTTTAATCAAATGATTTATTACAGCAAACAATCTTTAGACAATAAACGTTTGGTCAGTTAGTTATGGAACTAGTTACAGTAGGTTAATTATTGTAAAAAAATGGTTAGGTTAGGTTAAAACTGTCCTACGCACGAGCCGAGCGAGCGTAGCGAGCGGTGCCGCGGCAGCGGCCGGCGAGTGTTAGAAACGACTAGATAATATGGAAAAAAAAATGAAAAAAAAACAGGCTACCCGAAACTGAACTAGTTAGACGAGATTAATTATTTAAAAAAAAATGCTACTAATTAAAAAAAAAAAAAAAAAAATATTACCTGTTTAGAATTTGTCCCAAGTGGAAAAAACACCCTTGTAATAAAACGTCTTTATTTTGCGTAAAATGAGTTATTCCAACTGAAATATTTGACTAAATAAAAATTGGTAAAAGTACTAGTTGGTAAACAAGTTATTGTTTAAACGTTCACTTGCAAAACATTAGATTTGCGTTACAATTATTTGGGAAGACATTATTTGCTAAGTAGGTAATAATTTGGGAAATGAAATTATGCGGAAAATTGTTTGGGAAATGATAATTTGGCAATTTCTTTTCGATGAAACAAGGGAGACCCAAAAAAATAACTATTTCTTTTAATTTAATACGT
Source organism: Agrochola macilenta (assembly GCA_916701695.1). Lineage (NCBI taxonomy): Eukaryota > Metazoa > Arthropoda > Insecta > Lepidoptera > Noctuidae > Agrochola > Agrochola macilenta. Next base: position 16,831,657 of record OU753562.1, read on the forward strand.
ATTCAGAAAAATATATATAATAATATCCGTCTTCATCCTTTGCCCAAGTGGCATTCAATAACAATTCCAAACCTAATATTTTCGACTCACAAATCCGACTTCTAAGATTGAATAAGTAATAAATAGAATTTATTATAATAACGGTAGACATTTTAAATGCAGAACTTGTTGAAAAAGTAATAAATAACAATACAGGTGTGGCAACACTGCCAACTGATATAATAGGCTGCCAGTATATTTGACTGTGCCGAATTAGTTAGAACTGGAATACCGCGAAACGGAGAAACGTGATTTGTTTAATAATGCCTAGAAAAATATTTATTATAGGTTGTTTAATGACATTGCTCTAAATAAACAAAGAACCATAGACGGAAAAATAAGTTTGTTATTGAAAAAAAGTCACGAAGCAGAACTTGTAATGACTGCCCTAATTAAACAAATAGACATACTGGGTTATTAAAATCTCGTATTTTTTTCTAGATTTACGTCATCATATTTTTGTTATTGTAGCAAAAAGCCATTTTCTACGTCATACTTACGTATTATTTTGTACTCGAACTTCAGTCACGAATATCATGATGACTGTCCAAAACGATGTGAGAATTTGTGATAAGTTCAAAGTGTTCAATTGCCACCTAAAGTGACTAGAAGGTGGCACTTTTTGGTACCCACTTAGCACCGTAATTGGTGATTGTCGGTAATTTTACGGCAATCGGCTGTAAGTACAAACAACAAGACTTTATAGTTTTATAGAAATTCTTGCTATAGTTTCAAGGTACACTCTCACGATTATTAACTGAAAAGTATGTTTATTGGAGAATGTATGGGAACGCGAGAAATCATTTTGCACGTTGTTTTATTACATACCTTTTAAAGGAAAAACTTAACGAACTTTTGTGCTTTAACATTTTTCTTGATGACCGGATGTTTAAAAAAATATCTCAACGTTGACACATTCGAGAAAAAGAAACAAAATGGTAACATTTCCTAACAAAATCAATCATAAATTCCTATAACAAGCTAGGCTTTCTAGGCGTTCCGAAAAAACTCGAGCGCGTCACTTGCGTCGTTGAGGCGTGCTCCTGCGCACGGAAGACGTATGGAAATACGCGCGCACCTGCCACTCCGCCACCCACTGCGCGCAGATAAACCAGACTTAGTTACACCACTAAATAGGGTTATGCAGAAGGCTGACTCAGGACTCTGGAGTTTACTTTAATAAGGCCTACAAGTACTACTATAATAGTCTCTAGTAATGGAAAACCATAAAAGTAAAAAGCTCGATAGGTATTTGGACCACGGAACCGTCATACAATTTTAGCTTACGAAGAAAAGGTGTGCAATCTTCGATGCTCTCTATTATTCATCACACATTTTTACAGAGATCTACCAGCCATTTCTTTGACCGGAATTTAAAATCCTGATTTTACGGAATGTGCAAGCTCAGGAAGTTATTAGGAAGCGGCACGAGCTAAAGTCAAAATCTAAAGTTTGCTGATTGTGAGTCACAAAAATTAAGTCCCCGGGCATGTGTGGCGTTACACTTACAGCTATGTGCACATATACAGGGTGTCGGTAATTAATGGATAACCTTAAAATGGGTCATGGTAAAACTAATGGCCATTCAGAAAATATATACCTTATTCTACATTTTTATACACCACGGCCACGGCGGGGTTTTTTATTAAAAAATTCTTTATGTTTTTTATTGTTATAGTAATTTACGTTAACTGAGCTGATAGATAGGCAATAAATAGTATGACTACTATTACATGGTTTTATTTTTAAACAACTTGAATGTTTGTTCTGGGGAAAAATTTGTGAAAAATATTCAATTTGACAAAATGCAAGTGCGGAGATAAAGCATCCGTAACTTAAAAAAAAAACTTTTTTTTCTTTATTTGTATTTTTTTCTGAATGGCCATTAGTTTTACCATGACCCATTTAAAGGTTATCCATTAATTACCGGACACCCTGTATAACTCGGTGGATCTTCTAACCCCTGACTGTACTGTGTCACATCTCCTTGTTGCTCTGTACCTGTTACAGTAGATTGCCTACCATTTTTTCACTTACGTCCGCTACCGTTTTCAAGAAACATTTAGATGACTTATGGTGTCTAGATGGTTAGCAGCAGTTTCCTGGGCGTAATAATTGAGGTTCATTGCCTATTCGTTACTGACATTACGCTGGAAATGGAGGAGAACGAGGGAAACGATGTTAAATGGCTCTTAGAAATTGTTTTTCTGAGTACGCCTCTAGGCGAGATGGATGCTTTGAAAAAGGAAGCTGAGGAAGATGAAATGAGCTGTTTTCGAAAACCAATCTTGGTTTAAGTGATAACTTCCATGTTGTGGTGTATTTTGTAATTTACCGTTTTAAAGTATCTTATTTGTAGATAAGAATGCCAGTGGAAGAAGTCACCAAAAGTATGCACGTGACGGATACGAAAAAAAAACCATTTTTTTATGGAGACCGGAGATATATGTAGAGTATGTTTTCAATGAATCGTCTTCTAAAATTGAGCATTGAGCATTGCGTTACGTGTCCTGGGGTCACAGGTTACAAATCCATGAAATGAGTTCCCCAATTGCTCAGTATTTTCTTAGTGACCACTGATGGTCCGGGCTTGCAGAATTTACTCAGTGGTAAGACTTGGAGTAAACTCTCTGGGCTTAACGTTTGTTATTCTATTTCCTGCGTTTTTTTGTTATTCACCATATAAATATACCTGAATAGCACCATGCGGGCCAGACGACCGGCGTTTCAGCGTCCACGTCGCGGCGAGCCGACAGCGAGGCGATCATCAGTGCTGCATGTCAGCCGCCGTTGCTGCCCGACATCGCAACACCCTACAAATTGATATCATACACTGGTCTTCAATGGCCCATGGACTATGGAGATCCCCTTTAACTTTATGACCCTATCCTAAGGTATAGGGTCAATGTTGGTTAGCACATTTGGTTACACACAATGTGCATTTAATACGTCATTACGTGGCGTGCTGTGATTGGTCCCGTGTTTTATAAAGTCGTTATTGGAGCGTTTGAATTTAGAACGTTAGATGACTGATATGGAAAATGTTTATAATTAAAATTAACTGTAGTATTGGATCGGCGATTACGCATATTGATATGCAAAGGCTAGAAGTTAACAGTTCTATTGGTTAAGTCTTAATTAGGTGCAGTTAATGACATTTTTTGTTAGGTACTAATGATACGTTAATGATTATTCATAATAAAATAAAGTTTTGCAGCCTGCCAGCCTGCGGATGCCCGTCGCCCATCAAAAATAAAGACTAGTAGATTATTTTTGATAGAAAGAAACTAAGGGAGCATCGTCAAAACTGGTGAAAACTTGACAGTTGAAACAACTGTAAAAATAATACTACTCAACCAATTACTGCGTTTAAAGTCAATGATGGCAAGGCTCTCTCGCAACTACAATTAAAAGGGAGCTAAAAACAACAATTTACAACAAAAAAAACGAAACGATAAAATCTCCAATCATAAATTTTAGCGTCTACTTAACGTCCTATAACAAAAACACATGTAATCGACACCAATAACACGCTAGTTACACATTAAAAACTACTTATGTACATCGAATTCGGTCCAAGTTCATTTAGATTCCAACATGCGTGCGCGCAAAGCTACTGTACGATTGCTCGCGACCACAAAAATGGTCTATCGAAAATAAGTTATGATCATAATTGGAGTTAACTGTTATTATACTGAAATGGTGTAAATAAACCAATTAATAAAAATAAAACAGTTACAAAAAACGCTTCTTTTTTACGAAATATTTTTATTAAATTGAAAATTATATTACTTTAGTAAGTGAATAAAAATAATATTATTCAATAAATAGCCAGTGATAATAAAGGTGTTTTTTCGGTTTTTCACCCGATGAAAAACAGTACTGGGCCCGACAAGAATGCGTGAAAAATCGATTATTTACGGCTCCGATAAATTCTTTGCAGGTGATACTTTACCGAGACATACTCCATTATTTTCGATTATTATTGGTCAACTGCAAAAAGCAACCTCCTAGACTAGTTTGGCAGCTTTAAAGTTTACGTTTACTGTATTTTTTGTTGTGTTTAGTTTTTGCTTATTATGGGGTAAGATGAACTATGAGGGTGTTGACCTCTCATTTAAATTAGAGCACCTAAAATAATCAAGCTTGTAAATTTGTAGTGACGTTTGAAGTGACGCATTCAAAATATCTTAATTTCAGCTTTCTGTATTGAATTCTCTATATATTGACTGACTAAAGAGGAAAATGAAAAGGAGTTTAGATGAGAAGTACTCAGTACCTAATATTTAAAAAAAAAATGGTTCTTCAAAAACACTTTGTTTATTGTGAAAACTCGTATCAATTATGTACACTCCTTTGTTGTGCCTATAACCCAGAAATTTATTCTATCAAAATTAATTCCGAAACGACTTTCGTTTGGTATCGTGGATTTGTGGCCTCTGTTTCCGTGACAATGGTCAAATTTAAATGGCGTCGGTCTAGTTTCTGAAGGCGTGTTCGCCGCACGCGCCGCGCCCGCTCTGCGCCCGCGCCGCTTGTGTGCCCGCAAGCGTTTGTAGGGTTGCCTGTTACCTACTGTTGCAGTTTTCTTGGTACTTGAGTAATGTACCGATAGATACAGTAGTGGGTCACGGTTGTTTATGATTATGTTGTTTATGTTATGGGTTTATACTACCTGTAGATAGGTATTGTTTATTTCTGTTTTATTTGGTAAAATGAAAAGATATCGCTTTGTTGTATACCGCTAAAAGTACACTCAAATAAACATTTTTCAAATTAATATTCTACCAAGACCAGAAATGAGACGAAAGTGAGAGGGACCATTCAAAGTAATTTTGAGGATCAACTGTAAGCCTCCAATTACATTCAACCATATATTTATCATTATATGATTTCATATCTGCCAAATTCTATGAACAGTAATGCATAATGCATAATTAAAGAATGCTGTTCTTCATTTTTAACCGACTTCCAAAAAGGAGGAGGTTATATGTTCGACGCGTATGTATGTTTTTTTATTTTTTTTTATTTATGTCCGCCGATTTCTGCGTCAATTGTGGACCAATTTTAAAAATTATTTTTTTGTATGAAAGGGTATGCTTCCGGATTGGTCCCATATAAATTTGATCAACTTTGCTTGGATAGTTTTTGAGTAAGCTTCAAGAATACGTATTTTGCCCACTTAGTATAATTATGTGAATGATATGTTGATAACTTCCTGTTACTGTTATTTACATAGCAGGTACTGGTATTCGAATTTGTGTGGGGTAGGTACCACAACTAAAAAGTGAAAAATAAAAACTTTTTACAAAAAAAAAAACAACCGACTTCCGAAAAAGAACACTACAAAGTGAAAAATAAAGTTTTTATTACGTAATACACTTATGATCTTATAACCGTCATACTTAATCAAGATGGATAACGATTTAGCCGCGTTTGATTTATCTATTTTTGAGGTAAGACGGATATGATCATATTTGTACCATTTGCATTGCTATCAAATAGGATAACTTAACTATGATCATAGACAATATGAATCATAATTATGTAGTTATAATCATAGGTTCTTCATATAAAAATGACTCGTACACCTCTGATCATATTTTTATGATAGTCTAATATGGCTCTAAGGGGTAACTTTCATGCAATAATAAAATGATTAAGAATGGAATTTTCCTTAAATTTTATGTTAACTTTCGCAAATTAATGACATTTTAAACTAAAATTTACGTCGCTAAGGGCTCCATAAATATCAATAGTTACATGGTATTCCTCACCATAAGCATCAGCTATCATTGCCTAACAAAAAATCTAACAGTTCTATTCCACTTCTCCTAGCGGGAACCCTGCGCTCGCGCCAGGTGTTAGCGTCGTGCGCAGATCGCCGGTAACTCGCTGCCCGTCAATTGCGCGCAATTGAGGCTTTTTTCCGAGCCGCCATTAGAGACGACACGCGAGCTAGGTGACAGTCTGTATACAGCATGTTTCATTTAGTTTACAGAGATTGTATCATGTTAAAATGATGTAGGTTTATGGAATTGTTAGGAATAATGATATACTTGAGTTCCTATCGTTAATTTGTTGCCTCATCTTCAATGATTGATTCATTTAACTCAAAGTTTGAAAAGAAATACTGACTAAATTATATTTTAATATCATAAGTCATTTGACTAGTTTTTGCTAAAAGCAAACGCTGATCATTTGAGATTAGATAGTATCGCTAATCATAATCATTTAATCTTTACAAATGTAAAGATTAAAAAAATCAACTCTATACCTAATCCTTTTAAAACGTAACTTTCGCATATTAATTTTAAATAAGCACAAATAGTATACCTAATTTACGAAAACTTTTTACAAGTTTGTTTGCTTTCACTAAACGTGTACCTACGAGTTTTCCCCTTCCTGCATTGTTACTTAGATATGTGTAGGTATATGTGTGGTATAATTAGGTATGTCACGCAAAAAATCTAAAATTTAAAGTTTCCAGCACTACTAAAACTGACATAGGTACACTATTTCCGATCACAACTTTACCTTTCTACAAAGGGTATCCAACACGAAATAATCAAAGCACCACCCTGTATACAGGCCGCATATAAGTGTATAAGTAGAAAGCGGTGCCAATTACGTGGCACTCCGCTGACAGACCACCGCTGCCAACTGTAGCATCCTGTCTTTATCGTGATGCATCTCTATATTCACGTGTTGTCGTATAAACTGATTCATCTATTTTGTTGATGGTTTGGTTAACAACTTAACATAGTTGTTAGGGATCGACAAATTAAAATTACGATAATTATTATTCTCACAAAAAAAAATTGTTCGTTGTCGGGAAAAAAATTGTTGTTGTTGTTACACATATCGCAAATAGAATTTAAAGAAAAAAAATTGCTTTAGGAAATTTCGTTTAAAATCATTATCAAGTTATGACATACTAATTTATATTACCTCTGACTTCATACCATATATCATATTATCTGATTTTGAAATAGCCACTGGAAATAATCTAAAATATTTCGCGCTCTCCAATAAATTCACCTTTAATACGTTAATTGCTGTGATAAAACTAATAAATTCGCTTAATTTAAATAAATAAACACTTTAAGTATATAAATGCAATAATAATTTCGTTTTATTTCTGAGAATAAGGTAACTCACACTTCTCAGTAGGTAGAAAGCCACCTGTCGGATTATCTATAGCGTTACGGATTCCATAATATACCCAATTAATTAGTATCTTAAAAGGTAAAATAGGTATAAATTTTTTAAGGGCAACATTTGGCGAGGCGCAAAAAGGAGCTCTAAACAGATGTAGTCATCGTGCGCATGGGATTTAGTTTTCAAAGTAGTAAGACATGAGCGTCCGCGATGGTACCTACCGAGATTTTGGTCTGCCAAAAGATTTTCAACTGGAGTAATAGTCTTTTCCTGGTGGTTAACAGCCTGATCAAAGCAATTCTACCTAACTTTAATTTCATGCTTTTAAAACATCGTGAGGAAATCTGCACTTACAGTTAATATAAGTCTGAAATCACCAGCCCGTCTTGAGCAAACGTGGTGATCAATGCTCGTAACTTCTCTGTATGAGAAGAGGCCTTTGCCCTGCAGTGGGATATTAATAGGCTGGTATTATTATCCTTCATACGCTTACTATGTTTGTTAGGCGTTTGGAAGACTTAGAAGTTTTGTTCATGCTCTAAAGCAAACAAATCGTCTAAGCACCAATTTCACTAATTAAACTGATCGCGATTAGCACATTTAAACCGCGTTCAAGAGCTGTCAGTGTCAATATTCCACAACAATTATGACACTGACAGCTCTTGACGTGGTTTAGATGTGCTGATCGCGTTCAGTTTAATTGGTAAATTCCGCCCTTAAAGAGATGAACAAACCAGACATTACAAAATGAGAACTTTTCCTAAACTTAGATCACGTACGAGTCGACTTTGCCGAAAAACTATCCACTCCACAAAAAAAACAAAAACTGTAATGACCTATATCAAAATAACATTGTAAAGATATTCTACGCAAATATATTTCCGTAACCTCTTAAATAATGTAACAGGTATAAATGCAAGTAGACCTCACGACTAAATCAGTCGGTCGACAGTCGATATCTGCTAGGGATGTAACGGTGTTGTTCCTGGCCGACTAGATTTATGAATGAGACCTCCAGCGCGGTAGGTTCGACTAACATTAAGATCAGTAGGAATGGGATAAGGTGAAATGACTATCGATATTTGCTCTTTGTTGATGTTCATTGCATACATTTTGCATATAGGTAAATTAAGAAAAAAAAAATGCTCAATTGTTGGGTGACAAATAGAAATTAAAAAGATGCAATGTATAATAGTAAATATTACACACCTTAAGAAAGTTAGCGCATTATGTATAGCTAAGAATTTGTAATATAGTTAAAATTATCGGAATTTGGGCAAATGTCCATAAAAAATATAATGTGCCTATGTTTTTTGTAGAATAATTAATTTCATAGTTCGAATAAAAAACACTAAAGTATTTAGAAAATAAACTCCTATATTTAATCTTGAATAATTATAGAATTTAATCTCCTAATTTACGTCATTTATTTTTTTGGAAACTAATAAAGATCTATCACCACAAACACACGGATTATTCCCATTATTTATTCAACGAATTAAAAGATAACATCGTTATTCGAATTTATTTTCTATTTAAAACGTACGTTAGACAAAAAAGAAAAAGAATTCGATTTAATCTGAACCATCGACTAATGTATTCGTGTATTTGCATACGTCGCATCACTATGGGCCCTCACAAGTGGTCGCTACTATAACTATCGCAGGTTGTTAGAATCCTTGTCTTTGTATTTCATTACCCCCCTGTATAACAAGAGGGGAAGTGGGGGGAGGTTAGTTTCTCAGCTGGTCAAGATACGAATTAATGTTATAGCGAAATTAGGGCGCGATCAAACCTTACGGTGTAATGGAACTAAGGTCCACTTGCACATTCAAATAGTTTTAGTGCTATACGAATTAAAAACATTAGTATGTCAATCGTTTGAAGATGACATACACAGAATGGTGTTATAAATCCGACGCCGGTTCGATGACGTAAGTGAAATCTACCAAACCCGAACTGACCCGCGTGGAGGTTACAGCCCACTCCCTCTCGAAAAGAGAAGTCCTGTTTCCCAGCAGTGGGAACATTAAAGGCTGCTTAAGCTATATCACTACACTGGCTCACTTCCACACCAAATGACTGGCAGATAACATTAGTGACAGCAGTAACTTAAATTATTGTGTCAATGAGAGAGTGTTTACAAATCTAAATAGGCACACTACAATGCTTATACCGTTTAAAGGGCCCCACAGACCCGTCCCACAGACGTTACGCGACTCTGGTGGAACAATTTCTATGAAAAATGTACGGAAATCGTTCTACCGGTGCACGGTGTCGCGTGGCGCCTGTCTGCGGCTGGCAGCTTAAAAATCGTGCACCCAGGTTTCACGATGCGTAAGTTATTAGTTACTTTGACTTTGCCTCCCAACAAACCAATCTTTATTAGACAATACTCGTCGTCAACAAAACCAATAACAATCCTTTTAAAATAATCTAACATGACTTCAGTGTGGTCCCCGAGCACGCTAATCGTACTCGCAACATAGTCGGCGAGCAATTCATTAAGGCTGTACCGAGATTAATGGTCGGGTCGAAGGTAATACCGGCAGATATCAAAGCGGGTCAGACCGCAGGTGGTCGCGATCTGCTCCGCACGTGTGTCTGATGGAGTAACGAGATGGTAGGGGTGCTCAACAGTTCGTCAACGAGCAAGCAAGCAATTGATATTATGATGAAGGTGCTGGCAAAAATAAGGAAATAATGAGGCAATGCAGTGGTAAATAAAACGAGAATTGAAATGTGTCAATAGGAAAGCAGGAACTATTATAATACCGACGTTTAAAAACGGCCTAGTTATTAAGTTAAGTCTGTTTCGAGTAAATTAACCAAAGAAACAACACGATAAACAAGATTTGGATAGGGAGTCGATTTACGAAAAATGTTTGTGAACGTCATTTATGAAATAAACGAGCAAAAAGTTTAACATCTCTGATCTTTATTACTCAATACTGCTAACGTTAACAGAATATTGTTTAAACAGAGTTGCTTCCCGGTTGAAGAGAATAAGACTGGACCACCCTGTTGTAGTTCAAGGGATTATAGGTACCAGGAAGACAACTAGCATACCATGAACTGCTTGTCAAACCGATTACCAGTAATACTCGACCAGATATAATAGGTAGTGGCATCCAAGAAGTGAAGATCTTGTTTAAATTAATTGAAACTTGTTATCTACAGGAAAAAATGTAAATTAGTATACTGTCAAGTGCACGACATTAAAATATGGCTATGATTTAAATGGTCGGCAAAGTATTGAGGTTTCGGTCAGCTTCAAAATGTTTTCTGTCTGCAAATAAAGTCAATTGAGATGCTACTAGTGGCCAGATAGGATAACAAAATTGGTCCGCAAAATTATTTCGTAATGGGCAGCTCTGTTCTAGTTATTGTGACAAATTTCGATGTCACGCTCGCAGGCTGCTCCCGTGGCACCGCTCGCTTCGCTTGGTCGGCTCAAGCTTGGTTGGTCACAGTTCTATCCTAACCTAACCTATAAGAACGGTGTGCTCTAATCTCGGGGTGCAAACCAATTGTATAATCTTGCTGACCACGTAATTATTTTGTATATTTTGCAGACACATACCTACATATCAAGTTGACCGACTGTTTTTTTTACTATCTACAAAAACATCGTATACTTTAAATCAACTATTAAAGATGTTTGGTTAATTTTTATTTCTGCTTTTTCTTGCTAACGTTAATAATATTGGAGGATTTATAAAGAAATGATTTTAAAATTTTCCTTAGATTTATTTCTTGGAATAAAATGCAAATTCAAGATAAGTGGTGATGTACGAGTATATTGCAGAAGTACTTACCTATTAATGGAATATTAACATTGCTACGGAAGAACATAACTAACGACTTAATGAATAATTAATATACAATTTCCTTAATTTATTCAGCGTTGAAAGTTGTGTGCATCTGTTGAGCGGTGCAGTCACCATATGTGATTAGTTATGTTGCCTTTAGCTTTTCCTTGCATATGCAAGATTAGTCATGAGTTCTAAAAAATATATAGAATCAACTCGTAATGACAACTATCTAATTATTGATACCTTAGTTCTTTTAAAAAGATTAGTTCAGACACTTAACAATAAAAACAGGTTTTGCGAAAAAAACTGCCAATAGCTTTGGAAAAAAACTGTCTTCTTCCATACAGCCTTCATCTCAGTATTCACCCCCCTTTCTAGCCATAATAATCTTTCATGCAATCCATCCATAATTTAAAACTTTAAGGCTGCGCGCACTTTGGACACAAATTTGTATCGTACGTAAACGTACGAATTGAGTGCAAACACTGAATACGTTTTTCTCCGTCAAATAGGTATTGTTCGCATTGAACGCACGAAAAATCCCAACAAGTTCGAATTGTTTTCGAACGTCGGAAGTATACGTACGACTAACTCGCATTCAGTCTGGGCGCTCCCTTTGTACTTGGAAGGTCGGGATCGTTCGTGCGTGTTCGTACGTGTTCGCACGAGTGACACGGCCTAAGGCTTTAGAAAAACGAACATTTTAAATCGAATTTCTCTCTAAATAGTTTTCTCTTTTGAATAATGATAACTCCCTAACATTCACCACCAGACAAAAAATCTTACATCAATCAGGCATTAACATGGCTGTAAGGCATCATGAATCAAAATAACCATTTTATTATACGCCATTACATCTAATTAAGTATTCTCCGTAATACCCGCTTACGTTACGCACATTGACCGGACAAAACAGCTGTCATTACGGTGATTGATGCTGGTTATAGTACGAAATGATCGCTCCGACTTTAATCATGTTTCTTAACCCAATTAATAATGATATCTGTAGTCTATCATTAATTTGAAGAAAGTATTCATTGTTCATTTTTGTTAAGGTGATGTTGCATATGTCTTGCAAGTAACAAAAAAGAAGCTTGTGCTGTAATTTTGTGTTGCAATTTTTATTTTTGTCATCAATCATTTTAAGTTTTTTTTTGTAGTTCATAATAAAATTCTGAAAGTACGAGTAGCTTTGTAAGGGGACCGCCTCAGATCAGTTAGTTTGGGGCGTTACAATTGGCTAGTGTGTAGAATTGTAGATAGTCTATTCCGAAGCTAATCATACGCCTAATTAAAAGAACAAATAAATACGTTCAAAAAGTTATTTGGTCTTTCAGATAAACAAGCCTAAGTTTAACTTACTTAAATAAAATTAAGTAAGTGTTTTTGATCATCTATGGTACTTACACTTCCGTGGTCGAACTTCCCCTTAAAAAATCTTTAAAATTATTTCGATAGGCGCAAAATCTATAATGATTTCTACGCGCACGCAATAGAACTTTTATTAGACAACGCATGACGCTAACAATGGGATCTTTTGGTATGTTTCACAGTGATAATTAAGACATGGTTTAACAAGTTAATCCATGCTATAACATGATCATTTCGGGAGGTGGAGGTCAGACATTAATGTAATTGCTATTTTTATGTGTGGTAGGTAAATGTTTTGATTTATTAAGATCGCAGATGATATAAGCAGTGGTGGCCCAGTGGTATCGGTCCTGACTTACGAGTTGTAGGTCGTGAATTCGAACCCAGGCAGACACTTTACTTTGTGTATTTCATTTCATCACCACTGCTCTCAAAACGGTGAAGGAAAACATCATGAGGAAACCGGCATGTCCTAGAACCAAAAATTCGAAGACATGTGACATCTACCAACCCGTGCTGGGTCCTAGCAGTAGGAACATTATAGGCTTATGATTTAAGGAAATATTTTCAAGGCACATTGTCTTTACATTATTTTGAAGAATAACTTATAGAATACCTTACCAACTTTTACAACTCAAGTACCTACTTACAAATGGGTTAGCTAAATATTTTATTCTCAGTAGATACACCTGCTGTTTTCTTATATCAATAGAATAACAAGGTGCTAGGTCAAACAGGTATACAGACAGACGCATCCCGCTAATAGCTTGTTTACAGTCATAATATAATATATTCTTAGTTTATTTAAATTAGCAGACAAGGAGGAGAGAACAAACGGAATGCTAATGCGACAAACGTGTGCGCTAGACATATGCACGAACACTGTGTTTGTTGGTGACAGCCGACAACGGAAGCTGCGTACACGATGCTGGTCGTGGTGGTGGTGGTCTTCTAATGGGTTTTTTTTTTCAATATACATTTTAACACGAACCGATTACATTTAATGGGAAAGAGCGATACATAGAACAAAAACAACTATTGTTATTGTAATCTTCCGAAATGAGACTTGAAGGCCAATTCTCGTACTTTAAAAAAGTTTACATTCAAGTCGCAATCTGTCAAACTTGTCAAAAATGTTGGTAAATTGATTGTATTTTTGACAGATTGCGAATGAGATGCGAATGCGAACGCTCTTAAAAATTACGGGAAATGCCCCTCTGTTGGTCTGGTAACATGGTAGATAAATTAAAATATGTTAAACACCTATTCACATTATGAAACTAAAACAGCAGATGCCTTATATATTTAAGTACATATATAACCTAGCAGTTGAGCTTTTGTGTGTGTGCAGTCTTAGTGACATAACCAATGATGCAGTTAGCACTTCATTTGTTAGTTACTCCGTGCCGCAACGATGCGGGTGCCGATCTAAGACACGGTCGTACACAATTATCGGGGTAAAGGTGTGTATGTCATAGTTATAATATTATACGTTGACCTCGAGATTTCGCATCGATATTCATTATGAAGGAAAAGTTATTATGTTTCATTAGAAGGACCGTTAGGCAGTTGTGGCAGGATATTGTTTAGTAAGACCCTGTTTAGCTGGGACAGACAGGGAGGGTGGAAACCATTTTCCGTTTCGAGGCGATATTGAAACAGTATCCAGTACATCATAGGATTTCATGCCTGTTTATTGTGTAAAATTGACGCAAGTAGGTAATGTAACTAAGTCGATATTAAAAACAGAAAAGGCTGTTAATAAAAGATTGTGTCCTGCTAAATAAAAATTCTATGAAATGTTGCGTGATTTTCACAAATAATCATAACTAACTGCGCGCCGCGGTTTCACCTACATAAGTATCGACCCCGTGGGAATATCGTGATAAAAAGTATTCTATGTCCTAACGCAGGTCATGATCTACCAATGTGCCAAAGTTCATCCAAATCCGTACAGCCATTTTAGCGTGAAACCGTAACAAATAAACTCACTTTCACATTTATCATATTAGTTAGGATAATATCAGCCTATTATTGTCCTACTGCTGGGCAAACGCCTTCTCTCTCTCATACAGTGAAGGTACGAGCATTGATCACCACGCTTGCTCAAAACGAGTTGGCAATTTCAAACTTATCCATGTTTCCTCAACACAAAATGATTTATGAATTATTTAATATCATCTGAAAAAATAGAATAGGTCTGCAGCCTAAAGTGTTACTTGTATAAAAATATAGATGCTTCTTCTATTTAAACAATCGGATGGGAGAGATGATAAACATATTTAGACATCTGCGAGTCTCCGTCCAAATAGAATGAATGTTTATTAGACTTAATTTAATTTAAGTATCTCTAAATGTTATATTTTCTTAATTTTTTAATGTTGTTTATATATTTATTTTTACTTTCCTACCATTTTTCATGTTTTAACTTTGTCAGCTTAGTTTTTTACTTTATTGTGCATGCTGTGGTCTCCTATAATTGAAGGAGTACACTTACTTAATACCCGATATTGCCCTTTAATTACGTGTCATGTATTGTGTACATCTTTTGTTGGAGATCCTAAATAAATAAATAAATAAATAAACCACGGACTCCAAAATACACATCACATTCAATACAACTCAGCGTTTTCCATGTAAGCTACTCATCAGATTAGGTCTCCCGCGGCGGTATCCCGAGTGTAACTTGAGAACAAGTACTAAGTTCCCGTTTTTGTCTTTATAGCTTAATATCAAATATTTTAGTATAAATACGTAAAACATTTTCATATACCTGCCATGGAACTGCTTTCTGGGATAGCCAGCATCGAGAACAAGGTGTATTGACATTGACAAAAGGTGTATAGAAATCAAGATTTCCATATAAAGGTGTGGTTCTACAACGCCACATGCGAACTACGAATCAAAGACCTGACGTCACAGAAATCCTGCATCACGCAAGCAGAATTACTGCGCGATCAGCATATATATAACTTTCCGACATCAATCGTCGGGCAGTTCCCCACCAGACACGCCACCCGTCTGGTCAGAGGATCCTCCTTTTTCGATGGAGGATGAGTGAATTGATGATTTCCTCATACCTCTATATTAGTCTACAATATGTTCCAACTGCACATTTTACGTTTTTTAGATGAAGACTGTGAAAACAAGCACTTAATTTTGCACTTTGGCCACAATCAAAGTGCTATATTACGTGCTTGATTTAAGTGTTTGCTCTATTTAAATGAACTCCGTTAATTGATTAGTTAATTAATTCAGTTTTTTATATTCTATCTCAGTATCATCGTGTAAATTACTCGTCATTACACGAAAACAGGTTAAAACCTCACCACAAACCATCCAAAGGAAAACATTACTTAATCTAAAGTGAGGATGCTATTAATTATGAATTATTATAAAGCAGCTTCACCCACACACAACCGGAACGAACAATGATGATGTGGAGCGAGGATGCGCGGAGGTCGGGCCAAGGTTCGATGCCGGCCGGTGCCTTTTGTTCCTCACAACGCTATGTAGGTTAGACATGAAAACACTTCAGTTTCTTTGTTTTCAAGTTTCATGGTGAATGGAGTGTCGATGAGGTTATTATTAACATTAAGTATTAAAACTGTCAAAGGCTGTTTCACAATAGAGCTATAGAAGATTTACTTTTTATCCTATTCAACATAACCCTTGAGATAAGGGCAGAAGAATAATGACCGACGCACAGGCGCGCAAAGGAATTAACTCGATATAGATTCTTTTTAAAGACTGCCCAAAAAAGGAGTGTAATGTTTTCATTATTTATGTACTTAATATGTAAATACATGAGACATCTATGTGAGTTTCTTTGTTCCACAATAACTTTGAAATGCTATCAGACGTCTTAGATTAAAAAGTGTTCCACATAACAGTCCGGGACAGCAATGAGAATTGTGTTTTTTAAATAAATACAGATTTTTTAAATAAATAAATGTACCAATAAAATAATAAATGTAAGTTATGTAGTTGTGTTGTTAGTGTATGTATGTTGTGTGTGTAATGTACCTGCGTTTTTTCATAGTCGACTAATTTTTATAAAAAATATTAGTAAATCCGATAAAATAACTCATAAGCTTATATAATAAACAGAATCCAAATCGAGCCAATAACATCGGAGATATCACAAACGCTACTAAAATGATAACATGAAAAATACTAAAGATAGACCCCCCTTTTAAAATATTCAGAAAAATACGGGCGGTCACATGCTCATGGGGGGTATTGTAATACAACTTGTTTTTTCGGGCGATCGTGTTTTTTATTTTATTTCGTCTACTTACTGAATTTTAGTAAAGCCTTTTTATAATAACACTAAACTGACACAACTTAACTAAAACTTCATAATTAATAATGTGTTCTTTGACTCGATTAACGATTAGATAAATCCTTCTGTGGAACATCTAAGTAAAAGGTAGTTACTATTTTCCTATCTTCTGTTATACATTCAGTCACATCATTACACAACTCTATTACCTACCCAACTTTACCCTAGTCAATAAGACTTAAATTCCCATGCACATAGCATCACGTTCGAACGACAATCCTCCGCGAATCGTTGGCGCATTCCGTCCTACATTCGACCTTCGATCCTGACAGGTCGCGGCGGTGACCGGCCATCCACTATTAGCATACAGACAAAGCCTTCGCAATGAATAAGAACACTTGACGCACGGCAGTCTGTGAGCGTTAAAATGGTGCTTTTCTTTGGTTTGCTGGTAAATTATGACTGGCTTGGTAACAGCATGTGTAAGTAAATAAGAGTGTAATAAGAGAGCCAGTTTATTAGCGGAAAATTCAAGGTAGCTAGCTGTAATCTTTTGATTAGGGATGTAACGATACATAATTTTCCCGATACGATACCGATACCGATTATTGTAGTAAATAATCGGCGATACCAATAGCTTAGTAGAAATATATAATGAAGTATGTACCTCGGGCGTTTGTATATCTTTTGTATTTTGGGCACAACTGTTTAATAGTGCATTGTAGTCCTCACTTTACTGTGTGAATAAAATGAATCACGAATAGAGGTGTCGTGAAACAGGCACAAAACAATACATCGCTCAGCCAACGCTCAGCAAACTGCAAATATTGCCGTTTGCCGTGTTGGCATATCGCTAAGCATGCACTGCGCGGGCGCGGCTCTCCCGCCAATCCCGCCTGCGACGGATCGACAATGTTGTTCGCGCGTCGTCGTTTCGCCCGCTTTTCAAACAGTTTGATATCGGTTGTATATAATCGGCGATTCCGATATATAGGCTTGCCGATTATATCGGTCAATATATCGGCACCGGTATCGGAATCGTTACATCCCTACTTTTGATGATGATGCTCCTTAGTTAAATTAAATAACCATGCGCCATATGTTGCCAAGTCCAATGTGTATGTTGTTGTGTCCATAAACTTGCACTTTTGAGGATCTAAAACGCCACTGATGGCACGATTGGCGTAGTCAGCTACTGGGCCCAACTCATTTAATAATTTACCATCTACTCGAAAAGAAGAAAAAGAAGTTAAATTGATAGGCGATGGAACAATTGGCTTATTCATGGGAGCCGGAAAATATTAATATTTTTTCAAGTTAGCATCACCAAAATTAAAGCAATAACATAATCGGTAATAATTTACCACAATTTCTGGTTAAATGACGAAGCATAAACGTAAATGAAGTCGGTAAAAAGCTGTGGATGCTGCAAGTCTTATTATTGTTGATGGCCACTAGGTACTTTTCATTCTGGCTGATATCAGTAAAAATAGGACATTGAGTAGGCATACACAAAGTTCAAAAGGACATCGAATTCTTGGTATTGTTTGTTTGAGTCATCATCAGTATTCAGCATGAAGGCAGTTTTTACTAAAAAAATATAGTAATATCATACTTGATATTCCCAGTGCATCATTTTAGCGGCGCCATTGTGAATCGGCTGCCTTTATCATGCAAAAGCGACACTTTTGGCTCAGTTCAGATTTCTCGGTCGAAACAATGTTATGGTTACGACAACCTCACGGAAAAACCGACCATTGCGTTTCTAGAAAATAAATAAAACGTTTTGAAACCATTTTTGGTACCTATTGGAATTTGGATAAGTAGAATAAAATCTAGTCGTATTCATAATTCTGTCACTTATTGACATACTTAATCACTAATTCACGTCAATGTTATTTTTTCCAGTTTTTTTTAATACCTGCAGCTTATTATAGGATTTACTTAATATATAAGCTAAAAGACTTAAAATAATAATAAAAATATGTTCATATAAAAATAGAGTAAAAGGATTCTTTAGACATCAAAAAATTCGTCCGAATCGCTGTCAACAGGAAAAATGTATAAAATAAAGTCTTCATTGGTGGAAGACTTTATACATATCGATCGTAACTGGGGCTTCAGCTAGGTCCTTATTATTCCTCTAACAAAATACTCAGATTATTTTAATGTTTTTTCCATCGATTGCCCAATCTATTAATCAAACTTGAACTCACAAACAAGCATTATTTAACTCTTACAGAATAACACTGGTATATTAAACAATTATGCCACATCACATTTTATAGAGGATACAGTATCATATGATACTTCAATGTAGATGTTTTTAGACGGAAATATTTCCCGTCTAAAAACATCTACATTGAAATAGCAGCCAGAAATTAACGCATACATGTTTATTGCGCCATATCACCTTCGCAGACCCTGAGGTCAGGAGTCAGTCGGCGCTGAGGGCACCGCGACGGAAACACTTCATCTGATTAACGTATTGTTGGGTTCAGTTTGGAATTAACCTCCATTTTAGGATACTTCTTAGGGAACTCCGCTTATAAAGACAACTTGGGTATCAAGTATACAGAAGACGAATCCATTCCATTTATTAACGTAGATGGATGTCCAAGCAATCATCTGTAGTCTGCTCATTCATCATGGTACTTGGACCTGTACCATAACCGTTTGAAGGGCGACTTGACAGCAAAAGTTGGCCGCTCATGGTTTAAAATCGTTTGGCACTTTTTGTCTATTACAGAAAACTAGCTGCGCCCTGCGATTTCACCCACATGGCAAGTCTCGATCTCGTGGAAATATTGGGATAAAAAGTATCCTATGTCCTAACCCACGTCATGGTCCACCGATGTGCCAAATTTGATCCACATCTGTTAAGCCGTTTTAGCGTGAAAGCGTAACAAACTCACTTTCATATTTATAATATTAGTTAGGTTAGATCATCACTACTTTTCTGCATTACTCCATAACCACTTGCACGATGAAAGATGCCCCATACGCATTCCAATGACAATAATTACCCGTTAAAATTAATACATGCAATCAATTAACTCTTGTTCATTGCATCACATTGACTTTACAGACCTATGGGTCAAGCCCCAGGTTCATAGCATAAACTAATAGCAGAGGAAGCACTTCATCAGTTTAAGTAGTGAATGGAATTTGTTTAGTTTTATTAATAAACAATTAAAATATTTTTCCATAACTTAGTGCTTTACGATAAAAGATGGGCTCTGTTTATTAATTTGATAGGATGACACTTCTTTTTGTTACGGTACATCTTCTTTTTTTTTTTTTTTTTTGAGGGTGGGAATTCGTCAAATGACTTCTCCCGCTCTGGGCAGAGCGAGAGGACGTGTCAGACTTTTACTGACTAAAACCCACCCGTGTTCCTTCCGTTGCCTGAGTGCCAGGGCCGCGATATTCCTTTCGGACAAACCCGTAACCCGAGCAGTCTTACGGTATATCTATGTATGTTTTTTTTACTTTTTGAGGTGATTATGAGGACGGGCTTGGAAAGCCGGTGATTGGTACCCATAGAGTGGTCGTTTTTGTAATTTGGCCCTAAAAAGGGCCGTTGGTCGTGGCTCTGAGGAGACCCGTTTTGATGTACTATCATGGTGAAATAATTGTTCAGCTATACTCTGCATTACCAAATACTGCTGTCATACGACATATATTTTGGGTGCTCCAATTTTCGCCACAATTTGCCAGAAAAATCGCAAATTCTTAGGAAATTAAAGACTCCAAAATCAAATTACAAATCGTTTTTTCAAATTAGACTGAAAATCAACACCTTTTCAACGTCAATAGTTATAAAACCCGTCACCACTTACTAGTGTTTTAATTGGAAAGAAGAACTGGCGTCACGAACTCCCCAGCAAGAATATACGTATATACAAATTAATATGAAATAGGGGTATGCCTACACCTACAACAGTTGCGTACTATGCATTCCAACCACAATCCAAGTTACCCCGTACGCTTTCAATTAAATCAACACAAGTTTATTGCATCATATCACCTTCGCAGACCCCCAGGTCAGACCGGGGTGCGTGAGGCCATGGCGACGGAAATACTCCATCAGAGTAACATATTGTGTGGTTCCTAGGATCCTAGGGGCACCAGCTCCTCGAAAGTGGATTGTTTATTGTCATTGTTGCGTTGTTTTGTTGCCGTTATGTGATATGCTTCGTTTTGGTCAAAAGTGATAGGTTTTGAACTTTTGAGTCAACTGTGTTTACCGCTTCTACGTCAACGTTTCTGACGTCAGCGGAGTTTTCCGACTGTGGTGAATAAATTACATAGTAATTACTGTTTTTTTGGTACCTTTAGGAAAACGAAGTAGTTTTTGAAATAGTAAACATGAGAGATATTAAATTTCCGTATGTCATTGTGAAGTATTCACCTCATTTAATTTAATTTAGTGTTGGTAAGGTCAACCTGCATTGGCTGTTGTTAAAAGGTTGACTCTGGACAGTTCTCTACTGGATTAATTAAGTACGCATTCAAGTACAAGTAAAAGTATAGAGTACATAAATAATAAAACTGTGATTACTTATCGACTAGGTAAAATAAGAATTGTCGCAATAAGGTTCCCATTTATGAAATGCATGACGATAAACAAAAAAATTGAGACCGAAATCAAAGCAAACTATTAACATCTGTTATAAAAATAATATACGTCCTTACCTGAAAAACACAGGTGTATTATTATAAGAATATTTTCACACACATTCGTACATAATGTAACGTGCTTATATACAAACAATGCTCAGAAACTGGATGCATTACGTGTCAAATATGAGTGTTGCGACCTTGCAACGGGCGGCGACCGGTAACAGGTCACTGTAAATAGTGTTACAGAAATTCAATAACGTTCAAGTACCCAACATATTTACACAAAATAAATTCAGTGAAGTTAGAACTGTTTTACAGGAAAATAACATAATTTAATATTTCAAACAGTTAAAAAGACAATTCAATTTAGTTTCATTATAAGTAGACACAAAATGACCACAAAATTCAAATTCAAATTAAAAAATCATTTTCAACGTCACTTTTCGAACGTCAAAATATACAAAACACCTTTGTACTCATAATTATGTTTATGTCGTATTTGTATCAATTTTACTGTGTGTACATAAATAATAAAATAAATAAATAATAAATAAATAAATAAAACATAAGACAGTCCCCCAAAACGCCCACCCTTCATACAAATGTATGGTAGTCATGGATGAATGGGGGACGTAGATCATTCACAATATTCTACATGAGTGCTGATTTAAGTAGTAAGTACAAGATCATTTTTTAATATAAGCCGTGGAATTCAATATTCTTTCCACAGATTGATAGAGACGCATAACAAATATGACAGCAATTCTGATATAGCTCGATTTTTATAACTGTGCGCTTGGAGCTGTCAAAGTCGTGGGTTGTAAGTATTGAATTTAACCGCACGGTTAGGGTTTCTCAATGCCCTGACGCCTCCTAATACGGTCTACACAACACGTGTCGTCTCCACAGTTCTCTCATATTATTCGTTAAGTTGTTATTATATAATAATTATGTAATAATTTGACGTTGACAGGCGCACAATTATAAAAATCGGGTTATAGTAACGATGTGTTTAGCGAATCCTTCGATGAGTTTCTTTGCTCACTAATATGCGTTGATCTTATCGATAACACAAGTACAAACAAGTATACAATAATACGAAACAATGAACTGAAACTGTGGAGAAGCATTACGTGTCTAACATGAGTGTTGCAACCTTGCACTGTGTTGAGCCGTGCGGTAACCTATCGTGAGCAAATTTAAACAGAAGTTTAGAGTTGCGTTTGCAAATATGGGTTTTTACTGGTCCCTATAAAGATAAGAGATTAGGTTTCTGCTCAGGATTATATTTAAAACAAGTTCGTGCCTTATATTCGAAGCTTCAAAAATTGACATGCAGTAGGGCAAATAGAGGTTATTTTTTCATTGCGAATTCTCAATTTTGTTACCCAGGTTTAACCTATGACGCTATGAACTAATAAGAGATGAGTCATGTCATGTCATTCTGATATACGGGATCAAATTAAATGAGCTAGCGAAACCCCACAGACGTGATAGGTATCGATACCTAAACATGATAAAACTAAAATTTATAAAATACGTTAAAAAAACCTGTCCGATCCGAAAGGGCACATAGGTACTGCAATAACATTACCAAAAAAGTTATGAAAAATCTTATTATTATTGAAAATAAAAAAGTTATTGCTATTTAAATATACAATTTAAGTACCAAAATTAGCCCAAATCCATAAAAAATTAGAAATTTTTAACAGGAGTCTTAAGTTAAGACTTGTAAACCCGCCCGCGTCCCATTTCGTAATAAGCCGACAAAATTCCCCAATAAAAAAAATTGGAGATTTTTTTTTTCTTTTTTCCGAAAATGTCCACGTAAATAGGCACTCAGTACGATATTTAACAACACCCTCACGGAAAGGACAGGGTTTTTTTTACATGTTGTTTATGATGTCACTCGTCTGTGGTGTTTTGCTAGCTTTTTTAATCAGGCCCTGTATGCAATAAGTGAATACCAAACATCAGTTATTATATGTATTTTCGTCTTTTCATTCAATAAATCCTAGTAGCTGGGCGACCAAGGTCTATTCTGGGGAAAATAGAGAATGCTCATTTACTAGTATAGGATAGTACATACTCATTCCATGCTGCCATGATAGTAGGTACTCACAAATTCCATGCTGCCATACCATTATTCTAAGGTAGCCATCTTGTTCTAAGCTTTGGGCGACCGAGCTCTGCTCGGGTGAAAATACGGAGAAAACGAATTTTCCCAGATATGAGACCTAGATAGATCGATTTATTGCCCCCGTAAACCCCTATATTGCAACTTTCATCGAAATCGTTAGAGCCGGTTTCGAGAACGTGTTTATAAATATAACAATGCCACCAATGGACCTGTGACCGCCCGTCTTTATTGATTTACTGTATCACCTGTACAATGTCTAATTCAACATGAAACCACTAACAAACATCCACGATGAGCTGTTTACTACCAAATGATAAGCTGCATCGTATTTATAGGAGCGGCTATAAAGGACAATGCCCTACATTTTCCTGTGACCTCTCGTGAAATGGTTTTTACAAGGACTGTTATACTGAAACGGTTAGTACTAGTTTACTGATAAACACAATACCTACAGAGGCAACAAAATAATTGTTTTATTTGCAGAATAAAATGTTTGAAATGATTTCATGTTGGATTTTCGAGATAGGATTAAAAACTAATATGAAAACTGCATGTTATTTATTTATGAAAACTTTATGCACAAGTAAAAAAATCCGCACAAAGGCAGTTTTAATGCCTGAGGCATTTTCTACCATTCAACCTTAGGGTGATGCAGAGAGCAATCATGGCAGGTGCAACATAACGGATTGATAACACGAGAATAACTATAAAATACAAGCATACATATAAACATAGTAAACTTTGTCAGGAGAAGTAACGATCGGTAGAGGAGAAATAACGATCAGTAGAGGAGAAAACGAATCCAGGAAATCAGCGCTGGGATGTTTCCTGTGTGTTGCTGTTATGATGGCTTGTGAAATTTTGGCTGGGTAACAGCTTCAGGTATCTTCTTACTACGATTAGTATGGCCATCACCATCAGATGCAAAGGTTTTCGAGTTAAGATGCGATACAAAATCATGGTAATCTTGATTCAGCAATATTTATACAGTTCCTTTTGCTATTCTGTACATGAAATAACCTCAGTCTGCCGTCTTTTTAAAACGCCATTAAGTACATAATTACCATCGCGGAATTCTGAAGAATCAGTTAGGAATTACCAAAATCCACGTTAGCAATGTCAAACTGGGAATGAAGCGAAATGAAGCTAAGTTCGTTTAGCTTTTCGCCGCGCCTTTTCATACCTCCGCTCCGTTCATAGCGTACACGGTGTGAACCGTATGAAAAGACGCAGAAGAAAGCTAAACGAAGTCTGCTTCGTTTCGTTTCATGCCAAATGTGTCCTGCGCTTAACTATCCAAGGAAAAGTCCCTCCTTACGTGGGTCCCTATTTACGTGACAGCTGTTTAATGCCAACATCAAACACAAAGCGTTAATGATATCGATTAACTACTGACTAGTAACTACGCACAATGCCAAACGTGACGAACGTGACGTTCGTAGACCCGTCGTGTTAAATAGGGCCTCCTGATCACGGTATCACGAGTGTCCGTGAACCATAACTGGTATGCTGGTATAGGTTTTATTGATACGCGCGGAGGAAAATGCTCGACCCGGCGACCCGAAGTGCGGGCGAAGGTCGGGCGGGTGTGTGTGGTGTGAGGCGTGAGCGGATAGCGGGTAAGGACTTACAGAAGCAGAAGAGTGAAGAATTTCTTTGAAGAGGTTGTAGTATGTCTGAAATATAGCTTACTAGTTGAGCTCCGAGTTTCACTCGGATAAGTCTCGATCTCGTGGGAATATCGGGATAAAAAGTATCCTATGTTAGGACATAGGTAATCCAGGTCATGGTCTACCCACGTAATCAATTTCATCCAAATCTGTTCAGCCATTTTAGCGTGAAAGCGTAACAAACAAACAAACTTACTTTCGCAATTATATTAGTTAGGATGTATTCCACGCATGTACGCTGTATTTAGCATTAAAATTAATTAAGCCACTAAGTGCGGATTTTACCAATGAAATTGAACGCATTCAGCATGTCTAAAACGCGTTCAATAGCTGTCAGTGTCAAAATTGTTATGTGTTATCAGCCCTTAGCTGCTATGCTACATAGGAAGTTCTTTAATCGTCCAAAACGAGACGTTGATTCCACGCGAAATACTTACGTTCTCTACTTTACATAAACTTATGTCGTGGATTTTATCCTACGCGAGCGGTCAAGGGACCGCTACTGTAAAACTTGCAGTAACTGTAATATCTATGATTGTATATTGTAGTCGAAAAACAACAACGAAACGTACTTTCGGCATACTATTGAAAAGCCTAGCCCTCGGACCCAGCGTAACTACAATAAAATCTACGCGGAAGACAATTATTATCATCAAAGTTCATATTTAATTACAAAACGTAACGTTTTTTTCGCTGTCGCTTCCACCATTGTGACCACAGTTTATCGTTCATCGCGAGGTATGACCACCAACGTCACAGATTTGCATGTTGACGTGTATTAATATTAACATAGTACTTTGTGTACTTGTAGCGAAACTGGGCTAGTGTTGATTGGATCAAAAGGTCACGGGTTCAAAGCCTGCATAGTTGAACTGTTGAACCACACCTAGAGCAAGTTACTATGTGTTAGTAAATTGCTAGGTATTGCTGCAATAGCTGGTAGTTTTAGTTTGTATTTATCTTAATCTTATTTCTAGGCAGGTTGGGTTAAGTTCAAAGTTGAAAATGGTAAGATTATTCGATGGCTAGCCATTTGAAGTAACGATTGATATTATGAGTCAACCATATCGTTTGCAGCTTTGGGTCAACTCAGTAATAAAATAATATAGGTAGAGAACTGAGAAAGATTCGGAAGATCTTTGCAGCCCCGGATCTAGGTGGGGCAAACCGGGGCACGAGCCCCGGGCGACAAATTCAAGTGTAGCAGACAAGTGCACCACCCACCACACCGCAACTTTGCAATAAATCAGACGCACAGCACATATCATTTTTATTTTTTACAACAGTTTTGGCGCCCCTGTTGGATTTGCGCATTATCGATCGATTAAATTTATTAGGATTAATTATGTAGCTGCCAAAATCATTTCGAGAAAATTTGAATTTCGCGTCCTACCTTAGAGCATACCCCATAAAGGATTGGCGGGGGGCGGTAGACGGCAGTTTTAGCCCCCGCTCAAACTCAAACTCAAAGCATTTATTTCAATTAAACCATTTACAGGCACTTTTGAATTGTCAAGGAATCGGTCAGTCAGAAATATGAAGCTAGTTGCCCATTCCAAAGCGTAGTAGGTAGGTACCTATGGAGAAGAACGGGCAAGAAACTCCACGGACACTCTTTTAAATAAATTGTTACAAAGTATTTGTTACATCATTCATGTTGAAATTAAACATGTGAGAACAATGTAGAAAGACGTGCACGTTAGAAGCGTCCGTAATAAAAATATAAAACAAAGAACAATTCAAAAATTTAAATCAGCCAAGGCAGCTAAGAGTTGACCTGTCCCAACTGACGGCGCCCGTTCACGAACATGACGCATGGATTAGCACCATTCAGCTCAACCATTTTGAAGGGAGCTAAATGATCCAACACACGCGCCACCATCAGCGAGACATCTGAGTGAGCATGACATACTCACAGCCGCCAGGGCACATTCAAGTCAATAAAATACGTATTACCCGGTAAATGTTAGCTCTTTAGTACATAGTACTCACACCTGTGCTCTGAAATTATATAATACAAAGGAAATTGATTTTATACAATGCAAAAATAGTCTTAAACTCTTCAGCAGCTCCAACAGTGTTTTCAAATGTTAATCAAATAGTTGTGGTTGTGGAGCAGGACCAGCATTGAGCCAAGCATTTTTATCAGCGATGTAATCCCCCAACTTATAATATGCCTGCCTGCATAGTGTGCGTTTTATACAAGATTTGAATTTCGTCTCATTCAGTTGAAGTATGTGGGGAGGAATTTTGTTATAACATTTTAAACAGTATCCCATGAAAGATGAGTCCACTTTAGCCAGTCTGAAACCTGGTTGAACTAATAAGTCCCTATTTCTTGTACTATAATTATGTCTATCACCTCTTTTACTAAAAAGATGTAAATTTTTTCTTACGTGCATGATGTTTTCATAGATATATTGACAAGGTACCGTCATGATGTTAATATCCTTAAACAGTTCCCTTAGAGAGTCACGCCTGCGGAGATAATATATGGCTCTAATCGCTCTTTTCTGCAGCATAAAAATAGACTCGATGTCTGCAGCCCGTCCCGCTTCAAACAAATTCTAGATCTGGGGCTGGATCTTTGGAGGCTTCCCTAAAGCCTAGACTGGAATATTTATACGGCACTAAGTTATTCACTACCTACATACCTATTCTTTGTCAGTATCATTATGTTTAGCAGTGGCACTGTGCTGATGATCGCTCCATCTAATTAATGTCACTTTTTAGAGCAGTGGTGGCCTCGGCTTTCGAGTTGTAGGTCGCGAGTTCGAACTCAGGCAGGCGCTTTACTTTATGTAAATAATTTCATTAAAACTGTTCTCAAAACGGTGAACGAAAACATCGTGAGAAAACCGGCATGTCTTAGAACCAAAAATTCAAAGACATGTGACATCTACCAACCCGCACTGGGCCCACGTGGTGGGTTACAGCCCACCCCCTCTCGAAGAGACGAAGCCTATGATCCAGCAGTAGGCACATTACGCTATATGCACTTCTAACTACACCCACAGTAACCGGTTTCCCTTCCATTATTTTCTGGGCACCTTTTTCTCCGTTTCATCAATACGCTAAGCCAATCGCTTATACCTCAATCATCACACACAACTGCGGATGCGCTTGCGATGCACCTCGCTATTATGTAACGCAGTAAAATATGTCAATGGTGATGCTAGTCGCGGCGTGTGTATGCGGCCTTAACCCGGTCGGGTCGTCTGTAGCGGCCATTACGACCGGCCCGACCCGTTTGATTTTATGCTTATATTTAATGTTGTAGTAAAGATTATATCTATAGTTTATAAGTACGGAGGATAGTCTGTCTGGGTGGTTGTTCGAAGATAAGGTTTTAAGGGCATAGTGATTGGTAATTGGTATGTGTTGATGGCTTCATTGGTATAGCAATGAAGCCATCAACCGTACCATATTCTTTTTATAACTTCATTAATTAGATATCCTGTCCTAGGTGTCCTGTTTTCTGCAAGTTACAGGCACTGATGGACGCAGCTGACGGCGCCAACTCGTAGCCAAATTATGTGCTCACTCAACTTTGATTTCCATCGACACTCTAGGAGAAGAGTTAATTAGATACCATATAGATAGGAAACAGTTGTTTTCATTGATGATAGCGTTAATAGTCATTGTTCCAGGTGAGATTTATAACTTCTTCTAAGTGTCTACGGTATCCTGTTTCATACTTTAGTACCTGAGCGATTCTGGTGAAAATAGAGAAGGCTCATTTCACAGTATAGGATAGTTCATACTAATTCCATGCTGCCACGATAGTAGGTACTTAAATAAATTTTCCCAGATATGACCCCCTATATTGCAACTTTCATCGAAATCGTTAGAGCCGTTTTCGAGAACGTGATTACAAATATATACCTATATATATAAAAAAAAAAAATAAAAAAAAAAAAAAAAAAATAATAATAAAATAATAAAAAAATAATAAAAATAATAAAAAATATAAAATAAATAAAAAAATAATAATAATAAATAATAATAATAATAATAAAGTAGACTTAAAAGATATATCACATGCACCAACCGCAAGGTCCAAAATACAAAATTTACCAACAACGAAAAAATATTTTACAGGAACCTTGCATCTAAAAACAGAGACACCACGAACCAAACTCTAGAGACACCTCCTCCCGAGGCATTACGAGAATTTTGGGCAAACATTTGGGAAAATCCAGCATACCATAATAATCACGCAGACTGGATTAATGAAGCAACACCACAAATCCCCGAAATGGAGTTTGAACTCATTCCAATAAACACATTTATAGACGTAATCAAATGCACACACAACTGGAAATCTCCAGGCTCAGACAATATTCACAACTACTGGTATAAGAAATTCACTAGCATCCACCCATTCATATATAATCACCTAAACACATTCATTCAATCACCACATTTGCTTCCAACATACTTAACACATGGAGTAACATACATGATACCTAAGGACGTGAATGACACTACAGACCCAGCCAAATATCGACCAATCACTTGCTTACAAACTCTTTATAAAGTCCTGACAGCCTGTGTAAGTGAAGTAGTATACAAACACCTAACTAAACATAACATTCTTGCAGAACAACAAAAAGGTTGTCGTAAAAATAGTCAAGGATGTAAGGAACAACTCACTATTGATGCAATTGCTATGAACAGTGCAGTAAAAAGCAAAAAAGATATTCATACCATGTTCATCGATTACCAAAAGGCCTATGATTCAGTACCGCACAGCTGGTTGTTGCACGTCCTAAATATCTATAATATCCACCCCACACTCAGATTGTTCTTAGAATCTACCATGCAAAATTGGCAAACTGTACTTAAAATAAATCAAGCCTCTACGACCTTGGCCACTGAACCAATCCACATAAAACGTGGAATTTTTCAAGGCGATGCTCTAAGCCCTTTATGGTTTTGCATGGCACTCAACCCACTCTCACACCTACTAGATAAAACTAACACAGGATTCATTTTGACAAACGATAACACACAATTCACCTTAACACACCTTATGTATATGGATGACATAAAGTTGTACGCAGCAGATAAAAAATCACTTTTCCATTTAGCAGACACCACACAAGAATTTTCTAACGATATAAGTATGCAATTCGGAGTAGACAAATGCAAAATTTTGTCAAATGTGAAAGGAAAAATACAAAACAACAGTTACACTCTCGGATCAGGTAAATCTATTGAGCCAATGGATGAACACAGTACTTACAAATATCTAGGTTTCAAACAATCTAGACAGATAGAACAAAAGATGACAAAAGAAGAACTGCTCAAAAAGTTTACACACCGCCTTAACCTAATCTTTAAAACCAACCTTAACTCCAGAAATACAATTAAAGCTGTCAACACATTCGCAATACCCATTCTTACATACTCTTTCGGAATTATACGATGGTCAAAAACCGATATCAGAAAACTGGAGCGTACTATCAATACACTCTTTACCAAACACAGGAAACACCACCCTAAATCATGCATACAGCGACTTACGCTACCACGCCAAGAAGGAGGAAGAGGATTAATTGACATACACAATTTGCACAACAAACAAATACTTTCACTCAGATCTTACTTCCATAACAAATCAGAACATTCATCACTACACAAACATGTAACAGACGCAGATAAAAAACTTACTCCACTCAACCTACAAAATAGAAACACTCAAATAAATGAAAATCTCATAAGCACACAACAAAAAATTGCAGCATGGTCTGCCAAAGCCCTTCACGGAAGACACCTAGCCTACCTGAGTCAGCCACACGTCGACAAAGCTAAGTCGAACGAATGGCTCAAACGAGGTGAGCTGTTTCCCGAGACTGAAGGGTTCATGCTGGCGATACAGGACCAAGTAATAGCGACTCGCAACTACAGAAAATACATTATAAAAGACCCTCGTCAGCCGACTGACTTATGCAGACATTGCAACACTGCCTCTGAGACCATACAACATATTACAGGAGCCTGCAAATCACTTGCACAGACTGACTATAAGCACCGACATGACCAAGTTGCTGCAATTATACACCAACATTTAGCATACAAATATAAATTAATAAGTGAGATGATACCGTACTATAAATATAAACCCGAAATTATACTAGAAACAAGGAATCAGAAAATCTATTGGGATCGGACGATAATAACAGACAAAACTATACACTTCAACAGACCAGATATAACCGTCCACGACAAAACTAATAAAGAAGTTTACCTTATAGATATAGCTATCCCTAACTCACACAACATTCAAACCACAATATCTGAAAAGCTGAGCAAATATCAAGACCTCGCCATAGAAATAAAAACCCAGTGGAAAGCACAAACCGTTCACATCGTCCCTATAGTACTCTCATCCACTGGTATAGTACCAAAATCTCTTACACAAAGCCTTAACACTCTACATATGCCCACCCATACCCTACACCTGATACAAAAAGCCACAATTCTCAACACCTGTCGGATCACCCGGAAGTTCCTTACTTCTTCCTCAATATCATCAACATTCTCTATTTAAATTCCTCCTTACACACTTGGTTCCGACCCGTGTGCAAGGTTTTGTACTCTCATTTATGAGAAGAAAATTAAAGAACTCAAAATAATAATAATAATAATAATAAAAGAATAATAAAAAATAAAAAAATCACTGGCAACACAAAAACGTCAACACGTCAGAAAAATAGTTCCCTGAATTTTCATAGTTTTATTCACGACGCAGTATTTTTTTTGTTATATCAGAACCCGAAAACAAGCTTAAAACCTTTAAATCAAAATAAAACATAAAAAATAACAAAATGCACCACATAAATAGACCTAATGAAAAAATATCATAACGGAGGTGAAGTGACAGATGTCACCTCCAATAAAAGCTATGAAAACGGAATGAAAACTAAATGTTGACGAGATCTGCTGCACGAGCACGCCCACCACCTCCGGACTCGTCGCTCAGCTCCGCCTCGCCGCCGCCGGTATCCAGCCCCATCGTGAGCGCTGTGACGACAACGGCCGCGGTAGTTGTGTCGAGCTCGAGTGACGAGTATTTTTCCCCGCCGACGTCGCCAACACCTGTACGTCGGCAGGGGAGAGGCCGGCCACCGAGAAGCTTGGGACTTAGGGGCCAACCGGCCTCGAGCCGGGTCCCCGCTGCCGGTGGTTGTGTGCAGCGCATGAGATGGACTCAGTCTATGAACGAGAACGTCATGCGCGCATATTACGGGTCTACAGAGGGAGGAACTAACCTCACTGCGTACCGTGTTAGGATGCTGTCTCTATTTCAGGAACTAGAGCCAACCGTCAACGTCTCGGCCCAACGACTGTCGGATCAGGTGCGTGTCATCCAACGCAATCATAGGTTGGACGATGCCGCACTTGATAGGCTGCGCTCAGAGGTACTGAGCAACCATATCGTATCAACTCCGGCACAAACCGCGGCACAAACGTCAAATACTGATGCAATACCGCCGCGGTTCAATCATGGTGTTGCAGAAGAGGATGATAGGGTTGACACAGTAAGTAGCCAGTGCAACGTCCGACTGAGGAGCGCACTGGAGGATGCGTTGCGCGAGTATAGGCACACCCCGACCGAACTTAGACCCCGACTTCCACGCTTACCCATGCACAAAAAAAATAGGGCGCTGGTGTGTGCCTTGGACTCGCAGCTTAAGAATTTCTTCGAGAGCAGCGAGGATCTCATTGATACACACTCGATCCTGTATTGTGCGGCTGTTGCGGCATGTCGTTTAGCTAACGTCAAGTTCCCAAACTGTGACGGAGCTACTCGACCAAAACCAGCCGTACCAGCCTGGCAGTGCAGGATCGAGCGACGTATTGATGGGACCAGGGTCCTCATTGGCAAACTATACTGCTTCAGGGAGGGCAATACACGACCACGAGTGATGCGCTTTGTAAGGCAGGCATTCTCGGGGACTGGAATCAGTCCTCAAGAATACATGTCCCGTGTTACAGAGCGCATCGACTTCCTGAAGCAGAAAGTTTGTGCATGGGCGAGCCGAATTCGACGGTATAAGCGGCGGGTTGACCGAT
The DNA here is from genome assembly GCA_916701695.1 of Agrochola macilenta. Lineage (NCBI taxonomy): Eukaryota > Metazoa > Arthropoda > Insecta > Lepidoptera > Noctuidae > Agrochola > Agrochola macilenta. Next base: position 16,864,846 of record OU753562.1, read on the forward strand.
ACACGCAGAATCGCATGTTCCAGAGCGATGAGAGGTGGGTATATAGAGCTTGGGAGCGGCCTGAACAAAATGTGACAGACGTGTGCCGCCCAGATGATGCCGCCACGAGTGCATTCTGGCGCAGCATATGGTCGGTACCCGTCTGTCACGCTGAGGCTGGCTGGATGCAGGATGTCGAGCGAGTGTGTGAAACTATACCAGAAATGGATAAGGTGCAAATCACGCCATTAGATATAGCCAGTGCAGCCCGTCCGTTACCGAACTGGAAATCACCGGGACCGGACGGACTGCACAACTTTTGGCTAAAATGGCTAATTAGTTCACACACTTGCCTGGCATCTCAATTCCAGTCATCCTTAGAGACTGGGTCGCTACCACAGTTCCTTACAACAGGCGTTACCCACCTGCTCCATAAGTCAGGTAGTCCCGCGGAACCCAAGAATTATAGACCGATCACATGTTTGTCGACAGTTTATAAACTTCTTACATCCATTTTGAGAGCGAAAATTAACACACACATTGACAATAACTCGGTTATGTCTGCCTCTCAAAATGGATGTAGGAATGGGTCCCGCGGAACTAAGGAGCTACTCCTCATCGACATGGCCATAAGCCAACAGGTTCGTCGATCCTGCAAGGATCTGTCGATATGCTGGATAGACTATAAGAAGGCCTACGACTCGGTGCCACATACATGGCTCATGAGGGTGCTGGAGTTGTACAAGATAAATGCAACTCTGCGCACCTTCCTGATGTCGTGTATGGGGCAATGGAGGACGGTCCTTCGCTACCCAGGATGTCGACAGATCCAGGGGAATGATGAGCCTGTATGGATTAAACGGGGAATATTTCAGGGCGACAGTTTGAGTCCACTTTGGTTCTGCTTAGCCCTGAATCCTCTAAGCACACTGCTAGAGGATTCAGGTCTAGGCTATCGGTTAAGGAGAGGTGGTCAGGTCATATCTCACCTCCTCTACATGGATGACTTGAAACTCTTTGCCCCCAACAAATTGCGACTGATGGAGCTACTGAAGGTAACTGAAACATTCAGTAGCGCCATCAGGATGGAATTTGGTGTGGACAAATGTGCAGTCATGCATGTAAAGCGAGGGGAGATTATGGAATCCGAGGGAACTCAACTCTCGGACTCCATACACCTTAGATCCCTCTCCTCAGCCGAAAGCTATAAATATTTGGGTATGTCGGAAGCGTTAGGCATCAACGTTGCTGACATGAAGCAATCGTTGAAGGAGCGCTTCTTTGGTCGCCTGAAGAAGGTTTTAATTAGCCTTCTTTCGGGCGGAAACAAGGTGCGCGCCTACAACGGTTGGGTCATGCCGGTTTTGATGTACTCTTTCGGCATACTCAAATGGACTCAGACCGAACTCGACGCCCTGGACAGAAGGGTCCGTACACTCCTGACCGCAAACCGGATGCATCACCCACGTTCATCGGTGATGAGACTGTACATCCCGCGGAAGTGCGGGGGTCGAGGCTTTTTAAACGCTAAGACCCTCCACAACCGCGAGGTATGCAGCCTCAGGGATTATTTTTTTAAAGCCGAAGTGGGTATGCACCGGGATGTGGTCGCAGTGGACAAGGGACTCACCCCGCTCTCCATGGCTAAAGAGAACTGGCGCAAACCTGTAATACTTACTACAGATGACCGCAAGGAGGTATGGCAGAGCAAGGAGCTTCACGGGCGCTACTATCGGGCTCTTCATGAGCCTGGTGTAGATTTCTTAGCGTCCGTATCCTGGCTACGTTTCGGTGACCTTTTCGGGGAAACTGAAGGTTTTGTCTGTGCAATTATGGACGAAGTTATCTTGACGAATAACTATCGGAGACATATTATGAAGGACGGGACGGTTGACGTGTGTCGGGCATGCCATCGTCCGGGTGAGTCCATCAGACATATTATCTCTGGTTGTTCGCGTCTAGCTAACGGCGAGTACTTACACAGGCATAACCAAGTGGCCAGGATTATTCACCAGCAACTTGCTTTGAAATATAAACTTGTTGACTCTGAGGTACCGTATTACAAGTATGTGCCCGACCCAGTTCTCGAAAATGACCATGTCACGTTGTACTGGGATCGGTCTATCATTACTGACAGGACTATTGTAGCCAATAAGCCTGATATAGTGGTGATAGACCGATTAGCGCGCCGCGCAATGATAGTCGATGTTACCATCCCGCATGACGGGAACCTCGTGAAAGCTGAGAAAGAGAAACAAATTAAATATCTCGACTTAGCACACGAGGTTGTCGACATGTGGGATGTGACCTCGGCTATCATTGTGCCGATTGTCGTAACGGCCAATGGCCTGATTGCGGAAAGCCTCGACCAACATCTCTCGAGGCTGTCGTTAGGCGGTTGGATCAAGGGCCTGATTCAGAAGGCAGTACTACTCGATACGGCTCGCATTGTGAGGAGGTTCCTGTCTCTGCAGCCCTAACCACCGGTAGCTTGGACCCTGCTCCCGACACCGGCGGACATCTATTTTTTATATTTTTAAATGTTTTTTTTTATATCGTTTTTTAAGAAATATTTAAAAATGTAAATAAATAAGAAGACAAAACAAATAAACGAAATAATAATAATAATAATAATATGCCCCCTAAACAACCACAGCCCCCTAAACAACCACACGTCCTGATTGACCATCTAATCACGTGGGGGGCGGACACACGAATGAGAAATTACTGGCGTGGCTAACGTGGCTCTGGAAACCCATTCAAAATGGAGACACGATCGAAAAGTAAACGTATAGGGCCGCTGCTCGGGGGCGATCGCCGGGGCGCACCTGGAGCTGACGCTGGGTGTCTCAGCATGCGAACCGTCAGCGGTGAGGAGTTGAACAGGCGGGCTCCCACCGACAAAGATGCTACAGCCGAAATCATTGACGATGGTGAAAGACTGACGGACAGGACAAACACCCCTGTAGAACCGTATAGTCCAAGCACAGTATCTTACACACCTTCTAGACCATCATCACCATCCATACCATCGTCACCCATACCACTATCACCTCTCATTACTAGTTTAAACTCAATTTCACCAACTCCGACCTTGAATGTTGCGCGGGAGGTTAGTTCCTTCTTACCCGCGTCCACCAAGGCTGGAAAAGCAAGAGTTCGCATGAGATGGAGCAAAGAAGTTAACCTATTTATCATGCGAACTTACTTTTATATCACTAAATTAGAGACCGACATGACCACTTACAGACAACAATTGCATGAACTTTTTACCCGACAATATCCTGAGATAACCGTTTCAGAACAAAGAATCTCAGATCAGCGAAGAGCTATAGTTAGAAATAAACTTTTATCTCAACAAATACTGGAACAATTAAAAGAAGAAACACGAATAAAATTACAAGAAGCAGAACATAATGCAGGCGCTAACGCTATCCCACTATCACAAAACATAACCGAAATTGCTGATCAATCGCACATCCAAGTAGAACCTTATACTCAATCTCAACCATACAATCAATCGCAAGCTTACACACAAACATCACACACATCCACACAAACTGAACCTATAACCCTAACTCTAGAAAATGATATTGAAACCTTAACCAGTGTTGATCAAAATCTGACAACAGATTTGTATATCCAAAAAATACATGACAAGTTCCGAACAACCCTAGCACAATACTCTGGGATGGACCCAACAGTTCGCCCAAAACTACCTAAACTTCGATATAGCCCTAATCTTTTCCGTTTAGTTAACCTATTTAATGAAAACATACTTAATCAATTTCTTTCCGATGACACACAACTTATTGATATACACACACTTATATATTGCACAGCGGTAGTCATATCTGAAGAACTTAACTTTAAAATCACGCAACACTCAGAAAACACAAGACCAAAACAGAAAATCAAACCAGCATGGCAACAGAGGTTAGAAAAAGATATAGAAAAATTAAGAGCAGATTGTAGTAGGCTTACACAATACATTAACAACAACAGGTCAAGTAAAGTAGTAAGGAGAGTAGAGGCTATATTTAGGAGCAGTTTCACGCACACAAGACACGAAAATAACAACAGAATACCTGAAGAGTTCTTAGATACCTTAAAACAAAAACTAGCACTTAAAGTTCATAGGCTCAGAAGATACAAAAAAGCACAACAGCGCAAAAATGATAATGCCATATTTGCCACTAATGAAAAAATGTTTTATAGAAACCTACACAAACCAGACACCGACACAAATAATGAGAATAACACAGACGCACCTGACCGACCTACAAAAGAGCAACTAGAAACATATTGGTCTAGCATTTGGGAAGAACAAGAACAACATAACGACAAAGCAACATGGATAACAGAAGAAGAAACAAAATGGAGGGCAATAGATGAAATGGAATTTGTGGAGATTACAGAGGCCGATATCACACACTTAACAGGCAGGTTACATAACTGGAAATCTCCTGGTATAGACAAAATACACAATTTTTGGTACAAAAAGTTAACTTCATTATACAAACCCATAGCAAAAAACTTAACAGAAATTATATTAGGACAACAATATATACCCGATTTTATTGCAACAGGTATAACATACATGCTGCCTAAAACTAAAAATTCACCACAGCCTTCCCAATATAGACCAATCACATGCCTACCCACGATATATAAAATATTAACATCAGCAATAACAATGAAAATTAACTCACACATTGAACACCACAACATAATGGCGGAGGAGCAGAAGGGATGCAGGCGGGGCCATATGGGATGCAAAGAGCAGTTAATTATAGATTCTACTATCCATAAACATGCCAGCACAAAGAATAGAAATCTTCATTGTACCTATATCGATTATAAAAAAGCTTTCGACAGTGTTCCACATTCCTGGTTGATACAAATACTAGAAATTTATAGGATAAACTCAAAAATAATAGATTTCTTACGAAACATAATACCACTGTGGAAAACAACACTTCAAATTAATTGCAATCACAATAATGTTACAACGCGACAAATATCTATCAAGAAGGGTATCTACCAAGGTGATTCACTGAGTCCCCTGTGGTTCTGTCTCGCACTAAACCCCCTGTCTCACCTCTTGCAGCGCTGTCGGGCCGGGTATTGTCTCAAACACACTACAGAACAAACAACAGTCTCACATCTCATTTACATGGACGATATAAAACTATATGCACAAACGGAAAAAGATATGAAGAAATTAGTAGAAGCTACAGCAGAGTTTAGTTTAGATATAAACATGCGATTTGGTCTGGATAAATGTAAAACACTTCATATCATACGAGGCAAGATACGACCCGGCAGCTATGTAGTAAATAACACCGACACCATAACAGCAATGGAACCAACCGACTTATACAAATATTTAGGGTACACGCAACTAAAGGGACTAGATCATGTTAGGATTAAAGAAACACTTACTACAGAGTATAAAAGGAGAGTTAACGCCATATGTAAAACTCAACTTTCGGGTAAAAATCTCATCAAGGCCTTAAATACATTCGCCATACCCATATTAACATACTCATTCGGAGTTATTAAATGGACAAAAACAGACACAGAACAATTAGAACGAACCACACGCACCACTCTTACAAAACATAACAACTTACACCCTAAATCTGCAATAGAAAGACTTACTATCAAAAGACAAAACGGAGGGAGAGGCCTAATAGACATCCAGCACCTTTGGCGGAAACAAGTCTGTCGACTAAAAACATTCTTTCACTCAAAGTCCCGCACTAGTAACATTCATAAAGCCATAGCTGAAAATGATTTCAACTACACACCACTTAATTTAAGTGAACAGCCAGATACTCCACAAATTACTGGCGATGACCCGCAGATACAAAAAATTGAGGACTGGAAGAAAAAGGTACTTCATGGTCGTCATCCTCATGACCTAGAACAATCCCATGTGAACACAGTAGCATCAAATAAATTTCTCAAAATAGGCAATTTATTCCCAGAAACTGAAGGTTTTATAATTGCAATACAGGACCAGATTATTAACACTAAAAACTATAGAAAATTTATTATCAAAGATCCTTCAGTAACAAATGATAAATGTCGCAAGTGTCACATCCAACCAGAAACAATTCAGCACATAACAGGAGCTTGCACAACTCTCACACAGACAGACTACACACACAGGCACAATCAGGTGGCAAATGTAATTCATCAAAAATTAGCAGTCAAATACACACTAATACAAGACACAAACACTCCGTACTACAATTACACACCACAAACTATCCTAGAAAATGACACACATAAATTATACTACGATCGCGCCATTCTCACCGACAGAACAATTCACTACAATAGACCAGATATAACCCTACAGGATAAAATAAATAAAGTTACTTACCTAATAGATATTGCCGTTCCCAACACACATAATATTCAGAAGACAATATCTGAAAAAATTTGTAAATACGCAGAACTCAAAGATGAAGTAATTAGAATTTGGCGACAGCAAAAAGTCTACGTGGTCCCTATAGTCCTCTCCACAACAGGCGTCATCCCAAATCATCTTCTCCACAGCCTTAAATTACTGAACCTAAACGAATCTCTCTATATAACCCTACAAAAAGCTGCAATTTTAAATACATGTCGAATCGTGAGAAAGTTCATGCAATTAGATGAAAACGAAATAGGTCCTCATCATAACACATTCTCAACATAACACACCACACGCTGCATTTACTTGGCTTCGGTCCGTAAATGTTGCAAAAACCAGCTAAAGAGCTGAGAAGAAAAAATACCACAAAAATAATAATATTATAATATTTTTAATATATAATATATATAAAATATTGCTCGTTTAATACTATAGGATTTGCCCTGTACGTATTCGCCATACGAACGGCGCATTTGACAATGTTCACCAGTTCTTCCATCTTTTTGCTTACCCTCTTTTTGATCATGAAACAAACATGATAAATGAGGCCATTTTTGCAATGAACTCTGATAACAGAATTCATTACAAAAATGACCTCATTTTTTTAATAAAAATCTCTGAAAGCGGCCTTATCAATCGTTTTAATGGGTAATGCTTCATTTATCAGTCACTATGAAGGTCGGTCGTGGTCACCTTTGAGGAAAACATTTACACCTACATTATTTGTGTTTATTTAATGATGATTAGCGTAAAATGACAAGTTTTTATAGAGTTTGTTCTGAGTGTTGACTCGGATTATGATCGCCGTTGTTTGAGTGTAATTAAGTTTTTTTCTCTTCTTCAGAATGCAAAGGCAATGGTCGCGAGGGTAACTGCTTGACAATCGTGGGTCTTGGACTTCATTCCCAGGTCAGGCAGTGTTATTGAGGCATTCTCAGCCGCAGTGTAGAGACGTGAGTCTGCGCTCGGTTAGTGGCTAAAAAGACGCGCCCATCTATTTAACTATAGCATATTAGATGGGACAATTTTGGTGAATTAACACCTCAGCCTATTCTTTCGAGGAATATCTATTGATTTATTTGGTTAGCCAACAATTGTTTACACAATACGTTAAAAAATATTTCCTTAATAGTATTAGTTACTTTTATAAGTGCAACGATTACTTACAGGATACCACAACATGCATCATTTATGGTTTGACGTAATATTACAAAGTCAAAAAGGATAACAATTCAAATTATTCAATATTTTTTGGTAATTCATGCGTAACAACAATAATAACAAAAAAATCATTCAAAATAATGAAAAAAAAAAAAAAAACAGATTGATAACATTTACATTTACAAATTAGGCTTTACGCAATGCAACAATTTTTTAACGCTTCTGTTGGAAGGGAGTCTAAACCCTGCAAATGCCGCGCCCACACTAAAGAAAACTTCTTCAACCGAGGAATGTTTCCATAAGGTGGTCATCAATAGGAAATAGCAACCGCACCTCGGCCCACCTCACGGTGCCTACCAACTCCATGTGAGGTCGAAGTTAAGCTGATGCTAAGGCTAGTCGGATAGAAGCGATTAATAACCGTCATGCGATTACTCGGCCATGACAGTTTTTTTGACATCATTCGAGGAGACATGCATTGAAATAAATAATGCATTTGTATCCTAATAGTATTTTCCAATTCTCACTGTGCATAGTTAAAGTATGCTATATTACAAATGCCCTAACTAACTAGTTAGCGTATACAGAAGGTATGCATGGCATAGCATATGCATGTATACCTTCCGTATACACTTACATAATATTACCACCCTAAAACTTTCCCGATACAGGCAATGGACGTATGCACATTGCAGACCATAAAGTAGGAGTTTTCCCACCATTCATCTTTGATTTCCTTTGTTATGTCATTGCTTTAACCATAACCTATGACCTAAAGCTAAGAAACCAGTCCGCAAGCCTCTTCGAATAACAACAATAAAACCAGTACTCACTATGCAAAGCCTCGCTTAGTGATTTTATCTGCTTACTGCTATTTACATAATTTTTCTGCAACAAATCCTACTAATTAACCTAAGTCACACGTCCATTTACTCATCAAACTTGTATGTAAAGTTAAATACAGCAATTATACACAAGCACGCGTCACCGGGCTACACACGGTGCGACAAGTCGTGCGGCAAATCTGTGCGACTGTCGCGACAAAGGGTTCAAGTACTAGGTGGGTTAGGCGATAGGTTGGCGCTGTTTACGAGCGACTCGTTACACGGACATGTTTATTCGGACGCCCACGAATTACCCCACGCGTGGCTCGTGCCGGGTTGAGGTGCAAGTTATAAGCGGCGTGTAAATGGGTGATGATAAGATGCCGTGAATTCGTGACGTGTTTTTGATAGCTTATTAGCGAGTTATTACTGTAATTTGTAAATTTTAAGATATTCTATTGTTTAGATATCTGCTTCACTTCGGTATATGAACTCTTTAAAGATTTTAATTTTCAGCAAGAAATAAAAATAACGAAATAAACGTCAAATGTATATATTATCTCATATATTATTATTTCCTGTATTTATTGTGAACTGAATTCATTCAATCATTTTCGCTGTCAGTACTTACAATAAATACAAATAAAGGTATCAACAAAAGTAAACAGCCCTAACTGCCCACTGTGACAAAAACATGAAAAACACAGTAAGATTTCTTATCTGCTCCACTATTTTACCATTCATAAAAGCCCAAACAATGCGCTCTATTGAGCCGTCATCACCCACGCAATCAAAAATCATCCAAGTGTCAAATTGCATAGACAATCTTATCTCGAACACTTGGACCACCATAGAGTCCGGTACACAAATACCATAAACAATGCTAATATAGTAATCTAAATTCATCCTAACACTACGAAGGTTTTCTTATTTATAAAGTTGACATAAAACCGTCTAAATACAACTTAATACTGGAAGGCTTTTGTGGAAGCTACGTGTGGGTCCGGCCTTAAAATGAGTGTGTATGTTGTCCCGATTGTGCGGGAACGTCGGGATCGATTTGAATGAAGTTTAGCATTGTGGATCGTGGGATTATGGTGTAAGCTGGGGAATATGTATGAGTATTATTGTTAAATTATGCTTAAAGGTTGTAGATATGTCAATATTTTGTATTGAAGTTATGCAAAGAGGGACACATCAGTGTCTTATATTGTTTTTACTAGCTTTCGCCCGCGGCTTCGCACGCGTGGATGTCAGAAATTATCCCACGGGAACTTACTACCGGAATAAAAGTACCCTATGTGTTAATCCAGGTTATAAACTATTTCTGTGCCAAATTTCATCCAAATCCGTTCAGCCGTTGTTGCGTGATTGAGTAACAAACATCCAAACACACAAACTTTCACATCAGGGCGGCAGGGACATCGACGCGAAGCCGGCTACCATGGATTCAGTACATGATTCTGAAACCCCCTGCGTTAAAATATTTTCACGGTTATTAAAAATATATCAGCTGTTTCATAGAAAATGTTCTACATACGCGGTCAAAATCTATGGAACAGAAGATTTTTTTTCAGTAACCGACGAAAAATTTAAAACAGCCATATTTTATAGGCAAGGAATCTATTTACATATTATATTTTTAATTTTATTAATACGAGTAATCGAAAACAACCATGAGTAACGGAAAAACAAATAAAATACAACAAAGGTCAATAACTATACTAAACAGCACAAGCTTATCAACATTTACCTAGAGTTTCTAATTAAAAACTCTATGCAATTTTCCACTTCGAGAAAAAAAAGCATTACTGAACCATCTCCAAGCATTTAACGCAGTTTGTTTCCTTTTGCTGAGATAAGCACGGAAAATAACTGGAATGCCTTCATTAAAAATAAAATTACACGAACGATTGAAATTGCTTACAAACACGGGCTGAAACGCCTAAAAAGAAACATAGCGATAAGAATTGAAAACAAAACATTTTTCAGGCAAGGAATTTTCAGCTTTAGTTCTCACATTTTAAAGTGTATATTTGGTTTCAGGTGTGAGGTAGTTAGGTCATTATGTTTCAGGTAAAGGTTAGTAAAGGGGTCATGTGATAAGCGTCAGTTACAAAGGTTATGTGGAAATTTGAAAACCAGGAAATGTTAAATGTGTTAATTAAATTAGTTATCGTGATGGAGTGTTTTTAGCATATTTTGATTATGAAGTCGTTGATAAGGCAAGTTTATAATATAGAGTATTTATGTGTGGGATATTTTAAATGTGATTGGTTTAGTTCCAACTGAACTTAATAATAGGTAATTATTGTAGGAGATGGACAACGGTCCCATACAAGCTTGGCCCAGGAATGAACACAAATGAAACAAAATGCATTACGAAGCTTTAATAGTGTTTCATAGCTCTATATATATATTTTTTTTTTTTTTTCGCCGTCAAGCTTTGTGAAGGGACATACGACCTGTCAAATTCTGTTTAGTAAACTTTATGGTATAGCATAACATAAAATTACGCCTGTAATACGTGAAGGGTTAGGCAGGGGTGTACTACAGTACACCCAAATTTCGCCTGCTATGTTTAAGTCCCATGTAATAGGGGGCGAGCCTATTGTCATCATTATGGGTATAGGTAAGTGCTTAACTATTTATAAAAAAAATATAAGTTTGTATTTTGTTCCACTGTAGTCCCGAACTCTTACAGAAAACCATACATTTAACTGATAAGAAAATATTTTGTGATGGCAAAGATATCCAGACAGCATTCAGACCTTATGTAAATACTCAAGATAAACGTCTAGATTTTTTATGTAAATACTGAAAGTACCTACTTCTTAGCACCGATATCGTATAGGTACTTTCCTCCTTGTCTTCTGCACTTGTAATGATAAATATATGGACACTATTTCACTTTTAAAGGGTACAACTTAATTTACGCAACCATCTGACCGAACACTGTCGCATAAGATACAGGCCTCCTAATTTGAGAGAAAGGGTTTATATTTTTTCATATAGATTTTGTAGCCTTTCAACGTTTGTACAAACAATTATGTATAAGTTTAGTATATCTAATATTATGTTTAACCTGTGTTTATGTATTATTATTGGATAAATAAACATTATTTATTTATTTATTTACTCTTGTACTCTGGTTCGCACGGTTTTTACGACTTGACAACATAGAGATTTCTTTATTTTATGTAAGTTTATTATAATGTGAGTGACTACATCAAAATTAATTTCGTAGTTTATAAGAAAAATGCGAGGCTAGAAGTCTACTTACTCATACAAAAAAACAAAACCATTACTCTCTCTTTTCAAGGACCCTTTTTAATTTTTAAAGTTCCGTACCCGAAGCGTGCCAAACGGAACCCTATTACTAAGCCTCTTCTGTCCGTCTGTTTGTCAGCGGGGTTTATCTCATGAACCCTAATAGGTAGACAGTTCAAATTTTTACCGATTGTGTTTTTCTATTGCCGCTACAACAACAAATAATAAAACCCCCATAAAAATAATTTTATTTAACATCATGACGACTATTTGTAATGGATTGACTATCAATGTATAATTTATATTTTTAAAGATACGACACTATATTATAATTTGCATGCTAACATAAGCTGAATATGGTGAAACCGTACCTGTATAACATCCTTGTAAACCCATATTATGCGAATAAACTTGATTGATTGATTGAAAAACGTGCTTTTTTCGGCGTTTTGTACTACGATACATATTGTACGGTGGACGATTCGCACTTGGCCGGTTTTTCTGTTTGTTTTAGCTAATTGATTCACATAACACCCACATCTTTTAATACACTCGAGTATTCCCCATTTTGCTCCCACAGTCGGGCAACGTTTCTTCGCATTTTCCCACGAATTTATCGCGATGACACGCAGTGACACACCATCCATCACTATCGTTTGACACTAAAATATTATTTGCACGTTTTCACGTCATGTCTCCAACGAAATCATAATAATATCTAGCTAATACAATATTTATAATGGCGTAATGATTTACTGAAAATTCAGTTTTGTTTGTATGACTGTTTTGTAAAACGGAAGAGCTCGTGGCTAAGTAATAACAGCCGCACGGGTCGATACATCAGAGGGGCAATTCCGTAATTTTTAAGAAAGTTCGCATTCGCATCTCATTCGCAATATGTCAAAAATACAATGTATTTACGAACATTTTTAACAAGTTTGACAGATTGCGACTTGAATGTGAAAGTTTTAAGCACGGGAATTGGCCTTCAGGTTAAGCTACGCTTGCCGTGGTGGGTCCGTGGATGGGAACTATCTTTACATACCGAGACTCCTCCGTGCCTCGGAAAACACGTTAAGCCATTGGTCCCGGCTTTCATTCGTCGATCTTTGACAGTCTTTACGGGTCTTCAGAAGCCCGAAATAGTCTTACAACTAGTCTTCTTACCAAGGGGTATCGTATTACCCAGTTACTGGGTTGTATAGGCAGTCGCTCCATGTAAAATACTGGTATTCAGCTGCATCCGGTTAGATTGGAAGCCGACCCCAACATACTTAGGAAAAGGCGAACGAAATTACAAACTACACTGCACGGCAGATTGATTGTTTTGTAAAACAGAATCTGTAGTAGGTATATTGTTGTGTTTTAGCGTAGGAGCCAATAGTTGATTAGGGCGAAAAACGTTTGATCGTAAAATCGAATTTACCCCCTTCCAACTTTGCACGGGTTTTACGGCTTGACCAAACATCGAGATTTCCTTACTAAAGTTGTTGTTGTTGTAAGTTTAATATTAATGTATTATACTCATAAACCTTCTGAAATCAATTCTTTAAATAATGGTGAAAACCATAATAAAATCCTTTGCAAAGTTTAGGAGAAAAACGCGGTCACATAGGTAGACACGAAAAGCGACTTTAATTTATATTAAAAATAAGTTACTAGCTAGTAATATAAGTAGAAACCTTTTTTATTCTCATATACTGTAACAAAATTACTTCTCTAACCCCTAAGAACAGAACATATACATGCTACTCGTCATGGTCATAAGAATACTTAAAAAACAATTAAAATAAAAACAAAAAACAAAGTATTTTCAATAAGAAACAATATATCTGTGCAATTAGTTTCGAAGAGGTCGTGCGGACAAACGTTGGCCTCCGCCAATGTCAATTATCACAATAGCCAAGTGTTTGACAAAAGAACACAGCCTGTATGTAAGCTGTATATATTGTTGGAAATATGTAGGGTATGCATATTAACGCAAATTTAAGGATTTTATTATGAAGTAAAAATTATAAAAAAACATGTTGTAGTTGCCACGTCGTCAGTGAAGTTAGGACAATCCTGTTGTGTTTTCAATGCACTGGTATACTTTCATCGTATTTTTTTGTAATTCTTATTATTTCGATTGTTTGTTTTGTGAATATCCAATAGAATGGTCAATAATGTAGCGACTACCTAGAAGCTCTATCAGAGTATTATACTGGGTGAATTGAACCATGAAATCAAAATAACTTGTCATTTGCTTTTAGGGCGTAGATCTTACAACAACTATTTTCCTAAGTTCTATTGTCAAATCGGTTGGTGACATCTACTTTTTTTCGTACATTATTTGTGTACTGGATGTATATTAACCGGAATTGAGCTACACGATTACTGACAAATGCGTGCACTGACTGAACAGATCCACTCCAATCTGTGTGGTTCTTTTCTCAAAAGACCATTTCAGACATTAATCTACATGGTCCTGTTAAGGCTTGACCAAGATTATGTCTGAACTTTAAAAGAGACTTTGACCCCTTTTTTTTTTTTTTTTTTGGGTGGGAAATCATCAAATGACTCCTCCTGCTCTGGGCGGAGCGAGAGGGATGTCAGACTTTTACTGACTAAAACCCACCCGTGTTCCTTCCGTTGCCTGTGTGCCGGGGCCGCGATATCCCTTTCGGAAAAACCCGCAACCCCAGCAGGCATTAGTCCTTACGGACCCCGTCAGTTGGTGCTGACATCTCTTTGAGGCGCGCGTGGAACACAACGCGCCGTCGACCCGGGCCTGGTCCATATCGGACGGCGAGCTGCCCATCGCTCACCGTCCGCAAGCCCGCGCCTATTGTGGCCGGAAGTCGGCTCGTGACTCCCGACGCCCGGGGCGTCTCCTGCGGCGACTAGGGGCGCGAGGGCGTGCAGCTTGCATCTCCCTCGCGCGCTCCGCCTCCTCCTTCGCGAGCATAACTGCTTCGCGGAAGGAGGTGACGGCCTCCCATGCACTCTCGCTCCGGACCATGGCCTGAACCAGGGCCGGACGCGAGACATCGCCGCTGCCGATCGCCTCCGTGAGGACACGGCGGTGCCCCGCCCAAGCCGGGCAGACCTCCACCGTATGCTCCACCGTGTCCTCCGGGCGATCCACACAATGGTGACACCCGGGCGAGACTTTGACCCCTGAGTTTGTTTCGCTATTTCTTCTCAGGGGTAGTCAGATAGGAAAATTCGACTCCATCTAGCTTTTTTTTTTAATGTGACGTGTAGAAGTGATTCCTATATCCTATTTCATTTGCATTTCAACCGAACCAAAGTAAATTCAGTCTGTTCTCATTATTTTTATTATTCTATATTCATCACCGCAACACTCGGAGAGCGCAATTAAGACAAATATTAACTTAGATGAGGTTCGTAGCCTTCGGCGCGAGAGCAAGGTCGGAGCACGTCGCCGTGTGTCACAACCATTGTATACCAGGTAGCCATAACTTTTGTTAGTAGGTATTTACGTCTCATGGCGAAAATGAGTGGGCTGAGACCTTTGTAGTTTTTGAAGGCAGGTAGATAAGAATTCTGCTTGTGTCACGTAATCATTTGTAAATAATACAGCTTTTAGTCAAAATAATAACAAATATTTTGAACCTAATGGAAATGTTAGGATGTTCTACTATCTGGAGACCTTATCCTTCTCTCCCACCTGTCCTTATCCTATGTTTTATTTTATTTACAAAGGCATGTAAAGTTTATGGGACTACAAATCTATTTAACGACAGACCCAGGAGAAGATGGCGAAACGAGCTTGACGCCTAAAGACAGGATTGGTCCTCACTAGCTCACGACAGAGAGCAGTGGAAAGGAGAAATGGAGGCCTTTACCCTGCAGTGGGAAACCACAGCCTAAAAATAAATAAAATTCAAACCTATAACAAAATTTATCATAGAGGTCCTAAATAAAATCATGCCATATTTAGGTTCGTCAATATAACTTTTAAAATTGGGAAACAAAAATAACAATAACATTGTCGGAACCGACCAAAACCAAGGTTTCCGTAATTTTTCCGGCTTATATTTTGATATAATTATATCACAAGACTATAAATTATATTTAAACAAGATCGGCCTTCGCTTATTACTGAACCGTATTTGGGGCAAATTTACACTATCGTGTCAACATCGCTTTGTAACTTACCTACCACATTTTGCGGAACTGAAGTCATTTAAAAACTTTTTATTTATTTAAATATATGTTAATAAATAAAACGTTTTTAAATACACATACATATATTTACATATACTTATGTAAATAAATAATATTAAATTAAATGACTTCAGTTCCGCAAAATGTGGTAGGTAAGTTACGAAGCGCGACGTTGACACGGTAATATAAATTTCTCAATTTATTTCGATTGTATTTTAAATACAAAATACAATCGAACACTAAAATATTTATATTATGTATAAGTACGAGTATACAACATGTAAAAAAAAGTCTGTCAGATTGGTGAGGGTGTTGTTAGGTATCGTACTGAGAGTCTATTCATGCGGTAATTTACAAAAAAAAAAAAAAAAACTGACATATTATCGGGTTAGTACATGGGGCGCGGGCGGCCGTCGTTTAGCGATGTCTAAAAGTCATAACTTCCTCTGTATCACTTTTGAAAATTTGGTAATTTTTAATGAATTTGGGGTAATTTTGAAACTACGAGTAAAAGTGTGAATTTTAAATAGCAATATAACTTTGTTATTTGTAATAATGATAAGATTTTTTATTACTTTTTGGGAATGTTATTGCAGTGCCTATGTGTCCCTTTCGGATCGGACAGGGTTTTTTTACACATTGTGGGTAAAAAAGAGCAAGAGCTCATTGGGCATCAAAAAAATCATCCACATCGCTGTCAGGGGGGAAAATGCCCAAAAGGCTTAAAAACGAAATTTTGAAAATATTCGTCAGGGGTTTAGTGGTTATAAAAACTTCTTATTCCTCGATTCAAATCTTGAAAGGCTTTAAAGGTTTTCTAGGTTTTCAAGAGATTTTTCATATTATGTACATCGGCCTCGTTAGCAACAGTTCTGGTTTACAATTCTTTTTAGCACACCATGAATTATTTTGTGTAGTTGAAGAATAAAAATAAAGTATGTAGCTGTGAGTATGTCATGCTCACTCAGATGTCTCGCTGATGGTGGCGCGTGTGTTGGATCATTTAGCTCCCTTCAACATGGTTGAGCTGAATGGTGCTAATCCATGCGTCATGTTCGTGAACGGGCGCCGTCAGTTGGGACTGGTCAACTCTTAGCTGCCTTGGCTGATTTAAATTTTTGAATTGTTCTTTGTTTTATATTTTTATTACGGACGCTTCTAACGTGCACGTCTTTCTACATTGTTCTCACATGTTTAATTTCAACATGAATGATGTAACAAATACTTTGTAACAATTTATTTAAAAGAGTGTCCGTGGAGTTTCTTGCCCGTTCTTCTCCATAGGTACCTACCTACTACGCTTTGGAATGGGCAACTAGCTTCATATTTCTGACTGACCGATTCCTTGACAATTCAAAAGTGCCTGTAAATGGTTTAATTGAAATAAATGCTTTGAGTTTGAGTTTGAGTATTTGCTATGCTATAATATTTCATGAAATGGTCGAAAGCATTTTCAGAATAGGATTTTATAAGGTACTAGCCGCTAGCAGTCGTCCACGTCATATGTTTATACATTATAGTGTATGTTACTCAGTAATAAATAGCATTCATTTGGTGATATCTAGTTTTTTTTTTTTTTTTTTTTCTAAAACTCAGCGCTGGTGCTCTGCCTCGCATGCCTCGCAGCATCATGCTGAGCGATGGCCGTTTTGCGTGGATGTGACGCATTTATTCCCCCAAATTGTTATTTTTTTGTTTTGTGTTCTTTATTTTAACCGCAAATATACGTATTTTCTTTCTTTCTTTCTAAAATCGGTTCAGTAGTTTTTGAGTTTATAAATCTTTCTTCTTAAGAATATTTGTTTTGGTTTTGTTTGTTGAGAAATAATTCTAGGAGTCTCATGTATCTGTTATTCAATGGCAATGGACATTGGCTGATGACCCTAATTAGCTGACTAATACCGGTCATTTAATGTTGCCACATTTTAACAAATTTCTCAATGATTTAATAGATAAACTTAAAACCAATTTTGACATTTATGTACCTAATTAACTTTTTAATTAAACATTTATTAGTTGATAATAAGCCCGGTCAGCGGATGTTACAACAGAATATTAGAGAATATTATGTTGATTCTTAGTCAGAATCGTTAGGCAGGAGTTTGTACAAATGTGAGTGTCAACCACATTGGCAGGGCAGCTCAAATTGACGGCGCACGAGTCACCTTAGTCATATGACATGTAAATGTTTGTTAGTTATTGAGGTCTTAAGTTTAAAGGTTGTTCGTCAAGTAGAAGTTAAGTATAGTTCCGTTATGATTTCTGTCGGAGTCTAAACTATTCTTGAGTTACGCAAGTGAAAAGTGTGATACGTTTTTGAACTGAAGAGTTTGTTTAAACGCGCAAATTTCTGGAACTACCCGTCGGAGTTCAAAAAATATTTTTATATTTGATATCCCAATTATTATTTTTTGTTTTTTTTATATTTTATATCACGCTAGGACCTAGGAGCTGAGCAAACAAAAAGTCTGAAGGAAGGCTAGGTGAAAACGAAGTACTTAAAAGCGTGGACGGGCGATACGATACGATGAGGTGGATCGGGAAAAAGAAATTTCAGGTCGCGGAAGTCTCGGGCAGAAGCTAGTATTTTATATAGTGTAGCATTATTTTTAGATACCTAGTATCTGAGTTGGCTGATACGTAATTAAACAAATTATTTGAAAATCCGGAAAAAGCAGGTGTGCTGAAGCGTTTTAATAAAATACTAATATTATAATTAAACAAACAATATGAATTTTTATTTATGTAGGTACACAAGTAAACAACCTTTGACCCCTTTGAGAATTACCACCATAACACTATCAAGTTCATACCTAATACGAACCTTCCTTAAATAGCTCGAGTAGGTAATTTAATTACACAGTGTTACCACAGCTTGACAAATCACTATACGTGACGTCAGTGTCATTGCTTGTCCTTTGCACACAAACATAGCTACAGACATGCAAATAACATGTCAGTGTGTGTGAGTGATTAAAAAACAAAAACATTATAACACAAATCACACATGAAAACAAAATCTATCGTTTTTAAATTCTACCTACTTAATTAAATGTCCGTGACGCTGTCTACATAATCAGTCGTTTCTATTATTGAGTAAGTATTAGGAGCTACATTTTTTTTTTAAAAAGGCTAGTATGGAGTATTTAAAATTCGGAACTGAAGTTTTAGCAAAATAACGCCCAGTAGCTGAGTACAAAACAACAAACAGGCTTCCCCCTTTGCTTAGAGAGATAAAACATAATTGTTTTACATAAAAATAAAAGAAACTTAAACAAAAACACAAGTGATTTTTTTTTTTTCGACTAATAAATTAACTAACTCCCTACAAAAACACCACAAGATCAAACAGCCACAATATATCACTATCATTTAGCCCACAACGATATTTTTCAATGTAATGCCTTTTTAAAGAACCATTAATAAATAAACTAAATGTACTGTCAAAAGGACACAAGGAATTATTAGTTCGATGGCTAAGGTTATAGGAGTCACAGAGGTCGTACGCGCGTACGCACCGCAAAAACGTTGGAAATCAGTGTAACGTAGGTGCTGCGCCATGTTGGACGACTGTTTTAGTTTTAAATTGGGACGCTTTTGACCTACATTATAGTGAAAAAAAAATGTGGGTCGAAATGTTGTTACCCCACTCTATTTAAGTAATTATAAAATATAGTCATATTGTATCGAATATAAACCTGCAAAAAAAAATTACTTATCTGAATATTCCTAAACGTAACCGATTTATTTACTCTTTAAGTACAGTCACGAGCGCTAATATATATCCACTTAGCAATATTCAACAGCGATTTTCTCGCGGAATATTGACTTCAACTTTGAAATTAGGCCTATTTCATATTAATATGGGTTCCAAAATACTATATTCGTAACAAGATAAAATAACAATCAACAAAGTAGGACCAAATCACTTTTAAAAGTTGCTAAGTGTATACATATTGGTGCTCGTGACTGTACTACTTATGTGTTATATAAATGAGATTTCTCACATTTTTATCAGAAAATATAAACCACAAAGTTATTACAGACAGATTATATATCAATAACCGTGCTTACTTCAACAAAAACTAGCGTTGTACTTTATATCAGAAATAAATCAATTATAATTATAATTTTCAATCAATTGGCGGGCATTAGTGCCAGTATCAATTTAGCCTCCATTCGGTTCACACGTGGCCACGTGGTGTATCATTATTTATGGCAGCTACCTCATAATTGTATATTTTATGTCTGTATGTATTTTTGCTGGTAACTCGAGAATTGGTAGCCCGTCTCGCATGCAATTTGTGCGAATTATACATAGGTTTATTTGTTTATATTTTTATTTATCGTTTACTGTTTTTAAGTTGTATTGTTTAATCACGATTCAAGATAATGTTTTTTTTTTTTTTGTAGGTATGTATTATTACGTACTTGCCTTTTTGTGTATGTTTATCATGATTAGAAGATAATTGAGCAACAAAATTACTTTTTACGGAACTTTTACTTTTTTTTATAGAAAGAAATTGCATATAAAAATAAAAGTATCCAACATTCATGCAAATACTAATAATTACATAAAACAGGCACATATTTGCAACTAAATAGAAAAATCGTGCAGCAATTTCACTTTCAAATCTTATGGTAGGTACAGAAATCGTGAAACAATTACCAATACACGAAATTTATTAGTACGTTTGACCCGCAGTGAGAGAGCAGGGTTACGTTGACAAGGTCAAGACACAAAGGTGTTGCTGTCATTTGTCAAGCTGTGCTCGCCGATAATTACCTGTCAGTGTTCACATGATGGCGAATTAATGGCTGTAATTAAATGAGGAGACATAAGTTAATGAGGTTAGGTTACTACTGGCTTTCTCTTTATTCATATCTGATTTATAAAAGAAAATAACAACGTGGTAAATTAAAAATATATAAAATTTCTCGAGATTTTTCAATAGTAGGTAGAAAACTAGTGTTGAAGCCATTCAATCAATCTGCCTAGCCTTTTCCCAACTACGTTGGAGTTGGCTTCCAGTCTAACCGGATGCAGCTGAATACCAGTATTTTTGAAGCCATTCATGAAACGTTATTTAACGGTTATAATTTGCGCTACTAAACCATTTTAATCATTATTTATAAATCAATTACATTATCTTTATATTATACGTTGACCGTTTAGAGAAATAAATAACCTACGCCGCGACTTGAAACAAAAATAAAATTAATTCGTTTTTATTTTATTTCTGTAGTTACACTTCACCTCGGCATCAAGTGTGTGAACTGTGAGTGACATAGATTTTCCGTCAATTAATTATTTCTTGAGCAATTTACTAGAGTGACATTAATAATATCATTTTATATTGTAATAAATAACGTTACTCTACATTTTAGAACCGATTAAAAGCTTGTAACAAAAAATATACAAAAAAGGTAAAAATAAAGAGATAAAAACCGGCCAAGTGCGAATCGGACTCGCATACGAAGGGTTCCGTACCACCGTACAATATAAAACAATTAATTTTTTCATACTTCAGTAAAAAGAACAGATTTCTGGTATATTTTTATTATTTGATGTTAGAGCGGCAATAAAAATAAACAATCTGTGAAAATTTTAACTGTCTCCCTATTACGGTTCATGAGACACATCCCGCTGACAGACAGACGAATGGCCGGACGGACAACGGAGGCTTAGTAATAGGGTTCTGTTTGGCACATTAATCTTATATTTTGAATTGTTTTGATTATTTTTGTACATTGTTCTCACATATAGAAGCAACAAGAATGTATGTACCCAGGATTTTGTAATTTTCTATATTTAAAAGAGTGTCCTTGGAGTTTCTTGCCCGTTCTTCTCCATAAAGATTCTACGTTTTGGAATGGGCAACTAGCTTCAACTTTCTGACTAACTGACGCGACTATTTGACAATTCAAAAGTGCCTGTAAATGGTTTAATTGAAATAAATGCTTTGAGTTTGAGTTTGCACCCTTCGGGTACGGAAAAATAGAAAAATATGAGAAATCATAACATTTTTAGCTGTAAGTAGGTACAAAGTTGGCTAGAGTATAAGTAATTAGGTACCTATCTGTACTCCATGTGAGCATTAGTAGATTTCTGCATACCACGAAATAAAAGAGCGTGAACGAGATACATTGACTGCCCAATAAATTATTTTACAATGTTTCTTTCAGTAAATTCTTTTTGCGTCTTGTTGCGTAATGTAAATTATTTTGCATACTATTATTTATTTTGCATTATATATAGAATATTTTTTTTCTAACTGAACGGACAGCAGTGCTGCTGGGGAGTTTGTTGCGCCACTTCTTCCTAGCTAAAGCACTAGGAAGTGGTGAAGGGTGGGCGTATTGGGGGACTGTCTTATGCAATTTTGACGTTCGAAAAGTGCTGATTCTCTGCCTAGTTTGAATGATGGCTTTTGAATCAGAATTCAGAATAATCAGTAAAACACTGGATCTCTCAGTCTATGGTGTTGGGATCATAATGATATCAGTGATTGGTCATGAGATCCTTCTACCCGGGATACAGTAGGTATATTCTTGGAAAACCTCAAGCAATTAGATCTATGGGACCATTGCTTGTAACTAATATTGGTGAATTATTGTTGGTGTATATAATGCCGCCCATAGGCATATGACCACCGGTATTTTTCTGAATATTCATGAAGAATTATATAAAATTAACTTTAAAAGCTATCTTTAATTTAATTTTTAAAATTTTTCTTATAAGTTTTTTTTTCATAATCCCCCTGTGATTTTATAAATAAATACTGATATTTTTCAAGTTATCTATCCCTTATGTTGCACCTGCCAGGTTTTGTCTCTGCACCACCCTAAGGTTGACTGGTAGAAAATGTCTCGGGCATTAAGTCCGCCTTTGTACAGTATTTTTTACTTGTGCATGAAGTTAAAGTTTAAAGTAATAAATAAATATTTTTTGATATAAAAATGTTAGTTAATCCGATAAAAAAACTAATAAAGAAATAATAAACAGAATCCAAGTCGAAGCAATAACATCGGAGACATGGCAAACGCTACTCAAAAAATAAAAAAAATAATAACATAAAAAGTATTAAAGATCCCCCTTTTAAAGTTAACTTTCATGAGTTGGTGAATATTCATGAAAATTTCAGGTAACATGCCCATGGGCGACATTGTATATGTTACGTCTTCATTGCTTTCTGTACTTAGGCGACCTTTACCTAGGGTTGCATCAACTGCCCTGAAAAATTATAAAATGATCGAAAACAAAAAAAGAATACTGATCGTAAACTCCATAGTTTTCAGCTGCATTAAGTACTGAAGTATCTTTTTTATAAGATGCCATTTGTTGTTCTAACAGTTTTCTTTGAAAGTTTCTCTACTAAGTTTCTAAGATCTTACTTAACCCTTCCGGTAGTACCAACATGTCTACCATTTAACTTTAATGTCGTTTTCCTCTTTTATTACCTCAAGTTATCAGCTGTGAATAATCAGTAGAAGTTGTACCTATTACCAATGAATCCATTCCACCAGCCCGACTAACGATCAATTTGATTCTAATTCGTTACCCACTAATTTATCACTTGCACTAAAACTTAGGCAAGGTTTTACCTAATTAAGATTTGCAGAATTACCTATGTGATAAGTGATCGGTTAGTTTTAGTGGTACTTTAGATTTTATGCTTGTAAATAGTATGTTTTCACTGTGCATCGAAACTTTCAGGGGTAATGAATGATGTGTGATGATTTGATGAGTTTTTGAAAATAGGATTACGGTTTCTATTCTGTCAAAATTAAATTCATACTAGAAAATAAACGGGTCAGTGACAGCTCGACCCGAGTCAACTCAACCAGTATAATAATACCAGATACTACATCGCCAAAACGCTTAAAAAGTTGTCTACCGTCGGCATGAAAAGTCATGACCTCTAATAATGAAGATTTCTTAAATTTACCTATTGATAGTATTCGAGCATATCATTATTCTCTTGCCCTTGTCCCAATTAATTTGTTGTTGGTAGAACATGTCTTTTTCATTCATACTTCTCTATTAGTCGTCGGCTCGGTAGTCACCGCCTTTCCCCCCGACCCTTGCTCGACGATGCGCCAGCCCGCGTCGAAGCTGAGCCCGTAATCTTAAATTCCCCGAATAATAATAATCTATGTTTGATCCAGCCTGTCCCATCTTGCTGTCCTCCCCCCAGCGACGCCCTAAGCCGAGGTCCGTACCCCACAGGGGGTGCCCTTAGCGAGCGTTCGCCTAGTTTTAATTAGAATAGTTTATGCCCCTGGCTGGAGGCTTTAAGTGTAGAAGCTTAAGGCAGCCACAGGAAAGTCCGGTTAAGCAGCTACGACCTCCTCAGAGGTTAACTGCGAGATGCCATATATAAAAAAAAATTATTAAAAAAATCACCGCCTTTCTATCCATATCATCTTTCAGACAGTCCATCCATCGTTTCTTTGGTCTTCCCATAATCTTATAACCGTCCAGATTCATACTCAAAACTTTCCTCACGACATTTTTTCAAAATAACGGAGCATACTAAACACTATATCAATACAATTCCAGGAACACGGTCCATATGTCACCCATGTAATGTTTTATCACGTGGCAACTCGCAAAATATGTCATAGCACTCAAAAACTACCTAGTGCTACGAGAATCTTTTGGCCCTCGAATGACATTGACAGGGGGGCGCTGTTGGTAAACATTTGAGAATCTGGATTGAAAAAACAAAATGGCGGCATTAGTTTAGATTTTTGCCACGCGACAAAAGGGCCTTGTACAGTTTCACCCGTTTTGTGTCAACCCTATGAAAATAGCATTTGTGCAGCAGCTCACTTTCTCTGATGTAAACGGTATTTCACTAATGCGATCGTTTCTGGCGGCAGTTCCATTATCAGCACTTTGTAGGCGGATCTATGATTATAGTGTAGAGCTTACACTGACAGGGTGAATGCTGCTACTTGTAGAGATATCCCTTTAAAACTGCAGTCATATAAATAATAAAGTGCATTGTTCTTTAGGCCAATGCACTTTATTATTTATAAGTGCAGTGAAAATTAACAGCGCTTATAAATAAGTCTATCAGTTGGATAGCCTCTAGCAGGAACGTCCTGGAACTGACTGAATGGATACGTACTAGCTAAGCTTTGGACAACGGTAAGAGTTCTTATTTATAATTATTTAACACAGTGATGAATGCAATGTTTTCATTTTCCTTTTAATGTCCATCTCAGCTAAGATCGCATTGCCTTATTTTTCAGTTTTACAAATAGGGTTTATTAATACACGTTGCTTAAAAACAGGAGACGTCTAAACCTCAAAAAGTGTATAGTAAAACTGACGTAAATCATTACTCAACTTTGAGCAACGTTTAAAAATAAACCCCTCAAAGCCTTCTACTTGATTTTCTTTTCCAAACGTCCTTCCTGTTTCAATTTTCATGTACTACAGCTAAATTAATATTCTAATGAATATACTAACATAGCTGACAAGTCAATCAACACCAGGTGACTGCCCTTTCACCGGTGACATGCACCAAGCCTAATATCCGTTAAGGTCACACCACACGATATTCGTTCTATTTGTTAACCAGCGCACGCGCACACCGCTTGTGGAATGTTACGTTTTCTCTGCGTAAGCGCGCATTATGCGCAAAGATAAATGTTGCTAATGTCGAATTGTTGTGGGTTTAGAATTGGAGGTAGATATAGCTGTAAATTTGCATACAAATAATCCTACAAAGCAATACTTTGCATCCTCATCGTATATTTAATCCGCGTGGGAGAAGAATCTGTAACACGACGTACAGAAGCTAATCGCTGAGCCACTGCGACATTTTCTGATACCCTTGCAATGCTTCAGAATAGAAGGAGGAAAACGTTTAGGAATAGACACTGATATAGAAGACGATCTTGAAGAACGAAGCAAGAAATATAAATAAATTATCACTTACTAGCTGCGCCCCGCCCCCGGCTTCTCCCGCATATGTCTCGATCCTATGACAATATCAGGATAAAAAGTATGTAATGTTCTTACTCAGATCATGGTCTATCCATGTGCCAAATTTCATCCAAAACCGTTCAGCCGTTTCAGCGTGAAAGCGTAACAAAATAAAAACAAACAAACTTTCGCATTTATAATATTAGCTATGATAGTTAGGATGTTTACTCAAAGCATCACGTAAGATTAAGTATCAAATATGGTAATAGGTCGTAATTATAGAATCTATTGAACGTAGGTTAGAAGCCATAGGTCGTAGACACCTTGTCACATACTTATTACGAGAATTATTCTCTGTGTGTTTATAATTAATAATGTCCATAAAATTAATGAAGGTAATTCGTATAAAAACAACAAGGAGGTGTGATCAGCAGTCCCATAAGTCTCTTCCTCGGTAGCTATACCTACTTCTATACTTAATAATACATAGAGGTCAAATTTGTTTGTATGTATGTAGCGGGTAATCTCCGAAACTACCAGTCGGATTTAAAAAATATTTGGACATTGGATAGGCCCAATTCTTGAGGAAGGTTATAGGCTCTCGGACGAATTCGCAAGCAGAAGCTAGTTGGTAATATGTCGGCAATCTATTAAGGGGATGTAGGAGAGGTCATTTGCAACCAAATGACCCCTTATGACTCGTTAATATTTTAAAATTAATGAAATATAAAATGTAATTTGACATTTTATATTTTTAAATTAATGAAAAAGAAATATAAAATGTAATTTGATACTTTATATTTTAAAAATAATGAAATATAAAATGTCAAATTACTCGAAAATGGTTGACATTTGCATTGGAGCCATAAGTCATTACCAATAACCCTGTAGCTAACTTGTGAGTTTGCACGTTACAGGTGAACAGTTTCGTTTAAGCAGGTTTGCACCATCGTCGACCTTATCATCGCAAAAGGTGAGATAGGGATCAAACGCAAACCCATGTAATATGAAAAGTAATGCCCAAATGTAAAAAGTCGAAAGAAGACTACTGCAGTTATTTTAGAAGACTTGTATAATTAATTAATTAATCATCACCGTCATTGTCATTAAAACTATTGCCAGATGTTGTTTCTTCCATCACCATTAGCATTCCTTCAGCATTATCAAAGTCAAAGTAGGTATGTATTTTCAAATCAGCTTAAATTATCTTGATGCCTCGTGATGCATTCTCAGCTGCAATGTAGGTATCTCTTGCACAATATATGACACCTTTTATCCTAAAAAATCAGCAAGATAAGCATCGAAATAAACATCGTTTCGATATTTTCATGCATACATACAAGAATTATCTAAGAAACTCGTTTTGTTTTGATACGTACAGATGTCAAATATGCAATAAAACATATTTTATGTGTCCTGCATGTAATGGTTTCCGCCATGCAAATTACGTTTTAAACAAATTCATTAGCAATACGAAATATATCGTTGCCAAACATATTATTAGTATCGATGATCATAATCGATTTAAATTAATCGATCATAATAACTTACTAAATGAATCGATTAAAAATGTGTAAGATTATGATCTTAATTTGACACTAAGGTTTAAAATTGAGGTCAAGTTTGTAGGATGAGTTGTATACATATAGATGTGCAATAAAAAACATATTTTATTCTAGTTAATCATTAATTTATTATAGCACAAAAAAAAGTTTTTTTTTAAATTCCACATAATTAGGGCTTAAATATAGACTTATTCCTGAAAGAAGACTAGTATGTAATTTTTTACATAACGCGAAACAAAAGAAACGAAAAAAATCCATCCGCCGTTTAGGCTCCAGAGCGTGCCAAAGAAATAGAAATACATACATGCATACATACATACTCTCGAAAAACGTTACCCTCCTTCTGGGTTAGTCGGGTAATAACAAGTGCTAGAACCTCATTGAATCCTCATTGAATTCCCTTTTCAAATCATCAAGGGCTATCACGCCGTAATCAAGAGCTGCAACTGGTGCAACGCACTCTATGTCCACGTCCGCATCCAGGTGACACGACTAGTCGCTTCGTTACCGACCAATCGCGATTAAACGTCAATTAGACCCATTGTCGCACGATCCCCTCATAAATAACCTAACAGTCAATCCGCTGCAATCCGGTTCAATCTAGTTCAATCTAGTTGAGTTTGCTCGCGTTAACGACTTCGTATCCGACACCGCTGACACCCGGCGTCCTTAAGCGACGAACTGCTGTCTCATTTACTTCGTGAACGAAAAATAAATTGAGCTATGACTAAATTAAAGTATATTGTTATTGGGTGGAATGCGGCGGCCTTTACAGGAGTGCCCCAGTTGATGGATTGTTTGAAATGGCGGAATAGATTTTGTGTTGTGCCTGGTTTCCATGTCCATGGTTATCATTGTTAGGAAGGTACGGCTAATCTTGAATAACAAGGTAAATTATTTGGCTCAACATCGTGGTTTACCTGTAAACAGGGTTTTTTTAATCAAAACTTCGGATATCCATGAGCAAATAGGTACCTACTGCACCACGCAATGCAGACAAGATGTAGGAGGAAAAAAAATTGACATAGATACCTAATATTATCGAAAGTCATATTTATATAAATAAAAACAGCTATTTACATTCTATTATATATTTACATTTACACTCTAATCCTTCAGGGAATACCGGTTTGACATTACGTTAAGTTAAAATTTGATACATTTTGTACCAATTTTATTTATATAAGATTTCATTATTATTTGAATTCTGAGTCTCCTATCAAACGTTGTCCATAAAATCTTTATATATTTTTCCAATAAAAACTTTACACCATCGTTGTACGTTTTGTAGAATACTAAAATTTTAGGCAAAATAAGATCGTCGTAAACATTATGGGCTATAAAATCTAAGCGAAATGAACGAACAAAATTATTTCATTGAGAAAAACCCCAAAAAATATGAAGGTTTAAAGGTTGATTTGATTATAGAATTTAGTTTAAAGCCTATAAATTCACCGTAAAAGTTTAATAGTTAGAAAAAGAATTTGGTTCTAAAGCCATTTATGTCATAAACTTAATAAAAATTACTGTATAAACAGCCTGCCTCCAGCAAGGATGCCTAAAAACATAATCTAACACCTACGTATAGGTTTTATAAAGATTATATAGATCATACCTAGTAATGGCAAAATGTCAAATTCTATATTCTGTTTTCCTTTTGTAGGGTTCGTCTATTGCCAAGCACGATTTTTCCAGTAACCGTTTTTCATGTACTTAGAGACTCAAAACACAAGAAAAGCGTGCGCGGCTCTCGCTCTCGCTCCGCGCGTTTGCTGACATCCTTATGATATGTACAAGGAATTATAATATAAACAAGCCAGCGGTACTCCCGTCCCGACCCGCGCCCGACACGCACCAGCTTTGCGTGTGTTTTGAGCTTAAATCATCTTCAAATCTATCTATCTATCATACACACAAACTCACGTCAAACATACGGAAGAAGAAAACAGCTAAATAAATAATCTCGGCCAAATATTATCCTACTAAATATCGTCACGAATACAACAATGAAAAGACAATCTAAAAGCCTATATCAACGAAGACAGTATAAGAGAAACTATGTTTAGTTCAATGACCGTACGCAGTTTTGTGCAATGCGAGCAAAAGTTGCTTAGGTATTCTGGTCAGTTGCGCTTGCGTCGGTGACATGGCGACCTCGATCTGACCTGCTAGGTAAACGACCGACTATATAGAGCATTATCGCAATAAGGACATTCTTGACGTAGTTGATTTGGAGGTTCGGACTACTGTCACGCTTTTTAATTTTGTTGATAAACTAAATTGACTAAGTTGTAGTGTTGACGCTTGAGTTTTTGTTTCGTGTCATGTATGTAAAGGAACTACGGTAGTGTCAGGTTTTGAATAATTAGTATGATATACAGGGTTATTGGACATATGTCGGCAATCCATTAAGGGGATGTAGGCATTTGCAACCAAATGACCCCCCATTTGTATAGGGTCCCTATGCAAATGTCAAAAAAAAACAAGTAATTTGACATTTTATTTTAATATATAAAATGTCAAATTACTCGAAAATTATTATAATTGTAGTTAATAATACCTAACTCATTTGAGTTAGTATGATTCATATTTGGAGTTTGTTTGAACTTTTTCAATATCTGTCTACCCTGCGTATCATATAATAATCTAACCAAAAACGTCGTCGTTATAAAACTCGTAATGACCCTTCTTTAAAGCTATCCTATAAGTCCAGGTTTGACAGCAGATATTTATGATCTGTTAAGATGATGAACAGCGTTATAAACTCGTTTTCATAATTTTTCTTCTGCAATCTTGAAGAGTGTGATTTTACCCGTCATTCTATACGGTTAGGTAAGTAAAGGTTTCGTAGAGAAAGTTGTTCAGTAAGACGGCTGAAACCACCCCTTCTTTTTGTTTTCATGTGGTTAGTGGCTAACCTGGTGTCAGAGTTTTAAATGGGCCCCTGACTTGGCTTCACATGCCGTCGAGATATATCTCTCAGGCATGCGGCGTTTACTCGCGATGTTTTTCTTCACTGTTTTTTGAAGCAAGTGATAATTATACAATACGCGCAGGAATCCTTATTATTATTTTATTCTACTTTTTTACTACCTGACTTTACTTATGTAATCTGACTAAATATGACTACAGGTGTGTTATTATTGTGTGTTATTGTGTATTGTTTATTACTATTAAATTGGACATCATTACGACTTCTAGATAATTATGTAATAGTTATTTTTATTTTTTTTTTTATTCCTGAAATGTATTGTGTTAGTCAAAACTTATCAAGTTTTGACTTAATATATTAATTCAATGTTTATTAACTTAACAGCAAACCGACATTATGCTTTGCAGTGCCCTGACGGGTTTCATGTACAAAAACCGACACTAATAAATATTGTTAATGTGTGATGTGCATGAGAGCAAATAAATAAATAAAAAGTCAGAGGTGCCTTGGGATGCAGTCAGACGGTCACACCACTAGGCTATCACGCCTTAAAGATTGCAAATGACTGAATCAACAGCCTGTACTTTAGTAATTTAATGTATTTAGTATCATTACCCTTAAGTTTCATAACAGCTGTTAAATTTTACAAGTAGCACACAAATCTTATGAAGAAATAAACCATTGGTAATCGGATTTTCTATTAAAATTGTTCAAATGTTTAGACGGTATAAGTTTTATGATTAAGACATAAAACGTGAAGATTCTGAGTTAACAACTTTATTATTTGTATCGTAAAAAAACAGAACAGATAAGATATTCTGACGGCTTCATAGTGTCCGTTACTGACGAAAATTTAAGAAACTGTCTTTATTTGACGCTAACGAAAGAAGATAGACCAATGCCTGCTGGGGTTGCGGGTTTATCTGAAAGGGATATCGCGGCCCTGGCACGCAGGCAACGGAAGGAACACGGGTGGGTTTTAGTCAGTAAAAGTCTAGCACACCCTCTCGCTCCGCCCAGAGCGGGAGAAGTCATTTGATGATTTACAACCCTCAAAAAAAAAAAAAAACAAAAAAAAAATTGTATTGTAAATACAATTGTAGGTATTTAACTGTTTGTTTGTAACCGATGAATGAAATGATATGATAACGCGATGAATGACAAGAGAATATACATTTGTGCTGAACCCAAGTAACGTGGGACAAGAGCCGGTCTTAAACTGGTGATATAAAGTTCTGTCAGAATACAGTGGCAAGGTAGACAGGCAAACAACATAAGAACCAATAACAGCTTTTGAGAAGCAAACCAAAAGAAAATAAAAATATCCCACGTAGATACCCCATAAATACACGTTTCCAAATGCTCCATGAACTCAAACAAACACAGTTTAAAGCCAACAATGAAACAAACGATACACGGTTTCTAGTTTTACAAAATCGCAACGATACAAACGATTACCTTCACAAAACGCTGCAGCCAATTCTCTTAGTCCATCTAACATAACTGTCGCGGTCTGAAGCCGGTGACATGAGCCATGAGGCATGTGTGGATAATTGCGAGCTATTACTGCCTGACAATAGAATTGGGCGGGCTACAACCAACTCCCCATGAAATTGCGTTCTTTTTTAAATACTTTCTACGGCGCACGCGACGTTTGTGGACTTGGCGAAGGTCTTGATAAAAAAAATGTTACTGGTAATAAAGTGTAGGAACAAGATGCTAAAGATCCGAAATGATGATGATGAAGATGAGAAAGATAAGGAGAAAAGGATAAAGAAATCACAAGATTACAATCATTATAACCATATTGCATCACCAAAATATGGAAATTAATTTTAGTCACAATAAATCTTCGTGAGGCCTTAATAATTAGTGCTTGACTTGGGTAATCTGAATTGATAATGAAGATAATCACTAAGTTAATCAGAATAGAAAATATTATTCATCGCTTGTACTCTGTACTCTATTATGTATTTAGTCAATGCTTACGTCACAGTAATTATCGGCAACAACTCGTGAACTTTTAAGGAAAACGGTAACCTTTAATTAAAATCTCAGATCACGTGACACTCTAATAAATCTAATCAAGCAACATGACAAACAGGCCAATTTAAAACTGAGCCAGTTAAACAATCGCTCTATATTTAGGCGAGCGCAACGTACAAGGCTTATCATTCAATCTAAACGTGTCCTAAGCCCAGCAAATTAAAATCGACGACAAATAACCCGAGATAATTGGAGCACGGTTTTAAAATAACGTAATTATTTTATTATTATAAGTGGAATGACGTAATATAAAGCAACAAACCGTAATATTTACTGGTTCATTTCTCATCCATTTTTGGAGTGATTTCGATGAGGCCTTCGATCGCTCGGGTCGAGTTCCGCCAATCACTTCAGTCCACACTACTTTCGCTCAGATTTTTCTCGACCTCTATACGTCTTGTAATCTCAAAATGCTCTTGTTTTGACTGCGGTAACTTTCAAAAACAAACTGTATCGTGCTGGCTACCAGTTTGTGTCGATATTTTAATTTATGTAACGACCTCATATCGTGTGCAGTTGAACCCAGAAGTAAATGTCTTATCTTTCATGCTCCCTTACCTTAAGGATTGGACATGTCGTCGGCCGGCACCGGGTCATGGTCTTGCTAGCGTATTATCTACAACTTGATCTAACATTACTGTTGTTTATATCTAAGCATAAACTGTTAAAAGTCTACTGTCTTTATCATTAGATTTTCCATTGACAAAACAGATTATATTGAATTAGCTGCGTCCTGCGGTTTCACCCGCATACGTCTCGATCCCGTGCGATTATCGCGATAAAAAGTATTCAAATTAAAATTATATCCAGGTTATAAACTACCTGTGTGCCAAATTTTATCTAAATCCGTTCAGTAGTTTTCGCGTAAAAGAGTAACAAAACATCCATCCATCCATCCTCAGAAACATTCGCGTTTAAAAGATTAGTAGGATAGAAGAAATGATATATAATTAATGATATATCAAAGTTTTAGCTAACTTTAGAATCAGAAATCTACTATTATTTGCACAAGACACCAATAAACGAAGTTATAACTTTTATTATTAAATTGATGATCATTGAAACACTAAAGTGCTATGAAACGTTCGTGAGATGCAATTCTGGACAGGTCTTAGAGCAATCATGAATAAGCGTTTATAAATGTAATAACTGATCAATGATTCGCGCATCGTATGAGTGAAAGCATCATAGATGCGTAGTATGAAGACATATAGATATATAATGACATTGTTTACGACATTTACGAAATAAAGGATCTACACGGCTTTTTTGCAAATAATGTAGCCTTTCACGTAGTATTGATATGGCTTCTTACCTGAAGAGTTTAAGCACAGCATTCACTACTGTGGCTTCTCAAACATCGGAATTTTCTCTTTTTTTGTCTCTTCATATAGTTGCTATTACTTATTCATCACTCTCAATTTCCTTTTCTTTTTTCATATATTCCCCAAGTCTCTGTTTGTATATACGTAGTTCTTGTTCGTATAGTTTTCCAAATTAACTGTTCGTTCTTCTTTGTGATGTGATTAGCCTTCTTCATCGTTCCCCCCTATTTTAAGTTCTTCATTCAAATACAAAATCTATTCAAAATTAACTGCATCATCATCATTTATATTCTCATTCAATTTTCCAATAAACCCAGCCAGTGTTTCAAATACCTCAAAACTAGAGGTGTAATAAATGAAATAGAGCACGGCCCATTGATCCGTGTCATGCGATCGGTCCGTAGGTATGTCTCGATGATTTTTTACTCAGTTTCCATCGAAACCAGTTCAAAGAGCACACGAAACTTGAGATCGTAAAAAGAATGAAACGAACATTTGTCTTTTGTTTGGTTCTGTATAAAAAGTGGAGTGAATTAATTCGGAGAGTCAAACAAACTTGGTAGGTATTTCTTTCGTTGAAATGAGGTGAAACTTCAAGAAGTAGGCATTGTTATGCAAATGGTCACCACAAGAGATTTCAGTATAACTGAACTGAAATATAATGTATGTGTGCAGGATACAAGGATATAAAACCATAGGACCATAGTAACTAACAATCCAAACGTTTTCCTCGTTTGAACCTGTCCTGAATCTAAATAGATCACGTATCTCTATAAAAAAACCAAACATTTAAAAATCGAATCCTCGATCACACTCGAATTATGAATCGATTACATCCCAAATAACCCTAACGTGGCGTTACAGACTGTTACAGTGCATATCAATGATTCGTCACTCGTGACTTCGTGCACTTGTCGCGACCTCCACCTGTAGCCGCGACTAATCGCACAAAAATGTCTTTTCACTTGACAAAAACTCGATCCGATGGCACTTGTCGATGGTGACGAAGCTCTTCGTGACGCCAGAACGTGACCCGCACCTGCTATGGGACACTCAAATATGTCGCGTGACAAAAACGGGCCATGGGACAAAAACGTCTCAATTGTAATTGTGTCACGTTTTGGATCAAATGCTCCAACAAAATGTAGTAAAACATGAACAAGTGCTGACCTTCGTTGTGGTTTATTTTCTGGACCTAAAATCATTTAAACCGAGAGGCTGGTTAGTACACTACAATAAGTACCTATTAGATACATAGAGATATATTCTGTAAAAAAAAGTCATATCTTGGCCTTCACTTAGTCGCTAGTCTGCTCTAAAGTCTGCGTATGGACTAGATGAAATTCTTAAAACCTGCCAAAGAGTAACGTTTACATTAAAAAATCCTACTTCTTCTTCTTCTTTTCGAGTGGTTGTTGACTAACCTGGTGTCAGAGTTTTAAAACCGCATATGGGCCTCTAACGTGGCTTCCCATGCCGTCGAGAAATATCTCTCAGGCATTTCTCGACGGCTCGACGATGTTTTCCAAAAATCCTACTGATGTTTAGTAATGTCACATTAGGCTAACCAGGTAATTACAGAGATTATTTTATACTATATTTATTATTATATATTTCATCGATCATCATTATCATTATCGATCAAAATGATTTTGTCTAAACAAAAAGCCTAAAACCTCAGGTCCTGAATTGGTTGCGCAACCAGGAAGCGATCATCAGGTGCACCGTAGCAAGAGTTCCCATCGTTCGGTCACGTCGTGCGGTCGCCGTGCGGTCGCCGCGCTGCCGGACCGCGGTCGTGACCTCCTGCGACCGACGGGCCGGAACGAGTCGTAAAAAACCTATCATGTTACCACTCAGCAGCATTTTGCTCTTATTTCGAGACAGTTCATCAAGCCCAAGTCCAATTTCTCGTTTTTTTTTTTCCTTTTTTCCCAATCGAACGCAGCGGCTAAACAAAAAATTGCGTTCGAAACTGAAAATCTTGTTTGATGTAGTTCAATGAGTAATCGCAGTCAGAAAAACTCTGATGCTGAAAATTGATGGTATGCTTATTACTTCCTAAATCTTTTGTTGACCGAGCTTGTTAGGTTTTATAAAAAATAACATAGGTATAAGACTTTAGGTACTAAACCGATTAACGGGAGATTTTTTTGGAAGGATGTGTCCATTTCGCTCTTTTTTTAAAAGATAGCAATAAAATTACTATTTCAATAGTAGTTAGTAGTCTTGTAAATTTTAATACAGTTAATATTTTTATTTAATCTAACATTGTCTGCCTCTTGTATTCTGTTTGTTATTTCGAATGCATAGTCTTCAACAAAATAGAAAGAAAAAGAAATAAAGAATAAAGTTTATTTGGACACAGTTTGTGAAACACACAATACAAATTACAAAATAAAAATTGAAAATAATGTTTTAACAACAATAGTGTGTGCCTCATGCGGTTCATTTCAGCATTAATGCCAGACAGATGCTGTCTGACGCTGGTTTTCTAATAAACCTTTAGGGGCAAGTGACGGGAAGTACAAACAGTCTTAACATACCTAATTTAGATTTGTAATACTTATAAATAAATAAATAAACTAGTAATTTCAAACAAATATAATTACAAAAAACAACAAGAACTGTGTCAGTGGCAAGACCTGTTCTTCTGATCAGCCACTGTCATTACGCATTGCTTAGCCAACCGCGCTTCCCTACTGCATATAAGATTTTCTCTCTATGTCATAATCTTGCTGAACTGGATCTCTTTTCGATCAGTTTTCTATTCCTCCTAAAGGTTGCATTTCCTGGGGATATTACTGAAGGAAATACTCTCAACAGTCTTCATTAGGGTTAGGTTCTTCACGTCTTGTTTTATAGGACCTAAATCTACTAGTCTGATAAATCCTATACTCACTAATTACTGAACTAGGGTCTCATGTGGCTATATTTTTCGTCGCTCAACATTCCAGTAAGGTCATTCAGTCACATACTCAGGCGCAGTGCAGTCGTCTAAGGTTATGCGGATGCCGCGGCGGCGCGTGCGTCGACTGCGAAGCGTCGCCCGAGGTCGCGGCCAGGAATGTTTTACTTTACATTACTTATCGGACTCGAATCCATGTGGAACTTGGTAGGAGCTGCTTTTTGTCATTTGTTAGGGTTGTGTGGTGAATGAACATTGAAGGAGAGTAGGGGTTCATCTTAGAGTTTTAGACTGGCTAACATGGCGGCTGCCTATGTAGAATCAATAGACCAAATAATTAACTTGTAATTAAATCGTCAGAAATATGGTGTTTTAAATTGGTTTCTAGTCTTTTATTTTTGGCTTATTTAATTAGTGTCTCCTCCATAATGTTTCCTGTTCTTGTACTTAAATACTATTCTGTTTTCAAACTATACTCACAGGAAAGCAGAGATGACAGACAAATAAAGTAAACGTACGGAAAATATTTTCATTTAATTTGGAAATAAGAACAACTTATTACCAAACCGCACTGCAACTGTTTCAAAAAGACAACCGTTCACTTTGCAACATTTTCTTTAATTTTTATTTTTCAATAAAATATCGTGTGACACCACAGCAAGTGCGTTTCGCGGTGCAGTAGCGAAAAAGCGATATTAATAAAGTCGTGTATTTACTTGAGGCTTTACAGTGCGGTGGAACCCGACACCTCGCGGTTTGAACCCGGGACATACGACCGCTGTTAGGTATCCCTATGTAATAAATGTTATAAGTTGAATTTTGTGGGGTATAATATTGCGGTTAATGGAAGGAAACTGATAATATTAATTAGCATACTCCATTAGTTATACAGGGTGGCAGGGACATCGACGCACAACCTGTTACCATGGATTCATTACATGATTCTGAAACCCTGCGTTAAAATTTTTCGCTTAAGCAGTCAAAATGTATGGAACAGCATTTTTTTTTAATAACCCTCGAAAAATTTCAGAGCGTAGGGGTCCAGAATCATGTACTGAATCCATGGTAACAGGTTGTGCGTCGATGTCCCTGCCATTATACAGGATGGATTTTTGCCTTCTTTGTATGAGAAGAGGCCTTTGCCCTGCAAGCAATAGGACAGTTACAGGCTGGTATTATTATTACAATATTATAAGTGAACAGTAGCAATAACACCACTTCAATGTAGACACTTGAAGTGCAACAGGCATACAGCTGTAACATGATACCTCGCGCTTTGAACCCGCGACACACGAGTGTGATTGCCGCATGTGCGATAATGTGTATATCCAATACCCACGTTGTTGAGTTTATTGAAGAATATTATAAATACTGATTTAAATCATGTGAACCTATGGATTTATTTGGGGTTGGTATCGTTTCTGTTGTTATGTTTTGGGGTGGACAAACTGATTGTTTCAGGTTGAAACAAGGCACAAGCCATTATTATTCATTATCTTTTTGTGGGGTCCTTAGTTATAGACATTATATACCTCGGCACGTTTAGACTAATATTATAAATGCGAAGCTGAGTTTGTTTGTTTGTTTGTTACGCTTTCACGCTAAAACGACTGAATGGATTTGAATG
The DNA here is from genome assembly GCA_916701695.1 of Agrochola macilenta. Classification (NCBI taxonomy): domain Eukaryota; kingdom Metazoa; phylum Arthropoda; class Insecta; order Lepidoptera; family Noctuidae; genus Agrochola; species Agrochola macilenta. The sequence continues at coordinate 16,903,023 of OU753562.1, forward strand.
ATATTTGGCACATGGGTAGACTATGACCTGGAGCATAGGCTACTTTTCATCCTGGATCGCAGACGAAGTCGCGGGCAACAGCCAGTTCCTTATAATCGTGGCAGCTGAATTCTCTTTTTACTTAGTCCGTGGTACGAGGAACATTAACTTGTAACATTACAGTTTAGGAAATCACTACTTTAAGGAATTGTTAACTTATGAAAAGGTTATTTCTTTAACGAGTAACAATTCGCAGCGTGCAAATGAATCCTGACTTGAACCGCACTCCATATTAACATTATTCTGCTACTTATTGTAAGTTGAATCAACAAGCACCTTTATATTATATAGTAGCTGCGATGCGCGGTTTCACCCGCATACGTCTCGATCCCGTGAATATAGGGATAAAAAGTAAGAAGTAAAGTAAGTAAGTGGGAATATCGGGGGAAATCCGTTAAGCCGTTTCAGCGTGAAAGCGTAAACAAACAAACTCACTTTCGCATTTATAATATTAGTTAGGATTCTAAATAAAACAATCACGACGGAATAACTTGCAATACCATGTGAATAGTAACACGTGTTAGCGTTCCAATATGTTATTTACTATAGGTAATCGTTTCCTGAAAACAGCTACACTGACATTGTAGGGGAGAGAAAACTATATACGTGCTTTCAAAATAATGCACTTGGTTTTTTTACATTGTTAGTCACTATGAAATAAAACATCAGAAGTTGTTTTGTGCTGCTTTTATAGCAAAGAAGGAACCGTGGAATTGGATACAAATCGTTTACACCTCTGTGGAGCAGTTGATAGAATAATTTCCAGAAAAGTAACGATAACTTAAGTAATCAGTAAGAAAGTCTAACAGTCATTAAAAGGACTCGAATATTGTAGTGATATTCTGTAATAATCTCTACGTGAAAACTTAGTGAAGTGAACGTGACGTAAGCTGTCAATCCCTAGATAGATCACGCTTCTAGCGTCAGGTAGGATGACAGTTCACTTCACCGACATTTTCAGTGTGAGATATTTACAAAATAGATCGACAGATGCTCTTTGCGTCACCATTTAAGTGATAATTCTACGTTTTGTCCTACTATTACATAAATATGACGAATAAAGGCATGTACGCCTATCATCCTATTCGTTTTATACCTGCTTGGTAATAAACTAGATAAATCCGACCACATAGTAAGCTCCTGTTTACCATGAGACTAAACGTTTAGAAATAACACAAGAGGATGAAACATTATGCGGACGCGGCCCACATCCGAACCTAGCCATCATTGTTTGTGCCTGGTGGTTAAGGGTGCGTTCTGATAGATAACTACCGAAATAAAATCGCTGCCGTTGCGTTGTAAGAGATGTCGAAAGTTGAACACTTTTACTGCATTAGATATTTTATTTTATTTAAAATTTAAGATATCGTACTCCTTCGGGTTCAATTCTTACCATCACGTGGGCGAAGCTGCGGGCAAAAGCTAGTGCATAATATATCAAAGCTGTCTTTTTCAATACTATACTACAGGTACCGTCAGTGCTGTAGTAAACCGGTCCTTTTTTGGGGAACTGTTATCTTCATAGTTTTTTTTATTCTAGAGTCACTTGTAAATAGCAATACAGTCACTGATGCCAAATGGCATGTAGCATGAAATTCGTGATCTTAATCATATCTTTGTCATACTAAAATAAATCGTACCAGAACTAGTCACAGCAATATAGTCATAAGTTTAAATAAACATTGCACGAAACATAATATTGTTTATTTTGACCTAAGAGCATAAATACGTGAAGATAAACACGAAAACTAAAGGACACAATAATTTTCTGTAAAGATAGACACCGGTATTGAAATAAAATGTAGTTTTGCGCAACTGGATTGTTTATACTGCAGTCACGCAAAAACGATTAATTTTAAAATGTTAATTTAAATGAGGTGTCCACTTAATGTGCACATTAGTAGCTTGGCAATAAATATTACCTACTGTTGGTTCTAGGAGATTTTACCTACTAGTAGTTACCTACCAGTCTGACTGAACGTAAATTCTTGAATTCTATTTTCCAAAATATCCGTTATTATAATATCTCTAACGGTTAATGTTTTTTTTTTTGGGAAAGTTGAATATTTAATGAATAAAATAAAATAAACACAGTATTCAAATTACAAATATGTTTTGTTTTTAGGGTTCCTTACCTCAAAAGGAAAAAACGGAACCCTTATAGAATAACTTCTTTGTCCGTTCATCTGTCTGTCACGACCATTTTTCTCAGGAACGCGTGGAAGTATCAAGCTGAAATTAATATCAAATACGTAGGTCTATGGTCCCTTGGAGCTCTAAAATAAAAGAAAATCTCGCAAATAAACCAACAGGGTACTTCCCGTTGACCTAGAATCATGAAGTTTGGCAAGAAGCAAGGTCTCAAAGCACAAGTAAAGGAAAAAAGTCCGAAAATAGTTAATTTGATGGGTTATGGACTTATGGCACAAAAAAAAATGCGATTACAAACTTACATTTTCAGCTGGACAATTGACCGTGAAGTATATCGATGTATGGGAGAACATGTTTTTCATCTACAATGTTAAGTTTGTTTTTGGGATAAATTCATCCCAACTAGGGAACCTTAAACTGTGCGTGGTCCGACACGCACTTGGCCTGTTATTTTTTTTAAATCAACCTGTATGCAAAATCACATTGTGATAGCATTTTGAGAGCAAGTTTAATTACAGTGTAAATAAGTCATAATTATTTTGTTATTCTGGTCAATCAAAGTAAATAAATCAAGAATATCAGTTGATTAGTATTATTTTTCGTCAGAACGAGCCCTTAACATTGAATATTGAAGACGTGCTAGGGAGGTGACACGCGTGTCAGTCCCGCGCCCGGCGTGTCAATGAGCAGCTAGTGTTGTCACTTCCGGGACGGAGCGTGACCGGCCCTGATGGTAATAAGCAGCGATCATCGTTGTACGGCCTATTAATGTCTTGTAAGTATTTATGGAGACGACTGTACTTTGAATAAGCTTCGATGTTTAAAAAGTGTGAATACATTTTCTTTTTTCTTTTTTACGAAATGCAGTTCCAACTGACTTTGTAGACGTGCCTAAGAGCAGATTAATGGCTTTGCCCGCATGGAGCTCGGAAATTATCCCACGTGAATGTACTAAATGGATATAAAGTATCTTATGTGTTAATCCAGATTATAAAGTATCTGTGTGCCAAATTTCATCCAAATCCGTTCAGCCGTTTTTGCGTGATTGAGTAACAAACATCCTAACGTACAAACTTTCACATTTATAATATTAGTAGGATTAGCTAAACCGACAGATTTTGTCCTGTACAAACATTACTTCATACAAAATTCCAAAAGAAAATGCACTTTCAGTTTTTAAAATATTTGAATCACAAGTACTTTTTCCTACTTAATGGAAATTAAGGAACTAAACAATTTATTGACATCAGTTTCACTTAACATACTTACGCACAATATTATGGTTTTAACATTACGTCAACAGGATTACCTAGGCTATTTCGGAGAATAGCAACATTTAGGTACCTACCCACTTATTACTGTTTTTCAATTAAAAGAAAGAAAAAAAGTACATTTATATAGCACAGACTAAAAGGCATACAATACAGGGGAAAAAAATCTGGGGTTTCGTAGAAAATTGCAATACCTACGCGGTCAAAATGTTTGAAACAGCAGACATTTTTTTTTATAACCGACGAAAAATTTCAACTCAGGGGTTTCAGAGTCATGTACTGAATCCATGGTAACAGTTTTCGCGTCGATGTCCCTGCCACCCCGTATAAGTAATATACAGCAGTTGAAATAATTTTAAGTTCACGACATGTGAGTCGTCACGTCACCACATCAAGGAGACTCTTGATGATAAGTTAATTTTTTTTCAACAGCACGAGCTTTCCTCGTATAGCTAATGCAGAAAGGAGCAGCTTTTATCCATATAAGGATGTAGTAAATATTTTAGCTTTTGGTTGATTTTTAAGCCGAGCGTGTTATCCTCATTTGTATACTATCCAGGAAAGTTTACACAACAATAATAAAGGTAGGTAGAGGGATATATGTCGTCATAATGAATTTACCACAATCTCATAAATTAATGTAATTCCCGTATTATTAATCAAAATCCTTACTGAAATTTGTTATATTGGTCATTGGTTTATACTTTCTAAGAATCCTTTTGCTAAGGGTTTAGCCATTTGCTGCAGGCATAATATTTGTTTATTATTTTATTTAAGTTTACATGCACAACATTACAGAATATAATCCCAAGGCTTTGTACAAAACAATAATTTAATTATTTTCATATGGCTAATATTCTTCTACGTACGTAACGTACGTTACGTTTTCTGGCTCTTTTTTTTTTTTTTTTGGGTGGGAAATCATCAAATGACTCCTCCCGCTCTGGGCAGAGCGAGAGGGAGTGTCAGACTTTTACTGATTAAAACCCACCCGTGTTCCTTCCGTTGCCTATGTGCTGGGGCCGCGATATCCCTTTCAGACAAACCCGCAACCCCAGCAGGAACACGTTTTCTGGCTCTCAGATTTGTATCTGTAGAGGCAGGAAGTCCTCATGTAGGTTAACACAAAAAAGTATAGGCATTTTCTAAAAAACTGCCTTAACACAGCCTAACTTTCTGTTACCCTTCAAAAGCGTAAGTAAAACATATGTCTCAACTCTCACTACGTCATTAACAAAAGTTTTGACACTCTGGAAACAATTCATCATGCAGTTATCGTGTAAAAAGAAAAAAAACTTGACATTTAAGACTTACATTTGACACCTGGCGTCTCACTCATTAGCCGGTAATGACACCTTTAATGGTCCATGTTGGACGTACTTTGGTTCCATTCATGGATATTTTATTTTTAATAATTACTACCGTCACAATTTAGGGATCGGTTGGGATTATAATGATGCTGGTTCGATTATGGTTCCCATACATAATTGTGAGAGCTGGCCTCTTGTGTATCTCTATGGTTTGGAAATGTGCGGTAACCTGAAGCGAACTATATAGCTTCCGAACAATCTTTTGGCTCATTGCTGGAATACTCTCTAGTCCTTTACAGGTAACCAGCTAGCTTTTTGCTAGAAATCTAAATCAGTTAGTTAATTTAACAAGCAAAACGTTAAAAATATAGATACCGAATTGTAACTTAAAGATGTTAGTTCGCATGTGTGTTTTTCTTGCATATTATGATATGTTCACAATTAACCAAACAATTTATATGTCTACCAAAATCAAGTTTTTCAGCGAGCTTGTAAGTTTTTCAGCGATGTTTCGATCTCCTCAACTTGTGACGGAAAGGAGTACACACGGCTACACATCAAGCTATACATTTCCAGTTTATGCTGATCTCGCATTGTATAGGATTTCGGTACAATGTGAGGTCAGCTTATACTGGAAATGTATAGCTTGATGTGTAGCCGTGCGTACCTACACAGGTTAGAACTTAGAAGCTTGTAAAAAATAATCTTATACAAATCCTGACCCACTATGTAAACACCTAATCAACCCATCATTTCAATAACGACTCTAATTGTAACTGTTCTCACGCTGACGTACTTCAGTGGCCTACCAATTACAGCCAATTACATTGTAATCGATAGATGACGTAAAAGAAATACCTACATAATATTACCTTCTTAAGGTTTTATGACTAAGGAAAATATATTAGATATTAATTCTTCGTAATGACTGTGGTGTTTCTATTAAATAATAATATATTATAGTATAATCTATACGTGGTATTAATGGTTATATACAAATGGTTCTTTGAAGAGGAGATGTATGGTTGATCACCTGTGGTCAGTAAAGGGCTAAAAGAGAGTGCTGTTATTTTAGACGACAGTTTTATAATTAAAGGATAAGAAACTTAATTTGCAACAGACAAGATAAACTAATTAGAACTGAAGCAAAACTGGCACGAAGAAATTGACGTCACACATGCGTAGGTATTGATTGAAACTAAGAAATAAAAAGCACTTTTAATAATTAATGTAGTGTACATAACACATTTATATACACATTGACATTATAATTTGTATCAATTTTATACTTGCATTGAAGTGAAATCAGCGAACATAATCTACTACGCTACGAAGTTTGCGCTACGAAGACTACGCTACGAAGTTTGCGCTACAAAGACTACGCTACATAATTGGTTAAGATTTGGGATTCGTACGCCGCTGATTTAAAAACTGGGCAAAAGAGTAGTAAATTCGAAAATTTAAAAACATATTGGATTGCATTGCATGTAAAGGCTACGAGAAAAATATTATCGCAAGATGTAGAAAGAAATTGCTGTTCATTATTAAGTGGGTACTTAACTTCCAAATAATACACGCCTTATTTTACCTTAAAATGCTAAAAATTAAGGAGGGGCTGATTAGAAGAATGGTTTATGTATTAGAAATTTTCTAAAATAGAAAAAAAACAATGACGTTTAGCGAAAACATGCAAAACATTGTTAGGTATTCATTTTTAATTTTTAGGCCTACATTTCGAGGCCTGCTTTCACTAGAATTCACTTAATACATTTAGCGCCAAACATATTTAAAACATCATTCTGACCCTGTGAACTTCAAACAATTCACAGAAGTAGAGCAATGTTTTAAATTCGTATAGTGCTAAACGTTTTTAGTGATATGTGGTGCAAGAGAGCCTAAAAATGTTATACCTTCACATGTACAAACACAGAAGTTTTTTAACATTATAGGCACGTCGACGAAATGTATAGTGTAGTCGAAAAACACTACCTACAATCCTATTCTTAAAGATGTTTGCTCATAGACTTTGTCATTTGTCTAAGTTAAACTGGCAGTAGATAGGCATATGTTAGCAAGTCACTAAATTGTTTTCGAAAACAACTGCCTTATTTAGAAGTATACAAGGATGAATAGAGTATACCAATAGTCATAATATAAATATCACTCCAATTAGAAGGATTATAGAGACTTAGCAATAAACTCGGTAATTGATCGTCACTGATTTATTATACCATTAAAATCAATTGGAGCCCTATTAAAATCCTACCCTTGTCACACTGGGCCGACTCAAGCCAATTTATAGCTTATTAATTAATTCAATTGATGTCATATAAATATGACATTAGAGATATTTCAATGAATTACGATCGTAATTATATGCCATGTCGTACTATAAATTGTAAAGGATTACATGCTATTCATAACCACTTGATGTATTTACATCTCAGATAGTAAAGCAACATTGTATTTGCAATAATATTTAAAACTTGGACCGAATTCACAAACAAATAACCCCAAAAACAAAAACATACCTTTTATGTATTTCCAAATGTATTCTTCGGTCGAAATATTCCTCAGTTTGGATAACGAAACGTCCAAAGTCACTGTAAACACTTTCTATCACTGTCCACTTAACGAAAATTCTGTCATTCAATAAGAGCAAAAAACTAAAAATGGCTAAACAATGGTTTCACCAGGACATAGGCACAATGTTATCGCCAGTCAAATGTCAGCGCGCACTTATCAGTACAGTCAATTAGCATTCAGTGCGCACACGTGGGTACGAAGCGCGGAAAGTCCGAAGCAAGACGATACGACCAAAGCGCGCCAAACAGACCGACCAACTGAAACACTACGCGCGCACCCACACACGCGCGCCGCTCAACAGGTGAAAACGCAACAGTGTGCTACAAATGAACTCGCACGCGACCCTATGTGGAGGTTACTCAGGTGAACTGCGCCGCGTGTGTGCGTGCACCATTTTGTTCGTGTTGTTCAGATTTATGACCGCGAGCTTGAGTGTGTGCGTGTGTGCGAGACGCTCTACAGGTGATACTCTTTTGTGTTTGTTAGTAATCACACTTGGTCACATGTCATGTGCGTATGTATGCTGCCTACCTGTTGTGCCCCCGCAACTTATCAGTTTTGCTCTTTTAGGGCTGTTCAGAAAATGTATTGCCTTTAAAAACGTCTATCTTCGCCATTGTTTTGATGGAACAGTGGTTAAGTCATCAGTTTATTATTAACTAAATCTGACCTTTATGGGTTAGTTATGATATTTTGCACCCACACAGACGTAACAGTCATTACATGTTTACATAGACGAGTGCAGATGATAAAGCGCGTAGCGAATTTTCCGACAATTTTCCGACGATTTAATTCAGTGGCGTTATAATAGTGTTCATCGGTGTGGGTAAATCGTGCCTCCTGCACTTAGTGAACTTTGTACATCGTAAGGTCACGGATGTTTAGCACCAATACAATAGGTATTAACATCTCATGTCACCTTGACGTAAGCGCAAAGACACTGTTTTTGTGCGAAGCATAGGAACGTAACACTCGGTAACAACGAAGCATTTATGAACTCTACTGCTCTAATTTTAGAAATCTAAATTATGTAAACATTACGTGGTTGATAAAACGTTTTGAAGAAAAACATTGATTTAGGGCAGAACGTTTGAATCGGATTTCTATTTCAAACGATTGTAGCTCATGCTGCCTACGGCTGTAAGTCTTTTTTGCGAAGATGTTTAACAAAAAGTTAAGTCATTTTTTTCATCAGACATTTAGATCGTGACTGGTCTATTTGTATTGTAATTTGCACCTAATCAGATGTAAAACTAGATTGATTATCGCAGTACGGGCCACTTAAGAGTGGACTGTTGTTTCTTTTGTTATTTTGTGTGACAATCCGAGTATTGTGGACAGGTTCATTACTATTGTTTGGGGATCGATTCATTTTATTACGCCTACTTGTGACATTTTTTTGTTCAGATTACATTATTTTTTTCTGTTGTGTTCTGAATCAAAGGTTATGTGAGTAGTTTGGGTTTTGCCCTCGATTTTGTTTGCTTTGATTTCTCAATCGAGCCTGGTCAATTCTATTATAAGCTAATGTCATATTCTCGATAAAAACCGCGTCAACTGCCTTCGTAATCTAAGTATAGGTACAACGTGTAAAAAACCCTGTCCGATCCGTGAGGGTGTTATTAGGTATCGTTCTGAGAGACTATTTATGTGGTAATCTTCAGGAAAAAAGAAAAAAAAAAATTGCCTAATTTTTTTTCAATGGGTAATTTTACCGGGTTATTTCTTACATGTGGCGCGGGCGGCCATCATTTAGCGGATGTCTACAAGTCATAACTTATGACCCCTTTTGAAAATTTGCAAATTGGGGTAATTTTGGTACTAAAAATGCGAATTTTAAATAGCATTAACTTTTTCTCTTAAAAAACAATATTTTTTAAATTATTTTTTTGGTATTGTTATTGCAGTACGTGCCCCTTTCGGATAGGACAGGTTTTTTTTTACATATTGTAAGGTCATTTGCTTTATCCCATACTAAATACTGCCACGTAGCATGCTTCGTAGTTTTTTTTCAGGTCTCGTGACTCTGCCTGTGGCCAATTCAATCTGGATGGTGAAAGAGCTAACTTTGGTTAGCTAATGTGCAAGAATCAAGCCAACAGCACTATAAATGAGTGTATTAGTAGTACCTTAAATAAATTATTAATCAAATCATGTTATGTAAATACCTACTACGTATTATATTGCTTGATGTAAACAATATTAGGTATCTTCTAGTTTCTATATAAGTTCTTGTTTAATTTAATCACCGTGCTCGCCTTAGGTTTACGTTTGTAATTGGGCCAGCGATCTCGAAAACAATCAGATATCGGGCCATATTAAGCTCAATAAGTAAGCTTACGAGTTACTCTTTCGATAGCAAATAATAGTCGTATGTTTTGTTATATTTTATTATAGGAACTATTTCATTATTGCCCGTTGTCTGGGTTTGTTACCCACGAAACCGACGAAAAATTTCAACGCCCCAGCGTGGAAATTTTTCGTCGGTTATAAAAAAATAATCTCCTGTTTCATAGAAAAGTGCAATACCTACGCCGTCAAAATGTATGGAACACTCAGGGGGGTTCAGAATCATATACTGAATCCATTGTAACAATTTTCGCGTCGATGTCTCTCCCACCCTGTATAAGGTGACTGGTAATTAGTGACCGATATTTAAACACGTGACTTTCCTCATCATTATGAACAACTTTTAATATGGGAAAAAAACAAATCGCGAAAAAAAAAACCTGCTGTTCCTTACATTTTGACGAGTTATAAATGCGAACATAAATGTAAAGTCACATATTCAAGTATCGGTCAATCCTGCTGGGGTTGCGGGTTTGTCCGAAAGGGATATCGCGGCCCCGGCACACAGGCAACGGAAGGAACACGGGTGGGTTTTAGTCAGTAAAAGTCTGACACTCCCTCATGCTCCGCCCAGAGCGGGAGGAGTCATTTGATGATTTCCCACCCAAAAAAAAAAAAAAAGTATCGGTCAATAATTAACAGTCACCCTATACCTATAGGTACGTGTTTCTCTAGACTTTGAAAATATCGAAGTTGAAACAAAGATAACAGAAAAAGTTTTATTTCCTTATTTTATTTTCATAACCAATAATTTCTAAAAGAGAAATTGAGAGATGAGATACTATAACTAAAAGGAGAGATAACATAACTAAAATCATAGCCGCTTTTGATTAAGAACTATAATTACATCTGTCTATCCCTACATTTACAGTTATGAACATTGCTTAGATTAATACGTTACTAATAATTATTCTTATCATCATAAAAGTTAACAGAGGAAAGCGTTAAATGGTAGGTATAGGTTACTAATAGGTAAACGGCTATATTAGCTTGTTTTTCAGAGATTCGACGGTAAGTGCAATACTTAACTGTGGGTAATGAAATTAAATTGTTTATTCTGTAAATAAGATATCGGAATCACAAGAACCACACACAGATTTGAGTGGAGCTGTCCAGTCAGTGCAAGCATTTGTCAGTTATTTATTTTGTTAGGGAAAACAAGCAATTGTACAATGTAATTGTTTTTGTCACCTAAGATTACAAAATAATTGGAAATGGGTAATCCACGACGTTTCCACAGATTACCTAGGTTACAGATACAGTGAAGACACAATATAATAGTTATAAAACACAAAGAACGAGACAGGAAGAAAATAAGAAGATGTACTCCTCTTAAACTAAAACAAATATTAGCTGATTCAAAGTATTACGAAAACAACAAACAACAACAAACAAAAAAAAAAGACTACACATCACGCAAATGCAGACTATTCAATATTTTTGTTCAAAATGTATGGCGATCTAAAGCGTAAGTAATCGTCGTAACTCAGAACTTAAGTTAAGCTTGATTAATTAACGAGAGTTAAACGAAATAAACATAACATCACACCTGTGTTCCCCGATGTGTTAGGCAGAGATACACCTAAAGTACACCCACATTTAGCCAATTATGTTTAAGTCCCATGTAACAAGGGGCGAGCCTATTGCTATCAACCGGCCACAAATCCAGGCTCCGGGCTGCTACTGAGAAATTCCAGATGGAAGAACCCAATACCACTTTACCCGACCTGGAAATCGAACCCAGGACCACTCACTCACGAGGCAGTCACAATACACAACTGTATACAACAACTACAACAGTCCGTGTGTAGGTACAGACAGTGTTATCCGCGAAGACGCGCCCCACTCTTCTTCCTAAACGTTACAGTACAAGTGTGCAACATTCCGCTAGTGTTTTAGTATTGTCGATACACACTTATTACCTATGAGTGGGTAATTAGTAAACACGACAAAACTAAAACACTAAGAGGAGCTCGTGGCTAAGTAATAACAGCCGCACGGGTCGATCCATCAGGTTAAGCTACGCTTGCCGGGGTTGGTCTGTGGATGGGTGACCATCTTTACATACCGAGACTCCTCGGAAAGCACGTTAAGCCGTTGGTCCCGGTTGTCATTCGTGGATCTTTGACAGTCGTTACGGGTCGTCAGAAGACCGAAAGTCTTACAACCAGCCTTAAAAAGGGGTATCGTATTACCCAGCTACTGGGTTGTAGTGGTCTGATAGGCAGTCGCTCCATCTAAAATACTGGTATTCAGCTGCTGGTTAGACTGGAAGCCAACCCCAATATGGTTGGGAAAAGGCTAGGCAGATTGATTGACAAAACTAAAACACTAGCGGTATATTGCACACTTGTACTGTAAGCGATTAGAAAAATTAGTGGTTGGAACTACCTGTACAAAAATTTACTACATTTACAAAACTTTTACTAACATAACCAACAAGTCATACAACACATAAATGTTATGCATATTATAAAACAAACGCAGAATTTGCGTAGACAGCGACAGTGCCCTTAATAAGCCTGTTTCATAAGAGAACGAACGCAGTGAATATTTACACGCATTTCAATTAACTAGCTAGCCAAACAACAAGATATTACCACTAGAAAAGAAAAGTATAGAAGGTCTACTATATATATGTCGGAGTAAGATAGTTATAGCCGTGATATAGTTATATCCCTAGGGATATAGCTATATACCGTAATATAGTTATATGAAAGCGGTTCATAACTATCTTACTCTTACTAGGAATATAACTATGATAGACTAGGAATATACGAGTACGATCTAGTAATATTAATATTAGCGCACTCCGACCAAATAGGTTAGGTTAGAACTATGACCAACTACGCGCGAACCGAAAACTTACATATAACCGGCTCTGTGGTCTAATGGTTAGACCACCTGTCTTAGACCCAGAAGTTTCGGGTTCGATTCTCTGCGGTGGCATAATTTTCTGCTCGGTTTGGTTAGTGGTAAGGCTTGTTAGAAGTCCTCCTGGCTAGCTACCACCATCTTATCTAAGTCTTTCGCCATAACAACAATGTTATCAGCTGTTGTGTTTCGACAATTAGACAGCCAGTTCCTCTGTGGTTGAGGATTCCGGGTGAAGCTCGCTTCCACCTTCGGCCTGATCATCACTTACCATCAGGTGAGATGCAGGACAAGAGTTTCCTTATTGAAGTTAAAAAAAAGAAGAAATCTTGATGTTTTGTCAAATCGTGAAAACCGTGCGAAGGGGCTGGACACTAGTTTACTATAACTAAGAAAAACTAGTATAATTTAATTAATTACGAAATCAATTCAATTCAAAAATTTTGAATATAAAACAAAGTTCTCTCTAAAAACTGAACAGACAAGGCTTACAGCGTCTATCCACCGCCATCGTCAACGAGAAACGAGATTATTCGAACCGAATGTGACGTGCCGTTAACGGATGTGTGGTGCACACGCGGCTATAGTAAATGTATGTATGTATCGCTACTTTGGCGCCGTCATCTCGTTCTCGTTGTCGTCCCGTTGACGTTTTGGGCGACAAACCTTAGGATATGTATTATATTCAAACGAATACTCATTTTTAAAACCGCTTTTATGAATCAGTTACAGAAATGCAAAGCACCGCATACTATGCAGTCTATTTCTGCATATGAGTCGTCGCGTCGCGCTGGTCTGCACGAGCATTTACGGATCGTTCCGGCTGTTATAGTCTCTCAAAATTTATCACTTGATAGAATCTCGACTATGACGGGATAGCGCAATGACTTAGTCGAAACTTTAAAACGTCCAAAACGCAAAATGATGGCCACAATTTATGCGTAAATTGCTAAGATTGGATCTTCTGCCCCTCTCCAATTTGTGTTATAACTGTTTGCGCGCGCGCAGGATTTGTGGCAGAGCTACGAGCGTGTAGGAATATAGAGTGGGAAGTCAATAAGTTTCATAGTTAGTGTTACGAGATTACACGCAAATTATGACTACTGTACCATAGTTAGAAAGGAGTTTACTATAGTTACTACCGTCCTTTCACATAGGTACTACTTTTAGGACGGTAGCGGTAACTCGTTAAAATCTAAATTTAGCTATTTGTGTCATCTTAGGACACTAATCGCAATATATATGGAGCAGTGGTGGCCCGGAGGTCGTTGGTTCGAACCCAGACAGCCGCTTTACTTTGTTTAAATTATTTCATCACCACTGCTCTCAAAACAGTGAAGGAAAACATCTTGAGGAAACCGGCATGTCCTAAAACTAATATAAATATAATATAATAATAAGTTTATTTCAATAAATGTTTACAATGATACACATAAGTCAAAGTACTATATTTTCTAGTTACAAATTTATTAGAAATCTGTAACCAAACTAGGCGAAAGCCTGTATTTCGGCTATCAGCGCCAAAAAGTGACATCTAAGGCGGAATGTGATAATCGCAAGAGTCATAGGAGGAGACTCAAGTTCGGCTTTACGTTAGTAACTGGACACTTTACTTCATACCAAAAGCAATCAGGATCGTTACCGCCTTTGCAAACTGATTACGCTTTTCACTACTTACGGCATGAGCCATTCCAAGAAAACTCGCGATTTAAACAAGCTTTTTTTCATCACAATATCAACCGCAATTTTCACAGGAAATTAAATGATCAACCACCTGTCTATTCAACAACATACACTACACTATCTATAACCGAACTACGTGTACAAATACATAGTAACATTAGTACCCCTAAGCGGTACAAGCCGTATGCGATAGCATTCTTGTTTTAATTTATTCGAAGTGGCAATTAAGGCCGTGTTCCCATAGCACAATAGCTGGTCAGATGCGACAATTGTGCGCAAACCGGGCTATCGGCATCGGGTCGCGCTGCTCTCGGTAAGATACCCAGCCTGTTTCGGGGAGATTAAAATGTGGGTACATTGGTAGATGCGTAAGCCATAGCTTAGGAATACATTGAAATAAAACTGGTTTACACTGTTTTCAGTGAGTCGATTGTTGGTTTATTGTTTGTTTTATTTTATTGTTGTGTTTTGAGAAGGTTTTAAGCTGTTTCAGCACTTGTAGCATGACCTCCGTAGATACGGAATTTTGTCGACGGAAGAATAGACAAAATGACAGAGAAACAATCACAACCTGTAATTTTTTCTATTCTTCCGTTGACAAAACCCGTTTCGACTGTGGTCATGTTACGCACATGTTACGCATGCAGATAATACTCGTAAAACGTCATGCAATCAAACTCCAACTCAAACTCAACGCATTTATTTCAATAAAACCATGTACAGGCACTTTTGAACTGTCAAGGAGTCGGTCAGTCAGAAATATGAAGCTAGTTGCCCATTCCAAAGCGTAGTAGGTACCTTTGGAGAAAAACGGGCAAGAAACTCCACGGACTCCACAACTGATGGGTAATAATAATAAGCTTAAATTACTTGATTTCTTACAAAGGAATGTTCAGGTTAAATAAAAGGGGAAATAACCTTATAAGCACTTGATTCCTAACAATGTAGGTATGTCCTATCAATTGCATGAATCAGAAGTCATTGTTATGTACCGAGTGTTTAGTAGATAGATAGATAATAATTGTAAAACACCTGACAAGCACTTTGACATGACCACTTGCTCATATTTTATATGGTTTACAACTTAGTGCGAATTTTACCAATGAAACTTAACGCAATCAATCCATCTTAGCCGCGTTCAAGAGCTGTCATTGCCATCATCGCTATGGAAATATTGACACTGACCGTTCTTAACATGGTTCAGATCATGGTCTAATAAAACAAGGTCTGGCATTCCGAGACTAACACATGCTTACGTCACTATCCAGTTGCCACTCTATTGCAACAAAACACGATTAAGGAAAGATTTTCATAAACCAAATCTTTTAAATAATGTCGTTTCGTGTGTCTAATCAAACGAAACAATTAAATTTAAACATAAACCAACGTAATTGTTAATTAAAACCTCATTGTTTTATCGGATTCGCACAGGTATTAAAGGTGGTTGGGGAGTTATTATTACAAACTTCTGGTAACACAGATGTGATAACGTAGACTTGTGTTGACCACGTGACCACTGTGTTTCGGAATGCCATACCTGGCGAAGTATATTATTATACCATGGTTCAGATGTGCTGATCGCGTTCAGTTTCATTGGTGATATTCGCCCTTAAGCACATATTCCAGTTTCTTGTTTTGCTTGGCTACTCCGACCCTTGTTTAGCTAAGCTTATCATCCGCAAGACCAGTCCTAGCATGATATGGCGAATTTCTGGTTACACGGACAGCCTGACCTTCCCAAGCCATGGGGAAATCAGGATATACTGTATAATGTTATCGGTATTACAGATGAATGTGCTGCTCAAGACCTGATCCTATCCCATGGGAACAGCTGAGATGGCATTGTCACGGGCAAGACATAGCTAGTATTAGAACTACTATAGCTTTTCTCGCGAATTCGTAGGTAGCTATTAGTTTATCGGGATTTAAATGTGACCGAACTTTAAGGCATAATATGACTTATAAACTAAACTTAAATAATTAAATTATAAGCGTAAACTTAGATGTAGCATAAATTTGAAAATTTTATTTTATTTCAATTTTACGAATGTATTTGGTTATATGACTGTACAAGTTATTGTGTTTGCGTAAAGATCATTTTCACCTAAAGCTTTATTAAATATTGGTGATTTTGAAGGCGCACTCAGTTCGGATGGTGATCGGTTTAACGATTTTTGCCGATGCTACTTCTAAGTTGTGTCGTACTGTACCTATATGTAGAAGCAGAAAATTGATTGCAACAACCTTCTGGTTCGCGTAAGATTAGAGTTGTTAGTATTTGTAAGTCTCAAACTCATAGCCTGATCAATATGCCAATGATTCATCTTGACTGTTCTTTATAGCTGCCAGATTAGATGCTGCAGATGCTGGATGCAGATGCTGGTCAGATTTAAGGGTACAGAAAAAAATATCCGCTGTCCCGTACAAAACTTCAATACCTACTCGACACAAATGTATCGGACAGATGATATTTTTTTCTCTATTACGATGTTGGTCTCAAGAAGAAAATTGTTCAGTTTGATGATCTGTACCACACCCTCAAAATTTGACCACACGTTTCTGATACACCCTTTATGGGCCCTCGTGGTATTAGTGCCATGTTTTATGTCTCCTAAAGATGTAGCTATATTTTAGCCCCTCAAAAAACGAACACGGAGAAATCTATTTATTTAGAATTTAACACTTTAGCAAGCTAAGAGATATGAAAGAAAAACTCTCAAACAATATTTTTAGCCTACACTTTGTAGCATAAACACCTTACAGTATACCAACTAAGTAGCAAGCACAGCTTAGCAAAAGATTGCTTTATCTCGCCGCTAGTAAATCAGCAGAGCAGGAAGCGGGTGGACGATGAAAAATGCCCTGGCAGCCCCTCGGAAGGCAAGCGTGATGATACGTGTGGATCGCACCGGACGATTTATTGGTAGCCGGCCGATAACCGGTCGTAGGGTGTACTTAGCTAAATACTTTGTGAGATTTTCATAGTAGTTCTGGCGTCACGTCGTGTAAAAAGGCATATCGACGATTTGATAATGGAGTAACGCCCTTTTAATTTCGACAGCAGTTCTTCAAGTAGAGTATTTTTTTTGGTGAAGCTGATAAAGTTAATTTCAGCGTCAGGATATTTAGTGATGTCATCTGAAATTATGATAAGATGAAAAAAAAACAACATTGTATTATCTTTGTTTGCTTATAGTTTTGTGATTTTGTTCTAATGCCAATAAAGGTATTTTCTTTCTTTTATATTATTTTAAGGATGTGAAGTCTGTTGAGTAGGTAGTCTCTTCTGTAAGTAAATATATAAATATTTCTTGAAAATTTTTGTGAAAGTATTTGAATGTACGCACTTTCAATATTGTAATACTTTATTGTATAAAGTATTACAATATTGGAAGAGCGTCATTATTTTTTATTTGCATTATTTAAGAGGTTAGTAAACTAAAAGAAATACAATCTCAGATTTAAATTCAATTAGTGTAATTAAAACTGTGATTTATTATTTCCAGAAATTAACTTCAATGTTCATAATTTTCCAATCAAGTATTTTAAAACATTCTGAACAAGAGCAATTAAAACGAAAACAATAAACGCTAACAAGAACAATAAGCGCTTAAATTACCATAATCGCGATCATAAAACAGTGTCACCGGAGAATTATTCCAATAAATGTGACAAAATATCACTTCAAAATAAATCTACCTGCAATAAATTTATAGGCCCAGGCTAGAATTTAAATCCTGTGTTTGTAGAACACAAAACATGGGGCAGGGTCGTTTACACTACACTCTAAACAGCCTAACAACCACATTGATATTCAAACCAAAACAATCTAAATTATACGAATTATTAAAGCTATAGGGCTGATTATAGCGTGTATGGTTCGTTAGAACGGTCGGAGAGCGAAGGTCGTTGAAGGTTGGCGCGCTTTTCCGCGATCAACGGCACTAGATTAAACAAGATGGCGGGAGCGGCGCGTGCGCAGTGGCTGCAGTAACTTAGCTAGAACGATAAAATGTTGCACGCACTAATTTATTTGTTTTAGTTCAAAATTCACATAATTGTTGTAAATTGTTTGGTATTCCTAAAATATTTGCTTTAAAACCCAAGGCTTCGATTGTCAACATAATTCTACTGTTTAATTATATGTTTATTACTCGTGTTTGGAAAATAGCAGCCCTATTAATATGCCAACTAACTTTATGCAGTTACCTTTGTCAGTATTTTACCTACAATTAACCTCAAGCAAGACTAATCGAAACCTGTCCATTTAGACTTCGATGTTTTATTAGGATCGTCTTCTAGTATCATCAACAACGTTTAAATGATTTTTAAATCTATTTTATGCGCATATTAAACATAATAATCAACAACTCAACTGTGAGTATTTATATACCTTTAGTATGTATGTTTATATATGCTTATGTATTTATTTAAGTTTAAGTTAATTTATTACGTTATACGTGTAGGTATATTTTGATATTTTAGTTTAAGGCTTCGCTTATTTATATATTTCTCTTCTTGTTCTCACACACTATTGTCTACATTTCTGTCTCATTTCTCCTTTCGCAGGTCTGCTGCAAGAAATTTCTTAAGAAATAAGCAGTACATTTGTACTCATAATTATGATTATGTCGTATCTGTATCTATTTTACTGTGTGTACATAAATAATAAAATAAATAATATGTATGTCGGAAATACGTTGCTGAGTTGACTAATCGGGACGCCAGCGCCGCTTAGCGGCGCCCGACAGAGTCTACGCTCGGACCGCTGGTAGTAGGCAGAGTTCATGGATGGCGGTCAAGCTGGGAATACGTTTAGAAACTGTCGCGCGTTTCGAATAGTTGTGTTGTGTACCTACAGTGTGTGAAATGCTATTGTGATTAATGTGATCGTAAATTATAATTTAATCTGAACTGCAAACAGTTTTTCTATTGCGCATAAACCAACACTACCCACAGTAGTTTAAATATGGCTGATAATAATAAAACAGACACATACCCTTCTCCGTTAAGTATAACAAAATAAACATGCCAACACTTCCTACTTCAAAAATCAGCAGCAGCATATTAGCGACCCTGATTTAGCTCTAAGTCGCCATTATAAATGTGCTTTTAATGTAACGATACTACGGCACGAGCGGGTCCTGATACCATTATGAATTTCGTCCAATCCGCGTTCAACTCGCACTTTAATTTTATTTAATATACTTTGTTTAGTTTAAGTTTAGTTTTACGAGAGCTTAGAGTAAGTAATTCTGTGATTTCTTAAGAGATTGTTTTTGTAGTTGTTAAGGAGCTAGGTGCAGTGGTGGCTCAGTGGTAACGGGGGGTCTTAGAAGTTGTAGATCGTGGGTCCGCTTTTCTTTGTGTGAATAATTTCATCACCATTGCTCTCAAAATTGGCAAGAAAAACAGCGTGAGGAAACCGGCATGTCCTACAACCAAAAAAATCAAAGACATATGACATCTACCACCCGGACTGCTTGCGTGGTAGATTACTGTCTATTTCCTCTCTCAGAGAGGAGGCCTACTGTGTCCCGGCAATGGGAATATTATATGCTGATTATTCTTATGCTAGTTGCTAAGATGGACAAAGATGGTTTCGTTCGAAATTACCAGCACTTTTACACGACAAGAGATAACACACAGTCTAAATACACATTACGCCATAAAAATAGGTTAAACTTACCAGGTTCTAAGTTAAAAATGTACTCAACAAGTACACTAGTCATGTCAATTAAAATATATAATAAAAAACCAGAATTAATAAAAAAATAACAAAAATTTTATACATTTATAAACAAATTAAAACTATTCTGCTATTATGATATCAATGATTATTTAAATGACAAATTTTAATTTACAAGTTTTATAAAATAATTACAATACTCGCAAATAAGTACTAACTAAGTAAACAAAATGAAAAGCCCTCTTCCTCTCTCCTACTTTTGCTGTGCCCGACAGGGTCCACAAAGATCATATTATTTTGTTAAACCTACCACCTAAGTTCACATGTGGAAGCAATAAATATATTGAGTATTGAGTAATATGAGGAATAGAAGTTGTAGACATACTTTGCAAAATGGCAATTGTTAAGAGATTTTGGCTATGAAAATCCACCAAGAGTTACTCGTGCATTTGATCATATCACCATACCTACCTGTGATAAGATAATTATGATGACCCGACGTATATGCCGTGACATATAAGGTCAGGAGGAAAATGGATAGTGTTTTGTAAAATTCCCCGAGACACATTGTTTATATTAGAATAAAACTAATAAATATTCAAACAAATCGCTGTTGTGGTTTCCAGCAGGGATGTTACAACAGTCGTTTTACCGGAACGGGAGCCGGAGTCGGAGTTTTTAAATTTGATTGATTGGAGTTGGAACCGGAACCGGAACCGGAGTCGGAGGCGGAAGCAGAAGAGAAATGAAATATGGTGCTTAATGAAACAATAGAAATATAATTCAGTCTCTTTAATCAGTCACATATTAGTGATAATAATATACCTAATCATAATATACGTACCTAAGTAATACCTACCTAGGGAGGTGATAATTTAACATGCGGCAATTAAATTGACTTAATTTAAATCAAATCCAGTGACTCTAAAAGTGGCAAATTGCACTTCCGACCTTCGGTATAACTCCGATTCAAAATTATCGGAACTGAAGTCGAAGTCGGAGGTGTAAAATTAATCGGAAGTTCCGACCTTCCGGACTCGGAACCGAAGGTCCGTAACATCCCTGGTTTGGTGGTGTCACAAACATACTATGTTTGTCGATGGCCGATTGTATAACTAGCGGAATGTGTGTGTGTGTGTGTGTACTATACGCCTGTGCATAACCCTATCAGAAGATAAAAGAAGAAAATATTGAAAGATTGCTTTGCTACAGCTGAACATGAGGTCCTGGGTTCGATTCCCAGGTTGAGCAAAGTGTTATTTCGTTTTTCCATCATGATTTCTTCAGTAGCAGCCTGGAGTCTGCATTTTGGCAATAGGCTCGCTCCCGATTACACGAGATTTAAACATAACTGGCGAAATGTGGGTTACTATGTACACCTCTACCTAACCCTTCGGGGAAACAAAGAAAAGAAAGAAAGAATAACGTTTAGAAGAAATCATAAAAAGAAGAAAATATAGTTTTAACAACAATAGAGTTTGCCTCACGGCTGCGCCAAAAAGGTTGAGGAATCAGGCATGTATGTAGGTATGTTTGTATCAGTCTCCTGTCTGCTAATAAAAACATGCTGAAATCATCAATAATCTGCCAGTCAATCATGGTGATTATGGCAATATCGTCTATGTCAATATTCTTTGAACTCTATTAACTTAACAAAAGCAAACAATATTTCGTTCGACACGCTCCTACGCATCCGAATATATAATTTCAAGCGAACCGATGATTTCTAAATATAATACTTAGTATAATATCGAGTCGTAATTCCGAAGATAACAGTACTGCGGACGAGTAGGAAGTTTATTTGTTTAGCGAGATCATTAATCATAGGTCGGACACAGTAGGATACAGAACAGAAGGTGCAATGTTACCAACTCTCGATACTACAACTTATCGTAATTTTATAACATACATCCTGCAGGCATGTTCCTAGACATGGGCATGATTAGCTACGACGTTAATGGCTTCTTGTGGTTTTAGCCTCTGAAGGTTTTCAGTAAGCTCTGTGAAACTAGCTTTTTCTTTTGCCAAATTTTATTGTCCCTTGATTATCTGAGTTCACCCACGGCTTATCGACAAATGTAAAATTTGCCCGGCAACTGAAAAGCTAAAACTGAAAGCTGGTTTTCAGATAGGTTTTCTAGCCTCATGCTTTTCGGTTCTTTTTCCGTAATCAGGTTATACATTTTTAACCGACTTCAAAAAGGAGGAGGTTTTCAATTCGGTTGTACGTTTGTTACGCGATTACTCCGCGAAGTATGAGTTGATTTTGATGATTCTTTTTGTTTCTAGTAGGTCATATTTCAGAGGCGGTCCCATATAAATTGTATTAACTTTGCTGGGTAGTTTTTGAGTTAGCTTCAATAATACGTATTTTTCTTACTTTGTTAATATGAGTAATGTTATAAGTTCTTCTCGCTGTTAGTTACATAGCAGGTAGTGGTATTTGAATTTATGTGGTAAGTACTGCAACTAAAAAGTGACAAATCAAAACTTTCTACAAAAAAAAATAACTGACTTCCAAAACAAATACGGAAGTCGGTGGAAAAACAAGAAAATTAAAAACCAAAGACACTGACTACTGAAATTAAAGTTATTTTTCACTTTGTCGTGTTTGTTTTGGAAGCCGGTTGTTTTTTTTTTCCCAAAAATAATCCTTAAATAACAATTTATTCCTTTTAATTTACGGATCCAAGTTGAGGCACATTTAATTATCATTGCAGGAGGCGTTAGCTGTTCACTCTGTGTGATCAACCCTGGGCCTTCTGCACCTATCTATCCTGTATCACAGGTTGAACTGTGCCCTAATAGAATTACCATTGATTAAAAAATATCACGATCACGTTCAATTTCTAGTTTATTATTGTTTTAATTTAATTTATTACTTAAATTATTAGCTATTCAAGTTTTGTAGGTTAATAACAGACTGTCTGACCTAGTACTGAGTTCTATTCATAGGTTTTGCATTTCTTATTATGCTGTTCAATGATTTATTATTTATTCTGATTGTGGCTTAAATATTTAAAAACAGTGTTGTTTTCTCGTGTCTTTGGTCATGTTAATAAGGACTTGAAACAATTTAGTTCAGCTGGAAAACAATCTGAGTTGTATTTTGCAGGTGTTCGCTCTGATTGTGGCAATCGCGCGAAACATATTTTACGCACAGATACGGCACTTTTGGAATATTCTTCCTTATTACAATACGGATGCAACGGAGTTACCCTGTGCTTTACTTTTTTCCGTATGTTGATTTTGGGTGACATCTGAAAATCAGCGCTGTGCTGTGGGCCCCAATAACACAGCATCATGCTGAGTCTTGGAGGAGACCTTCTTGTCACAGTAACGACGTGCAGCTGCCGACTATTTTTTGTTCTGTGGTGATAATTCATTTGTTTTATTTTATTTGGTTGTACTTTTTATGATGCAATTAAATAAAGTTATTATTATTATTATTTATTTTTTATTAATTCGACTTATCTTTTTTGTATGCACGTATTTCTGTGACAAATAAATCTTTCTTTCTTCCTTTCTAATATGTTTTCAGGGAGGTCTTTAATTTAATAAGCACTACACCTGAATCATAACACAAACAACTCATTTTGTTTATTGCGTAATAGTCGTCATACAGTTATAAAACAATGACGTTACGTTATGCCAAATTATAAACACATCGCGCTGCTCGACATACCCAGTTACGTGGTACAATGAGTTAATACTAACATACTGAGATTACACTACGTGATCGAATCTATTCCACAGGATTCTGGCTCCAATCTAGTCTGTTGTTGAGATGCTAAGATTTTATTGTTCAGTTTTGGTGGCTTCCGGAATTTCATTTTGTTTTATTTCTCAAATCTATGAAGTTTGGCCAAATTAATAAAAAATTACGAGAACATTTACAATATTTCTGAAACCAGTGGATAAAATATATCCTGGGGGCCTACCACCACCCCTTAAGCAGTATTATTTTCATCTTACTTCAGTGGGAGAAAGAGATGGAGCTGTACGTCTTGTAGAGCTTCGTCTCTTTCCCACACTAAAGTTAGGTAAAATAACTATATACATTATGATAGCGCTTTGAAGAACATACTTCAAGGCAGTGAACCACCAGGACCGCATAACTATGCCCGCCACGTACAAATAAAAACGCAATCCATAACATAAGCTCAACATGTAATAATTTTACAATATAAGTGTTGTGTCGCTCGATGTAATTTCATAAAATTGACGTCTGATTTCTCTCACTCTTCCGTATTAGTTACACTCATTCGTTGGCGATTAACTGGAACCTGGTACAAACAGAGAAAGCCATGATTGTGGGTAATGTGGCAATGTTGCACTAGTTAATGTGAATGGGAGGAAGTGTAATGTATTTATGTTACATGCTGAGATAACACCCTTTGGCTATGGGCAGGGAGGTATAGAACACCTTGCAGTGCTATCACATACGGTCTGGCCCAAAGGCGCGAAGTTAACCCAACGTACATTTCTAAATTGGTTTATAAAAATCATTCCTGGTAAATTCCTACGTCGCTAAAGACTATATTTATATCCGTCTTCGTAGAAGAAGGTTCTGTATTCGATCGTATTTGTTTAAGCTACTGAAACAATTTTTTTATGACCTTTATTTTTTACCCCTTCACGCCATGCCGCCATACATATTGCAAGTTGATTCAAGGAGGGTCACCGGCATTATGTTTATGCTAAACTTAATCCACGAGGAGTGTCACCGGCATTAGGTTTGAAATCTTGTTAAAATATACAAATGATTTTATTTTTACATTTTATAATCCCGAATTTGCTAAGAAAAACCGACATTTAAAATGAGCACGAGGGCTCCCGGCATCCCACATTCGACCTGAGGGAACCCTCCAGGACGGCTCCTGGCACTGAAAGTGTTAAGGGCCATGGCCCACCTTTTGTCCTGCCCCGCATCAGTCACCTTTACACGTGACGATCTTATGTCTCAATATCTGCGTCAGAGAATGGTGTTAGCGTTGCCAAGTTCTGTGCCAAACAGAAAATTTTAATTATAAATATTTCCCATCTCAAGAAGATTCTTTAAGTTTGTCTATCTACTTTGTTGTTCCGGTTAGACTGCAAGCCGACCACACCCAGCAGAGTTGGGAAAAAGCTAGGCAGATTATGAAGTTTGTCTACTTTGTATTTCTGCAGACTTCATTCATAACTACAACCATTTCGCTACATAAATTAATTAACTGTGATAACCGTAGTTAGACACGTATCAATGGAAACGGTAGTAAGTTTCAAAGTTAAACCAAACCATTTGTAAAGTTGAGCACGATTTCGCTGTCATCATGAACACAACGAGTGCCAGTCTGCCAACGTGCTAACTTTGTACTACAACTGACAAACGGTTCAGTTTCTGTACTTATCCTTTTGGTAAATAGTTATAATTCATATTATTCAGAAAACACTATGTGGTTACGATAGAATATTTGTATATCCAATGAATTAAACTTAAAACGTGTACCAATTTTCAAATAATGATGGCATACCACGAACTGACAGTTGTACGACAGTATTGTAGTGTACAGTAGAGTTGTACAAAGAGAAAGACAGGAGACAGACAGACAGACAGAGGAACGGACATTATGAAAATTTTAATTTTATTTATTTAAACTTTTCACACTCCAAAAAGTACAAAGGCGGACTTAATGCCTTAGGCATTCTCTATGAGTCAACCAAGGGTGGTGAAGAGAAAAGATGGCATGTGTTCTATTTGACAGGCACAAAGAAAACATATTTTTTTTTTTATTCTAATGCATTATAACTAAAATAGCCAACAGTAAATAAATATGTTACAAACTACATACACATACAAACATATTTACTATAATATATACCTATATTATATATACGAATTCAAGGGAGGGAAGGGAGGTGTTGACATGACTATTGACTACTCTATTTATTTTGAAAGTAACTCCGCAATTCCCGCTTTAATGCATACCGATTGGTGGCCGTCCTGGTATCAAGAAGAAGCGCATTCCAAAGAAGAATAGACTGAATATGAAAGGAAGAATGAACAAAGTCAGAAGTATAGGTATGAGAAGGACAGAGTACGAGAAGATTGTTAGAAGAACGCAGATTGTTAGTGTGTGAAGAACATAGATATTGGAAATGAGACACAAGATAAGAAGGAGGAGTAGGAGAATTGAGAAGGGAGAAAAGCGTGGTCAAAGCTCGCAAACTTCTCTTTTGGCGATTGGACGTCCATTTGAGCTCAGATCTATAGCTAGACACATGGTCATATTTTCTGAGGTTGAAAACCATTGTTGAGCAGTCTGTCGAGCTTATCCAGCAAAACCGCATTCAAGTCAAAGTATCACACGTCACCAATAGTCGACGATAGGGAAAATCAAAGTCTGCACAAGCATAGTTTTCGTCTTAGCAGGCAAAAAGTTTCTCAGACGATACAGGGATCGCTGAGTACCGCTGACCGTTTGACTAACACTAGAGAAAAGAGAGAGAGCGCAGAGGGTAACTGATATAAATTTGACGACTGACGAAACACGAAGTTTGCCGAAGGACATTAAGAAAACAGTTGTACTGTACCTCAGCATACTTCAATAGGTCCAAGGCAATGCTGCTTCTTTTTAGTATCAATATACCACGAACGAGCATTACTGATTTAGTTCAATAGGTGCTGCTGAAATTACAGCAAATATCTTTCGGTCAGTGGATCGTCTTAGAGGCAGAGTTTTTCTAAGTCCTCGCTCCATAGAGCCCCCTAACTACACTAAGGGTGTTCAAAAGGAAATTAGAGTTTTATATGACCCCCTAGGGCATCGTAGTAGAACATTGAGTGCTGTGTAGTCGCCTGGGGCACTGGTCTAGGGGATTTTAGTGGAACGAGTCACTCCAACCTGTCTTTCTCCAAAAATCTTCAACTTTATCTTTAAAGTAATCAATGCATAGGCAATCTCCATGGTGTTGCAGTATCTATATGTAACGATAGCCATTACAATCGGGTGGGCCGGTTGCCTCATTTGATAGCCAAGATTACTGCTTACAAATTAATTAATTCCACCTCACATTTTGCAAGCTAACACGACAATAACCCAGATACGAATGGTTATCGGTAATCAACAACAATCATTCAAGCCATCGGCTGTGCGGCCTTCAGAGCTGCCTTCGGAGGCTGGTCTAGGCACATTCCGACTAAAACAAATGCTAATTATATGGTAATCAGCTGTTTGAATATTGCAGCATCGGTATTGTAATACGCTGTGGTATGTCAATGAAATTGTTTGTGTTTAGTTGTGGCTATCTCGGAGATTGCTGTGAGGGTTTTGATTGTAAACAGATTGATCATTGTAGTTTTGTGCTCGAATCATAATTATATGTTGTATGTTACAGCTGAAGCCTTTTTACAAGATAATCTTAATGGCCAGAACGTTGATCCAATTGGACCAGAAGAATAATAAATAAGTATACCAACCTACCATAGGAGTGGAGAAAGATACCGTCCCCAAAAATAGATTAAATGGTAAATGATTTTATTTCTGTAAGTAGTTTTTTACAAACACTTTAGGAGAGTTTTTCCTAAAAGTTGGCAACGTCGCAAATAACTGTCAAATATTTACCTGTTTTGATTCTTATAGCAATATTACTGAATAGAAATAAGAAATGTGGCTAACTAGCGAACTAGAATATTAATAATGAATTGCAATTATAACATTGAATTTGATGTTGTACCCATTTTAGGTGTCAAAAACGCATTTGGAAAGTTTCCAAATAGTTTTTTTACATCTAAAACTAAACATTCGGTGTTACGATATTAATTATTGCATTTCATAATCAATATTCTAGTTCGCTAGTTAGCCACATTTCTTATTTCCACACAGAAATATTGCCAAATTAATCAAAACAGTGAAATATTTGACATCTATTTGCGACGTTGCCCATCTTCGGAATAATCGCATTTTAACACGTCAATTTTGATTTAGTATTTGTTCTGGGTTTTAACCATAGATTAGTAGAAGTCACAGCTTAATCTTTACGTTGTATATTACTTAGATTATAATATACAAGATCTACAACAATCTACATAGGACATCTATAAATTCCCACAGCAACAACGCCACATATTTCTCCACATACTTACATACAGCACCCCACATTACACCACCCTAACACAATGATTACGAATACGTGTACAAGCTAAGATAACACAGGGCCTACCATATCTTCCACAGTAAATACCAATCTACACATCCAATTAATAGTAAGACAAGAGCAGAGCCTTCTCGCCCTCGTAAACTAGTATCGATACTTCGATAGGTTCGCTCGCCGATCGTAATTATCGATAGCGCAACACTAATTGTGGACGTCGATATCGAAGTATCGAGTGACGATGACGGGTGATGGGTTCTCGATAAAGTGTCGACAGAATGGTGTTTGTTGTGGCTGGTTTGAGTTTTTCGTTGGTGCGTTTGTGTTAGTGAACTTTTGAAGGGTTGTTCTTAGCTGAATGCCGGTAAAGCAGATTGAAATTTTCATTTGTAACTTATGCAGTCTGTCTGAACAGTGTTTCGCTTATGATACGTCCCGGTGAGCAAAGCAATGCTCACCGAGACGTATCATAAGCGTAGCACATGAGGTAAAAGAGGCTATAGTCTGTTCTTCTAAAGATCCTTGGGCTCCTCTTTTTATGAGCTGAGATTTTTTTATGATTGTAGTTTGTGGAAACTTCTGTTATTTTTTCAAATTTCGTATATGTAGTTAGAAACTTAAAAATTCAGGAGGCTAATAAAATTATCTTACGAAAACGTTCACATTCAAGACGCAATCTATCAAACTTGTCAAAAATGTTGGTAAATTGATTGTACTTTTGACAGATCACGAATGAGATTTGAATGCGAACGTTCTTAAAAATTACACGAATGTTCTTAAAAATTACACGAATTGCCCCTCAGGTTCTTTCTTCCGGGAACCTTAGTATACCTACCATTCAATGTCGGTAAATATAACGACAGCATAAGATGTACGCACATCACTTCGTCACATCCCTACATCATTGTTTTACTCTCATTGCGCGCTACCGCAGGAAATTGTGCGCGCGCGCAGCTTTTTGTGACGAAAGGCTTTAATGTTCTATGAAATAGTTTTATTGTTCGCCTGTCATTACCGGCGTCATAAAAATGAAAGCTATCATTAAGGTGTAAGGAATTTATTTTATATAATTGTGGTGAACTACGTAGGTAAATAATTAAAATAATTATTAAGTTTATTGTGCGTTTGGTGTCTAAGCAGAACATTAATTAGAAACTAAGGAAACCGTTGAACATGTTTATATTGAAAGTTTATTTGAATTTGAAAGTTATGTACGGTTTACACAAAAAGAGCTTTAAATATGGCAACACAGAATAGTGCTGGCTTGCCAGTTACATAATATACCTACAATCAACCCTTGACCATTCAGCCTCAACTCAGACAGATAAAAACACCGATTTACTTCTAGTACCTAACTTCAAACCATTCATAAAATTCAAACGTACTGAGGAGCTTCTTCCACTTTATTCTAAAGTGTTCACAAAGTCAACACGCCAATTTACTAACACATAAGTAAGTACATAATATAATATGTACGTCACACCAAGTATAGTTTTACAAAAAGTGTCATTTCCAGAATTCTCTCATAATTGAATCTCCATCGCAACTAAACAAACTATCTGGCAAATAACGCTTTGTACTCTAGCTGTAGGTAATATTTAAAGCTACCCATGTTGTCTAATCCTGTGCTTAACCTATGTCCTGCTGTATTAACTGGATAATAAACTATTTTCTATTTCTATCTGAACTCAGTGACTCCACTGGCACTAATCACTACAGGGTCAAACTAAATTAACTAGAAAAACTCCGCAGTCGTGTTGGGTATGGATACCTAAACATGATCAATTTTTTTTAAAATAATTTATGTTTTTTTTTGGGGTCATCGACCGCAGGCAATGTAGTCACTTGAAATATCAGTTTTCTATGTGTAATTGTGGGAACTACGCAAAAAAGACCTGACGTCACACTTATCCTGCATCGCGCAATTAGAGTTTACCGCGCGAACGCCATATACTCGTATTTAACTTCCCCGACATCAATCGTCGGTCGGAGGATCCTCCCTTTTCTATAGAGTATGAGTGAACTTTACATCCTGTTCCTCATACCTCTAAATAATCTTCACAGACGTGATAGTTATATCTAAACACGATAAAACAACAAAAAAAAAACAGATTTTCTCAACTCATATTTTAAGAAACATCACCAACAGCGGTTCCATAAAAAACATAATTTTTTGTTTTGTAATTTTTAGATCGTAGGATTGTCACGCACTGGGGTTGCGGGTTTGTCTGAAAGGGATATCGCGGCCCCGGCACACAGGCAACGGAAGAAACACGGGTGGGTTTTAGTCAGTAAAAGTCTGACACTCCCTCTCGCTCCGCCCAGAGCGGGAGGAGTCATTTGATGATTTCACACCCAAAAAAAAAGTGGGTGCTTGAAGACGGGCGTCGTCACCGAGACAGACCTAGGAACGACGACGTGGACTCGACTAGAAGGCAGCAGACAAATATGTGGAGATCTTTGCCCAGCAGTGGGACAGAATAAGTTAAAAACAAAGAAAAAAAATACATCCGGGGACAGTCTTTGGGGACTGCCGATAGAAGTGAAAACTAAGTAACTTGTGAATTGTAGGTATATCTATGTACATATATACACAGTATACATATAGCTCATGGGAAGCGTGCGGTGACGATGACGCGAGTTCCATGATTTTTGTTCACCCAAAAAAGTGCTCAACGCGCCGAAAGAAGTTTTCACTCAAAAAAAGATCCATCAGAACTGCGGAGTTTCGCTAGCTAATTTAACTTGACCCTGTATACTCGTGTGAACTCAGCATAAAATTGCACTAAGTAGGATATTGTACAACCGTAGTGGTAGGTTCTGGTACAAGTCTTACAGATAATATGTCCCATTTCCTTCAGGTAGTGTAACGAACAGCGTGGGTAGGTAACAACTGATGTTATTAATATTTATGCTATGTACTACATTAATAAATCATAATTTATTACGATCAGCGAAATCCGGCAGAATACATGAAGCGAAGGATTTAAATAATTATGCATTTCGTCATTGTAACTCGTGGCTACGTAACAACAGCAGCACTGGTCGATCCATCAGGTTAAGCTACGCTTGCCGGGGTTGGTCAGTGGATGGGTGACCATCTCTACATACCGAGACTCCTCCGTGCCTCGGAAAGCACGTTAAGCCGTTGGTCCCGGCAATCATTCGTGGATCTTTGACAGTCGTTACGAGTCGTCAGAAGCCCGAAAGTCTGACACCAGTCTTACCAAGGGGTATCGTATTACCCAGTTACTGGGTTGTGGAGGTCAGATAGGCAGTCGCTCCATGTAAAATACTGGTATTCAGCTGCATCTGGTTAGACTGGAAGCCGACCCCAACATAGTTGGGAAAAAGGCTAGGCAGATTGATTGTCATTGTATGCTTTCTAAAACGATGTTAATTAAGTGTCTAACGAATTAGTATTTTCGCTTTGAGGGATGAGTCCACTTTCTAGGGAGTGCCAGGACAAGGCTTATGTCACAGTATAATAAAGAAACAGTATTATATTTCGGTAGTGACCTTGAAATAATTACCTACGGCCGCTCTGTAGATAACCTTTCGCGTGCGTGCGTAACTGCCGCGCACTCGATACCGTTGCGCACTGCTATACACTGAGATTCCCACCACGTCGTTTCGGCAGTTTTCTATGAAGATATAATACTGTTACTTGTTAGTACTGTGTTTATGTCCAGTAATTGACTGCATTAAACTATTGGTGACATGAACGTAAGCAAACATACATTAGACACAATGGAGAATTAAATACACGCCTAAAGGCTTATTTTAAGTAAGAGTGTCTATGCAGGAGAGAAAGTTAATAGTGTAAAAGTGTTTTGTCCAAACCCACTTACAGAAATAAAATCATTTATCATTTATCATTTATCATTTATCAATAACAAAACTCATCATCAATTTCCGATTTAATGTGAGCTTCTATCAAGTCTCATCCTCTTATCGAGACGATTAAATCTTATCTTGTTTATCTAAGAAATCCTAACCAGCAAAAAATAATTGCCTAGATCCGTTTGCAACACATCATAATTAACACGGTACTTACAAAATCACCAACAACCAGTCAATGAAATACTTTGTAATAAGGCCGGAACAACATCAGCCTAAACGTCCGGCGTCCGTCCGGTCAGTGTGGCAACGCCTTAATAAAGCTCAGTTCACATCCTTCCGACAATACGTCACTTCAAGGAAGTGATTTCGAAAAGTTGTGGGAACGATTTGCATTTCGAACGGTTGTTAAATGTCAGCCTATTGAGTTCAGCACTTTTGTATTTTGAAATTGGAAAGACTGAGAAACTTTGTGATATATTGTGAGAAGAGTTTTATCGTAAACGTTAAGATTTTTCGATAAGAAAAACTGTGTTTTATTGATTGTACATAAATAATAAAATGAATAAAAAATCTACATACTTAATTTGCCAACGGTTTATCTTTGCCAAATTATGTAAGTATTTTTGTAGAGAGCGGAAAATCAAATGTGCTTTTTAACATAAATGATGCAACGACATAAATGAAAGTCTCGACTAGTAATTTGCAACATTGTCTTGCCCTGCCACGTCATAAAAGCCCTGTCTAGATCGGACTTCAAAACGACAATAAAATCAAAGCATATTCAAAGAACTAATTAGTGGCAGAAACCACCACTGGCCTTGACCGAAATTACTAAATGAGTTAGCACATTCTTTGTACGTTAATCATACCTAACGTATTTCTACTAAAGCAAATTCTGTCATTGACAGCTAAACGTCACAATATAGTGAAGGGTTAATCGTATTCTAATTTTAAACACAAACTATAAGCTCCCCGCTTAACCAGTCTAGCCCCATATCAGTGCACAGAGTACATAAATAGAGGTAATCTCAGTGCAACCCCATTACTTTTACCTTAAGATACCGCGTTCCGTTACTACATGATACATTAGCTAGGCTGTGACACGGTAGCCATTAGAATATCCCTGTCCACCAGGATATCGTAATGGCCGCTGTGTGTACCAGGCTTTACAGTTTTTGTGGTATAGGTTGTTTAGCAAAATTGTGCAGGTTATGAAGCCAGTTTGACGACTTCCGCCTCCCGATGATTGTTTATTCAGCGGGTCTAAGGGGTGAACTCTAATTCGATCTCTGCCTGCTACGGATAATACTCGTAATAAAAAACTAATAGATTATGCAAAAAGTCAAAATCACTTATTCAAATTAAGCTAAGGATTAGCACTTTACATAAGACAGCAAAATTACATAAGACAGCCCTCAAAAGATCAGCCCAGTGTTTTAGCTTGGGAAACGAAGAACGCAACAAACTCCTCAATAAAAAAAAAACAAGTTGTTACCCAAGGTAACACTCCAAGTCGCGGGAAAGTCCGAAAGGGATACCGTGTCCTCTGGCAACGTACAGGCGACTGAAGGAACACGGGTGGTTTTAGTCAGTAAGAGTCTGACACGCCCTCCCACTCCACCCAGAGCGGGAGAAGTTATTTGAAAACCCACGCAAAAAAAAAGAAAAAAAAAGTTTGCACTCCATTACCGATCCAAGAATGGAATTAGGGAGAAATACCGCTCAGTAGCTACGCTTGAAACCATAACACCATAGTATTGGTACTGCACACCAATTCAAATTAAGTTTTATCCATTCAGCTTTAATTTTACCTTTCACATTTACTAAAACCTTTACAGCAGCTATAGATATCAAAACAAAAACCCACATCACAATACAAAATCAGCGAGAAAATAAACAGACCTTTCTAAACATTTCCCTTGACACCACCAATGATAATATAAAGGTAAAGAAAGCAAACCACTTTAATTCGATCAGCTATTACGCGTGGAGGAAGCAAGGCAAGTGTGTGTAACCCAGCTAAAGAAAGGAGGTTGGTGTCCGGTCGCGTTACAACCGGTCAAGGCGACATCTCAAATGGGCAGGGTGTTACGACCCGAGAGCGCTGAACTTGGCTGACCATTAGAAAATCTAATCTCACGCCGCTTCTGTGTGGGTCGTCGGATGCGGGAGGTGGAAAGTCCTGAATCTTATTTTAATAAAAAAATAAATTTTCTTTTTTCAGAAAATCTGA
Source organism: Agrochola macilenta (assembly GCA_916701695.1). Classification (NCBI taxonomy): domain Eukaryota; kingdom Metazoa; phylum Arthropoda; class Insecta; order Lepidoptera; family Noctuidae; genus Agrochola; species Agrochola macilenta. Next base: position 16,937,187 of record OU753562.1, read on the forward strand.
ATCCACTCGCCTAGCCATGTACATATAGGGTACGAAAACATTGTACGTGAATATCGAAAAATTCAGGTCTAATACAGCCGCGCGAGCCTATTTTTGCCAATAGTCAACCTAGGCCAAACCAAACACGGGTCAAACTGGACAAAAGTATACCTACTGTCCAGTTGCTTAATTAATTATCCCTTCCAAGGTTCATCAATAATTCATGTTATAGTAACATCATACGTAACAGTTGTTACTATGAATTCACTAGATACATGGTTTCCGCACGGTTTACCAGCAATGGAATTTTTCGTCAGTTCCATACATTTTACCAGTGTAGGTACTGCATTTTTGTATGAATCACCAGTTTTATTTTTTTATTCTACATAAATATTCAACGTTGTGGGGTCTAGAATCATGTGCTGAATTTATTGTAATAGTTTGTGCATCGATATCCCTTACACCGTGTATTTCCTATTTATGCCCTACGTGCCACTACATTGAACTAATCAACCAAAGACAAAGTAAAAAGTATCAAGAATCTTTAAATTCAATAAAAACTTTTGATAAAAAAAAATAATTTCGGAAGTCGGTGTCTTTGGTTTTGAATTTTCGTTTTTTTCCACTGACTTCCGAAATTAAAGTTATTTTTCACTTTGTAGTGTTTTTTTCGGAAGTCGGTTGTTTTTTTTTGTCAAAAGTTTTTATTTTTCACTTTTTAGTTGTGGTACCTACGCCACAAAAAAATCGAATACCAGTACCTGCTATATAAATAACAGTCACATGAAGTTATCACCATATCATCCACATATACTAAGTGTACTCAAAAACTATTCAAGCAAAGTTAATAAAATTTATATGGGACCAATCCGGGAGCATACTCTTTTATACAAAAAAAGATTTTTTGAAAACGGCGGACATTTATTAAAAAAAAAACCATACATACGCGTCGAACATATAACCACCTCCTTTTTGGAAGTCGGTTAAAAAAAGAAAATACACATTTAGAATTACAATAATGCATACATTCAAACTCCTTGTCGTACTTTCTTGCTGCCGTACAGCTGTCGGTGGCACCTAGGCCCCGCCCAATCGCGGCTGCCCCGTCCGACACTTACCCTGATTGAAACTATTAAAATGGGCGAGGTGAAAACCAAACACTATAGTTTAGCTTTCCACTCGCCACAGATACGATAACTACACGTTTACTGCTATGAATATTATGTTGGTGCTAGGTACTCATTTTTATGGAGAGCTTGTTCGATACTTACAGTGTTTCTTGAAAAATGGGGGCCATTTAGGAAAAAAAAAGCTGATAAATCTATAATTTATAAAAAAATGCAACAGATGAACGTATCGTAAGCACGGTCCCATATAGGTCAGTCACCATAGACACAAAAATCGTGTGTGGTCACACATTTTTTTTTAGGGTGTCGTTAGCATAGATACCAATAGTATAGAACCAAATTTGCAGCTTCGAAAGACCGGTCTAACTGCGTGGCGCTCGAAAAACCTTGAAATTTTTGGTCTTTCCGGAAACTTCTAAAAGGTGCATCCTACGTATAGGTCAAAAACTGAAAGAAGTCCGAAAAAAATGCAATTTTTTGAATGGTTTAGATGACTGGCCTTAAACTTTTAAGAAAAAAGGGACCTATGTGCTGTAAAATGAAAAATTTAAAAAAAAAAAAAAAGTTCCTTACGCATCAGTTTTTTTTTACCCATCTTCAGATCTCTTACAATTTTGTTCTTTCCAAAAACTTTACACCAATTTTCCTTCTTAAAACTGATCGTAATACCCACCTGAAGTGCACTATCACTGAGTGTATCCGAGCAAGTGACAGGCGAGCCGACATGCAGATATTATAGCGCTGCGCCCGCGCCGGACGTGGGCAGACCTCCGAGTTATTGCTTGTCCCACTGCCTGTTACCGTTATCTTATAGCCCTTTATTATATAGGACTTGACTTCGTTGGGAATTGCGTGTTTTTTTTTTCCCTACTGCGACGACGGTAAATAAGGGTTATGCATTTTCGCCCTTTGTCAATAGACTAGTCATATATTTTATCCGATCATAGTATGTAGCTATCTGGACAACTCTGTCGTTTGCGTCGTTAAAATTAAATGATCGATGATTATGATTTCGATGATGTGCAGGAAAGAAGGTGGGGCATATCCTCTCTATTTGTTAAAACAAGTTTCTTTCATCTATAGTTTCACCTTTACTACTGTACCGCGAATTAGGTATATGCGCGGCGAGACAGGGGGGGCAGTGCAGGCCGCTCATTCGTCAACGCTCACCGCGCATTCCCAAGGCGCGGTGCAGCGGTCTCGATCAAACTATAGGAAATCGACTTTTCCTCAACGACTTTACACAATAAAGCAGAGAAGAATTAGGTATATAATAACCTATATTCCTGGAAAGAGTAAGTACAAAACATAATTGCTTCCCTCACCATCAAGTACTAAAGTGGAACATTAATTACTTGTTGATGTTTGGATAGGCCGGTAAGTATTAATAAACTTTATGTGCTGTTATTTATTTACACCGTAGTTAAACAAATCGTTATTTACATAGATCATAGGAAGAGTTGAACCTGAAGTTATAAGCGATTTAAACACTAACTGATGCGCGTACTTAAGTAATTATATCGTAAACACATTAATAAAATGTGTGTTTTTGTAAATGGAAATTGTAAATTAGTACATGATTAATTGCTGGAAACTCGCCTCTTCAGCGGTTTATTATATATCTATCTTAACTTAAGTGGTAATGGCCAGGGCACGTTGCTCGCAGAACTGATATCCGATGGGGCTGAAAGGTTCTGGAGTGGTGACCGCGTACCGGAAAACGAAGAGTTGGAAGGCCTCCCACAAGATGGACCGATGACATTGTGAAGGCCGCAAAAATCCGCTGGATGCGGGAGGCACAGAACCGGTCGAAGTGACGATGGTTGTGGGAAGCCCAGCAGTGGACGTCTTTCGGCTGAAATGATGATGATTCTATATCTATCTGCGATTAAGTACCACCGTCAGAGTATCTCACCATCCGAATTTTCTTTCGTTTGTAGAACTCTCCATTTTTCCGACTTAATTTTACCGCTATACATATTCCGCTTCCAAGAAGCTGCACTGATCCTGTTCTGGTTGGGTTAAACATTGGGTTCTTAGAAATAAGTACGAAAGTTAGGGTGGTGAATGGATGGGCACGCCGCAATTGTGACGATAAGTCCCCGCTTTGAGGAGTGGATAGAGAGGCGCCACGGCGTCCTCACCTTCCGCCTGACGCAGGTCCTTACCGGACACGGCTGTTCCGGGAGGTTCCTGTTCCGTATAAGGCGGGAGGAAACGCCCGGGTGTCACCACTGTGTGGATCGCCCGTAGGACACGGTGGAGCATACGGTAGAGGTCTGCCCTGCTTGGCCGGGCACCACCGTGAGGACGCTCACGGAGGCGATCGGCGGCGGCGATCTGTCGCGTCCGGCCCTGGTTCAGGCCAAGGTCCGGAGCGAGAGTGCATGGGAGGTCGTCACTTCCTTCTGCGAAGCAGTAATGCTCGCGAAGGAGGAGGCGGAGCGCGCGAGGGAGAGGCAATATTTGCGCCCTCGCGCCCCTAGGCTTCTGGACGGTGAGCAATGGGTAGCTCGCCGTCCGATAAGGACCAGGCCCAGGTCGACGGCGCGTTGTGTTCCACGCGCGCCTCAAAGAGATGTCAGCACCAACTGACGGGCCGTAAGGGCCAATGCCTGCCAGGGTTGTGAGTTTGTCCGAAAGGGATCGCGGCCCCGGCACTCAGGCAACGGAAGGAACACGGGTGGGTTTTAGTTAGTAAAAGTCTGACACGCTCAGCCCAGAGCGGGAGGAGTTATTTGATAATTTCCCACCCTCAAAAAAAAAACAAAAACGGGTGGTGAATGGTGACAATCACTTAGACAGCGTTAACACAGGCGGCAGTTAACATTTTCTATCAACCATCAACCTAACCCATATCATATGAAAAGTAAAGGCCTTCCTTTCTACTATCTCTGAAGTTATTCCCCTTTACACACAGCCCTGCAAACAATATAAATTGATTCATCTCATTCCCATATCATAGGCTTCCTGAAATCGTGCCTCCGGAGGTCGAAATCTTAGAAACCATTGTAAGGGAACCGAATATCGTACATTGTTAGTCAGCGGTGCTCAACCTTTATAATTTTATCAAAATCCTTTTAACTATTTGAAGGATTTTACAGTGAAACGATTGTGGCATATTCTTGATTGGTCTATTGATATTTAACATAATTTAGGCTGATCGTCACGTTTATCATTAATCAAAAAATTCAGGATCTCTTCATTACGTTATTAAGAAGTTGCTGTTAGCCGTTAGCCTTCTCAGCATTGAGGTAGAAAAAGTTATGGAGATGGCATATTCTACAATAGTAAGAATAGTTATACAAATATTTATCATATCGGCACACACATGTCATAAAGCGTTTTGCTTCTTTTTAACTAATCAAGAGTTGCATTAGAAAAGAGAGACATGTATATGCAAAACTTTTATGTGACGTCAAAGTTAAGTCTATGCGTGACCGGTCGCCATGTTGAGTTCAGAGTTTTGTGGTAGATGTGCTGTCAAACCGTATTACGAGTATTCTGAGTGTCAAACGGTTGCTTGCTCTCTCTCTTGCACTCGCAGTTACAACCCTACGAAAGGCGGCCCTCTTACTCATATGTGCCCGATTTTTGTAGGTATGCATGCTAATTTTGTAGGTATGGCAAGTCCATAGGTTTATAAGTCATTGCTTCTCACTATGTTTGGTTTTGGTTTGTTTTGGTTTTGGTTTGGTTTTAGTCCTTTGATATTTATGAACTAAATAAATCTGAGAGGTAAATAGTTGGCTGAGGTACGCTCGCAAGATTTTTTTTAGTAAACTCGTTTTTGCCTCTATCATCATGGCAATCTCCAACCCGTTTTGAGCAAGTATGGCGATCAATGCTCGTGCCTTTTCCCTGTAGTGGAAGAATAATAGGCTGGTATTATCATGGTATAGGTACCTGGTTGTCACGCTTATGCGTTCTCCGATAAACGTTGAACATCTCTGGTCCAGATATACTGGGTGTACGGGCCACAAGGCAGCCGACAGGTAAGCTGACCCCGCGCACGGCCGCGTATAAATCCCATTGTTTCAGCAGATAGATATTATTTAATATGTACGGGAAATATACAATACTGTGTGTTATAGCCTAACATTGTAGACCCTTTCACACCTCCGTATTTATGTTTTGTTGAGTCTAAACGGATGACTGGATTGTGTGATTGTCCTCTCTAGAGGGGTGATACAGTCTGGTTGGGAATGGAGGACATTTTAGGCTGTGAAATTTGATTATGATATTGACGATCATAATAAATGACGATTGCATCTTTAGAGTTATGAGGAACAGGGTGTAAAGTTCACTCATCCTCCATAGAAAAGGCAGGATCCTCTAATCAGACGGGTGTCGTGTCTGGCGGGCAACTGCCCAACGATTGATGTCGGATAGTCTTATACAGGGTACCAGGGACATCGACGTGAAAACTGATACCATGGGTTCAGTACATGATTCTCCCCCTGCTTTAAAATTGTACGTCGGTTATTAAAAAAAATATCAGCTGTTCCATACATTTTTACCTTTTCTATGAAACAGGTGATTGTTTTTTTAAATTTCAACGCAGGGCTTTCAGAATCATGTACTGAACCCATGGTATCAGTTTTCACGTCGATGTCCCTGGCACCCTGTATATGTTGTTCGGTCGGTAAAATCTTATTGCGCGATGCAGGATTTGTGTGACGTCAGCTCTTTGATGCGTAGTTCGCATGTGGCGATGTAGATACCGCCACACATCCATAAAGTTTAAAAAAGGGGTTAACTAATGAAATCTAAGCATAACTGGCGAAATATGGGTGTAGATACTATAGGTAGCTCTGCCTCACCCTGCGTGGAAACCAGGCGTATGTTATATATCAATGAAAACTAATAAGTATGTCAGGATGATTAGGGTTATGACAAAAAAAAATTTTTTTGGTCCGTCTTTGATATTATAAAAAAATATTGAACACGTGTTTTTTCTTTTTTTACGTAATCTAAAAATTACGGCAATACATTTTGGTAAAATTTGCCATGACGTCACGAATATGTAGATTTTATACATACTAGTGACGTAGCGACCCCCACTGGGGAATGCGTTTTATCTAAGTCATTTTTTATTAATATGATAAAGCAAAAAATACCTACGTGTCTAATATTTTTTTATTAAGTATCTGACTGACGGACTAATTAGTTTTTTTTTTTTTACCAAGGCATCATTCCTATTGGCACTTTGTCGTGATATTTTGTATATTAACTCTTAATTAAGTTAACGTATTTCTAGTTTACACCAGGTAGTGTTAGTGATGACACAAAAGCATTCGATTCTCTACACTTCGAAGCCATATTCGAAGTGTAGAGAATCGAATGCTTTTGTGTATCTATAAAACTCATATTATAACGTCTTCCTTTAATTTTCTTATATTATATTTTCTTACTTTATAACTTGTACGTGATCTATAGTCGGAGTACCTTTGCGGAAATCCGCTTGTTATCTTATTGTTATTTAATATGATCTTTGAAAACATTAAAAAACATACATACGAGTATCTCTGAAATAAATGTTTTAAAGGAAACCAGACACTATCAGTAATAATTACATTACATTCAAGTAATGTCATTTCAACTGACAGTGGGTTGGTTGGAATGATGATGTAATCTAAGTAATTTAATAGTTTTACGTCAATATTGGAAGGTATTATTTTATTATTTATTATTTTTTTAAATGACAGTGATATGAATGTCATTATTACTGATAGTGTCTGGTCCACGTGACGATTACGTTAGCAACAGTAATTGGGTGCTAGCAACTACATAGTTAACCAAGTAAGTTAGCCCCAGTGGTTTGATACAATCGATACTATGTATCATCGGTTTAATCGATTCCGATACAATCGATTGTCAACTCGCTCGGAAGGCGTAAAGGGCGTAAAGCGAGCGTACGCCCACGTGTTCACGTCATCTCGGGTAGCATCGGAAGCTGCGGTAGCCTATTACATCGCATCTTGAGGCTTTTAGATAGCCGTAGAAGTCAGAACTGTTAGGGGTTTACTTAATTTCTGTACCATAACTATCTGTGTATTAGAAGTTAGTACCCTCACTTATACGGGTAAATATCAGATACCACTGTTTATGCTCAAGAGCGTTTATACAGAAAGTGGGCAACGTCGCAAATAGCTGTCAAATATTTCGCTGTTTTGATTAATTTGGCAATATTACTGTATGGAAATAAGAAATATATGGCTAACTAGTGAAACACATTGAATATGAAAAGCAATAATTAATATTATAACACCAACTACTTCGTTTTCGGGCTTCTGACGACCCGTAACGACTGTCAAAGATCGACGAATGACAGCTGGGACCAACGGCTTAACGTGCTTTCCGAGGCTCGGAGGAGTGTCGGTATGTAAAGATCACCCATCCACGAACCAACCCGGGCAAGCGTAGCTTAACCTGATGGATCGACCCGTGCAGCTGTTATTACTTAACCACGAGCTCCTCTTGATAAGCTTTATTACTTTTTTTATATCGGTTTAAGTACCTTCCTAATTAAAAAAAAGTAAATCTTCGAACCATCTTTCAAACCAACAAACCTTAAAAACGTTACAGTACAAAACTGCTACAGTTTCACAAATGCATTCGTAATTCTTCCGAAGCTACACATGCTACATACATACAGACAGTTATTCTTTAAGTAACGTGGACATATCCAGAGCAGGATTCCAGCCTTAATTAACCACATCGAATGTAATTGATAAGTCCAAGTGATACCTTTTTGGATAATTAATATGGTGTAGTTAAGTGTAGTCGATTCGACCCGTTTTGTAAGATAATACAGTAGCGGGAATTATGGTATGTTTACGAAAATGGTAGTGACAGTTAAGGCCAGTGGGTTTTGTAAATAAGTTAGGTATTATAGTCTTCTAAAATTCCCAGGCTTCGCAAACGTGGTGACGAGTCTATAAGTAAATTCTCAGTCAAAATCTAGGAATTGGCTTTGGAGTTGCATAAAAGGAAGGAATATGTACTGAGAGATCTATTTAAAAGCCGTCCGTAATGTGCGCTAGGGCTCAAAAGGTAACTACTACACCTGTGCTATCTAAGTAGTCTATAATTAATATAGTGTAATTAAGTGTAGTCGATTCGACACGTTTTGTACGAGAATACAGTAGCGAGAATTATGGTATGTTTACGAAAATGGTAGTGACAGTTAAGGCCAGTGGGTTTTGTAAATCAGTTTTATGGTTTTCCACAAATTCCCAAGCTACGCAAACTGGTGATGAGTCTATAGGTAAATTCTCAGTCAAAAGAATTCAGCCTGATCAAAAAGAAAGAATATGTACTCGGAGATCTATTTAAAAGCCGTCTGTAAAAAAAAAAAAAATAAAAAAAAAAAAAAAAGCATCCCTCACCCGCACAATATGTATACTAAATGAGGTGCATGGGAGAATTGACATATTTTCGTGCAATCTGAGTGAATTCGCAAGAGTTTTGTAGAATTTTGTTAGTTATATGTAAATGTTATTGTTATTGTAGTAATGCTTTGTATTTTTTTTAAGTTTAGATTTTTAAGTATTAGCCGTAAGTCGAATTTTAATTTATTTTGGGTGTGTTTGCAAACCACTATTGTATTGGGGTCATCCTGTAAGGATAGTGTGTGAAGTGTAATAAATAAATAAATAAATAAATATGAGCTAGGGCTCACAAGGTAACAACTACACCTGTACTATCTAAGTAATCAATAATTTGTACTCGTCAGAAATTCCTAAGCACGACTATGAATTGAACTCCCGACCTCCGGACCGCAAGTCGACGCACGTGGCCGTTGGTCAATTATCACCTCCATCTATCCTAGTTTGTAAAAGTATCCGCCTTTCTAACTCAACACATAAGCTCTGCTGACACCATAAAGGATAACTATCTTGAAGATAAAAGTTGTAAATAACTTATCTGCATCACTCGCACCATTACTTGCAGACTTACGTATGATCTGCTCTCAAATCTTAAAAGGCTATAGTCCAAATGTTAACGGTACATGCATAATTATTGTTATTGCACAAAAATGTAATTACTTGCAGCGATATTTATTGATAAAAACATATAAAATATGACAAGGCGACCGCTGCGGCCGGCTGAGATAAAAGAGGATCTGCACTTACGCGTCTCGTATGTGTAGTCTTGACCTTACTTTGTGAGTCTCTTAATAAACATATACTTACATAAAAAACAAAAGCATATATGAATAAATCTTTTTAAAATATACGACAGATTTTATTTTCACAGTTTCAGTGCTGTATTCGCTAAGAAAAACCTACATTTAAAATAAGCCCTCCACGCTCCCGGCACCCCATATGCGACTAGAGTGAGCCCTTCCGGCACTGACATGTTAAACAAGTTCTAATCCATGCTAATCCATGCGTCATGTTCGTGAACGGGCGCCGTCAGTTGGGACTGGTCAACTCTTAGCTGCCTTGGCAGATTTAAATTTTTGAATTGTTATTTACTTTTATCTTTTTTTTTATTACGGACGCTTCTAACGTGCACGTCTTTCTACATTGTTCTCACATGTTTAATTTCAACATGGAAAGATGTAAACTATATTTTGTAACAACTTATTTAAAAGAGTGTCCGTGGAGTTTCTTGCCCGTTCTTCTCCATAGGTACCTACTACGCTTTGGAATGGGCAACTAGCTTCATATTTCTGACTGACCGATTCCTTGACAATTCAAAAGTGCCTGTAAATGGTTTAATTGAAATAAATGCTTTGAGTTTGAGTTTGAGTTTGTTCTTCGTGCAAAGTTCCGTAATATACTTCCCTCTGCATTGACACTATACGTCATAATGGCACACGTAAATCGCGATCTCAAGTGCCATAAATACAGATTGCTAATCTCATTGTTTTAATTATCCTTTCAAATATTAATTACCGTCTTAGTTACAATACTTCATCAATAAAGATTTTAGATGTTATTAGTTAACCACTTCCGTCTTTCATATACTAATGAACCTCCGTCCTTCCGTATCCAAAGATCTGTTTTCCACTTCAATCTCATGATTTAATTAAACATAATTACAGCACTTATACTTTACGTACATTCTAGCCATTCACCTTTCATTTCCTCGCAGCGGTGCAGTCAACGGCTCCAACCTTACTTACTACACTCTCATAACCTATAAACAATTAATTATAACAATTTATCGCGCCTGACTACAGATACGCGACAAGCGAAGGAATGTGCTACAGTTTAAATGAGGCTGCGCGGGAGTTGAACCGGTCGGGGGCGATCGGCCGCCTCCGCGCAACTTCGGGGAAAGGCCGACCATGATTTATAGCTAAAATTAAACTTCGAGTACAGGTCGCAGCAACCGTCGAATGCAGGGAAATGAGATCACGAACGAAGTAGGGATCGATTATATCGATAATTTGACGGTTCTGTTGTGAAATATCTTAATCGTGACAAGTGGGGTATGTCAAAATATATAACGTGATGTAACCTGGTGCTACTTTTATAAGGCTTTAAAATTTCGATCCAATTAACGGTTTTCTCATTTCCTGTTTAATTAATGTGAGTAAGTAATGCCTTCCAAAATCAATTATAAATTAGGCGCTAATTGTCTCGTATACGGTACCGTTCTTTAAAAGTGAGATACCTTACGATCTCTGAATTATTTGAACTGCGAACACCGCAGAAGTCCGGACGTCGTAAAATCTAGTTCCATAAAAGGGTGACAGAGCATTCGCAGATCATTCCCACCTAGCATGGATATCAATTTGAAACCAGAATATTATCTGATCTGTCATCGTGAAATAAGACCTCTAAACACTCATGCGCACTATCGTATAATTCCCTAATTCGCATTGTTCTTATTGGTCCATCAATCGCCGGCGCATGCGCTGTACAGTCCAACGCAGGGTATATATTGCTGGGTGAGATAAAATCGCGCCAGTCGAGCTGCGGCAGCGGTCGCGTTATCTCGATCTGGGAGCTAGTAACTGCGGCCCGCAGGTCGTTCCATACAAATTGTATGGCATATCTACTACTACTTTTGGGCATAGTTAACCTTATAGTTTTCTTGTAGCATGTTCTCGGCCGCTAATGGGAGCGATTCATCGCGTCAATGGTGTGAGAAACGCGTAAATAGTCCTACCCTGAAGATGGGGCCTGCTGATACTATTCGAATTGTATCGGTGTGAATGTAGGAAATTGGATTTAGTTGCTCGCTGAAAAATAATAAATGGACATATAAGGAACTGACCAACGACCATTTAGTACGAGATGTTCACATGTGAACTTTTGAAACGCTTGCTTGTGTGTTTATCCTTTCATAACACTTATTAGTTTGACTCATAACTTTTTGATGATATCATTAAAACGCTATCTAGTTAGAATTACCAATGTTACATTTTCACTGATATTATTAATGCCATAATTTTCATCAGTCACATCCAACAACATTTCGTGACATAAACACTATCACTTAAAAGATTAATAAACTAAACAACGAATGAGAGCAACGACAAACATAAATTAAAAAATAAAAACCCCCGACACAAACATTTCCTAATTTCTCTTTCCTACTCCATCACCTGTCCTTGTTTATCATCTACCTATAACCTATTCATTGAGACTATTCCAATAAGCCCAAACACGATACCTGTGCTGTAAGTTGGTAAGGGAGTTGGGTATCCTGCAAATTCCAGGTGATGCTGCAGCATCAGTTCAAGGTTGCTATGTTCTTCTAATATCATTGAAGTAACAGAATACCAAATTACTCACATCCATTCATCAACTAGAAAAGAGCTGATAATCTTCATACGGCTGAACCGATTTTCTCGAATCATAGCTAAAAACACTCGATCAAGTCACCTTTCAAACATAAAAAAACAAAATCGGTTCAGCCGTTTGAGAGCTACGATGGCGCAGACAGACACACAGATACGCACGTTAAACCTATAACACCCCTCCTTTTCCATCGGGGGTTAAAAATTAAAATCATCAGCCCTACCACAGTGGAAAAAATTCCTAAGTATTTCAAAACCGTGGCCAGAAAAGCTATATTTAAGTTACTCTTCTGACCTTTTCTAAGGTCTACCTCATATCCTACCCACACTGTACACTGTTAAAGACCATGGATTTCAAAACGGATAAGTTAAAAGTATTTCACAAGAAAATCTTATCAAATAAATAATATCAATCATATATGATTACTTCATCATCATCGTGAGGAAACCAGAGGTCCTTGGGTGACATAAAAACTCTGACACCAGCCTAGTCACTAACCACACGAAAAAGAAGAATAACACAGATAAAGTCCTCTTTATACCTCCATCTAATCCTTCTGGCTAATACGGTGTTGCGAACATAGCTAATTTTATTTCAAATTCTCTGAATCAAATTGACCTTAGAAAGAACAATGTCAAAAACTATTTTAAAATACTCAAAACACAAATTCTACTTAGCCACTGCATATCACTTGGCCTCTCCTACAAGAATAAATTTACACAGCAATAAAAAGCACATAAAGTGACATAATAGCACTGCATCTGCCGTCCCTCCTGCTTCTAAATAGCTTCATAATACGGTTGATAGTCATATCTAGTCCATCTTACATTAACATATAAAATACAAGCGCGGTTTATGCGTTTATAACTCGAGAATCGCTGAACGAATTTTGATAGAGTTTTAGTCTTATTTTTCTTATTGTTATGCTTGTTTTCATATCAAAAGAAATACCTACATTATTGAGATGTCTTTGTCTTCTCAAAAAGAAGAGGAGGTTCCTATTATATTTATATAAGTTAAAGTGTACCGATGACGACCTGCACTCTAAAACAGCATAACACACTTTTATTCCATTGTTTCGTATGTTCGAAAAATGTGTCTGCTCAACAACGCAATGAATGTTGTTGAACTGCCAAAATAAAAGCCATTGCTACTGTAAGTGTGTTACACTATTACCCCTCTGATTTTATTTTTACAATCTTTTAATAAAGTTAAACCTTTAATTAAAAAGTATTGTTACGATATGGATCAACTAAAGCCTGATTAACATAGTCAATTGAAAAATATTTAACGTTTTATAAAAAGTACTGTGAAGTTCCGAATGACAAAAATTACCTACTTACTTCTTTGAATCTAATTACAAGAAAATACATATAACAGTATGCAGTTCCTAGGCCTGGGATTTCTGGGGTTACGTATGTAAAATATGTCTATAAAGCATAGCAATAAAAGCCAGTCTACCTCAAAACTAAACCTAAAAATTTAGACAAAACGTCTAGAACATCTTATCTAGCCACAATCTCAAACATAAACAGATAAGATAGTTGAAAATCTGAGAAAAATCCAACATTACATTTCTCGCAAAAAAACGGGTGTTTTAACTTTTCATATCAAGATTACCAATGAAGATAGCACAAGCGAATTAATTCGCGACATTGAGAGTGTATGCGACCTCTAAGCTCGTAAAAAATATGAGAAGAGCCCGGGTTCAGATCTCAAGAATACTGAGGCTGTGTTCTGAGAAACTGCAATGTTGCATTATGTGCGAGTCTGTGCGAAATTATCTAGATTTCGAGTACCTTCCGCGCGATAGTGAACATTCGAAATTCAAAAGCGATTTTGTTTTAAGATCCGATAAAAGATACGTTGTGAAATATTTTACGTGCCAGTAGGATAGGTGATGTTATAATTTCAATCGATTACTGGAAATATAACTGCTTTCGATCGTACTTTGTTTATAGGTAGGTAACCAATTTTTAATCACGGTTGTTTAAGATATATCGTTAACTGCTACAAGGATCTTTAATAACAAAAAAGTGAAAAATATGAACTTGTGTGTGTTTGGTTTTGAATTTTCGTTTTTTGTCACCAACTTTCGAAATATTTCACTTCATAGTGTTTTTTTTTAAAACGTTGTTTTTTTTGTAAAAAGGTTTATGAATTGTATTCCAAAAACAAGATGGTGGTGTTAGTTCCAATTTTGGCCACGCGGCAAAAGAACCTTATAATGCTTAACTGCTATCAGATAAGTTTTTAAGTAAAAAAAATTGCCAAAGGTTAAAAACTCTCTTTTAACCCTGAGCACGTCTCATTGATTAAAATATTAAATTAAATGTGTCTAGACACACCCACGAAAAGTAGCTAGAACGACTTTACGCAGAAATAATTATTAGGTAAAAGTCTCCCTTAAAAAAGCGTTTAAAAATAACCTTTTTATTTTTGTACTATTTTTTTAATCATAAAACCGTTTATTAAAGAAAATAATGAGAAAATTGGAACTTTTCCAATTTGAAAGAAAGATCATGGTAGAGGTCAAAAATTTTAATACTGATGATACACTCTGGCAAAGTTATCAGACCATACCACAAACATATTATATAAAAAAAGTTTTCCAATAAATTGCCTTGAGGACCGGTTGAAAGGTAGCCAGTCCGAACAATGTCCCGAACGAGATGCGACCGCTGATTACCAGTAATTATACCGAACGGCTTCTTGTTAACACGCATTCAACGAATAAAATAAAAAATAATTTAGGCTACTGTCCGTTGTTGTAGATAATGTTGTACTTTTTTTGCGTGGTGTACTCGTATGTTATACATATGGTCGAAGATCCTGCTGGGAGCAGGGGACATTTGGACGTGAACTAATTGCATTGCATTTTACAGTCTCTCTTCTTCTGGAAAGACGCTTTTAGCCAGATGTGAACTATCAGTTTTGCCAAATTATACTGGACGGCGTCACCAAACCATGATATGGAAGTATACTAATAGTATTAACTGACCATCGAATTTACTAGAGATCTGTTTTTAGATAATAAGGTTAAGTAAGTTATTGTTGTTGTTGATGTGTCTGGTATTAAAGAATGGGCTATACAATTAAATAATAGCTATCCAAAATTCTAAACTGCGAATTATGAAACGACGATGACCATGGTCACCGTTGTTGTTGTCAAAAGTTGCTTTACAGTCAAGTGTATCTCTAAGTATATCCGTATTTTCGATAAACTATTATAATCGCATAACACAAAGCTAATAAAAGTATACATAAATATGATTAAGTCTGTTACGCCACACTCCAAACTTTTGAAGAACCCGGTAGTTCCTACAGTGCAATATACCTAAGGACACTACCGAATAGATATCTAGACTAATAACGATCTAGAACAGCTCCATATCTATACAGAACAAGGAAACGTATGAAAAGATGTAGATTACAGCGCATAGCGCGGGTAGCGGCGGGTGAAAGGTTTCATTGTGGTGTCATGCGCCTGGACCGAACAGTGCTCGCCGCACAAGTGTAGTCGACGTGTTGCTGAGGCAGTGAGGTGGGTTAAAACATAAGTATATTATAAGTTTTATGCGTAAATGATATTTGGGCTGCATTACTTTGACAAAAGCCTTTAGAGGCATGAGGAACAGGGTGTAAAGTTCACTCATCTTCTATAAAAAAGGGAGGATCCTCCGACCTTGTTTCTGGCGGGCAACGGCCCGATGGTTGATGTCAGATAATCTTAAATATGTTGTTCGCGCGGTAAACTCTAATTGCGCGCTGCAGGATTTGTGTGTCGTCAGGCTTTTGTGTGACGTCAGGTCTTTGATACGTAGTTCGCATGTGGTAATGTAGATGCCGCCACAAGCCTAACTGTTCGCCTTCAACCCTCATCCTTATTAATAACGTGATAATGTGAGGTAAAGTTGCACTCGGGAATAATGTCAGTTTAAAGATACGTTTTTCTTGGTTTATGATTGGCATAAGTTTCACCAGCGCTGGGGCTCTGTCTCGCATAGGGTCGCAGCATTATGCTGAGCAATGGCCGGTTTGCGTAGATATGACGCTAATTTTCCCCCAACTTGTCCGTTTTGTGTTTGTGTTCTTTCTTTGCGCCATGGTTACCACAAATAAAAGTATTTTGGTTATTTCTTTTTTCTCTTTTACTCCACGGTAATTAATAAGGGCTTAATGTAACAAAAGTGAAAAGGACATACTTAGTCACGAAGATAATCATCTTGTTTAAGTTCTGACGCAGTAGTGACACAACCGACCCCTGCTACAATGCTGCTACTCTTTTCTCACCGGTATGATCTGTTACATACACAGTATAGTGTAAGTGAAACATAACGAAAAAAGAAATAATAATGTAATATAAGTGTTAAAAAGGGTCTCTTAACCATGGGCTCAGCTCAGCTCATGGGCTCAGCTTTTGGCCCAGGGGGGGCAAATCAGAAATTTCTTAAGGTGAAAGTTCTCAAATTTTAACTGAGAGAGATGTATTAATGATTCTAATGATTACAATTCTGTAAATACGTATTTGTTATGGTGGCTTATGATTTTTTGATAAAGGTTCAACCTGACACTGGTCAAAGACTGACAGAGCAAAGCCCATTTAACCTGTCTTCGGTCATTGTTGATCTCAATAATTTTTTAACGTGTCTGTGAATGTAGTTACTTTACTGAATGACCTTTCAACTGTAGTCGTAGAATAAGGTAATGATATTTTAATTGTTGTCGTAGAATAAGGTATTACTGCTGAAAAAAAATACAAAGGCCTCGCAGCGCGAATTTTTCTGAAAATTAATGCATAATATACATATTATAATTGTAAAGTAAATTTTCTAAACCCAGGGGGGGGGGCAGCTGCCCTTCCCTGCCCCCCCCTGGGTACGCCCATGCTCTTAACTATCACTTACCGTTACTTGAAGTGAAGGCAAAGTTGTCTCGTTGTATGTTTCCTGAAAACAATAAAAACAGTGTTATTTACATAAACTGACATGACACCTGTTTCCCGTAGGGTTGGGCAGAGGTGTACCGCCACTTTTCGCCAGTTACGCTTAAGTTCCATGTTATAGGTGGCGAGCATATTGCCATCAACCGAGCAAAAATCCAGACTCCGGGCTGCTACTGAGAAATTCTAGATAAGAAAACCCAATAACACTTTGTCCGACCCGGGTATCGAACCCAGGACCTCATGCTCAGCAGTAGCGCTTGCAACCACTAGACCAAAGAGGAAGTGTTATTTTTTAGGTAGGAAAAAGGACTTTTAAAAAACAAACACAATATTTAGACAAATTCTAGTTTACAATATTCTAGAAATTTCAGAACTGCTCTTCAATGGGTGAAGACCTCAACATGATATAGTTAGATGCACGTCGTCAATTTATCGGTTACTTGGGGAATAAAAATTCAGTTTTATTTATCTGAGCGTAAATTAATTTTGAGTGATGAAATGTAGGATTTAAAATATTGTCATGTAATAATGATGTCATCGTAAAAACACTGATTACCTCTAGTAAGCAACTCGAGCAGTTTGCTTGAAAAATGAAACTCCGGTCTGAACATATCTTTACACATAAAATCTAACTAAAATCACCGCAAACCAAATAAAAATAAAAACACTGGCACTTAAGAAAACATGAAAACCACTTATTTTCAAACTTGGAAACTTCTTTTTCCGCCGAATTTAAAATCACTCAACGAAAATTCGTTTTCAAATTTCAAAAACTAACTTTTGAAAATGGCGCTTTCCAATACGTTTTGAATTTCAAAGTTCGAAGTCAAAGTTTCGTGTCTGACGTCACACGTCTTATAAAGTGTTATGTCAAACAAAATATTAGTGTAACATCGACCGACCGATTGTCGCCAACTGTTTAATTATGCCGACTGTCCCGATTCATTAGTGCACTATGGCTTCAGGGACGGCTTCCGAATGGAATTTTTTATTGTTTTTTTTTTACGAATCCAATATTGAAAATGGAATGGGAAACTAATACCTGCATTAAATTATTTATATTAGGTAGGTGTCTATATTTCTTTCTGTCTCTCGTTTCTTGATGGCTAGAGAATTTTAGCGCAGCTTTCAGTATTGAAAATTACGCAATGACTTGCAGTCTATTGTATTTGTTTCAAAAACTTCATGTGTAATTTTTTTTTCTTAATATGTTTTTTACATTGAAAACAACATTAAAATAATTTTATTTACCAAAAAATGTATTTGAACTAGATATAAACAGGTGTAACAATCAATCCATTAAAGTAAGAGAAAAACAATGGAAATTGCAAAAACTACATTAACCAAACTAACAAAATAAGGCATTGAAAACATTCTATTCAACACATCCTTTTTTGTAAGTCCCAAGTACGGCCCACGAGTCGTCTGGAGAGGTCAGGGTTGCCGACGCTCGTCTTTTGACCCTCATACGTCCCTCCCTCACCAACATACGATATAATCATACATCCGTCCCTCTCCCACAGGCCGCGACACTTTGCTTGACTTTTAACCCTTCACGTCATTGTCAGTACTATCCTTTTCTCACATACCAACTTTTTAATATTGCCGTTTCATTCAAACAGGTTACGACATATCGGTCGACATATGACCCGAGCATCGGTGTTTCTCTGTCCTTTTTTATCGTTTTGTGTAAGTGTATGTGTGTCCTTGTCTGCAGTGTCACGACCCTTACGACTAGCCACTTGAATAGATTAGGTGTTTTCGTACGAATGCGGGTTCAATATTCATTGATAATCGGTTCGTTGGCATTTTATATGCAAGAAATGTATGATTGTTTCCTTTAGCACTCGTTGGAAGTAATGGTTTTATAAATCGCAGTACTGTCAATGTTTCTTTACTCTCACATTTATATTCACCGAAGAATTTGTAAGAGTTGTTAGATTTGCCAGGATCAAAGTTCACACTGACCACTGGTCACATCACTTTCAGTTCAGTCCTGGATTTTAATCCATGAATTAGTAGATACATCATCCTAGCCTATTTTTACCAACAATGTTGGGGTCGGCTTCCAGTCTAACCGGATGCAGCTGAATACCAGTATTTTACACGGAGTGATTATGAATGAGTGTGGTGTGGCTGAGGAATGGTGTGACTTATCACATCATTCCATTAAAATAAGATGTATTGACAAAAATTTAAAAGACTATGCTTAGATGGTAGAGAGGATGAATGAAAGGCGACTAACAGAAGGTATTTACAAGGCAGATGTGTGTGGAAATACCGGGAGGTGACGCCCTAGGAGGACATATAGTGATCTTATTGGTGACGTTCTTCAGAAAGACCAGGACGGTAGTACTCGCAACCGGCGTGCGTGTATGACCTGATGTATGGACGTAAACGAGGCTAAAGTATGTAAGGATCGTAGCAGGAGGCATTCTGTAGTTCCTGCCTACCCCATGGAAAGAAGGTGTGAGTTTATGTATGTATGTATGTACTTGGAGCGACTGCCTACCTGACCCCCACAACCCAGTTACTGGGTAATATGATACCCCTTGGTAAGACAGGACATCACATCATCATCATCATCATCTTCACATTCATCTTTATCAAAGATCTATGGGCGATACGTTTTCTTTTACTGATGTACCACTTTTGCAGCACCCACCATCTCCAAGACCTCGTCACAACAACAAAATACATTATACGTTCTATGTGATCAAACCCACAAAAGTCGGTCACATCAATTTTTATTTTATCATTTGCTTAAACAACGGTGAAGGAAAAAATCTTGAGGAAACCGGCATGCCTGAGAGATATTTCTCGACGGCATGTGAAGCCAAGTCAGAGGCCCGTGGGCGGCTTTAAAACTCTTACACCAGGTTAGTCACTAAGCATATGAAAAGAAAGAGAAGACAGGCATTTAGGAGACAGCAATGTCAGTCAATATACTAAAAGTTTACTATAATGATGCGCATAATAAAATCGCGTCTCAGTACAAAATATGTCTACGATCGCAGATCGCAAATCAACAGAAACGTAATTAGTGCAACAGCACACATTCAAACTTGATTGAAGCGCTTAAGGCATCAAGTCAACTTATTCGTAATTTATTAGCGCTTCATAAATACGAAGCAAATTCTCTCCAACAGTATTTACTGATACAGGGGATAAGAAACACTGAAAAGTCTAATAGCATTTTTAAACATAATTAAGAACATAACCAAAAAAGTGGGTATCGTTACCCATTTGCTAAATTATAGGTACTTCGGATTCTCAGTTTCTCAAACTGTAAGCATTTATTTCAAATAAACCAATTACATGAACATTCGAATTGTCAAGGGGACGGTCAGTCAGAAAGATGAAGCTAGTTACAAATTCCAAAGTGTGAGGTTCCTATGGAGAAGAACGGGCAAGAAACTCCACGGACACAATTCTTAATCTATAAGCCGATTTGCAGCGACGACTGTTTTCCAAAGACAAGACAAGTTGAACAACTCATTTTCTTTAGTAAAATGCTATTTTTCCCGGTGAACACTTATTGGACTGGATATACCTGCCGTCATTGATACTTGATATCTTCCAGAAGTGTCGAAGAATCCCGGTCTGTACATTTCACTCGCTCACACCCGCGGTGGCTGGTTCAACGTTTTTCTAACAGGTGACCTGAGACGAGACGGAGCATTCCTACCAACAACCGTACTGTAGGAGCTGAGAATGTGTGGACACGGCTTTTTTTTGTATATGATAAGTAACTGTAACATTCTTGAGTAATTTTAGAATCGCGTCTGTCGACATGATGTTAACTATTTATGACTCTTCAATTTAAAAGCCTCAATCAGAGTTAATTATTAAAATACATTTATTGCGTGTTGGCCCCAAGTGTTTGACACCACATCATAAAAGAGTATAATTGTTGGTTAAGTTGACTTAAGTCACCCAAAATATTACATTCGTAAGTTACGGATACAAACACCAAGATTGGCAGAATGATCAGTCATTACGTTGTGTTGTTACGTGTGGAAAACACCAACGCGGCTTAGACCAGGATAAACGATAACCTCTCCGTCTCGTGGGTAATGAAAATTACTCTCATTCATGACTGTTCTTGGTCCAGGTTCTCTTTTTTGAGGGCCTAAATATATGACACACGAATATTCACATTCTATATCTAGGAAATAGAAATAAGACGTAACGCTCTGCGAAAATTCAATTAGCCAAGTTGTTTGATTATTTTGGTTATATAAAGATATCTTAAATTTATAACAAACCTATAACTAAATAAACACCTCATCTCCTTCCCACATCGTTGAGAAGAAAGCGCGCTGGCCATCGCCGCGCGTGCGCTGCTTTTTTGCCGCGATGAATATTTATCGGCCGCCGCGGCCATTAGCAAACACAAGCGATACACTTTCAGACTGATTGGTGCTGTCTTACTGGTTACTTTATACAAGTTTATATTACATTATCTACAACTATCTCATCTGTTGGGGGTCTATATAATTGAAGCGTTAAAGGATATAGGGGGCTGAAAGACTTCGATAGTGTATTGATGAAACTTTGGGTTCCCTATCCATTTGCATAAAATTATAAGACATAATATAACATAGCATACAATTGTTTATCCTAATTATATTTACGCATAACATTATTAACACATAAAAGCATTATGCATAACTTTTTAAGCATAACTTCACTTCTCATAATAATGTTTTAGCATAACATTCTAAAGCATAAATTTACTAACATATAATGATATTTACACATAATGTTCTTTGGAATAAAAATAATAAACCCTCATATAACATGTGTTCATGATTGTTAGACGAATAAATATTATGGCTTCAAAATGTATGGAACTCCAAATTATGCCAAAACAAATTAGCCCACAACATAATTATGTCAACATAAACTATGTGCCAATAACAATTAAGGCAAAGTAATATTATTAATATACCAAAAAAAAATATAACAAAGTATATTAGGAAAAAAACATTATGTGAAAAGAAGGGATCCCGAAACTTTGACCTACTAGGACGTTGGACAAATCTGAAGTACACTTAGTAAGTACTGAAACTTTAGAGAAAAGAGAAATATCATTTACTATATTTATGTCTGTCATCAATGAATGAAAACCTACAATAAACCGAATATTTGATACCGATATCACCGACAATGGCGAATTCTATTCAAACTCAAACTCAAAGCATTTATTTCAAATAAACCAGTTACAGGCACTTTTGAATAGTCAAGGACGGAGTGCCGGGGTAAAAGAGTTGCATCTATTATTCATTGAGCAATTTTAAGTTTATTCATCGAGTAAAAGTTTATGCAACTGTAGCAATTGCAGTTATTGAATTCACTCGAGGAGGTTACGATCTTTTCGCCACCAGTCCTGACCAGCTTTTTGGAAGTCGTACCGACATGAGAGACGAAGAAGTAATTTAACGCAACCCTGGAAAAAGAGGAAACCATTTGTAGATAACATTTGTAGAGAAGATTCTAAATACATATGCTTATGTATTGCTTTGCGTGTAAGGCCTATATAATTCACCTAACACTTATCGTAGTGAATAATTAACAAATGTATCCACTTCATTCATTTTGATAATATCCAATTTAAATTCTACAACACCTATATTATGTAATCACACACAGTAAATTGTAACCGTTGTTCTGTAGTATTTAGTAGCGTGGACTAGACAAGACCACAAAATTAGAAGAAAATTGCTTATTCTACATAACAGATAACATCACGCTTAATTTCCCCGAAGCTGATCAGAGGTGTACCCACATTTCACTAGTTATGTTTAAGTCCCATGTAATAGGGGGCGAACTTTTTGCTATCAACCGGGCACAAATCCGGACTCCGGACTGCTAGAGAAAAATTCCAGATAGAAAAACCCAATAACACTTTGCCCGACTTGGGCATCGGACCCAGAAACAGTAGTAGCGCTTGCAACCACTAGAATAACGCGCCGTATTATTTTTCATAATGAATTTTCTTATTTTTCTGTAAGTTTAGCTAAACGCGGTATTTGGTTTCCAAAAAAAAAATTTAACTAACCATAAAACATTTACATATTGCCTATAAGTCCTTGATAATGTCAAAAAAGTCATTCTTCCTCACTTAAAAACTTTAATTTCAGCCAAGTCAAATCTCTAATATACCCTTATACTCTACTGATATTTTAAGATCATTTAATTGAGTGTTAGATTCTATATTGTATAAAAGATTTATTTTTATTTAGAATTTAATTTTAAATAAAAAATGTATATCTAATATTTAGTAGATTTGTAATCGAATTATTCCTAAGTCCATCGGAACATTTTCTTCCTAGACCGCTTTCTAGCCAGGAAATGTTTCCCTGTCTAATAAAATGTATGCTTTGAACTCTTTATGCAATTTCACAGTTACATCCACTATTACTGTTATTAATAGGACCATCTAATGATCATTTTCTTAATTGGACAAACATATTATGAGAAGATATTTTATCCAAGGATTGTATGGTAAAATGTCTGTGGGTACTTCTGTGTGCTCATCAAAAACTGGAAATGGGCTGGATTTATTTCTATTGACGTTATAAAAACTAAAAATATGATTTGTGAAAGACCATCTATCACTTTATAAACAAATAAGTACATTTTTTGAGGACTGTATGATACCACCCAGGATAATGCGTTGAGGAAGTATCTTCAACATGAGTATAAAGAGGTATGAGGAACAGGGTGTAACGTTCACTCATCCTCTATAGAAAATGGAAGGCTAGACGGGTGTCGTGTCTGGCGGGCAACTGCCTAACGATTGATGTCGGGAAGTTATACTATATAATATGTTGATCGCGTGGTAAACTCTGTTTGCGCGATGCAGGATTTTGTGTGACGTCAGGTCTTTGATGAGTAGTTTGCACATGGCGATGTAGATGCCGTCACCAGTATGTTATGTTGTTTATAAAATGCATCGAGGATAAGTGTCCTAAGGAGAGTTCTCGATACACTTTTCTGGTTTTACCGCTTTCCAACAACTAATATTGAACTTACAAACAATATAATGTTTCATCAACCAAGGAGAAGTCAGGTGCAACACCTAGCAACCAACGTCCCAGACCGCAATTTGAATTTGAAATCAGAACGCAGGTCATTAAGCGCTGCGCACACGCATAACTTTTTCACAGTCCACCGAACAAATCGTATAGGCCCATTATATTTGCATTTTACTTGTAAAACCTTTCATTAGATATCTCATTAATATTGACGAAATGACGGTCGCATCTGTAGAGCGAAAAGTTTCTCATTACTAATATGTATTAAAGAGTTAGTTAACAATTTTATTTTTTTATTAAATAAGGTTCTAACTCTTGTATTTTTTTAATATAATAAGTGTATTTCTTTCCTCAAAAGACCATTTCAGACACAAATTTACATGGTTCTCACATGATCTGACCAAGATTATGTCTGGACTTTAAAATAGACTGACCCCTGAGTTTGTTTCGCTATTTCTTTTCAGGAGTAGTCAGATAGGAAATGTCGACTCCAACTACATTTTTTTTTTAATACGACATAGTCCGATAACCTATTTACAGAATAAATAATTTAATTTCATTAAAGTTTATTTTTACAAAGTCGTGGTATTTAGTACCTGTCGGTTTTCTTCGTTAAAATTTCGACACCACTAATAAAACTAAATAACTGTCCATCTTGAAAACCTCAAATTTCACTACTACTGTATAGTTCTATTTCTAATAATGGATTATGGCCATTTTTTGACTTAGTGACTTTTCGCTCAATGTGGACAATTTATCAGAGGGGAATTCCCGTAACTTTTAAGAAAGTTCGCATTCGCATCTCATTCGCAATCTGTCAAAAATACAATCTATTTACCAACATTTTTAAGAACGTTCGCATTCGTATGTCATTCGCAATCTGTCAAAAATACAATCTATTTACCAAAAAATTTAAGAACGTTCGCATTCGCATCTCATTCGCAATCTGTCAAAAATACAATCTATTTACCAAAAATTTTGACAAGTTTGACAGATTGCGACTTGAATGTAAAAATTATTAAGTACGAGAACTGGCCTTCCGATCTTATAATTTCGATTTAGTAATAAAATGATTTCGTACTTAATATTTTAAGATTGGAGGTTGGACCACGCCCTCGCAATCAGGTCACAGACTAGATTTTGTGTCAGTTCCGCTTACAAAATTTTAAGATAAGACCGGCCTGCAGTACTATCGTGTTTGATAAAGTTACTTATTACGATTGGCCATTCAAGCTTACTTAATTTATTTGCTCTATTTTAATGAAGTAGGTAATACAAACTTGTAACTGGTTGTATTTTGTGTTGATTACTTTAACTTTACCTTAACTTTAAAGTTAAGCTTCACTGCAATTTGTTATTAAGTAGGAGCCTTATCATAATAAAATAATAATAAAAAAAATAAAAAATTACATAAGAGCCTTAGAAAGACATCAATCTTTAATATCAGAGTAGCTTTGTCTACCTATGTAGGTACACAAAAATGCAGAAATTTTGCTTTTCAATACTTTTTTTCCCAAATTTCTCAAAGTCGAGAAATGTGAAGTGGTGGTGGTAAAACTAACAAGTGTATGTCGGTGAATACTTTATGTTTATCAACACTGCTTTATCCATATACACTTCACAGAAATGTGAAATGCTTTAAGTTTATCTATATTTATTGGCCTAAATTAATAAATCTGACTAGTGTCTCTCGGTGAACACCATACATTTATCAACACTGCTTAATCCATATACACTTTACATGACTACTAGTCTAACTTACCAGTGATCAATTATAGTCAGCAATAGTGCTTATTCATCGTGCTAAAACTGTAATATCCCTGCCCACCCCTTTTGGTCTAATAGCAGCCAGTCGGCTTAGTTAGTGCATGCCCATATTAACACTTAACAGCTGTATCAACGACCAGCCTTTCTCGACATGTTATGGACCATGTACATGTTCGAATCTATGTAGTTCCTCCTTTTAAAAACAAATTAGTTAGACTCTTCAGTTCGTTTTTAGCGTGCACTGCGAAGCAAATTGCTATGGAAAGCACTGTGATAAGTTTCAATCAAATATGATTGAAGCTATCTTTCTGCTGCTCTCACAGGATTCTAGAGTTTTGTGTCAATTCTAACTGCTAAGGTAGTTTTTCTTCTCCCTTTTCAAAACAAGTTGGAGGACATAACTTGAAATAAATAAAATTATTTGAAATAAATAAAATTATTTGAAATAAATAAAATTATTTGAAATAAATAAAATTATTTGAAATAAATAAAATTATTTGAAATAAATAAAATTATTTGAAATAAATAAAATTATTTGAAATAAATAAAATTATTTGAAATAAATAAAATTATTTGAAATAAATAAAATTATTTGAAATAAGTAAAATTAATTATTTAGGTTTAACTTAAGTGTTACACACTGGCACAAGGTTGATCCAGAGTGCAGATGTCACCTATTTATTTCTTCCATGATCATCATTTCAGCCGAAAGACGTCCACTGCTGGACATAGGCCTCCCCCAAATGGGGGGGTTTCCCATAATCATCACGCTTGGCAGGCGGATTGGCGATCGCAGTATGGTGTTAAAATGCATAGAGAACGCTGCTGCCCATTCTCTAGTGAGTCCCTTAGTCGCCTTTTACGACACCCACTGGAAGAAATGGGATAGTACTATTCTTTACGTCCTTCACCACACGGAATATGATGATGGTTCCAGGTGATCCATCCATGATGGTTTAAGATTATTTTTAATAGTTGTTCGATCGACCGCAATTCAGTAGTAACACTAGACCTACGAAAACTGGGGCAGTTAGAAATAAAGTTGTTGTCAAAGTTAAAATGTTACCATAGTCTAGCGGTTACGAGTACCTGGGGTGCCGGAATACATCAGTTCTTTTAATAGCAGCATGTGCTACTTATACATCCGGACTTAACCAATGACAGCGTGTATATCTCCCAGGTCTACAGCACATTGTCTTTCAAAACCCAATCACAGGCACCCGACCTAAACCCACTGCTAACAAGTCACAATAAATTCCCTCATGTCCCAAAGCTTTCCACCACAAATGTCTCAGAACGGAAATTAGTTCCACAATAGCATCTAATAAACTTTTATATAAATGTCTGAGGAATAACCGGCTAGTTTCAGAAGGCCTGCTTTCATTCCAGCTTATTAACAGGTTAGGTGACGTCCAGTTTTTGTCGGTTATCCGGCGATGTAATAATTACTGTTCGGAGGCACTGATGGACGTTTCCGCTTGTTTTTATGGCAAAGCTGTGTGGAAGCGGAGGCGACAGCGATTAAGTAGATGAATGAGTGAGGTAGCTTGTGTTCTTGTTCAAACAGTCGATGTAGAAGTACTTTTTATGAATCGATTGTTCACTGATATGTCCGACCGGATGGCGCCAAACAATGAGTAGGTTGCTGGACTGTAGATATTTATAATGCCATATGATCTTCATAGGCATCGTAAAAGGATAAACTCGAGTTGTTAATCTGCAACCGCAAACTAAACCAGAACAGAATATAAATTATTGTTGTAATTGTTCTTGTGTTTGTTGTTGTGCTTCTTTTATAGACCATTAATATTATTTTTTTAAACGAACACACGCATTTGGTATTTCACAATGCCTTTGCAGCGGTTTGTAAACAAAAGGAAAAAAAACGAATAAAGTAATGATACCATGATAGAAATGGCGCTTCTTTTCCCGCGCTCCTTATCAAATCACATCGCCCTCATAAAATCAAGTTTTTGACGGTTATTCCATCAACAAAAATCCGTCCCATAAGAACGTCATTTCCGTACAAACTCCCTTTTAAATCAGTACAGTGTCAATCAGTACGCTATAAGTATGACAGAGGGGCGTCATCGTCATGGGTCGCGTGCCATATATTACCACAGCCGCATTATCTACCGTCTTACGCCTACCCATTGTGTTCCGAAGTTTGTGTACAATACCATCGTGTTTGCAACCAAACTATTATTGTGTTACGCTGTAGTTGGATCACTTAAGTGAGGCGAATGATCGCTTGTCATGAAACGTGTGACGTTAATGAACTGTCTTCGAAGCATGTCTCTTCTGTGTTACTTTTTTTATGTCTGTCTATACAATAAGTCTTTAGAGAAATGTGGGGGTACGCATATTTTCGCCTCCAGTTTCCAAAATACTATATTGCTGAAATGAAATGAAATTTATTTGCAAGAATTGTAGTACATTACAGTTGGTGGGGTTATTTAACAATTTCTAAAACAATTCGTTAAAACTAGCATGCAAAATTACATGAATTAAATAAATGAAATTATGTTAGTAAAATTGTCTAGTTCACTTGTTGTTCGCTTGTCTAGTTTATTTGCTTGACTATCTAAACACAGTTTTTCAGTTGCATAAGCATATGCATAATCAACATGTAGACCGATATTAATATTAATGTGTATTACTGCTGGGTCACAGGCTTCCTCTCTTCGAGAGGTAGTTGGCTGTAATCTACCGCGCAGGCTCAGTGCGCGTTGGTAGATGTCACATGTCTTCCAATTTTGGTTCTAGGACATGCCGGTTTCCTCCCGATGTTCTCCTTTAACGTTTTCAGTTGATGATATCAGAAAAAAAAATCACAACCAAAAGCCTTCAAGGAGTGATTTGCTATCAACCTTAGATTGTTATTCTACAAAACTCACAACCTTTTCCTACAACCAAGTAAACAATAGATCACATCGTAAGTAGCAGTTAACCCGCTCAGCCGACGTAAACCAAAGGAAGCAGAGATACAAGGGGCGGGTCACCTCGGTACACCACAAACGTATCATTTGCCACGGTCACTGCCCAGCACTATTGAATTCTGAGGGTTCACTGTGTGACATATGGCAATTGTGCGTACAGCCGTAAGTAGGGGTTAGGGCTGGACGCTTGATGGACTTGTTGTGTTGATGTTTGAGGAAACGATATACAGGCATTTCTTTTTACCATTATTTTGTTAGACTAAGCTATTCGCTAATACTAATTCCCATACAGTCATGCCCCATCACATCACATCACATCACATGAGAACATCCATGTTTGTTTAATTAATCCTGATGTAATTCACGATGGACAATACGCCACCCCCAAATTGCACGCCTCGGGTCTTCGTCTTCGACATACAGTCTGCCCCAGTTGCGTGTTTAAGATCGTCTATTCAGCCGCATTCACAAACTTCTAAAGTTACTCATTTTTATTTTTAACTGCATTTATAATTGTTTCAAGAATAAAAGAAATAACTTACAAATAGAAATGTTACATTTCGAGTCTAGTCGATTAATCAAAGATCACCCAAATACCAGACAGTACAATTTATTCTAAGCGATTCATCTATCCGTGTATCAGTTTCATTAGATATCTATACAAACACGCTACGTGCGATCGCACCAATCTTGCTTATTTGCTGCTTGAGCAGTTTCTGCACCACTTTTCATGAAACATGAGATCCACATTTTTGTGATTGATTCAAGTTGTATGCTCACTAACGAAATACTTACTGATTCAACTCATCTGTTAACACTTTCGACTCCACCCACTTTTCATAGAACTTCCATACACCACCCATACCGCCATACATTTTGGAAGTGAAATCTCCGGGAGGGTTACCGGTATTACGTTTGCGCTAAAGTTAAGGGGCCGGCGAACATAGCTCGCAACTGCAAATCGAGATGTGTTCAAAATTCGTTTGGAGTATTGCTATCTCTGTTTGACAAGGCGAGGTCAGACACGCGTGGATAGATACTGTGCGACCACGCTCACATTGACAATATTATTTCTTGACGCGATAGAACTACTAGCTATCGAAAATTTATGATAAATTGGATGTGTTTCGTAATACCAAAAATGATGAATTAAAACTAAATGTATTTCCATTTTTTTTTTCGATAATTTGTAACTTGATAATATAAGCTATGCTGCTGCGGAAACAATATTACAAATATTGTTGTTTATAATACAGAAAAAACAATATGAAAACATGTTATTTACGCTGTAAAAATGTATGAAATTCAATTCGCTTTAATTTCATTTCAGGTAAGTTTTTTGGAAAAAAAAAGACGTACAGGACTAGATAAATACTGTCTCAATCCGAATATCAACATAATATAGTGGAAATATGCTCAAATTGCAAATGGTTTTGGTATTACGTTTGTATGGACAATTCATCCGTCGCCGCATTCTTAACCATCGCGGACAGTTCTACTTAAAGCGACAAGACTATTTTATTTCGTTTTACAGTATTTTATAACACGGTTTTAAACCTGATGCCGTTGACTGACCGCGATGGTTAACTTTAGCGCAAACGTAATGCCGGTAACCCTCCCGGAGGGTTCACTTCCAAAATGTTTGGCGGCATGGCGTATGAGTTCTATGAAAAGTTGGTGGAGTCGAAAATGACAACCCATTTCTCAAAATGTCTCTTATCTATGTTTTCTTTTCCAGGTATACAGAAACCTGTAAGTCAGTGCAAAAAAAAAAGAAAATGGCGTATTTCTGGGTGTTAAAAAAATCGCGCTTACTTAGATAAAAACGAAAATATTATCACTAAATTAAACTGAATGTTAATGTTGTTCGTACTAGTTATAATCTTTGTGTATTTAGTAGACTTTCAACTTCATTTTAAAGGTTGACAAGTGTGGATAGAAACGACAATCTGTATGTTACTAAAATCTGATTCACTTTTATCTTCAAGTTTTCGCACCTGATTTTGTCCAACAGTCCCCTAAGCGGCAGTAACAGTAATGGCACTGGCAGGGCTCGCCATAGATCACAACTATACAAATATGGAGACAAGCTGTTAGCCTATAACCTGGCCACAATGCACGTTTCCTGTAGGCAATTTCCGTTGTATGACAAACTACGTATTGTTATTAATTTATGAAAGAAAGTTACTGAACTAAGCCAAGTAAATGTCAATTTAAGTAACGCAAAACTATTTTCGTTTCATTTCTTTTTGGCTTATTTTAAAATATTTACATCATTCAACGTTGGATGTTGTTTGTTAGACTTAATCTAAAAAACAGCTGTATAATATCTAATGTTCCTTTCAACTTATAAAGTTAATGTAATGTAGCATACCTCACTTTCATGAGCGTTTAATAAGCATCCTTCTGTATTGTAATACTAATTAATAACATTTACCATACGCCGTGACAGAATATATTAATCAATAGAAAACAGTTCAGAAATACTTAGCTACAAGTTTTCCATCCGTTCCAAGTAAAGTGGTCATTATAATAGTAACGTTTTCCCGCCCAAAAGAGCAAGATGGCGTCATGGGAGAGCGCGCATGTGCAGCTACGGGAGCATAAACCACAATTGACAATATAGCACAGTTCAGAAACGCAGTAAATGTTAACAATGGGACTTGATCTTTCATTCGTTATTAATATCTGACTGTTAGATAGAATATTTTTTATTATTTACACCATCAAATTACAAATATAAAAATGTACAAATTTAACGGTGACACAATGGGCGGTCTTATCGCTAAACGCGATCTTTTACAGACAACCTTTGGATGGATTAAAGGGAGAAGGAGAGACAATACTGCAGGCTACTTACTGTTTTCCCCCCAACAGTATCGTTTATATATTTTTTCCGGTTAGAAAACTAAATCCACACATACTTTTAAATGCTTGAAGAACCTATCAGTTATGTCAGTGTGCCTTGGGCATTCACGATTCGCATCAAACAATTGGTAAGCATAAGATGTAAACACACTCTTTCTTCAAACACAGATCAGATCATAATACTCTCATGGCTATTTCACCTCACCAAACTGTAGCAAGTAGATGCAAAATACGCGCATATCTCAGCCCATTCACTAACCGATCAACTTTGTTTGCAAAAATTACAACAGACGTTATATTTGCAAACAAACAGCAATCAGTGCGTTCTTGTGGCGCGCTTGAGAAAACCGGACAGGCGCGCGTTCTCACGGGGAGACGCGTTTTCCATAGCTGTCGACGCACTAGAGAAAATTGTACTCGAATTTAGAGTAACTCCTATAAGTTTTGTGTTTTTTTTTAATCAAACGTATTTTGCCATTGAATTCTCTTGATGAAGAGGTAGTTCAGTCTTATGGATTGTTTAGTTATTGTAGTCCTGAAGCGTGAACCTACTTATATGCTAAACACCTCATAAATATTCTCAATAGCAATTTAGAGACGCTATACAGGTATTACTTTTTAGTTCAAGTTTTTGGAAAAAATAATACATCTTGAAACATAATCGGTGTTTAACAACGCTTAAGAGAACTGTATCTTGTATAATTCACGTCAATTTACGACACGTGATGTTATAATTGGATTACGAATATAAATGGTGTGAATTAGCATAATCTCATATTAATGTTGCTATTGCATCGGTTCTAGCAGTTTTATAAGACAGTTTATTACAAACAAGACCTGTCGATGTTAATAAGTTAATGTAAAACAAGTAACTTACTTATTGACAGGAAAAATCAATGCTGAGGAAAAGTATTTGTTACTTTATGTTTATTTAATATTGTGTGTGACGTGTTCCACCTTTATAATTTCAAACGTAGTGATAATATCGTGGACATCCACGCAACACCCTTGACCCAGGGAAGTAAAATATATGGAAATAAAAAGCGCACCATCCCACG
This sequence comes from Agrochola macilenta, assembly GCA_916701695.1. Classification (NCBI taxonomy): domain Eukaryota; kingdom Metazoa; phylum Arthropoda; class Insecta; order Lepidoptera; family Noctuidae; genus Agrochola; species Agrochola macilenta. Next base: position 16,969,676 of record OU753562.1, read on the forward strand.
TTACAATTTATGATCTACTAATCAATAAAAGAAGAATGGATACTTAAATATTGTATTTTGAATATAAAACATTATATCTAATAAATAATTAACATTTTGTCTGACTTGAGAATAAAACACTCACCGGAATCTACTGCGTTTGTCACAACAAAACCAATCCAGTCACTAACCGTCATGCTATTGATGTTCAGAACTACACCAATCGGACGTCGTGGAAAGCACCCATTTTTCTGTCCCCCGTGATATATGCATTTACCGTGTAATTGCCCCCGAGGACTGTATTTTGTAAAAATGAGCCTCTTCCCGGGGAACTATGCGCGTTTTCATTTCACATTGCCCCGTACTTTGGCAAATTATACACCATGCGCATTGGTATAATATGCGTATGAGAAAATATTTCTAGGATGTACCAAATTCAGGGGCCGCATCAGTTGGTTTGGAGGAAGGAAAAAGCATTCTGATTTAAGAAATATCCTAGTTCAGGGCAATTTGTTTTGTTCTTTTGTAATCACCACCAGCTCCTATGCTTCCTCTAGAGGAATTTAGAAACTCATAGAAAGATACTAAGTGACGCCCTAATTTGCTAGGAACTCTTAGTAGTAGTTCTGCAATTCCTAAAGTTTTTTTAACTCTGATTTTTTAATCCACATCAAATGTGCTGTCTAACTACTTGAATACGGATGCGTAATGACTACGACAGCTTCAACTAACAACATTATCAAGTCAACATCTTATTACCACTGAACCTTACCGTTTCTTTTGACATCAAAATAACGATTCAATTCTCAGTTCCACACAGTTATTGTTACGGCCACTGGTTCTTTAATAAAGTGGGCATACCATCGAGCTTGTACCTGTCGGGGTATAAGCACATCACTCACAGTATAACTATGTGATTGCCCAAATTACGTACAGCTAACTACCATAGACAATAACTGTTGTATAGATTGAGATGGTTGGTTTGACGACGGTTTAAGTGACGGCGGGTTAATTGAGTTATGGATTTGTGGGCTTCCTTTTTGAGTAACTTGTTAAAAGAACAATCTGTAAGATTAGGGTAGTTAATTTTATTTTGGGTAAATACATACCTTGAGTATGGCAGATTCCTCTTCACCATCACTAAGGAAAATTTACGTTTAAGTCAATTTATAATAAGTTTTATTTGTCAATGTCATTGATGGAGACGGAGTCGATGTGTAGTGGAGTGTAGTAAATGAGTTGGAAGATTCGTGTTGATCTACCCGATTTCTAGAAATAGTTATTAAACAAAAAGACCTATCTGATAACCACTTATATAAAAACTCGTTGTGTCTCATATTTGAGTGAATCCAAAAACAAACCGATTTTTGCAGTTATACTTTAGGCACATTTTTAGGTATACTTTAGGTACATTAGGGCTCGTGGCTAAATAATAACAGCCGCACAGGTCGATTGATCAGGTTAAGCTACGCTTGTTGCGGCCAGTCCGTAGATGGGTGACCATCTTTACATACCAAGACCCCTCCATGCCTCGCAAAGCACGTTATGTTGTTGGTCCCGACTGTCATTCAGATCTTTGACAGTCTTTACGGGTCGTCAGACGCCCGAAAGTTTGACAACCAGTCTTACCAAGGGGCATCATGTTACCCAGTAACAGGGTTGTGGAGGTCCAGTCGCTCCATGTAAAACACATTTTAAACACAATTTTTGTTTGGAAAAGTCTAGATAGATGATGACTTTAGGTAGGTACATTTTCCAAGACATGAGGCAACATATTCGAAAATATCATTCTTAACACCTTTATCTACCCATCAAATTATAACCCACTATATCTTCATTCTTAAGCTTCACGTCCATGCGTCATCTTGAACAATAGAGCCGTTCCACGTACGGAACCCGATGCATCATGTAGTGTCAAAATAAATGGTGGCCAGCTGTCCTCAGTGCAATAGAGTCGTTGATCGTCAAACGACGGTGTTGTTTTATTTAATGATATTATTCGCTCTGATTCTATCTAGATTTATTGTTTGCATCTCTAGTGTGTTTTTGTTTCGTTGGTCTAAGAGGCAAATGGTGTTTGTATAAAAAGCTGAGCAATAAAATAATCGAGTCGATGGCTTTGATAGCCTGAATGGATGATGGTTATAATCTGATAGATGAAATGGGTATGTTTTTTTTTTTTTTTTTTAATTGTGTGTGACTGAGCTATGCCCAAGAAAAAAACCACCATTACTTTAATTTCGGAAGTCGGTGTTAGGGTTTCTCATTTCCCGACTATTCTTTGTTCCCGGATACCGAGACTTCTCGAGCACCATTTCCCGGGAATTCCCGAGAAGTCGGTAATGTGACTAACCTCAATAAAAATGTATAAAAAAGGTTTTAAAATAAAATACACATTTTCGTAATCAACAATATGTTCATTTTAATCAGTCTTCGTCTGTTAACAAAAAAATATGCCTTCTTAATTTCCTTTATAATCACAGAGTTATAACCAAGATTTTAGATGGCTAAACCGGAAGAACATGGAGTTGGTTCTTCTGCTCCAGCTTGTATCTTTATCGGTGTTTTTTAAATTTTCGTTTTTTGCCACCGACTTCCGAAATTAAAGTTATTTTTCACTTTGTAGTGTTTTTTTTTGGAGGTCGGTTGTTTTTTTTTTTAAAGTTGTGGTACCTACCCCACACAAATTCGAATATCACTAACTGCTATGTAAATAACAGTGACAGGAAGTTATCATCATATCATCCACATATACTAAGTGGGAAAAATATGCATTATTGAAGCTTACTCAAAAACTATCCAAGCATAAAATTTATATGGGACCAATTCGGGAGCATACCCTTTCATACAAAAAAATAATTTTCAAAATCGGTCCACAATTGGCGGAGAAATAGGCGGACATACATAGAAAAAAAAAAAAAAAAAAAAAATCCTAACAAGCCCGGATCGCGGTTCAACAATTTATTTTTTTATTACTCGCGATTCCTTAAAATCAATTTGATTTTCTTAGTCTTAGTTCCTTTAGCTTTACCCCTGCAATCTATAACACTCTCTAACATATTCTCTCATAGTGAAACACGGAATTCTCTCATTAACATGAAATTGAAACAAAATATAACCATGCACACAACCGAGTTGAAAAGAACGTGATGTTATTAGAAAGCCCTGTTCTAATTGGTGGACGGAATAATAAGTTAATAACTATGTTTTATACTAAACAACAAGCGAGCCGCTCGTGTGCACTCGCTAACTAATCGTTTAAACGCCTAACTGTTCGTTACCGGTAACCATGTGAGTTTAATTTATATTTTATTATACTAGCAACCCGCCCTGACTTCGCACGGGTAGCAGAGCATATATCCTAAATTTTTCTGTCGTAGTGTCGTATCACCCTGTTGCGCCGAATATGTGGGTTAGATCAAAATGTAATTCATGTTCATCCTATTTGGAGTATTTTTAATAGAGGTATTTTATTTTTTATTCCGAAAATGTTGTTTTCATATAACTCTATTGGTTTACGCAGCGCACGCCAGTAAGCTCCAAGTCGGCACGATTTTTTCCGACATCTTCAACAATCATTGTGATATTTCAGCCAACTCTCACAAAAACTTAAATAATTATACACCTAAACTTGCCTCATGAATCGCTCCGTCCGGCGTCCATTGGTGAAAACCGTATGAAAATGCGTTCGGTAGTTTTTGAGTTTATCGAATTCAGACAAACAGACGCTACGGGGGGACTTTGTTTTATAATATATGTAGTGATACTCATCTTTCATAATGGTAAACCGGTCTTTGATCTAGTTTGCCAGGTGAAATTCAATTTGGGAGCTGTTAGTTGTATGTGTTGATTAGAGGGTATACGTTTCCAATATTAGTAATGGTAGTGATCATCATAATTCTAGTCGTTTCTCAACTATGTAAATTCCTGACAACTCCTGTTAATATTTTGCTCGAAGATACTGCATTTTGATTGAAGCCACAATACAGTTAGTTTAAAATCTAAGGATAGATCAGTTTTGGAACCCCTGTCCAGTGACAAATCAAGATCAACGAACGATCCTTATTAATCTAGGCTGAAAGCCCGACTAGTACCGACCTTGCTGATTGGCCGGTTTTGGAACTCCTGTCCTGAAAAGCCAATTATGTTTAAAAGAGTAGCCATGGATTTTCTTGCTGGCTCTTCTCTTTAAGAAACGACCAATTGGAACCGCGCACCTAGCTTCTGACGTTTCATAAGTGCCGATGTAGGTTTATGTGAAATAAAATATTTAGATTTTGATTCTGATTTTGTCCTGTGAGAGATAAACGGAGGATCCATAACCTAGGCAAACAGGCCCGCTATCGACCTTGGTGTTTGTCATAACTTTTCTCAACGGCATGATCTTTAAACTCTCGTATAAAATACTAGCATCCACCAGCGGATTCGCCCGCGTTATATCTTTATAAATTATAGCATAATATGTTACTCCGTGATAAAATAACATTCTTCTGCTGAAAGAATGTTTATGATCGGCCCAATAGTTTTTTAGTTTATTCATTACAAACAAATAAAATACAAATATTTTATCTTTATAATATTAGTGTAGATGTATTTGAGAGACTTGCCATCTCCAAAAATGTAAATGTAAGTCTTTTCCACATGGCTCACTCGTATTAGAAATGGCATCAATTATAATAAATCACCCTCTTATAAGTCGGTTACACCGGATGTGGTTCAACCACTGCCTCCGGGTCGCTGGGCACCTAACTGGTAATTTTTGTCAACCGCCTGCAATCATAGCGACCATACGACCCAATGTGTAGTGGTAGCTGACGATAGGTTGTTTGTCTGCTTGCCAATAAGTATAGATTTAAAACCAGGCGTGTGACTATGACTTAAATCTAGATGAAATAAATCAAGATGAAGATGTGTTAGAGAGGGCAAATGAAACTACTAACACCACAGAATATTTTCCTGGGTGCCTGAAGTGTGAAGCTACTTAGACGAAGAAACAGCATTGGCAAAAGTGAACGAACTGTGACGACATACTTACGAGTATTTTAACTGTATCCCTGACAAAAATAAGTTAAGTACTTATACGTCATAGAAACAGAACTCATATTTTTTTAATCGTAGTCCAAAGCTCGACAAGCTTTTTTCAATCTAGAAACAAAATCGAATAACCTAACACTAATCATAATTTTTTTCAACAAGAACAAAACGAAAATATAAAAACCAACAAAACTATACAAGATTCATTATCATAAAAACTGACAGCTGAAGACATATGGAGCTATTTCAAGAAGCAGTGGTTGCGATCGACCGACCGATCTGTAACCATCAGTTAGGTTTAAAAATGCAGGCAGAGCCGCTAGGCGCGCCTAGTTCGCGAGTAAAAACTAACCGTGTTGACCTGGCAGGCGATACACTCGGGTGCGCATACTCAATCGTGACATTGGATTGAAGAAGGGACGTGAATGCGGTGTTTCGAAGATGTAAGTTTTTTTTAGTTTCGAGTGTTGCGACTGTAATTCTATGGGAAAATTCAAGTGTGGGGTGATTAGTGGGAAGATTATTGATAAGTCGAAGTTTAGTTATATGTTTTCATAATCAAGGAGGTCCCTGAGCACGACATGAAAATCTTGCTTCTTGCTATATAGCGAGAAAGAAGAAAAAGTATTTATTAAGACAAGCACAGGAGATCTCAAATTAAACTAAGAACACTCATTGAAACATAAATGGAAAAAAAAATAAAAACATAGTAAAATTAAAATGAAAGCAGAAAGTCCTGTGCGAGGCCAAAAATCTTAGCATGACGCTGCGACATTTAATAATAAATGTCGCAGCGCTGGTATTCTGATAGGGCCCGAGCTAGGTTATACAGTGTAAGATACTGTAGCTTTTGACAAAGGCTCCCCTAATGTGAGACCTCATGCAACACTTTCTGGATTTTAAAAGTCAAACCGGCGAACTTTATACAAAGCGAAATATATTTCGTCATCACAGACCCAAAAATACCTAAACAAAAAACTTTATGAAAAAAAATGAAGATAAATTCGACAAAATTAAACCACCACATCCTCCACTTCACGACTCTACACCCAAGTCTAATGAGCGTTCTTGTAATAAAGGCGAAGATGTGTAATTGGTCGGTAGGCACGCGCCCGCCACGCGCTGCGCTCGCGCCGACTCGCCTCACCTATCGCGATCCCACTTTTTACTCCACCACTTTTTACCTACCCGCCGTTTTTACCTTTTTACATCTCTTCCGGAAGAATTGTATATGCAGGCAAAAGTTCATGGGAGTTTTTGCAGCCATTGATTTTATGAAATGTGGTTTATGACAGCATAAGACTTTCAATGATGGGTTTGTAAAGGTCATGTTATATTAAATACGAGGGAAAGACCGGAAGTAGTTGGACTATTTCAATAGACCGTAATTGGATAGGATCTTTTGATACTTAGTAAATAGGTAAGTTCATATTTGTTGGTATCATAACTTTATCGGGCATGGCTGCAAGCAGGAGGTATTTGTTATCATCACCCGTTTAAATTGCTGTTTAAAGAGCGTAACGATACAAGCATTATTAACAATCATGTACGAAAATTACAACATTCAAAAACATAAAAAATATTGAGAGAAGTAAGTACTTAGATCCATAAAATATTTTTTTCAGTTTCTTGAAATAGATTTAGAAAGTCAGCTACTTACTCTCATTTCATTATAGAAAATCAGACTATTATGAGGAAACTATAGACAATAAGATTTATCATTCGGTAAATCATTGCTACAGTTTCGCCCAATCAATCATTCCTGAAATTATCTTCTGTCAAAACCACAGTCATTATAGGCTTGTTGTTAGTGCCACTAAGATATTATCATTTCTTTACATGCACAAGCCAAGTAACGGATCATATCATCACGCTCTGTTTAACAGACAGGGTAAGCAGAGGTCCGAGTGGTAGTATAATATCAGGTGAAATCTGATTCATCATTACAAAGAACAATTTCAAAGGCGCTTATACGTATATACGTTATATGTATTAGTATGTATGGTGATAAAGAAGCCTACATATGGACAACAATGAAGATGTAAAAGCCGACTGAAAGCCTAAACTAGAAAATATTCATACAAAAAAAAAATCGCCATATTTAAATCAAATGAACCAAATTTCTCAGTATAAAAATAAACCACAAAACCAAACAAACAAGGTAACAATAAAATTAATTATTGCGTCCAATAAAAGCTTTCTTCTCAGTGCAAAGGTTGTTAGTGCATGCAATTGTTGGCTGCGCACGCGCCGCGCCGCTCCGTCGCTTTCACGATAACCGTATTATTTTATTAGATCTCTTTATTGTTTCTAACTGGATTGGTTATGAATTGGTATTCTTTAAGACTATCTATAGAAATAATGATTTATGTGGCGTAACGCAAATTAATATGCAAAAATCTCAGTGTCATTAATTACAGAATGATATGTGCAAATATTTGTAACGATATGGATTCGAATTCGTAGCCTCAAGCATAGAAACCGGAGGCGTAGGTCGGTATTTACACTTTGGATACCGATAAAAAATAAGAACTATATTTTTGTAAGTATCTCTCGTTTCAAAGCAGAGACTTTATTTGGGACACTCTTTATCTTACTAACTTTAGGTATCATAATAGATCTCTGCAACCCTAATATAATGCTTAATAACAAGTGTAGTGACCTTACAACTGAATTCCTAAATCACGTCTTTGAACACTCAAAGAAAAAATTGGCCAAATTTTCTCATCAATAATGTGGTATATTAACAAATCTTTCGAACACTCAACTGTGCACAACTTAATAAACAGCAATAATTTTCAATTCCAAGAATAGCAACAAAATAAATATTTATTAAATTGATCCCCCAATCGATTTTACATATTCTATAAAGAGTGCAAATGGGTAGGCGTATTCATAGCCCGGCTAGGCGGCCTGGTGTGCCGGCTAGCGGCTCCATAAAGCATATATTCAATTATCATCAGCAGAGCCTTCACACTTGGTAATTGGTGAGCGCTTCAACACTTACGATACTGCTGTGGGGTGTACCCATGTGTTGAGGTGTTTTGCTACACAGACACTATTTTGGGAGATTGCTGAAATTACGTATTGACATTTATTCCGATTCCAAAAAAATCAAATTCTTACTTATTTGAGACAAACTCAATTTTATTGTAAATTGAACATTATGTGTGTTAGCTTTCTGCACAATATCAGGGATTACTAGATATCTAAAGGTTTTATCTAAGAAGTCTATCCGCAGTATAAAAGTGATTTACATCCGTCACCTCACACGTCAGGTCCAGTTGAAAACCAGCGTCAGGCACTAGTTGTCTGGCATTTTCGCTGAACTTTGCCTATTTGGCGCAGCCTCAAGGCACTCTTTCCTGTTAAATTATTATTTTACACTTTTTTTTGCTTCCTTTTTTTATTTCTTTTTTTTATTCGTAATTATGTTGTGTTGCGTGCCTTTTTGTATGTGCTAGATAAATGTATTTTCTTTCTTTCTTTCTTTTCAGATTACCTACAGATAGATTTATTATATTAAAAAGTAAAGGCATACATTAATTTCTTCTATAAGCATTTTCTTATTTCATCCTCATCCTTTTTAATTTAATTCCATGTCCCGAGATTATTGATTGGCCTGTAACATGGTCACCCTTACCGGATAGCACTTGAATTATAATGACCATTGGTTAACGATTTCGCACTCTACCCGACTTTCAGAAAACGGTACACACAAAGTAAATCAGAATTGTACTCAAAGATTTTAATGTTTATTAAAATCATTGGCTATGGATAATTTTGTGATACTTATTAATACCGCGAAATTAATAGTACTGACACCCTGATTATAATACCTGACATAAATGCGATGAAATTTTCACTTAATATCATCGGCATTATCCAATTATAAATTAAATAGGTAAAATAAAATACATTGTTTATTGATATAATTGATTTAAACTAATATTTACAATATGGGGGCAGCGTCATCGACGCGGAACCTGTTACCATGGATTCTGGACCCCCTGCGTTGAAATATTTCGTCAGTTATTTAAAAAAAAACGGATGTTTCCTACAAAAATGCAATACCTATACGCAACCTAAATGTATGGAACAGCATTTTTTTTTTTCAGGTCTAGTATAGTAGTAAGTAGGTACGGAATCCGTGACAATACGTGAAATGGTGACAGGTTCCGCGTCGATGTGTATACCTCTTGTTAAGGTCCCATATTGTAAATATTTATGTGTATCAATTACTTCAATAAACAATGTATATCAATAAAAAAGCATAAAAGAATGGATACATGGTCATTAAAAAATGATACACAGTGTCCCAATAATTTCACTGATTTTAAACCGGTGCAGTTAAGACTTAAACATCAAAAATATATGAATACACTGACGTTTAATCTTAATTAATGTTTTTAAATATGGGTTTCATGTTTGTTCTCACTCTCTGAGACCACAACAAACATTATTAAGGTCAAAATAAGCTAATGTTTTCACGCATACGTTTTCAACGAGCGTTAGCCCCAGGCATTACCTTGAGAATTTATCGAGCAGCTCCTTCTAAGTTCTAATCATAGGAAATGAACATACTACCATTGTAACTACTTCTTGTTCTATTTGAGTATCCGGGTCCTAAGTATCGCATTCAATTATTATTCCGTCTGGTTTCGTAGCATTGTATTTAGTAAATTAAACAAAAGACACGACTTTGTCTATTAAATATGAATATTAGACGGTTTGGCATCTTAGCTTGTAATAATCACAACGCGGTAGTTCAATAAGGTTATTAGGTTGGCAGGTTAGGTAAGGTAAAATTGTGTGATTTGAAGCATACATTATTGCCTCCGTGAATTACGACAAAAAAAATCCGCGCGAACAACCTAGCTACCATCTTGCTTGGCAAATATTTTTTTAAGGTACGCCCTGAGGTTTTTTGATACTGCTTACTTGACAATACGAGTTAATACGAAACACAAATAGAGAATTACGAAATCACGCCAAGAGATGACTGCTTTTAGTGAACGGCCACACATTTGAATTAAATATAACAGTATAAAACATCTGTCAACCTCAACCTGTCAGTACATCTGGTATAATCCAGTCTTTAATACGTTAGTGGACAGACAGCCGAAATGAGAGGCCATGTACCTTTAACGTTATCTCTCAATACGATTACATATTGTGACAGCCATTAAAACCTCACCTTTTACGACCTCCGAAGTTTGGATAGGGTTGGCAAGAAAAAGTTTGCTCGGGTTCAAAGTTTTTTTTAGGAACTGTATAGAGTGCCGCTAGTGGCACTTTATCCCTATAAGATAAAGTGCCGCTATTTGCGGCATAATAGTGGAACTGCCTCAGCCCGGTTAAATTGCCGTAAGCATTGCATTGTCATTGTCACTAAGTCACTGTTACTTGTTATTTTGTTTCATTGTTTAGGTTAGTTCGCAGCCCAGGTATTGATTGATCGTATTTGTTTCAGACAATTACATCAAAAGTCTATACAGTGACTGAATTTACGAAAAATTAAGTAGCTAATGAAAATGGCTGAAAGGTAGGTTAGGTTAGGTTAGAACTGTGACCACTCAATCCGTTTAGGCACAAGAGAATGTAATGTTTTGAGAATTTGGTGTTTTACAGCGAACTAACCTCAACGATCAAACAAAATAACAAGTGACAGTGACAATGACAATGCAATACTTACGGCAGTCTAGCAGGGCCAAGGTAGCGCTGCTATTATGCCGATAGCGGCACTTTATCCAATCCACTCCCAAGTCTATCTCAACCCGTCTTGAGCAAGCGTGGTGTCCAATGCTCGTGCCTTCTCTATACGAGAAGAGGCCTTTGCCCTGCAGTGGGACGGACAGTAATAGGCTGGTATTATTTATTATTTTATTTAATTTTATACAATGTAAAGGTCTAAAATGATAGTACATCATTAGACTTTGAAAACATTAATTTTCATTCAGTAGCTCATCATCCTTTGTATACAAAATTATTTAAGTCGATCAGATCTCTATTATGCAATGATCTGGTCTAGTTTTAATGAACAGTATAAATCAAATATGCAATTATATCTACGAGTAAAGGCTGAGTTCATTATTCTGTCTGTCATTGACTAAGTCTTTGACTCTAATGGATTTAATTAAATTACCAAAGTTGGTTCCAGTTTTCAAATGATAATACCTTTACCTGTTAAACTCAAACTCAAACTCAAACTCAAAGCATTTATTTCAATTAAACCTTTTACAGGCACTTTTGAATTGTCAAATAGTCGCGTCAGTTAGTCAGAAAGTTGAAGCTAGTTGCCCATTCCAAAACGTAGATCTTTATGGAGAAGAACGGGCAAGAAATTCCAAGGACACTCTTTTAAATATAGAAAATTACAAAATCCTGGGTACATTATTCTTGTTGCTTCTATATGTGAGAACAATGTACAAAAAATAATCAAAACAATTCAAAATATAAGATTAAAAATAAGCCATGGCAGATAAGAGATGACCAGTCACAACTGACGGCGCCCGTTCACGAACATGACGCGTGGATCAGCACCATCCAGCTCAACCATTTTGTAGGGTTATTTTTTCCTATTCAGTAATCGTTAAGCAAACAATTAAGATTAGAAAAAAATATAATTTTCCCCGAACCGGAAAAGCGTTGCGACAACCCTAGACCGTTCGTAGAAAAACTATCATAAATAATTATGGTTTTTTTTCACGTTTGCAGTTCTCCTTTTTCTGAGTAAGCTTTGGAATGTCCTTATTATTTTATTGGAACTTGAGTTATTTTCATGTAAACGGTCGACTACGATCGCTATCTCACGAACTCCTTCCTGCCAGGTTCCCAGCACTAACTAAATAAAACTGATTCTACGTCAGATCATAACCACGGAATCCTGTCAATTTACAAGATCAGAATGTTTCCCTGGCAACCTTAGAGTTGCGGGGAGCAGCCGCCGACCGGACGCGGCAGGTGCTACTGCGGGTTCACTCGGGTTCACGCCCTGCCCCCCGCGCGCACCTACCTCACCCCACACCCCCGCGTCCCCGCAGCATCCGTGCAAACCCGTTCCTCTAATAATATAACGTAGAAATGAAAGATTAATGAGAGCAACCAGTGCACGCCTCTTTCACTCGACCGGTACGGCTGGGGTCGTGTCGATACATTATTAGAAGTTGACTTGTGTACGAATGTCAAAATTAATGAACGGATGATTCATGATTTTACACCCCGTGTTTAATTTGTATTTGTGATATTACACTTAGTTACTCACGTATTTAAAGTACCTAGACTGTCACTGTCACGTAGTCATAATATTTTCAAAAACCACCAGCAGGGCATCTATAATTAGATGTTCATATTTTAGAGGAAGTTATTGAAATGTATTAGCTAAAACGAACTTCAGCTTTTACGCAACAGGTCTCCTTCTTTTCGTGTGGTCAGTGACTAACTTGGTGTCAGAGTTTTACAACCGCCCATGGGCCTCTGACTTGGTTTCGCATGCCATCGAGAAATACGCAACAGGTTAAAAAAAGAGTTTCGATAGTGAAAATTAATAAATCCAAATCAAATAAAGAAGCTGTACTGAATATTTTCACGACACTAAAAATCTTTGCAAAGTTTTACTTACGCTAGTTTTTATAACACTACAATTCATGATTCTCTATCAGTCTCACCAGTCACACATAAGTTTATTATCGTCAAGATCATTCCAAAGCTAAAAAACTATCGACAACTCACATCCCAACCCTACATCAACAGGTCCCGATCGCAATGAAGACCGCCCATATAAAATATTAGCCGCGTGCCGAGCCGGTAGCGGGTGTAATATATCGACCGATGACAGTCGCATTGTCGCGGCACAACACTAGAATGTAAGCTTTTACTCAGCGACTATCGAGACGGTTAGCGCATCGTAAATTCAGTTCGGAATTCGTTATTATATTGGGGGAATCGGGCTTTGTTTAGCTTTTTCACATATTGACTGTAGAAAAAAATTGAAAAAATTATGTTTTGTTATGTTGTTTAAAAAAATCTGAATGTCTTTTTCATAGTGCAAGGTAATAAATAGCCTCTTCTACATAGCTTTAGGGAAATTTGGGAAGGGTTGACAGTTTTATTATTTTAAGATGCTATCTAGATATGCAAAGATACATAACATCAACATCCTCTGATGCTGAACTGTTATGGAGGCACGGATTTAAGGACTTATTTCATCAATGAAACTGAACGCGATCAGCATTTCTAAAACGCGTTCAAGAGCTGTCAGTGTCAAAATTGTTATGGAATATTTGTACACTGACAGCTCTTGAACGCGTTTTGATGTGCTGAACGCGTTCAGTTTCAATGGTGAAAGCCGCACTTAGTCTACTGCCATTGACTAGGCAGAACATTATACATCGCGGCAGCTCAAATATTTTCTTACATGTACCTAGCTCAAATTCAATATACGCTTCCACTTCCAGACATTATACCAAACAGATATTATCATATCGATACCAATAGCTTGTGACAATACTGATGATAACTATGATATGCAACACACCATAATAAAGATTAAGTTGTAACAGACTCCCATTTATCTGAGCTCAAGAATTTCCTGCCGGAAAACCCTATGTCTTGCGGTCGCCTGCAGATTGAACCAATTTCTAATCAGTTTACATTCCTCGCCGTAACAATGTAGCTGCTTAGCATTCCCGAGATCGATAGAATGGAGGCGGAACACATATCTGGAGAAAGGCTCGGAGAATGATGACATTGGACTTTTGTCGCATATACAAATATCAAGGCATAAAGGCCTCTGACTTTCCGTTAAGGGGGCGCCCCATGGTCCACTAGCGCCGACACGAAGCAACAAAATTCAATCTAAAGAAAAGCGGCCACATTTCTCTAGATCGTATTTTGTTGCTTCGTGTCTCAATATTAAACTTTATAAAAGGTAAAAAATACAATAGACGACGAATATTTAGTAACCTAATCCGCTTAACTGTTCTTAAAGAGTCATAAAGAACCCTGTAAGAAATCGACACGTGTTTGACGTCTCAACGAGGCATCCTCAGGATGACGATTAACGTATTGCGAACTCGGACCCGACTTGTTGACACGTCAAGCGTCGAGAGCGGCGGGCGGGTTGCTAAATATTCGTCGTCTATTGTATTTTATAATGGATATCCGCAAAGTCACGCCTGAGTCAATTAACTAACTTTTATAAAAGGTAATAAAAAATTCTAGACACACTTACCGAGGGTCCTTACTAACCGTTATTCATAACTCCTTCTCAGTCACAAGTTAATATTTTTTTAAAGGACTGGCGTTAGTGGACTTTTGGGCGCCCTCTTAAAGAGAAAATTACTATTGCCTGTTGCATACAGCACCAATGAGGGCCAAGCAACGGATTGAAGAATGCAGATAATTTTTACTAGTATAATGTGGAAGGATTCTGTCCAACTTTAACAATTTTGTCCAGTTATTCTGCAACATTCCGATCTTAACAACAAAAACAGTTTACAGTCCTAGTTATTATACGATAGAGGGTCACAGTGACAGTTTCACATGGCTATAATTGATACGAAGATTACTAACTCCTCCTCTCCCCATTACTCTAACCTAATCATCACTGAACAATATCTAAGATGAATAGCCAACTCAACAAAAAGCGAGCACGCTCTCATTCACCACCCGACCCGCCCATAACAGTACTAGAGAAGAAGCGTAGCATGCAATAATTACCATTCCCATAAAAACTGATGATGCACTCCATCGAGCAACTTGTGCCTGCCGACCGGAACCGCGTCCGAAGGTAATAACAGGATATCGCGATATGCTCCCTGAACTGAATTCTGTGCTCATGAATAGTTTAATTAGTGTTGATGATTCATTCAAGGTTTTTTGCGCTGGTTCTTCTTGCAAGATTATGCACTTGGTCGGGGTAGATTGAAAAGGTATTTGGAGGATCCTTAATTCATGATGCACCCAATTTATTTGATGGTCGGGGCAACGTGTCTTTTTCTTCCATACTTCTTTACAAGTCGTCATCTCGGTTATCACCCCCTTTCTAGCTATATCATATAGACACGGTGCCACGGGAGACGAAGGTGGGGTGCGGGAGACGCGCGGGACGACCAAAGCGGACCGCGCGTTACTTCACGTCAAAATCTTGTACGAAAGGTTTAATTCTTTAATAAACTCTAGCTGTTCAATTAAATGTTAGCATCGAATCATTTTGCCTTATTACTTGTTCAAATTTCCAGTTTACCTCCCCATACGGGTAAGTACATCTGAATGAAAAAAAAAAATACACCATACAATATTATTAAAATACACCTATAGATTATACAGAGTTATTTGAAGAAACCCCAAGAACCACCTCAAATAATATCATCTTGCATTATTGTAGTAACTAAATAAGTATTTCTGACATGCTGGTTCTCCATTCTTAACTGAACTATTTTAAATCATGTTCACGTTATAGGGCCTAGTTTCTAATAATGTACTCTATGGTCAAGCAAACTTGGTCAGCCAGATTATTGGCCCCAACCAAAGCGACGTTACTTCGTTTCTGCTTTCCTTTGTTCTAGCAAAGGCTACATAATATCTTAAATTACACGAAACAAAGATGATGAACAAATTGTCATCTCAAATTAACATGTAACTCTTGCGCAGTGCGGATATCCACATTACAAATCGTTTAACCTATAAAACCGAAACCTTAAACTCCGAAGTCTTAACACAGTCATCTTTTCACCTCAACAAGAACCGTAAAGTAATAATAGACCGATAAAGTGTGTGACATAGGAGTGGCGATAGTGTTCGTCGTTTTGGCGCTCTCAGCTCCGTAACGGCGAGCCGCGCAGTAAACAAAGTGCGCAGATAAGGTAAACTCTAGCTGTAGCTCCGGATAGCCACTGTTCACATGGGAGCATGTGGCACAAGAAATATAATTTTACTTACGGAAAACATTGAATGGGATATAAGAGATACGGTTTTATTTAGAAAACATTGACGCTACGTATGATTTTGGAAATTGTAAATCGTTTCATTGATTTTTCTTTTTATAATTCTAAAATACAAAATCAAAGATCCATAGAGACTAATTCGGAATTTTCTGTAAGTATCTCTGAAGATCGCAGTCGCAGGTCACATAATTTAAGTAGATACTTACAGCGATAGCGCAATGCTGGATACCGCTATCTCCATCATCACCATTCTTCTGGCCATAATACAAAATTCTTCTTCATTCTTTTTTATTTTTCTTCTTCTCTCTTTTTTTTTTTATAACTTCTGCCCATCCAAAAATCCCCACCAAATAAACACACCCTAAGTCTATTGTGTGCAATACAAACGATAGCATTTCACCTCGCCTATCAAGATGGCAGCGGACACCTCGCGGGGAGATACGGCTAATTGTAACATGTGGTCACGCTTTCTGCGGCGTGTGTCACTGGCTCACTGCATGACTCGCCGGATCGCACTCGGCAGCCGAGGTATTGGACATTCCAAGTATACCCAAGATTATAAGAACCGTATAGGTATTTCAATTGCTCGTAATTTCGTGCAAATCGATAAATTGGCGAGAAGAAAATACGTTTTGATGGTGCAACAAGCCATGTGCCCGATGGGTTTTTCCATCGGGAAAAATTATCCATATGAAAATTTCATGCCCTATCAACCCCGTTAGAAAATGCAATTTAGAACATCCTTCCTTCTTGCTTGCAGTGAACTTAAGATTATTTAGGGCTGCTGCAGGTGCAGAAAACCTCAAACGGCGCAAATATAACAACCTTATTGGTAGCTCTATTTTTGAGCCGTTTGGGGTTGAAACACTAGGGCCGTGGGGTCCGAGTACTCATTGAGTATTTCGGGACATCGAAAAGCGGTTGGTCGACTCTTCACGTGACCAGAGGGCTGGCCAATTTTTAGGTCAAAGCCAGCATTGCCATCCAACGTGGCAATGCTGCTAGCCTTTTGGGCACTTTTCCCACTGACAGCGATGCGGACGAATTTTTTGATGCCCAATGAGCTCTACCTTTATTTATTTATTTTCCTCTGTATGCTTGGACATAATTTATATATATTATTTTAATGTTAAATGTATATTATATTTTTAATGAGAAAGAACATAACAAAATAAACAATTTATAAGTATTGGTAAGTAGATAATCATATTAAATTCCTCATCTTTTTCGAAATAACACATATCATGCGTATTAGATATGCATACCCACACTTCACCAGTTATGTTATGTCCCATGCAATAGGGAAATTCAAGAACCTCTGAACCTCTTGTCATCAAACCGTCTTCTTCTAACATAATATTTTTTGTTGGTTAACTTTTTATTACATTGTACCTACTTAATATAATCTGTTACTAGTTTTTTTTAAAATATATTTTACGGTTTTTTCTGTACTGAATACAGTTTTTACTATTATTTTATTATTATTAAGTACCACAAACCGGGAATAAATCCAGACTTCGAACTGCTACTGAAAAATTCCTGACAGAAAAACTCAATAACATTATAACTGATCAGAGGTTCAAACCCAACGCTCAGCGGTCACGCTCGATAAAAAAAAAACATTTTGTAAGGTATTTTCTACCAACATACTTTTCTAACGTCCACTCCTACAGAAGCAAATAGGGAATATATTCGAAATGTGTGCGGAGCCGTCGAGTGCTCTCCTAAGGATCAAGCCCTTGACCCGACTGCTGCGGCTAACGAGAGGTGTTGATCTAGCCTCTTATAGCCATCAGGGCGATGTCTGACTGTATGATACGAGTCTCTGATTATCGAGTATGCGATCTATGATCGAGCATGTATATGTAACCACAAAAAACTTAAACCCAAAATTAGTAACCAAGTATGGTTTTTTTAATTTTTTTTTGGTGGATTGGATATGTATGATATTACCAATGTGACTTTTTCAATTCATAATGTACTTTCTCAGTTTATTTTGGACGTTACTAACATCGGTAAAGCAAAAACATCGTTAGGAAACCTGGACTTCTAACAATGTAAGTCTGACATCGCCAACCCGTCTTAAGCAAGCGTAGTAATCAATGCTCGTGGCTTCTCTGTAATGAAAAGAGGCCTTTGCCCTGCACTGGACATTATTAGGCTGGTATTATTATGTTTTATATTATACAGAACATTTAACAGTTAGTTAAACTAAATCTAATTCAAAATATGCAAAACAAACGTAGTTATCTACAAGCACAAACTATGTATACATTGCATGACATTCATCCATACACAGTCTTCACTAACGACGTGCTCAAGAAATTGCGCTGAATATATTTTAGCTATATTAACTTGGCGGTTCATAATAATGTAATAATTATCGTCGGATCTCACTCATCGTATGAGGTGAGCTAAATTAATTTACTTAAGTAAAGATCACTGAGATAGCACCAAATGTGCAGGGCTGCCGACTGTGCCTAGGTTCTGGTCTGAAAGTCTAGACAAGATGACAATCTTCGATCGCTAGTGGATATAATCGTCGATGAAGTGTGTACTCTTTATGTAACAGGTTGGCTAACAGATCGTCGGACAACCTGATGAAGAGTGGTTGTGGCCTCATTGGTGTCAAATTCAAAAACAAGAATATTTCCGATATTTTGCGGGGGTTTAGGAGCTTTTATCATATGCGGTGGCCATTTTACTATTTCTTGCAAACTGGTACAATTTTACACAGGACCGCACTTCTAACAATTTTACTATTGACTTAAGACTATATCTTGTCAATTGTCATTCATGGTAAAAAAAAAAACCAACGATTTACAGAAAAGGCGGCAGAAAACATTTACTATCAGTTCAGCCTTTTTGCAAACCTTTTGAAGTGGATTGTGTGACTCAATGACCTTTCGAACAGGACTGCCAACCCTACCAACGAATAATTAGACAATCTCATAAGGATTGCCGCGCACTGATTAGCAGCAGTACATGGACGTCTTGCAGTTTCGATTCGCTACCAACTGCCAACGTAATAAACTGTAGGTTCTTGACGTTTTTCATATTTATGCAATACTGACACTTTCACATGGTCATGAGAGGCACGAAAACGGCGGAAAGAGAAAATTTTGCAGGTCTAAAAGTGAAATGATAATAATCTTGCCAATTATACTGCTGTATAGATAATTATAATTTTGATAAGTCGACATGGGTGTCGGACTTTTTGGCTTTCCAGCCATATTTCATGTCGGTCATTCGTTGGGACTGTGTGCAATTTAACCATTTCGCTTCAGTAACCTCAAATGTATGGAAATACGCCCTCAGGTTAGGTGGAGTGAGGATCTTTGTAACATGACTGGTAGTAATTGGATTAGAGTAACCGAGGCTCGAGTAAACCGGCGTGCCATTGGAGAGACCACAGATCACCAGCGGTCGATTTCCTTCTAAGTGAATGAACTAATAGTTTTCTGAGTAAAAGCTTGGTAGATAACAATGGATATCATGCACTGAAGGACGAACTCGTAAGTCAAAGATAATTATTTTTTCCTTACGGCATTGCTAGCTGAATGTAAGCTATATGTTTCCTAAACAAAATCATCTAGGAAAACCTTATCTTAATAAAACAAGAATCCTGAACGGAATCAGCAACCCGCGACCCGCGTAACCAGAGCAAGGTCCATTCGTCCGAGGCGAATATCGATCATTATAAATTTGCGGCGCGCGGTAACGGCGCGGGCGCACGCGACCTAGAACAAAGACTATGCGCTTGGCAGATGTGCTAGTTTAGTTTAATTTATTGTTATAATATTATGTGAGTTATTAGAACGTATTTTTATGAACTGCATGTAGATAGAGATCATATCGATCAATTAAATTGTACAAGTAGTATTATCTCCGTATTCTGATACTTAGTGTAATTATACAGCAGAGTAACCAAAAAGATTCATATAATTTTTACATACATAAGCACCAATCCACTAGAGACAGAATTTGAAATTACGTACTTTGCCTTGGACAGTGGTCGGCAAACCCATTAGCCAATAGAGCCAAATATCAATACTTTAACTACTAAGATTTCTTATGAGAGCCAATCCTTTCTGTTTCTAAACAGTCTCAATACAAGTTTCTTAATCCTTAAAACTCCCATCCTCTTTCACTCCGCAAATCTTTCTAAAATTAACTTGCTAAGAAGTACGATGCCTTCATCATCATCATATATCACATCTTAATTATTAACAAGTTAACCTTGGAAAACTTGGAAAGGTACAGTAAATTATTAATTTTTGATGTCCTGTAAATTTTTGGTGAAATAGGTCCTTACTTCGGAAATAAATCTTTGAAATATAATTTGAAATTTTAATAAAACTTGACATCTTGCTTAATCACCGAAACCCCGACCCCCGCGTGTCGCGCTCGCTCTCATTGACATTTTGTACAGAGCCGCACTCTATAATCGAAAGAGCCGCATACGGCTCGCGAGCCACGGTTTGCCGACCACTGGCCTAATACTTACTTACTGATCAAATGATTAGACTTTTTGGTATGAAATGCTACCTACTTTTGTATTTATTCATGAAAACTATGCTTGGCCGGCAGTAGATTTAAACTTCTAAAAATCTACTGAAAGCACACTGTTACATTCTTTAAAATAAACCATATTCATAGCAGTGCAAAACACATTTCTATCACTCAACATATTTCTATGATTATGACAAAAAACAACATGAAAGACCCACAATCGGGCGTTGTCTCATGTACACGTCAAGGTGATAAGCGCCCCGTCACGGAACAACCATTACTATAGCGTTATCATGCGCCCTCGTATCACGAATCATACTGATTTGTTCAACCTCAAGTGTCCCTGAGGTTCAGGTGAAAGATTATTGCCATTCAAGTGCTTTATTTAATGTTTATTGCCGTTATCAGTTCGATAAAATAATTGTATGGAGCTGAAGCCATGGACTGAAATTGTGATCTCAACGTGCCGCTTGAGTATTTGAGCACTAACCGTCTTTGTGGACAAACCAAGAAGCATTCCAATATGTGAAAGTCTAATTAGCTCTACCTACCAAAGATTTTTAACTGTCTTATTAGTATGAAAGCTTTCTGTAAAATAAAATGAAATACGAATTCATGATTCAAGATTTTTCATGTTATTGTAAATTATTTAATTTGCTGTAATTTTTGTATTGTTTAAATTGATTTTAATTTAATTTTATGTAATGTTAGTATATGTACCTATATGTACCAATTGTTTTTAATTTAATTTAATGTATAGTATCGATAATAATTATCTGAAATAAATGAATTAATAATAATAAAGAATTTTGATCGATTAAAAAACTGATTAATGATCATACGAGTACATAGATCATTTGGTAATGTGCATGTAGCAAAAGCTGCTTCAGGGTAGGTGATGACCATTGGTTCTTCAGATTAATTAAATTAGGTGGAAGCTTCTTCTAAATTACGCACGCCAGTATAACTGTCTGTGTCCTATCTCATCTATGTCAGGTCTACGCTGCGGCGATAGCAGCGCGCGCGCCGTCTATACATCACTGCGCTTGCTCTCTATATTTGCTCACGACCAATAGAAATTATCGCCAGGCAACATCGCAAGCGAATACCAACCTTATATTATGTGGAGTTTTGAGTAAATTTTTGTAGAGAGGATAGGTGAGGATATTTTTTTCAAGATGTGGTCGTAGTTGACTACCATTTGCCGTATTTCAGCGCGGAAGGTACATAAATCGAGAGCGCCGATTAACGTTATCTGCTCGGGGGGAGCGAGGTGTGGCGGAGGGGGGGCTGACGGCGATTTATTCATTCATTAACTAAACGACCCCTAACCGATGGATTAATTAGGCCGACTTGCAATACCGCTTCTGTTTTAAACCGTTTTATGTGAAAGCTGGCGGGCATTTTAAGGAGAATATTGTAACGTGAGTAGAATCTCAT
Source organism: Agrochola macilenta (assembly GCA_916701695.1). NCBI lineage: Eukaryota > Metazoa > Arthropoda > Insecta > Lepidoptera > Noctuidae > Agrochola > Agrochola macilenta. The sequence continues at coordinate 16,991,587 of OU753562.1, forward strand.
TAGAAATTGAACTTTTTATTAAATGTTTCCCATTTGCTGCAGATTTTGTCAAAAGACAGGTACTTAGGTATATCATCTTTCGAAGAACAATGCAGCTGTATAACATTAGAAAAACGATTGACTTCAGCTCATTTTGTTTATCTTATTTTTCTAGAAGAGCGTAATTCGGTTGATTTTACATTTCTATTTTTACTGCACTACATAAATTACTGTTTCCAGACACAAACTACAACATTCAATTATTCGCTAAATTACATATATTCCTCGACTGTAATGACAAAAAACAAGACAAATGATCATTAATAGAGCCGGCGAGATGATTGCGCTGATTAGTTCAGCGGCAATGCGCGCGCGCCGGTGGCAGCACCGTCCCTCAGGTAGTAGTGCAATGTATAGGGCTGGCGCTCATCCTGCCTATTGTGATGTTTCAAAAGAATAATATACGATACGATTTCAGAAAAATTATGTATCTGAACATGTTTAGGTCGGTAATACGTTACTCAGTTGACTAATCGGGACGCCAGCGCTGCCTAGCAGCGCTTGACAGCGTCTACAATGTAACGCTCGGACCAGCCGAAACTAAGCAGACTTAATGGGTGGCGGTCGAGCAGTGAAAATGTTTAGAAACTGTCGCGCGTTTCGAATAGTTGTATCATGTACCTACAGTGTGACACATACCTTTCTCCGTTATATATAATTTTTTATTCTTTTTTCATCATGAACAAATATCAACATTTCAAAAAGGTCGATATTAGTTCAAGATTCAAGACTCAGGTTTTTTACCGTTAGTATACTTGTAAGTACATGTATTCTTGGCAATCAGCTTTGCAAACATTTCAATGTAGGTTTTACAACACCTACTTATCAGAACGCACGTGCTAACGCCTCCGCTGACGCCATTTCTATCTCATGTCTGGTACTGTTGAATTTCGCCTTTTTTCAAATTAAAGCAATAAAAGTTCTAAAAAAGACACAGCCCTTAGTTTGACACGCGCGGCGTGTTACACTTCTAGCGCTAGTTAAAGAGACGACGCCTATGTTACTTTACGAGCTGAAAATACAGCAATTGTATTAGAATGTAGAAATTACTCTACGTAGGTCATGCTAATCTTACTGTTTATTGGTAAAAGGAGCAACATTACCTCCTACAGAAATTATGGGTATGTATTGAAAAGGGGTGATTTGCTTAGAAAAATCTTTAAGGAATTTTATGGAAAAAAGGTTTTCCTATTTGAATAACTATCAAAGATATAATTACTAGTCAACTCTGGATGCTAGAGAATGCTTAGGACTTGGAATACTTTTTGCATTCATCATAATTAACGTTGATGATTATTTGGATTGCGACAGCTATAGTCGTAACATAACGGTAGCAAAACAACAAAAAGTCGCAAAAAAACATACATAACATATTCCACCGCCCCACATCATAATCAGAGCCTGCAAGCCGTGCCTTAACCAAACTAATTCAGAGCAGTTCCCGACACAGATGCGGCGATACCCTATCAGAGATCAGCGCCATTGTTGCCAAGATTTAAGGCGCACACCGCCGAAGCCACTAATTGTGGCCAGCGGTACACGCGTGCCCTTTGTCCGTTGTAATTACTTTTATAAATCTACTAAGCGATTTACATGAACACGATAAAATCGTAAAGGTTAGTTTTGTTCTCGTCACGGTTGAAGACCTAGCGTGGTTTATGGAAGTGATATTTTAGCAGGTCGAACAGTGTTTGAAAACATGTGTTGAATCGCGAGCATGGGCGCTCGCGATAAAGCGTCGGTTTTGTTGAATGGAAAAATCGAAGATAATTACTTCTCTGTGTTGTAAAGTAATAGAACTTAAGGGTGCACTAGTCGACGGCTCGAACTCGGTGGTGGACGTGGCAAATATGCATTCTAATTAGCCCAATTATTTAGTTTATATTTTATAGTAGTACTTAAGTTAAGTTGCAAAATAATTAATAATAATAATTCATTTACCTATTAAACTACATCTACCAAAAACTATAATGTAGTATACAATCGAATTCGGCACTGAATCAAATGGTTGTGAATGTGAAATGGTTGAGATAAGCTAATACTCGTACATCCGAGTGCTGAGTTGCTCATACTTATAGGAAAAGTAGATACACTATACAGATTCATCATCTCTCACCCCAACATACATAACTATGTCGGAGTCGGCTTCCAGTCTAACCAGTATTTTACATGGAACGTCTGCCTATTTGGCCTCCACAACCCAGCATACATGTTTATAATTCAATTAAAAAATCTTACCTTTCATCTTGCTCTGGCACCGTAGCTGGTCGATGATGCTGGTCAGCCGGTTCTCCCGGTGACTGCCCCGATTTAGGACCTCTTCATCATCCTCGATCTTCAAAGACACTTCACTCTTCACGTCATCGACATCATCACTACACTGCACTTTAGGAGACTGATGGTTTGACTGAACCGCCTCCATAGTTGCGCTGGCAATAGTAAGTTGGCACTTCTGTTTAAGATTGTAGTAGGCACTGGGGTAACTGCAACAAAAAGAAAAATACCTTAACACTTTCGAGTCCACCCACTTTTCATAGAACTCATACGCCATATGTATATTGGAAGTAAACCCTCCAGGAATCACTGGCATTACGTTTGCGCTAAAGTTAACCATCGCGGACGGTCAATGGCAACCATAAAACACTTAAAAAGGAAGTAAAGTTGTGTTTTCAGGGGGTCTTGTCGCTATACATAGTTTCCAACCTTTTTCCAATTGTTGAATATTTGTAACCGCGAACAAACAAAAAAAAATGCTTGGATTTTAAGACCAACGCTTATACTAATTTGTTTTTTTTTTAAGAATTAAAAATTTGTCAATCCTTGTTAAAATATACATCAGATTTTATTTTCACGGTTTATAATGCTGTATTCGCTAATAAAAACCTACATTTAAAATGAGCTCACCGCGAGGGCTCCCAGCATCCCATATGCGACTAGGTGAACGCTCCAGGAGGGCTCCCGGCACTGAACGTGTTAAAAGCCTTATTAAATAATTGGTTCACTAACTGGTGGTTCACTAATGTTTCTCAAAACACCATTGACAAATTTTTTATTTTTCGTCGGGGTTACAGTTCTGGGGCACGCCACAATTGCGGCGATAAGCCCCCCCTTTGAGGAGTGGCCAGAGAGGCGCCACGGCGTCCTCACCTTCCGCCTGACGCAGGTCCTCACCGGACACGGTTGTTTCAGGAGGTTCCTGTTCAGGATCAAGCGGGAGGAAACGCCCGGGTGTCACCATTGTGTGGATCGCCCGGAGGACACGGTGGAGCATACGGTGGAGGTCTGCCCGGCTTGGGCGGAGCACCGCCGTGTCCTCACGAAGGCGATCGGCGGCGGCGATCTCTCGCGTCCGGCCCTGGTTCAGGCCATGGTCTGGAGCGAGAGTGCATGGGAGGCCGTCACCTTCTTCTGCGAAGCAGTTATGCTCGCGAAGGAGGAGGCGGAGCGCGCGAGGGAGATTCAAGCTGCACGCCCTCGCGCCCCTAGTCGCCGCAGGAGACGCCCCGGGCGTCGGGAGTCACGAGCTGACTTCCGGCCACCGTAGGCGCGGGCCTGCGGATGGTGAGCGATGGGCAGCTCGCCGTCCGATAAGGACCAGGCCCGGGTCGACGGCGCGTTGTGTTCCACGCACGCCTCAAAGGGATGTCAGCACCAACTGACGGGGTCCGGAAGGACCAATGCCTGCTGGGGTTGCGGGTTTGTCTGAAAGGGATATCGCGGCCCCAGCACACAGGCAACGGAAGGAACACGGGTGGGTTTTAGTCAGTAAAAGTCTGAGAATCCCTCCCTCTCGCTCCGCCCAGAGCGGGAGGAGTCATTTGATGATTTCCCACCCAAAAAAAAAAAAAAAGGGTTTACAGTTCTAACCTAACCTTTTTTTTTTTTGTTCCGGGGTGGAAAATCCTCATGGATGTCCTCCGCCCTGGGACGGGCGGAGGGGTCTGTCAGACTCTTACTGACTAAAAACCACCCCGGTGTTCCAACTCACACCTACGCCGGGGGTCGCGGGAACCTGAAATCTTCCGCAACCCCCGGCTGGTGCCGGCCCGCCACTGCGGGCCTCCTCGCGGGTCAGGGGGGGGGAGTGAGGTGTTTGACTCCCCCCGCGACGTCTCAGAGGGGCGCGCGTGGAACACTACGCGCCGCCACCTCGGGTCCTGATGTGTGGGGGGTGACGGACGTCCCCGTGTCTGTCACCCCTGGACCCATTTAGGGGGGCTGGAAGAGGGCGTTGTCCGCCCTCCGCCGACGCCCCGTGCGCCTGCTGCGGGCTGGGTGAGTGGACGAGATCTCCCTCTCCCTTTCCGCAGCCTCCTTCTGCGAGACGACTGTCTCGCAGTAGGAAACCACCGCGTCCCAGGACTCGCCGCTGCCGACCATCGCATTCACTAGGGCCGGCAGCGACAAGTCACTGCCTACTTCTGAGATGAGGGCACGGCGTGGCTCCTCCCAAGCGGCACACTATGCCAGCGTATGCTGCGCCGTGTCCTCCCGGCAGTCGACGCAGTGGTGACACCGGGCGTCCGGCTCCCTGTTTATGCGACACAGGTACTTCCCGAAGCAACCATGCCCCGACAGCACCTGCGTCACCCGAAACAACAGGGAGCCGTGCCTCCTCCCGAGCCAGCGGTCGAGCACCGGCCGGACCGCCTCGACGATGTCGAGGCCGGCGGTAGGGCGTGAAAGCCTGTCCCGCCATTCCGCCACCAGGACCTCGCGAAGCTGAGACCGATGCAGCTCCATGTGTCGCTGCATCGGTCGCTCGCCCCGCGCCCTCGCTTCCTCGCGCCACCGATACGATGACGCGAGTACTTTCGCCTCTAGGTCCCAGGGCGGGGATCCGGCCAGTGCACAACCCGCCTCGTAGGATATCGTGCGATACCCTCTGATGACTCTGACGGCCATCGCCCTCTGCGGCTTGCGCATTACGGCGATGCTACCGGCCGTCAGGTCAGCAGCCCAGATCGGGGCCCCGTAAAGGGCCATCGATCGCACGATCCCCACGTAGAGCCGCCTACAAGCGGCGCTCGGGCCCCCCAAATTAGGAAGCAGCGTTGAGAGCGCCCCAGCGGCGCCCAGCAACTTGGGCGCCAGCCGTCGGAAGTGGGGCCCGAAGTCCCACCGGCTGTCGAGCACCAATCCTAGGTACTTCATGGTAGACTCGACAGCGATCCGAGCCCCCCCGACCACGATGTGTGAGCCGGGTGACGGCGCCCGCCGGGGGCCATGAAACACCATGGCCTCCGACTTGCTGAGGGCCACCTCCATTCCTAGGCGACCTATGCCGCCCACCACCTGTGAGACCGCAGCCGTCACCAGCAATACTGCCTCCCTGTGCGAGCTCCCCCGGGCAGTGACCAGCGTGTCGTCCGCATAACACGTCAGGTCTACCCCGGCACCGAGCTCGCCCCTCAGCACCCAGTCGTACCCGATGTTCCACAGGAGCGGGCCTAAAACCGAGCCCTGTGGAACACCGCACGACATGCGGCGCTGGTTTCCGCCATCACGTCCCATGTAGGTGACACACCTCTCCGACAGATAATCCCCAACGATGTGGCGGAGGTAGGGAGGCACCCCATGATACCGCAGTGCCTCCCGAATACAACTCCAGGGCAGGGTGTTGAAGGCGTTGGAAATGTCCAAGGACACCGCAAACATCACCCCGCCCCGGTACACCGCTTCCTCCGCCAGGACTGTAACCCGCAACCTAACCTAACCTAACATTTTAAGCGAGTAAAAATATTTAACCTAATCTAACTAGTTCGGTTCCAGGTAGCCTACTAAAATGACATATTTTTTTCTATTAATTAGCACAAGTCGTTTCTGGCATTTTTTTTTAATGTTTTGTATATTAAATTAGGTACCCTTTTGCATAAGTAATGAGTTGAATTTTTAGGAAATTGCATAATGCAATATGTAAAACGTTTTTATTCCAAACGTTGTTTTATGAGATAACATGACGTACTTTACATACGTTATTAAAAATAAGTTTATCGGATAATTATTTTCTTAAATGAATTATTTGGCAAAATTGTTGTTGTTAATGATGAAATAATAAAACATGTTTTTGTCAATCGTTACTTGTCAAGTGTAACTTAAATTTTGGTAAAATGACTGGACACCTAAATAATTACATACGAGTACATACATAAACTCACGTCTTTTGCGGTAGGCAGAATTATTTAATGAAATAGTACTATTATTACTTCAATGAGGTTCTAATTAATGTTTATAATTGAGATCGCAACAGTGAATAGCCCTAAGTTATAAGCCGGTAGGAAGATAAGTAATTGCACTATGATTTTAATCTTACAAAGATGTATCCGTCTGTCCATGCCCTTAGTATACCTGTTTTAAGCCTCTCTTCGAACCCTGAGAACAGTACTTAGCATCATCTCTATATCTAAGTTTTTTTTATGAAACTGAAATAGAAAAGTAAAAAAAAATTAAGGAAACTAGGTTTATTTGTCACAGAAACACGTGCATACGAAAAAGATAAGTTAAATAAAATAATTAAAAAAACAAAACTGATTTATAATCACGATCACGAGCACAGAATCTGAACCGAAACCGTTGGCAGCTGCACGCCGTGACTGGGACAAGAAGGCTTCCACTTAGCATGATGCTGTGATATGGGGCACCCACAGCACAGCGCTGATTTTCAGTGGGCACCCGAAAACGACATACAGACGCCAAGTTAGGTTTAAAGATTTGTACAGATTATACAAATAGGTAATAAAATTAATATAAATAAATTTATTTATAATTTATTTGTTTTTTTATTTAGTTTACTAAGTCAACAGTTTATGTAGAATATAATGCTTGCTTGCTTTAAATTTAATTTAAAAGCTGTGAAGATTTTTTTTGCGTTTTTCTTTATATTCTATGTACGAGTATGTACCGACATTGGTATCCGTTTAGTTTAACGAATCAGAAAACTACTTAAGCATAGAATATTTAATGGATAAAAAAAAATCGTAATCGCTAATTATTTTGCAAGTAAATTAACAAGCATAATCATACATTGACTTCTTTCAGTAGAAAACCTCTAAGTCTTACACCAGTACATAGGTAGACTTGAACTCACACGATAATGCATTACACACACAATGATAAAACTATCACAGAATGTCTGACGCGTTTCCATCAATCACATTCTGATGGACAACAATAACTTGCGATTATCATTGACGTATGTTACACTCGTCAGGAAAATACGTACCTAAAACATAATACAACACCACGCCTATTTTCCCCCAAAGGTTTAGGCAGAGGTGTACCATCCACAGTTCACCAGTTATATTTAAGTCCCATGTTATACGGACGCATATCCAGACTGCGGGCTGGTATTGAGAAATTCCTGCTGGAAAAACCCAGTAACACTGCCCGAACTGGGAATCGAAACCTGGACCTCATGCTCAGCAATAGCGGTTACGACCACAAGACCAACGAACCAGTCTGAAAACTAAGACAACCCTAAAGGCTCGTGCAGACTAGCGCGAATTATCGCGCGACACGACATCGGTAATTGTTCTACCGTGATGTTCTCTTAGAAATTGTTTTGTTAGAGTCGCGTCGCGCTGTGGCGTCGCGCCGGTGTGCACGACGCTTATCATGGAATTGTCGAGTCTGACATCTCAAATAACAATTGAAGAAAAAAAAACGTCTTGTTTAAGAAATTTTCTCTTTTTCATAGTCGTGAAAGTGTGATTTTCGGAAGAATTTCGATATCAATAGAGTTTTTCTATTTGTACAGATTCTAGAAATCCCATTTTCACTGAAACATTAGATGATTTTTTTAAGTAATGATTTGTTTTCTTTTTTCATATTCCAGTAAGATTTTTCAAATGAATTTCTGCCTTTCTCGTTGAATGCATTTTTGTGCCTTACGGTTTCACATACTCATCTGTTCCAGTTCTGTGCATTATTGCTATGCTGAAAATGTCTGGAGTACTGCTTACCATGTTATGTTTAATGGATTCAAACATTACAATTTATAATAGCTCATATATTTTAATTAGTTTTAATGCTATTAATCTGTAATATGATTACCTATGAATGCTTATTTCTGAAAAGTATGCAACATTTATAGGTTTCTGTTAAAATGCTGAAAAGTGCTGGAGAAAATGTTTAACAAGTACATATACAAATGTTTAATTTTCAACACGAACGAGTATGCTGAAAATTCATAAATACTTAATACAAGTGAAAACTTTAAGTAACTAATTATAGTAAAAAACTAGTTAAAATCTAGTTTCGATAAAAAGACTAGATACTAGATACTACTAAGCAAAGCAGTGTTATTTATTAATACGTTTGAGAATACACACCGATGACAGCTACACCACTGACTCCACCGACCATGCACTATCGTCACATTTTCTTAAGATTAATATCATATCTCATGAATTGGATCTAATAAAATCTATTAATATTATTATTAAAAGTCCTTTGTAAATCATGAACTTCTGAATATCCTACAAATGAAAGGATATTGATACACAAGTCTTTGACCCTAAAGGTCAAAGGGTCAAATCACCTCACTTGGCAAAGGGTTTGACAATTGCATTAATTGAATAATGACAGACAGCTTCTTGAAGTAGGTAATACCTTATTTACCTTTACATTACTCAAGGACAGGGAGAGGTCTGGCAAATGTCAACAAACAATGTAAGTATCAGTAAGGATAAAGATAATTTTCGATCAACAGACAGACAGAGCTCATTGGGCTTTGTCATAAATTGTATACATACGATTTCAAGTAGTATAGTATAACTATACACATACCTATTTATCGTTAACAACAGTTTATTGTTTCCCTACAATGCTGAAATTCCACTCCGAACAATCAACTACACGCGCGCCAAACTTCTAGAGTTCACCACATAACCTTTATGTTGTAACAAACACGTACACCATACGATAACACCATCAAATAAACCATAAGAACTACTCTAACACTTCAATAAACAGCGCGTGCACTTTGAGGGTGCAAGGGGGTTTCAAAAACAGAAGACACAACGCGGTATTTCGCAAATTATTTCTAAAAAAACACTTAAAACAACAGTTGGAGAATAACAACAGGTACACCGTGACGGTGGAGCGGTTATCGCCGTGGTACTGATAACTTGTGTCAGGTCAAACGAACAAATGGGGCGTCACCAAGGTACGCCTGATAACATGTGATAACGGGCTCTTAACCTTCCGACTGTACTCTAGTTGAAACGGTGTCATCAATGTGGCATGCTATAAACACTTATGTGACTGCACCAATAAATTTGTAACACATCTTTATGAATAAAAGGATGAGCAGAGTTCATGTCAACCGATTCCTATAATTAATCATCAGTCAATGGTACAGCAGGAAGCTTGTAACTTTTCATAGTTAATGCTGCTTACTGTTCAGCGCCGAATTGGTTTATGGATTAATTTTAAGGCCCAGTGTGGCTATGTAGAAGGTTAAATACAAACTCCAACTTTAAATGAGTAGGATTTTTAACTACTTTTGTATAATTTATTCTATTATGTAGTTCAATAACTCGTGTCACGGTTTGAACAGCTGAGTCTCTTCGAGATTACATTGCAATATTGGTTGCCGCCATATCCAATTATTGTCAATTATTATCACCACGCCAGAAGTGGTACTTTTTCTTCTAACTTCAATTAGTTTTGCATAGCTATCGCAAAAGGTGACAGGCGGTTACCTACCTGCTATCAAACCTATATGGAGCTGTACCCATATAGCAAATAGTAATGGTATTCTTTGCTTTTAGTATTATGCCTCATTTTACCAGTGTCATTACAATATTATGATCGGTCTGAAATACATAACAGAAACAAAACTTTTTCTTGTTGCCCTTGCTTACTTTTCATACCATTTTCCAAATTACTATTTCTATGACTGGGCGTTTTTTTTTAAGACAAACATTGTTTTCCTTAAGAGGGGTTATCCTAAAAGTTGGCAACGTCGCAAATAACTGTCAAATATTTACCTGTTTTGATTCTTATAGCAATATTACTGAATGGAAATAAGAAATGTGGCTAACTAGCGAACTAGAATATTAATAATGGATTGCAATTATAACATTGAATTTGATGTTGTACCCATTTTAGGTGTAAAAAACGCGTAAAGTTTCCAAATAGTTTTGTTACATCTAAAACTAAACATTCGGCATTACGATTTTAATTATTGCATTTCATAATCAATATTCTAGTTCGCTAGTTAGCCACATTTTTTATTTCCACACAGTAATATTGCCAAATGAATCAAAACAGTGACATATTTGACATCTATTTGCGACGTTGCCCACCTTCAGAAAAAACGCTCTTAAAATGAATCTTCCGCCACTTTTATAGACGGATTTCAAATAAAGAACATGAGAAAGCTCTAAATTAAAATTCAAACTTCATTATAATAGTACCTACAGCACAGGTAGTATGGCAACCATAGAAACGGGTTTTCTACGGGTTTCGTCGACGGAAAAATAGGCAAAATGACAGATAAACAACCACAATCTGTCATTTTGTCTATTCTTCCGTAGACATAGCCCGTTTCTCTTGTGGTCATGCTAAAGGTGCTGGTCGTAAGCGGCACATACTTACGAGTATAACGTGTGGAAGGTACATTAATGTCACTACAAACATACCAGATAATATCCTATACTACACTATGTTATTTTACACCGCAAATAATGTGCAGCTATAAAACCGCCTGTCAAGACACGACCGGTCATGTAGACAAAAGATAAGACCCGATATGACACACAGATACACGGACAAAGGAAACTCCTATCAGTTCTGAGGAAAATCAGTTGATAATGTTATTTGTAGCACTCTACAAGTGAGCCCTTAAGTGCCAGCTTACTGGTCACGTTGAGGAGTGGAATGTCATGAATAACATGGCTGTGAAGTCTGTGAAGCTGAAAGGTAAGGCTGAGGTACACCTTATGTGCGTAGGTACTGCTAAGAACTGAAATTCCTTGCTGGTGTCTGTCCTTTATGCTAGCTATAACTAAGGAGTCTTCAAGGGAATGTGTTCCTTCTAGGCGATCGTGCACCATCATCACGCATCATCGCTAAATATAAGATAAGATAGTCGAAAGATCGAGTTTATCGACTTAAGGGGGATGCGCTAATGTAGTCCGCGAAATTCAAATTTTCTTACGTTTTTGGAAATTTGCAGGTCAATGTCAGATTATACGTTGATCAAAATAAGATTCGCGACTGTAACATAGATGTATTTACAAAATTACAATCATTAAAATCATTAATACAACTTGTCGAGAGTTGGACTGATGATTGTTATTATTATATTTCTGAAAATATGTATTTACATATTTGGTACGGTCGCGATACTGGCCAGTAAATTGCAAGAAATGTAAGAAAAAATGCGCGGGCTACACTGACGCTTTTCAGTTAAAAAAGTTAGTTAAGAGCATTTATTCTGAAAGTTGGCAACGTTGCAAATAGCTATCAAAAATTTACCTGTTTTAAATAATTTACCAATATTACTGTATGGAAATAAGAAATGTGGCTAACTAGGGAACTAGAATATTAATAATGAATTGCAATTATAACATTGAATTTGATGTTGTACCCATTTTAGGTGTAAAAAGGCATTTGGAAAGTTTCCAAATCCTTTTTTTACATCTAAAACTAAATATTCGGTGTTACGATATTAATTATTGCATTTCATAATCAATATTCTAGTTCGCCAGTTAGCCACATTTCTTATTTTCATACAGTAATATTGCCTAATTAATCAAAACAACTAAATATTATTTAATATAAACGCTCTTAACTAAGTAAAAAAAAACAATTTTGTACTGTTTAATGTGTTTGCTGCTGTTTAGTATTTTTTCGAAGTCTCAAGTTTCAAGCTTTTAATTTCAAGCTGAAATAACAGCAGGCCCTTTGATGAAAGACTTATGAACAATAGACCTGATGGATCTTTGATTGAAGTAAACAATGGTGCCGATTCTCTTGTCACAAATGCCTCTAAACTAGACTAAAAATCACTAAAATTAAGTTTAATCCTGTCAAACGACGATTTCCCATTCTGAAATAGACTAAAGTGACACAATTAAACTATATTTTAGTTTGACAGCACTAAGATAGTACTGAGTTTTGAGTTTAGTGAAAATGGCAATTTTGCTATTCTGAATATGCCATTTTTCACCTAAAATTTTGATTGTAAAATACCAAACCAGACTAATTCTGACAATTTTTAATCGCGATTAAAAAGATGTGGTGTAAAATAAGTTGTCATGAACTAAAATTCACACCAACATCTCGACTTCACGTGCAAAAACAGTACTGTATTTATTTTTTCTTTTGCTTATATCTCGAAAATGGTGCGTCCTATCGCAAAAATAATGAAAATTTCGACCCCCTGTATGAAACCCTCAAACCCCTAAACCTGAACAAGTAGGTAATATTTTTTCATGTTTTCCATACAAAAAGTGAAAAATTCCATATAAAACACGTCGAGGCGGCACCCCCTCCGCGCCTCCGGCTCTAAAAAAAATCACGGGTGAGGGCAAACCACGGGTACCACGTGGTTTCGCGATTGTCAAATTCTATTTTAGTTGTGTCAAAATTATTTTTTAGTTTAGAGAATTTTATTTACAGAATAGCTCTAAGATTCTCATAGCAAAAAGTAAGGAATTTTAGTGATAGTTTAGTTAGTTTAGTTCGTTGTACAAGAGAATCGGCACCATTGCGTGGGAAGCCTGACACTAAACACTGAAAAGGGCTAGCAGACAGCCTATTTTTTGTGCAGCAGTAGACAAAGACTTCAAGATATTAGGTTCTAACTTTTCAGGGCACGTTTGTGTCCAAACATTAGAGAAATTATCTCGCAAGCTTATTACGTGCTTGCTCATTATTTGAAGGGTCTACTTTCAGGAATCTGCATGGTTTAAAATATCATTATGTTTACTTCTTTCTTTGGCTTTTGTAATTGAAAAAATGGCTCCCTTTCATCCCACATTCTAGCTCTTTCTTATTGATTACAAAATCATCTTCAAATCGGAATAATCCGTATTTTCGTATCTATAGTCACATCGTGTATATTCGGAGTTGTCATCTACGGCGTGTGTGTACTGGCAGTTGGCAGGCACCTGGCTGTGACGTCACAAGCTAATTCCGGCGAGACGAGGTCGTGACCCGACGCCCTGCGCGCACGCACACACGCTAACCGTGCTCTGCTACCCGAAAATACGTGTCTACGGCTTACAGTGGTGTTTATCTTGGTGTCTTATTGAACACAGTTTTGAGTGGGCTGCTATTTATTGAAAGAGATACCAAAAAAAAAATGTAAATTTATTTATCTTGGATTTCAGGAAGCATTTTGAACTTTTAATTTGGTATGTTTTCAGGAGTTTATAACACTTGATGAATACCTTGTCCAATGTGTATTATTTGGGCTAAAAGTCAGTTAACACGAGAGTAAGATTTCGTAGATCAGCTATATCAGAGCAATATATCTCATTTTAGTCGCTACGAGATCACTACCTATAACTAAACATCACTAACATTTGCCTGAATTAAATGCTAGACTCCTGATCTTTCGTGGAATTCAACATGAATTCCAGCCCATAAAAGTTTACATAAATCATAGTAACTTTGTGATAAAAATAAATATTTAATACTCTTTTTGCAGGGTACCAAAAAAGGTATCGAAACGTTACTCATCATAAATGCAGTTGGCAGCAATGCATCCGCGTCGCTTTGGTAACGATCACAGTAACAGGTGCGGTTATCTGGTGCTGCTTTCAGCGCTTTCAGTATACGAGCGCGTTTGTTTGTCTGTGTGTGTGACTGTGTCTATAGTCATGAGCTATACTTATGGCTGGAGGGAACTGGACAAAGAAAATCAAGTTTTTTGTCAAGATGAATATGGTGAGACAAAATCATTTTCAAAATACTGGAAACCGGTAAGTCTCGAGCCAAACTATTTTTTTTCAGCCAAGGTTATGACAATCTTTAAAAAAATACGTTGTAATATTTCTAGTTCGATTATAATTATGACTTCGACAGTGTTCTATCCTACGGCTGTAGATACCTACTTAGTCAAACCTTCAGAAATTATGTAGAATGTCTTGATTTCGATCATTTTTATTCCTATTCAAAATTCAAAAGTCATTTAATCAAACTAGGCTGAGAATCAACACATTTCGAACGTCAAAATTACTGACAGTCCAACAAAAACGCCCACCCACCCTTCACCAATTTGTAGTGCTTTAGCTGGGAAGAAGAAGTGGCGCAACAAACTCCCCAGCAACACAGCTGTCTGTTCAATTAGAAAAACTTGATTCTGTACAATAGTACTTATGCAAAATAATTTACATACTCAACACAAAACATTAAATTAAATTATTTGCTATGCACACGCCAATATACCAACAAAATTAAATTATTAAAAATATTATTCAACCTGGTTCAGGCAAATATGCAAGTGTGCTCTATTTTAATGATTAAGTTACTTATTGTAAATGTGCCCCTTTTTATAAATAAACGATTTTTTTTTTATATTTGTTTATTAAATTATTCTTTTTATATGTCAACCTGAACCAAATACTTAAACAGTAGATACCTTTCGAACCATTCGTGACGCTTTACTTTTCCTCTAATATGGACCTGCTATAAGAGCTTATATCGAAAATCCTACAGAATAAAACCAATTGATATTAAATAACATCACAACGAAACAATAACATTTTTATTAGTTATCGTATTTAATCGCCTCTCATAACGAAACGCTGGCAGTGTTCCACGGCAGTTGGCGATATGTGCCTACTCCACGAATAGAAGGTAAAGATGTGACCTGTCCACCTTCGTCCCCGTTGCCCTACCAAGACGTACTTACGAGTCTACCTTACTCAATATTACTATGGGTTATTAAAGGTAAACCTACTTACCACCATAATAATTATTATATCGATCTCTCCGGAGGTAAGGGGAGAAATAACAAATGGAAAAATTCCGATATCACGGAGTTTCTCTATTGGGAATTTCTAAGTTGCCCAATATTGATTTGTGCCCGTTTGTCAATGGCAATAGGCTCGCCCCCTATTATATGGGACAGTAACATCCTAACTATTAATATTATAAATGCGAAAGTGAGTTTATTTGTTTTTTTGTTACGCTTTCACGCTAAACGGCTAAACGGATTTGGATGAAATTTGGCACGTGAGTAGACCATGACCGGGATTAGGACTTATTATATGGGACTTTAACATCCAAACTAATATTATAAATGCGAAAGTGAGTTTGTTTGTTTGTTACGCTTTCACGCTAAAACGGCTGAACGGATTTGGATGAAATTTAACATATGCTTAGACCAGGACCTGAGTTAGGACATAGGATACTTTTTGTCTCGATATTCTTACAGGATCGAGAATTATGCGGGTGAAACCGCGGGGCGAAGCTAATAATTAATAATTAAAAAATGTGGATCAGATAATAGATACCTTTCCCTCCCCCCTTTTGGAGAATGGAGGCGTAATGATATTGAATAATATGATTTTATTTTATCAGAGGGATGGAAGAGGGGTAGGTAACCGCATGCATCAATCTGCTCGTTTATTAAGCTACGCATGATTTTGTAAGATCGTCAAAAAGACACCATTCTACTCCTCTCTATGAAATCGATAAACCTACGGTTCTGGTTTTAAGTGAAAACGTTAACTACTGTGCCTGTAACAGAACCAACAAGAACATTTCAATCCCCACAATACCTGTAATCAACTGAAAAAATAAAACCAAAAAGTCAACAGGTAACGTAACCACGAACAATGAGGACGCGTAAAGAAAAAAAAACAGAGCACCCGACCTATACAGTTTGTGTAACCGGTGTTAGGTAGTCATTAGAACCAGTGCTACGCCAAATCCCGGCAAACGACCACTTAGATTATGAAAATCTTCGACGATGTCAAACTGGTACGTTTTGTTTTTCTTTATTACGTTATGCATAATGCTCACTCAAGTTTCCAAGATTCTGCGTCCGAGGTGGAGGACTCCAAAGAGAACGAATCTGTTGCTTCATCGCAAGAGCAGAAACATTCTCACAAACATAGTCATGTGCACCGATCGGGTCACCGCCACAAGAAGAGCCGCACGCACAGCCACGACCACGACCATGACCATGATCACGACCACGACCACGACCACGCGCATGATAGGGCTACGAGCAACGAGTATGACGACTGCGAGTGTGCTTGCAATAAATGTGAACTGCCTTCCGACTGCTGCAAGAGTGCCTGTCAAACCTGTCCAAGTAACCCTTACCAGCAGCCATCACAAGGGATGGCTGGTCAGTCAAGCGTGGTGTTCGTCCCATACCCGTACCCTATGATGTTGCCCAACCCAATCGTAAAGCCTGCCCCCAACCATCACGAGATGATGCGTGCGCATGAGTCGACGACCACGACACAACCCACAACCACAAGCACGACCACGTCCACCACCACCACTACGACTACCACAACCACAACCACAACCAGCACCACCACAGAATATCCGACCGATCTCATTAACTCACAAAATAATAACAACATGCTAGAACAAGTTCTCAAGAGCGTCGTGGATGACTACTCTAATATAATAGCTAAGACGCCGGACAAGATGCAGAACGGGAACAGTAAGTACATGCTGACGTCACTACGGAGGACTAAACCCACGTGGATGCCCAAGTACGGCATCGTGCCCATTTCTGACAACATCGCCGAGAGACTCATGTCGAAGATGTCGAGGGCCCGGGCGCCTCTCCGCAGCCAACAAAGGAGAGTCCCTATGTACGATAAATCGTACTTAAGAACTCTTGGTAAGAAGTTCTAAGCTAGCGAGTTTAATACGAGTGTATTCTTATATTTTTTTACTTGAAATCAGTCTTCGTTGTTACGTGAAAATATTTATTGAGAGTAGAAAAAATTGTAATGTTAGTTTGTACAAATATATGAAATCATCAGTTTTTATACGAGCAAACAAATCATGCGTGCATAAAAATACAATAAAATTAAAAAATAACAATAATTTTGCAATTTATTGAAATACCAACTCAATCTATATCCTGTAGTTTTTATAACAATTTCATGGTAAAGGAAACAAACGCAAACACAAAACAAACCTGTTTTATAATCTGAGATTTAAGGTGTATCAAAATAATCAAATCAATGTAGACATCCAATTACTCTTCATCTTGACTTTATGAATTACTGATAATATAGTAGCAGATAACTATTTACTATGAATTTGGTAAGTACTAACGTTAAACAACGTCTTTTAATTATTGATGGACTTAACACTATACATTTTATAACACAACTATATTTTTCAGATGTACAATATATTACCAATATATCTTCTACTGGAAGTTTGTTTTTCTATGAGAAACTTTCATTTACCTCACCGTGGTGGCTACTTCCATCATTCCGACATCGCGATGCAGCACGACAATAACTATCAGAATTACGATAGCTACAGCAGCGAGGAAGTGGTGATGCGCCAGCGCCAGTCTCCGCGCCGGACCAAATATCACCGCCACTTCGAATACTCCGATTCAGAATACAACTACAAATGTAAGTGCAGCTGTACCAAGTGCCAGAAAAGGAAGCCGAAACCGAAGCCATGTTGCGAGGACTTCTGTTCGACGCAGTGCGCCGTACAGAATAACATCCTAGTGGTGCCCTACCCAGTACCGTTTATGGTTTTTAACCAATCAGCGCCGTCGGAGTTCCCGATGCCCCCGATGCCCCCGATGCCGACGATGCCGACGATGCCGGCGATGCCCACGCCATCGTCAACGACAACTACCACAACAACGACTACTGAGCAACCAACAACACTCCAAACGACGTTTTCCACGGTTCCTTACTTTGACGGCAAACCTTACAAACGTTTTCAAATTATGAAGGAAAATAATCTGAGAAGGAACATGGGCATGGAAAACAACGGCTTGCGCTCACCTTACAAGTTGGGCAGACTACCGAAGTACGGAATCGTACCTATACCTGAGAACTTTGCCCTTGGTTTGATGCAACAAATAAGGAAAGATCAAAATCATGATCAATTAAGAAAGAGGCTCGCTCTTGTCCGCTCAAATGTCGATATGCCTTTAAAAGGCACAAACAATAAAAATTCTATTGTAAATCGGTAGTGACAGTTGAACTTATAAGAATCTTTTTGACTACACTGGGCTACCAATTGCACAATATTATGGCAGTTTCGTACCTTGTCAATATGTCATTCCTAAGCATTTTATTTTTGTTGATATCTCTTCTTTTTTTTAAGTTAATCCGTCCCAAGGAATTGTCCAAGCAAATAACATATTTTATTTTTTGATGAAAAGAGTTCGCTCATATTATATTACGTCTATACATCGTAGGTTGCTTTCGCAGTTTTTCTAACACATAAAAACCTTAAAAAAGATCGCAAAAAAATCGTTTGTTTGTAAATATAAAAAAGGGATTTACTTAAACCAAAGAATAAATAAGTAAACCCATTTTATAAATTTTACTTTACATATTGTGTACCTATGTGAGAAAATTTCAGTAATTCTTACATTATCAGGTATTTTATGAAATAACTAGGTTCTAATTAGATAGGTATCTGTAAGAAATATGGATAAGTCACTACTGATACCTATGATTGTTAAAGTTATATTATAAGTATTATAACCAAGTACCGTACCTACTTGTTGTTGTAAATAAATGTATTTCATGTTGCTACTTACTTACCGATATGACTAAACGAACTTCAAACACACTTTTCAGTAGATGCCTAACAATTAATCCACTGACACCGTAAAACTAATAAACACACGTAACATTTCAAACTTTGGAACACAAAACGCACGAAATTACTGAAAACTGAAAAACAAGCGCACAACACCGCAATCCTTCGTAATTTTCACACAACTCCGGTATCGATCGATGATTTCTTTAATTAATTATCCATTTTACTATTGTTTAGACAATAGGGCGCGACACGTTCAGCGTGGCTTGACCTTTCAGAAGTCAGCGAGACTGCGCCAGAGTCGCGCGGGGTCACCAACGATTTATTTTTAGAGTTTAAAGTTCAAAATACGACTGTTTGAAGACGCGATGACCGACGCGCGAGCTTCCGTACATGATCGCGTTACTTATTGGAAATAGATTAAATATGAATGGAAATGGCTTTCAGTATTCCATAAAAGACATTTTGTAGGAGTTCTAGTTTATTGGATAATGATAGATGAAGTAAATCCAATCAAATCCAAAAGTCCAATGAGAAGACTATGAAGAGGGAAATGGTTATCAGCTTTTATTGTGAGAATTTTCGCCAAAGTTTTCCTTCAACCAGTATAGTTTGAAGAACGATGAATAATTAATTCAAAACTAAGCAGGTAGTTATTTCGAAATAAAATTCTAATTAATATTTACAAATAAAAACTGAAATTCAGACAAATTGAGACTGAAACTGAGTTTTTGCTCATTTGAACAACACCTCACTAAATTATTGAGTCCCATCGCGAATCTCGAAAAATTCGATCAAAGTATGCTAAAATCCCGCCAAAAATGTTTACGTCACTCCATAGGGAATTCGCCAACATTGAATGCGCGTGCGCAAAGTCAGTAACGGCGACAGGTCAACGGTGGGCTATTTTCGCGACGACCATCCGGGGCGCCACCGTATTTAAAAGCAATATTGCTCGATCAAAACCAAACGAATTGGGTCACTTTCATAAAACTTGCGGAATAAACTGGAGTGTTCCGTAGAAAGTGATGTCACATGAAATACGAGGAACGGTTCAGTCTTGATGGGTCTTGAATTATGTTGATATATTTTATTCTTAAAAAAATTTCGTAGTATCCAATATTTATAAATGTTTTGAAAAGAAAATTAGCCCCCCTAGCCTCTAGTCCTTTTATCCTCGACTCCACGAGATGGTCTGGTAAGGTATTTTTGTTTAATTTATTATTTTTGGAAGGATTATGATTTTAACCAGACGGGTTTTTTGATACAGAAACTACACTTTTAAGCACTTGAGTGTGTTAAAAAAAAATCTCGGTCTCGTTAGGCGTCAATTATCAGCTAATGGGCTTAACGCATACCCTAAGTAGGGCGATACATAGGAAGGGACCTCTTCTGTGTCCTTGTTCAACATTTTCAGCTGCCAGAGTATTGAAGCTGTTGAAATCAACAACGAATAAAAGCAATAGTCGTACATCTTCGTCATCTCTGCGGTTTTTGGAGGTTGATGCAGTCGTTGGAAATAGTATGGCGGGGTTGGCCAGAAATCTTTCATTTAACCTACCAAAAACAAATTAAAGTTAACAGCTTTTAAATGTCGCATGGTTTACCTCTGAATCGGTACCCATCTCACGATGACGTGTGCGTTAGTTAAGTAGTAAATGACAAACGCTTGACTCCGACAATTAGTACATCTTTACCTATTTTTCTAGTTCCGATAGCTAGTGTAACGCTAACGCTTAATCATGGGTGCATTAGAAA
The DNA here is from genome assembly GCA_916701695.1 of Agrochola macilenta. Classification (NCBI taxonomy): domain Eukaryota; kingdom Metazoa; phylum Arthropoda; class Insecta; order Lepidoptera; family Noctuidae; genus Agrochola; species Agrochola macilenta. The sequence goes on from OU753562.1 coordinate 17,012,119, forward strand.
CACAATTCAACTGGTACCTACATATTTATCGATCACTTTACGATTTACGTTTTAAAAACTTGGTCAACACACTTTGTTACAAAAAACGTAACCTATCTTCCCTAATTGTTTTTTTTTATTAGGTGGGTTCGATTTGGATTAAATGAATTATTCCTATAAACATCCATATTAACTAGTTCGGTGGCTTCTGCAGTGAAGTAGGTGCTTAGATTAGATTATCAACAAGCGCCTGCGAACAGTTCACACTAAACCTTCGTATCGCTACTTGTAGCTCCAATAACATTTCAGAGCAGTGACGCCTGTCGAGGAAATAATATCAAAACGTCGAGGTTACGCGAGTGACGTTCTGTTTTTGAAATTTTGACTGCTGGTTCACCCTGCACACACCCTGTCCTCCACCTTCCGCATCCAGTCTGTCCCAGCTGCCTTTATAAGGTCGTCGGTCCACCTAGCTGGGGGGCGTCACGCACTACGCTTGCCGCTGGCGTGTTAATATATCTACATAATAAAAATCTTAAATTCAGTGACAGACAATTGAATTATTATGTACTATATACCTTGCATACCTTGATATGCCAAAAGGTTGACGAAGAGCAGCTTGGGACAGGAATAAGTGGAGCGAAATAATATGCCAAAAGGTTGGCGAAGAGCAGCTTGGGACAAGAATAAGTGGAGGGAAATAATATGCCAAAAGGTTGGCGAAGAGCAGCTTGGGACAGGAATAAGTGGAGGGAAATAGAGGAGGCCTATGTCGTAAGACAGCCGGTCCTGGTAGCTGATAATGAATAATGAAAGGTTAACAACCATAAGATAAAATGTTATTAGTATTAAGGAAATAATAGTATTATTAGTAACAGAGGAAATAAAGACTATTTGTATGTTTTTTATATACCTTGCAGACAACGCACAGCGTAAACCGCTGGGTCCAGATACTTGAAATCTTGCACATGAATTCCTTACATAACGGTGAGCACTAAAGAAGTATTTTGTATCGTCCCTGGCCATAAGGGTAGGGGATGAGAGTTTGTATGGAAGTTCGTCATTTTTGCCAGGAAATCCCATGAAACGGACGGCCTGTAGGACAATAAAATTAGTTTGTGTATTGTGGAATTCTGATATCATCTAGAGTCCGTTATAGTTAATCTCAAACTTATTTTCATATTGTGATCGCAATGCTGATTGCCCGTTGCCAGCGACCACTTTTCTGCTTCTTGAGTCGCAATGAGCTATACGAAAATAGTTCATGCGATGGAGAATATAGTACATACTTGCTGGTGAATGAGCTAGTGTTTACTCTGCAATGGAACTATACCTAACTTATAACTGCATTAATTAAGAGGTTACTTAGTCAAAAGTCATAAAATGAACCACCCTCATTATTTTAGACAAAGATCGTTCGTATTTTCATTAGGGGCTTGTGGCTAAGTAATAACAGCCGCACGGGTCGATCGATCAGGTTAAGCTCGCTTGCCGCGATTGGTCCGTGAATGCCAATACCAAGACCCCTGCGTGTCTTGGAAAGTACGTTAGGCCGTTGGTCCGGCTCTCATTCGTCGATCGTTGGTGGAGGTCATATAGGCATTCGCTCCATGTAAAATACTGGTATTCAGCTACATCCGACCCCAATATAGTTGGGATTAAAGCTAGGCAGATGATGATTACAATAATTTCATTTCAATTATAAGTAAATAAATATATCCGCCGTATAGCAGTCCAAAATACGTCTGGTGACCTGAAGCATAATTTTCTAATCTCAACGTACACACGTCTACATAGCAAGCTGTATATTTCCAGTATAAGCTGACCTCTCATTGCGCGGAAATCCTTTATGGTCATTCCGTCTGGCCTCTTCCCATCGTCGCTTACCAAGCCATTGGGTTCTAAAACAGCTGGCACTCCGGCGGTGACAATAGCCCGACGGATGATGTCATTAATGCTTACGTGTCGTGCCAACCGACCGGCGCTCTTGCTGCAGGAAAGGCCATGGTTTGCGAGGCGGTCGACTGCTTCACCGCACTGACGGCGATGTGGAGCCCCGCAAGGAGCGCCCAGACGCAGACTTGTAGCAAGGCGGAAAGTGGTGTCCCCAGCATAGTGTCTATGTTGGAAAATTTGGACCGAAACAGCAGTATTTTGATAAGGGTGAATGCCGAATGTAAGTTCATTTTAGAAAGTCTATCCGAAATATCGTTAGAATGTTTAATTTTTTCGTCAACGAAAGGTGAAAAACTGTATTCTAAAATTGGGGAAGGAAGGTGGACTAGAAGGTGCAGGGATTTTTTTTCCAAAACTTTGATATCTGGGGTTATTGAATTGAATTTCTGTATGGTCGATTGTCTGTCAGTAATGTCACAAAGCTAAATTTCGCATTTTGAGAAGTTGAGGTCGACGCTGATGGATTGGAACTGCTGCTTTAGGAATGTGATCTCTTTTAGAACAGTATCTACGTCACCTCCTAGAGCCCCATCATCTAAATAACACACATACAATTTTGAATTTACTTGTTGTATTATGGGGTGAATAGCTAAACTGAAAATGACTGGGCCGAGAGAATCACCTTGTTGGCATCCGACTGTAGATTCCAAAACGTTAAACGTTGTCTCTCGTTGTCTCTTTATAGTAATTTTGAAGGGTGCCTGTAGCCAAAGAGTATAATTAATATGCCCAAAAAACCATAAATTTCCGGTAACTCCTTTATTTACTTCAGCCAACAAAGTGTCCCTGATAACGGAGTTGAAGGCGTTCTTAACGTCAACCTTGAGGATAACCTCACCTTTACCGGGGTTTAAAAAACTGGAAAGGGCATGTACATCCTTGCAGCCCCCTTTGGATCCAGAGCCAAGCTGTTGGCTGGGACTTTCTGTAGTTTATAATAGTATTTTTTGTACTTGTGTATTCCTGACTAAATTCCTGATTTTATTTTGTCTAAAAAAGAACCTATACAGATTATTATTTAATTAAAATAAGCTCTCCTTCGTGTTCGAATCCATGTTAACAGTTTTCGCGTCGATGTCCCTGCCACCCTGTATATACTTTTCCTATCAGTGCGAGATCAGCATAAACTGGAAATGTATAGCTTGATATGTAGCCGTGTGTACAGTCAACCCCATCTTTGATTTCATAGTAGTTCCAAATTAACAATTTGACTTTACCAGCGCCTTTATTTCGCAGCAGGAAGGGTGGTTTTAAAATTATATCACTGTAGTCACAGGAATAAAATATGGAGATCGCAGGAAATAAAAAAATAAAAGAAGATATAAGCTTAATAATAAAATTGTATTACCTATTCATAAGAAGTACACAGCCGTTTTTAAATATATGAACTTTTCATATTAATATAATCACTTAAAATATGGCAACTAATTAAATAAATAACTACCAACAATATTTATTAAATTACCGTTCACATTTTCGAAACATTACAATAATATTTTATTAAATAAGGGAGAGAGGTACCGTTGAAGTTTTTTTTTTTTTATTAAGATTGCGTCTTCACACCTGCAAAGAAAGCAGATTCAAATAGGTAGGTAGGTATACGTCATCTTATACAATTGTTGTCAACACCAAATTAAAAATATTACCAATTAAAAATATCTTCTATTAACTTCAACGGTACACCTCTAGCTCTTCAGCTATGTATTAACTATCTATATTAAATCGCCACTCTGTTGACTTAACTTGGCACTTCCGAGCCGTTGACGTCACTAAAATAATACAAGTCTACGGGACGAACGACGAAACATAAAGGACAAGTCAGATCAATTGAGTAGTACAATACTTAACTTATTTTCAAAATTACAACTAAACTTACACGTTAAAATGATCAACGTACAACGGAACTAGGTCCCGATTATACTCAAAAGTATTCACTTATTGTGTACTCAAAGTACCATCACAACAACACAAACAACAATATTATAAAGTTAAATGCACAATCAAAATACGCGTTAAATTCTAATCTGTGCGATGGTTAATAAGGCACAAATTGGCAATCATTATATCACAATTAAAAACAAAAGATTCTGTTGACAACCTTCGTAAATCCGAACATCTCCGAATGAAGTCGAAGAAATATCGTTCGACTCTCGAACGTGAACTAAACTACCAATAGAAAGCAGTATTCTTTCGTTCAAATTCCTTCAATCATTCGACTAGTTATTACGTGAATTTCTTAATACATTTTTCCTTTGACACATTAGGCTATCGCTTACTATATCCATATTATTGTCTTACAACCTTTGTTAATATAAGAGTGGCAATCCGAGCTCTATGTCAACGTACTACGGTACGTTTTTCAGCGCACGAGTAATTTGTTCTATAATTCTTGTAGATTCACTTGGTCTGCAGTTTGAGGGATGTGATGAGTTCTTGGAAGTCGGTGATGTACCATGGAGCTCGCTTTTTGACCTCTTCACGGATAACATTACCTCCGAAACCTGTAAATAAGGAAACATAATTTTTGTTATACAGAAGGTCAAATTTTATTTTTTTGTCTGTAATTTAAGGTAGTATTTAAGAGGACCTAAAATATTTGCTCATCGCAGAGGCATAAGAAAAAAAAAAAACTGCCTAGCATTTTCCCAACTATGTTGGGGTCGGCTCCCAGTCTAACCGGATGCAGCTGAATACCAGAATTTTACATGGAGCGATCTATCTGACCTCCACAACCCAGTAACTGGGTAATACGATACCCCTTGTTAAGACTGGTTGCCAGACTTGGCCTTCTGATGAGCTGTGACGACTGTAAAAGATCCACGAATGACAACCTGGGGGAATAAGCCGTTGGGGCTTAACGTGCTTTCCGAGGCACGGAGAAGTCTCGGTATTTAAAGATGGTCACCCATCCACGGACCAACCCCGGCAAGCGTAGCTTAACCTGATGGATCGACCCGCGTTGCTGTTATTACTTAGCCACGACCTGCTCCAGAGGCATATAAATACTAAGCATTTTTTTTTCTCTTTTCCCCAACAATTGCTCTGACTCCTTGTTTTATTCATCTAGTGTTCGTAAGCACTACAGCTAAACATGGGATCCTGGGTTCGATGACTATTTTATCCATCAATAATATCTTAGCAAACAGCGTGGAGTCTGGATTTTTTTGCGGTTAAATAATACACATAGGACTTGTTTATGAAATCTGGACGTTCCACACAATACTGCCTGACATGTCGGGGAATAAAAGGCGTGATATTACATAGATACTAACCAATAAAGCCATCAGCGGGAGGGCTGGCCTCAGCGTCAGTAGCGCCATCGCCAACCATGAACAGTCTCTGGTAGCCATGTTGTTCCTTCAGCCGTCTGATCACCAGACCCTTGCCGCCCGATCGCGAGGTAGGTTCGTTCTCATCGAAACCAGCGTATTCACCTGTAACAAGGAGATAATTGGTTTAAGACACGCTCAACAGTGTTCAAAATAAGAGTATTCTACTATCGTCGTTGCATAAGACCCGTCACATACAGGATGTTTTTGCGAAAAAGATCGCTTTTGACAAAATAACAAAAAAAAGTGAACGCTGTAGTCTCCTATCATTGGAAGCGCACGCTTTTCGACCCTGCTCTGGTAAACTTGCATGTGATTGTGTAGCTTCTGTATTTATTGTATACAAATGAGACACAAAAGTGACACACAAGTTAATACCAATGCACAAATGTGACGTCAAATGCTGACCCCTTTGACGATATGGTTATCATTGTAATATTGTAGTATTTCTTTTGATAAAATGGGCCACGGTCACTGACTTGAAAGCTAAGAAAAATCTTCTACATAATATTGACCCTCTCGAAGATTTCCTTCATAAAGTGTTCATTATATAACTTCCTTTATATTAATTTCAAAAACCAAACAATATGCAAAGTCTTGTTCTATTTAATTTAATAACTGACCTCGTATACAAATAACTGTCATAATCTTATCGATCCGACCGATTAATCAATTAAATACAGTAAACTAAAATTCAAACTTATGGCAAACAAAATAAAGACTATTTTAGTAGTAACTGATATGTTAGAACATTTGTTATCTTTCTATTGTCATTGCCAATAGATGTTTCTGAACCTAATGGCACACGTAGTATGAAATAATATTGTGCAAGTACCTGTATCAAGGTAAATATACCTGTTTGTCATTGCAAAAATATAATAAATAGTTGTTATTCAACACTAGATAAACTGATAAACAGATACTATCGGTCATCAAACTACCTTATGTTCTTGAGTCGGAATTGACACAAACAAAACAATTAAACTTAATCCTATATTTCTACGTGTTTTGATTTCGCATTATAATCTTGGAAAAAGATAGCTCAGTGAATGATGATTAGTTATTTTTCTCTTGACAATGAATAATTACTTGACAAAGAAAATAATAATTATTAAGACTTAATACTTCATGCCTATGGCATTTAAGGTATTTCATTGAATGCTAGTCAAAATAAAAATAACCACACCCCCCCACCACCCAGACCTATAAAAATATTACCATACTACAATCGACGCAATAAAAACATTAAATACAACATACAACAAAATAACTCGATTTATTTTCGTATCGATCCACGCAAAGTGGACTATCTTTATAAAAACATAATGTCATCAGTGCCCCAGTTGCTACATACACGGAACGCAAGATTGCGCGTGCGCCCGTCATATACGCACGCAGTTCGCGCGTGCGTGAGACACGAACACAAGGTAAAGAAAGATCAGAAGGCTCACTCTAATGGCGGGTACACATATTTTGTGAAACGTAACATGAAATGTAGCATATGCTGAAACGAACATGCCGTCTAAATATTTGGACGATCGATTTTACGTTTCACATAATTATTTGCAGCCATTAGGCGTAATTATGCAATTTTTTTCTCGTTCAGTATCTATTAACCTTGTTACCGCCAATATTGTGAGAAATGTAACTTCTGTAACAAATTATTCTCTGATAAAAACAGTTGTCACATGACTCATTTAGGTATCTTTTATTATGTCGATTTTTTACATATTGCGTCTTCGCCAAATCTGTTTGTAAATATTTTGGCTACATCACGCGTTATGATAAACATACTACAGTAATGGAAAGTTACGCGATATAAATATGATGAGTAATTTTCAATGAACCGAAAAAAACAATTGTATTAAGAGAATTATCAATTTCATAATGGTTTTGCAATCAAAATATGCTGTTCTAATGGGCTGAAATGACGAAATATTATCCTCAATTCTGATAAAATTTGTTAGAATTGAGTCCAGCAAGAAAGCGAAATTCTTACAATACGATACCATACCAAGGAATCGTTCAACAAACAAGTAGCAGGGCCTGTTTACTTGGATGATGCAGACATGTAGTTATTATCACATCACAAAGAATAATAAACTTTATACCAATACAAATACTGTTTATTTTATAGTCGGCTGATGTTAAAAAGTGCGTAAACGTTATCTATTAAAGTGAGGGTGGCGGTGACATTATTGACTCCTGCCTCTGGACCGAGGACGGGAAATATTACGTCAGAAAGTATATTGTTAATAATACTCAGTCAAGAGAACGTCGTGAGGGGTCTGACGATCAACAACACAATAACATTGAAACTATTCTGATAAGCCTTTTTCCTTCTTTGTTAAAACTAGGTATGTAAGGGGTATCGTATTACCCAGTTACTGAGTTGTGGAGGTCAGATAGGCAGTCGCTCCATGTAAAATACTGGTATTCAGCTGCATCCGGATAGACTGGAAGCCGACCCCAACATAGTTGGGAAAAGGCTAGGCAGATTGATTGTTAAAACTAGGTATGTATGCAAAAGTAACAATAAGGATTTTTCACAACTTTTCCTCATAAATTAAATATTCTGCCAAGGAAAAATCATATAAGGTAAGTAAGGCATCACGAATTGCTTATCGGAATTACCTTCGTGCATTTTCCTGCAGTTCAAATTAGGTTTTCATCACTAACTTACATAACCCGTAGAAGGAAATTATACAGATAAGTTCTATGATCTGACTCAACGTAGGTATCTACTTAGCGTGGCAACAAATTTATATGACGATAATTAAGATAAAATAAAGTACCCCCTGTATCGATAGATTAATATCAGATTAGCAGTTGTTTTTGCTATTTTTATGAATAGGAAAATTTCCATGACCTTATCAGTATTTACCGGATTGTTCTTTTGATATGATAGTGATTGCACGTTGCTGTCCAATGAAATACGATTGATTGTTTAGTTAGCCTTTTGACTATTACAAGTTTCTGACTACAGACTTTCAACTCGTAAAATAATAGTGTGTATATCTAATAGGTACCTATTAGTTAAACATCGAGTATTATTATTGTCGAGTATAATAGCTCGTAACCCTACTCCTACTACTTTTCTGTTTAATAATAAATAATTTCTTTCATAAAGGATGCATCTCTTTACTTCGGTTAGTCCCGCTATGCTCTAGTTTCGCTATGCTCGACTAGCGAAACTTTTTAGTAGGTATTTTACGAGTCGAGCATAGCGAAACTAGAGCATAGCGGGACTAACCGCTTTACTTTGTTAAGGACATTGAATTTTAGCAAACAAAGAATCTATGAATGTTATCAAAGTAGAGCAACTGTCTTAAGGAAAACTGCACATTTTGCTTTTCTGCCAAAATTATGCTCTTGATGTTGCAAAATATTACTTTACATTGTTTTTAAGAGGCCTACAGTGTTTAAGTTAAAGTACTCTTCTACTTATATTCTCTCAGAACATAATTAAGTGCATAAATGGCGATTCCTCTACCTCAAGCAGTACTTAAAACAGTGTCCTTAAACAACTGTAGAATAAGAAATCAATACCTAAAGTGGTAAGTTGCACTACCAGTTTGCACGTGACGAGTTTGCCATATTAGTGCATCAAGTATACCATGAGTATATTCGTCTCTATATTGAAAAAGCAGACAAAAAAGCCATTATTTCTACTTGTTGTTGTGTAGACCATACAAAGAAGTATACTGTCACGAGATCTCTCTAGCGTAAGTTAAAATTGGAGTCCTCCTAATGTAATATCCCTTAACAACCCATTAAGGGATTTTACATTAGAAGGACTCCAATTTAGGTTTACTTGTTATAATTTTACTTTTACCCTAATAATTTTACTTTACCCTAATAACTTTACCTTTACCCTAAGACAATCTAGATTGCCATATTGCAAGGAACATTAAATTACCATGGCGCCATTAAAACTGAACGTGATAAATCACAAATAGGCAATCTTTTATTGCGTATCAAACTCAGCTGTGATCATTGTGATTGCACACATGGTCAATTGAGTGATTGAGCCAATTCACCACTTGATAGCTGATTGGTCAATTTAAAAGATGTATGTTCTCGATAGTGTCAATTACTTGCACATGTAGGAAATATTATCTAGCAACACCAAGATACAGGGAGAAAACATTACAAATATTGTTTTTTATAAGAAGTAACCCAAACACTTAGCAAAAAATTGTTAATCGCATATGATACTAAAACAACCTCCGTGTAATAAAAATAATTGCTGCAAATAACTTATTGCTGTTGTCATTTATACTATGACTAAACCAATAAGTATTTAATTGATGTCTGTTGGCAAATAAAACCTTATCAGGCCCCCTGCTAGGTGGAGCGACTATAAATACGAGTAGGTACTATACTCTCTATGCTACACTAACTACACATGAAATCTGTGAAATAATCATCAAAATGGATGTAGATTTTTTCAGAAATTATCGTTTATGTACATAAGCTAAAGGTCTTTTTATAAATCGATTATAAATATTGCAAGAGATAAAAGTGAACATTGCAAACGAGAAGGTGAAAATAAACCATATTCTTATGACGCTATGGTTCTTTTTGCACACTCATTTACATGTTTCAAGGATCGGCTGCCCTAAATAATAAACCCAAAAAGCAGGTTCGATGTCAACAAGTTTTAAAAAGTAAAAGCTGTCCATGTTCAATTTTTATGTTTGTAAACGTTGTTGATATAATATTGTTTAAAACAAGTGGCGAATGATATGATAATGTGGAGTGACCCAGTTCCCTTCAGGGGCGCGACCACTGACCACGTGGCTTCTGACGTCATCTTGCAAAATAACTATTATATTCTTAATAATCAAACGTTTTTGTACATCTTGTTAGAATTAATTCATTAATAAAGTTATTGTTACCCAAGAAGCAAAGCAAGTCCGGGTGGTGACCCTAATGAGGGTAAAGATAAAACATAATGACACTACCACCTCTAAACGCCAAAAACAAATGACTTATCCGGATCTGGATACGGATAAGTGGGCAAACGCCCCTAAGCCTAATTTAGAAAAAAATAGTCTACTAATTATCTCTCACATTATGGAAGTTCAGGTGGTCTGATTTATAATTTCCTTCAAAGTCAAATGATTGTATCTATAGATAGGTACCCAAGATAGTGACCATGATCGCCTGACCGGTAATGGGCTAGCAACAAGTCAAAACATAAAAGTAAATCTTTATACTTTGGACGGAACACGGTGCAGCTGCGTGGAACGAGCCTTTTATTTTCTTGATTATAAAATGTAGGGGTCGAAGTCAAAGCTAGCGAGATACAACTAAGTAAAAGTTTTTTTTTCTTTAGCAGCAGCATTTGACTACTATCTCACCTGATATGAAGGGATGATCTAGCCAACTATGGTGCACTCCTGATAGTACTCAACTATTTAATCTTAACTTGTTATTATATTGATCCAAACATACATATCCAAAGAAAGGCGATAACTACGACGAAAAACAACAATACAAATTGCCTCAAAATATTATTACGGGATATTAATATTAATTTAAACTACAAACTATTACATTTATCATTATTTATAAATAGTAGCAATCTATTTATAAACTCCATAAGTACTTACTACTAATTCACGAGCTATTTCCGTTCGCTTCATCTGTGATTACATCAGGTTCAATTTCTACTAATAGGCGTTAGAGTGTGACCTTTGGCCGCGACTGGCGATATTGGCGATATTGTCTATAACACTAACGCGCTGATAGACATATCTTGTTCCACTACACGTGTGTGATATGAAATAGTAATTAGTCATACATAATTGTCTAAGTTACGGAAAATTTTGATTATTTGTTATATTTTGCAATTTTAGTAGCTCTTATCGTAGTCCCGGAGTTTGTGCCCGGTTGATGGCAATAGGCTCGCCCCCTATTACATGGGACTGGCGAAATGTGGGTGTATTATAGGAACATCTCTACCTAACCCACAGGGATTACAGGTGTGATAGTTTGTTATGTTACTCGTAGGATGTTATTATTATAAAAACAATGAGTAAAGTTAATTACGAGTAATCTATTTTGGGACTACAGATAATAAAGAGTTCAACCTCCAAAAGATGACGAAATGGCGAACGACAAAAATATCTGAATCACAACTGACGTCAAACTTTCTTAATAATAAAAGAAATCATTTAAGTACTAAAGCCACATAAAAAGGCATTAGTTTCTCCTGCACTTATGTATACAAATAAGGGGTCCGATATTTTAACCCGTATGAATACGGAAATGGGTAACTGCCCGCAAAACTTTCTGCACTTTATGAGCAAGACCACATTCTGAGATTTCTTGCAATCTTACATGAGATCAAAGTATAAACCTCTAGACATTCCAATGATTGATAATCAGTTAACGTTAAAACCATTATTGCTGTTGTAATTATGATACCTATGGTTGAAATATCTAAGGCAGATACTGCACCACAAAGTTGCCACCATCATACAGCTCTTTTCCAAAGGTAAAATTCCAATGTACTTACCATTAAAGTAGAATTTAAGTCTATTAGCGAAGATATTGGTGAGTGGAATGCCCAGCAACTCGGCCACAGGCTCGATGAGACTCCGGAACCCGCCGGAAACCAGATACACCTCCACTCCTCGCTCATGCAGCTCCTTTACTAGGTCCCTGGAATATTAATAGATTATTAGATGTGAGTGTCCAAAAACTGGGAGGTACGTAATGGGGTACAAAATAACTACGAAATATCCATGGCAGATACTATAAAAGATAGAACAGATTGATCTCAACAGACATCGATGTAAAATGAAATATCTAAAGTTCCTCTTGTCGCTGTAAAATGAGATATCTAAAGTTACCCTTGTATTACACCTACAAGGGTAACTTTAGATATCTCATTTGACACTCACTGAGAAATCTGAAATTAGTCTTGCAGATGTAAAATCAGAGAAGGTTCATTTAAGTCCCATTGTAGGTGTTGAATGAGACATCTGAAGTTACCCTTGTAAATGTAAAAAGTACCATTTAAAATTGCCTTTATTGGTGAAAACATAAGCAATAAAAGTATCGACACAAACAAAGAGAGATGTTTTTTTTATATTTTAATGTTTTGTTCCCTGCATGTCTTATTAGTCATACTTCAATATGGACTGGCCGCTTCGTATTTATCTGCTTATATCGTTATTAAAAAAGGCTCGCTTCACCTCTTTACTAGCTGATAAAGAACCAAGTAAAAGGAGGATCTAATATTCTGGAATGATTCTGAAATATGACCCTCGATCCAAAGTTATTTTCAGATTTCAAACAAGTGTCAACACATCGATTTATGTCTACATAAATCCAGTTTAATATCAAAATTCAAGCCAATAATCGTTTTAGAATATGGCACAACAAAACAAAACCAAATTCGAAATTCGAATTCAAAATTCGAACAATATTAACTAACAATAAACAGACAATACATGGGTCAAATGCGCACGCGAAAATTATCACAAAATGTTTGAGTAACTATTGAGGTCAGAAAATTGAAGATAACATGAGGTTCTGAAGCAGAGATAACTAGTTACATTCTCTTATTATTTTACGGATCACGAGCAAGGCTGATGTTATTTTATTTTTCTATTTTCTGATTTAAGATTATTTACTAAGGGGTAAAAATGCGGCTTTAAAATACGTAAGGCGGAACCAATCAACTGACTAACTTGATGACTTTCAAATAAAAACTAATCTCTGTTAGAAGTTGGGAGGGGATATTACCCTCAAATAAAAAAGTAACATCATCCATTATCGTGACAAAATGCGCAACTAGCAACCAGAAGTTTATTTATAAAAAAAAACAAAGTATTAAAAGATTACTTTTTACGTCACAACGTTTCTTAGACTAAAAATAAACCGCGTATAAAAAGCCATCTTGCTTGGGTCACAAGTCGTGAATAACAATACAAGTGATGCAAGCGTTTATTTACTCTTTCTTTGAAACTAGAACTTTTAATCAAAAACTATCGGAACTGTAGGTATAAAATTATAGTTTAATCAATGCTTATCAGTTGCTAAGTAATTGAAAATGGCGATATGCGAGTTGCTATGAGCCTATGACACGGTATAATAATGACATGTCATACCTACTTGAATCAATTACTGAGTACTCTGATGTGTTATTGACGAATTTTGTTTTATAATAGGATTAGCTCGCCCCCCATAAACATAACTGGCGAAACGTTAGTGAAGTATTGGTACACCTCTGCCCAGCCCTTCGTGTAAAAGGCGTGATGTTAATGTTAAGTTGCTCAAATAATTAAAAAAACTTACGCTACTCCAGGTGTGAGGTGAATAGGGAAGGTTTCTAGAAACTCTCTGATCTGCGAGACACTGGGTCTGATGATGTCCAGCCTCTTCTTCAGAGCCTCCTGGAAGGTCATGCCACCACCCATAGCCTCGGCAGTCCTGTGAACAAAATCATTGCTTCAGTAAAATATCCGCGTGTATTTTGTCGATTCAAATGATCAAATGGTTGTGTTCTAGTGTTCTGATGGGTATTTACGTGTTTTGTTAACATAATGATAACGTAGGTAAAATACACACAGTTCTGTTATCAGCTCCCGAGGAAGTTTCAAGTAAGCAATAATTAAGAAAACAAGATAAACAAGTTGGGAAAAACACCGCCAAGTTCAGTAGCGTTAATAATAAAATAATACAAACAATATTTGACGTAAGTATACCGGCCTGTAAATATTTACTTTCATTGAGCCTGCTCTAACTCATAAATATGCAAAATCACTTAGCTGCTGGATTTTATTCTACCATTCACTACTAGTTGATACAGGAGTAAGTAGGTACCTAAATACTTTTTATTTTACATCTCTATCTCCCGACTATCTTCTATGCGGAAATGACATGAAAAATTGTCAGATACATTCTGATTTGGTGAATTTAAGGCCACGGATCAAACAAAGAATTATCGAATTACGCAGATTGTCGTATGATAATAACAAAGACATGACAAGGTAAACATGACTTGATTATCAGCTGTTTACAATCAAACGATCAGCTGATTGCAGTTGTCCATGCACATGCGATATCACGCTTTTCTGTGCCAAATATTTTGTAAATAAACGGCGTAAATGCGTAATTTGAAAGACGTGAAAAGTAAGCACGTCTTTCAAATTACGCATGTAACCCACTTGAAGAAAGGGTTAACAGCCTTTCTTCAATTGTGTCAATTTTATATGCAAAATATTTTTTTAAGATCAGGTACTACAAAAATCTAATTTTACCTAAGTTTTTTGGACTTTACCGCTACCTATTCGGTTTTTTCCGCCAATCCTTTAATTAATGCAAATATTTTGAGTTTACCCAAATACTCTTCCAGTAAAAGGTAGGTAGGTACCTACCTAAATCGTAAACAACATTATAGATATTCGCAACGTTAAATCTTAGATTAAAATTACTCAATGAAAAAATTATATTCCAAGGCGATGATATGCAGTAGATAATTTTATTGTTTACGCGAATTCAAGATGATTACAATCTTGAAACTGCACTATTTCAATGAGGAAAAATAATCAACCTTCAAGTTTTTTATGATCCGATCAGTTTTTAACTCCTCGAACAAATAAAAAATTCTTTCAGGCTCAAGAACTTGGCCCGTCTCTGTGTTTTAGACACGGGGTTTCTAGAGAAGAGATGTTTCGGTTCTTACTTAGCATAAGCAAAAAATAAATTAATACTCACAGCCTCTTAACTTCATCTCCTTTTCCGCAGAACTTGGCCAGTTCGTCAATTCCCTCGTCCTTTATGACGGTGGAATCCACATCGAAGCAGACGCAGTCAGCCGTACGAAACAGCTCTTTGATAGACTGCTGGGGCGACATGACGCTGATGGAGACCAGCGACAGGGTCTTCAGGGTCGCGTACTGGATGTTGGACGACAGACTGTGGACAAAAAGTCGGAGGTTAGCCGATAGGAAATTTTACCGCAGCTGAAAAGGTTTCACTTCCAAATGTCGACGGGGTATTGAAATAAACAAGTTCTTTTACGTGAGCAAATTGATACATGCAAATTAGAATGACATATTTGGATCGGCCGAGGTTTTACTGTAAACAGACAGGTATTTTGTGGTAGAATATGTATTAGATAGCATGACTACCTACCACAATCGATACGCGATAACAATCGACTGTCCTAAGCAACACTATTAAAATAGTATCTACACACTTTACACAATTCAATATTGCGTAACGGAGCCTAGATACCACGTGAGGTAATAAAGTTTCGTCAATAAGAAGCTAAATCAATCACCAATGAATCAGGCTTTGAATGAGTCGCGCCATGATGAGACTACTCGATTCAATGATGGCTTCCTAATATTCGATAGATACTTTATACAATGAATTGAGTCTTGCACGCGAGAAAAACTGAACAGTTTACGTGCGCAAAATATACAAGGAAGAGTGCCAAAAATTATTTATCTTTCTGTTTAATAATAGGTTATGGTCATCACATGATGCTGTCACAAGATGATAGAATATTAGAACTTATCAAAAAGGTTTAGTTCAATAGCTGAGTTGCGCACGGAGCGTCCGAAATGAGGAGTAGTGTGCAAAATGTATTGAGCTCAGTCGTGGAGCTGAAACATTATAATTATATAATTATAATGTTTAAAACTCTGAACTTCGTTTTTACTATATTAAAATGGGGATGTTATAACTTAGTAACTTTTGTTTATAGGAAATTATTTTGTGTAAAATATGTTTCTTTTTTCCTACATATTTGTGGTTTTTCAATAAATTATTAAAATTGCAATATCACTTTATTACTTTCCAAAAAAATATGTTTTAGAAGAATAGTGGTACTTTTTACAAAATAGATACAATTTCTATTAAAAATATTTTTTTTACTATACCTTGAAGACAACACAGTGTCAACAATATGAACTTTACTTTGCATGTATTGAAATTGAAATAATTCATATTTCCTTATAACACTTGCTTTTGTACGATGAAAACCACTGAAATAGAGCAACACCCGATACCATGCACTTGGTGGTACAATCGAGTGCAAAAAGTGGTCGGGTGACCTACTTTATTTTATAATATAACAATATACTAGTCATTTTAATTTTAACACTGAATTGTTATAAACAATAATACCGCGAGACAATTAAACCAAACAAGAGATGCTATTTTGTGTTTCGGTTTAGACATTAATCAGCGTACAAGGAGGTAGACGCTAACGCTAGACTTTATTGAGAAAATACCATACGAACTGGTTACAAAAACACACTATTACAGGCCATAAAAATACAAGCCACATCCCATAATTTTTGCTTATTATAGATACTGCAATGGACTACTGTCTCAGTACAATATAAATATAGTAACGTTATGAACTCAGCGATTGTTATGGACTACACTCTGTCGTTGACTTTACTTGACAATAAGTTATATGAGACACTAGAAAATGCGTTTTATGCATATTCCATTACTATGAACAAGAAATAACAGTATTGAAGTTTAAACAATGGATCAGTAATTAACTAACGAATCCATTAGTTTGAACATTTTTAATACCGAAATAAATTGCTGGTAATATTGTTTTAAATCAGTAAAGATTTTGAATTCATGCGCATGCACTTAACCCGTTTAAAAAATGTCTACCTGTAAAGGGCCATCTTCGTTGAGTCTTCTTTTACTAACCAAAATTACAATGAGCTGTTACACTTTAATCGATTTAAATCGATCCTTATTTATTTATCTTCCGTTAAAGGTTAATAGTGCAATAAGACCCACTTGGCGAGATACACCGAGAACACGCCTCCGTCGAGAGTGATATCACTTAATACGGCACACTGACGCGTTTATCGACTTATATCCTCGAGACTCGCCGAGATAAACTGTATCGCGAGCTACAGCACTACCATCTGAGAGCTACGTACTATGAACGACGTCACAACACTGTCTTTCGTTCAAAGATGTACGGCCAGACGAGGAATATGCTGCGAATTGAAGCGACGAAGCGATACCTATCTCTCTCTCACGCAATAGAAGCGTATGGAATATTTTGTGGAACCACTTGTTTTGCAGATTGCGTCGGGTGCAAAAGCGATAAACTATCATGATAAAAATAATATTTTCGTTAATTCAACATAAAAATAAAATACAAAATGGGTAATGCTTTGACGCACACGATGCCAACGCAATAAATATTTATGTTTTGGAAATATAATTTCTTGGGTTAAAAATGTAGAAATAAATATCTAACGAAATAAATGATTATACATCATAATAATTACTACGTTTCGTTTATTTAATTACGACTTTTTCAAACTGATTAAAAATGTAGGTAATGTTTTTTTTTTAAATAAAATTAACTTTTCCACCAATAAAAAAGAACACGTGTTCAAAAACAATGTATGCATTACCACTTTTCTGGGGAATATTTCGAAAAAAATAATTAGACTTTAGTTTGTAAGTGTACAAAGTATTTTAAGAAATATTAGATAAATGTATGCTAAGGATCTATATTCTATAGTATAAGTAGTATATTAAATCATTTTCAGTACTTAATTTATTATTAAAAAATCAATGAAACAAAGTAATTTCCCAAAAAAAAAACCCGCTCTGTGGTACTTCTAACTTTGGTTTTATAAAGTGGTACTTTGTTATGACGCGCAGTCGGCGCAGTGGTACTTTTAGTGACGCGTAGTGGGTGTGTCTAGTGTTATCAAATACAGCTGGTACTCGTAACGCCGGCTTATTTACATTATGATATACAAACCCAGGAATTCCCAGACAGCATTTGGTAACTGACCAGGCACTCACATCTTTTATTTGACCATTATGTCTCCATATTACCTATAGATATAATTATTATAATAATATAAATTTTAATTAAAAATATATAATGGCAGGAAGGCTGCTTTACCAACGATTTCAGAGACCAAGAATAATTTAGCTAAATAGCTAGTGGCTTCAAGAACAGCTTTGGACCTTTTTTTTTACCAATTTATTCAAATAGGATCAAGAGGATAAAAATAATTGTTTACGAATCTGGATACACACTTTTCCAAGAAAACTATAATTATATTTTCTTATTAACTTTATTTTTACCTGATTATTGTTATTATTTTCGACTTATAATTACTAACACACGAGGTTATCATATTATTATTATCTCCAGTCGGCTGTCGCACGCCTTCAGTGCATGACTTTTATTTACAGTTTGTTCATTGATAATATATTTATTTGAACTAAGTACAGATAATGATGACATGTAATTTTAAATCTTGTTACATGTGCATCTCATGAAATAGATTCCATTATTATCGTGGAATATAGGTACCTATGGTAAAATTCAGAAATAAATAAATTGTAATTTTTTTTGACGAAAAGTCCCTGATTATTTATTTATTTATTTAATAAGTACTTCAAGCTTTTAAATCTACAGAGGCGGACTTAATGCCATAAGCATTTTCTACCAGGCAACCTTTGGGTGATGCAGACACAAACAGTGGTATTACGAAAAATTGAGGAATAGAAAATATATTAAGTAATATATAAAGATACACATACCTATTACAAACTATAAATATAAAATATATGTCTAATTATATACATATAAATATAAGTACATAAATACACGAATATACTAAACCAAATAAGACAAACAATGGGAAAACATTAATGTTGTAAACCTTATTGTTTAATTATAATATTATAAAAAAATCAACAGTTTGTTTCAGGTTTTCTTAAAAGAGGCTTATCATAATCGTATTTTTTCAATTTAGATCATGTTTAAATGTATAGGTATCAGGGTATGAGAGATGATACTTAAAAACTTTGTCATCATTAGAAGCAGAAGCATTTTATGAAAAAAGGAGATTTTATTGATAATAGGCAAAGATTATTTAAGTTCTTATTTTCACTTTTAATGATCTAAAATCTAGGTTTGTTTTTAAATCTCTAACAGTGGGTATTGCTACCAGAGACCCCCTCTAAAAACCCATCCTCTTTAAGGCAGTTTCAGCTTCTTCAATAGAACCTAGTACTGCCTTATTTTTTACTTATTTATAAAACAAATAACTTGACAATTTTGCAATTTATCACATCAGTTTGTATTTTAAGTACCACTGTTAAGTTATTACAAGGTGATTATATTCATTGCTTTAATTTCATTTTAAACATGTAGTTATTGAGAAACGATAAATATCAACAGTGGAAATTTCAAATTAAGGGACATTCAATTCCCTGTCCTTTACGACATTTGAAATTTCCACCATCAATATTATTACTCATCACTACCTGTATTATCAGCATACAGCATTTATTAAAACACAAGAGTGATAATAATTTAATATTTTATTTTAATTCAGGAAAGTTAGTAACATAAAAGTGATATTTGTAAAGTGTGTCATCATGAAACTTCTATAAAAAGTATCAAAAAGCTTAGCACAATCAAAATCATGTCAATAATGTGCGATAATTTCGAAAACGGAATATATCCAGTTAAAATTGGTTTCTAAAGCCATTGGCTATCTCAAATGTGACATTATCAGTGTGCAGACAAGATATTGTGGTAATGGGCCCGAGGCAGATAGATTGTCGAAGTAGGTAGGCAATAAGTGCTATCTATGAAGTCACACACACCTAATTAAAAGAAATATTTGTCTTTTGTAAACATTCATGTTGAATGCGCCATACATGGGTAATACAGTTTTGCACACATTATAATAAGGCTTCTATTATTGTTATTATTTTGATAATAAAAAAAATTACATTAAAAAGTAGGTACCATTTCAGATGATGTTGGAATCAACCTGTTTGTTTATTATAAATGCTATTCTTATAGCTGTAATGGAAGTTATGTGAAAATTGTTTCAGTTTTAAGAATAGGTTGTAAATTCTTTCTCAGATGTCGATTTTCGATTGTATTGTTCATCAACAATTATGTAAATTAAAGTTTCAACATGTTCAGTTGCATGAGAGGACTACTGACAACATTAAAATTGAAACCTATAACTCCAACACCAGATTACTTTGGATTGTATCACATGAATAATTTTTTTTTATTCCTTGTCATAAATTGTGTTTATCTAAAATTAACTTTTGGTCAATAGTGAAGTGGTTATTTTAGAAAATATGTTCAGTAACTTACCTGTAGGGTAATAAACCTGCCTCACCCACCTATAGTGCGAATCACTTGAAATTATTTAAATAGGCACACGAGAAACACCGACAGATTACCGTCACGACAGGATAATATCATGTTGAAGTATGACCTTGTTATTGAAGGTTAAAATATTCTATACGCAAGTCATACTTACTTTAATAAGGTTCCAGATAGTTCCAGAAGGTATTTCTTCTCAAATAACTTGTTTCTTTTGCATAGAGCAATAATTAGTTGTATTTTGTTCCGCAAATTATTTTGGAGATGATAAAATACCTAGGTTATCAACGGAAGGATTTCATGAAATTATTTTATTACTTAGACAATAAAGTCCCGGTTTAATTTTATATTATGGTATATATATTTTTGAAGCTTCAAATATAAAAATATCATGGTTGTAAAACTCGAAAAGAATAATTTAAAATTACGCACCAAACGATTAATGCTTGATTGACGTTTGCATCTTTGCACTTTGACATTGACAGTCTGAAAGTCTCATGACAGCCAGGTCAAAAACGTGTTCGATTTATGCACTGTCATGAAAGAAAGAAATAAATTATTATCTCTGAATATAAGCAAGCAAGTTAATTATTAATCACAGATCATTATTCTCAGAACATCTTTATTTTAGCCTCATCAAGTTCACATCACGTTATTTTACTTCTAATACTTATTTCGTAGTTTGATTCGTTTGGCAATGATAGCGATTAGGATCAATGAAATCAACAAATCAACACATCCCTATGTCTGTGCGGCGGGAAAAATAAAGTTTTCAGCAAAAGTTTTACGTTGGTGGCAATCGCTACAATAGTAAAAGCGTTGGTTTTGGTTATTTAATTTCGTTCACAACAAGTAAACGTAAAATGAACGTCGTGCCACGAGAAAAGCGAATTAATATTAATGCCCATTCACGATTTAAAAATAAAAATGAATTTATTAGGAAAGATTCGTCGCTAGGTAAACTTTCATCGATACCCTAATCCTAATATGAAAATGTAGTGTGTAACTTAGTGTTATTTTTTTTACACGTTTGCTTTAGGTATAAGGGGTGCGACTTCATTGTTACCGCCGCTCCATCCTTTTAGTGCTCCTAAAGCTATTTCTGCGGCCAACAAAGCGCCAAAGTATCAATTCGATAAAGATGTGGTTTCAATGGGGCCACCCAGAAGTCCTACTATGGGCCCACCACCAGCACCACCAAGAAGTTTTAAACGCAGGTAAGCCAGTAAACTGAGTTAGCATCACCTTCTAAATTAATTACCAAGCAGATAATTTATTAACTCGTAAAAAAGCGTTTTTGTAAAGTTAAATCAGTGTGAATCGATTTTTAAAGTTGATAGGTAGCGTTGGCGCCAAACCGAAACCATAATTATCTCTAAATCAACGGGTCTAATAACATAACATCAATCCTGTATTCCCCGAAGGGTTAGGCTTAGAATTATTAGTACCTACAATAAGTAAGTACCTAATATTAATTACCCTTCCTTTGCTACACCGAACTCGGCTAATTCCATCACAATGGTAGTATGCGTACACGAAACCCGACATATAAACTTTTGTTGCCAGGATATTACACTCAACATCATCTCGACCCGATTCGTCATCCAGCGGCCGGCCACGCCCAAGAGTGCTGGCCAGCGATTCTGCCGCAGCTGATACGTCACACGATCTGTGCACACCGAAGAATAGACCGACTGCTCTCAGATACATCAGTAGTAGTAGCAGAGGTATGTATCTTGGTTTTTCTACTTATCTAACTAATCATGGTTGGATGAGTCTTATTTTTTTTAAAGTTTTCTTCTACTCTTACGTACCTACTCCGGCTACTCCCTCCTGAGCCCTGTAGTCCTGTATCGTGAATACATTTTCAGACACTTAGGTAGAAAGGTACCATCAAAGAAGTTCATAACTAACCACCGTAAGGTTGGACTATTCTTGCTTGCAGCGCTCAGCGGCTATAGTACCGGGCCGGTAACAGATGTGGTCGTCGTGTTCACGGGATTTTAATTTCAAACTGGTTAGATATGAACTTCTTTGATGGTACCTATAGGTACAAATATCCAGACCAGAAACCTATACTTAATTAAAATAATGTTCGGCAAACGCTAGGCGCAAACGACCCACCGGTAGCCCAGGGACAAACAGTTCACATACTTTTTCATACGTTTTGTATGAATTTGTCCCACCACTGGCGGCCACCTGCTACAGCAATACTCAACACCCTAGCAAGAGGCGACAGCCACCGCTGGTTGTGGCCGGTGACTCGTGTGCGCTTACCCTAAAGAATCCGCCAAGTCGCTGCGCCAGCCAAACGAAGTTTCCTTTTGATGTGTTAGACGTAGGTACCAGATGGAGCTTGTCAAACTTTGGTACACACGTGTCACACGGCTACATATCAAACTACATTTCCAGTTTATGCTGATCTCGCGTTGAATACCTAGACTTTCCTCCGTACAATACGAGGTCAGGTTATACTGGAAATATTTACACATTTTCACCCAGACCAGAAAATATTTAAAGAATTTATTAAATCATTAGCATTCCTTGAAGCATTATACTCGTATCGTTTGTTTCTGGATTTAAGCAGTAGGTAACTGCCGTCTGACCTCCGCCACCTTTGCCCCAAACTAGTTGTGAGCAGTCAAGTTATCGGCAGTTCGAATAATATCGGCCATGTCAAGTAAGTATTTGTGTAGGTGGGTAGGTATATTATTCTTTGATCCGTCCTTTAAACAATTGGGCAAGTGCAAGTCGACCTCGTACACGAACGGTTCCGTACCACCGTACAATATTTAACACTTTATCGTTTTTGACTTTAGTAAAAAAAATACGTTTCTTGTAAAGGTACCCCCTTTATTTATTAATTTAATATAATTTTTATTATTTATCTACCTATTACGGTTCATGAGATACTCGTATAGCCCGCTAACAGACGGACTGACGGACAGCGGAAGCTTAGTAATAGAGTTCCGTTTGGCACCCTTCGGGTGCGCCCTAAAAATTTCTTATTGGGTAGGTATAAAAATAGATATAAAAATAATAGATCTATCATCTACCTAGGTTTAAAATATTATACCTATTTCCAGAAAAATGTGAAAGGACTCGTGCGATAGTCCACGTTTTTATGATAGTCAAATGTTTAACCCTGGTGGATTATTATCAGAGCATAAGCAGGAATTTCGCAGCACTGGACAAAAGTAGTGTGCAAAATATGGAAGTGTACTTACAATAAAAAATCCATGTTCACGTGTTCTCGGTAGGCAAGTACCGAAAAGTGCCATTTCATTCCGATAACCAGTTTACTTGCTGCGTGGCTATTGATTTGTTTTTTTTTTTATTATCTCTCCTTATTTTGGTCAGCCAACTCAGCCAATCAAATAAGTTTATTACACGTAGTCGGTAAACTTTCCTACTTCAATGTTGTAATAATTACTAAATAAAATGATCTTCTTTTTTGTAAAATTGCATCATAATAATCTACTTGCTAAATTACAAACTCACGTAGTCACGTACGTGGTACGCACGGCTACACATCAAGCTATACATTTCCAGTATAAGCTGACCTCACATTGTACCGAAATCCTATACAATGCGAGATCAGCATAAACTGGAAATGTATAGCTTGATGTGTAGCCGTGTGTACCTATTTAACCACGGTTTCTATAAAGGGCTACGTTTTTACTGACCATCCTTTACTTCGCTCATTGTCCTAAAAAAAAAACACAAGTGACCACAACCTCAAGAATCCTTCAATAATTCATTAATGAATGCACAAATGCCCTAAAAGGTAGCATCAAATCAGTTGCCAAAATAACGTGACGATGTTATCTTACACCCACCATGCATGTAACTCAATGTAACTCCTTCACAAATAGGTAGGTAGGAGATAGGAACCAATTTTCTGAAAAACACTTGGGACTAGTTAAGTGTAGTCATAGACTCATCTGTTTTACGGTTTTACAGGATCATGCAGTAGGCCGGGGAAATTAGGTTTGAACCCTGCACTAAATCATAACAGCGATTTTTTCCTTAATCGCGTTTTTGAACTTAGCTCTTCAAATAATATTTAAAAAAATAACATTTTCAAGGTAACAAAAAACAAAAACGCATTATTGTGAATAAAAATTAAGCCAAAATAGTTAACAGGAAAATTTTGGTTATATTATGTAAAAAATTCGTAAAACTAATATATTATTTCAGAATTAAACATTTACCTCCACGGAAATTTAAATAAAAATAAAATCACGATTTTTTTAAATTGTTCTTGTAATAAAAGCAAAAATGTTAAAAGCGTTTTTTTTTTCATTAAAGTACCTAGTTAAATATTTGAATATGCTATTCAACAAAATTAAACATATTGTACTAGCGCAAGAATTATTATTAAAAGATTTTTTGTAATAGCATTTCACGCAAAAATGTAACAGAAATAAATTTAATTTAACTTTTATTTATAGGCTCTATCCGACCTAATTACAAGAAAATTAAACACATTAAAGCAACTGAATGTGTTTAATTTTCTTAATATTAATCAAATAAAAATATAGTTGATCCCTTCGCTGGAACCATTGTATCAAAGTATCAAGATTACCTACGTTCTTCTTAAACTTACGTAAAGTTATAGAAACACTCACTTTCATCTCGTCTAAGTATGAGGTCCGTGGCACTCACGTGGACCGGAACAATACCCGTGTTGGCATGCATACCTACCAATTTCAACTCGAAACTATATTCATTTTATCTTGATGTTATTCTATATTTAATTGCCTACCTACTTTTTATGTTATTTCCCTTTTACGTTTCATCAAGTTAATTTTAGTTGAGCGATGTGAATACCCGGTTTTTCCTAAACAATATACTTAATAACTAGGTAGCAAATTGTACTTTACCCCTACATAATGTGTAAGAGGAAGTCTATGTACTTAGATTTTATATTGGTTCGAAAAAGAAAGAAAGGATCTCTATTCGGAAGCTTGATCGTTTTGCCTACCAATGGTAACAAGCTGATTTGCCTATCTTTGGTTACGATGTTCTTCAGGCAAACTTTGAAGGCAACTGGTGGGTGCTCTATACTAAATCAGGCAAACTACGCTTCGATGTCTAGTTTCATCTCCGTCAAAGTTGACTTTTATAGCCGGACTAGGCTGAAAACATAGGAACCTAATTACTCAATAAACCAATAATTCCTAGGTGGCTACAGCGGGACTCGTTCAGCAAGATCTACAAGTGTTTCAGCAGTTGACGCAAGTGTGATATTAGGTAATCATCCTTCATAATATGCGCATGACCGATAAATTTTGCACACGCTGAAATTAAGTTATATCTACCAGCTGGCTATTACGTCTTGATCTTGAAATAAACAAAGCATATCATTGACCATCAACTAAGGGATAGATAGTCCTACATCAAATATTCTTCAAAACTCCTTAGACCGGTACTGGTTTCCCTAAACTAGCTATTCCAATCAAATCTTATTCAAAAGCTGTGGATTACTCTGAAGAATTCTCCTCAAACCGATTTTATACAAAAATACCTTATATTACAACGATGGTAAGTACCTGAAAAAAAAACCTAGCAATAATCTAATACAATTAAGGTATTACTTTTTCAGCTATATCCGAAGGCAGGGGCATGGCTCGTGGAGAAATCGGCATAGCAGCAATAGATCTAAGACATCCCCATCTAGTACTTTGTCAATTCAGTGATACCCTGCTGTATACCCATACACTAACGAAAATTAACTTTTTCAATCCTGTAGAGGTAAATAATTTTGCTAATTACTTACCATATTCTTGGATATTGCACGTTGTTGAAGATAAAGATTTGCACACGTCTTACTGAAGATTGGTAGAAGAACGTTTTTACACACGTGATTTTACTAGTCGGTTTACGTCAGGATCTGAGAGAGGTCCATGTGCAGAGGTGATTCGAAGGTGCAATCCAAAACACTGCAACACGAAAATCAGCTTACTTTATTTTGGACACACGGTTTACTGATCGCAGTATAGCAGTGAATTAAATTTTCTCTCTGCTATCTCTTCTCCATTTATTTTAACAGCTAGGTGTGTTTTTCAAGATATTCCATTTTTTCGTTGAGTTTCAATTATAGTAGGTAGAGTGTCCGGGCTACCTTCAGTGACATACACAGTTACAGCACGGAGTCACAGAAAACCAATGCTCATTCGAAAATGAACGCTAATTATAATAACCTGTATTTACCATTCCTTTTACAGATTATAGTTCCCCATACATTTTGCGAAGGTGTGCAACCGAATCAACTATACCAGTTGATAAGGGATCGATATCCATTAGTTAATTTGGTGACTGTTCAAAGAAGACACTTCAATGATGCAGCAGGTCGTCAACATATACAAACTTTGTGTGCTCCTCAATACAACGGGGTTACCCTTCAAGTAGTGCATAAGTACGTAAAACAAGAATAAATCGACGTAATAATCTATCCAAATTACGAAATTTTAGATTTTTACTTGATAGTATTTATTTATACTTGATAGTATCCCGAATATAGGTCAAAGGTTATTTTCAACAGATTCTATGCTGTAACTGCGGCTGCAGCTGTGCTGAAGTATGTTGAATATATCCAGTGCATAGTATTTGCTAGAGAATCGCTGAAAATTGAATATCATTCTTCTGAAAACACAATGATCATCGGTAAATAGGACTTTAATAATTTTTCTTCAACTTTTCTATTTGTATAGGATGTATGTCGGAATAATGTTGGAATTCGCTCGAGTCGCTCTCAAGGCTCATATTAGTAAGACAATATTTTCCCATTGAAATTAAATATGCCTATATATTAGAGACTATAGGTACTATTAGAAGAGGATAAAACACGAGTATAAATGCGGGGGGTCGTCGGGTATAGATTTCTCACCTTATCGTCAGACTCAGCAGTGTATGTCACTCAGGTCAATCGTAGGAAATATATTACTGAAACGATATTACATTATGACATCATCCAATAAGTTATGTAGATAAGAGATTATGAATAATACCATTTTCTCATTCAAAAATGCCTAGTAAATGTTTTATAGTTACATATTCATACACCCCTCGTCATAGGCTTATCGAAATTATCGTATATATAATCGGTATATGTTTCCATCACTAATTGTCTACACGTGGTAGAAAACGAATGCCATGCATTAAAATCATGTATGCAGATTCACTGAACTGTTGAATATCCATTTTCATCCTCGTACAAACCCTAAGTCACCTCTCACTAGACTTCACAACGGGAAAAATTCTCATTAGGAAGATGAATGCACTACTGATTAATTATTCAATTTTAGATGTAGGTACAGCCACCCAACTCGAACTAGTCCAACCATTAGTACCATCTGCTGGACCTACCTGCTGTCTTCTAGGAGTACTAGGTCCTACTTATACAGTAGGTGGTATAAGAGCATTGAGAGCATCTATACTTCAGCCTTCGTGTAACAAAGAGTTTATTGAATCTAGGCTGGACGCTATACAAGATCTGATTGAGAATGATACGGGGGTGATGGTGGATTTGCAGGTACTTCTAGAATCATGTCTCATATTAAAATCGTAATAGTTAGTAGTAGCATATTGAAATACATTTATTTCCAATCCCTCTTATTTGGAAATAGACCTGCTCAGCACAAATAATTTTGTAGGATGTGATAAAGAAACTTTCAGATATAGATAAAATTCTCCTTTTATGCATGGAGTCAGCAAACCAGAATATGGACAAGATAGGAGAGGCTCAACTGAATCAGACGCTCCTACTGAAAGTAACGATGGATATGGTGCCAAAGTTGGTAGAGGCACTGAATGGAGCTGTTAGTGGAAAACTAATGAAAATTAAATTGGTAAGTATGTACCTAATGCTAGAACTAGAATTGAACAATCCATAGATTTGATATGGCTACACACAACTAGCTACAGTTATAATATAAATGAAAAGTGTTTGAAAAGTATAGCATTAAAAAAGCATAAAGTGATGATAGATAGATTATAAAAATGTCGTGATAGCCCAGTGGGTAAAGGCTTCGCCTGTCATGCACGAGGTTGTGGGTTCGAGCAAGTACCAATATGACTTTTTCAATTCATATTATGGCCTTTCTGAGTTTATCTTGGACATTATTGACAAAAAAACATCGTGAAAACCTGGACTTATTTAATGTCTGAAATCACCATTCAATGCTCGTGCCTTCATCTGAACGAGAAGAGCCCTGCAGATAGATAGATTTAATAACTAACTCGTCTACTGAAATGTCCTAAGTATGATTGTAATAATAAATATGTATAATGTTATTGCTAATGCTTATCATTTAAACGTTTTGACCCACATTTATTCATATCAGGATTTCGAAAATCCCCACTACAATGAAATAACAGAGCGCATAAAAAGAATAATCCAAGATGACGCACACTTAGAAAAAGGTGCCATGGGTAGTCTTCAAAGATGTTTCGCAGTCAAGCCGGATATCAATGGTCTTCTAGACGTAGCTAGAAGAACTTATTCTGAACTCATAGAAGATATACAGAAGATTGTAGAACAGCTTAGTGAAACATACGACCTGTCATTGAGGTTGAATCAGAATATGATGAAAGGCTTTCATATAGTCTTGCCGTTGGCTCCAAAGAATAGGAGATGTTTCAATATAGAGGATTTGCCGCCTATATTTATACAGGTATATACGTAATCCTAGAGGTATAAAATCATAATAATCTCCTACAACCCGTATCCACTAAATGACGTTGAATCTACTGTATACCTCCTACATACTATGCCGGCGACCTGGCTGCCGGCTTTTGCTGCGCGGCACGTACCCCCGGCTTTTGCTGCGCGGCACGTACCCCCGGCTTTTGCTGCGCGGCACGTACCCCCGGCTTTTGCTGCGCGGCACGTACCCCCGGCTTTTGCTGCGCGGCACGTACCCCCGGCTTTTGCTGCGCGGCACGTACCCCCGGCTTTTGCTGCGCGGCACGTACCCCCGGCTTTTGCGCCTTCATTTTCTTTTGTGATCATTTGTGCGGCTTTGTGCGGCAAGGCCGGGCGCGCCGCGGCTTGCCCGGCGGCATAGTATGTAGGAGCTATTAGGTCCATAATAATCTTATTGCATTATTTTAAAGATCGGTTTAGGAAAATATCTTCAAAGTTAATTTTGAGTGAGTCATCAGTGGGCTCATCTGGTAATTGTAATGAATCTCAATTTCTTCTAACAGGTCCACCACAGTGGTTCCAGTGTAACAATGACTACTGAAGAATTAGTGGTACTGAACCAGCAAGCAAAGGAGTCGTTAACCGAAATACAGAAAATGAGTAACATGTTAGATTTAATATTATCGTAAAAGTGCAGCTTAGAACATACGAGTATTGTAATCACAAGGGGAAAGTACATACCTTCTAATTGTAGCGCTCCCTAGCTATTGACACATCATATAATGCGTTAGCGATAAGACCTCGCCTAAACATCGATTTTTTGTTTTTCTTCCAGCGTAATTTCATCTTTACTAAAAGATCTTCGTCCGTTCATGTCGAGTCTCTACACGCTTTGTGAAAATGTTGCTGAGTTAGATGTTCTTCTAGCCATGGCTCAAGTACTAATTTTCAACGTATTAAGTATATATTTATTTAATTTCATATATCTTAATTATATCTCATTGTATGCTGCACCCATAGATATAAGAAAGAAGTTATTTATATTTCTATGGCTGCACCGGTCGGCGTCATCACGTCAACGCCGGCTGTCGCTGAAAACCAGCGCTGGGACTCTGTCTCGCTTATGGTCGTAGCATTATGCTGAGCGATAGCCGTTTTGCGTGGATGTGACACATATTTTCCCCAAACTTGTTCTTTGCCCCACACTAAGAATTTCTTCCTGTGTCGTGGGTGCGTTTACAAACATAGAAACTCACATACACTAACACCCAGACCCGGAACAACTACTTGCAGATCATATAAATATTTGTTCCGTGCGGCGATCGAACCCGCGACACGTGGCGCAGCAGTCGATCACTCAGCCACTGAGCCAACCGTGTCGTCAATCAGTTTCAGTAGTAGTCAGTTTTGTGTTCTTTCTTTGCGTTTACCGCAAATAAACCTATTTTCTTTCTTTTCTAACATAATTTTTCGGAATATTTAAATACCTAGCAATAGTTCCAATTAAGTACCTACATAATTATTCATATATTTTCTGGTTTCCAGGCAAGTTCGATTGGTTCCTACATAAGGCCGGATTTCAACAGTTACATGGATATAAGAAATAGTGTGCATCCTCTTTTGGATTACAACAGCCAAGTTCTACCTGTTCCGAATGATATTGTAAGACATATATATATACCTACTTAGTTATTTATATATGCTCAAAATTATTAAGGAGTCATACTAAGCCCATCTCAAATATAGTATGAAGATATTTTTATACTTGTTTCAGCTTGCGACTCCGGAGCATAATTTTACTATCATCACCGGACCAAATATGGGGGGCAAAAGTATCTACATAAAACAAGTTGCTATTATACAAGTTATGGCGCAGGTCTGACAAAAATTGTAAAACCTTCTAGTATAATTTTATTATTAGCCTGAAAATGTATTATCCTAAATACTTCTCTGTATTTCAGCTAGGTTGTTTCCTACCCGCAACGAACGCAATTTTGAGACTTTGCGACAGAATATTCTCTAGGATAGGTTTCAACGATAGTGTTGAATTGAATGCTTCCACTTACGTTTTCGAGGTAAATGCGATACCGAATAATAATGATTATAAAACAAAATATGATGAAGAATGTTGTAATAGAATATGAATTTCAGATAAAGGAAACTCAACACATCTTGAAAGGATTAACGCCTACAAGTTTAGTGATAATAGACGAACTATGTAGGCAAGTATTAAAAGCAATGTACGAAACTCATAATAAAAGTATTTGTATCATGTAGATGTATGTTAAATATGATAAAACTTTCAGAGGTACTTGTGTGGAGGAGGGTACAAGTGTAGCTTGGGCGATCTGCGAAGAACTCATTATGAGTGCTGCGTTCACTTTCTTTACCACCCATTTTATGTATCTGACGAGACTGCAAGAATTGTATTTCAATGTTGTCAAGTAAGAGCCTTCTTTTGGACAGCTACTACTACTTTCGAAATAGAAAAAGTAATCAGGCTCAAGAAGATTAATGTTTTTTGTTTTAGTCGACATACAGCTGTAACTGAAGAAGAAATAGGCAGTACAGAAAATCCTCAAAAACGATTAGTATACCAACACAAAATAGAACCAGGGGCAACCAAAATTGAGCATTACGGACTTGCCCTTGCTACTAAAACAAATCTACCAGAAGATACAGTCAAATTAGCTATGGAACTTGCAGAACTCATTTCTAAGAATATAAATGTAAGTGTAACGAATTTAACCTTCAATGAAAAGCACCTTGTTAAAAAAAGCAAAAGCTATTATATATAGGTATATATATATCTTAATTATTTTACACGCATACTACATACGGCATATCAACAGCACTTCCTGTTAAAATAAAAAATATTGTATCTATTACTCTGGAAGTTCAAGTTCAGAATAATTTTTTTTTAAACACAATTGATGTTTTTGCAATACTTCGTTTTAGGCACAAGAAATTAAAACTCCACAGAGAAATGACGCAGAAATTCTTTACAATCTCAATGCAAATATTCAACTAGAATGTAGAAAATACGATAACTCAGATGAGAGTACAAAGAACATAATATTACAAAAATTCAAAGAAGACCATCCCCAAATACTCGGAAGATTAAATATTCTAAGAACCAGAAGTGATAATAGGACTGTTCATAGTGCAGACTGTACTTTTGTGCCAAATAATAATTCTAAAGAACAAACGTCCATTGAAGCTAGTACCAAGAATTCATTTGTGGGTAACAATACTGCACCCACAAAATCCCCAATAAACGAACAATTAGAAGTTATCGACGTAGAAGAGAACACAAATTACGCTTCAGTACGATCATCAGAACAACTACTGAACAGTGTTATAAATAACGAAGAAAATCACAATATTTCAGATGTAGAAATGATTGAAGATTGTATTGATGATTTTCCTTGTGTGGAAATGAATGACAACAGTAATGACAGAAATTCCACTGATCATAACACGATTGCTGAAAGCGATGAAAACATCATCGCTAGTCATATTAATGGAATTAATCCTATTGAGAGTAATGAAATACGCGTTAACTACGGAAATGCTACAAATGAAGACGATATTAATGAAATAGAAACTTCATCTATCGATTCCGATATAGCGGAAGCACTAACTCAAATTGTTGAAGAATACTCTGCTAATAACGTAACAAATTCTCAACGAAGCGATGATTTGATGTCCGTAGACGAAGAACTGATGATTGAAACGATTAACGAAATTAATGAAGAATTGTCAAGTGGAGCCAGTGCGGTGGAAAACATTGTTCTAACGCCGCCTTTGAGTTTTCGTGATATGTAGAGTAAAAACCTTTGTACAACTTTAAGTATTTGTATTATTTAAAGTAGAT
Organism: Agrochola macilenta; assembly: GCA_916701695.1. Taxonomy (NCBI): domain Eukaryota; kingdom Metazoa; phylum Arthropoda; class Insecta; order Lepidoptera; family Noctuidae; genus Agrochola; species Agrochola macilenta. The sequence goes on from OU753562.1 coordinate 17,045,079, forward strand.
AGATGACTTCTCAAAATCCTAGAGTTTAGGTAAGACTGATCAAATCAAAACTCATTCATTCATTTGATGATCGACAGTCTCGATCATCAAATTCTCAGTTGGCTCCCTGCTTGGGTTCGATTCCTAAGTGGTATAATGTTACCCGAAAATACTCTAAGATTTTTACGTTTTGGTAAATGTTAGAAAAACAATCATTTACTATATAAATCAAATTTTGTTCTCTATTCGTTCGAATTTTGAGGTTCAATTGGTTTTAGTCTTAGTTTCGGCCAGTTTTTTGCGATTTCTGACTTTTCTAGTACTCAAACCTCAGTTGGTCTAGTAGTTTTTTGATGCATATAAGAAATAGCATCGATTGAAATCAAAAAAAGTTTTTATGAAAACTGCCCATTTTCTTGCTGACTGTACAATTTTTTCAAAATAAAAATTTCAAAAAAAGTTAAGGACAATCCTAAGACCGTTTTCTTGTAGCGATAACGGCTAAGGTAGCTATCCTTGCTGCCCCATCTCAAAAATCCACCCTGTATAGCCGAATAAAACACAGTAAAAAACGCGAATACTGTATAGCGATGTGAAGTGCCACCTTATTAAACACGAGCAGCGTCCGTCGCACGGTAGACGCTCCCGGACCGCTTTGTTCCTGCTTCTCGCGTTGTGATCGCTCAGGTTTGGCCGAAGCTTAAAATTGCTGCGTGTGTAACTACATTACGTCCTCGCAAACTGCTGGATGTAAACCAGCTAGTTTTATTTTTTCTACCTTCGATCAATAATGCACTTATTGATCGAAGTTTTCTACGAATATTTCTGTACATTTTATTATCCATGACCAGATACTGGCAAAATCAAGTCACAAAACTAAAAAATGCCATTAATTTCTATTAAAAATAAGGTATTTAATTTTTAATTAGCTAATGGTTTCACAAATCTTCAATAGATAGGGTCTGCCAGTATTATTTTGTATTACTTTTAGTTGATTAATTTCGAAAATGATCGACTAAACATTAGTTTGAAAGACAAGCGAATGTCACAACTCTAAAAAAACAACATTATAAAAACGAAATTGCAAATGGCTTCCAAAGTCGCCTTTGCAATTTTAGTTTATCGTTAGTGTATTTGCTTAACAAATATTGTTTTTTTTTGTGGAAAGTGAATGAAATACAAAATTTGGCGCTGAAATAGAAAAAGTAAGTACTATAACTTTAATTACGCTGCTTTCTTTTTACCAACCGGCGTCTGTTTACCACGCTGTCTCGTAGCTTGTATCAATAAAAAATTGTGGTATATTTTCGTGGAATCATGAAGCTGTTGTAGGTAATGTGAGTTCTGTTGTCATAGAAGGCGGTCAGCCATGTCGCTGCCGCCGTACCTGCTGGGGCCCAACCCCTGGGCCACCATGATGGCGCAGCAGCAGTTGGCGGCAGCGCAGCAAGCGGCCCTACAGGCCCACGCTGCTGCCGCTGCGGCTGCGCCACCGGTGCCGCCCTCGCAGCCCCCAAAACCTCATCATATACCAGAAGAAAAGATCAAGGAGAAAGGTATGTGCTACTTTTTTCGGTTGTTTCTAGGTTATTTGGTGTATGTGGTTTTTTTTTTACTGTGTAGTGCAAATTTACAAATGGCGCAATTCGGAACAAATTTTAATGTGGATGACGCCAATAGAATTCCTAAACAAAGTATTGCAACGAAATTCCAGAGCTCACTTAACAAATTAATGTTGGTCTGCCTCGAATCACAAACCTGATTTAATTATTGATCATAAAGTGTTGTATTTTGCAAGTACACAGTTATTTGTTATCAACAAAAGGCTATAAACAACAAAAGGCTTGCACTAACAAAATACTAGTTCCATTAATATCTCCACCATATCAGCATCACACAATGATGACACCTCATACAGATGTATGGAAGAAGAAGACTACCTGATCCATCCACAAATAAATTGTGATAAGTACAGAAGGGTGCTGGTGCTGATATCAGTTTAGTACAATTAAATCAAGAGAAAACACTCATACAACTGATTTTTTACATATTTTTTTTTCTCAGTCTTAGTTTCTATCATGGTCTGGTAGCTTGAGTAATTTAGTCAGCCTATCCAAATGTCCTTTCTTTGGTATTGTTCGTCAAACTGTTGAGTACCTTAAATTCTGAGTTGAGCTGCATGGTTACTGACAAATGCGTGCACTGACTGGACAGGTACACTCAATCTGTGTGGTTCTTTCCTCAAAAGATAATTTCGGACACCAATGTACATGGTCCTCATATGGCCTGACCAAGATTATGTCAGGACTTTAAAAGAGACTGACCTCTGAGTTTGTTTCGGCCTTTCTTCTCAGAGTAGTCAGCTAGGAAAACCAACCTCATCCAGTTAAAAAAAATATGATTGACATGTAAAAGTGTTGTACAAACCTACTTACAGAAATAAAATCATTTATAAGAGTGTGTAAAAAAACTGAAGAGCTCTTTGACTTACAGATTCAAATAAAAAAAAAATAACCACATCCAGCCTGTAATCCCTGAGGGTTAGGCAGAGGGTCAATTGTAGTACACCCACATTGCACCAGTTATGTTTAAGTCCCATGTAATAGGGGGCGAGGCTATTGCCATCAACTCAACTGCACAAATTAAAATACAGTAGGATTAGAAGAAAATACCATGATGTTTATTCAAGCTTATTTAAGGAGAATTCGAAGTGTTTATTTCCTGACATAATTTATTGGTTATCACAATACTTGGTATTGAATCCAACCAAACATTCAAAAATGTTTTATGGCCAAAACCCCATAATCATATGTTTTACTTTTTAAGAAATAAAGTAAAATTATTTCCTGTGGGGTAGATTATAAACTGCAATTGGTATTCTTCTCCATCCAAGACACGATGGAGAATGCTGATATTGCAAACACGTGTACCTCATATTATTTTTACATTACTTCAAAGTTAACATAAATTTAATTTTTTGATAAAATTGTTAGGTTCAATACAGAGTTAGCCACTTATTGCAATGGTAGCCATGAGTAAGCTGCATAAGCATGGTATTTCTTTCACCATTACTTCGAAGTGCCACGCAAAAAAAAAAGGTTTAAAAAAAAATATCCTTGTATTTAATTACAAAACCATGGATAATATTGTGCAATTGATGAAAATATGTGCCTGTTTCTACAATAAATTAATATTTTAATATGCAATCTATTTGCACATGGTATTTTCAGTGTCCAGAAGCATGTCTTTGGTCATTTAGATAGACCAAGACATACTTCTCAGAAATGCATGTTTCTTGATGTGGTGTGTGAAACTTTCAACAGCTAGTGTCGCATAGAGATTCATGACCTTAACTCTTATACCAGTAGATAGATTTATTTCGCATCAGTTAACAGCGTTTTTAATAAAAATCGAGCAAAACCTCTGTTACTAACCTGACCAGCACACTAATTGGGTAACACACTTTCAATCATGATCTAATCGATTTTGAAGTAAACTAACAACATTGGCTTCATATTATGTTCGAAAACTTCATCTCCTCAATAACATACATAACGCTATGTTGTTGAACTGTTAAAATAAAAAGAATTGCCATTGTAAGTGTTTAATCCAATACACACACGTCCTAATAGAAAGCTTTCTATTAATACATTTTATACTTACATTTCATTATCTTTATCTTCTTTCCTGTCTAGCCCAAAAATGGATGCAGCTCCAATCAAAACGCTTCGCCGAGAAGCGAAAGTTCGGTTTTGTGGATGCTCAGAAAGAGGACATGCCTCCGGAACACATCCGCAAAATCATCAGGGACCATGGAGACATGACCAGTCGCAAATACAGGCACGACAAGAGAGTATACCTTGGTGCCTTAAAGTATATGCCTCATGCAGTCATGAAGCTCCTAGAGAACATGCCTATGCCCTGGGAACAGATCCGTGACGTGAAAGTCCTCTACCACATCACTGGTGCTATCACCTTCGTCAATGAAATCCCATGGGTCATTGAGCCTGTTTACATAGCTCAGTGGGGCACCATGTGGATCATGATGCGTCGAGAGAAACGTGATCGTCGGCACTTCAAACGCATGCGGTTCCCGCCGTTCGACGATGAGGAACCTCCTCTAGATTATGCTGACAATATCTTGGATGTAGAACCGTTAGAACCTATCCAGATTGAACTGGATCCTGAGGAAGATGGAGCCGTTGCCTCATGGTTCTATGACCACAAGCCTCTATTAGGTACAAAACATGTGAATGGATCTACATACAGAAAATGGAACCTGACTTTACCACAAATGGCTACATTATACCGACTTGGCAACCAGTTACTGACTGACTTGGTAGATGACAACTACTTCTACCTCTTCGATTCGAAGAGTTTCTTCACGGCTAAGGCTTTAAACATGGCGATACCTGGAGGTCCGAAGTTCGAACCTTTAGTGAAGGATAATTCGGCAGGAGATGAAGACTGGAATGAGTTCAATGACATCAACAAGATCATTATACGTCAGCCAATCAGGACAGAGTACAGGATCGCGTTCCCGTACTTGTACAACAATTTGCCGCATTTCGTCCAGCTGTCCTGGTAAGTTAATATGAAAAAACATTATTTTCACAATAAAAATATAAAGAATGTTGTATTCTACTTTACGAACACAAACATGGGTGAATATCTAATAAATAGCCTTGTTGAACGTCTCAGGCTTAGATTTTTAAACCTAAGAAATATTTATATAATAATAACCTTATGTAAAACTGCACCAAAACTTCTACAACTAAGGTCTTTTCCTCTAGGTACCACACACCAAACGTCGTCTACATCAAGACTGAAGACCCTGACCTCCCTGCCTTCTACTTCGATCCCCTCATCAATCCTATCTCCCACCGTCACTCAGTCAAGTCCTTGGATCCTCTGCCTGACGAGGAAGAGTTTCTACTGCCTGAAGATGTGACGCCATTCCTGCAGGAGACTGCCTTGTATACCGATAATACGGCTAACGGGATCGCGCTGTTGTGGGCGCCGAGGCCTTTCAATATGAGATCAGGTAAGCAACAACTCCAACATTGAATTATAATACCTCGTCATACCTATATACTTGTACCAATCTTCACACTGCATCTTCAGCCAGGTTTCAAAGCAAGAATGTCGACCGCCAATCTCGACACGTTTTCCATACAGAAAGTATATTATCAGCATCTTCTTAGGTTCCACAATACATACATCAGATACTGAGAGGTTATTGTAATATTCTTTTTGCATATCACTCTCAATATCAGTCAATTTAGTAATTCAACAATCATGCACTGGATCAATTGCAATTCTGAGCTCAGAGGACTGAACGTAAACAAATCCAATTCAGTGCAATTGTGTGATTGTTCCGCAATTGGATGCAGAAAATGCAATAAAGATAATAATATGAGTTGTGCGATGCAAGGAGGATTTATTATACAAACCCCAGTGTGCCATATTCATGGTCCTCATACTGTAATGCGTGAGGCATCACACCTACATTATGTCCCTAAATAAGCGTTCTTCACACAGGACGAACTCGCCGCGCTATCGACGTGCCTCTGGTAAAGACATGGTACAAAGAACATTGCCCACCTGGCCAACCTGTCAAGGTGAGGGTTTCGTATCAAAAGCTGCTCAAGTATTATGTGCTTAACGCATTGAAGCACAGACCACCAAAGCCACAGAAGAAGAGGTATGTCACAGGAAGTTTTATTTGATTTAAAATTATTATTTCTATTCTTTGTGTTGCTTTTCCTAAAATTACCATTTTACAGTATATAGTTTGCTAGAACTGAAAAGCATAGCAGATAGTTACTCAGATTCTCATTAATCTGAGTCATACAGTTTCTAACAACAATTAAGGTTTTTGTTCTTTGATGCTAACATGCAATTTACGCAATCAACATTCAGTAAAATTTCTCCATCCATAGGTACCTCTTCCGCTCATTCAAATCCACCAAGTTCTTCCAAACCACGACCCTGGACTGGGTGGAAGCTGGTCTACAAGTATGTCGTCAAGGGTACAATATGTTGAACCTGCTCATCCATCGCAAGAACTTGAACTACCTACATTTGGACTACAACTTCAACTTGAAACCTGTCAAGACCTTGACTACCAAGGAGAGGAAAAAATCTCGGTTTGGTAATGGTAAGTAATCAAATTATTGTTAATTTTAAGTGTCCACTCCTTCCATTAAGTGTCCATCAAGTGTTTTAGGTGTCCAAACTTATATTTATCCCCTGTAAAAACTTTTCATCAATAGCATAAACTCTATCATCTGCCTAATCTTGGTTTTAGAAAAACAGATTCTGTCTCAGTAGAATTATATACTATAATTTTACGTTTTAACGGGAATGATTACAAAATAATGTCTTTAGACTAACCCAATTTTCCTCTACAGCATTCCACTTATGTCGCGAGATCCTCCGCTTGACGAAGCTGATCGTGGACTCCCACGTGCAGTACCGTCTGAACAACGTGGACTCGTTCCAACTGGCCGACGGCTTACAGTACATCTTCGCGCACGTGGGCCAGCTGACCGGCATGTACCGCTACAAGTACAAGCTCATGAGACAGATCAGGATGTGCAAGGATCTCAAGCATCTGATCTACTATAGGTTTAATACGGTGAGTTTATAGTTATTTTTCCCCCTATTTTTCTTGATATGCGATGAAGAATCACAGGTATTGGCAAGAAGTTCCACTCTTTAGCAGTGCTCTGATAATGATAATGTAAAAGTCGCACATTTTACTTTATTATTTAACTTTCTGGCTTTTCATTATTCGAATACGTCTTAATTCTACATGTTGTTGTGTGTTTGTTCTTTATTGCATTCGTTTGTGACCGGGTATATAAAACAAAATTCGGTCCGGCATAAGTCATATTAGGGCGGGACACGCTAGGAAATAATAATTTCAAAGGGTCGCCGTTATCGGAATCGATAAGGAGGACTTTATATAATTTTAAATGTTCGCTCATTGCATCATTAAGTTGGGAAATGGAAGCAAATAATATTAAAACATCAATTTTGGGCGTAGGGTCCAGTATCCAAGGGACCTGGTTGCGGTTTCTGGGCACCAGGATGGCGAGTATGGCTGTTCTTTATGCGCGGTATCACGCCACTGCTAGAACGCTGGCTTGGAAACTTGCTGTCCAGGCAGTTCGAAGGAAGACATTCTAAAGGTATGTAGTTTCAACAGGTATGCTTGATATCATGGAACATAAAATATAGTAGTGTTTTTAGATTGAAAGCTATTGTAAGCACCTTCTGGACAAAAGCATTTACCATTTTTTACCATTTTTTTATTTACCATTTCTCCTCCTAGGTGTTGCAAAGACGGTAACGAAGCAGCGCGTCGAATCTCACTTCGACTTAGAGTTGCGCGCGTCTGTCATGCACGATATCGTGGATATGATGCCCGAAGGTATCAAGCAGAACAAGGCCAGGACTATCCTGCAGCATCTGTCTGAAGCGTGGAGGTGCTGGAAAGCTAATATTCCTTGGAAGGTAGGAAATGAATATGTCTTTTGTTTGTATCAGTACTGTGTATAGAATGATTATTTCATTGTAACAATGTTAAAACTGAAACACTCAACTGTTCCTAAAAATATGTTATAATTATATGACAAATCTGCAAAGGAATTATTTTTTTAATTTTTTTTTTTATTTCCCACACCAAACGTGAATTATTACAGCAATTATAATCACCTTTTGAGAAGTCGAGGACTAAGAATACCATAGTTATATGCTCAATACAGTTGAGTCTCAATGTTTCGTAATGCTTTCCTAGGTGCCCGGTCTCCCAACACCCATAGAGAACATGATTCTCCGGTACGTCAAGATGAAGGCTGATTGGTGGACGAACACGGCGCACTACAATCGCGAGCGTATCCGCCGCGGCGCCACCGTCGACAAGACTGTCTGTAAGAAGAACCTTGGGCGACTGACTAGGTTATACCTCAAGGCTGAACAGGAGAGACAGCATAATTATTTGAAGGTAAGCATAGTTAAATTGTGAAAAACAGTTAAACAAATAATTTGTTAGTGTTACTTCAGATTATCTGCACAGTTCACACAAATGTCCTAACATTTAGCAGCAATAACTTTGTTATTTGGCTGTCGAAATTAAAAACAACAGTAGTCATTACACATTTCTAATTTGTGGGTTCAGATAAAAACAGGCGAGACAATTTGCACTGATGTTTATTGAGACCTTTTTTTTTTTTCGATATTCCCCAGATGTGCTAGAATCATTCTAAAGTACGACTTCCTTACAGGACGGTCCTTACATCTCACCTGAAGAAGCCGTCGCCATCTACACGACAACAGTCCACTGGCTGGAGTCCCGGCGCTTCGCCCCCATTCCCTTCCCGCCTCTCTCCTACAAACACGACACCAAGCTCCTTATCTTAGCGTTGGAGCGGCTCAAAGAGGCCTACAGTGTCAAATCCAGGCTGAACCAGAGTCAAAGAGAAGAGCTGGGGCTTATAGAACAGGCGTATGATAATCCTCACGAAGCTTTGTCGAGAATCAAGCGTCATTTACTCACGCAGAGGACGTTTAGAGAGGTATGTGTTTTACATAGACTTATGAAATAGATTTGCGTTTTACTTGTTGTTATATTGATAGGTTAGAAATCGGAAACCGTAGCTCTAAATATTGAATTAAAGTTTGTTTAGATAATTCATAGCAGGATTGTCTTACTCATCATTTCAGTTGCTAATTCACCTCATAGTCGCAAACTTATTTGAAAATGAACTTATACTTTATTAGGAATAGCTACTAATCATACCATTTCGAAGACATGTGACATCTACGAAACCGCACTGGACCCGCGTGGTAGTTCACAGCCCACACTCTCTCGAAGAGAGGAGGCCTCAGTCCCAGCAGTGGGAAGATTATAGGCTGATTATGCTATACTTTTTTTTAGTGAAACCAAGTGTTTTAAAAAAAAAAACATCAAAATAATTCTTGTGCCTAGTCTATACAAACATATTATAAATTAAAGCTAATAAAAGTGTTTCGTGTTTTGACTGTGTGACTGCGTTGTTCTTCTAAACTTCACAACTGATTTTGATGTGGTTGACACCGGCATTTAGAGAATAGGGATGATGACAAAAAAAAAATATTCCGTCTGAGATTATCAAAAAACATTGGACACGTATTTTTTCTTTTTATACGTAATCTAAAGATAACGGTGATACATTGAGGTAAAATGTGCCATGACGTCACGAGTATGTAGATTTTATACGTACTAGTGACGTAGCGACTCCCACTCTCCAACTTAAAATGCGTTTTATCTAAGTATATTTTTATTAATATGATAAAGCAAAAAATACGTGTCTAATATTTTTTTATTATCTGACTGACGGACTAATTAGAATTTCATTTTTTTTACCCAGGCATCATCCCTATTTGGACGGTGTATGTGTATAAAACAAACGTTTACTACAGAAATCTCGATGTTTTGTCAAGTTGTAAAAATCATGTAGGGGCTGATCACTGGTACTAACTAACATCATACTATTCCACCAGGTCGGCATAGAATTCATGGACCTCTACTCTCACCTGGTCCCCGTTTATGATGTGGAGCCTCTAGAGAAGATCACAGACGCGTACCTAGACCAGTACTTATGGTATGAGGCTGATAAACGGAGGCTACTGCCTCCGTGGGTTAAACCGGCGGATACTGAGCCTTCGCCACTGCTGGTTTACAAGTGGTGTCAAGGTACGTGAAGTGGCTTTCTTTACTGTTTTATATTGTGTTGTTCTATGCGGTATTCATTATGTGATATGTTTTGAATCCAGCAGATTTTTTGGAAGTAATCTTGGTTATCTTGTTGAGCCAGTATTTTTAGGCTTATGATCCACTTGAATAAAAATATACTCTTTCATGTCACCTAATACTACTATGTACTCTATACTCCCCAACCTCGTCTTCCTTTTCGTCTCTTCTATGTCTCTCTACTCTCTTTAGTTTTCGTGTTTTATCGTGTCTGCACAATTTGGCTACAATAGCTAAAACCGATGTAAAAAAAGCCAGTCCCTAAGGCTCTTGAGTCTTGAGTGTGCCGGAAGTTCGGGTTCGGGGTGTATTGCTGTGATATCAATTTAGATACATGTACGCATAACTGTAACTGTGTGCTTGAGAATACTGAAGAGTCTGCAGTAAATAATTGAAGAAAGAAAATAGAAGTTGTATGCAACCGCCCGGGGTGTGCGTTGTGGCAAAGGAGATCTGCCCCCATCGATCATCCCCTTGTTACAAACCTCACCTCGGTCGGTCGCGCTATCACCAGATCGAGTAGAGAAGATATACAAAAGAAGGAAGAAGATTGTCTATTGTGTGTTTATAAATCTCTGCTGTTGCCATCAGACGATACTGTCAGGTGAAACAAAAACGTAACTCGATTTGTTCTTCATGTTATGTCAAAGCAAGGCAATAAAGTCAGTCATAAAACCCTTGCGTACTCCAATACAGGGATGTTGCGGATATTCGCATCCGCTATGCGGAGCTTTCGCATTTATTTAGACCTCGGCATCCGCATTAATCAATGCGGAGCTCATGCAGATGCAGATGTGGGTCGAAAAGTGTGGATATAAGTAAAATCATAATTAACAAAATGGAAATTATAATCATTTAAATCATCAATATAGCTCTAAATCGTCACATTTTCACAAAGATCCCTTAAAAAAACAGTAGAGATCCGCGGATGCGGATTTTACACGACGATTATTCCTGTATGCACTATGCAAGTACACCCAAGGTACATGTTTGGTGCAAAATTGTATACAGACAAAATTATGTTCCAAAACATTCCATATTTCTCACATCATATACCACTTAAGGTATAAACAACCTACAAGACGTGTGGGAGGTCGGCGAGGGCGAGTGCAACGTCCTCCTAGAGTCGCGCTTCGAGAAGCTATACGAGAAGATAGATCTGACCCTCCTGAACAGGCTGCTGCGTCTTATTGTCGACCACAACATCGCTGACTACATGACTGCTAAGAACAACGTTATCATTAATTATAAGGTAATGTACTAATTTAGATATCTTATATTCGTTTTATTTTAGGTAAAAAAATTGAGATTAAGTGCCGTCAGTGCAATGCATCGAAAGTTCATATTTATTTTTGTGTGTGCAGCTTATACTGCTGCTTTAGCTTGTCCACTTTGAAATGACGCGCCCGACTACCGCATTACCGTGCGTAAATGCGGTAGTGGGGCGCTTCATTTCAGAGTGGACAAGCTATACTGAATAACTGAGCTGCCCAATGTCAAAGTTGTTTCATTGTTAAGTTTGTTATGTTATGGCGAAAAACTTTTTTTACACAAAAGACTGCTTATTTCAACCGTTTAATAATGAAGTTCTCCGGAATTAATGCTAAAAACTTCATTCTTCATTCACATTCTCTTCATACCATTTTTCTACAGGACATGAACCACACAAACTCTTACGGAATCATCCGCGGTCTTCAATTCGCCTCGTTCATAGTCCAGTATTATGGGCTAGTACTCGACTTGCTAGTGCTCGGGTTACAACGAGCCAGCGAGATGGCGGGGCCACCACAACTGCCGAACGACTTCTTGTCTTATCAGGATCGGTCGACTGAAACTGCGCACCCTATTAGACTGTACTGCAGATATGTCGACAGGATTCATATTTTCTTCAGGTTGGTATAGCGAAAACGCAGACAAATCTTTCTATAACGTAAGTTACATTGGCATCGCACCTTGAAATAAATAACCTTATAGATAATAATTGCAAGTTATTGCAATGCACAATTTTTAAGTAATCCAACAAATCAGAGGACAGAAAATAATTTTTCTCAATGACCACTATTTCCTTGTCTGCAATAATTTGACTAGTTATTTTACCTTCAAAAATGCCAATCCTTGCTAAGGTTTTTTATTTAATTTACTAGAAGTCTAATCTAACATTTTATCGACCAGATTCACGGCAGAAGAAGCTCGCGACCTCATCCAGCGTTACCTCACAGAGCACCCGGATCCCAACAACGAGAACATAGTAGGATACAACAATAAGAAATGCTGGCCACGAGACGCACGCATGCGACTCATGAAACATGACGTCAATCTGTGAGTATTCAGAAAAATATATTTGTAGCAAAGATTGTTTAATTGAAAGGAGATCATTTTCGATTCCACTTAGGTAAATACTGAGTTGTGGGGTGATTTAATCCAGAAATAAAGCATTCAGGTTAAACTTTATAATAAATTATGGTAATAATAAATAAGCTTGAGTCTTTACGTTCATATAGTTACTAACATAAGTCATAAAATAGCATAGTGATGTGAATTTACAATCATGGATTGAAATGCCGAATACTGATACCCAATCAAACACAATTACTATTCAAATATTCTAATATATTACAGCCAAAGAATGTTTACTACATTTACATAACACACCTGTGCCTTTCGCTACCCCTTTGGGAAAGAGGGGCGTGTTGTTATTTTATATTGTGTTCCACAATTTTATCCTCATCTCTCCTTCATCAGTGGTCGCGCCGTATTCTGGGACATAAAGAACCGGCTGCCTCGCTCCGTCACCACCATCCAATGGGAGAACAGCTTCGTGTCCGTCTACTCCAAGGACAACCCCAACCTGCTCTTCAACATGGCTGGCTTCGAGTGCAGGATACTGCCTAAGGTAGGAATAGTTTTATACGCCATGGAAGGTTGTGTAACAGGTTCGTTAACCACAGAGGCAAGGGTTACTTGAAACGCGTCATTCAACTACGTTCATTCGCAAGCATTTGCCTACATTCCATGTACTCATACGTGTCTATTCATTCAAGTAAATTTGTGTTTTACAAACATTATATCAAAAAAACTAAGCTACCTGTAGCTTAGTTCGTTCATAGAAGATATCTTTGCATAAATTTTGCGTATTGTACTTTTGTTTTTCTAGTAAACATGTTTTCAGGATATGATATTCTCTTGTTATGTTGATGTTGATGTTAAATCCACTGGAGTCAATCGAACAGCCCTAATTCCGTCTAATAAATGCAACCTTTTCTACTCAGTGTCGCAGTCAACATGAAGAGCTATGCCATCGCGACGGAGTGTGGAACTTACAGAACGAAGTGACAAAAGAACGAACTGCGCAATGCTACCTGCGCGTCGACGATGAGTCTCTCGCAAGATTCCACAACAGAGTGCGACAGATTCTCATGGCATCGGGATCTACGACCTTCACTAAGATTGTTAACAAGTGGAATACGGCACTTATTGGTGAGTTATGATTATTATTTAATACCAAGTTGAAGGCTTCTGTAAGCTGTTCACTGTTACCGACAAGTGAATGATAAAGGTACCATTCCGTACCTGACCGCTGGAGGCAACCGCAGGCGACGTGACGCCGCGACACAACTAGTTTCTATGAATTTCTAAGAAATACCTTCCGTAGCTAGCGACACGTCGTTGGCAGCTACGGGCGAGTGACAGGCGACACATGCAGCCCGACCGCAGACCAGTAGTGCCGCCAACGCTTGAGCGATAACAAGTTTTTCTATCTTCTATCTACCGACTGGAATACGGGCTGCTGCCGCTAGCGGTCGGGTTCGGAATCATGACTGCAGCGACACGTTGGGTGCAGTTGCTGCCTGCGGTCGGGTACGGAATGGTACCTTTAGTCCTTAGTCCTTGGCACAAATTAAGATAAGGAGCTGGCTGTTTGCTTGCATATCTAGCTAAATACAATTTGTTGGCCACTATTAGAGGAAAGGTGGAAGCCGTTCCATTAAAAAAAAAACAAATTGGCCGCATTTAGTTAGCTTACAGAATAGCTGATGATTACTAGTTACTACCATTCTTTTTAGTAGAGGCCCCTGGCCACGCCTATTGGTCATAACCAGGTGATCGTTTCTAGTTTCATCAACAGATTCCAGCAACTAAATCATTTGCGTTATTCCCATAGGTCTAATGACGTACTTCCGCGAGGCTGTCGTCAACACACAAGAACTGCTCGACCTACTCGTAAAGTGCGAGAACAAGATCCAGACTCGTATCAAGATCGGTCTCAACTCTAAAATGCCTTCCCGTTTCCCACCCGTCGTGTTCTACACGCCTAAGGAGTTAGGCGGACTTGGTATGCTGTCTATGGGACACGTGCTGATTCCACAGGTGAGATATAATTGAAGACATCCTAATTCTTACTTAAATGTGAAAGTTAGTTTGTTTGTTACACTTTCACGGTAAAACGGCTGAACGGATTTGGATGAAATTTGGCACATGGGTAGACTATGAACTGGAGAATAGGCTTCTTTTCATCCCGGATCGCAGAAGAAGTCGCGGGCTACAGCTAGTTTTGTTATAAATAATTGCTTCAATCTAAAGTGCTTGATACATGACTAATGTCGAACTAGTAGTTTAACAATTACTCTATTATCAAATAACCGCATTTCTAGAAATAACAATTGGTTTAGCTAGTTGCAGTTAATGTAGTAAAATAGCATATAATGGATCAAGATGTATGACATCTCAATCCATTATATGCTATTGTAGCTTAAAATTTCATTACTAAAGCCTTCGATCAATAATGCACTAGATACACTATCCCATACAAAAGTTCTCTTAAAACTGTCGCCAATTGTGTTTACGTACTTCTAGTTTAAATAAATATACATTAATGTAAATTCAACCTTAAATGCAATGCTTAAAGTTGTATTCACAAAAATATGTACAAAAAACAAAAAAGTCAAACATACATCAAAACAAATTCAACCTTACACGCTTGTTTTAAAGTTCGAATTACAAAGTGCTAATAAAAGCAATAAAAAATTATGACAGAGGCTCGCCGCTTGGACATGGAATGAGTGGAGTCGAAATGTGTTAATATATATTTCTATTAAATATAGAAAAAAATAATTTATACTAACAAATTCAGTTTATCCTTGACACTCAAACATAAAGTTTAAGGCATACAATGGCAAAATTAAATCTTTCTGTCGTCGGTGATACAAATATTTAATTACAATGGCAAAATTAAATCTTTCTGTCGTCGGAGAAACAAATATTTAATTACAATGGTAAAATTAAATGTTTCTGTCGTCGGAGAAACAAATAATTATAATGTCATGTTGCTTGAAAATTAAAAGTCAATTTTATACAAGTTCAAAAATACTTATTGTTACTGTTATACTGTTTTTAGTAATCTACGCCTTTGCGTGTTTCCAGTTATGTCCAATCTACTCGTATTAAAATGAATCGAACAAATTGACGAATTTTTATAAGGCTTATACATTTCTTTTCCTCTTTCTTTCGCGATAGTAGATACCCATTCTACACAGCGAAATGGGTCGCTAGGAAATCTACAAACAGAAATAAAATATAAAATAACAATACTACACCATGCATTCCCTGTTCCAGAACAGTCGATGTTTGTTACAATAGTTGGTAGTTGTCACAAACATTGGTCAAACAATCATAATATTTGCTAATTGATTTATATTTACTATTTAATTCTGTTTTTATTTTATGAAAAACACTTACTGATAATAAACTTACCGAAAAAATAAATATTCCTTCCAAAATCTTGGTGTTACGGTGGTTATTTACAAATTTTTTGAACGCGTACTGCGGCATTTTGACGTCTTAACGTTGGCTATGATTGGACCATACTAATTTGAAATAAGACCACAACCGAATCTGTGCTCTTATTTTTCGGTCCGTTTTTGAAGCGCTTACCGGGAATCTAGTGCATTATTGATCGAAGACTAAAGCCAAAAGATTGTAGATGTTCATAAAGCTCACCCTTTCATAATTGAAAAATACTTTCATTGAGAGACCACACAAGTAAATAACAGAATTTAAAAAAACTGACATACAACTAATCAAAATTTTTTCCAACAGTCCGACCTCCGCTGGTCAAA
Source organism: Agrochola macilenta (assembly GCA_916701695.1). Taxonomy (NCBI): domain Eukaryota; kingdom Metazoa; phylum Arthropoda; class Insecta; order Lepidoptera; family Noctuidae; genus Agrochola; species Agrochola macilenta. The sequence goes on from OU753562.1 coordinate 17,060,973, forward strand.
ACAAACAGACGTGGGCATCACTCACTTCCGCTCAGGCATGTCGCACGACGAGGACCAGCTGATCCCCAACTTGTACCGCTACATACAGCCGTGGGAGGCCGAGTTCGTGGACTCGCAGCGAGTGTGGGCCGAGTACGCGCTGAAGAGGCAGGAGGCTAATGCTCAGAACAGGTATGATATTAATAAATTGTGTAAATTAAAAGGCGATTTGACAGTGTAAAACTGTTGAGGGAACTATTATACGTTCTAGCAAAGCTTTTCTGTTTTTGCGATACAGTGTTGAAATGTTGTTGGTTGTAAGTTGCCGATTTTACACTGTGTGTGGACAAGAAAGTTACTATTAAGTATTTTTTCCGACTGGCTTTATTTACCCTCAACCAACGCTGCTATTCGACATTTTACTCAATCCAAGATAATAAAATTGTATTGAAATAACTTTTCAATATGAAATGATGAATCGCGTAGGGGTCCTGAAACCAGAGAGTCTCTGTGCTCTGGAGTGTCGCGAGCGTGTGGCGCTTGCTGATCGCACTGACTTCACACGTCGCGGCACTGATACAACGCTATCTGATCATTATGAACATCAATTACTCTTAAATAATTACCATACAACAGATATTAATTTAGTATTACTTTCACAGGCGTTTGACGTTGGAAGATCTAGAAGATTCGTGGGATAGAGGCATCCCGCGTATCAATACGTTGTTCCAGAAGGATAGGCATACGCTAGCCTATGATAAGGGATGGCGTATTCGTACTGAGTTCAAACAGTATCAGGTAATTGAAATTCTAGGAGCAGTATTATAAAGTGTAAAATCGGAGTTTTTGACGTTACAGTTACGTTACGAAAATGTGATGGTGCTATTCATCCTGTATAGCTCCATAGCGGGCTCTCTCGTCATGAAACAATAATGGTTCTGACACTTCATAATACGGCCTCTGGAGTGTAAAAATTATCATAATGAATGTTGAATTGTCTTTTAATAAACTTATTTATGATTTCCTCAGGTCCTGAAACAGAATCCATTCTGGTGGACGCATCAGCGCCACGACGGCAAGCTGTGGAACCTCAACAACTACCGCACAGACATGATACAAGCTCTTGGAGGAGTTGAGGGCATCCTCGAGCACACTCTGTTCAAGGGCACCTACTTCCCGACTTGGGAGGGTCTTTTCTGGTGAGTCAATATCTAATCATAAAGTCTCTATTAACCAAGGCTTTGCGAGCTGTGATAAGCTGCTAGCTGATCAGAGTGATGGTACTAGCTGATCAGAGTGAGACACACACAGACAATGACTTATAATGATACTAGCTTTTACCTGCGGCTTCGCTCGTGTCGTCTATCCCACAGGAAGCGTAAATTAAATAATAAATAAAGCGAAATTTATTTTAGGATTTAAACCCACCGTATGTCACTCTCCGGCCCAGAAAATAGAAATTAATTAAACTCAATTACAAGGGATTATCATTTTAACAAGGATTGCCTGTCAAGGGATTCTTGATGCATTTTTAATTGAATGCGATCTTGTATGTTCGTGTACCAATCTTTGTTGTACTATTTGTGCAGGGAGAAGGCGTCAGGTTTCGAAGAGTCGATGAAGTACAAGAAGCTGACTAACGCTCAGCGATCCGGTTTGAACCAGATCCCCAACCGTCGGTTCACGCTCTGGTGGTCGCCTACCATCAACAGAGCCAACGTGTACGTCGGTTTCCAGGTAAGACGGAACACATGATAGCAACACTACTCTCTAGGGAAAATAATAGTAGGTGCAATGCAAAAAATAAAAGCCACGCATATTACTTCTGCCAAGAAGCGGTACTATGTTTGTATTTAAAGAGTATGGATGCTAGTGTAATTAGAGGCATATGAAACATTTCAGCTTACATGCTAGCCCCTCTGGTGGCAATGCACCTGTGTTGCTTTTGGTATTTATTAAAACCTGCTTGGCTGCAAACCTAAAGGAATAACTTCGATCTCTTTCGTATTATTACATTCATAATTTATTTTGTTTGAGATGAAGATGAGAAGATGAGTCGAGCTTGTATAAACCTAACTCTGTTGTCCCACAGGTACAACTGGACCTGACGGGCATATTCATGCACGGCAAGATCCCCACACTCAAGATCTCCCTCATCCAGATCTTCAGGGCTCACTTGTGGCAGAAGGTCCATGAGTCCATCGTCATGGACTTGTGTCAGGTAAATATTTGTGTGGTCTTGAATTTTCTAGGAATTCAGTTGAAGCCATAAAATACTTTGTTTGGTTTTTTTAGGTTGGAATTTTTACATCACACTTCGGGTCTTATTGTATTAAAGCCCATTGTTCCGGAGATGTTAAGGCATGAAAATGTAAACCTATGTATGCCATAATCGTCTGAGAGCCTGACGAGTATCACCTATACACATTCACGTCACAAAACTAGTGAACCTTTATAAAAGATTATTTCTGTAAAAGAAATGTCCAGTACTAAACACATTTTCTCTTACCCAGGTATTCGATCAAGAGCTAGACGCGCTTGAGATCGAGACGGTCCAGAAAGAAACCATTCACCCGCGTAAGTCTTACAAGATGAACTCGTCGTGCGCCGACATTCTGCTGTTCTCGGCCTACAAGTGGAACGTGTCCCGGCCGTCGCTGCTCGCTGATACCAAGTAAGACGATATTATGTGATGTTTTATTGTTTTAAAACTTATTACAATAAAAATCTTGCTAGAGATGTTGCATAATATTTTCTGGCATATAATTACTACCTAATTACCAGGTTAATAATGGATGAATTAAGTCTCAAAGGTATAAAAAGAAATCTTAACATAAACTAACTAGAGCATTTTTAGGCGCTTGTTTAGTAAATGTAAAAGTCCAAAGGTTTCAATCAAATCATAACTGCTTAGCTAGCATACTCTTATTGCTCTGCACGAAGTATTAAGACTACGTATTTGTAGATGAGATGCTTCCCTATTTCCATCGCTCACAGACTTCCCTACCCACAGAGATACAATGGACAACACAACAACACAGAAGTATTGGCTGGACATTCAGTTACGTTGGGGCGACTACGATTCCCACGACGTGGAGCGATACGCGCGAGCCAAGTTCCTCGACTATACTACCGACAACATGTCCATCTACCCCTCGCCTACGGGACTGCTCATCGCCATCGATCTGGCATACAACTTGCACAGGTAAGGATTTTACATGAAATTAGTTTTAAGGGGGTCAAATTCCTGCAGGCAATAAAATTTAAAGGCAAAGAAGATATTCCAAAATACTTCACCATCATAAACTCGGATTATTGTTGACAAATATTAGCGGCCATCATTATGACAGCAAAATACTCGTAGACTACTGTTAGACATGGTGACAATTGTCACAACGAAAATACTGGCCTAAGCAATACATGAACCCTGAAAACATTACACTAATTTTTGGGCAGTCATGTAAAAATACATATCATGTATAGCTACAGGGGTCAATACAAATAACTAGCATAAGATTGAGCCTTAAATCTTTATTGGAGACACAACTTCTACTTCAATGTTTTAACAATAATTTTCTTCACAGTGCATACGGCAACTGGTTCCCTGGCTGCAAGCCGCTCATCCAGCAAGCGATGGCGAAAATAATGAAGGCGAACCCCGCGCTGTACGTACTGCGTGAGCGCATCCGCAAGGCGCTACAGCTGTACTCGTCCGAGCCCACCGAGCCCTACCTGTCCAGTCAGAACTACGGAGAACTCTTCTCCAATCAGATCATTTGGTAAGTACAATTAATGTTGTAGAGATTAGACCAAAAAAAAAAAACATACATACGCGTCGAACATATAACCTCCTCCTTTTTGGAAGTCGGTTAAAAATAACATAAAAAGTTGAATGTCATAAAGAATACAAATGGGGTACTTTCTTACTGTTGTTCACATTTTAATCTTCTTGGATCACACTTTGGGGATGCTGGTGCCACAAAGAATAGTGATACTTACACCGGTTTGAGATTTACCATTCATGAAGCACTCAGGCCTTGAATCTGTCTTCTTTGTTATATTTGTGCCAACATGAATCTGGTCATAATGCAGGCTACACACGTTACGATATACTTGCGCAAAATTGGACTTGCACAAGTAGTATGCATTAACGTGTGTTGGATGAATTAGCACAAGCTATTTGGTGACATACAGACTTGTGCAAGTCTAAAACTTGCGCAAGTATATCGTTACGTGTGTGGCCCGCATAGTGGTTTAGTTTGATTGGTTGCTGTTGTAAAATATACAAAGTAGCCAAACATTCATTTGAATACTCGTACATTGTATGAATATGTCTCCAACTTTAATTGTTCTTATTTACTCAGGTTCGTAGACGACACAAACGTGTACCGCGTGACGATCCACAAGACGTTTGAGGGCAACTTGACAACCAAGCCCATCAACGGCGCCATCTTTATCTTCAACCCGCGCACAGGACAGCTCTTCCTCAAGATCATTCACACCAGCGTATGGGCCGGACAGAAGCGTCTTGGACAGGTAACATAACTACATTCTATAAAATGTTTTGTTATACCGTAACTATTTCTCCACCAAGACGGATAGATTTCTCTTTATTTTATTTTTTATTTTATTGTACACAACCCTTAATCATTTCTTAGTTGATATTATTAATCTTGGTTCCTCGTAATCCTCCACCAAAAAGACCACGACAGTCGTATTATTTTTTCAAACGGACCCCCAATAAAACTAATTGGTGATCCCTGGTAAAGATATTGGTGTAAATGCAGACACATTTAAGTCTTTCATTGTCTTTGGGAAGGCAAAAGATGTGCAATGTCTGTTCTTGAAGATCGGTGGTAACCACATACCATCAGGTGATTTTCTGCTTGAATGCCACTGGAACCATAAAAAAACCGTTAAACATGCCCAAACCTGTAGAACGTTGTATTTCCTGCCTTTGTGAATCCTGTACTCATGAAGTCATGTATTTCGTTTTGTTCAGCTTGCTAAATGGAAGACTGCTGAAGAAGTAGCAGCGTTGATTCGTTCTCTACCGGTGGAGGAACAGCCTAAACAGATCATCGTCACCAGAAAGGGAATGTTGGATCCTCTTGAGGTAAGGGAAAACAAATTTTGCCTAACTTCGTAACTTGTAACATTTCTTTTCTCATGAATTCGAAGGTAGTAAAAAAGATCTGTGCCTGACCACATTGTTTTGCAGCAGTTGGAACATTATATCTCCCATTACTATAGTTTACTTACGTAAATTCTCACTGGTATCTATATTGTAAAACTTCTCTGAATTAATAGGTCTTCTAAAGTCGTAAATTAAACAAAGCTATAAAACATGTAATTTTCCATGAATAGGTGCACTTGTTGGACTTCCCTAACATCGTGATCAAGGGTTCCGAGCTACAGCTGCCGTTCCAGGCGTGTCTCAAGGTGGAGAAGTTCGGAGACCTGATCCTGAAGGCCACTGAGCCTCAGATGGTGCTGTTCAACTTGTACGATGACTGGCTCAAGACCATCTCGTCCTATACCGTAAGTTCAAATGATATTACAAACTGTAATAAAGTGTCGTCTCTGTCACTCATAGCTATGTGAGCATATCTCATATTTAGACGCCCCCCCGCGCCGGTACTATTGAAGTCGAATAAATTATAACCACGTCGTTTTTGTGACTAAAAAATAATTTATTTTGAACAAAATAATGGTTACATATAACTGTATTACACTATAATCAACAACTTATGCGATGTGTGCTTATAATTATATAGGTAGTATAAAATACATAATATGTTAATGATAAAACTAAACAGGCATGCAATAAATACAAGAAATTATAAAAATACTGTCTAAGTTTATTTATTTTATTTTACAGAAAGCTAATAACACAATTAAAATCATTCGTACGTAGGAAAATTTGCTAATTACAAGCTTCCACATGTATACATCTAGTAACAAATACTTTGCGTTGACTAAATGTTCGTTAACAGCAAATTGCAAACTAAGAAAAAGAAATAAAATATTTTTAGCTTGTTAATAAAAACGTAGACGAAAACATAAAAAAGAGAAACTTTGTCAATATGCACACTTTTCTCAAAATATACAAATAGAATATTGATCTATGGCATATATCAGTCAATATGAAATGATGAACTGCGTAGGGGTCCTGAAACCAGAGAGTCTCTGTGCTCTGGAGTGTCGCGAGCGTGTGGCGCTTGCTGATCGTACTGACGTCACACGTCGCGGCACTGATACAACGCTAGCTGATCATGTTGACAACGAAACACATCGCTCTACTCTGTAACTCAAAATTCTCACAGAAAAATACATAATTTACCATTTGTTGTATAGGCATTCAGTCGTCTGATCCTGATTCTTCGCGCTCTCCACGTGAACACTGAACGCACTAAAGTCCTGCTGAAGCCTGACAAGACCACGCTGACGGAGCCGCATCACATCTGGCCCACGTTGTCCGATGACGACTGGATCAAGGTTGAGGTGCAGCTCAAAGACCTTATTCTTGCTGATTATGGCAAGAAGAACAAGTAAGTGAAAACGAGCCTTTCGTCGTAGCCGGGTAGTACGTTTCTTTACGACGCATTTCTAAATGAAATGTGTGATATAACATGCTTCTCGACTAGGCAAGCTAAGTTACCTTGAGTTTCTGAAAAACAATTGAATTATTGTTTAATTTCTTTGGAGATTTTGAATGCTTTGTCTTATTTTGACCAATGAATAAAATAGTTAACGAAGAATTAATTGCTAAAAGATTTGCTAATCAGAAAACAGATCAGCCTTTCAGAAGCCTTGCATATTCCCACGTCCAATTCATGTACCTACAAATAGCAATTGCAATTACCATTATCTTTGCAGCGTAAACGTGGCCTCACTCACACAATCAGAAATTCGTGATATAATCCTGGGTATGGAGATATCCGCACCTTCAGCTCAGCGGCAACAGATCGCCGAGATTGAGAAGCAGAGCAAGGAACAGAGCCAGCTTACTGCCACCACTACTAGGACTGTTAACAAGCATGGAGACGAAATCATTACTTCTACCACCAGCAACTATGAGTCGCAGACCTTCAGGTAAGAATGTGGTTCTATGATGAAAATGATAATATTTTATGAAAGCAAAATTACAGAATTCTAACTTTTATTTTATATTTTGCGGCGTTTGCGAATGCGCGGGTCCTAGTATCTGAAATGCAGTTACTTGCACCGTGTAAAATCTTTGGCCTATTTATGGTGTTAAATTCTCATCCATACCCTCTTGTTATGATCTTTAGCCGTCAATATGATATGATGAATCGCGTAGGGGTCCTGAAACCAGAGAGTCTCTGTGCTCTGGAGTGTCGCGATCGTGTGGCGCTTGCTGATCGTACTGACGTCACACGTCGCGGCACTGATACAACGCTAGCTGATCATATTGACAACATTCCAATCTAGCCAGGCTACCATAATTACTGCGACAAGTTTTTGTCCTCACTGGTTTTAGATTTTTGGTTCACGCGTTTTTGTCTCGCGCCAAAGCGAGGCATGACCATGCGCATGCGTGTTTAATACAGGGCTCGGCTAACGGTATATTTTTCGAAGCGGTTTCGTCTTAAAAACCGAAGGAACGATTTGTTTCGGTTACGTTGGAACGGAACGTTATTAAAACGTTTTAGAAAAACAAAATCTAAATCGTTATCGACATTTTCAACCGTTTTTAATATTTTTTTGGGTTGATCGATAGGAAACTCGCAACACAACCCTAATCAATAAGTAAGCGGCAAGCGCATTGGAATCAATGATGTAATAAAATGAAGATAAGGTACAATTTAACTAAAGAAGTTCATGCTTGTCGGCGTACGCACCGTGCGCGGTTGCGTCCTGCGGAATAAACCGGTTTTTGAAAACGTTTTCATTTCGTTTTCGTTCCGAACAAAATGTCGTACAAAGAAGAACGAAAACTTTTAAAAACGTTATTAAAATAACGTTTCCGAGCCCTGGTTCAATATATCTTTTTGGTGCGAGATGATGCGACGACGGGGTTTTGTCACGCTACGCATGTTAGTGGAGCTGGGTTCTGGCTGGTGATCAAATAGTTCTAATATTTCAATCATTTAATTTTTGTCTTGTATATTATTAATACTAAATGACTTTTCAGCTCAAAGACGGAATGGCGTGTGCGTGCGATATCTGCCACCAACCTACATCTTCGCACGAACCACATCTACGTGAGCTCGGACGACATCAAGGAGAGTGGCTACACCTACATTCTGCCAAAGAACTTGCTCAAGAAATTTGTTACCATCTCCGATTTGAGAGCACAGGTTAGTAAAAAGTTTCAGTTATCAATCTATGACTCTGATGTGTGTAATAGCGTTGTCATTACCATGTTATCCCGAAAATCCAGATAGCAGCGCAAGATTTTTCGATTCCGAGTTTAAGCTGGGAGCAAAAAGTGGCACAGCGACTGTCTTATTGGTTAAGATATGCTGGGATTCCTAAGAAAGCGGTGCCGTCATTTCACGCTGAAAATGAATGACTGTGTTGTCGTTTGCCCCTCGCCCAACCCACAGACTGTCCTACCGAAATGAAATGAAATTGTTTATTCTGTAAATAGGATATCGGAATCACTTTTACACGTCATATAAAAAAATATTAAAAATAAGCTAGGTGAGGTCGGTGTTTCCTATCTGACTACTCTGAGAAGAAAGGCCGAAACAAACTCAGAGAGTAGAGCTCAACTCGACGAACAATACCAAGGAAAGGATATTTGGGTAGGCCGCATCAACTACTCAAACTGCCAGACCATCATTAAAACTGAGAAAGAAAAATAGAAATGAAAAGGGAAAATAAAAAATATCCACATAGTCCTCACATTCACAATAATTAAAATAATATAATACTTTACAAAGTAATCGTGTCATTTTGAATATAATTTTCAACAATGTCAATGTGTATATAAAACTGGTTTATTGTGATGAATAATTAAATTGTCAAGTTTTATGGTTTTCACAAGGCTTAGCAGAGCGAGCAGCTCAATCCCAAGGTTTTTTTATCTTCTAAATAATCTGAAATTTTATAGTACCCTTTTTTACAAAGTTTGGTTTTAACACAGCTTTTAAATCGTTTAATGGGTAAGTTTCGAATGTCAATGGGAAGTTTGTTGTAAAAGCGTATACATTGACCCATGAACGAGTTGCTTACTCTGTGGAGACGTGTGCGATGTACAGCAAGGTTGTGTTTATTCCTGGTATTTAAACTATGAATATCGGACATTTTCTTAAAATTTGATATATTTTTGTGTACATACAATAGGTTTTCAAAAATATATTGTGAGGCTACAGTCAGAATATTTATTTCTCTGAATTTCTCTCGAAGGGAATCTCTTGGACCTAGGTTGTAAATGGCTCGAACAGCCCTTTTCTGTAGAACAAAGATAGTATTAATGTCCGCACCGGTTCCCCAAAGAAGAATTCCATATGACATAAGACTATGAAAGTCTTCGATCAATAATGCACTAGATTCCCGGTAAGCGCTTCAAAAACGGACCGAAAAATAAGAGCACAGATTCGGTTGTGGTCTTATTTCAAATTAGTATGGTCCAATCATAGCCAACGTTAAGACGTCAAAATGCCGCAGTACGCGTTCAAAAAATTTGTAAATAACACCAAGATTTTGACAGGAATATTTTTTTTTTTCGGTAAGTGTTTTTCATAAAATAAAAACAGAATTAAATAGTAAATATAAATCAATTAGTAAATATTATGATTGTTTGACCAATGTTTATGACAACTATATAGAGACTATAATTATAGAGAACTATATAGAGTTAATAATTGCGGCGTCCCCCAAGGGAGTGTATTGCGACCCTTATTGTTTCTATTATACATAAACGACTTACCGCTAGTGACGAATCATAAATGTGTATTATTTGCAGACGACATTTCAATTATAGTGACATCTGACAAAAAGTGTAGAACTAAATCTGATCATGAGATCGACATTAATAATACTATTGATGACATTATTAAATGGTTACAGGCAAATAAATTGAAAATTAATTTAGATAAATCTAATTATATACAGTTCAATAAATCAAAACATAGTAAATACAATTTCAAACTTTATATTGACAGGTTAAAAGAAGTTCCACAAACTAAATTCTTAGGAGTACTCATAGATCAAGATCTGAATTGGAAAGTACATCTGGACAGTTTGTGCAGTAGGATTAATAAGTTTGTTTATGCTCTCAGACAAATAAAGAACATAACCAACAAAAAAATCGCTATTACAGCATATCACGCCTATATAGAATCCATCTTAAGATACGGGCTTATCATTTGGGGTAACAGCACAGATAGACGAGAGAGCATTTATTGCGCAAAAGAAATGCATCAGAGCCATTTGTGGTATCCGTCCTGACGAGTCATGTAAACCGTTCTTTAAAAAGCTAGGTATATTACCACTTCCGTCACTGTACATTTTTGAAATTTGTAGTTATGTTTATAATAATAAGGGTTGTTCAAAAAAGCTTATCAATTGAACTCTCGAAATAGAGATCCATGCAGACTTGCATTGCAGGATACTCCTAAATCAGCCAAGTATGCGAAAAGTTTCCTAGTCATGTGTATACGCATTTATAACACAATTCCTAAAGAAATAAAATTGTTATTTAATATTAACTCATTTAAAATCAGATTACTGAAATGGTTGAAAGAACACATGTTTTATGACATTAAAGATTTTCTCAACAATAAATTATAAATTTCTGGACTTCTGTAATTGCAGATAATGCTTAGAGAAAACTATTATTATTGTATTGACTTTGTATCTGTGACATTGAACTTTTAAATTTACTCATAATTATTATTTTGCATGCAATTGATACATATCCTGTATAGCTGAACATGCGGACTTTAGATTAATATCTGACTGTAACAACTTTATACCATGTTTAAGGCAAATAAAGACTTATCTTATCTCTAACTACCAACTATTGTAACAAACATCGACTGTTCTGGAACAGGGAATGCATGGTGTAGTATTATTTTATATTTTATTTCTGTTTGTAGATTTCCTAGCGACCCATTTCGCTGTGTAGAATGGGTATATATTGTCGCGAAAGAAAGAGGAAAAGAAATATATAAGCCTTATAAAAATTCGACAATTTGTACGATTCATTTTAATACGAGTAGATTGGACATAACTGGAAACACGCAAAGGCGTAGATTACTAAAAACAGTATAACAGTAACAATATGTATTTTTGAACTTATATAAAATTTACTTTTTATTTTCAAGCGACATGACATTATAATTTTTTGTTTCTCTGACGACAGAAAGATTTAATTTTGCCATTGTAATTAAATATTTGTTTCACCGACGACAGAAAGATTTAATTTTGCCATTGTATGCCTTAAACTTTATGTTTGAGTGTCAAGGCTTATAATAAACTGAATTTGTTAGTATAAATTATTTTTTTCTGTATTTCATAGAAAGAAATATAAACACATTTCGACTCCACTCATTCCTTGTCCAAGCGGCGAGCCTCTGTCATAAATTTTTATTGCTTTTATTAGCACTTTGTAATTCGAACTTTAAAACAAACAAGCGTGTAAGGTTGATTTTTTTTTTATGTATGTTTGACTCTTTTGTTTTTTGTACATAGCTTTGTGAATACAACTTTAAGCATTGCATTTAAGGTTGAATTTACATTAATGTATATTTATTTAAACTAGAAGTACGTAAACACAATTGGCGACAGTTTTAAGAGAACTTTTGTATGGGATAGTGTATCTAGTGTATTATTGATCGAAGATGAAAGTAACTAAAATAAACAATTCTGGCTGTATCTACGTCAGTTATCTGTCTAATTTTTTTAACAGCATAGGCGGCCGAACTAAACCTTCCTGACAATTTTTCTATGTGTGGGCCCCATTGTAATTTACCGTCAATAGTTATTCCAAGAAAAACTGTTGACTCAACAGGGTCCAACTCTATTCCATTAACTTGAACATTGGTAGTTAGCTGCCTGATATTTGGCGTTGAAAATTTAATGAGTTTAGTCTTTTTTTCGTTCAGGAGAAGATTATTTACATTAAACCAATGCACAACTTTAGAGAGTGCATCGTTGACTTGTTCAAAGTTGACTAACTGACGTTTGATTTAAAAAATGAGGGAAGTGTCATCTGCGAATAATACGATCTTGTGATTATCCCTTATGTAGTAAGGTAAGTCATTTATGTAAATTAGAAATAAGAAAGGACCTAGAATTGAACCCTGCGGAACGCCTATGGTGACCGCAGATCACTTGCCATTAACATCGACCCTCTGAATTCTGTTATTCAGATAAGAAGTCAGAAGGTCAAGAGCCTTATCCCTCATGCCATAATGGTACAGTTTCCTGATAAGAGTATCATGATGTACGCAATCGAAGGCCTTGGACAAGTCGCAGAAAATGCCAAGAGCATCTTGCGAATTCTCCCAGGCCTCGAATATGCTCTTCAGTAATTCCACGCCCGCGTCTGTAGTTGAACGACCCTTTGTAAAACCAAACTGTTTCAAATGAAGTAAATTATGTGCATTGAAATGTCCTAACATTTGTTTTAAAATTAATTTTTCAAAGATTTTACTCAATGTAGGTAATATCGAAATAGGCCAAAAATTTGTGGGATCAGTTGTGCTGCCAGATTTAAACAGTGGAATCACTTTGCTAAGTTTCATCAAATCAGGAAATACACCAGATGCAATACAAGAGTTAAAAACGATTGCTAAAAAGTGTGAAATAACATCAATTATTGAAGACATGGTATGTACTGATAATCCCCAAAGGTCAGCAGTTTTTTTTACATCAAGTTTATTAAAAGATTCTATAATGTCTTTAGCAGTAATAATTGTAAATTCAAAAAGTTTGTCACATTCTGGTACACATTCTTTAAGTATTGAGTAAGCAGAAGTGGAGGACGACAATGACAGAGTTTTGGTTGTTAAAATGGGAATATTAGTGAAGAAATTTTCAAACTCAGTTGCCACCTCCACGTCTGCCTTAATATCTACATTATTGATTTTCAGATGAAGTCACGATTCCGTACTGTCGTTCTTCCCGTTTCTGAATTAATAATATTCCAAGTTGTTTTATTATTTCCAGAAGATTTTATTTTATTTTTAATGTGTATGGTTTTTGCTGAGGAACAAGCTCTTTTAAAAGTTTTAGAATATTTCTTAACAAATTCTTTAAAAGTTTCATCATGGTTATATGTTTTTTCATGATACAATTCAAATAACCTCTGCCTACTTTTGTAAATACCTGGTGTTGCCCAATCACTAAATATAACGCGGTCAAAAACAGGCAATGTTTTTGCGGTGAAAACCTTCCTAAACTCTTTTTTGTATTGATGAGGTTAAATAATGAAGCATACGCTTGGTCCGGGTCGTTATGATAAGGCAAACCCGGTAGCTTTTCCATTAAATTATTTTTAAAATGTCCTAAGCTACTTTTATTTACAGGAACAAAACTCACAAGTTTTCTTTGAGCTCTGACTGTTTTCTGAGGGAGAAATGTTCATGTCAACCGATATTTTGACCCGATCCGTCCGTCCGCAGATCGCGTGCTACCTGTACGGCACGTCGCCGGCCGACAACCCCATGGTGCGCGAGGTGCAGTGCGCCGTGCTGGCGCCGCAGTGGGGCACGCACCAGCAGGTGCACCTGCCGCGCCATCTGCCGCGCCATCCCGCGCTGCAGCACCTGCAGCCGCTCGGCTGGATGCACACGCAGCCCAACGAGCTGCCGCAGCTGTCGCCGCAGGTACGTACTGTGACGAGCAGGCCGGCCACGTACATTGCGAGATTCATAATCTGCTATGTATTTCAGATGCATATTCATAACTGCAGTGAAAACCTCGTGATTATAAATAACCGTTATTTTACAGGGGAAGATAAAATCTGTCTGAAAATTGCCGTCAAAAAAAGAAAAGCAATTAACTTTTCTTTACGAGATTTTCACTGCACGGCGATAATATGCCTATTCCTATGTAAAATTCCAATACCCACAAATACAACTTATATTTATTCAATCACAGGACATTACAACTCACGCAAAAGTAATGGCAGAGAACCCGACTTGGGACGGCGAAAAAACGATCATAATCACGTGTTCGTTCACGCCCGGCTCCTGCTCCCTCACGGCGTACAAGCTGACGCCGAGCGGGTACGAGTGGGGAGCGCGCAACACTGACCGAGGGAACAACCCCAAGGGATACCTGCCCAGCCACTACGAGAGGGTTCAGATGCTGCTGTCCGATAGGTTCCTCGGTTACTTCATGGTCCCCTCACAGGGAAGCTGGAATTACAATTTCATGGGTTTGTATTTTTTTAAATTAAGTTTTAAATTATCGTTGATGTCAGTAATAGTATAACCTAGAATGCTTTTTCATTTAAACCCTATTCCAAACTGTAACTGCAACAACAATTTTCCCCAGGTGTCCGCCACGACCCGAACATGAAGTACGGCGTGCAGCTCGGCAACCCGCGCGAGTTCTACCACGAGGTGCACCGCCCCGCGCACTTCATGAACTTCGCCGCCATGGAGGACGCGGCCGCGCCCACGCTCGCCGCCGACCGCGAGGACCACTTCGCGTAGCGTGGCAACAGTGTTTTAGTTCTAAGGCATAGTGTAAATAAGCGAAAATAAAAGATTTAATAAATTTGCTATGCTACTTTTATTTCCTACATTATCTAGTTACCTACTCTACCTAACCCTTTCACAAAGCGAGTAGAGCTAGCAGACGGACAGGTGCCTTTCAGCTTGTCCAGATGACGAATTGACTCGCGCATTAGAATCAGGGACCATATTGGTTACCCATTGAAAGGGTTTTCGATAGGGTTTTTCTAAGCAGTTGAATTAAAAACCCATACGATGTGGGTAGCCCATTTGAACGGCTTAATTTAAGTCATTAAAATTTTGGTTACCCATTGAAAGGGTTTTCGATAGGGTTTTTCTAAGCAGTTAATAAAAAACCCATACGATGTGGGTAACCCTTTTAAACGGCTTAATTTAAGCCATTCAAAAGGGTTACACTTTCAACTCTAAACGATAACAGCGTAACATTCCGACTCGGAGCAATGTAATATTATGATATCGCTCGATGATGGGCATAGGTTGCAAAATGGAATAGCACGCGTTAGGGTTGGACCTCATCTGGCAGCACGGAATCGCCTTTTTCCGTCGCCCTTTCTCTTTCTGTCGCTTAGAACTGCCATTTGCTAGACCGAGACAGAAAGCATAATGCGATAGCACGCGGCGGAATCCTCGAGGCGATCGGCATCACGGACAAAATGCAATGGTCGGCAGCGTAGACAGAGGGAGACTCCGGAACGCTGAAGCGCGCGATAGCATGCTAACGCATCCTTTCACCGCCGATCACTTGCTATCGCATGCTGTCTCACTCTATCGTACAATGGCGGTGGCGCACGCGGCCGCTCGTCAGCTCAGTGCAGCCTGTTCATTCATGCCGTACGGATGGAAATAACAATGACTGAAGAAAATTTGATAGTTTTAGTGCAGAAATATCCTTGTCTCTATGACATGGAGTCGGCGGAATACAGTGACCAACACCGTAAAGAGAATGCTTGGGAAGAAATAGGGAAAATAATAAATCTCAGGGGTAAGTATTTTTATGAATTCGATTTATTTTTTTAAATTTGTAGGTAAACACACATATTAAAGAGAAATGTATTTATTATTCTAATAGATACATATTATTTATGCTAGACGCAGTCGTAAGACTATTTACTTCCCTAGGTCAAGATATAGTAATTGATAGTCCAATCTATTACTGCAATACTGATAAACGCGTAATTTTTAGTTTATCATGTCCTATGTACCCTCTCGTACGGCAGTACGAAAAACTAAAAAAATATTTTAATACCGATATTGGAAGTCTAACTTGGCAAAGTTAGACTTCCAATATCGGTATTAAAATATTTTTTTAAATTTTCTCTAAACACAATCGCACTCATGTTATTATCATTTCCTACGATTGGCATTAAATTCTGCAGAGCCCGTTCTACGTTAGGTGTTGACGCATTATTATGTGATGTTCTAGGTTGACGTGCTCTTTTGTTCAAAAAGTTATGTAAACTAATGGTAGCTAAAACTACTTTTATTAATTGGTTAGGCTCTAAACGAATTCTTCTGGAATATATGTCGAACCTCTGCGTCAAAATTCCGAAAGCACACTCCACTATCCTTCTAGCACGGCTAAGTTTATAATTATATATTTTGATTTCATCGTTATTGCGTGCTTGCTCAGCTGGATAAGGGCGCATGAGATTGCAATCCAAGGGAAACGCCTCATCACCTACGAATACATGTGGCATAGAATCAGCAGTACCAGGTAAACATTTTACTGGGGGTATGTTCAGTGTACCATTCATAAACTTTCTCCCAAATTGAGAGTTTGAGAAAATTCCTGCATCACTATTTTTACCGTAGGAACCAACATCCACAATAACAAAATTATTTTCTGCATCTACAACTGCTAGTAGTACTACACTGAAAGTTTTTTTGTAATTAAAAAACATGCTACCACTATTTTGAGGTGCTTGGCACACAACATGTTTCCCATCGATTGCGCCGACGCAATTAGGAAAGTTCCAAATTGTTGCAAATTTGTCTTCTATTGCTTTCCAATCTTTTGTAGTTGGTGCCTGTACTACTATCGGCGATAATATATCCCATAATGCTTGACTTGTTTCCAATACAATTTGACGAGCTGTTTCCTTCCCCATTCGATAATCATATGCTATTGATTTCAGACTGTTTCCATAAAATAAATACCTGCAAGAAAATTAGAGTGTCCTAACAATCATATAAATGTGCCTACTTGCCTACAATTTTATTTTATTATTTTCAGTTGAAAATTGCAAAAAAAAGTGGACCAGAATTAGAGAAAACTATAGGAAGGCTTTACAAAAAAGACAAACTCCCAGGAGTGGCTCTGCGGCAACAGTGACTCGTCCTATAAAATATGAAAACATTATTTCTTTTTAAATAAAAATTATAAGGACAGAGCCACAGTTACAAACTTATCACCAACGTCTCCACCACAAGCACAAGACTTAACAGATAATGAGAGTCAGTCAACTGAAACTACAGCTTATGATTCAAGTACACATCAAACAAACAATCGTAGTAGATCAAGCGAGTCATATACAGGAGAACAAAGTCTAGCAAAAGTATTAGATAATTATTTAAAGAGCAACAAGGCCAAGGAAAATAATGATCCCATAACAATGTTTTTCTTAAGTATGACACAAACGGTCAAAACATTTCCTTTAGAGATACAACTAGAAGTGAAGATTTTTTTTTTTGAAATTGTAATTGATGCGGAATCTGCCTTACTTCGTACTTATCACCCTAGTACTCCTCATTTTTCAAGCTATGGTTATACTAGTAATATAGCGAGTACAACGACGTCGTCTATGGGGTATGCATCAACTGCAACGACGTCTTCTGCGAGATATACACCAACTACAACGACGTCGTTGGAAGGGTATACACCAACTACAACGACGTCGTTGGAAGGGTATACATCCACTGCAACGACGTCTTCTGCGAGATATACACCAACTATAACGACGTCGTTGGAAGGGTATACACAAACTACAGCCACGTTGTCGTCGACATACAATGAACAGTTTGATGATTCTATCTACTAAGAAAATGGCAAAATTATGTGTAAATCTACATCAAACACTTATTTGATATTGAAGTTGTGATTATTAAATTATTGTTGTTGTTTCCCATGGATGATTAAACTTGTGATATTGTTATTTGAGGAGAAAAGCGTTTACTTATTGTAGTTGTGATTATAAAGAAAAAGTTGTTAATTGTTTCTCAGATTTGATTAAAGGATTAATTAATAATAGTGTATTTTACTTACTTTAGACAAACACACAATCTTTGTTTCACTGAGATGCACTTCCGGAACTTTGTGTTTTGCTTTTAAAGAGTAGGCTGCAGTAGGTCAACTAATTCATTAAAATCATTTAAAGTCATTCCATAATAATCTACGAAATTATCTGGATATGTTACTAAATCCGGAAAATGCGTAACATATTGTCCATGAACCGCTCTCTGCTTCCAAAAAGGATGAACCCAGTATCTCCGTTTTATTTTGCGAATGCGTTTCTTTTTATTATTTTGATTTTGCATTTCTTGCAAAATACACGCTAGAATCACTGCTTTCTCTTCCGTGGTCCTATCCATCTCGCGCTTGAAACTCAACTGATCATGAAAGAACGCGGAAGTATGCCACCCATGCTGCAGCATGCTGACGCGTGCGATCGCCTTTTTTGTCTACGGAATGCGACAGCGCGCGTTCGCATGCGGCAGCATACTGCAGCACGTGGTAGCACTGGCGGAACAAATGCGATTCCGTGCTGCCAGATGAGGTCCAACCCTTAAGCGGCCGCGGCGGCACCTTTGTGGCTACGTACCGAGCGGGTTCTAAACAGGGATCTATGATCATTATTGCATGTAATTTAGAGTTCAATTTAACTTTAGTGGCCGGATATCGAAATCTTGATATTGAAATCACAAGCAACAAACTATCTTGTTATCAAATCAAATTATAACTCGTAATCGTTCGAAATTTGAAATGCCATTTTTTTCTTAGACAATTATTAATACTAAGCTAAGACTTTTTGTACCTATACCTATATGTATGGGTACACATTATATGTATAGGTATAATAGACAGACCAAATTCTTACTTACCCATTGCTCATTCAATTGACTATGATAATATGGGTCCAAGACAACTATTGTCAGAAATTCAGGACACACACCACCTTACTATGTAGGCATCTAAAATATAGGTAGCACGTGTTACGTCTACAAGTCTACGATGTCTAGTGAAATAAAGGCAATGTGCGCCAGCGATTGTGGATGGTCCGTGGTGGTCTTTCCACCCCACCCACCACCTACTTAGCACAAGTTTATTGAATAACCATATGGTAACCCGATCAAAACCCTTATATTACCATAATGAAGGGTATCCCTTACACTGGGTTTCAAGTATAGAACCCATTCAATGGGTTATCATGTAACCCTTTCACTGGGTTTCAAATATAGAACCCATTCAATGGGTTATCATGTAACCCTTTCACAGGGTTTCAAGTAGAGAACCCATTCAATGGGTTATCCATATTGAAGAGATTACCCTTTTACTGGGTTTCAAGCATAGAACCCATTCAAGGGTTTACATAATTATGATAAAGGTAACCTCATGAGCGGCTTACCCTTTCGAAAAGCTTAACTCTTATCCAGGGTTGTACGGTCCCTGGTTAGAATTTGCATTGCTACCTGATGGACCTGATGGGTAGTCTGGAACTCTCGTAAGACAGTAGATATATTCCTTTTTCTGGAACATGAATTCGGACAAAGCGGCTGTGTGGTGGTACAGTTTCCATCGACGGCAACGATACGATTACGAAGTAGGTACTCTGTGATAGAAACGACGCTCAAGCAAAGAGAAAACCTAATGCTGAGTGCGTTTGTATTTAAATAGTTCCTTTGCCGTAATGTTGGCTCCACTGACTACACTCCTACTCTCTAAGCTCACTCTTGACCAAATAAGTAGCATCACCACTTGTAGGACGAGCAGGAATACCTCAGAGTAATATAGTTATTACTCTGAGAGGAATACCGATGGCGAAATATATTATTATACCATGGGAATACGCTACGGGTCTAAAGTTTGTTTTAGGTCAAATAGGCATTGTTTCACCCATAGACCGGTTGCTTTGGACAGTTGCTAAGCCATGAATCTATGGCTGTGAACAAATTATTAGTATCGGATGCGTCCGTAAGCCACGGCAGACAATCGCGACCATCAGACATCCGAATGCTCAAGTACGGCCCAAGGTCACGTCCACGATTTACGACCGATAGTTTGCACAGTGTAGTGCTAAATGTACTATCCAGATTCAAATAAGCCGCGACTGTCAGCCTCGGCTTACGGACGCGTCCGATCCGTTATTTTGTTCCCAGCTTTATTAGGCCACTTTCCGAATAATAATTAGAACGTATTCGCTCACAGCGCTGATATCACTTGCGTACCGATTTAGATGGTACGATTATGACAGCTGAGGGCTGTCAGCTATTCGGAACGCTCGTGAACGCGCTCATAGTGCTCGGTAAACGTCAAAACTTGCTTAACATGTTTCTTTGCATATTCTTCTTTTTCTTTGGTTAGTTGGCGAACGGTAGACAGAATCACAATTTCGAAAATGTCACGTTAGTTAAAATTCTATGATGCGACTCAAAACAAAACAGCACTTGCTGTCATTTTTGATAGCACTCACGGTGATATTGGTAAAAGGCATGGTTGGCGTCTCAGAGGTTGGCGTTATCGCAAGATGGTGCATGTCATGACGTCATCTATGACGATTCACGGCACATCGTTATCGAGCTCACATTAACTCGGTGCGGGAGTTAGCACGCTCAAATCGATTACAGTGTAACTCGGAACGCAGCCATAGTGTCAGATGCTCTGTGTCAGTGTCATCTTCTATCAATAATTGTCAAAGAACTACAAGTTGATTCCTGTTGAGTTTTGTGCCGAGTGATAAATTTTCCTTTAATACTATTCTACAATCCGTACAAGCTAAATTACTGTCTGATTCAATTTACCTAGCGCATTTCAAAAATGGGAGACCACGATGATTTCGAAGACAACCAGTATCCCGACAACGATGAGTTTGTTCCGTACGTGACAGCCGGTAACCTCGGTAAAGTTGGCGCGAAAGTCACAGTCTGGGGCAAAGTCACCAAAGTTACTGCTAACGAAGGTTTCTATGTAAAAACTGTGGATGACCAGGAAATTCTTATAAAATTGAAACGGCCTTTGAATGAGCCTCTGGAAGGTTGGTACGAGATTTATGGCGTTTCACAAGGAAAGACAGTGTTGTGTGATGAATACGTTCCATTCAATGATGAAATAACAAAGAATATTGATCTGGATGGGCACAAAGCGTTGGCGAGGTTGCTGGTGGCTATCGACGAACCTTGGAACTTGGGCGATAATTCTGCTAATACCATGGCTGGTGTAGTACCAATGGATCAAAACTATTGAGGTTATTAGAATAACTTTATTTGTATGAAGGATAACAATTTTTTTAAACAAGATTGTATAAATTCAATATAAAGAGGCATTCCAATTTTATAACAAACACTGTTGAAGTTCCATGTTCATTATCCATCACTTGAGTAGTCCAGTAGTGTGGAAATAATGTTAATGGAAACTTATTTTAAGATCACACAAGTAACTTAGATCAAATTACTAAATATTAAGCAGGTTAAGAATATATTATCGGCGTAGGTGGAGAACTAAATAACTGTGGTTTTGGTCAAATCAACTTTTTACCATTTTCGTAACACCCGAATCATACCGCAAGTAAATCGCAATTTTCTCTAAATAAGATTTTTTTTGTTATTTAGTTCTCCACCTTCGCCAACAATATTATAGGTACTTACACTGAACAACATTTCATAATCTTTCTGTAAATGTTATAATCTAAGTGTTGCCTTTCCTGGTAATGTGTTGCTAACGATGTCATAAAATGGATCATGGTTGTTGATTAAACCAGCAGGACTGTATGATGGCACCTGTTACAGTTTACAAAATATGCAATTATGGCTTATTGATTAGAAACATTATTGTTCCAGCATTATGTTATTATGTGACCCGTACAAAATGTAGTATGGCATCAGATTCCTCACATTTAGCTGTCAAAATTATAAGAAATTTATAAAAATGTGCAAACATCACAAGCCATCATACAGTGCCTCCAATATATTTGTCATGTAATACAACATTTTTTAAACTGGAAGTCCCATAAATCCTCTTTTTTACATAGACAGTGTAATGAGCCAAGTATTGCACCAATTGAATTGGCGTTTTGTACATTTTCTAATTTAATACTGATAGCTTTACATAATATAAATATTTTACATAATTATTCATGTCTTTTTATTTCATAAATACCCTTTAATTGATAAGTTGGAAGTCAATAATGACCTTATTTAATAGGGACATCTGGTTTACTAATACAGAGGTGCCATTTGATTTATAGTTACATATAAGTTCTTTATAAATACTCGTATAATTGACACATTTCTTGGCTTATTTTAATTTATTTATTATGTGACTGAAAATATGCAAAAAGATTATCTAATTACATGCTTAAAAAGTAAATTATAATGCTAAATGATTATTCTAATTAAATAAGATACTTAGTTGAAATGATATGGTTAAAAAATTCTAAAATTAAATCTAAAATGTCCATTTAATTCTTTATCTATTTATTCCATCTAAAATTAAATGGGAAATAATAAAGCTCTTCGAAAAAAATAATTACTTCAGAAACTCTTGCAAAAAATTAAGAAGTTATGCCGACTGCATCCAGCACTGCACGCGTGGGTACGCCCTGATTTCGCTTTCCCGGTTGCGTCGCTGAAAGGTACGCATGCGTTTCTCATGCTGCACCGCGTTCGATAGTGCACCTTCTATGCACGTAACTGGACGATTCCTAGACAGACAGTTTTAGGATTAAATTAGTAGCAATGCTGAGACTACGTGTAAAATGGCGTATTTACATAACATAGGTACGCCATCTTTTATTAAATATTTGTTCCCAGCAGTCATTTAAAAAACAAAGATCATCTAATATTATCTGGAGTGGTAGTTAAATAACCCTTTTTAAGGCATACTGCACAGGAGATGTCAGCACCAACTGACGGGGTCCGTAAGGGCCAATGCCTGCCAGGGTTGCGTGATGGTCCGAAAGGGATATCGCGGCCCCGGCACACAGGCAACGGAAGGAACACGGGTGGGTTTTAGTCAGTAAAAGTCTGACACTCCCTCTCGCTCCGCCCAGAGCGGGAGGAGTCATTTGATGAAAAAAAAAAAAAAAAAGGCATACTGCACAGCACTGTACTCGGGAGCCCTGTGGTTCACATATACCCAAAAGGCTTACAATGCTCTGCGTATCCAATATAATAACGCATATACCTACGTGATCAATATAAGCAGGGCTGGGCAAAATACATGCTTTGCTTTAATTGAAATACAAATTACAAAATACAGTATCGCAAGTAATTAAAATACCTTAGTAAGGTATTTGAAATATAAAATACAAAATACAGTATTTTAGCTATTTTTAATTGAAATACAAAATACAAATTACATATTACAAAATAAGTAATCTAGACCAGCATGGGCTGAAAAGTAGAGGTCCAGATAAAATTACCGGACACATCTCAGCATTGATTTCCATCGCCACCGTTGTCCGGTATCGTAGACGACGTACATGCAGAGGGAATTTGATCACCCATCGCGACAAACTTTAATAATAGAATTTGTATGTATTCTACACAGAACAAAAGCATTATTTATTGCGTGAAAAAACTAAAAACAAACCGTTAAACCGTTACGACTTGAATCTTAGCTTGACATTGACAATTCGACGTAATTTTTTTTGTGTTAGGTTGGTCAATTTTGACGTACAGTCATATAGGTACATATAGTGTACATCTTACAGTCATATACATACAGTGTACATTT
This sequence comes from Agrochola macilenta, assembly GCA_916701695.1. Lineage (NCBI taxonomy): Eukaryota > Metazoa > Arthropoda > Insecta > Lepidoptera > Noctuidae > Agrochola > Agrochola macilenta. Next base: position 17,084,580 of record OU753562.1, read on the forward strand.
TATTACTCTGAGGTGTACATAACAGGTGCAGTGTTGCCAACTCTAATAGCTGCTTTACCATCATTGCACTCTCGCCTCGCACTCACACTCACGATCGCTAAATGAAGGTTAAATGTTTTGAAGTACAGTCATATACATACAGTGTACATCTTATTACTCTGAGGTGTACATAACAGGTGCAGTGTTGCCAACTCTAATAGCTGCTTTACCATCATTGCACTCTCGCCTCGCACTCACACTCACGATCGCGAAATGAAGGTTAAATGTATTTGGTTAAAATGTATTTTGAAGCCACAAGTATTTGAAATACTAATTACAAAATACTTCGTCGTCAGGTATTTGAAATACAAATTACAAATTACATTTTAAGGAAGTAATTTAAATACAAATACAAAATACGTATTTGTATTTCAATTACGTATTTTAATTACAAGTAATTGAAATACTGCCCAACCCTGAATATAAGTAAGTATGCGTCAACATCATCATAGCTAGTAGGTAGCACTTTATGGTGATACGCGTCACATCAATCATCTAGAATAATTGTAGACTAGAAGGGTAGATTGTAACAGATATTCAGGTTATCGATTCCGGTACCTACGTAACTAGGTAACAGGTTTGCTGTTAGCTGTTACCTACCCAAATGGTCCACTTCAAATTCAATTTACGAATCTGGTCTCCTTTACCTACTCAGGACAGAAACAAGAGGATTCTGACTTATTATACTCTTTGAGTCTGACCATAACCCAGGTTCCCAGGTAGGTAGGTACGAGTTACCAGGCAGGGCGGGTTGTAACAAACAAATAAACATTCAATTGATAATAATAATACATACAAGGCCTTGGTATCGGTCTTCGGCACCGCCGTCCTTATCCTCAGGCTCAGTGGCCTGTCTTTGCCCTTGAGAGCCAGGTCCGTCAGATATCTCTTGATGTAGTTCTTCAGCTGAATGTTTTCCTTGGCCAGCTTGGCTTTCTCAGTCCTCAAGCAAATCGTCTGGACCTTCGCTCTGTTCACTTTGAGTAAGAACTTGTCCATTTTGCTGTATTCCTTGCATTCATCCTATGACAATAAAGTTGTATAAGTCATGGGACAGAAATAATAAATGAATCAACGTGGAAATTGCTTAGGAGGAATGGCAGCGGTAGCAGGGGCGTAGCTACCGCGGTATCAGCCGTATCAATGATACGGGGCCCTTAAGCTCCAGGGCCCCCTCTCCCCAGGTGCGGTCCAATTAACAAGCTCTTGCATTCATTTAGTAAAATCGCACAGAAATTCTAACCTATTTCAGTCAGGATGCTCCAATTTTCTAGCTCATTTCGTTCATGCTCATGTCATTCTCTTAGTGAAATCGCAAGGAAAGCTACCTACCCTGCTTTGGAGCTTCGCTGCGTCGCCGTCGGGTAAAGAGGCCCCCAATAAAGGTTTTGATATAGGGCCCTATAAGGACTAGCTACGCAACTGAGCGGTAGGTACAGTCAGCATCAAAAGTTGTTGACCACATTTAGATTTTCAAAATCGCTGTATAGTGAAGTGCTAATAGTGAATACGGTGTACAGCGATTTTGAAAATCTAAATGTGGTCATCAACTTTTGATGCTGACTGTACAATAGCTGAACTGTGCAGGGTAAGCCCCACAGTTAAAATACAACTCTGTCTATGCTGTCGCGTAATCGGGTAAAAATAACTTAACTCAAGGGGGGGGGGGGGGGGGTAGACAGAGATGTATAAGTAGTACACCCTTCAGTTACCTTCTACTGTAAAACAGGGCGAGCCTGTTGCCTACTCAGAAATTCCTAGGAAAAACCCGGTAACACTTACCTACCGATTTGGGGATGTAGTTCAAGACCATGCTCCACAGTAGCGCTTGTGATCACCAGACCACCGGTGGTAGTCAATAGGTTGAAGTTGAGCTGGTCGACGAAAAGTGAACTAATGGAGCTACCCAAATATTTTGTTCAGAATAACTTACGATCATAGCTGTATCCAGGTGTTCGAAGTCAACTGAGTCGAGGTCGTAATCTACGTTTTTAGTTAGCTCGTCGCCTGCGTGCTCGTACTTACTGCAGATGTCGGCCAGTTGCTGCACTTTGTTCAGCTTTTCATGCATATCTTCGAGATGCTAAAAATAAACATTCAAATAGTAGTAGTGTAGTGTAGTTTAGTTTAGGTAGTAATAGTAAGTAGGCAGGTACTTTTTGGTGCCACTGCAGGTACTTTGGTGGAGCTTTGGTTCCAGTCCTTTTCTGTTCTAATGCCTATTGTGATACGAAATCCACAGGTTAATTTAAAGGTCGACCAATAACCTCTAGTTGCCAATCAAATGCCACTCAAACGCTGGCAATGGCAATAAGAGCTCAAACAAAAGCCTTAAAATTAGAGATGGATGCGGTTTCTATATGGATGTTTCTGAAAACAATAGTGTTGAACCTTGATAGCATCCTGGCTAGCATTAACCATGACGTTCAGCTGCTGGCTGCCCTTGCTCCTCTCGATCTTGGAGTCCCCCTTCATCTGCAGGTACTGCTTTGCCAGCTCCTCCTTGCGGTTTACCATTCGTGTCAGTTTGTCTGTCATCGTACTGGTCGTCTTCTGCCATTCATGTTGTAAGTTTAGCAGGTTCTCCTGAAAATAAAACCGGATACGGGATTCTCATCGTTGTGGGTATGGTTTGTGTCCATTTTTACCTAAGCTTCATAGCAGCAATGGACTGTTTAGGTACAAGTCTAATGAATATTTAAAGTGATAAAACCCCCCTATAACTAAAAATACACGACGCAGCAGCTAATAAAGTCTTAGCTCGGAACTTTAATTCTACTCTAGTCTGTCAATGATATTTTGTCACGCTACGCACCGAAGGATGCCTCGTAGTTTTGAAATTGGAGCAAAATTAATCTAATTTGTTTTGGTTTTTTGGTTCCAGGTTAATAAGCGATGTCGCGTGCTCTACGGAAATAACAACCTTGAGTCCTTGCTGGGATTTATGGTGAATTGTGCAACTTAACTAGGTAGGTACCCAAGTTTATTTTAGTAAATAGTAATAGATTGATTCCATTCCATTTGACTATGATATTTAAACCAGTCTGGTTATCAAATTCTAAGTAACTTCTTACAGTAGCAAGTTGTATTTGGAAGTCGTTCCTGGCGATCTCTTTCTGGTAGAAGTCGTCCTTCTCTCGCAGGCTGTGGTAGTGGCTCATTATAGGGTTGTGCTCCTCCTGGTACGTGGTGTACACCTCGCGGAGCTTGCTCCAGTACATCTCGATCGTCAGCTGCATCGGGACGCTGAAGCTGCGAAGTTGTTCCTCGTGCTGTAATTGAGAATATATCTTTAAAAACTACTGCATTGGCTTTCATGGCACCTCAGAAAAATTCAAGAAAATCCCTAACGAATTCAGTGAAAATAAAAGAATTGATTTTATGTCAAGCCGTAAAAGAAAAAGCTGAAGAAGAATCGGTAAGGTGGTACCGCTACTATTGTAAATTGTTATCCACACAATTTATTTAAATTGAGGAAATCCAGAGAGTAGACAAAACTTCAGACTATAAATTCAAATTCAAAAATCATTTATTTCAGCCCATAGGCCATAACGCTAGACAAAATTATAATCAATATAAAGTTATATAAAAAAAAAAGAAAAAAATTGTCAATTAATTCAGTACATTATATAAATAAAATTAGCATGTCATAATTTAAATTAAAATAATTAATAAAACGCCTGCCTCTGAGTCATTTGTTTGTTTGTCATTACATTAATCATATAACAATGATTAACTATAGCGAGAATGATGTATCAATTACTATTAATCGCCAGAAAGGTGGGTACCAATTCCAAAGCACCGGAGATTGAAATTCTCCATGGCTATACAATTTGGAGCGTCAAATTCATTGAATTAAAGCGAAGAGTCCCATGATTGTAAAAGCTGATCGAGTAGATACAATAATGAATGGTCCTACAGGTGGCAAAAATAACGACGTAGCAAAATAAGTTAACAACACAAGATACAATCTGAAATGAGACAACTAAATAGACATAATAAATAGTCCCTGAACACCACAACAAATAGTATTTCTCATTTTCTGATATACTTGTTATTGTGGTGGTATTATATTGTAATTTCCAATTGGCCACATGAGGTTTTCCTGTAATTAGTAGCTGTGGTCCGAACATCCGACCATGTAGGTTGACAGCTTGACAGGCGTGACTGATGACTGATGAGCATTGTTTGATATGATACTGGATGAGTTCAGTATATATGACGAAATATGGGAAGGATTTATGGAAATTCTAAACACGTTTATGGAGAACAGTGTAGAAAATATTGTCAAAGGTGGATGAAGACGGATGGCTTATACTTAGATCTTTAAGAGAGGAACTTATCGTTGCTCCAGCGGATTTTAGAGTTCCTTTTATTATAGGCAAGACTACAAAGTGAGCGAAGATTAAACAAATCTTTGACAACATGCAAAAATAAATAGAGAAAGCGATAAAAATAAAAAAACGTCATAAAATTATCGAGTCCATCTAATTTAAAAGCGCATTAAATTACAGTACGAGTATATACGCATGTCATTCAACAATTAGTCATATTTGGATGGAGCTTGTCACCTTTTGTGTCTACGGGAAGTGATGCGTGGACGCCGTTATGATATATACGGTGTGGCATGACCACCAGGGACATTGTCAGAGTTGCAGCCGCTATAACCATGTGCCTCATCAAGTACCACGTGCTGATATTCTGTTTAATACTCGTGGAAAGCTATGTGAGTAGCAATTACTTAGTTTTATTTTAATTAAAGACCCTGAAGGTAGATTCGCCAACTAACCATAGCAGTGTCTTTTGGTGCCTCTTACGTGGGTTTCGTTAGATGGAAAAAGTGTATTCAGTAACTTTATTTTATGTATGGTTATTGAGAGGCTTATCTTCTGCAGGACTTACTTAAATAAGCCAATATAATGAATCTTAGCTGACATGATTGTACCTACTACCTTTTCTCAAAGGTAGGATAGTCACAACAGATACCAATTGGTATTATTTCTCTTGCACAGGCGTTGAACTGTCGGTCAAGCGGAGGACCGAAAGAAGCCGAGCTCAAGAACATTTACAAGAAATGCTTGAAAATGCAAGAAGGAAAGAATTCAAGCAAAGGAAATTCCGAGCAAGACTATAAGGAACTACGAGGTCAAATACAAAGGAGTGACTGGGAACGAGGTCGCACTACGGGAAGTAAAGAAAATAAGAATAGCAGAGATGATAGAACCAATGGTAAAGATAGAAAAGGAGGCAGCAGTATGAGAGATAGAGATGACATGATGGGCAGGAGCGATGATAGGATGGATAGAAATGATGATAGAACGAACAGAAATAATGATAGAATGAGCAATAACAATGATAGATCGGGTGGGAGAAGTAGAATGGGGGGTAAAAATAACAGGAATGATATGACCGGGAGTCGCGATAATAAGTATGGAAGGGATGATTTTGTGAATGGACGAGAAGACTTCCCTCAAAGCGACGAATATGGAGGAGTGAGTATTTTGTCATTACCTAAATTATTGTATTCCTTTACTGACAATGTTGAAATATTATGATAAGACTAAACTTTGTATTTCACCAGGACATGGGCCAAGGCCATTACAATAATCATTACTCTACGACACCATCTACGAGAAGATATAAAAGGGAGAGGCGTCCAGAAAACTCAGGTCAAAGGAGTCAGTACAATCCGAACAGTCATAAAATCTCAGGATACGAAGATAACTTTCCCTCAGACGAGAAAAATACAACTGAAAATAATTCAAGCAAGGAAACTGATAATAAAGCGTGTGCGCTGCACTGCTTCTTGGAGAATTTAGAGATGGTAGGTATTTTGCTGATAAAAGGTACATAACTTATACTAATTTCGTCGATGGCTACAAATTGAAGTCTCCTTGAGTGACTAGTGAATACAAGTATAAAGAAACGGAGATGAGTCTTGTTTCTTGCACCTTACAGTATAGGTACTGTCACTTTAAACTCTTTTTATGCAAGTTAATTCAAGCTCATATATTTTATACTCAGTTAAGTGGAACAATAACACAAGTAAGCTTGGTAAAGTAAATTCTGAGTTGTAAATACTTCTGTCCAAGTTTGCTATGGAATATATAATATTGTATATTTACTTGGACTCGCTTTCTGCTTAGGCATTTTTTTGGTGCACTATCAACATAGTAAAAATCCAGAAACAAACGAACCCAACTTTGTAGTCAATTAATACAATCTCTCGCTAATTGCTTTTGATTGTTTGAATGAGCAACGAAGCAGCTGTAAAGATTAATTTGTTAATTCCCACGAAGACAGGGGAGGATGGCATGCCGGACCGATATCTAGTGACGCATGCTATCACCAAGGATGTGAAGAATGAAGATTTGAGGGATTTCCTGCAGGAGTCCATTGAAGAGTGTTTCCAGATTTTGGATAATGGTAACGAATTGTTTTTGTCAATATTGCACCGACTCATTCGTCATTATATTAAAGGTATAGAGTAAGAATTCAGCGGTGATATGTCATGTAAGAGTCTCTTACCAATAAATAACTATGACAAAGCCCCAAGAACCATGATTAGATTAGATTATCCCTTATAATACATCTCTTTATTGACATTCCATAATAAGAGGTAAATGAGCGGGAGAAACATCTAATTAATAACTTATTACAGAAAACACGGAAGATAAATGCGAATTCTCCAAAAACTTGCTGATATGTTTGTCTGAGAAAGGCAGAGCCAACTGTGACGACTGGAAGGACGATTTGAAGTTCTAGCTATACGCAGGCTTTTAAACAATATTTAAAAATGTATTTTATTAAATGAACAATAAACGCTGTTTAAGTAACATATCGTTTCTTTAATATTTTCTAACTTAGGTACAACTACAGTAACAGTTGGACAATGGAGATGAAAATACAAATGAGGTGTCTATTTAGCTTTTTGTGCTGAATCAGTTAGCGGCTGCTAACTGATTCAGCACTTTCTTAAAGCAGTTTCTTAAAAATATATTAACACAATACAATCGACTACATCGCCTTTTCGAATAATTGAAAAGCGTTTATTCTAAAAATGTCTGCCAGCATAAGTTCACAAAAACTGAACTATTTTATACAGCCAAAGAGATTTCTCTTACTTCAAGTCTCCCATCATTCTTCTCCGTAGCCCTCTGTATTTCTATGCTTTTCTTCAGAGCTAGGAAGTCCCTGTCCTGTATGTAGGCAATCAGCTTCAGCTTGAACTCAGCCCCATCTTGACTGTCTACTAGGTCCATCTCTTCCTTGTCCCAGTTCTCTAGGAGAGTGTTCTTCTGGTAGTCGTATTCTGCCTGTAACTTGTCTAGGCGTTGGGAGCCTATGTCTGGAATGATCACAATAATAATGTCATGTAGGTAAAACAATAGTACAATCGTGATTATATTCTACATTCCCCAGGTTTGCATCTAAATATCATCCTTCGTATGTCATGACCTCATGGGTGAAACTACAATAGCACACACATTTCACAAGGATATTTATGTAGGTTCGGTATCTAATGCCGTGCAAGAGGTCGAACCTCACTCGTTATATTTTTTAAATGGATCCACTACCACCTACCGCAAAATCATTTTGTTTTGTTGGAAAAATTAACAGGAACAAAAGATAGGAAAAAAATTGTTAATTGACTCAGGTGTGACTTTGCGGAAATCCATTATAAAATACAATAGACGACTTATGTTAAGTAACCTAATCCGCTTAATTGTTCTTAAAGAGTCTTATCGAACCCTGTAAGAAATCGACACGTGTTTCACCTCTCAACGAGGAATCCTCAGGATTCTCCTCAGGATCCTCGATTGACTTGTTGCGAACCCGAACCCGATGTGTGGACACGTCAATCGTCATCCTGAGGATTCCTCGTTGAGAGGTGAAACACGTGTCGATTTCTTACAGGGTTCTTTATGACTCTTTAAGAACAATTAAGCGGACAATGTTACTAAATATACGTCGTCTACTGTATTTTAGGAACAATGAAGGTAATGGTCAATCCACATTGGCAATATTTTATGTTATTGGGTCCCAAACAACCAGGCGGTCCACTTGATGGGCAGTGGTACCTATGAAAATTTGTAGAGACACCACAGGTCCGTTGCCATCACACAGACTTAATTAAAATACTGAATAATATATATATCCTCTAACCCGAAACATTAGCGGTACTCGACGGCAGAAATTTTATAGTTATATCTCTTTATCTCTCTATCTCTGGTCCTACAAAAAATAAAATGAAAATGGTCTTACTAAGGAAATAGCTGACGTTCTCAGTATGAGCCTGGAATGCTCTACGATGCTGCTCATCGGAGTCATCAGTAGCCTTCATCAGCGTCGTTATCAGCCGGTTCTTGCGCTCCATCAGGAAGTTGAAACTTGTCAGCATGTTCTAGAAAGCCCAAAAGATTTAGGTACATGTTTAAGACGAACAGAGTGCCCATTATGCCGATAGATATGTCCACTTGTAAGGACGTCTTTCGGCTGTTCTAAGTAGGTATGAACGATGATATCAATACCCACCATTCTGAATAATAATCGCACAGCGTTTTGTATACGAGAATCTTTAAACAAGCATGCTTATTCTTTTATTTTTAGGCCAGCAAGTCCCGATTTCATGATCATTCACAATATTTTCTAAATAACATTAAATCAAGCGGCAGGAAAGATATCGACTCAGTATACCATATCCTGTTTAAAAACAAAATAACAATAGATCAGATAAATGATGAGTTCACCTGAATATCCACCGCCATTTGTTTGCATTTTATCTTGCGTAGTATAAATCTCCATTCTTGATTTATTTTCGCTGTGTTCAAACGACTAAAGGCTTCTTCTTTGTCGAGTTTGTTCTGTAACATTAAGATAAGTAGCAACGCTAGATTTTTTGAAAATGGGAATAATCTGATTGCGAGAAGACGATAATGATATTTAATGCCTTCATAAGAGTTGTTAAAAATAAAGAAAAAGAAGACAGATGAAGATATTAAACATTACTAGATCGAAATCGGCGCATACTTAGTTTGCTAAAGATTTCAACACGCCATCTGTCACAGTTGATTCTGAAACGAATTGAAAATGGCGGCAATCATGAATCAAGGCTAACCAGGGCTAACCAGCTACTCTAGTCATGAATAAAGGTCTTGGATGGAGTATGGTAGAGTAGTAACACAAAAACATCGAATTTGTGTTACTTTATCCATAACATTCTAAATTAGGCTTTGATTTTAATTTTATTGACGTATTATTAAACACTAGTTTCCGCCAGCGGCTTCACCCACGTGATATCTTTATAAATTATAGCCTAAGTTACTCAGTGATATTAAAGCATTGTACTGCTGAAAGAATTATATATTAAAATCGGTTCAGTAGTTTTTGAGTATATTCATTACAAACAAATATACATATCTTTTCTCATTTTATTACTAGTGTAGAAAAGTTGGTGACCTTGATAAACCTGTGGACGAGCTCTTGTTTCCTCCTTCGAGCCTCCTCCTCTATATCAGCTCGATGCTGCAGATACCTCGCCCTTTCCTCATCTGACATCTTAGCCAACTTGTTCACTTTGCCCTTCTTCCCCATTTTGAAGTTTTAATTACTTTGCTGTGAAAATAGTGAAATGATAACTGGCTAATAGTATAAACAGCAGTGTCATCTTGATACAAGGCTATAAATAAATAACACCTAACCTTATATCATGTCTGTTTTTTCCGAAGGGTTAAACTGCGTTCGCAATGTATTTGCCAAAAATGTAAACGAACACGAGTTTTCCACATAGACAAACATCAATTTACTAGTGTAAATAAAGTTGTTTTTAGACTAGTACTGTTGAAATGGTCATAAATAAAAGATATGAAGTTGTAGCGCAAACTGAACCTTATATGTAGACATTACAGTGGTTTTTCCTAAAACGCGTGTTTGTTTTCATGTTTGGCAAATGAATTGCGAACGCAGATTAGATACCTATGCTACACCCAAATTTCGCCGTCCCATGTATTAAAGGGCGAGCATTTTGCCATCAACCGGGCCCAAATACAGAGAAATTCCTGTTGGAAAAACCCAATAACACTTTGCCCGAAGGCTAATAGGTAACAAATCGGCGTTCACTTATTTAAAATTAATATTATGTACATTGCCTAGGTAAAGCGTATTGATAGTGGGCCTCCTTTGTCTGTAAGTAGATAGAACCGCTGAAGCAGCTGTGTACTGGGATATTCTTCCACAGTCCAGTTATCTAGTGACAGTTTTTTTTAAAGAATAGATTTTTTCGACTACCTCGTTGAGGTAGTGGTCGCAAACGCTACTGCTGAGCATGAGGTCCTGGGTTCGATTCCCAGGTCGGACAAAGTTTTATTGGGTTTTTCTATCTAGAATTTCTCAGTAGCAGCCAGGAGTCTGGATTTGTGCCTGGTTGATGGCAATAGGCTCGCTCCTTATTAAATGGGACTTAAACATAAATGGGGAAATTTGGGTGTAGGTACTAAGGTACACCTCTGCCCGACCCTTCGTGGAAACAAAGCGTGATGTTTTGATATGTTTTTATGTTACTGTGCGTTTGCACTAGCGAAACATTCACAACAAAACATGTTGAAATTTCAATTTTCCATGTAATTTTTGACAGGTACTAGAGATTTCAACATGTTTTGTTGTGATGTTTCGCCAGTGCAAACGCACAGTTACAATAGATTTTTGTATAGAAACATGAACACGAATAATATAAATGATAGCATAAACAATGTGTATAAAAAGGTGTGGTCGTAAGTTAAGATGTAACAAGTAGATATTTATATGAAGAACTCCATAGTCCCAACGATGCACATGGACACTAATTCACGTCTCTTTTAATGAACAATGAACACTATAATAGATGCTATAAATTTCCTTACCTTTGTTAAAGAAATGTACAATGCCGGACGTCGTGGTTTCTATTCTAGAAGTTATTGAACAAACTAGATGTAGGTAACACGGCAACAAAGTGTGTTGTTTGTATTGATTATCTAATTAATGATGAAGTTATGTGTTATGCGAAACCTTGATGATATATATTTTAAATATTTTTTTTTAGTACTGTAGGTACTAATATTTACTTCTGTCTGTAATATTTTCTTGTGATTTTGAAACATGTTTGTCTCATTATTATTTGTGTGAACGCGAAAAGAGTACTTACACCAAGAGCATATTATTTGCAGTACCTGATCGACCGAGCATTGCTCGGGTGCTTATTATTTTGTATTTTTTTCGAATTTTCCCGGATATAAGACCTAGCTCGATCGATTTTCCGCCCCCGTAAACCCCTATATTGCAACTTTCATCGAAATCGTTAGGGCCGGTTTCGAGTACGTGATTACAAAAATATATAAATATTGCTCATAGTATAGGATTTAACATTAGCAGCTTATGCTAACGTAGTGTTGAGGTTAATGAAACGCTCCAAGTCATTCATCTAATTAAACCTAAGTAGTCTGCGAATTAAACAAACCTAGTTATTACTCTGAGAACAAACCGAAAGGAAAATAACCATAAACGTAATAAAAACTTTATCTTCAGTTTTAACTTAATTACTTTTCCAACCAGTATTAACTCGAAAAGGTCAATCCATTAAACGTTTTTATTGTAACCAAATATTTTTCAGAAGTAACGGTGAATTCTGAATGCTTAATTATTTCAATTAAATTATTTTATTATGTAGTAATTTACAAAGCAACATAAATATTTACAAAACAGGTAATAGAACTGTGCAATAAAAAATAATAAATTGAGATTAAAACAACACAAACAACCGGGTTTCCATGGCAACTGTTACCATAGCAACCAAATTCGCGATCTGAATCAATCTCTGACTAGTATATAGTTATCTGTGGAATCAACCACTGACAAGTATCATCAGCAAGCTACACTCTTTGATCTTCAGTATCAAGTCAAAACCCTGCAATCAACATACAAAGTGAAACATTATTAATTTGTTTGGTAAAGGAATATATCAAAATGGGGACCCCATCAATTGCGGGCACGATTCTGTCTGCCTCCACATTATCGAGCTCAAAGACCAGCAGTAAAATATCTGGCACCAGTGGCGATCGAGAGTTAGACCTCATGAAAGATAATGGTAAGTTAAAGAATCCTGAAGAATTCTTGGTGAGTTATCCAGAGCCAACTTTTAGTTAGGAGCTACGACATAGGTTGTGACCATCTTTGCCGGTAAACATGGGTTTATTTAACGAAACTTCGATTAGGAATAAGTAGATACTTTCTCTGATAGTAGAACAGAACACCACCCAATTAATGGGCTAAGAGATTACAATTCGCTGGCAGATTGGTGAACGCAGCAAGCATCTATGTCACTCACGTTTTATATGAACATAAAACTCAAGACTCAAGCATTACTACATATTACTATTACATCTACCTGACGCTCATTGCTGAACACATTGAAAGTCCTATCTAGAAGCACTGGGTTAGCCTACATATAGGATAATTGTTATAGTTTGTTTTTGTATGTGTGTATTACTAACATAGTGGACAACCTAGTCTGAAATAAAGTATAAATAATAAAATAATAATTACTTAAAACTAGTTTCAACTAATCAAAAGGATTTAAACGAGCCTTACGTAATAATGCTTCAGTTTTGAGTGAGGTTCTATAACACGGGCCTTAGAAAAACTATGCGCCCTTGAAGTAATCTTATAATATTTATGCAATAGCAGATAGTCCACTAATGTCCTGGACTATAACAGACTCCATGGATATATTATAAATTAACTAACAAACGCTTCAAAATTCCAGTGGCATCACCAATCGATCTCGAGTGCCACATCCAATGCGAGCGAATCACAAAGATCCTGAACGGTGCCATCTATAAATGCAAGCTATCCATCTGTTTGGCGGACCTGGTGCAGGAGTACCGCCTCCTTGACAGTGTCCTGTCGCCCATGCACATGGATGATTTGATCTTCATATTCGAACAATACGATAATCCACTGTTCTCCGCAAGTCTATTGAACATGGAGGTTATGGAGGAGTTAAAAAATGTGAGTTTCGATTTATAGTTTGAGCCTATAAATTAAGTTGAACCAAGCTTTTTAGATTTTCTAGTACCTTCGAGGAAACATTATAATCCCACCAACACATTTCATGTAAAGTTGGTTGCCAAGAGTTACGGCTTGTCCGTAGTGCGCCCATCACACAGACACTTCTATCGAACGGCCAAGCCATGCATTTTGACCAAGATGTTAAGGTTTGTAGAGTAAGGGCTTGTAGAGTTAGGGGCTTGGCTCTACACTCGATCTGAAAACTTTTTAACAGTGAAAGCATTGTAAGTCTTGGCAACCAACTAGCTTTACATGGATTTTTTGGTGGGATTTCATTTCTTTTTGTAGGGTGCTCTATTTTTATATTTTAGCGGTGATATTATACTGATATATTATTACACGTACATGTTAAAATCGTAACCCTTACTTCTAGCATAGTCAGGTAAAAAATATATTTCTTGCGAGCCAGGAGGTACTTTGTTTATAGCCAATGACAAAGATTTTCTTCTTCGTTGTATGTGTACATACTAATCCACCTTTTATAACAAATGGTAGTAGATATACCTATTATCCGTAAGAAATATAGACTTGAACCTCCCTTGGGTTGGAGGGTCAAAGTTTTTTTTTTTTAAATCCTAGCCTGTACCTATACCAAATTTCAGTTTTCTAGGACTTGAGGTTTTGATGAGTGAGTGAGTTAGTCAGTGACGAAATCTACGTATTTTTAGGTATTAATAAAATTCAAAGTATAAAAGCTAGACAAATAAAACTAAGTGTGTTTTATAAATCTGGTAACTACAGAATAACCTAAAGAATTTGAGCTCTCAAGCGTTATCCAGGCCGAAGCTATGAGGGTTAGAAAATACGACAAAACGCATTGAGGAAAGGTAGGTAGAGCACCTGATTTTTGATTTGGCTCATCTTGACGGGGGGATAGCCGTGCTCCCAGATACAAAACGAATGAAGTATCACATGTTTCACTGCAGTAATATGTTTCTAAATAATTTACCTCTGTTTTGTTCCTCTCATACATTGTTCAGAGACACGAGTTATTAAACGTTCCCGTGATAATGTAAGAAGTAATCCCAATAGGGACACAGTTTAATTCGAATACTAGCAATTGGTGACATAACATTTTGTATCTGTTCTTATCTCAACTTAATTTTCAGGGTGACTTATCGCTGAAAAATCGCCTTAACCCTGAACTGGGACACCTTCTCTACATCATGAACAGCTATCCTGAGCTCCAGCCCACAATCGATGAAATGATAGCCAAGGTGTGTTATATAAAAATAAAAAAACAGGATGTGTGTGGATGGAGGTGTGTGATGGGATGGAGGAGTTATGTCTTTGTTTTGTAGAAAAACATCAACAAAAAAGCGTCAACAAACCTACAACATTTCAAATTTCTTCGCAAGATGGGAAGAGAAGATCCAAATTGGGTAGATCACGTAAATGTAACCTGTTTGTTGGATGGACTCACCAACTTGCGGGGAAACAGCAAGTTGGTGATAGTACAGTTTAAAAACAATATCAAACTCGTGATTTTTCTTGTTGATTTCAGATGAGAGACTCGATAGAGAAACAGGCTACCGACGTAAGTTTGTCATGTAATACATAACTAAACGCTTTGTCCTCGATGGTGTAATAGAAAAATAAGAAAATAATCTAGTAGACTGTGTAGGGTTAACATCAGCCAGTGAGATCTTTGATCCCTTCTTACATCCTAATCCTAACTAATATATAAACTTGGTTTGTTTGGAGGTTTGTTACTCAGTCACGCAAAAACGGCTGAACAGATTTGTATTAAATTCGGCACACAGTTAGTTTATAACCTGGATTAGTTTATAGGATACTTTTTATCCCGATATTGCGTTCCCATGGGATAGTACTAAATAATAATTAGATACTTACGTATTAATGGTCAAGGCGTAGCATTCTTAACTTTAAAAAACACAAAAGTATGATGTCTTCAAATTATTTGTTTCTAGGTCAAGCTAATGCCGCCTGGTTTTGACTTTCTCTTGGAAATTGAGCATTTTCGAGATCTAATGATAAGACAGATGGAGACCACGGCAGCAGAGGAACTGTCTGCTAAGATTAACACTAGGAAGTTGGAAGCCTCTAATGAGCATCTCATAGAGCGTATCTCAGGTATGAAGAAACAACCTCAAGCGGAATCAAACATACAGTTTGCTGTAAACTAGGAGTCAAACGATATGTTCGTGTAATAACCTAACCAGATAAACTACAACAGACTTCCACCAAGGTGTATGTAAAAGAACTAAGCTAGTATTATGAAAATGAGACTCCACTACTGGATAAGTTAACTGATTGTCACGCTTGGTAACCTCTATTATATTTCATTTAGATGTGACGTTTTGATTTATCAGACTGCTCGAAGACTTTGAAAGAAGAGACAGAGCACTTTGATCTTACCATGGCGCTGAAGACGGAGATCATCGCTAA
This sequence comes from Agrochola macilenta, assembly GCA_916701695.1. Lineage (NCBI taxonomy): Eukaryota > Metazoa > Arthropoda > Insecta > Lepidoptera > Noctuidae > Agrochola > Agrochola macilenta. The sequence continues at coordinate 17,100,129 of OU753562.1, forward strand.
GTTGGAGCATGAACTAGTGCTGCTCAATAATGAAGCCACTATCAAGCTCAAAAAGAAAATGTGAGATATTTCATTGGATTTTGTAAATATTTTTGTAAAATATGGCCCTCGTGGGCGCCCACATTGCTCAAAGAACAGATTGCTGACGGGGTCGAAAGGTTCTGAAGTAGCGCCCATGTACCGGAAATTGCAGCCTGGGTAAACAAGGTGAACTGGTAACCTGGTAAAGGTCGCGGCTATCTGCTAGATGCGAAAGCACATAAAATAATCGATGTGCATATATTAGAGAGAGGCCTATGTCCAGCTGTAGACGACTTTTAGCTAAATTTATCATTCCATTTTCAGATAGCCAGTTTCATCATCATCATCATTTCAGCCGAAAGACGTCCACTTCTGGACATAGGCCTCCCCCAAGCACCGCCACTTGAACCAGTTCTGTGCTTCCCGCATCCAGCAGATTCCTGCGGCATTGACAAGGTCATCGGTCCACCTTGTGGGAGGCCTTCCAACGCTACGTCTTCTGGTACGCGGTCGCCTCTCCAGTACCTTGGGCCCCATTGGCCATTTGTTCTGCGAGCAATGTGCCCTGCCCGTTGCCACTTAAGTTTGGCAATTCTTCGGGCTATGTCGGTTACCTTGGTTCTCCTGCGGATCTCTTCATTTCTGATGATTCGATCACGTAGGGAAACTCCAAACATAGCCCTCTCCATTACCCTTTCGGTGACTAGCCTTCTAATGAGGCCCATTGTGAGCGACCACGTTTCAGTGCCAGAGATCAGCACTGGTCAAAGAATTTCGTCTTGAGACACTGCGGTATGAGGGACGAGAAGATATATTAGCGTAGCGTAGCTTTCCGAAAGCTGCCTGAGCCCAGTTGGATTCGATGATTGACCTCTTTCTCGAAGTTGGACTTACCTACCTGGACAGTTTGTCCTAGGTAAATATACTAGTCAACGTTTTGGTGTTCTCATGGCGTATTGCTCTCGACGGAATCCAACAGCTTCTGGAGGGCCTTAAGAGCGGGTTTTCCGCCGGCCTTTAGGAGATTGGCCGCTCCTTATTGATTTTGAGCTGCTTCAGAGCCATCCTAATCTCGTATAAGCTGACGTCCGGGATGTCTTCGATGTAGTGTCGGGTCAATCTAGCTTATGGATCGTTTGCCAGATTTGTAACGGTGTTACTGTTTGACGTGTATAACTGTCCATAAAAACTCTCGATCTCTCTCAACAGCTCAGGTTCGAGCTGAAAGCGGTCGGGGTTTTGGACTTGGATCGATGCTGGGCGGAGAGTAGACTTCATCAATCGACTTTTCAGCTTGATATTTTAAGTTCAATGTGACTCTTACCATGCGGTGATCTCATCATCATCATCATCATCACTTCCGGTTTTCACCGCGTAGATCACAGAGACATCATTGAATACCTGCTTGCTTCTTCGTCAACATTCTAATTTTTTGTTGCACCATCAGGGGTCCGCCAGGTCCATTTTCGGAAGAAGGAGTTCATCATAAAGAGGCCTTCCTTCTCCATAAAACTGGCCAGAAGGTGACCCCGGTGGTTCCGACGCGACGCCTAACTCCAAATTGCCGCACTCGCAGCTCATCACCGTCTCACATAGCCTAGTTTCGCGTTGACGTCCCCATGACAACGATGAAGTGTGTTTTAGAGCCATGCATGGCTCTGAAAATATCCTCATGGTAGGGGGGAGCCCAGAGGGTTTTTGAGCAAGTATACGCAGGGCGAAAAGTTGATAGCTAAGTGCGGCATAACGAGAGAACACCGAAAATACATTTGAACAGTTTCATATAGGAGCCCCATCGTCAGGAGTCAACTTTCAGATTTCGAAATGGGGCCAAAAATAAAGTGATCTTCAGAGCCTTTGATTTTGGTATGATCGTGTGCGGCTTAACCCATAATGTAAGTCATTAATATGCAAATGTGATGAAAAAATTGTGGGGTTTTAATCTGACGAGTTTGAAAACTCCGATTGGTGCAATTTTTAAAAGGGTATTCAGGGTGAATAAAAGTTATTCTGTGCAATAGTGTAGCGGTGTAGCCTATCCTGATAGTGAATATATATCTGACGGATTGATGGAGCCTTTTGGCGAATATAACGAAATTTCATTGGTTTAGGAAAGTACCCAAAAGTGGTCATAATTTTACATTTATCTTCAAATCAACGAATCGAATAGCTTTGATTGCTATTTTAATATCAAAACTTGAAAGTAATTATTAACCGATCTGACCCTGAATCATTCCCCGCGCTTACCCAAATTAAAAGTTAAGTTGCAAATTTAGAACACCGTCCGAGTACACCATATTATACAGAGTTGATTTAAATTTTGTTCAACGACGTCAGTTGACGTAGAGAAGTCGTTTTCGGCGTACAAATTAATACTGGGTGACAAACGTCACTTTGCTGAAAAATTGTTATAATATTGAGTTTTACGGTATTGTAACAAAAACAATGTATCATTTAATCAAAATATATAAAAATCAAAATGGTTTTTTTATTTTGCATTGTGTATATTTCGGCCTTTGTGAAGAGTTTTAGTGCATATTTCGGCCTTTTTTAGTGCATGCATATTTTGGCACTTTATTAGTGCGTATAATCCGATGTCTACTGATAACATTCTTGTTTAGCTTGGACTCAGAGCGACAGATGGTGCTGGCGACTCGCAGTCACGTGGTAAAAAATGAAATGTTGAAGGAAGAGGAGGTGGAAAGCCGAGAGGCGTACGAACATCTGTTGAGGCAGCACCTCATTGAGGAGAAGAACCAGAGAGCGCGCCGGTAATGTTTAGAGCTTTTTTTCATAGTAAACTTTAATGCGTCAGAGGATTTTAGGACTGTTGTATCCATTTTTAAATTACTTTACTGTTTTCCAAGACAAGGAACCACCCAAAGAACTTACCCTCGGAGCAAATAAAAAACCAAGACATAACGCTGTCAAGTCAACAGTGACGTGAGGCCGGTGTCGTAAACATGTGTTAACTTAGTAAGGTGTAGTTTGATTGTAAATGTGTGCGTGTGAGCGTGTATGCACAGAGCGGAGGTGTAGTTTTGGTATGCTTCACTGTATTGTTCACAGTGCTATGTATTCGTTTTTTCTTGGTCTGAGTACTTACCATGAATCACGACGATTGTCACATAGTGAAAATGTTAGGTAGGCAATTAATTTCATACTTTTTTTTATCACAAAAGGTTCAAAGTAGAGACGCAGCTGTTGTCGTGGCTGCAGAAGTACGACAACGAGATGAGTGACAAGCAGACGGAACTGGACGAGTTTACGGAGAAGTATGAAGTTGAAGTGGAAAAGTGCGAGAAATTGGAAGTAACGTATCAGCGTATTATGTACATTGAAAAAAAAAAAAAAGTTATTTTGTTTCCGTAATAATGATAGGTCTCTTGTCCTTTTACATGGAAAGTTTGCCTAGATCCTTCACCTTTATTGTGTGCTATTCATCCCACAGCGACATAAAAAAAAAGTCAAAAGTATTCAATTCTATGCACCTCACGGTAAATTTGTTTTCTGGATTTAATCTAATAGAAAATGGTGCCGATTCTCTTGTCGAAAATGCTCTAAACTGGACAAAAAATCACTAAAAGGACATCATTCATTTCGTACCCAAAAACTAAACTGCCATAAAAAAAAAACTATTTTCTTATGGGAAATAACATCTTGATTTTTTTTTTATACTACAACGAAAGTCTACAATCAACTATTTGCTGCTATTTGAGTTTGAAAGTACCAAAAATCATATTTTGGCCAACAATATTTTGCGTTTAATGACGCAAACATTTATTGACCATGGTGAAAATGGACATGAGCATTGAGCGTAAGGTATAATAAGGTATTATAAGTATTCAAAAAAATACGAGAAAAGGATTGAGGGAAATGTTCTTATTATACACTATCAGGTAGCTAGGCCGGTGGATTTTGATTCCGTCATACTTGAGGTTAAAACGCTACAGGCAGACCCAGGCGGGCAGAAGACAGGTGTGCTGATACTCTTTTTTTAAAAAGGGTGACAATATGCGTCATCCACTGTTTTCACAAACCGTCTCGCGCACAGGTTTGACGACTTCCAGCCTCCCGAATAAGCTGGATTCCGTAAAGGCTTTACCAACGTAGACCACATAGATACGCTGCGACAGGTTATACAAAAGATCGAAGAGTATGACCTGCCTCTCTGCTTAGCATTTGTGGACTACGAGAAAGCTTTCGATTCGATCAAGACTTGGGCCGTACTGCAGTCTCTTCAACGGTGCCAGATTCACTATTGGTAAATCGAGGTGCTACACTAACACCGCTACAATTACGGTCCAGTTCCAGAACCTCGAAACCTATCCTTCTGCAGCGAGCTAAGGTGAGACAGAGAGACCTTATCTCTCCGAAACTGTTCACCGCTGCATTGGAGGATGTCTTCAAGGTTCTGGACTGGAAAGGGGCAGGCATCAAATTCAATGGCAACAACGTCACTTACCTTCGGTTTTCCGACAATATAGTAGTCATGGCTGAGACTATTTTAGCTCAGTTCAGCTCTCTACAATGCTCGATGACCTCAGTAGAGCTTCCGAAAGAGAAGGTCTTAAAATGAACATGGACAAAACTAAGTTTATGTCAAATGTCCATGTAACACCCACCCTCATGAAGATCGGAGACACTATACTTGAAGTTGTGGACGAATACGTTTACCCAGGACAAACTGTCCAGTTAGGTAGGTTCAGCTTCGAGAAAGAGGTCAATCGTCGAATCCAACTCGGCTGGGCAGTGTTGGGGAAGCTACTCAATATCTTCTCGTCTTACATACTGCAGCCGTGACCAGTGCGTATTGCCAGTTATAAATGGACCTGAAACGTGGTCACTCACAATGGGCCTCATTAGAAGGGTTGCCCAAAGGGCAATTGAAAGGGCTATGCTTGAAGTTTCCTCACGTGATCGAATCAGAAATGAAGAGATCGGCAGGAAAACCAAAGCAACCGACATAACTCGATTGAATTGCCTAACTTGCAGTGGGCAGTGAACATTGCTCGCAGAACAGACGGCCCATGGGGTCGACAGATTCTGGAGTGGCAACCGCCTACCGGAAGACGAAGCGTTGGAACGCTTCCTACAAGGTGGAGGTTCTTGCGGTCTTTACCAAGCCGATGACTTTGTGAAGACCGCAGGAATCCACTGGATGTGAGAATCACAGAACAGGTCAAAGTGGCGATGTTTGGGCATAGGCCCAAACATCGCATCATTTCATCGTCATCATTTCAGCCGGAAGACTTCCACGGCTGAACATAGGTTCAGCTAGGTTGTTTCTCGTTTTAAACATTAATGTAATACTGGAAACATTTTAAATCAAAATATGATTTTTAGTATTTTCGAACTTAAATAGTAGCGGAAGGGTTAATTATATACTCTCATTGTAATAGTAAAAAATGTTGATGGTGTTATTTCCCATAAGAAAACCCTTTTTGTTCTGGCCAGCACTTTAGTTTTTGGGTACAAAATGTTCGACACTTGAATGATTTCCTTTAGTTTATTCCTGTCAAACGACGATTTCCCATTAGAAATAGACTAAAGTGACACAACTTAACTATATTTTAGTTTGACAGCACTAAGATAGTACTGAGTTTTTAATTTAGTGAAAATGGCAATTTTGCTATTCAGAATTTGAAGTTTTTCACCAAAAATTTTGATTGTAAATAACCAAACCAGACTAAACCTGACAAAATCGCGATTAAAAAGGTGTGAGATAAAATACGTTGTCATGAACTAAAATTTACACCTACTTCACATGCAAAAACAGTACTGTATTTATTTTTTCTTTTACTTATATCTCGAAAATGGTGCATCCTATCGCAAAAATAATGAAAATTTCGACCCCCTTTACCTTTACCATAAACCCCTAAAATTCAACATGTAGGTAATATTTTCCATACAAAAAATGAAAAATTCCATATAAAACACGTCGAGACTACAAACCATGCGCGTCACCGGCTCTAAAAAAAAAGATGGATTAGGGCAGACCACGGGTACCACGTAGATTCGCGATTGTCAAATTCGATTTTAGTTGTGTCAAAATTATTTTTAAATTTAGAGATTTGTTTTTGCAAAATAGCTTTAAAATTCTCATAGCAGAAAGTAAGGAATTTTAGTGATAGTTTAGTTCGGTGTACAAGAGAATTGGAACCATTATCTACATAACTATACGTATAGTTAAATAGTTGTATGCCTTGAATATTACGTGGAGATGAAAATGTCAAGCAAATAATATACCGAACAGGTAAAGATAGCGGAACAAGACATCGAGTACATCCCGCTGATGGCAGAGCGAGAAGCAGAATACCACCAGGAGATGACGGAAAAGATGAAAAAGTTTATGGCGGAGCACGCCGCGAGGGTCATACAGACCGCCTGGAGAGAAGTGCTGTCCAATCGCGCAGAGAAGAAGAAGGTATGAAATACTTGGGCTAACTAATAATGAACTAAGTTCTTATAATTCAATTCAAAATATTTTATTTCACATAAACCTACATGGGCACTTATGAAACGCCCCATAAGGCCCACTTGCACCACAAATTACTAAATCATTTAGCGCTAAACGGATTTAAAACATCTTTTCTGTCAATCGGTTAAAGATGACAGAGACAGAATGATGTTTTAAATGGGTTCCGGGATACTTGAAATCGAATGACGAAAGATCGAATCATACTTGCTCGAAAACGTTAACTCGATAGTACTTGAAATCGAAAAATTATGAGCGCGACAGTTCACTACCTCGATGCATCAAAATCTCGAATAACTTTAAGCTCGAATGATCGGCAGCGCGAAGCCCATTATCTTGAAACATCATTTCTCGAATGACCATCTAATCGATTTACAGAATAGTTTTAAGGATTTTTATTGGAGTACAATTTATTGAAACAATAAACGCGTAGAAATATAAATCAACTATAAAATCATAAAAAATAATTATGGTAATAAAATAACATTACAACTTCATAGTTATTTTACCAAATAGGTAGTAATTAGGTACACCTATCTTTGCCATAATTGCCAATTTTTTTTTTTTATTGTAATAAAATAACGTTACAAATTCTTAAGCCCACTTGCTTAGTGGGCTTAAGAATCACCAAGTCGGAGTGACATAACTTTCATAATTATGTCTCCGCTCTCTTTGATTATGAGAAATGCTTGAAGCGATACATGTTTTTGATGATTTTTATCTTTTTTGATCACGCAGCTAAAAGGAAAGGGGAAAAAAGGAAAAAAGAAAGGTTAATAAAGATATTATCGGGAATATTATTTTATTTTGATCCTCGACCCTTTCCTAACACCAACCTTACTTAACCAAAAAATCCTATTCCTATAATAATCATATAATAATCCTACAAGGATTTTCTGGTTATGTTGAAGGAGTGGGGTTTGTACCTCACTCCTTCATTTGAATTCTTTAGCGAGATATATTTTTATCTTTACCTTCGGTAAAGAATTTTAAATCCTGATTCCTATTCCATTCTTACAGTTGAGAAAATTATTGAAGAAAATCCAAGCTGCTGCAGTTCCGACAAATCTAGTAAAGGGGAAAAAGAAATAACTGTTAAACGAATGGGTAGGTCCCTAGAATTAATCAAATTGTCGTTCAGTACTGAAATTGTATTTTTTTTTATTGCTTTAACTTTATTAATTCTTTGAGGAAAATAAAACGATCTATCAGAATCAGAAAGCAAGATATACATTTTATTTACTTAAATAAAAGGTTCTGCTTCAATTTACTCGTAGGGCTACAACTTAATTTTACAAAAATTTATATAAAGAGATTGTATAATATATATAAATTTGTGTTTATGACAAGTCTATAAACGTATTCGAGGTCGCCCCCGTACCTGACATTCAAGTATTCCAGGTAATATATCATCCACATATAAAGGCATTTTTTTAACATTCATTTTTAATATCTACATGCATAATGAACTGCGTAGCTTTATTTACTATTATTAACTATTTATTTATCATAAGTTTAGGTATTATCCTAACAAGTTTATTAGAGTATAGACATCGATAAAAAGTCACGTAAAGTTTAAGGAAACCATACAGAGTATCGACATGGAATTGATAAAACGCCTTCTTTAGATCAATTTACATAACCAATATACGAAATGCTTTAAATATTGTTTTATTAGTTTTCCAAGCGCTTTTATATGAGGGTAGATTATATAATGCTGCTCAGTTTTATAAGTTATTCTAATCATCAGATCATAATTTCTCTTCGTCATCGAGTATCTTCAGATGTCTTATGGCTCTAACATCAATCAGTGTGTCGGATGAACTCTTGGTTGTTGGGACGAAGGATAAAGCACGACGTGCTCTCTCGCCATTGCGGAGTACTGGGTTCAGGTCCTGAGAACAAACAATATTGAACCCTTATTGTCTTTCTGCGCCGAAAAATAAAGATAGCTAATGTGGCTCAAAAGGCTGCCCGACTTGAGCAGGACACGTCTGCCACAATGAACTGGGCACAAATATCACAAAACTGGCGCCGGTCGCTATTAGGGTCGATAGAAAATCCTGAAATTCACGAAGGAGAGAAGAGAACTGGAAAGAGTAGTGTGGTGGCCTTGGTCCAGGAGTGGGAAAGATGGTTCAGCAAAAAAAAATCTTTCATGTCAAAATTGGTGACAGAAAATATTTAGTGCATTTAAACAGGTTTGGAATTCTTTTGCATCTATCTTAAAAGAGTTACTTACTCTCAGCTGTACCTGCAACGCGTGCGCCGTGTGTTCAGTTTTAAAGATTTTATGTTGAGCTGCTTTCAGTTCAGCATCCAGTCGCTGTTTCTCTTCTTCTAGCTCCTTCAAGCGTTTTTCTGCATCTGCAAGTAGAAGCATTTATAATTTAAAAAACAGAATATCTGTATTACTTTTCTAGCTTTTTAAAATAAATTGCGATTGCCAACACGTCTTTCAAGAACTACATAGGCACTATTTGTTAAATATTTATACTTAATTACCTTTAAACTGCGTTTCCTTCTCAGCCTGCAGCATTTCAAACTGTTGACGTTTTAATCTTTCTTCCTCTAGCATTTTGTTTTGTTCTTCTTGTAGTCTTTCTAATTCTTCTCGCCTCTCCCATTCTTCTGCTAATACCCTGACAGGACAAAATATATCATTAGTTTTCGTTGCATTTTTTTCTCTAGAAAATAATGATTCAAATAGGTTTACATTTTACCTAGCTTGTAAAGCTCTAACAATTTCTTCGTCTCTTTTAGCTTGTGTTTCTTCTTGTAATAGTTTTTCAAGTTCTACTTGTGCGTGTTTCAATTCTTCTAGCTTTTTGTTGTCTTGCTGTGCTAATTCCACTAATTCCTGAAATAAAGTATTATTGTCCTTATTAGGGATATTCTTATTAGGGATATTCTGTAAGTCCTAAAAGAGTGATGTCTCTTTTAGTCAAGTAAGACTTAAAGAGGCCTCATATAACATTGAACAGCATCTAAATCAATTCCTTTAGTGTTCCTCATTCTGAAGCTTCGTATAGAGGATTTTCCTCCTGTCCTATTGTGTTTTGTTGTTGGTTTTTACTTATGTTAACAATGTAAGAGTGTCCAGTCTTTTGTACCTTCATATAGGAGACCTTTTCTTCATATCTCTTCAGTCAGTGCGCACGGAAGAATAAGAATGGCTAGTAGGGACAGTAGTGTTGTGTACCTGTGCCTGTGCCTCAGCGGCGAGACGTGCCTTGACCTCGTGCTGCAGCCGTGCTCTGGTCTCCCGAACTTCGCGCTCACGCCTGGCACCTGCACCGCGTCTCACAGCCCTTGCGCGCCTCTGGTAACCTTCCACTCCACCAGATACAGCTGCTGCTTGCCGGAGAGCTGATATCCATTGTAGACGACTCCTATGAGGAAATAAAACAAAATAAGCTGATTATGGACTCGTAAAGTTTTTAAGGTACACACATAACAACATCACGCTTGTACTCCTCAAAGGGTTATGCAGAGGGCTAAGTACACTTCTGAGTATCTTTTTAAGAAACATGGTTTCTAACTTTAAGAACTATACATATCAGAACAGAAAAATTATGATTGTCCAACGTTTAATACCATCGAGAAGAGAAACTCATCAGACCCGAAACAGAAAACGTAAAAGGCAAGCATTCTAGATTATTTTTCCTCGTCACTGATTACTCTGGGGTAAAAAATAAAAAAAAAAAACAAAAAACCGGTCTGCAAAAACGCATAACTGAAAAGAGAAAAACAAGAATTATAATCTATAGAATTTTGGTATCGCAGGCCACAAACCTTTTTTTTTTTAAATAATTTTGTTTATTTCAAGCTTTTTAGTTTCATTAATATATATATGTAAATATATTTAGAATTTATTCATAACTAGCTTTTTATTTGATATATTGTTGTATTTAAAAAAAAAAAAAACTTCCCCGCCTTTTTTTTGTATTTGCAGATGCAATTTAAATATATATTTTGCCGCCGGCATAGTGTGTAAGGATTATATACGGCATTATCGGATTATTACTATAAGGCATTAAGTCCGCCTTTGTACTTTATTGTGTGCGAGAAATTTAAATAAATAAATAAATATTGTATCGTCTATGTCCCATCCCACAATCAAGACGAATCTAACGACACGTCATATGCTAAAATCCATCAAGCCGTTTAGGCTACAGAGCGTGCTGAAGAAATATACATACATACACGCATACATAGAAACATACATACATACATACTCTCGAAAAACACCTACTTCTGGGGCAGTCGGGTAAAAATATAACGTACAGCTACACTTACTTGTGGTCCTGAGTGCCGAATTCAAACGTCCTATCCGGTGTGATGAGCTGGAACCTCTGTATCTTGCCCTCCCCGATTGCTGCCTCAACCGAACAGTACTCATCGATGACAACCCGGCCACACTGTTCCTTCTGAGAGGAACTCTTGTAGTAGGTGAGGGCACACGGCTGGAGGACGCACCAGTACTCTCGCATGGTTGGGAGGAGGTAGCCGCGTTTGAATAGGTAGCCCTGAAAAGAGAATAGGATGTTTGCAGAATAATCTCCGGAAAATCACAAAAATATGTTCTATGAAGTTCGATAACGTTTTCAAATAACACATTTAAGCCCGCGTCACAGGACAGTAAAATTTTTAAGATTTAATTTCTGGAGTTGGCAAAAATCTATTATTAAGTGACCTAAAATATGATAGAAGACGGTTGTTTTTAAATAGTTAAATTCATAGTGGTTATCTAATATGTTTACCTTCTTAATAATATCCTCAATGAAGACATCGTATATCTCATCGACAGCTTCGACCAGAGCCTCTGAATGTAGCTGCTGGTCTCCGCAATATTTAGCTTCAAGCACGGCGAGGAATGCGGCCCACTTGAAGTGGCCTATGGAGGAGCCTAAGGCTTCCCAGTCAGCTGTGTCCCAGCGGAGGCCGAGGCAGTGGACTAATTGTTCTGCTACTATACCCGCTTCTGAGGGTTGGAGTACCACCTGAAGGAATGATGAAGTAGTCGATTTTATTAGCTGCAAAGTTAAGTAGAGAACGAGGTATGAGTGGTAGGATGCAAGTTATCATGATGTCCCTACATGAAGAATAGGGCAGCCCATTTGAGTCATATTGACATCCGCAAATCTGCGCCTTTATCCGTACGGATAAATGATAAAGGAGAAACCCGGTTCTGGGTCTAACCGTTACACGAATCAGATATGTACCAAAAACATAGCCTATTTTGCTTAATTAACCCATTTAAATCTTACCCATATTAACAATTGGCCATTGTTAATATGGGTAAGATTTAAATGGGTGTAGAAAATAAGTAGATTTCTATTTAATTTTTTTAAACCACCTTTGTTAACCGTTTTCTAGTAGGCGGCTATGCCTACTAAATACAACGCATTTATCCATCAAATTGTAGTTTATTTTGGAATATGAAAACTCAAAATTTCACGGATTAATTTTAAACAAATATGTTATGAAGGAATTTCAAGTTTCAAAATACACACTCGACAAACAGTCTGAAAACGAGTGAAAGTGTAAAGTAAAGTTACGCAAGTAGTGTTCGTAAATGGCAAGCGTTATGAAACTTATTATTGCAAAATTGAAATCTACACACGAACGTGTTATGTTATGATATTAATGGTGAGAAATTAATTTTCCTTTTAAATCTAGACTCGGAAGCCATAGGCACTTAAGTCAATCTAAAAAGATTTTGACTTAAGTGCATAGGCTTCCTAGTGTAGAAATTATATCCTGAATATTTATGACTAAGTCGTGTTCAAGGAGCTGATGATGCAAACGATGTACCTATGTTTTTAGACATAAAAGAAGTGGTATGGAATAAATTCATAGAGTTCGTAATGAGCTTACCTACTTGGCGTAGATAAGCTCTTATGAACCCTTGAATTTAAGTACTAATATTATGCAGAGTCTGAACTTCGTACATAAAGTTGAGAGAGCTTAACTACGAGCTCACGTAGGCGAACTAGTCTGTGATGAATGTGATCTATAAATTAGCGAAGCTTGACTTACTAATTAGCACACTGAGTGCAGAGTAAGCTTACTATCTTAAACGGACTGGCGTTTGCATACCATATTCTACTCTCTGTTTGACCCGCTCAAGAGTAGAGTTTAAAAAAAAACCCTTTTTATTGCATCTACACCCGCTCCCAATTCCATTCCATGTTTCTATTCGGTAGTTCCTTGCCTAAATCAAATTATTTCAATTAAACCATTTATAGCTTCGATCAATAATGCACGGCTCTTTTGAATTGTCAAAGAGTCGGTCAGTTAGTTAGAAAGTTGAAGCTAGTTGCCCATTCCAAAAAGTAGAAATCTATGGAGCAGAACGGGCAAGAAACTCCAAGGACACTCTTTTAAATGAATAATGTACCCAGAATTTTGTAGTACCTGGCCGGTTTTTTTTACATTGTTCAGGTGCGTGTCGGACCACGCACAATGAAGGGTTCCGTAGTTGGGTTGAATTTAACCCAACAAAAACAAACTTAACTCTGCAGTTGAAAAACATGGTCTCCCAAACATCGATATACCTTACGGTCAAATCTTTAACTGAAAATGTAAGTTTCGTATCGCAAAAAAAAAAGTGAGAAATCTACAAATTCTCGATTTTAGGACTTTTGCCTGTATTTGTACTGTCAGACCTTGCTTCTTGCCAAATTTCATTATTCTAGGTCAACGGGAAGTACCCTGTAGTTTTTGATTTACTGTATTTGATTAAAATTTGATTGATTGATTTATTTTAAAAAAAAATACGGCTATTTATGCGACATATATTTTGAAACTCGCTAAGTTTCAAAATATATGTCGCATAAATGGCCGTATTTTTTTTTTGCGTCGAGCTTGATTTTTTTAGAGGTCGTAGACCTACGTATTTCATATTAATTTCAACTTGATACATAGACGCGTGCCTGAGAAAAAGGGTCTTGACATATTGACAGACAGACAGACAGACAAACAGACGGGCAACGAAATTATCCTATAAGGATTCCGTTTTTTCCTTAGAGGTACGGAACCCTAAAAAGAAAATAAACAAACAATTTAAAATGATTGCGTAATTCATAATGTTTTTTACGATTGTATCGAAGAACTTTTTGTTGCTAAAACATTACGTACCCTCCACAAATACAGTTATGCCATATATAAATGTCACTACTGATTTTAAGAGATAGCCTTCGTGATTCTAATTAGCGCTTAAGTGCTGGATTATAAATTGACAAAATACTGTCGCATTTATATAACAGCGTGCGTAGGAGGCGACCCACACGTAATTCTAATTTTAGCCTCTAAGAGTGAAAGTTTGCCTGCTGGGGTCGCGGGCCTGCTGGGGTCGCGGGTTTGTCTGAAAGGGATATCGCGGCCCCAGCACATAGGCAACGGAAGGAACACGGGTGGGTTTTAGTCAGTAAAAGTCTGACACTCCCTCTCGCTCTGCCCAGAGCGGGAAGAGTCATTTGATGATTTCCCACCCAAAAAAAAAAAAACAAAAAAAAAAAGAAAAAAAAAAAAAAGGGAGTGCAAGTTTGTGAATTAGAGTCCTGACGAGGAATCATTTATAACATCCGTAATATTGATTGTATATTCGTATTTAGGATCATACAATGGTACACAAGTACGCAAAAAAAGTATTTGAAGTTCGAAAATACGATTCGGAAATACGGCGTGATGTATTGAATCACAATATTACTGTAGGACTATTCTAGTTTTAGGATTATTGTGTAGTTACAATAATCTAAGCACAGTTAATCCAAAAGCTAACTTCGTTAATCGTTAAAAGTCAAAGTCATTTATTTGCTCTAAATGCGGTTACAAAGGTGTTCGTTAATAAAAAAGTTAACTTCATTAATCATTAACTTGTTTGTTGACAACATGTCAACAAACAACCAATGTTACGGACTAAAGTTAACGGAAGTTAACAAGAGCGTTAACATTTTTTTTAAAGTTACCCGTTAAGCATTTTGTTAACTTCGTTAATTAACGATTAAAGGATTAACGAGTTAATGCCCACCTAAGAATCTAAGTTGACCTCATCCACGTCCACAGTCCACAATCAACATCTCTACACCTTGACTTAATCGCCCACTACTGGGCATAGTGGGCATAGGACTCTCTCTACTTATACTTTATTTAGTTATAAGTATACAAATTATGTATTAGGTATGTTGAGACTGTTTTGTACTCGCCGTCACTTGTCCCTACGTAAAGGTTCATTAGAAAACCAGCGTCAGACAGCATCTGTCTGGCATTAATGCTGAAATGAACCTTTTTGGCGCAGCCGTGAGGCACACACTACTCGTATTATTGTTAAATATTATTGTCACTTTTTTATTTTGTATTTTGTGTTTCACGAACTGTGTCCAAATAAACATTTTTCTTCCTTTCTTTCTTTCTTTCTTTCTTTACTTGTGTGTGGCAGTCCTTAGTCGGCAATAATATTATAAATGCCATTCCTAAATATTTCCTAAATATAAGTAAAAACTAGCCTAAACAACGGGTTACTTCATCTACAGTTACGCTTGATATCACATTGATGAACCCATTAAAGCACATAGCAATGATTAACCCAAGATATCAGTGCGTATACGGCTTTAATTAGAACTCAGTTAACATCTGCACATGAGACGAGAAAATGAGAGTAATATTAATAAGTACACAATACAAGAAGCGTGAATGACCTATTTGTGATACAATATACAATGGCTTTATGGCAGCAGCACATTGGTATAAGCGATGGCGAATTTTTTATACCTTGAACTACGAATTCGCATCTCAAACCTAAAATGGTGCTTGATCATTTTATTGTCGTCATAATTGTCAAGTAATTTACATATTTATTCCGGTATCTTCACAGTCCTAACTAATAATGTATAAATTCGAAAGTGAGTTTGTTCGTTTGTTTGTTACGCTTAAATAAATGGATTTGGATTAAATTTAGGCTAGGACCTAGGATACTTTTTATCTCGATAGTACGTTCCTGTGGAATTATTTCCGATCTCCACGCGAGCGAAGCCGCGGGCAAAAGCTCAGTACTTCATAATAAGGATTTTTAATGAGTCAAGTCGCTATCCGCTGATAATATGCCAACATCCTTTAGTATCGAAGATAAAATACTGTACTGAAACATGTGGTCAACACATGAATGATATTTTATGATGGGTGAAATTAAAATGTGTTGATAAGAACGAAGTCCTTGTACCTTTATAAATAACTTTTATTTCAAGATTAATATAAATTACGGTTTAACTTTCGATCGAATTGAATCAAATAGCGCCCTTATATTAATTATTAGGTAATATTTTTTGACAGTGCATGGTCAACTTGTGTGCAGGACTGCAGGTAGGTAGGTACTTAAGTGTTGCTTGACTTTGCTTTCTCTACGTAATAAAACTGTGTCAAAATTTTATTACGCGTATTAAAATTTGATTGCACCTCTGTTCATAATTTAGTACCTTTAAGCAAAGTTCATGAACCTTTTATAAATACGCTACAGGCTACGGTGAAAGGGAATAGTAGGTATGACTTCCGGATTCCACTAACTCTTTACCAAAACTTTTCCGTCTGAACTCTTTTGTAGTCTGAGTAGGCATACAGAAATACCATTTTAAAAACTTGCATGAGTCACGGCTGACATTCAACAATCAAACTTTGCTACTTAGTATATCCTATCCGTCTTCCATGCCTAGGAAAAATATACACTAGAAATATCGTTGATCCATCTATAAACTACAAACTAAATTTACTTGTATGCTCACAATAATCGCTTGACCTTATAATGTAATGCGAAGACACTGCCACCCAAGATACAGGATTTTCCTAGTTTGAGCGGCAGGGTAGAAACTCTTATTGGATACTTAATTACTTATTGTCAAAGTTTGTTTATTGTGAATAAAAAAAAAAAAAAAAAATTACTACCTGATGTAAAAGCCACTCACCACATAATGTTTGGAGTCATCAGCATCTTGCACCAGGTCCCCCAGCAGGCAGAAGATCCTGAAGAGTTTGAACACGGAGTCATCGCCGAACAATCCCGGGTCACGTCCGAGTAGACTCTTGCGGCAGACCAACCAGCACACCTAGGTAATAGAATATAAAAGTATAAAAATATATATATATATACATATATAATATAGAATAATGGGTACAAAATCTGCTTGACTGTCTTATTTAGAAGAACAGGCCAGTAATATCAGTGCTGAACTGGCCTATTTGGCGCAGCCGTTTCTGCAGCAGCATTCCTGCTAATTTCTTACAACGCATTTTGTGTTTCACAGAATAATCATGTTGTGTGCCTTTTACTCTATGCCAAATAAATTTATTACCCGACTACGGCGAACCAAAAAGGAGGGTTATGATTTTGACCGGTATGTATGTTCATCTGTTACCTCATAACTTCTAAAATACTGATTATAATTTGACAATGAGACATAAACATAAAGTCATAAAGTTTTTAAATTAAGCCATGTTGGGTATCAAATGAAAGAGCTTGACGAGCACATTTCAAAAATATATACAGGGTGTCCGGTAATTAATGGATAACCTTAAAATGGGTCATGGTAAAACTAATGGCCATTCAGAAAAAAACACAAAAAAAAATACAATTGGTACCAAAGATATGTTTTTTTTAATAATAATCGGTGTTTTTTGTTACCTTATTTTACATTTTTATACACCACGGCCACAGATTAAGGAATTCTTTATATTTTTTATTGTTACAGTAATTTACGTTAACTGAGTTGATAGATAGGCAATAAATAGTATGACTACTATTACACGGTTTTTTTTTTAAACAACTTGAATGTTTGTTCTGGGGAAAAATTTGTGAACAATATTCAATTTGACAAAGTTTAAGCATCCGTAACTTAAAAAAAAAGTATTTATTTGTATTTTTTTTTATTTATACGTCGTCATTATGTTAGATGTTACACATCATCGTAAGGCTCACTCGATTTTTTTTTTCCCTTTCACAATGCATAGTAAAACGTTGTATGATACACGTGCGTAAGATGATTTTCGACTCGTGTCGACTTATACACTCGCTCGCTACGCTCGCTCGTGAATAAAATGCCACTCATCGGAAATCACCTACCTTCCGCACTTATAGTATATATAACTATTTTATTTGCCTTTTTTGTCTTAGTTTGGTTTTGGTCTTTATAACTTTTTTTTTTCATTCTTTTTTCTTTCTTTCTATACAAGAAGGAGCTGCATTGATCGCTATATTAAATACGCTAGCTCATTGTGTGTTGCTCATTTATTTTAGTTATGCGTCCAGATACTCCAGTTTTTCAAGTAAGTCCCATACTAATCACATCACTGGTCATGCTAACTTTGGTCTATAAACTATAAGACCACCCTGACATCATTATAAAGGTTGAGAAATTATAATGGGTGTGTATGTTAGCAGTTACATACGTGACCTTTTACACGCTGGCAAGAATTATGACAAAGCAAGGAAAACTGTGTTGATGTCCAAACGAAGACATCGTGACATAGAAAGAAAAAAAAAAATATTTATGAAACAGCCCCAGTAAGTAATTAATAATACTTGTGTTGGTGTTGTCTCGCTCCTTCCCTTAATTGATAGTTAACAATATTGATACTGTATAAAATTAAAATTAAAAGTATGTAATGATTTTAAGAACAAAGCGAAACAATTACTTATAAAGCAATTAGCAGCTCTATGTAGTGTTATTGTAGTATGTATGACTATAGTAGTGTGTGAGTGGTTTGTGTGTGTGTTTGTGTGGTTTGTGTGTGTGTTTGTGTGAGTTACGTGTTTGCTGATAGTGTCATTATGATCGAAGTTGAAAAATATCACTAAGTACAACAACATAGAGCAAATTCTCACTGCTGAACAGAATTGCGCTAATTAAATATAAAACCCATAAACTAAATATTTTTCCGGGCACTCATTAATATTTTAGCGGTTTTCATTTCACACATGACAAATTCAGTGGCCTACGGACTCCTGTACATGTGAGGGGCTTGTGGCTAGGTAATAACAGCCGCACGGGTCGATCGTTTAGGTAAAGCTACGCTTGCCGCGGCTAGTCCGTGGATGGGACCATCTTAATACCAAGATCCCTCCGTGCCTCGGAAAGCACGTGAACCCGTTGGTCCCGGCAGTCATTCGTGGATCTTTGACAGTCATTACGAGTAGTCAGAAGCCCGAAAGTCTGACAACCAGTCTTACCTAGGGTATCGTATTACCCAGTAACTGGGTTGTGGACGTCAGATAGGCAGTAGCTCCATGTAAAATACTGGTATTCAGCTGCATCCGGTTAGACTGGAAGCCGACCCCAATATAGTTGGTAAAAGGCAGTGCAGATGATGACGGACTCATTTACATCACCATCAGGTGTAATGCATGTTTTTTCCCAGATTAGTCATCAAAGACAAATTAAAACAACTGCTTCTATTAATACTACCCAATTTCTCAATAGTTTTTAAACAAGTCGGTACATAGATACAGCACGTTCGATTATTTACTCGTGAGGCAGTAGATTGCATGTAATTACAAACCATGTGACAGGATTTGCCTCGTCTCGTCGACCTACTTGCACAGCTGCACAAAGAAGTTATTGTGCCAACTTGATTCAACATGGATTTTTGAATAAAGTTAAGATAGTGGCTGCTTTTGGCGAGGTGCCTGTAACCTATAAAAATGTATTGTTCGGACAAAACCATGTGGCTCCATGTGGCCCCATTAAGCGCAAAATTGGCAGAAGTAACTGGCGAAATGTGAATGAACCTACTATAAGTCCATCTCTGCCTAACCGTTCTGGGAATTCAGGCGTGATATGATGTATGTCATGCGTTGGTAGAAATGCAAAGCATAAAATACTGGCAAACATCCTTTACTTTCGGGAGGCTCATTGGTTGGATATTAATATGCCTTTGCTGTGCGTCCGTATGTCTGTCTGTCAGCTGGCTGTATCCCATGAACCGTAATAACCGTATTTTCACAGATTATGTATTTCTATTGCCGCTATAACAACAAATAATAAAATAAACAAATTAAAGGGGGTCCCCATACATTAAACTTTTGATTTTGGAAAAAAGAAATGTTCTGTCTCTGGCATGTGGGTAAAAAAGTGTGGTAAAAAAGCTATTGTATTGTGGCGAACTTGGTAAAAGCCAGCTAACGGAACATCTAGAGATTAGATCAAAACAATTAAGTCCTCCAGAAAGTTCTGAGTTATAGGAAATCACCCCATAAATAATCAACATAAATTTTTACGAGAGCCGCGTCTGCTTTACGTGGACACACAGATAAACAGATTCATATTAGTTTTGTGGCTAGGGGAGCGACTATTAGGGAGGCAGTGGGTAGGGCCAGTGTTTTCTATGTCAACAGACAGACGTAGTACTGTATATCACAGTCCAGACAACTTTAGCGGAAATCAATACCGTGGTCGCGGTGCCGAGTCGGCAAAACGTAAGTACTCAAGTGTCTAGCACTTGAGTACCTACGTTTTGCCGACTGCATTTGTAATTGGAAAAGTTTAGCTGACTCTTGCCTGCCTGCTCTAGACATTTTGTTTTACTGAGAAAATAAGAGGATTTGTTTTATTTTTGGCTAAGTATTAATCTATCTATACTAATATTATAACGAGGTAGAATTTGTGATCTGAATTTTTTTCTTTTTCTTTGTTGAAAAAACTTTTTTTTTTTCAATGGGTAATTTTACCGGGTTAATAAACGGGGCGCGGGCGATTATCGTTTAGCTGGAGTCTACGCGTAAGTCATAACTTATGACTCCTGTTGGAAATTTGCCGATTTTGGACCGATTTTGAAAATTCTTTTTTTGTTTGAAAGAGTATGCTCCCGGATTGGTCCCATATCAATTTGATTAACTTTTCTTGGATAGTTTTTGAGTAAGCTTCAATAATACGTATTTTTCCCGCTTAGTATATGTATGTGGATGATATGCTGATAACTTCCTGTGACTGTTATTTACATAGCAGGTAGTGGTATTTGAATTTGTGTGGGGTAGGTACCACAAGTAAAAAGTGTAAAATAAAAACTTTTTACAAAAAAAAAAACAACCGACTTCCGAAAAAAACACTACAAAGTGAAAAATAACTTTAATTTCGGAAGTCGGTGGTCGGCGGTCGACTTCCGAAATTAAAGTTATTTTTCACTTTGTAGTGTTTTTTTTGGGAAGTCGGTTGTTTTTTTTTTGTAAAAGTTTTTGGTAATGTTATTGCAGTAAGTACCTATATGCCCCTTTCGGATCTGACAGGGTTTTTTTTTACATATTGTTTATGGGGAATTTCTTCTTTTTCTTCTTCGGAACTTCTGATCCAATTCCGAAAACTCTTTCACCAATGAGAAGCTACAGAATTACAGAGTGTCATAGGATATAATTATTTAATGTTAAAACAAGAATTATCACGCGGACAAAGTCGCGGAGAGAAGCTAGTTTTGAACAAGTGGAATTTCCAGTAATACAATACAAAAGTATTTTCCTCATTTCGGAAAGGTCATCCAAATTATTATGTTTATGTCTTTTAGGATTTCGAAAACACCGGTCTTAATTGAACAGATAAGTGATATCATCATGAATCATGATGTGTTCTGGTGGCTGATCCAAAGATTTCTTAGCACTAAAATATCCTACATTTGGTAATGAGTAGGTACCTACCTACTCATTACAAAATGTAGGATATTTTAGTGATGAATAAACGCAGAAAAAGTAAACAGATGTTATCCTGTTTTTAACCGACTTCACATGACTTCAGACTTTACATGAGACTTAAACATAACTGGCGAAATGTAATCTGCATTCGCAATTCATTTGCCAAACATATAAACAAACACAAGTTTTAGGAAAAACAACTGTAAAGCCTACAAATAAGGTTCAGTTTGCGCTACAACTTCATATATATATTTTTTTTTCAACTATACTAGTCGGTCTAAAATCAATTTTATTTACACTAGCATAAAGTTGATGTTTGTCTAAGTGAAAAACTCGTGTTTGTTTACATTTTTTGCAAATAAATTGCGCACGCAGATTAGGTGTACTATCCATTTGAACTGAACTTGACTTTAATTGAAAAATCCACCATAACATTCAATTGATTTTTAAAGGGGTGATAGACGTGCGAGCAAGTACGTACTTTAAAACCGCTGAGTAAGTTCGTCGGCGATCCAACAGGTTTGACATTTTGCTCGTAGCCTGCCTTGGTTCGTAGTTTCGTACGTCTGTAATCGCCGCGAGTCGCGAGCCGCCATTTTGTTTCGACATTTGTGTAGTTTTTGTTTAGTTTGGTCCTGAAAATTCGACAACATCGCAATACAGTGTAAGCAAGCTTCACGTGGGCGAGGCGAGTAAGTTCGCGAACTTAAAAACCGCGTACTTTAAGTTCGCACGTCTATCACCCACTTTAGGCTGTGCAACCAAGTAGAAATCCGCACTTGAGTTCACTATTCAAGAAGTTTTAGCAAGATTGTGGACAATATGTACATTGTAAATGAGATATTACAATGGACAACAATACATTAGCTAATTGGTTGTTATGAAACTGATTGTGTGACTATGTCTGTACAGTAGACTGCAGGTCAGTGGTAACACTTTGACCTTGAGCTGGTCTAACGTAGTACCGTTTCAATAGAATATGAGTCAGATTATACACACACACACACACACATAGACAGAGACAGAGAGTTTCTAATCTCGCATTTTAAGGATTTTTCTGGAGAGGATGGCCACGTGAGAAACTTGTGTTTTCCTTCGTCATCTTCTGTGCAAAATGCTAAGAAACTCAAATAATCCTAATTTATATAATATAAAAAATGCAAAAGTGAGGTTGTTTGTTACGCTTTCACGCTAAAACGGCGGCACGGATTTGGATGACATTTGGCATATGGGTAGACCATGGCCTGGGTTAGGACATAGGATGTTTTTCATCCCGATTCCCACGGGATCGAGACTTATGCGGGTGAATCCACGGGGCGCAGTCTCCTATAATGTTCTCTGTGCATACACGCTCACACGCACACATTTACAAATATTTAAAATCAAACTACACCTCACTAACTGCACAAATGTTTACGAAACCGGCCTCACGTCACTGCGCGTCTTTTTTTTTCATTTAGTCTGAGTTACTTACTAACACTGCAAGCTATAAGGTATTACTAACATTATCGATCTTTGTTGTCTGATAAATTATGATTTGAATTTGATTTTGATATACTGGTTTTTACCACTACCGTGCGCCCTATACTGTACCAAGCACTATTCCTTCTCAGGTACGTTTATTTTCAGTTTAATTATTTACATAAGTTAGCTAGTTTCGGATCATCTGACGTGAATATCCAGCAAACAAACAAGGCTGGTGTGTGTACTGTACCTACTAAATTATTATTTTCTGAAGCTAGACAAGTTAGAGGAAATTCTTGCGTTCATGAGTCATGATCCTTTATCATTGTTAGTCTTATATGACGTGGAACACATAATTAATTACTTTTACAAAGGATTTTCTACCACTAAAATCGTTACGTTTTCCTCATGATTAACCTTCCAAGAATTCGACCTTCTAACTGGTTTAGATACCTATTATGTATTTAATTATGAATTTAATAATTCATAACTTAAAGTTTCGAACAGTCATAACATAACAAAACCCATTATTTTTGTAGGTCATTCATGTGACAAAGTTTACAATTTATTCGGCTACTAGCTTCGACCCGTGACTTGGTCCGCGCGGGAGCGTTTATTCTGAAAGTGGGCAACGTCGAAAGTAGATGTCAAATATTTCACTGTTTTGATTAATTTGGCAATATTACTGTGTGGAAATAAAAAATATGGCTAGTTAGCGAACTAGAATATTGATTATGAAATGCAATTATTAATATCGTAATACCGAATGTTTAGTTTAAGATGTACCTAAAAAATCTATTTGGAAAGTTTCCAAATGCGTTTTTTGCACCTACGAGTAAAATGGGTACAACATCGAATTCAATGTTATAATTGCAATTCATTATTAATATTCTAGTTCGCTAGATAGCCACATTTCTTATTTCTATTCAGTCATATTGATAAATGATAAATAATCAAAACAGATAAATATTTTACTGTTATTTGCGACGTTGCCAACTTTTAGGATAAACCCTCTTAACGTAAAATATGTCATGAGTTCATGACACTCGACAATATTGTAGGTTCCCATTAGTGAAAAAAAATCCGGAGTCGGTTGAGTAGGTACTTCCGAAGATTACCTACCCCCTACATAAAAACTCAAAATTTTTACCTGTTTATAATATTTGTCTAAACTAATAATATAATAATAAATAATAAAATAATAATAATATATTAAAATATATATTCATATATTATATATATAAATATATAATAAATTAATAAAATATAATAAAATATAAATATATAAATAAAATAATAAAATTAAATAAATAAATATAATTAATTATAATATATATTGGTTTATAATATATTAATATATTATATTTTATTTATATTTTTTATTTTTTTTAATTTGTATTATTTAATATATTATTATTATTATTAATAAGACAAAGAGTTTTTTTTTTTTTGTATTTTTGTTTGTTACGCTGTCACGTTAAAATGGCAGAACGGATTTGGATGAAATTTGCCACATGGGTAGACCATGACCTAGGTTAGGACATAGGATACTTTTATTTCGATATTCCCACGGGGTCAAGACTTATGGGGTGAAACCGCGGGGTGCAGCTAATCTAGAATACAGGGTGGATATTTGAGACGGGGCAGTAAGGGCAGGTACGTTAACCTTTGTAGCTACAGGAAAACGGTCTAAGGAGATGTCCTTAACTTTTTCAGACATGTTCATTTGCATTCACAGATTTTGAAAAAAAATTACAGACAGCAAGAAAATGGGCAGCTTTCACAAAAAGCGTTTTTTGATGCCAATCGATCCTGTTTCTAAGGATCAAAAATCTCTATAGGACCAACTGAAGTTAGAGTATTAGAAAAATCAGAAATCACAAAAAAAAAAACATAAATTTCTTCTTAGAAAGTTCAACTTACCTTTTTTATGATGGACCGATTAGTCGAATTTAAATTTATTTGCTGTAAGAACAAGATAGGTTTTTGCTTGTGATTTCCAACGGTCTGAGAAGAAAATGACCTCAAATAATTTAGAACTTTCAGACTTGTATGGGAAACGTTAATAAAAGCTGTCCCCTACAAAAGTCAGAAATCGCAAAAAAACCTTTCTAAGGGAAAAGTTTTTTCAAAAGCAACAAACTATATAAATATTGTTTTGAAACCAAATAAAGTTTTTGTGAAAATTGCCAATTTTCTTGGAGACTACAGTTTTTTCAAAACCTGTTAATGGGGATCAAAATTTCCTGCCCCGTCTCGAAAATCCACCCTCTATGTAGGATAGACTATTAGGTACATACCTACAGTAGCAATCATTGTGTTTTAAACTAATTGTGTCTTTAGTCGCTAATGGTTCCATCGCACTTATTGACCTGCGCCTGAAGAAAGTCGGGCTCAGAATAGTGCCATGGGGCACAGTCACGCAATCCGACGAAGTAAGTAGTCGAAGTTCATTAGTGTCGATCAAAAGTTTAGTATCAATCCATTGGGGACCACTAATGAAGAGTGTTGGGACGTATTATAATGTATTTAATTTGCAATTGAGTAATTATCTATACGTATACATATTATAAATTAAAGTCGCACAGTTTCATGTCTGTCTGTGACCGCGATGTTCTTCTAAGCTACGGAACTGATTTTGATGCGGTTTTTACGAGTGGATTTATTCCGGAAGGTTTATAATTATGTAAATACATTAATATTTTACACATTTATAAATTTTATTATATTTTTTTATTTTTTTATTTTACATTTTTATTCGGGTGAGGAGCTCGTGGCTAAGTAACTACAGCCGCACTGGTCGATCCATCAGGTTAAGCTACGCTTGCCGGGGTTGGTCAGTGGATGGGTGACCATCTTTACATACCGAGAATCCTCCGTGCCTCGGAAAGCACGTTAAGCCGTTGGTCCCGGCTGTCATTCGTGGATCTTTGACAGTCGTTACGAGTCGTCAGAAGCCCGAAAGTCTGACACCAGTCTTACCATGGGGTATCGTATTACCCAGTTACTGGGTTGTGGAGGTCAGATAGGCAGTCGCTCCATGTAAAATACTGGTATTCAGCTGCATCCGGTTAGACTGGAAGCCGACCCCAACATAGTTGGGAAAAGGCTAGGCAGATTGACATTTTTATTCGGGTCGCTAGTTTAGAATAAAACTTTTAATAGATAATGGTTTTGGTTTTAAATCAGAGGACCACAGTGCATGATGGTTATTGTGAATGTAGAATCTAAGGAATACGAAAGGAAAGAGCATTGAGCAAATGATAAAGAAAATAATCAAATAAGCAGTGACGAATACAGTAGATTGAATTTGATGTGTGGCAGCCTATTTCTATGCACATTACTTCCCCTCGCCCGACTTCGTCGTCGGAATCGAATCCAATATATTTATATTAAGTGAGCGCCTACATCTTCGAATTTATTATTGAGAATTCAGCATCCCTCCCTCCCCCGCTTTTTCAAATATCACTGGAAAAATTCCGGCATAGAATTGTGTTCTCCTTCATTATTGTGGAAGACTGGATTATATCAAGACATCGCTTACCTTCAATTCGTTTAAAAAGCACACTGGCCTGCGGGCCCTGCGGCCAACACTG
This sequence comes from Agrochola macilenta, assembly GCA_916701695.1. Classification (NCBI taxonomy): domain Eukaryota; kingdom Metazoa; phylum Arthropoda; class Insecta; order Lepidoptera; family Noctuidae; genus Agrochola; species Agrochola macilenta. The sequence goes on from OU753562.1 coordinate 17,126,356, forward strand.
TGTATGGTAAATGAAAAAGGCTGCATGTGTTCTGCATGGCTGTTTATAGATTTGAGCTTTGAGCTCTGCTCGGATGGAAATAGAGAAAACGAATTTTCCGAGAAATGAGACCTATATACTCCATAGGTTTAGTTACTTACATAAAGGTAAACAAAAAAACCACGTGGCGAGACAGCTGTCAAGTAACCGACTAAACCTGTAACCTGTCACTTCATTTGTCATTGTACGTCACAGTTGTACTTTTCAATTTAGCAACGTTATAATTCGTTGACGTTTAGAATTTGGGCTCTTTACAATAGACAGATTACAAAATATTATATTATTATTATAAATCTAACTAAAAAATTGTGCTCAAGCAGTAACATCACAAAGAGTAGTTTAAAAATAAATGATAAAGTTTAACATACATGAATAAAAGAGGAGACTATTATAAAAATTAAAATAAATTTAATTTGGTTTTATCGAATTTTTTAAACAAGAAAGTGTCATTTATAAAAAAAACCCTTTTTACGATTTGTTTACCTTTATTTAACCACCTAACCCTATGGAGTATAGCTAGATCGATTTATCGGCCCCGTAAACTCCTATATTGCAACTTTCATCGAAATCGTTAGAATCGTTTTCGAGATAGTTATTACAAATAGGTGTATAATATATATACAAATATTGCTCATTGGATAGTATAGGATATGATACTTGTCGCTACAGAAGATGGATATTTTGTTTATCGTCATCATCTTCCTCACTTATTTATCCCAATTATTTGCGACCAGCGCTGCCTTTTTTATTCACCATCTCTCTATAGCCATAAAATCTTTACACAATCTATAAACCAGTTTCAGTGTTAAAGAAAAATCCAAAAACTTACCTCACTAATCTTCTTCTCATATTCCCTAACTATTGGTAAGGTGGTGCTCTTGGGCAGAGAGCTGAAGACTTCATGCTGCAGGTAGTAGCGGAATTCATCGAAGGTCAGCTCTTGTGAAGACTTGAAGTGGTCCAGTCCCTTCTCCACGCCATACAGGTCAAGTAAAGTTCCTATGTTCGCTGTCAGCACCTGGAAAGATAACGTAGGTAATGTTGTTAGCAGAACATTATAGCAGATAGCCTAGTGGTGTGACCGTCGGACTGCCACCTCTCGGTCTCGAATTCAAAATTCAAAAGCCATTTATTCAAACTAGGCTGAGAATCAGCACTTTTCGAACGTCAAAATTACATAAGGCAGTCCCCCAAACGCCCACCCTTCACCACTTCCTAGTGCGTTAGCTGGGAAGAAGAAGTGGCGCAACTCCCCAGCAGCAGTCTGTTCAGTTAGAAAAGATTCTATATAATAGTATTCAAAATAATTTACAATACGCAACACAAAACATAATTTAAATTGTTAGCCATATATAAGCTAGCACACGCCAATATACCAAACAAAATCATCGAGAACTATACTCAGGCAGTATTAAAAACTAAACGTAAACAGAACTTAATATCTAAATAAAAGCCTCCAGGCATAAAGGGCGTGCCCGCTTACATATAGTTGTAACTGGAACTTCTAAAGGATAAACTAGGCCCATCTAGGTAAAATAAATAAAACAAACAGTTAATTACTAATAACAATAAATAATATGATCAATTGTCGAGGTCACTAGCTAACCACATATTGCAATACAACTCATAAAAAAAAAACATTGTAATGAGTAGATTATGTCAACAATAAATTAAATAAAAATAGCTTAAAAAAACAATTATACAAATTCATATAACTTGTCAGTAGGTTATCTGGAGAAAGAACATAAACATTGTCTTGAGTTAATCACAGCGACCAATTATTCTTATGTTGATGGAATAGTATGCCTTTGAACAAAGCTTGGATTTTACTTTCGTTTTAAACGCATTAAAAGGCAAATCTAGCAAAGAAGAGGGTAGCTTGTTATAAAAGGTTATAATTCGAACTCAAGCCACGCACTTGTGACTTTTCGGATCCATATGCGTATTGTATAATTATCACTTGCTTCAAAAACGGTGAAGGAAAAGATCGTAAGGAAACCGGCATGCCCGAGAGATATTTCTCGACGGCATGTAAAGCCAAGTCAGAGGCCCATGGGCGGCTTTAAAACTCTGACACCATGTTAGTCACTAACTACACGAAAAGAAGAAGAAACAGAATATTTTTAACTGTCAAAGGAACTTTTCTTTGGAGTCGCAACAACATTTTATAACCTAGAACCTACAGCAGGTTTAAAACTAATATAGGTTTATGGAATTACACTGGCGGGTCTTATTGCTATTCTATTCGCGATACCGTAATTATCCGATATTTAAAAGTTACATTGGATGGCAGGGTGTCATTTATGTGTTAGAGTTTTGTAGTCCAACACTGACCCATGTGGTTAATAGAGTTAACTAATATCTACTTCTTAGGAGTGGCCAATAACCTATTTATGGCGCGGATGATCATGCCTAATGAAAAACGTTGACTGTTTAATAAATGTTATGACTTGAGTGTGACTGTTAGAGCATGCTTTACATTTTATAGTCGGTACTATAAATGCCATGCTCTCTCAGTCTGTCTGTACCTACTATTTGTAAAGCATGCGTTCACAGTCAACAATTAAAACATACAGGGTGTCAGGGACATCGACGCGAAAACTGTTACCATGGACTCAGTACATGTACTTACCAATTTTTTTTTTTTTTTTTTAATTTTGGGAAATTAGCAAATAACTTCTCCCGCTCTGGGCGGAGCGGGAGGGTGTGTCAGACTTTTACTGACTAAAACCTACCCGTGTTCCTTCCGTTGCCTGTGTACCGGGGCCGCGATATCCCTTTCGGACAAACCTGCAACCCCAGCAAATCTGAACTCCACTGCGTTTAAATTTTTCGTCGGCAGAGAGGTTCAGAATCATGTAGGTACTGAATCCATGGCAACAGTTTTCGCGTCGATGTCCCTGACACCATGTATACTAGACTCCTAGACAAATACTTTCGCCACCGTAATAGGCACAGAACATTAACTTTATGTTCAGAGGTAATAGCTGTGCAAACATCAATAATATTCCATTTATCTTCAGTTACCTACACGTGCCTTTCTTTGTACGACTCTCTGTTTATTTGCCCCAGAAGCTAAAACAAACGCTACCATACTTGTATACATCTATCTATACGACACTAGAAACATAAAAACAAGTTTGAAATCATCAATCAAACAGATGAAATCACCAGTTGCAAGTTACACTCGCCGACTCATTATTTCGACCGCTATCAGCTAACTCAAACGCAAACTGACACGTTTCGGGTTTCAATCATGCAAACATTGTGCTGAAAGTTTACGTCGTTATTGCCTTTAGGACTTATAACAATCAGGACAATGCAACATACCCCGCTTACAAACTTATAGTGATGATTTTCCCTTGATATGTTTAACAGGTTGAGAATATCATGAGTGTTTACTGGTTGGTTATTCTTGAACTCTCGAGTCAGCTGAAGGTACCTTTAAGATAATAATCTAGGTAGCTGAATGCACTTGTTAAGAGCCAGTCACTCAGGTAGTTCGGTAGCACAAGCAGAGTTCAAGGATACCTACACCAGTCGAACGCTTAGAACAAGATACTACTTACATAGTGGACCTTTTATCTTAATTTTGTTCCTCCAAGATATTCTAATGAGCACAGTCGTAAAGTCATTGGATAAGCAACGTAAACCGATGAGTTTTGGGTTACGTTGGCTTATCTAATGAGTGGTCATCACTGCTGCCGTAATTGTAGTCGAATTAGTCATTAACATTTTATAAAGCGGGATGTGATTGTGTGGTTTGATGACGTAATTAGTGTGTCGTAGATTACGAATAACAAAGTGTTTTAAAGTGATAACAGGATGAGCAGAAGCATCCTCTATGACTAAACTAATATTATAAATGCGAAAGTGAGTTTGTTTGTTTGTAACGCTTTCTCGCTAAAACGGCTGAACGGATTTGGATAAAATTTGACACATGGATAGACCATGACGTGGAGAAGGACATAGGATACCTTTTATCCCGATATTTCCACGGGATCGACACTTATGCGGGTGAAACCGCGGGGCGCAGCACTTATATTGTTTAACCAATGATGCTTCTGCAAAGAATACTATTAGTGTACTTACTTAAGTACAGTAAAAGTATTACTTTTTCTTTGGGAAATTCTCGGATCAGTAGGCCAGCCTCCGTACTTGTGCACGGCCAATAGAAATAGGGTCGCCCCTAATACGCTCAATTTAAGATGTGGCCTACCATCTTGCCAACTTTGATGTGTCGGTTCGGTTGACCAGTATTTAGGTTTCCTCACGTTCTGTAGATACAGGTTTACAACCTGAAAATGTTGAGTAGGTATTTGTTAAGCCTTGAATTATCGTTAAAGACAATGTGATATTATGTCACCATGGGCGTATCAGCGACTGATACTTCGTTTGTCAAACTCATTACAATGATTGACACTCCAGTAACCAGATATGTCTGCTAACCTCGCAAGAAATGTGTATATGCGTCATGTTTTGTGGTTGTTACAATCACATTTGTATTTAAATTGCTTGACAACAGGCAACTTAGATGTAGCATAAATTTGAAAATTTGCAATCATTCATTCATTTCAATTTTACGAATTTATTTGCTTATATGATTTCACAAGTTATTGCGTTTGCGTAAAGTTCATTTTCACCTAAAGCAGTAATACATATTGGTGATTTTGAAGGCGCACCCAGGTCAGATGGTGATCGGTTTTACGAATTTTGCCGATGCTACATCTAGGTTATGTCGTCTACTTGTACAGCGAAGGGATTTAATAGACGTTTCAATGAGTTATGCATTGATGACTAGTTATCCTACCTTTCGTTTCGTTAGTCGTTTTTTTTTTTTGTAAGTATCTCTTGAATAATTAGAGTAAACGATTTTGATAAACTTTTGAATACAATGTTCCAACGCAACAAAGATAGCATCACGCCTGTATTTCCTGCAGAAGGGTTAGGCAGAGCTGTATTAAAATAGAACACCCACGCCTGTTATGTTTAAGTCCCATGCAACATAGCGAGCCCATTGCCATTCCCTAACAATAATGTTCTAAGATGCTTTTCGCTGGCTTAGTTGTGAAAAAACAATACACATACCAATGTAATGTAGTTAGCCATAATGCTAGTCTCAATCAAATAGGTATGTGATATGTAGAGTCCTATGACTGCAGTGACAGACGATGAATAATAGACTGGTTTCTTTATCTGGGAATAACAGACGCTGACGTCAAATAACAAGGACACATAAAATAAAAAATAAAAGCAACTAAATACCGACAGTGAAGAACTGTGTGTCAGCTAAGTCAGCGCTTCAAGCGATGCATCCGTTATTATTCAGAAGCTTGTTAGTAAAACTGTATGCAGTGTCTGTCCTATGCTATACTTGTAGGGTTACCCAATGTTGTCATAATTCCACAGAATCCTGTTTGATTTAATTTGATTATGTTACTATTTTTCTTCTAAAAACCAAATTAACCGATATTTTTGTCCACTTCGCTTCTTGATGCGGTCGTGTAGAGAGCATCTTTTTTCAATAACCGATTATTATAAAGAAACGAAATCTTGATTATTTGTATGCTTAATAAACACAGTTCGCAACACAGCATGTTGATTTAGATACGGTCGCTAACCTTCAGTTTACTTAGAATGATTTATAAAAAGTCCCGCACTACCAAGATTCATTCAACTATTTTTGAGAAACCTGACTTACCACAAGCAAGAATCTTTGGAAAAAAACACACTTTCTGTTGTCATGTTACAATGTCGTTTAACTTACCGATTTGGTAAAAAAACATGGAAACCCTGATCGGGTTCAATATCCGGCGATAACTTAGTGATTCATGCAATGTTTTGTTGCTCACAGCGGTCTCTGTCGGTGAAGTATAATTCACCATTTCAATAATAAATAGGGGCATTGTCTTTGATTTCTGTCATAGTATTTGCAAGAACTTCCCTTTTTTTCCGTTTGCAGAAATGATTCATGGATAGAAGTACCTACATACCTAATTTATTCTGTACCTTACCTGCATCTTTTCTGTTTACCTAATGACAAATAAGCTTTTTCTACTCTATCTAGCATCAGCACGCTTGACCAGAGTAGAAACGGGTTTTGTCGACGGAAGAATAGACAAAATGACAGCTAAACAATCACAATCTGTCATTTTGTCTAATCTTCCTTCGATAAAACTCATAGAAAATCCGTTTCTATTATGGTTGTCATGATACGCGTCCTGGTAGAGTCCTCTATATGTCGTTCATTCTTTATTTTACTAATGCTATTTTATACCTAGCTGTGATAATTAATATACAACGTTCCTATTCTATCATTAACCTATTATTATTAACCACGCTGTCGCGTGACAGCGTGGTTTCTGCAGAGCTTTTATTATCCTCTTTACTTTTGATCAAGCTGGTGGTTGGTGGATGGTTTTTGGTTGTTGCTTTAGTTTGGTTCAGTTGCTGTTATTTGGTTTTTGGAAACTGAATAATTCAGTTTATTAAGCAAATCCTATGATTCAGAAGTTACTGTAACTTAGAGCACATTATTTCAGTATATATCTAGGTTTTTTGCCTGTCATATTATTTTAACGAGCTATCGAGTTTATTGTACCTACAATTGCACGCTAAACGCTTGTGGGAGTAATCACAGTTGTGCGTCTCGCAATTATATTATGAATCATAGCTATTACTACACGAATACTATGCTCACTGGTAATGGGAAGTAGAATGGCCTCACACCCACATGTTTGACAACTCTTTAGCGTAACTATCCGATGAATTGATTTACGCTGTTGTCTATTATGGTTAGAAATATTATTAATCCAGTCAGTATTATCAATGTCCAGTTACAAATTCTATTAAATTTCTTTCTTCTAACTCTGATCCTCTAACTTTAACCAATAATTACAATAGCACTCTGTATCCCGTATTCCTATGTTAGATATGTAAGATAAATGTGAGTAATTTTCTTGAGTTTTTTACAAATCTGTAAGTTTTTATACTTCGGGTCGGTTTGGCATCGACATTTATAGACATGGCAGCTATTGAATTAAATTCAGTACAACTGTTTTCTTAATGTCCCTCGGCAAACTTCGTGTTTCGTCAGTCATCGGATTTCTATCAGTTGCCCTTTGCACTTGGTAATTATGGTTGACGGCAACGCGGGTGCAGCGTTAGGAGTCAATACGTACAACCACCAAGTGCAAAAGGCAACTGATAGAAATCCGACGACTGACGAAACACGAAGTTTGCCGAGGGACATTACACATGAAATACTAGCTAAGTAACATAGCAAGACGTAGTCACCACACCACATAATGGTCTATGCCCTACCCTACAACAAGAAGGTCAATACGTACGATAAAGGAAAATGTCAATCAGTAATATACGAGTACAATTTTATGTTGATACTTAATATAAACCAGTAGAACGAGTAACATTCGGTAAGCTACACTCAAGTGGCCATTGGTCATAGGTCTGTAGGGTCACGTCAGGGTCAAACTGACTAATAAGGACAGCTGTTCTCTTTAGGGTCTAATATGGTCACCCGGATGTGACCTTTACTTTTATTATGTCAAATATATTTAAATCACTTTATGGCATGTTCTTTTAATCTTTTGCTTTTGTACTAAGAACTTGTAAGTTTCGATATTACTATGATTACTTGAAAAAACAGATGTGGCGTCTGGTTGTCAGGAGTTACAGTGGTTGGGATTTTCGGGAATAGTGTCCTAAGTGTGGCGACAATTCCCAACAAAATTTATTAAAAAATATACATTTCTGCGTAGTTACCCTTCTTCAGAGAATACAGATCTATAATGGACCTATCACAACTCTTGCTCGCTCCCAAAATTGGTGTTTAATTCGAGTCTTTAATACTGCTTGAGGACCAACGCCTGCTGGGGTTACGGGTTTGTCCGAAAGGGATATCGCGGCCCCGGCACACAGGCAACGGAAGGAACACGGGTGGGTTTTAGTCAGTAAAAGTCTGACCCTCCCGCTTCGCCCGGAGCAGGAGAAGTTATTTGATAATTTCCCAATCTCAAAAAAAAAAAAAAAGTAAGGCTACTGCAAACAGGCGCGACGCGATTCTGGTAGAGCAATTTGTATGAACACTTCACGGAAATTGTTCTATCGGTGGCGCGTGGGTCGGGAGTCTTAATGCAAATAATAGGTAGTTTATTCTATCCTTCTATCCGCTCCGTAATGAAAACCTACTCAAGAAAACTTATTGGAAAAGTCGTGATTGAAACAGACATTAGTTTCCACAAATCGAGCGATGACTTCAAAAGGCAGAACAATAAGTCTGCGATTATCGTTACAGCTATTATATCTTTATTTTGTCTAGACTTTATGGAAACCAGTGCCAATTAGGTAAGTAAGTTATTTATATTTAATGGATATTATTAATTAATCGAGCAGGTTTTTGTGTGTTCAGCACTAGCTTACCCGACAGACGTTGTCCTGTCCAAATTTCAAACTCAACTCAAACTCAAAGCATTTATTTCAATAAAACCATTTACAGGCACTTTTGAATTGTCAAGGAATCGGTCAGTTAGAAATATGAAGATAGTTGCCCATTCCAAGGCGTAGTAGGTACCTATGGAGAAGAACGGGCAAGAAACTCCACGGACACTCTTCAATAATTCATACAAAAACTCCATAGAAAAAACGACGTTGTAGTTCTCGAATTTGAACATTTTCCGGGAAATATTTCAATTTTTCTTTCCAAAAAAACCTAATTCTGACGATTAAGAGGGTTTATCCTAAAAGTTGGCAACGTCGCAAATAACTGTCAAATATTTACCTGTTTTGATTCTTCTTATTACTGGATATGACTGAATCTATATATATAAAATGATAAACTGACTGACTGACTGACTGACTGACTGGGTGATATATCAACGCACAGCCCAAACCGCTGGTGCTAGAGACGTGAAACTTGGAGGGTGTGTTCTTTGTAAAGAGTAAGTATCCACTAAGAAAGGATTTTTGGGAATTCCACCCCTAAAGGGGTAAAATAGGGGATGGAAGTTTATATGAAAGTCCGTCAGTTTTGAAGTTAGGATCTTCAAATTTTTTGTTTAAGCTGACGATTGAAAATCAATTTATACGTGTCTCAGCGTTTTTGATAATTTCACCCCCGAAGGGTTAAAAAGGGGGATGAAGTTGAAAAGTCCTTAATTTTCAAAAAAAAACACTAAATTTATTATCTAGGCTTATGGTTCGAAGCTAACGCAATGGTGTTGTTAGAATTTGAACCCTTAAGGGGGTGAAAAGGGGGATGAAATTTTGTTTTTAATTAAAGTTCTTTATTTTTTAAGTTAAAATCACTAATATTTCGGCTTATGGTTGGAAACTAACACAACGTAAATATTTGTTTTTTTTTTCATTTCAACCCACAAGGGTCTGAAAAGGGCGATGAAGTTTTGTATTGAAGTTGTTCATTCGCAAAATTTTGTATTCAAGTAAAAATAATAATAAGTACACGTGTACTGTTTCTAAATTTACAGTATTTTACATGAAGTAACTGCATATCTGACCTCCACAACGCAGTTACTGGGTACCCCTTGGTAAGAAAGGCTGTCTGTCAGTCTTTCGGGCTTCTGACTTCCCGTAACGACTGTCAAACATCCACGAATGACAGCCGGTACCAACAGCTTAACATGCTTTACGAGGCACGGACGGATCTCTATATGTAAAGATGGTCACCCATCCACAGACCAACCGCGGCAAGTGTAGCTTAACTGAGTGATCGACCTGCCAGAGGAGAAACAGTCTTCGTGCCGCGTATACCTACCATTGATACCAAATGACCTTCCGTTTCAATTTAAAAGATTGCAGTTCAAATCAAGGTTTGTTTCGCGATGACTATTAATAAGTCACAGGGACAAACTCTGAAATTTGCAGGAGTTGATTTGCGGCAAGACTGTTTCTCCCACGGCCAATTTTATGTGGCTTGCTCACGTGTTATCTCTCCAACTAGCCTGGTTGTTTTAGTGACTTCCGAATTAGTGAAAAATATTGTATATACCTAGAGAAATACTGTGAAGGATTTAGGTAGAGACCGGTCCTTTACAGTAGATATTTCTTTACAGTATTCCTCAAATATCATACGTAGTGGAGGACAATTAGCCATGAACAAAGCTCTATATTGTTATTGTTATAATAATTCATAATTAGGAATCTAGAAGAAAAAAAAATACTCTACGCAGACGAAGTAAAATAAAATAGTAACAAAGTCAAACCTTACATTGAATATTCGAATCTAAATCGTTTTTAGAATTTAAAAAAAATATGGTTTGCACAAAAACGGATGAACGGATTTGGATGATATTTGGCACACATACAGGGTGGCAGGGACATCGACGCGAAGCCGGCTACCATGGATTCAGTACATGATTGTGAACCCCCCTGCGTTGAAATTTTTTGTCGGTTATTTAAAAAAATAAACAACTGTTCCATACATTTTGACCGCGTAGGTATTGCAATTTTCTATGAAACAGCAGATTTTTTTTTTATAACCGACAAAAAATTTCAACGCAGGGGGGTTCACAATCATGTACTGAATCCATGGTAATCGACTTCGCGTCGATGTCCCTGACATCCTGTATAGTTTATAATCTGTATTAACCTATAGATTATTTTTGAATCCCGTTAGTACGTTTCCGTCGGATATATTTCGACATCCACGCGGGCGAAGCCGCGGGCAAAAGCTAGTATGGTATATTACTGAATAGAAATTACCCATTTTAAGTGTAAAAAACGCATTTGGAAAGTTTCCAAATAGTTTTTTTACATCTAAAACTAAACATTCGGTGTTACGATATTAATTATTGCATTTCATAATCAATATTCTAGTTCGCTAGTTAGCCACATTTTTTATTTCCACACAGTAATATTCCCAAATTAATCAAAACAGTGACATATTTGACATCTATTTGCGACGTTGCCCACCTTCAGAATAAACGCTCTTAAGAACTTTTCAAAACATAAAAAAAAACCGAATATGTCCAGCTTTTCTTAAGTAATGCGCTAACTTAGTAACAGAATTACTTTTTTTTTAATATAAAAAGACATCAATCAATCAATCAATCAATCAATCTTTATTTGTGAACACAGGTATTACAATAAAGGTCTTATGTATACATTTTAGTCGAGCTCTATGTCCTACCATACCAACATGCATGCATAGTAGGTATAAATCTGAATGATGTAACTTTACATATTAAGGTAAAGTGTTAGCCTGTGTAAATGTGAACTGTGGTCTTTAATCGAAACATTATGTATGTCATACTCATACCAAATTGAAAGTGTTCAATCTATTATCTATCACCCACGAATATAGTATGCTCCTACAGTAATATATCTACTTATGGTTTATGTCTAGACAAGTAGAACGACCTTCATAGAATGGAAATGTGAACGAAACTGAAGTAGATTATTTTCTGCCGTTTTGCTGATAATGATAGAATTCGATAAAATTATAACTGCAATTTGATATGGTTTGACATTTATGAAGATAAACATTTTTTCTAACTAAGGTTTAACTTGATCGAGCCGCAGACAATACTACTGCAAAATAGATAATAAAATTAATTGAATGTATCGTCGTTTGCATATTTATATATTTTATATTATCCAGTGTGTAATCGTGTGTAAACCACAATAGCTATTAGTAGTTAATACGACATAGTTTAATTGCAAATAGTCACATTGCTAGGATATTGCCCGGCATTCTTAGGAATTTAAATTCCTTAGAATTGTATGGTAGATCCCTGCATTGCAAATTACGGTTCAAGCATTGATCTAAAAAATAATTTGAACAATCTTCGAAGTTTGCCTTTAATTAGAAAAAGAATTACTTAATAACTTTTTTACCAGCCAGCACTAATATTTCCATAAAAGTAGTACGAGATCCGGCTGCGAGATTACTCTATGAACGTAGTAATCTCGCAGCTGCATGTGCAATAGCCTTAAAAACACGTACAGCTGGCAATCGCCATCCTCGTCTGAAGAGCGATGTTGCGCGCGAGCTCTCTTTCACTCTAATCTATCTTTTGTACTATCTTTAACAGCTGAGAACCTCTATTTGCGGCCACTTTTATAGCAAACTTATTCCATCACACAGAGAAAAATAAATTGTTTTAATTTGATATCTAAATAACTAATATACTTACGTCATAAACGTATAATTGTCACAATACCAGGTTGCGGCCAAGTGTGCAATGGCACCCATACCTTTTCAAGTTCTTTACATACATTGCTGTGAAGTGTGACGTGGATTAAATTTTATTTTAAAAATAAGTGAATTAATTTTTTTCCCAAAAATCAATTAATATTATTTTAATTAAAAATACTTGCGGCTACATTTTGATAGGCACCCCGGCAAAAATATATGGGAAAAATATATTTTGATTAAAAACTCTATGAACGTAGTAATTTCGCGGCTGGATATTAGTCTCACAGGTACTTGGTAAGGTGAGTATTAATAGATTTCGTAGCAGTGAGAACCCACCTACATTTTAAATGTCATTTTTCGCGTGAAAGTAGGCTCCACGCTTGACATTTTCAGCAGTGTCAGGGCTGTCTCATAACTACAGATTATAATATTTTAATATGTATTTAATTTCCAATTTACCACTTCGATTGCTTGTAATTATTTTTCATAACTTGATCTCAGTAGGTAATAAATTTTTAGTTTTTAACGGTTATTTATTGTTGAGTAAACACTGCAGACCACACAAACCGTAAGTAAGTAGGTACCTATAAGAATTTAATTTTGGTTCATTAATTTTACGGTTAATATTCAGTTTACCTTTAATTAAAGTTGTTGAATGGATACTTTTGGTAATGTAAGTAAGTACAACTTTGAGACTTACGCACCACGTGGTTTGACTTGCGCAGTAGACGATTTATGGGTCTTTTTAGCGGTATGAGGTCCCCCTCCCGGGGCGTCATCGGGGCGGCGGAAAGAGCAGCGGGAGGCGCGGTCAAGTCTTAACTTTAATGGCACGACTAGTACCTATTATTACGGTTTTTCCTTAGGTACCCTTTTTCATAAGTAAATAACATTATTGTACTAAAAGCTCAAAATCTTCAGGCAAAACCCGGTGACTCGTGTTAAATATCAGAAGTTCCTATTTAAGTAGGTCAAACCTATGACTGAATATTAGGTACATATTGCGTGGAGCAACAGTGGTCGTTGGGCAAAACACCTCGTCTTTGAATTGATCACCACGCTTGCTCAAGACGAGGTTTTCCTTTACCGAGGTCAGTAATGTCCAAGATAAACTCAGAAAGTGCATAATATGAATTCATAAGGTCACATTGATACTTGCCAGGATTTGAAACCACAACCTCGTGCATAAGAAGCGAGGCCTAAATCACTGGGCAAAACGACATTGTCCAATCTGCCTAGCCTTTTTCCAACTATGTTGGGGTCGACTTCCAGTCTAACCGGATGCAGCTGAATACCAGTATTTTACATGGCGCGACTGCCCATCTGACCTCCACAACCCAGTTACTGGGTACCACGATACCCCTTGGAAAGACTGGTTGTCAGACTTTCGGGTTTCTGACGACCCGTAACGACTGTCAAAGATCCACGAATGACAGCCGGGACTTTCCGAAGCACGGAGGAGTCTCGGTATTTAAAGATGGTCACCCATCTAACTTAACCTGATGGATCGACCCGTGCGGCTGGTATTACTTCATAGCCACGAGCTTCTCCATCACGACATTCTTAAATTATGCAGTTTAATAAAATATTTAATTAACAAAGCCTTTTTTAGATTGACAGACAACGAACTTAGGTATCTACCACTATGTTTTTGTTAAATAGAGCGATTTAATACGACACGGAAGAATTCTCTTGTTTTCGTTTGTAATCGATATCTCGAGATCGGATATCATCGTCTTAGCGAATGATTCATGAGTCGCAGGGCTGACCCTTTTTTTTTTTTTTTGTTATGAAATCATCAAATGGCTCTTCCAGCTCTGGGCGGAGCGAGAGGGAGTGTCAGACTTTTACTGACTAAAACCCACCCGTGTTCCTTCCGTTGCCTATGTGCTGGGGCCGCGATATCCCTTTCAGACAAACCCGCAACCCCAGCAGGCATTGGTCCTTCCGGACCCGGTCAGTTGGTGCTGACATCCCTTTGAGGCGCGCGTGGAACACAACGCGCCGTCGACCCGGGCCTGGTCCTTATCGGACGGCGAGCTGCCCATCGCTCACCTAGTCTCACAATAACAATTTCACGTCCTCTCTATTAATGTTAATAAAGGCCAGACACATCGTTATCAAACGAATGTGGAGACACATGCACCGAAGAATTTGCATTGGATAAAAGGATGAAAATTGCTTCATCTACAACCTACAAGTGGGAAACACAATACTAAATAAAGCTAGGTGCACATTAGGTACCTAAAGCCGCAACGGGCCGCACCGCAGTAGCAACGCCATAGAAATATAAATAACAGAGCAACGCAGATATTGTTTCAGACAGATTTAATGTTCGAATTTGAACTGTTTTCACTCGAGTGGAGTGTAGTGAAGCTCGCGCACATTTGAGTGGACCGCGTAGCATCGCGACGCATTTCAAAAATAATAATTTGACAACCCTGCTCATGATACTCTCGATGTCGTATCGTCTCCAAAAGGGGAATGTCGTCCTTACCTTTAGCGATGCGTGAACACGAATGTGAGACTTGCGACATTTATTAAATTAAGCAGAAATTGCAACCTTTGAGATTGCTTGAAGTTCCATGTAGGCTGCGAATCTAATTACGTGCAGTTTATTGACTGACATACCAACCAAATGATATTTAGATTTGTATAATTAAGTAGTACCTACAATAATTATACAAATCTAGTAGGTGAAACTGACCTTCCCTAAGTTGAAGTTAGTGATAATACTCTCCTCTTTTAGTAGGTTAGTAGTAGTTGAAGTAGGTTAATTAAATAGCAGCTTTATTTCAAGGGCATCTTATTTTATCACTATATCAATCACACTGAGTTAGCGATACTAAATAAAATACTGATATCACCGCAATATAAAATAATGAGATAAGTTGATTTGCAGCATGCGAAGCGAGCACTCAGCTTATTTGATTTTATTGTCGAGAGAAAGTCTTTATGAGCATCCAGGGAGCTGCAAGACAATAACGAAGAAGTTTTCTACTGAGTCTACGACCTTCTTGGCAAGTGGTACTGCCAACAGCTATAAAATGTTTTTTGTGGCAGTATATTTCGCTTCCATAAACCTAATTTCCAGTTAATGGTCTATGTATGGAGTTTTTATTATTCTTATACTTTTCTATAGCAGTTAGAATGGTTTTCTTCTTTTCGATGATACGATAACTATCTATTTTTATAGGCCTAGAACTTTACCACTTTTACCGTGTGGTGTTGGGCCAAACACAAAGATCGGAATAGGAAGTGAGCCCCATCTTCTTCCTAGTTGGCATACAACGTTAAAGAACAGAATACAATTCTTAGATACCAACTACGTTGGTACAGTTAGCAGCACGACAATGGTAACAATTTTACCTTGAGCTGGCTTAGCGTAGTACGGAGCTTCAATAGAATAAGAGACCAGCTAATCAGCTTAATATACTGGTTTCGTTACCACAGACGTGAGGCCTACCGTAACTCATCATGTCATCTTTTCAGCCAAAATACGTTTACTGCTGGACATAGGCCTCCCCTGTCGAAGCGGCGGTGCCACATCGACTGGTTCTGTGTTTTCCACATCCAGCACATTCCTGCGGCCTTCACAAGGTCATCAGTCCACTTTGTGGGAGGCCTTCCAACGATACGCTTTCCGGTACGCGGTCGCCACTCCAGAATATTTCGGCTCCATCGGCCATCTGTTCTGCGAGCAACGACTTAAATTTGCCAATTCTTCGGATTATGTCGGTTAACTTGGTTCTTCTGCGAATATCTTCATTTCTGATTCGATCACGTAGGGTAACATCAAGCATAGCCCTCTCCATTGCCCTTTGGGTGACTTTTAGCCGATGAATGGCTATTTTTCCTTATAATTTGTATAGTGCGCTGTAGATACTGCCCTATTTTCCTATAGGTACCCCAGAGACAGCACAACCGCAATAACGTATGACACAATCGCCCTACTTTACAAGAAATACCTATCAACTTAATAACTTTAATTAAAATTACGAGCAGTTTTCGAGCGTTGAAAGTGACAGAAATGCTTGTGGAGAAAGCAACCCCCTGTAATGATTGTAATTTATGTCAATTATTATTTTTTGTGTCTTTGAGCCGGACACGGAATGCGGAATGACAAGAAGATTATATATGTTAAATATTTTAACTGCAGTCTTATAAGTAGGTGTTGAGATAACTGCATGAACTTTTAATGAACGAGATCTTTCGGCAAAATTGTTGCATGCTTTTTTTTAAACTCTTTGGAGGTGATGGTAACATTCTCGAAGCAAAATAATTGTATTTAACCCTTTTGCGAAATGCAGCAACCACCCATAGCCGAAATTCATAAATATCTGCTAATAACCTCGTGCATGCGCATTCCTCGGTTATTTATAAGCATACTTAATCGTAACTAATATTATCTATAAATGCGAAAGTGAGTTTGAAACCGCGGGGCACAGTCAAACTCAAACTCAAAGCATTTATTTCAATTGAACCATTTACAGGCACTTTTGAATTGTCAAGGAATCGGTCAGTCAGAAATATGAAGCTAGTTGCCCATTCCAATGCGTAGTAGGTACCTATGGAGAAGAACGGGCAAGAAACTCCACGGACACTCTTTTAAATAAATTGTTACAAAATATCGGTTACATCTTTCATGTCACCTTTATTGTTCACAGTGCTGGGACACTGGCCTCCTCTCATCTAGAGGGAGTGGGCTGTAATCTACCACGCGGGCCCAGTGCGGGTTGGTGGATGTCACATGTCTTCGAATTTTTGGTTCTAGGACATGCAGGTTTCCTCAAGATGTTTTCCTTTTTGAGAGCAGTGGTGATGAAATAATTTACTCAAAGTAGAGTGCCACCACTGCTCCACTAATAATTTTTTTGGTAGATTGCGCATAATTTCATTTTGTTTTGCCTCTAAAGGCTGCTCTTGCACTATCGACTAGATTTAGACAAATAAAGCGTAGGCGCAGATCAGCAGATCTACCTTATTTAGTTTAAAGTAGTTTCTTATAAAGATTTCAAATCAAAATCAGTTGTTTATTTTTGGTATGTGTGGCAATGTAGCCTTTATAATATTTCGTAATACCTATTCTGTCCTAGAATTATAATAATTCACTATCCAAAAAGGAAATGATTCATAGTTTTGTCTCATTTGTATTCATTTCTTGTTTCTTATGGTGGCACTTCACATCACTATTCGGTATTCGCGTTTTTTACTGTGTTTTATTCGTCTATAAAGTGTAGCAGTATGAATAACTCGAACACACCGTCCACACATCGCCATGAACAGCGAATATGCCGAACATTTAAGAATATTTTTGCTAATCTGGGGGTCTACTCCGAAGCGTTAAATCCGAACTATCGGGCCGAATGTTCGGACGTTTCCTACTACGAACTTGATTTTGTTTCGGTCGGTCGGTTCGGATTCGACCAAACTTCATTTTGACATTTGTTGTATCGTTAACCCTCTGGACGCAAATATAAAAGTGATGACGGTAGCAGCAACTTATGCGTACCTACATACAACACCGCACTCTAATGAGCAATCCATGTGTGGACGGCAAACAAACTTATTCGTTTTATGCAATCCTTTGATATGTGACCAAAAACCGACAACCGACGGATACGAGTGTTCATGTATTTGCGTATTGTGAATAGAGTAACTTCACACCGTGATATTTGGGAAAATAAAACGAATACGCGAACACGAATAGCGATGTGAAGTGCCACCATTATGTAGATATATCCACGAAATGAATTACTAATAGACATAACTTTGCCTGCGGAAACTGGCGAAGTTGTACCAAACATGAAGAATACGAGAAAAAATGTGACTTAGGTTTTACTGAAATCATACAGAGTGTATTTTTTTATGCTAAAATTATTCTAATGACCTCTCCGAACTTCTCGGTGACATCATTAAGTATAGTCTTGCGCAATTTTCGAGGTCAAATACTTCAATACATCTAATAACTTAAGATGACGCCTGCACCCTAATTGCGTAACACACGATCAATCACAATCTGAATCTTTTTGAAAGAGATTGCTAATCCATTGCTTCATAAGTTCGAAAAAAAAACTACTCAACAACGTAAATAACACAATAAATGTTGTTGAACTGTCAAAATTAAACAGATTAGTCTTAAGAGCGTTTATCCTGAAAGTTGGAAACGTCGCAAATAGATAAAGGAGATTGGCCATTTTTGTATGAACGTTGGACCAAGTGCTGCCCAACATTGAATCATAGTGCATATTGTTCCTTAGACTAATACTAGTCTGTAACCCAAAGCGCTTCAGAATCTATCCGAGGAGTATTGAGAAAAAAATATCTATTGTATAGGGTTTACATTGACGAAAAATCATAATCAACAGCTTATTTTAAAAATAAAAGACGGTATATTATAAACAATGGACTATATTATTATAACAACACTTAGTTAAGGATAGTCATTGAATCAATCAATTGTTATTCGTTAAATAGGTTTACAACATAATAAATTATCCTATATACGGCCTCATGTAAACATTAAAA
Organism: Agrochola macilenta; assembly: GCA_916701695.1. NCBI lineage: Eukaryota > Metazoa > Arthropoda > Insecta > Lepidoptera > Noctuidae > Agrochola > Agrochola macilenta. The sequence continues at coordinate 17,145,095 of OU753562.1, forward strand.
TACCTAATCAATCGTTATCTTCATCGTCGTCTATAATTATTGAATCTAAAAATAAAGCATGAAAGCATATATATATATATATATATATATACGTATATCTTCTGATTCGTTCTACAGAACGATCACAAAACAAACACACTTTGTGATGTGGTTGATACATCGCGAAATCCAATTGAATAGCCAGGTCAACAGGTGATGTAGATACGATAGTCCAAAAGTAATGCCGGGTTGTAAAAAAATAAGGAGATAGATAAGCGCACAGTACACAACGGTTCACGTCAAAGAGTGATGTCAGACTGCGATACAAAAAAAATGGCACGCGCGCAAGCCCGTATAGAGAAACCCACCGTACGCGAAAGAGACAGACACATACCAAATCTGAATATGAGCAAGCGAGACTTATGATTATTCTCAACTCTCGCTGTGAATTGAAAATCGAGACAGCGCTATACAAAGCTGTCATTTTCGTATAGAGCTTACAAAAAAACTTTCTTCGAGCGAGACTAGCGAGGTCAGGACTGGACTTGGGAGGTAGAATAAGTAAGATAATAATATTATATCACGAAAAAGCTAAAAAAAAAATCAAGAGTTAAAGCGCCAAAAAGTCATAAGATAAGTTTTTAGATACCATATAACCCTGTGGAGTTTTGTTTTTTTTTTTTTTTAATTTCTGTTCATGTAAAGAAACAAATGAAAGTATTCCCATGCCTGGGCAGCATTTGGTCCAGATCGGTCAATCTCCTTTCGATGTTTTGATTAATTTGGCAATACTAGGTACCGTCAGTCGAAACTTTGAGTTTTCATAGAGAGCTGTAAATTTCGATTGCCATACAAGTAAAATAAAAAAGATATTACATCTTTTTCATTATAGGCAAACATAGGACGCCAGGCGAAATTAGGGCAGTTGACGGTACTTACTATATGGAAATATGAAATATTACCAAATTAATCAAAACGTAAATATTTGACAGCTACTTAAACGCTCTTAATCATTTACGAGTACATAGCTGGTCTTTAATCCCCGAATACACCCAGATTTCGCCAGTTATGAGGGCCGAGCCTATTGCTATCAACCGAACGCGAATCCAGACTCAAGGCTGGTACTGAAATATTCCTGATGGAAAAACCCAATAACCTACTTTGCCCGACCTGGGAGTCGAACCCAGGAGTCCCAGGACCTCATGCTCAGCAGTGGCGCTTGTGACTACAGACCAACGAGGTAATATTGTAACATTATCTAGTTATACGCACTAAGTTCTATTCTTCTACTAGAGGCTCGCGTTCAGCCTAGGTGACGACGGGGTGTCGCCAGCCTGCCGCCCTTGACCGGGTCACAGCAAATAGAGCGATCGCATACTCCGCAAATCGTAATATAAATGCAAATTATGTAGGTTTGCCAGCGGTATCACTCGGCGTGAAATTATCCCACGGGAAGGTACTATCGCGGTAAAAAGTATCCCATGTCCTAACTTAGGCCAGGATCTACCTGTCTGCCATTTTTCATCGAAATTCGTTCAGCCGTTAAGACGTAAAAGGTACAGAGAGACAGACAGAGTTACTTTCGCATCTATAATTTTAGTATGGTATGGAAGTATGGATCACCATGTTGTTATGGGCATCGAAAATAAAATATAAATACGATTTCATGTTGTTATAGGTATCTATAGACACGTCATGTAGAATATGCGTAACCCATGTAGCTTGAAATGAATGAATTATTTCTAATACTGAGGAAGTTATCAATAGCAACACAATGATATTGATTAATAAACTCATAGGCTGAATGCCTGAATAAGACAAAAGGAGGGCTTTTATAATAATATACACTACCAGCCTATTATTGTCCCATCGCAGGGCAAAGGCCTATTCTCAGACAGAATGCCCGAGCATTGATCACCACATTTGCTCAAGACGGAGCTGTCATAACATTTAATTGAAATATTATAGTCAACATTATTTTCAGGGAGGTTTCCCGCATTTTATTACGAAATAGAACCAATCAAAAACTAACTTTACCAATATTTTTTTTTTTGGTCCAGAGCACCGGGATATACGGATGCCCAGGCAGCATTAGAACAGACTACACTACTTTTCATCACCCTCCACTGTCATTAGTAGATCTTTGACAGTCGTTACGGGTAGTGAGAAGCCCAAAAGTCTGTCAACCAGTCTTACCAAGAGGTATCGTGTTACCCAGTAACTGGGTTGTGGAGGTCAGATGGACAGTCGCTCCATGCAAAATACTGATATTCAGCTGCATCCAGTCAGACTGGAAGCCGACCCCAACATAATTCGGTAAAGGCTAGGCAGATTGAATAGACGGTACAGGGGGCTTACCACCATCTCTAAAGCAGTATTATTTTAATCGTAATTCAGTGGGGGAAATGGATGGAGCTATACGTCACAGCGGTGGCACAGATTACGTGGTGGTAGGTCCCAAAGGCACTACCAGCTAAGTTATAGCTAACAATAGATGCTCATGTGAAGTGTTAGAGTACTAAATAGGTAGGTATCAATCTATTTACTTGAGATAAAGATAAGGGTGTTAGCGACGACTTCACGTGGGTAGCACTGGCAATCTAGATAGCCAGCCTAAGGGTCTTCCTAATCTAGTGTCGGTGAACCGATCTAGGAGCAATTACCTCCTTCTAGCGTACGGTTGCTAATAGGTGGGTAGACAGAGTTCAGAGTTTTCAAAGCTTACTTAGAAAAAATCTAGCTGACTACAGACAGACAAAAGTTAGTTGATATCGATGTTCTAAAAAGACTTAAGCATTTTTGAGTTTCCCTACCTACGTGTTCTCTAAAAAATCGTATCCTTCTGATTGACAATTCAGTGTTCAACAATTGTGTAGGTACAATATTCGTTGATAAACAATGTAGTAAATACTATGTTTATCACAAACAAAATACTTAGTAGGTACCTAAACCTATATCTCTAGATAAAACTGCTCAAGAATTTCTATATGGCATTGGCCTGCCAGATTCCCAGACGAAACTAATATAATACGCTACGATACGAAAAAGTAGATTACCTTTATCTATTCTCTTAGATCAGCCGTATAGTTTTCGGTATTTCAATTATTACCAAGAAAAAAAAAGAAAATTCCTCTTCGTAAAGCCAGTGTTCTGTTAGGCATTGGTGCAGTCCAATCTAACTATATTACCACTGGGCCACCACTTCTCTCGTTGTACAGTGTCACAGATTAATACAGATGGGACACTCGGCAAAATCATTTAAATAAAAAGCGACTCTTGGTACTACACAATAAAGTGCTATTTAGGTCGCACAGCGCTAATCAACTAGAAGTTGCCTCTCTTTCTTTCGTGTAAACATTAGATCTTCTGACTACGTTACACTCACTGAATTGGCCCAACAAGTCGAGCCCGCCGCGTGCTTGTAGCTTCTTATCTAAAATGCGGAGTAAACCATCTGTATTCATTTGTGACAGTGTGCGTTTATCCTAAACTGGACTGGGTAAGTTGGAGCCGTTACCACTGGGTCAACACTGCTCTACTGGGACAGCACTGACAGCTCTCTCCGTAGACAATTTACCGATAGATAAGTAACTACATTATCTTTACATACATCATTCATTAATGACATAATGATTTACTTAGAACTCTCCATTCTTATCGTGACAAGCTAAACTGATTACCTACCTACTACTTTGAGTATATAAGTATTTATTACCTGCGTTTTCATGCGACTTCTGCCTTGATTTCTGAAAGTAGGGAAACGTATTTTCCGAGACAAACTAACCCGATGAACTAAAATAGTACAAAGACTAGATTCTATATTTTATTCTACAAATATCTACATGGTGGTTGATTTCCAAAAAATATAAAAAATCTATATACATTTAGACAAATAAATCAAATTTAAGTGTGTTCGTAATGTCAAAATAACAGTTTTTACTAAATGTATAAAAAAGTTGCGGTAACTTATATCAAAAAACAATTTTATATCTGTCTGTCTGTCCGTTTGTTCCATCTAAACTCCAAAACGGCCGGACCGATTTTGAAGGACTTTCACTGGTAGTCCTTGAGTAACTTAAGCTACTTTTATTTCAGAAAAATAGGAGCTACGCAGGCGAAGCCGCGGGCAGCAGCTACATAGATAAATAATTGTTATATATCTTCGATTATCTATCAGAGAATTATAATTTATGTACGTTACCTACTTAATAGTTAATAAGTCAATAATGCAAATTAGTTGCCGATTTATTTACTCTACTACTATGCCTTCGTTATTTAATCATTTAGTGTAAATTAAACTATTGATTGTTATGAGAGAACTGTGCCGTAAATCTATTAATAATAATTAGAGCTAAAATAATGAATCATTGCGTCTATAATAACAATAAATTCTGTTATGTTTAACAAACGTTTTTGAGAAAACAATGTTTATGTAATCAAAACAGCGTTAGTATGTAAATGCGTGATACTTTATGTTTTTCCTTGTTTCACTAAGAATTCAAGTTATAGCAAAGTCTATCCTAAGGTAGATACAAATTGGCGCGAAAAACGAAAATCTTTCCAACCTCAAAATCTGCTATACACCTTCACCATCTCCACCCTGTATCTTGTCCCTTAGATCTTCAGAAGGAGAGTTAAGGGAATGGATCACATGACAGGATGAAATAAAAAAAAGTAAAAAAGAAGAATATAAAAAAAGATCGTGCCAAGAACGGCACGAATTTGAATAGTCTCTAGCCTAGTCGCCACCGTATCGTATACCTAAATATCATCTAAGTAGTATTTATTTATTTATTATTTATTTAACACTTTAAGCACACAAAAGTACAGAGGTGGACCTTTTCTACCAGTCAACCTTTGGGTGATGCAGAGATAAACAGTGGTAGGTGCAATATCGAAAATTGTGGAATAAATATTTATTTAAATATAAGGATATATATATATACCTATTAACCTATATATATAATACAATATGAGTAAATATAAGAACAGATAAATACACGAATATACTAAAACAAATAAGACAAACAATGGGAAAACATTACCGTTGTGATGATACTGCCAGCTTCTTACGAATGTGTTCGCAAACTTTAACTTTAAAGGATAATCGGTTGGTAGTACCTGACTCTTGGAGATAACTTGTAAGTATACACTTTATTCCAGGGAAATCGTCTTCACATACAGCTGGTAATTATATAATTACTGTATACGAAATATTGTAAAACATTGTAAAATAATAACCATGGAGTTTCTTGCCCATTCTTCTCCATACGAAACTATCGTATGGAGAAGAATAGGCAAGAAATTCCATGGAAGTGGGCAACTACATCTAATTCTATTTTCTTGTAAATGTTGACGTTCAAACGTGTATTTAACTTTGGATCCCCAGGCATGTCCACTATATCGCGTGGGAACGCGGGTGGGTTTTAGTCAGTAAAAGTCTGACACTCCCTCTCGCTCCGCCCAGAGCGGGAGTAGTCATTTGATGATTTCCCACCCAAAAAAAAAAAAAAAAAAAAAGGCATGTTCACTAAGTAGGTACCTACCTCTCAATCGCAAGTTCAATAAGCTTATCATCCTCGTTATTTCGCCATTGGGGATGTATATAGTATCGTAAATTATTCTCTTAGTGATTTACCTACTGACTTGGATTGCTTGGTCTAGTTAGTCTAAGATTTGATTTTTATAATAGTGTAGGTACCTAGCTAGGTACTGAGAGGCTATTGTATTTTGTTACTGTAGCTGAAGTAAATCGTTCCTCTCCATTGACTTTAACAACTTGCACATAATAAGCAGTTGCTGTTCATGGCCACTATATTATAAAATAAGACTTCAACTTAATGTTTCAGTAGGTATATCCTATTTTCCGCTTTTCCGCAACCGCTTCAGATCGCCTCAAGATTTCCACTACCTATCTACTTTGTTAAATCTTGAGTTTTTTTTAATATTTAATGTTAGTGTTATTATTAGATACCTACCTACCAGTAGTTATGATTTTTAGGGTTCCGTATCCGAAGGGTGCCAAACGGAACCCTATTAGCCAAAGCTGGCAATTATAACAGGCAGACAGTAGAAATTTTCACAGATTGTGTATTTCTATTGCTGCTATAATAACAAATAATAACAATTAAATAAAGTTTAAAGGGGGTCTCCATACAAGAAACGTGTTTTTCGGCGTTTTTTGCTCGATCTTAATATGGTAGGTACGGAAACCTTCGCACTTGGCCGGTGTTATTTTTCGAAAATAAAATGAAAATGGAAAACGGTTAAGTACCTAAAAGATTATCTTGAGAGAAAAAAGTAATGAAAAGTGTAAACGTACCTTTAACTTCGACTTATGCACAAAGTCTTTATTTTGCAAGGAATCAAAAGCATGCCAGATGCAATTAGTTACGTTCTTCAACAATGTAGACATTTTCTCATTCCAAACTTTTTAACTATTTTCTAAAAACACAAACACATTATTTCTTCAAGAGACGACTATTTGTTCAAAATATTTACATCATAAAATGCAGAAAACTTTATAAAAAAAAATAAACAGAACACGCCTAGTATTAATGCACTATTCCAATTTTAAAATAAAGAAAAGCGCGCGAAATATTACTTCTTTTTTGTTACGGAGCGATAATGGCAATGGAAGGACACGTTCTGCCTCCGCCCGCTTAAAAACCAGACTGGCAAGCGTAGTGCGATAACAAGCCAAAGGAAATGGCTCACCACGCGGATCGGAACTAGCACGCACGACTACACGACTGACAAAGTCGACTTGCTTGGTAGGTTCCTTCATTATGTATGGTTATCGATGAATGCAATGAAACTGAGAACTTGAATGAGAGAACAGTTTCAAAATGCATTGTTTGGGCCGGGGAAATTAGGTTTGAACCCTGCACTAAATCCTAACAGCGATTTTTTTCCTGAATCGTGTTTTTGAACTTAGCTCTTCAAATAATATAAAAAAATCCAGGACCACATCAAGGTAAAAACAAAAAGGCATTTTTGTGAATAAAACTGAGGCAAAATAGTTAACAGGAAAATTTTGGTTATATTATGTAAACAATTCGTAAAACTAATATATTATTTAAGAATTAAACATTTACCGCCACTGAAATTTAAATAAAATAAAATTACGAATTTATTTAATTGTACTTCAAGCAAAAATATGAACAGCAGTTTTTTTGCAATAAATTACTTAATTAAATATTTTAATACACTATTCAACAAAATTAAACATATTGTACTAGCGCAAGATATAATAAAAGTTTTTTTGCAATAACGGTTCAGGCAAAAATGTAACAGAGTAAAATTTAGTTTAACTTTTATTTATAGGCTATATCCGACCTAATTACAAGAAAATTAAACACATTAAAGCAAAATGTTATATACTCATACCTACCTATCAATAAAATAAAATAAATTGCTTTAACTTTGATTAATTTTCTTGTAATTAAGTGAGATAGAGCCTATAAATAAAAGTTACTACTATCTATTATACTATTACAACGATTACAAACCTTTTAGTTGTGCTCAGTACCTACTAATGAATACGTAAGTAACAGAATAATACTCGCTAAGTGCTGCATATTGATATTAAACATGTGTCACATTAAATTAAAACATGGCGTTAATATCGACTTCCTTACGACGGCGACATAACCAATTTGCAATGGCTCTACCAATTTGCATGACAAACCGGATGTCTTCATTGATTGACAAAAAAAAAGGTAAGTGTCCCTAGTGATCAAAATACGAATAGGTTTAATCTTTTAATTTTTGTCATATATCTACATCTACTTTATGGTAGGTAGGTAAAACACAAGGCTGACTTAAGGTTACACCACCACCTTGGTAGCTTTAGATTTTATGAAAAAACTACTTTATGTATTTATTCAAAATAAAGTTATTTGAATTCTTGAATAAATTATCTATTCATCCATCAATTTTGCCATCTCATGGAAGTGTCGACGCTCATAACTATCAAACCAATATTGTTGTAAATTTCTGTTTCCGTACAGGTCTAAATAATGGCGAGACAAGTGCACGCTGCCCAACAGTGGAGGCCATACGACGTTAGTAGCTGTACCTATGGAAGAATGACTGATCAGTGGTAGGGTAACCATAATGCTGTCATTAAGAAGTGAACCGAATAAAGGCCAGTCTTTATTTTTTTAGTACATTTTCGTGTTAAGAGTCCCTTTCCACACCTTTGGGCTGTACATAGGTTAGCCGACTTCGGGTAGGTAGAAGGTACATGGCAGTAAATATAATCTCTAAAAATCTGCGAAGATAAAATAAAACTTATTCATGATTCCATACATACTTACTTAAACCTACTACACTGTAGGCTAACCGGCAAAACGTGGAAAAAGAGCCTTTCCCGCCCTTTTATCGAGCTATGTGACTGCCTCCTCCAACCTGGGCACGCGTTACCGTGACCGACTTGGAAATTCCTAAATAGACTACGACCCCAGTCAGCCGTAGTAGAAAAGAGAATCTCCACAGATGAGGGTTGGTGTAAGGACGACTCAGAGGTCAGAGCTCAAGTATACCTACAAGCGGCGGCGCGGCGCCTCTGCGCAGACACTTGCCCACCTTCCATCTTGCGCCGCATGCCCTGTCACCTGTGCACTTGAGTATCATAAGGCTACATCAGCGAACGGAGTTCACGTAGCTAAATTTTGGGCGACACAAAGATAATATTTGACTTTCATAATAGTACATTATGATACAAGAGTGATGATCAATGCACACACGTTTCATACGATGTTTTTCAACTCTTGCGAGGCAAAAAACAAATAAAGGATTATAAATTCATTACCAATGTAAAAAAAATGTGAAATACGGCCCGAATTCCTTTTTCGCGAAGTCTTCGCAGGTTGAAGGAGAGGCAAAGGCACGAAGCCATCGAACAGTCTAACAGTTAAAAGTATAAAAACTGAATATTTTTGTATGTAGAACACGAAACAATGTTATTTTCTTGACAAAAATAAATAATTTGATGAAATATTATGTTAAGTTAACCTGGTCGACCCATCTCTACTCGGATGAAAAGTATAAAATAATAGTTCATACTAATTCCATGACATCATGATAGTACGTACATACTAATTCCATGACATCATGATAGTACATACTAATTCCATGACATCATGATAGTACCTACATACTAATTCCATGCTGCCATGTCATTACTCCGATTAGTAAATAGTTATCTGTGGCGCTCATTACCGCACGAGTGCAGTAATATAAAGTAAAAAGCACTCGTGTTTAATACTCTGCACTATGAGACTAAACACGGTTCAATAAGAGTCACTTTACGAGCAAGGGTGACGAAAAAAAAAAAAATTGCCATCGATACGCTATGAAGAAGACAGGCAGCTGGCAAGTTTGTCTGTCACCTGTTTGTCGCTTGCACCGTCTTCTAAGCTCTAACATATAGGTTGCAAATTTTTCAGTTAGGTACCTACGATACTACGATAGGTCCTCCTATTCGACCTACAAGAAGACTAACTACTGCGTCCTGCCTTCACTTGATTTCCGCAATAAAAACAGCGGACTTGCGATATCCTTTGCATATCGGCAGTTTGATCTCACCGACTGCACAGCCTCCCTCACATTATAATTACATTACTCATCATTCGAGTTACCGCTCGCCTTCAGATGTTTTCACCATAAGTGCACGCGCCGACACTGAGTCATGACTGTCATGAGGACATAAGACTCATTTTAATATACCACCTTCAAAGATGCGTTGAGTGGGTAGAACAGTGGATATTGGCAATATTTACTTATTAGTTGCGTTAGTATAGAATTTTTGGTATTTAATGGCTATTGGTTTTGATTTGTAGAGGACATGGAGAGTTGATTAAAATCATTCCTTTTTGTGGACTTCATAGAATGCTGTAGACACCCACGTAGCGTAGCTAGTCCTTAAACTCAAAAAACTCAAAGCATTTATTTTATTTCAAATAAACCAATTATAGTCACTTTTGAATTGTCAAGGGGTCTGTCGGTCAGAAATATGAAGCTAGTTGCCCATTCCAACGCGTAGTAGGTTCCTATGGAGAAGAATGGGCAAGAAACTCCACGGACACTCTTTTAAATCAGAATATTGTTACAAAATATTGGTTACATCATTCATGTTGTTAAGGTAAGCAATCGATTATCATTTAATCGATTTCTAGTAACGTATAAAGTAGATAGAGGTATTTACCTACTTGTTTACAAGCTTTTATTCCGTGAGCCCGTGTTTACTTTTGCCTACAGGTAGCATTCAAAGAAAAGTTATAAACTGACAAGTGACAGCTGTATATTCATTTATCGCATGTTCAAAATTTAAATATTGCCGCGCAAAAACATTCCTTTACCTGCGCTCGAATACCCAATGCCCTACCATAAACACAATTACCCTCATTCTCGAGGTCGCCTGTTACCAAACGAGTTGCAGGAATCATCTCTGCCGCGTCCATATGTGTGTAGGTCAGACATGCAAATAACTACTTCTATCGGAAGCAAATCAAGGCTTTGCCCATAAGTGGAGCGGACAGTTCACGATTTCAAAATATAAGATCTTGTTTCTCAAATAAATGTATGAATGCAGTTTTTGCAGGCTGTAATGTTACTTTCAAGTTATCAAGTAGGCTTTTTAGTGGTGAATTAAACAAAAAAAAAAAAAAAAAACATAAATAATAAGCAATGTGGCTTATTATTTATTTGTTTTTATTGCTAATTATGACCCTATTGTCAAGCAATCAATTAGAATTCCTATTTTGCTTGATGTAATTAATTATTATTATTGTGATGTAATTATTTATTACGTATCTAGTGGCACTCATTATCATATTTGCTTTTGTTACTATGCGGATAATGTGGGCTGCAATATTGTTAATATTTTGTATTATCTTTTCTCTGTTCAAACACATATTGTAGCTGTGTATTGTCCCTGAATAAATAAAATAAAATAAATTGACATTTTGTTTAATTACATTATAAACCATATTTAGGGAATTGGAAATTCGGGTCAAGTAAAACACGATTTTCTTTGGTAAGTGTTTATTAAGGTAAATACAACTACACATAAATTACATTTATAGATAAAAATTACGATTACAAAAATGTACCGTCTTGTCGATTGTCATCAACCTCCCTCATTAGGGGCCAGCTGCCAATATCTCAGGGTTGTCAGTCTTGGTAAAAAGCCAAACATATAAGTTGTTAAATCGCGTAAAGTCTGAAAAAGCCCTAACTATCTCAAGTCAACTATGTTAGCTATTCCCTTTTAGGGTTTATTTAGGCATGTTTATATGTATGCCAAAATTAGGTAATATATCTAAAAGCACTTTTGCCTTTGCAAATCCAATGCATCTGACAACCCTGATAAACCCTATTCCTTACATTTATTGGCTAATAAGCGCCATAAAAAGCCGAAATTATGCTATGGATGCACTAACACTACTCCAATATATGCTAGTAGAAGAAATAACCAATATTGTAATGTTTTCTTGAAATATTCACAACGAAACAAAGTTGTGCAGAGTAAGTACGATTCCCATCCCAAACCTTTCTCGCTCCGAAACACATGAAAAGAGTTAAGAATATCTAAATAATCTCATGCTATGTACAGAAACCTTATTGGAATGTAAAATTTAACAAACCATTTAAATAAGTTTAATTTAAAATAAATCTAAGTGCGAAAATGGCAAGGAATTCTGTTTTTTATGGTACACACAAATGATTAATATAGCAATCGTAATAAACGTATAACGTGTAACGTATATCGTATAAGGCTTGTTTACACTGGCTAATGTTATGCATAATGTAACTTCCATTTCCTATTTGTTTTCATTTTACTAAAATTCAGTGTCTTTTATTCAAAATGCCTGGCCTGCCTGTCTGTAGCTGGGATTATTTGGGAAAATATGTGTTACTAGTGGCAACACTAATTAAGATTGGTATTTCAGACGTACCATCGAAGAAGTTCATATCTATACACCGTAAGGACTATTTCTGCTTGCAGCGCTCGGCCGTTATAGAACCGGGGCGGTAACAGATGTGGTCATCGTGTTCACGGGATTTTGTTTTTAAACTGCTTAGATATGAAGTTCTTCGATAGTACATCCCTTCATATGCTTTGGAAGTACAAACACATTAACCTTTGCTCCACAATACCCTAAGGGTCAATTTACTTTGCCACGGAACGGAATGGAAGCGAAATTTTGTCACGAAATTGGGTCAAAGCATAATTAACTTTATGTCAATCGTGTAACGTACAAACTAGATATGGGCAGAAAAACAGCGCGCGTCTTCCGGAGAATTCTCGCGCAGTCTCGAGAATTCCCGCAACTAGCACCTCGAATCAAGTTTGTACGTTAAACAATTGATATAAAGCTCATTATGCTTTTCTTTTTTCACTCCGTTCCGTGGCAATGTAAATTGAGCTTAACTTATAAATTATAAAAGTATAAATTCATTTCATTTAAAAATAATTGTTTTTGAACTAACCAAAAACAATTATGTTATGTTAACAAAAAAATTATATGCCAATTACAATGAGATTTTAAATAGTCGTTTTCTACTCATTATTTATCCATCTTCTGGAAAATAAAATCTAACTTCGAGTTAGTATTTGTATTGCAATACTCATAACTGGTAGAGATCTAGAGAGATTAAGAAGCTTAAGATATTACAACACAACCTTCGTAAGGAAAATGTAACAAATAAATTATCTGTAGTTTTCTAACTTAATTAATATCTAAAACATACGACACATGTGTTTTCTCGTCTCTTTCATCTGCTTATTACAATAAACAAGTCCAAATAAATATAATTTAAATTAAAATAACATTTATTTTGTTTTATATCAAAATATCGTAATCATATCTAAAATACTTATTTGTACATATAATGAATTTTAACGTAAAGTAGAATATCAAAACAATCGACAGTCCTCTCATGTTATTACGAAAAAAAAAAGGAAGTAAAATTTGACATGTGACATGAAAATCTTAATCAATCTAAGACAGGTTAGCTATATGTAATTCTTATTTTTAATGACTTATTATACGGTCAATTTAATGCAATCTGCCACGATTATACGAGCGCCATCTTACCAAGGGGCATCCCGTATCCTATTACCCAGTAACTGAATTGTGGAGGTCAGATAGGCCGTCGCTCCATGTTAAATATTGGTATTCAGTTGCATCCGGTTAGACTGGAAGCAGACTCCAACATAGTTGGGAAAAGGCTAGGCATAAGATGAGACGAGGGCCATGGATAGAATATCCGCGCAAAGACAACGTAGACGCTTTATACTCATTGTGCAAGATGTTGTGTCCATTTTACGACTTAATAGGGATGATGACTAAAATAGTTTTTTTTAGTCCGTCTTTGAGATTACAAAAAAATATTGGACCCGTATTTTTTTCTTTTTTTACGTAATCTAAAGATTACGGCGATACGTTGAGGTAAAATGTGCTATGACGTAACGAGTATGTAGATTTTATACATGACATACTAGTGACGTAGCGACCCCCACGCGTCTTAAAATTTCAACCAATCAAATAGCTTTAAACTAGACCCAGGCGTAGATACGGCGCTTATACGAGGGTTTTGGTCCAGATGGGTCAAGATCGAGTTGAGTGGGAAAAGGAAAGGGAGGCCTGCAGTGGGACAATACAGACTGATGATTATTATTATTAGTTTTAAGCAATGCTTGAGTCTTGAATGAGCTTCTATACGGGGCTTATTTTACTAGTCTTTTTTTGTATTTTAATATATTTTTTCTGACCGAGATAAGATCAAGAAGACTGCTAGTGAGATTTAGAAGCCTGATACGGATAGCGGCGAGACCACCTCTGACAAAGACATTGGAAATAGCAAAGAGCAGATGCACCGGTGAAGCTGGACCTGAACCGGCTTGTTGGCGACGCCGTAAAACGATGCCCATCCATGTATAAATATCACCCGTCTCTCCACTATTCCAATGCCTACTCAAGGATGCATATTAGGTACGGCTCGCAATCCTTCCGAGGGCACGTCTTCTTTACCATTACCGCGCCCCCCGATCTACTCCTTGATATGCAATGGCCTTTGTAGCCCCATGAAGCATGAGGCTCCAGGGGCTAGAGCAAATCTTGGGGTTCATTCGATTTCTCGAGTCTGGTTAAACCATGCTGGGGTAGGTTCGTTTCATTAATTAATTAATTCAACGTAAACTTAAGTCTTCTTTGCACTAAATTGACCGAACAACGCAAACATTTGACACGTAGTTACATTTATGATTTTAATTTAACTATGTGGAATACTAGTTTATGATGACTAGACTCGTCACAGAAACGTGCCTTAAGCTAAGAGTACATTCAACGCCTATTACATTCATTATTATTATTTTGTGCCATCTCACTTTGGCAATAGCTGTTAAGAGATTTGCAGCATTCGACCAGCGTTTGGAACAGTGTTTGAAACTATGCACTAATAAAATTTTGTCTAAATTCTTTGATCAGGCTAGACACGCAAATAACCAGTATTTTTTAAATTACTGTTATAAATTAACAATATACATATAATTTAATTAAAGTTATGTGTTGAATTCGTCGCTAAACTTGTAAAATTGGAACTAAATATTTAAAAGTGAGCAGTTGCATTCCGAACGCTGGTGTTGGTGTTGGGATGACGTCAGAATAGACATCAACTGCATTACTGTAAAGTGTTCTGAAATCTGTTGCGTGACCATGCCTTTTTGTCTGTGGTTAATACATCTGTGAAGATCCATGCATAGCGACTGGCGAGCGTATGGTCGGTTTACACTTTGAAAAGTGCAAAAGCAAATATATTCAGGACTAGTCATGCATTTTTTACTTTTTGACACCGAGTGCAGTCCTTAATTATTTTTTTTGTCATTATGGCATTAATACTTCATAATACGGCCCCAGTACGATTTATTTGACTGACTTATTCAAGTGTAAACCGGCCTTTACTCAAACACGCCGCGCTTTACGTTAATGATTAAAACTGTTGAGATTTTACGATTATTTTGAAGATTGAGATCAACTTTAAGATTTTGCGTTCAAAAATGACCACACTGACGATTTCCGTACACAAATAAAATAATTTAAAGGTACTTAAAGAGATTTCAAGAATTTGGGAAGTTCAGAAGGTACTTAGTGAGAGTATTAAATGTAAATACAAAAGGGATTCCTTTCAGATCTACAATTCCGTTAACGCGCTGAAGTTTACTGATAGAAAAACAGCTTGTATAATTTCTCAAGTGAATACAATCACAATGGCAGTGTTTAATTATTCGTTTTCAGTAAATACTGGAGGGATTATTAATTAAGGATGAGAGCTAGTGTCTCCATAAAGTTTAGTGAAAAAGGACCTAAATCCGACAAAGTTGTACGGTTGACTAAAATAATGGCAGGACCAGTTAGTTCAGTCGACAGCCCTATTATTTCTCGCGTAAGTGGGCAGATGTTAATCGATATAGCTGCAACCAGTATCGTTAGGGCACGACAACGTCGGATTGTTCAGGACATTCTTAACGAAAACAGACATCTGAAAGGAGCCATGATCACTGGTTACATTTGTAAATTAATTTGCAACTAAATTCGCGAAATATTGGCAGGGATATATTATAGAGTTCAGTGGTCCAATCGATATGGTCTAAAATTACAGTAGAAAGCGCTCCAAGCGCCTTCAAAAATATAAATAGGATTGGGTAACTAGGGTAAATCGTCAGTCTCGAGAGGTACGGTTCAGTCCGTTTTAGCAAATTAGACCCTGTATTCTGAAAAAAAATATTTTCAGTCCCCTGTGCAGTCTCGACTACTCTGTTTATTGTCATATATGTGAACACTGACAATTTAAGAGTGATATAAATAACAATTCGTGCCGCTAGGCCTGAATATAAGTACGCTGTGCGCAATAGATGTTCAATTGGAAACTGACAGGAGATGCGTAAAAATTTAACGAACGCGGACGGGTATAACGCGTTATTTAATAACATACCTGGCCAATATTTAGGCTGTATTTTCACAGATGTATCACCGCGGTCAGATAGGTGTCGGTCGGCAACAGAGTTCAGTGCTGGTGTGGGGGCGGGGCGGGCGGCGCGTGCGGGGCGGCGCGCGGCGCGCTATGCGGCGCGCGGCGTGCGGGCGGCGCGCGAGGGTCACCGCGCGGCGCCGCGCCCGCGCCGCCCCGGCTTGCCGCGCCGGTTGAAGCCCCTGCAAGCGAACATCAGCGTTAAAGCCCGTTTTTCTTCATGATATTTAAACAAAGACCAAGAGTGTATGTACAATTTGTCCAGTAAATCAGTGACGGTACAGTCACCACCCATGTTTCACCAGCGGTATAAAAATATGTAATATTATCAGCGGCGGCGGTTTGACCGTCGGACTGCCAAGTCATAGGTCTGGAGTTCGAACCCAAGGCACGCACCTCAGACTTTTCGGATTCAAGTGCGTATTGTATAATTATCACTTGCTTCAAAAACGATGAAGGAAAACATCATGAGGAAACCCGGCCATGCCTGAGAGATATTTATCGACCGTATCTGAAGCCAAGTCAGAGGTTCATGGTCTGCTTTAATAATCTGATAACAGGTTAGTCACTAACTAATTAACTTATAATTTTTTCAAGGCGGCTTTGTCTTTGAATTTCGACGACAAGAGATTTTTTTTTTAAGGGCGCCTCAATTTCTTCGAATGGCCTATACAGGTTGAAACGTAGTTGTTACCAAAGTCTGCGTAGTTACCTGTAAGGGCCGCGGTATGCAGGGCGAGCAGCCGGGGACCCAGGAGCAGAGTTATTGTTGGATGAATTTCCATTCTGTCGTCCATTGACGATTCCGTTGTTAGCCTTCGCTCCTTCATTGGAGGCCCCAGGAGATCCGTTAGTATTCTCCTGCACATAGTACAATTGTTTTAACACATAAATAACATAATAAAATAGAAACAAATTAAAGATCACACAAGAAAAAACCACGAGCGAGCCTTACAATAGTCGCATGTGATGTGTAACATCTGACATCTCACTTTGGTAATTAGCAATATTAAAAGGGGGGCCCTCAAGGTCGTTTCTGACGGCCAAATCTAGCACTGCGCACGCTCATTGGTCAAATCACTGACACAGATTTGATTATTTAGATTTTGATTGCAGGAAAGCAAGAGGTAAAATGTTACACATAAAAAAAATAACATTAACTGTATGCAATAACTCAAAAAGGCACACTTTATTATAGCATAACAAGTCAAGGCTGAACATAAAAAATACTAATTCTATTATTCAATTAGGAATCAAAATATAAATTACATATTAATACATAATTCTAAAAATTACATCCAATGTTTTACTTAAGTTGGTAATGTTAAATTACTGCTAAGTGGAAAGAGATAAATTTTGAATTGAAGGAGTCAATTTTAGATTTTCGTAGTTTAGTGATCAGAAAACATAATGCACTAATTTAATAATACCTATATAGTTCTAGGAACGATAACAACACCTGCACCCTAATTGCGTAACACACGATCACTCACAATCTGTTTCATTTTGACAGTTCAATAACATTCATTGCGTTATTGACGTTGATGAGCAGACAAATTTTTGGAAGATATGTATCAATGGATTAGCAATTCAAAATGATTCAGATTATGATTGATCGTTAGTTACAAAATTAGGGTGCTGGTGTGTCTAGTCTAGAATGTAAATATTTCAAATGATACCGTGTCCTAGGTTCGAAATAAGCCAATAAACAAATAAAAGTATGAGTAGGTTTCAACATATTACGTGCAAATAGTACATTATTTTGGGTAGTGTATTTTGTATCCGTCGCGGGGGACAATTTTCGAATTGTTTCGTTTTATGTAACGACCCCAAGTTTATTTCGCGAACAAGATAACCTAATAACATTTAGGAATAACTTTGACATAAGGTTAGCATTAAGTTTAGTTATCAACGTACTTATAGGTATTTTCTAATAACTTCCTACGATTAATCAGGCTTTCAAACTAAATATTAACGATTCTCATTATGATTAAAATTTCTCGCGCCGATAGATATAATAAATATTTTTATGGGATAGTTGATGAACGAACCTTTTTAGAGCTCGCGTAATCTCTTGCATATCAACATCAACCTGAGATGAGCATACCTGTGACAAATAGTCCAAGTTACTGCGAACCAACGTGTTGGCCTCGCATACACTAGGCAACAAACGTGGAAACCACGATGACTAAAAGTCGCGCGATGTTGATATACCAGACCTGAGTGGCAAGTTGGCTTAGCAATAAACCCCACAATTAAAAGAAAAAACGCTTTAAAGTGACAGGGACAACAAGACTTAAAGGCGAGATGTTTGTCGCCTAGTGTATATGAAGCCGTTTACACCGTAATGCTTTTATCATTTTCAGGACGCTGTGTAACGCTTTCCCTCCGAACTGTTTAATAATTTATTGTTTTCTCAAGATTTTTATTTTTTTAAATTTGACTTAATGATAGAGCAAAAGCGCCAATGTGGACTTTTACCGCGCGGGAAAATGGCAACAACATTATTTTGGTTGTAATGTTTATGAGGTCCTAAGTCCTATTCTTTACTTGCTTATTAATAATATCATATTAAGTATGTGGTTATAGTAATTTTAGTTTGCTTAGCAAACATTTTATGGATAACATTTCAATAAGTCTCTGGTCTTGAATAGCGTATAAGGTTGTGCGTAATAACATATTCGTTAGGCAGTGGGCAGTGTGGCAGTGGCAGTGGATATTTACTAGTTAAGTAGTGAATAATAATGAGTTATGGACCGGAGTTGTGAACCTTGTGGTACTCCACAAATACGAGTAGCGACTACTAAGCTATGTTTAGGGGTATGAGGAACAGGGTGTAAAGTTCACTCATCCCCCATAGAAAAGGGAGGATCCTCCAACCAGACGGGTGTGATGTCTGGCGGGCAACTGCCCCGAGGTTTGAAGTTGGGAGATTCTATATAATGTTTATCGCGCGGTAAACTCTAATTGCGCGATGCAGGATTTGTGTCGTCAGGATGTTGTGTGACGTCAGGTCTTTGATGCGTAGTTCGCATGTAGCGATGTAGATGCCGCTACATCAATCCCCTCCGGAGACCGGAGGTCGATAGTGGGCTGAGTCTTGAATCTTGCGATGCTTCACAGTGCCAGCTGCGATTCCAGTGAGTCGGAACCGGGTACCGCATAGTTCGCAGTGGGTCGGAACTGTCTGCGGTGATTCCCCAGTGAGTCGGGGTGGCGCTGCGTCTTGATCCAGTGGGTCGGATGTGGTACAGCGATGGGTTGTGGCTGAGGATGATGACCAGGAATGCGCGTTCGCTGCATGCTGGTGGTCAGGATATCCGTTGAAGCCGTGGGTGCTGGCTGGCTGTGTGACCCGCCTCACGAAAGCTTGCGGGAGTGATGATGATGATGACGTCACGCTGAAGTAGTTGCACGAAGGCTGCGTTGACGTTCATATACGGGGTCACCAATTTATGGGTATGAGGAACAGGGTGTAAAGTTCACTCATCCCCCATAGAAAAGGGAGGATCCTCCAACCAGACGGGTGTGATGTCTGGCGGGCAACTGCCCCGAGGTTTGAAGTTGGGAGATTCTATATATGTTTATCGAGCGGTTAACTCTAATTGCGCGATGCAGGATTTGTGACGGCAGGATGTTGTGTGACGTCAGGTCTTTGATGCGTAGTTCGCATGTAGCGATGTAGATGCCGCTACACTATGTATTCATAAATCTATTGTGATGATGGAGATGGACATATATACATAAACACACACCTTCTTCCACGTACAAAACCACCACAACCACCACCATCAACACCATTTATTGTGTTTTACATTGTCAAACGCTTTGCTAAAATCCGTAAACATCCGTATTCTTGAGGCAGCTTTTCTAAGGAATTCTCCATACAATACCAACATAATCACATATTATAAATACTAGCATTGGCGTGTATAACCGAAGTTCATTTTAATTTATTTTAGTTCATCAAATTAGCCATAGAGTTTAATTTGAACCCACCATCACGAGACACTAAGTAAAGATACCGTTCGAATTTTTCTCATACTCCTAAATACTCTCCAATTTTTATGTACGTAATATAAATATTTTATAAATAAACGTTTTAGCTATTCATTGTTTATAATGATAATTACTATTACACACCTTTACAATACCTATATACGTGATGGAAATCTAGCCTAATAAAAAAATTAAATAAGTAAGTACATTATTCTCATTGTCCTCAGGAGTGGTGATGGTTAGCGGTGGTGGTCCAGAGTCGCCACATCCAATCACTCCGCCCTTAGACATCTGGTAAGCCAGGAGCTTAGCCATCTTGTTCTGCAGCTCCTATAAAAAAACATCGTTCGTCTGAAAATGCTAGCAGCGTCAACGGTTCAAGAAATGGATATACTTGTGAGGATTAAAAGACTGTGTGTTAAACTGAGTATGCGAGCGAGAAATGAAGAGAGGCATGTGGCGGAATGCGCAATGTTAAGCTAAGACGTTAAAAATATTTATAAAAAGAAGTGATTACGTATGTATAGTTTTGATTTCCCACATACCTGATGGTAGCCGTAGTCATATTTTTTTAGAGTGAATTCTTCTTTAGGCGCATTGAGTGATTTTTGGTAGGGGAAAATCTTATGGGCTCGCCTCACCGACATGCTAATACTAATGCTAACAATATGTCTGTAGCTAAGAGAGAGAGACGTCTTGCGCTTGTCCAACAGTGATAGCACATTTTAGCTTTAAGTTTTCACTTTTGTCGGCGGCAATCGGCATGATGCCTGCCATGTCTGTTTTTTTTTTAAATAGAATCAACATGGCAGTTGTGTTTATAAAAACAATAGTTTGAAGTTATAGGTTTAAAGCCAACTATTTTTCCATTTTCTTACAGATCAATTAAATTAAAGCGCCCACCACGACACACGATGTTACGGTGTTGTTGATTCTCCTGAGGAACTTGCCCGCTTACACCATAATCATTTTCAGGGAAGTTTAAGTGCGGAGCACAACAAGGTGTCAGTTAATAGTAGTTGCACCGCACAAAGTTCAAAATAATGACACTTCACTGTTTATTTCAAGTCTAATATTGACCTGCTATAAAAATGTATGGTACACTTACTTTCATTTCGTCGGTCAAGAAAAAGGGCGCTGCAGTGAATGAGGCTACGGGCGGCGGTGCATCAGCCAGCGTCTCCACCTCGATGGTGGTCAGCGTGATACGGCAGACCGGGCAGCTCTCCTTAACACATAGAAATCACCTTTAATATTGGTTCAAGTGCAGCGTTATATCTAGGGAATGCTACCTCGATCTTGAGCCATTTTTCGAGATTCAATCTCGTGAGAAGACAATTTCGATCTCTGCGGATTGCCAGGCGAGATCTCGAATGGCCAATATCGACTCGATATTTTATTCCCTAGTTAAAGCCCCTGTCACGAGAAGCTATAAATTACGTAAATAAAGAACTTCTACTAAGTTACGTAGCGAAACAAGTAATCCCAAATTCAATCAACTCTAAGTAGCATTCGTGTAATACGAAACTAACGAGCAATTTCACTTGGTCGGGTTATATTTTAGCGATCTATAGCGCTGTCGTCTAATATTTTATGGTAAAGGGGTACTGAACGGATCTGAGTTCCTGAGTTGATTGAATTTGGGACTATTTGTTGTTGATTGAATTGTCGCTACGTAACTCAGTAGAAGTTCTTTATATCCAAAATTTATAGCTTCTCGTGACGGGGACTTTAGATCCAATTCTTCCTCAAAATATCTATTAAATAGTGTCCTGAAACTACATTTATTTGATACTTTTCCCATCGTAAACCACTAGGAACTTCCTAGATATACTGGGTGTCTTGGAAAGACTATAATAAAAATTGCCAATTAAAAACTTATGGTAATGAATCCGCGGAACCTATCAAACGAAGCGCGTTCCGAAGGTAACCAGACAGACTCCACTATTTTCCACATAAAACAAGACCGGCGCGCGGCGTAATGCGCACATGTCTAAGCAATAAGCATAATGTACAGCAGCAAGTATTGGCCAAGCTTACTACTGCAAACTGACGTTCCTCAGTACTGAGGTCGCAGGCATTCACAAAATCTGTCACACTCTTTTGATATTTGAATTTATATCGAATTGCTGTATTCACACAGTTCTATTCGGTTTATTCTTTGAACAGCTTACTCATATTCAAAATGAAATGTTTGCTAACACCACATCTATTTAAGTCTTATTTAAGTACTAATTTTATTTAGGGGAATATATAAACGCACTTTAAAAATTCTGTTTCACTCTTTAAAATGTTTAGCTTAATATGCTTAGCTTGAAAAGTTATTGAATGAACTATGAACTATAAATTTTACTGGCAAAAAACGTTTGGTTAGGTTAGAACTGTGACCCCCTACGACAAAAACGAACTAGAATATATAGTTTCGGAGTTGGATTTCGACACAGTTATAGTGCAAACAATTATTTTTGTAGGTATTTTAATTATGTTGTTTATGAAATTATTACTATATAATGTGTTTTTTTTTTGGAAATTAAGAATAAGAATAATTTATTGGTCCATTGTTACAAAATAAATATCAATAAGTAGTGATATTGTATGCTTACTGTAACTAGAATATTTAACATAGTAATTAAACAGTGGTCCCCAAACTAGGCAGCGCCTGTATCTTGGGAGCCTGAGTAGCGTGATCTTAAATTTTAATTCGAAACATTTTTGCGTTAGCTTATTTTATTTCAGGAAGTTTGAAAATGGACGGAATAGTTAATTAAATAAGGGTACCTAGCGAATTACCAAATAAAAATAAATTGAAAAATAAAATAATTCTAAATAATATTATAGTGTTCGTGTGTGAGAGTGTGTGAGTGTGCGTGTGTGAGAGTGTGAGAGTGTGTGAGTGTGTGTGTATGTGTGTGTGTGAGTGTGGGTCTGGTGGTGAGTTGCAGGTGTGAGTTTTGTGTGAATGACTTGCTTGTATATTCTGGTGTTAACTCACTAAATCCTCCGTGTCCTTGTATGACAGCGAGAGAAGCCAATTTTTTATCATTATTTTATACGAGTGGGTGTTAAGACCTTTAGTATTATAGCGCATGCTTATTTTATTGTAGATATGAGTGTATGAGTATGAGGGACACCGTCGGACCAGAAGACTGTTTGCATTAGGAAGGGGGACGTGTAAGATACGTTTTGAAAGCAGGCTTTGGTAGTCAGGTCTGTTTTTAGTAGATTTGTGTGCATGCAGTGCGGCACTGAGAATGTATAGTTGACGTACTCGAAGAACCGGAAATTGGTTGTATAGCAGATCTGTCGGGAACCTAAAAGGCTTTCTAAGCATCACTTTAATTACGGCTCTTTGAGCTCTTTCTATTTCAATAAATTTGGTTAATGTTTATTAAATTATAGATGTATTATTATTTTAAAATGCTGATAAACAATTTTATAGCTGTTTTCATTAAATTTAAAGTGCTATTAAATACATCCCTTTTATTTACTCAGCTCAGCACCATAATTTACTTTCTTACACTTGCAATTGCTTAATTATGACGATGCAACAAGACCCCGGTCGATCAACGTCGATTGATGACATTTGTACATGTTTTGGTCTTTGATGATTAATGTCTAGTCTAGATAGTGTGTCGCGCTGAAAAACAACTAAAACAAACAAACCAACTTTGTTATGCTGGTGTGTGTGACAGCTATGTGTCACACTCGCGCCATGTCATTCTGCTTTTTAAGTGTGCGTGTATTTAGCGGCCAACAGCTGGACGCTACTTTTTTCGACGAGTTCACAGCTTTGTCTGTCTATCTAGACACTTTTTTTTTTATTTTTTTTTTGTTTTGAGACATGATGTGATGAATTTTGAGTAAACATCAATCAATGAGTTAGTTGGCCCCTAATACCGATGAAGGGTGATAAGCATTATATCATTAAATTTAGAGTTTCTGTAAATGAGACTGACCTTAAATGGAGACCTGGTCACTTGCTGCCAGTTCGGCAGTAGTTCGAGCTCTTCTTGATAATACCGCCTGCCAGAAATTAGGTGAGCAGCAAGGCAATGGCTATGAAAGTAGTGATAGCATTGGGTCCTGATGAACTCATCCCCTTTTGTGAAACCGAATAGGCAGATCATGCACTGACCACTTGGCAAGTTGCTCTCCGTAAGACAGTCGCGGATAAGCTGTAAAATACGTTTATTTCAGGAAAATTACATTAGGAAGTACTTAGTTATTAAATATTTTTAAAGTAGGTAAAGTCAGTTCGTAAAATATCGTCGTCTTAGAGTGAAAACCTCTTATAATATGCGAAAAACTGGTGAGCAACTGAAGTTATTTACTCGATGCAGGATTTTGCGTGACGTAAATATGATGGGTAGGTCGAATGTGGCGATATAGATGCCGCCACAAAACTAGGGCGTGCGTCGCGAGGTCTTTTTTTTTCAAAAAAATTATTAAAATAAAAAGTCAAAGTTGCGTTCCCGAGCTTTTCACTCTAAGGCGACGATATACAGTTTTTTTTTTTTTTTTTTAATGATGATTAGTATATCACACGGTGAAGGAAAACATCGTGAGGAAACCGGCATGCCTGAGAGATATTTCTCGACGGCATGTGAAGCCAAGTCAGAGGCCCATGCGCGGCTTTAAAACTCTAACACCAGGTTAGTCACTAACCACACGAAAAAAAAGAAGTATATCACACATGTACGGTAAAGGAGCGAAAAGGTATAAAACCTGTTTTCAAATTTTCAGATTCCTTTCTCACATGCCCTTTGGAACTGTAATTTTCATTGAAAATGTCAGAAAAATAATGCAAGTAGAAATGAACCTGCAGATGCTTAACATTTTCATTCCTTGATTTTTAACAAAAAACTTAAAAGAAAAATTACAGAAAGATGAAAGAGCACAAAGGTACTCTTTCTTTCTTTATTCGTGAATTTGAGATAATACAAGTAAAATTCGTGAGTATTTAGAAGAATAGTTGTTATTGTTTTCATTTTGTACTTACACAACTATTTTTAATATTTTAGTTAATAGTGATACTAATAACGAGGTGCATTCTGAATCATGACAGTTGCAAATAGCTGTCAAATATTTGGCTGTTTTAACTTATCAATAACTAGCGACCCAGGCGGCGGTTGTTATTATCCACGAGCCTAACCGCATATTCAATGTAATGACACAAGTTTATTATATACCATAATCAATATTTTAGTGCACTACATAACAATATTTCATAATATTGTTTAATAATATTGCTAAATAAGAAGAGCATAATATTTGACAGCTATTTGTTACATTGAGCTCACATAATTTTTGAGTGAGTGTCTGTTTGTTCTGGCTAATCTCTCAAACGGGTGGACCGATTTTGACGGGACCTTGACTGGCAGATCACTGATGTTTTATGGAGTAACGTAGGATACTTTTATTTTAGAAAAAGAATTAGGGTCCACGCAGGCGAAGCCGTGGGCAACAGCTAGTATAGTATTCATAATATCTTGTAGCCCATGTTAAGAAATAACAACTACCTACAGACTAATGTATTTAATAAAATATTTAAGATTTTATATAGATTTATTTGAAATCATCATCATCTGCCTAGAATTTTCCCAACTATGTTGGGGGTGGCTTCTAGTTTATCCGTTGTCTCTTTCGCTCTTGGTAAAGAGGTTTTCAGGAGGGGGCAGCAATATATCAGTTAACAACACTACCTCTTAAATGGTTACATAAAAATATGGCAAGATAAACTAAAGCTTGTACCTAACCAAGACCTTGGATTTGTTCCTTCAATAACTCTATACGCTTTCTAACAAATTTTTGTTTATGTTATTATTTACATAATAGCTGTTGCATAAACATAATCGGCAGAATGTTGTTGAACTATAAGGTACACGTCTGCCTAAGCCAGTAGGGATTATAGTCATGACGTTATGTTAGTTTAACTATTGCCCACGGTTCCACTTGTATTAGATGCTTCCTGGAGAAACTACTACATGTACTTGGATAGTCTTGAATACGTAATTCCACTTAACATGTTTCAAAGCAGGATAATATACTTCTATTCTCATTTAAATCTTAAAGGAATATTTAAGAACTAGCAGCATTAGAAACAAAATCCGCCCCTAAAACAACCCACTGACCAAGGTTTATTTTATAAAAGTATGATCAAAGCCTTACCTCAATCAGTTCAAATACCACAGGCTCACCACGACAATCAGCCAGTTTCTCTCGGATTTGTAAGTGAATGTTGGTCAAGATTTCGTCGTCGAGGCCTCGCGGGTTCCTGAGCGTCACCTCCGGGCTACTGTCCGGGTATCCTGGCGTCAGTTTCACTACCAGGGTTGCACAGACGTATTGCCGGTCGACGTCATTTCCCGTCGACGGATGAAGGACGGTTTCGATTATATGTGGCACCTCCCCAACACGTTTAATCACAACATCATCCATTAAAATTGCTTCTAGAGCTTCAATCTCATCCGACACTCTGAAAAATGCAAAATATCGATAACTTTGCTCAGGACATGATTAGTTCAAGACCTATACAATCAATTACACACCTTTCATCCATGATGGACGTCATAATGACTGGTTTATACAAAAGCTAGCCCCGGGAATCAGGGTGCACTGCAATCAGTTCAGACAGGCGCACTGCAGCTATTGCAACGAAACAGCTGGGATTTCAGTAGAATTCGCGACGAAAATCAATCATGACCTCCATAGATTAAAAATGTTGTAGGGTTGTGCGTGCCCAGTACTTTGAGTCTGATATTTGAATTACTCGACTAAAACTTTAGGCGTGTTTTGTAAACTACCTAGTTAATTTAGTAAAATCTAAATAAAGTAAGTACTGGTAATGGTAAAATGATTGTATTGGTAAAATCCAAAAATATAGCGCGCAATGGTAGTCGCTCGCTCGAAACAGATGTAGGCCCAATCCACAGAACATTTTGGTATAAACTCAGTTCAGGGGAATCAGGCGCGACGCCACTCTAATAAACAATTTTGAATACTTCACGGTAGAAGAATGAGGATCTGTACTGCCATTTTATCACGATAGGTGTCGCATCATGGACATGGCCATTGAAAGCTGTCAATTCCATACATTTTGTAACCTATCATTCAGTAAATTTAAATTTTCTTGTAAATCGTAATATGCATAGGTGTGGTGTACCAGGATATACTAAAGTACTAACCCCGCTGTTCATTTATTTCCTAAAGATACTTCGCAAAAAAAAAGTGGGAAATGAAAAGAGTACAACTAAAAGTAACTTTAAATATGTTTATTGGTAAACTTCGACAGTATCGTGGAGTTCTGGTGGAGCGTCTTGGTAAAGTTCTACAGCAGGAACGTCAAGTGCTTTTCTTTCAGAAGCTTGAGGGCTTGCAATTAAAGTAATGTTCTCTCAATTTTTGTAAATTTTCCTACCATGAGTCAAGTCAGAATTAATACGTTACAAGATCTGGTTTCTTTCCAGTAATCGTGGCTACTCGTTTGTTTAGTTCATCTTTCAATTCTTTACGCTTCCAGGAACAATACATGTTAGCAATAACGATGGTGGATCGGATTCAACACAAAAAATAACAAAAAACACTGATGTAAACAAAGCGAAAATGATTTGACAGCGGCCATCCCGCCGCTCGCGCTGGTGACATCTGCGTTGAGCTTTGCGCGCGGATCCCCATTACCGGTGTCACGTCATTTCGATTCGTTATCGAATCCAATTGTTAATCGGTTGAAGGACACTGATCGGGACATAAGGGACCTTAAGGAACCAATCGAGGACCAATCAGAAACTTCTTTCAAATCTTCCCGCGTTGAAAAGTGTAGTGGGACTCAGCTAGATGGCAGCACAATCGAATTCTGTCCACACTGTTTTGGATGAAGTTGTCATTCTTCCGAAATCACCACCAATTTTACCAATTTTATTTCTTCATAAAATAGATCTGTTAAGACAAAACCTTAAAGTAAGTAAAGGTATGTTAAAGTCAAAATTAAGGAGTGTGTTTCTCGATAACGAAATTTAATTAAATTAATTACATTGTTTGTGTATAACGAATAGCAAGCGCTTCTCGCCATCAAACTGGATAGTTTGGCGAGTAAAACTGTAAAAGCAACAAATAATGTACCGATGTTTGAGAATAATAAAAAAAATAAAAAAAATATAATAGCAGTGGTCTCGAACCTACCAATTGTTCGGTATTTCTACCGATATGGGCTCTGTCCTACCGAAATACCGAAATGCAACGATTTTCCCACGATTTCAGAGAATTCAAGAAATAATACCGATTTTTCTACCGATTTTACACTTCTATGTTGGCAACCATTTTCATTTATGTTTTACGTTACGGGGAATCCCTCGATAGAAAGTATGGATGAGTAGTTAGTTCCATATTTTTTGGGGAATACCCTTGAATCCTCTGAAATCTTTTGAATGTTATGAAAACAAAACAGCGAAATAGGCTGTCTACTGAGACAATCACTGCTATATTACATGCAAAACGAATCTTTGATGACGCTAATTGTCATGACTTGGAAATTAATTCAAAGATGACGATTTGGGGACGTAGGTGGAGGTATTCCACCTGTCTCCTTTTATACGTACTGGAGGTGAAGTTGTTATAGTGAGCGCAAGTGAAATTCCAACTTGTATTTAATATAATGTATATTTATAACACACATAACATAGTTTAAAGCTAGGCACACTAGTACACATATAACTAATTAACTAGTAGGGACAAAGTAAACTAATGATCTAAAATCTAGTCTGTGTCCCGTTACGGTTGGTAAGCAAGCTCTCGACGCTACTACCAAGGGACGCTCCGCTATGGGTAACGCCCCGGATCGTGGCTTAGTGTTGCCACTTAACAGGGGTGCGTTCCTTACTAACTTTTAAATACTTTTCTAAACTAATATAGGTGACGCCACGTATACTAATGTGCGTTCACAAATGCACAATACGTGACGCCACAACGTGTCATTGACTCTGGCAGGGCCAGCATCAGGGATTTTAATTATAATTACACAAAAAATTGTCACTAATTAGTCGAAATTTGTCGCCAAATATCAGAATTTGTCAGTCACTGGTTCAAAAGATATAAGGGTTTATAGGTAGCCGATCTGGAGACAGTCTCCCCAGCAGGGCCACATTTATATCTCAAAAACTAGGGCACCTAGCGAAGATCTGTTTTCTCCTATATTTTGTCACCAATTAGGTAGTCGGAATCAGTCGCCAATTATCAGAATTTGTTGGTCACTGGTTCAAAAGATATAAAGCCTGGAACCGACGGTGCGCAATATCGCGCACGCACGCGCACCAGCCCGCACGACGCACCGTGGGAAGGGTAACGTGCGTGGTAGCGCAGACGCGTGCGTGGCGGTGCGTCCGAGTTTGGGTACATTCCCTTTGAAGTTACCGACTCGCCGCGGATAAGCCCGCACGGACACGCACCATGGGAATGGTAGCGTGCGTGGTAGCGCAGACGCGTGCGTGGCGGTGCGCCCGATCCGCGGAGAGTCGGTAACTTCAAAGGTGCCCGACGTATGCTCGGTTCCTATAAACGAAAATGAATCGTTTAGCTTACCAATGGTAGCTTTTATATTGCTCAACTTGGCGCATAACTACTTAAATAGATTTGTAAGCAAATTTTTAAACATGGGCGTTTTTGGATTTCTATGCAAACGGTTAAATATTCGATTTCAGATAGTGAAATCGTTTTTATCATCCGTTTTTAGAAATCGAATTCTGGAGCGGCTCTGGCGCTTCCGGCTCGCAGTTTCGATCGTCTCTAGTAATATTACGAGTATAATTCGATTGTAAATGCATCGATCAAAACTATCCAAACATAAACAAATACTTGCTTACGCAAATCTACTCTTGCTGTGGTTTTGTGAAATCGGTTTGTCTAGTTCGGATTATCGATACGATACGATTTGTGACTGAAATCGGATTTTAGATACGTTTTGATATATCTGACGCATATCTACTAATTTTACCTGTGATAGCTACTTCCATATGGGAGGGTCTACTATGCAAAGATATGGTCTTTGCTTCATTATTGGTAAAGAAACAAAAAAGTCTTAAATTTTAAATAAATAACGGTCCGTAAATTATAGGAATCGGCTTTCATTTGACTAACGCCGCATGTGCGTCGAAGGAGACGGCTCCGCTCGCTTAATAGCTCTAGATATGAAAATTCTGAACCTACGTTGCACGCAGCGACATGCATGTCATTTCGTCAAAACAACCGAAAAAGTAATAAGTACTAAGTACTGTTTGTTTTTATTATGACTTTACGAAACAACAATCAAAATAAAACAATGCATTTCCTTTTGATAATGTGCAAAAGTATTTTCTACTTTAACTTACTAACAATAAAGGCGTATGTCGTATGATAAGTTTACAATGACGTATTGAGTCGGAGAGCTATTCGGACAGCCGAATAACTCTCCGGCACAATACGTCATACGACTTAAAACAAAATTTTGGAACAACCTCATTGACAAAATTCTAGTAACTTTAAAGGGTATGTAAATAAAACAATGATTAATTGAATACAAAAGTTTATTAATTCATAAAAACTGGCCAAGTGCGTGTCGGACCACGCACAATGAAGGTTTCCGTAGTTGGAATGAATTTATACCAAGAATAAATATATCATTGTAGTTGAAAAACATGTTCTCCCATACGGAATGTATAGGAGATCATGTTTTTCAAACTGCAAATTTAAGTTGGTCCATTATTACTCGGTAACCTGTAAAGCCTATTTAGCTGTGATAGTTTTCCTTTTAAATTCGTAATAAATACTACTGCTGTGATTTTTTTTACAAATCTAAGTACAATCATTTAGCTGGCAGGGAGGGGCGGGGGTCTATACTTGACTCTAACAAAAATTGGCACTTTAAAGCTTAATATTTCGCAAAAAGATTCCTGAATCGAAAAATTATTTTCATACACTCGCAATATTTTTGAACGACCTTTCCAACGATACCCCACACTAAAGGATAGGCGAGAAAAAAAAAACATGGGCTTTATGTGTTGGAGAGGTACCTACCCTAAAAAAAAATATAGTTGTTTATTTTATTTTACCACTTTGTCGGCGTTATTAATATGTATACCCATACCAAATTACAGCTTTCTAGTACTAACTATCTCTGAGCTAAGTGTGCTGACCATAAATATAAGAAAGAAGTATTTATATTTCTATGGTGCTGACGAACCTGAATGGTCCTTTTATAACTTAATGTCTACTTTTTTGGACGATGTTTATAACCAAAAACAACGAAGAGTTCTAAAGTATTTTAGATATTTATTTTAATTCAACCATTACATTATCCATACGCCATAAAATAACCATAAATTATCACATTATAATTTGTTTGTAAAACAAATTTGCCAGTAACAATTTTTTTTTTTACATTTATCAAAATAAGGATTGGGGGATTAAGTAAAATAAAACATAAAGCCTTGGACAGACTGGTGCGACGTGACGGTGCGACGTGACTCCGATAATTATTGTTCCACCGTAAACTTTGCTTAGAAATTGTTTTGTTAGCGTCGCGTCGCGCCTGTCTGCACGGGGCTTGATCAATGCTTAAGGGCTCATGTAGAAGGCACTGCAGCCGCGCCGATACCGCTTCGCGTAACCATGTAGACTGAACGGTGAAGCGCTGCTACCGCATCGCCGCACCAAAACCAGCGTCAGACAGCATTTGTCTGGCATTAATGCTGAAATGAACCTTTTTGGCGCAGCCGTGAGGCACACACTTATTGTCAAAAGATTACTGTCAATTTTAGTTAGTTTGTATTTTGTGTTTCACGGACTGTGTCCAAATAAACGTTTTCTTTCTTTTCTTTATACCGTCGCGCGTCGCCGCGCCGTCTCCGCTTGATTTTGACATATCACTATATAATACTACTACTAATTGCTTCTTGTATTTAAGGCACCTAAGCAGCAGCCGCGCAGTGTTCCGCCCATAAGTCTCAACGGAGTAGCACTGAAAATTGTTAATAGTTTTAGGTACCTTGGCCACATTGTTACGAGCGACCTAAGAGATGACGTAGATATAGAGAGGGAGCGCAGGGCGTTGTCTGTGAGGAGCAATATGCTTGCCCGTAGGTTCGCTCGTTGTACTACAGACGTCAAAGTAACCCTGTTTAAGGCGTTCTGTCAGTCCTTTTACGCGAGTGGCCTGTGGGTATCATACACGCGCCGAGCATACAACGTCTTGCGTGTTCAATTTAATAATGCTTTTAGGATGCTGTTGGGACTGCCATGGCGTTGTAGCGCCTCGGGAATGTTCGCGGAGGCTCGCACAGATGGTTTCCATGCCATCATGCGAAAGAAAGCGGCCTCCTTACTACAGCGCCTGCATGGTAGTGACAACAGCATTCTAAAAATGATCGCTGCCAGACCGGACTGTCCCTTTCAGGGACACTGGGTGGGGACAGTCATAGGTCTATATAAATGAATTTAGTTCGTGTAAACTAACAATACTAACCTACTTTAAGCACCATTGTTACTAAAACCAAAATACTAACAAAAATATGGACCTTAGTCTGAAATAAAGTTTTTATTATTATTATTATTATAATCTGCGGCGGCGGTGCGGCGCAGTAGCGGCACGGCACCGGTGTGGCAGCGGCACTGCACCGGTGCGGCAGCGGCGCGGCATTGGTGCGGCAGCGGGCTGGCAACGTTGCATATACACAGCTCAAAGGCGCGGCGACCGACGCACAGCGTTGTCGCCCAGAGCGTGTGCGCCCCTCACATTTAATAATGTAAACAAACTACGAGTATATTCCATTAGTTTAGGTAATTAACTAAAGGTACAAATCGTAAAAAGGGCTTTTATAGACGACTGATGATGATGATGACTTGTTTAAAAATACAATAAACTTAACCAAATGACGTATTATTTTTTTTGATTTTTACCATTATTTCCTTTTTTATTAAGGTTCCGTGGTAAACAAGGAACACTTATAGTTTCGCCATGTCCGTCTGTCTGTCTGTCTGTCTGTCTGTCTGTCCGCGGCTTAGCTCAGAGACGGTTAGTACTAGAAAACTGTAATTTGGCATATGTATACATATTAATTATGCCGACAAAGTGGTAAAATAAAATCAAGAAAAAACATTTATTTAGGGTGACGTTTTCCGTGGGGGTTCGTTTCGTTTTTCGTTTTTTTAGGGGGTGGGGTTCCCTACACGTAAAGTTGGGATGATTTTTTTTTTCTCATTTGCTCCATGTTGTGGGGTATCGTTAGAAAGGTCGTTCAAAAATATTGCGAGTATGTGAAAACCATTTTTGGATTCAGGGATCCGCTTTGAATTATTAAGCTTTTAACTGTTTTTTTTTGTTAGAGTCAAGTGTCCTTCCCCCCTGTCAGCTCAATGGTTGTACTTGGATTTGTGAAAAAAATCACAGCAGTAGTATATTATATAACGAAATTAAAAGGAAAACTATTAGAGCTACGTAAGCTGTACAGGTTAACGAGTAATAATCAACCAACTTAAATTTGCAGTTTGAAAAACATGATCTCCCATATATTCCGTATTGGAGAACATGTTTTTCAACTAAAATGATATATTTGTTCTTGGGATACATTCATTCCATCTACGGAACCCTTCATTGTGCGTGGTCCGACATGCACTTGGCCAGTTTTTATGAATTAATAAACTTTTGTATTCAATTAATCATTATTTTATTTACATACCCTTTAAAGTTACTAGAATTTAGTCAATGAGGTTGTTCCAAAATTTCGTTTTAAGTCGTACCTATGACGTATTGTGCCGGAGAATCATTTGGCTGTCCGAATAGCTCTCCGGCTCAATACGTCATTGTACACTTATCATACGACATACGCCTTTATTGTTAGTAGGTTAAAGTAGAAAATACTTTGGAACATTATCAAAAGGAAATGCATTTGTTTAATTTTGATTGTTGTTTCGTAAAGTCATAATAAAAACAAACAGTACTTAGTACTTTTTACTTTTTCGGTTGTTTTGACGAAATGACATGCATGTCGCTGCGTGCAACGCAGGTACCTACCTATAGTTTTTCAACTACAATGTTAAGTTTGTTCTTGGAATAAATTCAACCCAACTACGGAACCCTTCATTGTGCGTGCTCCGACACGCACTTGGCCGGTTTTTAATGTATGTTAAACTTTATCATTCATTCATGTTTATAATTATATTAATCATAATTCATAAACTATTCATCGTAGCGTAGATGTAACTGCTTGAGCATTATTTTTTTTGTTAGGTTTAGGTATAATAAAAATATACTGTCTATTGTAAAGAGCCCAAAAATACTGATTCTATAAAAAAACCTCAACGTTAACGTTGTTGAAAAGTACAACTGTGATGTGGCATGACAACTGAAGTGACAGGTATTACGTTTAGTCGGTTAACCAGACGCCTTTGACAGCTCTCTCGTCACATGCTTTTTAGGGTTTCATACCCGAAGGTTGCCAAACGGAACCCTATTACTAAGACTCCGCTGTCCGTCCATCCATCTCTCTGTCAGTGGGCTGTATCTTATGAACCATAATAGTTAGACAGTTGAAATTCTCACAGATTGTGTATTTCTATTCCCGTTATAACAGCAAATAATAAAACCGGCCAAGTGCGTGTCGGACCACTAACAATGAAGGGTTCAGTAGTTGGGTTTAATTTATCTAAAAAACAAACTTGTAGTTGAAAAACATGTACTCCATACATCGATATACCTACGCCACGATCAATTCTCCAACTGCAAATGTAAGTTTGTAATCGAAAAACAAAAGTGATATACTACAAATTAACACTTTTCGGACTTTTTTATTTGTTGAGCTCAAATCAAATTTCATGATTCTAGGTCAACGGGAAGTACCCTATAGGTTTTGATTTATTTGGAGTATCAAAATATGTCGCATAAGTGGCCGTATTTTTTTATTGCGTAGAGTAAAAAAGAAGCTTGATTTTTTTTTAGAGCTCCATGGTAGATCTGCGTATTTGATATAGATTTCAACTTAATTAATACTTCCATGCGTTCGTGAGAAGAAGGGTCTTGGCAAACGGACGGATGGACAACGAAGTGATCCTTTATGGGTTCCGTTTTTTACTGTTGAGGTACGGAACCGAAATGAAAGGGCCATTCAACAAACATTCGATATTTTTTTTTTAATCATGCCCTGGAATGTGAGGTGTTATTGTCTAGAAATCCTCGAATAGAGTACAAATATAAATATAATTTAATAGAATAGAGCAGTGATAGCCTAGTGGTGTGACAGTCGGACTGCGAAGTCATAAGTCTCGAGTTCGAGCCCAAGGCACGCACCTCTGACTTTTCGGATTCATGTGCGTATTGTATAATTATCACTTGCTTCAAAAACGGTGAAGGAAAACATCGTGAGGAAACCGGCATGCCTGAGAAATATTTCTCAACGGCATGTGAAGCCAAATCAGAGGCCCATGGGCGGCTTTAAAACTCTGACACCAGGTTAGTCACTAGCCACACGAAAAGAAGAAGAATATAAATATAAGTAATTTTTTTCTTCAAAAATTATGAAAAAGAAGCCGCTATAGTTGTCAGTTTTAGACCATTTTTGTACGAGTTCTATCGCAACAACTAAATAAGTTAGGAATTTGAAACTTCTGTATATGTATCACTATATTATCACATAATATTATTATTTTTATACAAGCTTAGTTTTTGTTTACCCTAAACCACTTAAGGGGTCATTGTACTCATCATTATGAACAACTTTCACTATGGGCCCACCGCAGAAATCGCAAAAAATAATAAACTGTTCCCTACATTTATGTTCGCATAGTTCGTCGAAATGTAGGGAAAAACTGATTTTTTTTTCGAGATTTCAGCGTTGCTCCCATAGTGAAAGTTGTTCATAATGATGAGTACAATGACCCCTAAAGAGATAAGCAAAAACTAAGGTTGTATATGTACTGTATTTTATCAACAAATAAAAAAACCCCGATTTTTATGGTATTTTATTCCAATAAGGGCGATTTTCCGCAACTGCAAAAAAACTTTATAATTCACTGTATCATTATGATTAACAATTTATGCTTGCGATTTTTTTTTAATCTTAAGATTAAAAAAAACATCGTTTAGAATTTTCATCAGGCTAGGTGTGGGATGTGTAGCTGTCCGTGGTCGTCGGCCGTGTGGGCTGATGCGCGTGCGTCCGCAATATCGAAACCGTGGAAAGATGTCGTGCGTGGTCGTGCGCCATTCGGGCTGGTGCGCGTGCGTGCGCAATATAGCGCACCGTGGGAAGACCTCGGTGCGCGGTGCGTGGTCGTGCGCCGTGTGGGCTGGTGCGCGTGCGTGCGCAATATCGCGCACCGTGGGAACCCGCCTTAAGGGTTTATTTTTTGTCGGCAATTTTTCGTGAACTCTTCGATCTAGCTCTTGGACTATACCTTACTAATTGAACTCATTATATCTCCTAAACTAAGAGCCGATTAAATCTATAACTTGGCGACAAATTGCGACAAATTGGCGACACCAGGTCAAATGCCTTCGACAGGTCCAAAAAACAACCGTATATAGACGTTTTCCTTGTAACATAGTACTGGACAGTATGCTTGAGTCGCAGTACCGCAGTTTCAGTCGATTGCCCAGCCCTGAAACCAAACCTCATGCAGATCTATATGCTCACTTAGGTGACTATCAAGCAAAGCAAACCATCCAGTACTTTGGCGATCACCGTAGCCAATGAGATGAATCTGTAGTTGTTCCCATCGGAGGCATCACCCGACTTATTTTTTGGTATTGGAATCACAGTGGTCGTCATAAGCTCCTTGGGTAAATATTAATGTCCTATACACAAATTGAAAAATGACCAACACCTAGGTAAATGAACACCTGCGAACTAAAAGTGCTCGATGTCCTGGAGACTTCCCTCTAGTCATATTTTTAATATTGCGGGCGACTTCTGTCGTTTTAAATCTGAACCGCTCACAATCTGCAATCTCAGCATCGAGCACCTGCTGCACACATCCTAAAGGAGACAGTACCTGAAAACGATTCTTAAACAATTCGGCTATTTGACGTGGCTCATTCCTACCCTCAACACTCACAGGAACACACGAACCAGCTTCCAGTTTTTTGGTATGCTTCCAAAAACGCTTGAAATCCCTCTCTTTGTGGTGTGTTGCTAAGATATACATTTTGATTTTATCCTCGTTATCTTGACACCATTTCAAGTTATACTTAAAGCGCTTTCGGGTTTCACGCATTGTATCAAAGATATCACCGGACTCGGGTTTCCCATGAATCATCCAAGTCTGGAAGCTGTTTTGAGCTTCTACATGAAACTTTCGTACGTGCTTGTTCCATCCAATAACATATTTTCGCTTTTTTATTTTCCCTACGCTATGATTCATTCGCGCAGCTTCCGTTAAACAGCTAACAAATACTAACAATATTATATTATAACTTATCAATAATGATATAATGACAATTATCACAACAAACATTATCAGCACACAGACTAAGTGCCACCGGAAAAGCAATATCCCTTAATTTACTTGTACAAAGTTCCCTATACATTTTTATCTGTTGAGCATCTCTCTCACCCCATTTCACTACACTGTATATATTCCCGGTATATTTCACTTTACATGGTAATGTTCCTAAATTGCAATACACTTCTGTGGAAAATGTTCCGACACGTCACAAATTAAGATAAGGTACAATTTAACTAAATATGTAAATGCTTGTCGGCCCACGCACCGTGCGCGGCTGTGTCCTGCGGAATAAACCGTTTTTTCAAAACGTTCTCTTTTCGTTTTCGTTCAGAACAAAATGTTGTACAGACGCCAGCACATCAAGCTACTACAATCTGTCAAATTTATTTAATAGATTTTCAACTTTAGCACTACATCATAAGGTTCAAGGTTGATTGCGAAAATTTGACAGTTTCGGGTAGCTTGACCTGCTGGCCTCTGTACAAAGAAGAACTGAAGAGAAACTGTTACATACGTTTTTTTTAAATAACGTTTCCGAACCCTGGCTTATTCAAGTTATTTGCGAACTGTACATAATAATATGTGGATGATGTAATTCCCAGAGCAATGGTGGCGTAGGGTAGATTGGCACTCCGGTTTTGTATTGAGCAGCCCTAATTAAAATAAAACACCAAATACTAAACATGCTTACGAGACTTTACTTTACTAAAATATTCGATCACATTATCAAACTACGAGTATTACACTTAACAAAATATTATTATTCACTCGAGTGCCACACCACGGACATTTCACGCTCGATCAATGTTACGCGCGGAATTAGGTCAGATGAAGCGCAACATGAATTCATTATTTTCGGGAATTAGAAATTATATTCGAAAAAAAAAGAAAATATTGTTGCGATCCGTTTCTTAATATAGTATTAGTATGTAAGCAGATAGGTACAAGAGAAGGTAGTAATTTATTTATGGGTATAAAAGGGAGATTTTGTGCAAATTCTTTGGCTGTACGGGTGAGTTGTCGTTGTCACCCCTTGGTGCTTGGAACCCGGGGCGGACCGCCCCCTACTGGGACAGTGGCGGCGTAAAGATCCATCTGATGGTTAAAATAAATGATACTTGTCCGCAGACATCCGCGATGCGACGGCGTGGGCGCGACGCGACCTTGGGGGAAAAATTTCTATGAAAACTTCACGGAAATTGTTCTACTGCTGTCACATCGCACCGTCTGGTCGCGCCTGTCTACGGGATCCTTTTCGTGGACGTCCACGGCATCACGCTAACACAGGGAACTAAAATGTATGGAAGTATAGTATGAAGACGCTTTTAAATTTTCATCCTCTATAACGTTACAACGTGCACGTATTTCCATAATATATTTTTCAACACATTTGCTCGTAAACTGGCTCTTATTGAACCGCTTTTAGGTTTTTTTTGCAGTGTATTAAAGACGCGTGCTTTTTACTTTATTTTAGCGCACTAGTGCGATAATGTGCACCACAGATAACTATTTATTGGTCAGAGTAATGACATGGCAGTATGGAATTAGTAAGTACTATCATGGCAGCATGGAATTAGTATGCACTATACATGGAGTTAGTATGAACTATCCTATGCTATTAAATGAGCATTCTCTATTCACCCGAGCAGAGATTTGCGCTAGCATACTGTGTAAATAAATAAAATATGATAAATTGACATAATATTTCATCAAATTATATATGCGATTCAAAACATAATTTTTTGTTTATTAAATTTGTTGTATAGCGGTTTTGCCAGTGCCTTTATTTACACCTGCGTTCGCATCGCTAGCGCGGCGTGCAGAGAAAACATAAGCAGCGCGCCATTTTCCATAAATATTTGTTAACGTTTTCGTTGTGTGGTTAATTATTATCAAAAATACGAAATCTAAAGTATTGTCCCCAATCGACGACGTTGAAACGTTTTTAAAAGATGCTCCGCATAGTAAGTACCTGGCAACAAAAGTCAGTTGAACTAAATGTATCATCTCTGTAATAAGTTATAGTAGCATAAGTTCTTACAACAAGTCTGTTTTTTTCCTCGCACTTGCGAGAAATGTTGTGTTGAAAAACGGCGTATGAAATGCGTGAGCATTGATCATTACACACTCGGCTCCTTTATCGCGCGAGCCAATGTACTTTTATGGATGTGGCCGTCCGCTAGAATATCGTCACGTTAGAAAATATAAAGGCACACAATTAAACTATAGTACTTTCTTCAATAAGGCATGTTTTCTTAAGGTCCGTTTCTGGATTTTGATCCTTGGAGCTTTTATTAACGATGGAGCTGGCGACCTCCGTATTTCTGGTAATTCCACTTTTGTTATGGTGGGATAATTCAAACTCCAATTTTTTATTGACATCCATCCGTGTGTTAAACCTATAAAAATAACATACAGCTTTGTTATTGAACACAAAAGTGGACTTTCAGTGGATGGATATGAATCGTGATTTTTAAGGCTGGCTGCGTTTTTATCAATCACGATGATGATGTGGCCGTACACGCATCACACTAGAATTCGCTTGCACAATTTTATACTTAAAATATATATGAAGATGTAAGTCAAACTGCAGGTAAAATTGATGCAAACATAAAGCCTGCGCAAGTGCGCATACAATCTACTGAAAACCAAAATGAAGATTCAGCATGCCACGTCCGTCGTCATCGAAACGACAGCTACGATGAAATTCATGTACATACATCCAGACTTGTATGTACATGAATTTCATCGTAGCTGTCGTTTCGACGACATGAATTTCGTAGTTGCAAAAAATCAACTCACCTTCTGCACACCTGTACCAATTTTTTTTTCTTGTACACAAACCAATAGAATATGGTGACCCCGGTGAGTAGGTTATACAAATTGATCAAGATGTAGAACCATAATATTTCTCTACCAGGAAGAAGTTCCAAACACCAACTTATTCCCATCATCACAGATAACTTTGCGTATGTGGAGAATCTAAAATAAAACGAAATTTACTTGCGTGAGTTTTTTAATCTAACCGTACCAGACTAAAATAAATTCAACTTGTAAGTGTATTGTATTGTCAGAATTTAAGGGGCTCAACGACTCGACGAACTGCACGAGTTGAGCTGCACAATTACTGACAAATGCGAGCACTGACTGGACAGGTCCACTCAAATCTGTATGGTTCTTTCCTCAAAAGACCATTTCAGCCACAAAACTACATGGTCTTCAAATGACCTGACCATAATTATTTCCGGGTTTTTATACATGGTGACATTTGAATCACAGTTTTGCTAGAACAAACGTTGTTCAGACCATGGTCTACTACCATTCATAAAGCATTAAATATGTTATTAAAACAAAATAATCTAGGCATTCTACTAATAAGTCAAATGTTGCTCAAACGTGTTCAAACATCAAAATACTCATCGCGGTAGGAATATGGCATGCAAAAGAGTGATGAGGAGTCTACGTGGACTACAATGATGTATGGCCAATGCGGGCCAAAATGCAAATAAATCATTAGCCAAT
This sequence comes from Agrochola macilenta, assembly GCA_916701695.1. Taxonomy (NCBI): domain Eukaryota; kingdom Metazoa; phylum Arthropoda; class Insecta; order Lepidoptera; family Noctuidae; genus Agrochola; species Agrochola macilenta. The sequence goes on from OU753562.1 coordinate 17,186,099, forward strand.
GACATGCAAACGCGCGAAGTATCGTTCCGCCAATTTCTTTTGTTGACTGCCGCGGGCCACCCGCGCCGCCCAGGCGGTAGCTAGTCTACCGAAATCTCTCGAGCGGGCGACGCGTATACATCCGATGTACTTACGCCACAGGAAAGCATCCCGCGTGAAAAAAAATGAGTTCTATCTATTCGAATGAGGAAAATGGGAGTCAATGTTGCCGTGGTGCACACGGAGCTAACTCGGTTTTGAGGTAGGTATAAGTTTTGGTTTTATCTTGTTCCTATAATATCCTTATTATATTATATATAAATAAATAAATAATACCTAATAATCTCACGTTAGATAGAATAGGTACCGGTACCTTGTTTAAACCATGTCTGATAGTACCTACCGCAAGTTTGCACCTAGAACGAAATGATAAAATTAGAGGTCAGCCACCTCGCCGCGTCGGTACGGTGCGTCGCGTCGTGCAATCGTGCATAGCCAGAAAATACCTGCCTTATTTTATTATAGCCAAAGCCATACCAAGCCATAAAAATGTTTATTTTTTAAAGTAATTACTTATCAGTGATAAAATACCTACCGAAGTTAACTTTTACGAGTAACTTCGGTATTTTCTGGGAAGACAAAAGACAAAAATAAGTGCTCACTAAGTTTTGGTTATCGATGTACATTTCCCTGTAGACAATGCTGTGTCCCGTGCGTGAGCGCGTGGGATTTGAGTCAACTTAATAATAGATTAATTGTTTAACTCGTCTAATTGAAGCGGGCCGTATTTACGTTTATTTGATTACGAACGTTATCAATTAAACATAACATGTAAGCAAATACACGCTTTATACGAGTAAATGAAGAGAATCTCTAAAACGGAAACGTATTCTCATTAAGTTGATGTACTCACAGTGTGGTAGTTAATTTAATATCTGGCAACTCGTTAAAATTTACATTAAACAACTATGATCATAATTCAAATTACAAAGACGTTCGTGCAAAAACAGTAGATATTTAGTGGCCATGCCACCAAATATCAACTGTGCGCAGCGCGTTCAGCGTGACCCCGCGTGACCTCAACTCTGCTGGGTTGGATTCACTTCCTACGTGTAACCGCGCTGCGCGCTGCAACTACTTTGAGACGCGAGCGCTGCAGTGTCTGTGTTGTAGGGTGTAACGATAATCCCGACTTTTATAACTTTGTCTTTTTATTGTTTTTTTTAAACCAATGTTTTTTTTATTGGATGCTATAGAATGGTAGTAGAACATGGTCTGAACAACCTTTGTTCTAGCAAAATTGTGATTTAAATGCCACCGTGTATACAAATTGACATGAATGAATTTTATATACATATATGTCGTAGCCAGATCTTAGAATTGATCATATAATGAAGTGTGTGAAATAGAACATCGACCGCTGGTCACATCTTCATGTAGTCTGGCCAGATCAATGAATAGGTACTCATCGTCTTTGACGACATGAACAGTTCTGTTAAACGCACGATTACTTCGTGGTGTGGCCAAACATTAGTGATCATATCGTAAAATAGTTAGATTATCCACCGGTAGAGGCGTTGATGGCGCTGTTTTTACCCGACTACGGCAAAGCCAAAAGGAAGGATTATAGTGCATCATGTCGGCGGCGTACAACAAATCAAACAAAGTAGGGTGACCACCCAAAAAAAGCATTTTATTGGACTTCTAAATATGATATTTTGGAAAGCGACCAATTTGAAATGCAACTTAACACTTAAAATTTGTTTAAAAAAATTAAAATATTTCACCACCCTAGGTTAGGTTAAAACTGTGACCAATTGCGCGCAAGCCGAGCGAGCGCTACTTTCAAGTTGGTCGCAGTTTTTACTACACCTTAAACCATGGATACCCTACATTAATGATATGGTCAAACGTCGACTGACATATTATCATTAAACGTTGACGTTTTAACGATGGTCAATTATTAAAAAAAAAAAAACGAAAGATTTAGGTGGCCCTTTTATGAAACACAACCAATGAAAAATTAAAATGAAATTTTCGAACACTTCATGAAATGATAAATTCTAAGATCTGGCTACGACTTATACGTATACAATTACATGAATATTTACTTTTTAAAGTATTATATTATTTTAATTAGGTATTACTAATTGGTTATATATAGTTATAGAATAGATATTAGATATAATTTAATAAAACTAATAATTAGTCTGGTTAATCTAACCAAATAATATACCTACTAGAATTAAGATATTACTGTAAACGCTAGAAATATAAGGCTTTTATTTTATATTTTATTACTAATTGGTTACTCAAAAACTGTCAACTAGCCTATTGGCATTTCAAATCCTTTGAATTAATAATACTATCTGCACGTTTAGCATGACCACAATAGAAACGGGTTTTGTCGACGGAAGAATAGAGAAATGACAGATAAACAATCACAATCTGTCATTTTGTCCGTCTACAAAATCTTCCGTCGACAAAACCCGTAGAAAACTTGTTTCTATGGTTATCATGCTACGCGTGCCAGCACATAGGCAACGGAAGGAACACGGGTGGGTTTTAGTCAGTAAAAGTCTGACACTCCCTCTCGCTCTGCCCAGAGCGGGAGGAGTCATTTGATGATTTCCCAGCCCAAAAAAAAAAATGCTACGCGTGCTGGTTTGAGCTAGGTACTATAGTACCTAATATAGGTACATTAATCAATCTGCCTAGCCTTTTCCCAACTATGTTGGGGTCGGCTTCCAGTCTAACCGGATGCAGCTGAATACCAGTATTTTACATGGAGCGACTGCCTATCTGACCTCCACAACCCAAACCTGTACCTAATATAGGTACATAAATACTCTAAATAAGGAGAAATTTTAATCCAACGACACATTGTTTCCTACTTGAGGATAAATTACAAAATCTGACACCTCTATAAGCTTAGTTCGTACAAAAAAAAGTAGGTAGGTATAGATACTTACTTGTATTTTTGCTTCTTGGTGATTCGGGGATCTTGACATTTGTTACTCGTAACATTATGATTAACCATCCATAAGTTGTAGACAGTCATGGCGAACAGTACGATATTAATGAAAATTAATATCCCTATTGGTATCTTAAAGTAATGATTATATGAACTATCTGAAAAAAAAAAAAAAAATATCATCATCTATGTTAGGTACCAACTTAGAAAGAATGAGGCCCGACGTACACTAGCGGAATGGTATGACGATAAGGGATTAATCCTTCACCATGATTGTGTGTGAATAATTATAATATTATAATCATTGAGCGATTCTCGCGCGGGATGCCGGACACGACGCGGCGCGCTTGCGCGTTTAACGATTCAGAAGTCACGCGACTTTCCGCGCCAGTTTTAACACCCCCATGCAAGTTAGTTGACACAATTGGCGCTCGAATTTCATCTCTTATCCCGCTCGGGATTCGCAAAAGTTCGGCAAGAGCTTAATTCGTCACTGAGAAAATCCTTGCCTTGCCGTGCCGTTTGTACGACGGTGCCGGAGCAAAGAACCCGGTGCCGCGCGTGACTCCCCAAAATCATTAGAGCAGAGGTCGACAGCTTGAATGATTTATTTGTCTTACTAACTAAATTTGAGCCACAGACCCCGATGGGCATATACAATTTTTTTTTTTAATAAATCCTATTAAAACTCCTCCGGTGTCTGGGCACCATTACGCTCGGGTTAAGGCCAGGTTGCAAAACCTAAACTGTTTCTTTTTTCTTTTCGTGTAATTAGTGACTAACCTGGTGTCAGAGTTTTAAGGGCGCCCATGGGCCTCTGAATTGGCTGCACATGCCGTCGAGAAATATCTCTAAGGCATGCCTGTTTCCTCACGATGTTTTCCTTCTCCGTTTTTGAAGCAAGTGATAGATGAAGTGATGAAGCATTTGATTGCAATACTCGTATCACAGTTTCCGACGGAATGGAAAGTGGCAAATGTTGTACTGATTTTTAAGAAAAACTCTAATGACTTGCAGAACTACCGTCCTATCTCCCTCCTCTCAGTTTTCGCTAAAGTCTTTGAATCCCTGCTATGTCCTTTACTTTCATCACACATTAATCCTCAGCGTGCAACTCAACAACACGGTTTCTGTGTTCGTAAATCTACGACTACTAATTTGGTCCATTACGTCAATGAAGTAAGTAAATTGATGCGACTCTTGTGCCCAGATCGACTCAATTTACACTGATTTCAGCAGTGCAGTCGACAAGGTGGACCATAAAATCCACTTAAAGAAGCTTGAAGAACTCGGCATATTTGGTCGGTTGCTTCTCTGCTTTAAATCATATCTCACAGAATGAAATCAAACAGTGATCGTAAAGGGCTATGAGTCACCAATTTATTTCTCTACATCTGGAGTCCCCCAAGGTTCGCACCTGGGCCCAATTCTCTTTCTCATGTTCGTCAATGACATAGTTCTCTAAGTAAAACACAGCACATAACTCTATTTTCGCTAATGATCTATAAAAAAATAAACTCATCCGTCGACGTCCATTTACCTCTGGCTGACGTCGACGCAGTTCACGATTGGTGCCTAAAAAACCTCATGTCCCTCAATGTGAAAATAGTGCTACCACATTACTTTTACCAAAAAACGGAAACCCTTACGTACGTCTTACTCAATAAATGGGGTAACACTACAAACAGTGGACACGATTCGTGACCTGGGAGTCCAGCTCGACTTTAAACTCACATTCGTCAAATACATTGACAATATCACTGCCAAAGCTGCAAAAATGTCTACCCTGAAGGTGCTCTTCAATACTGTTGTGAGAAATCTACTGGACTATGCATCTCCAGTTTGGAACCCTTCTTACCCTGGTCACGTAAACAGGATTGAACGTATCCAAAGAAGCTTCACCAGATATCTTCGTTTTAGAAACCCTAGCTGTCCACGTGTTTCCATGTTTGGCGGTAGCCTATAGGATTCGCTGAATCCGAATGAGTTCTACTGGGAGCTCTTGAATTCCTCCTTAACGATGAGGGCACTATCGTTCGAGCTGAAGCGCCGGTAAGGAGGCCGCGAAGCGGCAGAGAATAGACGCCAAATCTCTTGTGGGTGGCCACAAGAGATTTGGCGTCTATTCTCTAGCAGAGGTAAGGAATCGTATGGTCGCTAAGTGTCCTGGTTCTCCACTCTCGGAACGGCTGCATCAAGGTTACTTTTCCTCCGTTGGTGCCAACGTAGCACAAACAGGGCACTGCCACTGACTGAATTCCACGCTAGTTGCCGGAGCGCCACCAAATGTGTCAAGGACGACTAACGTAGTTACAAACGCAGTCGATCACTATCAGCTATCGATTCAAAAACAAGTAGTACTTAAAGGTACAAGAAAATGATACAAACCACTAATTAGGCAATCTTTGAAGGGTGGTTCGACAGATAAATTCAAATCGACTATGTTATCCAACGTGGTGACTATTGCCGTTATCAGGAGCGGGGTCCCCCAGGCGTATAGACCGTACCACATGAACTTCACCAGCTCGCCACGCTTAGAGCCACGGTTAATACGAAAAGATCTGCGAAAGAGAAGAAGTAAACGTGAACTCTTAGTACTTTCATGATTTAAAGTAATTTTCAATGCGCCGGAAGGTCATAGGGCCATGCTGTGAATTCTGTGGACATTTTGACTGATTTTTCGTATGCTGTCTGGGAATGCACTTACGCAGTTAATTTATTGTCGTAATGTAGATACACCTTGTATAAAATGAATCATATACAGGGCAAATTATTGTATCTAGCAAAACTCACGGACATGATAAATTTCTAACTGATAAACTTAATCAGCCTAGCCTTTTCCCAACTATATTGGGGTTGGCTTCAAGTCTAACCAGATACAGCTGAATATCTGTATTTTACATGGAGCGACTGCCTATCTGACCTCCACAACCCAGTAATTGGGTAATACGATACCACTTGGTAAGACTGGTTGTCAGACTTTCGGGCTTCTGACGACCCGTAACGACTGTCAAACATCCATGAATGGCAGCCACGACCAACGGTTTAAAGTGCTTTCCAAGGCACGGAGGAGTATCGGTATGTAAAGATGGTCACCCATCTACAGACCAACCTCGGCAAGCGAAGCTTAACCACGAGCTCCTAGCTAGCTCGTAAACGGATTTATTAAAATAATCAAATTATTTTTAGGGTTCCGTACTTCAAAAGTAAAAAACGGAACCCATATAGGATCACTCGTGTGTCTGGCTGGCTGGGTGTATGTCTGTCCGTCTGTCACAGCTAATTTACTCCGAATCTTCTGGATCAGTTTAAAAAATAAATAATTGCAAACTATACCGTGTGAGTTATCAAATGAAAGGGCTTGTTGTGAGGTCTGAGATCTTAAATATTTTTTTTATCTTTTTTAAATAGATACTTTTAGAGATATTTAAGAAAATAGATGAAAATTGACCATGTGTCTCAATTATAGGCTCAGTAATTTCGAAGACAAGGGGGGTGGAGCCCTTATCTTTACTGTGCCTAAAATTTTGAAAAAATACAGAAAAAAGTTCTATACTTATAAATTACAGGAAAACCTGTAGGAAGTCTATGGTCTTAAAATAACATGGTGAATCTCCCAATATTGTGCGTACAAACTTACATTTGTAGTTGGAATGTATGGGAGAACATGTTTTTCAACTAATTAGTTAAGTTTGTCCTTGGGATAAGTTCATCTCAACTACGGAACCCTTCATTGTGCGTGGTCTGACACGCTCTTGGCCGGTTTTATTTTTGGTGTTATCATGTTTAGATATCGAACGCCTTCACTTCTGCGGAGTTTCGCTAGTTAAATTAATTTGACCTTGTAGGTAGGTATATGTATTACGTCACATATTATAGGTCTAAGATCTAATAAGACATAGTTGTAAAAGGAAAGTAAATAAGTATTTCATAAATAAAAACATATTCGTTAATTACCTTAATCCCCACCAAACTTCAAACGATATGGCACTCAACCAAAAGATACTAGACATAAACGCAAAATACACGACTGGAGCTGAAAGAATAATTAAAAAAATGTTAGCTTTTTAAGTAAATAACATAAATCGGCAAAGGGCGTGGGTTCCTTGCTTTGGAAGAGAAAATATCTTACCAGTTTCAAAGTTAATTATATTATTGTTTTATTGTTTTGGAACCGCAGAACTAAGTTTATTTGTAAAGGTTTTTTTGTTGAACCAGTGACCGTAAAAGATCAAAGGCACTCAGCTAAAATAAAAAATCAATCTGCCTAGCCTTTTCCCAACTATGTTGGAGTCGGCTTCCAGTCTAACCGGATGCAGCTGAATACCAGTACTTTACATAGAGCGACTGCCTATCTGACGTCCACAACACTTAACTGGGTAATACTATACCCCTTGGTAAGACTGGTTGTCAGACTTTCGGGCTTCTGACGACCCGTAACGACTGTTAAAGCTCCACGAATGACAGCCGGGACCAACGGCTTAGCGTGCTTTCCGAGGCACTGAGGAGTCTCGGTATGTAAAGATGGTCACCCATCCACGGACCAACTCCGGGAAGCGTAGCTTAACTTGATGGATCGACCCGTGCGGCTGTTATTACTTAGCCACAAGCTCCTGGGTCAGCTAAAAGAATAATTCAAAAATTTGTTACGTTACTTACAAAATTGTTTGCAGAACCCCTTTGGTGGAAACTTACGACTCATAATGAATGTTAGAATCAATTTATTTATGAAAGCGAAGAGTAGGGAAAATGTGTAGGCCATGAGAAGAAGGTCGGACAGTTTTCTGAGATCGGGTATCAGACAGTACACCACCAACACCAACATCAGGAAGAATGATGATATCAGGAGTGCTGGAAATTAACAACATTTTTATTTTGGATGTCAGCCCTTTTCCGCTCTTGAGGGATAAACACGCGACGCAACAACACACATACAGCACATTCAACGGCGGATACAACACAGATTGTGTTCTGTGTCTGTTCTGTAACGCAGCCGCGTCCGTATGAATAAAGTATTACAAACACGAATACACCACAGACATTCGAAAACTGTATGCAATGTGATCGGATCCGAAAGACATTGATTTAACAAAAACGACTTCTTATAAGTACTCGCTCTGTTTACACTGCAGGTATCAAACTTGCTTGCGACGTAACGCACTTTGCGCTAATACTAATTTCGGAAATCGATATCTTTGTTTTTTTTTGTTTATTGGAAGTCAGTTATTTTTTGGTAAAAAAATTTCGTAGGTCATGATTATTGCTTATTATCTTCTAGGTTTCTGTCTTTCTACATTAACATTTCAATGAATAACCCTGTGTAGTATTTACAATTTTATTAACCTTTGACGCCATTTGACGTACTCGACCGGTTTAATTATGTCTAAAACTGTTACTAACCCACTATTTCAAAAGCCTCTATCACCTCCGCTTCTTCTTCAACCATAATATTTTGCATGATGATGATTTTTATACCTAGTTTTTGGTCAGGTTGCTTATAGAATCTGTAGTCTATACAATAGTCCAGTTTTTCAATTTGATTCCGTTTTGTTGATACACTATCTCGCCACCATAGCGATCCATCCTGTAAACATAGATACACTTTTGGTTACCCCGTTGAAAAAAAAAAAATTATCAGGGATTAGGGTTTCGGGAGGTTCCTGTTCCGCATAAGGAAATGTCCGTGTGTTACCACTGTGTGGATCGCCCGGAGGACACGGTGGAGGTCTGCCCGGCTTGGGCCCACCACCGTGTCCTTGTGAAGGCGATCGGCGGCAGTGATTTCTCACGTCCGGCCCTGGTCCAGGCGCCACGGAGCGAGAGTGCGTGGGAAGCCGTCACCTCCTTCTGCGAAGCAATAATGCTCGCGAAGGAGGAGGCGGAACGCGTGAGGGAGAGGCAAATTTCGCGCCCTCACGCCTCTAGCCGCCGCAGGAGATGCCCTGGTCGTCGGGAATCGCAAGCCGGTTCCTGGCCACCGCAGGCGCGGGCTTGCGGACGGTGAGCAATGGGTAGCTCGCCGTCCCAAACCCCAAAATAATAAAAACGGGTGACTCCGAATAAAAACGGGTGACTCCGGATTTTGTGAATTTTTAACTTTCAATCTTATTTATTATTTTGGGGTTTGGGAAAATTTTACAGTATAATTTGTCTCCGGATTATTAATGTGTCTATCTATGGTGTCTTCTTTACTTCGCACGGGCGATTTTTTCCCGCGGCGATTCTTTTTCATGCACTGGATTTTCAACGCTTGGCTTAGCGCGGAGAGTTGAAAATCCAAGAGTGTTGTTTTTCAACGCGCTGGGACGAGAGTGCATCCGAGCTTGTTGGATTCTCAATGCTCGGCTCAAGATCGAGAGTTGAAAATCCAGTGCGTGATAAAACGTGAGCCTTTTTAGTTTGCGTTTTTGTCTGGGGCTTTAGTTTTTAAGTTTTTTTTTGTAAAAGGCTCACTCACTCATTTTAATTTTTAAGCAATTATTTTCTACACGTAGGTAATCTATAATTTTAGCAACAAGGAAAAGCAATAAAAATAATCATTTTCGTTCATAGTGTACTTTATGTATTTAAGGAAAAAATTATAATATTCATACATTATGAATTCCGCAATTTGTTAGGTATCATAGTTGCCGTACATAAAACTGTATACTCGTATATTCAAAGTCTGGTACTTTCCAAGCCATAGCTCATATTAAATGAATCTAACTTTACTCTTAAACCTACCGTAGGTGCCAAAAAAATAGCGAGATTCTTAACAATATTTATATGGCAATTTTTCGTAATATATAACATTTTGCGTTTTTATAATATTAGCTAAGTACGACAACACGATTCAAGAAAAAAAATCGCTGTTGGGATTTCGTGCAGGCATAGAAATATACATTTATCTATGAGTGCAGGGTTCAAACTTAATTTTCCCGGCCTACTAGTTAAGACTGTCTCGATCTTCTACCGACCGACGCCGCCGCTTCTGCGCCGCCTCTGCGCCGTTTATACGCCGAGCTTTACTCACTCCTTTGTCTCAAGCGCGTACTATATTCATTTGTAGTTGTGGGTGTGAACGGATGGTCAAGTCCCGTGACAGTAAGAGACTTGATTATATTCACGTAAAACATTACTCTCCTTTCGCGAGAAATAAACTAAGCAAGCAAGAATAATAAAAATGGTTAATGGTTACCTCTGAAATTTCATAATCTTTGGCTCTGGATTCCTCAGTGGTGCAATTTTGGTAATTTCTGTGATTATAAACGAGAACAATATTCTTCTTCGATTTCTTATTCACGTCCAGAGAAGATGAAATATTGATGGAGTTGTATAGAGATGTAAGATTACTTAACTTATCTTTTTTCATTTCAAACCATTTCGTTATATTTATACATGGATTATTAGCACGAATCATTTTACCAGGAGCACAGCATTTCTCGATGCACAGTTTATTAGAACAATATTCTAACACATCGATTTGATTATTGTTCTCATCTCTATAATCATTTTTGCACATAGTTTTGAGGTCCTCTTCACTTTTTGCAACACATATCGTTATTAGAAATAGGAAAGCTTTAAATGGAAACATTATTATTGATCAGTATCGAAATTTATTACAGAATTAAAAAGAAAAAACATTCACTTTTTTTGTCCATCTGTCATAGAGATTTAAGAAATTTAACTTTGTCATAATTTCAAGTCTTGGTGACGTGCACACACTTTCCAAAAACTAAAAAAGAAATCGGTTCTAATACTGGGGCCACATTGTCGGGATAAGGCGAACCAGACTTCGCGCGCTCTATCTCGAACACCTTTTGACGTCTCGCTGAGCAACAGAGAGCGCGCGAAGTATTTGTTCGCGTTATCGCGACAATGAAGGCCCAGCATTATTGTTATTTAAACGGAGCTATTTACGCGCTAGCACAGGTAGTACCTACGACAGACTGACGTCGGCGTCGCCGCGTTCTAGACTGCTCAGTGACTGTTCGTTGAAGACTGCTTAGTGTAGTATATATATATATATATATATATATATATATGTCGCCGAGAAAGCGTCTACCTGTAAAGATTATAACATAATATTTTGCGTAACTATTTATTATAATTGTTATTCACCATAAAGTACTATACCGTTACAACCATTCGTGCACCTGTGAATGCTACCAGTTCCTTTGAAATCAAACGCCATCTATTGCCCAGCTTGTGAACTCAGTCAATATACTGTGCGTTCGGCTGGAAGAGGAGCTATTAAACTAATTTCGATGTTGGAGCTAAAACTAAAGTTAAAATTAAAAGGGGACATCTATGGGGGACATATATAATTAATGATTTTTGGGTTTTTAGTCATATTGACAAGTGGTCATTTGACAGTAAATTTGTTTATGACAAAGCGCTACCTACCTAATGTCACGGAGATGGCGCGATTTGCGAATATTATGATCATTATCTGAATGTAATAACTTGACACGATAACGAAATATGTTTCAATAATAGAAAACCAACTATAGAAAGTAATAAGATAATTTTACACTGCAATTTACTAATGAATACCTGTTGTTTGTTAAATTCCTTGAATCATAAGAAGTGTTGTCAAAAATAGTAATAATGAAGGTGTAAAAAGTAATGAAGGTTCTAATTTAGCATTAATTCTGAATAACCTTTGTATTTGTGAATATTAGCATTGTTTAACTATAAAATAATTAACTGATAAGCATTTTAGCATTATTTATAAGTTTTATTGAACTAACTAAGTAATTAGATTTTGTATTGGAATACGCGGTATATCCGCTGACTTTGAAAAAGGGGTGGCACACAAAATGGCGTGTGTGGGTACATGAGATGAAAAGAAAAGTTGTGTTAGAAAGGACTGAGATTGGAATGGTTAAACAAGTAACCTCTGTAAAATAATGTTTTGATTTAAAAGAGTGTCTATGGAGTTTCTTGACCGTTCTTCTCCATCAGTACCTTCGTTTTGGAATGGGCGACTAGCTTCAGAGCTTCACCAACTAACTTAAAGTCAATCCTTAAAGACTCCTTGATAAGTGACAAGTAATAACTCAAAAGTGTAAATGTTATAATTGAAATAAATGCTTTGAGTTTGAGTTAAGAGTTGTGTGTGATTGAAAACCAACTACCTATCTACCATTAATGAAGAATTACACCGGAGACTGGTCAGACACGGCACAGAGTAGATACCCGTCGTGTCATATATGTTATATTATAAATAAAATTTATTAATTAATCAGTTTGTTTCCTTAAAACTGCAAATTGTTACAAGGAAAAAGGTAAATAAGTACACGTAACCATGTAACTCCACAAGGTTTAATAATATAAACATAGCATCATACCAGTAGTCCCCGAAAGACTAGGCAGAGGCACACATATAGTAATCCCACATTTCGCCAAGTTATAAGTCCCATGTAAGTGGGGGCGAGCGTATTGCCATCAACCTGATCTAAGATCGGATCTAGCGACGACCTTCACCCGTCTGTTTTAATGGATGAAAATTATTTTATATCAAATTTAGTATGTTAAAGATGATATATCTTTGCGAGTGGATTGGCTAAAAAATTCCTGGCCAGATACAATCAATCAATCTGCCTAGCCTTTTCCCAACTATGTTGGGATCGGCTTCCATTGGAGCTGGATGCAGCTGGATATCAGTATTTTACATGGAGCGACTGCCTATCTCTATCTATATATCTATCTTTAACCCATGAGCACAACACACACATTCATCACACTAATACATATATAGGTCGATTTGAACCAAACAAGCGAATGCTCATTCTAGTGCCACTTATCCGGTATCCATATGTTTAAACGGAGTGGGAGTATACTTTCGTTGGTCTAATTAAGGATGTCAAGAAAGGAATTGCTCTTACACTTGCCCTGGTTCTATCTTCGTTTGGTCCAAACCCACCTTAACTCACTCATTCATCACACACCCACACTACACATGTAATACAATACAATACTCTACACATATAAATTTAATGCATCTAAGTTTATGATAGACAAGATGTTTAGTTGATTTTAATGTATTGGAATAACATTCGATTATTGTCGCTTCAAAAATCTTACCGACTGATGTTACGTAGGTATGTGCCCACCTAAAGTACCGCTTTGTACGTTATATAGTTGTACGACGAAGGAGACTAGTCTCCACGACACAGCGAATCCTAGTGTGGAGGCTAGTGCTATTTACTGTACCGTACTAGTTTCTTGAACAATAAAGTTTTTATTTATTTTATTTATCTGACCTCCACAACCCAGTAACTGGGCCTGTCCAGACCATGATTAATAAAAAAACAAAAATGACTTTTTGTCAAAAATTGCACTCATTCGTTTAACGATTAATTCGTTTTAGTAGCATGTTTGTCTTAAAGCACTATCCTTTGATATATCACTTATGATAAACTTAGCTGGCCAAGTAGTCACCTACTTAAATAGGTAATTTTAACTCCGAATTTACTAACAATTAGCAAAAGTCGAGTTAGTAGCAAAGGTTCTCCTTAAAAAGCTCTTTCCATTGGTATATAGCTTAAATTAAACAATGTTTTGTACACAATAATAAAAAATCATTGTATGTATTATGATTATAACAATTCTAATTAGGGTGTTTGGTGGTGTGCGTTAATTCCAGGACATGTAGCAGGACTCAACGAAACCTTGACGACCTTATATCGCTTTTAAAAGGGACTGATCTAGAAAAAAATACCAACTTGTGGCGAGAAATCTCGAGAAACTACGTCCGGTTACTTTCGACCATGTCGATGTGACGTCGTTACTTAAAAAGATTGTCATGTTGCAAAATCATCACGATCGTATCAAAGAAGGATATCAATGAACTTATGGTAATTTATCGTAGGCCACCATCCTCTGAGGATAAACGCAATGGTACATGCAAAAAAAAAAAAAAAAATGTTATTAATAGTGGACCGGAGGCACTCCCGGTGCACGACTATGAGGATAACTGCTCGTTTTTAGGGCAGGACATTGATGGTGGTAGTGAATGTTTGCGTCAACACCATGATACGTCAATTACATTGGCGTGAACACCACGGACGCTTTTACCGAGTAGTGAACCAACATGCAAGACAACGAGTGCGAGTGAGATACCGTGCAGTCTAGCGAAACGACATCAGTCAACACAACCAAGCAATATCATTACTACGCAATATTGCAAATAAGCGGAGGCTACGGGGCGTTTATTATCATATGCCGAAATGGCTAGTGATAGCACTGAATGGAAGGTACCTGATGGGGATGATCAATGGATTTTGGTTCACGATTAAGAAATAGGCTAACTACAAAGAAAGGAAATGCAGTTGTCGAGTCACAGGACAACGTGAAATTTAAAGCGGCAGATACTAAAGTACCGTTGTTTATTTCTAACGTCCATACTGATGTATGTGAAGAGGACATTATTGACTATGTTCGTAATAAAACGGGAGAAACTATGTATTTCGTTAGTGAAGCTAAAAATTAAAAACACAAAAGAGCTATTTTAGCTCTTTTGTGTTTTTAATTTTTAGCTTACAAAGAATAAATTGGATATATTTCTAGAGAAGCTGTGGTCATCAGGCATTTCCTTTAGGCGCTTTGTCAACTTTATGGGGAAGGGAGGAATGTGAAAAGAGTTTCAGAAAATGTTGCTAATATAAATGAAGATTTAAATGGACAAAGAAGAAACTAGATGTTCCAGTAAACTTATTGTAATAACAGGCTTGGCCAAATTGCAAATTTTACATTTTAAGTTGCACGTGCTTGGGAGTTTGCGTCTATTCTGTCGCAACAAGCTGCCATAAACAAATAAAAAATAAATAAAAACTAAACAAGTGTCAAATAAATTTATTTTCTTTCTTTCTTTCTTTAAACCTCTATAATTGCCTCTATATCAGAAATGTGAATTATTTGAAATACATGTATTTAAAATGGAAATACATAACTTACCTACTTTTATTTTGCATTTGAAACACTTTTTTGTTTGTCTAAGGATTTTTGAGAGACAAATAACCAAATAATAAAGAATTGTACTTTTTTTTTTTTGGTTGTGTTATTATCAAATAACTTCTCCCGCTCTGGGCGGAGCGGGGGGCGTCTCACACTTTTACTGACTAAAACCCACCCGTGTTCCTTCCGTTGCCTGTGTGCCGGGGCCGCGATATCCCTTTCGGACAAACTCGCAACCCTGGCAGGCATTGGCCCTAACTGACCCCGTCAGTTGGTGCTGACATCTCTTTGCGCGCGTGGAACACAACACGCCGTCGACCCTGGCCTGGTTCTTATCTTACGGCGAGCTACCCATCGCTCGCCGTCCGCAAGCCCGCGCCTACGGTGGCCGGAAGTCGGCTTGCGACTCCCGACGCCCGAGGCGTCTCCTGCGACGACTAGGGACGCTAGGGCGCGAATGATGCCTCTCCCTCACGCGTTCCGCCTCCTCCTTCGCGAGAATTACTGCTTCGCAGAAGGAAGTGACGGCCTCCCATGCACTCTCGCTCCGAACTATGGCCTGAACCAGGGCCGGACGCGAGAGATCACCGCTGCCGATCGCCTCCGTGAGGACACGGCGGTGCCCCGCCCAAGCCGGGCAGACCTCCACCGTATGCTCCACCGTGTCCTCCGGGCCATCCACACAGTGGTGACACCCGGGCGTTTTCTCCCGCCTTATGCACAAGTTGAAATAATTAATACACAGAACAATAGTACTCACCTTGTGACACTGGAAGCGTCTTCATTTAAAACAAAAAATCTGAAAGAAAGGCTAGGGTTACAAGCAACCTGCTGGGGTTGCGGGTTTGTCTGAAAGGAATATCGCAGCCCCGGCACACAGACAACGGAAGGAACACGGGTGGGTTTTAGTCAGTAAAAGTCTGACACTCCCTCTCGCTCTGCCCAGAGCGGGTGGAATTTGATGATTTCCCACCCAAAAAAAAAAAGGTTACAAGCAACAAAATTAAGTTCTTTTAATGTTAGTGGTATAAATAATAGTAAACTTACAGAACGTTGCATTATTGTGTTAAAGTCTAGAATCGTTAATTTAATAAAACTGTTAACTGTTTAGTAAATCCTAAAATTACAGGATCACTACCTGGCGTTCAAGTAATTGCTGAGCGTTTCGGATTGCCCACTGGGGTAGTGCCGGCAGATCTCTTGTTTTATAAGCTTGCCGAGGTAGATATCTTGCATGATGCAGATCACTTTTTTGATATTGTAAATAATAATATAAGAATAAGCATTGGAGTTTCTTGCCCGTTCTTCTCCATAAAGATCTAAGTTTTGGAATGGGCAACTAACTTCAACTTTCTGACTAACTGACCGACTATTTGACAATTCAAAAGTGCCTGTAAATGGTTTAATTGAAATAAATGCTTTGAGTTTGCCTATATTACAGGATAGCCAGTTAGGATGGCTAGTTGCCGGTCCTATCGGTGTATCTTATTTTACTAATAACATACATTGTAATTTAGTAAAAAAATATAAAATAGTGTCACTTCAAGATATCCATAATTCTGTTAAAAGATTCTGGGAGGTACAAGAACTACCTACAGGTTCTAATAATTATTCGATTGATCAGCAAAATTGCGAGTCTCATTTAATAAAAAAACACTTGTAGATGAACGATTTTCTGTAATGATGCCGCTGACGGAGGCTCCGGAACAAGCACTTAGGAAATCGTTTCCTATTGCAATTAAACATTTCTTGAGTCATAATTAAATGACCGGACCCAGGTTGGCCGAAGCAAGGTAAATCTGTTCAGGTGGAGATTCATAGACGAGTCGCCTTGGAGTGTAAATGTGGTGCTGTTCCACAAACGACGGGACACTTAATATCATGTCCTGCGTGTCCTGTCAGCTGCACGTTACAGGAACTGATGGACGCTAGTGATGGCGCCAGAAACGTGGCCGAATTTTGAGCCGAGTGGATTAAGATTGCTATCGACACGCTAAGAAGAATTAAATGAACATGTTGAAGTTAAGAAACAATATAGGTAGTTTGGTTGTTACTTACCCCATCACTGTGTCATTAGGAAACAACATGATAATAGGTACCACAAAGCTGAGAGTGGTCTTTGACGCTTCGGTTAAAACAAGTTTAGGAACATCTTTGAATGATATCCAGGCTGTTGGTCCTACTGCACAGAGCGAATTATTGTTTATTCTTATTCTTTTTATAAATTTGTTTTTACAACAGACGTCGAACAAAGCCGACAAGTAGCCATAGATAAATCACTGCGCGCGGCACCTGCAGCTTTTGTTGTGGAGGAATCATGTCGATCAACCTCTCAGAATTTTGCAGCTCAATACTTTGACATATGGGATGACTTCGCCTCCATTTTACCTACTAGGTCTCTGGTTGAGCTGGCTGATAAATGTCAGTATAAGATTATTGCCAATGTCATTATGAACGATTTTTATATTGATGACCTCAACACAGGTGCCTCAACCGAAGAAGAATTAAAACATATACATTTAAATGACACCGAAACATTTAATTCGGCTTGTTTCTCATATCGAAAATTTCGCACAAACTCTCATATTCTTGGTGGCAAATCGGAATCATCAAATTGTCTCAATTTTCACGACGAACCTAATATGTCTTAGGTCTAAAATGTTCACCAAAGGCTGATGAGTTGCGTTTTCCAAATAGAATTGAATTCTCTTCAAAGGTTACCAAACGAACGGTTATTTCTACCACATGTAAAGTATTTGACCCCTTAGAGCTAGTTATTTATAGTATCATTAAAGCAAAAAAAATACTGCACCATTTGAGGATTGCGAAATGAGACTGGGATGATCCCGTAGATAGATTTAAAAATATAATAGACGCATTTGAAAAATAAATTATATTTAAGTATTTAAATTATTACAATTTGATAATTATTAGGTGCTTACTCACCTAGGACTTAGCCTAGGTGCTGATATTAGTTATTAATAATAACAGCACAGACATAGAGAAATAGGTAGGTACCTAAGTATTTGAATGAATGCTAGGTACGTGACACACGCAGCGACTCGTCAGTAGTTTTTGATAACGCTACCGACTGAAAAATCTATGTGTGGACGTGAGGTTTAGAAATCAATCCATAAAGTCTCTGCGTTGGTACCTAGCATAACATCAATAGTTGGTGTTATAATTTTAGTCTACCACTTATTAATAAGTATTATTGTATTATTAATGTTACTACGTGTCATGAACACCGACTCCACCGACATGTGAACATCGAGGCAATTTAGCTGTTAGACCAAACAAATATATGTAGTGCGAAGACTAAAACGAACAAAACCTTTTGAGTTAGTGTAGTGTAAAAGTGTAGAAATAATAGTGACAATGACACAAATATAACACAAGAACAAAGTGTTTTTAATATTATATCAGACTCTAAGAAAGTGGAACGGACTTGTGTAAAGTACAGTCAGCACTTCTAAGTTTTAAAATAATTATTATCAAGTAAAAAATTAGGTTAGATTAAAATTGCTTATTAGTCTTATTGGCTAGATTTTAATTAATTAATAAGAACCTGGTTTTTTTTTTAAACAGAAAAAAAAATATGATACTACACTAATTTAAAGGCTTACAAAATATAATATAACTTAATAAAAATAAAAATCTATTTAAAATAACTAATTAAATTAAATTCAAATTTTACAAGACGTCTAACACTTTTGCTGACCCCGTTGGTTATATTTATTCTTTTGGTAACTCAACAAAATTTTGCTATTCATAAATCTAACAACCGATCCTGAATTAGGTATAAACACAATGAAAATAAAATAAGGCTAATAGATACAAGTATTTTCCTGAGAATAAGATGTTAAACATGAATGTGTGCTCAGGTAAGTAAGTGCAGCCAGTACAGCCGATCTACCTAGTTTGTAAAAATCTTACCGTGAAAACAGGATAAGTTAGCTTGAAGTTAACTGTCAATATTGTCAATCCTTATCATCAAGTGGAATGACAGCTGTCTTCAAGTTCACTTCTCTCAAGTTTTCACGGTGAGATTTTTACGCAATAAGTAGACCGGGCGGCGGCAGATCAACCGCACCTCAGTGGTAACAATTTGACATTGTCAGCGCCTTTTTGTCGTAGCAGTAAGGGCGATTTTCGTAGTGCAAGTTTTAATACTAATGTGCGGTTGACTGTAGTAACTAGTACTGTATAATTTAATAGTATATAATTATATTGTATAGTTTAAATAGTTTATATCTATTATATTTACTTAGGTTCAGTGCATCGCATTACAATATAAAAAAGTGCAGTGTGGCAAAATGTACTAAAGCGCGAGCCGCACCTCATGAAGGATTTTCGCAATGAAGCGCGGTTCTCCCAAGTCTGCGTCAGTCAGCCTAAAGCTCTAGCCAAATGAAGCGAATCCCCCGCGCGGAATGCAGAATTAAATTTACTCGCGCCGTTTGTGTCAACGAATTTGTATGGTGGTATTCAAATTGAACCCGGTTCGAATAGTCGTGTGACTTCGTAGTCATGAGGCCACCGCGTCCTAATCAACCGGCAACAAAAGCGACCGTCGCGCTCATTTATGCCACTTTTTATTCGGTGAATCAGAAGGCGTGGCCGTGCCGACAGATGGTGCTTTTCAGTTTTTCGAACAAAAACTGACTTAAGCACGCGACGATCGGTTAATAGGACGTGGTCGTGCGTGGTCGCGTATTTCCATATATTTTATGGACGTGGCCGTCCGCGATAATATCTTCACGTTAGTAATTATAAAGGCGCACAATTAAACTATAGTACTTTCTTCATTAGGGCAATTTCTCAAAAGGTCCATTTCTGGATTTTGATCCGTGGACCTGTTCTTAACAATAGAGCTGGAGGCCTCCGTAGTTCTGGTTATTCCACTTTTGGTATGCGGGGATAATTCCGACACCAATTTTTTGGTGAAATCATTCTGTATGTTAAACCTATAAAAATAACACAGAGCGTTGTTATTGAACACAGAAGTGAACTTTTAGTGTTATTATTTTCTATCACTCATCACAATGTAGGTAAAGGGCAGTGAGTTAGTTTCACGACGCGATTATCGGCCGCGGTAGGTGCGCTTATTTGTTCTTCCCGATGGGGTCCAGGTACGTGAAATCTTAGCCTTTTGCTCATTAATCTGTACCTAAACGTCCATCGATGGATATGAATCAAGATTTTTAAGGCTGGCCGCCTTTTTATCAATCACGATGATGATGTGGCCGTACACGCATTACAATAGAATTTGCGTGCACAATGTGGTACGTCAAACTGCAGGTAGATGCAAATATGAGGCCTGCGCAAGTGCACATACAACCTATTGAATACCAAAATGAAGACAGCATGCCACTTCTGTCGAAATCGTAAACTATGAAATAAAAAATGTCAGGCGACAAAAAATCAACTCACCTTCTGCACAACTGTACCAATATTTTTTTCTTGCACACAAACCAATAGAATATGGCGACCCCGGTGAGTAAGTTATACAAACTGGTCAAGAGGTAATACCATGTTATTCCATAATATGGAAGAAGTTCCAAGCACCAACTCAGTCCCATCATCACAGATAACTTTGCGTATGTGGCGAATCTAAAATAAAATGAAATTTACTTGCGTGAGTTATTTAATCTAACCATTAAACCAGATTAAACTAAATTTTACCTAGGTAAGGAATAATGCAGTAATCTTTGAGTGAAAAGTCTCATATTATAATCATTTAGAAAACTGCAGGCAAACTATTTAGCTTACCTAATATTTTGCTTATTCACAATACACAGCATACACGTGACATTGAACGCGAATCAGAGCGAATCACGTCACTTCTTGTAATTGAATATATTTCAAATTGCAAATAGAAAAAATCTTAAAGGAAAAATAAAATAGAAATAAAAAGTTTATTTTGTAAGTATTACCAATACCTACACGTACGAAAATACTGGTCTTGAAAGGAACAACACTGATTGGTAGTGTGTCCCTCTCGCACAATGTGGCACTGTTCATTTATCTACTAAACTAGTAGTATTTATAAAATTCTCTGGTAACTACATTACAAATTAGGATAATGGAAATCGTCTAATACTCGTATAGACTGCCAAAGTCAACATTAACACAAATAATAATTTGTCTTCTTTGAATATTATTTTTTATATATTTAAAAACAGCTCGAATAATATAATATACTTAATATATATATATATATATATATAGATTGATCAAGTGAGACGGCAGGGATAGCACGTGACCATTGTGACGCAGCGAGTGGAAGCGAGGGGAATATAATCCAACGAAATATTGTTTCGTACTTGAGAGGAACTAGTTGCCAAATTACAAAATCTCGCCTCCTAGCCTCTATAAGCGTATTTAATAAAAAAAAGTAGGTAGGTACAGGTACTTACTTGTAGCTTTGCTTCTTGGTGCTTCTGGAATCTGGATTTTTTTTAACAGCATGTTTGACCAGCCATAAGTTGTAGACAATCATGGCGAATAGTACGAAATTAGTGAAAATTAATATCCCTATGGGTATCTTGAAGTACATATCAAATTCTTCTCCTGAAAAAAAAAAATGTTATTGCCATCTATGTTAGGTACCAACATAGAAATAATAAGTCCCGACGTACACTAGCGGAATGGTATGACGATAAGGGATTCAAAATCAAAAATCAAAATCAAAATATTTTATTTCACATAAACCTACAAGGGCACTTATGAAACGTCAGAAGCTAGGTGCACGATTGATCCTTCAACATGATTGCGTGTGAATATAATATCATAATCATTAAGCTCTGACCGGATCCCGCGCGGGATGCGGGACACGACTGTGCGCTTCCATTGTTTTAATGATTCAGAAGTCACGCAACTATCCGCGCCAGTTTTAACACCTTCTTGCAAGTTAGTTGACACAATTGGCGCTAGAATTTCATCTCTTATCCCGTGCGAGATCCGCCTCACTTCGGCCAGAGCTTAATTCGTCACTTAGAAATCCCTTGCGTAGACGTCACGCGTCTCGCCTAGAGGACGGCAATTACAACGGTGCCGGTAGCAAATATCTCGATGCCGCGCGTATAACTGACATCTATGAGATGTTTTATGTATGTGGGAATGTCAGGTCCGGCAGGCATCTGATCTAGCGTGGGTTCGTCTGTTCATATTATTTTTGACGTGAAACGTCTTTAAAATTATACCGAAACATATGGGTACAAGAACAGCAAACTGAATCATAATGAAAATGTCTATGTCGT
The DNA here is from genome assembly GCA_916701695.1 of Agrochola macilenta. NCBI lineage: Eukaryota > Metazoa > Arthropoda > Insecta > Lepidoptera > Noctuidae > Agrochola > Agrochola macilenta. The sequence goes on from OU753562.1 coordinate 17,208,254, forward strand.
CTTGCCTTAATAACTCCCAAACGATTAGTCTAGGGCCCTTTTCTGATTTGTCGGCGCAGCAGCGGTGCGACATCAGTATGCTCGGATGCCGAAAACATACCGCGTCGCCTGCACCTACGCACATGTCGGTAAATAATTATGCAGAGCCGCTTGTGCCACGGCCGTCGTGAAATAATGTCGTCTTCGAGTTCGAGTGATGAAGATACTTTAGCTTGTTACATTTATATTCGTTTACGTAAAAAAAGAAAACGTTAGAAGCGTCATCCATATATTTATATTATTTATACTAATATTGAAGAGGTAAAATTTGTTCGTTTATTTGAATGTTTGTTTGTTTGTAAGTTTGTATGTAGGGATCTATAATCTCCGGAACTACCCAACGGATTTGAAAAAATCTTTTAGCATAGGAAAGCCCAATTCTTGAGGCAGGTAGAAAGGCTATGTAACATCGCTACGACTCTTAGCGCTCGCTAAGCGAAAATGAAGTAATAGTGCGAGCGGGCGACGGTATGCGACGCGGTCGGTCGGGGGCCGAAATTTCACACGGACGAAGTCGCGGGCAGAAACTAGTCAAAAGTAATTTTAAAGGGTCGTAGCCGACCACAGGCGGCAGCAGAAATACCTCCCGTAGCTAGCGACACGTCGGTTTCATAGAAATACATAGAAACCAACGCGGCGACACGTCGCCTACTGCTGCCGCCTGCTACGGAATGGTACACACAGCTACACATCTAGCTATACATTACCAGTATAAGCTGACCTCGCATTGTGCGGAAAGCCTATACAATACGAGATCAGCGTAAATTGGAAATGTATAGCTTTATGTGTAGCCGTGTATACCTTAACTGTCGACCCCCCCCCCCCCCCCCTCGGAGATACATAGTTTTTTTTTAATATTACATAATTCTCATATAAAAACTTTGATAAATGAAATTTAGAGGGACGTAGAAGGGAGAAAAGCCCACCCACCAGTTCACAAAAGACACATTTACCAGGTCAATGTCAAATATCTCGAAGGTCAAGGCAAAATTTAGGTTTGTTATGTTTGTTGTGTTTGGGCTCCTTATTCTGTCTGCAGGGTTTAAAGGAACCTAACACGAAGAAAATGACGGTGGCTCATATGCTCGCTTTGCTTGCTCACTTGAGCCCCCGTCATCCCCTTCGAACCTAACCTGTCCGAGTCGGGGTGCCCCAAATCTCGAGCTTCCTTCGCTCGCCCTTGCATCCTAAGTTCTCATTGCCTTTTTACTAATTCGAGGTGTGTCGGGACTTGAGGCACCCCGTCTCAGACAGGCTAGATTCGAAGTGGATGGCGGGGTCCAGTGAGCGAGCGAAGCGAGCAAACACTGTCCGAGCCGGGGTTCCCAAGTCTCAAGCTTGCGAGGCTCGCTTTTTCATCCGTAAATGAGTTTTTTTTTCTTAAACTTAAGCTTCAGTTTTTTTGTTTATCGAAAGCTAGGCGTTTGCTAGCTGTGATGATATTTTGCAAAATCGTTCTTCATGAAGACATCTGTACGAAAAAATTAGAAGCTTCTCATACACGGTCCATAAAGTACAGTGAAGTCAATACATAGTTGCAAATAAAAAAATAAAAAAAATGCATTTCCAAAAAAAAAAACTTTCGGTACCGCGTATACCGAGCATGCTGATGTCGCACCGCTGCTGCGCCGACAAATCAGAAAAGGGCCGCGGCCACTGGACATGCAATGTCGAGACGCGGTATGCCGAATCTGTACCGCCCCACTACCGCACATACCGAGCTAATCAGAAACGCTCAATTGAAATATAGGCGCTCGGTAAGCTTTCGGTACCTCGTATACCGAGTGTGTTGATGTCGCACCGCTGCTGCGCCGACAAATCAGAGACATTAGTGCAGTGTCATTATTTAACCTGTATAGTCAGCTCACTGATACAACCTTGATTTTTTATTGAGTTTGCGTTGGGTGCTAGCGGGTTGGTGAGGAAGAGGCATCGCGCAGATTGACGAAAACGGGCGCTCTCGCTCCTTTCCATTAAGTCTAGCTCACACCATTTTTTTTTTTTGGTTGGGAAATTATCAAATACCTTGTCCCGCTCTGAGTGGAACGGCAGGGCGTGTCAGACTGTTACTGACTAAAATCCACCTGTGTTCCTTCAGTACCCTGTACGTTGCCAGGGGCCACGGTATCCCTTTCGGACTTTCCTGCGACCCCGGCAGGCTTCGGTCCTAGCGGACCCCGTCAGGTGTGCTGTCATCTCTTTGAGGCGGTCGTGGAACACGCGCCGTCGACCCGGGCCTGGCCCTTATCGGACGGCGAGCTACCCATTACTCATCGTCCGCAAGCCCGCGCCTACGGTTGCCGGGAATCGGCCTGCGATTCCCGACACCCAGGGCGTCTCCTGCGGCGGCTGAGGGCCCGAAATTTGCCTCTACCTCACGCCTACTCCATCGCGAGCAATACTGCTTCGCAGAAGGAAGTGGCGGCCTCCCAAGCCCTCTCGCTCCGTACCTCCGTGGCCTGGACCAGGGCCGGACGCGAGAGATCACCGCCACCGATCGCCTCCACGAGGACACGGTGATGCTCCGCCCAAACCAGGCATGATTACAACCGGGCGTTTCCTCCCGCCTTATCCGGAACAGGAACCTCCGGAAACAACCGTGTCCGGTGAGAACCTGCGCAGGTGGAAGGTGAGGACGCCGTGGCGCCTTTCTAGCCACTCCTCAAAGTGGGGACTTGATGCCGCAATTGTGGCATGCCCAGCATTGGGTTGCGACAATCGTACTCTCCATGACGCCATGAGATCCCGCCGGAGCTCTGTCCGATGTGCCGCGATTTTTCACGGCAGCGGAGTTACGCCCCGGCGTTTCACCTCCTCGCGCCGGTCCCAAATGTGCGCGAGGACTCTTGCCTCCAGATCCCATGGCAGCAATCCGGTAAGGAGGCTCGCCGCTTCACCGGAGACCATGCGGTATCCTCGGACCAGCTGGATGGCCATGCCCCTCTAGGAAGCGTTCAACCGGCGGGCTGGCCGCCGCCTCAAGGGACGCACCCACACCGGTGCCCCGTAAAGGGCCATGGATCGCACGACCCCAGCAGAGTGCCTCCGGCAGGAAGCGTTTAGGCCCTGTATTTGGCAGGAGCCGCTTCAAGGCATCCCCGGCCCGCTCCAGTCTGGGAGCCAAACATTGGAAGTGCTACGAAGTTCCACCGGCTGTCGAGGACGAGTCCCAAATACTTCATCGTCGACTCGACGCCGATGTGAACCCCTCCTACTCGTACGGTAATCTGGGAACCCGACGGTGGTGCGTTCCGAGGACCATGAAAACACATGGCCTCGGACTTGTGCAGGCCACCTCAAGTTCTGATTGCCGGATCCTGTAGGCGATTGTCGCAACCCTGCGTGTCGGTAGTTCGGCCGCCACCTGGTGCGACCTCTCTTGCGCCAGGACCAACGTGTCGTCAGCGTATCAAACCACGCTAACACCGCTAGGGAGGTCGGAGCGCAGCACCCAGTCGTATCCGATATGCAACAGATGTGACCCTAGGACCGATCCCTATGGGACATGGCACGAAATCTCTCGCCGATTCCATTCTCCCTGGTGACCGGGGTAGATGACGGGCCTGTCTGTGAAATAGGCCTCGACCAGTCGACAGAGGTAGGTCGGCATCCGGTGATACCGGAGCGCCTCCCTGATGCAATGCCAGGGCAGGGTGTTGAAGGCATTGGCGATGTCTAGAGACACCGCCAAGACGACCCCACCCCGGGCCACAGCATTCCCCGTCGTGAGAGCCCGCACGCACATGATGGAGTCCACCGTAGAGCGCCCTCTGTGGAAGCCAAACTGGCTCTCCGTCAGTCTAGCTCACACGTCAGAAGTGCTAGCGCGGTAATTCATGCGTATGTATATAGAGTTTATCTAGAGCGATTGATTTTTCCATGTTTGGCGGTAGCCTATAGGATCCGCTAATTCCGAATGCGTTCTACTGGGACCTCCCAAAATCCTCTTTAACGGTGAGGACAGAATCGATAATGATCGAAGTTGAAGTGCCAGGAAGGAGCTCGCGGAGCAGTGGGGAACAGACGCCAAAACTCTAGTAAGGGACCGTTATGGTGGCTAAGAGTCTCCTGGTTCTCCACCCTCGGAAAGGCTGCATGAAGGTAACAACTTTTCCTCCCTCGGGGCGTGCCAACGTGGCACAAGCTACTATCCCCTATCGAATAAAAAACAAGTTGTACTTAAACTTCCAAGAAAATGATACAAACCACTAATTAGGCAATTTTTGAAGGGTAGTTTGTTAGATAAATTCAAAACGGCTATGTTATCCAACGTGGTGAGTATTGCCGTTATCAGGAGCGGGGTTCCCCAGGCGTACAGGGCGTACCACATGAACTTCACTAGCTCTCCAAACTTAGAGCCACGGTTAATACGAAAAGATCTGCGAAAGAGAAAAAATATGTGAGCTCAAAGTTAGTATACCGAAGGGATCAAGATCTACACGGCTGTAGGCTAAACAAAGTCTAATGGTACGGTTTATGTGTATGTCACATTTGAACCGTAACATGACTGACTAGGTATAGTGTTTTAGGGAATTTCTATTAAAGTTCTGTCCAATGCATATTTATAGCCGTTACCTATTTGACATACTTGCTTACATCTAGAGCACGATACTACAAACAGACATAACAGAAGAAAAACATGTTGTATATATGCTGTTCGCACTGTAAACTCTAAGGCTAAGCGTGTGCTGAGACGCAGGTGACGCAGCACAGCACAGTACAGATTTTGCAGGGTAGGGCAGGCGAGGCAGACATAGGTGGCGAGCGCATACTGCGACGCGGCTACGCAGACACATTATTTATTATTTATTTAATACTTTAAGCACATAAATGTACAGAGGCGGACTTAATGCCATAGGCATTTTCTACCAGTCAACCTTTGGGTGATGCAGAGATAAACAGTGGTAGGTGCAATATGAAAATTGTGGAATAAATATTTATTTAAATATAAGGATATACATATACCTATTAACCTATATATATATAATAAAATATAAGTAAATACAAGAACAGATAAATACACATAAATACACGAATATACTAAAACAAATAAGACAAACAATGGGAAAACATTACCGTTGTGATGATACTGCCAGCTTCTTACGAATGTGCTCGCGGACTTTAACTTTAAAGGATAATCGGTTGGTTGCCATCCTGATTTCTTGGGGGAGCGCATTCCACAAGGAGATAGATTGAACGAAGAAGGAAGAGTGAATGATGTCAGTGCGGTGAGTGGGATATTGAAGAAGACGATTGTGTGATGAACGTAGAGTTCTATTGTGGTTTGCGCAAATGTACTGAAAGTGGGGGGCTAGATAACTAGGGGAAGAGGGAGAGTCAAGAAATGAAAACAAGGTGGTCAGCGCCCTTTGCTCTACGAAGACGCGAATGTGTCTGTGTAGCTGCGTCGCAGCATGCGCTCGCGGCCTATGTCTGCCTCGCCTGCTCTACCCTGCAAAATATATACTGTGCTGTGCTGCGTCACCTGCGTCGCAGCATACGCTTCACGCTCACAAAATTTCGCGTTTATAGTAGGATTTCATGCATAATTTGTTATTGTTATATTGAACTACTTTACAATAATATTATGCTTTTAAAAGTGCTTGTGATGTAGCAGTTTTCCATACATTACGAAATTTTCCTTTTTCAGTGAATTAATACATTCTGCGAACTATTTTATACATAATAAAAATAGTCTTATTACAAAATGTAAAAAATAACCACATAAAAGCAATAGTTGGCATTCGAACTTACAACCTCAGGATTGCGAAGTGATCGCCTAACCACTTAGCTATTTGCTTTGTTGAAAGTTAGCTAAAAAAGGCGTTCCTATATATTTCATGATTGACTGCTTAGTTCGTATAGGTATAGCGTGATGATAATCATTTGAAAAGTTAAATTGGTAACTATCTACAATATCCTAACCTTTTGGCATGTCAAAAATACGAACATAATGTAATATTGCTTATCCCTCATAGCAAATAGCGTGATAGTTTGTATCCTACAGTTTGACCAGACATAAAGGGAATATAAGTGCAAAATTTTAACAGAATATATCCGGTAGAATTTACGTGATGCTGGAACGAAGAATACGAACATAATGTAATATTGCTCATCCCTCATAGCAAATAGCGTGATATTTTATGCCCTACAGTTTAACCAGACCTATAGGGCATATCTATGAAAAAAATTAACAGAATCTGTCCGGTACAATTTGCGTGATGCTGGAACAGACAAACAGACAAAAATTCTAAAAATATATTTTCAGCATTAGAATTGACCCCAGTTGACCTAGACCCAGACCTCGTTGCAATTACTTTTTTCAAAAATATTCAATGTACAGTTACGAGTTCGCTACGATTTTATTATATGTATAAATACTATTCGATATATTTGATTGATTTTTCATATACAGACTAGTAACGTCATGAGATTCAGTTCAATTTATTGTCGTCTCCACCTTGTGTAAAACGAACCATATACAGGGCAAATTAAACTAACTAGTGAAACTCCGCAGGCGTAATAAGTTTCTAGCTGATAAACAGATTTACTAAACTCATACTAAAATCATCAAATGTTTTTTTTTTGTGTTATCATCTATGTGTTTGTGTATCGATACCAATCACGTCTGCGGAGTTTCGCTAGTTAAATTAATTTGACCTTGCAGGTCTATATTATGTCACATATAGGTCTTAGATCTGTTGTAAAAGGAAAATAAATAAATATTTCATAAATAAAAACATATTCGTTAATTACCTTAATCCCCACCACACTTCAATTGATATGGCATTCAACCAAAAGATACTAGACATAAACCCAAAATACACGACTGGAGCTGAAAGAATAATTTAAAAAATGTTAGCTTGTTAAATAAATAACATAAACCGGCAAAGGGCGTGGGTTCCGTACCTTAGAAGAGAAAATATCTTACCATTTTCAAAGTTAATTATATTATTGTTTCATTGTTGTGGGATCGCAAAACTAAATTTGTTTGTTTGTTTATACTGTGCCAGTGACTGTAAAAGAGCCAAGGCGGGTCGGCTAAAAGAATAATTCAATAATTTGTTACTTACAAAATTTTTTGCAGAACCCCTGTGGTGGGATATCACGTCTCTTAATGAAAGTTAAAATCAATTTATTTACGAAACCGAAAAGTAGGGAAAATGAGTAGGCCATCAGAATTAGTCCGCTGAGGTTTCGGAGATCGGGTATCAGACAGTACACCACCAGCACCAACATCAGGAAGAATGATGATATCAGGAGTGCTGGAAATTAACAACATTTTTATTTTGGATGTCAGCTCTTTTCCGCTCTTGAGTGACGCAACATGCGACATAACTCATACAGCACACTCGACTCGATAATCGAACCGATCTCGGCTATAAGCGTAAAAGTAGAGGATCCCTAGAGGAACGATCTGCACCCATACGTAAACAATGGATGAAAAGTTTTTTTATCAGTATGTTAAAAAATATATGGCTAAAAAAATCCTAACCAAACTGTGATTAATTAAAAATTCAAAAATGTTTTATTTTTTATTTGCATTAATTCGTTTAACGAGTACATTTAAAACCAATCGAAAGTATGAAACCCATAGAATATAAAACCGTTGGGTAGTCTATTTTTTTCTGGCATAACTATGGGTTACAAGGTATAAACAGGTAAGTCGATACTAGTAATTTACACCTATCTTTTTAATAAATAAGTCTTATATCATGGCGAACACGGTGATATAGGGTTGTCTGCGCAAAATCTGGTTTGAATGACGGTTGTTGAGCTTTGAAAAGTGAAATTTAAAAATATTTTTTGTATAAATCCTATACTATAAAATGTTCTTCTAAATAAAAATATGATACCAATATACGAGTTTCTTATATCTTTTCTTGTTTTTTTTGAGTTCTATCAGTAACAGAGAACACAAAAAAAAACAAGATAAGTATATATCGCTAGCATATTTTTTATTAATCATAGTCTGGCCAGGATTTTTTTAGCCAGCCCACTCGCGGCTTATATTTTAGCCAGCCCACTCGCGACTTATATTTTAGCCAGCCCACTCGCGACTTATTTTTTAGCCAGCCCACTCGCGACTTATATTTTAGCCAGCCCACTCGCGACTTATATTTTAGCCAGCCCACTCGCGACTTATTTTTTAGCCAGCCCACTCGCGGCTTATATTTTAGCCAGCCCACTCGCGACTTATATTTTAGCCAGCCCACTCGCGACTTATTTTTTAGCCAGCCCACTCGCGGCTTATATTTTAGCCAGCCCACTCGCGACTTATATTTTAGCCAGCCCACTCGCGACTTATTTTTTAGCCAGCCCACTCGCGACTTATATTTTAGCCAGCCCACTCGCGACTTATATTTTAGCCAGCCCACTCGCGACTTATATTTTAGCCAGCCCACTCACGACTTATATTTTAACATACTAAAGGAGAATGCTACTAGATGTATAGACCAAAAACCCAGAGTCGATTAACATAATTCATGCACTGTGAGGTAGGGCAACCATAGTATGCCACAAATAAGCTATTTGTTTTCGCTAAAACGATCCCCAAGAGAGAGATCTCGGGGTTCTAGTATCACATTCACATCGGAACAAAAAATGTACGGAATCTTTCAACGTAATTTTCAACAACTTCTAATCGTCGTATCGAAATGAAACCGCATAATATATATGTAGTTTGAATACTAATACTATAATTTGGAACTTTGGAGCTGATCTGATGATGGAGCCAAGAGGTGGATAGTGGAACTCTTTAGTGGCTACTAGTAAACCCTTCGAGTTTGGAGTCATACGATTCGTTTTAATGAGTCCAATATATTGCACTTGGTGTCAACAGTCTGCTGATGGAGCCAGGAGGTAGATAGTAGAACTTTTCAGTGGCTACTAGAGAAAGCATATTTGTGACATACAATGTTTGCCCTACCTCACCGTGCATGAATTATTTTAATCGACTCTGGGTATTTTTGTAGCATCCTCCTTTGATATAAAATACTTTTCATCCATTAAACGTATGGGTGCAGGTTGTTCATATATTGGATCTGTCGGATCTCAGATCCTGGATGTGCGGCCGGTTTTGAGTTTCAACCCGGTTATAAAATTATTGCGATAATTGATACTGTAGATTGTAAAGGGTTCAAAAATTATGAGCGCCCATGCCTACTATGAAAATACGAGCACAGTTCAAAAAATTCTTTTCGTCAGTTCTTACAATCAACTGACGATAGACTTCTACTTATACTATGAATAGGTACAACCTTAGTTTTTGTTTACCCTAAACTTCTTAATACTAAATTGTACTCATCATTATGATTTGAAATTTAAAAAAATCTTTTTTCATTTGGTGGAGGAAAGTTGCACGGTGGTCCCATATAAATTTTATTGACTTTTCTTGGGTAGTTTTTGAGATAACTTCAATAATACGGATTTTTTTCACTTAGTCTATGTGGATGATGTTATAATACTCGTAACTTCTTGTCACTGTTATTTACATAGTAGGTAGTGTTATTCGAATTTGTGTGTGGTAGGTATCACAACTAAAAAGTGACAAATATTTTCGTTTTGCAAAAAACAAGCGACTCCCAAAAAAAATGACACAGTGAAAAATCACTTTAATTTCGCAAGTTTTCTTTGGTTTTAATTTTAGTTTTTTGGAAGTCGGTTGTTTTTATTGTTAATTATATATTTTTATTGTATATTACTTTTTTTTTGTTGGTAATGAATATTGCATAATAACTTTCTAGGTTTCAGTCTTTTCTACATTGACATATTAATGAATAACCCTGTGTAGTATTTACAATTTTTTAAATCTTTGAAGCTATTTGAAGTACTCGACCGGTTTGTAATTTAATTATGTATAAAACTGTTACCAACCCACTATTTCAATAGCCTCCATCCTCTTCTCTTCATTATCATCCATAGTAGTTTGCCAGATGACGATTTTTATGTCTGATATGTTGTTGGTTCTCACTAATTTGTACTCTATACAATATTCCAGTTTTTCAATTTCATACCAATCTGAATCTGCACTATCTCGCCACAATAGCGATCCATTCTGTAAACATAGAGAAATTTAGTTATCCAGTTGATAGAAAAATTAGTTACCCAGTTGATAGAAAAATTAGTTACCCAGTTGATAGAAAAATTAGTTACCCAGTTGATAGAAAAATAAATTTTAATTAATTACGTGGGTCAGGGTTAGGTTAGGACTAGGAGGTTTTTCGGAATTCATGTTTAGTAATTAATCTATAAAAAGTCACGATAAAAATTTCTTTAGTCTGAAATAAACAATGCAAACACTAGCAATAACCTAGATCAAAATTTTACTTGTGTAAAACTCGAAAACCAATGAAACACAAAATACAAATAAAACAGTGAAAATTATGTTTTAACTAAAATAGTGTCGGCCTCATGGCTGCGCCAAAAAGATCAATTTCAGCATGAAAGCCAGACGATGCTGTCTGTCACTTTTTTTAATGAACCTTTAGGGACAAGCGGCAACGCATAGTAACAAACGGTTTCAACATAATACTAACTTCCGTCAGTGGCTTCGACCGCGTGATATCTTTGCAGTATTTTTTTGTGATCCGCCATTGCCTCGTTGCTAACAGAGGGACAGATTAAACTTTTTGCCCCCTAAGGGGACAATGCAGGGGCGCGCCGTTTAAAATGACAAAAAGGACGATTCCAATTTAAAAAAAAAAGTTTTGATTCTAATTAAAAAAAGCATCGCGCATTACAAAAAAGTTTTGATTCCAATTTTTACTTGTCTGTGGCTGTACTCGCTTTATGCGCGGTGGCGTGCTGGTCATTTGGGTTTTGGCGCCATTTATACTCTTTTAACATTGTTCTTTTATTTAGTAGGTTCAATCCCAATGTATGAGAGTAGATAAAGTTGTGTATGAAACTGCACATAGCTAGGTATTAAAAAACTGAGCCGTTTTAATACCGCTCATTATGCAACATTTTCATAAACTACTAAACTTTCATTTCAAACTGTACTTCATCATAAGCTTTTGTCATAACCTACTGCATATTTTTTGTTATTAATAACATTGAGGGTGTCTTGGAAATACTTGTACACTGCTAATATGGTTTATCGGTTTTTGCACCATATTGACCGTCTTTCAATATGTTACTGTCACAGAATGCATAAACTCGATTGCACATGGTTTTTTCAAATATTTTTGAAGCTAAGGTAAGTACTTGAGCAATGGGGCGATAATTGTTTGGGTCGGTTTTGATGTTTTCTTATGGATCGGGTTTTATTAGGGATTTTTTTAAGAGATCAGGAAAAGCGCCTTCTTTAAAAGATTACCTGTTTATTACCTAGTAGGTAAAACGGTAATCTTGTTGGAAGATGTAATAATCATCTCCAAGCCTGTGACGTAAACTCGATGCTACAGTTTTCTCCAAAATGTCCGGCTTGTAGCATTCAGCGTTGATTTCAACACTTCAGGACAAACAGTTTCTCATCGGAAAAGACGAACTCGTCCCCAGCGTGCCAGGAGAGTATTGTTTTTAATCTCTATCTATCTCATCTTTTTCTTACAAGCATTTGTTACGCCATGAATTTGACGTTTTTTATAAGCCTGACACCTAAGTTCCATTTTCAAATTGTTATGCGTCGATCCCCTTGAAATTTTCAAATCAACCGCAAGTTTTCGCAGATTCGAGAGTTTTCGATGGTGTTTTCGTCGAATCCGCTCCCTTACGATCTTCACTACCCGTGCTGTCCGTGCTGAACGTGGCAGACCAGATCTTTGTCGATCCCTTAATGAAGCATGGTCTGGTTCACAAAATCAAATTTGATCCTGAGAGGTTTCAACGCCTTAAAAATTGCGCCAGGCATTTCGCCACGGAGAATTTTATTAACAACTTCTCCTCGAAATTGCTTCATTTTTAAATTTTCGACAAAAAACTAGCAAAAAACATAAGTCGGTAATTTTAGTTTTGTATTCGAATGTGGAGACAATAAACTGTTAAAGAAAGATCCTCTCCAAAAAGTTTGCTTTATTCAGAATAAGTGCCTGTAAAAGTATATTCGAAGTTATTGGACACGGGTTATATATGACGTCATATATATGACGTTAACATGGCGGCTTATAACTGATAAAATACTGGGTGGCAGGGACATTGACGCGAAAACTGTTACCATGGATTCAGTTCGTTAGTCTAAGCCCCACCTGCGTTGAAATTTTTCGTTGGTATTTTATTTTTTGTCAGCTGTTCCCTTCGATCAATTGATCGAAGGCTGTTCCATACATTTTGACCGCGTAGGTATTGCACTTTTTTATGAAACAGTAGATTTTTTTTAAATTGTGTCGTGATGGCCCAGTGGTTAAGGCCTCGCCTCTCATGCACGAGGTTGTGGGTTCAAATCCGGGCAAGTACCAATGTAACTTTTTCAATTCATATGTACTTTCTGAGTTTATCTTGGACATTACTGACGCCGGAGAAGGAAAACATCGTGAGGAAGGAAACCTGGACTTATAGTTAATATAAGTCTGAAATCACCAACCCGTCTTGAGAGAACACGAGAGAAGAGGCCTTTGCCCTGCAGTGGGACAGTAACAGGCTGATATTATTATTATTAACGGAGTGGGGTTCAGAATCATGTACTGAATCCATGGCAAAAGTTGTCACGTCGATGTCCCTGCCACCCTGTATACAGTATATCGTGTTTTTTATTTAATGAAAGGTCATACGGAGTACTCTGAAAATACATTGGTTATCTCTAATAATTTATACATAAACACCAAATATAACTGTTGAATTTTCTCAAAGCCTATAATAAAAATAAAAATGTAAGTTAAAAACCCAACTACAACAAGATCACACATCATTGTAATTAAGACAGAAGTTGAATAGGTTACGCGTGACTCCGGATTATTACAGTTTCTACCTATTGTGTCCTGTTTATACCCTTTTAGTTGGCGTTTTTGTCGTTGTTGAACTTTAGTTTTAAACTGTTTTATGTAAAGGAATATAATCATTAATTTGAATTTTTAAGCAATGGTTTGCTACACGTTTGTAGTCGATAATTTTCCATTAAATGAAGAGCTACGAGGAATAAAAAATTAGTTCGTGGTGTACTGTACTTAGGTATTTAAGGAAAAAATAATAATATTCATACATTATGAAATTCCCAATTTGGAAGGCCAAATTGGGAATTGCAATTTGGTAGGTACCATAGTTGCCGTAAATAAAACTGTGTCATAGCCTGGTACATTCAAAGCCATACCTAATATTATAGCTCCTATACACGATGCCGGCGGCATGGCTGTCGGCACTGCCCTGCCGCACAAAGCCGCACAAAGGATCGCAACGAATAATGAAGGCGCAAAAGCCGGGGGTACGATAGTGTGTAGGAGCTATTAGGGGTTTAAAAATTAAATTGCCGTTTTGTATTGAAAAATTCAAACAGTTTTTTTCTAAGGTAAAATATATTTATTTAATCAAAGTATTTACTCTGCCATCTCATGGGAAGGTCATTTATGCCTTTGCGGTAGAACTCTGAGGACTTGGACTCAACAAACTGTGTCAACGCATTTCGTATTGAACTTTGACTGATTCTTGGTCAAAGCATTGTTCGCTTGCGATATCGAAAAGTATCCACTTTTTATCACACGTCACTATGCGCCCCAAAATCCCTTTATTTCTGTACCGGTTCAACAAGGTAAGGCAAGCTTCAAGGCGCACTTCTCTCTGCAGATCAGTGAAATCATGGGGCATCCATTTTTCAAGCTTTTTTATCTTACCAATTTGATGCAAATGGGTCAATATTGTGGGTATGCTAACATCAAACCATGCCGTTAATTCCATGGTAGTTTGATTCGGATCGGCTTCTACCATCGCATTTATTTCATTGTTATTTATCTAAGTGGCTGGTCTTCCTCAGGGTTCATTCTTCAAGTCGAAGTTTCGACTACGAAAGCGAAACCAAAATCGCGCGGTGCATTTATTTGCCGTATCTTCTCCAAAAACAACATTGATATTGCGAGCTTCTTCTGCTGCGTTAGTTCCACGTCGGAAGTCGTATTAAAAAATTACTCTAATTATCAATGCATAAATCTTTAATTTAGAAACCGAATGAAAAAACAAATGTCAGAAAAAAAAACTTTAGAATGTTAAAGCTTGGGAAAAAAGTTTCACTCTGGAATCTTATGGCATCCACACACTATGCCGGTGGCATGGTCGCCGGCTTTTGCCACGCGGCACGTACCCCCGGCTTTTGCGCCTTCATTTTTCTTTGCGATCATTTGTGCGGCTTTGAGCGGCATGGCCGGGCGCGCCGCGGCTTGCCCGGCGGCAGGGCCGGCGGCAGTGCCGGCGGCATAGTGTGTAGAACTTTTTTTTTTTTTGATCTTCTTTGTAAATTCTATATTGTGTGTTTTTAGTCTGTGCAAAATAAATGTATTTTCTTTCTTTTCTTTTCTTTCTAGGAGCTATTACATTACGTAGGTTGAATTTTAAATCAAAGTGGCCAGTTCGTAATGTATATATTAACTATTCTTAACTTGTCTAGACAAGTAACTGATGTTACGTCGGATACAGACACGCGGACTGCATTATACTTTACTTCTTATTGTATTTCACACTCAAATTTCTTTATTTTATTTTATTTTTGTATCTGTATCTATCTTTCCGTGACATCACTGCGGGCCTTATCAGAATACCAGCGCTGCGACATTTATTTTTTAAATATCGTAGCATTATGCTGAGATAGGAGCCTTTTGGCCTCGTACAGGACTGCATAATTTTTTCATTTTACTTTATTTTTTATTGTTTTGTATTTTTTATTTATGTTTAGTGTGTTTTTAGTTTAATTTGTGATTTCCTGTGCGAGTCTCAATAAATACTTTTTCTTTCTTTCTTTCTTTCTTTCGTTAAAACGGCAGATTCATATTTAAACCCTTATTACCCCTAAAATAATCTAACTTTACTCTTGTACTTGTATCTTACTCGTAAAAGCAGATACTCAGTGCCTTTGCCAAACTATGACCTTGAATGTCTCTGTAACCACAAGGTCCCTAATTTTTGTTACGCAATTCCAAATATGGTAAGTGATTGCAAGTGCTACATTTTGGGGTCGCATTTTAAAATAAAATGTGTTACATCATTATATCCTGCAAAATACCAGCTAAATATCTGCACAGCTAAAAAAACACTCTGACGGGGAGTAAAAGTTACTCTCGGGTTCGTTAAGCTTCATTATATCCGTTATTTATGTGCGTAAAAATATGTGTTATTTAATTTCACTGTTTTTGAATGAATATTTTATTTTATTTTATTTATTTATTTATCACAAACACAACTATCATTCACACAGGCAATAATCCTAATGCGGTAGCGTGGTCTTTAGTTACATTCTAAATTACAATTAAAGCTACTAGTTATATATTAGCATAACATAATACAAACAATGATACCTTTGTGAATTCATTCAGAGAGCAATAAAATAAATCTATCCTATCAGCAGTGTCATTCAGTGTATGCAAGGCTCGCGTCAGGGGCGCTTTACTGAGCAGGTTGGTTCGCGCGCGTGGCACTGCTAACAACTGTGGCCGTCGGCGTCGCAATGCGTACTTATCAGGCACATTCAGACATATCTCCTATATATAAACCACTACAAAATCAATCTGCCTAGCCTTTTCCCAACTATGTTGGGGTCGGCTTCCAGTCTAACCGGATGCAGCTGAATACCAGTATTTTACATGGAGCGACTGCCTATCTGACCTCCACAACCCAGTAACTGGGTAATACGATACCCCATGGTAAGACTGGTGTCAGACTTTCGGGCTTCTGACGACTCGTAACGACTGTCATAGATCCACGAATGACAGCCGGGACCAACGGCTTAACGTGCTTTCCGAGGCACGGAGGATTCTCGGTATGTAAAGATGGTCACCCATCCACTGACCAACCCCGGCAAGCGTAGCTTTACCTGATTGATCGACCAGTGCGGCTGTTGTTACTTAGCCACGAGTTCCTCTTCAATAAACTAATAACTATCTAAATAAAGAATATAAACTACTACATAGACCTAAAATCAGTTACCTATTTCAATCAGTTAATAATCCTACTTTCGAAAACTGTACT
Source organism: Agrochola macilenta (assembly GCA_916701695.1). Taxonomy (NCBI): domain Eukaryota; kingdom Metazoa; phylum Arthropoda; class Insecta; order Lepidoptera; family Noctuidae; genus Agrochola; species Agrochola macilenta. Next base: position 17,224,397 of record OU753562.1, read on the forward strand.
CCGACATACTGTAGCGATGTGGGGACTAACCCTTTTTTTTTTTCTTTTTTTTTGTGGGTGGGAAATCTTCAAATGACTTCTCCCGCTCTGGGCAGAGCGAGAGGGCGTGTCAGACTTTTACTGACTATAAACCCACCCGTGTTCCTTCCGTTGCCTGTGTGCCGGGGCCGCGATATCCCTTTCGGACAAACCCGTAACCCCAGCAGGCATTGGTCTTTACGGACCCCGTCAGTTGTTGCTGACATCTCTATGAGGCGCGCGTGGAACACAACGCGCCGTCGACTCAGGCGTGGTCCTTATCCGTCGGTCCGCAAGCCCGCGCCTACGGTGACCGGAAGTCAGCTTGTGACTCCCGACGCCCGGGGCGTCTCCTGCGGTGACTAGGGGCGCGAGGGCGTGCAGCTTGCATCTCCCTCTCGCGCTCCGCCTCCTCCTTCGCGAGCATAACTGCTTCGCAGAAGGAGGTGACGGCCTCCCATGCACTCTCACTCCGAACCATGGCCTGAACCAGGGCCGGATGCGAGAGATCGCCGCCGACGATCGCCTCCGTGAGGACACGGCGGTGCTCCGTTTTTATCGCCTAAAGGTTCTATATAATATGAGGCCTTATTTATCCGAAAGACTACGAGAACAACAGATTAGGGTAATTAACACTATAGACGCTTTTAAACGACGCTTACGGCAGTACCTCATAGAAGCGCAACGGAAGCTGGATATGGTCACACTAAATGTCTCAATTATATGATGTATGTACCTACCCACTTGGGTATGTGTCAGTGTCTCTGTCGGTGAATGTTGCACGTAAATTTAAATAGGTGCTGTTATACTATACAGTTTTACTGCTGGGAATTACATATTCTTTATATTTATGTTTTTTTATTTTTATTTTTTTTATCTGACACAAATTTATTTTATTTCAGTATATTGCATGTACACGTTACAATTATAAAACTGATTTACATCCGTCACATCACACTCTCAGGTCCAGTTGAAAACCAGCGTCAGGCACTTACAGTTGTCTGGCATTTTTGCTGAACTGGGCCTTTTTGGCGCAGCCCTGAGGCACACTCCCCATAAAATTTCCTGCTTATATCGCACTTTACAATTTTTTTTTTTTTTTTTTTTTTTTATCTGCTTTGTATTATATTGTGTGCTTTAGTCTGTGCTAAATAAATGTATTTTCTTTCTTTCTTCTTCTTTCTCCGCCCAAGCCGGGCAAACCCCGTGGAGAATAACCCTTGAGTTATAGCTTCAAGTAGAAAATGATAATGGTAATGTTTGCGTGCATAAAAAGCTATTACTATAATTAGATTACTATTATTCTTATATCTAAAACATATTGAAAACAGTATTTTTCAAACTCGTTTAACTCGTATACATCCATTGTGAATTGTGAAGACAATAATAACGTGTTCTAACGGAATATAATTTTTTTTTTGTTTGGCACCGGCACTAGCCCAATTTAGAGAATGATCTCCTCATAAAAAACAATTGAAAAGTATAATTATTATTATGTGGCACCGTATGATTATGAACATCTTTAGTTTATAATCTGTTCGTTTATAATCATAAACGTTCGAAACATTGTGAACTGCAGAAACCATTTACAATTTAACGCATTATTAACCGACTTCCAAAAAGGAGGAGGTTATTACTTTAATTTCGGAAGTCGGTGGCAAAAAACGAAAATTCAAAACCAAATACACCGACTTCCGAAATTAAAGTTATTTTTCACTTTGTAGTGTTTTTTTCGGAAGTCGGTTGGATTTTTTTGTAAAAAGTTTTTTTTCGTTAGTGATACTTTTGATCTGTGCGGTGTACATTTCTCCTCCAGTACTAAAGCATAATTTTAGAACATTTTATCGATAATACTAATAATGCCTTGGGAAACTTTAATGCCACGTTAATATTAGGTGATTTCAACCTGAATAGCATTGAATGGATGGGTTCACCAGGTGCACCGCTTGCATCTACATTAAACAAAAATGGAATTTATGAGCGGAAATTATTGGATTTTATTTCTTTAAATAATTTAGCTCAATACAGTTGTGTGTTTATCCATAAAAATAAGATACTCGATCTTGTTTTGACCGATACCACGGTGAAGAGTTTGAATGTGTCCAAAAGCCCTCTAAGTAAGATAGACCCATATCATCCCCCACTTGAATTCGAACTGCTGTGTAACTTGCATGAGGAAACTTTAAGCCCTAACCAGGAGCCAAAATTTAAGTTCTATAAAGCTGATTATAGCAAAATTTTACAGGAACTAAGTGAAATATCATGGCAATACTTGTTTTCACAATGTGACGATGTTGACGCAATGGTGGACTCATTTTACAAAGTCGTCTATAATGTTATTGAGAAATGTGTACCTAAGACCAAGCCTAAAACTTGCAAATATCCAGTTTGGTTTAGCAGGGATCTTGTTCGCCTGCTACAAGAAAAAATAAGTACCATACACTTTGTTCCAAGTTTGGAAACCCCTTAGATAAAATTTCATATCGTTTGCTAAAGGACAGAGTCTCTAAATTAATGCATAATAATTATTGGCAATATATAAAGTCAATTGAATCTTCGATCACTTCTAACCCTAAGCTCTTTTGGTCTTTTTTAAAGAATAAACGTAACGGTAACAGTACGTACCCTTCATCAATACATTACGGAGATGCCAAAGGTAGTAACGGAGTAGATAATTGTAACATATTTTCCTCATGTTTTTCATCTGTTTATAACCCTTCTAGTGGCAATACTGTTGACGATATGGCTAAATACGTGACTGCGCAAAGTCAGCATTCTAATTTTCTGACCCAATTGACTCTAAACAAAAGCTTTAAGGAGACTTGATCCTTATAAAGGGCCAGGGCCTGACGCACCGCCTTCCATTTTTGCAATAAAATGTTGTGACGTTTTGGGGAAGCCTCTCTCTATGATTTATAACAAATCATTTTGTTTGATTTGTTGGTTCCGAACCTGCGTGATGGGGGACGACAGATGTCCCTGAGTGCGTCACCCCTGGACCCATTTAGGGGGGATGGAAGATGGCGTTATCTGCCCTCCACCGACGCCCGGGGCTGCTGCTGCGGGACGGGAGAGCGCTTGTGATATTCCATTCCCTTTCTGCAGCTTCCTTCTGCGAGATAACTGTTTCGCAGAAGGCCACCGCGTCCCAAGACTCTGCATTGCCGACTATTGAACGAACTACGGTCGGCACTGTTTCCCACTTCTGAAACGAGGCCACGGCGTGGCTCTTCCCATGGGAGACATTCAGCCAGCGTATGCCACGCCGTGTCCTCCAGACAGTGGGGGTAGTGATGGTACCGAGCGTCCGGCTTCCTGATTATGCAAAAAAAAAAAGGCCGACGGTAGCGTGCAAAAGCCTCTCCCGCCATTCCACCACAATGATCGGGAAAAAATTGGGAAAAAACTATACGTAAATACAAATAATAACGTTAACGAAAACTACTTTTTTTTTTATATCACTAAAAGTAAACAATAAAACTACTTCATGCCCTAAAAAGGTATCAAATACATATTATTTAACGACTTTTTTGCTACAGTAGGTGAAACCACAACAGATACAAATACAAATATTCCCTTAAAAACTGGACGTCCAGTAATGTACTCACCAACTACATCAATGTACCTTCGCCCAGTAAACCAAAAAGAAATACTTAGTATAATTAAATTAACAAAAAATAAGCATAGCTGCGGAATAGACGACATACCTCCTATTTTAGTAAAACAATGTGCAGAAGAATTGTCAGCTCACTCACATTCTTAATAAACCAGAGCTTTGAGCTTGGAGAATTTCCCGACTTACTAAAAATTTCCCTAGTAAAACCGATACATAAAAAAGATGATATTCACACCCCTAGTAATTATAGACCCATAGCATTGTTGCCGACCTTTTCGAAGATCTTTGAAAAGGCTATGTGTAACAGACTAAACTTTTTTTTAGAAAAATTAAATATTCTTGATGACTGTCAAAATGGTTTTAGGAAGACAAGATCCACAACATGTGCAGTTTATAAATATGTCCAAACAGCTCTCCAACAAATAAATGACAAAAGGTATGCATCAGGCCTGCTACTCGATATGTCAAAAGCCTATGATAAAGTATCTTATACTATATTACTAAAAAAACTTTACGGTTCCGGTATACGTGGCCCTGCTTACAATTGGTTCAAATCATATTTAAACAACATAAAAAAAATTGTCCAGGTTGAACACCACAATATTAAAGATAGGGAGACAATAACAGTGCGGTCCCAGGTGAGAATTCTCACATGCTCCATCCCTCAAGGAAGCGTTCTGGGCTGCATACTATTTCTAATATATATTAATGACCTCCCAAAAATACTAAATAAACAAACTACATTACCAGTATTATTCGCCGATGATATCTCCATACTTGTGAAATGTGACAGAAATTGTGATCCAAATGCAATCTTACAAAATACTCTCCAGACGGTAACACTTTGGCTACAAGATCACAATTTAGAAGTTTACTATAATAAAACCAATATGATACAATTTAGATCGTACAAAGCCGGGGGGGCCTAAGTACGAATGTAATTTTTAATGACACCCCTATAGAATTAGTAACTACATTTAACTTACTCGGTATAAACATAGACACACATCTCAACTGGAAAAAGCACATAGAAACGGTGAAATCTAAATTATCTAAATTTACCTACGCCTTGTTTCAACACAAATACTGAAACAGCACTATCGGCATATTACGCCTTCGCAAACTCGTGGCTAAGTTATGGGGTGATGTTATGGGGGAACAGCGTCAATGCAAGCGAAGTATTTATAATCCAAAAAAATGTGTCAGAATACTGGCTCATATTGACAATACCCAAAGCTGTAAGCCATATTTTGTTAAATTAAAACTCCTAACTTCACCTTCTATATATATACATGACCTGTGCATATTTGTATTTAAAAATAGCAACATTTTTCCTAAAACAAAAGACATTCATAATTTAAACACGCGTTAAAAATAGATTATATCTCCCACCCTCTCGGATCAAAACGCTTTACCATAGCCCATACTACATGGAAGTAAAAATCTTCATCAAATTACCGGAACACATGAAAGAAGAACCCAAATTCAATAACTTTAACAAAAAATTAAAAAGAATATCTTGCACAAAAATGCTTTTACTCGGTCGCAGAATACTTAAAATAATTAAAAAATATAAATTAATTAAATACAACAGCTAATACTTATTGATCGAAGGCTAATACAAATTAATGAAATATAATAGTTAGTAAAAGTTAATAAAATATAATAATAAATAGAAATTAATAAAATAAAATAATAAATAGAATTTAATAAAATGTTATAATTAATACACATAAATAAAATAATTTAATAACCTCATGATATAATTAAAGTAACTACATAAACTTAATACTAGTAATATTATTATCGATAATAATTATATTTGCTAAACAAACTTTCACTGGGTGCTTGTTTTATCCAATTTATTAATATATACATAGGTACTTAAGTATGAGTATATTATGTTGCCGTGCCCTAGCCGGGTTTCATGTTGGAACTTACATAAATGTAACACCTAAATGTACACATGAATGCAATAAAGAGTTTGAGTTTGAGTTTGAGATCTGACGGAAATCTGACCGGCTCAGCGTGATCTGTCGTTGCACCAGGTTCTCGCCCCGTGTCTTGGCACCTACTCTTATTGCAATGTACCACAATTGGGGCTAGTTAAAACTGACTGACAGACAATCTCGATATTCTGCCGACGCCGCTGCGCCGTTATACGAAGACCTCTACTTACTCCCTTGTCTCAAGTGCCCGTACTGTATTAATTTGTAGTTGTGTGTGTGCGTACAGCCTATGTCCCGACAGTGACAGTGACAATTACCCTCCTATCCATTGCTTACAGTTATGTAATGATTAGCGTCTGTTTAACCAGAAATATTGGACGTTTAAACGTCTCTTAACTTTTAGCAACTTTTATGAATGAGGGTTTATGATTAATATTCACATAAACATTACTCTCCTTTCGGGCCTCGCCGCACTCAGGTGATGATAAATATAGCGAGAAATATATAAAACAATTAGTAAGAAAAATTAAATAATAATAAGTGGTTACCTCTGAAATTTCATAATCTATGGCTTCGGTTTGCTCAGCGGTGCAACTATGGAAATTTCTACGATTATAAATGAAAACATCCTTCTTCGATTTCTTATTCACGTCCAGAGAAGATAAAATATTGATGGAATTCAATCGAGGTTCAGCAAGCAAATTTATTGGTCTTTTAAACACTTCAGTTTTATTCACACATTTGTTTAGGATATTAAGCATTTCGCTAGGACCACAGCATTTCTCGATGCACAGTTTATTAGAACAATATTCTAACAAATCGATTTGAGTATTGTTCTCATCTCTATAATCATTTTTGCACTTAGTTTCATAGTCCTCTTCACTTTTTGCAACACATATCGTTATTAGAAATAGAAAAACTTTAAATGTAAACATTATTATTGATCAGTATCGACATTTATTACAGAATTAAAAATAAAACCGTAAAAACATCTAACGGCACTAAGTTCCTATCGTCGAATAATGTCGATTTGATATAAACTTTTCCTGTCAAATATACTTTAGGGTTTCAACAATATACTCGTAGAGTTAAACTTTTTCTGATCACTTTTTTGTCCGAATGTCGTTGAGGTTTTAGAAATTAAATTTTGGCGTAATTTCAGGTGCACAGAGATTGCCAAAGACTAAAAAAATAAATCGGTTCTAATGCTGGGGCCACATTGTCGCGATAAGGCGAATAACAATAACAAGCAATTATTTCTGCCTACACTTCGCACGCTCTCTGTTGTACAGCGAGACGTCGAGGGGTGTGCGAGAGAGAGCGCACGATGTGTAGGCAGAAATAATTGCTTGTTATTGTTATTCAGATGGAGCTATTTAGTAGCTAGCACAGGTAGTAGGTACCTATAGTTCATTGGTTACAGTGAGGTGGTGGACAAGTGGGGTGGTAGGTTGGTGGGTGGTGTGGGGTAGGTGTGGGTAAGTAACGTAGATTAAGCTAATTATTTGTTAAAAAGACAAAAAACTAACACCAAATTGTGTGGAATTCGATGTTAACACAAATATTTTAACTTTCTATCAGCCTAGAGTAATTAAGGAACAGTACCTACTCAACATTAATAATGTTTACCTACGTTATATTATAAATAAAATGTATTAGGAAATTAATTCCATAAAACTGTTAGTTGTTACAAGGAAAAAGTTAACTCCACAAGGTTTAATTTAAATAGAATTTCCCCGAATCACATAAATGTGATTTGAGGACAGCAACAACATGTTATAATACCTACACGTAACAGTTTCCTCTATTATGACGCGTGTGAGTGTTACAGCACTAGTCATTCTGAAATCAGCCTTATTACATGTAAAGTTAATATTTATTGAAGAGGATTTAACATGCCTACTGGAAAGAATTAGATCAAGGATTTGAATACACTTTAGTAGCTATTTTTATGCTTAAGGCTACTAATAGGTGCGAAAAACGGTGATTTGGACTGTTTTTCATTACGGCTGGGACATATTCTGAAACTTGGCAACGTCCCAAATAGCTGTGAAGTATTTCAATATAATGTAACCGAATTAATGCACAATGACATTCAGAATCGATTTTAGTAATTTTGAATAAGTATGGGTATTTATTTAGCCTAAAAATAATTAAAACTACATAGTACAGTCACACGTTTACAGTAAAAAAATGGACGAAGTACCTTGGACCGAAGGGCGAAATGCGTAGTTTTGTAATGTGACCATAATTTTCTCCCACATTCAGTTTAACTAATCCTAATAGAATTTAAATATGAAATTGCCGTTTCAACGAACTAGCCACTTTGAAATTAAAATTAAAACTGCATGGTCTGAGATTCCAGAGTGAAACTTTTTTCCTAAAGACGTGCGCGTTGAAGTTTGTTACCTTGTTGAACCGGTACAGAAATAAAGGGATTTTGGGGCGAATTGTGACGTGTGATGAAAACTAGATTCTTTACGATGATCTCAAGCGAACAACGCTTTGGCTGAATCTTGTCAAACGCTGCAACAATGCTCTTCGCAGGATGCAATTTAAAATGCCTTCACACAGTTTGTTGAGTCCGGGTCCTCAGAGTTCCACCGCAAAGGCATAAATGACCTTCCCATGAGATGGCGGAAAAGTATAGATAATGAGAGTAATACTTTGATGAAATAAATATATTATTCGTACCACTTGCTCAAAAAAGTGACATTCTATGCCACAAAAAGCGAACATAACAATAGTCATTTTTAATCTGTTAAAAACAGGGAAAGAAAATTGTACTGAATTTCATTCATCCTCTAGGGGGAGAATGTGATTTAAATTTGGAATACGAGTTACCGAAATTTATACTGAACTACATCTGTGTTTACACCATTGAGTTTGTATATAAAGCATTATACATGTTTTTGAAAAAGGAATACGCACTATTATCTACTCTCACGTAATATTCAAATTAAAAACATCAAGACTAGTTTTATTGACATTCTTTATAAACATACTCGTAACACCGAAATTTAAAAATAGAATTTCACTCGAATTTTACCGTTTCTCTAACAAAATAATGCTATAAAACAATGTTACGAATATGAGAGTAGATAAAGAAGTGTATGAAACTGCACATAACTAGGTATTAAAACACTCGTTTGATATTATTAAAAACCTCGCCTACTACCTACTGCTCGGTTTTTAAACACGCACTCGTATGTTCCGTGTGGTGCTGGACGTAAAGAATAGCACCATCCCATTTCTTCCCGTGGGTGTCGTAAAAGGCGACTAAGGTACTTACTAGAGAATGGGCAGCAGCGTTCTCTATGCATTTTAACACCATACTGCGATCGCCAACCCGCCTGCCAAGTGTGGCGATTATGGCAAACCCCCCCCCCATTTGGGGGAGGCCTATGTCCAGCAGTGGACGTCTTTCGGCTGAAATGATGATGATGAATGACTCGTATTTTAATATCCCTCATTATGCAACAGTTTTATAAACTACTATTACCTTATATTTTTTTTTTATTGATTTTTACAGTTCAAAACGGCACTTTTATATTGAAACCATTAATATTAAAAAAGTGACTTTATTTGTTTGTTTCTTTGTTACGCTTTCACACTAAAACTAATTTTAAATGTAACAGAACAGACAGCTGTGCTGCTAGGGAGTTTGTTGCGCCACTTCTTCTTCCCAGCTAAAGTACTAGGAAGTGGTGAAGGGTGGGCGTTTTTTGGGGGACGCAGCAGCATAGTTTTCATTATTTTAGTACAACACAGAGCGAGGTAATAGGCTTGCTCTATTAAGCTTCGTGCAGACTGACGCGACGCGACTCTAACAAAACAATTTCTAAGAAAACTTCACGGTAGAACAATGGTGTCGCGTCGCGCCAGTCTGCACGGAGCTTTACATGGGATTTAAACATAACTAGCGAATTGTGGGTGTACTATATACTGGGTGTATTATAGATACACATCTGCCTTACCCATCGAGGATTACAGGCTAGATGTTATTTATGTTAACATAGAGCGATATTTCCAAATATCATTTAGTAATATTCAAAGAGATTTATGTAAAATGTCTTTGCTAATAATGATTAATTATTAAAGGCAGTGAAATATTTGACAGCTATTTGCGACGTTGCCAACTTTCAGAATGCACTCTCTTAGTATAATCACCCTATGAAGTTCCCACTACTGGGACACAGGCCTCCGCTCTCTGTGAGAGGGAGTGGGCCGTAATCCACCACGCAGGCCCAGTGCGGGTTGGCGGATATTACATGTTTTAAAATTTTGGTTCTAGCACCTTCCCTTCCTTTTCGTTCCTTTACCGTTTTGAGAACAGTGGTGATGAAATAATTTACATAATGTAAAGTGCCTGCTTGGGTTCGAACCCACGACCTACAACTCGTAAATCGCATCCGTTACCATTTATTGAGCCACCACTCTCTCAATGCACTACAATCCCTGCACTCAAGAAGTCTGAAAAATAAGCCTGAGGGGTTACGTTTATGTAGAGAAAAGGTACGGATCAAGTATAGGGTTTTCAGAGATCTTGTACAGTCCTTTCAAAGTTATTTTACTCTAAAAGCAGCAACCCAATAGCAACCTTATTGCCGCGACGTTAAGATCACTTTCATTTTGATAGACTTGGCAATGGTAGCAACCCAATAGCAATCTTATTGGCCGCGACGTTAAGATTACTGTGATTTTGACAGACTTCGCAATGGTAGCAACCCAATAGCAATCTTATTGCCCGCGACGTTAAGATTACTGTGATTTTGACAGTGATGCAAAAATCGGAGGTTAAAATAATAACTGTGAAAGGAAGTGTGTAGAAGTGACATGTTACTAATTAATCATTCTATCTGACTCCTTAGGCTTCCTGTAGGTACATGACGCCGAACCCGCACCAGCGCCACACGGTGAGCTGAAAATGAAGTTTAATAGACTTAGCGTCGCACAAAAATGAAGTGCTTAATTTTGAAAAAAGAACGATGCCAGCTTATTTATTTACTTTTATGTAGAGGATTTTTTTTGATAAAGCTATAACTACGATTTAATATTTTTTTGTATGAAGCTGAAACGGTTCAGGTTTTTTAAATTTTATTCCTAATTCTTAAGCTTTCTTAAAATATAACTTTCCGTATCATAAAATGCATCTTTTAAGCTATATTATCACTAAAGCCTGAATCTCGGAAACCTTCGGCACATTGACATTTTCAACTTTGAAAATAAATAAAAAATATTTTATGCAAGCACGTCATTTAAAAGTTACTAAATGTCCTTTCTTCCACACCACCTAACGAGGTGAAGAACTAGGCGCGTCGTTTTATAGTGGTGTCCCCAGTAGGCCTAATCCACATGGAAGAATACAAAAAATATGGATGTTTTTTTAAATAAAGTTAGTGTGAAGCTGATAAGTGAAGTAAGAAGAAGAACTACGGAGTGTAGAAAATGTTAAGTGCAACGTTTAGTCAGAGTCACTTTCTGAATCGCGGAACAGATTAATATCTACAAACGCCAAGTTCTCTTTCTCGGTATCGGCCTCATCATCCAAATTAACATGAATCATTAATAATCTTTGTGCAACTGTTGATAAAAGTTTGTGTTTCCTACGAAGTTTAGGTCTATTTGCCGATATATGAGGATCCGATGTTAAAATTGAATTATGTATAATATCCTCATTTGGTGCCTTTCTGCAAAATTTTCGGGCGTGATGTTGTCGGTATGTCCTAAAATCCTTATTTCTGGATTCAGAGGCTTCCTCTGACAACTTTCCAGTTGGAAGTAAACCGAAACTTTCAATTATTTCTTTTCTAATCAATCTGCCTAGCCTTTTCCCAACTATGTTGGGGTCGGCTTCCAGTCTAACCGGATGCAGCTGAATACCAGTATTTGACTTTTTTTTTTGTTTTTTACCAATTATTTCTTTTCCGTGAACAAGAATTTTGTGAACGCTTGCAGGCATGTAATACCAACTGTACAAGTCCATTTATAGATAAAGAGTTTGGTCTTCGAATTCTTTGAATTTCTGCATATCAATGGCATAACCTGAGGAAAGTGTTTCTTTTTATCTACACCAGTTATTCTAGCGCTAGTTGCAGGATTATCAAAAAATCGTCTGGCCGTATTGCCATCATTGGTTGTACCATGTCCCTGTTTCACGATATCAATTAATAGCCCGGTTTCTCTTTTGAACTGCCGTTTCTTAGCTTCCATTTTAACTTTATTTTCGTTCTGTGATATCCAAGTCCAAGTCATTCGAGTCTTTATGAAATATAAAGAATGCACTCCATAAAATGAATCCAAACATGGAGCGAAGAGGCCGTATTTACATATCGTTGTTAATTTCCTTGTTGGCAATTGGCTCCAAATTATTCATTTCTTTTGGTGTGGCTTTACAAATGTCACATCGCTGTGTACTGGTTCCACTTAAGGGGCCTATTACAAAAATGCGCGTAGATGCATGATTTCCTCGTTGAAATTGAATACTATTCGTTGGTTAGTATAAACAACAATTACTTGGTAAAAATAGTTCGTTTTCTCTTCTACAATAATAATAAAGCGATTTTTGCATATCTAGCAATAATCGTTCTCCTGATGCATGTTTTGGCAAAAACTCATGTAGAGCTCATTTGAGAGCTCTAATTTGCGGATTCTGTTGAATATAATTCATCAAAACAATTTTTCTCATATTAAACATATCCGATACTTTGATAATAATAGAATACATTTTTGTTGTACGAGTATGACTTTTATTTAAAGAAAAAATGACTGGACCTAATTCAATTTTCTACTAAAAAGGTTTGGAAACAAGTCTGAATATCCGAAGTTCTACATAATTTTCGTACGTAGTATTTATACTAAAATAATCTCCAACATTTGCTTAATAACAAACAATTTTTTTATTTTTTTTATTGCTAGTTCTATTTTTTTATGAATAAAATAAAAGTACCATATATTTCACTGCGCCGGCAATGTGCGCTCAGTATCGCAAGAATGTTTTAGCGCAGCACCGAAATGTAAGAGGGCTCTTAACAACGACGTTATTTTTCCGCCTATCATAGTAAGAATCAATGAATGCGTGATTGTTTTGCCACCAAGTATGAAGAAGGGTATTTTTTTTTTAATCTCCGCATCCATCAAGTTATTTTCATTAATTACATTGAAAGAGGCCTCTCCATATGATTTTATCTCCAGACATCAATCGAATGGGTGAAACTAAACTTGCCATAAAAATGCTAGAAACACCATTGCCTTCGTTGTCAAAAGTTTGCTTGCTTTGTTTGTTTGTTTTGTTTGTTTGCTTGTTGGTTGTTTGTTTTGGACTGGTTCGATGCACCATCAAATCCCCATTTTGAAATCAAAGTCAATTTATTATCTTCGTCACATATTTATATGTCATTCAAAAGTCGGTTTGCAATCAAATTTAAAAGTAGCTGCAACTTTTTCTGGGCAGAATTATCAGTTATTGTTATATCTTCCATAAGTGGGTAATATTCCTGTTTTGCATTTTGTATGTCATTTTAGGGGTATGAGGAACAGGGTGTAAAGTTCACTCATCCACCATAGAAAAGGGGAGGATCCTCCGACCAGACGGGTGTCGTGTCTGGAGGGCAACTGCCCCAAGGTTGAAGTTGGGAGACTGTATATATGTCCATCGCGCGGTAAACTCTAATTGCACGATGCAGGATTTATGTGACGTCAGGATGTTGTGTGACGTCAGGTCTATGATGCGTAGTTCGCATGTTGCGATTGTAGATGCCGCCACATAATAATACGCTGGAAACAAATCAATGTGGTTTTTCGAAGGGCCACTTTGTCAACTTTAATGATAACATGGTACCTAAGGCCTTTTCTGGGGATAACTATACTTTATTCTTAGAAAAAAAAAATCTTTAACTCCTTGAATTTCATGTGGATTTTTCATTATTTTATATTCATCTACAATTTTAGCAATATCTTCATTGCCACTCTCTTTCAGTTTTGTTGACTGAGCAAAGGTTAATTATTCATCGATAGAATACGCAGTGAGAGGTTCAATGCGTCTTTTCTTTTGTTTAGGACCTAAGTCACCAAAAGGTTTTCTGGGAATTATCAGAGTTGAAGTTCCTACAGACTTCGTGAGAGATGCCGTCATAGATGTGCTTGGTTCACTAAATTCCCGACTTGTCACATAACGTGACACAAACGGATGGTTTCATAAAATCTGGCCACGTAAACCCCGAATCCAACCTGTCAGAATAATATTTAATCTTTTCTAAGGCTCTCCCCTTCTAAGACTTTTCCTACTTTTTTTGTAGATTATAACAATATTTAGAACAAAATTACTTTAAATTACCCTGGTTTTCTCTGGACTTCACAATTTTTTAAACTTCCATTTTTTTCAGTTTCAGAAAAAAATCTAGATCCGTTAAACCTTTCCTTTGTGTAGATAGTCCGTCAATCACAAATGTAAGAACCAGTTACTGCGGGTAGCAAAATAAATATTGTTCTACTACCCCCAGTAAAATCTTAAAAAGTGCAACAATAAGTGACGTCACTTATTTTTGCACTTTTTTTCGAGAAATAGATGCCACAAAGTAAAGTCATTATTTTTCGGAAACGATGTATCATTTGTTTTGCTACGTGCAATTTTGGTCAGTTCAAAGATGTAGGTACATTAACTTTAAACCCTAAGTAATAATGTATATATTTGTAATTTTATTATTATTTAACTATGAAACAATTTAAAAACTAACAGACTTAAAATAATAATAATAATATGTAAAAGTATATAAGAAAGGGGTGGGGGGGGGGGGAACAATCATAGGGCATCAAAAAATTCGTCCGCATCGTTGTCAACAGGAAAAGTGCCCAAAAGGCTGGCAGCATTGCCACATTGTATGGCAATGCTGCTTCTCTGGCCGAAGAATAGGCCAGCCTTCTGGTCACATGAAGAGTCGACCACCGCTTTGCGATGTCTTGAAAGACTAAGTGGGCACTCGGACCCCATGGCCCTAGTGTTTCAACCCCAAACGGCTCAAACATATAAGTCCCAATAAGATTGGAGTATTTGCGCCGTTTTAGGTTTTCCGCACCTGCAGCAGCAGCCCCAGCACAGCCCACCGTGCTAGGAAGATGGGATGGCGCAAGGGTGTCGACACACGTTGCATCCCACACCAATGGCCTACCTACCTTCCAAGGCATTATGGTCATTCCGTCTGGTCTCTTCCCAAATAATAATAATTCCCAGTAATAATTAAATTCATTCAGAGAAAAAATAATAGCAAAAGAATGTCATTGCATTTGTAAGTTGTTTAGCGTAAGTTGCATTGGTAAGGTGTAGGTAGGTGTAGGGGGGGCTTAAGGTGGGTGTAGAAAAAAGGCCATAACATTGCAGTTAGTAACTTTTAAATGACGTGCTTGCATAAAATAATGTTTATTTATTTTCAAAGTTGAAAATGCAATGTTGAATTGCAGAGTTATTTTCAAAACAAATAGTATAGAGTCATCTCAACTACCTCATTTCCTTTGAATTTGTATCCTTACACATATATATATATATATGTATATGATGTAGGTATATATTATAGCAAATATGTATGTACGTGTATCATAAGTCTATAAACTACATATTATGTACGTGTGTACCTGTTTTATTTATAATTCATTGTTGTCTTTTTAATATTTTTTATTATTATTATTATCTCCTGTAATTCGGAGCACCTGCCATCTTATCTCTTCACCACCCTTGGTTGACTGGTAGAGAATGCCTAAGGCATTAAGTCCGCCTTTGTACCTTATTGTGTGCGAGAAGTTTAAATAAATAATAAAATGTCAATGTTCCGGGAGGTTTCCGAGATTCAGGCTTTAGTGATAATATAGCATAGATGATGCATTCTATGAAAGTTAAGTTATATTTCAAAAAACTTAAGAATAAGGAATAAAAAAAAAAAATACGGTTCAGCTCCATACAAAAAAATATTATATCGCAGATAACTTGTTAAATAATAGCTTTATCAAAAAAAGTTCCAACACATAAAATATTGCTATTAAGTAAAAGCTGGCATCGTTCTTTTTTCAAAATTAGGTACTTGATTTTTGGGCGATGCTAAGCGGCGGGTCAGACCGGAATGGCAGCGGCCGGCAGCGACGCGGCGAGCACTTTCAGTGTGAAATAATTTTAAACTTTATCTACATACTTAAAAGACCAGTTTCGCTTGAAAAGTTTGAAAGGTCTCGAGATGCGCGTGGCGCGCGGCCGCTCGCGGCACCGCGGGCGGCCGCGCGCCACGCGCATCTTGTCGGTGGTTCTTCGTGCGGCTGCCAGCGGCGACGCGAGGCCGCTCGCGGCACCGCGGGCAGCCGCGAGTATGTAATGTAGAAAATAAACTAGTCAAGAGGAGACCAGGCACGTGGGATCTGGATGTCGCGCGAGGCCGCCAGCGGCGACGCTGGATGCCGCTGGCGGACGCTGGCAGCCGATGCCGGCCGCTGCCATTCCGGTGTGACTCGGCTCTAAGTCTATGAAGCTTCATTTTCAGCCCGACCGCAAGATGAAAATCATTCAGAACATCTCAGATTGAAAATGTAAAATCTATGCGGCGCGGCGGCGCCGCGATGTGGCGGTGTAGCGGTGTGGCGATGGCGGTGCGGCGTTTAAGCGATAATCATTCGTCCTACACAGACATGCAGCGCCGCCGGGGCGGCTCCGGCGTCTTGTACAAGAAGCCTTAACGTGTCAAAAGTGTCTGTAAATAGATTAATTGAAATAAATGCTTTGAGTTTGAATTACATGTCTAATTTCCTCTTTTCATGTATATTGGGAGGAAAAGTGTGGATTTTGTTATTAATTTGTGAAACTGCGATGTTGTTTGTGGTCATTAAAATTAATACCATACTAGGACTAGTACGGTAAACCGCATCGCCTACGTCAGTTGATAGCAACATTTGAAATGTATTTGAATTACGAAAAGTGATTTTATTTGTGTAAGTAGGTACAAACACTTTTATACTTCAATCATATTTAAATTGCTTCGTTGGTCATGCAGAGCAGAGCATGAGGTCCTGGGTTCGGTTCCCAAGTCGGGCAAAGTGTTATTGGGATGGAGAAAAACTAGAATTTATTAATCAAATGGATTTCCTAGGAATCACGCTTGCGGGGCGGCTAAGCGCGGCCGCTTATGCTGTTAGAAAGATAAGACAGTTAACGGATGTAGAAACCGCGCGTTTGGTCTATTTTAGCTACTTCCACAGTATTATGTCGTATGGCATTTTACTATGGGGTCGGGCTGCTGACATTGAATCCATCGTTATTTTACAAAAGAGAGCTGTCAGAGCCATTTATAATCTACGTCGTCGCGAATGTCTCAGGGAACTATTTAAAAAGATTAATATTATGACGGTACCTTTCTTCATATATGAAAATATTATGTATGTAAGAAAAAATCTACATATTTTTAATAAAGTAAGTGATAGACATAATTTTAATACTAGAATTTATTAAAATAGATCAACCATTTCTCAGATTATCTACAGTACATAGTCTTTTATTACGTAAATGTTACAATAAAATACCTTGTGATATATTACAATTAAATGAAAGAAAATTTAAAACTTATATTAAAAGTACACTTTGTAAACAAGCATAATACAAATTAGAGGGTTATATCCAAGATAAGAATGCTTGGAAACATGCTGGTCCTGCTCCATAGGACAATAATTAGAGTCCGGACAAAATCAAACTGGTTGCTAGTTTAATTACATAATTTGTTATTTTTTTATAACACTGATTTTGCATTCTGTGATTTCTTCACACTGACTTATTAGTATTACTTGTTAAAATATTAGGAATATCGTATAATTTTACAATGAGTGGGACATGTGTAAACAAAAGTTCTACAATAATCAACCACAAAGTTACCATAAAGTAATTTAAAAGTTGATCTCCAAAAGATTATATTTTCAGATTATATTGTAAAGTTTATACTGCAATATGACATGACAGAAATATTTTACACTAAGGCTATTAATTTAGCCATTAATTTAATTTAATTTGTTTGATTATAAAAATAATCAACGCCCGTAAGAAATAAAGACTTCGTGTTTCTTTTATAATAATTATGTTGTTTGTGTTTTATTTTTAAACCGATGGGGATTTGTGAACTTTTTGTCCCTCGATCCCCATCGATGGGGATTGTCAATGGGGATTAGTGGAATAACCCGTTTGTAAATATGTGAGCACCGTGTATCTATCACATAATTAATTTATCTGTCATTGCTTCATTTTTCATTATTTTTTACTTATCGTGGTATCTTACTCTAGATGCATCGTCTTCACATATAATTATATAATTAATGTATGCAAAATATGTAAAAACATTTAAAAAGAGTAACGGTGGAGTTGGAAGGGGCGACTAGAACAGATTCAATTTTTTGTAAAATTGACGTTCGTAAGTGCTTTTTATGTGCCTAATTCAAATAAATTGTTTGACTTTGACTTTGGGTTTTATCGTCTGGAATTTCTCAGTAGCAGCCCGTTTCTCAGTCTGGATTTGTGCCCAGTTGATGAAATGGGCTCGCCCCCTATTACATGATAGGACTTAAACATAACTGGCGAAGTGTGGGTGTACTATAGGTACTCTTCTGCCTAACCCTTCGGGGAATACGGCGTGATGTTATGTTATGTAATATTTAAAAATAAACTAGACGAGTTCGGCGCTTCCTATCCAACTGTTCTCAGATGAAACACCGGCACAAACTGGTTAAATTATGTAAGGACCATGTAGATAAGTGTCTGAAACGGTATTTTCGAGGAAAGAACCACACAAGTTTGAGTGGAGCTGTCCAGTAGTGCCCGCATTTGGCAGTAATCGTGTAGCTTATTTGGCCACCAACAATACCCTCTTCTGCACTACACAGTGCTTTCCTAAATAAAGCAGATCAGATATGGTATGGTGCGATCAAGTTAGTCCATTAACACCATAGATGTATTATATTAACAAACTCAAACTCAAACTCAAAGCATTTATTTCAAATAAACCAATTACAGGCACTTTTGAATTGTCAAGGGGTCCGTCAGTCAGAAAGATGAAGCTAGATGCCCATTCCAAAGCGTAGTAGGTACCTATGGAGAAGAACGGGCAAGAAACTCCACGGACACTCTTTTAAATCATAATATGGTTACAAAAAATTGGTTACATCATTCATGTTGAAGTTATACATGTGAGAACGATGCAAAATGTTAAAAGCGTCCGTAGCAAAAATAAAAATTCAAAAATTAAATTAAATTAAAATATGCCGTGTTAGCTAAAAGATGACCAGTCCCTACTGACGGCGCCCGTTCACGAACATGACGCATGGATTAGCACCATTCAGCTCAACCATTTTGAAGGGAGCTAAATGATCCAACACACGCGCCACCGTCAGCGAGACATTAGAGTGAGCATGACATACTCTCAGCCGCCAAGGCACATTCAAGTCAATGAAAGACATATCCAGTACCTAAATGGTAGCTTTATAGTCGGTACATAGTACTCAACATGTGCTACACTATCCCGTTTAAACATTTGACATAAACTGTTTCAATACACTGCTTTTCCTCATTGTATTTAATGCTAGAGTTAATCTTCTTTACATTTGACTTTTGTTCCAATTGTAATTTAATATTTTGCTCAATAATTAAGATTCAGTTTTCAGTAAGCAGTGAGCAGTGATAGCCTAGTAGTGTGACCGCCGGACTGCCAAGTCATAGGTCTCGAGTTCGAACCCAAGGCACGCACCTCTGACTTTTCGGATTCATGTGCGTATTGTATAATTATCACTTGCTTCAAAAACAGTGAAGGAAAACATCATGAGGAAACCGGCATGCCTGAGAGATATTTCTCGACGGCATGTGATGCCAAGTTAGAGGCCCATGGGCGGCTTTAAAACTCTGACACCAGGTTAGTCATTAACCACACGAAAAGAAGAAGATTAAGATTGAAAAAAATATAAGTAACGCATCGTCCCCCTTTCGTCCGGGCTATGGCCCCATTACCGGTCAAACGATAAAAAAAAACTGAAGTATTAATCGACTCTAAATAGATACATAGAATATTCTTTATTATGCACACCATACAAATTACTGAAATAAATTTAGAATTTTTACATAGGGTGACACAATGGGCAGTCTTATCGCTAAAAGCGCTCTTTTACAGACAACCTTTGCATGGATTAAAGGGAGAAGGAGAGACAATACTACAGGTAGTCAGTAATGACTATTATTGCTGACCGTACTTATTCGAGCTCTTAGAGAAAGTTGTCGTGATCATACCGATGGAATCTGTAAATAAGTGCAATTACTGACACAGTTTACCTTTTGCTCTGGGATGGCAACTGTACCTGCGATGCCATGCAGTTTTGCAGATGGGCATAGATGGAGCTAGTTTTGTGAGATTAGAATTTTCGGTTGATTACTGACGATAGTAATTGGAGGAAACAGGTGACTATATAGGGTGGCTGCACTTTTTTGCACCATATATATTTGATGGAATAGATAATGTATCGTGAGGATTGGTGTAACGGTAGCATCATGACAACTGAATACTTTATGTATGGTAGCGTTTGTGATCGTTCGACTTTCATGCAGTTGAAATCCGAACGACAAATTCTGACCGGATAATCCCTGCTGTTAATTCCAATAAACGTCACGTCGATTTAGTTTGGTTCTCATTCAACAAGCACTTACTTAAAAATACATAGTATTAAGTAGGTATTTACTGCTACGAGTTATAACTAAAATCATTTTATTAAAATAATTTTAATTATATTTCTCAAGAAAGACGCGCAACTGCTCTTCAAAAAAAATTAAGTTACACAAAAAACGACCTTAAAGCCAAACAACAAGAATTCGCTCTAGAAAGCTTAAATTTTCTGAAAAAACTGAAAGTATTCGTGCGGATTAAACTCACGTTTACGACCTAAAGGCTACGAGTGCTACGAGGGTGCTACGAAGTCGCTACGACGTTGCTACGAGTGCTACGAACAGCAGATTATTTATTTATTATTAGGCTCTTCAACAATGAGTACACTATTACTTTTAATAATTATTTACTAATTAGTACATTTCAAACTTAAATCTAAGCGCCTCATTACTTATAGAAAAGCACAGCATGTACTACATTATGCGCAGATAATAACATACTTAATTAATTAACAAGAAATACATAGAGATGAAAATAAATTATTATAAGCTAAATTGATTAAATTACATTGAATAAATTAGATTCGATAGATTTTATGTATGATAACTTTTATATAAGATAGGGTTAATATTTGAATTTATACTGCATAGAGAGACTCATTAAATGGCAAGTGAGGCCTTTTTTTAGAGCAGGTATTGATGAATGAAAGGGGGGCAATGTCGACTTCGCGCTCTTTGTATGCAGCATACATTCTGGACAGTGGACAGTATTGCCTCAAGTTGGCATGACATCTTAGCACGCAGATTTTCTCACTCTGATTATATTATGGGCATGCCGCGTTAGTGTGTTAGTAATAATTAATAAATAATTGATTGACATAAAAATTTAATTAAATAATATATAATTGCAATTTTATTTTATCCTAATGAATGAATAAAACAGTAAATTAAACAGTAAGTGGCAGCAGGTCCGAGTGGACTCCTCGATGGTGGTGACAAATGACACTATACTACTGCGTGCAGCCGTATCCAGCGAGCCAGCATCGGAGAGTCCCACCGGTCCGCCAGCGCGCGCAGGATGGTGTTGGGACTGACGCGCGTGATATGGGGACCCACAGCACAGCGCTGATTTTCAGCGGTCCCCCGAAAAAGACGGACGGAAACCAAGTCAGGTTTAATGAATTATACGTAAATATATATAGTAAAATATAAATATAATATAGTATAAAAATAAAATAAATAGTACTTACAATATAATGCTACTATACAACCAATAATATTAATGAAATGATTAAAGAACATAAAAATAATTATTCGCAGGCAGGCAGTAGACTTATAAGAATATTCAGTGATGTTGATATTGACTTATCTACTAATGAGTAATTAAAATTATAGAGTACTTAATTAAATAAATACATGGCTATGTAAGTGACATGCTAGTAGCAGTATGCTCAAACTATATACGTAGAGGTATCTTAATAAGTGGTATTTCATGAAGATCTCAGTACATTTTGAATTTCACACAGCAAACACACGACAAAAACGTCTATAATATACTGGTGCCGATTCACTTGTACAACGAACTAAACTAACTAAACTATCACAAAAATTCCTTACTTTAGGCTATGAGAATCTTAGAGCTATTCTGTAAATAAAATTCTCTAAACTAAAAAATAATTTTGACACAACTAAAATAGAATTTGACAATCGCGAAACCACGTGGTACCCGTGGTTTGCCCTCACCCTTGATTTTTTTTTGAGCCGGAGGCACGCAAGGGGTGTCGCCTCGACGTGTTTTATATAGAATTTTTCACTTTTTGTATGGAAAGCATGAAAAAATATTACCTACATGTTTAGGTTTAGGGGTTTAAGCGATTCATAAAGGGGGCCGAAATTTTCATTATTTTTGCGATAGGACGCACCATTTTCGAGATATAAGCAAAAGAAAAAATAAATACAGTACTGTTTTTGCACGTAAAGTCGAGATGTTGGTGTGAATTTTAGTTCATGACAACTAATTTTACCCCACACCTTTTTAATCGCGATAAAAAATTGTCAGAATTAGTCTGGTTTGGTATTTTACAATCAAAATTTTAGGTGAAAAATGTCATAATCAGAATAGCAAAATTGCCATTTTCACTAAACTAAAAACTCAGTACTATCTTAGTGCTGTCAAACTAAAATATAGTTCAATTATAATAATAATAATAATAAATTTATTTCTCAAAAAACTTAGTAATATTTTACAGAAAATAGTTTGGCAGTAAAAATTTCTAATAAAATGGATGTAGCCACTGTAACCGAACTAGGCAAAGCCTGTATTTCGGTTTTCAGTGCCTTTTCCCTCGATATTTTATCAGTAAAATGCCAACAAAGCCTAGGTTAATATTTGGTTGTTATACTAATTAATTTAGAAAAACTTAATTTTAACTAACTTAAGTGTTACATTTATTTAAAATTTTATTACTAAAATATGATAAAATGTGATCTAAAATGTTTAAAATGTTTATGAGTATGTGTGGACTAGTAGGTGATTTATGTGAAGTTTGAGTGATGTGGGTGTGTGAGTGTTGGTGTATGAGGACGTGTAAGGGTGTGTATGTGTTGGTGTATGAGGACGTGTGAGGGTGAGTGTGTGGGTGTGGGGGTTTCAGCTCTCAAAGAGGCATCCTCAGGATGGCGAATGACTTGTATGGGACACTGCTCTCGCTTGAAGTGTCCATATGTCGGGTCCGGGTTCGCAACAAGTCAATCGCCATCCTGAGGATGCCTCGTTGAGAGGTGAAACAGGTGTCGATTTCTTACAGGGTTCTTTTTGACTCTTTAAGAACAGTTACGTGGATTAGGTTACTAAATATGCGTCGTCTATTGTATTTTATAATGGATTTCTACAAAGTCACGCCTGAATCAATTAACTATCCATTTCATGGGTTTGATCCTTAGTAGTGGAGACTCTCGTTGTTCTGATAGTTACACTTCTGGTACACTGAGATACCACCAAACTTTTGGTGAAATCATTATTTATGTTAAACCTAAAAATAACGAATTGCTATTAAACTTGCACAGGGGAAGGACACCCGGGGGTAATTGCTTAACACACTAACAGTACCAATGGCTTTCATTTCAACAGTTCAACAACATTCATTGCGTTGTTTACGTTGTTGAGCAGACAATATTTTCGAACATATGAAGCAATGGATTAGCAAATGTAGTCTTCAAAATGATTCAGAGTGTGATTGTAAGTTTGTTACGCAATTAAGGTGCTAGTTGCTGGAACGAGGATCAATAACATGATCAGATAAGTTGTTGACAGTTCAGTCAAGCGATCACAGCAGTTGATATCATCATCATCAGCATACAGCAGTTCACAGCTGGACATAGGCCTCTCCAATTACACGCCAGTCAGATCTATTCTCGGGCTATGCTTGTAACCTCTCTGAGAGATCGAATCCAGAAAGAGGTGATCCGGCAGAGAACAAACAAAGTTGTCGATATCACAGAATAAGCAAGCTGAAGTAACAATGAGCCGTCATGTTCGTGAACGGGCGCCGTCAGTTGGGACTGGTCAACTCTTAGCTGCCTTGGCTGATTGACATTTTTGAATTGTTCTTTGTTTTATATTTTTATTACGGACGCTTCTAACGTGCACGTCTTTCTACATTGTTCTCATATGTTTAATTTCAACATGAATGATGTAACCAATACTTTGTAAAAAAATATTTAAAAGAGTGTCCGTGGAGTTTCTTGCCCGTTCTTCTCCATAGGCACCTACTACGCTTTAGAATGGGCACCTAGCTTCAAATTTCTGACTGACCGATTCCTTGACAATTCAAAAGTGCCTGTAAATGGTTTAATTGAAACAAATGCTTTGAGTTTGAGTTTCTTTTGCCGGCTATAGGTATTAGCCGTAAAACCTATGCGCGTTAGGGTAGACGTGTAGACGTCTGACGTCTAAAGTGGAGACTTTTTTTCTTCTTTTTTTTTTAGGTTGGGAAATTATCAAATAACTTCTCCCGCTCTGGGCGGAGCGGGCAGGCATGTCAGACTTTTACTGACCCGTGTTCCTTCCGTTGCCTGTGCGCCGGGGCCACGATATCCTTTTCGGACAACTCGCAACTCGCAAGCAGTGGACACCTCAGGTGACATGATGTGATGAACAATTTGTTAGCTAGTTTTTGTGTTGCGTTTTGTTCGAGAAGGGTGTTACAGTATTATTACATCTTACATCAACTATTCAATCTGCACTGGTCCAGGTCTGCACCAGGTCTTCCAGAGCCTTTTTTCGATCCACAGTGCGGTGCGGCGTTTCTGTATTCTATGGTTCTGTAAATATAAAGCAATGTAATCTATTCACAATTCTTCAAAAAGTATATTTAATTAAATGCAGTCATTTCAACAATATTACACAATAACTGTTGTTATTCGGCCGTTATTTTTGTAATCTATACTAATATTATAAAGCTGAAGAGTTTGTTTGAACGCGCTAATCTCAGGAACTGCCGGTCCGATTTAAAAAAATATTTCAGTGTTGGATAGTACATTTATCGAGGAAGGCTATAGGCTATATTTTTTTTTTTTTTAATAGGGATCCTTACTAAAAGTCTAATAATGTAACCCAAAGTGTAAAAAAATTACCCGAAAAAATCCTTACACCGCGTGCGCTGCGAAAACTATTGATTATAGAAAAAAACAATGTACTACCACTTTGCAGAACATATAATTGTCTACAAAAAATATCGCGTCACCATATGTCTAACTATTGTAGTTATCTCACAATAAGTGTTTTCTTTTATTTTTTTAAATAATTAAAATGCCGTCGCTTCAAAAACTCTTTATTTTGTACCTTGGTATAACCCTTATCAAAATAAATTACTTCATATTCAAGACGAATTCAATACCTTTTGAATTATTCAATTCGGACGTTTCATTCAAAAGATATCGCGATAATGATGCGCATGTATGATGTGGTGGGCGGTCATGAGGGGCGAGGGGGCTATGGAAAATAAAGGTCTGTTTCTGATTAAAAATCAATAACTTTTTTATTTCTGAATATTATGTTCTAAAATTTTGCACAAATATAGAATACTGTATATGGCTTCAAATGGAATGTAATTTATTATGATTGAATTTAAAACCATACATTAAAAATAAAACAAATACAAAATTACCAAAAATGTCCAATATTTAATTTTTAACAATGAATACTATTATTTTAATGTTTACAAAAACCAAATATCATATATTACATCAAAATACAAATCAATTTAAATAATAAAAACATTAAAAAAAAAAAAAAAAATTTGATTAAAATCGAACACAGATTAATTAATTAATTAATTGTAATGTTTACTAAATGTTATGTTTGATTTATTTGATGAACTTCGGGATCTAAAATTAATTCGTTCACTTTCAAAAGATCTCATCAAGTTCCTTCACGTTTTTAGTATACGGTTTTCTAATGCTGGTTATGTAAGGATCTGAAGTATAAAGAAGAGTATGAAATACATCCTCGTTTGTAGCGGATCTTGAGCATTTTCTAGCATGATGTAGACGAAATTTTTTATAATCCTTATTGCGAGATTCTTGTGCATCTTCGGTAAGTTGACCAATAGGAAGTACTGCAAAATGCTTTATGACACTTTCTCCATGAATCAAAATTTTGTGAACTGAAGATGGCATGTAGTACCATTCATAATTGCTCACATAGATCCTGGCAGTCTCCATAGCATAACTGCCAAACTTTTCAGCATTTATCATTACACCTGATGAAAGTGCTTGCAGAATTATGTAAAGTCGTTTAATCAAATTTATATTCACTCCTG
The DNA here is from genome assembly GCA_916701695.1 of Agrochola macilenta. Classification (NCBI taxonomy): domain Eukaryota; kingdom Metazoa; phylum Arthropoda; class Insecta; order Lepidoptera; family Noctuidae; genus Agrochola; species Agrochola macilenta. Next base: position 17,250,461 of record OU753562.1, read on the forward strand.
TAATTTCAGCAGAACAGCTTGCGTTGTGAAAAAATCTTCTGGCAGTATTACCGTCATTAGAATTACCACTTACTTGTCTTGGTTTGTCGATGATCAATCCTAGCTCTTTACGGCAACGCCTTTGTACCAGGGTTTTCTTCTCTTGCTTTAGTCGTTTCTTTTCTTCGCTTGTGGCTGACCATGTTTGGAAAGACAGATTATAGGAAATACGTAAAATCATTTCCATACAACGAATCCAGGCGTGCAAAGTAGACAGTCCGTATTGATAAGAATCTTCATTTTCAGGCCTAGCAGTCACTTTAGTCAAATCGTTCATTTGGCGTGGAGTAGCTCCACATATTGTACATGTGGAACCCGACGGCGTATCTGTTAATACCTGAGCTACTTTGCCATCTATCATTGTAAGAAATAGATCATGCTTCACTTGTACTCCCCCATCTTCTTTGTTAATTAATGATGGATCCAAAGAATTTATTTGACCTTTTATTTCATCCACAACAGCTTTAGTTTTCTCGGGAGTTCTTTGCAAAATTCTATGAATATAGGCCGGCAAAAACGAACAGATGAAGGTACCGGATTTTGCCAGACAACATCACCTGTTAGCTCGTTAATTAACTTAATAGGCACCAAAGAAGTGATAAATAAATTTGCATCAGAAATTAGTTCATACTCTTCTGACAGTTTCTGTTTGTACTGGCTTTGACCGGATGAGCCATCACAGCCCCATTTACTGTATAGAAGTAAGTTATTCAATCCATTCCTATACACTGAATCTATTGTCAATAATCTAGCTGCAGTGTGATCTAATAAATCTTGAAGTCTTACTATTTTTGCACTTGTGTCTGTAATTTCTATAGCTGAACACGGTGGATAGCAGGTAGTTTTAACGTCTTGCACTTTGTAATATGGTGGAAACACAAAACATTTTCGTTCGTTCGTTAAATTTCTCAAGTACAAATATTGTGCTTCCGTTAAATCCAAGTCAATAAATACGCTCAGTGCTTCTTTATCCGTTAACATTTTTGTCTGCCTTGCATCTTCTATGAGACTCGAGAATAAGGTCTTATTTTCACTGTCAGCAAACCTCAATGTTTCCACAAGTTTAGCTTCTGTTCATTCTCCTATCGAACGTAACCCTTGAAGATATGCATTATAGACGTGTTCAAATCCATATTCATTAAGTAACATTGTATTTTTTCTTCTTTTACTGGATTCTGACAAGTCTGGATAAGATACACACGGTCTCCCACGTTTTCCAGAAGAAGTAGATGGTGTGGAGACGGTTGTAACGTCTTCAGAGTTCGGTAAAGTTACTGAATATTCTGATTCCAACCAATTACTGTTTTTCATTAAAAATATATCCTTTTTCCGTGAAGCTTCTGTCCATCGTTTATTAAAAGCGGGGATAATATGTCTTTGAAAATCACTGAGGATGAAACATAAGTTGTCTTCAGATACATGATAATTTTCTTTTAAAACTGTTGATAGTGCCTCCAATGATTTTCCTCTTTCGATGTACGAAAGTATTATTTCACGTTTAGAACACTTGAAAGTAGACATTTTGAAGAGTCAACAAAACACGTAGTTATATTGTATTCGTAACAATTACACTTCTGTTAATTCACCACTATTTTGTTATTTACAATGAAATGAAACAACTGTTTATATACTGTATGAAATATGAGGGTAGTGTGCATCTTGTTGATTAATATTTTCACACGCAACATAAGTGCAAAAAAGATAAACGCCCTAATATCAATGATAAATTACAAAACTTACCGCAAACTATTAATATAAACAGCAACATTTCAAACCGCAATAGATAGCGAGCGGTTTTCCGTTTTCTGACTATTATCACATTTTTACTAATTACTCCGAAAACCGTAAATATCCGCAGCTTTTTTTTGAAAAGCGTGGGTAAACGTGGGCAACTGTCAAGTCTCGATGAAGATTAAAAAAAAAAAAAAAACACCATATTTTGTTTTGAAATTATTTTAAGGCAAACGTTAACATAATGATAAATACATATTAGTTGTTTTATATTCTTCAAAAGACGAGGTTTCCAGAAATATATAATACATTATACCTTTTCCTGTAACGTATAACAATAAAATCAATTTGAAAGTGATGAAGTGAACGGGCTTAACATGGACGCCCGTCAAAACTCTAAAGTTTGTGGTGTTGTAAAAAAATCATTTCATATAATATGTATAATTTTTTGATATTATAGTCTATTTTGGTCCTTAAACTATTGAGTAAAAATAAAAAAAGCATGCCAGTAGCGACATTGACAAAAACCATTTTTATTCAGCAGTTGTTCTACGATTTTCCATAGTGGGGTGGTAGGTTGGCTCCTTACGGAACGGTTGTGCTCAGCGAACTAATTTTTTTTTAAAACTTCGAATAATACTAAATAATACTACGATTTTTTTTTTGTTTGGTTACTTTTTTCAATTTCAGTATCTAATTAGATTTTGTAGTATTTAATTATCTTTAGGGTTTTATTTTGGAGTATAGGCGATATCCCATCATCGTATAATACTTTAATTAGAATTTGTAGTATTTAATTAGCTTTAGTGTATTGTTTTTTATTTTTTCAAATTTATGCAACGGAACCAGACTCCAAATAAAATTCCTTCGCGATAACGTGATTGGTGCTACGTTATTGACTGATCCAGCAGTAGGGCAAACAGTGCTGATACCTCGCATACCTATGATACCAACGGATTTGCCTTTTCACTATAAGCGAATTCAATTTCCGGTGAAGATATCGTTTGCGGTAACAATTAATAAGGCCCAGGGATAAACATTTAAGTACGTAGGAATAGATTTACGCCAAGAGTGTTTTTCGCACGGGCAACTATATGTTGCTCTGTCGAGATCTGGTTCGGGTGAAAATCAATTTCTACTTCTGCCGGAAGACAAAACTAAAAATATAGTTTACGCAGAAGTACTTTATTATATAATTGGTTATGAGTTTTTTGAGAATAACCTAAAACTGTGCATCTACCATATTATCTCAGCATCACACAAAGAATGGCAGTGAATGCCTAAGGCAAAAAGCCTTTGTACATTTTATTATTGTATTAAATTTTTTAAATAAATAAATAAATCCTGAAATTCACTATACCCCCCAAAGTCCCTATTCCACGCGGACGAAGTCGCGAGCACTGCTAGTGCTATAATAAAAGGAGTATAGAGAGGCATTAGATGCAAATCCTGTATAAAATAGTCAACCTCGTATTTGTATACCAACCTTAGATTAAACATCACTTGCACGTCATAAAATGTGACAGATAGTTTCAACCAAGTTTCAATTTACTGAGAAGTTTGTCAATAGTGAAAGTGAGGGGGGGCTCGTGGCTAAATAATAAAAGCCGCACGAGTCGATCGAAGGTAAAGCTACGCTTGCCGAGGTCGGTCCGTGGACCATTCATTACGTATCGAGAGTGGAGACCCCTCTGTGCCTCGGAAAGCACGTTAAGCCGTTGATCCCGGCTGTCATTTGTAGATATTTGACAGTCGTTACCAAGTCTGTAAACCAGTTTTACCAAGGGGTGTCGTGTTACCCAGTAACTGGTTTGTGGTAGTCCGATAGGCAGTCGCTCCATGTATAATACTGGTTTTTTGTACCGTTGATTAATAATGTTAGTATTTAAACTTCAATTACCTTAGTGACCACCAAACGCACACAGGCGAAAAATCAATAAAAGTCGGACAAAACCTAAAAATGTAAAAGTACCCCAAAAAAATAAAAACCGGTATTACCGACAAGTCTGATAAACAATACACGCTACCTGCGCACGCGGCGCGAATCTTTTGTTGCCTACGCGCCTGGGTCTCAGTTCAAAGTTCGACTTGATCAACAGCGGATGTGTATAAGAGTGAAAGTGTTGCATTTAATTATTACGATTTCTATAATTTGCTTCGTGAATGTCTTTGTTTTATCGATGGATTCGCTTCCAAGAGGTATTAAACTACTTTTTAATATTTACTTTTGATAGTAATGATTGATATTTTATATTTTAAATAATATTGACTCTGACATTGTATTCTATTGCATATTTTTAAACTTCACAAAAGGGTAAAGTGTAACTTCCCGAGAGATCTAGCTTTGATATTAGTAATTTTAGAAAGTATGGACTTTGTTTAACATTATACAATCACAGTTTTATGCGACCGTAAGCGACGCTTTAACAAAATTGTCTTCTTTAATCGACAAGTTTCTGTATTAGACGCAGTCTACGTAAAACAAAACAATGTCTTGTCTGGAATCGGTTACTTAATTGGTGCTGAATTTTGTTTTAGGATCAACTGACGAGGAAGTGAGCTTTAGCAAAAAGACTCTTATTGCCTACTATATCCCGAGGAAACTCCAAAAAGGACCAAGGAGATGTGTGAGAAAGTACAGAGAGCGGTTTTAAAGAAAATTTTCAAGAAAAATTGCCTTGGAAGACACTTTTAAAAGACATAAGGTGTCTTCCGATCTCATTATAACTGGACTACGGAAACTAATTCCAAAAAAATCTGTTTCTATGTGCCAAGACGTTTTATCTATTGGATGAACCAAATATTATTGATGATGTACAATAAAAATGTCAAAAAATTATATATGTGTTTTTCATCACATACCTACCCTTATGTGCCCCTTTTTCTAGAATAATAATGAATGTTTAGGTTTTGTCCAACTTTTATTGAATTTTCGCCTGTGTGAAACGTCAAAAGTCATAACATTCAACCAAAAGAAACTCGATACCGCAGCGAAATACATGATTGGAGCTAAAATAATTATAAAATTAGATTTTAACTATAATTTTAGAAATAGATTTTAGCTACACTAAATAGTAGGTATCTACAAACAGGATAATATCAGACAAATAACAACAAATCAGTTTTTACATTGAAATGATATAAATAAAATGTAGTCACATTTTATTTCTTATACATTGTGTAAATGACGTATAAATGATGAATGAATGATGTATAAATAGAAATAAAATGTAGTCATTTATCAACATTTTCGTTATATTGCTGTTATTTGCCTGAAAAATAAAAAAATAACGAAGTATTTGTTATTTTTTAAATGTTATCTTGAACGTAAGGGCCCGATCACACGTACCACAACCACAACACAAAGACAACACGACAGGTTAATTTATATGAAAATGAATAGTTTATTCACACGGACGGACCACATTTGTCCGTCAAAATCAACCGTGTGGGCGATACCGATCACATTAAGGCCATATCGCAAATACATCGTATTTTTTTTTGTATTTTTTTTATTAACTTAATAAAAATTCCTAAAGCTAGGTTACATTGCCCCACAAAACTGCTTACGCAGTTTAACTGTCAGATCATTGAGTCTCTCGTACAGTAAACATATAGTACCTCTACCATGAGTTGCCATCGAAAACTTATAATCTATATAATATTCAATACCTACACTCACATAGAATCTAAGAAATATTTTTTAAGATTACGAGCGAATTTTACTTTATTTGCTTCTTGCCTGATGTCAGCAGGCAAAGTGTTCAATAAGTAGGGAACGCGTTTTTTTAAAGTTCTGTCGCCATAACTACTAACTCTGGGTACATCATATTTACCTGCTGTCATCGACCTGGTAGTATACCTGTTAGAAACCAGTGAGTCACTATCCCGCTTGCCATGGCTATTAACTAATAATGGGTATTTGTGTTTAAGGCTAACTGGTAGGATTTTACATATTTTGAATAACCTACTATAGTCTCCTTTACAAATGTTTTTAGTTTTCTTGTTTACTAATAATTTTAAGAATCTAATTTGAATTGATTCTAGTTTCTGTATATTACTTTTAAAAGTCAAACCATAGCAATCAAGAGAATAACTCAGTATTGAGTCAACTAAGGACATATATAAACATTTGAAGGTGCTGGTGGGAACTTTAAAGCTTAAGTGATAGAATTTACTTAGCAATATTCTAAGCTTACTACAAATATAATCAATATGTGAAGACCATGAAAATTTTTCATCAAGTTTAATTCCAAGATAGGTGACACTTTCTACTTGTTCTATTGGTTTAAATTTACAGTTTGAATTATCATTATGCATACAGTCATAGCTTACGTTGTGTTGACCGTTTGATTTAATTTTGTAGTTACCACAACAGTTCTTGCAGTTGGCAAAAACCTGCAGCGACATTATTCACACGTAACCACTGCTTGCCCACATTTTGTCGCTACGATTAGGCGGGTTGTAGCACGTGTTTTATTATTATTATTTATTTATTTATTATAAACAACGTTTATAAAAATCTTAACTTAAGAACTATGCCCCGCAAAAACGTTTTCACGGTTTGTCTGCGGGAACAGAACTTACAGTAATAGAAATAACGTTTATTAGTGCGGACACTAAATTTCCACTTATAATACTTATGAACATAAAATAATATCAAATGACTTATCTAATATAGATTAGATAAGTCATTTGATATTATTTTATGTAGTCATTCAGGACAAAGCATTTTATATGTATAGACATATAAAATGCTTTGTCCTGAATGACTGACTGACGGATCAACGCACAGCCTAAACCGCTGATCGTAGAGACCTGAAACTTGGAGGGTGTGTTCTTTGTATGACGTAGGGATTTTTCTAAATTCTACCCCTAAAGGGGTGAAAAAGGTGGGCAAAGTTTGTTTGGGACAACGTGATTCCTTGGTCCAATCTACTTCAAATTTTGCACAAACATTTTTTAACAGAATTAATGGAAGACCTGTTTCGTATTTTATTGAAATTCATCCCCTAACGGGATTAAATAGGGGTAGCAAGTTATTTTGGGAGTGATTTGCTTCGAAGTTGATTTCAACCTCCAATTCCAACTCCTTAGTGCTTTTGATTTAAATTACATTTTATTTTGACACATGTTTGAAAAGTCAATCCGATTTTATTCAAAAAGGTTGAACTCACTTAAAGGCTTAGTGCTTGCAATGCAAATACTCTTTAAAATTGGAATGTCTCGAAAGTCAGCGTACTATACATATTAGTACCGCATTAGAAGGTTTCTAAGCTTTACAGAGGTCTGTATTTATTCCTAGGATTCCCCTAACACTATCAAATTACCCCTTCGAATTCAAGAGAGTGCAGTTTCCCATCAAAGTATGCTTCGCAATGACTATAAACAAAGCTCAAGGTCAAACTCTTAAGGTAGCGGGAGTAGAGTTAAGGGAAAGCTGCTTCTCCCACGGCCAGTTGTATGTGGCATGCTCCAGAGTAACCGCACAGAGTAGCCTGGTGAATCTAACAAGAAGAAAGAAAGAAAAACAAAAAATATTGTTTACAAAGAAATACTGCGGTAGGTGTAGGTGTAGGTGTATTTCGATTTCGTTGTAAAAAGATAATACACCTGTGTAACTTTCGCCAGATCAAAGGTCGAGCTTCGTGTTCATAATTTTTTTTTTTTTTTTTTTTTCAAATTTATTTTACCTTTATATCCCTGCACTATAATACGAGTAAAGATTGTTATATTTTATAATTATTCAAACATTTTAACATAATAATTTATATGTTATAACAAAATTAATAACGTAAAAACCCAATAAAAAATCCTATTAGAACCATTTTCGACTTCTACGCGGACGAAGTCGCGGGCAAAAGCTAGTATCGTATAAAACTAAATACTTAATTACTTATTTGCTCTCCCTCAACAATCTGCAAACTACTTTCCTAAGAACATCACTTACGAGTACAAACTCCTGAAAAAGAACTGCTTAAGTAATTTTGCAAATTTACCTTTTGTTTTATATCATGTGTTCCGGCCCTAAATCTAAAATGATCAATGAGGTAAGATTAGTTCTATTTTAATGATGATATATTTTTATTCACACGTTAAAATATTTTGAAACTCGATGTAGAGTGCGCACCACCAAAGGAGGGCCATGGTTTTTTTTTTTTTTTTTTAATGCAATGTTATGCAATGGCATAGATACTAGCGGAGCATCAAAGGGACTTCAGTGGTGGCTTGGACTCAAGTCGGTGTTGCCTATCTAACTAGTCAGGGTAGAAACACCGTAACAAATCCACAGTCTCTTTTAAAGTCCAGACATATTGCCTTGGTCAGATCATGTATACAGGACCATGCAGATTAGCGTCTGACATGGTCCGATTTTAGATCGTCATTAAAATTATTTGCAGTGCTTTCAGTGATTTGTTGCTTAGATGTAAGACGATTTTTACTAAGCATGTAACGAGAATGGATGCGGTATAAGCCATCAGTACTAGGCCTAATTAGGTTCTGCAACTTGTGTAGGTTAGAGTAACTGTATTTCAGGAGCCAGTGACTTCTTCCATTTAGTTTACAATGCATGTATGCGGCAAGTTGATACAATTAAATTACTCAAATCTAAATAAAAAAATTGAATAAGTAATAATAATAATCATAACTCACCGTATCTGATCTCTACGTTGACGTCGTGGTGGGGCTTGCGCGCTCCAACCTCTGGGTCTGTGCCGGTAGAGTTTACTTTGCCGGAACAGGTCTAAGATGACGAGCCAGACCAAGAGAGATACAGAAACCCGCACGGCAGCATGTGGCGAGCTGTTGGGCAGTAGCGACCCCACGGATCCTATCTCCCGGGAGAAATCTTGTTCCTCATCTCTGGCTTGCCTTTATTGGCCGGCTGGAGTGAACACTGATGAGGAACAGAGCTCCCACCTCATTCTTGCCTTAATTGGCCGGTTTGAGTGGCGATTCGCAAGAGCAAACGTGCTCGGGGGAAGGAAGTATTCCAGTAAGTGCTCGTAGGGATCTTGACCATCTTCCGGGCTTTGGGATTGTTCTGAAACCTGTGGAATACGTCTCCACTCCTCAAGCACCTCAAGACATGTTGCCTCCTTGTCGCTACGTCACTATGTGCTAGTGACAGTTTCCGGGGGCCCATTATTGAGTGTGCAAGTCACCCCCTGATATTTTATCCATGTACATATAAAATATTAATCAGGCAGGGGCCATAGTCCTTCCATAGTTCCAGGTAACCAGTCCATTTTAGCCACCCAAAACTATAGTTCAATATTATTTTTTCCATATTCTGCCAGAGTATTACACTAACCGGGTTTGTTCTTGAGTGCCCTTGCATAGTGCGAACAGGGATAATCGTCGGGTGGTGCCTCATTCCATTTGAATTGGTCTAAAGGGCCTCTGCGAGTTGGCTTCGGCCCCTCGTACGCCTGCCAAAGGACCGGGATCCATGGTCCCAAAATTGGTTGACAAATAAAATAAAATAATAATAATAGAATATTTATTTGCGTAAAATATGGTATACAATGGTTTTAAATACAAATTTATATGACACAAACATGTTTAGCTAGGATAAAAACGTGGCATGCAAAATTATAAAGTTAGGTAAAGAAGGAATCAACCATCAACATTTTTAAAACATAAACATTTTTTATCTAAAAATTCTTTTAAACTACATTCCAGTAACCATTTATAAAACTTAATTTTAAATAATCTTGTATTTAATATTTTGAAGTGCCCTGGTATTTTGTTATAGATGTGCACACACATGGCTAAGTAGTCATTTATTGTATTTAGCTAGTCTAGGTAAATCATTCAACACTAGTTTATGAGGATCTCGTCTGTTCCTAGGATTAACTTCAAGTGCAGTCTTAGATAATTGTTTATTTTTAATTACAGACACACATATTTCGTAAATGTAAAGTGACGGTAACGGTAACAAACCAAGTTTCATAAATATTGGTTGGCATGAGTCGTCAGGTTTAAGACCACAAATTGACCTTGTGCACTCTTTTTTGACCTATGAATGCTCTACAGAAATCAGTGCTACTACCCCACATTACAAGGTCATATCGTAGTAGCGATTCGACGTACGCGTGGTATGACATTACAGCAGTTTTTATGTTAGTTACATTTTTAACTAGTTTTAGTGCTTAGACAAATATATTAATTTTAGTGCAGTAAAATAAAATTAGAATTAAAGGAAATAAAGTACTCTCATTAAATCAAAATAAAATTAGAATAAATGTGAATTAAAATAAAACTGGTATTCAGCTGCATCCGGTTAGACTGGAAGCCGAATAGTTGGGAAAAAGCTAGGCAGAATGATTGATTGAGAGTTGTGGATTAAAACAAAATTAGCTTAAAATTCGAGAACAAATATTAACATTAAAATTAAATTAAGTAGGTATAACAAAAACCAATTACAATAAAGTACGAAAAAAAAAAAAAAAAAAAAGGTAGAACGTCGCTACCAGCAATCCTGGAAATAATTAGAAACATTAATTAGAACAATCCGTGGAGCTGACGTGATGCAGACTATAATAATATCGCCATGCCCAATTTTTTTTGACCGTTTAAAAACGGAAAATTGTAATTTTCTTACGTTTTTTGCAATTTGCAGATCAGTATCAGGTTGTATGTTGATCTAGATATGATTCGCGGCCGTATCAAATATATATTTATATAATTATAATCATAAAAATCATCAATACAACTCTCTACAAGTTCATATACCTAATCACGACATTTCATGTAATTTAGGATTATTTTAACATATGAGTTGTATTGCTGATTCTAATGATTATAATTCTGTAAATATTTAATAAAGATACAGCCTGACACTGACCGTTAAATAGCAAAAAACTTAGAACGTTTATTCTGAAGGTGGGCAACGTCGCAAATAGATGTCAAATATTTCACTGTTTTGATTAATTTACTACTACTTGACTAACGAACTAGAATATTGATTATGAAATGCAATAATTAATATCGCAACACCGAATGTTTAGTTTTATATGTAAAAAAACTATTTGGAAACTTTCCAAATGCCTTTTTTACACCTAAATGGGTACAACATCAAATTCAATGTTATAATTGCAATTCATTATTAATATTCTAATTCGCTAGTTAGCCAAATTTCTTATTTCTATTCAGTAATATTGCTATAATAATCAAAATAGGTAAATATTTGACAGTTATTTGCGACGTTGCTAATTTTTAGGATAAACCCTCTTAAGAAAATTTGTTTTTCGCGGGTTACCTTAGCGCATCCCCCTTAAGCTACGGTTTCCTAGAAGAGCGGTGGCTGGCATATAACGGCCGCAGTGACGGCTGTCATGAAAATGATGGCAGCGGGATTTGACTTTACGGTGTCCAAAACGGTCTCAAGGAAACCACACCAACTTACTCACATAAAATTCAAAAATTCTAAATTCGTAATATTTTATTTCACATAAACCTACAAGGGCATGGTATAATAATACAGGTATGGCATTCCGAAACACAGTGGTCACGTGGGCAACACAAGTCTACGTCATCACATCTGTGTTACCAGAAGTTTGTAATAATAACTCCCCAACCACCTTTATTACCTGTGCGAATACGATAAAAAAATGAGGTTTTAATTAACAATTACGTTGGTTTAAATTGAATTGTTTCGTTTGATTAGACACACGAAACGACAATTTAAAAGCTTTGGTTTCTGAAAATCTTTCCTTAATCGTGTTTTTTTGCAATAGAGTGGCAACTGGATAGTGACGTCAGCATGTGTTCGTCCCGGAATGCCAGACCTTGTTTTACTAGACCATGTACAAGGGCACTTATGAAACGTCAGAAGCTAGGTGCACGGTTCCAGTTGGTAGTTTCCTATGGAGAAGAGCCGGCAAGAAACTCCACGGTCCTCCATAAATAGCGTTTTAGTGAAGTCACTCACTGGTAAATTGCGGACGTTATGTGGCGGCTTCTGCTCTTCTAGCAAACCATAGCTTTACGAAGGTAAAAAGTTTCACTCACCTAACACAAATCTTTATTTCTTGTCTTCATCTATTGGTACTGCAAGATATTCTCTTACGAGGAGTTTTATTACTGGTTTTCTGTTTAGTACAGTTAATTTGAAGTCTATACAATATTCTAGATTTTTTATGTCAAACCATAATTTTGATCCTTTTGTGTCTTGCATCCTTATCGATCCATCCTGTAAACATGTGAAAGTTTTAGTTACCTAGTTGAATAAATATATGGAGTATTGAGTATTGAAGTTGAAAGACAGTTGAAAAACTCCAGACAAAATAAGAGAGAACTAAAATTCACACCAACATCTCGACTTCACGTGCAAAAACAGTACTGTATTTATTTTTTATTTTGCTTATATCTCGAAAATGGTGCGTCCTATCGCAAAAATGATGAAAATATCGACCCCAGTAGTTAAGTTCGGTGTACAAGAGAATCGGCACCACTGTTTATGGTTTTAGATGATGTTTGGGAACGAAAAATTAATGATAAAGTATAAAATACATTAATAAAAGAGGAAAATATCGTAAAAAATTGGTTTAACGTGTTTTTAAACAATAAAGATCATGGGCGGCATAAAAACTCTGTCACCAGGTTAGTCACTGACCACACGAAGAAGAGGAAAAGATTATCAAAGTGTTATCTATAAAAACCTTTTAGTACGATTTGTTTGCCTTTATTTAATTACTTATACCAATGTAGTATAGAAGAATGTTTTGCAAGAAAGTTCCTTTTAAAACGAAAGTGAGAACTACGGAAGAGTTTTTGAAAATTAATTACATAATGAGATTTAATATTATAGGGATAATTGATTATGGGTTATAATTGAAATTAATAGTATGGGGATGAAAGTTTGGTCAGTGGATCGCCTTAGTGCATGGAAATTCGTAATTTTTACCGATAGAAAACCCCATCGGGTGGACGGCTTGTCTACTAAATAAAATCAAAAGCAAGAAAACAAAATAAAAATAATTACCTCTAAATTAAAAAAATCATTTGTTATTTCATGTTCAGCCGTGCAGTTTTTTAAATCTCTATGATTTTTTACGAAAACGAAATCCTTTTTCGAATTCTTTTTAGACGTTCCGTCCCACGAAAATAAAGTAATCTTGGAATAGTCGACTTCTGACACTCGCTTTGAAACCTTTTTAAATTTTTTAAACATTGTCTTTGTGTTGATGCATGTAGCATTCGGAGCAAACATTTCACCTTCACCGCAGCACTTCTCGATACACAAATTATCAGAACAATATTTCAACACATCGATTCGATTATTGGTAAGAGTTCTGTAATCATTTTTACACGTAGTTTTGAAGTTTACTTGACTTCTTGCAACACTAAGCATTAGAAGAAACGAAAAAGCTTTATAGGCAAACATTTTATTTTTTAAAGAGAGAAGTTGTAAATACTCCTACCACTACTAACTAATATAGAACAATGACAATTTAGTACCTATATTCACCTCCAGTACAGTCTGTCGCACACTATCCTGTAAGCCGCGCTAGGCGGCAAAGCCACGCAATAAATGCGCGGGTTATAAATAGCATTAACACTCTTTGTAAATACTAGTAAAACGTATAAAATAATAAAGTCGCGAAATATTTTATTACGTGTGCTTGTTATGAAGCTCAAGTGATTTATATACTTGAACTGTATGAAACGAAATTTTAATCTTATATAAAACGCACACTGTGCAGCCAAGCAAATTATAAGTTGGGGAATTATTCATATTATATTTTTTTTCAAATTCAAAAATAATTTATTACAATCCATTTAAGTAAGTAAGTAAGTATAGTCGTTTATTTTGCAAATATGGGTACAGTAAAAGGTGATAATTTTTAAACAGATAGTTTCAGCCATATCTTACCGACAGGCATGCAAAACTTAAATAAGAGTTTCACGCTAAAACAACAACAAAGGCAATTATATTATGATACATTGAAGAGCACTACTACAAAAATGTTTTTTTTTTTTTTTTGATAAAAAGCATATGACTTTTAAGATACGTGATACAAAATTACAGTTTTAGTGAATATGATGATTACAGCCTTACAAGTCTTGACATTGAGTACTTACATGTTTTGCCATTACGGCGTACAAAATTAGTCTCAGTAGACAAATAAATAATAAAAGAAAGAAATCACAATGTCAAAAATTTAAATTAATTTTAGTCAAGGCACAATTCAAAACAAATGTCAATATTTAAAAGTAGAGTAAACAAATATAAAAATAAAATAAAGCAAATCAATTTGGAGAACAAACAAATTCTTTCTCCGTAAGGAATTCGCTGATATTATAATATGCTTTATGCGTTAAAAAGCGTTTAAGCCTAGTTTTGAATATTGTTAATGGTAGTTCTTTCCATTGCTTAGGTAATTTATTATAAATAACCGGACCCATGCAATAGACACTCTTGCGCAGTAGTGCCGTTTTGGCGGGATGGGAGCATACTTGGTTATTGTCGCGTCTATTACGTGGGACTACGTCGGCTAGACGTTTAAAACGATTTGGGTTTGACTTCACAAACACAGCTACCTCCATTATGTACAAGCTAGGAAGTGTTAATATTTTGTGTTGTTTAAAGTATGGCATGCAACTATCAGTGGATTTAAGCTTAAACATAGCCCGTAAGCATCTTTTCTGGGCTTTAAAAACTGTTTCTCTTTCGGTTGAATTTCCCCAGAATATTACACCGTAACGTAAGTGCGATTCTACTATGCCATAATAAGCAATTAATAGTGCATCCATGTTAATTACTGGAGATAGTGAATGCAGAGCGTATGCGGACCTACTAATTCTCTTACATAAACTATCAGTGTGTGCTTTCCAATTTAGATTTTTATCTATTAAAAGTCCCAGAAATTTAGTATTTTCTACTTCTTCTACAAGTTCATTGTTGTTGTGTATATTAGGGCTAATGCTGGTAATCCGCTGATTGAAATTCACAACTTTTGTTTTTTTTAAGTTAATTTTTAAATTATTTTCTTCTAACCAATTTACAACATTTTGTAAATAATTGTTAATGTCCCATTCATATGTCTCCACATTTTTACATGGTATTGTCACGGTACTATCGTCCGCAAACAGTGTCATTGCTTGTTCAATGCATTTAGGTAGATCGTTTATGTACAGTATGAATATGAAAGGACCCAATACGCTCCCCTGGGGTACGCCAAAGATAACTTCACGCTCTGAGGATCTATATATCTCTTCACGCTTGGTAATTGGATTAATTTGACAAATTTCAGTTATTTGTTTTCGGCCTTTTAAGTAAGACTCAAGAAGACTAAGTAAATTGCCTCTAATGCCATAAGCTTCAAGTTTTCTTAATAGAATAGCATAATCAACGTAGTCAAAGGCCTGAGTCATGTCACAAAAAATGCTACATACTGGTATTCGTTTATCGACATTGTGTATCACATTATATATAAAGTCAAATATAGCCATATTAATAGTCCTATGTTGTCTAAACCCTTTTTGTTCGTCACAAAGAACGTTATTTTTGTCAATAAATTTGTATAGTTCGTTATAAATGTATTTCTCAAATATTTTGGAAATCACAGGTATGAGTGCGATTGGCCGGTAATATTCCATTAATTCTCTATTTTCTTTCTTGAACATTGGCTTTATAATCGAAGTTTTTAAGGCATCTGGGAAGATGCCTGCGCTGATAGAGAGATTAATTATATGACTAAGGTGACCACTTATTTCCATAGATACGTGTTTCAATATTTTTGTACTGATACCATCATACCCTACGCTACTTGTATTATTCAATGTCATTATTATTTTATGTATTTCTAAAGGTACACCAGGCGACATGAACATTGATTGAGTGCTCGTGTTTATTTTAAAGCGTTTGGGTTCCCCGGTATCATTCTGTTTCGGCTGTATTTTATCGATAAAGTAGTTATTAAACGCTTCAGCAATACTATTGGGATTAGATAGAATACGGTTTCTGACCTTAATTTTATAAATGTTTCGTTTGGGTAAATTATGCTTTGCGCGATTAATAATTTGCCACGTAGTTTTAGATTTATTTTTAGATAAATAGATTCTTTGATTGTTTTGTGCTTTTTGTGTCAAGTGTATAATTTTTTTGTGCATTTTCGAATATTCTGTGAATTTAGTTTTATTTTCTGTATTTCGGTTTAGTCTCATCTGCCACAGAAGTTTTCTTTTTCTTTGGCTGCACAGTTTAATTCCTTTTGACAGCCACTTAAGTTTTTTAATAACATCAATTTTGATTAATTTAATCGGAAAGCACAGATCATACAAAAGCTTGAAAGTGTCGATAAAACTACTGTATGCTACATTCGGATCATCCGTGTCGTAAATGTCAGAAAAGGAAAGACTCTTGATGTAGCCTTTGAACTTAGTTATATTTTCCACACTATCATCCCTTTTAGTCGCATACCAACTATTTATGACACACTGTGTTTGAACAGGACAGTGTAGGAGCTGTGCTGTGTGATCGGACAACGCAAATTCCATGACGTCAGTTTTGCAAGATTTACTAAAGTTATGCGCAAAATTATCTATGCATGTCATGCTTGCCATGCGAGTAGGCTGTCTCAATGCCAATTTCAAATTAAACCTCATCAACAAATATTCAAATGCCCTTGTGTGATTATTTTCTTTAAGCATATCTATGTTAAAATCTCCAGCAATAACAATGTTTTTATAATGTGCCCGTGATATTTCTTGCAGTACAATTTCAAGTTTATCTAGGCAGCAGCTTAAATTATTGACATTTGGTACTCTATAAATGCAGATTACAGCAATCCTAAACTGCGTAAGCTCAATAGCACAGCATTCAAATATACCTGATAATGAGAGATTCGAAATTTTCGGTAATTCTTTCCATTGTATATTATTTTTAGCTAGGATACAAGCTCCTCCCCTTTTTTTTCCCTCTCTACAGAAACTAGCAGCTAAACAATAATTTGGGATGTATAACTGATTTTGATATCCTTCCATAATAAAGTGCTCTGTAATGCACAGAACATCCACATTTACATTTTTTCCAGCAAGTTCATCTAAACATACAGTGAGAGAGTTAGATTTTGTTATTATGCCTGCAATATTTTGATGCAAGATTTTAAGATATTTACTAGAGAAAAAACAGTTCAGTAACTTGATCACTATTGGATTTATGTTGGAGGCGGGATGTTTCACTGTGGTTTTCTTCAAGGAGATGGGTATCGTCGCTAACCTTATTATAATCATGATTGTAGTCAATTAATATGTTGGATTTGATCCTGTCAAAGATGTCTCTCCATCCGTATTTGTTAATTTTTCCTGTATTGTACGAAAACATGTCAAGCGTCAGAGTGTGATTACTGTCAAAAAAGTATGCATATTCTTGATTTATTATGTCTAAACTGAGTAGGTTGTTAAATATCTCGACTTTATAATTATGAATCAGAGCTCCTCTTATATAAGTCGGTGCGCATATAACAATATTTGTGTGTTTAATGTTTATTAACGAGTTTTTCAGGCTTTTGAGGATATCTAGATACTCGCAATTTCTTAAATCATTATTTCCTATGAAGATCAGGCAGTAGTCTTGCATTGTGAAGTTTTTTAAGTTGTCTCTGACGGTGCTTAACAACTCTTCTGTGGTGGCGTTTTGCAGCAAATAATGACAGTAATTAAATTGATTATTGAAGAGTTCGTCGATTAGCGGCAGTGTTCCTTTTGTACAACTGCTACTCATTATTGCTAGTCTATTTTTATGTTTTGGTTCAGATTCGCCTAGTGGTTTTTTTGTAGCAGCATTACGCAAGTGTGAAGGTGGTGTCTGGTTATTTTTTTGCGTTAAGGATGTTTGAGTGTCTTGGTTGAGAGTGTCAACTGTTATTTCCTTGCAAAAATTAAATCAAAAATTAAATAAATTAAGATCATATTATGTTGTAAATCGCTGATAAAAATGCTTGGCTCAACGCTGGTCCTACTCCACAAGGGCGCATAAACTAATTGATTACCATTTGTTTTTTAAAAATGTATGATTAATTCACTAATTTGTGGGCCCATTGTTAGATGATAGTTTGCATAAGTTTATTTACCTACGTATATTTATTTATTGAAACCACTTTTTAATCCAGGCAAATCGATAATTTTATTGACACGGCACTATATTTTTTATCATTACTTATTTATACATTTATCTATGTAAATAATCAAGTACCTATCAAATACACAATCACCATCGAACAAGAACGTTTCCAAATACTAAACTTTCCTGTTATCATTCAAAAAGTATGTCATTATTTAAATTGCGGGTATACTTACGTAACTTCATTCTGCACATTTCATTTTTCACAATACCAATAATTCGCATATTTATTATCTACTCGACGTCCGTATGTCACTGCAGGGATCCAGCAGAATATCAGCGTCAGGTATATTTGCCTGACACATGCTGAGTTGGACTCCCATTTGGTGCAACCTTGAGACAAGCACCGCACTTTGTATGTTTCACTATTTTAAAGTGTCTTAGCCAATAGTCATCACAATGTCCTTATTTTCTTCTATATTTTATTTTTTGTATATTGGCACCTTATATTCTATATTCATGTATTTAGTTATTATTTAAACGTGTTTTTGTATTTTGTGCTATGTCTTTTGTGTGCATCAAATAAACGATTTATCTATCTATCTATCTATCTATTTGAAAATACTGTTGGAGCTGCTGAAGATTTTAAAAACTATCATTGCATTGTATACATTCAGTCTCTTAGCATTGTATAATTGCATAGCACATGTGTAAGTACGATGTACCTACTATAAAGCTACCATTTACTGGGTATGTCTTTCATTGACTTGAATGAGCCCTGGCGGCTGAGAGCATATCATGCTCACTCTAATGTCTCGCTGACGGTGGCGCGTGTGTTGGATCATGTCCCTTCAAAAGTAGAGTCTGATCATCTCTTAACTGCCGCGGCTTATTTTAATTTAATTTAATTTTTGAATTGTGTAGTTTTAATAAGGACTTTTAATAAAAAAAAAATAAGGACGCTTTAAACGTTCTGCATCGTTCTCACATGTAGAACTTCAACATTAGGTACTGATGTAACTAATATTTTGATTTAAAAGAGTGTCCGTGGAGTTTCATGCCCATTATTCTCCATAGGTACTTACTACGCTTTGGAATGGGCAACTAGCTTCATCTTTCTGACTGACTGACCACGAGCTCATGACAATTCAAAAGTGCCAGTAGTTGTTTTATTTGAAATAAATGCTTTGAGTTTGACTTGAACAGAATAAATGTACTACAAGTTAAAGGCAAAATTGTATTAATGATTTCCTCATATAATTAGATAGAGCAGTGGTGTCCCAGTAGAAATGGCCGCGACTTACGAGTTGTAGGTCGTAGGTTGGAACCCAGACTGGCGCTTTGTGTAAATTATTCATTACCACTGCTCTCAAAACGCTGAGGGAAAACATCTTGAGGAAACCAGCATGTGCTAGAACCAAAATTTCGAAGACATGTGGCAATTACCAACCCACGCTGGGTCCGCGTGGTGGATTATGACCCACTCGGCACTCCCTTCACCGAGAGGAGAAGCAGCATGACATTTTTTTGGTTACTAGGGGATAATCAAGCTATTCATGTGGGCGGAAGGTTAGCACATTCGCCATACAATTACGATAGGAAATTCTTTCAAACCTCTTGCATCCAGCTTATCATATTACTAAAATCATATTTTCAACATAATATGTATAAGGAGGAAGTGGTGAAGGCTGGGCGTTTTGGGGGACTGTCTTATGTAATTTTGACGTTCGAAAAGTGCTGATTCTCAGCCTAGTTTGATTAAATGACTTTTGAATTTGAATATCACATAACACTTTTACATTCAGACAATGGGAAAAATCTGGTGGGTGCTGTTAGTGTGACCAATTTTATCAAAAATTACAGTGATACAATTGACAGCTGCGCTGCAGAGCAAGGTGTAAACTCTCATTTCATTCCCCCATACTCACCCCACTTCGGAGGCCTGTGGGAAAGTACTGTTAAATCAGTAAAATACCACCTCAAAAGAGTTCCAGGCTTGGCACACCTGATCGGTGGCGGCGATCTTTCGCGTCCGGCCTTGGTTCAGGCCATGGTCCGGAGCGAGAGTGCATGGGAGGCCGTCACTTCTTTCTGCGAAGCAGTAATGCTCGCGAAGGAGGAGGCGGAGTGCGCGAGGGAGAGGCAAGATTCGCGCCCTCGCGCAGGGGCGTGAGGGCGCGAATCTTGCCTCCTGCCCGACGCGTCTCCTGCGGCGACTTCTACACACATGAGGAAATGTAAACATTACTTGTCCAGATAGAAGGTATCCTTCATCCGATCCATCTGCGATGGGGATTTGTGAACTCTTGTCTACAAATCCCCATTGATGGTGATTTTTGGATAAGAAAGTTCAACAATTCCCATTGATGGGGATTTTCATTGGGGATTAGTGGAATAACCCAAAATGAAGTATCTGCACTCTTAACCCTTCAAGGTACTTTTTTTTAAAAGTATGTACATTTTGAGTACATACGAGTATTGGGTACAGAAGTACCTACTATAAACCTATTAATGGAAAATCGGGTGATGAGGTTGCTGAGGAGCATATTATGTTTATTTACATAGAATGAAGGTATCCTACAGGTGTGTTGTTACAAAATAATGTTTGGATTTGACCTGAAATTCTACCACTTGGCATGCTAAAATATATTTATGTTTGCCACTTTGTGACTACTGTAGAAATAATTGAAATTCCTATTTACCTTAAATTCAATGACATTTCCTTATTTTTTTCCCTCTCGGCCACAATTTATATTACATATTCAATCCAAATTTTTATTTTATATATAGATATGACAATATTTTAATTACTTATTACGCTGATGAACTTATGTAATTAAGGGGATCCTGCTGATTAATATATTAATTAATAATAATATATAATTTAATATTATCAATATTTCAATATAATTATTATAAAGTAACTCTGTCTGATTCCATTTCGATAAAATTTGGCAAGGAGATATGTAAATGGCACCCTGGAGAAGGACATAGGGTAGGTACTCTTTGTTTAAAAAATAAGCATTAAGGGGGTTGATATAGGGTAGGTAGGTATTATGTGTTCAATGGCGGCACTAGAGTTTGTATTACAAATTAATTTAATTAAGGCATTTAAAATCGTTTAAACGTGTTGTTTTTTTTTTGTTACCGCACAATAGTGTAAGTTGGATTTGCACCCTGAGGGTTCCGTCTTAAAGTTTTCAAATCTGGATTTAAGAACAAACTTAAGTTATCAATTGTAAATGAACTTTTAACAGAGTAATAAAATACAGACTAAATGTTACTTCAAGACACGGCGGTCTATGATTTTTAATGCCAGATTGAAGGACAAACTTAACATTGCAGTTCATAATATATAACTATAAATTACCAACTTTTGGATTTTCCTCTTTACTTGACCTAGATTCTCGCCAAACTTCATGGTGCTGGACCAACGGGAAGTACCAAATAGACTGGTTTATTTGCGAGTGTCAAAATATGCGGCAAAAAATGGCCGTATTTTTTAATTGCGACCGCAGATATCTAAGTTTTTGATATCTATGTCAACTTGATGCCTCCACGCGTTCCTAAAAAAAAGAGTCTTGACAGACAACGAAGTCATCCTTTAAGGGTTTCTATTTGTCATTTTGAGGTAGGTACGGAACTCTAAAAATGATTTATTATCTACCTGTTACCTTTTCATGCTGTAACGGCTGAACGGTTTTAGATGAAACGTATGCCTTTCATCTAAAACCGTTCAGCCGTTACCGGATAGGCCATAGGATACCCTGAATCGGTAGCACGTTCCTTTGGGATATTTTCTGACATCCACGCAGGCGAAGCGCTGGGCAAAAGCTAATATTATATATAAGGCGCTCGGTAATCTTTCGATACCGAGTATTCCGCCGAGCATTCTGTAAAACTCTTGACGTCACGTACTACCGAAACGATCCCGCCCCGCTCCTTTCTCGGCAACTCTCATCCAGCTGCTTCCAGATACCCTGCGAAAATCATCGCTCCACCTAGCCGGAGGGCATCCTAACTTACATTTGCCGATTCGAGGTCTCCACTCAAGAATATGAGATTAAAATATAATACTTAAAATAAAAATAGAGCCAAAGCATTTCCTATATTGACCTTTTAAATATCAAAATAATGCAAAAAAAAAAAAACTTATTTTCGGATAAGCAACATTCTTAAGGGTTAGTAAACAAAAAGATAACTTATATCTATGTTAGTAAACTTATTATCTATTTGGAGACAAGGCTGTTGTTCGAAATACATCTTCGAACAACATCACCTAACAAAGGAGAATCGTACTCCCCGCTATGGATATTTTCAGGATGGAGTTGGAGCTTTCCCGCACTCTGCAGAGCAAAGAGGCAGATTTCTGTGTAACGATAGCGTGAAAGCCATCGACGCGTGCTTGTGCAGATATACCTGATGCACTGCAGAACCGGGGCAGCCCCATCAACATCCTGAACCCTTACTATATTGGACCCGTAGGGGGCTGATAGCCCGTTGAGTATAGTTGGTCCACAGGCTGCACGTGTAAAACACTTGGCAATTAGCTTTAAAAAGCGTTATCTTGACTGCCCTGCTACAGCGTGCAAACCGACGAGCCAACATGTTACATCGGACTGCCAATGCCTTAAGTTCCCTCTCAATATCCACTTGGTCATTAAGGTCGTCGGTTACATAATGCCCCAAGTACTTGAACTGGTACACTCTCAATATGTCATTCCCATTTAGTTTAATTAGGGGCACGTACTCAGCACATTTAGCACCGTTAGCATTAAAGACCAAGAACTCGCTTTTCTTGGGTTACCTATCATAAGTTCGAAAAATATTTGACCGAATTTCATTTCACCTAAAACTTTTAAACTATTATCGTTTCGTATTTTTTTACTTCATCGAAGTCACGTCTGCCACTCTATCAGTTGACCTATTATCAATTCAATTTTTTTCGTTACGCCGATGTTTCATTTCGTCGAAAATCTTTTTACCGAAGTTACACTTAGCCGAAATAACATTTGTTCGAAGTATTATATTTCCGAACATTTATTATACCACGAGGTATGGATCGGTGAAGGAAGGATGCTTGCTTCAAGCATGCAGCATGCAAGCAGATATACAGCATGCAAGCAGGCATGCAGCGTGCAAGCAGGCATGCAAACAGACATCCAGCATGCAAGCAACATGCAGCGTGCAAACAAGCAGGCATCCAACATGCAAGCAAGCATGCAGCGTTCAAACAAGCATGCAACATACACGCAGGCATGCAACATGCAGCAAGCATTGTTTCTGTCACGGTTCCGGTGCTTCGGGATTTGGGCGGCCCCACTCGAGCTTATCGTCGCAGATGGTGTGAAGGCCGCGTCGGCTTGCTGGCCGGCTTAGCCGGCCAGCCTCAGCCGCGGCGGCGAGCGGTGAGCGGTGAGCAACTGCTCCTCAGCTCGCGGGCCGCCCCACCCCTCCGCGTCTACGCGGGCTTTAATTACACTCTAGGGGTAGGGCAGACAAGACTACGTGGAGTCGGTTTTGCAGCGATTCGTTTCTGTCACTAAATTTTGTAGCACAACATATTGACTTTTTATGACAATATTTTAATTTAATAGAAATATTTTGTTTTGATGTGGTGAAAATATGGCAAATAAATAATTTGGCAAATGAAAAAAGTTTAAAAGGGGCTTCGGCCAATAGCAAAAACTTATTTTGTAAATCGGTGAAATATAGTTCGGTAAAATAATACCTATGACACGTGATACTTCGATGATCTAAAAATATGTCAAATAATGCATATAGCAAAAACGACGTCGGTCAATAGTTTTCGGTAAAACTAAATTTGACAAAAAAAAAAACATAAAAGTGATCGGTTCACCTTTTCTTGACATTATAGACGAGGCCATGCTCTCGAGCATAGCACTCACAACAGCAAATTAAGCAGCTCTCTCAGCGCCCTACCTACGGTTAGGGCTCAGCAGCACCATATAGTCAGCGTAGCTGATTTTGTTGACACTAACGTTATCAATGCAACATCCGATTTTTTTGCTGCTGAGCTCAACGATTAGATCGTTTAAATAGAGGTTAAACAGTTTTGGTGACGTTATCCCTCCTTCTCTTACCCCGCACTCCAGCCCGTACGACACAGACACAGACAGCCCATCGGCCCATCTCACCTTCTTCGTTTGGTTGTAATACCAATACTGGAAGATACGCATCAGCTCCGCTGGCACTTTTCGCTCCCGCAGCTTTTCCCACATAACCTCGTAAGATACAAGGTCAAAGGCACGGGAAAGATCTAAAAAGCAAGCATACACGGGTGTTTGACGTTTTGTGTAGTACTGCACCGTATGTTTGAGGCCGAGAATCACACTTTCAGTGCTAAGATCATTACGAAACCCAAACTGTGCGTCGTGTAATTATAACAAGCCATCCAACCGCGCGTCCAGCTGACCGTCGAGTACCTTCGCGATAATAGTAGTCAGGGAGATGGGTCGATAGTTACACTTATCTGCAACGTCACCCGTTTTATTCTTAACAATAGGCACGACAATAGTTTGCAAGAGATCACAGGGAAGGTACGAGTGACACATACATAGCGAGTAAAACATAGCGAGCACCCCAACAAGCAAAATAATCCTGGAATGCGATTTTATAATGCTACGTGGACTTATAAAACTCTGATGATAGTTTTGGTGGTTGCTACTGCGCTTTTAACAGCATAAATACATGCTGATTTTACTCAAGTACGTTTAATCCTATAATTTGTACTTATATCGGTATGTAGGATCATATTTCTTGACAAATATAGGATCAAGACTCCTATAAAAGCATGAAACAAGAGTAATTGCACTCAGGAATAATTACTCCGGTAACTCAGATTTATATGCGCCTATAAGATAACATCTGCGGACCATTTAAATCTTAATACTCCTGTAGGAGCATGTACCAGGAAGATATGCTCTGAGGAGCAATTACTCTTGTTATTTTTACTTATAACCTCATATAAGCTAATATTTTATGACCAATTTAAGTAAATTAAAGTCAAATTACTGTAAATCATTTATGTATCTGGTTTGGTTTTACATAAACTTAAAAGTAAGTGTTAAATGAATTACATATCCACGTTTAAAAAATAATAAATCACCAAGATTATAACAGCACTCGGTAGGATAAAATGTTCTCTATATCGATTTATCGTATGCCGTTTTAAACCTAGACATATTTATATAGGCATTCTACAGTAGTGTTATTGTCTAAGTAATCACAAACAATCCTGGTTAAAACTCTTAAGAAGCCACCTTTGCTTGTAACGACCAGTACAGGCGAAAACGCGCTTTATAAAGTTTTGCAAATTCTATTGTAGGATTTGATTTGAATCGGTTTTCATCTGGGCATTCCGGAACCCTAATTGGTAAAAATGGCGAATGTTTTTCGGTTTTGAGATAACCCAATATAGAACCAATATACTTATATTGGTATTATGTGACACTTGGAAATGCTCAAAATACTTATTTTAGCACTATGTCATACTTGGAAATGCTCACTAAGAAAATGGCAGCTGCCTTTCATAATATTTATTTAATATTAATTAATACTAAAATGTAAATAAGCAAATTTCAAGAGGCGCTTTAATTTTTTTATCAAGACCATGATAGATTTCACAGAAAATTCACATTCCCCTACGAATAAGCTATAAGACTAACAATTTGACAACAATAAGATTTTGTGTTTCTACTAAGGTTGACATTAATACATTCTGATTCATATAATGACGACACGGTTGGCGCAGTGGCTGAGCGATCGACTGCTACGCAACGTGTCGTGGGTTCGATCCCCGCACGGAACAAATATTTGTATGATCTGCAAGTAGTTGTTTCGGGTCTGGGTGTTAGTGTATGTGAGTTTCTATGTTTGTAAACGCACCCACAATACAAGAAGAAATTCTCAGTGTGGGGCAACGTTTCTAAAAAAAAAAAAAAAAAAGAAATACTTCCCCTCAAGATGTTAAAAAGAATATTTACAGAGCACAACTAGCGATACACTCGACTGTTCACAATATATTATCGAAGCATTTCTAGGCGCGTATTAATCTCATTTTTGACTATAACTTACTTATATTGAACTCAATTACAGGAGCAATATAGGCGTATATGGCATTTCAGCGGTCTAATATAAATACGTTGTAAGTAAAAGTAGACTTATAAAGTGGGCCCTTTTCGAGACTTATAAGCGGATATAAGTCTCATATAGTCCTCGATAAATGATGGTTCTAGGATAGTTTAAAAACTACTTTTTGCTAGTTGGGACTCTACATAGCTATGTGAGGACCAGCATGCTGCAAGTGCTTAAACCATCGTGACCCGCGGACTTCCCTCTCGTCATTTTCTTAATGGTGCTTGACACCTGCTTGGTCGAAAAATGAACCAGATCAGAATCATGAGAGCATTCGTCATCGAACACTCGCAACGAAGAGCCCAGCGGTGACTCCACTTTAAAGTGGTCCATAAATATGTTGGCGATGCCGTCCGGCTGATCAGAACCACCGACACTCACAGGAAGGCCTAATATCAAACTTTTTGGTAGCCTTCCAGAACTTTTGAAAATTATTGGCTTTACGGAGAGCAGCTTCATTACCAAGCTTAATTTGTTCTTGATGGGACTGACACCACACTAGTTTGCTTTTAAACACCTTTCGTGTCAGGCACATGTCGTTGTAGATATCGCCAGAAGTTGGTTTATTGTGCCATACCCATAGCTGATATTTAAGCCTCGCCGTCGCGTCGGCATCTCGCATGTGCTTGTTTCACCCAACAAGAAAAATATAAAGTGATCAGATTTTGTTTTTCTATGATTAAATATTTAATAATACAGTAATCATTATGTATCTCCTTTTCTTAATGTAAAAGTATCGATTTTTCAGAACATCAATTTTATTCGGTCAAAAAACGGCTTAAAACGGTAACAACACTACGGCAACGAACCCAAAGACATGACTGTCGGAATATTAATCAACGATTAATCCTTGTTTTTGAGGTGATTTTTTCCAATAAAAAGTGAAACTCGGTGCTTACGAATGATACTCATTGTTATAGTGTATGGATAATATAGTAATTAATTACGATTACGAATTAGATTTTTCGATTTCTTACGTAGACGTTTATACAAAGTTATCGCGATATGTATAATGAGAATTAGCTTCTGACGTTTCAGAAGTGCTTTTGTAGGTTTATGTGAAATAAAATATTTTAAATTTTGATTATCAGACTGTGTACCAATGATACAATATAATGGAACGGAAATTGGACACAATAAAATTTATCCTTGTAGCCGTATATGTACATCATTTTGAGGTTAACTCTACCGTAAATTAACATATCTATAGGATAACCATACAATAATAAAACCACTGAAATTCTGGGACGTTCCAGAATTCCATTGATTTTTACTATGATTATCCTGTATTTTGTTAAATTAGATGAAAAAAAAATCACTTAATAAAGAGTTACACAAAACAGAAACTAAAAGTGTAGTCGTTTATTTCGTGTTTATGGTCAAACGGTACTGAAGATGCTCTTACACATTGGGCAATAAATGGCAATTTTACTCATTATGCCTCGTATGAGATCGCCCCGTTGGTCTCGTGGTCGCATGCGCAACTGCTGAGCGTGGGGTCCTGGGTTCAATTCCCGGGCCGGGCAAACTGTTCGTGTAATAAGGTGATAGGATAACATCAGCCTATTCCAAAAGGACACTGGGCAATTTTGTATGGGAAGTGATCCATGGATCAATGGCGATACGGTTTTGATATATGTGTAGGTATCGATACCCTAACTGCACCCTCGCAAAGAGGCACCAAAATCTGACTCGGCAATTTTAAGAAAAATATACTTTTTGAATTTATTGTATTTATATGGGCGGATGAAGAGGTCCTCGATGTAGCCGGCGGAAGAAGAGAAAATTCAAAAAATTCAAAATTCAAAAGTCATTTATTCAAACTAGGCTGAGAATCAGCACTTTTCGAACGTCAAAATTACATAAGACCGTCCCCCAAAACGCCCACCCTTCACCACTTCCTAGTGCGTTAGCTGGGAAGAAGAAGTGGCACAATAAACTCCCCAGCAGCACAGCTGTCTGTTTAGTTAGAAGAAAAAAAAAGATTCAATACAATAGTATTCAAAATAATTTACATTACGTAACACAAAACATAATTTAAATTATAAGCCTTTTAAAAGCTAGCACACGCCAATATACCAAACAAAATCATCTAGAACTATACTCAGGCAGAAATAAAAACAAAACGTAAACAGAACTTAATATCTAAATAAAAGCCTCCAGGCATAAAGGGCGTGCCCGCTTACATATAGTTGTAACTGGAAGTTATAAATGATAAACTAGGACCATCGAGGTAAATTAATAAAACAAACAGTTAATTACTTAATAACAATAAATAATATGATCAATTGTCGAGGTCACTAGCTAACCACATATTGCAATACAACTCATTAAAAAAACATTGTAATGAGAAGATTATGTCAACATAACAGAGAAGGTTGAGGCGGTCAATCTCTCAATCTTCTCTGTGGTGGAGCGCAGTTGCCGTCCTATCTGACTATGAAAGTGAGGGAACAGACAGTGCACCTGTGTCCGCGCACACACTTGTGCACTATAATATCTCGCCCGCCGATGGCTGGTCTCCGCTGAGATTGGTCGCCATGGCCGAAATTCGGTCTGGAGGACGATATATACAGGGTGGCAGGGACATCGACGTGAAAACTGTTACCATGGGTTCAGTACATGAATCTGAAGCCCCCTGGGGAGCCGAAATTTTTCGTCGGTTATTTAAAAAAAATCTGTGGTTTCATAGAAAAGTGAAATTACCTACGCGCTCAAAATACGAGATTTTACACAGACTCGTAGATTTACACAGTTTTCGCGTCGATGTCCGGGATTCACCCTGTATATATTACACTAACTTTCGCGCCTCTTTTACACAATTCTCTTTAATTCTGTTTTAAATAATCCGTAAGTAGTTAAGTTCGCCCATTGTTATCAGCTTTAATATTTATAAAATATTTTGATAGGTACCTATTCAACATACATAAACTAAATTATCCTTATCTTGGTTACCTACTGCGCACTGTCCATAACATGCTGTATCCATGTAACGCGACTGTTGCCACAATATATTATCTACCTAGGTACGGAGGAATACCTAATAATTATGTCGTTTAAGTCGGTAGCAACAAAACATTTTTTTTTTTTTTTTCGGTATTAATTAGAACTGACGTTCTTAGTAATTGATTACAATCTAGCCTAATAGACTAATAAGTAATTTGGTTCTAACTTAATATTTTACGAGATAGATTATATTATAGCTAAGAATAATGTCAATTTGCACTTTTACACAAAGTCAATTTCGTTGCACTTTCTTAGAGTCTGATAATTGGTAAAACACTTTGTTCATGTGTTACATGTATAGCACAGAATTGTTACTATTTATTATTAATTCACTATTTACACACTACACTAACTCAAATGGTTAAATAGTTTAGTTCTCTTCAGCCTACGCACCATGTCTGTGTTGTCTAGCAGCTGAATTGCCTCGATATTCACATGCCGGTGGAGTCTGCGTTCGTGGGCTTCAGCTTTCAGACCAAAACTACATGAGCCACAACAAGGTTATGCTTATTATAGGCTAAAAATATATTGTTGCTTCCATAATACTTATAGGCACAATGGCACAAGGTAGGTATAGGTACGACAAAAGCACAGTATAATAAAGTAACGGTTTTGGACAACTACGAGTACATATGGGTATGGCTAACGATACCTCACATCCAAATCTGTTCACGCATTTAAAAGTTATGGTGGAACAAAGAAACTCACATACATACGTACATGTACCCTGAAAACATTAAGTACACTCCTGTTTTGGGCAGTCGTGTAAAAATACACCTGCCGAACCTAAACGTAACGTGACGTAGACGACGTCAAAAACGAAAGAAAAATATATTTTCCGGGCCTGTTATGTAGGCCTTTGAAACGCTACCTCCGCCTCCCCCAAATGCAGAGCAACGTATTTATTTACGATGCGCCGCCGACCATTTGGCGGAAAATCCATGCCACAGCATAAAATAAATTATTTAAGTAATAAAACAAACATACTAGTAATAAAATAAACAAACAAACAATAAACTAATATTTTCAGTTGATCAACTGAACTAGTTTTTTTTTGCTTCGATTTTTTTTCATAAGTTTACATTTTATGGGACCTAATGGGCGATTTCACATTAATAACAGATAACGACACCAATCCGATACCGATATGTCGGTACCACAGAACAGAAAAAACGGAAAAAAGGTATTTTTTTACGCTTTTACGGACGTATTAATATTAATATTTAATTACCTAGCTTACCTACTGTGAGGTTATATTAGTTCATATAATTGTTTAGTTTATTTTATTTGACTGTTAAGTCAATTTATTTTTATTTTATTTTCATTTATTATTGACTGTAATCTACTCATTACAGTTTTTTTTAATGAGTTGTATTGCCTCGAAAATTGATGATATTATTCTTGCCTGAACAACCGGCAGCAAGTTCGTCATGCTCGCTTAGATGTCACTGCTTGCGGTAGCGTCGGGGGTCGGGTTGCCTCCTTCCCTCAAATATTCTGTAATGTGTGTAACCATAGATAACACTACGTATATTAAGATGACGATTAAACGTCATCGTATCGCATACAAAATATCACACTTTCGAAAACAATATTATGAATTCAAACTATAATATAATTACGAGATATTTATTTTGAGCTGTCGCAATTTCATATCTAATGTGTTCTTCTTTTATTTGTTTTTTTTTTAACAACGGCAGAGAGAGAGTATTTTTTAAATTTTTGACACAGGTCCACCCTCGATGACGTCCCGCAGGACTGAGCGCGAGCCGATTTAGCCTGATTTACTATTTCTGGGTTTATTAAAAAAAAATCTTCTATACTCAAAAATTCAACCTTTAATTTCCCTCGAGAATACGATTACCTCACCCTACATGCAATTTTCATATTATTTTGTGCTGTAATTAGAAAATGAGACGAAAAATGGTTTTGAAATCGACCGACCCTGTTTCGGATTTTTTTTTTATCGAGAACATTCAAATTTATCGTGTTTTGAACTTTTAATTTCCCTCCAACAATAATATATCTATAGTATCTATAGTATTTTTATAGCAACTGCATGAGTTACTATAAAAATACCCATAACGCTATGGAGTTCCTACAATATTTGAAGAGTTCCCTCGGTTTCTCCAGAATCCCATCATCAGATCCTGACCTGATGATAATGGGACCACCTCGGATACCCTTTCAAACAAAAATAATTTTGCAAATCCGTTTATATATGACAGAATTATGCCCGAACATACATAGAAAAACAAAAGTAAACATCCGAATTGGTAACTTCCTCCTTTTGGAAGTCGGTTAAAAATGAAATGTTTTTCTATGGGTTTTCCTTGGTATTGGCACTAATATGACAAACAAAAGTTTGACATATTAATTAAATGTTAAACAATACAACGATACATGTAAAATACGATAAATCATTATTAATATTTTAGTGAAAATTACTATGAAAATATACAAACTTTTCGTCACGGATATCACACCTCTTAATCGTACCATACGGAAGGAACTTTATCGTAAAACACTAAAAACCTATTGCGATAAAATATTTTTTTGTTTTAATAAATACTGGTTGATAGCACAATAAAAACTTCCGCATTTTTCACTTAGGGGTTACGAATTACCCGAACAGTGAGCACTGAGCTTGGGAACGGTTAAGATGGGGTCTAACCCGTTGGACCTAAACCAAAATTGCACGATTGACAACTTGATTTTTCATTTAGTCACAAGACTTAGGTAGAAAATAAAAATATTCAACCGTTAACAACATCGTGACAATTGTTATTTCAAAAAGTGCTATAGCAAAACAACAGGAAGTTACTAATACTCGTAACTCCCACGCATTCTCAAAAATAAATTATTGAGTATTGGTCATTCATTCGTCATTCGTCTTTAGACGCATCCTTAAGACGCAACTAAATGCCGGTGACCTTGCGTGTTCTGTGCTGAACTCACGCAACGCGTCGTACGTCCAGCCAGTAATAGGACTTGCCCATCAAGAAACGCTGTCCCAAATTAAACGCATTATTGATTTATAAAACATAAGGTATTTTAATAAAACATGTATATTAAAATATAAATGATTAAATTGTCTTTAAAATGGCGACGGTTTAAAAAAAAAATGTTTTTACGTGATTCTCAGTTTTTTATCCGCATTAGGCATAACTTTACAAATTAACTACACTATGTAATTTAAACATAATCTTAAATATTCACAGACTAAATTATAAAAAAAAATGCTCTAATTTAACATATTTTTTTTTCAAAATCATTCACTCTACTCGTTTAGACGTGATCTTTATAAAATCATTATTATACGAGGGCAAAAGAATTGGAGATTACCGTCAAAATGTTAGATACTTAACTTAGGTGCCATGTTAGGGTTTGTAAAGAAAATATCACGTTTGACACAGGCGACGCGAGTATTTTGTATGGCAGCATTGGCAACAATGGCAGGAATCGAGAATTGTGTCAGAAATAGACAAATCTTTTCGATACGAGAGCGAGTGAATTGTCGCGTGGGTCAAATTCGAAAACATTTTTGGTCATGTTTACGAGGTGTTAATGTCATCTCAACATTTGTTTTGTTTTCCCACAGCTACGGGGGGAACGAGACAATGCGCTGGTCATCCAAGAGTATTAGCCACAGCAAAGCAGACTCCAGCCAAGAGAACGTCTGTCGAACTGTACGGATGATAAGTCGGTGGCACAGGCTCATAGATGACGAGGCGCTAGTGGGCAAGCTGCACAGTCTAGCATCGACGCATTGTTGCTTACCTGTCCTTCTTCTAGTCCGCCAAGACGAGCCAAGCGAAGCGCAAGGGCACTACCAACTTTTTCTCGAAGCAAATTCTCAGGATATGATGGCAATAGTGGACTTAATAAACATATAAATACACATACATTATACATGTGGAAGCTTGTAATTAGCAAATTTTCCTACCTATAAATGATTTTAATTGTGTTATTAGTCTGTAAGCTTTCTGTAAAATAAAATAAATCAATAAAATATAAAGTTGCAATTGCATAGCTCTTAAACTTCAGGTTTTATTGATATCTAAACGACCCCGATTTCGTCACTGACTCACTCACTGATGATCATCAAAATTCTTAGGGTACTTCCTGAAGTCCTAGAAAGCTGGGAATGTAAGCTAGTATTAGTACACAAACAAAAAAAAAAAAACAAAACTTGGAACTTTTACCCCCAACCTCTTAAACTAGGGGATGGAAGTTTGTATGAATAGAATAAAAAAAATCTTTATTCGAGTAACCAAGACTCAACAAGATTGATAGTAAAACTTACGACTATGTTAGTAAGCACATACACTAACCAAGGAAAACAATGTAAGAAATAACAACAAATAATAAGAAATAACGGTTAGTCACCGTTGCGACATCCCATGAGAGACAGCACAACAGTGACCCACGTATACACAATCCAGGCCACTCGGAACCATGTTTAAGACACTGTTGGAGCTGCCCCGCAACCTGCGCACCAGGGAAGCGCACCTTTTACGCATTGTTGCGCAAAAGCAATCTAACATCCCTGAAGCACTACAGAAACGGAGCAGCCCCATCAGTACCCTAAATGCATTGTTATATTGAATGCGGAGAACGCTGTACGATCTTTGCGTGTATCTAGCCCACAGGCTGTACGTGTAAAAAGTAGTGTAGCGGTTACACCACATACGAGCTACGCATCAAAGACATGACGTCACACAAATCTTGCATCACGCAATTAGAGTTTACCGCGCGAACGACTTAAAGAAGACCATCCGACATCAACTTTCGGGCAATTGCCCGCCAGACACGACACCCGTCTGGTCGGAGGATCCTCCCTTATCAATAGAGGATGAGTGAACTTTACACCCTGTTCCCTGTACCTCTAAAGCAGTACAGTAGGCTTGAAAGAGCGTGATTTTAACAGGAAATGAGCATCGTACAAACCTGCGAGCCAGCATGTTCGCTCTAACCGACAACGCTTCCGCTCGCATATAAGAGCGTTTATTCTGAAGGTGGGCAACGTCGCAAATAGATGTTAAATATTTCACTGTTTTGATTAATTTAGCAATATTACTGTGTGGAAATAAAAAATGTGGTTAACTAGCGAACTAGAATATTGATTATGAAATGCAATAATTAATATCGTAACACCGAATGTTTAGTTTGAGATGTAAAAAAACTATTTGGGAACTTTCCAAATGCGTTTTTTACACCTAAAATGGGTACAACATCAAATTCAATGTTCTTACTGGTTCAGATAAGTTGACAGCCGAGAGGAGTTTTACCCCTAGCCTCAAAATCCATGAATTAGTGTTGTAGAACAAGTCATGAACTTTAGCATACGCGTCACATTGAGCAACCAATTTTCTTAATCCCCAGACTGACGCGCTCAGCAGAACCATGTCGTAGGCCTAACTGATATTATTGACACAGGTACCGTCTATATAACATGCGAGCCTGGCCCGCCAATCAACTCGTTTACATAAAGGTTGAAAAGCGTTGGTGAGTCGTCTGCCTCACCCCACACTCCAACCCGTTAGGACGAGAAAACAGCTACCAATAGAACTAAACAAAACTAGAAGGTATTGGAATACGAGGAAACGCGCTAGATTGGTTTCGAAGCTATTTAACAAATCACCGGCAACTAGTAAAAGTAGGTGACTACTCTAGTGGATTACTACCAATCAACTTTGGAATTCCTCAAGGTAGTACTCTCGGTCCGACTCTTTTTGCTTTCTTTATGAATGACATCCTTAATGAACCGCTTCTAAGCGCTGAAATAATTTATTATGCAGACGACACGGCAATCATATTCTATTCCAAAACTTGGGAACAGGTGTATCGTCTTGCCGAAAATGGTCTGCTTATAATCTCCGAGACTCTGAGCAGAAATTTACTTACACTTAACGTAAAAAAAAATAAGCTGATCACTTTCTTCAAAACCATAGCTTCCAGTCCTCCTCGCCAATTGACACTCAAATTACACACATGCCGCAACGATCACAATTCACCACTCACAAACTGTATCTGTACTCCTATAGACCGCATTTCCTCCCTTAGATATCTAGGTATTACAATAGACGAAAATTTATCATTTCAACCTCACATACACTTGCTAGCGGGCCGCGTCAGAAAACTAATCTACGTCATGAAAAAACTACGAGACTGCACACCTATCAAAATTCTCCGAGCAATATACCTAGGTCTTTGTCAGTCAGTACTCCAGTATGGAATCTCCGTCTGGGGCGGAGCCGGGAAAAGCATATTTATTGAAATAGAAAGGGCTCAAAGAGCCGTAATTAAAGTGATGCTTAGAAAGCCTTTTAGGTCCCCGACAGATCTGCTATACAATCAATTTCCGGTTCTTCGAGTACGTCAACTATACATACTCAGTGCCGCACTGCATGCACACCAATCTACTAAAAACAGACGTGACTACCAAAGCCTGCTTTCAAAACGTATCTTACACGTCCCTCTTCCTAATGCAAACAGTCTTCTGGCCCGACGGTGTCCCTCATACTCATACACTCATATCTACAATAACATAAGCAAGCGCTATAATACTAAAGGTCTTAACACCCACTCGTATAAAATAATGATAAAGTTGGCTTCTCTCGCTGTCATACAACGACACGGAGGATATAGTGAGTTAACACCAAAATATACAAGCAAGTCATTCACACAAAACTCACACCTGCAACTCACCACCACACCCACACTCACACACACACTAACACACTCACACTCTCACACACGCACACTATTATATTATTTAGAATTATTTTATTTTGTTCAATTTATTTTTATTTGGTAATTCGCTAACCTTATTTAATTAACAATTCTGTCCATTTTCAAACATCCTGAAATAAAATTTAAGCTAACGCAAAAATGTTTCGAATTAAAATTTAAGATCACGCAACTCATGCCCCCAAGATACAGGCGCTGCCTAGTTTGGGGACCACTGTTTTAATACTATGTTAAATCTTGTAGTTACAGTAAGCCTATAATATCATTACTTATTGAAATTTATTTTGTAACAATGGACCAATAAATTATTCTTATTCTTATTAGCCTGCCTGTCCAATGGAGCGGAGAGAAGAGGAGCGGAGTAGCGGTGTGCCAATATTAACCAATGGAATTGCATAAAACCTCCAAAAAATTCATACAAAACTGCGAAGCGGAGCGGGGAAACGGAGCGGAGAAGCGGAGGGGAAACGGAGCGGGGAAACGGAGCGGGGAAACGGAGCGGAGAAGTGGAGTGGGCAACCAGAGCGGGGAACTATTACTCGTCGCGTGAACTTGGTCTAGCTCCGCACAGTCCGCAGCACCGCGCCGCTACCTCGCTCCGCACAGTCCGTAACTCCACTCCGCAGACTCGCTCCGCATCAATGGACAGACACTGTCCGCAACTCCGCTGCCATTCTCCTCTCCGCTGCCTCGCTCCGCTTCAATGGACAGACAGCCTTACCTACATGGGCGTAAGGTGAAAAATTTATTCACTGTTCATTACTTTTCTGTTATACAATAGTTAATTATTTATTCATTTAATTAATTATTTTTCATATAGAGCCAAGCTTCTAACTCTACACGCCCCACCAATAAATCGACGGCGATCGGGACGGAAATGGCCAAGCCACATATTTTGACTTAGGTGTAGAGTTTGTGAAGTTAGGGCGTGTAGAGACGCAGAGAGCGTGGTTAGAGCTTGACTCTACATGAGATCTGATAACTTTTTGACAGTGCTAGCCATATTATATGGTCTTGTCTTGGCAACATTTTACATGAAAATGTGTTTGGTGGGATAGATTTTACTTCGAGGAGAGTGCACGGCAGTTACACGACCATCCCACATCTCTTTTTTAACAATCGACTTCTAGATGTACTCGTATAATAGGGTTTACTAATTTTATGCATAAAATATAATATTGTCATAATTTACATTGGCATATCGGAATTCAGCATAATGATCATTACACATATTATTATTAGGCATGAATGTTTGTCATAATGTTTATTGCAATAAATACATAATTATAATGAAGCATAATTTTGATGTACATAATTAATAATAATGATGTTTACACAGAATGTTCTTTGGAATAAAAATAATAAACCAAACAATTTGGTTTATTATTTAAGCGGTTAAGCGGTTCATAACTGTCGGGGAGCCCTAATTTTGTTACTGCGACCAATTTCGACGTAGCGTTCGTCGGCCGCTGCCGTGGCACCGCTCGCTTCGCTCTCGGCTCGCGCGTAGTTGGTAACAGTTCTAACCTAACCTAACATATTTGATCGAAGTGCCTTAATAGTTATATTACTAGATCGTGCTCGTATCACAGTTATGTTATGTAGTTATGACTCGCTTTCATATAACTATATTACGGTATATAGATTATCCCTAGAGACATAACTATATCACGGCTATAACTATCTTACTGCGACTTAATTATATACATATAACCCGTCAGCCTTAAGCACGTGCGTTTCACACGTTTTCTAATAATCTTCGAAAAGAGGGCTTGAGAGGCGGTATCAGTAGTTTCCTTCACGTAGATGTTAGTCGCTAGGCCCAGATTGCGTTTCTATATTTAATATTCGATATCTATATCTATTCATATTACAAATTGATGTCACTTTTCTTGTCTGTCTATGTGACCGCTAAGACCTTCTAAACTGCACAATGGATATTGTTCCACGACTCCGGCCAGTTGAGGTCCGTGGTCCATGGCCCTGTCTGCGGCTATTTGGCTGTTGCGACCAAATGATCGATTCGTATCGATTTCTATAGTTTAACTGGTCGCTGCGACCTCTGGTCGTGTTCGTGGGCGTCTAGTGCGCGAGATCCCTTAGACTACAGAATTTATTCCGGAAAGTTTATGTGTATTATATTCATATTTAACTAAGATATCTTCTTCACTTCATAAAATCTTATCACGTCGTATCTTATTCACTGCTAGACAACGCACAGCGAGCCTAGACCGCTGGTTCATGAAGCTGGTCAGAAGCATGAAATGCATAAGAGTTCCTTGTGTAACGAAAGTGAACACTTAGGAAGATTTTTAGAAAATGTATGCCCTAAAGGGGGTTAAATAGGGCATGAAAGTTTTTTTATGACAGTTTGTAATTTTTCTTGTAGCACGGAAATCTATCTAAGTTTTGACGTGTCGCCACATTATAGCAGATTGCACCCGAGCTAAACAAAGGCAGGTCATTAGAATAGAATAGAATAGAATAATTTTATTTTTGCAAATATGGGTAGATGGTACATCAATAGGTGTTAGTAAAATACAAAGATCAGCCATATTTTGCCATTAAGCATGCAAATATTTACGTCAAATTATTATAATTTTATAGTATCATACAAATCAAATTATTATCATAATTATATTATTTACTATCTATCATTCGATCAATTATTATCAAATTATATGGCATTAAATTAATCAATACTTATTCAATTAAATTAGAGTTCCTTATAAGTAACGAATACTAGAAAAGTCAACAAATATTTTCCTCAGATAGGAACTCAGTCACACTGTAGTACGTTTTACCCACCAAAAATTTACGTAGTCTATTCTTAAACAACAAAGCATTTAAATCTCTCCAATCTCTTGGTAATTTATTATAAATAATTGGACCCATGCAATAAACACTCTTGCGCATCAATGCGGTTTGACACCTCAATTGACATAGCCTACTGTTGTCACGCCTATTTCTTGGAGCTACATCAGCCATACGTTTGAAACGACGTGGATTGTGCTTTACAAACATAGCTACTTCCAAAATATAAATACAAGGGAGTGTCAGAATATTGTACTGCTTAAAATATGGCTCACAGCTGTCAGTGGTTTTGAGTTTAAACATTGCTCTTAAACATCTTTTTTGAGCTTTAAATGTCTTTGTCAGTTGAGTTCGCCCAAAAAATTACACCGTACCGCAAGTGAGACTCAACTATACCGTGATATGCCGTAAGGAGTGTGCATGTGTCTACTATGGATGATAATTTATATAAAACATAAGAAGATGAACTTAATTTTTTACACAGTAAATCTATATGCGCTTTCCAATTTAAGCTGTAATCTATTTGTAGTCCTAAAAATTTGGTATCTCCTACTTCGTCAATATCATCATTTTTATAATGTATGTGGAGGTTCGGCACACCGGGTGTTCGTTGTCTAAAATGCTGATGCTTTGTTTTACTCAAATTGATTATCAAATTATTTTTATCTAGCCATTTAATTATAGAGTCAATAGAATTATTTATGTCATTTTCATATGTAATTGGGTTTTCACAAGGGATCGTTATGGTGCTATCGTCAGCACCATAACGATCCCTTGTGAAAACCCAATTACATATGAAAATGACATAGTCATTAGTGTTGTAATGGAGGTAGCAAGCGCCATTGCAGAGCGGACCTGGGAACGAGGGGATTGAACCCCATCCTGGATTCGATCCCACCATACTCCTCTACCTAAACCTTCGGGAATTCAGATGTGGTCGAATTATTTATGAAGTTTTATGGATATGACTGTTTTTATTAAATATATGATTTCTTTCATATTTGATAGAAATATTTAAAGAAAGAAAAATACAGATTTTTTATAGTTTTATGATTCTCGTTAGGATTGAAAATGCTACCTACTGATGTTGCTTTAGTTTTTAAGGTATTTATTTTACTGACTGTACAATAATGTTTGCTTGAATAATCTTTAAGATAAATAAATAATAATCTTAGTTTTAGTTTTAGTTATAGAAATGCATCTTCATCATTCATCATCCAGTACATCCTCTTAAAAGTAGAACGAGCAAACTTCCTCTTGTGCTGTCTGGGTGTCGATCCTTAATGGCGTTGAATACATCGTGAAAAACATGACAAAAATTACACACAACACAAACCATAACAAGTTATTGGGAGTTTCATGCAGATGTTATAATGGGCAATCGGACAGTCCATCATCCACAGGGGCATAGACCTCTCTTTGCTTGTGCCAATTTCCATGCTCTTGTGCCAGCCTCATCCAGTTATCTAACATTTTCGTAAACGATTGCGACTAATCAGTTTCATTTTGACAGTTCAACAACATTCATTGCGTTATTTACGTTGTGGAGCACATTTTTTTTTGAACTTATGAATCAATCACGCTGTTTCAAAACGATTCAGATTCTGATTGATCGTGTATTACGCAATTAGGCAACAGGTTTTACCCGCGATGGCAACAAATCGAGAGCATATTATAAAATAAAACTGTGAACAAAAATTATGATTGCAATATGTAATGATTGAATGATCATTACATATTGCAAACATAATTTTTATCTATTATTTATATCTTGTAAATTAATTGTAAATTGAAAATGAAATATATGTAATAATGATTTATATTTTTTTAACAATTAATACATCGAATGAAAAGTAGGAATATGTTACATTAGATATTGAATGGGAGCGCAAGGCTCTTGCTGTAAGCCGTCACCTCCTTTTGCGAAGCAGTAATGCTCGCGAAGGAGGAGGCGGAACGCGTGAGGGAGAGGCAAATTTCGCGCCCTCACGCCCCTAGCCGCTGCAGGAGACGAACCACCGTACGTGCGCCACCGTAGGCGCTGGCTTGCGGACGGTGAGCAATGGGTAGCTTGCAGTCCCATAAGGACCAGGCCCGGATCGACGGCGCGTTGTGTTCCACACGCACCTTAAAGAGATATCAGCTCAAGTGACGGGGTCCGCTAGGACCGATGCCTGCCGGGGTCGCGGGAAAGTCCGAAAGGGATACCGTGGCCCGGGGCAACGTACATGCTACTGAAGGAACACGGGTGGGTTTTAGTCAGTAAGAGCCTGACACGCCCTCCCGCTCCGCCCAGAGCGGAAGAAGTTATATGACAATTTCCCACAATAAAAAAAAGGGCTCTTGCTGTGAGAAGCAATATGTTGGTTTGCAGGTTTGCATGTAAGGAGGTTAAAATTACGTTGTTTAAGGCTTAATGCCAGACTTTCTACATAAACAGCTTCTGGGCCCGCTACACGCAGAAAACAATGAACGCACTGAGGGTTTAATATAATAACAGTTTCGGAATACTTTTGGGGCTGCCGCGCTTTTGTAGTGCCTCTGGCATGTTCGCTCAGGCGCGTGTTCACGAGTTCCACGGA
This sequence comes from Agrochola macilenta, assembly GCA_916701695.1. NCBI lineage: Eukaryota > Metazoa > Arthropoda > Insecta > Lepidoptera > Noctuidae > Agrochola > Agrochola macilenta. Next base: position 17,291,615 of record OU753562.1, read on the forward strand.
ATGGTGAGGAGACAATCGGCGTCGTTATTAGAGAGAACACAGTCAAGTACTAATAGTATTCTAAAGATCTTAGTGGATAAATTTAACTCACCGACAATGAATCACTTCACTGCTTAAAGTGATTCATTGTCGGTGCGTTAATTTTTTCTGTGAGCTTATTTAAACTTAAAAACCATGTTAGTGTGTTATAACTAGGTAGTTATAACACACTAACATGGTTTTTAAGTTTATTCTGCCTAACTAACTAACATATGGATCATAGTTGTCTAAGAACTAAAAAAAAATGAAAAAAGTAAAGTGGCTCTTATTGAACCGTTTTTAGGTTCATAATGCAGTGTATTAAAGACAAGTGCTTTTTACTTTATACTATCGGAATAGTGCGGTAATGTGCACCACAGATAACTAATCTGTATTTGGTTTCGACTAGCTAATAACAATAACATTGAACTTGCCTGGGAATTGAACGCGATATCTATGTGTTACTGATTAAATACGCACTAAATAGAAGAATGTGATAAAGTAGGTGTGATACATAATACACGCGTGTTATCTACACGTGTGTAGTATCTATCACGCCCCCTTTAACATTCTATGCGTGTTTCTTATATTTTAATTAAACTGTTTTATTTATCAATAAAAGCGAAAACTAGGATAATTTTAAACTTTTACAAGCGTCAAACGACCGACCATAGGCACCCAACATCCTTTTTTAACTCGTCTGTCATTGAAATGCCAGTGATTGACATAACCAATCAACTATTTGTTCAAGGATTATATTATTACTCCTTTATTGAAAAAAAATTACAATTTATTGTTTTTACAATTAATAAACTGACAACAATCGTGTTTGTCGGTTAGGATTTTCATGATGCTGTTGGAGCTAGCCCGCGTTTAAAGATGCGGTCCTATTTCCTTATTAAATAATGTCGCAGGTCTATATGTAATATGGGAACCCCTCAAGTTTAAGAATATTATACTGCTTTAGCACTGAATTTGTTACGCTTACGACTCATAACGAATACTTTCAAAAATAGCACGGGTTGGCGACGTCCAAAGTCGTCATTCAATACTGAATGTCAAAAGGAATACTATTTCTGGGCATTTAAACTCCAATTACGAGTATATCCCCTTCAAGTGATCTTAAATCTAGCTTTAATGGGAAATTGGTCTTCATTTTCCACGACCTATATTTGTATCAATAAATCCATTGATCCTACTATCTAGCGAAAGGTTCTTCAGATATTGTCAAGGCATTTATTATAATGATTGTCACATACACTAGGTCAGAGGTCAGCAAACCGCGGCTCGCGAGCCGCATGCGGCTTCTTTGGCCCATATAGAGTGCAGCTCTGTTTGTACAAATATCGAACGAACGTAGAATCGTAGATACGCGCGGGGTTCGGGTTTTTGGTCATTAAGCAAGATATTAAGTATTATTCATAATTCAAACTATATTTTAAAGATTTATTTCCGAAGTATGTATTTTCATCAACAATTAACAGAACATCGAAAATTAGTCACCTTTAAAAGTTTTCCAAGGTTAACTTGTTAATAATTAAGATGTGATTATGATGATGATGATGAAGGCATCCTACTTCTTAGCAAATTAGTTTTAGGAAGGGTTGTGGAGTGAAAGAGTATGGGAGTTTTAGGCTGCCTGTCCACTGGAGCGGAGAGGAGAGGAGCGGAGAAACGGTGTGCCAATATTAACCAATGGAATTGCATAAAACCTCCGCTCCACTTCAGTGGACAGGGATTTGCGAACTAGTTTAAAAATTCATACAAAACCGGGAAGCGGAGCGGGGAAACGGAGCGGAGAAGCAGACAGGGGAAGTGGAGCGGGGAAACGGAGTGGAGAAGTGGAGCGGGGAACCGAAGCGGGGAATTGTTACTCGTCGCGTGAACTCGGTCTAGCTCCACAAGTCCGCAACACCGCTCCGCTACCTCGCTCCGCATAGTCCGTAACTCCGTTCCGCTACCTCGCTCCGCATCAATGGACAGACACTGTCCGCAATTCCGCTCCACTCCGCTGCCATTCTCCTCTCCACTGCCTCGCTCCACTTCAATGGACAGGCAGCCTTAAGGTTTAAGAAAAGTGTATTGAGACAGATTGGACAAACCGAACGGATTGGCTCTCATAAGAAATTTTTGTCGTTATAGTATTGATATTTGGCTCTATTGAATAATGAGTTTGCTGACCACTGCACCACTTGTAATAGTAATTTTATTTCAAAAGTTTAGTATACATTACATCAATGAGGTGTCGACCCCTGAACTAGGACAGGGGTCGAGGTTTCTCCAGTTACATGGATCAGTTTGAGAAGGGTTAGACTAAATACAATTTACACTTAACTCTTACAATAATTAAAATAAAATTAAAATAAAACAAAAAAAACCGGCCAAGTGCGTGTCGGACCACGCACAATGAAGGGACCTTGCGTGGTCAGACACGCACTTGGCTGGTTGTTTTTTAACCGACTTCCAAAAGGAGGAGGTTATCAATTCGATTGTTTTTTTTTTTTTTTTTTTATATATGTGTTTATGTTATATTCTTTTTTTGTTTGAAAGGGTATACTTCCGAGATGGTCCCATTGTCATTAGCTCAGGATCTGATGATGAAATCCTGGAGAAATCGAGGGAACTCTTCAAATATTATAGGCACACCTATAGCGATTTTGGTATTTTTTATAATAATACGTGCAGTTGCTCTTGGAAAGCACCATTTGGTGAAGTGGAACTGATGATGAAGACTACAGATGGCAACCGGAACTACTCAATAATAAGTATTTCACGGGTTGCGATTCGATTACATTAATATGAATACCAATCAATTTATGCTCGTCACAATGTATATGGACAAGTGGAGCTGATGGTGAAGTACCAGGAGAACTCCTCAACGATTAACGTCCCTGCTTCGGGAAAAGCAGTACTTTGTAAAAGGTGATGAGTAATCAACATTAGGCTATTGTAACTTAGATAAATTACAAACTGACCCACTAAAAAGCGAAAAATAAAACATTTTGTACAAAAAAAAAACAACCGACTTCCAAAAAAACACTACATAGTGAAAAATAACTTAAATTTCGGAAGTCGGTGGCAAACAACGAAAATACAAAACCAAAGACACCAAGCCCAAACTCGGCACACCTAGTTCTACTCGTCGAGGAGTTCCAGTAGCAGTCACCGAAGTACACCTTCAGGTCACTCCATCTAGTCCGGAGGTAAGATCTCATCATAACTAACAAAACGAGCCCAAACTCGACCCACCTAGTTCTACTCATCGAGGAGTTCCAGTAGCAGTCACCGAAGTACACCTTTAGGTCACTCCATCAAATCTGGAGGTAAGATCTCATCATAACTAACAAAACGAGCCCAAACTCGGCACACCTAGTTCTACTCGTCGAGAAGTTCCAGTAGCAGTCACCGAAGTACACCTTCAGGTCACTCCATCAAGTCCGGAGGTTAGTAAAAATATAAAGAACGAAATATTTTTGTAGGTACCAAGTAATATAAAGACATAAGAAAAAAAAACAATTTTCCAAAGTATCAAAATTAGTTCACTTCACTACTGTTCCCGCAGCTAACCGAGCGTACACTTGTGTGTGTGACCTGTGTCGAAGTAGTAGTTCGATTCTATACCTATCAATATTGCAAACGCGTCCTTAACTCGAACTCTAAAGAAGCTATAGGTAAATTTAAACTGTAACAGGGATCTTTTGGTGCTCATCTGACGCCGATAATGCGCTGTTGGTAAACAAAGGACGATGGGAAAAAACGTCCCCCCAAACCTTATACCGACCAACAGATTTAAAATGTATCTCAGTCAAACTATCTTGGTAAGGTGATCAATTTTTACTATGGCGACATCTCTCAAAAATATGGGATATTCCTAGAAAAACATGTTAAAATGTCGCAAAGGTAAAGTTAGGTTAGGTTAGGTTAGCCGAACCGAAAAGTTTTTTGTTATTACAAAAATATTGGTGCTCGACAGCTAGTGGGACTTCGGGCCACATTTCCGACGGCTGGCGCCCAAGTTGCTGGGCGCTGGGTGCAAAAAAAAAGCCTGTTTTCTTCCGAAATTATGAAATGAGGGTTTACATGAAATAGATTATAAGGGCATTAAAAAAAAATGGTAAATAGTCATTTGTATGGACAACTCGCACTTGACTAAAAAGTAAGGATGCCAAATATTTTTATTTTATTTTATAATACTCGTCCACGAAGTTTCGCGAATTAATTTAATTTTAGTTTCGTATCCAGCTAGGCCAGATATTCACTTTTTCCTTCCTGTAAAATAAAACTCAGATACGCGGTATTTACAAACTGTTTATACGCGGTCTTTCAAGCACACCGACGATTGTGTGATTGATGCCACATTTATTATTTCAGTAATCCGTCATAATTAGTTTGTGCTTCTTGACGAGCACACGTGACGAAATGTTTACCATATTCATCGTGTTGTTTTTAGTCTTTTCGACAAGCATCAATGCTTCGGACATTGATCCAGATTCTCGTAAAAGAAGTGCAGGTTTTCAAAATCAAATATTTAAATGTTGCCCAGCGGGCAAATATGTGGGGGGAAGGAAAAAATGTGTCACATACAACGAAACGCTTTCTTTTTCAACGATACCAGTATATGACGAGGAAATGAAACAGACACACAAATCATTTGAAGATGTATTCAGTCTTCAACCGAGAAAATTTAGAGATTCAGTCTTTAGGAAAGATGCCCAGGATCTCACAAAATCGGAGTACAACATTTATGTTACTGAGGTGAGTGTCTTCATTTATAAATTGCATTGGAATCTATACAAACTGCCTCGTTGGCTTAGTGGCCGCAAGCGCTACTGCTCAGCATGAGGTCATGGGTTCGATTCCCAGGTCGGGTCATGTGTTATCGGAATCTGTATTTCTGCCCGGTTGCTGGCAATATGCTCGTGTGAGTGCACAATGAAGGCTAGGTAATATGCTAAACTCTGCCTAACCTTTCGGCAAATACAAGCGTGATGTTAAATTACGTTATGTGAATCTATAAAAATTTAAGTAGGTAAGTAAGTAGGTACATCTTTTTGGCCTGATCAATTATGAAGATTCTGATATTAAATTCAAAATTCAAAAGTCATTTATTCAAACTAGGCTGAGAATTAGCACTTTTCGAACGTCAAAATTACATAAGACAGTACCCCAAAACGCCCACCCTTCACCACTTCCTAGTGCGTTAGCTGGGAAGAAGAAGTGGCGCAACAAATTCCCCAGCAGCGCAGCTGTCTGTTCAGTCAGAAGAAAAAAAAAAGATTCTATGTACGAGTAATAGTATTCAAAATAATTTACAATACGCAACACAAAACATAATTTAAATTATTAGCCATATAGAAGCTAGCACACGCCAATATACCAAACAAAATCAATAAAACAAATAGTTAATTACTAATAATAATAAATAATATGATCAATTGTCGAGGTCACTAGCTAACCACATATTGCAATACAACTCATTTAAAAAAACATTGTAATGATTATGTCAACAATAAATGGCCAGATGGAATGACCATTATGCCTTGGAAGTTGGGTAGGCCTTTGGTGGGGGATGCAACCTGTGTCGACACCCTTGCGCCATCCCATCTTCCTAGCACGGCGGGCTGTGCCGGGGCGGCTGCTGCAGGTTCAGAAAACCTCAAACGGCGCAAATATAACAACCTTATTGGTAGCTATATTTTTGAGCCGTTTGGGGTTGAAACACTAGGGCCGTGGTTGGAGTGCTCATCGAATATTTCGGAACATCGCCAAGCGGTTGGTCGACTCTTCACGTGGTCACGTGAAGAGTCGACCTGTAGTAAGTAATCTGGAGAAAGAACATAAACATTGTCTTGAGTTAATCACAGCGACCAACTATTCTTATAATTTAAGTAGTCGTTGATAGAATAGTATGCCTTTGAACAAAGCTTGGATTTTACTTTCGTTTTAAACGCATTTATTTAAAGGCAAATCTAGCAAAGAAGAGGGTAGCTTGTTATAAAAGGTTATACCAAGCCCAACAAATGAGTTAAGAACCTTATGAAGCCGGTGAAAGGGAGCTCGTAGTTTGTCTTTATTTCTAGTGTTAACATTGTGATTATTTTTATATTGTACTTTTTTTTCTCTTCTTACGGGTTTTCCTAACACTTGCTTTAGATTACTCAAAGGAAGAAAGTAAACATGTTACTTACTAAAAAAAATTGTTCTTTGAAAAAGCTCTCGTTGTTGAGCGGAGCGTTGAAAATCCAACGCACTGGGACGCACTCTCGTCATCTCTCGGTTGGATATTCAGCTCCCGGCGCTAAGCAGAGCGTTAAAAATCCGAAAAAAAACGCCGCGTCTAAAAATTGCCGTGCGGGCTTACTGAAATAAGCAGCTGTGGCAGAAAATTAGCTCCTTTTTACCTAACTGCCAAGACGTTATGTTTTTCGCGCGTATCTTTGAATGTAAAAGCGCTCCTAAATGGGCAACAATTTTAATGCAATATAATTATGTGGCTGCAATATTTTCGAGTACGCAATACCTACCGCAATGTTTTTATTGTAGAAACTGTAATGGCCAGCAATATATTCACTCATTCATTGATTTTTATTAAGGAGATCTTTTGTTAGAGAAAATATTTTAATAATATCTGTATGGAATGTACTAAGCGAATCAATGCTCTACAGTGTTATTGGGGTATTCCATGAAGAAATTCATATCCGCTTGCAAGGTGCAAGCTGGTATAAATTTTACTGTATTATTTAGTAGGTACCTGGTCGACCGTTGGAAGGCCTCCCACAAGATGGACCGATGACCTTGTGAAGGCCGCAGGAATCCGCTGGATGCGGGTAGCACTGAATCGGTCGAAGTGGCGGTGCTTGGGGGAGGCCTATGTTAAACAGTGGACGTCTTTTGGCTGAAATGATGATGATGGTGGTCGACCGAGCTATGAGCTATATAGCTACGAGAATATGGTATCTTGCTGAATAAGAAAACAAATCTGGGCGAACTATTCGCTTCTGCCTAAATCTTGAGAAATAAAGGCAATAAGTTTGTTTATTACATTAAAACTGCCAGGTGCATGTAAACGCTAAGCGCACATTATTCGAGTAGCCGCATCAGGCCGATTCAAATTTAAAAAAAAAAAGCCCGATGCGGTTGGATGGATTTTAATGTAAACAAAATTATATGCTATGGTTCCTATAAAATGTTCGAAAGTGATGTAGAAGTGTAACTTCAATGCGTGCGACCCCTCAAATGTGCGCAGCAAATTACAGCCGCAACGAGCCGCAGCGCCACGCGTTTTCATAAAAGAATAAGCGGTGCAGCGCCTGAAGAGTAAGTTGGTTTATAGAAAATGTACGAAAGTAATGAGCGAGGATTTTTGTTATGCGTTGTAATTTGCGCTAACCTTTAAACAATATGTAAAAAATCCCTGTCCTATCCGTGAGGGTGTTATTGAGTGAGTTTAATTATGTAGTAATTTCAGAAAAAAATATAATAATAGGCTCATTTTTTTTCTATGGGTAATTTTACCGGTTTATTAAATGGGGCGCGGGTGGCCGTCCTTTAGCCCGCTAGCCGCTGCTTGTAGATACCCGTATCTACAAGTCATTACCTGGAACCAAATAATATATAGAAAATAGTCTATTTTTAATGGAATTATGGTAATTTTGGTAAAAAAATGTGAATTTTAAATAGCAATAACTTTTATTTTCAATAATAATGAGATTTTTTGACAGGCTTTTTAACAAACATTGTATACAACCAAAAGAAAGAACCCTTTATTCTGTAACCAAAAGCACAATAAACGTGGCGCATCACACAATATCGCTTAAAACAGTTTATTAATTCCAGAGTGGAGTTCTTCAATTGGAGCGTCCAAATGTATACAATCGCTGGACACCAATACCGGCAGCCAACTACTGCGTAGACTATCGTATTATAGAAAACTCTACGTCGAAGCCGATGCCGCACTTTTGGATCCATCTGCCGAAAGAAGATTTCCCAAAGAGCAACATATACAATACAGGCGGTAAGACAGAATTAATCTAACTCTATCGTACCAACGTAGTATTGGCAGCAGTGGCGAGTCGGGGGAGCACGGTGAGTGGCGGGGGTGGCCCGTGCATAGCCGGGTGGAACATGTCAGTGAGGCTCACAAAGCCAAATCTAAGATCCTCGATTGGGTGTTGTGTGGTATTTATTTATGATTGTGTGATATTGTAGTAGGATGATGTTTAAAAAATTAATATGATTACCTACGTTATGTTTTATTTTCATTCATTAATTATCAAATGGATATCCAAAACAGCGACCGAATGTCGGTAAAAGAAAATTAAAATGAAAACATTCTGACTAATCTAGTTTATTTCTGGTGGTTTGAAGAACCGCCGCTAGTGGCGTTTATGATTTTTTACGTAAACGGTTAAATATCCTATTTCAGATTTTGAAATCGATTTCAGGAGAGGCTCCCGGTTCGCCGACCTCGTACTTTCGATCGTCTCTAGTAATATTCTAACCAATAATAATAGTCTTACCATTCCTATCCAAAATCCTTGAACGGTTAATCAACGATCAAATAAGCACTTTCCTCTCCAAAAATAATCTCCTTAAGGGTTCCAGTCTGGCTTCCGTCCTGGTCATAGCACCACCACAGCGCTTCTCGTATTACGGATGAAATAAGGTCAGCCATGGAAAACGGTAATATAACGGTCTTAGCTTTGCTTGATTTCAGCAATGCTTTTAAAAAGGTTGATTTTGATGTTTTGCTTGGCATTTTATGCTCTCTTAACATATCTCCATCGCTAATTGACTGGTTTCATAGTTACCTGTTCAATCGCCGGCAACATATTTGCATCGGAGAGATCTTGTCTTCCTGGAGTAATACTTCTGCCGGTGTACCACAGGGTGGCGTTCTATCCCCTTTACTTTTCGCAATGTTTATTACCTCAATCTCCGACGAACTAATTTCTTCCTACCATCTTTATGCAGATGATTTACAAATTTACTCGCGAGCTCCACTTGGAAATCTGTCCGAGGCTATCTTGGTGTTTAATCGGGTCAACCCCTTAAAGACGCAGATTGTTGTGGTTGGCAGTTCTAGGACGGTCTCAAGGATTGACTGGACGACTCTTCCTCAAGTTTCTTTTGACAACTCTGTAATTCCCTTCAGCCAAAAAGTTAAAAACTTGGGGATATTCACTGACAAAAACTTCTCTTGGACTGCCCAGCTACAGAAAGTTAGCCGCAAGCTATTTGCATCCGCTGCATCTCTGAAGAGACTGCATAATTTTCTAACAACTGCCACCAAGATTGCGCTTGCACAATCACTTCTTCTACCCATCCTTGATTATGCTGATGCCAGCAATCTTGACCTTACTCAAGACCAACTCGATAAACTTGAGCGTCTTCAAAATGTTTTTATACGGTTTATAATCGGTTTACGTAAATATGACCATGTTTCCGAATTTTGTGTGAAACTCAAATGGTTAATAAATCAATCAATTCGCCTTCGCCGGAATGCTCATATTCTTTCCCTCTTGTATAACGTGCTTTTCTCCCCTTCCTCCCCTCTCTATCTTATGAAACGTTTCCAGTATCTTTGCGACTCCCATTCAAAATGTTTAAGGTCATCAGATAACCTGAAGCTTAAAATGCCAATGCATTCCACAACTTTTTTCGACAAATCCATTTCTGTCCAGGCCGCTCATTTGTGGAATGCATTGCCAGGTCAAATAAAACGCGCGCAATCGTTACCAGTATATAAGAGACTCGTGAAGGAACATTACTTGTTGTTGTGATCTTGTTCTTGTAGCTGTAATAAGTAATAGTCGTCATTTATTTTCGTTGCTTATATTATATACATTACTAGCTTTTGCCCGCGACTTCGTCCGCGGAGAAGTCGAAAATTGTTCTAATAGTATTTTTGGAACGAAGTTCTTTATCGCGCGTTGCGAAAGGGGGCTAGACGGAAAAAAATAGCCGTAATTTGCCGAGCGGCGTGCGCGTGTTTCTCTGTCTGTCTCTCTCTCAAAGTCAATGTCGAAGTCGAAGTCGAAGTCGGAGTCGAAGTCGAAGTCGGAGTCGAAGTCGAGGTCGAAGTCGAAGTCGAAGTCGAAGTCGATATTACAATTCCTTCACTAATTAATCGAAAGGAACTTCGTTCCATCCGGGTGTCCCTTGACATTGTTTTTTTATGTTAATTTTGTTATAACATATAAATTATTATGTTAAAATGTTTGAATAATTATAAAATATAACAATATTTATTATACTCGTAGTGTAGGGATATAAAGGATAAAAAAAGCAGAAAAAAAAAAAAAAAAAACTATGAACATGAAGCTCGGCTTTTGATCTGGCGAAAGTTACACGGGTGTATTATCTTTTTACAACGAAATCGAAATACTACACCTACCGCAGTATTTCTTTGTAAACAATATTTTTTGTTTTTCTTTCCGGTGCTAGAATCACCAAGCTACTCTGTGCGCTTACTCTGGAGCATGCTACATACAACTGGCCGTGGGAGAAGCAGCTTTCCCTTAAGTCTGCTCCCGCTACCTTAAGAGTTTGACCTTGAGCTTTGTTTATAGTCATTGCCAAGCATACTTTGATGGGAAACTGCACTCTCTTGAATTCGAAGGGGTAATTTGATCCCGGAGGACACGGTGGAGATCTGCCCTGCTTGGATGGGGCACCGCCGTGTCCTCACGGAGGCGACCGGCGGCGGCGATCTCTCGCGTCCGGCCCTGGTTCAGGCCATGGTCCGGAGCGAGAGTGCATGGGAGGCCGTCTTTTCCTTCTGCGAAGCAGTAATGCTCGCGAAGGAGGAGGCGGAGCGCGCGAGGGAGAGGCAAGATGCTGGCCCTCGCGCCCCTAGTCGCCGCAAGAGACGCCTCGGGCGTCGGGAGTCGCGAGCCGATTTCCGGCCACCGTAGGCGCGGGCTTGCGGACGGTGAGCTATGGGTAGCTCGCCGTCCGATAACGACCAGGCCCGGGTCGACGGCGCGTTGTGTTCCACGCGCGCCTCAAAGAGATGTCAGCACCAACTGACGGGGTCCGTAAGGGCCAATGCCTGCCGGGGTTGCGAGTTTGTCCGAAAGGGATATCGCGACCCCGGCACACAGGCAACGGAAGGAACACGGGTGGGTTTTAGTCAGTAAAAGTCTGACACACCCTTCCGCTCCGCCCAGAGCGGGAGAAGTTATTTGACAATATCCCAACTTCAAAAAAAAAAAAAAGGGGGTAATTTGATGGTGTTAGGGGAATCCTAAGAATAAACACAGACCTCTGTAAAGCTTACAAACCTTTAAATGCGGTACTAATATGTATAGTACGGTGACTTTCGAGACATTCCAATTTTAAAGAGTATTTGCATTGCAAGCACCAAGCCTTTAAGTGAGTTCAACCTTTTTTGAATAAAATCGGATTGACCTTTCAAACATGTGTCAAAATAAAATGTAATATCAAAAGCACTAAGGAGTATTGATATCAACTTCGAAGCAAATCTCTCCCAAAATAACTTTCTACCCCTATTTAACGAATAGAAAATGAATTTCAATAAAATACAAAATAGGTCTGCCATTAATTCTGTTAAAAAATTATTATGCAAAATTTGAAGTAGATTGGACCAAGGAATCACCTTCTCCCATACAAACTTTGCCCACCTTTTTCACCCCCTTAGGGGTAGAAATTCAAAAAATCCTTTCTTATCGGATGCCTACGTAATACAAAAAACTCACCCTCCAAATTTCAGGTCTCTACGATCAGCGGTTTAGGCTGTACGTTGATCCGTCAGTCAGTCATTCAGGACAAAGCATTTTATATATATAGATGATACGAGTGTGCTGTATTGTTCATTACCCACAAGGGCGGTGAGCGTGAGCCACAGGCGAGCGCGATAATTTAGCCGAGTGGGTAATAATCAATGCACACGCGTTTTGTGCGACGTTTTTCAACAAACTTGCGAGGAAAAAAACAGACGTTGTTGTAAGAACTTATGCTGGAATAACGTAAATATAGAGATGATAAATTTAGATTTATAAAGTTCAACTGACCTTTGTTGCCAGGTACTGTCAATCGGAGCGTTTGGTGCTGTATTTATCTATTACGTTTTTCTATTTGATTTTCAGACGACTTCGATTACGATTATGGACCCTGTAGCCGCTCCCAGGAGCAGAGGTGGCCCATGGTGACGGCCCTAACTTACGAGTTGTAGGTCGTGGGTTCGAACCCAGGCAGGCGCTTTACTTTGTGTAAATAATTTCATCACCACTGCTCTCAAAACAGTGAGGGAAAACATCTTGAGGAAACCGGCATGTCCTAGAACCAAAAATTCGAAGGCAGGTGACATCTACCAACCCGCACTGGGCCCGCGTGGTATATTACAGCCCACTCCCTCTCACAGAGAGGAGGCCTGTGTCTCAGCAGTGGCAACATTATAGACTGATTATGATGAACCGCTCCCGATGACGATCTTGGCTTTAAATTAGATTCTGTACCGGCCTCCTACGACGACACAGGCTTGCCAATGGATATCGTAGGTACCTGTTTCTCACAAAGGACCTAATACAATATGGAACCTGATTTACATGAACTTACCAGCTTACCACGGAGCCATCTCTGTATCAACTGTTGCTTGGATACACGAAAAAATTTGCATTTCTGCTCGAGATTGCAACCAAAGCTATCTCTAAAAGTAGCGTCAGTTACACTTGTTAAAGCCGCTGGTGTCTCTGTCGAGGGCGTGTTTGTCAAAATTGCATATTATATCTAAATTGGATGGATCCTTTCCATTATGCTTCAATTTCAGGTCGATCTTGATAAATTAAATACCTTTTAATGACGTCCCATATAATTGATACCTGCCGATAGTCATTCGTGGTAGAGTCCCAATAAAGCAGTTGCAAGAAGTCTCGTTAAAAATCACAAAATACATAACTTAAAGTTATAGTATAAAAATTACTTTGGCCATGAAGAAAACACTCGCTAGTCAAGTTAAGAAAATCCTCGAAAACGGTTGAAACTTTAGAGAATTTGCAGGTTGATTCGAAGTCGCTGGTAACGTGCTGTTGCATTCAAATCGTAACGTCGTTTATGTATTACACCTTAATAGAACAAAAAGTAAATATTTTTTATATTTAGTTCAGGAGCCGAAATTAAGAATAGCTAAATATAACAATAAAAATTCAAAACTTTGAAGATCGGTAGAACCTTAAGATATAGATTGATTTTATTTTTTAAATTATTTTGGTATATTATGATCAATTACGCAACTTTTAGGAGGTCTTGCGTTGAGGAAAAGCGAAAATAGTTATTTATGCTATAAGTGCGGAAGGTAGGTGATTTCCGATGAGTGGCATCATAAGTCGACACGAGTCGGAAATCATCTTACGCACGTGTATCATACAACGTTTTACTATGCATTGTGAGAGAAAAAAAAAACTTCGACTTTGACTTCGACTTCGACTTCGACTTCCACTTCTACTTCCACTTCCACTTCCACTTCCACTTCAACTTCCACTTCCACTTCCACTTCAACTTCCACTTCCAATTCCAATTCCACTTCCACTTCCACTTCCACTTCCACTTCAACTTCCACTTCCACTTGCACTTCCACTTCCACTTCCACATCCACTTCCACTTCCACTTTTTAAATATTTTTTTTTTTTTTTTTTAATCAAGACCCCCTTAGACGTTCTGCTATACAGACCATCTGATACTTGGACGTTTTGCTACATGGACTTTTTGCTAATTAGACGTTTCGCGATTTTGGACGTTTTGCTACTTAGACCTTCTGATCAGGAGGGTTAATTTTTAATTATGTTTAGTTTTTATTATTTGTTGTTATAGCGGCAATAGAAATACATAATCTTTGAAAATTTCAATTATCGACCTATTTACGGTTCATCGCCGCCCGCTGACAGACAGACACATTATAGGCTGATTATGCTATGCAGTCAGAAAGTTGAACCAGTTGCCTATTCCAATGCGTTGTAGGTTCCTATGAAGAAAAATGGGCTAGAAACTCCATGGACACTCTTTTAAATCAAAAATATTGCAGCCGTTTTATTTTAAGTCAAATAATTAAATTCATGTATTCTTTGTCAACAGCTACACTGCTATCATGCTTCTTTCTGCTGCTGGTGCTGATAGTGTACTCCTTGCTGCCTGAACTTCAGAACTTGTGCGGCTTGATCCTGATGGCGTACGTCTTCAGTCTGTTCATGGCATTCTTGCTGTTGGCCGTCATTAAACTACAAAGTCCCACCATAATATCTTGTATTTTTCTGAGTAAGTGATCATTATGGAAATTCTTATAATATAATTGACTGCTTCGTTGGTGTAGCGATGGCAAGAGCTACTGCCGAGCATGAGGTCCTGGATTGATTCGATTCCCAGGCCGGGCAAAGTGAATTTCTCAGTAGCAGCCCGGAGTCTGCAGTTGTGCCCCGTTGGTGGCAAATAGGCTCGCCCCCTATTACATGGGACTTAAACATAACTGGCGAAATGTGGGTGTAGCTTCTATAGGTACACTTCTGCCTGGCGAGTGCATCTCATATCATATAAAGTTATTTGGTATAATTTCATTTCAATAACGTTCACAAGATGTAATAAACGTGAGATATACCAACTGTTGATATAATTTGTTCACATTTAAGTAACATTTATATATTCTAAAAGTTATTTCGTGTAACGTTATTGGATATAACGTTTATTTAATCGAAAATCATTAGGTCATCATTTTATTAATCATTATTATTATCGTTTAAAATATATATTGATGGTATATACCATCATTATGGTTAACACCCCGATTCAGAGCAATCCGACTCGGATAGGTTAGGTAAGAAGGCTAAGGTGGCAGCGGCATTCGAGCGCCAGATCCCCTCTTTCGTTGGTGAATTATTTGGGTTAGGTTAGGTTAGAACAGTGACCATTAACGCGCGAAGGCGAGCGAGCGAAGCGAGCGTGCCGCAGTAGCAGCCGCCGAGCACCAGATCCTTCTATTGTGGGTGAATCTTGTTAAATAAATAATTATTTAACTGAGCAAGATTATGCACACAGAGACAACTAACAATGATATTATTTTGTTAAGCTACCTACAGGCTACAACTTATCAATAAATTCATTTAGACTAAGTTATAAAGTGTATATATGCAATTTTGCTTTATGTTTTTAACTAGGCGGTCTTATCATATTAGACTACATAGGTTTTATGTCTTTTGCGTGGTATATCAAACGATTTTATATTCAACTAGCTTTAGCCCGCGGTTTCGCCCGCGTGGATGTCGGAAAATATCCGACGGGAACGTACTACCTGGATTAAAAAATAACCTATAGGTTAATCCAGGTTATAAACTCTCTGTGTGCCAAATATCATCCAAATCCGTTCATCCGTTTTTGTGCAAACCGGAACATACATTCAAACAAACATACCAAAATTCTAAAAACTATGTTTTCGGCATAAGACTCGAATATTCAATGTAAGATTTGACTTCGTTACTATTTTATTTTACTTCGTCTGCGTAGAGTATAAATTCTTTTTCCTAGATATTTATGAATTATTATAACAATTATAAATGGCTTTAGGGTGTTAATGTATGTGAGTTTCTATGTTTGTAAACGCACCCACGATACAAGAAGATTTTCTTAGTGTGGGGCAACGTTTTAAAAAAAAAAAAATTATATATATATATATATAGAGCGTTGTTCATGGCTAATTGTCCTCCACTATGTGTGATATTTGAGGAATACTGTCAAGAAATACCTACAGTAAAGGACCTGTATCTACCTAAATCCTTTACAGTATTTCTCTATAAACAATGTTTTTCACTAATTCGGAAGCGGACACTAAAACAACCAGGCTAGTTGGAGAGCTAATACGTGAGTGAGCCACATAAAATTGGCCGACGAAGAAACAGTCTTGCCGCAAATCAACTCCAGCAAATTTCAGAGTTTGTCTCTGTGACTTATTAATAGTTAACTGCAATCTTTTAAATTCAAACGGAAGGTCATTATTTGGTATCAATGGTATACGCGGCACGAAGACTGTTTCTCCTCTGGCAGATCCAGTTAGTACTTTGGCCTCAATAACATTGCATAGATGTTCCCTATATGTGTGGTCAGTCTGTAGGGTACAAATTATCGCGCTATTTGCTATGAGGGATGAGCAGTATCGCATTCTGTTCGTATCCTTTCTATCCTAATCTATATCTATATCGATTCTCCCGGAGAAGGGGAAGGGGGGGGGGTTCTCCGGGGGAGGGGCCCGTGACTAAATAATAACATCCGCACAGGTCAATCGATCAGGTTAAGCTACACTTGCCGCAGTTGGTCTGTAGATGGGTGACCATACAAAGACCCGTCCGTTGCTCGGAAAGCACGTTAAGCCGTTGGTCCCGGCTGTCATTCGTGGATCTTTGACAGTCGTTGCGGGAAGTCAGAAGCCCGAAAGTCTGACAACCATTCTTACCAAGGGGTATCATATTACCCAGTAACTGCGTTGTGGAGGTTAGATATGCAGTCGCTCTATGTAAAATACTGTAAAGTTAGAAGCAGTACACGTGCACTTATTTATTTTTACTTGAATACAAAATTCAGCGAATGAACAACTTCAATACAAAACTTCATGGCCCTTTTCAGAAACTTTTTTTTTTTTTTTTTAGGGTGTGAAATGATCAAATAATTTCTCCCGCTCTGGGCGGAGCGGTAAGGCGTGTCAGTCTCTTACTGACTAAAACCCACCCGTGTGTCTTCAATTACCTGTACGTTGCCAGGGGCCACGGTATCCCTTTCGGACTTTCCCGCGACCCCGGCAGGCATCGGTCCTAGCGGACCCCTTCTGTTGTGCCGACATCTCTTTGAGGCGCGTACCACCGTCCGCAAGCCCACGCTTACGGTGGCCGGGAATCGGCCTGCGATTCCTGACGCCCAGGGCGTCTCCTGCGGCAGCTAGGGGGCGTGTGGGCGCGACATCTGCCTCTTTCTCACGCGCTCCGTCTTCTCCTTTGCGAGCATTACTGCTTCGCAGAAGGAGCTGACGGCTTGCCACGCCCTCTCTCTCCGTACCATGGCCTGGACCAGGGCCGGACGCGAGAGATCACTGTCACCGATCACCTCCACAAGGACAAGGCGGTGCCCCGCCCAAGCCGGGCGGACCTTCACCGTATGCTCCACCATGTCCTCCGGGAGATCCACACAGTGGTGACACCTGGGCATTTCCTCCCGCCTTATGCGAAACAGGAACTTCCCGAAACAACCGTGTCTGGTGACGACCTGCGT
Source organism: Agrochola macilenta (assembly GCA_916701695.1). Classification (NCBI taxonomy): domain Eukaryota; kingdom Metazoa; phylum Arthropoda; class Insecta; order Lepidoptera; family Noctuidae; genus Agrochola; species Agrochola macilenta. Next base: position 17,308,895 of record OU753562.1, read on the forward strand.
CAGGCGGAAGGTGAGGACGCTGTGGCGCCTTCTAGTCACTTCTCAAAGAGAGGACTTATCGCCTCAAATGTGGCGAGCCCAGCAGTGGGTTGCGAATATAATAGAATAATATGCCGAAATATCAGTGATTATAACTTAAAAAATAACGAACTTTAATTACAAACAAAATTTAATCCCCCTTTTCACCCCTTTAAGGGTTGAAATTCTAACAACACTGTTGCGTTAGCTTCCAACTATAAGCCTAGATAGAAAATTTTGTGATGTTTTTTAGAAAATTAAGGACTTTTCAACTTTATCCCCTTTTTAACCCCTCGGGGGTGGATATGTCAAAAACGCTGTGACACGTATAAATTTATTTTCAATCTTCAGCCTAAACACAAAATTTGAAGATCCTAGCTTCAAAACTGACGGACTTTCATATAAACTTCCATCCCCTATTTTACCCCTTTAGGGGTGGAATTCCCAAAAATCCTTTCTTAGTGGATACTTACTCTTCACAAAGAACACACCCTCCAAGTTTCATGTCTCTAGGACCAGCGGTTTGGGCTGTGCGTTGATATATCACCCAGTCAGTCAGTCAGTCAGTCAGTTTATCATTTTATATATATAGATGTATGTTATGCTTATAAAAATTTGTTATTTTAAAATTATATCAATCGTTTATTATATTAACTGATGATTAAATCAAATAAAATTATAGATTCAGTTGTTATATCTTGTAAATATTAGAGATTTTGTAATTATACGAGTATCATATATTACATTTCCCTACCTAACCCTTCGGCGAAACAAGACTTGATTTTATGTTGTTTTAATACAATTTTGGAACTGCTGTTAATTAGTGTTGCTGAGACGATTAACTAAAATTCCCAAGTACTATGCAATTGAACTCAATTGCACAGTACTACCGTATAATTCCAACATTAATTGCACAGCATAGGTAATTATTGCTGTTTTTTTCCTAGAAACCAACTAGGGAAAATATGATTATTATAATAAAGTAATGGGCCAGAACAACTTGTGATTGGTGCAAGTTACAGGTAATGTGTATTACGTCATTTAAGCATATCGCTTATTCAGAGTAGAAAAATGCAAATCGTTATTTAACACAATGTTTTCTTAATTCCAGCGATGTTCACATATTACTTCTTCCTGGCTACTTTCTGCTGGATGAGCGTCATGTCCTACGATATTTGGTGGACCTTCAGGTAATACTTTCATCACCACTCTATGTAACCGGTTTTTGGGTGCTTGCTGAAGATTTTATGTCTTGATGTTGCTAACGCAGTACCCGTTTTCAGCTCTATTATTATCGGTTGCGGCATCGATGTACTAGTAGTAGTAATGTTCACACACTATAGTAGTGTATGTCAACGCATGATCGCCGTCGTTGCCGGAGCCACACATGTTGGTTTGCACCAGTATATAGCAATAGGAAATGGCAGGAAATTGTTTAAGAAAGTACAAAGAAAATACCTTACTGCAACTCAGGGTGTTTATTGTATGTAGTGTATTGTGTGTATGTTTTAAGAAAATATATTTATTTTATTTATTATTTATTAAAACTTCATGCACAAGTAAAAATATACCGTACAAAGGCGGACTTAATGCCTGAGGCATTTTCTACCAGTCAACCTTAGGGTGGTGCAGAGACAAAACATGGCAGGTGCAACAAAAGGGATTGATAACACGAAATTAACTATAAAATACAAGAATAAATACATACATAAATACATACATATACATAGTATAAACAGAAAAATCTTTGTCAGGAGAAATAACGATCGGTAGAGGAGAAATAACGATCAGTAGAGGAGAAAACGAATCCAGCAAATCACCGCTGGGATGTTTCAGCCAACTTCTTGCGTATATGCTCACGTACCTTCACTTTAAATGACAACCGACTGGTTGCCGTCCATATATCATTAAGTTTTTGTCTAAACGTTGCCATCTGTGCTAGTTTTAATTGCTTTTAATCAGCCTTTAACATTCCCATTACTGGGACGCAGGCCTTCTCTCTCCTCCCGCCCTCGCGCCCCTAGTCGCCGCAGGAGACGCCCCGGGCGTCAGGAGTCACGAGCCGACTTCCGGCCACCGTAGGCGCGGGCCTGCGGACGGTGAGCGATGGGCAGCTCGCCGTCCGAGTAGGACTAGGCCCGGGTCGACGGCGCGTTGTGTTCCACGCGTGCCTCAAAGAGATGTCAGCACCAACTGACGGGGTCCGTAAGGGCCAATGCCTGCCAGGGTTGCGAGTTTGTCCGAAAGGGATATCGCGGCCCCGGCACACAGGCAACGGAAGGAACACGGGTGGGTTTTAGTCAGTAAAAGTCTGACACTCCCTCTCGCTCCGCCCAGAGCGGGAGGAGTCATTTGATGATTTCCCATCCAAAAAAAAAAAAAAAAATGTGTTTATTCCACGAGCAGCGCACAAAGAATGTCATTCCATTTTTATTTTTTTGTTTTGGGATTGTCCTCTCACAGGTCAACCTATGAGGTTGTCAGTTGCTTAAACCGGATTTTCCTGAGGGTGCCTCAATAAATTAAGGCCTCCAGCCAGGGCATAAAACATTAAAACTAAGCGACGACATATTATATTAAGGGCACCCCCTGTGGGTTATGGATCGGAATTGTTATTATTATGAATATCCAAAATTACCGCAAAAGTTTTCCGCGAAACTTTACCGCCAAAAAGAATTTATACATACAAATCAAAATGATTCCATAATAATATTAACTCTACAGGAAATTACATTTCAAATCATTCAAGCGGATGTACCAAGATAAATCCATAATACCAACATAGAAACCTTAAATAAATCCAACCGAAAACCACAATTTTAAATAGATCAAAAGGAAGTAACAAAATTCGAGCGGAAAGCACACTATTTTAAATACATCAAAATAAAAACTTAACATACATAGACATAACCAAGGAAATACAAGTATTAATTCAATAAATAACATGGAAGTCAGATTAAGTACAAAACAAGCTTAAAATTAAAATCAATTAACGGTTTGGCGCCCAGTGTGTAACATCTCCCAGAGTAATTTTATTTCAAGATACCACTTCCAGCTGAATTCCAACCTCGAACGTCGTTAATCATACCGGAATATATTTTACAGAGGTTATGCGAAAGCCCGTCCTATCCATCGGCGAGCAGAGCTCTTTAAGTTCCTGATGTACTGCTTGTTCGCATTTGGTGTCCCGCTCATCATGACCATTGGCCTGTACGTGCTGAATGAGATCCAGAATGACTTGAGGCACCTGCCTTGGCTCGTCACTCCTCACATTCCGAAGTTGGGATGCTTCCTTGACGGTTGGCACAATAGTTAATAATTCGTTTATCTGTCAAAATATTGTTACAAAGTTGTTAAATATTATAAAAGTTCATAATATTCGGCCGTTTCCGGCGAACAAATGAATCAGAGTATGTGTCTAGTGATATTTAGGGGTCTACCTGTAAAGCAGAACTTTTTATGTCATCATTTTATTTTGCATAACAGCGGATAGCATAAACTTAATTTCGCAGAAAATCGTTTGGCATACATTCAAAACTCATAATTTTGTAAGTCAGAATCATCTTCAGGCATACATTTCATATCCATAATAATTATAAAGAAGAACCATCACATTGCAATCTTAAAATGTATGCCTTTGTAAATTCGTACATATAAACATTCGGCCAAACAATAATTATATTAAATAATTTTTATGTCTTTGAAATATTTGTATAGAAGATTATGCCAAGTGTGTTATTAAATGCCAAATAAATTTCGGAGCATCAAGATTCTGCCAGATAGAGGGAACCCGATATTTAGACTGGGTACCCTGTATCTGGCAGAATATTGCTGCATGCAAGGTGTATGCATGTTTATGTGAACTTTCTGCGATATGATGGTTCTTCTTTTTAATTATTAAGGATATGAAATTTATGCCTAAAGATGATTCTGACTTACAAAATTATGATTTTTGATTGTATGATAAATGAGTGTATGCCAAACGATTTTCTGTGAAATGAAGTTTATGCTATCCGCTGTTATGCAAAATAATATTATGACAAAGTTCTGCTATAAAGGGTAGATAGACCCATTTAGACTATGTTCACTTGGTTTGGCAGTCTTTTGACAAAATCGTAACATAGTTTATGAACAGAACTGGCCAATTACCTACTTTGGTATTAGACCCAGTTAATAAAAGGGTTGTGTAATTTTTTTAAATCTAATTATATTTTAAATAAACAATTATAAACGAAGAACTTGCTGCCTTATCTTCATACAATAATCGTAATAAATAATATATATAAAGGCAGCAAGTTCAAAAACATCATTAAAACAGTGACGAAGTTGTTTGATGTCCTAAGTTCTAATGGACCATGTTTGCTTCGCAGATGGTGTAAGACTGTTGTACCTATATATACCCATGGTGATCCTGATTATCTGCAACTGGATATTTTACCTGATGACCGCGTTCAATATCTGGCGTTTGAGTCGAGAGATTGCCGTGCTGGACTCGGCTGCTGCAGGCAACCCACAGACACATCGCACTCATAGGCACAGGTAAGTGCACCGATTAGGTGTACCTAAAGAAGACCCAAAACCAATCCGAGAGGAACAAACTCTTCTTGACATTGGGTTTTTTTTACTGGACTGGGAGAATTAACTAACTTATGTCACCGCATATAATAATATGCACGTCATCTAAAGCACTTTCAATGTATTATGCGTGATAAAGCAGGTCTACGAGTATACGCGATACATATATGATACAGCCTCGACTTACGTGGGTCATGACGGACACACGCATCACGCGACGGTCGTGGGTTCAAACCCAGGCAGGCACTTTACTTTGTGTGATTTATTTCATCACCACTGCTCACAAAACGGTGAAAGAAATGATCGTGAGGAAACCAGCATTTGTAAGAATACAAATTTGAAGACATAAGTCATCCACCAACCCGTTCTGGGCCCACGTGGTGCATTATGACCCACTCCCACTCACAGAGGTCGAGGCCCGTTTCACTAGCACACCAGCGTTTTCCCAGCAGTGGGAAAGTTAATATATTATGCTGATTATGCTTATGCATCTAAATTTTTCACATTAATATCTATTCTGACAGGTTCATGGTTTACCTAAAGCTGTCGGTAGTGATGGGCCTGAACTGGTTGCTGGAAATAGTGAGCACCCTGTACCCTGGCTTCAAGATATGGTGGTTATCCGACATCTACGACATTCTCATAGGACTGGCAATTTTCCTCATATTCGTTTGCAAGAAAAAAGTACTAAGGATGCTATGTAAACGGTAAGTGGAATATCTTAGATATTTTCTTCCCTTTGCTCACCGGAGCGCTGCATTACGGTGATCAGCCTCCTGTCCTTATCCTAATATAAGGCACCGCATTTATCTTAAGTTCGTTTGTTCCATACATCTCTATTAGTCGTCATCTCGTAGTCAACCCCTGTTTAGCCAAATCATCTTTCTTTCAACCCATCTATCGTTTCTTTTTACACTCATCCCCACTTTTCCTTTAAAGGTCTGTCCGATACGAGTATTAAAATTGTATTTTCGGTTCTTACAGCTACGTGGGAAGGAAGACTATGCGCTGGTATCCAACATCGAAGAGTTACTCCAGCAGCATGTCAGACTCCAATCAAGAATCCGCGACTCTGCAATCGAAGGTGTCGTCCCAACCAAATGGACTGAATGGATTCGTAATTGTTTCTAAAAATTAAAAGGATTAACAACACAAGTTTATGAAAAAATCGCAAGACTGCCATTCAGTGATCACTGATCAGTTTGAATAGGTACTATTAAGCCAGGAATACAAAACCTCAATATCTTGCACAACGGTATGTAAGACAATTGAATTCGTTGTGACATAGGTACACCAATCAGAAGTGGTTATGACGTTATGGCATACAAGCGACTTGCATAGTATTTTGCAAATTACTGGCATTGCATTCCTGAATGTTTAGTCAATACTAAAAGATAGTAAGTAGATAGATAAGTAGGACTGATAGATTTAGAATACGTTTTATTGCATACTGGAGAGTAAAATTCATCATTTTCAGCCGAAAGGCGTTCACCGCTGGACATAGGCCTCCCCCAAGCACCGCCACTTCGATAGATTCTGTGCTTCCTACATCCAGCGGATTCCTGCGGCATCCACTAAGTTATCGGTTCACCTTGTGGCCTTCTAACGCTCTTCTTCTGATACGCGTGAAAGTAATTAATACAATATAATAATTTAAAAAAAACTACTGGAGAACGAATATCAAATTTTCTGGATCCGTTTGATGTTCTACCAAAGTATGTAGTGACCTAATATTTACAATTTGTTGCGACGTTATTTTACTAATAATATTATTTTTAGCCATTTGAATTACCAGATTTTAAGTTAGGAATACATATGCCAGTAACTTTCACAAACGCAAGTAACTTGCATGTCATTGTGATATACCCATGTTATTGATGGATTATGTGTAAATAATAGGATTGCAGAGAGAAAAGATTTAATGGGAGTTTTAACACACATGCCAAGATGATCGACGGACAGAGATGAACAAAGAACCCAATGATGTGTTGCATTTGACATACACTTTTGACAGGTGACAGCGCCAATATTGACGTGTATAAATTTATCAATAGTAACAAAAGAAGTTGTTGACATCGGCTTTGCTTGCCATAACAAAAAAAAAGAATAGAATAGAACAAAAAGAAGTTGTTATGGCACATTGGCATGCAAGCTTCTTGCATAGGTACTTCTGTGCAAGTTAATGGCAAGTATATTCCTGGGTTAAGATATAAACCTCATACTATTTATTAGTTTTATGATAGTTATAAAACCGATATATCGTATTTCGAAGTTCTAATAATTTTAAGAAATAAAACCTGTTCAGCAATCCAATAGGAATAATGTAAGGAAAGATGAAGCTAATGGCAAATGACACTTCGTTTAGAGAGATAATTATATTTAAGTGACAGGGGTTATATATACCAAGAAATTTTTATAATCATAATCAATTGTTTGCAATAGGTCTTAGGTATAAATAGTGCTATTCACGAAGAAGAATCCCACCCCGCCCGACTGCGTCATCCTCTTCGCAGGATACTCCCATCCCACCTAATTCTGGCCCTAAGAAGGTCTCTCCGCCACCACCCGTGTTCATACAGGACAAGGGAAAGTGGACGGACGTCTCTAAATGGTGTTGCGACCAAAAAATCGCATACACCAATGCTAGAAACACCCAACTGGGTATTAAAGTAAACGTCCCTACGTCCCGCGATTATAGGGACCTCACTAGTCTTCTGAGACAGAGAAAGGTGGCATTCCACACATTCTCTCTCCCAGAGGTAAAACAAACCCGCGTGGTCATCAAAAGGATGCCGCGCGAAATACTAGCCGCCGATATTTTAGCCGACCTTCAGTCGCAAAATATCCCCGTAGACGAAGTCCACCGTATGCACCGCGCTAGAGGCGGAGAGCTATACGATATGGTTCTTGTCATTTGTCCCCCAGTCCAGGGTTATCACCCTATATTTAAAGTAAAGTCTATCTGCCACCTCACGGGTCTCGAGATCGTGAAACACAGAAAGAATGGCAAAGTAGGGCAATGTCACAATTGCCAACTCTACGGTCACTCGCAAAAGTTTTTCCACGCGACACCCAGGTGCGTAAAGTGCCTGGGCGCGCATGGCACTATTGAGTGCACGCGACCTAAAGATCGTTCGCTTTGCCTCACGCCACCTAGCTGCGTGCTATGTGGGCAAGAGGGCCACCCTGCCAACTACCGTGGCTGTCCCAAAGCTCCCAAGTCGTCGTCCCCAAAATTGACCAAGCCAAAATCAATAGAGGGAAACTTCCTCTAACTATAGAGTCCCATCCTCTCAACTTCCTGAGAGATTAAGCCCTCAGAGGCCCAGTCCGTGGAGTCACCTCCACCACCAGCAGGCTTTCCCAACCCTGGCCACCTCCCAACCCCCACCCCCTACTATCCTCCCCCTTATGGACCCCCGTAATCGCGCCCCCGCGCCCTTAGTCAAACCCGCACCTGCTCATACAGCATCGCGCCCCCAACCCACGAACACTCACGTAGCTCCCCCTAGCATGCCTCAAAACATGCCTCAAAATGTCTTTTCCTCCGCGATGACATTCCTCTCCCCTCCCGCTTTCCAGATGGCCAACCAAATCGCGGCCGCCCAAGATGCCGGTGATCTCATAAAGATCCAAGCAATTTATAACGCGTACCCTGACATTACGCGTGCCCTAACATCCCACGCCACCCATAGAACCCACAATGTCTAACACCATCTTAGCTAGGTTCAAACCCCGATCCCTCATGTTAGGCATCTTCAATGCAAACGGCATAGATGGTCAACGCGATGAGATCACGGAATTCCTCCGCGATCATCACATAGACGTCTTCCTCTTACCTAAGTTTCGTGCCCCAGCCCGATATCCGCGAAATCCTATCATACCACTATACCCACCCCGGCGCAGAACGGTTCTAGGTGCTAACTCACCGATTTCACGCCTATGTAAAAATGTTAACAGTTGCAGTGATCTTATACATCATGACAGCATAGGAAAATTTTATAAAATAATTATTGAACACTATTCTCACAATCCATGATGTCGCTACTTAGTTCTAATGTTAAGTTTAATTTAATTTAATTTTAATTTTAATTTTCAGATTCTATGTATTTTAATTGAATTTTGAAAGTATTATTATTAATTTAATTGATTATTGTTATTATCTGTTTTTTTATTTTGTTTAAATTTAGAATCCATGTTATGTTATTCTTATTGCTATAATCACCAAAAATTATTGAATGACATTAATTTTAAATTATCCTTTTGGCTTTGTAAATATTATGTAAAACCATAAATGGTGCATGTTGTGTTAGCCTGTAAGTAATTGTTGCACTTATAAACGTATTATTAAGGAATTTATTTTAAATGTAGTGTGTCGGTATGTAAAGTTTTTTTCAGGTATTTTTTTTATATTTTTAATTGATAGATTTAGTTATTTTAAGCAACTAATTTAAATATTTTGTCATTCCAAGCTGTAGTTATTTTTTTATATATTTTTAAGTTTTGCTCATGCTGACGTCATAACGTAGTTGCGTAGGCTGAATAGCATATGATCTTTGCCACTTATAACACAATAATAAAAATCATAAATTTGACGTTTTTTGCTTGACATCAGAAACTTCAAGCATGACAGTAGGGAGGAGGCATATTTATCGTAACAGATATTAAAAAATAACAAATAACGTTCCTAATAATAAAACTTATCTGTTACTGAAAATACTGGTAGCAATCCACCCACAGACAGTTACCACGGCTGTGTTTTATAATATTTTACTTTACGGCAACCAAAAAAAATTGTGATCGTATCCGAATGTCTTTATTATCTTTGGTTTGACGGAATTAATCGCAAAATATTCCAGGTATTTACGATATTTTTGTTTAACCAATAAAGATGTTATTCAATTATATTGAGAGTAATTTGCTTGGTTTGTTTGTTATTTTTTTCATAAAAATACTTTTTTACTTACTTTACTTTAATTGTATATTTATTATCCTCATGGAAATTTTTGATGCAACCAAAAAATTCAGTGATCGTGAATCACCTTTATTTGACGGGATTGATCTCAAAAAGTTCTATGCATGTAAGACTTTAATTTAATAGAAATAAAGATGATACTCAATTGAAAGTAATTTGGCTGGTTAGTTTGTTGTTTTTTTTTTAAATTTTGAACCTTTGAAATTTAGGAATTTAATTGCTTTCACTGCTTTCTAACGGAAGAGAACTGGTGAATTGTAATTTATTTTTTTTCCAAAACATTTCTGTGTTTATGGTGTATTCATCATACAAGCTGCCTAGCCTTTTACAATTATGTTGGGGTCGGTTTCCAGAGTAACCGAATGACTAAAAATTTTTTTATATAAACGTAATTCTATAATTTCACAATACCCCGTCATTCCTAGTCAAAACTTCAGATTCGATTTTCGCCTTTAAACGAAATAAACTAAGGAAGATTTAAATACGTATTTATCGTCCATACAAAAATAACAGGCACTTAGTTCAAAACCGATGTTTGGATCTGTTATTTTTCTGTAACAGTAACAGTGATAACAGATACCTGTTACAACCCATCTCTACATGACACTTGACAGTTAGTTGATGGACACATGAAATTAGAGGTGGGAATGAGCGACATAATTGAAATTTTTCGTATAACTCTAAGATCAATATGAAATTAGTAACACGATTACTTTGAATCGATTATACATAGTTACTAATTTTTTATTACTAATCTGTCCTTACTTGTCGTTGAACATCCGAGTTCATTAGTCTTGTTGAATGAAGACGGATAGTAGGTATTGCAGCATGTCGCTGCCAAGCCAACCTTTTTATTTGCCAAGAAGGCTTAACATGTTTTTCTCTTAAAATGTGGTTACGCTTGATACGTTTTTGAATATTTTTTTTATCAAAAATTTAATATAGCGTTATATCATACATATCGCTATAGAATGATGATATAACGCTATATTAAATTTAAAAAAATCACTGGGAATCGAACCCAGGATAGTGAAGAACGAATAATGAAACACAGAAAGATTTGAAGTCACACGGTATAATTAAATTGGTTTGATAATAAAAAAAACAAAATTATAACTCAGATGTAAAAAAAAATATTATTTTGGTGGTTGTCGTAGATGTTTAAGAATAAAAAAGGTATTCTATAGAACGCAAGGTTCTTCGGGTAAGGTATTTTACTAGAACTTTCGCTGGGCGAGGGGTTCTAGCACTGGCCAGCACGCGTAGCATGAGCACAGTTTTGTCGACGGAAGAGTAGACAAAAGTGACGTTCCGTGTAGACAGTACGACGGCACCAAAGTAGAAAGAGTCAACTGCATTTTTTACGAAATTCACTCTTTGACATAATTCGAGTCAGAATTCTTTGTTTTGTCATAGGACTTTTTTTCTGTTTGATTCTCTATTTTTACTGATAAGTCACGTATATAAAGACATCTATTATTATCATAGCGGGCGATCTCAACGCCAAACATCCCTCCTGGAATAGTACCAGAACCTCCACCAGAGGGCAACACCTGTTTGTTTGTTCTCTCTACCTCTATGATCTTTGACGTCATCGCTCCGATGACCCCAACTCACTACCCTCATAATCCTAACCATACCCCCGATGTCCTAGACTTGGCGCTCCTTAAGAACGTCAATCTACGTTTAGACTCAATAGAGACGGTACACGAGCTTAACTCTGATCACCGTCCCATAGTCATAAGACTGGCCCCGCGCATAGGTCTCTCCGACCCCAATCAACCTCCCGTCACTTAAAAGGTAACGGACTGGAAGAAAGTAAGCACCCAGCTGAAATCCAACACGTCCCCCCAATTAGATAATATCCCCGATCAGTTTGACTCTATCTCGGACACGATGGCCGCGATCGACTCATTCACGGATCACATACAATCTGTCGTGAACGAATGTTCAAGGGAAGTCACAGTGACGGATGACCGTCGCTGGAAACTACCTGACGATGTACGTAATCTGTTGACTGAGAAGAACGCGTCTATCCGTGCATACAGTAACTTTCCCTGCGACGCGAACAAAGCCCATACTTACAGAGAACTGTAAGGAAACGTGTAGCGGAGCTGCGTAACGTGGGCTGGGATAAGATGCTAAGCGAGTTAGAGCCTACCCACCTAGCCTTCTGGGAACTTCAGAGGAAACTCAAGTCCCCGCAAGTCACTTCCATGCCCCCATTAGTACGTCCTGATAAGACCATTGCATTCGACGACGTCGACAAGGCCGAGTGCCTAGCCGACAGTCTAGAAGCTCAGTGCTCACCCAGCTCCCTACCAGTAGACCAAGCTCACCTCGCAGAGGTAGACGTGGAAGTCGAACGTAGAGCCTCTCTGCCTCCCGTAGAAGATACTGAGAATCCTCTGCCTCCCGTCACTCCAGACGAAGTGCACGATATCATCAAGGGTCTTAAAGCTCGTAAAGCCCCCGGTTCAGATGGACTCACCAACAGAGTGGTCCAGCTTTTCCCTGCCCACTTGATAATGCTATTGGCCACCATCTTCAATGGTGCCCTAAGTAAAGAAACAGCCTATCTAAAACCAAATAAAAAAATAAGAAAAATGGGAATTGATTCACTGTGTACTTGCGGGTTGCACACTGAACCTCAATCCATTGTGCACAAGTACACAATGGATTGAGGGTGGGTACAGTGAAACAGCTAACTAGTTACGCAACACATTTTTGTAAGCGATTACGACTAATCTGTTTCATTTTGACAGTTCAACAACATTAATTGCGTTATTTACGTTGTTGAGCAGATTTTTTTTTCAAACTTATGAAGCAATGGACTAGCAAAACGATTCAGATTCTGATTGATCGTGTATTACGCAAAAAGGCATCATGTTTAAAAAAAAAAAAAACTAAGTTTACTCTTTTCTTGTATTTATTGTAATCAAAATTTAATCAGTCTCAATTTACCGTTATAGTGGCATCAAATATTTTTAATAAAGGACTGGCTCTTGATAACGACAAACAAACAAAATATGGCTAGGTATTCTAGCTCTAAAATAGTTAAATTTAGTTTTTGCTTTAATTATCATATTACATAATCTGACCAGGATTGCGCCTGGACTTTAAAAGAGACTGTGACCTCTGTGTTTGCTCCAATGTTTCATCTGAGAAAACTATTCTCAACCAGTCAAACAGTTGGATACGAAGCGCCGAACTCGTCTAGATTTTTTTTAAATAACATGGCTTTAAATAACATCACGCCTGTATTCCCCGAAGGGTTAGGCAGAGGAGTACCTATAGTATACCCACACTTCGCCAGTTATGTTTAAGTCCCATGTAATAGGGGGCGAGCCTATTGCCATCCACAGGTGAAAATCCAGACTGGGAGTGGCCTGCTACTGAGAAATTCCAGATGGTAAAACCCAATAACATTTTGCCCGATCTGGGAATAGAAACCAGGACCTCATGCTCATGCGCAGCAGTAGTGCTTGTGATCACTAGATCAACAAGGTGGTTTAAATATTATTAACGTATAAAGGTGTTTGTAAGGGGTTTGTTGTTTTATTTCATACAGAAATAAAATCACTGAATTTATCATTAACAATGGTGGTTTTTGTAATTCAAATGTATGTCAGTGGGTACATATTTGAACGTCGAAAATTAAAATACCTACGGGTAAAATGTCAATGTTCAAAACATCGAAAACTTAAATATCGAACGACCATATAACTGAAAATTACCTACGTCCAATATATCTAAAATCTATTTATCTACAAAAGTGACATCGAAATACCTAAATATCGAAAGTACAGAGTATCGAATGTCCTAAATATCGAAGTACAGAGTATCGAATGTCCTAAATATCGATATTTATTTATTATGTATGTCACGGTTCTCTATTGTGTTCCCTAACTGTTTTATTCATAATCTAAAGTGCCATAATTTTTTTTCTCCTAATCATCATTTGTCCGAATGATAACTTGCCCGAACTTAATGTCACATAATATCACATGCCATAAAATTGAAATCGTTAAATACAATATGCCCTAAATTTGTTTGTCATAAATATTACAATCAATAATATACAAAAGACATAAAACGGTTTACAATAAGAGTTTAAAGTTCTAAATTCAAATTATTGAATGTTTATATATTAATAGTATTTTTTAAACAAATTTTTAAAAGTTCATTAAACAATATTAACATTAGTATTTTTTATTTCCCTGTGGGCATGCACACATGCATACACCATGCATGCAGCAAGCATGCAGCATGCAACGGGCAAGCAAGCATGCAAGCGAGCATGCAAGCAAGCGTGCAGCATGCAAGCGAGCATGCAACATGCAGCAGGCATGGTTTTGTCACGGCTCCGGCGCTGCAGGGCTCCGGCGGTCCCACGCGAGCTTATCGTCGCAGATGGTTTATCGCTCACCGCCACAGCTTCGTCTTGCTGGCCGGCTCCGCCGCCGCCGGCCAGCCCCAGCCGCGGCGGCGAGCGTTACAACCACCTGCTCCTCAACTCGCGGGCCGCCTAGCCCCTCCGCGCCTACGCGATTTTCAATTACACTCTAGGGGTAGGGCAGACAAGACTGCGTGGAGTCGGATTTACAGTGATTCGTTTCTGTCACTAAAACCAATTTTTTTTAGGACTAAGTTTTTTATTATAAATTAACATTCGGATACACATTTTATACATCACATTATATAATACAATACTTAGGACATATGACTTTATGTCATGCAAAATTAGGAGATACAATTATTATAGTACTCGATATTAGGAAAGAATAGTTTTAGAAGTAAAATTATTTATGTAAAACAAAATTTCGAATGTTTGAACATTATGGTTACTTACTGAAGTTTATATATAGCAAACGTGTTATGGATAATGATTTTCGGAAAAACAATTTTAGGAGAAGAAAGGGAGTACCGTATGTCACAAGGTAATTTGATATTCGGATATTGCGAAAACCCGAATAATTAGAAAATGGTGAAATAATATCTGCGAGCAACTTGGACGTAGCGTTCGCCGGCCGCTGCCGCGGCACCGCTCGCTACGCTCGCGCGGCTCGCGCGCGGTTGGTCACAGTTCTAACCTAACCTAACCTATTTCACCCAGTTCAAAATGATGAATGAAGTATCATATGTCATTGGTACTATTTTACCGAAATATAATTCGCCGATTTACGTAATAACTTTTTGCTATTGGCCGAAGCCTCTTTTGAACTTTTTTCATTTGCCAAATGATTTACGAGTATTTGCCATATTTTCACCACACCGAAACAACATTTTACGGAATATTATTTTGTTACAAATAGGTATAGGTATAGCCGGTTACTTGGTAGCATTTTCAATATTAAATTAAAATAGTATCATAAAAAGTCAACCGTATGCTATGTGTGCTACAAAATTTTGTGACAGAAACAAATCGCTGCAAAACCGACTTCACGCAGTCTTGTCTGCCCTACCCCTAGAGTGTAATTTAAGCCCGCGTAGGCGCGGAGGGGTGGAGCGGCCCGCGAGCTGAGGAACAGGTGGTTTGAAGGCCCGCCGCCGCGGCTGAGGCTGGCTGGCAAAGCCGGTCAGCAAACCGAAGCTGTGGTGGTGAGCGTTAAAACCATCTGCGATGATAAGGTCGCGTGGAGCCGCCCAAACCCCGTAGCGCCGCACTGTGGGAAAGCCCCATACAAAGCCGTCTCGAAACCGTTTCACGTGAAAGTCGTTGTAATGGAATAAAAATTATAAATTAATATAGTCTAATAAATAAGCTTTCTATTCGCAATTTTTTTTGTTTTTTTTTAGTTAATCATAATGTATATAAATAGGCATCAAAGCTTAATCATGTTCAATAACGTAATTTAAACGCAATACGTTACTACAATTCAACGCCACATTACTCCAAAGTTTTTCATATAAATGTACAAGTATTTTACAGTTTTGGAATGCTTATAATGTCTTCCTAACGTAATTAATATTACATAAATTGGTTTAATAAAATAAAATTAACCAATATAGTTTAAGATGGTATAGTTTTAGTGTAATTTTTTTTTTTACGAGAGTTTTACCCTTTACAGCTGCTTGCCGCTGTCGAGATATTTGTTGAATTAAGATCTTAATACATTAGTAGATGCAAGGAGAAAATAAAAATTTGCGCATGTTTGCGCTTTTTCTGACACGGGATCAAAACATATCGCGAGATAAAATTATATATTTTTTTAAATTTCGTTTTAGTTCTCATAATATTATTTTTTATCTATTAAGGTCAAATTGATAAAAAGTTAATTACAGTGATGAGTATTATTAATAGTTTTTTGTGGTTTTGATACAGTTTTGACCACCTTACTTGATAAAATATGGCCAATTATGTATTAGGGTCGAATTAAAAACGCGTTGGTTTTGGGAAGAGTGCAAATGATTAGTTTCTTATCTTTTTCCACATAGCACTATTTCATTGGCCTATAAAAGGAAGGCGAACCCTGAAACATTCACAGTTGTTAGTCAGGTATTCAGTTTCCCTAAAAATGATTTGAAAAATGGATGAATTTGATTGTAGCAAACGAGAGTTGTGTAATTTGTTGATAAATGGGCATATTGTAGAAAACTACTTACAAGAAAAATTCAATTTGTCACCAGAGGATATGTCTACTGTGGTCTCCTACATTCAAAGAAACTTGGTATCTAAACGTAACGAACGCTGGAGAAATGCATTTCGAAGAAAATAATGATTTGAAAATAAGAACGTCAACTGGTTAGACGGTCAATTTCGTGTTCCACTAGAAACTTGCTCATCTGTAAGATATTGTCATATTGTTAGAATTTGCCAAAGAAACTCCTGAAATAACCACGTCTGTTGTGGCTGATATAAACAATCAAAATCAAAATCTGTCTCCTTCCCTGATAAATAAGAATGTTATTTTAATTTTTTAATTAACATTTTCAATTAAACTCATAAAATTATGCGTACGGCAATAGAACAACAAATCGATCATTTGTTGGGAGCCATCTAGTGGATTTTGATTGAAAATTTTAGCATGTGACAAGTGCATATGAAATAAGGTAAAAAGATTCGGCTAAACGGTGTGTTTACGCGCATTCATTCATATAGATGGCGCTTATGAAAATTACATACTAATGCTTGATAATACTTATTTAGAACTCTTCGCATTTTATAAAGGTTTTCTAATAATGTTGTACCATGAACAACATATGAAAAATCTGTTGGCTTGCCCTAATTTTGACGCCATGGCACGCCGCTGGTGTATACATATTGATGCTCGTGACTGTACATCGCTGATTTTGTTTTCTCGTTGGGTACTATGTATATTCCGTTTTATGTAAGTTAAAAACATACAAAATATGTTTATTTTGTATGTTTTTCTTACAAAATGCATGTATTTTTTTAAGTTTAATTTTATAATTAATTAACAAACAGAATTTTCAAAATCAAAATTATTTACATTAAACTTTATACATCCAAGTATATGTGTGCAAAATTACAGCTCATTTATATACGGAGTTTTGAGACGAAACATACGCGATTTTCCCACTGTGCGCCGGAGCCGTGACAGAAACAAAATTTGTTCGATATTTTAACGATTAGGTATTTTTAACGTAAATATAATGAACTTAGGTGTATTAAGTGTTGACATTTTGAACTTAGGTATAATGACTATCGACATTTTTAATCAGTCGATATTTTAATCATTCGGCATTTTTTAATCTTAGACATTGCTTAGGTATAACAATTTTTGATATTTCGATACAATCGTTATTATTTTAAATTTTCGATGTTTTGAACAGTGATATTGTACCCGTAGGTATTTTAATTTTCGACGTTCAAATATGTACCCACGTCAGTAGATAGCAACTACAAAATAAATGATGCTATCTACTGACGTACGCGGTGCGGTTGACCATACCATTCATTGTAGGTCATTAATTTGAATTAACACAATCAACAGCGCAATATCACTACAAACAAAATCCACATTTTTACTCCCGACTTAAATATAAAGAGGAAATTAGATATGTAATTCAAACTCAAAGCATTTATTTCAATTCTACCATTTACAGGCGCTTTTGAAACGTTAAGAGGCCGTGCACGAAATCGACTGATTTTGATCAATTTTGTTAATTCGTTGTGGGAAAGGGAAACAGAATTTAAACAAAATTATTTGTCATTTGAAAAGTCGAGTTCTTTGCATGTGGCTGAAAGGGGTTTTTCAAATAAATTAAGTATTCATGGAAAATCAATAATATTCGCAACAAGTTTTCCAAAAAAATGACGCGAGACTAACGTTTGATCGTTTTGTTACAAGAAACTATTTTTGATTTAAAAATAAAAAAATATCATCAACATGATTATATGGTCTACTTGCATGTGGCTGAACCACTTTTCCATACAAAATATAGCAGTTTTTTTTTTTTTTAATAACGTAATCTTCTGAAAACTTCAAGACAAATAAGTATTTTTTTCTAATACTTAGAAACACTTTAAGGAAATTTTAAAAATTCCATAATAATTTTAAGATAACCGTTTAATAGAATCTAAATTTTATGTTATAAATAAACAATTACTTAATTTCCTAAATAAATGGCAAAGTGAACTATATTCACGCCGCAGAAAACCCATCCCGTCAGTAGGGACCGGGCTTTCCCAGCGTGAGGACGTATAATTTTGCGTAGCAGGCGCGCACGTGTTCTATGTAAACATATTCCAGAAATTGTACGCCGACTACCATATTTTGACCCGCATTTTATTTTAAGTACTTTGCTGGTTTTTGAAGAACATTAAAATTTTGCATGCCTGGCAATAAATAAAATACTGGTGTGCGTATGTTCGTAATTCTTCTTATCCTAAACGGCTTGACTGATTTAATATCACTTGGATGGTTCTTAGCTATAGTTGCATCGGGTTACACGACATTGGTCAAGTCTGATTTTTGTCAAATCGGCAATTCGTCAAATTTGATATTGGTCAAAGCTGTAGTTCGTCAAATCGTCTGTTTGTCCAATTACGTAATTTGCCAAATACGCTATTGGTCAAGTTATTTAAGTACAATCAACTGTATATATGAAAGTACCTCATGATATTTTTTTATTAACTCATGTATTAAATTCATATTTATTTACATAGAATTCAAACCCAACACAACTGTTATACACAGTCAGTCATCGACGGACTACTATACGAGACGCACGCGTGGACGCTAAGCAAACTTATACGAATACCCCCAGCTTTAATAAAAATGTCTAAGTGCGATATTTGTAAAAAAAATATAACAAAAACTTCACCGGGGTTAGAGTGCAGTAAGTGCGAGCGGATAGTACACCTGAATCCAAAATGCACGGGATTAACAAACAAACAGATCGCCGCATTAAAAGCTGCACCCAGTCTGGAGTGGACATGCCACGAATGCCACCAGGAATCCCCGAGACGTAACTCATCCATCGTAACACCTGAAGATGACGATGAAGAGGAGGATACGCCCGTCCAAATAAATGCAAAAACTTTGTTGAGCAATATCACTAAAGAGGTTGAAAAAGCCATTAAAAATGAGATGGCACAACTAAGCGATTCCTTGCAGTTCCATAGTGACAAACTTGATGAAGCAATGGAGTCCATGGAAGCTTTTAAGCAGACTATAAAGGCTCTCGAGCGTAAGAATGCGGAACTTATTAATAAAAATAATAACATGGAAACCCGTGTAGGTGCCTTAGAACAACGGCTGCATGAAATTGAACAAGAGAAGCTTGCAAAATACGTGGAAATCGCAAATGTGCCAACTCAAAACAATGAAGATGTCAGACTTCTAGTGGATAAAATTGCACTTAAATTGAACCAGTCGAAAGAAGAGATCAAAAGTGCACGAAGACTCCATGGATGGAAAGAACAGCCGGCCAACATACTAGTGGAGCTCAAAGACGAAGAAGTCCAAGAAAACTGGATTACTGCCGCCAAAAGTGTAAAGCCAACGGTTTCCGATGTACTTCCTAGCGAAGAAAATAACAAATCTTTCGTATATTTGAGAGAAGCCATGACTAAACATCACAAGCAACTATTCTGGAATGCCAAGCAGGAGCTGAAAGTCAATCACAACTTCAAGTACGTATGGTTCAAAAGAGGACTGGTCAAAGCTTGAAAGGAAGACGGTGAGAAAGTGTGTATCCTACGCACCATGAATGATATACGCGGATTAACTATCAACAAGAAGTAAGACGACACAATATCGCAAGTAAATATAACTGAAATCATTATACGAAGGTCATAAATATACTATAAAAATGGCGAATTCCTTTAATGATATTAATGAGATGAATGACTGTATAAATGTAAATGATTTCATAAATTGTACCCCTAACAATCAAATTAACCTATTGTGCATGCACATATTCGCTCAATAATCAAAAACTTCTCCGCATTAGAACAAATGATTCTTATCTCAAAAAAATGTATTGATGTCATTATTCTAACTGAAAGTAATATATCAGAAAACTTAAGTGTTCTGTATCAAATAACCGGGTACCGAATGTACACAGCCTTACGAAAGTCTCGAAGGGGTGGTGGCATTATAGTATATGTGAATAATAAACATAAATGTAACATAATTAATATAAAAACTATACATTTTGAAAGTGTATTCTGCACAGTCACCACGCATTCGAACTATACTGCGAACCTGTGTGCGGTATACCGACCACCAAGTTCTAGTAAAATTCTATTTATTGACGAACTACAAACTACGCTGCAACAATTCACTAAAAACACAGAACTATACTTGTTGGGAGACACTAACATAGATTTAAAAACGGATAAACCTGTAAGGCATAAATACAATAACATGTTATATAGCATGGGCCTTTTGTGCGGGATCACTGAACACACTAGAATAGCAACATGTAACGAAAAAATAAGTAAATCTTGTATTGATCATATTTATGCGCGATCCCGTACACAAGACCTATTTACGGCGACACTCGGTACCACACTGGCTGACCATCGCGCTGTGATGCTCGCATGTTCTAGCGTGCGAATACAGGATGTCCCTAAATACAAGACCTGCATAAATAACCAGCAACTCATTAAATCTTTCGATGAAATCCAGTGGGAAAAATCACAGGATATAAAATGCCCAATAACCCTGTATAACTTCATGCATACCCAGTTCAAAGAATGTTATAAAAAATCTGAATATAAAACCAAAGTTAGAAGCAGATCATCACGTAGTAAAAACGAATGGATGAATAAAAAAATAATCAACGCCTGTGAACATCGGGACAATTTATTCATGAAATGGATAAAAGACTCTAATAACGTAATCTTAAAACAAAAATATAATAAATCAAGAAACTATGCAAATATTATAATACGCAAAACTAAAAACAATAATATAAAATCCGAAATTTTATCAAATAAAAACAATATTAGACAGCTGTGGCAAATTCTTAATCGAATAACAGGTAGAATAAAAAAATCCATTGATGATGCTATTCAGAATTCATTTAATAAAACTAATTTATCTTCTAAGGATATTGCTAATAATTTTGCACTCACTTTTGATAAAGGCGTGAAACAAATTATTCCTAAATGCTCAAAACCACTGTTAAATAAAACAGAGTACGTAACTCCAGCTAACGTTACTATGCGTATTAAGCCTGCAGAGCCTGACTCAGTTAAAAAAATCATTATGTCTTTGAATAATAATAAAGCCCCAGGAATAGATGGAATTAGAGCCATAGATATCAAAATATTGTGTACGACAATCACCTCAGTGATTTGTAACTTAATTAATTTATGCATAAAAACATGCAAGTACCCATCTACACTTAAAACAGGGATTGTCAGACCAATTCATAAAAAAGGAAGCAGGCTGGAGTACAACAACTACAGACCTATTACTATATTGCCTACAATTGATAAAATAATAGAAAAATTCATTTGTAAACAAATACACGAATTTTATGAAAAACATAAAATACTAACAGACAAACAATATGGCTTCCAACCAAAAAAGAATACCACACAGCTGCTATCAACATTCACAGATAGTATTCATAAACACCTAGATGAAAAAAAGCACATTCTAGTTGTATTTATAGACTACAGCAAGGCATTCGATACACTCAGACATGAACGGTTACTAGAGTGTCTTCAGGACAGCGGAATTAGAGGCAAACTACTTGATTGGTGCGGAAACTATCTTGATGACAGAAAATACATGGTCAGAGTCAGTGACGCGACTAGTGAGCCAGTCATCGTAACGGAAGGAACGGCGCAAGGTTCGGTCCTTGGGCCCCTGCACTATCTAACTTATGTTAATAGCCTAGTTAATGTGATAAAAGTGTGCGAGATTTATCAATTCGCCGATGACACCTGCCTTATAGCCGCTGGACAGAGTGTTAGTGATGCCCAAAAGCAACTACAAGAGGACTTTGATTTGCTAACGAAATGGTCCCATGACTCTGGCTTAGTATTAAACGCTAGTAAGACCAAATTAATGTACATCAGTTCGAGCCAAAATAGAAGCTCTGCCTTGCCTAAACTAATAGCACACTGCCATGAGTATTTGCATGACAACTGCAGTAATAAAGTAGCCAAGCCTTGCAGCTGTGTCTCCATAGATCTCGTGGAGACCCAAAAATATCTAGGACTTACCATTGATAGCCGACTTAATTGGAAGGAGCACATAAATGGGGTGTGTGATAAACTGAGATGTATGTTAGCAAAATTCTCTATTATAAGATGCAAAATTCCATATCAAACACTGTTAACACTATACAAAGCCTTGGCCGAATCAACGATATCCTATGGCCTGTCGAGCTATGGTAGGACATATAAGATTCACCTAGATCAAATTTACGCACTTCAACTACGTATATTAAAAGCAATTGTCCCGCATAACATTAAGAAGAAGTACAAAAATGACTACGGTAAATTATTTGAATTCTGTAAAATAATACAAATACATGAAAAAACTAAATTTACACTATTAAAAGAAGATTTTTTTAATGAAAATCTTAAGAAAACAAAAATCATAAATAATAATGAAATTAATACCCGTAGTGTCATGTGTATCAATGCTAAGAGTTGTTGCTTCCTAAGTATAATAATTTACACGGCAAGAGATCGTTAAAGTATATAATACCTTACCTTATTAATCAACTACCTTTAACATTGAGGGACAAAATAACTTCTAAAAACATAAAGTACAAATTAAAAGAACATTTCCTACAAAATATAAATAACTAATGTATTAAATGAGAATGAAAATAAATGTCATAAATGGTTATAAATGAATTTAGTTAAATAGTAAATAAACATAACATCCACCAATACCATTGGCAAAATTAACTATTACTAATAATAATATACTTTTAGGAACAACCTGTATCAATCTAAATCACATTCCTCGACCACTTTTTGTTTTAAGACGGTCAGATTGGTCATCGATGTTCGCTCGTAAGTAATAGATAAATATTTCGCATATTACCCTCGTTGTTGTTTTTGTTACTGTATCATTTTATAATTATGAAAATATGTTTGTTTTGATTGTCTAAATTATGTGGTCGATGATTTTGGTGCACGGTAAAACTCTAATGAGTTTATGTTAGCACCAACTTATTATGTATAAAGATGTAAGTAAGTACTGAATGAATGACTAATAAAAAAAAAAAAAAAAAAAAAAAACCAACTTTAACACATCTAATTTTCGACTCAATAATTTTTCTGTTTTGGTTTTTCTTTTATGATGTTGGATGTTTTCCTCTGCTTCTCATCTTGTCTTTTAAGCGTATGGTCCCACCGGAATGGCAGCGGCCTCCAGCGACGCGGCGAGCACTTTCAGTGTGAAATAATTTTAAACTTTATCTACATACGAGTACTTAAAAGACCAGTATCGCTTGAAAAGCTTGAAAGAAGAGAAAGAAAGAAAATAAATTTATTTGACTCAGTTAAGGCACACAATATTCACACAAAAACAAAAAAAAAAAAAAAAAAAAAATAACTTAAAATAATATTGTGTGCCTCACGGCTGCGCCAAATAGGCCCGTTCAGCATAAATGCCAGACAACTAGTGTCTGACGCTGGTTTTCAACTGGACCTTCTGTTACGAGGACGTCTTACGGATGTAAATATAATAAATAATATATAAATAAATATATAAATAGTACAGTTTTATAGTGTGTATGTGTTCTATATTTAAATAAAAGTAGATAGAAATGTGTAGCAAATAAAGTTAAACTTGATTAGATATTTGTTTACACATTATTATAAATAATTATATAGCGCTTTATAAGGAATGAAATAAAATGATATGGTTGCACAAGAATATCATTATGGATTATGGATTATTGGATAGATATATAATCATGGATTCACAGCAATGAAACATTTTAATTAATCATGTCTAGCTTCCGTTAGGCATCCACGAGATACTGCCGTAGGCGTCTTCTAAATGTCTCGATCGTGTTAATAGATCGGATAGGTGGTGGCAGGTTATTCCACACTTTGGAAGCCGCATAACGGAAGCTACCTCTAAAAGCGGCTGTAATATGCGACTGGGTTGAGAGTTGCTGCGAGCATTGCCTTCTCCCACATTCTCGTTTACTCGCTATCCAACTCAACTTGTCGAAAGGTCTCGAGGCCGCCCGCGGTGCCGAGAGCGGCCGCGCGCCACGCGCGTCTTGTCGGTGGTTCTGCCTGCGGCTGCCAGCAGCGACGCGAGGCCGCTCGCGGCACCGCGGGCGGCCGCGTGTATGTAATGTCGAAACAAAACTAGTCAAGAGGACACTAGGCACGTGGGATCTGGAGGTCGCGCGAGGCCACAGCCGCAGGCCGCTGGCAGCCGCTGGCAACCGCTGGCAGCCGCTGCCGGCCGCTGCCATTCCGGTGTGACTCGGCCCTAACTTTATTTAAATAATATTTCGCTCCTTTTTAAGAAATCCTTATGTACACGAAAATATTATATTTTTCTTGTACTTTAATCCCTAATCTCCGATGCCAAGCCTCGACTGCGTTGGTGGTACGATGGCGTTCATTTGCACAACACCACATGTCCTGAGAAATCCTTTTTTGCCATTGCTCAGTAAAATTATTTTGAAAAATTTCCGCCCTACTATCATTTTCTGGCATCATCATGTGAGTTCAAAACGCATGTTTTCATCGACTGTACATGGACTTGACCAATAGCGTATTTGGCAAATTACGTTATTGGACAAAAATACGATTTGACGAACTACAGCTTTGACCAATATCAAATTTGTCGAATTGCCGATTTGACAAATATCAGACTTGACCAATGTCGTGTAACTCGTTGCATCCGGCTGGCACTGTTGTCGCAGGACAACGTCCGGGTCAACAACCAGGTCCGGTAGTTATATTTTGACAGTAGGTTTCATAGTTCTTTTTAAGGTGAAAACTTTTTTAAGCGCGTTGAGTGATATTTGGTAGGGGAAAAACTATGGGTTCTCGTCACCGACATCGACAATCGCGACTCCACGTGCATAATAGCAGAATAGCTTTAAGATTCTCATAGCCAAAACTAAGGAATTTTAGTGATAGTTTAGTTAGTTTAGTTCGGTGTACAAGAGAATCGGCACCAATGTTATTGAATGTTCAAATGTACCTAAATGCATTTAACATCAAATTGTAGCATTTTTATGTTGATTGTTATAAATATACTAAACGAATATACAGAAACATTCCAGACTTATTTTTTTGCACTACCTACGTTACTTAAGAAAATAGATCATCTATAGGATCAAAACTGTTTAAGCGATCACTATGCTCGACCTTAGGCGTGTGTGCGTGAACGGTGCACACAAACATAGCATCGCAATGAATTTGCCTAAACTCTGTCAAATGAATTTTGTGCACGGACTCTTAAGGCTTCTGTACAATCATGAAGCCCATGCCGCACCGGCGCTTTTTCTAAATGTAGTCTAAGTTACGCCTTTTATCATATCTGCCAGTGAAAGTCCCGTCAAAATCAGTCCAGCCGTTTCGGAGTTTAGCCGGATGAATACTTTTCATCCATTAAACAGACGGGTGAAGGTCGTCGCTAGATCGGATCTTAGATCAGGATGATGGCAATAGGCTCGCCACCTATTACATGGGACTTAAACATAACTTGGCAAAATGTGGGACTACTATATGTGTGCCTCTGCCTAATCCTTCCGGGAATTCTGGTGTGATTTTATGTTTATGTTACTAAACCTTGTGGAGTTACATGGTTACGAGTACTTATTTACCTTTTTCCTTGTAACAACTCGCAATTTTAAGGAAACAAAGCCATAATTGATACATTTTATTTATCATGTAACATATACCTACATTACTAGGATACAGTGGGTACTGTTCCTTAATTACCCAAGGCTGATAGCAATTTTAAATATTAATGTTAACATCGAGTTCCCCTTAATCCATAACATACAATTTGGTGTACATTTTTTGTGCTTTTACCAAATAATTAGCATAACCTACCTTACTTAGCCACACCTACCTCACTTATCCACCAACCAACTGTAATTACCAATTAACTTTACCTTATTTACCAAATCATAAAACCGGCCAAGAGCGAGTCGGGCTCGCACAAATAGGGTTCCGTACCAAACTACACTGAGCAGTCTACAGAATGCAGCGACGCGGACGTCAGTCTGTCGTAGGTACTACCTACCTGTGCTAGCTCGTAAATAGCTCCATCTAAACAACAATAATGCTGGGCCTACATTGTCGCGATAACGTGAACTATACTTCGCGCGCTCTCTGTTGCTCAGCGAGACGTCGAGCGGTGTGAGAGAAAGAGCGCGCGAGAAGTTTAGTTCGCCTTATCAATATGGCCCCAGCATATCAAAAATAAATGATACCTAACATGATACTTTTGTTAAACTATTATTTTTAGAACCCTTTTATTTTTAGGTTTTGGAAATCTGCGTGCCCGTCACCAAGCCGTGAAGTTAGGCCAAAATTAAACTTCTAAAATTTCTATGACAGAACCCTAATATTATATTTGGCCGGAAAAATTGTTATCAAATCGACATTATTCGACTATAGGCACTTTGTGCCGTTAGATGTTTTTACGGTTTTCTTTTTAATTCTCTAATTAATGTCGATACGGATCAATAATAATGTTTCCATTTAAAGCTTTCCTATTTCTAATAACGATATGTGTTGTAAAAAGTGAAGAGGACCTCAAAACTTTGTGCAAAAATGATTATAGAGATGAGAACAATACCCAAATCGATGTGTTAGAATATTGTTCTAATAAACTGTGCATCGAGAAATGCTGTGCTCCTGGTAAAATGCTACGTGGTACTAATGAATGTATAAATATATCAGAATGGTTTGAAATGAAAAAAAAGTATTTAACTGATCCTACGTCTCAATACAAATCCATCAATATTTTATCTTCTGTGGACGTGAATAAGGAACCGAAGAAGGATTTTATTTTTGTTTATAATCATAGAAATTACCAAAATTGCACTGAAGAATGCAAAGTCAAAGATTATGAAATTTCAGAGGTAACCAATTTTTTACTTTATGTTTCTTGCTTGCTCAGATTATTTTTCGCTATATTTATCATCACCTGAGAGCGCCAAAGCCCGAAATGAGAGTTATGTTTTACGTGAATATAGGCTTAAACGAAACTTTATTCTCCAGCCATTTCACCAAAACTTAATTTACTAATTTTCACTTTAGTCCGGGGAATTTACGCCGAATTTTAGGCTAACTTTGCATTAATTTAAAACAGCGATTTTTGTCATTTAACGTGTAGGGTATGGATAAGGAAGTGTGTATTTCAGAGGATACCGCACGGTCTCCCGTGAGGCGGCGAGCCTTCTTGCCGGACTACCGCCATGGGATCTGGAGGCAAAAGTCCTCGCGCACATGTGGGAGAGTCGCGAGGAGGCGAAACGCCGGGGCGTAACTCCACTGCCGCGAGAAATCACGGCACAGTGGACAGAGCTCCGGCGGGATCTCATGGCGGCATGGAGAGTGCAATTGTCGCAACCCAGTGCTGGGCACGCCACAATTGTGGCGATAAGTCCCCTCTTTAAGGAGTGGCTAGACAGGCGCCACGGCGTCCTCAGCTTCCGCCTGACGCAGGTCCTCACCGGACACGGCTGTCTCGGGAGGTTCCTGTTCCGAATAAGGCGGGAGGAAACGCCCGGGTGTCACCACTGTGTGGATCGCCCGGAGGCTATGGTGGAGCATACGGTGGAGGTCTGCCCTGCTTGGGCGGAGCACTGCCGTGTCCTCACGGAGGCGATCGGCGGCGGCGATCTCTCGCGTCCGGCCCTGGTTCAGGCCATGGTCCGGAGCGAGAGTGCATGGGAATCCGTCACTTCCTTTTGCGAAGCAGTAATGCTCGCGAAGGAGGAGGCGGAGCGCGCGAGGGAGAGGCAAGATTCGCGCCCTCGCACCCCTAGTCGCCGCAGGAGACGCCCGGGCGTCGGGAGTCGCGAGCCGACTTCCGGCCACCGTAGGCGCGGGCTTGCGGACGGTGAGCAATGGGTAGCTCGCCGTCCGATTAGGACCAGGCCCGGGTCTACGGCGCGTTGTGTTCCACGCGCGCCTCACAGAGATGTCAGCACCAACTGACGGGGTCCGTAAGGGCCAATGCCTGCCAGTGTTGCGAGTTTGTCCGAAAGGGATATCGCGGCCCCGGCACTCAGGCAACGGAAGGAACACGGGTGGGTTTTAGTCAGTAAAAGTCTGACACGCCCTCTCGCTCCGCCCAGAACGGGAGAAGTCAAAACTGTACATTGAATATTTTTGAAAAAAAAGTAATTGCTACGAGGTTTGGGATCGATTATAATGCTGAAAATATAGTTTTCAGAATTTTTGTCTGTTTGTCTGTATGTATGTTCCAGCATCACGCAAATTCTACTGGACAGATTCTGTTATAATTTTGCATAGATATTCCCTATAAGTCTGGCCAAACTGTAGGGTTTAAACTATCACGCTATTTGCTATGGGGGATGAGTAATATCACATTATGTTCGTATTTTTTTCCACAAATAGTAAAAGGACGCGCCAAAAGGTTAGGATATTGTAGATAGTTACCGATTTAAGTTTTTAAATGATTATCATCACGCTATACATTTATGGCACTAAGCAGTCAATCATGAAATATATAGGAACGGCTATTTTAGCAAACTTTCAACAAAGCAAATAACTAAGAGGTTATATGATTGCTTTGCATACCTGAGTTGAAAGTTCGATTCCCAAGTATTGTTTTTTTTTACATTTTGTAATACGATTTTTTATTATAGTAGTTCATAGAATGTATTAATTTACTAAAAAAGGAAAACTTCGTAATCTTTGTGTATAAAAGGAAAACTTCGTAATGTTTGTGAAACTGGTACGTCACAAGCACTGTCACGGTCACAAAATATTCAAGGTTGTGTTCTGATAATTTTAGAGCTAAATAATAAAAAGTTTTCTCACAAATATATTGTATTTTTGTGTGTAAAAAACATAGAATAGTGCCCACTTTAGAAGATCTGATTCGTTGGGTAAATGGAGACATCAATCGAATACCGTACCAAGAGAATTCTTGAGCGTGTTTCCATTTTAACGCCGAAAATGATCAAGCGGCAGCGATCAACCACAGTATTCTCTCGCATATTGAAGGGAACGAAGAGATATAAACCTCCATTAAGACCGATGTGGAGGAAGATGATGCACAGATTACCCCGTAGAATTTCTAAATTCACCAATCGCAAGTGGACTTCCGGCGCACATCATTCAGCTGAAGGTCGGTGTCCTGATTACGCTTAACTCCGCTGAAGCTGTGTAACGGAACCCGGCTCAAAGTCGTTTCTTTGCAGAGAAACGTCATCGAGCCGGAAATTCTAAAAAAAGAAAGAAAGAATAATGTTTATTTGGACACAGTTCGTGAAACACAAAATACAAAATAAAAAAGTGACAATAATATTTTAACAAAAATATGAGTAGTGTGAAGTGTGTGCCTCACGGCTGCGCCAAAAAGGTTCATTTCAGCATTAATGCCAGATAGATGTGTTATATACTCTAAGATGCTGTCTGACGCTGGTTTTCTAATGAACCTTTTTGTAGGGACACGTGACGGCGAGTACAAAACAGCTTCAACCTTAGAGTAAAATGACGGCGAGTACAAAACAGCTTCAACCTTAGAGTAATTACTCTGAGGCTTCAACACACCTAATACATAATTTGTATACTTATAACTAAATAAATAAACTAGAAATCAAATATAAATTACAAAAACAAAAATAAAATATATATGAAAACAACAGGAACTGTCCACGCTAAACCTAACAGGTTGTGGCATTGTCGAGACAGTGTTCATACTGCGTATACCACTAATTCCCCACAATTACAAATTTAAGCGCGTGCAGTTCCCTGTGAGCGGATGCTTTGCAATGATTATAAACATGTCACAGGGATTGACACAGAAGGCTGAAGGCTGTGGGTGTTAATCTCAGGACAAGCTGCTTCTCACACGGATAACTGAACGTTGCGTCGGCTTGCTCCCGAGTCACCAGTCCTGACTCTCTGTATATTTTGGCTGCTGAGAACAAAACTACTTGGTGGCAAAAGTCACGACGGGGTTTTAAAAATAAAATATGACCATTGTACCATAGGCTATTGTACTATACATTTTGGAGATTTATCATGGATAATTTCACCATAATCCAACGTACCAAAATAATATACCAACTGGCTCGAGAAAATAATGATTTCATTGATAATTTCATAATGAGTGAAGGTCATCTTTATTTGAACGGCTTCTTTTAGTCTGACGTATAACAATGACAAGGCATCCTCCACTGACCTTTTGGCGAGATCACAGCGCCAGTCGAAATCGTCAAGTTCTTTCATTATAGAAGGAATGTCGGCTAGATAATTTATAAACAAACTTTTTTTTTGTTGTGATGGAAGCGTAATACTCAACAAAATCTACAAAAATACTAAGAGCTATATGGTTAAGAGGAACCTTCTGGAACAAGAGGGTTCGCATTTATCAACGGTTAGGGGATTGTTACAAAAAAATAGGTCCAGCACCCGTTCATTAAGGTTCCTATGACTGTTGTACTGGACCAGATCAAATTTATTTAAAATATAATAGAACCGTGAATATTTTCCGGCCGAAAAGAACATTCAGCATCAGTCAGTTGCCACGTTAAGTTTGGCAAATTAAAATCTCCTAAGATAATTTGCGCGTTCCTCCGCAATGAGCTCACGTCGAACAGCAATGAGAACACCACCACCAAGTGTCTGATTTCTATCTAAGTAATCTCTATCTCGTCTCCAAATATCCCATTTACACTCAGTTCACTTCCACGGCAGTGAGCAGGAAAGTGGGCAGGACGAGTATGTAAACATGATACTTCTCATGCTGCTGCCACTGCTACTCGCACTGGTCAGCGCTCCCCAAATGAGCGGTTTTTTGTGCGGGAGTCAAAGGACCGGCAGAGTGAGCGGCAGTGCGTGTTTACGTTCAGCTCCATCGCTCACTTCTCACCGAGCGCTTGGATGAAAGGGACGTGCGTGCCGCCTTGTTTTTTTACGATCTGCCAAAATGCGCTTCGACTGGAGTAATGAAAACACTATGTTATTATAGTCTTTAACAAATAACAATAAAATAAAATATAAACAAAAAAAAGCAAATTAAAACATAAAGTCCACGACGCCTGGAAGAGAAAATACGATGACGTATTTTTTTTTCTTTCGAATTTGATGTTTTTTAAATATTGAACATAATTTTGTATTGCAAGAAAACAGCGCGCATCCTTTGCACGACAAAATCCTTGTACCGCAGAGGCTGAAAAGCCGAAACAGTTTTTTAAAGTGTCGTCCCACTCATTGACGAACGACCAAAAGAGAGACTGAAGTTGTGGCGAGACAGTGCTTCCTTACCCAAACCATTCGTTCCACCTGCTGAAGATCTCCCACCTGGACATGAGTTGCCTTGGGTAACCTGGAAGTCTCTAAACAGACTCCGAACCCAGGTTGGCCGAAGCAAGGAAAATCTGTTCAGATGGAGATTCATAGATGAGTCCGCCTTGGAGTGCAAATGAGGTGCTGTTCCACAAACGGTGGGACACTTAATGTCATGTCCTGGGTGTCCTGTCAGCTGCACGTTACAGGAACTGATGGACGACGCTAGTGATGGCACCAAAAACGTGGCCGAATTTTGGGCAAAGTCAGTTTAGATTGCTATCGACACTGTCAGTGCGTGATAGGGCAGAATGTAAACACACACATCCCTCGATCCTGCTACGGCAGTGTTTAGAGAATTAGGAAATGCCGGCAGCGCGAGGAGCAGCGGCAGGAGCTGAATGTAAATGAGGCGAAACAATAGAACGGTCATCAAATAACTCACTATTGTTAAAGCACCCTCTTAGCCACGTCTCCGTTAAACATATGTGTATACAAAAATTATGTATTAGAAATGTTGAAACTGTTTGTTACTTGTCTTATCCGTCACTTGTCCCTAAAGGTTCATTAGAAAACCAACGCTAGACAGCATCGTCTGGCATTCTTGCTGAAATGGTTTTTTTTGGTACGGCTGTGACCAAACTAAACACTATTGTTGTGACAAAACACTATTGTTGTTCAAATATTATTTTAACTTTTTATTGTCTTATTTGTATTTTGATAAAATGTTAATTACTAAACATGAATTCGGAAAAACCTCCTAGTCCTAACCTATCCCTGATCCCGTAATTTTTATGGTTCTGTACCCGTAGGGTGCCAAACGGAACTCTATTACCAAGCCTCCGCTGCCCTTCTGTCCGTCTGTCTGTTTGTCAGCGAGCTGTATCTCATAAACCGTAATAGGTAGACAGTTGAAAATTTCAAAGATGATGTATTTCTATTGCCACTATAACAAAAAATACTAAACATTAATAAATAATTCAAGGGGATTTTTTTTTCAAAATCAAGAATTTTATTGTATGGAGATCTCCATACAATAAAATTCTTGATTTTGAAAAAAAAATCTAACCCTGGTATATGGGGTATCATTGTGTAGAGCTCATCGAGTAGAAAACAAATATATATGCTTTTTTATCTTCAAAAATGTAGCAAAAGGGAGCCGTAAAAGTTGTTAGTTTTAGACCATTTTTGTACGAGCTTTATCTCAAGAAACAAACAAGTAAGAAATTTGAAACTTCTGAAGATCATGGACCTTAAACTGATTATAATAAAAAAATACAAAAATCGCCGATTCATATGGTATTTTATTTAAATACGGGTGATTTTCTGCAACTTCCCAAAAATAATTTAGTAATTCATAGTATCATTATAAAATAAAAATTTATGTTTGCGATTTTTATATTTTAAGATGAAAAATAACAATATTCTACGTTTAGTATTTTCATTTATTTGCTAAATATTGTACGGTGGTACGGAACCCTTCGTGTGCGAGTCCGAATCGCACTTGGCCGGTTTTATTCATAATTTATTTTTCTTTTAAAAGTTTCTCTATTCTTACAGGATGGATCGCTATGGTGGCGAGATAGTGTATCAACAAAAAGGAATTATATTGCAAAACTGGACTATTGTATAGACTACAGATTGTTTATGCATCCTAACGATACAGCAGGTATAGAAATCATCATTATGCCATTTATTATGGTTGAAGACGAAACGAAGAAGATAGAGGCTTTTGAAATAGTGGGTTAGTAACAGTTTTAGACATAATTTAGTAGATATATCATAATTAGGTAGACTACGTTAATGGCGTTAAAGGTAACAATTGGAAATACTACACGAGGTTATTCATTGAAATGTTATGTAGAAAAACAGAAACCTAGAAGGTTAATATGCAACACTTATTACATAAAAAAATAAAAAACAATTTTCGTTTTTTTTTTTTCGGTTTCGCTTTAAAGAATTTATTCTCATAAAGAACACAAGACAGTTCACTTAATATATGAGATATACAAATAAATCATGCAGTTACAAGGTAACAAAGACTCCGTGAGTCGATAAGAGGAAAATAAACATAAAATAAAAGGAAAATATTTAAAACTAGGAGGAAACTAGGAAACTAGGAAAATATCTAAAAATTGAATCAAAATAGGTTAATTTAGTTATTTATCATGTAGGCATTTTCTACATATGTGTTACAGTGTTTCTGAGACATAAACTTTTAACGACTTTTTAAAAATATTTGTATTTTTTGCATTTACTATATTATCTGGCAACTTATGTACAGTACCTCTCCTTCGTATAAAATGTTTTTCTTCCCGTAATTGGTTCTGGGCGGTCTGAGTTCGAGTTTGTTACGATTTCTAGTGTAGTACCCGTGATTTCTTTTTTTTAAAGTCAATTGTGAGTGGGTTTCCTTTGTTATAATTTTCCTAACTAAAAAACATGTTTTGTATATATATAGTTGTTGTATGTTGTATAGTTTGGTGTCGTTATATATTTGTTTAGTTGATGTTAGGTAGTGGTAATTGTATAGAGTTTTAATTAATTTGTTTTGTATCACTTATATCTGGTTTATGTAGGTTTTACCGGCACAGCCCCATACTTCAACCAGATATTCAAGGTGTGGTTTCACGAGTGCATTATATAATGTTTCTTATCTTATGTGGAATACAGCCAGAGAGTCTACGTAGTGCCCCCGTGAGTGAGGAAATTTTTGTTCGAATTATTTCTATGTGGTTGGACCATGTTAGTCTTGGATCCAGGGTTAGGCCTAAATATTTTTCATCTGTTGATTTTTGTAAGGGTTCATTATCTATAGTTAGTTTGATGTCCCTCGGTAGCTTTTTATTTTTAGCTGCAAAGATCATGTAAGACGTTTTTTTTTTATTAATAGTTATCAGGTTATACTTGAACCATTCATTAAGCGATTCTAGATCCTTTTGCGCTTCCTTGACAACCTCTTCAACATCACTTCCATAATAAAAGAGACAAGTGTCGTCAGCGTAGATAGCGGTGTCACCAGTGACTATGATGTTTTTTATGTTATTTACGTAAACAAGGAAAAGCAGAGGCCCTAAAATCGATCCCTGGGGTATTCCACAGTTTAATCTAGCTGGTCCACTCTCATAACTGTTTATTTTAACTATTTGCAATCTGTCAGTGAGATACGATTCTAAGACTCTGTATGCAGATCCAGTTATTCCTATGTTGCCGAGTTTTTTGAGCAGGAGGGAATGACTAACGGTATCGAACGCCTTCTTCAAATCGATAAAGATACCCAAACTTATAAGTTTCTTGTCGATGGATGTTTTGATTTTAGTGATTAAGTCTATTGTCGCTGATACGGTGTTCGATTTTGGGCGGAACCGATATTGTTGAGTATATAAGAAATCAATACCATTCAAATGCTTTATAAGGCGAATATAAATATTTTTTTCAAAGATTTTAGATAGTACAGGTAAAACGGATATTGGTCGGTAATTACTGGGGTCAGATTTGTTTCCAGATTTGTAGATTGGCGTTAATTTTGCAACTTTTAAGTTATTAGGGAACATTCCCAATTCCAGACATTTATTGATGCAATTAGTCAAGTGGTCAAGAATTAACTTTTTTATACATTTAATGTCTTTTACACTGATCCCGTCAATGCCACTGCTTGTGTTTATATTTAGTTCATCGATAATTCTAGTTACCTCTTGTTGTGCATGGCTCAAACATGTGTAGTTCGTTGGTAGGTTTGGATGTAGTGTAATTGAGAGTATTAGTTACATTGTTATGGTATTTTTGTGGTATATTATTAGCTAACTCAGAACCAATTGTCGAGAAGAAATCATTAAAACAATGACAAATTTCATTTCCGTTTGTAATTTCACATGTATTAACAATAAGTTTGGGAGGGATGGAGTTAATTTTACTTTTATTATTAGCTAAGCTGTTTATAAGACTCCACATTTTCTTAGGTTTTTTTTTAACATTTTTTGAAAGCTTCGTAGTAATAATTATTCCTAGTATTTCTAATTCGTTTCATTACAGCGTATCTTTTTGATTTAAGTTGATTTTGCAGTATAATGTCATCAGGTTTCGTTTTATGTAGCCTCCAGATAATATTTCGCTAGTCGATTTCGTCTAATATTTTCTTATTTATCCAGTCGTCTCCTGGTTTATTCATAATTTTAACTTTTGTTATTTTGTTTTGTTGTAGGTTTGTTAAGATGAAGTATTCTAGATTTTCATAGCTGGCTTCCTCATTTATAAAGTGTTGGTCTTCTATGGATTTATACAACATTTCAAAGTTCGTCACTGTGAAAGTAGTTTTTTCGCTTTGTTTTGTTTTTTTTTTGGAATTCGGTTGTTTGTTTTTGAATACCACTACCTATTATATAACAGTGACAGGAAGGTATTGGAACAAAGTTCTTTAAAGCTTCGTCCGTTTTTCGCGGCTTACAAACTTTCAGGAATCGTCACGCTAAAAAGTGTTAATACTTGCGACTGTCTTCTTCTAATTCAAAGAGAAAGAAAGAGACACTGGCAGAAAAACCCCAAAGAAAAGAGTAAAGTGTTGAAATTGTACACATTGGCCTGAGTACACTGCATCAGAGAGAAAGTGTGAATTTGTTCTAAATGAAAATACAAGATGGCGGATGCGAAAATGATGTTTTTGTTTTAAATCACGTGAGAAGGAATTTCGTTCCCGACGGGGGTCCCACGACCGCACACGTTTTTATAACATTATCCACATAGACTAAGTGGAAAAAATACGTATTATTTAAGCTATCTCAAAGACTGCCCAAGTAAAGTTAATAAAATTTATAGGACCACCACGCTAGGTTCCTCTACCAAATAAAAAAAGGTTTTTTTTTTGTTGATAATAATGATAAGTACAATTTTGTATTAAGACGTTTAGGGTACAGATAGTGCGATCCACGAAGACGCGCCCCACTCCGCGATTACTGTACTGTTAGCTGTATTTTACTACGGAGCGGAGCGGAGTGGGGCGCGTCTTCGTGGATCGCACTATCTATAAACAAGTACATATAAGTAGAGTCAGCTGCAGTTGATTGTAAGAACTGACTAAAAGTAGTTTTGAACTGTACTCGCATTTTCAAAGTAGACATCAACTCTATCAATTACAGCAATAAATTATCGGGTTGAAACCCAAAACTGGCCACACATCCCTAAACTTGGGTACGCTTATCGTCGAGATCTATTACTCGGAGCACCGAGTTGCCTAAATACAAAGGCGGGTGCAACACAGACACCCATAGTCTGTGCTGCATTATCTTGCTAAAGGCTTAAAGCAGTAAGTCAGTCCGAACCCAGCAGCAACACAGCGGTTTGTAGTGCAGCCGCATTTGTGTGTATAAGGCAATGAAAAGGCAGATTCAACGCAGACCGGGTATAGTACCACCCGTAGTATTTCCGTTAGATTATATACTGTCGAAAAATTGTGAACTGGGTGAAATGAGTTAGGTTAGGTTAGAACTGTAACCAATCCTACTTCCAAGTTGCTCACAGTTAGGCAGGCTATTTGGTATTAGCGCAAAGTGCGTTACATCGCAAGCAAGTTTGATACCTGCAGTGTAAACAGAGCGAGTACTTATAAGAAGTCGTTTTTGTTAAATCAATGTCTTTCGGATCCGATCATATTGCAAACAGTTTTCGAATGTCTGTGGTGTATTAGTGTTTGTAATCACAGAACAGATAAAAGAGGTTAGAAGGGCCTTGTGGGCGGGGCAGGCGCGTCGCACGTATAATAATAATAATCGTTTATTTATTTATAAAAGGACACGCTTACAATAACCTTAACAATTTAAAATATAGCACAGTTGCTTATTTGCCTGAACTAGGTTGAACCTGTGTTTCAGGCTAGAAAGTGCATAAATACTTATTTCAATAAATTAACAATGAGTTTAAAGTAAAAACTAAATTAAAATTTAAGTAAATAAAAGCAAAAATAGTATGTTAGCGTTTCTATTTGCAAACAACAAGTAGATCTTCTGTCTGTGCATAATCTATGGTTAGTAAATAATTAAGTATAATTTTTTTACAACTAAAATAATTTAAATTATAAATACTAAGTTTTCTATTTAATCTATTATACAGAAATGGTCCTAAGAATGTAAAAAATCTTTCTACAAAAACATGTTTTGAGGTTGCATTAGATGTGCAAACTATATCATTCCGTCTCTTGTTAGTTTTGTCAGCATTGTAGGTAAGCATGGTGTGCTGTTTTAATACTAGGTGCATAATGAAAAACTGGTAGCTGGTATGAGTAAACGCTCATAGTTAACCGAATTTTGGTTCACCGGCCAACAGTCGCGCTCATATTGTGATAACGTGGGAAGCTCCGTGAAAAAAAAGAATTATGCCGTCTTGCGCTATCATAACGTGTCGGAAAAGAAGCCAGGTGTGTAGTGTAGCCCGGGAAGGGATTTCTTTTCACCGGTAAGTCCAAAAACCTTAAAATACAAGTAATATTTGTAATTATTACAATAGTATTATGTAGTTTGTAGACAAAAACGATACAATCGCTAACAGATGCAAAATTATACATTGGTTGCAATGCATGGGTACCATCTTGTAGTTAGATGAGTGATCGCGCAATGTATTGCGTTCACTACGAAAGTCGCGTACACCGAGCCAAAGTTGAATTTCCGCGAAATCCACGCGTATCGATAGTGTTGTACTAAGTTGTAAACAATGTCGATAATAAGTATGTCATTGTGTGTTTGATACAAAATTAAATGATTATTATCAGTAATATTATAATTAAAATAACTTTGTTTGCCAATTATTGTTTATTGTGGGTTATTAATTTAGTTTCTGAGTGGGTTTTTTGTCAAAAATTTGGTTTGAGGTGATCAACCTCATTTATAATGAAAACATTGTAGGTTTCCAGCAGATCCTGATAAAAGAAGTCCACACTAATTGTCCCCCTTCCCGAAATGATAGGTAAAAATTTCAAAACTTAAAAATTACAGTAATTTGATCGATATAAATAATCGACCTTTTGGTTACTGTAACATCTATGAGAAATAAATTGCTTTTGCGCGTGTGTGAGTGTACGTCAAGCGCAGTGTTTGCGTTAGTGTGGCAACCAATAGCAAACTCGCGATCTAAGTGCGTGTGGTTTATTTGTGTGCGTAATTTGCGTACTATTGGTCTCTTGCTTTTAAATAAGTTAAAGAGTGGGAGATATGCGGCGACACTCGTTCTAATACAAATCAGGAACTATTTCCTTTCTAACCTCTTTTATCTGTTCTGTGTTTGTAATATTTCATTCAGACGGACGCGGCTACGTTACAGAACAGCTACATTCTGTGTTGCATCCGCCTTTATATTTACGCTACCGAGTTCGATTGCAGAGTCGAGTGTGTTGTATGAGTTGTGTTGCGTGTTACGTCACTCAAGAGTGGAAAAGGGCTGACATCCAAAATAAAAATGTTGTAATTTCCAGCACTCCTGATATCATCATTCTTCCTGATGTTGGTGCTGGTGGTGTACTGTCTGATACCTGATCGCAGAAAACTCTCCGACCTTCTTCTCATGGCCTACACATTTTCCCTACTCTTCGCTTTCGTAAATAAGTTGATTCTAACTTATATTATGAGGTACGATACAACCGGGTTCTGCAAACAGTTTTGTAAGTAACAAATTATTGAATTATTATTTTAGCTGACCCAAGAGCTCGTGGCTAAGTAATAACAGTCGCACGGGTCGATCTATCAGGTTAAGCTTCGCTTGTCGGGGTTGGTCCGTAGATGGGTGACCATCTTTACATACTGAGACTCCTCCGTGCCCCGGAAAGCATGCTAAGCCGTTGGTACCGGCTGTCATTCGTGGAACTTTGACAGTCGTTACAAGTCGTCGGAAACCCGAAAGTCTAACAACCAGTCTTACCAAAGGGCACGGTTAATAATGGTTAAGACTGGGTAATCCCAGTTGCTGGATTGTGGAGGCCGGATAGGCAGTCGCTCCATGTAAACCAGCCTAAATTAATAATTTAAAAAACCCCCTGCTAAAACATTTCCTCATTTTTCTTTCCTACTCCATCACCAGACCCTGTTCACCATCTATCTATAACCTATTCATTGAGACCATTTCAATAAGCCCAAACACGATACCAGTGCTGTAAGTTAGTAAGGGAGTTGGGTATCCTGCAAATTCCAGGTGATGCTGCAGCATCAGTTCAAGGTTACTATGGTCTTCTAATGTCATTAAAGTAAGAGAATACCTAATCTCAAATCGATCAGACCTGTTGAAGGTGCTCCCATCCATTCATCAACTAGAAAAGAGCTGATAATCTTCAAACAGCTGAACCGATTTTCTTGAATCTAAGAACAATCTCGATTAAATCACTTTTCAAACAGAAACACAATCGCATCAGCCGTTTGGGAGCTACGATGGCGCAGACTGACACACAGATATAATACACGTTTAACTTATAACATTCCTCTTTTTCTGTCGGGGGTTAATTACTGGTATTAAGCTGCATCCGGTTAGACTGGAAGCCGACCCCAACATAGCTGGGAAAAGGCTAGGCAGATTGATATTTTCTTTATCTGACCCACCTGGGCTCTTTTACAGTCACTGGCACAGTTGCACAAAAACCCTTAAAAAAAACTTCGTATTGCGGTCCCTAAACAATAAAACAATAATATAATTAACTTTGAAAATGGTAAAATATTTTTTCTTCCAAGGTACGAAAACCTTTGCCGGTTTAATATTTATAAGTACCTTCGAACCCAGGCAGGCACTTTACTATGTGTATTTAATTTCATCACCACTGCTCACAAAACGGTGAAGGAAAACATCGTGAGGAAACCGGCAAGCTAACATTTTTTTTTATTTTTTTTTCAGCTCCAGTCGTGTATTTTGCGTTTATGTCTAGTATCTTTTGGTTGAGTGCCATATCATTTGAAGTTTGGTGGGGATTAAGGTAATTAACGAATATGTTTTTATTTATAAAATATTTATTTATTTTACTTTTACAACTACATCTTATAGACACATAATATGTGACGTAATATAGATATCTACCTACAAGGTCTAATTTATTTAACTAGCGAAACTCCGCTGACGTAATGGGTATGTAAACATGATAACACAAAAAAAAACAGAAATTCATAAGTGTACCAAAAGAGAAGGGAAAGACTCCATAGTATCCTGGGCCCAAGTGTTAACTTAATCAAACTAGCCTTATTTGTAAGAGGATATAATAAAAAGGCCTCACAGAAAATTTGGTGAAATTTGGCTATCCAGGAATCAAGCTAATGAAGTTTAGTAAAAGTGAGGTTGCATTATAACATTGTAGTTTTTTTATGTTATTTGCGTAATATTTTTGAATGGCTTCGGTTTTGCAATGGTTTTATGCATGGAGTGCAAGTAAAGAGCCCCCATGTGTGACGTGTCGAAGATCTGACACGTTTGGCACGCTCTGGACAGTCGCTTCAGTCGAAGACAAGTCTCTACATCCAATATCCTGCACTTTGAAGCAGTAGGTACCTACCTTTTAAAAAAGGGAGAAGAGGAAGTAAAATAAAACACCAATATATGTATACAATATTTATTATTCATCTTCAATAATTATGAGAATATTATCTAAGAATTGTGCAGGAGGTACGATATTTAGGAAAAAGGTGGTTATACCGCCGTGCTAACAGTGAACGACCGCAGCGGACACAAACACTGGAATGGCCAACTTGGGTTGACCGTGCTTCAATCAGACATCTCCCAAGAACCACATCTTGGGCCAAGTTCCAACATGCTTGGCATACATAGTTCTAACTGGTTACCTGAAATAAGTTAACAATTTAAATCATATTCTACCATAAACAAGCTTCATTCAACCAAATCGCTACGTCCCGGCCGAGACCGAAATGGTCCCAATAACTGTCAATACCTCCAAGCACCAAAGTCTGGGACCGAATCTGTCCCATCGGGACTTTGACGGTTACCTACACCTTTTTTATGAGTGAAACGGTTAACCGGCACATTCCATAGATTCGTATGGCTAATTAATAAACTAATTAGCTATTAGTATTCAACAAAAAGACAGCCGACAGACAAGACGCCGGAGTCCGTAAACAGTAGGTACATAAGTCTGGTTTTGTTCGCTTGATAGGCTAAAAGCTCGATTTGAATAGTTACTTACAGGTTGAGATGCACACCACTAAAATCGCCTCATCGTCCAAGACTCTTCTGCACATACGAGTCACTGCGACCAGTCGCAATAGTACAATTCACACAGTGATCCATGTCGTCAATATCCGATCGATAGACGTATTCAATTTATCCAAAATAGAGAGCCAGGTAATTCAAAGTAGCAAGAGCAGTCGAATAGTAATATGCAAAGCCGAGGTTGTACAACAAAACATGGAAAATACGTGCGCATTCAGAACGAAAGAAAACGAACGCGTGCCGGTTTTTTTTGGCTGTCATCTGTCAGTCGGTGGCCAGTGTTGCCAAAAGAAGAAAAAATAAAAGAACTCAATCCGCTATGAATCGATTCCACGAAACGATTGACAAACAATTGTCACTCGATTTTCATACATATTCTGAGATTATACCGATTTTGATTCATTATAGATTACTAAGAATTCGGGCTCGTATTAAATCGATTATTTAGTTTCATAACTTAATTTAACTTTTCTCGCTTCCTAGATAGAAATATGGTAGTGTATTTTGTGATTTCCTTTAGAAAAATATAACGGTTTTTTTAATACACATTTCAACTAGTTAACTGCTGGGCCCAGGATTTCCCATCTCCTTTCAACTAAATTGATCCAGTAGGTTCGGAGTAAATTGGCTGTGACAGACGGACAGACAGACACCCAGCCAGCCAGCCAGACACACGAGTGATCCTGTAAGGGTTCCGTTTTTTCCTTTTGAGGTACGGAACCCTAAAAGTTATTTGATTATTTTAATAAATCAGTTTAGCAGCTAGAAACTTATCACGTCTGCGCGAGTTTCGCTAGATAGATTTTTATACAAGATGGAGACGACAATACGACAATAAATAAACTGCGTAAGTACGTTCCCAGACTGCATACTAAAAATCAATAAAAAAATCCACAGAAATTGAGTTCTGTGGATTTTTTTATTGATTTTTAGTCATTTTCAATGCGCCGAAAGGTCATAGAGCCATCCCTATGACCTTTCGGCGCATTGAAAATGACTTTAGTTCATTAAAGTAGGTACTTAAAAATCAGTATTCCTTCGGTATACTAAGAGTACACGTTTACTTTTTCTTTTTCGCAGATCTTTTCGGATTAGCCGTGGCTCTAAGCGTGTCGAGCTGCTGAAGTTTATGTGGTACGGTCTGTACGCCTGGGGGACACCGCTCCTGATAACGGCAATTGTCATCACGTTGGATAATATCGATTTGAATTTATCTGTCGAACCACCCTTCAAAGATTGCCTAGATAGGGGTTTGTATAATTTTCTTGGACGTTTAAGAGCGTTTGTTCTGAATGTGGGCAACGTCGCAAATAGATGCCAAATATTTCACTGTTTTGATTAATTTAGCAATATTACTGTGTGGAAATAAAAAATGTGGCTAACTAGCGAACTAGAATATTGATTATGAAATGCAATAATTAATATCGTAACACCGAATGTTTAATTTTAGATGTAAAAAAACTACTTGGAAACTTTCGCGTTTTTTACAGCTAAAATGGGTACAACATCAAATTCAATGTTATAATTGCAATTCATTATTAATATTCTAGTTCGCTAGTTAGCCACATTTCTTATTTATATTCAGTAATATTGCTATAGGAATCAAAACAGGTAAATATTTGACAGTTATTTGCGACGTTGCCAACCTTTAGGATAAACCCTCTTAAATTGTTTTTGATTCGATAGCTGATAGTTACCGACTGCGTTTGTAATTACGTTAGTCGTCCTTGACACATTTGGTGGCGCTCCGGCAACTAGCGTGGAATTCAATCAGCGGCAGTGCCCTGTTTGTGCTATGTTGGCACGTACCGATGAAGGAAAAGTCGTTACCTTGATGCAGCTTTTCCGAGTGTGGAAAACCAGGACAATCTTAGCAACCATACGGTCCCTTACCTCTGCCGTGGCTACAAGAGATTTGGCGTCTGTTCTCCGCCACTCCGCGGACTCCTTCCCGGCGATACAGCTCCGAACGATAGTGCCAGGAATTCGCGAGTTCCCAGTAACACGCATTCGGTGTCAACGGATCCTATAGACTACCGCCAAACATGAAAAAATCTTGCTAGGGAACGCAATCTCGCGAGATTTTAGACCTAGCCGAGATGTCGCGAGACTATTATATAGGTACAGCCAGTTTCGCGAGATCTCGAGCTTTACAAGATCTTGCGAGATTTTTTACTGGAAACGAATGCAAATATCTTAATTCCATTAACTGACATGAATCATAAAAAATAAAATCACAATAATAATTTAAATAATTGACAAAAAAATATTTACATTATTTTGGGGTTATAAAGTACCTATATAATATAGAAATGTACAAATTAAGCCCTTTACAACCCTTTGATACCCAACATGGCATAATTCATAACTTTATGTCCTCTAGAGGGCACCCTATTCAATTTAATTTGACGACACAGCCTATAACCAGTAGACAATCAAGATGCTT
This sequence comes from Agrochola macilenta, assembly GCA_916701695.1. Classification (NCBI taxonomy): domain Eukaryota; kingdom Metazoa; phylum Arthropoda; class Insecta; order Lepidoptera; family Noctuidae; genus Agrochola; species Agrochola macilenta. Next base: position 17,353,007 of record OU753562.1, read on the forward strand.
CCAACGATACCTTTTTTGTCAAATTATGATACTTAGTTTAGAAGCTATGAGGGAAAAGATGAACATACATACATAGACATCCATACATACATACCGGTCAAAATCATAGCCCTCCTTTTTGCTTCTCCGTAGTCGGGTTAAAATAAAACATAGTTAAAAATGTGGATGTGCCAAAAACATCCGTTTTGTTTTAAAATAAAACTCTGCACCCTACGAATAGACTTTCATTATTCGTAGACTATACCAATTATTTTTTTTACCATCAGGTTATTACTAATTATAACCTGATGGTAAAATATATAGTAAGTCACTGATTATCTATACATCATACGTAGCGAAGTCAAAACTGTACAATATATAGGAGTTTAAAGGGGATTGAAGACGTTTTTTCCTGGCATACATTTTATTTTTTCCAAAATGGCGGCTACGCGTGATTCCTATTTAAATCGATAGCTGACATCAATGAAAACAGAAAACATTTTATGACCAAACCTAGTAAAGCGTAGTAAATCGTTCAAAGTTGATCACGTGACATCCATATTTTTTCGCATCATGTTGCATAGATGTTTGAAATAATCACTTTAGTCAACTCGAGAACTCTTCTAACAGCTGTCAGTCAGGCTTATAACTAGCCATAACAGAAGAATGCCTACCACACAAATTAATTTTTAGCTTGATATCATTACTAAAATTATTACTTTAAACATTCAGAGTGATTATTTCAAACATCTATGCAACAAGATCTGAGGGGAATTATGAAGGAAAGACAATTCGTTACGGTTTACTTTTCTGTTCTGATGACCATACGGGTCATCAGAACAGAAAAGTAAACCGTAACGTTTCGGTGTGTTTTTAAAGACGTTTCACGCCAAAAATGAAAAAGAACAGACGAACTTATGCTAGATCAGCATAAGTTCGTCTGTTCTTTTTCTTTTTTTCACGCCATAAATGAAAAAGAACAGACGAACTTATGCTAGATCTAGAGAAACGTCTTTAAAAACACACCGAAACGTTGCGGATGCCTGCCGCACCTCACATTCACCGATTACACAAAACATCTCATCAGTTCAGTTAAAACGCCCGGCACCGGGCTATTTGCTACTGGCACCGCCGTAAAAACGGCAGGGCAAGGCAAGAGATTTCTCGGTAACAAATTAAGCTGCCGAACTGAGGCAAATCCCGCACGGGATAAAATATGAAATTCGAGCGCCAATTGTGTCTATTGCGTGGCGCGGAAAGTTGCGTGACTTCTAAATTCAAAAAATTCAAAATATTTTATTTCACATAAACCTACATACATGCGCACATACGAAACGTCAGAAGCTAGGTGCACGGTTCCAATTGGTCGTTTCCTATGGAGAAGAGCCGGCAAGAAACTCCACGGTTACTCTTTAAAAAATAATTGGCCTTTACAGTATTTTCAAATAACAGTATTAATAGGTATAGGAGGACAGTGTAGGTCTTACAACAAGTACAAGGTATATAACAAAATAGAAGATGTTCAATAAATCTTCTTCTGAATCGTTAAAACAATGGAAGCGCACAGTCGTGTCCCGCAACTCGCGCGGGATCCGGTCAGAGCTTAATGATTATGATATTATAATATGATGCCTGGGTAAAAAAAAAAAAAAACTAATAAGTCCGTCAGTCAGATAATAAAAAAATATTAGACACGTATTTTTTGCTTTATCATATTAATAAAAAATTAGTTAGATAAAACGCATTTTAAGTTGGGGAGTGGGGGTCGATACGTCACAGTACGTATAAAATCTACATACTCGTGACGTCATGGCACATTTTACCTCAATGTATCGCCGTAATCTAGATTACGGAAAAAAAGAAAAAATACGTGTCCAATATTTTTTTATAATCTCAAAGATAGACTAAAAAATTTTTTTTTTGTCGTCATCTCTATTATTCACACATAATCATGTTGAAGGATTAATCCCTTAACGTCATACCACTCCGCTAGTGTACGTCGGGCCTTATTCTTTCTAAGTAGGTACCTAACATAGATGGCGATGACAATTTTGTATTTGTTTCAGGAGATCCATTTGATTATTACTTTAAGATACCAATAGGGATATTAATTTTCATTAATATCGTACTGTTCGCCATCACTGTCTACAACTTATGGATGGTTAATCATAATGTTAATAAATGTCAAGATTCTGGAAGCACCAAGAAGCAAAACTACAAGTAAGTACCTGTATTTACCCACGTTTTTAGGGTTCCGTTGTAAACAAGGAACCCTTATAGTTTCGCCATGTCCGTCCGTCTGTCTGTCTATCCGCGGCTTAGCTCAGAGACGGTTAGTACTAGAAAGCTGTAATTTGGCATGGGTATATAGCATGGCATGGGACATATTAATCACACCGACAAAGTTTTTTTTTGGGTAGCTCCCAACACGTAAAGTGGGGTTTTTTTTCTCGTCTATCTCAATATTAAGTTTTAAAGTGATAATTTTTGTTAAAGTCAAGTGTGTCCCCCCGGCCAGCTAAATGGTTGTACTTGGATTTCTGAAAAAATTCACAACAGCAGTATATATAACAAAGTTAAAAGGAAAATATCACAGGTTACAGGTTAACACTTTGAGGGACACTATCCGCTCATAGACGTAATAACAATAAAACATCTATTGTGTCTCGTTCAGTGTCCTTGAATGCGTTAACGAATAATAAATAGACCAACTTAAATTTGCAGTTTAAATCTCCCATACTGAATGTATGGGAGATTTAAACTGCAAATTTAAGTTGGAGAGAGGAGAACATGCTTTTCCACTACAATGTTAAGATTGCTCTTGGGATAAATTCATCCCAACTACGGAACCCTTCATTGTGCGTGGTCTGACACGCTCTTGGCCGGATTTTTTTAATGAAAATCGCCTATAGAGGCTACAGATTATGTAATTTAGCGTCAAGTAGCAAACAATGTGTAGTTGGATTAAAATGTTTCATTATCTAGAGTATTTATGTACCTATATATAAGTAGGTATATTAGTGTACTACCAGGTACCTCAGACCAGCTCGCGTAGCATGACAAACATAGACATGGGTTTTCTACGGGTTCGGGAAACAGACAAAATGACATAAACAATCTCAATCTGTCATTTTGTCTATTCTTCAAACTCAAACTCAACTCAAAGCATTTATTTCAAACTAGCTTTACCCGCCTCGACTTCGCACGGGTAGCACTAAACCCCACCTATCCTACCTACCCTACCTCCCTTACCTACCCTACCTACCCTACCTACCCTACCTACCCTACCTACCCTACCTACCCTACCTACCCTACCTACCCTACCTACCCTACCTACCCTACCTACCCTACCTACCCTACCTACCCTACCTACCCTACCTACCCTACCTACCCTACCTACCCTACCTACCCTACCTACCCTACCTACCCTACCTACCCTACATACCCTACCTACCTACCCTAACTTTCTCACCGTTTAAACCTTCCCTGGACTATAACAAACATTTCAAAACCAAAATCAGCTAAATCGGCCCAGCCGTTCTCGAGTTTTAGCGAGACAAACGAACAGCAATTGATTTGTATAGATAGATAGATAGATAAACCAATTACAGGCACTTTTTAATTATCAAGGTATCGGTCTATCAGAAATATGAAGCTAGATGCCCATTCCAAAGCGTAGTAGGTACCTATGGAGAAGAAACTCCACGGACACTTTTTATCATGATATGGTTTTAAATTAAATTAAAATAAACCGTGGCAGCTAAGAGATGACCCACCCAGTGACGGCCCCCGTTCACGAACATGACGCATGGATTAGCACACATTCAGCTCAACCATTTTGAAGAGAGCTAAATGATCCAACACACGCGCCACCGTCAGCGTCAGCGTCAAGAAATAATAAATACTTTAAAAAGTAAATATTAAGTAGTAAGTGTTCGACCATTTCATGAAATGGCCAGCAAAAATTGATCATATCGTTTAAACGTCATCGTATATTGATATGTCAGCCGACCTTTGGCTATATCATTTATGTAGGGTATCCATGGTTTAAAGTGTAGTAAAAACTTGATAGTAGCGCTCGCTCGGTTCGCGCGCAGTTGGTCACAGTTCTAACTTAACCTAATCCATTTGGTCGGGGTGTGACAAGCAACGTGTTTTTGTTGTTGCTTTTCACGCCGGCAGCGGCACCGGCTGGCTACTTTTTTGCGTGGTCAGGGTTACTTTGATTGATTTGTTGTATGCCATCGCCATGATGCATAACAACAACCATTCCTTTTGGCTTTGCCGAAGTCGGGTAAAAACAGCGACATCAACGTCTCTTCCGGTGGAAAATCGAACTATTTTACGATATGATCACTAATGTTTGGCCACATCATGAAGTAACGACTACTTCATGATGTGGCCAAACATTAGTGACTTTGTGAGCGTTTAACTGTTTATATCGTCAAAGACGACGAGTATTCATTGATCTGGCCAAACCACATCATGATGTCACCAGGCGGTCGAAGTTCTATTTCATGAAGTACAACCATTTCATGAAATGATCAATTCTAAGATCTGGCCACGACGTATGTATATAAAATGCATTCATGTCAATTTGTATATAAAAAGCCGGAAATAATCTTAGATCATTTGAAGAACACATAGCTATGTATCTGAAATTGTCTTTTGAGGAAATAACCATACAGGTTTGAGTGGACCTGTCAAGTCAGTGCACGCATTTGTCAGTAATCGTGCAGCTCAACTCGCGCAGCTCGTCGAATCGTTGAGCTCCTTGAGTTCTGTTATTACAATACAATTACAAGTTCAATTTATTTTAGTCTGGTACAGTTAGATTAAATAACTCACGCAAGTCAATTTCATTTTATTTTAGATTCTCCACATACGCAAAGTTATCTGTGATGATGGGACTGAGTTGGTGCTTGGAACTTCTTCCATCTATAGAACTGTTATGGTTCTACATCTTGACAAATTTGTATAACCTACTCACCGGGGTCGCCATATTCTATTGGTTTGTGTGCAAGAAAAAAATATTAGTACAGTTGTGCAAAAGGTGAGTTGTTTTTTTTGTCGCCTGACATGTCTGGCGACTTGAATCATGCCACGTCTGTTGTCATCGGAAACTATAAAAGTTTCCGATGACAACAGACGTAGCATGCTGAATCCTCATTTTGGTTTTCAGTAGATTGTATGTGCACTTGCGCAGGCCTTATGCATCTATTTTACCTGCAGTATGACGTATACCTACATAAATATATTTAGTATAAAATTATGCAAGCAAATTCTAGTGTGATGCGTTTACGGCCACATCATCATCGTGATTGATAAAAAGGCAGCCAGCCTTAAAAAATCTCCATCGATCCATCCATCGATGGACGTATAATTAGGTACAGATTAATGAGCTATAGGCAAAGATTTCACGGAGCACTTTTCACCCGCGTACGCTGGTGGTAACGGTACCTTGATCCCATCGGGAAGAGCAAATAAGCGCACCCACAGCGGCCGATAATCGCGTCGTGAAACTAACTCACTGCCCTTTAGTAGGTAAAGGGCAGTGAGTGATTGTGATGAGTAATGGAAAATAATAACACTGAATTTTGACTTTTATGCTCAATAACAAACCTGTGTTATTTTTATAGGTTGAGCATACAGAATGATTTTATCAAAAAATTGGAAACGGACATGACCCAGCATAACAAAAGTGGAATTACCAGAACTACGCGGGTTGCCAGCTCCATCGTTAAGAACTGTTCCAAAGATCAAAATCCAGAAATGGACGTGCTGAAAAATTGCCCTAATGAAGAAAGTACTATAATTTAATTGTGCGTTTTTATAATTTCTAACGTGACGATATTATCGCGGACTGCCACGTCCATTAAATATTTGGAAATACGTGCACGATGTAACGATATTGAGGACGGAAATTTAAAAGTGTCATCATATACTTCCATACATTTTAGTTCCCTATATTATGGTGCTGCCACACTATGTTCCTGTCGCTGCTCATCGCTCTGCTCCTCGCGCTGCCACGATGTTGCCCTCTCTGTTCCTCACACTGCCGCGATGTTGCCCTATCTGCCCACACACTCGCGCAATTAATCGCGACACTCCACACTAGGTCGCTTGCCTTTGAAACATAATGTTAATAGCTAATTATGTATAATTATAGTATTTTATATTTTATTTATATAAAATACAAGAACTAATTTAATGCGGTGAATGCTTCGTTGAAAAGGTCAACTGTATGGTCGCGAGTTCATAGACTGTACATAACCATCAACATGCGAGCTCGGCTTGGCGGGAATTCACGTGCATTAAAATTCTCCGATGTTTTTCTAAAAGGTAGTGAAGGCACTCTACCAGAGGAGAGTGGCCAGGTGGTCCTACCAGAGACTCTTGGTAGAGTAGTTCCCACTTTAGAAGATCTGATTCGTCTGGTGTACGGCATACGGGGACGTCAGTCGAATACTGTACTAAGAGAATTCTTGGGTACGGGCCATTTTAACGCCCAAAACTTATCAAGCTGCAGCGATCAACCACAGTAGATATTCTCTTGCAAATTGAAGGGAGCGAAGTGATATACACCTCCATCGGTTAACACTGTTGTGGAGTAAGATCATGCCACACATTACCCCGTAGAATTTCTGAATTCGCTAATGACAAGTGGACTTCCGGCACACATCATCCAGCTGACGGTCGGCATCCCGATTATGCTTCTTCGGAACTATCGGAACTATCGGAACTCCATCTATGGTGTGTAACGGTACCCGGTTCAAATTCGTGTCTTTGCAGATAAACGTCATCGAGGCAAACATTCTAACAGGTTGTAGCGTTGGCAAAACAGTGTTTATACCGCGTAAACCGCAAATTCCCACAGTTACCCCTTCCAGTTTAAGTGCGTGCAGTTCCCTGTGAGTGTATGCTTTGCGATGATTATCAATAAGTCACAGGGGCAGACACTGAAGGCTGCGGGTGTCGACCTCGGGACAAGCTGCTTCTCACACGGACAACTGTACGTCGCTTGCTCCCGCGTTACCAATCCTGAATCTCTGTATGTTGTATACTCCCTGTATACTGTATAATACACACTACCTCTCTTCCTCCTTTCCTCGCTACTTCTCATGCCACTTGACGAGTGTGTGGCAGGCCTATTAACATGATGCCGTGGACGTCCATGATAAAGGATCTCGCAGAATTTTTCATAGAAATTGTTCCACCAGAGTCGCGTCGCGCTTGTCGACGGGCGCCTTAATATTGTCACGTTAGAAATTATAAAAACGCCCATAGTATCACTATGTAGTTGCTGCAGAATATAATATTCCTAGGTATAGGTCAGTGTCATTTAACTGTCAGTTGGATCTTTATAATCTCTGGGAACTACATCATCCTCAGACATCATCCACATTTTGTGTAGAGTCCGCGCCACCACTCAAGTCCGATAGACAAGGCGGGGAGGCGGGGGGGCGCGAATAAATTGAATAAGCGCGAAAAATGAGAATACAGTGTCATTTGTTTACGTTAATAAAAGATAAGTTAAGGTACAAGTGAGTTCATTATAACTTGACCCGTGACGCGATTGGTGGCACAGAATTTTGCAGTCTTAGTTTCAATACTAATAGAGTTCAAAATTGCGATTGACCAAACAATACTACTAATCACATGCCTGCAAAATTCATCAAATTCATTTTAACCGCGTAGGTATTGCATTTTTCTATGGAACAGCAGATTTTTTTTTAAATAACCCACGAAAAATTTCAAAGCAAAGGGTTCAGAATCATGTACTGAATCCATGGTATCAGTTTTCGCGTCGATGTCCCTGCTACCCTGTAGAATTATACAGGACTATTAACTACAGTCAACCACACGTTAGTATTAACACTTGCACTACGAAAATCGCCCTTTCGTCGTCGTGCGGTTGACCTACCGGTCTATTCCATAAAAATCTCACCATGTAAACTTGAGAAAAGTGAACATATTCATGTTTAACATCATAATAACAGGAAAATGCTTGTATCTATGGCCTTATTTTATTTTTATTGTGTTTATACATAATTCAGGATCGCATGTTTGATTTATGAATGACAAAAAATAGTTGGCTTGGCAAAATAATAAATATAACCTATGGGTTCAGCAAAAGTGTAGACATCTTGTAAAATTTGAACTGAGGCCAAAAATAGAATTTTATTAGATATTTTTTATTTTTATTAACTTATATTTAAATATGTACCCACCTATGAATTAGTGTAGTAACATTAATAATACAATAATTATTATTATTTAATGGTATACTAAAATTATATAACCAACTTTTGATGTTATGCTAGGTACACACGCGGGGACTTTATTAATTGATTTCAATATCTTACGTCCACACATAGATTTTTCAGCCAATTTGTCGCTAGCGTTATCAAAAACTACTTACGAGTCTCTGCGTGTGTCATGTACCTAGCATTCATTCAAATACTTAAGTACCTACCTATTTCTCAATGTCGGTGCTGTTATTATTAATTATTAATAACAGCACCTAGGCTAGGTCCTAGGTGAGTAAGCACCTAATAATTATCAAATTGTAATAATATAAATACTTAAATAAAATTTATTGTAAGTATATGGAATATTTTAAATCTATAATTTTAAGTGTAAAATATACATATAAATTTAATAATAATATTAAACCTTACTGTAATACTCGTATTCTGTTTACTATTTTGGGAACGTAAATAAACACACGCTCCATATTCCTGCTGACTTGCATCTACAAAGCAATGTAGCTCAGCTGACTGGTTTCCTAAATTATCATCTAAAATATAACGAGATATTTTATAACGAGGTATTTTAAATGATGCAAGCATCTTTAAGCATAAACCTCAGGTACGGGATCATCCAAGTACAATTTCGCAATCCACAAATGTTGCTGTAAATATTTTCTTTATCGATAGCACAACTAACTAGCCCTAAGGGATCAAATACTTTACATGTGGTAGAAATAACCGTTTGTTTGGTAACCTTTAAGTCAATTCAATTCCATTTGGAAAACGCAATTCATCAGCCTTTGGTGACCAGACCTAAGACATTAGTTTTGTCGTGACAATTAAGACAAATCTACAGTCTGTTAATCTCTCAAATACATTGCAAATTAGTTTTGTATAATTTAGAAGCATTTTTTTTCAATTTTTGTAAATGTGAGTACCATGGAGCCGTTTTTTAATGTTATTAAAATGTATGTTGACTTGAAAGAGCATGGCAGTTGAGAGTATGTCATGCTCGCTTAAATGTCTCGCTAATGGTGGCGAGTGTGTTAGATCATTCGGTTCCCTACAAAATGGTTGAGCTGGATGGTGCTGATCCACGCGTCATGTTCGTGAACGGGTGCCGTCAGTTGTGACTGGTCATCTCTTATCTGCCATGGCTTATTTTTAATCTTATATTTTGAATTGTTTTGATTATTTTTTGTACATTGTTCTCACATATAGAATAGAGAACCACAAGAATAATGTACCCAGGATTTTGTAATTTTCTATATTTAAAACAGTGTCCTTGGGAGTTCCTTGCCCGTTCTTCTCCATAAAGATCTACGTTTTGGAATGGGCAACTAGCTTCAACTTTCTGACTAACTGACGCAACTATTTGACAATTCAAAAGTGCCTGTAAATGGTATAATTGAAATAAATGCTTTTGAGTTTGAGTTTGAAGACAATTTGATAATTAAAAAAAAATTGTTTTGATAAATATAAGCAAGCATTAGAAATGGTTCAGAAAAATTCCACTATAAGTGCTTCCATACAAGGTTTCCCTATGCAGATTTGCTAAAACATTATAAGATATTGAGCTTGGATTCCAGACGTTCACTGATCATGGTTGTGATGCTGTACGGTTTAAGCAATAACAAATGAGCTCTCGAATAGTTTGTGTTACGTAGTACCTAGAACTGTTATTCGGTGGGAGGTGCGCGTAAAAGAAAATGGAACCTATAACGAATGGAATGTTTTAAATTCTCAGCATTCAATATTAAAAATAGGAATTGAACCTATTTTTGACTAACTCAATGGGACCTAGCACCTATTAGGGTATATTCAATAAAAACATGATTTCATTTTACCTTTCATATATTTAGACTTACAAGATCACACTAGTTACATTTTTGAACACATTTAAATAGGACAGAACCTTATAACTACATTAGGTATTCTATTTTCACAAATAGGTAGGTACACATTTTATACCTACTTTAGCTATAATTATTTAAATCAGTACTCAGTGGCAAGGGTAAGATACCCATGTTACTTTTTACACATAATTTACATAGAATGGCTAAGAAATATGGTTTTAGAAAAAGATAATACTCATCTTTGTATAATTTGTGCAGAGCCTCTGCCTCACAACTTCACACGACACCCAGTACTTATACGTATTGTTCAACAGCAGTGGCGGGAGATTTCAAGCATTTAAAATGGCGGAGATAAGACCCTGGTTCGAGTCAGCAGCGTCGGTCAGTTGGTACAGAAGATCCTTGGAAGATTTGGCCAGAGCTTCCGCGTGATAGCGTACTTGCTCTCTGTGGCTTACCAGCCAGAGTTTCCACTTTGCAGTGTACTATCTCCTTGTGGCAGGGGATCTCATTAGCAGCTTAATATTACGGCAGACACCAGAGGGTCTTTACCGGTAGACAGCTAGCATAGTGAGTCCGCCGAGCTGACCGTTACATGCCCTTTTATAATCTTCTCAAATCTCAACATTTCCCGCCACTTTCGACCAATCACAAAGCGCCTTATACTTTTGGCTGAATATCTAATAACACAGTTATTATTAAACAAAACTTATACAGTGAGACTACTTTAAAACTTAATGAGATAGTTTAGCAATACAGCTAGTGTTTATTTAGAATGTCTATGTAAGTTCTGATAAGATATTAGTATTAGTGTATTGGTATCCACCAATCACAGAGCGTTATACAGTCTTGGCTTAATGATTTATTACATGTGTTTTAAAACTTAATAAGGTAATTTAGAAATTTAGTAAGTATATAATTCTTATCTTTATGTAAAGTTGATAAAATATTAACATCATTGGAAAGCTCCGAGAACTGTTTAGAAACGACTTGGTACATAGAAATTGCAATGTAAAATCTAAGAAATATTAAAGTATCATACTATTCATTATCACATTAACTATTTGTAATGTTAAAGTAATTAAACATTTGTTTTGATTAACCAAAACCACAAATCATAACATTCGTTCTGAAACTAGTCTTTCAAGTCACAATATTTTTATTGCGACTTAAAAGACGACTTTACTATTAACACAAATTATCTGTCTGTGAACATATTAATTCAGGAAGTGATAATTACATGTATTTTAATTTAGAACTCTTTGTTTCACAAAATATTCATTTACAGCGAGGATAGAATGAATAAAATAATGTTGTAATGGAACGTAACCTAAGTCAATGCCACCTGTCATTATGACAGCTGACATTGTCTCATATTTACAGTTCAGTGTTTTACATTATCAACAAACATCAATTATTTTACTATAATTATGAGCAATCTAACACGCGCACCTTAACTATTCTACACTGCGCGTTGTAGAACGAAGGCTGGGGTGCGAGCCCCTCTCCGCCGACTTTTAGAAACCGTATAACCGTAAACCGTATAACTCACAAATTATTGATTTTGATATTTTCGCGCTGTCGCAATCTAAATTTAAAAGTATGGTTTCTCAATCTCTTGCAAGTCGCATATAGGACGGATGCTCTTGTCATCCGCTTCCTTCGATTCGTCGGTTTAAGGTAGTATTATTTTTTTCTTCTAAATACGAGTATGTACTCACGTTCGTTTTCATACTCTGATGTCACTTCGTGGACAATAGTGTGGGTTATACGTTTTTTCGACTGTATTGTAACTACTTTTTGTAAATGCTGTAATGTATAACTGTTTTTTGTCCCAAATAAAAATAAATAAATTCTGATTTGTTACCATTTGAGCTATTTGTGCGAAGTTTTCGTAATGGGAAACAAGCAGAATTTAAGATTGCAGCACGTGACATTATCCGTCTTATTACAAAAAATATATGTTTTAAAATATATTTGGAGGAGTATCGTAGGTTGGTTGAAAGGAAACTCGGACTCCAGATTGTAAAGATTGAAAATAATAATGATGTATTTTTATTATAAAATGTTCCTACTTAAATACTATTTACAAATACAGGCTAAACAGTACAACTAAGGATACTTCAAGAGTTTGAACCAATCAGATCGCAGCACACTGTTGTCCATTTGTTCCGCACGTTGTCGCTGCAGTCGCGAGCTCGCGCACGGGCGCACCTCGCCGCTCGTGGCGCTGAGGTTATAAATATAGGTGACACAAGCTGGCGCCCGCATTCATCGATGCGGCAGTGTCCAGTGAAGATGTGTGTGTTGTGCTCGTGCGTGCGGCTGAAGATTGGGGCGAAGGCCGACGGCGTGTGGCGTCGGCAGTTCCTGTACAATATTTATTCCGTGTTTCTTGTACAGAATGTCTAAAACGTGCTGTGACCATAGTTCTTTTGAGAACTGTTCTTTTAAATGTTTCTTTTACACGAGGTCAAAACGTGGTGGCTACATATATATGTAAAATATAAATATATATGTTTTAATTCCTCTTTAGTTCAGGCACCTGTGTTCCTGCTGGGGTGGCGAGTTTGTCCGAAAGGGATATCGTGGCCCCGGCACAAAGGCAACGGAAGGAACCGTTGTCAGTAAAAGTCTGACACTTCTTTTTCACTTTTTTGGAATTATCAAATAACTTCTCCCGCTCTTGGCGGAGCGGGAGAAGTTATTTGATAATTCCTTACCAAAAAATAAATAAAATATAGGCACCTGTGTTGAGTTCATCAATATAAAAATCGTTCATAATGACATTGGCAATAATCTTATCCTGACATTTATCAGCCAGCTCAAGCTAGAGTGAAATTAAATTATTTAAAATTAAATTAATTAATTTAAATGATTAATTATTATTTTATTTAAATTTGTGTCTGATTATTTTATTTTGTGTGTGTGCTTTGATTATAATAATTTTAGTTAGTTATGTTTTTAGTTTGTTAGTTAATTCAATTTAATTCAATCTTATTTAATTTAATTCAATTCAATTCAATTTCATTTCATTCAATTCAATTCAATTCAATTCAATTTCATTTCATTCAATTCATTTAAATTTAATTTCAAGTTAATTTTAAGTAGATAAATGATATTCTGGTTCTAATTAAATTGTTATCCATCTTTGTATTAATTATTATTGTATAATGAGATCTAATTAAAATGCTGTGCTTACCTATAATTTAGATGCATGCAATTCTATTGTATTTGTTAATGACATGTACTTTGAATGTCCTTGTGTGTATTTAGTTGGTTTGCCTAAATAAATAAATAAATAATAAATTAAAATATAAAAGAACCGCCGACACAAACATTTCCTCATTTCTCTTTCCTACTCATCACCAGTCCCTGTGCATCAAAGTTATCATGTTTTTCTAATATCATTGAAGTAACAGAATACCAAATTTCAAATCGATTAGACCTGTGGAAGACGCTCACATCCATTCATCAACTAGAAAAGAGCTGATAATCTTTAAACGGGTGCACCAATTTTGATAAAACTTGTCTAAGAACCATCGTTAGAAAACCTGCTTTCAAATTAAAAAAAAAACAATACAACGCTGAGCAAACTGCAAACACTGACGTTTGCCATATTGTTATTGTGACAGTACGTGAAATACCCTAGGCTGATAAAATTTTCGTTTTTCCTAATTGTGTTAATATTAGTGTTTGGATCGGTTTCCCGTAGGGGGAAGAACTGTGCCCCTCCTTTCCGCACAGTTCTGTAGGGCTCGTCCCAGACTGGTCACCCTCCCACCGATATAAGAAAGAGAAGCATTCCCATAAACTAAACTACCTTGTCCGTCTTGGAAGATTAAGGAACAAGGATTGGACCAGGAAGTTAATATTGGGAATTCACAGTTAGTGAAAACAAGTATTATAATATGAAGCTAAGAAGACAAGAGGGTATGCAAAAGTATATAATATAATATTATGTTTTAGTATTATAAATGTTGAAACGCTAACGTCTCCTCCTGTCGCAGTTGAGCACCAATATCTGCAATACAGACTTGGTAAGGTAGAAGGGGTAAAGGGATCGTTACGCTTGTACTTTACATACGATTACGTACTACTACGTTAATTTGTCTGTTTACAATATACCCACTTCAGTGAGACTGGGAACCGTATAACAACGTTTGCCTCATTGTACGTGTCCTGCTAGACCTAACGCATAGAACCTCTGAGGAACTAATACGATTCTAACGGAACACGCTCCCTAAGCACTAAATAAATGTTTTACTCAATCCTAAGACAGAGTACTGCGAAGTCCAACTGTCATTGAGGAAAACAAGTTTAATATTGAATATTTCTAATCGCGTACTAATATGAAAGACCCTTACGTAAGCCTAGCCCATTTTTACAAAGTTAACACAAAACTAGCACAAGCGCACCGTAGACTCAGTCTCTAGCAGAATACATTACGATCGTACCTGGTGAACGCCGAAGTGGTAGCTCGTCACTTCATATTTCCTTAATCTGTCCCATTTAGAGGATGCTTTCAATGTAATCGGCAGCCGTGTGGATCGTCCTTATCGACAACGGGGCGTTTCGATCTAGGCATCCAAATGACGTGTCTCGCTAATATAATTTATGAGAGGCCCGAAAGCCGGTTGTAGAGGTTTAACGAGACATGATTTCTAGCGTTCCTTAGAACGAACTATCGATTCAGTATGAGATACTTAGTGAAGCCTAACCCAACTCCCTGGAAATATGTGTCAACACGCCTCACGCAAGGTATTCTGTGGCAAAACCTTTTCGGAAACAGAAATTGTCACTAACGTTTGGTTGTTTTGTAATGCAATTACAGATTGGCTTTATAGCCTAGATCAATTCCAAATGACCTGTGAGTATTTATGGCTCTGCCTTCCAAATGTGGTGCGTCATCTCAAAGTCAACAGTCGGAGCATTACTGCCCAGTCAAGTATGGTGGAAGGCCTTCGCCATTTCCCTATAGCCAACTGCTAGTGACAATAATCTGCCAAGGTACGGATTAGGATAAGGACACGTAATACACGAGAATGTAACATTAGTTATAAAACCCGATACTAAATAAGTGTGGAGTTACAAGAACTTATGATACCTGAATTATATTACCAGCCTAGGATAATTATTATAAAGAAATACTCACTCAGTCATACCAACAAGCACACACTCACCCAATCGCACGAACACACACACACGTATACTCGTACTTCGTTAAATACTACATTAGTCTAATCTGGGCTTCAACCCAACTATATTTAACTTAATAAATAATACTCGCTATCTTGCGACAGCCCACTTGGACAATCATGGCCTCTGGTATTCAACAAGTCTGCTAATATAACTAGCCTAATATTACGTCCACACCCTACCGTGGTCTAAAACCAACTTTTTTCAACGTAACTACCCTGGCTACGGACTCTGATGTCTGACATGTCTGCCCCCTTTCGCGACTCAAAACCAACTTCCCAACTTCACCCGCTTGTACTCTCGCGTTCGTAGTCTTTCGTGATCTCGCCCCAACCCCCGGACTTCATTCTTCAGTCCCTTAACCGCTAGAGGCCCCGACTTCGCTGCGCATGCGATAACCGTTGAGTACCGAACGACCCCCCGCGGTGACAGATTTACGACCGCACATAAATAAACAAAACACTCGGGGTTTTTTGTTTCGCCTCCGGTGTTATCGCTAGTTGATTTGGGTTCGTGTTTAGACAAATGATTCTTTGTAATACTTAGAAATGTCGAGTGGAACCCTTTGAATTCATAAATACGCATTGTAATCCACGGCTGCGCCGTTTAGTGATAAGACGATTTGTGATAAAACTACTGTTCCAATTTACACGAAATTTTGCAGGGTACATTATGAATAGATAAGTTATATAAAGAGAGCATTTTTTACAGATAAACACAGTAAATAAAAACACGAAAAATTACGACTTTTGAATAGGTACTAACCGTCTGTTTACGTAAAACTATTTTCGTGTTTTTAAATTTACGATGTTTATATTTTAGTTCATTTATCGTTTATAACGATATTTGAACTATTTATATGAAAGAAAATAAGCACTTACCAGCGATTACAGACACAAATCACTCACAAAACACAAAACAACACCACAATCACTTTTTCCACAGACACTTTTGCTCACATGTTTTTGGTTGCCCAAAATAGGTATCAAACGATGTTATTTAGTGTTAATATTATTCACCACGATGTAAAAACTACTTAGTAATGCAATTAATATCACTTCCCGTCGATTTACACAAGAAAACCATTTAAAATAACGAAATACATGCGACCGAGCACTCATGACCAGCGTAGTTAGACTCGCGTCTGACCTGCGTGAACTGTCAATTTCAACATTTTTTTGCAATTTTGTCCATGAATATTTTTGTCTGCCAATGATTTAGTCGACGAGATCCGTCAGGCCCATAGAGAAATAATCCACAGTCCAGATTAGCACTTTATAATAATAGAAATAGAGATTAAAGCCGCGTGTACACGGCATCGCCAAATGGCGATGGCGGGGCTCTAAGGGTCTTTGCATTACCAAATGGAAATGACGGGGCCCGACCGGTATTCCTAAAAAATACCACGTTGACGGTTTGGTCGTTTCGCAGAATAAAGAAGAAATAGGTTTATGACTCTTTTTGTGCACAACTTCTTAATTGTTTTAAAAGGTTCGGTATGAATTGCCTTACTAGATCTTTAACAGATGTTCGCTGCATTCTCAGGGATGGTGAATTTTTTGAGACCGACGACGAGTTATTATTTATATACATTTTATTATAAACCATACAAATATTTTAGCACAGAACATATTAAGTTTCGGTCGGCCCGGGTACGTTAACAGTACGAGAGCGGTTAAAGCATTCTAGCTAGGTGCTAGCTAGAATAATAAAATAATTAATCCAATAATATATCTGCAGTTATTGGATAATTGATAGTTACATCGATGGAAGCATCGGCTTCGCATGAGTTTTGAAAGTTTGGTTAGATCCATCTTCATAACTTGTTGTTTAAAGTTTCAAGCATGAAAATCGAGAGCTGTAAGTTTACATTGAAAGAACCGCATGTTGACACCCCTGCTTTCTCAGAATATTTGTACAAAGTGGCCACGGTTCGCTGCCCATAAAATATAAATGGAATGGGTTTGTAAGAGGTTCAATATTGTTTTAACATTTTAAAGAAATAGGATATTTTGTTATTAATTAGGGTAACGTGTCGAGCTGTCAACCCATAAAATTGAGATTTAATGTGTTCTTAAGAACCTCGAATCGGCCCTTAAGTGACGGTTTTAAAATAAATATAATAACATATTGTTATTAAATTAGAGTAAATGGCACACAGTCACACTATGTCGCAGAGCAGGCGCTGCGCGGCTCTCCTGCCAGTCCCGTCTGCGGAGCAACAAGTTTGCGCGCGCGTCGTCGTTTCGAATGATCGAAAAAAATAATTTGAAGTAATATTGACATGAAAAACCATATACTTAAGACTAAAAATGCAGAAATCCCAATCCTTTTTAGTGCACCTTATGAAATTATATTGCCCCCAAAATCTGAAACGCGTATTAACGTCCCAACAGGTATAACAAATAATAATAATAATAATAATTAGTGGAATAGCAACACTGATCTGATACGTCAACAACGTAATTTTTTCTCTTATATCTTAATTCGCATAATCAGTTATTTCCCTAGATCATATAAATACAAAAAGCTCATTATAACTCCATAGAATATACAACAAATATATTTATAAACAATAAAAACAACTACAATGAAAAACCAAAAAATATATAGAAAAATCAAAAATGACGTTGTCATATTCGGACTTCCGTTAAATCCTATGCAATAAAATATGAGAGATTTCAAACCACCAATATGTTGACGAGATCAGCAGCTCGCCATGCACGCCTACCACCTCCGGACTCGCTGCTCAGCTCCGCCTCGCCGCCGCCGGTACCCAGCCCCATCGTGAGCGCTGCGTCAACACCGGCCGCGGTAGTTGCGTCGAGCTCGAGCGACGAGTATTTCTCCCCGCCCTCGACGCCACCACCTGCTCGCCGACGGGGAGGACGCCGGCCGCCGGACGGCTTAGGACCTCGAGGCCCACCGGCCTCTGATAGGGTCCCAGCCCCCGGCGGAAGTGTGCAGCGCATGAGATGGACACGATTCATTAACGAGAACGTCATGCGCTCATACTATGGGGCTACAGAGGGGGGAAACAACCTGAACGCGTACCGTGTCCGGATGCTCTCTCTTTTTCAGGTGCTTGAGCCAGCTGTCAACGTTTCGGCACAACGACTGTCGGATCAGGTGCGGGTCATCCAGCGTAATCATATGTTGGATGACGCTGTACTTGATCGCCTGCGAAATGAAATGCAGAGTAGCCATGTCATCGCTCCCCCGCCGCAGAGTGTTATTGTAGTGCCACCACAGGACACTACAATTCAAGCTGACGAGATGATTGATGACAGGGCTACAAACGTAAGTACCCAGTGCAATGAAGAACTGAGGAGTGCTTTGGAGGGTGCGATTCGGGAATATCGATTCATGTCGCCCGAACTTAGACCACGTTTACCTCGTTTGCCCATGCAGAACAAAAATAGGGCGCTGGTGGCGGTTCTGGATTCGCAGTTGTCAAAGTATTTTGATGATTGCGAAAACCTCACTGATACTCATTCAGTTCTGTCCTGCGCAGCTGTAGCAGCATGTCGTGTAGCTCACGTAAAATTTGCAAATGACTCTAGAGCTACACGACCGAAACCAGCCGTACCAGCTTGGCAGTACAGAATTGAGCGCCGTATTGGTGGGGCCAGAGCGCTCATCGGCAAACTTATCTGCTTCAGGGAGGGCAATACTCGCCCTAGAGTGATGCGCTTTGTGAGGCGGGCGTTCTCAGGGACTGATATTAGCCCTGAGGACTATATGTCCCATGTCACAGAGCGCATCGACTTAAAGAAACACATCGGCAGAAAGTGTATGCATGGGCGAACCGTATTCGTAGGTATAAGCGGCGAGTGGAGCGATATACTCAGAATCGCACCTTCCAGAGTGATGAAAGGTGGGTTTATAGGGCTTGGGAGCGACCGGACCAAAGTGTGGCTGACGCGCGCCTACCGGATGATGATGCCATGTGTTCTTTCTGGCGGAGTATCTGGTCGGCGCCTGTCAGCCACACCGAAGGTGATTGGACTAGAGAAGTCGAGCGAGCCTGCGATCCAATACCAGAAATGGGGGCTATTACCATCTGCGCCCAAGATGTAGCTCGTGCAGTTCGTCCGTTGCCCAACTGGAAGTCTCCAGGGCTGCACAATTTCTGGATCAAATGGTTCAAAAGGTCGCACGCTCGCTTGGCGGCTCAGTACCAGACTGCTTTGGAGTCTGGTTCGCTACCCCAGTTCCTAACGACAGGAGTTACCCACCTGCTCCATAAATCTGGTAGCACCGCGGAACCCAAAAATTATAGGCCGATTACGTGTTTACCGACGGTCTATAAAGTTCTTACTTCCATTTTGAGAGCTAAAATTAACAAACATATAGACACCAACTCCATCATGTCTGCCTCTCAAAATGGATGTAGGAACGGGTCCCGCGGTACTAAGGAGCTACTCCTCATTGATATGGCCATTAGCCAACAGGTTCGCCGTTCCCGAAAAGATCTATCGACATGCTGGATAGATTATAAGAAGGCCTATGACTCGGTGCCACATACATGGCTCAGGAGGGTGCTAGAGTTGTATAAAGTAGATGCAACTCTGCGCACCTTCTTGATGTCGTGTATGGGGCAATGGAGGACGGTCCTTCGCTATCCAGGATGTCGAAATATCCAGAGGAATAGCGAGCCGATAAGGATTGAGCGAGGCATATTTCAGGGCGATAGTTTGAGTCCGCTCTGGTTCTGCTTAGCCCTGAATCCTCTAAGCACATTGCTGGATGATTCAGGTTTAGGCTATCGCCTGAGGAGAGGTGGTCAGGTTATATCTCACCTTCTCTACATGGATGACCTAAAACTCTTTGCCCCCAACAATTCCATCCTGATGGAGCTACTGAAAGTAACTGAAACTTTCAGTAGCGCCATCAGGATGGAATTTGGTGTCGACAAATGTGCGGTCATGCATGTAAAGCGAGGGGAGATTGTGGAATCCGTGGGAACACAGCTCGCGGATTCCATAAACCTTAGAGCCCTCTCCGCATCCGAAACCTATAAGTATTTGGGTATGTCGGAAGCGTTGGGTATCAATGTTACTGACATGAAGCAATCATTGAAGGAGCGCTTCTTTGGCCGCCTGAAGAAAGTATTCAATAGTCTTTTATCAGGCGGAAATAAGGTGCGCGCCTTCAATGGTTGGGTCATGCCGGTTTTGATGTACTCTTTCGGCATACTCAAATGGACTCAGACTGAACTCGACGCCCTGGATAGGAGGGTGCGTACGCTGCTGACTGCATATCGAATGCACCACCCACGGTCATCGGTAATGAGACTGTATATCCCGCGAAAGTGTGGAGGTCGAGGCTTTTTAAACGCTAAGACCCTCCACAATCGCGAGATATGCAGTCTCAGGGAATATTTCCTAGAAGCCGACGTGGGGATGCATCGAGATGTGGTCGCGGTGGACAAGGGCCTCACCCCGCTCGCCATGGCTAAAGAGAACTGGCGCAAGCCTGTAGTGCTTGACACTAATGATCGCAGGGAGGTATGGCAGAGTAAGGAGCTTCACGGACGCTTTTTCCGGGCCCTACATGGACCCGATGTAGATTTGCTAGCGTCCGTAGCCTGGCTGCGTTTTGGTGACCTCTTTGGGGAAACCGAAGGTTTTGTCTGTGCAATTATGGACGAAGTTATCATGACGAACAATTACCGTAGATTTATTGTGAAAGACGGCACGGTTGACATCTGTCGGGCATGGCACCGTCCGGGAGAATCAATCCGACATATTATCTCCGGCTGTTCTCGTCTAGCTAACGAAGAGTACTTGCATAGACACAACCTTGTAGCCAGGATTATCCATCAGCAACTTGCTCTGAAATACAATCTTGTGGAATCGGAAGTGCCGTATTACAGGTATGTGCCCGACCCAGTTCTCGAAAATGGAAATATCACATTGTACTGGGATCGATCCATCATCACTGACAGGACTATTGTTGCGAATAAACCTGATATAGTGATGGTGGATCGAGTAGAGAGGCGCACAATGATAATTGACATAACGGTCCCACATGACGGGAACCTCGTGAAAGCTGAGAAAGATAAACAAATCAAGTATCTTGACTTGGCTCACGAGGTTGTCGACATGTGGGATGTGGACTCAGCGATCATTGTGCCGATAGTCGTATCAGCCAATGGCTTAGTTGCCAAGAGCCTCGACCAACACCTAAGGAGGCTCTCGTTGGGCAGCTGGATCAAGGGCTTGATTCAGAAAGCGGTACTCCTGGACACGGCTCGCATTGTCAGGAGGTTCCTCTCTCTGGAGCCCTGACCGCCGGTAGCTTGGACCCTGTTCCCGATACCGGTGGACTACTATTTTTTATATTTTTAAATGTTTGTATTTTTATATTCTAATATTTAAAAATGTAATTTATAAGTTGTTAAAATGAAATAAAGGACATAATAATTAATAATAAAAGATATAAACATGAAATTTGGGTTGGATAAGTGCAAGACATTACATATCATAAGAGATAAAATCAAACCTGGCAGCTATACAATTAACGACACCGACACAATTGCAGCAATGGAACCAACAGATTTATACAAATATTTAGGATACAAACAACTTAAGGGACTCGATCACACAGCAATTAAACAGACACTAAATACAGAATATCGAAGGAGAACTAACGCAGTTTGCAAAACAGAATTATCAGGAAAGCATCTTATTAAAGCCTTGAATACTTTTGCCATACCAATATTGACCTACTCATTCGGAGTAATAAAGTGGTCAAAAACTGACATCGAACAGTTAGAAAGAACCACGCGCACAAAACTCTCAAAACACCACAATCTGCACCCTAAATCTGCGATCGAACGACTCACCATCAAAAGACAGAATGGAGGGAGAGGCTTAATCGACATCCATCACCTCTGGCAAAAACAAATCACTAAGCTAAAAACATTCTTCTATTCAAAATCTCGCACTAGTGACATACACAAAGCTATTTCTCTAAATGATCTTAACTACACCCCACTTAACTTAAATGAACAAAATATTCAAGACACAAATAACTCTGACCCACAGAAACAAAAAATTTAAAACTGGAAGAAGAAAGTCCTGCACGGTAGACACCCTCATGATTTAGAACAATCCCATATTAACATAGTGGCGTCTAATAAGTGGCTTAAAATAGGAAACCTCTTCCCTGAAACAGAAGGGTTCATGATAGCTATACAAGATCAAATAATCAACACCAAAAACTATAGGAAATTTATCATTAAAGACCCTACCACAACAAATGATAAATGCCGTAGATGCCACATTCAATCAGAAACCATACAACACATAACTGGAGCATGCACAACCCTCACACAGACAGACTACACTCACAGACACAACCAGGTTGCAAACATTATTCATCAAAAACTAGCACTCAAACACAGTCTCATACAAAACTCTAACACTCCTTACTACAAATACACACCACAAACTATACTAGAAAATGAAACACACAAAATGTACTACGATCGCGCCATACTTACAGATAGAACTATCCACTACAATAGACCAGACATAACCCTACAGGATAAAATAAGAAAAATCACTTACCTTATAGACATTGCAGTTCCCAATACCCATAACCTACAAAAAACGATAACTGAAAAAATTAGTAAATATGCTGACCTTAAAGAAGAAGTCTCAAGAATCTGGAGACAAGAAAAAGTTTACGTTATCCCTATAGTTCTCTCAACGACGGGCGTTATCCCGAACCACCTTCTTCGTAGCCTGAAATTAATAGATTTAGAAGAATCCGTTTATATCAACCTACAGAAAGCTGCCATCTTAAACACCTGCAGAATAGTTAGGAAATTCATGCAGTTGGAGGAAGAAAACACACCCTCATCTTAAATACACACCACACGCTGCATTTACTTGGCTTTGGCCCGTAAATGTAGCTAAAACCAGCCTAACAGCTGAGAAAATAAAACGCTCCCCAAAATAATAATAATAATTCTTTGTTGGAACAAAAACTAACATTTACAATTTCATTGCGCACGATAATAGCCACATTAGTTATAAACTGTGTCGCAGCTGAGGAAGATGACAGTGTTCCAGGTGTTTAGTGCTATACTAGAATTTAACTAACAAAATAAAAACCAAATATGAGCTAAATAAAATAAAAATGTTGTTGTTGAAATGGAGTTGCTATTCTAAACTTTACAGAATTTAGTCCCGGTATTAGAATGCCCGATGCCTTAGTGACATGTACTAATTCATTTGCATCGATTTTAATACAAAACTTAACATGCTGATGCGCCGATATGCTGTAGTACCAATCAGTGAAATATTTTTGGAACGAAGTTTTTTAACGCAACTAAAGACTATTTTAAGTAAAAATAAAGATCCACATGGCCGCTGCGAAAATTTTGAAAAATTTTCGTCTTGGTTGTCGTTTTCATAGTTTTCGGGGATGCTAAAGCCAATAGTGAGGTCAAAATGTAAATCCAAGATGGCGGCTGCGAAAATTTTCACATTTCTCCAGCCCTTTGAAATTGATGGCGTGATGTTATAAAGAAATCTCATTTCTGCAACAAGTGGTTTCGCGATAGTGGGTTCGCGCAAGTGTCCCAGATCCATATATGGATCCAATGCCAATTCTAATTCAATGTCTCTTGTCACAAATGCCTCTAAACTAGACTAAAAATCACCAACATTTAGTTTATACCTGTAAAACGACGATTTTCCATTCTGAAATAGACTAGAGTGAAACAACTTAACTATATTTTAGTTTGACAGCACTAAGATGACGGCACTGAGTTATTAATGTAGTGAAAATGACAATTTTGCTATTCTGAATTTGACGTTTTTCACCTAAAATTTTGTCTGTCTAACTTAATCGCGATTAATTAAAAAGGTGTGGAATAAAATTAGTTGTCATGAACTAAAATTCACACCAACACTCCGGGACTCCAGGTGCAAAAACAGTACTGTATATTTTTTCTTTTCTTTTGCTTATCTCGGAAATGGTGTGTCCTATCGCAAAAGTAATGAAAATTTCGACCCCCTTCATGTCAAAGTCAAATCATTTATTTCAAATAGGCCCTTGCAAGGCACTTTTGAACGTCAAAAATTACAAAAAAATTAATTGATTCTAGTCGCCCCTTCCAAAAGGTAGTTTTCGTATGGAGAAGAATGGGCAAGAAACTCCACCGTTACTCTTTTAAAATGTTTAACAATATTTTGTATATACGGGGTGTCAGGGACATCGACGCGAAGCCGGTGACCATGGATTCAGTACATGATTCTGAACCCCACTGCGTTGACATTTTTCGTCGGTTATTTAAAAAAAAATCAGCTATTTCATAGAAAAGTGCAATACCTACGCGGTCAAAACGTATGGAGCAGCTGTTTAACCGACGAATATTTTTAGTCCAGGGTCAGTACAGATGTCCCTGCCACCATGTATAGCATTAGTTGTATAATTATAAGTAAAGACGATGAATGTAAAAATAAATTACTTTACCACAATAGTTAAGAAGAATTTAAAAAAAAACGCAACCACAGATAAACTAATTACCTATGTGATAGATACATGGTTCTCACATTTTTACAAACATTGAAAAGTAGACGATTTTCCAAAAAAGTTACAATTAATAAGTCAGTGTGTGAGGAAGTAATCACAGAATGTAAAATCAATGTCATATAATAAAATATAATAATTTATACAACTTAAATTAGCAACCAGTTTGTCTAGATTCTAGATTATCCTATAAAATATCTGAAAAGTTTGTTACTACTTAGGTTTTGATGTCATTGCCTGGCTGTCTACCATGATCTAATTAAAAACGATTCAAAAGCAAGGCATTTCAGTTTAGGTTCATATACTGCATCGCTTCAAAGTCGTACCATGACGTCCAATACGCTCAGCGGCATTTGGATCGTTAAAAGTGAATGAAAGATCGCAATTTGTGGCGGAACCGCGTTTAAAACGGGAGAATTTAATGCCGTGTTTATTTGAGACAATACTGATGTTGTGTCACGGAATGACCACCCATATCTCCAATTGGTCTTTGATAAGACCCTGTGGCATAGAATGACAATGCAGTAAAAACCTTAAAACAATATTACAACATTATTATTGTAGGTACACTTATTATGGTTAATAAACCTTATAGTTGTAAAAATTTAATATTTCTCAAATCTTTCCTTACTAACAAAAACATAGGCTTTAAGAATTAAGTAAACTCAAGAGATAAGAAGTTATGTTAGGTTATCTACCTTGTTCTCTAAGGATAAATCCGAAGCAGAATCTTCCTCAAAAAACTCAAATAAAAGTAGTTCATCAAAATATAGAAAAACAAATGCGGTTAAACAAGGCATGTAAAACAGTATTTTAGACTTTAAAATAAAGATGAAAGCACACTTACATCGGTTTTTGTAAAATTTCACTAAAATAGCACTAAAAAACTTTACTTTCGTCAATAATTCACCAAACGTTTCAATTTATGTTAGAGAAATAGTAACTTTTATTGAATCGCTTATTTTGACAGTTGAGCGTTTCAGCTGAGCTGCTTTATGGACGTCATGGTACCAAACAAGAATGAATGAAACCAAAACTTGCGACTCAGTTTGGGACGATCGCTGTCAGATGGCATGGCCTAAATTGAATCGTTAAACTGACGTCATGGTACGAATTAGAAGAACAGTTCAGTTTAGGTCCTAAAATGGATCGCGCTAAGAGCTCGTGGTAGGCATCCTGATCGCTATTAGTGACGAAGTTATGATACACATAACTTCATGCAACACGTCTGCTGAAATGTGGAATAAGATGATAGCAGCTGTGTATGAACAACGAAGTGAAACAAACATACATATCATTCAGCAACGTTTCTTTCAGTTCAAATACGAAGAAGGAATTCAGATGTCTATATTTTTATCAAAAATAATAGAATTGCAGAACCAGTTGCAGCAATTGGGGCAGGAAATATCTGAAAAGTTTGTTATTACTTAGGTTTTGATGTCATTGCCTGATCCCTACAAGCATTTCGTATCTGCCTGGGAGTCGGCCCCTGATGAGAAACAGACGTATGACAACTTGGTGTCAAGGTTGTTAATCGAAGAAGAATGCATGAAGGAAAGAGTTGATCTAATACCAGAAGAATCAGCGTTTGTTGCGAATAAAACAGTAAACAAGAAGAATGTTAAGTGCTACAAATGTAATAAACTCGGACATTACCAATTGGAGTGTAGAAGTAAGATTAAAGACAGTGATACGACAAACAAGTCTGGTAAAAGGTGTTTTTATTGTAATAAACCCGGTCATCTAATAAGTGAGTGTAGATTTCGATTAAACAAAGACAGCAATGCATTTGTGATGTTAGAATCGGTTGATAATTCGGACGAACAGTATACGCATTCAAAGTGGGTGGTAGACACAGGTTCGAGCGAACACATGTGCCGTGAAAGACAATTATTGTTCACTTCATATTCGTCTTGATAACAAGTCAGTGATTGTAGGAAACGGAACGACTATTGGTGCATTAGGTTGCGGACAGGTGGCAACACAGGTATTTTATGGACATGCATGGATTGAAACTATGCTAGAAAATGTATTGTTTGTACCGGAACTTAAAACTAATTTATTATCTGTGAACCGTGCAATTTCTACAAAAATAAAAGACGTGCGGTTGCAAATCGTTGTGGAAACATGTATAAAATGAACTTGCGTCGCAAATTTAGTGCTGCAAGTACGACGCAAGTGAAATTGAATATTAGCGAGTGGCAGGGATGTTTGGAGGGCAATGCACACCGTTTGCCTTTTAATACGAGTCAAACGACGACCTCAAGGACGGGCGAAATAACGGCTTTGGTACACCCGTGTGTACATACTCCGCAGCAGAAGAGAACAAAGTGGGTTTCCAAAGGTGAACATGGTATATTGGTTGGGTATGGAGAGGAAACCAAAGGATACAGGACATACTTTGAAAAGAAAAACATAGTACAGATAAAGAGAGACATCGTATTTTTAGAGAAGCCAAGAGAAATAAATCACAATGCACCAGTTGCACATTGTTGGAAGATAAGCAAGAAGAGAGTGAAATGCCAAAGCAGAGTATGGAGGAAAGCTGTCAAGAATTGAGTGTGATAAGTTCTGACTCTTCTGACCAATGGGAACCATAAACGTGAGTGGAAACCAGATGGACAGCTTGAGAAGATCCGAGCCTAGTAAGCGTATAAAGAAGCAAACATATCATCAGTGCAACAATGTAATTTTGAACGAGGATGAAACTAAGATATACCAGGAAGCTACAATTACCAGAGGGGTTGTTTAATGATAATATTGTAATAGTACATTATGATACGAGTGTGCTGTATTGGTCATTACCCAAAAGGCGGCATTGGCGTGCGAGCCATAGGCGAGCGCGATAATTTAGCCGAGTGGGTAATGATCAATGCACACGCGTTTCATACGACGTTTTTCAACAAACTTGCGAGGAAAAAAACAGACTTGTTGTAAGAACTTATGCTGGAATAACGTAACTATAGAGATGATAATTTAGATCTATAAAGTTCAACTGACCTTTTTGCCAGGTACTGTCAATCGGAGCTTCTTTTAAAAACTCTTGTACGTCGGTTGGTGACAATTCTTTAGATTTTCGTATTTTTTATAACAACAAAACAAAAACAAATATTTACGGAAAATGGCGCGCTGGTTTTTTTTTTCTGCTTGCGAAAAATTTGTCAAACTTAATGAACAAAGGAAAAGAGATTGACCATCTATTTGATCTGTGGTGACTTAAGTTTATAATGTTGATAAATCTTGTTTTTAAATATAATAATTTTATCTAGTAATGCGATTCCTTAAATTCTCCGTATAAAAAACTCCATAAAAGTATCAGTTTTTATTTTGATTTCCTATTTTACCTCTAAATTGTTTTTTTCACCCAAGTAATGTCACATGTCATTGGCTTCAAAGAGTATGTAAACAATAAAACCTTCTTGACTTACGCAAAATAATTAATTTACGCATCCAATTATTAAAATTATAGTTGATTAATTAGTAACAACAGATATTAATAACAACTAATTATTATTATTACATTGTAATAATAATCTGTTAAAATGTTAAAAGTACACAAGCAAATCTTTTGGTTACGCGAAAGGCAGAAGGTTTTAGAGACCTTTGCCTGTTTCATTCATCAAAAGAATCTCTTTGAAAACAGAACAAACATGTGCTAAGATTCTATGCGCGCGCATCCTGAGCAGAATATGCTGGCGACAGAACGGCGGGCTTTTTCTTTCTAGCTTATATGCACGTCCCATTCGTTTAGTTTTAAGTACAGTCTCGACCGATAGGTACTTACTTTTAAAATTGTTTATTATTATTGTATAATTAATTGAATGATTTCATTTATATGTTTTGTTTTAATCTCTACTACTAGGCCATTATTATTTTGCAATTTGGATTTAATTTATTTAGCTATGTTTATAAGTTAATGTCACATAGATTACTGAAAAATGTTCAGCACTTTGATCTTATGGTTTTAACCATGGTGTAACGTATAATTGTCCCATTAACGTGAACGTTTTATGATTATATAAACATTGTCGGAAATGAATGTCGGAATTGACGAGCATTGAAAATTCTTAAACGTTTGACGTTTGAATTTTGACTAATTCGTATTTTGAATTTAACAGCATATATTGTGACAAAAAATCGAGAGATTCGATTCTAAACCTAGATTTTGAGACCTAATTACCGTGTAATGCCGACAATTATGGTAAAATGGTAAAGTACATCTGAAAGCCCTAAAATTATCCTTTTAATTAAACCATAAATCTTTGAGTCACTGCATGTTTCATACCGATACTAGGTTCCTTAGTCACTTGGTCATTGTCCTTTAGTTATTAATAATTCTAAAACATATTCTATTTTATATTAGGTCAGGGAAGTTAATTGTTTACCAAATACAGGGTGTCCCCAAAAGTCAACATCAAGCCCGAATGAAGCCTGATGACCAGTAGCTTATAACCGCCTTTACCTAGAGTAAAAAAGTTGTACCTTGCCATTTAATTAAGAATGGCAGCACACATTTAAAATGACACAAGTAGGGAATATCATTATGAAAAAAAAAAAAAAAATTTTGGTTAATGTTCACGCTTCAAGGTCAAAATCACATATCTTTTCAAATAAAGATAATGTTTTTGTGAATATGTAGAGACTAACACCAGTTTTTTTCGAGATGCGACCAATTTTATGGATTGTCAGGATTGTAAAACAATCATCTCTATGAAAAAATATGTGACAATATAAAATCGACTCAGGTCTGCAAAATTTTCGTCCACGATAAAATGTAGGCGATCAAACTTATAGGCATAATAATGTAGGTTCCCGGCGTTTCACGTCGAGTTTAGGGACAAGCTGTACCTGTATCGTCAGTGAGTATGCAAGACCGCGTATGAGCAGTTTGTAAATACCGCGTACCGGTTAAAATCGCAAAATTGAGATTTGACGTGAATTGTATCATGGATTTAATGTTTCTTTTGAATTATTATGAATATAAAGATCTCTTCAATAGAGCCCTTGTTCTGCTCTATCGCGTCCATAATACGACCATTGATAAAGCAAAAGTTGTACTTCAAGGACTTGGAAAACCGTCTATTGAGCTACCGGCATTTTAGTTTAATGTTTGAAGACTGGAGGAACATCTCGCGCCTTTCCTCTAAGAACTTGTGAGTAGAATCAGAGAGCTAACTTACCTTACCGGACTTGAAGATTATCTGATTTCCCTCCTCTCTTCAGTCTTCAGATATTCCTTTAAAACCCCATCAAAATTCGCTCAATTCTTCATCGAGTTCGGTAATCTTCTCGTTGATCCGCATATTGTATGTTGCCTGTTCAAGTTTGCGTTAATAGTTGCCGGATCTTCTTCAAAGATTAGGCAATAGAGACATTTTGTTTGTTGTGCTTGACATTTTCGAGGGTTATTTCATAATCGCCACGCTTCGAAGGTGGGTTGGCGATCGTAGTAAGGTGTAAGACGCATAGAAAACGCTTTTGCTATGTAACTGGTCTTTCTTAAACTGTCTTTCGCTCCACTGTGCGTGAACGCGTCTGCCTATTCTCTAGTGAAGCCTTTTGTCGCCTTTTACGACACCCACGCGAAGAGATGGGATGCTGCTATTCTTTGTTTTTGGTACCACAGGAACACGTCTGGCATCACACAAAAAGGATTATAATTATTATTTTTAATCAAATGTTCCTTATAAATTCCATCACGCTGTCAAGGCGCTGTTGGTATACATGTTTGTGCAATAAATTGTTGACTTTTTTTTCTTCTTATACAATGTCGCCCATTGGCATGTGACCGCCCGTATTTTTCTGAAAATTCATGTTTTTTTTTCGAAAATTAACTTTAAAAGGGAGGTCTGTCGTTTTTTTTTTTACTTTTTCGTATCTTTTCTTTCTTACATTGTATCCTTACATGAAAAAGAGTCGAAGGCCATTAAAAAAAAAATTGTCAATATATTAGTCTTTTGTGTGAACTCGACCAAAAGAGTAAAGTGTGCAAAATTTATTTTCATGAAAAAGAGCAAATATTTCCTAAGGCAGTTTCTCCGTATCTCTTATGAAATCGGATTTCCCTTACAATCCCAGTTAAAAAAAACACTGTTTATAGGGTTTAGCGAGCGAAACTGATACCTATTTCTTGATATCTAGTTTAAAAATACGTTAGTTGACCCCAAAAAATATATAATAAAATCTATTTTATTTTGTTTTAAAATATTATTCAGACATTTACATTGATACCCATCACATCTGCGGAGTTTCGCTAGTTAATTTCGTTTGACTTCGTATTTCCGCCAGTTATTCAAAAACTTAATCTTTCTTGTTAAATCTATGTATGTTTTGTACAATAAAGTAAAAATAAATCTATAAAACTCAGATACGCGGTATTTACAAACTATTTACTTAGACACGGTCTTTCATGCACACCGACGATATAAATGTCACATTTATTTATAAATGGTAGAATATTTCAATAATTCGTCATAATTCGTTTGTGCTTCTTGACGAGCACACGTTGTTTACCGCAATGTTTACGATATTTATCGTATTGTTTTTAGTCTTTTCGACAAGCATCAATGCTTCGGACATTGATCGAGATTCTCGTATAAGAAGTGCAGGTTTACAAAACAATTTATTTAAATGTTGCCCACACGGAAAACATGTGGGCAAAAAGAAAACATGTGTCCCATACAACGACACGCTTTCTTTTTCAACCATACCAGTATATGACGAGGAAATGAAATACACACACAAATCACTTGAAGATGTATTCAGTCTTCAACCGAGCAAATTTAGAGATTCAGTCTTTAGGAAAGATGCCCTGGATGTCACAATATTGGAGTTCAACATTTATGTTACTGAGGTGAGTGTCTTCATTTATAAATTGCATTGGAATCTATACAAACTGCCTCGTTGGTTTAGTGGTCGCAAACGCTCCTGCTCAGCATGAGGTCATGGGTTCGATTCCCAGGTCGGGGCAAGTGTTATTGGGTTTTTGCATCAGAAAATTGTCAGTAGCAGCGATGGCCATATGCTCGCCATCTATTACTCTCGCCCCTTACATGGGACTGAAACATAACTGGTGACGCGTCAGTGTGCAATAGGCTAATAAGTAAAAGTCAAAAGTGAAATCATTTATTTCAAATAGGCCTTTGTAAGGCACTTTTGAACGTTTTGGAGAAGAATGGGCAAGAAACTCCACCGTTTTAACTCTTTTAATTTTTTTTTAAATATTTTGTATAGGTATATTAATTATATTCAACTCTGCCTAACCTTTCGTGAAATACAGTCGTGATGTTATGTTACGTTACGTGAATCTATAGAAATTAAAGTAGGTACTTCTTTTTCGCCTGATCAATTGTGAAGATTCTGAATGTTATTTTAATAATGTGCTTTTTTTTTTCTTATATTACGGGTTTACTAACACTTGCTTTAGATTACTCAATAAGAGAAAGGAAAGATGTTGCTCACTAATAAAAATTACGACTTTGAAAAAAAAGTATTTTCAAATCGCGGAAAAACACTAGAGATGACTTTTGAGATCATCTTGAACCCAAAACAAATATCAGCCGCATTAATAAGGAAATTAGGGGGAAAATACAAAACTGCATTTTTTGTTTTTTTGAAAAATTTCTCCTTGAGCCAGTATTCTTGGGTGTGAAGTGTGAATACCCCCGGGGCCCCGTTGGGTCTTTCAATCCCTGGTCATTTTGACCCATCATGGCCAGCAACATCTTAATAACAATTTTTCTAAAATGGGTTGGAGATGATCCCAATCAATCCTACATGCCAATCCCCCAATTGACTTTGACATGCTGTAACTTGGGGCACCCCCTTAGGTGCGGCGACTGACTATCATTTGATTGACTACTTCCATAGACTACTTCTACAGAGCTTCCATCAGCGACTTCGCCTGCGGGATCATAAAATAAAGCCTACTAGCAGCACCCCGCGGTTTCACCCGCAAAAGTCTCGATCCCGTGGGAATATCGGGATAAAAAGTATCCTATGTCCTAGCCCAGGTCATGGTCTACCCATGTGCCAAATTTCATCTAAATCCATTCAGCCGTTTTAGCGTGAAAGCGTAACAAACAAACTCACATTCGCATTTATAATATTAGTTAGGATAAGTCGAGGGTTGCTGCTCTGAAAACGGTGAAGGAAAACATCGTGAGGAAAGGGCATGCCATAGAACCAAAAATTCAAAGACATTGTGTCATCTACCAACCCGCACTGGTCCCGCGTGGTGGATTACTATGCCAGTTTGGCAACCAATTCCGGAATCGCGAGATTTTTACGAAGAATACAAAAGTGCATTCCAAATTAGCCAACACCTGATCATAAATCAATTTATTATTTGATTCTATAATCATCCAGGAACCTGGATATTTTTTGATACAAAATTGCATTCCATGTTGCACCTCAATTTTAAGTAAATATGCATTATAATATCCTACCACTGGTTATCATAAACCCAGGACCAAACAGCCGGAAGGAGACGGTTGATAACAACATTGTAGGTAGCCCAAGATAAGTCAAATCGGGCGTTACTTTGCGGAATTACATGGCATACAAAATGTTAAGTAGGTACCGGTCAACTGCCCTAACTTCGCCTGGCATCCAATGTTTGCCTATAATGAAAAATATGTATTAACTTGTTCATTTTACTTGTATGGCAATTGAAACTTAAAGCTCTCTATGAAAACTCAAAGTTTCGATTGCCATACAAGTAACATGAAAAAGATATTACATATTTTTCATTATAGGCAAACTTAGGACGCCAGGCGAAGTTAGGGCAGTTGACGGTACTTAGTTACAATTTTTTATTTCCTAAAAACTATGTAGTAGGTTGGATATTTCGTGGTTTTCTAAACATTTGGGTTTAAAATTAACCGTCCTGTGACAAGTCATTAGTTACCTGGTATTTTAAGAGCGTTTAAACAGAAAGTGGGCAACGCCGCAAATAGCTGTCAAAAATATTTCGCTGTTTTGATTAATATGGCAATATCACTGTATGGAAATATGAAATATGGCTAACTAGTGAAGTAGAATACGAGTATTAGTAATGAATAAACACAGTGGTATTGCCAAATACAATATGACCTGATTAACTACTAGGTGTTTAGGTTATTTTCCTTAAGTAATCATTTTTCCTCTGGACTTAAGAGGGTTTATCCTAAAAGTTGGTAATGACGAAAGTAACTGTCAAATATTTACCTGTTTTAATTCGTACATATAGCAAAATTACTGAATACTAATAAGAAATGTGGCTAACTAGCGAACTAGAATATTACTAATGAATTGCAATTATAACATTGAATTTGATGTCATACCCATTTTAGGTGTAAAAAACGCATTTGGGAAGTTTCCAAATAGGTTTTTTACATCTAAACTAAACATTCGGTGTTACGATATTAATTATTGCATTTCATAATCAATAATCTAGTTCGCTAGTTAGCCACATTTTTTATTTCCACACAGTAATATTGCAAAATTAATCAAAACAGTGAAATATTTGTCATCTATTTGCGACGTTGCCCACCTTCAGAATAAACGCTCATATGTGAGAACATTATTATTGGGTGGAGGATACCACCTGTAATAATTTGTGTTAAAAATAAATAAATTATACCTATTATCTATTAAACGTCGTGATGGTCCAGTCTCATGCACGAGGTTCAAACCGGGCTCTGAATCAATGAGACGTTTTCAGTACATATGTACTTTCTTAGTTTATCTTGGAAGTCACTGACATCGGTGAAGGAAAACATCGTGAGGCAAACCTGGACTTGCTTTATCAGACTATATTATTCCCACTGCTAGGGGACCATAATCCACCACGCTGGCCCAGTGCGGGTTGGTAGATGATACATGTCTTTGAATTTTTGGTTCTATGGCATGCCGGTTTCCTCATGATGTTTTGCCTTCACCGTTTTGAGAGTAGCAACCCTCGACTTATCCTGTTAGACTTATCGAATGTGAGTTTGTTTATTACGCTTTCACGCTAAAACGGCTGAACATATTTCGATGAAATTTGGCGCATGACCTGGATAAGGACATAGGAGACTTTTTATCCTGACATTTCTCTAAGGGATCGAGACTTATGCGAGTGAAACCGCGGGGCACAGCTAGTATCCTAACTATTATTATTTTATGCAAAAGTGAGTTTGTTTGTTTGTTTGTTACGCTTTCACGCTAAAACGATTAAACGGATTTAGATGAAATTTGGCACATGGGTATACCATGACCTGGGTTAGGACGTAGGATAGTATTTATCTCGACATTCTTACGAGATCGAGACATAAGCGAATAAAACCGCGGGATGCAACTAGTAATATCCTAAATGCGAAAGTGAGTTTGTATGTTACGCTTTCACGCTAAAACGGCTGAACGGTTTTAGATGAAATTTGACAAATATGTAGCCTGAAACCTAGAGAAGGACATAGGCTACTTTTCATCCCGGATTGCAGACAAAATCGCGGGCAACAATATAATACTATTAGATTATTAACGATCTATAATCTGTTTGTAAGTATGTAAGGAGGGGGGGGGGGGGGGTAATCTCCGGAACTAATAGTCAGATTTGATAAATACTTTTTGCATTGGATAGCCAATTTTTGAGGAAGGTTATCGGCTCGCGGACGAAGTCACGGACAGAAACAAGTAATTAATACAAGTACAGTTTGAAATAGTCAATCCACTTTGAACAAGCGCGGCTATCAATGCTCATGCGTTCTTTGTATGCGAAGAGGCCGCAAAAGCCTACAGTGGAATAATATAAGCTGGGATTACTATTTATTACTAAAGTACCTATTTATTGAAACAAACAAATATCCTATGCATCACATGGTGACTTCCTCCTATAATCTCAGCGAGAATACTAGCTACGCATAATTGTGGCAGACCAAACCAACAACAATTATTATTTCTTTGTAATTAAATGTGTTTGTTTCCTTCTAATTATCAATTTTCAATGAATAAATGCATTAAATTCCCAGAACCAACCTACGGGACTATTAATTAACAGGATAAAGACAGAAACTCAGGTTAATTATTTATGTTCTCTATGGCGAAACACACATTGAAGAGGATAAATTGCCCAGCTATTTTAAGTTATCAATTATTTGTTTACAAGCCTTGTGCCTCTTGGTATTTCTCAGGGGCGAAAATCTTTTTTCTTCTTCTAACTGAACAGAGAGCTGTGCTGCTGGGGAGTTTGTTGCGCCACTTCTTCTTCCCAGCTAACGCACTAGGAAGTGGTGAAGGGTGGGCATTTAGGGGGACTGTCTTATGTAATTTTGACGTTCGAAAACTGCTGATTCTCAGCCTAGTTATAAATGACTTTAGAATTTAGAATTTTGAAAAATGACGAATTTCCATTAAAAACTTTCATTCCCTATTTAAACCTTCTAGGGGTGAACTTTCAAAAATGATTCCTAACTAAGTGCTCACTTTCGTTAACAATCAATCTGCGACTGCCTATCTGACCTCTGCAGCCCAGTAACTGGGTAATACGATACCTCTTGGTAAAACAATACTCCTTAGTGCTTTTGATTTAAATTACATTTTATTTTGACACAATCATGTTTGAAAAGTCAATCCGATTTTATTCAAAAAAGGTTGAACTCACCTATAGGCTTGGTGCTTGCAATGCAAATACTCTTTAAAATTGGAATGTTTTGAAAGTCACCGTACTATATTAGTACCGCATTTGAAGGTTTCTAAGCTTTAGGCTGCCTGTCCACTGGAGCGGAGACGAGAGGTGAGGAGCGGAGATGTGCCAAT
Organism: Agrochola macilenta; assembly: GCA_916701695.1. Classification (NCBI taxonomy): domain Eukaryota; kingdom Metazoa; phylum Arthropoda; class Insecta; order Lepidoptera; family Noctuidae; genus Agrochola; species Agrochola macilenta. The sequence continues at coordinate 17,389,617 of OU753562.1, forward strand.
ATTAACGAATAGAATCTAAACTCTGGACCGGAGTTTAGATTCAATTGGTTAATATTGGCTCATCTCCGCTCCAGTGGATAGTAAGCTTCACAGAGGTCTGTATTTATTCCTAAGATTCCCCTAACACCATCAAATTACGAATTCAAGAGAGTGCAGTTTCCTATCAAAGTCTGCTTCGCAATGGTCATAAACAAAGCTCCAGGTCATACTACGTCGACTTGAGGGAAGCTACTTCTCCCACCACGGCCAGTTGTATGTGGCATGCTCCAGAGTAAGCGCACAGAGTAGCCTGGTGATTCTAGCACGAAGAAGGAAAAAAGTAAAAAAAATAAAATTACCTGTAAAAATAATATAAAATTGTAGTAATACAATTAGAGGGGATCGGCACTGTTACTCCTTCAGTTTCCTTCAGTTTTAGGCTATTTTATAGCCTAGCAAGGAGCGCAGCACGTCACCCACTTGATTGTCAGAGAAAAAATCCTACCCACTTTGTGGCAACTATTATTTGTACTACAGTCTGTTTCTTATAAATGAAGATTATTATATTATATTATTAAAACAAAAAATATTGTTTTTTACATGTTATAACAAAATTAATAACGTAAGAAACCAATAAAAAATCCTATTAGAACCATTGTCGACTTCTACGCGGACGAAGTCGCGGGCAAAAGCTAGTAATAAAATAAAACTTAACGAATTTAGGTAGGTACACAACAGTCACAGTGGTGGGACACTGAACGCATCATGACTCAGGGGCACTGTATTGGAGAAGTGATTTGTCTGCTATGAAGTCTTTTATAGCACTTGATTACTAGATCATGGAGATTCTTTTAAATTGTTTTACATTTCCGTAATTATTCTAATAGGCCCCGGAATATTATTAGAGATGCGTGAAGGTGTACAAAAGATACTTTCATGCATTAGATGAGTCTTGCTAGCTACTGTGCGCAATTTGTCCTTTTTTTTTTTAGGGTGGGAAATTATCAAATAACTTCTCCCGGCGTGTCAGACTCTTACTGACTAAATCCCACCCGTGTTCCTTCAGTGTTGCCTGTACGTTGCCAGAGGCCACGGTATCCCTTTCGGACTTTCCCGTCGTATACGCGTGTAGTAATTCAACTTGTCAATATTATTTTTGACAAATACTACGGTCTGAAATATATAGACACATTCATCTTTAAAAAAAATGGTTTAAGGAGTCAGTTTCTTATAAGTTAAATATAGCCCTGATGCAACGCTTTTGAGAAATGAAAGCACGCTCCTTGACTGTACTGCTGCCCTAGAATATTACACCATATCTGAGGATAGAACTAACGTAACCATGGTAAGCTGTTAGTAAATTAGTCTGATTAGGTATTGTCCCCAATCTGTGGAATGCATATGGAAATTGTCCCAGCTTTTTGCATACATTGTCAATATGCAATTTCCAATTAAGTCATTAAGTAACCCTAGAAATTTTGATACTTCAGTTTCTTCGATGTAATGGATTTTTTAAGTATCCGTGTGACGAGTCCATATTACATTTTTTAAATTCATTATTTTAGTTTTGTGAATGTTAATCATTAAATTATTCAATTTTAGCTAGTCTATAATTAATAATATTTATTGGTTGATGTCATATTCTAGATAAATTGTATTATCATTAACGAATGAAACAGTGCTCTCATCAGCAAATAGTGTTAGGAAATGTATTTATTGGGACTCCGACAGGAGATCACAAATTAAACTTAACACACTCATAGAAACATAAAAATGAAAATGAAAGAAAGTCCCGTACGAGACCAAAAGGCTCCTATCTCAGCATGATGCTGCGACATTTAGAAATAAAGTTAATATAACTTTTTGGTAATTTTATTTTTTACATTTATTGTATACAACCAAAAGAAAATACCCTTTCTTCTTTACCCAAATGCACAATAAAAGTGGCGCATCACACAATATTGCTAAAAACTGTTTATTAATTCCAGAGTGGAGTTCTTCAATTGGAGCTCCCAAATGCATACAACCGCTGGAACCCAATACCGGCAGCCAACTACTGCGTAGACTATCGTATTATAGAAAACTCTACGACGAAGCCAACGCCGCGCTTTTGGGCCCAGCTGCCGGGAGGAGATTTCGTACAGAGCAACATATACTTAACAAGCGGTAAGACAAAATTAGTCTAACTCTATCGTAATACCAACGTAGTATTGAAAGAAGAATGGAATCGTAAATATGTAATATTATAAATCCGAAAGTGGGCTTGTTTGTTACGCTTTCACGCTAAAACAGCTGAACGGATTTGGATGAAATTTGGCACATGGGTACGAGACTTATGCGGGTGAAACCGTTGGGCACAGCTAGTACTCTATAATAAAGGAAAAAGGAAAAAAAATCGGCCAAGTGCGTGTTGGACCACGCACAATGAAGGGTTCCGTAGTTGGGAAGAATTTATTCCAAAAAATACTTAAGAGGGTTTATCCTAAAAGTTGGCAACGTCGCAAATAACTGTCAAATATTTCACTGTTTTGATTCTTATAGCAATATTACTGAATATAAATAAGAAATTTGGCTAACTAGCGAACTAGAATATTAATAATGAATTGCAATTATAACATTTATTTTGATGTTGTACCCATTTTAGGTGTAAAAAACGCATTTGGAAAGTTTCAAATAGGTTTTTTAGATCTAAAACTAAATATTCGGTGTAACGATATTAATTATTGCATTTCATAATCAATATTCTAGTTCTCTAGTTAGCCACATTTTTTATTTTCACACAGTAATATTGCCAAATTAATCAAAACAGTGACATATTTGACATCTATTTGCGACGTTGCCCACCTTCAGAATAAACGCTCTTAACTTTGTAGTTGAAATATAATATGTTCTCCCATACATCGATATACGTCACGGTCAGTTCTCAAACTGCAAATGTAAGTTTGTAATCACATTTTTTTTAAATGTGATCATAAAACTACAAATTGCCAAATTTTATAATTCTAGGTCAACCGGTAGTTACCGGTTTTGATTTATTTGCGAGAATCAAAATATATCGCATAAATTGCCGTATTTTGTTGTTGCGCTGACTTATATAGATTTTTTTAGAGCTCCAAGGGAGCATAGATCTGCGTATTTTATATTAATTTCAACTTGATACCTCCACGCTTTCCTGAGACGAAGAGTCTTGACAGACAGACAAACAGACGGACAACGAAGTGATCCTATAAGGGTTCAGTTTTTTTCCTTTTGAGGTACGGAACCCTAAAAACAAGGAAATCTGAAGCTACACACATGTTCGGGTGCATATTCAATTCGGCAGCATTTTTTCAACAACAAAGCTGACCCGAAACAATAACTACATAAATTCGGCTTTCATTCGGCATGTGCCTATCTACAAACTCCTTTCGGCATTCGGTCGCTGAATAATGTTTGGATCGGCTCAGCACAATTTGAGCCAAGCTACTTTTTCCGAACATACCTATATTTACATATAATTAATGTTCGATTTTGCCGTCCGGGTGTGCCGAATCTTGCCAGCCTAAACATATTTGAAGCACTTCTGATTCAGATTTTTAGGCCGGAGCCACTTAACAAGGAGCTTCGCTTGGTGTCACATGGTGGATGATGGATTAGTCATGCGGTGTGACACCGGCCCTTCTATCCTGTAAAAATGTCAACGTGAAAACTTAGGTGAAGCGAGCTGTCAATAGTGTGAATCCTTTACATCAGGTGCAATGACAGAACATTTCACCTTTTTTTTGTGTGGAAATGGTGGAAATTCTCATGGATACCAATGACGGACTTTTGTTTTTTTTTTATCTTTGACATTTCGCAGGTGACCACTAAGGTCGTAGCTGCTTAACCGGGCTTTCCTGTGGCTGCCTTAAGCTTCTGCACTCAAAGCCTCCAGCCAGGGGCAATAAAACTATTCTAAATTAAAGCTAGGCGAACGCTCGCTAAGGGCACCCCCTGTGGGGTACGAACCTCGGCTTAGGGCGTCGCTGAGGGGAGGACAGCAAGATGGGACAGGCTGGATCAATTATATATTATTATTAATAGGGGAGTTTACAGTTACTGGCTCCGTGTCGGACTCCTTCCTAAAACCCCACTGTTCCTTCTACCATAAGTCGGGGGCTCGGGAGATACTTGTACATTCGCCGCACCCCCGACTGGAAGCTCACTTCACCATTTAGGTGGAAAAATAAATTAATATTTTTACAAAAAAGTAGTTTAACTGTCAGAGTGGCTATTGTAACCGAATCTTTTGAACCATTCTTTAAGTTGAGTTTCAGCTCATCTACTGTGTTCTCTCCTATTAAATTTTATGGCAATCAAAGCCGATGTCGACCATTCTGCCAATGTCTAAAGTGAGTTGAAAAAGCAAGTGTGTATTAAGATAAATCATCTACTGTATTAAACCCCTGTTAAAAGTCATACACACACGTCAGTCATGTCAACGTCAAGTCGGCGATCACATTAAAAAATACGTGTCCAATATTTTTTTATAATCTCCATGACGGACTGATTTTTTTTTTATCATCATCTCTATTGGTGCAATTGAAATAAAATGCTTTGAGTTTGACCTAACTTTAGCTTAAGAAGGCAAGGGTTGTTGAGATATGCTATTTTTTTTGGGTTTTTCTGTCATGTCATCGTCATCATTGTATTATTGTCTGCTGTAATGCCAACCAACGCATATTTCTTTCCTTTTTATGTTTGGATGAAGTGAGAAATTCTGAAAGCAGCAGATCATTTGATTGGTTACATATCTGTGCCATTTTCTATGTCTTTTTCTTCTGGAGGAGCTCGTGGCTAAGTAACAACAGCCGCACTGGTCGATCCATCAGGTTAAGCTACGCTTGCCGGGGTTGGTCAGTGGATGGGTGACCATCTTTACATACCGACAATGCTCCGTGCCTCGGAGAGCACGTAAAGCCGTTGGTCCCGGCTGTCATTCATGGATCTTTGACAGTCGTTATGGGTCGTCAGAAGCCCGAAAGTCTGACACCAGTTACTGGGTTGTGGAGGTCAGATAGGCAGTGGCTCCATGTAAAATACTGGTATTCAGCTGAATGCATCCGATTAGACTGGAAGCTGACCCCAACATAGTTGGGAAAAGGCTAGGCAGATTGGTTTTTCTTCCATACTTCTATATTAGTCGTCAACTCGGCAGTCACCCCATTTCTAGCCATATCAAAAAAAAAAAACAAACGTCATTTATTCAAACTAGGCTGAGAATCAGCACTTTTCGAACGTCAAAATTACATAAGACAGTCCCCCAAAACGCCCACCCTTCACCACTTCCTAGTGCATTAGCTGGGAAGAAGAAGTGGCGCAACAAACTCCCCAGCAGCACAGCTGTCGTTTCAGTTAAAAGAACAAACATCATCTTTCTTACAGTCATCCATCGGCGTTTCTTTGGTCTTCCCCTTCTTATAGCCATTCACATTCATTGTCAAAACTTTCCTCACGACATTGTCCTCATTCCTCCGCATCACATGGCCATACCATGACAATAGCGACCCTTACATACTTAAAGCTACAAATACCTACGCATGCATGTATATAATGAAGTGGGTCACAATAATACTGATATCTGTTTGACGCAAATTCTACAAGTATAATAATAATTATATTATGATGGGCATGAAAAATCCTGGAAATTAATTCTATTGTAACTTGTAAACATAGACATGATGTTGTATCATTGGTGATTCATTTAACTGCGGTTATATGATGCAGCTGTTTTTAACCTACCTATCTATGTATTAGTTGTTCAAAACTCCGAGTAGCAATTCATATTCATGATGACACGAAAAAATATTTCCTAGTATAAAAATCTGCTGTTCCATACATTTTGACCGCGTAGGTATTGCACTTTTCTATGGAACAGCAGATGAAGGTTCAGAATCATGTACTGAATCCATGGTATATCTTTTCGCGTCGATGTGCTACCTTGTATTTTTTAATGTGATCGCCGACTTGACGTTGACATGACTGACGTGTGTGTATGACTTTTAACAGGGGTTTAATACAGTAGATGATTTATCTCAATACACACTTGCTTTTTCAACTCACTTTAGACATTGGCAGAATGGTCGACATCGGCTTTGATTGCCATAAAATTTAATAGGAGAGAACACAGTAGATGAGCTGAAACTCAACTTAAAGAATGGTTCAAAAGATTCGGTTACAATAGCCACTCTGACAGTTAAACTACTTTTTTGTAAAAATATTAATTTATTTTTCCACCTAAATGGTGAAGTGAGCTTCCAGTCGGGGGTGCGGCGAATGTACAAGTATCTCCCGAGCCCCCGACTTATGGTAGAAGGAACAGTGGGGTTTTAGGAAGGAGTCCGACACGGAGCCAGTAACTGTAAACTCCCCTATTAATAATAATATATAATTGATCCAGCCTGTCCCATCTTGCTGTCCTCCCCTCAGCGACGCCCTAAGCCGAGGTTCGTACCCCACAGGGGGTGCCCTTAGCGAGCGTTCGCCTAGCTTTAATTTAGAATAGTTTTATTGCCCCTGGCTGGAGGCTTTGAGTGCAGAAGCTTAAGGCAGCCACAGGAAAGCCCGGTTAAGCAGCTACGACCTTAGTGGTCACCTGCGAAATGTCAAAGATAAAAAAAAAAACAAAAGTCCGTCATTGGTATTTGACACGTATTTTTTCTTTTTTTACGTAATCTTAAGATTACGGCTATACATTGAGGTAAAATGTGCCATGACGTCACGAGTATGTAGATTTTATACATACTAGTGACGTAGCGACCGTGGGGGTCGCTACGTCACTAGTATGTATAAAATCTCCCCAACCTAAAATGCGTTTTATCTAAATCATTTTTTATTAATATGATAAAGCAAAAAATACGTGTCTAATATTTTATTATTATCTGACTGACGGACTAATTAGAATTTCATTTTTTTTACCCAGGCATCATCCCTATTCCAGGCACTTTTGAATTATCGGTCGGTCAGTCAGTAAGCAGTGGTGGCCGAGTGGTAACGGCCCAACTTACAAGGTCGTGGGTTCGAACCTAAGCAGCTATATACTTAGAGTAAATAATTTCATCACCCCTGCTCTCAAACCGGTGAGGAAACCGGCATGTCCTAGAACCAAAAATTCGAAGACATGTGACATCAACCAACCCGCACTGAACTCGCGTGGTACATTCAAATTCAATAGTCATTTATTCAAACTAGGCTGAGAATCAGCACTTTTCGAACGTCAAAATTACATAAGACAGTCCCCCAAAACGCCCACCCTTCACCACTTCCTAGTGCACCTCCACACATATAAACTCCACAGCCCACTCCCTGTCAAAGAGAGGAGGCTTGTATCTCAACAGTGGGAACAATATAGGTTGATTAAGCTAAGTTTATGCAGTCAGAAAGATGAAGCCAGTTGCCTATTCCAAAGTGTTGTAGATTCTTACGAAGAAGAACTGGCTAGAAACTCCATGGACACTCTTTTGTATCAAATATGTTGTGGCAGTTATTTTAAGTCAATCGATTAAATTCATGTATTCTTTGTCAACAGCTACACTGCTATCATGCTTCTTTATGCTGCTGGTGCTGATAGTATACTCCTTGCTGCCTGAACTTCAGAACTTGTGCGGCTTGATCCTGATGGCGTACGTCTTCAGTCTGTTCATGGCCTTCTTGCTGTTAGCCGTCATTCAAATACAGATGCACACCACAGAAGCTTGTATTTGTTTGAGTAAGTGATCATTATGTAATTTCTTGTATTAAATAAAATTGACTCCTTCGTTGGTCTGGTGGTAGCAAGAGCTACTGCTGAGCGCGAGTTCCTGGGTTCCATTCTTAGGCCTGGCAAAGTGTTATTGGGTTTTTCCATCCAGAATTTCTCAGGAGCAGACCGGAGACTGCATTTGGGCCCGGTTGATGGCAATAAGCTCGCTCCCTATTACATGGGACTTAAACATAACTGGTGAAATGTGGGTGTAGCTTTTATAGGTACTTATACTTCTGCCTAACCCTTCGGCGAAAAGAAGCGTGATATTATATTGTTTTAATAAAATTTGGAACAGCTGTTAATCGTCGGTGTTGCTGAGACGTGAATAACTAAAATTTCCAAGTCCCAATACTTGGAAATTTTAGTTATTCACGTCTCAGCAACACCGACGATTAACAGCTGTTCCAAAATTTTGTTGCCCGTGTAAACGTCACTTTAATTCTTAGGATGATGCATTCTGGAAAGCAGAATATTGCTGTTTTTGTCCTAGAAACCAACTAGGGAAAATTATTATTATAATAAATGATGCAAGTAAGTTGCATGCCAATGGGCCATCATAACTTGTAATTGTTGCAAGTTACACGTTACCTGTATTACGACCTCTAACCATGTCGCTTGTTCACAGTAGGAAAAAGTAAATCGTAATTTAACACAATGTTTTCTTCATTCCAGCGATGTTCATATACTACTTCTTCCTGGCTACTTTCTGCTGGATGAGCGTCATGTCCTACGACATTTGGTGGACCTTCAGGTAATACTTTCATCACCATTATAAGTAACCGAATTTTAGGTGCTTGCTTGGTTTTATTTGTTGATTATTAGTCGCAGTACCCGTTAATATTCAGTTCTATTACAACCGGTTGGGGTTCAATGTCGCACGCCTCACACTTAACTACAGTAGTGTACCATCTCCCAGTGTAATTTTATTTCAAGATACCACTTCCAGCTGAATGCCAACCTAGAAACTCGTTAATCATACTGAAATATATTTTACAGAGGTTATGCGAAAGCCCGTCCTATCCATCGGCGAGGAGAGCTCTTTAAGTTCCTGATGTACTGCTTGTTCGCTTTTGGTGTCCCGCTCATCATGACCATTGGCCTGTTCGTGCTGAATGAGATGAAGGATGACTTGAAGCACCTGCCTTGGTTCGCCACTCCTCACGTGCCGGAGTTCGGATGCTTCCTTGAAGGTTGGTACAATAGTTCAATAAGGAATATGCATGTAATTTTTTTTTCACTAAATCAATAAAATACTTAGAAAAGTGTTAAGAGTTAAATTCAACTAGGTACTACTTGTTGCTTAAAAAATCGCAACATAAAGTAACGAATTGTAAAACAAGTAAAGCATAAAAATTAAAAAAAAAAAATCTTGACTCTACTTGACCTAAGTCCTAATGTATACTTAAATAATGGATAAGTTTTGAATAACTTGCATATTCCTTATTATCTGTCAAAATATTGTTACAAGCGTACAAATACATTTTCAGAGTTTTCTAATGATATCTAGATTACTACCCATACACTTGCATTGGCAGTCTTTTGACAAAATCATAACACAACTTAAGAACAGGACAGCCAATTACAATTACAATAAAAAAAAGAAATATCTAACTAAATTTTTAATCTATATATATAAAATGATAAGCTGACTGACTGACTGGGTGATATATCAACGCACAGCCCAAACCGCTGGTCCTAGAGACATGAAACTTGGAGGGTGTGTTCTTTGTGAAGAGTAAGTATCCACTAAGAAAGGATTTTTGGGAATTCCACCCCTAAAGGGGTAAAATAGGGGATGGAAGTTTGTATGAAAGTCCGTCAGTTTTGAAGTTAGGATCTTCAAATTTTGTGTTTAGGCTGACGATTGAAAATTAATATATACGTGTCCCGGCGTTTTTGATAATTTTACCCTGAAGGGTTAAAAAGGGGGATGAAGTTGAAAAGTCCATAATTTTCAACAAAAAAAACTCATTTTTTTATCTAGGCTTATGGTTGGAAGATAACGCAACGGTGTTGTTAGAATTTCAACCCTTAAGGGGGTGAAAAGGGGGATGAAATTTTGTTTTTAATTAAAGTTCTTTATTTTTTAAGTTAAAATCACTAATATTTCGGCTTATGGTTGGAAATTATACAACGTTAATCGTTGTCATTTTTTAATTTCAACCCACAAGGGTCTGGAGATCATCAAGGAGAATGTGATTGTCGTAACTCACTGCTGGGCACGCCACAATTGAGGCGATACGCCCCCTCTTTGACGAGTGGCTAGAGAGGTGACACGGGGTCCTCACCTTCCGCCTGACACAGGTCCTCACCGGACACGGTTGTTTCGGGAGGTTCCTGTTCCTCATAAGGCGGGAGGAAACGCCTGGGTGTCACCACTGTGTGGATCGCCCGGAGGACACAGTGGAGCATACGGTGGAGGTCTGCCTGACTTGCCACCTGGTGTCCTTGTGGAGGCGATCGGTGACAGTGATCACTCGCGCCCCGCCCTGGTCTAGGCCATGGTACGGAGCGAGAGGCCGTGGCAAGCCGTCACTTCCTTCTGCGAAGCAGTAATACTCGCGAAGGAGGAGACGGAGCGCGTGGCGGAGAGGCAAAAGTCGTGCCCACACGCTCCCTAGCTACCGCAGGAAACGCCCTGGGCGTCGGGAATAGCAGGCCGATTCCCGGCCACCGTAGGTCCGAAAGGGATACCGTGGCCCCTGGCAACGTGGGTATTAGTCAGTAAGAGTCTGACACGCCCTCCCGCTCCAGAGCGGGAGAAGTTATTTAATAATTTCCCAACCTAAAAAAAAAAAAAACGGTCTGAAAAGGGCGATGAAGTTTTGTATTGAATTTGTTCATTCGCTGAATTTTGTATTCAAAGTAAAAATAATATAAGTACACGTGTACTGTTTCTACTGTTTCTAACTTTACAATATTGTACATAGAGTGACTGCTTATCTGACCTCCACAACGCAGTTACTGGGTAATACAATAGCCCTTGGTAAGAATGGTTGTCAGACTTTCGGGCTTCTGACTTCCCGTAACAACCATCAAAGATCCACGAATGACAGCCGGAACCAACGGCTTAACGTGCTTTCCGTGGCACGGACGGGTCTTTGTATGTAAAGATGGTCACCCATCCACAGACCAACTGCGGCAAGTGTAGCTTAACCTGATCGATCGACCTGTGTGGCTGTTATTATTTAGCCACGGGTCCCTCCCCCGGAGTACACCCCTGGGTTCTCCGGGGGAGGGGCCCGTCCCCTTCTCCGGGAGAATCGATATAGATATAGATTAGGATAGTAAGGATACGATATACGATATATAACAGAATGCGATACTGCTCATCCCTCATAGCAAATAGCGTGATAATTTGTAGGGTATAATATTATAGGGAACATCTATGCTATGTTATTGAGGCCAAAATACTAACTGGATCTGCCAGAGGAGAAACAGTCTTCGTGCCGCGTATACCATTGATACCTACCAAATTACCTTCCGTTTGAATTTAAAAGATTGCAGTTCCTAATCAAGGTTTGCTTCGCGATGACTATTAATAAGTCACAGGGACAAACTCTGTTTGCTGGAGTTGATTTTCCGTCGGCCAGACTGTTTCTCCGTCTGTCAGTTTTATGTGGCTTACTCACGTGTTAGCTCTCCAACTAGCCTGGTTGTTTTAGTACCCGCTTCCGAATTAGTGAAAAACATTGTATATAGAGAAATACTGTGAAGGATTTAGGTAGATACCGGTCCTTTGCAGTAGGTATTTCTTGACAGTATTCCTCAAATATCTCACATAGTGGAGGACAATTACCCATGAACAAAGCTCTATATTGTAATTGTTATAATAATTCATAATTATCTAGAAAAAAAGAATTTATACTCTACGCAGACGAAGTAAAATAAAATAGTAACGAAGTCAAACCTTACATTGAATATTCGAGTCTGATGCCGAAAACATAGTTTTTAGAATTTTGGTCTGTTTGTTTGTAAGTATGTTCCGTCTTGCACAAAAACGGATGAACGGATTTGGATGATATTTAGCACACAGATAGTTTATAACCTGGATTAACCTATAGGTTATTTTTTAATCCCAGTAGTACGTTCCCGTCGGATATTTTTCGACATCCACGCGGGCGAAGCCGCGGGCAAAAGCTAGTAAACAAATATAAGCTTAGAACTTGCTGCGTTATCTTCATATACACAAAACGGCCAGGTTTTCGTGGTCAAAAACATAACGTTAAAACAGTGATAACCATATAGTGATATAGATATTGACCTATAACTTGTATGTGTGGTGTAAACTGTTAGTTTATGTAGGATAAAAAAAAGAAAAGTGATGAAGTTTTTTGATGTCCTAAGTTCTAATTAACCATGTTTGCTTCGCAGGTGGTATTAAACTGTTGTACTTATACATGCCCATGCTGATCCTGATCATCTGCAACTGGATGTTTTACCTGATGACCGCGTTCAACATCTGGCGTTTGAGTCGAGGGACTGCCGTGCTGGACTCGGCTGCTGCAGGCAACCCACAGGCACATCGCACTCATAGGCACAGGTAAGTGCAACGATTAGGTGTAACTATAGCGGGTGTAAAAAGACCCAATACCAATCCGAGAGGAACAAACTCTTCTCGTCGTTGGATTTGTTTAGTACTGGGCTGGGAAAATTATCTTACTCATGACAACCAACTGCAGCGGCTGGTGCACGCATATGTACGTCATCTAAACTGCTTTAGTATGCGCGATATCTAAAGCAGGATTCTGCGCGTTACATCTATAAGACACAGCCCCGACTTACGTGGGTAGTGACGGACGCATGCACGCGACGATCGTGGGATCGAACCCAGGTAGAAACTTTATTTTGTGTGATTTGTTTCATCACCACTCACAAATCGGTAAAAGAAAACATCGCCATCGTGAGGAACAGCATGTCTAAGAATCAAAAATTGGAAGACATGCCATACCACCAACCCGTACAGTGCCCGCGTGGTGCATTATGACCCGCTCGCTCTCACAGAGGTCGAGGCCTGTTCCCCAGCAGTGGGAACGTTATAAGCTGATAATACATAAGCATAATAAAGAAATTAAAAAAAAAATGCATAAGCATTAAATATTTGACAAAAATATCTATTCTTACAGGTTCATGGTTTACCTAAAGCTGTCGGTAGTGATGGGCCTGAACTGGTTGCTGGAAATAGTGAGTTTCCTGTACCCTGGCTTCAAGATATGGTGGTTATCCGACATCTACAACATTCTAATAGGCCTGGCGATTTTCCTCATATTCGTTTGTAAGAAGAAAATACTAAAGAAGCTATGTAAACGGTAAGTAGAATATCTTAGTTATTGCTCTTCCACTTTGCCCACCGGAGCGCTGCATTACGGTGATCAGCCTCCTGTCCCTATCCTAGTATAATAAGGGTTGGCACCGCATATCTTCCATTTTCGTTTGTACCATACATTTTGTGGCGGTATCTATGTCATGGCCAGATTTTAGAATTTATCATTTCATGAAATGAAATTCGACCGCTGGTCACATCATGATGTCGTCTGGCCAGATCATTCAATACTCCACGTCTGACGATATGAACACTTAAACGCACGACTACTTCATGATGTGGCCAAACATTAGTGATCATATATCGTAAAATAGTGAGATTATCCACCAGTAGAGGCGTTGATGTCGCTTTTTTCCATCGACTTTTTTGCATGATCACCCTGATCATGCAAAAAAAGTCGATGGACTTTTAATTATTGATTTTCCAAATATGATGTTATTTATGTAAAGCGATCAACTTGGAAGTAGCGCTCGCCGGCCGCTGCCGCGGCGTGAAATGCAACATAGCACTTACGAGAATTAGTTTTTTTTAATTAAACATTTACGCCGCTTATGTGGCACCCCGACCAAATAGTTTAGGTTAGGTTAGAACTGTGAACAACCGCGTGCGAGCCGAACGAGCAAAGCGAGCGGTGCCGCGGCAGCGGCCGGCAAGCGCTGCTTGCAAGTTGGTCGCAGTTACTTGGCTATTTTTACTATTCCTTAAATCATGGATACCTTACATTAATGATATGGCCAAACGTCGAATGTCATTAAACGTTGACGTTTAAACGAATAGCCATTTCATGAAATGGTCAATACATTCTAAGATCTGGCCACGACATCTACAATCTCACATGTTAACTACGAGTGGGAATCGTAGTTCGCATGTGCGGTCTGGTTCGGGTCATCGTCACGCAAAATCCTGCATCGTGCAACCAGCGTTTACCGCGCGACGAGTATATAACGTCCCGACATCAATCGTTGGGCTGTTGCCCATCAGACACGACACCCATCTGGTCGAAGGATCTCCCTTTTCTATGGAGGATGAGTGAACTGTACTACCTCTTCTGTATTAGCCGTCATCTCAGAAGTCAACCCTTGTTTAGCCATTCAACCCATCCATCGTTTCTTTTGTCTTTTCAAAACTTTCCCCACTTTTCTATTAAATGTCTGTTCGATATTAAAACAGTATTTTCTATTCTCACAGCTACGTGGGAAGGAAGACTATGCGCTGGTATCCATCATCGAAGAGTTACTCCAGCAGCATGTCAGACTCCAATCAAGAATCCGCGACTCTGCAATCGAAGGTGTCGTCCCAACCAAATGGACTGAATGGATACGTAATTGTTCCTAAAAATGAAAAGGATTAACAACACAAGTTCATGAAAAGACCGCAAGAGTGTCATTCGGTGATCAGACTGTTAGAATAGTGGCAGTGCCCAATCAATGAATGAAGCATACTGGCAAATAAGGTCACGATTTGTGCACAAGCATAATTAGCTAAGTTTGAATAGGTACTATTAAGCCAGGAATATAAAACCTCAATATCTTGAACAACGGTATGTAAGACGATATCAATAGGCAATCAGAAGTGGTTAAGGCAACGATAGCCAGAACTAAGCATAAAAACGACTAGCGAATGGATATCCAATTTTCTGGGTGCGTCGGATGTTTTACCAAAGTACGTAGTTACGTACCTCTTCCTCTCTTTTTTTTTTTGCTTGATTATTTGCATTAGGCATCAGCAATGCCAGTCAAAAGAAGTCTATGTAAGTAATTTCCATGTCATTGTGACATACCAATGTCATTGATGGAGTATGTGTAAATAATAGGCAGATATCGCCTTAGAGGTGTTATATACTCTAAGGATATCGCAGATAGAAAAATATTTAATGGGAGCTTTTTGGTAACACACTTATCGCGCAAGATGGTCGACGGACAGAAAGAGACAAAGAACACAATGACGTGATGACAATTGACATAAACTTTTGACAAGTGACAGCACCAATCTTGACGGATGTTCATAATTACCGATAGCTGTAACAAAAAGAAGTTGTTATTGCACATTGGCATGCATATTTCTGTGCATTAACTGGCAAGTATTTTTTTTCTGGGTTTAGAAATATACACCTCATACTAAGTTTTAGTTCTATGATAGTAATACGACCTAGTAATAGTTTTTTTAAATAATATTTTTTTTAAGATTTTTAAATTTTTCTCAAATTTTGCTCAGCAAAACCAATAGGTATAATGTGAAAAAAGATGAATAGTGGCTAATGACACTTCATTTAGAGAGATAATAATAATATATTTAAATGACAGGGTTTAGATCTATGTAATTTTTGTAATCATAATCAATTATTTCTAATAGGTAGGTACGTAGTTCTTAGATAATAGAGTGATTAGCCCTAAAACCTACAAAGTCAGAAACGATAAACTAGGAACATTCATTGGTTTTTCGAATTTAGCGCTTAATTTTAGAAATAATTATGTCAAAGCTCATCAAAATCACCACTAACAAAAATGTCTATATTTTATTTTAGTTGATAATTCCTTAACTTTGCTCAATTTCTTACATTTGGAGATTTTAAGCCACTCAGCTCTTTCATAACTTCGCACACGCAAAATTTTTTTTATGATTTATTTTAATTTCGAACAAACCAACCAACAAATTGTACGCTGGAATTGGAATATTCCCGGGCTCGACACATGAGTCTTTGGGGCACTTAACAGTTGTTCAATAGGGATGATGACAAAAAAACAATTTTTAGTCCGTTTTTGAGATTATAAAAAAATATTGGACACGTATTTTTTCTTTTTTTACTTAATCTAAAGATTACGGCGATACATTGAGGTAAAATGTGCCATGACGTCACGAGTAGATAGATTTTATACGTAGGTACTAGTGACGTAGCGACCCCCACTCTCCAACCTAAAATGCGTTTTATCTAAGTAATTTCTTATTAATAAGATAAAGCAAAAAATACGTGTCTAATAAAACAAAAAATATCTGACTGACGGATTAATTTTTTTTTTTTTTTTTTTACCCAGTCATCATCCCAATTCGGCACATTCAATACAGTTTTCGTTCTTCTTTTCGTGTGGTTAGTGACTAACCTGGTGTCAGAGTTTTAAAGCCACCCATGGGCCTCTGACTTGGCTTCGCATGCCGTTTCCTCACGATTTTTTGTGATTTTTTATTAATTTTATAAAATTGCGTCGGGTGAAGTTTATTTGCCAAAGGTGGTGATAGCTTGAACTGATTTTGCCCTCGCTCTTTATCTCGGTCAACTGACACTGCCTGGCGGACAGACCTTGGAACCTTTGTTTCACACATAAGCCTCATTATTACACTCTGTATTAATTAGGCGTTGGTCTCTTCGCATAGACAAGGAGCTCTCCTTGCGAAGGCAGCCAGTAAACTGACATACAGCTAAATGGCAATGACATTTTGAGCCAAACTTTCTTTGCACTGCGTTCATTATAACTAGTCCCGTGACGCGATTGGTGGCACTGGTCTGACAGTCGGTATTTTGAACTTTATTAGTATTGAAACTAAGCTTGACAAACAATGGTGCCAATATGACGGTAAGGGACAAGTAATAGAGAACGGTCAGAAGTTCAAACAATTTTTTTTAAAAGACCGTTCGAAAGAACAGATAAATATCTGTTCTGTGGTGTGTGTAGCTACAATTGAGTACTTATTTATTTATTTATATATACTTTATTGTACACCAGAAAATACATAGTTAGTCATAAATTTAACACTACAAAACATACAATGGGCGGCCTTATCGCTTTCTGCGATCTCTTCCAGGCAACCTTGGAATGGACAGTGATTGCGTGGACATAATCCCATGCGACTTATCCAATGTGTAATATATTTTGAGGCTACACGTTGTTACAATATGGAACAAAATAATATTTTTGACAATGATATGAAACACAGATACATACACGGGTATCCTCGTACCAGTTACTAGGTTGCGGAGGTCAGATATGCAGTCGCTTCATGTAAGATAATTGGTATTCAGCTGCATTCAGTTAAACTGGAAAACGACCCCAACATACTTTGGAAAAGGTTAGGGAGATGATGATGGTGTATACCTAAATCTTTATGAGGTTGATTGTACCTACATTTTAACAATAATCACAACAATCATGTCTGTGTTTTTGTATGCTTGCGATATAATTTGCTTGATTTAAAATAGGTATTATTCAGCATGTATCAGCAAGGTGTGCTCATAAATATAATGGTGTGGGACAGACTATGAGACGGTAATCGTTGTCTGATGCTCTGTAAGTACAACACTCATAAGAGCGTTTACCCAAAAAGTTGTCAACGTCGCAAATAGCTGTCAAATATTTACCTGTTTTGATTAATTTGGCAATATTACTGTATGGAAATAAGAAATGTGGCTAAATAACGAACTAGAATATTAATAATGAAATGCAATCATTAATATCGTAACACCGAATATTTAGTTTTACATAGATGTAAAAAAAGTATTTGGAAACTTTCCAAATGCCTTTTTTACACTTAGAACGGTTACAAAATCAAATTCAATGTTATAATTGCAATTCATTATTAATATTCAGAATAAACGTTCTTAAATATAACCACACCTTTCTGACACACGCTGTAGTTATAAGTGCTGTACCAAATAAATCGATAATACTCGTTATAAAATGTAAGAAGGTTTACTAAGTTAAGTACTAACACTAGCACTGACACCCGCTTTAGTAGATTTTGAATAGTTCTTAATTCAGAAACCGAGTGGTAGTAGCATTCTGCAGGCGTTGCATGACAACCACAGAAACGGGTTTTACGGAAGAATAGACAAAATGACAAATTGTGATTATTTATCTGTAATTTTGTCTATTCTTCCGTCGACAAAACCTGTTTCTATTGTGGTCATGATAGGCGTACTGTTATTTCTGTACTTTTTTTCATATGGGAAAAGGTGCTATATATTATGTATTAATACTTTTATGACAAAATCATGTTGGTTGACAAATATTTTTACCTATACTCTTACCTTTAAATTAAGGTAAATATAATAATTCAATTAAGTTAGTATATAATTTTGCTATTTTTATTAATTAATTAGTTATAAGTTGTTATGTACATTAGAACAATAAATTAAGGTACTTATGTTTATGTTATTGAAATGTTTTAATTTTTGACTATCACTGTAAACGTGAGTAGTTGTAGGTATATTTTTATACGAAATAATGAAATAGTCAATTAAGGTTTCTAAAGCCTTTAAGTTAATTATAATCTTAGTATATTTTTATGACCGCCTCATTGGTCTTGTGGTCGCAAGTGCTACAGACTGCTGCGCATGAGGTACTGGGTTCGATTCCCAGGTTGGGCAAAGTGTTATTGGGTTTTTCCATTAGGAATTTCTCAGTAGCAACCCGGAGTCTGGATTTGTGCCCGGTTGATGACAATAGGCTCGTCCCTTATTACATGGGACTTAAACATAACAGTCGAAGTGTGAGTGTACTAAAAGCACACCTTTGCCTATCTCTCCGGAGATTACAGGCGTGATGTTATATGCTGAACTGGCCTATTTGGCGCAGCCGTGAGGCACACAACATTATTTTAAGTTATCTTTATTTTTTCTGTTTTGTTTTTTTGTTTTTATGTGAATATTGTGTGCCTTAACCCGAGTCAAATAAATTTATTTTCTTTCTTTCTTTCATTTTTTCTATGTTATATTTTTAAGAAATAACTATAGAATTCATTGGTCGTCGAGTGACTCTGAATTAAATAAAGAATAACCAGAATGAAACTGTAATTTCCTTTTATTTTGCGTAGGCACAAAACCCTTTTTTTTTCAATTAAACCGCTTGGTTTAATATAATAATAGGCTTGTAAATTATATGGAGAAAAATAATGTTCTTTCTAATAATCAATTTGGTTTTAGAAGGAACAAATCAACAATAGAAAACTCAAAACTCAAACTCAAAGCATTTATTTCAAATAAACCAATTACAGGTACTTTTGAATTGTCAAGAGGTCGGTCAGTCAGAAATATGAAGCTAGTTGCCCATTCCAACGCGTAGTAGGTTCCTATGGAGAAGAACGGGCAAGAAACTCCACGGACACTCTTTTAAATAAGAATATTTTTACAAAAAATTGGTTACATCATTCATGTTGTAATTATACATGTGAGAACAATGTAGAAAGACGTGCACATTAAAAGCGTCCGTAATAAAAAACAATTCAAAAATTTAAATAAGCCGTAGCAGCTAAGAGATGACCAGTCCCCACTGACGGCGCCCGTTCACGAACATGGTTGAGCTAAATGGTGCTGATCCATGCGTCATGGATCAGCACCATTTAGCTCAACCATTTTGAAGGGAACTTAATGATCCAACACACACGCCACCACCAGCGAGACATTTGAGTGAGCATGACATACTCTCAGCCGCCAGGACACATTCAAGTCAATCAAAGACGTACCCAGTAAATGGTAGCTGTAAAGTATGTACATAGTGCTCACACATGTGCTATGCAATTATATAATACTAAAAGACTGAATTTATACAATCTAATGATAGTTTTACAATCTTCAGCAGCTCCAACTATATTTTTGAATGCTAATCAATTAGTTTATACGCCCTTGTGGAGCTGGACCAGCGTTGAGCCAAGCATTTTTGTCATCGATGTAATCCCCCAACTTGTAATATGCTTGGCTGCATAGTGTGCGTTTTATACAAGACTAGCTTTTGCCCGCGGCTTCGCCCGCGTGGATGTCGAAAAATATCCGACGGGAACGTACTACTGGGATTAAAAAATAACCTATAGGTTAATCCAGGTTATAAACTATCTGTGTGCTAAATATCATCCAAATCCGTTCATCCGTTTTTGTGCAAGACGGAACATACTTACAAACAAACAGACCAAAATTCTAAAAACTATGTTTTCGGCATCAGACTCGAATATTCAATGTAAGGTTTGACTTCGTTACTATTTTATTTTACTTCGTCTGCGTAGAGTATAAATTCTTTTTTTCTAGATAATTATGAATTATTATAACAATTACAATATAGAGCTTTGTTCATGGGTAATTGTCCTCCACTATGTGAGATATTTGAGGAATACTGTCAAGAAATACCTACTGCAAAGGACCGGTATCTACCTAAATCCTTCACAGTATTTCTCTATATACAATGTTTTTCACTAATTCGGAAGCGGGTACTAAAACAACCAGGCTAGTTGGAGAGCTAACACGTGAGTAAGCCACATAAAACTGACCGACGGAGAAACAGTCTGGCCGACGGAGAATCAACTCCAGCAAACAGAGTTTGTCCCTGTGACTTATTAATAGTCATCGCGAAGCAAACCTTGATTAGGAACTGCAATCTTTTAAATTCAAACGGAAGGTAATTTGGTAGGTATCAATGGTATACGCGGCACGAAAACTGTTTCTCCTCTGGCAGATCCAGTTAGTATTTTGGCCTCAATAACATAGCATAGATGTTCCCTATAATATTATACCCTACAAATTATCACGCTATTTGCTATGAGGGATGAGCAGTATCGCATTCTGTTATATATCGTATATCGTATCCTTACTATCCTAATCTATATCTATATCGATTCTCCCGGAGAAGGGGACGGGCCCCTCCCCCGGAGAACCCAGGGGTGTACTCCGGGGGAGGGACCCGTGGCTAAATAATAACAGCCACACAGGTCGATCGATCAGGTTAAGCTACACTTGCCGCAGTTGGTCTGTGGATGGGTGACCATCTTTACATACAAAGACCCGTCCGTGCCACGGAAAGCACGTTAAGCCGTTGGTTCCGGCTGTCATTCGTGGATCTTTGATGGTTGTTACGGGAAGTCAGAAGCCCGAAAGTCTGACAACCATTCTTACCAAGGGCTATTGTATTACCCAGTAACTGCGTTGTGGAGGTCAGATAGGCAGTCACTCTATGTACAATATTGTAAAGTTAGAAACAGTAGAAACAGTACACGTGTACTTATATTATTTTTACTTTGAATACAAAATTCAGCGAATGAACAAATTCAATACAAAACTTCATCGCCCTTTTCAGACCGTTTTTTTTTTTTTTAGGTTGGGAAATTATTAAATAACTTCTCCCGCTCTGGAGCGGGAGGGCGTGTCAGACTCTTACTGACTAATACCCACGTTGCCAGGGGCCACGGTATCCCTTTCGGACCTACGGTGGCCGGGAATCGGCCTGCTATTCCCGACGCCCAGGGCGTTTCCTGCGGTAGCTAGGGAGCGTGTGGGCACGACTTTTGCCTCTCCGCCACGCGCTCCGTCTCCTCCTTCGCAAGTATTACTGCTTCGCAGAAGGAAGTGACGGCTTGCCACGGCCTCTCGCTCCGTACCATGGCCTAGACCAGGGCCGGGCGCGAGTGATCACTGTCACCGATCGCCTCCACAAGGACACCAGGTGGCAAGTCAGGCAGACCTCCACCGTATGCTCCACTGTGTCCTCCGGGCGATCCACACAGTGGTGACACCCAGGCGTTTCCTCCCGCCTTATGAGGAACAGGAACCTCCCGAAACAACCGTGTCCGGTGAGGACCTGTGTCAGGCGGAAGGTGAGGACCCCGTGTCACCTCTCTAGCCACTCGTCAAAGAGGGGGCGTATCGCCTCAATTGTGGCGTGCCCAGCAGTGAGTTACGACAATCACATTCTCCTTGATGATCTCCAGACCCTTGTGGGTTGAAATTAAAAAATGACAACGATTAACGTTGTATAATTTCCAACCATAAGCCGAAATATTAGTGATTTTAACTTAAAAAATAAAGAACTTTAATTAAAAACAAAATTTCATCCCCCTTTTCACCCCCTTAAGGGTTGAAATTCTAACAACACCGTTGCGTTATCTTCCAACCATAAGCCTAGATAAAAAAATGAGTTTTTTTTGTTGAAAATTATGGACTTTTCAACTTCATCCCCCTTTTTAACCCTTCAGGGTAAAATTATCAAAAACGCCGGGACACGTATATATTAATTTTCAATCGTCAGCCTAAACACAAAATTTGAAGATCCTAACTTCAAAACTGACGGACTTTCATACAAACTTCCATCCCCTATTTTACCCCTTTAGGGGTGGAATTCCCAAAAATCCTTTCTTAGTGGATACTTACTCTTCACAAAGAACACACCCTCCAAGTTTCATGTCTCTAGGACCAGCGGTTTGGGCTGTGCGTTGATATATCACCCAGTCAGTCAGTCAGCTTATCATTTTATATATATAGATAAATACGATTTTACCAAACTGAGCGCAAGTTTACCTAGTCCGTAATGCTCAAGTTTCAAGAGTAAGGTCTCATGATTTACGCAGTCAAATGCTTTTGAGAGGTCACAAAAAATTCCTATGGCATCTTGGGCCTCCTCCCACGCTGTAAATATGTGTTTTAATAAGGTGACACCGGCGTCAGTCGTACAACGTCCTTTGGTGAACCCATATTGCTGATCGTGTAAAATTTTGTTAGTGTTAAAATGATTAAGCATTTGATTGAGCATTACCTTTTCGAACACCTTGCTGAATACCGGCAGCACGGATCCTGGTCAAATTCAAATTCAAATTCAAATTCATTTATTGGTGTGATTTTTGGTACATTTTTACATGAGATCTTAATAATAAATCATTCGTTCCTCAAAAAACTACCTTAAAGGTGTACACTCTTTCACTTAATTACTAATTATTATAAAAAATATTAAAAAAAGAAAGAATAATCAACATTAAAATAAAATCATTACAACGAAACAACATAACTTAAGACAGAAAAAACAACATGCAAAACGTTAACCATTGATTAGACATATAAATAATGAATGGAAATAAAGATCATAATACATTGTCAAAATTAAATAAATATCAATGTCAAATAACTTACAATTTATCATTAAGGAATTCGTCAATAGTATAATAACATTTTTCCAATAATATATGTCTTAATTTGTTTTTAAATTGAATAATATTTAAGTCATTAATTCCATTTGGTAATTTATTAAATATTTTTGGGGCCATGCAGAGTATGCTTTTGTGCATCAATGCGGTCTTTGATGGTCGAACGCATAATTCATGTCTATAAACTTGTCTAATCAGTTTATAGCGATGTTCAGATGCTTTTCTGAATAGATGCATGTCTCCTTAACAAATAAAGCAGTCTCAAATATGTACAAGCAAGGTAAGGTCATTATTTTTAACAATAAAAAATAAGGTTTGCAGCTATCAGTTATTTTTATACCGGTAATAGCTCTAATGCATCTTTTTTGCGATTTGAACACCATGTCCTTATTACAGGAGTTACCCCAGTACATGACTCCGTAGCGTAGTATTGAATCGACATATCCATAGTATGCAGTGACTGCCGCCGCTTGATTGACTACTTTCTTTAATTTATACAGAGCAAAAGCAAACTTACTAATTTTTTTAATTAATATTGAAGTATGTTGCTTCCAATTAAGTTGATTGTCGATTGTTAAGCCTAAAAATTTTGTATTTGCAACTTCTTCAATTTTTTTCATTATAAAAGCTTACATTTATTTCCGAATTAGGTACTCTTTGACGAAAATTCATAATTTTTGTTTTCTTTAAGTTTATAATTAAGTTGTTATGTTCTAGCCAGTTAACGGCTCGTTGTAATGCATTGATTATGTCAGCTTCATAGTCTTTATTATTTTTGTCAAGTTTAACAATTATAGTACTGTCGTCGGCAAACAATGTCATATTCTGGGGAAAGTCATTTATATATATAAGAAACAATAAAGGCCCTAGAAGACTGCCTTGGGGCACTCCATAACATATTTTTCGTTCTTTTGATGTGTATTTTGTAACGGTTTTATTTAATTTACAAATTCGACTTATTTCTGTACGTTGTGTTCTATTTTTTAAGTAAGAACTTATGAGTGATAAAACATTACCCCTTATCCCATACGCATTTAACTTGCTCAGCAGTATATCATGGTTGACTAAGTCAAATGCCTTGGTCATATCCATGTATATTGCTGATATTGGGACTCTCTCATTCATGTTAGCTATGATAACATTAAGAAAGTCATATATTGCCATATTTATTGAATGATCTTTCCTAAATCCTTTTTGCTCTTTCACAAGTATATTATGTTTGTTGAGGTATCCGTCTATGGACCTATAGATCCATTTTTCGAATATCTTGTATATTACCGGAATAAGAGCAATTAGTCTGTAATTTTTAATTTCTTTCTCATCGTCTTTTTCAAATAAAGGTTTTATGACAGTGGGTTTAAGCTTATCAGGGTAGGTTCCAGACTCAATACTTAAATTAATTATGTAACTGAGATCTAGGATAGGATCTGATATTATTTCTGGAACATACTTTAGAACCTTTGTTGAAATATTGTCGTATCCTACACTATTTGTATTTTTTAAGTCTTTTATAATTCTATTTACTTCATCAGATATGATCGGGGCTAAAAATATTGACTGTGCAGAGAAATTTATTTTATTGTCTGTGGTCAGTTGTGTCGAAGCAGTAGAAAGTTTTTCTGCTTGGCTTATGAAGTAGTCGTTAAAGGTATCTGCTATGTCTTTGGGTGTAATGAATGTAACTCCGTCATAGTTTATTTCTTTTATGTACTCTGGTGGGTAGTTGCTTCTATTTTCATTTATTATTTTCCATGTCATTTTCGATTTATTATATGCTGTCTCTATTTTATAATTATTCTTTGCCAATTGTGTAAATTTTATAATTTTCTTAAGTCTGTTTGAATAATTTTTAAGTTTCGTCACATTTATCTTAGATGGATTTAATCTATGGTGCCACAACAACTGTCTTTTTATGTGGCTACACCGTCTAATACCAGGTGTTAACCAATTTGGATTCTTTATTAATTTTCTTTTTTTGTACGCAATCGGAAAACATAAATTATAGAATAATTGGAATAGTTCTAAAAAGTTGTTGTACGCTACGTTAGGGTCCTTAGTGAGGTAGACATCAGAAAAAGAAATTGATTTTAAACAGTTTTTGAATTTCATCAAGTTTTCATTACTAAAGTCACGCACTTTTATATTCCAACTTTTGATTAAACATGTCCTTTTTACTGGAAGCTTTAAAGTTTGCGCGGTGTGATCCGACATATGTAGATCAAGGACACCATGAGTGCATTTTCGTGAAATATTATGTGCAAAATTATCAATACAAGTATTGCTTTGCAGTCTAGTTGGTTGATTAATTTGTAAACATAGATTGTACAATAGGAAACTAGTAAATTCAAGAGATAATTTATCTTGTTTCAAAACATTAATGTTGAAATCACCACATAAAATTACATTTTTGTTCGAGTCGTAGCAGTATTTTGATAATATAATGTTTAATTTTGAATAGAAAATCTCTAAATTGTTTAACTTTGGTACTCTATATATGCAAATAATGACTGTGTTATGTGGTAGTAGTTCAATTGCACTAACTTCAACAACGCCTTCAATTGACATTTTACTGACATTCGTAAGTTCTTTGTATTGGAGACCAAACTTTACCAAAATACAGGCTTCCCCTCTTTTCGTACTTCTTGTATAGTAAGCGGCTAATTTATAATTAGGTATTGAAAGAAGCTCCTCGTGTCCTCGCTCCATAAAGTGTTCCGTGATGCAAATTATGTCTATACTGTTTCTTTGTTCGGCTAGTTCTTGCAGGTGTAGTGTTAGTTGATCCACCTTGTTGATGAGTCCTGCGATGTTTTGATGCATAATAATCAGATAATTATAGAAAAAACGTGTCTGAATGCTTAATTTCTGAGGTAGAAGAATTTGAGGTTGTCATATTATTTTCAGTATCGATTTCAGTTTTAGTCCTCTGGAGATTAGTGAAAATATTCATCATTCCTGTTCCATTTATGTGTCCTTATTGCGCAGAAAACATTTGATAGTCATAAGTTAATTCCCGATTAGAGTCTAGTAAATAGGCATATTCGTGAGTTAAGTTGTCCAGATACAGGAGATTATTAAAAGTTTCTATTCTAGTATTATATATAGTTGTATAATTGCCACATCTGTAGGTCGGAAGGCAAATAATCACATTGGTGTTATTGATTTTACCAATGGTTTCTCTAATAAGAAATATAATGCCATGATAGTTTCCAGTCCGTATGAAGTCCATCTCTCCCACCATGATAACACAATAGTCATTTTTATTAAAGTTTTTTGTTTTATTATCAATGCCCTGTAGCATTTGTTGAATATCACCGCCTGGATATAGATAGTGGCAGTAATCATACATATAAAAAGTGTCCTCAATTAAGTTACTTAATTTATTCCTTTTATTATTGCTAATTATACATAACTTTTCCTTGTTTTGTTTTTTTTTAAGAAACTGTTTTTATCGCCTTGCAGGTTTGTATTAAAATGTGTATCATATTGTGTTGATTTGTCAGCCATCTGCACGGGCAAGTAGTTCGTTTCAATTTTGGTAGTCTTGGGTGTTATCTGGGGGCTGTTATTTGTAGTATTTGTTTTGTTTCTTTTTTTCTTGTTAGTTATTGGAGATGTACTGTTGTCGCTAACGATATCGGTTGTTATTTTTTTATAGATATTTTTCTTCTTAGTTAATTCGTTGATAGTGTTTTTAAGTTGAGTATTCTCTAAGTTTAAATTCTCCACTTCTGCGTGTGCTTCCTCTAATCCCAATGTCAATTCCTTAATTTTATTTTGTAGTTGGGTAATTTCATCGCAATGTTCTTCGTCTGACATTTCCGGCAAACTATTGGTAGTGGTACAATTTAAGTCAGTAGTTATGTTTAAATCTTCATTTGTATCCGAATGTCTGCGCTGGCGCTGGCGTCGCTGAGTGATATTTCCGAAGAAGTTCATTGTAAGTTAACTAAGGTTGTCAAATTAACAGTTTTATCTATTACAAAAAGTGATCCAGCCGGCGGGGTTTGAACGCTCGACTATGTGAGCGGCAGTTGGCAGTATGAGATATCTCACCAACAGATCAGATACTATTGATGTTGAAATTGGTGATCGTTTACAGCGAGAAAAGTTTTAAATAATAAAAAGTCGTTAGATATGAATCATACCGATGGAATTTTTTCCTCACAACTCAGGTGATTCAAGTTTGAATTGCAGATTATTTTATAAGTTTTGTTCACTTATTATGCACTGTTAGTCACTTATTTTGCACTGTTGCTTCACTTGAGTTCATATTTTATTACTATTGTCTGTAAGAAGGCTTTTTAACACTAATCACAAATGTTTAATTATCTTCCTTCACACTTAAGTTTTTTCGAGGATAACGCTGACATTTAATATTTATAACTTGCTTAATGTTTTTGGTGCACAATTATTGTTATTACACTTAGTTAATTATTTTTAGTAAATTTTATAGACAGAGAACAACAATTCAGATGCCTGTAGCTAAAGCGCCATCTAGCGACTCTATAATTGTTGGTGTCTTTACTGTCCCCAGATTTAAGAAGGGGTATATCCTTACTGTATTTCATTAAATCCGGGAAGACTCCTTGATCCACGCACAAATTAAATATTAAAGCTAAGTATGGTGCCATAGTCTCGATTATGGATGTACAAACTTTGATAGATAGTCCCCATAGATCTTCGGTCAATTTGATTTTAATTTGCCGAAAAGCTTTTATAACTATCATAGGGTTTATATGTTTAAATTGAAATTCAACCGGGCAGCCTGGAACATTTGCTTTTAATAAATCTATTGAGACATCGGGTGAGGAATTTAAAGCTTCCGTCGTTTTATATGGTATATTAGTAAAGAAACTTACAAATTCTTGAGCTACTTCTAAGTTAGAGCTTATGACACCACGTGAAGTCTCCAATGTGAACTCGGTTTTTCGTATTTTTTTCCTATTAGTTTCATTATTTATAACTTTCCAAACTGATTTTATTTTATTTTCTGCTGATTTGATCTTGTTGCTAATATGCAGAGCTTTAGCTATCTTGCATGTATTTCTAAAAATTTTGGAATATGTAGCAACATACTTCTTGTTGAAAGTGTCAGTGTTAATGTAAGGCTTAAGGCCATACAGCTCGAACAGTCTTTCCCTACTTACCCTAATACCTCTAGTTGCCCAGTCACTAAAAATAAAATTAGGGCAAATATTTTTTGTTTTCTTTTCAAAAGTTTTATTGAATTCTGTGTGCACTAATGAAAAGAAACTCTCATACAATTTATTTGCATCGTTCATATTTGTGCCCAGAGCATTTAACTTATTATTTAGGGTACTATTGAATCTATTTAATTTGCCAGTTTTAATTGGTCTAAATTGTATTTGCACTTTTTGCTTAAGTGTTTTAAACTTAAAAGTTACCGTTTGTCCACTATGATCAGACGGCAAATAATTTACGATGGCTTTATCTAAATAATCACAATCGCAGAAGACATTATCGATACAAGTAGCAGAAGTTGGAGTTACTCTAGTTGGTTCTGTAAAAACATTAGACAAATTGAACGATTTAAAAAGGCTTAATATTCTACTGCTATTTGAATTATTTTCCAGAATATTTATATTAAAATCACCACAAATAACTGCGGTTTTGTTACTTGATGCAAGTTTCGCTAGGACATCTTCCATTATTGACTCAAATAAAGAATAGTTCTGATAATTAGGGGGTCTGTACACGCACACTACAACATGCTTATCCAGCTCAACACAGGACAGTTCAATGGAATGTTCAACTGATAAACCAACTATATCATTACGTTGCTTAGATTTTAAACAATTTTTTATCAAGATTAGAGAACCTCCACGCAGCATAGATTTACGGCTAAAGCAACTGCCCACAGTATAGTTCTCATAATTAATTAACATTTGGTAATCCTTTAACCAATGTTCAGTAAAACAAACAATGTCAAACTTTGTTTTTTCTAAAAACATTTCAATTTCTAATAATTTGGAAGAAATACCTTGAATATTTTGATGAAATAATTTCAAGGCATTCTGCTGATATCCTTTTTGATAATTATTTATTTTAGAGCAAGAAGACACCTTGTTGTTGTTAGGTATAAGAATATTCTTACAGGTACCTTCTGTTGTCTTACAAACTAGTTTAAATTACTATCCAGAGGCAGTGAGCTCATAGTGAGAGAGGGACATGGAACCTCCTTCGTACAATTTGTAAAAATATTTATAGCATTTGAGCTACATTTATTTACGGTAAACACCTTATTGTTAGTATTATAGTAATAATACTAACAATAAGGTGTTTACCGTAAATAAATGTAGCTCAAATGCTATGCTAGTCTTGTATTATTAACACCACAATGATTAGTAAATCATTGTGGTGTTAATAATACAAGACTTCGACATACTACCTATGTCTGAGTTTATATAAAAAGCTAATAGCCTTGCTATTATGTGTCTAAAACTAACAGGCAGATACACAGTATCCCTAGTCGATTTTAAAGTTTCCACAAAACTGTTGGTGTCAAGAAATACAAGCTTGTCACTATAATGACTAACTAAGAAGTGCATATGCTTATTAAGCATATGAATATAATTATTTTGTCTATTTGTCAATTTTTCAAAATAAGGGAAAGCACACAATATTATTTTACTACAATTTAACTTTAACAATTCAGTTACACAGTCAGTGATTTCTTCTTTTTTGACCTTAGAACTATTACCTACAAATACAGTAATGTTGGTTTTAGGATTGTATACATTTGCAGTTACTGATGCCATTATTTGTTTGTAGGTAGACCCTGGCATACAATAATTTTGAGTAGAAAAACACAGGTTGTTACTAATTAATTTACCTATACCTCTTCCTATACTATCTGAGAACATAACTGAAAGATAATCATGACTACTGAAAGATGGACAACTAGCAACCTCAGGCTGTACCACTTGAGATAGATCTTGTACTATATCAGATATTTCTTGGTCGAGGATACAACCTTGAGTCAAACTCTCAGTCTGGGACGGGTCCTCCGTTGCCTCAGGCTGGACAGCATCAGGGTTAGAAACCTTCTGACAAGAAGATGCGGTTGAACATCTAGTTACCAATGTAGCTAGTAATCTCGACCAAAAAAATAAATGTGTTGGTGTTTTTCTAGATTTAGCCAAAGCCTTTGATACTGTCTCAATCCCTCTGCTAATTTGCAAGTTGGAGGCGATAGGTATTCGAGGTGTACCACTTGATCTTTTTAAAAACTATCTTAGTAATAGGACACAGGCTGTAAAAATTGGTAATAACCTTAGCGCTAAGCTTGGTTTCGGTGTGCCGCAAGGATCAGTACTTGGACCAACATTATTCTTGATTTATGTTAATAATCTTTGTAACATTGCATTACCCGGTTCAAAAGTGATCACTTTTGCTGACGATATTGTAATCTTATTTCAACAAAAAACATGGAGTGATGTCAAATCGTCAGCCGAGATTGGTCTTAAAAATATAATTGAATGGCTTGATTGCAATCTGCTTACATTAAATCTTAAAAAAAACAAAATTTATAACATTTAGTATAAATAATAGTTTGCAACCTACCGACTTTAATTTAAAAGCTCATTCCTCTAATTGTTCTGCTGCAAGTACTTGCGGGTGCCCTGTCTTATCTCCTAGTAAAAGTATAAAATACCTTGAAGTTGAGATCGATGAAAATTTAAATTGGAAACAACATATTCATAATCTAAAATCTCGCATTCGTAAACTTATACCGATTTTTAAAAGATTAAGAAACTTAAAAGACAATGCTACAAACAAAACTGTCTATTTTTCTACAACTGCGTTGTACAAAGAGTTTGGAGTCCTAAATATTCGCCAACTCTTTATCAAAAAAATAGTCCTGAGACAACATTTCTACGAAAAACCTGTTTCCAAATCTCTCAGAAGAGTGCATGAGGTATATGACGTCCCAGCATGCAAAACCACTTTTGCACAGTGTTTCTCTTATTTCTTGGCTCCTCTATTGTACAATCGCATAAGTAGAATTAAACCCCTAAAGGATACGACGAGATTTGTGTGTAGAAGGGCTCTGGATGAGTTTCTGAGTGACTTGTATTATGAACAGACTGAAAAACTTATACAAATATGTCAGTAATTATTTATATAAAAATATATATTTTATTGAATACCGATAAGTACTAAATAAGTTTATATAAACAATAAAAACATTATATGAATATATGTAAGTAATATATATAAATATGTCGTCGCAAGCGATTTCAAGACGACAACTTTATCAAAATTACTACCCGTTGATATCAGAATATTGGTCAAACTGTAACTTAATTCTTATTGGTTGATCGGTTAGTACTGTGAACGCCGTGAGGTGGCGCTTTAATTTTCCCGCCACAAGCGTGGACAGAGTCGATCGAGAATGTGAGATTCACATTGCTGTAGCTGACGCCTTATTGTGCAGATCATACGATCGAAACTGTCACGTTCACCGTACAAGCCTTTGTTCCTAGCTACTAATAACGACAACAGTAATTATTGTAAATTGCCGAATAAACGTGACTCTGATTGTGCTACTACCTACGTTTTACTGGTTTGCCCGAGTACCCACCTACAACATGGAACCCGTACCAAGAAACGAAGAAGATGACCCCGTTATCGCAACGCCCACGTTCCCGCCGTCATCAGAAGTGGGATCAACTCGGGCGCCTACCATGGATATTTATTGGCGCCAGCTCCTCGAGCAGCAAAACCAGATTACCATGCGCATGATTGAAGCCATGCGAGGATCAACACCGAAGCCAGATTCAATCAAGCTGCCAGACTTCAACCCGGACCTACCAGACGTCGATCCACTTGCTTGGAGCTCGACGGTGGACATTTGCCTCACGGAACGTCCCTTGGAAGGAGGCGCACTGATTATTGCGCTCAGTAAATCTCTGAAAGGAAGTGCATCAACATGGCTTTCTCAAGTGTCGCATACTGGTATGACGTGGAGCCAATTCAAGAACCTGTTCCTAGCACGATATGATTGTGCGGAAACCTGTGCAACGACTATAATTAACGCCAACAATAGCCAACAAAAGGAAGATGAAAATTTAGCTGCATACGCGAGCCGTTTGATGACGTCACTCTTAGCTAAATGGAAGGACATGAGCTGCGAGGAGATAGCTGTATCGTATGTACTTGCTCACTTATCAAAAATGGATAGTCGAATCAACCGACTAGCTTTTACAACAGAAATTAAAACGAGAACTAAGTTGATCCAAGAATTAAACGCATTTTCGTTGAAGAGAAAATATGATCGACAACTCGACAACACCACTTCGGACGCTAAACGAACAAAGACAAGCAACACGCCGTTCCAATGTAATTATTGTCATAAGGTTGGACACAAAGCAATCGACTGTCGTTTACGTAACAGCAATCAGGCGCTTGCTACACAAAGGACCACTTCTACCGCTACGCCTACGTCATCGGATCCTAAGAAGAATGTCACCTGCTTCCGCTGTGGAGAACAAGGCCACATCGCACCTCGCTGTCCGAAGACGAGCAACGCAGCAGCCAGTAACACCAGCAGCAACAGCGGCGCGGCCCTAGAACGAAGAGTCAACTACTGCCAAGTCCAAGGTGTACGTGGAGAGCTAACATAATCCGGTGAGTCGTACATTTTTTTATTTCGATAGTGGTGCTGAGTGTTCTCTCGTAAAGCAAAGTATCGTGAATAAATTCTTAGGAGAGCGTTCCGTTGCTAACATACAATTAACAGGCGTTGGTAACGCTCATGTTTACTGTAGCGAACAAATTTTATGTGAGGTAGTTATTGCCGGACATTGTTTACATTTGTCATTTCTTATCGTTCCGGATGAATTTATGCCGCATAACATAATGATAGACTCTGATATTTTAAATTGTGATTTGAGTAAGTATTACCTTATTGAGAGGGTGTCTAGTGATAACAAAACCGGTTTATTGTTTTGCCGCGGTGACTGAAATGAATTTAAATGCAATTAGTACCGACGCGGCGACGTTCCGCCCGCTAGACGATGAAATAGCTAGACTGAATGGCGCGGATAAAACATTAGAGAACGTAGGTATATGAACATTACTGATTTGACGGTATGGCTAAGTACGTACGTAAATTCGTAGATAATTGCATCACGTGCAAAGTTTCAAAGTCTCATAACGGCCGTATCCAAGCAGAGCTTTATCCCATCCCCAAAATTACTGTCCCCTGGTATACAGTGCATGCTGATATTACCGGCCAATTAAGCGGTAAAAACGATCAAAAAGAATACGTGATAGTGTTGATAGACGCATTCACAAAGTTTGTCCTTTTTTATCATACGCTTCGTATCGAGACCACTAGTGTTGTCAAGGCGCTCAAATCTAGTGTAGCTCTCTTTGGTGCACACTCACGCGTAATAGCAGGCCAAGGTCGTTGCTTTGCTAGTAAAGAATTTAAGGAATACTGTAGTTCGCATAACATTCTACTGCAGTAGAAACATCGCAAAGGTCGTGGCAAAATGCTCTTGACGAGGTACAACTGGCGTTAAATTGCACTGTAAATAGTGACAAAGGCGAGTCCCCTCGAACTAATGACTGGTTGCGTAGCTAAACCACTGAATCCTTTGACTGCTAACGATACAGAAGTTGAGGTAGATATTTCTGAGACGAGAGAGCACGCAGCCCATAATATCAAACGAAGTTCTAATTATGAAAAGTCTCGTTTTGACAGTAATAAGGCTAAATTAGTTAAATTTAATGTCGGTGACCTGGTTCTTATTCAAAACGAAGAGCAAAATCAAACAAAATTAGATCCGAAATATAAAGGTCCATTTCAAATAACTGATGTACTTGAAGGCGATCGTTACGCTTTGAAATCATTGACCAGTAACAGAACCTATAAAGTATGCCCACGATCGTCTTAGAAAGATGCCTCAATGTGAAGTTCCATCTAAACTGATTGTTGACATATCCAGTGCAGATAATAATAGTGAATGCACTTCCGCTACTGTTTAAATGTACGCACACTAAAATGACTAAGTATATACCTACCCTAATCAAACTGTACAGTCTAGTCGTAGTTGTAACTGCGATTCTATGAGTCGTTCAGGGTGCAATGCGCGGCTAGATGTATGGTGGCTGAGTCTGTAAGATTATTGCTTGGGTCTTAATAAGACTACTAATGGGTCTCTGTGAGACTACTGTTTGGGTCTCTGTGACTATTGTCTGGGTCTGAATAAGACTACTGTTTAAATTGGGTCTCAATGAGACTACGCTGCCGAGCAGCCGGGTCATTTTAGTGTTGTGTGTTTGTGTATTGTTCACTGTACAATAATTAAAGTTTATTCTGAATATGTTTACTTGTGAGGTATCTTTCAAACTTTTTTTTTTATGTTAACCTTGTAGTCAGGTTAAGCCGAGCAAGTGTTTTGCTACAAACGAGAATTTTGTTACAGATAGATACACACGAGGACGTGTGACTCATCAGTTTGGCCGTGTCGTCGCAAGCGATTTCAAGACGACAACTTTATCAAAATTACTACCCGTTGATATCAGAATATTGGTCAAACTGTAACTTAATTCTTATTGGTTGATCGGTTAGTACTGTGAACGCCGTGAGGTGGCGCTTTAATTTTCCCGCCACAAGCGTGGACAGAGTCGATCGAGAATGTGAGATTCACATTGCTGTAGCTGACGCCTTATTGTGCAGATCATACGATCGAAACTGTCACGTTCACCGTACAAGCCTTTGTTCCTAGCTACTAATAACGACAACAGTAATTATTGTAAATTGCCGAATAAACGTGACTCTGATTGTGCTACTACCTACGTTTTACTGGTTTGCCCGAGTACCCACCTACAACATGGAACCCGTACCAAGAAACGAAGAAGATGACCCCGTTATCGCAACGCCCACGTTCCCGCCGTCAAATATATACACTATAAGTAATCATTATTAATTGAAGATTAGTACACAAACATTATTTGTATTCTAAATACGAGTATATACATATACACACGTACAGTAAATACATTACATTAGAACTTTTCACTTTTAACGTATTTCTATGCTGAAAACACAAAAATATAAAAAAAAACAAAAATGCATTCTTATTCAATATGGAGATACTTATCAAGTTATAAAAGATTTAAAAAAAAAAAAAAAACAATTTTAGTTAGGCTCTTTTCTCACTTTTATTTTAGTTTTAGAAACACCTTTTTTATTGTTTTATTTCATTTTTAACACGTTTGTCTTATTACAAATTCTAAACAAATATTGTTTTGTGAAAACACCTTGTTTACATTGAAATAACGTTAGTAGTTGCATTGTCTGATTTTTTTACGTATACTACTTGTTTTACGCTAAGCTTGTAACTCGTTATCGTCATCTATGATTCACAGCAAAACAAATGTAATTGGTAAAAAGTGTCTTAACGTGATTACATTATGTCTACTATTCCATGAGGGAGAATCTTACCTTGCCGTTACACAGTCCTGGACTAGTACGGGAGGTAAAGAACTTTTCTCTGTATACCGTCATTGGGCATTTATATATTTTATCAAGTATGTGAACCATTGCTTTACTTGTGATAGCATTATTATTATTTAACTGTTCTTCTACTCCCCTTGCTACTTGTTATAGATGGGTTCTAACTTAGTGTAGTTGAACGTAGGTGGTTGTGCCCTTTATTATGTACTATGTAAATATGTATTAACGGTGTACTGTAACCTAACTTATGGTCAATAAAACTTTATTATTATTATTAATTTATTCCTGGAATTGTCTACAGAAGATACCGACGATTTTAGAAACATTTAAGAGTCACACACGACGACGTCACGCAATAAAGCCTCAAACAGATAACCAAACGATTTGTACACTAGATATACGGAAGCGAAACAACACACCTTCCTGTAAACAGTCGCCATAATTTGACAATGTACAATTTATATCCAAATTTTATATATTTTCTACGCTCATCCCCTTAATGAAAGCAGTCACACCTCTTGGACAAAATTGACCAAATTATTCATAGCACACCTACATCCATTTTAAATGTGGCCTTTGACGACCGAGCGTGGCTGCAATCCACACTACCCATTCATTTTGGTGGCCTCTGCGTCCGCAAAATGACCAGAATTAGCTTATTCGCGTTCCTGTCCTCTGTCAATAGCACTGAAAAGTTGATCTGGAAAATTTTAGCCCCCTGCCTGGTTAAATCTGAAGTGCCGTGCTTGACCGATGCGGAGAATGTCTGGAAAGCGGCTTACCTGAATACAGATTGGCCTGTGAACCCATCTTCCCAAAGGCAGTGGGATGAGATGCTCTGCTGGTTGGTACGGAATAATCTTGCGTGCGCGCCTGCTGACTGTGGGTGACTGGGAGTCGGTTTTCTGGCTTCAGGCGCTACCGTCACCCAACATAGGCACTATGCTGGGTGATACCACCTTTCGGCTCGCTACTTGTCTGCGTCTGGGCGCTGCTTATGTGGCTCCACATCGCTGCCAATGTGGTGAAGGTGTCGACTGTCTCGGAACCCATGGCCTATCCTGCAGTAAGTAAGTAAAATAGCACGGCACGACAGCATCAATTACATCATCCGTCGTGCTCTTGTCACCGCCGGTGTTTGTGCCAGCTGTTTTACAACCCAATGGCTTGGCACGCGACAATGTGAAGAGACCAGACGGAATGATCATAATGCCTTGTAAGGCAGATAGGCCTTTGGTGTGGGTTGCAACGTGTGTCGACATCCTTGCGCCATCCCATCTTCCTAGCACGCCAATGTGTTGACCGGGGGTTCTAGTAAACTGATTATTGAACGATGAACATATAGGTAGTTTATACAATTTAATTAAAAAAGTACACAATTTGCAATAAGAATCTATGCTAACACCTTAAAACTACCTTAATTAATTGGCAAGTGCCGTACCGGACAACATAAATAGTAATGACGGAAAACAAAATTAACCAAGTAAACAATATGCAGATAAGTGACAAAACAAAAGGAAAACAATAAGCAGATAAATAACAAAATAAAAACAAAGAGTATATCTCCGAGTCGGGATCGAACCCGAGAACTTGAGACCTCAGTCTGACGCTATGCCCCGAGACTAGCTGATTTCTTATAAGTCGTGGCGAATATGTCGTTCTTATTTCGCCGTATATTGATATTTGACCTTATAAATTGAAGTCGGTCACCTATAGCTACAATTTAAATGCCTGGGCAATAAGGGCGTTTCCGCAGGCTGAGGACAAAATAAGAATAGTCAGCCTTGCACAACATCTCCAACTATCCAACCTACACTTCGTTAAATAGACGCAAACACTTACACCGTTACTTCCACTGCTCGCACAGAAATTCACAATTTGCACCAACGACAATACGTACACAATTTCCAAACAATGATGTCTCAAATTTCTAGGAATTAAGCAACTAGTTACGGAGCAACCGTTAGTTCTATTTACGTCTTTCACCTTCGGTCTCATTTATTTTTCCGCCACCCTCACTTGTCAATCGTCTATCGTGTGGAATTAAAAAATATGGCTAACTAGCGAACTAGAATATTGATTATGAAATGCAATAATTATCGTAACACCGAATGTTTAGTTTTAGATGTAAAAAATCTATTTGGAAACTTTCCAAATGCGTTTTTTAGGGATCCCTTTTTTTCGCATAATGTTCTTTTTCCTAATATACTTTGGCATAACTGTTTTGGCATAATTTGTTTTGGCATAATAATTCTTTGCCATATTTTTTTTTGGCATACAGTTTATGTTGGCATAATTATCTTTAAGACTAATTTGTTTTGGCATAATTTTAATTCGCATAATGTTAGCCCTAATGACTATTACCATAATAGTATTAAGGTTTCTGTAACAATTAAATAATATTATTGATTAAAAATAAAATTGCTAGAAAAGTTTGTGACAGAAACGAATCGCTGCAAAACCGACTCCACGTAGTCTTGTCTGCCCTACCCCTAGAGTGTTATTTAAAATCGCGTAGGCGCGAAGGGGCGAGGCGGCCCGCGAGCTGAGGAGCAGGTGGTTTTAACTCTCTAGCCGGCCAGCAAGCCGAAGCTGCGGTGGTGAGCGTTAAACACATCTGCGACGAGCAGCTCGCGAGGGAACGCCGGAGCCCCGCAGCGCCGGAGCCGTGACAGAAACGATGCCTGCTGCATGCATGGTGTATGCTTGTTTACATGTTTTCATGCTGCATGCTTGCTCCATGCATGGTGAATGCTTGTTTGCATGCTGCTTGCTTGCATGCTGCATGGTGTATGCTTGTTTACATGTTTGAATGCTGCATGCTTGCTCCATGCATGGTGTATGCTTGTTTACATGCTGCATGCTTGCTGCATGCATGGTTACATTTTAGAAGTTAATTAACATGCGTATTTTTTATGCTTTAAAAAATAAGTTTAAATATTATTATGCGTAAACTTTATGCTTTAGAATGTTATGCTTAAACATTATTATGATTAGAGAAATTATGCTAAAAAAAATTATGCGTAAGCTATTATCCGAAAACAATGTTATGCGTAAATATAATTAGGATAAACAAAAGTATGCCATGTTATATTATGTCTAAAAAAATTATGCTATTATTATATCAGTCTCGCTCCCGTCGCGAATTCGCACGGTCACTTTCGTTACCTGTGTATACTGCGTTAACTACAGAATTCCAGCGATTGCCAATCTTTTCTATTACGCACGCACTTTGCCGTATCTACGTCGTTCATAGTCATGGACCCCCTTACGTGTGGAGCATGCGAAGAAACCCTATCCGACGGAGCCCACTGCACAGTTTGCAATCGGGATCTGCACTTTCATTGTGCGGGCATAACAGAAGCCGGTCATAGGAAGCTGGGTGATAGAAAACTAACATGGCGCTGCAGCAAGTGCAAACTATCGAGCTTCACCCAAGCCCCAGCGTCTCCAAGGCCCGAGACAGAATCACTTATACTGAAGGAAATAAGATCTCTGGCGGACAAATTAGCCCCATTAGAATGCCTAAAAGATGAGATTGCTGAACTGCGCACTGAGTTGGCTGGCTTCAAGTCGTCCCTCTGTGACACTAACCGGGAGCTGAAGGAGTTTAATGGAAAAATTAAAGACATAGAAAATCGCCTTATGCGCGTGGAGAAGGTGCAGGAGCAAGTAGATCACGTCCAGGCTCGATTAGAAAAATTAGAAGCGGAGTCTAACGCTAAGGAGCAGTGGAATAGATTAAACAACATCGAAATTAAAGGCATCCCTCAAACCGACCACGAGAACCTTTTCGAGCTCATTGGAAAAATTGGCACAAAAGTTGATTACCCAGTCTCGAAAGCTCAGATTAACTTTATTACGAGAGTTCCAACACGAGAAAAAGACCATGCGAAGCCCATAATCGTGTCTTTCGTGAATCGCTACGTTAAGGAGGACTTTATTGCAGCTGCTAGACTGGCGTTTAAAGCTTCTGCTCTTTTCACAGGGCATATCAACCTGCCGGGAAATCAACGTATTTACGTGAACGACCATCTAACAATGCAAAATAAAGCTTTATTGTCTAAAGTTAAAAAGGCAGCGGCTGAAGCCAATTTTCAATATACCTGGGTGAAGCACTCGAAAATTCATGTGAGGAAAACCGATACGTCACCGCCAATTGTGTTAAAAACAGAAAAGGACCTCATAAAAATAAAATAAATAGTGTTCCTAATATTATTAAGTCAGTTTCGATTCGTGTTAAACCAAATTATGAAATAAAGATTGAGAACCATATCATCGGGAGTGCTACTAGTGTATTCCAAAAGTTAATGTGTCGCTCCGTGTTAAACTTATTGTTCATTTGTAAATGGAGTATTGATGTGGTTGTTCGCAGGTATGCCGTTATGAATCTAATTGCGTTCACCTTAAGATACATTTTTAAGCGCCTTGCTTGTGTAGATAAGCCTATTTTGCAATACAACGTTTCTTTTGTTCCTTATCGCAACTCATTAGTCGTAGTCTTTTCAAACTTGTGTGTCATTACGTCGCTGTGCACTGCTGTGCTTAGAACATTACCATACTTTTTACTTTCTACCTGCATTCTATTATGTTATTATTGGTTTCTTCTGAATTTATTCATCATATTGAGACTTATTAAAACAATCGGTTATGTAGTTATTGTGTGGTTCAAAAATGCTTAACATATATTACCAAAATGTACGAGGCCTGCGCACGAAGACAAATAGTTTATATCGTAACATTTTATTAAGTTCGCACGACGTTATTATATTTACGGAGACCTGGTTAACAGATAATATTAACGATAGTGAGTTTGTGGATGACCGGTATCTTGTATGGCGGCGCGACCGCAATTATTGTAAAACAGCACAAACACGGGGTGGTGGGGTGTTAATAGCAGTGAGGAATGATTTGACCGTTATCGAAAGATATGACTGGCGTACTACAGCGGAAGATCTATGGGTAACCATCAAATTCAAGAGGTCGAGACCTACTGTAAGTTACAATATTCATATCTGCTCGTTGTATTTGTGTAAAGAAAATACGGGCAACTCATACACAACCCAATTAAAAATTTTTCATCAAAACTTAAATAATTTGATAACCACTCACCCAATGGACATTTTTATTATAATTGGTGATTTTAACTTCGGTAAGGATGTAGAATGGCTTGGCCGGAGTGACAGTGCTGAACTGAACCCCACAGGTATGACTTCCCAACACATTATACATTTCTTCGATACTATAAACACTTGTAACTTGTCTCAATATAATAGCGTGTGTAACATTAATGGAAGATTATTAGATCTTGTTTTTTCAAATGGATTACTAAAAGTAAAGGAATGTTGTGACCCACTAGCCACTCCTGTGGATTTGCACCACAAACCATTACTTATACACGCTGACTTTATTGAGATACACAAATGTTTTGAAAAACACAGCGCAAAGTACCTATACTACAAAGCCGATTATCCTGCTATAATTACTGCATTGGATCGGGTAGACTGGAGCGAGTTTTTATCTGCTGAGTCTCTGGACCAGGCTGTTTGCCTCTTTTATGGTAAACTTTACGAACTCAGGGACTTACACATTCCGGTTAAAACAACAAAAAAAGCGGCTCATCCCCCCTGGTTCACTCGTGCATTGATTAAAGTTTTAAATGAAAAATACAAACATCATAAAAAATATAAAATATATGGTAACATATCGGATTATCACTCCTTTGTTCTCTTGCGAAGCCGCGCCAAGCAGCTAGAGAAAGAATGTTTTTCTGCTTATATGACAAAAATAGAAGCCTCAATCGTCAATAACCCTAAATTATTCTGGTCGTACGTGAAGGGTAAAAGGCGTAATAACACCTTGCCTAAAGTATTTCACTATATGGATGGGACCGCAGACACAGGTGAGAGTGTCACTGAACTTTTTGCCTCTTACTTTCAGTCAACTTTTCAGGACACTCCTTCAAGTGATTTGAATTTGAATTTTGATACCCATTCTACTACATCAGTCTGTCTGAGCTCGGTCACAGTTTGTCCGGATCGAGTATTAAAACTACTTAAAAATCTAGACACTTCAAAATCGGGTGGACCAGACATGATCCCTCCTATTTTCATAATAAACTGTGCAGGGAGCCTGGTGGCACCTGTCTGTTTTTTGTTTGATTGGTCGTTGAAATGCGGTGTCGTACCTAATATATGGAAGTCTGCCTTTGTCACACCTATCTTCAAAAAAGGAGATAAATCCGACGTACAAAACTATCGGCCTATATCCAAATTATGTCTTTTTTCAAAAGTTTTAGAGAGACTAGTTTATACAGAAATTTACTCGGCTATGAAAAATCACTTTAGTGATGAGCAGCACGGATTTCTCAGAAAACGGTCTACTACCACCAACTTAGTATTGTCCAACGCGATCATAACAGACGGAATGGAGGGAGGTCATCAGGTGGACGTGATTTACACCGACTACAGTAAATGTTTTGACAGGATAGATCATCGTGTGCTTCAACAGAAGTTATTGTCTGTAGGAATACACGGTGATTTGTTTCGATGGTTTTCGTCGTATATAGAAAATAGATCACAGGCTGTCGTGTTACGGGGATATACGTCTCGATGGAATTATATCCCTTCAGGAGTCCCTCAAGGTTCGATCTTGGGTCCGTTATTATTTATTATATTTATTTCAGACATTAAAGCCTGTTTTAGAAACACACACATCCTTTTATACGCGGACGATATGAAGATCCTTAAATCGGTGCGTACATTATCTGATGCGGAGCAACTCCAGTCCGATCTGGACAGGTTCGTGGTATATTGCAGGGATAATAACCTGCAGCTTAATGTGTCTAAATGTTTTCATGTACCGTTTACACGGCAAAGACGTTTAATTGATTCCGCATATAAACTAGATGGTCACTACATAAATAAACTGCATAGTGTTAGAGATCTTGGCGTGATACACGACAGTAAAATGATTTTTGACGAACATATAGAATCCATCATAAAGAAAGCCTCCAAAGCTATGGGATTCATAATACGAACTTGTTCCGACTTTCATTCTCTAAAACCAATAAAGGTACTTTATTGTTCTTACGTGCGCAGTACCCTTGAGTTTGCTTCCCAAGTATGGAACCCCCAGTATGAGACGTATAAATCTCGTATTGAGTTAGTTCAGAGGAAATTTATGAGATACCTAGATTTCAAGGCGCAGAAGTTTTCAGACGACTATGCACACCGGTGTAAGCGTTATCACTTTTTACCATTAGAATTGAGGCGTAATATTAATGATATTTGTTTTCTTGTCAACATTGCAAATGGAACAATCGATTGTCCCGATTTACTCCGTAAAATCTATCTTCGCACCAATCAGAATAACTTAAGATTACGACCATTATTACAAGTACCGTTTACAATGACAAATTATAGGCGTAACGCTTTTTGTATACGCAGTGCAATATCATTCAACAGCCTGCCATCGTATTTAGAAATTGATTTATTCTGCACGAGTGCGTTAAGAATCAGGACAATTTTGAGCAAGGAATATTTCAATGAGTGAGCGTTTGTGGTTTATCACGGCATACGGTCTACCTATTTTGCATACCTTTTCCTTTTTTCTTTCCTTTTTTCTTCATTTTTGTAATCTAAATGTGGAAGCTTGTAATTAGCAATTGTCAGTTTACTACTTTGTTACCATTTACGCGTATTAGTCTGTAAGCTGTCTTAAAATTGTAAAAATAAAATAAATAAAATTATAATCGAATTATTGTGTGAACAACACTTCTAAATGTGGAAGCTTGTAATCTAAATGTGGAAGCTTGTAATCTAAATGTGGAAGCTTGTAATTAGCAATTGTCAGTTTACTACTTTGTTACCATTTACGTGTATTAGTCTGTAAGCTTTCTTAAAATTGTAAAAATAAAATAAAAATAAAATAAAAATAAAATTATTATACAAATAGCTACTGTGGCGTGCGTAGTAACGCCATCTAGTATCGGATTTGCTAACTCAATATCCCCTCTCCTCTAAAGAATCCAATCGAATTAAGAGCGTTTATCCTAAAAGTTGGCAACGTCGCAAATAGCTGTCAAAAATTTACCTGTTTTGATTAAATTGGCAATATTACTGTATGTAAATTAGAAATGTGGCTAACTAGCGAACTATATTAATAATGAATTGCAATTATAACATTGAATTTGATGTTGTACCCGTTTTAGGTGTAAAAAAGGCGTTTGAAAAAATTCCAAATACTTTTTTGACATCTAAAACTAAATATTTGGACGTAATATGTTACGATATTAATT
The DNA here is from genome assembly GCA_916701695.1 of Agrochola macilenta. Classification (NCBI taxonomy): domain Eukaryota; kingdom Metazoa; phylum Arthropoda; class Insecta; order Lepidoptera; family Noctuidae; genus Agrochola; species Agrochola macilenta. The sequence goes on from OU753562.1 coordinate 17,433,361, forward strand.
ATTGCATTTCATAATCAATATTCTAGTTCGCTAGTTAGCCACATTTCTAATTTACATACAGTAATATTGCCAAAATAATCAAATCAGCGAAATATTTGACATCTATTTGCTACGTTGCCCACTTTCAGAGTAAACGCTCTTAAAAACCAAACGTCAAATCACAAGAATGCCATTTTCCTAAATCTTTGCCTCTGAAACTCTTAAATCTGTAAACGTCGACTGATATTCTCTACTAAGACTGCTTTTTCAAACTTAGGGGCCGATTTGGACATAAAAGCCTTGTTAGCATTCGATAGGAGTTCAGTGCGTTTCCAAACCAGCTATCTAATTACGCAGCACATTTTCGATTTGCAATTGAGTCAAATTGGTTTCGTTTGACTAGAATTGCTTTCAATTCGACTCAATTGCAAATCGAAAATGTGTTGCGTAATTAGATAGCGGATCACGAGCTTTATAGTCACATATGCGACGTCTCTTGTTGTACTGTTCGCTGTTGATGTCATGCGATTGCCGTATCCTTTCACAAACTTCGTCATAGATCTTTCTTCTGAAGGATATATTTCTTTCAAATTTTTCTTTATTGAAGGTTTTCGGTTCGTCTGGTTCAAAGCTATAGGGTTTCATGCCCTGGACCGTCGTCTCGCGCCCTGAAAACCGATGTTCTGATCGCATGTCCTATGTGCGGTATTTACTTGTCGCATTCTTTGTGATTATCTTTAACGTAATCTAGAAGCTATAGCCGAGCCAATGTCTTTGTTTACTCGCTCAGTGGGGTTAGCCTGAGGATGGTAGTAAGGGCTGTGCTGGGGCTGCTGCTGCAGGTGCGGGAAACCTCAAACGGCGCAAATACTCCAATCTTTTTGGGGCTTATATGTTTGAGCCGTTTGGGTTTGAAATACTAGGGCCTGGGGTCAGAGTGCCCACTTAATTTTTCAAGACATCGCCAAGCACTTTTTATGGCCAATGAATCAGCATTTCCATACAACGTAGCAATGCTGCCAATCTTTTGGGCACGTTCCTTGTTGACTGCGGTGCGGGCGAATTTTTTGATGCCCTATGATTATTCCCACCCCTTTTTTTATATACTTGTACATATTATTATTATTGTTTTAAGTCTGTTAGTTTTTAAATCATGTAAATACTTGTGTGTAAATAAATAATTTATGTGCCAAATAACAACTCCTAACTACATTTGCGAGCAAAAGTCGGGAATCACCTACTTGTTACTTGTTCCGAGCGATCTTTAATACTAAATAACTGTTAAAAATTTATGAAAATGCTACCATTTTAAAAGCTATACTTCAAGTCTTGATGAACTAAAATCAGCATTGATAGAGGAGTGGGAAAGTATCCCGCAAGAATCAATCTATATATATAAAATGATAAGCTGACTGACTGACTGGGTGATATATCAACGCACAGCCCAAACCGCTGGTCCTAGAGACATGAAACTTGGAGGGTGTGTTCTTTGTGAAGAGTAAGTATCCACTAAGAAAGGATTTTTGGGAATTCCACCCCTAAAGGGGTAAAATAGGGGATGGAAGTTTGTATGAAAGTCCGTCAGTTTTGAAGTTAGGATCTTCAAATTTTGTGTTTAGGCTGACGATTGAAAATTAATATATACGTGTCCCGGCGTTTTTGATAATTTTACCCTGAAGGGTTAAAAAGGGGGATGAAGTTGAAAAGTCCATAATTTTCAACAAAAAAAACTCATTTTTTTATCTAGGCTTATGGTTGGAAGATAACGCAACGGTGTTGTTAGAATTTCAACCCTTAAGGGGGTGAAAAGGGGGATGAAATTTTGTTTTTAATTAAAGTTCTTTATTTTTTAAGTTAAAATCACTAATATTTCGGCTTATGGTTGGAAATTATACAACGTTAATCGTTGTCATTTTTTAATTTCAACCCACAAGGGTCTGGAGATCATCAAGGAGAATGTGATTGTCGTAACTCACTGCTGGGCACGCCACAATTGAGGCGATACGCCCCCTCTTTGACGAGTGGCTAGAGAGGTGACACGGGGTCCTCACCTTCCGCCTGACACAGGTCCTCACCGGACACGGTTGTTTCGGGAGGTTCCTGTTCCTCATAAGGCGGGAGGAAACGCCTGGGTGTCACCACTGTGTGGATCGCCCGGAGGACACAGTGGAGCATACGGTGGAGGTCTGCCTGACTTGCCACCTGGTGTCCTTGTGGAGGCGATCGGTGACAGTGATCACTCGCGCCCGGCCCTGGTCTAGGCCATGGTACGGAGCGAGAGGCCGTGGCAAGCCGTCACTTCCTTCTGCGAAGCAGTAATACTCGCGAAGGAGGAGACGGAGCGCGTGGCGGAGAGGCAAAAGTCGTGCCCACACGCTCCCTAGCTACCGCAGGAAACGCCCTGGGCGTCGGGAATAGCAGGCCGATTCCCGGCCACCGTAGGTCCGAAAGGGATACCGTGGCCCCTGGCAACGTGGGTATTAGTCAGTAAGAGTCTGACACGCCCTCCCGCTCCAGAGCGGGAGAAGTTATTTAATAATTTCCCAACTTAAAAAAAAAAAAAACGGTTTGAAAAGGGCGATGAAGTTTTGTATTGAATTTGTTCATTCGCTGAATTTTGTATTCAAAGTAAAAATAATATAAGTACACGTGTACTGTTTCTACTGTTTCTAACTTTACAATATTGTACATAGAGTGACTGCCTATCTGACCTCCACAACGCAGTTACTGGGTAATACAATAGCCCTTGGTAAGAATGGTTGTCAGACTTTCGGGCTTCTGACTTCCCGTAACAACCATCAAAGATCCACGAATGACAGCCGGAACCAACGGCTTAACGTGCTTTCCGTGGCACGGACGGGTATTTGTATGTAAAGATGGTCACCCATCCACAGACCAACTGCGGCAAGTGTAGCTTAACCTGATCGATCGACCTGTGTGGCTGTTATTATTTAGCCACGGGTCCCTCCCCCGGAGTACACCCCTGGGTTCTCCGGGGGAGGGGCCCGTCCCCTTCTCCGGGAGAATCGATATAGATATAGATTAGGATAGTAAGGATACGATATACGATATATAACAGAATGCGATACTGCTCATCCCTCATAGCAAATAGCGTGATAATTTGTAGGGTATAATATTATAGGGAACATCTATGCTATGTTATTGAGGCCAAAATACTAACTGGATCTGCCAGAGGAGAAACAGTCTTCGTGCCGCGTATACCATTGATACCTACCAAATTACCTTCCGTTTGAATTTAAAAGATTGCAGTTCCTAATCAAGGTTTGCTTCGCGATGACTATTAATAAGTCACAGGGACAAACTCTGTTTGCTGGAGTTGATTCTCCGTCGGCCAGACTGTTTCTCCGTCGGTCAGTTTTATGTGGCTTACTCACGTGTTAGCTCTCCAACTAGCCTGGTTGTTTTAGTACCCGCTTCCGAATTAGTGAAAAACATTGTATATAGAGAAATACTGTGAAGGATTTAGGTAGATACCGGTCCTTTGCAGTAGGTATTTCTTGACAGTATTCCTCAAATATCTCACATAGTGGAGGACAATTACCCATGAACAAAGCTCTATATTGTAATTGTTATAATAATTCATAATTATCTAGAAAAAAAGAATTTATACTCTACGCAGACGAAGTAAAATAAAATAGTAACGAAGTCAAACCTTACATTGAATATTCGAGTCTGATGCCGAAAACATAGTTTTTAGAATTTTGGTCTGTTTGTTTGTAAGTATGTTCCGTCTTGCACAAAAACGGATGAACGGATTTGGATGATATTTAGCACACAGATAGTTTATAACCTGGATTAACCTATAGGTTATTTTTTAATCCCAGTAGTACGTTCCCGTCGGATATTTTTCGACATCCACGCGGGCGAAGCCGCGGGCAAAAGCTAGTTAATTAATAAACTCATTTTTTCCTTACTCCTCCACTCAAAGTAGGAAAGCTCTTGAAATATGGGTTTAATTTGCATGTGGCATGAATTTCAAGTTTATAGTAAAGCCTTTAAAATAGTGGCATTTTCATTAATTTTCAACAGTTATTTAGTATTAAAGATGGCTCGTAACAAAGTAGGTGATTCCATACTTTTGCTCGCAAGTGTATATATACATTAAATAAAACATTAAAATATCCCATCGCTATGCACAATAAACGACGCTGTCGACTGGTAATGTGCCCAAGAGACTGGCGGTATTGCCACGTTGTATGGTAATGCATGGCCAAAGTAAAACCCACCCCTTGGGCCAGGGGAGGTGTCAACCAACCGTTTAGAGATTTCATTAAAGAAAATAAGAGCACTTGGACACCACCGCCTGAGGGTTTCAATCCCAAGGGACTCGAAAATATAATTTCTAACAAGGTTATTATATTAACGCCACTTTAGGTTCTCCGAAGCCCGGGCCTGCGGACGGTGAGCGATGGGCAGCTCGCCGTCCGATAAGGCCCGGGTCGACGGCGCGTTGTGATCCACGCGCGCCTCAAAGGGATGTCAGCAACAACTGACGGGGTCCGGAAGGACCAATGCCTGCTGGGGTCGCGGGTTTGTCTGAAAGGGATATAGCGGCCCCAGCACATAGGCAACGGAAGGAACACGGGTGGGTTTTAGTCAGTAAAAGTCTGACACTCCCTCTCGCTCTGCCCAGAGCGGGAGGAGTCATTTGATGATTTCCCACCCAAAAAAAAAAGAAAAAAAAAAAGGTTCTCCGAAGCCGTCGGCAGTGTCTGCAAAGCACGCCGACTTAGGAAGATGTGGGATTGGATGGGTGCAAGACTATCGACACACGTTGCATCTCACACCAAAGGCCTACCTACTTACCTTCCATGGAAATAAAGACATGTTGTCCGGGATCTTGTCATCGCGTTTGGACAAATAAGTGATCTTATGTTATCGTATCAACCATTGGGGTTATATTACAGCTGGAACGCTGATGGTGACAAGCGCTCGTCGAATAATGATGCCGCGCTATGCTACCCGCACTTTACCCATGGTGTCCGAACCTATTGACACCTTCGCCACAGTGACAGCGATGAGGAGAACCACATGAAGCTCCTAGTCGGAGGGAAGCAACGAGGCAAAAAGTAGTATCATCGAACAAAGTACCTATATTCGACGATTACGACAGTACTGCACGAAGCATTAATTATGTCGACATATTTAAGTATCTTTATAATTAAGGAAAATTAACACATTTATTACATATTAGATCGCAAATAGTGAGTAAAATAATATTTATAAAACGAGATGATAACTAATAAAATAACGTGGTTTTCCCGAAAGAGCAGATTATTTATATTACATGATTTAGTTACCTACATGAGTGACATACCTTATATAAATAAATAACTGCTAATAACTGCTAATAACTGCTTCAACTCCCAAAGTATGTGACCTTTTCATTGCTTGTGGTTCCTTACATAAATACGGTAATTTTTTTACCACCCTCTCTTTCCCGTAGGTCTTGCAAAAGGCAATAGGCTATCTAAGTAGCAGTTTTTGATAATAACATTCAAGTTCTATTTCAGCCATCTACCTGCTCAATATCAGAATCCTCCTAAAAGGTACTTACTAACTAATTTATTGTCGACCATAATCTCAAGTTGTTTATCTTGTTAATATTTAAGAGTGTGCCGCACACACATATTCATGTTATGCGCCGCAATTACCGTGCAGTCAACACAGTGAATTCAGCAGGAAAACACACAGCTCACCTGCGCCGCGTATAGGTACCTAATATTTTTATGCAAATATCGATTCGTTGCCGATGCACTTTTCCACCCCCGCCCCCGCCGCGACCGTATCCATAGCAACAGCTGAGCTCGACGCATCCCGGCTGCCCGGGCATCAAAGGGTTCACATTACATTCAATCTAGATACTTGCTGACGATGCCGACAGCCGGTATTGATTTTAGATACATGATGCGTTTATTACGATATAGGTATGTTTGCAATTGCAAGACTACGATCTGTTTCTGAATAGTGACTTTGTGTTAGAACGCACATAGTTTAGAACATTTTGTCACTTCGCGGGAGGAGGGTTGAAGTCTTGAAATTCTTGTGACTAAAAGAGTGATAATATTATATAAATGGTAATGGATGGAGAGGGAGAGGAAAACCAAACAAAAAAAAACAACAATGTTTTGTGTGGCTGTTGACAAAAGAGAAAGGTTGGAAAAAAAACAGTATTTTTTAAATTTTGTAAAACAAACAGTTCTAAATGTTTTAAACCAGTTTTTTTTCTGCTTTTGAGCGATTTATTAAATTTATTATCAATACAAATCGATTCGTCCTAATATAATACATTTCTAGACTATTTTAAAATTATCCTGAAGAAACATTTACAAAAAATCGATCAGTTTATTAAGCAGGCTATTGTAGACTACGTGTATGAAAAAACTCGAGAGCGAGTTACACTAATTAAAATTAAAATGAAACTGGCAAGAGACTATAATGCTTACAAACTTTTTGTAACAAAGTATAAAATTGATACATTTTTAGATGGTAAGTTGTGGCCATCTGGAGTATCGTTTAGGCGTTTTGTGCACTTTCCTATGAGGCGAGTAAACAAGGATGTACATGAAAATATAGATACCAAAAATGGACAGCCTTAGTAAGATAGTAAGCTTTAATTGCAAATCATTCAAGAGGTCTATGGAAGGCATAAGAGCGTTATGTCGGTCGGCGGATGTGATAGCCCTTCAAGAGACATGGTTGCTGCCACACGATCTGCCGTTGCTCAGCACGGTTGATGACAGCTTCGGGTGCACCGGGACGTCGGCTGTAGATACATCGGCGGGGCTTTTGAGCGGCAGGCCATACGGTGGCGTCGCGTTACTGTGGCGTAAAAGTGCGTTTGAGTCAGTGTTGCCGATTGCGTGCAATAATGTGCGAGTGTGCGCGGTCAGAATAACCGTAAGTACTAGATCTGTAGTGGTGTTTAGTGTGTACATGCCAACAAACTCGAGTGAAAATCTTCCTGAGTTTACAGCCTGTCTTAGTGCTATTCGCTCAGTTATAGAAGTAGAGGAAAATAAAGGAATTGAGGCTTTTTACATCATAGGAGACTATAATGCACATCCGAATGAGTTGTTTTATAACGAAATGATAAAATTTTGTTCAGATCAAAGCTGGGTCTGTGTTGATATGGAGATGTGTGACAGTGATACCTACACTTTCACAAGTGAATCACATGGCTGTAACAGATGGTTGGACCACTGCATCGTCACTAAATCTGCCCAGCAATCAGTCACTAGTGTCACAGTACTGTATGACATGTATTGGTCCGACCATTTCCCGATTGTGATTGAATGTGACTTGTTAAAAATTAATTGTAAAATTGTACCAATTAATAATCATGTTAATCGTGCTGTGTGGGGTGAGAGGACATCTGAGCAGATAAGCGAGTACCACGACCTCTGTCTCTAAGCTGAGACTTATTGATATTCCTCGGGAGCTGAGTGATTGTTGTGATAAGTTTTGTAGACGCAAAGAACATTGTTCAGCTCTTGACAAAATGTACTATGATATTGTGAATATACTGGAACGGGCAGCCGTACAGACTTATAGGATAAAGTGTCGAAGGAAGGGTGGCTATGTTACGGGGTGGAACAAACATGTCGCAGGCGCTCACCGCGAGGCCCGGCTTAGATTCCAGGTGTGGACAATGGCTGGTCGCCCAGCCAATGGTCCTATTTTTCATGATATGGCGGAGGCAAGGAGACATTTTAAGGCTAAACTCAAGTGGTGTCAGAACAGGCAGGACCAGCTTAAAATGAATCTCCTTGCTTTCAACCACGCGAACAGGGACTTTCGGCATTTTTGGAAGAACACGAATAACATGAATGTGAGACTGGGTCTCCCGGTGAGCGTCGGTGGGTTTACTGACCGTAAGAATATTGCGGATGGTTTTAGGGACCACTTTTCTGTGCGGTCACTCTTGGGCTCGGCGCCTCGTGGAGTAAGCGGAGCTGAGACCATTGAGACTGAGCGGAACGCGAAAATACCTGCCAAGAGTGTGGCTTCAATTATTTCGAGGATGCAGCGTGGGAAGTCGCCGGGTCACGATGGTCTCAGTGTCGAACATTTTAAACATGCGGGAGTCCATCTGCCTAGAGTTTTGTCACTGTTTTTCACTTTGTGCCTTGGTCATTCCTATTTACCGGAACCACTTATGCGGACGATTGTGGTCCCTATAGTTAAAAACAAAACTGGTGACACATCCGATATGAACAACTATCGACCTATCTCACTAGCTACCACCATGGCTAAGGTGCTTGACGGTCTGATGAAGGGCTGCCTCTCAGAACATGTTAAAGTGCACGACGCCCAGTTTGGATTCAAGGCGGGCGTGTCCACCGAGAGTGCTATTCTCGGCCTGAAGCACACCGTCAAGTACTACACCATGAGGAGGACGCCGGTATACGCGTGTTTCCTTGACCTGTCGAAAGCTTTCGACCTTGTCTCCTATGATGTGCTATGGGACAAGTTGAGGGGCACGGGTGTGCCGGTGGAGTACACAGCACTTCTCCGGTACTGGTATGCTCACCAGACAAATCGGGTGAGATGGGTCGGTACTCTGTCGGATGAGTATCGAATGGAATGCGGTGTAAGGCAGGGGGGGTTAAGCTCCCCCCTGTTATTTAATTTATATGTAAATGAGCTCATCGAGCGACTGAGCAGCACACATGTCGGCTGTCATATAGACGGTGTATGTGTCAATAACATAAGTTACGCGGACGACATGGTGTTGCTCAGTCCCTCGATGAGTGGACTGAGGAAGCTTCTCACGATCTGCGAGACGTATGCGGAGGTGCACGGCCTTAAATACAATTAAAAAAAAAGTGAGGTGTTAGTGTTTACGGCACCTAAACAACAGCCCCGTCGTGTACCTCCAGTATATCTCAACGGTGTTGAACTGAATGTGGTAACTCAATTTAAATACTTGGGTCATGTTGTCACCAGTGACCTACGTGATGATGGGGACATAGAACGCGAGCGCAGGGCGTTGGCGGTGAGGAGCAATATGCTCGCCCGTAGGTTTGCTCGCTGCACGGCAGACGTCAAAGTCAGTTTATTTAAAGCGTTCTGTCAGTCCTTCTACACGAGCGGCCTATGGGTGTCATATACGAGCCGAGCCTACAACGTCCTGCGCGTGCAATACAACAATGCCTTCAGGATGCTGTTGCGGTTGCCGCGACGTTGCAGTGCGTCGGGAATGTTTTCTGAAGCACGTACGGATGGCTTTCACGCCATCATGCGTAAGAAAGCGGCTTCCCTACTGCAACGTTTGCGTAGCACTCGGAACGGCATCCTGAAAATGATTGTTAGCAGAGTGGACTGCCCCATCCAAAGGCACTGGGTAGAATTAGGTATAGGTTTATGTTAAATAGAATTAATTACTAACAATAATAACATAGCATGTAAGCACAGTTTGTTACTAACCACTAACTACGTATGGACTGCTTAGGTCTGAAATAAAGATATTTTTTTTTTTTTTTTTTTTTTTTTTATTAATACTAGTTATAGTTTTAGTAAGTAGCTACTAACTATTATACAGTATCTAATCTGTGAACATACTTACTTTTTTTTTCTTAATCAGTCTATTTAACACAGTTCTTTACTGGGCCAAGCTTACTCGTACGTACACCCTGAACGTTCCGAATTCTGATGTTCGTTCTTAGGTGGCCAATTACCTTACCTAAAAGTATATTTAATTATGGGAAGTCTCCAAAATAATTGCGGAGAATTACCTCTTTTCGACAAGCGACACAGCGGGACTTTATTGGCGACAAAGTAGGACAGTCTATTCTATTATTATTATTATACTCCAATAAGCGAAATCTCCATAATATTTGCGGGGAATTACATCATTTCTACCGGCGACAAAGGGTATTTTATAGGTCGGACGGACTATTTCTCCTAAGACGTATAACTTTTCATTTATTTCCATTCCTTCGCTATTAAAATTTGATTTAAACCATGTTTCTATTCTTAATGTTTAAAACATTGTTTGAAACTTGTTTAAACTATGTCTTTAAACAATTAATACAAATAATAATAAATATTTCAAACTTTTTTAAACATTTTTTAAAATAACTAGTTTATTGTATGCCAACCCTGCAAAAGAGTATGGGTTAGAACAATATTTTGTGCCGACTCTAAGTAACAGGGACAAGTTCATTTGTTTATTTGTTCGTCATGTTTTATCGAAAATATCAACAATACAAGAATATTTTTCATTATTTATTAATCTGAAAATACCAAATACTCTATTTTCACCTTTATTTTTATATGAACAAGGCTTGAACTAGTACTGGTTTGGTATGTTTTCCAGAGTTCCAGGTCTGGTTTCTTGCCATTGTTTTGTGTAAGTTGTGACTTGTTACAATTTTTTCGCACTCGCATCGCCCGATGATCTTGTCACTGTGCATGGACACACAATCGCAAGTGTGATCCGACCGAGTTGCCTGGCACTGCCACTTGTATCTGCAGTACTTGCTGTTAGCTGTGAACAAGCAGTTGAGCATTCAGTCAAATCGTTCATCAGATTCGAATCCAGTGAAACTTTTTCTCAAGAAGAAATACGTACCGTCAGGGTTATTAAGAGGGTTTATCCTAAAAGTTGGCAACGTCGCAAATAACTGTCAAATATTTACCTGTTTTGATTCTTAAAGTAATATTACTGAATATTAATAAGAAATGTGGCTAACTAGCGAACTAGAATATTAATAATGAATTGCAATTATAACATTTAATTTGATGTTGTACCCATAGTATGTGTAAAAAACGCATTTGGAAAGTTTCCAAATAGTTTTTTTACATCTAAAACTAAATATTCGTTGTTACGATATTAATTATTGCATTTCATAATCAATATTCTAGTTAGCTAGTTAGCCAGATTTTTTATTTTCACACAGTAATATTGCCAAATTAATCAAAACAGTGAAATATTTGACATCTATTTGCGACCTTGCCACCTTTAGAATAAACGCTGTTAATTGTTAATCAAATTAACATACTTTGACCATTTTCCGTGTTAAAGCCATGTCAAAGAATTACGGTTGAGATTGGAATGTATCAGTGGAATTTACGGACAATTTAAATTGTTTAATTAATTTCTTCGACTTTACACAATTGTTGTGAATCAGCAAAGGAATCATAGAGTCTTATAAATACTTAGGCACGAAGGGTACCTCCACCTAAACCTCATTTGAGGTTTACTTACAACGCAATAGGATAGGAGTTGGCAGTTTTTGAGAAATCAACTAATAATGCTACTTCTGGTTTCCGGTTTTTTACAGAACTAATGCCGTTTTGACAGTCAAGATTTGCGTTTTAAAAATTCGTTCGGTTAATGTTAATATTTCGCTGAAACATTAATTTTTTTAAGGATTTTCCTTTAAAAAACTAATAAGCAAGGCAAGGCTTATGCTCTGTCATGGCGATGGCGGTTCGATTGTAGTAATACTGAGAGTAATACTTTATTTCACGTCAAATCCACTTTATAGTAGTGTTGTCTGTACTAAAGTTATTCTTTAACAGTATCTATTTTCTTGCCATCAAGTTTTAAATTTAGACCCGGGTATATTTGGTAATAAAAACTTGAGATATTTCGTTTTGTTTGCATTAAGTAAACGATTATTAGCTGCGAACCATTTCGAAAGAACAGCCATACTATCGTTAATATATTTATATAAGACATCCTTTCTTTTCTATCTATTAAAAAAAGAAGAAAGTTGTTGACAGCGAATAAAATTAAATCCGATAAGCTAGCCATCAACTAAGGAAGGTCATTGATATAAACTAGAAAAAGGAAAGGGCCATGAATTGAATATTGAGGGACGCCTATTTTCAAAATTCAAAATTCAAAAGTCATTTATTCAAACTAGGCTGAGAATCAGCACTTTTCGAACGTCAAAATTACATAAGACAGTCCCCCAAAACGCCCACCCTTCACCACTTCCTAGTGCATTAGCTGGGAAGAAGAAGTGGCGCAACAAACTCCCCAGCAGCACAGCTGTCTGTTCAGTTAGAAGAACAAAAAAAAAGATTCTATATAATAGTATTCAAAATAATTTACATTACGCAACACAAAACATAATTCAAATTATTAGCCATATGTTAGCTAACACACGCCAATATACCAAACAAAATCATCGAGAACTCAACCAATCAATCATCGATACTCAGGCCGAAATAAAAAAACTAAACGTAAACAGAATTTAATATCTAAATAAAAAAGCCTCCAGGCATAAAGGGCGTGCCCGCTTACATATAGTTGTAACTGGAAGTTATAAATGATAAACTAGGACCATCGATGTAAAATAAATAAACAAAGAGTTAATTACTAATAACAGTAAATAATATGATCAATTGTCGAGGTCACTAGCTAACCACATATTGCAATACAACTCATAAAAAAAACAGTGTGATGAGTAGATTTTGTCAAAAATAAATTAAAGTTAAATTAAAATAACTTGACTTAAAAAGTCAAATAAAATAAACAATTATATAAACTCATATACTTGTCAGTACGTAAGCTGGAGAAAGAACATAAACATTGTCTTGAGTTAATCACAGCGACCAACTATTCTTATCATTTAAGTAGTCGTTGATAGAATAGTATGTCTTTGAACAAAGATTGGATTTTACTTTCGTTTTAAACGCATTAAAAGGCAAGTGTAGCAAAGAAGAGGGTAGCTTGTTATAAAAGGTTATACCAAGCCCAACAAATGAGTTATGAACCTTATGAAGCCGGTGAAAGGGAGCTCGTAGTTTGTCCTTATTTCTAGTGTTAACATTGTGAAAATCACTGTTTTTAGTGTATATGTGTATATTTTGCCTAATATATAAGATATTGGGGAAGATGAATTGAGATGCCACCGTGAGGATACCAATATCTTTGAAAAAATCTCTCATAGAAACTCTGGCACCAAGCTGGTAAATAGCGCGAACAGCTCGTTTTTGAAGAACAAATATATTTTGAATATCAGCAGCTTTGCCCCACAGCAGAAGACCGTAGGACATAACGCTATGAAAATAACTAAAATAGACTAACCGAGCTGTATCGACGTCAGTGTATTGTCTTACTTTCCTGACGGCGTAGGCGGCTGAACTGAGCCTTCCCGCTAGGCTCGATATATGTGGGCCCCACTGAAGTTTGGCATCTACTGTTTTGCCCAGAAAAACCGCCGAGTTTACAGATTCAAGCACCTCTTTATCTAAGACGATGTTGGGACCTAGATTTCTAACATTTGGTAGGGCAAACTTTACACATTTCGTTTTCTTAGTATTTAGAACTAGGTTATTTGTCGTAAACCAATCCGTAACCATTGAGAGTGCACTGTTTACATCGTCAAAATCTTGTCTATTCCTGTCTACTTTAAAAATAAGAGAGGTATCATCTGCGAACAGTACAACTTCACAGATACCCTTTAAATATAATGGTAAGTCATTGATATACACTAAGAACAAGAATGGACCCAGTATTGAGCCTTGAGGTACACCTAACTGAACTGGTAGTCCAGAAGATTTCACACCATCAACATCTACACATTGGGACCTATTATGTAAATACGAATTTAAAACGTTGAGAGCTTCGTTTTGCACACCGTAATGACGCAGTTTACGCAAAAGCGTGTCATGGTGCACGCAATCAAAGGCTTTGGAGAGATCACAGAAAACCCCAATAGCATTTTGCGAGTTCTCCCATGCGTTAAATATGTGTTTCAGCAAAGCAACACCCGCATCTGTAGTCGAACGACCTTTTGTAAAGCCATATTGTTCATTATGAAGGAGGCTATTTAAATTAAAATGTCTAAGCAACTGCTTGAGTATTAACTTTTCAAATATGCTAAATGCTGGTAAGATAGAAATAGGCCTGAAATTGCCAACGTCACTTTTATTACCTGATTTAAATAATGGTATGACTTTACTATTCTTCATGAGGTCAGGAAAAGTTCCTAAATCAACACATTTATTAAAAGTAACAGCTAGATAGGGGGCTACGATGTCTATTATATTACTTAAAAGTTTAATGGAGATGCCCCAGTAATCACCAGTGTTTTTAGACTTGAGTGTGTTAAAAACATTAACTACATCACGAGGCGTTACATGTTCGAAGCTAAATAAGGGACTATTTTTAGACACACTACTAAGCAAAAGGTTTTCCGCTTTAGACGGGGATGAATTTAAGGAGCGAGTGGTAGTTACAGGTATGTTGGCAAAAAACTCATTAAACGCCTCAGCTACGTCAGCTGCTTTATTAACTAATTTATTGTCGACCATAATCTCAAGTTGTTTATCTTGTTTAACCGAATTGTAACTAGAGAGACAAGCAAAGTATACTTACCTAACTGTTGCTATATAAGTCAACTGCCTTAGTTTTCTTATTGCATTATGCAGCTAAACTTAATCTACCTGAAAGAGTTCTAATGTGGGCGCCGCACTGCAATTTAGAATCAATACTTCAATAGTAATCTCTGCCTAAAAACTGATTCGCATTCAATGTTACGTGACCAATGGCTTTATTTTTACGCAATTATTTCTCAAAAATATTAATTATTCTAATAATATTATATAAAAAAAAAAAAGAATTTTGATATTTTAGCTCGAAACCATTCCACAAAACAAAATTCATAAAGTATTTTTCTTACTGTCCACTAGCCTATTTCGTTTTATCCTTATCCAACTTTTACCCAACCTTGAGATAACTTCCAAAATTAATTAAAAACTGTATTTTAAATCGAAAATATTATATGTAAGTACATAATTGTTATCTCCTTTTAACCATTTATTTCGCGTCTTTTCCTGAAGTTATTTAGCATACGTACATAACAGTTATATAGCGCTGTGTAACAAGCATTATTTACTAGACGTTTTCCCTTATTCTCAAATTTATCATTTTGTTGCCACGGTTACAATTCACCGACCGCTCTTTACTTTGCTAATTAAAGTAGGAGTTTCATATCCTAATATCAAAATTATCAATACGAAATTAAGTTTCTTAATAGCTCGAAACTCATATACATTTACTCATAGGAATAGAAACATTACTCGCGAAAAAAAATCACAATAGAATTTTAATATGAACTGTGAAGGGGCTTGTGGCTACTACGAGTAACTAACTAAAAACAACCGTATGGGTCGATCGTTCAGGTTACTACGCTTGTCGCGGTTGGTCCGTGGATTGGCGACAGTGGTGGGTCCAGGATTGTCGTTTGGGAGGGCTTGACCCCGCTGTGGGTAGGTTTTAGCAAAGTGAACATAAAAAAAGCACGAAAATCGAGGAGGCTTTAAGATTTGTCACGGAAGAACTCGGATGCTTTTGGGGGAGGCTTGAGCCCCTTAGCCCCCCCTGGATCCGCTACTGATGGGTGACCATCTTTACATACCAAGACCCCTCCGTGCCTCGGAAAGCACGTAAAGTCGTTGGTCCCGGCTGTCATTTGCAAATCTTTGACAGTTGGTACGGGTCGTCAGAAGCCGGAAACTCTGACAACCATTCTTACCTAGTGATATCATGTTACCCAGTAACTGGGTTGTGGAGGTCAGATAGGCAGTAGCTCCATGTAAAATAGTGGTACTCAGCTGCATCTGGTTAGACCGAAAGCCGACCCCAACATAGTTCGGAAAAGGCTAGGCAGATGATGATTTATTATGAACATGAACTGTCAAAACGGTATGATAGAACGAAAAAAAAATCAAAGCATACCTTCTTCAGTCAACAGGAATACTATTGACAGCACTGACGTAAAATTAAATGAGCTCATCACACAGGTTATTCTCATGATAGCGACCAACAACACAATACCCATATTTTTCCTCCAATTGAACTCAATTAAATAGAGGAAACTATACATGTACCTATGTACCGTGCAAATCAATTATAAATGATTTTTGTTTGCTATTTGTATTCAATTTGGAACGACAGACAAACAATCAACTCGGGTTATCGGTGCCGGTGGTAGCAGTTTCTTGATTTCAATACCTAATAGAAATAAAAAAACCGGCCAAGTGCGAGTCTCAATCGCACACGAAGGGTTCCGTTCGACCGTACAATGTTTAGCAAAAAACGCCGAAAAAAAATCATTTTCGTACCACTTGCTCAAAAAAGTGACATTCTATGCCACAAATAGCGAACATAACAATAGTCATTTTTAATATGTTAAAAACAGGGAAAGAAAATTGTACTGAATTTCATTCATCCTCTAGGGGGAGAATGTGATTTAAATTTAGAATACTTACCGAAATTTATACTGAACTACATCTGTGTTTACACCATTGAGTTTGTATATAAAGCATTATACATCTTTTTGAAAAAGGAATAAGCATTTATTATGCATTTATGATTATTAAATAAAATTACGAAAACCGACGAGGCC
The DNA here is from genome assembly GCA_916701695.1 of Agrochola macilenta. Taxonomy (NCBI): domain Eukaryota; kingdom Metazoa; phylum Arthropoda; class Insecta; order Lepidoptera; family Noctuidae; genus Agrochola; species Agrochola macilenta. The sequence continues at coordinate 17,449,731 of OU753562.1, forward strand.
GTATGAGCTTGATGCCATTGCTTTTCCGACAAAAAAATATTAGTCTAGGAATTTGCCGCGTTTTTGTTTTCTTCAAATACATAAACGTTAAGTTTATTTTAATTTATTTTATAAATAAGTTAATGTTCTAAAAATACGTTACGATGTTAAATCAAAGCGACAGTGACAATGAATTGTCGGATTCCATCAGTGCAAATGCTGCCGCAATTATAAATAATTTGCTTCCAAAAAAATCCAAGGAAAATTATTTAAAATGAAGAATTTTCAACGTGGAGAAGTGCGAAAGGCCTATCAATTTCAGCATCAGTACTTCTTGTCTATTTTGATTATTTATCCAAGACAAAGAATCCGAATACACTTTGGTGCATATACTCAAAACTGAAAGCTACAATAAGCATCAAACACAGCATTGAAATAAATAGATTCACGAAATTACTGGCTTTTTTAAAAAGAAAATCAGAAGGGCATTGCACAAACAAGTCTAAAATTTTTACGACACAAAATGTGGAAAAATTTCTTAATGAAGCTCCTGACGAAATTTTTCTGGCCACAAAAGTAAGTATACATGATTTAACTATGAATATTTCGTATCTTAGTAATGGTAATTATTCTTTAAATTTACCTGTTTTTTATCTTTGTTATAGGTGGCCTTAATTTTTGGACTCAATGGTGCTTGCCGCGGATGTGAACTTGTAAACTTAAAGGTGGAGGACGTTGAAAATCATTCCAATGAGTTGCTGCTGATTAATGTAAAGGAAACTAAGACAAAGAAAAATCGGTAATTCATTGTACAAGGACAATATACTAAAATCATTCATAAATACCAAGCATTACGTCCCACCAACATGGAAAACAAAAGATTTTTTATAAACTATCGGAATGGGAAATGTACTCGACAAGCCATCGGCAAAAATAAAATTAGCAATATGCCAAAGGAAATTGCTAAATATTAGTGAAAACTACTGTAAATCATTACGGATTAACGCATTGATTCTCATGTTCCCGTTGTGGCAGGACTCCCCAGAATCCTCAACTGCCACCATACTACTGAAATTACGCCGGAAGGATGTTGGGCGAAGTCAAAAAGTTGTTCGGTTAACAACAGGGGAAAGAAAGCCTCTGGGGGAGATTTGACTCCTGGGCCCGGCGGCGGCCCGACACCGGTCACTGCTCTAGAAGAACTTCGGCGACTTTCTTGGCGGATTCAGGGGCGGATATTACGTCAATAAAAAGACACGGTGGTTGGAGCTCTGATGGAGTAGCTGAGGGTTATATCGAAAGCTCAATGGCGAATAAAACCATATTAAGCAGTCAAATTAACAAAAATATAAAACTTAATCCATCAGAGCCACAACCACCAACTTCCAGCATCTTATCTTCGTCCGTAACTCACGATGCACCACCACCACTATCTCCGACGTATACTATCTACAATGAAACGCAAGTTCCTCAGACGCAAGAACAGAGAAATACTCAAATCAACTCATCAACAATAAATGTACCAAACAAAAATGTAACTCTCTCTATCAATAATTGGACCAATATTTCGAATGTTAACTTTTAATTTTAATTGTCATTATTTTTAATAAATGCTTATCTCATATTATTATTGTGTTAATTTTTTCGCAAATGGTACGAAAAGTAGAGTATTTTCCTCGGTGATAAAGCTGTCTTAGTCTTGGGTGAACTTAAATCCCTCGCTACACTCAGGACTCGTCTTAAATCCCTCGCTTCGCTCGTGATTTAAGTTTTTAACACCCTCGCTACGCTCGGGAGTAAACCTCGAGTCCTTCGTTACGCTCGCCATTTAAATCGTGACCCGCGACAGAAGACACTGCTTTATCCCCTTGGTTAATAATCTATTATTTAACTCTCACCCTACCGGTCGGCCCGCGTGGGCGCTTCTTGCGTACTTTGGGTGACATATCGGTTGCGTTCGGGTGCAGAGCGATAGGCGCGCTCACATTTGACTTATCATTTCGTTCGTTCGTTCATGTTTTGTTTGCGTTTTGCTATAGTCGTAGGATGATTTGAATATTTTAAATTTTCGCGAAAACCCTAGGAATTTTCTGAAAATGCTCGCAGAAATGTTTTTACCATTTTATACTTATCCGTGTTTTCGCAAAATCAGAGTGGCAGGAAAGTAGGTTTAAGTAATTAGTGATATTGATTAATAGCATTTTAATATTTCTTAGGAGTATCTATGGAATCAAATCTAATTTTCGATTATTTGTCATGAAAATTCACACATTGGCACATGCCCATGGGCGACATTGTATTTATAATGTCATTCAGTAATTCTAAGTTTATAATAGGTGAGTTATGATGAAAATTACTAACTGTAGTTTTCGGTAAAACGCAATTTAAGCTGGTGGAGAAATATTACGTCAGCAAATGTTGTATTGATTTTTCGAAATTTTCTGTATTTTCTTCGGTCATTTCTTTATTTATATTCGCCTATAAGTTGTCAAAAAAAAAAAAAATATACAGGGCGTCCCACGGATATGGAGGGAAAGTACCTTGAATATTGTAGATGGAACATTTTACTGAAAGAAGACATTATTTGAATTTAAAAAACAATTTAAACTGCATTCATAGATATTTAAATAATTACATGGTTGAACCGGGAATCGAACCCGTTATATGAGAAAAATAATCACCCTGTAGCTTTATCATACCGATCGAACGGCTTCATCATAAGGATAATTTTTTGTTAAATAACATGTGTCACAAATAAAAGGAAGACCATGAATTAAAAAAATCGACAGGGAGCGAAATAATCAAAAGGTGCGACTTTGTATTCAACAGGAAGGGACTCATTTTGAGCATTTGACAAATTGATTAATTTTGTATTAAAAATGTAAAAATCATGACATGTCTTCTTTCAGTAAAATGTTCCATCTACAATATTCAAGGCACACTCAGACACGGCTCCCTCCATGTGGCATATCCGTGGGACGCCCTGAATAGGTAAAGCAGTAAATTTCATATTTTGAGTATAGACCATAGAAATATTATATCTATGTTATAGTTTTTTTTTTAACTTTTATTACTACGCTAAAAAAAAAACTTGGATCCTTACAGAAAGCCCACAGACATTTGATATGTCACATGGAACAATTAAAAAATATACCTATTTATTTATAAATAGCACGTCCGTGTTTGAGACACATAAATTGATATGCGTACCAAATTTCAAGTTATTCGGTCCATTAGGTTTGGAGAAAATTGGCTTTGACAGACGGACAGACAGACACAGGAGTGACCCTATAAGGGTTCCGTTTTTTATTCGGACATACGGCACCCTAAAAACATAAGTAGTGTCGAATAAAAACAAAACCGATATAAGAGGCCCTAGCTAGACTATTGATAGCGCGCGAAGCAAGAAAAGCGTGGACTGTATTTTAGGCAATGGTTTATTTGCCGTGCTTTTTACAAATTATAACTTTCCCGAACAAATAAGACAGGAATATCGTCCGTCGCGGTGGAGTTCGTGAAAACGCTCAGCTTGCTCATGCAGACCGCGCGCAAGGTGTTGGGTTCGATTCCCAACACTATTGACATTTATTAATACCAATTGGCTTCATCTTTCTGGCTCACAAACCCCTTGACAATTCAAAGCTGCTTATAATTGGTTTCATTGAAATAATTTATAGTTAGAGTTTTGAGATTTACAATCGCTTGCAAAGCGTATTTCTACAAGGACTTTTAACAGGATTGAGATTTATTAAGCTTTTCGGTAGCTTAAGGCCGCGTCCTATATATTATAAATAATCGTCGCATTCATAATTAATTTTTAGTTCCGTGAACCTGAACGCGTGGTTGCGCCCACAGAGGGCGCTTTTCGGTTTTCCGAACAAAAAACAATCGCTATTAAATAGAACGCGGGGTATGTAAATCACAATTTTTGACCTCACCATCGTCATCGCTGATAGAACGCCACTTTGTCTACATAGGTTCTAAGGACAGAGGATGAGGATAGAAGCAGTCAGAAAATTACGAGCTTTAATTAGCGATTTAACGAGCTGATTGTTTATCGTAACTACGATAAACAATCAGCAGCAGCATTTAGCAGTTCGTTTTAGTTCGTTGTTTATTGTTTGTTCGTCGTATCGTTTCACGCCCCTCAGTTATAAGGAAGCAATTATGGAAAAAGACCAAATTACGCTCATAAAAATTTACTAATTAGATTAGCTTCTACAGCAAATTCAATATGCAAATTGAATTACCTAATGGATCTGTAATACCTGCTTATTTTCAATCGGTCGTTAATAGCTGCGTTTACCAATTATTTAACGCATACATGGACGGATAATGACATGTTTTCTTTAACAGAAACCGCAAGGCAAATTTATTTTACTTATTAAGAGCGTTTATTCTGAAAGCGGGCAACCTCGCAAGTAGATGTCAAATATTTCACTGTTTTGATTAATTTGGCAATATTACTGTGTGGAAGTATAAAATGTGGCGAACTAGTGAACTAGAATATTGATTATGAAATGCAATAATTAATATCGTAACACCGAATGTTTAGTTTTAGATGTAAAAAATCGATTTGGAAAGTTTCCAAATGCGTTTTTTACACCTATAATGGGTACAACATCAAATTGAATGTTATAATTGCAATTCATTATTAATATTCTAGTTCGCTAGTTAGCCACATTTCTTATTTCTATTCAGTAATATTGCTATCAGAATCAAAACAGGTCAATATTTGACTGTTATTTGCGACGTTGCCAACTTTTAGGATAAACCCTCTTAAGTTGTAGCTGCAGCTCGCTACATAACGTCTATTCAAATCCTTATTGATATTGATATTTCAATATTAAATTTTTTTTTTTTTAAATTATTATTATTTAAATTGATATTTCCACGTAAACAAACATCAACTGTATGTAAGTTTAAATAAAGTTCATTTTAGACTAACTAGTACTGTGGAAAATATCATTAAAAATATGAAGTTGTAGCGGAAACTGAACCTTAAGTGTAGGCATTACAGTAGTGTTTACTAAAACTCGTGTTTGTTTACATGGTTGGAAAATACTAATAATTCCTTCAAGTGATTGATAAAATTTATAACAGGTAAAATTATCAATTATTATTTCAATAACACATAGTTTGTAAAGGCTGCTGCCGCGGTATGCTGAAGTCCCCATAAGACGATATCAACGAAATGTGAGTGGTAATGGCTCAGAACAAATAAAAAACCAAGACTGCGCTGTCAACAGTGGCGTGAAGCCGGTTTCGTAAACATGTGTGCACTTAGTGAGGTGTAGTTTCATTATAAATGGTTGTAAATGTGTGCGTGTGAGCGTGTATGCATGCACAGAGAGGAGGCGTAGTTTTGGCATGTTTCACTGTATTGTTCGCAGCGCTGTCTTGGTTTTTTATTTGATCTGAGGGTTTAATGGTATGAAAATAAGATTCAAAACTTTTTTACAAAAAAAAAATAACAGACTTCCAAAAAAACACCACAAAGTGAAAAATAACTTACATTTCGGAAGTCGGTGGCAAATTACGAAAATACAAAACCAAAGACACCGACTTGTAAAAAAGTTTTTATTTTTCGCTTTTTTGTGGGTCAGTTTGTAATTTATCTAAATTACAATAGCCTAATGTTGACTACTCATCACCTTTTACAAAATATTGCTTTTCCCGAAGCAGGGACGTTAATCGTTGAGGAGTTCTCCTGGTACTTCACCATCAGCTCCACTTGTCCATATACATTGTGACGAGCGTAAATTGCTAGGTATTCATAGTAATGTAATCGAATCGCGACCCGTAAAATTCTTATTATAGAGTAGTTCCGTTGGCCATCTGTGGTCTTCATCATCAGTTCCACTTCACCAAATGGTGCTTCCCAAGAGCAACTGCACGTGTCATTATAAAAAATACCCGAAGAGTTCCCTCGATTTCTCCAGGATATCATCATCAGATCCTGACCTTCAAACAAAAAAAGAATTTTGCAAATCCGTCTACAAATGACGGAGTTATGCCCGAACATACATAAAAAAAAATAAAAAAATATAAACAATCGAATTGATAACCTCCTCCTTTTGGAACTCGGTTAAAAATGGAACGCACGACATACATAAGTTTACCGCCTGTTGAGCCGAGTGGCTCGCTGTAAACTGACGATAAGTAGTTAAGGATAAGCAATGACGTACATCATTGAGATAAGTGCATGTAGGTACAGATAAGACGATAAACGAACGCGGGTGAGGTAAAAGGAGTGCTGTTGATAAAGATAAGTGACTTGGATCATGTGTTTACAGGTACACACAAATGGAACAATATTATAGCGTTATTTCTAAATAAAATGGTGGTCTAAAATTGCCAGGGATAGGTAACAGGCCATCCGAAGAACAGAATTTCTCGTTGTCCCCGTGGTGATCTACTACAGTAACGAGGGTTTAGGGTCACCAATACGACAACTAATAAATAAAAATACCCATAACCGTTTTCAACACACCGATTTGTGATCGCACCCAGAATTGAAAATCTGGAAGTCTGGGATACACTCTGTTGGATTCTCAATGCTCGGCTCCTCTTTTATCTGTTCTGTGCTCGGCTCAATATCGGGAGTTGAAAATTCAGTTCGCAATAAAAAATCATCGCGTTCAAAAATCGCGCGTGGTGACCTGAGCTAAAGCAGTTGACAGCTGGCAATATCGGCTGCATGTTGAATCATCATGCTCATTCGCAAGTTCCGCAAATTCAATAATATGGTTTTAAAGAATTGCAGACAGAAATGCGACAAACAAGTCTGTAATAATGACTGTGAGCAGCTGGAAAAAGATTTTATTCAACTTGGTACTTTGTGTGTTTTGCCTACTAAGTATATGAATAGTTAGTCTTATCTCACAAAGTAACTTCGTTCCACTGTTTGCTTGTTAATATAATATGCAAGTTTTGTGGTTTGGCCCCAGATATGGTTAACACAAAGCACGTCAAACGCGATTTTACCATGCTCCTAAATTGTGACTGTTTTATTATTATCGTGAATGACTAATAATATGGAAACAGATGCTGACGTAGGTTTATTATCACTACATAATTATAAAACTAAGTCCCCCGGCGCGTCTGTCTGTCTGAACGAGATTAACCCAAAAACTACTGAACGGATTTTCATACGGTTTTCACCAATGGACAGAGTGATTTATGAGGAAGGTATAGGTTATTTAACATCTCGCTACGAACCTTAGGAGCCAAGATATAAGACAAAAAGTCAGCGCGGGCGAGTGATGCGACATGGTGGTACGGGGGCCAAGGGAGTTTTATAAAAATGTGGCTGTTATTTTAGTATATTGTGTATAAAATACAATAGACGTAGATATACAGGGTCTTTGGTGCATCGTTTGCCAAATTGAATTGGCCGATAAGAGAGGTCAATTGCTATCTCTTCAGACCCAATAATTCATTCCTTGTCACACTGGTTTTTTATTAGGTATAAGTTTTTAATTTTTAATTAGAAAATCCAGAACGCAGCATTAAAGCTTATAAAAAAAAACAGTTATACTCGATATTATCAGCCTGATGTGTCTCGATTACACATTTACCGAAATGTGTAATCGAGACACATCTGGCTGATATTCGATATTACAGTAATAACACTAGTGTTCGCATAAAAAACCTGCTCTAAGCAGGTATTAGATACTGTTTATTAGTGAAGTTATTAATTATAATATATTGAATACCGTTGGAAAGGAGACAGATTAGATAACTTTTTAAAAGAATTCGAAGATCCCGATCGTTTTTATTTTTACCGCCATTTAAAGTTGAGTTTAAGTTTACTTTTTGTTTTTCGAAAACTTTGTGAGTTATTAAAAAGGGAACTAGATGTTACCACTACGTAATTTTGAATTTCATAGAACCACACTCCTGTACACATGAAAATTAAAATCAAATTTGGAGGCTATAATTATTATTAAAAAAAAATATTAAGCTTAAATGCGGAGTTCTGGATTTTTTCTAAATTAAAATCAAAATCTTATTATAATAAAAAACTTGTGTGACAAGGAATGAGTTACTGGGCCTGAAGAGATAGCAAATCACCTCTCCTATCTGCCAATTCAATTTTGCAAACGATGCACCAAACACCCAGTATATATAGATTTGCCACGCCGAGCGCCGGACGCAACACGCCTTGTTCGGGTTCACGACAAGTCAATCGTCATCCTGAGGATGCCTCGTTGAGAGTTGAAACACGTGTAGATTTCTAACAGGGTTTTTTATGACCCTTTAGGAATAGTTAAGCGGAATAGGCTACTAATCTACGTCTATTGTATTTTATAATGGATTGCCGCAAGGTCACGCCCCTGAATCAATTAACTATATTGTGTATCTTACGACTTCCACACAAACGAAGTCACGGCCAGTAGCTAGAATTATATAAAAATATCAAAAACCATATATATAGTCTCAGTTCACGACTGGTTCCATATCAACATAATTCTATCCAGAAGCGTCCACTGCTGGACAACGGACGTAGGCCTCCCCCAAGCATCGCCACGTCAACCTGTCCTGTGCTTCTTGCATCCAGAGGATTAAATGATAGATGATATTTTTTTTTTGTCACTTGGTTACGAAAAGTACTTGTACACCTCAAAATTAAATAATATTTGAAAACTAGATGAGTTCGGTGTTTCCTAACCGAATACTCTGAGAAGAAATACAGAAACAAAATCAGCGATCACAGCCTTGGGCACGCCACAGTTGCGGCGATAAGTCCCCTCTTTGGGAGTGGCTAGAGAGGCGCCACGGCGTCCTCACCTTCCGCCTCACGCAGGTCCTCACCGGACACGGTTGTTTCGGGAGGTTCCTGTTCCATATATGGCGGGGGGAAACGCCCGGGTGTCACCACTGTGTGGATCGCCCGGAGGACACGGTGTAGCATACGGTGGAAGTCTGCCCGACTTGGGCTGGGCACCACCGTGTCCTTGTGGAGGCAATCGGTGGCAGTGATCTCTCGCGTCCGGCCCTGGTCTAGGCCATGGCATGGAGCGAGAGGGAGTGGGAAGCCGTCACCTCCTTCTGCAAAGCAGTAATGCTCACGAAGGAGGAGGCAGAATGCGTGTGGGAGAGGCAAATTTCGCTTATAGTACATAAACCGCCAGACAATAAAAAAAAAAAAGAATTGCCCCCATAATTATCGTTGTTATTCTTTTAATGTAGCAGATACTGTACTTAATATTCCAAATAAAATAGTTTCCTTTGTTTGTTCTGTGCACATAAGATAACAAATAATTAAATGAATCACCTAGTTACTTTTGAAATAAATGGATAGTATATGTTTTCTGCCTTCCACGCGAAGTGGTCTACTCTACATTTATTATGTGTGCGTGATTTGACTATACTCGTATACCTAATGTATTTATTTTATCTTTTTTTATCACTTTTTAGTTTTATCTTTGCACACGGTGTAAGTAGGTATTGCCATTTCTCATGTGCGGTTGACCGAATTGAAAATAATTATATACTTGGAAAAGCTTAAAAATGGGCAAATGCAGTTCACATAACAACAGGAAAATTGTAATTTAATTGACATGTAAGCCGCGTTAGGTGTGTATATTGGACAACAGACGACACTAGACGTGACTATAGGCACTACATAAACTGTCATTGTACTGTGTTAGTAGTTCATGAGTATTTACAATTTCTCATTAAACTTATATAAAATAAAATGTTTACCTATAAAGCTTTTTCGTTTCTACTAATGCTAAGTGTTGCAAAAAGTGAAGTGGACTTCGAAATTACGTGTAAAAATGATTACAGAACTCTTACCAATAATCGAATCAATGTGTTGAAATATTGTTCTGATAATTTGTGTATCGAGAAGTGCTGCGGTGAAGGTGAAATGTTTGCTCCGAATGCTACATGCATCAACACAAAGACAATGTTTCAAAAATTTAAAAAGGTTGCAACGCTTGCGTCAGAAGTCGACTATTCCAAGATTATTTTATTTTCGTGGGACGGAAATACTAAAAAACAATCGGAAAAGGGTTTCGTTTTTGTTAAAAATCATAGAGATGTAAGAAGCTGCACGTCTGAGCATGAAATAACAAATGATTTTTTTATTTTAGAGGTAATTTTTTATCATAGATATTTTTATTTTGCTTTCTTGCTTACGATTTTATGTAGTAGACATGCCACCCGATGGGATTTTTCATCGCCAAAAAAGACGATTTGCCATACAAACTTTCATTCCCATACTATTAACCATAACTATGAATTACCCTTAACATAAATTATTTTCAAAAACTCTTCCGTGGTTCTAACTTCCGTTTTAAAAGGAAATTTCTTACAAAACATGCTTCTAGACAGAGCTGGACAGGCTGTGTGTCTGTCAGCAATGTAAATGATGAATGAATTTAAGATTTTTTTAAGTAGATTCCTTACTCTATCTAATAGAAATATAACGCAAGATAAATCCTCATGTATTTGTAGGCAGCAACAAGCTTAAGGCAAAGAGATTCCTATAGAGTAGCCAGCGAAAGTAAATTAGAATAGGGATGATGCCTGGGTAAAAAAAAAGAAATTCTAATTAGTCCGTCAGTCAGATGAAAAAAAATATTAGACACGTATTTTTTGCTTTATCATATTAATAACAAAATACTTAGATAAAACGCATTTTAAGTTGGGGAGTGGGGGTCCCTACGTTACAAGTAAGTTTTATAATCTACATACTCGTGACGTCATGGCACATTTTAACTCAATGTATCGCCGTAATCTTTATTACGTAAAAAAAGAAAAAATACGTGTCCAATATTTTTTTTTAATCTCTAAGGAGGACTAAAAAAAAATTGTCATCATCCTTATTTCGCAGGCTACCTTGACGGATTCACCTGAAAACCGAGCCGTTGATGTAAGCCTAAACTCACACTTACGATTATTCTCAGGCATACGTTTCAGGGCCTACCACAAAAACTCTCGGCTCTAAGCCATGAGTTAAAGTTCCCCAACATCATCAAACACCATGTTAAACAGTATGCGTTAAAATGTCATTCGTTGTCCCAGGATCTGTCAAAATCCCAACATTGAGTGACCTCGAAGCTCGCATTCCTCTTGCAATTGAGGCATGACTGCTGAGCGTGAAGTCCTGGGTTTAATTCCCAGGTCCGGCAAAGTATTATTGGGTATTCTCATCAGGACTTTCTCAGTAGCAGCCCGGAGTTCCCGGAGTTGGTGGTGTTGTCACGCCACCAACTTCAGAACTCCGAGGCCCGCGAATGTTCCCCCGTGCTTCGGAAAGCATATAAAGTCGTTGGTATTGCTCCTGATCTGTCCCCGGTCGTGTCGGATTGCTGTCTCGTCGGACTATGAGTGCTATGGAATAGGGAGCGCATCTTTTTTTGAGCACACTTGAGATTAGCCGCCGCTGCCGCTGTGACAGAAATTTGATCTGGAGTTTTTCAACTGTATCTATATGTTATCTTACGCTGGGTGACTGGGTAACTAAAACAGTAAATTTCATATGTTTACAGGATGGATCGATAATGATGCAAGATACAGGCGGATCAAAATCATGGTCTGACATAAAAAATCTGGAATATTGTATAGACTTTAAATTAGCTGTAATAAACAAAAAAGCAGAAATAAAACTCCTCGTAAGAGAATATAATGCAGAACCAAAAGATGAAGACAAGAAATCGATATTTGTATTAGTAGGTGAGTGAAACTTGTTTACCTCCGAAAAGCTATGGTTTCCTAGAAGAGCAGAGGCTGCCACATAGTGTCCGCAGTTTACCAGCAAATGCCTTCACTAAAACATTAGTTATGAAAAAAAGTTGATGTGTTTTCCTAAAGAGCGTTTAGGGACTCCGTAAATTCAAACATCGCTGCCATCATTTTAATGACAGCCGGTACTATGGCCGTAGTGTGGCGGCGGCCGCTCTTCTGGGAAACCGTATAGCTTCAGGCAAAAAGTTTTACAGGTCCAACAAAAATAGGGCATTGGGAAATTGTTATAGTTCCATACGCGTGTTACGTCAACTCCACGGATTGTTTCAATTAATGTTTCTAATTTCCAGGATTACTGGTATCGTCGTTCTTCCTGATCTTGGTGCTGGTGGTGTACTGTCTGCTACCCAAGCTGCAGAACCTCATAGGCCTAGTACTGATGGCTTATACCGCATCCATTCTCGTCACATTCCTAGTAAAAATCGTCTTACAGCTAAACATTAAATCACTGACAACAAGGCACTGCAAAACTTTATGTAAGACATATTTTTGATTTTTAATTATGACCATTATTATGACGGTCTAAAATTCAGACTATAACAGACGCTAATCTGCACGCTGACCAAGACAATATGTCTGGGCCTTAACATAGACTGGTGGTTTGTTACGGTGTTTGTATTTAGACTAGTCAGATAGGCAACACCGACTAGAGTCCGCGCCACGACTGAAGTCCGTTTGACGTGGCGCTAGTGTCTATGCCATTCCATGACATTGCATTAAAAAAAAATAGTTTCACAATTTTCCACAGGCCTTCTTTCGTGGTGTGTATTCTACATCGAGTTTCAAAATATTTCTGACGAGTTTTAACAATACTCCTTACAGAATAAAATATTATTATTCAAATAAAGCTCTTACCTCATTGATAATTTCAGATTTAGGGCCCGATCACAGGCACCACAAACCGCCACATCGCACCGACAAAATGTGGGTACGTAGTGGTTAGTGTCGCTGCCGGAGGTTTACTCCCTAAGCAAGAAATCCGTAGTACCGGCCGCAGTTACGGGCAGTTCGTACTCCGTGTCACCTACTCTGTCTGCCTACGGTCATAAGATTAGTTTGGGCCCGACTTAAGAATGAACGACAGCATGATTTGGCAGTTGTCCCTACTGCCGATGTGTTTTTACCTGTCAGAGAAAGTTTAATCGGGTGAAGGGTTCCATCCTAAGAGCCCGCATCTTTGTTGACGGACTTAGAAAGTAGATCCCCAGATTCTTGCACTTGGGTTGTGGTAACTAAAAAATCAAATCAAATGGTTGACGCGATGCGACGTTGTGTTTGCGATGTGGCCGACCGCTAGTGCGCGGTCTCCCTGGTGGTTGCGTTGTGGTTGCGAGCGACGTGGCCTTAATGTGGTTCGTGTGAATAAACTTTTCATTTATATACAAATTAGCGCCCGTCCACGTCTTGTCGTTGTGTTGTGGTTGTGGTACGTGTGATCGAGCCCTTACGTTCAAGATAACATTTGAAGAATAACAAATACTTAAGCATATAAATAAGTTTATCTTTTTATTATTTACACAATATATAAATAGAAATAAAATTTAGTAATTTATCAACATTTCAACGTAGGTAAGTACTTTCGTTATTTTGCTGTTATTTGTCTGATGTTATCCTGATTGTAGATACCTAATATTTATTAGTATAATAAGTGTAACTAAAATCTAATTTTATGATTATTTTAGCCCCAATGCTGTATTTTGCTGCGGTATCGAGTTTCTTTTGGTTGAATGTTATGTCTTTTGACGTTTGGTGGTCACTAAGGTAACTTAAGTTTTAATACTAACACTATTAATCAACGGTACAAAAATTGGGCGTGTGTCCAAAATCATAAAAAAACAATTTCTATGACAATGTCACAAAGGTCACGGAATTAGTATGACAAAAAGTTACCAGCAACGCCCCCTTGTGAATTTCATTTAGGCGCCAAAATATCCTTTACACTTTAGATTTATGTCTGTAAAAACCTTTTTTTATTTTTTTAATGGTAACTGTAAAATTAAATTTCATCTTTAAATACTAGTTAAAATTTAGCCCATAAAATTTGCTGAGGCTTATTATCATATTACTTTTTCTCTCACAGAGGTCATCGCAAAAGGTGTGAAATCAACCGGCGAGGCGAGCGGGTGAAGTTCATGTGGTATTGTCTGTATGCCTGGGGAACTCCGCTCCTAATGACTGCAATAGTCACAACATTGGATAACATAGACCTTTCTAATTTGAATATTATCAAACCACCCTTCGACGACTGCTTCGTTTTTGGTATGTATACCTACTTGATTAATAATAGACATACATATATATACGTTCGTATTACGCGCGGTGCAGGAGCGGTGTTTACCTCGTCAGCAGGCGAATGACTGATCTGTCGCGACATGTCGCCCCTGCCGCATCACACAGCTACATCAGGCACTGTCTCAGATTTACAGACGCACCCCACTCTTTTTCCTTATCACTTACAGTACAGTTATCGCGTTTAAGCCTACGCTCGCACGGACGTAATAAAATCGCGGCAATTTTTTTCGCACACTGGATTTTCAACTCTTGGTATTGAGCTGAGCATTGAGAATTCAATAGAGTGCATTCAGCGCGTCAAGAAAACACACTGTTGGATATTCGACTCTCGGCGCTAAGCAGAGCGTCGAAAATACAACACGCGAAAAAAATCTAAGAAGAAGAGTGAGGCGCGTCTTCGAGGATGGCACTATATATAACCGGTAGGCCTGTATTAAAGAAATTAGTAGTGATCATCCGCTTTTTTAATTTCTAACGTGCCGATATTATCGTCCACGGTAAGTAAGTAAAAAGTCAGAAATACGTGCACGATAAAACGTTATCGTGGACTGACATTTACAAGCGACTTCATATATTTCCATATATTTTACTTAACTTCACGTTAGGAATTATAAAAGCGCCCATGGATTGTGCACCTCCCAATTGCATAGTCGCCCACAATTTAAATTCATCTCCTTCTCTTTATAAGAACATATCGTAAGGAAAGACTCACACAGCCCGAAACTGCTAAAGATAGACTATTAGAATTTTAGGGAACTGTTCTCCAAAATTAAATTCAAAATATTTTATAACAAAACCGCTAACTAGTATATTACGAAACACATAAGACATCCACCAACACGCACTAGGCCCGCGTAGCCGATTATGGCCCATTCCCTCTTACAGAGAGGAGGCCTGTGTCCCAGCACTATTTTAAAGGCAGTGTGAAAAGCAATTAAATACAGCACAGTTGGCAATGTTTATACAAAAATTTCTGATATTACTTAACTTGATTGATAAATTTTCTTAATTTTCAGCAAAAAGTGTTGAAAGATACTTCATTATACCAATAGGGGTAATCATTTTCGTTAATATCATATTGTTCTTATTGACTGTCTACAACATATGGATGATCAAGCGCGCTGTTCATAGATGCCAAGATTCCGGAAGCAGCAAACAGGACACAAACAGGTAGGGGCCTTCAAGATAACTGAATAGTCGACCTCGCTATTGCATTATGCGCTTTCACTATTGACCCTTGCTTATCCTATATCTTCCTTTTCCCAACTATATTGGGGTCGCCTTCCAGTCTAACCGAATGTAGCTGAATACCAGTATTTTACATGGAGTGACTGCCTATCGGACCTCCACAACCCACTACTGGGTAACACGATACCCTGAAACCTGTAACATGGTAAGACTGGTTGTCAGACTTTCGGACTTCTGACTACTAACGACTGTCAAAGATCCAGAAATGACAGCTAGGACCAACGCAACGGTTCTACGTGCTTTCCGAGGCACGGAGGGGCTTCACGCTCGATACGTAATGAATGGTCATCCACGGACCGACCTCGGCAAGCGTGGCTTAACCTTCGATCGACTCGTGCGGCTTTTATTATTTAGCCACGAGCCCCCCCACTTTCAGTATTGACAAACTTCTCAGTAAATAGAAACTTGGTTGAAACTATCTAACTCTCTCATTTTATGACGTGGAAGTGACGTTTAACCTAAGGTTGATATACAAATACAAGGTCGACTGTACAGGATTTGCATCCAGTGCCTCTCCATACTCCATTTAAAATAGCATTAAAAAAATTACGCTCAAATAACTACAATATTATACTCTACTATAATAATACATCCACATATATACATTCTCCGATAGCGCCTCAGTTCTGCTATCCTTAGGGAAAAAAATACATTACCTCGAAGAAATACTAAATGTACTAGAACGAGTAACGGTATCTAGCCGCAACCCAGTGACACAGCAATGGATAAAAGGACACAAAGAATTGCTTGGTAACGACGCAGCTGACGAACTGGCTAAGAGAGCATCCAGCACGTCATCGTCAGAAGCTAGAACCTATGTACCCAACCCCTTCAACCAACTACGCAGGTGGCTACGAGAGTTCACCCACTCACAAGCGGAGAACTGGTGGACCTCGACACCAGGCTCCAGGCAGTCCAGCGAAGCCATGCCATCCTTGCATAGCAGGCTAACCAGGCGTTTATTACGCCTGTACAGGAACGGCCTGCGCCTGATGGCGGGGATGTTTTCCTTCACCGATGTCAGTTATGGTCCAGATAAACTCAGAAAGTTCAAAATAAAAAAGGATAAGGAAAGGTGTTGTAAAGGATTACAACCGTTATTTTTTAACAATATAATAAATGTAGTATAGTAATCTAGCTAAAAGGTGTAGATACTAATAGATCGGTATATCATAATGTGTTCTGAATAAAATACTGTCGTAATAAGTTCGGTGTCAAATTGTCCGTTATCAAAATATTGAGTACAAACATCAGCCCAATAAGTACTTAAGAGTTACATAGAGTGCGTCATTCTGACACAAATGCCTACCTACATAGTCATTACTTTGTAAAGTATTTATATCTGTTTAGTATATTTTCCTTAAGCTAACATACCATATTTAATTCTGGTTATGATCAAAGACACCACCACTGAACACAGAACCGCCGCGCCGCAGCATGGATTGAAAAAAGGCTTTCGAAGAAATAGGAGCTTACATTTTAAAGTGTCGGTTTTTGCTTAAAATGGCTTCTAGGAGTTGCCAACTAAAGTGAAGAGAGGTCGAAGCGTGGGAAAAAAGATGGTGGCCTCGTTCTTCGGAAGGACAGGTTGTTACAGAACAATTTTTTTAGAGGATCGAAAAACAGTTACTGCAGAGTGGTTCACTAACAATTGTTTGCCACTTGTCTTGGAAAAAGTTCGGGAGAAACGAGCTCGCAGTAGGATACAATCAGATAAGAAATTTAGCAACTTATATTTTTTTTCCAAAAGCAATGTATGGAGCCAATGCTTATCCCTGGAACGGAGAGACTAACCGTTATATCCTTGCTCAATGAGATTTAGTGCCAAAAAGACACTAAACCTCGTTTTATGACGTATGTCAAAAAATCATAAATAAATAGATCCATCACCGTGTGCAAGGATTTAACGATTATTCTCTCAGTTCCGGAGATATAAGCATTAGCTCCATACATTATTTTTGCAAAAAATATATAAGTTGCTGATTTGCCTACCTGATTGTATCCTATGTTATATTTGTGCATAATATTGGCTGTTAGAAGCTATTTTAAGCAAAAAACAAACACTTTAAAATTTAAGCTCCTATTTCTTCGAGAGCCTTTTTTCGATCCACAGTGCACCGGCAACGTCTAGAAACGGCAGTATTAATAAAATTCATGGCGCTGAAAGTGCAATGAGCGCATCACATGACCGCCTTATCAATCCATCAGTTTCTATTTCTATACACGCGTAAACGTTGACACGCATGGTGTGTATGGAAAGTGCTGACAATGCCGCCTCTAGCAGCGGCCACCGAGGTGTCTCCATGCTCTGGCTCCCACTTCCACTTTTGTGGTATCCACCCATTTATAATTCTCCTTTTTTTTGTGTGCAGTAAAGACCAAGTAGCATTATTTTTCTTATTATTTGTTACAAAAATAGATATCTCTGCAATTAGCATTTTGCTTTTGTTATGTTTATGTTGTCTTTTGCCAATGTCATAAGCGTGCTAAGAATACGTATTAGTCTTTGGTCTGTGGCCTTGACATCAACCAGGCCTTGACATCAACCAATGAACAACATTATTTTTATTTTTTTAGTTTTATTTAATGGTTGAATACAGGGCCTTTGGCTGCTTTGATATGTGTGTATTTTGTCTTTTTGCTTTTTTATGTGCGTTTGGTTTGTGCAGAATAAACAAATTTTCTTTCATTCTTTTTTTCTTCTTTAAGTATTTTTTTTTGTGGGTTTTTTTTTTTGAGGGTGGGACATTATCAAATAACTTCTCCCGCTCTGGGCGGAGCTGGTATGTCAGACTTTTACTGACTAACACCCACCCGTGTTCCTTCCGTTGCCTAGATATAATATATCATTATTAATAAATAAATCTATTTTTAGATTCGCCACCT
Organism: Agrochola macilenta; assembly: GCA_916701695.1. Lineage (NCBI taxonomy): Eukaryota > Metazoa > Arthropoda > Insecta > Lepidoptera > Noctuidae > Agrochola > Agrochola macilenta. Next base: position 17,467,896 of record OU753562.1, read on the forward strand.
ACATAAAGTTATCTGTGGTCATGGGAGTGGGTTGGTGCCTGGAGCTCATTCCTCCTGATACGAGCTTAGGGGTGTTCATCTTGACCACTACCTATAATCTACTCATCGGGGTTGCTATATTCTTCTTATTTGTGTTCAATAAGAGAATACTTGTCAAGCTGTGTAAGAGGTGAGTTGAACTGTTGTAAGTCATCATCCGTGGGGTACATACAGTGCATCTGTATGCGACATTGGTTTGGTTCAGTCTGTTCTGCTTTAGACCTGGACCAGTGCAGATTCAATAGTTATTTCAAGATGAAATTAAACTCGTACATCCGACTTCTGGAACAAAAAACAATCCAAAAATTAGCTTAAAAATTGTCCAACGGATATCACCAGCTGTCTCCACTCAAGAAGACGTCTACCCCAACGGTCATCGGTTCTACGGTTAATCTGGCCGACCCATTGCCACTTCAGCTTGCTTAATCTGTGATGTCCACAAATTTGGTTCTCTGCTGGATCACCTCGTTCTGGATTCGATCTCTCAGAGATTACAAGCATAGCTCTAGAATAGAGCTGACTGGCGTGCAATTTGAGAGGCCTATGTTCAGCGGTGGACTCCTGTAGGTTAATGATGATGAAATCAACTGCTGTGATCACTTGACTGAACTATCAACCAATTGCCGTTGATTCTCGTTCCAGCAACCAGCACATACTTTTTTTTGTTTTTGAGGATGGGAAATTATCAAATAACTTGTCCCGCTCTGGGCGGAGCGGGAGAGTGTGTCAGACTTTTACTGACTAAAACCCACCCATGTTCCTTCCGTTGCCTGTGTGCCGGGGCCGCGATATCCCTTTCGGACAAACCCGCAACCCCAGCAGGACCAGCACATACTTTCAATCACAATCTGAATTATTTTGACGACTATTACTAATCTATTGCTTCATATGTTGGAAAAAATCTTCTGCTCAACAACGTAAAGAACGCAATTAATGTTGTTGAACTGTCAAAATGAAAGCCATTGCTGCTGTTAGTGTGTTACGCAATTACGTCCAAGTAAGTCCATCCTTCCCCTGTGCAAGTTTAATAGCAATTGGTTATTTTTTAGGTTTAACATAAAGAATAAGTTCACCAAAGGATTGGAGGTATCCCAGGGTACCAGAAGTGGAACTACAAGAACAACGAGAGTCTCCACCACTAACGACCAAACCCATGAAATGGACCTTTTGAAAGATTGCCCTAAAGGATAAAGTGTGCACAAATGCTTGTAAACGATGTAACTATAAAGTATTATTATAATAATATTTGCAAAACTTTTGCAAATGATGAATGGTTTTGTGAGCTACTAAAGTAGCTCACAAAACCATTCATTTTGAATATTTTTGATCAATGCCTCGATGACAACGTTGCTCTGAGCAAAAATGTAGGCACATTCGATACGCAACACTTAACTGTATGGATTGTAAAACTGTACTTTTAAAATGGTACTGAACTATCCAATAACCGGTAAATTAAATGATAATATTAATGTATTTGTAGCAAAATCCAAAGAATTATAACATTTTATTCATGTAATTTATTGCAAACATTGAATGTAGCGAGAAAAAATAGAAAAAATATAATGATATTAATAAAGACGTTTTTGTCACGTGTTTGCTGTGTGAAATTCAAAATGTACTGATATCTGTGTGAAATGCTTATTTTTAAGGTACCTATATAGTCTTAGCATTTTGCCACTAGCATGTCAAATACATATATCACTTACCTAGCCATGTATTTATTTTAAGTAAGTATTCATTAATTTTAATTAGTCATTAGTATATAAGTCAATATTAACATTAACAAGTTCTGGGACACTACGCTCCCTAGACAAAGCTCACAGACGTAATAACAATAAAACTTCTATTGTATCTCGTTCAGTGTCCTTGAACCGATTAAGCTATACTGCGCTTTGCTGTGTGTTGCGTCATTTACCTAATACTCTAAAATGGTAACAATCTATCTCGCTCGTACTTAGCATCTTGTCTCATTGCCGCAAAACGTGCTGTCTCGCGCAGCACACTTTGTGCTGCTTAAAGTTGTTTGTAAGAAAGCACGCGAAAGTTGGCCTAGCCATGGCACAGCGCAGTATGCTTAGCTTAATGTAAATTTGCACCCTTAAGGTGAATCTGCAGTTAATCCCGCGAAATTCAAATTTTCTTAAGTTTTTTACAATAAACTGGTCAGTGTCAGGTTGTATCTTGATCAAAATATGATGCGCGATTATAACATATATGTATTTACAGAATTGTAATCATTGGAATCATTTATATAACTCTCTAAGTTAGATTTGTTCCGTATGAACAAACTTATGATAAAGTCAAATGTAAGTCGATTATAAAACTACGTAGACGCTTACGTTAAAAAAATCCAAAAATTATTATATTATTTACAATTAGTCAATCAATCAAGGTACTTACAATTATAGTATCGTGAAATAAGTACTTATAAATTTTGTTAACCAGTTACACATTACATTTGTGTACCAAACCATTGTATTATACGATGCGGATACAATCATATACGTGTAGTTTTCACACATAGAACTTCACGGGCAAGAAGTTGCAATATTAGAGTTAAGATATTTTGTGTCTTATATGAGCGTGTACTCACTGCGTTCATATCCGAATTGAGATCCGAGTTTCATCCGAATTGAAAATGTTCTAAGTTCTGATGGAAGCCGTCATACACAAAAAAAGTACTATGGCTACTTCGAACCGTCATTTCTCGGATCAGCATCGAACAAAGTGTGCAAACGCCCTTAGTCGACCCTTAATAAATTCAGGAACTGTATAGGTCAAGTATCAACATAATATATTTTTATTGTCACAAATAAATACCTATTATTTAATATAACGGTGAAGGAAAACATCGTGAGGAAACCGGCATGTCCTAGAACCAAAAATTCGAAGATATGTGACATCTACCAACTCACGCGTGGTAGATTACGGCCCCCTCCCTCTCACGGAGAGGAGGCTTGTGTCCCAGAAATGGGAACATTACAGGCTGATTATGTATTTATTTATTAATAGCTTTTTCCGCGGATTCACCCTCGTGGATGTTGGAGAATATCCCACGAGGACTTACTACCTACCGGGATTAAAAGTGCCCTATGTGTTAATTCAGGTTATAGATTTCATACACATTTTCACTCTTTTTTTAAACGACTCGCACGCCACTTGTTGTAAAATCCGGTAACTGAGGGTAAAATTACTTTCATTATTTTTTACGGGGGTTAGGACAATTTTTTTTTTAGTTTAAAGTACCTCTTTATAGAATACATTTGAGTATAGAGAGACCACCAGAATACTAGATGAGCTCACTCTCGAGCAGGCCACGTAAAACTGGCCGTGGGAGAAGCAGTCACTGAAAACAGACGGAATTGATCTTAGAGGGGTTAGATCAATTCCGTCTGTTTTCAGTGACTGACCCTTTTTTTTTTTTGGGTGGGAAATTATAAAATAACTTCTCCCGCTCTGGGCGGGGTAACAGGGTCCCGTTTTACCCTATGGGTACGGAACCCTAAAAAACACTACTTACGTGCTTCAGTGCATAAATTATGACTGTAACCTAATTTTCTAATTGGGGTGTATCGGGCAGGGTGTGCATTATTCCAGTTACATGTTGTATATGCCTCGCGAGGATATGCTCATTTAGGACGAACCATTTAATAGGTACCTTATTAATAGGTATCTATTGAATTTTAAGATTATATCTGAAATTTTAAGTTTGTGTACCTATGTAGTGAAATTAACATAGGTACATAGCATAACATCACACAAAAAAAAACACACTCATAAAACAGTTGCATGCGACTGTACATCTTGACACCAAATAGACCAAGAGCAAGGTTTAATGTTTTCAAACGAGTTTAAGCCACTTTAAACTATTATTTAAAACATAAAAACATGTATTTAATTGAGAATGTATGTCTCTCGGACATTTCTAAGGACTGTAGACCGATAAAACTAGAAGTACACATATTACACATATTAATAGAAATATTTTTTCTTGCCAATTTTTCGTGAACTCTTCGATCTAGCGCTTGGACTATGCCTTACTAATTGAACTCATTATATCTCCTAAAATAAGACCCGACAAATTCTGATATTTGGCGACAAATTTCGACAAATTACACACAACACACACATACAGACAAAATATGGGAGAAAACAGATCTTCGCCAGGTGCCTTAGTTTTTGAGATATAAATGTGGCCCTGCTGGGGAGACTCTCTCCAGATCGGCCACCTATAAACCCTTATATCTTTTGGACCAGTGACCGACAAATTCTGATATTTGGCGACAAATTTTGACAAATTAACGACAAAATATGGGAGAAAACAGATCTTCGCTAGGTGCCGTAGTTTTTGAGATATAAATTTGGCCCTGCTGGGGAGACTCTCTCCAGATCGGCCACCTATAAACCCTTATATGTTTTGAACCAGTGACCGACAAATTCTGATATTTGGCGACAAATTTTGACAAATTAACGACAAAATATGGGAGAAAACAGATCTTCGCTAGGTGCCGTAGTTTTTGAGATATAAATTTGGCCCTGCTGGGGAGACTCTCTCCAGATCGGCCACCTATAAACCCTTATATCTTTTGGACCAGTGACCGACAAATTCTGATATTTGGCGACAAATTTCGACAAATTAGCGACTACATTTTTGTGTAATCAAAATTAAAATCCCTGTTGGTGGCCCTGCCAGAGTCAATGACACAACCGTATGGCGAGTGGTAATCTGGGGTTGATCCACTAATGACCTCCCAACAACTAATTAGAACGATGTTTGTGGCAGGGCTCGGAAACGTTATTTTAAATAACGTTTCTAACAGTTCTTTGAACAACATTATGTTCGGAACGAAAACGAAATGAGAACGTTTATTCCGCAAAACAAAAACCGGTTTATTCCGCAAGACGCAGCCGCGGACGGGCCGTGCGCCGACCAGCATGAACTTGTTTAGTTAAATTGTACTTTATCTTCATTTTATTACATCTTTGATACCAATGAGCTTGCCGTAAGGGTTGTGTTGCGAGTTTCTTATCGATCAACCCAAAAAAGGGAAAAAAAACGGTTTAAAACGTTTTATTTACCGAGAACGATTTAAATTTTGTCCTCCTTCAAAAACGTTTTTATAACGTTCCGTTCGATCGTAACCAAAACAAATCGTTTCTTAGGTTTTTAAGACGAAACCGTTTCGAAAAATATACCGTTATCCGAGCCCTGGTTTGGGGGTGGCGAAAATGGAGTGAATTTTATCAAAACCGGATGGCATTGACACACAAAATTAGAGCTTTAATTTGGAATTCCATCCGATTTAAACGATTTTAACAATTCTTTTTCTATTTTTGTTTAAATAATAATTAAGTAAAAACCTTTTTTTAAATAAGCTTTGCTTAAGGCTTGAACGTCCTTCTTAGACTATATGATAAGACTCAAGCTTTTAAGAAAATATTAAAGTTCCACAGTACTTTTTAGTTCATTAAAAGCTTGTTTTTAAAAAGCGTATTACTTAAATTTTATTTTTATAATGAACAAGGCTTTAACTATTACCACTGGTATTGGTTATGTAAAGGAGTTCCAGGTCTGGTTTTTTGCCGGCGTGCATGTTGTGTGAGTAGTGTCTTATAGCACTCGTATCGCCCGATGATGTGACTGTACATGAACACACAATCGCAAGAAGAATAAACCGCCTGAGTTTCGTGGCACTGCCACCTGTGTTTGCAGTACTTGCTGTTAGCTGTGAACAAACAGTCGAGCATTCAGTCAAATTGTTCATCGGACTCGAATCCATTCAAACTTTTTAATTTAAAGTTTATAAAATTAACACACTACGGCAGTTTTCCGTGTTATAGCCATTTCATACAACTGAGAATTACCGTTGAGATTGGAATGAATCAGTGGAATTTACGGACAATTTAAGTTGTTGTCAATTTGCCAAAGTAATTAATTGCCTTGAATTTCACAGTTGTTTGTTGATAATCAGCAACGGTGCCAAAGAGGCTTAAGACATAATAAAATTTTAGTAAAAACCTTTTTAAAACAAGCTTTTAATGAACTATTTAATTTTAATTTAATAGTTCATGAAAGCCCAGAGCAGTTTGGAATCATACCTTTATCTCACATTAAAGTGCTCTACATGTATTAATTGTAAAATTTTAAGAAAATCGTCTACTTTAACAATGTTTGTAAATATGTGAGAACCTTGCAATTGCTTTTTTTAAATTCTTTTTACCTATTGTGTTAAAGTATTTTTTTTTTAGGTGCATCGTCTTCACATATAATTATATAACTAATGTACCTACATATACAAAATATTGTAAAACATTTTAAAAGAGTAACGGTAGAGTTTCTTACCCATTCTTCTCCATACGAAAACTACCTTTTGGAAGGAGCGACTAGAATCAATACAATTTTTTTTAAATTTTGACCTTCTAAAGTACTTTGCAAGGGCCTATTTGAAATAAATGATTTGACTTTGACATGTAGTGTGTGTGCGTGATACATTACACAACATCACGCCTTAGTTTCCTGAAGGGTTGGGCAGAGGTGGCGTATACCTACTATCTTTGATTATCGCTTTTTAGGGTTCCGTATTATTTTTATCCTTTTACAGGGTGTAAGTAGGTATTTCCATTTCTCATGTGCGGTTGACCAAATTTAAATAATTGGAAAGCTTAAAAGTGGGAAAATACAGTTGATATAATACAAGGAAAATTTTAATTAGTATTTAACTAAGGACAATGGACACATAAGGCGGCTTACAGGATAATGGAGAACAGACCGTACTTATACGTGACTATATTGTTGTGTCGATATGTACTAAATTGTCATTGTTCTAAGTTGGTTAGTAGTGTTAGGAGAATTTAAAATTTCTCATTAATACTTATATAAAATAAAATGTTTACATTTAAAGCTTTTTCGTTTCTTCTAATGCTAAGTGTTGCAAAAAGTGAAGTGGACTTCGAAACTACGTGTAAAAACGATTACAGAACTCTTACCAATAATCGAATCAATGTGTCAAAATATTGTTCTGATAATTTGTGTATCGAGAAGTGCTGCGGTGAAGGTGAAATGTTAGGTCCGCATGATACGTGCAACAATACAGCGATGTTTAAAAACTTTAAAAATAAAAAGGTTACAAAGCTGGCTTCAGAAGTCGACAATTCCAAAATTATTTTATTTTCGTGGGACGGCAATACTAAAAACGAATCGAAAAAGGCTTTCGTTTTCATAAAAAATCATAGAAATGTAAAAACCTGCACGTCTGAGCATGATATAACAAATGATTTTTTTATTTTAGAGGTAATTATTTTTATTTTGTTTTCTTGCTTTCGATTTTATTTAGTAAATAAGCCGTGCACCCGATGGGATTTTCCATCGGTAAAAATTACGAATTTTCATACAATATTGTATCCCCATACTATTTAATCCTTTTGTGTAATGAATTTTCAAAAACACTTTCGTTTATAAGGAACTTTCTTGCAAAACATTATTCTATACTGCATTGATTTAGGTAATTAAATAAAGTGGTGTTGTCACACCACCAACTTCCCGAGCCACGGGGATGTTGCCCTGTGCTTCAGAAAGCATGTAAAGCCGTTGGTATTGCCCCTGATCTATCCCTGGTGGAGATGTCGGATTGCTGTCTCGTCTGACTACGAGAGCTAGGGAACAGGGAGTGCACCTGTTTTTGCGCACATACTTGTTCATTATCATATTGCCCACGTATTTGGTTGAGCTTGGCCGCGGCCGCCGCTGTGACCGAAATCTGATCTGAACTTGTTCAACTGTCTTTCAACTTCAAATGGGTAACTAAAACTATCACATGTTTACAGGATGGATCGATAAGGACGCAAGACACAGGCAGATCGAAATCATGGTCTGTCATTAAAAAGCTGCATTATTGTATAGACTTCAAATTAACTGTAATAAACGAAACACCAGTAGTAAAACTCCTCGTAAGAGAATATAATGCAGCACCAAAAGATAAAGACAAGAAATCGATATTTGTATTAGTTGGTGAGTGTAACCTTTTCACCTCCGTTAAGCTATGGTTTTCTACAAGAGTAGAAGCCGCCACATATCGTTCGTAATTTACCAGCGAATGACGTCACTAAAACATTATTTATGAAAATAATTTGACGTGTTTTCCTAGAGAGCGTTTATTGACTCCGTAAAGTCAAACTCCGCTGCCATAATTTTCAAGACAGCCGGCACTGCGGACGTTATGTGGCGGCTACCTCTCTTCTAGGAAACCGTAGCTTTTACAGATCCAACAAAAATAGGGCATTGGGATATTATTATATCGTCGACCGTAGGTTCAATTGAGGTAAGGGACAAAATACGATTTTTCAGGAGAGGCCGACAAAGTTTTTTTTCGGACTAAATCACCCATAACTTTTTTTGTTATTAACGTTTTTCGGATCTGATTTCACACATAATCTTGTATTTTAGTGCTCTATCTACCTGTGTAACATTTATTTAAATAAGTTAGCTATTTGAGAAAATAGACGTCCCGTACACTAATGTATTTGGTTAGTAATGTACCTTACTGGCCAAGTATCTCGTAGTCCCGTCCCTTACATTAAATTGACCTCTACGTTGGATCCAATTTATTCATAAAAAATGGTGTAAAGGACTTGTTGAAAAAATTTATGAAGAAAAATACAGTTTAAAGAGATTGTTGACAGAAAATGAAGTACACATTTTTGACGTACTGAGTAATCCGTAATGGTCATTCGGTGATTAGGAAGACCCTTACCTTATTTGAAGTGGATTGGCGGCGGTAATTACACCATTTCAAGTTGCTATATTGCATAGTTTTTCAGACACATTGTTATTATGGGGCTGATTCGAAATTTGGATCCAAAAAATCAGTAGGGTAAGGGACATTTTTCTTAAGCTATAATTTTTTCTTATACACCATTCGAAAGAGCGAAAAATTCTGAACAAAACTGTATACTCAGCTCATTTTGGATATTTTGTCCCTTACCTCAATTGAACCTACGGTCGACGATATTATTCGTGATAAGTCCACTCCACGATTTGCTACTTTTACTGTTTCTAATTTCCAGGATCGCTGGTATCGTCGTTCTTCCTTATCTTGGTGCTGGTGGTGTACGGTCTGCTACCCAAGCTGCAGAACCTCATAGGCCTAGTAATGATGGCTTATACCGCATCCATTCTCGTCACATTCTTAGTAAAAGTCGTCATACATCTAAGCATCCAATCAATGGCAACAACGCACTGCAAAATTATATGTAAGACATATTTTTGATTTTGAATTATGACCTTTATTATGACGGTCTAAAATCAGACTATGTCAGGCGCTAATCTGCATGGTCTTATCTACATGATCTGACCAAGGCAATATTGTCTGGAGTTTAAAAGAGACTGTGGGTTTGTTACGGTGTTTCTACTCAGACTAGTCAGATAGACAACACCGACTAGAGTCCGCGCCACCACTGAAGTCCGTTTGACGTGGCGCTAGTGTCTATGCCATTGCATCACATTGCATTAAAATGAAGTAGTTACACAATTTTCCACAGGCCTTCTTTCGTAACGCGTATTCTAGGTACATTGAGTTTCAAAATATTTCTAACGTGTTTGTACGGTGTCCGGTCATTTCACCAAATTTTTTTTTACAAATTTTCACTTGACAGGTAACGATTGGCTTTGATAAATAATTGATAATTAAAAAACAACAAGATGTGCCAAATAATTCACATAAGAAAATAATTATCCAATTTTTTATTTTTAGTAACGTTTTATTTGACAAACAATTCATTTTTTATTCACGTTTCATTACGCAATTTCCTGAAAATGAAACTCATTAAATAGGCAAAAAGGTAATATCTATATCAATAAAAATCAATGCCACTTTTCGTTGTAATTTTATAACTCAAGAACGGCTGGGCCGATTTAGCTGATTTTGGTTTTGAAATGTTTGTCATAGTCCAGGGAAGGTTTAAACGGTTAGAAAATTAGGGTAGGTAGGGTAGGTAGGTAGGGGTTTAGTGCTACCCGTGCGAAGTCGGGGCGGGTAAAGCTAGTTAATTTATAAATCAACAAAAATTATTTACATAAAAATTAAAAGGCTTTTAATCGTCGTGCTAACAGAACTAAAAATAATATTTTAGTAGGCTACTCGGAACCGAACTAGTTAGATTAGGTTAATTATTTTAACTCGCGAAAAGAACTAGTTAGTGGTTAGGTTAGAATTGCGACCCCATACGCCTACCTACCTAAGCGAGTGGTGCCGCGGTAGCGGCCGGCGAGTGCCAAAAACGACTAGCATATATATGAAAAAACACTTTAGTAGGCTTAAAGAACTTCAGTACTTGCTTGTAAAATATTCAACGACCCAAACAGAAATTGCAACCATGATCACTCTGTGATTGGTTTAGAAAAATGATATTTAGTAAAAGTGATTTTTCCAAAAGAATCTAAATATTAAATGTCTAAATGATTCATTATCATGCAAAACATTTGTAAGAAGCATTTCCTAAATAGTGTTTATAAAAAAAAACATTTGCGGAATAAGTTGTTTGTGAAATAAATAGTATACGAAACGTTGGTTGTAAAGTAAAAATTGTCAATGGTATTTTGGTGAAACATTAGTGAACCTGTTTGTACAAACCTCCTTACAGAATAAAATATCATAATTAAAATAGAGCTAATCTTACTTCATTGATCATTTTTTATTTAAGGCCCGATCACAGGCACCACAACCCGCCACATCGCAGCGACAAAATGTGGGTAAATGGTTACGTGTGAATAGTGTCGCTGCCGGAGGTCTTCTCCCTAATCACAAAATCCGTAGTTTCGGCCGAAGTTGCGGGCGTTACCTATTCCGTATCACCTACGGAAATAAGATTGGTTTGGAGCCCAACCTAAGAATAAAATGACACCATGATTTGGCAGTTGTTTCTACTCCCGATGTGTTTTGACCTGTCCGAAAAAGTTAATTAATCGTGTGTAGGGTTCACTCTTCAACTACTTTCGGACGGGCCCGATTCTTTGTTGGCGGACTTAGAGAGTAGACCCCAGTGTTGTGGTAACTACAAAATCAAGTCAAATTGTCGACGCGACGGGTGTTTGCGATGTGGCCAACCGCTAGTGCGCGGTCTCGCTGGTGGTTGGGTTGTGGTTGAAAGCGTCGGGGCCTTTAGTGTGGTTCGTGTGAATAAACTATTAATTTTCATATAAATTAGCACCCGTCCATGTCTTGTCGTTGTGGTGTGGTTGTGGTACGTGTGATCGGGCCCTTACGTTCAAGGTAACATTTGAAAAATAACAAATACTTAAGCAATAAATAAGCTTATCTATTAATTATTTACACAATGTGTAAATAGAAATAAAATGAAGTCATTTGTCAACATTTCAACGTAAGCACATTCGTTATTTTTCTGTTATTTGTCTGATGTTATCCTGTTTGTAGATACTTACTATTTATAAGTAGTGTAAGTGGCTAAAATATATTTCTATAAATAGCTACAGTCTAATTTTATAATTATTTTAGCTCCAATGCTGTATTTCGCTGCGGTATCGAGTTTCTTTTGGTTGAATGTTATGTCTTTTGACGTTTGGTGGTCACTAAGGTAATTGAAGTTTAAATACTAACACTATTAATCAACGGTACAAAAATCTATTGGCGCGGGGCTGAAATCATAAAAAAAACTGTTTCTATGACAATTTCATATAGGTCACGGAATTAGTATGACAAAAGGTTACCAGCAACGCCCCCTTGTGAATTTCATTTAGGCGCTAAAATATCCTTTGCATTCTAGATATATGTTTGTAAAAACCTTAGATTCAAATTAGCCCTTTAAATTTGCTGAGACTTAATATCAGTTTACTTTTTCTCTCACAGAGGTCATCGCAAAAGGTGTGACATCAACCGACGAGGCGAGAGGGTGAAGTTCATGTGGTATTGTCTGTATGCCTGGGGAACTCCGCTCCTGATGACAGCAATAGTCACAACATTGGATAACATAGACCTTTCTAATTTGAATATTATCAAACCACCCTTCGACGACTGCTTAGTTTCTGGTATGTATACCTACTTGATTAATAATTTAGACATACATATAATATACGTTCGTATTAAGGCTTTTTCAGACCAGCGCGACTTGTCGCGCGACGCGACACGAACAATACAATTTCTAAGAAAACTTCACAGTATAACAATAACCGGTGTCGCGTCGCGCGACAAGTCGCGCTGGTCTGCACAAGCCTTAACGCGGTGCGAGAGGGATGCTAACCCCGTCAGCGGGCGAATGCCTGACCTCTCACACAGGTACCTCAAGAAGATATTAGTAGAGATCATGCGTTTCTAACGTGACGATATATCGTGGACGTCCACGGCAGGGAAGATAAATGTAACAAATACGTGCACGTTAAAAGTTATCGTGAATGAAAATTTAAAGCGTCTTCGTATATTTCCACCTGTTTAACTTTCCTCCACGTTGGAAATTATACAAACGCCCATCGTCTAACTTTAAGTTGTGTACTTCCCAATTGCTTACTTAGCACACAATTTATCTTTTTCTTCTTCTCTTTATAAGAACATATTCTAAGAAAAGACGCACACAGCGCGAAACTGCAAAAGATAGAACATTTTGAATTTTGTGGAATAGTTGTATTTTATAACAAACCGCTAACAAAGATAAAATCAATCTGCCTAGCCTTTTCCCAACTATGTTGGGGTCGGCTTCCAGTCTAACCGGATGCAGCTGAATACCAGTATTTTACATGGAGCGACTGCCTATCTGACCTCCACAACCCAGTAACTGGGTAATACTATCGATACCCCTTGGTAAGACTGGTGTCAGACTTTCGGGCTTCTGACGACTCGTAACGACTGTCAAAGATCCACGAATGACAGCCGGGACCAACGGCCTAAAGTGCTTTCCGAGGCACGGAGGATTCTCGGTATGTAAAGATGGTCACCCATCCAGTGACCAACCCCGGCAAGCGTAGCTTAACCTGATGGATCGACCAGTGCGGCTGTTGTTACTTAGCCACGAGCTCCTCCGCTAACAAAGATAGATATTACAACAAATAAACCTTTGAGACATCTCCAAACAAGCACTGGGCCCGCGTGGCGGATTATAGTCGCAGAGAGGAGGGCTGTGTCCCAGCAGTGGAATGTTAAAGGCTGAGTAAAAGCAATTAAAACTAGCACAGATGGCAACGTTTAGACATTAGAACTAGCACAGATGGCAACGTTTAGACAAAAACTTAATGATATATTTTCTTAATTTTCAGTAAAAAGTCTTGAATTATACTTCTTTACACCAATAGGGGTAATAATTTTCGTTAATATCATATTGTTCTTATTGACTGTCTACAACATATGGATGATCAAGCGCGCTGTTCATAGATGCCAAGATTCCGGAAGCAGCAAACAGGACACAAACAGGTAGACCTTCAAGATAACTGAATAGTCCACTCGCTATTGCATTATGCGCTTTCACTATTGACAATCATCTTTTGCCTAGCCTTCTCCCAACTATGTTGGGGTAGGCTTCCAGCCTAACTGGATGCAGCTGAGTACCAGTATTTTACATTGAGTGACTGCCTATCGGACCCTCACAAACCAGTTACTGGGTAAGACGACACCCCTTGGTAAAGCGAGAGGGAGTGTCAGACTTTTACTGACTAAAACCCACCCGTGTTCCTTCCGTTGCCCGTGTGCCGGGGCCGCGATATCCCTTTCAGACAAACCCGCAACCCCAGCAGACCCGCAACCCCAGCACGAGCCCCCCGAGCCACGAGCCCCCCTCACTTTCACTATTGACAAACTTCTCAGTAACTTGGTTGAAACTTGAAACTATCTAACTGTCACATTTTATGACGCGCAAGTGACGTTTAACCTAAGAGTGGTATACAAATACGAGGTTGACTATTTTATACAGGATTTGCATCCAATGCTTCTCTATACTCCATTTATTTACAACAGTTATTGTGTAATATTGTTGAAATGGTGGTTTATTCCCATTGAACTCACAAAATAATTTGAGCCTTTTTTTTTTTTTTGATGGTGGGAAATTATCAAATAACTTCACCCGCTCTGGGCGGAGCGGAAGGGTGTGTCAAACTTTCACTGACTAACACCCACCCGTGTTCCTTCCGTTGCCTGTGTGCCGGGGCCGCGATATCCCTGTCGGACAAACCCGCAACCCCAGCAGTTGAGCAACCAATTTGAGCCTGGTTGTTCAATGGTAAAAAACACTTATCTTATCTTATCTATGTTGTTCTATCTATTTCTTTATATGTTTATAAAAGGAAACCGTGTCTGACTGAGATTTATCAAAAGCACAGCCGAAACTACTGGGACTACGAACGTGAAATTTTGAACACGTTATAATGTAGAGGAGCAGTGAGGTGTTTTTGGAAATTCGACCTTTAAGGGGGTGAAACGGGGGGATTTTGCTTGTATGAAAAATCTTAGTCCTTGAGTTAATAAACTCGAAACATGGCATAAAAAAATTGCTAGGCTTGCATGAATGCACAAGCCGGTGTTCTAATCACGACACGTTGTGCACAATTTCTGAGTAGTAACCTAACAAAAAGTATCAGTTTGCATGAATTCACGATAGTATTTCAATCATTAGTATTATCCGGTGGATTTTCCAAAATTTCTTTCATGCAAACTTGTCTAGACACTTACGGGAATAGATTTTTATTTATAGATAGCATTTTTTTTATATCATGTTCTCAAAATAAACTAAAGGTGATTTAATGAAACCTAGTTCTTTTTGTTAGTTATAAACTATTTGTGTGCCAAATTCCATCCAAATCCTATTAGTGGGATAATAACAATGATTGTAATACTATCTTGAATTCATGCAAGCCCAGTACTTATTCTTTGGTTACTCTCAAAAATTGTGCACAACGTGTTGGGAACAGAGAATACCGTCTTGTATGACGATAACTTTTTTTTGCAACATCCGATTTTAATGAAACGCCTTTATTCCACTCCAAATGTGAAAACCTGTGAAAACTACATGAAAAATAAATAGATAGAAGATACATAGATTACTAAGGTGTTTTTTTTGTCATTGAACAATCAGACTCAAATAATTTAGTGAGACCAATGGGAATTAAAAATAAAATTACTAAATTAATCCCGTTCGTCCCACTAACAAAATTTGTGGGACGAACGGAAATGAATTTAATATTATTTATTAAATTTCCGTTCGTATGAACAGTGAGACGACGGCAATGGCACGATCGGCAATACACGACCGAGAGAAGGCCTGGGTCTCAGCAGTGGTAACATGCAGTGGGAACATTAAAGGCTGATGATTATGCTATGGTTAAAATTACTGCATTTAAAAAATATATTTTAAATGTAAATAGTGAATAGATTACATTGCTTTACATTTATCGTTAAATAACGGAACTTAGTTTAAGTTTATATCGAAATAACGAAAAGATTATAACCGTTCTTTTGTAATGCTATTAAATATAGTAGTTATCTAGAAAAAAGCAAGGTGTAGATACTAACAGATCGTTATATCATAATCCGGATTGTTCTGCCTATATTACTTTAAAGTTCGCTGTCAAATTGTCAGTTATCGAAATATTGAGTAGTTTGTCCATCAGCCCATTATTTAATTACGAGTAACTTAAAGTGCGTCATTACCTTGTTAAGTATTTATGTCTGTTTAGTATATTTTCCATAAGCCCCATGACATAGATATTTCATTCTGGTTGTGATTGAAGACTCACAGGCCACAAAACCGCCGTCCTGGTACTGTGCCAGGACGGCGGTTTTAGAAACAGCAGTACTTATTAAATTCGTGGCGCCGAAAGTGCCATGAGCGCATTACACGGCCTACACTCCAAGTCGTCAGTATGTATTTCCATACGTGTGTCATTTTGTGTAGCGCGAGTATAGTTGACACGCTTGCTTTGTATGGAAAGTGCTGACAATGCCGCCTCTAGCAGCGGCCGCCGAGGTGTATCCATGCTCTGGCTCCCACTTCCACTTTTGTGGTATTCACCCATTTATAGTTCTCCTTTTTTTTGTGTGCAGTAACCAAGTAGACCAAGACCAAGTATTTTTATCCACTATACAAATTTTACGGTACAACGCCTTAGATATAATATATCATAATTAATAAATAAATCTATTTTTAGATTCGCCACCTACATAAAGTTATCTGTGGTCATGGGAGTGAATTGGTGCCTGGAGCTCATTCCTGCTGATACGACATTACCGGTGTTCATCTTGACCACTACCTATAATCTACTCATCGGGGTTGCTATATTCTTCTTATTTGTGTTCAATAAGAGAATACTTGTCATGCTGTGTAATAGGTAAGTTTTATGTATTAAGTTTTCATTCGTTGGATACTCTGTATGCGATATTGGTTTGGTTCAGTCGGTTGTGGTGCAGGCCTGGACCAGTGCAGATTGAAAAGTTGATTTCAAGATGTAATAATACTCGCACACCCGACATCTGGAACAAAACTCATCACAAAAATTAGCTAACAAATTGTCCAAAACATAACACCTGCGGTTTCCACTCAAGATCACGTCTACCACAACGGTCATCGGTTCTACGGTTAATCTGGCCGACCCATTGCCACTTCAGCTTGCTTAATCTGTGATGTCCACAAGTTTGGTTCTCTGCCGGATCACCTCGTTCCGGATTCGATCTCTCAGAGAGATTACAAGCATAGCTCTAGAATAGAGCTGACTGGCGTGTAATTTGAGAGGCCTAGGTCCAGCAGTGGACTGCTGTAGGATCAGCCTACAGAGTATGATATCAACTGCTAAGATCGGTTGACTGAACTATCAGCCAATCAGATCGTGTTGGTGATTCTCGTTCCAGCAACCAGCACCCAAGTTGCATACCACACATTCAATCACAATCTGTATCATATTGAAGACTATTGCTAATCCATTGCTTCATTTGTTCGAAAAAATTATCTGCTCTACAACGTAAATAACGCAATGAATGTGGTTGAACTGTTGTAATGAAAGCCATTGGTACTGTTAGTGTGTTAAGCAATTACCCCCGGGTGTCCTTCCCCTGTGCAAGTTTAATAGCAATTGGTTATTTTTAGGTTTAACATAAATAATGATTTCACCAAAAGTTTGGTGGTATCTCAGGGTACCAGAAGTGGAACTACCAGAACAACGAGAGTCTCCAGTACTAAGAATCAAACTCATGAAATGGACCTTTTGTGAGATTGCCCTAGAGGATAAAGTATGCACAAATGCTTGTAAACGAAGTAACTATTAAAGAATGTATTTTAATACATTTAAAATACATTTTTAAATATAAGGACACAACCCGAAATATTGAGTTTTTGTGTTTTATGGCTCAATATCAACTGTTCTGCCACTTGGTTCTCACAGAGGGAGACACAATTACTAAGGATGGTATATGTAAAATTATTTATGTCTCGTCGTGGCAAAAAGGTTGCTATTGGATTGCTACCATTGCCAAGTCTGTCAAAATCAAAGTGATCTTAACGTCGCGGCAATAAGGTTGCCATTGGGTTGCTGCTTTCAGAGTAAAATCACTTTGAAAGGACTGTACAAGATCTCTGAAAACCCTATACTTGATCCGTACCTTTTCTCTACATAAACGTAACCCCTCAGGCTTATTTCAGAATTCTTGAGTGCAGGGATTGTAGAACATTGAGAGAGTGGTGGCCCAATTAATGGTAACGGATGCGATTTACGAGTTCTAGGTCGTAGGTTCGAACCCAAGCCAGCACTTTACTTTGTGTAATGTATTGTTTATTTTAGTTATTTTCATAGTCTTATGGGATTCTTCTCTGGGGAACCTCTACGGACATTAATACTATCTTTGTTCTATAGAAAAGGGATGTTCGAGCCATTTACAACCTAGGTCCAAGAGATTCCCTTCGATAGAAGTTCAGAAAATTAATATTCTGACTGTAGCCTCACAACATATTTTTGAAAACCTATTGTATGTACACATATTTTTTTTTAAATACCTATAGTTTAATCACCAGGAATAAACACCACCTTGTTTTACATCGCACACGTCTCCACTGAGTAGGTAACTCGTTCATGGGTCAAAACTTACCCATTAAACGATTTAAAAGCTGTATTAAAACCATACTTTGTAAAAAAAAGGTACTATAAAATTTAGATTTTAGATTATTTAGAAGTTAAAAAACTTTGGGATTGAGCTGCTCGCTCTGCTAAGCCTTGTGACAGCCATAAAACTTGACATTTTAATTATTCATCATAATAAACCAGTTTTATATACACATAGACATTGTTGAAAATTATATACAAAATGACACGATTACTTTGTAAAGTATTATATTATTTTAATTATTGTGAATGTGAGGACTATGTGGATATATTTTTTTCTCTTTCTTTTATGTTTTCTTTCTCAGTTAGTTTTAATGGTCTGACAGTTTGTTCATCGAGTTGAGCTCCTTAAGTTCTGAGTTGAGCTCTACGATTACTGACAAATGCTTGCACTGACTGGACAGGTCCACTCAAATCTGTGTGGTTCTTTCTTCAAAAGACCATTTCAGACACTAATCTACATGGTCCTCATATGGCTTGACCGACATTATGTCTGGACTTTAAAAGAGACTGCGACCTCAGAGTTTGTTGTAAAGCCAAAAATACGTGTCTAATATTTTTTTATTATCTGACTGACGGACTAATTAGATTTTTTTTTTTTTACCCAGGTGTCATCCCTATTAGAATATGTTGTTATAATCATAACACTTATACTGATTTTTTACTATTATGTACAACATTGTTTATTTATTAAACTAGCTACGCTCTGCAGTTTCACCAGGGTTGCAGACCAAGAGCTCAGCTAAATTAGTTTAGCTTATTTCGCATAGCTGAGGTATTTTTTTTATAATTTGTTAATAGTTTGCGGTGTGAACTAAGCTAAACTAACTTAGCTTAGCTCTTGGTCTGCAACCCGCTTAAGTCTCGATCCCGTAGGAATATCGGGGTAAAAAGTATCCTTTGTCCTAACCCAAATCATGGTCTACCCGTGTGGCAAGTTTCATCAGTTCAGCCGTTTTACCGTGAAACCGGAACTAAAAAATTCACTTCATTGATTGTGGGGGAAAATAATGGTCACATTACAAATCTACGCACGCACACAGTCCCACACGTAAGAGTCGTGCTCACGTAAGCTCGTGGCTAAGTAATAACTGCTGCACGGGACGATCCGTCAGGTTAAGCTATGCTTGCCAGGGTTGGTCTGTGGATGGGTGACCATCTTTACATACCGAGATTCCTCCGTGCCTCGGAAAGCACGTTAAACTGTTGGTCCCGGCTGTCATTCGTTGATCTTTGACAGTCGTTACGGGTTGTCAGAAGCCCGAAAGTCTGACAACCAGTCTTACCAAGCGGTATCGGATAACCCAGTTACTGGGTTGTGGAGGTCAGATAGGCAGTCGCTCCATGTAAAATACTGGTATTCAGCTGAATCCGGTTAGACTGGAAGCCGACCCTAATAAAGTTGGAAAAAGGCTAGGCAGATTGATTGATTAATTATTTTTAGGGTAAATAAATACCCATACTTATAAAAAATTACTGAAATCGAATCAGTAAACGATTCTGAATAAACTAATAATGTGCAATAATTCAGTTACACATTGTAGATTAATCAAAACAGCGAAATATTCGACCGTAGATGTATAATTAAAACTATCTATGTATTTGATAGCTATTATGACTTTGCCAGCTTTCAGGATGGCGGTAAGGAAAAAACAGTCCAAATCACCATTATTAGTAAAAATTAGTAGCCTTCAAGCTTCGAATAATAATGCACTTATTGATCGAAGCCTTCAAGCATAAAAGTACACATGTTAATTCCTTTTCAATAAATATTAACTTTACTGACATGTAATAAGGCTGATTTCAGAATGACTAGTGCTGTAACACTTAGAACTACTGAACTGACTCATACTCGTAATAGAGGAAACTGTTAGGTGCGTGTAGGCATTATAATATGTTGTTACTAGGGTTTTAATACTAAACCTTGTGGAGTTACATGGTTACGAGTACTTATCTTTTATTATATAAAACATTATATGCATTATTTAAAACATTTTATTTAAAATATACATTACAAGGGTAAATTTTATTATTATTTAACTATGAAACAATTTAAAAACTAACAGACTTAAAATAATAATAATAATAATATGTACAAGTATATAAGAAAGGGGTGGGGGGAGAACAATCATAGGGCATCAAAAAATTCGTCCGCATCGTTGTCAACAGGAAAAGTGCCCAAAAGGCTGGCAGCATTGCCACGTTGTATGGCAATGCTGATTCTCTGGCCGAAGAATAGGCCAGCCTTCTGGTCACATGAAGAGTCGACCAACCGCTTTGCGATGTCTTCAAAGACTAAGTGGGCACTCGGACCCCATGGCCCTAGTGTTTCAACCCCAAACGGCTCAAACATATAAGTCCCAATAAGATTGGAGTATTTGCGCCGTTTGAGGTTTTCCGCACCTGCAGCAGCAGCCCCAGCACAGCCCACCGTGCTAGGAAGATGGGATGGCGCAAGGGTGTCGACACACGTTGCATCCCACACCAATGGCCTACCTACCTTCCAAGGCATTATGGTCATTCCGTCTGGTCTCTTCCCATCGTCGCGTGCCAAGCCGTTGGGTTCTAGAACAGCTGGCACCCCGGCGGTGACCAGAGCACGACGGATGATGTCATTAATGCTGGCGTGCCGTGCTCTCCGGCCTGCGCTTTTACTGCAGGATAGACCATGGTGTCCGAGACAGTCGACTGCTTCACCGCATTGACAGCGATGCGGAGCCACACAAGGAGCGCCCAGACGCAGACAGGTAGCGAGCCGGAAAGTGGTGTCACCCAGCATATTACCTATGTTGGGTGACGGTAGCGCCTGAAGCCAAAGGCCCGACTCCCACTCACCCACAGCCAGCAGGCAGGCACGCTCATCAGTATTGGTGGACGTATTAATAAGATTGTTCCGTACCAACCTGCAGAGCGGCTCATCCTACTGCCTCTGGGAGGACAGGTTCACGGGCCGATCTGTATTCGGGCAAGCCGTTTTCCAGGCGTTCTCCGCATCAGTCAAGCACGGCACTTCAGAGTCGACCAGGCAGGGGGTAAAATTTTCCCGGTCAACTTTTCAGTGCTGTGGACAGAGGACAGGAACGCGGGTAAGCTAATACTTGTAATTTTGCGGAAATTTTCTTTAAATTTTCTTACAAGGGTTGAGTGGGTACTGTTTCAAAATTACCCTAGGCTGATAGAAAGTTAAAATATTAGTGTTAACATCGAATTCCCCATATTCCATAACATACAATTCGGTGTTAATTTTTTGTCCTTTTACCAAATAATTAGCTTGACCTACCTTACTCACCCACACCTATTCTACACCACCCACCACCACCCCACTGTAATTAAAAAAGAACTGTACCTAATTTATACCAAATCATAAAACCGGACAAGAGCGAGTCAAGCTCGCACATATAGCGTTCCATACCAAACTACACTGAGCAGTCTATAGGCCTGCTGGGGTTGCGGGTTTGTCCGAAAGGGATATCGCGGCCACAGCACACAGGCAACGGAAGGAACACGGGTGGGTTTTAGTCAGTAAAAGTCTGACACACCCTCCCGCTCCGCCCAGAGCGGGAGAAGTTATTTGATAATTTGCCACAATCAAAAAAAAAAAAAAAAATGCTGTCTACAGAACACGGCGTCGCGACGCCAGTCTGTCTTAGGTGACTACCTGTGGCTTTTTCTGGTTTTCTGGCTACAATGCATATAGACATTATAATAACATTTTTATTTTTGATCTAAACTGGTAAGCCTAATATGGATCAAGTCTATTGCGATATGTGTGAGAGCTGAGCAGCATTAAAAAAAAACAGATCAAATGGTGCCAGAATAGGCAGATCAGATAAAAATGGGCATCCTGGCTTCTCGTCATACTGACAAAGATTTTAAGGGATTTTGAAAATAAACGGGGAAATTAATGTTAGGCCTGACTTTACTGGACAAGTAGAAACGGTTCTTGCCGATTTTGCCCGATTTGTTAATTATCCGACGAAATTAAGTTATGTTACTCAGCCACTGGCTCAGCACTGGGTTCATTTGTCAACGTCAAATGTTAGTCTCATTCCTGCGATATGTCAGATAAAATGGTGTATAATTATGGGACAGTTAAGTGTGTTGCTGTTTGTACATAGAGGATAGTGATTCAGTGTGTTAATGTTGATTATTAATTATTTTATTATTGACTCTGTAACGTTAAGTATTGGTTATGTTCATGTAATATGATAATTAAAGCAAAAACAAAAAGTAATCATTTTAGAGCTAGAATACCTAGCCATATTTTATTTGTTTGTCGTTATCAAGAGCCAGTCCTTCACATCTCGTTTTGCCAGTTACTTACATGTATAACTTTATAATAATTATTTGATGTCACTTTATCGGTAAATTGATACTGATTAAATTTTTAATACAATAAATACAAGAAAAGAGTAAACTTATTTGGTTTAGTTAAACACTCTGAAATTTTAATGGTTGTTTTCCCGTGGCAAAACGATTTGCCCTAAGTAGTACTATTGAATCATAGAGTTAAACTTAAAAAAATTGAATGTTAAAGTTTTCAACTAAATTAAAAAAAATGCTTAGACTCGAAAGCGTGAGCAACATTAGTAGTCTTATAGAAATAACGTAGGTAGCTACGTTATCAAACGAACCGCCATGCGCGGCTGTGCGGTGCCGACAAAGCTGACAGCAATTCGTAAATGTGCAGACCAAAATAATCTGTCGCGCGTAGTAATACGGCATAATCTAGTCTGCTAGTCCGCACGCACACAGCGGCGCGGCGGCAAGCATCTTCAAAGTTTTTCAAACGTTAGTTATACCTACTCTATCTTGGCTCTACTGTTTGGTAAATTAAGATGTCCTATCTAAGAGAGCCTGGAGCCTGTTAAGGCTTGTGCAGACCAGCGCGACTTGTCGCGCGACGCGACACGAACAATACAATTTCTAAGAAAACTTCACAGTATAACAATAACCGGTGTCGCGTCGCGCGACAAGTCGCACTGGTCTGCACAAGCCTTTACTCAGGATCCTCAAACTCAAACTCAAAGCATTTATTTCAATTAAACCATTTACAGGCACTTTTGAATTGTCAAGGAATCGGTCAGTCAGAAATATGAAGCTGTTGCCCATTCCAAAGCGTAGTAGGTAGGTACCTATGGAGAAGAACGGGCAAGAAACCCCACGGACACTCTTTTAAATAAATTGTTACAAAGTATTTGTTACATCATTCATGTTGAAATTAAACATGTGAGAACAATGTAGAAAGACGTGCACGTTAGAAGCGTCAATAAAAATATAAAACAAAGAACAATTCAAAAATTTACCTCCTACCTCAGAGACACCTTTCTTTATTTATGACTAGCGACCCGCTCCTGCTACGCATGGTTTTACGACTTGACAAACCATCGAAATTTCTTAATTATATGCATGGTCTAATAAAACAAGGTCTGGCATTCCGGGTCGAACACATGCTTACGTCACTATCCAGTTGCCACTTTATTGCAACAAAACACGATTAAGGAAAGATTTTCAGAAACCAAAGCTTTTAAAGCTTCGTGCAGACTAGCGCGACGCGACAGCGCGACGCGACACCGGTTATTGTTATACTGTGAAGTTTTCTTAGAAATTGTATTGTTCATGTCGCGTCGCGCGACAAGTCGCGCTGGTCTGCACAGGCCTTAAAGCGACTTTTAATTTTATATTATGTATCTAAAGATTGTGCATTTTAGTGCCTGTAATATGATGTTGAGATAAATAAAGATTTATGTTGTGATTATGATATGATTCCTAAACTACTATTTTTTACTTTTCTTAAAACTATTACTATTCCGAATCCCGGAACGAGTAAAAGCTCAAACAGGCGCGACGCGACTCTAATAATTTCTAAGAGAACTTCACGGTAGAACAATTACATGGAGCCCTAATTAGGTAGTTATTGTGGTAGGGAAGGTTACAACAAGTCATAACTGCATCCTACGTTTATGAACTTACTTACATTAAGCTCCTTGTGTTCTCGAGTTGAGCTCCACGATTACTGACAAATGCTTGCACTGACTGCAGGACAGGTCCACTCAAATCTGTGTGGTTCTTTTCTCAAAAAACCATTTCAGACACTAATCTACATGGTCCTCATATGGCTTGACCAAGATTATGTCTGGACTTTAAAAGAGACTGTGACCTCTGAGTTTGTTTCGGCCTTTCTTCTCAGAGTAGTCGGATAGGAAACGCCGAACTCATCTAGCTTTAAATATTTCATAATAATTTATTAGCTATTATGACGTGTAAAAGTGATCCCAATATCCTATTTACAGAATAAACAATTTCATTTGATTTCACTAACAAAGTGTTTAGCACAACGACCCCGACACTAGACGACGATTGACGATTTCAATTATTATAAAGTCGTTTTTCACTGTTCGGCACTTAAAACTAACGTATTAAGTAGCGTCGACTAAGTATGTTGTTCGCATTTTAAGTATTACTTAAATTAATTAAAACGTAATTTAAAGTAGGGTAGCAGTCGTTTGAAAGTTTTATTTGAGAACATAACTTTTGCTTAATTTTCATGTTTGCGGGGACAACATGGCCAAAAAATCGCATAAAACAGAGATATTTGGAAGGAAAAAGCGCAGTGGAAGCGAGCTGGGCCCTTATCCTGATGAAATGATAACAAGGGCAATTAACATTATATAACTAATTTATTTAATAGGAATATAATCGAATAATGCTAGCACACTTGATAGATAGAATGAAGTCGGTAAAAAAGAGAGCGCTCCAAACAATCTTGACAACTGACACGACTATGTGTCAGGCTGCTTAACCAATTGGTGCAGGGCCCATTCTTTCAACAGGGAGGCCTTTGTCCAACAGTGAGACGCAAATATAGGCTAATAAATAAAAACATATCGAAGAGCCCATTGGTTTTTGTTTGGTACATACGAGTAGGTACATATTAGCTTGAAGGTACACAGCTGTTTCCATTGGACATAATTTCCCTTAGTTTTACTTAAATCATAGTTTAAATTTATATAAAATAAGAGGTCATCGCCATTGCTCGGGCAGTTTTCTCGAAACGTAATAAATATTATACATAGCGCCTTCAACTAATGTAACAGCAAGTAATCACGTTTATGTGAGTCATTGCAGTCGTTAACCTACAGGCGTTCGTTTTTTGCAACCAATTAAATTATGAGGAAGTATAGAATCTACAGTAGCATTCAGAAAGTCTATGATTATCTCAAATCAGTTAGGTTTGGTAATCAAATCTATGTTAAACCGTGAAAACGAACAAGATATAAATACAATCGAATTTTGTACTGGTTGAAAAAACCCGTATTTACAAACTATAATCGAAATAACTTTGATAAAAATATGGAAGACTTAAAAAAAATTGGCATGCACGGGTCGTACGTTTGGTAGGTGAAAGATTATAAAAAAAATGCTTTCATGATAACCAAATAACTACCTGACAAATTATACGAGACGAGCTTACAGATGATGTTGCTCAGGAGTCACCAAATGATGGACCGCGGTCCGAGTCCGGACCGCCGACCAATTTTGTGCGAACTTTAAGTAAACAGGTTAATTTATAACAAAAACCTAATCATACATTTTTGAGTAATTGAATTAAGCCCACAACTTTGTATGTTCTGCCGTTGACACAACAACGGACGATGCGAGACGGAAGCTGCAAATGTTTTCGGGAGTAATAGAGCTAGAAGTACTATACAGATCGAAATGATCAATGTCCAAAAAACACAAAAATACGCAAGGTCCTTGAACATCTTTTAATCTTGGTTGCTAGTAGGTAACGTCTTCCAAACGGATCGCGAGTCATTTATGTTTTTTTATTGATCCTAAATAAAATTAATTGGTGTTCCCTGGTATAGCTCATATTATCTGTTTGTACTTCCCTCGGACATGTTAAATGTCAAAGACAAAAACATTTTATAATATTTCGAAAAGTAGCGATATATTGTATTCGTCTAGTTAGCTCTGAGGGTATAAGATTACTTGGATATGATTGGAGTTTAAATTCCCAGAAACAGTCTTCCTTTTGACATTCAGTATTGAATGGCGACTTTGGGCAATAAATACGTCAAGCCAACCCGTGCTGTTTTTGAAGGTTTGCGTACTTGACGGGTCCCCATATCCACGGCGTCCCCACCTTCCGCCTGACGCAGGTCCTCACTGGACACGGTTGTTTCGGGAGGTTCCTGTTCCAGATAAGGCGAGAGGTAACGCCCGGGTGTCAGCATTGTGTGGATCGCCCGGAGGACACGGTGGAGGTCTGCCCGGCTCGGGCGGAGCATCGTCGTGTCCTCATGGAGGCGATCGGTGGCGGTGATCTCCCGCGTCCGGCCCCGGTCCAGGCCATGGTACGGACATTTACTATTCTTTCGTTTTACCAAATTATAAAATAAATTTTGGAGATTTATCATGGATAATTTCACCGTAATCCAAGGTACCAAAATAATATACCAGCTGGCTCGAGAAAATAATGATTTCATTGATCATTTCATAATGAGTGAAGGTCATCTTCATTTACATATTTGTATATTTTCATTAACAAACAAAATTACAGAATTTGGGGTACGGAGAATCCAAGAGGAGTCCACCAGCATGAATTACACCCCATCAAGTGTACAGTCTGGTGCGCAGGAACACCACAAAGGATTATAGGGCCCTACTTTTTTGAAGATGACGTCGGCAATGCTGTAACTGTAGATGGCTTTAGATATCGGATATTGACTGACTTTTTCTGGTCAGTTCTTATCGACAGTCCAAAGATGTGGTTCTAACAAGATGGAGCCACAGCGCAAACGGCTCGAGCCACAATGACGGTCTTAAGGCAGACTTTTGGCGAGCGTTTAATCTAGAGGTTATCAACATTTCTCTGGCCCTCACGTTACCCGGATTTAACAGCGCCAGATTATTTTCTCTGGGGTTATTTAAAAAACAAGGTTGACATTAATAAACCCACGACAATCGAGCAGCTAAAGGCGAACATCCGAGTTGAAATATGGTTGCTAATTCCTCATGTTGTGATTAAAGTAATGAGAAGTGCTCTTGAAAGAGCCCGTCTTTGTGAGGCTGAAAATGGTGGTAATTTACGTGCCGTAATATTTAAAACCTAACTCGAAAATATCTCCATGAGTTGTATTGCATAATCTGATAAAAATTAACATTTGCAAACAAAAATAAACACAGTCATGTGTAGTTGCGACCCCTTCGTGACTTATGCGCCAAAACAAACGTAGTTTAAGGCGAAGTTTTATAAATATGTGGCTGTTATTGTAGTATATTGTTGTGACTTACGACTTCCACGCGAACGAAGTCACGGGCAGAAGCTAGTAATTAAATATACCTAAACTTAGAACTTTAATAATAATGTGATAAGAATTCATCTTATCACATTATTATTAAAGTTCTAAGTTATCTGGATAATGAACTATTGCATTATATTATTAAGTAACTAGTGTAATGAACAGTTATAATTTATTATGACATGGTAATATTTATGTCGTTTACAGTTCGGTGTAATAACAAGGTACTGCACCAATTCTAATCTACTTCAGGCGAAAACGTCAAGGTAGCCCGCGATATAAAAATTTTGTTACGTTTTTTGCAATTTGCAGGTCAGTATCATCATGCATGTTTTAAGTTGATTTAAATATGATTCGCGGCTGTATCAAATGTATATTTATAGAATTGTTATCATAAAAATGATCAATACAACTTTCCAAGTTCATATAATTCCATTGAATGACTATTTCATGAAATCATGACATTTGCCCATTGTGCTTACATATGGAGTTGTATTCCTGATTGTAATGATAAACCATATTTGTTACGGTCGCGAATCATATTTTAATCAACATAAAACCTGACACTGACCTGCAAAATGCAAAAAACTAAAGAAAATTTGAATTTCGCGGATTACATTAGCGCTTGCCCCTTAATGATAATCGCGGAAGCATTACGTGGCGTTTGCAGGACAGATTTCTGCCACGCTCTAGTTAGGACTAATCCGACAAATGTTTGCGCGGTAGTACTGCGCGGCACATCCGAGACACGCCGCGCACTTCAGTTGGCAATATAGCTCGGGGAAGTTACGCCGAATTTTAGACTAACTTTGCATTAATTTAAAACAGCGAATTTTTTCATTTAACGTGTACCGCGCAAACTGTACCTACCGCGAAATGTTCACTCCTGCGTGTACGTTTTTTTTAAGAAAACATCTAATTTCAATTTTACGTGGTAGAAAAAAATATTAACAGATATAAACGTATGGAGTGTTTGTCGAAGAGATTAGGTATCACAAGTAGGTCAAAAAATTTAACATTTTCGTCCACGGAAATTTCCATAAAAATATTTTTTTTTAACTGTACCTACCTACTTCAAGCAAAAATATTAACAGCAGTTTGTTTGCATTAAATTACTTAATTAAATATTTTAATACGCTATTCAACAAAATTAAACATATTGTACTAGCGCAAGATATTAATAAACGTTTTTTTGCCTTAACGGTTCAGGTAAAATGTAACAGAGTTAAATTTAGTTTAACTTTTATTTACAGGCTCTATCCGACTTAATTACAAGAAAATTAAACACATTAAAGCAAAATGTTATATATACATACCCATTAAAAAAAAAAAGTCATCCCCTAAGGGGAATTAAATAGAGGATGAACTTCTGTTTGGAAGTTTGTCATTTTTGCCGATGGGACATCATGAAAGACGGCTTGCAATTCAAGAGAACTATTGGGTCCTAAATAAGCCAAGAAAAAAATGAATGCTACAGCTGAAAAACATTACTACCAATAGCGTAACAGAACATCACGCCTTGTTAGACAGGTGTAGTAGGTACACCCACATTTCACCAGTAATTTTTACATAAGTCCCATGTAGTAGGGGGCGAGACGATTGCCATCAACCGGGAACAAATTCAGACTCCGGGCTGCTACTGAGAAATTCCTAATGGCAAACCCAATAACAATTTGCCCAACCTGGAAATGGAACCCAGGACCTCATGCTCACTAGCGCTTGCGACCACTAGGCCAACGAGGCAGACAACTACTACAAATAGATGGTCTATATTTTTGATAAAACATGTTAATATTATATGAGTAGCAGTCATTGGGAAAACCACTTTTAGCAGACCCACACACTGTTCATGACTCTCATGAATCGCCCTGTGTGAGTCTAAGGACATCTCACGAACTGTTCTACTAACACCATTCATCATCGTCTTTAAACATTGGGTTTATCTGTTTATCATATTCCTCAAAAGTCATTGATAACGAAGTGACAAAGACATGGCCGTGTCCACAGATTGGCTCAGTCAAGGCGCCAAGTAAAACAAAAAACTATCGAAATTTGCTGGAATAACACATCTTGAATACTTTGTGGGCAATTTCTTTATTGGCATCGACCAGTTTCCCGTGCTGATGAAGAAAACTGGATGCTAAATCAATAATTCGTATTTGGAAGCACAATTTACCAAGTTTTGATCATATATATGGCTTTAAAATAATCGCTGCTGATTACGGTTGACTCCTAGTTGACTGTTTCGAATGCCACTGTGTTCATAATTGTTTTACCTGACATCACGGTAATATTGGTAATTGCAATAATGGTGCTATTTTACATGAAGATACTGCAAGACATTCTTTTGACACCATCCTAATCAATTCGCGCACTTGAGGGAAACGTGAGCCTTATACATATAGGTGACGGATTAAATCTAATTTAAAGTCAACGGCAAATGAACATTAGGTCAAACATAATTATTATAACATGTAGATTTTTATAGATCGTCTGAGAAAATCTAGTGGCACTGGGTGATGAACTTACATGGTTGAGAATTTGAGATAAACTAGTATCGAAATCATGCGAGAGGCAAAGCCATTATTTATAATATTTTCCTGCTTCTCTTAAAAAATAACCAAACAATCAAACCCCAACTCACAGTGATTATTCGTAAACAAATTAACGGTCAATACTAGGTAATAATTTTTAATAATGATTATTTATTTATTTTCACTTCAAGACACAAAAATCAGTGTACTAGGACTTCCTGTATCACAAGAGCCAGGATCTAGACCAATCGGGAAGGCTTTGTGTAATTCCTCTCATAATATGTTCAAGCATAATGACGTATCTAATCACGTCGGCAAACACTGTGACGTCAACTGTCACATAAATACGAGATCAAAGTATGTAGATCAAAGATCACGGTCGTGAAACAATAAACGGACGACGAATGAAAAATGTGTAAATATGGATGGAGGAAATATACGTTATCAAAAAAAATAAAGAAAAAAATGATTCGCTTTGATGATTGATTTTCGTATGAGCATCTCTCATAGATAAAATAAATTCCAATCATTAGATTGTTATATCATTATATTCGTCATATTTTATAGTTTATCAATTTATAAGTTTAAGGAGACAGGAACTTGCGTGGAGTCAGAAAATGGTCAAAATAAGGTTAAGTTTTTTTATTATAACGCCATCTGTGAGAAACCATAGGTACTCATTGGTGGTATGCCTTTGTGAGGTTAGTGAAATATTTAATATTTTGTTGGTCTGAGATCAGACTCCGCATTTTTTTTTTAATATTTCTGTTTGTGTAACAAAAATATAAAGCACCTATTTCAATATATAGATATTGAAATATGTAAGTGCTTAACATTTTTTTATTAAACACAGTGTTCTTATTCTTTATTGTACACATAAATACTTACATATAAAATTATATTATTATCAATCCCGTATTTTGGTTTAAATCCTCAATACCCATAATATTATTCATATTTACATACTTGTTGGTATTGAATTGGGATGACCTAAAATAAATAAAACAACGTATTTATTGCCAAACAAATTCCTATAATGTAGCTCGTACATACTTAAATAAAATGATAAAAAAAATAACTGTCTTCGAGAGACACCAAAACATTGTCCAAAAATGATGCTGGTGCTAGCCGGTTATATTGATTCCTTGCCCAGCCAAGATACCTACCGCCATGACATGACAGTAACAACCGGTGTTGGTTGTAGAGAAGTGCTGGCGGCGGTGTTGATGATCCATGTTCAATGGATGTAACAACATTCTCTTGTAAGTCCCTTGATGAGTCATGAATCTGGCGTCGATTCGCTCGTACCCAAAGCCATGACATGCATAAATTGTTGACATATCCTGAAAATATAATTAAAATACATTTTATTACAAATGTCATGACATAACTGGTAAAATATGCTGCACAATAGGTTCACCACACCCAAATCCTTCGGGAATCGCTGGCGTGATGTTATGTTTATGTTGAGTTTTTACATGAAGAAAACTCCTTCCATCTTTCGTGATCGTCGTTTCCATCGCTCGTCTATCCAGTTTTGAGGGATCTGTGCCATTTTCTTTCAGACTTTACATACTTATTATAAAAACGTAGTCGGGTAATAAATAATTTACCTGATAATTATTATCATTGGAAATAACCCCAGGGTACTAAAGAGCTGCCCACTGCAACAGTATAAAAACGTCGGCCTCTTGGATTTCTGAGCCTGACTGAGATATCACATCCACGGCAGACCTAACAATCTCTTATTGTCAGCAGTTTCGGTATTTAATTAATTATAACAGTCGTGACAAGCATATCGATCTAATGGGAGCTGGAACAATAGAAAATGTCATTGTATTTTCAAATTATAATACAATTGGTCAATAATATATTGCCTTCACTGCATGGTTTACGCATGGTTTACGTGACTGCTGCCGTAGTAGGCGTACCTGATTTGCTAAACATCGAGCGAATCTCACTTGCAAGGGTTAACACAGCCTTGACACGATATGTCTGCGAATCCGCTGCACAGCGATGGCACAATTGATGACCCTCATCATAATATCTATATCGAAAAGTAAAACAGAATCCTATAAGGACTGATTTATGATGTCAGTCCGTGTGGTAGGTCCTTAAAAGAAAATATCAATATTACAAAATAATCACACAGTTAGCAAGGAATGCTTTTCTGCAACTTAAACTGCAATCTTAATGCAATACAAGCAAAGCAAGCAGAAAATAAAAATTATATGTCATTAACATGTCAAAGAAATAATAAATACTTACCTTCTTTTTAAGAAGTGGGTATTCAAAATAAAAACACTAGATTAATATTGTCGTACCTATTTTATACGCAATTACAATATAACAATTACATACAGTCCTTTGATATAAAATAAGCGGGTTATAGTTATTATTCACCCTCTTTAAAGGTAATTACGGGATTAAATGGAACTTCCAAAACCTTTTTAGTACTTCCCGTTAAAAATGGCGAGGCGGAAGCTACAATTGAGCAATGTTTTTTTGAGAATTATTTTGCGCAACATATTTTGAATTTATAAATCCATAATTAATTATATCTTAATTTTTAAATCTTACTGTAAAACCTTAAATCATGAACATTTATCGATTCAGAACACGACCAAAGGGCAGAAACTGGACATGCAAACTAATGCATTTAAAACAATTATTGTATATTTATAATACGTGCATCTTTATTCGAAAAGTTCTCGACAAAAATTCAAACCGGTTTAACATTTACCAAAATAAAACAGATTAGCCAACGTAGTTCCCGTGGCGCTAGTTTCTTAGTTTTACCCTTGGGTTAGAACACATTTTGGTAAAAGAATGCTGACGTTTGAAGGGGCACAACTTTATAATAAAATACCCTCACACATAAAAAATGTAAACTCATTTAATGTATTCAAAACTCAATTAGCCCAATTTGTAATTGCGAACAATAAGTCTCCTCTAACATGAATACATTGAATGTGTACTAACGACGAATTGTAATTATTGTTTAAGTTAATCTGTTGTTCTCAAGTAAGCGAATTTTTATTCTTTATTGAGAATAAATTCTTTAAATCATTGCCTCCTACCGCTGCGCCCGCGTAGCCGTCAACCATCATTATTTTGTTCCGCGTAATTTTAAATTTGTGATATCTTTTAAACTATTCATTTAAATGATATGATGTCAAAGCATATTTTAATCTAAATTGAATGCCCAATTTAAATAACATATTTTATTAGATAAGGATTAATATAATACTGGTCAAAATAGCTTCGGAAACAACAATGAAATTGTTATCAAATTCTGAAAAATAAAAATGGTTACTGTAGGTCATCCTTAGAAGATAGAGATATGCCATCGTGGACTTTTTATTAAGATAAACCATTCTGTCAAACATAATTTTATATGTATCTTTTACGGTTTACGTGGCGCACGCGCATGATTTTTCCGACATCTTCAACAATAATCGTCATATTCCAGCCAATTTACAGAAAACCTAAATTAATTATATACCTTCCGCATAAATCACTCCTTTGGTAAAAACCGTTTGAAAATCCGTTCGGTAGTTTTTGAGTTTATAACGTCCAGACAGATAGACAGACGCAGCGGGGGACTTTAAAAGGATAGAAGGACTCTTAAATCGGTTTGGTCATATCCTAACTAATATTGTATGTTTGGATGTTTGTTACTTAAACACGCAAAAACGGCAAAACAGATTTGGATTAAATTCGGCACACAGATAGTTTATAAACAGGATTAACATATAGGATACTTTTTATTCCGGTAGTATGTTCCCATGGGATAAATTTCCGACCTCGAAGACCGGCGAAAGCTAGTTGGTCTATAAAGAAAGAAAATATGTTTATTGGCATAAAGCATCTTAGAACACACACATCATCATCTTCATCTCTTTTACATCTTCTCAATACTTCATCACAACCGTGAGGAGATCCACTGAAATCAAGTTTTCAGTTATTTACGGGAGTTTGAGTTTCTAAGGATGCTAAAAATATTCGGACAAAGTTGCGAACTCATGGTTCCTCTACCATTACCTGTCAGGTGTCACATAAATTTTTATTCCCTTGCCATTAATGTGGAGCCAATTAGTCCTTTTTTTTTTTTTTGGGTGGGAAATCATCAAATGACTCCTCCCGCTCTGGGCGGAGCGAGAGGGAGTGTCAGACTTTTACTGACTAAAACCCACCCGTGTTCCTTCCGTTGCCTGTGTGCCGGGGCCGCGATATCCCTTTCGGACCAACTCGCAACCCTGGTAGGCATTGGCCCTTACGGACCCCGTCAGTTGGTGCTGACATCTCTTTGAGGCGCGCGTGGAACACAACGCGCCGTCGACCCGGGCCTGGTCCTAATCGGACGGCGAGCTACCCATTGCCCACCGTCCGCAAGCCCGCGCCTACGGTGGCCGGAAGTCGGCTCGCGACTCCCGACGCCCGGGGCGTCTCCTGCGGCGACTAGGGGCGCGAGGGCGCGCATCTTGCATTTCCCTCGCGCGCTCCGCCTCCTCCTTCGCGAGCATTACTGCTTCGCAGAAGGAAGTGACGGCTTCCCATGCACTCTCGCTCCGGACCATGGCCTGAACCAGGGCCGGACGCGAGAGATCGCCGCTGCCGATCGCCTCCGTGAGGACACGGCGGTGCCCCGCCCAAGCCGGGCAGACCTCCACCGTATGCTCCACCGTGTCCTCCGGGCGATCCACACAATGGTAACACCCGGGCGTTTCCTCCCGCTTTATCCTGAACAGGAACCTCCCGAAACAACCGTGTCCGGTGAGGACCTGCGTCAGGCGGAAGGTGAGGACGCCGTGGCGCCTCTCTAGCCACTCCTCAAAGAGGGGCCTTACCGCCGCAATTGTGGCGTGCCCAGCGCTGGGTTGCGACAATCGCACTCTCCATGCCGCCATGAGATCCCGCCGGAGCTCTGTCCGCTGTACCGTGATTTCTCGCGGCAGCGGAGTTACGCCCCGGCGTTTCGCCTCCTCGCGCAACTCCCACATGTGCGCGAGGACTTTTGCCTCCAGATCCCATGGCGGAAGTCCGGCAAGGAGGCTCGCCGCCTCACGGGAGACCGTGCGGTATCCTCTGACCAGCCTAATGGCCATGACCCTTTGGGACGCGTTCAATCGCTGGGCTGGTCGCAGCCTTAATGAACGCGCCCACACCGGTGCCCCGTAAAGGGCCATGGACCGAACGATCCCCGCGTAGAGCCTCCGGCAGGAGGCGTTTGGACCCCCTAGATTGGGCAGAAGCCGCTTCAAAGCAGCCCCAGCCCTCTGCAGTTTGGGAGCCAAACGTCGGAAGTGCTCGACGAAGTTCCACCGGCTGTCGAGGACGAGTCCCAGGTACTTCATCGTCGACTCGACACCGATGTGAACCCCTCCCGCCGTCATCTGGGAACCCGACAGTGGCGCGTTCCGAGGACCATAGAAACACATGGCCTCGGACTTGTGCAAGGCCACCTCGAGTCCCAGTTGCCGGATCCTATCGACGATTGTCGCAACCCAACGTGTCGCTAGTTCGGCCGCCGCCTCATGCGACCTCCCCTGCACCAGGACCAGCGTGTCGTCAGCGTAGCAGACTACGCTGACGCCGCTAGGGAGGTCGGCGCGCAGCACCCAGTCGTAGCCGATGTCCCACAGATGCGGCCCCAGGACCGATCCCTGCGGGACACCGCACGACATCTCTCGCCGGTTCCACTCTCCGTGGTGACCGGGGTAGATGACGGCCCTGTCCGTCAAATAGGCCTCGACCACTCGACAGAGGTAGGTCGGCATCCGGTGATACCGGAGTGCCTCCCTAATGCAACTCCAGGGCAGGGTATTGAACGCATTGGCGATGTCAAGAGACACCGCCAAGACCACCCCACCCCGGGCAACAGCATCCCCCGTCGTGAGGGCTCGAACGCGCATGATGGCATCCACCGTAGAGCGCCCCTTGCGGAAACCAAACTGGCTGTCCGCCAAATCCGGCCCCACTCGCACCAGCTGCCCGACAAGGCGGTCTGCAATTACTCTTTCAAAGAGCTTGCCCACCTCGTCGAGCAGCACGATGGGCCGGTAAGCGGACGGAGAGTCCGCCGGGCGCCCCGGCTTCTTGATGAGGACCAGTTTCCCCGTCTTCCAACGAAGTGGGAACTGGCCCCTCTCCAAGCATGCGCTAAAGAGCCCTCGAAGTCGAGGCCCGAGAGCCTCTAAGGCCAGAACCCAGGCTTTTCCAGGTAAGCCGTCGGGTCCTGGGGCGGTATTTTTGGCATTCAGCCTACGTACCGCCACTCTCAAATCTACCCCGGTCACCTCCGGAGATTCGTCGTCGTCGTCGTCACCTGTGTGGTCCGCATCGGGCACCGCAGGAGGCGGAGCCATGGGCGGGGGAGTATGTTCCCCTCGCGAAGGGAACAGAGCGCTCACCACGTCCTCCACGAGCTGGGGCCGGAGACTCTGCGTCAGCGGGGGAGCCCATGGGCGGAGTTGATCTCTCACCCATTTGAGCCAATTAGTCCTAATTTTGGGTTCAGTTAGTGTTCGGGTCTGCACTTAGTCTGTCGGTTTCTCAGTGTCTCCGTCGCATTGTCGCTTGTAGAAGTGCCTTATGTTTTGATGATTTTTTTTTCAATGAATTCCGTTTTTAATTAATAAAGCTGATAACTTTGTTGTTTCTCGTGCGTTAAGGTCGTGTCTTACCTTTGTTAGTAAATATTTTTTATATTGCCCATCAGTGGCCGTAGTAGTGACTAAAATTTGAATTTTTGTTACAATTAATTTAGAAATAGAAAAACGTTCGTTACACAGAAAATAATAAAAATCTTAGTAAAATTTATCGGATTACAAATAATTATTTAATTTAGTTTATCAAAGAAGTAATGACAATGGTTGGTCTTTAAAGTCTGCAGTTAATTTAGTAGAAATAAGTTCCTCATGAAGTGTTTTATTTTAGAAGAAATATTTTTAAACGCTTTACTTCAATATTATCGATAATCGGGAATACCCGATTGATATCATAATGAGTTCGAAGATAGACTAATTGCGTTACCGTAGGTATATAATGCAGAAATGTTGGCGTAGTTCGTCAGCAAAGGTGTTCCAGGATTTCACGTCTACGTAATCATCATTTTCTTACAGCTCACCAAGTTAGATATTAATAGTTCAAGTTGATGCATGTCAAAAGTGGATTAGATGATGTTCGAATTCACACGTATTCATCGATATATTTTCGGCAATCGTTTTCCTGCCCACCTTGTATAAAAGTGACCTTCTTAAGGTGCTTACTTTAAAGAAGATATTTTTTAACTCAAAGACAGAGTCGTTTTGTGATTTTTGATCTAATTTTTTTTTCCATATTGTCTACACTAAGATTGTTATAATTTTCCGGTTATTGTGCTCTAAACAACACACGATGAACATTTCAGTGCAAAGTGTAAAATTATCGAGAAATAAAAATAACAAAATGTTTAAAAAATGCTAGCAGCATTAACAGACCGGTCATACAATGGCGTGAAATTATTTGTGTGCACCGCGCACCGTTCACGACACACGCCTAAAGATCGAGCGTAGTTTTGATCCTATGGATGATATTTTCTTAGTTACGTCGGTACGGTTAAGAAATAAATCTGGAATGATTGTATGTATATTGTATATTCGTTTAGTATATTTATAACAATCAACATAAAAATGCTACAATTTGGTGTTAGATGCATTTAGATACATTTAGACATTCAATAACGTTGAGGTAAGCGTTTTACATCAGTACGAGTAGTGGTGCCGATTCTCTTGTACCGCGAAATAAACTATCACAAAAATTCATTTATCACAAAAATTCATGAATCTTAAAGCAATTCTGCACAAAAAAAAAACTCTTTTAAAAATCTTTTTGACAAAATAAAAACGAATTTGACCATCACAATTCCACGTGGTAGGTACTTGTTTTTCCTTACCCCGTGAATTTTTTTTAGAGCCGGAGGCCCGCACTTTGGGCAGCCTCGACGTGTCTTTTCAGGAATTGTTCACTTTTTGTATGGAAAATATGAAAAATTGTTACCTACATGTTGAGTTTTAGGTGTTTATGAGTTTCATAAAAATAAATATATTAAATTTTCAACGCCAAATGTCAGGCAGCTAACTACCAATGTTCAAGTTAATGGAATAGAGTTGGACCCTGTTGAGTCAACAGTTTTTCTTGGAATAACTATTGACGGTAAATTACAATGGGGCCCACACATAGAAAAATTGTCAGGAAGGCTTAGTTCGGCCGCCTATGCTGTTAAAAAAATTAGACAGAATTGTTTATTTTAGTTACTTTCATAGTCTTATGTCATATGGAATTCTTCTTTGGGGAACCGGTGCGGACATTAATACTATCTTTGTTCTACAGAAAAGGGCTGTTCGAGCCATTTACAACCTAGGTCCAAGAGATTCCCTTCGAGAGAAATTCAGAGAAATAAATATTCTGACTGTAGCCTCACAATATATTTTTGAAAACCTATTGTATGTACACAAAAAAATATCAAATTTTAAGAAAATGTCCGATATTCATAGTTTAAATACCAGGAATAAACACAACCTTGCTGTACATCGCACACGTCTCCACAGAGTAAGCAACTCGTTCATGGGTCAATGTATACGCTTTTACAACAAACTTCCCATTGCTATTCGAAACTTACCCATTAAACGATTTAAAAGCTGTATTAAAACCAAACTTTGTAAAAAAGGGTACTATAAAATTTCAGATTATTTAGAAGATAAAATAGCTTGGGATTGAGCTGCTCGCTCTGCTAAGCCTTGTGAAAACCATAAAACTTGACATTTTAATTATTCATCACAATAAACTAGTTTTATATACACATTGACATTGTTGAAAATTATATTCAAAATGACACGATTACTTTGTAAAGTATTATATTATTTTAATTATTGTGAATGTGAGGACTATGTGGATATTTTTTTTCCCTTTTCATTTCTTTTTTCTTTCTCAGTTTTAATGATGGTCTGGCAGTTTGAGTAGTTGATGCGGCCTACCCAAATATCCTTTCCTTGGTATTGTTCGTCGAGTTGAGCTCCTTAAGTTCTGAGTTGAGCTCCACGATTACTGACAAATGCTTGCACTGACTGGACAGGTCCACTCAAATCTGTGTGGTTCTTTCCTCAAAAGACCATTTCAGACACTAATCTACATGGTCCTCACATGACTTGACCAAGATTATGTCTGGACTTTAAAAGAGACTGTGACCTCTGAGTTTGTTTCGGCCTTTCTTCTCAGAGTAGTCAGATAGGAAACACCGACCTCACCTAGCTTATTTTTAATATTTTTTTATATGACGTGTAAAAGTGATTCCGATATCCTATTTACAGAATAAACAATTTCATTTCATTTCATTTCATTTCATTTCATAAAGGGGGTAGAAATTTTCATTATTTTTGCGATAGGACACACCATTTTCGAGATATAAGCAAAATAAAGGAAAAAAAACATAGAGTACTGTTTTTGCACCTGAAGTCGGGGTCGGGGTCGACGTTCCTCCCTGCCGGATTGCCTTGGGATCTAGAGGCGAAACTCCTCGCGCACATTTGGGAGTGGCGCGAGGAGGCGAAACTCCGGGGCTTAACTCCGCTGCCGCGAGAAATCGCGGCACAGCGGATAGAGCTCCGGTAGGATCTCATGGCGAGTGCTATTGTCGTAATGAGGAGAGTGCGATTGTCGTAACCCAGTCCTGGGCACGCCACAATTCCCCTCTTTGAAGAGTGGCTAGAGTGGTGACAGCGCTGACGCTGGTCCTCACCGGACACGATTGTTTCGGGAGTTTCCTGTTCGGATAAAGCGGGAGGAAACGCCCGGGTGTCACCATTGTGTGGATCGCCTGGAGGACACGGTAGAGCATACGGTGGAGGACTGCCCAGCTTGGCCATAGCACCGCCGTATCCTCGTGGAGGCAATCGGCGGCGGTGACCTCTCGCATCCGGTCCTGGTCCAGGCCATAGTACGGAACGAGAGGGAATGGGAAGCCGTCGCCTCCTTCTGCGATGAATGCCAGAATGCTCGCGAAGGAGGAGGCGGAGCGCGTGAGGGAGAGGCAAATTTCGCGCCCTCACGTCGCTAGCCGCCGCAGTAGACGCCCTGGACGACGGGAATCCCGAGCCGATTTCCGGCCACCATTTTGAACGACACACACTTATCTTAATTTTCAATGCCATTAGGTGTGATATAAGAGTTATTAATAGTACATTATGATACAGTTGTGCTGTGTTGGTCATTACCAGTGATCGGAGTAGGTAGATTGAACTGGGGCCATTGATCCGAAACGTATATATTAATATGGACATTCCTCCGGAATTGGTGGATTATTAAAAAAAAACCGGAACTTATGTAGGAATTGTATACTGCCAGAGTGGAAGGAGTCATTTGATGATTTGCCATCCTCAAAAAAAAAAAGGCAGGAATTGTAATAAAATGAGCAATATTATATTCTTTATATTTTTTTTAACGGCACAATAATGAATTAATTTAGTTTTGATACCTTCCTTTAAATTTTGAATTGAGTAGTAATAATATCACTACCAACATTAACAATATTTAATTGAATCCGGAAATACCGGAATTACTTTCCGGAAAAATGGCTTATCCATGTTATTCTTTCTGTGTGCATTTATGATACAAGTACCAAAAATCAATCTACCTACTCCGATCACTGGTCATTACACATAAGGCGGTTTTATTCACGCGCGCCGCAGGCGAGTGCGATAAGGTAGCCGAGAGTGTAATGATCAATGCGGGTGGCATCTTGCATTCTTGTGCGAATCCGATGATCAATGCACACGCGTTTCCTACGATGTTTTTCAACACACTTGCGAGGAAAAAACGTTATTATTAGGAGAAGGTTGTTAGGATAGGTAGGTGATGGTAGGGTAGGTAGGTAGGAATGCAAGTAGTTAGGTATATAAGTAGGTTGTTATGTAGATATGTAGGTAGGTAGGTAGGGTAGGTAGATAGGTAGAAGGTACA
The DNA here is from genome assembly GCA_916701695.1 of Agrochola macilenta. Taxonomy (NCBI): domain Eukaryota; kingdom Metazoa; phylum Arthropoda; class Insecta; order Lepidoptera; family Noctuidae; genus Agrochola; species Agrochola macilenta. The sequence continues at coordinate 17,508,854 of OU753562.1, forward strand.
TAAGTAGGGTAGGTAGCAAGTACCTACCCTACCTATGTACCTTCTACCTATCTACAAGGTGCCTATCCATAAGTACTTATCTGCGGCGTACCTACCTAGATACGCAGCAGATAAGTACTTAGTTCTACCCGTGCGAAGTCGGGGCGGGCAGCTAGTTAATTATAATTTCTTTCAAGGATATCCTACTTACTTGCAAACTTCATATATAATCTGTACTCCTAGTACGGTAATTTATCTTGGTAATATCGATGCGGCAATAAAATTATGCAACACACTCTTACAACGTAACAAATGTACGTTATCTTCAAAGCAATGTCCCCACTAAACAACATTTACATCGATTATTTAACACATAACATAACAAATTACACTTGTGTTCCCCGAAAGGTTAGGCAGAGGTGTTCCTACAGTACAGCCACAGTCCGGGAGTTATGTTTAAGTCCCATGTAATAGGGGGCGAACCTATAGCAAGCGGGCACAAATCGCGAAAATTCCTAATGGGAAAACCCAATAATTCCTTGCAGTCGTGATTGCGACCTTCAGACCGACGAAGTAGTTAGATAATTTAACATTTATAAATATGAGTGTAGATTATTGTAAATATTGAGTTGTTATTCATACTATTAATGATGTACCAGAATTCGTGCTTACTATTCTCTTAGACATTCCTATTACTTCCTTCAAACTATTCAAAATTATTTCACAGGATGGCAACCTCTACATGGAAATAACATCCAGCATCCCGTATGTGTTCATTTACGGACCGGACAAGTATTGCTTCGACACGTTTGTCTCGAACCACGATGAGCCTCATCTTAACGCTCTCATCTGCTACGTCACGGAACCTGAACGCAATAACTATGGACTGAGTAGTAGTTGTGAGTATTTTAATTATTATACATACATGAAGAATATACTACATACCTACCTATCTATCTACCTCTCCTACCTACATACCTACCTACCTGCTTGCATACCTATCTGCTTACCTACCCTACTTTCACCTACCTATCCTAAAAACTTTGTCCTGAGAATAACGAACACAACAAAAAAAAAATATCCAATTTGGTGCAGCCGTTTTCAAGTTACGGCGTTACCAGAAAAATAAGGATTTCCGTAGTAATTAGGAACCCTTATAGTTTCGCCATGTCCGTCTGTCTGTCTGTTCGCGGCTTAACTCAGAGACGGTTAGTAGTAGAAAGTTGTAATTTGGCATGGGTACGCCGACAAAGTGGTAAAATAAAATCAAGAGAGATTATTTTAGGGTACCTCCCCTATACGTAAAGTGGGGATGATTTTTTTTCTCGTCTATCCCTTGCTGTGGGGTGTCGTTGGAAAGGTCTTTCAAAAACGTTGTGGGTGTGTAAAAAGTGAAAAAAGCCATTCTTTATCCAATAGTCGAAATTAAGCTGGTTTCTATAGGTAGAGCTTAAGCAAAACGATTATTCTAGCAGAACATATGTTTTCGGAAACTTAGTATTTTTTTGAGAAGTTTGGTATTTTTTTCGGTAATTCATGTTAACACAGCTTAGATAGTATTAGCGTCGGGTCACACCGGGATGGCAGCGGCCGGCAGCGACGCGGCGAGCACTATCAGGGTGAAATAATTTTAAACTTTATCTACATACTCAAAAGACCAGTATCGCTTGAAAATCTTGAAAAGTCTCGAGGCCACCCGTGATGACGCGAGTGGCCGCGCGCCACGCGCATCTTGTCGGAGGTGGTTCTGCCTGCGGCTGCCAGTGGCGACGCGAGGCTGCTCGCGGCACCGCGGGCGGCCGCGCGTATGTAACGTAGAAACTGAACTAGTCAGGAGGAGACTAGGCATTTGGGATCTGGACGCCAGAGGCCGCTGGCGGACGCTGGCAGCGTGTCCGGTCTCCCGTGAGGCGGCGAGCCTCCTTGCCGGACTACCGCCATGGGATCTGGAGGCGAAAGTCCTCGCGTACATGTGGGAGTTACACGAGGAGGCGAAACGCCGGGGCGTAACTCCGCAGCCGCGAGAAATCACGGCACAGTGGACAGAGCTCCGGCGGGATCTTAAGGCGGCATGGAGAGTGCGATTATCGCAACCCAGCGCTGGGCACCCCACAATTGTGGCGATAAGTCCCCTCTTTGAGGAGTGGCTAGAGAGGCGCCACAGCGTCCTCACCTTCCGCCTGACGCAGGTCCTCACCGGACACAGTTGTTTCGGGAGGTTCCTGTTCCGCATAAGGCGGGAGGAAACGCCCGATGGTCAACACTGTGTGGATCGCCCGGAGGACACGGTGGAGCATATGGTGGAGGTCTGCCCGGCTTGGGCGGGACACCGCCGTGTCCTCACGGAGGTGATCGGCGGCGGCGATCTCTCGCGTCCGGCCCTAATTCAGGCCATGGTCGGGAGCGAGAGTGCATGGGAGGCCGTCACTTCCTTCTGCGAAGTAGTAATGCTGGCGAAAGAGGAGGCGGAGCGCGTGAGGGAGAGGCAAATATCGTGCCCCTCACGCCCCTAGCCGCCGCAGGAGACGCCCTGGGCGTCGGGAATCGCAGGTAGATTGCTGGCCACCGTAGGTTGCGGACGGTGAGCAATGTGTAGCTCACCGTCCGATATTTGCGCGCGTTGTGTTCCACGCGCGCCTCAAAGAGATGTCAGCACCAACTGACGGGGCCGTAAGGGCCAATGCCTGCTGGGGTTGCGAGTTTGTCCGAAAGGGATATCGTGACCCCGACACACAGGCAACGGAAGGAACACGGGTGGGTTTTAGTCAGTAAAAGTCTGACACACCCTCCCGCTCCGCCCAGAGCGGGAGAAGTTATTTGATAATTTCACACGACCGAAAAAAATAAAAAAAAATAAAAATAAAAAAGGTACCTAAGCAAAGCAATCATATAATCGCTTGCTTTGTTGAAAGTTAGCTAAAATAGCCGTCCATAAATATTCCATGATTGACTGCTTAGTTCCATAAATGTATACCGTGATGATAATCATTTAAAAACTTAAATCGGTAACTATCTACAATATCCTAACCTTTTGGCGCGTCCTTTTACTATTTGCGGAGAAAAATACGTACATAATGTTATATTACTCATCCCCCATGGGAAATAGCGTGATAGTTTATACCCTATATTTTGACCAGATTTATAGGGAATATCTATGCAAAATTTTAACAGAATCTATTCAGTAGAATTTGTGTGATGCTGGATCGAACAATACGAACATAATGTAATATTTCTCATCCCCATAACAAAGAGCGTGATAGTATATACCCTACAGTTTGACCAGACGTATAGGGAATATGTATGCAAAATTTTAACAGAATCTGTCCAGTAGAATTTGCGTGATGCTAAAACAGACATACAGACAAACAGACAAAAATTATAAATACTATATTTTCGGCGTTAGAATCGATCGCACACCTCGTGGCAATTACTTTTCTTTTTAAATATTCCATGTTCAGTTTTGACCTCGCTACGATTTAATTATATGTATAGATATATATATATATATATATATATATATATATATATATATATATATAAATACTAATATAACCCGTCAATAATGTTTCCAGGCATGCTGATCTCCTGTTTCTTCATCCTACTGACGGTAGCGGTCTACGCATTTGTACCAGAGCTCCGCAACCTTCACGGAATGGTTCTAATGGCATATGCCCTCTGCTTCTTCGTGGGTTTCCTGTTCCTGGCAACCATACAGATCCTTATCCTATTTGATATTAAGGCAAAGAGTACTCAAGATATTTGCACTGTTCTACGTAAGTACTTTTGAAGACAGTTTCTTCGCACATCTCCTTTGTGTTTGCATAGAGTTTATTCTGCTTGGCTAAATTCATTCGCCTCTAAAGGACTCAGTAACTGAACTCTGTTTGAGTTCAGTTACTGAGTATTTTTATTTAAACTAAAAGCGCGCTTCTGCATTTTTAGCTTTCGACGCTGAGCCCAGGGATGAAAATCCAACACAGCGCTTTAAAAAACCAAATTGGAAGGAAGTAAAGTCTCGATAAGTCCGTCTATGTCGCACTATAATCTGCAGACGGATTCATTAATTCAGTGTAGTAATCAGAAGTTTTCTAAATATTCCTCTTTATTCCTAAAAATACGACCCAATTCAGCCAAGTGGATTAAGACTCTAAAAAACAACAACTGAAAATTAGATAAAAAAGCATAATATATTGAACATTGTTTTTTGTTTATGTGTTTTTGCACTTGGGTTTTTTGTTTTTTTTTTAATGATTTGCTTTATTTCACGACACCTCATATATTAAAATCCATCAAGCCGTTTAGGCTACAGAGCGTGCCGAAGACATACATACATAATACTCTCGAAAACATTACCTTCCTTCTGGAGGAGTCGGAACAAAGCAGATACGCTAAGCATAGTAAGTTGGTGCGCGGATATAATTAAAGTGGATACCAGAAAAACTTATCTGTTCTGTGGTGGATAACCAGCGCGTTGTATCTGAAATTGTGTGAAAGTGTAGACTACCACCTTTCTTCTCTTTCCGTAAGTTTCGTAAAAAGTGGTCGACCAGCATTTGTAGAATAGGAATTTTTCTTTGCTTTGTATCAACATACACCTACCTATGTTTTAATTCTTAAAGGCTGCAGATAGGCACGTCGAGACACCGCCGGTAGAACAATTTCTGTAAAGTTTTCATGGAAATTGTTCAATCAGAGTCGTGTCGCGCTTTTCTGCGGGAGCCTTAGAGCGTGAATAGAAATCTAGTTGATTGTTGTTCAATCTTCTAAAAACATACTTAATTCTCGCTTGCAGGTTTTATTTAAAATTCTAAATTTGTGTGTTTGCATTACAGCATTTGGTCACCGCCGTAAATAAGTTTATTTTTGTGATTTTAGCCTGGCTCATTTAATATTCTTTAACAGGATAAACATGGTAATACCCACCTTTTTGTAGACGCCACTCACCTTAAAAGGTATATCAATTAATTTCGTATTTAGCGAGTTTCTTTTTAACAAGAATATCTAGATTTTTCTGCGTTTTAGAATTTTATCTTCATCGGAACTGTCACTTAATATTCTAGAATAGGGTATAGGTATTTGTTTTGGAAACTCCATTGTAAGTTGTATTATGCCCAGTTGAGTTTCACTAATCAATCTGCCTAGCCTTTTCCCAACTATGTTGGGGTCGGCTTCCAGTGGTTCAGGCCCAGTTTCACTAATAAAGTAAAATAATTAATTAAAATGACTAAATAAAAGTTGTTGGATTTTCAACTCTCAGTGTTCACTCAGTGGACCGTTCCGGGTTATTCCACTAATCCCCATTGACAATCCCCATCAATGGGGATTTGTGAACTTTCTTGTCCTCAAATCCCCGCCAATGGGGATTTCGGAACTAGAGTTCACAAATCCCCATCGGTTTAAAAATAAAACACAAACAACATATTGGGTGGCAGGGACGGGTTTGACGCAGAATGTGCACTTCGCAAAATGTGCACTTCGCATAATGAGCACTTCTCAAAATTAGCACTTCTCAAAATTGGCATATCTCAAAATTAGTGTGAATTTTATCACAAAAACCTTGTATAACTGACGTGTACTGAAAATACATAATCAAACATTTCCTGAACGTTATTACTTTTTACAAAGAAACGACTGTTATCAAATCGTGCAAAATAATTTTAAAAAAATATGTAAGCAAACGGTTTTTTGTTTTGATCCCTTGTGATAAAATTTACACTCATTTTGAGATGTGCTCATTTTGAGAAGTGCACATTTTGCGAAGTGCACATTATGCGAAGTGCACATTTTGCGTCAAGTGCACATTTTGCGAAGTGCACATTCTGCGTCAAACCCGCAGGGACATCGACTCGAAAACTGATACCATGTATTCAGTACATGATTCTTATTATTTTTTTATCAGCTGTTCCATAGAAAAGTGCAATACCTACGCGGATTTTTTCTAAAATAACTGACAAAAAATTTCGACGCAGGGTGGTTCAGAATCATGTACCGAATCCATGGTATTAGTTTACGCGTCGATGTCCCAGCCACCCTGTATATGAATCACGAAGTCTTTATTTCTTAAGAAGGTCAGGACCCATTGTTTATTTTTATATCCAAAGTAATGGCTAAATTAATAGCCTAAGTGTAAAATATTTCTGTCATGTCATATTATTACAGTCTAAACTTTACTACAAATATAATCTTTCAGAGATCAACTTTTAAATTACTTTATGGTAACTTTGTGATTAATTATTTTAGAACTTTTGTTTACCGGTGGTACCCCCCTTTTATAAAAAAAATTTGTCTCACGAATAAAGATTCTTATTAAATCAAAATCTATTACATTCTCTCAGTGAGACATCCAAATACGTGGGTTTCAAGACGCTCATAACAGCTTTATGATAAAGTATTGATGCAAAAAAATAAAGCAAAAAGCTATAATTAATGTCTTCAAATATGTGTATCTGGATGTCTCAAGAAGTGGAAGAAATCTTATGAAACATTCACGAGATAGAGACACAAATTTGAAGACATTCGTAACAGCTTTTTGCTTTATTTTTTTGCGTCAATATTTTTCATCATCGCAGAAAACTATTTTATCATAAAGCTGTTGTGAGCCTCTTAAAACCTACGTATTTGGATGTGTCACAGAGTGAATATGATGATTTTGATTTAATAAACATCTTAATTCAAGTTTTTTTTTTTTTTTAATGGGCACAACTAGACTTAGCGACTTAGCCGCAGTATATATAGCAATATCGCAAAAACGCCGCTATGTGAGAGAGGGTTTAATGAACTGGCGAAATGTTACAGATGTGATAGTATCGATATCTAAGCATGATGAAACAAAACTATATGATATTCCCATTTGTCATTCCTTTTTTTTGGGTGGGAAATCATCAAATGACTCCTCCCGCTCTGGGCAGAGCGAGAGGGAGTGTCAGACTTTTACTGACTAAAACCCACCCGTGTTCCTTCCGTTGCCTATGTGCTGGGGCCGCGATATCCCTTTCAGACAAACCCGCGACCCCAGCAGGCATTGGTTCTTCCGGACCCCGTCAGTTGTTGCTGACATCCCTTTGAGGCACGCGTGGAACACAACGCGCCGTCGACCCGGGCCTGGTCCTTATCGGACGGTGAGCTACCCATCGCTCACCGTCAGGCCCGCGCCTACGGTGGCCGGAAGTCAGCTTGTGACTCCCGACGCCCGGGGCGTCTCCTGCGGCGACTAAGGGCGCGAGGGCGTGCAGCTTGAATCTCCCTCGCGCGCTCCGCCTCCTCCTTCGCGAGCATAACTGCTTCGCAGAAGGACGGCCTCCCATGCACTCTCGCTCCAGACCATGGCCTGAACCAGGGCCGGACGCGAGAGATCGCCGCCGCCGATCGCCTTCGTGAGGACACGGCCGTGCTCCGCCCAAGCCGGGCAGACCTCCACCGTATGCTCCACCGTGTCCTCCGGGCGATCCACACAATGGTGACACCCGGGCGTTTCCTCCCGCTTGATCCTGAATAGGAACCTCCCGAAACAACCGTGTCCGGTGAGGACCTGCGTCAGGCGGAAGGTGAGGACGCCGTGGCGCCTCTCTAGCCACTCCTCAAAGAAGGGCCTTACCGCCGCAATTGTGGCGTGCCCAAACCATTTGTCATTCCTTGCGTCTCAAATTGGGTGTTTTTTTTTTTTTTTTTGTTACAGCATTCATCGTCTACTTCTCTCTTCTCTCAGCATTCTTCTGGCAGAACGTTATGTGTTACGACATCTGGTGGACGTTCAGGTAACTAACTACCTACTTAAAATTATATCAACGTAACATCATGTCTGCTTTCACCGAGGGTTAGGTGCTACTTACCTATAATAATTTAGTACACCCACATTTCACCATTTATGGTTAAGTCCCATGTAATATGGGGCGGGCCTATCCACCGGGCACAAATCCAAACTCCAGGCTGCTACTGAGAAATCCCTAAAAGAAAAACCCAGTAACACTTAAAATTAGATCGTGATAGCATTACGTTTTATAGGCATGAATTAGATTTTATAATGTGGGTTCGTCTTCAGTAGAAAAGATAACAATAACTATATGTATGGTGACTTTGGGTCTGACTTTTATTTTCTGCTCGGTTTGGTTGGTGGTAGGGCTTGTTCTAAGCCCGCCTGGGTAGCTACCACCATCTTATCTAAGTCTGTCGCCATAACAACAATGATCAGCGACAGAGCCAATGCCGCCCGCGCTCTGGGTTAACTAATAATGTTAACAGCATTGTTGTGTTTCAGCAGTTAAAGGTAAGATAGCCAGTTCCTCTGTGGTTGAGGATTCAGGGTGAAGCTCGCTTCCACTTTTGGCTTGATCATCACTTACCATCAGATGAGATGCAGGCCAAGAGCCTCCACGTAGTAGACGAAAGAAAAAAACAAAAAAAACTTGACATTATAGAAACTTAACAAAACAACCGTCTAAACACTATTTTTAGCTATTAAGTTGTGACCTTCCTTGCAAAATAGTCACTTTTATTTATAAAATGGTAGATATAATTTTGTTTTAGATGAACTCAAACTCAACTTAACGATCCGGATACGCGAACCCGTCTGACTTGCTATTAGATTTACATGTTCATCTATTATTATTGGTGCATACAATTATTGGTTAGCCGATAAAGTAGGTAACTTATCAGTATCACGCTCTCGAGTTTTCATAGCTTTTTAGATACATTATTACAGAACTACAATACCGTCCTTAAGAAATAAATTGTATATTTTTTATTTTTTTTATGTCTATGGCATAGCATCTTGAGCGATTTTCAAAGGATCTGGTCCTCCTAACACTATTATCATGGTACAGAGGCTCTCTTAGGTTAATAACCTCGTATCCGATGTAACGAGGTTGTCCTATCTTCAATCACTATGCTTGTTTAAACCGGAGTTTTCCCTCCAGGTCTACTTCTATATTCAGGACAATCCGATAAAAAATCTGTAATCAGCTTGTGATATTTTTTCTTTGTGAGCTCCGTATCCATCATAGCCTGTACCTAATGTGTACCTAATAGGCTGTTTAAACAAAGACTCATTATTATTTTTATGTATTTCAGTGGCAAACGCGCACACGGTGCTTCACGGTCTCCAAACAAACGCTTCATGTACTACGCCATGTACGCGTTCGGCGTTCCCACCGCACTGACCATCATACTTAGTGCTTTGGAGTTCTCTGATTTGCCCATTCAGTTCCCATTGCTGCCCAAGCTCAGGCTACAGGGATGCTTCTTGTATGGTTCGTATTATTTTTATTTGGAAAGACCGACGACGTTATTGTCACGAAAGTCTATCAACCAGTCTTGCCATGCCACGACTTGTGTTACCCTGTTGCTTGATTATGGAGGTCAGATAGGCAATTGCTCCATTTAAAATTCAGTTAGACTGGAATTCGACCCCAACACGGCTGGGAAAAGGCTTGACAGGTGATGTTGAGTTTTACTTTTAGATGTTCCTTAAAGCAGTTGTAGCCAAAACTATTGATGACATCTCGCATAAGGTCTTAAGGTATTGTGAAGAGGATGCCCAGCTGTAGTGTACATTATATACTTTGCTGTGGGCTGGTATTAAATTATGTGATTGCGAATACCAGTCTATGTGTGATGCCGACATTTAATTTGTATTATTAAAGAACTCCATGCAGATGAACATCCACCACCATTATTAAACAGCAAGAAATTAAAATTAAAAAAGTAAAGACTGTGATCCTAAAGCAGTGGTCGGCAAACCGCGGCTCGCGAGCCGCGTGCGGCTCTTTGGCCTATAGAGTGCGGCTCTGTACAAATGTCAATGAGTGCGAGCGTAGATGTTATTATCAGCCGATATGATGATGATAATGAAGGCATCCTACTTTTTTGCAAGTAAATTTTATGAAGCGTTGTGGAGTGAAACAGGATAGGAGTTTTAAGGATTAAGAAAAGTGTATTGAGACAGTTTGGACACACAGAAAAGATTGGCTCTCATAAGAAATCTTAGTCGTTATGGTATTGATATTTGGCTTTATTGACTAATGAGTTTATCGACCACTGTCCTATAGCATTTCTATTTGTAAGCCATGTTCTAACAATTTACAGGTAACAGCAAATTGATCTATTTATATGGGCCGATTGTGTTTCTCTGTGTGGCAAACATGAAATTCTTCGGACTGACAGCCTTCAATATATGGAAGATCAAGAAAGAGACAAAGATTCTGCGTGGCACAGAAAGCTCCACACATGACCAACACAGGAAGGACACTCAGAGGTAGGTACCTGAATCTATTTACTTTAAAGAAGTAAAGTTTAACTACGCTTAGTAAGTTAGGAAAGCATTGGCTCAAAATAATGATGCTTCGAGTTAATGCTAACGATGGTAGTCATGATAGAAAGAACGAGAATAATAATCAGGGCCGCCTCTCTGCGAGAGAGTCCCACCCAGGCAGACGCTTTACTTTGTAATTTATTTCATCTCCATTGCTCTCAAGAAAAGATGTCATTGCTCTCATCGTGAGAAAACCAGAATATCCTAGAAAGCACAAGAGATCATAAAAATTATTATGTTTTGGATTTTAAATACCTTGATTCTCCTCTTTAGAGGCATAATACCTTAGTTAAAAAAAAAAATAAGTAACAGTAGTTATTAATATACAGGGTGGATCTTTGAAATGGGGCAGTAAGGACAGCTACTCGTACGAGGTGCATTCAATAAGTACCTAGCCTCATCGCCAGAGGGCGCTGTAGTTTCAAAAGAGTTTTACCACAGTGTAGCACATTCTTTTTTAATTCTTTTTTCAAATTGTCATTCCAATCCCTTCATTTGTTTTAATTTGACAACTTATGGAAGCGAACGTGTCGATCGGTTTTACAAAAATGGAAATAGAGCAATATCGTTCGGTGATTCGATTCCTATTTTTGGAAAGGAAAACGCGCATCGAAATCAAAGAGCGCTTGGATGCTGTGTACGGTGACTCTTCTCCATTGATGGCCACCGTCAAGAATTGGTTGAACGAGTTTGCACGTGGCCGTACGTCGGTTTTTGATGAACCACGTCCAGGTGCACCGAAAACAGCTGCTACGGAGGAAAACATTAAAAAAATCCATGATCTCGTATTGGCAGATCGCCGATTGAAGGTTCGGGAGCTAGCTGAGACTGTAGGCATTTCAGAAGGAACAGTGCATCATATTCTTCACGAGGAACTCGGCATGAGAAAGCTGTCGGCGCGATGGGTGCCGCGTTTACTCACACCAGAAAACAAGCGCAACCGTGAGACCACATCGGAGACGTGTTTGGCGCTGTTTAAGCGGAATCCAGCGGAGTTTTTGCGTCGTTTTGTGACCGTCGATGAAACCTGGATCCACTGGTATACACCAGAGACCAAGGAGCAATCAAAACAATGGATCCAGACCGGGGAACGTGCTCCAAAGAAGGCGAAAACTGTAAAATCGGCCGGAAAAGTTATGGCCACCGTTTTCTGGGATTCACAAGGTGTGATCTACATCGATTACCTCGAGAAGGGTAAAACAATTACAGGGCTTTACTATGTCGATTTATTGGGTCGATTCGACGCCGAATTAAAGAAAAAACGACCCCATCTGGCGAAGAAAAAAGTGCTGTTTCACCACGACAACGCACCGGTTCACACGTCTGCCGTTGCCATGGCCAAATTGGTCGAATTACGCTACGAATTGCTGCCCCATCCACCGTATTCTCCAGATTTGGCCCCTTGTGACTTCTTTCTGTTTCCTAATCTGAAAAAATCACTCGCCGGGAATAGATATGGATCGAATGAGGAGGACATCGCCGCCACGGAGGCCTATTTTGCAGAGTTTGACAAAAACTATTTTTCGGACGAATTAAAAAAGTTGGAGCATCGCTGGGCTAAGTGTATCGAACTAAAAGGAGACTATGTTGAAAAACAAATTCCCACTTTTCCAAAATTTTCGTTTACTTTTTGTAGGCTAAGTATTTATTGAATGACCCTCGTACCTTAAACGTTGTAGCTACAGGAAAACTGTCTTAAGAGACTATCCTTGACTTTTTGAATGATTTTGATCTGCATTCACAGATTTTGAAAAAAATGTACAGTCAGCAACAAGAAAATGGGCGGTTTTCACAAAAACTTTTTTTGATGCCAATCGATCCTGTTTCTTATAAGGATAAAAAAACTCTTCCGGACCAACTGAGGTTTGAGTACTAGAAAAGTCAGAAATCGTAAAAAACTTTTCCCATACATTTCGTAGGAAATGTGATTCCAACTTACTATTTTACGATGATAGACTGGCCGAAACTAAACTAAAACAAATTGTACTTCAAATTTCGAACGAATAGAGAACAAAATTTATAACCTTTGTTGCTTTTGAAAAATCTTTTTACATAAGTAGTTTTTGTTTTTTTGTAATTTCTGTCTTTTGTAGAGGACAGTTTTTTTTAACGTTTTCCAAACAAGTCAGAAAGTTCTAAATAATTTGAGGTCATTTTTAGAGTTCCGTACCTCAAAAGGTAAAAACGGAACCCAGAGTACGTCCGTCAGTCTGTCACGATCCTTTTTCGCAGGAACGCGTGGAGGTATGAAGTTTAAATAACATCAAATACGTAGGTCACAAAAAAAATCGTTTACAAACTTACACTTGCAGAGAATTGACCGTGACGTATATCGATGTATCATGTTGATGATCATGTTTTTTCAACTAAAAGAAAGAAAGAAAAAGAAAGAAAGAAAAATATTTTATTTGGGACACGCACAGGAAATACAAACAGTAAGTAATAATAAAAAATTATAAAATTAAAATACAAACAGAATAGTAACAACCTGTGCGAGGCCAAAAAGGCCACTATCTCAGCATAATAATAATAACTACAATGCTACACGTTTCTTTTTGCGATAAATTCATCCCAACTACGGAACCCTTCATTGTGCGTGGTCCGACACGCACTTGGCTGGTTTTTTTCTCAGAACATCGGATATCACAAGCAACAAACTATCTTGTTTTTATAGTAAATAAAATTATAACGCGTATTCGTTCGAAGTTTAAATTTTTCGTTTCTGTTTGGCTAGTCTGTATCATAGTAAAGTATGTTGGAGTATCTTTATTACGAAATGTATGGTAAAAGTTTTTTGGGATTTCTAACTTTTCTAGTACTCAAACCTCAGTTGGTCTAGTAGAGTTTTTTGATCCTTATAAGAAACAGGATCGATTGGCATCAAAAAAAGTTTTTGTGAATACTGTCCATTATCTTGCCAACTGTACAATTTTTTCAAAATCTGTGAATGCAGATCAAAATGTCTCAAAAAGTTAAGGACAGTCTCCTAAGACCGTTTTCTTCTAGCGACAACGGTTAAGGTAGCTGTCCTTACTGCCCCATCTCAAAAATCCACCCTGTATACATATACTAGCTTATGCCCGTGACTTCGTCCGCGTAGAAGTCGAAAATGGTTCTAATAGGATTTTTTATTGGTTTTGTACGTTATTGGTTTTATTATAACTTATAAATTATTATGTTAAAATGTTTGAATACTTATAAAATATAACAATATTTATTATAGTGTTGAGATTTAAAGGTAAAATAAACATGAAAATAAAATAATATTTCGTTATACGAGTATTTTATGAACACGAAGCTCGGCCTTTGATCTGGTGAAACTTGCACGGGGGTATTATCTTTTTACAACGAAATCGAAATAATACACCTACCGCAGTATTTATTTGTAAACAATATTTTTGTTTTTCCTTCAGGTGCTAGAATCACCAGGCTACTCTGTGCGCTTACTCTAAAGCATGCCACATACAACTGGCCGTGGGAGAAGCAGCTTTCCCTCAAGTCTCCTCCTGCTACCTTAAGAGTTTGACCTTGACCTTTTTTATGTTCATTGTGAACCAGACTTTGATGGGAAACTGCACTCTCTTGAATTCGAAGGGGTAATTTGTTGGTGTTAGGGGAATCCTAGGAATAAATACGGACCTGTGTAAAGCTTAGAAACCTTCAAATGCGGTACTAATATAGTACGATGACTTTCGAGACATTCCAATTTTAAAGAGTATTTGCATTGCAAGCACCAAGCCTTTATGTGAGTTCAACTCTTAGAGTATATAACACTGGAGAATACCTTACGAACACTTTCCCTCTGTAAAAGTACAAGAACAAATGTTCTAGTACGTTCATAAAAACTACTTTCAAATCGAGTTTAACGCACTTCGTGAATCGTTTTAAAGGCGCGCAGAGCTCCGTGAAAATGCCTATTTGTACTGTTAAATGGTGTAAAAAGCGTTCAAATACGTCAAATTTACCTAAAGAACTGAATAACTTTCCATAAGCAGATTTTTTTTCTAAGATTTAGTCATGTTTTTATTGAAATTTAAAATCCTAACCTCATAATACAATTCGATTCAACCATGATTCAATATAAAACGTAGCATGAATCGAGTATATTCCTCACGTTGCTTCTGTGACGTCACCGAGTCTCACTACATCTCGTTTTTATGTTCGTAAAGATCAAAATACTTTTCTTTTGCATTACGAAAATATACGTCAAATCAGCAAAACTTACACGCACTTGACATGCGATTATGTCCTCTAGTAAAAATGTTAACGAGACTACCGTAGTGGTCATGTTTGAAACCAAAATTGACATGTCGATAATTTCCTATTAAAAATTACTTAGTAATTATTTTTGTTTATTTTTTTTTTATTGTTCAATTTTTTATAATTTGTTTAAGTCCATTGAAGTGTTTGTATATAAAAAAATAAAAAATTGAACTTGATCTAATTTTTTATTGAGATTACTTACTTATTACAAATTTAGTTACTTTTATTTAATTGAAGTTATTTTCTCTTCTTATTAAAATTTAACTATTTTATGCAACAGCTGTTTTATTTCTGGGTTCAAGCAAAATTCCGAATGAATATCGATATCGATAAAAATAAAAAATATGGTACGGACTTCTCTATCCGCGCGAGCAGCTATTGTTATTTTTGACAGTAGCTACCCCGTCCCCCGCAAAAAGTGACAGACTTTTTTATTTGGAATATTGCGCTTATGACTTCTCCAGTGATATATACTCTAAGGTTCAACCTTTTTTGAATAAAATCGGATTGAGTTTTCAAAAATGTTTCAAAATAAAATAAAATGTAATTTAAATCAAAAGCACTAAGGAGTATTGATATCAACTTCGAAGCAAATCACTCCCAAAATAACTTTCTACCCCTATTTAACCCCGTTAGGGAATGAATTTCAATAAAATACGAAACATGCCTTCCATTAATTCTGTTAAAGAACGTTTACGCAAAATTTGAAGTAGATTGGACCAAGGAATCATGTTGTCCCATACAAACTTTGCCCCCCTTTTTCACCCCCTTAGAGGTAGTATTTCGGAAAATCCTTTCTTATCGGATGCTTACGTCATACAAAGAACACACCCTCCAAGTTTCAGGTCTCTGCGATCAGTGGTTTAGGCTGTGCGTTGATCCGTCAGTCAGTCATTCAGGACAAAGCATTTTATATGTATAGATTATTTAATTCAGATCAAGATCCATAAGTTGTTAGTACAGGTCTTAACCTAATGTTAGTAAAAACCACACTCTATATACAAAATTGAAACGACTGACACCTACGTGCTGATCCAGTGGGCCAGCATAGGGCTGTCCCACCTATCACACAATATACTCAGGATGCTGTGGGAGCTAGCACGTATTCTACTGAGAATAGAAGCGCACCGTTTCCGTATAATGGCATTAAACCATCAACCCTGGCCTCGGTGAACATCCCGCTACAAAAGCGTGGTAGACCCAACAACACGACAAGCGTCCTGAAAACATTGTTATACTGGACTCGCAGGGCGTTGTATGCCCTCAACATATATCTGACCCACAGACTGCACGTGTAAAAAGACTGGCACTATGCTCTGAAAAGAGTAATTTTGACTTGCGTCGCACAACGTGCAAATCTGTGGATCAGCATATTACCTCGGACAGCCATCGTCCTGCGTTTCCTTTCTATGTCCTTGTCATCATTCAGGTCATTAGTGACCCAGGTACTTAAACTACTGTTACTCCAGATAACGGAGTATTGTTTATGGTCACATCTGGCACGTTAGTGTAACATTTGGTGCCCGCCTTGAATACCAATAATTCACATTTTTTTGTATTGTACCTGAGTGACCGCGTAGTCTTCACACATGTTAACAAGACGCCTGAGTGCGCTTATTGATTTACTCAGCAGCACCATGTCATCAGCGTAACTTGTATTGTGTTGCCTATTACGGGTGCTGCTTAGTTCAACAATCAGCTGATTAATGTAAAGGTTAAAGAGACGAGGTGAGGTAATACCCCTCTATCTCACCCCGCATTTCAAGCCATACACATCAGACAGAGTTCCACCCCACCTGACATAGTTCGTCTGATTCTCGTACCAAAACTTAAATAAAGAAATAACAGTACAGTCAACGCTGCTTTCCTTTCGCAGCTTATCCCACAAGACATCGTATGACACCAGGTCAAATACCCTCGATAAGTCCAGAAAACATGCATCGACCGGTGTTTTCCTATCAGCATAATACTGAACAGTCTGCTTAAGACACATGATGGCAGTCTCCGTCGATAGTCCGGGTCTGAAACCGAATTGAGCATCGTGAAGATTTATACGGCTCGCCATAATATGTGTATCAAGCAAATAGTCACCAAGGAAATAGGCCTATAGTTTGCGGGGTCTGTAACATCGCCCGTTCTGTTCTTCACTATTGGCACGACTATGGTCTTCATAAGCTTATCTGGCAAGTACGAGTGACTAATACCTAACGAATAAAATGTTGCTAACACCCTCGGTAAATGAAATCCTGCGTATACATCGCAAGTGCTCGAAGCTGAGGTGGTCATGTCCGGGAGACTTGCCTCCGACCATCTTTCTAATGACATCAGCTATTTCTTTGGCCATAAACCTTAAACACGAAGAACTTACCTCAGCGCCAATCACCGACAAACACACGGGCGTAGCTGGTCCCGAAAAGGGATCAACTTGGCACTGATTCACAAAAAAAAAACTTGAGAGGTGTCAAGGGACACCCGGATGGAACGAAGTTCCGCTTTCTATGAGAGAGAGAGAGAGAGAGACAGACAGACAGAGAAACACGCGCACGCCGCACGGCTTACAACTATAGCAAAAAGTGTCGTTACAACTTTTGGTCTTCATTTTTTCCGTCTAGCCCCTCTAGACTTTGACTTCGACTTCGACTTCGACTCCGACTCCGACTCCGACTCCGACTCCGACTCCGACTTTGACTTTGACTTCGACTTCGACTTCGACTCCGACTCCGACTTCGACTCCAACTTCGACTTCGACTACGACTTCGACTCCGACTCCGACTCCGACTCCGACTCCGACTTCGACTCCGACTCCGACTTCAACTTCGACTCCGACTCCAACCTCGACTTCGACTTCGACTTCGACTCCGACTCCGACTTCGACTCCGACTTCGACACCGACTTCGACTTCGACTCCGACTTCGACTTCGACTCCGACTCCGACTCCGACTCCGACTCCGACTCCGACTTTGACTTTGACTTCGACTTCGACTTCGACTCCGACTCCGACTTCGACTCCAACTTCGACTTCGACTACGACTTCGACTCCGACTCCGACTCCGACTCCGACTCCGACTTCGACTCCGACTCCGACTTCAACTTCGACTCCGACTCCAACCTCGACTTCGACTTCGACTTCGACTCCGACTCCGACTTCGACTCCGACTTCGACACCGACTTCGACTTCGACTCCGACTTCGACTTCGACTCCGACTTCGACTTTGACTTTGACTTTGACTTTGAGAGAGAGACAGACAGAGAAACACGCGCACGCCGCTCGGCTTACAACTATAGCAAAAAGTGTCGTTACAACTTTTGGTCCTAATTTTTTCCGTCTAGCCCCCTTTCACAAATACTTGCTACGCTCACCGGCAGACTCGGCTTGGGGTTCTGTTTACCAGTACTCTTACAAAACTTCCCAAAGTCTTTGGATTTGCGCTGCTCAGCTATTATGACTAGTTTTATATAATAATATGTACTTGATTATTGAGACACCACTTTAATTTGGCTTTAAAAATGTTACGTATATTTCGCATATTCTCATAAATTGATCCTGAAGTTGGATTTCCAAATACAATGCCACATTTGAAAAGCAAACCGAGCCTATTAAGCTTACTAAAAACAATTTAATTGCGGCCAAAACTATGAAATTGATATTTTTCAGGTTTACTCTACACGTCAAGTTTTTCATCGTAATGGGCATCAACTGGATCCTGGAGGTGGTCAGCTCCTTCTACCCTAATGCTGACTACTTCTGGCAGTTCTCTGACGCCTACAACGTGCTCGTCGGCCTTATTATCTTCATTATCTTCGTCTGGAAAAAGAAAACTTGGAGAATGATTAAGAAGAGGTTCGTCTTATTTTATATTTGTGTCAGACGAGACGATAAAAGCAGTAGCTTAAATTGACAAAAAAGTTTACCTTATTTTAAGTTTACGTATAAGTTAAAGTTTCTCACCTTTAGCGTAGAGCATATACACATGCCTGTATCTTGCAAATTTGTAAAAGTACCTACGCATCTTTTTAAAATGATCGTAAACAAAGTTCTTAATAATGCTTTTTTCGATACTACCAGTTTTTTATATTAATAAAGTGTTTTTTTTTTTTTTTTTTTAATCTTTTAATTTATTTATTTTATTTATTTATTTATTTATTTAGCTACAACGGCTGTGCTACAGCCAATTATAATAACTAAAATTAAAAAAAAATTATGGAGACAATTATAACTCATTAAAATATACAAAATAAAAACATGAAAACATACATTTATAAAAATAAAAAATAAAGAAGGATGGCCACACTTTCATAAATTCCTCTCACAGTACTTCTGACATACCAATAAAATCTTCGTCCATCCATCCGCAAACAGGTCGCCTGTTGGGTTGGAATCCAAGAGATCATTAAGCGCGGCCAGGGTGCGAGGAATTGGCGACTTAGCACGTGCAACAGTACGACATGGAGGCACGGCAAACAGCCTGTGCCTTCTGCCCCGGCAGTAATTGTCTGGGACAAAAAAGCGCGCCAGCACATCAAGCAGATCAGGAGCGTCAATAGCGCCACGGAGCGTCTTACAGGCTATTGTGAGCTGATCTCGAGCTCGCCTTACCTCTAGCGAGTTGTATCCGAGGCAACCCAATAAGAATTTTGTCGGATAGAGGTAAGGATAGTAACCATGTTTCTGCTTGTATAGGTACCTAAGGAAAGCTTTCTGAATTTTTTCTAATAAGAGTGCATAGGTACTCTCATGGGGATTCCACACGCAAGAACTGGTTTCCAGCTTGGTTCGTACGAGCGCATTAAATATGATTTTAATGGCATGAGCGGTGCGAAAATCGCGGCAATTACGAAGAACAAAACCTAACCTTTGGTACGATTGTTTAGCTAACATGGCCATGTGGTCGTGGAAGGTGAGCTTTCGATCGAATGTGACTCCCAGGTCTTTTATGGCTGTTGACTTTGTGATGATAGTGTTATTTAAATTATATTCAAAATTAACTGGGTGGCGCATTCGACCGAATGTCATAGCGAAGCATTTGGAGGAATTAAACTCCATCTTGTTGTCCACGCTCCACTTGTATATCGCATCAATGTCTTGCTGCAGTGCCAAACTATCACGCTCGGAGTTTATTTCCAGGTACAGTTTCAAGTCATCAGCATACAAAAGACATCTTGCATGAAGCAGAACTTGAGGAAGATCGTTGACCATGATAAGAAATAGTAAAGGCCCCAAAATTGAGCCTTGACTCACGCCGGAACGTGTGTGATAGGTACCCGACACGTACATACCAAGCCTAACAAACTGCTGTCGATCACGTAGGTAGTCTGCAAAGAAACGGAGGAGGGATGGTGAGAACCCTATTTCGCTAAGCTTCATTAACAGCGCGTCATTGTTAACCCTGTCAAACGCCTTCCGGAAGTCGAAGTAAAGTACGTCTACCTGACGCCCACGGTCCAAACCACACGAGATATAATCCACAAGTGTCAGGAGATTTGTGTCAACTGACCTTTTGCTTCTAAAACCGTGCTGCTCATTACAAAGATACTTGTTTATTTGCTCATAGATAGCACTATGGAGGATGTTCTCGAAGACCTTCGCCGGGGAAGATAAGATTGCGATAGGGCGGTATTCTTCAACGGAACTTTTGGTTTTGGTTTTGGGGATAGGTGTAACTCTTGAAACTTTCCACTCAGAGGGATATGTACCAGTCTGCAAGGCTAAATTAAAAATGTGGCAAAGAGGATAAATGAAAATGTTTCTTAAGTCTTTAACTATGAAGGGGGGGATATTATCGGGGCCAATAGAACTGGTAGGTTTAAGTTTGTTTATGCCTTTAACAATGTCTACATGCCTCAAGGGGGGTATATTTATGCAATTACTGTTACTAGAATGGTCGGACGCACCGACATGATCAGCATTAAGCTGCGGAACGTCAGGCAGAAAAACAGATGAGAAATATTCAGCGAAAGCCCCTGCCGCCTTAGTACCTGAAAAATTTAAACCCTTGTATGTTATATTCGGTTCAAACCCACCTTTGGATCGCAGGCTGGAAATGTGTGACCAGAATTGACGAGGGTTATGTTTAATTTTATTCTCTATATTTCTCATGTATAAGGAATACGCGTCTGCAATACGGGTTTTAAGACTTGACCTGAGGTCAGAAAATAGCAAATACGCGCTATCGCACTTAGTCAGTTTCCAATTTTTATGGAGTTTTAACTTGAGCCTTAGATCCTGGATGATATCGCTTGTAAACCATATAGGATATCGCCTGTTTGCCGATTTCCCTCTGCGTTTTTTAGGCATGCACATATCAAAGTGATTAAAGATAATGCTGTAAAACTTGAGAGTGGCCCCTTTTACATCTTTAGATTCCAAAACCTCCTCCCAGATATTTTCGGCAGCGAATAATGAATACAGTTTTTCGAAATCGCATTTGCCAAAGTTCCAATCCTTGGAAGTATCCATAGAAATATAATATCTATGGAAGTATTCCACAATAATTGTCCGTCGGAAAGCGCATCCCTTGAGAATTCAAGGGATGCGCTTACCAACAAACAGCATTTCATTTTTAGGATTCCGTAGTCGACTAGGAACCCTTATAGTTTCGCCATGACCGTCCGTCTGTCTGTCGGTCCACGGCTTAGCTCAGAAACTCTTTGTACTAGAAAAACTACCTACGCTACGATAAAAAAACTACATACTTGACGGAGAAGGGTTTGTGTCTCTGTCGTTATTATCAGCCATATTTTAACTACTGTGGGCGTACCATGGATAGTGTTGGTTATTGCGCAATAGAAACACCGTTTGCAGTTCTGATAAAATTTTATTTACAATCAAAATTACACTAGCAATTCATACACTGTAGGTACACGACACAACTACACGGAACGCGCGACAGTTTTTAAACATCTTCACTGCTTGACCGCCACCTACGAACTCTGCTTAGCTCCGGCCGGTCCGAGAGTTATGTTGTAGACCCTATCGAGCGCCGCTAGGCAGCGCTGGCATCCCGATTAGTCAACTCAGTAACGTATTTCTGACATACTTATTATTAGAGATGCGCCGAGTTCGCACCTACTCTTTTATACTCAATATCGGCCGAATAACTCGGTTTGACTGCCGAGGTAATCGAAAAGAACTCATAAACTCGTCAAAAAGAAGTCACTTGTTTTTACTGACACTGTGCCATGCTTGAAACACTAACAAGTGTGTTTGAACGGCTAACCATCCCCATTTATCGTCACGAATTTATGATTAAAAGAAGTGATAGAAGATAGATAGAT
The DNA here is from genome assembly GCA_916701695.1 of Agrochola macilenta. NCBI lineage: Eukaryota > Metazoa > Arthropoda > Insecta > Lepidoptera > Noctuidae > Agrochola > Agrochola macilenta. Next base: position 17,530,677 of record OU753562.1, read on the forward strand.
AGATAGAATATTCTTTATTATGCACACCATACAAATTACAGAAATAAATTTAGAAATGTTACATAGGGTGACACAATGGGCGGTCTTATCGCTAAAAGCGATCTTTTACAGACAACCTTTGGATGGATTAAAGGGAGAAGGAGAGACAATACTGCAGGTAGTCAGTGGTGTACCATTTACATACACAATAAATACGTAACGCATAAACTTAACCACATAAATATATTTAAAATAATAAACATGAAACAAGAATATGGAACTATATGTAATGATGACGTTTAAGGAAAGAGGAAGTGTTTTTTCACCAGAGTTTTAAAAATGGACAAAGATTGAGCACGCCTTATCGACACGGGCAAGGCATTCCATAACCGTACTGCTTGAACTGTAAAAGATTTGTCATAAAAGCTGGTGGAATGCATCGGCATCTCTAGTCTCAAGTTTTCTGATGACCTCAGATATCTATTATGTGTGTCATGAAGGAACTGGAAACGTTCTTTAAGATAAGAGGGGGTTGCAGGAAGTGAATTGTATTAAAATAGGTGTAATACCAAAAATAACAAGATCGCGTCTGTGAGTTGAGTACATGGAAGGCCGCGCAGCGGTGCCCGCGTAACCGTTAGTTCGGTACCCTGAGACTTCAAGGCCCCCCGCCTTCCCCGCGGTCGTCTGCACGCGTAGGTGATGCGCCGACAATAATAACATTTGAACAAAATGTTCCCTGACAGCAACGAAATAAAGGCGCCGTCAAAGTTAAATTGTTACCAAGGATGTGTCGTAGACTGTACATCTTTATAAGCCTATCACTATTAGTCCTTGCGTTCGGCAGGGTTCGACATTTCTCGACTGTAGTCTACTGCAGTCGATTGATTCAGTGTCATCCTGGCTCGCGGCAGGGTTCGCCTTCTCTCGACTGTAGTCGGTTGATAGAGTGTCATCCTGGCTCTGGGTAGGGTTCGTCTTCTTTTGACTGTAGTCGGTTGATTGAGGGTCATCCGGGTTCACGGCAGGGTTCACCTCCTCTCGACTGTAGTCGGTTGACTGAGTGTTATCCTGGCTCGCGGCAGGGTTCGCCTTTTCTCGTCTGTAGTCGGTTGATTGAGCGTCATCCTGGCTCTTAGCAGAGTTCGCATTTTCTGGACTGTAGTCGATTGATTGACTGTCATACTGGCTCGCGGCAGGGTTCACCTTTTCTGGATTGTAGGCGTTTGATTCAGTGTCATCCTTGCTCTGGGCAGGGTTCGTCTTTTCTCGACTGTGGTCGGTTGATTGAGTGTCATCCTGGCTATCGGCAGGGTTCGTCTTTTCTCGACTGTAGTCGGTTAATTGAATGTCATTCTGGTTCTCTGAGATCCGTGATGGTAGGGTGCCACTGGTTGGAACACCCGTCGTTTGTCCAGAAGTAGGAAGGCCTCTCATTTGATTGTACCTGTGAAAAAGAATAACCTACTTAAATAACATACCTTAGCCAAGTACAGTACAAATCCTCATACTCGTAAGTTGTATAACAGAAGATTTTTATATTTTCAATGGATATAAAAGAAAACAAACCTCTTTTTTATCATTATCCGTATCTGTTTTTGGCACAAGAAGTTAAGGAGGATAACAATTAGGATGACCACGTTGTACACTTCGGTGGTTTGTAAAATGTTTTTCTTGTCAGGAAAAAATATGGCGTAGATCTCTATGACCCAGTTCAACTCCAGGAATAGCATGCCGGCGAACAGCTTGACGTATAGTGTGAATCTGAAACAAAATGGTCGTTTGAGTTCTATAATATTATTTACCAGGCTTAGTTACGAGACAGGTCCTTATTTTTGTGTTAAACTGAGTAGACTCTTACATAGTGAATTTCGTTAAAAATATCAAGTTTGTTACTTAAATTAGGTTAAAAATATCAAGTTTGTAACTTGAATTAGGTAAAAAAATACCAAGTTTGTAACTTCTGCCTACCGTTGTGTGTAATTTTTCCGATCATGAGTCTCACTTTCCCTAGATTGGAGTATCATTTCCGTCTGTTTTTTGATCGCTGCAATCTTCAAGGCTGTTAAAGTGAACAGCACCATATTTATTACGAACAGTATTAATAGCGGTCCGTAAAAGTATAGCAGTTTGCTGTACCCTGAAAATAATATAAATAATTATATATTAATACAAAATAATATTTTAAACTTTGATATCTCCCTATACTTGTGGCTACAATTCAATTTAATTAATTTTTCGTCGGAAAAACGTCAACGTCACGGCAACGTCAGCTCATAATATGTGAGAAAATTTAATAAAAATAGGTAGTGTATAGAGTGCCACAGTGTCGCTATTTGCGGCATAATAATGGCGCTGCTTCGGCCCGGCTTAAGTGCCGTAAGCATTACATTGTCATTGTCACTATCACTTGCTATTTAGTTTGATTGTTGAGGTTAGTTAGCCAGGGTGCCAGCTGTTTTAGAACCCAATGGCTTGGCACGCGACGATGGGAAAAGACCAGACGGAATGACCATAAGGCCTTGGGAGTTGGGTAGGCCTTTGGTGTGGAATGCAACCTGTGTTGACACCCGCGCGCCATCCCATCTTCATAGCACGGCGGGCTGTGCTGGGGCGGCTGCTGCAGATGCAGAAAACCTTAAATGGCGCAAAAATAACAACCTTGTTGGTAGCTACATTTTTGAGCCGTGTGCTCATCGAGTATTTCAGGACATCGCCAAGCGGTTGGTCGACTCCTCACGTGACCAGAGGGCTGGCCAATTTTTTGGTCAAAGAACCCGCATTGCCATTCAACGTGGCCATGATGCCAGCCTTTTGGGCTCTTTTCCCTCTGACAGCAATGCGGTTTATTATTTTTTTATGCCTTTTTAGATTTTTTGAATATTTTGAAGCTCTTTTTTTATTTTTATTTTTCTCTGTATATTTGTATATACTTTATATATTTTAGTGTTAGATGTATATTATATTTAAGATTTTACATAAATAAAGAAACATTAATAAAATCAGAACAATTAAAACATAAACATTGAATAAATTGTTCAGGTCGAATAATCTATTTGATTTATTTGTGTTTGATTTTCTTGTTTAGATGCTTTGAAATTAGACAAAAAATTACGTTTTAGTGTTCGTTCGATACACCGCCGCTAGCTAGGCCATAAATGTCAGTTTTGCTACGTAAAGGAATTTAAGCACTATCGGAAATAGCGCCAATCCTTATGGACAGAGGTCGGGGTGTGACGCATCTTTTTTTTTTATCATGGCAAGATGTTTTTCTCTGCAATGACGTACCCTCCGCTGCTACTAACTTGTCCAAAATAATTTATGACTCATTTGATTCCTCCACTCCATGCGGTAACCAGTCTGGTTAACCAGACATAATAATAAACAATACTCAGCGTAAAACCTAACTGCATCATAAATATAAAGATTCGCGATGTGATAGTACATATGCGGAGTTTAGTGCTCTGCGATCGGATTTAAAAGCAAGAACTCAGGACGCCTACAGATGGTACTGTAATACCTTGGAAGTTAACCAAAAGTTCTGGCAGCATGTCTCTAGCCTCCGGTCAAAGGGCGGTTTCGAACCAAACGTCATACTCATTGGTGAGACTTTTTCGTGTGTTAAAGCAGCTGAGGTATTTGCTCATTATTTTGCCAGCGTGTTTCTTCCGTATACACCTAAACTTAACCCAAGAAACCTAGGTGTGAGTAGTGGGGAGATAGCATTCCTATTCCAGTTTTAACCCCACCGGATATAGTTTAGAGGATTCAGAAACTCAAACCCTGCAGCTTGGTAGGCCCTGACAATATTCCAGCCTTTATCCTCAACGAGTGTCATGATAATATCTTGGCAGCTCCTCTATGTCATGTTTAGCCCTGCAGTCCGGCGTATACCCAGAGCAATGGAAAATTTCACGAGTCACCCCCATCCCTAAAACCAGTGACAAAATCTCTGTAGTGAGTGAAATACAGGCCCATCGCTATCCTGCCAACCATTGCCAAGGTTTTCGAGTATATACTCCACACCTTCATTTACCATCGCATAAATATGTTGTCTATCTGTTTCCCAACACCTTTGTCTCGAATTCGAATCTACAGATTCATGTAGACTACTCGTACATAAAGTGGCTTGGACCTCGGTACGCAGGTTGACACTCTGTGTTTCGGTTTCCGGAAAACATTCGATAGAGTTGACAACGATGTGCTCTTGGCAAAGCGGGGGGCAATCGGTTTCTCGTCCGGTCTTCTTCACTTCTTTTCCGACTACCTGCGGGATCGCAAGCAGTTTGTCAGACATAGCTGCTGCGAGTTCAAGCCTTATAACACACGCTCGGGCATCAGTCAGGGATCAGTGTTAGGACCGCCTCTGTTCTTGATAATGATCAATGATCTCATAGTAAATTTTAAGTTTGCCAAATGTCTTAATCTGTATGCCGACGATCTAAAGCTTGTCGCAAACATCAGAATAGACGAAGATTAAAAACTCCTACAAAGAGATACTGACGTCGTCTTTGAGTGGAGCATTGAAAAAACAATTTTTCAATATTACTTATCTTAAACAATCTTTTTTCATTGAACTTTTTTTGTATCTGTTCTATTCTATTTCTTTAAGAGTAGACCATACATACCATACAAGCTGTTGCAGCCGTGGAGCCGTAGTTTGGGCATCAGCGCGTGTTCTCTCGGTAGGTCAGAGTATTCAAGTGCAGCGAGTAGAATGGTAAACGCAGTTGGCCCGCCGAATGCGTAGGTGCAGTACAAATACAGCCGTGTGCGGGAGGTCGAACCCCGACCTGACATTGCTCGTTTTCCACTGAAGCATACAAGTGAGACACATATAAATACACGTAAATTATATACTGCTAAAATAAAGAAAAATATTTATTCATACAAATGTTTTACTAAGTTAATTTTGGCATTTCACAAATGATGTATAAAAAAAACTTCTTGTCTATAATTAAGTAGCCAACCCGTTATGGCCGATAATTTCATGCAAATTATATTGCGTTTCTAAGCGATTCATTGACTGATAGTGATTAATTTAGTAGTTTTGATGATAATGTTAATATACCTGAATGTCCACCACATATCGTAGCACATGACATTTCGCCAAAAGAATGCTGTCAGAATGAAGAAGTAGATAATGAAAGCTGTAATTCAAAAAGTCAGTTTTAGATTAAAATCAATCTACAATTTGTGTTCTTGCCTATGTTCATGGCCGACATACTATTGGTTGGATCGCGTAGCATTGCAAAAATCCTCTACACCACTTTCATACATTTTGAATGAATCATCGCACTAAAGGCTCTCTGCACTTGGCTTTTTGTATTGCAATGCGATGCGCTGCAGCCTGACAAATATCATCCACGACTCATTAACCCAATACTTACTTAAGACCACGCACATCTCTCGATTGATATTCAGCTTATACATAAGGAGCATCTTGCTTCCTAGCAACAGGAAGCCCACTAAGAAGCTGGCTAGGTACGCCATCAGGATCATTCCATGAAGAGTTCGCAGCTCCGGCAGCCAAGCAAACAAGACCACTCTCAGCAGAACCAGGATACAAATGATCAACATACCTGAAAATATGCTTGATATTACAAGTGCAACTAATGTATTGAACTCAAAAATATGTTAGTTTTTTTGGATCCTCTTATTATTTATTTAGAGAGATCCAAACCACATATTTACGAAACTCGTGATCATGAAATTGTTAAACATGTTAACAGGTGCACAGAAATTTTTAAACTTGCATTAAAAGTTATTTCTATAAACTTGAATAATTCAATCTGCCAAGCCTTTTCCCAACTATATTGGGGTCGGCTTCTAGTCTAACAAGATGCAGCTGGATCCTAGTATTTTACATGGAGCGACTGCCTATCTGACATCCACAACCAATAACTGGGTATTAGGATACCCCTTGGTAAAACTGGTTGTCAGACTTCGGAGGCTTCTGACGATCCGTAACGACTGTCAAAGCTTCACGAATGATGGATAAACTTGAATAATTAGTATTTATTAGTAGTGTATAGTAATTGATTCATTCACAACTAAATTAGGTGAATATGATCATTTTTATTTTTTTTTGACTTTATAAGAAAATCTTAATTTAGAGACAAAAAATAAAATTTACTTACTTAATTTTTTATGTTATAACATAATGTTATAAATATATAAGCAATAATTTTATATTAGACAGCATTTGTGTGGTTTTTTACATGTATTAGCATCAATCAATTATAAGTCATCAAAGTAAAAAAAAACGTTTTTCTACCAGTTCTCCTCAAAGTGACTTATCATTCTTTCCCTGGTATCTATATTTGTAAAACAGGGTATCCCTGGAAGTATGGATCATATTGAATAGTGGCGTGGGCAAGGTCATTTCCAAACTTTTTGACCTTGAGAATTTCTACGGTTCATAAGTTATGACTGTAATGTGTGTGAATTTTTGTTTTTTTCAATCACTTCGTATAGTGCTCATGCTCAAAAATAATTTAAGAAAACTATACTATCAGGGCAATTTTTTTTTCCAGAGCATTGTAGTAGAGCGGGCCTTTCTTGTAGTAATACTTTTGCGCAGCTAGAAAACATCTGTTCAATAAGAAAAACCATTTACTGGAAATTTTTATTTAAAAATCGATTGGATTATGGATATGACCTTGCCCACGCCCCGATTTGATTTGATCCATACTTCCAGGGACACCCTGTATATTCTGTATGAACATGAACAGTCTTTATAGTACAAAACGATCAATATGAAGAACTTTGCTTTCGTTTGTAACACAATCCAATTATAAAGGATTTAAACTTACATGAGCCGTTAAGAACAAAATGCGTTCCAAAATCATATTTCTGTCGGTAACAAATAAAGGCATTCCACTCTGTTTTGTTCTCAGCGGTAATAAACCAGTCAATGCAGTACTTGGTAGTATTGAAGACCAGTTCAGGACCCGCAGCCTGATAAGTCTCCACGAGTAACGTGCCATCCTGGAAATTTAAAAGTTATAGGGAAGTTTAAAAGCGCCTAAGCATATACTTCTCAGCAATACCTAGGTAGAATAAGGGGCACCCTTATCTTACCCTCAGAGTAGTCAAATCAATTATCAATCCCGGTTTGTTATCAAAATATTGATGCGTCTAAACAGACAATGTGCCCGTTAACGTTCACCCAGCAAAATAGGTAATGTCCGGGATTACTGATCATATTTGACTATGCAACACTAACGCGCGATATTAAGCAACTGCAACCAAGTAGACTGGGCCAGTTTCCAGTAATAACTTATTTGATTTATTATGACTGCTGAATAATAATTCAGCAGTCATTATGATTATGATTAATATTACGGTATAAGCTAACTTAAGAAGCGAGACTATTGACACTTTGTGTAAGGTGGAATACAATCGGGGGTCAATTTAATGGACTATTCAGACGAGGCCGAGACAATCCACTAAGCCAATCCAATAATAGTCTCGTGTAAATAGATACAGTCCACTGCATTGAATTGTCATCAAGCCATTGATGAAGCAAATTAATGGATTGTCTTAGTGGATTGTCTCAGAGATTAGCTCTGTCTAAATGGTCCATTAGGCTTATTGGTCTGTGCTGATTGTTTAACTATTGTTAATTTATTACCATATTTAAAAACAAATATTCGAACCGATTGTTGGTGATAATGTGGCGATATGTCAGTCACTAGTTTCTTATTCTCGTGTAGCGATGGTAAACAATCTATTTTCCCTTCTAATATTTGAAATTCCTTTGAGGCGTTGAATCCTTTCATCAATGAATATGGGTTGAATTCATCAGGTGTAGCACGACACTTTTTTTTCAACATGTCGAACCCCTGTCCTTTAGGACAGCATTTTCTTACACATGCCTCGTTGTTCGTAGTCGTACACCTGTTTTCTGCATCTTCTGCAATTTTTTTTTTATTATTGGGTTGGAGTAAATCGGAAAACCGGAAAACCGGAAGATAACACATTTTAAACTCAATTTCATCATAAACCTGTAACAATCCAGACTAGTTCAGATTTTTTATCAAAAACCTGAACTAGTTTGGGTTTATGATAAAGTTCTTGTCAAAATCACAGTTTCCTTTGTTTTATGACAAATAAATCAATTTAAATGAAATAAATAAAACAATCCATCATCATCTTCCGGTTGCTGCGACATATATATAGTTTTGAACTACTATTATGTGAGAAAATGAATTTAAAAAACAAATAATTGTTACAGAAGCTTTGCACATGGACTAAACCGAGGGGTAAATCAATAAGGTTTAAAAAAAAACCACGATCGATGCAAGCATCAAACCCGTTTTTCCTAGAATACTTCTGAACGTGCATACTTTAGTTAAACAGAAATAGAAAGAATAATTATAATATTCACCATGCCGCTGCCTCCCAATTCCAGTCAGTTTTGTTAATTTATCTAATAAACTGTCATAGACGACGGAAAATGAGTTTTTTGATCCAGAACCAATCAGCGATACATCATGCCGTGGTGGTGGTGGTGGTGTCGTTGGTGGTATCGGTGGTGGTAGCGGCCGTGTTGGTGGTGGTGGCGGCCGTGTCGGTGGTGGTAGCGGCCATGTCGGCTGAGGTGGTGGTGATGGCGGTTGTGTCGGTGGTGGTAGCGGCCGTGTTGGTGGTGGTGGCGGCCGTGTTGGTGGTGGTAGCGGCCATGTCGGCTGAGGTGGTGGTGATGGCGGTTGAGTCGGTGGTGGTGGCGGCCGTGTCTGCCAAGGCGGCAGTGGCTGTCGTGTCGTCGGTGTCGGCGGCGGTTCAACACGAGTCTGAGCTCCGGTAATGTTCTGGCCATCAATAGCCTTGTTTGGTACTATTTCAGTCTGATTAAACTCTTCCATATCAGTTTGGTTGTACTGCCCCCAGTCAGAATTATCACTCTTCCAAAAATCGGTATCATTATCCTGCCACAATTCATTATCGTCGTAAGTTTCAGTACTATTAAACTCTTCCATATCAGTCTGGTTATACTGCCCCCAATCAGAATTGTCATTCTTCCATAAAGTGGTTTCATTATCCTCCGGTAATTCATTATAGTCGTATGTTTCAGTATCATTATACTCTTCCATATCAGCCTGGTAATACAGGTCACTGGGTGGTGGTAAATCCTCATCCCTCCATACCCAATAATCATCATCATAGTCTTCAAAATCTACCCAAATTTTTGGCACGTATATTTTAAAAAACGTTCCTGAAGAAACTCTTATCATCACATAAACTATAATAGTCACACGACAATTCCACATTTTCGGAAACTTCTTTATCTTGTTATATCCACGGTCGTTGCATGCGACATTCTTATCAAAACTAATAGGTAGCGAACTTAATACGAATTCAACTCATCGAATTCATCATAACATACGCAGATTTCTCGCTACATTATTAGGCTGAATACACACCTAGGTATGATTTTATTAATACTCTGATTTGTATACTTTAAATATTACTGTGAATAGTAAGAGAAATTCCGTGTTTTTTTTGGAACGAAGTTCCTTACTGCGCGTTGCGAAACCCGCTAGACGGAAAAAATTAAGACCAAAAGTTGTAACGACACTTTTTGCTATAGTTGTAAGCCGTGCGGCGTGCGCGTGTTTCCCTGTCTGTCTCTCTCTCTCACATTACAATTCCTTCACTAATTAGTCGAAAGGAACTTCGTTCCATCCGGGTGTCCCCTGACACCTCTCAGGTTTTTTTTTTTTAAACACCAAGTACATAATATAGAAACAATTATTACGTTGACAATATTTATTTTGTGTATACTCGTAATTTAATTTAAAACTAACGCTGGTGTTGTTAATAATTGATATACGGGAATCCATTGAATGCGAGAAGCACAGGGTCGGGCGATGTGGCTGCGCTGGACCAATGTCCAGCAGTGGACCTCTTTTGGCTGAAGTAAAGATGATACTTGATACACACCGCCCTATACAGGGTGTCCCTGGAAGTATCGATCAAATCGAATAAGGGTGTGGGCTAGGTCACTTCTAAACTTTTAACCCTGAGAGAGAATGTCACTCGCGTATGCACGATTGAGAGCGTCCAGTCTGCACCAAGTGCAAAGGGAGCTGACGAAATACGAAGTTTGCCGAGGGGCATTAAGAAAAAGTTGTACTGTACCTACCTAGCATCTTTCGCTCAAATTATATTTATATTATACTCAGCACTAGGTTTAACAACTTGATTGACGACAATAACCTATCACATGATTGTTATTAAGAATTGAGGGAAAATGAGTTCTTTTTTTTTTATGTCTGCTTAACAGGTTTTTGTGATCTTTACGACCAAAACCGTTTATTACCCAATTTAAATATTTTACATATTTCAAAAATATTTGAATGATTACGTTAATATCAAAACAACGTCATTGTGGATTTTTGGGTTTTTCATAATATTACAGTTCCTTGTTATAGTTGCTGTAAATCAATGACAAATCAGCCCCCTGAAGTGTAATGCTTGCAGTAGCCAAAATTCCGATGTGCGTGTAACTTGTAAGTACATTGTCATTCAATCGCAAATCTTTGAAAACAGTTTGAATATGACAGTGTCATTATATTATTTTGTAGCAGTAGTTTTCAGTTTTTGTAGGTCTCTAGTGTTACTACTGACGTGCAGCTGACTGTACCAAGAAAAGTGCATAGATAGATATATAAATCGAGAGGCTACTCTGTTTTAGTTTTCTTGAACTTATAACGTTTCAGTTGGTAGAAACTCCTAAGATTAGATTTTCTCTCGCTAGTGCTTAGCTTTCGATATACTTTTTTTTAAGATATAGGTAGGTATTCATCACGGATCGGAACTACAAAACGTTGTGCATCATCATAGTCAAATCCATTTCCATTTTAAAAAGCTAGTGCACTAATAGATGACAAACGGTCCTAAATTCAAACAAACTATACCTTCGGCATCAGACTCGTTCCCACATCTCGCCGCAATGACTTGTTTTCAAATATATTCTACGTACAGTTTTGACTTCGTTACTATTTTATTATATGTATAGATATCATCATCATTCTCCTGGCCTTACAACGGCCAACATGTATTTTTCTTCCATACTTCTATAATAGTCGTCATTATGCGTACACTTCCTTTCTAGTCATATTATTTTCAACACATTCCATCCATCGTTTCTTCGGTCTTCTCCTTCTCGTATAGCCCTCCACATTCATACTCAAAACTATCCTGACAACCTATTTCAACACAACTTTTCAGTCACCGGTATCACTTTCAGACTTCCTCTTATATACTCATTTCATCATCTATCCATTCGCGTAACACCACAGATTAGTCATGGATTAATTAGCATTCGCGTTCATTGTTAGCATGCGAATGCTCATTTAGCATTTAGCAAATGAAATGTAGTTGCGAAATTCTGTGAAGTGCGAAGTGAATTTATCGCTTCGTACTTTTTATACTATCATACGTCAGAGCGTCGACGCACGCAGCGGTAGTGTGCGCTCTCCTTCGCACCCACGGGAAGTCGGGAATACTTAATCTATCGGTTTCACTTGACCGTGACCTCTTTGGCGAGTGAAATTTATTAGCAGATGCTGCGAACTTGCGAAGAATGGGTTAAGCAATTGTTATGTTATTATCTTTGATTTGCGCGTACTTAGGGTTGTATATTGAATGAATGCGTTAATTCGCATATTAACAAATATCACATATTTCATTATTATCAATTATCGTCATATTAGCGAATAACATAGCAATAGCCATTAGCATGCTAAGACTCAAGAATTCACATGCTAATGAAAATGCGAAATCGCATTAATTGACAGTACTACCACAGGATCCCTCTTAGCGTTCATTCATCCCTTTTGTGGCCCAACATTCTGATCCATACAAGACAGCAGGTCTTACCATTGTTTTATAAATCTTCCCCTTAAGTTTAAATGGAATGCTGGAGTCGCGTAGTATGAACTATCCTATAATATTAAATGAGTTAATATTATAGTATAGTTCAAACTAATTCCATTTATAGTACATGGTAATTCTATGCTACCATAACAGTTCACACCAATTCCATGCTGCCATCCATGATAGAGGTACCTTGTTACTAATTCCATGCTGCCATGTCATTATTCTAAGGTATCTTGTTCTAAATTTTGGTCTACCGAGCTCTGCTCGGGTGAAAATACAGCGAAAACTAATTTTCCCAGATATGAGACCTAGCTAGATCGATTTTTCGCCCCCGTAAACCCCTATATTGCAACTTTCATCGAAATCGTTAGAGCCGTTTTCGAGAACGTGATTACAAATATACGAGTATATATTTTATATAATAACAAATTTACAATGTAAAACAAAATAAAATAAAAAATTGGTCTTTTAATAGTTTCAGATATTACCTAGACGATTGCTATTCGGAACCATAAAACAGCAAAATTTCGAAATTTGTTTTCTAATAGTATTTTATGTTTTCATAAAGTTCTTTTAGTTAATTACGATGTTGTTTTATAGTGATGCTGTGTATACCTACAACATGCATACATACCAGTACTTTTATTATGCTATATTGTTCTGTTTTAATTTTTTGTACTGTTGGTGTACCATTTAAATGAATAAAAATAAGATTTCAATAGGATGTTCTAAAAGTTTAGACGTCATCTTTGACCGTGACCAATGACATAAGCACAGGTTTGATAACAATAATTGAAAACCTGTTTTAGAAACCAGCCAAGGTGGCTTATATCATCAGAAGTAAAGGCTTTGTTACACCAGGCGATTAAACTGACTGCCTCGTTGGCTATGTGGTGGTTAGCGCCACTGCTGAACATGAAGTGTGGAACTCTCTGCCAGCGTCGGTGTCCCCTTCCACGTATAACCCGTCAGCTTAAAGTAAGAGTGAACAGGCATCTTCTGGGCATACTCGTCCCATCGTAGACCTCATCGCCGCTTTCCTTTCCTTCAGGCGAGGTTGAGGACAAGACTAAGCTGGCCCTTATTGCAATAAAAAAAAATTATAAGGTTGGGCAAAGTATTATTGAGTTTTTCCGTCAGGATATACTCAGTAACAGCCTCTGGATTCGTGGCAGTTGAGCAATAGGTTCGCCCCCATGGGATTTAAACATCCCTAAAACAAAAACGTCGTATAATTCCAGTCTAATAAGACTTCATGTTATAATAACGATTATAGAGTGGTATTTAGTATTATATAATTGCATAGCACATGTGTGAGCACTATGTACATACTTTACAGCTACCATTTACTGGGTACGTCTTTGATTGACTTGAATGTGCCCTGGCGGCTGAGAGTATGTCATGCTCACTCAAATGTGTCGCTGGTGGTGGCGTGTGTGTTGGATCATTAAGTTCCCTTCAAAATGGTTGAGCTAAATGGTGCTTATCCATGCGTCATGTTCGTGAACGGGCGCCGTCAGTGGGGACTGGTCATCTCTTAGCTGCTACGGCTTATTTAAATTTTTGAATTGTTTTTTATTACGGACGCTTTTAATGTGCACGTTTTTCTACATTGTTCTCACATGTATAATTACAACATGAATGATGTAACCAATTTTTTGTAAAAATATTCTGATTTAAAAGAGTGTCCGTGGAGTTTCTTGCCCGTTCTTCTCCATAGGAACCTACTACGCGTTGGAATGGGCAACTAGCTTCATATTTCTGACTGACCGACCTCTTGACAATTCAAAAGTACCTGTAATTGGTTTATTTGAAATAAATGCTTTGAGTTTGAGTTTAGCTAACTAAGATGTCATATAGACGTTCATCTTACGATGTTACAGTCGCGTGACTGTAATGTCTTATTATATTGGTTGAGTAAACGTTTTCAGGACTAATTTAGGTTAAAAAAGCACTTCCAGGGTTATTTTTGAAGTTGTTGGTTGCTAGGCGACACTTGACTGTTACTTTGATATCGACTGAATATATATTTTTTGTAAAAACCAAGTTCCACTGCGTTTACTTTAATATGGTAGCAGAGCGTGGTTCAACGAGAGCTTAAAAGTTTTATTATTGTTTCATAAAGAATAAAATTTCGAAAGAGTAAATAATTTTTTCTTCAAAAATGAAACTGGAAATAGGACTATTCGATGTAAGCAATTGGCCGACCTGGAAATATAAAGTGATGTTGCCGCTGTGGAGTCACACAAGCACCTTAGAAGCGGTGCAGGGTACTCTAGCTAAGCCGGCAGGCACATCCGGGTGAAGGAGCCAAAGCGGAAGCTCTTATAAAGTACAAGGTAGAGTGTGACACCTATCACTCAGCGCTCGGCATCGAACGCGGACGGACGTGCGCTCTAGTGTGCTCCCGAGTTCCTGATTTCCTGAGTTCCGGCTCAGTGGCTCCTGTTGTGGTTCCTGCTACGTGTATAGTCTGGGACTATCTACTGTTATTAATTGTTGTCTTTTTCAAGACACAATTAATAAGTTTCTTATCAGAGTTGTCATCTGAACGTAATCGTCGCGATTTAGCCCCTTCAGGGAAAATCCACAGTTTCGTGGTCCTCGGTGGATACCATACGGTGCCAACGAAACCGAGTGGGGTGTTGACCCAACACACCCGCCGAGCCCCATCAGGGTAAGGCAGTCAATTGGACGGGTCCCAGTGTTCGGCCTTGGGGGATCTCCTAGTCGGCATTGGTGACAGTCTTTCTTCAACAGCCACACAACTAGTGTCGGTCGGGTGTATCTACCCCGGCGCACTAGACTGGTTAGGACCCCGTTGCACACTAAGATAGGCAACGGGCAAAAGCAAGCTTAGGGCTCACAATTAGGTACACAACCTCCCTGTCTACACCCGACAGGGAGGGTTTACACATCCCCGGTATTCCCCCGGGGAGATAGGTTTTAGGGAATTAGGCTTGTAGGTCTCCCTTATAAATTCATGCTAGGATAATTTTAAAGAACTTAGTCAATATGGCGTCGGTCCTCAGTACTGAGGAACGACTCATTGCGACTAAGAACATAAACTCCATCCTATTAGACGTCCTTAATAGGATACTAATAAGGTCGCCAGACCTCATTAACGAGTTCGGTCCCGAACTCGAGTCACTCGCTGCCAAGCAGGAGTACCCGTCAAGTCCCTCGGACTCAATCCCTGCTGAACAGCAGTCCCCAGTCTGTCCTTCTGACTCTATCGCTATCTTTAGCGATGCCCTAGATGCTACTCCTGCACTAGAACTAGATAGTTCCGTCGTGTCTATGGACACAGACAGCCAGACCGCTTCTTCAAAGCGCGCTCCCACTCCTCCACCGCAAATGCATAGCTCGGTCACCGAGGTCCATGGCGCTACTTCCTCTTCCTCTTCCCAATCCGAGGATGACACTTTCGTGACTGTCCACGGAAAAGGGAACAAGAGGAAGAAGAAGAAGCAGTCATCCTCACAGGCCAGCAAAGTAATTGCTTTTGAGGAGTCATGCTCAATCCCGGTAGTTACCCTAGCCACCCCGGCTACTTGCGCCCCCGTAGCTTCCCCCTCCACCACCCCCAGCCCGATTGCGTCATCCGCATCGCAGGTTGCCCCCACCCCAAATTCCGGTATTAAGAAAATCCCGCCGCCACCTCCTGTGTTCATCCAGGACAAGGACAAGTGGACGGCTATCTCTAAATGGTGTGTCGATCAGCGGATCGGTTACACCAACGCTAGGTCTACCCAACAGGGTATTAAAGTAACTCTCCCGACAGCCAATGACTATAGGGCATTAACTAGGCTTCTGAGAGATAGATGTGTGTCATTCCACACATACTCTCTCCCGGAAGAAAAACAGACCCGGGTCGTCATCAAGAGGATCCCTAAAGAGATTTCTCCCTCAGATATTCTAGCTGACCTTCAGTCACAGAAAATCCCGGTAGACGAGGTGCACCGTATGCACCGTTCGCGCGGCAGGGAAGCATACGACATGGTTCTCGTCGTGTGCTCCCCTACCGAGGGGCATCACCCGATATTCAATGTCAGTTCAATCTGTAACCTCATGGGCTTCATCATAGAGAAGCCCAGGAAAAATAGCTCCATAGGGCAATGCCATCGTTGCCAGCTCTATGGCCACTCACAGAAGCACTGCCATGCGAAACCTAGGTGCGTCAAGTGCCTAGGGGACCATGGCACTGCTGAGTGTACCCGACCCAAGGATCGCAACCTTTGCGACACTCCTCCGAGCTGCGTGCTATGTGGCCTCGAAGGGCACACAGCAAATTACCGGGGCTGCTCTAAAGCCCCAAAAACCAATCCGTCTAAACTGACCAAGCGTCCATCAGACGCTTGGCAGCAAAATTATAGGGAATACCCCCAAATTCCCTCCTCCCAGATCCCCGAAAGGCTAAGCCCCCAGAGGCCTAGCCCGTGGTCCCAACTTCACCACATGCAGGCCTTTCCAGCCATGCATAACCCTAGGCCCGCGCCCCCGCAGATCCCCCTTTATTCCCTTATGGACCCCCGCAATCGCGTCCCCCCGCCCCCCGCTACTTCAGGGCCTCCAGCGCCCGCTCCCGCTCCCGCACCTGCTCCTAAAGCATCGCACCCCGCTCCCACTCCCAGGGCCCATGGCCCCTCCGATGATGATACATTCGGTATCATCACAGACACCTATCAGGCCTTTTTCTCGCCCCGCGCGCAGCAAATGGCCAGGGATATAACAGCCGCCAAGAAATTCCGCGACGTTCCTATGTTGCAGAAAATCTTACATGCGTACCCGGAGATTACGCACGCCCTTGAATCCTTCTATAACCCCCCCCATAATGTCTAACACCGTTATAGCAAGGTTTAAACCCCGATCCCTTAACTTAGGCATCTTCAATGCAAACGGTATAAAACACCAACGCGATGAGATCGCGGAATTCGTCCGCGATCACAAACTAGACTTATTCCTCATACAGGAAACATTCTTAAAACCGAGTAGTCGCAACCCATCTATAGCCAATTATCGTATGGTCCGTAATGATAGGTCGCGCTGTCACAAGGGTGGCACCCTTATTTACTATAAAAAGGAACTATACTGCATTCCCATAGACCCTCCTCCACTTTCCAGACTAGAAGTCTCAATTTGCCTACTAGGCATGACTGGCCATCAGCCGGTCACTCTAGTTTCGGTTTATATCCCACCAATGGTCGGTTCTGAGAACTTCCAACTCATCTCCGACGATTTCGCCATTCTATTAGGCATGAGTGACTCCGTAATCATTGCGGGCGATCTCAATGCAAAACATACCTCCTGGAATTGTACCAGAACCTCTATAAGAGGGCGACACTTGTTCGACCTCTCCGCTACCCTGAACTTTGACGTCATCGCTCCGATGACTCCCACTCACTTTCCCCACGACCCCAATCATACCCCAGACGTACTCGACCTGGCGCTCTTTAAGAACGTCAACCTTAGGTTAGACTCAATAGAAACGGTACAAGAGCTTAACTCTGACCACCGTCCCGTAGTCATAAGACTGGCCTCCCGCACAGGTCCCTCCGATCCCAACCAACCCATAGGCACCAAAAGGGTAACGGACTGGAGGAGAGTAAGCGATAAGCTGAAACCCACCACGTCCCCCCAGCTGGACTCCATTCCAGATCAGTTTGACTCCGTCGCCGACACGACGGCCGCGATCGACTCGCTCACTGATCACGTGCAAACCGTCCTGAACGACTGTTCAAGGGAGGTTCCGGCAACGGACAACCGTTGCCTGAACCTGCCGGACGATGCGCGTGCTCTACTGACCGAGAAGAACGCGGCTATCCGTGCATACAGTAGCTTTCCCAGCGCCACTAACAAAACTCACATGCGCTACTTACAGAGAACTGTAAGGACACGCATAGCTGAGCTGCGTGAAGCGGGCTGGGATAAGATGCTGAGCGAACTGGAGCCAACTCACCTGGCCTTCTGGGAACTCCAGAGGAAACTCAGGTCCCAGCAGTCAGCTGCCATGCCCCCATTAGTCCGCCCAGACAAATCCATAGCATTCGACGACATCGACAAGGCCGAGTGCCTAGCCGACAGTCTCGAGACCCAATGCTCACCCAGCTCCTTACCAGTAGACCAAGCTCACCTTAAAAAGGTCGACGCGGAAGTCGAACGTAGAGCCTCTCTCCCACCCGTCGAAGACCCTGACTGTCCTCTGCCTCCCGTCACTCCGGACGAAGTGCATGACATCATCAAAGGTCTCAAAAAACGCAAAGCCCCCGGCTCAGACGGACTCACCAATAGGGTGATCCAACTCTTTCCCGCTCACTTGATCATGCTACTGACCACCATCTTCAATGGTGCTCTAAGCAATAACATCTTTCCCCAATCGTGGAAAGAGGCCACCGTCATCGGCATCCCAAAGCCCGGTAAGCCCAAATCCGAACCCTCCAGTTACCGCCCCATCAGTCTGCTCAAGGTCCTCGGCAAAATCTATGAGAGGCTTATTCAAAAGCGTCTCAGAGATTACGCAGAGACCAAGGGCCTCATCCCCAACGAACAGTTCGGCTTTCGAACTCAGCACTCTAGCGTGCATCAGGCCCACCGTATAGTAGAACACATATCCGGAGGTTTCCACCACGGTATGTTAACAGGCGCAATCTTCTTCGACATAGCGAAAGCGTTCGACAAAGTCTGGCACAACGGCTTATTATATAAGCTGTACAAACACGGTGTGCCGGACCGTCTCGTGCTCATCATACGAGACTATTTGTCGAACCGCACCTTCCACTATCGCATAGAAGGAGCGCTCTCCTCCCCCCGACCCATACGCGCGGGAGTCCCTCAGGGCTCCGTGCTCTCTCCTCTCCTGTTCTCGCTCTTCACTAGCGATATCCCTAAGCATAAGAAGGCGCAGTTGGCTCTGTTCGCAGACGATACGGCCATCTACTGCAAAGGGTATAGTACGGCTCAGATACTCCTAAACCTACAAAGGGCAGTCAACAATCTTGGCGCCTGGTTTAGATTATGGAGAATCGAGGTCAATCCCGACAAAAGTCAAGCGGTCCTCTTTTCCAAACCGCGACGCACACCCACCATTCCCAGACCAGTCACCATGTTCGGCAAGCCGATCCCTTGGGGGAAGCAAGCCAAATATCTAGGTGTAATTCTCGATCATCATCTCTCCTTCGCACAGCACATAAAGTCGGTTCGCTCGCGAGCCGCTTTCGCTCTAGGTAGACTCCACTATGTCCTGAATGCACGTAGCAAATTGTCACTCAAGTGCAAATTGCGCATCTATACGGCGTGCATTCGGCCAATCATGACCTATGCGGGCACCGTCTTTGCTCAAGCAAAACCCCACTCGATCCATAGGATTCAGACAGTCCAAAACCGTTTCCTTCGTAAGGCCACGGGATCCCCCTGGTATGTTAGGAATGAGATCCTCCATCTCGACCTCAAAATCCCCACGATCCAACAGTTCCTAAAACGCATGTCCAAGCGTTACTTTGAATCCGCTGCCAAACATCGCAACCCTCTGGTTGTCGAGGCAGCAAATTATGTCCCCTCAACGATTAGTAGGATCCGCCGCCCGAGGCATATTCTCTCAGAACCTGATGACCCCATAACCCTCCTCCAGGAGAGCAGTAGGGCCACCAGCACAGTACACAAACACAAACGACACCCGTCATACCGACCTCGCCGTCGAGGTCCACCGCGATCGCGACCGCGACCCCCCCGAGTAAACGATACTCCCCCCCGACCCTTGCTCGAAGATGCGCCAGCCCGCGTCGACGCTGAGCCAGTAGCTTTAAATTCCCCGATCAATAATCATGATATACTTTTGATCCAGCCTGTCCCTCTTGCTGTCCTCCCCTCAGCGAATGCCCTAAGCCGAGGTTCGTACCCCACAGGGGGTGCCCTTAGCGAGCATTCGCTTAGTTTTAATTTAGAATAGTTTATGCCCCTGGCTGGAGGCTTTGAGTGTAGAAGCTTAAGGCAGCCACAGGAAAGCCCGGTTAAGCAGACACTACCTTAGTGGTAACCTGCGAGATGCCCTAGTTAAAAAAAAAAAAAAAAAAAAAAAGTGACACCTATAATAAAAAAGAAAACATTGCACTTTTACTACTGACCACTAATTTGACCGACGAAATGCTGAACAAATTAATGCGTTGTACAACTACGAGTGGTATGTGGGACGAATTAAACCGTCTTTACGAACGAGGATCACAGGAACGAACCTACGATCTATTTATGCAACTTTTTAACTACAAGAAAGACCCCACTCATGACATGGGTTCGCATATGTTTGATGATAAAAAATCATGATAAAAAATCACAGAAAGGATTTTTTATAGAATATAACGGTGATTGTAGGTATCGAGTTTATGATACAAGGAACTTTAAATTGTCGCGTTCCAGAGATATAACTTTTGAAGAAGTACCTCTGTTAGACCGAGACATACCTGTTAGTTAGTGAGGAACCTGAAATAAAAAAGAATACCTATGAGCTACCTACTTCTTCCATAGATGATCAACTAAACTTAAAAAGAAGTACTTAATCAAAGTGATGATCACTTGCATTCAGTGAATTTGAATAATGAAATAGGTAACAGTAATTCAGAAGAACGACAAGAAAATGTCGCTCAAACTGTTGAAAATAACAGTCGTGTACTTCGTGATCGGAGTCAAATTAGACCTCCAGAAAGTTTAAATTTTGAACAATTCATCCATCAAGCAGGTTTATCGTTAAAACAATTTGACGTCTCAACAGCTTTCCTATGTGGCAAGGTAAAGAGATATACATGCGACAACCTGAGGCATTCAATGACAGATCTGGCAAGGTGTGCAAGCTGATAAGAAGTCTTTATAGAATTAAACAAGCGCCTAAATGTAAGAACGAGTTTATTCACGACTGTTTTTATTGAGTCTGGATTTACACAGCGAGAAGCAGATCCATGTTTATACGTGAGACAAAGTGGAAAAATAAAATTTTTGCTAGCTTTGTACGTTTATGATGGATTTATTGGCTTCGTCTGATGACGGTTATAATTTTATTGAAAACGAACTCAATGTGCGTTTCAAGATAACAACCAAGCCGCCATCGTACTTTCTTGGGCTAGAGATAAAGTGACACAGTGATGGGACTATAAAAGTTCATAAAGCCGCCTATACTAAAAAGGTTTTGGAGAAGTATGGAATGAGTGACTGTAAAGCCGTTGGAACAAAACGTAAAAGATATTCCTGTAAAAAAGTTAGCGGAAGAGATCTGTGACACTCAATTTCCCTATAGGCAAGTTGTGGGAGCGGTGGCTTATCTCATGGTGGGTACAAGGCCTGATATTGCCTGTGCATTCGCAGTCGTATCTAGACCCTTAGATAACCCTACTAATACGAATGTGTTACAAGTGAAGAGAATCTTTCGTTCCCTCAAAGGAGCAATCGAGACTGGTCTAGAGTCCAAAAATAATGCGAAACGACTCATCTGGTACAGTGCAATGCGGATCATGGAGGCGACAACTTGAGTAGTTGTTCTACTAGCGGGTTGATATGCATGTTCGCTGGATTAGCAATCGCCTGGAGACGTGTGAAGCAAACCTCAGTTGCGCTGTCGTCCACAGAAGCAGAAATTGTAGCTGCCAGTGAGATGTGCCGTGAAATGATTTGGCAACAGAGGTTTTTTTTTTTTTTTGTGATAAATTAGAAACAATAGTACTGCACATAATCTGCCTTACGAATATCATCGCAAGATAAAGGACATCAAGATAGAACATTTATATGTAAAGCAATGTGTGTCTGAAGGAGATATCCAAATTGAGCAAGTGCCTACGCAAGAACAATTGGCTGATATATTTACGAAGCCATTATTCAAACCAAGACTTTTACCAGTCTTGGTTTGAATAATGGCTTCGCGAAGACTTCGGTTTTAAAAAGAAGAAGCAATGTTAGGAAAGCACTTTCAGAGTTATTTTTGAAGTTGTTGGTTGCGAGGCAACACTTGACATGTACCTTTGATATCTAACGCAATATACATTTTTGAAACCAAATTCTACTGCGTTTACTTGATTGGACAATGTATTTATCATATAAACGTTTCGGTTAAATAAAAGGTTTTCGAAAGACAACCGTCGTCGTGTGAAGAATCTTAACATAAATTTTATATACAATTAAAACGTGCATGACCTTTATATGAAGCACATGTGTGTGTGTACATAAGTATGTATAACAAAACTATTTTGGTCGTATGGAAGACTATGCGACTAAAATGTTGAATTGACCGACAATTCATTTTTGACATTCACTTAACTAAGTAGACTTAAATATCAAATCCACTCTCTAACCTTTTCCATTTTGTTTTGTCAAATACATAAGTGATTTAATTAAAAAATATATTAATTGTATACTATTTGGCGTATTAATTGTTTGGTGTATTGAATACTATTTCAGATGATAAGTTCGAAGTTGACTAGTTCAAGTGGTACCTAACAGAAAAATAATGTACTAGAAACGTATGGTTAGTTTAGATTCGAACATAATCTTTAATTTTCATATTTTACAGATTTATTTCAAATTGATTTAATGATTTATTTTACGATGACACTGAAATTTACCTTACATAGAAAAAAAAAAACTTTTTTTTTTTTGGGTGGGAAATTATCAAATAACTTCTCCCGCTCTGGCCGGAGCGGGAGGGCCTGTCAAACTTTTACTGACTAAAACCCACCCGTGTTCCTTCCATTGCCTATGTCGGCGGGGCCACGATATCCCTTTCGGAGAAAGTCGCAACCCTGGCAGACATTGGTCCTAACGGACCCCGTCAGTTGGTGCTGACATCTCTTTGAGGCACCGGTGGAACACAACGCGCCGTCGACCCGGGCGACACCTGACGCCCGGGGCGTCTCCTGCGGCGACTAGGGCCGCGAGGGCGCGAATCTTGCCTCTCCCTCATGCGTTCCGCCTCCTTCTTCGCGAGAATTACTGCTTCGCAGAAGGAAGTGACGGCCGCCCATGCAGTCTCGCTCCGAATCATGGCCTAAACCAAGGCCGGACGCGAGAGATCGCTGCCGCCGATTGATATTTGGTATCTGAAAGTGCTTCTGAAAATTCAAGCACATCCGACAATGTTGTCAACAGAAATGGGTGATAGTATTTGAGCACAATCTTAAATAAAAGACTTCCCAAAATACGCCTTCGTCGTCGCCCCGCCAACGACACATACGCTTTCTGCGATTATTATTTAGGCCAAAAATTTGTAATAGTTTAGGAGCATAAGGAACAGGGTGTAAAGTTTACTCATCCCCCATAGAAAAGGGAGGATCCTCCAACCAGACGGGTGTCGAGTCTGGCGGGCAACTGCCCAGAGGTTGAAGTTGGGAGATTTTATATATGTCCATCGCGCGGTA
Organism: Agrochola macilenta; assembly: GCA_916701695.1. Lineage (NCBI taxonomy): Eukaryota > Metazoa > Arthropoda > Insecta > Lepidoptera > Noctuidae > Agrochola > Agrochola macilenta. Next base: position 17,553,935 of record OU753562.1, read on the forward strand.
AATTCTAATTGCGCGATGCAGGATTTGTGCAACGTCCGGATGTTGTGTGACATCAGGTCTTTGATGCGTAGTTCGCATGTGGCGATTGTAGATGCCACCACAATAGCAATAATCACACTCGCTGTTTACCAGAAAAAAATATGGTTCAATCGGTGCATAATATTATTTGATTCCTAATAAGTATGACAAAAAAAACAACCGACTTCCGAAAAAAACACTACAAAGTGAAAAATAACTTTAATTTCGGAAGTCGGTGTCTTTGGTTTTGAATTTTCGTTTTTTGCCACTGGGGCGGCCCGCGGGCTGAGGAACAGGTGGTTTGAAGGCCCGCCGCCGCGGCTGAGGCTGGCCGGCGAAGCCAGTCAGCAAGCCGAAGCTGCGGTGGTGAGCGTTAAAACCATCTGCAACGATAAGCTCGCGTGGGGCCGCCCAAACCCCGCAGGCGCCGGAGTTGAACAAAAATATAGTTTGTTCGATATTTTAACGAGTAGGGATTTTTAACGTAAATATAATGAACTTAGGTGTAATAAATGTTGAAATTTTGAACTTAGGTATAATGATTATCGACATTTTTAATCAGTCGATATTTTAATTACTTGGCATTTTAATCTTACACATTTTAAGCTTAGGTATAACAATTTTCGATATTTCGATACAATCGATATTTAAATTTTTTGATGTTTTGAACAGTGACAATTTACCCGTAGGTATTTTAATTTTCGACGTTCAAATATGTACCCCATGGTACTCGTACAAGCATCTATTGTATACTTAATACTATATAAACCATTTTAAGCCACCCTTCGCTTGATTGAATCAACACAGATGTGGGCCCAGTTAACCATTATCAATTTTTAAAAGGGTTAACTGGTCCGCGGTCCTAGTTCCGTAGTGGGCCGAATGACCCCTAACCCAAAAAAGCATCTGCTTTAAAAAAGCTCCTAGACGGATCGACAGATTCAAATTTAAAGTGAATAAAGGCACAAAAAAGTAGAAAATAATAAAAATAAAACTAATTGATACACTAATGCACAGCAGCTCTGTTTATAACGTGTCCTTGGTCGCGGCAACAGCTAGTAATAATTATTATAAATGCGAAAGTACTGGTTTGTTACGCTTACAGATTTCGATAAAATTTGGTTATGGCATAGGATACTTTTTATCCTTTTGTAGTTTCTTCCCGTGGGATAATTTCCGAACTACTCGCGGGTGTAACCACGGGCATAACCTAATGTTATAATTATATCAGTATTATACAGCCACATCTGTACCCTAATTACGTAATACACAATCAAAGAGAATTTGAATCGTTTTGAACAGGTTGCTACTCCATTGCTGCATAAATTCGAAAAAAAATATTGCGCAACGACGTAAATAACGTAATGAATGTTGTTAAACTGTCAAAATGCAACAGATTCGGTGTAATCGTTTACGAAAATGTATTACGTAATTAGATAGCTTGTTGACTGGAAGCTGACCCCAACCTAGCTGGAAAAAGACTTGGAGGATGGGAAAGGATTCTACTAAGCCCTGCTTCAATTAAATGGTGATTTTTTGAAAAATGAAAAATTTCTACAGCACTTTTTAACGGGATTGACATAGACTTTTCAGTTGCTTATTCTTTTTCACCATCGTAATCGCTGATAGTGTCACTTTGTCTATGCCCCAAGGTGTTTGTTGCACGTTGGTAGGCCGCTAGCCAGGTCTGACAACCAGCACCCTAACTGAGTAACTGAACTTCAAATCACAATCCGAGAGTTTTTAAGGATATTGCTAATCCTTGCTTCTTAGGTTTGGAAAATTCATCGGTTCAACAACGTAAATAACGCAATGGACTTACGTCCATGGCCAAGGGTTTCATTTTGACAGTTCACGTAGGTGAACTGGCATTGTGATCGATTGTCATTTCTGTGTATTATGGCTTGTCAGAGAGGAAACCTACATTCAGCATTGGGACACGGTTACGGGTTGAAGAGGTTTTTTATTTAAATAACTTAACACCACATGTCAAACATTGCTATAATTGCAAGATTACAAATATAATTTTTGCGTGATGAGCGATGAAGGGGCTAGGAGCTCTCATCGCGTAAATGAGGTTACAGTCAAAATTGTGTTACACAAAATTCTATATTTATATGTTTACAATAATATTAATATATCTTAAATATTCTGGTGATGTATGTACACTTAGCTGTGATGCCACTTTCTTGAGATCAAAATATTGCTATCTAAATAAATGCTTAAGGCGAGATCTATAGACCAAAATTAGATTTCGATTCCTTTAAGTGACTGGCATCAAACGTTTCATACGAATATGAACATTACTGTAATAGCACTAAGGTTCATTTTACTGTTCTTAGCTCGATTAAAAGCAAAGTGCTCTATGGATCTCAACCATAGTTTTTAACATCAAGTGGAAATCAAATAGATATTCGTTCGTAAATGTTTGCTATTTTATATGGGTATCATCCCAATATATTTTATAATGGTATGTTAACTTCAGAAATAAAATGTTTGTTCAATAGGTATCCACTCTTTCTGGCTGCCTTTTTTTTTCAATAAACAGTCTATCATAATATACGGGGTGGCAGGGACATCGACGCAAAGCCTATTACCATGGACTCAGTACTGAGTTGCGAAAAATTTCAACGCAGGGGGGTTCAGAATCATACACTGAATCCATGGTATCAGTTTCCGCGTCGATGTCTCTGCCACCCTGTATAATTATATTACGCGTTTTACCTAGTAAATGCTTCAGATGTTTATTCCACACTCACGTCGAGGTGCAACAACAATACAGCTAGTTCTTAAAACATAAAGAACAAATCTTGAAGTCCAAGACAATAATACAGCTACCTTATAGTTACGAGTACAAGACAGTTTCATAACATTATAAGCTAAGCAGCAAACTGCAGTCAACATGATAAAGCCGTAAATACACAGGCCTGAATCTTGTGCAAGTAATATGCAAGTAGCTCCCATGCTATTGTGCCAATTTTTTTAATATTTTCAAACGAGGTAATGTATCCATGGGACCAACATAGTCATAAATAATCAGCTGCCCCATACAAAACTTCAACACCTACTCAACCCAAATTTATGAGACAGTCGATTCTTTTTTTGCGATTACGATGTTAGTCTCATGGAGAAAGTAGATAAGTTTGATGGTCTCTACGACACACTTAAATATGACTGGATATTTCTGATACACGCTGTATAAATTAAGTTATAATTATAAAATCGTGCCATACCAAAATCTTCTGACTGTCGCAATGACAATCAGAAGTTTTGCAGTTACTTCCATACTTTTGTGCAAGTAACGTGTTTGCGATTTATAGTATAAGTTATTTGATCTGTTTCAACATCATCAAATTATTTCAAGCAGTCTTGGTACTACTAAAATTGTAGCGAAAACAGTAATAATTATCGTTTAACTTATGCACCTACCTACCTATTTTTAAATATTTATACATAAATGTTCTATATTCTTAAGATAAGTGGTCCTAAGATATTAAACAATGTTCTAAGGCAAGTTTTAGGCATTTTATACAATGTTTTTCTTTCAACTTTTGCCGAAAGTGTTTAGGATATTAAAATCCTTAACATAATATTTTTACAAAGCACGGACAAGAACACATCACATCGTGCTGTCAGGCGCATATTAATTAAAAGCTTGACTGGTTTTCTTTGCAGAAGGTAATGCAGTGGCACTAAAAACCATACTGTTTCTTTCCGTAACCGTTCATATGAGCACCTCTCATATACAGTTACTTTACAGTGCAAAGTGTAGTAAGTAAGCATAAAAAATTCAATGAAAATTAAAATAGCAAAAGCTATAACAACGAGACATAAACTAAAAACACATCTCTCGGTGACAAACCTGTTTCACGCGCGCTTACATTATGGCCCGGATACACGCTCCATTTTACTTGCACAAATGTCAACTTGCACAATCAAGACAGCAAACTGCTGTATACCGTGTTATTTGTTGCTATAGTATGGATGCCACATGTTGTTTGCGCATGCAAGCTACTTCGTGTAGCCGGGCCTTAACATCATTCAAGTTGCTGCCAAATAATGATTTTAAGATTAATATTATTTTTTTATGGAGGTCATTTGCACTTCATCTCGGGAGGAGGAGAGTGTCTTATTTGTCGAATTGGTGTTCTGTGTGCTGGACAACGGGTCTCCCTTCAGCTGCCCGTATCTGTACACAAATAATTATGCTGTTAGTGAGAAAACATTTAGCAAGCAAAAGGGATGCATATAATAGCAATAGCTAGTTAAAGTTAAAAACATGTAAAGTTGAGGTCAAAAAAGGCAAAATTGTTATGGTAATTTAGTTTAATATTGCCCGTGGTGTAAACATGACTGCTATAAAAAGGCAGACCTAATATGAATATAATTTATTTGTAATTTTGCGATACCTCTTGAACTTTTCCAAATAATTATGACAAAATTGGAATAATTATAATTTTCAGAAATGTCAGTAACAGTACAATAATAATTGAAAGCGCAAACATTAGATGCAAAACAATGCAAAATTCATCCAACTGCGTTAGATATGCAAAAATCCCTACATGAAGTCATGACCTAGAACAAGGATATGCAAGGACAATAAAAATAGTGTTGAATCGATGAAGTTAAACAAATATTCACTGTGCTCACTAGTACCCGGTTTCTAGAAGAAAAATCCACACACAAAATAGCTAAAGAATTGTTGACGCATGTCAACTCCTGTAATTGGTTGACTGAATTTTCAACAGACAGTCATCAAAATCATCTCACTTGACCCGAGTTTCATTTTAGGAAATCGTTGGTTTCCATTCCGGAAACCGGGTATTAAATTCTAAGTGCATTCGAGGTCATGGACTGGTCACAATAAATCACAATCAATAACAAAATAAGCATTATAAAGCTTTATGACATAGTATCCTTAAAATAAAGCGGAACACTTTGATATTTTTAGTCAATAGTCAGCAACAATCCACGTACTTTGTATTATATCTTCCTCCACCTGTCCTGTTTGCCGTTCACCTGACTTGCTTACATTGTAAAATTAATCTAAAACGCTAATGATTAAAATCTAATTTTGATTGTGCACACTAGCTTTTCCCAAACCAATATTGTTAACTAGAAGTGCAATACGGAAATGAAATTGGTGTATAAAATCCAAAGATAATTTATTTTTATATAAAGGTTTATTAATTAATAATTTATAAATTAATAGACATTCACAAATGAACCCTTACAGAATTGCGTTATCTACATCCAAACCGCACATTACTTTACACAAGCCCTTACAATTAGTTGCCAAAACATTCTTGCAAAGTTAGTATAAAACTACCAGTCACTAAATCCTATAAATTGTTAACAAGACTTTTCTGTACCTTTTCATTCGTATTTTATTCCATACGTCTCAAATCTGTCCCAAGATTGATTTGTTCAATGTTTTTGATGTTAATATTACCAGTCTTGTCTTTATTGTCAACGATTTTCTTAATCTTCTGATATTTTTTCATTGGCATCATTTAATTTGTCATTGTGATGTTTTGACGTTGTTTCTCGATTTAGTACTATTGTAATTGTCTTCAAAATGGAAGTCTTATTTTTCTCAGCGAGGCCAACGGTTGTAATTAATATTACTTATTCACTATAATGGCGTTGCGTAGTTAGATCTACTATGTCTACAGTCTCCTTCTACACCGACTGTTGTTTTTACCGTCTCTAAGCTGGCAGTTCTGTCTTGGTTAATTTTCCAACGGCTTATTTTTTTATTGCTGACATTGTTTATATTCATCTCTCTGCTATTCGAATCGGTTCGTTGAAAATCTTTAATCCTGGGTACAGAATGAGTCAATCTTAGGATTTTTTTGAATAGTTAGAAACATAGTCGTACAATTAACACATTTTATATAAATGCAATCATGAGGTGTGTCACTACACTAACTTATTTCGATATTAATTGTTAAAACTATGTCTTAATTACCCTAAATAAGAAATGCTTCACAGTCTATTATTTTGAATACTTCAGTAATATGTTTGATTTGATTTTGTTCTTACTCCTATTATTATAAACTAGTCATAGTATCGAAAAAACACTATTAAGAACTATGTATACGATAATTTTAAAGAGATGCGTAGGTACTTTTTAAAATTTATCGTATTATCTAATAGGTTCATATAATTAATTGACTAAACACCGTATATTTAAATTAAATGCATTGGTATCTGTCGGGTAAAATACACACCAATGCCATGGTCCGACTAGCCTAGGTGTAAAAAACTATAGTAAGTAATGCTGTTGACTATGTAGTGGCCTAGTCTGTCAATGGCGTTGATGTGTTTATAGCAAGTAATACACATGCGTAAATTGCAACTTTTCTGTTGTTGTATTGTTGAATATCATAATGTCCTGCAAGCTAAGTAGCTTGCCAGTTTGCAAGATACAGGCATGTGTATGCAAGGACGTGAGAGCAACCATGGCGCGGCGCGCCGGACACTGGGGTAGTTATACGTAAACTTAAAATAAGGTAAACTTTTTTGTCAATTTAAGCTACTGCTTTTATCGTCTCGTCTGACACAAATATAAAATAAGACGAACCTCTTCTTAATCATTCTCCAAGTTTTCTTTTTGCAGACGAAGATAATGAAGATAATAAGGCCGACGAGCACGTTGTAGGCGTCAGAGAACTGCCAGAAGTAGTCAGCATTAGGGTAGAAGGAGCTGACCACCTCCATGATCCAGTTGATGCCCATCACGGTGAACAACTTGAGGTATAGAGTGAACCTGGAACATTTCAATGTCATACTTTTGGCCGCAATGAAATTGTTTTTAGTAAGCTTAATAACTACTATTACTTTTTTTGTTTGGTTTAACCGGTCGGCTACTGACATCAACATTCGGCGATCCAAACAAGAGGGTTTATCCTAAAAGTTGGCAACGTCGCAAATAACTGTCAAATATTTACCTGTTTTAATTCTTATAGCAATGTTACTGAATAGAAATAAGAAATGTGGCTAACTAGCAAACTAGAATATTAATAATTAATTGTAATTATAAGATTGAATTTGATGTTGTACCCATTTTAGGTGTAAAAAACGCATTTGGAATGTTTCCAAATAGTTTTTTTTACATCTAAAACTAAACATTCGGTGTTACGATATTAATTATTGCATTTCATAATCAATATTCTAGTTCACTAGTTAGCCACATTTTTTATTTCCACACAGTAATATTGGTAAATTAATCAAAACAATGAAATATTTGACCTCTATTTGCGACGTTGCCCACCTTCAGAATAAACGCTCTTAACTGAGAAATTATGCCTCTTAAAAGGAGAATTAAGGTATTTAAAATCCAAAACATAATAATTTTTATGATCTCTTGTGCCTTCTAGGATATTCTGGTTTCCTCACGATGAGAGCAATGACAACTTTTCTTGAGAGCAATGGAGATGAAATAAATTACAAAGTAAAGCGTCTGCCTGGGTGGGACCCTCTCGCAGAGAGGCGGCCCTGATTATTATTCTCGTTCTTTCTATCATGACTACCATCGTTAGCATTAACTCGAAGCATAATTATTTTGAGCCAATGCTTTCCTAACTTACTAAGCGTTGTTAGACTTTACTTCTTTAAAGTAGGTTCAGGTACATACCTCTGAGTGTCCTTCCTGTCCTGGTCATGTGTGGAGCTTTCTTTGTCACGCAGCATCTTTGTCTCTTTCTTGATCTTCCATATCTTGAAGGCTGTCAGTGCGAAGAATGTCATGTTTACCACACAGAGAAGCACAATCGGCCCATATAAATAGAGCAATTTGCTGTTACCTGTAAATTGAACATGGCTTAAGAACAGAAATGCTATAGGACAGAGGTCGACAAACTCATTAGCCAATACAGCCAATTAACAAAACCATAACGACTAAGATTTTTTATGAGAGCCAATGCTTTCTGTGTGTCCAAACTGTCTCAATACACTTTTCTTAATCCTTAAAACTCCTATCCTGTTTCACTCCACAACGCTTCATAAAATTTACTTGCAAAAAAGTAGGATGCCTTCATTATCATCATCATATCGGCTGATAATAACATCTACGCTCGCACTCATTGACATTTGTACAGAGCCGCACTCTATAGGCCAAAAAGCCGCACGCGGCTCGCGAACCGCGGTTTGGCGACCACTGCTGTAGGATCACAAAGTCCTACTTTTTAATTTTTTATTTCTTGCTGTTTATTAATGGTGGTGGATGTCACAGTTCATCTTCATAGAGTTCCTCAATGATACAAATTAAATGTCCGCATCACACATAGATTGGTATTCGCAATCGCATAATTTGATACCAGCTCACAACAAAGTACATAATGTACACTACAGCTGGGCATCCTCTTCACAATACATTAGGACCTTATGCGCAATGTCACCAATAGTATTGCCTACAACTGCTTTAAGGAACATCTAAAAGTAAAACTCAACATCATCTGTCAAGCCTTTTCCCAACCGTGTTGGGGTCGAATTCCAGTCTAACCGGATTTTAAATGGAGCAACTGCCTATCTGACCTCCATAATCAAGCAACAGGGTAACACAAGTCGTGCCATAGCAAGACTGGTTGTTAGACTTTCAGAATAATAACGTCGTCGGTCTTTCTAAATAAAAATAATACGAACCATACAAGAAGCATCCCTGTAGCCTGAGCTTGGGCAGCAATGGGTGCTGAATGGGCAAATCAGAGAACTCCAAAGCACCCATTAAGATGGTCAGTGCGGTGGGAATGCCGAACGCGTACATGGAGTAGTACATGAAGCGTTTGTTTGGAGACCGTGAAGCACCGTGTGCGCGTTTGCCACTGAAATACATAAAAATAATAATAAGTGTTTGTATAAACAGCCTATTAGGTACACATTAGGTACAGGCTATGATGGATACGGAGCTCACAAAGAAAAAATATCACAAGCTGATTACAGATTTTTTATCGGATTGTCCTGGATATAGAAGTAGACCTGGAGGGAAAACTCCGGATTAAACAAGCATAGTGATTGAAGATAGGACAACCTCGTAACATCGGATACGAGGTTATTAACCTAAGAGAGCCTCTGTATCATGATAATACTGTTATGAGGACTAAATCCTGTGAAAATCGTTCAAGATGCCATGCCACTAACATTAAGGACAGTATTATAGTTCTATAATATTGTAGTTAAAAAGCTATGAAAACTCGAGACCGTGATAAGTTACCTATTTTATCAACTACCTAATAATATTGTATGCACCAATAATACTAGATTAGCAGGTAAATGTATTATCTAGTCAGACGGGTTCGCGTAGCCGGATTTTTAAGTTGAGTTTGAGTTTATCTAAAACAAAATTATATCTACCATTTTATTAATAAAAGTGACTATTTTGCAAGGAAGGTCACAACATAATAGCTAAAAAATAGTGTTTAGACGGTTGTTTTGTTAAGTTTCTATGTCAAGTTTTTTTGTTTTTTTCTTTCGTCTACTACGTGGAAGCTCTTGGTCTGCATCTCATCTGATGGTAAGTGATGATCAAGCCAAAAGTGGAAGCGAGCTTCACCCTGAATCCTCAACCACAGAGGAACTGGCTATCTTACCTCTAACTGCTGAAACACAACAATGCTGTTAACATTGTTGTTATGGCGACAGACTTAGATAAGATGGTGGTAGCTAGCCAGGTGGGCTTAGAACAAGCCCTACCACCAACCAAACCGACCAGAAAATAAAACTCGGACCCAAAGTCACCATACTTATAGTTATTATTATCTTTGCTACTGGAGACGAACCCACCTACAAGCTAATTCTTGCCTATAAAACATATGCTATCACGACCTAATTTTAAATGTTTTAAGTGGTTTTTCTTATAGAGATTTCTCAGTAGCAGCCTGGAGTTTGGATTTGTGCCCGGTGGATAGGCCCGCCCCATATACATGGGACTTATGCCATATTACATGGGACCATAAATGGTATCCGTCTGGATTGAAGGCCTACAAAACCCATTTTTTTGTACAGGCTACGCATAAGTACTACTAAATCCCACAAAATTTTCAAAAATATCCGTTGGCTAGTTTTCGAGTTCTAAGGTGGCTCCTCAATTCAAACGTCTGGATTGAGGAGCCACCTTTAATGTCTTATAACTTTTTAAGGGTTTTACTACAAATTCCAGGATCCAGCCTACAAAATTGGCTAATTTACTACTAAATATTGGTAGTACCCTCGTTCAAATATGAGACATGGCTCCTCAATTCAGACGGACACCATAAATGGTGAAATGTGGGTGTACTAAATTATTATATGTAACACCTAACCCTCGGGGAAAGCAGACGTGATGTTACCTTGATATAATTTGAAGTAGGTAGTTAGTTACCTGAACGTCCACCAAATATCGTAACACATAACGTTCAGCCAGAAGAATGCTGCGAGAAGAGAGAAGTAGACGATGAACGCTGTAACAAAAAATACCCAATTTGAGACACAAGGAATTACCAATGAAAGAATAACATATATTTTTGTTTCATCATGCTTAGATATCGATACTATCACATATGTAACGTTTCGCCAGTTCATTAAAGCCTGCCCCAAACAGTGGCGTTTTTGCGATATTGCAATAATGCGTCCCTGCTTCTACTGCGGCTAGCCGCAAACTCACAGCCGCAAGTTTAGTTAGGACGCATTATCGCAATATCGCAAAAACGCCACTGCTGAGGAGAGGCTTTAAGCCTCTACACCACGGGCGCGTTTTTCGCGCGATAATATCGCTAGCGTTATTGCGATAGCTATTTTCAGTACATTTTGTATTAGGACGGCCTCGAAGTTACACATTGCTGCGATAATAACGACGCAAAAGAAGTAGGGCGCTTGTGTTCCTCCGTCCTGCGATATTCCGAGTAAGTGTTCTTAGTAACATTTTGTATTAGGACGCATGCGATCTTACACACACCTGCGTTACAGGCGCGTTTTTATCGACCGATAAAAACGCGCCTGTGGTGGAGAACATGTTACAAATATCGTACGACAAAAACGCAGCTGTGTGCAAGGAATCTGGACGCATTATCGCAATAACGCTTCCGTTAATATCACGTGATAAAAACGCGATGTAGGGTAGAAGCTTTAATTTGACCCGGTATTGAAATCTACCGTCTTATTACAAAAAAGTTCTAACTAATAGTCTAAACCCAAATCTTCGAGCCAATTATTGTATTTTGAACTTTATTCCCAAGAGGGTAATGTTCTTAACACAAAATTACCAACTTAGACTCGGGTTTAACGTCAGTTTTTATAATTATAACTTTAACTTGGTTGGAATAAAGTTCAAAATTCAAAAGAACGTCGATGGTTTAACCCTAGGTCACAGATAATATAATACTACGTAGGTCTAAAGAAAACCCTTGTTTTGTAATAAGTACGCTACAATTTGGAAAATCAAACTACGTACATAGTTCTACAAATCGTCACGAGTATCTTACCTACTCTTCACGCTTACTAATATTGTAGGATAGAAGTCTATTCGGAGCCAAAATTACATGGCATATACAAAAAGAGCCTTGAAACGTATTAATTACATGTACTCGTATAAGGAAAAAAACTGACAATGACTTTTCATTTCTATTGTGAAATATTGTGGTTAAAGTTACTTATTATTGTTGTTTTCCTGTGTTTTAAAAGAAGTTTAATTCTATAATCTCTACGATGATGTATTCACGAGCAATATTTGTGATATAAACTGCGTGGGTTCGCAAGTTGTATACTTTGTATTGATAAATTCACTCAACTAAGGTATTTTTAAGAAACAAACGCTAAAAGTAACATGAGGCAGCTAATTGGTACAAAATGGCTGCCAGTTTTCCCAAAAATGTGTACCAACAGAATACAAATATCATCAGCCAAGTCGGAACGCTCCGCTGAGTGAGCATTGAGAGTTGAAAATCCAACAACAACTTTTATTTAGTAATTTTAATTAATTATTTAACTGGGCATAAGATCATTTACAATGGAGTTTCCAAAACAAATACCTATAACCTATTCTAGAATATTAAGTGACAGTTCCGATGAGAATTAAATTCTAAAACGCAGAAAAATCTAGATATTCTTGTTAAAAAGAAACTCGTAAAATACGAAATTAATTGATTCACCTTTAAAGGTGAGTGGCGTCTACAAAAAGATCGGTATTACCATTTTTATCCTGTTAAAGAATATTAAATGAGCCAGTCTAAAGTCACAAAAATAAAAATATTTGCGGCGGTGATCAAATGCAAACACACCAATTTAGAATTTAAATACCTAAAACAAAACCTGCAAGCGAGAATTAATATATTTTTAGAAGCTTGAACAACAATCAACTAGATTTCTATTCACGCTTTAAGGCTCTGACTCTGATCGAACAATTTCTATGAAAACTTTACAGAAACAGTTCTACCGGTGTCTCGTCGTGCCTATTTGCAGCCTTTAAGAATTAAAACATAGGTAGGTATAGGTATGTTGATACAAAGCAAAGAAAAATTCCTATTCTACAAATGCTGACTGGGTCGACCACTTTTTACGAAACTTACGGAAAGAGAAGAAAGGTGGTGGTCTACACTTTCACACAATTTCAGATACAACGCGCTGGTTATCCACCACGGAATAGATAAGTTTTTCTGGTATCCACTATAATTATGTCCGCGCACCAACTTATGTACTATGCTTAGCGTATCCATTTTGTTCGACTCCCCCAGAAGGAAGGTAATGTTTTCGAGAGTATTAGCAGGCTCTGTAGCCTAAACGGCTTGAGGGATTTTAATATATTATGAGGTGTCATGAAATAAACCAAATTATTTAAAATATACAAAAAACCCAACTGCAAAAACTCAAACAAAAAACAAAGTTCAATATTACAATGCTTGTTTATAAAATTTTCAGTTATGTGTTTTTGCAGTCTTATTTTTTGTTTTATACGTATAGATGCTTGTCCCACTTGGCTGAATTAGGTAGTATTTTTAGGAATGAAGGGGAATATTTAGAAAACTTCTGATTACTATACTGAATTAATTACTGAATCCGTCTGCAGAATAAACTGCGACAGAGATGAACGTATCGAGACTTTTCTTTCTTCCAATTAGGTTTATAAATGCCCCGTTGGATTTTCATCGCTGGGCTCAGCGTCGGAAGTTGAAAAGCCAACAGCGCGCTTTTAGTTTGAATAAAAACAAGCTTTACTTACTGAATGCGATTGTACACGTGTCTCAATTCAGTTCAAAATCCAACAGCGCGCTTTTAGTTTGAATAAAAACAGGCATAACTTTCTGAATGCAATTGTAAACTTGTCTGAATTCAGTTACTCAGAAAGTTAGACGAATAAATTTAACCAAGCAGAATAATCCATATGCAAACACAAAGGAGATTTGCGAAGAACTGGCGAGCATTACCAAACATAGTGAAAACCTAGCGTCACAGAGAAAAGAAACTGTCTAAAGTACTTACTTAGACCAGTGCAAAGATCTTGAGTAATCTGTTTCTGCAGGATCAGGATCTGCATGGTTGCCAGGAACAGGAAACCCACGAAGAAACTCAGGAGATAGGCCATTAGAACCATTCCGTGAAGGTTGCGGAGCTCCGGTAGAAATGCGTAGACCGCTACCGTCAGTAGGATGAAGAAACAGGAGATCAGCATGCCTGGAAACATTATTGACGGGTTATATTATAGGTATATTAGTATTCAGGGCGTCTCACGGATATGCCACATGGAGGGAAAGTGCCTTTAATATTGTAGATGGAACATTTTACTGAAAGAAGACATTATTTGAATTTAAAAAGCAATTTAAACTGCATTCGTAGATATTTAAATAATTACATGGTTGAACCGGAAATCGAACCCGTTACTCGAGAAAAATAATAACCCTGTAGCTTTATCATACCGATCGAAAGGCTTCATCATAAGGATTATTTTTTGCTTAATAACATAGTGTCACAAATAAAAGGAAGACCATGAATTTTAACACTTGATGTGAAATTTTGTTCAGAAAAATGAAAAGCTGACATTGCCGTAAGGACTACAACTGACATTATCGTATGTACCTATTACTGACACCCGAGTCACGACCTTTGAATGACAAAGATCGTGAATGTCTTAGTTTATTAAACTTTTTTAAGTTTATTATTTTTTGTGGTTTTGTGAGTGATACTGAGTTGCAAATTGTTTCTCATTTTCTTTTGTTTCAATTACGTACAATAAGATTTTCGAATAAATTCAAGACTTAACTGTCCGAGGTTGTGAACGGGGGGGGGGGATAATGGGCTTCTGCACTCATTAAATACATGTCTCCAATTTCATAAAATAGTTATCAGCAAGTACCTACATAGGAGGCTCTTTACTGGGTCTTTACTAGTTCGAGCAGTGATAGCCTAGTGGTGTGACCGTCGGACTGCCAAGTCATAGGTCTCGAGTGCACCTCTGACTTTTCGGATTCATGTGCGTATTAATTATCACTTGCTTAAAAAATGGCGAAGGAAAACATCTTGAGGAAACCGGCATGCCTGAGAGATATTTCTCGACGGCATATGAAGCCATGTCAGAGGCCCATGGGCGGCTTTAAAACTCTGACACCAGGTTAGTCACTAACCACACGAAAAGAAGAGAAGACTGGTTCATTACGGTTTATAGACAAACGCTTTCCTTATTAGGAACAGTGTCTCAAAATATTCCTGTTTTCAATTCAGTATATGAGCAGCTGCTATCGAGACATAACGAACATTGCCAAGTCAAATGCAACCAAATAACAGTTTTTGCAACGGTAAATGAGAAATTCAAATATGAGACGCTGAAATATTTTATCATTAAAATTCAAAGGTGCCCAATCCATTCGGTGAAGTTTCTCGTTTTAATCAACGTTATAGCTTTCTCCTATTTGAGTCCTCCTAGTCTATTAAACTGCTATTTTCTTTCTGTCAAATTCTAAACTTCAATCACTTGTATCGTAACATGAATACTAAAGCCAATTTTTCATTATCTATGGATATAAAAATTAATCCCTAGTTTTCTGGTCACGCCATAATTGAGAACAGCTGCACAAAATTGAATAATTATTTTTTTGTTGTGTTCGTTATTCTAAGGACAAGGTTTTGTAGGATAGGTAGGTGAAGGTAGGGTAGGTAGGTAAGTAGGTATGCAAGTAGGTAGGTATGTAAGTAGTTAGGTAGGTATATAGGTACATAGATAGGTAGGTATGTAGGTAGTTACGTAGGGTAGGTAAGTATGCAAGTAGATAGTAGGTAGGTAGGATAAGTAGGTAGATAGATAGTTATATAGGTAAGTATGTAGGGTCGGTAGGTTGGTAGGTATGTAGGTAGGTAGGTTAGGTAGGTAGGTAGGTAGGGTAGGTAGGTAGGTAGGGTAGGTAGGTATGTAGGTAGGTACGTAGGGTAGGTAGGTAGGGTAGGTAGGTATGTAGGTAGGTACATACGTACCTACCACCAACCTACCTACTCTGTAGGTAGGTTGGTAGGAATGTAGGTAGGTACGTAGGGTAGGTAGGTAGGTACGTATGGTAGGTATGTATGCAAGTAGGTAGGTATATAAGTAGGTAGGTAGATATGTAGGTAGGATAAGTCGGTAGATACGTAGGTATGTAGTTAGGTAGATAGGGTACCTAGGTAGGTTGGTAGGTATTTAGGTATGTAGGTAGGTAGGGTAGGTAGGTACTTAGGTAGGCAGTAGGTACTTAGGTAGGTAGGTAGGGTAGATAGGTAGTAGGTACTTAGGTAGGTAGATAGGTAGTAGGTACTTAGGTAGGTAGGCAGGGTAAATAGGTAGTAGGTACTTAGGTAGGTAGATAGGTACTTAGGTAGGTAAATAGGTAGTAGGTACTTAGGTAGGTAGGTAGGGTAGAATAGGTAGTAGGTACTTAGGTAGGTAAATAGGTAGTAGGTACTTAGGTAGGTAAATAGGTAGTAGGTACTTAGGTAGGTAAATAGATAGTAGGTACTTAGGTAGGTAGGTAGGGTAAATAGGTAGTAGGTACTTAGGTAGGTAAATAGTAGGTACTTAGGTAGGTAAATAGGTAGTAGGTACTTAGGTAGGTAAATAGGTAGTAGGTACTTAGGTAGGTAAATAGGTAGTAGGTACTTAGGTAGGTAAATAGGTAGTAGGTACTTAGGTAGGTAAATAGGTAGTAGGTACTTAGGTAGGTAAATAGGTAGTAGGTACTTAGGTAGGTAAATAGGTAGTAGGTACTTAGGTAGGTAAATAGGTAGTAGGTACTTAGGTAGGTAGGTGCGCCGTAGATAAGGACTTAGTGCTACCCGTGCGAAGCCGGGGCGGGCAGCTAGTACATAATAAAATTCACTTTACGGACGCATTTACTAGTAGGTAAGCAAATGATTGTGACATATACATGGACAGACAGATGGACAGGGCGCAATTATAAGGGTTCCGTTGCTAATTACGGAACCATACAAATATTTGCGGAAGTTTCCTGTCCAGGTGTAAACTGCTGCCCATCGCCTGAGTCAAGTAAGAGCAAGCGTGTTTTGAAGAGTATATAATCAACTTGGAATTTAATTGCTTGCTTCGTTGGTATGTGTGTTGTGTAGTGGTTGCGAGCGAGGTGAGTGTGTGTGTAAATAAATAAATAAATAAATAAATGAGGTCCTGGGTCCGATTCCCAGTTCAGAAAAAGTGGTATAGGGTTTTCCATCAGGAATTTCTCAGTAACAGCCGGGAGTTTGGATTTGTGCCCGGTTGATGGCAGTAGGCTTGCCCCCATTACATGGGACTTAAACATAACTGGCGAAATGTACTATGTACAGAATGTACACCTCTGCCTATTTCTTCATGTATATATAATAATTAAAATACTCACAACTACTGCTCAGTCCATAGCTATTGAGTTCAGGTTTCGTTTCGAAGCAGATGAGAGCGTTAAGATGAGGTCCTTCCTTGTCCGAGAAAAACGTGTCGATGCAATACTTGTCCGGTCCGTAAATGAACACATTCGGGATGCTGGACGGGATTTCCACGTAGAGCTTGCCATCCTGTGAAAGATATTGAATAGTGTGAGGGAAGTAATAGGAATGTCTAAGAGAATAGTAAGCACGAATTATGGTACATCATTAATAGCCTGGATAACTCAATGTTTACAATAATCTATACTCTTATTTATAAATGTTAAATTATCCAACTACTTCGTCGGTCTGACATTCTCTAGTCTGAATTATTGGGTTTTTCCATTAGGACCTTCGCGATTAGTGCCCGCTTGCAATAGGTGCACCCCCTATTACAATCAATCTGGCTAGCATTTTCCCAACTATATTAGGGTCGGCTTCCAGTCTAACCGGATGCAGCCCCCTATTACATGGGCCTTAAGAGGGTTCATCCTAAAAGTTGGCAACGTCGCAAATAACTGACAATTATTTACCTGTTTTGATTCTTATAGCAATATTACTGAATAGAAATAAGAAATGTGGCTAACTAGAGAACTAGAATATTAATAATGAATTGCAATTATAACATTGAATTTGATGTTGTACCCATTTTAAGTGTAAAAAACGCATTTGGAAAGCTTCCAAATAGTTTTTTTACATCTAAAACGAAACATTACATATACGTATTGTTACGATATTAATTATTGCATTTCATAATCAATATTCTACTTCACTAGTTAGCCACATTTTTTATTTCCACACAGTAATATTGCTAAATTAATCAAAACTGAAAATTTGACATCTATTTGCGACGTTGCCCACCTTCAGAATAAACGCTCTTAAACATAACTGGCGAACTGTGGCTGTACTGTAGGAACACCTCTGCCTGACCCTCCGGGGAACAGGAGTGTAATTTGTTATGTTATGGGTTAAATAATCGATGTAAATGTGGTTTAATGAGGACATTGCTTTGAAGATAACGTACATTTGTTACATTGTAAGAGTGTGTTGTATATCTTTATTGCCGCATCGATATTGCCAAGATAAATCACCATACTAGGAGTACAGATTATATAAGAAGTTTGCACGTAGAATGATGCCGTTGAAAGATAATTATAATTAATTATGATGACGTGACTCAAGGAATTCCGGAAATGACGTTTTTTGACGCATTTGTGTTTGCAGAACTTGCTTATGATCCTCTGCTTATCAACAATGTATTTGTTGATATGGAGAGGTTATTTACTAACATAACTTCGTGCTATTGTTTGGATTTTTTACCAATTTTATAATTTTGAGACAGGTATGAGATGACCGTACGAGTATATAAAGAGAAAGCACTTTGGGGTGGTCTATGACTAGCGGTAAAATTCTTTAGGCTTTGTACTTGATGTTCTTTTGCCTAATCATCATAAAATGAATGAAAGGAACAATTTCGGGAAATTGGGTGGCAATATGCCTTAATACATTTACGACATATAGATGTCGCAATAAGATGGTTATAGCCGTGATATATATGGAGTTATATCCCTAGGGATATAGCTATATACCGTTATATGATTATATGAAAGCGGTTCATAACAGTCGGAGTGCCCTAATTTTGTTACTGCGACCAATTTCGACGTAGCGCTCGCCGGCCGTTGCCGCGGCACCCTTCGCTCGCTTGGCTCGCGCATGGTCACATTTCTAACCTAACCTATTTGGTGGGAGTTCCGTAATCGTTATATTACTAGATCATGCTCGTATCATAGTTATATTCCTAGTAATATAAATATGAACTACATTCATATAACTATATT
Organism: Agrochola macilenta; assembly: GCA_916701695.1. NCBI lineage: Eukaryota > Metazoa > Arthropoda > Insecta > Lepidoptera > Noctuidae > Agrochola > Agrochola macilenta. The sequence continues at coordinate 17,572,642 of OU753562.1, forward strand.
ACGGTATATATAGCTGTACCCCTATGGATATAACTATATCACGGATATAACCATCTTACAAGCAAGATTCTGTAGATGAGGGGCCAAGCGATGGGAGTCTATAGTATAGACTAATAGAAAGTAAATCTATAGCCATTACTTTATTTTTAAATACTAACCAAATAGTTGCCATAGAAGTCCTAAACTTTGAACACATTGAACTAGAAATAAAATAATATTAGAAAATAACGATGTCGTAATTAATTTTAATGAGTCTTATATCACACCTAATGGCATTAAAAATTAAGACAAAAGTGTGTGTCGTTCAATATTGTGATCACTGTTATTTTGGGAACGACATCAATCACAGTAAAAACCACAGAGGCGGGTATCCGCCTCTGTGGTTTTTACTGTGATTGATAAGCTAAACTGTATAGTTTAGCGTTTATTCATTAAAATTGTTTGTGACCAACACCTAATGTTAATCAAATAATAACACTTGACTGGTAATTAAAAACAATTTTAATGAATAAACGCTAAACTGTATCCGCCTCTGTGGTTTTTATTATTATCATTTTTACATCTTTAATAATCCACAGAACATATTGTAAAGGCGTGAGGAAAGTTTTGAGTATAAATGTGGATGGATGATGAGAAGGGGAAGACCAAAGAAATGGTGGATGGACTGTGCGAAAGATGATGGTTAGAAAAGAGGTGACCAGCGAGAGGACGACTAATAGAGGAGTATGGAAGAAAAACACAGATGTTGAGGTGACACTACATAAATAGGGATAATGGCAAGAGAATGATGACTTCACTTAACCCTAAATCAAATACTGGGAAATTATTTCCCACTTAGTCTGAAATAACAAAATAATGGGAAATATTTTCCCACTTGATAATATTTTGATATGTAACAAAACTTACTTATAAACAAATCTCAGTTTTTATTTATCTCTTTAAAAGCATTCCGTTTGATTAAGGGTTTTCTAAAGGTGATTTTCTATGGTTATACAGGGTGGCATCCCACATGATTCTGAACAACCCAAATTTTTCGTCGGTAAAAAAAAGAAATCTGCTGTTTCATAGAAAAGTGCAATATCTACGCGGTCAAAATGTATGAAACAGCAGTTTTTTTTTTTAAATAACCGACTAAAAAATGTCAGTCCGTTCAGAATCGAGTACCTACTGAATCCATGGTAACAGTTTTCGCGTCGATGTCCCTGCCACCCTGTATCTATTCATCAATAATCCAATCAGCTATTGCTTGAATAAGAAAACTGCAGTAGGAGTCCGCAATCCTATAAAGTCACGCAAATCTACGATGATTCAAACACAGGAAAAGAAGTGAATATTATTTTAAACCTGATCGCTGGAGGTGACATGAATAATACACAGTTATAGTATAGAGAGCTATTGTTGTGTTGTGTGAATCAAAATGTTTTAAAACTGCTGAAGGTCGATATCGCATTTATTTCTATTTCCCTTCAATTGTTGTTACTATAACTCAAACTCAAAACATTTATTACAAGTAAACCAATTACAGGTACTTTCAAATTTTCAAGGGGTTGGTCAGTCAGAAAGATGAAGCTAGTTGCCCATTCCAAAGCGTAGTAGGCTCCTATGGAGAAGAACGGGCAACAAACTCCACGGACACTCTTTTAAATCTAAATATTGGTTACATCATTCATGTTGAAACTATACATGTGAGCACAAAGTAGAAAGACGTGCACGTGAAAAGCGTCCTTAATAAAAAGGTAGAAACAAAAACAATTCATAACATGATTCTTATCATAATTCTAAGTATTTGCTAAGCTTTCAATAGAAATGGTGAATTATTGAGACTGTGTAATTATCTGCCCCCAGCAAGGAAATTATTGCCGTCACGCCCTTCACCGTCAATATGTCGGTCTTCATCGATATTTGTGTAGAAATTGTAACATAATTCAGAGAACTAAACAGTATCTTGACAAATATATTGGAACTGGAAGCTTACTTTAAGCTTCAAACCCCACATTACTTACTGAAATTATTATTTTTGTGAAAAAACTAGAAACTATATTAATACCAATGTGGCTGAACCGTGACGTCGTCAAAGTAATGACAGGCCTTTTTTGCGTAATCACAGTTAACCGACTTCAAGGATGAGGTACGTAAGTACCTGGGTGATACTAATTGCAAACGCAATGATGCAACAGATTTTTTATCGCGTTTTTTTTTGTTATTTTCTCCTTGGAATTAAAGCGTTAACAACTGAAAAATATATTTGAACTCGTTTTTAGAAGGATATTTAAAATATGACCATCATCAACTAACTAGTAGTCTTCTTCTTTTTGTGTGGTCGCCCATGGGCCTCTGACTTGGCTTCACATGCCGTGGCGTTCTAGTTCGCTAGTTAGCCACATTTCTTATTTCCATAAAATAATATTGCCAAATTAATCAAAACATGTAAATATTTGACATTTATTTGCGACGTTGCCCACTTTCAGAATAAACGCTCTTAAATGGCCATTAGATTATATCGCCTTGTTTATATTCCTGTGTGGTGTCAATATACCTATAGACAACTACCTTCCGCCAGTGGATTCACCCGCGTCATCTTTATAAAATATAGTGTATAGTATAATTACTCGTAGCTAAGTTACTCAGTGATAATAACCGCCTATGTGGTCTAGTGGTAATTTTCTACTCGTTTTAGTTGGCTACCACCACCATATCTAAGTCTGTCGCCATAACAACAATGTTAACAGCATTGTTGTGTTTCGACAGTTAGAGGTAAGATAGCCAGTTCCTCCTCTGTGGTTGAGGAGACCGGGTGAAGTTCGCGTCCACCTTCGGCCTGATCGTCACTTACCATCAGGTGAGATGCAGGCCAGGAATTTCCCCGTTGTGGTTAAAAAAAGGAAAGTTAATTGCGATAGCAATTTATATTGTGTAATTATCGTATTTCTTGAACTTTTCAGTTGGTGTTGGCTTAACGCTGTCAAGTATATATTAATTAATATCGATATTTGATCCAAGGACATTAAACAATTCGTAAACTTATGAACAGGAAAATTTTAAATGTTATCCAGTTTCTTCTACTAGCTCAAGGTAAGTAGGATGTTAGACTAAATTAGCCAATGTAAATGTTGTTATATTCAGTGTAGGTAGGTAAATGTCTAGCAAATTTATCCATTCCACCAGATTTATCCATGACTCTTCATCAAAACCTTACAGAAATCCTGCATCGCGCGGTAAACCCTGCTTGCTTGTTCAGCAACTAGAATCAATTCTATTTTTTGTAAATTTGACGTTCATAAGTGCCTTTTATGTGCCTAATTGAAATAAATTGTTTGACTTTGACTTTGACTTTGAGCATATATTTATATAACTTGCATGTCATGCAACTTCCCGACATCAATCGTCGGGCAGCAGTAGAGCACCCCCCACTTGCGTAGCACACTTTCTTTCACAAACAGAAGGATTTTGAAAGAACTTCCTAATCCATTGCTTCATGTTTGAAAAATTATTTTAAACTTGGTCTACTGAATACAGTTATCAATTAATCAATACATCCGGGACGGGTGTGTAGGGTCTGCATGGAGGTAGACGAAACAGCAGCTCAGCGGGCTGCTAAACTGCCCGGTGGTCGCCACATACAGGGCAAAAACTTCGGTAACCCTACGTGAGATTATTAGTAACACCAAGACTTTGTTGGCCTTCTTGGAGGAGCTGGGGTGGATCGAATAAGTGATTTCTCACCCGTACCATAGATTAGTACGCGACGGGCCCATCCTGCTGGGCCGATTCAGTGAGTGTAGCATAGTCAGAAGATCTAAGAGTCGCGCGAGATCGCGATAGAAAGAGAGGCAAATTCTAGGTGAATATAACTGTAGGTGATTAGCGCTGTGCGACTTGAATTGCACTTTATTGTGTCGTAGCAAGAGTTGCTTTTTATTTAAATGATTTTCAGTGTCCCATCTGTATTAATCTGTGCCCGTAGGTACGCAAAATATGCACTTTGACGTGGAGTTGCGGATACCAGCCCGTATTACCTATTACCTACATACGGGACCGACGAATTTAAAACCTGGCAGGAAAATGGTTCGATTTTTGTTAAGAAAGATTAATCTAGGTATAACTAGCAGGTGGAGCCGTGTGGTGCCAGACGTAAAGAATACCATGCTATACCCAGTACCAACCCATTTCTTCCCGTGGGTGTCGTAAAAAGCGACTAAGGGACTTACTAGAGAATGGGTAACAGCGTTCTCTATGTATTTTAACACCATACTGCGATCGCCAACCCGCCTGCCAAGTGTGGCGATTATGGCAAACCCCCCCATTTGGGGGAGGCCTATGTCCAGCAGTGGACGTCTTTCGGCTGAAATGATGATGATGATGATAACTATCAGGCAATCAGGCAATTAGTGATATCTGAATATTGTGCGGTTTCAATATTTATTTCTGTTTAATCAATCCTGGCTGGACCGATTTTGACGGGACTTTCACTGGCAGATAGCTGATGTGATATAGAGTAACCTATGCTACTTTTATTTTTTTTAAAGAATAGGGCAGCAGTTAGTATTACATAAAGATTTTACCATCGATACGCTAAGAAAAAGAGGAATGATAACTCCATGCACCTACAACTCGTCAAAAACATGAAACTAAGATAACAAAAATAGATCTCTAAAAAGTAAGAAATTAAAGCTGTATACAGGTTGGAGGTTTTGAGATAGGGCAGTAAGGGCTTGTGATTTCCGTCGTTTTGATAAAAAAATACCTCAAAATAATTTTGATCTTTCAGACTTGTATGGGAAACGTTAAAAAAGACTGTTTGCTACAAAAGACAGAAATTGCAAAAAAAACTATGTATGGAAAAAGTTTCTTCAAAAGCAACAAACTACCTAAATTTTGTTCTCAAATAAAAAAAAAATTGTAACGCGTATTCGTTCGAAATTTCAACGATTTTTTTTAATTTTTTTTATTTTCGGCCAGTCTATCCATCGGGTTACGAAATGAATGGATTTTGTGAAATCTGCCTATTTTCTTGCTGACTGAACATTGTTTTCAAAATCTGTGAATGCAGATCAAAATGTCTCAAAAAGTTAAGGACAGTCTCCTAAAACCATGTTCCTGAAGCTACAACGCTTAAAGTAGCTGCCCCATCTCAAAAATCCACTCTGTATGATGATAATAATGATGGATAGATAGTTAAAACTGACTGAGTCTGTTATTGCAAAACCCCTTTTTTTTTTTTACACCAGCATTACCAGGTAAACTTTTATATAAATTCCTCGTATTCATTATGATAGACCTATATCCATTGATTACAGTCTCAATCATATTGTATAAGGTTATAGAGTACTAGCTTCTGCCCGCGACGTCGTCCGCGTGATACCTTTATAAATTATTGCCTATGTTACTCAAAGAACAAATTACAGCTTTCTAGTGCTAACCGTCTCTGAGCTAAGCCGCGGACAGACAGACGGACAAGGGGTTCCTTGTTTACTACCCTAAAAAATAAAAGTATTTTACTGGTGAATGAATTTTTGAAATCGATTCAGTGTTATTGAGTTTATTCTTTACAAACAAAAAAACAAATATTTTCTCATTATAATATTAGTGTTGTTGAACTGCCAAAAGACCTAGATTCAGACTTATGCAATCCTTAAAGAAACACGGCCGTGAGTAAATCTACGAGTATTTACAAATAAACAATAATAAACACATAGAATGTGTCACACGATTATTATGAAGCACACGAGTCTTTGAACCGAGCTTGTGGCTCAGTAATAACAGCCGCATGTGTCGATCGATCAGGTTAAGCTACGCTTGCCGCGGATGGTCCGTGGATGGGTGACCATCTTTACATACGAAGACCCCTCCGTGCCTCGGATAGCACGTTAAGCCGCTGGTCCAGGCTGTCATTCGTGGATCTTTGACAGTTGTTACGGGTCGTCAGAAGCCCGAAAGTCTGAGAACCAGTCTTACCAAAGGGTATCGTATAACCCAGTTACGGGGTCGTGAAGGTCAGATAGGCAGTCGGTCCATGTAAAATAGACTTTAGACTGGAAGCCAACCCCAACATAGTTGGGAAAAGGTTAGTTAGATGATGATGACGAGCCTTTGAACGATAATACATAGAGTGATATTGTTATCTTTGTTCTCATACAAGGAAGTCTCCACAATATATCTTGCATTACTATTAATCGAGTTGTTTACTTCTGGGTTTCATAATGTAATTAATGTATTCATACAATTGTCTACTAGGTATGTGACTGTCTCGTAGGTCGCAAGCGCTACTGCAGCATAGCTAACATGACAAGCGCGAGAACGCTCTTTTTCTCGTTTTGTCGAAATTTGTCGACGATTCTGACGTCATTCTAATCCCTAACATGACCGTAAACGACGAGTAAACTGGAAAAAGGCACTTTGACACTTCTATATCTCGCGACGAGAAACCGATGTTGCAAATTATTAAAAACAAATAATTTTTATGATAGCAACATCGGCTTGAGATTCCGTTTTATTCATTCAATGAAAAAGAAAAAAGTTAAAAAAAGTTTAGAAGCATTTGTGACAAGAGAATGGGCACCATTCTCTTGTCACAAATGCTTCTAAACTAGACTCACTAGACTAAAAATCACCAAAATTTTGTTTATTCCTGTCAAACGACGTTTTGCCACTATTATGGCACTGAACTATTATTTTGTGAAAACGGAAATTTTGCTATTCTGAATTTGGCGTTTTTCACCTAAAATTTTTATTGTTAATCTAAATCTGACTACTTTTAATCGCGATTAAAAAGATGTGGATTAAAATGAGTTGTCATGAACCAAAATGCACACCAACACTTCGACGGTGCAAAAACAGTACTGTATCTTTATTTTTCTTTTCTTTTACTTATATCTCGAAAATGGTGTGTCCTATCGCAAAAATAATGAAAATTTCGACATCCTATATGAAACCCCTAGAGCTCAACATGTAGGTATTTTTTTTTTCATACAAAACGCGAAAAATTCCATATAAAACATGTCGTTCCAATATAAATAGTAGTTTAAAACTAAGTGTTTTCATTATTAATATATTGTAAAAAATAAATATGACTAAAATAAGTAGGTACAATTGTGAAACTACCATGCTATTTTGGAGTTTTTTTTTTGTATCATTATTTTGTCTACTCTTCTCGTCGTCAAAATCGAGGACGAGTAAATGACAGAAAAATGGCAGATATCTCGTGTTGAATTGTCAAAAATCGAGATAACTAAGGTGTCATGTTAGAGTTTGTCGAAAAAAAATCAAGTTTGACAGAACGAGTCGACTATTTTGTATGGCGGCGCTGTCAGAAAACGAGAAAAGTGACAGAAACAGACGACAATTACTCACGCGAGAGTGAGTAATTGTCGCGGGCGTCAAGTTAGCCCTACTGAGCATAAGGTCCTGGGTTCGATTCCTAGGTCGAGCAAAGTGTTATTGGGTTTTTCTATCTGGAATTTCTCAATAGCAATCCGGAGTCTGAATTCGTGCCCGGTTGATGGCAATAGGCTCGCCCACTATTATATGGGACTTAAACATAACTGGCGAAATGTGTGTGTATTTTAAGTACACGTCTGCCCAACCCTTCGAGGAAACGAGGCGTGATGTTATGTATAAAATTGCTATCTGTACGAGCTACACATACCTGTCCTCATTTCATGTTTTATTTAAATCTTTTTAAGTATTTTTTCCTACCATCATTTTATTCAAACTCAACTCAAAGCATTTATTTCAATTAAATCATTTACAAGCACTTTTGAATTGTCAAGGAATCGGTCAGTCAGAAACATGAAGCTAGTTGCCCATTCCAAAGCGTAGTAGGTACCTTTGGAGAACAACGGGCTACAAACTCCACGGACACTCTTTTAAATAAATTGTTTTAAAAATAATATTATATTTGCTTCGATATCTGAATGCATGTTTAATTTAAGTAGCCGTAATCATTGGCAACTCGTTATCAAACCGGAATTGGCCGAAAACGCTTATTCACAACTCAACACGGTTTTTTGTTGATTTGTGGCAGTGGTTTAGGAAAAAATAGATGGTATATATCTACACTAATATAATGAAGAGAAAATATTTGTATTTTTGTTACTAATAAATAAACTCAAAAACTACTGATTGAACCAATTTTGATTCGGTTTTCACGATCACTTAGAGAATTTATTCCAGAAGGTTTATGTATAAAAACAATACATTAATATTAAACTTGCAGAGGTGTATTAAAGAAATATCGATGTTTTGTCAAGTAAAAACACGCGGGTCGCTAGTCTAAAATAAATAACTCGATTCAATTGGTTGACTTTTAGAACTCGTGACCTTAAGACAATCATATTTTAATGCGAAGTTTGCGGAAGTCTAATCGCGATTTTAAGATCTATTCATACTTGATTAACAATCAGAATCATTTAATAACAAAAAATATGGCGATGGTTTTCGTCTCACCGTCGTTAAATTGAAGTGTTGTATAGCCGGATATACTGGCAGTCTCCTCTCTCCTACATCCCTGGCGCAGACCATTTTACTAGTCATAAAAATAAACTCCTTTGTGGCATTAAATCCTTCCTTGAATTTAAATTCTTGATTTTTCTCTTCCAACACATGTGGATTGAATTTCGTTGTTATATTTACACATATTTTTTTATCAGCTTTGTAAGCTTGTCCAAAGGGACAACATTTCCTTGCACACGTCCCCTTGAGGCACACACATCCTCTTTCCTTCTTGGAATTGGGATCCACGTAAGTTTCATTGCTCCCGAATGTTAAACCTCCATACGTATGATTTACTAGTTCTACACTTTTTTCGAATTCGCAAACTTGTTTTTCGGACACAGCCCCACAAACAATCACCAATAAAATAGTCAATACGGTCCACATTGCCGTAAATTTTGCCCACTTGTATTTTGGACGACCGTATCGTTCGGAGGCCTTGTCGTAACTGTTACGTGTTCAATAAAATAAATGTGGGATTTCCTTTATCGCAAGCGCAGCTTTGCGACGATCAATACCAACTATTGCGCTGAATCTATCTGAGAGATATACTTGTTTCAAACAGGTCTACCACCAAACCAATTTATTTATGCCAGACATCTAAAGATTTTTAATCATGAATGTTCGATACGTTTTTAAACATGTTTTTGTTAATAAAGAACCTCATAAAAATAAATGATCAAAACATCACCCAAACATGTAAAGGCAATCCTTGAATTGATCAAGCCGGACTTAGGAGACCAATTTGGTAAATTGGAAGAAAGTTTAACAACAGAAGACTTCGAGCAAGTGCATTGATGATAAAATTCTATTCTGGTGTAAATAAAAATAAAAATAAATAATGATATACTTTGGATAAATTGAAAGTGGTTTTTCCGAAGCACAAACAAATCTTTAGAACATTATTATTACCTTTAAAACAACGCTTTTCGTATTCTCTACCACTGTCAGCTACATGTATTTTACTGCTATGCGCTGTTCAAAGATTATAAGAATTTAGAATATGGTTTAAGATACTCAAACTTGAACTTAATTACATCGCGATGTGATCGGCGCGTCATGAAAATACGTGAATAACGAATTACTAACGCCTAAGTACTTATGTCCATCTGCTGAAAAATGATACGCCATAGCATACTTCAATTGTTATTGTTTTTTCAATTCTGTATCAGATTTCTATTTCAGTATATTGTATTGGTGATTCTGTAGAGAAAGTTAGACGTAAGGAATTCCATACCAAAGAAATTCAATTCAACTTTTTTTGGAATTTCATTTCCATTTCTAAGTTTATAAGTAGGTACGTATGGGATTTAGGAGAAACTTTAGTGAATCTTGATACGTGTATGACAGAATATGCATTGATCAAAAGACGTTTCCATTAATGATATTTTAATTTATTTATTATTCTATTTTTCATTTGGTATTTCTCAGTCGCTCGGCCCGGGGTCTGAATTTGTGTCCGATTAGCAATAGGCTTGCCTCCTATTACATTGGACTTAAAGATAAATGTATATTAGAGGTGCACCTCTGACTAATCCTTCGGGGAATATAGGCGAGATATTATATTTGTTAGTTAATTGACTTAGGGGTGACTTTGCGGAAATCCATTATAAAATACAAAAATAATATAATCCTATATAATTGGGGTTGTCGGACGATGTGGCTCACACTGCGCTTGGCGCTTGACGTGGCAACACGTCATGTCCGGGTTCGCAACAAGTCAATCGTCATCCTGAAGATGCCTCTTTGAGAGGTGAAACACGAGTCGATTTCTAACAGGGCTCTTTATGATTCTTTAAGAACAGCTAAGCGGATTAGGTTACTAAATATACGTCGCCTATTGTATATTATATTTGTTATTAACTTCGAGGTTATTCGAGGTGATAGCAATAGTTTTCTGTTTTAACTTTCCAGTTTATAGCCGCGCAGATGTCATAATTAATAATTACTTTTGTCCTCAGTTTTGCGCACGACAGAAGTCACTACACACCCAGGAAGGCAAAATTTATTTGCATAACCTCACACGCATCACAAGCATTCAATATCATGATGTAAGTTAATATTTATTTTACTTAATTACCGTTACCACAATTTAACTTCATTAGTGTCAACTTGTTAAATCAATATAATCGTTAATGTCCTAACATAATGACAATAGTCATTTGAGAACTGAATGCGTAGAAATATAAATATTGATTGACGTTATACGAGTATCTTATTCTTAGATTGTCGATGTCAAGCTAAATAGACTCGGCCTTGAATTTGACCTCGTGTTTGGCGCCATCACTAGCATCCATCAGTTCCTGTAATGTGCAGCTGACAGGACACGCGGGACACGACATTTAGTGTCCCATCGTTTGTGGAACAGCACCACATTAACACTCCAGTCGTCTATGAATCTCCACCTGAACAGATTTTCCTTGTTTCTGCCAACCTGGGGTCGGAGTCTTTTTAAAGACTTCCAGGTTACCCAAAGCAACTCAGGTCCAGGTGTTAGATCTTCAGCAGGAGGAACGAATGGTTTCGAAAGGGAGTACTGTCTCGCCACAGCTTCAGTCTTTCTTTTAATCGTTTGCCAGTGAGTGGGACGACGTACGTTATATTATTTGGTTTGCAGGCGCTTTACTTTGCGTGAATTATTTGATCACCACTGCTTTCAAAACGGTGGAGGAAAACATCGTGAGGAAATCGGCATGTCCCGGTCGAGGCGTAAAGTCAAGATCGTTAAAATAAACTCACAGAAGAGCCTCAGTTTACCAACCTAAAAGTTGCTAATAACCTATTTTGCAAAATGGAATGAAAATGTCCGAAACTTAACCGTTATGGAGATCTTAAATTTTAAAGATTATTTTTAAAAACCCTTTACTTTTTGGCCTTTAGTCGTTTTATTTGGGATTAGAGCTCCTAGAGTCGTTTTTTTATGTATCTAGTTAGAAGACATGTCCATTAATAAAAACGATCAAAGCCAAAAAATAAAGGATTTGTAAAAATAATCTTTAAAATGTAATATCTCCATAACGGTTAAGTTTCGGACATTTTATTTCAGAATCAAATTCATCAGAAATGACCTGAATAATAACATCCTTTAATATTCAGTACGACTTACCCAGTAACCCTGTATATAAAACTATAAGTATTAAGGTTTTTTTACTATTGGTAGTTGTCTATGATGGTCATCATTTGATATAATACCAAGCAATTGATGAATATTTTAAATCATAGAAGTGCCGAGGTTCTCTATTTGTGAGAGAAAAAAACGACAATTTCATAGGTGGGCAACCTATATTGCCACTATATTTTTTTTTAACTTTGTGCAAATGTTTTTATGAATGACAAAATTACTTATACTGTGGCACCTTACTACTTCAATGAATATTCGAGAGCCCTGTAATAGAAAAGTAAATAATAATAAAGGCCACAATCTATCATCAATGTACCAGATTAATATTTAAAAAAAACTGTATGAATGCACCTACCTAAATAAAAAAGAATGAAAGTTTTATTACATTCTAAACCTGTTTAACCCACGCACGCTGTGATATTTCAAGGTCACTACACAATTTTTTTGGCAAAACATTTTCTGTTATTTTAAGTCCTTTTATGTAGGTATACAGCGCAGGTCAAACTGGGAATGAAGCTAAGTTCGTTTAGCTTCGCTAATGTAGCTATCGTGTTTTTCATACTCGTACATCGGTTCATAGTTCGCGGTGTGAACCGAAGTATGCAAACACGCGATAGCTACATGAGCCAAGCTAAACGAACTTCGCTTCGTTTTCTTCCTAATGTGGCCTGCGGGATACCTATATTATTATGTAAAGTCCATAAAAGCCAGTTTTTCCACCGCCTGAACGGGATGTTAACGAGAACGAGATGACGACGCCGAAGTAGCGAGAGTACATTTACTATGGCTCCGTAATCTCGTTTCTCGTTGACGTCCTATTCACAGTGCGGTGGACAAACAGTGTAAAGGTATAATTCCGAGCAATGCTACACGCGGCAGTGCTGCCGCGGTATTGCTGCTGCGGTTTACTTCTTAATAGTTGTTAACATTCACGTGTTATAAATCGCTGTTCGCATATGTATCGCACTACTGCTCTGCCGCGCAGCAGTGCGGAGTGTCGCAGCAATGTCGCGCAGCAATGCTGCCGTGCTCGGAATGAAATCAAATATGACCTATAGAACATAGGGGACCAGTAGTGACGTGGCAGCACTGCTGCGGCAGCACTGCCGCGTGCAGCGTTGTTCGGAATCATACCTTAAGGGTTGCCCACTTTAATAAATTCTATCTGTTGAGATGAAAGTTTACTCGGGCTAAGACGTTAACATCTTTAGAACCACTTTCACGAATCCAAGATAACGTCATTCGTCGAGCTTGAAGGCTCATTTCGATGCGAAAGACGTAGGAGGATAATTATTTATATTTTTCGTTCTAGATTTTAACACTAAGTAATCGAGTTATGAGGTTTTGATAGACCTTTCTGTTAAAAAAGTCCTTTGAGTTTCAGTTAAACAGGAGCCCAATTAAATAAATATAATTATGTAAGTACTTAAAACGTTTTTAACCGTTTTTATTAAGCCTATTCCTTAACATTTTCTTAATCTTAACCCTCACCGTTCTTAAATGAAAATCCTCAGCGGCTGGAGCTACAGGCACTCTACGCTCCAGCAGTTCATATGAGCAATTCATTTTCCCGAACAAAAAGTGTAGCTCCTTCGTGGCATTGTATCCTGGTTGCAGCCGATACTCTCTCCAAACCGGTGGATTGAAGGGTTTCGTGATGTTGATGCATTGCTTCTGCGTCTGATGGTACCCCTGTCCGACAGGACAGCACTTCCTGGCACAAACCTCCTTCAGGCACACACAACCCCGTTCCACATTCGTCACGTTATCCACAAAATATTCACCATAGTTATATTTAACACCTTTCAACACCCGATTTTTAAGTTCCACACTGTTTTCTTCATCACATTGCGATGTAGTTCTTGCTATTATTACGAATATAATAAACAGTACGCTTTGCATTTTCTCACTGAGTGACTACCTTTGTACGCTCGGCGCGTACGCAGGTCTACGACTGACTGTTAATTCAAGATTGCTCAATGAGGATTTTCTGTGGTCGCACGGTAAATAACAAGTGAATAAGCCTAATACTCGTAGGTACCGTTTACACATAGGCTTACGAATTTACGAGGAAATTTTATTTTTTTATTTTAAATGCTTAATAACCTATTATCTGACAAAAATATTGTTTTCAATCCAACTTTACGGTGAGTAACTTAAGTTATGAGAATTAAAATATTAATTAAAATTGAATATTCATAAATCGAATGGTATAAACGTTCGCTTTAAAAACATGTTAATTTTTCTTGAAGGGGCATAAAGATGTTACGTATTTTTATATTTAGACGTTTTTATGATTGTTTACAAGAAAATGCTATAAGTGTTAAGCTTCTTTGTGGCGTACACAAAGATATCTGTGTATCATCTATTTCTGTTATTATGTTATTTTTAATTTATGTCGAAACGGCTGAACCGGTTTTGAAATGGTTTTAGTTATTTTTATCAAAGTGACTCATTAATTAATGACAGTTTTGAATGAAACGTAGGTCTATTATGGTGTCAGAAGGTTTTATAAGATTTTCTTCTAAATTAAAACTGTCTTTTAAATAAGATTTCCATCAATGCACTTTGCAGAGTATAGTTTTAAGCCTTTGGATTTCAACAGTGGTTATTGAACTTCGTTCTTGAGAACCGGTTTCATTTACGCAGTAAATAACACACGATTTTTACTTGCTTAAACTTGGTACAACGGACCAGATGAAAAGGTTAATATTACTTTTTTTTAGTTTTAACATACGTAATGCTGGTTTGAAGTTATTTACAAACTGATAGGTGTACAATTTACAACATTATTTTTAAATGTATTTTTAATTTTAATACACAAACCTGTATTGAACAACTAATTTAAAAATAGAATTATCACAATTTTATTGTTAGTCCAACGCCACTCATCGATCTCGGAAACTTAATATTTCCATAAATAAACGAAATAACGGTGCCAATTTCACTATAATTAAACTAAAATTACAAAATATTGAGCACACACGACAGTATTGAGTTCCGAACCATGACTGGCCAGTCAAATTTCGCTCAGCGTTAAAATGATTAAACGAAAGTGAAGCAACAGTGGCCATTAGCCAGGGAGCGTAAACATTACGGAACGGGTCCGTAAGGTGATAGTTAAAACATGGCTGAACAACCCACCTACATAAAAATGTATGACAGCTTCATTTACGAAATTAAAGTGAACTTGGTATATTTAACGCTAGTGGGGTAACTCTGATATCGAATGTTTCTATCGATTGCTTAGCACAATACTTGTGACTTTGTACAGTGATAATTTGATGAGATGAAACATGGAAATGGCAGAATCTCTGGAACACGTTTGCAAATAATTATGATATAAACTATAATATCTAGGTACAAAAACAATGTTTTTTTTTTCGTTTAACGATTTCGAAACACTATCAAGATAGCATTGAAACTGTAGTTTAAGGCCGCGTGCACTTAGGATGCGTTGTCGTACAAATTTCACTCGTGCGTACACGTACGACCATGAGGCTGCCTGTCCACTGGAGCGGAGAGGAGAGGAGTTGAGTAGCGGTGTGCCAGTATTAACCAATGGAATTGCATAAAACCTCCGCTCCGCTTCAGTGGACAGGGATTTGCGAACTAGTTTAATAATTCATACAAAACCGGGAAACGGAGCGCGGAAACGGAGCGGAGAAGCGGAGAGGGGAAGCGGAGCGGGGAAATGGAGCGGAGAAGTGGAGCGGGGAACCGGAGCGGGGAATTATTACTCGTCGCGTGAACTCGGTCTAGCTCCGCACAATCCGCAACACAGCTCTGCTACCTCGCTCCGCACAGTCCGTAACTCCGCTCCGCTACCTCGCTCCGCATCAATGGACAGACACTGTCTGCAACTCCACTCCACTCTGCTGCCATTCTCCTCTCCGCTGCCTCGCTACGAATTGAGTGCGCACACTGGATACGTTTTTCTCCGTCAAATAGAACAAATCCCAACAAGTTCGGATTGTTTTAGGACGTGGGAACTATACGTACGATTAAGACGCACCCTCTTTCTTTTTCCGCACCGTCTACGCACTCCCTTTGTACTTGGAAGGTCAGGATTATTCGTGCGTATTCGTACGTGTACGCACGAGTGAAATTTGTATGAAAACGCATCCAAAGAGCGCGCGGCCTAACTGTAAACAAGCCTACCGTACGTAACCTTCGTAAATAAAATAAAAAACAACCGTATTTTCTTTCTTTTACACGTGCCATACGTCCAAATGGAACAACGGAACCTTTATAGGATCACTCGTGTATTTGGCTGGCTGGCTGTCTGTCCGTCTGTCACAGCCAGTTTGCATCTACTGGACCAATTTAGTTGAAAAGTCTGACTGAAATTGGCGTTTTTTTTTTCTCGCGGCTGTCAACCAAATCATTTTTTTCTACTACAGTATAGTGTAACAAACGAAGCTTATTTGACATGCATATCTCTAAACTCAGTCCGAAATGAGATGTAAGAGTTAGAAGTTTGTATGTATTAGGTTTGTCGGCAATTTGACTCCTAGGTGCAAGGTTAGTGTTAATTTCCACAAAATAGATAGCCGCCTTCCATACTAAAATCGGCATTGTCCTTTAGTACAATGAATTTCTGTGGCGCAAATACAGATACACGATTACACGTCTGTATTTGGGCCACAGAAATTCTTAAATAATTGAATTTTGAATATGGGGGTCACTTTCCGGGTGCAATATGGAAAATAAAATAAAATTGTTTAGCAAAGCGCGTGTCGTGACATATCAAATGAAAGGGCCTGTTGTGAGCATCTATATATCAATATTCTTTTATTATAATTTTAAAATAAATACTTATAAAGATATTTAACAAAATATATGAAAATCGACCATGTGATGCCTCCCCTTAACTCTGAAGTTACAGAGCCAAAAATATTGAAAAACATACAGACAATAGTTCTGTACTTAGGTATAGATTACAGGAAAACCTATAAGAAGTCTATGGTTTTTATAAAAAACTTGGCAAATCTCTTATTATTGTGCGTACAAAAACTTACATTTGCAGTTGGAATGTATGGAAGAACATGTTTTTAACCGATTTCTAATAAAGGAGGAGGTTCTCAATTCGGATGTTTTTTTTTTAATGCATGTTCTGGTATAACTCCGTCATTTAAAGACGGATTTACAAAATTATTTTGTGTTTGAAAGGGTATGTATGCTCAATACTCAATACTCAATTTTTTATTGCATTCCATATGTATTACATAGATGGTATAATAAGTAAGAGAGCAATATGGACCCTGTCGGGCACAACAAAATAAGGAGAGAGGAAGAAGGCTAAGCAGTAATTCAATATTATTAGATGTTTTTAATTGGGTGTATAATTATGTATATATTGTATATTATTAGGTTTGTGTATATAGGTATAGTATATTAGCTATTTTAATTTTGTGTATTGCATAAGAATAATGTAGGTAGTTATTATTTAAATTCTTAGAAGTATTTTCATTATTATTAAATTATGTTATTATTTATGTATTAATATTTAAATTTGATTTCCTATATTACTTATAGGAAATCAAATAAAAAAAAAAAAAAAAAAATATATATATATTATATTTCATAATGTTTGGTGTATGAAAGAAAGAATAATTTTATTTTCATTTTGCAATCGATTTGTCGTCTAAAAACTCCTTTACTGAGTAGTATGGCTTGGATTCCACTCCTTCCACATTCGTGGACTTGCTCTCGATATGGTCCCATGTAAATTTTATTAACTTTGCCTGGGTACTTGTCTGCCACAAGTCTCGAGCTCGCTTCGCTCGCTCTTGCATCCTCAGTTCTCCTATTAACAGTAGGAGTAGCGTTGTAGAAATCTCCGCTCTGGGTCCTTAGGGAATCGGTGTCCGGGATATTACGCGCAAAAAACAGTCGCTTAGGCAGAAAATCGGTGTCCAGAAGGTCAATCGTAAAGGCAAACAATCAAAGTCCGGAGGATAAGCCAAAGTCGAACCACAACAAAAACACCGCGATGCCAAAAACACATTTACGCAACTCGCGGAGAAACGGAATGAACGAAAACGAATGGTTATGAAACGCAAATGTAAGTGACCTATTTGTTTTTTGTTTCATCGATCGGGCACGACATTTTACACCACAGGCAAAATACTGTGACAGATTTGGTTGTCAATCGCATATTTTACGGTTCGTTTTCGCTTTTTATGTTAGAAACTATTTTTATAAGCTTCTCGAAAAATACGCATTACCTTTTAATTAGAGTGGTAGCGTTATAATCGGAGACCTAACCCCTACCAGCTTTAACCTCTTTTACCCACATACAACTGCCAAAAGATACTAGAACCAACCCAAAAACAAAACAAAAACGAAAAAAAACGAAAATACAAAACCAAAGCCACCGACTTCCGAAATAAAGTTGTTTCTTACTTTGTAGTGTTTTTTTTTTGGGTTAGATCTAGTATCGTTTGGAAGTCGGTTGTTATTTTTTTTGTAAAAAAGTTTTTTCTACTACAATGTAAAGTTCGTTCTTGGGATAACCAACCAACTACGGAACCCTTCTTTGTGCGTGGTCCGACACACACTTGGCCGGTTTTTTAGACACTGACTGGTGCAGTTTGGCCAAAACGTTGGAAATGAAATGTATCAGTCAACCGCTTTTCTGTCCATGGTAACAACTATATACTTAGTGCCTTGTGACATGTTCTGATTTGTAAGTAATCGGCACCGAGTCTAGGGTATGTCAAAGCGCAAAGTTTATATGCTACTGAAACGACCACTGCTAGCTGGCATAGTCTACTTGATTGCATTTTTATCTGTAATAACCAGCTTTATTTACAACATGCCTATTTATAATCATTTGAATGCATAACGAGAAAAAAATATCTCACCTTCATCACATGTACGCTTGCCATTCTTAACACAACCATAACACGTATTTCATCCTTCGCTGGGCAGCATTCCATCCTTCCATACAAAAAATGGAAGTTTTCCGTAGCATTGAATCCTTCGATGAGCTGCATATTTTTATTATTATTATATACTGGTAGTTGGAACTGCTGCGGTTCAGGCACACAATTCTTTACTGACGAGTTGTACGCTTTTCCTGGTGGACAGCATTTTCTAAAACACGTTTCTTTCATACAAACGCATCCTCTCTCCGTTTTAGTGATGTTTTGCACATAATATTCCCCATCCTGGTATTTCACGCCATTGTATGACCGGTCTGTTAGTTGCACGCTGTTCTCATATTGACAGGGCTGCGATGCAGTTCCCGTAATTAGCACTAATACAGTAAATGCTGCTAGCATTTTTTGAACATTTAGATATTTTTATTTCTCGATAATTTTACACTTTGCACTGAAATGTTTATCGTATGTTGTTTAGAGCACAATAACTGGAAAATTATAACAATCTTAGTGTAGACAATATGGAAAAAGATTACATATTAAAAATCACAACACGACTGTCTTTCGAGTTAAAAAATATCTTCTTTAAAGTGAGCAACTTAGAAAAATCGATTGCCGAAAATATATCGATGAATACGTGTGAATTCAAACATCATCTAATCCACTTTTGACGTGCATCAACTTGAACTATTGATATCTAGATTGGTGAGCTGTAAGAAAATTATGATTACGTAGTGCCCACAAAACGCCGTCATCGCTATCAAATTATGGTGAAACCCTGGAACGCCTTTGCTGACGACCTACGCCAACATTCCTGCTTTATATACGGTAACGCAATTAGTCCATCTTCGAACTCATAAAGGTATCAATCGGGTGTTCCCGATTATCGATAATATTGAAGTAATAAAGCGTTTTAAAATATATCTTCTAAAATAAAATGCTTCATGAGGTACCTACTTACTTCTACTAAATTAACTTCAGACTTAAGTACCAACCAATGTCGTAACTTCTTTGATATACTAAATAAATTAAGATAGATACCTTATTATTTGTAATCCGGTCAATTTTAATAAGATTGTTATTATTTTCTCGGTAACAAACGTTTTTCTATATCAAAATAAATATTAACAAAAATTCAAAGTTTGGTCACTACCACGGCCGCTGATGAGCAATATAAAAAAATATTTACTAACAAAAGTAAGACACGACCTTATCGCACGAGAAACAACAAAGTTATCAGCTTTATTAATAAAAAACGGAATTCATTGAATAAAATAATACTTATCAAAACATAAGGCACTTCTAGAAGCGACAAAGCAACGGAGACACTGAGAAAGCGACAGACTAAGTGCAAACCCGAAAACTAACTGAACCCGAAATTAGGACTAATTGGCTCCACATGAATGGCATGGGAATAAAAATATATGTGACACCTGACAGGTAATGGTAGAGGAACCATGAGTTCACAACTTTGTCCGAATATTTTTTGCATCAGTCTTAGAAACTCAAACTCTCGTAAATAACTGAAAACTTGATTTCAGTGGATCTCCTCACGGTTGTGATGGAGTTTTGAGAAGATGTAAAAGAGATTATGTATGTGTTGTAAGAATGCTAATAAAAAAAATGCTAATAAATATATTTTCTTTCTTTTTAGACCAATATGATCAAACCGATTTAAAAGTTATTCATAGTAAGAATGCGCCAGAGAACGCTGTGGCCCAGCCCGTTCTTCTACATAATTTTCTTCAGTTTCTGACATTTAATTTCATTGTCATTTTTATTATCAAATTATAATGCGCAGACGCACATTTTTTGGAACGAAGTTCTTTAAAAGCGCCTTGCGGACTGGCAGAAATTGTCACGCAAAAAAGCGTTCACACTTGCGACTGTCTTCTTCTAATTCAAAGAGAAAGAAAGAGAGAGAGAAGACTCCGGCAGAAAAATCACTGCAGAGAAAGTGTGAAATTGGTAAAAATTCAAATGGGCGTCTACGAAAATTTTCTAATTTTTCGTCATGGGTGTGGCTTTCATCGTTTTCAAGGGCGCTAAAGCCGATAGTGACATTTAAATGTAAATCCAAGATTAAATGTTTTCTAGCCGGCTGAGAAAATTTTCAATATTTCGTCATGGGTATCGTTTTCATAGTTTTCGAAGATGCTTAAGTCGTTAAGAGGTCAAAATGTAAATTCAAGATAGTGGCTGCGAAAATTTTGTTTTTGCTTTTAATCATACGTGAGAAGGAACTTCGTTCCTTCCGTTTTATTTTTATTATATTGCTTATAGGCGCTTATTCCGGAAAACCTACACATCATTAAACTAGAACCTTTAGAAAAATGAACTAGGGTTTTTTCGTATAGCATGCGCTACGAAACGCTGTAGCAAGCTACATAATTTTGCTACGTTTTCCGGGCATTTGAGGAAATCCGCCAATGACTTAATGCTTTAAAATATTTTAGTATAGAGAGGTAGGATGATTAGAATAGGACAATCATGCTTGACATCAATGTTATTAAAGTATTGTCGTCTGCATTCACTGATTTTAAGACCAAAAGGTTAAATACAAAGGTCAATTAATTTTACAATGACGTCGAAAGTATGTTCTCTGATATTGTGAGATAATGCTATACAACGACAATGTGCTAGAGAGAGACACAAATCAGAACGTGGTCACCTGTCAGGATTTACCATTAAAAAATCGCATGCTGGACATTTATTTTATCTAAGAGAGATGCTCATACGAAAATTAGTCATCAAAGCGAATAATTTTTCTCTTTAATTTATTTGTTAACGTATCTTTCCTCCATCCATATTTAAACATTTTTCATTCGTCGTCCGTTTATTGTTTTACGGCCGTGATCTTTGATCTACTTGATCAATATTTTTGTGACAGCTGACGTCACAGTGTTTGCTGCCGTGTTAATATACGTCATTATGCTTGAAGATAATAGGAGAGGAATTACCCAAATTCTTCCCGATTAGTCTATATCCTGGCTCTTGTGATACAGGAACTCCTAGTACAAAGCCAGGGCGACACTGATGTTTGTGTCTTGAAGTGAAAATAAATAAATGATCATTAATAAAAATTATTACCTATAATTGACCGTTAATTTGTTTACGAATAATCACTCTGAGTTGGGGTTTGATTGTTTAGTTATTTTTTAAGAGAAGTTGGAATATATTATAAATAATGCCTTTGTCTCTCGTATGATTTCGATACTAGTTCATCTCAAATTCTCAACCATGGAAGTTAATAATCACCGAGCGCCACTAGATTTTCTCAGACGATTTATACATGTTAAATGTTTGACTAAATATTCATTTGCCGTTGACTTAAATTAGATTTAATCCGTCACTTATAGATATAAGGCTCACGTTTCCCTCAAGTGCGCGAATTGATTAGGATGTTGTCAAAAGAATGTCTTGCAGTATCTTCATGTGAAATGGCACCAATATTGCAATTACCAATATTACCGTGATGTCAGGTAAAAATAATTATGAACACAATAGCATTCGAAACAATTAACTAGGAGTCCGTATTCAGCAGCGATTATTTTAAAGCCTTATGATCAAAACTTGGTAGATTGTGCTTCCAAATACGAATGATTGATTTAGCATCCAGTTTTCCTCATCGGCACGGGAAACTGGACGACGCCAACAAAGAAATTGCCCACTAAATATTAAATGTGTTATTCCAGCTAATTTCGAAAGTTTTTGTTTTACTTGGCGCCTTGACTGAGTCACACAGTGGTCACGGCCATGTCTTTTTCACTTCGTCATCAATGACTCAACTTGAGGAATATAATGAAAAGGTAAACCCAGTTCTTAAAGACGATGATGAATGGTGTAAGTAGAACAGTTCGTGAGATGTCCATAGACTTACACAAAACAATTCATGGGAGTCATGAACAGTTTGCGGCTCTGTTAAAAGTGGTTTTCCCAATGACTGCCATAATATTAACATGTTTGATCAATAATATAGACCATCTATTGGTGGTAGTTATCTGCCTCGTTGATCTAGTGGTCCCAAGCCCTACTGCTGAGCATGGGGTCCTGGGTTCAATTTCCAGGTCGGGCAAAGTGTTATTGGGTTTTCCCATTAGGATTTCTCAGTAGCAGCCCGAAGTCTGAATTTGTTCCCGTTTGATGGCAATCAGTTAGCCCCCTATTACATGGAACTTAAAAATAACTGGCGAAATGTGGGTATACCTACTACACCTCTGTCTGACCCTTCCGGGAAACCAGGCGTGATGTTATGTTCTGCTATTGCTAGTAATGCTTTTTGGCTGTAGCATTCATTTGTTTCTAAGCTTATTTAGGACCCAAGAGTTCTTGAATTGCAAGCCGTGTTTCATGGGATGTCCCATCGGCAAAAATGACAAACGTTCACTCCTTTGGTGCTCTCTTCCTAATTACCTTGACTCTCTCAATTTTAAGGCGTGTCCAAACAGTGATGCGCGGCTGCCGCGCTGTGTTTGGACGACTGACGCACACAAACATTTTTAGGAAACATTCGTCACGAATTGTGTCTGGACGTATTTCTGCGTACGTATTAAAGGCTAGGCAGATTGCCATTGCCAACTGAAGTGCGCTGCGTGTCTCGGATGGGCCGCGCAGTACTGCCGCGCAAACATTCGTAGGTTTGGTCCTAACTAGAGCGCAGCAGAAATGTGTCAAACGCAGCGTGTTGCTGCCGCGCTTGCCGCTCAATATTTAGACACACCTTAAGATATGTATTAAGTAGATTAGAACTAGTTCAGTACCTTATTATTACATCGAACTGTAAACGTGATAAATATTACCTTAGTTATGACTTAATAAATTATTACTGTACATTACACTAGGTACTTATTAATGTAATGCAATAGTTCATTATCCAGATAAAACTTATTAACACGAATAACAAGTCATTCTTAGAAGATTAATAATAATGTGATAAGAATTCATTAATATTCAATTAAGATGAAATATTTATCTCGTGTGATGACACTGTTTACGCGTTTGCAATAAAAAATATCGATGCTTGATTGTGGGTTCAAAACCTACTCGGTATTAATCGAAACTCCCTCGTATTTTGTGAAAAACTTAGACTTATGCATGGTAAAGGAAAAATCAGTGCAGGAACAGTTTGAAAAAGGTAACAGACACTGGACAAGCGTCATAAGTAAATGCTCGTTCCGTTTCGACATCTTTTTCTTTTGCCAAGCCTTGATTAGACTATCACAGAAAAATATTATTATTTGATTCAAAGATGAGTCATGCTATATTATTTTAAGGGAAAAAACACAGCAACAATAACAATACTAGGAAATAATCTGGTTTGTCCGTCCGCTTATGAAGAACAACAAAACAAAAAATATTTCCATAAAATGTTGATAAACTGACTCAGAGATCACAAGACATCGCTTTTGAGATGCATGTACCTACCTGGTAGATACTGTATACCCTACATCCGATGATTTGAGATTCTGACCCCTGTGAAATTTTTGTTGAATTAAGTTTGCATATCGATTATTTGGAATAATGTTTAGTTTAAAATAGTTCGAAATAATCGTTTTCCAAGCTTAACGCAACACACACTAAGAACACACAAAATAATTGACGATGGCAAATATAATTTTTATTTCCTGTTTGAGCTAGAAATCAGCAACGCTTACACCATTCGCTAACGCAGACATAAGGTCTTCACGTGTACTGGTGACAGTGCAAGCGGCGCAAGAAGAAAGGTGGGCTATGGTCTGCCATTTAATGCCAGGTCGTCTACGTACAGGCAGCGGGTTGTGTTTGGGCTTACTGGATGAGCATTTGTTCGTTAATGAGGAGTTCTCGGAGAATTCGAGTAGATTTGAGATCCTCTGTTAAGTTGGTAACCTTCCACAACCAGCGCTGAGTGTAATCGGTGTCTTAGCGACAATTCTACAAATAGTCGCCACTTTCCTCGTTTCAAACCCACGATCTTGTAGATGTCGGCGACAAGTAACAGTCCAGGAATGTGAGGCCTTCTTTGGGTGGAATCCCAAGGGGTCTCTTGAATAGATAGGATGTCACAATGTACATTGCGAGATAATTCGGAAATCATTTCTGCTTTATCCTGAAAGGACCCTTTGATATTGATCTAAATTACACACAAGGCTAGGTTTGTTAGTGGACTGTTTAGCCATGAAAAGTTCCGATTGGAATTTGCCATCGTGGTGAAAGGATTAGCCAATCGACAGAAGTCGATTGCCCAGAGTGCGCCGAACGTAACAAGGTTGGAGGGTACGTCGCTATTTCATGCACCCATGTAGTAGGTATTATGAAAGTCTGACAGACAGCAGCTGGGTTGTGCAGGTCAAGTAGGCAGTCGCTCAATGTAAAACACTGGTACCTAGTCAGCATCATCCAGTTAGGCTGGAAGACGAACCCAACACACAGCGTGTATCAGAAATGTGTGGTCATATTTGAGAGTGTCGTACAGACCATCAAGCTGAACTACTTTCTTCATTAGACCAACATCGTAATCGCAAAGCAATAATCAGTTGTCCCATGAAAAACTTCAATACCTACTCGACCCAAATATATGCAGGGTTGAAAGGCCCAAAAATAAAAAAGCCGGACACAGATTCATATTTAGCCGGATATTCTGTCCTGAAAACACTGACACTGGTTTTTAAAAGAAAAAAAAACTTTTATTAGTGTATTTATTACTGTTATTCATTTGAGACTTACTCTACTCTTAATTATGAATCTCATTTTGTTCTTAATAAGTAGGTAATTTGTAACTTTTTCACATTGAAAGTAACTAAAACAATCAACAATCAGTCTTCTTCATCACATTGAAAGTAATTAAAACAATCAATAATCAGGCATCTTTTGGCGGGGGGCGAAGTTGACTAAAAGCCGGACAGGCCGGAATTTTGTATATTTGGCTGGACATGATTGTAAAAAGCCGGACGTGTCCGGATAAAGCCCGGACACCTGGCAACCCTAAATATATGGGACAGATGATATTTTTTTCGCGATTACGATTATGGTCTCATGGAGAAAGTTTTTCAGTATCACAGCCTTACATATGACAACTAATTTCTGATACCTACACGATGTTATAGTTCTGTTGGGAAAAGGCTTCGCAGGATGATTTTAAAACTTTACAGAATGCAACTTAAAACGGTCTTGTTCTATAACAATAAATATAGAAATATTGATTTATATTCATGATTGCAACCATAATTACTTTGCAGTACTTCACGTTGACTGCGCAAACGCAGCTAGTGCAGCTAAGTGTTATGGTGTGATTAAATATAACCTTATGAATTTTAATAATAATGATACTCTACTACGGATTATAAAATTTTCTTTGTTTTCTGAAGGTCATCATTGTACCTTTTTTTTTGCTTTGCGAAACCTCATGGATACCCTCCGTCTGGGGTATGCGGAGGATTATGTCGGACTCCTACCGACTGAAATCCCACGATTCCTACCACTACCATGTGTCGGGGGCCTAGGAATACAGTCATTCATGCGCACTCCATGTGGAGGCTCATGGTATCAGCCCGCCATGTCCTTACATAGAATTTCTTGGTACATACTCGTATTTTTGTGCAATATTAAGGTCATTCAAAGAATTTTAAATAATAATAGGTACAAAAACTAGTAGATAAGATTTTACAGAATCGTGTCGCATCGTCACGCCAGTCTGCGGAAGCCTTTATAATCATATAAACCAACAATACCTAACATAAATAATAATCTGTATATTCTTGATTCCATGTCGAAGTAAGTATTTCTTCGTATTTTCATTAGGTAGGTAGGTAGTACAGAAATTGACCAAATAAAAATGGTCCTTTCTCCCTAATAACATGAACATTTAAGCCATAATCAAAAAACTAGGGACAATAATATTCAAATCGGTATTTACCTACTTTTCAAACAAACTGTTCGGCGTATCTAATAACCAATTATTTACACCCTGGAACAAAATACGCGCATTTAACGTAATTTTTCCCTAATTAGCTTTTTCCTGCTTAGTACTACCACATTGACTAAATAAGTAAGGAGGTACACAGCTCTACAGCACCCGTGACATGACCACCATAGACGACACCTGTCGACGGAAGAATAGACAAAATTACAGATTGTGATTGTGAATCTGTCATTTTGTCTATTCTTCCGTGACAAAATGACAGATTCACAATCACAATCTGTAATTTTGTCTATTCTTCCGTCGACAAAACCCATTTCTATTCTGTTCACTCACTCAAAAGCGTCATCTTTGTACTCAAACAATTAATTGGATAGAGTAAATAATGACTAAACAATTTAATTCGGGGAATTATTATGATTTTTTAAATGCGTATACTGCGTACGTGCTACAATTCATATTACCATTACAAATAACATCACTATTATTATTGTGATTTAAACCACGACCAAGTAACCAAGCACTTAGTTGTAGTTAAGTTTGTAGTGGTTTTTCCCACGAGTAGGTTAGGTCAGTTATATTATATACCTAGAAACCTACCTCAATAGATAAAAATAGAGTATTAACTACTCTTTTTTTGGTTTTCCTCAGTATTTACCCAACAAATGCATTTAGTAGGCAATAGGTACCTATTATTTGCTATTGGGGTTTTCTGTGATCTCTCCAAAGCCTTTGATTGCGTGCACCATGACACGCTTTTGCGTAAACTGCGTCATTATGGTGTGCTAAACGAAGCTCTCAACGTTATAAATTCGTATTTACATAATAGGTCCCAATGTGTAGATGTTGATGGTGTGAAATCTTCCGGGCTACCAGTTCAGTTAGGTGTACCTCAAGGCTCAATACTGGGTCCATTCTTGTTCTTAGTGTATATCAATGACTTACCATTCTATTTAAAGGGTATCTGTGAAGTTGTACTGTTTGCAGATGATACCTCTCTTATTTTTAAAGTAGACAGGAATAGACAAGATTTTGACGATGTAAACAGTGCACTCTCAATGGTTACAGATTGGTTTACGACAAATAACCTAGTTCTCAATGCCAAGAAAACGAAATGTGTAAAGTTCGCCCTACCTAATGTTAGAAATCTAGGTCCCAACATCGTCTTAGATAAAGAGGTGCTTGAATCCGTAAATTCGGCAGTTTTTCTGGGCATAACAGTAGACGCCAAACTTCAGTGGGGCCCACATATATCGAGCCTAGCGGGAAGGCTCAGTTCCGCCGCCTACGCCGTCAGGAAAGTAAGACAATACACTGACGTCGATACAGCTCGTTTAGTCTATTTTAGTTATTTTCATAGCGTTATGTCCTACGGTCTTCTGCTGTGGGGCAAAGCTGCTGATATTCAAAATATATTTGTCCTTCAAAAACGAGCTGTTCGAGCTATTTACCAGCTAGGTGCCAGAGTTTCTCTAAGAGATTTTTTCAAAGATATTGGTATCCTCACGGTGGCATCTCAATTCATCTTCGCCAATATCTTATATATTAGGCAAAATATACACTTATACACAAAAAACAGTGATTTTCACAATGTTAACACTAGAAATAAGGACAAACTACGAGCTCCCTTTCACCGGCTTCATAAAGTTCATAACTCATTTGTTGGGCTTGGTATAACTTTTTATAACAAGCTACCCTCTTCTTTGGTAGATTTGCCTTTTAATGCGTTTAAAACGAAAGTAAAATCCAAGCTTTGTTCAAAGGCATACTATTCTATCAACGACTACTTAAATGATAAGAATAGTTGGTCGCTGTAGTTAACTCAAGACAATGTTTATGTTCTTTCTCCAGCTTACCCACTGACAAGTTATATGAGTTTATATAAGTAATTGTTTAATTTATTTGACTATAAAAGTCAAATTATTTAAATTTAATTATTGTTGACATTTTAAGTCAAGTTATTTTAATTTATTTTTGACAAAATCTACTCATCACACTGTTTTTTTATGAGTTGTATTGCAATATGTGGTTAGCTAGTGACCTCGACAATTGATCATATTATTTATTACTATTAGTAATTAACTGTTTGTTTATTTATTTTACCTCGATGGTCCTAGTTTATCATTTATAACTTCCAGTTACAACTATATGTAAGCGGGCACGCCCTTTATGCCTGGTGGCTTTTATTAAGATATTAAGTTCTATTTACGTTTTGTTTTTTATTTCTGCCTGAGTATAGTTCTCGATGATTTTGATTGGTATATTGGCGTGTGCTAGCTTATATATGGCTAATAATTTAAATTATGTTTTGTGTTGCTTAATGTAAATTATTTTGAATACTATTATATAGAATCTTCTTTTTGTTCTTTTAACTGAACAGACAGCTGTGCAGCTGGGGAGTTTGTTGCGCCACTTCTTCTTCCCAGCTAACGCACTAGGAAGTGGTGAAGGGTGGGCGTTTTGGGGGACTGTCTTATGTAATTTTGACGTTCGAAAAGTGCTGATTCTCAGCCTAGTTTGAATAAATGACTTTTGATTTTGATTTTTTTGATTTTATTTATTGGCAATGCACCTAATTTTCATTATATTTGAAATATTTGAACAGAATAACACAACAACATAACCCAAAAAATACAATAGACGACGTATATTTAGTAACATAATCCGCATAACTGATCTTAATGGGTCATAAAGAACCCTGTAAGAAATCGACACGTGTTTCACCTCTCAACGAAGTGTGGACACGCCAAGCGTCGAGAGCAGTGTGCTACAACACGTGTCGATTTCTTACAGGGTTCTTTATGACTCTTTAAGATCAGTTAGGTGGATTTGGTTACTAAATATACGTCGTTTATTGTATTTTATAATGGATTTCCGCAAAGTCACGCCTGAATCAATTACACTCCTCTTCACGAGATCCCTTTTTCTTTTCTTTTTTTTTTTTTTTTTCGTGTGGGAAATCATCAAAGCCCAGTACGTGTTGGTAGATGTCACATGTCTTCGTATTTTTGGTTCTAAGGCATGCCGGTTTCCTCACGATATTCCTTCACCGTTTTGACAGCAGTGGTGATGTAATTGTGACGCACATGTATGAAAAACTGGCGCAACTATGCGACCTAACTTAGTTTAGCTGGCGGTGGACGATCGGCTTAATGCTAAGCTACGCCAACGCAGGTAGAGCTGCTAAATAGCCAAGTTATCCGGGGTCGGGGAAAACCATTTTAACTGGTTATTTTACATGCTATGTCATTGTGAATCCCCGGTTAATTCTAAGGAACATCACAGAATCTTCCCATTAGGTAGTTACAAAAATAAAAGTAAAGTAGATGTATCTTGCTGTTTCTGGTACATCACTGCTACCATTAACGGCTTAAAAGCTAGAATAAAACAGAATATGGCAAGAGAAGGTTATCATATTATAGGTTTATATAACTTTGGTAGTCTATGTAAAAACAGAAACACAACAGAAGCATGGGGCATGTGTTAGGTTGCCTTAGCAATGGAAATGAAATATCACAACTCAAAAACCTAAATGTTACCAATTGCATGTTAGTAGGTAGGTACCCCATTCTTGCAGGAAATACTATAAACCCACCAAACCATAGCATGATCTTACTCAACTATGCATTGACTTAGAACCGTATTAAAATAATAAGAAACTATTCTAAAAAGGCATCTAAGTATAGCTGTAATAATAATAGTTAATTAAAATAATAATCACACCGGCCGGCGCGCGGCGCCTGCGCATACAACAAACACCTGTAATTTACTTCCTTGTTTATTCTCGGCATTGTATGATACGGTGCAAAAAATGAGCACATCATTATAGCTATATCTGGCAGACAAAAAAAGGCCTCTTTTTTGTCAAACATCACTCATTATTGGCGATCTCAAACATTAGGCGTACGAGGTCAAAATAACATGAGAAAAAAGTTATGCATCCGCATTCGATTACACTAATGATTACCAAACCTAACTTATTTGAGATAATCATAGTATTTCTGAACGCTACTGTAGATTTCATACTTCCTTCCTCATATTTTTTTTTTAATTGGTTGCAAAAAAGGAACGCCTGTATGTTAACGACTGCAATAACTCACATAAACGTGATTTATTGCTGTTACATTAGTTAAAGGCGCTATGTATTATTTTATATTTATTACGTTTCGAGAAAACTGAGCCCGAGCAATGGATTGCCATTGCTCGGGCTCAGTTTTCTCGAAACGACCTCTTATTTTATAGAAATTTAAACTATGATTTAAGTAAAATTAGGGGAGATTATGTTCAATGGAGACAGCTGTGTCACTGTGCCCTACCTTGAAGCTAATATGTACCAAACCAAAACCAATGGGCTCTTCGATATGTTTTTATTATTTATTAGCCTATAATGGGTCCCACTGCTGGGCAAAGGCCTCCCTGTTGATAGAACGGAGCCTGCACCGATTGTTAAAGCAGTCTGACATATACGAGTACCTATCCGTGTCAGTTGTCAAGAGTGTTTGGAGCGCTCTTTTGTTTTCTATCTATCAAGTGTGCTAACATTATCCGATTATGTTCCTTTTGAATAAATTTGTTAAATACTTAAAGCTCGTTTCCACTGCGCTTTTTCCTTCCAAATATCTTTGTTTTGTGCGATTTTTTGGCCATGTTGTCCCCGCAAACATGAAAATTCAGCAAAAAATATATTCTCAAATAGAACTTCCAAACGAATGCTACCCTACTTTAAATTACGTTTTAATCAATATAAGTAATACTTAAAATGCGAACAACATACTTAGTCGACGCTACATACTCGTACTACGCTAGTTTTAAGTGCTGAACAGTAAAAACGACTTTATAATTGAAATCGTCACGCTAGTGTCGGTGTCGTTGTGCTAAACACCCTATTAGTAAGTTCATAAACTTAGGATGTACCTTCCCTACTACAATAACTATCGTATTACACGTTCCGGGTTTAGGAAAGTAAAGAAGTAATAGTAGTAGTCTAAGAATCATCATAATCATCTTTATTTATCTCAACATCATATTACAGGAACTGGTTAATAAGATGCACACTCTTACAAAAAGAAAGGTGTCAGAAAGGAGGATCCTGAATTACAGATCACCCAGCTCTCTTAGATAGGACATGTTAATTTACCAAACAGAGAGTCAAGATATTGTAGGTATAATAAACGTTTGAAAAACTAAAAACAAAATCAAAGAAAAGCAAGTCAACATAATATAGAATAGTATCTACATAATACATAGTTTGAAGCAAAACATAATTGATTCTAAGTAAGTAGCATCCTCAACCCGTGAATGCGAAATTAATAGAGAGTTTACCCCTGAAAAACAAGATTTTTTAATATTAAAAATTCTAGTTTAAGCCCGCTTCCGACAAAGACTCGGTAAGTAGCACCGTACTGCTTATTCGATAGAAGACTGACATATGTACAGTCGCGTAGCTAGTAGTCTAAGGGGCCCTGTATCAAAATATGTTGGGGGCCCTTTTTATCTGACTGTAGCGAACTCAAAAGGAGGGTAGTTTTTTTTTACAAATTTAAAATAGCTTCCTGAGTCGAGAGTTCGAGAGCTTAAGCTGTCATTGTGACCGTATTAAGAGAATCCAAGGGCGAGCGAGGGGAGCTAGAAAATATAATCATTCTGAACGTGGATTGTTGAAGATTTCATTTGATTTTATTACGACAATGCAAGAGCGAGCGAAGCCAGCTAGAAATTTTGAGAATCCTAACCCGTAGGTTCGATTTTCCGTGTGATTTTACTAAATGAATGTATGAGCTTGAGAGTTGGACCGTGCCTTTAGCTTGAAGTCTAGGCCCTTATTACAGAACCTCACTCAAAACTCAAGCATTACTTAAAACTTGTTTGAAGCTTTTTGATTGGTTGAAACTAGTTATAAGTAATGCTTGAGTCTTGAGTGAGGTTCTGTAATAAGGGCCTTATACTTCCAGCTAAAGGCACAGTCCAACTCTGCCATAACGAAATTACGTTAATTTTCATATTATCATTAGGTATTCATTCTTAACGGGCCATCGATAAAAATATTATGTTTTAGATAATATTGTACGAATTTTTACTTACTAATTTTTATATACACACCCGGGGGCCCCTGTAGCTTGGGGGCCCCGTATCATTGATACGGTAGAATATGGCGGTAGCTACGCCCCTGCTGACATAGCTCTCTGTTCGACCCAGACCTGCGTTATTCATGAGGATTACTCCATCAGAAAATATTTCATTGCGATAATCGCAATGCTCGGCAGACGGTTTTGTTAACTTAGCTTATTTAGAAAATAATATGTAAATCAGTGGATTTAGATATTGACATCTTGTTATTCTCAAAACCAAAGAAGCCTTGAGGATGAGCGAAATCTCAAGACTTCTTTGTGAAGATTGGGAATCATTCTTCAATCAAACCTATCTAATTTGGCGTCCAGCGTTTTGGGCCTGAACTGTTGTAAAAGAAAAAACGTGGCGGATCACAGGTAATGTTGTAAAAATATACCAAATGTCCCAGACTTTGCAACAATAAGGAAAACGACCCGTTTTCCGTATTACACACGATTTTACACATCATCGTGTTATTTAGGTTAAGGACGACTGCTCTCAAAGAATCCGCAGACGAATCAGTTTATTTTTAGATTTAATCGTAGGAGAGACCACCACGGTATTTCATTCTTGCCAAGACGATAAACAAAATGTCTAATTAAATACTTGAACCAGCTGACATTTTTGGGCAGAATGCTGTTTTACGACGTTACAAATACAATGTCGATGTGCTTTGCCAAAGTCAAAAAAAATATGCAAATGTATTGCTAGAGCGACTCAGCAATACATTTGCATATTTTTATTAAATAATCATAATTATTTATTCATTTCTACATCTTATTACTGGAACTAGTTAATAACTCTTTTATCTGTTCTGTGGTTAATCCTATCTTACACTATTAAATGAGCAATATTTGTATATTTGTAATCATGTTATGGAAAACGGCTCTAACGATTTCGATGAAAGTAGCAATATAGGGGTTTACGGGGGCGTGATATCGATCTAGCTAAGTCGCATATCTATGGGAAAATTAGTTTTCCCTATTTTCACCCGAACTTAGCTGGGTCGCCTAGGTACTATACTTAATGCGCAATCTTAAATAGAGAAAGCAGTGTGTGAATTAATTAAATTAAATTGGTATAATATTTATGGACGTCAAGAAAATAAAAATATTTTATCTTTCACCATTTCAAGAATGGATTGCAAATGTTTTACATCAAGGAATTTAACAGGATTAGCACAGACTCTGAGTCTTTCCCCAATTTTTGGCAATATAGAGGCTCGACACCATTCGACGACCACCTACAATGGTCATAAACATAACACCTCTCTCCTCCCATTTGGGGAATACAGGTGTGACCTTTTGCTACAGGTTTTTAATCCCCCTCTTTATAAAAACATCTACTCCCAAAGGATCTATTAACTCTTATTTATGATCTATCAAAAGTGAAATGCGTGTAGGAAGGAATTATAGCCATGAAATGTTGTTAGAATATAAAATTGCTGAATGACTCAGTTATTTCAGTGAAATTATATGACGCTGCTGTCATACTTTTTCAATGTCAACTATGAAATCAAAGAAAACTAGGAGAGCTCTCACATTCAATGAAATTTCGCGTTCTAGGATAATAAATAATGTACAATTTTAAATTTAGACTAAATATTGCAAGAGCGTTGGCATAGTTTCTCGTATCAAAATCATCTCAGATATTTGAACATTTTACATTTTTCTGGACAAGCCTGCACGATCGTCGATTGCGACAGTAGACAAACGCCAGCCTACTCAATAAAAATAAATGTACCTACGTAATCATCATTGCCAGTAATGGTCATCAATGCAACTCAGTTACTATAGCATCTCAACCATAGATATAAGAAAGTATATTTCTATGATCTCAACAATTCTAAAAATGTTAAGTTGACAGTTATGGCATATAATACGACAGCTCTGTAGGTTAATATGGAGTATCTGTATCCAGTTGCACCATAATAAGGGTTGGGTTGGGAGTGATTTGATTCTATGTTACTATTACTTATAACTACCATTAATACAGCTTATACAGCCTACAGCCCTGAGTCAAAGAAAAAGAAATCCACAAAATGAAAAAATGCAGCATTGATTGTTTATTTATTCTGATTTAGTAACCTATAATCCTTGGGACGTATTGTAGTATATATTTGCGTCCATACTCTTATTTTTTTTAGTTTTTTTATGACTTTTTGTATTGATATTTTCACCAGGAAACACAATCAGCGCCATCTATCCTGTGGAGTTTAAACCTTTAAGCGTGAACGATGATATAAGGGATACCCATAACCGGCACAACAGCCAGCGTCCTTTACCTCACTAATGGTAGACCCAGGATAAGTAGTGTTAGAGAACAGACAGATGGCAGGATTTAGGCCAGTAGTGAGAACAATTATTTAAACCTAACAAAATGGTTATGAATATGATTACCAAATACAGACTTCGGGCTGCTACTAAGAAATTCCTGATGATACCCACAATAACACGGCGCCTACCTAGGAATCGAACCCCGAACTTCATGCTCAGCAGCAGCGCTTGCGACAATACCTTCATGCCACCAAACATCCCTGCTGCTCCAAGTACGGGACGAAGACTATACAGGATGGTGATTTAGTCACCTGCATCCTTTAGGGGGTGATACTACCCGTCATACTAAAGAACTTTTGATATGAAACTCAAATCATAACCGATTCGTATAAGAAATAAATTATTTTCATACATGCATCGAAATTATCTCGTTGTATAGGAATTTGTTTTTTTTTCACGAATCGGATATTTGTTTCACCCCCTTGACGGATACAGGTGACTAAATCACCAGCCTGTATAAATCGTATGTATATGTAGAGTCCCTTTTTTTTTTTTTGTGGGTGGGAAATCATCTTATGACTCCTCCCGCTCTGGGCAGAGCAAGAGGGAGTGTCAGACTTTTACTGACTAAAACCCACCCGTGTTCCTTCCGTTGCCTATGTGCTGGGGCCGTGATATCCCTTTCAGACAAACCCGCAACCCCAGCAGGCATTGGTCCTTCCGGACCCCGTCAGTTGGTGCTGACATCCCTTTGAGGCGCGCGTGGAACACAACGCGCCGTCGACCCGGGCCTGGTCCCTATCGGACGGCGAGCTGTCCATCGCTCACCGTCCGCAGGCCCGCGCCTACGGTGGCCGGAAGTCAGCTTGTGACTCCCGACGCCCGGGGCGTCTCCTGCGGCGACTAGGGGCGTGAGGGCGTGCAGCTTCAATCTCCCTCACGCGCTCCGCCTCCTCCTTCGCGAGCATAACTGCTTCGCAGAAGGAGGTGACGGCCTCCCATGCACTCTCGCTCCGGACAATGGCCTGAACCAGGGCCGGACACGAGAGATCGCCGCCGCCGATCGCCTCCGTGAGGACACGGCGGTGCTCCGCCCAAGCCGGGCAAACCTCCACCGTATGCTCCACCGTGTCCTCCGGGCGATCCACACAATGGTGACACCCGGGCGTTTCCTCCCGCTTGATCCTGAACAGGAACCTCCCGAAACAACCGTGTCCGGTGAGGACCTGCGTCAGGCGGAAGGTGAGGACGCCGTGGCGCCTTTCTAGCCACTCCTCAAAGAGGGGACTTGCCGCCGCAATTGTGGCGTGCCCAGCGCTGGGTTGCGACAATCGCACTCTCCATGCCGCCATGAGATCCCGCCGGAGCTCTGTCCGCTGTGCCGTATGTAGAGTCCTAACAACCACTTTCTGCCTACCCAGGAAAAACTCTTCCTACTCACAGTACAGTCGACTGCACGCGAGGGGTAAATTTTTTAGCTTGAGCTCAACTTGAGGTCGTACGGAATTTCAAGAAAATACGATGGCAGCTTATAACTGTATTTAAATTAAGTACTGATTATTTTAACTAACTTCATTACTTGTACTCGTACTAACAGCATTCTTAAAGCAAGAGCGTGAAAAGTCCTATTTTTTTAGGTGACCACTGAAAATCAGCGCTGTGCTGTGGGTCTCCATAGCACAGCATCATGCTGAGTGGAAGCCTTCTTTTCACAGTCATGACGTGCCAGCAGCTGCCAACTATTTCTGTTTTGTGCTCGTTATCTACTCGAGTTTTTATTTTATTTTTTATGCACGTGTTTCTTTGACAAATAAACTTATTTTTCTTTCTTTCTTTTCTTTATTTCACTAACATTATAATTGTGAAAGTTGTATCTTTGTTACTCAATCACGCAAAAACGGCTGAACGGATTTGGATTAAATTTGGCACACAGATAGTTTATAACCTGGATTTAAAGGATACTTTTTAATCCGGTAGTAATACGTTCCTGTGGTATAATTTCCAACCTCCACGCGGGTGAAGCCGCGGACAAAAGTTAGTCATACATAATTTTCCTTACATTGCTGCAAAGCTGCGGTATATCAAACAAAGTCGTTTGATCTGTTCCTTGTTTCAGCTAATTTACTAATATCAAGTCTCTCTCCGTTTTATGACAAACATGACTACACATTATTACTCACAGCTGAACCGAGTTCAAATTATTTCGGGATTCAAAAGCCACTCTATTTTAGTCAAAATGATGACGCGTTACTAACATTATTATTATGAACAGTGGGCCCAGCTAGAACGCGCCAAGTTAAAGTAACGTAAAAACGATCGATTTATGAATCGAAAATAAAACTATCCTATAGCAGTTTGGTTTAAAGCCTCGTTCAGACTAGCGCGACTGGACGGCGCGACGCGACGCCGATGGCGCGACGCACCGGCGCGCGGCGCGATAATACTCGAACAATACAATTTCTAAGAAAAATTGACGGTATAACAATAACCGGTGTCGCGTCGCACTACTCTGCATGAATGCGATAAGTTCAGCTAAGGTTTCCTAGAAGAGCGGTTCCATATATCATAACGGTCGTCATGAAAATCTGTAATTCCCACCAGTATTTGACATTTTCAATCACGAAACGTCCCGTCAACGTGACGTCAACGAGAAACGAGTTTATTCGAACCGAACGTGATGTCCCGTTGATAGACGTGCTATGGACACGCGGCCATAGTAAATGTATGTAGGTATCGCTGCTAATTCGTCGCCACTATCACGTTGTCGTTGACGTCACGTTGATGTGGCGGTGGACAAACGGCCTTAAGGTGTCAAAAACGCTCTGTATTTGGACAGCCAATGTATGACCGTTCATCACTTTCTTTGGAAATCAAACCAAGCTTTAGTATCACCTATAAATATGAATACAATCTTAGAAACTAAATAAATGTCATGTACGTAACGAGTATTTCTAATCCAAAAACCGATCGCATTTACGTAACGATTACTTCGCGCGTTTGTGCTAGGCCCAGAGTGGTAAGCGTAAAGGGATAATACATAATATAACATAACGCTTGTTTTCCCCAAAGGGTTCGGCAGAGGTGCATATTATACAAGGTGAAATTTAATTCCTTTGCATGAGCGGTCATTGTATCCATCATTATGAACAACTTTCACTACGAGACCAACCCTGAAATAGCGAAACCAAAATCAGCTGTTCTCTACATTTTGACGAGCTGTGCGAACATAAATGTAGGGAACAGCTGATTTTTTTTCGCTATATTGCATTCGTATAGTGCACCCACATTTCTCAAAAAAAATCTTTGATAACTTAAATAAGATACGTATATTGATTTAAGGAATTATTGCAATATCATAATAAAAGCAGGTATGCTGGAAGAGATTTCTTTAGAAATAAGCATCACCTTTGTACGTATTTTTCTGTTCCTTTCTTCTTGTCTATTTATATGTGTGTACATAAACTGTTAAATAAATTAAATATATAAATAAAAATACTTCATTTGTAACCCAGGGGGGTCGGCGTTGAGGGCTGAAATACAGGTTATGCCTAGTTCGGCCCCAAATGCTAATACTTTTGTGTACTTTAAGTTTAGATTAAGCACTCTACTTGTGAAAAATGTACATATTTATGTGAATAAACATTATCGTCATTATCATTATCATTATTTCGCCAGCTATGTTTAAGTCCTTTAAAATAGGGGGCCTATTGTAACTGTGAAATTCCTGATGGAAAAACCCAATAACATATTGCACGACCTGGGAATCGAACCCAAGAACTAGCAGAAAAGAAATACTTTCACATCACACACAAATCAGTATACTACTATATTGTTGGGAAATAATACTCCACTAAACAGAAATAACAGCTTCCCATTAATAGTTTACTACTATGAACTGAATTCACGGTTTATTTTCAAACAAGCCAATCAACGTCAATGAAAACAGAGTGCAACGCCCTTGCGTAAGCGCACATTTACTCTATGTAAAAGTCAAAATACAGGCGAATTGTTTAGTTCCGCGCTTGCGCTATGTAATGACGCCTATGTCCGTTTCCACTAACACTAGAACACAAAAGCGCACTGTTGCATTATCTACTCTCGGCGCTATGGCGAACATTGAGAATCCAACAGCGCGCTTTTCGTCGTCTAGCGTTGGTGAAAACGAGTGTTCATTTGCACTAGTTTACGTCGTTTAGAGTTAATTCATTAAAGCTGACATTACTCTATGTATAAAAGTAAAACAACATGTGAATATTTAGGTGTCTGCGCCATGTTGATGACGTACTGTAATAACAGTTCTAAGGAGACTTGTATGAATGGATTGTGAATGTGATAGACATGTGATGATAGGCTGACAACGATGCTGAGAGTTTGTTATTTTTTCTATATATTTTTTTTTCTTATGTATTGAATATGAAATATTGCAAAGTCAAAGTCAAAAAAAATATTTCAAATAGGCACATAAAAGGCACTTTTGAACGTCAACGTTGCAAACGAGTAGGTAGGATTATATACGTTTAGATGTATTCGAGTCGTTTTAAATCGAAGAATGTGTTTCAATGGAATGTGCTGGCTTTGATCTGAAAGTTGTGTTTTTTTTTGAGTTTAGAATGCCACCCATGGGCATGTGACTGCCCGTATTTTTCTGAATTTTCATTAATAGTTATCGAAAATTAACTTTAAAACGGTTTTTTTTTTCTTTTTTTTTTTTTCATGAATATTCAGAACAGTACGGACTGTCACATGCCCATGGCTGACATTGTGTATTATCTAAAAAAATTCATTTTTTTTATTTAAGTTTCAGAACATTCAGAAAGCTTTGAAAATAAAATTCAAGAATGAAAGTTGTTGGCAAATTTACTGAATCCATCCACTAACGACAATTTGCTTGCCTTTTAGCATATCCTTGGGACGGGTTATTAATAAAATTTATTCAGATTCTTGTTAGAACTCAGACACGTGGTGTTATTCTGAGAAAATAACTCATTGTCTGCACGATTTTAACCGCCATTGGATTACCCAGATTTGCTCAGAATTTAGTTCAATAATATCTGTGCTTATGGGTTGTCAGGAGCCCGAAAGACGGACAACCAGTCTTACCAAGAGATATCGTGTTACCCAGTAACTGGGTTGTGGAGGTCAGATAGACAATCGCTCCATGTAAAAGTTATAAAAGGTAAAACCCAACTAAATGGCATAAATCGAACAGTTTTATTTTTA
Organism: Agrochola macilenta; assembly: GCA_916701695.1. NCBI lineage: Eukaryota > Metazoa > Arthropoda > Insecta > Lepidoptera > Noctuidae > Agrochola > Agrochola macilenta. Next base: position 17,612,641 of record OU753562.1, read on the forward strand.
TTTAAATTATTTTGAGGTTATAATATTTTTAAAATGTGCTAATTAAGCCCTTGAATTTGAAACCCAACATCAACATAAAAAAAGCGCCATATTCAATTTAATGTGACTTCATAAATCCAGCGGATGACTTGGCATCATTAAAAAAGAAAAAAAAAACGCCATATCCAATTTAATGTGACGGCACGTACCTTAAATGTGCTAGCTAAAGCGCGCGCGCGTGTGTGTGTGCGTGTGTGCGTAGCTTATGTGTGTGTGTTGTGTGTGTATAACTATTAGCGAATGATCAAGACGCTTCATTTGTCAAATTATAATGAGTATTTTTGATTTGACAAAATCTACTCATCACACTGTTTTTTTATGAGTTGTATTGCAGTATATATGGTTAGCTAGTGACCTCGACAATAATTGATCATATTATTTACTGTTATTAGTAATTAACTCTTTGTTTATTTATTTTACATCGATGGTCCTAGTTTATCATTTATAACTTCCAGTTACAACTATATGTAAGCGGGCACACCCTTTATGCCTGGAGGCTTTTTTATTTAGATATTAAATTCTGTTTACGTTTAGTTTTTTTATTTCGGCCTGAGTATCGATGATTGATTGGTTGAGTTCTCGATGATTTTGTTTGGTATATTGGCGTGTGCTAGCTAACATATGGCTAATAATTTGAATTATGTTTTGTGTTGCGTAATGTAAATTATTTTGAATACTATTATATAGAATCTTTTTTTTTGTTCTTCTAACTGAACAGACAGCTGTGCTGCTGGGGAGTTTGTTGCGCCACTTCTTCTTCCCAGCTAATGCACTAGGAAGTGGTGAAGGGTGGGCGTTTTGGGGGACTGTCTTATGTAATTTTGACGTTCGAAAAGTGCTGATTCTCAGCCTAGTTTGAATAAATGACTTTTGAATTTGAATTTTGAATTTGAATTAGAAGTTATGTCATGGTAACAGATGAACGTACTACATACCGGTCAAAATCATAACCCTCTTTTTTGCTTCGCCGTAGTCGGGTAAAAAGCCCGCTGCATCCAGTTAGAGTGGAAGCCGACCCCAAAATAGTTGGGAAAAGGCAAATGATGAATAGGACAGAACTCGAAAACTTGAAAATAATCGAATGATCCAGAATTCATATTATGTGAAACATTGCAACGATTGGTAAACGCATCAGTGATCTCAGTAACTCATATGTGTGATGATAATGATTACCTATGGAGAGAGAATAAAAAATAGAAAATGCGTTCATTAGAATGTTAAAATAATGCTGCTCAAGCTAAAATAACTCATATGAGACCTATTCGATAACAGGTGGTGGTCTAACCTTGGCAGAAATTTTGATGCGAATGCAGTCTAAACTCCATTTAATAAAGTAGAGTGCATTTCCTCTGGATCTATTTTTATCTGCTACGTCTGAACCTGACCTACCTTACTTTGGGAAGCTTACTAGTTGCGACAACGTGATTTGTAGCTATGTCAAACGTACCGTTTACGTATTGCTTATGTATTGCTTACATAGGTAAGCGAATGAGGTACCTACCTTATTGCCTACGCAATAAGGTCGAAAAGTGATCATCCATCAGTGTCCGCGATGGTACCGAACTAGAAGCGCTATTCTGTACAAAATGTAAAAATCGAACTTCGATTACCACTCAAGTGACCGCACTCAATTTGAAAGCGAACTCATTTGCTTTTTTTAAGTGAAACTTCCGCCTTTGTACCTTATTGTGTGCGAAAACTTTAAATCAATAAATAAACTTCTTAGGCGGCGATTCGATAATACAGGATGGCATGGCCATCGACGCGAAAACTGATACCATGGATTCAGTACATGATTCTGAATCCCCCCTAAATATATCGTCGGTTATTAAAAAAAAACTACTGTTTCAGAGAAGTGCAATACCTACGCGGTCAAAATGTATGGAACAGCTGTTTTTGTTTTAAATAACCGCGGAAAAATTAATCGCAGGGGTGTTCAGAATCATGTACTGAATCTATGGTATCAGTTATCTGTTTAGTGAAAGGACGCGTATATGGATGTGTCACGTTTGCCTGCATATTTAGTTACATGAGAGATAAGAAAGATATAACTTGAAAGAAAAGAAAGAAAGAAAAATTGTTTATTCTGCACAAACAAAACGCATAAAGACAAAAAGACATAAAGTACACACATACAAAAGTAGCCAAAGGCCTCGTATTCAACCAATAAATAAAACTAAAAAAATAAAAACAGCGTAACTATAATTATCTCTCTGTTTCTCACATTAAGTCTCTCATATTCTTTATTTTTTTGTATAAAGTTTCACTTCTATCACATGTACCGTGCTGCACGAGGATTTATTTATTTATTAATGAATCGTATAAATTTAATTTCAAATTCATTATTCGGATTTTAAGGAAGAGAATAACACTAGTTCGTAATACTTATGAAATTAAATTAAGGTATTTTAATAATAATTAAGAACCTCCGCGAATGGAATAGGCACAAGTAACAAAGTATAATTGTATGTAAGTATTCATAATAATGAATAAGCTTGTTTAACTACTGTTATAAATGATTATGACCTCAACGTTTTGCATTACAAATAGGAAATAAAAATAACACGTGTGGTGTAATTTTAGAGAGCACGGCGGCATTCCGTTATTTATAAGTTATTTTTAGCTCTACGGAATCAGCTGTCGCGATTGTAAGCTGAAACAAATTGGAATTTCCGCTTTTTTTATATTTAAATTGTTGTTGTTTGCCGTGCCCTGAGTTAAGCCTCCAGCCAGGGCAAACTATTATAATTAAAGCTAGGCGAACGCTCGCTAAGGGCGTTAGGGCGTTCGCTGGGGGGAGGACAGCAAGAGGGACAGGCTGGATCAAAAGTATATCATTATTATTAATCGGGGAATTTAAAGCTACAGGCTCAGCAACAACGCGGGCTGGCGCATCGTCGAGCAAGGGTCGGGGGTCAGTTTCAATAAAATCTAACTTAGTTATGTATGTTTATGTATGTGTAATTCTATAAAACTTTCAACAGAAAATAATTGGCCTGGCCTGGCCTTAATGGCCTGCCTACAATAACTAAATACTTATTCAACAAGTCGTTTGCTGAAAATTATATTAATAGTTATTAGTATGATTACCACGCTTGGCAGACAGCATTAATGCTCGTTTTTCTAACCTACTGCCTGTGAATGAAAAGACCGGAAACAACAATTAAGTGTAAGTATTGAAATAATTGCAGAATAAATTGCCGAAATGAATACCTACCTACTTGCGAGTATTGTCATTTTACTGACATATTTAGTATTTACTCAATTTATTCCAACATGAGTTCACAAAAAAACTTTATCTCAATGTCAAATAGACACGAGACAGTTATATTAAAAGTAATTCAATTGTAATAAAAATGAGCATAAAATATTTTATTGTATTTAAGATAGTTAATGACTCTACTCACTTAGCTTACGTGGAAAAGTCATAGTCATTTTATATATCCCCGATGACTGAGAATCCCGTAAAGGCTCGTGCAGACACACGACGACGCGACGCGACTCGAACAATGGAATTTCTAAGAAAACTTCACGGGATAACAATAACCGGTGTCGTGTCGCACTGTCACGTCGCGCTAGTCTGCACGAAGCTTTATTAATACTCTCGTCACTCGTTTTATTAAAACACAATTAATAAGAATGAATATTTATTTACTACTTCATAGTATTTCCTGCCACCGACAAAATATGACGCTTAATGAGATAAAATTATTTACTCTGTCAATAGGATATCGGAATCACTTTTATACGTCATATATATTTTAAATAAGCTAGATAGAGTAGACATTTCGTATCTGACTACCCCTGAGAAGAAATGGCGAAAAAAAAACAAAGGCTCAAAGACTCCTTTAAAGTCCAATCATAATCTTGGTCAGACCATATGAGGACCATGTAGATAAGTGTCAGAAATGGTCTTTTGAGGAAAGAACCACACAGATTTGAGTGGACCTGTCCAATCAGTGCAAGCAATCGTGGAGCTGAACTTAGAACTTAAGAAGCTCAACAAATATTATAGGTAACAATTATAATGAATTTACATCACACATAAGTCGCTATAATTAAAGGTGTAACTCGCAAAACTCATGTGTTTGAAGATAAATAAAGAAACTGAATACTACAAATTCTGTGACAGTACGGTCTATATATTTTTATGAGAAATAGATACCCCTGCCAAAGACATAAAACGGATACGAGTCGCATATTTTTCGGAATCAACAGTAAAAGTTTTACAAGTGTTTACTGAAATACTGAATTAAACTTTTCAGTAGCGCTAAAGTAAAATTAATATAGCAGCTGTTTCTTTTGTATTGAATTTGTGGAAGAACAATTTTAAACAGAACAGTATAGGTAGATAATATAATATAATGGTCGTTCTTAGACGTACTACATAACCAGCGTAATGTGGGTGCAGGTATACCTCTGCCTAACCCTTCGGGGAATACAGGCGTGATGTTATGTTATGTAACCAGCGCTGCGACATTTATTTTTAAATGTCGCAGCATCATGCTGAGATTGTAGTCTTTTGGCGTCGCACAGGACTTTCTGCTTTTATGTAATTTTTAACCGACTTCCAAAAATGAGGAGGTTATATGTTTGACACGTATATAAGTTCTTTTTTTTTTAAATGTATTTCCGCCGATTTCTCCGTCAATTTTGAACCGATTTTGTAAATTCTTTTTTTGTATGAAAGGGTATATATTTTGTGCTCCCTGATTGGTCCCATATAAATTTCATTAACTTTGCTTGGATAGTTTTTGAGTAAGCTTCAATAATACGTATTTTTTCCACTTATGTGGATGATATGATGATAACTTCCTGTGGCTGTTATTTATATAACAGGTACTGGTATTCGAATTTGTGTGGGGTAGGTACCACAACAAAAAAGTGAAATATTAAAATTTTCACAAAAAAAATAAAAAAATATTTAGTGTGTGTTTTATTTTAATTTGTGATTTTCTGTGCGAGTCTCAAAAAATACTTGTTATTTATTTCTTTCTTTATGTTATTAGACGTTTTCTTAGCATAATTAGGATATAACGTTCCTCTGTTGGGACACTGGCCTGCTCTCTGTGAGAGAGAGTGGGCCATAATCCACCACACGGGTCCAGTGGGTGGATAACGTGTTTCTTACCACTGGTTTTTCTACAGACCTTTCTTTCACATACATATATACTGATAGACAATCAGGCTAGTCCAGTCAAGCTTTTGACCTGTAGTGGCTGTGTATTAAGGTACCATCCGTACCCGACCGCAGGCGGCAACTGCAGGCGACGTGTCGCTGCAGTTTCTATGAATTTCTATGAAATACCTTCCGTAGCTAGCGACACGTCGTTTGAATCTACGGGCGAGCGACAGACGACACGTGTAGCCCGACCGCAGACCAGTAGTGCCGCCAATTAGGGATGTGATAAAATAATCGATTATGAAAAAAATCGATTAAAAATCGATGTTTTCCCCAAAATAATCGATTTTAATAAGTGATTTTAATATTACGAAAAATCGATTAATAATCTATTTTTGGTTTTAGCACTGTCGATTTTTTTTTCATCCGCAACCCCCGAAATTACTCCGGACTTCGGAGCTAGAATTAGGTACTATTAGGCCCATCACTATTACATTAACGACATATCAGTGCGTCTACATGGCAGTCCTTCTGTGCTTTGAAAACAGTTAGTTAATTTAACTAATTAATCTTTCACTAGATGGCGTTAGTCAACGAACTGTATTATTTTAGCGGCAGTCGTTTAATAAGTCATAATATGTCATTGATGATTAGCTGTTCAAACGACAAAGTTTTGAAAATATTTCGTGACTGAGTGTTTAGTGTTTTACTCTTGTTTTTAGTTGTTAATTAAATTAAAAATTATATTAATTCATGTTGATTATTCTAGAACTTAAAGTTGTGTTGATTGTTTTATTTTTTTTAATTTCGGATGTGTATTTTTTATTTAATAAAGCTGTTATCAATATAGATTTTATTCTGTAATATAATTAGAAAAAAATCGATTAATACAAAAAATCGATTATTTTATAAAGAAAAATCGATTATTTATTAATCGATTTATCATTCTTCGAAAAACAATCGATTAAGGAATAATCGATTTTTATGTAGAAAGTCACATCCCTACCGCCAATGCTCGAGCGATATCACGTTTTTCTATATTCTATCTACCGACTGGAATACGGGCTGCTGCCGCCTGCGGCCGGGTTCGGAATCATGACTACAGGGACAAGACGCGGCGACGTATCGCCTGCAGTTGCCGCCTGCGGTAGGGTACGGAATGGTACCTCAATAGTTATGTAACTTGCTCAGTGAGTTAAAGTTAGTATTAAGGTGAAATGGGTTCTAAAGCAGATGGATTTTGTTTCGACTTCACGCAAAATCAATGTTTCTCTTAAAAAAACAACGAATTTGCATATTTTTTATATGATTACGAAAATTAAAGAGTCTCCTTAGTGAAGTATGAGGCCCGAAACGCGATTGACAAAACTTTCCCCGATAGAAAAAAAAGGAAAAGTTACCTTAAAATCTCCTTTTTTTGTTACCACCACTAAGAGAAAAACCTATTCCATTCGATTGTTATCCAAGCAATTGTATTAAAATGTTGTCTACGTGTTCACTATTAAATACTTTAAGGAATTATGGACTTATTTTTCTATATCAACACAAGTAAAAATTTTAAATTCAATATTTGTAAACATAGTGCGAGCGGGCCGGGTCATACCGCCGCTCCCGGAACGCTACCACGATACCATTTCGCCCTATCAACCTCCTTAAAAATGACAGTAGGCCAAAGTAAATGGTATTGCATAAACGTAAATCGATATTATTATGAGCTTAATACGCTTAAAAACCTGTCGAAAATAAAGTGAACGTCTCTTAAGAAATTCTCCAGACAACAATAAAAAAAAACCACTTAAAATAAGTCGCACAAAAAATAATACATGGATAACTTCGCAAAATAGTATTCCCTTGCCTGTTATGCGTTGACATGATACGAGCGTTTATATTGATAAAGAGCAATGAACTACATTGAACCGTTAAGGACAACAACCCCGACCTTGATTGGTAGTTTGGTCGATATACGACCTTCTTTTATTTGTGACGTACCTACCGTTCAACATCGTCAGACAGTGGACTAGCCTTGAGCTTGAGTCATTGTTGTTCTGTCATAAATGTTTTAACTCATGACATGAAACATCCTTCTTCCTATTGCTTTAGCGAAGTTTTTCGCTTTACTGATAAATATAACAGTTTTATGCTATTCTATTTTACAAGCATTCAAGTAGAGCTTCTTCCTCTAGAAGAGGAAGAAGCTCTACTTGAATGCTTTCTGCCTTTAGGATCAGATATTTTTGGATTTTGGAAACTAACCGCTTAGATTACAAGAACAGTTTTTTCCACTTCTTCACTGTTGCCACAAACGATAAGAGTTCCAAAAGACAACAACAGGGAAGATGGGCTTGCCTTGTGGTTGATAACAATGGTAGCTACCAAGTCAGTGCAGACGGAGGCGGCCAATTAGAGTTGTTTGTCACCAATACTATATTTAGGAACGATGCAGACGGTCTGAGCAGTTTAATCAATTTATTAACATACAGAAAGGCTGACGCAGAGTTAACGAACACTGGAACCTATAGTTAGTGTCTTCGGAAAATCGGGGGCTTATATGCATGCATGTATCAGTAGAAGGGTTCAATATAAAGGTTATATACATATTATATAATCCTTCCGGAATAAACTCTCAAAGTGATTGTTAATTTCGCATCAAAACCCATTGCGCAGTTTAGAAGATCAATGCGGTGACTTATAGAGACACGAAAAGACTTAAATGTATATAATATGTACAGAAGAAGAAGATATTACTAAGCCCAAAAAAACTGAACGCAACAAAACCTGCCCATGGACCAGTTTAACTAAACATCTGGGGATCAATGGGCTTCCCACTACCTTTGAGCTATAAGAACTGGTAGTAAGCTCCCAGTCATTATTGTCAACTGTTAAAGATAAAACATTGACCAATGTTTGCCAGCATTTGTGATTGTTTATAGTTTTACTTTACTCAGGTTCCTAATGTTTCAGGATTATTTTAATGTATGATGATATACGACCATTAGCTAATCAGGTGTTGACTTACCTAAACAATATGATGAAAGAAGTTACCTAAATTATATTAGCTGCTGCCCGCGACATCGCCTGCGTAATTATCATTTTAACGGACAAATATCCAGGATGAAAAGTAGCATAAATATTCCTTTCTCAGGTTAAAGGGTACCTCTGTATCTGTCTATCTGTCAAATTTCATAACGATCGGTTTAGTGGTTTGGGAGTGAAAGATAAGACAGAGACACAGACAGTGTAGGTAGAACTTTCACATTTATGAGTAGGTACAAATGTGGATGGCTTTACGGGTAGGGGAAGACCGTAGGCGCGGGCTTGCGGACGGTGAGCAATGGGTAGCTCGCCGTCTGATAAGGACCAGGCCCGGGTCGACGGCGCGTTGTGTTCCACGCGCACCTCAAAGAGATGTCAACACAACAGATGCCTGCCGGGGTCGCGGGAAAATCCGAAAGGGATATCGTGGCCCCTGGCAACGTACAGGCAACTGAAGGAACACGGGAGGGTTTTAGTCAGTAAGAGTCTGACACGCCCTCTGGCTCCAAACAGAGCGGGAGAAGTTATTTGACAATTTTGCAACCAAAAATTAAATTTAAAAAAAAGGAGAAGACCAAAGAAACGATGGATCACATGTGTGAAAAATGATGCTGATGATGGCTAGAAAGGGAATGACTACCGACACGACAACTAATGGAGAAGTATGGAAGAAAAATACATGTTGCACCGACCGCAAATAAACTTGGAGAATAATGATGAACACCTACCTATTAGTATGGACGAATGATAAGTATAAACATTAAAATACGTTTTAAAACACTTAGATACATTTAACAATATCTATTGTAAAACAGGCACAGCCCACAACATCCTCCTGACATCCTGTTATTGACATTGTGCTATCTGTGTTTTATCCTTGGCTTAAATTAATAATCACGCAAGGTTTAATGTATTGGCATAATGTTATATTTAACCAAGTATTATTAATAGAATTGTGAGAAAACTTTGTCCGCCATCCCATGGTGTTTGCTTTTTTCTGCCGCCGCATCACATACCCTCTGACAATTAAAAAATTGTTAGATAGACTTGAAATGACCTAGTAAAGTTAACTCAATAAAATCTATTATAGATGATTTGCAAATATAATATCTCGTTTTGTGATCCTACTATACTCGTGTATAATATTATAAATGTGAAAGTTTGTATGTTTGGATGTTTGTTACTCAATCACGCAAAAACGGCTGAACGGATTCAGATGAAATTTGGCACACAGATAGGTAAAATGTACTCTATTTATTCCTTTTTGCTAACCAGTCTACTAGCAACCTTTAGGTCGGTAAACAGGTCTAGTGCCACCTGATCGAAGATGGTAGCCACCACTTAAAGATACTTGCAACGTCAGGGGATTGGGCCTCGCTGGCCTTGGGGACGAACTTGAAAACCTTATGTGCCAAAAAACAGCTGTTTCATACATTATGACCGCGTAGGTTTTAACACTTTTTTTTTTACAACCGACGAAAAATTTCAACGCATCGTTCAGAATCGTGTAGGTACTGAAGCTATCGTAACAGTGTTCGCTTCGATGTCCCTGACACCCTGTATAGTGAAAGGTGGGTGGTGGTAGGCACTTCCCCGGAATAACCCCTTTTACAAAAGCATTTCTAGGAACTAGGAATTAATATATATAATACAGCTGAAATACGCTGAAATTTTTCGTCGGTTATTTAAAAAAAAACAGCTGTTTCATACATTTTGACCGCGTAACTATGAAACAGCTGATTTGTTTTTTTAAATAACCGACGAAAAATTTCAACGCCAGGGCGTTCAGAATCATGTTCTGAATCCATGGTAACCAGCTTCGCGTCGATGTCCCTGACAACCTGTATAATAATAATAATAATAATTATTAAATATGAATTAATAGTCTTACACCAACCGGGGGTTGTCCTTGGGTGCACTTGCATAGTGCAAACAGGGATAATCGTCGGTTGGTGCCTCATTTAATTAAAACGCCTAAAGGGCCTCTGCGAGTTGGCTTCGGCCCCTCGTACGCCTTCCAAAGGTCCGGGATCCCAGGGTCCCGAGAAACGTAAAAGAAAAAATAATAATAATAAAATAATTTATTTGCGTAAAACATGGTATACAATGGTGTTTAGCATGGGTTAGAGTGGCACAAACATGTTTAGCTACGATAAAATATGTTTTAAAATATGTTTTAAATTTTTGCATGCTATTTCATGCAAAAATTTAATGTCACAGGGTAATTATAATTAAGTAATTAATGTTAGAATAGAATGTCAATATAAACTACAGCTACTAAATAAATGCAAGTAAAATTAATTATATTAATGGGAAACTGTTGTTAAAACATCTTGACTGTGTCTCTAATCATATTTTATAACGCCCATGGGAAAGAAAAAAATAAAGATAAATTGTTAGGGATTATGTTATGGGATCGTTACTCTAGAATAACCTAACCTTTGCCGAGACCATAGACCATAGTTTTAAAGGTTGCCCTTCGACGGAACATTTACAACAAAACATAATGAAATCTCTATTTCCTGTCAAACATTGTATCGAATATTGGCAGAAAATGGAGATTTCAACATGTCATGTTTTGTCGTGAATGTTTCACCCGTGCAAACGGACAGTAAACTTAGGGACTTTTAACGAAATATTTATGCAGTGATGGTACGTTTTTTGGGGTTAATCGTTAATCAGCTTATTCCTTAGATCCAATAAATGGAGTGGATAGGTTAAAGTTTTTTTTTTTTTTTACAAAATGCGTCGTGTCGTGTTATGTGATAAGTCCTAAAGTATCCTCATTCAGAATATACCTATAGCCTAAATATTCAACAAGCTATTCGGCCATTATAACAGACGAGCCTGGCCTAATTTGTTAAATGTTTAAATCTAATTTCTATTTTATTTTAATCCTATTTTTATGTATTAAGTACTTACAGCTACAAATAATATATATTTTAATAAAGATGTGAATTTAAATCAAAAGTGTTAAGTCTGCATAAAATTACCATGCAGTAAATAATCAAATTACTTATTTGACAGCCGGTTAAGAAACAAATCAGACAAAACAAATAAATAAAGCTGTGCTATACCGAAAAGGTTGACAAAAATAATTATATTTACCTCCTGAATGGACCAGTTATTATCTTCCATATACATTGGTTCGCAAGCTTTTCCATGTATCAAGTCGAAACTTTTCTTTTTCAGGTCTACATTCTTTTTAAACCTTAATTTGTAATACGTGTTTACGCCATCATTTAGTAGCACATCCTTAAGCGGCAACTCCGTACAATTTCTTCCAACATAAACAAATCCTAAAGGACAGCATTTCCGAAAACAATCCTTGGTTTGACACAAACATCCAAACGTTCTGTTTTCACCATCAACTTTTTTTGAGTACACATATTTTGGCGGGAACACGACGCCATCTTGCATTATCGAACCGTCTGCCGAACTTTTAACGTCACTAATATCGACACTTTCATAATCTAAACACGGTTGCTCACTCGCGCACGAAGCTACGATTAACAGAAGTAGTAGATACATTTTCTTTAGTATGTGAAAAAAATTGATTTGATGCCAAGAGTGCGTTTACGATCTAGAGTATTTGTAATCTGTGTTTGAAACCGACGACCGGCTCATAATGTAGTACGTATTGCACTGACCGGCTAGTGAGTAACTTTTATTTATTTATATAAAGTTACTGAGGGCATGAATTCATTAGAGGGAAAGTTAATTGTTTCCTATTGTACCTACCCTTGTGTGGCGTTCACATTGTGCTCCCGAAATATATAAGTTTAGTAGGGCACCGTTTTTAGGAAAAGTTATTAGTAAACTTCCAATAAAATCTAGTTTTCGTAGACTCGTCCAGTTTATCATGAATTTAATATTTTTTACACATTACTATAGCCACAAGTGTAATGATAATGTTGACATGACCCACTGAAGAGTTTGGTGTCATTTGTATAGTTTAAGGCTGCGTTTCCACCAGAGATGAGCGAGGATGCGTAGCGAGGGATGTGTGTGAAACTAACCAATAACATCGCTTCACTATCATAGCTTGAGCTAAGCTAGCGTTGTTATTGGTTAGTTTCACACACTTATTATTATTTAGAAATTAATACATTTTTAGGCTGCGTTTCCACCCGAGATGAGCGAGGATGCGTAGCGAGGGATGTGTGTGAAACTAACCAATAACAACGCTAGCTTAGCTCAAGCTATGATAGTGAAGCGATGTTATTGGTTAGTTTCACACACATCCCTCGCTACGCATCCTCACTCATCTCTGGTGGAAACGCAGCCTAAAAATGTATTAATTTCTAAATAAGTATAATATAATATACTATTTTATTCTACCCCGATCGGTAAACCTAACGCGATATCAATATCCTGTCCTCTAATAGTTATTTAAATGATAGCAATGAAATATAAAAATAATAAAATTAGGAAAATAGTAACATAATGTAATGAAATCTGACTCATGCATACTAAAATACTAACCTACTCGATTTTAATCGAGAGTTATTGCGAATTATACAATATTTAAATGTGGCATTATATGAATGCTAATATTCGACTGTTTTTGACCTATTATAAGTATACCTTATCTAATTACGTAGGTAGGTAATGTAAAACAGCATTGTTGTGTTTCGGCAGTTAAGGTAAGATAGCCAAACTCTGTGGATTGAGGATTCCGGGTGAAGCCCGCTTCCACATTCGGCCTGATCATCACTCCAAAAAAAAATACATATACCGACTCAAATCTTCTATGGACTCTACTGCCCTGGATGCGGATTTGATTAGGTACTTTTTGTTTTATTAATAAACTTTTGAGAACACCAATCACTGATGGTTATCAGACAAAAAATCCCTTAAATCAGCCGGTAACATCAGTTATAGTAGGTAGAAAACTTTATATTGCCAGAATGAACAGCACGCTTATTATAAATTTATCATTATGATTGTAAATGTTAAACACAAAGGAAGACCTGGAGCTCATACTGATATTCTAAGATTCTAATACTACTAATAACGCTCTGCATAGCCACAGAGTATGAAATGGACAGAGGGAGAGCTTCTTTTTTTTTAATGGCATCTTGCATGTCAGCCTAGGAGGTTGTCGGCTGCTAAACCGGACTTTCCTGTGGCTGCCTTAATAAATGAAGGCCTCCAGCCAGGGCATAAGACTCATAAACCAAGCAACTAAACGCTAAGGGCACCCTCTGTGGGGTATGGACCTCGGCTTAGGGCGCCGCTGGGGGAGGACAGCAAGGGACAGGCTGGATCAGATTAAAGGAAAGCTTCTAAAGAGTGTGCAAAATTTATATGTATTTTGGTAGGGTTGGAGCAGTATGTACATATTTTAATTTATAAACATAATTATTCAAACACTAATAGATCAGATAATGCGTGGTCTAAACACCAACCACACTTTTATGCATTAATGTAAGTGTCGCCTAGTCAAAACGGACATAAAACTGTCAAAAATAGATTGATGGTTTGAACTTGCAATGGCTTTGCTCTATTGACGTGAGGTTTGTTACAAGCATATTCTTATTTTGGAAGGGTTAAGAGCGTTTATTCTGAAGGTGGGCAACGTCGCAAATAGATGTCAAATATTTCACTATTTCGATTAATTTTGCAATATTACTGTGTGGAAATAAAAAATGTGGCTAACTAGCGAACTAGATTATTGATTTTGAAATGCAATAATTAATATCGTAACACCGAATGTTTTGTTTTAGATGTAAAAAAACTATTTGCTAACTTTCCAAATGCGTTTTGTACACCTAAAATGGGTACAACATCAAATTCAATGTTATTTGCAATTTATTATAAATATTCTAGTTGGCTAGTTAGCCACATTTTTTATTTCCACACAGTAATATTGCTATAAGAATCAAAACAGGTAAATATTTGACAGTTATTTGCGACGTTGCCAACTTTTAGGATAAACCCTCTTAACAGAAATACAAGTGATGGGCAACTGACATTCTACTGCATCCTACCTACTATACCTGCGGGGTAATTTCGTAACACACATAAAATGGTAATCGATCGGAATGCCGTTCATTGCGTTATTTACATCGTTGAGCAGACGAATTTTTTAATCCTATACTGGGTGGCAGGAACGTCGCGCGTTGACGCGAAAACTAATAACATGGATTCTGTACATGATTCTGAACACCCATGCTTTAAAATTTTCGTCAGTTATTAAAAAAGATATCAGCTGTTCCATAGAAAAGTGCAATAGCTACGCGGTCAAAATGTATGGAACAGCAGTTCTTTTTTTAAATAACCGACGAAAAATTTCAACGCATGGGTGTTCATACGAATCCATCGATTTTGCCATCCTGAAAATTCCTGTATAGCAATGGATTTTAAAAATAAAAGCCATTGCGATCGACCTCCATTTAATGTGTGTTACGCGATTACCCCGCTGTATAGCTGTCTCAGATTACCTCCAAAGCGTGGAGACTGGAGAATGCTGTATTCAAAATGATTGCCTATTTAAGACAAGACTGTGCGTATATTGCCAATCTGTGCACATAAAGAGCATACCAATGCTTGCCAGTATCTTTATGCGATACATAAAATAGTACTACGTCTGTAATTCGGCATCCTTGCAGAATAATAAGGATTTATTTGTGTCATTTATTTTGGGTTTTCCTTAATTGACGGCTTCTAGGTATGTATGAGAACATACATTGTTGTGAATCATTGAACTTGGGTAGGTATATCTGACAAGTTTTTTCCTGGATTCAGGTACATTACCATAGATTGTTTTCAACTTAACCTTTTGTCAGTCATAATTATGATTTTTCGTTGTTTTGATTTTTTGTTGAGGTCGTAGAAATGTCCTTTCGGTTGGAACAATAACCTGAACAAATATTTGTGTGCGCCACAAATATTTATTTACTTCAGTTTGTCACTTAGAATACCCTATGTATAACCCTTTAGTTTAAAGGTATGAGGAACAGGGTGTAAAACCACTTATCCCCTATAAAAAAGGGAGGATCCTCCGACGACGGGTGTTGTGTCTGGCGGGCAACGGCCCAACGATTGATGTCAGACAAGTTATATAAATGTCGATCGCGCGGTAAACTTTTAGGCTAAGCGTACGCTGAGACGCAGGTGACGCAGCACAGCACAGTACAGATTTTGCAGGGTAGAGCAGGCGAGGCAGACATAGGCCGGGAGCGCATGCTGCGACGCAGCTACACAGACACATTCGCGTCCTAGCTAGTACAAACAATAGACGACTGTGCTGCGTTACCTGGATCTCAGCAAAAAAATAAATAACGACCTGCACACGTCGCGCATAAATCTGTGTCGGCTCTACAACTAGACGCAGAGCAGAACAAACACATTTCTGTCTCTCACGTGCCTGCGCCGCAGCGTACGCAGCTGTCAATACGTTCATGCGTTACAAAATCTGCTCTGCCCTGCGCTGCGTGAACCTGCGTCACCTGCGTCTCAGCATACGCTTAGCCTTAATGCGCGATGCAGGATTTTGGGTGACGGCAGGATTTTGTGTGACGTCAGGTCTTTGATGCGTAGTTCGCATGTGGCGATGTAGATGCCGCCACAACAATATGAAACAGCAGTAGATAGAAATTGATGAAACAAACAAAACTAGCCCATGAGAGAGACAATCTGTTACTTTATGTTCATATTCTTAAAGAAACTAGTATATGGATATGGATAATGGATAGTAACACTTAATCATCATCATCTAATCCCAATTTGGGGTGGGCGCCACGTGTCTTAGTAATAATTACTTAATATCAATAGTTTGACAAGCAAGTTTAGCAAGTTTATCACTTGCTTCAAAAACGGTGAAAGAAAACATCGTGAGGAAACCGGCATGCCTGAGACATATTTCCTCGACGGCATGTGAACTCAAGTCAGAGGCCCATGGGTGGCATAAAAACTCTGACACCAGGTTAATTAACTAACCACACGAAAAAGAAAGAATTTTTTAAGACAAAGAAAGAAGAGTATAAAGTTGCGCTTCCACTGACTTGCTTTGATAATGTGGTAGTGGTGAAGGGTGGGCGTTTTGGGGGACTGTCTTTTGTAATGTTGACATTCAAAAAGTGCTGATTCTCAGCCTAGTTTGAATAAATTACTTTTGAATTTGAATTTTGAATGGGAAAGTGCCAGCAGTCGCGCACGCTGAGCTTATAGTGTTAGATTACATACTAGATTCATGTCTATTAGAAAATTCTAAACTTACTTAACAAAAATCCTTGATCAAAATATGATTTAACATAAGAACAAACTTGTGGAAATGTTCATATATAACAAATCTAACTTGAGAGATGTACGAGTATTAATGATTACAATGATTATAATTCTGTAAATACATACCTGTTATAGTCGCAAATTTTGATCAAGATACAACCTGACACTGACCTGCAAATTGCAAAAAACATAAGAAAATTTAAATTTCGCAGACTGCAACTGCGGATTCACCTTAATTTAAAATCAAAAATCTTTTCCCAGTGCTACTTTGTAAAATAAAATAAAATATTAAAAGTTTGAAACATTGTGAACGCAGCTTTTATTTGAAACTAATGTAAATGGTGTCGAAATAAAGTAAACTGGCCGAATTATAATGTGACAGCACCTCAGGGAACAACGATAAACTATTACTATTAGCATAAGGTGTATTCTTGTTCAAATAAGTAACCTCATTGGTCGCAAGCGCCACTGCTAAGCACGAGGCCCTAGGCTCGATAAGCGGGTCGAGTCCCAGTGTTATTGGTTTTCTCCGTAGCAGCCCTGAGTCTGGATTTTGGCCCTATTGATGGGAATAGGCTGTCTCCAAGACACTAATCTACATGGTCCTCATATGGCCTGACCAAGATTATGTCTGGACTTTAAAAGAGACTGCGACCTCTGAGTTTGTTTCGGCCTTTCTTCTCAGAGTAGTGAGCTATGAAACACCGACCTTATCTAGCTTATTTATTTTTATTTTTTTATATGACGTGTAAAAGTGTTTCCGATATCCTATTTACAGAATAAACAATTTCATTTCATTTCCCCTATAACATGGGACTTAAACATAACTGGCAAAAATGTGGGTCGTATTATAGGTCGCCTCTGCCTAACCCGTAGGGGATTAAAGGCGTGATGTTATGTTATTAGTAAAACATCCTTTTTTGCAACACTAGGGTTTTTCATGAGAGTTTGTCGGCACGAATGTTTAATGTGGCGCTCTAGGAATTTCTCCAGAATTTTGCACAGAAACAGCCAGAACAAGGATCTGTAGGAAACCATATATAGGGTTATTGGTTTTATGGGGATATAACACAGGTCATTTGCAACCAAATGACTCCTCATGACACCTATGCCTATGTCAACCATTTTCGAGTAAAATAAGATTTTAAAATGTATGAAATAAAATATAAAATGTCAAATGACTCGATTTTTTTTTGTCATTTACATTGGTGTCAAAAGGGGTAATTTGGTTGTAAGTGTCCTCTCCTACACCCCCTTAATGGATTGCTGACATTTAACCAATAATCCAGTATTCGTTCCGTGCGGGTCGGCGAACCGGCGACGTCTGAGCACAGCAGCCAATCGCTGTATATACTATAAATCATAAAGAAACAAGTGAACGGTACTGTTGGCACCTTCAATCACAAAGGGATAAGGTTGATGGATCCAGCAGCATCCGCCTAGTTTTATACCAACTGATTATATAAGAACAAAGAATAAGTGCATCCAAATATCAATATATTACATGGATCAAGAGACACTGTCTTCCAAAACCTTCCGCTGGGCAAAAATTATATTCGGATAACAGAACTGCAGCTACCGAGATATCTTGCAGAGTTAGCAAGCTGAAGTGACTGAGCCCTGGTCATATCTGTTAAAGAACCGATGAACATTTGCAAACTTAAGTGGCCAAGTAGTCACATATTTATGTCATTAACTCCGAATTGACTAACACTTGGCAAAGGTTCTCCTTGAAAAGACCTTTCCATTGGTGTATCTTGCAATGTTTAAAAATAGTCATTTTTGATTTATCAGTCTTGCCAGGAATTTTTTAACCACTCGCGATATATTTTCTAAAATACCTAATTTGATTTAAAATACTTTTCATAAAATAAATCGATTGGTGAAGGTCGTTCCTAGGTCAGATACTCTACAATAACCCGTAAGTAATAATAGTCAGCTGATTAATCAGGATATTCAAATATCACTAGTACACGTAGGTATTTGTAATAGTTTTCTATGACGTACCTGTTTAGCTTAGTACTTTTATGCAAAGTTCCTTCGTGATTCCTAGACATTAGATGTAATATATTAATTTAATTGTGATTACTAAGGTAGGTACCTACATGATATTTATCTATAATATGTTAATTATTATGACATCGCGCTCGTAAAAAGTAAAGAATTTACTGTATGATGAGTAACCTAACAATTTAAGCAGCTTTCTTTTCTAAGATGAAGTTATTTTTCAAGTGTCGAGAGCTGCATCGTGTCAAAATAAATCTGCCTAGCCTTTTCCCAACTTCGTTGCGGTCGGCTTCCAGTCTAACCGGATGCAACTGAATACCAGTGCTGTACATAGAGCGACTGCCTATCTGACCTCCACAACCCAGTTACTTGGTAACACGATATCCCTTGGTCTCTTACCAAGGGATAGAGTCTGGGTTGTCAGACTTTTGGGCTTCTGAAGAATGGTAACGACTGTCAAATATCTACGGATGACAGCCGGGTCCAACGGCTTCACGTGCCCTCACGGGTCTCGATTAGAGATGCCGCGAATAGTTGTTATAGCGAATATTCGAATACCGATTAATCGCCATTCCCTATGGCGAATAGTCGAATACTCGCCATAATCACTCGACAATTTTTTTATTTAATTATTTTCAAATAATAATATAGGTAGTTTATTTATTTTCTGAGCCAGGTTTGATTTATGAAAAAAAGCACAACCGACTTGATCCCAATCGTTCTGCCCCTTTTGGACATTAAATATGAAATTATTCATTAAAGAGCCTCTTTAACTAATTAAATTCAACATGATTGATTTTTGGCTAAGTTTTTATATTAATGATAATAATACTATATGTTTATTGTTTTTAAAGATGACTAAAAGTTTAATTATTTTTAAGTCTATAGTTTTTCTGTTCATAAAAAGTTTATTTTTATTTAATCAACTGTTCGCCGAATGTCGAATAATAGACACTATTATTCTGTATTCACCGAATAACAAAAAAATGTCGAGTAATGCGGAATACCGAATAATAGCGAGTATTCGCGGCATCTCTAGTCTCGATATGTCAAGAATGGTCACCCATCCACGAACCGACCGCGCCAAGCGTAGCTTAACCTTTGATCGAACTGGGTGGGTGTTATTATTTAGCCACGAGGCCCTCAAGAGTTGTATCGTGACTATAGGACATTGGAGTGGGCGGGAGGTATTGCAAAATGATTTAAGATTGATTGTAAGGGTAAATGATGCTCCATTGTAGGGAAAAAAATACATGCCGTGTAAACAAACTTAGAAAATAACAGAATAGGGGTGTTAAAAGCACTTTTAATTTAGAGTTAACCCATTAAAGGAATTGCTTGTGCTGCTTTGTCCACTAAATGCGCTTTGTATAATTAATTTGTAGGCATATACACTGACAAACCTAGTGACAATAATAATAATATACAGAAAATCCAGTGCATTCCGTTTGGAAAATACAATGTCACCCATGGGCATGACCCATCCGTATTTTTCTGAATATTCATGAAAAATTATCGAAAATTAACTTTAAAAGGGGGGTCTATCTTTAATATTTTTCATGTTATTTTTTTATTTTTTTGTTGCGTTTGCTATATCTCCTATGTTATTGGCTCGATTTGGATTCTGTTCAGTATTTCTAAAAGCTTATGAGTTATTTTATCGGATTAACTAATATTATTTAATAAAATTTGTCGACTAAGAAAAAAAACGGAGGTGAAGACATTTTTTTCTTTAAAAAAAACACAAGTGTAAGTCCATAAAATTAAGTTACTCGTCGTACAGTTCACAATATTTCCACTTCTCTAAACTCTCATAAACTAAGTAGGGAAGGGTTCCCTACTTAGTTTATGATTTCGGCACGCTTCGCGTAATTTTTCAGACACAAAGTTAATTTTTATTTTAGACACAATTTGATAGTAAATTATAATGTGATCTGAACTGCAAACGGTTTTTCTATTGCGCAATAATCAACACTACGAAAAAGAACGCCCACAGTAGTTAAAATATCGGCTAGGCTGATAATAACGAAAGAGACTCTTATCCTTCTTCGTTACAATATTATAATGTTAATATATTATATATAATATAATCCTAACTAATATGAGATCCTAACTAATAAGCCGTTTTAGCGTGAAAGCTTGACATGCAAACTCTTGTTTGTTAAGCTTTTACGCTAAAACGGCTAAACGGATTTGGATGAAATTTGGCACATGGGTAGACCATGACCAGGAGAAGGATATAGTATATACCTTTTCTTCCGATATTCCCACGGGATCGAGAGTTATGCGGGTGAAACCGCGGGCGCAGCTAGTACTTTATGTATTTCCTAACTACAATTTCCTCATTTTCATATTTCATAACGTTTATTCCTGTTTGCGTTGTACTATTTTGTGTTCTACGATAGCGAATACCCACAGATAAAAGTTCATTTCAGTCACAATACCGCATCCGGCGCCTCACCAGGATAATACTAAAAGTTTAGACTTTTGATTGAAATAATTGAAAATACATATAAATATGTATGTACCTACTATTACATGGGACTTAACCATAGCACGACATCAAGAGTGTCGTGATCGCCCACCACTCATGTACGAGGTTATGGGTTCAAATCCGGGCTAGTACCAATGTGAATTTTTTAATTCATATGTACTTTCTGAGTTTATCTCGGACATTACTGACATCGGTGAAGGATAAACATCGTGAGGAAACCTTGACTTATAGTTAACATAGTCTGAAATCACCAACCCGTCTTGAGCAAGCGCTCATGCCTTTTCTGTATGAGAAGAGGCCTTTGCCCTGCAGTGGGACAATAATAGGCTGGTATTATTAAACATACCTGACGAAATGTGGGTCTACTACTGGTGCAACTCTGCCCAATCTTTCAGGGTATGTTACCTACATAAATAGATATAATTTATCGGAAATCAAATTAAATCTCTTCGGCTACGAAGTGGGCCTTCTGCCTTATAGCTCGAATAGAAATAACAACAGTTTATGGTTGATTCATAATGCCCTGCTAAGCCGAAAGGCGCTATTTCAATCGCAGTAAGTTTTGAGAAAATATACTTATAGGAAATTGTAATCTAAGGAAACATAAAGATAAAAAATAACTTTTTCTTTTTTAAATCATTATTTTGCTTTTTTTTTACAAATTTATTACACCATCTTATATTCTATTAAATTATATTAATAGCTGTTTACACTAAGTACTAAATACAAACAAAAACAAAAGGACACTTAATGCTAATTCTTTGGCCAAAGAACGAGCCAGCCCTCTGGTCGCGTGAAGTGTCGACCAGTCGGCGAGAAATTTCCTTAGAAAGGAGACGCGCATATTTTTTTAAATGTTTTAAGTTAGATAGCGCTATTTGGCTTATACCATCATATGCGAAATTCTTATAGCTATTGAATGGTATAAGAAAAACTAAAAGACCGTATCCCAGAGATAGGTCCTTTTGGCTTAGCAGGGCAGCATAGTACTCAAGTTAAATACAGTAATGACTTAATGACACAGTTTGTTAAAACATACTTCTTGCTATGATGTTTCACTACCTATGTACAGTGCGTTCATTATAACTTGTCCCGTGACGCGATTGGTAGTACTAAATTTTGTAGTCTTAGTTTCAATACTAATAGAGTAAACCCGCACATATACACTCACATGCACGCACAGACACACACATTCACATGCACTCACACCTACACGCACATACACGAACACTCACCCACATACTTAACGCACTAAGTAACACCTATTTCATAAAATTACTTAGCTCATTTAACATCGACACCGCTTCACTTGTTACAAAATATCAACTCTGAACCCTATCTCTTAAGATACAGGCTTGACCTAGTTTAAGGGATAGAGTCTACATAATTGTGCTTCTAATGTAAAAAATGTTAAATGCATTACCTACAATGTACACAGTGCAATGTGTTATTGTTTTATGAAATAAATACTTATTTTTATTTTATTTTATTAGTACAAAATGGTGACTGACAGAACAGTACTACCAATCACATGACTGCAAAATTCAGTGCTACCAATCGTATCACGGGACAAGTTATAATGAACGCACTATACATAGCCAAGAAGTAGTCTAGAATCCAGATAACACAAGGCAGAGAACAATTACTCATACATAAGAACATTCAATTTGGTATTCATAAGTTTTTGCTACCGAACTCGATTACCATGCAAATATTATGCGAACATTCGTCCCTAGGATGAAAAAAAATAAACAATAGATGCCAAAATATGTACATTGAGTTTTAAAATAGAACCCGTCAAGGATTCTTAATTTTTTTGCACTGGACATACGAGATTTGTACGGACATCAAACATGGTGATGAGATAATCTCTAATATGTATGCTAGACAGAAGGCATTGCTTATTCATTGGAATTCCGATAGAATTTAAATTATCTATAATGTTGTATTTTGACTTCGATGAAAACGAAATATGTTATAGTCTCGCTCGTTTAGGTTTACGGCGCTGTCTAAGCACTTGACTTATATGGCAACCTCGCAGTTTCGATCTTTTAATGGATAATATAAGTAGTACCTGGACAACCAAAGTCTGCTCTGCTGAATATAGAGAATGCTCATTTAATAGTATAAGAAAATTCATACCAATTCCATATATAGTACATACTAAGGAAACACTGCCATGATATTAGGTACTTACTAATTCCATACTGCCATGTCAATATCAATATTCTAAGATAGCCTCTATATTGTTCTAAACTTTGAGCGACCGTGCTCTGCTCGGGTGAAAATACACCGAAAACGAATTTTCCCAGATATGAGACCTAGCTAGATTTTTCGTCCCCGTAAACCCGTATATTGCAAGTTACATCGAAATCGTTAGAACCGTTTTCGAGAACGTGATTACAAATATATATATACAAATATTGCTCATTTTAAACGTATAGGTTTTAATTATATATTATTAAGTTTATAACCATTACAAAACAATAAGCTGGTTCGGTTGCCAGCGTAGCGACTACGAAGCTATGAAAATTGCTCCCTTTCGAGAGAAAGGCCTACGAAGTCTACGAGATGAGCTACGACTGCTACGAGCTAACCTACGTGTCTATTCCGTCTAGTGCATTTTTTTTTTTTTTTTTACTTTTTGGTGGTTATGCCAAGATTATAGAACTTGGATTTTATACTTACATACAGATAGATACTATAAACGTACGCCGTAAACCCATGGGGGTAGGTATAAACTACAGAACGTCAACGTCAACTGCCACGATTCTTATTTCTTTAGATATAAACTTTCAACTTGTTTTTATTGTTACTACTTTTGTAAGTATTATATTTAGAAAACGTTGTGTCGGTAAGCTTCCTTTTGATTTATTTTTTATTTTTTTATATGACATGTAAAAGTGATGCCTATATCCTATTTCCAGAATAAACAATTTCATTTCATTTCTTCATTTACGTACTAATTCGTAACGAAGTGCCGTTTAATCTCTGCTGGCTCCATCTATTTACCGAGTAAGGTAAATTATCGTGTTGGAGAATTCAAGTAATATTATTTTTTATTCGTTTAACTTAGGTACATTATTGAGAGTGAAATATCGATTATGTTTCCAATGATAATTAACATGCCGATTATCCACACAACAAACAATTTATTGACTTGTATATTTTTACAATTGATCGGCAATGATTTTGTTGACTTGTATATTTAAAACTGTTACTCATTCTTGCTGTTATCACTTAGTATTGAGAGCAAAAGAATTAGGTCATGTATCTTTTTACTCGTAGTCCATCTGTTTCTTCTCAAGTGCTTACTATAAATTTTGATTCATCGCTACCTACCTACATAATCATAATTCGGAAATATCTAAGCTATAATAATAAAACACTTAAATAAAATGTTGGTAGTACAATTTACGATATTATATTTAAGTTCTACTCTACCGATTTATTTGTTAGAGTGTAATTATAAATTACATAGTAGTTTACAATATGTTCGTGCTTTAAATAACATCTTCTAAAATGATGCTTTTAAAGACCTCCATCTGCTTTAGAATTACAGTTGAACCTGGATAAGCGAGAGTTCAAGCTCGCGGACCGCGACCTCTTTTTGCTTATAGAGGTTTCTCATTAACTCGAGTATATCTAGCTTATAGAGGTTCTGGTGTGGCCTTTCTCACTTATATAGGTTGTGGATGGTTGGGATTGGTTGGGAGAAAAAAAAAGGTTCCACGAAATTTAAGAATGAGTCGTAAATATACATACATATAAGGGTATACATATAAGTTTGTACCATGTCAAACACAATCTGGTGGGTGAAGTTCTGCACTCCTAGCTAGGTTATAGAATAACCTGTATTAAGGAATAGCAGTCCCTGTCCCTTACAAAAAGATACAATAAACTAGTACAATTATATATTTTTTTATTTTATAATACTACAACAAAGTTTAAATAATTGTTTAATTCATTGTAATTAAATAATTGTTTAGTAAATAGCAGATGTTAAATTACGCTTGACTATCGCTTATAGAGGTACAGGCAGGTAGCAGTATCAACTATAGAGGTTGAAAAACGTCTGTCTCTTATAGAGGTTTCTGATTTGTTTAAATGACGGGACCTGATAATTACTCTCATTTATAGAGTTTTCTCGTTTACGCAGTTCTCACTTACTCAGGTTTCACTGTATTTATTTTGGTTGGTATATTAGGCATACTTTATTGTAACTTATTCATCCCTGTGTTTAAACTGCTAATGGTATATTTCAAATAATCTTTATTCATTCAACTCAGCCTATCGAAGTCCTCTCCCAGGCTGCTGTCCTTCGCCTTCCGCATCCAGTCGGTCCCAGCCACCTTTTTAAGGTCCTCGGTCCAATCTTTCTTAATACCTCTATAACCTGAATGTATGGAAATAAATAAAATTGGAAAGTCTGTTTGTAATGTCAAAATAACGGCTTTTAAATGCATAATTGTGACAACAAAAGTTTTTATTTTTGCCAGGATGTATGTTTGTTCCGGCTAATCTCCGAAACGGCTGGCCTGATAGTGACGGGACTTTCACTGGCAGATAGCTGATATTATAAGGTGTAACTAAGACTGGAGTACTTTTATTTAAGAAAAATAATAAGGGTCAACGCGGGCGAAGCCACGGGCAGCAGGTAGTAGCCTTGTCGTTTTATGACGTGCAAGTGAAATTCAACCTCAGTTTAATAAAGTAATTACGAGTCGACTACAAATCACTAAACCTGACCACTGAAAATCAACTCTGTGCTGTGGGTCCCCATAGCGCATGCTGAGTGGAGGCCTTCTTGTCACAGTCATGACGTGCAGCTGCCGACTATTTCTGTTTTATGCTTGTGATTTCGTATGTACTTAGATCTATTTTGTTTTTTGATTACTCTTGTCTTTTTGTATGCACGTGTTTCTGTGACAAATAAACCTATTTTTCGTTTTCTTTATTATATAATACCAATCTTCAGTGTCGGTCAGGATTTCAGTTCTTGATTTTAAACAAAAAATAACACAATGATTGATTGTAAACAGTCACCATCTGCCTAGCCTTTTCAAAACTATGTTGGGGTCGGCTTCCAGTCTATTTATTTATTTATTTGTATATACTTTATTGTACACCAGATTATACATTACATAAAGAAAAAGTAATACATTACAAAATATACAATGGGCGGCCTTATCTCTTCCAGGCAACCTTGAAAGTCTAACCGGATGCAGCTGAATATAATTATTTTACATGGATCTACTGCCTATCTGACCCCCACAACCCAGTTACTGCGTAATACGATACCCTTTTGGAAAGACTGGTTGTTTGACTTTCGGGCTTCTGACGACCCGTAACATCCGTCCCGTCATCCGTCATCCGTCATCCGTCCGGCCCGTGTCAAAGATCCACGAATGACAGCAGGGACCAACGGCTTAACGTGCTTTCCGAGGCACGGAGGGTTCTTGGTATGTAAAGATGGTCACCCATCCACGAACCAACCGCAGCAAGCGTAGCTTCACCTGATCGATCGACCCGTGCGGGTGTTATTACTTAGCCACAACACCTTCCATTTTTAGTAAACAGTGAAAAATAAAACCTAAATTGACCAATATAACTACAATGTACAGACAAAAACCATTTATCTTCGTAACATAGAGTAGGCGAGGTTTGGTAAATTAATGGGATTAATTTGAATTTAATTAAATACGTAGCTAAAATAGCCATAGATACCTACCTACATAAGTCTGTTGGTTATTCACTTATATATCCATCCATACTAATATTTTAAATGTTAAAGTAGCTCTGTATGTCTGTTACCTTTTAACGCCTAAACCGCTGAACGGATTTGGATTAAATTAGACACACGTACGAGTATAGACAATGGCCTTTTTTCCGTGGAGAAATACCCTCCGTCTTGGGAGAACGGAGGGTTATATCGGACTACTACCACCTAAAAGCCCACTGTTCTTACGACTACCATGAGGCGAGGGCTGGGGAGGTACTTGTACATTCACAGCACCCCCGATAGACTATGGCCTGGGCTAGGAGAGGACATAGGATACTTTTTATCCCAGTATTAAGTTCCCGTGGGATTATTTCCGTCCTCAAAAGCGAAGAAGGCGGGCAAAAGCTACTATCTTATTCCGATCGTGCGTAACATGATGAAAACAAAAACATAGACGCCTTGACCACGGCGACTTTTTGTAGCGATGCTGTCGCGCATGTGTATCGATACAGCCGTGATGCTGTCGCTGGCTGTGTACCTTCGCCCAGATGTTGTATCGCTACTATCGCGATGCTGTCGCGCTTCAGGGCACATTCCCCAGCACTCCTCCCTCCTTTCTCCAGCCTTTGTTCCCCCGATGTCGTCAGAAACGGTCGCATGTTTCTGCATCGTTTCTGCTGCACGTTGCAAACGCGACTAACGCGCGATAGTAGCGATGCAGACGCGCGTTTCAGCATCGCTACAAAAAGTCGCCGTGGGCGAGGGGTCATGTGTTATTGGGTTTTTCACAGTGGATTTTTTCAGTAACAGTCTGTATTAGTGCCCTGTTGATGGCATTAAGCTCGCCCCCTATATCGTGGAACTTAAATATAACTGGCGAAATGTGGGTGTACTGTAGGTACACCTCTGCCTAATCCTTCGAGGATTACAGGCGTGATGTTATTTATGTAGTATTACAAAATTAGTCAGTCATCAATTCGTTGCGGGGCTGATTGCCTATACAGAATGTGTCGTAAAGACTAAAGTAAATATCGTCACTTTGGTGAAGGTTGCCCTTAATTTGGACGAGCACTTAGGGTTTGTTTGTTGCCTAAACAAAGAGTACTTCAATTTGAGTGATAACGTTCAAGCTTTGTAATTTGTCTCTTACACGCATAGAAATATAAATAACAGGAGAAGTGGTATGGGGGCGTGTCTGTGTCCGCGCGTCTTGATCACAATGCTCATGCCTCAGGCAAATGGCCGTCTCCGCTAACTAGTGCGTTTTCGAGCGCGATCGTGATAACATTTAAGAATACCGTGTTGTTCCGTGGTTTCTTGTAAAAATCGAAGGTAAACTATAAACTTTATAAATCGTAGAACCACTTTTCATAAATCAGCACAAGTATTTTGCTATATTTGTGTTGGAAATCATGAAAAACAACAAATCGTAAAATATTTCTTGCCTTTACTACGTTATTTTTGTTTTCATATATCACAGCGACTGTACTTTTATTGTAGTAAATACATTGCTTCTTTACCACTACCAAAGTATGTCGCTAAGTAACTGGACAAGCAATGTAAAAATTACAAAACGATATTTACTTTAAGCGGTTGCATCGTTAGTACGGCCGCAGCGTCTTGTGACGGATTAGTGATGTGGTTGTGCAGATCCACTAACGTAGGCTATCGACAATAATATCGATTGTCGTATGAATTTATATTACTATTAAAGTTTATTCTTCAATTTGTCAACAGTTATAGCCTGATTGGAAGACCGATGTGAAATCTTGTTTTATACTCATTTAGATTTTCTCATAATGTTGTTATTTTTTTGGTTTACTTAATATTTCTTTTTTTTACTTACTTACTGTTTATTTATATCATCTTATTATATGTATATCGTTTTTTATTTATAATTTTTTCAGCAACTTCCTAAAATTTTAATACAATAATAAATGGGAGAATCGATAAGTTTCCGATTTAGTCAATCACTAGCGTATATGTAAAATAAATGGCTTTTGCACAGCACAACTATAGCGAACGATGTTTTCGTGTGGGTGAGTTGTACGGTGCATGGTAAATGCACGCTGTGTTTGATGGGATAAGGTTTATAATTGATTATGTAGTACGTTCTGATTTGTAAATTGCAAGTGTGAGCGGGGCCTCGTATTTATTGGGTTTACTGATCGCATGTGTGATCGCAGGCTAGAGAGTAGGGATAGATAGAAGACATTGGGTTTCGATACATTTTCAACTACCGGGCATATCTCCTTCTTTCTTATATCTATGCTTACACGTCACTTGCTATAGAACTGGGATTATGAAGAACCGGCTGAATAAATTAAGGGACACAGTTTACTCGTATTATCGCTAATACTTTATTTTCGATACCTATATTTCGGTAAATCAAGACTAATCATACAGACAATTTAAAAGTGAAACGATTCAGCGAGCATTGTTTACTTATACAATTATATCCTATACTATTAAATGAGCAATATTGGAACGAAGTTCCTTATCGCGCGTTGCGAAAGTGGGCTAGACGGAAAAAATTAAGACCAAAAGTTGTAACGACACTTTTTGCTATAGTTGTAAGCCGTGCGGCGTGCGCGTGTTTCTCTGTCTGTCTCTCTTTCTCTCTATGAAATTCGTTCCATCCGGGTGTCCCTTGACACCTCTCAAGTTTTTATATATATATTTGTAATCACGTCTCGAAAACGGCTCCAACGATTTCGATAAAAGTTGCGATATAGGGGTTTACAGGGGCGAAAAATCGATCTAGCTAGGTCACATATCTGGGAAAATTCGTTTTCTCCGTATTTTCAACCCGAGCAGAGCTCGGTCGGGTTGGAACAAGATGGTTACCTTAGAATAATGACATGGCAGCATGGAATTAGTAAGTACCTACTATCATGGCAGCATGGAATTAGTATGAACTATCCTCAGAGTAATAACTAAAGCAGAACTATCCTATGAGCCGACCCCAGCATAGTTGAGAAAAGGCTAGGCTGATTTTTTGACTGACTGAAAGTTTTTCTTCTATTTTATATCAAAAGTGGACAAATTTACCAAAAATTTGTTTTGAATAAAACAAGGTCTCAAAGTCGCTACGCATATGTTTTTATTTCGTATTTACATTGGCGCTATTAGCAACCTCCATCGGCTTTTAGTTGGTTCAAGAACATAACAATTTTAATTGATTTTGTAAAACATTTATCTGCGAAACAAACCCACCATTTGAAACTAGTGTGGCTTGAAACACATTTTAATTAACTCTAAAGCGGTAATGTTAGGTGTCATTTGCCTAAAACATAGATCCTAGGCTAGGATGAATGGTTTTGTTAGTCCGTTATCCCGTTCTTTTTTCACGAATTTGTTTGTGTTCATTGTATTCCGAGACAAGTACGATTAACCAATCATAATCAATTTAAATTACATCAACACTGTTACACAGTGATTGAATGGCGGGTCACGGGCTTGATAACAGTTTCGGGCAAATTGTTTAGAGTTATCTACAAAATAGTTGTTTCTTGGTCTAGCTGTTAACAAATTGTCTATACAGACACATGATAAAGAGAACTTTAAATTATGTATTTCATAAAATATTTTTGGCTAATCTTACCCAGTACTTATCTTTGTTTATATCGTAGATCTACCTACCTGCTTAGTACATATCTATTGAAAAGACATTTTATTCACGAAACTGGGAACCTAGTAAAACGAACCGAACTCATAATGAGCATTACCTACATGACTTAGTATGCTTGAGTACCTACGTAACTATGCAAAGAAGGATGGGCACTTAATCCATATAATAGTACCTACCACATCGCTACGATAAACTTACACTACCTGGGAAACATATGCTACTATAATCAATAATCTAGCAACGTAGTGATTATGACACTAACCTACCTTATGCTGTTATGCATGATCAACCGTAAACAGTCACGATTTAAGACCTGGCATTTCTATGTAATTACTTACATAAAATATACATTTATATTCAAATAAGTACATAGAAGTAAAACCCGTAGTAACTCCTATCCATATCAGTCCCACTACCACGAAATAAGCACAATTAGAAACTTACGAAATTAAGAAGAAAGTTTTTGCATAATCACCCTTATGGCACATGAAATAATGGTCAAATGTGAGCCCTTCCGTTGCAACAATAAAAAAATTCAAAGCTCGATTTCGGGTACCCACTACCTACCTCTATTTTATAATGAGAGCACACTATTTTCCTATTTTAACGTGTGACATCTCAGGAAATATACCTGTGACCCCATTTTACTTTAATCAGACACGATCATTAGCAAAAAAAACATGAATTCATGACAGTACGCCATACATGCTTATCTCTAGTTTGGTAAGAGGTGAGATCAAAACATCAAACGTGCCTTTACTGTGTCACAAATCTAAAATATTAATGTATTATACAGCATTATCTGTAAGTACCTACCTCACTGCATATGGCCATACCTACTCAAACATAAATACTGATTTACCGAAATTGAGAATATAGTGCAAGTGCTAAACTAAAAGTGTCATAATATGTGTTTATTTTAATGGATAAGTAAGCTGTGATTTTTAACACTGTGTGGTCCAATAAAAGTGTGTTGAACTTAGAATAATATGCTACTATCGTATCGGGGAACTTTTCTTATGAGTGCAAGTAAATAAATTGCAACAAAGTGCATAAGTTTGTAAACAACAAACCTTTTAACCTCACAGCAGTAAGGTATGAATCTGTCCTTACGAGTGCAAGTAAATAAAGTGGAAAACATTGTAAATAACAAAACAAGAGCAATCCGGTAATAAAATACTCGACTCTACCAATCAAAACAGTGAAAAGAAAAAACATTTCATGAGTATCCTCTTAAGGGGTCATTGTACTCACCATTATGATCAACTTTCACTATGGGAACAACGCTAAAATCGCGAAAAAAAAAAAACGGCTGTTCCCTACATTTTTTTCGCCATTTCAGGGGTGGTCCCAAAGTGAAAGTTGTTCATAATGGTGAGTAAAATGACAGAGGGTTCCCATGAATTCTATTTCACCCTGTATGAGCATGCATTTTCCTGTAATGCCTCATCTTTCTCAATTCGAGACAAACTCAAAGCAATATTAGTGTGAATTAGTAAATCAATCAAAAATCGCCAAAATATTTCAAACACTCAACAGACAAACAGACTTAACAGAAACAGATAAGTGCGGTAAACGTCTTGATTAAAAAACAACTAACCTTTTGCATATAAAACGGATGATTTGAGGCATACATTCGTTTACACGGCTTTCCATACAACATATTGAAGGTTTTGGGCAAATAAACAAAATCTTTCAACGCAGTCCTATCATGAATCAATTGCTTTGATTTGAAAATTCCGTCTTCCCCAGAGGCACATAAACTTTTCGAAGTTCCACTCGCATCCGTCACTTTTGCAAACACCATCCCTTCAGGACAACATTTAGTTACACAGTTACCACTACACTTATTATCCGATTTAACCGCCAATGTTGCAAAATTTCGATTTATATCTAATTTGCACATAACGTTAGATTGATAAGTTAGAATCACTAAAAGTTTAAGTAACATGTGGACGGTTGATACGTTTTTTATAAGTTTAGGTACCGGTTGTGTCCGACGGCTGCACAATATGAACTGTTGCCGGCGCTTGTGACTTATCAAAAGTATTGACTACAGGATCGAGTAACATTAAGAGCGTTTATTCTGAAGGTGGGCAACGTCGCAAATATTTGTCAAATATTTCACTGTTATGATTAATTTGGCAATATTACTGTGTGGAAATAAAAAATGTGGCTAACTAGCGAACTAGATTATTGATTATGAAATGCAATAATTAATATCGTAAACCGAATGTTTAGTTTTAGATGTAAAAAAAACTATTTGGAAACTTTCCAAATGCGTTTTTTACACCTAAAATGGGTACAACATCAAATTCAATGTTATATTATAATATTCACGAAATTATTAAGAATAAACACCCCTCAATCGATTTGTTTGCAGGCAGCTTAGCATCCATTTCTACTATTTTATCTAAACACAATATTAATGTTGCTGATGTACTGTAATAGCGGTTGCGCATGCATCTTTGCCTATCCAGTACTTACTTAATTTAATAATTAGTTTTAAAGTATACTTAGTGTTAGTGTTATATACATAGTGTTATAGTTTTTGAATTGGTATTCAATTTGAACATTTGTACAACAATAGTCTATTGCTAACTGTGGAGGCTTGTAAATGGCTTGTCGTCAATTACCTCACTGTTACTTTTGTATTGATAGCTGTAAGCCACCCAAATACAATAAAATAAAATAAAATAATGTCAATTCATTATTAATATTCTAGCTAGTTAGCCACATTTCTTATTTCTATTCAGTAATATTGATAAATGAATCAAAACAGGTAAATATTTGACAGTTATTTGCGACGTTGCCAACTTTTAGGATAAACCCTCTTATCGTACAAAGCGCTGGGAGGTGGTGAATCCGAGGTACCTATCAATTAATCTGGCATGGAAATTGATATCGTGTCATATGCTAATGGTTATGTGACAGGCGTTTTGGTGAGCTCATCGATGTAATTGAATTTAAAACGTATGTAGAGAGTGTAAAACCCGAAGACTTTATATTTTTTGAGAGGGTAGATATCAAATAAATGCGTTGTTATGATTTTTAAATACCTGCTACATGCATCACATAAGATTATTTTTATGCTACGCTACAGAAATTATCCACAAATTAATCAAATTGAACAGTAGTTACTCGTACTAAATTATTTAAGAGATAAATAAATACCTACTATCCATTTCATATCATTTGTAGCTAATAAGAGTTTTATAAACAAGAATTTTATCAACGAAGAACATTGACAAGTCGTAAAAATTGCGAAGACCTTACCAATACTGATAAGACAAATAAAACAAGAAATGTAAATGATAATTTTAATACTGTTAAAATTCAACAATACGAAACATATGTAAAGACTATACACACAAGGAAATAATTTGTAACAAACTATACTCTTATTACAAGACGACAGAAAGAAATATAAACTTAAAGCAACTATGATAATAATAAGACTATTTACAAGTAAATGCAACATCGTAAGTACATACAAAAGTCATTCGGATACAAAAAAAAGTTTAATACAAATTGTAAAATTTCTCATCTCAACATTTTTATGATATTCTTTAAAGTCATTTATTAGTTAAAGGATTAATGAATATAAACTTGAATGCAGGCGTCTCTACGCATTTCCTCGTTCTAGGTACGCACACCTGCGTGCATATTCCTATCATGTGCAGCTATCTAACAGCAAACTATGTACAACTATATGCTGAAGTAGTATTCCAAAATCTCTGCGACTCAACAACAGTCATGAATTATCTAGAAGAATATGGCAAAACTACATTAATAAATAAGTATAGTGAGAAATCTAGTCCTTATTAAGTACACACTAACTAAACGGAGATCTAACTTGTCATGTCCACTCAATACACTATATTTCCACAGCGTCAGGGAACACATGGTCCAGGTAAGCCTGGTGACCGTAACTTTGCAGTGGTTTCGGTCGCTCTTTCTTAGTGTTCAAAGTTACGTTACCAGTGCTACACTTGTTGAACCTCGAAGCTATTTCCCTGACCTTTCCTGGCCGAGGCCTAAAGTCTTCTTCAAAATCCTGCTTCACATTCCCGTCTGTGAAATCTTCAAAAGACCTCTCCTTCTCCTTTGTGCCTTTCCAGCTACGATAAGAAGATCTTTTGTTATTCTGAAAATCCTTTTCAAAGCCATTCTGGTTCTTTCTATCGTTCTCCTTTCTCCCAGAATTATTCCTGTCGTACATTCGGGAATAATTTTTGGTATCTTTATGTTCGTTGTATTTTTGTGCATTTTGATTCATCGAATCTGTACTTCTAACTTGACCAAAGTTTGGGTCTTTGGAGTATTCTATATCATTATTTGTTTTGCAGATGTAGTTTTTGTTATTCTTGTCGTTACTTTTGTTGGACCTTCTGGCTTTCGGTGGTCCTGTTTTGAATGTGGAGAATCTATCGTAATCATTATTGTTGATCTCGTTGGTGATGCTATGGGGGTCGAAGGCGTGTGTTCTTTGGTGAGTTAGCGGCTTCGATAAGGATAAATATTTAGGCGGCTCTCCGTGCTTATTAATCGTTATTTCGTACTGAATGTGCGGGTCTAATACCGCATATACATTCTCTTTGGCTTCTTTCTCCAGCGACGTTAAAGCTGCCTAGAAACGAAGAAAAGATGATTTAATAAAGATTCAGCAGTCTTAATGTTAAAAGTTTTAGAGCGTTTTTATAAGTGGGATTATTGCCGTGCGAGTGGGAGAATTGCTTAGAGTGGTATCAGTACGAGGAATGTTGATATACCATAGATCAGTTCGCTACATAAGCCTCAATCACGAAATTGTAATCGTGTTTGTTTTTTTAATGTTGTTATTAGTGGATACAAACATGAGTACTGCTGCAGATCTGTTTAGTTATTATAATCGCCTCTTAGTCACACTTATAAATAAATAGTGAAAAGGATGTGTTTCAGATCCAAGACTGTGACGCAATGACTTTACAAATATTGATATTTTTAAAGTCATTGCGCTCATTGTCTGGCTATTCTTCAGCAGCCTATAGTTAAATCATACCTAAAATTTCTGCTAAAAATACACAATAATTATCAATTCTCAGCAGCTAATTATTAAAATAAAATTCCTGTAAGAGAAGTATCGTGCACACGCACCGGCCCCTTGTGATTCGTGCTGTGCACTCAAGGTAATTAGACATCGTTCTAGCTGTGAATCATCGACTTATTTAGTAGTATTTTATTGTGGTTCGGACAGGTTGAACACTTTTTGTTAATTACCCACACCTAGTGCGTTGCTGGGTTAGTTTAGAAAGTGAGTCATATGTGGTTTCTTTTGAGGGTTTTGTGTGTGTCATGTTGTTTCTTTATCGCTGGTTTAGGTAGATATGTCAACGTATATGCAATCTCTATCTCTATAGGTGTTAAGGAAATCTTTCTTTGAAAGCGCGGTAAAACATTTTTGGATGTGCCGTTTATTGAGAACAATATTGATATCGTCCTACGTATAAACCTAATGTAACAGAAGTATATTTGTAACTCCTGGCACACTTGTAGTGAAGACTTGTCGTGAATAATTTTGCATAATTAAAGATTTCCATAGAAATCAGCAATTGCTGATATTAATAAAATCGTCATATAACTAGTTCGACACTCCTTGTTCTAAGTTCTATGTTATGGGGTTTGGTTTCCGCACTTAGTCCTTAAAGTGGACCATTGTGCGTGGGCCATGGCGGTCCTCGGTGGTTATTACAACCAGTTCGACACAAATGAGTGCACTATGCATTACTGATAGTTCAGGTATTTCAAAGAAAGACGTATGGAAGATCATTAAGATCATCACGAAGAATATAAAACAATCTAAATTCGTAAGTTCCAGTGAAAACAATACCGTGTTTATCCACATGTTTCTGAGTAATTTATTTTAATCGGTAACTTACTAGTAGGCACGGGAGTGGCCTTGGATTTGATAGCTAATAGTTTGGTTGATAGATATAATTGATATATCCCGTTACTGTCCTACTTTATTGCCTATTATGGCGTCATAAATGATAGAACTTGTCTCTCCAAAAAAAATTGCTTTGTTTTTCGGGCTTCTCTATTTATCATCCAAACGTGTCAAAGCATTCCTTATTGATTTCACCAAATGGAATCACACATTCTACTGATCTGTTAGGTATTCCCAAAATGATGAATGTCCTTGTATGACCTCTATAATTCATAGAAACGGAGTTTTTTTTTTTTGGTAGTTTCGAGTAGTTATGATTAATAGCCTAGCAAATAACATCTTGGTTCCTTATGGTCACCATAAGGAACCAAGATGTATTTATCACACATAAAAACTATAAAAGTAAACAACGTCGTTTTGGAAGCACATTTTATACAAACAATTTAACTAATCATGATATTTGGTTCTCATGATTAGGGTAGACCCCTTAATATGTTATTTTATATTCAGGGCGTAGGTGAAGAGAAAAGAAAAAAATCTCTCAAAGTCTCGTCACGTTTGCTGAAGAACTAATAGACAAAAGTACCGAAAAGAAACCGAATGGACACCGTCAATCGACATCAAGTCCTGCATGAAACGAAGATCTAAAAATCCTCACCAGCGGAGGTTAGCTACGAAAGCCAACCTGCGCTGGTGAGGTATCGCATCCAGCAGTATACTACTATAGACTAAATGGTTTCCGAACCCTAAGTAAGATGCTAGCTTTTAATTTTTCAACTGAAAACTATTTGGGTGCTAAAATGAACCTAAGGCACAGATTAAAACAGATGGGACACTCCGCAGTACAGTGGACACTCTTTACGTATGAAGCTAGAAGTACGCGGCGAAGAAGTCAGAAGATCTTAGAGTCACGCGATAGAAAGAGAGGCAACTTCTAGATGATGATATAACTGTAGGTGATTAGCGCTGTGCGATCTGAATTGCACTTTATTGTGTCGTAGCAAGAGTTGCTTTTTATTTAAATGATTTTGCGGAGTGTCCCATCTACCTAGGGTCAAGTCCCTAGGTTCATCCTAGCGCCCAAATTGTTTTCAGCTTAGCATTCGTTTGCCAGGAACTCTAAACAGATAGATTGTGAATCATAAACATAATAATCCCATATTGTTAAACAGATAAAGTTACAAACAGACATCCTGTGTAAACATTGTAGTAGAACATTGAGAACAAAGTGAATGATAAAAATAATCACAACATGCGTACAACAATACAATAGTTGAGTATTTGTGATAGTATCGAATTCGTAACTGCTGTTGTCAATAACAGATGCAGCAGAACAGTGATACGGGGAAGATAATAATGAAAATGGGATTTCAAAAGAGGAGGAAAATCCTGAAAGTTTTAAGTTGGGAGTCAGCGTTAACTTCCTGCCAGATTGTTCCCATGCCATGCCAGAAAAGTGAACCAGCCCCCCCCCCCCCCCATTCACGGCTTCGGGCGATGCGACGCAACTTCGCAAGTCACGCAGTCACTGTCGCAAGACATGTTCCACTTGAGCGTGTAGCTCGTAACCAAGGGGTGAGGCTCTCGTACACGCAATTAATTTGAGCATGTAAAGGTGCGAGTCACAAGTGTAATCTACCCGCGCGAGGTACAATACGCGGTGCATAAATCACTGGACCCGCATACATTTTGACGCCGTCGTTTACACTATGCCCATAACCTGCGCATGTGCCTGGAATTGCGCATGTAATATGAATCGTGTTACCATATATATATACCATAAGAGAGAATGTTAAAAACGCCCCATATGCCTAGGACGTCACCTACCATATGGGTCCCAAAATAGAGTCACTAGCAGTTTTCCGAACTCCGGCTCATAAAGAGCTTTTACCTACTACTTATAGTAAATTGTCCCCCCTATCAGGAAAAAACAGAAAAATTCCATAAACATGAAATGAATTTTATCGATAACATACTTTTTCGTGTAATGTTATCAGCGTGTGGTGTTTCAATTAATTCGGGAGTGGAGAGGATAATGTATGACATGACATGCTTTATCTTTATCGTAATCTAATGGTGCAGGAAATCCATAAACAAAATTATCGT
This sequence comes from Agrochola macilenta, assembly GCA_916701695.1. Classification (NCBI taxonomy): domain Eukaryota; kingdom Metazoa; phylum Arthropoda; class Insecta; order Lepidoptera; family Noctuidae; genus Agrochola; species Agrochola macilenta. The sequence continues at coordinate 17,650,953 of OU753562.1, forward strand.
GCCTGTTAGAGCGTGTCCACACGAAGCTTCCTGCTGGCGTGTTTCATATATTTTGGAACTCTTCAACGCTAGGACATAAACGAAAACGTCCCTGGAGACAGAACGCATAGGGTGAACACTCTCTTATGTTTACAAAATGGACCTCACAAAAGTATCCCGCCATAACCATAGTTTCGTTTAATGTGTTTTGAAGAAAATGATAATTTATTTCAAGATCTCGTCAGACAGAGAGTTCGATGAAAAGGCCTTCAGATGCCTGTTTTTCAAGGATTATGATTTTTATTTTCCTATCTTGTGAAGAGAATGTAATTATGTAGAATAATATTATATGTACTCGTAGTTTAGCGCGATGTCCTTGGCAAGTACTTAGGTTTTAGCGTCAGTGTTCACTCGCAAGCGAATTACATCAACTAACGAATTTTGAAGACGTCAACCGTAAGTCAAGTTGTGAAGAAAGAAATATATAGAGGACATCGCGCCTTATTCTTGGGTAGTATGGTTAGTACATGCGTGCAGTCACACCTGTGCGCGTAGGTCACACGGTGGTGGGGGGCTGCAGCACCACGGCCGCGCGCCGCACCTGCAGCGCGCCCGGCGAGTAGCGCGCGCCGGACGGCATGCCGGACGTGATGCCGGCCAGCGAGCCGGAGCCGGCGCCGGCCGGCGGCAGGGGCCGCGGCGCGTCGCGTGGCGTGTATACTGCGTCCGCTGGTAACGCTGCTTTTTCGCTGTAGACAAATAACATAATATTAGAAAACTATTCTACACAGGAGTATGTAAGGAGCGGAGCAGGTGGCGTTCTGTAATTTCTGCCTTAGTTTATGCGTTAGTTTATGTGTTTAAGTATTCTACAAATTACACTACTGAACTGTATACTGGGTTGTAGAAGTTAGATAGGCAGTCGGTCCATGTAAATAACGGTATTTGGCTGCAACTCGGTCTTTTTCTTCTTTTTGAATCGCAAAAGTAAAAATATTTAATTACGTTATATGAGTTGGGCCCAGGCTTATCTTAGGTCTTCAGAAATGCAGATGTATGAATACTTTGGACAACATATGGGACATGATTTGGTCAGTAGTACCGCAATCGCACTGTGTGTTGGTTGGGTCAATAATCCCCCATTTGGCAAGATTGTGCTTGCAGCGGCCTACTTGGGTTCGCAGTCGATTAATTGCTTTCCATATAGGCCTCTGCAGGTCACGTCCGGGTGGCAGGTGCTCCAGGCTGGACGAAGTTGGGTGGTGGCGGGTGCTGTTTTTCCCACAAATGTATTCTCGCATCAGGGCATAATATTTTCCTAGCGAATCTAGTGCTAGTGACAGTTTATGTTCAACATCGCCAAAAGTTGCCGAATAAGCCGCTAAGGCCAGGTCATCCGCGTACAGGAAGCGCTCTGTATGTTGGCTGATAGTCTGGTCGTTTGTATAGATGTTAAAAAGCATTAACACCATCACACCGCCTTGAAGGAGACCATTTTTTTATCGTCGCCATCTGCTCTTAGCCAACTGAAAGCATATCTGGAAGCGGCGGTTGTGTAGAAGTTCGCTCAGTACGTGCACGAAACCCTGATAATTGGTAAGGCTATTCATTTTTTCCAATAGCCTTTAATGTTTGTCATAGGCTGTTGAGAGGTCAACAAATCCGACACCAATGACAATGTTTACTACGAGGCTTAGATTAACGCAATACCAAGAGAATCGCTACGAAGCCATCCTCTAGGTATTGCGATAAAATCGAAAGACCTGACTTGACCAAAATTTGCCTGGCCTAAAACCAGCCTGCTCAAATAAAACTGCTGGATGAGTTGCTGCTGTGAGGCGGTTTAATAGAAGTCTTTCAAACAACTTATATGAGTGACATAACAGTGATAAATGCCAGTAGCTTTTGGTGTCATCCAAGGGTTTACCTTATTTTGGCAGTGGAGGAAGACCAAAGTCGTAGGACTTTGGTCTTCCTCCACTGTTTGGGAATTTTTACCGTAGCCATACATGGGTTAAAAAAATCTACACACACACATTCTACAGCTAGAGGCCCTAGGTGTTTAATCTGTTTCACCGGATAGTCATCGACACCGGCCGCGGCCGATTTACTATTTTTTTGTGAATTTATGGCCATAATTATATTCGTGAGTGTGAAATTGGTGGGATTTCCAAGTGGATTCTCAGATATCTAGGCTCATGGTAATCTGTGTGGGGGTTTGCCGTTGAGTAACAGTTGATGGGCTATTTGGTTGGCTGTAATAATGCTTGCTGAATAATCTTGGTTTACGGGTTCTGGTGCATCTCCAGTTAGTCGCTGAATTGTAGATCAGACTTTCTTGTTGCTGTATCTCTCCATTCCATTTTTGTTTGCAGTTTTCACCAACCATGGACTCCAACTCTTCCTCAACAAAAAGTGTTTCCTCGGAGAAAGGGTCGGTTTCATAAAGCTCTTCATACAACCTTAGAAGTTTTAAGGACTCTGGGCTAAGACCAGCTATCTAATTACGCAACACATTTTCGTCAACAATTACGGCTAATCTGTTTCATTTGACAGTTCAACAACATTCATTGCGTTATTTACGTTGTTGAGCAGATTTTTTTTCGAACTTATGAAGCAATAAATTAGCGATCTGTTTCAAAACGATTCAGATTGTGATTGATCGTGTATTACGCAATAAGGGTACTGGTATGTAGGATGTGCGGCAACCTCTAGGGGTAAACAATGACGCGACACAGTCCATATAGTAGTAACAAGTTGTTCGTAGTTAAAAGGTATGGCTTCTATGTCACGTAGATTTGCACATCTTCAGAAAACGTTTCCCAGTTTGCCTTAGAGAAATTAAAACGGGGTTTTTAAACGGAACCTGTCTTGGTTTGATCGCTGCTCGTACTTCGCATGTGATGGGCCTGTTTTAGCTGGCAAACGGATTTTAAACATACATAATTAATTTAAGTACTGACGAAAATTAAGCCTGGGTTGTAACCATGTTTCCAAAACTGACTGCATCCGATTAGACTTGAAGCAGACCCCAACATAGTTAGGAAAAGTCTCGGCAGATGATGATGAGAGAACTGCGCTCAATCTTATTAGTGACCAATTTTGGCTAGAAGATGAAAGGAAGTTTTTTGTAAGTATTAGGTAAATATAAAAATGCTCACCTATCTAAATCTTCAGTCTTATATTCCACGCTTTCTGTAAATAATTAAAACATTTATATTAGTACCAAGACCTATTTATTGTATGTTATGTTATATTAAAATTTTATCTTATTGATGTGTGGTTTCGGATGAAATGTAGACCCAAGTGGTCTACGCTTCCTATATCGTAAAGGGCACACTACATAAAACGACCTTCAGTTTTTTTTTTTTATCCTTGTCGGGGAAGCACCTGCATCTCAGCTGATGGTAAGTTATGATCAGGCCGAAGGTGGAAGCTAGCTTCACCCGGAATCCTCAACCACAGAGGAACTGGCTATCCTACCTCTAACTGCCGAAACACAGCAATGCTGTTAACATTGTTATTATTGGCGACAGACTTAGATAAGATGGTGGTAGATATCCAGGCGGACTTAGAACAAGCTCTACCACCAACTAAACCGAGCAGAAAATGGTGCCCGCACTGGGAGTCGAACCCGGGACCACAGAAGCGGTTAAAATGATAAATCGTAGATTAATGAGCATAAGAATGCATCATCTGGCCTTTTCAAAGTAACTTTAGATGCCCTTAAACATTTACACTTAAATATAAATTCTATAGCTTACCTCTCCGTCTCCTACACCTGATGATGAGACACAGCACGATGACCAACAGCGCCGCGATCACCAGCGCCGCAGCGATGAGCGGCGCCACGTGCGCAGTCTCTGTTAGCGAAAAATTATCTGCGTGAACAAAATTATTGCAACGTTATAACATGCAGTACACAAACAGGCTGACTTGCAGGGTTAAGGCGCGTTTACAAGAGGAGAGGTTTTTGACCGTCGAAGGGGCGAGATTGTTCATGTTCGTAGGAGACAACTACCAGCACCACGATCAATCCGTTTGATTTTGACAGTTCAACAACATTCATTGCGTTATTTATGTTGTTGAGGAGCCAAATATTTTGAACATATGGAGCAATGGATTAGCAATATCCTTCAAAATTATTGATCATGTGGTACGCAATTAAGGTGCAGGCTTTATCGCACTTATCGTGTAAACGATGTATCGCCTCTCGAAAGTCGAGATATTCTCCTCGTGTTACTGGGGCGCAAGGGAGATTAGGGTCTCATGCTTTTAAAGATATTGGAATATTGTTAGTTTAAGGGTGTTTCCAAATTGTACGACAACCGAAGGGTGCTTTGCTTTGGCCATATAATTCATAAATTGGGTTGGATTAAAAGGGCCTCGTGGCCGCACGGTTCGATGGAAGTGTTAAGCTCCGCTTGCCGCGGACGGTCGGTTGATGGGTGACTATCCATTACATATCGAGACCCTACGTGCCACGGAAATCACGTTAAGCCGTTGGTCCCAGCTGTCATTCGGCGATCTTTGACAGTCATTACGGGTAGTCAGAATCCTGAAAGGTCAATCGTCCTAGGGGTATCGTGTTACCCAGTAACTGGGTTGTGGAGGTCCGATAGGCAGTCGCTCCATGTAAAATATTGGTATTCAGCTGCATCCGGTTAGAATGGAAGCTGACTCCAACATAGTTGGGAAAACACTAGGCAGAGTGCATTTTTTTTTTTTGTTGGATTAATATGGTAGTAACATTCACTAATATAACATCCACTAATTTATTCATGCTATCATGCGATTAAGATGTCTGTCGATAAACAATCAATGATTATGTTATAGGCGGAGTAAGTAGTACCTATTTAAATACATGTAAATTTAAAAGTGTTGATTCTGGGTGGTCATGAGTAAGCTTATGAGAATTCGACAACATATACGATCAACACTAATCGTCGGTCATCGAAGCAGACCGCGGAAGTACTCCATGAGGGGGTGGAGGGGCAAACTTCTTTGGTCCCTTCCAAAAACGATTTATTGAAAATAGACTTTAAATTCCGTCTAAACAAAAAAGCTAATTACTGAACAAAATAATAGGTACGTGGGTTACTCGTAGAATAGCGCAACGACAAGTAAACTAACAAGGCGACGGGAACATAATTATTTCTACACGCAACGCTGTCTTGATTCTGCCTCATAATATGGTCTGCTCTCTCCGTCAATTTTTCTTACGTACAATCGCATTTTCATTTAAGAAAAAACAAAGCTCTGTGAAGTACAGCACAGAGAAAACTTCTTTACCAGGTAGTAAAATTGGAAGAGGCGCGGCCCCCCTGTTTGGTTTTAGGGGGGCATTTTGCCCCCTCTGCCCCCACTTCCGCGGTCCCTGCATCGAAGTACAATTTGCCCAAATTATTTACCAGAGCCAGCCCTAAATAGGAGGTGAAAAAATTGATTCGCTGTTAAAATGTATAGTAGATATTATGAGTCAGTTTTAGCAGATCTTGCTTTATAACAGAATCCAAACAGTACGAACTCAAATAAGATACCACTCACCGTGCACAGTGAGCGAGACGGCATGTGACGAGAATCCCCTCACGTTCTCCACATGCAACACGTACACCCGCGCGTCTGCTATGCCTGTGTTGGAGATCAGCAGAGTGTAGCGGTAGCAGCCGCCGTCAGTTGCCGGCTCTAAAGTACGGTAGCGACCTGGTGGGAGAAGAGTTCATTAGAAATACAGTAAAAAGATAAAAATTATTAACGGGTTATGGAACAATATAGATATACAGTTATATTTTTGAAGGGAAAACTTCTTTAGTGCTCAGGGACACGAAGCCGTCACCGCGCCGCCACCGTGCAGCCACCGTGGGGCCACCGTGCGCCCACCGCGCCGCCACCGGACCGCCACCGCGCCTCTAAGGTATGTATATGCAACGTTGCCAGCCCGCTGCCGCGGATTGTAGAGTGATATGGCAAAATCAAGAGGCAACGGCGCGGCGGCGGCTCAGTTTACATGGTTACGCGGCGCGGCGAGGGCGTCGTATCGCCGAGCACTGAGGCGCGTTGAGCGAATTTTGGTAAGGGGTAAACTTATGGATTCGTGTCACCGAGGCGCCGTACTGGTTTACTATAGAATATAGATGGCGCTAATACAAGTTTTAAGTTTTCGCTTCTGTCGGTAGTCATGACTGTCTTTTTTTACAAAAGGCGCTCCCAGGGATTTTCTCTTGTTGGCTTGAAAGTGTGTGGTGGATAGATTTTAAGCACTAAGTTGATGTAAAAAGCGTGAATACATACGAGGGTTTATCCTAAAAGTTGGCAACGTCGCAAATAATTGTCAAATATGGTAAATATTTGATTCATGTTTTGATTCATAGCAATATTAAAGCAAGTTAAAGCAAGCAAGGTTGCCTGGAAGAGATCGCAGTATGCGATAAGGCCGCCCATTGTATATTTTGTATTGTATTACTTTTTTTTTATGTAATGTATAATCTGGTGTACAATAAAGTATATATAAATAAATAAATAAATAATATTACTGAATAGTAATAAGAAATGTGGCTAATTAGTGAACTAGAATATTAATAATGAATTGCAATTATAACATTGAATTTGATGTTGCACCCATTTTAAGTGTAAAAAACGCATGTGGAAAGTTTCCAAATAGTTTTTTTACATCTAAAACTAAACATTCGGTGTTACGATATTAATTATTGCATTTCATAATCAATATTCTAGTTCGCTAGTTAGCCACATTTTTTATTTCCACACAGTAATATTGCTAAATTAATCAAAATAATGAAACAATTGACATCTATTTGCGACGTTGCCCATCATAAGAATAAACCCTCTTATGTAGTTCTTAAAATAACATTTTAATGTCATGTCATCTTGGTGTCATAAATGCTAGTTCCTTCTATGCATTTTGATCTGTTCTTCCATTTCTATGCGACTTGTGTCACGGGGCTCACAGGGCTGTAAAAAGACGCTTAACGAAGCCGTCACATGTTTTATATTTTTTACTCAGTGTTACTTAGTATGACTTACAGAATGCGTAGATGACGGCTATGTGATGGGTCTTTTTACATCTATTATGGTTCCTAATTGAGATGTTTTCCGACTTTTACGCGTATAGTATGAACTCGCGGACAAAAGCTACTTATACATAACGCCATACCGATCTGTGACGGCACGTCGAGCCGCAGACTGCCCCACAGCCAGGCGGCGCGCAGCGGCGGCGGGTCGGCGCACACGGCGGCGGCCACGCGCGCCTCGTTGCCGCTCCACGCGTGCGCCGCGCCGCTCTCCGCGCCCACCGGCGGGCCCAGCACGTTCAGGGTCACTGCTTCTGATTGGTGGTTTCTGGGGACAACAAATATTTTTTTTATCACATCTATGCAAAAAGAGCTAGTTTATTATTCGTAAACAGGGACCAAAATAGCTTTTTAATCCCTAGGGACTAAAAGTGATTTGAATGTGGATATTGTTAGTAAAAGTTCCAATTACCAAAGAGATCAATCACGAACATTGTATGAACAGGTAAGAGAGAGTGAAAGTGTGAATTTGGAAAATTAAAATTCAAGATGGCGGCTCTAAAAAATTTCAAATTTATCATCATAGGTATCATTTCCATGGTTTTCAAGGATGCAAAAGCCGATAGTGAGGTCAAAATGAAAATCCAAGATGGTGCTTCGAAAATTTTGTTTTAAATCATGCATGAGAAGGAACTTCGTTCCTGACGGAGGTCGGACCGCACAAGTTTTTTTTTCTCATAATAAGTGCTAAAACGTAGTGCTCAATACAATTTTAAGCTGGAGTGACATACTTTGAATCCCTAGCTGCATTCAAGATTCTACTTTAGAAACCTTCGCTCCGCTCTGGATTCAAAGAAACGCTCTCGGCTTAAAAATTGTTGTTTGCTCCCTTGGCAAACAATCTACAATTTAATTTTCCGTGTTTATACGTGTAAACATTTGCCCCAACCCACATAATATTATGTAGGTTGGGGCAAATATTTGAATTTAATGTTTTGTGTTTCAAGTTGTTTTGTGTGTGCTGCTGGGAAGTTTGTTGCACCACGTCTTCTTCCCAGCTTCTCAGCTAATTTTGAATAAATAAACAAAAAAAAAAAAATATCGTCGGTCCATCTAGCTAGGGGCGATCCAGCCCACGCTAGGCTCGCCGAAACGCGGTCTCCACTGGCGAACTCGTTTGCTCTAACCGTCATCGAACCTTTGACAAACATGGGCTGCTGTTGTGACGTAACTTCAGAGAGGACTGTGTCCAGTAATGGACTGCCATAGGCTGAATTGATTGTCGATTGAAATTCAAAATCATTTAAGTAATTCAATCGAGCCCACGAAATGTGGGTGTACTGAACTTCTCGGCCTAAAACATTGAGAAATACAGGCTTGACGGTGTTATGAGTTTATGATAATACTAGCTGATCCCCACGGTTTTACCTGCATAAGCCTCGATCCTGTGAGAATATCGGGATAAAAAGGATCCTATGTCCTAACCCAGGTCACGGACCCATGTGCCATCATCCAAATCTGTCCAGCCGTTTTAGCGTGAAAGCGTAACAAACGAACAAACAATCTCACTTTCGAATTTATAATGTTATTAGTTTAGGATTAGGATTATGATAACTATATCTCACCTGTCTTCAAGTCCTATCTGATTGGTGGCCACGCAGGTGTATCGTCCATGTTGATCGTAAGACACGTTGTGCAATTGAAGCTGAGGCGTCATGGAGATCGGGTAGGCGCCATCTTGAAGGGAGTTGATACGGGCTGATGATGCAGGGCTGGAAAGAAATGAAAAGTAAATGTTAGTTAAGTGTCAGCGACACAAGCTTTTGGATTGATTCTAGTGATGCAGAAATAGGGTAGAAAATACGAGTTTAATAAACCTTAATTGAGAAATTGTATACTTAGACTTTCCTTAACGTGAATATATAGCTTTCAGAAAATTTTGGAAAATGATTCATAATCATGACATGATTCATGACCAAATTCGAAAAAAAATCTATGATGTTCTCTATCACATATGATAATTAGGAACTCTTCTGTTTCGAGTCATAAGTACTATCGTAGTTTTAGAGACCTTGAAACAAATACCAAAGTAACTTACTTGTGATACCACGTGTAGGACGGCGGAGGGTTGCCTTCGGCTTTGCACTCCAACGTGACTTGAGAGAACAGGTTTGCTTCCACCACCGTGTCGGGCCCCACCCACGTCACTCGCGGTGGGTCTGCAAATATCGCGAATAAAGGTTTAAAATAGAAGATATAAATAAATAAATCTAAAGAATAATGCGTTAAAAGATTCCTATCACGACGACGTCGTCGGTTCTGATGAAAAACGTCTACTGCTGGATATAATATGCCTCTATTTTAAAAGATTTTTTGTACACATTGCAAAACAGAATAGATATCATACATCTGGAATCTCAAACTTTGAAACTAGTGACTACGACAAAGACTAAAATGATACTTACACTTTATATCAATTTCAATCTTGACTGAATCTGATGTCCCTAAAGAGTTCCTTGCTTGACAGCCGTAGATACCTGAAAGATTAACCAAACAGAATGTGTAGTACCAGTTACAACGACGAAGAAAAAATTAATAAAAAATAAGCATATCCTCAAGCCTTGAGCGAATGTTAAAAGCACTGATAACCAAAACATAAGGAGGTAGGTTATCCCCATTAAAAGAATTATCCGCAAAAATCAAGAAGCAGAGCAGAATATTATAAGTCAACTCGTTTTTCTATCGACTTACCAGAATGATTTCTAGACACGGGTGCTAGCATCAGCTTCGCACCATTTGTGGCGATAACTTGTCCATTCTTGGTCCACCACACATAAGGACTAGGATTGCCGTCAGCTCGGCATTCTAAGGTGAGGGCACTGGAACCCTCTTCTAGGTTAGCCAGGGTGCTGGCGTCTCCACCGACTATGGTAACTACTGGAACAACTGAAAAAGGAGGTTTTGTTGTTAGTCAACGAGTTATGGTAATGCTGCGGCCGCATCTGCGTCTATCGTGACGAAGCTTCGCACATTGATACGATACACAAATCAAATCAAATCTTTTTATTGTGGGCATAGGTTATGCAGACAGATGTTAGGTAAACTACAGTTCCATTATGTCCTGCCTAATAGGCATACAATAATTATATCAACATGCAGTATAAAAAAAATATTAGGTATCACTTATAAAGCAAATCTTACAAAATAACAATTAGGTATATGTATGGTGACAGATTGTAGTAGGTACTAATTATTAATTAAGAAAATCTTGAATCGTGTAGTAAGCTATGTCAATAAAAAAATTACGCAATTTATTTATTTGACTAGTGGGAGTTCCTTGGTGCTTAAAATGTCCACAGGTATACGTTGTAAATTTTAGATGCCATTCCAAAAAAAACTTTTGCCCAGAAGAGCAGATGACACGCAGATGTGACCAACCATTATTTGTCATCGTCGCGATAGTTCGGGCTGCGTAGCAGTTATCGCCCGGGTGGCGGTACAATAAACGTAGTGAAGCCGCTAATGTTACCACCGCATTAGCGCGATAACTTTTTAGCCAGCAAAACATACGAAGCTTCGCATTGCTTTGTCACGATAGACGGCCGCTGTATAATAGGAATGACTTAGTTGGAAAATTTAGAAAGAGATAAAGGGCACACACCAAACAATTGCGTAATTTGCCATAGGCGTTAAGTGATCAGGTAACTTTTACAATCGCTCAATACTTTTTCTTTGTCAGTCACACTACCTGATATCAGTTCAATCGGGGAATAAATACTTAGGCGCTTTAGTTAAGAAATTAATAGCGAGTTGAGTCACCACTGATCTATAAACGTAAGTAATTATTTTGAGATCATAAAAGATATCCCAATGCCCCTTGTATTTTCGTAATCACGGTATCTTGTGATTGAAAGTGTCCAATACTTATCAGGACCGCACTTGGTACAAGACAAGTGTAAATTGCAATTTACGAGTCAAAGTCTTGCAGTAGAAACAGACGTAAATCACGTAGTGAGACCGTGAGCCTCGAAAAAAAAAAAAAAGTCGAGAAACGAGAAAGTCGCAGTCAATTGATATTTACGAGGACTAGGAATAGATACTTGCTCGTCACATGTTGGTACAGTACGACACAACTTAGATGTAGCATCGCCAAAATCACCAATCTTTATTACTGCTGTATCAGCAGTGATAACCTAGTGGTGTGACCGTCAGACTGCCAAGTCATAGGTCTCGAGTTCGAACCCAGGGTACGCACCTCTGACTTTTCGGATTCATGTGCGTATTGTATAATTATCACTTGCTTCAAAAACGGTGACGGAAAGGAAACCGGCATAATTGAGAGATATTTCTCGACGGCATGTAAAGCCAAGTCAGAGGCCCATGGGCGGCTTTAAAACTCTGACACTAGGTTAGTCACTAACATAGAAATATAAATAACAGGAGAAGTGGCATGGGGGCGTGTCTGTGTCCGCGCGTCCAGATCACAATGCTCATGCCTCAGGCAAATGGCCGTCTCCGCTAACTAGTGCGCTTTCGAACGCAATCGTTTAAAAATACCGTGTTGTTCAGTGGTTTCTTCTTATATCTATGGTCACTAATCACACGAAAAGAATAAGAAAAGATTACTGCTTTATCTTTACGCAAACGCAATAACTTGTACAGTCATATAACCAAATACATTCGAAAAATTGAAATGAATGAATGCAAATTTTCAAATTTATGCTACATCTAAGTTGTGTCGTACTGTAGCTCAGAATCGCAGGTTAGATTTTAACTCTAGGATAGTATAGCTACTGTATAAGCCTATGTTTCAGACCATCATACGTAATCTTGGAGCCAATATTAGCTTAAATAACTACAACTTGTGCAAGTTAAATGTTATGTCAGCTTTTGTTGTCAGTTGGCCGAAAGAACTACAGCCACTGAACGCGAAATTTGGCAACAGATAAATAAAATTAATAAATACAAACTTTATACGTTCTCAAAAAACACGGTAAGTCATCATCTGCCTAGCCCTTTCCCTACTATGTTGGAGTCGGGGGGAGCCCCCCCCCCCCCCCACACTAGGATATCCTGTTTGCAGTAGATAAATATCGATAAATACTAAACCAAAATGTTACCTACCTTAACTGCTTATTTACAACTTATCGTCTATTTCCAAAAAAAATACCTTGTTTCCAATTGATGTTATTTCCACTTAAACAAACATCAACTATATGCTATTTTATATAAAGTTCATTTTAGACTGAATAGTACTGTAAAAAAAGTCATCAAAAATATGAAGTTGTAGCGCAAACTGAACCTTATGTGTAGGTTTTACAGTTGTTTTTTCCAACATCTCGTGTTTGTTTATATGTTTGGCGAATAAATTGCAAACGCAAGTTGTTATGTTGATTTGGGCAATAATAAAGATGTGTTTTTTTAGATACCCTAATATAATATTCCTTCAGAAGCGGGAGGCTATTTTCACATGTCTTATTTCTATTTTTATTTGGGGACAAAATAAATGTTTCTCTTTCTTTCTTTCTTTAATTTTCATTAAGCTCGAGAGACATCTAGAAAATTGCTCCCGAATAGACTATAATTACACATGAAAAAGAAAAATACCAGGAGGATCGTATTTCCATCCTATTTACGATTCCATATAGAATCAATTTGCGAGTGTCAATTGTTTTCTACTACAGCTGTGCTCGTTGCTAATTGCTTGTTGATTTGTTTCTATTTAGTGAGCCCGAGCCGAGTCCTCGAGAAATAAACCAAACATGAACCTACCTATTAACGTGGATGTGAAAAATTCCTAGATATCCATTCTTTGTTTTTCACGAGGTAAAGAATTTTTTCTGAGGCACAAGACTTTAATTCTGGAATAAACCTCAAAAGCGGTGCTTTTAAGCGAATCATTAAGGGTCGGTACACATCTGACGGAAGATGCGTTGGGCGTAACTTTTTAACTTCCAGTTAGTACGCTCGAATCATACAGTTGATTGTACTTTAATTACTTGACCAATAGCATATTTGGCAAATTACGTACTTGGACAAATAGACGATTTGACGAACTACAGCTTTGACCAATATCAAATTTGACGAAAAGCCGATTTGTCAAACATCAGACCAATGTCGTGTAACCCGCACTAACGTATCATCGGCTGAGTGTACAAGGTTGAGTGTTTTATAATACGTATATATTTGTCTGTTTTGGCGTTACGCGACCGATAATACGCGACGCATTTTCTGTCAGATATGTACCGACCCTAAAGCAATCGTAAACACCATTTCCGTACTTGAAGTTTGAACTTTTTATCTGTTTCAAGAATAGCCATTAATCTCAAAAGAATTACACTGAAATAAAAAAACCTGCCAAGTGCGAGCCAGACTCACACACGAAGGGTTCCGTACATTTTTAAGATCAAGCAAAAAACGCCTAAAAAACACGTTTCTTGTGTACCTATTCAATATATTTTTATTTTTTTTGTTTTAGCGGCAACAGAACTAAACAATCTGTGAAATATACAACAACCTATTACGGTTCATGAGATACAGGCCGCTGACAGACAGAGGCGGACGGATTGACAGCAGAGGCTTATTAATAGGGTTTCGTTTGGCACACTTCGGGTGCGGAACCCCAAAAATACGCTGTTCTTCGTCTTCGTGTGGATCGGAGACATTTTTTTTGCCCAAAACTTTGCCACCCTAAAGGCTCGTGCAGACCAGCGCGACGCGATGGCGCAACCCGACTCGAACAATACAATTACTAAGAAAACTTCAAGGTATAACAATAACTGGTGTCGCGTCACGCTGTCATGTCGCGCTAGTCTGCACGAAGCTTAAAGCGTTGTAGGTGGCAGTGCAGGGGTCGCTTTGATTGTGGATTTGTGGTCACAAAGGTTTTGGGATTTGATAAGAGGTACGTACAGTCGGTGGACAGAGAAAATTATCCACCCTACCAAGCAATTTACTTGAATAGGTGGATATTAATCACGGTACACCGACTGTACAACGACATATCAAGCTATAAGATATTGCCAGTATAAGCTGACCTCTCATTGTACGGAAAGCCTATACAATGTGAAGTCAGCTTAAATAACATGTTCCTTTTTGATATCCCATAACTCTAGGGTTCTAATGAGACCTTGTCAAAGAATCAACTGACACAATGTTTTTTTTTTTTTCTTCAATTGGAACACCTTGTATACAATGTCGCCCATGGGCATTGTGACCGCCCGTATTTTTCTGAATATTCATGAATTTTTTTCGAAAATTAACTTTAAAAGGGGGGTCTATCTTTAATAATTTGCATGTTATTAAATTTTTTATTTTTTTGTAGCTTTTGCCATATCTCATAAGCTATTGGCTCGATTTGGATTCTGTTTGTTATTTCTAATAGCTTATGAGTTATTTTATCGGATTAACTAAAAATATTTCGTAAAATTTGTCGATTGAAAAATAAACGGAGGTGAAGAAATTTTTTTCTAAATAAAAACAGTATTTATTTTTTAAAAACACAAGTGTAAGTCCATAAATTCATAGCGGAAAAAAAAAAAAAAAAAAGATGTAGACCAGGGGGGTCTATATTTTTTTTTAAAGTTTATCTTCGAAAAATACGGGCAGTCACATGCCCATGGGCGGCATTGTATGTATACGTAATATACCTACGTGTAGATTGATACCAAGAGCCTTGTGTACCAAGATGTTAAATTATAGTAAAAACAAAAGTACTTACAAGTAACATCAAGCATGGTATATGAATCCCTGTAGTACGGCGATGGGTACGACGGATGATGAGCCCTGCAAGCCAGCTGCCGTCCGTGTGCAGACCTGGTGGCTCCCAGCTCGAGGACTGACCGGGCTGCCCAAACTCGAGGCCTTTCAACCTCGGAGGCGTTGGTCTGTGACCACGCTGTTAAGCGCTCTTTTTCTGGAAATATAAAAGTCGGATGTTAGAAATTGTCCGCGTATCATTGCGCGTGTTTTACAAAATTTACCGAATACCGATATTTAACGAGTTTGGTTCAAGTAGGAGAAAAACATCTTTGTTTAGAAACATTGATTTGACTAATATTATATCAAGAAAAACTATTTTGTAAAAGTACTATTTTATTTTATCTCCTAAACTTCAATACCTAAAACAAACCAAGTTCTATCAAGTATACCCTTTGTAGAATTTGCTACAGATCCCACGCTAGATTAATCCAGAACCAGTCACAAGAAAATCTAAACTATGGCCGGGTAGGGTGCTAAAATTTTTGAGCTCGCTTCGCTCGCTCTTTTAGCCTACATTCTTTCAAATCTTAAACTTTCATATAATTCGACAAAGTTAGTATCTCCTATTGCTGTATGAATTGACTTAAGAAAATCTAACCTATCCGAGGTGCAAGAATTTTCGAGCTCGTTTCGCATCTCAGGTTCTTTGCAAAAGCTATAGCTGGGTCCGTGAACAGCATATTATATAAACATTAATAAACGTTGTTTAAAGTTAAGCTATGATTAGGGACTGTATATCAATACATTTTTGACGTTTGAACGTCGCTTAACTTTAAGTAACGTTTATAAATAAACCCCATAATGTGTAGATGAAGATGCATCTCCCTGAGAATAGCCCTGCCGGCGCTCACGCATGTCAACCAAAAAATAAAACCTTTCAAACTTGCATGATTTTTCTAGTAATACGTTTGAAACTTTGTGTATTAGGGGCCAAGGAACGCCATATTCTGATCTCGCTCAGTACTAAAACTAGCCTGGAACCGGCACCATAATTGGGTAACGCACTTTCAATCACATTATGAATGATTTTATAGGATATTATTGATCCATTGCTTCATAAATATTCGAAAAATTTGAATACTCAACAACGTAAAAACGCAATGAATGTTGTTAAACTGTCACAATGAAAGCCATTGCTACTATGCATCAATGCCTCGGGGAATACAAGCGTGGTTTTGTGTATAGAAATATTGAATGGTATAACTGTATAACACGAATCTTTTCATTCACCCTTTCTATTACGTATATTCCTTTTTTACAAACGTTTTTGCACCAGCTCCGTTATAAAACTTTTACCTTTCGCCGCTGAACAATAGCTAATTAATTCTTTGGAAATACAATTTTAATTACATTGTCGATTAAATAATGGTCCGTTTCAGTACGTTTAATGCTTTGGATTTTTTAAAGAGTTGATAATTCTGATTTTACATATTAATCCTTTGATCGCAATACTATAAAGAGGTAAAATGTGTTTGTTTGTAAGTTTGTATGTAGGGGATAATCTCCGGAACTACCAGTCGGATTTGAAAAAATATTTTTCTAATGAAAAAAGGCAGGAAAAACGCTAAGCGAAACTGAAGTAATAGCGCGGGCGGACGATGGGATGCGACGCGATGCGTTGGGGGCTGAGATTTCAGCGGAGGAAGTCGCGGGCAGAAGCAAGTAATATAATAAATGCGAAAGTGAGTTTATTTGTTAGTTTGTTGTGCTAAAACTGCTGAACGGATTAGAATAAAATTTGGCACATGGGCGGACCATGACCTGGAAAAGGAAATTTTGACGAAGTCACGGACAGCAACTAGTTCATTAATACATTAAATAGTTAAGTTTTATTTTACCTAAAATCGAACGATTATTTACTCATTATGAAGGGTTATTAAATTATACTCTAACACTCAGAGTGTTAAAAGCAAGGCGTTTATCTACAAAAAAAAATCCTACACCTTCCACCTTTCCACACCCCATACTATCATTATGCTTTCAATAAATAAAGGAAACATATATCAAAGTAAATATAAATATTGAAGCAGTGTCGACAAATAGACGAACCAACTATCAGTTTGCACGCTATTGTTAGACACAGACAATTAATTATGAATACTACACTACCCTGTTAAAACATCCATCTATTCTGACACGTACATTAGAAGTTATTAATGGATTATCGAATTTGGGAAACTATTTGCTTAAAGCTTCATGTCAACACACAGGCTACTAATTCGGTAAAATAAATAGAAATCCCTTGTCAGCATATAATTTAACTAGATTCTGCCCGCGATTTCGACCGCGTGTTTCTTGTTCCCCGTCACATCACTTCGCATCGCATCGCCCGCTTCGGTTTCACTTGGAGTTCTTTCTAACTTTTTTTCTTTGCGGACTTTGGTATAGGTTTTTTTTTTTTTCGAAATGCATAATTTGCAAATACAAAATGATTATTCCCTCATAGTCTAAGTTACATCTTATCGGTATACCTACATTAGAAGCAAATAAATGATTTCTATTCTATTCTCTTTAGTTATGGGTCAAACTTGGTTAATTTTGTTCAATCTTAAGTCAATTTGTTCAAATGTGAAGCCAATCCGGACAGCAAACGGTTCAAGTGCAAGCAGGTGCCTCTTGTACAAAAAATGGCTTTGCTAAGAGCTTCCTATTGAGGAAGCTCTTAGCAAAGCCATTTTATGCAAGCACATTGGTGCTTGCATTGGTACAAAAAAGGTCAATGCCTTGTTCACAACAAACTGGCTCTAAGAAAGTATGCATTACGCCTATTAGTGTTTGTATAGGGTACATTTGTAGAAGCAAGCAAAAAAGCATTAAAAAAAGAAAATATCATCATTCTGTTTTTTTGCTCGGTTCCCAAATATCGTAACGTGATGTTAAATAAGCCTTTCTAAAGAATGGGGCTATGAAATGCAAAAAAAAATCTGATCGACTGACAGTTCCAGAGATTAGCGCGTTCAAACAAACAAAAACTTCAGCTTTATTATATTACTAGCTTATGCCCGCGGCTTCGACCGCGTGGATGTCGGAAATTATCCCACGAAAACGTACTACCGAGATTAAATATATGTGTTAATCCAGGTAAACAATGTTTTAATTCCACGTAATACATTGTTTTCATATAACTCTATTGGTTTGCCCAGTGGGCATGATTTTTTCTAACATCTTCAGCAATCTTCGTCATATTTCAGCCAATTTACAGAAAACCTCAATTAATTATACAGGGGTGTAGGGACATCGACGCGAAGCCGGCTACCATGGATTCAGTACATAATTCTGAACCCCCCTGCGTCGAAATTTTTCGTCGGTTATTAAAAAAAAAACAGCTGCTCCATACATTTTGACCGCGTAGGTATTGCACTTTTCTATGAAACGGCTGTTTTTTTTTTCGTCGATGTCGATGTCCCTGACACCCCGTATACACCTAAACGTTACTCATGAATAATTAATTCCGTCCATTGGTGAAAATCGTATGAAAATCTGTTCGGTAGTTTTTGAGTTTATCGCGTTTAAATAGACAGACAGACAGCGGGGGGACTTCGTTTTATAATATGTAGTGATGTAGTGAAGTAATAGTATAGATACTTGAATATCTTATTATGTAACAACGTGTAATGATAGGCTTAAGTATGTAAGAAATGACTAAATAAATAATCATATCATATTTTGAAGTAATCATAGCCTTCCAACGAAAGCTATTTATAACGTCGATAAAAGGGACAAGACCAATCGACTGTGTATGCCGATCGCTAACAGTCAGGTCTCGTTCAAAATGCATAGCGCTTTGTAGACCGTGGCGTGCCGTGGCGCCGGCGCCGCGCAAACACATGACATTTAGAATTTTATATGAACGTATCGAGTTAATCGGGTGCTGTTCATTCCACGTTGAATTGATTAAAAACGTCTAAACATAGACAAAGGGCAGTTAGCCTAATGAATATCTTTGATATTCAGCTCTGTATGCCTAAGGTATCCTAACTAATATTACAAATGCGAAAGTGAGTTTGTTTGTTTGTTACGCTTTCACGCAAAAACGGCTGAACAGATTTGGATGAAATTTAGGATATAGGTAGACCATGACCTGGGTTAGGACATAGGATACTTTTTATCCCGATATTCCCACGGGATCCAGAGTTACTCGGGTGAAACCGCGGGGCGCAGCTAGTAACTAATATTATTAATGCGAAAGTAAGTTTGTTTCTTTGTTACGCTTTCAAGGTAAAACGACTGAACGGATTGTAATTAAATTTTAATAAAATCCGTATGGACATGGTCTACGATGTCCTGGAAAAGGACATAGGCTACTTTTCATCCTGGATTGCAGACGAAGTCACCGGCAGCTTATAGTCATTATATATTCTGGGAGAAAATAGAGTATCCATTATTCCCACTCATTCCTATTCAACCCAAATTGCTAATTACAAGCCCCCACAGATAAAAACAAAATGATTGTTCCCTCATAGTCTAAGTTACAGTCATAACGGTATACCTACATAGAAGCAAATAAATGATTTTTATGCTATAACACTTTAGTTATTCCCTCAAAGTTGGTTAATTTTTTTCAGTCTTAAGGCCAATTTGTTCAAATGTAAAGCCCATCCGGACAACAAACGGTTAAAGTGTAGGCAGGTGCCTCTTGTACAAAAAATTGGCTTTGCTAAGAGCTTCCTCATTGTGCTTACATTGGTACAGAAAAGGCCAATGTCATGTTCACAACAAATTTCGTTAAAACTGCGACTGACTCTAAGAAAGTATTCATTATGCCTATAATTAGTGTTGGCATAGAGTACATGTAGAATCAAGCAAAAAAGCATTGAAAAAACAAAATATCATCAGTCTGTATTCTAGTGAAGGAAGAGGCGTTAAAAAACAAAAGAGCATCACTCTGCAGTTACGCAAAGGTTGTCAGTCAGCTCTGTTCCAAAAGACTACATCCTAGAAATACCGAATAATTCTTCTCAGAAATACCGAAAAAATACGTAAAACTCTATACTTTCTGCGATTTAATTAATGCTTTAATTGCTTCTTCAACTGAATCTGGAAAACTTGTTATAAAATGAAACAATGCTTACCCAAATACCACTCGATATACGCCGGAGGGTTTCCATATCTGGCCTCGCAGACGACGGTGGCCCTGTTCCCTGCTGGCACCGTGATGTTCTGGCCGGGCATCACGTGGGACCCGTTGAACAGGATCCGGGGAGATTGTGGGGGTACCCGCACTGCTAACGCCGCGGGGGGACTTGATAGAGCATCCTAGGGAGGAAGATTTGTAAGGGTCAGTCGATAGTCTGAATTGGTTTCTGCAAAAAAAAATACGAAAATCCACACATATAAAAAACTATAGAACGCCAGCTGCTATGCTCATTACATACTCTTTTTGCTTCGTTGGCCCGTGGGAGGAGTACCTAATATATTTATTTAAAGTTTCAAAAACATCCTAAGCTCTCAAACCATCAAGAAAGAAAGAAAGAAAGAAAGAAAGAAAGCAAAATGCGTTTATTGGCAAAACAATGATTATAATGCCAATAGGGCTCAGCATAAATGTCAGATGGCAACGCAAAATTGTAGCACAAGAAACAGTCATGAACTCATAGATATGCATCAAAATGGTGTCATGATGAACGGTCTCCTCAATGTCTTTATGATGTCAACACTTGGTTGGGAGCAGGCCTCGGTCGGTTTCTCACCCAGTGTAAAACAGTTTTCTACTAAATATTTTGAATGACTACAAAGTAATTGCTACCACGAATACTATTTTGTCGTTAGTCTGTTATGTTTTTTAAATCTTTTCTTCAACATCTTTCATCTGTATTTTCGTTCTGTTTACCTGCACGTCGTAGGTGCTGGCAGTGACCTGGCACTGCCACTGCCCGTCGTCCAGCTGCAGCGTGGCAGCGCGTACCCACAGCGAGCAGTCACCGCCCACAGGACTGTTCTCGTTAGCCCACTCGTACTTCCCGCGGTAAATGCCCACTGGCTGGAAAGAAAACAAATTCGTTATTACTTAGAATCCTTAAACATTTCAAATTTAGGAAAGTCTTGAAATCCAATTATTTGAGACCCAAATTACTCAATTGTTCAAAGGCAATTGTTAGGCTAATTGACAGGCTTTAATTGATTGAGAATAAATTATTTGACTATACAATTTTATGTTTTGATTATAAACTTTAATTAAGTTATCTGTACTGCATATTATTACATCGTGAGAAAATAATACAAAACAACTTTTCAAATATTAGTCTATAAAAACTAAAAACCAATCAACTAAAGCTTAACAATACCAATTTAGATGATGAACAAAATGAGTATGTTCATAAATAGACGAGAATTAAACATGTAAGTAATTTTATTTAAGAATGTTATACTGTTATTAGTCTAACGATCAAATTACATATAAATATAAGTATTAGTTCACAAGCTTGTCAGATGAGAGTCGGACCATGAATGGAGATCTTTAATACAGAGGATAAAAACCAGGAAGTAGTGGAATCGAATGTGTATGGATAGGGGTCGCTTTGTTCGTGTGAAGATTAATACTTCTTGCTTATGACTCCGTATAGTTATTAGAAATTTGGGTTTCGGATGTCGATGTATAAAAGGCATGTAGGTATTTAATCGAACCCCAAATAATTCTGATTTTGGTTTCCTAAAAACAATTTTGTTTGTCCGACAGGTAAATTATAAAAAAATATTGGACACGTATTTTTTCTTTTTTTACGTAATCAAACGATTACGGCAATACATTGAGTAGATACGTTAAAATGTGACATGACATCACTCCTCGGTAGATTGTATACTGTCTTGTGACGCAGCGAGCCCCCACTCCCCAACTTTAATGCGTATTATAAACCATTTTTTATTAATATGCTATAGCTAAAAATACGTGTCTAATATTTTTTTTTATTATCTGACTGATGGCTTAAATCGTTTTTTTTTCCCGTCAACATCCCTATTCCTATATCAATGTCCTAAAAATACTAAATAGGCAATTAACTGCGACCAATTTGGATGTAGTTGGTCACAGTTGGTCAACCGTGGAGTTTCTTGCTGGCTGCACCTAGCTTCTGACGTTTCATAAGTGCCATAGGTGAAATAAAATATTCGGAATTCTGAATTTTGTTTTTTTTTGGCAGTTCTAACCTTAGGCGTTAGGTTAGAACTGTGACCAACTACATTATTGCAGCTGGGATTGTGGCAGTTGGGATGCCCTAGGTTAGTTACTGCAATTAGACAACAATCATTATCTGCTCAAAAACTTTATAAAGGGACTTTTGTTAAAAAAAAGCGTACTTAAATCATTAGAAGGTCAATAAGTTTTTAGAGGATCAAGTCAATATTTCCCTTGAAAAATAAAAGGTTGGGCAAGCATCCAAATAGCGAACAATCTATAGACAAGTACTGCGCATTTACTGCCTGCTGCATACTGATTAACGAATCCGTTTGCCAAGCTTTGTGATCGTGTTAATACTGTCACGAACGTTATTACCTACAATGTTTTATTTTATCCATGACCAAACAGATAATTGCGATGATAATCCCTGATGTCAAAATTAACTACAGAAGCAGAAATTCGCGTCATTTAAAAAAGTATTTAGAGTGAGAGAGATAATTTTTAGTGTTCCGTAGTCAACGGTCAACGAGACGGTTAGTACTAGAAAGCTGTAATTTGGCATGGGTAATATATTAATATATTAATCACGTCGATAAAGTAATAAAGAAAAATCATGAAATAAAAGTAATTAGAGAGTTTTTTTAGGGTATCTCCCCTACACTTAAAGTGGTGACAGTTTTTTTCTCTCGTCTATCCCATGGTGTGGGGTATCGTTGGAAAAGTCGTTCAATAATATTACGATTTTGTGAAAAGCATTTTTGGATTTAGGGATACGTTTGCGAAATAAGTGCTAATTTTTGTTAGAGTCAAGTGTGTGTGTGTGTGTCCCCGAAAACTATCACTAAGTAGGCTCTACAAATTACATTTGCAGTTGCAAAAACATGTTCTCGTACTTATATATACTCTTATATACTCTCATTCTCATAAGGGAGAACACATATTTTTCAACTGGCTTGGATCTAGTATCGTTTGGAAGCCAGTTGTTTTCTTTTTTTGTTAAAATAGTTTTATCAACTACAATGTTAAGTTTGTTCTTGGGATACATTCATCCCACCTACGGAACCCTTCATTGTGCGCGGTCCAACACGCACATGGCCGGTTTTTTTAAATCCTCTTTTCCTGTCAAAAGTCAGTTCGTCTATAATTGAAGCGTCGGCAGTGTCATTCAAATCGCCATTTAATTGAAAACACGAGTATTAATTAATTTCATTAATTGGTTTGGTTCGGTAAGTTCTGCTATAATTATGTATCGAATATTGTGGTTGAAATAATATGTGATATCGTAAGGGCCTTTGCATAATGCTCTTTGGTGAATGGGATTTAAAATATTTAATTTCTTTAAAATTTTATCGTAACTCAGAATACGAAAATTCAAATGCCAAAATATTTCGTTACTTGACTTATCATAAAATTTTATAAAAATGAAATATTTTCGAGAACCTAATCACGTTTTCCGTTGTGGCTAAGAGTCTTAAATACAATTATTGTGACATTTATTTTGTGTTCATACACAAAATAAATGTCACAACAGGGATGATGACAAAAAAATAATTTTTTGTCCGTCTAAGACATTATAAAAAAATATTGGACACGTATTTTTTTCTTTTTTTACGTAATCTAAAGATTACGGCGATACATTGAGGTAAAATATGCCATGACGTCACGAGTATGTAGATTTTATACGTACTAGTGACGTACCGACCCCCACTCCCCAACTTAAAATGCGTTTTATCTAAGTAATTTTTTATTAATATGTTATAGCAAAAAATACGTGTCTAATATTTTTTTATTATCTGAATGACGGACTAATTAGAATTTCATTTTTTTTACCCATTCATCATCCCTATTGTCAATTAGTTCATATTTAAAATAATGTGTCGAGGACAGCAAAGTGTGGGTAAAATTGCTGACTGACCCAAAAATCGAGGTATTCCGTGAAGCACACCCAAATGAAGCACACCCAGACGAAGCACACCTAAAGTATTCCACTTAGCACACCCGTAGGTGGGCTTCAAATAAAAATTTAAAATAATTAATTTCCTATTCCACTAAGCCCACCTACGAATATCACTCGCATAGTGCGGATAAAAATGTCGATAGAAGAAAATATTTACTTAAAGACTAACCTAAATTTCTAACATCATTCAGTTTCATTTTAATAATGTGACACAATATTTGTCATTTTTGTAATCTTACTATTTAAAATCACAGATTGTTTCATAATTGCAATAAAAACTTGGACAAATATCAAAAACATTGTAAATATTGTTTTACATAGAGATCTATGTTGAAGTTTTCATATAGCTACCTGTTTAGTGAATAATAAAAATACTCTACTTTAACATAAAAAATCACAGATTGTTTCATAATTACAATAAAAACTTGGACAAATGTCAAAAACATTGTAAATATTGTTTTACATAGAGATCTATTTATTCTAGTTTATTTACCTATATTTATTAATTGAAACCACTTTTTAATCCAGGCAAATCGATCATTTTATTCACACGGCACTATATTTTTTATCATTACTGATTTATACATTATACATTTATCTATGTAAATAATTCAAGTACCTATCCAATACACAATCACCATCGAACAAGAACGTTTCCAAATGCTAAACTTTCCTGTTATCATTCAAAAATTAGGTATGTCATTATTTAAATTGCGGGTATACTTGCGTAACTTCATTCTGCATCTTTCACAACACCAATAATTCGCATATTTATTATCTCATCTACTTGACGTCCGTATGTCACTGCAGGGATCCAGCAGAATATCAGCGTCAGGTATATTTGCCTGACACATGCTGAGTTGGACTCCCATTTGGTGCAACCTTTTTTTTTTTTTTTTTGGGTGGGAAATCATCAAATGACTCCTCCCGCTCTGGGCAGAGCGAGAGGGAGTGTCAGACTTTTACTGACTAAAACCCACCCGTGTTCCTTCCGTTGCCTATGTGCTGGGGCCGCGATATCCCTTTCGGACAGACCCGCAACCCCAGCAGGCATTGGTCCTTCCGGACCCCGTCAGTTATTTGGTGCAACCTTGAGACGCGCACCGCACTTTGTATGTTTCACTATTTTAAAGTGTCTTAGCCAATAGTCATCACAATGACTTTATTTTATTTTATTTTTTGTATATTGGCACCTTATATTCATGTATTTAGTTATTATTTAAACGTGTTTTTGTATTTTGTGCTGTCTTTTATGTGCATCAAATAAATGATTTATCTATCTATCTATCTATCTATTATTCACTAAACAGGTAGCTTTAAGAAAACTTCAACATAGATCTCTATGTAAAACAATATTTACAATGTTTTTGATATTTGTCCAAATTTTTATGAAACTGAATGATGTTAGAAATTTAAGTTAGTCTTTTAAATAATAAATATTTTCTTCTATCGACATTTTTATTTCTTAGTCCCCGCACTATGCGAGTGATATTCGTAGGTGTGCTTCGTGGAATAGGAAATTAATTATTTTAAATTTTTATTTGAAGCCCATCTACAGGTGTGCTAAATGGAATACTTTAGGTGTGCTTCGTCTGGGTGTGCTTCATTTGGGTGTGCTTCACGGAATACCTCCAAAAATCACTGCTTTTTAATTAAACTGGATCCAGTGACCTCTGGATTCTATCTTACAACTGCAGCAGTATTGAAATTATGGCAAAACGTTGATTCGGGTTTTTGAGTTGATTTATTAATGACAGCGGCTGCGCCCGAGTCATATCTTTATAAGTTATAGCCTATGTTACTCAGTGATAATATAGCATTCTACTGGCGAAATTTTTTTTTTTTTTTTTAAATAGGTTCAGTAGTTTTTGAATTTATTTATTACAAACAAAATACAAATATTTACTGTTTATAATATTAGTGCCGACAACTAGAAAAACGTTTCCTACCTAAAACATTTTACCTATTGATAATGTCATGCGTTGATTTTAGGCTATTTACGCTGAAACCTTTGGAAGAGCTTATATTACCAGACGAGTAGGTAGTGGATACGCACTCTACTTTTCAAAATAGTTAGAATTAGAATAGTATTATATTACATTGGAATATTTACAATTTTAAGTCCAGATAATTACTGTCCATTCCAAGGCCTGGAAGAGATCGCAGTAAGCGATAAGGCCGCCTGCTGTATATTTTGTAGTGTATTACTTTTTCTTTATGTAATTTATAATCTGGTGTACAATAAAGTATATACATATATAAATAAATAAACAATAAGTTCCTGTGTATGCGCCTTAACAATTATTACAGTATTAACTGTGCCTATATCATAAATTAATGTGGGAGGCACTCACGCACGTGGATTAGTATTAATTAAATGATATCAATTGTTTACAAAATAGGTTCATTAATTTGTCAGAGCAAACCACAACACCCGTTTCAAATTATTCTAACTAAACGGGCCAAAACCTGCTAAATATTCAAATTAATACGAGATACACACACCATTCATTAAAAAGATACCCGAGTTACACAAACAAATAGGATTTCAATTTATTACTGAAATACAAACTAATCTGGCAGGCCATCCTAATAAATCTAAACTTACCTGAATTAAATCTAACTTTTGCGATACGGAAACAGATATTTTAATTAGCTAAAAAGGCTTTCCGCTAATCCCTTGGAGTCTGTGCCGCTTTTCTTTTGGGTTGCATTGTATGCCGTTAAAAACGAGATTTCTACACTTTGCATAAGCGGGCACGGTTCAGCGGTTGCTCCTTTTATCTTTGCCAACGATTCGTGAAAAACATAAGGTCGAACGATTTGCTAAATTGCAGAGCGAGCGCTCACTCCCACCGAGGAAACCTCACTATTGTGTTTGTTATGCAGGCACGCAATCTCGCGTAAAGAATAAAAAGGTGTGTTGTGTTTCGATAGACGATATATGTTGCAGATTAGCCCGTCTAGCCAGAGAGACTTTCTCTTATTTCATTGCTGGTTTTTTTTTTCTCTTATTGTCTTAAAAGTTTCCCTATATCCCGTGTCGATTATAATACCCATTACGTTTTATTCCCCGTTGTTACAGCCAAATTGCTATGCCGAATGTTATTACTTAGCTGATATAGCAAGACACTATAGACGGTGTTCCCTTGTTTCAGAGACAGAAATTTCATAGAATTTCGTTTCGCAGGAAATGTTTCATAAAATATTTGGTCCTTATATTTTCATTTCGAATATTATATCATCATCATCATATCGTTTTCGACGACTATTTTCTTGAAATAAACATATTTCACACAAACACATTTCAATTAATTTTATAATCACATTTTTTATTTAACAAACATATCTAACAGTAGAATTATTTTTTAACGAATAGGTATTGTTAGTTCGGTGTATTTTTCCATGGTATTTTATTTCAACGAAAATGTAAAAATAAACGCTATGCTATCCATAATTTTATGAGTAAATATGAGTACATAATTGAACGTCGAAAATTAAAATACCTACGGGTAAAATGTCAATGTTCAATACATCGAAAATATTCAACTCTGCTAATGAAAGTTCTGTATTGGACAACATGTTGAAATATTTTCTTCAGTCTTCTAACTATGATACGAGCACGATCTAGTAATAAAACTATTAGGGCACTACGACCAAATAGGTTAGGTTAGATTAGAACTGTGACCAACTATGTCGAAATTGGTCGCAGTAATTAGAGCATTCCGACGTTGTTTTTGTGAACGCGGTGTTGTAATTTTATAGGAGGGTATGCATTTTGTCAAAGGTATGAATTGAAACGTTTAGAAACTGTCACTCGATAAAATGTTTTTCTTGGTAATACATTTAATATTAACTAAACAATATGAGGATAAAGAATATTTTAATATTCTTTATTATCATTCATAAAATTTTATTTGTAACAAAAATCAATGATTTAAATTTTTTCAAAGTAATTTTTCTGCGTATTGATTAGTCTATGAAATGATAATATGAGAAAAAAAAAATGTGAAACGAAATTCTATAAAACAATGTACAACCCACTATAGACCCTGATCATACTTGCTTTAAAAATACATAAACTGATAATCCCCAACTTTATATATTTATAAGCTTTATATGACTGACTGTAAATTTCTTTTCATAAAAATTCGTCGTTCCGGATGTCGAAGTGAAGCTTCGTTGCTCAGGAAAAAATATGAAAAAATACTCCATTCGTGCCTGAGTAAAAAATTCGAACATGTGAAATTATTACAATGATCGTTCGGAGCTGGCTGGTCCCTGCTCGTAATTGAAATTCTTCTGCCCAATATTTGCACATAATAACTCGCTATGATGTGTACCGGAATCATTGGGGACTGAGGGACACGCAATATAGGAAAGAGGAAAGGAAAGAAATCTGATAAGGAAGATAAAAGATAATCTGGAGATAAATGTTCAACGTTATTGCTCTATACGAGGTAGCGATGTCTTCGCTGATATTGTTCTTAGCGTCTGCTATGGATTTGTATAGTGCTCAAAGTGCCTGTTTCTCATGTGACCTGACGTGATCAACATAATAGGCTATAAGGTTCCCAGGTTAACTTGAGAACCTGGAGACAAAATATGCTAATAATTGGAAATATGACAAAATATGCTTAAGCATATTTCCAAGCGCAAAGCGTGTAAGTTAGAGTAGCAAATTTGTAGTTATTGAAGCAGCATCAGGGTTAAACTATTGAATAATTCACTATTTCTAGAATTCTAATCATATATTTTAATTAATTTCCTTTATCATCAATAACAAACTAATCTAAATTCGACCGAAAAAGTTTTTTTTTTCGACCGAAAACGAAATCGAATTTCGGCCTGATTTGCATTTTCGGCCGAAAAAAGAAAACGCAAGAAAATATTTGCTGTTGATAGTTTTTTTTTGGTTTAAAAGCAAAATAAATGCATTGCAAATCTTTTAATCATTATAATTTAACTGTTTAAACTTAAATCACACGAAATTCTATGCTTTTCTTAAGACGCAGATCAGATATATACCAGTGACTTTGAGTGGTTAGCTTGCGTGTTCTGTACTGAGCTCACGCAACGCTTCGTACGTCCAGCCAGTAATAGGACTTGCCCATCAAGGACCGCTGCATTATTAAGTTATTACCTATACATAAAACAAAAGGTATTTTAATAAAACACGTATACTAAAAGATCTGTGGCGGCATCTACATCGCCACATGCGACTTACGCATCCAAGACCTGACGTCACACAACATCCTGACGTCACACAAATCTTGCATCGTGCAATTAGAGTTTACCGCGCGATCGACATACTAGTACATATATACAAGCTCCCGACTTCAACCTCTTGGCAGTTGCCCGCCAGACACGACACCCGTCTGATTGGAGGATTCTCCCTTTTCTATGGTGGATGAGTGAACTTTACACCCTCTAAAGATCAATAATTAAATTATCTTTAAAATGGTGAAGTTTCAGAAAAATACGCTTGATGGATTTTGCGTGATTTTCAGTTTTTTATCCGCGTTAGACATAACTTTAGGAGCTCGTGGCTAAGTAACAACAGCCGCACTGGTCGATCCGTCAGGTTAAGCTACGCTTACCGGGGTTGGTCAGTGGATGGGTGACCATCTTTACATACCGAGAATCCTCCGTGCCTCGGAAAGCACGTTAAGCCGTTGGTCCCGGCTGTCATTCGTGGATCTTTGACAGTCGTTACGAGTCGTCAGAAGCCCGAAAGTCTGACACCAGTCTTACCATGGGGTATCGTATATTACCCAGTTACTGGGTTGTGGAGGTCAGATAGGCAGTCGCTCCATGTAAAATACTGGTATTCAGCTGCATCCGGTTAGACTGGATGCCGACCCCAACATAGTTGGGAAAAGGCTAGGCAGATTGATTGTTAGACATAACTTTACAAATTAATTTCACTACGTAATATAAACATGATCAAAAATATTCCTATATTAAATTATTAAAAAAATAATCTTATTTAACATATATTTTTTCCAAATCATTAACACTACTCGTTTAGACGTGATCTTCAGTATAAAATCATTAAAAGCCGGTTATCGTCGCCTTAAAGATATAATAATAATAGGAGACTCTCCTTAGGCAGCTCGACCAGAAAGCGGTACTTCTGGACACGGCGCGTGTAGTTACGAGGTTCTTCTCTCAAGAGCCCTTACCACCGTGCTTGGACCCTGGTCCCGATACCGGTGGGCTCTCCTTACTAATCCTAACTAATATTATAAATGCGAAAGAGAGTTTGTTTATTTGTTACGCTTTCACGCTAAAACGGTTTTTCGGATTTTGATGAAATTTGGCACATGGGTAGACCATGACCTGAAGAAGTACATAGGCTCATCCTGGATCGCTGACAGAGTCGCGGGCAACAGCTAGTTATTTTTATATTTTTTTCTAAAAATATTTATGAATGTAAATTATTTATTTTCCAGTAGGAAGATCAAGATAGCTTATATCAACATAAGTAACTATAGTGTAACTACTATTCGAGCATTTTATAAAGATGTCGTCTTAAAACACAGTCTAATAACTCTTCTTCTAACCTAATAACGGATAGATATATTTGCCAATAAAGTAAAGGCCGGTAAAAAACGGGTTCTAAGTCGAGGACCGAAGGAACCGGCAGCTTTCAATGGACAGAACTTGTGGTTGAACTCAAATAAACGACCGTACAATTTACGATTTGAAAACTAGGTATGTACAATCATCGTAAGAATACGTTCGTCCAATTTTTGTTTGCTCCGTGCACGATAGAATCTGCTTTACTGCTTTCATCATCATCATTTCAGCCAACAGACGTCCACTGCTGAATATCCTACCAAGAACCGCCACTTCGACCGATTCTGTGCTTCCCGCATCCAGCGGATTCCTGTGGCCTCTACTGCTTTACCGACCTCATTATTGTCATTGTCACAGCAAATCACAGTTGATAATTAAAAAAATATGAATTATTCTGAATGTGTGTGTTACAATATATTCTATGTTTTAACAATTATGATATTGATTTATTTATATTTTTTATTCGTTTCAGCCCCTTACTAAAACTCAACTCAACTCAACAAGGTCTACATTGTGTTCAACTGTATCAATCAACTGAATTTTATCATTCATACTTGCTTTTTCCAACTCACTTTAGACATTGTCAGAATAGTCGACATCGGCTTTGCTTGCCATTTATTTAAAATAGAATAGATAATTTAAAATGTGATGCAGTATTGTATTATAGTATTATATTGTGGACTGGTCATTTGGCAAGTCCATTAAAAAGGTTTTAGTTTGATGTAAACTAGACAATAGACATCAGTCAAAAGTTTAATAACAATGCTATTTAACCTTCGTCTTCAAGTCATTAAACATAGTTTTCTATGCAATAGTCTGACCAGTGCCGTAGCTTCAAAGGGTAATGTGTCCCGACTTGATATAGGAATTAATTTGAAAACTTGACGAAAATATTTGCAAGCATTTAATAAATGACGAAGGTATTAGCAACTCGACTGTACCCATTCATTTGGTCTTGACGTAGGTATCTCTCAATAGAGATAGGTTCTGAAATGTTAGGGCATGTTGTATAGGGTACTTGAAGCGTAAAGGGTCGGCTTTGGGCTGTCCACTAGGGTTCACGTAATTTAAACAATAGTTAGTTGATATTTTAGTTCTCAGTTAATTTATTTACGAGATTGAGATTGCTGAGATAGTGGAATTAATTATTGGACTTGCCAAGTGGTTTGAATTGTTAATGTCACTGTTATGTTGGCTTGAACAAAGTAGGTAGGAAGATACTATTCTACTACTCTGGAGCGGGCTGTGCTCGCGGTTTCTTTGAAAGATAAGATCAGAAATGAAGTTATCCGGAAAAAACCGGAGTTACCGACATAGCCTGCAGAGCAAGCTGAAGTGGCAGTGGGCTGGTCATATTTGTCGAAGGACCGATGGCCAATGGAGCAGACGAGTCCTGGAGTGGAGACCGCGTATAGGCAAGCGTAATGTGGGACGCCCCCAGCTGGATGGACCGACGACCTTCAAAAAGTAGCAAGGAAAGACTGGACGTTAAAAGTGGAGGACAGGGTGTGATAATGGCGCAGCCTGGGAGAGGCCTATGCCTATCAGTGGACTGCGATATGCTGAGTTGATTGATTGAGATGCTCTTAGCGATGGCTGCGTTGCATGGTAAGCTTGGTAAGTAATGCCAACTTTGCCGGTAATCTGTAAGTGGATACCTAAGTCAGATTCGGAAATCATCATTCATTATTTCAGCCCGGAATCACCTACTGCTGAGCATAAGGTAGGGCGCAACTCAAGTAGAGTTGGGCAGGCCGTCTTGTTACACGTGGAGATGGCCGATGAAGTAAAGCTGTGAACAAATGGTGGCCAAGGGCCAAAGAAATCATGGCTGTTCAAAAGCGCGTTGGTTTGATGATATCGTCAAAGTCATGGGAAACACCTGGATGAGGGACGCATGGAACCGGGAATTATGGCAGAAAAAGGGGAGGTCTAGCAGAGGGTGATTCCGGGCCGAAATGATGATGTTGATCCTTTATTAGGCCTCACTTCTTCTCTGTCATACTTTTCAGTTAAATGCTCCTTTAAAATGAAAGAATAGCGACAGCTCCAGTCATAATTTCAGACCTAATACTTAGGTACACACGGCTACATATCAAGCTATTGATTTCCAGTATAAGCTGACCTCTCATTGTAGCGAAATCCTATACAATGCGAGATCAGCTTATACTGGAAATTTATAGCTTGATATGTAGCCGTGTATACCTACTGTGTCTGAAAGTTTTTTCTTAAACAAAAGCAGGACTTAAACTAAACCTACCTCTGCCTGTACCTTTCTACAACATTGTAAGCGTGATGACTAATGTAATTAATGATAATATTATTTACCAAGTCATAATGATGTCCTTTTTATGAATAAACCAGCGCCCGTTAATGGAGGTGCTTGTAGAAACAAGAAAAAAGGTAAAATGAAGTACAATTTCAATTTCGCTTTGCAGAGGCAGAGCTAAAAGGTAAAAAAATATAATGAATTTGCCTTTTCTATGGTGAAGGTATGCGGAAAAACTGTCGTAAAACTAGGGGCAAAAACAGAAATAGCACAATTCACTCTTCTACTTTTGTAATATTAGGAATTTTGACATTTTTGTGTACTATTTAAGAAGGTATCTAGGTACTGGTCCTCAATATACCTCCAAAGACCTTACCTTATAAAAATTAAATGTTTTAATAATTTACTTTAATTAATGTTAATAACTATTATTATCTAAAAAAAAAATGTTTTCTTATTTATTTATTATTTTTACTTTTCGCCGGTCCGTAATTTGTAACATCATATTAACAATATGGAATTCAAATATAAAAGAAATTAATATGAACAATGAAGGTTTACAAATAAACTAATACTCTTTAGGCTGTCTCGAAAATCTAAATTAGGTAGCGGTAGGTACGATTCTGTGAAACTCGAAGTTATGACATTGATTGAAATTACGAAACCTCTGCAATTACTTCATGTTGGTTTTACAATGAAAACATAAAAATGTTGTATGAATAAATTCTGGCATTCTTTGCTTCCCAAGTTACTTATAAAAGAATTCCAGGTATCGTAATAATTGCCAAGAAAAAAAAAATACACAACATAATTTTAAAAGAAAAGTAATTTCTTGACAAAACAATTAACAAAACAACTAGGTACTCGTATCCATTAAAAAATTCTTATCTTACGTAAATGAAGTATTAATTGCTTTCCGAACGGTCCCTGACCAATTAAAACATACTTGTCCACTTCATTAGAAAGCATTTTAATAAACAAAGGGTAGACGTTTTAAAAGCATTGTCACTTTCTCATAGAGATGCTAATGAAGAAAGGTACTGTTCCCTGCTAATGAGCTCAAAGCGAGGGCTTAATTAGAACATGTTTATGAAAAACGGGTGTGTTGTTTCCTAGAGCGGTCGATATAAGACACAGGTCATGTAAAGCACAATGGGTTTTACAGTAACAACATGGTATGGTTTATTTAAAAATACTGGAACAAACAATATTCGAACATAACTTGAAATGAGTTCCACAATCGTATTTCCAAGTAATATTCTGGTCAAAGAATTCCATCATGTTTTCGCATTCAGTTTTAGAACTTCTTTTATCCCCATAAAGGAAGTAAAAGAAACAAGAAAAACAAATGAATCTTCAAATACAATTCGTAAAAAAAGTTCGCCTTTTGTGTGAACACACTAAACGCAAGTTTCACCTTCTCTGAACCGAAACGTGACGTTGTTATGGGAGCACAAACAAAACAGCGACAGTTGTCTGATTAATAACCGCGGAGAACAATACGGGACGCAATATCCGCCAGTGTGGACCGCGCCTTGCGTTTATAGCGGTTTAAGACCCGTGGTGTACGCCCGTGGTCGTCTTATGAACATCTGTGAAGAACGTACTTTTGCTTTCCATATCCCATGAGCCGGATACATTAACGCCATGTGTGAGACCTATTTCAGAGTTTGCGCATTCAGGAATCTGAAATATAGCGGGTTTAGATCTGAAAATGGGAGCCCAGAATTACCTCGGATTAAACGTTAACGTGTGTTCCAAATGTTCAAATTCCGTGAAGAGCTTCTGTTCCAGTTGAAACGTTTTCGTTTTATGTTGATCGAAGTCAAAATTAGGTACGTTACAAAAAGAGGCTAAAAGATATAGAAATATTTACGATGGACGATCTCGCCAGCTCTAAACCCTGTTTAACATATTTATGCCAACCCACCCGCGGTTTTTAAGTAACATCAGACGAAATATTAATAAAACATCTAACTTACAACTTACTCGAGATAGAAAGATAAGATAACCCACTAGATTACAACCCGACACGAAGGCAAAACACATCAACAGCTTATCAGCCCGTTAGCTGCAAATCAAGTGTCGGAAATGAGTTATACCAGTGCTCTGAACTGAGATCTGTGGCGCTAATTATGCAGTTACTGCATACAAACTAATGACGTAGGTAATTAGGTGTGGGTGCATGGTGTATACGGATAAGACGGTGAATGGGACAGTCCTGGGTCGAGGATTCAATTGAGGCATTGATTCTGGCATCTTGCATAAAGAGATATCATTGACAGACGTCTAGGTATATTTTTCATTTCATTGCCCTCATTAAGAATTTGAATGATGGATCTATGAGTTAATGGCAAAAAAACTTAGAAGTATTATATTCGAGTATAGTACCTATTAGCGTAAATAGTTAAGTAATTGTTTATAAAGTATAAAAAACTATTAGTCTTCTGCAAGAAACTTGCGTATTTTTAAATAAATAGATATTGAAATACACTTTCGTCTTTTAAATCGATAGCGGAGAATATTTATATTAAAATGCTAATAGTATGCTATTATATACTTCGAAGGCGTAAATAACATCGACATCAGGTGCTTCAACCCTTTCTAAGATCCTAACTACACGCGTCAGTAAATATCGAATACGATGTCTACGCGATCAATCGTCAACGCTTCCAATTTTTTAAGGAGTCCTTTTAGAAGAAGCTCTCTCTACCTGCAATTTGTACGTGTCCAACCCACCAGGAGCAGAATCAAGGAAACGTTCCCTCGCTTGCAAGAAACGTGGGAATACTTCTAGTTGAAAGCGTTTGAAAATCTTCACTGAAAAGGTACTTAGCTGTAGTAAATGCTACAACGTTTCAGGTATAAAATTGTTTGTAAGTAGGTTGGACGCTTGGACAGTTTACAGTTTAATCTTCCATGTAAGACGGGAGTTTTATCATTGAATAATTATAAAAGATGATTATTAATTTCAATGGCTTTTGTAAGTTTTCTGCTGGAGCTACATTCCGAAATCAAGGTTATTAAAGGATGTACTACAATTTTAAAAGCGATAATATTATTTATCTCACCATCTCGAGATTATCCTCAGCGTTGAACAAGCATCATCCGCTTAGTAATGCCAATCAAAACAAAACGTGACGAGCGCCTTACAAACACGATTAGCAAATCCGCGCTCAGGTCAAGGATTGCTATTAGAAAAATAAACAGCGATGGGTTGCCTACCTTGATGAGCAATCACTCACGGGCTCACAGCGTTAAAAATACGAATAAATCACATAATATTAATACAACGAAGCTGTTTTTAAGACACGTAATGAAAAAAATCTTTTATTGAAGAAAATCACAACACTCATGTATTATGTACCTACTTAGTTTTAAAAGCACAAGTAGGGTAATAAACAATTACAGGAGGTAAGTATTTCTGTTTTAAATGTACATAATGTGATTGCCTTTAAGATACCTTGCTAATGGATGCATGATGCACCGAATGCATGAGGCAAGCATGCAACAACACCTAAGCGATGTGCCGTAAAATGCGAGAGTGGGGAAGTACCTAGATACTCGTATACCTACCAGCATCCCGATTGCGTAACATATTTTACTTAGGAATCAAAAGGATTTTGAAAGAAATTCCTGATCCTTCATATGTTTGAAAAATTCGTATGCTCGACAACGTAATACCGCAATGAATTTTTTCGAATGATTTCATGAAAATTCACGTCACCAGTTGTTGCCACTTTGACAAGACTTCAAGAGCACTTCCATTTCGACAATGAATATAAAATATGAGATGACGTTCATCATTCGTTTCACTAATTCTTTCATCATTCAGTCACGACTAAAGAAAATATAGGAATTATGACACTTTTGAAAGGACCTGACGTCTCAGTGCTGCCACCTAGTAAACGTCAATTCCGAAAACCCCCACTATCAAAATGAAAGGCATTGCAATTGTTAGTGTGTTACCCCGCTAGTTTTCATGTATCATCAAAGAAGTTCATATTTAACCACCCGTAAGGACTATTCTTGCTTGCAGCGCTCGGCGGCTATAGAACCGGACCGGCAACAGATGTGGTCATCGTGTTCACGGGATTTTGTTTTCAAACTGGTTAAATATGAACTTCTTTTATGGTACATGAAAACTAGCGGGGTAATTGCGTAACACACTAACAATTGCAATGCCTTTCATTTTGACAGTGAGGGTTTTCGTAAATGACGTGCACGTGAACGTGGTACACTATTAGGAAGTAAAGCAACGTTTGTTTTAAAATGTCACGCTCATTTTCTACGTAGCGGAGTGTCAAAGCTGTGGGATTGGGTACCACAACGAATTGTTCCTCAAAGGTAAGCTACCTAGAAACCGACCTACCCATTGCTGCTGTAAGCAATAGGTACGTACCTAAATAACTACCGAGTATATAAGATCCTAATTAGCGAATGACCTACATGGAGTAATTAAATGTCTTGTTATTGCAGGAGAGACAGAAATTATCGTAGACCTACCTATATTTAAATATTTTTGCAAACCAGGGATGTTACGGAGGGAGCTTCGGTTCCGATTCGGAAAGGTCGGAACTTCCGATTAATTTTACACCTCCGATTCCGACTTCGGTTCCGATAATTTTGAATCGGAGATAAACCGAAGTTCGAAACGCAGCGATGCACGTGACTAGAGCGCGTACAAACAAGTTTTAACTCGTCGCCAGAGTAATGTTTGTTTATTTATACACGCTCGCGCTTGAAGTCTTAGTTTATTGTTTTGTTGTGGATGTTATCGCTAATATTTGACTGATTAAAGATACTGATTAAAGAGACTAATTAAAGAAACTGATTGAAGACACTGAATTATATTTCTATGGTTTCATTAAGCCTTCTCTTAACACATCTTTCTTCTACTTCCGCTTCCTACTCCAATTCCGATTCCGGTTCCGACTACGGTTCCGATTCAGATTAACCAAATTTAAAACCTCCGACTCCAGTTCCGGTAAAACGTCTTCGGTAACATGCCTGGGACCTACATCGAATTTCTATACTATGCTAGTGATATCATTTGCAATGCTACACATGGCTACAGGAATAGACAGTTAATAACTTTATTTAGCAGCAGCTGAGACCCTTAGTTTATGAACAATTTAATGAAATCGAATTCCAAATCAATTTTATTGAATTTCTTCATTAGCAAGCGCGGATGTGGGCACAGTGAGCCCACAACCCTATATAATTGAGTTCGATAGGCTGATGTTCACACACATCATATGCGAGCATATAACCTCACCAAAGGAGACCGGGCAAAAGCTGTCTATGGACAAGCAACATGGTTTTGATATTTAATGTATCGATCGTGAGTGACACCTAATCCAACGTGACCACAACCTTTTTAGAGGGTTGGATCCGCTCCTTTCATTAGGCATCTATGATTATACCGTAGTTCTTACCGGTGAGTATAATATGTTCCTTGAGCGGATGTCAACAATTACCGACCCTTTTTTTTTGGGTGGGAAATCATCAAATGACTCCTCCCGCTCTGGGCGGAGCGAGTGGGAGTGTCAGACTTTTACTGACTAAAACCCACCCGTGTTCCTTCCGTTGCCTGTGTGGCGGGGCCGCGATATCCCTTTCGGACAAACCCGCAACCCCAGCAGGCACTGGTCCCTACGGACCCCGTCAGTTGGTGCTGACATCCCTTTGAGGCGCGCGTGGAACACAACGCGGCGTCGACTCGGCCTGGTCCTTATCGGACGACAATTACCGACCCTTACGCTGGCTACCGACTATTAAACATAGAAAAGCAACAGCCGGAAGATGCTGTTTTTAATCTTCTTATCCATCCCTAGCCTAACACACAGGCATGTATAACAAAGCCTGTAATATACCCAGGCCTACAGCAATGTAGTGTATAAACACAAAACATTACATTACACACCTATGGGACGGGAAAAGCAAACAAAAACTATGTTAATTCCCGTAGAACTACGCGTAGTAATAACAATTCGTTTTGATTGTAACACCAATTGTTTACACAATGCCAAATTATTTAACAATTAACGTTAAGGTAAACGTTTGGTGTGTAAATAGAAATTGGATATAATATGTTTAACCTACTGAGTAATAATAAACATAGATTAACGCATTTCTCTTTCATTACTTACTGTTGTAAAAACAAAAATTGTTTTCATAAAAATTCACGCCACCTTTTGATAAATGATAAATGGATTCGATTCCGATGTCGGGCAAAGTGTATCCCGAAGCAAACTCGTCTTTATCATTCTAACCGAAAATTGAACTAAACGAGCCCGGAAACTGCACCACAACTAGTTTAGAATGATTAAATAAATGTGACCAAACATCAAGACTGAAACTTCCTATAAAGGTACAAACGGGTACATCTTCTACATGCCTCTTTGAAGAATAGAAGCACTTTTAGAATAAACTAGCTGACCCCGGCTTCGCACGGATAGCACTAAGTACTTATCCACGGCTACCCTACCCTACCCTACACATTACCAACCTACCTACATACCTACCTACCTATACCGACTTACCTACACCTACCTACCAACCCTACCTACCCTACCTACCCTACCTACCCTACCTACCCTACCTACCTAAACTACCTACCTATCTACCTACTTACCTATCCTACCTATCCTACCTATCCTACCTATCCTACCTATCCTACCTATCCTACCTGTCCTACCTCTATCCTACCTATCCTACATATCCTACCTATCCTATCAACATACCTACCTACTTACATACGAAGTTAGGGTAGGCAGGTAGCTACCTACCCTATCTCCACCTACTCTCATTGTCCTGAGAATAACAAACACAACAAAAAAAGAATTATCCAATTTCGTGCAGACATTCGCAAGTTATGGCGCATGGCATGACCAAGGGAAATAGGGATTCATGTATATAGATATATGTATAATAGACCTATAAAAGACCAGTATGCTTTGTAAGTCCCCCATAGCTAGCTCTTAAGAGCTAGTTTATTGTGTGTAGCTCCCCTATCATCAGTTACCTCAGCATGTACCTACCTACTGAACAATGAATACCGATAAGTATTCATTTGCCCCACTTGAGTTTCATATGGAGGTAAATGCACAAGTTAAAGCGTCTTTTGTTTTTGACTTCTGTAAGGAGAAAGATGGAATGCTCGTCTTTTGTTTTCATAGGAAATAGTAGAAGTAGGTAACAATTTTTTCTTCTATGTCTGATAGATCTGTAAATCATCATACACAACATACAAGCTAATACTGTTATATCTTCTATATAATAAAAAGAGAAACTGACTGACTGACTGACATATCAACGCACAGCCGAAACTACTAGGACTAGGAACGTGAAACTTTGCACACGGCTTCCTTATACATATTATAATGTTGTTGGGGTTTTTGGAAATTCAACCAACTGAGGTCTCCACCTCAGTTGGTCGAATTTCCAAAAACCCCTTCTTAGTGCAGAAGGGGTTTTTGAAAATTTTACCAACTGAGGTTTGAGTACTAGAAAAGTTAAAAATCGCAAATAAGTTTTCCCATACATTTCTTAGGAAATGAGACTCCAACATACTTTTCACGATGGATGGGACTAGCCGAGAGTAAACAAAAAAAAACTTCGAACGAATCACGTTATGATTTCATTTCCTTTGAGAACAAGATAGTTTGTAGCGTGTGATTTCCGACGTTCTGAGTTTCAGACTTTTATATGAAGTACAACTATTTAAAAAAATGGGAAAGAACTCATACGGCATAAAAAAATTCGTCCACATCGCTGTCAATAGGAAAAGTACCCAAACGGCTGGCATTGCCATTCTTTGGCCTAAAAATAGGTCAACCCTCTCACGTAAATAGTCGACCAACCGCTTAGTAACCATTTGAATGTGAGTTCAAATGTTTCTAGATACCAACTGACATCCGTTTGTCCGTACAGTGACCAGTATTTACCGTGATTTTCAGCTTATGCCACGGTGTTAGACCATGTACCGAATGTAGTATTAGTCATTGTGCTCATAATAAAACTAACAGGAAAAATTACTTGCTGGAAAACACCTCCCCATAGATTTCCACAGTGATTGTTTCGATTAGTCACGTACGTGAACGTACAGGTATCTATTTGAGCCAATTGCGCTTTGATGTGTACGAAACTTTAGGTACTAGGTATGAATGAATCACCTGTAACAGTAACTTACGCGGTTTAAACATAACAATGGCATGATTAAGAGCCCCAGATGTTTATCATCATTTACGCTTTGGTAATTACTTAATTGGTAGAGAACAACAATGTAAGCGACAAGAGCGCAACGGTTGAGGAGATAAGCTGGCAGTTGGAAGGTCGGGAGTTTGAGCCACGCCTGTTGCTATTATGGTATAAAGTACCTACTTAATATACCTAGGTATACCGCCTAGCTGACCCGACAGACGTTATCCTGTCCAAATTTCAATAATTCATACAAAACCCAATAGAAAAATGCACTTTCCTTTTTTCCCGAAATTTCCAATTTTCTGGACAACTAATCCAAATAAATTTTCATTCCCTCCTATCCTTATTCGCACAATATTATGGTGAAGACCATTAAAAAAAAAACTTATCTATCTGTCCAGTCGTACTCAAGTTTATTTTTATTTATTAGACTTCATTTATAAACTTTTTGCATGCATGACTTGGAATGTAGAACGCCATTTTGTTATTGGAAAAGAGCTTATCAAGTTGTGGGCAATTATCTTTATGAAAAGCAGACTACAGAAAATCAGTTCGATCAAGTGTGTTACGGAATTTCACCAGGCCCAACCAAATTCACCCGAGACCAATGAACTGAATGAAGTAAACATAAATATTATGTATCCTAAATTTAGCTGTTAAAAGTTTAAAGTAATCAATGCTACTACAACATACTTTGATTACCTTGATTATTATCGTGGGAAATACGTAAAGATAGTGAGAGAACGTAAATATGAACAGAATATAATTGTTCATAATTTACTGGCACAATTTGAGTGCATGACAATGACACACAAGGTTATGTGAATATTTCAAATAATTCATTAATTAACAAAACATTATTCTTAACTCGAAGATCGTGTAAGTGAGTACTTACTTTTTTATCTTCAACAATCTACATGCAGCAGTTTTAAAACGGATCAACATTTGTCAAAATATCAGCGCTTGCCGGGGTTGGTCTGTGGATGGGTGACCATCTCTGCATACCGAGACTCCTCCATGCCTCGGAAAGCACGTTAAGTCTTTGGTCCCGGCTGTCATGCGTGAATCTTTGACAGTCGTTCCGGGTCGTCAGAAGCCCGAAGGTCTGACAACCAGTTTTACCAAAGGGTATCGTATTACCCATTACTCCGTTGTGGAGGTCAGATAGGCAGTCGCTCCGTGTAAAATACTGGTATTCAGCTGCATCCGGTTAGACTGGAAGCCGACCCCCAACATAGTTTAGAAAAGAGCACTTGTCAAAAAAAGGAAGGTATAACATTTTATTAGTGTGTAATGCCAAGGTAGAACCTGCAACTCCTATTAAAAGACCGTTGGATCAGGAAGTTTTTACGGTTATACGTGGTTAAATTCAATCTGCAGACCCCGTAAAAGATGGCGGTACAAGCTCGGCAAAACAAACACCCTAGTCCACACTAACCCTGTACCCTAATTACATAATTCACGATCAATCAGAATCTGAATCGTTTTGAAATAGCAATTTCATCCACTGCTTCATAAGTTCGAAGCAAAAATCTGCCCAACAACGTAAATAACGCAATGAATGTTGTTGAACTGTCAAAATGGAACTGATTAGTCGTAATCGTTTACGAAAATATGTTACGTAATTGGATAGCCGGATTGAAAGAGCTGGATGTTAAGGGGAGACCTTAGCCCAGCAGTGGGATGATGCAGGCCAACAGTAACAGAAAAAAAACAGAAAAAGAAGAAAAATACGAAATAGAAGTGACAGAAAGTCCTTGCTTTCGGGTATTTGGCTAGCACCAAAATAAACACCCTTGTGAACAAAGACATTTAAATACATACCAATTTCCGAACAAATGACGAGGAGGAAAGTCAATACAATGCCCCTATAGTAGACAGAGTGCTGATATAAGCCTCCCCTTTGGCACTCTTGATCACGGTCTACTACCTAGCTGTCGAAATGGAAATTGCGTAATTTTTAAGTGTTTTTGCTAACGGAGGAAGGCATATCAAATTCCAAAGTTCCACGGTATAAGGTACTACACCACTCTTGGTAGTAGGTAAGTGATAGTACGCTAGCTATTTCGGTTACAACATCTACAGTTATTTATCGGATGAGAGATGGATGGCCTAGACATTTACCACGGCACACAGGCTCATCACTCATTGCTCAATATGTATGATCTTTTGCACTTGCTGTTATTTTAAAATGTCAAAGGTCAAGCAAGTGAATCGATTTTTTTGATGATGGTTCCGTAGCATTTAGTTAGGAAGTGACATTATTAAACAACAACAAAATTTTATGAAAGGGAATCATTGATCAAAGAATTTAAATTGAGCATTTTGGACGTTTGGCTAATTGAAAACATTTTAGCAAACCCTAGATCAACTATTGCAAAGAGGTTGTGTG
Organism: Agrochola macilenta; assembly: GCA_916701695.1. Taxonomy (NCBI): domain Eukaryota; kingdom Metazoa; phylum Arthropoda; class Insecta; order Lepidoptera; family Noctuidae; genus Agrochola; species Agrochola macilenta. Next base: position 17,694,240 of record OU753562.1, read on the forward strand.
GCCTGGTGAAAATTATGCCAAGTCACTGAATTATTAAATTTCTGTTACAGTTTATAATTATAGTTACTTTAATTAAAGTTAAATAGTTGATAAGGTACGATGGGGTTGGCACATCCGTATGGATAAAAACCCCTTTCGTTAATAAAGAAAAAAAAAGAAAAATTGCCCAACCTAACCGTCCCCATCAGTGACGCTACGGATGGGGGCATCTTTTAACGACGTCGCTGCCAGATTGGCAAGTTTTCATATCATTTAGGTAAAGGACCTAATCAAAAGACGGCTTGTGGCGATTAATCCCATATAATAGATGTTTGATATTTACTTACTTTCTAATAAGCAATAACGAAGAATAAGCGTTTCTCATTATTAGCGAGATTTTCATACGAAGGCCGTGTAATCCGATTATAATTTGCATTTGGAACAAGGCAGAAACTCAAATTTCCAAGATGTCATTGAAATTACTGAAAACCTGAAACGGTTATGTACGCATTATTAATTAGCTGTTGACTGAAATTTGTATAAAGCAGCAGGTTTTTGTATGAAGCAGCCGGTTTTTGTATGAAGCAGCAGGTTTTTGTAAGAAGCACCAGGTTTGGTCCCGTAATAAAAGTTGTTGATTATGATCTCAGACCAAATAAAAAACGAAGACATAGCACTGTCAACAATGACGTGAGGCCGGTTTTCTAAACATGTGTGCACTTAGTGAGGTGTAGTTTGATTGTAGTGTCATTGTAAATGGCTGTAAATGTGCATGTGAACGCGTATGCACAGAGTGGAGGTGTAGTTTTGACATCACTGAACTGTTTGCAGCGCTCTGTCTTGGTTTTTTATTTGGTCTGAGATAATGATCAGTAAGGTTTGCTACCAATAATTACTACTGCTTTCAATTAGGAAAACCTTGTATAAAGGTAGGCGTATTTTTATAAAATGGGCCCCTAAAATATAGAAGCTCAAATTAACATTTTCATCATGTTATTAATAAACTCACGAGAGAATCGTGGCTGTATGTTTAAATCATCAAATCGGCCAGTGATTGTACAAACGGCTATTCATATAAAGTTATAATTTCCAGTATAAGCTGTCCTCTCATTGTACGGAAATCCTATACAATGCGAGATCAGCTTATACTGGAGATGTATAGCTTATAGTGGATATATAGCCGTGTACTACGTAACATAATACGGTACAATCGAATAACAATATAACGATTACCGATAGTCGATATAGCTATAGACGATTCTCGATTTATTCGCGATGACTAATTGTAAATAACGATGCGTGGGCGGAATAACAATGAGTTATTAAGGCCGAAGTTATTTTATAAAACACGTGAGGTTAATTAGGCGTCTTTTTTCGAAGAATAATATTAATTACAATAGATATTTAATCTTCCAGTAATTATTATATAGTAATCTGCGTTCGCAATTCATTTGCCAAACGTAAAACAAACACGAGTTTTAGGAAAAACAACTGTAATTCCTACACATAAGGTTCAGTTTGCGCAACAATTTCATATTTTTTATGGCTTATTCAACAGTACTAGTCGGTCTAAAATCACCTTTATTTACACTTTTATAAAGTTGATGTTTTTCTAAGTGGAAAATTCGTGTTTGTTTACATGTCAGGAAAATAAATTGCGAACGCAGATTAGGTAGAGGTATCTAACTACCTACCTTACTTTGATTTTCATATTCACATTACGTTTGTAATTTGCGCTGACACAGATAATACCATAGACGATTAAAATCCTCGGAGATGAAACACAAATTACGGTAAACACGAACCAAAACAACCTGTAACTAAATCCGACATGAAATAAGATGTATTACGCGCTTACACGGCACTTGTAACTTGTTCCAAAAACCATTAACTGTTAAACCACCTGTTTAACAATGGTTAAAATAATGTATCAAACGTTAACATTATTTCACAGCTATTCGAAGTAGACTCAAGCATATGTGGGTAACAAAAAGTTTGTATAGTTAAACCATAAACTTAACTTAGGGCGAGTTTCTCCAATGAAACTGAACGCGATCTAGCACATCTAAAGTTTAGATGTGCTAATCGCAATGTCATCACTGACACCTCTTGAACGCGGTTTAAATTCTACACCGCGTTCAAGAGCTGTCAGTATCAACATTCAACAACAATGAAGACACTGACAGCTCTTGAACGTGGTTATATGATATTTCGCGCATTCAGTTTCATTGATGAAATTGGGAAGTTCGCCCTTAGTAACTAACAAATCTACATAGGTATTTTAATCTGATTTATTCACTCACTAGTTTCAATAGTTTGATTTCACTACACAGTTTAATTATTTATTTCATAAGTTTCAGTAACCCGAATAACACAAAACTCATTTAGCACTATAATTAAAATAATTATTAAAATATTCCCTAACACATTAAGCATCTGTTACGAGTATGATATGAACGAACGCTCATAATAGCTGAAATCTGACACTTGAACCGTTATTATGTGTAGTGAGTATCTTTAGAATACACCCTTTATTCATCACTTGATAGCGGAGAACAGGCGGTCAGTATTAAGCCAAGCGCACATTACAGCCGCAACAGGCCGCAGCGCAACGCATTTTCGTATAAAAAACTGCAGTGCGGCCCGCCTGTAGTTTTGTTTTTTTTTTATTCCCGAGTAGGCCAGCTTCTTGCCTGGTGGAAAGCGGTGGATGAAGTCTATGATAAAACGAGCAAGCCCAAAAAATGCCTGTTCGTTTTACGTGGAAGACGCTAGCAGAGAGTTGCACACTTTGGCCATGTGCATAATTAAATAAATATAATTAAAAAAAATGGAAATTCGTCTACTTTTACAACGTCTGTAAATACTTGAGCACCACATGGTGTATGATGTATCACATAATTAATTTACCTGTAATTGCTTAATTTTTAACTCATTTTACCTAATGTAGTATAATAATTTAATTGTAGGGTAAAATATTTTAAAAGAGTAACGGTGTAGTTTCTTGCCCATTCTTCCCCATACGAATCTACCTTTTGGAAGGGTAACTAGAATCTATTATATACTTTTTTGTAAATTTTGACGTTAAATGTGACGTTAAAATAAATTATTTAACTTTGACTTTGAAATGTGGAGGAGAAGCGCTGATTCATAGTAGTGAACGTTGGTTCAAAGAAAATATGGGAAAGTAATGAAGCAGGATTTTTGCAATGCGTTGGCGTTGCGAAGCGGCCCGCCCTAATTTGCGAGCGCCTTTACTTGTCAGTTAAGCTTTTAATAACAACGCTGTTATGAATGTGTTCAAAAGTACATGAATAAAAAAACATGTTTTTATATTCATGGTATCGTGAAAGTTGATGAGCAATGACGAGTAAAATGGGAAATTGCCTTTATCATCACGCTTGGTAGACACCGTGACACAGATATATGTGAGGCTGCTTCTGCCTTTCCTCTTGAAATGATAAACGATAAATATGATTTATGTAATTTAACAAACACTTTGACTTGTACAAGTACACCTCTGCCTAGCCCTTCGAGGATTTCAGGCGTGATATTATGTTATGTTTTGTTTTGTTTTACAAGTAAAAATAATAATAATAATAGATAGGTCGCTGTTTCCTGTCCGACTACTCTGAGAAGAAAAACCGAAACAAAGTCAGAGGTTTTTTTTTAAATCCAGACATTATCTTGGTCAGATCAAACTACTACTACTACAAGGATTATGCAGATTAGTGTCTGAGATGTTCTTCTGAGTAAAGAACCACACAGATTTGAGTGGTCCTGTCCAGTCGGTGCACGCATTTGTTTTAATTTTCTTTGTCACTTTGAACGTCACCCAATAGGTAAAAATAAAAAATATATAAAAAATTGCATTTATTTTTACGGTGTTCAGCTTATTTAACATGGTAGTATAGCGATAGGCGGCAGGTTATACTTCGCCGGGAACCAACAGCCCTTTGCATTAATCAAAAAAAAATATATTTGTTATCTCAATTTCCACGCTCAACAAATAACCGATGGCATCGTGTGGATAGCCGTTATTTTTTACCCCGATCAGTGGAATGGATCCCTGGGGTGGAGTGCAATTAAACAATCGTTTCGAGTTTCACATAGATGGCGCAGTCTACTCATAAACGTGGTGGAGTAGGTAACGTTAGCGCGCGAGTGACGGGTTAATGGACACTCTTCATGTAGTGGAGGGTTGAGTGGTATTCAGTAGCAAAGCTCAAAAGCTTAAAGGAGTTTGATAAACATTTGGGAACTAATTATGGGCATCGAGGTTTCGTGTGCTTTGAACGTCAGTCGACTAGAAACGAGATACCGTTTTGTGACAGAATAATGTCATGTCACAAAATTGTTGAAATACCTTTGTGGAAACATTTGTCGGACATAAAATGTAGCATAATGTGGCAGCTAATTACTCATTGCCATACGCACATTAATTAAATGTGTGAGATCATTAATTCAGGCACTCATATGCATACCTTCATTGAACATATCTATCAATACGCTTTGTAAAGTAAGCCTCGTCTAACCAAAATTGAACAATGTTCTACTTCGTTTCTTTCCCACCACAACTTAAGGCGCTGTACTTAGTCAAAATAGGCTTCACAAAACAGTTTTTTAGCCAAATCTATACATTTTAGACCAGTAAAAAAAATATATGTTAATCTTGATCATATTTATGAGGGGACCATTGTGTTCAAAACACGTTTTCGGTAAATTTTCTCGATTGAAAAAAATCATAAAATAACCATTAAAATTGAAATCGTAGCAATTGTAACTGTATTATTTATAAACAAATCTTAATAAAATTAATAACAGTGATGTAATATATAATAATAAAGGGAACTGTTGTTTTTATTTATCGATTGAAATAAGTATTTGTAAGGATTAATGTATTTAAGATAAATAACTCGAACGACGCGAACGAAACGTCGCGCCATCGCGGCGTCTTTTCGCTTCTCTTTCATTTCTACACGGAACGACAGTGACCGCTGAGGCGCGCTGCTTGATGGACCTATGTCAGTTTGTTCCGGTCGCAGCTCAGAAAATAATCATTTGTTGATGAAAGCTGTTTATTATATTTTATTTTGTGATTAGTTTTTCTAAGTTGTATTTGTTGGTGTAAATTTTTGTTCGGTTTCGGTAGTCATAAGTTGTTTAAATAAACAATTAGTTTTTTCAAGTTGTTCTGTAAGTTAGTGTAAATTTTTGTTCGATTTCGGTTTTAGTCATAAGTTGTGTAAATAAACAATCAGTGTATAAAAAAAAATGGCCAACAAGAAAAATAAACGAAGGGCAATAAAGAGATCCTATTCGACGAAACAAAAACACATGATGGAAGTTGTAAAGTAAGTAACCTACCTTTTTGTGCACACCTTATTGTTGATATATAGATGCGTAATTTCGACGTGTATATTCATAGCTCGATTGGTCTAACGGCCTCGCGCCTCTGCTTCAGTGGCTAATGTCCCGGCTTCGATCCCACCGTTATTCGTATAAATTTTGTTGATTTTCGTCATTGAAATAAATGTTTTATAAATCATTATTTTACTTTATGCCGTTTTTCTTGTTCGAAAATATTTTTCAGTAATTATTACTTTGGTTGATTTTCGTTATTGTAACAATTATAATGCAATTTAATTTTTTTTTCTTTATAGTAAAAAGAAACGGTTGGCAAACAATCCGTCGGCAGATGAACCATCGGAGAAAACTTTTCATGAGTAAGCTTATACATGGTGTTACAGAATATTGTAGCAAAGTAATGCGAAAGGAGGTCATTGAACTCATCTTTATGAAAAACTTTTCAAAAAGAAAAAGGTCATTCACCCGCGACAAAAAGACCATAGTTTGTTGATTGGCGCTACAGTAAAAGTTGTCTATAATGATGACTGCATTGACCCCTTTTCGTATTTCTACACTCTTATGTAAGACCACAAGGCCTAAAGTTGATAATTCTCAAATTATGTATACAAATACATAATTTGTAAATTATCAACTTTAGTACATAACACAACGGGCTAAGCGCGGACCACTTCTCAAAATAACTAAGAGGGCTTAGGCGCAAACTGACAAATTCTCAAAATGGCTACAATATAAAGTGAATAAATTGAAATTGGCATAAGTCTCAAAATGGTAAATTCTAAAAATGCCTAATTCTCAAAATACCAAATTTTCTAAATGCCAATTGCAAATTACTCAAAGTGCACATTGTTGAAATACCATATTTTCAAAAAAAAAATGACATGTTATAAAAATAATCATGTTGTTTAAATTTTAGATTACAAAAGGATTCTGAGCACGAAAAACCTGGGACATCACTTTCAATTGCAACAGTTGTAACTCCAGAAGCCAATCCAAATTCAAATTATGATGAGTAAGTATCATCAGATGGGTGAAGGTCGTCACACAATGGGAGCCGACGGATAGCCGATGACAATGCGATTCCAATGAGGTGACATGACGAACTTCGCGACTTCCAGCGCAATTGTTATGAATCACTGTCAACAACTGTTCACCCTTCTAATTACCATGATTTGGAATTATTTTGTTTCCTTTTGTTTATAATAAAATAAAAAATTACGTGTTTTTTATTACAGAGAAATCACGGACGATGTGCCATTCGTTGAACTGTCGACCGAATCTCAAGAAAGAAATATATACCCACCAGTTTGTGGTCGAAGAATCGTTGACATAATGCATTTTATCCAGCAGCTGCAAACTATATCCGGCCATAGTTCTTTGTTCAATTGCAATTTCTCACAAATGTCACTCATAGGAGAAAAAAGGATCGGCTTGATCTCCAAATTCAAGTTTAGATGCAATATGTGTAAAGACGACTTTATTGTCACAAGTGAAGATTTATCAAGTACACAAAATGTCAACGCTAACGTGGGTGCCGTTACAGGAATTACATCTGCTGGTATCGGTTTTTCGCAATTTGAAGAAATAACAGCATGTATGGACGTACCCATATTTACGAAAACAACTTATGCTCAAGTTCAAAACATAGTTTATGAAAAATGGGAGTCAACATCTGTCGAATCCATGGCAGCAGCAGCTATGCGTGAGCGTGATGCAGCGGTAGCTGAAGGAACATTGAGCAAAGATGGCATACCTCTAATAGACGTATATGCCGACGCCTGTTGGTCATCGCGATCCTACGGCAATAATTATAAGGCATTGTCCGGCGCTGCAGCAATCGTAGGTCGCAGATATGGTGAAGTGTTGTTTTTAGGCATTAAAAACAAATACTGCCTTGTATGTGCTCGTGCAGAGAAAAAACAAACTGCTGCACCAGAACACGTTTGCTTCAAAAACTACACTGGATCATCTAGCGGAATGGAGTCCGAAATAATTTGCCAAGGATTCGAAACATCTGTATTAATGTACAATGTTATTTATGGCAGGTTAATTGCTGACGGTGACTCAGCCACCTATGCAAAAATCTTGGCGCGTAATCCTTACCAGAATCATACCGTTCAAAAAGTTGAATGCCGAAACCATGTGCTGCGTAATATGTGCAATAAGTTGAGGGCTGTAGCCAAAGACACAAAATATGCCTTGGTGCACAGAAAAATGCTGACTGAATTAAAAATCCTGAGTATCCGAAAGGTCGTTATTGCATCAATAAAAGAGTACAAGCTAGAAAAAGACAAAACGGAAGCAGTGGCATGTTTTAGGAACGAAATACAAAATTCTATTCTACATGCTTTCAGTAATCATGAAAATTGTAAGAATGACTGTTGTGACTGTTCCAAAGAAAAAACACAACAGAGTAATATGGAAATAAAAAACACTACATTTTGGTTCAGGATACAGACAATACTCCAGTCATTACTTTCAAAATCAAGAAGCATGCTTGAAGACGTGGATACCAATACAGTAGAGCGCTTCAACAGTGTGATTGCAAAGGTTGTGGGGGGAAAGAGAATTAATTTCTCTCTTCGTCGGGGTTACCGCGCGCGTTGTAATGCTGCAGTCGTTTCTTTTAATAACCCCCACCCGAGGCATCTACTTCATAAAAAAATTTTAGGGAAAAGTCCTAAAAGCATCCTGAAGAAGTTTGAAGAACGAAGACTGATAAAAAGAAAATTAAACAAAGCAAAACCTCATAAAAAAAATCGGATGCTAAAGAAAGACAGTGCTGTTCAACATGATTATGGGGAACAGAGTAATACTCCAGATTTGACACCGGATGAGTTAAATGCCGCTAAAGAATCATTTCTTCAAAATCTAAAGCAACTAACTTCGGACAAAGAAAAAATACTTGTTTCTACTATAAATCAGAGAGATAGCGATGACTGGGTAGAACTAAGAAAAAATATGCTAACAGCGTCAAATTTCGGATTAGTAGTGAAAAGAAGAGAAAATACCAGCAAAGCCAAGTTAGTGGAAAATATTTTATATAAATGTAATCTCAGTAATATAGCGGCAATCGCACATGGCATCGAAAATGAACATCTCGCTTTACAGCAACTTGCCATCCAAGAAAATGTCGCCATTGAGCCGTGCGGGTTGTTCGTGGACCACGAATTTCCCTTTATTGGAGCAACGCCCGATGGTTTGATAGGCCAAGACACAGTAGTGGAAGTGAAATGTCCTTTAGTGGCATTCAAAAAGGGTCTAGAAGAATGTATAAAGGAAAACAAGATACAGATATGGAAATACAATAAAAAAAGTGAACTGATTGAAGTGAACAAAAATAGTAATTGGTACCATCAGATTCAAGGGCAGCTCCATGTAACACGTAGAGAAAAGTATTTGTTTGCCGTGTGGAGTGGTGAAAACAAGCCACTAAAAACAGAAATTATAAAAAAAGATGACGATTTTTGGGAAAAAAAGATGAAGGAAAAGCTGGTGTCGTTTTTCATAGACTGGCTTTTGCCTGAAATAGTCGATTCTCGGCGAGCTCGGGGGATGCCACTGCGAGAAAAAGAATCGTCATTAGTAGTCACATCAAGTGACGACAACAAAGAAAACGTCTCTTGTTGTAGTAGGAGACTAAATTTTGAAGAATTGTGACTTGAGTAATTTTTCTTTCTACAATTTATATCTTTACATTTTGCTCCGTGTGTGTAAATAAGTCAAAAATTATAAATTAAAATAATTAGCTTATTTAAAGTTTATGTATGCTTCCTGTTCGTTCACCTGTCTATCTATCTATCCCGTCCGTATGTCAACCCTTTCATTCGTCTCTCCACGCGTCCGTCGGTCCACACGTTGTATTCTTATACACCGTAATTCGCGAAAGTACAAAATCGCGAAAAAAAACTGCTGTTTTATACAAAAAGGTTATTCACTCGGGAAAAAATGTATGAAATAGCTCTTTTTTTTTGCGATTTTAGGGCTGTTGCCATAGTTAAACTTGTTCATAATGAAGAGTACAATGACCTCCTTTGGAATTACTTACACTCTTTTGTAACACACAGTATATCATTTTTTTTCAGAATATGTCATCAAGCTTGGTGGGCGTTAATATTTAATTTTTATTATGTTACTCTTGATTCTGAAGAAAAATATATCTATAAAAATGATTGTTTTTTATTAAAATAACAATTACCTATTGAAAAAAACAAGAAAACAAAAATATGCATATATTTTAAAAATAACAATACGAAAATATGTTGGTACATAATATTTAAAAATTAAGGAAAAAATATTGGGTCTATTGAGACTCGATCCTGGGGATAATCGCGGAAGCGCGGTGCTAATCCGGACAGCGACGCACAGAACCAACCGTGCATTTTACTAGGATAGCGAAATTACGCTTTTAAATGTAATAGAAATCGCGCATCCACGAATTTCGCGCGGTGCACCCCGCAGTAGGCGGGACTATTCGTGTCCCACTTCATCTGCTTCACCCCCTCAAATACATAAAAGTCGTCTATTCACCGCGCCTTAACTAGAAAATCCTTTACCAAACTAGTTAAGAATAGCTTCCCGACACGATACCCATCGACACATTAACTCCACAAAAAATCAAGCAACATTTTCACAAAAAAGAAAATGATTAAAAGGCACCAATTCGGTATCACCACAATCAATCTTGGTATCGTGTTTCGCCTTCATTTTTCAACGCGGACATTCCGAAGCACTCAATACGGCGTACCTTCGCCCACGTATGTACTGCCAAACAATGATGGGATCGGCCTCATCCTGCCAATACGCTATGAAATCACCATAAGGCCCATTGAACGTCGACAGTACAACCAAGGACGACCTTTATCTACCTTTAAGATGGTTTGTGTTGAATTATTGGCCGATTTGGGTCATACATAGGTTTGGCCGATTTGTTTGTCATAATTCAAAGTTTTAGGTGTGTTTGTTTGTTGGTTGAGGTCGTGATATATGTATATTGACTATTGATAGAATTTATATGTAGTTTGATATTAAGAAACAGTTTCGGTTTTCATGTTTAGAGTTTTTATCAGTTATATCCAGGGACTGAATTACCCAAAAATTAAGGTACCTTTAAATTTCGGTATGACGTCATACTGTTAAATAAGGGTTACCTAAATATTTCGATACCGTTATTTTTTTCAGTACTTACCGGAATTTTGAGGTTAGAAATGCATACCGGTATATTTCGATAGAAGTACTAAAATGCACAAGTTTGACCCCCCCGCGCACCCACGCCGCGCCGTCTTGTTTTTCGGTACCGAAATCGTGTAAAGGTTAAATAACGGTTTAAAAAGGTATCGGTATAGCTCAACCCTTATTTTAAAAACCGGTACCGGTATATTTTTGAGTATTTTTTTTTTTTTTTTTTTTCTTAACCTTTAACCGTAACCGCTTTCAGTCCCTGGTTATATCGTCATTTGTCTCACCTAAATTGTTACAGGATCGTTTTGTTTGAGTTGTCTTCAGTGTCTATTGTGTTTTTGATCAATGCATCATTCTCATTATAATTATAATTACGAGTATATACTTTGGGACTACCTCTTGATTCTTTTTTCCTTGAGGCAATTGCTGGCTCGCTACGTTACCAATAGCTACTTTATCGATCTTATATTTAACTTAAAAACTGCTTCTGTTTTAGAACCTCAAGGCAGGTTATACAGGTATTAAGGCACGATAACTTATTGACTATAATATTTAACTACAAGTAAAAATATTTCCGCTCTAATTCTTTCATGAAACAAGCCGCTCGTTCATGTAATTTGTAAATAACTTTCCTTTATTATATAAAATTCCTTTTCGTTAAAAGTTAAAACCTCTCAATTACCCACACATAAAGTTTTAAAACACATGATTAAATATTTAAATTCAAATACAACTCCGACTCAAAAAAGACTGCGAGATCAAATAGGGGTTGAATTTGCAAACCGCCCGCATAAGAGATTATTTCACGTGGCTTACATTGAATCCTTTGATACGTTCATACCTATATAATCGTCCTGCTGGATTCATCGAGCTTTGAAGTGGTCCCTTACATACAACGAGACATTCAATAGTAAAGCATCAATTATGAACACGATTATCGTATATTAACATCGCTAATGTACTCGAGAACCGACGAACAGAGAAGCTTTTATTCATAAGCAGTTGGGGGCGAAATGAAAGCAAGCGCTTGAAATAAAGGTCGACCACACAATACTTGCGCGTGTGTGCGTCCAACGATTCGCTATGAATAATACAACTGTCAACGTATGTTTTTTGCGAGCCGTTCGGGTGAGTTTAAGGATTTATTGTGTTCGAACAATTAAAGGATTAACTCAAAGGGAGTTGCTTTTTGTTGTGCGCTATATCTTGCGTAATCGTTATGTTTGGAGTGTTTGACAATAAGCTAGTTGTGCGGAAGTGATGCGCTTAAAAAACGGTTTTATTAAGATAAAATTGAAGTGCCATTCATGATACCAATAGAAATGAAAGAAGATCTTTAACAAACACTGGCATCAGCTTTGAAAAAAAAGATATCTATGTGACTACAAGATGACGTCTCCTATTCAATAAAAATCGCGTTGAATCACCGAACATCCGCGCCCATCTAAAAAAATCTACACGTACCTTAAAAAATCTCTACCTGCGAAATCGCAGCGACATTTCACCCATATGAAAGACCTTTGCACCTCTTTCATAAGTATCGATATATCAACGCATAGCAACGCGTCTCAGACGAGAATAATAAAATGTACAGTCACGAACACCGAATTATCGTGACGCCGTGTGTGAGACATTGCCTCTGCAATTAAGTAGAAACATGTGTGGTCTGCCCTATAATTTGTGGATCCGAAGAGATTTCATTCGCTGAGAAACAACGCGCTTTTCGCAACGTAATGGATTTAATGAATTTGAATAAAAAATGATTTCATAGTGTTCGGAGGTTTTTTTTTTTTTTTTGCGGACTCTTTGGCCTAGTTCATTCGGATTAATTTGATCGATACTGGATTATTGGTTGAGTTAATGTCTATAGCAGGTACCTATTATGTTTATTATCGAATCACGGTGCAAACCTTTTTATTTAATCCCAAAAAGCTTTCCTCGTCTGTGATTTTTTTTATTTGTATCATGTGTTCATCCATTACTGTTAGGTAACAACGGAACTGTCAGGGGAAAATATTCCCAATAACCTCTCTGTGCGGAGAGCGATACCCGCGAAAGTAAAGTGAAGTCGTCAAAAAATATAATATCGCAAAAGATACGTCAACGAAACAAAACCTTCCTACCTACGAGCTACGCCTCTAAAGACATCGAGATCGTGACGAGATAATAATATTTTATAGCTGTCAAACGGCTATGAAAGAAACCAACGCCGGCTACTTAACATTCGCAGCACGGTGTGTGACTCGGTTCAGGGAATCAGGCCACAATCGCAACACCATACCTTTATATCCTCTTGCTTACTTGCAACCCGACACTTTTGTGCCGAGTAGCAATCCTTGTACAGCTCGGTTTGACAGTTGATGAATCAACTTGGTTATAGGTCTTCATTTTGAATTATAACGGCTATATTATGACATGGAATTTACGGATTTGAATTGAAAGGAACATGATCCTCAATTCTGTCTATATGATTGCGAAGATTTTGTTAGAAGTTAATTAGAAAATTATGGATCTCGTACATTTTCTAAAACAAAATACCTGGCTCACAAAATCAGACTCGACAAACGAATAAAAATTACAATGCTAAGGAAACTAAGTGCTCAGTGAAAACTCGTAAAGCATTCTCAGCATACCTAAACTCTTTTGTACAACACAGAAATGTTGAAATCCAAAGAAAATCACAATAAAAGCTACCTTCATAAAAAGGCACACGAGTGCCTTATCAAAATCGTGAAGCTTTTAACTTTAAGTGCGGGTAATGACGACGAAATGCTCAAATGACTGGGATTTGAGCGTGGATCGACTGTGTGCTCAATTTATCAATTAATTTTACAATTTAACGGTTTGCCACAAGAACTTGTTACATTTAGTGGCAATAAGTAGTGTTTTAAGAATTATAGAAGATTTTGAACGATGACAGTTACAGTTCATAGACCAAAATATGAGTATCCAACTTACCCAGAAACAGCTCACTACGTAAGGTGGACACTTATCTTTGTCTACTAAAGTTACTACACAAAAAGTCACCTAGTACCCTGTTCAAGTTCCAGCAACTGAAGAAAGGAATCCCCGAGGAACTAAATAACTTCTTAATTAAATATAACACTAAGTCTGAATCATGGATCAACTTCTGGCCGGCTTAATTCAGTTAATCTAGTACGAGTATATTTGATTTATTAACGGGTACCCATATCAAGGATACCCTTGTTGAACACCGTGTATACTCGATGAAATGTCTACAGAGGGATTTAAAATTAACATATACAAAGAGATAGGATTTACTTCTCTTAAGGGCTTTAAGAAAATATAAAAATATGTGCCATCGAAGAAAAGGACTATTCTTGCTTGCAGCGCTCGGCGACTATAGAACCGGGGCCGGTAACAGCAGGCCTACTCCCTAAGCGAAATTCGTAGTTTCAGCCGTTACGGGCGCTTTGTTCTCCGTCTCACTTACAGACATACCGTAAGTGAGAAAGAGACCTGTCGATCCATTCTGTAAAATTCTCACCGTGAAGAGTGAGGTGAAGTGAGCTGTCAATAGTGTCAATCCCTAGCATTAGGTGTAATGACAGCTCACATCAAGCTCACTTCACCTAGGTTTTCACGGTGAGATGTTTACAGAATAGCACGGCTGGTGTGGTCTTCGTGTTCACGGGATTTTGTTTTGAAACTGGTTAGATTTGAACTTCTTTGATAGTACATATGTCAAAAGAATATGACAAAGGCCTAACCGGAGTTGGTAATTTTCAGTGATCAGTGATATCAGTGATAACAGCAGTCATAACCTAGTGGTGTGACCGTCGCACTGCTAAGTCATAGGTCTCGAGTTAGAACCCAATGTACGCACCTCTGACTTTTCGAATTCATGTGCATATTATATAATTATCCCTAAGATTTACTTAAAAAACGGTGAAGGAAATTATCGTGAGGAAACCGGCCTGAGATATTTCTCAACTGCATGTGACGCCAAGTCAGTGGCCCATGGGCCGTATTAAAACTCTGACACCAGCGGCTCCGCTCTCTTTCTGACTTACAAAGCAAAGCGCCCGTAACGACGGCCGAAACTACGGATTTCGCTTAGGGAGTAGGCCCCTGGTTAGTCACTAACCACACGAAAAAGAAAGAAAGGAGTGATCAGCGATGGATAAGCGCACTAGATGCTACGATGAGGTTTAGCTACATTGCAACCTATTGAAATCAGCTCAGTAGTTTCGTACAAAAATGTAGCAAACAGACAAATAGTAACACACTTATCGGGAAATAGACATATCCATACTCTTTTGAAACAATACTGATGTTACTAATAAAAAGGTTTTTTATAGATGACACTTTCTTGTGTAAAAATACGATAAATAACGATACAATACACGATACACGATACGAATAATACACAATACAATATACGATTTTACTGTGTGTACATAAATAATAAAATAAATAAATAAATAAATAAATAAAATCAAAATTAAATTTATTTTAGATTTTTACAATAGTTTCCTCTTTTATTAAAATGTATTTATTCTTAAACTTCTCTTCGTAGATGTAACTGTTTGAACACAATTTTTTTGTTAGATTTATAATAATAATAATAATATATTTTGGAATTTGTCTATTGTCAAGAGCCTAAACTCTAAACGTCAACGAATTATTACGTTGCTAAATTGAAGAGTACAACTATGACGTAGCATGACAATTGAAGTGACAGGTATTACGTTTAGCCGGTTACTTGACAGCTGTCACATCACGTGGTATTCTTTGTTTACCTTTATTTAACTACCTAAACCTATGGACTATAGGCTAAGATTTTTAGTTAATAAATGATCAATTACTTACTTAAATGTTCCGCAGTTACGCCATTTATTGTCCTTTTTTTTTATTGCGTCTAGTGTTTTGGCAATAAGTCATAAGTAGGTGCTACAGTGTGAATAATTGAGCCAAACTTCGCTTACCAATCTGTCTGTTAAACTTGTCTAAGATATCGTTAACTTATCCACACACACCCACAAATATTCAGTGTACGTACGGAATAAGCAGAGTTGCATAGAGAGGTATCAATTCCCGGCGGCAATGCGATAGTACACCGCATAGGAGCGAGCAGAGCTGGATGCACTACGAACGGCCAATATGAATTATGTTGTTTGACTGTTTCGGCGTACAGGTGACTGCATCGAGCAATCCACGGCAGAAAGGTAATCAGTGAGCTTACGCCTCTTCTGCATAGCTATATCTACGAAGGGTTAGTTAGTTTCAATCCTTTGTCTACGTGATGATCGAGAATGCTCTCTATGTTCTCACCCAAGATCTCTAAATAGTATTTACCTATTAATTAATTAGTTATTCAAGAGTGTGTTGTAGGTACATAAATTATAGTCTTTATTTATTTACAAAGTTATTCAATAAATGTAATCGCATCTACGATATTCCTAATGAGTTATTCAGCTCTGATTGCAATACTGAAAACGTGCCTGCAATATGTATAAAAGTGTATTGCAAAAATGTTTTCTCAATTTAATTAACACTTTTATACTGAAAACTCTAATCTATTTCGCACTTCTAATTCGCTCCGTGTATGTGCAACTTTCCTAGAGACACAGCAGTACCGACTTAGATTTTAATCCTAGACCACCATCAAAAACCAGCAAGCTAATTAAAGTTTCGCTAGAATTCAATTTCAATGCGACTCCTTTGAAATACAGGAACTTTTAAAATACAGCAACTTTGTAATTTGTCGGTAGCACTAACTTGGAATTACGTTTCATAAAAATATGTCGCGGAGTCGAAACGAATTTTGAAGTTAATAACACCATGTATGTAATTAAGAATGGCGAACGTTCATACGTAGTTCTCAGTATAAAGTAATGCCCGTTTTCTAAGAAAACTCTATTAACATTTTATTATCACACTTCGTTTATTACGTGCGCATACGTCACGCTATTTTAACAGGGGGCAGGCAGTTGCATGCATCTAATAACATGGAAAGGTTAATTTTGTTGTCATTTCCAAAATACCAGCGCTGTGAACCAAATAAGTGTACGGTGCCGTTGGGAATTCTGCTTACCACGTTTGAAATGGAGGGATGAATAAAAAATATGTGCCGCAGGCATAGATATAAGAAAGAAGGCCGCAGGTGATCCCTGAAGGTGGAATTGGTGGTGTGAAGTAACTGCTTCAAATTATAGGAATGTGACCTACATAAAAGGCTTGATATTGTCTAATCATGACGATTTAAATTACAGTGAGGATAGCACCGTTTGAATACTTAAGGCGACGATAACCGACTTTTAATGATTTTATGCTGAAGATCACGTCTAAACGAGTAGTGTTAATTATTAGAAAAAAAAATATGTTAAATTAGAGCATTTTCTTAATAACTTAATATATGAATATTTTAGATTATGTTTTTAATACATAGTGAAATTAATTAGTAAAGTTATATCAGACGCGGTTAAAAAACAGAGAATCACGCAAAATCTATCAAGCGTATTTTTCTGAAACCTTCACTATTTTAAAGATAATTTAATCATTGATCTTTAGGTATACGTGTTTTTTAAAATACCTTTTCTTATGTATAATAAATTAATAATGCGTCTATTTTAGGACAGCGCTCCTGCCTGGGCGAGTCATACGCTGCATGAGCTCAGTAAAGAACACGCAAGCTAACCACTCAAGGTCACTGTCATATATCTGCGTCTTAACATGTTGGTAGAGAGCTTTGATGCTGCTCTCTCATTTGACTAGAACCCTAATTAATTACTAATTATAAAACAAACAGCAGGTATGTTGGGGTATCTCTATTTAGCAACGTCATTTATAGCGTGGTTCAGCTTTCATATGATTCACTAGCTTTTGCCCGCGACTTCATCCGCGTAATCAAAAATGGTTATATTAGGATTTTGGTTAATTGGTTTTTTACGTTAACTATTTTGTTAAAACATATAATAAAATAAATAAGAAAATAAAATAAAAATTTATAGTACGAAGACATTCCAATTTTAAAGAGTATTTACATTGCACCAAGCTTTTATGTGAGTTCAACCTTTGTTGCATAAAATCGGATTGAGTTTTCAAACATGTGTCAAACTAAAATGTAATTTAAATCAAAGTCAAAGAAAAACAATTTATTTCAATTAGGCACTTATGAACGTCAATTTTACAAAAAATAGAATTGATTCTAGTCGCCCCTTCCAAAAGGTAGTTTTCGTATGGAGAAGAATGGGCAAGAAACTCCACCGTTACTCTTTTAAAATGTTTTTACAACATTTTGTATACATTAATTATAATCAAAAGCACTAAGGAGTATTGATATCAACTTCGAAGCAAATCACCCCCAAAATAACTTTCTACCCCTTTTTAATCCCGTTAGAGGATTAATTTCAATAAAATACAAAACACGTATTCCATAAAATTAATCGTTAATCCGTTAAAGGATGTTTATGCAAAATTTGAAGTAGATTGAACCAAGGAATCACGTTGTCTCATACAAACTTTGCCCCCCTTTTTCACCCCCTTTGGAGTTGAATTTCAGAAAATCCTTTCATCGGATGCTTACGTCATACAAAGAATACGAAACTGAACTGGAATTTTCTCATAATGCACTCGTTATCGCGTTCTACCATATTGAATAACAATTTTGCTGCATAAACTTTTATTTTTTTATTCCTATGTTTTAATTTTGTTCTATTGATAATTTTGATTTTAATTCTTGACATTTTTTTAAATTCTAATTACGATTATGATTTTGTTTGTAACTTAATGTTTTGTTCATTGTTTCATTTCAATTTTTCTATCCGTATAAAATCTTTTTAAAACGTGTATTTATAAGCTATTTTTTATGTAAGTGCTGCGTACGCCTGTAAGTGACTAATTCACCATAAATCAATGCTTATGTTATTTTTATTATGTTAATGTTCTAGTGAATAGGTCGTTGGTATCATATAAATAAATAAATAAACACACCCTCCAAGTTTCAGGTCTCTACGATCAGCGGTTTAGGCTGTGCGTTGATCCGTCAGTCAGTCAGTCATTCAGGACAAAGCATTTTATATGCATAGATATTGCACTCAACATTCGTTGATGACGGTTTTAATATTGCTAACCAAATAAGGGAAGCTTTTTCCTCATCACTAATTCGAGCTATTACATGTAATGTAGGTAGGTACAAACGCCATTTGACCAGGGGGGTTGGCAGAAACTACACGGTCTATCAGCAGAAAAAACGTCACGTGATACAACACTCTTACCCCCGCGCCACGGTTTTAAAAATGTGGACAAGTTCAATTCTAATTTGACTAGCTTCTGCTCGCGACTTCGTCCTGAAATTTCTTGTTTTAACACACAGGATGGCAGGGGCGTCGACGCGAAAACTTTTACCATGGATTCAGTATATGATTCTGAACACCCCTGCGTTGAAATTTATGGTCGGTTATTTTTTTTTACTGCTGATTCATACAACAATGTAACTACGCGGTCAAAATGTTCCATACATTTCTGTTCCATTTTTTCACAGCAGGTATTTTTTATAACCGTCGAAAAAAATCAGCTGTTTCATAGAAAAGTGCAATACCTACGCGGTCAAAATGTATGGCACAGCTGATTATTTTTTTAATAACCGACGAAAAATTTCCACGTGCCCCTGCGTTGAAATTTCAGCGCACCCCTGTGTTGAAAAAAGAGTGCTATGCAATTTAGGTGCAGGTCCCTGATCAACACAAATGCCACAGCCAAAAATAACAGAAACCAAATCATAAAAGTTGAAACGAGATCTGACATTAGAATAAATTTAATACCGAACCTTTCTGAACCTGTGCGATACTTTCGCATTCTCCACAGGATCGCCTAGCAAGCTGACCTTTTTGTAGGACTTCAACTTAAAGTTCACTGCTAAAACTATTATAGTAAATACTAGTATGTAGATAGAAATACCCCCTATTACGTGGGACTTAAATATAACTGGCGAAATCTGGGTGTACTAAAGCTACATCTAAAGACAAGAAAGAAAAAAAGAAAATAAATTTATTTGACTTAGTTAAGGCACACAATATCAAAACAAAACAACAATACATCAATAAATAAAAAAATAAAAATTAATAATAATTAATTAATACATCTCTGCCTAACTCTTCTGGGAAACAGACGTGATGTTGCTATACAGGGTCAAATTAAATTAGTTAGCTAAACTACGCACACGTGATAATAATAGTACTTATCGTTATCTAAAAATGAAAAAACAAAAAAAATTAATCTGATATTTTTTTGGGGTCGACGACCGTTGGTAAAGTAGTGTTATTTTATCGTGTTTAGATATCTATACCCATCGCGTCTGCGGAGTTTCGCTGACTAATTTAATTGGACCCTGTATTTGTGATGTGTAAATAGTAATAAAGCAGATAAAGCGCTTTGTTCTAAATAAAACTTTTTTGGAAGGCGGTTGTTTATTTTTTTTGTAACAAAGTTTTTATTTTTCACTTTTTTGTTGTGGTACTTACCCGACACAAATTTGAATACCACTACCTGCTATGTAAATAACAGTGACAGGAAGTTATTACAACATCGTCCACCTAAACTAAGTGGAAAAGATACACGGTATTATTGAAGCTTACTTAAAAAGTACCCAAACAAAGTTAATAAAATTTATATGGGACTCGAGAGCATACCCTCACAAACAAAAAAAGAATTTTGCAAATCCGTCTACATAATGACGGAGTTATGCCTGAACATACATTAAAAGAAAAACATCCGAATTAAGAAACTCCTCCTTTTGTAGAAGTCGGTTAAAAACATTATCGTTGTGAAATAGTGGACTAGAGCTGTGCAATCGATCCAGAAGCCTTTCTCTACAGCGAACTAGTTTAATACCGTTTGGAGTTAAAACTCCCCGGGTTCGTATAGAGCTCTATTTATCTTTGCGCTAGTCCCTCAGTACGCAGTATGGACAGAGGTTTAAGCGGTTTCGCCAAAGTGAAACGAGGGACAGACCACATATTTCGGAAAAAAACATGAATAGAATAACTGTTAAGAGACAGACAAGACGAAAATATCATGCTGGGTTGTTATAATTAGTACTAACGTAAAATTTATGTACCAACATAAAATCTAAACCAATGAAAATCATAAACTAAGCAGATATTCTCTACCTAACCTAGCTAAACTTTTAATACCAAAACTATCTCAAATGTTGAAAATTCGCTTGGAATAGAAGTGAGTTTAAAATTTATACCGTTATACTGCAGGATTTCCAATCCATCCAGCATTAAAATACTAGGAAAATAGTTTGAGGTTGATAATATAGTGTTAATGATATATGATTTTATTGTTACTAGTGGTACCCGGAGGTCGAAATTCGACCATAATTCATTTAAATGTCATGATTCCAAGGTAGCCATCTTGTTTCAAACGCATGGTAGTGTGTGTAATGTTTTTTTTATTAATTTAGTTTATTTCTTATGTATATTATATAAAAATATTAGCTTTTTACACTCCTTCTCCGTATAAACTTTAACTGTGCCAAATTTCATACTCCTCCGTCCGCATAATTTTCATAAAAAGGGGTAAAAAGTTTTTGCTTCACATATTAATATAATAATAATAATAAGTAGGTTTGTACAAGAGCTTGTGGCTCTAAGTAATAACAGCCGCACGGGTCGATCAGATTAAGCATACTTGCCGCAGCTGTTACGTGGATGGGTGACCATCTTTACATACCGAGACTCCTCCGTGCCTCGGAAAGCACGTTAAGCCGTCGCTCCCGGCTGTCATTAGTGGATCTTTGACAGTCGTTACGGGTCGTGAGAAGCCCGAAAGTCTGACAACCAGTCTTACCAAGGGGTATCGTATTACCCAGTAACTGGGTTGTGGAGGTCCGATAGGCAGTCGCTCCATGTAAAATACTGGTATTCAGCTGCAACCGGTTAGACTGGAAGCCGACCCCAACATAGTTGGGAGAAGGCTAGGTAGATGAAGTAGTGGTTGTACAAACACTTTTACACGTCAACAATAAATTATGGTTTAAAACTAGATGATGAGTTCAGTGTTTGCTATCTGACTAGTCTAGTCTGAGAAGAAAGTCCGAAACAAACTCAGAGATGACAGTCCTTTTTAAAGTCCAGACATAATCTTGGTCATAGTTTTCGTTTTGCATTTGAGGTTTACAATCCGGAAAGATAAACAGTTGTATTGAAAGAGAAGAATCTATAGCGATTTATCGAAATAAAACCTCTTATCACCAACAAATCATATAAAATGTATCCCCTTTAATCCTAAGAAGCTCAACACTAAGGCGTATTCGGGCGCAGTGTTAAAAGTGCTAAACTAATTCGAAACTTGGTAAATATATCAATAAGTTGCGACAACAAGTTAAATGGGAAAACTTGGGAACTAACCGCTCCGCTGTTAGCAGTACGTGACAAGTGAAACTGTGAAAGTAAATGTATGAAATCAGTTTTAACTGCTCCCTTTGATACAGCTAATTAATTTATGGATTACGTTGTGAATACAAACGATAAGGGGTTTATAAGTTAAACAAATGAGTGCGTAGGTACGAGTATACCTTTTTGTGTGGCAAGGGTGTTCTTTGTGTAACAGGTACCATCAAAGAAATTCATATCTAACCAGTTTCAAAACATAATCCCGTGAACATGATGACCACATCTGTTACCGTCCCGGTGCTATAGTCGCGGAGCGCTGCAAGCAAGAATAGTCATTACGGTGGTTAGATATGAACTTCTTACACGGAGGCGATCAGCGGCGGCGATCTCTCGAGTCCGGCCCTGGTTCAGGCCATGGTTTGGAGCGAGAGTGCATGGGAGGCCGTCACTTCCTTCTGCGAAGCTGTAATGCTCGCGAAGGAGGAGGCGGAACGCGTGAGGGAGAGGCAAGTCGCCGCAGGAGACGCCCCGGGCGTCGGGAGTCGCAAACTCGCAAGTCGACTTCCAGCCACCGTAGGCGCGGTCTTGCGGACAGTGAGCGATGGGTAGCTCGCCGTCCGATAAGGACCAGGCCCGGGTCGACGGCGCGTTGTGTTCCACGAGCGCCTCAAAGCGAGGCCAATGCCTACCAGGGTTGCGAGTTTGTCCGAAAGGGGTGTCGCGGCCCCACACAGGCAATGGAAAGAACACGGGTGGGTTTTAGTCAGTAAAAGTCTGAGACGCACGCCCTCCCGCTTCACCCATAGCGGGAGAAGTTATTTGATAATTTCAAACCCACAAAAAAAAAAAAAAATGAACTTCTTTGATAGTACATATAGCCCTCATGACATGAAGATTTGTCCATTCAATCGCAAGCAGTTTTGTATTTGATGGAGCGGGACTACTTTCTGACCCTCTGCGTTCCAATTGATTTGATCAATCTCTGATAATATCATGGGGTATTAGTGAACCTTGAACAATCTTCTTAAATCTTTTCCATCCCTAAAATACAATAGAGATTTTCTCTTTGAGTTTTGTATTGAAATATCCCCCTGTAATATTTCCACTGCAATGCTTAAGCTTTTTTGTATGCAGTTCTGTATTTCTATTAACCTTTTCAAGTTTTAATTTACCTTTAAGTCCACGGATAATAATTTACGTCTCCACATACACGCGACTGTTGTTTATAACAACAGCTTTTTAATCAAGATTATTATGTTTATTGTAAAACATATTTTCGCCCGCGTGCCCGTGGGAAAACCTACACAACATGTCCTGTATTTCACCGCAATGCACTTAAGCGTATAACTGAGTACCTACCGCGTCGCGGGCTTTATAATGTTGCCTGAAATAACGACTTGCAATATCAGGTTTTAATTTAAAATAGTAAAAACATGAAATATGTGTGGAGGTAGCTGTATGTACATTGTAGTGACCCAGTTCCCTTTGCTGTCTCTCAGCAGACAGATACTAAAGCCTGTGTGTTCTTTCCTTAGCGAAGGAGTTTTAAGAAATACTCGTAAGTATGGAATATAGCGGTAAACCTACAGGTTATATGGAAGATAAATACAGGATATTCCCTTCGTGTGCGTTCAAGTAACGATGTGCATGTATCACACACACCTGAGTCTGCGTAATGGTTAAATATTTGAACCGATTCCCGTAAATTGTGGCCAAATAGTTGACAAAAAATACTAGAGGCCGTCACAAACGCCTGAATCTACACAGCGTGCGCGTAAAAATCGAACATATTGGACTGAACGAATTGTTATTTGGTCTACAAATGACATAACAAAATAATCCGCATTCAGAGCTTTACCCGGCCCGACTTCGCACGGGTAGCACTAAACCCCTACCGTACCTACCCACCCTACGTACCCAAATTTTCCCAAAAAAAAAAATCTGCTAAATCGGCCCAGCAGTTCTCAAGTTTTAGCGAGACAAACGAACAGCAATTGATTTTTATATATATATATGAGCAAGGGTTGCATTTAAATCTTCCTGTAGGTACCCTTGATGAAGTTTATATCTATACACCGTAAGGACTATTTCTGCTTGCAGCGCTCAGCCGCTATAGAACCGCGGCGGTGACAGATGTGGTCATCCTGTTCACGGGATTTTGTTTTCAAACTGCTTAGATTTGAAGTTCTTCGATAGTACATTAATTATGCGAGGGTGGCTCTACTGTGCAAAAATACCAAAGCTGTGCTCAATATGAGGAAAACTTAAAACCACTACTCTTCATTCCAGTCAAATATAGCCCGTTTTGGGCTCCAACGTTTCCATTAGTCAAAATTTTTGACTTTACCTTTCACAGAATTTGAAAGTCATGCTCAAAAACCTCTACCAAGGAGACCCCGCGTCACATTCAAACTTTATTCCAAATTGGCATTGACAAACGCAGACCCATCTCAAATCCAATCAAGCAAAGCGATCTATATCTGTGACTTGCATTCCCTTATCGATACATCTCTATTATCGATACATCCTTGTACCTATGGATATACTGCCTGTTTCTCAGGAGGATGCAAAAAGATGGATGAGTCAGCTCACCAATGGATGAGTTCTTATACTTCATATCAGATATAGATGACTAATGGCCCTGTAATAATTATGGGATCGTGGTGACTGTGCAATAATGGGCTATTGTCCCTCTAATTGACGTGACGGATGCCGTCCCTAAAAGATTAAGATAAACGAAAGGGCTTTGTCACAGCTTATTGGCAAAACTATTGACATGACAAAATATGTCGGCCTGTTCACCATGTGTTTGTGTATAAAAAGTCTTTTATGCATATATGGAGCCTTTTGTTCAGTTTTGGACAATACAAATTCTTTGTAAAGCGGTGGTATTGGCTCTGGTATTTTGTGAGCGTTTAAAATTAATTATTTCTTACCCGTGCAACATAAAATTAACTTAAGGCGACGATAACCGACTTTTAATGATTTTATAGAACGAGTACTGTTATTAATTTGAAAAAAATATATGTTTAATTACAGTATTTCCTAATAACTTTATATACGTATATTTTAGATTATGTTTATATTACATAGTGAAATCAGAATATCATAGTGGGTAATTTTGAGATAACCTGTTCAAACAAGTATATTTATAATTTACTATAACTTACTAACTATTTACACTAGGTACTAAATACAATAACTAACTACACAAATAGATACAAATTAATAGTGAAATTAATTTGTAAAGTTGTATCTACCGCGGATAAAAAACTGAGAATCACGCAAATCTATCAAGCGTATTTTTCTGAAATCTTCACCATATTAAAGATAATTTAATTATTGATCTTTTAGTATACGTGTTTTATTAAATTACTTTTTAGTTTATGTATAATAAATTAATAATGCTAATTTGGGACAGCGCTCCTTGATGGGCGAGTCCTATTACTGGCTGGACCTACGACGCGTTGCGTGAGCACAGTAAAGAACACACAAGCTAACTACTCAAGGTCACTGGCGTATATCTGCGTCTTTAAATGTTGAGGTGGACTGCATAATTCAGGTGAACTTGTTTACCATAAGAATACAATAAAACGGCTAGATATAAAAAGTAATTCTAAAATGCTTACCTAATATATATGTTGAAAAAAATACCTAATAAGTTTTTGCCGTTTTAATCCCTACTTAGAATCAAAAATATCCTACCTAAAACCATCAGATTTTCGTTTATAAACTCTTTCCCGAAATCCTGAACCAATGTATAACTTACGAGCCCAAAACTCATAACAGCGTCCATAATCCGCTACCAGCATCCCTTCTCACGAAAAACTAATAAAGTCATAACTACAACCGAAATACGGTCTAATCCGTCCGAAAACAAAGTTAAACAGGACAAACAAAACTTGTGTTTTAACTTAACCATACGCCGATATATGTTGTGTAACAATATGACCCATAGAGTAACAAAAAAAGAGTGTCAAACAAAAATGTAATCACTATAAAAATGCGAGCCGTGTCAAAAGGTAAAAAGTGGTGTTTTTAGCAGCGTCAGTGGCGGATACGGACGTGTGGGGCCCGAAATGTCAGCCGCATGCTGGTGAAAACGCTTTTTGGTTTGACGTGAGGCATAAACGGATGCGGACATAATTATATAGAAAAACCTATGACCACTGCAGTGGACGGCAACAAAATTTACAATTTTGCAGCAATCCAAAATCAAAATATTTTATTTCACATAGACCTACATGACACTTATGAATCGTCAGAAGCTAAGTAATGGTTCCCATGAGTCGTTTCCTATCGAGAAAAGCCGGCAAGAAACACCACGGTTCCTCTTTTAAAAATAATTGGCTTTTACAATATTTTCAAATAACCATGAATATTCAAAAAAATACAAATGCGAACACAAAATGTATGCTAGTAATTTAGCCTTAGCTTAGGTAGATATAATTCTTCTCGTGATGTTGCACTTTGAAAACAAAAAGTAAAACAAAATAGATGTTAAAACTTATTGCATAAACCTCAGCAGTAATAACTTGAGGTCAATGTTTTTGCACGTGAAGATCATAAAAACTATCGGCAAAACATTTCATGGTTATGTGGTAATCGTCAATAAATTATTTATTATTAGCGTGGTAGGTAAGTACTTTTGAGTAAGTTATTATAGCGACCATAATCATCACTAGTCTGTTCGTGGCATTAAAAGGGGAAGCGCATTTTTTTGCGATTTGCAGGTCTGTGTCAGGATGGCAGGCATTTGTTACTGATGCGAATCATGTATGTTGATCAATACATTATGATTTGCGTCAGTATCTAATGTGTATTTACATAATTATAATCATTAAAAACATCAATACAACACCTTCAAATTTCCTCACGTTTTTTGCAATTTGCAGTTCAGTATCAGGTTGTATGTTGATCTAAATATGATTGTAAGTTGAACAAATGTGTATTTATAGAATTATAATCATAGAAATCATCAATACAAGTCTCTAAGCTCATAATACGCTATTGAATGACTATTTCATGAAATCATGACATTTGAGCCCAATTCTAACTTAAGGAATTGTATTGCTTGCTGGTTCTAACGATTATAATTCTGTAAAGCCATGTTTGTACCACCACCTACAACCGCAATTGCTATCTGCAAATTACAAAAAACATAAGAACGCCTGGCAGGTTTAGACTTATTTACAACAAACAAATAAAACTAATTTCTCGAAAGTCGGCAACAATTTTAAATCTAGGTATATTAATTGAGAATTATATGGTCACAACCTACTCGTCTGCTTCTTTATTGATGTTATTGGAACTTCATACATCACTAATTATTAATTCTTTAATTTTAAACAATTCGATTTTTTTATTTTTTATTTATTCCCTCCAGAACATGAACTGCCAATCACACTGTTTTCTTCTTTAATTTTATGGCATCCTAAAAAAAATTTACCGTAATTGGTGCTATCGATGGCAAACAGTTAATACTGCATCAAACATTGTGGACTATTTACAATTTCTAAGGAAGAATAATGAAAAAGAGTAGTAGGTACACAAAAAATAAAAGGATGCGACGTGTGTTTAGGTACTCCATACTTCAAATACAGACGAAGCTTACCGAAGCAAATAATTAAAAACGTACTCCGTTTTCGTGGCAGTGACTGAGAGCACCAAATATGTGGATAAATATGAAAATCTTAATTATTCCATGTTAATATAAGCTGTTCTGATATGATCATAATATATTCACTGACTGAATATTTTGCTCAAGCAGCACGATTTCATGGTGTATAAAATGTAGTGATAGAATGAACACAGAAATAAGAAATGCGTTTTTTTTTAATTGATATATTAATAAATTACTAATTATTAAAAAATAAAAAAATCCATTATCATTTTTTTATTATTCTTTTAGAGAGTTAGTAAATAGCTTAGCATTTGTATTTAAAAAATTATGGGTAGGTTCGAAGTCAGTACCCATAAATTGAAATCTTCTGATTTATCTTAGACAGACGTTCAAAAAAATCCTTCCTTGTTGCACCGGTACACACCTTGAAAATCTCATTAATCTATGGTGATTAGTCACAGTAACAGTCACAAAATATTTTTAAATATTTCAAATGTAAAACGACAGAGATTTCAATAACGTTTAAAACCGCTGTCTTCTCTCCTTTGCACCAGCTCACATAGGCTTGGAACAATGCTCTGTGCGGCGTGACCGCGAGGCGTGACTCCACGTACACGTACCTACACTACACTCACACCGTGTTTGCTGTGCTATATGCCATAATGACGTCACATAACCAATCCCGCTATTTTTGGACCGGCGACAAACATTCCGCCAAGCCAATAACCCGTATGCAGGTGCGAAATCCCGAGCAAATAATGTAAAATTAACCTCTAAGCTGCATTTTAGGCTTATAAAGCTACAAGCGAAAGCTATAATCTGCTATAATTTGTATAAAGTTGTGGGGGTTATGACAAAAGAAAGTCACGACATGGTTACTACATTAAGGTAATGCATTAAATAGGCTCGCAGGGCCTATAATTTTATAAGTTTCGCATAATACATAATATGAGGAAATTTGCGGTGGGCGTGACGCAAATGTAGGAAAAAGTTCGTGATCTATTAACGTGAAACATCGTTTCCATCCCGCTCCTGTAATTGCTATGTATTTTGGCAATAATATTCTATGTTTCTACCATAACTTACTTCGCAAATATATTATACTAGCTTTTGCCCGCGGCTTCGCCCGCGTGGATGTCGAAAAATATCCGACGGGAACGTACTACCTGGATTAAAAAATAACCTATAGGTTAATCCAGGTTATAAACTATCTTGGGCACGCCACAATTGCGGCGATAAGTCCCCTCTTTGAGGAGTGGTTAGAGAGGCGCCACGGCGTCCTCACCAGACACGGTTGTTTCGGGAGGTTCCTGTTCAGGATAAAGTGGGAGGAAACGCCCGGGTGTTACCATTGTGTGGATCGCCCGGAGGATACGGTGGAGCATACGGTGGAGGTCTGCCCGGCTTGGATGGGGCACCGCCGTGTCCTCACGGAGGCGATCGGCAGCGGCGATCTCTCGCGTCCGGCCTTGGTTCAGGCCATGGTCCGGAGCGCGAGTGCATGGGAAGCCGTCACTTCCTTCTGCGAAGCAGTAATGCTCGCGAAGGAGGAGGCGGAGCGCGCGAGGGAAATGCAAGATGCGCGCCCTCGCGCCCCTAGTCGCCGCAGGAGACGCCCCGGGCGTCGGGAGTCGCGAGCCGACTTCCGGCCACCGTAGGCGCGGGCTTGAGGACGGTGGGCAATGGGTAGCTCGCCGTCCGATTAGGACCAGGCCCGGGTCGACGGCGCGTTGTGTTCCACGCGCGCCTCAAAGAGATGTCAGCACCAACTGACGGGGTCCGTAAGGGCCAATGCCTGCCAGGGTTGCGAGTTTGTCCGAAAGGGATATCGCGGCCCCGGCACACAGGCAGCGGAAAGAACACGGGTGGGTTTTAGTCAGTAAAAGTCTGACACTCCCTCTCGCTCCGCCCAGAGCGGGAGGAGTCATTTGATGATTTCCCACCCAAAAAAAAAAGGTTATAAACTATCTGTGTGCTAAATATCATCCAAATCCGTTCATCCGTTTTTGTGCAAACCGGAACAAACAAACAGACCAAAATTCTAAAAACTATGTTTTCGGCATCAGACTCGAATATTCAATGTAAGGTTTGACTTCGTTACTATTTTATTTTACTTCGTCTGCGTAGAGTATAAATTCTTTTTTTCTAGATAATTATGAATTATTATAACAATAACAATATAGAGCTTTGTTCATGGCTAATAATGTCCTCCACTATGTGTGATATTTGAGGAATACTGTCAAGAAATACCTACTGTAAAGGACCGGTATCTACCTAAATCCTTCACAGTATTTCTCTATATACAATGTTTTTCACTAATTCAGAAGTGGTTACTAAAACAACCAGGCTAGTTGGAGAGCTAACACATGAGTAAGCCACATAAAACTGACCGACGGAGAAACAGTCAGCCACGGTATCCCTTTCAGACTTTCCCCCGACCCCGGCAGGCATCGGTCCTAGCGGACCCCTGTCGTTGTGCTGACATCTCTTTGAGGCGCGCGTGGAACACAACGCGCCCTCGACCCGGGCCTGGTCCTTATCGGACGGCGAGCTTCCCATTGCTCACCGTCGTCAAGCCCGCGCCTACGGTGGCTGGGAATCGGCCTGCTAGCCACTCCTCAAAGAGGGGACTTATCGCCTCAATTGTGGCGTGCCCAGCAATAAGTTACGACAATCACACTCTCCATGACGCCGGACCCTTGTGGGTTGAAATTAAAAAAGACAACGATTTACGTTGTATAGTTTCCAACCATAAGCCGAAGTATTTGTGATTTTAACTTAAAAAATAAAGAACTTTAATTAAAAACAAAACTTCATCCCCCTTTTCACCCCCTTAAGGGTTGAAATTCTAACAACACCGTTGCGTTAGCTTCCAACCATAAGCCTAGATAGTAAACTTTGTGATTTTTCTTAGAAAATTAAGGACTTTTCAACTTCATCCCCCTATTTAACCCTTTGGGGTAGAATTATCAAAAACGCTGAGACACGTATAAATTAATTTTCAATCGTCAGCCTAAACACAAAATTTGAAGATCCTAACTTCAAAACTGACGGACTTTCATACAAACTTCCACCCCCTATTTTACCCCTTTAGGGGTGAAATTCCCAGCAATCCTTTCTTAGTGGATACTTACTCTTCACAAAGAACACACTCTCCAAATTTTATGTCTCTAGGTCCAGCGGTTTGGGCTGTGTGTTGATATATCACCCAGTCAGTCAGTCAGTCAGTCAGTTTACCATTTTATATATATAGATAAATAATGCTATTCGCTATTAACATATTGATATTTTATTGATATCTATACATATTAATAAAGTCGCTTTTCGTGTTTGTCTGTATGTCCGCGT
This sequence comes from Agrochola macilenta, assembly GCA_916701695.1. Lineage (NCBI taxonomy): Eukaryota > Metazoa > Arthropoda > Insecta > Lepidoptera > Noctuidae > Agrochola > Agrochola macilenta. The sequence continues at coordinate 17,725,101 of OU753562.1, forward strand.
TGTTCTTCTAAAACACGCAACAGATTTTGATGAGGTTTTCAGCATCGTTTAGAGAACTTATTCCGGAAGGTTTATGTGTAGAATACGTTAATATTAAAGTTACATAAAAGTAAGAAATCTCGATGTTTTGTCAAGTCGTAAAAACCGTGCGAAGGAGGAGCGGATCGCTAGTTGCTTATAAACTATTTACATATTAGTTAACAACACACATATTATTTGCATTCTATAATAAAACATCCCTATTCTAAAGTCCATTTACCTCATAATAAATTATATACCTAGTAATCCTACGTATACCTCGATAAACAGAATTAAACCCCTTCAAGTACCCTTTAATTTAAAGCAAAACGTTTCAACTGGCCCCTCAAAGGGGACCTGATTAAAAATCCATCAAACGATTTCTTTGAAAACACGATTGATACGTCCGAAGCCCGTTTATCTCCGTAATTTACTATTCAATCGGTATTACAGTGCGACATGTATCTATAATTCTCACAGTATTAGATTTCTGGTAGGGGTATAAATATGACAAGCTATAGCAGTAAATACCATAAATACGCTACCCTTAACAAATAATACAATAAACCCTAGATTTTTCCAAGCAGTTTCAGAGGTTTTATTTTTCATGAGAAGTTATGACAAGAACTTGCGGGAGTTGTTATTAAAATTCTATCTTTCGTTTTTTTTTTACATTACCTTTAGTATAAAAAGGTTTGTATTCTATGCCTGCATTCGTAATAGTAACCCAAGAATGATGCTGATGGTTTTAATGGTAATTTAAATAAAAACCGGCCGAGAGCATTTCGCCACGCACAATGAAAGGTTCCGTAGTTGGAAAGAATTCATCCCAAGGACAAACTTAACATTGTAGTTAAAAACATGTTCTCTCATACATTTTAACTGCAAATATTTCTTTGTAGGCACATCATTGGGCACTTCTTATAGGTTTTCCTGTAATTTATAAGTATAGAACTATTATCTGTACTTTTTTCAAAGTTTTAGGCTCAGTAGTTACGGAGATAAGGGGGGGAATTATAATTTTTTGTCTATTTTCATAAATATCTTTAAATGTATTTATTTAAAAAATTAATGATATCCTCAAAACAAACCCTTTTATTTGATATGTCACACGGTACAGTAGCAAAACAATTATTTTAATTTATCAATATGACCCCAAAAAATGAATATAGGGGTATATTCAAAATTCATTTATTTTCGTTCAAATTCCGTGCTTGGGTTACAGAAATTGATATGTGTACCAAATTTCAACTTATCCATTAGATTCGGAGAAAATTGGCTGTGACAGACGGACAGACAGACACACACATGATCCTATGTGTTCCATTTTTTCTTTTTGAGGTACGGAACCCTAAAAAGACACATTCGCGATTAACTTCCGGTTTCTGAAACGAAAATCAACAGACAAAATTAGCTGACAAATTATCAAGCTCGCGTAAACCGCTGTGATTGGTTGAATGAATTACCAATAGCCAACCGCATCACTTGACTTGCGTTTAATTTTTTATAATTTTCGGTTCAGAAATTAGGAATTAATCTCGTATTGCAATCGTGCGTAGTTTTCTAAAACTACCAACAACTCCATCAGCGCTCTATTCTCATTCATACTCTGGTGACGTGGTGCTGCCCGGGGGCCAGCAGGCTATCTGCCAACTCTGCCAGCGTTCCCAGGGAGCATGAATCACGAGTGCCGACTCGTGAGGGGCCTGCTAATGACTATACATCGAGCCTTTGTCTCCTCCGTATTGTACCGATAGAAATAACCAGTCTATGACTGAGGATACGTGTCAAATGTCAGCGGTATAGAGATGAGAATACTTCGTCGTTGTAGGGAAATAATGAGAAAGGAAATTGAAAAAACCAAAAAATCCGACTGCAACTAAAAAGTTCAAAACAAGTTCACTTTCCAAGCAGTCTGATGAAGATGGGTTTTTTTTGTTGTATTATTTTATAATCTAGTTTTAAATAATACATTTAATTTTATGGTTATAATATAGATAGATAGATTGATAAAACATTTATTCAGTGCATACAAATGACACACAAAAGCACAATTAAAAGATAACAAATTACATGAATATACATAAAAACATGATGCCAATATACAAAATATAAAAACATAAGGACAGCTAGGAACATAGAGAAACATATAGGATTAAGTATCGTCTCCTCAAGTTTTTTATTTTGATACCCGACATGTTCATTGTACTAAAATAATTGTTTTCTAGACAATAAAATTATTGACGTCTCAAATCCGCCATTTTGACTTTATAAAAACAAAACCTTGAACCATCGCTTGACCGATATACACCTTATACTATTACATATATTAAAATTCATCCAGCGCTTAGGATGCTTCGAGGGTATTTCTAAAGAATTCCACACATAAAGATATACACACGAAAAACATAACCCTATCTTCGCTGTCGCAGATATGATTTTCTAAATCCGCTGTATTGTCCGAAAATATAGACAGAATTTTGTTAGAATGCAGGTCCTGCACAGCAAGCAAACTTGAAAGAAAATAGCCCACATTGTACGATACACCTCATACCCCTAACCCACACTCAACTCCCATTGTACTGCACAAAAGCCATACTCAAACAAATATTTGGACCCGAAACCGAACCTCACAATTTTGACCAAAAACTCTTTCGTCATAGTTTTAATAGAACGCAATATTTTTTCTCAATATTGATCCGGATTCCGAAATTCCGAATAGCTAACGAAATAAAAATACTGAAGCGTGGCCTGCTGGTGGATCGGCACGCGTCGAAATAATATGGCAAAGCATTTCCTCGAAACCGGTGCACAGAGATGAAAACTGTAGCAGAGTACCGTGGCTTTGAGATTAGGAGGAAATATGAACAGATAGACGGACAAACGCGGTTTTGCCTCTTTGATATAGAATATACAGATTTCATTTTAGAGTTCGGAAATTATAACAAAGGTATTGTTTGTGTAGTAATTTAAAACAGGGAAAATGTACCTGAGCAAGTTGTGTAAATATGAATGGACAAGACTTTCATATTATTAATTATACCTACCTAATCTTCTCTCGTTTTCTTTCATAACCCTCGCTTAAAAATACTGAATGGATAAACTTAAATACAACTTACATAAACTTCTTCTAGTGCTCGTAATTATTTCCCACTCTACAAGTCCCCATTAAAAATATCATGAATATTTTTTCCAGCCACCACAAATTCGAAATTCTATTTCATTCATAAATACAAAAGGTGTTCATAAAATGTTAATACTAATAGTGCCTACAGGATAAACATCGAACAATTAAGATAAACTCCATTTTAAATCTAAATGGTAATGATATTCATGGAACGGACGCTTTTAAAAAACCTTGCCATAGACAAGAGGTTTAACAAACGAGTACCAAACAAGGAGATCGTTACCATAATTACTGATGCAACGATCATTGTCTAAGTTAAGTTTGGGACACAATGACGAAGAGATTTTTTTTCTTGTTTATGGGAATAGAGATGCGATTAGAATAACTTGTAAGTATTCAAAATAAAACGTCAAGTTTTCGTGTTAGTTAGTATTCCGGGTGGATATAAATCAGTTTAGAAAGAAAGAAACAAAGAAAAGGTATTTATTGAAAGTAAAAACATAGTTTTTGTTTAAATTAAAATATAAAAAATTATGTGATTATTATCATGCTTATAATTAATTGTTGAACACCAACGTAAACTTTTATTTTTACTAACATTAATTAAAAACAATTTAGTTCCACTACAGCAAACAATACAAAATAAAACTTTAAACCGGTCGTCCAAAGTGACACGCATGACTGCCGCCCAATATTTACATAATTATCGCACATCATGAATGGCTAATAATAGTCCATAAATAAATTACCCTTAAAACATACGAGCAAGCAAGCAAGCAAGCAGGCAGGATGGGGCCTCATAATCTGTTTAACTATAGTTAAACTTTAAAAACAATCGTGACTAAGGTTAGTTAAGATTCTGATCTCGCGCGGCAACGATTGCTCATACCAAACAGCGCGGTTTACGTTAACCCGCCTGATAAACACTGGTTAATGTTAACGTTTAGTTTTATCTGTATTGCTGGCGAGGTTTGTTTATCGCTGTGCAAGGATTGCTCGCCGCATTAAGGCATTTTAAGGAAAGTTGCCATTTCTAGAACTTAATTTGTTGATGCAGTGGTTTATTGTGGCGCTTTTAGTAGTTGTTTGTTGGTACGAGTTCTTATTAGAGACTGTTAAAAAACTACTCAGTGCTCGACTCATTTTCCTTCTTTTCGTGTGGTTAGTGCCTAACCTGGTGTCAGAGTTTTAAAGCCGCCCATGGGCCTCTGACTTGGCTTCACATGCCGTAGAAAAATATCTCTCAGGCATGCCGGTTTCCTCACGATGTTTTCCTTCACCGTTTTTGAAGCAGGTGATAATTATACAATACGCACATAAATCCGAAAAGTTAGAGGTGCGTGCCTTGGGTTCGAACTCGGGACCTTTGACTTAGCAGTCCGACGGTCACACCACTAGGCTATCACTGCAACACATCTACATCTACTCATTTATGAGTTATTTTAGAATGATGACTTATTCGATGTAGGAATGAGTTAGTTGAATACTTCACACTCTAGACTAGTTGTACGCTCTACAGTCTCATTTTGAGATGTCATAATCAGCCTATATAATGTTCCCCTGCTGGCACTCAGGCCTTTGTGAGAGGAAGTGGGCCGTATTCCACGTCGCGAGCCAAGTGCAGGTTGGTGGATGTCACATGTCTTCGAATTTGGTTCTCGGACATGCCATGTAGCACATTAGCTCATGTGTGAGCACTATGTACCTACTTTAAAGCTACCATTTACTGGGTAGGTACGTCTTTCATTAACTTGAATGTGCCCTTGCGGCTGAGAGTATGTCATGCTCACTCAAATGTCTCGCTGGTAGAGTGTGTGTTGGATCATTTAGTTCCCTTCAAAATGGTTGAGCTAAATGGTGCTGATCCATGCGTCATGTTCGTGAACGGGCGCCGTCAGTGGGGACTGGTCATCTCTTAGCTGCCAAGGCTTATTTGATTTTATTTAAATTTTTTAATGGTTTTTTATTTATTACGGACGATTTTAACGTGCACGTCTCTCTACATTGTTGTCACATGTATAATTACAACATGAATGATGTTACCAATATTTCGTAACAATATTCTGATTTAAAAGAGTGTCCTTGGAGTTTCTTGCCTGTTCTTCTCCATAGGAACCTACTACGCGTTGGAATGGGCAACTAGCTTCATATTTCTGACTGACCGACCCCTTGACCATTCAGAAGTGCCGGTAATTGGTTTATTTGAAATAAATGCTTTGAGTTGAGGTTTGAGTTTGCCGGTTTCCTCACGATGTTTTCCTTCACAGTTTTGAGTGCAGGGGTGGTGAAATAATTTACACAAAGTAAAGCGCCTGTTAGGGTTCGAACCACAGGTTCGAACCTACGACCTACAACTCGTAAGTCGCGGCCATTACTACTGTGCCACCACTGCTCCCATTTTGAGGTGATATCGTGATAATAATAATATGTTTTTTCTTATCCTCATTAACCTCGTTGGTTCAGTGATCGCAAGCGCTACTACTGAGCATGAGGTCCTGGGTTCGATTCCCAGGTCGAGCAAAGTATTATTGGGTTTTTCCAACAGAATTTCTCAGTAACAGCCCGGAGTCTGAACTCATGCCCAGTTGATGGTAATAGGCTCGCCCTTTATTACATGGGACTTAAAACATAACTGGCGAAATATGGGTGTAATATAAGTACACTTCTGCCTGACCCTTCAGAGAAATAAGGCGTGATATTCTGTTATGTTCTAAGTATTTATTTAATGAAATTCTTCATTAAAATCCACAATTCCTCAGCAAAATTTTATGCTGAAATTGCTTCTTAAAATTTAACAAGTCGTTCATAAACGTAGGTAAGAATGGCCTGTAGACACACTCATATACATTACGTTCTCGGGAAAAATGTACCCGATCCGCCCTGATTCACATATCAGCAATTATGAACGACGGAGATACCTTAAGTGCCTCGTAAGTACCCCTACAATATCAAGTGACTTACTCCTATTGTGAGCCAAACAAATCAGAGAACAAGTACAAGAGGTACAAGTTAATACAGGTAGGTAAACGACTTTTGTTTACGTGCAAGAGGGAATAAGTCGGCTTCCGTTTAAGGCGAAGTCTTACGCCGTAAAAAAACGTATAAAATCTAGCAAATAAAATTGCGTTTTTACGTGTAGTTTTTACAACTCTCGACGCTTTTAGCTTAGGCATGCCTGTAGTAGTGCTGTATATTTGTCAGTTTATAGGCACGCTGTTTGTACAGGCAAATATCAACAATATGATATACTAGAAGTTTTCCGCCACTTTTGCTGTTTGTTATTTTTAAGTCCATCGTCAGCCCGTCGCATCGCAGTGTTTTTATTATTTGAGAAAAGTTTTACATTTGAGATGATGGAGATGGCGACGGTGGTGGTGATGGCGATGACGATGGCGATGGCAATGGCGATGATGATAACTATGGTCAAAGTCAAAGTAAAAAAGTCAAAGTCAAAAAGACAGTCATGAATGTTGTTTATACCATATAAATATGTCAGCCAATGTCTGATGTTACATAACATATGTGACTACTGTAAGAGTCGCTCATGGATACAATTTCTAAAAAGCCTGTCTTAGTCTACTATACATCCTCTAAGTAGCATGTCTCAGCCCCAGATCTATCCCCGTTTTTTTTATAGCGGGTTTAAACTGCCGTCCACCGCCCCCGCCAATCCTTTATGGGATGCTCTAAGATAGCCCGCGATATTCAAATTTCGAAAAGAAAATTTTGGCAGCTGCATACTTAATCATCTCGTTTATTGCAAAATTGCCGTGTGCTGGATGGTGACTTGTCTGCTTCTGCTACGGTTGAATTTGTCGCTCCCTGAACTTGGCGCCCAGGGCACCTGGCCCGGTTTGCCCCCCCTAGATCTGGGGCTGGCATATCTTTCAACTGATATATTTACTGACTGATATATGCTTTGCGTTATCTTGTATCTCCTATAACTATTAACATTTATCCTTTACCCTCAGATTCCTAAGTCTCGTCTATAAATCGACTGCCCTATTTCGTCGACAGTCCTACAACACACTAAGCGCACTGTACTTGCGTGCACGTACGACCAGACATTCCAGTGTCGAGGGCATACATAAACATGTACTAGTGATGAGTCAATCAGGTAATACGAAATAAACCGCAATGGCGACGGATAAAGGCCTTTTCATAGTAGAATACTAATGAGGTCACTGCATGGCTCAAATTTTTTATGAGTTCTTGGAAAAAAGTGACAAAGTCATTAACAAAACGATTTGCTATCTATGTGCCTACTGAGAATTCAGTTGTTTGACATACTAGGATGTGAAAAATGGTAAAGAACTTATTCAACGTATAATACCAACCCAATTTATCCAGAAATAGACATCATTTTAACCTAAAAACGCTCTTTTTGTAACCGGAGCTGTTGTGTTCCATTTGGAGGGCCCATGACATCCCATGAGACACATCAAGTTTTAAACAATGTCCCAAAAACAAACGTAATATAACCCTTGGTGTTGTGGATGTCCACCGGCAGAAATAACAACATTTGATCAGGGCTGTCACACTCACAACCTACCGCATAAAAAATGAGCTTCACTAATACAATGAACAACCGTAAGCATGTCTTGTACGTGAATGTAGGGACGGAGGTATCCTGAACCCAACCAAGGCAACCCATTACTCATAACATAAGAAATTCATTATATTCCTGGAGGATAGTAAAGCAACTCTAACCAGATTTTATATGAGACGTCTCACACTTGAACGCTGTAGATTCGTGGAGCAACGTGCCAAGCTTAGGCAAGTGGCAAACTTGGCAATTTGACTCGCGGCTACTGACCTGGTTCGATGTATATACGTTAGTTTAGATCGAGAGAAGTAAAACTTGCACTAGTGATAAGGTACGTAATAGATGGTATGTGTGAACTAGATCATACTGAGATTACTGGTTCGTCTGTTGAACGTGGTGATAATTTGCAGTATTCTTCACTTGTCTTAGGTTTTCAAAACCAAAAGCTTACTATTCATCAGAGACCTCTCGAAAGGAAATAAAATTTGTCACTGTCATCGGACACGGTGAAGACCTTTGCTGACCAACATTTAGGGCCCCGTGTCAATGGACGTCGGGTCGATATACGATCTGTTTCTGAAAGCTACTACTGAAACTATCTCCGGTTTCTGAAAGCCAATTCGTTTTAATCTGTTTTCAAATCTTATATCAAGTAATTTGATTCGTCTACTACCTATCTGTTGCTAGATTTCCAACTCAGAAATTAGTTCAAGCTTTCACAAATTGGGACTGAACATAAATTGAAATGTCTACATTTACATAATTATACTTTTTGTTTACAGCCGCGGCCTTTCGTAAAGTTGCTTTTATACTACGAATCGGAACATAACCGCAACCAAAATGGCCGGGCGTGCTACCAGCCTAAAAACACGATGGTACATAAATAATGGCAGTTTCCAAACACTTGCTTACAAACTCCATAACGCATCCATCATGGTTTACTCCCTACGACTTTCTTGGAGTTACAAATTGACAAAAACCCGATACACTCCATTTTCGTTCTTTTTTCTTTAGATGTCTATGGTATGGAAATAAGTTTGTTGCTAAAATTGTTACGACTGCAGACTGATTTATGATTTACATCAATGGATTTATGTTCCGCAAACTACACCAAACCTTTCAGGTCAGTATTTGGTGAGGGATTACTTGATGGATTTCATGTAGGTACACATACGAAGGTATAAAGCATTCATGAAGTCTGTAGTGGTATAATCTGCGGCTGTATCCAACGGGGATCCATCCATTTCAATATCCCTTAATTTAGCAGGTGTTGCAAACATTATGGAGAATTACATGGGCGACCGAGCTCTGCTCGGGTAAAAATAGAGAAAACGAATTTTACCAGCCTATACCTACTCCATAGGTTTAGGTAGTTAAATAAAGGTAAACAAATCGTAAAAAGGGTTAGATGACAGTTTGTTTTAAAATACAATAAACCAAACTAAATTTATTTTAGATTTTTACAATAGTTTTCTCTTTTATTAATGTATTTTAAACTTTATCATTTATTCATAAACTAGGTACTTTTCGTAAATGTAATTGCTTGAGCACATTTTTTTAGTTAGATTATAATAATATTATAATATTTTGTAATGTATCTATTGTATAGAGCCCAAACTCTGAACGTCAACGAATTATAACGTTTCTAAATTGAAGAGTACAACTGTGACATAGCATGACAACTGAAGTGATAGATATTACGTTTAGTCGGTTACTGGATAGCTGTCTCGTCACGTGGATTTTTTGTTGTCAACCTTTATTTATCTACCTAAACCTATGGCGTATAGCTAGATCGATTTTTCACCCCTTATATTGCACGTGATTACAAACATATATACACATATTGCTCATTTAATAGTATAGGATGTTTTGTTTATCAAGGAAAGTAAATGCAAAAACATTCTCGGTACACTTTCTTTTATGTAAAATTGAGTCTTACAAAATAATCTTTACTGAAGTATTATTAACTCTCAAAACATTCGTTTATACGTAATTAATTCAAGCATATTAAAGTGTAATTTTTGTTAGAGTAAGCGGTAATTATTCGTACATTGACGTTGCAAGCCAACCTGCACTAGATTACGCCATTTTAAATTTTTCAAATAATTTTAATTCACATGGCAACGTACGGATATTTTAAAAAGTCAAGAGGTTTTATGAAAGACCCGGGAAATAGTTATTGAGAGCATTGCTGGCTGCATGTTGTAGCCTGTGGCATTTTATACTGTAAGGAGCTTGTACGCGATATATACTCTTAGAAGTACTATAAGATACTAGGACATCGAAATCAGGACATAACTTATTAGTGCTTCTTAACTCAAAATAATTACAGACTTATACAACAAAGTGCTGTCATAAGGCTGCCTGTCCATTGAAGCGGAGCGAGGCAGCGGAGAGGAGAATGGCAGCGGAGTGGAGCGGAGTTCCGGACAGTGTATGTCCATTGATGCGGAGCGGGGTAGCAGAGCGGAGTTACGGACTGTGCGGAGCGAGGTAGCGGAGCGGTGTTGCGGACTGTGCGGAACTAGACCGAGTTCACGCGACGAGTAATAATTCCCCGCTCCGGTTCCCCGCTCCACTTCTCCGCTCCGTTTCCCCGCTCCGCTTCCCCTCTCCGCTTGTCCGCTCCGCTTCCTGGTTTTGTATGAATTTTAAAACTAGTTCGCAAATCCCTGTCCATTACAGCGGAGCGGAGGATTTATGCAATTCCATTGGTTAAAATTGGCACGCCGCTACTCCGCTCCTCTCCTCTCCGCTCCAGTAGACAGGCAGCCTTAAAATTGTCTACTATCAAAGTAATAGACAATTTACAGCATACACAAGAAAAACATTTATCTTCATGGCCTAACCGAAGCCTAATTTTATGTTATTCTATGGAGAGTCCTATCAACAAAGTACAACTTATTCCATTGGTTAAAATTGGCACGCCGCTACTCCGCTCCTCTCCTCTCCGCTCCAGTAGACAGGCAGCCTTAAAATTGTCTACTATCAAAGTAATAGACAATTTACAGCATACACAAGAAAAACATTTATCTTCATGGCCTAACCGAAGCCTAATTTTATGTTATTCTATGGAGAGTCCTATCAACAAAGTACAACTTAACGTCAATATTGTAATGTTATGAACTTGATCGGCAATGTGTGCCAATGTCATTATTTAAATATGGTAGGTAGATCCGTATGTGTTTTCATGGACACTTGCCAATACGAATAAAAGTACCAATAGGTGTCATCTAAACGAGCCTACATGATAAAATGCACATATTTCAATTGGTAGTTCTTTAATTTCATATGTTTATATTGAAATTAGCCTAGAAAAAGGTGTTTTTATTATTAATTTATGCTCCGACTCTACCATAAGCATAATTAGCCTATACTGTTCCCACTCCTGGGACACTGGCCTCCTCTCTATGAGAGGGGGTGGGCCGTTATCCACCACGCAGGCCCAGTGCGGGTTGGTAGATGTCACATGTCTTCGAATTTTTGGTTCTAGGACATGCCGGTTTCCTCACGATGTTTTCCTTCAGAGAGCAGTGCTGATGAAATAATTCACACAAAGTAAAGCGCCGGTCTGGTTTCCAACCTACTACCTACAACTCGTAAGTCACGGCAGTTCCACTGAGCCACCACTGCTGTCGGAACTCCCTCACTTTCCTTTTAACCTGGGGCCTATTTAATAAAACAGACAGGCGACGGGTGACAGGCGACAATCCGACAATTTGTCAAGTTTATTTCATAACTTTTCAGCTGTATTAAACAGCACCTGTCGTGAAAATGTGTAAATTTTGTTAATGTTTGTCAAATAATGTCGCATTGTCAGTTATATAGAACAGTACCTGGTCGACCGAGCTCTGCTCGGGTGAAAATATAGAATGCTCATTTAATATTATATGATATTTCATACTAATTCCATGTATAGTACAAACTAATTCCATGCTGCCATGATAGTAGGTACTTACTAATTCCATGCTGCCATGATAGTAGGTACTTACTAATTCCATGCTGCCATGTCATTATTCTAAGGTAGCCATCTTGTTCTAAACCTTGGGCGACCGAGCTCTGCTCAGGTGAAAATACGGAAAAAACGATTTTTTCCAGATATGAGACCTAACTAGATCGATTTTGCGCCCCCTATATTGTAACTTTCATCGAAATCATTACAGTCGTTTTCGAGAACGTGATTACAAATATATTTAAAAAATATATATACAAATATTGTTCGTTTAATATTATAGGATAGGGTTTTAATTTGTTTCTAACACTAAAATATATTCATTATGTACCATCGAAGAAGTTCATAATATCTAACCACCGTAAGGACTATTCTTGCTTGCAGCGCTCGGCGGCTATAGCACCGGGCCGGTAACAAATGTGGTCATCGTGTTCACGGGATTTTGTTTTAAACTGGTTAGATATGAACTTCTTTGATGGTACAAGTACGCGAAGAAAAATAAAAAAATAAAGGGAAGAGTTCATTGGGCATCAAATAATTCGTCCACATCGCTGTCAGCGGGAAAAGTGCCCAAAAGGCTGGCAGCATTGCCACGTTGGATGGCAATGCTGATTCTTTGACCTAAAATAAATGAGGCCGGAATGCTTATTTCTCTACTTGCACTTACCTTGTTATCTTTCTGCCACGAACAAACGCCTTTCTTGTCGGATATCCTACACTTGAGCAGAGCATCTTCACCAGGATTCACTTCAGTATACGTTGGCATCTCTATAAACCTTTGCACAGCATCTGAAATAGAAACAAATGGTCAATATTTTGACGTGAATACTTCTTTAAATTTACTTCCATAGTGGAAGGCAATTAATAACAACCACACGGGTCGATCCACCAGGTTAAGCTACGCTTGCCGGGGTTGGTCCGTGGATGGGTAACCATCTTTACACACCGAGACTCCTCCGTGCTTTGGAAAGCACGTTAAGCCGTTGGTCCCAGCTGTCATTCGTGGATCTTTGACAGTCGTTACGGGTCGTCAGAAGCCCGAAAGTCTGACAACCAGTCTTACCAAGGGGTATCGAGTTACCCAGTAACTAGGTTGTGGAGGTCAGATAGGCAGTAGCTCCATGTAAAATACTGGTATTCAGCTGTATCTGGTTAGACTGGAAGCCGACCCCAACAAGGTTAGAAAAAGGCTAGCCAGGACAATAAAAAAAACGGATGATAACAAAATCGGGAGATAGTTTGATGATGCAGCTACATATCTGTCATCTACATCCAAAATTTAACTACACCACTCGATAGCTAATAGATCAAAGATTTCTTTAGGAAATTTTCAATAGCAGCACAGATTCTGGATTTGTGTCCAGTTGATGACAATAGGCTCGCCCCCTACTATATGGGACTCAATCATAACAAGCAACCATTAGGTCTGCGTACTTTATAACTCTGTCTATCCGTTTCGGACATTCAGGCGTGATGATATGAATATGTTGGTCTTTACGAAAGGCAGTTGCGCAGAGAACTGCAGTGGTTGATAGATTGACATGGCAGAACTTGCTGTATTGCGCATAAACGGCTGAACTCAAAACTGTAGGTACGTCAGTCTGCTAACTTTTTTATCCAGTTTTTTAGGGTTCCATATCTCAAAAGGAAAAACGGTACCCATATAGGATCACTTTGTTGTCCGTCTGTCTGTCTGTCTGTCTATCAGTCAGTCAAGACCCTTTTTCTCAGGAACGCGTGGAGGTATCAAGTTGAAATTAATATCAAATAGGTAGGACTATAGTCCCTTGAAGCTCTAAAATAAAATCAAGCTTCTAAGTCAACGCAATAAACAAATACGGCCATTTATGCGGCATATTTTGATACTCGCAAAAAAATCAAAACCTCAAAACAAAAAATATTAACTCAAATAAAACAAAGTAAATTATTTAATGTCTTTGTTTGGGACTTCCCGTTGACCTAGAATCATGAAAGGCGAGAAGCAAGATCTCAAAGCATAAGTAAGCAAATTAAGAAAATCGTTAATTTGTAGTTATATCACATACTTTTTTTTTGCGATTACAATTTACATTTGCAGTGTGTTGGAGAATTGACCGTGACGTTTATATCGATGTATGGGAGAACATGCTTTTCAAAAAATATCAAGTTTTTTTGGGAAAAATTTAACTGAACCACGGAACCATCCATTGTGCGTGGTCCGACACGCATGTGGCCGATTTTTTTACTTGGTACGGATTCGCATTGCAGGCCTCTAGGCTAGTCATCCGTTTGGGTGCTTTTTAAGAGCGTATTTCGCGATCATATTCCAACACATAGATATATTCTTGAATGTAAAGCGATAATGTTCTTTTTATGGATATCGAAAGAGGGGGGAGCCAAGTGATTATGGGTGGTTAGAAGGCTAGTATCTACATGCGCAGTTCAGTACAAAAAAAAAACATGTATTCTGAAAGATAACTTTTGATTGGGAATAGTTAGATACCATGTCAAAACTTATGTTAAAACTTATTATTGGTCCTTGGTATTTTGATCAAGCTAATCCCATCCCATCTGGATTTGAGAGCAAAGTTACTGATCAGAAAGTTTTGTTAGGCTTCCAAGAACCGCGGGTCTCCAAACTTGGTTATTTGGATTTCGTCAAGGTTATTTTCTTCAACATGACTATTTCATGATTGGTAGACGAACAAACAAATCAGCCAGTTGGAAATCTAGTAAGAATAGTAGCATATTTCGATTCAAAATTACAAGATAAAGCTACAACGGAATCCCACAGGAGCTTTCATAGTAACAGTTTGTACTCGTAGTAGCCGGCCTATATTCTGGCGTTTTCGAGCAACAGCCAGTTTAACGATGCGGTGGGATACTCAATCAAACGTCAGTGAACTCACTGAACGGATGACAGAGAAGACAACGTACTTGTGAACACTATGTATATGTAGTACTAGGTACGGTACGGTCGATTTTACGAACACCGTACCGTAACCATACCTCGAACCTTTGGGCTCAGCACGAACGCACGTAGTAAAAGTAACGTGAATTTAAAAGATTTAATCATTTAAAATACTTGTTTCACACATAATATTAGCACGTTCAGTACCGAGAGGCTCCTGGACGGTTCGCTCTAGTCGCATATGGGATGCAGTGAAAGTGCATTTTAAATGTAGGTTTTTCTTAGCGAATTCGGCATTCTAAACTGTAAAACTAAAATCAGTTGTATGTTGTACAAGATTTGAATCCTAATGCCGGTGACACTCTTCGAGGGTTAACTTTAGCGCAAACGTAATGCCGTGCCCCCGCTGGAGTCAACTTGCAATATGTATGGCGGCATGGCGTATGATCTGTATAACAAAAATATGACTTAAGCACAAATGAGTGTTTTCTGAAATGACGTTCACTAGGTGGCAAGCACTGAAATGTCCGGCCGGGGCACCTGTCAGGCTGTCAAGTGTCAAAGCGCCTATAATTTCTTTAGTCGTGAGTAGTCGTGACTGAATGGTGAACGAATGAATGAAACGAATGATGAACGTCATCATATATTTTACATTCATTGTCGAAATGAAAGACTTCTTGTCAAAGTGCCAGCCACCTGGTGGCGTGAATTTTCATGAAATTTCATTGGCGAGTTGCGGCTTTAATGTAACAAAGTCCAAAACTGACCAATGTTTTCATAAGGTGATCGTACACATCTCCGAAAAGGCCACTTTTCGTCCGTCGACATTCTAAGGTATTATTATAAAAGTATGGTTTTCCTATCCATGTTTTCCTTAGACATTTTAATTAATATAAATTAAAAAAGGTCTGTACAAAAGGAATGCTTTGGTAAAGCTTCCTCGATGTATGAGTCATTTCGTTAATTAATTAGGTTCTTTATTATTTATTCGGTTGCAGAAGATATTCAAGTAATGTATGCTACAAAAGGTACTCGAGTAAGTGAAGTACCTAATGAATTAAATGCGCCTTCGTCTTTTGCTTTAAGTAAAAGAGCACGATGGAGAATTGGGCGTACTTACCTAACATTAAAAGTCTCTAAGTTGGCTTTAAGAGGCAGATTTAAATATGTTAAAGTAGTCAACGCAGACTTAGATTACAACCTCACCTATCTACCTACTTATTAACTTAGAACATACTTATACCAGCACCTTGTATTATTACTAAATCGTTAGAGTTGCATATAGAAAATATGCTTTCAATTCATAATTTTGTGGGAGACTGGGTAGTTTTCTGAAATTGGCGCTTCAATACTTATTTCACCTAACTCAATAGGTATCAGTAGGAAGGCAAGGATGAAAAATAAGGAGCTTCCTTTATGATTGCCAGGGGGTCTGTATGCACGGAAGTCATACAGGTCAATGAAGGAAACGGTCCACCATTGAGCCAAACACATCAAACAAAATGTTTTCGAGACCAATATTGGAAGAACGAATTTTGAAGCCCATTTCATTAAAGATTTCGAATCCTTTATTTGAATTTCGGGCCAGATAACGCATTTTTAATTACAATTTCAAATATTACTTTTGCCTTTTTCGAATATTGAATTTGAATTTTAGAACATGCTTTTTAGCTAAGCCTTCTCTTTTTAATTTCAAACGTATTTTAGCCCCAATAGACTTGGAAAGTAAATCATGGTAATAACAGCTAAGTGCTCATTCGTAAGTCAGCATTTGTGGTGACGTCCACGTAGATAAGCCAGCACTAATGATGTCAACCTGTCATTAATTATGCACATATTGTGATCTAGAGCCTACACGATTCTGCTGAGTAGGGCGAAGCTGTAGGTGCCACACTGAGTCCACAATACTTGATGTTCTAGGTACTGCAAGATGTAAAATTAACAATGAAACGCTACGGACAAATAAATATGTTTAAGCGTAGAACGAAAAACCAAGTAAAATTGAGAGCTAATTAAACTTTCATAAATGTAGTAGGTACTATCCAATATCCAAAGACTGAATCTGAAGATAGGCTTATGAAGCTACAGTGCACTGGCACTCTTTGCTTTCCACTTTCCTCGGTCCTTTGACAAACACTTCCATAGCAAAAATATGCAAGAAATAAGGATAACCAGGCAACATCGGAATGACGATAGAGGTGCTACATTTGAGCCTCTCTCGTTGCACTATTGACATTAATCCAATCCTGACACGAACATAATTAGCTCAATTGGAGAGCTTAACTGGAATGCTAGTCATCCACGATCAATGTTGCAGTATTCGGTGATAAAAAAGATTCTGATGACAATAACATGGAAGGCACTCTCAAAAAACAACCCTAAAATCACCAACTGATTCTATTTAACCGCCCTTTATTTCAAAGTGGCTAATGAACGTCCCATATCGTAAGTTGAAAGCTTATTCGCCGCATAAAAGGGTAGGCTCGAGCTCGAATCGTCAGGACCCCACGGCGCCATTACAGCAGTTTATGAAGATTACAAATATTTCACACAAAGCGGCAACCGCGGCCACTGGCGTATCAAACCTTATTGTGTCTTGAATGGAGTTCACCAAGTACTTTTTGTTGTTCATTTTTAGTACTGAACAGTTATTTTGTTGTAAAAGGTTTAGCGGAGTTCCGAGAGAGGTAGTGGGATTATAGAAGTTGTTACGTGTTTGGAAACGGTTTAAAACGACGTCGTTTAAACCGTTTTGAGGCGTCAGGAAGATAAGAGGAAGCGTCTTCCGTAGCTATACGAGTATGGTGCAATTTTCTACATTCTGTCTTTCCTCTAAAGCCTGTTTAACAGCTCAATTAAAGATGTAATTTTCCCTTTACCTTTTAAATATTCCAAAATGAAGAATAATCAAAATCTCATTATTCTAAAACGTCACCAAACTTTCCAACTTTTCACTATATAAAATAGTGCCAGCTTCTTACATCAAATGGAAAATAATGAGGGAACTCTAAAACGAGAGTGGCATTAATAAAACGGATATTAGAAATGAACACGAAAAGAATATCGAAGAAACCTCCACCTGACATGAAACTACAAAAGCATTCGACCCCTATTTAATAAAAATAAAGAATTTTATGCCCCAGGCGAATAGCTACATTGTTATTCATAGCGTCGATATCGTAATCCATAAGAATAATCTAGAAATTTTCCTTTCGAATCGAGTATTGCACGAGTTTAACGGTTGCTCATTACGGGTGAGTCGAAAGGCGTGAAGATGGCCTGATAACGAGCGCAGTCACACACACGTGACTTTAGAGCAGATTCGAGCAGTTCTGAGCATTTCAGCGCTCAAGTATTTGTTGCAGAATATGTTATTTAGTCCCGATATTTCCTGTCTGTAAATACAGACCCAAAAGGGGTTATCTAACACACTTACATTTAATTTAACAATAAGCAGAGGACATGATTTTCATCACAAAATCATGGGAAATTGGTATTGCCACGCAATTTGTTTGCGGACGTCACATGGCCATCACTTTGAGTAAATTATTGATCCTGAATGGCTTCGAGAAAAGGATGTTACGGCTGTTCCTTTGTTTGTTTGTTTGTTTTTGCTCGACTTGGCGGGGACACTGCCGTGCCTAGATATGAAGTCGCATCTGGCTCAACCGAAGAGCGACCCCAACACATTCGGGAAAGACTTCGGTTAATAATTGCCTACCGAAGTAAAATACTCTGCTTATCACACCTACTTACAAAGCCATTAAACTTGAAAGTCTTAAAAATATTACTCGTAAAGAGAACTATGAAAGTTGCAAAAGCAAAGCTGTGTAGATTGTTGGAGTCTGGCTTCTCCACAGTAGTCCCTGCATTGAATTAAATATTAGTGGAGATTGTGTTTGTGGAGCTACTAAAATACTAATATTCAACTGTATCTAGATAGAATGGGGGCTGAATCAAACGTAGTTGGAAAAAGGCTAGGGGGATTGATTGCGCACATTGATTGTGTAGCTGTGTCAGCGGCTGGATTAAGCGCTTTTTTTGGAAAAAAGCGTGAAATCTGACGGGTGTTCGGGTATCAAGTGGACGGGATATTTTCATGTATTGATCCAATCCTCGGCTGTGGTCACCTATCAATCTGCCAATTAAGGCGACGATAACCTATTTTTAATGATTTTATACTGAAGATCATGTCTAAACGAGTAGTGTTAATGATTTGGAAAATATATATCTTAAATTAAAGCATTTTCTTCATAACTTACTATAGGAGTATTTTACATTATATTTGTAGTACATTGTGAAATTAATTTGTAAAGTTATGTCTAACGCGGAAAAAAAACTGAGAATCACGCAAAATCTATCAAGGTAGGTAAGGTAGGTAAGTAGGTAGGGTAGGTAGCCGCAGATAAGTACTTAGAATTAAACTAGATTCTGATACACGAGTTACACGACTAACACGACTTGATTTCGTTCAACTGCAAATATCTAATTATGTTTTGTGGTCTGTTTTTAGTGACAAAACACATTACAAAGAATATTGGGTAAAACGAAAGAATACCTTTTCTAATAAACTTTTTTTCCACAAATCTTTTCACACATCGTAGAGGGAATTTTCGCAATAAGAACTCTCTATGGTATCAATCAAATTCAACTTTTCCGATAATTCGCCCACAAAGTTTTATTAGTCTGCAAACATTGGGCAAATCGTATCAACAAAAATAAATAGACAATCATACTAATTTGTAGAAAAAAAAGACATTTATTTTTACTAGACGTCGCATTCTTAGGAGAATTTTCAAAGGTACGTGTAACCTACAAGAAATAAAAGTTTTCCAATATCAAGCAATAAGTAAAACTTTGCATTTCTAAGTACCTACAAACTCGACAATCTGCTCCATAATTTAGTATAAAGATTCATTTATTTTTTCTTTTTGAACAACGGTTTTTCCCTAAAGGTATTGATATCAGAACTTTTTACAACTGTACTAATTTCAGCACTTCTAAAATTTCCGTTTCTATAGTTCTCGCAAAGAATTAGGCTACCTCCCAATAGGGATGATGATGACAATTTTTTTTTGTTCTCCATGTGCATTATTAAAAAATATTGGACACGTATTTTTTTCTTTTTTTAAGCAATCAAAAGATTACAGCGATACATTGAGTTAAAATATAGCATGACGTCACGCCTGTGTAGATTTTATACTTAATTGTGACGGAGTGAGCCCCACACCCCAACTTTAATGCGTTTTATCTAAGTATTTTTTTATAAATATGCTATAGATTTTATACTTAATTGTGACGGAGTGAACCCCACACCCCAACTTTAATGCGCTTTATCTAAGTATTTTTTTATAAATATGCTATAGATTTTATACTTAATTGTGACGGAGTGAACCCCACACCCTAACTTTAATGCGTTTTATCTAAGTATTTTTTTATAAATATGCTATAGATTTTATACTTAATTGTGACGGAGTGAACCCCACACCCCAACATTAATGCGTTTTATCTAAGTATTTTTTTATAAATATGCTATAGATTTTATACTTAATTGTGACGGAGTGAACCCCATACCCCAACTTTAATGCGTTTTATCTAAGTATTTTTTTATAAATATGCTATAGATTTTATACTTAATTGTGACGGAGTGAACCCCACACCCCAACTTTAATGCGTTTTATCTAAGTATTTTTTTATAAATATGCTATAGATTTTATACTTAATTGTGACGGAGTGAACCCCACACCCCAACTTTAATGCGTTTTATCTAAGTTTTTTTTTTTAAATTTTCTATAGATTTTATACTTAATTGTGACGGAGTGAACCCCACACCCTAACTTTAATGCGTTTTATCTAAGTATTTTTTTATAAATATGATAAAGCAAAAAACTCATGTTTAATATTTTTTTATTATCTGATTGACGGACATACTAGTATTTTTTTTTTTTACCAGGCATCATCCCTGCTGAAAACGCAACCAAGGGATTATAACAGCATGTTACAATCACAGCATATCCTACAATCACCAATCCGTTATCCAAATGTGGTGATTACGGGAATCGACAGCGAAGAAGGAGTAGTGTATGGAGTCTTCTATGTGCCACAGTGCACGATTTAAAAAAACAGTCGAGAGGTGTTTTTGGACACCCGGTTGGAACGAAGGCTCTTTCGCTTTTGCACACTTTTGACTGTCACGACTTTTATTACGTAACAAAAGTGTTGTGACGCTCAACATGTTACACTTTTTTTCGGTCTAGCTCTCGTTCGCCAAGTAAACAAAGTATAAAGGTGGGTTTAGACCAAACGAACATAAAACCAAAACAAAAACAAGAGCATTATTTTCTTGATACGAGTATTCTTGACAGTTTAAAATGGATAGACCAACGAAAGACTGCTCTATCACTGTTTACACAAAATAATTTGGAAGATATAATAAGATTTAAATATAATATATATATTAATGTATAATTTTTTTTTCCCTTAATAGTTTTATTTTTTTATAATTTAACTTTAATTCTAATTAAGTATTTGCCACACGTACTGCTATTAATGATCCTAGCGATTAGCTCTTTTTGTTTCGTTAACTTCCATACCTACTTGTGGACAGCGTTGTGGGTTACTTTATAATCAAATTGCTATTTTGTTAAACTAGTTGTAAGTCCTAATAATGTAACTGTTTACTGCTCCTCTCAATAAAAACAAAAAAAAAAAAAAAAAAAACTCGTATATAAAGATATTGGAAGCTATATCCTACTATCCTACTATAATATAGATGCATGCAATTCTATTGTATTTGTTAATGACATGTACTTTGAATGTCCTTGTGTGTATTTAGTTGGTTTGCCTAAATAAATAAATAAATAAATAAATATTATAAAAGCGAAAGTTTGTGAGTATGGAGGGATGTATGGAAGATTGTAACTCTTTCACGCAAAAACTAATGAACGGATTTAGATGAAATTTGGCAAACAGATAGTTTTTAACCTGGATTAACACATAGGATACTTTTTATCCCGATATTCCCACGGGATCGAGACTTATGCGGGTAAAACCGCGGGGCGCTGTTAGTATATAATAATTTGGATAGAATATGCATTCGTTCGTTCAGTCTAAACCGAAATTGCGAACGATAGATAAAATTAGACACTAGTTTCTACCTTAAGGAATATAAGGATAGTCAGCTTTCACCTGCATAACTATCAGAATCATACCGCTGCCGTAGTGCCGCTGCCAAGTATGGTAATTACGCCATTGTTTCTCCGAAACGTTGTGCTGAACGTGATACTGATGATAAATAGATTTGTACATAAAACCGTCACGCCTGCTATCGTTGTGGGGAAGCTAAGCACTAGTAATGATATATGGTTTAAATTCACATTGGTCTGCGGTTATTAAAACAGTCAACCAAGCGATATCGTGTTACCCAGTAAGAGTAACTGGGACGTGAAGATTAGACAGGCAGTCGCTCCATGTAAAATACTGGTATTCAGCTGCATTCGGTTAGATTGGAAGCTGACCCCAACATAGTTGGGAAAAGGCTAGGCAGATTGATTTGGGTGAATCGAAGTATATTATATAATTGCATAGCACATGTGTGAGCACTATGTACTTACCTACTTTAAAGCTACCTCTTACTGGGTACGTCTTTCATTGACTTGAATGTGCCCTTGCGGCTGAGAGTATGTCATGCTCACTCAAATGTCTCGCTGGTGGTGGCGTGTGTGTTGGATCATTAAGTTCCCTTCAAAATGGTTGAGCTAAATGGTGCTGATCCATGCGTCATGTTCGTGAACGGGTGCCGTCAGTGGGGACTGGTCATTTCTTAGCTGCCAAGGCTTATTTTGAATTTATTTTAATTTTTGAATTGTTTTTGCTTTATTACGGACGCTTTTAACGTGCACGTCTCTCTACATTGTTCTCACATGTATAATTACAACATGAATGATGTTACCAATATTTTATAACAATATTCTGATTTAAAAGAGTGTCCGTGGAGTTTCTTGCCCGTTCTTCTCCATAGGAACCTACTACGCGTTGGAATGGGCAACTAGCTTCATATTTCTGACTGACCGACCCCTTGAAAATTCAAAAGTGCCTGTAATTTATTTGTTTATTTGATTTATAAATGCTTTGAGTTTGAGTTTTTGAGTTTGAGTTATCATAGAAAAGTGTCTCCCCGCGACTTCTCTCGCTTAGAATTTCCTCTATTTACATAAAATATATCGTATGACACTCGGCAGTACCGTAGCTTACCATTAGTGACAGAATTTTCGGAATTAGATCAGTATTTCCGAAGGCTACTTACCCCCTACATACAAACTCACAAATGTCACCTTTTCATAATATTAGTATATATACGATTTCAAGGAATATACACTGGGTGAGCAAGTAAGTATATATGGTTATCAACGTTAGTTCCTTCTTTGTACGAGAGGTGGCCTGTGATTTGCTGAAGGCCGCCAGAATAGCCTCTGAGCTTTAGGTCCTACATTTCTCTACTGCTGAACAAAGGCTGATCCTAAAAACCGATTTCTATTAGCCGTAGTGAACGAGGGAGGGGCGACAGGGGTTGGTGACCGCTAAGCCAGGATTATCTTAATTGTAAAGTATTCTAAGTTGACGTGTATAGTCACAATCAAACTTAATTACTTAGCCACTTCTTTAAGGTGATGTCATAGTTAAGAAATGCTAATCGTCGTCAATGGCTGGTAATAAGTTTAGGAAAAATGAATGTCGATCGTTTTCTTTCCTATTACTTGTATATTAAATAACACTATCATATATTACGTACATATACATCATATGTAGCTATCTATGATCAAAGATATATGGCAATGTAATATAGATATATGAATCATTTATGAGCTTCGCTATAATATGTATTTCTTAATTTCGTATACAATAAAAGATATGATCTTTCCTATATGATAATATCTTAGTATGACAAGATGTACCATCGAAAAACTTCACATCTATACACCGTAAGGACTATTTCTGCTTGCAGCGTTCGGCGGCTATACAACCGGGGTGGTAACAGATATGGTCATCGTGTTTACGGGGTAGAATAGAATAGAATATTCTTTATTATGTACATCATAAAAAATACAGATATAAATGTAGACATTTTACATAGGGTAACACAATGGGCGGTCTTATCGCTAAAAGCGATCTTTTACAGACAACATTTAGATGGATTAAAGGGAGAAAGAGAGACAAATACTGCAGGTAGTCAGTGGTGTACCATTTACATACACAATAAATACATACATTCATAAAGCATACACTTATCTATATAATCTATCCTATCCTATCTATTTCTTATCTTATCTATAGGATTTTGTTTTCCAACTGCTTAGATATGAAGTTCTTCGATAGTACGCTAACGAAATAAAAGGAGTATATAAAGATAGTAGCAGGTGGAGTTCTGTAGTTTCTGTATGATCTTAGATGTATGATAGTTTAATATTCCCCAAATAGTACAAAAATACAATAATAATAAAAATAATTGCTTTATTTTCAGGCAACTAAGGCCCATAGACAAAATACACAAACTAATAATAGATAATGATAAAATAATACATAATAAAAAACATCACTACAAAATCTAGTTAGTACGTTGAGTCGGCGACGTATTATTGCGCTGAGTCGTGGTGTCATGTAGCCTTCCGCGAAAACGCCGATACACGACACCCGTCGGCCAAAATTCCTCCTTCATGAAAGTCTCGAGGTGATGACGATGAGTCGGAACCCGCACCACAAAAGATTTGAAGTTAATCTTATGGCGCGACTCCAACTTCTCGACTCTCAAGGTGAACTTGATCTTCAATAGATAATAACGTATATTTAGTAACCGAATTCGCTTAACTGTTCTTAAAGAGTCATAAAGAACCCTGTAAGAAATCGACACGTGTTTCACCTCTCATCGAGGCATCCTCAGGATGACGGTTGACTTGTTGCGAACCCGGACACGACGTGTTGCCACGCCAAGCGCCGAACTCAGTGTGAGACTCTTTAAGAACAGTTAAGCGGATTAGGTTACTAAATATACGTCGTCTATTGTATTTTATAATGGAAGTAACGTCCGAGTCAATTAATTAACTATAATAGTACTACTCAAATTAGTCTGAAAATCAATACTTAACGAACGTGTACAAAAGGCATTCCCCAAATGTAGTCTGATTTTTCCGACAGTATTATTTAAAACCAACTTTAATCACACACATAATAGTCCTCATTACTCATCAATTTTCTACCCAGTAATTTCCAATACCAATCCGTAAGTCAAACGTTTTAAGAATAATAATGTTCTCTATAAATGTTACGAATTCTCATTCATCGTGTTTGTGATTCATATCAGCACGTATAATTGTTTTATTGTTGTTGATAACAAAGGTAACTCACGGAAAAGTCATGAACATAATTTCAATTTTCCATTAACCTTTCCATCTTTTTTTATCAGTTATCATACAATGTCTATTCCTGGCAAACAGGAAACTAAATACTCCTGATACAAAAGGAATAAAAGCAAAAATTTTGCAAATAAAACGTTATCGTGGATATGTTTCGAGAACTAGAATGTTGGTATCGCAAGGGATGTGGAGGCCGACGGATGGGTCTCGACTGATTACATAGGATACTGAGCAGATATCCATATATGACGTTGAAATACACCGACTGTATATTTTTGTACCTATGGACTTGAGGACACATAAAAAGATGGATATGTATATAGTTTAATTTTTTCTTAGTTCTCTCAATTAATCTGCCTAGGCTTTTCCCAACTATGTTCGGGTCGGCTTGCAGTCTAACCGAATGCAGCTGATTACCGTATTTTACATGGAGCGACTGCCTATCTGATCTCCACAACCCAGTAACTGGGTAATACGATACCCCTTGGTAAGACTGGTTGTCAGACTTTCGGACTTCTGACGACCCGTAACGACTGTCAAAGATCCACGAATGACAGCCGAGACCAACGGCTTAACGTGCTTTCCGAAGCATGGAGGAGTCACCCATCTACAGACCAACCCCGGCAAGCGTAGCTTAACCTGATGGATCAAACTGTGCGGCTGTTATTACTTAGCCACGAGCTCCTCACTCTATATCTATAAAAATCAATGCCACTTTTCGTTGTAATTTTATAACTCAAGAACGGCTGGGCCGATTTAGCTGATTTTGGTTTTTAAATGTTTTTCATAGTCCAGGGAAGGTTTAAACGGTAAGAAAATTAGGGTAGGTAGGGTGGGTAGGTAGGGTAGGTAGGGTAGGTAGGGTAGGTAGGGTAGGTAGGGTAGGTAGGGTAGGTAGGGTAGGTAGGGTAGGTAGGGTAGGTAGGGTAGGTAGGGTAGGTAGGGTAGGTAGGGTAGGTAGGGTAGGTAGGGTAGGTAGGGTAGGTAGGGTAGGTAGGGTAGGTAGGGTAGGTAGGGTAGGTAGGGTTGGTAGGGTAGGTAGGGTAGGTAGGGTAGGTAGGGTAGGTAGGGTAGGTAGGGTAGGTAGGGTAGGTAGGGTAGGTAGGGTTTAGTGCTATCCGTGCGAAGTCGGGGCGGGTAAAGCTAGTAAGTTATAATGTTTGGTTCATAACATAACATAACATTACAGCAAAATTCTAGTCTTTGTGAGAGCTAAAGTCTATACTGCATTCGGGGTCTAAATTACAAGATCCTAGATTCTTATCCTCTTAAATACAATATAAAGAATGAAAGAAAAATTATTCTGATGTCACAGAAACACGTGCATATAAAAGATAATGTAACTCGAATTATGTCAAAAGCTAATAACTACAAGCACGGAACAAGAAATAGTCGGCAGCCTGTGGCAAGAAGGCTTCCACTCAGCGTGATGTTATGCTATGGGGACCCACAGCAGCGCAATATGTAGATACATACGTACTTATGTGTAACAACTAAAATGTAATAGAAATAGAAGAGATTCAGGGAACACTAACACCAGTAATATCGCGAGTGCTTATTAATAGGAGAATCAGATTATTGGAATCCCTTAAGCATAAAAGATCGATTCGTGTTCAATGAAACAAACAATAAAATACTGAAAGAGTGATGTAACGAACTTCTTCAATGTTTTTACATAAGAAATAAAGAAAAAGAAAGAAAAATAAGTTTATTTGCCACAGAAACACGTGCATATTTTTTTTTATAAAACTCGAGTAGATAAAAAAACAATAACAATACAATAACGAGCACAAAACAGAAGTAGTCAGCAGCTGCTGGCACGTCATGACTGTGACTTCTACTGCTACTTCCAGTCAGCATGATGCTGTGCTATGGAGACCCACAGCACAGCGCTGATTTTCAGTGATCACCCGAAAAAACATACATAACCAACAGATCCTAACTTGACAATCTGGCAAGGCTGAGCTGATGACGAAAACAAATTAATGAGATTTCTGGAGATTGGAAATCTGGGATTTGTGGCTAAGTAATAACAGCCGCAAGGGTCGATCGAGCAGTTTAAGCTACGCTTGCCGTGGTTGTTCCGTCGATGGAGACTATCTTTACACACCAAGACCCCGCCGTACTTCAGAAAGCGAGTTAAGTAAGCCGTTGGTCCCGGCTGTCATTCGTGGATCTATAACAGTCTTTACGGGTCGCCAGAAGCCCGAAAGTCTTGACAACCAGTCTTACCGAGGGATATCGTATTACCCAGTAACTGGGTTGTGGTGGTCGGATAAAGGCAGTCACTCCATGTAAAATACAAGTAGTCAGCTGCATCCGGTTAGACTCGAAGCCAACCCGAACATAGCTGAGAAAAGGCTAGGCATAATATTATGATTTCTGGAGATTAAACATCTTACACACAAGCATATTGTTTTATATTATGCTTATACATCAGTTTGTTAATTCGCCACTGGACACTTACGCGGTTAATTAGTTGGTAATAGCCCATACATGTTCCCTCCGAGAGGTTCCTCCATACACCGCTAAGTTAACGATTTTGGGAGGATAATATCACAACTCAAAACATGATTATATTGTGTCTAGCCATTTCTAGGACACTATGACCTAATTCCTGCGTTCTACATATATTGTATGTATGCGAATTTCTGTCTAAATAAAATTATTTGTTACAACAAAAAATCCTGACTTAATTTGGAATCTGATTTATTATTTCTATAAAATACTGTGTGGTACCTACTATGTAAAATTGTTTTTTTGTGAAATACATACGAGTATATACTAAAATACTGATTGTGAATCAGTACCTTTAGACTGCCTGTCCATTGCTCCAGTGGACAGGCAGCTTGAGGTTGACTGTCCACTGGAGCGGAGAAGAGAGGAGAGGAGCGGAGATGCGCCAATATTAACCAATTGAATCTAAACTCCGGTCCAGAGTCCTCAGGTCCTCTTCTCTCGTCTCGTCTCCTCTCCAGTGGGCAACCTTAGTGCTGTATGCTGTGTACTGTGTCTGTCAATGGTGTGAATTGACTTACCTACACATGAAATTGGTAGGTATCTCACAGTGTAGAGTTTTGCTTTAGAATACATATATTCAGAATTCTCTTATTTGCAGGGTTGTATGAGAAGCAATCAAGTTACTGGGTATCGAGTTACCCAGTAACTAGATTGTGGACGTCAGATAGGCAGTCGCTCCATTTAAAATACTGGTATTCAGCCGTATCCGGTTAGACTGAAAACCGACCCCAACATAGTTGGAAAAGGCTAGGCAGATTGATTTATTAATTTATATGAGAAGCATTCGAATCTAAACCATCCATTGAGCTACAAAAATCTACAAAAAAAAAAAAATTGTTAGGCGCAGTTCGAACCCGCAACGTTTCGTGTGGTCAAATAATAACAAATTTCTTTAACGATGTTATTTAATATTTACAATGAATGACGAAAATATATTTTCATTGCATTCTTATGATGCAAGCCTGAAGGCTTGCTCAGAACTGAAAAATGTCACAATCGATTCATCGATTGTGATTTACGGCCGAAATGAGTCTATAAATATGAAGTTATTTTGCTATTGTCAACTTCATATGCATTTTTATCCCTATATTACGAAATATTTTAGTTGTGTCTCTTTAGGTCCTGGTAGTCCTTTGTCAACTCTTGGGAACGACAGCAGAATCACTGTTGTAGCTGTTTTACACTATACTAATTGGAATTTCGGCATATAGTGAAAAATAGAACGTCGCGCGCATGCGCCCACCCTCGCGATGTGTCGTGATCGGCAAATTATATCCTGCTTCAAAATTGTTATAAATATGACCTATCTTTTGCGTGCTCAACCATTACTCAGCATTAAAAGTCTTGTAGTTATTAGCGATTAAAATCTTACATGTTACTACCAGAACTCCGAGCAAAAAGACGTAAAAAAAAACAGTGGACTACTTTTGGTCCATTCCCAATTTCCCACACTCCCATG
This sequence comes from Agrochola macilenta, assembly GCA_916701695.1. Taxonomy (NCBI): domain Eukaryota; kingdom Metazoa; phylum Arthropoda; class Insecta; order Lepidoptera; family Noctuidae; genus Agrochola; species Agrochola macilenta. Next base: position 17,754,022 of record OU753562.1, read on the forward strand.
TTTCCCATACCAAATGTCATCTATTCTGTTTTTCTTCCACACCCAAGCTTGTCATTTGAAGTGAGTATTATAATGAACTCCACAACAAAGGTACGACGTTTCTGTCACAAAATAAAGGCATATTTACTCTGCTTCGGTTAACGGAGCCACTAAGTACATCTCTACCTACATGTTTGACGCGCCTTACTTACTTACTGAGCGAGTTCGAGGGAATTTACATACGTTTGGTAAGTAACACGTAAATCACACATGATGCCCAAAAACAATTCATTTCGAATGGCTCTATATTTTTGTATAGAAAGTTTGAAACAAAGTTGGTTTGATAAGAATTGGGAAAGCAATTTCTGTAAGACATTTTCAATGAAGGCTTGGTTTGTTAATGAGGAGCTCGTGACTAAGTAATAACTGCCGCACTGGTCGATCCATCATCTCAGAAAGCACGTTAAGCCGTTTGTCCCGGCTGTCATTCGTGGATCTTTGACAGTCGTTACGGGTCGTCAGAAGCCCGAAAATCTGACAACCAGTCTTACTAAAGGGTATCGTATTACCCAGTTACTGGGTTGTGGAGGTCAAATAGGCAGTCGCTCCATGTAAAATACTGGTGAATACCAGTATTTTATATTTAGCTGCATCCGGTTAGACTGGAAGCCGACCCCAATATAGTTGGAAAAAGGCTAGGCAGATTGATTGCTTGGTTTGTTACTGTATTTTTTTTTACTACGTTCCGCAACAGGCAGAGCTAAAAAAAATTGGTATTCTAAGTAGGTATACTAGGTATACAGTGATGGTCGATTTTAGGTATAAAAAGCCGTATCTTACAGATTATCTGATGTGTAAGGTTCATTTTCCTAGAAGTTACGTGCGCAACCAAAATAGGTAGTTCATGAGGATTTTTTCCAGCTTACTTTGGCAAACTATTCAAGTATTCATGTTAAAAGGTAAGTTTTCTTTCCACTTACTTTACTTTAAACATAACCTGGCTGGTTTTCGCTTCATCTAGAAATATGGCAACAATTTCTTTGCCCGATATCTTGGGAACACTATAAAATATTGAGATGAAAATGAACAGCTCCTTTTAGAGGCTAGAGAATTTTTTGTAAAAGTTTTAAATTCAAGATATTACGTACAAAACCAGCGATGTTGTTACATACTCATAATTTAACTTTACTGATAAAGTAAAAACCAAAAAATATTGCGTTTTTTGTTTAAAGGGTCCACAAAAAAGGTTGTTCGGAAAATGTGAAAAACCTTTTCTATCGTTTGACGTCTCTTTTGTTTTTTCTGGCTGAATGTTGAGCCATGGTTGAACCGAAAATTAATAAATACTGAAGAATGAATTCAATGGGTTTGGGTAGGTATTTCCTTTAGACCAATTAAGCAATTTCATTATGCTTTAAATTCTGATATATACTCGTATAGCTAGATTTTCAACCGTGTTTTTACAATTATTCCTCTTTTCATCTACATAGTACACCATAGTACCGATCAAAGAATCGGTAGGTACACCATAGTACCGATTCTTTGAGCTCTTTAATAGAGTCGTCACTCGTTAGTACAACGAAAAGCACATAAAACTTCGCAGATACGTCGTTAGCTTTAGTTTTACATTTAGCTAGCGTTAGAGGACTTACAAGCGATGAATTTATTTAACAAAACCTTCCCTGGAAAACGGTCTAAGTGGCGGAAACCGTGCCAGAATCCAGTCTGTAATTTTCTAGATTAGCCCCGAAGTACGGAAAGACGCAGTTAGTTTTATTTTACTGTATGGGGAATTGAGGAGTTTTAGCAAGGCAGCTCGTCCTCATCATCATCAATTCAACTTCCGCTCTTAATTTGTAGCTGTTATGAATATGAATTTGCAGTTTTGAGTACTTTAAGCGGCCTACGCAAATGTAATTTCTTTGGTATTGTTCGTCGATTCGTTGAGCTCCTTAAGGTCTGAGTTGAGCTACACGATTACTGATAAATGCATGCACTGACTGGACAGGCCCACTCAAATCTGTGTGATTCTTTTCAAGCGAATGTTTGCGTTTAGTTATTCTAATTAAATTCTCAAAAGACCATCTCAGACATCTGCGTGGACCTCGCATGGCCCGAACAAGATTATGTCTGAACTATAGAAGATACTGTGACCTATGAATTTGTATCGGTCTTTCTTCTCAGAGTAGCCGGTTAGGAAACACCGAACTCATCTAGTTTAAAAACACGATACAATTTTGACGTGTAAGTATTTTTTTTAACCTTAACTTTTTCCTCCTGACGGCCTAGCAACCACCGCAAAACACCAGTTGCAAATCGGTTTCAAAGCGTTTCGAATTTCTACGACTTTCAACAAGATTGACAAAAATATTCGGTAGGTAGCCTATATCAACCCAATACATTTTTGACTTTTCCATCATCGTCCTATTCCATCATAAAATGCCAGTTTGTTTAGGCCCTCTACTGAGTCCACTTCTTAAGGATTTCTTCACGATAGTTTGATATTCTTTCCATACGTTGGTCCATTTACAGACTTCACTCAAACTTTGTCAGATCTTGTGATTTTAGCTGCTTTAAACCAGCATACGACATTGAATTTGAATGGATATAAAATTTTCATCTCATGACTTGGATTCGGTTGATATTTCGTGAAAACTGAAGGATATGCTCAATTGCTCATTTCAACAATAGTAGTACGATGAAGTAACAGTACCTAGTTTATGATTAGTTAGTTCAAAAGTGAGAATAGCTTTTAATAGTTATGGGCCGGACTGGCGAATGAAAAGTTGTGAGTTCTAATAGTAACCCACTTTTTCACCGACTTCTAAAAAGGAGGAGATTATATGTTCGTTGCGTATGTACGTTTATTTTTTTATGTACTATTTCCACCGATTTCTCGATTAAAAAAAAAAATATATTGTATGAAAGTGTATGTCCTCCCAAGTTGGTCCCATATAAATTTTATTGACTATACTTGGATAATTTTTGAATAAGCTTTAATAATACGTATTTTTCCCAATTAGTATATGTGGATGATATGATGATAACTTCTTGTCACTGTTATTTACATAGCAGGTAGTGGAATTTGTGTGGGGTAGGTACCTCAACTAAAAAGTGAAAAATAAAAGTCGGTGGCAAAAAACAAAAATTCAAAACCAAAGACACCGACTTCCGAAAGTAAAGTAATTTTTTCACTTTGTAGTGTTTTTTTTTTCGAAGCCGGTTGTTTTTTTTTTTTGTAAAAAGTACTTTTTTTTTGTTGGGGTTTCGGAAAATATAGTAATGAACAGTAAGGTAAAAAAGTAAATAAGTAGAGAGAACACTTTGTTTTGTTACCTGCCTAAATAAATCATTCAATAATTCAACATAGTAAAGAAAGTAAAAGGTACACATTGTCACCATCTTTTTACCTTCCAACTATCTAGGTAATTGATGCTACAGATTACCTCATATTTACTGTTTGATCCGTAAACGAAACGCAAATACAGTGAGAGCGTGTCGTTTTGCGCCAGTTACGGCCAATTGAGCGAAAAGCGATTACTTTATTGGCCCCGTCCGTCTGTTTACGTACTTACAATAGTGCGGGGCTTTTATACTCGATTCGTTACTTACTGTTATTGAATCGAATGCTGCGCTCGTATTGTAAACAGTGACAAGGGGATGCTAGGGAGGGGAAAAGGGACGTTAATGATGTTAATATTTACTTATCTAATTTTATATGGTGCCAGCATCTTTATGATTTCATTTTGTCTTTTTATTTTTTCTTAACGGAATATTTTCTTTTCATCGATTTGGTATCTTAGGCCAGGCAGAGGGCCACGCGCAAAAGGGATACTCAAAGGGATGTCACACGCGCGCCTCAAAGGGATGTCAGCACCAACTGACGGGGTCTATCGCGGGAAAGGGATATCGCGGCCCCGGCACACAGGCAACAGAAGGAACACGGGTGGGTTTTAGTCAGTAAAAGTCTGACACACCCTCTCGCTCCACCCAGAGCGGGAGAAGTCATTTGGTGATTTCCCATCATCAAAAACAAAAACAAAAAAGGCCAGGCAGAGGGTATATCCTCTGCCGGCTCCTAGGAATATATCTATTAAGTAAAACAGCTTCGTTATGAAAGCATAAAATAAAGAAACTTATTTAATTTAATTACAACCATAGAAAAATGATAATCTATTTTCGTATAAAATATTTACTCAGTCTGAACGAAATTGAACTAATTGCATCAACATCAAAATTCCATTCAATAAAACCGTCCATTATAAACGCGGGAAAAAATCAACCCAAATTCGAACGAGCAATCAAATAAACGCAAACATTCGCCATTTTTCAAACTAAACGCGACATAGACAATGAGGGGTCCATCAATCACCTGTCCCAACAAAAGGCGAACCATAGACAACTGCCCAGAGGCTGAGTGCTTATTCTATTATATCGCTTTATACTACTTACAAAGTTAAGTCTGCGGTCATTAGTGGCGCTAGTGGGCACACAATGGACCGTTTCTCCTAACAAATCCCATAGTTCCATATTCAAACGCACGCAACGCCAGCTTTGTGATCGAGTATCTTGATAATAGCGCCCGTGGGAAGTGTACCAAATGTATTGAATGATTATTTTTTGAAACCGTTAATAGTTTTTCGTTAGTTTAGGTTACATAATTACGTTTTGTAGTGAGAATATTTTGCCGGTTCGCGACTGCATTCGTGCGAACTTTAAAGAAGTTAATTAGCCTACTTTAATGCTGCCGCCGGACTATTTCAGTTCGTAAGTTTTAATGAAGCGTAAAAACAGTTATTAATATTTATAGTTTGTATTTGAATATGCAAATTTTGTTTAATCATAGGCCCGTAATTAAATTCAATTGCCTACCTACTAAAACATAAAAAATTGTAGATAGTATAGCGAGTAGCTACCTGAGATATACATAGCTACTATCGTAAAAACAAGGAACCGTTCAAATAACGAAAGCTCTACACCGCAATGTAAACTTTCAGTACTGCAATTGCCGTCAATATTTATCGTTTTATTATTGCTTTTTTTTTGTTTTCATAGAAAAATACCTTTAGAAAAATGTAATAAAAATGTAGATGCAGCCAATTCGGCTGTGCCAGATCGAGATCTATGTAAAATATATGCACCGTTGGACGCAAACATGCAATAAAAATATTATGTTTTATTCAACGGAGCACGCTCGGAAACAATATACCAGACTGGAGAGTTTATTGGATAGTTATATAAAATGAAATATGTAAATTTCATTACGGAGAAATACGTAGATAGAATTATTTGTTCGGCCTGGTACGATTTTAGGCAATCTCCTTTGTAATGCGATCCGTACCGAGTTTAACTTGTTTTATTGGGTTTACGAGTTACCTTCATCACGAGAAAAAACGTTGTAAAAAGCTATTGTTTTGTTAGAAAATACCGCACGCAACTGAGCTATTTAGCTTGTTTTAATTGGATCAAATGCTCACATACTCCACGACATTCCAATAAGGCAAGTTCCTACTGCGAGCACAATAACTTCGTCATAATTCCTCCTTCACGTTCCAAGCCTTATTAAAACTACTTTCTGGCACACAAAACATTCAGCTACTCTGACACGTAATGACGTAAGCATACATGCATGCACTGAATGTTCCAACTTGTGCAGATTATCTGTTAGTTTACAAACAAACTCCGCGTTGTTGACTAATGTTATATCGCGCCACAAAGTTTATACAGCCAGATCATATTTCCAAATAAACAATCGATACATATTCAGTAGCTTGCCGCAAACACCGGGGAAAGTGCCCACCTAACTATAACGGCCGATAACATCGGAAATTGAAAACAGTCCATCCACATTGTATTGTTGTAGTATACACGACCAAGGCAAACACCGTCACGTCTAATGTCTTTTTAATAGCCACGCCAACAATCAATTATAGAATCCTGTCCCGAACAGGCTCACTTGGCAAGTTTTTCAAATAAATGTCGATAGGCAGACAAGAAAAAAGAATTGAAAAAGCGCAACTAATAAGCGCGAAATCAGCGTGTGACGAAATACAAACACAAGCGTGGATAACCATTCGGTTGTACACGAATTCTTAAGAAATTCCATACTACTATTATTCATGGAAAACAATGTGTATAGCGGACGTTATTTATAACTCTTGTAATATAAAAATCATCTGTACAATCTTACGAATTGCATTGTCACTGTCACGTCGGAAAGTTGACTGAATAGCTATTACCGATACTCACTACTCACAGCTCAGCATTAGCCTTACAAAAGAAAATAAGTAAAAAAAAGTACGACAAAAAGAGTCCGATGTCACGCCCATGCAGTTTCGAAGGTTCTCACGCGATCGCTCGCGTCTCGAGCAAACAAAACCAGTACTGCGTCATTGTAACCCGAAACCCGAACGCCCACTTTCTTGAGCACTCAACCCATCTCTCGTCACTTAAGGAACAACATTACTTAAAGTGGAAGGAAGGCAGCAATGTAAAAGGAGACGGAGATACGACCGGCAAGGATGCGTTCTAAGGCTTCGTAAGAAGAGTGACCGCAGTACAATATCCTACGGCGAGCCTAATGTTACAAAAAGCGTGAGCCGCGAGGTTCGACACGTTTGTATGTGAGTTACAAATTCTACCATCCCGTGGGAACTGTCCGGCGGCGATGTGATAATTGCTCAGTTTGCCCAAAGCAATGAACAAACCCTGGACCAAGTAAAGCGAATATAAACAGGTAATTATAGGGACCCACGAGAAAGTATAGGGATGGGGGAATGATAGGGATTGATATGAATTATTGAAATGGATTTATGTCGGACCAACTTAATGATACATCTCGCCGGTTCCCAAACTTGGAAATTGGAATTTATGATGATTTATAAGTTTAGGCAGTTAGCGCGACGAAATGAATTATGGATGTTTAGCGTTGATAAATAATTTGTTGGATTCAACATTGGATAACTTTAGCAATGTTTTAGAATCATTTGATGTTTTTCGTTCCTGGAATTTTTACAGGCCGTGATTAACATAAATGAAATAAAAGAAATGTTAATGTAGAAGCTCTACATTTTAATTACCGTAAAGAAAAAACCAAGAAAGAAGAGAGAACTCATCAATGAATTAGAAAACGAAGTGCTAATTGACTAATATGAGCTCTCATTTATACTGCTAAGCGTACTATACTCGTAGAAGTGCTAAACAACCTAGTTTTTCAGGTCAGCTCTGTTTAACAATACACTACTCCAATTTGGCGGAGAACAATCGAATTAACCGATGCTCGCCAAATTCCACTCATATGCAACTGATATTTTGCACTTATGGAGGCAGAAATTTAATTTTTGGTATTCACGCCAAGTGGAACAGCAAAATTAAGGGGTTTGTTCTAGAGAATGAAGTAGGGTTAAATATAGCCCAGAATGAAGACATTATTAATTACAAGTCTGCAAAGGAAATGAATCCGGAACTCGACAATAAAAATGAGCGCTAAGTCGATATAAAATTGGTTCGGCATCCTGCGCGCGCGCTCCCCGTGTCGTTGGTTGTGCAGCCAGGCGCGACTGCCCCACGTACACTCAATCTCGTTGTAAACAAATATTTGTCTTATAACCCCATGACGCCTGTGGGATACCACTTTTTTCTTGTAACTTAATTCGTTTTACATTTATTTTCATGGCAATGACTTGGTAAAGTTGTTACATTCATTTTTTGTCGGCCTAAGGTCGATGTTGAAGAATTCACAAAAAATGTCAATGGATTTTTAGATTCTATTAACGCTGAATAAATAAATCGACTAAACATTCAAGACAGGAACAAAGAGTTGATAATGATAGAATCTATAGAAAGCGATCGTAAAGTTCAAGCAACTGAATTCTGTACAAAGATTTTGAGAGATAATTTACATTTTGGAGATAAATTCCGAATGTCAGACAGAAATTGTTATCAAATATCTGGATCTTAATTGAAAGAGCTAAGTGCCTTTTTTCTTCAATAGGCCGGTAAATAGCCTCTCTGTTCGAATAATATCTATTTCGTATCCGAAGTCCCAAATGCGCTGCCAACGGATCAAAGGAAACAAACATTAATAACAGCATGAACTAGTCAAATCACCGAGTTTCAAACATTTAATTCATCCTATCTATATCTGGGGTTTGTTCAAAGCCAGCGGAGTGAGACCCCTATTGAAATCATAAGCCGTGAGGCGGACGAGCGACCGGACGCAAAGGTTCAATGGAAAGGGCGAAGCACCCTCCTTATCAAAACTGCTTTCAAGTTCTATGAACAGTAAACCTATTTGCCTTCCAATCCATCAAAGTTTACGATAAAGGTCTTTATCGTATTTTCTATTTAAAATAGTGTATTGGACGAAAAAGGGAAAGGACCCATTGATATCGGAGTCAATATTAGTTTTTAATATCGATATCTTATTATTTGTTCCAACAAAGATTAAGGTTTTTTTACACGGTTTGTAAGTTCATATGTATGTAATATAAAACTGCCCGAGATATAAGGGATAAGGGACGATAATTTTTTCTTAGAATATATCCAATATCTCCGGTAAATATAGTTATGTACAAGTTCTTTATTGCTTCTAACTCGATAGGCAACTGTGAGGAGGTTTATACAACTAATATAACTATACATTATTTGGGATATGCAATAAAGGTACTTGTAGGAATATTCTTCTTCTTATGGTCTTTAACGACCATTCGTCTATTCCGCCATTATGTCAAATGGAGTTCTATTTCTGTCAACCTATCACAGTCCGTCCATCCACCTCCATTTTAGTTTAAGCAGATAGGTATTTAAACTAAAATGGAGATGGGCAGGCTACATTCAGAGGCTAGAACCAGAAAGATGGGCCAGGTCGTGACAAATTGGATCCCTAGAAATGACGGAATAGAAAAAATATCTGGCAAATTTTGGGCAAGAACATCCAGACTACTGGACGAATGGAAACATTTGGATTTTGGAGGAGGCTTTTACCGCCTCAGGCGATCCTTACATAGAGGAAACAAACATTGGAGATACTAACACGCAATACTAACAAATTTAAAACTAAGATTTTTGTTTCATTACTAACACAAACATACTTTAAAAAAAAAAACTTATTCTCGCTGTAAAAATCTCATTGATGTTATTGTAACGAATTAATAAAAGCTATTTTATTATTATTTATTTTATTATCTCAATCCATCTTCGCAGCCAGTACCTACTTCTATCCGCAATGAAACATGTTACCAGCTTTCTTGCCAAGAATCGAAGAGTTCCTTTCAGCACCTCCACAAGATCTATCGAGGCACCATTCATAGCGTAATACGTAAGGTTATGACCGTAACCACCAACACCAAATAATGACAGATCGCTGGCCAGCCGCCAACCAGTGCCATTAAGTAGCCATGTCTCTAAGTTGCCACTTATAACTTTGTGCGGACGGCAACCGACTAAAACACTTTATTTTCTATTCTCGTTACTTACGTAAATATTTATGAAATGTATTTCAGGAGGAAATTGATATCGCAAAACATTTTATACTCATGTATGCAAACAATATATTGAATGGGTTCACTCCCGAAGTATTAGATACGTACACACACACATATATACATCGCTAAGCCCAACTCTCGCCCCGTGTCACAGGTGTTCAGAATAGATTGTTTTTAGCTAAATGCCTAAGCGTTCGGCTTTTGGTTAAAACCAACCGTTTCACCTTGGCTTTAGGCCAAAATACGAAACCGAATGTACAACAGACTTGCCCACGTACAAAAATAAGCACCTAAGTTATATTTTCTTGTATTACTCCTGGGGCTTCCGCGTGATACATCAAAATTTTCTTCGAAGGTGTAAGATAAGATATTTTCTATATAATAATAACCCAGCAAACGGCGAGTGGAACTTCCTTTTCTTTTTGCGGTAAAGAAATATACTTTGTTGTGGATAACCACAGCACTAGCTTTACGCCTGACATTGTTTTTTAACAAAACCAGGAAACAAACAGTTATTTCTTGAGGTCAAATTGAAAACTATGTCAATTAATCAATAGGTACCACTTGATGATCATAAACTTATTAATGATCGAATCACGATTGTCGTTGGAGTACTTATAGATACAGATGTGTTTAACAAATTGAAAAATGAAAACACAAACAAATCAGGGAATGGTACCGGTACGGATTGGTACCGGCCTGTTAAACCTCCTTACGATGTTAGGGTGAGGGTACCAGGCGCCTTGATAACTCACAAACATGACTAAGTTTTGGGACAAACACCAAATTGTGAATGACATGAAAATTCGCTTCATAAATGTTCTACGTTAAACCATAAATCACATCATTTACACTGACACGGAGCTAAAACTGTATTTGTGTTTCAATTTGGCGTGTTAATTATAATGTGACATACATTGGTGAGTAAACCGGCGTGTCCTATGACCAAAAATTCGAAAACCTATGTGACAGCTAAAGCTCACTCCCTCTTACAGTGCGGAGGCCTGCAGTATCCCAGCAGTGGGAACATTATGCTGATAATGAACATTATGCTGATTATGAACATTATGCTGATTATGCTGTACATTGGATACTGGATAGCTACTTCATGTAATTTGATATCTGGGAAAACGTTAAGGGTTGCGAAAATCCTTCCGCATAGAACAAGTACTACTACTTTGTTATTCATTTGCAAGAATCCAAAATAAGCTACCAAAGAAAGCTGGCCCCATAAATTAACCCTTAAAACGGCCAACCAGGCCACCGTGCTCATTAAACCATCAAAGTCTAAAAAATAAAGAACTTTCTGGACTAATCTCGATGAAAGGAAATCGTAAATTCACTGCTGCTTTTTATAAAGTTATATAAAACGGTGGATATACTGGAAGAGTCCGTCTTGGATAATATAGACATTGGTCACGCTAAGTTTAGAACCTACAGTAGCTTAATGACTGAGCTACTGCTGGTAATCGAGAGGTCGTAAGTTCGTGAGAGCCATACCCTGCTGGGTTGAATTAAAGCTAGGGCTATCACTATAATACAGTTGGTAATTATTATCACTACATTTGGGCCAACATTCAGTTCTTGTACACAAACTAATCATTCATAGGATTAACTATGTCTACATTATTTACACAATATCTTGTCTGATTCTTGTAAGTTCACTTCGCGTTTATGAATGACTACATTATTAATTTCGTATCTTTACTACAGCAGTACGATGATATTGGTTGGGTACTGAAAGTAATTTTTGTCAGGTAGGTATTAGGAAGAGAGTCAAGTGACCTGGAATTCTAATTAGTCCGTCAGTAAGATAATAAAAAAATATTAGACACGTATTTTTTGCTTTATCATAATAATAACAAAACACTTCGATAAAACGCATTTTTGTGAGTGGGGGTCGCTACATCACAAGTAAGTATAAAATCTACATACTCGTGACTCACGGCACATTTTAACTCAATGTATCGCCCTAACCTTGAGATTACGTAAAAAAAGAAAAAATACGTGTCCAATATTTTTTAATAATCTCCAACACGGACTAAAAATTTTTTTTTTGTCGTTATCCGTATTGTGAAAGTACCATTACAAAAGAAAACAGTTCCACAACCTGTCAATTCATGCCTTAAGTGGCTGCTTGAGCCAATTTCATGGGGTACAAGTTAATCGATACTGGCATACCACCATGTCATGCCTCAGGGGGCTCATACGAAAACTGAAAGCGATTCACTTCACCAAAGCGGTGGAAAATGCACAAACAAAAATACAAGTCAATTTATAATCAAAATTGAAAATAGAACTGAAAGGGGTGCCATATCTGTCCTACTCGGTATTTTGTCAGTCACAGATCCGGTAAAATGTACAAAAACTCGGCATAAAATGGACCGTGCAAAAGGTAGCTAGATGAACTCAGTATTGATGAAAAATAGATTCTTTTCGCTTTGGGGCCTTTGACGTAGGTACAGAATTGGGTGGCAATGGGTAAACTTTGTTCCTGTGTTATTTGTCGGCGTTACTGTTTCACAACTGGCCGAAGGTCTCCCTCATACTCATCCATATTTATCTGTCCATTGCCTTCGTGGCCAATCTTAGAAAATTCAATCGTCCTACCAGTTCTTTCCCGGTCAGTCTCGGCAGTGGCTTTCCATTCTCAAGCACACGTACTGTATCGAAATCATTTATACTTTCTTCACAAACAATACAAGTATTAAAATCAGTTCAACACTGGGGACACAATGAAGGAACGTCTAAACTAACATAGCTAAACCGCCCGCCGTTTAGTTCTCAAACAACAGTCAGCCAAACTCGGCTTTGAATTATTAATTCAGTTTTCTTGTACACAATTTGTTGATTGTCAAAGACAATGGTTGGTAATGCAATAATCGTACTTAGATGATTTTATTGGTGAATGGTTCTAGTCTCTTTCCGAAGTGTAGAGATAGCTTTGCTTGGCTTGGTAATCTGGCATATTACGAAAAAAATTAAGTAGGTATGCCAAAATTCACCGTTTTGAGAGCAGTGGCGATAAAATAATTTACAAGCGCCTGTCTGGGTTCGAACCTACGACCTACAACTCATAAGTCGCGGCCGTTACCACTGGACCACCTCTGCTCTTATCCTCATCAAAACGGTGAAGGAAAACTTCTTGAGGAAACCGGCATTATCCTAGAACCAAAAATTCGAAGATATGTGACATCTACGAGCCCACACTGGGCCCGCGTGGTAGATGACGGCCCACTCCCTCTCACAGAGAGGAGTCTGAGTCCCAGCAGTGGGAGGGAATATTATAGGCTGATCATGCTATGCCAAAATTACCAACCCTTGCCAATTGCCAAACCTTTTGTCCAACTGATGTTATTTCCACTTAAACAAACATCAACTTTATACTAGTGTAAATAAAGTTGATTTTAGACTGACTAAGTACTGTTGAAAAAGTCATAAAAAATATGAAGTTGTAGCGCAAACTGAACCTTATGTGTAGGCATTACGGTTGTTTTTCCTAAAACTCGTGTTTGTTTACATGTTTGGCAAATAAATCGCGAACGCAGATTAGGTAGTTAATATTCCGGGGACCTTGTAGCAGGTCGGTGGTGCTACATCACTTTTACCGGTCTATTATCATACCGTGATTATTGATGATCATACGTAAGATCTATTTAAATTCTTGTTTCCAATTGATGCTATTTCCACCGACTCAAACATCAACTTTATACTAGTGTAAATAAAGTTGATTTTAGACTGACAAATACTGTTGAAAAAGTCATAAAAAAATATGAAGTTGTAGCGCAAACTGAACCTTATATGTAGGCATTACAGTTGTTTTTCCTAAAACTCGTGTTTGTTTACATGTTTGACAAATAAATTGCGAACACAGATTAGGTATAAATACTCTGAACCGGGTAATTGCGTAACACACAAACAGTAGCAATTGCTTTCGTTTTGACAGTTCAACAACATTCATTGCGTTATTTACGTTCTTGAGCAGACAAATTTTTCGAACATAACAATGGATTAGTAATATCGTTCAAAGTCATTCAAATTGTGATTGAAAATGTGTTACGCCATGTGCTGGTACTTTTTCCACCGAATCTAAACTAATATTATAAAGAGGTATCTAATATTTGTTTGTTTGTCTGTTTGCAAGATTGTATGTAGGGGGTAATCTCCAAAACTACCAGTCGGATTTGAAAAAATCTTTTTGTATTAAGTAGATTATAATTGCCCAATTCTTGAGTAAGGCTGAAGGCGAACGAAGTCGTGGGCAGAAGCTAGTAAATTATAATTTAGGAAATTCACACACACATTCAATAACTCAACAAATATAATTACTAATTTCATCAATTGTCAATACCGACTGTTAAATAAATAATAGATAAACATTCTCAAATATCAATATTTGGTTTTAATAATGCATTTCCTGACAGATATGCATGTTGACCGACTATTGATACGGGTTACCTGGATACCGCGACGGACTCGTATTGAAGTCCCCTCCTTAGGGAGGAACGTAGAGAGTGAAATATTGCTATAAGTTACTTTCTTTCTTGATGTAACTTTCTCAAGTCACTTGGGTATTGAAACTGGTACAGTCACATGTAAAAGATGTATAAAAGACCGGCCAAGTGCGTGTCAAACTTGCTCGCTAAGGGTACCACCGTACAATCAAAATCAATCTGCCTAGCCTTCTCCCAACTATGTTGGGGTCGGCTCCCAGTCTAACCGGATGCAGCTGAATACCGTATTTTAAATGGAGCGACTGCCTATCTGACCTCCACAACACAGTAACTGGGTAATACGATACCCCTTGATAAGACTGGTTGTCAGAGTTTCGGGCTTCTGACGACCCGTAACACTGTCAAAGTCTCGGTATGTTAAGATGGTCATCCATCCACAGGCCAACACCGGCAAGCGTAGCTTAACCCGATGGATCGAACCGTGCCACTGTTATTACTTAGCCACGAGCTCCTCCGTACCGTAAGGGTACCACCGAAGAATATTTAGCAAAAAACGCCGAAAAAAACACGTTTCTTATACGGGGACCCCCTTTAAATTTTAACTTTATTTTATTCTTGTTATTTGTTGTTATAGAGGCAATAGAAATACACAATCTGTGAAAATGTCAACTGTCTACCTATTACGGTTGATGAGATACAGCCCGCTGACAGACAGACGGACAGCAGAGGCTTAGTAATAGGGTTCCGTTTGGCAACCTCGGGTACGGAACCCTAATTAACGAAAATCAAATGCGATTTATTTTCTTTGGCATAATAATATTTCCTGGGCCTGCTTTAAAATAGGTTTTGGAACTATTCGCTTATTTAAATGTCTTTAGGCAATCTGCTTCAATGTATTATAATTTCGATTATTTTTTGTAGCCTATAACGAAGTACTCGAAGGTAATGAAACCATTTTCTATTAATACGACAACAAATTACAACCACATACATACAATACAACATACAACATCATCACATCTTACATTTACAAAACCACTTTGCGCGCTAGTATTTGAAAACTGTAGTGAATCCGACCGGTGGATTTTGCGATTAGGTCAAACATCAGAATAGATGGGTTCCGGAACTTTGTTTTATGATATTCAGTGATCGCTGTTCCGTACCAGGTGAAATATCTATTCTACTAACTTTATGTAGTTTCGGGAACAGTTTTGTACGCGGTAGGTACGCAGCGAATAAATAATAATAATAGTACGCTTTGATAAAATATTTTTCAAGCGACAATGTACCTACTAATCTACAGTACAGAGTCGTTTTTTGAGATAGGACTTAGAGTACCGTAGTTATGGAAATTATAAACCATGTAAAAAAACCCTGTCCGATCTGTGAGGGTGTTTTTAGGTATCGTACTGAGAGTTAAGTCTATTTATGTGGTAATTTACAGGAAAAAAGAAAAAAAAAATCGCCACATTTTTTTTTCAATGGGTTATATATCCGAGTTAGTACATGGGGCGCGGGCAACCGTCGTTTAGCGGGCATCTACAAGTCATAACCCCTGTTGAAAATTTGCAAATTTTTAATGGATTTGGGGTAATTTTGGTACGAAAAATGTAAATTTTAAACAGCTATAACTTTTATATTTTCAATAATAATAAGGTTTTTTATGACTTTTTGGTAATTTTAATGTAGTACCTATCAGACAGGGTTTTGTTAACATATTATAAAAAAGTGGTCAAAGAAAAACACTTTTCTCTATTTCTCATAGTTTTAGCGCAGATAAATTCCACTTTTCATCTTAACGTGTAACACAGGTTATAACTGCGACTGTCAGTTTAAACGGTCAATTTAAATTAGCTAGCGAAACTCCGCGGACGTGATATGTAAACAAGAAAAAATAAAACGTTGAAGTTTTTTTTTGGAGTCATGCAACCGCTGGTATTGTAGTTACTTGAAGTATAAGTGTAGGAAATCAAAGTTTTTTTTTTGTTTTATCATGGGATGTCGATCGATACCCATTACTTCTGTGAAATTTACACCAACAACTGATTTTTAAACTGATATTTTAAAAGTTTTCATCCAAAAAGTTGTCAATATCGCAAATAGCTATCAAATATTTACCATTAAGCCATATTTCTTCTTTCCGTATAGTAATATTGCCAAATTAATCAAAACAGCGAAATATTTGACAGCTATTTGGGACGTTGCCCACTTTCTGTATAAACGCTCTTAAGTAGCTAAAGTGACCACGATCGTTGACACAAAAAAAAAAAAAAAAAAAAAAAAAACATGTTTGTTCTTCGATACCCGGCACAACACAACTGTAGTTTCGCCCACTAATTTTATATTCCGTCTGTAAATTTGCGACGCGATATAGATGATTTTCTGCATAAAAAGATCTTGCCTACCTAAAAAATTACAATAACAACTTTTTCATCCCGAAAAATTACAACTTCACGGTCGGACATAGCCGCTGGCAAATCTAGTCCCTAATATTTACCGAATTTATTTTCCGAATTCCACCTCTATATCTAGATAAGTTATTCATGAATAGTAGTTTATGCTCTGTTCCTCCCGGGCTATGTTTACGCACGAATGCAAACTGATAGCCCGCTATTACAACATAAATATAGAATCTTACCGAAGGAAGATTGAGAATTTCAGATATCAAGTTGTTTGTAGGGTCGAATCCTTACCGAGTTCTAAGAAACAATAGATCCGGTAGAGTTTGCAGATATTTTGTAAACTATGTAGTAGGCATACTGTAAACTATATCATTGTCAAGTTCTAAAACTTCAAGTGAATTTCGAACACTTTCAAATTGTGTGATCCTGATCATTTTAATGTGGTTACACCATTTAAGAACATGAACGCCACAATAAAATTACGACCTTGTGTTCGTTCTAGGACTGGGGGAGCAAAAAGTATTTTCTTTTCTTAAAAAAAAAGTAGATATAACTTTATTTGTGATAAGAACTCTTCGCGCATGGCGCTTTAATATTCAGTTAGACCAATGAGTTTGGCAATTTACGATCAAAATACTTAAAGGTGAGTTAAAAGTTCAGTATCTGCCTGCTAATGGCACCTCTGAGTGCATTCTACTTTAAGCGGTCAGCACTTAAGTTGTTAAGTAAATAATAAATAAACCGTTCACACTTGCAGCTTCACACTTTTTTTTGTATTTTGTAGGTGCTGTTACAAATTACAATGCTCAAATAGCTAGACCCTGGACAAATAATGACCCTACTACATAACATAACATTACAACTGTATTCCCGGAAGGGTTAGGCAGTGGTGTACCTATAGTCACCCACATTTGAAGTCCCATGAAATAGGGGGCGAGCCTATTAATAGGGATGATGCCTGGGTATAAAGATATTCTAATTAGTCCGTCACACAGATAATAAAAAAATATTAGACACGTATTTTTTGCTTTATCAATCAATCTGCCTAGCCTTTTCCCAACTATGTTGGGGTCAGCTTCCAGTCTAACCGGATGCAGCTGAATACCAGTATTTTTCATGGAGGACTGCCTATCTGACCTCCACAACCCAGTAACTGGGTAATACGATACCCCTTGGTAAGACTGGTGTCAGACTTTCGGGCTTCTGACGACCCGTAACGACTGTTAAAGATCCACGAATGACAGCCGGGACCAACGGCTTAACATGCTCTCCGAGGCACGGAGGATTCTCGGTATGTAAAGATGGTCACCCATCCACTGACCAACCCCGGCAAGCGTAGCTTAACCTGATGGATCGACCAGTGCGGCTGTTGTTACTTAGCCACGAGCTCCTCATATTTTTTGCTTTATCATATTAATAAAAAAATACTTAGATAAAACGCATTTTAAGTTGGGGAGTGGGGGTCGCTACGGCACTAGTTTGTATAAAATATACATACTCGTGATGTCATGGCCCATTTTACCTCAATGTTTCGCCGTAATCTTTAGATTATGTAAAAAAATAAAAAATACGTGTCCAATATTTTTTTTAAATCTCAAAGACGGACTAAAAACTTTTTTTTTGTCATCATCCCTATTGAACATAGGACCTCATGCTCAGGAGTAGTGCTTGCGACCACTAGACCAACGAAGCAAGTTCTACTATTCTGTAAAAGCTAATTTCTGTGAACATTCTGTTATATGACACTGTCAGTGACAATGTCTCTGTTCTCGTCGTGGTTATAGAAGTGAAATCAAAACTGAGTTTTACAGCCAGATTGGTTGCCTTTTCAACTAGCCAAAAAGACACTTGTGTCAATGTCAACCGCCTGTTTTTGCCTGAAGATCCTGAATATCATTAAATCAATTTCTGAATAGTCTGTTATTACCTATTGAAATTATTGTCTAAAGCTAAACTATTATATCTACTCGTTACAAGCGGATTAGTGATCGTATAACATTAATACGTAATTAATTAGCACAATGAATGTGTGCTGTGCAATCCTTTCCATGTACTACTATATCTACAATAATATAAACTCAGTAATTTTTCAAGACTGGACTCAGGACAAGGGAGAGGTGGAACCACGGAAACTTTTTTTTTTTTTTGTGGGGAATCATCAAATGACTTCTCCCGCTCTGGGCAGAGCGAGAGGGCGTGTCAGACTTTTACTGACTAAAACCCACCCGTGTTCCTTCCGTTGCCTGTGTGCCGGGGCCGCGATATCAGGAACCACGGAACCTGAAAGCTTATACGATGTACGAATATATTGCTGTAGCCCTTGTCCTCCCTTGAATCATAACTAGCTTAAAAATCGTTGCAGAATATAACATGATAGATAACCTAGACCTAATCATGAAACCTAACAATTGAAAAAAAATGTTTTTGATGTGTGACATCTTTCTTCTAACTTTCCTACAAAATCGCTTTCCTTTCGCTCAAATCTGTAGCAGTGATTTCGTGAAAAGGGACGGAAGTGTGTAACAGGAAGCCGGGGAAGCGCGCGCTATTTAATTTGACCAATGAGCGCGCGCTGTGCTAGAGTTGACTGTCAGATGGTACCAACCCATTTTCCGAGAGGTTGTAAACAGGATGACGATGACGATGATGGTGATGAATATTGTTTATATCATATATGTATAATACGTCAGCCAAGATGTCAGATGCAGCGTCGGACTGGCCATATAGTCGAGGTGGCATTTGCCAGCCGGGCCCCAGCCTGCGCGGCCCCCCCACGAGCCTGGCTTGCGGCAACCGTAGGATAGGAGGCCCGCGCAAGCTAGGTCCCAGCTCTTGCGACCTAAGTGTAAAACTAGATCAGATAGTTCGTTCATACAATTAGAGAGAAATTAAATAGGATAATCGAGTTATATGAAACCCGCCTATTAAGGGAGGTCCTTTTATACTGGTAGTGGGTAAGCTGATGTGCTATTGTCTGTACCTAATAAATAATTTATTACATCGTTGATAATTACATTTTGTTTATCTCAATTTGTGTATCTCAGTATTTTCCGATAGTATCCCATCTACCATCATCTAGCCTCGGGCCCCGCGCTTGTGGTCAGCAACCCGGGCCCTTCCGGCCCAGTCCGACCCTGGTCAGATGTGACACATCATATGCGACTACTGTAAGGGTCGCTCGTTTTTTTAAACTGTATTTGTAGTACTCCTATTAACAGGACTGGTCCACATTAGCACAGGCCAGGAGTGTGGTAAAAAACGAGAGGGAGGCATTTGCACTGCAATAGGGTAACACAAAGATACTACATCTATTTATCTGTATAGCTCAGTACCCTAATTACGTAATTTAATACACATCAATCAGAATCTGAATCGTTTTGAAACAGATTGCTAATCCATTGCTTGGTAAGTTCGAAAAAAAAATCTGCTCAACAACGTAAATAACGCAATGAAAGTTGGTGAACTGTGTGTGGAGGAGCACGTGGCTAAGTAACAACAGCCGCACTGGTCGATCCATCAGGTTAAGCTACGCTTGCCGGGGTTGGTCAGTGGATGGGTGACCATCTTTACATACCGAGAATCCTCCGTGCCTCGGAAAGCACGTTAAACCGTTGGTCCCGGCTGTCATTCATGGATCTTTGACAGTCGTTACGAGTCGTCAGAAGCCCGAAAGTCTGACACCAGTCTTACCAAGGGGTATCGTATTACCCAGTTACTGGGTTGTGGAGGTCAGATAGGCAGTCGCTCGATGTAAAATACTGGTATTCAGCTGCATCCGGTTAGACTGGAAGCCGACCCCGACATAGTTGGGAAAAGGCAGATTGATTGTTGTTGAACTGTCAAAATGAAACAGATTAGTCGTAATCGTTTCCGAAAATTTATTGCGCAATTTTAACAGCGGGGCAATTCCCGTAATTTTTAAGAACATTCACATTCGCATCTCATTCGCAATCTGTCAAAAATACAATCAATTTACCAACATTTTTGGCAAGTTTGACAATTTGCGACTAGAATGTGAACGTTTTTTAAGTACGAGAATTGGCCTTCAGGTCTATCCTGATTATTTAGGGCCAACCTTTTTACCACACTAACATGCCACAAGTAAAGGATTGCTCTGTTTAGTCATACTTTCCACAGCGTCAGTGAAATCCGCTTACATTACAAAACAGTAGCACGTCATTATCACATGGGTATCGGGTTATCAATAACAAAGGAGTACAAATATCATTGTGGCGCGATTTGCTTGCGCGCGCGCACCGCAGCGCAAGAAATGCGCTAATTGTGACCGTGGGACT
The DNA here is from genome assembly GCA_916701695.1 of Agrochola macilenta. Classification (NCBI taxonomy): domain Eukaryota; kingdom Metazoa; phylum Arthropoda; class Insecta; order Lepidoptera; family Noctuidae; genus Agrochola; species Agrochola macilenta. Next base: position 17,774,637 of record OU753562.1, read on the forward strand.
CCTTGTGGTCGGGCTACTAATAATATGCTTAGTCTATACTTTTGGAAATGGATTGATTTACTGAATGGACAACAATGAAAAATGCTTGAAAGTACCTACAAAAACAAAAATAAAACAAGAAAAGTAAGATAGGAATGTGTAGTTTTAATAAATACACTGAGTTCTCTATATTTACATTATCCTTTATAAAAACTTTAAAAAAATATCGGTAGGTATCAGCTCCATTTTTCAGTAACCTTTAGCTACATTTTTTTATTCGATCGATAGAAAAATGATATCTAACATTGTAATACAAGTAAAAACATGACATAAAAAAAACATTAAGCTTCATCATCCAATAATGTTAGACCCGAAATCAACCCCAATTTTCGTCCCGGTCCACAATATTTTCTGATTTAAGCCCTTTACATGACGGGGTGATTCTGGACATATCCAACCCCACTCCACTCCTTATACATATTTTATTAACAAGGACAAAGCCAGTGTTTTAAGACAAAATAATGGTCATGTTTACCCTCACTGGCATGGATTAATATTATGAACAAGAACGAATCTATTGTGATAGGGAAAAGGGACAGAAAAATATCATAAAGGTACAATTTCGTAGCCGACCGCAGGCGGTAACTGCAGGCGACGCGACGTGCCGCCGTGACACGACTGGCTTTATGAATTTCTATGAAATAAGTACCTTTCGTAGCTAGCGACACGTTCGCCTACATAAGAATACATATATTCCAGTCGTGTCACGGTGACACGTCGTCGTCTGCAGTTGCCGCCTGCGGTCGGCTACGGAATTGTACCATAATGGGGATAAAAAAATGTTTTTCATTACTGAAAAGACACGGGCTCTTTTTTATACTCTAAACTTGCTTTACATTTTCCACTTCCTATGACTTGTATTATAGGAAATGGAAAATGTAAAGCAAGTTTCAAATTCTTGAAAACACTTTTGGAATTGTTCATAGTTCAATTAATTTTGACGGTGATTGTACTGACGGCTGCTATAATTTGCTTCCCCTTTTCGCTGATATTTCAATACGCGAAGGAAAATTAATTAAATCATCGGCTTTTTCACAGACTCTTGGAACAATTTTAGCATTAGGTAACACTTTCAGTTTCCGCGAAGTAGATCTAAGTAACAAATATTGAGAACAATTTCTTCACAAAGATTGATACTATCTCAGTATCTGCCACATTACAAGTTGTATGTAGGTCGTAGGTTCGAACCCTGACCGACGCTTTACTTTGAGTAAATTATTTCATCACCACTGCTATCAAAACGGTGAAGGATAACGTCGTGAGGAAACCGGCATGTCCTAGAACCAAAAAATCTTAAAGACGTGACGTCTACCAACCCGCACTCGGCCCCTGTGGTGGATTACGGCCCACTGCCTCTCAGAAAGAGGAGGCCTGAGTCCCAGCAGTAGGAATATTATAGGTTGAATATGCAGTAACTGCCACATAGACAAATACATTGCAACAAAATGATCTGTTGGCGCTTGAATGACGTTGACAGGGGGGCGCTGTTGGTAAACATTTGTGCAATTGTTTTGTGAAAAGTCACTTGAAATGTATTCAAAAAACAAGATGGCGGTGTTAGTTCCGATTTTGGCCACGCGTCAAAATATCCGTGTAGTGATGATGAATGATGCTATGAGCCTGTCATTTTATGATGTAAGTACAAGTGACTTTCAGCCATGGTCCATTAAGCCAATGAAAAGTAAAAAAATCGTGTCATTCAGTTACACATAAGCCAGCCAAGTAGGCCAGTTCAGTCAGATTCGGGCGACAACTTCCCAAAATCTTGCGTTCGGCTAGTGAAAACAAGTAGTGGAATGGCTAACTGGCTCGGACAGAAACACGCGTTCACACAAAGCCGGGCACCACCAGCCACTGCGATAGTGGTGCAGAACGCTATTGGCGCCAGCAAATTTGTAATCGTTCAATTACAATAGACTGACATCATAAATTGCTTGAGGACAATCCAATGCAGTGGACTGTCTCAATTTACACGATGCTAATATGGATAATGACAATTTTTTTGTCCGTCTTGGAGATTATTAAAAAATATTGGACACGTATTTTTTCTTTTTTCACGTAATCTAAAGATTACGGCAATACATTGAGTTAAAATGTGCCATGACGTCACGAGTATGCAGATTTTATACTTGTGACGTAGCGACCCCCACTCCCAAACTTAAAATGCGTTTGATCTAAGTATTTTGTTATTAATATGATAAAGCAAAAAATACGTGTCTGATATTTTTTATTATCTGTCTGACGGACTAATTACAATTTTTTTTTTTTACCCAGGCACCATCCCAATTGTGGATTGGCTTAGTGGATTGTTTCGGGGTTTAGCCCCATCTAAATGGTCCATGGTGGCAAAGCAATTACGATCAACTATACTAAAAAGGTTAATAAAATAGGTTTCTAACAAAATAAAATAGAGAAATCTATTAGAACATGAAAAGGTCAAACCTTTATAGTGATAAGTGAAAAAAACTGAGTCAAGGTCTCGACAAAGATCGGTAAACAGTTACACCTTTTTTCAGGCGTCATCAATCACGTTCGGGATCGATTTGAATACCTGTGAGTGCGAAAATTCGTAATTTAAGAGGCTTTGTTTTACTTCGGAGAAAGTCCTTTATTTTTTTTATGGAGTGGAAACACCGGGACTCCTAAATTCTAGGGCGTCCCGGCGTTCTAGAGCCTTTTTTTTTTAGGGTGGGAATCTATCAAATAACTTCTCCCGCTCTGGGCGGAGCGTGAGGACGTGTCAGACTTTTACTGACTAAAACCCACCCGTGTTCCTTCCGTTGCCTGTGTGCCGGGGCCGCGATATTTCGGACAAACTCGCAACCCTGGCGTTCTAAAGCCTCGAAGGACATATTTTTATAGTGACCTTATTAATGATGTTCTTCAGAACTTCAGGCGTAGTACTCACAACCGGCGTGCGTGTGTGACCAGCATATATACCTAGCTATTCACAACCGTCCGATACGCTTCCGTGCCTCATCGAACATCAATCAATGTTATCAAAAGACCTCTAAAGGCTGTTCATAAATCCAAAACCCGAAAATTTTGTCAGTTTAATCTAGTAGACGACCGTTCCGACCGTTATTCTTCCTAGCCTAGCTAGTTATTTGCAAATTAGTAATTGAAAACATGTCATTTTTTAATTCGACAAGCTGTCGTATGATTGTGCATATATTTATCTTTGATAAAAAATACAGAATCCAACTTCACGAGGATCGCCGATGCGAGGGTTTGCGTCCCGCAGAACTACGAATCTTCACTGATGGATCCAAAACAGGTAGTGGCACAGGTGCTGGAATCTTCTCTGAGGACTTCAACATACATATAGCCACACCATTGGGAGTCCACAATACAGTATTCCAGGCCGAATACATGGGTATATCCCTTGCCGCTTTAGCCATCATGGCCAGGGAAGTTAAGGACCACTCGATACGCATACTTTCAGACAGCATGGCTGTTCTGCAAGCGCTAAACAGCCACACTGTTGACTCTGGGCTGATATACGAGTGCCACCAGCGCCTAAACCAGGTGGGTAGCCTCAACAATATTACCATTCAGTGGATCAAAGGACACAGTGGTTCGCGGGGCAACGACGCTGCCGACGAACTTGCCAGAAGGGGATCGAGCATGGCACCAGTGGGGCCTGAACCCATTGCGCCACTCCCCTTCGGGTACCTACGCACTCTGGTAAGGAAACGAACCAGGGACCAACATCACAAACTATGGTCGGACCATGGTGAGTGTAGGCAGGCCAAGGAGGCACTCCCTACAATTGATGGCCGCCTCACGAAACAGGTTCTTCGACTAACGAAACAACAGCTGCGTACGGTTACGGCAGCTGTAACTGGCCATGGGTCATTTAATAAACACCTCTTTGTCATAGGAGTCACAGACAGTCCGCTGTGCAGAGCCTGCATGGAGGACGACGAGACAGCAGCTCATGTGCTGTTATACTGCCCGGTGGTCGCCACATACAGGGCAAAGTACTTCGGTAACCCAGGTACCCTACGTGAGATTGTCAGTGACACCAAGGCGTTGCTGGCCTTCTTTGTGGAGCTGGGGTGGATCGAATAACAAAATTTTCCCACCCGTACGCAAAATACGCGCTAAGACGTGGAGTTGCGGATACCAGCCCGTATTACCTATTACCTATTACCTATGATTGTGCATAGCTATACAGGTATATGGACGTAAACGAAGCCAAAGGAGTATGTCAGGATCGTATCAGGTGGAATTCTGTAGTTTGTGCTTACCCCCATGGGAATATGGCGTGAGTTTATGTATGTGTAGGTATGTAAGTGCTTCATATAAAAGTACTATATACTTCATATCTAAGCAGTTTGATAACAAAATCGCGTGAACGCGATGGCCACATGTGTTACCGCCCCGGCTCAAATGGCGGCCGAGCGCTGCAAGCAGAAATAGTCCTTACGGTGTATAGATATGAACTTCATCTATGGTACATACAAATAAATAAAATTGAAGTGTCTGTTTGTAATGTCAAAAGAACAGCTTTTTACTAAACGCATGAAAGTATACTGGGTGGCAGGAACATCGACGCGAAAACTCAGACCATGGATTCAGTACATGATTCTGAACACCCCTGCGTTGAAAATTTTCGTCGGTCTTGTTTCGTCGTTAGATTCATGTACTTAATCCATGGTCGCAGTTTTCGTGTCGATGTCCCGGACAACCTATATATACGGTACGTATAACAAAAAAAAACGTTTTTTTTTTTTTGTCTGTATGTCTGTTTGTTACGGCTAATCTCCAAAACGGCTGGGCCGATTATAACAGGACTTTCACTGCCCGATAGCTGATGTTATTTAAAGGCTACTTTAGATATTGAATTATTTAAAAAAATACTTCATTTAGGGTTAAACTCTAATAATTTTTACAGCCTAAAATAATTTATTGACGGGAAGCATTTGTAATATAACCTTGCATATAACCTTAATATTTGCATGCTAGGATACAAGCAAAACATGTATGCTTTATAATGTGTACCATGTTTTATGCAAATAAATATTATTTCTGATTTTGTTTCAATTTTATTTTAGAAAAATAATATGGGTCCACGCGGATGAAGCCGCGGACATCAGCTAGTATTTTATAAGAAAGGTGATTGTTTGTTTTAGCTACAGGTGCACTTGTGCTAACTAAGTCTAGAATAAACTGTATACAAGACAAGGAAAACACTCTTCGATGTTGAATATTTCATTGTCAGTAGAAAAACAACAGCTATTTATGTTGTAAGTAAAACAACAAGGCTACAAAAAACTTTTTTTTTTTAAACTTCATCAGAACCTAACGAATTAATTTTATTGTAAGTACCTAATTGTTGTAAAATCATCATAATTTCCATGATTATTAAAATAAAAAAGTGTCGGTTTTCTAATGTGACTATATATACGTACATCTCTATACAAATAAATAAATTGAAGTGTCTTGTTTTAATTTCAAAATAACAGCTCTACTAAATGCCATTGAAAGTAGGTATATACGGTACTTATAACAAAATTTACGATTTTTTTTTTTTTTAAACTGTCTGTCTGTTTGTTCCGGCTAATCGTTAGTAGTGTTTGTTCCGCAATAGAAGTCAAAATCGGTTAAACGGACTGTAAAAAAGGTTTATTTAAATGCCTAATCTTATTTCAAATGGAGTATAGAAGTTGCCTCTTTTTCTATCGCGTGACACTTAGATCTTCTGACTACGTTACACTCACTGAATTGGCCCAACAAGACGGGCCCGCCACAAACTTGTAGCTTCATACATAAACTGCGGAGTGTCCCATCTGTGTTCATCTGTGCTAATACCCTCAATAGTTTTATTGTTGTCTATTGTTGGATGGCAGACCCATTCATGTTAAATTCAATTACAAAAGAGAACATATTTCAAAAATTTCATCAATACGAAAAGGTTACCATCGTAGATTTCTATAGATATCTTTACTCGTCAGTCTGCCAAATCCACCTGGCGGGGGATCAATCCGAGTTAGGTATCACAGTGGCCTATATAGCTGCCAAATGACAGTGATTGCCACAATTTACCTGCGCCACATTGACTGAGCAGTAGATTTGATTTGGCACTATGCTGATGACGTCGCAGTCAATCAATCAACTGTGTAATATGGAATTAATTATAAACTGCGGGCAGAACCTATGGATGAACTAAAAAAAAGAGAGCAATCTCAAGTAGTAGGTATTAAGTACTAGGTACCTCCCTAATACTTACAAGAACCCTATTAATGGGTTCCCTACTTGAAATCGAATGACGTCAGATCGAATAATAGTTGCTCGAAAATGTTAACTCGATTGTACCTACTTTAAATCGATAAATTATGAGCGCGACAGTTGACTACCTCGATTATTTTTTCTTGAGGCGATTCGCAAGAAGTTAATTTTTGGGCGAATCGACAACTCCATAAATACGTATTGGGCAATTGGCACATTTTGAATTTTGGCACATGCAGTAAACTTTGTTACACTAACTTTACTGCATAAAATTCAAAATGCGCTGCCGTTGATTCGAGCTTATAGTTATTCGAAATTTTGATGCATCGACGTAGTGAACGGTCGCGCTCATAATTTATCGAGGTTACGTTTCAAGCAAGTACTATTCTATCTCACATTTCAAGTGAGAACCCATGTTTTAAGGAAAGATGCAGAGAAATATACCAAAAGTCGAACAAAATTGTAAAACGAACAAAACATCGCCGAATTTTCGTATAAATGTAGACATAATTATGTGTGCGCAATACTCCGCCAGTTTTTGTAGCAAAAGTAAAAAAACTTGCTTGAATTAATTAAGAACCATCTCGAGTCTTAAAAATAACACTGATTCTACGCAAAAACATTCACTCATTACGTCTCAGCGGTTTCCGAGAAAATCCTGCACATGCAAATGAAATTACTGCAATCGAAAGCCCCTTTGGCAGTCTCTCAAAATAAAAAACTTTATTTAAATTAAAATATAAAATTGCAAACGACTGAACTGTCTACCTACTTATTTTTAATTAAAATGTTAAAATTGTAACACAGTAATTAAATACAGCTAAATTAATTAAAATCAAGCAACATTTTCGTAATCGCAACTTATTTTTTCACTGAGTGAAATGTAAAATGTATTTCTACCATACATCAATTTATAATTACAGCGCGTTGCAATAATCATGCGATATGCTTTTGACATTTATTGTTTTGTGCCATTGGAACGGCAGCTTTAATTTTTGGTTCCATTTCAACGGGCACAGAATTCTGGCAATAATATAAATCATTACCTATGAATATTAACTCATTTTAGTAGAACATCATGGAATAATGAATGGACTGCACATGATGTTTGGTAGAACAACACAATTCTCCTAGGGATAACGAGCGTCATATTTTAGTTTTCACCCATAAAACCTGTGTCTTAGGTGTCACGGACACCTACCGTGACACATACATAATAGAGATAATAATGAGTTTTTTTTATTATTCGATTTGTCGTCATAACTTTTTAGTTTGTGATTATAAAAGAACGCAATATTTTGCGCGTCAATTTAAGTAAGTACAGTTGCTTCTAGAAAATTACTTCCTTAAAATTGAGTTAGTATGGGAAAAAAAAAATTATAACGAATTTACAATTTTGTGCTAGCAAATGACACCTCAAATCCCTCAAATAATTGTGTCGATGCTTCTACCAAGCAGCCTGTATAGTTCGAAATATTACATGGGCAACATAGACGTATAAAATATGATGGGCAATAAACATAAAACGCGTAGGTATTTTATTCGAATATCAATCGTTGATATCAATGATGATCGATCTATGATGAATTTGTTTGTCAGACAAACATTTTAGTATTTAGAACTACAGACGTAATAAATGATAGTAAATGAAACTAATCAAGGATATTGATTTTACATTCGAATGTTGTCGGTCGAAGACAGTCCAGCCGGAGTATTATGTAAAAAACTTACCCCGCTAAGTATAAGTGATGTGAGCTGGAAGTTTCCTGGCGTGTTATTTCCTTGGCGACAACACTTCGGTGATGTGATGCGCGCGCTCTACAAGTGTCAGTTTTACTTGGCTTATATATGATGGTGATGAATAAAACATTGTAGGTACTTATTGGACGTTGGTATTTAGTACGCAAGTACGTGACGCGTTACATACAATTTAAATAAGTGTAGGTACGTAGTAAGTAAAACAAATCTCAATGTGATAGTGTAGCGCCTAGCGCGCAAGCGCGATTCTTACCACTTCAACGTGGTGAAGTGATTCGGTGTGCGCGCGCTGCAAGTGCCAGCTGTTGAACTTATGAATTTTGTAATGATTTGATGAATATGATTTTATTCAACGCTTATGTAGGTTATCTCCAATAAATTATTCGGTAGGTAGGTACATACAATATACATATCTTTTTATTTAAATGACTACATCGTTTAGGTAGGTTCCCACATAGTTTGTGTGGGGTTAAATTACACACTATTAACACTCGATTGCGTTTACATAATATAAGTTAACAATGGGTTCATAATAACAAACTATGTCAATGCGCATTTTCTTTATTATGCAGCAGCAACGTGTAGATACCTATGTATGTTTTATTTTATTTATTGTAGGTAGGTACCTACCTGCGTAACGCGTCGCGCCTCAGGCTATTTATATCAAGGGACTAGTCTAGGAACAAAATTGAATAAAACAAAATTGAGTGTCTGATTGGATATCTGTTTTGCAATTTTATTTTACTTGCGCGCTAATCCCCATAAATAGTAATGTTTAGACATAAGCGGTTAAATATCTACTAGCTTTAGAATACTTAATATAAAATGATCAATAGAATTAGCATAAAACATTTAATTAAAATCTCGATTACGATTGTAAATGTAATGCTTGGTCATCCCTAGCATCGGGTTGGGTGACACTGACAGCTCACTCCACGATCACTTCCCCTAAGTTTTCACGGTGAGATGGTTACAGAATAGCAAGGCTGTTATTCCATCTACTAGGGATTGACACTAAATTGACAGCTCACTTATTGCTTTAGTTATTACTCTGAGCTTATTGCTCACTTCACGAAAGTTTTCACTTTGATATTTTTACATGATAGACTGGCTGAATTTAAAAATAGAAGCATAAAATAACCAGCACGCTTCTTCCTAAAAAAAATTCGATAAAGATCTCTATTCAAACTTCCACTTAAACTAATGCGATTCATCTCATTATTTATTTATCTTGATAATGATCGTTAATCATTTCTCATCCGCTTACTAATGAAGCGGTAAAACTTAGGTGTGAAGAATGCTCATCTTCCTATCCACCGCTAATGATATTAATAGCCTTATAAATCTCTCTGAGAGGGGCCGCCATGATTAATTTGTATTTAAAAGCTTTTTGATAGTCAAATAAACCGATTGATAGTTTTTTTAATGGTTTTAAGTAATAAGTCGCGTTCTAATGGATGGGCATTAGCTTGCGCTCAAAGATTAATAAACTTACTGCTCATTATTAATGAAAAGCTACACAGGTACATTGGTACCCGTTCCGTATCAAAACGTGCTTTTAGGCCTTTTTCTGGACCATTTGGTCCTAATACCAAATATATATATATAATTAATTAGCAAATCGTCCTAAAAACAATAGGAAGGAAATGGTACAGTCCTACCACCCATAAATGTGTACCTACATAAGAACCTACCTTTATATAACACATTTGGAGCGATCTAAAATGATAAGTACAGTACGACACAACTTAGATGTAGCATCGGCAAAATTCGTAAAACCGATCACCATCCGAACTGAGTGCGCTTTCCAAATCACCAATATTTATTACTGATTTAGGTGAAAATGACCACACAAACGCAATAACTTGTGAAGTCATTTAACCAAATACATTCGTAAAATTTAAATGAATAAATGAAAATTTTCAAATTTATGCTACATCTAAGTTGTGTAAGTACCTAGTACTAAAATGAATGTGGGGTTGGTCTGCTTTTCTTGCACTCATCTGTCGTTTGTTTATTTGAAAAGTCATTAGAAGATTTTAATTTCACAGAGAATCGCATATTTGTTTGTTTTCTGTTTCCATCTTTTTGTCCAAATGCAGGTGTACCTATGTACAAAAACGTTTACAGAAAAAAATCAATAAACATGCAATTATTTTAAAATCCAAAAACAAGTAACTCTTGCCACAAGAGGTAATCGTAGTGATTTAACTCAGAAAAAACTGGCCGCTGTAAAATCATTGGAATTATTGGAAAACGGCAAAAAATATATTTCAAATACGATTACAGATTCAGATTTCTCAATGATTTTATATCTAATATTGTCATTTGCATTTTTTGTGGTGATTTCTTCCGCTTTTTCAACCATCATTGGAAATTTTATGTAAATCTAAAAGAACTAGGTGAATTTAAAGGAAAACATCTAGTTAATGTTTTTAAATTGTTAATAGTTTTGCTCATGATTTTACGCCAATGTATTCAAAGTAAATAAAGGTAAATTTTGTTTTTTGAGATCATCTAACGAAACTAGTCAAGAAATTCATAAACTAATACCTAACTCCATAAAGTAAAACCCTAAACAATCATTAACCTGGATGCTGTTTGACGAAACCTAGATTTGTACATCTGTACCTACAAGTGTACAAATCAAAGTAAGCAAAAACTAGAAACTAGATTTAAAACTTTTACAGATAGATTAAAAATGTATAGAATTTAGTATCGGTAATCTAGGGCATGTCAAGAGATATTAGTTTCAGTGCAGTTAACTCAAATCCCTGAACTAATTACATATTGCGAATTCTGACTTGGCAAGCGTCGGGAGTCTGGACCTGTAGTCATAGAAGATTGCATTTTCATGATAACTTTCTAGATCCGAATCTGCATTACTGTATATTACAGGAACTATGTTTTATTAATGGTGATGTCTAGAGATAGAAGAAGACTGATAAAAAAATATAGAATTATTATTTGAAGCATATCCGTAGTATTATAATATTTATAAAATAATTATACTCTGGGGGCCCACTTTGAACCAAAATTATGTAATTGTTGGTTTTTAAACGACAATAAAGATTTGGGTCAAATCGACATCACATTAATAGAAACGTAGATTGTAGATATATCTACCGAAATGCCATTAAAGCAATCAACAAATTCGTTTACCTACTATATCATTAATTTGGACTATTAAAAGGAAATCCGATACTTAGAAATAATTGTCGTGAAAATTACCGAAGACATTTAGTCGATTTAAAAAATAGTCGACTAAAAGAAGACAGTAATTAAACGTCACATATAGAAACCCTAGTATATTACAGCCACGGCAAGTTATCCTAGCTATCCAAGCTATATCTCTTCGAGTAATAAGCTTTGAAATCGATTTAAAACTATCGTATGGATGCCCGAGAGGCGAGCAAACAAACTAATAAACTTTCTTTTTTTATACTGCATAGCTTCAGACTATATTGATCCGATTTTTCCGGATAAAGAAACTATCTACAATCTGCTCACACGTATTCGGAGATTGTAATTAACATCGGATTGTTTTGCTGGCTGCCTCCATTGTTTACAAGCAATCATTCCGTAACACCGTAATCGACTCGTCCACTACAGTCTTAGGAACGCAAATGGCAGTCGAATCAGACAAGTTCAACTGACGTTTTTACCATCAACAAACGTTGCGTGGTTACCAGCAGAAGGATGGAATATGAATTAGGCCTTCTGGGGGTTACCATAGACTTTTATTAGAAGAAAATCTCAGAGTAATAACGAAAATATTACACAAAAAGAGAAATGTCAAGCGATTTTATACCATGTTATGCGGGGCAATTATTATGAGCGTTCCTTATAGTTATATAGGTTATATATTTTATATATTGTAGTATAGTATCATTAAAGTTGACAACGTCGCCAATAGCTGTCAAAAATTTACCTGTATTGATTAATTTGGTAATATTACTGTACGGAAATAAGAAATGTGGCTAACTAGTGAACTAGAATATTAATAATGAATTGCAATTATGACATTGAATTTGATATTGTACCCGTTTTAGGTGTAAAAAAGGCATTTGGAAAGTTTGCAAATACTTTTTTACATCTAAAACTAAATATTCGGTGGTACGATATTAATAATTGCATTTCATAATCAATATTCTAGTTCGCTAGTTAGCCAAATTTACTAATACAGGTAAATATTTGGCAGCTATTTCTTAACAGTCACCTTCACTTACCCTGATCATCAACTGTCCAACAAAATGATAATGATTGAACCCGGGCCACTGGCATTCTTCAACAAAAATGCAATCTTGCATGATTTAAATTTCATAATTGAAATAGCCATACCAGTACCTATGTAAATTCAAAGTATTTCAGCTTTCAGCAATAGGGAAGTCAGGCGGCTAAAGTCTAATAAAAAGTTTTATTAGAAGCAAGAAGTTCTACTCAGTACGGGGACATTGGAGCTTGGCGAAATATGTCATTTGTACTCGAAACTTTTTTACTATCTACGCTTTAGGTACAGCGGATTTTGGAGAACTAGGATTTCAATCTTAACATACCATCTAAATAGGGTAAGCAGGAGAGAACCCTTTTCGTTTATTGAAAACCATTTATTTTACTTAGGAGTTGTTTCACAGTGCCTGGCTGGCAGCGTCTAGGTACCAGATTCAGGGCTGATTTCTCAATAGTCATGCAGATAGCTTTCAACGGAAGAATAAAAATGTCAGTTTGACATAATTCCTACAAGGAGCAATTAATAAAAACATCAGCTGGCCAATAAACTCGACAAATTGTAGGGAACAGCAGATTGTTATTTCGCGATTTCAGGGTTGTATAATTATAATGATGAGAGCAAGCCTCTCACCCTTTGAGAGGTTTTCAGTTATTTCAATTACGTTCTCAGAGTATTGAAAAATTAGCTCTTACTAAAAAAAATAACAGAATTTGTATAAAATTAACTGCCAGAAAAGGTATCTGAATGGGAGCCGTGGAAAGGACCATTCGAAAACTTATTTAAAATGTTTGTTACACTTCTAAGTTTACTAGAACCAAACTGGCTGGCAATATATTATTTTGTAAGTTACGATCTACGGACTCCACTGCTAGCTAAATTACCGCCTTTAAACTTTCTACTAGATACGATCTATGTCTTCTTCACGATTATTTTCCTGAAAAAGGAAGTTCAAAGTTTTAAAAGATGCACCCTTAATTGATACCTTTATCTTATATAAGCAGGCAATTAAATGAGCTTTCCGGAGAAACGGCCACCATCTCAACTGCTCCCAAGGGCGTAGGAGCAGCGAGAGCCAAAGTTTAACTTAGCAGCACGGCCGCTGCATCTATATAGCAGTCCATTTGGTAAGGATGGAGAAATTGGCATAGAACCTTCATAGACTTTTTTGTTTAAATTTGTGACTATAGGGTAAAACCAGGAGAGATGGACCACATTTTGTTCAACTTTAATATCTTTTTTATTGCTTAATAACTATTAAACAATTTAGTGATAAACTAACTAACTATTAATAGTCAACAATTTTTTATTTTAATATGGCACGATCATAGCATCTTTATGGCAATAATTGAAATATTAAAAAAAGTACCCTCGGTCCATCTCTCCCATACTATACGGGTGAGTCGGACCACCCAGTAAGGAGAGATGGTCCTAACAAAAATAATCATTAACACTTCCAAACAAAAAAATAAACATTCAAAACGAAATCAACAAGTAACATAACCAATTAAATGAAAGTAAAATCTTCAGTTTGTCAACGTATTTCCGCATCGGTTGCACATATCGGGACAATTGGTGCATTCTTCATGGGACCAGCATTCACAAATAATGCACAGCAGCCATTCATCTTGACTCAGGGTTTCCTCATAGTTTTCACCACAGCCTGCACATTCGAATTAAAATGTATGGATTAAAAAATAAATAGTAATAATAATTAAAAACCACTTGAAATATGCAAAAAAACGGTTGACTATTGGTCCATCTCACCCATACATAACATGGTCCATCTCTCCTAAATTGAGCGGAGAGACGGACCACTTTCTCATATTAAAAGCAAAATAAACAAACGAAAAATTTGAGGTTATTTTATCAACTCATGAACATACTAACACAGTAACGTCAATTCTTTTTCTAAAAATACAATATCTTATACATACCTTCGTTTTTTAAACACCCACAAAAAAAGAACACGCCTCCGAAACCTTTTAATACGTTTTTTTACTAATTTTACAAACGAAAATCAAATAGTCTCGCTTTCTACACGGAGCAAACAGGTTGACAAGAGCTCGTAAGTGTTGTCAGCCTAAATAAATTTAGTAGTTTGGTAGAAATTACGATGGTCCGTCTCACCCGCTGGTCCATCTCTCCTGGTTTTACCCTAATTAACCATTTATTTTTATTTTTTTATATAACTAGCTGTCCGCTAGCACTAAGTATTTTATCTACGGCGCACCTACCTATCTACCTACCCTACCCTACTTTACCTACCCTACCTTACCTACATACCTAATTACTTACACCTACCTACCTACCTACCCTACCTACTACTTACGCCTACCTACACCTACCTACCTACCTACATACTTACATACCTACCTACCTACCTATCTACCTACCTATCGTACCTACATATATACCTACTTACATACCTACCTACTTGCATACCTACCAACCATACCATCACTTACCTAACCTAAGAACCTTCTCCTGATAATAACGAACACAACAAAAAAAGAATTAGCAAAATTGGTCCAGCCGTTCACGCGTGACCAAGGGAAATAGGGATTCATTTTTATATAAATAGATAGATATCAGCCGCATACACAGTGACCGCTGTGCAATATCAACAGTCTCAACGCGGTGGGTACCTCAGAATGGACGGCGCGCGGCGCCGCCGAGGCCGGCCCAGGTAGAGGTGGTGTGACGATCTAGTCCGACCTAGACCTCGAGGTGGCTAAAGAGTAGGATACGTGTAAGAATTTGAGGAAGGCCTTTACTCATCAGAAAAAAAACTCCGATTCAAATTGTGACTGTGAATTGACACTGCCAGGAAGTATCACGAATTTTGATAAAACAAACGAAACTATCTATCTAACTTGGAAAAACGGAATGTTAAAAAAACCTAGCGTTTACGGGCTGATACTGATATGAATAATTCCTAGTCACCAAGTGACTAAGCTGAATGATTACCTGTTGGCTGCTAGACGAACTCTTATTAACCACGTTCAGAAATAAAGCTGCTTAGGGAATGTTAAGGAGGCAGCGCGGACGTTGATACGTTAATTACCCGATGTCGTGCCAGGCAGACCATTAGGGTTCCAGCTCTATCTGTTGGTACAATGAGCCTTTCCGTTAAGGTATTTATCAGATAAGTTTACGTATAGATAGGTATGCGAAATTCTGACAGCAATGCAGTTTTTTTGGAACGAAATCCTTTATGCGACTTGCGGTAGGAGTTGACTGGTAAAAATCGTCATGTAACGAAATAGCGTTAAGGGGCATAACGCTTTTTCATTACGTGACGATTTTCATGCGACTTTCTCTCTCTCTCTGTTTCTATTTTATACCTACGAGTGTGTGTTTGAACTTGGTTTCTGACGGATTTCCCCCGACCGCACAAGTTTTGTTTCTCTTGTAGAGTTTATTAGCAGTTGAAATTCAATAAAGTTTTCTTTAGGAGTAGGTTCTCGTTAATTTTTATTTTCCTAGGCCAACCAGCCTAAGAACCAAGACTAGAACCTCACACGGTTGAAATCACGGCCTTAATCGTCGAGCTATTTTTGCTCTTAAAGAAGTTACTGATACAATTTAACGTGGATTCATTGTTAATTTAACAGTGCAATAAGTAAGCTTAGATAGATCAACTCGTGATGGTTATTTCACGAGAGAATCACAAGCAAACAAAGATTCATATCGTTAGATTTGCTCTCGCCGTACTTAGGTCGCGCGAAGAAATGTCCATTCTGAAAAGAGTGAGCTCACACAACCCGCAAGGAACAATAGATACGATTTTGAGTGAATGAGACAACAATATCCAAATGTCATTGTCTGCAAAACAGAAACGTGACCATCTTTTGACGCGGTCGGACTAATCTAACGATTTAAATATATGTAACCAAAACACTGAATAAAACATCTCGGAAGGGTAATTCTTTTCCAAAACCTACCCAATATTATCCTTCATTCATTCCCATAGCCAGTTGCATTAAATATCTGCGGGCATTCGATAAAATGATCATACCCGGCTCGGCCTTAGACCCAAAAATAACGAGGATATATCCCAAATATATGTGGGAACGGAGCCCTGCCGATTTATTGAAAGTTCATAGACTAAGTAGAGGTTTAATGCCTTGCTTGATGGAAACTTATAGCCTTCCCTAATGCTGTGCTATCGCCTTTTTGAGGTTGTATGAGCGTGGAAATTGTGATGTTTAAATATTCACTGACTTTGGGATGAAGTTTACGTAATAGATTCGTTAAGTTATAGAAGATCAAAATGTTCTTAGTGACAATTAATGAGCGATAGTAGTTACCTTTTTTCTAGTTACCTATTGATATATAAAGGTTGGTCAGAAAACCAGCTGTCATTCTAAAATTAGAAATACTTAATTGTACCTGGTGAAAAGTGAAGCAACAGTTTAAAAGTAACTTAAGCTAGACTTATTCTAAAACAATGCAAACAGTACATTACAATTACGATTGATGATTGACACAAAAACAGCAGCGCAATACTCAACAAACTACCTCGCCAGTAACGTTCAGCAAATTAAAATACAATCTAAATCAAATATTACAAAATAAGACAAGCATCTTCACGTGTTGCAATTGCAATGCACAAAATTGCAGCCATTATTCATACATCACAAAATTCTATCATGTTTCCCTTTCATACCGTGTGTACGAGAGATTTTAATCATTTTAAATTAACCAGAGACAATGAATGTTAAAATATTCAGCCTGCATGGTCAGACACCGTGAGCTATGATTGTTTTAAGTAAATGAATGTCCTGGTTTTTTTTTAAATCGTTGCATTTTATGTAATTTAATTACATACATAATTTTAATAAGAATGTACATAACTAAGTTCTCTTTGTTTTATTTATAACCAGTTTACTTTAAGTTGGCACTGTGTTTTTTATCAATGTTACATCGAATAGGAAATTATTATTAAAAAAAAGTTTCGCGACCGTCGGATAAGGCAATGAAATCATAGGCTATATCTACGCACATTATTGAGTAGGTAATTTTCCGAGTGAAAATGTCACGGTACGGTCTATAAACTAAATAGGTACTTTAATGTGTCAGTTGTCAGTGCTATTAATAATAAATACTACGATACAATATATTTTTTTACCAAATGCGGATAAATCTCAAGCAAAACTATATTTGTTTTATTTTATAAGAAAATTGTGACTGCTTACTTAAATAAAAAATAATCGTGCGAAATTAAATCTATTTTGTTTATTTATTTTATGTAAATAAAAATAACTTACCGACATACGTCACTAATACAAATAAAACAAATAAATGTACTACAAAGTTCCATCGCATCTTCATCTTGATATTTTTATTGTTCACAAACCATTGCACAATTAATAACAACACATAACGTAGTTTATTATTTAACTATATATTGCCAAGTATATGCACACGAATATTTCGTCTTTCATAATAATAAGTCACTTCACAATCACGAAACTGTTTTAGTCGATTCCATTAATTATCGTAATAAAAACAAATAAAAAGTCTATGCTTATAAAAAAACAATCGTCAAAATTCAAATTTCGTACAAGAAATTTGGCGCGAAGCGTACACTGTGCTCGCGAGTAAAGTTCGGAATGTAGTGTGTAAAGGCACGCATACACTACGCAGTGGTGATCGACCCCACCGGAACCACAGTCGGTGGGCGCGCGACTGCCGACTCCATGTGCACCGCACCGAAACGTAACTTAAAACAAACTTAACGTTTGCTGTTACGTAGCTCTTATTCTGTGTGGATAAAGTTCATTTTCTAAATACATTTTTAATAGAACCTACTGTTAATGATAATGTTCGTAGTTTTGTAGAGCGTACGCGCATAGAAACGCTGTCACCCTATTGAAGGTATTGTTACGGAAGGCGATTGGAAAAACAAAGACTCGTCGAAAAAAATATGGGTAGATAAAGAGTTGGAGAATATTATTACGCAGTAAAATGGAATGCGTTGGGCGCATTACGAATGAATGAAATACTATAAATGCAGTTTTTATTAGTCATTGTTTACATTTTAACTGAAGCTTGTAATTGCGCAGCTAACGTGCGGTTGTTTTTGATAGCAATAACATAATAAATGCAACCATTTTTTTTTATACACGGTGACACCTGCGGTGAGCATGTTATATCGCACGGCATACGGACATGATAATACCTATGCAAAGCAGTTTGTCCATAGAGCTCGAATATCGGTAGTTTGAGCAACTATATGGCTCAGGTGTGCAGTGCCGGTATCATTTGTCTCAATTAGTCTGTAATGCTCACGTAGATAGGCACGTATAGGTATTTACCTGCCTACTTACGGAGTAATGAATAAAAAGTTGAGAGTTCTGCTAGTTAGGATGTCAGTTTCTTCATAGGTACGTACTACACAATAAAGATGTAGCTATGAGCGTTTATTCTGAAACTTGACAACGTCGCAAATAGATGTCAAATAATTCGCTGTTTTGATTAATTTGTCAATTAAAATATAGAACTTGATGTTGTAACCGTTTTAGGTGTAAGGCATTTGGAAAGTTTCCAAATATATTTTTTTACATCTAAAACTAAATATTCGGTGTCACGATATTAATGATTGCATTTCATAATCAATATTCTAGTTCGGTAGTTAGCCACATTTCATATTTCTATACAGTAATATTGCCAAATTAATCAAATACTTAGGTAAATTTTTACAGCTATTTGCGACGTTGCTAACTTTTAGGATAAACGCTTGTATATCGCACTTATTACTTTTTATTTATTAATTATGAAACAAAGGTGGAGTAGGTAGAGAAACGAGGAAAGATCAGAAACATAATTTGAAATTATGTTTCTGATCTTACTAGCCAAGAAACCGCCTAGTGCGCTATTCCGTTGGATTTCCGTGTATAAAAATATTTATAATTTGTACTTGTCAAACTTATTGTAGGTAAGTACCTACATAAATACTCCATTTGAAATAAGATTAGACATTTAACAAAACCTTTTTTACAGTCCGTTCAACCGATTTTGTCTTCTATTGCGTTGGTAGCACAGATAACTATATACTAGTCAGAGAGTTGGTAGCATGACAAATGGCAGCTGCAGTAAACAGTTGGTATTGTAACCACTTTTTTGCTTTTAATGCCATCCTTATGCCTACGGTATAGAAGTCAGAATCGGTTGAACGGACTGTAAAAAAAGTTTGTTAAATGTCTAATCTTGTTTTAAATGGAGTATAGGTGTAAAGAGGATAGAGCTGAAACATAATTTCCTCTAATGCTAAGCTTCTACACTAACCTAGAAACCGCCTGTATAAGGTGGCAGTGACATCGACGCGAAAACTGATACTATGGATTCAGTACACACATGATTCTGAATCCCCGTGCGTTGAAATTTTACGTCGGTTATTAAAAAAAAAATCTGCTGTTTCATAGGAAAGTGCAATACCTACGCAGTCAAAATGTATGGAACAGCTGATAATTTTTTAAATAACCGACGAAAAATTTAAACGCAGAGGTGTTCTGAATAATGTACCTACTGAATCCATGGAATCAGTTTACGCGTCGATGTCGGGATGCCACACCCCGTTTAACGCGCTATTCCGTTATTAAAATTATTTTTGTTTCTTTCGTATGATTTTTGTGTATTGTAGTTTGATTTGTTTTAATTAATTTGTAGGTACTTGTCAAACTTATTGTACGGTCTGCCTAACATTATAACTGAAAGACGCCTACGTGGTCTCCTAAAATTGGAGGCGCACACCAATATCGTTCAGATCGTAGCATGTAATTGTGTAGCCACTGTTGCGGAGTCAAAATATAAATGAATAAAATAAGTTATTTTAAAACAATAAGGCAAAAAATTTAAGTTATAAAACTAAAAACCGACAAAGACAAAAAAAAATAAAAATCCGGAGTCACACGTGTCTAAAATCTAACAGTGTGACTCCGGTTTTTTTTTTTGTCCGTGTAATTGGGTTTTAGTTGTATAACAATTTTTTTTTCGTGTTTACAATTTATTTATTTTTAAAATGTGTTAATTAGGTAAGCCGTTTCAATAGAAACCCAAAACGATATATTTTTTATATTTTTTTTTCATGTCTTTATGTGCTCTATAGGATCACGTAACCTATAACCATCGCACGATCAAGTCGCTACCAACGATACCTCATTTTTCAAATTATGATGAGGAGTTTAGAAGTTATGAGGTAACAGATGAACATACATACCGGTCAAAATCATAACCCTCCTTTCTGCTTCGCCGTAGTCGGGTAAAAAAAGACCTTTTTCGGTCAGTGTATGCATAAACTTTTGAGGAAGTCAGGCGTAAGTTTTAGTAAAAACACATGCTTGCATTATGGTTTCGCACATGGCCGGACGGACCACAGCAGCATGTGTCTTTAGAAAAAACGGAAGCGAACCGGAAGACAGAAAAAAATTCGCTTGGTATGCAGAATAGACCATAGCAGGCAAAAGAGTACCCAATACTTTGTAACTTTTTTTTCTTAAAAATATCCACGCGGACTCGGCCTCTCCGAATTTTATAGCTATTTTAATTATCATCACGCCGTTATATCCGAGTTGGGAGTCCGGGGTATATTCTACTCCCGCTTTTGGTCAGTTATGTATAGGGGACGAGCCTATTGCGATCAACCGTGCAGAAATATATCCTGACTCGGGGATGCTACTGAGAAACTTCTAATGAGAAACTATAACACTTTAGCCCGACTTGCACCTTAATTGCGTACTTAGCACACTTTCAAACACAATCCGAGAATCACAATTGAAGGATATTGCTAATCCATTGCTTCATAGGTTTAAAAAAATCATCAAAATGAAACCCATTGCGATCAATTGTCATTTTATGTGTGTCTTGTAATTACCCCGCTGGCAATCGAAACAAGGAAGGACTTCATGCTCAGCAGCCGAGCTTGCAACCACTACAATCATAACAGATTACCTCTCCATAGAGGAGAGGTAATGCTCGCTCTGCTAAGGGTGTGATATTCTGTAAACAGGGTGACAGGGACATCGACGCGAAAACTGATACCATGGATTCAGTACATGATTCTGAACCCCCCTGTGCTGAAAATATTTGTCGGTTATAAAAAAAAATCTAATTGGTTATTGGTGGTTCAGATTCATGTACTGAATCCATGGTATCAGCTTCCGCGTCGATGTCCCTGCCACCCTGTATAATAATATAATTGTTTCATGTATCTATTCCTATATGTGTATATTGTTTGTATGTACCTAGGTAGGTATGTTTCTTTTAAACCGTTATAATCTACGACTAGAAAACATCGTGAGGAAACCTGGATGCCCTAGAACCAACAATTCGAAGACATTGATATTTAATTCGCACTGGGCCCGCGTGGTGGATTACAGACCACTCCCTCTCACCAAGAGGAGTCCTGGGTCCCAGCAGTGGGAATATTATAGGCTGATTATGCATGCATGCTATGCTATACCTAGTCTAATTTTAGTTTTCCTGTAGATACCAATACTGTTTTACACACATTGTTTAGATACGTCTCTCATTCAACTCTCTTATAAGAAACTCAAAAGTACTCGCAGGTCTGCTGGAAGCAATTTTTAATGAAATAAGCACTACCTTTGTGCTTTTCTGTCTTTATAATACTTTTCTCTTTTAAGTGTTTTGTGTGTATCCCTACATTTTGACCGCGTAGGTATTGCACTTTTCTATGAAACAGCTGATTTTTTTACTAACCGTCGAAAGAGTGGAGTTCACAATCTTGTACTGAACCCATGGTAACAGTTTTCGAGTCGATGTTCCTGCCACCCTGTATAAATAAATAAAATAAAAAGCCTAGGCACCTTTTTCAAAATGTGTTTTTAAAGAATACAAAATAAAATAAAAACCTCTTCTAATTTAAAGGACTGATCGGTAATCCCTACTGAAACAAAAGGTTGGAGTACCCATCAGTCAAGGCAGTCAACAAGTAACTTAAACTTAAAAGTTGGAAAGAAACAAACTTTTGCATCGAAATGCTACGAAGGAAGGTTGGAGGCTGAGCGTTAAGGGGTAAGTAGGGCAGAAATAAATAAAGGAAGAGGAAGAAAACTTCCGTGCAGACTATTTTTGACCTGACTCTTTTTAAGGTAGCGCTAATAATTACAGAATTCACCGGATTTTACCATGTATTTTTGAGATCAGTTCAGTTTAGAAGATCACAATACGATCCTCGACAGCGCCTGTGTGCAAAACCAAAGAAGCACCTCTTTTTTTTTGGCGTCGTGTTTCGTCCCAATTTTTTTTTTTCCAATTTTGTCTGTTATACCTAATGTTCTCTAGTTATTTAAAATTTTCGTAAATTAATAAATTATCAATCGGATCGCTTCCACTTGACAATTACTGAGAAAAACAAAACGCGAATTAAATTATTTACATTCTTTATTCAAGACATTTACAAAATGGCTGTCTTTATTGGAATAAAGTTCTTTAACGCGGCTCGTGGTAGGAGTAAACTAGCAGAAACCGTCACGCGAAAAAGCGTTCAACTTTTTTTTTTTATCGCCGCCGCCGATCGCCTCCGTGAGGACACGGCGGTGCTCCGCCCAAGCCGGGCAGACCTCCACCGTATGCTCCACCGTGTCCTCTGGGCGATCCACACAGTGGTGACACCCGGGCGTTTCCTCCCGCCTTATGCGGAACAGGAACCTCCCAAAACAACCGTGTCCGGTGGGGACCTGCGTCAGGCGGAAGGCGAGGACGCCGTGGCGCCTCTCTAGCCACTCCTCAAAGACCACTTATCGCCAAACTTGTGGCGTGCCCAGCGCTGGGTTGAAACTCGCAACCCTGGCAGGAGCGTTCGATAGAGAGAGAGAGAAAGGCGATCAAATCTCGGGGGGGGCTGGATCGCTCCAACGCGAATGTATACGTACATCCGTGGTGGGGCGACCCAGACTGCCAGGCACTTCTTCTCTTGCAACCGAGCGGGTGGGCAGGTTGCGGATAGCCCAACTCCGGCTGCGGGACCGACCACTGACGGTTACACTGATTGTTAGTGGGCGGTTCCGCACTCGGAGCATTTTCTTCAAAAAGATCCCGGACAAGAGAAGTTCCCGAAAGCCAAATCCCAGACTTAGGGTAACCCACATACCCCTTCCTATGTACCCATCACCAGACCAAGCCATCCCTCCCTATCCATACATATCCCGTCGATCCCAAACCCCTATGCCAACTCCCAGGCCTAGGGTGACCCCAATGAAACCCACCTCCATTCACCAAATGCCTTCCCTCCCGTCCCCGTATCCCGTCGGTCCCAGAGGAAGGGTAACCTCGCTTCCAAAAAAGCCCACCTCCAACCATGAACAAGCAGGATGAAAAAAAATCTACCCAGGTGGGTCCCGGCCATGCTGGGGAATCCCACACCGCTCCGGCGGTTAGCCCCCAACGTAATATGGGGGGGGCATCAAACTGCTCAATGGACACATTGATGCCGCGCTTTCTAGCGCGGCCGGCTGCTGATTTAGCGCCCACAACTCTGGCTGCTGACTTAGCGCCTACAACACTGGCTGCGATAAACGCGCCCAAAAATCTTACTTCGGCTGCGACCAACGCGCCAGCTCCCACTACAAGGGTTATGCCTCCCACGAGCATCTGGCAACAGAGTACCGTGCGGAATAGCATAACCAACCCAGACAAAGACCAAGACCAGCACAGACAGACAGGGACGGGGAAAGATGACGGACCTGGCAGCCCCAACACTCCTCCGGTAGCCGGCGACGGAGTACGCCCGCTGACAAAGCGCGAAAAAATCCTGGCCCGGAGGAAGAGAGTAAGCGACCGAAAGCGCAAAATCCGCGAAGGCATTAGCCAGCGCGAAGCGCGATCGGACGTTGAAGGGGAGGTGCGCGACCAGCCCCAAGTCCACGAAGGGTTAACCCAGCGCGAAAAGGGGCTGGACGCACGCGACCGGCCGCAAGAGCGCGAAGGGGAAACCCAGCGCGCAAAGCGGCTGGACGCGGAACCACGCGTGCGGGGGCAAGCTTGCGAAGGGGCAACCCGGCGCGAAAAGCCTCTGCACGTGACAGAGTCCGCCAGGACCGACAGCCAACCCCAAAACACAGACGGACCCCACGACCGACCTCGACCTAAGCACAGCAGGAGCAAGCGAGGTGGTACCCTACACCCGGCGTTGCCGGCAAAAAACACCCAGCCAGGCACCTCCAAGCCGCAGCCTGGACCGAGCGGTACAGGGCCGGCGAAGAGGGGACGCCCTGATGATACGGCTTCGCCTAGCACGATCCAGGGGGACGCCAAACGGGTGAGGATCCACTCCGCTCAAGGGGAGCAGAGGACCTACGCGCGAGCCACGAAGGATATCCCGGCGCGGCTGGCCGTAGCAATCTGCCTCCCCCCCCCCTCCAGAGACCTGACAAAGGAAGAGGCCGAGTACATAAAGGCGGACCTTGTAAACCTGGTCATGAGCGCAGACTCTACAGCACCACTCCCTGCCTTCCGCGGATACCCTCGGGTAGCGGAAGGCACCGTGCAGATGTGGTGTGAGGACGACTATGCCCTGACCTGGCTGACCCAGAACGTACCCCAGATTAAACTTCCGACGACTGACCTGACACTCACACACAGTACTGCGACAATCTGACGTGCCCACCCGTGTCCGAGTCTCACTATTTGTCCCTCAGTACAGAGGTGACGTAGCCAGACTCCACGGTATTCTGATCCGTCAGAATACCTGGTATGACATCGCCAGGTGGTCACTGTACAGGGCGACTACCGTCGGTGGGGACAACTACGGGACTTATTTGACCCTAGGTGTGCCACCGGAGGAAGCCGTAAAAGTCCGGGCTCGGGAGCGACGTATATCATACCTACTTGGGTCGATATACGTACGCTTCTGGCCCACGACCCAACCCTCTGACGTCCAGACCAACTGCACGAAGACGACTCAACCGACACTGACACAGACGGATGACGCAGATATTGACCGACTGGAAGAGGACATGGCCAGAGCGGCAATGGCTGACGACGTCGACACCATACCACCCGAATCACCTGGCTGGAGCGAGCGCTTACTCGCTTCCTCGCCGGGTGAACGCCACGATGACGATGACAGAGACAGATACAGAGAGGAGGCAGTGGAGAGGCTATCCGATGGATCCATCTCCGACTAGCCCCTCTCCGCCACCGTCATCAACCCTCAACATAATACAGACCAACCTCCAGCATAGCCAGACTGCCACGGCTAGCTTACGCAGGGCGCTGGAGGTAAAGCCCCGAACCATCGCACTGATCCAAGAGCCGTGGATCAGAAACAATAGAATATGCGGCCTCGGTAACACCGGAGGTAAGCTAATCCTCGACACACACGGCCCAGACAGACCAAGAACCTGCGTCTTCATACCCAGAGAAATTCCCTTCACGCCACTCACTCAATTCTGTTCCAGAGACCTGACAGCTGTCAGGCTCCAAAACGAAGGTAGCGTTCCAGATGTTGTACTGGCTTCGGCATACATGCCAGGCGAGGCCACAGACTGCCCGCCAAAAGAGATGGCCGACCTGGTACAGCACTGCGAGCGCGCCAGTTTGGACCTGATAATCTGCACTGACTCGAACGCCCACCACCCGCTCTGGGGCAGCGCTGCATCGAACTCCAGAGGAGAGGTACTATCCACCTATTTATTCTCTACTAACCTTAACATTGTTAACCGCGGCTCAGAACCCACTTGGGTCACAGCCCGCGGACAAACTATCATAGATCTAACACTCGCTACAGAAAACGCGACAAACCTTATCACAAATTGGCACGTATCGGACGAGCCTTCTTGCTCAGACCACAGAAGGATCCGTTTTTCACTAACCACAAATACTAAAAAACCTGCACCGAGGCGAAACCCAAGGCGCACCAATGTTCCCGAGTACAAAAGCCTTCTAGCCTCACTTCTGGCTAGACATCTGGCACAAGTAACCATAAAGGACCAAGCACAATTAGAATACACCGTGACAAAACTATCCGAATACCTAACTGAAGCATACCACGCATGCTGTAAACTAAGAGCGCCACAAAGCAAGAACGAGAGAAGCCCCTGGTGGAACGCTGAACTTAGTAAACTCAGAGATGCGCTACGTAAGCAATTTAACAGAGCAAAAAACACGAGACTCCCAGACGACTGGGAGCTATACAAAGCGACCCAATATACATACAAAAAACAGATTAGAACCGCCAGGAGGATGGCATGGCGGAAATTCTGTGAATCCATTGAGACTAATAATGAGGCCGCCAGGGTAAGGAAGCTCCTATCAACCGATCGGGACCGAACTCTTGGCGCGCTGAAAAAACCCGATAACTCATACACACTTACTGACTATGAAACCAGTAAGGTCCTTCTCGAGACTCACTTCCCAGACTGTACAATCCTGGAGGACAGGACGTGGGAGGCTGAACCAGAATAGACCCCAATGGATCAGGACTGGTCAAGTGCCCGCAACATAGTAACAGAAGAACGAATAAAGTGGGCTATTAACACCTTTCAACCATACAAGTCGGCAGGGCTGGATGGCATCTTCCCAGCCTTGCTGCAGTGGGGGGTAGATCGTCTGGCACCATGGCTGGTGGAGATCTATCGAGCCTGCATAGCACTCATATACATACCTCTCGCATGGCGCGAGGTGAAAGTCATCTTCATACCCAAACCTGGTAAAACTGATTACACACAACCCAAGGCTTATAGACCCATAAGCCTGACATCCTTTTTACTGAAAACCCTCGAGAGACTTTGTGATAGGCACATCCGAGATGGACCTCTCCGGGCAAGACCACTGCACAAACAACAGCATGCGTACTCCACAGGCAAATCAACGGAATCCGCGCTGCACAGCGTGGTTTCCAAAATTGAGTGCGCAGTGGACCACAAATGCTCAGCACTGGCTGCCTTCATTGACATCGAGGGCGCCTTTGACAAGACCATGTTTAATAGTATAAACATGGCCCTCGACAGACACAGCATAGACTCGACCCTGAGTGGCTGGATCACCAACATGCTCAAATTGAGAGCTGTACAAGTCACAGTAAATGACACTACTAGGGCCATCGTTGCGAAGGGCTGCCCGCAAGGGGGCGTCCTCTCGCCACTTCTATGGAATCTGGTAGTAGACAGCCTCATCAAAACACTCAACGACAAAGGTTACTTCACCGTAGGCTACGCTGATGACATAACCATAATAATAAATGGGACACATGAAAACACTCTATGCAACCTTATGCAACAAGCCCTAAAAATAGTAGAGGTATGATGCAACAAGCACCAACTCTCAGTTAACCCCACAAAAACCGAACTAATTCTCTTCACAAAGAAGAGGAAGTTGACGACACTACAATTACCAAGATTCTTTGGAACAACCCTAAGTCTATCAACTGAAACCAAATATCTGGGCATCTTCTTGGATAAACAGCTGAATTGGGCAAAACACACCAATTACATCACTACAAAAGCCAGCATATCCCTGTGGCAATGCAAGCGACTGCTTGGCAGGAACTGGGGGATTAGCCCCAAGGTCACCCACTGGTTATACACCACAGTCATCCGACCAATTATCACTTACGGCTCACTGGTCTGGTGGCCCAGGACAGACCTGAGCACAGCTCAAAAAGATCTCGAAAAACTGCAGCGATTTGCTTGTGTTGCAATCACTAGCAGTATGAGAACCGCACCCACTGCCGCCCTACAGGCCATGCTGGGACTGCCGCCTCTGCACCTTATCGTGCGGGAGGAGGCAACCCTGGCCGCATTTAGGCTCCATCTATCAGGAACCCTAACCAAATACTCCAGAGTAAAGCACACACGCATAAAAGAAGATGCTATCAAACGAAAGCCAATGATGGCATCACCCTGCGACAAAGCCCCGAAAACACACCACTTTCAAAGGCACTACAGTATAATACTCACAGAAGAACAGTGTGACTACTCAGGCTCGAAAGAGATGAGGGTATACACCGACGGATCGAAGACCGACTCCGGTACTGGAATCGGAGTCTTCTCGCATGATCTGAACATAAATATATCCAGACCGCTGGGAATGTTCAACACCGTCTACCAGGCGGAGTGTGTGGGCATCATACAAGCGGTCCACGCCCTAGAAGCCAGGAGGGTTACGGACACCCACATACGTATACTCTCCGACAGCGCCTCAGTTCTCCAATCCCTACGGAAAAAATATATAACCTCGAAGCTTACACTAGAATGTCACAATGCACTGGAACAAATAACGGTATCCAGTCGCAACACGGTGACACTGCAATGGATAAAAGGACACAGCGGATCGCTAGGTAACGACGCAGATGACGAGCTTGCTAGACGGGGGTCCAGCGCGGCAGTTTGTGGACCCGAGCCTATCGTACCCATCCCCTTCAACCAAATACGCAGGTGGCTACAGGAGTTCACCCACACACAAGCGGGGAACTGGTGGACCTCGACACCGGGCTGCAGGCAGTCCAAGGAAGCTATGCCATCTTTGGATAGTGGGCTGACCAGGCGTTTATTACGCCTGGACAGGAACGGCCTGCGCCTGGTGACGGGGACCATCACGGGACACTGCTCTCTAAACAAACATTTTCACACAATAGGCATAACGGACAGTCCTCTGTGCAGGGCGTGCATGGAGACTGAGGAAACCGTCGCGCACGTGCTCTTTGAATGCACAGGCGTCACCCAGAGTAGAACAGAAACCCTCGGGTCACCCAGATCCTTCACAGAAGTTCTAAACAAACCAGGAGCATTAATTAGCTTCTGGAGGGAGGTGGGCTGGTTGGAATAACCACCAAACGGCCGCCATGGCCCACGCACAATGGTCCACCTGACGGACTAAGTGCGGAAACCAACCCTATAACATAGAACATAGAAGGCGATCAAAGATGGCGGCCGCGAAAATTTTCTAATTTTTTGTTATGGGTTTCGCTATTAAACACGCGTTTACTTTTTA
The DNA here is from genome assembly GCA_916701695.1 of Agrochola macilenta. Lineage (NCBI taxonomy): Eukaryota > Metazoa > Arthropoda > Insecta > Lepidoptera > Noctuidae > Agrochola > Agrochola macilenta. The sequence goes on from OU753562.1 coordinate 17,803,855, forward strand.
CCCGACTGAAAATACGGGTTGTTTTGCACGCGTATGTACCGATTTGTATGTGGGATTCATAATATCATCGGAGCATCCTAACTGCTGGCTGGATTTTACTACATACATGAGGTGTCTATGTCACGTCTAAAGGCTAGAGCTCAGAGTATTTTTTTTTTTAATGAAAATGGCGACTTTTAGATGTCAATAGAGTACCTACGTAAGTAGGTAGTCTTGAAAAAACGTTAATAATATTGAAAGTTAATCAAGTTCGTTTTATAATCCCGTAGCCAATTTCATATTTCAAATGATTGTTGTTAAATTTTTCAATTTGGAGTTTGACATTTGCACTGTCAAATTAGTCTACGGGATTAAAAAATTACCTCTGCTTCAATGCTGCAAAGGCCTCCTCTATATTTATTTATTAAAACTTCATGCACAAGTAAAAATATACCGTACAAAGGCGGACTTAATGCCTGAGGCATTTTCTACCAGCCAACCTTAGGGTGGTGCAGAGACAAAACATGGCAGGTGCAACAAAAGGGATTGATAACACGAAATTAACTATAAAATACAAGAATAAATACATACATAAATACATACATATACATAGTATAAACAGAAAAATCTTTGTCAGGAGAAATAACGATCGGTAGAGGAGAAATAACGATCAGTAGAGGAGAAAACGAATCCAGCAAATCACCGCTGGGATGTTTCAGCCAACTTCTTGCGTATATGCTCACGTACCTTCACTTTAAATGACAACCGACTGGTTGCCGTCCTGATATTCAGAGGTAGCGAATTCCAAAGAAAGACCGCCTGGACAAAGAAAGAAGAGTGAATGAAACCAGAGCGGTGAGAAGGACATCGTAGAAGACGATTGTTGGTTGAACGAAGATTTTTGCTATGGGCAGAGCATAAGTATTGAATATGGGAAGTCAGGTAAGAAGGAGAGGTGGGTTTGTCGAGAATAGAGAACAACATAGACAGAGCCCTCACCTCTCTGCGCTGTCGAATGGGTAACCACTTTAAAAGCAATCGGTGCGCGGATACATGGTCATACTTACGAAGATTGAAAACGAATCGAATGCAATTATTGAGAAGGCGGTCAAGTTTATTGAGGAGATCTGCATTCAGATCATAGTAACACACATCACTATAGTCAATTATGGGAAATATTAGGGACTGTACAAGCATTGCCTTTATGTGTGATGGGAGAAGATTTTTTAACCGATAGAGCGACCGCAAAGTTCCGGTAACTTTTTTACTGACGGTTGTTACCTGCCTTCGCCAGTCAAGACAAGTGTCGACATGCAGGCCAAGATCCTTAACATCGGAGCCAAACGGAATGACTGAGTTGTCAAAGATTACAGATGGCACAGTTAAACCATTCAGCTTCCTTATGCTGTGTGGGCTCCCTATTATGATAGCCTGACACTTGGTAGGGTTAACCACCACCCCAAATCGATCAGACCAGTTTTTGACTACACCTAAATCCCGATTTAGCTCCGTAATCGCATCAGAAATGTTATCAACACTTGCCTGACAGTAAAGCTGTAAATCGTCAGCATAGAGATGATACGCAGTCCGAAGCACGGTGGTAATGAGATTAATAAAAATGGAGAACAAAAGAGGAGATAATATACCGCCTTGAGGGACGCCAGCTGCAAGATCACACCAACTCGACGAAGAGTCTCCAGCATGAACAGACTGCTGACGCTCCCGAAGATAAGAAGAAAACCATTCCAGTACCTCCGGGGAGACCATAAGATAGGAAAGGATGGATAAAAGGATTTCGTGACTGACGGCATTAAAAGCATTAGAGAAGTCAATTAACACTAAGACAGTAACTTTAGTGTCTTCCATTCCCCGCCTTATATCGTCAGTCACTTTAAGAAGAGCTGAAACGGTGCTGTGCCCAGGCCTGAAACCGGATTGAAAGGGACTGATGAGTGAGTTGTGGTGAATAAAGTGGGAGAATTGTTTATGAACACTGGCCTCGAGCACTTTAGACAGAAAGGGAAGGATGGAAATTGGGCGAAAGTGACTAGGAAGAGAGGGGTTGGGTACCTTAGGCAGGGGCCGAACAAGTGCTTTAAGCCACAGGGAGGGGAAAACACCGGTGTACAAGGAGAAATTTATAATGTGGGCGATAGCAGGAACGAGTTGATCAAGAGCCGTTACGATCATATGGCGGCTGATTTTATCGCAGCCCACGGCTTTTGACTTAATGGAGAGGATAATCTTTCTGATCTCTCCCGGGTCGACTGGGGTGAAGACAAAGGGGTTAATATTGGGACGTGTCAGACCAGCAAGGTAGTCGAGGGTTTGACATTTGGTTAGACTATCTAGAGTGGGAACAGTGGAAAAATGGCGATTTAGATCGTCTAAGCCAATTGTGTTAGGAAGGTCTGAATGTCGCGATTTGCCGATGCCTAAAGTTCCAAGGAACTTCCAAATATCGGCAGGAGAAGAAGTAGTGATGTTATTTAGGATGTGGCGGCGTTTAGCGTTGCGTATCATCTGATTACACCGATTTCTAGCAGCCTTAAAGAAGGTCCAATTGTCGTCCGAGCGATCCTTTTTAAATTTCCGGAACGCGCAGTCCCTCCGTCGCATTGCCATCCGAATTCCCCTGTTCATCCAAGACGCGGGCGGACGCTTCAACTTAATTTTCCTAAAAGGAGCATGGGTGTCATAAAGCTTCACCACAACATTGTTAAAGATAGTAACTTTTTCGTCAACTGAAGCAGCTGCTTTCAGGGGCGACCAGTCAATGTTGGATGCATCTTGTTGAAGCCTCTCACTATTCATGCGTGCAAAGGCACGCCTGTACTGGAACTTAGGTTTAGGTTTAAGGGGTTTAAGGACATAGGTTAGGTAAATAAGGTCGTGATGGGAAAAGCCAGGAGCAGCATGTTGACCATGTGAGGAAACTAGGGAAGTATTAGAAGTGAGGATCAGGTCAAGCCAAGTATCATCACCAGCTACATTTAGGTGAGTGGGTTGGAGAGGCAATACGTGCAGACTGGCTGACTCGATTAGATGCAGGAGTTTACGGGACCGAGGGGAGTTGTGGGCAAGGAGGTTGGTGTTAAAATCCCCCATAACTATCTGATGTGTATACTCTGAACCTAAAGATTCAAGTACCGATTCAAATTCAGTGAAGTAATCAATAGAAGGGGGGCAATAGACGACACCAAGAACGGTTTTAACTCCCTTGACACAAACCTCGAGGAAAATAAACTCTGCGGATTCATTGGAAGAAGAAGAAGCTAGGATTTTAAAAGGGAAATCACCACGAAGGTAGATGGCTACACCACCACCCCTCTTACCAATACGATCATTCCTAAGAAGAACGAAACCGGGAAGCGGGTAAGTGGTTGAAAGCAGGTTAGGTTTGAGCCAAGTCTCGGAAATCAGGACGGCGTGAACGTTGTTGTCAGCAAACGTGTCGTGCAGTTCATTGTAGTGACTGGGAATGCTTTGAGCATTGAGGTGGCATACGTTAAATAGCCGGTTTGAATTTTGGCTGAATTGTTGGCGTAAAAGAACACCTAAGGTGTCCGTAAGGGAAGTAAAACTATCATTGCTGGAAGAGGGGCCAGATTCGTTGGCAGAATAAAAAGAGTCGCTATCAGATGTCATTAAATACTATTACAAATAAAATAAATATCTTTAAATATACTATAGCGCAAAAATAAACTAATCGAATGGTACGACGCGACGTTTGCATTTCTGCACCACCCGCCAGCTCACAACATCATCTAATTTTAAACACGTTTTAACATTTGGTTAAACTAATGTGAGCACTTTTTTAACACTGAATATTCAACTTTCATGCAGAATAAAATAGTAAAAATAACAGAAAAAATAAAAAAAGTAGCAGCAATAACTGAATAAAATAGCAACAATAACACGATAAATAATAAAACTATGTGTACACTAAATATGGTAAGGCGAGAATAATTTTGTCAAGTCGAGAACGTATCCGAAAATGAATACGCCAACCTTTGAATGTACCTGTCATTAAAAGTCTGTGGTCTTTGTTGACATATTTGACATAACAATAATGACATTTGCGTTGGACATGAATAAAAAATTGAAAAGTTTTAATAAAAAAAGAACTTGTTGAGGGTAAAATATTCTCTAGAGCCTACCAATGAAAATCCACAAGCGATTATGAGGCAATTATGTACCTAATAATAGAAGGACTATTCAAAACATAATGAAAGAAATTACAATGGTAAGTAATTCCATAATAAAATTGCATGCAAACTTGTGAGTATAAACAATATGATACCATTATTCCATTATTTTCCCGTTCTGTTCTGCAGGCTTTCTCCTGTGCCTTGGGCCTTTGGATCTTGGATCTTTGGATACTTCGCAAGCAGTGGATTGAGCTCATCTGTTGAAGATACTTTATGCCTACTTCCGTCAAAGGCCTTCAAAACAATAACACCGTCCTGCGTCCAACAAGACCGCATTCCAAAGTGGAGACGCGCCTTCCCAAAGATGGTCTGCCGAACTCGGGTCAGGAACTCCTTGACTGAGATGGACGTTCCCTTCAAGCGCGTCTTAGCTTTCCAGACCAATGATTTATCATCGTAGCTGGAAAACCTCACCAGTATAGGCCTATGATGTTCTTTATTGGCTGCGCCAAGTCTGTGGCAAACCTTCATGGAGGATGCAGTGAAGTCCTTGAGACCCAGCTTATTGGTGATAATACCCAGGATGACGGCGGTGCTGTCCTCACTATCAGATTCAGCAACACCCTGAAAAATCAGTGCTTTCCGCCTGTGTCTATTCTCCAATGCGTCAACCTGTTTAGCACACTCACAAATCTGAGTCCGGAGCAAGCCAAGCATGCTGAAAATAAGCTCCCTGAAGGTCCGGAACTCCTCAGCCACTCTTGCCACGGTATCCTTGGCAGGTCCAGCGCACTGAATTTGAGCTTCCAGTGCTTCCATCTTCCGTGTGAAGTTCTCTTCTAGGCTCTTTTGTGCAGACAATATCTCAGCAAGTTGGGACATAGTGAACCACAAGTGTCAAAGTGCAAGTGAAGTGATAATGCAGATGATGAAGCTGGCAGGTGGTGTAAATTTAATATTTGAGTCACATAAATGTGCCACAAACGTGAGTACCCGTATAATGCAGGTTATACACTGATAACTGACAAAAATTTTGGTAAATAATTGTATATTTCAATATTAAATATAAATTCAAAATCAAAGATACGTCTGTCGTTTTTAAACACCTACCCGCGAAAAAAAAAAAAAAAAAAAAAAAAAAAAAAAAAAAAAAAAAAAAAAAATTCTATACCCTATAAGCCTTTAAGCTTCTATACCCCATGAACTTCCATATCTTTCGTTCTGCTACCTTCTCTGGTCATGAATGAATCCAAGTTGTCACGCCAACGGCCCTACCGCTTCCTAGGCTTGCCTCGATGACGGCACCCGTTTTTAGGCAATAATATTGGTATACGTAAAACAAAAAGTTCTCTTTACTCTCGGGAGTTGAGGTAGAATATTTTCTATTTTCAACCTTATAGGTATCCATCGAAATATCTTCATCTATTTTATATATATCTACTCAGAGCACACACTGAGCGTAGTGTCAAACTTGTAAACACTGAGTAGGCTACATTTTTATACTCGTAGTATCTTGTAAACCAAACACGTCTCTCTCGTGCGTTAGAAGCTGAACACGTCAGCATGCCATGCATAAAACCTTCCTAGGTGTAATCTTCCAACCACACAGTACAGCTATATCAGTATGAATTTTCATTGAGCTGATTGCTCAATGAAAATTCATACCTACTGATAAAACTGTGCTTAGACTTGAGTATACACACTGATAAAATAAATAAATATGCATTCAATCGGACAACTCGGCCTATCGCTGTCCATCGCACTTTGCAGACACGTCTTGCTTGTCACGTCTCTTTACCCCAGGCGTGGAATTAGTTTGTACTTTAAAGTACAGGCAACTAAACCAGCCACGCCTGTGACAGCTTTACAAAAATACAGCTTATCCATAACGATAACTTACAGTTCCAGCGGTACCTCCGTTATTATTGCGGCCCGCACCTACAAGAATGTATTAGGTGGCATCTGTTTCCTTAAATTTGGTTAAAAACGTGCAAACGTCACATGCAATGATACAGTGCCGCCATGCATGATGGCTTTTGACCAGTACCCCAGTACCACATGTATACAGGATATTTTTGTACTTTCGCGGTATTATCCACTGTTAGTTACGTGATATTGCAGTATCAACGAATATACCTCTCATTTGTAGCTAGCTCGGGTTAGTTCGGATACAAATTGTAGACGGCGCCACTACGCTTGTTTGCATAAAAATACCGTAAGAGGTCTCTTTACCAGTTATATGTATTATAGTATTCTTCTTGGCCCAGTATACCTACCCTTTATAGTGATCACCGTAAGCGTTTTTTCCTATCGAAAGAACTAAGCAATTTAGTTTCTTCCAGTGTCATGGTCATAGGCTGCATGGGGGTAGATACACCGGAGAATTTCACTGAAGATTACAGAACTCCTTCAAGTGCCAGGTGACTTATCTAGGCGCTTGTTCGCTTTAGTTATTTTTTGCCTTCCTGGTCGAACCACAAATGTGGAAGTAAAAGGCACTTTGTACGCTGTCTGCGCGACCAGCGAAAATCCACTTCCATTGAAGCACCAAATTACGCGTAGGTAGGTTAGGCAGTACTAGTTTGGATCAAAATATTAAACCATATGTTACTAAGAAATTCTTTATTTCATGTAAAAACAGATTAATTCACAAACATCGATTACATCCAAGTCAAAAGAGTAAAAAAAATTTACCCACTTTTATGACTGTTTTCGAGACGGTCATAGAATTCCAATAAACTTTTACACTTTTGTTTGCTATTAAATAGAACTAGGAACAATGCCTGATATTTTTTACCTTGTTTTGTATACCTACATACAAAACAAGGAAAAAAATATCAGGTCGGGACACGCAAACAATTAAAAATCTGAAATAAAAATATGAAACTTAAGATATTAATTGTTGTACCAAATAAATAATAATAAATAAACAAATTATTTTTAATCTTAATGAAAATCATAAGATTGAAATTGAACTCTATAAGCCTAACTATTATATTATATTTGATTATAAAATAGACATCCATGTAGAAATTGTAATATTAAGTTTACGAGAACATAAAAATACCAACCTATTATTATCCCACTGCCGGGCAAAGGAGAAGCCACGGGCATTGATCACCACGCTTGCTCAAGACGGGAACAACCATGGGACTGAGCTCTCCGAAAATAGTATCATACAAATATGAACCATAAGCGTTGGACCTTAGGTTTACTTTTGTTAGGCTATCTTAGCCGAGAGAGATAGCCGAGCCGAGGCTGTTTGTCCCTTTTTCTCAATTGCCAAAAGATAAAAATGTTAAAGATGGTAGAAAACATTTCACCAACTACAAGTAAAATTAGTAACATATATTTTTAGCTTTTAGATAAGTTTTAAATAATTTTATTTATAGTTTTACAATATGTACATAAAGTAAATAATTTTATTTAAGTAAAATAATCAAAATAATATTATGATTGTTTGGTAGGTATCATAAAATTACTCTGGTAACACTAAAATTTGACATCAATGGTGTCATGGCGTTCTGTTGTTTTGCGGAAAGGCTTTCGAATATTCCTTATTAGCCTAAAATTTACTGTGTACTAGTAATTTTATGGATATATTTAAAAATAGGATCCTACATTATATCACTAAACCGCCATTATAAATGGCATTTCAGTCATTTTTCTTTCATGAGATGTGATATGAATCTAGAGGGCGCCACTAAGCCACGCTTATAAGCTGAAGCTGTGGGTAGAACACTAAAGGATCGTGATATTATTATTGTTCTTCTGGAGCGTAGCAAAGGAGGTATTTACTCAATTTTGAGCTCCATGGTTGAGTGGTCGATCAAGGCAAGCACCGGTAGAATTAAGCCGAGTCCTAACCAAAAGTAATCTTGGCGCTCTTTTTAACCGAGTTCAAAAACGAGGAGATTCTCAATTCGTCAAAAAAAAAAAAAAAAAACATCTTTTATTTCGGAAGTCTTAGATTTAGATATTTTTTTTGCTGCCGACTTTTGAAATTAAAGTTATCTTTCACTTAGTAGTGTTTTTTTTGGAAGACGCTTGGTTTTTTTTTAATATGAATTTTATTATTTTACATTGGCGCGCCAATAGAGAGATGAGAGGAGCTCGTGGCTTAGTAATAACAGCCGAACGGTTCGATCCATCAGGTTAAGCTACGCTTGCCGGGGTTGGTCCGAGGAAGGATGACCATCTTTACATTCCGAGACTCCTCCGTGCCTCGGAAAGCACGATAAGCTGTTGGTCCCGGTTGTCATTCGTGGATCTTTGACAGTCGTTACAGGTCGTCAGAAGCCAGAAAGTCTGACAACCAGTCTTACCAAGGGGTATCGTATTACCCAGTTACTGGGTTGTGGAGGTCAGATAGGCAGTCGCTCCATGTAAAATACTGGTATTCAGCTGCATCCGGTTAGACTGGAAGCCGACCCCAATATAGTTGGGAAAAGGCTAGGCAGATTGACATTGGCGCGCCAATGTAAAATTCAGTCAAGTCGCATTTGTACGCCATTATTCCAGTAAAACATCGTGTTATCGCGTATTCGCGCGACAATCGCTTTTGGTTAGGAGGGGCTAGGCAAATAACTACCTACTTATTTTATCGGCTTAAAAGTTGCCTTAGCTTTTAACCGCGAATTTAATTCCATTAATATTAAATATTAACACAGCCTCAATACCAGGGTTGATATGATTTAAATCACTTGATTAAAATCAGTGATTTAAATCGCGATTAAAATCAAGTGATTTTTTTATAAAAATCAATGATTTAAATCTAAATTGTTTTACTTCGACCAAATCAGCCAAAATGTGTCAAGGGACTTCCCCCGACATAAACTACGGCGCGCACACACGTGTCCAATGCTGTTTAACTACACCGTTCGGAGATTCTCCGTTTTAACTCGTGACTGAATCCGTCCGTCTAGTCTTTGGCGCGGTCATTCGTGATTGATTAATGAAAAAAGATGCTGTTTGGGTTTATATGGATGAAAAAAAGTCCACTTGCGGCAAGTTTAACAAAGCGGTGTGTAAACGTTGTAAGAAGGAATTAATGGGCTTAGTACCGAGAATGAAAAAAACATTTAGAGACATGTGTGACAGAAATAATCAAAAAAATCCGATTTAAATCAAATTAATCCGATTTAAATCAAATAAATCCGATTATTTTGATTTTTTTATAAAAGTCATGATTTTTATCAACCCTGCTCAATACTGCAGACAGCTGTATACCTCGTAATACTAAAATGGCCGCCGACTAATCCTAAAACATCAACGCACAACGAGGGTAAACTAAATAAAATTGTGCGTGCATCTTTGATGAACACCTATTAATAATATTAGTTATTTACAAACTTCTACACCTCTTTCAAGTTGTATAAAACATTTCAATATGGTTCTGTTGTTCGTGTCTTTGTTAATATCTCCAAAACTGAAGTGTTAAATATCCTCCATAGAACCTATCTTTTGTAGAAAAACTACTCAAAGGATTTACCCATGACATAAAACAGTAGACAGACGGCGTCAAACGCGCCGGCGCCGACCGTTTAGAGCAATGACTAACGCGCATGCGTGCAACGTGAATGCAATTCTTAAACACAATAGTATATCGTCGTGATTTCAATCTTGATATAATTAAACAACAGGACAGATATAGCTTATTTGAATCAGTACTATTTATGTGATTCACAAAATAATCGGTACGGTAGGGACTATCGCGGAAACTGGCGCCTGACCACTTTTCGACCTTATTGCTTAGGCAATAGTCCGCGATAGTACCTAATGCTATGGTTTACCTAACCAAAAATAAGTTAAAGAATTGTACAAAAACTATGTTAAAAAGTCGCGTGATCCAAAAAAGATGACGGCTAAAATCCCATCCCCGGAAAAACAACTAAAAAATGTTGTATTAAAACGTAAATAGAAACCAAAGTAAAAAGTAATACAAAATTATATTTTGTCCACTTACAATACAAAATGTACAATGAATAAATCCCGAAAACAAGATTTGATCAATATGAACGAATATGCGTATCACTAAGCGAGGAGCTCGTGGCTAAGTAACAACAGCCGCACTGGTCGATCCATCAGGTTAAGCTACGCTTGCCGGGGTTGGTCAGTGGATGGGTGACCATCTTTACATACCGAGAATCTTCCGTGCCTCGAAAACCACGTTAAGCCGTTGGTCCCGGCTGTCATTAGTGGATCTTTGACAGTCGTTACGAGTCGTCAGAAGCCCGAAAGTCTGACACCAGTCTTACCAAGGGGTATCGTATTACCCAGTTACTGGGTTGTGGAGGTCAGATAGGCAGTCGTTCCATGTAAAATACTGGTATTCAGCTGCATCCGGTTAGACTGGAAGCCGACCCCAACATAGTTGGGAAAAGGCTAGGCAGATTGATTGATGCGTATCACTAAGCGACAATATAATAAAATTACATTAAATTCTCCTCGTTATGCAGCTTGCAACACCGTGTTGTTTTTTTTCCCCAACTTTGCCACTTTTCTTTTTGCCAATAAAACTTTTTGGATTTGTATTTGAGTTTAGACATATACAACACTAAAAGGTTCGTTAGGCGCGTAGCCAAAATCGGAACTATAGCCGCCATCTTGTTTTGATTTCTGTGACAACAGCACTTTTTTTTTAACCAACAACGCGCCCCTGTCTCTCAGGGGGCAAAAGATCCTTGTAGCACTCTGGCACAGTCCTTTCAGTGAGTTTACCTCTGACAGCAGTAACCCAACATCAACCTTATTGTAACGAGAATAAAGATCATTGCGATTTTTACAGTGATGCAAAAATAACTTTGGAAGAGCTGCAGCACCGCTGCGATGTCTTATGAATACTACAGAGTCGTGTCCACATATAAAATATTATAATTATGTATTTCTTTAGAGACGGTCGGTAAAATGTGAACAAGATCGCGTTTATTTATCATTTTATTTCCTTCTTATGATATTACTTAGTTTGCGGGTGGCAATATCAATGTTTTTACAGGTAACACCACCATGGGTAAAAATAAATTGCACAAAAGTCAGTTGTTCCTTGTAGAGTCATGTGAATGAATGGAAACAAACAAAAATGTAAGGAACGGATGTTTTTTTACGCCGCTTGCGGTAGGAGTGCACTGGCATGGTCACCCGAAAAAGCGTTCATACTTGCGACTGTCTTGTTCTACTTCAAAGAGAATGAAAGAGAGAGTGTAAATTCACACTATCTCCCTTCCTCCCTCTCTCTTTCTTTGAATGAGAAAGAGCGAATTTGGTCAAAACGTAAAACCAAGATAGCGGCTGCGACAATGTTAAAATTTTTCATCATGGGTATCGTTTCCATGGTTTTCGAGGGTGCTAAAACCGATAGATAGGGATATTAAATTGTAAATCCAAGATGGTGGTTGCGAAAACTTAAAAAAGTTTCGTCATGACTATCGTTTTCATAGTTTTTGAGGGTGCTAAAGTGGATAGTGAGGTCAAAGTGTACATCCAAGACGGCGGCTGCGATTTTTTTTTTGTCCTAAGTGTCAAGGAATTTTTTCTTGACGGGGCCCCCCGACCGCACACATATTTTTTTTCGTGATTTCAGTGTTGGTCCAATAATAAAGTTTGTTCTGATTTGTGTTGTATTACCCCTTGTCGGGTTTAAAGTTATTTTCATAACTCATAAGGTTGCTTTAAGGAGCATCCGCAGTATAGCAATTAGAATCATTAATACATTTCTCTAAGTTAGATTTGTTCCATAAGAACAAATCTCTTACGGAACAAATCTAACTTTTAGAGATGTATTAATGATTATAATTCTGTAAATTAATTTTGTTTTGGTCGCGAATCGTATTTTGATCAACACACAACCTGACACTGATCTGCAAATTGTGAAAATCGTAATAAAATTTGAATTTCACGGGCGAGCACTGCGGATCCACCTTAATGCACCTTTGGTCACCTAGTGAGTACGCATCAAAATCCTTATTATCTTCTTAGTAAGTAGCTTGTATGTTAAACATCCAAGGAGGTTTACACACTCATGTTTAGAGGCCTGATCTTTCTATGGACGTGCAAACAGGGGACTTGGCAGAACTTGTAGGCGTCATACTCGAAGGGTACTTTAGGCAGCTGAGCGCCGCACGAGAAACAACGTTGTTCGTGTACTGGAACTTTTTTCTGTAAAATAACAAAATATAATTATTCAAATAGGTTATCGAGAACGCCACTTGGCACGCGATGTGGGGGACTAAGAACGGCGCGGGGTTTTCGCTGTCAATAAAATATCAACCTTGCGCACATAGAAATATAGTAGTTAATAAACTTAACCTCGTCCAAAAAGAACAAAGCGGGCGAAGCTGAGTCAAGTTTCTTTCTGGACTTAATTTCAACATAGGCAAGGTCGATATTAAGGAAACCTTAAATCATCTACACAACACGACTACAGTCCGGCCGTCAAGAGAATGCGTCTTGACACCTGTCAGTTTCATACTAACGAATGTGTTTTGCGAATTTGATCCTTATTCAACATAGGCAAGGTCGCTCATTCACCAAAGAAAAGCGAGGATCCTTCGACCAGACGGGTGTCGTGTCCGGTGGGCAACTGCCTAATGATTGATGTCGGGAAGTAAAATATACACCGTGAAATTTTTGTCGTCTTACAAAAGCAGCCCACCGGTATCCAATGAAAAATAAACATATAAAAAAAAAAATATTTTGTAACAATTTTTTTATGGCTCCTAGAGGTATTTTATGTCGGGTACATTGAGTGGCCCTTTGTAAGACGACTAAAATATCACGGTGTATGCTGATCGGGCGATAAACTCTGCTTGCGCGATGCAGGATTTCGCATGACGTCAGTGTGATGTATAGTTCGTATATGTGGCGATGTAGATGCCTCCACAACTACTAGCATTTGTCCAACTCGACGGCCGGACATAGAGTGTTTCATCAAATAGTGCGTACGCCGGAATTTTGACTCCACTGTTGTAGGACCAATACGAATACCCTACGCCGCTACGGTGCTACCTAATAGGACCGGTTTTTAAAGGAGAAGTCTCATCTCCCATAGAAAATTACCCCACGTCTGACAGCAAGGAGAAAGATCTCAAAAAAATATTATAATCAAATACATAATACATACGTAATCTCCAGATTAAAGAAAACTGGATGTAATTTCTTTTTACAATTTTTTTGCGATAATTTGAGATACAAGTTTTTGGTGGCAGACGTCCCTTATTTTTGAGCATTCTCCTTTAACAGTGGATCCAACATTACGGCAAGGGAACTATTTGATGTAACGCACTCTAGTGCGACAAAGTTCTTTTGATGCCTGAATGACATTGACAGGGGGGCGTTGCTATATTGCAGAAATTGTTTTGACACAAAACCAGATTAAGCGTTAGTTCCGATTTTGACCCCGCGCCAAAAGAACCTTGTAGCGTTGTACGCTTTATCACGATGTGCATTTATTTGGGCAGGCAAAAACAAAACAAGAAAGAACAAATGGAGCAGGGTTGATAAAAATCATGATTTTTATAAAAAAATCAAAATAATCGGATTAATTTGATTTAAATCGGATTAATTGGATTTAAATCGGATTTTTTTGATTATTTCTGTCACACATGTCGCTAAATGTTTTTTCATTCTCGCTACTAAGCCCATTAATTCCTTCTTACAACGTTTACACACCGCTTTGTTAAACTTGACGCAAGTGGACTTTTTTCATCGAAATAAACCCATACAGCATCTTTTTTCCTTCCAGACATCTTGTTGTATTCACTTTCATTAATCAATCACGAATGACTGCGTCAAAGACTAAACGGACGGATTCAGTCATGAGTTTAAATTTCGGAGAATCTCCGAACGGTGTAGTTAAACAGCATTGGACACGTGTGTGCGCGCCATAGTTAAACCTATGTCCTTTGTGTGTGTGTTATGTCCTTTGACACATTTTGGCTGATTTGGTCGTAGAAAAAATGTATTGATTTAAATCATTGATTTTTATAAAAAAATCACTTGATTTTAATCGCGATTTAAATCACTGATTTTAATCAAGTGATTTAAATCATATCAACCCTGAAATGGAGGTCAGGAAAAACGAGGCTATTATCATTATACCTTCTGGTCGTCTGTAAGTTGTAAAAACGCGTTCGCCTTTAGTTTGTCTGCCTGTTTCTCTTTCTCACGTTGTCTCTTCGCTTTCTTCTGCTGAGCTTTCTTCTCCTTCTGTTGTTCTAATTGCTCGGGTGTCACCGGCCCGGGGATTTGGGACTAGAAGAGGTAATATTATTTATAAGTAAATCCTAACTATCCTTACTAATATTATAAATGCGATAGTGAGTTTGTTTGTTACGCTTTCACGCTAAAACGGCTGAACAGATTTGAATGAAATTTGGCACATGGGTAGACCATGACCTGGATTAGGACATAGGATACTTTTATCCCGATATTCCCACGGGATCGATTCGAACGGGTGAAACTGCGGGGCGCAGCTAGTTACTGATACATTAAAAATATAATTAATCATGTTAGAACAACCAACACAAAAGAAGACAAATTCCCGTAATTAAAAACTAGTCCCAATCTCATCTCAGCGAGACACCGATAATCAATGTCAAAAACTTGTCAGAAATGTAAGTTACTTAGAGGTATTCTTGACACATTGAGACTGAGATTTGAATGCGCACGTTCTTAAAAATACGGGATTTGCCTCCCTGACATGTGATGTACCAGAATACCGAGCCGTCATACCTACTGTGCCGCCATTTTGTTGTTTTTGTTTCAAAATGGCGGTCACGCTTGATACCTTTAAAAATCGTTAACAGAGATAGCAATATCCCAAACGAATTTTGCACACATCTCGATTTGCAGTTGCGAGCTTTGCTCGCCTGCCCCTTAAGGTCATGACTCATGAGCTATCCGAATTCGTTTTGATTCGCTGTTACAATGTATGATTGATATTACAGACAATGGTCTCAGTTTAAAAAAATCATTAAAGAACATAATATTAATTTAGCTATATTTGAGTGTAGGCAATGTCACATGAAATCAGTTTCTATACGATAACTATGATAAGAAAGGATAGCGTTCTGAAATGTTTGCCAATCCTCAATCGTCGTGAGCTTTTGTTTTTATGGCAAAATACCAATTTTGTAATGATTTTGTTGTATTAAATACACTCTATTTTCGAAATAATTGAATAGTTTCTTCTGGTCAGGTGTCAAAATAACAAACCAGCTAGTTATCTAATTACGTAACACATTGTCGTAAACGATTACGACTAATCAGTTTCATTTTGACAGTTCAACAACATTCATTGCGTTATCAACGTTGTTGAGCAGATTTTTTTTTCGAACTTATGAAGAAATGGCATAGCAATTTGTTTCAAAACGATTCAGATTATGATTGATCGTGTATAACATAATTAGGGTGCAGTTCCAATGAAGCGATAACCATGGCAATCAACGCAATGACACAACTTTGTTACATTGTTTGGTAGAAAAATGTTGATGCAGGATTAATAGTGTTTACGGTGGAATATTTAAAACATGAGAATCTGGAGCTTATGAATGTTACCCATAGATTATAGTGTGTGAATACATAACAATTATATGGCATTTCATTTGGTTTACTATTGGATTTCCTTTCATGCCTTCAGGTGATGCCGTCATGAAAATTAGAAACATCAAGAAGTACCTATTCAATTATTTGGAGACAAAAACTGAAAAGCTCATCTTACCTTAGAATAATTGTATTTCTCAGGGTTTTGCGCCTGGAATATTCTGAAGGCGATCCTGGTGTCAGCGTGTGGCGTGGCGGCGTAAGGAGTCTGCAGCTCGTGGTTCTTGATGCAAGGGTCCCCGCCCGCTGATAGGATCTGACTGTAAAAGTAATATGGGGGTTAAATTAATAGAAGTGTTGCAGTAGCGAACAGTCTTCCTTGTTAACGCATGAAAAAGATTTAAGAGCGTTTATTCTGAAAGTGGGCAACGTCGCAAATAGATGTCGAATATTTCATTGTTTTGATTAATTTGGCAATATTACTGTATGGAAATAAGAAATGTGGCTAACTAGCGAACTAGAATATTGATTATGAAAGGCAATAATTAATAACGTAACACCGAATATTAAGATTTAGACGTAAAAAAAGGTTTTGGAAACTTTCCGAAAGCCTTTTTTACACCTAAAACGGGTACAACATCAAATTCAATGTTATAATTGCAATTCCAGTGGCGGTCCCCCCATGAAAGCCGAAAAGCCCGGCTTGCCTTAAAAAGTGAGCCCACCAATAAGAAAAAAAAAAAAAAACTTGTAAAGCAACCAAGTCAATAATTCATCTCGCAAGAATTGATAAGAATAATACCTAACATTAAACTCCGCGCTGCACTGTGTCAGCCGCGCGCTTTATAAGCTACGATGCCAGGTTTACGTACTCAAAGAATAATATTTAAATTCCGCGCCGTTTTGCATCACGCACCGTTGCCAACTATCTCGGATGCAGTTGCGATCTCGCTCTAACACTATAGCGATAAGCAGGACGCGAGATCGCATCGTAAATGAAAACGTAATTTTTATTCTTTTTCGCTCGCACTTGTGCTGGCTTTTATGAGGCTTTTGTACGCTCTCTTCTTTCGCATAGGAATAGTTACGTTTGTTGATACCATTAGTATGTACCTATTTCGCAAATTGTTCTAATTTTTAAGCCCGGCTTCTGATTTTTTTATGAATGGAACGAATCGCGCGTTTGATTATGAATAGTAGGAGTAATGACGTGGCAAGACGCTACGCGTGAATTTCTATAAAATGATACAACTTTAACCAAATTTGTTCAAATTTGTTTTGTGCGTCTAGGTACTGGTGCACTTTCTTACGCTTTGATATTTTTTCATTTTCTGTGAATTAAGTGTTGTGATTAGTTTTTGCAGTGATTACCTTTGTTTTGAAGTGATTAAAAAGTTTCTTAGCATTAAAATGAATTCGAAAACGCATGCAATTGTTCCTTGTGAAGGACTAAAGTGTGTGCAATCCTTACTCGGAAAGGTAAATATTTAGAGTTTTGCAGAAAAATATAATCTCGATAGTTATTGTGGCGATTTCATTCCGCGCTTTTGTTAGTGAATAGAGTGTTATTTTTATCATCAAAATGGGAATTCGGAAACTGTGCTCGAAAAGGTATGTAACTTGAGTTGTAACTCTTTACTTTACCGTAACCAACCTCAAATTACTGTACCTGTTTCTCGGAAATAAAAACAAGTATTTTTGTCAGTCGAAGAATACATTGAAATAGGCATTCGATTGATAATTAGACAACTTTAGGTAAGTAGCTGGTGCCATGAAAACACATAATGAGTGTTGTTTTTATGGCATTTATAGTTTTGGTTAACCACTGAAAAACAAACCATAATTCCTATTATTATAATAAGTTCTCATTGAGATCACAAAACACAATAATTTTAGTACCTATCGAAGAGATTCTTCATACTTAGGTGGTTTGAAATAAAGATAGGAGTTGGCTATTGTCATTATGATATATTATAAAATATTATTTTGGTATTATCTCATGTTAACATTTTCAGTAGACTTAAATTAAACTCATATAATTATGCGTACGGCAATAGAACAACAAATCGATCATTTGGGAGCCATCTAGTGGCTTTTGATTGATTTTTTTTGCATGTGACAAGTGAATATGAAATAAGGTGAAAAGATTCGGCTAACTGGTGTGTTAACGCGCATTCATTAATATAGATGGCGCTTATGAAAATTACTAACTAATGCTTGATAATACTTATTTAGAACTCTTCGCATTTTATACAGGTTTTCTAACCAACATTATAATAATGTTGTACCATGAACAACATATGAAAATCAGTCAATCGCACACTGTTTTTTTTTAAGTCGTAAAAATCTGTTGGCTTGCCCTAATTTTGAGGCCACGGCCCGCCGCTGTGCAATTCATTATTAATATTCTAGTTCCCTAGTTAGCCACATTTCTTATTTCCATACTACTGTATGGAAATAAGAAATGTGTATTAATATATTGGCAAATTATTCAAAACAGGTACATTTTTGACAGCTATTTGCGACGTTGCCAACTTTTAGAATAAACGCTCTTAAGTCTAGACTTTAGAAGAGACTGTGACCAGGAGGAGGCTCCTTGTTCTTTACATGTATTTTCCAGACTTTAACGCATTTGATTTAAAATCCTAATTTGAATGACAAGTTATTTGCCGTGTCGAAGCGGTGCTGTTATAATGAGCGATGTCCTTCAGTCAGAGAGAAAATAAGCAAGCACGAAAACGAAACTTTTGTCCTCGTTCTTAGCGCTTTATGATACTGACCCTAAAGTGTATTATTCAATGCCATCGGAATTATCAACCCAACTCTTCGAACTCAAACTTGATATTGATACTTACGTGACCATATCAGGCTTAGCGGCGATGGCAGCTTTGTGCAAGGCAGTGTTGCCATCAACAGGGTCTTGTGTGTTGCAAGCCGCTTGAATATCGCCCTCCAAACCTTCTAAGATCGGCTCCAGAGTGATGTTGTCCTTGTCCGAGATGCTTCTCCACATCTGGCGAAGATATGGTGAAGACATTGAGAAATTATAGTGGTGGAATAAATATTAGTATAACATAACTAAAAAACATAAAAAAAAAAAAAAAAAAAAAACTATTACGAAGGTAACTTTTCTGTGTATGGATAGAATTTAGATTTTATAAAATGATGGGCCATTTAGGTTTTAATCTCATGATTACGAGTACATCATTCATTTCGAATATTCTCAATTATTCCCAACATTTACCATTATTCGTTACTAGAACATACAAAATATTAAAATTTTGATTATGACATAAAAATCAATCCATTAAATAAAAAGTCGGGAGGTGTAGTGGAAACCAAGTTACGCGCACGCGACACCTGTTACCATTGATTCAGTAATGATTCTGGACCCTGCATTAAAATTTCTAGTCAGTTTATTTAAAAAAAATAGCTGCTTGACGAATGCCGAATTAAAAAAACAATAACTTTTGAAACTTGAGACCTTGAAACTGACTTTTTCGGGCATAACGCTTTTTCATTACGTGACGATTTCTACCAGTCAACTTCTACCGCAAGCCGCGTTAAAGAACTTCGTTTCAAAAATATTTATACGTATGTAATTAAGTTTTAATACTGTTCAACATCAACTGCAACAAATAACTAACCTTTTTAACACTGGCAGGAATTTTCACGGGCCCCTTCTTTACCACAGTCACTTGTGTCTTATCTTCTACCTTCTCAACCTTTTTACTAGGTTTCTTTTTTTTCTTAATTTCTTTCTTCCCCACGGTTTCCGTATCACTGTCCGACTCCACACAACTGGCCAGTGAGCAGTCGTTAAGAAGGTCTTTTCTTGAGTTGGTGATGACGCCATTGGTACTCTGTTCGGATAGGGTCTTGATCCAGTCCGGTGGCGTTTCGGAGTCGATGTAGCAGGGACCCTCGTCCTCGCTTGAGGTCACTTGGGTGGGTAACTCGCGGGGGGCACGTTCTCTGAAATACGTTATATGAAATGCTGAAGTCATCAAGCAATAAAAACATCGATGCTCTCGTGCGACACCTGAAAACATTACCCGGCCCCGGCACACAGGCAACGGAAGGAACACGGGTGGGTTTTAGTCAGTAAAAGTCTGACACTCCCTCTCGCTCCGCCCAGAGCGGGAAGAGTCATTTGATGACTACCCACCCAAAAAAAAAAAAAAAGGGTTATAGGCAAATTACTTTTAACCATTTTACCCCCCAATCGTCAGCTCAATGCGCTTTTAATGTTCCCAGTGCTGGGACATAGTCCTCCTCACTGTGAGAGGGAGTGGGCTATAAATCACCACGCAGGCACAGTGCGGGTTAGGGGAGGTAAGTGGTGTGACCATCGGACTGCCAAGTCATAGGTCTCGGGAACCCAAGGCACGCACCTCTGACTTTTCGGATTCATGTGCGTATTGTATAATTATCACTTGCTTCAAAACCGGTGAAGGAAACCATCGTGAGGAACCTGCCTGAGATATATTTCTCGACGGCATGTGAAGCCAAGTCTGAGGCCCATGGGCGGCTTTAAAACTGACACCAGGTTAGTCACTAGCCACACGAAAAGAAGAAGAAGCGGAGGTAACATGTTTTCGAATTTTTGGTTCTAGGGTACGGTTTCCTCACGATGTTTTTTCTTCAGCGTTTTGGGAGCAGTGCTGATGAAATAGTTTACACAAAGTAAAATTACTGCTTCGAACCACGACCTACAACTCGTATAGTCGCGGCCGTTACCACTGGGCCGCCACTGTCCAAGCTAGGTCTACACCGGACGATCCAAATTTAGATCGGCGATCGGAGATTCTTTCGCAAGTTCCTTTTTAGGAAACCCGCGATCCTGCCGCGCGCTCCAGTGCCAATCCATGTTTTAGCTAGATTTAGTTCAGTTGAACACAGGCAATATCCATATAGCCCGATCGCCAGATTCACACCACCGTCAACACCGAGTTCGCTAAACGACTGAGGCAGTATAGTCATACAACCGACAGCGCGGATCGCGCTCCTGCCGCGCCCGATCGAAACGCACTGGATCGTCCAGTGTGGACCCAGCTAATGGTCACACGTGCTTTATTTTTTTTTAATAATCACTTGAGCTTTTCCGTCTGCTCAGTTTCATGTATGCCCAAGAAATGCAAAATAATAGAAAGCTTTCATTTACAACAATCGTACTAACCCCAAACCCACCAATTAAATGATGTTAAATGCATCAAAGAGTTGGTTTCTAAAAACAGTTTTAATTCGTACCTTGACTTCGCCCTGTCATGTAGGACCTTCGGTGTTGGTTTCTGCGCCTTTTTGGCGCGCTCTGCGATACTGATGTCAGAGTTGGTCTTCAACGGCGCTTTACCGCCCGTCACCATAAGCAACGCTTTTTGGAAGTCTTGCAACGTCTCTGGAGGTTAAATTATTATTCATTGAATTTTTGCGCTTTTTTCTTTTCAGTAAAATAGGCTTGACGTTTTTTAGCTACTATAACATGTGTGTTGTCAACTTATCACGCTATGTATTTTTTTTATTCGTCAATAACAATTTTTAATGCCACAAATTCCGCAATCATCGTGGCCATCTACTGAGCTCATACGATATAAAACAAAATAAAATATAAACAACGAAAAAGAGTACGATCGACACGAAAAGAAGAAGAACTTAAAACTTTTCATCAACTCACCATAAACTTCAATACCAGCCAGAGTCTGGAACACCCTCTTCACCTCCTTGAAGGTAGGCTTCCTGGTAGGGAACGGCAGTTGCCTGACCCTCGGATCTTCCTTCCTTAGAGGAGAGGGCTTGCCGAAGATCGCAGCCTGGTTCACAGCCCCAACAGCACGATAGAAGATCAGGGAACAGCCTTTCAGGTCATCAGTCCAACCCACTAGGACGTTTTGAACATGCTAGAAAAATAAATAAGAGTATTGTAAGAACATAGATGTAGTGTAGTTTTATACTTCAAAAGACTTCGCAAAACTTAACTACTACATAAAATATTCTCAAATGAAACAATGGATGTAGGTATTTTTCTTTTATTTACATAATTTAAATATTATTTTTACTATATAATACATAAATAATTTACGTGCAACGTAAGTGCATGACACATATACGACCAAACGTGCAAATAGATATTATAATTATTTACATATTTTAACACTCATGCAACATAGGCATACATTATATTAAAACTGGATGAGTTTGTAAAATAATTAATTCGTTATTTTTGGATTGGGAGCCGACGACGACGATTCTTCCCAACGTAAATAATTTTAAATAATGATTCCAATTATTTCTTCCAGAACCAAGCCGATCTGTAAATACATTCAACGACGAAGTTACGAATTAGTTGAAGATATAAACAATTTAATCGAAAATGGTTGAGAGTAATCCCAAATAATTTTTCCTGATAAATCTCGAGGATCTAAAAAAACTTTCAAAAGGAAGTAAAAAAGTTGACAAAAGCTGCGGCTAATAAAAAACATCTAACAATAAGCAGATCCAAAACAGCTCCATCATCATAATCCGCCAAGTAAAAACATCGGCGATTATGCGATGGCGGCATAGTGCAGATAATTTTACTGCAGTAACACTGTATACACCGTGCATAGTCTGTAAGAAAAGTCCGGAGTAAATACTCCTAACACGAACTTTTGACACGAATTTGGTACATCAGGAACCAAATTGTCTCTTTCAGTTGAAATTTTCGATCAGCCAATAGTCAAATGAATCCTCTCATACAAATATGCACGGTGCATATCATTGCACCGAGCGTAATCAACAGCAATCTCAAATCGACGTAACTGGTCTTATGGCAATCACCGAGCATAAAGTAATGCATCCGTCCATTCTAGTAGATGATGACATTCGTTAGCGCTCGCTTCCACTAACTCTTGCTCATGCCACTGGCACGTTCGAAGGAAGCAACGTCGCACTTACCATCAAGAAATCCTCTTTGCTGTACTTAAAGCGTCTCAAGATTTGGCCTGCCGTCCGAGGCGCTGCAGCCTGCTCCAGTGAATGTATGAGTGAATGAAATATGAATAATGACTTTATTCAGAATCATTAAGAACCCTTACACGTTATTTTTTGTACTAGCTTCTAGCTGATTTGCGTATGACATTCAGCGCCGTAATTATATAGGTAAAAGTTCCATTAGTTTGTACTTGGAACACTCATCGGTGTCGTGTCATCCTAAAAATGGTGTACTAATTTACCTTATTATGGATTAGATAACATTCTGTACACACAAGCAAGCCAAACTGTTACAATCAGGGACCGAAACCGGTATGATCAATACGGGTATTTTTATGGTTACAACATTTATATTTTTTACAGCTATTTTTAATTTAGTTAGTCAAAGGGTGCGCATCGCCTGTGTGTGTAACCGGTATTAAAACGGTAACCTAATAGAGGTAGCATGTTTCTTCCTCTTGGTTACACAGATATCAGTAACCTTAGTCGTAGAAGTAACCAAAATACTTCGATACCTCTACCATTATTTATAAAGGTTTTCGGTCCCTGGTTACCATAGCTGTATGTATCTGATATCTTTGTTAGAGCAATCCAAATTAAGTAGGTTAACACATTTACACTTCATGCCGCGCAATGTGGTTAATTGAACAAGCCACTATATAAAATTGAACGATAAGTAAGTGCTTACTTTCGCAATTTAGCCGCCTTAAGTTGTTAAAAGTTACAATAAGACAGCATGTTAATTTACAATAACTACATGCTGGGGAGTTTGTTGCGCCACTTCTTCCCAGCTAACGCACTAGGAAGCGGTGAAGAGTGGGCGTTTTTGGGGGACAGTCTTATGTAATTTTGACGTTCGAATAGTGCTGATTCTCAGCCTAGTTTGAATAAATGACTTTAAATTTGATTTGATTTGATTTGAAAAAATAAATAAATACTGCAAAATTCGTAAACTGTAATTTTCTAAATATGTTGATACTGTACTATTTCAATGTTTTCGGGCAGTTAAAAGAATAGGTACAGAATTATAAACATGGTTATAATAATTTGACCTATGTACAATTGGCCTATAAATGAGAATTTGCTTACCATGTAAAACGCGTAATAAACACGGTCTATCCACAAAATATTATTGAGGACACTTTTTACATAAAATATGTATTGAAAGTTTACCATAAAATAATACGATAATCTGCAACAATACAACCAATACTATCTTTAGAAGGTTATGTAAGTCAAATGATTTCAATCACAAACAAAAGTGGACCTAGGATTGAAGCCTGCGGAACCCCTTAACAACTGCTGGTTGTGGAAGATTCTAACTTGATACTTATCATATTTTGGTACAAATTACACTTGTCACTGACGAGAGCATAAATGCAGGATTACATCAGAGTTACGATTGAGAAATATTCGCAATTTACCTCGTATTTGCGTGAGCCGAATGGTGTAAAAGACGGTTCAGCGGTCACTAATCCGCTTCCCAACAAATGTAACTATCTGTATCATATAACTAATAATAACTACTATATATATCAATAAGGCCAGCAAACAATTTGATTGGTCGGTAGTACACTTACCGCAAGGAACTGCTCTTGGTTGTATCTCCTCAAGCTAGCACCTGCTGACTTCGGAGCATTGCCCGTCTGGTCCCTTGTTGCTTGCGCCATTCCTTGGCCCCTCCGAGTGGTGTAAGAGTGTAAGGTTTTGTGGATGGCATCGGTGCCGCCGGTGAAGATGCAGCCAGCAAAGTGACCACCAGAGACCATGAGAACGGCCCAGCGGCCGTAGCCGGGGTTCAAGAGTTCCTTGACCCGGCGGGACCATAATTGGCCTTCACCGTCCAGTGACATTTCCTCCTGTGAAACATGATGTTGCGTAAGAAATATGAATGAAGATTGCAAGAACCGGAGGTTCTATTAAGTCACGAAAATTGTAGCTGTTGTCATTTCAAGTGGGTTTTTGAGGTATGAGGAACAGGTTATAAAGCTCACTCATCTTCTATAGAAAAAGCGGGATCCTCCGAGCAGACGGGTGTTGTGTCTGGTGGGCAAGTGCCCAACGATTGATGTCGGAAAGCTATTGTTTATATGCTGATAAAATCGAATATGCGGTAAACCCTGCTTGCGCGATGCTGGATTTGTGTGAAGTCAGGTCTTTTGATGCGTTGTTCGCATGTGGCGTTGTAGGTGCAGCCACAGGATTTTTGCATTTAGTTGTACAAGTTCAAGACATGGTTTGAACCGATTCTTTCTTCATTGAAAGCATAACTTCATTAAAATCACTATCACAAAGTGTTCATTTATTTGGATAACTTCAAACATGTTCTGTAGCTGTAGCTGAATTTTATTGTCAAGGAAATTTATGTCTTTAAAAGAAATTACAAGGATTTAATTTAAGATTTTTTTTAGAACTAAGAACTTTGACATACACACTAATTAGGTATTGTTTTTCGTTTTTAACAAAGTTTGGGCCAAATATATTTGAATTATTAGCCATTGATATGCTAAGAAGATGATCACATAATTTATTTAGCATAATAAATCTACCATCTTATTTAGTCTGACAACATTCTCTCCTTGATCATATTACCTTTCGATGATGCAGCAAGCAACGGTAGATACAGAACACCTGTCCCATGGGGTTAGTGTAGAAAGCTTTGCAGTGCCGAGTGGCAGCTGCAAATAACTCTGTGGCAGGGGTGTTAGGGTTGTCATCACCTTCTGAGTCACTGGCCGACACATTAGAACTTTCATCTGAAACACATGGCAACATTGTACAAGATATTATTATGTGAAGGACAAATCAAAAAGGAGGCATTATTTTACGAAAAAAGTGTGTGTTTGTGTGTGTGTCAGCTCCAATGCAAGGCTGGAGTTTACTCGTTAATACCTCTTTGAATAATTAATATGCAATAGGCAACGAGGGTAAGCAAAGGAATACATAAAAAAAAAAACTTTTAATATATCTACATCATGTGTGAAAGTGAAGTGAAGTATGAAAAATGTGATATTATAAAAAAAAACTGTGTTATTTATGAATAAAAAAAGGGTTGTTTAAATTTCACTCATAAAATTTCTGCCATATGAAAATCGATTTGTAAACTCCAAAAATACCTGCAGATGTATCACTTCTACAGACTGCGGAGCACACACAGGTATAATAATAAGGCTGTGAACAATGTGTGCTTCCTTAGACTGGAAAATGGTTACGGAGTTCTACTAACCTTGACGAGAATTATATTCTCCCAGTGAAATAGGCTTTCTGCCAAACAGTTTCCTTTTCAGGTTGTGCGTGTGCCAGTGGTGTTTGTAGTGTGCGGTCTGTTGAGCTCTGGTGGTGAACGGACCGACACCGCAGCACGAGCAACTGATGCCATCGGATCCACGTAACGTGAGTGCACTGAGGCGGGTCATTACACTCTCCTCATCCACTGAAAAGTATTATTTTAATCAATTCATGTTTTAAGAGTGTTATATTGTTGCTTAGCATGCTTTGTTTTTACTTCTATTGACATAATAATTCAAATTATAAAAGGCTAATATGATTATATCAAATATTATGAATGATATTTAGATATTAAAATAGCTGAAAAGACAGTTACATTATAATAGGGTATAAAATGATTACTTAACTATAGGATTATATAAAAAAATTCAATAATTACATACAATTGCATGTTACAACTTTTTAAGATAAGTTATGAAATAACTATGGGTTATAGGTAATTTTTTCATGTCTCATTTACTTTGGCATGAATATTTTTTTACTTTTTGTATTAAATTTTGCGGTCTTTAGTGCACAATCAAAATAATGTATGGTAATAAATTGACTTACCAATTGCTGGTGGGTCCGTAAGCATGCAATGTGCAACTTTAGCATCTTTGATCAACTTCTCGATTTCATTTAAATCGTAAGTTTTTACAATCCTACTGCGAATGTACTCGGGTTTAGACGCCATTGTAGGTTATTTTTATATTTTACTTTACAAGACAAACACACTCCTTGTTTACATGTCGGCCCTCAACGTGGCCACAACCAAGAGTGAGTGATAAATAATATTGTGCAATGTGCAATCAATTGGGATTTGGGACCGTGAGAGAACTGTAAAAGAAAATAACTACATTTTGACACTTGACTGACAGTTTTATTCAATGAAATTTGACATTTGTTTGACATACAAACAGACGGTGTTGCCATGTTTATTTTCAGTTCTACAACAAAGTGAAAGTCCATATTATATTTATTTTTTTGTTTTCTTCCTTGAAAATCGAACTCCGGGCCAATACTCCGCTTGATCTTTTGCAGTGTTCTACTCCCAAAGTAAATTTATTAAAACAGTCAACATAATCGTACTGTCAACCGCACGTCCGTGGTAGAACTAGAACTGATGAAATGATGAAAACCACTGGTCATTGTGCTTGATTTGTTACCCTTAACAAGCAACGCCACATCGAGAAGTCGAGATTATTATTGTCTATTAAATGCAGAGTACCGAGTGTACGACGTGGGCTATCAATTTAGATCAAATTTTTAGATTGGACGTATGGTTAATTGTGTATTCCAGTTTTCTTATCCGTGTGCCTGTCAACGTCAAAATTTTACAGTGTTTTTGATAACAATAACAAATTAACGAGTAATAAGACAGAACTGTGGAGATGACACGAGTTGTGTAGACCGTATTAAGAGGCGCCGGGACACTGAGGAGGTAACCGTGCGGGTGAATTCAACACTAACATGACAAATTTCAAAATATAAAATTCAAAAGTAACTTATTCAAACTAGGCTGAGAATCAGCACTTTTCGAAAATCAAAATTACATAAGAGTCCCACAAAACGCCCACCCTTCACCACCGCACAACCTACGATTCCGACAGCTCCAAGCACACAGTTATAAAAATTGATATAAACATACAATAATTTTATTATGCCAATTGCCAGTAACATAAAACAGAACCAGCATGAGAGCAAAATTATCTTCATACTGATATATTTTGACGTGACAACGTCTAATAAATCGATGAACACCGGCTACACGCACGAAAAAGTGTCCCGTTACGCTCGTTGACCTGTTACGGTCATTGTAACGTTACGATTGGAGCGAGGGAAGGGAATGTTTTGTTATGACGTTGTCACATTAATTAAACTACCGTCCGTAAATCAATTTTATAAACAACCATTTTTACAATAACTTTTTGACAATATACGTAGTAGATTAATTAATTTTGGTTATTTTCATGTCTGTTTGATTTTTGATAGGGTCGCGTGTAATCCCTAGATTACTGCTTGTTAAGTGAATATTTTGTTGTTCTAACTATGATTATTTCATAGACAATGTTACGTACCTTTTACAAATAATTAGAATAATCAGCATGCATTATTTACCCTCTTTCTCAACTTGGTCGTTTGGCAAAAGTTTTGCCCTTTGTAAGGCAAAACTAATAAAGAAGCAACACTAGATGTCAGAGAAGTGTGTTTGCAACAGTGACATAAAAATATATCTACAGATAATATTTTTTTGGAAGATCAAGGTGGGGAAGTTCGTCTACGATGGAACATCATACACCGTCTCTCTAGGCCAACGGTCGGCAACAGGCGGTTCATATCCGGACCGCGAACGGTCGCAATTTGGACTGCCAAATATTGTTAAATAACTTACCTACTATTTATTCCATTTGAATAATACTTTATAAAATAACTCCTAAGTAGAATCTAATTTAATTCGATAGTTTAGTAGGTAGACACAGCTGTAGTTACTATTCTGTGCTGTGTAGCGCAGAGCAGTGCCCCCGCACTAAAACTCTCTCTCCTCTCTCGTGCGGGTGCAAATATGGTATAAAACTGTTTATAATAATTACCTTGTGCATAAATAATACAAAATAAAAAATAATAGTTAGAAAATAAGTAAAATGAGTTTTGTTCTGAACCTCGATAATAATTTTCAACACTATCCGGACCCGGACTAAAATTACTTGCCGACCCCTGCTCTAGGCTTTTTCTGAATAGCTACGACGTTGATAGCTCGTACGGTGAAACTGAGTCACTATTTCGTCCAACCTATAAATTATAGATGGCGCTGTGTTGAGTTCAATAGCTAAAAAACGGTCTCATATTTATTTTTTTGTTGAAAAGTTGAAACACGATTGAGTTGTGTCGACGTTTTAGCTAACATGAAATGTGAATATCAACGGATTTTTACGTATTGTAATGGTAAGTGCCAAACTTGTATTACATTTTATTGTTTTATTCTGTTCAAACCGAATTTAAATCAGACTTAATCAAAATTTTAAAAAATGTCAGAAATAATTTAATACAGAAATATTAATTGTAAACTGTAACTGTCGTTATAACTGTTGTTGTTTTTAGTTGTGAACCTATCCTATAAATTCAATATTGGGGGAAGACTGCCTATTATTTTAGGGAAAGGCCGTCACGAGCCGATCTTGCTCCAAGGCAGATGTTGTACACCTTTTTTTTTTTTTTTTTTTTTTTTTTTTTGGGTGGGAAATCATCAAATGACTCCTCCCGCTCTGGGCGGAGCGAGAGGGAGTGTCAGACTTTTACTGACTAAAACCCACCCGTGTTCCTTCCGTTGCCTGTGTGCCGGGGCCGCGATATCCCTTTCGGACCAACTCGCAACCCTGGCAGGCATTGGCCCTTACGGACCCCGTCAGTTGGTGCTGACATCTCTTTGAGGCGCGCGTGGAACACAACGCGCCGTCGACCCGGGCCTGGTCCTAATCGGACGGCGAGCTACCCATTGCCCACCGTCCGCAAGCCCGCGCCTACGGTGGCCGGAAGTCGGCTCGCGACTCCCGACGCCCGGGGCGTCTCCTGCGGCGACTAGGGGCGCGAGGGCGCGCATCTTGCATTTCCCTCGCGCGCTCCGCCTCCTCCTTCGCGAGCATTACTGCTTCGCAGAAGGAAGTGACGGCTTCCCATGCACTCTCGCTCCGGACCATGGCCTGAACCAGGGCCGGACGCGAGAGATCGCCGCTGCCGATCGCCTCCGTGAGGACACGGCGGTGCCCCGCCCAAGCCGGGCAGACCTCCACCGTATGCTCCACCGTGTCCTCCGGGCGATCCACACAATGGTAACACCCGGGCGTTTCCTCCCGCTTTATCCTGAACAGGAACCTCCCGAAACAACCGTGTCCGGTGAGGACCTGCGTCAGGCGGAAGGTGAGGACGCCGTGGCGCCTCTCTAGCCACTCCTCAAAGAGGGGCCTTACCGCCGCAATTGTGGCGTGCCCAGCGCTGGGTTGCGACAATCGCACTCTCCATGCCGCCATGAGATCCCGCCGGAGCTCTGTCCGCTGTGCCGTGATTTCTCGCGGCAGCGGAGTTACACCCCGGCGTTTCGCCTCCTCGCGCAACTCCCACATGTGCAGATGTTGTACACCTGCATGTGAATTATTGATACTGTGAATGACTGTGATTCTATTATGGTGCCTTCATTAGAAACATATCATGATAATGTGATAGGAGTCTTGTTTCATACCATTTCTAAAATAGTTATTTATCCGATTTTCAATCAGTGAACTTTATCCTTCAGGTAAATTCATAAAATGACTCGAAATTACAAAAGAACATCAAACAAATCGTCTAGAAAAATTGCTAGACGCTATGCGAGCTGCACAGAGTACTTTTTATATAATTATGCGAGCTGTCCGTAATGGTGAAGTAGGTACGTAGTGCTCGTATTTATAAAATACCAAGAATGACGATCATGGATAATTTGAATAATAAAAGGTGGAAATCAACTACTCTCGGAAGGTCTTTTTTTCATTGTATTAATAATATAAAATAATTAATTTGAATAAAAAAATTTAAAGAAAGGTTTTTATTAATATGTTATCTGTTCAAACAGTACAAATATACCGAAGTGTGTTTGTTTGTTACCATTTAGTTTTTATATGGCCTGGACCAGGGCCGGACGCGAGAGATCACTGCCGCCGATCGCCTCCACAAGGACACGGCGGCGGTGGCGGTGCCCCGCCCAAGCCAGGCAAACCTCCACCGTATGCTCAACGGTGTCCTCCGGGCGATCCACACAGTGATAACACCCGGGCGTTTCCTCCCGCCTTATGTGGAACAGGAACCTCCCGAAACAACCGTGTCAGTGGACCTGCATCAGGCGGAAGGTAAGGACGCCGTGGCGCCTCTCTAGCCACTCCTCAAAGAGGGGACTTATGGCTGCAATTGTGGCGTGGTCAGCACGGAGTTGCGACAATCGCACTCTCCATGACGCCATGAGATCCCGCCGGAGCTGTGTCCGCTGTGCCGTGATTTCTCGCGGCAGCGGAGTTACGCCCCGAGGACTTCGCCACCTTGACCTTACTTTATAATAACACTGCTTTGATTTGTTACCGTTTCTGCTTCTATTTGAGCAACTGCTGGAAAAGTGACTGTAAAAAAAAACGATGGTGCTAACATCTAGAAATATCAATCTGAAACTAAAAAGTTAGACTTTACGTCTGGGTGTGTATCTAGTTCGAGACTTAAACTCGATACTTAAACTATACGATAGATGTCGCTTCAAAGCAGCTATTTGGTAAGTCAGTACAGTACGACACAACTTACATAGATGCAGCATCGGTAAAATTCGTAAAACCGATCACCATCCGAACTGAGTGTGTCTTCAAAATCACCAAGCTTTAAATGATCTTTACAAAAACGCAATAACTTTATTCATCTGTCCAAATACATTCGTAAAATTTAAATGAATTATTGAACATTTTCAAACTTATGCTTCATCTAAGTTGTGTCGTACTGTACGCAAAATAAACTATTAACAGTACCCAATAATGTTTTTAGTTGTTCTCATTATTTCAGGAGTTTGTAGGGGAGTTTGCAGGAGCTGTTCACAAATGTTGCTAACTATTTATTGCAGTCCTAATAATCATTTAATGGTTTATTCTTTAGCGCGTTAGAGCGGGATAGTAAGTGCAGTGCGTTTTAACAAATAGTTCTTATGCCGTAATGTTGCCTTCACTGTTGTACCTACGACACGACGATTACGACGATCACGATACGCTACGGCGCTACCTAATTGGTCCGTTGTTAAAGTTTAACAGTGGTGCC
Source organism: Agrochola macilenta (assembly GCA_916701695.1). NCBI lineage: Eukaryota > Metazoa > Arthropoda > Insecta > Lepidoptera > Noctuidae > Agrochola > Agrochola macilenta. Next base: position 17,835,576 of record OU753562.1, read on the forward strand.
AACACTACGGCAGGAAGTATTTGATGAAACGCACTGTAGCTAATGCGTCCTTGGTTTAGTATTTTGGCTAATGAGACCAATACTACAAACATAATAGGTATACAGGGAATTCCACGCGACCGAAGTCGCGGACAGAAACTGGATGCCTACCATGATCTAATTAAAAACGATTCAAAAGCAAGGCATTTCAGTTTAGGTTCTTAAATTGCTTCGCTTCAAAGTCGTACCATGACGTCCAATACGCTCAGCGGCATTTGGATCGTTAAAAGTGAATGAAAGATCGCAATTTGTCGCTGAACCGCGTTTGAAACGGGAGAATTTGACGCCGTGTTTATTTGAGACAATACTGATATTGTGCCACGGAATGACCACCCATATCTCCAATTGGTCTTTGATAAGACCCTGTGGCATAGAATGACAATGCAGACAAAACTTTAAAACAATATTACAACAATATTATTGTAGGTACATTTATTTTGGTTAATAAACCTTATAGTTGTAAAAATGGGATATATGTAGTTTCTCAAATCTTTTCTTACTAACAAAAACATAGGCTTTAAGAATTAAGTAAACTCAAGAGATATGAAGTTATGTTAGGTTATCTACCTTGTTCTCTAAGGATTAATCCTTTGACTTAACAGGCTCTTTGAACATTGGGCTCAACTCAGCGCACAAATCAAGCACTAATTCTTTAGATAGCCTGTAGCGCCTAATGAATTCGGAATCCTCAAAATTATTGAAGGGGTCCAACTGGCCGCGTAACTAGAGCCTCTTACGTTTTTGGGCATAGTGTGAGGCAGAATCTTCCACAAAAAACTCAACTATAAGTAGTTCATCAAACATCTGTTAGAGAAAAACAAATGCGGTTAAACAAGGCATGTAAAATAGGTATTTTAGACTTTAAAATAAAGATTAAAGCCTACATCGGTTTTTGTAAAAATCCACTAAAATAGCACTAAAAAACTTTATTTTCGTTAATAATTCACCAAACGTTTCAGTTTATGTTAGAGAAATAGTAACTTTTATTGAATCGCTTATTTAGACAGTTGAGCGTTTCAGCTGAGCTGCTATATGGACGTCATGGTACCAAACAAGAATGAATGAAACCAAAACTTGCGACTCAGTTTGGGACAATAGCTGTCAGATGGCATGGCCTAAATTGTATCGTTAAACTGACGTCATGGTACGAATTAGAAGAACAGTTCAGTTTAGGTCCTAAAATGGATCGCGCTAAGAGCGCGTGGTAGGCATCCTGTACATAAAACATTATCAGTCTGTCTATTCTTATGGACCTTGCCAATCGTTGACAAGTCACTTTCCAGGCGTTCATCGCATCAGTAAAACACGGCACTTCAGAGTCAACCTGAGAAGCGGTTAATATTTTTCTGGTTAACTTTTCGGTGCTGTGGACCGAGGACTGGAGCTTAAGCTTACACTAAAAATTTGCGGACGCACGTAGTGTTGCTTGCAGCCACGCGAGGTCGTCGGCATTTTATGATTATACAATAAAGGCGAAATAAACCATATTTTCGAGAGCGCAAAAATGATGCAACTATTTAACTTCTTTCCTCCTATTTAGCAGCAGGTGTCAATGTTAAAACTTTTTTATCCCTGCGAAAATGCTAACACATAAATGACCTTACTAACTAATCTTCAATATCTGTATGTAGGTACTTACATATAAGACAATCTAAAATAAAAAGCCCCTGACACAAATATTTCCTCTTTTATCTTTCCTAGTCCATCACCAGACCCTGTTCATCATCTATCTATAACCTATTCATTGAGACCATTCCAATGAGCCCAAACACGATACCTGTGCTCTGTGGGCCTAGGGCGGCCAATCCTGACAAAAAAATCACTGATGATAACAAGAAATAACTCAAAGTACCTATATTTATTATATTCTAAACGTTCGCGCACATTATGGCGGGCCGCACTGCACCGCATAGTATAACAATAATAACTTATAACCATAAAAATACGTAATTTATAAAATATGTGTTTTAAATAACTAATTGAAACGCGTCATAGAATTTCGCGGCGCCAACCCGACGCATAGTTAAATAAATTTCTGAACCGATTTCAATAAAAGTGGGTAATAAATTAAACTCATTATATTGTAGTCTATACATATGATGGGTGCTGAGAAAGGGGCGGCTGATACTTACTTACTACATGGCCTGGGGCCTAGGGCGGCCAAGACTGCAAATCCGCCACTGCCTGTGCTGTGAGTTGGTAAGGGAGTTGGTTATTCTGAAAATTCCAGGTGATTGTTACTATATTCTTCTAATATCATTGATGGAACAGAATACCAAATTTCAAATCGATCAGACCTATGGAAGATGCTCACATCCATTCATCAACTAGAAAACAGCTGATAATCTTCAACGGCTGAATCGATTTTCTTAAATTATAGCTAAGAACACTCTCAATCAAGTCACAAAAACACAATCGGTTCAGCCGTTTGGGAGCTGCGATGGACAGACACACAGATACGTTAAACTTGTATCACCCCTCTTTTTCCGTGAGGGGATTAAAAATAGCAACGAAGAATTTTTGTCCGTTTGTCTGTGTGTATCGATGTATGTTCCGGATTGGCGCAAAAACGACTGAACGGATTTGGATGTTTGGCAGACAGATAGCTTATATACCTACTTGAACACATAGGGTACTTTGAAACCCAGTAGTAAGTTCCCCTATGATATCTTCCGACATCCACGTGGGCGAAGTTTCGGCAAAAGCTAGTGGGTAATATTCTAGTAAATCTTTCGTTACTAAAGATTCGATTTATATTACAAAAAAAAAATTACGACCAACATTTTCATCAGGAAATCATGGGCCTGTATGTAATGTCATTGCTATAATAATTCCATTCACTGACTGATACAAAGGCAAACTGACCACTGCAGCCATGCAACCACAATAATCAATACACGAACGCTTTGATATTCGATACGATCTTATGTCAAAGACATCCACAAAGGCCTTGTTGCACAATGTTCTGTATTAATCCCAGTAATTGCAATAGTTAACGTTGGCTTAGTTGATGGAGACATTCAAGTACACTGCCCATAATTATACCCCTCCTTCGCGCCCTCCTTGTAAAATTATTGGCCACCCCAATAATTTTACAAGGAGGGCGCGTTCGTTCTGCATGTAACGAAATGCCGACCACTGATTAAACTGATCTATTAGCGTACAAATAGCAAAATAGTGTAATAAACAGGCAATAAATTAACGCCTATTTAATACTAATAATAAAGAACTTATAGAAGTATTGTTTTGATAATAATTGCACAAAAAGTTATAGAAAGAAAATACATTTATTGGCACTTTAGTGACGTATCGAGAAAAAAATAAAGCACACAAACAAAATAAATTAAATTTCAGTAGAATATTTAATAATATTTCATTTTTTTATTTTATTAAACAATGTTGGTACAACACATCTATCCTACAAAAAAACACAATGTACAGAGTATTAGGTCCCCACCTATGAAATCAGCGTTTTAGATCGGGAATTTTAAAGAAGTTGCATTTTTCATACTAACATTTTTTAAATTTATTTAACAATTATGAACACGAATGTTTTAAAACTTTTATGCACTAATAAGTTTTGGCTAAGTTAAAACAAATAGTGGTCATTTCTGCCGTGAGGCACACTTATTGTCCAAAGATTACTATAAATTTTACTTTGTGTTTCACGAACTGTGTCCAAATAAACGTTATCTTTCTAACAAATTATGGAGTAATTTTTAAGGTATTTTTTTATGTTTATAAAACTATAAGTAATAAGGTTTTTTTACTATTGGTAGTTGTCTATGATGGTCATTATTCGATATAATACCAAGCAATTGATGAATATTTTTAAGATAAGATAAGATAAGATTTATTTCTCACCACAATATAAAGTACATTTTCAAATGATCATTAGACAATACATAATAGTTTTATTTATACTGTGGGAGACTGGTGCCTAAGCTAGGCGTAATGCCTGTATTTCGGGACACCGAAATTTGAAATCATAGAAGTGACGAGGTTCTCTAAAAAACGCCAATTTTATAGGTCGGAACCCAATATTTACTGTGTGACAGATACCGGCGCCTTCCTCCTACAACCGTGACATAATGATTTGCTAAATTACTAAGAAATATACTGATACAAACAGTTCTGGTACAAATTTAAGTTATGCTCTTTATTACAAGAATAAAAATTGTTTTTAAGCCTAACTTAATATTATAAATGCGAAAGTGTGTTTGTTACGCTTTCACGTTAAAACGGCTAAACGGATTTGGCACATGGGTAGACCATGACCTGGAAAAGGACATAGGCTACTTTTCATCCTGGATCGCAGACGAAGTCGCCGGCAACAGCTAGTTGAATATAAGAAAAACCAGTTGGGAGAAAATATCGCTCAGCACAATCGCTTGCTCAGCATAATGCTGTGACACATGCGAGACAGAGCCACAGCGTCTTCAGCAAGTTTAGAAAGAGATAACTAAAAGCAATAAAAGATAATACACATTATACTAATGGTTTCAGGTTGCCGGGCCCCTGCCATATTTTTTACGGTGGACATAAACCACTCTACTGTATCTCGTGCCAACACGAGATAGTGTGACATAAGTTTTGTTAAAAAAATACTTGGGTAAATCTCGGATGGGACTCCAGCCTCTCTCGACATTGCTCGAATTCTTATCTTGCCCGTATACTTTATCTCTTATGTCCGCCGTACTTATATGCTTGTTAAATTCGATACCCTTGATAAACACTATGCAACACGACAGGGAAGTCAATGTTACATGTTTGCAACCGACAGGTATAACTTATGAAAGGGCAAAATTACTTATTCAAACAGCTAAGTTCCCTTGAATTACACAATTAAACAGAGCAGTGGCCCAGCGGTAACGACTTGCGAGTTGTATGCTCGTGGGTTCGTTTCTTTTTTCATCATTACTGCTCTCTAAACAGTGAAGGAAAACATCGTGAGGAAACCGACATGTTCTAGAACCAAAAATTCAAAATATGCTTATTTTACCAACCGCACTGGGTCCGCGTGGTGTATCATAATAATGTACTACCCCATAAATCCGGCGCAACGCCGAGATACCTACGTAAAAGTATAAAAAGAATAATAATAATATACGACGTTTATTTTCTCTACACAAGTTATGCTCTTAATGCTAGTATTTGACAATAGTGCACGAACAAGGAGCTAACTTTGTGAGAGCCTGGTGCTTGAAGTAGGTTTAAATATAAAGCTGTATTACAGGTCACCAGGGCACTGCCGCGGCTAGATCCGCCTGTGATTTGGACCATAATTACTATAATCAACCTTAGTTTTTGTTTACACTAAACCTCTTAGGGGGTCATTGTACTCATCATTATGAACAACTTTCACTATGGGACCAACGCTGAAATCGCGAAAAAAAAATCAGCTGTTCCTAAGCTTGTTGCTAAGCCTAAAGTAAGGAATTTTAGTGATAGTTTAGTTAGTTTAGTTCATTGTACAAGAGAATCGGCACCATTGTATACTTAACTAACATTGAATTACAAACATAAAATACAAAACAAAAAAAATAGTCTGACAACCAGTCTCACCAAAGGGCATCGTATTACCCAGTTACTGGGTTGTGGAGGTCAGATAGGCAGTCGCTCCATGTAAAATAATGGTATTCAGCTGCATCCGATTAGACTGGAACCCGACCCCAACATAGTTGGTAAAAGGCTCGGCAGACTGATTGTACTTATAAATATGTAGTTTATTGTTACACAAAATAAAAGTTTTTACAGTTTTTAACAGGGTTGATATGATTTAAATCACTTGATTAAAATCAGTGATTTAAATCGCGATTAAAATCAAGTGATTTTTTTTATAAAAATCAATGATTTAAATCTGTATTGTTTTACTTCGACCAAATCAGCCAAAATGTGTCAAGGGACTTCCCCCGACATAAACTACGGCACGCACACACGTGTCCAATGCTATTTAACAACACCGTTCAGAGATTCTCCGTTTTAACTCGTGACTGAAGCCGTCCGTCTAGTCTTTGGCGCGGTCATTCGTGATTGATTAATGAAAAAAGATGCTGTTTGGGTTTATTTGGAGGAAAAAAAGTCCACTTGCGGCAAGTTTAACAAAGCGGTGTGTAAACGTTGTAAGAAGGAATTAATGGGCTTAGTACCGAGAATGAAAAAACATTTAGAGACATGTGTGACAGAAATAATCAAAAAAATCCGATTTAAATCCAATTAATCCGATTTAAATCAAATAAATCCGATTATTTAGATTTTTTTATAAAAATCATGATTTTTATCAACCCTGGTTTTTAATTAACTATCCCATTAGTTTAGGTTCTCTTGCTAACAGGTTATTGAAGAACCTCATGTTTCTCAGTTTGGACCTATAATGGCCCTTATTCTTCAGTCGGCCCATGTGCTGCAGGGTCCTGATGAGGGGCAGGAATCGGAACAGGCCGTTCAGCTCGCTTCCCAGGCAGAACACGAATGAAGCCTCGATGTAAGCTGGAAATGTTGCATCAATATAAATTCTTTTTAGGAATGTGCAAATACACAGGGCCGTGTTTCTTACGAACAACATCAAACATGAATATTAAAACGTCATGGCCGTTTTCCCGGTAGTAATAAGTGAGGTGTATTGAGTACCTTAACCGCTAATTTTGTAAATGTTCCACGTATACAATGCCGCCATGGAATCAGAGAGTTAGAAAAAAAAAATATAGACCCCCATTTTAAAATTATTTTTTCATGAATATTCAGAAAAATACAACATCACACATCACATGTCCATGGGCGACATTGTATAGTATAGGGCGAGCCTACAAAAAAACCTGACGGAAAAACTCAGTAACACTTTCCCGACCAGTCCTGGCTGTATTTGAACCCAGGTAGGACCCTAACGCGCGTTGTGTTCCACGCGCGCCTCAAAGAGATGTCAGCACAACGGAAGGGGGGGTCCGCTAGGACCGATGCCTACCGGGGTCGTGGGAAAGTCCGAAAGGGATACCGTGGCCCCTGGCAACGTACAGGCAACTGAAAGAACACGGGTGGGTTTTAGTCAGTAAGTCTGACACGCCCTCCCGCTCCGCCTAGAGCTGGAGTTAATTAAACGTTAAAACATAGTTAATGGAATTCAATTCCTTTTAGAAGAAAATGCGGCATGTTATTGCTTTCCCTAGCTAGAACAAAACATTCTTTGTTCAAGCAGAGTGCTGTCTCTGTAAATTACTTGTACCTGGATTTTTTTAAGTTATTTGTCTACGCAAGCTACTTACTTTTTAAATGAATTCTTAGGCAAAGATGCATACCTATATAGAATTTTTTTCTAATAAAATGAGTGAGTCACAATGATATTTTATTTTTAAGAAAACTACTCCCGCGCAAATTTTAGCCCTTTCCTGCATGCTTTTTTATTTATGTTAGGAAAAAATATATAGTCTCTTCTTTTCGTGTGGTTAGTGACTAACCTGGTGTCAGAGTTTTAAAGCCGCCCATGGGCCTCTGACTTGGCTTCACATGCCTTCGTTATATATCTCAAAGGCAGCATGCCGGTTTCCTCACGATGTTTTCCTTCACCGTTATTGAAGCAAGTAATAATTATACAATACGCACATGAATCCGAAAAGTCAGAGGTGCGTGCCTTGGGTTCGAACTCGAGACCTATGACTTGGCAGTCCGACGGTCACACCACTAGGCTATCACTGCTAATAATATGTAGTAGGAAACATTAAATAAATGGACACGTGTTTCAGGATTCATTTTATTGAATAGTTTTAGAAATTTTTGTACTTTTTCACTTTGCATCACATTTGATAGGTACATTGAGCAAAAAAGGACCATAAAAAATAACGTAATAAAAATGTAAATGTTCAATTTCTTTTGGTATGAACAATAATCTTTTCGGGACGTTTTTCAATCGCATATCTAATGGTTTCTTGTTCTAAGTACTGGACCATTTTGTCAGTAAATAAATACTTGAAAACTTGAATTGGGGTTTCTAAGCTCATTATTTCGGCAAGCAAATCTAAATTACCACTGCATGCGATTTCTAGACATCCGTCCCTCCATCGAGGTTTTTCAGCTCTTGCGCTTCTATTTGATGAAGGAGTACAATCGTCTGATTCTGAGTCGGATTCGTCTGATCCAGGAATATATCGAGAAGGTAAATGTTGAGCTCTCCTTGTTCATCACTCGATGGATCTTCATCACTGCTACTTTCAGGAAAATCCTGGATAATTGTATGAATACCTCCGTAAAATCGACGTGGATCCATGTCGCAAGTTTCCTGTAAATAGATGTTCGATTAATTAAGCATAAAACGACGTAAATAACAAAATAAGAGTGAACATCACAAAAAGGTAAACAACTTTACATTATAAAGTATCATATTAGTGCCAAGAACCTGGTCGAGCGAGCTCTGCTCGGATGAAAATAAAGAATGCTCAATCGTATAGAATAGTCATACAAATTCCATGCTGCCATGATAGTCGGTACTTACTAATTCCATGCTGTCATGGTAGTCGGTACTTACTCATTCCATGATGCCATGATAGTAGGGTACATACTAATTCTATGCTGCCATGTCATTATTGACATGTTAATATTGTCTTATTCTAAACTTTGGGCGACCGAGCTCTGCTCGGGTGAAAATACGGAGAAAACGAATTTTCCCAGATATGAGACCTAGCTAGATATGTTTTTCGCCTCCATAACCCCCTAATGCAACTTTCATCGAAATCGTAATTAATAGTATACTCGTAGGTAAAAAATAATTTTAATAAATAAATCTTTTGTTAACCCTTTAGTTATAATAAAACATGACCATTACATGGATTAATAGGGGTGATTTTACTTAGTGTACCTATACACAACATACACAATATCCATTAAAGTGCACTCTTCCATTTGGTCAGTCAGTCAGTCATGCTAATCGGCTGGTAAAAGCCACCCTCTGTCTAGTGTTAATCCGTTCCACGCCCGGGTGATGGGACCAGCGAGAATTGATTTTGGTAACTCGCTGTTGTTTTAAACCCAGCAGCGATCTTAGACGGACATGTATCTTGAAGTGGCAATTCATTTTTCTAAATAGACCGTGGTAAAAACAGAAATCATTATAGGTTTTTTAGGGTTCCATACCCGAAGGGTGTTAAACGGAACCCTATTACTAAGCCTCTGTTGTCCGTCAGTCTGTCAGCGTAGACGTAGTAGATAGGTAGACTGTTGAAATTTTCACAGATTGTCTATTTATATTGCCGCTTTAACAGCAAATAATACAAATTAAATAAAGTGAATACATATGCGTTTTTTGGAGCCCTTCATGTGCGAGTAATGCTCGCACTTGACTGGGTTTTTATTTTATGCATTCTTTGTTTAAGGCCCCTCGCCCACGGTGACTTTTTGTAGCGATGCTGTCGCGCGTTTCGTAAGCGCGCTTCTGCATCGCTACTATAGTGCGTTACTCGCGCTTGCAACGTGCTACAGAAACGATGAAAACGCGCGGCTGTATTGATGCAAACGCGCGGCCGTTCCTGACGCCATCGGGGGAACAGAGGGTGGAGAACGGAGGCAGGGGTGCTGGGGAATGTGCCCTGAAGCGCGACAGCATCGCTATAGTAGCGATACAGAATCTGGACGAAGGTACACAACCAGCGACAGCATCGCGGATGTATCGATACACATGCGCGACAGCATCGCTACAAAAAGTTGCCGTGGGTGAGGCCTCTAAAAAGTCGCTGCAAAACTAGATTTATTACCTACTTTAACCTCACCACATAGAACGTGGTTTAAGGAGCTTTTTTAACACCAATTTTCTTTTATTCTTGTTTTTAGCAAGACTTTATTAGATAAGTATTAAAAAGAAACTGAATTTCATAAAGAGAAAAGAGATAAAAACAATATTGCATACCTTACTTATTAAATATACATGTTTTCAAAATGTTGAAGGAAATATTAAAAAGACAAAAAAGCACTATAAACTATAGAGCTTTTATGTAATATCTTCATTGTTCAGACAAGGCTATCTCTCAACAATTTAATATTTCATCGGCCTGAAGACTTCTTGGAAAATCATCTGCACTTGCATCGTACGCAGCTTAGGTAAAACATGGATTATGAAGGAATGGAGCGCTAATGTGCAGATCTACTTAATAAAAATCTTAAATTCAGTTACTGACAGACAACTGAAGCATGAAAGTTTGCACAAATATTCCTTAACCACATAACGAAAGTAAGCAAGAAGAAAACAATATAATTTAAAAGAGTGGAGAGAGGTATAATTTAAAAGATGGAGTTTCTTATCCATAGGTACCTACTACGCTGTGGAATGGGCAACTAGCGTCATATTTCTGACTGACCGACTCCTTGACAATTCAAAAGTGCCTGTAAATGGTTTAATTGAAATAAATGCTTTGGACTTAAAAAAAAAAGACCCTCTAAATGGATTAAGTGGGGGATGAAAGCGTTTATAAAATTATGTCATTTTTGACGATGTCAAAGCACCCGGCTTGTATAAGTATAAATATCTAAAAGAAAACTGTTTCGCTATAATTTCACTACCGAAATCGTTATTATGTTTTATGTAAAATGTAGGTAGGTAGTAGGTATACGAATAGGCACTCCATTCTTACTCCATCTTTGTCCTAAAATAATAAGATACTTGAACCTATTAAACGTCAGGTAAGCAGATTCGCAGACACGATAGTCTGTGGAGAAGCAACAAATCCCTTTGAAGGGTCTTTTTTATAGCTGTTCATGGAATTTGTAACTGGGATCATTATTACCTACTGAGAATTAGTGTTGCAATTATAAAGGCATTATTATTGTGTTGCAGTTTAAGAGGCTTTAAGGCTGCCTGTCCACTGGAGCGGAGAGGAGAGGAGCGGAGTAGCGGTGTGCCAATATTAACCAATGGAATTGCATAAAACCTCCGCTCCGCTTCAGTGGACAGGGATTTGCGAACTAGTTTAAAAATTCATACAAAACCGGGATCGTGGAGCGGGGAAACGGAGCGGAGAAGTAGAGCGGGGAACCGGAGCGGGGAATTATTACTCGTCGCATGAACTCGGCCTAGCTCCGCACAGTCCGCAATACCGCTCCGCTACCTCCCTCCGCACAGTCCTTAACTCCGCTCCGCTACCTCGCTCCGCATCAATGGACAGACACTGTTCGCAACTCCGCTCCACTCCGCTGCCATTCTCATCTCCACTGCCTCGCTCCGCTTCAATGGACAGGCAGCCTAAGGCGCCGCCGTCCTATTGGCATCGGTCGCTCGCTGATGCGATGCAAATTCATGGTGCGAAGAAATTATAAGGAAAAAGCGCATGATCGTACGACCGTCAATTAGGACATTCAGTAGATATAATGGATAGGACGGCGCCTAGTGCCTCTTGTATATTGATGCGAAAATGTTTCAATTTGTAAGGGGTCTAGTACATTACTAAATATGATGGGGCGTTAGCATAAAAGCAGAGGGTAAATGATGTTTCTGGCCAGATTTTGAGATTATGTGATGGGTCACAATAACTTTGCGGGTTGTACGAGTCACAGGCTATAAAACAGTCAATTTCTCATGATTATTATAACTGAGATACTTATAGTGGTCATTAACTTTTCAGGATGAAAACAGTGGAAACTTCGTCTTAAAACGTCTCGCGAAAAAGGACTGCAAAATTACTGTCGTAGCAAGGCCTGCTACGCCGTAGGCTGCAGCTACGACTTGCTACGGTATTATATCATTGACGTTTCATACAACGACAAGTCACTTACCTGATGGAATTTTCCGTCAGCAAAAATTACGAACTTTCATCCCCTATTTAATCCCTTTAGGGGGATGAATTTTTAAAATTCCTTCCTTAGCGCTCACCTTCGTTAAATAAATGATAAATGATTTTATTTCTGTAAGTATGTCGGTTTGCACAAACACTTTTTATCGTCAAAAATAAATTATGTTTTAAAACTAGATAAGTTCGGTGTTTCCTATCTGACTCTGAGAAGAAAGAACGAAACAATCTCAGAGGTCACAGTCTCTTTTAAAGTCCAGACATAATCTTGGCCAGTTCACCTGTGGACCGTAAGGAACTCCCGTGCAAAATTTGACGCTTCTAGACCCATCAGTTTAGGTTGTTCGTTATCTGTCAGTGAATGAATGAATTTATGGATATTATTCCATTTAACATTGACTACACAGTGACTGTCTATCTAAATTATTTTGTAATAGTGTAGGAATAATATGAGTAAGCCTATCTTCTCGCTGTTGTTACTTCCTTTCTTAAGTAGGTGTGATTCGGGGCGATGGAATGAGTCTTCAGGGAGGTATTGTAGCTAACTTATATTATATTCCAAAGCCGTACACAAAACTGATTTAAGCCCAAGAATAATGGAAGATTGAGAAGCACAGAAGGTTACAAGTATGTATAGTCACTATAGTTCACAAGCACAGGTGTTGGAAGCCAATGTATATCAGATTAGGATAGCACGGTATAATCTGATCACGGTGAGATGCAAAAATTACTTTTAGTATAAATTAGAAGCGGGTATAAGCAGAACAGTAAGCAGGTGAGCAGCTCCGCGTCGAGAGTAGATCAAGACTGGTGTGTAGATGCGCGCGCGCCTGCGGCCGGCCGGCGTACAATCAAATAGGTTTATAGAATAAATAGCTATGGGGTTATATAGAATAGTGCTTTTCCACTGAGCCTCAGCGGTGGAAATTCCGATATCCCGATACAATAGCATAATAATGAGGGAGCAGAGGTGGCTCAGTGGTAACGGCCGCGACTTACGAGTTTTACGTCGTAGGTTCGAACCCAGACAGCCGCTGTACTTTGTGTAAATTATTTCATGACCACTGCTCTCAAAATGGTGAAGGAAAACATTGTGAAGAAACCGGCATGTCCTCGAACCAAAAATTCGAAGACGTGTGACATCTACCAACCCGCACTGGGCCCGCGTAGAGATTATTGGAAATCGGTTACTTTTTTATTGTAATTTTTTTTTCTTTTTCACTTTTTCGTTGAAGTACCTACCCTACACATTCGTATATCACTACAAAATTTTACGTCGGTTATAAAAATAAACAGCTGTTTATTATTGCACTTTTCTATGAAACAGCAGATTTTTTTTTTTTTTACCGACAGAAAATTTCAACGCAGGTAACAGTTTTCGCGTCGATGTCCCTGACACCCTGTATATAGACGAATTGAAAATCTCTTTAAGAAGTCGGTTAAAAATAAAGGCAACGTCCTAACGTCGTCGCTTGCCAAGCAGCCAATACAAGCATGCCTAACCTTCAAGTCATTGTCTTCAAGTTGATGTTTGAACACTTTAAAAGAGACCATGACCTCTAGTTTGTTTTAGCATTTCTTCGCAGCGCGTATGTTTAAAATATTGACTAAAAACTTGACTAATAAAAGAGTTTTATAAAATCTACTTACAGAAATAAACATAATTTCAAGATTATTTAATTTGTCGACGCGACAAAATAATATTGTTCTATAACAATAACATGTATGTTTTAGTTCAAGAACGGAAGTCTACTTGAGTCCACTTCAATAATGATACTATCTGTTTTTTTTTTATATTTCTATGATAATGACTAATTAAAATCATTGCTTACAACAACAGCAGAAATAACAAGTTAACAAGTCCCTTATGCGTTGATATTTTCCTTCGATAAATGAAGGAAAATATCAACGCATAAGGGACTTACGCTAAGATACTTGGAAGGAATGAGAAAAATATCGCTAATTGGCCATCGATTAGATTAAAAATACTCGTACCTGTCTCGTGGCATCGATCGTATTCCGTAGCCTAGCAGCACGCCTTAAGGGGGTGTCAATTATATTGCGAAAAGGGAATTGTGTACATGTCTTTAATATAGAAAATGACACGGGGAATGCAAACTACTAGCTTTTTGGGGGTGTCTGTCTCATAGACAGTAGTTACGTAATGAAGCTAATAATGTATAGCCTGTCTCGCCGACGTCACCCCTTCTGGTCGGTGTTCAATCTGCCAAAAAGTTTTGTTACCGAGAAGAATCTTTGACAGAGTTTTACTAAAGTTGTGAACCTCTTTTGAGGACACTTTTTCTTTGTTTTATTTTTAACGAATTGTTTGGTTTTTTTATTTCGGTGTACAGGTTGTCTCAAACGTAGTGGTCCAAACTTCGATCAATAATGCACTCATAAATTTTTATTGCTTTTATTAGCACTTTGTAATTCGAACTTTAAAATAAGTGTGTAAGGCTGAATTTGTTTTGATGTATGTTTGACTTTTTTGTTTTTTGTACATAGCTTTGTGAATACAACTTTAAGCATTGCATTTAAGGTTGAATTTACATTAATGCATATTTATTTAAACTAGAAGTACGTAAACACAATTGGCGACAGTTTTAAGAGAACTTTAGTATGGGATAGTGTATCTAGTGCATTATTGATCGAAGGGTCCAAAGGCAAATAGGGTAAAGCGGAGGTGGCAACCTACCAAAAAAAAAAAAAAAAGTTGGGATATTCTCAACAGTTCAGAAAAAATCGCTAATTTAATTATTTTCACGTTTTTCATTTTTTTTGGATTTTTCGACCCTCTGAACCAAATTTTCGACGTAGCGAGTTCAAATCTGGCTGATAAAAAATTGTAAATGATAGGTTGCCACCTCCGCTTTATCACCCCATTTGCCTTCAGACCACTACGTTTGAGACACCGTATAAATAAAAATGAAATGCTGTTCGCTGGTAAGCGCATCACTTGAAAACGGCTGGACCGATTAGGCAATTTTTTTTGTTGAAATGTTCGTAATTATGTTTTCATGGGAGGAAAAATTTGAAAGTTTCCCGGAAAATTTTCGAATTCGGGAAAAACTGAACGTCCTTTTTCTCTGGGATTTTTGTATGAACTATTAACATTTGGACAGGACGTCTGTCGGGTCAGCTAGTTCAAAAATCGAATTAAGCCCACCATAGACGTAGATATAATACCATTATATATAAATAAATATTGTTTATATATCTTTTTCTTAATACATATAAATTACGCGTCACGTTGTTTGTCCGCGATGGACTCCTAAACTACTTAACCTATGTTAATGAAATTTTGTGAATGTGTATGGTTGGTTCCAGGTTGAAAAATAGGATAGTTTTGGACCCGATAGGGGGCGCTCCGTGCGAAGCAGGGGCGGGTCGCTAGTATACAGGGTGGATTTTTGAGATGGGGCAGCAAGGACAGCTACCTTAAACGTTGTAGCTACAGGAAAACGGTCTTAGGAGACTGTTCATAACTTTTTGAAATATTTCGATCTACATTCACAGATTTTGAAAAAAATGTACAGTCAGCAAGAAAATGGGCAGTTGTCACAAAAACATTTTTGATGTCAATCGATCCTGTTTCTTATAAGGATCAAAAAACTCTGCTGGACCAATTGAGGTTTGAGTATTAGAAAAGTCAGAAATCGCAAAAAACTTTTCCCATACATTTCGTGGGAAATGTGACTCCAACTTACTATTTTACGATGATAGACTGGCCGAAACTAAATTAAAAACAAATTGAACTTCAAATTTCGAACGAAAAAAAAAAAAGTTAGAACCTTTGTTGCTTTTGAAAAAACTTTTTACATTGGTAGTTTTTTTTTGTTGCAATTACTGTCTTTTGTAGAGGACAGTCTTTTTTAACGTTTTCCAAACAATAGTCTGGAAGTTATAAATAATTTGACGTAATTTTTAGACATCCGTATTTCAACAAGAAAATACGGAAGCCTTTTAGGATCACATCGTTGTCCGTCCGTCAGTCTCTCATGACCCTCAGGAACGCTTGGAGGTATCAAGTTGAAATAACATCAAGTACGTAGGGCTGTGGTCCCTTGAAGTTTTTATAAAATCAAGCTTATATGTCAATGCAATAAAAAATACGGCATAATTATTTTGATACTCGCAAATAAATCAAAATCTACAGGGTACTTCCCGTTAACCTAGAATGATGAAATTAGGCAAGAAGCAAGGCTTCATAACACAAGTAAAGAGAAAAGTCCGAAAATCGATAATTAGTAGTTTTACTACACAAAAAAAATCGTTTACAAACTTACACTTGCAGAGAATTGACCGTAAAGTATATCGATGTATGGGAGTATGTACATGTTTTTCAACTACAATGTTATAAGTTTGTTTTAAAAAAGATATAGAGATAAATTTCATCCCAACTACGGAACCCTTCATTGTGCGTGGTCCGACACGCACTTTGCTGGTTTTTTTCTCAGAACGTCGGACATCACAAGCAACAAACTATCTTGTTCTTATTGTAAATAAAATTATAACGCGTATTCGTTCGAAGTTTACATTTTTTGTTTCTGTTTGGCTAGTCTGTCTATCATAATAGGTAAAGTATGTTGGAGATTTTTTCTTACGAAATGGGAAAAGTTTTTTGTGATTTCTGCCTTTTCTAGTACTCAAACCACAGTTGTTCTCGTAGAGTTTTTTGATCCTTATAAGAAACAGGATCTATTGGCATCAAAAAAAGTTTTTGTGAAAATTGCCCATTTTCTTGCAGGCTGTACAATTTTTTCAAAATCTGTGAATGCAGATCATAATTTCTCAAAAAGTTAAGGACAGTCTCCTAAGACCGTTTTCTTCTAGCGACAACGGTTAAGGTAGCTGTCCTTACTGCCCCATCTCAAAAATCCACCCTGTAATATATATTTGTAATCACGTTCTCGAAAACGGCTCTAACGATTTTGATGAAAGTTGCAATATAGGGGTTTACGGGGGCGAAAGTTCGATCTAGCTAGGTTTCATATCTGGGAAAATTCCTATTCTCCGTATTTTCACCCGAGCAGAGCTCGTTTGCCCAAAGTTTAGAACAAGATAGACCTTAGACTACTTATTTGACATTTGACAATTGACAATAGTTGACAGAAATGGCAGCATGGAATTAGTAAGTACCTACTATCATGGCTGCATGGAATAGGTAACTACCCACTGTCACGGCAGCATGGAATTAGTAAGTAGGTACTATACATGGAATTAGTATGAACTATCTTATATTATTAAATGAGCATTCTCTATTTTCACCGGAGCAGAGCTCGGTCGACCAGGTACTATGTTAGAGCAAGACATATTACGATATATTCATAGTAATATTCGAGTGACCTCAGACGGAGCTATAATATTTATTGCTAGTACGCACCAAAAACTACGCAAAAAAAAGCAATAGCAATGTATAATTAACATATACTCGTATTATAGCTACGTCTCTGTGACGACCTTTAACGTTGGATGTGTGTCTACGTCTAAAATTTAAATATTAGGCTGCGGCGCCGCACTGTGTATTGAAAAAGCGCTCTCGAAGACTTTGGAGCTTCTAGCAGCCAGCTAGTAGCAGCCAATATTATGCATACATATATCATAGGATACAATCTGGTAGGCAAATTGGCAGGTTATGATATTTTGACATACTTACTTAATTTTTTCAGATTAGCATCAACCCAACCGCAACCGAAAAAACCCGCAGGTTTTTTAAAAAAATATCCCACGAAATCTCGTTATATGAAATATGTCAAAAAATCATAAATAGATATTTACATCACCGTGTGCAAGGATATAACGGTTATTCTCTCCGTTCCGGAGGTTTAAGTATTAGCTCCATACATTTTTTTTGCAAAAAAAATATAAGTTGCCAATTTGCCTACCTGATTGTATCCTGTAATATACTCGTATTTACGCATAATATTGGCTATTAGAAGCCATTTCAAGCAAAAAATCGTCACTTTAAAATTTAAGCTCCAATGTCTTCGAGAGCCTTTTTTCGATCCACAGTGCGGCGTACCGACTGGCCGCCGCCGCGCCGCGAGTAGGTAGGCCATTTTATTGAAGCCCTGCCGAAGGCCAGGGAACTAATATTAATTTACCCTCTTATTTGTGAAGGTTGCTTTATGTTAAGAGATGTTTAAACGTCAAAAATGTATGGTTAAGCAGGTGTTAATCATTACTTAACTTTAAGCAACGTTATAAATAAGGGGTTCATTAATAGAATGTAGGATTGGCTAACACTCGAATTATTTTCTTATACACTGTGGTGTAAGAGTTATCACGTGGCTTTATTATTCACAAGTTTAAAGACGGTATTAAGTAATTAGTATTTTTCGGGTACGATTTTTTATGAAATTCGCTCTGAAAAGTGTCGTCCGGCAGGGACAAACAAATAAAACTATTGATCTACTGAATTATGAAATGACCTAATATAGATATTTTATATCATTTTAATTTATGTAGTATCATGCAAATATATTCGACTCGAATTACGTCTGATGCACAGAACCAGTATTAATCAATGCTCAGACTTCGTGGTTGATAAATACATGTGTTAGCAAGCCATCAGTTTGCCGACAATATCAATCAGAGTCATATAAGCCATGAGTTAGCAATTGGAGCTGCATATGTGAACAATACACTGCATGGCAAGCAACAGACGTTCACATTTGTGGAAGAGCTGTTGCTACTTGTCTTCGTAACAGGAAATTAAAATTTACGTTATCTATACCAGAGATGTTACGGAGCTTCGATTCCGATTCCGAGTTTTGTTTTGTCAAGTCTTGAAAACCGTGCAAGGCAGGGGCGGGTTTCAATTTTTTAAATAAATGTTTCCACGAGTGGTGACGTTATAACTTCTTGAATTTTGTGTTTGTCCAGCGCGGCGTAGGAGTTTGGGAATCGGTGCCGTCAGAGATGTTAGTAGGTAAGTACCTGAACTCTCAGCTGTGACACTTTTGCCCTCCCTATACATCTTGCACTGCGCGAAGTCCATGTAGCAGTGGTTCTGGAACATGAGTGACGGCTCTCTAGCCGCTATGCCGGGCATGCCACACACTGGCTTGTAAGTGTCTGGGCATTTCTGAAAAAAAAAACAGTATTTTTATCATATCTATTCAAAAAGAGCTAGTTTATTCTACGTAAACAGGGACCAAAATAGCTTTTTAATCCCTAGGGACTAAAAGTGATTTGAATTTAGAACGTGGACATTGTTAGTAAAAATTGCAATCACCAAAGAGATCAATCACGAACATTGTATGAACAAGTAACAGGCTGGCGAGAAGAGAGAGAGAAAGTCGTTTTCGTAGTTTTCGAAGGTGCTAAAGCCGATAGTGAGTTCAAAATGTAAATCCAAGATGGCGGCTCTGAAAATTTTAAAATTTGTCTTCATGGGTATCCATGGAATCCATGGATACCCATGATGATAAATTTTCAAGGGTGCTAAAGCCGATAGTGAGGTCAACATTTTAGTCCAAGATGTCAGCTGCGAACATTTTGTTTTTGTCTTAAATCATACATGAGAAGGAATTTTGTTCTTGACAGGGGTCGCAGCGCACACTTATTTTTTTTCTCATTGAGGGTGATAAAAAGTAGAGTGTTCACCTCGGGAGCAACACTATTTTAAGCTCGAGTGCCGTACTTTGAATCCCTCACTGCACTCAGGATTATACTTTAGAATCCTTCACTTCGTTCTGGATTCAAAGAAACACTCTCGCCTTAAAAATAGTTGTTTGCTCCCTTGGCAAACAATCTACTATTTTATTTGATACTAGCGTCCTGCCCCTTCTTCGCATGGTTCTTACGACTTGATAAAACATAGAGATTTATTTATTATAATGTAAGTTTATGTATTTATTAGTTGCGTATTATGCATAAAAATATTCACGAATAATATAATCAGCCAATAATGTTCCCACTACTGGGACTGAGGCCTCCTCTCTTCGAGAGGGAGTGGGCTGTAATCTATGTCTTCGGATTTTTGGTTCTAGGACATGCCGGGTATCCTCACGATGTTGTCCTTCACCGTTATAATAAATAATGGACAAGAATATGTAGGTATTTATGGAAATAAAAATACACCGTTTTGAGAGCAGTGGTATTTACTAAATTAAAGCTTCTGACTGGGTTTGAACCCACGACCTACAACACCACTGCTGTGCATTACAATCGCAATTGTTGTCTCTAGTTTTCTGTATTACTACATAATCTGTCTTACTTACAGATGGACATCTATGATAGCAGGATGCCAACGTCGGCGTGTGATGATAATCATTGCTGATATTCTTCGGTATCTTGATCCACGGTGTGTACACGTTGATGGGACCGAAGATGTTGATCATTCTCTTTCGTGTAGACTCGTTAAACATCGGTTGTATGTCCCTCATTGGTAAATCTAGAACGTGGGTCGCAGCAAAGAATTGTCTGATACTTTCGTTAATATTTCGAGGGTCTAACATTGATCCATCGACTACGACAAGCTGTTTTGTTTTGATGGGATTATTTGGTCCATTCACTTCGGTTTTCACAGGCGATTCTTCCTCATTCATTATTTCGCTGTCACCGTCTCCTTCTAGGCTTGGGTCGTTTGAACAGATAAAGAAATCAGTGGCGGTGAATTGTAGTTCCTCATGTTCCTCCCCACAGTTATATCTGTTGAGCCGGCATGCATTCGCAAACGTTCTGATTTTGAATCCTTCGCCATCTGGTCGGATGCCGCACACTGGGTCGCCATCACCACTGCAGTCGGCACAAGTTTTGACAAACTGAACATGTTCAATGTTTTCTGCCTCTGCCGTTGATTTACCGGTACAATGTTTCATATTTATTATGCCATATGCTGCAACAATATTAAAGAGAGACTTATTACTGTAGTGAAATCATAAAATATTCTTTGTGAGGCATTAGGCGAGGACTGGTGCGACGGCGGCGCCAGAGCTTTAAATATTTGACGCGATGGACGTATCGATCGATACATACAGTTGATAATTATGACACAGTTTTGTAAGCTCTACAGCTCACACGCACACACAATCTACTACTTACTTACTTTATTCTACTCTCTCTTTTTTCTTCTCTTTTGTCTTTATTCTACTTTATTTTTCTTTATTATTTACTTTGTTTTGTTTTGTGTTTCACGAACTGTGTCCAAATAAACGTTTCTTTCTTTCTTTCTTTCTTTCTTTCAATCAATACGTATCTATTTAAGTATTATACAATACTAAACACATTAATAAAATTTAAGTATCTGTTTGTTATGTCGAAATAGCAGTTTTTTACTAAATGCATAATAATATGAATTTTTATACGGTGAGACACAAAAACTTTTTTATTTTAATCTGTTTGTTCGGTTAATCTCCGAAACGGTTGAACCGATTTTGACGGGACTTTCACTGGCAGATAGCTAATGTTATATGGAGTAACTTCTTCTACTTTTATTTTAGAAAAATAACCAGGATCCACGCGGACGAAGGCGCGGGCAGCATGTAGTACTGAATAATATTTAGCCATGAAAGTTCTTGATTCTTGACAGCGACGCTTATTACTGCAAACTACGATAACTTTTCATTTATTTTGTTTTTTAACCTTTAGTTTATAACTCTGTGATGTATACAGGGTGTCCGGTAATTAATGGATAACCTTAAAATGGGTCATGGTAAAACGAATGGCGATTCAGAAAAAAAAATTACAGTTGGTACCTGGTGGTTGGTACCAAAGATATGATTTTATTAATAATAATCGGTGTTTTTTGTTACCTTATTTTACATTTTTATACACCACGGCCACAGATTAAGGAATTCTTTACGTTTTGTATTGTTATAGTAATTAACGTTAACTGAGCTGATAGATAGGCAATAAATAGTATGACGTACACGGTATTTTTTTAAAACAACTTGAATGTTTGTTCTGGGGAATTTGTGAAAAATATTCATCTTGACAAAGTTTACCCATCCGTAACTTAAAAAAAAAACTTTTTTTTTCTTTTATTCGTTTTTTTTTTTTGAATGGCCATTAGTTTTACCATGACCCATTTTAAGGTTATCCATTAATTACCGGACACCCTGTATGTACTTATGGCAGCATGATACGTCTATATACCTAAATCAGAACCAGTAGGTATACTTATTTCGGAAAAATAGTTTTCCTGACGTAGGCATAACGTATTTAGAAGTAAATAGCATAACCAGCCTATAGTTCCCACTGCTGGTATACAGGCTTTCTCCTCTCTGTGAGAGGCAGTGGGTTATAATCTACCATGCGAGCCCAGTGCGGGTTGGTGGATGTTACATGTCTTCGATTTTTTTGGTTCTAGGACATACCGGTTTCCTTCACCGTTTGGGAGCAGTGGTGATGAAATAATTTACACAAAGTTAAGCGCCTATCAGGGATCGAACCTACGACCTATAAATCCTAAGTCGCAGCCATTACCGCTGAGCCCTCACTTTTCTCTTTTATTGAAGAATACTTATGAATACTACTATGAGGAGCTCGTGGCTAAGTAACAACAGCCGCACTGGTCGATCCATCAGGTTAAGCTACGCTTGCCGGGGTTGGTCAGTGGATGGGTGACCATCTTTACATACCGAGAATCCTCCGTGCCTCGGAAAGCACGTTAAGCCATTGGTCCCGGATGTCATTCGTAGATCTTTGACAGTCGTTACGAGTCGTTCGAAGCCCGAAAGTCTGACACCAGTCTTACCAAGGGTTATCGTATTACCCAGTTACTGGGTTGTGGAGGTCAGATAGGCAGTCGCTCCATGTAAAATACTGGTATTTCAGCAGCATCCGGTTAGACTGGAAGCCGAACCCAACATAGTTGGGAAAAGGCTAGGCAGATTGATTGACTTATGAATACTAATACTCATAAAAGCCAATAGAAACCAAAATCAGTTCAGTAGTTTAGGAGTGAGGAGGGTGCATACTTAAACAGACGGTTCGAATCGCCCCCCGGCTTTAAGGTGCGCTCTAATCCGGCATGAACGGCGGAAATCCCTTTTAAGACCCTCGTTTATCACGACAACACAGTCACCCTCGGTTCTCTTACCAAGTTGCTCAACTTGGGTGCATAGCAACAGGTTGTGACCCGATTGTCTACCGTTGCTATGGTAACTGATGAACACCTTTGTTGTCAAGGTAAGTTTGTTTGTGTTGTGTGGCTGAAAGTTACCCGTTCAGCGGTCGAGTAAGTTTATGTTGGTTGAGTTTACACATCGCCTTGGCGCGATGCGACACTAGTAGAATCATTTCTATGAAAACTTCATGGGAATTGTTCTACTAGAATCGCGTAGTGGCTTCTGCAGGAGCCTTAAGTCTATATTAACAAGAGATAACTGTTTCCAAACTCATCATAATTCTTTCCTTTTCTTAAAACATAGAACATTATAAAATGAAAGGCAAGTTTTCATTCAGACACCACTTTTGAATCTAGATACACACATCAACACGGTCTAGGGATATTTCATACTCAATTAAATAACTCGAAAAGTACTGGCCGCATTGGAATCTTTTATACACCGATTTGTTTGTAATTTATCTCAGACTAATTCCAAATTCAAATTTTTGAAAATTCTTTTGTTTCAGTGGCATAAAAATGTCTTGATGTGTAGGAGAGGGAATTTTCATTTGTGCGAAATTTAGAAA
The DNA here is from genome assembly GCA_916701695.1 of Agrochola macilenta. NCBI lineage: Eukaryota > Metazoa > Arthropoda > Insecta > Lepidoptera > Noctuidae > Agrochola > Agrochola macilenta. The sequence continues at coordinate 17,859,023 of OU753562.1, forward strand.
ACAATACGAATTACGTTTAGTTAAAGTTTTTTTTCATTTTTAAACGAAAGATAAAGTTAAAATTGAAGTATTGTAGCCATGCAACGCCAACATTTGACGAGGGCGGAGATGTTACGAGCTGTGGGAATGCTGGAAGCTGGGTCTGTTCAGCGTAATGTTGCTGAGGCCATAGGGACCCACCAAAATGTAATTTCAAGATTGTGGACACGCTATCGTGCCACAGGTGAAGTAGCGGAGAGGCACCGGGGGCCAAGTCGCATCATTACCCCCAGACAAGACCGATTTTTGCAAATTACCGCGCGAGCTCAACCAAATGCAACGGTGACTCAATTGGTCCAAAGGCTGCGAGTGGAACACCAAGTGCTTGTGAGTGACCAAACTGTAAGAAGGCGACTGCATGAAAGCAATCTACGCTCTCGTAGACCACTCCGGGTCCCACCTTTACGGGGAGGCAATCGTGGACGACGATAAGAATGGGTTCGGAACCACTTGGACTGGGGCCGTGAGCAATGGTCCAATATGCTGTTCACGGATGAATCCAGGTGCGGCTTCCATCCAGATTCACGAAGGACGCGTGTTTGGCGAGTTCCTGGACGATGGAGCCGTCTTCAGAACCCTCAGGAACTTCACTCATACCAAGGAGGAACAATTATGGTTTGGGCAGGAATTCGTCTTGGAGGACGGACGGATCTCGTTTGGGTGCGGGGCAATATGACGGCAAAACGATACGTCCAACAGGTGCTGGGGCCCGTAATCTTGCCCCACAGAACACAAATGGGGCAAGATTTCCTGCTCATGCACGACAATGCCCGGGCTCACACGGCGAGAACGGTAGCAGCTTGGTTACATACACACAATGTTAGGGCCTTAGACTGGCCTGCTCAATCGCCAGATCTAAATCCCATTGAGCATGCGTGGGATATGCTGCAAAGAAGAGCTCTGAAGGAAGTTCCTGAAAATCTGGCTACAGAAGATCAACTTTTTGCGCACCTCAGAAGGACATGGGACAATATTCCGCAGCAAGACATTGACAACCTTGTTCTGAGCATGCCGAATCGTTGCCGATGTGTTATGAACATCATGGGCGCTTTCTCAGACTACTAACTTCAAGTTTATAAACACAAATTAAATGATTTTTCTATTTTTTTCAGTTTTTACTCATAAATTAAAAGTTAATTCATATACGGTTTCCGTCTATGCTTCATTTTTTTTCCATAAAATCCTGAGATTTCAATCGAAGTATCTTAACCATTATTAAAAAATGGTAGAATATTAAATAATGTATCTTTTAAATATATACATGTCATATAAATAATTAACACATTGATAGTAATTCGCTTTTTTAAAAATATCCCTAGACCGTGTTGATGTGTGTATTATTATGTACTAAGTTTTGTATTAAATACTTTCGATACCGACCCAGTCATATATAACCTCGTAAAACTATTTATTTTGGTTTATCAATTTGAATTGAAAAAACCTACATGCACATTTCACCCTCAATTTGTAATCTCAACGAACGGTTGCATTCAAGTGGTACTCAAAAACTCATTGGAATCAGCACCCTAATTGGTTAATACACGACAAATCACAAACGAAAAAAAAAAAAACTGCTCAACAACGTAATGTTGTTGAACTGTCAAATGAAACAGATTGACCAAAAATGTGTGACGCAATTAGATAGCAGGTTTGAGAGTCTTGTAAACTAATTGCGTATTACACGATCAATCAGAATCTGAATCGTTATGAAATAGATTGATGCTAAGCATCATAAGTTCGAAAGAAAAATCTGCTCAACAACGTAAATAACGCAATGAATGTTGTTGAACTGTCAAAATCAAACAAATTAGTCGTAATTGTTTTAACAGAAATAAAATCATTTATCATTTAACAAGTAATAGAAATTAAGTACACAGATCAGAAAATTAAAAAAAATCTAGCTTGGTGAGCTGACGTTGGTTCCTTGTTAAAGAATAATGTTTCGAGGTATAATTAGAATATTATAATTTCGTAGGTACTATAATAGTTATTCTTTAATACTGTATGTCGCAAAAAAGACGAAGTGAATAAAAAGATGAATTAAAATAATACTATATATGTATAACATCAATCCTAATATTTCCTTAAATGTACACTAATTGTATTTTCCACCCTCCGACAAATATTTTTGGCGGGGCGGGAAGTGAAACACTGACTCGACGGGGGTTAATTATATCAAAGCGATTATTACAAACGAGCCAAAGGGTCGACATACCAGACACCGTCTACGTTCCAATCTCAATAAACATCTTAATATAAATGGAATTTGAGTACACGTTCGGCTAATAAATGAAGAGAAGGAACCTAAACAAACTCACTGACTGGCCAAAAAGTTTAACAAATAAAATGGAATGCTGTTCTTAATTTCAAAATCGGACGTACATTGCGTCTTTGGTTACGAATCTACCAAAGCCAAGGACCTTCTAGTGCGTTTCCACTGAAGCGGAGATGCGATGAGCACTCCAACCATTGTGATTGGTCGATTCATGCAGGTCTCGGTTCAGCTCCGCTGGTCCCCGCTTCAGTGGATAAGCACTCCTATAGTACATACTAATTCCATGATCAAAGCATAAATTAACTTTAAAAAAATATAACACCATTAGACACCCCTTCGAATTTCGAAATTCCAAACCAACAAAATACATATTACGAATATATTCATGAATATTGCATGCCTGCCGGTGGTATTCCGTATTGAATTGTGATAAGCTCAATTCGTCAATACTGCACATCGAAATATTAATTTTGCATGGGGCTTCGGGGGGAAAATGGGGTGATATAGAATATCGTACCTGTCTGGTGCCTGGGCAACGGGGAGATGGGTGGGCTTACATCTCCCCTTCCCGTCTGGCTGCAGTTCCATTAGAGGGTGTCCTATTAAACAAAGGTACATACAACAATATTAATTGATTTGTACGGACTGCTTCGGGCATAAACAATTACTTACAGTTTAAAGCTTTGTATCCAGATGGGCAGTTAATGTTCTAGTTTGACGATATTATATGTTAAGAGATGTTTAAACGTCAATAATTTATGGTTAAGCAGGTGTTAATCATTACTTAACTTTAAGCAACGTTATAAATAAGGGGTTAATGAGTGTTTTGTACCTACTAAGATAGAAAATATTTTATAAGAAGCTACAACAACAACTACTCATTTTATATGACCTATACTGTACTGTATATGTCTTATAGAATGAGTAGTTGTATGCTGATTAATCCTTACAAACTCCTTATATCTTATAAGGAGATAGTAAGTTAGAAAAACGGAAGAGTAACGATTGTTGTGATAGGTTGTGAACTGTAATGCGGGGTAATACGGAACATGTGACAAGAAAGTGTTAAAAAGTATGTAAGCTTAGGTACGATGGTTATAAGAAAAGATTCAGATCACAGATTATACAATACGATTATAGAATACTGATAATTATGTAGGTACACCATTAAATATAAATTTACAACGTGTTATTCTATATTTAGGGTATTATTGAGACCATGTCAAAGAATCAACTGGCATATTTTTAAACAATTTTTTTTTCGTTTTAATTTTTCATACAAAATTATTCGACAGTCAATGATTTACGTAAAACAACCTTATGTGAAATATATAAAAACAAACAACGTCAACAGGACAAAGATAGTCTGAAATAAATGGTTTTCATTTATTTCAGACTATCAAATATGACGATGTCGCATTTTCTTAAACTTCGATCAATAATGCACATTATTGATCGAAGGCTTTAAATATGAATAATTGGTTTGGATGAAAATTATTTACTCGTAATTATCAATGAAACTTAGATACACACATCGAGACTCTAGTGTGGTATCTTCAAAACTATGTATTTTTGGAACACTTGTTCTAGGAGTTTTTGTATTATTTTTACTAGCATATAACTTTAAGCATTTTAATGTATATGAAATAAATAATAAAGGGTCCTCCTCTAAGCCTATTATATCAAACGATTACTTATTTCATGATCTCTTTATACGTCAGTTAATTGAATTTCTTTGACCTTGTGAAGGCCGCAGGAATCCGTTGGATGAAGGAAGCACAGAATCCGTCGAAGTGACGGTGCTTGGAGGAGGCCTATATTCAGCAGTGGACGTCTTTTGGCTGAAATGATGATGATGTAGAGAGAAAGGCTCGATCAACTTGTGGCCGTAGCCTACGTCCGAACTTCGTTTTCATACGGAATGCGTAGGGCTAAATGAAGCGGCGCCGACGCACGGCGTCTGTAAAATGTAACGCCGCGCCACCGGTAATCAAGTTTGAGGGTTTTTTTTTAATTCTTATTTTACAATATGATATTTTTACACAACGCAATTTCTTTTTACAGGCATTGAAGGAGGGAGAGCTATGTCTTAAACTAGGCGCAACTGCCTTCAGTATATACCTACATTATTATTATTTATTTATTTATTATGAACAACGTTTATAAAAATCTTAATTTAAGAACTATGCCCCGCAAAACCGTTTTCACGGTTTGTCTGCGGGAACAGAACAAACAGTAATAGAAATATCTATAGCTTATTAGTGTGGTAGAAGTTATTTCAGGTTTGTTTCCAATATTAATAGTTTAAGAGCGTTTATTCTGAAAGTGGGCAACGTCGCAAATAGATGTCAATATTTCACTGTTTTGATTAATTTGGCAATATAACTGTGTGGAAATAAAAAATGTGGCTAACTAGCGAACTAGAATATTGATTATGAAATGCAATAATTAATATCGTAACACCGACTGTTTAGTTTTAGATGTAAAAAAACTATTTGGAAAGTTTCCAAATGCGTTTTTTACACCTAAAAATCCTAAACCACCTAAATGGGTACAACATCAAATTCAATGTTATAATTGCAATTCATTATTAATATTCTAGTTCGCTAGTTAACCACATTTCTTATTTCTATTCAGTAATATTGCTATAAGAATCAAAACAGGTCAATATTTGACAGTTATTTGCGACGTTGCCAACTTTTAGGGTAAACCCTCTTAAGCCAAAATTACTGACGAAATTATTCTTGACATAAAATTATAAGGTGGCCTTTTTCGTACCGTACTTACAATTAGTGTGCGGGTGGCGGGACCGCCCGGCGGGCAAGTCAACAGACGCTCACCCGCGTGAATCATGGAACTGTCACAAACGAAAGTCACCGTGTAATTTATGTCATTTCATGTCACTAATTTCGTAATGTCATTTTGGCTTTAGGCATTAGCTGAGTTTTAACGTTCCAGAGGAACCTCTACCTGTCACCTTTACCTACCTTTTTGCTCAAGTTTAAAAACCAAAATTCAAGTAATTTATTCAAACTAGGCTGAGAATCAGCACTTTTCGAACGTCAAAATTACCTAAGACGGCCCCCCAAAAACCCCCGCCACTTCACCACTTGCAAGTGCTTTAGCTGGGTAGAAGAAGTGGCGCAACAACCTCCCCAGCAGAGACTAGGAGTTCTAATTACAAGACCATCTATTTTGCAAAGCGTAGATTAGCATATAGAAACAACAAAAAAAAAAAACAACGGTAGGTACCTACTTTCATTGTCATCAACCCGACACCCATACTTCAACAATTTACACTCGTTATCAAACGGCTTGAATATAACATCGTCTTCTTCATACTTTACTCCACAAACTTTTTCGTCGACATTTTCATCACATTCCAAGTTTTCACAAAACTCCGCCTTTTCACGTTTCGGTAACTTTCCATTAATTGGAAGGAAAATAAATACGAGGTGGAGTATTTTCATCTCTCTAAGCCTGCTGTGGGCTTTGAAACCATACTAAGGGAAAGTCAGGTAATTAATGTCCAATTGAAATTACTGATCGTTGTGGATTTATTACCAATTTCAATCGACATTCAATTAGCAATTATGGAAGTACTACGTAAAAAGAAATACGTGTAGGAAGTTAAGTACTTAAGTATAAGTACTGTAAGTGCTATGTGTACGAGAGTTTATTTTATTTTATATATTATATCTATAAGCACTTTAATGTATATAAAATCTATACATATAATAAAATCGTAGCAAAGTCAAAACAGTACATTGAATATTTTTGAAAAAAGTAATTGCTACGAGGTCTAGAATCGATTCTAACGCCGAAAATATAGTTTTTAAAATTGTTGTCTGTTTGTATGTAAAACCAAGGTAAAGCCAAGGTCGCATGCCTGTACACCTACAGAAATATAATGGCATGTAATTTTGTAGTATTTTCTTGTTTCATACTTTTTAGAGCGTGATTTTTCAGTAGTCTGGTTTTAGTTTTTGAACTTACTTTTTATTTAAATTATTTTGGGGTTATAATTTCGTGATAAAGTATTTGCAGAGCCGCTTTATATTTTTTTGTTTAGATTTTATTGTATAATAGGTATTACCGTATTAATTCAACAGTCGGGCCGTACGTAGCACAATTTCACTTTTGCTTGTTTTTAACAATTTAAACATATTTATTTACTTACACAATATGATATATAATACATGTGGCGGCATCTACAATCGCAACATGCGAACTACGCATCAAAGACCTGACGTCACACTACACCCTGACATCACACAAATCCTGCATCGCACAATTAGAGTTTACAGCGCGATGGACATATATACAATCTCCCAACTTCAACCTCAGGGCAGTTGCCCGCCAGACACGACACCCGTCTGGTCGGAGGATCCTCCCTTTTCTATAGAGGATGAGTGAACTTTACAAATATGTATTTGTAAAGTTCTCCTCAAGCCTTTTCATTTAATATGACATAATTACAAAAAGTTTTTTTTAGGTCATGACTCTATGTCCTCTAGAGGCGACATTATTAATGTGACGTCACATAGCCTATAACCGGCGGACGATCAAAACGCTTCTAACGATACCTCATTTGGCAAATTATGATCAGTAGTTTAAAATGTATGAGGTACAGATGAACATACATACGAGTACATACCGGTCAAAATCATAACCCTCCTTTTTGCAAAGTCAAACTCAACTCAAACTCAAAGCATTTATTTCAAATAAACCAATTACAGGCACTTTTGAATTGTCAAGGGGTCCGTCAGTCAGAAAGATGAAGCTAGATGCCCATTCCAAAGCGTAGTAGGTACCTATGGAGAAGAACGGGCAAGAAACTCCACGGACACTCTTTTAAATCATAATATGGTTACAAAAAATTGGTTACATCATTCATGTTGAAGTTATACATGTGAGAACGATGCAAAACGTTAAAAGCGTCCGCGGCAAAAATAAAAATTCAAAAATTAAATTAAATTAAAAATAAGCCGTGGTAGCTAAGAGATGACCGATGACTGACGGCGCCCGTTCACGAACATATTGCTTCGCTGTAGTCGGGTAAAAATAGCTTAGCCTTTATAATTGACTAGCTGTTCCCGCGATTTCGTTTTCGATCTAGGATGAAAAGTATGTCCCAAGCCTCATATTCTCCTGGGGCCGTGGGAAAGTCCGAAAGGGATAACGTGGCCCCTGGCAACGTACAGGCAACTGAAGGAACACGGGTGGGTTTTAGTCAGCAACAGTCTGACACGCCCTCCCGCTCCGCCCAGAGCGGGAGAAGTTATTTGATAATTTCGGAACCTCAAAAAAAAAAAAAACCCTCATATTCTTAACCATGTCATGGTCTAAATGCCAAATTTCATCCCATAGCGTGAAAGTGTAACAAACAAACTAATTCACTTTCGCACTAAGATATACGTATATTATTTCCACTAAAACAAGCTATTTCGACAAACTAACTTTAAATAAGAGAACCTAAGCTAATTATAAAATAAAAGTAGGTGGGCTAAAAAGTAGCCTCTACAGCTAAAATAGTCAACTTCAAACTTCTATTATTGTGTTGGTGAATGGAAATTATCTTATGCAGACTTTTCTCCTTAAAATGCACCTTACGAGTATATCTATTGACAGGACTTCCGTTTCCCAAATTCAATAGCAGAGCGTCCTCTGCTATTGAATTAGGGAAACGGAAGTTAAAGGTGAAATGGGTTCCAAATCAATGTTTCTCTTAAAAAAACAACGAATTTTCATATTTTTTTTATGATTACGTAAATTTAAGAGTGTCCTTAGTGAAGTATGAGGCCCGAAACACGATTGACAAAAGTTACCTTAAAATCTGCTTTTTTTGTTACAACCACTAAGAGAAAAACCTATTCCATTCGATTGTTATCAAAGCAATTGTATTAAAATTTTGTCTACGTGTTCACTATTAAATACTTTAAGGAATTATGGACTTATTTTTTTATATCAACACAAGTAAAATGTTTAAATTCAATATTTGTAAATATAGTGCAATAGAATTGCGCGCGGGCCGGGTCATACCGCCGCTCCCGGAACGCTACAACGATACCATTTCGCCTTAAATTGTGTTTGCCGTCAGTCCGCGACATACCTACTAGCGACTTTACAGGAAATGTAATCATAAGAACGAACACGAACACGATTGAAAGAAGACGAAGTTACAAGAGAAAGGCTTTGAAGGGGTTTGAAAACTCTAAACACATTTTATCTTGTGGATTTGATAGGTGACAAATGTAAGTACTTAGCTCCGTACACTCTTCGTTTTGAACCAAATAACACGGTCAGCTTTAAAGTAAATTAAATATTTCACTTTCACTGACTTGCATTTTCATTTTGAACGCCGTGGTGTGAAATTTTGTGAAATGTATTTACTTGCACTTTCATTCTGAATGCAGTGCAGGTGTAAAATGTAATCAACTAATTATACATTAAAAAAAATGGCAAACCACAAAGATCTTTATACGTATGTATAGTCTGTTCCAAAAGTATCTGATGAAAGTGTAAACAAACTCTGTTCAGTTTACAATCATACGGCATCACTCCCTAAAATAACACATTCATCTGTATTTTGAATGTTTCAACTTCATATCCCACAGCATTTTCCGACAATTATTAATATTATTAAATTTGATTTTTAAACCTAAAAGTTTGATTAATATTAATAAATTGTAATTGAAAAATCAAAGAAAAAAATTAAGGTTATAAAATTAACATCAATTGTTAAATGAAAAACATCTTGAAGGTGATTTAAAATTAGAATTTCCGGTTAAATTATATAATGATGATAATGATTATTTGAAATCAAATCAAGCACTCAATTTGTAAGTGGCACTAAAAACTGGCATCTACATGTACGTTTTTTGATCCATTTTCGTCAGACAATTTTGGAACAGACCATATATTTATGTTTCTATACTACTTATAACATTTTCTAAAATAGGTAGACGTCGAATTAAGTACGTTTTCCTCAATACTAAAATATCACTAAATTAATTTCCTCGGTAACTGCTCAACTGTGCTTCCCGTGATGTAAGAGCGGAAAAGCTTTGATTTTTTTACTTGAGTTGTCTGCCCATCCGGCGGAAGTTCAATAACACACAATGATCTCACTAGGGCTGCTTCCCCTTACTTCCTTGGCAGATAATCTCATACAAATGCTGTATGTTCCATTTTTGAATTTATTTGGTTAGGAGTGGCTATTTGGAAATCGTGAAACAGGCCTTTATAGTTTTTGATACATTTCGTATGGTTTTCCCTGTTTCCGAAAGTCGATTTAATAATTTTTTCTTTTTTCAAAGTTTTCCCAAAGTTTACGTATCCATTTGAGATTCAGAGCGTAAAAATTCGGTAATTAACTAAAGAGTCAGTGGCGTTCCACTTTCGAATAAACTCCATCTTTTTACTTACGTTCATGTAGGTAATTCCACCTGCCCCCGGCGCGGCGATAGTAAAAAAACATCGAAACTATATTAGCAACGTCCATTAGCGATAGGACAAAAATAACCCTTAAAAATCGCGTACTAAAAGGTTCCGGGGTAAAATTGACTTGGTTAAAAATCCTTGTAAATGGATTTCGTCACACGCCGTCACCAATTTCACCGTGACCGTGGAGCAGCGGTGACGTAACTGAATTATTGGGTGCGTCGGACACTCGCCCAGCTGGAATGCAAGTTCCATGTCATTTGGATAAGCTTTTCATTTTGCTAATCCGTGAAACGCACACCTCTCTAAACAAGTTAGTTGGGTAATTTAACTTGTAGTTAAATAATCATCAATATAACTCTCCAAGTTCAAATTGCCCTATTGAATAACTATTGGATGAAATCATGACATTTGAGGCTAAATTCTAACTTAGTGTTGTTATGATCGTGATTATAATTCTGTAAATACATGTAAAAAAACTACATTTCTTTAATCTAAATAGTAGTTAATAGATGGCGCTATGAGTAATGTCAGCAAAGCAGTTTGTATTATGTTGACAGAACTCTTATCATATAAAAAAGTCCTATGTGACTCCGTGAATTCCGTGTGTTCCGTGTGATCGTTTGATTTTCTAAAAATGGAAAATTGTATTAAGGATTTTTTTTTTTTTTTTTTTTTATCCTTTATTAAAAAGAACTAGGTTCTTAATAATTAATTACAATCTAGCCTGTAAGACTAATAAGCAATTTTAATCTAACCTAATTTTTTTACTTGATAATTATTTTAAAACTTAGAATAGTGCTGATTGTACTTTACACAAGTTCGTTCCACTTTCTTAGAGTCTGATAAAATATTTAAAAACACTTTGTTCATGTGTTATATGTGTGTCATTGTCACTATTATTTCTACACTTTTACACTACACTAACTCAAAAGGTTTTGTTCGTTTTAGTCTTCGCACTATATTTGTTTGGTCTAACAGCTGAAATGCCTCGATGTTCACATGTCGGTGGAGTCGGTGTTCATGAGCCTCAGCAAATTTTTGGATTATGTTGGTGACTGGTTCCATTTTTAGGTCACGATGGAGGTCGTCATTTCTTATATACCAGGGCGCATTAACAATACTCCTGAGTACCTTATTCTGGAATGTTTGTATAATTTTGATGTTGGTTGGTTTGGTACAGCCCCACAGTTGGATGCCATACGTCCATATTGGCATAAGAATATGCTTATATAACAAAATTTTGTTATGTATCGATAGGTAGCTCCTGCCTTTTCTTTTTAACGTGCGCTTTCCAGCGCAGTTTCGCGTCAAGCGTTATGCCAAGGTATTTGGCTGTATTGGCGTATGGCACTTGTTGGCCATTTATGAAGATTGGGTGGTAATCATAATTATTGTTGGTGAAATCAATGTTGAGCATTGAAACTTCTCGGTTTTGTATCTAGGTCTACCAAAGGATTTAAAAAACCTCAAAGCTTCATATTACTTTATAAAAGCCTAGTAAGAAGTATATTGGAATACTGTTCGATAATCTGGTCACCGTGTTACGCGGTACACTCTGACAGAATTGAGAGTGTGCAAAGAAAATGTGTTAAGTGGGTCTCGTACCGGTACGGCTTCTCTAGATCGCTGCAGGGCTATTCCGAACGCCTTGTTAAATTCAATTTGGAACCTTTGCACGCCCGTCGCAAACAGCAAGATTTAATAAACCTGCATAAGATCCTACATTCTACGCTGGACTCTTCAGCTCTGCTGTCCATCATAAACATCAATACTAGGTATAACACCCGCAGACCGAAAACTTTTGCACTTCTGGTCTTTACAAATAACACCTCATATTACAACCCTATCGTTAGAATGTGTCGACTTTACAATGAAGTTTCAAAAGACAATAACAGTATTGACATCTTCGATTCTCGTGCCGCTGCTTTCAAAAGACATGTATGTACTCTTTCTTTTTAATCTTGTAACATTTTAAACTGTTTTCTTTATATAATGTAACTTTGTGTCAATTATGTATGTACTTTAACCTGGCGTGTTTGTTCTCCTGCACATTCCCTGCCTAAGTAGAAGTGTGTTGGAGGGCAGACGCACGGACCTTGCAGCTGTAACTTTGTGAACTAAGTTTTTACTGCAGTTGTCTTCTTTATTATTGTTGTTGCTAGTCATGTTGTGCGATTACGCTTTGGGTGATAATCAGGTCGAAACCTTTAATGTGAATCTAGTGATATACTGTGATTGTTACCTGTTGTAGTTGCCTTGTAATTAATAAATTAATAAATTAATGTGAAGTGACTTCGATTCATTCAATTTGATTCTCCATTTTTGTGCCCAGTCATGAACTTCATTTACAGCGATTTGTACTTTTTCGATTGCTTCCGTATGGCATGACCCTGTAGCCATAATGGCAGTATCGTCCGCAAAGGTTGCAATAGTATTATTTTCCAGCTCTGGTATATCATACGTGTACAACAGGTAGAGGACTGGACCCAGCACACTACCTTGAGGCACGCCAGCTTTAATCATTTTTAACTTTGAAAAGGCATCCTCGTGCCTTACTCGAAACATTCTATCTGTAATGTATGATAGCAAGATATCGGCAAAATCATTTGGTAGCAACAATCTTAGCTTGTATATCAAACCCTTATGCCAAACTCTATCAAAAGCTTGTGCCACATCTAAAAATACGGTGGAGCAGACTTTTTTATCTTCAAGCGTTCTTTCAATGATGTTGGTAATTCTATGTACTTGGTCTATTGTTGAGTGTTTCTCTCTGAAACCAAACTGATGGTCAGGGATCAGGTTTCTCTCGTTTATGATAGGTTTTAGGCGCTTTAGGAACAATTTTTCAAACAGCTTTGATAATACAGGCAACAAGGAAATGGGCCTGTATGATGAAGCTTCGTGAGGTGGTTTACCGGGCTTTGCAATCATAATCACTTCTGCAACTTTCCATGGCTCAGGAACATGCTTTAACACGAATGCAGCATTGATAAGCCTAGTAAGCTTAACGATGGCTTTACGCGGGAGATGTTTTAGAATTTCTCCCGTAATAAGGTCATACCCTGGGGATTTTTTTAGACTTATGTTTTGAATTTCCTTAGCAACTTCTTTCGGGGTCACAAGCTTAATTCTTTGATCTTGCAGAATATTGGCAAGCTGTAGGTTGTCTTCAGACCCGTCGTTTGGCTGGAAGGTTTTTTCCAAGTGTTGTGCAAATCTTAGAGCTTTTTGCTCATTGCTTATGGCCCACTTTCCGTTATCATCTCTGATAGGGGGAATTGGTGTAATTGGCCTTTTGACTGACTTTGTCGCTTTCCAAAGAGAGTATTGCGTTGTATGGTCGCTGGTTAACTGACGTAGGTTAGTATTGAAAGCCTCATCTTGAAAGGTTTGTATTTTCCTCTTCAGTCTTTTCGTAAGGTTATTTAATAGAGTTTTATCTTGCGGGAATCTAGTTTGCTGCCATGTTTTTCTTTGAGCCCTTTTTTTATATAAAAGGTCTATAATAAGGTATTAAGGAATTGACAATTTAAATAATAAACTTAAAATGTCGTTTCGTTGTTTTCAGGTAGAATAGTGTGATCAGTGTAATTATTATTACATGTGTATGTAAGAATTAAAATAAATACTTAGTTTTCAGAGCAACGCAATATTGTTTATTTGAAATTTTACAGTTCCTAATAAGAAATTGTCTTTTATATAAAAAAAACTATGTATTACACAAATAAAATGCATATTAAACATTACAAAATAAAATTGGTTGTTACAGACAACCAATTTTTCGAAAAAATTAAAGTCGGTTTACGGACTTTCCCTCGCTCCGATCGTAATGTTACAATGAGCGTAACGGGACAATGAGTGTAACGGGACAATGAGTCATCTTTTTTCGTGCGTGCAGCGTTCATCGATTTATTAGACGTTGTCACATCAAAAAACTGAGAAGTCAAAAGCCGCGGTTACGGTTACGAATCATATTTTGATCAACACACAACCTGACAAGTTTCAAAAAACGTAAGAAAATTAGAATTACTCTGGCTACCTTAGTGCATCCCCCTTAATACAGGTGGATGGCGTCTGGAACTAAATTAACAGGCAGTACATCGTGTGCTTGCTCGAAGTAATCGTTGAATCATTTAGACGCTTTCGTATCGGAACAGAAAGTGTTATTAATTGGCTGCAGTCATAATAACGACCGCTGTTTACGACGCCTGACGCCTTTATGTGTGTCATTCTGGCTAATGTGTGTTGCATGAGGCATGATAAATTGAAAACACTTTTTCATAAACCGACTTTTAAGACCGAACATTTCTGTGCGGTAATCAGTCATATTTTAGTGACGTACACAGTGCTATTACTAAACGAAGTCTAACTTTAGCCCGACGAAAACGAACTTAAACCTTCAAGCCTCTTTTTGATCTTCGGACTATACAGGTCAAATTAAATTAGGTAGCAAAACTCCGCAGACGGGTGATGGGTATCTGCGTTTACCGTAGTGTGGTCACTACAGCTGCAGACTTCGCTTGTACTTTGATTTTAAACGTTTGATTTTGCGAGGATAAATATAGGTAATAACGTCAACAGCGACTGCCCCGTTGGTCTAGTGGTCGCTAGCACGAATGCTGAGCGCGGGGTCCTGGGTTCGATTCCCAGGTTGGGGAAAGTTTTATTGGGTTTTTCCATTAGGAATTTCTTAGTAACAGCCCGGAGTTTGGAAGTTGGCGGTGTGATACCCAGGGGGGTGCAGGGGGCCGCAGGCAAGTCCAGGCAACTGAAGGAACACGGGTGGGTTTTAGTCAGTAAGAGTCTGACACGCCCTCCCGCTCCGCCCAGAGCAGGAGAAGTTATTTGATAATTTCCCGCACACACCGCCTCAAAAAGCACGTTAAGCCGTTGGCCCTGCGCCTGATCTCTCTCCGGTCGTGTCCGATTACGTGCCGGACTACGAGAGTGAGGGAAGAGAGAGTGCACCTGTGTCTGCGCACACACTTGTGCACTATAATATCTCCCGCGCCGATGGCTAGTCTCCTTTGAGATTCGCCGCTATGGCCGAAATACTGTCAGCTTATTACAGTCAACAGCATATCAGTCGTATCAACTTGACATTGACATCGCCTGTGCATGTCGTTGCTGTTTCGTAGTGCAAGTGATGCTACCACTGGATGTGCGGTTGACTTATCCAAAAATTAAGTAAGTACCTAAAAAAATGACCGACTTGGTCATTTTAGACTTCATAAACCTCGAGTTATCCAGATAAATCGTCACCAAATTAGCGCCAAATTCAAAATGCATCTGTTAGTTTCTCGAGTCGGGCACGTCATCAACTGGGGCACGTATGCCTGGTTTACCCTACTTAGTTTTTTGGTTTAGCAGAAAACCTTTTGTAAAATATTGGATCTTTTGCGGCACTGCAACTTTAATTTGGTAATTTTTTAAGTACAAGAATTGGCCTTCTGATGCCATCTCTGCGTCACTCGGAGCTTGTCAAAGGGAAACAGACCAATAAGGTGCTGCAGCGAATCCTTTGTCCCATTACTAATAGTACAAAATTGAAATACCGAATTTACTGATCAATGTTTGTATGAAACGTGTTTGTCTACGGTCTACAAAAATGTATTATGAAATAACTATTCGATTCCCGTAACTTTTTCTTCAAGTGAAAATCCGCAGGGATATTTTCCGTCTACAAAGGCGAAGGGTTATTTCAGACTTCTAATAACTTAAACCACACTTAGCTTAGTCTAATGTGCGCACATCCCTCGTATGTTTCTTTTGTTTTACATCATAACAAAGAAAATTGCGTTCCTAGTGCACATTTTGATTGTGTGTGGATGTCCTAACTCTTTTGTTGACCCTACCTTAGTACCGAGAACCGAGCTACCGAGCTCGCCCGGGCGAGTACCAGGAAATGGGAGGGCCATTATCCGAGCTGCACGGCTCTCATTGGCTGTTGCGCCGCACAAATTTCCCAGAACTGCAGCTTTGTGTTCAAGAGGATTATTAATCAAATGCTAGTTACGAATTTATTAAATGATGCCCCTCTGAAAATTGAATTCTGTTTCCGAGAATTAATTACCTATAGCAATAATTTTGCTAGGTAATGTGCAGTGTAGGTATTCTGTGGAATGGGTAGCATCCAGTCAAACTAAACAAACTCTCCAAGTACAGTCCGGCCGCCGAGAGGATGCGTTCCTGACACTAACTGTCAGTTGAACAAAAAATACAAAAAAAATACAAAATAATTTATTTTCTTTCACATGTTATGTACTACATCTAGTGGTTGAAGTGACCTTTTAGACAAAAATTGCCTGTGTTAGGACACTTCGCTCTTCCGAAGCTTAAAGTTACATGGTGTACTAACAATTTTGAATCTTAAAATCTTAAGAAAACAATTCAAAATAACTTTGCAAAATGAAAAAGATATGCCAAATTTTGAATTTACATAAATAAGAATAAAAATGGAAAAAAGCAAAATATGTACTGTAGCAGCTAATAAAAATCATTATATTATACTTTTATAGAGTAGGCATGCGTGTTGTGTGATGAATGAAATTAGTGAGTGGGATGTATGTGTGTGAATGAGTGTGGATTGATGTGTTTTTGTGAGTGGGTGGGTGTTCGTGTGGATGAAAGAATTACGATGCGTGCTGCAATAGGTCCTCGGTTTCCTCATATGTAAGTAGTTTAATTGATTTAGTTATAAGTTTTTTGCATTCGTAATAGTTTTTGGTGTATAAATGTAGTTCTTTGTTTAATTTGTTATACAGTTGGGATGCACGTCTGTCATATTGCATACTAAAAAAACTGGTTTTAGATTGTGGAATATGCGCCACAAGATCTTTCCTTCTTTTTGTTAGATTACCAGCATCGTAAGGCAGTGTCTTGTGTTTTTTCAAAACAATTTGAGCAATATATAATTTTCTCACTGAGAGCAGATCACTAATTTGATAAAGTCTATAAGTGGGGTATCTTGTTCTCTTAAAATACATAATTTTGATCAGAGCTCTTTGAGCTCGTTCTACTTCTATAAATTTGGACTTAGCTGCACCTCCCCATACAGGAATACAATACACCAAGACAGATTGCACTAATGCGATATAAATTTCCTTTAACAGGTTCCTAGATGAGTCATTGCTAGCCCTAGATGGAACAATGTGTCTTAGTGTCTTGAAAATCCAGCTCAAATTTCTAACCCTTTTTACAACCTGTTCAAGGTGGGGGTACCAGGATAACCTCTGGTCAAGAATAACACCTAAGTATTTAGTCCGTGAGACCTTGGTTATAATTGTACACGTACAGTTTTGGTTTTGAGGGTCGCCACATAGATGAACTTTAATAGTAAAGTCATTCTTAGGTTGTGTACGATTGCTGATAGTGAAACAAATATAATTTGTTTTTGAGGTGTTCAAAGTGAGTAAGTTGTTATTTAACCATTTAGCAATTTGAGCCATACCTGTGGAAGCACTATGCTTAACATCATCCCAGGATTTTCCATAAAATACAATAGCTGTATCATCGGCATAAGAAAATACTTTAGCGTTATATAAACTCTTGTTACATAAATCATTTATATATATTAGGAATAGGCTGGGACCCAAAACGCTACCCTGAGGCACGCCATATGATACCACTGTATCATCACTGCTGTATTGCCCTAGCCTAACCCTCTGCTTCCTATTTGAAAGATAATCTTTCAGAAGATTGAGTGGAGTTCCTCTTATTCCGATTTTTTCAAGTTTGTTCACCAGGATTGGGACAGAGACGGTGTCAAATGCCTTTTTGAGGTCCAAGAAGATGGTCAGACATTTGCGCCCATTATTAAGATGATTATTTATAAGTGAGCTAAGAGCAGTAACAGCATCTTCAGTGGATATGTTTTGCCTAAAACCAAATTGCATCGGGGATAGTAGATTAAATGTATTTAGATATTTAAGGAGCCTAATGTTTAATATTTTTTCTAGTATTTTGGAAATAGCTGGAAGGACAGATATGGGCCGGTAATTGTTGACATCGTCTCTGCACCCACCCTTGTGAACCGGAGTAATAGTTGATTGTTTAAGAGGGTCCGGAAAGATGCCGTCTCTAAAGCAGAGGTTTACAAGATGGGTTATAATGGGAACACATTCCTTGCTTATGAACTTTAAAAATCTTGTCGAAATATTATCACAGCCAGGAGCACTATCTGACTTTAGGCTCATCAATGTTCTTTCCACTTCATGGGGGTCAGTGCCCAATAGTACAAAAGAGTTGAGTTGTGTTGATACTGGGTGAACTGAGAGGCCATTATTATTTACACTTGGCTGGATTTGCTGGGCCAGTTGTTTGCCGATATTTACAAAAAAATTGTTAACATAATTAGCCGATTCAATGGGGGAAGGTTTATTATTTGTCAGTTCGATGTTCTCACTTTTAGATTTGTTAGTGTATGTCATTGTTTTAATATTTTTCCATAGTAATTTGCTGTTTGATATTGAATTTGCAAGTAAATCCCTGTCGTATTTTCTCTTTAGTTTTTTTTATGAGGTTATTACAGTGATTTCTGTACCGGTTGTACGTAATTTTAAGTATTTCGTTGTGTGGGTCAATCTTAGTTTTTTTTTGTAGTTTATTTCGATTTTTTATGCAACGTAGTATACCAGGCGTAACCCAAGGTTTAATAATGCGTTTATTGCTAGGGATTTTAGTATGAGTAGTGTTAAGATTAATAGATTCAGTGAGCTTTGTAATGAGTAGGTCAGTCAGTAGTTTGGGGTCGTTACAAAATAGTAATTCTGCTAAGTTTTGTTTTTGAATATGTTTTAGAGCTTCTTCGAAATTTACGCTAGTTGTAGACTTATTTTTAATTTGTGTATGTTTTTGTTTGCGCAGTGATATAAGTGTAGTGTAATGATCAGTGATAGTAGTGTGTAGAATAGCGATAGATGCGGAGACCTTTTTTTTATTAATCTTTAGCATAAAGTGGTCCAGGCAGTTTCTTTCTCTAGTGGGAAGTGTATGCCCTGGAAGTATACCATGTAATGACAGCATATTCAAGTAATTTACTCTGTTTTTTAATTCTTGAGATGTCTCCGTGTCTCTAGGTCTAATATTGATGTTTATGTCTCCCGCTATTATTATATTTTTTTGTGATGTCAATGTGTCCAGGTGAGTACTAAGAGAGTCAACAAAATTCTCAGTTTTAGTGTTCGATGGAGAACGGTAGATACCTAATAAATGGTAATTAAGTACGTCTAGCTGAAGACAGGACGCTTCAGCTAACTTAATTTCTCTAACTTTCGGTTTTAACGACTTCTTGACATAGGCGATTACCCCATCATTTTGGTTTATGTGGTGAGTTGAGGCATGGCAGTGATAATTGCTAAGCTGAGGAATAGGTTTATTAGGATTTAATCTCGATTCTGTAAGGATGATAATATCAGCTTCAAACTTAAGAGTAGATAAATGGAGTGCAAAATCATCAAAATTACAGTAAACGCTCCTTATGTTTTGTGCGATAATAGTCAGGTCATTTTTTTCTACTGAAAAGTGTTTAAATATTTCAGAGGGGTCACATTCGATAGCACGCGCAATTTCGATATTGTCTATTTCATTTACAGTTTGCAATGTGTCACCCATTTTCTCGTAAGTACGGTAGAATTAACGTCAACATCAAGATAATCGAGGCTATAAAAATTGATGACAGTCGAATGAGATAGATATTTGAAGGGATTTTGTTGCAATTGAGGGACAATTGTATTTGAGTTATGTTACTGTAAGAGTTTATGCGTCTAGGTGTGTGTAGTTGAGTTAAGTCATGAGTCAGTGTAAGAGTAGATATGTGTAGGGCATGTGTATGAAGTTTTGGAAAAATGCGTGTGTATTTGAACAAACAGTATACGAGTATAAGAGTATCCACGAAGCCATTACAAATTAACAAGAAATAACTTACTATAAAATAAAATACAATGAGCAATAGACTAACAAAGCAAGGTAAGACCCTTACTACTCGAGTGAGGTACCGCCAACATTTGAGAGTAAAGAATAATAGTCAATTCTTTACTATTAGTTGGTGCACTTGATCTTCACTTCTAATAGTAATTGGTTGTGACTGCTCGTCTCTCTTTACATACACCTTTCCATAGGCAGTCCAGCAGAACTTATAGGCTCCAGATTTGGCTAAGTCTCGGGCAAGGAAGTGTAGACGGGAAGCTTTAACGGTCAGATGTTCCGCTAGAAATATGGGGTTGTCTTCCTGAGTTTTAAAGCCCAGGTGTTTGCAGCATAGCTTTGACTTATGTTTTAGGTTGAATGCCTTTCCCATTTTCATAATTTCGCCCTTCAGAAGTGTGGAGCCTGTTTCCACGATAATTGGTGAATTTTGAATTTCGTTGTTTTTTCCACGCACTCTATAAATATCCTTAATATCGTATTTGCCGATCCTACAGTCCAAGTTTTGTGAAAGGCATATAGCCATCGCTATGAGGTCTTCTTTCGACTCATTATTTTTACGTGGAACATTTTTAATTACAAAGTTCGATTTACGAGTTCCTAGTTGAGTTTCCTCAAGTTTATTTTCCAATAGAGTGATGTTCTTCCTATCTTCCTTGGCCTGTGTTTCTAGCATGCTTATTTTAGTTTGGAGCTCCTCGTTCTGCGCAGTAACATATGCGATTGAGTTCTCAATTTTGGTATTTGATTTTTTAATTTCGTTCAATGTAAGAGAAATTTGATGTATCTCATTAGCCTGTTTTCCTGAGAAGATTGACATCATTTCTTTCATTTCCTTCTTAAATTCATCCAACTGCTCACATAAAGTGATGTCATCCCAGCTTCTCTTCACCCGTTGAAACACATAATTAGGCGGCGGTGTCTTATGCTCCGTACCCAGTAAATTAACATCTGTTTCCGATGCCGCTTTATCCATAGGTGAGCTCATAATTACTTATTTCTAGTAATAGTGACCAGGAATTTAGAAGGAAAATATCAAATGTCGGTAGGGGGCGAGGCCTTAATTAGCTAATTAGCTCCAGTACCCCAATCACTTAATGGTAGGGTGTAGCCACTGCGACTCCACGGATGAAGGAGATGCGCGAGCGCAGTAATTAGTAATTATTGGCTTCTTACTTGTCCTTGGGGGCGGAGTCTTCGCAACTAGGAAGCACCTCAGGTACCAGGGGCGCACGAACGCAGGAGTAATCGTCGCTGTCCCGCAATGTCACTGACGCGTCGTTACTACCGGTGTTGTATAGAGCTCCTCGATGATTATAATAATAATAATAATAATCTGGCAACACTGGCAAGACAAGGAACGTCAGATTTTTCATATCATTTATTTTCCGTAATTATGTATTCATTCAGCCGTATTTAGTTTCAGAAAGTACGAAAAACATAATAAAACCTCCAAAAATAACAGCACAACATTCAAAATACAAGCAACCACAAAATGAAAGAAAAACAAAGAATTATCCAAATCATGATGAAAGAATGACGGCTGTCAAATTCGACATGCAACAATAATAATGATATGAAACTATGATGAAACCCAAATAGCTATGTTGACTAGATCA
Organism: Agrochola macilenta; assembly: GCA_916701695.1. Lineage (NCBI taxonomy): Eukaryota > Metazoa > Arthropoda > Insecta > Lepidoptera > Noctuidae > Agrochola > Agrochola macilenta. Next base: position 17,880,326 of record OU753562.1, read on the forward strand.
GCAACGAGACGAGCACGCCTACCACCTCCAGCCTCGTCGCTCAGCTCCGCCTCACCGCCACCGATACCCAGCCCCACCACCGTGGGCGCTGTGACGACAACGGCCGCGGTAGTTGCGTCGAGCTCGAGCGACGAGTATTTTTCCCCGCCGACGTCGCCAACACCTGTACGTCGACAGGGGAGAGGCCGGCCACCAGCGGGCTTGGGACCACGAGGCCAACAGGCCCCGAACAGGGTCCCCGCTGCCGGTGGAATTGTGTCGCGCATGCGTTGGACCCAGTCCACAAATGAAAATGTGATGCGCGCATATTATGGGGCTACCGAGGGAGGAATTAACCTTACAGCGTACCGAGGTCGGATGCTCTCTCTGTTTCAGGTGCTTGAACCTGCCGTCAACGTCTCGGCTCAACGATTGTCGGATCAAGTGCGTGTTATTCAGAACAATCACCGATTAGATAACGCCACACTTGATCGGCTACGCTCGGAAATGCAGAATAGCTCTGCTAGTAACCCTCCCCCACCACAGAATGTCATACATGCGCCCGCCGAAGTCTCACTGCGGGCAAACCAGCATGATGAGGAGGAGGACGCCAGGGCTATATCTGCAGAAAACCTATGCAATGTGGAATTAAGGAGCGCATTGGAGGATGCGATCCGTGAGTACCGGTTCATATCACATGACCTTAGACCACGGCTACCACGTTTGCCCATGAATAAAAGAAACAGAGCACTGGTGTGTGCCCTGGATGCGCTGTTACCAAATTTTATTGAAAGCAGTGCAGACCTTTGCGATACACACTCAATCTTGTATTGCTCGGCTGTTGCGGCATGTCGAATAGCTCGTGTCAAATTTCCAAACACTGACCGAGCTGTACGACCGAAACCTGCTGTGCCAGACTGGCAGTGCAGGATTGAGCGTCGTATTAATGAGGCCAGGGTACTCATCGGGAAGCTCATCTGCTTCAGGGAGGGCAATACTCGCCCAAGGGTGATGCGCTTTGTGAGGCGGGCGTTCTCGGGAACTAATATTTGTCCTCGAGAATATGGCTCCTGTGTCACAGAGCGCATCGACTTCCTGAAGCAGAAAGTTTATGCATGGGCAAACCGTATCCGGCGGTATAGACGAAGAGTGGATCGGTACACTCAGAACCGCATGTTCCAGAGCGATGAAAGGTGGGTATACAGAGCATGGGAGCGACCCATTCCCACTCAAGGTGTGACTGACGCGCATCCACCGGAAAATGATGCCATGAGTACTTTTTGGCGAAACATTTGGTCGGTGCCCGTCAGTCACACTGAAGGTGATTGGATGCGTGTTGTTGAGCGGGCGTGTGATTCGATACCAGATATGGAGGCAATAACCATCAGCCCTCTGGATGTGGCCCGTGCAGTCCGTCCGCTGCCTAACTGGAAATCTCCAGGACCAGACGGACTGCACAATTTCTGGATTAAATGGCTACAAAAGTCACACGCCTGCTTAGCCTCGCAATTCCAGTCATCTTTAGAGACTGGGTCCCTACCACTGTTCTTTACGACAGGAGTTACCCACCTGCTCCATAAATCGGGTAGTACTGCGGAACCTAAAAACTATAGACCAATTACATGTTTGCCGACGGTCTATAAAGTTCTTACATCCATTCTGAGAGCAAAAATTGCACAACATATCTTTAAAAACTCAATTATGTCTGTGTCTCAGAATGGATGTAAGAATGGGTCCCGTGGTACTAAGGAGCTACTCCTTATAGACATGGCCATAAGCCAACAGGTCCGTAGATCCAGGAAGGATTTGTCGACATGTTGGATAGATTATAAGAAGGCCTATGATTCGGTGCCACATACATGGCTCACTAGGGTGCTGGAGTTGTACAAAATAGACGCAACTCTACGCACCTTCTTGATGTCATGTATGGGGCAGTGGAGGACGGTCCTTCTCTATCCAGGATGTCGACAGATCCGGGGGATCGATGAACCGATCAGGATTGAGCGGGGAATATTCCAGGGCGATAGTTTGAGTCCGCTTTGGTTCTGCTTAGCCTTGAATCCTCTAAGCACACTGCTAGAGAATTCAGGTCTAGGCTATCGGTTGACAAGAGGTGGTCAGGTTATATCTCACCTCCTTTACATGGATGACCTGAAACTCTTTGCCCCCAACAATTTGCGACTGATGGAGCTACTGAAGGTAACAGAAACGTTCAGTAGCGCCATCAGGATGGAATTTGGTGTGGACAAATGTGCAGTTATGCATGTAAAGCGAGGGGGGATTATGGAATCCGTAGGAACCCAACTCTCGGATTCCATACACCTTAGATCTCTCTCCTCAACCGAAACCTACAAGTATTTGGGTATGTCGGAAGCATTAGGCATCAAGGTTACCGACATGAAACAATCGTTGAGGGAGCGTTTCTTTGGCCGCCTGAATAAAGTGTTAAATAGTCTTTTATCAGGCGGAAACAAGGTGCGCGCCTTCAACGGTTGGGTCATGCCGGTTTTGATGTATTCCTTCGGCATACTCAAATGGACTCAGACGGAACTTGACGCTCTGGATAGGAAGGTCCGTACATTGTTGACAGCTTATCGGATGCATCACCCACGATCATCAGTGATGAGACTGTACATCCCGCGGAAGTGTGGGGGTCGAGGTTTCTTAAATGCTAAAACCCTCCACAACCGCGAGATTTGCAGTCTCAGGGAATATTTCCTTCAAACTGACGTGGGGATGCACCGAGATGTGGTCGCAGTGGACAAGGGCCTCACCCCACTCTCCTTGGCGAAAGAGAACTGGCGCAAACCTGCAGTACTTGATACTAACGATCGTAAGGAAGTCTGGCAAGGCAAAGAGCTTCACGGACGGTTTTTCCGGGCCCTCCATGGGCCTGATGTAGACTTTTTGGCATCTGTATCCTGGCTGCGTTTCGGCGATCTCTTCGGGGAAACCGAAGGTTTTGTCTGTGCGATTATGGATGAAGTTATCATGACGAATAATTACCGGAAATACATTGTCAAGGACGGTACGGTTGACATCTGTCGGGCATGCCACCGTCCCGGTGAATCAATCAGACATATTGTTTCCGGTTGTTCTCGTCTTGCTAACGGCGAGTACTTGCATAGACACAATCTAGTGGCTAGGATTATCCACCAGCAACTTGCCTTGCAATACAACCTTGTTGAGTCAGAAGTACCATACTACAGGTATGTGCCCGACCCAGTTCTCGAGAATGGTCATGCCACATTGTATTGGGATCGATCTATCATCACTGACAGGACTATTGTAGCCAATAAGCCTGATATTGTGGTGATAGATCGAGGAGAGCGCCGTGCAATGATTGTTGATATCGCTGTCCCTCATGACGAGAATCTCGTGAAAGCTGAGAAAGATAAAAAAATCAAGTATCTCGACTTAGCACACGAGGTTGTCGACATGTGGGACGTGGACTCTGCAATCATTGTACCGATAATCGTAACAGTTAATGGCCTAATAGCGGAGAGCCTCGACCAACACCTCAGGAGGCTCTCATTGCGCGGCTGGGTCAAGGGCTTGATTCAGAAAGCAGTACTCCTAGACACGGCACGCATCGTGAGGAGGTTCCTCTCTCTAGAGCCCTGACCACCGGCACCTTGGACCCTGTTCCTGATGCCGATGGACCACTACTTTTTATATTTTTAAATGTTTTTTTTTTTTTTCTTTTTCATAAAAATATTTAAAAATGTAATTTGTATGTATAAAAATGTAATAAAGAAATAATAATAATAAATCATTTATTTCGAGCAACAGGACTCATAGTGTCAGTAACAATATACTTACAAACTATGTTAGTAGTACACTTACAAACAAAACAAAACAGAAAACAGATTGTGACATCATTGCTGCAAGGTGACAGGCCCAGCCGAAACCTTGCAGCAGTGGTTCACAAACACACAATCAAGCCTACTTGCAATCATAGACAGGATGCTGTTGGCGCTGCCCCGTACCCCACGGACCAAGGATGCGCACCTTTTCCGCAACACCGTGTAGAAAGAGTCTACGTGAGCTTCAGCAAACATCCCTGATGCGCTGCAGTATCGGGGCAACCCCATCAGCACCCTGAATGCGTTATTGTATTGGACGCGAAGGGCGCTGTATGATTTTTGAGTATAATGACCCCACAGACTGCAAGTGTAAAAAGACGTGCAGTAAGCAGTAAATATAGTGCGCTTGACCTCATTAGATGCACGCCTGAATCTGCAGGCAATCATATTAGCTCTCACACACAGCGCCCTCCGCTCCCTATCAATATCCTCATCGTCTTTGAGGTCAGTGGTCAATAAGTGACCCAGATATTTAAATTGGTCTACCCTCACAAGGGGCATACCGTTCAACTTCACTGAAGGCACTGCTTCTGGGTATTTACCCCTGGCCCCAAAGACCATGACTACACTTTTTTTTACATTATATGCCAGACCATGTAGTCTGGCATATTGCTCGCAAGTGGCTACGAGTGTCCTTAGCCCGCAGATTGACGCACTCAGCAGCACCATGTCGTCGGCGTAGCTAATGTTATTACAACACACGCCATCAATATGACACCCGACACGCATGCTGCTAAGCGCGTCAATCAGATCATTCACATAAAGGTTGAATAGCGTTGGTGAGCACAACCCCCCTTGCCTCACCCCGCACTCCAACCCATACGGCCTAGACAGGGCACCAGCCCATTTCACACTATTGACTTGGTTTCCATACCAGTATTTTAGAGTATTTGTCACCTCTGGTGGCAAATTTACCTCTTCCATCTTTCTCCATAAAATGTCGTAGGAAACCAAGTCAAAAGCCTTGCTCAAGTCTAGGAAACATGCGTAAACTGGAGTGTGGCGATCCGTGTAGTACTTCACAGTATGCTTCACACTCAATATAGCGCTGTCAGTGGATAATCCAGAACTGAAACCAAATTGGTTATCGTGAACATGTATATGACTGCTAAGTTGAGCGTTAAGCACACTGTCAAACACCTTCGACATGATTGTGGCAAGAGATATTGGCCTGTAATTGTTCTTATCACCCATGTCACCAGTCTTATTTTTGACAATAGGTACCACTGTTGTTTTGATCATATCACTCGGCATATAAGCATGACCCAGACAAAAAGTAAAAAGCATAGCCAACACTCTTGGCAAATGCGGACCAGCACATCGGAGATGCTCAATGCTGAGACCGTCATGACCAGGAGATTTTCCTCGACGCATCGCGTTAATTCTGTTCAAGAGCATTTTAGCTGTTATTTTAACTCCTAGGTCTTTCCGTGGCTCAACATTGAGCGTCGACCTAGATGGGCCTAATGGTGACTGCACACTGAAATGGTCTACAAAAAGGTCAGCTATTTGTCTAGCATCACTCACGCCATCGACGCAAACAGGGAGGCCAGGCTTGCCCTTTAGTCTATTTGTATGCTTCCAAAAAGATCGAAAATCGTTCTTTGAATGCTGTGAAGCCAGAATATCCATTTTAATTTGAGTCTCATGATCTTGACACCACTTCAACCGAGACTTAAATATCTTTCTACTCTCCTATTTTTATACTTGAATTAAATTTACTTAAACAATTTGAATTTATAAAAATAAAATGCGAATAGTACTGGGGCACGTCAACACCTTGCGGCGGTCCGGAGGAAGAGGACAACTTCTAGTAGTACTCGTAATAAGGACCAAATTCGCAAAACACACATTCGTTAGTATTCAAATGACAGGTGTCAAGAACTCTTGTCGGCCTGACTGTAAAGACAGACATTTGTGGAACTTGCCTGTCGAGTTGGTAATGATATCCAAGTTGCTCAGCAAGTACTTAGTTGAGCAAACTGTACCAATACTTATTCTGGCAAGAAAATTGCTGGCATCAAGGAAATCGTTTCGTACATCGTGATAAATGATAAATGATTTTATTTCTGTAAGTGGGTTTGGACAAAACACTTTTACACGTCAATCATATTTTTTAAACTAGATGAGGTCGGCGTTTCCTATCTGACTACTCCGAGAAGAAAGGCCGAAACAAACTCAGAGGTCACAGTCTCTTTTAAAGTCCAGACATAATCTTGGTCAGATCATGTGAAGATTATGTAGATTGGTGTCTGAGATGGTCTTTTGAGGAGAGAACCACACAGATTGAGAGGACTTGTCCAGTCAGTGCACGCATTTGTCAGTGACCGTGCAGCTCAACTCAGGGTTTAAATGAGCGATGTTTTTACGAATAAACTATGAATTAAGTAGGCTGGCAAATCGAGGTACTAAATCGGCTGTTTGAGTAGACAAGCGAAGACCATTTCAAACCGAAGCGTGGATCTGTAAAACATCGTTTAGTAGGCCTGCGTACTCAGTGACCTGCAATAAACTTCGCCTTACATTGGCCTATTATAGAATAGGCCAATGTAAAAATGTATATGTTTTTGTTATTCACAGTTATAGAACTGTGAATAACAAAAACAACTCAATAACAAAGTGAGTAATCTACTTGATTTGCCATACAAACTTCATCTAAGCTACAACAAACCTCCAACATTCACAATTTCACATTAAACAGAAACAGCGATATCGCTAATATCTGAATAGGCCTTTAATATTACATTCCATCATTCCACATAAAAGCCTGTACATGACATAGCAGTCAGAACTCACACATGCAAGCCAGATTTGAGTATGAGCAATGCAGCAATAATTGCAATATCAATGTTGTTCAGAACAGTCGACAGCTCGGCGGCCCGGGAATTCTGCGAATATTGTAATAGTGTGCGTTCAGGTCGAGATACAGTCAAGGTAGAAATATGTACAAACTCAGGCTTGGGTAGCTTGTACCGTACCGTGAGATAAAGGACGCAAAATGACGGCTGTCGTGTAAATTCGTCATGTTCTGTTGGTGTTTGGACATGGTGATGGTGATGTGCTTTCTAACAAACTTACTAAGTTAAATAAAAGAACAATTTTTTCCAAAATTATTGATTGAATTATGAGGTGATGTCATTTCGCACAGCACACATACTTTTATGAAACTGATCTACGAGGGACTTGCATTTGAATTTTGCTTGAATAGTTCTTACATATATGTTTTCCCTTGACTGTACTGTGCATCGGTGCAATAGATGCAGCTACCTTCGCGGCCCGGATGCCGTCCGGCACTTTAATGTCCTCAATTGTTGACAGACCGGACATGGGCACGGATATGGGCGTTCAGATGCTGTTTTCACTAAGCCAGTATTTTTCAACGTGTGAGTCGCAACCCCCTAGGGGGTCGCCAAGCTTCTTTAACACTTTCGACTCCACCCACTTTTCATAGAACTCATACGCCATGCCACCATACATATTGGAAGTGAACCCTCCGGGAGGGTTGCCAGCATAGAAATATAAATAACAGGAGAAGTGGTATGGGGGCGTGTCTGTGTCCGCGCGTCTTGATCACAATGCTCATGCCTCAGGCAAATGGCCGTCTCCGCTAACTAGTGCGCTTTCGAGCGCGATCGTGATAACATTTAAGAATACCGTGTTGTTCAGTGGTTTCTTGTAAAAATCGAAGCTAAACTATAAACTTTATAAATCGTAGAACCACTTTTCATAAATCAGCACAAGTATTTTGCTATATTTGTGTTGAAAATCATGAAAAACAACAAATCGTAAAATATTTCTTGCCTTTACTACGTTATTTTTATTTTCATATATCACAGCGACTGTACTTTTATTGTAGTAAATACATTGCTTCTTTACCACTACCAAAGTATGTCGCTAAGTAACTGGACAAGCAATGTAAAAATTACAAAACGATATTTACTTTAAGCGGTTGCATCGTTAGTACGGCCGCAGCGTCTTGTGACGGATTAGTGATGTGGTTGTGCAGATCCACTAACGTAGGCTATCGACAATAATGTCGATTGTCGTATGAATTTATATTACTATTAAAGTTTATTCTTCAATTTGTCAACAGTTATAGCCTGATTGGAAGACCGATGTGAAATCTTGTTTTATACTCATTTAGATTTTCTCATAATGTTGTTATTTTTTTGGTTTACTTAATATTTCTTTTTTTTACTTACTTATTGTTTATTTATATCATCTTATTATATGTATATCGTTTTTTATTTGTAATTTTTTCAGCAACTTCCAAAAATTTTAATACAATAATAAATGGGAGAATCGATAAGTTTCCGATTTAGTCAATCACTAGCGTATATGTAAAATAAATGGCTTTTGCACAGCACAACGATAGCGAACGATGTTTTCGTGTGGGTGAGTTGTACGGTGCATGGTAAATGCACGCTGTGTTTGATGGGATAAGGTTTATAATTGATTATGTAGTACGTTCTGATTTGTAAATTGCAAGTGTGAGCGGGGCCTCGTATTTATTGGGTTTACTGATCGCATGTGTGATCGCAGGCTAGAGAGTAGGGATAGATAGAAGACATTGGGTTTCGATACATTTTCAACTACCGGGCATATCTCCTTCTTTCTTATATCTATGGTTGCCAGCATAACGTTTGCGCTAAAGTTAACCATCGCGGACGGTCAACGGCATCAGGTTTAAAACCGTGTTATAAAATACTGTAAAACGAATTAAAATAGTGTTTTCATGGGGTCTTGTCGCTATTCGTAGTTCCCAACCTTTTAAAGCTCATAAATATAAAACCATACTAGTTTAAAATGTTATATTGATTAAGGATAAGTTAATTAAAAGCTTAGTGTAATCAGCCTATAATTTTCCCACTGCTAGGAGGCCTCCTCTCTTCGAGAGGGAGTGGGCTGTAATCTACCACGCCGAATTAAAGGCTTAGTTTAACATAAATCAGCTGTGCTGCTGGGGAGTTTGTTGCGCCACTTCTTCTTCCCAGCTTAAGCACTAGGAACTGGTGAAGGGTGGGCGTTTTTGGGGGACTCTCTTATGTAATTTTGACGTTCGAAAAAAATAAGTACTGATTCTCAGCCTAGTTTGAATAAATGACTTTTGATTTGATTTGAACAAATACCTACAAGTCATATGAATCATTAATGTCACGAAGAACAGGATAATCCGTTCACATTAATGTGATGGTTGCGCCTGTTTCTCGTTAAACATTTTTTCCCATTGCGGATCCGTTTTTGCTATACATAGGTGTAAAGAAAACACTATTTTCTTGCTAATACTTTTAATCAGCACAACTGTACTATTTCACAATCAAACGACAACTGACTCTGCACTACATTTTACCATTTTGGATAACTTTTGACCCAGTAATAACGATATTATCATAACCGTTATTTCTGAGTGTTGCCAAAGTAAAATAATACATAGAGTTGCCATAATGAAAATACATTTAAAACATTGTTATAATATAAATAATTTGTACTTTGACAGTGTTGCCACAGTAGATAAAATATTATAATTCGATATTTAAGTAATACATTTTTTTAAATTAAATCAAAGAATTCACGACATAGGATTTAATCGTTTCCTGATGTTAGGCGATTTCTCTGTTTGCCTTTTTTTTGTGCCATCGACGAAAACGTAAACTCGCACAAGTAGGAGGTTCCAAATGGAATCAAGCACTTCAAAGCTTCTGTGGATAATTGTGGGGATTCTTTTTTTCTGTTTAACCAAGAGGTACCAATAGTAACAGACATGAATTCCAAGTTAGAAACGGCGGAGTGTAGGGGTCGCGATTTTTTTTTACATACTAAGGGGGCCGCGCCATGAAAAAGGTTGAAAAGCACTGCCTAAGCCATCCGATGAATAGAGAACTTAATAGTGACTGTGTGATGTGCTTTCATAGTATTGATTGCGATTTCCGAATCACGTTTTTATTACATTCAGGGGTTCTTTGATGTTGTTGTATTATAAGATAATTATTTAAGTTGTAGGCACCTAAGTAGTTTTCCCGCTAATACACCAACGTGTGAAGTATTAAAGTATTTTGCGCTACCGATTATAATTTTTGTAGTGTTTTTTCTTCTCAGCCCTCTAGCTAGTTTTTACAACAATTACCTACGGACCGAAGTCAAGTAAATGCAGCGTGTGGTGTGTTATGATGAGGACCTATTTCGTTTTCATCTATTTGCATGAACTTTCTGACGATTCGACATATTGTATTTAAAATTGCAGCTTTTTGTAGGGTGATATAGAGAGTTTATTTTAGGTTTAGTAATTTAAGGCTGTGGAGAAGGTGATTCGGGATGACGCCAGTTGTGGAGAAGACTATAGGGACCACGTAGACTTTCTGTTGGCGCCAAATTCTAGCTACATAATTATTATTATTATTTATGTCCTTTATTTCATTTTAATAACTTATAAATTACATTTTTAAATATTAGAATATAAAAAATAGTAGTCCTCCGGTATCGGGAGCAGGTCCAAGCTACCGGCGGTCGGGGCTCCAGAGAGAGGAACCTCCTGACAATGCGAGCCGTGTCCAGGAGTACCGCTTTCTGAATCAAGCCCTTGATCCAGCTGCCCAACGAGAGCCTCCTTAGGTGTTGGTCGAGGCTCTTGGCAACTAAGCCATTGGCTGATACGACTATCGGCACAATGATCGCTGAGTCCACATCCCACATGTCGACAACCTCGTGAGCCAAGTCAAGATACTTGATTTGTTTATCTTTCTCAGCTTTCACGAGGTTCCCGTCATGTGGGACCGTTATATCAATAATCATTGTGCGTTATTATTTATATTATTACCGACTCAAACCTCAAAGCATTTATTTCAATTAAACCATTTACAGGCACTTTTTAACTGTCAAGGAATCGGTCAGTCAGGAATATGAAGCTAGTTAGCCTAGGACTGTAGTCCTAGGTTCAATACCTGGGTCGGCCACAATGTTTGCAAGCAATCAGAATTTTTCTTTAGATATTTTTGATAGGAGCTCACAGTCTGGAACGGCAATAGGGTCTTGTGGTGTATCGACAACTGACAACACTGCCCACTCAAAATATTTCTACAGTCTACTACACAGCAGCGCTCACGGCTCCAACGAACATGACAAAACAAAACAGCAAAACAATGAAATTCAATACAAAATACCATCAATCATACCAGCAGTACAATAGTAATTGATATTGCATGCTTTGGCTGATTGACAGCGAGTGAAATCGAATAATATCGATGGTTAATTAAGAGAGATATCATTTGCAAACCAGTGCAGCCCCATCCAACTGATGTTTATAAAAGCCCCTAATTGTTTTCACTACTCACGAAAAGTCATAACTAACCCTGTCAAAAGACAACCGACTTTATTGTTATGGATTATAGCTTAAATTCAAAAGAATATGTCAATCAAAGGGCTTTCACAGACGAAAATTATTTGACAGGTATCAAATGATTTTGTGTAGGTGAACGCGCTCGGTCCGATATTTATGCTGGAACTCTAATTGGTATAATCTGATACCAGGAGACAGGATAATTGCCCGGCCAATTAGGAAACCAACATTTTTACATTGGTACCTTTTTCATATTAAAATCGTAGGATGCCAATCCCTTATTTAAGCGATCACTTGGTAATTTGATGGAAGTTTTGCAAATGATTCGTCTTTATAGAACTTTATTTCGTTATACTTTTTAAAAAAGAAAGAAAAAGTATTTATTGTGACTCGCACAGGAAATCACACATTAAACATAAATAAAAAACAAAGTAACATTAAAATTTAAAGAAGGAAGTCCTGTACGAGGCCAAAAGGCTCCTATCTCAGCATGATTCCGCGACATTTAAAAATAAATAAAAATGTCGCAGCACTGGTATTCTGATAGGGCCCGATTTTAGGATTCCGTCATTTCCGTCTGTCCTTCCGTCCGGATGTCAACAGCGATTTTACTCGGAGACTTCTTTCCAACATTGGAAAAGTGGAAAAAAGGTGTATTCTGTGCAAGTCCACTTACGAGAAGAATGATTCATACATGTAACAGGGAGATGAAAAAATATATTTAATGCACATTAGCGTGTGGGGTATTGTTGGATCCCATATTTAAAAAGGTTATAATGTTTCTTCGTTACTGCTAGTTAAAATATACCTTACCCCATTGTCAGCAAAACTGTAAAAAAGTTGGGTCGTCTGCCGAACACGGATATTGACTGGGGAATAAAAAAAATTTTTCTCGTCAGTCAGATAATAAAGAAATATTAGACACAGTATTTTTTTGCTTTAACATAATGAAATAAAAAAATGGTTAACAAATAAAAAAGGTTTAGATAAAACGCATTAAAATTGGAGAGTGGGCCTCGCTACGTCACAAGTCAGTAGAAAATCTACCGGGGAGTGACGTCATGCCACATTTTAACTCAATGTGTTGTAATCTTTTGATTACGTAAAAAAGAAAAATACGTGTCCAATATATTTTATAGGTAATCTATCTGACGGAGCAAAATTTTTGTTTTGGCAATGGCCCTTGGCAAAACCGCTAAATGGACGAGACAAAAGCAATGTTTACTATGACCACAACAAAAACAATACGTAGATCTAACCCTCTTCGCATTTCCGAAAATACCGTTCCAAGGTCAAAATTCATTTTACAATATGAAGAGTTCTTGGTTGCACTTGAGTGTATTATACAAATATAGCGCCTAGCGAGGGATGATCAGACCTCACCCTAAGTTATTACTGGCGCGGTGCGAGCTTATTTGTCGAGTGTCATTGTAGTTATTACGCGCGCGGTGCGAGCTTATTTGTCGAGTGTCATTTTAGCATCGAATGGTTGGCAATTATAAGGGTTCATAATCAGCCCTATGATGTACTCACTGCTGGAACACAGGCCTCTATACAGGGTTTCAGGGACATCGACGCGAAGTCGGTTACCATGGATTCAGTACATGATTCTGAACGCCCCTGCGTTGAAATGTTTCATCAGTTATTCAAAATAAAACAGCTGCTCCATACATTTTGACCGCGTAGGTATTGCACTTTTCTATGAAACAGCAGATTTGTTTTTTAATAACCGACGAAAAACTTCAACGCCCATGCGTTGAAATTTTTCGTCGGTTCGTCGGTTCAGAATCATGTACTGAATCCATGGTAGCCGGCTTCGCGTCGATGTCCCTGCCACCCTGTATATATCTTAATCTTATCTCTACCACGCGCGTCCAGTCCGGGTTGGTAAACATCACATGTCTTCGAATTTTTTGGTTCTAGGACACGCCGGTTTCCTCACGATGTTTTCCTTCACCGTTTTGAGAGCAGTGGTGATGAAATTATTTACAAAGTAAAGTGCCTGCCTTGGTTCGAACCCACGAACCACATCTCGTAAGTCGGGGCTGCTGCCACTGGACTACCACTGCTAACACTGCTACACTTTAGAAGGGTAGTCATTACATTTTGTTGAAAAATTATCATTGGAAGATGCAAAAAAATTGCAGCACCGCACACAAGAATATGAGAGATTTCGTGTGAGAGACAGAGAGCGTTATAACTTTCTTCTCTTTCATGTACCGAAATGTGGATAAACATAACGCGTAAGTTACGCGTCCTTATTCTTCTCGTCCAATTATCGAATCGCCGCGAAGTTTCGTTTCAATAATAATATCAACGTCATTACCCCATTCAATATCGACACAAAAAATGCAAACGTCGCAAACGCGTATGTAACTACGATTTTTTTATAAATGTTGTTAGGTTGCCTGAGAATAGTTTGCAACCCGGAAAACCTTGTGCTACTCCCATGCTGCTCGAAAACTGCGAAATTCAGGCACTTGTTTCAGATTTTCTGAAAAATATTTTTTGAGGACGCGTTTTTAGGTATCTTTGTCCTGTTTCTCTGGGACCATTCGTTCAGCCGGTACCTTGGCCGGTGTCTTGGAAAATTACCCTAAATCGATAATTTTTCAATAAATGCCCTTCTTGGACTTGCTGTATCTTAGCAACCAATAGACCTAGAGTGGTTGCGTTGGGCTCAGATTGTATCTAGCTTGCTTCACAAAAATATAAAACAAAGATACCTACAAACTCGTCCTTAAGGTTATACAGGGTGGCAGAGACATCGACGCGAAAACTGATACCATGGATTCAGTACATGATTCTGGACACCCCTGCGTTGAAATTTTACGTCGGTTATTTTTTTTTTAAATCTGCTGTCCATGTACCATCAAAGAAGTTCATATTTAACCAGTTTCAAAACAAAATCCCGTGAACACGATGACCACATCTGTTACCGGCCCGGTTCTATAGCCGGCGAGCGCTGCAAGCATGAATAGTCCTTACGGTGGTTAGTTATGAACTTCTTCGATGGTACATGTACTGAGTTGAATCCTTGGTATCAGTTTTCGCGTCGATGTCCCTACCACACTGCATTTTTCAAAAAAAGTGAAACATGTTCCAGAACTTCGCAGTTCTTCGAGCACCATAAAGTTTTCAGGGTTGCAAACTTGGGTATAAACTACTCTCACGGGACCTAACAACATAAAAAAATCGTAGTTACATACGTGTTTGCGATGTTTGATGTTGTTATTAAATAGATACCTTTTTTCAAGGACTTTGATTACAGTAGAGATAGTCGGTCTTTAAAAATATACACGGTAGAAAGAAAAAGTATTTATTGAGACTCGTACAGGAAATCACAAATTAAACTAAAAATAAATAAAAAGAAAAAGCAATAAAAAAACAAAGTAAAATAAAAAAAATATGCAGTCCTGTATGAAGCCAAAAGTCTCCTATCTCAGCATAATGCTGCGACATTTAAAAAATAAATGTCGCAGCGCTGGTATTCTGATAGGGCCCGGGTAAGTAAAACGATACTGAGCATTAAATAAACATTACTACCCTTTGAGACAGTATTTACTGTATGTAAATAACAAAAGTTATTTATTGACATTCACCGCAAAGGAAAACTAACATGGTCCGATTTTCATAAAGTCCAGTGATCAAATATCAGACACATGGTCGAAATAGCAAACATGCTGGGTAACCTGCTTTATTTACCGGTCGTGTTCGAAATAAACTTTATTTCCTCGCTCAAAGGAATTTTGTATGTGTGTAACACTAACTCATGTATGTACTGCTTATGATTTTTGTGTATGTGTGAGTAAATCACGTTTTCGAGTCTTCGTTCCTGGAAAATATTGCATGTTTTAATTACATATTTTTAAACACGCGCTGTCTGTTATGCTAGATTGAACACAACGAATTAATGGTGTGTAACATACAATGTATCAATTAAAACATGGATATTGGAAAACATTCGACTGTATCAAGCCATCATGCAGATAATTGTATGAATACCTAGTTAAAATGGTTTTATGAAATCGTGATGAAAGATTCAATAAAAATGTGATTTAATCAGTACAATTTTAGATAAACAAAGTAACTTGTTCGACACCGGATCTTTAATTAGTCTATCTGTCTTGTTAATATCTTTTTAGTTGACTTTTTTGTCGTATTGGGTTTAAGTTTTTAACCGACTTCCAAAAAAGAGGAGGTTATATATGTTCGACGCGTGTGTATCTTTTTTTTTGTCTATGTCCGCCGATTTCTCCGTCAATTGTGGACCGAATTTGAAAATTATTTTTTTGTATGAAAGGGTATGCTCCCGGATTGGTTCCATATAAATTTTATTAACTTTGCTTGAATAGTTTTTGAGTAAGCTTCAATAATACGTATTTTTTCCAGTTAGTATATGTGGATGATATGATGATAACTTCCTGTGACTGTTATTTACATAGCAGGTACTGGTATTCGAATTTGTGTACAAAGTGAAAAATAACTTTAATTTCGGAAAACGAAAATTCAAAACCAAAGACACCGACTTCCGAAATTAAAGTTATTTTTCACTTAGTAGTGTTTTTTTTCGGAAGCCGGTTGTTTTTTTTTGTAAAAAGTTTTTTTACTACTTACTTTTATTTTTTTTCCTGTTTCTTTCTCCGGAAGATGAAAAAAATGCATGATGGAACAACGACATAATAAAATACCTTCGGAAAAAAAGGTATTGAAAACTAAAAGTTTCCTACAACGAAACAGAGATAAGAAACATTTCATAGAAATGTTTATCTGAGTAATATAATTCCACTAAGTAGTATCTAGTGTCTCAACTTCTTCTAATTATTTTATTTTCAATTACGCAAACACTAAGGGTTCTTATAAAATATCCGCCTTGTTTTATTTTATTTTACCTTCGACTGAAAGTAAAATAAAATAAACTTAGGACGGTTCTCTTTATTTTAAACCTGGAGTCAATAGACTTTTTGACAGAGCTGATTAAGTGATTGCCTCCTTTAATATTTAATTATATTTTCCCACAAAATGAATTCTCTGATATGTGAAGAAATAAGTGTCGATTGTTTTCGATACGATCTTCTTTTCTCTACACTTTGAAGTACATATGTTATTTTAAGTTGCGGAAATATCGATAATATTATTTTCATTCCCAATCCGACGCCGATATTCGACGCCTCGAAAATGTCAACGCAAAATATTTCATCGGAAAATATCATCATTCAAGTTAACACCGCGGTCAACCCTCATTATTGTAATCTTCGCTACGCCGTAGCACTCGTAGCGCGTAGCACCCGCTACGGCTACGAGCGTAGACCGCTGATGTTTGAGCCGTAAATATTTAAACCATGTAATAATATATTTATGACTTACTTGAATGTGTTTAGGCTTGAGCTGCGATTCCGCCCCGAGTGTAATAACAAACACACACACACACATACACACACTTACATCAAAATGCTATTCTATCTGAGGTAGGTCAGTAGGTTAAAAGCGTTTTAAACACGCCGAGCCTAAGGCTCCTAACCATAATATACAGGGTGTTCGGCAGAAGGTTGAACATACGAAAATGGCGGATCCGTGGGGCCGTCTACTACCTTTTTAGGCCCAATAACAAGACCCAGGCCACAAGGATGTTTTTAATATTTTTTTTCGGAATTTGTCTTTGCCAAAACTTCAAACGTCAATAATTTCATTTAAAAACAACAAAACTGGCAACATTTTATTTTAATTTTCATCTAAAGTAACTAGAATTTTATAAAATTCGTATTTGACGCAGATGATTGCTAGAAAAGTAAATACGAGCCCTTAAACTACAAAAAAAACAAAAATAAATACCGAAAGTCCGACTTTGAACTGTGTTAAAAAAAAACTAACAGTGATAGAGCAGTTTTAATTTTAGCAAAACGTATTTGGTTCATGCCCAATCCAACGGTATGCAATATGCACAATTTATTTTAAAACAACTAGAACAATTCGCCAATTATAACTGCCTGGGACTTTTTTCACCGAAAGGATTGCGAAGGAAATTTGCGAAAAGTGAAATTAATTAATATACGAACCAATTATTTTTTTACATATTAGGCTCATTCTACAATTGCTCTAGAAAAAAAAAATTGCCAGTTTTGTTATTTTAAATGAAATTATTGACGTTTGAAATTTGAGCAACCACGAAATTCCTTTCAATTATCAAAATCATTTTAAAAAAACCTTGTGGCCTGGGTCTTGTTATTGGACCTAAACACGTAGTAGACGGCCCCACGGATCCGCCATTTTCGTATGTTCAACCTTCTGCCGAACACCCTGTATATGCTTTCCTAACTAATATTATAAATGTGAAAGTGTGTTTGTTTGTTTGTTACGCTTTTACGCTAAAACGGCTGAACAAATTCGAATGAAATTTGGCATATGGGTAGACCATGACCTGCATTAGGACAGGATACTTATTATCCCCATATTCCTACAGGATCGAGACTTTTGCGGGTGAACCCACGGGGCGCAGGTAGTATATTTAGAAGCGCACTTTATTATCATCATCATCACCAGTTCAGGCGAAAATCCACTGCCGGATACAGGCCTCCCCCAAACATGGCCATATCGACAGGTCCCGTGGTTGTAGCATCGAGTGGATTACCGCGCACTTCACCTTGAATTGAATCAAGGTGAAGTGTGTTTAAACAATAACAGACTTTCAAGTCATTCTATGTGTTGATGTTTATAAACTGTTTATTATTAACATTTCACCTTCTTGTTCATAAACGTTTTGTACCTTCGGTGGTGTAGCTCTATAATCCCGTTCATTTTACATACTTAAATAAGTTCAAAGTTTGATAAACTAAGGGTAAAGATTACAAATTACCTGCCAAATACTTTAATAAAACAGTTTTAATTACAAAATTCGTTCCCCGACAAGCTATAATGAACTGTCGCAACAAAGAGGGAACTTTTAATAACCCCGCAGCCTTTGATGAATCGTGTCGATGACGTCCGCAACACAAATACTGCCGCTTTTATTAAAGTACCCACACTATTGCAGTTTTAAACCCCATGACGAATTACACACGGTGCACCGCGTTCGGCGGCAATCCCCTTGTTAAAAACAGACGAACCGACGGACACCCATAAACGATGTATTAATTTATATCTCACTATTAAAATTTGGAACAAAATCCGTGCCGGGCGATACGAGCCGTACGACCAGCAAATAAACAGGAATAAAATAAAAACTGAAGCACAAAGATCGTACAGGACAATACAAATTTAACCGACCTGTGTTTTCCGAGAGCTTTTCACATAAAGTGCATGTATATTTTATTAATTTCCTTTCTGTTAAAACAAAGTGTGCTTTTAATTCGTTTATTTTCCTTTACTCCGACAATCCGACTATTAGAGATAAACAGTACACATTTTGTATGCAATATAATTTTTACATACACTTGCTTTATTTCATACGATTTTGGTCAGTAGCAGAGAGAAACGGTGAAGCAAAACATCGTGAGGATCCCGAAAAAATTCGAAGACATGCGACATCTACCAACCCGCACTGGGCCCGCGTCGTACCTGATCCCTACTGAGCGGGAAAGCCCTCTCAAGAAAAAAAAAAGATGGCGGCCTGTGTCCTGGCATTGGAAACATTATAATAAGCTGATTATGTTGTCATTAGTGTTGTGGTAAGCAGAAAAAATATATTCGTAAATAAAAACTATTACGATTATTATTTATGACAACTTCAGTACAGTAACTGGGTAATACGATAACCCTTGGTAAGACTGGTTGTCAGGCTTTAAAAGTTCCACGAATGACAGCCGAGACCAACGGCTAACGTGCTTTTCGAAGCACGATATCTCGGTATATAAAGATGGTCTACCAAACCCATCCACGGACCAACCCCGGCACGTGTAGCAAACCTGGTGGATCAACCCGCGCTCCTCAAAAGCTAATTACTTAAGGTAATAAATAAATAAGTGAAAATTTTTACTTAGACTGCTACGTACACTTAGCTGACATACGAGTAATGAAGTTACTTTTATATGTAAAGTTTTTTACCGTATGAAAATAAAATCTCTCAAATAATTTAATATCACGTTAACTTCTCTCAACAAAAACCCCTGACGGAAAGCCCTATTCATAATATTAAAGCTTCGTACAAAAAAATTACAATATAGATGTGCTATCGAGGGAGGTAAGGGGGTGTTGAAACCCTATCGCTGACTGGAACCAGGATCACGGCGACACGGGTGTCTGCCTGTTGCATCCCGGCCAGAGCTGTACAGACAAGCTAAGTTTATAACTTGATTTTATAACTTGGTGTAGTGAGTTTATGGTATAGTTTACGTTTAATAGAGTGCTGAATAATGGCGTGCTTTGTGAATGTATGATCTAGGTGATCGTTATTATTATTGCTGTTATTCCCACTAAATTACACACATATAACACCACGCCTGTAATACCCAACGGGTTAGACAGAGGTGTAGCTATGGTAACAAAGACATTTCGCCCGTTTTATCTTTTGAAAAGTCAATACGTACTGATGAATGTCCGTCGCATACATCTGAACGGCTCCATCATCAGTCCCTGAACATCAGCAAGTGTAATAGCACTTGTCAATACATATCTAATGAGACCAAAAACGATGGTGCTATCTTGTTTGGTTAGGTGTGCTTTGTGTCTACCTTCAGGGTCCATCATCAGACCCTGGACACTTCCATGTGTAGAGCATTAGATTTGTCCAGACAAATCTAATGAAACCAAACACGACAGGGCTATCTGGATTACTTGAGGAGTACCAGTGACTATCTTCCGGCTCCATCATCAGACTCTCGACTCCACCTAATATCAAAGCACTTGTTAATACATAACAAATGAGTCCAAACACGATGGTGCTATCTTGTTTGATTGAGGAGTTCGCATGGCCACGTTCCGGCTCCATCATCAGACCTTGAACACCACTTAGTGTCAAAGCACTTGTCAATACATAACCTGTGGTGGGTAGGTTGGTGGGTAGGTTGGTGGGTAGGTTGGTGGGTAGGTTGGTGGGAAGGTTGGTTGGTGGGTACATAATAGCCGCTAAATAACGGCCGCCACATAACAGCCGGCCGCAGTGACGACCATCATGAAAATGATGGCATTAAATATTTGGGTCGTAAATAATACTCCAAATAACAGACTATAAAAGACACGTTCTTGGGGAAAACCAAATTATTATTATCTCTATTTTGTTATGTAAGAACAGAGAGGAGACAAAAAAGCTGTCATCACAATCGTCATTGATGTAGCCATTTCAAGTCTTCAGCTTTCTTGTGAACCTGACTGTCATCCGCGCGGCAACGTAAATTCAAACGATTTAAAATACTCGCACATAATATTTACTTAGTATTAAGAATTTATTCACATTTATGGGTGATACGAATCCTGCTTGCCAGAACCAAAAAGCTAAATTATGTATTTACGATTCAAAAATCGTTGTATGTAATTGGCGTAAGGTTTACCTCGCGAGTTCGTGCTTGGGCCTCTAACCACAAAGCGCCGCCCACGAATCATTCCGTCCGACTGGTTCCGCTTTTGGTAATCCTTTTGTAATTTTGATTGAGTGTCAAGATAGGTGTGATTTTTTAAAGGTGTATTCGCATTGCTCGAGTGACAATGGATAAGTTGTTTTATCGAAGTTTTCTAGCAAATCATGTAAGAACTAAGGTATTTTTGAGTTTAGTTCTATTATAGTATATTGTACTTATATACCATTTATTTGCACCTAAGACAACCCCATTTTATGTCCAGAAAATCACTGTCCATTCCAAGGTTGCCTGGAAGAGATCGCAGTAAGCGATAAGGCCGCCCATTGTATATTTTGTATTGTATTACTTTTTCTTTATGTAATGTATAATCTGGTGTACAATAAAGTATATATAAATAAATAAATAAAACCAAATCATATCTTCTTTTAATTCTCTGCTAGTCTGTCTTTGCATTGGATGAATATCTATTTTAATCAATGCTCCAGAAAATAATTAAACCTATTGTTAAAATGAAATGCTAGTGTAAACAAATAAGCTGAGACTTAATCAAATAATTTCCTCTTCCACGTCATGTAGGAGACTAGCCTTTTCAGAACTTACTTACCTTAATAATAATATTATAAGCATATCTACCTACATCTGAGTTATTTTAATAAAGCTACGTACCATTCAAGAAGTTCATATCTAACCACCGTAAGGACTATTCTTGCTTGCAGCGCTCGGCGGCTATAGACCCGGCCCGGTAACAGATGTGGTCATGTTCACGGGATTTTGTTTTGAAACTGGTTAGATATGAACTTCATTGATAGTACGTAAAGTCAAAAATAAACTCGAATATCAAAATGAATTTGCTAACCGTACGCTAAAACCTCACAAAAATAATAAACACACTGCCACGCACTGGCTGAACACTCTGTGCACTGTGCATTCAGTAGGAAAACACATCGCTCAAATATGGCCAGGTCGCGATGCACCCGCCACCCGCCCGTATCTATGGCAACGAGCTCGAGGCATCTCGCCTGCCCGGGACCTAGACCACAAAATAGATAGACGTACAGAAGGTCGACCATACACAACATGCGAAAACGCACTCACATAGATACGTGTCTACGTACAGCGAGTGCAAGCGTACTCGCGACTACAGTCCGGCCATCGAGAGAATACATTCCTGAACACTGCCACTTCAGTTTACTTACCTACTATGCAAGCTATTTATAGTAGTATTGTATGTTTATTACGTTAGATATGTGGGTATTTATTGGAAGTTGTCATATCAGAGACTCGAGACGCGTTGGGGTTGTTATGTGAGATAAGATTTTTTATTTTTTTTTGAGGGTGGGAAATCATCAAATGACTTCTCCCGCTCTGGGCAGAGCGAGAGGGCGTGTCAGACTTTTACTGACTAAAACCCACCCGTGTTCCTTCCGTTGCCTGTGTGCCGGGGCCGCGATATCCCTTTCGGACAAACCCGCAACCCCAGCAGGATGTGAGATAAGATATCATTTCATTTTCATTTTTCAATTGTTTTGTAAAATGTTTTGAAAAAACAAGATGGCGGCCGTAGCTCATACAGTCGTTCTTGGCAATTTTAGTCAATATGACGTTTCGACAACCGAACAACTTTATTGCACAGAAATTGCCAAGAGTTGAGCTCTTTCGTTCGCATTCTAATCTCAGTCTCAATCTGGCAAAAATACCTTTTCATATTTTCTTGCCAAATTAACATTGTTTTTTTTTCTAACCACAACGTGGAAGCTCTTGGACCTGCATCTGGTAGGTGATAATCAGGCCTAAGGTGGAAGCGAGCTTCACCAGGAATCCTCAACCACAGAGGAACTGCACCCTAATTGCGTAACACACTATCAATCACAATGTTTCGTTTTGACAGTTCAACAACATTCATTGCGTTATTTAGGTAAGTTGTTGAGCAGACAAATTTTTCGAACATTATGAAGCAATCCATTAGCAATTTCCTTCAAAATTATTCAGATTATAATTTGATCGTGTGTTACACTGGTTATCTTACTTCTAACTGCCGAAACAAGATTTAGATAAGATGGTGGTAGCTAGCCAGGCGGACTTAGAACAAGCCCTACTACTAACCAAACCGAGCAGAAAGTTGTGCTCACTGGGAATCGAACCCGGGACGGGACCTCTTGTCCTGACACAGGTGGTTTAACCACACAGTGGCGGATTGTATCTGGATTTTGAACTTTTTAAATACGGGAATTGACTTCCAGCCTTCTGTATCTATCTATTCTGTGTCGCGATGCATCCACCACCCGATCGTATCCATGGCAACAGCTGAGCTCGACGCATCCCGGCTGCCCGGGATTTGCCTGCGCTCTTATTTTATTCAATTAATTTCAATCTACCTGACGGACACCGACCGTATCAATTGTAGAGGATATGTGAGTTATGTTTCGTGTTTTGTGATGCCTGTTCGATGCAGTTCGTCTGTCTATTTTGTGGTGCATCATTTACCTATTCTGAGAGGTAATTTCCGTTGACAGGTACTTCGTCGTTAGTAGAGCTCTTGAAAAAACCTCATTCGGCTTCATACTACTACCATAATTACTACTACTTTTGCCGTCAAGCAGCCTTGCTCGCGACAGTGTTAAATTGAGGGACACTAAACGAGGCACAAAAGAAGTGTTACTGTTATCACATCTATACTCCATAGGTTTAGTTAGTTAAATAAAGGTAAACAAATCGTAAAAAGGGTTTTTATGGATGACACTTTTTGTTTACTATTTTTTTTATTAAAAACAAGCTTTTAATGAACTAAAAGTACCAAATAAATCTTACGTAAACGTAGAACTTTATAAATAGAAGATTAATTACTTTACTACTCATATATTTACTTTTTAGTTCATTAAAAGCTTGTTTAAAAAATGTTTTTACTATTGTTTAGCATTACAATTTATTGACATATCTGTTCTATCACCTTCACTTGAAAGGTACTTGCAACTAACCCAAACGCATTTACACAAGTCATGGTTTGAAGCCAACCAAGTTGCACTATTTCATGCTATACTTTAGAACGGCCTATCATAATTGAATGCGTATAGCATCCATCATCCTTGATTATGCTGATGCCAGCTATCTTGACCTTACCCAAAACCAACTTGATAAGCTTGAGCGGCTTCAAAATGTTTGTATAAGGTTCATATTCGGTTTGCGCAAATATGACCATGTTTCCGAATATCGTGTGAAGCTCAAGTGGTTACCAATTCGCCTTCGCCGGAATATTCATATTTTTTCCCTTTTGTATAATGTGCTTTTTTCCCCTTCCACCCCTCTCTATCTCAAGGAACGTTTCCAGTTTCTTTGCGACTCCCATACGAAATTTTTAAGGTCATCAGATAACTTGAAGCTTAGAATGCCTACGCATAACTTTCTTCGACAAATCCTTCACTGTCCAGGCTGCTCGTTTATGGAATGCATTGTGTTTAGGAGTTCCCTCATCTAGAGCCATCCCTGGGTGCACCACCGAGGTCATGGTGTACTTTAGAACGGGCGATCATAATTAAATGCGTGTGTAAAATGTCGTGTGTGTACTGTTGACCGTTGAGGAATGTCCTCGTCTGAAGCCAATCCTGCCTGCACCAGCCAGGTCATGGTACACTTTAGAATGGACTATCATAATTAAATGCGGAAATTAAATTTATTGACTGTACTGTTGAATTAAATTTCGTATATGTACAGTTGACTGTTGTGGAGTTCCTTCGTCTGGAGCCAATCCTGGGTGTAGAATCAGGTCATGCATCATAAAAAAAACGCATAGTCTTCAAAACTGAACCAACGTGTAGAATTTCAACTCCATATGATAAGAGGAAGTGGTTTTAATTCAGCTTCCAAGATTTGACCAATACATACTACTAACTAACACGGCAAGTTAAATAAAAGCTTATCAAAATACGATAAAACCAAATTAAATTTATTTTAGGTTTTTACAATAGTTTCCTCTTTTAACTTTATGGTTTATTTTTAAACTACTCAAACTCAAAACTCAAACTCAAACTCAAACCATTTATTTCAAATAAACCAATTACAGGCACTTTTGAATTGTCAAGGGGTCCGTCAGTCAGAAAGATGAAGCTAGATGCCCATTCCAAAGCGTAGTAGGTACCTATCGAGAAGAACGGGCAAGAAACTCCACGGACACTCTTTTAAATCATAATATGGTTACAAAAAATTGGTTACATCATTCATGTTGAAGTTATACATGTGAGAACGATGCAAAACGTTAAAAGCGTCCGTAGCAAAAATAAAAATTCAAAAATTAAATTAAATTAAAATAAGCCGTGGTAGCTAAAAGATGACCAGTCCCTACTGACGGCGCCCGTTCACGAACATGACGCATGGATTAGCACCATTCAGCTCAACCATTTTGAAGGGAGCTAAATGATCCAACACACAGATACTCTTCGTAGATGTAAGTAAAGAGCCTCAGAGTAATAACTACTCTGAGTAAAGAGCCCTCAGAGTAATAACTAAAGCATAGAGAGGGAGCGTGAAATTTCAGTATAGTTATACTGTATATACTTATGACAAATTCAGAGCCCTAAAGAGCCCAAACTCTAAACGTCAACGAATTATAACGTTGCTAAATTGAAGAGTACATCTGTGACACTTGACAGCTGTCTCGTCACGTAGTTTTTTTTTGTTTACCTTTTTTACTACCTTAGTGATATGTGTCTGGGATGGTAACGCACCAGCAGAGGGACAATTCCCGTATTTTTAAGTCCGTTCGCTCTCTCACCTCAGTCACAACCTGCCAAAAATACCTCTAAGGGCCTATGCACACCACGTTTTTTAAACGCGCCGTCGACGCGCCTTTGTAGCGATACAGACGCGATACGCACGCAAGTCCGGACCTTTGCACACCTGTCTATAGGATAAAAGCGCGCCGTCGAGGCGTGTTTCTAAAACATGCGTCGACGGCGCGTTTAAAAAACGTGGTGTGCACAGGCCCTAAGTTACCGTGTAGATTTGACAAGTTTTTGACATTGATTGTCGCTGAAATGAGATAGCGACTTGAATTTTTTTAAACATAAGTAAATACGCGAATTAGAATTCTGTGGGGCAATTTCCGTATTTATAAGAACGTTAACAATAACAATTTGTATTTCTTTTCTTATCTCTGAAATAATTCCCAACATCGTAAAAATCGTAGAAATACACAATTACCACAGAATGTTACACCAGACCTTAGAACAGAGACCTTACATTAATGGTTGCATATCACCTTGTTTGGTACAACGTGATATGCAACCATTAATGTATCAATAACGATAACTTTCTTGGTCAAATTGTAGAGAGCATTTGCAAACTTTTTCAGCCTGCAGTTTCCAAGTTAATTGTCTGTCAATCAATATTCCCAAAAATTTAGCCACGTTAACGCTATCAATAGTTTGTCCTTTATAATATTTTTTTAGGTTTAAAGGAAGAACTTTTTGATAGAAATGCATTTTATTTGTTTTATTGAGGTTTATGATAACGGTTTTTTTTACGTTGGCATTCTATTCTCAGCCTCAACCTGAAGACCTCATGTTACCTAAAATTTTGACAAGTATTTGGCATTGATTGTCGCCGCGATGATAATTCAATCTGCCTGGTCTTTTCCCAACTACGTTGGGGTCGGCTTCCAGTATAACCGGATGCAGATGAATACTAGAAGCGGCTGCCTATCTGACCTCCACAAACCAGTTACTGGGTAAGACGGTGCCCAGTCATTTCACCAAAACTTAATTTACATATTTTCATTTGACAAGTAACTATTGACAAAAATATGATTTGTTATTTCATCATTACACAATAACAATAACATTTGACAAATTATTCATTTTTACTTCATGTTATCTCATAAAACAACGTTTGGAATAAAAACGTTTTACATATTGAATTACGCAATTTCCTAAAAATAATATAATAAACAATAAAAATTTTAAATATGCCAGAAACGACACACAGAAAAAATATATATATATTAGTAGGCTACGCGTAACCGAACTAGTTAGATTAGGTTAAATATTTTTACTCTCGAAAATGGTTAGGTTAGGTTAGGTTAAAACCATGACCCCTACGCACGAGCCGAGCGAGCGTAGCAAGCGGTGCCGCGGCAGCGGCCGGCGAGTGCCAAAAACGACTAGAATATATAGAAAATATTTTTTTTTGTAGGTCTATAGAACTTCAGACCCAAATGGAAATTTCAACCATGATACCTTTGTGACTGGTTTAGAAGATTTATTATAAAATTATATTTAGTATAAAGTGATTTTTCCAAAAGAATAACCATATTAAATGAAAAATGTATAAATTATTAAATATCAAGCGAAACATTTGTAAAGAGAAGCATTTGCTAAATAAATGTTTGTAAAACGAGTTTTTATAAAATAAAATATTTGCGAAATAAGTTGTTTGTAAAATAAATAGTATACGAAACGTTGGTTGTAAACTAATTTGTCAATGGAGTTTTGGTGAAACATTAGTGAACCGGGTAATACAATACCGATAAGAAGTCTGACAACCAGTGTCAATTTTGAACTTCTGATTACCCGTAACCACTGTCAGATCTAAGAATGGCAGCCGGGACCAACGGCATATGTAATGGATGGTCACCCATCCACAAACCGACCGCAGCAAGCGTAGATTCGATCGACCCGTGCGGCTGTTAGTATTCACTTATTCAGCCACGCTCTCCACTTATAACGAGAATTGGCCTTCTGCTATTTAATTAAAATTAGGGGTGTTAAGCTTTTTATACTTATGCAGGAGTTGTATGGTTGTTATCAAGCCGGTTAAATAAACTTACATTCCTACTTGTTTAGTCTTCATTTAGAAGTTAAGTAGCTGTTATCAAGCCGGTTAAAGAAACTTACATACCTACTTGTTTAGTCTTCATTTAGAAGTTGTGTAGCTGTTATCAAGCCGGTTAAAGAAACTTACATAGGTACCTACTTGTTTAGTCTTCATTTAGAAGTTGTGTAGCTGTTATCAAGCCGGTTAAAGAAACTTACATAGGTACCTACTTGTTTAGTCTTCATTTAGAAGTTGTGTAGCTGTTATCAAGCCGGTTAAAGAAACTTACATAGGTACCTACTTGTTTAGTCTTCATTTAGAAGTTGTGTAGCTGTTATCAAGCCGGTTAAAGAAACTTACATACCTACTTGTTTAGTCTTCATTTAGAAGTTGTGTAGCTGTTATCAAGCTGGTTAAAGAAACTTACATAGGTACCTACTTGTTTAGTCTTCATTTAGAAGTTGTGTAGCTGTTATCAAGCCGGTTAAAGAAACTTACATAGGTACCTATTGTTTAGTCTTCATTTAGAAGTTGTGTAGCTGTTATCAAGCCGGTTAAAGAAACTTACATAGGTACCTATTGTTTAGTCTTCATTTAGAAGTTGTGTAGCTGTTATCAAGCCGGTTAAAGAAACTTACATACCTACTTGTTTAGTGTTAATTTAGAATTTGTGTAGTTGTTATCAAGCTGGTTAAAGAAACTTATATACCTACTTGTGTCGACTCTTAGGTTAATAAATATACGTCGTCTATTGTACGAGTATTTTTTAGAGTTCAAAATGGCGACTGACAAAATAGTGCTACCAATCGCGCCACGGGACAAGTTTTAATGAACGCACTGTAGTTGAAATTACTTGTTCTAGTTTCAGTTGAGTGACTGAACTGTTTGGTAGAGTTTCAATTTAGTGTATATGTGGTCATCCGTAAACTATATTATACTTAGTATGTTGTTAGAAAAAACAGCAACATCCTGCCGCCACCGCGCGCCGCCTGCTCCTATCTCTTCTCCCGGCGCGGCGCTCGCATCCCGATGTAATCCATGATACATTTTAGCAACCGTAAAAAAAAATTATGCCTATTTATTTGTATTCATTGCCTATTTCTAAGGGTAGTGGATTTCAAATAAAGGGTTAAACGGTAACAGTCAGTCGCGATTGAAGACAACCCCAATATGATGACGATCATTTGGTAAATGTTGTTGTAAGTCGAGCAGGGTCCGTACCATAATCATTTGCAGGGCAGTTTAAGCGCAGGGCAAGTTGACAGCAGTCAGTAGTAATTGAAAACCGCACCTCTCAAAGTTCAAAATCGCTTGACACTTTGCATGACACTTCACTTTATGCCTGACTTGGTTTCCGTACGTCTTTTTCGGGTGACCACTGAAAATTTGTGCTGTGCTGTGGGTCATAGCACAGTATCATGCTGCGTGGAAGTCTTCTTGTCATGACGTGCAGCTGTCGACTATTTATGTTCTGTGCTCGTGATTATATACCTATGTAAATTCATTTTGTTTATTTTTTCTAATTACTCTTATATTTTTGTATGCACCTGATTCTGTGACAAATAAATCTATTTTCCTTTCTTTCCAAATACCTATTAAACTGCTTTCTAGGAAAACTCTAGGCAGATTTATTGGTTAATTGAGTGCATGGTTGGTTGCGCGTTCAATTTCTGAAATAAGCTTACTTGTGTGTGCATATATGTCTCTTGTCTTGTCACTACTATGCTTACATAATGCAAAATGTTATGAGTATGACAATTTCGCAATAAAATCAGTAGGTATTCGCTTTAGCGGAATTCGCCGGCCACTACTACGATACGGTCGGTTTGCTTGCCCAGCTTGCGCATAACATTTAGGACACTTGTTCAAACACGGTGGTGGTGATAGTTTCTTATTAGGGATATCCAAAATAAAACAACGACATATATTTTTTTGTTTATTTTATGGTTTTTACAATTTTTTTTCGTAATTTTATAGATTTTTTTTATTTTTTTTGCCCTTAAAACTACGAATACATTGTTACTATGTACACAAATGTATTTATATACCTAACTTAATTTGTATTTATTTAAACAAACTAGATTTTGTAAAGCTTCTATAACTAATCAAATCTCAATTGGTTTCAAACCTATAAGATGTAAAGAAAAACAATTAGGCCGCAAACCACACTGGCCGGCGCCTCGTTGAGCGCCTAGGGTCTAGATAAAGCGAGACATCTACGAAAAAGTAGGGGGCGGCCGCACTGCGCACTAGGTGCCCATGCTTACAAGATGCCATCCATAAATTACGTCACATGTTAAAGAGGAGAGAAGGGACCAACAATGTGTGACATCGTGTGACAACGGTCGAAACTAAAAAATTACCCAACTCTATTAATTTAAAATTGCAAATTACGTGACGTCAGACCAGGCGAGGGGTGCACACAAATATGACTACGGCGTCGGGCCGGGAGGCTCCAAAAATCCTGAAACTCGTGTGATGTAAGTAATTTATGTATGTCCTCCAAGCCAGCAGCTGGATGTGACTAGACAATAAGCTCTAAGCTAGACGCCTGCTGTGCGCACGGCCTTCACTAGCCTTACAAATATAACCCATTTACAATATGTACACAACTTATACATGGGCTACATATTATCTTAACTATTAATTGAAATTTTAGTTGTTTTGCATTCTGCACCTAAGCGCCTACTATTTACAAAGAATACGACTATATTAAGAGCGTTAAAATGTAATGCTTAAATTAATATTATTTCACCGTTGGATTTTCAACTCTCAACGCTGAGCCGAGCGTTAAAAATCCAACAGCGCGCTTTTATTACAGTGACAGTAAACATTTCATGAAACGGCAAGCTAAAATAGACCATATCGTTTAAACGTCCACGTTTAATTATATGTCAGTCGACGTTTGGCCATATCATTAATGTAGGGTATCCATGGTATACGGTGTAGTAAAAATAGCCAAGTAACCAACGCGACCAACTTGAAATTAGCGGCCGCCGGCCGCTGCCGCGATCTCTTCCAGGCAACCTTGGAATGGACAGTGATTTGCCTGGACATAAAATGGGGCTGTCGTTGGTGCAAATACATACAATATACCAAAATAGATACACACAGATATATACATATCCTAATTATTAGATATACTACTATACATATAAGCGATAAAAATAAATGAAGACTATAGATAATTACGTTAACGAGAACAAGATTACTACGAAAAGTAATGTTCCTTCACAAGTCTCATATAAACAGGTAACGATTGCGCGGTTTTTATTTTAACTGGTAATGCATTCCACAAATGAGCAGCCTGGACAGTAAAGGATTTGTCGAGGAAACATTTGGAATGCATTAGTCATTTTAAACTTCAAGTTATCTGATGACCTTCAAAATTTCGTGTTGGAGACGCAAAGAAACTGGAAACGTTATTTGAGATAGAGAGGGGTGGAAGGGGAAAAAAGCACATTATACATAAGGGAAAGAATATTCACACGATATTCGCAAGAATTTTAATACAATGTTTAGATGTAGGTACATAATATAATGAGTACCTACTTTACCCTGTATTTTATCCGTTTCAAAGTTCCTATAACCTACTATTAAGTACTAAGATTGTATGGGTCATCTATGAAAAACTTTAGTTGTCACCAATACGCGGAAAGATGAAGAACATGTAATGCTTGAACATATTAAAGAGGTATGAGGAACAGGGTGTACAGTTCAATTATCCTCTATAGAAAAGGGAGGATCCTCCGACCAGACGGGTGTCATGACTGCGCGCCACGTGCCGCTTACCACAGTGAGTTATTATGGCACAAACAAGCCTTCCCGCGAGCGCGGCCAGCATGATGTTGACGCTGCAATAGCGAGCGGGGGAGCCCCAACATCATACTGAACGTGTTGTTAAACTGGACACGATGGGCACTAATTCGAAAATTACTGTGAAATGATTTTGTAGGTATTGTTTTTATTCAATTACACGGCGCCTATGGCTTATTATTTCATATAAGTAAAGTATTAAATACATGTCCTAAAATACTTAAGCAGTAATTATCATTAAATACATATTTAAGTTAATATTATATGTACATAACTTACTTATTATATGTATATGTACCTACTTTATACAACTAATTTGAAGTCAAGAATATTATGGACATTTTTCAAATACCTAATGTACCTTATTATGTAAGCGTAAACTATCACATATGATAATCACTACTAAGTTCTTTTAAGTGTGGTGTACCGGAATGATTAGATATGGGAGTTATTTGCGTTATCGAAAGAAAATAGTTATCAATTAGATATATTACTTTTTGGTGCACCAGATACTACAATAATATGTGTATGTGAATAAAAGACTATAGCTAACCTATAGTCATTATGTTTTTTTTTTCAGTTTTACGAAACTAACCGTACATTTTTTTATAAAATTGCATTTTTTTTTTTTGAAAATTGGTTCGCTCAGCAAATTATAAATAAAATACAGAACTCCCATTCCGATCATAATATAACGAATTTAACTCGCACATTAGACTAGCTAAAGTATAATATTTTAAATATTGACCTTACCTATTTTATTTTTTATTTAAATTTAAATATCAAATACAATTCCCCCAATTCATAACTCCAAAGCGTAACGTTGAAATCATCAACGTTACGCTTTGGAATAATGTATGAAATTTATAATTATAAAGATAAATATGTACTTTTAATTAATATTATACAACTCTAATTGATGTCCTGAATTAAATATGTAACATTTTTTTATTATTTACCTTATAGTGTATACTGTCCTAAGTATGAGTAACTGTATATTGTCTTTAGTAAACTAACTGTGAGTTTAACTCACGCCTAAGGATATTTTAAATATAATCCGTACAATGGCCTAGGTCTTTGACACCATATATATGTATATGCATATTATATGTATATTATTGTTTTTTTTGTGTTTTTCTTTGATTTAATACTTAAAAGACTACATAATATACGCGTGGCATCAGAATTAAAGTTGTAGGTATTATAATACACTAGAAAAAAATAAAATCTGTATTTTTTCCAGTTAATTAGCTAGCTAGCTGTCAGTTCTAAAATTGTATAGTGATCGTTAAGTTAGTGGGTATAATCTATTAACATTAAGTGCAAAATTGATAGGATAATAATAATAATACCATCCTATTATTGTCCCACAGCAGGCCAAAGGCCTCGTACAGAGAAGGCACGAGCATTGATCACGACGCTTGCTCAATTTCAATTTACTAGTAGGTTTTTGCTTACGATGAGTTGGCGATTTCAGACTTATACAACGTGTTCCAGTATGTTCATCTGGCATATGAATTACTTTTCATTATAATTTTTTTCTTCTCGTTTTTCATACAAAATAATTCGACAAAGTAACGATTATTTATGTAAAACACCATTATTTACGTGACATTTTTTTTTTTTTTACATTTAATTCAGACGAAATTTGTCCATAAAAAAATACAACGTCGAATTATCTTCGCTTTAATTATGAACGGTTGGTTTAAATGAAAATTATTTACTCGTAGTTATCAATGAAACTTACATACACACATCAACAGCCTATAGTGTTATGTATATATTTTGGAACACGTGTTGTTGGACTTTTTGTATAATTTTTACATATAGCATATAACCTTAGAGTTATGGGACAACAAAAGAAACACGTTGTTTAACTATACGTCCAGGTTTCCTCACCATAGTTTCCTTCACCGATGTTAAGTCCAACATCTGAAAATACCTTCAACCGTCAAAATATGGACAGATCCTTCCAACGTCACTCTTTTATCCGTGGAATTGACGTCTGACAGTTTTTGAATGGAAATTATTCATCGGAAAAAGGTATCTAGCGATGGCGTAAGTGAAATCAGTTTTAAATGCATAGTGTAAAGTCTAAATTTTATACAATAAATATTACCATTTTATTTTTTAAAGTGACAGCTTAAGTCTGTCAGATTTTTACAGTGATTTTTTTATAAAGCTGTAAGCAGAAATATTTACAATTTTTTTAATAAGTTCTTACTTTTTATACTTTTAATAAATAATTTTGTCATAATTCATCACTTTCAAGTAGTTGTACTTGAAAGTGATGAATTATGACAAAATCGTATCATAATTAATTATTAATTACCTTAAAGGTAAGTACATCTTATATGGTAGCTATGGTTACCTCCAATAATGTACAATTTTTTTTTTATATCCCATACCGAAATAGAAGACAGGCATAAAAAAAACGCCTCACTCCCGCCGGAGTCCGTCCGCCTGTCATACGCGACGTTTGAGGTAATAAGTTGAGCAAAACGATACTGAGTTTATTGAATATAAAAAGTTAAGCAAATGAACAACATTATTTTTAATAATGCATCTCGATTTAAGGTGTAATGTTTTATTTTTATTTTTACGCCTTCCCGGGCAAAATCAATCCCTAGCCTGGAGAACGTATCTTTTAGTTTTTTTTTTTTAATGAAATCATAATAAGTTACAAACTAGTATAATAAGTTAAAAATGCTACACAACACAAACCCCGCAAGTACGACTGATCGATTTTTGTAGATTTTGTTGAAAATGAGTTTTGCAAATAGGTACATTATTAGAACTAACCGTCACTATTCTTAACTATGACATACACACACACTCACATCCAGACTTCCCATACATTATACCTATCTTACCGTGAGTTTAACTCACATCTAAGGATAATAATTTCTAATATAAACCTACAACATTTTTAATGTTGTGTCTAGTCTAGTATTTTAATATTTTCAAAGCCTTAATAGACTATTACGGCTGTCTACTATTAATAATAGATCCTAGATCCCTATGAGCTACGCGCGGCATAAGACCGCACTCACTTTGCTATCGTTTAGGTACGAAATTCGCTGCGAGCGCGTACGAAAAGGCACGAGAAATCCCGATCGTTCAAGTGCCATGGGATGCTCAAGCTGGAAACAAATTATCGGACGCGTCCGCCGCGGCTGAGAGTCGCGGCTTATTTGTATCTGGATAGTACATTTAGCACTACACTATGCAAACTATTGGTCTTTAGTCGCGGACGTGCCCATGAGCGTTCGGACATCCGTTGGTCGCGACTGTCAGTCGCGGCTTACGGACGCGTCCGATAATTTGTTCCCAGCTTCACACTGGATACGAGATAGTCGAACGTCCAGTGTGAGCACTACCATAGTCTTTGACAGTTCGGGATTGTTCGTGTATTTTCATACACGTTCGTACGACCGAAGTTCGTACGGAATCGTACGCAAATTGAGCGCGGCCCAAGAACTAAGCAAAAATATCTACAATACGACAATCTAAATAAGTTTTATTCACAAAGGTACTGAGTGGCGCACACGCGCACGGGTAATGCGACAATTCGAATATATTCTACAACAAAACGTCCATTCAATAGTTTGGTAAGGAATATTATTCACCCACGTGTCCCGCCTGATGATAAGTGGTCCATGCAGCCTACGGAAATATGTAATACGAACAATACGGGAAACATCGCAGGTGCGATGCCCTCCCAGAGACACGGCTGAAATGTCTCAAGTGCCAGTAATCACACCGGTACCCTTCAACCAGACGAGTTCCTTCACTATGAAGTCTACTACTATAGATTGTGCAATCCACGAAGACGCGCCCCTCTCCGCTCCGCTCCGTACTAAAGTACAGCTTACAGTACAGTAATCGCGGAGTGGGGCGCGTCTTCGTGGATTGCACTATCTATATATTACGATCCGGAGCTTTATACAGGGTCAAATTAAATTAGCTAGCTAAACTCCGCAGACGTGATGAGTATCGATAACATTACAAAAGTTTATGGAAACTCCTTGGTGATATTAACTTCTTGGATTTGCATTGTATCGTAATAGAAAAATAATTGTTTTACAATGCATTCGCTCGAAAAGAGCGTTTTCCAAGCAGTCAATTCGTGCGGAAAGTGTCACTTTTTTTTTTAAATTTTGAGGCAGTCGTCAGCCCGTCTCAGAGATTTTATTATTTGAGAAAAGTTTTACAAATCAGATGATGATGATAACGATGGCGATGATCATGACGATGATCAAAATAAAAAAGTCGAAGTAAAAGTCAGTCAAAGTCAGTCAAAGTCAAATTCAAAGTCGTAGTCAAAGTCGAAGTCGAAGTCAAAGTCGAAGTCGAAGTCGCTGTCGTAGTCAAAGTAAAAATCAAAGTCAAAAGTCAAAGTCATGAATGTTGTTTTTATCATTTATATACGTCGTCATATGTTAGATGTAACACATCATAGGCGACTACCGTTTTTCTCACTCGTTTTTTTTTTTCCTCGCGCAATGCGTAGTAAAACGTTGTATGATACACGTGCGTAAGATGATTTCCAACTTGTGTCGACTTATACACTCGCTCGCTTCGCTCGTTCGTGAATATAAATGCCACTCGTCGAAAATCACCTACCTTCCGCACTTGTAGCATAAATAACTATTTTCTATTACGATACAATGCAAATCCAAGAAGTTAATATCACCAAGGAGTTTCCATCTATTTTTGCAATGGAACGTTAGCGGGGCACAGCAGCACCGCTCTAGCGCATGCGCGGTGATGTGCTGGGTGCAGGCGCCATTCATACGTGAAGTTGTACGAAATTTCGTGGGTTTTTGTAAATCTTGATCTTTAACTTTGATCTTTTATTTAGCCTACTAAATAAAAGATCAAAGTTCAATCCCAATATAAGAGAGTAGATAAAGTAGTGTATGAAACTGCACATAACTAGGTATTAAAATACTCGTGTGATACTCAATTCACCATCGTATTTTAATACCCCTCTTTGTGCAACAGTTTCATAAACTACTATTGTAAAACTGAAATATATTTTTATTATTCCTTTTATTGTTATTTTTTGGTTGTTTTTTTATGTTTTTTTGTTTATTATTATTATTACTATATTTATGGGAAAACTGCTTTAACATGTGATCCGTTGAGAATTTAAGATGGGTTAGTCTGGAGTCAGATTTTTCATAAAAACGAATGGTTTGTTTGGTGCTTTTATTGGGATAATTGTAGTGTAGATTGTAATGAATCAATTTTAATAAACCCCGTGTCATCAATATAGGAAAATTATGTATTTCATTAGCTTAGTTACAGTTCCATAAATTCTGTAGCTAGTAGGTAGGTACACAATTTATAACCTACCTAAAAAAAACACAGTAGGTACCTACCAAGTGTTTTTTTTTAATTTTTTTAAATGTATTATTTGTTTACTTTATATAGTTGACGCGGTTCCGAAGAACAATCTTCCTCTAATAATTTCAGATTTGTCCATACTGACCTACATCAACGGATCACCAAATAAAGTTGAAATAATCGACTAATTTACTGAAGCCAACATCTAAGTTGAATATAAGCTAAATTAAACACACTACTGCACATAAAGGAATACCATTGTGATGTTCAAAGTTAGTATTCCTTGAGTGCCTACTTTTCTTACAGCATCACATTTCAGCTTGTAATTCCTGTATTCAGACTTAATTTATACTTATTTACAACTTAGGATTACATTTCCCTAAATGATTAAATACAAGAATATATGTATATAAATATGGTCAGTTCTAAAAGTATCTGATGAAAATGTAAACTATTGGATCAGAAAACGGACCTGTGGATGCCAATGTGTAGTGTCACTCATAAATTGAGTGCTTTGATTTGATTATTTGAATACTTTACCCAAAATTCTCATTTTGAATTACCCTATTGATGTTTTTCATTAGAAAATTGAGGTTGAATTTATAACCTCAATTTTCGTCGATAATTTTTCAATTAAGTACAATATAATTTTTGGAAAAAGTGGTGAGAAATAAAGTTGAAACCTTATAAATATACTCGTAGATGAATGTGTTGCTAATTCCTTTAAGTGAGTGATTGGGTTAAAATTTTACTTGGAAAGGGTTTATTTACTCTTTCATCCGATACTTTTGGAACAGACTATGCCATGCACTGAACAAAGTTCACTTAAGATTACATTTACCTAAATAATGAAATACCTACATGAATACGTATACATTAAAGGGCGCCAGGCAAACATGATTTGATCATTATACTTTAAAAGAAATCGTTGTTTTAATCATGAATCTAAATAATATTTAAACTTTAAAGCTCCGTCCCTTTCTATTTAAAAAAAAACATTGCAAGTTATAATTTAGGCTAAACTCTATAAAAAAATATCGTTTTAAACATTCACTTACAGATAAGAGTAAAAGGAGAGCGATATTTCTTTGAAACAGGAGCAGTGACATATAAGGTAGGAGCATCACATCAAGCTATACATTCCCAGCTTATGCTGATGTCATATTGTATAGGATTTCCGAACAATGCGAGGTCAGCTTATACTGGACATGTATAGACAACAGAGTTTATGAAATCCATCACCAAGCTATGAATTATTGAACGGAAACAAATTGCAAGGACTTTATTTCTTTCTACTACTTACGGCCGGTTTCTGGAATTTGCTAACTAATTATCAAACGAGCATAAACTGCTGTGATTGGTTGAAAGAATTACTTGACTAGCGTTTAATTTTGTTACACTTTTACTTTTTGTATGAAAAAGCCCGATACCCGTTGTACACGGCATGGTTTATTTACGGTACGGCGCGGTAGCCGCAACGTAGAATAATCTCGTGAGCTTGTATGCGTACGGCGACGGCTCAGTGCCGCCCTGACAACGAGCTTCCATAGTGATCCATCCATCCAACACTGACGACCGTGCTACACACGGCGAATCAACCGCAGTTTTTCGCGGCCAGAACGCGCTACAACGGGCCTAACACGCAAAAGGCTATGCGCATCGGCGATCGTCAACCGTATCTTCGGAAATACTAATGCTGGCCACACACGCTACGATATACTTGCGCAAAATTGGACTTGCACAAGTATACAATAACGTGTGTGGGATGAACTAGCAGAAGTACCTATCCGAGCCATTCGGAGTCACGCAAACTTGTGCAAGTCTAAACTTGCGCAAGAATGAACGTGTACCTACTTATGGCTACCATAAGGCAAAATTGTGGTTTCAAATATTAAATTAATTGTTGACCTTCGATAGCTCTTTAAGGCTCGTGCAGACTAGCGCGACCCGGTAATTGTTCTACCGTGAAGTTTCCTTAGAAATTGTTTTGTTTTTTATAAAGGATTGTTTATAAAGGTCATGCACTAAAAAAAAATCTCTTTGACTTGAAGAATATTATTATTAGGTATTATGTAGGTACTTTGTGATTCTCAGCTTTGTGATGGGTCATTTAACTCAGAGGACGCTGCTGCCCATCCTCATTTGAAGCCCTTAGTCGCCTTTTACGACACCCACGGGAAGAAATGGGGTGGTGCTATTCTTTACGTCCGGCACCACACGGAACTAATCGTATTAATACATTTATTAGCAATTTAAAGAGAGCCAGCAACATTTTAAGGTTAGCGCTCAAGAAGACCTAGATTTTACTGTCTTATTGCATTTTATTGTTATCAAGCAATCTATTCTTAATGTTATAATTATAATCTAACTAGCTGACCCCACAGACTTTGTGACATTCATACAAAATTCCCTTAGAAAATGATCTTTCAGTTTCCCCGAATATTCCAATAATAGTAACATTTAAAAAAAACTTTTTTTACGAACTTGATTTGGACTATTACGAGACAACGCGTAGCATAAACCGCTGAATCTAGTTATACTGATTAGTCTATGCTTTATGTTTTTATATAATGTATATGTAATATCTGTAATTTATACGGTGTGCATAATAAAGAGTATTCTATTCTATTTTAGAAGCATCAACATTTTGCGCAAGAGTTCCTTAACAAAAGTGAGCACTAAGGAGAATTTTTGAAAATACTATAAACTTTTACCAATACAAACTTTTATCCAATATTGTATGGGGCACTTGGCTTATTTTATTATAAATACCTCCGAGGCCAACGACGTGGAGATTCTTCTGCATTCTTGAGGAGCTTGGATTGAAAATTGAGCCGGTTGATGAACGGTGATTGTAGTTTCATGGGTCTAATGAAGTAAACCTAAAATCACGTCAAGTTTTATGTTTTATCCAACTTAAAAAAAATAAGGTTCTGTATTCGGTACATAATATGTTTAGTGTATATAATGTATATACACTAAACATATGGTCAGTGATTTCCTAAAAAAGTATTGAACATAAACTAAGATGTTTTTCCCAATCTAAAAGTAAAATTATATCACAACTCTGTATCCACTTAAAGTTGTAGGGCAATACGTACCTCGTCGGTAGGGAGCTGGTATCGGGGTTGGCAGCGTTCACCATATAAACGGGCATCTGTCGCCAACATCTGACTGTCGAATATTCATGTAATTTTCAGGAATGTTTCGAAATGCAAAACAGTCACAATTTTTTGTTACTCCGCGAACGCGCGTGCATTGAGCTGTCAAGGCTAAGTTATAGCCGCTGTGACAAGTTCAGAAAATAGTGTTGTGATAATTAGATGTCGCATCGTCGGATTCATGAGTAGAGTGTGGGATCTGAAAATATTTCAAGATTTATTTTGTGACTGATTTAAAAAAAGTATTAGTAGTATTCCGTTCTGTTCTCTTTGTTAAGTTCTGGTGCTGTTTGTATAAATGTAGTTATTTTTAATATCACTAGTTTGCAGTGCCGTAATTAGCCTTTTATGCGCCCGGTGCGAGCTGCCGGTTCTGACAATAAAATGGATTGTCTATAAAAATAAATCTATCATCCAAAACCTAAGTTTATGTAAACTTAATTTTAAGTACTTGGTAAAGTTTTGAATAAGGAAGTTGATTACACTACGATCCTTGATTACATTGTCATACGTCAGGAGCCGTGCTATGGCGCGTTCAATCGCTAAAATCGCTAGGCCCGATAATCTTTCTTGGCCCATCGTCGAGCGTAGGTACGTCTTAATCAATTTGAGCTTACTGAACGATCTTTTGCAGGAACCTACAGTCACTGGCATTGTTAAAAACATCTGTATAGCGACTACTACCTACATTGGGAAAAATTTCGTTTAAATCTAGTTTAAGAAGACCTAGACTTGACTGACGTTCACATTTATCAAATAATGTAGTAGCTTCAACTTGACTCTTGAAGTTTCTAATTCGGCCCAAAATTCAGTAGCATTTATATCTGCAGAATATTTGATACTCAAATCAGCAGCATGTTTTTTTAGTTCTTCAACTGGATACTTGGTAATGTGTTCTATTTCTATTGTCAAAAAATAAAAAAACTGGTGAATGTTGTGTAATATTTTTTTCGAATCGCCAGTGAATGCAGCAATAATTTTATCAATTGCTTCATTTATATACATTTTAAAGTTTTGTTGTGGGGTAAGATCGTAGCCGGCGTCTGAACCGATTTAAATCTTTGGTCTGAACTTTCTCTCAAGTCGTGTCTCTTTACTCGCTTTTTACGCTTTTCAGGAAAATCGTCTTCGATATCACGTTCTTCACAAATTTATATAAAAATAAAATAAATAAAAGGTATTGTTAGTGGCCCTGGTCTGGTCATTTCTGCGCCCCTCCAGGGTCTGCGCCCTGTGCCTGGGCACCGCTGGCACCGCCCTAGTTACGGCACTGCTAATTTGTATCCCCAATCGTATGGGAGAAGGGTACGGTTGTATTTGTACATCATCGGTAGAGAGCTGATATTATGTTCTGTATTTAGACACAGCTGGCTGTCATTCCACAAAATTCATAAGTTTTTTTATACATGTATGAATAGTAGGTACCCACCTTTATTATTTACATGATGCATTATTTTCTCTATGTATGTTTGTATTTGTTTGTTTGTATGTTTTGTTTATGTTTAACATCTTGTGAAACTTTTGTTTAAAAACCAACTTATTTTAAGATTGGCTGACGATTTCTTACGAGAGCTTTAACACCGCAAATTGAGCTAAGTTATATCTGCTGTAACCAGTGTTGTGGAAGTAAGAGGCTGCGTAATCGGTATCATGGGTATATTGTGGGTACCTGAAAACATATAAAGTTTTATTTTGTATCCGACTTAAAAAAATATTGTTTTGATGATCCGTGATTTTCACAAAAACGACTGAACCTAGTTTGATGTTTCATCGCTATTTTTCACAACTCTGTATCTCCGGTAAACGTACCTCATCAGTATTATCTCTTTTGTTATTATAATATAATATTGTTCTGTGTTTAGGCAGCCAGCACTTACCATAGGGTGTCAACATCTTTGGTGGCAAATCATGTTGTCTTCGCTACATGATACATTATTTACTTTACTTTAACATCTTCTGGAAGTTCTTTAACCAACACCACCTCTTCATTAACTGCTTTCTCATCATATTTATGGGATATCTTTACAAGACTTGCATTCCACGTTCTTAGTTCATCTCAATCCCAAGGTATTTTTTACTTTGCATTTTTATCAGGTCAGGTAAAATATACCCGCATCTGCACCGGCCATAGTGCAAAATCCCTTGACTTGACCATCGCATGACACTTCAGTTTGGGTTATATATTGGCCTGCTTCCCACCGTATACTCAGTACGTGGTAGTTGCGATGCTTGAGGAGCCAAGTGAAATTGAGCATAGTTGTTATAGCCGCTATGTCCTGTGTGAGCCATCGATGTTGCTGATGGCCACTGCTGTTGCGGTACAACGTCATAAATAGTCGTTGGTGCCAAAGGTTGCGTGAGCGGAATCGTGTGACCAATTGAATTGATACCACCACCACGTGACCAGGTGGCCATCGTGTGGCCATTATTGTAGCCAGTGATAGTCTGTCCAACCCCTTCGTATGTGTTTTGATTATGGGCGTCGTAATTGTGTTGTTGGTGATGGTATTGGTTATATTGGATGTTTTCTTGGTTAGCGTTGCCCTGGCAAGCTTGGCGGTACCTTTCCCGTTGCTGTTGGCACCTTTTTTCCTTTTGAAAAGGGTTGTTTTCATGGGAGTGTTTATGGCGGTATCTGAAAACATATTACAAGATTGTATTTTATTCAAATTGAAACTCCCGAGTTTTTATGCCGGAAGTTTGCGCTATGGTTGCATATAATCTGAATCATAGTAAACCTATACCTTGGGGTCCCTGAAAATATATTTTTAAGTTTTGCTTTGTATCCGGCTTTAAAAAAAACCGGCCAGTGCATGTCGGACCACGCACAATGAAGGGTTCCGTAGTTGGGATGAATTGATGCCAATAACAAACTTAACATAGTAGTTGAAAAACATGTTCTCCGATATATTCCATCTGGAAATGTAAGTTTATACGTACAATATTGAGAGATTTACCATGTTATTTTAAGACCATATACTTTTTATAAGTTTTCCTGTAATCTATGAGTTAAGAACCATTCCGTGTATTTTTTTCAAAATTTTTGTTTCAGTACCTAGTTTCGGAGATAATGGGGGGAATTGTAAATTTTCATAAATTTTCTTAAATATCTCTCTAATTTCATTGTTCAATCAATTATTTGTTCTAAAATTATTTTCAATAAAAATTGAGATCCTCACAACAAGTCATTCCGTTTGAATGTCGCACGGTACAGTTTGCAAAAGTTTTTTTTTTTAATTTCGCGAATTTGCCCTCGAAAACTGACCCCCATATTCAAAATTATATATATATACTTTACACGTTCGTGTTTGGGTCACAGAAATTAATATAATATGCGTGCCAGATTTCAAATAAATTGGTTCAGTAGATTCGGAGCAAATTGGCTGTGACAGACGGACAGACAGACAGCCAGCCAGACACACGAGTGATCCTATAAGGGTTCCGTTTTTCATTCGGACGTACGGAACCCTAAAAATAGTCTGAATTCGACTCACCCGGTATAACATATTGGTATGTTTGCATAGTTCGTGATGTTCTCAAAAACGACGGAACCTATTTTGATATACGTGATACGTTCTTTCAGGAAGGTTAAGCTAATAATAAATTGGGTATTTTTTTATTGTTTGTTCACTTTCTGCCTCGTCGTGAATTTATTTAAAATGATTATTAAATCCAGATCATTAAAATGGCAGTTACTACGCCACTTTTATGACATTCCTACACATCCTAAAAATATATATCACATCTCGTATACGTACCTCATGGGCAGCGAAGTTACGTTTTTCTTTGCGCAGGCATTCACTACACAGCGGCCAGGAACATCAATGGTGCCACCTTGTTGAACAACTGGCAGAGGATTCGAAGTTTCTGCAGTACTTTTGGGTAAATCGTTCAAAAGTATTTCTTTATTTCGAGTGCTCGCCTCTATTAGCATGTTCAACTTTTCTCGGCTAATACATGATGCAGCTTCTCGTTTAATTTCTTTGACAAATACAACTTCTTCATCAACAGTTTCTTTTTGACAATGCCTAAAGAAATATTTTAGCTGTTCGAGTGTTTTAATGCCGTTGGCGCTTAAAAAATCAAGCATTTTCTTTTCCTCGGCCATGTCGGTGTCGCAGCTCTTACTGGCGATGGCGTAGTGTTTCTGACTTTACGGGTGAGTTGGTGCACAATAGTATGAGCACGTAGTGCACGTTGGTGCATAATAGTATGAGTACACAGCAATACAGATGCAGCAAATACTTTTTATACTACTATTTTAGAACTTATTTCTACGTTTTCTGGTATTATATTTAATAGGTACGTTTTCTTTTTAAATTTAGAATTAGAAATTTCTGTAAATTAAGTTTGATTTTATTATGTGGCAAACTCGGACTCGGCAAATTTGTGTGTTTTTGACACAATTTGCATGACACATTTCGCAAGTGAAGTGAACCCAGAAGACCCAGAAGGCTAATTCTCGTTCTTAAAAAACATTCAA
Organism: Agrochola macilenta; assembly: GCA_916701695.1. Lineage (NCBI taxonomy): Eukaryota > Metazoa > Arthropoda > Insecta > Lepidoptera > Noctuidae > Agrochola > Agrochola macilenta. The sequence goes on from OU753562.1 coordinate 17,924,629, forward strand.
ATTCAAGTCGCAATCTCATCTCAGCGACTTGTCAATGTCAAATACTTGTCAAAAGTGTAGGTAAATGTCAAATATACAGGTGGATTTTTGAGACAGGGCAGTTAGGGTAGGTACCAAATAAGACATCTATGTAGGTTGTAGCGACAGGAAAACGGTCTTAGGAGACTGTCGTTATCTTTTTGAGACACTTTGATCTCCATTTACAGATTAAAAAATGAACACTTATCAAGAAAATGGGTAATTTTCAAAAAAACTTTTTTGATGCCCATCGATCCTATTTCTCATAAGGAAAATAAAACTATCAGACCAACTGAGGTGTGAGTAGGTACTAGAAAAGTCAGTAATCCCAAAAACTTTTCTCATAGGTACCTACATTTCGAAGGAAATGAGGCTCCACCTAACCTTTTTGTGGTGGATAGACTGACCGCTATAAAAGTCAGAAATCACAAAAAAAGTTTTTCATGCAAGTGGAAACGCTCAAAATTATTTACATACTTACCTAGTACATACTGCATATTTGACAAATGCGACTGATAACAGTAACACTATGTCTCAAGCAAGACTGCTTGACGGCAAAAGTATGTAGTTATGATGGCAGTACTTCCCCGGACGAGGTATTTTTCAACGCGCTATACTAACTACCTATCTAGTTTAAAATTGGCCTTGTTTTTTTTTAGGTTTCGTGCGGGAATCGAACCCGTAGCGTAGGACACGTTCGCTCAACCACTGCGCTAGCGCCAGTTATTCTAGCCATGTTGACCAAAAATGTTTCAGTAGTCCAACTTACATTATTTTTTAGTACTTATGTCTTTACTGTCCTGCGAATTTTTATCCAACCTTTGAGTTACCAAATATGATCCATTAAATTTCGCTTAATTCTACCATTTAGCTGTTTTTCTTTAACTTGTTCACAAATGACACAACACAAGGGATATCCAGACTGCGGCCTTTTCACAGATTTTTTAAGATTTTCGTATTTTATTTTTCAAATTATGACATTATTAAAATCTCGTTCGATTCTACAGTTATTTTTTTTTAATGTCGTGTTGCTACAAAAAAGGAGTTTATTTTTATTTTTTTATAATTCAGAATCGTGTGATCATGATCACTAACATAAATAAAATACCACACAAAAATATAGACTTTTAAACTTACTAAATAAAATAACGCGAAGTACTAAAGCAAATTGAGATACGGTAAAGATAGAATTAAGTTTCGCGAGTCCGGACTTCCGGAGCAATTCAGTGTCACGAGGTGCTAACGTATTGGGAGTCGCGGTCCGTTGCAGACTGCTGGAGCTGGAGACCTGGGAGTCCTTTATACAGCCCAGAACATGACAGGGGATGGTAGCCACTGCCCCCTAACTTTCTCGACCAATAAGCGAGCCCTGCGCGCGTTGCGTCCAACTACCAACCCTTTGTCTCCGATACATTTTTTTTACTACACTAAACATTATATACCTAAAGTTGACGCATATAAGGTTTTGAATACTGCCAACAATGCTTGTTAATTAAATATACTAGTTGTTTTTACTGCAGAGTGGCGTCCCTTTCTCAGTATATACCTTAGGTATTTATGTAAGTAGATCGACGCATAATAAATGCTTGGCTATTTACACCATCATTATAGTTACCTAACACTAACATGTACAAGCAATTCGAATACAAGCCGTGCGTCCATGGTTTCCAGCAACATTTGTACCTAGCTCAACATTATTTGAGCGAAAGGGAAAAATAAAACTAAGTGCATACAATTTTCTTTACCAAATGTCAAAAGTAGTGGTTGTGAGATAGTATTGAATCAAGAGAAACTAGAATTCGTCGATAAAACTGTTTTCCTAGGGATCACGCTCGACTCAAGGTTACAATGGGATGCTTGCAGGACGGCTAAGTTCAGCAGCATATGCTGTCAGAAAAATCCGTCAATTTACTGATGTAGATATCGCGAGGCTCGTCTATTTTAGTTACTTTCATAGTATCATGTCTTACGGTATTCTACTGTGGGAATGGGCTGCAGATATCGAGTCTATTTTTATTCTGCAGAAAAGAGCGATCGGAGCCATTATTATCTCCGCACGCGTGATAAGGGAACTGTTTAAGGATATTAACATCATGACGGTACCATAGTACAAGAATTAGGAACCTATTAGTTCAACCAGGTTTCAGATTGGCTACGTGGACTTATCTATCATGGGGTAGGTACTGTTTAGAATGTTACAATAAAATTCCTCCCCACATACTTCAACTGAATGAGACGAAATTCAAGTCTTGTATAAAAAACGCACACTATGCAGGCAGGCCTAATATAAGTTGGGGGATTACATCGCTGATAAAAATGCTTGGCTCAATGCTGGTCCTGCTCCACAACCACAACTAATTGATTGCTGCTGAAGATTTTAAGACCATCTTTGCATTGTATAAAATCAATCTCCTTTGTATTATATAATTGCAGAGCACAGGTGTGAGTACTATGTACTAAAGAGCTACCATTTACCGGGTAATACGTCTTTTATTGACTTGAATGTACCCTGGCGGCTGTGAGTATGTCATGCTCACTCAGATGTCTCGCTGATGGTGGCGTGTGTGTTGGATCATTTAGCTCCCTTCAAAACGGTTGAGCTGAATGGTGCTGATCCATGCGTCATGTTCGTGAACGGGCGCCGTCAGTTGGGACTGGTCAACTCTTAGCTGCCATGGCTGATTAAAATTTTTGAATTGGTCTTTGTTTTATCTTTTTATTACGGACGGTTCTAACGTGCACGTCTTTCTACATTGTTCTCACATGTATAATTTCAACATGAATGATGTAACCAATATTTTGTAACAATTTATTTTATTTAAAAGAGTATCCGTGGAGTTTCTTGCCCGTTCTTCTCCATAGGTACCTACTACGCTTTGGAATGGGCAACAGCTTCATATTTCTGACTGACCGATGCCTTGACAATTCAAAAGAGCCTGTAAATGGTTTAATTGAAATAAATGCTTTGAGTTTGAGTTGGAGCGTTGTAAAGGCATATTACACATAAACAAAATTCAAACTGTCAAAAAAAAAACAAATTCAAAATGTCAAATTCAAGAACTGTTCCGCAGCTGTTCGTATCGCATTTACTTCAGGAAGGAGATCGTGAAGAACAATAAGTATGAAGACCAAGTTCACCTTGATAGTCAACAAGTTGGAATTACGCTATTATAACATTCATTTGAAATGTTTTGTTGTGCGGGTTCCGGCTGATTATCTGGAGATCTTTATGAAGGAGGTATTTTGCCGACGGGTGTCGTGTATCGGCGTTTTCACACGCGGCTACGTGACGGGTTCCCTACTTGAAATTGAATGACGTAAGACCGAATATACTTGCTCGAAAACGTTAACTCGATAGTACTTGAAATCGATAAATTATGAGCGCGACAGTTCACTATCTCGAGGCATCTCGAAAAATCTTGAATAACTATAAGCTAGAATCATCGGCAGCGCAAAATTCTCGAACGACCATCTAATCGATTTACAGAATAGTTTTCAGGATTTTCTGTGCTTCTTCTCTGTGAGAGGGAGTGGACCGTAATCCAGCACGCGGGCCCAGTGCGGGTTGGCAGATGTCACATGTCTTCGAATTTTTGGTTCTAGGACATGCCGGTTTCCTCACGATGTTTTCTTTCACCTTTTTGAGAGCAGTGGTAATTAAATAATGTACACAAATTAATGCACTACAACTCGTCAGTCGCGACCGATACCACTGGGCCACCTCTGCTGCTGCTGCTGCTGCTAAATGTACCTATATCGAACGACTACTTTAGATTTAACACCGGGTGATATTAAAATACCTAATCGTTGGATGGATACATGTATTGATTCGGTGTTAGCCATAATTCCTCCTTTGTGGGCGGGTATTTAGGGCCCGGATAAATGAAGGATAATAAACACTAAGATAAGCCTCCAAACACACGCAAAAGGCGCTTAAAAAACAGCCAGTATCACTTTATTGCGACCAATAAACCCCTAGAGAATATTCAGTAGTGCAATCGTCCCAATAGGTACCTAAACTAACGTGGGCCCAGTAAAAGGTGGAATTGGACCCTGGTGCCAGTTACCTCTTTAAAAGTGCCTACCTATTATGTGCCGTGGCATTGAGCCGGCAAAGTAATAACGATAGCCACACAAACTTCTTCCAGTGTTTTATAATGATTGTTGTGAATGTTGATAATAGCTTGTTATATATTACGGCCCAACCAGACGCTCCGTTTAGTCTGTTGATCTGTATGTATTCGTGGATAGTTCGAACCCAGACAGGCGCTTTACTTTGTGTAAATTATTTTTTCATCATCACTGCTCTCTAAACGGTGAATGAAAACATCGAATTAATTCAACACCTAATTTAAAAAAAGTCCTAGCTGTGAAAAAATGCCAAACTTTTTTTCTAAATTCGGAATATGGCTAGTTACAGTTAGTACTATTATTTCTTCTATGGTATGGCCTCGCGTTAGTGCAGTCGCTGAAGTACTATAGAGCGGCAAGTATGACCGGTGGAATCCGTATGCAAGAAAACTCTTTTTGAGCATTGATCCTGAGGATCCTGGTACGCTTGAAGTCAGACAACACACAATATGAATGCACGCTCAGCCGGCAAATGCACCCGGATTTTGCGTCTTATGAAACTACATTTAATTAGTAAGTAACAACCTTTTACAATGTGTGCTGTAGTTGTAATGATAACATAATGTCGCCCATGGGCATGTGACCTTTCTGACCTTTGTGACATTTCTGAATATTCATGAAAAAATATCGACAATTAAATTGAAAAGGGGGTGTCTATCTTTAATATTTTTCATGTTACTACAGTTTTTTTTTTTTGAGTATACTTTTGCCATATCTCCGATGTTATTGGCTCGATTTTGATTCTGTTTATGATTCCGTACGAGTTATTTTATCGTGTTTTATTAAAATTTATCGACTATGAAAAAAACGGTGGTGAAGACATACTATTCAAAAACAAATCTCGCGCGCTCATTAGTCAAATCAAATAGCGCCACGGCTTCCTGTTACACACTTCCGTCGCTTTTCACGAAATCACTCCCACAATTATCTGTTTTTTTATTTATGTTTAAGTACCTATATTTAGATTGCAGGAAAGCGAGAGTAAAGATGATTTTTCATATCAGCCCTTCCACATAAAAAATGTGGAGGGCTGATATGAAAATAAGGAGTCAATGATAGCGTGCGTGATGGTTGACAGAGGAGAATGGAAAAAAGAAACGTGTTGAGCCCAGTGCTCTGAAACTCCAAACAAATTATTTTTGTATGGAATTTCCTCAATTTGGGACCTTCTATAACCAACATTCAGAAACACACATCAGATTGACATGATGACCAACATTACTTTACGAAGTGCTCACAAACATGTCTGCCATGCTCTGTGGTTGCGCCGACTCCAAGTAACATGGGACAAGGGTACAAAGATGAGCAGTTCTGTTGTCTGTCTGTTTAGTTGTTCCCAAGGCCAGAGCAGAGCATGCTAACAGACAAGGATACTCCAAAACGGTATAGCATATTATCATGATATAGTGTGACATGGATGTAGAGTGCTTCAACTGTGACCACGGGTGACCACTGAAAATCAGCGCTGTGCTGTGGGTCCCCATAGCACAGAATCATCCCGCCTTCTTGTCCCAGTCATAACGTGCCAGCAGCTGCCGACTATATTCTGTTTTGTGCTCGTTATTGTATTTACATATATTGTGTTTTATTTTCTTGTTCAAATGAGTTTATATATTTTTTTAATGCACGTGTTTCTGTGATAAATAAACTTCTTTTTTTTTTATTTCTTTTTAATTGCTACGGGGATGAGAGAATGACCGTCGCCTGTAGGTACACTTTGTACAGTATCGCTTCTCTGTTATCAAAGTGTAGTATCAGCTGTATATACCTTTCATCTTATACCAGTATTTTTGTAGGCTGATGGATGAGGAGGACGCAAAAGGCATGTTAGGAGGCTCTGTAAACCCGACCGGAGCGACCCACATATGCCCAGAAGCATTGCCAAGCTTTGTTATTCGCTAATGACTTAAAAATGTATAGGAATTTCACGGGGATTGTACGAGTATGTACCTACCTAATGCTGTTGGTGTACCATTTAGTTAGAGGTATAAGGAACAGGGTGTAAAGTTCACTCACCCTCTATAGAAAAGGGAGGATGCTCCGACTAGACGGGTGTCGTGTATGGCGGGCAACTGCCCAATGGTTGAAGTCGGGCGCTTGTATATATGTCGATCGCGCGAAAAACTCTAATTGCGCGATGCAGGATTTGTGTGACGTCAGGATGTTGTGTGACGTCAGGTCTTTGATGCGTAATTCGCATGTGGCGATGTAAAAGCCGCCCAAAACCAAATAAATAAAAAATCAATTTCAACAGTAGCGCATGCGACCTCTGCGCTCGAGACAGTCGTAGACTCTATACAGTTGGAAGGAAACGCAAAGAAAACAACATTTTATACAGTGACGTCATTTTATTGCACAATAATAATCTCAAAATACCTTCACCTCATTATAAAAACACTGTACCACCAACTGGCACCTTGAATTATTGGAAATGCACTTTGTGCCCTACCATTATTAAAATATATTACGTGGGACTTAAACATACAAAAAAGAAAAAAATAAAAAGTCTATAGGGAATTTTGAGTCCGCGTATCACTGGTCAGTTTCTCTCAGTCGTCAGTTTATTTATTTGCCAGTTTCGTTGATTAGTCAGTTTCAATGATTCGTCAGTTTTATCGATTATACAGTTTCGTTAACTCGACAGTTTCCACTGTTTGCCAGTTTTCGTCGATTCGTCAGTTTTATTAAATTCGTCAGTCAAAGTACAGTCGGTAGAAAACTGCACACACGTCTGCTAATTTGAATATACAGTATGCTAACTAACAGAGGGCGTTCCCGTTAACCTGCAATAGTTATATTCTAATAAAATTACCTTGCTGCAGGTACAATCAAAAAATATTTTGTAAAAGCCTTTTTATACTTATAATAAAAATGCTAGATATACGTATAATTATTGTATAATTATTTAAATGTGACAACCTCAGACCAAATAAAAACCAAGAACTGCGAACAATAAAGTGATGCATGCCAAAACTACACCTCTACTTTGTGCATACACGCTCACACGCACACATTTACAATCAAACTACACCTCACTAAGTGCACAGATCTTTACGATACCTGCCGCAAGTCACTGTTGAGCGCTCTGTCTTGGTTTTTTATTTGATCTGAGGTAACAAAACAATAATTATTTGTCGCCCCTGACACCGCCTTACAGCTTAGAAGCTAGTTTCGAGTTTTTCTTTAATATTTTATTTACTATGACGTGTCCCTCGTCGTAGTACGGGTTGAAGTGCTGCCGAACTTTCTTCATCCATACCTCAATGTTTTTGAAATTCTCGCTTGGGTCATAACCACTCATTCCTAGACGGAAAAAAAAAGATCGAATTAGTCATGTTCGCTAAATGTCACTGCTTGCGGTAGCGTCAGGGATCCACGATCAATAATATAATCTGAATCATTTTGAAGGATATTGCTAATCCATTGCTTCTTATGTTCGAAAAATGTGTCTGCTCAACAACGTAAATAACGCAATGAATGTTGTTGTACTGTCAAAATGAAACAGATTGTGATTGATCGTGTGTTTAAGGTGAGGATTATCTCCTTCCCTCAAATATAGCGAGGGGGTGGCTGATCTTTGCGTTATGCTCGTGAACGGGTGCTGCTTGTGGTGACTGGTTGTCTTGCTGACCATGGTTTTGTTATTGTTATTACTAATTAACTGTTTATCGATTTTACTGCGATGGTCCTAGTTTATCATTTTGGACTTCGAGTTACAGCTTTATGAACATAATCTAGTATTGCACATGTAAGCGGGCACGCCCTTTATGTCTGGAGGCTTTTATGTAGGTATTAAGTGCTGTTTACGTTTTTATTTCTGCTTGAGTAGTTCAAGTATTTTGTTGGTATACTGGCGTGTGCTAGCTAACATATGGCAAATTATTTAATTTAATCTTTTGTGTTTCGTAATGTTAAGTACGTTGCGTATCCACTATTGTAAAGAATCAAGTTCATTTAATATTTACAAGTCCAAAAGGGGCAGGTTGTGGTGCAGAATTTTTTTCTGCACGATTGGGATCAAGTCGGTTGTGCTTTTTTCATAGATCAAACCTGCCTCAGAAAATAAATAAACTAAACATATTATTATTTGAGAATAAATAAACTTTTTTTTATATTCCTTTTTTTATGTCGAGTAATAATAGCGAGTATTCGACTATTCGCCTAGAATGGCGATTCATTGGTATTCGACTATTCGCTATAACAACTATTAGTGCCATCTCTAGTTACTATTTTCATGAATGGCTGATTTTTATAGTACATATAAAAAAAATTGTGCCTGGCAAATGTATCGCGGATGAGTCGCAACAAAGTGTCGGTAAATACCCGTCTTCTGCCATTCATTAAAAGGACACTGATAAAGTAGGACCATTGAATAGAAATTGATTTATATTCCCACCTAAATTATAATTGGTTGACGCCCTGATGCCGTTACCTTATTGGTTACATTTTATTTGTAAAATTTCGGATTTTCCGAAGATAACCGAATTTTCCGATGATAACGGAACCTTTGGCCGGGGTTGTACTATAAAAAAATAATGACTTACGAGGCTGTTCCAATTCGCAGGCCGCCAACAAGTCAGCAACCGTGGGAGTGTTGCCAATAATAAAATCTGTGCCTCTGCCCAGCCATTTGGTGTCGAACTCTGTGAGTGCAGACTCCATGCGACTCTTATATCCTGCCAGAGTTTTTGCATCCGTTGGCTTGCCAAACATCACGGGATTTAAATACTGTAATAGAAGACAATGAGACATCTTACAGGAAATTTCAAGGCACACTCAAAGCAATTTTTCAACTGCTTCATGGGCATTACCTATTCTCAAATAGTTCAAGCCAATATCGTCGCCGTGCAGTGAAAACCTCGTGATCGCGATTAACGTAATTTTACAGGGGAAGATAAAAACTGTCTGAAAAATGGCCGCCATTGACTCTCCGAGGTTCATTATCTACACAACAAATAAATAAAAATAAAACATAAAAAAATCTTTACGAGGTTTTCACTGCACGGCGACGGCAACTCACGGTTATTGATGTCGGCAATCCGTTAAAGGTATGTAGGAGAGGTCATTTGCAACCAAATTAACCCTGATGCCAATATCAAAACGCCGTACTGTATAATGGGCTGGTCTCCACAACTCTACATATTTATTTTCTAATCTGCATATTTTGCGTGCAGGTCTGGATTTTTCATAATGTTCAATTAAGCAGAAGGCAGTGCTTGAAGTATCTATCTATATTTACTTTTGCCCGACATAGGAATTGAACCCACGACGATCCTCACGAGCTCAGCAGTCGCGCTTGAAGAGACCAACGGGGCAAGGATTTCTCAGTAACAGTCCGGATTTTGGAAGTTGGCGGTGTGATACCCCCGTGCCTCGAAAAGCACGTTAAGCCGTTGGTCCTGCACCTGCTCTCTCTCCGGTCGTGTCGGATTGCCGTCCCATCGGGCTATAAGGGATCTCGTGCGCTAGACGGCAACGACTACGGCCAGTCGTGGTACGTAGCCCGGTCTGCGGTTAGTTGGCCGGCTGGCCGTTGCGACCAAGTGCGCGAATCGTTTCGGCTTCTATAGTTTACCCATTATCTAAATACGTAACATATTTTCGTAAACGACTAATCTGTTTCATTTTGACAGTTTAACAACATTCATTGCGTTGTTTACGTTGTTGAGCAGATTTGTTTTGTGGTCGTGACCGTCTAATGCACGAGATCCCTAAAGGCCTATGCACACCACGTTTTTTAAACACGCCGCACAGTGGATCGTCCCCATACAAGAGGTCGGACATAGAATTAAAAATTGAAAAAGTATTTAATTCAAAAAAAATAAATATACAGTTGCATTACTCTATTATGGAACTACAAAAAATGTTACTACAATTTTTTTATTTGACCAGTACTTTATGAGCAATTCGATGAAAACTGTTATTTTTCTATGGAAATGGTCACAAAAATGTCTGTATCTCATGATTCCCTCCTTGTTTCGATTTGCGGTTTTCACTACTGTTATTTACCCATTTTATGCCACATTTTCTTCAAGGACACATGGTGCCCCCAGCGACCCCCTTCCGAGATATTTTGCTTTTAGTAACTATACTTTTTATTGTATAACTGATGAAATGGAGGTACATTAAGTATATTCATTACTGAGAATAAGTCATCCCTAAGTAGTTCCTTAAATAACAGGTGCATTTGCGATTACTTTAATGACTTATGAACGCTTCTGTTGCCATACAACAAAAGCGTTAATGAGTCCTTAAGTAAAGATTACCAGTACTTGCTTAATCTAATTAGTTATTGTAATTACTATGTTAACAGCCCTTAATCTCTGCATTGTGATTGGATAATGTCATCATTAGCTTATCAAATTCATTGCTAGTTGCCTACTTGCTGCCCTATATATTTGAGTGTGTTTAGCAAATGTAATTCAGTTGTAATTATAACTTCTATCAAGTGTTGTCATTATGGCTTTCCGTGGGTTTTCTACTTATCTAGATCTTTACGTTGCTCTTCGTAATCATAAAGATCTTCGTGACTATGACAATTTATTTAACACATTGAAGTCGAGTACTAACGTCCAGTTAAGTGAAAGTGATGTGACGGATCTCAAGAACTGGTGTTGACGATTTTGCTATAGGGTTTACACCAAATGGGTGCAATCAAGAAGGACAGTCGACAGGTTCATTAACAAGAACGGAGAGTGGTTAAATTCCGATATCGTTTGGCCAGATTGCTTTAAAGAAAATGTTGTTGACACTGAAGAAGCAAATGAAAATGAGGCAGAAGAGGTAGTCAGTCCATCAAAATCAGATGCATCAACTTCAACATATACATCTCCTCGCAAACGCTTTGAAGATTTATCGACTAGACACAAAAGAAGACGTGTTAATGAAAATGTTGTTAGTTGCAGTCGTCCGGATGAGCTTTTGCATACTGTTGAAAGTATACTTAAGTCTGCCGGAAAAAATTATATGGCCAGAATAATGAAAAATTTGCTGGAAAATCCTGAACACGTCTCAACAGTTTTAAATGTCCTGGAAACTAAGCAGAATCCTTCGCTTCGTGAAGTTCCTACTCACAAAGCACTTGCTCTTTACGTTTACTTGCAGTTATCCAAGTGGCGTTACATCACACTTCGGGACTTTAGTTTAAAAGAAGGTCATGCGAAATACCCAAGCTACTACTTGTTAGTTAAAGAAAAGCTTAAATGCTACCCGGCAAAAGAAGACATAACTGTGACTGAAACTTCCGCAAAGATACGGATCCAAGCCCTCCTTGATCTCACAGTTAGGAGGCTGATCGATTCACTTGAATCAAATTTTGATGCTGGTGAACCACTTGTGCTTCACAGTAAATGGGGTTTTGATGGAGCTTCAAGTCAAAGCATTTACCATCAAACGACAACAACAAGTGAACAAGACTTATCCAGTGTATTTATGGCAAGTCTTGTACCGCTTAAGTTAGTGACTTCTAGTGGAAGTATACTGTGGCAGAATGTTCGGCCATCGTCAACCACATATTGTCGCCCGATTTCATTTACATTTATGAAAGAAACGGAAGCGAATGTTAAGGCTGAAATGGAAATATTTGAGACCGAGATTCGTGAACTGAACCCGACTGATTGCGGCAATGCTACTGTTACTCACAATCTATGGCTAACCATGATTGATGGTAAGGTACATTCAATCATATCTGGTACATCGGCAGCAGTGTGTGATTTGTGCAAAGCTCGCCCAAGCGAAATGAATAACTTGGAAGAAGTGAGAGCTAATACAGATTTATACAAGCATGGATTTAGTTCATTGCATGCTTGGATTCGGTCTATGGAGTGTTTATTACACATTGCTTACAGAATGGACATAAAATCATGGCAAGCAAAAGGTGACGAAAAAAAAAAAAAAGTTAAAGATAAGAAAGAAGCCATTCAAGAAGCTTTCCGAAGAAGCACAGGCTTACTTCTAGACGTTGTTAAGCAGGGTAGTGGCAATACAAACACTGGAAATGCTGCAAGAAGGTTTTTTGCAAACCCTGAAACGACTGCGGAAATTACTAAATTAGACGTTAATTTAATTAGAAGACTCGCCGTTATTTTGCAATGCATTTCCTCAGGCGAAAAAATTCAAGTCCAAAAATTTTAATTATATTGTGATGAAACAGCAAATTTATTCGTGGAATTATATCCATGGTATAACATGCCAGCAAGTTTACACAAATTGCTGATTCATGGATCACAGATAGTGGACCACTTATCAGTAGTACCTATAGGTTTTTTGTCTGAAGAAGCATCTGAAGCAAGAAACAAGGATTTTCGTAAATTTAGAGAATATCATACACGAAAGCATAGTAGCATCGCCACTAATGAAGACATTCTTCATAATCTGCTATTATCTTCCGATCCTCTTCTCACCAGCTTACGACCGAAGATGACAAATAAAGCCAAAAAGTCTTCATTTAGTGAACTAGACGATTTACTCATAGTTGATCAGAGTGAATTGGAGTTCATTGACGTTTCAACTGATACACTTGCTGCATGTAGTGACGTTGAAGAAGATGATGACGATAATAATGATGATGATGTCGTTATTGATGAAGATGAAGAAAATATAGTTTAAGTCTTATAGTACCTAATATTATTATTAACAAGCAGTTTCTTTGTTAATTTCTTGTTTTTGTGTATTTTTTTTTTATTCTGTTCTTTTTTTGTTTTGTGTTATGCCACCCATCGGCCAATAAATGTTTTTTTTTTCTTTCTTTTCTATTGTTGTTAGTAACTAAATGGTCGTGTTAATTAATTAATTTCCTATTATAATTTAGTTCTTAGTAGTTGGTTAATTTTTTTTTTAGGGTACATAGTTGTTTTATTTTTAAATTATTTTTACAGTGTTATATTATTTAAATAAAAAATATTTTTATACCTACATATTTTCTTATTGATCATAAAACTCTATTTCTTTTCGATGTGTTATTGTAAATTCGACTCAGTCATTACTAAGCTAATGATGACATTATCCAATCACAATGCAGAGATTAAGGGCTGTTAACATAGTAATTACAATAACTAATTAGATTAAGCAAGTACTGGTAATCTTTACTTAAGGACTCATTAACGCTTTTGTTGTATGGCAACAGAAGCGTTCATAAGTCATTAAAGTAATCGCAAATGCACCTGTTATTTAAGGAACTACTTAGGGATGACTTATTCTCAGTAATGAATATACTTAATGTACCTCCATTTCATCAGTTATACAATAAAAAGTATAGTTACTAAAAGCAAAATATCTCGGAAGGGGGTCGCTGGGGGCACCATGTGTCCTTGAAGAAAATGTGGCATAAAATGGGTAAATAACAGTAGTGAAAACCGCAAATCGAAACAAGGAGGGAATCATGAGATACAGACATTTTTGTGACCATTTCCATAGAAAAATAACAGTTTTCATCGAATTGCTCATAAAGTACTGGTCAAATAAAAAAATTGTAGTAACATTTTTTGTAGTTCCATAATAGAGTAATGCAACTGTATATTTCATTTTTTTAAATTAAATACTTTTTCAATTTTTAATTCTATGTCCGACCTCTTGTATGGGGACGATCCACTGTGCGCCGTCGACACGTGTTTGTAGCGATACAGACGCGATACGCACGCAAGTCAGGACCTTTGCACACCTGTCTGTAGGATAAAAGCGCCCCGTCGACGCGCGTTTCTAAAACGCGCGTCGACGGCGCGTTTAAAAAACGTGGTGTGCACAGGCTCTCAGAGTAACCGCACGTTCGCACGGATGTAAACGTGTCGTCCACTGGATTTTCAACACGCTCTGCTTAGCGCCGAGAGTTGTAAATCCAACAGTATGTTTTTTCAACGCGCTGGGACGAGAGTGCGTCCCAACGCGTTGGATTCTCAATGCTCGGCTCAACACCGAGAGTTGAAAATCCCGTGCGCGTTAAAATCCCGCCGCAATATTTTTACGTCCGTGCGAACGAACGCTAAGGGCAGAGAGAGTGTCTGCACACACACTTGTGCACTATAATAACTCCGTCGATGGCTAGCCTCCGCTGAGATTTGCCGCCATGGCCAAAATTACACTTTAAACTAGCTTCATATTTCTGACTGACCGATTCCTTGACAATTCAAAAGGGCCTGTAAATGGTTTAATTGAAATAAATGCTTTGAGTTTGAGTTTGAATTCGGTCTGAAGGTCTATTTTTATAATGACTTACTTTAACCCTGAAGTACATAGCACAGTGCAACCTCAGTCCAGCATGCTGCCATTCTAGAAACTCTTCAACTCGAGCTTGCGCTTTAGACTCTTTGGGGTACAAACTCTCCGGTATAATGTTCTCTCTGGATAGGTACTTGAGAATGGCTACACTGGAAAAACAACACGATTTTTTTATTTATAGATAATTTACTCTGTACACCAATACTAATCACTACATATCCATAACCTTATATCCTTACTGATTATAAAACAAGGTCCCCTTGCCACGTCTGTCTGTCTGAACTAGTTAAACTCAAAAACTACAAAAAGGACTTTCATACGATTTTCAGCAGTGGACGGAGTGATTCATGACCACGATAGTTATAGGATATTTAACATCACGCTACGACCCTAAGAAGCAGAGTAAAAATGTTTATATTATATCAGGCACTTATTCCTGTCAATTTTATGATTTTTTAAGTACAGACAACCGCATGTCACTAGCAAAAGTTGAACAACTAAAACTGCGCTTACTGCTGTAAAATAAAGTTTCTATCAAAATCACTTTGTTCCAATCCATATATGTTGACTTCTTAATAAACTTAAAAATAGAACATCTTATGGACTTTAACATACCTTTCAGTTAAAATGAATCCATTATGGTCTATCACAGGAACCTTCTGCAATCGATTAATTGCAGTATACTCCTCAGAATAGTGTTCAGCTGAAAAATATAATTACATTTAGCTGGCAATTTTTTTTATATTTTTTTGGCTCTAATGCGAGGAAGCCTGTAGCAGTAGGTGTAACAAGGCTACCAATTATGATGATTTTTATTTATGGTCTGAGACCACCAGCAGTGTCACCAACCAAATATATATATTGTCACCAAAATGCTTTGGTAGATACTCAGTGCAACGACCGTCAGTGGTCCTGATAATTATACTTACCTAAGTGCTCTATGATGGTGACCGTGAGATAAACTTTTTTCATAGAAGAGATATACAGTAATAGACATAGATTTTTGAATTATTTGATACTAGCTGCTGCGCGTGGATAAAATAAAAGTAGCCTAAATCAGGTATCTGCAAGTGAAAGGCCCTCCAAAATCGGTCCTTTCGGATATAAAGTGTAGGTATAGCAAGAAGCAGGCAGCAGGTTAATATCAAGATGAGACATCCAACCAAGCTTACCTGCACGTAAATTGACGGGTTTCATCTCAAAATCACATTTTATTGACTTAAATAATATGTAAAGAGTCCTTGAGGGCTGTGACATAAGATCGCAATACAGTTTTAGCGACATTTTGTTTGTTAATGAAATAAAAAAGTCGATTTTAAATGAACTTTGTACCGACTCACTCTGTTTTCTATATGGAATTAGTATTAGTGATTTTGAATGTTTTCATTTTGATAAGAATAGTATCAATGATGCAAAGCACGCACAGCAATTTGACCTTTTTGCGCTATGACTTTAAAGTTGAACTTCAAATTTACTGTTTGTGAGATAATTCGGAATTTCGGATTTTCTTTGTGTCAAAGTCAATGTCATGCAAACAAAACTTTGCTGTAGCCTTGTAGAAAAAATATCGTTAAATTGATATTTTTTTGGTTTGATATATCGATATTTTTAGACGATTCAAAATATCAAGTATCGTAAAATGTATCTAATATGATATATTTCCAATAGCAAGACCGTTGTTGCCACTGACTAAAACGACTGGCATTCAAGAACAAGTGGAAAAGTTCATATGTAGCAAATCTGACTTAGAGATGAGATTAATGATTCCAATGATTATAATTCTGTAAATACATACCTGATATAGCCGCGAATCATATTTTGATCAAGATACAACCTGACTGAACCTGAACTGACCTGTTAATTGCAATAAACGTAAGAATTTTTTTTCACGGGCTGCAACTCCGGATTCACCTTAATAAGTTAACATAAAACCCAACGCAACTGGCGTTCGGCAACGTCTGTTTACAAAATTTATGAATCATGTCTAGTGTTGTATGGAACATTTTCAAAAGAATAAGTAAAAAAAACAACAACTTTTTTAGAAAATTTCACTGTTATATCAATTTTTTTGTTTCGTAATTCCGTAACCGAAATTGTGTTTTTTTTCAAATATCGATACGATTTAAATCGATACTTTTTGGCACTTCTTGCATCACTACTTTGCTGACTGTTTTGAGTTTGACCAAGTTTGACTTTATTGTTTTCGTCCTGGAACTTGGAATAAACCACAGACTTCTTATAGATGTCGCATGCAAATTGTATGATTCTTCATTTTACAAACGGTGCCGTGCGTTTACAAACGCTGGCGGTTTTGCACAAATTGGCGAATTCGTTCAATTGTTATAATTTTGACTTTGTAGGGTGATTAGCACTAAACACAGGTTTGCCAAATCATACATTATTCCAGCAATCAGGTACCTATTATGTTACGTAAAATTGTGAGAACCGTTATTTTATCATCTACCGGTATTGTTTTCGTTAGATTATAAACAATCGCAAATTGTGAAATAGGTTAGGTAAAAGAACTGTGACCAACCGCGCGCGAGCCGAGCGAGCGAAGCGAGCGGTGCCACGGCACCGGCCGGCGAGCGCTACTTTAGCGTTTACATTATCGCGGCGGCTACATATGTTTTCTATCTCAATGGTTAAATAGAGATATTAGTTTTCGAAGTCAAAGTCAAATATTCGCCCGCTTTTGCTTAGTCGATTGTTGACCAACAAGTCGAAAAAGTTATCGTGATTGCTTTCAGTATATAATCTATGATTTTGCATCTGCATTGCACCACATCACTATAGATCGAGTATATTTTTGGTGTGACGCTGATCTTGTTCGGGAAAAAAATACATTTTATAAATTTATTTTACCGGATAATAACTACGACATGGCGTCGTTAGATCTTTTAACACCTCATATAACTAAAATAAAAATTCCCAACTCTCAGCAACTGATCTATAAGGATGAGTGTGTGTATTCTTTTGACAATCCGGTGAGTTGCACTTTTTATTTTATAACCTTTAAATTATTTTTCTAATTAAAATCGTATGATATTAGGGAATGAATTCCACTCGATTTTGCTTTGAAAGACAATAATCGGCATATTCATCAAATTCGTGCCATTCTTAGGGTTTTCTCCATTGATAAATATCTGGTCTGCTCTGTAGTGAGAATTCGTTTTTTTGTTTGTGTAGGTGGTAGAAACCGAGATAAAAAACTGTTATCGAAATAACTACACTACGAGAAAACCAAACTATTATTAAAATACATGTAGCTTTTCCTAAATACTAATCATGCTTATGAAAACGGGAAAACCTCAAGCCTTACTGGGGCGGGTCGCGTCTTGATATATTATTATTTACTGTTAGTAATGAAACTATTTAAAAAGTAAAACTAGTCTCAATTTAACAGTATTTATTCAGAACAAATAAAATCCACTCTTTTAACTCATTTAACACACATTAACACACTTATTTTAATGTCATGTAACAATAGTCTAATTCTATTCAAATAGGACTGACAGTATTATCCTTAAAATATTTAGTATTCATAAAGTTCTTCACAGCTTGATACACATTTGCTATAATGTTGAAAATAGAAGTCCTCATCCCGTTCATAGTGTATGAACATAATGTGAGAGACAAAAATGTATCAAGCATTACTGGGCTCCAAAACAAGATGTTATAAAATAACTCTCTACTCACATAAGTCTTTACATTCTTCTTTTTTAGTTCCATCACATGTATCTTTGTCAATATAACAGTTGAAATAGTGATTGGCACAAAATAACTTACAACCGTAATACCAAACATAAACAGTAGTAGGTTCTTGTTATCTAAAAAACATATTTTCATGCAATCACCATTCTCAGATTTAGGTGTTCTCAGCAACGGTGCAGTTGTCACATTAACATCAGCATAATGAGTTTCATTTTGTAAATTGGCAATAATCTTGTAAACATTATTTACTATGGAGTCAAACTTTTCTCCTGTATTATTTGGATAGTTCTCATACATTTCAAAATAATTTGGCATATTATGTGTACGTAACTGCAGTGTGTTGTTCGTAGTGATGATTGTCGAACAGTTCTTCTTACTAACATCCAGGAGAACCATACAGGAATCACTTAAACTTCGAACATCACTCACAGATATAGTTCTTTCCTTTACATCCATTGAATACATTGAAAGTGTTATAAGAACTGGTAAAATCAACTGTATAGCCACAGTTATAAAACTGAAATACTTTTTCCAGCATGAGAAGAGGGTTTCTATTGTACTTCTGACTTCTACTCTCAAATTGTCCTCCAGTTCACGTACTGTACTTTGATCTTCATTTTTCTTCACATCTGCTATCATTTTGTAATGCATGTAGTTGTCAATGATCAAGCTTAGAAAACTGTTCACCAGAGACACAACAAGGGGACCATAGCTCATAAGAATTGATGTAAAATTGCAGCTGATGTTTTCATGTTTCATCATAACTGCTGATCTCTCCTCCATATCACCCATTTCCACATTAATCGGACTTAGTTTGTAGACGGCTCGACTTATAAAGGCGATTCCAATGCATGTTAGGAGTATATTCTCTGACAGCAGCACAGATGGAAAAGATGCGTTACTTTCTTTCACTATTCTCCTTAGATTGAACAAACTTAATGTAAAACCACACAGTATTAGGAAGCTTCCCAGGTACAGATCTACAGAGCTGAACATTGTTTTTTTAATTTTTTTTTTTTTAATGTAATGAATACAGTACTAATTTTGCCAGTGTTGTGAGCAGAATAGGACATTACCTGCCCCCATGTATTTTTTTGCAGGAAAGTGATAACTGTTATCAAGTGTATGTAAATTATGGGGGCGCTTTTTAAATGTCGTGTTGTTAGCATAAAAGAAAATTGTATAAAATATAGTTGCTACTTAGGTACCTGCATTCATTTGCCATTTCAATTCCATTTGTCTTGATCAATAGAGATTGTGTTCATTAGTACTTAATCAAATGGAATAGAGTAAAATGTACAGGTTTATGGTGATTAACTGTTTTGCTTCTAATCCAGAGAAAACTTATAATTTTCAACTAATAATCTAAAAAAAATTGCCTTCTCGACTATTACGGTTCTTCAGAGAATCTTATAAAAATCCTTTTGTTTTGTTTCAGGAGTCGGACACAGGCCTCTACATATCCCTGGTGAGCTACCTGGGTTTCGGGCGCAACTACGTCGAGCAGTACTTCCAGAAGACAGGCAACAATGTCTTCCTGCACATCAAGAGGGACAAGAAACCTGTAAGTAAGGCTGCCTGTCCACTAAAGGTGAGAAGAGAGGAGAGGAGCGGAGCTGTGCCTGTATGAATCTATAAAGTCTAAACTCCGCTCCAGAGTTTAGATTCTATTGGTTAATATTGGCACAGCTCCTCTTCTTACTTCTCCGCTCCAGTGGACAGGCACCCTAATAGCAAAAAATATACCATTACTGGAAACTGTACATGACTTCTATAAAAAAGTAGATCCATCAAGGAAAACTGATAGGAAGGAGTCAACCATAACATATCTGGTTCAACCAAATCAATTGCACTTGGTAAATGAAGACCTAATATATATATTAGGTCTTCATTTACACTTTTTACAGGGTTGTAAAGGAAATGAATATCCTTTTTCAACTTTCTCAAGACTCATTTGCAAGTTGTTCGTGATTAAGGCTTCATTCGAGTTTGTAATGAGCTAGGCTCATTACAAACTCGAATGAAGCCTTAATCACGATTTTTGAAACCATAGTAACGGTATTTTCAGTGTCATATTATTATTAATCAGATCCCAGAGCCAGAGCAAACTGGTGATGGTCCAGAAAAGAAGATTACGCGGTTAGCAATCGGCGTGGAGGGAGGGTTCGATCCTGCTTGTGGCAAGGCCAAGTTCACGTTCACGGACAACTATAGTATTGTGGTGCTGCCTGGCTTCCATACATACCCATGGCCTAACCCTGCCCTGCCTGAAGTTGTAAGTCTCATTTCTTTATAAAATTACATTGATATTAGTGACCACATCGAGATAACCTAGAACTAGTCAGTACCTTAATAAAAACAAAACAGTTGGCAAAAAGAACATTTTCAAGCAATTTAGTCCAATTTGATCAGTGACGCAAATGCGTAACACGGCATGTACACGACGCCCGAAGCCGCAACGGCGCATGAATGCAAGATAAACAAAAATCACAATATCTCAAAGTCAAGTACTTGGGGCACTATGTAACCGACGACCTTAATGACCAAGTGGATATTGAGATCCCGAACGTAGGGCGTTGGCAGTCCGATGTAACATGTTGGCTCGCCAGTTTGCACGCTGTAGCAGGGCAGTCAAAATAACGCTTTTTAAAGCTTATTGCCAAGTGTTTTACACGTGCAGCCTGTGGACCAACTATACTCAACGGGCTATCAGCGCCCTACGGGTCCAATATAATAACGGGTTCAGGATGTTGATGGGGCTGCCCCGTTTCTGCAGTGCATCAGGTATGTTTGCATAAGCACACGTCGATGGCTTCCATGCCATCATCAGACAAAAATCTGCCTCTTTGCTCTGCAGAGTGCGAGAAAGCTCCAACTCTATCCTGAAGACCAGGTGATGTTTTTCTTTGTTTCCAAATAGATAATAAGTTCATTAACATAGATATAAGTTATCTTTTTGTTTACTAACCCATATGGATGTTGGTTATCCGAAGTAAAGATTATTATATTTTATTTATGTTTTTAAAGTCGCGGCGCCCTGTCGACGGCGGGCGGTATGGGCGATATTCATTCTGACACACAAACATGCGGTCCGTCGCCGGTACGGATCCGGCGTCGTGTACAGAAAGCCTTACAATCAGAATGGCTTTCGTTTTGACAGTTCAATAACATTCATCGAGTTATTTACGTTATTGAGCATACGAATTTTTCAAACATACAAAGCAACAGATTTGCAATTTCCTTGAAAATCTTTTGCATTGTAATTGAAAGTGTGCCGACCCCGGTTCAAATGCCTTATCCACTAGCGGGAATAGCGCTACCAGTAGTTCGCAGAGCGGTGGCAAGCTCCAGCGAAAGATCCAAAATGATCTCCGACCCACGACACCCTTTGCACGACAAAATCCTTGTGCCACAGAGGCTGAAAAGCCGAAACAGTTTTTTAAAGTGTGTCGTCCCACTCATTGACGAACGACCAAAAGAGAGACTGAAGTTGTGGCGAGACAGTGCTTCCTTACCCAAACCATTCGTTCCACCTTCTGAAGATCTCCCATCTGGACATGAGTTCCCCTGGGTAACCTGGAAGTCTCTAAACAGACTCCAGACAGAGAAAATCTGTTCAGGTGGAGATTCATTGACGAGTCCACAAACGATGGGACACTTAATGTCATGTCCTGCGTGTCCTGTCAGCTGCACGTTACAGGAACTGATGGACGCTAGTGATGGCGCCAAAAAAGTGGCCGAATTTTGGGCCGAGTCGATTTAGATTGCTATCGACACGCTAAGAAGAAGTGTGCGGATTTAATTTTAAATGTTTCCTTAATCTATGGCTTTGAAAAACATTCTCTACATTTTGATCTAGACTTCAGAAAATACCTCTTCTAGATTTGAATCGAATACAAAACACTTATGATGTCGCATGCAGGTGACCAAGGCCGTCCAAGCAGTGATCGACGCGGAGTCCCCGTTCAAGATCGCCGAGCTGGCAGCGCTGCAAGGCACCTGGGATGGAGAGAAACGCGAAGTGTCTGTGTGAGTCGCTATTTCTTTACTAAACGAAATTTCTCTTTCAACCTGTAATAGCCCACTGCTGGGCAAAGGTCTCCCCTATAGCTTTCCAGTCTTCCTTGTGTTTTGCCTTCTCCGGCCTATCTCCCATAAACAACTATCTCATCACTATCAAACTATAATTATTATCCTTCCTCTTATTCCATCATCTTTTTAACCCAGTTCTAAGAACGCAAAAGTTTCATAATACGAGGGCGGCACTGAAAATTTCGGGAATCAAGGAAGTGACACAACATTACTATTTAAAAATGTATTTATTGCTTTTCGAAGTATTCTCCGCGAAATTTCACACATTTTTCCATACGATGGAACCAATCATTGAAGCAACCATTCCATTCGGAAGTTGGGGTCTCCAAAATGGCCGTTTTGTAGGCGTCCACAGCTTCTTCAGGTGATGAAAATCTCTGTCCACGCAATTTATTCTTTATTTTAGGGAAAGTATAGAAATCATTAGGGCTTAGGTCGGGGCTGTACGGCGGATGGTCTAATAATTCTATGTTTTCTTGCTCTAAAAACTCTTTTGTTCTGTGCGCGGTGTGAGAACTCGCATTGTCGTGATGGAGGATGATGCGGCGGTTGCAGTTCTCTTTACGGAGTTCAGAAACGACCTGTGGCAAACAAATGCTAGCATACCATTCTGCATTAACCGTTCTTTGTCCCTCAAGAGGAATAGTCGTAACATGGCCGGTTTTGGAGACAAACGTGGCCACCATTTTTTTTGCAACACTCCGTGAACGAACAATTTTTGTTGACTTTAACTCATTTTCGAACACCCAAACTCGTGACTGGTTTTTTGTTTCGGGTTCGTACGCGTATATCCAGGATTCGTCACCTGATACGATGTTGTATACAGCATTTGAGGATCCTGCGTGGAATCTTTCGAGAGTTCTGACGCACCAAGTAACGCGAGCCGCTTTTTGCTCTTCACAGAGCGAATGCGGTATCCATCGGGAAAACAACTTTTTTACACCTAATTGTTTATGCAAGATTATTTGTATTTGACTCATGCCAATATCTAAAGTTGCCTGAATTTCGCGGTATGTCACATGTCGATCTTCCTCAATCAGCTTACGCGCAGCATCAACGTTTTCTTGGGTGACTGCAGTTTTTGGACGACCTTGACGGGGATCATCACTGAGCTTGACACGTCCACGTTGAAATTCAGCAAACCAGCGATAAATTGTGGCTTTGGATGGGGCTTCATCACCAAATGCAGAAATCATCCGGTCAACACACTGTTTTTGTGTTAAACCACTTCGAAAGTCATAATAAATCATCGCTCTTGAATTTTCTCGAGTCAATTCCATTTTCTCAACGACTAAACAAGTTTGACAAAACCTTGTGACAAGACCGAGAATCTTTTTTTAAATAAATAAATGGTATTCGATTTTTAAACACACTACTTTTATGGGGTACTGCGTAAAATGTTATAATAAAATACCACTCGATATTCTTCAACTGAATGAGAAGAAATTTAAAACATGCATTAAACGCACACTATGTAGACAAGCATATTATAAGTTGGATGATTATATCATAGATAAAAATGCTTGGCTTAATGCTGGTCCTGCTCCACAGCCACTTGGGCTCACTAGTTAAAAAAAAAAAAATATGTTTGGAAGAGTTGCTTCCCCTTTTTATTTTTCTGACATTACAAACTTAATGTTTATTTTTTATTTAAAACAAGTTTTAATTGTTGAATACTCCAATGGATAATGATTTTCTTTCTTTTTGGTAGTAACATTCTATTAATCTCTCAAATACATTGCAAATTAGTTTTGTATAATTTAGAAGCATTTTTTCAATTTTTGTAAATGTGAGTACCATGGAGCCGTTTTAATGTTATTAAGATGTATGTTGACTTGAAAGAGCATGGCAGTTGAGAGTATGTCATGCTCACTTAAATGTCTCGCTGATGGTGGCGAGTGTGTTAGATCATTCGGTTCGCTACCAAATGGTTGACCTGGATGGTGCTGATCCACGCGTCATGTTCGTGAACGGGCGCCGTCAGTTGTGACTGGTCATCTCTTATCTGCCATGGCTTATTTTTAATCTTATATTTTGAATTGTTCTCACATATAGAAGCAACAAGAATAATGTAAGTACCCAGGATTTTGTAATTTTCTATATTTAAAAGAGTGTCCTTGGAGTTTCTTGCCCGTTCTTCTCCATAAAGATCTACGTTTTGGAATGGGCAACTAGCTTCAACTTTCTGACTAACTGACGCGACTATTTGACAATTCAAAAGTGCCTGTAAATGGTTTAATTGAAATAAATGCTTTGAGTTTGAGTTTGAGTTTAAAACCAAGGAGTTTTCCATTAAAAAGATTTTAATATGACAGGAACAGTGGAAATATTCCATTCCCGATACTTTTAGTGCAGCCCTCGTAGTGCCTATGTAACGGATCATCAGTATTGCCAGTGTTCCTTGAATTTGAATAAATCCTATCTGCATATCTAAATCACCTCTTCACAAAAGACAATCCTCAAAACGCCTCATTGGTCAAACTTAACTAAACTTACTCAAGCTAGACTGCTGAATTTTGGGATCTGGGATCGCTCGCAAGGTTGGAAAAAGTGTTACCTGTTTTTGCCAATAGGAATTCAAAAGTCATTTATTCAAACTAGGCTGAGAATCAGCACTTTTCGGACGTCAAAATTACATAAGACGGTCCCCAAAACGCCCACCCTTCACCACTTCCTAGTGCGTTAGCTGGGAAGAAGTGGTGCACCAAACTCCCCAGCGGCAATTCTCAGTGGCAGCCCATAGTCTGGATTCACATACATACTTCCCATGGCGGTAGGCAGAAACTACAGAACGCGACCTGCTACAATACTTACATACTCCTCTTGCCTCGTTTACGTTTATAAATCTGGTCATACACGCACCTGGATTATAGCAATCGACTTGCCTACTATTACATAAGACTTAGCCGTCGTAAGCTCAAGCGCCGTTTTTTTATCACTCACTTGATTTCCAACGCACCGATTAGCGCCGAGAGTTGAAAATCCAACAGTGCACTTTTTTAACACGCTGGGATGCGTTCAGTTGGATTCACAATGCTCGGCTCAATACCGAGAGTTGAAAATCCAGTTCCCGATAAAAATAACCCGCGCCTACGAGCTTAAGGCTGCGTTTCCACCAGAGATGAGCGACAATGCGTAGCGAGGGATGTGTGCGAAACTAACCAATAACAACGCTAGCTTAGCTCAAGTTATGACAGTGAAGCGATGTTATTGGTTAGTTTCACACACATCCCTCGGTACGCATCCTCGCTCATCTCTGGTGGAAACGCAGCCTAAACATAGAAAAATGTGGATGTATTACTCCTCTTAATAATCTATGTGATATTACCCGTTTTTTCACGTTTGCTTAATCCAGCCCCTCTATTGCAGACACGCGGTAGACCTGAAGCAGCTGGACAATGGCGTCAAGATCCCGCCATCGGGGTGGAGGTGCGACAAGTGCGACCTCACCAACAACCTGTGGCTCAACCTGACCGACGGCTCCGTTCTGTGTGGACGCCGGTTCTTCGACGGATCCGGCGGAAATGATCATGCTGTTAGTATTATTGCGAATTATTTGGGATCTGTATTGTTGTCATTTATTCATTTACTAGCTGCAGCCCGCCGTTTCGCCCGCGTGGACAATAATTATTTTTCTAAAATAAAAGTAGCCTTAGTTACTCTTTATAACATCAGCTATCTGTCAGTGCCGTCAAAATCGGTCCAGCCGTTTCGGAGATTAGCCGGAACAGACAGACATACAAAAATTGTTATGCCTGCTCATTAAGAGGAGGTGGTTTGTACCATGCTTGCCCTGTGCTGGTTTGTGAATTTCATATGTTTTTGAATTAAAGGTCCTGTCGGTTTCCTCACAATGTTTTCCGTCACTGTTAGAGTAGAGTTCGAACAATGTAATTCGATATGGTTACTACTGAGCCACCAAGCTCATAAGTACAGTAAATTATTGAACGCACTGAAAAATAAAACAATATCGATGCTTCTGAATTCTTAGCCAATAATCAATTATTATAGCCAGTAATTTATAACATAATATTCGTTGCCCACAGGTGGAACATTACCGTCAGACGGGTTTCCCGCTAGCCGTGAAGCTGGGCACCATCACCGCAGACGGCAAGGGAGATGTGTTCTCCTACGCTGAAGACGACATGGTGGAAGACCCCTTCCTCGCTGACCATCTCAAGCACTTCGGCATCAATGTGCAGCAGTTGCAGAAGGTACTGTTCACTTTGCTTTTTTCTTGCACATTTTGTTTTCCAAACTATTGAAATACTTATCCGTGAGAATGTATAGTCCGTGCGCGACTGCTAGTCACCGCTTGAGGTATGTGAGCAGTGAGACGGGGGAGGTAGACAAAGGCCCAGCTAACTCAGTCTACCAATCTTGTAAATGGCGCCCTCAATCGTCTCTCCGCTCGCATTCCTCAGGCGATGACTAGCCGTCGCGCGCGGACTTACGTGACATTCCCCAATAACAATATTGTCGGACTTAATATACTGCTTTTGTGGGCTCTCATAAGTATTTGGAATCATTCTGTATCAAAAGTGAGAAGATTGATGGATTCCCAAGTGACGGTATTTAAATACGTTCGGCGCTCCCTGGGTAAGTGACCTCAGCATCGCTAGCATCTGCCGACTGGCCAATGTGGTCACCTCAGCATCGCTACCATCTGCCGACTGGCCAATGTCGTCACCTCAGCATCACTACCACTTGTTTTTGGTGGTTGGATTAATATAAACTAACGTTATTAAATGTTTTTACATTTCAGACGGACAAATCGATGATAGAATTGGAGTTGGAACTGAACCAACGCAGCGGAGAATGGAACACTCTGCAGGAGTCGGGCAGTGAACTGCGACCCTTATGCGGCCCCGCACTCACTGGACTCAACAACCTCGGCAACACTTGTTACATCAACAGCGTTGTGCAGGTTTGTACTCAGTTATTAGCACAGATTGGTACAAAAAAATATCCTGTATACTGTTTGACACACTGTGTCTACATCTCTCATCCAAATCTCCTGTCGCAGGTCTACTGACAGGAAGTTCTAATGAAATAAGCACTACTATGTGCTTTTTGTGTGTACATACATAAAATAAAATAAACGGAGCGACGGCCACTTATTTATGACACCAAAGAGTTTGTAACCACCATGCCAACCAAATAGACAGTTTGTTAATTTACCAGCCCATCCCCTTAGCAAACTGAACAGCTATACCAGGTAGCACTTTTCCGGATGAACCATTTCACAAAGTGTGTCGCTACCAGCTGATGTCTGAATGTCTGTATAACTACCAATGAATTGATTCTTACTTTTAGGCTTGGCGTTTAGCGTACCTCAATAGGAAAAAACGGAACCCATATAGGATCACTTCGTTGTCCGTCTGTCAGTCTGTCAAGACCTTTTTTCTCAGGGACGCGTGTAGGTATCAAGTTGAAATTAATATCAAATCCGAAGGTCGCTTGAAGCTCTAAAAAAAATCAACCTACTAAGTCAACGCAATAAAAAATATGGCTATTTGTGCAACATATTTTGATACTCGCAAATAAATCAAAAACTACAGGGTACTTCCCGTTGACCTAGAATCATGAAATTTGCCAAGAAACAAGGTCTCACAGCACAAGTAAAGGAAAAAGTCCGAAAATCGTTAATTGATAGTATTATCACAATGACATTAAGTCAAACTGGCAATAGGGAATATGCATGAGATTCAAATAAGGGTCAAATATTTTTTTTTATAAACTATATTACTTCAGAATTATGCCTCCATCAATATTTTTTATTATAATTTAATAATGAGCAAGAAATTATTTTTTTTAAAGTGCAAAAAATCTGTGGGAAATTCAAATACTTTCAAAGCGACGCTATTGGTCAGAGCGAATGTGACGTAACAATCTATGACAAAATGTAATGTCTATGTGTTTTGTAGGAGTTTTAGCGATTCAGTCAGTTTTATTGTGATTTTAGTACACATTTAGAAGTAATACATTTGTTAATACACGAAAGACTCTTTCGAAAATGACTGAAAGCGGTTTTGTGAAAGCCCAATCGGATAGTTTGCCGAAAGCTGATGTGTTCATGATGACCACATTTTTACATCAAATACCGATTTCACGTCTGTTGAAATCAAAAGAGTGAAAGCTTTAAGGTAATTCAGTATAACATATAATGTTTATTTTATCTTCCACACCTTTTCCGGAATAATTTAGTTTTAAAAAGCATCATAACCTAAAACAAATAAAATAACATAGCTTCGCAAATTATCGAAATCTAGATTGTGTTAAGTATAGAATGTTGTCATAATACTAGGATATTGAAAACAAGTTGGGAGATAGCATGTTTCTTTTCATAATTTTACACCACTTTCTCCGTAAGTCCGAACCTCTCAGGACAAAAAAAAATACTTGGTTGGGTGCATTTCATAATGTATTTTTGCACTTAGGCACAATGCAGTATTTGTATGTCGGTTTTTTGCATTGTTCTATAGAGGGAGAAGTTGGTTCCATGATGATGTATTAGTCGAAAATAGAAAACACCGTATATTTGCAGCAGAGCACAATACTTCTTCAACATAACCTCAACATTTGACATTTGTTTGTTTGTTGTCATAGACTGTGACGTCATCACACCAAGCGTGCCAAAATGGCGTTTAAATAGCCCGGGTCAGATGGTTATTTTTAACTTTTTTTTTAAAGTACTTTGTATTGCTTTTTTGGCGTTGAATTTTTTTTTACTATTATTTGGCGATGTAAAGTATCGAATAAAAAAATAAAAAAAATACATGCATATTCCCTATTACTCTTCAGATATTAATTTGTAGCTTTATCACACAAACATTTTTGTTTTGCGATTTCAAACTTACGAATTTAGTTGTTGAATTGACCGTGACGTAGGGGAGAACATGTTTTTCAATTACAATGTTAAGTTTGCTCTTGGGATAAATTCAACCCAACGACAGATCCCTTCATTGTGCGTGGTCCAACACGCACTTGTTTCTTCTACTACTTGCTGCATATTACTTTTGAGTGCTTTATTTTTATGGCTTTCATGTTCTGCGCCAATTACGACCACCAATACCAATAACCTGATTCCCACTTTACGTGTGATTATTATAGCTGTTTTATTTTGGTAGGTAATGTTCCGCATGCCTGAGTTCGTCCGTCGGTTCGTAGACGGAGCGCCCGAGATATTCTCCACCTTCCCAGAGGATCCCGTGAATGACTTCAATGTCCAAACGTAAGTACTACCTATACAGTTTGACTCAGATGCTTCAATATCATTATTTCGACCGCTCAAAAAGGAAATATGTGGTCGGGTTGGGTCAGGTTAATAAAAAATTACTTCTGTTGAGGATTAAACTTTATATTTTTGCCACACATTTTTTTTTTCAACAACAAAAGATCTTGGCAAGCCCTGTCATAACTGTACGTTATTCTTCTTTTCATGTGGTTAGTGACTAACCTGGTGTCAGAGTTTTAAAGCCGCCCGTCACATGCCGTCGAGAAATATCTCTCAGGCATACCGGTTTCCTCACGATGTTTTCCTTCACCGTTCCGTTTTTGAAGCAAGTGATAATTATACAATACGCACATGAATCCGAAAAGTCAGAGGTCTGGTAGGACGGAAGAGTTCGTACACCGTCGCTATAAAAATAATGTCACTTTACTGAAGCGCTCGGATATATCACTAGATAATTTCTGAAATCGGTTGTTGTTTTATCTGGGTGCTATAACTATCATTTATCTGCGAGCTATGCGGAGATATTTATTAGCCTAATACAGCTACTAAGAACTAAAATACGAATAATGGAAGAAACTAGGCTGGTAAAAGTATATGAATTTCTGAATTCCATGACATTACTTTACATTTATAATAAGTTTATTTTTTTATAACAAAAAAATCATCTCTTGCAGTGCCAAACTAGGCGTAGGCCTGGTATCAGGTCGCTACTCATTCCCGAGCGCAGAAGGCGGCTTCCAAGCGGGCGTGTCCCCTCACATGTACCGCAACCTGGTGGGCAAGGACCATCCCGAGTTCATGAGCAAGCGGCAGCAGGACGCGCACGAGTTCTACTTGCATCTACTGTCGCTACTGCAGGTACGTGCACTAAGTTCTATATCTAAATCTATCATTGATATACAGGGTGGCAAGGGACAGCGACGCGAAAACTGATACCATGGATTCAGTACATGTACGTTCGGCACGTGCCCCCGGCATCGGCGGTGCCGATAAAAGAAAAAAAACAGTTTCCATTTTTTCATAAACTATACTCGTTTTCAGCTGAAATACAATAATTATAATATATATTATATAAGTAGCTTTAAAGCGGGTGGCAAACCTCCATCGCAAAACCATATTAGTGAAACCGCAGTAGTTCAATTGAATTGACTCGCGTCATGTTGCGTTACTCGGATCGTATGCGAGTAGCGCAACATGACGCGAGTCAGTTCTATTGAATACTGCGGTTTCGCTGCTATGGTTTCGCGGCGTTAACAGTGACAACCCTAACAATATATTTTGAAATTCAATTCCTTCTAAAAACCGCGATAGTGCGACGTGCCTTTTTTATCATTGATAGGCTTTGTAACGAGCAATATTTCTGTGCTAGTGTCAAGTCGCACTTTTGAGTTTTTAGGGGGAAAAAAAATAAAAACGAAAATCTGGAACAAATAAATTACTCGGTATCCGAATGTGATTTTCTAAAAATAAAAACTGGAATATATGCGCCCAAAGATACTCTATCAGATTATATTTATCTATCTATACATATAATAAATCTGTAGAAAAGTCATTTTTGTACATTGAAGAAATTGAAACAAAAAATAGCCAGCGTGTGAAAAGATAAGTAACAGAACCCATTTCCATCATTTTTGAAATTTTTGTCTGTTTGTCTGTATGTTTGTGCGCACATCACGTAAAATCTACGAATTCAATGCTGACAATGTTTATATACAAAAATTATACGCAACTTGAGGTTTAACTTAGTTTTTGTTTCATCGAAATCGGTTCACTCTATCAAAAGATATGATTAATTTAGTGAGTTCAAGAAGTAAAATATTACGTTACGCAATTCAGTATAGTACTTGCAACGACATCTTAAGACTAAAAATAGAACTAATGTTGATAGTTGAAATCCAAATCCGATAGATGGCGTTGTGCAAATGACGTCATTGTCTGAATCGCGGTGTCAAGATTTTCCGCGCGAGAATGACGTCCACCGTGTTTACTAGGCAAATTGGGTTTCGTTAGGTGTCTTAAAAGTTCTTTGGTTGCTTGGTTTATCGATGTTCTAAGTTGGTCGAAAAAAAAGTATTGGCTTATCTTATTGGTTTCGTTTAGAGATGGGTCGTCGACGTATTTGGCGTCAACGAAACTAGACCGTCCAATTTCGTTCATCGACTAGTCGATTAACTAGTTGAATTCGTCGACTAGTTTACGCGTTAACTTGGTAAACTTTACGGCGAAGTCTACGGCAGCGGCGGCGACGGACGTAGGCGTAGATTTTAGACTAGTCTCCCGTGTGCTTTATGTACCTATTATTTTGAACTTCCCTTCATACTTTTCCAGGCTTAGGACTGGCGGAATACTGAATAGAGTTAATTATAAAGTTTTATTCACTATTCTGGCGTATTTAGAAGATCAACTGATTTATATAAGTACATTATTTTTTTTAAATTAGTATTTAAGTGATGCCATAATTCACTTGAATTATTACGTCCAGCCATTTTACTTTTTACACTAAAAACGGTCACTACACACACACTATTTATTTATAAGTTCAATTAGCAAATTATTTACAATTTTACAAAAATACTTATTACAATAATTAAATATATACAAAACCAGTTAATCATTTTAAACTCGCTTCAAACATTCGAAAAAGTTCAATACTTTCGTAAATATGCATCGGTTGAATTCTGACCTTCAGCGCGGAGCGCGATTAGTCAGTGAATTTAAAAAATTCAAAAATCAAAACGAAATAACAAATAAGTAGGAAGTAGAAACCAGTTTGTCTCGCATCGTCCACCAGTCCATCGCCTTTCTCTTTCGCACACGCGAAACTACCGTATCGGCATCCTTTTCTTCACATAGCTCAACAATGATTTCATTCGTCCCGTACAAATATCAACTCCCTTTCCGTAGTTTTAGAGTTTAAATTTGTTTGCACGATATTTCAACGGACGAATGAATTTATAACCGAATGAGACCCGACTACGACTAGACTAAGACTACGTACTTACGTCGCGCGTCGTCGGTCGTCTCGTTCGCGTTGCGACTTTCAGTTTAGCCGTCTGAGACGTCTACGATTTCAACTAGTCCATTGATTAACGGTGAACCGTCGATTCGTTCACAGTACGTCGACGGTCGAATTAACTAGTTCGTTGATTCAACGCCCATCACTAGTTTCGTTTGGTCAACTTTGGTCATTAGTTTGAAGTACGAAGTAAAGATTAGTGTTGCCAATTCGTTGAGTCACGACCACGAACAGACGATACGTTGTCACACTAGACTGTTCGACGCACCGTTCTTTTAAGTTTGTAGGCTATTCAGTCATAAGTGTTGTTGGTTTTGTTTATTGCTTTAATTTTCCTTGAAAATGCCTCAAAGAAAAAAAACTAACCTTTCGCTGCTTAGCCGGAATACGAAAAGGATGAGACTTTGTAGGTCTCAGGAATCGGAAGAAGATCGTGAAGCACGGTTATCTGCTAACCGAGAGCACATCGCTCTTTCACGTGAATCGGAAACGTTCACCGAAAGGGAGTCACGTTTAAGTTCACAAAGAACACGGACCGCGACTTTGCGGTCTCAAGAGAGTATCCAGGAACGCGAAGTCCGGCTGTCTGCTGATCGGGAGCGCCACTCTCTCTCACGTGAGTCAGAGACATTCACAGAAAGGGAGTCGCGCTTAAGTTCGCAAAGAACTCGGACCGCGACTTTGCGTTCTCAAGAGAGTATCGAGGAACGCCAAGCACGTCTGTCATCTGACCGAGAGCGACATGCTCTCTCGCGCGAGTCTGAATCTCTCTCCCAAAGAGAAGAACGATTACAAATAGCTAGACATAACTATGTAGGTGTACAAAGAAACAATGAAAGTTATCTTGCATCTGAAAGGGAAAGAATAGATGAACTAAGACGAGCAGAAACAGCAGAACAACGTCAATCTCGCCTAGAAATAGAACGAGCTCGATACCATATGAATAAAGAAACAAATAGCGGAGCTGATGAGTCCATGGAAAATGACGATGCAAATATTTTATTACCTTGGGACAATAGGGAAAAATCAGGGTTCACATATTCGTCTAGAATTAATTATGCTGGCTTTAATTCCGTGGGTGGCATGAGAGAAATTTGTAATTTTTGTCATGCTTTGAAATGGAGGAAAGAGACAGACGGAATGTGCTGCTCAAATGGAAAAATTGTTCTTCCAAATTTCCAAGATCCACCACACTTACTTAAAAGTCTCCTGAATGGCGATCATCCCCAGTCGAAACATTTTTTGGATAATATTCGTTTATATAACAGTGCTTTCCAAATGACTTCCTTTGGGGCAAAACAAATAACGGAAGGACCGTTCATGCCAACCTTCAAAGTACAAGGTCAAGTTTATCTCCTTATTGGATCTTTGCTGCCAGAAAATGAACCCAAATTTCTCCAAATTTATTTTGTATCCGATTACACGCAACAGCTCAATGTTAGAAATCACAATTTTCCCCAGCTTAATGCTGAGCTTTTGGGTCAACTTCAAGAATTGCTGCATCACGTTAACCAGTACGTTCGTGAATTCAAAGCTGCATTGGAGTCAATTCCACAAGGCAGCAATGATTTCAAAATTGTTATAAGTGCCGATAGACGTCCTGTGGGTGAACACCGTGGAAGACACAATGCACCCGTCGCAGATGAAGTTGCAGTTGTTTTAGTCGACCAGGAGTGTGAGAGACGTGATATCGTGTTGCGTACACGCGACGATCGCCTTCAACGCATTTTGGAAACCCACCGAGCTTACGACGCCCTGCAATATCCACTAATTTATTGTCATGGTGAAGATGGGTACAATTTTGGGCTGTACCAAGTGAACCCTACTACGAGAGTCACTAATTATCAAAAAAAAATATCTGCTCAACAATACTATTCCTACCTTTTACAAATAAGGCAAAACAGTTTCGTATATTTGCAACGATTTCGTGGTTTGTTCGGCCAATTTATTGTGGACATGTACGCAAAAATAGAAACTGAACGTTTAGTGTATATTCGTACTAACCAGCGACGGTTACGCGCTGAAGAATACGTGCACTTGCGGGACGCCATGCAATCAGATAATAACGTCGAAGACTTGGGTCGATTGGTTATTTTGCCATCCAGTTTCACAGGCGGTCCGCGGTATATGCACGAACGAACGCAAGATGCTTTTTGTTACGTCCGTAAATACGGCCGGCCGGACCTTTTTATAACATTTACAACAAATCCAAAGTGGACGGAGATTTGCCAGGCACTTCTCACAGGACAGGCGTCATACGACAGACATGACATTATTGCTAGGATTTTTCATTTAAAACTCAGTCTTGATTAATCTACTTACAAAGGAGAAAGTTTTCGGTTCAACTCTTTGTTTTATGTATAGCGTCGAGTGGCAAAAGCGTGGTTTACCCCACGCGCACATTCTTCTGTGGCTGGAAGAAAAAATTCGTCCCGATGCTATAGACAGTGTCATAAGTGCAGAATTTCCGGACTATAATGCAGATCCGATTTTGCATGACATAGTAAAAACACATATGGTTCACGGGCCATGTGGCGTCTTAAACAGGGAATCACCGTGCATGAAAGATGGTCAATGCTCAAAAAAATACCCCAGAGCACTGAAAGAACTAACTATGGCTGGGGAAAATGGGTATCCGCAATACCGGCGAAGATCACCGTCACAAGGTGGTTTCAAAGCTACTGTCAGATTCCGTGGACAAGAAATAATTCTAAATAATAGTTGGGTGGTACGCACGGCTACACATCAAGTTATACATGTCCAGTATAAGCTGACCTCGCATTGTACGGAAATCCTATACAATGCGAGATCAGCATAAACTGGAAATGTATAGCTTGATGTGTAGCCGTGTGTACCGTATTCTCCAGTTTTGTTAAAAGCTTTTCAAGCACACATTAATGTTGAAATTTGTAATAGCGTCGAATCTATAAATATATATGTAAATATGTTAATAAAGGTAGTGATCAAGCCATGATAGCACTAAGAAATAACAACCAATTTGATGAAGTGACAAGGTATCAATCTGGCCGATACATAAGCTCTTCGGAGGCAGTTTGGCGCATTTTGAGTTTCCCTAATCATGAAAGGTATCCGCCAGTCATCCATCTTGACGTGCACCTGGAAGGCGGGCAGCGAGTTTACTTTCAGCCAGAAAATGTGGCAGAAAGAATGAACAACCCAAGACAAACCACCTTGCTCGCATTCTTTCGCCTTTGCGAAAGAGACAATTTCGCTAAGTCTCTGTTGTACAATGAAGTGCCACATTATTATACTTATAACAAGCAGCAAGGTGTTTTTAATCGCAGGAGACGTGGAACTGCTGTAGAAGGCGAGTCCGGCATTTTTAAAGAACACGTGATTGGAAGAGTATACACGGTGCACCCAAATAATGCAGAGTGTTATTATTTACGCCTTCTTCTTCACACAGTGCGAGGACCTACTTCTTTTGCTGAGCTCCGCAAAGTGGACGATATAGAATATCCCACATTTCAAGCTGCTTGCCGCGCACGGCATTTATTAGATGGCGATCAGCATTGGGATGATGCTTTAGCCGAAACATGCGTCAGTGATAGTCCACATCGTTTGCGCCATTGATTTGCCATTTTGTTGACATTTTGTGGCCTATCGGACGCTGGGCAGTTGTGGCAAAAATATAAAGACGCGTTTGACGAAGATTTTTTGAGACAGCAAAATATAAATAGTGAAACTTCTGACCAAGTACGTGAAATCTGCCATAATAGGTCTTTGCTGGCTATACAAGATATAGTTACAAGTATAGGAGGGAACCCCCTCAGTCAATACGGCTTGCCGACACCGACAGTCGGTGGGGAACGAATTAATAGGGACTTTGGAGGAGTATCGTAGGTTGGTTGAAAGGAAACTCGGACTCCAGATTGTAAAGATTGAAAATAATACTGTATTTTTATTATAAAATGTTCCTACTTAAATACTATTTACAAATACAGGCTAAACAGTACAACTAAGGATACTTCAAGAGTTTGAACCAATCAGATCGCAGCACACTGTTGTCCATTTGTTCCGCACGTTGTCGCTGCAGTCGCGAGCTCGCGCACGGGCGCACCTCGCCGCTCGTGGCGCTGAGGTTATAAATATAGGTGACACAAGCTGGCGCCCGCATTCATCGATGCGGCAGTGTCCAGTGAAGATGTGTGTGTTGTGCTCGTGCGTGCGGCTGAAGATTGGGGCGAAGGCCGACGGCGTGTGGCGTCGGCAGTTCCTGTACAATATTTATTCCTTGTTTCTTGTACAGAATGTCTAAAACGTGCTGTGACCATAGTTCTTTTGAGAACTGTTCTTTTCAATGTTTCTTTTACACGAGGTCAAAACGTGGTGGCTACAGTACTCCCCTTCAAGCGAAGCGTACCGGCAGCTTGATGGCACGGCCCGTGCGTGTTGTTTTGATGACGGCGGGCTGTGACGTCACGTTGGCCGGAGGTACTTGTTGAGTTGGAGTTGCTTGATGCTTGGTAACGGTTGGAGTGGTACAGCTCTTGGTTCGGTTGGTAATGGTAACGTTAGTTGATGGTAAGGTACTGGTGTATTCGGTGACGACATATGCAGGCTTCAGTCGATCGATTGATATGTTTGCTTGCCGATTTGGTAGCTGAATGGAATGTACCTTTTCTGTTCGGCTTATAACTCGGTATGGGCCTTCGTATGGAGTCTGTAATGGCTTCTTAACTGCGTCCGTTCTGACAAATACATGACTGCACTTGCGTAAATCTTCATGCACGAACATGCGTTTATTATTGCTGTGATGCTCTGTGATGGCTTGCGGCTTGTTTGCTTGAATAATATCACGCAGTTTTTCTACGTAAGTATAATCCATCGCAGGTGTGTGGGTACTTGCAGAAAAAAATTCGCCGGGTAGACGCAAATTGTAACCATAGGTAAGTTCTGCGGCGCTCACACCGGTGTCAGTGCGAAGTGCGGCTCGCAATCCTAGTAGGACGGTAGGTAGCTCGTCGATCCATTTACTTGAGTCGGAGATTCTGGTACGTAATGCAGTTTTGAGGGATCGATGCCACCGTTCGACGATACCATTGCTTTGTGGATGGTATGGTGTTGTGCGATTTTTCTTGATTCCCATTTGCTTCATTAGGTTTTGAAACAATTGGCTCTCGAACTGGCGACCTTGGTCGCTTGTTAATGTGGTCGGGCACCCAAATCTTGCAATCCAATGTTGATAGACGATATCGGCTATTCGATCAGCTGTTATTTCGTCGGTAGGAATTGCTTCGGGCCACTTCGTTAGTCGGTCGATCATTGTTACTAAATAACGATGACCTTGAGCTGTTGTAGGTAGCGGTCCGACGATGTCAACATGTAAATGTTGAAATCGCTCGCTTGGCGGGAAGGATGAGATGTTCGAGAATGTGTGTCGTTGAATCTTGCTTTTCTGACAATGTATACAGGTTCGAGTCCAGCGGCTGATGTCTGCGTTCATTGATGGCCAAAAGTATTTTTGCGTTGTAAGTTTGCGAGTCGTGCGCGTACCGGGATGACTGATATTGTGCACGCTGTCAAAAACTTCTTGTCTGTATTGCTCAGGTATGTACGGACGTATATATGGGGTAGATGTTTCGCACAATAACTCGACGTCGGTGTTAGGTATCATTATCTTCTTGAGAGTGATGTTTGTTTGTGATAATAATTCTTGAATGTTGCTGTCCTTTTCTTGCGCGCTAGCTATGTCGTTGTAGTTGATTGTAGATGGGCATGAGATTGTTTCTATGCGGCTGAGTGTGTCGGCGACGACGTTTTGTTTACCGCTTACGTGCCGTATGTCGGTAGTGAATTCGCTGATAAACAAAAGTTGTCTCGTTCGCCTCGGTGTTTCTGAGTTTAAATTAGTCTTCGACATTACGAATGCTAGCGGCTTGTGGTCAGTGAATATGATGAGATGACGTCCTTCGAATGTTTTGCGGAAATGTTTGACTGCCATATAGATTGCAACTAGCTCACGATCGAAAGTAGAATACTTCTTTTGCGCATCGGTGAATTTCTTGGAATAATATCCGAGCGGTTGCCATGTTTCATTTATGTATTGTTGTAGTACGGCGCCAGCTGAGTTGTCGGATGCGTCGCAAAATAAGGCAAGTGTTGCTTGATGCGATGGGTGAGCGAGGAGAGCTGCGTTTATTATGCTAGCTTTACAATGCTCGAATGCGTGAGTTGCGTCATCGGTCCACGTGATTGGAGTTTTGTCCCTCTTCTTGACATTATGTAGGTATGAATTTAGTGGTGCTTGTAGTGATGCGGCGTTTGGTATGTGATCGCGATAGAAATTTATCATGCCGAGAAATCTTCTTAACTCTTCGATTGTCGTCGGCTTAGGATAGTTGGTGATCACTTGAATTTTATGTTCTGGTGGTTTGATACCTTCTGTTGATACGGTGTATCCTAGGAACTGAACTTGTGGTTGTCCTAGATTGCATTTGGCGGGGTTGATAGTGATGCCATTATCTTCTAATCTCTTCAGAACGCTGTGAAGGTGTTCTCGGTGTTGGGCTTCGTTTTCTGATGCCAGCAACAAATCGTCGATGAACGGAAAGACAAAATCCAATCCTCGTAGTACTTCATGGATGTACCGTTGAAACGTTTGTCCCGCGTTTTTCAAACCAGGGCACATACGTGGAAATTCAAATAATCCCATTGGAGTGATGATCGCTGTCTTCTCAATGTCTTCTTCTCTTACACTCAGTTGTTGGTATGCACGGTTGAGGTCTATTGTTGAGAAGATAGTTTTTCCGGATAGATGATGAGTAAAGTCTTTGATGCGTGGAACGGGGTAGCGATCTGGTATGGTGATGGAGTTGAGTCGGCGATAGTCACCACAAACTCTAATATCGCCATTCTTCTTGGGCACGATGTGTAGAGGTGATGCCCACGGGCTTTTACTGGGTCTGCATAATCCTTGTTCGATCATGTTTTCAAATTCCTTCTTGACTGTTTCGAAGCGATGTGGTGGGATTGGTCGGGCACGGCAATGTATAGGTTGCCCTTGCGTTTCGATGAAATGTTGCACGTTGATATTGGAGTTTAATTTCATCGATGTTAATCTCGTGATGCCGGGATATTGAGCTAGTATGTCGTGGTATGATTGCGACATGTCGATACTGCGTATGGTAGGCACGTTTGATACTCGTACCGGGGCATTTACCTTTAAGCTCGTAACACCGTCGATTAATCTTCTGTTTTTCAAGTCGACGATGAGTTGGTGATGCTTGAGGAAATCGGCTCCGAGTATTGGCTTCGAAACGTCAGCTACGATGAATTTCCATTTGTAAGGGCGTCGTAGATTGAAGTCAAGAGATAGTGTTTTCTCGCCATACGTAGCTATAGTAGTGTTGTTCGCTGCGTATAGTTGAAATGGTAACGGCGTTGCTACTCGTCCCTTTCTTCTCGGTAGCACGGAAATGTTGGCTCCCGTGTCAACCAAGAATGATAGCTTTGAGCTTCTATCAGTGATATATAGGCGGTGTGATTTATCTTGAACGCCGGTGTCCGCCTCTGCCAACGTCCTGTCTAGTTTTCCGCATTTTGCTTCTTGAATGAGCACGGTGATGTGCAGCGTCTAGCTTGCTCTTTGAAACGTCGGTGATAATAGCAGAATGGTGATGGCGATGCTGATCGATTGCGTGATCGCGATGAGTGGCGGTGACGAGATGGGTAGCGGCTGCGACGATGGTTGTCGTTTTGTGGTCTCGCTTTTAACTCAGCTATTTCTAGCGATAACTTTTTTATCTCGTTGATGAGAAACTGCGTATCTGCTTGCGGTGCGGATGGTGGAAGTGATGCGGTTGACTGCACGGCTGCGACTTCTGTTGATGCAGTCTGCTCCATCATTTTATCGGCGAGTAGCGCGAGTTCTTCGAGCACTGTCTTAGTACTGAATGATTCGCTGACTGCCAGGACTGAGCGGACGTGTGATGGAAGGTGGTTGGTCCACATGAGACGTAGGGTGGAGTCGGGAACTTTGTCTCTGGCAAGGCTTCTCATGCGGCGGAGTAATTGGGTCGGCTTCTGATCTCCGAGTTTCATCTCAGATAGCAACTTCTGGAACTGACGGCTATCAGATTCTTCATAGGCGGATATGAGCCTTTCTTTGATGGCTTTGTACTGATCCGTCTCTGGTGGGTTGTACAGTAAATCCACGATCTGCTCGATGTCTTGCTTTTCCAGCTGTGCTATGACCATCTGGGCGAGCTGTGCTTGGCCTCTCTTGAGATCGTTGGTTGCGGCCTCGAAGCTTATAAACCAGAGTCGTGGTCGATCGCGCCAGAATGGTGGAATGCGCATGGTGAGAGATATACCGGCAGCTTCAGCCTTCGTGACGTTGTGTGATGTCGACGGGCTTGATTGTTCTTCAGTTGGACAGGGATTCGGCATCTTGAAATCGGTGCGCAGCGATAATTCTTCGACGGTTGAAAATTTTTCTTCAGATCAGGTGTGTTTTGTTCGGGGTCACCACTTTGGAGGAGTATCGTAGGTTGGTTGAAAGGAAACTCGGACTCCAGATTGTAAAGATTGAAAATAATACTGTATTTTTATTATAAAATGTTCCTACTTAAATACTATTTACAAATACAGGCTAAACAGTACAACTAAGGATACTTCAAGAGTTTGAACCAATCAGATCGCAGCACACTGTTGTCCATTTGTTCCGCACGTTGTCGCTGCAGTCGCGAGCTCGCGCACGGGCGCACCTCGCCGCTCGTGGCGCTGAGGTTATAAATATAGGTGACACAAGCTGGCGCCCGCATTCATCGATGCGGCAGTGTCCAGTGAAGATGTGTGTGTTGTGCTCGTGCGTGCGGCTGAAGATTGGGGCGAAGGCCGACGGCGTGTGGCGTCGGCAGTTCCTGTACAATATTTATTCCTTGTTTCTTGTACAGAATGTCTAAAACGTGCTGTGACCATAGTTCTTTTGAGAACTGTTCTTTTCAATGTTTCTTTTACACGAGGTCAAAACGTGGTGGCTACAGGAGTATACATCTGAAATAAATTACAACCCCGAAGAGTTAGCAGAAATATTGCGAAATGGCTGTTCAAATTTGACGTCAGAACAACGTCAAATCTTTGATAGAGTATGCTGTAGTGTAGAACATTCATTAGGAGAAATGCTGTTTTTAGATGCACCTGGTGGAACAGGTAAAACTTTCCTCACTAAAGTTATCTTGGCTCAAATAAGGAGCCAAAACAAAATTGCCCTTGCCGTCGCTTCCTCAGGAATAGCTGCCACTTTATTACCAGGAGGAAAAACTGCACATACAACATTTAAAATACCAATCGACTTGGACCGCACAGAAAACCCTGTTTGCAACGTGTCTCGCAATAGTGATAAAGCAAGGGTTTTACGCGATTGCGCCCTTATCGTTTGGGACGAGTGTACGATGGCAAATCGTAAAGCTGTGGAAGCTGTAGATAGAACGTTGCGAGATATAAGACAAAATGACCGATGGGAGGCTTAACGGTGCTATTCTGTGGAGACTTCAGGCAGATACTCCCTATAATACCCAGAGGAACGAGGGCCGATGAAATAGGTGCCTGTTTAAAGAGCTCTATTTTATGGCGTAGTGTCATATTAACTAATTTGAGCTTTAATATGCGAGCATATATGGGAGGTGACACAAACGCGCAGGTTTTCTCAAATTTACTACTTCAAATTGGTAACGGCACATACCCGACTCAAGGAGGTAAAGTAACTTTAGTCGAAAGCCTGTGTTCTTCTGTTGCCTCACAGCAGGAACTCATTTCCTCTGTATACGGAGATCCATCAGAGATCTCGAACCATGACGCTGCTTGGCTATGCCAACGAGCTATTTTGGCACCTCGCAACGACCAAGCAGCAGCAATAAATTCTCAAATATTGGTACATGTTTCTGGAGAAAGTAGGGAATATTTATCTATTAACACGGTTTTGGAAGAAGGAGATGCCACCCACTATCCAGTAGAGTTTTTAGACTCTCTAAATACACCAGGTCTTCCAGCACACAAAATTTATTTAAAAGTCGGAGTACCAATCATTCTACTCAGAAATTTAAGCCCACCAAAACTATGCAATGGAACTCGGTTGAGAGTAACAAATCTCCATCGAAATGTCATCGAAGCCGAAATCTTAACAGGTTGCGGCTCCGGTGATGTTGTTTTCATTCCCAGGATACCCATTATCCCCAATAATTTTCCGTTTACTTTCAAACGTGTGCAATTTCCTGTAAGCCTCTGTTACGCTATGACTATTAATAAAGCCCAAGGCCAGACGTTATCCGTTGCGGGTGTAGACCTTACTTTTGATTGTTTTTCACACGGCCAACTCTATGTTTCTCTATCACGTGTTAGCAACCCAAACAACCTTTTTGTATATGCTCCGGGTAATTCCACCGCTAACATAGTATATAGAGAAGCATTAACGTAATCAACTATACCAAAGTCAGGACTCTTATCTAAATCATCAAAAAGGTGATATACTCTTATCTAAACGACGTTGTTTTGTTCTCGACAACCACGCGAACGAAGTCGCGGGCACAGCTAGTATAAAATAAATATCTTGTACAGTTACGTTTTTAGAATTAATTTTAATTTGTTTAATGAAAAGGTCACCTAAACTCATAGATATAAGAAAGAAGGAGATATGCCCGGTAGTTGAAAATGTATCGAAACCCAAT
Organism: Agrochola macilenta; assembly: GCA_916701695.1. Taxonomy (NCBI): domain Eukaryota; kingdom Metazoa; phylum Arthropoda; class Insecta; order Lepidoptera; family Noctuidae; genus Agrochola; species Agrochola macilenta. Next base: position 17,967,737 of record OU753562.1, read on the forward strand.
GTCTTCAATCTATCCCTACTCTCTAGCCTGCGATCACACATGCGATCAGTAAACCCAATAAATACGAGGTCCCGCTCACACTTGCAATTTACAAATCAGAACGTACTACACAATCAATTATAAACCTTATCCCATCAAACACAGCGTGCATTTACCATGCACCGTACAACTCACCCACACGAAAACATCGTTCGCTATCGTTGTGCTATGCAAAAGCCATTTATTTTACATATACGCTAGTGATTGACTAAATCGGAAACTTATCGATTCTCCCATTTATTATTGTATTAAAATTTTTGGAAGTTGCTGAAAAAAAAAGAAATATTAAGTAAACCAAAAAAAAACAACATTATGAGAAAATCAAGATTTCACATCGGTCTTCCAGACCGATGTGAAATCTTGTTTTATACTCAGGTATTAATCATGTTTTAAATCAGGCTATAACTGTTGACAAATTGAAGAATAAACTTTAATAGTAATATAAATTCATACGACAATCGACATTATTGTCGATAGCCTACGTTAGTGGATCTGCACAACCACATCACTAATCCGTCACAAGACGCTGCGGCCGTACTAACGATGCAACCGCTTAAAGCAAATATCGTTTTGTAATTTTTACATTGCTTGTCCAGTTACTTAGCGACATACTTTGGTAGTGGTAAAGAAGCAATGTATTTACTACAATAAAAGTACAGTCGCTGTGATGTATGAAAACAAAAATAACGTAGTAAAGGCAAGAAATATTTTACGATTTGTTGTTTTTCATGATTTTCAACACAAATATAGCAAAATACTTGTGCTGATTTATGAAAAGTGGTTCTACGATTTATAAAGTTTATAGTTTAGCTTCCATTTTTACAAGAAACCACTGAACAACACGGTATTCTTAAATGTTATCACGATCGCGTTCGAAAGCGCACTAGTTAGCGGAAACGGCCATTTGCCTGAGGCATGACCATTGTGGTCAAGATGCGCGGACACAGACACGCCCCCATGCCACTTCTCCTGTTATTTATATTTCTATGCCTAAACTTAAAAAGTTTTTTGGAATGGACACGTGGGTGTTTTACTCGTGCATTATAAATGCATCCCTTGATCGATAAATACCAGAAGCAGCAGAGGGATTTTTTTTTGTCAAATGGAACACTGTGCGAAAAGTGCTTTTCTCAGTGGTTCCATCGGATGCAGCGATGTATTGATGTAAATGGACACAATTTTGAAAAGATATAATAAAACGAATAACTTGCTAGTTTGTTCAGTTTTTATTTTCTAAGAACTTTCAGTGTCACCCTCGAAAATTGCTCGAACAGCTCGTTTTTGTCTCGGACAAATATATTTTGAATATCAGCAGCTTTGCCCCACAGCAGAAGACCATAGGACATAACGCTGAAATGAAAATAACTAAAATAGACTAACCGAGCTGTATTGACGTCAGTGTATTGTCTTACTTTCCTGACGGCGTAGGCGGCCAAAGTGAGCCTTCCCGCTATACTCGATATTTGTGGGCCCCACTGAAGTTTGACATCTACTGTTATGCCCAGAAAAACTGCTGAGTTTACAGATTCAAGCACCTCTTTATCTAAGACGATGTTGGGACCTAGATTCTTAACATTTGGTAAGGCGAACTTTACACATTTCGTTTTGTTAGCATTGAGAACTACGTTATTTGTCGTAAACCAATCCGTAACCATTGAGAGTGCACTGTTTACATCGTCAAAATCTTGTCTATTCCTGCCTACTTTAAAAATAAGAGAGGTATCATCTGCAAACAGTACAACTTCACAGATACCCTTTAAATAGAATGGTAAGTCATTGATATACACTAAGAACAAGAATGGACCCAGTATTGAGCCTTGAGGTACACCTAACTGAACTGGTAGCTCGGAAGATTTCACACCATTAACATCTACACATTGGGACCTATTATGTAAATAAGAATTTATAACGTTGAGAGCTTCGTTTTGCACACTGTAATGACGCAGTTTACGCAAAAGCGTGTCATGGTGCACGCAATCAAAGGCATTTTGCGAGTTCTCCCATGCGTTAAATATGTGTTTCAGCAGAGCAACAGCCGCATCTGTAGTCGAACGACCTTTTGTAAAGCTATATTGTTCATTATGAAGGAGGCTATTTGAATTAAAATGTCTAAGCAACTGCTTGAGTATTAACTTTTCAAATATTTGAACATTCAGACAGCCGGAACATTGTTACAGATAGGAATTTAGCTCAGCCAGCAGGCTTAAAACCGAGGAGCTCCAAGGCATAGCAATGCCTTGGAGCTCCTCGGTTTTAAGATTTAGGCTGTAACTGCAGGGAGTGTTTTCGACGAAGTAAATGATGTGTATATGCACACCCGCAGCGCCACAGCCGCCACAAGGCCAACCCGGCGGAGTGCCTGCGCTTCTGTGTGGAGGAGCGCGTGCGCTGCGGCGCGTCCGGCGGCGTGCGCTACGTGCGGCGCGCCGAGCAGCACCTGCCGCTGCCCGTGGCGCTGGGGGCCGCCACCAACGCGCCGCAGCTGCAGGAGTACGAGCGGCGGCGCGCGCAGGCCGAGGCGTCCGGCCAGAGACTGTAAGACTTCACTAGTTTGTAGCACCTGCCGCTGCCCGTGGCGCTGGGGGCCGCCACCAACGCGCCGCAGCTGCAGGAGTACGAGCGGCGGCGCGCGCAGGCCGAGGCGTCCGGCCAGAGACTGTAAGACTTCACTAGTTTGTAGCACCTGCCGCTGCCCGTGGCGCTGGGGGCCGCCACCAACGCGCCGCAGCTGCAGGAGTACGAGCGGCGGCGCGCGCAGGCCGAGGCGTCCGGCCAGAGACTGTAAGACTTCACTAGTTTGTAGCACCTGCCGCTGCCCGTGGCGCTGGGGGCCGCCACCAACGCGCCGCAGCTGCAGGAGTACGAGCGGCGGCGCGCGCAGGCCGAGGCGTCCGGCCAGAGACTGTAAGACTTCACTAGTTTGTAGCACCTGCCGCTGCCCGTGGCGCTGGGGGCCGCCACCAACGCGCCGCAGCTGCAGGAGTACGAGCGGCGGCGCGCGCAGGCCGAGGCGTCCGGCCAGAGACTGTAAGACTTCACTAGTTTGTAGCACCTGCCGCTGTGTGTGGCGCTGGGGGCCGCCACCAACGCGCCGCAGCTGCAGGAGTACGAGCGGCGGCGCGCGCAGGCCGAGGCGTCCGGCCAGAGACTGTAAGACTTCACTAGTTTGTAGCACCTGCCGCTGCCAGTGGCGCTGGGGGCCGCCACCAACGCGCCGCAGCTGCAGGAGTACGAGCGGCGGCGCGCGCAGGCCGAGGCGTCCGGCCAGAGACTGTAAGACTTCACTAGTTTGTAGCACCTGCCGCTGCCCGTGGCGCTGGGGGCCGCCACCAACGCGCCGCAGCTGCAGGAGTACGAGCGGCGGCGCGCGCAGGCCGAGGCGTCCGGCCAGAGACTGTAAGACTTCACTAGTTTGTAGCACCTGCCGCTGTGTGTGGCGCTGGGGGCCGCCACCAACGCGCCGCAGCTGCAGGAGTACGAGCGGCGGCGCGCGCAGGCCGAGGCGTCCGGCCAGAGACTGTAAGACTTCACTAGTTTCAAAGAATCCCACATACGAAAACATAACCCTGTCATAGCTGTCGCGCAGTCGGATAAAACTAAAAAAAATACCTCTCCAGCTTAACAGCTAAGCTGGAGAGGTATTTGTTTTAGTTTTATCCCTTCAAGCTAAAACTTAAAAGTGACTTCCTGACGTAAATTAATGACTGCCTCGTTGGTGAAAGTACAATTGCTGAGCAAGAGGAAAGCCAAATATTTTGTTTAACCCACATAGGGTTAAACAAAATATTTGGCTTTCCATTACAAATTTATTTCTTCTATAGTCTGAATTTGTGTCTGATATTCGACTATAAACTCGCCCCCTATGAAAATAAACTAGCAAAATGTTAATGTACAAACCACACACCTTCAGAAGCAATTCATATATTTTTAAGAACGTTCACATCCCAACCTGTCAAAAATACCTCTGATTTTCATACATTATTGCCATTAATTTTCGCTGAGATAAGATTGCAAATAAATTTTGAATGGGGATCGATCTACAGGTATTTCAGGGGTGATGTTATATTGTCATGTATATTTTCAGGGACCCGTCGCAAATGGTGCGGCCACACATCCCGTTCCAAGCGTGTCTGGACAGCTTCATGAAAGAAGAGACCGTTGAGCAGTTCTTCAGCAGCGCAGTCAACAAGAAGGTCACCGCTCACAAGTTAGTATTACTGCCAGCGTACTCAAATATGAACGAATCATTATTTACTTTCTTTCATTTTATTAAAACCGTATTCCCAATTTTCGCATGCTCAAGAATTGTGAAAAATTTACGATTAATCATATTGAATTTGAAAACAATTTGTATATGACATTTACAAATTACAAATCGTTTTGTCAAATCGACAAATTGAATCCCGTCAAAGTTCATTTTAGTTTGTTCGTGAAAAACACGAACCGAAATTTAGGAAGTACTCAACCATAATTTTTTTTAATGTTTTTTCCTGGCCTTTATGTCTCAGTCTAAGTCTTTAATTATTGTTATTGGGTTTTAACTGTTTTAATTAATGTTAAAAATAATTTAAATTGCTTAACAGCCATTTAATATGTTTTCGATGTACTCGTATCACAGAAAACATAATAAAGTAAACAATTTGACTGTGACAAACATTTAAAATTATATCCAATATTTATTGTAATATTTCAGAATCACTCGTCTAGGCACGTTCCCCGACTTCCTGTTGATTCAGCTGAAGAAGTTCACCATCAAGGAGGACTGGACGCCCGCCAAACTAGACGTCGCAGTCGATATGCCCTGGGAGGTACGTACACACTCTTACTAAGGTTCGTTTCACGCCGAGACGCGACGCTGTACGCAGATTTTAATACCGCAATAAAAAAAAGTGCCCGTGATCGGTTGAATTATTTATCGACAGCCAATCGCAGCAGGTTACGCGCGCTATTCGTCTCAATAATTTTTCGATAGAGAGACTGAGACAGTTTGGCGGGGTCGTGGCAGACCACGTAGGAGATGACGGGACGAGCTGGATAGGTTCCGTCAAAACTTGAAGGAGGACGCGCGGGCTCGCGAACGATGGAAGGAGTGAAGGGAGCTCTTTGCCCAGGAGTGGGACAGCGTAGGCCAGTAAAAAAAAAACATTTCAATTATTTTCGTTCGAGGAACTGGCCCCTAGTATCCTGCACTATAGTTGTATGCTACATGTTATATTCTTGCTGTACAGATGGACCTGAGCTGCCTGCGCGGGCGCGGCCTGCAGGCCGACGAGACGCAGCTGCCCGACGCGGCGCCCGAGACTCCCGCGCCGGTCTACGACGAGGCGCTGCTCGCACAACTTGTAAGTAGCACTGACAATAATAAACTTAGCTATAACTTTATATGAAAAAGAAATCAAATTCAAAAAACCGACTGCAACTAAAAACTTCAAAATAAGCTCACTTTTTAAGCAGTCTAATGCAGTTGGTCGCAGCTATTTTAGTTCAATATCAGATTTGTTGTCACCAACTGCATCAGGCTGCTTGAAAAATTAGCTTGTTTACATTGCCGTTATAATGGTTCGAGTGTATGAAGAATACCACATACAAATATACATACATGAAAAACATAACCCTGTCTTTGCTGCCGCGCAGTCGAGTAAAAATAATAATGCGAAGTGACGCTAGTGATGATCGCAAACTAAAATGTAACCTAAAAACAGTAGACTTGGGAATTTCAAAGCCATCTTTGTATGGTATTGTTGGCATAGAGGAGATGCAGCCCATTCTCCGGACGAGCTGGGCACAAAGTTCTCTACGACTCTAGCCTGATTATTCTTCTCTTAGCAGCTCTTAGAAATTTAATGTTTCTTACCCGACTACGGCGAAGCAAAAATGAGGGTTATGATTTTGACCGGTATCGTTCATCTGTTCCCTCACAACTTTTCGGGAAAAAAATCCTGAGTCACACGTAAGCTGTTCTAACATGGTCACATAATCTGGCGAACACGTGTGACTCCGGATTTTTTATTTGTCTGTCTGTCTGTGATTTCTTGTTTATGTAGTTGGGTTTTAGTTTTTTCTGTAAACAGATCTAAGACATTTTTCAGATGGCTCAGAATTTGTCTACGAGTTAGACAGCTTCAGTGACGTCCATGCCGACAACAGTAACTTCAATTCTTTGTTGAATATTTAGGTAAAACTTTTTTTATATTTTTCAGTTAGACATGGGTTTCCCGCTGGAGGCGTGCAAAAAGGCGCTTTATTACACGAACAACTGCGGCATGGAGGCGGCCTCCAACTGGCTGATGGAGCACATGACGGACTGGGACTTTGCCAATAAATTCACACCGCCTGGTAGCACAGGTACACGACATCATTATTTTACTTGATAATTTATCTCAAGGGAACCTATCACTAGGTCGCGGGCTTTATCTGTCTGCCCCAGTTCTAATTCAGAACTGTGGCAGACAGTTAAACAGCGTCAACTGGGTAACTATGTTTTTAAAGTTTCAGAACTTTTGAAACATAGTTTCAGAATTACGTTTCAAAAGTTTCAAAACTTCTGAAACTTTAGAAACATAGTTACCCAGTTGACATTAGTACTTTCATGCATGCAACAGTTTTGTTAATATTAAAATTATAGTTATGTTTAGAATAAGAAGGAATAATGGGAGAATATTTCATAACGCAACTAAAATGTTAAAGTAAATATGTTCAAAGGCTGGTCGCCATCTATGTCTATATCTATACAAATAATAAAATAGTAACAAAGAGTTTTTGTCGGTTTGTCTGTCCCGGATCGGCGTAAAAACGGCTGAACGGATTCGAATGAAATTTGAAACACGGATAGTTTAGTACCTAGGTTAATACATAGGGTATTTTTAATCCCGTTAGTACGTTCTCTTGGGATATTTTCCGACATCCACTGACGAAGCCGCGGGCAAAAGCTAGCTAGTCCATACTAATATTATAAATGCGAAAGTAACTCTGTCTGTCTGTTACTTTTTCATGAAGAAACCACTGAACCGATCATTATGAAGTTTGTCACATAGGTAGCCTGTGACTTGGAGGAGGACATAGGAAACTTTTAATCCTGGATATTTGTATAAAGAGGGTTTATCCTAAAAGTTGGCAACGTCGCAAATAACTGTCAAATATTTACCTGTTTTGATTCTTATAGCAATATTACTGAATAGAAATAAGAAATGTGGCTAACTAGAGAATTAGAATATTGAATTGCAATTATAACATTGAATTTGATGTTGTACCCATTTTAGGTGTAAAAAACGCATTTGGAAAATTTCCAAATAGTTTTTTTACATCTAAAACTAACCATTCGGTGCTACGATATTAATTCATAATCAATATTCTAGTTCGCTAGTTAGCTACATTTTTTTATTTCCACACAGTAATGTTGCTAAATGAATCAAAACAGTGAAATATTTGACATCTATTTGCGACGTTGCCCACCTTCAGAATAAACGCTCTTAAAAAATTATGAAACATAGGCAGACGATGAAAATACGGTATTCCACTGCATCCGTTTAGATTGGAAGCCGATCCCAACATAGTTGGGTAAAGGCTAGGCAGATTGACGCACACGAAGTCGCGGGCAAAAGCTAGTATACTTTAAAAATAAAATCTTATTTTGCGTATTTTTTTTTATAAAACAAGTACTGTAACTAAACATCCTATCCAAGGCGCAGACAGCGGCGCAGCCGGCGTAGACGAAGCCAGCGTAGAACAGATCATGGGCATGGGCTTCACGCGGGCGCAGGCCGCGCGCGCGCTCGGCGCCACGCAGGGCGACGTGCCGCGCGCGCTCGACTGGATCTTCAGCCGCGCCGACGAGCTGGACGCGCCCGACGCGCCGCCCGGCGCCGGGACCACGCTGGGCTGTCGGGACGGGCCTGAGAGTGAGTGTTGGGCTTTTTTTAATATCTGGCCGTAGACGAACGTCGAAAGCGACAGGGTTACCCACAATATTAAAACTTTCTTACGTTTTTTTTTAAGGTGCCTGTCAATATCAGATTGTATGTTGATCTAAATATGATTCGCGATTGTAACAAATATATATGTACAGAATTATAATATTATAATTCACGAATACAATTAGAAAGTAAAAAAATCTGAATTTCGCGAGCTACCCTAGCGCATCCCCCAAGAAAATTACTGTATTCTATTAATTCTCGTTTTACGCAGTAATTGAGTTGTGGAGGTCAGATAGATAGTCGCTTCATGTAAATTACTGATACTCAGCTGCATTCCATTCGGTTAGACTGGAAGCCGACCCCTACCGGCTAAGCAGATGATGGTACTTTTCTTTCATCAATCTAATCTCCAATGTAAAGACTCGGCGACTCTCTTCAAGCTTAAAACATGTTTCTAAACACTATAATGTTGTGTTTACAGAATACAGGCTGTGTGCGTTCATATCGCACATGGGAACTTCGTCCATGGTGGGCCACTACGTGTGCCACATACTGCACGAGGGCCGGTGGGTCATATTCAACGATAACAAGGTGCGTATACGTCACTATGTAATTAGATACAGTATCAGAAGTGATTTTGATTATATTTAAAATAATATTAAGGTTCTTTAAGATTAAAAACTCAAAATTCGAAAGTTATCATTGTTTTTTATCGCTGACTGTAGATGCTACTGATTTGTTTGCTCGTGATTCAAAAATTATAACGAACTTCAATCACAGATTCACTAGTCAATATCTAATCTAACTTTTGCCACAGAATACATAATAGTCACTCCGAAAAATCATTTAAATTAATAGCGACTCTTGCTACGTCACAATAAAATGCAATTCAGGTCGCACAGCGTTATTTACCTACAGTTATATTCACCTAGAACTTGCCTCTCTTTCTATCGCGTAACTGATATCTTCTGACTACATTACACCCACTGAATTGGCCCGACAAGTCGAGCCCGCTGCGTACTTGTAGCTTCATATCTTAAATGCGAAGCAGGCCTGGCCAGGCCTGCTTTTACTAAGTTTCCGCTAACACTTGTTATTTAAGTTACCAAATAATATAATTAACATCTTGTTTCCTTTCTTTTCAGGTGGCCTTATCAGAAAACCCGCCCAAAGATCTCGGTTACCTATATCTATACGAAAGGCTGTGATGATCAACATGTTAAATATGACTTGTTTGTACCAAAAATCGCTGGCTCAGTTGTATGGTATACGAACCTCTGTGTTAGACTGCGTTTGTATTATCTAAACAATAAGAGATTTTAATAAAAAAAACAACTTTTAGGCGATATTTATTTTATAGAAAAAAACAAATTGTTAAGAAATTAAATTAGGTTAATAAAATTTATTATCTAATAATTTTGCATAGAAAATGCTTTTGTGTTGCAATTTTTACATAAGACTTTTATCTGTTTTGTAGTTTGACAGTTATGTGTAGTTATTGAATTAGAAATAATCCTTGTAACCGCTTAGGACAAGACATGACAGCATTTGTGTGTGAGTATTGCATAGGAGTCTCATGTTCATATAACACTTTACTTTTGTAACCGTTTATGTTAACTAAGCTGTATATTTGTTTTCCTGATATACCGATCACTCTTTTATAACTCTGTACTAGAAGTACAATTTTTTCATTAAATAATTGCCGTACCACATAACAAATGCATTTATTGGGGAAGCAGCTTAGTGTTGGATAATTTTATTGTATAAATATCATTGAACATCACTAAAACAACGAAAACTAAAAGTAAATTATTACTGAAAATGCTCTCTTATTTATTTGTTTCTTTTTCCCTATATACCGCCCAAATGTGTGATAATACGAAGTCACGGGAAATTCACTAGCAAGTTCAAACACTCAACTCACACAAGGAGTATGTGCGGAAATACAGCTGTCTGTTGCATGCACGCCCGATAATAATGCGAAAACAAGATAGCAATAGTCTGCTCAAAGAGGTCTACCAATACTGTAACTACAGTATTGCCCTTTGAGCAGACTATTGCTATCTTGTTTTAGAGCTACACCAGCGGTGGGCGGTCTCCAATGTAGATATACTCAAGCAAGTCTTGTATGTGTATGTAGGCAGTACTCGTTACCCTTTGTGATTTTTGGTATCCTCGGGCGATGATACAATTAATGGGAAGCAACTAGCTTCATATTTCTGACTGACCGACCCCTTGACAATTCAAAAGTGCCTGTAATTGGTTTATTTGAAATAAATGGTTTGAGTTTGAGTTTTGGGAATAAAGTGAGTTTGAATGCACAGAACAAGGACGGAATCTAATTGGTCTTGTTTTCTAATATCTTAGGGTGGAAAGACCAATACATAGGGGAATAAAGCGAGTTTGTTGTTGCACATGCAGGAATCAGATAAGTGTCTGTAATTACTGCGCTTGCTTATGGGGTCTATGATTGAACACATAATTTCAAAAGTGATTGTCTCAGTAAAGAAGATCCTCACACAGAACAGGAAAGTAAGAATCACCCACAGCTGGATGGGACGTATACCCAGCTGTGGGTGATGCCAGGCTGCAATGATGATGATGAAATAAGCTCGAAACAATAAATTTTGCCGTTAAGTACCAATTGATAAAATATCTGTTAGGATCAGACCTTCGTACAGTTAAACAAGGGGACCAAAACATAAGGAAATCCTCTTCAATCAATATCCTGGTAATCCTCAAGTATCGAAATGTGTTATACTGCATACAAACTGCAATTCCCAGGAATATCATAAAATTCGCCATATATTGTGACTACAACATAAAATTAATCTATTTACACGCATATAAGTTCACATGAGGAGCCACGCACTGGATAAAGATGGTGAAAAGAAAACAATTTTACATTCAACTAATTACATCTTTTATTTTTAATTGAAATGTACATCATGTAAAATATTTATCGCTTGAATCTGTCTACTGGCTTGGGTATCTTCTTCATGAATATAGTGCGCTCATCATAATATGTATTGAACTTCTTATAATCTCTCCTTTTCTTGGGATCCTTTTTACAATTTTCTGGAGTCAAGTTGATCATAAGACCTGGAACATGAAGACCAAAATTAGAGAAGTCGTTATCATTTAATAAAGGTGATGCCCAGTTCATACAAACTTTCGGATCTAATTGTGTTGTATGGAGAAGTAATCAGAATCAAGAACTGACACCTACTAAAGTTTTTACACTATCTGATTTAAGAGGTTGTGTGTTTTATCTCATAGTATGAGCGATTGTACTAATTCTATACAGACCCGCTTTCTGCGCCATAGTCACCAACTTGCCCATTTTCTTTTGTTGTCTTCGGCATAACCCAGTTATTCTTCGAGGTAACATACAGCCATCTGACCTCACAAACTGGCTCAGGATCAGTACATCAGTATGTTTGACGTCGAGCCCTATAGCACACATGTAGCAAGGTTTTTCTGATGTGCTGTTATCAGGGTCATGGGATGGAAGGTTCTCCGCCCGAATCAAGAGTTCGGTGCGGGGCGAGGGCACAGTAACCGCTTCTATGACCACTGTTGAGCCCTCAGTGCGTTCGCGTACTGAAAATAGTAGGAATGATTATTTACGACTAATGCTTTTAATTAGAATTGTGGAGAAAAGGCAAGAGCAAAGTGTGAGGTTATGATATAAAAATCCAAAATTATGAGCAGAAATTCACAGGTACTTACTCTCTTTTAAATGCAGTGGTTTTGTTGTGACTATTGAGCGTACGGATGTAGAGAGAATTGCACTTTTGGTAAAAGAAAACCCAGCTCGAACCAACCCCGCCATGTTTATTTATTTTATAATCTGTCACTGTCACCAGCGGTCCAGCCTTTGACAAATGGACAAAGACAAAATGATGTGAAGCGTGATCAAATTTCAAAAAACGTTTTATTTCTGCTGGGTGGCGGTAGAAAAAAATATTTTAGCATGGCAAGTCCGGCCACACCAAAAGTTAACTTCCGGTTAAATGAGCGCGTAATTTGAAAAATCTCATACTTGTATTCGTTCGGTACGGTCGGTCATAGAAAATACATACAAAAGATCTTTGAGGCAGAATATGGGCTTAGTAGTATATATTTATTTTCTTTAGTTCTACTAAAGACAATTACTATAGTTATTGTGGTAGTATGGGTATCAAAATGATAAACGGGAATGTATGGGTCGCATGTATTTATTGAACAACACATATAGAACACATAGTACATAAGTAATATGATAAATTTAACAGTTATAGAAAATAAACAAGATTATTTTTGGATAATAATTTGATTAAAACATGTAATTATAACGGATAAAACACATTTTCACTAAGCAACAATTATCAAGCGCCATTTCAAAAATATGACTGATTCTATATTTTAACTTCCGTATAATCGTATCATAAAATAGACTGCTAAGCAGTAACAAATATTATATCATATTTTAGGCTTCGTAAGCATCACATTATTACATAATATGCGAGACTTCAAATCCTGTAATGCTGTGTTAGGTACTACTGTAGGAACAAGGTGAAAAAGTTTCTTATTTTTATTTGTAAAAGGCTATTCATGGACGGTATAAGCCAAGCATAGAAATTCGACACATGTGTTTGCGAAATGCATTTGAAATGCAAAATATAAAATGAGCTTAAAATAACTTAAACTTATCTTAAGAAATAATTAGACGCTTAAACGTGAGATTGCAATTTTGTGACTTAAATATAAAATATTTAATGCAAATTCATTTATAAATATAATAATAAAATTTGCAAAGCATAAAATGCATAATCATCAATATAATCGTTTAAAGGTATCGTTAAGTAATACAATTTTGTTCTTCACAATGTCAATTTATAAGTATAACATTTATGTTAGTAAAACTTACTAACTAGAAACTATACAATATTGTACTATTAATTAAAACAAAACTTACGAACAATGTGCATGTTTATAAACAAAATGTGATGGACTATTCAAAATATGTGGCGAGGAAAAATAACAGGTTTCATACACATGGAATATTATAATAATATGGAGAATTAGACATTCTATGTACCTACCTACATACGTAGTATTATATTATCTGTGGTACAGGTAATTAAAAAGTTAGCCAAGTTCTCAGCTTAACGTTTCGAAAACTATTCAATACAAAACTATAAAGATACATTATATTTCGCAATAATTCAGAACTTGTAACTACACAGAAAGCTCAACATTTAGGCCTAACACTCAACATTTTGGTAATAAACCCTCTGTTGAAGCCTGTTATATTTCCGCTCCGTGCAGGTAGCGATGATGAGAGGCTTGTGTTGGAGGTTTACTTGGGGAAGGCACTCAGACCCTTGCTGAGCAGACCGGAGGCGCCTGTTGATGCGTCGTTCACGGCTGATGACAGGCCTGTCAGCAGCTGAAATGTTGAAAACAGTTTTAGTCAGTATTTCACACATATGGCAACACTAACCGTAGTAAGACCTTTTTTTTTTTGCATTACAATGATATTAATTATGTCATGTTATTTTCATATTTATTTTATTCATTTACGTCAGTAGTAATATCTTGGGAACACAAAATCTTCCATTAAATTGTGTCATATGGCCAATCACGATTCGTCTATTCTAAACATGATAGCACTAGTTTTCAAAAAGAAAAAGTTTTCTTACATGATCCCTTTTCTCATTGAGGTATTTGTCGGCATCCTTGATCTTGGAGTCGACGACGGTGCTGGCGTTCTTGATGCCCTCGTCAGCGGCGGTCTCTACCCTCTTCAGTGTGTTGTCTACAGTGCTGTTGATCGCGTTGCTTGCGTCTGATGCCGCCTTTTCCGCAGCCTTCTTTGACTCTTCTACGGCTGCGTCTGTGGAAATTGAGATTTATTTATTTATTTATATTTACTTTATTGTACACCAGAAAATACATAGTAAATAATAAATTATTAAAATAGTTAAAGAAGAGATAGAGATGGTTTTATTTAAATAGGTACTTGGCATTAGCCAAGTACCTATGTGCCTAAAAAAACTAATTTTAATTTGAACTTGAACATTTTATAATAACCTCAGGCTGGCAAGAAATCAACCTATTTTCTTTATAACCTTTCTTTGTAAAAAACGTACCGAAAAATAACAGTTTGAAAGGGGATTGTTCCTCCTGTATATTCTACTTACTAGCAACCCTCTTGGCCTCGTCTTCAGCAGCCTTGGCAGCGAGCCTGGCCTTTTCCTTGGCATCCTCAGCGGCCTTAGCGGCTTGTGTCTTGGCATCCTCCGCGGCCTTCTTGGTCGCGTCCACCGTTGCGTTGACCGTGTCTGTGGAACAAAGACCCTTGTTCAGTGAAGGATACAATCTCGCGTGATGTTTCACACCTAAGCTTTGAAAGAACCTTTTGTTGAGTAAAATAACGTAGGTAGTTTTGAAATGTAGTTTAACTTGCTTTAAAATAATGTTTTTAAATGTTTAGCCCTCCTACTTATAATAGTACCTCCTGACTCAGAAGAATGTTTTGAACTCTGAACATTGATCATGTTCGTTGAACGGCACTTCCAAGAAGTATATGATATCATTTTATAAACAAATTAAGTACCTAAGTACGTACTGAAGACCTCCATTTACTGTCGTCACCGGTGACTTGTATTGTTTTAATTAAATTGTCAATAAATTTTCCTCAATCAAAAGGTTTTTGTAGGTATTAGAGCGAGAAACGTCCTTAGCCTTTCTTAGTCCACATCGATAAAAATACGTATTTTTATTAATAGATCTCTGGTATTGTATCAGTAAGTGGTGCAGTCCATAAATGGAAGGGATAGGTAAGCTATTGCCTTTTATGTAGCGCAAGTACATAAAGAAAAGTGGTATTTTATTGATTAGTCACAATAAGACAAAGAAAACGTCGCCATAACATTTTATGACCACCTACAGCATTAACTGATGCTAGGAGACGTTTGATAGTTGCTACTACACCCAACCATGGATGTATAAATCCAATAAGGAAGGAATGTGCCAGAAGTATGAGCTGCAAACTTTTTTTTATTAAAGACAGTAACTAAACTACTTTGGACAAACCTCAGTTTGAAGTAATTACTTAGTAACGTATCCACTTGAGTAGCCTCGGGTCGTACTCGAGGCTGCCCCTAGCAGATAGGATATCTATCGATGTGGACTACTTTCAGATTAATAAATGTTAATATTCACTCCAAGAACTCGGACAAAATAGCTTTGATTAAGTGTCAAAAAGCCGTAACTTAAGCGACACACTAAGTACCGGTTGTATCTTCAGCTGTCTTTTCATACACGCCGAATGCTTTTGATTCTTTGGGCCTTAGCAAGTTGGTTTGAATTACACCTATAAGAATTGATTTAATTTAATTGAAGTTTTTTCTGTAGTCCTAAATCAATCTGCCTAGCCTTTTCCCAACTATGTTGGGGTCGGCTTCCAGTCTAACCGTATGCAGCTGAATACCAGTATTTTACATGGAGCGACAGCCTATCTGACCTCCACAACCCAGTAACTGGGTAATACGATACCCCATGGTAAGACTGGTGTCAGACTTTCGGGCTTCTGACGACTCGTAACGACTGTCAAAGATCCACGAATGACAGCCGGGGCCAACGGCTTAACGTGCTTTCCGAGGCACGGAGGATTCTCGGTATGTAAAGATGGTCACCCATCCACTGACCAACCCCGGCAAGCGTAGCTTAACCTGATGGATCGACCAGTGCGGCTGTTGTTACTTAGCCACGAGCTCCTCTGTAATCCTAAGTATTACAGGTATAATTTTGTACACAGTTCACACGGTATTTTTATGTGTAATAGAAGGTTAAATTCTACATGAGTATTATTAAATATTAAGTATGAGACAATCTGAAAGAAAAAAACCCTGAAAACAGTTGAATTAGTTTTCACTAGCACAACAAAGATCGGTTCTTACCAAATCACCATTAGTATGAGATAAGTGGATAGTAAAAGCAAAAGACTAAAGAAAGTTAATAATGTTTTGTTACCTTCAGCAGATTCTACGGCATCAGCTGTCTCTTCCACTTCAGCATACAGTGTATGTGATACTGTATCTACAGAAAGTTAGCAACAAAGGGTTAAACAGAAAAAGAAATAAAAAATTAAGTAAAGTTTAAAAGGCGCAACGCAACATGCAGCTAAAACCATGCAATAAATAAAACTGTAAAAACAAGTATATGGAGTAATTATAGGATACTGAAATGAGTTTTAACACAATGAGGCAAGAAAATCATCTTTATTTATAATTTTATCTTCGTTTGTACCTTTAGCACCTCCAACCATAGATACTCCTTTGTCAACAACTGACGCGGCGGCACTCTTTGTAGTATCCACAGTGCTGTGAACAGTGCTTGCTACCGTATCTACAATATAGGCAAAATACGCAATGTAAAATGATGAATCATGTTGATGAGTAGAAATAAAACGCACTCACAAGCTCAAAATAATACCTTTAGCAGTTCCTAAAAATGATACGCTTGTGTCTACGGCTCCGGCTGCTACATTCTTTGCGGTATCTACAGTGCTTGCCAATGTATCTACGATGGGAAATAATACAAAATAAATAACAATCTACAAGGTAAGAAGTACGTGACCGAAAATACTCAAAAATATCGACCTTTTGCACTTCCAACAAAAGATGCGCCTTTGTCTACTGCAGATGATGCTACATTCTTTGTTGCGTCTACAGTGCTATGAACAGTATTTGATAGGGTGTCTACAAAGGAAAATAAAAATTATAATTTAGTAACAAAAAGTAAAAAAAATATGAATAAATTAGATAGCGGGAGAAACTACCTTTGGCACTAGTAGCGTAAGATACACCTGTATCTACAGCAGAAGCTGCTGCGTTTTTCGTTGAATCATAAGTATGGGCTACGGTATCTACAAAACGGAAGTGAAATAATACAATGCCGCCCATGGGGATGTGACCGCCCGTATTTTTCTGAATAACCATGTTTTTTTTTTCGAAAATTTACTTTAAAAATGTTAAAGATCTTTAATATTTTTCATATTTTTTTTTTGTATCATGGGTATCCATATCATGGACATACATTTGTGTTTTTTAAAATAAATACTGAGAAAAAGATGTCCTCGCTTCCGTTTTTTGTTTTCATAGACAACAAATTTTAATAAAAAAATGTTAGTTAATCAGATAAAATAACTCTTAAGCTTTTAGAATTAATATACAGAACCCAAATCGATCGATGTGACCGCCCGTATTTTTCTGAATAATCATGTTCTTTTTTCGAAAATTTACTTTAAAAATGTTAAAGATCTTTAATATTTTTCATTTTTTTTTTTGTATCATGGGTATCCATATCATGGACATACATTTGTGTTTTTTAAAATAAATACTGAGAAAAAGATGTCCTCGCTTCCGTTTTTTTTTTCATAGACAACAAATTTTAATAAAAAAATGTAAGTTAATCAGATAAAATAACTCTTAAGCTTTTAGAATTAATATACAGACCCCAAATCGAGCCAATAACATCGGAGATATGGCAAAAAATGTAAAGCAAGGTCACAAGCGCTACTCATAAAATAAAATAAATTAATAGCATGAAAAATGTTAAAGATGTCTGTCTATCTTTAACATTTTTAAAGTTAATTTGTATTATTTTTTTATGTTTCATGAATACTCAGAAATATACGGTGGTCACATGCCCATGGGCGGCATTGTATAGTGTATATTATGAACTTAGTAAATTAAAATGACGTATGAGACAGAAAATACCCAAAAATATCTACCTTTAGCACTTCCTACGAGAGATACACCTTTGTCTACAGCTGAGGATGCTACATTCTTTGTTGCGTCTACAGTGCTATGAACAGTATTCGCAAGCGTGTCTACGAAATAAAAGAGAAAAAGAATGTAGATATAATATCTAAATATATGAGTGCAACGTGAAAAAAATAAAATAAAAGTGGCAAACTACCTTTGGCACTAGTAGCATAAGATACACCAGTACCTACAGCTGAAGCCGCTACGTTTTTCGTTGAATCATAAGTATTGGCTACGGTATCTACAAAAAAAAAAACAATAATAAATCTAAATAATAATCTAAATGCGTGAATGAGACAGAAATACCCAAAAATATCTACCTTTAGCACTTCCTACGAAAGATACACCTTTGTCTACAGCTGAGGATGCTACATTCTTTGTTGCGTCTACAGTGCTGTGAACAGTATTCGCAAGCGTGTCTACGAAATACAATAAAATTATATAACAACTAAATAAATGTAAAAATATTTTTTTTAAAAAGACTATAGCAAACTACCTTTAGCACTAGTAGCATAAGATACACCAGTACCTACAGCTGAAGCCGCTACGTTTTTCGTTGAATCATAAGTATTGGCTACGGTATCTACAAAAAAAAAAACAATAATAAATCTAAATAATAATCTAAATGCGTGAATGAGACAGAAATACCCAAAAATATCTACCTTTAGCACTTCCTACGAAAGATACACCTTTGTCTACAGCTGAGGATGCTACATTCTTTGTTGCGTCTACAGTGCTGTGAACAGTATTCGCAAGCGTGTCTACGAAATACAATAAAATTATATAACAACTAAATAAATGTAAAAATATTTAAAAAAAAAAGACTATAGCAAACTACCTTTAGCACTAGTAGCATAAGATACACCAGTACCTACAGCTGAAGCTGCTGCGTTTTTCGTTGAATCATAAGTATTGGCTACGGTATCTACAAAAAAAATGTAATAATGTATCTAAATAATAATCTAAATGTGCGAATGAGAGAGAAATACCCAAAAATATCTACCTTTTGCACTTCCTACGAAAGATACACCTTTGTCTACTGCAGATGATGCTACATTCTTTGTTGCGTCTACAGTGCTGTGAACAGTATTCGCAAGCGTGTCTACGAAATAAAATAAAATTATATAACAACTAAATAAATGAAGGTAATCAAAAACAAAAAAAAAATATTTTAGCATACTACCTTTAGCACTAGTAGCATAAGATACACCAGTACCTACAGCTGAAGCTGCTGCGTTTTTCGTTGAATCATAAGTATGGGCTACGGTATCTACAAAAATATATTTTCAAATAAACTTCGGTGAAAATATTTAAATAAGTAGGTACTTCAAATATGCAATATTTTTCATGAGATACCTTTGGCACTTCCTATTAATGACGAGCCCTTGTCAACTGCCGAAGCAGCTACACTTTTTGTCGTATCTACTGTGCTGTGTACTGTGTTTGCTACTGTATCTACAAATAATTAAAATTAAAAATAAAAATACAAAAAAAGGAATAACCTAAAACGTGAGAAATCTAATAATCTACCTTTCGCACTGCCAATTATTGAAGTACCCTTTTCAACAGCAGCAGCGGCTACATTTTTAGTAGTATCTACAGTTGAGTGTACAGTATTTGCTACAGTTTCTAAACAAATAAATAAAAAAAAAAACACAAAAATTAGCACAATTACTATAGCAACGAAAATGATAAATAAACCAAGCAACAGAAATTTCAGTCTGTAGCGGTGCCGATCATTGCGGAGCTCATCTCGACGGCAGCAAAGGCAACATGCTTTGTAGTCTGAACTGTTGTATTGACAGTGTTTGCTACGTTAACTATGTATGAATAGCGAGGATTAGCACAAGTGGAAAGCCATAACCATAAGCTATATTTATAAAGAAAGAAACCAATCGCAGGGCACTACCGCCAATCGCGGTAGTGCCCTTCTCAACAGCGGCGCACGCTACGTTTTTGGTTGTATTTACTGCAGTGTGAAACGTGCTTGCTACCGTATCTACAGACGAATGACCACTATTAGCGACAACACAAAGCAAACAAAGAATGATTTACGCAAAAGAGTATGACTACCTTTAGCTGAGCCAATCGCGGTAGTGCCTTTGTCAACAGCGGCGGCCGCTACGTTTTTGGATGTATCTACTGCAGTGTGAAACGTGCTTGCTACCGTATCTACAGACGAATGACAACCATTAGCGACAACACAAAGCAAATAAACGAATGATTTACGCAAAAGAGTGTGACTACCTTTAGCTGAGCCAATCGCGGTAGTGCCTTTGTCAACAGCGGCGGCCGCTACGTTTTTGGATGTATCTACTGCAGTGTGAAACGTGCTTGCTACCGTATCTACAGACGAATGACAACTATTAGCGACAACACAAAGCAAATAAACGAATGATTTACGCAAAAGAGTGTGACTACCTTTAGCTGAGCCAATCGCGGTAGTGCCTTTGTCAACAGCGGCGGCCGCTACGTTTTTTGTTGTGTCTACTGTGGTATGAATTGTGCTTGCTACCGTATCTACAAACGATTAAATAAAATTAGCCACAACGTGAGCAATAAAGTCAACATTTGTACATGTAACGTCATGGAGGTGAACTACGTTTGGCTGAACCAATAAGTGATGTGCCTTTATCAACTGCAGCAAACGCTGCATTTTTAGTAGAGTCTACTGTTGATTGCACTGTGCTCGATACATTATTTATTAAAAATAATAACAGTAAAGTATAAAGACGTGTGAGTTATTTACAAAAATTAACGTAATATATTATGTGTCAACTACCTTTGGCTGTGCCAACAAATGTGGTTCCCTGATCTACAGCTGATGCTGCAGCGTTCTTAGTCGAGTCTACTGTAGTCTGTGCGGTGCTTGCTACTGTATCTAATCATGAAAAATAAACAAAATCAAAATGGGCTACCGAGAGAATAAACATAAGGGATTTCTAAAAATGATGTGTGAACTACCTTTAGCTGTGCCAATGAATGTAGTGCCCTTATCGACTGCGGCAGCCGCAACACTTTTGGTAGTGTCGACTGTGCTTGCTACCGTATCTAATGAAAACAAGGAAAATTTGCCAAAACATGTATATAAATAGCGGAATTTGACAATACGTCAAGGAAAATATTAACCCAATGTAGCGATAATACATTGTCAATTTATTAGTATATATTTTTCTAAATAGTGATGGACTGGTGACTCGTCGTTTCACATAATAATATTGAAGATTTAAGTTCATCGAATCATGGATTGAAATTAAACTATTTGGAATAGGTGAGGGATTATGTAATGTAGAATAATCAAAGCAAAACTACCTTTAGCTGTGCCGATAAGTGTAGTGCCTTTGTCAACTGCAGCGGCGGCTACATTTTTTGTTGTATCAACTGTAGTATTGATAGTGTTTGCTACGGTTTCTAAAATAAGCAAAAGAAAAATATGACCCCCAAGCATTCAACAGTTATACGATATAATTGTGATTTCTAAATATGTGTTATACCTTTCGCAGTGCCAATCATTGTAGTGCCTTTTTCCACAGCAGCTGCAGCTACATTTTTTGTCGTATCTACAGTAGTATGAACTGTGTTCGCTACAGAATCTATAAAAAAACACATTTACGATAACGTTTAATGGAAAACTAAAAGCAAAATGTACACGTGGACAGTGTCATGTAGCGTGCATTAGCCGAGCTTTTATGGAACAATAAAAATGAGAAATAAAACTAAAATACAGTTCTAAGCGGTCCTACACTTCAGCTGCAGCGGTATAAATGTCGTATCTACAACTCTACGGTGCATTTTAGCGTATCTCAAAGATACATAAAAAATTGGTGGAATTGAAAAAATATTGAATTAAGGCTTGTGCAGACCAGCGCGACACCAGTTATTGTTATACCGTGAAGTTTTCATAGAAATTGTATTGTTCAAGTCGCGTCGCGCCGTCGCGTCGCGCTGGTCTGCACGAGCCTTTATGTATTGAAAATCAATTATGCTACAATCTCAATTTTCCGGCCACAGAGATTACGCCATTCTGACACCTGTCAGTTGGACAAGATTAAGAAATAGTAAAGTTTAATTCGTAACACCTACTTTATAGTACTCAGCTGACAGGTGTCAGGAACGCATTCTCTCATCGGCCGGAGTGTAGTTACGTACGCTTGTATGAATCGCATTATCATCGAGTTTTCTCTGTCCCGGTTTATACTTGCGGTATTTTCTAAACTTGTTAACACAATATTATTATTAGTTTGACTTTCATCGCCTTTGCTGGCATAGGTCTGTCCTAGATCTACTTATAGATTTTCTCAAATTGTTATCTTTTTTTTTTCCTATATATAAATAATGATTCAGTTTTGATTTACCTTTGGCACTGTTAACATATGTTTTTCCTGTTTCAACTGCGGACTGAGCAGCATTTTTCGTCGAATCTACTGTGCTTTGAAATGTGCTCTGAACCGTATCTAAAATTACAATATTTTATGAAACATTTAAAGCCAACTATTATTAAAATTTGAGCTTAATATTGTATTTACCTTTGGCTGAATCGACGTAGGTTTTCCCCGTATCTAATGTACTCTGTGCAGTTTTCTTTGTGCTATCTACAGTGCTTGCTACTGTATCTACGGCGCAAAAATAACGTCAAATAAATTTTGTCTTTAGTAAAATAATTAAATTAAAATAAGTAACATAAAAGATATAACACAAATAAAAATAAATTAATGTTGCAAAAGAATCGGAAATAAAAACAACTGCTTGCAAATAAATACCTTTAGCGCTCTCTAAATAGGACAAGCCCATGCCATATGCTGAGCTTGCGGCACCCATAGATGCATCATATGCCATTTGGAACGAACTTTGGGCTGTATCTAAAGCGTTATTTGCAAAAACACACGGTTTTTAGTCACAGCGCACAAAAAAACGACAAAAACAAAACACAAAAAAAAACAAAAATAATGGATACCTTTGGCACTATCTACATAAGTTTTTGTCGTGTCTACAGCAGATTGAGCGGCGTGTTTTGTATTTTCTACGGTACTATTCACTGTATTAGCGACTGAATCTAAAAATACACAAATAAAGTAAAAATAAAACGAAAATAATAAATGATAAGTAAATATAAATATGATCGCATGTGTCTGAAACCTACCTCTAGCGGTTGTGGCATACGTTTTGCCGGTATCGATAGCTGATTGGGCAACTCTCTGTGAGATATCTACAGTACTTTGAACAGTGCTTGATACTGTATCTACAAAACAATAATTGTACGATAAAAATGAATAAATTAGCAACAAAAAAGTAATACAACTACCTAGCCAAAAAAAGCAAAAAAATAAACTGTTTCTGTATTTCTATTGTTTCCTAAATTCATTTGTTTTTGTTTAATCCATAAATATTTATAGTAAAACAAAGCAAAGAACAAAGAGCATAAAATAACTGCTACAGATTTGGCAACAGTTGCCAAAACCTAAATACCGTTCCGCCCACCATTTTCAAGAAAGGCATGATGACAAGAAGGTTTGTTTACCTTTCGCTGAGTCTGCGTACGCTTTGCCGGTGTCAACGGCTGAACTAGCCACGTTCTTTGTACTCTCATAAGTACTGTTCACAGTATCTATAATAGTGCAAAGTTAGTTCATGCAGATAGAAAGAGAAGAGAAGTATAAGGGTTGAAAAGTAATTTATGAGAAGAACTTACCTTTTGTTGTGTTGTATGCAGATTCTGCCGCCTTTTTCGTGTTGTCAGCTGTTGTTGCCAATGTGTCTATGGATAGAGGGTTACAAAAAAAATGGGGAATAAGAAACTACAAAAATGGTAGAAAATATAACTACGATACTACTGAGTCTACTTACGGATACAAAAATAGTATACTATTCATCTCAAAAAAACAATCTAAATATTACTAGCAACCAAAACTACACCACAATTTACAACAATATGTAGTATACATTAATCAATTTACCTTAACCAAACTTTAAAAAATAAGTAGCTTAAAAAATATTATTAAAAAAGTCGACTAACTACAATAACCACAAAATAAATCGACTAAGAGTACAACCCTACCTTTAGTGACGTCTACAACTTTCTTGCCATCAGCGAGAGCCCTGCTGGCGGCATCCTGCGCCTCTCCGGCAGCCAGGGACACCTTCGACAACTCCTTGTCCAGGGCATCGATGGCAGAGTGTTTCGCGTCGTTGGCTAGTAAAGATATAAGAGGATTGATTAGCAGTCCAGCGTTATGATGGCTAAAAGGTGGTGGTCGAAAAAGCCACACGAAAACTAAGATGAAACGAATTCACCTGGTAAAAGGCCACCAGCATCCACACAATTGTGGCCGCATCTACATCGCCACATGCGAACTACGCATCAAAGATCTGACGTCACACAAATCCTGCATCGCGCAAATAGAATTTACCACGCAAACGACATTTAAGACTATCCGACATCAACCTAATAGCTCCTACACACTATGCCGGCGGCATGGCCACCGGCACTGCCGCACAAAAGATCGCAAAGGAAATGAAGGCGCAAAAGCCGGGGGTACGTGCCGCGCGGCAAAAGCCGTCCATGAAGCCGGCATAGTGTGTAGGCGCCATTACGGGCAGTTGCCCGCCAGACACAACACCCATCTGGTCGGAGGATCCTCCCTTTTCTAAAGAGGATGAGTGAACTTTACACCCTGTTCTGTTCCTCATACCTCTAAACAATAATCGGTCCTGCGCTTCCCGCGACCTTCTAAACTATCTCGTGACTCATCTTATAGAGCTTGATAGAAACTTCGGATACCAAAAAGTGACACTGTTCCTATTTTCAGTACATTCATAAATCATACTTGATTTCAAACACGGCAAAACGTCAAAGCTTTGCCACAAATGTCATGTTGTTTGGGTTGCCTTATCTAATATTTCCTCTTTCCTTTTATCATAAATAATTCCGCAAATAAATAACAGAGCTGTAAATAGATTTAAATGACCGCAAATTTGTAGATTATGTTGTAGAAAACTTGCGAGTGGATAAATAAACAGATAGCGACACCCTGAGGATTAATTGTTTTGTCCAAGTTAGCTAATTAAAGTGCGTATTTATTTATTCAAATAGAAGTTATGACTTTGTTTGTATCTGCTTGATTAGAACGACTCTGATGCAACAGTGGCATTACTCAAAAGAGGTTAAATTAAATCTAACGCATTAGGAAACCATTTGTTTTATTTCATCAATCGTTATAATTTTCCACTTCTTTACTGCGTTTCATACCGCCAGGTTGGTATGTAATTAATCAAAGTATAATTAAATATCGTTTTAATTAACTCGCTTTAATCTGTTTCCCGTTAAGTTAAAAAATAAGTATTTAAAGAACTCTAGAATCGCTGCACGTGGTTGCCATAAGAAACCACTAGCTTAAAGCATAAATGATTTATGACCACTTTATGACACAATTTGTCAAATCATCGTAACAACGTTGTACTTGAATACGATAAACTGTGACTCGTTCTATTGTTTTCTTATAAAATATAAAAGTAGCATGGAACAATGTTAAGTTTAACAACCACACAATTTGAAAGAAATACTGTAACGTGCGTCAAGTGGGTCGTACGGACGTAACTTAATGATTGCAGGATATCTAGAAGGTACGTAAACCAACATAGAGTACGGAAAGGAGTCATTAGTAAGAACAAGATATAAAGGGTCAACAGACGGAAATGTTATAATGCAAGTAGGCTAGCTTGTTGAATTTATTTATTACATCACGCTGTATTATAAAATTCACTGACACACAATTTCCAGTTCACTTAGGATTTTCTGAAAGCCAATACGATTATAGTTGCATTAGCGCCCTAAACCTAGAACCCTAGAGCCCTAGAACTGAACATCCTAAATTTTATCAAAGAAAATGAGGAACATTAAAAACCTGTGCCAGCAGCATCTGTGGCGGTCTTCTGAGCCCCGCCCATGATTTCACCAGCCTTCTTGACCTGATCTTCTACCACATGGGCCGCTTCTTGCACCTTCTCTGAGGCGACTTGCTCGGCATCCTTCTTCTTGCGGTCGAAGAGAGAAGCAGTCTTCTCGCCGATGCTTCGGAACGCCCCTGGAATTTTAGTCGATTAGTAAAGGTACAACACTAGTGTTTGCTTCGATAGCATACTAATAAAAATAATTGATTTATATGTTTACATGTTCTTAATTCCATAAACTTATTCTAATCATTTTACTATAAATCGCTCGTCTGGATTGGTTTCCTAATTCTACCAATTACGGTTTCTTACGTCATTTCCATAACCTACAGTTTTTCATTCAATCATTCACTAACTCTCAAAGACTTTGATCTTCAATCCTTCCGAGTTTAAGTTCACGGTGGTTTCGAGAAACTAGAGTATTGTAACTGCTTCGTCGTAAAATGTTTGTTTATCAACCTCCAGTAACGTTTTGTGATAATATATTCTAATGGGAATCGGATGGGCCATAAACTTTAACGATAGAAAGGGACCTTACTCGTAAACAAACGCTGTAGAATATCGTTGAATTAATAATATTTAGTTAGTGTTTCAGATTAAATTGATTCTATCTGTCAAATAGAGACACTTTACAAATTGGGTTATCTTATTCCTTTTTATATTAGGTACTAGGTGCACTACCTATGAATATTGGTGTTCTAAAGAATAATAATATTGTTAATACCAAGTAATTTTCTAATAAGAATAAGTATTTTACTAAAAAAACTGTTACTATAATTCAGAAGAAAGAACTGTCCCTTAGTATTAGATACAATCTAAGATTATTCTGCTCCTTTCCTTATCTTGAAGCTTTTCTAAAATATATAATAATAATAGGTACACAATTAAGTACCTATATCAGCTAAACTTTACGTATCACACAACTGAAAGCTCACTTATCGATTTGGTTTTAAAACCGTTAGGTATGTTCCATATTGCTCGCGCGACAGAGTGCCGCCCGCCTTTTTATTGATTTTCATAGCAGAACTAGCCCGGTCAAGGTGGCTGAGTCAGCCTTTACTTAGAGTATATCGCAAAGCATGTTTTATCAACTAAAGCGGTTACTATAACCAGTTTCATCAGGAATACTTCGCAGTTCGCAGGAGGCGTGACAGCAACTCTACAGTGGGTAGAGACACAAATTAGCCGCGGTACACCCACGACACCCAACATATTCATGGGGTACCTACGTGGGTTTAGTATCAACATATTTTCTGCCAATGTTTTGCTTCTTTTGTAAACATAGGAAGGCAAATCCATCATGATAAATGTTAACCTTAACTAAAAATAACATGTCATCATAATAATCGTGTTTAGCTTACAACGTAACAACTTGAAACGTTGCGTCGTTACAAACTAGAACATAGCACATAGATACAAAATTACATTTTTACAAATTATTAAACGTGTGAAAAATAGAAAAGTCCATAAAATACATTAAAAGAACTCACCAAGGTTCTTGTCTATCGGAAAGCGTGGAAATACATTTAAAAATTATTCATATTTAAACAATTTATTCAATGATTAATAAAATTAACTAAACCCATGCTTTACTTTTTAGTTCTACCTCTAGCTAAATGGTGACGTGAACTGTGATGTTTTTTATTGTCACTAAATACCTGTTACTTAATACTTAGTACACAATAGGACGAACATGGTGTTAGTGTAGTGACACGGGTGACCAGACATTACTTGATTACGTGCATCTAACAATACTAGTTTTACGAAAATACTAGGTTAAAATAACATGGTTGTTTCATGAACATTTCTCATGATTTCTTATTTCTACGGCGTGAATACGATATGATACAAAAAAATTTTTAGAATACAACATTGATTAAGTTTATGACTGCTAATTTCTAAGATAAAACTAATGTGGTTATCGAATGGTTTCAAGTTCTTTGGAACTTGAGACATGGTATTTATTATTTTTCAATTATGGCCTGGTAGTCAGCCCAGTAGCCCAGTAAGTTCACACCACTCACCCGAGTGGTGTGAACTTACTGGCATGCCTTTCTTTTTAAAAATGAAGATTAGGTTAGGTATTCATGAATTTACATGATTTTATAAACTCTACAGATACTCGTACCTAAGTACATACAAATTCCATTGAGCCATTATTAAATCAACAATCGGAACTTTCGCATTAGGTAATAATAACTGAGATGAAATTAAGATAACATTAAATGAGAAAAATAATCTAGACTAGACCGGACCTAGCTTTTTATGTTACTTTATCATTTAATTTGTATTCTTGCAATAAATTCCACTCAAGCTATACATATATTTCAGTCACTATCTTGTCTCTCGACGGACTGATAAATCGAAGTCAATCGATACTGTCGGCCGATGCCTCGACCGATTGACCGAACGAAAATAGAGTAGTGCGTGGCGAGTCGGTCAACTCGGGATCATCGCTCGCTCGCCTTCCCGGGTGTTTCGTAACTCCGTCTGATTGATGGGCCAAATAGCTTTCAAGTGGCAATAACATAGCAATGTGTCAGACAATAGGCGATACGTATTGTTTTAATTTTCCATAACTGCATATTTCATTTTTGTTTTTCAATTGAATTAACTTTATAAAGCCTATACATATTTATATGGTTTTACATCGTAGAAAAAGCCGAAGAGATAAAATTTACGATACCTATGACGTGTAACGATCGTCCGCGAACGCTACATATATTTACCGAGATTAAAAATATCCTATGAGATAACAGGCCGTGCGAAATTCTTAACACACAGACACACTGAAACAAGTACCTAGTACGAATACACTCATAGTGCACTTGATCCAAATGTTTAGCTTATTTACGGATATAAAAAAGTATATTTTTATTGATACATGTCACATTTCAAGGCAGTATAATGTAGTTCCAGTTACCTACATACTAAGATTAAAGCTGAAAGTTAGGTAGGTTTGAAAGTAGCTATAAAAGTTGTATTAGATCTTGGATCAATTCTACGGGCAATAACAGATTACGAGGACGACGCTGCAACCGACATCATAAATCGTTTTGAATAAATTCCCATCGTAATTAATGCTACAGACAGTCCACATGGACTGAATAAAAATTAGCGCACGTGTTTGTTCGCTTATAATAACAATTCACACCACGCGCTAACTAACTCAATTTCCTAGTAGGTATAAGGCAATAAAAATGATTTTATTAGTCATCTGCTAGTCTAGGTCTTGGCCTCACAAACCCTGAAAGTCTAGATCCAGGTATCGATCGGTCTGCGACTGGTTTTATGAGCACTGCGGCAGCATTTGTAACCTATCACGAATCACGAGTTCACGACCCGCCCACGCGAAGTGTTCTGTGATTCTGTCCCGCGTTTAAAATGCTTGCTCTCACATATTTTATAATTCTATGGCCAGAACCAGACGTTATCATCAGTCAAAACGAATACCTACTGTTAACGCATTTTATAAATATCATCTAAGAATGACACACTCGAATATTATAAAGCACTCCACGGCAAATTGTATTTTTATCACTGTTATGCACCATCATTACCTCTGAATGTATTAGACGTAATCTCTGGAGCGCGTCCTATCAAATTTTTCTGTCATTATCGCAGTTCACTGTGTAGGTATAAATTACAGATTCCTTCGCCGATATAAGCTTGTAACCAATTGAGATAAATATCCGGTCTGAAGCAACGTGACATCACATTCACATCCATCTACTGCCTGTGATGTCATTACAAGATTTAGAAGTCTCAGAAAATATACGTTATATAAATTAGTACCTACTTAAGTCTGACGTGACTATAAATACTTCCTTTTTGAAAACATGGCTTAAAACCTACAAATTAAACGGTTAGAACAAAAACAAAAGTCAATTTATTAAAAATAAAACGATTATCGGTTGTTTAATAGATCAAACACGAGATTAGCTTGAAATGTATTAGAAACACGCAGTACATTTATGTACATGTTTATGTTTTAATTAATTAACGGTCGGTCATTGTACTAAAATAATTATTACTTGGTCGTTCTGTTGTACTCATATAGTGTAGTACAGTCGGCCACAGACCAACCGCAAGGTCACTTGAAACAAAGGATTACTTTACACCTGAGAAATACGCGATCAATAGTGTCACATTATTATATCGATCATACACGCCATAAGAAAGAACGAATGATATATTTTTTATCATTCAACGTGTCTCATCACTATAAAACGTATTTAAAAATTTATTTTTATTACGTGACTGGATATTAGTAAGATGAAAGAGTCTTGTTTCTATTTAGTTACTATCAATGTCTATGAGTCATGACGATTAGTGCCCATTGTCTACCAAGAATAGACACTTCTAGATGAACTGTTAATGAGTTAATTAAAGTTGGAAAACGTGTCCATACTGATATTTAAAGTAGCCAACGCATTAGCTTGTATTTTATCAAACTTATGTAATCAAATGACAATGGAAACTTGTATCCAGTACTTTTATTTACTTCTTTGTTCTAATGTGGGGATAAAAAACACACGTTTATCCCACATTGCTAGTGGTACCTATATCATTAAATTATTATTACCTTTTAATTTTTTTCAAGTAAATCAAACCGATTTACTTGGCTTTTTTAAGATAATCAAGATTTGTTCAAACCTGTTGAAAACAAAATTAGATTATTATTTATTACCTGAGAAGAGATGAAAACTAAGAGGTGACAAATCAAATTTTGCCGAGCTAAACAAATTTGGGAGCATGTAAGTACTTTGTATTCTTCATTTTTATTTACCTATCCTTTATAATTTAGTTTTTCTTGAGCATACATATCGTTCGAAACTTCGTACCGACATTCCAGTTGATGCCCAAAGGCTTAATTACTGCAAACGCCAAGAAAGAATTCCTGCGCAGCTTGCGTAAGAACCATCTGTTAATATGTCTGTCCTCTTCACACTTGTTTATATTGCGGTATGTTAAGAGGAGAAGCACGAGGAGCCTCGGATATTAATATAATGGCGGGCCCCGGTACTGGCTAACCTTGATGATGTCATCGTGCAACCGGCGAGATTTGTTTTCGTTGCTCTGTTACGATATATTTTATTTGTTGACATTGTTTACTGAAAGAGCCGATGCATATTCAACGCTATTTGAACTATGTGACCTATTGATAATGTTTTGACGAAGGGGAATGTGTTATCTTGCTTGGACGGGATGAGCTCGACGGAACTAGGTACGATAGGTTGTCGATATTATGCAGGAATTTGATGTTGTAAACGGAACCTATTACCACTACTAAATATGACTGGTTAGTGGTTACGTGAGTTTGAACGGTCTTATACACATCCCGGTAATGTTTTGATATCCACTACCTTGATCTTTATTATCGTAAGTGGAAAATTATAATAATGGAGGTACCTAACCAGAAAAACATGGCTTTATCATTGTATAATAATTTATAATATCTGTTTCAAAATTTTC
The DNA here is from genome assembly GCA_916701695.1 of Agrochola macilenta. Classification (NCBI taxonomy): domain Eukaryota; kingdom Metazoa; phylum Arthropoda; class Insecta; order Lepidoptera; family Noctuidae; genus Agrochola; species Agrochola macilenta. Next base: position 17,998,929 of record OU753562.1, read on the forward strand.
AATTTGAAACGTATAAACAAAGAATATCAGTGAACAAATAAAGCATTTTTCTTTTCAATCCGCTTCCTCGTTGTTTCTTCCACTTAGATTAATAAACACACCATTGAGAATTGCTTACCTAATTTTACACGGCTTCAGAATTTGATACCTACTCACATAATGTGTAGTTATGTGTATGTTAGATTAACCCTACTGCTGCCCACAGACAAAATCTGAATCCAAGCAAGGACGAGCGACTCCCAGGTAAGATTAAGGTGAGCGCTTTGCATAAGTAAATGCGGAGTCACGAAGTACTTACATGGAAATGTTGCACCACAGGGAATAAAGACAATTTGAATTTACAGGGAATACAAATTGCGTACCTAAGTAGGTACCTACATTCTTTGAGAAAATGATCATTTTTGGATCATAGTTAGGGTAGGTATTACGAATACCTACGTTTCTCAAAGCACCGAAATTCTCGTCTGTTTGTCGCTTTGTGGTACAAGTTAGTTTCCAAAAGTACTGGGCCTCTAAGGATGATTCTTTTGTTTTTACCATTTCTTACAATGGTTTCGAAGTTTCGACGCAGACTTGTACGGTCTATTATTTTTACGTGCATGGAGCTCGCCAACAAATCATGTCGATCCTTAACAAAGATTACCTGCAATATGCCAAAAATAGCATAGCAATCAATAGCGAGGTCCACACGATGGGGAAATAATACAGCGTGGTATGTCAACAATGACCACGAAATGAGTGATGATCAATTGATCACACACTAATCGTGATAATTTCAGACCGTATCGATTACCTAATACGAATTTAAAAGATAACCGTTGTATATATCTTATCTGTCAATGGCTTTTGGGCATTCGAGGGCATTTTCACCAAATCTGAATTTAAATATTTGGTTTAGAAACGAAAATATACGGATGGTTCTTGCAGCGTCAGTGAGGTTCACAGAAGAGGTTAGGTTTCTACTAATTTAGAAGTGAATTTTCATCTCCTGGCCTAGACTATTGGACAGAGGAAGAGGAGGCCTCAAACCATGATGATATAAACTCCAACAAATATCGACCAAAAGCAACGTTGTTTATCACACTTTAGACGTTACGTTACTTTAATTCCGTCCACACTAAATTGGGCATATTACTCGCACACTGGGTGCGCGTGTAATTTTATCCGTTCTGATTCAGATTGTGCTCTCATAAATCGACCAATAGCGTCCCGGATTGCTCGGCAGGAGCCAAAACCAACTGATTAATACAATTGAGGAGCACGACAAAGTGGCAGTATGTTGTGCGACACCTACTCGCAGAGAATAATTTATTCCTTGAATCAACATAATTTATGTTGCTACCTACATAGTCTGCGTTCTATGAACTTTGACTGCTGTATGCACTCATTGTCCGGAGAGATGCCAGCGTATAGCGAGCGGTATTAACGGTTTCAAAACCCACCGTATCTCGTTTGGAGTTCAATAAACTTATGATCCATTATTGTTTCTCAGTCTGGACTTCAATACCTACCAGATAAGACAACATAGGTATGAAGTTATTAATTTAACTGCGTCGTTCTCTTCACTATTTGTATTTCTTTAAAATATCACAGTTCTACCATTGCCATCATCACTTTAGAAAAGTCAGACGCATCCACTACGACAAATTTTCATTTTTATTTTATTTTCCGGAAGAATTTGAATCCGAACAAAGCGAACAACGAGGTATCTAGATTACTATAGGACACTGTTATGCGGTTAAATACTGATCTTTGTCTTAACTAGACCCTCGTTAGTCTAGACTGGTTGCTAGTGCGACTCTTGGGCATAAGATGAGATCTTGGGTCAGATTGAACATGGTGCAATTGTAAGAAATTCCTTAGTATAACGGTTAGCCCTGGATTGAAATTGTGTCCGACACTTGGCTTGGCCTCTGTCCACTAATAATGTGCACCTGATTTTACACCTTTCCACAACAGGTCATCAGCCGTGTTCCTGAAGTTTTCGCAATCTCCCTTTTTTTCAATACCGTACACTCTTTGCTCAATATTTTCATTGGAACCGACGTGTAGATGAACGACAGAACACAGGGTAGAGCCCTGTTTTCTATCCGATTGCTCGATTGCTGGTAATCGCTTGCCAGCCCGTAACCTGCAAGTCATTGTCGAACCAAAACATTGCACCAAACGTACTAGCATAAGCTAAATATACTCCGATACCAAGTAACGCAATATCTGGCACGTAAACAAAGCACATTCCGCGCCAACCATTCCGCAGTTCGCGCGAATGAATCATAATTTATTTAATAACTGCTTCGATTCGTCTTACTGACCCTGAAATCAAATTTCAGAGCGTGCTCTTTTTCATTGAGATTATATTGCATACAAATAATATGCTTGGTTTATAGACTGCATTTCTAAAATGTGGCTTTGCTGCAACTGCGTCAAGAAGTATTCTACAGTTTATCGCTTTATTGAATGAAACCTGAAGAAGACCAGGATTTTCAGTTATGGATAATTACTTCTGAATTTCACTTATCCCTTATCACTTTGTTTACATAAACCAAGAGTACATAAGCTCTCTTATTCCGCAGCAATGTAATTAACGTCAGTCAGTATCACGTAGTTTGCAGTGCACATGCCCTCGGTCAATACGCTCCTTGTTGACTAGACATTGTTTTGCGGTCCACTTCCAATATATTAGCAGGTTTCACTCAATATTGCTTATTATGAATCCGTAAAGATTACTGTGCTGTTATAGTCAATGCTGCATAATCGATACTTTTTCAAAAAAACATGAAGTATTTATGTACTTAATAATTTTAAAATCTTCCATCTAACTAACGTTTGATTGCGCAATAGGTATATGGAACAAAAAGACTAGCTTTATAAGATTTCGCAACAGGGTAAAATGGCACAACGCAGAAGTTTCAATAAAACGTAATTTTCGGGAACACAGATATTGTATCACACTGGTGACATTTTACACACTTAGCTCATCGATCAAATTATTTACATTTTATGATGTTCACATTGATGTATCATCGTTTGGCGAGCAAAACAATATTTTTAGCAAGGACACTTAACGTAATAAAATAATTTACACCTTTGAAAATGCATGCAGAACGAATGATAATAATGGTAAATGAGATAGAGGCGGAATAGGTCACGTATTTGAACAAATATTTTTTATACCGAACTAATTTTTAAGAGTGCAGCACTAGCTAAACACTGCAATCCATTATTATTTTATAGTTTTGGCGCGAATGCCGAATGAGAACGTGACTTGGGGCGTTAAATTATTTAAAACGCTATAGCCCCATTAACAACTTTGTGCAAGGAATGAACGATGAGTGTGCTTGCTGCGTAGTTGCCTTATTGCTTCATAACTTTAGATTTTGCGTCTTACAAAGATTTGTTCGATTCTGCGTCACAAAACTGGTTTTTATTGTTTAATGTTTGAATATTCATTATTATTATTTAAACTATACTATTAGTAGGTACAAAGTTCGGAATTTATTAATTTCATAAAACATCTCCATTGACGTAATTAGCCAAACTAGGCACAAGAGAAAGATACTGATGCACATAGATACTACCCTCTACGCACCAAGGACTACGGTACGGACAATATACTTGAGGACTCTTTTCAAAAAGACATCGGAGAAGAACCTATGTTCTTCTTGAGTCTATACTCACGTGGTTAACTTTGAATAGGGATATTGTTTTTATTTTTTGTCATGCATGTAGGTTATTAAAAAATATTGGACACGTATTTTTTTCTTTTTTACGTAAGTAATCAAAAGATTACGACAATACTCGACAATACATTGAGTAGGCAATGCGTTCAAATGTGGCATGACGTCACTCCCCAGTAGATTTTAAACCGATTTGTGACGTAGCGAGTCCCCACTCCCCTACGTTAAGTGCGTTTTATCTAAACCATTTTTTAATACACATGATAAAGCAAAAAATACGTCAAATATTTTTTTATTATAATTATCTGACTGACGGACTAAATACTTACCTAGTTTTTTTTTTTTACTGTCAACATCCCTATTGCGGCGATTGATCCATCCACAAGTTGATTGCATGGTTTTTAACAAAGTTAGAAATCTGACCTAACAATCGACTCGTAATACACATCAGACAGCACTGAAAATTAATAGAGCCTTCACGTCAGACAGCACTGAAAATGAATGTTCAGTCTGTCAGACCCTAACATCGACCTCACCAAGTAATATGGTGATAATAACGAGACAAAACAAAAAAAAAAGTAAAGACACCTAAATAAACAATGATCGTCCACTATCGCAGTGATTCACGTGAGAATGACGACTGATCCATCCCGTCACCCGTGCTGCCGGAGCGTGACAGTCGAGGGTCTAGGGGGTCACACAGTCACGCTCCATATACTCGTAGTAACGTGTTAGCATGAACACGGCCGTGTCACGTTGTCACGTACCGGAGGAATGCGAGATGTGCAACTGTTGACATGTTTTTTATTGCCGTTTATTATCTGTGCGATGACAGTGACAGACTAAAAATAGACCGTATTTTTTTGTTGTTAGGTTATCGTCATAATTCGCCTCTAAATAAGTGCTGCACATTTATCTGAGCTAACCGGTTCCATAGAATTTGCAGTCGCCCCACCCGCCGAGTTTTAGCAAACTAATAGGGTTGGCCTGTGCTTGTTACTAAACATTTAGGGGTTTATTCATAAACGTTGCATTAGTTAAATCATAGTTAAATGACGTTCAAACGTCAAAAATGTATGGTTATACAGTCGATAAGGTGAAAGTGTCAGGGTAGCCCGCGAAATTAAAATTTTCTTACGTTTTTTGCAATTTGTAGGTTAGCATCAGGTTGTATGTTGATCTAAAATATGATTCGCGGCTGTATCAAATATTTATTTATAGAATTATAATCAAAGAAATCATCGATACAACTCTTTAAGTTCATATAATCCTATTGAATGACAATTTCATGAAATCATGACATTTTAGGATTATTCTTCACAAGGAGTTGTATTGATAATTTTTATGATTATATAATTCAGTAAAACCATATTTGTTACGGTCGCGAATCATATTTTAATCAAGATACAATCTGACACTGACCTGCAAATTGCAAAAATCCATTGATTATAAATCGATGCAAAAAACGTAAGTAAATTTGAATTTCGCGGGCTACTGCGCTGCGCTGCGCTTCCCCCTTAGCAACATTTATAAATAACCCTCTTTTTCAACAATAAAATATTGTTTCCAAATCTTACTTAATTTTTAAGTCAGTTCAAATAATGGATAGTTATAGGAACTATTACTACCTTTATGTAGTTGACCTACTAAGGAAAATTTATATGATTAGTAATGTGATCAAAGTCTAGGAACTAGACCGCGTACGTGACATATTTTAGGTGCAATAACCTTGCGATGCGGGGGACAATATTGAAACAAAAACTTTGCCAATGGAAGTCTTGCATGAAGACAAATCCGACACAAAAATATGGCAATGGCGCTTCATTGCCGTATTGTAGCACCCAATAGTTACTGCATTTTCTACCATCAATTTAGCTTCCTTTCCTCATTATTGGTTTCGTCACTGCATTCAAATTAGAATCACTGAATACCTAAATGTTCTTAAATGATCGACAATGACATCAGTGCATCGGTTACGAGTGCCACAATGACTCAATAAAAAGTCATTAAGGAAGTATTAATCCTCATTCTTCTCGTTTAGGTACATGATTCATGTTGTGTGCTCTGTGCGAGAGACGCATTTGGTTATTAAGGTTCCCTCAGATGAGAATAAACAGGCAGTTAGGAAGTTATGTCGATGAAACTAGTAATTTTTTCGGGTATCCGTTTCTTGGTATAAAAGTAAAAACTTGCAATCAGGTAATGTTTCAATCAAGCTTCTCATCCTGTGGATTCAGCATATGAAAGTTTGCCAAAGTTGAAATAGACAAGACTATCATATCTATGCTGTGCCAGAAAATAAACGAGCATTGTGAGAGAATTTTTAGGTTCCTGAGGAGGCCAATTGCCGGTTTTATTAGACTTTCCAGTTTTCTTCAACCGTGCAAATCCAAACGGAAGGGGTTGTTTTATTAATAGCACTGCAATGCAGTTGCCTCCTTTCGAGATGCGGACTTACATAAAGCCGCGTGTACATGGGTCGGCCAAAGGCCGCACTGGGGTTTGAAGGGAATTTTGGTCGGCGCGGGAGCGTTACCGGGGTCTGATCTTCTACAAAGTAGGTATTATTCGCACTTGATTTTAGTGATATTAGGTAGGTATAGCATGAGGATCAAAATCGTCTCCCACAATTTTTGGGTAGAAGAGTCTCTCCTTGGCGAATGTATGTCGCTTCCTGTAGTTCCGACCGCGCTATCATAAAATGACGTGATCTTCCTTACGGATTGCGGGCAACTGCGGACTTTTTAATAGCCCATTATTGCAGGGGTTGCAGGAAGAACTCAAGGCTTTAAGTTACGTTCCAGTCTTTGGCTGGTTTCTCGTAGACAAAGTGACAGCTTGCAACCGGTAACAAATTTTCATCTTCTGCATCATCTTTGGTCACGTCGTGGTCGTAACTAAATGATGTGTCCAGTATTTCTTGTACCTAAGTGCCTAAATCCTACAGCTGCGATCAATGTGCTGGCGCAAGGAATGGGTTTACCTGCACCAAAATTGCGTCACACACTTTCTTTCACAATACGAATGGTTTTGAAGGAAATTCCTAATACATTGTTTCATAGGTGAAAAAAATTCGTCTGCTCGACGACGAATTAATGTTGTCGAATTATCAAAATGAAAGGAGTGTGTTACCGTAGTTATCCCACAGGTTATCCTTTTTTATATATGTTCTCCGTCAGTTTACCACACCCAATGGGTGGGATCTTTGTTTTCTTTTCATTGGCCTCTGACTTGACTTCACATGGGTGGGATGTGAACTCCCGACTCTATGATCATCAGTCAAAGTCTGAGGCGTTGTTATCCATCTAAGTCTTAGCCCTAGGTAATATTATTAATATTAAGTATTTGAATGTGTACAGCCAGCCAAGTAAATATAATTATAATGACTTTGAAGATGAATGACTAATGTTTGTAATAATAGTGAATAAAGAACAATAATTGGCATAACTACGAGAGATATGTAGGTAACTACTCTACCTATTGTTTAGTTATTATGTACCTACTAGCTATAACCTCATGTAAGTATATGAATGTCATAGATGCATTGTCGAATCTGCTGTTTTAAAAAAAATGTGATATGAAACGTTAGATTGTAGGTTCTAGTTTATTAAATTTATTTTTTCGCTCGTGGCTCTGTGTCATAATAACAATATTGGCGTCCGAAACAGAAATAAATAAAACGAGTAATATGAGTGAAAACAGTGGTTTTAAGGATATTTTTAACAAGTACAGTAATGAGAGTTTTATTAAGTCAGTCCTAAAAATACTAAATATCAAGTAGCGCTCGCGCTGCTGCCGCGGCACCGCTTGCTTCGCCTAACCTTAAACCAATTGGTCAGGGTGCCCTATCTTACTTACTGCGAACGATTCGGTATTAGTGTAGAAGTTTTAGAAGCCACACCAAACGCTTATTGTGACTTCATTACGTCTAAAAGAGGGTAGCAGTTTTGTTAAGCTTCATGCAGACTAACGCGACGCGACACCGGTTATTGTTATACCGTGAAGTTTTCTTAGAAATTGTATTGTTCGAGTCGCATTGCGTCGTCGCGTCACGCTGGGCTCCACGAGCCTTTAAACGTAACGCAATGACAATCCAGCTGAACGTTGTTCAGCTGTTTTACATAATGGAGCTATTTTGTAAAACAGCTAGCAGTTATGTAAAACAGCGGATTCGACAATCCATCTACATCTGCGACATTATTTTGCTACATGAATACGAGTAATCCTAAAATGCCCCATGAGTAGGTAGGTATGAATTACTATGGTGTGGTAGGTAATTACAATGAGAAAGTTTATATACGTAGATAAGTATCTATATTATGTTATATTATGACACTACGACTGTATACTGAGGTACTTTATATCATTTTCGCAGTTGGTTGCTATTGCTACTTACAATAACTAAGTACCTACATAAATTGCATAAGTCTAGTCTATGTTATGAAATAATTTTACGCTAGGTAGCTATTCTATTGATATAAAATTATTGAGTACCTAAGTAATTTTTATAGCATGCAGTGTTAAAAATAATTCTACAGACTAGTTAAGTGCTAATTTGGAATTAAAATGAGTGGCCAATCAATACTCTACAGTTGCATTTTTGTCTAATTATAAAAAAAAAATACGGATAGATGCAAAAAGTTTTTGTACATTTTCATATTTTTTATCATAAATTGTTAAAAATTCTTTTTTTTTTTTTTAAACAAAAAATAAATATTATACTTATACACACCTGCTATTCCGCTGAACATTATGTTTGATTTTTTATTCACAATTTAAAAACACAGAATCTTCAATGCGTAATCACGATCAATATTTTTGAACAATTTGCACCGTATAATTTTCACGGAACGCGTTTACAAAGTGCGGTGCGATTGCAATGCCTTTCAAGGTTCTACTCAACAAAAATCGACTTGACCGCCCGAACTCAAAGATACATTTTCCATGCGGATGATATACGAACCGACTGTATTTTTATCGATGACGTCAATGCATTACGCGTTTAGTTTAACCCGATACTTCACTGAACTGAAATAATTTAAATCGTTTTTTTAGGTATAATCACGTTGCGTAAGACAATGATTTACATTAAAAGTATCCTTTCTTTATTACATTTTTATACATACAAATTACATTTTTAAATATTTTTATGAAAAAGAAAAAAAAAAAAAAAAATCATTTAAAAATATAAAAAGTAGTGGTCCATCGGCATCAGGAACAGGGTCCAAGGTGCCGGTGGTCAGGGCTCTAGAGAGAGGAACCTCCTCACGATGCGTGCCGTGTCTAGGAGTACTGCTTTCTGAATCAAGCCCTTGACCCAGCCGCGCAATGAGAGCCTCCTGAGGTGTTGGTCGAGGCTCTCCGCTATTAGGCCATTAACTGTTACGATTATCGGTACAATGATTGCAGAGTCCACGTCCCACATGTCGACAACCTCGTGTGCTAAGTCGAGATACTTGATTTTTTTATCTTTCTCAGCTTTCACGAGATTCTCGTCATGAGGGACAGCGATATCAACAATCATTGCACGGCGCTCTCCTCGATCTATCACCACAATATCAGGCTTATTGGCTACAATAGTCCTGTCAGTGATGATAGATCGATCCCAATACAATGTGGCATGACCATTCTCGAGAACTGGGTCGGGCACATACCTGTAGTATGGTACTTCTGACTCAACAAGGTTGTATTGCAAGGCAAGTTGCTGGTGGATAATCCTAGCCACTAGATTGTGTCTATGCAAGTACTCGCCGTTAGCAAGACGAGAACAACCGGAAACAATATGTCTGATTGATTCACCGGGACGGTGGCATGCCCGACAGATGTCAACCGTACCGTCCTTGACAATGTATTTCCGGTAATTATTCGTCATGATAACTTCATCCATAATCGCACAGACAAAACCTTCGGTTTCCCCGAAGAGATCGCCGAAACGCAGCCAGGATACAGATGCCAAAAAGTCTACATCAGGCCCATGGAGGGCCCGGAAAAACCGTCCGTGAAGCTCTTTGCCTTGCCAGACTTCCTTACGATCGTTAGTATCAAGTACTGCAGGTTTGCGCCAGTTCTCTTTCGCCAAGGAGAGTGGGGTGAGGCCCTTGTCCACTGCGACCACATCTCGGTGCATCCCCACGTCAGTTTGAAGGAAATATTCCCTGAGACTGCAAATCTCGCGGTTGTGGAGGGTTTTAGCATTTAAGAAACCTCGACCCCCACACTTCCGCGGGATGTACAGTCTCATCACTGATGATCGTGGGTGATGCATCCGATAAGCTGTCAACAATGTACGGACCTTCCTATCCAGAGCGTCAAGTTCCGTCTGAGTCTTTATTATCTATTATTATAAAAGTATCCTTTATTATTATTATTTATTTTAAAAAAAACAAGAGTAAAATATTCTTAATTACTCGCATTTATTGGGTTCGATATATCAAAACGTAACTTATATCGGATATGTGTTTATTATCATACCATATCGATATCTAAATATACATAACCGTTTTCACAAAAACTCCATCGAGCTATGGCTTATCCAAAGCGCAACAACGAGAACGAACTACGAATAATGTCGAATAAGTAATAACGAACAAAACGCAAACTTCACATCACGAGCGATATGACATCGACGGTTTTTATTCGCTTTGTCTCTGTCTTACCATTCAATGTTTTACTGGCGTAAAAGTGATGAAGCGAATATTACGTAACTTCGGCTAGTGATTGGTTATTTGGTTAATAATAGTGCGTGCGTAATATCTATATCCTAACGCGCTAGCAATAAGGTCTAGTTTCTATTTATTTAGTTACAACAAATATTCCATAAGTTAGCAACTTTCCGGCGGCTACTCGATATCAGGGAGAAATTCATTCTTTAAACTAGCCCTACGTACAATAGATTTAAGGTTGAATTTATGTTGTTGGAATAAGAAATTGCATCGAATGAATTTTAATTTGTATTTTTTAGACAGTTTTGTTTCGAGTTGCACTTGACCTTGGTGACACGTGCCCTACTTAACGATAATTCTTTGCCTTTTTTTAGTTTTATAGTTTGTATTTAGGTACTTATTGTAAATAAATAAATGTATTATTTTTAAACTTTAAAAAACGAAAGCACTTATATCAATCAATGTATTAACGGTAAAAGTGTGAGTTTGCGTTTCGTTCGTTTCAGTTACTTGTGCAAATCGTACTACTGATATCGATATCTGAAAACGGTTTTCGATATCGATATGAAAACTGAATATCGGTTACAAAACGCCCATGTCTACTACCAAATGGTAGATAACATATTCTTACTTCTAAAAATGTAAAAAAAAAACAGTTCCAGTGCCTTGAAGGTATAGGGGCGTTGAGACATTTTTATACAACAACAACATATTTTTAACAATAGTAATATCTACGAATAATAGAGAAAATAATTATCACGTTATTTCTAATTTAAAAACAAGACAAATTTGATTAAAAGTAAATCAACTGGTTTTATGTTCAACAACTAAAATTTCAACAAGTAAAGTAGCTGGAACGTAACGGTTGCCTAGCAACAAACGCCTTGACAACTAATAATAAACAACAGATTGTGTCACTTTATTCGTTCGTGGATCGTATATTTTAGTTAATTTGTCGTTGTTATGTGTGTGCAATGTCGAAAGAAAATAATAATTTGCGGCTGCTGGGCTCGCCTGTAAACTTATCGTATAGAGGTAAGAAGAAGGACGACAAAAAGAATATTCGGAATCGACCGAGATCTGCGCTACAAAGCACTGTTTGCATTACACCGGTAATTATAATTTATCAGTCTTTATATTTCTATATAACTTACTTAACTAGTACTTGATAATATGGTCTTTTCTTTGTCCTGCTATTTTACATAGCCAATCCCTGAAATATTATTAGAATAGGCGCCAATTATATGCTTAAATTCATCTTTATGATTAAACAAACTTTGTAGCCATGGTGACATCTTTCTGTCTCCCCTTTCAAATTCTTGCTTGCACCCTATTGTCACGCATACCAAATTACCAATAAATTGGAAAAGAGTAATGTTATGAACATTGTTTATAGTAGAAATTTAAATTCTAATGTTTTAAATTAACTGTATAATATTTTTGCTGTGATAGACATCATTTAATAGGTGGGGAGAGTGCAGGTAAAACGAGCATTTAATAACCTCAATGTTCAAAATAATAGGTTTTGTATCATTATATTTTTTATTATGGCCTCAATTTGATATAATTACTACGCTTGGCGAATGTATTTTGTTGATATGACAAAAATCCTGCAGTTGCTTATTTTAACACCAAGTGTGACAAGATAAAAAATATGTGGTTAGGTACTCAAGTAAAAATACCCCAGGCTTAAATAAATTGCAAACACAAATTAACTTGTTAGTCCAACTAATATGCAATGTTTATTCTATGGTCCACCACTTTGATTATAACATTTGTTATTTTATTTTGCAAATGTTTCATTTCAGGACCATCCAGAGAGGTACAAGAGACCATTTTCAGCCGATACAAAAGACCGAGGTCCATCAACCAGAAGTTTTTTAAAAGCATTCAGTGCTGAATTACTGCAGTCTTACAATTGTAAAATTGTGTTTATTTACCTTAAACAATTTCTATTTTTTTACTCATAGTATTTAATTAATACCATTTTTTTCTAGATACCCCTACTTCTATAAAAATTGTTGCACCAACAACCAACCTACTCAGAGATACAAAAGGCATTGAAGCCCATTCTCATAGAAACAAAGAAACATGCAGCAACGCTTCAGACTATGGTTCTGAAGACACTTTCATTAGTTTAGGAACTAAAATCAAAGCTAAAGCTCAACTGGGCACAAAGAAAAACAATAATTCAAAGAACTTTTCTAAGTACAGGAACATAGCTAAAAAAACACGAAAGCCTATGGAGAACTCAATAAACGAAGATAATCTAACTAGTCAAGAATATGGATTAGAAGTGAAAATTATTGAGAGAGGTCAGTCTCCAACCAGAAACAAAAATATCTTTCACGGGAGAAGTTTATCGCCTCCATTCAAAACGCGAGCATATGAATCATATTTCATACCTCTTGACTCTGAGAAGAGAGAGACAGAGTTCGGAAATCGGTCGTACAGTGATACTAGCATACAGTCCGAGGTGGAGAAGGCTATAGACACGTACTCGCGCCGACTGACTGTTTCCAAACAACAGCTGTCCCTAGTAGAAGAGGAATCAACACAGGACTGTGAAAGTGTCCCTTCACAACACATGTCAAGCTTATCTCCAGAAGTATCCCTAGAAGACAAAATCAATAAAGGTGATCATGATGGTAATATGGCTGGAAGGGATACTTATATGGTTGATTTCAAACACAATGAATATATTAAAATCCCTCAGAGCTATAACATGTGCGAACCACGGACTTACAAGAGCTTTTATGACGATTTCCGCAAGAACCCTATTGATCTATACAAGAATAAATTATCTAGTACCATAGTTCATACAGATTCGTCGTCAAAAGACTCTGGTTATCCTGAAAGTGGAGCAAATGATGATAGGTTTTACGGACAGAATTATTCACTGCCGAATACGTCTGTATTAAAGCAATCTAGCTCCCAAGATAAAATAGAAGAGCAGCCCAAAAGTTTGGATAGTGTCTCGACTAACAGCAACGATAAAGGGTACCACAAAACGTTTCCATCAGATAAGAAGGGCCAATGGGCTGAACCATTGAACCACAGCCGCTTGCTCTACAAAGATTTCTTTTTAAAGAAGGAAGGACACATTGCTCTGCCTCCACAGAACTCGCCTAACAAGAGTGACATCCCCATACCAGGAAGAAGTGAAGGAACAGATGAAATCAAATCTGACAATACAGATAGCAATTTAGATTACCCACCTTATCTTATTAATAGTACTACTAAAGCATATACGTCTAAAGTTATTGAAGATTACAAAAAAGAATTAGAGGCTATAAACAATCTGCACGATCTTACCATCAAAGATATACAGACTGATGCAGTATCTCCAACTCCTCTAAACATAGACAAAATGTTTGAAGATGCTTCTAATTTTGAGGAGAAGAAAGACCCAAGTGAAAGCTCCCAGGAGGGCAAAATTGCAGACCAATCGCCAGTAAGAAATAACAAAAATTCTTTAGATACCAAACGAGACATATCGAAGATTACGACAAAAGAGCTGATACAAAATTATTTAAAAGTCAAAGAAGGGGATTATAGTAATGCACCTAAAACAGCAAAGAAAGCTGATAGAAAAGTAGGCAATGGTGGTGCAGGTGAACATTCTTTAGGGTTTAAGCAAGAATGGAACAATAAAAGCTCGAAAAGCGGTGGCAGAAGTCCAATTCCGGTGAACATAAGGAACCAAACTCAGAAGAATATGTACACGATTAAAACTCCTATGAGTGCTAGGATCGACAGCGTTCAGAATGATAAAGATATTGATTCGTGGATGTCTCTATCAGCGCCGTCTCCTAGGGTCCTCGAAATTGAACAAACAGAAGAGAAGCCACGGAAATCTGAACCTTCGCGGCCTGAAGAGAGGGTCGAAGCTGCGAGGCCTCCGTCACCTGTCCATACTGAAGACAAAGACCCAAAAGCATCCAAGGAACTAAGTTCTCAGTCTACAGTTTTAGATATTTACTCGATGCTAAAAGAAATTGAGAGTTACGGAGAGAATCCCGTGACAGAAATTACTAATAAGATTCTATCTGAATCAGAAATTAAGAAAGAGGAAGAAAGTTTCTCGCCCAAAGATAATTTTATGTGAGTTGAATCATTGGTAAAGGATCCTAGTTTTGTACCATTTCCGTAGTTCATCATCAATTTGAATTAAAATTATAACCATTGCATCATTTTAATCTTTCATCTTAAACTTTTAGGGAAATATTTGAGTTCCTGGAGAAAGTTGAACAAAGCGCAAACGATGCTCTATCCGTTGTTACCAACACTACCCCACAAACTATGCCCAAGTGAGTATGTTCACAGAACTAATAATAATTAACACTATTATGGATCAACAATTTTTTGGTCAACTATAAAGACTCAAATGCTTTTCACTCGGGCCCGATCACACGTACCACAACCACAGCTCAACCACAACGACAACACGTGCACGGGCGCTAATTTGTATGAAAATGTAGTTTATTCACACGGACCACTTTTGGACGTCAAAATCAACCGTGTGGGCGATACTGAACACATCAAGGGCACTTCGCAGTCACAACGCAACCACCAGCGAGACCGCGCGCTAGCGGCCGGCCACATCGCAAACACAACGATTTACTTGTCTGCAAACACGAGCCACATCGCAACTACTAGGGACAACGCTACCGCATCGAAATTTTGTAATTACCACAAAGCAACTGCAAAAAGCTGCAGCGCCAACCACTGCTTGCCCACATTTTGTCGCTGCGAAGTGGTGTGGTTGTTGTACGTGTGAACGGGCCCTAATCATTTACGGGGAATTCATTTTGACGGTTAACAGTTACTCTGTACATGGTTCAAATTCGCTTGGCACTTATTTTTTGCCTAATATTGACCTGATATAAGAGTATACGGTAACCGCCCTTATAACTTTGTAATTTGTCAGACTAGAGTTGCTACTCAAGCTGCCACAGACGGAGTTAGCACAGAGGCTGGTGACAGCTTCCCTACAGCTGGAGGAACGATCCTGCTGTATCGCGTTGTTGCAAGAGAGTCTTGCTAACCATAAGGAGCAGGTGTGTACTGAGCTTTATGGTGTTTGCATAAATACAGGGTGGCAGAGACATCGACGCACAACCTGTTACAGTTCCATTCAAACTGAATGGCTCGGAAGTCCTCTACTCGCTGAGCAGTTCCCCAACTCTCACCCCCGCTGACCCTTTAATTCGTTACTGCGCAGCGATTCGCCTCATGTTCCGAGCCGCCATTGAGTTTGAATCGGGGTGTATTCAGAACATAATTCTGGACCCCAAATTTTTCGTCCGTTATTTAAAAAAACCGGCCAAGTGCGTGTGTGTGACCACGCACAATGAAGGGTTCCGTAGTTGGGATGAAGAAAGAAGAGAAATAATTATCCCAAGTTCAAACTTAACATTAGTTTAAATACATGTTCTCCCATAGATTCCAACTGTAAATGTAAGTTACAAGTCACAATATTGAAAGATTTATCATTAAGACCATTATGTTCTTATAGGTTTTCCTGTTTTCCATAAGTGTAGAACTATTTTCTGTATCTTTTTCAATAGTTTCGGCTCAGTAGTTTCGGATAAGGGGGCGGGGATGGTCAATTTTCGTCTCTTTTTCCACAAAAGTGCAACGCGGTTAAAATGTATGGAACAGCCATCCTGTATTGAACAAAATATTAAACGACCGCTCCAAACGCGTCCCAAATAAAGTTTTCAGGTTACAGTATGAGGCGTACAATACGCCCAGCCAGTTCATATATAAATGATTATTTCTATGGTTTGTGCTTTCAAAACTAGCTATAGAGATATATGTATTTGTTAGCATGGAAGATGAAACTTTAATCTTGAAAGAGCCTTATAAGATTTATGAACATCTGCCAATGCATGTTTTCAGATGATCAACAAAGTGAGCAACTTGGAGAAGCAGTCAATTCGGAACATAAACAAAGTAAAGCAGGAGTGTGAGGAGACAATCAAGAGACACCAGAATTTCATTGATCAGGTATAAATGCGAAGAAAGTGCGTCTTTTTGATGGAGTACAGTCTCTAGCATGAATATATTATTATAGACAGCTCGGCAATAATATCTGATTTCATGATTCATCCATTAATATATGACGGCAAATATATTTGATAACTTGTGGAAGGCATAAACAAGTGGCAGCACAAATAAGTTACATCGAAGGAACACCAAAAGTATCCGGCGAGACAAGCGACGCCAAAATATAGGATGCTGCATCGGCTTCAAAAGTATGTGTCAATGATATTAAAGGACATGTCTTGCGTCTTAAATAGCTGCCTACTCAGTTAAATTCAGAAGAATGTGATACCTCGTCCTGACCGAAAATATCTGACTTTTGCAGCATAAAAACTTAACAGTATATTTAAATTTATACTCACCTACTTTAATCAAATTAAAGTAAATAAGAATACCGGCCAAGTGCGTGTCGGATCACGCACAATGAAGGGTTCCGTAGTTGGGAAGAATTTATCCCAAGAACAAACTTAACATTGTAGTTGAAAAACATGTTCTCCCATACGGAATGTATGGGAGATCATGTTTTTCAAATTACAAAATTTAAGTTGGTTGATTATTACTCGTTAACCTGTACAGCCTACTTAGCTCTGATAGTTTTCCTTTTAATTTCGTTATATATACTACTGCTGTGATTTTTTGTCACAAATCCAAGTACAACCATTTAGCTGGCAGGTGGGGGACACACTTGACTCTAACAAATAACAATATGCCAAATTACAGCTTTCTAGTACTGACCGTCTCTGAGCTAACCCGCGGACAGACAGACGGACAGACAGACAGACGGACATGGCGAAACTATAAGGGTTCCTTGTTTATTACGGAACCCTAAAAAGTATGATCCAATTGACACATATTTTTGAAGCCGATGCAGCGGCCTACATTTTGGCGTCGCTTGTCTCGTCGGATAGTTTGGTGTTCCTTCACTTATTTGTGCTGCCACTTGTTTATTTATGCCTTCCACAAATTACCACATTTATTTGCCGTCACGTATTAATGAATTCATGAAATCAGATATTAAGGTAACTTTAGGCTCTCCTTTGCCTATCTGCTAAAGTATACTGGACACAAAAGGTAACATCGAATACGCATATATCAAGCAGTATAGACAGCAATTGACTGAGTTAAATAAACGCTAAAAGCAAATCTGACTCATATAAATTTGAAAGGAAATAGGCAAATGCAATTAAATAACCATAAAAAACTCTGCTTGGAGTTAGAGTTCACAAAAGAGTAAGCAAATGAATCTCTGTTCCCTTTATAGTTGATAAATGATAAAAAGACTCTGAACCACCGTATCGAGCAACTAGTTGACGAACGAAGAGCGCTCGAGGATCGATGGAAGCGGTCTGCGCAGGCGCTGGAAGAGCGGTACAAGCTGGAACTGCGTAACCAACATGACAAGATGCAAGCTGCGCAGCAGGTTAGTGCTAACGTCTTATTTGATGGAAAAGTCGTTTATATTATTTGTTTGACTACTATCTTGTTAGTTGTTTCTTCATCAAAATATTGTAGGTAAAGCAAGTTAGGCAAGAAAAGCTGCTTAGCCTAAATCAATTAAATTTATTTTATATTCTTGCCTTTACTAGAACGCCTTGCTTGTATTTATAATTCTCAGTCCCGGCTATATTCCCTAGAGGGACTAGCAGTGTTAGCAAAAGGGTACACGCACATCCACATCATTTAAGTTTTAAGTCCCATGTAAACGGCGAGCCTCTATTCATTAATTTTTTAACATCGAAATTATCTTCCTAAAAACTGTAAATAAAATGATTTTGTAACATTGATAAGTTAGCTTTCCTGTTTTTCATCAATATTGCACTCATACATTGTCTGCTTGCACTTATTCATCATTGTGTATACATACAGGTGGCACGGCAGCGCTGGGTTAGGCAGAAGGCTGAAAAAATCAAGGTATGCTTGCTATGCTACATTACAAATAGCTTACGGCTATTATTTTACTATTTTTTAGAATGGCCTTAAAAGTTCTATTGAGTGGGTCGGACGCAATCAGTAGGGTCAAACCGTATTATACAGTCTGACCCAGTAAATAGGGTCATACCATGTTATACAGTCTGACTCAGTAAATAGGGTCATACCGTATTATACAGTTTGACTCAGTAACTAGGGTCATACCGTGTTATACAGTTTGACCCAGTAAATAGGGTAATACCGTATTATACAGTCTTACCCAGTAACTAGGGTCATACCGTGTTATACAATCTGACCAAGTTATTAGGCCAACCTGTATTGTGCAGTTTGACCCAGAACATAAAGCCTTAATAATATTGCTTATTATGTAAATAAACTGCGAAAAGAAAATGCAAAAAAAAATTATAAAACCTAAATTATTGTGTATACTTCCAAAACTCCAGGAGTTAACAGTAAAAGGCTTGGAAGGAGAACTCCGGGAGATGGCAGAACGTCAACAGAAAGAGGTATCAGACATAAAGATGTCGCACGCAGAACAGAGTGGACGAATACAAGCTAAGCACGCGCAGGAACTTGAGGAGCTAAGAAGAATGCTTGAGGAGGAGAAGGAGGCTGCTCTGGTGAAAGAGAGGCATATAGCCAGTTCTAGGCAAGCCAATTTACCTTATTGTTTACATTGCATATAAAATAAAATAGCAGCTCAACTGTCGATTTGCCCTTAGAAGTCGATAACAATAAAAAATCTATTGTGTCTTGTTAGTGACAGTTAAGCTCAAAAAAAAAAAAAATATTATGTTCACTAAATAAATTACAGATATAAATGTAGAAATTATTATAATTGTTGTTTATTTAATTTATGTGCCTAAATTATCTTGGAAAGGCTCATGTGGCATTCAAAGTAGAAAAAACACATCAATTAGAAATGGTGAATGGAGGTGTTGTGACTTGTAGGTATTCTGTAAGCAGAAATCGGAAATATTCAACCAAGCGACGACATGGGCATAACATGAAGTAGAAAGTTAGTTTTTGGCTTTTTAGAATATTTGTTATCACTCCTTTTTAACCACAAATCCCGGTTATCAAAATGCCAAGCGCCATCAAATGGGTAAATTGTGTCATAAATCTGTATTATTTTCAGACTAGAGAAACAGATCCTAGAGATCGAACTAACGTACCAAGAACAGCGTACACGCTTGGTGTCAGAGATGAGGGCTGAAAACGAGAGGGTCGCGTCTGAGCTTGCAGCTAAAGAGAGGGCGCAGAGGGAAGACATTGGTGAGTGTGTCATTTGTGAATAAATTGCCTTTAATATGAGAGTAGCAGATCAAGTTGTACAGGTTAGAAATATGAGCTTTTGTGGAATACAATTATAACAATATATCTACTGTAGAAGGTATTTTTCTAGCAATTCATTCCCATCATTTGTTAGTCGAAAGCATTTCCAATTAGTTTCGTCTTGAACCTGATGAGTTACCGTAAGCCAGACCGAACTAGGTAGGATCTTATTTAAATAATGCTATATTCTATAGAGTAATATTACTCACTGTTGTGCTTCAGAAAAATGGAGAGAAGAACAAGAGATGCAGATGAAAGCAAAGCGCATGCAAATGGAACAAGAGATGTTAAAAGAACGGGCAAAAATGGAGGTAAGCTGTCTCTGACCAGTAGCATGTATTTAGTCATTTAAATTTATCAGCTTCTTCAAATTATGGGGATACTTGACATTTCAAGAAGCTGATACATAAAAAGTTAAAAAACGGCCAAACGGCCATGAAGGGTTCCGAAGTTGAGATGAATTTATTGCAAGAACAAACTTAACTTTGTAGTTGAAAAACATGTTCTCCGATACGGAATGTATGGGAGAACATGTTTTCGCAACCGCAATTTTTTTTTTTTTTTAGCTTATATCTAGGTCACAATAATTGTAATACTCTGACTCCTAAACTAGGGTGTATGTGCCTGTGTCTTAGGAGTCAGTGATTCTCCGTAACAACAAAGCCATATTATACTTAAACAGGACGTTTCAACAATAAGCAAATGGTGTAAGAGAAAACAGGATATAATTTAAGTAAACAAAACACAAAATGAAAAACATTTAACTGTATGGGGAATAAAAGTATGGGTTGAGTGTGTGTAGTGAGTGAGTGTGGGATATGTGTGTGTGTGTGTATGTAGTGAGTAGGTGTAGGGTGTGTAGTAAGAAAGAAAGGCATATAACGAGTACATATCCGTTTACGTTTAGATTTATTTTTACATATTTCATTTTCATTGTAAATTACCCAGCAGAAGATTACATATACTTAGTAAGTATACTTAGTGTTTGGAGGTAATCTCTAAGTAGGGTTTTGCATTGATATTTAGGGCACGAATAAATTTTTATCTTTTTATTTAGGAAGTTGTACATTTTAATGCTACTAAAATAAAATTGGCGTTTATAATGTAAGTTGGTCGATTATTACTCGGTAACTTGTAAAACCTACTTAGCTGTGATAGTTTTCCTTTTAATTTCGTTATATTTACTACTGCCGGGAAGTTTTTCACATATCCATAACAAACTATTTAGCTGGCAGGGGGGGGGGACACTTGACTCTAACAAAAATTTGCTCTTTACAGCTTAATATTTCGTTTAAACGGATCCCTGAATCCAAAAATTGTTTCACAAGCTTTTTGTACGACCTTTCCAACGACACCCCACACCATGGGATAGCTGAGAAAAAAAACATCCCCACTTTACGTGTATGGGAGGTTAAAAAAAATTTTTTTTCATGATTTTATTTTACCACTTTGTCGGCGTGATTAATATATATACCCATACCCATGCCAAATTACAACTTTCTAGTACAAAGAGTCTCTGAGCTAAGCCGCGGACAGACAGACAGACGTCGGACATGGCGAAACTATAAGGGTTCCTTGTTTACTACGAAACCCTAAAAATTGGTGGTTCCGATCAACATAGCCAAAACTGTAAAGTCAAGAAACAACTATTTTTTTACTTGTTTGAATGCCAAACACCGTTATTTTACCATACTCGCGTAACTCTATTTTACAGGAACAAATAAAACAAAAAGAGATTGAAATGGCACAGCAACTAGAAGAATATAAGAAGAAGTTAGAAG
Source organism: Agrochola macilenta (assembly GCA_916701695.1). Lineage (NCBI taxonomy): Eukaryota > Metazoa > Arthropoda > Insecta > Lepidoptera > Noctuidae > Agrochola > Agrochola macilenta. The sequence continues at coordinate 18,020,361 of OU753562.1, forward strand.
CAGAACAGCAATTAGCAATAAAGCGTAAAACTGCTGAGATAGCCGCGCAACATAAGCATGAAAGAGACAAAGAGATCGAGAGGGCCATCGAGAGTATGGAGGCGGAGGCACAGGTGTGCAGAAAGGAGTCACAGGATGCACTCAGGTAAGTTATTTTGTTAGGTTCACCAACAATCATTCAATCAGATATTAAATAAAGTATACATGCTTAATAACAGCGCAAATTTACAAAGGTAAACACCACATTTGGAAAGCAAAGAATCCAGGTATATAGTTACGCAACATATTTTCGTAAACGATCTGTTTAATTTTGACAGTTCAACAAGATTCATTGCGTTATTTGCGTTGTTGAGCTGTTTTTTTTTCGAACTTTTCAAGCAATGGATTAGCAATCTGTTTCGAAACGATATAGATTTTGATTGATCGTATTACGCAATTAGGGTACAGAATTATAAGCTTACTCACAGTGATAGATTGCCCATGAACTGCGTATGGCACTCATACGCAACTTAAAGCCCGTGTTTCAATAATCTATTAAGAAGTGAGAAGGCGTTGATCTGGTAAAGGGGCGATGTCCGTTATTCCGGATTTCTTAGGCTAATATCTTTCAAACGGAGTCATTTTCCGATCCGGAAATTGATCCGGATGAAGAATCCGAGGAACCTCAGCTAGTAATACCAGACTGTATGCGCATCGAGATCATGAAATAACTCCTTGATGCGCCCGCCGGTCAATTGGGCCCGAAGCGCAGCTTTCAAAGAAAGATTATGTTTCTCAAATATGCGTCAATACGTGGCCAAGTGTCATGCCAGTCTCCTAACACCGTAATTAAAGTGATTCGGACGTTGTCGTCCATGTTAGGAAGAAGAGCAGACCCCGTAAGCTATTTTTTGCCAAGCCAGATCCAAAGCCTTCAGCTGACTTGGAGGGGGAGGATACGGCGCGACCCCTATTAGAGTCGACTCCCCGTATTTATAGAGTTCGTCGTGTGCCGGCCAGGTTACGTGAGTAGATACGGGCGGCACAACACTATCCATGTCGCCCGCGGTCCCACGCCGCCAGGCAGTTGTAAACATCGCCTAACCGCGCACGCGCTCGGCGATCGTACTCTTGCGCCTCCCGAGCCGTCCATTTTTGTTTCTCTAAGTTTTGTGTCATTCCATTTCACATTCCGTTTCTTTATCCAATATACAAACTTTACACGCACAATAGTTGGAGTTTTCTTTGTTCAAGGTACCCCGACTTTAAGACAATATCCTAACAAATTAAATTCGTTTCAAGACTCGTGTTTTTTTAGATACTTACTTGGCCTCGACGAAATGTATTTTCCGAGTAACTTGCAGTGTATCCTATCACCTGTCCTTGGACCATATTTGCAGGAGAAACAAGGAACAATACGAGACTGAATTGAAGGAGCTCGCAGAGACCGAGCAGGCTACGCTGAAGAGATACCAGGACGCGCAGGCTAGGATCCGACAGACTGAAGACAAATGTATGATATTTTAACTCACATTATTATAGTTTGATTTAAAAATTGTATAGGACCGTATTGAACTGATTGACTGTCTATGACCGACCCGTCAAGGCGGCAAGGCCAAATTCAAAATTTCTTCCGTTTCTTGCAAATTGCAGCGCTGTTTCGTTCTACGTACTTCTTCTTTTCGTGTGGTTAATGACTAACCTGGTGTCAGAGTTTTAAAGCCGCCCATGGGCCTCTGACTTGACTTCACATGCCGTCGAGAAATATCTCTCAGGCATGCCGGTTTCCTCACGATGTTTTCCTTCACCGTTGTTGAAGCAAGTGATAATTATACAATACGCACATGAATCCGAAAAGTCAGAGGTGCGTGCCTTGGGTTCGAACTCGAGACCTATGACTTGGCAGTTTGACGGTCACACCACTAGGCTATCACTGTTCTACGTTGATCATAGTTCAATAGGGAAGATGCCTTGGTGAAAAAAAAAAAAAACTAATTAGTCCGTCAGTCAGATAATAAAAAAATATTAGACACGTATTTTTTGCTTTATCATATTAATAAAAAAATACTTAGATAAAACGCATTTTAGGTTAGAGGGTGGGGGTCGCTACGTCACTAGTATGTATAAAATCTACATACTCGTGACGTCATGGCACATTATACCTCAATGTATCGCCGTTATCTTTAGATTATGTAAAAAAATAAAAAATATGTGGCCAGTATTTTTTTATAACCTCAAAGACGGACAAAAAAAAATGTTAGTCATCATCCCTATTATCAGTAATTGTAATAAAATAATTACTAAATTATAATCATTTAAAAATCTATATAGCTCTCGAAAATTTTATGTGTTTGTTTATGATAAGACTATTTCGTGAAAATGTGACGATTATGCCGTTTGTTACTAGAAACAGTGTAGGACTCTATTATACCGGTCGATACAAGAACCAGTATATTCAGGATATTACTATATTACACAGGCTGATCCGGGAAAGTCTGGAATCATAGTAGTATTATCCCAAGCTTTTCCGGATTGGTTGTTCGAAACACCGTGTAGAATTGTATTGTATTGTATTACAATACAAGAACCAGTATATTCAGGATATTACTATATTACACAGGCTGATCCGGGAAAGTCTGGAATCATAGTAGTATGATCCCAAGCTTTTCCGGATTGGTTGTTCGAAACACCGTGTAGAATTGTATTGTATTGTATTACAATACAAGACCCAGTATATTCAGGATATTACTATATTACACAGGCTGATCCGGGAAAGTTTGGAATCATAGTAGTATGATCCCAAGCTTTTCCGGATTGGTTGTTCGAAACACCGTGTAGAATTGTATTGTATTGTTTTACATTCGTTTTTCCAAGAAATAGGGTGGGACCGTATTATACAGGTTGGCCGAAAACCTTTTTGGCTCGTTTTACACAGGCTGATGATATGGCTCGCCTATACAGACTGACCCAAAAGTGAAATACGCCAGTAGTAGCTGAAATTTTGTAATCACGTTTTTAGGTTTAATCAACTAGTGGATAACATATTTAAATTAATTTTAGGTGCAGAATTAGAAATGATGATTTCTCAGTTGGAGACACGTAACAGGGTTTTGACGGAGGTAAGTGTATTTTATACTAAATGGTGTGTGTTTTCCTCTGGTTTCTGAAACTGGTTAACTGAAAGTTTAACAAGCAATATAAGATAAAATAGTCGACGTATAGGTATTTAGGTAGAAACCTAATCCGCTGAACTGTTCTTAAAGAGTCATAAAGAACCCTGTAACAAATCGACACATGTTTCACCTCTCAACGAGGCATCTGAGGCTGAGGATGACGATTAACTTGTTGCGAACCCGGACAACGTGTTGCCACGTCAAGCGTCGAGCGCAGTCTAACACGCAGACTGCGCTGCGTGTTAGACTGCGCTCGGCGCTTGACATTATGTGGCATTAGGTTACTAAATATACAAACTCACGCCTGAGTCAATTAACTAGCAATATAAGTTGAATGGCGGTTTAAATGATATGGCAAATCAGTACGTTATACCCTTCAGAGTAAAAAAAAATCTTGAGGAACCATCAAAGTGAAATTACAGAATAATTTATTTATTTATTACATACATAAACTTACACGTTCTTCGCAAAGGGGTTGACAGAAATTATAGCTACGCTCCTTACTTACTCCTGTTGGTTTTTTATGCTTTTTATTTATTTATTAATAACTTGTATATCCGTGCTATGACACGAACTTCCATACAAGCTTTCACCCCTTGAGGGGATGAATTTAAAAAAACTCTTCATTAGTGCTCACTTACGTTACAAAAGGAACTCTTGCGCAAAATATCATGCTTCTAGACCCAACAGGTTCGGCTGTACGTGTTCTAGACCCAACAGGTTCGGCTGTACGTGTTCTAGACCCAACAGGTTCGGCTGTACGTGTTCTAGACCCAACAGGTTCGGCTGTACGTGTTCTAGACCCAACAGGTTCGGCTGTACGTGTTCTAGACCCAACAGGTTCGGCTGTACGTGTTCTCTGTGTATTTAAGATTTTTATAAAGTAGATAAGTAAATAAAAAATATATTTATGGCTTCTGTAGAAGAACACCCAACTGGAGTGTCGCGCTGAAGAAGTGAGAGCGAGCTGCGAAGAGACTTGGAAGGGCAATGTGGACGCACTGAAGAAAGAGATAGAAGATATGAAGAAAACGCACGAGGAACAGATGCACCAGCTATATGCCAAGTTAGTATGCGGTTTATACTCTACTACTTCACTTCCTTTTGCATGAATTTGACATTGACAGTGCCTTTATGTCGTAGCTGTAAGTGTGTTTTTTGGAGTTCATGAGTTACTACTGATGTGTTGCCTGTGCATTATATGAATGTCAGGCAGACAGACGGACAATCAATTACTACGTGAATAAATGACTCCTTTCGTGCCCAAAATTCGTCTACCATCCCATGAAACCGTGTGGCTGACACTGGCATGGCCACCATCAGGGATTTTAATTTTGATAACACAAAAAATTCGGCGCTAATTAGTGGAAATTCTGATATTTGGCGACTGATTCCGACTAATTAGCGAAAAAATTGGGGGGGAAGCGGATCTTCTCTAGTTTTTGAGATTCAAATTGGGCCAAGCTGGGGAGGTGCTCCCCAGATCGGCCACATATAAATCCTTATAACTTATGAACCAGTGACCGACAATATGATTATTATGATATTTGGCGACAAACGACTAATAAGCGACAATTTTTTTTGTGTTATAGATATCAAAACTATTTTTTTTATAATTTATTAAAAATAAAATGGTGGCCATGTCAGTGTCAGTCACACCACGAAACCGACCTAAAGCATGCCTCATAACGTCAAAGAAAATTTAAAAAAAATCTAGATACCTATGTAGGTTTATGCGAGGACATAAAATATTACTTCTTGTTGTATGTAGGGTGAAGGTAGCGGTGGCTCGAAAAGACTCGGCCATCCAAGCTCTGACCCGCGAAGCCGGCAAGTACCAGGAGAAGATCACCCTATTGGAGCAGAAATTGCAGCAGCAGAGAAAAGACTTCCTCAATAAAAAGTAAATACACACGAAAAGAGTAAAGATGCTATACAGAATGGATAGTCTGTTCAAAAAGTATCCGATAAAATTGTAAACAAACCCTGTTTAGGTTTGAATTCTTACACAATCACACACTAAAGGGAATTAGTTATTACATTCATCTGTATTTAGAAGGTTTAAACTTTATATCTAACCACTTTTTCTAACAATTATTGTTTGAATAACATTATTATATTGTAATTGAATAATCATCGACGAAAATTGGGCTCATGTAATTAACCTGAATTGTCAAATGAAAAACTTCTTTAAGGTGATTTAAATTATAATTCCGGGCTTAAGTACCTAACAAATAATCAAATCAAAGCACTCAATTTGAAAATGGCACTACAAATTGGGATCCACATGTTTACATTTTTATGTGATACTTTTGGAACAGACTATAATTTGTATTTGTATTTTTCACGAATACGTCGCGCTTTATTAAACAATTTTACGATATTCGGATATTCATCCTGGAAAAAGGTGATGTTAGTTTTTGTTCAATGCTTTGACTTAGACCGTGTCCACCAAGGGCTTAAATCTCGTTTTTTAGTAAAAAAAAAAATACGTTGTGATGCGTTGACTCTAAGCGGAAGATGTTCAGGTGGTTCCGCAGTGGTAGCCCGCGAAATTGAAATTATCTTACGTTTTTTGCAATTTGCAACCTTATCCAATATGTATTTACAGAATTATAATGTCAAATGTCATGATTTCATGAAAAAGTAATTCAATGGAACAAATCTAACTTAGAGAGATGTACGTATTAATTAGACTAATGATTATAATTCTGTAAATACATATTTGTTATGGTTATGGCGCTGACTTGCAAATTGCAAAAAAAGTAAACAATAACAATTTCGCCGGCTATCAATGCGGACCCTCCTTAACATAATGCAAACTTATTGTTTTTCCAGACATCACTAGTAGGTACTCTTCGTTTTGGTGAAAATTGGGCCTCGGTCACAGGCATAATCCAAAAACGTACGACTTTAATGACACACCCTAAATGTCAGGTTAGAATATCGTTATTATGGGGGCTAAATATCTTACTTCTATTCACAGTGAATATGAAAATATCTAGTTAGATTTAAATATTATCATGAGGAAAAATGCTTAAAACGTATCGCTTTTTGTTGGCAACATTTATACCAAAGAGTATCGTTGAATTGTTGGCAACACGCAATACTTAAACCAAAGAGTCTTCATGTTCAATTATTTATTCTCTTCCATATTCTTAGGTATGTTAGTATATTTATTTGTCTTATGAATTAATTTAAAAACTGCTTATAATACAGGGATTATTAAAAGAATTACTTTTAATTAGACCACATTCTGGGTGAATATTTCGTTATAAAATACTGCCAGCTACTACTGACTATTAGCGTTTTAAAATGAAAAATTATGCTGAACTTTGACTGGCCAACCGTTGGGATCTCGGTATATTGAATCTAGATTTTATGAATAATTTATTGATATACTGAACAGACTATTTCTAAAGACCATGTCCACACTAGTGCGGATAATAATCGTGTGATGTCAAGACATATTTATTTATAAAAAAAATGTTATGTGTTTGTGTTTTTTTGGTTAAATCCTACTCTTTAGTTAAAAGTAGTTATGAATCCGTCCAAATTATGTAATGTCTACTAAAAATTTTACAGTTGATTAGGTTTTCGGACAAGTATGAAGTTATTAACAATATTTTAATATAAAAATATCACGTTTTATAATATTAAATTGTTTTCTTTGTACTGAAGAAGAATAGTACTCCTCCCAAATGCCTGGGTACAACCAGACTGCGTTCGATCGAAGTCTCATATAGCGCTACAAGGTTCAATTGGCGTGTGGCCAATATCGGAACTAACGTTGCCATCTTATTTTTCAACACATTTCACAAAACAATCGTACATCGCCTCCCTGTCAACGTCATTTGAGCGCCAAAATATCCTTGTAGCAGGCTCAGGCCGCGTTTAAAAGCGATCGTCCCGCGAATACAGCAGCAGTTAATCTGTAAACAGCGTTGTGGACTACAATATTGTTCAAATGTTATGTGTATTTCTTTTTCTATACTGTATATTGTAGCTGTCTGTTGTTCCTTTTGAATAAAATAAAATAAATACGCGATCGGTCGCGGGCTTATGTCACGTTTTGTTCGGATAGCCGGAAACCGCCCTCTGTCGGCGCGACCACGCGTTCAGGGTCACCGAACAAAAAGTTCGAACGATCGTGTTTTCGCGCGACGATCGCTTTTAAATAGGGCGCGTGGTCATACCATAACCAAAAAAATATATGCGTCGACGAAATAAGATTGAGTTTTTCAATTCAACCTCTTTTTCGTCCGTAAAAAATATGACATATTATGTGGTCCATAATCGACCGCGGCCTGGTTGCACCTGGGTGGGAAATCAACGTGCTGTCAACCCGAGCCAGGGCCTTATCGGACGGCGAGCTACATTGCTCACCGTCCGCAAGCCCGCGCTTACGGTGGCCGGGAATCGGCCTGCGATTCCCGATGCCCATGCCCTCTCGCTCCGTACCATGGCCTGGACAAGGGCCGGACGCGAGAGATCACCGCCACCGATCGCTTCCACGAGGACACGGCGGTGCTCCGCCCAGACCCGCCTGGCAGAGCTGGTTGCACTCTGGCCTAACGATGTTTAGCAAATATGTTGTTAACTTATTATGATTAAAACAATGAAGTTTTATTCAACAATGCTATTCTATTTATAACTAAAGAAAAATCAATTGTATGTTGCATGATATTATTAGCTTTTGTATTTTGTAATGTTTTTAAAGGTTTTTGTCTCGTCTTTGGTACATACTTAATTGATTTATTGTAGTGACTACGCTATGTGATGTGCTTGCCAATAAAGTATCATATTTTTGAATTTGTTTCGTGTTATTAACTAACTATCCTTTGGTAGGAGGAGCTAACCCTGTTTGTACAAGTTACTTAATTTTTTACAAAGGGCGAACTAGATCAAACTTTTACACCTAGTATAAGGGTGCGTTTCCAATGAAGCGGAGCCGAGCAGAGCTGAGCGGTGATTTGCAGGAATCGACCAATCACAATGGTTGAAATCCTCATCGCGCCTCTCGTCTCGTCTATGATTGGACGATTCCTGCACGACTCCGTTCAGCTCCACTTGTTTTCGCTTCAGTGCAAACGCGAATTAATGTTATTTTTTTTGTTTTTCCATACAACAACTGACAGACGTCAATTTTGTTCCACGGATATCTGACTTTGGTAAAGAGTGATGTGATTTAGTAGTAGCAAAATATAAGTTTTACCTCAATTTTAGTAAAGTAATACTGTTGTTTATAATTAAAATGAAGCCTCATACATAGGTACTGGGTTCAAAATTAAACAATCAATTGCAAACTTAAAAATTGCAAACAAATATTAATAATATAATATCACGATAAAAAACTATACCAACAGGTACATTCTTAAAGCTATGTAGGCACATATACGAGGTTGTATGTGCTCCTAGGTTCCTCTCTAATTATAAAAAACAAACTAATCCAAATAACTCTCTCTAAATTCTAAAATCTTCAAACATTATTATCAAGATCAATTTTTGAAAGCAGTAGTTTTCCATAAAAGGAATTTTAAAGCTAATATTATCTTCTTAAATTAATACTTTAAAAAAATTGGTGATGGCCATTTGCAATCAGCTGTTTCTTGTTGTTAGTCGAAGACGGTAAACCCGCCTAAACTTTGAAACACTAGGTTCAAAGCCTTTGTTAACTCACAATATAAAATGCATTATTTCCTCTTCCATAATCTATTATCACCAAGGTCTCCACATTTCTGAACTCGTCGAGGAACCTTGCTTCGGTGATTTGGAACTGGTATCTGCTTCCACCTTCACATCTTTAGGAGGTTCTCTCTGAGACGACTGCGCGAGGGACGCCGCAGTGTGGCTTATCACAGTCCGAGGGGCTAATGGCCGGAAGGGGAATTCTAAAGGTCTTGCACCCACACACGGTATACTTTCAGGTATTGTCAGCTTCTTAAGAGGAAGCGTTGGTATCCTTTCTGATACCCTCGTAAACGCTGATTTCTCTGGTGTTTTGTAGATTTCGGGAACGATATTTTCCTCTGTCCTAATGATCTTTGGGGCCGGTCCTGTCAGGCCCACTACCGGCCTTTTTAACTTATGTCTGACGGAGTAGTCTACCGCTCGTTTGGGCGATGCGTCGATCCCAATTTTATAGTTTTCCACGTCTATCACTATTGATAACGGCTCCATGTATTTCTTGTTCCTTAAAGATTCTTGTCTGTTTTCCGGGGATATCGTTGTTGAGGAAACTGTTTGTTTCTGTGTTTCTGGGCTGGAATCCAGGTCTGATGCCGATCTGCTGGGAGGTGTTGGAAAGGGGAAGGTCTGGACAGGTCGTGGTGGAGTTTCAAGTTCAGTTGAGGAGTCGCAAGCAGAGTCACAGGATAGAGGGCTGAGAGGTGGACTTGTGGGTCTGGTGGATCTGACAAAATGGAACGCGCTAGGTCTCTCATCGTCTAGCCTTAGGGGGTCTGGGACGAGAGGTGCGTAGTCTCTTGGCTGGAGTGTTTCCATACCCCCGACGCAGGACGTCAGATGGTTTCCGAGCCGGTGTCTTAGCCCCGTAGGCACGCTGGCAAGTCGCGAGAGGTACCGTCTGACTTCTACGGCACAGTCGCTGAAGCCGGCCTTGAACCTGTGCAGGACGGCGGGGTCGGCAGCGATGGCGGCTGCCAGCTGTTGGCGCTGCAGCTTCTGAAGGTGCTTTACGGTCAGCTCCAGAATATCTGCCTTCTCTAGTTTGGAGTGGCGCGCTGGCTGTAAAGAAACAAAATATTTTTAGAATTTTATGACTAACTGGATACTTATTAGAACCTGGGTCAGTGATTTAATGATTTGTAAATAAGTTAAACATTAAAACTATTGGTTTCTAATATTTCTATATTTGGAAAGATAATTAAATTGATGGAACTCAATTTGTTTTATGGTTTGTTTTCAAGAGTCATATTAAAACCAGAAGTTTTTCTTTTTAAGTTACAATAATTATAATTGTATTAGTACAACTGTATATAGGTCACTTAGTTAATTGTTATAATTGTAACTTACGTCTTTATCAGTTCCATCGATGAGCAGATCCTTCAGCTCGTTCAGACAGTTGTTGATGCGCGCGCGCCGTTTCTTCTCCATAATTGGTTTGTTTGTCTGGAAATGATAATATTCACAATAAAAATCACACTTTTAAAATAGCCTCGATTAAGGTACTTCTAGTAAACGAGACCGCAGTTTCTTATTATTTAAATAAATATGATCTAAGCTTTTTGTCACTGTCCGAAATTAATTACTGTGTTTCGGAAACTCGAAGAAATACAATACGAAGGAATAACCAATACATTTCACTAAAGAATACGAAACATCACAACTTAATTTCGATATTATTGCTCAACGATTTTCTTGCCAATTCAAACCGAATTTTCACCAAGTAATCATTAGACAACATTGTATTCACCTTTCGCAATTCCGCCTTGGACATTCCCGGGGTGGACTCCGAGAACCCGGTCTGAGAGTCATCATCCTCACTGCACGGCATTTTGTCACTTCACAATGTTTAAATATTCCACTACACGACACGTCTTCACCGGACGGTGGCCGATCACCTTATGAGGACACTCGCACGCAACTGTACAAGCAAAATTTTTCAATTGCCCTGTATCCTGCTATCCCGTTTAGGAATTGAAAGGAGAAAATATGCCTGTCTCTTTCTCTCTTAGCGGTTGGAGTGCTGGGAACTGTTTCGGAATGTTTTGTTTTCGTGCTCTCTCGCTCTAATGGGGAACGTTGTGAATGGAGAGTTTGGGTGCAGTGGTTAGTGTGTCAGATGTTTTGTGTTCGATTCCGGGTGGTTATTGTTTTGCGGTTGTTGCTTTTTGTTGAAAATTTGAAGTGTTTGTTTGTTAAAAAAGTAGAGCATTGTAAAAGTAAAAATGCAGGTAGGTAAATGAAGACTTAATAAAATAAAATAAATTGGTAAAAGATAAGCAAAAACCTTTATGTGCCTGAAAATATTTTTAATAAGAAAAGAAAGAAAGATAATACATTTATTTAGCACAGACTAAAAGGCACACAACACAACATATTGTACTACAAGTAAAAACCAAATTATAAAAGAAAGAAATAAATAAAAAGTGTAAAGTGCGTTCTAAGATATTAGCAGGAAAGTGTGCCTTGCGGCTGCGCCAAATAGACCTAGTTCAGCAAAAATGCCAGACAACTAGTGCCTGACGCTGGTTTTCAACTACACCTGAAATTCAAGAAAGTCTAATTGAAATATGTATAATATATGCGATATTAATTTTAAAAAAGAAATATAATTATACAGAATAAGAATCCACCAATTACTATCGCAAATTGCACACATTAGACTGCAATATAAAATTAAACAATAACTTATTGAGTGAAGCTACACCTGCGCTCCCTTATCCTGTATACTATGGGAATGCGACCGTACGCACGCACATCAAGAACCGCAATCATTTCGTCCCAGACCCTCACAAAAAAACCCCGTACTTCATGAACTCGCCCTTTCCATAAAATTCCATAATTATTTTCACTATAAACTGTTCATTTTATTCGAAACTTCATGGGTGTAACGTAGCGTAAAGGGAAGGTAGAGTATGAAGTTTCAAGTTTTTTTATCGTCGTGTGTTCGCAGGTAATTGTGGTACTTTATGGTAGGGGGTGAGTGCGTTTTCCCACGGAGTGTGGGAATGTGTGATAGGTGCAAAGGGTTCGTTGTGACGCTATGTTCCATTCGTTTGTTTACTATGCACTTCAATTTTTGCAACTTTACGTAATTTTTTGGTGGTTTTTTTTTTTTTTTTTCGCCTTTTTATGTTTTCAGGCAATATTTTTGCTGCTTGGGTAATTTTTTTGTGGTCATATTTTACTAATTAATTTTCAATTCTTTTTTCGCGTTTCAGTGTTTTCAGGACGAAAAGTTGTATTCTTTACACAAATTAAAAATAATAACTATGTGTTCAGTACTTTTGAAAAACTAGGTCAAATCAATCATCAGCGACTCAGTCTGTCTTTTGTAAGAAATTTCTTGCGAACCTAACAAATAAATGGGTGCGCATTTAAATTGTAGAACCCCTATTAATAGTTACTACTTAGTAAGTAATAGGAAACTACTGCAGAAAATCCTTGACCCATATTCCTAGCTACGGAGCGGAAGGATCTCCTTCGCCAAACCGCTCTAAGTAAGTACAAAACACAATACCAGCCTTATCTATATAGATAGATAAAGTAACATCCTTATATCCTATACAAATATTATCTATGTAGGTAAGTGGTTCTAAAATACTCAAATGGTTATTTCCGTAAACAAGTAGTCGAGTCATCCAGGTGTTCCAGCGACCTTTACTCTCCAAACTCCCAACGTATGTACCTGATAAATATTTAATTACACTGCCAACCATTTCTCCCACGGTAGCCTTTCATATTTACAAACTTAGTTAAACAGCTGCACTTAGCACAAACTGTTTAAAAAGGAACCTTAATGCCTTGTGATAGTGTTTATAAAAACGCACCAGTGACTTTGCCAGGACTGTAAAACAAAAGTTTATGTGCTGTTAATAAAATTAAACTCCCGACCTTATGATGATGCTGATAACGTTCAATTTCCTACAGCAGTGCTAGTAATAAACAGTAAATGTACGGTGGCTGGTGACGGGACTGGCCAAGTGTGACCATATTCCACGCAATCGCGTGATGAGCCTAATGAATGGTGAATAATAATTAGAATGTCACATGTCGCTGACGTCCCTGAGCCTCGGGGGTGGCGGTGAGAACTTACAGTTTGTCCGTATTATAATTAATTTATTAACACGGTGATCTGGGAATTTGGGAACGGATGGACCAGATGGTGCAAGTGTTTAGGCGAGTTTGTATCTGGGAAATGCATCATATTCTTGAATTCTTCCCTACATTTGCCCAAGCATTGATGATGTCTTTATCTAAATAGGCTCCCAAGCTGGTAAAATAAAGCGCTGTGTCTAATCATCATTGGTATGAGGATTCTACAGAATAAATCAGCTTCAAGCTTGCCAGACGGAATACTACGTATAGCTATCTCCATGAATAGATTTCTTAGTGAAATTTGCGAATAAAAAAGTTATATGAGATGGACGGCCTTTACTTCGTAATGGAAGCCAAATACTATGGTCAAATTTTGACCGCACTACGGATACGAGTACAATTCAGAAACGTTTGACAACAAGCTCTTGACCGCAAACGATTTAAAGATGCTCCCTTACTGAGCATTCGCCTGTAATGTAACGTTCAGAGTCGAGCATAACATCAGTGAGGGAGGAGAACTGAGCATTACAGTGCGCAACCTGAATGAAACAGTTCGAGATTACATCAGTGAAGGAGGAGAACTGAGCATTACAGTGCGCAACCTGAATGAAACAGTTCGAGCATTACATCAGTGAAGGAGGAGAACTGCGCATTACAGTGCGCAACCTGAATGATTGACCGAGCATTAGTACAGTGCGCAATGTCTGTAATATTTCGTCTGAAATGTTACATTACAGGCGAATGCTCGTCAGTCAGGGAGCCAGTACCTATTGTAACGTAATGCTCAAAATCGAACTATGTAACGTTACATTACAGACGAATGCTCCCGGTGAGGGAGAGACCCCTCTCTATCCCTATCTCTCAAATACAACTATTTTACATACCTATCAAAAACATTGAAATATGGAACAAAAAGAATTCAACAAAACTGCAACGTTTACAAAACTTACGCCGCATTGCATCTCTTTATACTCCAATTTCATGTACATGCCACATCCTACTAAAAATGGTATTAAACAAAAACTGTCATATCCTTTCCGTATTACAATCGCTAACAGTGCGTGTGAACTGTTCCTATAAATTAGGAGTTCATCATAAATCGTAACGGGCCTCTTCCTTCCTTCCCGGACTCTGAAAAGGGGCTCGTTCATTTTGTATTGTACAAATAACATCTTTAGGACGACCCTGCGTTTTTTGCTTCAGGATGTTGCAGGTTTTCTCACGATTCGGTCAATTTGAAATAATGATGTGCAGCAAAGATGCAAAATTCTATTTTGTGACGTCAATATTATGAAGTTATGAACACTGTTCTTTTCTTCAGTACCTTGGTACATACTTAGGGAGACTTTTCAATCGAGCACTGGAAAGGGAAAAGCGGAAAATGAAAACAAGTGTATCGAAAGAAAATATTTTTGAAGACAGGTTGGATGGTGAAATTAACTCTGCAAATTTTTTAATTAAATTAACTCTAACTTAAGTGCTAATTTTTTAATTAAATTAACTCTAACTTAAGTGCAAATTTTTTAATGAACTCTAAGTGCTAATTTTCTAATAAGGCATTTTTTTACGGGTAACCAATCCGTCCCCATTAATATTGGTTTACACTGTTTTCAGATGCAGAAACAGCCACTCTATTATCGAAATCTTGTGCATCATGCATGACATGACATGTTTACACCAACACAACACCACAAAAAGTAGGTGCCGAAAGGAATCTTTTATCCACACACCTAATGTAGAACGTTAACCATCAGTCTCCAAATAGCCTGCTTCGAAAAGAATAACTTTTAAATACACAAGTATTAACAAATTATAACGGAGTCGTTTCCTTCCTTCCGACAATCTCCTCTGAAGAGGGTTCGACCCTCTTACGTATTGTAAAGATTAATCTTTTATTATGTGGGATCAAGCACCCTTCATTTTTTACCTCACAAGGTTGCGTTTTCTCACGATTCGGTCTGCGATGTGGACATGTGATGGTGCCTATACAATATACGTATACATGAAGATTAAATTCGTGTTTCGGTTTTAGTTACAATAAACTTGTAAAATAGGTAGGAACTACGGTTGTAATAGGGATGATGCCTGGATAAAAAAAATGAAATTCTAATTAGTCCGTCAGTCAGATAATAAAAAAATATTAGACACGTATTTTTTGCTATAACATATCAATAAAAAATTACTTAGATAAAAAGCATTTTAGTTTGGGGAGTGGGGGTCGCTACGTCACTAGTATGTATAAAATCTACATACTCGTGACGTCATGGCACATTATACCTCAATGTATCGCCGTAATCTTTAGATTATGTAAAAAAAAGAAAAAATACGTGTCCAATATTATTTTTTAATCTCAAATACGGACTAAAAAAGCTTTTAGTCATCCTTATTGTTTTAATAAGTAGGGAAGTAGCAGCTTTCTAGATTTTAAGCATTTCCTACATGGTTGTTTCAAAAGGTCAATGTCTCAAATCAAATAAAAAACCAAAACATAGCGCTGTCAACAGTGACTTGAGGCCGGTTTCGTAAACATGTGTGCACTTCGTGAGGTGTAGTTTGATTGTAAATGTGTGCGTGTGAGCGTGTATGCACAGAGCGGAGGTGTAGTTTTGGCATCCTTAACTTTATAGTTCGCAAGGCTCTGCCTTGGTTTTTTATTTGGTCTGAGGGCAAAGTGAAAATGTTTCAGTTCTCAACTAGGTACCTACAGAGGTAGAAGTAAATAAACAAACTTAAACAACTGCTGCTGTTTTGACTAAACCCATGAATCTCTCCATTCTCTCCTCTTCACAGTTGTTTGATACACCTATAACAAACAAAATACAACAGCAGCCTCGCTTCCTTCCGCCGCCGCGCCGGCCGGACATAGGCTCCAAACAAAGGGCGTGCTGTATTAAGTATACACAAATCTTCAGGACGGCGGCGGCGCACCCTCGATTTTTTACTAAAGGAACTTCGCTTTCTCACGGCCGGTCAGCTTGTCTTCTTAATCGATAATTTATCTTTTTGCGAAATAAATGAGGGGATGATATTGCCTGAGCCAACATTTTTGAATGTGAAAACGGGACAAAAACAAACTTTTATGGAGCCGTAAATATTTAACGGTTAAGGGTGTGGTGATTTGTGTGCAAACTTATGAAAGTACCTACAAGAAAAATATTCAGACTCTTTAAGACGATGACAATCCATTTAGGGATAAAAAAGAATTGGTTAAGGACCGGTGAGAGCTCTTCTTTCTTGTTGGTAGACCACTGATCACCAGTGTATCTAGGTATATGTAGAAATACTAAAGGTGATAACTACATACCTAATCCAAATAAACAAACTAACTTTCTTTACTCTCTCTTCAAACAAAAAAAAAACGTCGATACATTCTCATTAAAACTTCCGCCTAAAATCTGTGTATGTTTTTATGTCTCAAGAGTTCCCATGGAAACAGGTGTTTACAAAAACTGCTCCTTTTGACTATCAACTCGTTTTTATTGAGTGGAGATGTAGAAAAAACCTTCGTATCCGGGGCTGTTTCCGGGTCACAGGAGATGGATTACAAAAAAGTTTATTATAAACGAGATTGATGGGTCAATGTTTGGAGTTCACCTTACTTTGCGTGAGAATTGTTGGAGCAACTTTGATAGTTTTTGAGTGGTCAAACAAGCAAGTTTTTCTTTTTAAAACCGACCTCCAAAAAGGAGGAGGTTATATGTTCGTCGTGTATGTATGTTTTTTTTTATAATATGGTATAACCTAAATGTTACACCATATTATTGTCGAGAAAAAATCTTGGTTAGGTAGGTACGTAGAGACGAGACAGACACGACTTTATAGTTTTAACGCCATGGCTGCTTTAGGTACATACAATTTGAAATAAACTACAGATTTACATAAGGTAGGTACCTTGTTTGAGAACAATAGGCAGCCTGCAAAACATTTTTGCAAAAAGTTTATTTTATTTTAAATGGTCAATCTCCCTATATTTTATACATACCATACCGATACATAAATTGCAGTTTCAATTCCATCACACAATGTCCTTCCTTATAAACATATTCCCACGACTGGCGACAGGTGTGCACTGGGGCTCCTATTCCAACTTGCCGACTTAAAATGGTCTTTATCGTAAGTCTTTAAGGTTAGTTTCGCTCTGAGTGGCAGTCACCATTATCTTCGCTAGCCCCTAGCTAGTTTAAATGTGCGATATAGTTAACTATTACGTGTTTAAAGAGTTAAATAAAGGTGCTTATTATAGGTATATCAGTTAGAATAGGGGTTGGTGGAAATATATTTGTTCAGTTAGCGACGCTTTAGTCGTATCTTTACGAATTACGCAGTAGAATACCCGGCTTAGGATTAGAGTTAAGTTTGTAACACAACGTTGCATCATCTTCAATACGAAAAACTCTTTCACGATTCTTCTGCAGTTCTTCTAATCCCAATTCAAAAACAGCGCGTGACTAAATAGGTACAAACAAAAACATAAATCGTTCAAAATCTTAAGTGTCTTCAACACCGATGTTTCAAAATTAATAATCAAGATCAACATCTCGGCCAACGCCACAAAAACTTGTAGACAGAATTATTTCTCGCCAGCACTGACCCTTTTGCAAAAAATCGTTCTTGTGGGAAGTTTTCGCGAACGCATTTCTCAGTTGAGCACCAATACATCTTTTGTGGACTCGCACCTTGACAGCCAGTCTTTTGTTAACACCACAAAAGGTAAGATTACCGGTTCCTTTGTAAGCGGATACTGCTCCGATTGATAGTGGGAGTCATTTTTAATGTATTTAGTTGTTGTTTTGCTTTTATTCTGTAGGGTGTACTGAAGTCTTAGCGTGATCGGGAGGATTTTTGTTCCCACAGTACCTATTGAGGTTTAGTAGGTAGGGTTTGCATATTAAGAAGTGCATCTGTCGTCCCGGTGCAGCTTCAAAGCGAAATGTGCAGTGGTCATAATGTTTTAGTAGGTTTAAGAATGGGTTTAAGTTGAAAATAACAAATGTCAAGAAGTTTCTGTACAGCTTTGAATCCAGTACTTACTCCGTTCGCTGCATGGCGACTGCCTCAAGTTTATCCACAACTACACGTAGCTGTACCCTTGATGCAGCAACTATAGCGGGAGTAACAAAAACTTCGCGAAAAAACCTACTAAGTTGGTACCTACCTATTTATGGCCCTAGTTATAAGTGTTATAACAGGCGCCCGCGGCGCGCGTCTTGGGTGCTCAATTTCTATGTAACGAATTACATCAAGCGTTGCCGTCCAAGGACGCGCGTCATGTAATTCGTTACATCGATAGAAATTCATAAAATTTTATTGAGCGCCCAAAACGCAGCGTACAAGACGCGCGCCTCGGGCGCCTGTTTTAACAAGGGCCTTAGGCGCGAGCACAGTTTTCTAAAATAATTAAAGTCCTATCCTATTTTCTGTGGATGGCATATACCAGTAGCAGCACAAATATGTGACATCGAAGAAACACCAAAACTATCTGACGAGACACACTACGTCAAAATACAGCATGTATCAGAAAGGTGACGTCATATTTTTTAAGGGTGTGACAGGCCATCAAACTGAACCACTTTCTCCATGGGACCAACATCGTCATCGCGAAAATTATCAGCTATGCCATACATTCGGGTCGAGTAGGTATTGAAGTTTTATATGGTACCGTTGATATTTTTTTCTGATATATGCTTTGCTGTATATGATACAGGATCGGTTTCAAAAAGAAGTGTCATCTCTCAGAAAGCTCAAAATACATAAATATCGGACATGACTTTCGTTATAAATATCTGCCGTCAGTATAATATCTGTATCAGTTTAAAAGATTGTGATACCTTGTGATCACATGAAAATATCTGACATGGCTTTGGCAGCATAAAAATATGTCAGTTTATCTGTTTTTTCTTTTTTATCGTAATCAGAAACGAGCACGATTCGGAAAAAAAAAAATCTAACTCAAATCGTTTTCGGGAGTAAGATCCTGTGCCGATAATATTCACTGACAGTAGAAATGTCATTAATAAAATATATTTTTTCCTTTTTGGTGACTGAGCCGATGTTCACTATTCGACCAGTATCAATTACCAAACTTTAAAGTAGGTGAGTATTCATTTCATAGTCAATGCGGAAGTTAGGCATAAAGGGTAAAAAAAAAAACTGTTTGTGTGTACCTAGTGGTGGAAAAGTCGTAGTTGGATATTTTTGTTTAGTTAGATCTTATCGTAGAATACATTACCACCAAAGGTTTTATGTAGGCACTGCTTTATCTGACTGATTTCAGGCGAAATTATAGTAAGAATTATGTTATAATTCCTTCCGATCCCTGAGCGAATGCTCTTTATATTCCAGGATGAAAAAGGCTAAGAAATAAAACATGAAATTGGAAGATCTTGTTTATTGCTATTCAGAACGATAAGTGACTAAAATTGATACAATTAAACAAAAATAATAATAATAATAACCAAAAATTGTGATCACACTAAATTAAAACTTATTTCACGTGGTTAGAAAAACAGCTAGGATACAGCAAAAAAAATGTACTTTTTTATTCACAACCACAATATCGTAAACTCGCAAGAAAACTGGCAAAAGTAGAAATTAATACTAATAACGGTCATAAGTACTCATTTACTATGATCACAACGAATGGCTCTCCATGAATAAAATTAATAAAATCATACATTCTAAACACATTTTGAACGCAAAACTTAACTAAATATAAATGCACCGACTTCCGACTACGCTGGTAAGTCATTTCAAACACAAGTCGGAAAAGGTAGTATCCGTAAATACAGATCTACTAAAAATAAATGCATCGTAAATGCGACATTAGTTAAATTAATCTAAGATTATGAGAACATTTTCATATTCTCGCAATACTAAAATTGGTATTTTTTTGAAAAATTGGACCTTTTATTAATAAAAACAAATCATTATGTATAACGACAGAGGTTTTGATAAAAGCAGAACTAATAAAGCGTGGACAATTTATCATGTATTTTAATTAACAATTTTGAAGCTAGCTATTTATTATGATATTAGCCTAAAATATCAACAACGATACAAGATAAATACATAAAATTGCAACTTATACAAATATCAACTAATCTAAGTTTATTTTCGAATGAAAACAATATATAAACGATAAACGTCATAAAATATTTTTTGTTGCAATGGAAACTGAACCTTACGCAATTCAGTTAAAGTTTTGAATCCCAAAGCATTAAATTTATCTCGTAGCGTTGGCTTTAGTATACACATTAGTTACAAGTTCTAGATTTATTTTAAAAAGAGATTCTATTAAAGATCAAAATTGTGATGCCGATAGGTGTTTTATTAATAAAAGGTCCACAAAATCAATATCTAATATTAAAATTACACTATGCATTACAAAAACAATGCAAAGACAAAATAAAATATAATTTTTGGTAAATATTTTTGTTAATTTCAAAATGTCATATTACTTTAAAACTTACACCAAAATTAGAGAATACCAAATAGTCTTAGGTTGTATAAATGCTAAAATTCTATTATCTAATTCACTGGCACTGCTCTATCACAGAATTGGTTTGTTTCATGCTTAGCTTTACAAATTCTAATTTGAATAGAAATCTGTTTAGAAATTAAAATTAAAACTAGTAGTGTGATAAGTAGGTGAAAACTTGGCTAGGCCTCTGCCAAGCACGTTTATATTATTTCTTCATACCTATCATACTTGAATGATATAACCTCTAATTTGTTTACCTGATCATTTATCTATGTTTTATGAGATAAAACATACACCCAGATATAATGATCATATAAAATTAAAAAAATTGTAGAAAACTAGTATTTTTGGCAAAATACTGTTCAGAGTAATAATTATCACTCGATATCTCCATGGTTAAGGGCAGTTAATTAAACATGGACCTTAACAGTCATGAAATAAGGCACAAATTACAGATACAAGTTTCAATTGAATAATGAGTTTCATAAAACTATCATGCAAGTTATGAAAATGAAGTAAATTAATTAACGATTGTATATCTAAATAAATGCAGATTGCAGTTAATTATTTTACAAACGAGTTGTTGTTAGTAAGAAAGTAAGTAAAAAAACAAGAGATAAATATTTTAATATTTGCGATAATTAAATAAGTAGTTTAAGTTTTGTTTAAATACAATTAATTTGACATTGATTAAGTTTTTAAGCTGAATATTTCAGCATTATAATTAAAATTGTATGAAACTCCGTATCAGCCTTATATCGAGTTAAGTCGATTATTTATAAAACATTAATAATGTTAATAGGCGTCTTAAGGCTCCACGACACAGTGCCGCCGGGCAAGCCGCGGTGCGCACGGCTTGCAAAGGAGCCGCCAAACACAGGAGTGCCGCTCGGCAAAAGCCGGCCGTCCGTGCCGCCGGCACTGTGTGTTAGCCTTAATCCGATACATTATAAAACCATAAAAAAAACAGAAATGTTTAAGGCCTGTTTCGGCGCCGCTATAGGCACTATCTGGTAGATAAATTCATAAGTTTTACCAACTTGTATAAAATTATCTATCAGATAAATAACCGAAAATTGTCCCGCTGTAGTGAAACAGACCATAAAAGTACAAAACAATAAAATTAAGTCTTTATAGGCACAACAACTTGCCTCAATACATCTGATCCAATTTAGTCCTTCTAGACAAACTAAAACGCTTTCAACCAGCAATACACGTTAAAATTTTGGCAAATATCTGTAGATCATAGCTTGCACCGGTTATTCTTTTTCTTTGTTTTAGGCAGCTGCTCTGACGAGGAAGCGACTAATCACAAACACGAGTTTTAGGAAAAACAACCATATGGCCTACCCATAAGGTTCAGTTTGTTCTAAAACTTCTTATTTTTTAAAAATTACTTTTTCAACAGTACTAGTCAGTCTAAAATCAACTTTATTTACACTTGCATAAAGTTGATGTTTGTTTAAGTGGAAATAATATCAATTGGAAACAAGTTTAAAAATAGACCTTAGCAATCGACTATTTTCTCGCTCAAGAAACGAACAATACACAGAGTTCTCTCTGGCAGTGTGAACAGTCATACAATCAATCTGCCTAGCCTTTTCCCAACTATGTTGGGATCGGCTTCCAGTCTAACCGTATGCAGTTGAATATATTATATAGTATTTTACATAGAGCGACTGACCTCCACAACCCAGTTACTGGGTAACACGATACCCCTAGGTAAGACTGGTTGCCACACTTTTGGGCTTCTGACTGGGTAGTCAGTGGCAACCAGTCTCAGTCAGTCAGTTATGTTAACAATAAGAAATTAACGAGTAATAAGACAGAACTGTGGAGATGACACGAGTTGTGTAGACCGTATTAAGAGGCGTCGGGACACTGAGGAGGTAACCTACGATTCTGACAGCTCCAAGCACACAGTTATAAAAATTGAGTTAGACATACAATAATTATGCCAATTGCCAGTAACATACAACAGAACCAGCAAGAACGAATATTTTTTTGGAGCAATAAAATTATTTTCATACTGGATACACATTTTTTGTTTCATATTTAATTATTATATCTTACGTAGTTGATTTATTTAATTTTGGTTATTTTCAAGTCTGTTTGATTTTTGATAGGGTCGCTACTGCTTGATATGTGAATGTTTTCTTCTTCTAACTATGATTATTTCATATTTAATGTTATCTCACTTGACAAGAATGACAAGTGAGATACCTCAATGAATAAATGTATTTCTTTTACTAACAGAGGACACATCACATCTGATGTTCGTTTCTTGAGCGAGAAAATAGTCGATAATCAGTCGCTTCCTCATCGGCGGTGGAGGGCTAGGGCCGTGTCTGTCAACCACGTATCTCATTTCAAACTAGATTTGAGAATACATCAGTTAGCTCCGCAACTAGATGCATCGTTTTACAATACGGGCCTATGATACCTTCGCTTGCTGAGTACGATGATAAATCTACAGATATTTCCACAGACAATAGCCAGCAACAGAAGTGGGAACACATTCTTTACAAAACATAGGCACTAAAGTTCTCATAAGAAAGTAAAACTATTCTTTTTTTGTGACAATAATTAATTGGTCGTTGCAAACAATGATCGTGTGTCGTTTGACTTTTATGAAAATTCACACAAGGTTTAAATTCGTTTGGATGCAATAACAATCTACAGTGGGCGTTAGTCACATCAAGTTTTAGAAAGATACTGTCACGTGAGATATAGGTACAAAACATACTCTACAAAGTATATCTTTCGTGCCATATTACCAGGCAGATATTGTATACAAGGTCAAATAAAATTAGCTAGCCAAACTTCGCAGATGTGATGGTATAGGTATTAAAAAAACTCTTAATTTCAACGAACTACGGAGTCAACGGCCGCTGGTTACTTGAAATTATGTTTACAAAATCAGTTACATTTTATTTTTTATTTTATAGATATCGATACCTACCACATCTACTGAGTTTCGCTAGCTATTTAAATTTGACCTTTTATAATTATTTTGTAATTTAATAATGTGTTCACCAACTTACTTTACTAACAAGGAATTCGACATAGCTACCACAAAACCTGCCAAACTTCTCACATGGGCACATCAGCGACATACTCAATCCGCAGCAGCAGGTCCATGATGTCCTGCGCGTCCATCCAGCGCCAGGCAAGCGGCTCGCGACAAGCGCCCGGGCGGCGCGCGCGGCCCGACACGCCGTACAGGACGGACACCGCGCAGATGAAGCACACCACCGCGAACACTTGGAACAGGCACTTGAGGGGCTCCCTGCAATTATACACTGTAGAATTATACGATCCTGTCAGGTAGGGGATAAGGTAGGAGATGAAGGATGGTGAATTGGAAGTGATGGATGGACCACAATTATGTGTCGGTTGTTATGGTTACGCTAGTCGGTCATGCTTCTAAACAAACGTAGTATGGTGATTACTCGTCTGTTTGACATTGTGCATTCAAAACTGAAAATTATATCAATTTGTCTGACCTTATTCACCGTATAAAATTGGTGAATATTTAAAAAAAATTCGGTAATTTTCTTTTGTAATAAAAATAAAAATAATCTCAATTTAAAGTTGTATACTTCCTAATTGGCCACCCTGTATATTATGAACGTAAGCGAAGTAAAAGAAGTATGTAAGATCAGAGCAGGTGGCGTTCTGTAAAATTTCGTGCAGTGTACAAGAGGCTATTGGAAGATTTGACAAAAACAGCCCAGTTTTACGAACTTAACAAAAAGTAATGTAGAATAAAATACTTTATACCCACCAGAAGAATTTCCTAATGCTTCGGTGCGGCACGACGGCGTTTCTTTTCTCACAGTCGACGCATGGCACGTCCGCTTGCGTCGAGACATTCGTCGTGTCTGCAATAAATCGGACATTGTTATACTTATGATGCTTTGAAAAGTAATGAACTAGTCTACTACTAACTAATTAACTACTATATCTAAGTTTATGATATCTAAATAACTTGGAACAACAAAATTATTGGGCTAACCAATATATTCTACTTGTAATTCTATGACTGGGTACGACAACATCACAAACTACATTTTTGTCTAATTAAATTACACTTACAATTCTAATAAATCTACTTATTCTATAAACGAATGCTTACCGAAAGACAACACAAACACAACACAGAAATGATTCCAAATTACAATGATAATGATGAAAAACATGTAAACTAAACATAAACCGCCACCAGAGGACGCCACAAGTTAACAACAAAGTAAAAACCACAGATTTCATACTATACAGAGGTACTTGCTGTCCAAAAACTTTGCACATATGCACTTATTCATAAAGCTTCTTAAAACCGAATAGAAATCTTTTGACAGGTGGAATAAAGACAGTTTGACTTAACCAAATGAAGGATTCTGGTAAAGGGACTCGAGAATATACGCAATCTACAACATGTAAAAAAACCCTGGCTGATCCGTTAAGGTGTTGTTAAGTATCGTACTGACAGTTTATTCAGGGTGGCATCGACGCGAAAACTGTTACCATGGATTTAGTACATGATTCTTAACCCCCTCTGTTTAAATTATTCGTCGGTTATTAAAATAAAAATCTGCTGTTTCATAGAACCTACGTGGTGAAAATGTATGGAACAGCTGATTTCTTTTTAAATAACTGACGAATGATTTTAACGCAGAAGGGTTCAGAATCATGGTACCGAATCCATGGCAACAGTTTTCACGTCGATGTCCCTGCCAACCTGTATATGTGGTAAAAAAACAACTATATATGTGGTAATTTTCAGAAAACATAAAAAAAGGATTTTTTTTTAAATATCGCTGGGGGATTTTACCGGGTTATTACATAAGGCGCGGGTGGCCGTCGTTAAGCGGGTGTCTACAAGTAATAACTTCTGACCCTTGTTGAAAATTTACTAATTCTTAATGGATTTGGGATAATTTTGGTACAAAAGATGTGAATTTTAAATAACAATAACTTTTTATTTTCAATAATAATAAGTTTTTTTATTATTTTCGGTAATGTTATTGCATTACCTACCCTTACGGATCGGACAAGTTTTTTTAAATTACATATTGGTTTTTTCAACTCTATGTTACAGGATTTGCAAGACTATTTCGTCACTGCCGCTACAGAAAATGCTACCTAACCCACTTATTCGCGATACATTATACGGGTTGTCAGGGACATCGACGCAAAGCCGGTTACCAAGGATTCAGTACATGATTCTGAACGCCCCTGCGTTGAAATTTTTCGTCGGTTATTTAAAAAAAAGCCACCCTGTATATTATGTAAATTAGCTATATGAATGTGTGCGTGCGCCAGATTTAAAATATAGGAACTTAGAGGCTCTGTCTAGTGAGTAATCTGTGACAAACAATACCGGACCAAATTCGAGAAAGCATACCCCACTGGGTCTGTGAGCAAGCGACACAGTCTGGCGCCATACTGTCAAGTCTGTCCCCTTGCTTAGCGCAAGCCACTTCCAAAATGCAGATCTTTGCTTCCAAACTCTTGATAACAGCTTGTAAGACGCCATTCCTCTCATTCCCATCAGCCACAAACTTCTCAAGCAAGTTCAAATTACCTTCGTAACTCTCTATTTCTACTTGCATCTCTGTCAGTTTATGGTGAGAAATATTGACGTCTCTTTCTAACTCTTCCGTATATCTATTAATTTTCTCACATTCCAGACATTTAGAATGCTTATTGTTATTGTTTACGGATTCTAATTCTTCCGTCTGAGTTTGTGAGATACTTGTAGTTTTAAATTGAGCTTTGTCATCATGATCACAGGGTTTAGATTCGTCTGTTTGCGTTCCTACAGTAGTGTAAGAGTAATCAAAGTTTTTGTCATAATCATAAGTAATGCTGTTGCCTGTATTGCTATGTCTGGACAAGTTACAGAAACTGTAACGTATTTCGTCAAATAACGACAAGTTCGTTCCCCTCCCCTGGTCTTCTTTTAAAGCGTTTATGAATGACTCTTCGTCTAGGATACGGTTTTCTATGAAAATTTGGGAATAATGGAAGAATGAGTATGTTAGACGTGGAGAGCGACATGGATCTACATGAACGTGGCGGAATAGAGAACTATACAACCTTAGTTTTTGTTTATACTAAACCTCTTAAGTACTCATCATTATGAACAACTTTCACTATGGGACCAACGCTGAAATCGCGAAAAAAAACTCAGCTGTTCCCTACATTTATGTTCGCATACCTCGTCGAAATGTAGGGAACAGCTGAGTTTTTTTTCGCGATTTCAGCTTTGGTCCCATAGTGAAAGTTGTTCTTATATGAGTACTTTAAGAGGTTTAGTATAAACAAAAACTAAGGTTGTATAAATCGACAGGATTTTATTAGTTTTTTTACATCTCCATCCACAACCACGTTCATAGAAAGATCCATTAAAGAAACAAATTGCAAATGACGGCCAAACAACGGTACTTACCTCCTCCTTTCACTCGCACATAGTTCGTGTCTTAAATGTGCAAGTGTGAGGGTATGATTAGCGCAGCAATTTTCAATTTGTTTCTCTAATAGTGCGGGTAATAAAGTTGTGTGGGAAAATTTATGAGATAAGCATAAAATAAAAAGCACTTATTTAAGTCCGTAGTGTTCACAACAATCAACTGAATAAGGTTAAAAGGATTTTAGGTTTCCAAGGATTATTGAGGCCGAGATTGATAAACGTTAGTTAGCACGCACTTTGTTTGAGCATTATTTCTTACTACTTTTTGTGTAAGATGGAGACGAGAACTTATTCAAAGTCAAAGTAAAGTGCGTTCATAATAACTTGACCCGTGACGCGATTGGTAGCACTGAATTTTGCAGTCATGTCATTGGTAGTATTTCTCTGTCAGTCGCCATTTTGAACTCTATTTGTATTGCAACTAAGACTGCAAAATTCACTGCTAACAATCGCGTCACGCGTCGAGATATAATGAACACACTGTACCATCAAATAAGTTCATAACTAACTACCGTAAGGACAATTCTTGCTTGCAGCGCTCGGCGGCTATAGAACCGGGCCGGTAACAGATGTGGTCATCGCGTTCACGGGATTTTGTTTTCAAACTGGTTAGATATGAACTTCTTTGATGAATACTAATAATATTAACCATGTAATGTAATCAAATACAAGTCTGGATGACAACTGCTTTAATGACATAAGCAATAGACAATCCACAACAGATGGTACATTATAAATTATTAAATTTTTGTAAAATGTAATGTGTTTATACAAACACTTTTACAAGTCAATAATATCTTTAAAAAACCGGCCAAGTGCGTGTCGGACCACGCACAATGAAGGGTTCCGTAGTTGGTATGAATTTATCCCAAGAACAAATTTAACGTTGTAGTTGAAAAACATGTTCTCCCATCCGGAATGTATGGAAAAATGGTTGGCACACACTCACAATCTTTTTGAACGACCTTTCCAACGAGACCCCATGAGATAGACGAGAGAGAAAAAACATCCCCACTTAACCGAGACACCGAAAAAAACTCAGAGATCAGAGTCTTTACAGTCCAGATATAATCTGGGTTAGATCATGTGAGGAATATTTAGATTAATGTCTGAAATGGTCTTTTGAGAATGCCAGGTAACGTTCATCAATCGGGGTCTTAAGGTCTAGTTACTAACCTGATGAGAACCTAGTGTCTGAGTTGAGGCTGTCGAGGGCAGTGAGCATCTGTTCCTCCGTGTAGCTGATGTCGATGCTGCGGTCCATACGTAGCTGGGTCTGGTTCGACTTGTTCAGCACGTCTTTTAGTTCCATTTCTAGGAGAACCTAGGTAAACAAAATGTAATGATTAAGTGATCCTTCATGCAGTTTTCTTCCTACATTCCGTTTACTGAACATCATAGTCGGAGGGGCTCATTAAGCTATACTTGCTGCGGTCGGTTCGTGGATGAGTGAGCAACCATTACATACTGAGACCCCTCCATGCCTTGGAAAGCACGTTAAGCCGTGGGTCCCGGCTGTCATTCGTAGATCTTTGGCAGTCGTTACCGGTAGTCAGAAGCCAAAGAGTCAGACAACCAGTGACAACAAAAATCATTTTTCATGCAGGCTACGGGAAACCTTTTAATAAAGGTGGCCACACACGTAACACACGTGCAAGGTTCATGCTTGCAGTTACGTGTGTGGCCACCTTTATTAAAAGGTTTCGTGTAGCCTGCATGAGCATAATATTACCTTCTCCTTAATCATCTGCTGCACAAACTCTTCCTGGTCCTGTAGCCTCGAGGACAAGTCGGCATGTTCAGCGCGAAGAGCTTCGTTCTGCTCAAGCAACGCCGATTGTCTTGCTGCATACATCTCGTTGATACGGTGGCATTCCGCCTTTGATTTGCTTAGCAGCTCTTGGAGGGTCAGTTTCTGAAAAGATATGACGTCGTATTACAACGTGTGTCGTCGTATTGTTGTGGAATTTACTTCCGCCCGACATTAGGGACTGCCAAACTGTTGCAGTACTTACAAGAAGAGTGAAAGATCATTATCTTTCCACAGCGTCATAGTTGCTTAGGTATTTATTTTGTATTTTTTTTACTATATTATTATAATTAATAAAATCTTAGTGATATTTATTTTAGAAGTATGTATGTTTGTATGTAAGTTTATTCTCATATTATTTGTTTTATTATTGCGTGAAAGGTTTTGATTTTATGTATTTTACTTTCTCTCTCTTACACACGGTGTCTACATCTCTTTTTATCCTCGGTCCTATCGCAGGTATGCTGGCACAGATTTCTTTAAAATAAGCATCACCTTTGTACGTATTTTTCTGTTCATTTCTTCTTGTCTGTATATATGTGTGTACATAAATGGGTAAATAAATAAACAAATCTTCTTTTCACCTTTTTAGGTTCTTCGCTGGACAAACTTAAACGTTTTGAGGGCTACCTCAAATATTTGAGTTACTTGGACGCTTCACAATGTTTTTTTATGAGTTGTATTGCAATATGTGGTTAGCTAGCTAGTGACCTCGACAATTGATCATATTATTTATTGCTATTAGTAATTAACTGTTTGTTTATTTATTTTACTTCGATGGTCCTAGTTTATCATTTATAACTTCCAGTTACAACTATGTAAGCGGGCACGCCCTTTATGCCTGGAGGCTTTTATTAAGATATTAAGTTCTGTTTACGTTTTGTTTTTTATTTCTACCTGAGTATAGTTCTCGATGATTTTGTTTGGTATATTGGCGTGTGCTAGCTTATATATGGCTAATAATTTAAATTATGTTTTGTGTTGCTTAATGTAAATTATTTTGAATACTATTATATAGAATCTTTTTTTTGTTCTTCTAACTGAACAGACAGCTGTGCAGCTGGGGAGTTTGTTGCGCCACTTCTTCTTCCCAGCTAACGCACTAGGAAGTGGTGAAGGGTGGGCGTTTTGGGGGACTGTCTTATGTAATTTTGACGTTCGAAAAGTGCTGATTCTCAGCCTAGTTTGAATAAATTACTTTTGATTTGATTTGATTTTGATTTGCTTGCAGGCTATAAATACTATTATACAAGTCATAGGCCTCGAGTTCGAACCCAAGCCACGCACCTCTGACTTTTCGGATTTATGTGCGTGTTGTATAATTACCACTTGCTTCAAAAACGGTGAAGGAAAACATCGTGAGGAAACCGGCTTGCCTGTGAGATATTTAACGTGAATGTGAAGCCAAGTTAGAGGGCGGCTTTAAAACTCTGACACCAGGTTAGTCACTAACCACACGAAAAGAAGAAGACAGATTGCTGTTAACAAAAAGTCGGTGGTCATAAAAAAGATATATTAAGAACAAGAGCACAATTCGTGCTATAGAAACCTTGAGGTCACATGTTCAAGCTTAGTTACACAAATAAAAATGTTAAAATTATATTCCCTTTTGTAACAATAATTTTAGGAGTACGTAGGTAGTTTATTTGTATTCGTTTTAAGGAAATGTAAGAATTCTTTATCTCGTTAATAAACGATTTATTATTATTATTTGTGACTTTTCTTTGAATCATCTTCTAGTCGTTGTTTATCACCTTTTTAAAGTAACACCGCTATGTTCTCACCTCATTCTCTAGTGTGGAGACCTGTTCCACCGTGACCTTGAACCGTCGCTTGAGAGCGTCGAGCTCGCGCCGCGTCTCGTCCAGCGCTCTGTCACTGCCGCACAGTCGCTCGCACGCCTCCTCGTAGTCGCGACGTACGTGCGTCAAAGTCATGTTCTCTTCGCGTAACCTGGACAAAACGAGAAATTACGATTATTACAGAGAGAATTCATCATTCCTATAATGAAAGTCAGAACTGAAATGACTGAATTCGGTTGCCTTAATACTCCAGGCTCCAGGTCAAGGACGACGTCTGATCGGCCGCAGATGTGCTATCAAGGATTTGTGCCCATTGTATCTAGTAGCTTAATTTTATGTTTTCGTGAGGAAGGTGAACCAGTTGGTGGCCTCGGGAGAGAGATTCCAGGATCTCTGGTGTCCCTTTCCTTTGCTCCACATTTGGTAAAGTAATGCCGAGTGACTGGACAGGTCCACTCAAATCTGTGGTTCTTTCCTTAAAAGACCATTACACTACTATAGATTAGTATTTGGAATGGTCATGGTTCACACATGATCTGACCAAGATTATGCTTGGACTTTCAAAGAGACTGTGATCCCCTTTCGGTCTTTCTTCTCAGAGAAACTACTTTGGAAAAGAAACACCAACCTTATCTAGTTTTTTTTACAAAAATATTGACGTGAAATAAATATAATTTATAAAAGTAGATTTTACCGACTCACAGAGTCATTATATTACCTTATAACTGCATGTTTTATTTGTTTATGTCATATTTTAAGTGTTTCATGAGAATAAATTCTTTAACCCGAGATACGAAATGCGCTCACATGTTAAGGTGAGCTCTAAGCGTGTCCCGCTCAGCAGTGACTGCTGCGAGTGCTTCCTCGTGCTGTCGGTCGGTGAAGTCGAGCTGCGAGCGCAGCTGGTGTGCCAGGTGCGCCTTCTCACGGAGCTCACACTGCAAGTCTTCTACCAGCTGGGACCCTGGACAGTGACAAGTATACAGGGTCGAATTAAATAAGTAGCAAAACTACGCAGACGATTAGTATCAATATCTAAACATGATTTTTTTCTAGGGGTCAATGACCGTAGGTACTGTATTTAGTTGAAATGTTTGTTTTATGTTTTTGTATTAAATTTACTGCACACACGTGATGGGCAGGGACCGAAACTGGTTTGATCAATACGGATATTTCTATTTCTTACAGGTATTTTTAAAGGTTACCTTAAATTGAATACAACCAGTATTAATACCGGTTACCGAAATAAAAACTACACTTTGTTTTACACGAGCCGACGGCATTAGTCAAAGGGCGCGCTTCGCCTGTGTGTTTGTAACCGGTATTAAAACGGTAACCTTAATGAGGTAACATATTTCTTCTTCTTGGTTACCCAGATAGCTGTAACCTTGGTCGTAGAAGTAATCAAAATTCTTTCGACACCTGTACCGTAATTTATAAAGGTTTTCGGTCCCTGGTGATGGGTATCGAAGTCTACACAAAAAAAAGGTTTTTTTTTTTTTGTTTTACGACGATATCCCCACAGATCCCAAAAATTATCCATAAAATATCAATCAACATGCTTGCTCACTAACTGCTGTTTCATAATTATCATTAAGTACAGGTTTCCTCATTAAGTTCTCCCGACGGTAAGCCAGTGATATAACAACCTAAGTACCTACCACTTAATGAAAAGCAAGAACAAGTGTTAGAATTAGAAATATGTACTTTTAGAACAAATACAGCTGATTCAAATAAAATCCGCATCTTGCCACTTAGTGAGGTTTAAACAGTGCATTGGTGGTGTTTAAGTTTGACAACTACTTAGCGACCTCTCAACGGCAAATCGCGTTTATAAATAAGAATTTTGCTAATCAGTTGCTTCACAATTGATTAAAAGTGAAGAGATATTTATAAATGAGAAATCAAACCTACTCACCGAATTGTTAAGTGTGCTAAAGATATTAATTGCTATTTGAAAATGATCAACGACGCATATAAACTAATCCCGATTCGCGTTTGTTTCGACGACAAACTTAATAAACGTAATGTCAGAAACAGTGTCTTCTGCGAGCTGCGCTATGGGCCTTTCCACCTTTGTATTTTTAATTCACTGTTTTAATGTAAAGGTGTGACCAAACAAGAGCGCGGCAGCAACACGCAGCGTTTTCAGGACACATTTCTGCCGCGCTCTAATAAGTACCAAATCGACGAATGTTTGCGCGGGGCAATACTGCTCGGCACATTCGAGACACCGCGAACTTCAGTTGGCAATATCAATCAGCCTAGCCACGTCCAGACACATTATTAGTGACGAATGTTTCCTAAAAATTTTTGTGCGCGGTAGGTAGACAGAAGCGTCCGCGCGCGGCAGTCGTCCAAACACAGGCCGCGCACCAATGTTTGGACACACCTTTATAGAAACAGGACTGATAATGCGCAAGCGAACGTGATAATATGCATTTGAATGTGTGTGTAAGTACTCGAAACACCCAATCAAGTCCAAAGTTTCTGTTCAAAAAACTATTCAATGGATTATGGCAGGAATATTATATTAGGCAGTTTTTTTTTTACTGATAATTTTATAACCATTTCTGTTACTTGATATTCCAAGCAGCTATTGTTTTTGTATTCCAGTCAGCTTATTTATGTCTATTTGGTAACATAGGCCTCTTTGAAATATCTCTTTGGATATGTGTGAATTTACATTGTGTATTTTTACTTGTTTATCTTGTTTGGTAAACAAATATTTAAAAAAAGAACGATTTTGAGAAAACAAATGCCTTAAAAGTTCATTTGAAGCAATCTAATATGCAATTCATACAAATATGTATTTCCAACAAACACAAAGTATGTGATTGATGTGAAAACTCATGATTTTTGTGTCCATTTTTTCACTAATATATCTACTGATATACTAATATATAGATAGCTGTAATAATTGAATTCTTACCATCTGTAGAGATGCCAGAGTCCGAGTCCTGTGGCGCTCCACTCTTCAGATTAAAACTGTAACAAAAATATAGTATTAGGGCCGAGGCACACCGGAATGGCAGCGGCCGGTAGCGGCCGGTAGCGGCTGCCAGCGTCCGCCAGCGGCCTCCGGCGTCGCCGCTGACGGCCTCGCGCGACCTCTAGATCCCACGTGCCTAGTCTCCTCTTGACTAGTTTTGCTTCTACATTACATACACGCGGCCGCCCGCGGTGCCGCGAGCGGCCTCGCGTTGCTGATGGCAGCCGCAGGCAGAACCGCCGACAAGATGCGCGTGGCGCCAGCCGATCGCGGCTTCGAGACCTTTCAAGCTTTTCAAGCGATACTAGTCTTTTAAGTATGTAGATAAAGTTTAAAATTATTTCACACTGAAAGTGCCCGCCGCGTCGCTGCCGGCCGCTGCCATTCCGGTGTGACCCGACGCTTATAGTTAGTTGCACAAACAAATAGTACTAATTCAAATAATAAGATATTTTAACAAACATCTAAGGAATAATTAGCACAATCAGCCTTTATTGTTCACACTTCTGGGACAAAGACCTCCTCTCTGTGAGAGAGAGTGGGCCATTATCCACCACTCGGGCCCAGTGCGGTTGGAAGGATTGTTTGCCTAGTCTAAATTGCAAAAAATCTAAACTATGTCTGTAGATTTAACCTAGTTGATATTGAACACAGACTTTACACATGCTGTCACGTCATGCAGTATTATCACTTATCAAACACATTTAAGGATATTTTTATACTCTATTTTAATTAAAATTTAGTATAGAATGTGCTAGTTTCATAATAATTGCAGTTATCAATATTGTTTATGCACTTCAACAAAGTTATGGTACTTCTAACTTGTCTAATAAGAGCATGATTCAATTTTACATTTTAGTATTATAAACAATTTAAATTTTTGAATATTATTTCAATTTGTTTTATTCACAAACAATTTACATTGTGTTTGAAATCTCCAATATGATAAAAAAAAAGTAACACGTTTAAAAATTAACAACATAACTCACATCATCATCAAAATAATTAACATCATGATAAAAATAAAAATTACCTACAGTTAAATATTTAAATGTCATCTCATTAAAAATAGAAAATCATTTAAAACCTATACCCAAATTAAATAGTTCAATGTCAACTCAAATAAATAATAGGAATAATAATTCATTTTGTTATTTAGAAATAATGTCCAGATCATCATACATAAAACAATAATTTCAGTCTGCTCTGTAAAATACCTAACTACTTAAGTTGATGGGAGAAAATGCATGGTCATAATATTACATTTCGTCAACGGAGTAGAGACACTTTAGTAGGAATTCAAGGATTCCTACTAAAGTGTCTCTACTCCGTTGCTGTTTGTTGTAGCTTTGTTTTAAATGCAGATGTATAAATCAAACTTATTAAGTGTAGTGGTAAATTATTGATTGTTATGTTCCAAATATGTTTGGTTATTATTGCTTAGCAAAAACCCATAGCAGAGTTCACATAATAATGTTAATAGCCCATGTAAAACATAATAATATCTTTGCAGACACAGAGATACATGCATTCCAGATTTGAAAAGGTTGAGACTGTTGAAAAAAGCCTTTGGATCATTTACTGCAAGGGACAAATTATTTTGTCAGTAGATTTTTTTAAATCAAAATCAAAGTCATTTATTCAAACTAGTCTGAGAATCAGCACTTTTCAAGTGTCTAAATTACATAAGACAGTCCCCCAAAATTCACCACTTCCTAATGCTTTAGCTGGGAAGTAGAATATTATAGAAATGACAAGCAAAAGGGAGAGATATTTTTAAAGAGTTCTTACCTCTCATCCAGGTCAAATTTAGACTTCTGGCTCTCACTGTACTTGTGCAAGGTTTTGGCTAACATTGACACATTAATTTCTGGATTATCTTCTTCTGGATCTAATAGAGACTTCAAGAAGCTGTATTCAGCCCTGTAAAGTATAACACAGATAAGATAAAAGTAATCTTGAAATAAACTTCCATCGTTTTTTTTAAATTACCCTCTTTGTGACAACCAAATGTAACTTCAAGCAACACAGTTGACAAACCATAACAAAGGCCTCATTGTATAATATTATGAGTACCAATGTACTGTACAAGGAAAATAAAATGTGACACACTTATTTAACATTCACTTCATTACACACGTATTTCGTTGCATTAGTCAGATTATAACTTACGATCAAACAACATCCCTATTGCAGGAAGTTCTAAATCCAACTGGGCTATTTTCAAACATAAACATATGACCTTTCATCACGTAAACAAAATCAGTACACACTTCGAACGTTAACATTAATACTCACTTGTTAGTTTTCACGAAAGGTGCGAATTTGTCCATCAAAGCGTCAACACGCAGCGTGCCCGTGGTCTCAGCACCACAATAATCAAATATTTGCAGCGCTGTCACGTAATACTCTGGAAAAGGACTATAATTAGTAAATATTCCTGTAAACTCGAACCAACGCGGTGTTTTATAATTATAAATAAACTGATTTACCGTCCACACTCAGTCCCGATCTATCCAAATCCATTGTGTCGTTGGTCAAGATACAAACGATTTTACACAAAAATTATAACGTTATTTATTAGTTTCACATGAATTACACCACGCGGGTGCGTTAACGGTCAGTATTGTTTGTTTTTCATTAGCTAAATAATTCGTTAGTTTCGTTACGCTAGAGCGCAGTACAAAAATAGTTTCCAATAAAACCGTTTAACATTTGAAGTGATGTGCGCTTAACCTTAATTCAAATTTTATCGATATCGATACTTCATTCAAATATAGCTCGTTGAAAGTACACTATAGAAATTGTCTCACGAGAGAAGTCCCGCGGCAATAAGTGGAACTAAATAAGTAGACCGTCGTCGCCTGACTGTAGCACCTCGTTTGAGAAACTTCTTTCATGAGACGGAGTTTACTTTTATATCTTTTCAGTAATTTGACAGTTGATGGGAATGCAAAAAAATACAAAATAGAGTACGAAAAAAGAAATACAAATTGATACGTAAAAGAAACACTGTACACGCGCACTGGTCTTTCAACGTGGAAAGACAATTGCGCGTTTACAGTGTTTCTTTTTCGTATCAATTATGAAAAAAAAAACTTTTTTTCTGTTTTTTTTTTTTTTTGCATGTATGGACCCTATACTATTGCGGGTTAACGGGAACGCCCTCTGTTAGTTAACATACTGTATATTCAAATTATCAGATGTGTGTGCAGTTTTCTACCGACTGTACTTTGACTGACGAATTGAATAAAACTGACGAATCGACGAAAACTAGCAAACAGTGGAAACTGTCGAGTTAATGAAACTGTCTAATCGATAAAACTGACTAATCAACGAAACTGGCGAATTAAATAAACTGACGACTGAGGGAAACTGACCAGTGATACGCGGAGTCCAATTTCCGACAATATAAAAGGTACTAAGGAGAAAAAAGATTGAGCCAATATGCATGAATCTTAAAATGTACTTAAATGTATATATTTAAATTACATAACTTAAACTTTAAAACGCATCATATTCATTTATGCTTTATACACATTCATTACCTAAATAATGATTAGTGACCAAATTCACGTCTGTGAGATGATGATGATGATTTAAGTACTCTTGACCATTTAAGAGGGCGCCCAACGGTCCACTAGCGCCACTCCTTTAAAAAAATATTATCTCATTATCACATATTTTCACCATTCATTCTTTTCGAAAATTCGTTCACTACCCCAACACTATTTATGAGACCATTTTTCAAAAATACGTTTGATGTAAAATATTATTCGAATTACATTTTCGATAATTTTAAACAAGAGAAAATAAGACATCACTAAACTCACTACTGTCATATAATGTCAATGAAATTATGTTCGGATACAAGCACCAAATCTATTTTAGAAGATGACAAAATCAAATGGTAGAACTTAGAAAACCACTGTGGCTTACAAATGGACCTTTATATAATAATGTATTTATTTTAATGAATTCGGGTCCATCTGACTGACCGTATGAAAGTACACAGGCACCATGCCCTCTAGAGGCCTTGGAGAGTCCTTGTTGGTTGATAGGAGTAGCAGAGGACCTATTCCGTGAGTCGACACGGCTGGCTACAGTGAACTGAACGTCTATAGTAACTATAATTATTTATCAATTACCTTATGCAACGTATATATAATCTAACTGTCCCACCGAGACCTAGCAACTGAAAAGGAGTTGGCGAGCACCGAGCACCGAGTGCGCGATGGCGACGAGCGATTACGATTACTCGCTGATAAGCATTTGCGTATGGCGTATGTGTCAAGCATGAGTCTCTCAGCGAGTGTTCCGCCCGCCAAGTGAATGTCGCTGATCGATCTACTCTCTTTGATAGCTCTTGTCGCTGCGACAAACGTGTAGGTACTCGCCGGTGGTGTGAACAGTCAGCGATCAACTATTCATTTAAAGGTATCTCTTTTATTTACACTGGACCTACCTACAATCTTTTGTTCGTTTCTTGAGCGAGAAAATCGTTGATAGATAGTCGCTTCTTCGTCGATGGTGGAAGTACATACCTACTAGTTCCATGGGTGGGACAGGTGCCTAAGGTTGGTATTCGTAAATCAAGAGTTAAGTATATAACTGTATACTAACGTGAGGAGTACCCTGTGGGCTGGATTCAACACATAGATTCAACAAAATATAATAAAACAAACCATAAAAAAAAACATGTTCTTTTATTTCGTTACAAAGGTTTTAAAAATATTAGCCTATCCACATTTTAACAAAATATATTAGAATAGTACTCCTGAATTAACATAGCTAAAAACCCTACAAAAATCATCGCTCTCTTATAACATTCAAAATTACTCTGAGTCCACTGTGTATCTTGAGTGTAGCTATTTTTGATTCCACCATTGAGAAGTCACTTAACTCAATCTGTAACAAATAATTCAGGTAATTAACAATAAATAAGACATATTTTAAAAAGTTGCAGCCATGTGATTGGTAGTACTATAGAGGTATGCGGAACAGGGTGTAAAGTTCACTTCTGCACTATTGAAAGGGGAGGATTCTCCGACCAGACCGGTGTTGTGTTTGGTGGGCAACTGCCCGACGATTGATGTCGGGAAGTTATATATAATTATGCTGTTCGCACGGTAAACTATGCTTGCGCGATGCAGGATTTCTCGTGACCTCAGTGTGATGCGTAGTTCACATGTGGCGATGTAGATGCCGCCACAATACTGTTCTATCAGTTGCCATTTTGAACTCTAACAATATTGAAACTAAGTCTGCGAATTTCATTGCTACCAATCGCGTCACGGGTCAAGTTATAATGAACGCTTTGTACAGGAATATTTTGGCGCCGGAATGACATTGACAAGGCGTTGTTGGAAAACATTTGTGAAATTGGTACAGAAGTACAGAAGCTATTGACAAAACAAGATGAAGGCGTTAGTTCCGATTTTGGCCACGCGCCAAAATAAGCTTGTAGTGTTGTATCTGGGGCAAGTTATTGAAGTGTCAAAATCATCACTTTTTCAGTGCTAAAAAGGATGACGCTATACGTCCCGTACATCTCCATCTCTTTTTTGTACCAACCAATTCTAAAGTAGTTTCTATAAAAACAATACGCACCCCATCAGGTGGATTCTTGTCTCTGGTCGGAAACCGTCCATACATTCGTTCGCAGATCGCGCATAGACCGCACCAAGTGCGAAACTTCAACGTATCTTCGTCAGACTGAAACAAATAAGATCTATTTGTATTATTAAAATTTCCAAGGGTCTATCGATACACCAGGGGCGCCTACCACCATTTCTTATAGCAGTATATCTAACTTCAATGTGTGAAAGAGATGGAGCTATATACAGGACGTATAGCTTCATGTCTTTCCCACAGTGAAGTTATATAGTGGTGGTTGACCCTCAGGTCATTCTTACCTCAATGTTCCATCAAGAGCATGTCCTGCTCTCACGTACTGTCAACCACCATTTGACATTGACAGCGTCTTTATTTCGTAGCAGTTAAGGTCGGTTTTCGTAGTTTACGTGTTACTACTGAAGTGCGGTTGGGAATTCTGGAAAGGCCTGACCTCGAACTTGATCCAACAAGTTTCAACCAAAGATTTAAATCGTTAGATTAGCTATTCGCTATCGCGTCAAAAGGTGGTCACGTACTGTTTCGTTGACAATGACATTTGAATAGTATTGTCTCGCTCACTCATACTTAAAATCTTATTACTCGTTCCTTGCGGTATGTTTGAGCTCACTCTTCTCAGTGTTCACAGTTTATCGCGCGACCTAATTACCATGAGGGCACATCTAACGATTTAAATATTTGGTTTCAAGGTCATCTAGAACAGTAAAAACCAACGGAAAACTGTAGTCTTACCTGTCCATTGTCGCCATTACCCTCAGTGCTAATAGGGGGCCTCTTGTACCCATTATCAATAAGGGTGACCTTGATCTCATCGGGAATGTTCTCCTGCTCCTCGTAGCTGGGCCAGTCCATGATGCTCTTAAAGCTTTGCGCTTGCGCCGTAGTTAAGCCGCCGCCCATCATCATTGTTAGACCTTCTTCTATGTCCTAATAAAGAAAAAAAAATTGTTATACACTCGTGGCCAATATACAGGAACAGTTGGTATTTCCGAAATAGAGTATACTGTACTCCTTATAATAAAATACGAATCGTAAAATATGGAAGTTCATAGGTACATACATAACCTATGAAGTTCACTTACTTTCCACATTTTATAAGAAAATTGGGTACCTATTAGGTACCTATTTATTTATCTATCTTATCCATATTTTATGATCCGTATTTTATCATCCATCATGATGGCATGATGAACTGAGTTTAAAACACAGTTTATACAGACGGTTCACTCCGCAAAAAGATTTAAATAAAAAGCGACTCTTGTAGTGACACAATAAAGTGCAATTCAGATCGAACTACGCTAATTACCTACAGTTATATTCACCTAGAAGTTGCCTCTCTTTCTATCGCGTAACTCTTATATGTTCTGACTACTTTACGCTCACTGAATTGGCCCGACAAGACGAGCCCACCGTGTACTTGTAGCTTCAATTCTAAAATGTCGAGTGCGCCTTCTGTATAGTTCTGTACTATTCTGTGTTTAAAACTTGAGGTACTTGTAAACAGGTAATTTGAAAATGTCCGGTGGTATAGTATTTTTATCTCACGAAGCGTCGCGCGCTTTACTTGTTGTACGTTGTAAGTGTGTGTGCAAGCGCAGGAGCTCTCGGTACGGTACCGTCCGACACAATGGCGAAGACGGAAGTGTGTGTTATGTGCTGACGCAACTAGTCTTCACGCACACATTCTCAGTGTATTTGTACACTTGGGTACCACAGGTAAAGCGCGCGTCGCTTCGTGAGATACAAATACTGTACTTAATTGGAATAGCATAGCGTCTGTATTGGTTTGATAAACAGTTCACTGTAATAGTAATGGTAAAAGTATGCTTTATGTAAGAATTTTCCATTTACTTTAATCGGCATCCTATAGCCAGGTTGTCTGAATTTTCTGAGAACAGTGAGGTACAGCAGTTGCTTCGACTTCTTCACATTCACGAACCGGGCTGCGTAGTTCATTGGCGTGAGGTCTGTAAACAATTGTTTACAGGTCCGTCAGGTAGATTATTAAAAAATATTGGACACGTATTTTTTCTTTTTTTACGTCATCATAATATTACGACAATACAATGTGGCATGATGTCACTCCCCGGTAGATTTTATACTGACTTGTGACGTAGCGAGCCCCCACTCCCCAACTTTAATGCATTTTATCAAAACCATTTTTTATTAAAATGATAAATAAAAAAATACGTGTCTAATATTTTTTTATTATCTGACTAACGCACTAAATAGTTTTTTTTCCCAAGTTAACATCCCCTATTGCATGAGCTGTCAAGACAAAACGAAAAGCAGATTTAAAAAAAAATTTACTCTGCAGCTTAGCGCAATGATTTGTGAGGGTTTGTGCTGAGCAAAAAAAAAGTCTAGTTTATTTGTAAAGCTGTGCCAAAAGCTATCCGGTAGATTTTATACTGACTTGTGACGTAGCGAGCCCCCACTCCCCAACTTTAATGCATTTTATCAAAACCATTTTTTATTAAAATGATAAATAAAAAAATACGTGTCTAATATTTTTTTATCATCTGACTAACGCACTAAATAGTTTTTTTTCCCAAGTTAACATCCCCTATTGCATGAGCTGTCAAGACAAAACGAAAAGCAGATTTAAAAAAAATTGTACTCTGCAGCTTAGCGCAATGATTTGTGAGGGTTTGTGCTGAGCAAAAAAAAAGTCTAGTTTATTTGTAAAGCTGTGCCAAAAGCTATCCTAAATATACGTAGTAGGATATCAGTCAGTCAGTCTAAGTTGAGTAGGATGGTCTTCACAGTGTGGCTGGCTGGTTGCAATTGAGTATCGAGTTAATTGGCTTGCGATTGAAGAGGCATATCAGTATCTATTGGCTGTTGAAGATGAACAATTTCTTCTTACTCTCCAACGCTTACGTCTCTATGGGCAAGGCGGACTGTGCGTTCTGTCGATAGACGACTTTTGGTATGAGCAGCCAGTCACCGAGGCTGACGGCTGTCACTACCACTCTAACTGCTAACGTCTATGGTACTTACTCTCCAACGCATACGTGTCTATGGGCACGGCGAACTGTGCGTTCTGTCGAGAGACGACTCTTGGTCCTTGGTATTTGCAGGCAATCGGCTAGCCGGACACCGGGTACTGTCAGTCTAACTGCTATAGTCGTGCGTACGTACCACAAAATAAGTAGTAGTACTTACCCTCTAACGCATACGTGTCTATGGGCAGGCCGAACTGTGCGTTCTGTCGAGAGAACACTCTCGGTATGTGCAACCAGTCGCCGAGGCTCACAGCGGGTACTTTAAACTCTCGCAGTAATTTTTGCATTTCTTGTCCGTACGCTCGCTCGGGACGAGTTCGCATTGCCTCTTCCAAGACGTAGCGACGCTGAGAAATAAAAAAATAATTATTTTATTTTGATCAAATAAAAAAACAATCTTGTACGAAAACCTAGATTATCTTTTTCACGTCAATTTAAGCACCTATGGGACAGTCTTCTTTAGAAAACGTGGTTCAGAAAGGCTTAATAGAAAAATTGCAGGTACATTATGTTCAAAAATGAAATGCTTTTCGTTTGTAAGTGCATCATTCGAAAAAAAATCCGTTTGCAATGGAAATTGAACTTTGTCTTGTATGACATTGAGTTTGTGTTCCCAAAACTAGATAATCATCTGAGATTTTGAATTCAAATACATAAGTATAGCTGGATCGCAACCATCCTCACTAATATTATAAATGCGAAATTGAGTTTGTTTGTTACGCTTTCCCGCTAAAACGGATGAACGGATTTGGATGAAATTTTGCGCATAGGTAGACCATGACCTGGATTAGGACATAGGATAGTTTTTACTCCCGATATTCCCACAGGATCGAGACTTATGCGGGTGAAACGGCGGGGCGCACCTAGTATAGAAATAATCAAAGAACAAACGAACCTTTGTATCAAATTCAGTCTCAATAGCGTCTTCATCGACTTCTCTATGTAAATACTTGAGCATGTCATCATCGAGGAAAGAGTCCGACTTCTTAGGGACCACTAGCGGTCTGATGACCGGCAGTACAATGACGTCATCTTCTAGTGCCGGCGCTATCGAGCCGCGAGAACTTGGGTTTTGGGAGTCCGTACCGATGCCGGCGATCTATAAAAGCATACAAACAGAAATATTTAAAACAGCATAGGCAGTTTGGGAGCCCGAAATTCTGACAACCAGTCTTAGCAAGGGGTATCGTATTACCCTGGGTTGTGAAGATCAGATGGCCCATCCATGTCAAATACTGGTTTTCAGCTGCATCCGGTTAGACTGGGAGCCGACCCCAACATAGTTGGGAAAAGGCGAGGCAGATGATGATGATGAGACAGTTGGAACTTTGGTTGCTCACAGTGAAGAATTTTACATATCAAATAAACGCAAATAAGCCGTCTGTGGCTTAATCCTGCGATTAAGACACAGCCGGGGCCGTATAGAGAAAAAAAATCATTGTTCCGTTGTGACAAGGCATAATTATATAGCTTAGTTTAGCACCTCTTTCACGCACTGGATCAATTATAAAGCCCGAGATCTGGGAGAAGTCAACTCTCTAAGTCGGGATCAAGGAAGATCCGTATCTTATCCCAAAGTAGTTTATTTGTCAAAACAGGTGTAAAATTAAATTTTTCGGACGGGTAAAGCCACACTGGGAGAAGGGACAACTGTCAAATCGTGTATTGTCATTCATTCTTAGTTCGGGCCCCGAATCAATTTTATGTTCGTAAGTGATACGGAGTTGGAAACGTCCGTAATGCGCGGGACATACACAAGTGGCGAGAGGCGCGGGCGTGGTGAAGAAAGAAAGAAATGAAAGAAAATGCGTTTATTGGCATTACAGCAGAAAAATACACCTTATAACAAAAAAAAACAGAAAACAATG
Organism: Agrochola macilenta; assembly: GCA_916701695.1. Classification (NCBI taxonomy): domain Eukaryota; kingdom Metazoa; phylum Arthropoda; class Insecta; order Lepidoptera; family Noctuidae; genus Agrochola; species Agrochola macilenta. The sequence continues at coordinate 18,064,365 of OU753562.1, forward strand.
ATTATAATGCCAATAGGGCTCAGCTGAGCATAAATGTCAGATGGCAATACAAAGTGTACCACCTGTCTCTGATTTTCAGCTGCAACCCACGAGTGCCATACGCTAGAATAATAAAGACAGGGAAGTGTGCGTCCGTTTTAATAAATTATCAGAATAAATTAAAGGTAAGTAGTAAAAGATAGGATAACATGAAAAACTCACAAAATCTAATAAAATAAAATGTTGTGAAGGTGTGGGGCACGACGCCCGCGCCGCACCGTCGCGTCGGCTCGCCTCTTGTGTATGATCCGCGCCACGTCGTTCATACTTTTGAATACTATTATATAGAATCTTTTTTTTTTCTTCTAACTGAACAGACAGCTGTGCTGCTGGGGAGTTTGTTGCGCCACTTCTTCTTCCCAGCTAATGCACTAGGAAGTGGTGAAAGGTGGGCGTTTTGGGGACTGTCTTATGTAATTTTGACGTTCGAAAAGTGCTGATTCTCAGCCTAGTTTGAATAAATGACTTTTGAATTTAGAATTTTGAATACATACATACATGAAATATGAAAAGGGTGGCGCAACGCCCGCCCCACACCGTCACCACGCCCGCGCCTCTCGCCACTTGTGTATACCCCGCGCCTAACTTCGTTCGTAACTACGTACTTCATGCTTATACAGGGTTATTGGTAAAACACCAACAATCTTTTAAGGGGTCATTGTACTTGTCATTATGAACAACTTTTACTATGGGACCAAACCTGAAATCACGAAAAAAATCTGCTGTTCCCTACATTTATGTTCGCATAGCTCGTCGAAATGTAGGGAACAGCTGATTTTTTTTTCGCGATTTCTGTGTTGGGGTCACAGTGAAAGTTGTTCATAATGACAAGTACAATGACCCCTTAAGAGGTTGTTGGTGTTTTACCAATAACCCTGTAGAGTAGGTGTTTACACAAAGATGGACGGAAAAAATGTGGACGCACATTCAAGCCACACTACAAAAATGCTCCTACTCCATTTTGTACATTTTGTATGAACCATCTGACTCGCACACTAGATACAGGCGGACTGAACCGTTTTTGAGACTTTTTTGTTTTGGAGTACGATGTGCTACGGCCCGATGTAGCTGTAATATGCACTTACCTTTAATATGCGGTCTTACTTAGCCTGACAGGGCCCAACCCTGCACCCAACTTACAACAAAGAAACACCAAGACTACAAACCTGAGTCTCGGGGTCTTGTTGCGTTTGCGCTGCAAGGCCTGCAGATGTGAGCCGATCACTGCCACCCCGACCTCCCTTCTTTCTTCTTTTACCACGCCTTCGACCTTCACCACTACCTGGAAACATAGAAAGAAAAAAACTTGAGAGGTGGCACTGTCAAGGGACACCCGGATGGAACGAAGTTCCTCTTTCTATGAGAGAGAGAGAGAGACAGACAGAGAAACACGCGCACGCCGCACGGCTTACAACTATAGTTAAAAGTGTCGTTACAACTTTTGGTCTTAATTTTTTCCGTCTAGCCCCCTTTCGCAACGCGCGATAAGGAACTTCGTTGCAAAAAAAAGGTTGTTGTAATAAGATTAGCTAAAAAAACTAAACGACGTGAAATTGGTATTTGGAAGTGTTTGTAGGGCAGGCATGGTGGAAACTCGCCCGAGACTGTTAGGAAGTAAAATGGAGTGGTTTATGGCCCACAGTGGAACATAATTAAAACTTTAAAAAAAAAATCGTCAAAAACGGACTACCTACTCTGTAAAAAGTTATGCATTGCGTCTACTTGAGAACGTCCACATTTTTTCGTCGGTTAAAAATACTTGCTTGAACGGTTGATTGAACGATAAAACTTTTAATCCGAGAGTTGTATTACCTAAATGGACCACTGTATTAATATAGGAAAAAAAAAAAAAGATAGACGAATAATGTTTGTGGGTCGTACCCCCGTCATCCCCATTGGACGCAGCATCGTTCGCCTCATTGGCTGCTTCTTTCTCTGCCTTAGATCGCTGCGACGCAGGCGGTTCTTTGCCATTATTGTTCTTACTCTTCGCAGGCTTTCCTAGGTTCAGAGCCTTTAGTTGATTCTGGAACAAATATTGACATAATTTCAGCTGAAAAGCGTTCGGCCACCGAGCGAAAAAATTCCTATAAAAATTGTCCACCACGAATTTTTTTGCAGCCTATTCTTATGTAGTGCGAACAACATTCAAACTAAAACGACGAGTTCATATACCTAACGACAACAATACCTCAAGTTTCTTAAAGAACTCATCAGTGTTGTGTGTCAACGATTTCTCGCCTTTAACCAATTTTCTCGTCAATTTAACACTCGGCAGTTTCATGCGCTTCCTCTGCCCGTTGGTGCCCCACGCGGTCATAGATAACACAATGTTAGAAGCGCCTCTTTTCCTGCTCTTTGGTGCGTAGCCAATCACTATTTGGGTGAGGTGCATCAGATTGCAGTCGCACGTCCCCGGTTTCACTAAAGGAGGAAGCTTCGGTGCGTTTCGTCTCACACGACGGCTCGTTAAAGTCGCAATATTTTTCAAAGTCGCCAAGTTATCACCCGTCACGAAGAAACTCTTTTCTTTCGTCTTCTTGTCTTTCGGTGTATCTTTATGTTTGCTTCTTGTAGGTAGAAGTTTAGTCTTAGATATTAAAAACGGTAGCATGTTTCAAATGGAAAATTTATTTTTTGATATCGCTCTTTAGGACGACTAATCCGTGGAAATCGGCGTATCGGACTAACGTCAGCGAATGTATCGATCTATGTTTATCAACAGTGGAATGGTGTTTGAAGTAACGCTCTAGTAACTCTTGGCCAGGATTGGGGGGGAAAGTTTGCATATCAGTGATAGTGAGAGCTCATGACTGGCGCTAAAGCACTTGTGTCGATAGCAGTGGTATGACGTACCTACTTTAAAACTAAGTGGCTTTTTAACTCACAACTTGGTATCGTTGAGTATACAAGATTAAAATGTGGTGAAGTACCCTGCTAAAGGATACTATTTAATCACCTCACCAATTTTGGTGGTGAAGTGTTGGTAAGATTGGATCTTACCCAACTAGCAAAAAGTAGTTTTTAAACTATCCTAGAACCATCATTTATCGAGGACTATATGAGACTTATATCCGCTTATAAGTCTCGAAAAGGGCCCACTTTATAAGTCTACTTTTACTTACAACGTATTTATATTAGACCGCTGAAATGCCATATACGCCTATATTGCTCCTGTAATTGAGTTACGTCAATGCAATTACTCCTGTAAATCTCAATATAAGTAAGTTATAGTCAAAAATGAGATTATTACGCGCCTAGAAATGCTTCGATAATATATTGTGAACAGTCGAGTGTATCGCTAGTTGTGCTCTGTAATTTTTTTTTTTAAATCTTGAGGGGAATTATTTATATGAATCAGAATTTATTAATGTCAACCTTAGTAGAAACACAAAATCTTATTGTTGTCAAATTGTTAGTCTTATAGCTTATTCGTAGGAGAATGTGAATTTTCTGTAAAATCTATCATGGTCTTGATAAAAAAATTAAAGCGCCTCTTGAAATTTGCTTATTTACATTTTAGTATTAATTAATATTAAATAAATATTATGAAAGGCAGCTGCCATTTTCTTAGTGAGCATTTCCAAGTATGACATAGTGCTAAAATAAGTATTTTGAGCATTTCCAAGTGTCACATAATACCAATATAAGTATATTGGTTCTATATTGGGTTATCTCAAAACCATTGCCATTTTTACCGATTAGGGTTCCGGAATGCCCAGATGAAAATCGATTCAAATCAAATCCTACAATAGAATCTGCAAAACTTTATAAAGCGCGTTTTCGCCTGTACAAGCAAAAGTGGCTTCTTAAGAGTTTTAACCAGGATTGTTTGTGATTACTTAGACAATAACACTACTGTAGAATGCCTATATAAATATGTCTAGGTTTAAAACGGCATACGATAAATCGATATAGAGAACATTTTATCCTACCGAGTGCTGTTATAATCTTGGTGATTTATTATTTTTTAAACGTGGATATGTAATTCATTTAACACTTACTTTTAAGTTTATGTAAAACCAAACCAGATACATAAATGATTTACAGTAATTTGACTTTAATTTACTTAAATTGGTCATAAAATATTAGCTTATATGAGGTTATAAGTAAAAATAACAAGAGTAATTGCTCCTCAGAGCATATCTTTCTGGTACATGCTCCTACAGGAGTATTAAGATTTAAATGGTCCGCAGATGTTATCTTATAGGCGCATATAAGTCTGAGTTACCGGAGTAATTATTCCTGAGTGCAATTACTCTTGTTTCATGCTTTTATAGGAGTCTTGATCCTATATTTGTCAAGAAATATGATCCTACATACCGATATAAGTACAAATTATAGGATTAAACGTACTTGAGTAAAATCAGCATGTATTTATGCTGTTAAAAGCGCAGTAGCAACCACCAAAACTATCATCAGAGTTTTATAAGTCCACGTAGCATTATAAAATCGCATTCCAGGATTATTTTGCTTGTTGGGTAGACAAAGGCACAAGGTACTCAAAATATAATCTACCTACGATTATCTTCGTAATATCTCTATAAATGATGAAAAAGGTGTTCCAATGGTCCATAGGTATGACTTTCTAGAGAAAACGAAGATAAAGTAATAAAGCAAGAATTCATGAACCAGAAAATAAATCCTAGGACCAATGCCTACCCATTATTTTATTTTGGATCTTCCATTCATGATTTAGTTTCCCAGGCTCAAGACGAAACACCCTTTTTTCATGGTTTCAATATTACTTATTAACGATAAATATTTCTAAAACGTTCTACAAATGTTGTATAAGCAACAAAAAAAAAAATTGCTCCACTTAATTCATTAGTTATTAACAATGTGCTATTACAGCAAAAATCATGTGAAAAATATCTTGGCTTAAGAATGGATAGTTCTCTATCGTGGACTGTTCACTTGGATCATATAAAAACAAAGCTTACGTCACTACTTGGATCCCTCCGAAACATAGTTCGATGTATTCCACATAGACTGCGCCACACCATCTAACGTCTTAGTAAAACCACACCTCCTTATCTGGTTGAGATTTGGGGTAAGTAGTGCGGCCAAGACGAAGCTAGCAAGTCTCCAAGTTGCACAAAACAAAATAATAAAAATGATTTTTAACTACCCATAATTAACATCAACAAGCAAAATTTATGAAGAAACCAAAAAATGAACATTAGACAGTTAATATATTCACAATATTTTCATTCGTAATGTACTCAACAAAAGTATACAGACTAATTTAGCGTTTACTAAAGTAAGTAACACAAGTAACCCAACGTAGAACTCGCCGAGCTAGTTTTCTGATTTTACCGAAGATGAGAACTAAGTTTGGCAAAAACCTTCAAACGTTAACAAACTTTTGAAGGAGCACAATTATACAACAAAATACCCTCATGTATAAAAAGTTACACTCATTCAATGCATTCAAAACTCAATTAGTTGAATATTTAATCACAAATAACACCCTTCCTAAAAGCTGAATGCATTGGATGGGTGTATCATAATTGCTACCGTGACGTCTGTGATGAACTTTATATTTACGAGTATAATTTATTTTAAGCATTGTTCTCATGTTGTCTGTTGATTGTTGTTTGACTTTGTGTTTTTTTTTGAGAATAAATATTTTTAAACCTATGGTTCCAATATGATAAAAAAAACTATTTTTATTCTATCAAGATGTGGCTCAATCTAGAATCCCTAATTGTGAAAAAGTAGGTATTATTAGATGATTTCAGGCGACAAATAGTTGCTACCGGCCACCTTCAGGGCGATACTGTAATATTATGAACTTTATGAGATTAAAGAACATACGTGATGAAGTTTAACGATTGAGTTAGCAATCGTTTTACTATTCTAGGAAAAGATAAGGGTCACCTATCTATTTTTACGCTCTGTAGTCTAAACGGCTTGATGGATTTTAATATATGAGTTTTCTTGTCTTCTTAATTATGGGAGTGACATAAGCTATATTCTATATAATATTTATATACCTATTGCATCTGCAAATACAAAAAAAAAGGTGAAATAAAAAAAGTTAATAAAAAAAAACTAAAAACCCGACTGCGAAAAAAGAGAACTTTTAAAAAGATGGAAACAAGATATTAAGTAACTAAATACTATAAACAATCTCAAGCAGTCTGTAGATCCATTCTGTAAACGTCTCACCGTGAAGAGTGAAGTGTATATGAAGAGTGAATATGAAGTGAGGATAAAGTGAGCTGTCAATAGTGTCAATGCTTAGCTTTAGGTACAATGACAGCTCATATCAAGGTCCAAGGTCACTTCACCCAAGTTTTCACGGTGAGATGTTTACAGTATAGCACGGCTGAGGCAATAGGTCTTTATTGTTATGCCTCCGACTCGTCTGCATGAGATTTTGATTGATTTTCCACACAGTAAGGTTTACTTATTGATTATTGAAATTACCTTACTTTTTAATTCGAAGTTTAAGTTTGGCATAACTTTGCTTCGTATTTATTAATAACGCATAACATCACGGTTTCTGAGATCGGATTCGTGATAGCGAGTTTCGTCTAATATCTCAATCTTAAACTTATTACGATACGCTTTTCTATGGATTCGTAAACATCAGTCAACGTCTATTACTATAGTAAATTAGTGTAGATAATTAGAATTGTTCAATACTTCTAGATGCGTAGCACGCACGTTGCCAGTTATGTAACACAACTAAAAGTTTAACACGTTCAGGGTCGGAAGCCCTCCTGGAGGGCTCACTCTAGTCGCATATGGGATACCGGGAGCCTTCGCTGAGGGCTAATTTTAAATGTAAAATGAAAATAAATTATGTTGTATATTTTAACAAGAATAGACAAAAAAATATTAGTAAGTATATGCGTTGCTTTTAAAATCCAAGGGTGACAAAAAACTGGAAGCCAGTATTTCAGGGGTGGAATTTGGAAACCATTTTCACGGTTCGATTCGCTAAAATTTTAATAGATTGGAAACGACAGTCTCGGGATCTGAGCGAGTTATTATACTTTTCTTAAATTTTATATTTTTTATTATATCACGTCCGTGGGGACGTGATATAATAAAAAATATAAAATTTACATGTACAATTTACACACTAGTACATGAAAATACCCCCAGAAATGCTACGTATAGCGACAAGACCCCCCTGAAAACACTATTTTACTTCGTTTTACAGGGTTTTATAACACCGTTTCAAAGCTAATGCCGCTGGCCGTCCGCGAGGGTTAACTTTAGCGCTAACGTAATGCCGGTGACCCTCCCGGAGGGTTCACTTCCAATATGTGGCGGCATGGCGTATGAGCTCTATGAACAGTGGGTGGAGTCGAAAGTGTTAAAATACATTGTAGATGTAGGGACAGTCACTGTCATATGTAAGTATACCTATACTTGTGTATACATAGCAACTTGAACAAAACTGATTTTTTCCTGTCAAACAATATGCCTAGCCTAGCAACTATGTTGGGTTCGGTTTCCAGTCTAATCGGATGATGCTGAATACCGGTATTTTATATGGAGCGAATGCCTATCTAAACTCCACAATCCAGTTACTGAGTTACACGATACCCATTGGTAAGGCTGGCTGTCAGACTTTTGGGCTTCTAACTACCCGTGACTACTAAGATCTACGAATGACAGCCGGGACTAATGGCATAACGTACTTTCCGAGGCACGGGGGATCTCAATATGCAATGGATGGTCACCTATCCACGAACCAAGCGCAGCTAGCGTAGCTAAACCTTCGATCGAACCGTGGCGCTATTATTTAGCCACGTGCCCCTCATTTCTCCTATTGTATTGAATTAAATTTTATGAACCCATATTTTGGGAACCCATACCTACTATAATAATTATAAAAGTGAAAAATAACTAAAATATCGGAAGTCGGTGGCAAATAACGAATATGTCTTTGGTTTTAGTTATTTTTCACTTTGTAGTGGAATTCGGTTGTTTTTTTTTGTGAAAGTTTTTATTTCTCGCTTTTTTGGGGGTCGGTTTGTCATTTATCTAAGTTACAATAGCCTAATGTCAACCGCTCATCACCTTTTACAAAATATTGCTTTTACCGATGCATGGATGTTAATTGTTGAGGAGTTCTCCTGGTACTTCGCCATCAGCTTCAATTCACCCTATGTATTGTGACGAGCATAAATTGCTTGGCAACCATGTTAAAGTAATCGAATCGCAACCCGCTAGTTCTGGTGGCCATCTGTGGTCTTCATCATCAGTTCCACTTCACCAAATGGTGCTTTCCGAGAGCAAATGCACGAGTTACTATAAAAAATACCTAAATCGCTATAGGTGTGCCTATAATATTTGAAAATTTCTCTCGATTTCTCCAGGAGTCCATCATCCGATCCTAACTTGATGACAATTCTTATATTATTTCAAACAAAAAAATAATTTTCTAAATCGATCCAGCCGGTCGGTTCCGGCAAGTCGGTTAATGAAAAAGGTCATAACTGTATTATGAAAAAGGTCTTATGTCAAAGATGCAACCGTTATTCCACGAGAAAATAGCAAGTCAACGTAGACTTGGCAGGTTTTCAGTTCCAAACAAATGTAAACATTGCAAACGTTGACATAAAGTCCAAACTGTACGGTTTATGAAAATGACATACTCGTACCTTTTTCGCATTCCTGACGCTTTGCGGCTCCTTTACTGGTATAGACCTCTTGGACAACACCAGGGGGGAGGCGAGGGGGGGAAGCTGCTCACTTTGACCCTTGAGTAGACGGTTGTGGGCTCCGTCTGATAGGTTAAGTGAGGGTAAAGTCGACCTGTCGTTGGTCGGGCTAGTGTTCGGACCGGCAGTCACGTCGGAAGTCGCGTAACCGTGGTAGTAGATTGTTTCCTGATGAAATAAAAAATGATGATTATTTTTTACCCTCTCTTCGGCTCTCATAAAGACAGCACAATTGCAGATCATAATATCGAACATTATGGAGTGAAATGAAGGCGCAAAAGCCGGGGGTACGTGCCGCGCGGCAAAAGCTGGCGGCCATGCCGCCGGCATAGTGTGTAGGAGCCATAACAATTTGAGATAATCGAGATATTATAACTAAATATGGTAGGGATATATGAGACTTTATAATTTACGCTCCGGCTTCAAGATCGATTCCCAAATCAACAAACCTCTTGTATGCCAGTATGTATGACTTTTGAGAGGCAACATTGAAAATCATAGAGAATCTCGTTAACGTTAAATGATTTAAAGTGGCGCCCACCTGACTGTGACTTCGCCTCAAGTCCAACACAATGGTAGTTCTCTGAAGAGGCTGGTCTGGTGTGAGACAACGTCGGGAACCCCTGGACTTGCCGCTAGCAAGCGTTGGGGCTGGAGTGAGCGGTCTTGAATCTGTCTCGGCGTATCTGCAGATTTAATTGATTTTTCACTTTATTTCAACTTATGCATGGTTGATATTTGTTTGGCAGGTACGAACGTGCTTTTGCTACGTTTCGCCAGGTTTGCACCAACCCTAGAGATATAAATTAGTAGACAAGTAACACAGATTTCTCAGTAGTAGCTGGGAGTCTGAATTTGTGGGTTCCCCATAGGCGCCCTCTATTTTATGGAACTTAAACATAATAGGGATGTTGACGGGAAAAATAAACTTAAATAGTTTATTTTTCCCGTCAAATTAAAAAAAATGGTTTAGATAAAACGCATTAAAGGTGGGGAGTGGGGGCTCGCGACGTCACAAGTCAGTATTAAATCTACCGGGGAGTGACGTGACGTCATGCCACATATTAACGCATTGCCTACTCAATGTATTGCCGTAATCTTTTGACTACGTAAAAGAAGAAAAAATACGTGTCCAATATTTTTTAATAATCTACAATAACGACCATATTTTTTTTTTATAATAAACATCTCTATTGCCGAAATGTGGCTGTACCTACTATAGCTCTGCCTACCGGTTTGGGGAATATAGGCGTCAGCGTAAGTATGTAACTAAAATAAATTACCTCCTAAACATGTCTTCTGTAAAAATATCATGTGGTGTTCTATTCTTATCTTTGTCACCGCCATCTTGGAATTTGGATAAGTCTTCTTGAAAATAGTGTCCTTTGCCTTCTATCTGTAAAGAAAAACAGATATAATATAGTTTTTATTTTGTTACTGTAGCAATAATTGTATGCTACTTACCCCCATAACCGAAAGGCCAGCTCCTGTACAATTAAGTACCATCAAAGAAGTTCTTAACTAACCAGTTTCAAAACAAAATCCCGTAAACACAATGACCATATCTGTTACCGGCCCGGTTCTATAGTCGCCGAGCACTGCAAGCAATAATAGTCCTTACGGTAGTAAGATATGAACTTCATCGATGGGTACTATCTACATAAAAAAAACTTTTTACACAAAAAACAAAAGCGACATTGTGATTTTTTATTTTTTTGTTGTGTTGCCTACCCCACACAAATTCAAGTACCACTACCAGCAAGCGTAGCATGACAACCATAGAAACGCATTTTCTACGGGTTTTGTCGACGGAAGAATAGACAAAATGACAGATTGTGATTGTTTATCTGTCATTTGGTCTATTCTTCCGTCGACAAACCCCGTTTCTATTGTGGTCATGCTAAACGTGCTGCTATGTAAATAAATTTGACAGGAACTTATTATAACATCATCCACTTATGGTAAGTGGGAAAAATACGTACCTACCTATTATTGAAGCTAACTCAAAAACTACCCAAGCAAAGTTTATAAAATGTATATGGTACCACCGCGCAAGCTTCCTCTACCAAATGAGAATTTTCAAAATCATTGACGAAAATATCGATGAACAAATATTTAAAAAAAAAATGTCGAACATAGAACCTCCTCCTTTTTGGAAATCGGTTAAAAATCTTAACTTCATTTATTCACTGACAGACAACGCACAGCCTAAAGTTGGTTTTAAAAGCATTCAATTTTGCACAAGAGTTCCACAGTGAGCACTAAACGGATTTTTGAAAATTCATTCCCTTATTATATATTATTATATAAATTATGAACTTCCCCGGAAGTTCATAATTTTTGTCGAAAGGAAATACCATCAAGCACAAGGCAAGCGTGGACGCACCGTAGTGCGCACGGTGGGCATGCCCACAATCCTAATTGAGGTCGATGGGCTGATGTTCACACACATTGTGTGCGAGCATATAACCTTACCAAAGAAGACCGGGCAAAAGTGGTCTATGGACTTATAGCAATAGGTATGGTTTTGATATAACGATCGTGAGTATTCGTGAGCGAATCCTAATCCAACGCGACCACAACCTTTTTAGAGGGTTGTATTGACTAAATCAACATACCCAGTTATCCTTAGCTTTTCTGACGACATCCCTAGCTTCGGTATCAGCAGGGTGGTTGCAGAGCACGGAGCACGCGTGAGAAAACGGGTTGTAGAGGCCAGCGTACGGCCGCAACATGAACGGGGCTGGAGACACGTCGCATCGCAGTTCTATCGTGCTCTGAAAGGGTTGGAATGTAGTAATAATCTATTATTTATAGGAGATTATGTGACATCATCATCATTCTTTTGCCTGTGTCCCTATTTATTTGGGGTCGCTTGACGCAACATGTCTTCATGTCGCAATAGATAAAAGACAGAAAATCAAAAGAAAATTTTAATGAAAGTACGTGAGTCAAATAAAACATGCTTGTTTGCCTTATATTTCTTAGGAAATTCTTCAACAAAACCACAACATCTTTTATTTATGTTCAAGTTGATGAAGCTGTATACACTGTTACCTAACAAAATAAATATGAACTTCAGGGAGGTAAACATTAATTTCGTAAAAAGCGTTTGAACTTTGTTCAGCTTTTCCTTGGAACAAATTAATTACGCAAAAATAAGAAGTTTGGTTTTGTTTAGTGTAAACAAAGGGGTGCTCTGTCGTTTGGTACATAAGTTGAATGAAAACTTAAAGGGCTGCTCTACTAACCTTTTCCCTTATAAACGCGGGTTTCGAAATAACTGCCAGTAAACCAGTATTGCTCACTTGAGCCATTATTCATATTCCTTTTGTTTATTTCCTGGTAGCGTGTAAGCAGACGTGTGCCATCGATCCAACTATCGCCTAGTTACCTAGGCAGGAAAAACGTATTTGACGAATCCCGATTATAAAGTACTTATTAAAATCCTTGATAAAAACTAAGAAAAATTGTTTGTTTTGTTTGACAGAAAATGTGCCAGTAGAGGTCACCAATATATAAAAAGTACTCTGTGGAGGTCACTATGAAAATTGACAAGAATTTCTAACATTATTAACTTTTCTTAGCCTTGAAGTTCGTGCAAGAAAGAAGTTTGTTTGATTTCCAAAGGAAACAATACACCATTGTACCTAGTGTCCGACGGAAAGTTCGGTTTCGGTCGAGTTTCGGTTTCGGCGGCAAACCTGCCGAAACTACGACCGAAACCGCATTCGGTTCTCGCGCTGTGCTCGGTCATGTTCGGCGCGGTAAATTCCATCCAAGCGACGAAGACAATAAACACCTTAAGTATTTTTAAGGCGCAATTTTTTTTTTTTTCTTAAATGAGGGGTTGTTATGTTGATTATCAATAAGTGAAAATGTCGCGAAGACTGCGTATCTGTGATTTAAAGATTTTCTCTTCCCTCAAAACATGATCCTTGTAAGGAAGTTTCGGTTCCCGCTGAAACCGAGACTGTTGCCGAAATTAGGTTTCGGTCGGACACTAAATGCACCTAGCGAAATAACCGATTCGTCTACTTCTTTCAGCTATTAATTGGGGCCTGCTTATGGTCAGATAGGTGACCAACATCCGACATCACACATTGATTTAAAAGAAAAAGTTAAATTTTCATTGTTACTTATTCTCTCTCCCCGTCGTGACTTGAACGACTTTCTCTTAGTTCGAGACTTGAGTTTTTTTTTTTTTTTTTTGTCATTTTAATTTAATCCCGCAGTGAGTTGTAAAATCGGATGGAATTTTGAAAGATGTCTGGAGACTTCTCGAATATATAGTTCAAAATAAGTATTGTTTTTAAACTTACCACGGTTAAAAAGAACAAGTAATTACTACCTAACTGAAACATTTTATTATGTACCCAATGGAAAAATGGATCGAGGTCGAGAAACAAAAAAAAAACAAAATTGAATTTTTTCACATATATTATTCAAAAAAATTTACACAAAAGCACTAAGACATCCATTTAACCTTATTGTCTAAATAAATGAAGTTTTTAAACCGACACGCAACCTCTTAATTAATTAAGATATAATTTGTCTCTAAAAATAATACTCATTTTCTCTTTTTAGATATCAGAAAGTAACTATGGCATTACCAACATAACACCTACGAAGCGACATTGTGAATGTTAACTCTAGATAATCAATATAACTTTAGAATTGTTTCTAATATCGCCTATTTCTTACAAAGGGAATTTATATTACATAGAGTGCAGAGTTACTGAATGTGTACAACGGGCGTTAATTACATCATTTCTTAAAATTTACAAGAATATTTTAACCACTCATTAGTATTATTATTACACAGAATAGAGTCAAGATCAAAATAATTTCAATTGTATAAGTACTTAATTGTGTGTTAGTGTTAATCTACTATCGATATAAATACCTTTAAAACAAAATAAACACTTTTTTAGGGCATAAAATTACCTTTATTTCGTAGACATAGAGTACATTTTACTGTTAGCTTCATAATTTATGTGTCAAAAGTAATTTAGTCTGCGAAATAAAGGGATTTTGGTGAGTTTCAGTCAAGAATTTAAAGTTGTCGGTTCTCTGACTTGTCCCAGGCAATGGGTCTGAACTGTCACCCTACTTTCTCTTAACACATGTGAGAGAGAAGGAAAATTACATATCAGAACGAAAGACAGAGTTCGATAGTGTTGCCTAGGTATGCTGATAAAATACTATTACCCCACTGCGAGTTCAATTAAGTGAATTTGCAGTGTGTATGTGGCATTCAGTTCTTAATTACCGACTGCTAATTCAGTACAAGTTTTCACAACTAGATCGAAAATATTATGCGCCTATTTTTTACCGACTTCAAAAAAAGGAAAGTTATTTTTAGATCTAGTAGGTAATAGAGACAATAAAATCACTGGAAGAGATTTCAAAAAAATATTTCCGACTGTACGCATACACTTTTATGTATTGTTTTCGATTAAAGTACCGATTCTTTTAATGTATCTCATACCGAATTGAACATAATTTATCGTGTAAGAGTTAGTAGAAATAGACATTAAGTTAAATTGGATATCAGTGAAGTAACTGGGATAAATAAATGCAATAAACATAGCGTTATCCGTAATAATGGTGCCGACCGACATTGGTTATTTTCGCTCATTATACAAAACGCGCGCGTACCGTATTATTAGCAGTCATAACTGAGAACGAATCCCATACAACAGCGAACATAAAAGAACGGAATTGCATTCAATAAAATATTCCATCACAAAAACGATCTTTTACAACACCAAGGCCGTAATCACCTTTCATAGCTAATATAGAATTATTGCATTCGGTCAATATCAACATTTGAAGGCAACATCAATTAGTAACAATCTTCTCACGGCGATACCTCAATCTTATAATTGATATGTGAGTGTAATTTGACCACAAACGATTGCCTCTCATGCCACTCTGTATGTTCTACATATATCACTCGATCCTCACTTCCGTCTCATTGAGAGCTAGATAGGTACTATTTGAAAATATATATTTCTATTTAAAATGTAAATAATTTAAGTGAAATAGGAGTTCCTTAGGATTATACAGAGCGAGAAAGTCACTACGGGACAATACGTAAAGGCAAGTTGATTAGAAAGGCAAATCCACACAGTCCCTACTCTGTCTGATACTTAAATAAACACTTATTTATAGTTATATATATTATTATGTCATGAACATAAAAAGCAATGTAGTTTACATTGAACATTATTACTGTAATCATGTGGTCCATTCACATGAATGCTAACCAGCACCCTTATTTATTTGCATTATGATTTCATTCGAAAGCTACTGGCGCAGCACGACTGCGGCTTCCGTTCAGTAACGTAACGTGACACAGTTCAAGAGTCGTTAAGTAAGCAAGCGGGCCACACCAGTAGCGATCGAGGCCTTTATGTTATTCAAAATAAACAATAATTTAATCTAAATAGCCTACGTAAAAACGTGTGACTCTTTATCTCATTCACAAATAAAATTTTAATTATGACTAGTAGGTAAGAAATAAATTTGAGCATGGAAAATAAGCGTACTACACGACCATGCAACTATAAAAAATATTATAAAAACTTAAATACTTAAGGTACGGCCCTATCATCATAAATATAAATTACAGGTATCGTCACACTCGAAAATATCGCTCGCCCGTTCCGGAGGGCGGCGCGTGAACACTTGGAGAGTTAGTTAGCGCCTAGGGCGCGCGGCGCAGGCACTAGGGCCGCGAGGCGCGCGCCGCCTCCTCCAGCGCACGCACCTTGAGCTCGCGCTCGCGCTGCTGGCGCATGAAGTCCTCGTGGTGCGCCGGGTGCAGGAAGCCGCGCTCGCGCTCCAGCAGGAGCTGCCGCTGCAGCTGCTCGTGAGCCGCCGCCTGCTGCGCCAGCTGCTCGGCGTACGGCCGGCCCAGCAGGTCCGGGTGCGGCAGCGGCCGGTACTGGCCCAGCGCCATCGCCGCCTCCTGCTGCGCCTGCGCCGCCGCCTGCTGCCCCGGGTGCAGGTGCAGGTGCGTGTGCGAATGCGCATGAGTGTGCGCGTGCGTGTGCGCGTGGTACTCCGGGTTGATGCCGGCCATTTGCAGCCGCACCATGGGGTCGGCCGCCAGCGCTAGGCGCTCGGCCGCCTCCAGCTGCGCCGCCGCCACGCCGGGGTGCGGGTGGTGCGGGTGGTGCTGCTGCGACATGGTGGTGGGCACGGACTGTTGCTGGCCCCCTGCCGGCGGGATGCCGAGCCGCTCTAGCCGCTCGCGTTCCAGCTGTGAGAGCGCGGCCGGCCCGTGACCGGGCGGGTACAGGCCGAACTGCACGGGGATGGCTCCCTGCGGCGGAGGTGGCGGCATGCCGTACCTCCGGTGCATCTCCAACCAGTGCGGGTCGAGTGCTCGCGGCCCGACGTTATTTTTCAGCAGCTCCTCCTTCAATCTATCGTTAAGCTCTCGTTCACGCAGCTCTCGAATCTCTCTGTCTCGTTTTTCACGCTCAAGGTGTTCTAGTTCGAGCCGTTCTCGTGCGCCGGCGGCGCCGTACATAGAACTGAGCTGGTACTGTAGCATCGGGTCCATGCAATGGCGCGGCAAATTGCCCGGACTGAAACCAGCATGCGGTCGAGCATACTCTGATAATTGACGGAGTGCAGGCGTGTCCGGGTAGCCAGGCGGTCGTGGGAATCGATCGTATGGAGATGATATCGTTTCGATGGCACCTCTTGATGGCGGCTTTGTCTCTGGCTTTTCTGGTGTTGCTATCTTTCTGTGTGCTTGTTGGGCAATTTTTTCCCTTTCTTCTCTGTCTCGTTCGGCTTGCTTTCTAAGACGTTCTTCCCGTTTTCGAGCAAGTTTGGACTCGGGCACTGGTTTAAAGATGAGATCTGTTCTTGTGCACGAGTTATAATCACCACGATTCCAATGTCTGAGGAAAATGGCCGATTGAGATCTGTGACATTCGGTATCCTCAATCTTCGGTTCGGGACTCGGCCCATGTGGTATGTTCGCTGGGCTCGGGATTTCTTCCTCCTCGGGCTGTGATTGAGTTTCGAGTTTCAGCTCGGGATTCTCATCAGGCATCGGTCGCGGAGGACCTCGCAAGTGTGGATGACCATGAGGAAGCTGGTGAGGCGAGCCGGGTCTGGGATGTGATCCCTGAAGTCCAGCTGCGGCCTGCGCGTGTAAACGAAGGCTTTCAATAGAACTTGGCCCAGGTCCCGGTGGCAGACCAAGCCCCATGGGATGCCCCATCGGTGGCGGCTGTATCATCAGATGATTCGGGTTGCCAGGGAGCATTTTTGGATGATGACGCATAAGCATAGAGTCGGCCGGGGAGAGCCTTTCGGGGTGATGCGCCAGGTGGTGCGTGTGGTGATGCGTGTGGTTGTGGTTGTTGAGGTTGACGCTGGACGACGAGCTCGTGGTCTGAGACAAGCTCGCCGACAAGTGATGTGGAGAGTTTGAATGAGAACTACTCTTCTGTTGCGTATTAATTTTGTGCTGGATCGATTGCGACGAGCTACTCGAAGTTGAATGAGATATAGATAGCGTGTGGTTGGTGCCACCTCCTACATGACTTGGCTGCTTTTCGGTACTGGTATGCACCGCGCTGTGATGACTAGTAGAATGATGGTGTGTCATCGTTGTCTCGTGCAGTTGATGTCTATCACTTGTCGCATTGATATGTCTTGCATCCTCAGAACTTTCAGATATTTCTCTAAGTGATCTTGTTGTGACTGAAGAACTGGTGCTATGACTCAGATGTGCGCTGAGCATCGTCGTGGATTCTATCGTAGACGGTTTCACTGGCTCATGGCGTCCTGCCTGGCTTACCACAGGGTGCATCGGCGGTATTGGGTGAGGTTGAGGTAGTGGTCCATAAGGATATGGATAAGGCATTGAATACCCAGGATGCGGATGTGGGTAATATGGGTGCATAGCGTGAGCCGCCGCTGCAGATAATTGAAAGATAGAAGGATGCAGCAAATGTGGGTGGTGCAGCGGCGACGCAAACGGGTGTTGCTGTCCAGAGTGCATGACAGGACCAGGTATTGTAGCTGGTATGGATAATGGCGTAGGATTCATCAAGTTGAGTGCCGAATGCGACACTGGAGTGTTTGGTTGAACGGGCGACGCTGAGATTTGCCTCGGCTGCGAGGGGCTTGTCATATGCCTAGAGAAAGGCGATGTTGTAGAGGATGAGTGAGAAATATGCATTGGGGTTCCATTGTGACCTGGTTGACTCTTGATAGGTGTCGGCGTGTGCGGGCTCTTCACCGGAGGAACGTGATTGGAAGATTCTGAACTGCTGCTCTGACTTGTAGAAGTAGGTGGTAGGTGGGGTTGGTGTAAGAAGTCAGGCTCTTTCTTTATACTTTCAATCCTTGGACCAAGGAAAGCACTGGAGTTCATATTGGTGTTCTCATTAGTAGGTTGACTCGGGGGTCTACTGTTATTTTCAACACTAGATATGGATTCTCTGTCCCTCTCAGTATTCAAATGTTGGGCTATGGCACTTCCAATAGGATATCCTGGCACTTTGACTTCTTTGAGTGATTGTAGTGGATCAACTTGCTGGGTAGACAAATTAGCTGGGACATTGTCAGGTACCTCCTGTTTGATTTTCAGATCTTGTGGCATTGAGGGATCACTTTGATTGTTAGAGCTTTGTATAAGATTACTTCCCTGTAAACTGTGGGTTGGTGGATGCTGTTGCATTAGAGGTGGCATTGAACCAGGTTTATCGAGTCCTGGATGTCCTGGATGCCCAGGATGCCCAGGATGGTTTGTATGACCATACAATGCAGTAGGCATAAACCCATAAGGACCTATGTTTGCACCACTTCCAACAGATATTATTGGTCCTGGAGGCAGCAAGCCAGCCATAGAAGGCTGACTGAGTGGTGGAGGCATGTTTTGGACAGAAACTGGTGTAATAGAAGCTTCTGTTGATCTTATTCCAAGATTTTCTGGTCTCACTGGATGTGAAAACGAGGGTGGCCTCAAGTTGCTATTCTGGGCATCTAGTTTAGGCATTGGCTGAGTCTTTAGATCTGTTGGTTGTTTATCATCAACTTCAGATTCTTTGTTTTCTTGTGAGTTTGCTGGTGAAATTGGTTCTGTATTCAAAGTTGTAGGATGTTCCATTGGAGGAGGTGATGATCCACGAGGGTTAGTAGGTGTTGGACTCATTCTCTGTAATGAGTCTAATCGAGGGGCATTCGGAGAATCAACTTTGTTGGCTGAAGATATAGTAGCAGTAAAGATTTCAGGTGTATTTTGATTTTTCATTTCGCTGGTTTCATCCCGAGGTTCTAATTTTATTACTGTCTTTAGAGGATTCATATGTGGATTATGTTTTGAAGGATCATTGGAAAAATTCATGTTAGGTGGATAAAATGGTGGCATGCCAGATGAAAAGTCTTTTGCACTTCTTATAATTGAACAGTCTTTTGTTATATTTAAAGGATTGAAAATATTATTAGGCACATTTTCAATTTTAATACTGTGACCTAATTTTGGATTGTATATGTGACTGTCTTTCACAAAGAAGTTTGTGTTCTCCAAATTAAGTGGTTTGTTGGATTGGCTCACGGGATGTCCAGGGAAGTTATGTGATAAAGGATCTTTTGGATAATCATCTTTTTGTAGATTCATTGTCTCGTCTGTATCTATTTCCTCTTTGATTTTAATTTTCTCAATAGGATCTGTACACATAGGTGTAACTTTAGGTATAATGAGTTCAGTTTTAGGAAACATTGGATTTTGCAGTACAAGAGGTCTTGGTTCCATGTTTTCAGATAATTTATTTGTGGTCATGTTGGGATCTGTTTTTAGATCAAGAGCACTTCTTTCATCTTTCTCGTTAGCCAATTGGAAAGTTGGAGGTAACGGATCTTTCTCAGTTTTAATAACAGGTTCAGAGTTGTTCTCAATTTTAACTGGAGGATCAGTAGATTTTGCAAGCTGCTCAGGGTCCAGTTCTTTATTTTTTTCAGTGTTTTCTTTGTCAGTCTTATTAAAACTAAAGTCACAAGCTTCTGGCTCAGGCTCTGGAGTTTCTGTTTCATCCATAGCAGGAAAACTGTCATTAGTAAGACTTTCAGCTGGACTGTCGGGAGGTGTTACAGGCTTTTTCTTCTTCATCTGCACATCACCATCCAAAATACTCTCTGGCTTTGTTTCATCTGGAAGACGTTTCTTAACTTTTGATACATCAACTTTTACACCATTTGCCACTGGCGGCACCTTTTTCTTAATATCTTTGCTAACCGGAGATGAAAGCACTTTTTCAGGTATTATATTATTGTTGGTGTTGGTAGAGGTGACAGTACTTTGTACAATTGGTTTACTAGGTTTAGGTTTAGGCTTTGAATCATTATCACTTTCATCTTGACCCTTCTTTCCATTAGGTGTAGTAGGCGTATTCTGTTCTTTAGATTTATTTCTGGTTCTCATTCTACTTGGAGAGTCATCAGGGTTATCTGGTCTTACATTGTCAACTTTAGCTAAATCACCAGCATCTCTAGAATCACTATCTTCTTCAGAATTTTCATCTTCTGTAACTGAACTCATCTCCCCTGCTTCCTTAGGATTAGGTGAGGGTCTTGAACCATTTGTTTCTGGTACTGTAGGTGTAGCCTCTGGGGTCTGTTCTTTGGGAGTACCAGCACGGGAATTTCGTGTATTACGCACACGTCTCAGAGATGCCTGACGTCGTCTCCTGTGTGGCCTATTGCTACTAGCGCCAGGAGTCTTTTTCCACAGATAATAGAACTCAACTAACTCAGCAGTGTCTTTGTGAGGCAATAGGTCCTTTCTAATTTTAAAGAAATTCTTACCAAATTGCCGAATTCCTTTGACAAATCTTTTAGTTTCTTCCTCTGTCCACTTTTTCTCAATCCCTTTGGGGACTGGACATTTGACAAGAGCTTGTAGAGCACGACCAGGGTCGTAGCCCGAATCATGAAGCACATCCAGAGCGTTGATAGTGGTGTCATCGCGGCTGGCGGCGACACAGCCGTCATCCGGGGAGCCCCCGTCACACATACCAGCGAATGCTGCCATAGAGCGTGCAGCTCGCAAGTACATCACCAGATCTCGGTCTGTGGCCTGCGCGGGCAGCCAGCGGAGCTCTTCACCTCCGGAACACGGTTCGTCGGATCCAAGCGGCCCGTTCGTCCGCATATCAGGCAAACAGGCGTAAATATCTTTCTCCTTCACGGGTTGGTTCGGTGTCCCCACTTGAACCTCCCCCTGATTCTGGGCCATGGTTCGTGCCAAATGGTCTATTTACACTGGGCACTTTTCCTTGCTCACATATCACAAATATCACTTGGGTTTACATGTTGTTCATTTAAATTTGAAGATAATCCAGTCAGTGTAATCCTTTAGATGTTTATTTGCTGTTTCGTAAAGCAGTAAGTATGCCAATATACATAATTATTACTTCTAATGGCCACCATTACACGATGCATTGTGCTTCATTTTATGAACTTATATGATACACACGTAATAAAAGTTGTTGGTTCACTTTAGTATATCATAAAAATAAGTCTTTTGAGTCAGTATTTACGCAAATTTTACTGTTATTTTAGTAAATGCTATCTACATGCTAGCCTTTTGTTTAGCTTCGCCTTTCTTTGGCTCACTATAGACAAACTTCAATTCTATAAAATGGCTGCCACGAAAGGATATTTTG
Organism: Agrochola macilenta; assembly: GCA_916701695.1. Taxonomy (NCBI): domain Eukaryota; kingdom Metazoa; phylum Arthropoda; class Insecta; order Lepidoptera; family Noctuidae; genus Agrochola; species Agrochola macilenta. Next base: position 18,085,789 of record OU753562.1, read on the forward strand.
CGGTACGTTTCTATTTATGCAATACAGCATATACGAGAAATACGGACTTTGAAACGCACTCATGGAAGAGGCACAGATTGTTCGCGTGTTGTCGATTTTCTACATCTTATAATAATAATACCAACCAATTTTATTAGGCAAAGGCCTCTTGTCAGTTGTCATACAAAGAAGGCATGAGCATTGATCACCACGCCGACGCAAGACGGATTGGCAATTTTCAACTTTTTTAACTTTAACTTCAGGTTTTCTGACGTTAGTTTTCTTCACCTATGTCAGTAATGTCCCAACTTTAACTCATAAAGTACACAGTACACATACAAGTACACAATCATGAATTGAAAAAGTCACATTGCATTGGTAAAGCCCAGTTTGAACCCAAAACTCGTGCATCAGAAACGAGGTCTTGACCACTGGGCCATGATGACATCTATTCTTATTTCTCCATTTGATTGAAACTTAAGTAAATACTTTGGGAAATGGAACGTGTTGACTTAATAATAAATCTTCATTGTCTATGTAAAATGTTTGTTCCTCAAAAAAATTAAAAGATGATTTAAAATCTGCAACTTTACGTTCCTAATAAAATAATCTTATGACTGAGATGCAATTTGAAAATATATTTATTAACAAGAACCACAGAACATACTCTACGAGAACGGAGCTCAGTTATTTTCATAGACATATTTTTGACTACAAGTTGCGTTGTAGCAGTACTGCGGTTAATTAGCATCACATGGACTGAAGTGAAACATATCTCGACCCTTTTCTTTTCTATGTAATTACAAATGTTTGAAAGAGAAATCGAAAGGCTCTTTGAGCTTTCGTCTCTGGCCGCTTTCCGAATAAGAACGTAATCGCTCACAGCGCTGACATCAATAATTGGCGTTCCGAGTTAGATATCACGATTATGACAGCTCTCACGGTGCTCGCTTAACGTCAAAACTTGCATAACATATTTATTTGTGTTTAAACTACACATTTCTTCTTCTTCGTTGGTTAAGTGGCCACGGTAGCCAGAATCACAATTTCGAAGATGCCACGTTTGTCTAAAGATATGATGCGACTCAAAACAAAACAGCACAACTGTCACCTTTGACAGCGCTCACGGTGATATTAGTAAAAGGCATGGTCGGCGTTATCGCAAGATGGCGCATGTCATGACGTCATCTATGACGATTCACAATACATCGTTATCGCGCTCAGGCTTATTCGGTACGGCCGTTAGCACGCTCAAATCGATTACAGCGTAACTCGGAATGCAGTGTCTGACATCTCACTCAACGCTGTCAACAAATTGTCAACTTGTCAAGTTGTTGTTCAATGTTTATTAGTTCTTAAATTAATCAATAGAAACTTTTTGAGTATATTACTGATTTCTAGGATTATTTGCATAAAATTCACTTTTTAAAGTAACAATAAACACAAGAAGATGTCTTCGGATGAGTCTGATGATGAACCGCTATCCGTTATAGCGGCAAATAAGAAATTAGACCCAGGACAATATGTAGAGATAACATCAGATTCTACGGAGTTTCCAAATAAGAAGAAAAAGAAGTTACCACCGCCTAAACGGTTCTCTGTCACGATAAAGCTTCAACGCAACAAGGCCGGTCAGCAACCGCCGGTGATTGAACGGCCGGCAGACGTGTGGCTCTACCTAAAAGATCTTAATCCTTCGGGACCTTACAGCTGCTTACTTTGCTCAGACTGGTTCATAAACAGATCGAAAATCATTGTTCATTACGTCCTAAATCATAAGAAAGATTTCTGTGGCATTTGTAGGTAATATTCTTCATCTTGAATCTTGTGAAGTTGTGAGTAATTTAATGTTTAATTAATTCTAAGTTCAATCACTTAAAATATTAGTATGTTTTAGATACTTTGTACCTGATAGAGAAGCTTGGTGGAAACATGTTAAGTTTCATACTCCCTGGCCATGCTCACAATGTGTTGAGAACTTTGAAACTGAAATAGAGCTCCGGCATCATCTCAAGTCTCTTCACAATCTAGTACATTGTAGACTCTGTCACTTTCGTGTACTTGACGGTGATCTGTATCACTCACATTTGTTCCAAAAACACAATGTTTCTAATGTGTCAAATAAAGATGAAGAAGCCCTTTGGGAATTGGAATATGATGGCACCTCAAACTTTCTCTGTTTGCTTTGTAATAAATCCAACAATTCAACTAGAACATTCTTCAACCATTATATGGGGTATCATCATTTTACCTTAAAATGTTTCACTGCTCTGATGTCAGGAAGAGATGTACAATTCTCAGTGTATGGAGCTGATCTCAGAGCTGAATTTGTTGAAGAACAACTGAAACACCACGAAAGATACGGCTATGTTGATTCTGACTTCAAGCCTACTGACTGTGCTATAGAAGCTGACCCAAATGAAACTAGAGATTTACTCAAAGTCCTCATACCAGAAATTAAACAAGAAGTACTGACTGCTGATGAAGCCAAGAATGATGATGGAGCTGCTAAGATAAAAGATGATGATAATGATGATGTCTACAAAAACTATAACGGTATTGATGATTTTGATGTTACTTTAACGGAACTGATAGTTGTACAGAAATGTTACCATGATTACATAAGTGACATATTGTCAGATATTAATGCTAATTCAGTTTTTGAATATTCGGATGTTGATTATGAGAAGCTTACAACTGAAATCACAATGGATATAGTTTGCACACTGTGTAGTGTCCGATACAGTACTTTGTCAAGTTTTACCACTCATATGTTCAAAATGCATTGTATCAAATCTTTGCCAATATTTTCATGTAGAGTGTGTGCCACTACTTTTGAGACTCACCATGAGCTTGAGACTCATACATCAAATGAGTTGGGAGAGTTTGAGGATTTGTGGATATGTCAGTTTTGTGATAAGGAGTTTGACGACAGGGAGACCACAAGGCGTCATCTGACAGAACATTGGGAACTAGTAGAATATGACAACTGTTTCAGTCCACATTTAGGTTTTAAATGCAGGTATTGTCCAACATTGTTCTGGCATGAAACAGACAGAGAGATGCATCAAGTGCGAGCGCATTTCTTCAATCATAAGGATGCGTATTACAAATGTGAGAGCTGCAATGAAATGTTCAGTGATAAGGTAATAACTGCGAAATGAACTATAACTCAAATATTATTATGAGTCTATTTTAGTTAAACTATCCACAGGAGTATGAAATTAATTGTACAGAAAGAAGAAAGGCCACTAATATTTTAGTTCACAGGTTTAAATGTTAATATTGTTTTCAATAACCCAATAGTTGACTATTGGGTTTTTGACTCAACAGTATTGATATTCCCAGGTCTGGTACGTCCACCACCATTTAGAGAAGCACAGCACTCCAGATAAGACACCTCTATACCTCCTTAAATGTTCCCTCTGCTGTGTGGTGATGCCAAGTATTGAGGAGATGAGAGCACACTTCAACTGTGACCACGCTGAAGCCAGGAAGGTGTTCTGTTCGCTCGACTCTTGCCAGTACAAGCCTTTGAGCCATAGGAAGTCTTTTAAGCTGCATGTGCGGGTAAGATATTTTAATTATATTTTTTTTGTGTATTCGCTGGCATTTTATTTTGTTCCATATTATTCCTGCGTTCTGGCTTTGTATGAGAAACACACTTCTAATCATAGTTATAGAGTACACATTACATAACATTTTTCACTGTCAACCTTTTGAATGATCCCATTTTTATAGGTACGTAATACGGGCTGGTATCCGCAAGTCCACGTCAAAGCGCGTATTTTGCGTACGGATGGGAAAATCGGTTATTCGATACACCCCAGCTCCTGAAAGAAGGCCAAAAATGCCTTGGTATCACAGACAATCTCACTTAGGGTACCTGGGTGACCGAAGTACTTTGCCCTGTATGTGGCGACCATCGGGCAGTTTGACAGCACATGAGCTGCTGTCTCGTCGTGCTCCATGCCGGCTCTGCACAGCGGACTGTCTGTGACTCCTATGACAAAGGGGTGTTTATTAAATGACCCATGGCCAGTTACAGCTGCTGTGACTTGACTGTACGCAGCTGTTGTTTCGTTAGTCGGATAACATGTTTCGTGAGGCGGCCATCGCTTGTACGGAGTGCCTCCTTAGCCTGCCTGCACTCACCGTGGTCCAACCATAGTTTGTGATGTTGGTCCCTGGTTCGTTTCCTTACTAAAGTGCGTAGGTACCCGAAGGGGAGTGGCGCTATGGGTTCAGGCCCCACTGGTGCCATGCTCGACCCCCTTCTAGCAAGTTCGTCGGCTGCGTCATTGCCCCGCGAACCGCTGTGTCCTTTGATCCATTGAATGGTTATATTATTGAGGCTGGACCTGGTTAAGGCGCTGGTGGCACTCGTATATCAGCCCAGAATCAACAGTGTGACTGTTCAGCGCTTGCAGAACAGCCATGCTGTCTGAGAGTATACGTATCGAATGTTCCTTAACTTCCCTGGCCGTGATGGCTGAAGCGGCAAGAGATATACCCATGCATTCGGCCTGGAACACTTGTGCCATTACCTGTTTTGGATCCGTCAGTGAAGATTCGTAGCTCTGCGGAGCGCAAACCCTCGCATCGGCGATCCTCGTGAAGTTGGATCCTGTATTTTTTATCGAAGATAAATTGTTTGGGTTTCCCATTTTCATTCATTAACATTAATCTGAATAGGAAACCTTAAACTTAAAAAATGGAGACAAATTTTTTCACAATGACTCCGCGAATCCGCGACTCCTAAATTAAAATTAAGATTATCTACATCCTCTTGTCTATTTCTGTCTTACAGACGATGCACACATCTCGTTCTTCACGTCCGGAGCGCGCAATGGACTGCGCAGTGTGCGGTCGCGAGTTCGGTAGCTCGCGGGCATGCGGCGCGCACATGGCGCAGGCGCATGGCCCCGGCAAGTTCAAGTGCAAGCTCTGCAGGGAGATACTGCACACTATGGACGAGAGGTGTGATTTTAATTAGGCTTAAAGGTGGTCCATTTACCCATTTTTCGATGATAAAACTACTGTTTTCGAATTTGAATCCATATAGATTTTCGACTTTTAAAGGCTGCTAGAATCTTGATTGAGCAGCTTGCCGAAATAATGGTTAAAACAGACCAGAGCAGCACAAATCAGATAATTTTATGATAATACACTTTATAATAAGTTTTATAAAGTGCAAAATTGTTCAAACATCAACCCAGAGATCATCCTTGGGCCATCGTCCCTGCTCTAGTTTGTACTTTATGCCACTGAAAATAAAGTCTATTATGCAATTTGTGCTAAAGCAGTAATATCTGTTACAGAAAACTCCACTACCTTATAAGTCATCCTGGACAGCATCCGTTCGAGTGTTCGGAGTGCGGCAAGTCGTTTCAGTACAAGTCGTCGCTGTACATGCACAAACAGGACCATCTTCCTAACAAACAGAATTATACTTGTACTTACTGTGGGAAGACTTTTTTGGTAAATATTAGTTGTTATAGATATATATTGTGTTTTTATTGTTTTCATGTCTTTTGAGTTCGTTGCGGATGGTGTTTGTTTACATTCATCTCAGAAAATAATTGTGTGAGAAAAATAAACTCCATGTCCACTGGCAAAAAGCTAGTATAAATCTCCCCTTTACATTACTGTTAAAATCAGCATTGGACTAGTTCAATTACTAAATTAATTCTTGTTTAATGCAAGAGCAATATTTTTCATTATTTTACTGGGAAACCCACGAGATACAAAAAATCTTCATTAGTAACTTTAATCATATGCATACAACTTGAATTTTATTAACACATACATAATGTTTAAATTAAAACTACATTTTCAACAACTTTACTAACACACGCGTCTTTTACACAGAAACGCGATTCCTTCCGGGAACACGTCCAAATCCACGAGGGTCCGCGTCACGCGTGTTCGTACTGTCCAATGCGCTTCGTGCAACGATCCAACATGCTCCGTCACGAGCGCCGTCACACCGGCGAGCGGCCCTACGCCTGCCCGCACTGCCCTCGGAGCTTCGCTGATAAAGGAGCCTGTAACTCACATACTAGGTAATAATTATTGGCTTAGTATCGACTTAGTAACATGCATTCAATCAATCTGCCTAGCCTTTTCCCAACTATATTAGTATCAGCTTCCAGTCTAACCGGATGCAGCTGAATACCAGTATTTTACATGGAGCTACTGCCTATCTGACCTCCACAACCCAGTAACTGGGTAATATGATACCCCTTGGTAAGACTGGTTGTCAGACTTTCTAAAAATTTCTAACGACCCGTAACGACTATCAAATATCCACGATTCCAGCTGGGGCCAACGGCTTAACATGCTTTCCGAGGCACGGAGGAGTCTCGGTATGTAAAGATGGTCACCCATCCACAGACCAACTTCGGCAAGCATAGCTTAACCTGATGGATCGACCCGTGCGGCAGTTATTACTTAGCCACGAATTAGTAACATAACATGCATAGTCACGAAATTATTAAAACAAAAGCTGCTGTTCCACAAAAAAATTAAAACATTACTTTTTGTTTCATTTTTGAAGAGATTCTTTTTTTGCAATTTCAGAGTTGGACCCATAGTAAAAGTTGTTAATTTTTATGATAATTTTCCTGAAAGATGAATTGAAAGTATCCATTTGTGACTTATTTTTCATGAGGAATTTTAATTTGCAGGACCCATTTGAAGGACACTTCGTATGCCTGTATGTACTGCGGCAAGACGTTTGTGCAGAAGTCCAAGCTCACGTATCACATCAGAAAACATACTGGAGAGAGTGAGTACTCAATATTTGCTACCGTGGAGAATAATAACAAAAGGTTTCATAGCTTTGTTATAGAACTTGAAAGAGTTTCCTTCTTATGGTGGATACTCATATTCGCAACGTAACATGAAATGTATCATACGTTGAAACGAACATGCCGTCCAAATATATGTAAGTCAATACAACATGAAATTTAACACACGAACTAGGCGAATTTGTTTCATGTAACTTATCACATAATAGGGATAATGCCTGGGTAAGAAAATAGAAATTCTAATTAGTCCGTCAGTCAGATAATAAAAAAATATTAGACACGTATTTTTTGCTTTATCATAATAATAACAAAATACTTAGATAAAACGCATTTTAAGTTGGGCAGTGGGGGTCGCTACGTCACAAGTAAGTATAAAATCTACATACTTGTGTCGTCATGGCACTTTTTAACTCAATGTATCGCCATAATCTTTAGATTACGTAAAAAAAATAAAAATACGTGTCCAATATTTTTTAATAATCTCCAAGACGGACTAAAAATTAAAAAATTGTCATTATCCCTATTATGTGTACCTATCCACCATTACTGTATATTATTTTACACTCATTTGCAATTTTACGAGGATTACGTATAAGTTTATTTTTATTTACTTTTCTTATTATGTAATCCAATATGGCGTAGGACGTGGGTAGTGAGATATCGATTTCAGAAAATTGATCTGTTCAAGCGGTGGTGGTATGCGAAGCAGCTTTTGAAGTAATTCGTATTATTTAATGGGTTTCATACCTAACTTAAAGTGTGTTAATTACTCCGTACCGTGTTTGTTTATGAAATAAGACATGTAAAGAAAACACTACAATACTGTACAATCGAAGAAGTTCATATCTATACACCGCAAGGACTATTTCTGCTTGCAGCGCTCGGCCGCCACAGAACCGGGGCGGTAACAGATGTGGTCATCACGTTCACGGGATTTTGTTTTCAAACTGCTTAGATATGAAGTTCTTCGATAGTACATCAAGGGTAGCGTGGTTCCAGGTGATTAGGTTATTTTGATGGTAAATACTGACTCCTTTTATACTTTCAGATCTGGAAACGTGCACAGTGTGTTCAAAATTGTTCACAAGTGCGTGTTCGCTGCGGGAACACATGAAGATACACGGACCCAAAAAGGAGCAAATTAAGTGCCCGCTGTGTGGTGAGTTTGCACATTCCTTTTTTAACATATAAAGCAAAATACAACATGGTATCTTACCAAAAGTTTCAAGAATAGATCTCTGCTCCATATATTTGTGAAAAAAACTTAAATTCATTCATTTACTGACAATGCACAGCCTAAACAGCTTGATTTAATCCCTAATAGGGTTAATTAGGGGATGAAGATTTTTATGGAAGTTCCTCATGCCTATTTGAAATCCCTTCAGGCAAAGCACACGGTTTAATATAAATAATTTCTAAACTTCAATAACACCCAAGTACCGCTTTATGGCACTATTCCTAATATTCAAGGACATACTGACCTAGCTATTGCCTTCCAGACCGCAAGTACCAGGACGAGCGCTACATGTTACGTCACCTACGTACGTCACACACGCACGCGAGTCACCCGTGCCCTATCTGCAACAAGACGCTGACCAGCGCCGCAGGGCTCCGCCACCACGTCATCACTCACAGTACCTTGAAGACCATCAGAGTAAGTTGACAGCATGAGATGTACCAAAATCGGAACGAATGCCGCCATTTTGTTTTTCAAAACAACTTTTGTGACAATTTCACAAATGTTTACCAACAACGCTCCATCGTCAATATCAGTCGGGCATCAAAAAATCCTTGTAGAACAGACTGAGTTACGTTTGAGTACAGCACGGGGGTTGGGTTATGAATCGTGCCGCCTCGCTAGAAAGAAAGTGAGGCTATTTGGGGGTTCTAGAGGGTCTCCTGAACCCTCCGCAACATTTATTTTTTGCCAGAGACGATAAAAAATTAAATAAAGTTTTTTTGGTAGATAAGTTTCAAGAAATTCTTCTTATTTACGGATGCAAGAGCGAGCCTAGCGAGCTCGGTACTTGGGGCACCTCGATTCGGACAGGAACACTGAACGCTTTTCACGAATTTTCACGAACCTTGACAATGTGTCTCCTGTGAACTGGTGGGTGGGGGGATGACTACCCTCTTCCTCTATCCTCCCTTCCACCTCCCTCTACATTTAATTTATCAATCTCTTTATGTGATTTATCCCATGTTAAAAAATAGTTTAAAAACAAACTATGTATCTCCAGGGGGGAGTGGGGACGTACATAAAATAAAATAAACTTTAACCCAGCGCGGTTTCCCTGCCAAACAAATATCAATATTGCGTCTCTTAAAATAAAGTCAAAAATAAATAACCTTAACCGCCGTCTATCCGCGTTGAAGTTCTCTCGGTCTAATGGAAGTTTATTTATTTTACACTTTATTTCAACTGAGGCTAGGTTGATATTGGTTTGCCAGTGAAAATTACGCTGCGCTGCGCTACGCTAGGTCTACCACTAGTCGTTCATACTGGGCGTAGCTCAATTTGTATAAAAACACGTAATATTATTGATTATTATTTTTCCTTGTTACAGTGCAAAATGTGTCCAAAAGCGTACTCTGTGAAAAGAACAATGATCAAACATTTCCGACGTCGACATGGCTTCAAAGGCACCGAACCGAACATCAAAGAGTTCTACACTAGATTGGATCCTAGAGAGTGTAACCTAGGTCTCGACGAACCGATCATGACCAGCATATTCGGTGCTCCTCCAAAAAAACCGGTGGACGAACTCCTAGTAGCAGATTACGTCACACTTACTAATCTAGAACCACCGAAAACGATAGAAGAAGAAAAGGGAGAGAGTCAGACCACAGATACAGGAGACACACAACATGAGAAGTCGCAGTCGGACGATGAACAGTCTAGGGAGAGTAACAAGGACAAACATAGTTACGTAACAGAAGGAAGGAAAATAGTTATAAAGATTGAAGCTGAAGAACCAGATGAACACAATGCTCCGGAGCTGGAACCCACTGACTTTGTTAGTGTTAAAATTGAACCAATGGATGAGCAAGATGGGGAGGAGTAGACTGGATTACATGGCACAGCTCCAAATTGTGAGCTACATAAAATGAATCTACACTTCGTTCGCAAATTAATTTCCAAACATGTAAACAAATCTGTATTTTTTTTTATAACTTTATTACACACATACTCTAGTCATTCTGAAATCAACTTAATTTTCTTTTTGAATCAAGTTGATATTTACATCAATTGCAAATAAGGATTTAAATAGACTCTGTTGCAAGATTTTGCACTAAATGCTGCCAGAAGACTACATTGATAGTTCTACTAAAAATGTTTTAATCAGATTAGTGTTAGTGTATCTGGTACATGGTAGGCGTCGCCGTGCTGGGGTCACTGTTCCGGCTCCAGCTCTAATCTACTGGTGATACTGTAGCTTGTAAATATTCATAGTGTTTTACTAGTAAATGTTCTTCTAGATTATTTATTAAATTACTACTGGTATTAGTATCAAGACAAAGTTTTCTAAACGTTTTATGAATGCTTTAATCGCTAGTTTAGAATTAAGTTACGAATAGGTAAATGTTGTCGGTCTTTAATAAAGTCATTTTTCTCGTTCAGAATGCATTTTATTTGAAGATGTCTTTAGCTTGTTTTATAATAATCATTTTCACATAAGCCCATTATTAGCCCATTGCAATAGAAAAGTTTGCATGAAAATGGATGAATTGAAAAAAAAAATGTTTTTGAGATGCCATTCATGCCACACAGTCACAAGGAGCCACCCATGCAAAAAAAAAAACCACGTTCGTTCCTCTTTGAGCGTAGACTAGAATACTAGAATGCTTCTCTGTCTAGGCTCCTTTTGAGCCTTGAGTAAATGTCTCAGGTAAATATTGTATATTTGACCCTCAATTTGACCCTCATTTGACCTGAGAGCGGAGAGAGAGGCAAAGGGGAAGTTCTGCTAAACATTCATGCAAAAGTTTATTCAAACAATAATAATGCTCTGGAACGCGCTCAAATCAGCTGTTAAACAGGAAACAAGGAAACGTCAGTTTGACATATCTATGTTTTAGACTTTGACCTGTAGATTATTGCAATTTTTCTATTAAATATGCTGTAAAAAATTACGTAATGGCTTAAATATTAAAATATATACTTAATTCCGTTACCCGGTGTGAATTCCTTCTAAATAAAACCATGTATAGCCCAGCGGTGACAGTAAGAAGGATCGATGTTTTGATTCGTATTATAGGCCATCGTAAAGCAATATTAGCGGCTAACCCAGTGAGAAGTTATTCTAGTGGAGATAAAGTGACTATAGGAGATGTCAGCAAGGATATCAAGAGCCCTAAAAAGGTTGAATATGTGCCTCGGAAGTACCGTAAGTGATTACCTTGAAACTTTTGTTTATAACCTCAAAAAACTAGCTTAAACCATGTTTCTGTAGTTATTTGGTGAATATAAGCATAAAAAATACAAACATTTATTATTTTCCGTAGTTCTTGCATAACGACAATAATTCCAACACACCAATAGTTACCTATAGGTTTTGTCTTTAAAAAGTTGGAGCGCATTTGTTAAAGGGGTTTATTTCTATGGTTATTTAAAGTTAAGTGACGTTCAAAACTGAAAAATGTATGGGTAAACAATCTCTAATCATTACTTAACTATAAGCAATGTTTATAAATAAACCCCTGTGTGTGTCAATGCTTCTTAGGTATTCAGTATTTTTTGGATTTACAGCAACATTTTTATAGCTTTGAGTACAATAAAATTTAAAATCTTGAAAAAGTTGGTCTTAAAAAAAATTCTTCAGAAGAATATATTTTTGTGGCAATGTGAAAAACTTTTCAATGTTTTAACACAAAGATCATAATATGATCTTCTTTCTATACTATCCCTCTAAATATTTATATAAATCTACTAAATTCCTTGCATCTCTTTCAATAAATGTATGTTTACAGTGACAATAGAAGATGCAGAAATTAAGACCTTATCACAGAGTACACTCAGGAACCTAAGATGGATGATGCAGAAAGATTTACTAGGCCAGGACATGTTCCTACTTGGCAGGCCTGGGCCAAGCAGGTATGTTATTTTAAATTTTGTTTAGTTCAGTTTATTTATCAATCACAGGTCAGCAGGTCATTCATACAATCTGATAAAATCACAATCACCATAAACAAATAAAAGTTTTAATCACAATTAAAATTATTCAATACACGTAAGCATTAAAAAACAAATAACAATAATAAATTGCCTAACTTAAAACCATTATTCCTGCACGCGTAGCATGACCACCGTAGAAACGGGTTTTGTCGACGGAAGAATAGACAAAATGACAGATTGTGATTGTTTATCTGTCATTTTGTCTATTCTTCCGTTGATAAAACCCGTTTCCCAACATACGGTGGTCATGCTATGTGTGCTGGTCATATAAAGCAGTTATCCAACATTTGAGTTTAGTTTTATTGTATTAACTAGCTTCCGCCAGCGGCTTCGCCCGCGTGGTATCTTTATAAATTATAGCCTATTTTACTCAGTGATAAGATAATATAGCATTTTACGTGAAATAATTTTTGAAATCCGTCCTGTAGTTTTTGAGTTTATTCATTACAAACAAAATACATATCTTTCCTCTTTATAATATTAGTGTAGAACTGTAAATTAACATATACAGCCCTGACTAAAACACACCCGTGTTCCTTCCGTTGCCTGTGTACCCGGGCCGCGATATCCCTTTCGGACAAAATCGCAACCCTGGCAGGCATATACAGCCCTAAGATATTGTTGTAACAAGGAATGAGCTTTACTAGAATTCATAATGTAGGTACATTTGTGCCAATATGAGAGAACAAGAAGAACACAACATACCTAAAATATAATGCACATTAAGTTACACAATCTCATTCATAAATGTTTTGATAATGATTTTCAACCTTTGTAACGTGATAGCATAAGTAAGGAATTTGGACTTTGCACTGATGAAAGTAAAATATAATGTTTGCCAAACATTTTATTACTGCAATGCTGATACGTGGCATGTTTTAGCTATGAGGAAGAACACAAATCTAAATAGAAATCTTCTAATTGAGTATTTGGTTACGTTGAAATGTGATTTAATATTATTCAAACTAGGCTGAGAATCAGCACTTTTCGAACGTCAAAATTACATAAGACAGTCCCCCAAAACGCCCACCCGTCACCACTTCCTAGTGCGTTAGCTGGGAAGAAGAAGTGGCGCAACAAACTCCCCAGCAGCACAGCTGTCTGTTCAGTTAGAAGAAAAAAAAAAAATTCTACGTATATAATAGTATTCAAAATAATTTACAACACATAATTTGAATTATTAACATATTTTTTTTTAATAATTTATATTATTCGCCATATTACTGCAACTATACTCCTTTCAACAGACTGGCAATAGGAAACCTACTAGTTATGTGTTTACTAGTTGAGTGAACTTACTTCTAACACAAGTAGAGAAAACTTCTAGCACTTTAGAATTAGTAATTTGAACTTAAATGTACTGCCTGCCCTTTGCAAAGGTTTTTGTAACTGTCCTGTACATAACATAACATCACACCTTGTTTCCCTGAAGGGTTAGACAGAGATGTACCCATAAGGTACACCCACATTTCGCCAGTTATGTTTAAGTCCCATGTAGTAGGGGCGAGCCTTTTTCCTTCAACCGGGCACAAACCCAGACTCCGGGCTGCTGCTGAGAAATTCGTAATGGAAAAACCCCATTATCATTTTGCACGACCCTTTTTTTTTTTTGAGTTTGGGAAATTATCAAATAACTTCTCCCGCTATGGCCGGAGCGGGAGGATGTGTCAGACTTTTACTGACTAAAACCCACCCGTGTTCCTTCCGTTGCCTGTGTGCCGGGCCCGCGATATGATATCCCTTTCGGACAAACCCGCAACCCCGGCAGGCCCGACCTGGGAATCGAACCCAGGACCTCATGCTCTGCAGTAACGCTTGTGACCACTAGACAGCCTGTACTGTGTACCCATATCTGGTTGTTTTTGTTAAACTCATTTCGACGATGAAGTGACATGAACCGCTACCTACAACCTCTAACATAATTTTACAGGAAACGAAAAAAACGTTTCATTTTTTTTAAACACAAGTTATGAATAAAACTATTATTGGTTATATATTATATAAGAAGCGTGTATCGGGGGATGTGTGAGACTTGCGAACGTTATTTAGGTGTTATTGTTATTAGTTCATTAGGTGATACTGCCAGCAAATGTAACGCACATTTTCTTAATAGTTATTGTCAGTTATCAGTAGTTCGTTAAAAAATAAGATAATCAGTTATCTGTTTTGGCCAGCTCACGTAAACGATTATTTAAAGTCTATCTACGTAAAAAAACTAGAATCGCCAAAATGTCAGTTAGGAGTTCATGTCACTTCATCGTCGATTTTCTACAAATCGACGATGAAGTCGAATTTTGTAGACTTCTTAAACTATAAACAGTTTAATGCAAATTTCAATGCTATCTAACTTTCTTTTAGGAGGAAAGTGGCTCTTCAGTACCTAGAGCTGACACAGAGGGAGTTGGAGTATGTGGCTCTTTCACGAGACACCACAGAGGCTGACCTTAAACAGAGGCGAGAGATCCAGAGCTCCACTGCCACGTATTTTGACCAGGTAACCTGCTTATCATGCTATAATAATCCCATATCTGAAAGTGGGAATGGTTCATTGTGCTGTTTCGTGAAGTTGGGCATCATCACACCAATACTCAATCATTTATTGCATTCCACAACGTGTACTTAGGTGATAACTTAAGATTTTATGAGATCATTATGGACCCTGTTGGGCACAATAGCAGGAGCAAAATGGTAGCAGAGAGGTAGCCTTAAAACTTAACTTTCATCATCATCATCATTCCTTTGTTGATAATTATGTCCACGCTCCATTACTATCCAACAGTGTTGCCAACTCCTAAAGTTCATATTATCGATTTCCCACGTCGAAATTATCGTTTTTTGGGCAAAATTATCGTGCAAAAGCAAAATCCAAAAAAAAAACCCTATTTTCAAATCAAATTGCTATGAAAAGACAATTAATGATTTTATACTAGGGTCAAAGGGGGAGTATATGCCAAGTTTCACCAGTAGTGGCGCTAGCAGCACAAACCGTAAAAATGTTTTGTCATAGTTTTTAGTTGATATTTTTGTGTTTCACTGTAAAATTCTATAAAAAACTAGAGAGGGAAAAACTGCATTCAATTTCGTTTGACAAATACGGTTTGTTAAGGAACTTTAAAAAGATTTTTCAGCAAATCTCAAAATTATTGTACGCTAGACGTTTATTATCGTACATCGTACCATTGTTCAAATTATCATACGCCCCCATAATTATCGTACGGGTTGGCAACACTGGTATCCAAGGAGAATGAAGCGGTGAGCCATAATGTTAATAGAAATGTTAACTTTTCCAGTCTCATCCATGTTCTACCCGTAATTGCAACAGTGTTGACTGTTCTGCCGTTTTCGTATTTCCATTTCTTGGCCCCCTCTCTGTCACTGCCTATCGGCGATTCACAGGTAACTACGATTATTAACCTTATTCTTGTGGTCGTAGTGTTCATATTCGTATATGCGAATGGCCGTTTTTTACGTTAATAATGTTTATATTCGCATGAAACACCTAACAAAGCATACGTACCCTTAGTAAATTGGGGCTAGGAAATAAAATTAATAGATACCTTTCTCCCACAGAGTGCAGTCCGCGCAGCCGTAGAAGGTCGAGTGCTCGTGCTAGAAGGAATAGAGAAGGCGGAACGTAATGTGTTGCCAGTGCTAAATAATTTGTTGGAAAACAGGGAGATGCACTTAGAAGATGGACGATTTTTGGTTCCGGCTTCTAGATACGATAAGTTATTGGAGGTACTTAATACTGATTTTACTTTTTTTCAATTATAAATCACTCCATGCCAGATGGAAAACCCCAATAATATTTTGCCCGACCTGGGAATCGAACCCAGGACCTCATGCTCAGCAGTAGTGCTTGCGACCACAATACCAATGAGGCAGCTTTCTAAAACTGGATGTACCGTATAAATGCCCTGATGCTGTTCGTGAAAAACCGTCAAAAAAAATTAAACCATTGGTAATTATTTCTAGGCAGTGTATAGAGTGCCACTAGCAGCAGTCTATCACTATCAAATAAAGTACCGCTAGCGGCATAATAGTGGCGCTGCCTCGGCCCGGCTAAAGTGCCGTAAGCATTGCATCGTCATTGTCACTCTATACACTTCCTAATTTCTAACTAAAATGGATATTATACAGTAATAAAATTACAGTAATTTAGTTATTGGTTTAGGTATTTTACAGATATTTTTCTAAATATTATTTTTAAACATGCTATAATCTCCGTCTTCCTCAGGAACATGGTGCCGAAGAAGTATCAAGATGGCGTTTAGTACGGGTCGACGAAAACTTCCGTGTGATAGCACTAGGTCTGCCTGTGCCCAGGTATAGCGGGCAACCTCTCGACCCGCCGCTGCGGTCCCGGTTCCAAGCCAGAGATGTCGCTACCGTCGGCTACTCGGTGAGTCTATGTATACGGGGTGTCAGGGACATAAACGCGAAGCTGACTACCATGGATTCAGTACATGATTCTGAACCCCACTGCGCTAAAAATTTTCGTCGGTTATTTAAAAAAAAAAAGCTGCTCCATACATTTTCACCGCGTAGGTATTGCACTTTTCTATGAAACAGCTGTTTTTTTTTTAAATAACCGACGAAAAATTTCAACGCAGTGGGGTTCAGAATCATGTACTGAATCCATGGTAGCCGGCTTCGCGTCGATTTCCCTACCACCCTGTATAGGGTGAATAGCACTATGTAGGTCTGCTTGGGCCCAGGTAAGCCTCGGTCACACACAGCGAATAATCTCTGCGAGTATTCGCTGCCTGCCTGTCACACACAGCGATTTCTACACGCGAATTTCGACAGAGCGGCGAGCTGAGCGGAATGGCTATTCCCAGCGAGTATGTACCCTGTCACACACAGCAAATGCTCGAGGCGAGTTGAATTCGCCGCGAGGAAAATTGAACATGCTCAATTCTAATCTCGGCGAATGAATTTAGTAACAGCCAACAGCCTGTCACATACAGCGAGTATTTCTTGCGTGTGACCGAGGTTTATAGCGGGCAATCTCTCGACACGCCGCTGCGGTGACCAGAGATGTCGCCACCGTCGGCTACTCGGTGAGTCTAAGCATAAGGCTGCCTGTCCACTGGAGCGGAGAGGAGAGGAGCGGAGTAGCGGTGTGCCAATATTAACCAATGGAATTGCATAAAACCTCCGCTCCGCTTCAGTGGACAGGGATTTGCGAACTAGTTTAAAAATTCATACAAAACCGGGAAACGGAGCGGGGAAACGGAGCGGGGAAGCGGAGAGGGGAAGTGGAGCAGAAAAACGGAGCGGAGAAGTGGAGCGGGGAACCGGAGCGGGGAATTATTACTCGTCGCGTGAACTCGGTCTAGCTCCGCACAGTCCGCAACTCCGCTCCGCTACCTCGCTGCGAACAGTCCGTAACTCCGCTCCGCTACCTCGCTCCGCATTAATGGACAGACACTGTCCGCAACTCCGCTCCACTCCGCTGCCATTCTCCTCTCCGCTGCCCTCGCTCGCTCCGCTTCAATGGACAGGCAGCCTAAAGGGTGAATAGCATTGGGTCTGCCAGTACCCGGCTATTAGGTATGAGGTGGCTAAGCCATACATACAAATATTGCCGAGTACTGCAAAGTATTTTCGGGCCAGAGGTACCTAAAATATTGCTGGAAAGTAGAATCTATTGCACTTGCAGATATACATTGTAGAAAAGTATTGCCCGTTTATAATCGCCTTTATCTACGAAACGTTTGTTGTACACATGGCTACATATCAAGCTATACCTATCCAGTATAAGCTGACCTTGTACTCGTATTGTACGGAATTCCTATACAATGCGAGATCAGCTTATACTGGAAATGTATACTGTGAAAATAAGTATTTGTATCATCAAGCACTTGAAGTGCTTGATGATACAAAGTACTCGAACAAAGATGAAAGAACGCATTTGTTAAAGCAGCAAATCGGTCACAATGAAATTAAATAAACGAATAGTTATATTTCACGATGAAGTAATAAGAATACCGCATGCCGTAATAAACATCGTAGTAAATCAGTAGTAGGTATTATAAACTTTCATTTGTAAGTTATTCGCAGCTGGCATTCGTTTTAGAGCCGAGCAGTGAAGCAGCCAAGTCTTAGGAATCGTATAGACAGCGCTTTTGCTAAATAAAATGATAGAAAAAAAGTTTTTGTTCAGAAAAAGAATGATTACCTTGTACTATGTTATTCCTAGAACCAACCATTCGAAGACATGTGACATCTACCAACCCGCACTGGGCCCGCGTGGTGGATTACGGCCCACTCCCTCTCACAGAGAGGAGGCCTATGGCCCAGCAGTGGGAATATTATAGGCTGATTATGCTATGTTATTCTGTATGTTAAAATAGTGTTAGAAACAATTAACAAATAAAGATTGCTGATTACTTTTTTATTGTTGTGTCAAATTTCAAGCTTTTATACGAGTTTTGTGATAATAAACTTTCCGTTCTACTAGCCGGAGTAGACTCTAGTTTCTTGGGCAGCTCAGGCATGAAGATATGTACTTGTCGCTTAGGATTCTTACTCACATCCGGTATCAGCTTTTTATTCAGCATTTCCGCGTATTGTTTCTCAACGGCGTTCTTCTCATTGATCACTTTGAGCCGCGTCTCCGAGACGTTCGTTCGAATGTCTCTGGACTTTGTTTTGTTGTGATTGTCTTTTATTTTGGCGTTCGTCTCGTGCCGTGGCGTGCTCTTGGCGTTCCGTGACTGTCGCGCGTAGTTCTCAATCGTGTTTGCAGACGTCGGCACATAAAAATCGTGCCGATCAATAGTCCCAATTTGTTGCGCTTTTGGACTGTCCCCCCCTTTCGGCGATGTTCGCCCTGCCTCCTTATGTATGTCGATTGCTGTTTTAGATTTCGACAAATTGTGGCTTCGACGTTGCAGCTCTGGCCAGCTGTGTCGCGGCTGCGACATTCGTTCAACGTTTTCGGGCGCCAATAAATCAATTTTTCCCGCCAGGTCCAGCCATTGTAGGACACGTTCAGAAAGTTCGGTGTTCTCCTTAGCGTCGGTTCTGGACGTTTTATTAGCTCTCAAGTTCCTCATGTTGATGTTGAGACTATCGTAATTGCTACGGTTGGTCTCGTTCAAGGTTTGCGGAGTTGCTTTTACAATCAGTTCGTCGTCAAAGTCTCCGTCGACGTCCCGCAGGTTGAGGTGCTCGATATCGCCGGAGGTGGCCGGCCGCTGGTTGATGCGCGACTTGTCGCTGGTGAGCACTTGGTTCAGCCTTCTCACGCAGTCCTGCAGGTCGTCGGAGTGTTGGCTGAGCCGGGAGCTCTTGTTGGTGTTGGTGGAGTAGCTCGCGGACGAGTTGGGTCTGCGGCGCTTGGAGTGTAGCCTGAGCAGGTAGGGGTCGTCGTGTGTGAGAATGGCGTGTCGAAAGCCGCCTACCCACACAGTCCTGACGTACATAGGCCGCTGCGAGGACTGCCACAGGACCATATTCTACGCCCTACCGCATGCAGTCACGCGAACTATTCTATTAGAGCGTGCGCGAGTCAGCTGAGTCGTCATAATTGATTCGTATCATCTATCGCGAGGCTTTCCACGGCTCTGCGAACAAATGGTGAAGTTTTATTTGATAGTTTCTATGAATGAATGCTTAGAGTTTAGAAGAAAATTAAATGTATACTTTTTATTTCGTAAGGTGGTTATTATGGAAACACTACGTAGTGTTGTCTTTTGAGGAACTATTTTGGGTCTTATAAGAAATTAGCTGCGCCCCGCGGTTTCACCCGAATAAGTCTCGATCCTGAGGGAATATCGGGATAAAAAGTAGGTCCTGATCTACCCATGTGCCACCAAATCCGTTCAGCCGTTTTAGCGTGAAAGCGTAACAAACTCATTTTCGCATTTTTTATATTAGTTGCGGGAAGGTTCGAAAGGGATACCTTAGCCCCTGGCAACATACAGGCAACTGAAGGAAAACGGGTGGGTTTTCGTCAGTAAGAGTCTGAAACACCCACCCGCTCCGGTCAGAGCGGGAGAAGTTATTTGATAATTTTCCACCCAAAAAAAAGGATTGCTCCCAATAACTGAATATATGTTCTGGAAAAAGACACTTGTCAGTACCAATGACAGAAAATGGGAAATCAAAAAACCCTGGACAGCGGAAATAAAAAATGAATCTTTAAACTTTGAAACAGTTTGTAGAAATTCATTATGCACTCTGCCTGTTGCTCGGAAATTGTTTTAGTTGTTAACAGGCTTTAGGACTAGGGTGCGCAGTTTTTGTTAGAACAGTGAGACATTTACAATAAAGCTTACAATCATCTATACTCCATTTATTATAACATTAAACAAATAACGGTTATCACCCTTACGTTATTTCGATATAAACGTATAATAAATTATTAAAATAAAATATTTTTTTTTTTACATGTCATATCACATATCTCGGGACCCTGGGGTCCCGGATCTTTGGAAGGCGTACGAGGGGCCGAAGCTAACTCGCAGAGGACCGTTAGACGTTTTTAATAAAAATGAGGCTCCAGCCGACGACTATCCCTGTTCGCACTATGCAAGGGCAGCCAAGGACAACCCCGGTTGATGTAGGACTATTGCAGGATATGGAAACAAAGATATTGGATTATGGGTTTTGGTGGCTAAGTGAACTGGTTATCTTGAACTATGGAAAGACTATGGCCCATGCTTGCCCAATGTTTTATATACAATACACAGATAAAGTTACATATTTTTTATTTATTTACAAACATAGAGGTATACAAAAAAATAAAAATAAATGTAACTTTGCAGTGCAGTTATTTCAACAATATTACACAATAACTGTGGTTATTTAGCCGTTATTAGTCTAATGCTAAAATAAATGGAGTATAGATGATATTCAATATAACATAAATTTCTGCGGCCTTCACAAGATCATCGGTCCACCT
Organism: Agrochola macilenta; assembly: GCA_916701695.1. Taxonomy (NCBI): domain Eukaryota; kingdom Metazoa; phylum Arthropoda; class Insecta; order Lepidoptera; family Noctuidae; genus Agrochola; species Agrochola macilenta. The sequence goes on from OU753562.1 coordinate 18,106,670, forward strand.
TGTGGCAGGCCTTCCAACGCTACGTCTTCCGGTACGCGGAATCCGAGGCCGCAGGAATCCGCTGGATGCGGGAAGCACAGAACGGGTCGAAGTGGCGGTGCTTGGGGGAGGCCTATGTCCAGCAGTGAACGTCGATCGGCTGAAATGATGATAATCATCAAGAAAGTTGGTTCGCGATGGACACACAATATTTAGATACTGTGCAATTAGCAGCATTTTTCTTAATTATTGATTGTGAAAATACCCTGGCAAACAAACACAATTTATGCAATAAATGGAGGATACATTGTTTGACTCAAAAACCTAAAAAGTGTTTAACTGACTTGCCCTGACTTTTTATTTTTCCTAATACAATAGAAATAAATGAAGAAAAAATGTTTATTGGTCATAGATACACAGACATCGTGAATGTCCTAAAACGAACACTATTTGGTGGCTCCTCTACTAGCCACCCCACCGTTAAAGCAATGATTAATTGTAAGCTAAATGCGACGTAACGTGGGGAAGTCACTGTCGGAATCTAATCGGAACTAATTAATTACTACTTTTGGCTTTTTTATGAATTCACTTTCCATGTAACCCAAAATATTTTGTTGACAGACAGAGAAACTTGTGAAAAAAAGTAAACACCTTAAAAGGGCGCTCAATGGTCTACTAGCGCCACTCCTTTAAAAAAAAAGAATATCTCGTGACTGAGAAGGAATTATGAATAACGGTTAGTAAGGACTCTCGGTAAGTGTGTCTAGAATTTTGTAATACCTTTGATAAACTTTCATAATGAGGCACGAAGCAACAACATACGATCTAGTTTAATGTGGCCGCTTTTCTTTAGATCGAATTTTGTTGCTTCGTGTCTCAATATGAATCTTTATAAATTTCCAAATTTCATGATTCTAGGTATTGACCTAGAATCATGAAATTTGGCAGAAAGCGAGGTCTCACAGCACACGTAAAGGAAAAAGTCCGAAAATCGTTAATTTATAGTATTATCACAGAAACAAAAATCGTCTTTAAGTCAAACTGGCAATTACTCTTCAGATAAAAGCTATCTGAGTATTGAAAAATCAGCCCTAAGATAAAAGAATATAATATACAATGCCGCCCATGTGACCGCCCGTATTTTTCTGAATATTCATGATTTTTTTTCGAAAATTAACTTTAAAAGAGGGCATCGACTTCCACTCTTAACGGATACAAATTCTCTTTTCAATATATTATTATTTCTTTTAGTATATGCATTTGTATATAATCAAAAATTAAATAAAGTAAATTATACGCATTTAAGATATTGAAAGAGCGGAGTTAGGCACAGGCTTATTTGCTTATAAGGAGGTTCCAATCAACGTGACTGAGAAGGAATGATGAATAACTGCTAGTAAGGACCCTCAGTAAGTGTGTCTAGAATTTTCTAATATATATATATTTTTTTTATTAAAGGTTAGGTTAGGTTAGGTTAGGTTAGGTAGGTTTTGAAAAAAAAACACAAACATTTAATTAAAAAACACAACAAACACTTGTGTTTTTCAATTAAATAGTTTTCTTTTAAATATATTTTTTCTAAAAAAAAAAACAGAATTCTTCGCCTCCGTTTTATTTCAGTCGACATTTTTTTTAAATTATTTTTTATTAAATTAATCCTTTATAATTACCTATAAGCTTTTAGAAAAAATAAACAATCCAAATAGAGCCAATAACATCGCAGATATGGCAAACACTACTGAAAAAAAAAGGATAAAATGAAAAATATTAAAGATAGATAGATATGGAAAATTATCGAAAATTTACTTACTTTAAAAGGGGGGTCCCTTTTAAAGTAAGTAAATTTTCGATAATTTTCCCTTTTAGCAGAGCAGGCCCACTGCTTTGTTTTTACTCCAGATTTATACCTAACAATAATACCGCCAAAATATACAAATGTGAAAGCAAATATTTGAAGACTTGCTGGAAAATACTACATTCGTTTACTTATCTATATAAAATCCCTATCTAAATACGTATAAATTATTATTTTTACTTACAATCAATACTCCTTATCAAGTCAATGCATCGGCTACGAATCCGTAGCATTCTCGTAGCAGATAGCTACGAAGCGTAGCGTTGATCTACGAGCGTAGCATTCACATGATCACTTGTCAAAAGATTAAGCCAAGTTCAGTTGCACTGTTATATTTTTTATTTAGAAAAATATTTTGTTATTTCGTAAGTATTGTTGCAATCGCAAGCGTCGTTACTTATTTCCCTGTAAGCAGTGACTGGTCGTCGCTCCCCACTCGCGATCGGTTTTGTCGTCAACTAAAGCCGGTTACACACGCGATGACACGATTCGGGTTTAAGGTTGAATATATTAGGTACATGTGTCAAGTTGAACCCATGAATCATTTGCGCGAATGCTTGGTTGAACGTTATTCCGTGTTGGCGTGGTAATTGCATAATTTTTTGTTTTAATAAAGTTACACATAACAAGTTCACGGGATTCATTCTTTCGAATTAGAAGAATTTTGCCGTTGTTAAACTATCAGCGGTTTCTTTAGAGTAAATAAGTGAGCGAAACTTGAATTCCCCAAGATTTGTTTTTATACTTATTTTTAGAAACTTCGCTCGTTTTTATTAAAGAAAAATGTAAAATGTGAAAAAAAAAACTATGCACACCCTAGAGTGTGTGCTAAGTTTTTAAGATTAACACATCACAGTTTGAATCATTTAGCCCGTTAAGCCCGCAAAATCTAAAATTAAAACACTATTAAATTAACACAACATAACACTATCTAATAATCAATTTAATGAGGTCTTGTGCATGTGGTATTTGTATCTGTATCTGTAAACGCACCTATATAAAGATTCTATAATAAACAGTCCGGCCGTCGAGAGAATGCGTTCGTGACACCTGTCAGTTTCATACTAATGACCATGTGTTTTGCGAATTTGATCCTTATTACTACTAGAAATTGTCCATCTGACAGGTGTCAGGAACGCATTCTCGCGATGGCCGGACGAAGGTGCGTTTACAGATTTCAGCAAACTCTCGGACATCAAACAGGCACTTTTTGGTTTGTCAAGGAGTCCGTCAGTCAGAAAGATGAAGCTAGTTGCCCTTTCTAAAGGTTCCTATGGAGAAGGTTAAAAAAATAGTTTGTTTCAACGTAACCTACCTTAAGTTAAACAACATCTTCCGTCTGCACGAGGTTTTATAATTTCTTTCATGAATAGAACCTAGTTTTCGACGTTTTTGTAGTTTTCAGTCCCAGAGATTCTACCTGTATAAATCTATATTTAGCGTACATCAGGCCTCGTGCCTCAGCGACCTCAGTAATTATTCTTCGTATCGTGCGACAGTTAGTAATTTATTCCGAAATATTGTAGTATTGTAAATTTTGCATAAGGTTTGCATAATTTTGGGGAGACATGATCCAAACTGTTCGGAGCACGGAACATTAAGTTTTATGGTAGTAAATAAGTAGTTTGGTGAACTTAGCCATAGGTAAAGTTTGTGTTAATAGCGGGGTACTGATACCATCTTTTGAGGGGATTCTACAGAGCTATAAAAGGTTTTAATGTGCTGTAGAAAGCTGTTTTACGTTAGTTTTGTGTGGATAGGTGGTTTGTAGTTGTAAATAAGAAATATTTGATCAACTTTTGGCTCTTTCTACGTACAAAAACATCTTTCGTGTGCTTTAAATTGACGCGGCCATAGCTCAATGGGTAGGTCGTCACCTCTCGTCGGTGTGGAGAGCGAAATTTCTGTTTTTTATATCTCGGCGGTCGCTGAAAACCAGCGAACTGTCTCGCATAGGGTCGCAGCATCATGCTGAGCGATGGCCGTTTTGCGTGGATGTGACGCATATTTTCCCTCAACTTGTTTTTTTTTTATGTTGTTTCTTTGCGTCAAGTTTACCGCAAATAAACGTATTATCTTTCTTTTCTTTTTTCTTTAAATTTCGTGTAAATGCAAATACTTTTCGGCGTAATGTTCGAATACCAAACTGTACATGCATTGAAGTAAGTGAAATATGTTAAAAATAATACAATTAATTCACCCGTTACTTCATTGCGTGTTAGCAATTCCAGGCCATTTGCCCAGGTTTTCATCGCTGTAAGGCTAAACGTATTTTTGTTACAACAAATAATTTTAATTAAAAAAAAATCTCTCGAGCTAATACAGCTTTCTTTTAAACATAATCTTGCACTTTAACGAAGCAACACCCTTTATACTGAGGCACTCGACTCACGAACGCTTACCTAACTCGGTGCTATGCAAATATCCATCAGATACCTAGCTCAGACGTAAGTTTATGTGTGCCTTGTGTTCCTGCGATCACGTATCTACTGACATAATTTATTACGAAAGCACTTCGGCCTGTCAACTGGATATAGGTTAGTGCTTTCAAGAACCGTTGGAACTGGTACCAACATTTGGTAGGCACGAAGACTCACATATAGAAACTCGTTGGGTTTACGACGGCAATCGAGGTACACTTTTTTCTTCACTTTTCTTTCGTTTTATGGGTCACACAGAGTCACACTTTAGTAACATAGTGGAGTTACAATAATTTATTAATTTGTCATTATCACTTGCTTAAAAAAATGTGAAGGAAAATATCGTGAGGAAACCGGCTGCTTGAGAAAAATTTCTCAACGGCATGTGAAGTCAAGTCAAAGGCCCATGGTGGCTTTAAAACTCTGACACCAGGTTAGTCACTAACCACACGAAAAGAAGAATAAGTGAGGAAACTTGCCCTAGATTCAGAAAATAATTCTTCTTGGCCGGGAACATGTCTTCAACTCGGACAAAAAAATAGCCAAAATTGCAAAAAAAATATCCGTCGGTATGTAGAAATGGTCTTTCCATTGTATTGTCATAATTTCCTAGAGCCTAACAGGCTTTTCACATATATTTTTTCTGTCTCCTTTAATTTGATGACTCCAAGACTAATTTCAAGACATCCTCAAGTTTTTGATGTGTAACACATCTTTCCCTACAATCTGTGGGAGTGATTTCGTGAAAAGGGACGGAAGTGTGTAACAGGAAGCCGGGGATACGCGTGCGGTGCTAGACTTGGCCGTCAGATGGTACCAACCCATTTACCGAGTGGCGACTACTGTAAGGTTCGCTCGTTTAAGCACCTACGCGGCCTGAAAAAAGCTTGACTTCTAGATTTCCCAGCAAATTGTGTCGGAATTCCTTGGAATCGTATTCTTAAGTCTGAAGCCAGCGATTTATTACGCGTGTTCATGCCTTGTTTTATATGGTGACATTTAAAATGTGTTACGGGTATTGTCTGAAAACTATTCTTATGTCGCGACTACAATATTTGTATATACAGGGTTTCAAGGACATCGACGCGAAGCCTGTTACTATGGATTCAGTACATGATTCTGAACGCCCTTGCTTTGAAATTATTGGTCGGTTATTGAAAAAAAAAAATGCTGTTTCATAGAAAAGTGCAATACCTACGCGTTCAAAATGTATGGCACAGATGTTTTTTTTTTTTAATAACCGACGAAAAATACAACGCAGGGAGGACCAGAATGAGAGTTTGTCCGAAAGGGATATCGCGGCCCCGGCACACAGGCAAAGGATGGAACACGGAAAAAAAAAGGGGGGTTCAGAATCCCTTTGGGGAATACAGTCGTGATATTATGTACGTGTGTGTGTACGATAGTATTTTAAAGACTAGATGAGGTTGGTGTAATAATATCATCTGTTCATACCTCTTCGGATTCATTTGCATATTGTATAATTATCACTTGCTTCAAAAACGGTGAAGGAAAACATCGTGCGGAAACCGGCTGCTTGAGAAATATTTCTCAACGGCATGTGAAGCCAAGTCAGAGGCCCATGGGCGGCTTTAAAACTCTGACACCAGGTTAGTCACTAACCACATGAAAAGAAGTTAGCTCCTAAATAATCATGCGTGTTTGGAACTGCGATGGTTACCCCTCTACCATACCGACCATAGCGTACAAACAGGGTGGAATGGCTCCATAATTAATACCAACTAACGTTTTACTTACTAATGAGCCGTCAGAACGTTAAGCTCAGTGTGTATTAATTGTGGTTGAATTGTTTCCGTGCAGTCCGCGGTAATATCATGCCATGTTCCATGTGGTAATGACGGGCTGAACAGTTTGCCTGCGGTTGCACGGAAATAATCAATGGCAAACATGGTATTTTGGCGAATAGGATTTTGATATGAAATGGTTTGAAGGTTTTAATGATGTGATAATTAAACAGAAAGAAAGAAAGAAAATACGTTTATTTGCGGTACACATGACGAAAGGAAAGAACAAAACACGAAAATAAACAATTTGGGGGAAAATATGCGTCATATCCACGCAAAACGGCCATCGCTCAGCATAATGCTGCGACCCTGTGTGAGACAGAGCCCCCGCACTGGTTTTCAGTGACAGCCGGTGTTGACGAGATGACGTCAACCGGTGCAGCATATGGTGAAATAACAAAACAAGAAAAAAAAAAAAGAATAAATACAATACTTAGTCCTAAATGTTTATATAAAATATCGTTGTTGTCGTTGTTGTTATATCTTTGTTTCGCTGATTTTTTCATCTGAAATAGTGGTGGTAGTTTACAGGCAGTGTGGTTATTGGTGTGAAGATATTCAGGATAGGTAGGTCTATCTTTCCTATTGAAAGTAGATTTATAATTATTGTTAATAATGCCTTCTTCTAACCGATTTCGGCAGCGTCTGCATTCGATGACCTTTCAAGGAAGTTGATAGCTCAGATAGAAGATTACGCGGTAATGGACTTGGTTAGTTTTAGGAATTTCGATTGCGAAAAAAGACTTCAAAAATGCCTAAGGTGTTATTGTGTACTGTTCTACTTAACGACAAAGGTACAATTTAATCAATTAATTCTTGTACGTGTAGGTATATTGATCCGCATAATAGCTTCACTTTCGACATAAAATGAACAATTCGCCGATAATATCATAAAAACGGAATACCTATTTTTAGAGTTCCCCTTGCCATAAAAAACTGCGAGAAAATTATTGATCAAAATAAATTATGGGAAGTATTACTGTTCGCACTAAATCGTTCTTACGATTCTTTATATTATATTTATTCGTTCGCGTGCTTAAATTTTTCCGTAAACTAGGTCCCTGGTAGTCAAATATTGTTTCTTTCAACACCCACATAACGTTATTTTTGGTCCGTAAAAGTTTGTATCGTCTATAAAATGTCGGTGGAGTGTAGACAGTGCCTCGTAGATGGAGTGTGAAAAATTACTGTGTTTTGGAGAATACTGGCTGGAAAAGAGAATAAAGTTGCGTAGAGTAAACAGAAAAAGATATAAACTTAGATTCTGCGATTGAATTTGAACCTTCCTGAAAATAAATCTGTTTGAACCACTATAAATGATGAACACCATGCTTAGCAGATTGGTAGTGATTGCGTTATAATAATGCGTTTAATTCCCAAATTCTAATTTAGGAAACAAACATTAAAACTACATTACGATTTACAATTAATTTAAAGCGAAAACAAAACAATTTTCACTAAAACCGCACCACATTACAAAGTTAAGCGATCCATCAAAAGTCTAGCTTAATCAAAACATCGCATAGTTTCGTGACGCGGTCTTTTCATTATCATAATTGCCAGACAGAAATTAATTTGCCGCGACGTTCAACCCTAACTGAATCATTAAACGTTTTGCAAAAGTAAATTCTCATAATTTACGTTTGCTTAGTTTTGTTGCTTTTTTGTATTTTTATGTCTTTGTTTACTTTTCGGATAGTCAATGGGTTCCGTAAAAAATGCCAAGTTTGGTGCTAAAATGTAGCAGGTGGAATTTTCTTTTGTTTGTATTAGGTATGGAAATAAAGTGATATAAAAATAATAATAATATGTTGTGGTTCAGAACTTGGGCGATCCTCTACAATGCACCAAATTTGTATTGTTTTTCTCGACGTATTTTTGTTACTTTGATATGTATGGACGACTGGCGCACGTTCATGGTAAAAAATAGACTTCGGTAGCGCTTTAATTTCGTAGCAGAGTTTTCGAAATTCAACTGATTATTTCCTACGAATGAATGAATGTTTGAATGTCGCGGTATCATGCTGAGATAGGAGCCTTTTGGCCTCGTACAGGACTTCCTTCTTAAAATTTTTATGTTACTTTGTTTTTTATTTATGTTTAAGAGCGTTTATTCTGAAGGTGGGCAACGTCGCAAATAGATGTCAAATATTTCACTGTTTTGATTAATTTAGCAATAATACTGTGTGGAAATAAAAAATGTGGCTAACTAGCGAACTAGAATATTGATTATGAAATGCAATAATTAATACCGTAACACCGAATGTTTATTTTTAGATGTAAAAAATCTATTTGGAAAGTTTCCAAATGCGTTTTTTATACCTAAAATGGGTACAACATCAAATTCAATGTTATAATTGCAATTAATTTTTAATATTCTAGTTGGCTAGTTAGCCACATTTCTTATTTCTATTCAGTAATATTGCTTTAAGAATTAAAACAGGTCAATATTTGACAGTTATTTGCGACGTTGCCAACTTTTAGGATAAACCCTCTTAATGTGTTTTTAGTTTCCTGATTTCCTGTGCGAGTCACAATAAATACTTTTTCTTACTTTCTTCTTTCTTTCTACGAAATCGTGTGGTTAACCGTACATAATAAATAATGAATCCACTCAGCCTATCGCAGTCCACTGATGGACATAGGCCTCTTCCAGGCTGCTCCACAACACAATGTCCTCCTCTTTCCGCATCCAGTCTGTCCCAGCTACATTTTTGAGGTCGTCGGTCCATCTCGCTGGGGGGCGTCACACACTACGCTTGTCGATACGCACTCCAAGACTCGTCTGCTCAACCGGCCATCGGTCCTTCGACAAACATGGCCAGCCCACTGCCACTACAGCTTGCTTACTCTGCAAGCTAATACATTTTACTTGGTTGTGTAACCGTGAATATAATAATAATCTTTATTCACATAAAACAGTGACAAATTCTTAGGAGTTTTCTGAATTCTGAGCTAGGTTCACAGACCTGTGTTACAGAACTCAGTGACCTCTCTCATACATTGTGACATACATTTTTATGTAAATAAATGCAGTAGTGTGGGTATAGGCAATTTAGAAAGGAGAGTGTAGGGGTGAGGAAGTGTAACTTGGTGTCTGGGTGGGTGTGTATGTGTGAGTGTGTGTGTGTGTGTGTGCGTGCGTGTGGGGTGTGTAAGTGTGGGTGTGTATGGGAGTGTTTGTTACTGAGTCGTGTGCGTGAGAATTGTGTGTGTTTAGATTATGTAAGAATATGATACTCGTATTAACTATGATGATTATAATTTTATTTAAAAACTCTTTTGTCCCTAGGAACACTTGAACGTGTTAAGGGAGGAGGCTCCCCGGGTGGATGGCGCCAAGTTGGAACAGCTCCTGTCGGCTGCGTACGCGTTGATCAGCCCCGAGCTGCAGCAGGTCAACTTGCCTGACTTCCCTGTGGACAGCCTGCACGCGGCTGCGCTTATACTGGTAAGTCCTATGTAGACACTTCTTCAAGTTGGAACAGCTCTTGACAGATATGTACGCGTTGATCAACCCCGAGGTGCAGCAAGTTAACTTGCCTGCAAAGAGATTTAATATACTATAAAGAGGCTATCAGAAGAAATGTCATAGAAAAACTGTGATCCTTTGTCTCAGTGACGCCATCTTGCGTAAAATAGCAAAATTACATAATACCCAAGTTTGACACGATACACTTTTACCGACACCAACCTTTGACTACCAACCGTCAGATAGTTTAACATTCATAACAAAAATTGTATTCGGTATATTATAAAATACTGTAGTGATAAAACGACTGGACTTAACCGTAGGTTTGCAATACCGCATGTACAATTTTCTTCGAAAATAATTTTCTTTTGCATACAATGCAACCATGCATATATTATTTTATTCTTATGTATTTTTATTGTATTCTTAACAATTTCATTCTTCAAAAGTTAAACGTCAAAGGAAATACATAAAAGTAATCGCGTGTTACCATTTTTGCAATCCACTGACAGTAATAATAAAACTTGAAAAGTTTGTTAATTAAGTAATGTCACAGTGAATATCATTGTATTATTGTAAACTGTAGGTAAGGTCACAGATGAAAACAGATGGTTCACCCCACAAAATCATTTAAATAAAAAGCGACTCTTGGTTCAACACAATAAAGTGCAATTCAGGTCGCACAGCGCTAATTACCTACAGTTCTATTCACATAGAATTTGCCACTTTATCGATCGCGTAACTATTATGTTTTCTGACTACATTACACTCACGGAATTGGCCCGACAAGAGGGGCCCACCGCGTACTTTAACTTCATAGCACCTAAAATGCGGAATTAATCATCTGTATTCATCTGTGGTAAGATTTGAAAAGTTTTTCTATTTAAAATACAAACGTACGACCTTGGCGGAGGTATTAATTGCCACAGGACACGATATTTACTAATCTGATACGTTAATGAGTAAAGTTTGTAGTCAAAGAGAAATTAGAAATGTAAACTGCTACTGTGAACTTTTGTTTGTATATCTACGGAATTTGTTGGCGTACGAACGTACAAACTACACATGGCTATTTCTAGTGTCTTTGAAATGGTGAACACATATATAAGAGCGTTCATCCAAAAAGTTGGCAACGTCGCAAATAGCTGTCAAATATTTACCTGTTTTGATTAATTTGGCAATATTACTGTATGTAAATAAGGAATAAGGCTAACTAGTGAACTAGAATATTAATAATAAATTGCAATCATAACACTGAATTTGATGTTGTAACCGTTTTAGGTGTAAAAAAGGCATTTGGAAAGCTTCCAAATACTTTTTTTACATGTAAAACTAAATATAAGGTATTAATATTAATTATTGCTTTTCATAATCAATATTTTAGTTCATTAGTCACCCATATTTTTTATTTCCATACAGTAATATTGGCAAATTAATCAAAACAGCGAAATATTTGACAGTTATTTGCCACGTTGCACACTATCTGTATAAACGCTCTTAAACCGTTTACACTAGCAAAACCTATAAACCTGATAAAAAAAATCTTGATTCAAATTTTTTATACACTAACATTAAAATAATAATAAATTTACGATGGTTTGTAACCATTAATGATTAAAAAAAAAAATATGACAATAGGAATTTCTTCAAAAGACACAGTATCGAACTAAAAACAAGATTTTTCGCATAGTTCACAAATTCAATTCAGAATAGCCCTTTTTTCACCCCACAAAAAGGCAAAACATTTGGAACGACACAAGTGACACCAAAAACTTACAACTATTAACATTTACTCCCCATCTTGACCTTGGCGGCAAGTTACTCTGATGATGGAATCGCGTGCATAACATGGGGTCGCTCAAGGTCAAATGTATCTCCCTTGTCACATAAAACGGGGGGGGGCTATTCCTTCTATGGTGTATGTTTCACAAATCTCAGAAGTATGTTACTTCTGAGATTTGTCTTTGGTATAATCCTGTAAATATTAATAAATGAAATGAGAAGCTTCATTATTGTAAATTTTTCGTAAAGTCAGAGTCAAATTATTTATTTCAAATAGGCACATACTCGTAAAAGGCACTTTTGAACGTCAACATTTTTATGAACGTCGTATATTTATTTAACGATGGAACTGGTGAATATCTTACTTCTTTTAATGTTTTTTAATCCTCATGTATTCAAAGAGTTGACAGAACTAGTGACTATGTCATGAACGAGCTAATGTACGAGTATACACTGAATTACAGTGAAATTCTTATAATGGAAGCTATTGGAAACAAACCTGAACAAATGATCATTTTTAGAAAATAATGATAAAATGTTTTTTTCTTCATTCAGGAACGGAACCCAAACATCCCAATACATAAACTAATCTACCTCCTCTATCCTTACCATTCCTTCCTCACCAGAGAACACGTGAAGAACGTAGAAGCAGTTCTTCACAACCTGAGCATAAATACTGGGAAAAACTGGAATATATCGCTGCAAAACGTCGTGATACAAGGAAATCAGGCCTCAGTGACTATGGAAATCGATGGCGCTAAGTCTCAATTTAGCGTGCCTTGCGGTGTTAGGAAGCAGGGGGTTGAAGATAGTCGTGTGGTCAAGACCGACTACCAGAGTGAACTGCTCAACGAATTGTTGCTGAGTCATAGTGTTGGAGACTTTTGTATTATTGGTTAGTAGATTTTCAGTTATTTTAGTGAATCAATCGACATTTTGGCTATCGAACCCACACTCCGGTGATTTTCATGTAATTACCTAAATTTTCTGTCGCTTACGATACACGTAAAGCAGTGGTGGCCCAGAGGTAACGGCCGTGATTTACGAGTTGTAGGTCGTAGATCAGAACCCTGACAGGCGTTTTACTTTCTGGAAATTATGTCATGTCCACTGCTATCAAATTGTGAAGGAAAACATCGTGAGAAAACCGGCATGTCCTAGAACCAAAAATTCGAAGACATGTGACATCTACCAACCCTCACTGGGCCCGCGTGGTGGATTACGGCCCACTCCCTGTCACAGAGAGGAGGCCTGAGTCCCAGCAATGGGAACATTATAGGCACGCAGGTAACGCGGGCAATAGCTATGTAGTGCAAAATAAAAATATGATGAGTGTCAAATGCATACGTTCAAACATTCTCAAATTCTGATCACAGGTCCAAAAGGTTGTGGGAAAAGCCTCCTAGTCTCGCAACTATCATCCTTACTAGGCTATACAATAGAGCCTATAGTCCTGTACCAGGACATGACAGCTAGAGATCTGGTGCAGCAGCGAACTACCCTGGACAATGGGGATACTGTGTGGAGAAACTCTGCATTGGTCGAAGCAGCGTTGAAGGGGCATATGGCTGTTCTAGATGGGCTGCACAGGATACATGCTAGTACGCTCGCTGTTTTGCATAGGTGAGTTCAAATTGGTTTTAAAAGACCGAAGCACTTATTTTATTTTGTTTTCGGAAATATTTAATTAATGAAACATAATTTGACTGTGAATGGCGGTCTAGTTAATTGATAAAATCTTCTATTTTAAGGCAACATAATCTCATTTATCCGACTATTTTGCCCAAGTAACACTACTTATACTTACCCTCAACTTCTGAAGATATTTTCAATTTATCATGTCATCTGTATAATATGTATTCATTTTACTGTTCAGAGACTGATGAAGCTTTTTGGAAGTGCTTTTAAAAATCATAAATATAAACAGTTCACAACATTCATGTAAAGGAAATAAAGAAAATAATTTATTTGCGGCAAACACGACGCAAAGAAAAAACACAAACACAAAAAATAACAAGTTGGGAGGAAATATGCGTCACATCTACGCAAATCGGCCATCGCTCAGCATAATGCTGTGACTATGCGAGACAGAGCCCCAGCGCTGGTCGTCAGTCGAAATTACGTAAGACATTTATCTATTCCCCATAGCTCATTCCTCTCCATTTTGTGCAGGTTAGTCCATGACAGAGAGTTGCAGCTACACGACGGGACGCGACTGTTGCGCCACGACCGTTACGACGAGCTGCTGAAATTAGGAATCACTGAGGAACAGCTCCAGAAAAATGGGGTCAAGAAGATACATCCAGCTTTCAGGTAATAGTATAACATGATACAAATTTATTCAAACTATTGCATTTTACAAGTGCACCTTCAAGATAAGGTGATAAATTATATTTATTTTTGTAAATAAAAAAAAACTAAAACTAGATGAGTTCTGTGTTTCATATCCGACTGCATGGAGAAAAAGGACCGAAAAAAATTCACGAGGTCACAATGACTTTTAAAGTCATTCAGTCAGGCCATCGGAGGACTATGCAGATTAATGTCTGAAATGGTCTTTAGAGAAATGAACCACACAGATTTTAGTGGACCTATCCAGTCAGTTAGTAATCGTGTAGCTTAACTTCGAACTTAAGCAGCTCAATGACTCGATGCCTGATGACTTTTATGCCCATTGACATAAGGTTTTAATTACAATGATTTACGCTCGCTTTCAGGATCGTAGCTTTAGCAGAGCCACCAGTCCTCGGTCGCGGACAACAGTGGCTGTCTCCTGAGATATTGAGCCTCTTCATCTTCCATGAGATGAGGAACTTGAGCAAATCTGAGGAGATATTCATTATTAATAGCTTGGTGAGTGACCTTTGTACAGAGGCTGTGTTTTTACATTAAAAATCATTTAGATTTTTCAGTTTTTAGTTGCGGTACATACAAACAACAGTAACAGGAAGTTATATAATATAATCATCATACAAATACTGGATTAAATTAGTATTATTTAAGCTTACACAAAAACTACTCAAGTAAAATTAATAAAATTTATATGGGTGGTCCCATATAAATTTAAGACGGCACGAGTTTCTAAGAACGAATAAAAAACCAAAAAAATACTCGCCTACTGCTTAAAAACTCCTCCTTTTATAATTCTGTAAAAAAAACCGTTATTGCATTCTAAGTAATAATATTGTGAAGTTATAAGTTAGTCATTGTTCCGTTGGAAAAAAGAGATGCCGCTATTTTGTGCTATACAGCTCCATCTCTCTCTTGCACTCGAGTAATATTGCCTGTAATACGACCAAAATACTCGTATTATGGCTAATAGGTATCGGTTATCAAACCCAAAGAATATGACATCAAATAATAAACATAATTTTTCGGTTCCAGTACGGCGAAATATCTCAACCACTCCACTCCATCATAAATCTAGCAGACGAGCTTCGAAAATCAGAAGATAGTACTCTAAAGAACCTGTCATCCTCTCTATCCACTCGCCAACTCCTCAGGATCGCCAGCAGAATGTCCAAGTACCCCACAGACTCCGCCTATGACACCGTCCAACAAACGTTTTTGGCCAAATTCCTGCCTAACTTAGCCAGACGCGCGCTAGATGGCGCTTCTCAAAAGTTAGGCGTTGACCCGCCAAGACGCTTCGGTATCTTCGGAAACAAACCGTCAGAAACCACAGTCAAATGCTCTGTAAATAACAAAATCCTAACTATTGGTAACACAAGCACAGAAATTTTCGAAACTGATGCTTTAACCAAAGTCCCGGATATTTTGTTCTACGACGTACCTCAACATATGCAGTTACTAGAATGGTTGCTGCAGGACTTTTTGCTTGGCAACCACTTACTCCTCGTCGGCAACCAAGGCGTGGGAAAGAACAAGATTGCTGACAGACTGCTACAGTTGCTGAACCGACCTAGAGAGTACATACAACTGCATAGAGATACCACTGTGCAGTCTTTAACAGTGCAACCGACCGTCAAAGATGGTGTGGTAGTCTACGAAGATTCTCCTCTAGTAAAAGCAGTGAAATACGGCCATGTTTTGGTAGTTGACGAGGCTGATAAGGCCCCGACACACGTGACCTGTATACTAAAAACTTTAGTGGAGAATGGTGAAATGATCCTCAGTGACGGTCGAAGAATAGTGCCCAAGCATATGCTGGAAAGTTCTGGAGGCGACGTGTCCAGTTTCATACCAGTACATGATGATTTTAGAATGATCGTGCTGGCAAATCGACCTGGGTTCCCATTCTTGGGAAATGATTTCTTCGCATCTTTGGGTAAGATAATTTTTCATGTTTTTTTTACCTTTTCTGGTATTCTTGTTAATCCTTAAAATATACTTTTCGTTTGGTTAGTGACTAGCCTGGTGTCAGAGTTTTTATGCCGCCCATGGGCCTCTGACTTGGCTTCATATGCCGTCGAGAAATATCTCTCAAGCATGCCGATTTCCTCACGATGTTTTCCTTCACTGTTTTTGAAGCAAGTGATAACATCAGAGGTTCGTGCCTAGGGTTCGGACTCGAGACCTATGACTTGGCAGTCCGACGTTCACACCACTAGGCTATTACTACTGGTCATATATTTGATAGTATTCTTATTCATAAGTGAGTTGGCGTGAATATTACAACTCATGAATTATCCCACGCTATTGCTTAATTTTAACCGTGGGACTATTGCCTCCCTATTAAAATCTATTACTTTATTGTTTGTCTTTCTGTCTGCTTGGTATGTTGCAAGTCAACTTTTGAACCAGTATCCTAATAAGCGACCCCAACAGGCTATTTCGCACACTGATTTAAGCTCGGTGACATATAATTATTTCCTCTAACTAATAAAACACTGAAAATAAAATTATGTAATTGTGCGCGGTGAGAAATAAAAGAGTGGATGTTAGGTAATGGTTTAATGCCGTCTCATCTTTACAAATAATAACTTTCCCGGACAAACAGTTGAGAAGAGAGGAATATCGTCCGTCGCGGTGGAGTCCGTGGAAGCGAGTCGTTATCGGTCCGAGCCGTGTCGGCGTTGCGCCGCGCCTCAGCTATACCGATGACGCACTGGTTACGATGCTTGCGCGTGCAGACCGCGTGCAAGGTGTTGTGTTAGGTTCGATTCCCAACAGTAATGAATAACCTTTTTTTTTTAATCAGTTTATAAAATGTGTGATGGGTTAGTGTGTGTTTAAGAGCTAGTATAATTATATTTTTTCTTCACCCAGGTGACCTATTCTCCTGCCACGCCGTCGACAACCCGTCTGTAGAGTCTGAGATGGAACTCCTGCGTTCTTACGGGCCGGATGTACCGCAGGACGTCATGAAGAAGCTGGTCCAAGCGTTCGCGATACTAAGGGACAAGGCTGACCAGGGACAGCTGACATATCCATACTCTACCAGGGAGCTGGTCAATATTGTGAAACATTTGCAGGTTAGTTTGTGAACTAAGATTCGTTAAATCTTTAGAGGCATCAGGGACAGGGACGCCCCTTTTTTGTAATTTTTGTCGTCCATAACTCCCAAGCTTCCAGTGTTTACACTGGGTGGAAGAACTGTAAGGAATGTCTGTTTTTTTTTTAAATTTAAGCCGTTTTTATCGACTGATTAGGAGAACGTAAATCGGAATACAATTAACTGTGGGACCTTTAGAGATGCTCATTTCTGGATTCGACAACTAGCGTTAAGTTAAAACATTGTTTAACTGTTTTTAGTTCTACAAACATTGCCGACTTTTGAGTTATCTGAAATCTTTTAATTTTGTACTTGCAGAAATATCCCAACGAAGACTTAGCGACTGCGATCGGCAACGTATTCGACTTCGACCGCTACAGCAAAGACTTGGCCGACACGTTGCTAGAGGTGCTCCACGCCAGCGGACTGCCGATAGAGGGCGTGCTCGACGGCCGGTCCAAGGAGGCGCTCAAGAGGATACAGATGACCATAGACAGGCATAGTGGGTGAGTAAACCTTAGCCTAATAACCAAGACCTGGCCGACACGTTGCTAGAGGTGCTCCACGCCAGCAGACTGCCGATAGAGGGCGTGCTCGACGGCCGGTCCAAGGCAAACGGATACAGATGACCATAGACAGGCATAGTGGGTGAGTGAACCGTACCAGCCTACTAAAATAATCTTCGACTGTCGATGCGGGTAGTCAGAAGCTCTAAAGTCTGACAACCAGTCTTACCAAGGGGTGATTTTACTTACGTCCATTAAAGCAGTCATTGAAGTTCGGCTTTCATTCTAACCGGATGCAGCTGAATACCAGAATTTTACTCTTTTCGAATTAAGTACTGGTTAAACAGTAAGTGGGTTGTGGGGTGGCAGTCGCTTCTTGTATCCAGCTGCTTCAGGTTAGACTGAAAGCTGACCTTCAATGACCGCTAATGGACGTAAGTAAAATCACCACGCAGTTCAACCACCTACCCTACCTACCCTACTCTACCTACCCTACCTACCTATACCTATCCTACCTACCTTACCTACCGTACCTACCCTACCCTACCCTACCCTACCCTACCTACAGTACTAATATCGCTATAAAAAAATTGGAGTTGGTGGTAGAAGGGTGAAAATTTAGGCTTGTATGTACTTTTTAATGCCGAAACATAAAAAAAATTAAAATATTTTATCACCATTCTCTTGATCGTATCTCAATTTATTTAGAGTCGATTCAACATGTCTTTGTCTTCCATACTTCTTCTAGAAAATAATAATTTACGAAATAATTTTCAGTAAAGACACATCCTCGCCTAAGCACGGCAAGGAGGATCCGAAGAATGAGCCTCACGTGGGCGGCAACACCTGGGCGGGCGGAACTGGCGGCCGGGACACGGCCGGCCTGGGCGGGAAAGGCGGACCCTACCGACTTGATAAGGGACATGATGTTCATCAGGTAATCTTATCGTATTATTATTAGTACAGAAATAATATTTATTTGGACATTCAAACACATTTGACCAAAAGAAACCCTAATAGCATTAGATATAGTTGAGAATAGATAAGTTAAGTTTAAAAGCTTCCTCTCCTACTATTTTGCTGAGACCGACAGTTATTATTGGTCACAAATGTCATGATTTCATGATAATGTCATGCAGTAGTATACCAATTCTAACTAAGAGGTGGGCAAAGTGTATCATTTTTGCGATTGGAACATTTGCATCTGGATCTCTGTAATGATCCGAATCATTGATATGTTTAATTTGGAACATTTGAATCATCGACTCAAAGGATATAAAAATGCATAAGGACAACAAAAACTGTGAGAGTATGAGTGATACACATCTCATTTCGTATCTCTTTCTGACGATATGATAGTAGATTGTAATGTGTCACCCGCTCACCCGCAGTTCGGTAGTACTGACACTAAAGTAACGTTACTCGGCGTCTCAGTCTTTCTCTCTCGCTCACTCGCTCACCGCTGCTCAGTCGCCTCGCAAGCGACGGTCGCGCGAAGCTAACTAGTCTGTGGTCGCGCGGAAAGACACAGAGACAAAGTAATGATTCAGATTCAAATGATGCGTTTGAAACGTTGTAACTGAACCAATCTTTTGGAACACTTCAATGATCCGGATCAGTGAGTCGGTTCCGTAAAGAGTTACACACGCCTAATTCTAACTTAGAGAGACGTATTAATGATCTAATGATTATAATTCTGTAAATACATGTTTGTTATAGTCGCGAATCATATTTTGATCAAGATACAACCAGATGAATTGCAAAAAAACGTAAGACAATTTGAATTTCGCGGACTACCTTTGCGCATCGACCTTAAACTTAATGCAAATCATTATCTTTCAGCTTTCAGAAGCTGAAAAAGATGACGTCCCGGAACACGTGAAGAAAGCTGCGCGGGAGATGAACCGCAAGGCCTTCGAGGAGCGCCTCAAGGAAATCAATATGAGCGAGTTCGATGCCAAGCTCTATGGTCAGTTCCATAGAGCCGTGCAACAACAGGTGACGATATTAGGGTGTAGGGTTCCTTACCAAATTGGATTCCTACCCGGTTGACCATAAGCGCCCTTTATTTTAGGGGAATTAAACAGAACTGGTGAAATGTGGCCATCCTTGAGTGCCGCTTTGGGGACCACAGCCGTGAGATAATGTTAAAATTTAACAAATGTCCTTACATAAACGACAAGATGCCATCTTGTCGTTTATGTAAGGACATTTGTTAAATTTTATATACTTGTTAGTTCAGATTTCAGTCGCGCGCAGTTTTATCTTGCGACCACTCTATTATTCTTATCTTTGTCGCCGTCGCCATCTTGGAACTAAGATAAATCTTCTTGCCAATGGTGATTACTAACTGTGCGTTTGCACCTTAGAGTATATATCACTGGAGAAGCCATAAGCGCAATATTCCGAACAAAAAAGTCTGTCACTTTTTGCGGGGGACGGGGTAGCTACTGTCAAAAACAACAATAGCTGCTCGCCCGGATAGAGAAGTCCGTACCATATTTTTTATTTTTATCGATATCGATATTCATTCGGAATTTTGCTTGAACCCAGAAATAAAACAGCTGATGTATGGAAAAGTTCAATTTTAATAATAATTATATAAATTTTAATAATAAAATATTTAAAAAAATTATGTTATAGTTCCAACAATAAAATAAATCAGTAAGTACATAACACCTACTGATTTTTAAAATGGATCAATTTGGAATAAATATGGCGAATACATTTTTGAGGGTACCTTTTATTTTTGTAATGTACGCAATTCTTGTATCTGTATATTTGGTCATTACGGCTTTAGCTAGTTGTACTTCATGACTATTTAAGACATCGTTATCATGATCTTGTGAGAACAATGTTTTTCCAACAAGATTCCACAGAAATCAAAATCAAAATCATGTGGTATTTAATACTAATTTTTTTGCGGTCATCCAATCCAAGCGTTGCAACTTCTCACATTGCTGACATAAAGAAATTACACTTTCAGAAGCATATATGAAATAACCCTTAGTTTTTAGATAAGCTAGACTTTTGTCGTTACACAATCCAAGCAGACTGTTGATGGAATAATTACATTTGATTTTTTTCATTAAACTGAAAACTACATAGCCTGCAATGTATTCTACAACTTTTTCTCCAAAAGGAGACAAGTATATTTGACTCTCAAGATCATCATCCATATCGAAATTTGGGTACGAGTTCAGTTCACTTAGGCCCGAAGAAGTTACATTCATTTTTTCCGTCGCCGAATGCGCGGACGAAGATGTTAAAATGTTTACATTTTGTAGACGTATGCAATTGGTCCCTTTTGAGGCCGGGAATAGTTCTTTGTGAATAAATATCTTTTTGTATATACTTTCATTTGATTTAAACACAACAAAGTTTAATATTCTCCTGTTAACTTTCGTGACTACATATCAATATATCAATATACAACAATAATGATTTTCAAATTATAAAACCGTTAGAATGGAAATATAAAACATAGAACATTAATAAAAAAAACGAGTGCGTTCGGTGGACCCCCGTCAGGAACAAAGCTCTTTCTCACGTATGATTTAAAACAAAATTTTCACATCCGCCATCTTGAATTTACATTTTGACGTCATTTCCGGCTTAATCACCCTTGAAAACTAAGAAAACGACACCCATGACAAAAAATGTGAACATTTTCGCAGCCGTCATCTTGGATTTTTATTTTGACCAAATTCACACTTTCTCTCTCTCTCTATCGAATTAGAAGAAGACAGTCGCAAGTAAGAACGCTTTTTCGCGTGACGATTTCTGTCAGTTTACTCCTACCGCAAGCCGCGATAAAGAACTTCGTTCCAAAAAACATTTTCTTTAAACAACCAAAATTACAAATTCGGCTTAAGAAATTATCGACATGTCAATTTTGGTTTCATACATGACCCCAACCCTACGGTAGTCTCGTTAACATTTTTGCTAGAAGACATAATCGCTTGGCAAGTGCATGTCAATTTTGCTGATTTGACATACATTTCCGTAATGCAAAAAATAATATTTTGATCCTTATGAACATAAAAACGAGATGTAACGAGACATGGTGTCGTCACAAAAGCAATGTGCGGAAAAATACTCGATTCATACCTTGAATCATCATGAGTTGAATAGAATGAAAAATCTAAATGTATTATGAGGTTAGGATTTTGAATTTCACTGAAAACATGACTAAATATTAAAAAACATACTTACATATGGAAGGTTAAGGTAAGTTTTAACAGCACAACCAGGCATTTTTACGGAGCACTGAATGAGAACTGCGCGACTCGAAAACGATTAACGATGTGCGATAAAATCGATTTGAAAGTAGTTTTTATGGCCGTGTTAGAACATTTGTTCTTGTACTTTTACAGAGGGGGAAGTGTTCGAAAGGCTTCTCCAGTGTTATATACTCTAAGGTTGAAAAAAACGTGTTGAAATCTCCATTTTCTTTCGATGTTCCATAATTTTTTTTGATAGGAACTAGTGATTTCAACATGTTTTGTTGTGAATGTTTCGCCAGTGCAAACGCACAGTAACCCTACATGGTGCAAAAGATACAGATGTATCTGTCTGATACAGCTGTATCTGTCTGATACAGCTGTATCTTGAACCATAATAGATAAACCGTATTTTGTTTTCTACATTGTACTATATTATTATATTATGTCACAAAAATATGTAAAAGATTTTTTGTTTTATCTCTTCTTACAGAACCTGAATGTGTCCGATCCACACGTTGCCGATCTTTCACTTGTTATCTAGATCTCTTTTGTACCTATATCTGAAGCATAAGGAATCGTAATCTGGACTGTCTTATAGGCCTGATAGTCTACTAGAGTCTAGGATATATTCCTTAACTCTCGATTTTAGTAAAATATTCTTAACTAGCGACCTGCCCCTGCTTCGCGCGTTTTTAACTGTTTGAAAAATCATCGAGATTTCTGTAACTGAAAAATATATGAATAAAAACAAAAATTGGTTGTCTGTAAAGTCGGTTTACGGGCGATAGTTTAACGTGACAACGTCATAACAAAACATTCCCTTCCCTCGCTCCGATCGTAACGTTACAATGAGCGCAACTGGACAATGAGCGTAACGGGACAATGAGCGTAACGGGACGCTTTATCGTGCGTGCAGCCGGCGTTCATCGATTTATTAGACGTTGTCACGTCAAAATCAAATTATTAGGGATGGGCCTAAATTCGGTTCACATTCGGTTCAACCGAAATTCGGCAGCTTGAACCGAACTTCGGCATTCGGCCGAAAATCGGTTCAGATGCCGAACATTCGGCACAAGAAAAATAATACCTACTTGCACTATTTTGACTGAAATTCAATAGAATTAGAATAGCATTAATGTAAAATAAAATTATGTCTTTTACTCAGTCATTGTCATTTATTTTAGATGAAGATTGTAAATGTAAACCTTAAATAAAATTACAGTTTTTCTTATTAGTTTTGAAAATCTTTGCGGCGTGACACGCCGATGACTTATTTGCTAATGACCGGCCGGTTCCGGGCCACGCGGTGGGGGCGGGGTACATCTAGCAATAATATTGAAGTAAATGCGTAAACAAGTCACGACGTGTCGCTCTCGAGAAAGCGCTTGAAATTGTACCGAAGTTCGACCGCAGTTCGGCCGAACTTTTCATTTTAACCGAATGTTCGGCCGAAGTTCGGATTCGGTTAAAACCACATTCGGCCCATTTCTACAAATTATGGTGAAAACCGCATCAAAATCCGTTGCGAAGTTTAGAAGAACAACGCGTTCACACAGACAGACAAGAAGAGCGACTTTAATTTACAATATTCTTAATGTTACAGATAGGTGCCTTACGTGGAGTGCTAGCTGAACTGCAAGCGAAGAAGAAGGAGCGGCACTGGAGCAGACACCAGACCAGCGGGGAACTCGATGACGGCAAGATTATAGAAGGTTTGTTAAATAGGGACCGGATTATATGCTACCTACTTTAAGTGCTAAATAGCCAAAAAAGGCGAAAATATGCAACAACAACTTTTTTTTACTGGGTAATAGATTTTAATGAGACCAGGGAGCCATAGGAAGAGGACGAATAAAAAAAAAAATTGCTTACATTAAATTGAAACAAATGAAGTGAAGTGGCTCCATCTATCGATCTCTATAAATGATACTGTAGTGTAGTGGTCGGCAAACTCAATAGCCTCTGACTACCTGCAGTATTGTCACTCCTTCTCCCTTTAATCCATCCAAAGGTTGTCTGTAAAAGATCGCTTTTAGCGATAAGACCGCCCATTGTGTCACCCTATGTAAAATGTCTACATTTATATCTGTAATTTTTTATGGTGTACATAATAAAGAATATTCTATTCTATTCTATTCTTATAGAGCCAAATATCAATACTATAACGACTATGTTTTTTTAGGAGAGCCAATCATGAATTTATTCTCCCGAAACGGGCGAATCGACACTTTTAAATAATATTATTATTATTTCGTTTATTTGTTTTGTCTTCTTATTTATTTACATTTTTAAATATTTCTTAAAAAACGATATAAAAAAAAACATTTAAAAATATAAAAAATAGATGTCCGCCGGTGTCGGGAGCAGGGTCCAAGCTACCGGTGGTTAGGGCTGCAGAGACAGGAACCTCCTCACAATGCGAGCCGTATCGAGTAGTACTGCCTTCTGAATCAGGCCCTTGATCCAACCGCCTAACGACAGCCTCGAGAGATTTTGGTCGAGGCTTTCCGCAATCAGGCCATTGGCCGTTACGACAATCGGCACAATGATAGCCGAGGTCACATCCCACATGTCGACAACCTCGTGTGCTAAGTCGAGATATTTAATTTGTTTCTCTTTCTCAGCTTTCATGAGGTTCCCGTCATGCGGGATGGTAACATCGACTATCATTGCGCGGCGCGCTAATCGGTCTATCACCACTATATCAGGCTTATTGGCTACAATAGTCCTGTCAGTAATGATAGACCGATCCCAGTACAACGTGACATGGTCATTTTCGAGAACTGGGTCGGGCACATACTTGTAATACGGTACCTCAGAGTCAACAAGTTTATATTTCAAAGCAAGTTGCTGGTGAATAATCCTGGCCACTTGGTTATGCCTGTGTAAGTACTCGCCGTTAGCTAGACGCGAACAACCAGAGATAATATGTCTGATGGACTCACCCGGACGATGGCATGCCCGACACACGTCAACCGTCCCGTCCTTCATAATATGTCTCCGATAGTTATTCGTCAAGATAACTTCGTCCATAATTGCACAGACAAAACCTTCAGTTTCCCCGAAAAGGTCACCGAAACGTAGCCAGGATACGGACGCTAAGAAATCTACACCAGGCTCATGAAGAGCCCGATAGTAGCGCCCGTGAAGCTCCTTGCTCTGCCATACCTCCTTGCGGTCATCTGTAGTAAGTATTACAGGTTTGCGCCAGTTCTCTTTAGCCATGGAGAGCGGGGTGAGTCCCTTGTCCACTGCGACCACATCCCGGTGCATACCCACTTCGACTTTACAAAAATAATCCCTGAGGCTGCATACCTCGCGGTTGTGGAGGGTCTTAGCGTTTAAAAAGCCTCGACCCCCGCTCTTCCGCGGGATGTACAGTCTCATCACCGATGAACGTGGGTGATGCATCCGGTTTGCGGTCAGGAGTGTACGGACCCTTCTGTCCAGGGCGTCGAGTTCGGTCTGAGTCCATTTGAGTATGCCGAAAGAGTACATCAAAACCGGCATGACCCAACCGTTGTAGGCGCGCACCTTGTTTCCGCCCGAAAGAAGGCTAATTAAAACCTTCTTCAGGCGACCAAAGAAGCGCTCCTTCAACGATTGCTTCATGTCAGCAACGTTGATGCCTAACGCTTCCGACATACCCAAATACTTATAGCTTTCGGCTGAGGAGAGGGATCTAAGGTGTATGGAGTCCGAGAGTTGAGTTCCCTCGGATTCCATAATCTCCCCTCGCTTTACATGCATGACTGCACATTTGTCCACACCAAATTCCATCCTGATGGCGTTACTGAATGTTTCAGTTACCTTCAGTAGCTCCATCAGTCGCAATTTGTTGGGGGCAAAGAGTTTCAAGTCATCCATGTAGAGGAGGTGAGATATGACCTGACCACCTCTCCTTAACCGATAGCCTAGACCTGAATCCTCTAGCAGTGTGCTTAGAGGATTCAGGGCTAAGCAGAACCAAAGTGAACTCAAACTGTCGCCCTGAAATATTCCCCGTTTAATCCATACAGGCTCATCATTCCCCTGGATCTGTCGACATCCTGGGTAGCGAAGGACCGTCCTCCATTGCCTCATACACGACATCAGGAAGGTGCGCAGAGTTGCATCTAACTTGTATAACTCCAGCACCCTCATGAGCCATGTATGTGGCACCGAGTCGTAGGCCTTCTTATAGTCTATCCAGCATATCGACAGATCCTTGCAGGATCGACGAACCTGTTGGCTTATGGCCATGTCGATGAGGAGTAGCTCCTTAGTTCCGCGGGACCCATTCCTACATCCATTTTGAGAGGCAGACATAACCGAGTTATTGTCAATGTGTGTGTTAATTTTCGCTCTCAAAATGGATGTAAGAAGTTTATAAACCGTCGACAAACATGTGATCGGTCTATAATTCTTGGGTTCCGCGGGACTACCTGACTTATGGAGCAGGTGGGTAACGCCTGTTGTAAGGAACTGTGGTAGCGACCCAGTCTCTAAGGATGACTGGAATTGAGATGCCAGGCAAGTGTGTGAACTAATTAGCCATTTTAGCCAAAAGTTGTGCAGTCCGTCCGGTCCCGGTGATTTCCAGTTCGGTAACGGACGGGCTGCACTGGCTATATCTAATGGCGTGATTTGCACCTTATCCATTTCTGGTATAGTTTCACACACTCGCTCGACATCCTGCATCCAGCCAGCCTCAGCGTGACAGACGGGTACCGACCATATGTTGCGCCAGAATGCACTCGTGGCGGCATCATCTGGGCGGCACACGTCTGTCACATTTTGTTCAGGCCGCTCCCAAGCTCTATATACCCACCTCTCATCGCTCTGGAACATGCGATTCTGCGTGTATCGGTCAACCCGCCGCTTATACCGCCGAATTCGGCTCGCCCATGCACAAACTTTCTGCTTCAGGAAGTCGATGCGCTCTGTAACACGGGACATGTATTCTTGAGGACTGATTCCAGTCCCCGAGAATGCCTGCCTTACAAAGCGCATCACTCGTGGTCGTGTATTGCCCTCCCTGAAGCAGTATAGTTTGCCGATGAGGACCCTGGTCCCATCAATACGTCGCTCGATCCTGCACTGCCAGGCTGGTACGGCTGGTTTTGGTCGAGTAGCTCCGTCACAGTTTGGGAACTTGACGTTAGCTAAACGACATGCCGCAACAGCCGCACAATACAGGATCGAGTGTGTATCAATGAGATCCTCGCTGCTCTCGAAGAAATTCTTAAGCTGCGAGTCCAAGGCACACACCAGCGCCCTATTTTTTTTGTGCATGGGTAAGCGTGGAAGTCGGGGCCTAAGTTCGGTCGGGGTGTGCCTATACTCGCGCAACGCATCCTCCAGTGCGCTCCTCAGTCGGACGTTGCATTGGCTACTTACTGTGTCAACCCTATCATCCTCTTCTGTAACACCATGATTGAACCGCGGCGGGATTGCATCAGTATTTGACGTTTGTGCCGCGGTTTGTGCCGGAGTTGATACGATATGGTTGCTCAGTACCTCTGAGCGCAGCCTATCAAGTGCGGCATCGTCCAACCTATGATTGCGTTGGATGACACGCACCTGATCCGACAGTCGTTGGGCCGAGACGTTGACGGTTGGCTCTAGTTCCTGAAATAGAGACAGCATCCTAACACGGTACGCAGTGAGGTTAGTTCCTCCCTCTGTAGACCCGTAATATGCGCGCATGACGTTCTCGTTCATAGACTGAGTCCATCTCATGCGCTGCACACAACCACCGGCAGCGGGGACCCGGCTCGAGGCCGGTTGGCCCCTAAGTCCCAAGCTTCTCGGTGGCCGGCCTCTCCCCTGCCGACGTACAGGTGTTGGCGACGTCGGCGGGGAAAAATACTCGTCACTCGAGCTCGACGCAACTACCGCGGCCGTTGTCGTCACAGCGCTCACGATGGGGCTGGATACCGGCGGCGGCGAGGCGGAGCTGAGCGACGAGTCCGGAGGTGGTGGGCGTGCTCGTGCAGCAGATCTCGTCAACATTTAGTTTTCATTCCGTTTTCATAGCTTTTATTGGAGGTGACATCTGTCACTTCACCTCCGTTATGATATTTTTTCATTAGGTCTATTTATGTGGTGCATTTTGTTATTTTTTATGTTTTATTTTGATTTAAAGGTATAAGGCTTGTTTTCGGGTTCTGATATAACAAAAAAAATACTGCGTCGTGAATAAAACTATGAAAATTCAGGGAACTATTTTTCTGACGTGTTGACGTTTTTGTGTTGCCAGTTATTATTATTATTATATATATATATTATTATTATATTATTATTATATACTATGTTATTTATTATTACTATTTCTTTCTCATTTCTCCTTTCGCAGGTCTGCTGGAAGAAATTTCTTAAGAAATAAGCGGTACCTTACTTCCTGTAGTCAAATTATAATTATGTCATATCTCTATGTATTTTACTGTGTGTACATAAATAATAAAATAAATAAATAAATAACTAGCTAAGAAGTAGGATGGCCCTCATCCATAATCAATCGCCAATATATATTGTGTAGATGGATCTGTCCTTTCTGTAGAATATTGGTGATGTTATGGTATGCGTGTATGACCAGATGTATGAACGCATGGTCTGGCATTCCAGGACTAACACATGCTTACGTCACTATCCAGTTGCCACTTTATTGCAACAAAACACGATTAAGGAAAGATTTTCAGCCACCATACTGTAAAAAAATTGTACAAAGCATTTAAATTGTCGTTTCCTGTTTAATTTAAACATAAACCAACGAAATTGTTTTATCGGATTTGCATAGGCAATAAAGGTGGTTGGGGAGTTATTATTACAAACTTCTGGTAACACTGATGTGATGACGTAGACTTGTGTTACCCACGTGACCACTGTATCTCGGAATGCTATACCTGGCGAAGTATATTATTATACCATGTATGAACGAAAACGAGGAGCTCGTGGCTAAGTAACAACAGCCGCACTGGTCGATCCATCAGGTTAAGCTACGCTTGCCGGGGTTGGTCAGTGGATGGGTTACATACCGAGAATCCGCCGTGCCTCGGAAAGCACGTTAAGCCGTTGGTTCCGGCTGTCATTCATGGATCTTTGACAGTCGTTACGAGTCGTCAGAAGCCCGAAAGTCTGACACTAGTCTTACCAAGGGATATCGTATTACCCAGTTACTGGGTTGTGGAGGTCAGATAGGCAGTCGCTCCATGTAAAATACTGGTATTCAGCTGCATCCGGTTAGACTGGAAGCCGACTCCAACATAGTTGGGAAAAGGCTAGGCAGATTGAATGATGTATGAACGTAAACGAAGCAAAAAGAGTAAGTAAGAATCGTAGTAGGTGGCTTTCCTTCTGAAGTTTCTGCTTACCCTTATGGGAAGGAGGCGTGTATATATGTCTATGTCTGTAACAAACTCCCCTCGCTGCAGGCCTGGCAGGCGAGCGCTCCATATACCGGCGGCGCACGGAGCAGGAGCCGCCGCCCGGCGCGCCGCCCGACAAGCCCAAGCGGCTGCGGCTGGTCGTGGACGTGTCCGGCAGTATGTACAGGTGTGTGAGGGTTTATAACAACACAAATAACAAAAATAAATATAACAATGTGAATATAACATCACGCCTGTAATCCCCGAAGGGTTAGGCAGATGTGTACTTATAGTACACTCAAATTTCGCCAGTTATATTGAAATCCCATATAATAGGGGTAGGGCGAGCCTATTGCCATCAACCGGGCACAAATCTATACTCAAAGTCAAAGAAGTTATTTCAATTAGGCACATAAAAGGCACTTTTGAACGTCAATTTGTACAAAAAAATTGAATTAATTTTAGTCGCCCCTTCCAAAAGGTAGTTTTCGTATGGAGAAGTACTGTTACTGAAATTCCAGATGGAACAACTCAATAA
This sequence comes from Agrochola macilenta, assembly GCA_916701695.1. Classification (NCBI taxonomy): domain Eukaryota; kingdom Metazoa; phylum Arthropoda; class Insecta; order Lepidoptera; family Noctuidae; genus Agrochola; species Agrochola macilenta. Next base: position 18,136,054 of record OU753562.1, read on the forward strand.
TACTTTACCCGACTCGGGGATTGAAACCCAGGACCACATGATCAGCACTAGCGCTTGCAACCACTCGACCAACGAGGCATCTATAATAAATAATATTCTTCTTAATCTTATTTCATAATCTTTGGTTACTAATATAATTTTTAAGTATACTGACAAAAGTATAGATCACTGTGTCTGATTTATATAAATTATTTTATGATTAATAAAACTTGTATTCCCAGGTTCAACTCCTACGACGGTCGCCTCGAGCGCTCCATGGAGGCCGTGGTGCTCCTGACGGAGGCGCTGGCGGGCTACGAGGCGCGCATCCGGTACGACATGCTGGGCCACTCCGGGGAGGAGCACAAGCTGCTACTGGTCGCGGTCGACAGGCCGCCTGAGAACGAGAAGGAACGGCTAAAGGTAACGTTTTATTATTTTTAACTAGCGACTCACTACTGCTTCGCGCGGTTTTTATGACTTGACAAAAAAAATCTTAGGTAAACGTAACTTTGATAATAACGTAATATACACATAAACCTTCCGGAATAAATTCTCTAAACGATAGTGAAAAGCTCGTGAAAATCTGTTGCGTGGTTTACAACGCGGACATAAGTACAGACAAACGCGAAAAGCAATTTTGTTTTATAATATGTATAGATTTTAATTTATTTATTATTCATTTATAGAGGATATAAGAAAACCCACAAACATCAAACTAAGTCTTCTTATTTTCGTGTGGTTAGTGAGTAACCTGATGTCAGAGTTTTAAAGCCGTTCATGGGCCTCTGCCCAAATAAGTAAAATTGAGAAAATAAATTGCTAGCAAATAACTTTTATTTTTGGTGTGAAACATCGCTCATTACGCCAGCGCGCAATGTAACGCACGTTTTCGTATGGTTAGTCACCAACCACACGAAAAATAAAGTAGATGTACAAAGGTACTGCTTAGTTCTAAAGAAATATCTTCCAGCAGACCTGCGAAAGGAGAAAAATAAGACTTACCGCAAGTGTGTTCAAAAACTTCGTTATACATAATTTGTCATTGCACACTCGCATCAAAATGTACAATATTCCCTGTTCTCTTGTCGGCAGATTATCCGCACGATGCACGCGCACGCACAGTTCTGCTGGTCGGGCGACAACACGCTCCCCGCAGCCGAGCACGCCATCTCCAGCATCGCCACCGAAGACGCCGACGAGGCCATTGTGCTCATACTATCTGACGCTAACCTAAGACGGTCAGTATATAGACAATGTGTAACTGAATTAACCTTGACACCTCTGACTTTTCGGATTCAATCAATCTGCCTAGCCTTTTCCCAACTATGTTGGGGTCGGCTTCCAGTCTAACCAGATGCAGCTGAATACCAGTATTTTACATGAAGCGACTGCCTATCTAACCTCCACAACCCAGTAACTGGGTAATACGATACCCCTTGGTAAGACTGGTGTCAGACTTTCGGGCTTCTGACGACTCGTAACGACTGTCAAAGATCCACGATTGACAGCCGGGACCAACGGCTTAACGTGCTTTCCGAGGCACGGAGGATTCTCGGTATGTAAAGATGGTCACCCATCCACTGACCAACCCCGGCAAGCGTAGCTTAACCTGATGGATCGAACAATGCGGCCGTTGTTACTTAGCCTCCTCGACTTTTCGGATTCATGTGCGTATTATATAATTATCACTTGCTTCAAAAACGGTGAAGGAAAACATCGTGAGGAAACCGGCATCCCTGACTGAGTCTTAATCCAATGAGAATATCGCGATACAAAGTATCCTATGTCCTAACACAGATCATGGTCTTCCCATTTGCCAAATTTCATTCAAATCCGTTCAGCCGTTTTAGCGTGAAAGTGTAACAAACTCAGTTACGCATTTAAAATATTAGTTAGGATGTCGTTAAAACTGTTAAAATAATACCAATATTGTGTATATTTTTTTCTACAGATACGGTATTCAGCCGGAAGAACTAGGAACGATACTGACATCGGACCACCGAGTGCAGGCGCACGTGATCTTCATAGGCAGCTTGGGTGACGAAGCTAACTCGTAAGTAACAATCTTATACGTTCTCTCTCGTATCGACACTATCAACTTTTCGCCCTGCCTATAAACCCTCATGGGTTCCTCTTTAGTAGGATATTAGGATTAATTGAAACATTTGCATAAAGTAAAAAAAGTACTTAAAGTAGTAGTTTTGTGTGCAAAGGTGTTATTTATACTACAGTTATCGCTCGCAAAACTCGATTTTCAACTTTATGACGTACCTTTTTACCTGACTACAACTGGCTTTTACAATCTAACTATCTCTGTTTATATAATAAAAATCTTAAATTAATTCATACACTGACAGACAACGCATAAAGCGTCTAAAGCGCTAGATCAAGAAGGAAGAAATTTTGCCCAAAACAGTTCTATATATAGCGAAAGTGAGTACTACGGAAGATCCTCTCCGACCCAGATGACCCCATCCCCCACCCTCCTCCAGGAAAGTAATAGGGCCACAAGTACAGTAATAGGGCCACAAGTACAGTAATAGGGCCACAAGTACAGTAATAGGGCCACAAGTACAACCGACACCCGTCTTACCGACCTCGCCGCAGAGGTCCCCCGCGATCGCGACCCTCCCGAGTAAATGATACTCCCCCCCGACCCTTGCTCGACGAAGCGCCAGCCCGCGTCGTCGCTGAGCCTGTAGCTTTAAATTCCCCGATCAATAATCATGATATAATTTTGATCCAGCCTGTCCCTCTTGCTGTCCTCCCCTCAGCGAATGCCCTAAGCCGAGGTTCGTACCCCACAGAGGGTGCCCTTAGCGAGCATTCGCCTAGTTTTAATTAGAATAGTATGCCCTGGCTGGAGGCTTTGAGTGTAGAAGCTTAAGGCAGCCACAGGAAAGCCCGGTTAAGCAGTCACTACCTTAGTGGTAATCTGCGAGATAGTTAGGAAAAAAAATAAAAACACTATGGAAGATTTTTTTTTAATTCCCCCCCTTAAAGGGTGGGTAATGGAACACACGGCTTGCCTTTCTATAATGTGCACGTTTCTTGCAGACTCCTGCGCCGCCTGCCAGCGGGTCACGCACACGTGTGCATGGACGTCGCGTCGCTGCCTCAAATCATGCAACAGATATTCGCCTCTTCGCTTATACAGTCATCTTGATTGTTATACAATAACTAGCTAATTCTAGCCCGTAATAATATACTGAGCAATTTTTTAAAAAGGCTATCAAAATGTTTAAATTTTATATTATTTTTATACAGGCTCCGTAGGGACTATTTTTGCTTGCAGCTCTCGGCCGCTATAGAACCGGAGCGGTAACAGATGTGGTAATGGTGTTCACGGGATTTTGTTTTCAAACTGCTTAGATAAGAAAGCTAGAAGTTGTTCGATAGTACCTTTTAATTGTTGACAGGCCTACGCTGTCCTACCGTACCTATCTATTAACACTGTAATTTAGAAATATTGTAATAGTCAATTATTTATACGGAGTAACCGCGAGTTTCTTGCCGCCTCTTCTCCATAGGAAACGAACAAATATTGAAATAAAATATTTAGTTTTTTTATTTTGAAATCAATACTTTTTGAATGTACCTTAAGGGATCTCGTGCACTAGACGGCCACGACCGGGTAAAGTATAGAACCCGATATGAATCGCGCACTTGGTCGCAACGGCCAACTAGCCGACCAACACGCGTAACATGACAGCTATAGACACGGGTTTTCTACGACGGATGAATACACAAAATGACAGATAAACAATCACAATCTGTCATTTCGTGTCTATTCTTCCGTCGACAAAATCCGTTTCTGTTGTGGTCAGGCTAAGCGTGCAGGTGCGCGATTCGTATCGGTTGATATAGTTGACCTGGTCGCTGCGACCACTGGTCGTGGCCGTCTAGTGCGCGAGATCCTTTTGTCCTCATTTGTGTGAATAGAAGTATTTAGCTAGAAATATCTCGGAGAAGAACACATTTTTTTTATTGGGACATGGTTAAGCTCTTCACCTCGATCTCGCCTGATGGAAAGCGAAGGATGAGGTCTACGATGTCCCGAAGATAGTCTCTTCAATGTTGCTCTGAAGCCTTTTTCATGCTGCAAAATGTATGAAATAAATTCCGTTGCAGCCAACCCGTCATATTTTTCATATAAACGCTCGTACGTGATTATGGCGTTGTAACACATCTTTCTTTGAAATTTTTAAACTAACATGTATCTTGTGCAATATATCTAGGTTTCTATGCAAGCAAAAAATTTAAAAATTGAGAAACAAATTCAGTATAAGCCTCCAAAAATCTGCTTTTTTGCACAAATTTTACCCGAACTTTGGCCGGTCATAATATACTCATAATTGGTAAAAGTAAAGAAAACATCTGCATAGAAACCTCGCACATGTATTGGAAATTCTAAATATCAAACATTTTTTTCACAAACTTTTAAGGTATACTAAAAAACACGTATTTCCTGATACAAGTTTTTACACACAATTTTTCGTACAATGTTATCGCGTTCTCGCTTGTTTGTTAGCAGTTCTCACTTGCGCTCGATGAAACAACAAGCTTTTCGACCATGCTCTCGTTGACGATAGACGGACCGGGAAGGGCCCTCTTAATACGTTTTCATACGCCATAGTGGAATATTGGTTTATTGTTATTTTAGGAGTCGTATCAATTACAGGGGTAAAGTTTTATAATATTGATTATTGAATTATTTGTGGCATATTCTGCCATATAACTTTTGGGTTTCATTTTTTAACTATATTATAAATGTAATATCTATACAAAAAATAGAAAAGGTTTTTTTTTAAGATTAATATTAGCCATTTGGATTTTATATTTTTATTATTTCTATATTTTCATTCGACAGGCTTCCGAGTCGAAAGTAACACATTTTCCGTTACTTGATTTGCCTAGTCCCCGATCGCAAATAGCCGTCGTAAGAATAGAGGTCGTCTATTTGGTTGAAACTGTCAACATTTTCAAGTTTCGGGTTTCGGATTTGCGAACAGTGTTGAGAGGACTTAAAAAAAATTGGAAATCGGTAAATGTACAATCCACGACATTTCCACAGATTACCTGGGTTAAAGATAGAGTGAAGACACAATATACAAGTTACAAAAAAAAAAAAGAAGAGGATGTACTTCTCATAAACTAAAACATATATTACCCAATATTACGAAAACAAACAACGACAACAAAAAAGACTACATATCACGAAAATGCAGACTATTTACTAGTTAATTGATTCAGGCGGCGTGACCTTGCGGAAATCCATAATAAAATACAATAGACGTAGATATAATTTAGTAACCTTTTCCGCTTAACTATTCCTAAAGAGTCATAAAAACCCTGTAAGAAATCGACACATGTTCAGGTTCGCGACTTCGTCATCCCGAGGATGCCATGTTGAGAGGTGAAGGTGGTTTTTAGGGTTCCGTAGTAAATAAGGAACCCTTATAGTTTCGCCATGTCCGTCTGTCTGTCTGTCTGTCTGTCTGTCCGCGGGTTAGCTCAGAGACGGTCAGTACTAGAAAGCTGTAATTTGGCATATGTATACATATTAATCATGCCGACAAAGTGGTAAAATAAAATTAAGAAAAAAATTTTTTTTAGGGTTCCTTTCCTACACGTAAAGTGGGGATGTTTTTTTTTTCTCGTCTACCCCATGTTGTGGGGTATCGTTAGAAAGGTCGTACAAAAATATTGTGAGTTCGTGAAAACCATTTTTAGATTCAAGGATCCGTTTGCGAAATATTAAGCTTTTAACTGAAATTTTTTGTTAAGAGTCAAGTGCCCCCCCCGCCCTTCTAGCTAAATGGTTGTACTTGGACTTGTGAAAAAAATCACAGCAGTAGTATTTATAGCCAAATTAAAAGGAAAACTATCAGAGCTAAGTAGGCTGTACAGGTTAACGAGTAATAATCAACCAACTTAAATTTGCGGTTTGAAAACATGATCTCCCATACATTCCGTATGGGAGAACATGTTTTTGGATAAATTCATCCTAACTACGGAACTCTTCATTGTGCGTGGTCCGACACGCACTTGGCCGGTTTTGTTTAATGACTAGGAATAGTTGGCCGGAATAGGTTACTCAATATATCTACGTCTATTGGACTATTGACTAATTATTTCTTAAATTATTGGCGATCTAAAGCGAATATAACATTGATTGATGTTCGATTCGGCACGGAAGCGTATCAGATGGTTATGAATAGCTATGAAGGTCTATCTGTGAACGTAGGTTTAATGGAACACTTAATCTGCGGTCGTAATTTATTTGCCAAACATGTAAACAAACACCAGTTTTAGGAAAAACAACTGTAAAGACTTCACATAAGGTTCAGTTTGCGCTACAACTTCATATTTTTTTATGACTTTTTCAACACTTACTTCTTACACTTGCATAAACTTGATGTTTGTTTAAGTGGAAGTAACATCAATTGGAAACAAGGATTTTAATAGACCTTAGCTAATTATGCTTTAGGAATGGGCTACAACAATAGGATTGCCGTGTTTGGGTTCGAACTTACTTTCTTTCGCTCGCCATCCAACGTTTTTACCAGTGAGCTATTGCCGTAGCTCCATCTAGTGTTAAAATTAGGTACAATGATTAGTCTTATCGCAAAAGCGACCTCGGTTATCTTTAAAATAGCCAATTAACTAAATTAATATCGAAGTTCGGTTACTCGCACGACAAAAGTATACAGAGTGTCAAGGACATCGACGCGAAAACGGATACCATGGATTCAGTACATCATTCTGAACCCCCTAGCGTTGAATCCATGGTTAACATTTTTTGTCGTTGATGTCCCTGCACCCAGTATAACACTTATTAATCAAATCTAATATTTTATAGAGAAAAGATTAGATTTTTTGTATGTAATGAATAAACTAAAAAACAACTGGACCGATTTTAAAAATTCTTTCACCAGTAGGATGCTATACGGGGTGTCAAAAAAAACAGCTGCTTCATACATTTTGACCACGTAGGTCGTCATAAAAACGACGTGTTTTTATGACGACACTATTTGGACCAACCAAACACGTCGTTACTCTTGATGGTGATAAGATTAGGAAATGCCTCTAGTTTACCAAAAATACCTCAAACTGGTGAAGTTATTACAATTAATAATTATGAATTGAATTTTAGTGAGGTAAGGCTCACATTTACACAAGTTATTTTGAGTAATAGTTGGTATCATATACGAGTATACACAATTAATTACAACTCGACCACTATCCACAAGAATCGCAGAACATACAGGGGGTATATTCGGCATGAGGACTCTATTTATTTTTATGACGTCACGGAGCCCGTGGCTAAGTAAGCTGCACGGGTCGATCCATCAGGTTAAGCTATTCTTGCCGGGTTTGGTCCATGAATGGGTGACCATCTTTGCATACCGAGACTCCTCGGTGCCTCGGAAAGCATGTTAAGCCGTTGGTCCCGGCTGTCATTCGTGGATCTTTGACAGTCGTTACGGGACGGCAGAAGCCTGAAAGTGTTATCAAGGGGTGTCGTATTACCCAGTTGCTGGGTTGTGGAGGTCAGATAGGCAGTCGATCCATGTAAAATACTGGTATTCAGCTGCATCCCGTTAGACTGGAAGCCGACCGATTTGGGAAAAGGGTAGGCAGAATTTTATTTGGAGTGATCCTGTTTGTGCCTTTAACGGCCGCGTGTTAATTTTTTCATGTTTACTTTTTCTTTTCTTGTATTACGATGATTTCTAGTCTGAATGGGTTCTTTAAGGTCACAAAAATATTATATAATTCATAGAAATTATGACACACGTACAAGTAATATTAATTTGTATTGGTATTAGACTACATTCCTTTTTATTTCAACGTATTATGTACAAGTACAATAGTTATATTATTATCTAGTAAGTGTTAGACCAGTTTGTATAAAAATAAGTATAAGTACTGTATAGCTACGGAAATAAGAAATGTAACAAATAAAATATTTATTGTTGTTCAAAGGAGTCAGTCGTTTTATCTAAGTATTTTTTTATTAATATGATAAAGCAAAAAATGCGTGTCTAATATTTTTTTATTATCTGACTGACGGACTAATTAGAATTTCATTTTTTTTACCCAGGCATCATCCCTATTGATTCACCAAACCAAAGTTAAAATATATTTTATAGTTGAAATCTTTTTGAGGGGGGCCAGAGGGCTGGCCAATTTTTTGATGCCCTATGAGCTCTTCCCTTTATTTGATTTTTTTCTTTAGTTAATTGTACATACATACATAGTTCTAATAATTTATATCCAAATATTGTTGAAATAAAAAGTGATACAAATATTTAAATATATTATAATTTGTTGTATAGCCTGAGCTATGTATACTGTATAGTTTATTTACTTGTATCATTTGGTAAACGTGCTTGGTTCTGAGATTTTCATTAAAAAAAATTAAACCTGTTTAATTGTTTAAGCAAACTTGATCAAAATGCTAATAATTGAAAAAAGAAAAGCGAAAACTCGTGATTTTATTATCGTGTTGGTTTACCAACAGGACATGTGACGATAAAATGCACTGTAGGGATCTTCGGACATCAAGCATAATTCAAATCGTTTTTCTTTTGCGGAATTTGGTCATTCTAGTTTCACTTGAAAAAAATATTTTATTGTAGTAGGTAAGTAAGTACTAAAATATAATCTATTTTTTGTACATGTACTCTTAAGAACTAGCCGCTAGAACTTTGTCCCGTAATGAAGTAAATAATCTGTGTGTTTTTACTAAGAGATAGTGTTTATATTTATTTTATAAACTAGAAATACTGTATTGAAAACTTGCTGTTACCTAATTAAACCAACACAACGCCTGAAATAATTACGCTTCTTTACACAAATGATTTTTGAATTACGGCAACAATAATTAACAAAAAAATAATAAAAAACTCTTTTCCGTTAAAATATAATATTAAAGACGAAGGTCGCAAGCGCTACTATTGAGCTGTTGAGCATGACGTCCTGGGTTCGGTTCCCAGATCGCCGGTTTAAATTGACTTTTTCCATCAGGAATTTCTCAGTAGCAGCTCGGAGTCTGGATTTGTGCCCGGTTGATGGCAATAGGCTCGCCCCCTATTACATGGGACTTAAACATAACTGGCGAAATGTGGGTGTACTATAGGTACACCTCTGCCTAACCCTTGGGGGATTACAGCCGTGATGTTATTTTATGTATAATGTAACAAAATCTGAAATCACTTGTGGTTCGTAATCGAAGAATAATTATATTAGTCTTTTTTTAAGTGCTGCTAAATTAACATTGTGTTGCACCTACAATGTTCAATATCTATAAGCATACGCATTAGGTAGGTACCTAATGTTTATATTTTAGTATACACATATGCTTTTGTGATTATTTAAAACTAATAATAACTTTTGAAGTAAGTACGCAAATTTTATTATTTGTTATTTTTTTTAAATAAATTTTTAAAACGTGTTTTCTTTTTGTCTACAGGAACAGAATGATAACAATATATATAAATATCCAAACTTATTAAAATGAGGAGCTCGTGGCTAAGTAACAACAGCCGCACTGGTCGATCCATCAGGTTAAGCTACGCTTGCCGAGGTTGGTCAGTGGATGGGTGACCATCTTTACATACCGAGAATCCTCCGTGCCTCGGAAAGCACGTTAAGCCGTTGGTCCCGGCTGTCATTCGTGGATCTTTGACAGTCGTTACGAGTCGTCAGAAGCCCGAAAGTCTGACACCAGTCTTACCATGGGGTATCGTATATTACCCAGTTACTGGGTTGTGGAGGTCAGATAGGCAGTCGCTCCATGTAAAATACTGGTATTCAGCTGCATCCGGTTAGACTGGAATTGGGAAAAGGCTAGGCAGATTGATTGATCCAAACTTATTAAAATGTTAAAGTAAATATTAAACTATGGATAGTGTTATGCACGAAGACGTGCCTCCGCTCTGTACAATACGACACAACTTAGATGCAGCATCGGCAAATTTCGTAAAACCAATCACCATCCGAACTGACTGCGTCTTCAAAATCACCAATCTTTATTACTGCTTTAGGTGAAAATAATCTTTACGAAAACGCAATAACTTGTTAAGTCATATAACCAAATACATTCGTAAAATTGAAATGAATGAATGAAATTTTTCAAAGGAGACGGATACGCTTTCATACAATCTTGGGCCTGGATGTAAAGAGATGAAATTGGTGTCAATTAATAGCTACTATATTATCAAACCATCACTGAAAATTTTGCGGATTTTAGCAATCTGAGAGCAGAGTTAAAAGAGATTTTGTTAAAGTGAGGTTTGGTAACAAAACAGCTGATTTTTGAAGTGCGATGTATAACCTCATTGAGCGATAGGTAGTTGTTTTTTTTATCAAACAAATACAAATAATCGATTAGCAAACGTGAATTGATTTTAACATTTATCTTTATAGATATTTAATTTGTTTAAACTGTTTAATACGTTAATTCTAATAATTAATGTATTTGAATTAATCATCTGGTAAAAGCATCTTTTAAATACTTAGAGAGTTTAAATAGTATGAACTCTGTCACGATAGTCGATTATAATTTAATCGATATTCCATTTTGTTCGTAGCCATAACTTAATTTTTGGATTTCTCAATTTCCAGATTGTAAAATGGGCTGATATTTCACATTTTGTAATAGAAAAATATAACCTTTTTTTTTAACCATACGTCAACTTATTACAATCAGGCCCAGAAATCCCCGTCTCCTTTATGCTACATCTACGTTGTGTCGTAGTGTACTAAAGTACAGCTTACAGTAGGCGTGTGTAACTCTTTACGGAACCGACTCACTGATCCGGATCATTGAAGTGTTCCAAAATATTGGTTCAGTAACAACGTTTCAAACGCATCATTTGAATCTGAATCATTACTTTGTATCTGTATCTTTCCGCGCGACCGTCGCCTGCGAGGCGACTGAGCAGCGGTGAGCGAGTGAGCGAGAGAGAGAGAAAGACTGAAACGCTGAGTTACGTTACTTTAGTGTCAGTACTACCGAACTGACTCGCGAGTCGCGCGTGAGCGGGTTACAATCTATCAGAAAGAGATACGAAATGAGATGTGTATCACTCGTAGTCTCACAGTTTTTCGTTGTCTTATGCATTTTTATATCCTTTGAGTCGATGATTCAAATGATCCAAATGAAACATATCAATGATTCGGATCATTTCAGTGATCCTGATGCAAATGTTCGAATCGCAAAAATGATACACTTTGCCCACCTCTAGCTTACAGTACAGTAATCGCGGAGTGGGACGCGTCTTCGTGGATGGCACTAATCTACATTCACAATTTATCTAAACAATAACAATAAAAGCATGTAAACAAACATGAGTTTTAGGAAAACCAACCGTAACGTCTACACATAAGGTTCAATTTGCGCTACAACTACATATTTTTTAATGACTTTTTCAACAGTACTAGTCGGTCTAAAATTAACTTTATTTACACAGGCATAAAGTTGATGTTTGTTTAAGTGGAAATAACATCAATTGGAAACCAGTTTATAAATAGACATTATTTGTACTAATGATACTTTGTCTATAATAAACTGAAAGCATTTATTTCAGTTATTCAACCATTTACAGGGCCTTTTGAATAGTCAAGGAGTCGGGCAGTTAGAAAGTTGAAGTTTTCCAAAACGTAGATCGCTGGCAAGAAACGCCAAGGACACTTTTAAATCAAGATATTACTAAATCCTGGGTACTTTATTCTTGTTGGTTCTAAATGTGTGAATGTGAGAACAATGTACTTTGAAAAAAATATTATGTAAAGTAGAACTGTACAAGATCGAATAGTGATAAGTTTGAGTAGCAACAAAGTTTGACATATTATCTACTTTTGAGTCACATGACCTAGTTTAGGTTACTACGTTAATTAATTTTAATTATTATTTTAGGGGAAAACTCGGCGCTTTTCGAGGATAATCCCATGATCGTAGTTCGTTAGTTCAGGGTTTAACAATAACTAGTATAATAAGATAAGGTTCCGATAAGTTTAATTAAATTTGAAAGAATGGATATTTCCTCATGATTGTAACATTGTGTTTATTATAAATTGTACTGTTTTTTTTTAAATTGAAAAGTATATTTACCTATTAAATGACTTTGGACCGTAGCTTGTTAGAAATATAGTTTTATAAGGTTTCTTTAATACGTACATATCTATCTAGTACTTAAATAAAAATGAAATGCTGTTCGTTAATAAGCGCATTACTCGAGAACGTCTAGACCGATTTGGGAATTTTGTTATTGTTTTGAAATATTCTAATTTCCTATGGGATTTTTGTATGAATTATTCAAAATTAGTCAGCACAACGTCTGTCGGGTCAGCTAGATAATGATATAAATGCTTTTCACCGACTTCAAAAAAGGACGAGGTTCTCAATTTGGTTGAATAATGTTATTTGAATATAATTATGTTCAGCGAGAATTCGGCGTCGACGTCGACCAATTTCAATGTTTTTTTTTAATTAGGTATGGTGGGTCCATAGGGATGATCCCATATAAAGGAGACTAGGCCAATTTGTATGGGAAGTGGTGTATGGACCAAAAGCGATACGGTTTTGATATTTGTGTAGGGATACCCTTGTGTAAAGGGGCATCAAAATCTGATCCAGGAATTTTGAGAACAACATACTATTAAAAAAAAATTGATTTGATTTCCACCGTTGTTGCAACAGGAAAACGTTCAGTTAAACCTACTCTTACAACTGATCCGAATATCCACCCTGTATATTAGGTATTACACTGTATTTTACTTCAAATTGCCGGGTCAGGTTTTGTTACCCTTTTGCACAAGGGTAAAGGTGAGGTATCCTTCCAGTTACATAAATATATCATAACCATATCGCTTTTGGTCCATATATCACTTTTCCCAGTCTCCTTTGTATTGGTAAAGTTCTGATGAGTGGTTTTTGAGATTTACATTCGATAATGCTACTACAAATTCTTGATCTAGCTTCAATAATACGCTTTTTATCTACTTCGTCAATGCTGATAATGTTATAAATAATACCACTAGAACTTGCATTTGTGTGGGTTACCCAAGGGTTACCCCAACTAAAAAATTTACTTTCCGAAACTATGCTTTAGTTTCGGAAAGTTCATTCGTTCGTTCATTTTGCATGTTGTAGGGTTTTTTTTTAAGATTGGTGGTGTAGCATAATCAGCGTATATTGTTTATGAGAGGAAGTGGGCCGTAATCCACCATGCGGGCCGAGTGCGGGTTGGTGGATGTCAAGTTGTTGAAGTTGATAGTTTATTTATTTGTAAAAAGATACAAAATTATAGGAAAACACATTCAAAAGTGAATTTATTTCTTACATTTCGATTTGAATCTATTGAAAGAAAGAACGAAAAGCAACATTTGCAAAACGAACGTAAATGCGTACATTATGTCGACATTACTATATTATAGGTACCTACTTACTGAAAAATGTCATCTTTGATGTTTCTTATTATTAAGATACACCTCTTTATTCGATAAAGTTACTGTAAAATATTATTCAAAACATCTTTCAGGAATATGTAAATGAAACATCCATATTATATCAATAATATCAATTATTTATTACTTAATAAAATTTCCAACATTCGTTGCCAACTTTTACAGCGTTCTCAGGACAGCGAATATCTTGCCAAAATGGTCCAAGTGTCGTTTGAATCCGTACCCGTTTCACATGTACGCTGTTTTCTATCAATATTTTTCTTATTTGCTTAGCACTTATACATACATCTCCAGTGTTGATATCGTTAGCGGCTCTGACGGCATGAAATCTTCCGTGTCGTGTGGGCTCAAAAGACACAAAACTCACAGTCGCAGACAGTATAAGACACAACGCCGATAGTGAAGTCGCGAAGACAAGCACGCACATTGTAGTAAATCCTTGCATTATGATAGAAATTTAGACGATTTATAAACTATTCATTACTAGACGCAGCAACGCCAACCAAGTGAGCTCTGGTGTGTTCCTGTTCTAACTGTTTATAATCACCATAAATGCAGCTTTTATATAGGTACCTAAGTACCTAAGAATGCGTAAACTTCCGCGGGATACCAAAGTGTTAATGTTAATCCATTCATCAACACACCGTAATAAAAACTTGAGAAATCTGGATTGTGATTTATAGCTACTTAACTGTGTAGTGTGTGTAGGAATATCTCATTGGTCGACTGGTCGCAAGGACGACTGCTGAGTCCGGGGTTCCTGGCTTCAATTCCATTCAGGTCGCGCAGTGTTGTTACGTTCCCATTACGAATTTCTCAGTAGCAGTTCGGTGGTGAATTGATACACTGGCGAAATGTGGGTACACTGCCCTATGAAAAAAACAGACGTAAAGATATGCCATGTGTGTAACTCAGATACTGTAAAAGTGCAAGTTGTTATATTATTAGTTGACTTGAAATTATTGTCCAGTTAGATCTGCTGTAGTGTTTGATTGGTCCGCTGAATGCGAGCAGCATGGATCGGTCGTTGTAGCGATGCTTGGGGGAAGCCAATGTCCAGCAGTGGACGTCTTCCGACTGAATGATAATGACGGTCATAATGATTGAAACGACCTAAGGGTCTTATTTTATGGATACACTACTTTTTGCCAGAAAATATCCCAAAGGAACACACTACCGGGATTAAAGTACCCTATGTTTTAATCCATGTTATAAACTATCTCAGTGCTAAATTTCATCCAAATCAGTTCAGTTATTTATGCGCTAATTCGGAACATACTTCCAGGCAAACGGACAAAAATTCTTCGTTACGTACGTTGGTTATTATGTATGAATCAAAGAAATAAAACTAAACCCATAAGGAATCAAGAACAATTTTTTTTTTAGAAAATATAAATTTAAACATTACGTAAACTATTTATTGCATAATGTAGAATGTATTATATTTAATTACACAAACGATCATCGAACGTTGACAAGGTTGACATATCATTAGCGAGAACTATCAATTAGATAAATCTTGGTTTTAACAAACTTTTGCCAAACACGGCGGAAGATCACAGGTGATTTATTCCGCAGGGTTTGCCTCTGTTTCGGATGGATTATTCATCGCACCGATTTCACTGCCCACACCATTGAGATTCAATGTAAACTACAGCAGACACCGCGAACAAAAAATGTGTCCCTTGGATGCTAGTAGGTACTCTTTTTGCTTGGATGTCAAGTGTGACAACTGCAAGGTGCGTACTGCGCTGCATAAACTTCAGGTAGTGACTGAGACGTTTGTGGTCCATGGACTACAACGTATGCCGCAAACATTTTGTTCGCGGTGTCTGCCCTAGTTTACATAGAACCTCAATGGTCCACACTTGCGTGGTTCTCGGTTGTTATTGCAGGTGTAATCTTTTCCGTCGTGGTTGCCTCTGTTGCGGATGTATTGTCCGTCTCACTGCTTCCTCCACCCGTACTGCTCGTCTCGGGTCCTAGTGCAGATTCCGGTCTAGTAGTAATAAGAATGTCTTTTTTTGTGTTAATTTCCGCCGTACTTGCCTCTGTTGCGGATGAAGTGTCCGGCTCACTGCTTCCACCATCCGTACTGTCCTTCTCGGTTCCTTGTGAAGATTCCGGTCTAGTAGTAGTAACAATGTCTTTTTCTGTGTTAATTTCCGCCGTACTTGCCTCTGTTGCGGATGAAGTGTCCGGCTCACTGCTTCCACCATCCGTACTGTCCTTCTCGGTTCCTTGTGAAGATTCCGGTCTAGTAGTAGTAACAATGTCTTTTTCTGTGTTAATTTCCGTCGTGGTTGCCTCTTTTACGTATGGATTGTCCGTCGTCTCGCCTCCAGTTTCCAGCTCAGTAGTTGTAAAATTGTTGCTTTCTGTGATTACGTTCTTGTTGTTTTCCCATTTAGTTGAATTTAATAAATCATAAATCATTCCTAATAGCATAGGTACCAGCTTTTTGTAAACCTCTGTGTTGTGTGGATCTTTAATCGTACCGTTTTCATTAGGCACACTTTCGTTGTTCTTGATTCCTGGTGCAGCTGTAGTTGTGGCTTTTGGAATGCTTGTAGTATTCCCAATGCTGTTATCTTTACTTCCAGCTTCAGTTGTATTAACACTAGCAGGAACAGCCCCTGTTGTTGTGGTTTCATGTATTGAAGAATTACTATGTTGAAGAGTTAGTGCCTCTCTTTGCTTTGTTGAGCTCTTTGCTCCCAAGGTTATGAAGAGTATGAGGCCCACTACAGACAATGCAGCCGCAGAGAGTACCAAATACAGTATAGTTGACTGTTTCATGGTGGTAGATTGACGAATTAATTTAATTATTAGTCGCAGTAACGCTAGAGAGCGCTATTGTGATCCTTTTTCTACTAAATTGCTCCAAGTAGTTTGCCGCATTTATATAGCTTTATCTACTTATTACTTCCTGCGATACTGACGTGTAATTTACGTGTAGGTATGGTGTTTCATTAAAAAACCGGCTAAGCGCGAGTCGGTCTGTAACACTATGGCTCTCTACCTCGTAATGAAATATATTTTTCCATTTTCAAGTTTACGTTTTTCCGTTTTCTAAAAAATCACCTAATTAGAGACGTCGTTTTAAATTTACTGGAATGCATAAACCTGCTATCAACTCCAGTAATCCAAATTTTTTGATTTTGTTTGCATTATGTTTGTATCATTCTCCGCAAATTGTAAAAAGACGCGCAAACATGTTAGATATTGCAGATAGTTACTGATTTAACTTTTTAAATGATTATTATCACGTATACCTTTATCGAGCTAAGCAGTCAATCATGAAACATAAGAACGCCTATTTTAGCTAATTTTCAACTGCAGCAAATAACTAAGCGGTTGGAACATTTCTTTGCAAACCAATGATTGTAAGTTCGATTCGCAACTCTAGTTTTTTTTTTTTTTTTTTTCATCAACTATTGTTAGTTTTAATACTAATAAATGTAAATACTAGTTCGTAGATCGTATTAATGCAATAAAAAAGGAAAACTTCGTAAGCAATGGGAATTTGCTACATATTTGTCAAAAACGATCGTAAACGTAAACGATCACATTTTTAATATTATTTGCGGTTATTACTTCACACAGTGCTGGGCCCACAGAACAGAAAAAACAGTAGAAGTCGCAAGTAGGCGGGGCGCGCGTACCCCGAGCTTTGCGGAGATCCGCAATGTCTGCTTCCGCGCCTACACCACGCAAATCAGTCTCGTTACAACCGTCTCGGTGAAAAGAACTTGAAAAAAATATACAAAAATGCCCTATTGTGCTGTTTTAGAATGTAAACACGATAACAGAACCAAAAATATATCAAATAGAGATATGTCATACCATCAGTAAGTCTTAATTGATTTTATTTCGATTAAAATTTGAAAAATAATATTTTATTAAACAAGACAAGTAAAACTGGACTTTAAATTGTTAACTTTAAGGTCTACTTTCTTTTAAACTCAAACATATTCTTCGCGAAGATTCCAACTACGCACATGTCACAGTCAGCTACTCAATTAGAGATTACCGTTATCGATAATGAGCTATCGATATTTTAAAGGGGACGTGCTAAGATAGCCCGCGAAATTCAAATTTCCTTACGTTTTTTGCAATTTGTAAGTCAGTGTCGGGTTGTATGTTGATTAAAATATGATTCGAGACCGTAACAAATATGGCTTCAGAGAATTATAATCATTAGAATCAACAACAAACAGAATAACAATTCTTATGCTAGAATAATCCTAGTGTCATGATTTCATGAAATAGTCATTCAATAATTATAGGATTTTATGAACGTAGAGGGAATTCTTTTGTATTGGTGATTTTTTTATTATAATTCTATAAATTAATATTTGATACGGCCGCGAATCACATTTATATCAACATCATATTTAGATCGGCTGGCGTAAAAAAGTGATTTTGCCAAAAGTGACACATAATATGTCTTAAAGTCTTAACGACGACATGAATCCTTTTCAACCCGCTTTCAAAATCTACAATATACTTATACAATAATCATTTTTCAGTTAGTCGAAACTTAAGTTAGTAATAACCTAAGTTTCGACAAAGTGAAAAATAAATAGCTACAGTACAACTATTTTCTAAATGTTCCTCGGCAAACTTCATGTTTCGTCAGTCGTTGGATTTCTATCAGTTGCCTTTGCACTTGGTGCAGACCAGACACTCTCAATCGACGATAGTAGTAATTTTCAAATTCAGATCAGTAGTTTAACATAACAATTCTTAATTATACTTTCTGTAAATCGTATGTATTAGAATAAAATATTAACACTTGATTTCGAACATAATAATATTTATCGACTCTAGCTGTTGACTGTATTTTGTTTGAAAATAAAACGAAATGTCGATAAATAAGTCAACGACAGTGGTACATCCCTAGAGGAGGACGAATAGTAATGACCTCGTTACGCAAATATGAATCTTATCAGTAACGAAATACAGATTTTAATTGAATGTATTTAATATAGTGACATCTAGCGGCGGGTAGCGTAACTTGCTCATTAAACTATTTCAGTGTGCGCTTTAAACGGAAAAAGTATTAAATACGTACAAAGAGTAGACAATAAACAACTCTATTGTCTATTAATTATGGTTTATTTTCAAATAAGCGACGACTGACATTATTTCCTACTTTCATTCAATGTTAAACTACCAATCACACCAAAGATTTCTTAGTGTTACGAAATACAATTAACTTGTATTTGTGTGAGTTGGGGTACGCTGGTTCCGATACTAATGAAGCGCTATACTACTTCTACTGTTTTTTCTGTTCTGTGGCTGGGCCCATTGTCGTTTATGTTTCTGAGGACAGTTGAAAAATTCCACGCAGCCCGCGTAGCACGTCACCTTTTTGACGGCGACCAACACCGGGTGAAGGCCAGCGTTAGCGACAATCTGTGGCATTTATTTGCCGTCATTTTAGTGTTTTGTGGAATCGCAAACCCAGTTCTGTTATGGAAGAAATATCGGGATCATATATCCGAAGACTTTTTACGAATTTTGCGGCGTACTACGAGTACTGAAGGTGACATAGAACAAAATGATGAACGCGTTCTAAACAGATGTCTTAATTCACTTCACAAGACGTAGTAATTTCCATCGGTGGCAATCCACTAAACGAGCATCGGTTACCGGCTTCGCAATCATTGGCACATCAAGATCGTGGAAATCGGGAATACGCCGCTGGAACTAATTATGATCCAGGCGCAATGAGTACCATCGTCTATGATGATCACGCATCTATGTTCACCTCAGAGCAAAGGAACATTTTTAACACCGTTCTCCAAAGCGTAGGGCTCAGTCAGGATAAAATGTTTTTCTTCGATGCTCCTGGTAGAACAGGAAAAACATTTACTACCAATGGCATCTTTGTAGAGGTCAGGAGGTCATGTTTAAAATTCCCATCGATTTAGAGAGCACTGAAACGCCTGTTTGTGGGGTGTCACGCAACAGTGACAAGGGGCGCGTGCTTAGGGATTGCGCTTTGATCGTATGGGATGGATGCATTATGGCAAATAGGAAAGCAGTGGAAGCTGTAAACAGAACCCTGCAGGACATCCGCAGGAACCAAAACATGATGGGTGGTGTCACAGTTCTGTTTAGTAGCGATTTCCGGCAAATATTACCTGTGGTGACAGATTGCAGATAGTTACCAATTTAACTTTTTAAGTAAATGATTATCATCACGCTATATTTTTATGGAGCAGCAATCAGCAGCCAATCAAGCAATCAGTCATGAAATATTATAAGAACGGCTATTTTATCTAACTTTCAACAACAGCAAATACCTAAGTGGTAAGTATTGCTTTGCTAACCTGTTTTTGTTAGTTCGATTCCCAACTACTGGTTTTTTTTGTGATTCTTTTTTTTATGGTTCCGTAGTAAACAAGGAACCCTTATAGTTTCGCCATGTCCGTCTGTCTGTCTGTCTGTCTGTTCGCGGGTTAGCTCAGAGACGGTTAGTACTAGAAAGCTGTAATTTGGCATATGTATACATATTAATCATGCCGACAAAGTGGCAAAATAAAATTAAGAAAACATTTTTAAAGTGGGGATGTTTTTTTTTTCTCGTCTATCCCATGTTGTGGGGTATCGTTAGAAAGGTCGTTCAAAAATATTGTGAGTTTGTGAAAGCCATTTTTAGATTCAGGGATCCGTTTGCGAAATATTAAGCTTTTAACTGAAATTTTTTGTTAGAGTCAAGTGTCTCCCCCTCTTCTAGCTAAATGGTTGTACTTGGACTTGTGAAAAAATTCACAGCAGTAGTATATATAACGAAATTAAAAGGAAAACTATCAGAGCTAGGTAGTCAGTAATCAATCAACTTAAAGTTGCGGTTTGAAAAACATTTTTTTCAACTACAATGTTAAGTTTGTTCTTGGGATAAATTCATCCCAACTACGGAACCCTTCATTGTGCGTGGTCCGACACGCACTTGGCCGGTTTTTTACATTTTGTAATGTTAATAAATATTTATATTATTCGTAGAACGTATTAATTCAATAAAATGGGAAAACTTCGTAAGTACCTAATGGGAAATTGCTTCGTCACGTCACAAGCACTTTACAGTCAAAACATTCAAGGTTCAGGATCATTTTAGATCTAAAGACAATAAAATGTTTTTTACAGGTCATACAATAAACCTAATGTAAATAACACAATATTTTTTGTCTATTTACTTTAAAATTGTATTTAAAGTAAATAGACATTTATATTGTAATGTTCAATGTCACAAAAACAAATATGCATGAAATACATAATTAAATATTTTGGTAATATTTGAATTTGTAATTAATGTGGTGATACGTGGAACTAGTGTGACGAGGTGAATGCTTTGTTGAAATGGTCGTCTCTATGGTCGCGAGTTCATAGACTGCACTTGACCATTAACATGCGAGCTCGGTTTGGCGGGAATTCACTTGCTTAAAAATTCTTTGATTTTGTTCTAAAAGTTGATGAAGGCACTTTACCAGAGGAGAGTGGCCAGGTGGCCCTACCAGAGACTCTTGGTAGAGTAGTTCCCTCTTTAGAAGATCGGATTCGTCTAGTGTACGGGGACATTAGTCGAATACTGTAGGTACCAAGATAATTCTTGGGTGTGTGAACGGGCCATATTAACGCCAAAAAATTATCAAGCTGCAGCGATCAACAGTAATCTCTTGCAAATTGAAGGGAGCGAAGTGATATACATCTCCATCGGTTAACATTGTTGTGGGGCAAGATGATGCCACACATTACTCCGTAGAATTTCTGAATTCTCTAACGGCAAGTGGACTTCCGGCGCACATCATCCAGCTGAAGGTCGGTGTCCCGATTATGCTCCTTCGGAACTTAACTCCGCCGAAGCTGCGTAACGGAACCCGGCGCAAAGTCGTGTCTTTACAGAGAAACGTCATCGATGTGAAAATTCTACAGGTTGTAGCGTTGGAGAGACAGTGTTCATACCGCGTATACCACTTATTGCCCACAGTTACCCCTTCCAGTTTAAGCGCGTGCAGTTCCCTGTGAGCGTATGCTTTGCGATGATTATCAACAAGTCACAGGGGTAGACACTGAAGGCTGCGGGTGTCGGCCTCAGGACAAGCTGCTTCTCATACCGACAACTGTAGATACGTCGCTAGCTCCCGCGTTACCAGCCCTGATTCGATTCTCTGTATATTTTGGCTGTTGAGAATAAAAACACAAACGTACGTAGTATACAGGGAAGTTTTATAAAAATGTAGCTGTTATTGTAATATATTGTGATGATTTCGTTCACGTCAAAGTCGTACTTTTACGTGAATGAAATCGCGGGCAAAAGCTAGACTAATATAGATAAAATAAAAAGACTAAACTAATATATATATAAAAAGAGAAAAGATTTGTTTTTTTGTATGTTTGTTTGTAATGAATAAACTCAGAAATTACTGGACCAATTTAAAACATTCTTTCACCAGTAAAATGCTATATTATGACTGAGTAGGTATGATAGGCTATAATTTATAAATATATCAGGTGGGTGAAGCAGCTGGCGGATGCTAGTGAGCAAATAAAACTCTTGCATGAAACCTTACTTGACTACTAGGTCAAGTGAGGTTTCATGCAAGAGTTTTACCCCACTGTATTTAAATAACAGATTTCGGTATTAAAAAAAAATGGTTATTGCTGGTTATTAATGTCCCTCTTTGTCCCTCTGTTATTAAAGGCCTCTTCTCATGCAAAGATGGCATGAGTTTTGATCAGGATGGTTGGCGATTTCAGTCTTATATTGTTTCATGTCCAGGCTTCCTCACGATGTTTTTACTTTTACTGATGTCAGTAATGTCCAAGATAAACTCAACAAAAGTAAAAGTAAAATGAATTGAAAAAGTCACATTGGTACTTGCCCGGATTTGAACCCAGAACCTCGTGCGAGGCGGGACCTTAACCACTGGGTCAACACGAAATTTTTGGGCGATCATTATAATTCATCAATCATTATAAAACTATTACAATTTCAAGCTGATAGCTTATGAAATTGCTAGAATAAGCAGCTGTGGCAGGCAGACGGACGAACTTGCACCAAAACGATTCCTTTTTACAATTTCGGTACGGAACCCTAACTAGATAGGACGTATTAGGTGGACAAATGCGGAAAAAAACCAGTTGATTAAGTTGAAACATTAATAATTACCAGTGGTCGCCCAGTGGTCGAAATTCTACTATAATTCATTTAAAAGAGATTGACCATTTCTGGTATCGCTATTTGTTCTGTGGTGACTTAAGTTTATAATGTTGATATCTTGTTTTTAAATATAATAATTTTATCTAGTAATGCGATTCCTTAAATTCTCCGTATAAAAAACTCCATGAAAGTATCAGTTTTTATTTCGATTTCCTAATTTACCTCTAAATTGTTTTTTTCACCCACGTAATGTCACATGTCATTGGCTTCAAAGAGTATGTAAACAATAAAACCTTCTTGACTTACGCAAAATAATTAATTTACGCATCCAATTATTAAAATTATAGTTGAATAATTAGTAACAGAAGAACAATAATTAGTTGTTATTAATAACAACTAATTATTATTATTACATTGTAATAATAATCTGTTAAGATGTTAAAAGTACATAAGCAAACCTTTTAGTTATGTGAAAGGCAGAAGGTTTTAGAGACCTTTGCCTGTTTCATTCATCAAAAGAAACTCTTTGAAAACCGAACAAACCTGTGCTAAGATTCTATGCGCGCGCATCCTGAGCAGAATATGCTGGCGACAGAACGGCGGGCTTTCTCTTTCTAGCATATATGCACGTCCCATCCGTTTAGTTTTAAGTACAGTCTCGACCGATAGGTATTTACTTTTAAAATTGTTTATTATTGTATAATTAATTGAATTATTTCATTTATATGTTTTGTTTTAATCTCTACTACTAGGCCATTATTATTTTGCAATTTGGATTTAATTTAATTAGCTATGTTTCTAAGTTTATGTCACATATTACTGAAAAATGTTCAGCACTTTGATCTTATGGTTTTAATCATGGTGTAACGTATAGGTCTCATTAACGTGAACGTTTTATGATTATAAAAACATTGTCGAAAATGAATGTCGGAATTGACGAGAATTGAAAATTCTTAAACGTTATTTTGACTAATTCGTATTTTGAATTTAACAGCATACATTGTGACAAAATATCGAGAGATTCGATTCTAAACCTAGATTTTGAGACCTAATTACCGTGTAATGCCGAGAATTATGGTAAAATGGTAAATTACATCTGAAATCCCTAATATTATCCTTTTAATTAAACCATAAATCTTTGAGTCACTGCATGTTTCATACCGATACTAGGTTCCTTAGTCACTTGGTCATTGTCCTTTTAAGTTTGTTATAATATTTCATACAAACTCCATGCCATTGTCATTATTCTAAGGTAGCATCTTTAACCATAAACAAAGAGTATGTCTGTGTCAAACACATGGTAGTGTGTGTAATGTTTTTTTCATTTATTTAATTTTATATAAAAATGTTATCTTTCTGCACTCCTTCTCCATATAAACATTAACTTTGCCAAAGGAGATCATTCATTTTGGGCTAAATTATGAAAGTCAAAAAAACCAAACAAAAAATAGTAGATTAGGTATACAAGTCAAAAAAATCCTAAATCCCAGGGTTTGGTCCATGAATGGGTGACCATCTTTGCATACCGAGACTCCACCGTGCCTCGGAAAGCACGTTAAACCGGTGGTCCCGCTTGTCATTCGCGGATCTTTGATAGTCGTTACGGGTCGTCAGAAGCCTGAAAGTCTGACCACCAGTCTTAGCAAGGGGTATTGTATTACCCAATTAATGGGTTGTGGAGGTCAGATACGCAGTCGCTACATGTATTATACTGGTAATCGGTTGCATCCGGTTAGGCTGGAAACCGACCCCAACATATAATATAGAATATGCTAGGCAGGTTGAAGAGAACAAAGGATATACTTGTTCTAAATTTAAAATGTTTTTATTCACTCAGTGACTAAAAGAGAGTTTTATTCATTGTTATCGATGAATAAAATGCCCTTTTTCGAGTGTCAATGGTAAAAAATTGTAGATTATACAACAAGTGTAAAAAAAGGGAATTTAATTCGAGGGATACAAGGACCGAGATAAATTATTTTTTCACGAGTTGTGTACTCTACTTTTTACCATTGACTGCGAGAAAATAAATAGTAGTATAGCATTTTGTTTATCTGTAGTAGTTGTAATATTTATATGACTGCCTCGTTGGTCTAGTGGTCGCAAGCGCTACTGCTGAGCATGAGGTCCTGGGTTCGATTCCCAGGTCGGGCAAAGTATTATTGGGTTTTTCTATCAGAAATGTCTCAATAGCAGCCCGGAGCCTGGAATTGTGCCCGTTTGATGGCAATTCGCTCACCCCCTTAATTACATGGGACTTAAAAACACTGGCAAAATGTGGGTGAACTAAAGGTACGCCTATGCCCAACCCTTCGGGGAAACAAGGCGTGATGTTATGTTATTTATATGTATCACATTTTTGGCGGTATCATATTTTCTACCATAATTGCTGCTTTAGAACGAAATGATTTCGAAGTCAGTAGTATTCAGTGTCTCATTTTCCAATGACATTAAATAATAAATGAATAAAAATCTTTATTGCAGCCCACATAATCCATAAAAAACACGATTTTTTTATATAAATTAAAATTAAAAATTAATACAACCACGATAACAGATTGAAAAGAAACTAACTGAAGTTGGCGGGATATTTTTTATTTAATTTAATTGTAAAGCTTCTAGGAAGGAATAGCTCCATCTATCCAGCCAATAGGTACTTTCAGTACGGTTCATTTATTTACAATGCATTTGCTCGAAAAGAGCCTTTTTCAAGCAGTAAATTAGTGCGGAAAGTGTCACTTTTTTTCACCAGTGCTTTTTACTTTTCTGTTTTTTTTTAATTTTTGTGGCCGTCGTGATCCCGTTGCAAAGAGTTTTTATTATTTGAGAAAAGTTTTACAAATCAGATGATGATGATAACGATGACAATGGTGATGGCGATGACGATGACGATGACGATATCGATATCGATGACGATGGCGATGACGATGACGATGGCAATGGCGGAGCCAAAGCCAAAGTCGAAGTCGAAGTCGAAGTCGATGTCGAAGTCGAAGTCGAAGTCGAAGTCGAAGTCGAAGTCGAAGTCGAAGTCACATATTACGACGTATAAATGATAAAAACAACATTCATATGTTGTTTTTATCATTTATACGTCGTAATATGTAGATGGTAGGTAGTGGCTTATGATGTGTACATCATCATATGCGACTACCGTAAGGCTCGCTCGTTTTTTCCTCGCTCAATGCATAGTAAAATGTTGTATGATACACGTGCGTAAGATGATTTCCGACTCGTGTCGACTTACGGTATGTTGTGATGGGTCTTCTAACACCCTGTATCTTATTTATAAATACAACAAAGATGAAAAGAAGCTGTCTCTTTTCATCTTTGTTGTATTTATAAATAAATTGCTATTGTCATATATTTCAAGCTAGTTATAATGGTTTTGTAAAAACGAGGAATCCTGATTGACAGTTGATTTTCTATTTTTAATCAAAATTTAAAGGAAATTCTTTAATCAAATAGTGAAATTCACTAAAAAGTATCAGTAACGATACAAAAAAGTTAAAATAATAATCGTCAATTGCAGCGATGCTCTAAAGTGCACTCGATCCCTAGACACTTTTGATGTGTCTAATGACAGCTCGGCAATCATAGCAGACTTCATAATTCATCCATTAAAACCTATCTGCCGTCAAGATGACGGCAAAAATAAATGTGATCATTTGTGGAAGGCGTGCCCGGTGCCGGGCCGGCCGCGGTGACCTACAAGAAGCAGCATAAATACTTATGTGTCATCGAAGGATCACCAAAACTGTCTGACGAGACAAGCGACGCCTATAAAGGATGCTGCATCGGTTTCAATAAGATGTGTCACCTCTTACCCGTTTGCCTACCTGAAAGGTCAGGTGCGTAGTCCTCGCAACCGGCGACGTGCGTGCATGACCAGAGGCCCTAGTGTGAGTTTCTTTTCACCATCTCGATTTTACGCATCGATCGCGTTCGGCGCTCCGATTGGCCCTTTACCAGTGAAGGGCCAATCAGAGCGCCGAACGCGTTCGATGCGTAAAATCGAGATAGTTAAAAATAAACTCACTCTAGGCCTTCAGAACGTAAATGAGGCAAAAGAAGTATGTAAGGATCGTAGCACGTGGGGTTCTGTAGTTTCTGTCTACCTCCATAGGAAGAAGGCGTGATGTATGTGTGGGAGAATAGGAAAAAAGTATTTTTTTTTTAATCCAAGGATTTTTTGTAAACTACCGGATTAATCGAAACAAAAGAAAGATTTCCCCGCGCGGACAGTGAGGCCCCAAATCCCTGAATATTTTCTGTACTACGCTTGATAGGCACAAGGACATTTATATGCGGTGATAACTGCTACTTTGATGTTATTTTATATAAGTACTCTCACATTAGAAGCGCATTAGAGGGACCCCCAAACATGCGACCTTCAAATGCGCGATCGCGACAGCAATACATTTGTGCGCGAGCGATAGAGATCATTGAGGGGTCATTGTACGAAATTCTTACTGCTTCGCGACCGGACTTTAGAAAGGAGTCAGTTAACCCGAAATGTCAAGTAACTAAATGCCGCCATGCCTAGCGGGCCCCATCAACAAGTGCGGCCGATCCCACAACATGTGCTCATGTAATGTAATACTGTGTGCCACCTCTTTGAGGGTAAGCGTCGGGTCACTCCGGAATGGCAGCGGCCGGCAGCGACGCGGCGAGCACTTTCAGTGTGAAATATTTTTAAACTTTATCTGCATAGGTACTTAAAAGACCAGTATCGCTTGAAAGGTCTCGAGGCCGCCCGCGGTGCCGCGAGCGGCCGCGCGCCACACGCATCTTGTCGGTGGTTCTGCCTGCGCCTGCCAGTGGCGACGCGAAGCCGCTCGCGGCACCGCGGGCGGCCGCGTGTATGTAGTGTAGAAACAAAACTAGTCAAGAGGAGACTAGGCACGTGGGATCTAGAGGTCGCGCGAGTTCGCCAGCGGCCGCCCGCGCCCGCAGGCTCCGTTACAACCCTAGTTCTCAGACCAAATAACCCTAGTTTAAGTATTTTTTTTTTTTTTTTTTTTTGTTTTGGCTTCGCACGGTTTGTGCATTAGCCAATGTCATGTTTTTTAGTTTGAAGAGACAAAGTTAGGGAAACGAAAATATTATTAGTATTAATTAGATCGGAATTTAGGAAAGGACGGATATAAGATCAGTAAAAAAAAAGGAAAAAGGAGGAATCAAAGGAGTGAATAATGAGCAAATTACTATGACGAATATTTACAACTTAATATTATTTAAGGTAATGAATGAGACTATACATTTATATACAGGAAAGCTTTTTGTACAAAGTAAGGAAAGTATTGAGGTAGGAAAATGAATACGAAGGGACAAGAGGTTACTAAGAAAAGAAGAACGGTCATATAAGGGACAGGAGAAAAAAATATGATTTAAGTCGCCTACGTCTGTGCCACACGAGCAAATGGGGTCGTCGATGATATGAAGTTTGGCAAGATGGGCTGGGGAGCAAACATGACCCAGTCTCATCCGTATAAGAACGGAGGTCTCCATCTTGCCAAACTTTGCCCTGCCAAACCACGGTTTTTCCGGAATGTCGGGTTGAATAAGTGAAAAATAACGGCCCTTTGATTTGCTTCCGATATCCCAGGCCACCCTCCAGGTGTCCCGGAGAAAAGTCTTTGGTAATATCACAAGGTCTATACTAAAATTCTGATATTGAACTAAGTCCCCACACTGCACCGCATCACTGGCGATTGTATCTGCCACTTCATTGCCGTGGATTCCAGCATGGGCCGGGATCCACGCAAATTGTAGTGTATTACCTTCAGAAATGGTTCTGAACGCAAATTCCCTTATTAAATAGATTATAGGATACTGCGATTTGTGTTCGAAAGGGGATTTATTGATGGCTAGAAGAGCACTTTGAGAATCAGTGAAAATTATAGTTTTTTTGAGCTTTAGAACCCGAATATATTCAATAGCTTTTAAAATGCCAAAACATTCCCCCGTAAAAACAGAAGTCTCCGGAGGCAATTTTATTTTTTGTACGATGTTGTATTGAGAATGGTAAGTTCCTATCCCAACACAACCCGTCGGAGAACGCTTGGCAGCATCCGTAAATATGTGATGGTACTCTATGTGTTCAGCCAAAAAATGATTAAAACTTAAATTGCAATCGGGACCTGATTTACTTACACAGTATTTAATGGTGGGGCTGAATAGTAAACTCTCGTAACTACTGCTAAATAGGGGAAGTTTATTGGAACGGTGAATAGGAGAAGAAAGAGAAAGGAATTTTTTATAGCTTTCAACTAAACAAGGAGCACGTTTATGGGACCAGTAATCTGAAGATTCAATCTGCAACACTAAAGAGTCCAGTTTAGGAACGAGAGGGTGAGTTGAGAACTGAAGAATCCGGAACAAATATTTGTCAGATAGGAATTGTCTTCTAAGGTATAAAGGAGCTTCCCCGCATTCAACTTGGAGTGCATTAATGGGACTAGACTTCATAGCTCCAGAAATAATGCGTAATGCTTTAGACTGGATGCGATCCAACTTTTTAAAAGCCATAACACTACCAGGTTCTAGAACGAACAATCCATAATCCAGAGTGCTTCTGATGATTGCATTGTAAATAAGTTTCAAAGAAAATGGATGTGCACCCCACCACACACCAGAGAGGCATCTAAGCATGTTTAGGTGATTTTCACATTTGTTTACAATATAATCACAATGAGGAACACTACTTAATTTACAATCTAGTATTATACCTAGATATTTGAAATTATCTTTAACTGGAATAGGTATTTCCCTATAAAAGATGTTTGTTAAGGGAATATTTCTCTTCCGGGTGAACAAAACAGCTGCGCTTTTAGACGTGGATAAATCCAAACCATTCAGATGTAACCATGACTCCAAAGTAGATAAAGCAGAATTGATAGCATAGCTAGCTTGTTCAACAGATTGGCTTGAAGAATATAATACTAAATCATCGGCATATTGAAGAACCTTAACATGATTAGCTAAGGATGAGTCTAAATCAAAAGTGTAAATATTGTATAGGAGGGGACTGAGCACAGAACCCTGCGGGAGACCTCTCCATACAAGATGAGATACCTCATGGTCTCCTATTATCATAATAACAGAGCGTTCAGTCAGGATTTTAATAATGAAATTCGACAAATTCACTGGAACTTGTAAGGCTTTTAATTTATTATGTAAAACTGATAATACAACATTATCATAAGCTGCATTAATATCAAGAAAAACTGCAACGGTGGAATGGTTATTAGAGAAGGATAGCCGAATATCGGATGTTAAAATACTTAAACAGTCAGTTGTACTTTTACCTTTTCTAAAGCCATATTGTGAATCTGCCAAAAGACCCCTACTTTCAACATACCATTCAAGACGATTTTTTATTAGGTGTTCCGCTAATTTCATCAGAATTGAAGACAAAACTATGGGACGGTATGAAGAAGCATCAGACGGAGTTTTATTTGGTTTTAGGAATGGCAACACCATTTGACGTTTCCATTCGTCAGGGATGTTTCCTGTGTACATAATAGAATTAATAAGCTCTAAATAGTAACTGAGGACGGCATCATTTAAATTAGCGAAAAAGGAATACGGGATGCCATCAAAGCCTGGTGAAAGGTATAGTATTCTTGATAAGTATAGCTACTCCACCATACCCATCAGATCTATCCTCTCTAATGGTTAAATAACCATTAATTTTAAAAATATGGTTAGATTTGAGCCAAGTCTCTGCTAAGGCAAAGGCAAATGGCTCATATTTGTTTAAAAGATGTATAACATCACTCTTTTTGTTTACTAGACTGCGGCAGTTCCACTGGATTATTTTGGATGTGTTGTCCATTATGAAGGGATTGAGATACATTGAAAGAAGGGGCAGCGTTGGACGGTGAAATGTTAAATTGAGAAAGAAGATTGTGTAATGCAGAAAGAAAATCATTTATAGAAAACGTTGTGTAATTTTTTTCATTATTATGATTATTAGAAAAAGCACAACCATTTGATGGTTGGGGAATGTTGAAATCTTTAATAATGGCATTGTGAGCCTCTTTATTATGTCCTTGAACAGATTTGGGAGGGGAACGTGGTTTGAGAAAGACCGTCTTTTTATAGCTACTTGAAGCAGGTATTTTATTAGGAGAAGAGATGGATGGAGTATCTGCAAAGTTTTTGGAAGGAGAAGATGAAAGTGTATCAGCATACGATTTAGTAACAAGGGGATAAACTTTTGCTGCTTCAGCATAGGATACTGAGCTTTGTGCCATGTATGTTTTTATTAATATTTGTCTAGAAAACTCTGGGCAAGACTTATTAGTAGCATAGTGATATCCAGAGCAAAGGCAGCAAGATGCACTTTCTTGTTCTCTTTCACAACTGTCCCCAGTGTGTCCTTGGCCACATTTATAACAACGAGGTTTAGACCTGCACTGAATTTTTGTGTGACCGAAACGACAGCAATTGAAACATTGTACAGTAGGGAAAATATATAATTCTACAGGTAACGCATTATAGCACATAAAAACTCTTTTTGGTAGAACCTGACCATCAAATGTGACAACTATGGTTTGGGATGGTTTCCAAATGGTAGAACCATCAACAATGGTTTTAAAATTAAGGCGTCTGATTTTTAAAATTGGACCGCAACCAATTGGTACTGTTATGTTATCAATAATATCCTCCGGAGACCAATCTGCAGGAACGCCACGTACTAAACCCATTCTGGTAACATTAAAAGTAGGTATAAAAGCTTTATAATTATAGGATTCTAGACTATTATGGGTAATAAAAGAATTTGCGTCCAGGAAAGTCGAAAAGGAAAGGGAAATTTTATTGCGCCCAATTTTTTTGACGCTACCATTAACTATGTTTTGGAAGGCATTGTGTTTAAGGAACTTGCCAAATGTGATTGGGTGCAGTGTCGTTCCATCATCTGGTGAAATTAAGTTTTTTTGTACATGAATGACAAAAGGCACGCTGTCAGTTTTGTCATAAGTTTTACGACCTATCTGAGTAGGAACAACTGAGGGTGGAGCAGGAATGTCGGGTACTTTGTTAGTAGGTTCGTTAGTCATTATAGTAGTTGTTGAGCTGGGTTCTGATGCAGTAAGTTCTGGTGTAAAATCCGTGCAACCGCAACCCGAAGACACGGTACCATGGCTTTTGCGGGTACGGCGACGCTTATTGCAGTGCTTACAGTTATGAACACGGCTTCTTTTTAAATTACGAGCCGATGCCGACCCATCGGTATCCATGCCCGATTCGTTTGATGCCACAGTGACGAAATTGCCAGCCGGGGGAACGGAGTCCCCCGGGTCAGGCGGGTCTTTCATTCTCCCGCGCCAACAAGAAACAAAAAAAATAAAAAACTTACCACTACCGAAGAAACTATGCAAACCAAAGATAAATTACAAGAAAACTAAGACAGAATACTAAAACTACGGTTATACTAATCTTATATTACAACGTTTTTAAATTTTTCAATTTTATCTTTAAAAGGTCGTCCGCCAAGTTTGAGGTTTCCCGCGCTTTTTTTCGTTTAAGTATTTGTTCCAAGCCGTAACCAGCCAGTTTTTGAAATTAGAACGGTCGTGATCGAAATACACTCTTTTTACAAATCTGTCAGCATAGTCCGGTACTAAAGTTGTCAGTTTTAGATTAAGAAGTTACCGTAGTCTGAATAAATTCTAAATACTTACTGGGGGCTAAAGATAACGTTAGCCCCCAGTAGGTATTTAGAATTTAAACAAATAGAAACTTCTAACGTCTCATTACAAAACAATATCTACTTATATCTTGTTAGAAGTTTCTTGAACTCTTTTTCTTTAATTCGTCTATTATGGCTTGACAACAATAAAATGGTTCAAGTAAGATAAAATTTAATTTTTGTTGTATTACAATTAAATAACAGGCACAGGTAGAATTACAAAATAATGGTGGTCAAAATTAAAAAGCATCACTATACCATATTTAACAGGGACACAGCAATAAGGGAAAAAATGAGAACTCGAATGTGATTATAATTTATTACTTACAATTGGAGTAACAGACTTCGACACGGTAATTTTTGATTTCTTTACAAATATATTGATTTTTTTTCAAGCATCTACAAGCAACAGGTATTCGTTACTCACTCGAACATAACATGGCTATGAGTGAGGAACAGTTCATTCAATTGCTGTTATTTCAATGGTTCTTTTTTCATACGGCCAGCATGGAGCATCAGCTATAACACAATGGTCATAGTCATTCACATTTTCGATCTTTACATTGTAACTCTTAGTACTAATAGTACTTATTCGTTTCGGTAGCCGTTCCGTCGCATTGTCACTGTCTGTGATGTAGATATTCTCTGTAGTTGTAGTTCCAAGAGCGAAATTGCTACTATCTAAATAACAATCCATTAGGTAAATGTCCCAGTTTTCACCCATAATTGTATAAGCAGGAATAAGTCCTTGTGGCACGTTCCTAAATATTTCGGTTGCTTTTATTTCAATAATTCTTTTGTTTTTCGGCAAACATTCACCATCACCTATACAACTATCGTAGTCAAAGATATTTCGAATCGTAATACTATAACGATTAATATTGTTATATAGTGTTTGTGGATATTGTTCTGGTCGCCCCGTAGCACTGACACTATCCCACACGTAGAGGTTCTCGTTCACTGGTCCTTCTGCTTTAGGATCGGTATTTCTCCTACTCAATGTCTTAGTTTTCACTTCTCCGGGGTTCATAACACTTAAATAACAATCCGAAATGTAAATGTTCCCGGTTTTCTTAATATCAGTTCCGTTTCTTGTGGTGCCCATGGCTCCCACAGCCGTGACGAGTATCAGGCATAGCGCAGTGGTTTGCATTGTAATAAGGCAGTAGATAGATGAATCACTTGAATTACCAACTAGTCGCAGTAACTGATGAAGTCAGTGAGCGCTGTGAGTATCTCGGTCTTAATATTTTACTGATTACACGTACCACATTTATATCATAGGAGGGTTATCATAGTGCAGCTATAATAAGCTACAGTTCGCACGTCGATAAGCAATTATTGGGTTTGCAAAATACACTTTACCTCATTAAATCGAATGATTGTGGAAACCCAAGTAACTGAAAACACACGGCTTTTATCGCGTTATCATACTGTTATTTTGAAACCACAAAAGCTAAACTGGGGATAATGTTTTTTATGTGGGGGATTGGCGAGCAGCACAATGGAACGCGTTTACGCTGTCTAAAACCCTGCAGCACCAATGGGATTGCGGATGCCTAGTCAACCTGAGCCGATAAATATATCTTACCTTATCTTAACCCAGAGACATAGCTGATATGTTTCACGGAAATTTACTGGAACCAGCACCTTTTCTCCCAGCCGGAACAGAGCAATGCTGCTAGTTATGTAAATATATTTATGGAGAAATAAAGATTATTTATTTAATATAAGTTTGCAAAAATAGGTCTAGACAAAATCAAACTGGTTGCTAATAAGTTGTATAAATTATTATATTTTATTATAATTATGACATTGATTTTTACATTCTGTGATTTCTTCCACACACACTGACATATTAATTGTAACTTTTTTGGAAAATCGTCTACTTTTACAATGTTTGTAAATATGCGAGAACCATGTATCTATCACATAGGTAATGAATTTATCTGTTGTTGCTTTCTTTTTAAAATTCTTTTTACCTATTGTGGTTAGTATTTATTTTTTATTTTTATAGATGCATCGTCTTCATATATAATTATATACAAAATATTGTAAAACATTTTAAAAGAGTAACGGTGGAGTTTCTTGCCCATTCTTCTCCTTACGAAAACTACCTTTTGGAAGGGGCGACTAGAATCAATTCAATTTTTTGTAATTTTTGACGGTCAAAAGTTCCTTGCATTTGTAGTGCATTTGAAATAAATAATTTGACTTTGACTTTGACTTTGAGGTGTGTAATGTTAGTAGTAGGTACCATTTTATTCAGTCATATTATAAATTTTATTATACTAAAGAATTGTAATATGAATGCTCAATATTGATATATATATTTTTACTTCATCATTTATTTTCTCTATTTTATTTTTATTCTGTTTACACCTAATAGTTATATGTACATACTGTGGTCTCCTGTAGTTGTTGTAGCCTATGGTCAAAAGAAAACCGAATCTATTCGAGGCGGCATGCTACAATTTTTAAGCTCGCTAACTCGCTTTACTCGCTTAGATTCTACATTCTCTGGATTCTTCAGCTTTTTTACATAACTCGACAAAGTAATTCCTTTTTCTGTATGAATGATGAAAAGAAAATGTTACGAATCCGAAATTGTACAACATTTTTCGAGCCCGCTCTTACGAGTACATTAAGCATTCTAATAATTCTTGAGTTTGTCTGCGAAATTCGACAAAGTAACTTCTATTTCCGTTTGATTAATCACAAGAAAATCTAACCTATTCAAGAGGGTGCACTCATTTTCGACCTCACTTTCGGTCGCTTTACATTCTTATGGTTTTCTGCTCATGTCGACAACGTAATTCAGGGGCGCACTGATTTTCAAAGATAGTTGGTACGTAGGGGCGCGAATGTTAAAAGGTTGGGAAACCCTGTCAGAATAGTTGAAAAACATATAACTACTTATCTTAATCGTTTAATTTAGGTATTTCATTTGCTAGTGTTATTCATGTGTGTGCAGCGCACAAGTAAACACGTAGCATGAAGCTCTTTTTAATATTATTAGTAGTGTTGGCAGCACTTTGTACTGCTCTTGCTGCACCTATCGTACCGTTTAAACCGGCAGAGTGTCCCTGCCACTATAAACGGGGCTCAGACGGAAAATGTTACAGGTAAGTGAGTTCATTTTTACATTAAATCAAGGTTTCGATATTTTGGAGTATGATTTCAAACTGCAATGTTTTGCAGAATACATTGTAGTCATGTGGCAATTTTTTTTTTTTTAATTTTCTTTCCTTTTTTTTGTTTGTTCTCTGCCCAACCCTTCGGGGAAATAATAAATAAGGCGTGATGTTATGTTATGTTTATTTAATATACATCGCATCCTATTAAATATTGGGTTCCCACCTATGAAATTGGCGTTTTTTTCTCACAAATAGAGTACCTCGTCACTACTATGATTTAAAATATTCATCAATTGCTTGGTATTATATCGAATAATGACCATCATAGATAACTACCAATAGTAAAAAAACCTTATTACTTATAGTTTTCTAAACGTAAAAAATAACCTTAAAAATGACTCCTCATTTTGTTAGCAGAAATTACCATATTTGTATTAACTTAGCCAAAACTTATTTTTGTCGCTTAATCTAAGTGGCATATTACGTTATCTTAGTTTTTAAACATTAGTGCATAAAAGTTTTAAAACATTAGTGTTCATGGTTGTTATATAAATTAAGAAACTGTTAGTTTGAAAAATGCAACTTCTTTAAAATTCTCCATACAAAACGCTGATTTCATAGGTCACCTAATAGATTGTCTAGATTAAGTTTTCATGGATAACAGTGTGTGTAGCTTAACTATATAAAGTTGTTAGAGCAGTGGTGCTGCCCTTGTTATCTTACCCATTCTAGTGGAAACGGCGTGATGTTAGAGTTGGTCGTAGGTTCGAACCCAGACAGGCGCTTTAGCTTTTGTAAATTATTTCATCACTACTGCTCTCAAAAAGGTGAAGTAAAACATAGTGAGGAAACCGGCATGTCCTAGAACCGAAAATTATAAGGAGTCAGATATTCACCAACTCGTAAAATTCATTCTCTCGTAAATCATATTTTATTTCATGAATAGTATTTAGACATAGTTCAAGATCTAACCCAAAAATGAGGCATATTTATATTTTATTTTTTATTTATAAAACTTTTCGCTCCTCCAAATGTATTTAAGTTTTAAGTATTTAGAGCAATTCCTTGTTTATATAAAATCTCGAGTCGTAAATCAAACAAAGTAATATCTAGGTAGTGAAGATCTGGCTTGCTTGTTTACAGTACTCGCGCAGAATGACCTAAGGGGTCAGCGCAGATCGACGAGGCGAAGAGCAGTTTATCGGTTGCGAGGCACACCGAGCGACGCGTGGATCTCACCAACCGCCTACGCCTCGCGTTTCCGTGCGGCTCCGAGCGCCCCCAAGAATGCCGCTCGACCACGCATAAAGTTTGTTTCTATTTACAATTTGAAACAGTAAATTACAAGAAACACTAGGGCCGTGGGGTCCGAGTGCTCATCGAATATTTCGGGACATCGCCAAGCGGTTGGTCTACTCTTCACGTGACCAGAGGGCTGGCTAATTCTTAGGCCAAAGAATCAGCATTGCCATCCAACGTGGCAATGCTGCCAGCCTTTTGGGCACTTTTCCCGCTGACAGCGATGCGGACGAATTTTTTTATGCCCAATGAGCTCTTCCCTTTATTTTTTTTTCTTTACATTATTGTACATAATATAAATAATAGTTAGTTGTAAAATAAATTGTATAATATAATAAAACAACATAAAGAATAAAGAAGAAATTAAGTCCCATGTAATAGGGGACGAGCCTATTGTCATCAATCGCACAAATCCAGATTCCGGGCTGACTGATGAAATACCCCAACAAGACTAGCCGCTGAGTATAGTGATTGTACAATGGCAGAAGCGTAGCGCGCTAACAACACTATTCTTATTGGCTTCCCTTCGGACGATCGGAAGAGCAACTTTACCTACCACTATAAAAAAAACAGAACATACAGTAGTGTCTCCGATGTCGAAACGACAGAAGATGTTAAATTCAGTAAAGTAAAGGAATTATTTTTATTTCTACTTAAAATAATTAATTTTGACGTAATTGTATGATTATTATATAATAACCATACAATTACGTCAAAATTAATTATTTATACTCGTATATTAATATAACCATTCAGACCACCATAATAAGAACAATGGTAAAAAAAATAATAAGAAAAACGCATTAAATACTTACAAGAAAAATAAATCAGCTAACGAAAATACACAAAAAAAATTAGTTACCCAATGCCATTTATTATTTTAGGTCAAAATAAAATCACTTTAATCAATGTTTTTTTTTGCTTGGATATTTTTGGTTACACGTATTGAACGATGTGTTAAAATGTGTCCACCTATTTTAATAGGACCTTGTATAGAACAATTTCTTCCTGGGCTTTCCTACAAAATATCAAGCCTCGCCACTACAGTGTGTGGGAAGCTACTCTGAAGTGGCGGATCCAGCATTGTCCTTTGGGAGGTGCTTGACCTCGCTGGGGGTAGGTTTTAGCAAAGTAAACACTAAAAGAGCACACAGCATTTTACAAGCCTCCTCGGATTACTTTTCGCAAATTCCTCAATGACTTCTTTAGGTTCTAGACTACCAGAAGTACCAGAAATATCTTGGTGAATATACATATCGGTTTCAGCGTGAGTGGCAGAATGAGTGAGTGAGTGAATGAATTCTAAATTCATCACGTAAACAAAAAAAATTAAAGAATAAAAGTTGAAAACTTAATACTTACTCATTAAGTTAAGGATAATAGGGATGAAGCCTGGGTAAAAAAAAGCTAACTACGAACTAGTTAGCTTTTTTTTTTGTTCAGTCAAATAATAAAAAAATATTAGACACGTATTATTTGCTTTATCATATTAATAAAAAAATACTTAGATAAAACACATTTTAAGTTGGGGATTGGGGGTCGCTACGTCACAAGTAAGAATAAAATCTACATACTTGTGACGTCATGTCACATTTTAACTCAATGTATCGCCGTAATCTTAAGATTACGTAAAAAAAGAAAAAATACGTATCCAATATTTTTTTATAATCTCCATGACGGACTAAAATAAAAAAAATTGTCATCGTCCCTATTAATGACAATTGTACATTAGGTAGTGTAATACTGGCTAAAAAGTTTAATTAGAATAATATCAAGTTCACTTTACTCTGTATCCACATAATATGTAGTCATTGCCTAGGTACAGAGCCATAGACAGAGTTTTATTCTTAGTTTTAACTTAGATTTAAATTTAATAACGTTTAGTTAAGCAAAGATTGATGCAACATCCACGAGAACCTACTAACGACAAATTGCTTTACAGTTTGGCAGATGTTATATTTAAGTAAAACTTTGGAATGGTATAGATTAAACAAATAAATAAATAACAATATTTAGGTACCTACCAGTTGTCTTTAATTACAACCTCTGACCCTGATAAATCTTTTTGATACTAAACGTGCAATGGAGGATCAATAACAATATTACACGCAAATAAATAAAGCTTCGGTGTCAGACTGATGATAAGTAATTAGTAACTGGTATACAACGTGTATCAGATATGAAGAAACTATCAAGCTGAAGAACTTTCTCCATGGGACAGGTATCGTAATCGTGAAAAAAATATCAGCCATCCCATACAAAACTTCAATACCTACTCGAGCCAAATGTAGTTCAAATTGATGCTCTGTACTGTACCCTTACAATATAGAACCCTGTAAGAAATCGACACGTGTTTCACCTCTAAACTAGGCTAGGACTAGGCTAGGACTAGGCTCCAAAAAATTAGTAATTCATTTAAGTGCCAAAGTATACGTTTTTACAACAAACTCCCAAGCCATGTCAAAGAACTGAGCCTAAATAAATTTAAATCATTTATTAAACAGAAACTATGTCAAAAAGGTTTCTATAAAGTTAAAGATTACTTAGACGACAAAAAGGCTTGGGACTAATTAAGCTACTCCAATGTACCGCAAGCAACAAACAAGTATTTTAGACTATTTTAGACTGGACTATTTTGGATTATTTTATTGGCTGTAAGTCAATTTATTTTAATTTTGTTTTTATTTATTGTTGACATAAACTACTCATTATGGGACTTGATCGTAGCCGACCGGTTAAAATGTTTTTATTTTATGAGTTGTATTGCAATTTGTGTTAACGTAAATTATTTTAGCATAAGCACTATTATATAGAATCAAGTTTTTCCAACTGAACAGACAGCTGTGCTGCTGGGGAGTTTGTTGCGACACTTCTTCTTCCCAGCTTAAGCACCAGGAAGTGGTGAAGGGTGGGCGTTTTTGTGGGACTGTCTTCTGTAATTTTGACGTTCGAAAAGTGCTGATTCTCAGCCTAGTTTGAATAAATGACTTTTGATTTTGATTTTGAACGAGACATCCTCAGGATGACGATTGACTTGTTGCGAACCCGGACACGACGTGTTGGCACGTCAGAGTCGAGAGCAGTGAACTGCGAGTCACAGTCAAAAACCTGATGACCTGTGAAGTTTTTATGTGTAAGGGTTTATTTTGTTTTTTAGAAATTACTTTGGTTTTTTTTACCATCGAGGAAACTACAAGTAATCGTGTTTCTAAAGTATATGATGTCTAGAGTGAATCCTTAAATATTTTGCAATCTTATCTTAATTGCATAAAACTAAAGGTTAAATAATAACGATGCAGCAAGGGATCAAACGAATGCAATTATTTACCAAAATCGGTGCGCGCTCAAGAGTCCGTGCACCACAAAATTGACTCGACAGAGGCAACTTCATTGCGATGCTATGTTTGTGTGCACCGTTCACGCACACACGCCTAAAGATCGAGCGTAGTGATCGCTTAAACAGTTTTGATCCTATAACGTGACGTGAAAATTTAAATGTGACGTAGGTACGGTTAAGAAATAAGTCTGGAATATTTGTGTATATTCGTTAAAAATGCTACAATTTGGTGTTAGATGCATTTAGACATTCAATAACATTGTGGTAAGCGTTTTACATAAATACGAGTAGTGGTGCCGATTATCTTCTACACCGAACTAAACTGTCATGAATATTCCTCACTTCTGGCTATGAGAATCTTAAAGCAATTATGCAAAAATAAATCTCTAACAGTAATTTTGACAAAACTAAAATCGAATTTGACAATCGCGACTTCACCGTGGTACTTTTTTTTCTCTTCCTCGTGATTTTTTTTTAGAGCCGGAGGCGTGCACGTTGGGCAGCCTCGACGTATTATATATGGATTTTTTCACTTTTTGTACGGAAAGAAAAATTATTACCTACATATTGAGTTTTATGAGTTTCATTGAGTCGAAATTTTCATTATTTTTGCACACCAGTATTTTATTTATTGCCAGGCTTGGAATTTTTTTATGTTCTTCAAAAACAAGCAAAGTACTTAAAATAAAATGCAGGTCAAAATGTGGTAGTCGGCGTACAATTTCTGGAATATGTTTACATAGAACACGTGCGCGCCTGCGATGCAAAGTGATACTTCCTTTCCTCAATCTGGGAAGGCCCGGTTGCTACTGACGCTGACGGTATGGGTTTTCTGCGGTATAGTTCACTTTGCCATTTATTTACGAAATGAAGTAATTGTTTATTTATAAAATAAAATTTAGATTCTATTAAAAGGTTATCTTATGATTAATATGTAATTTTATAAATTTCTTAAAAGTTTTTCTAATTATTATTTAAGAAAAAAATACTTATTTGTCTTGAAGTTTTTAGAAAATTACGTTATATTTTATTTATTTTTCTGATATATTTTGTATTATGGAAGTTGAAAGAAGTGTTTCAGCCGCATGCAAGTACTTTTTTATTTTCAAAATCATAAGTAGTTTCTTGTAACAAAACGATCAAACGTGAGTCTCGCGTCATTTTTCGGAAAAACTTGATGCGAATATTAGTGATTTTCCATGAATACTTAATTTATTTGAAAAATCCCTTTCAACCACATGCAAGACAAAGAACTCGAATTTTCAAATCACAAATAATTTTGTTAATGTTATGAGCCCCTTTCTCTTAACTAATTAACAAAATTGATCAAAATCAGTTGATTTCGTGCACGGCCTCTTTGTAACTTTTCCTTAGGTTCCTTGTTCCTTTGTTCTTATGGAAAAAATCTCAAAAACTTAGAGAGATGTATTCATGATTCTCATATTTTGATCAAGATACAACCTGACACTGACCTGCAAATTTCAAAAAAAGTAAGAAAATTTTGAATTTCGCGGGCTATCACTGCTGATCCACCATAATACGTATGTATTTACGGTTAAATTATTTACAAATGTGTTTATAAACTTTGAAAAATATAAGAAAAGGTTCAAAGCAGCTATTGGCTGAATTATAATTTAAAAAAAATTGCTATCTAATTACGAAACACATTTTCGTAAACGATTACGACAAATTCGTTTCATTTTGACAGTTCAACAACATTCATTGCGTTATTTACGTTGGTGAGCAGATTTTTTTTCGAACTTATGAATCAATGGATTAGCAATCTGTTTCAAAACGATTCAAATTGTGAATGATCGTGTATTACGCAATTAGGGCACAGGTTTAGCTAGATGCCGTCGCCATTAATAAAGCAAAATTAGTTCATAAACATGTTCCGGTACAATTAATTTTCCTTAACTTATGATACATGATTTTATAATGTACTGGGTGAAATTCTTGTGGTTTTCCTTGTAGTCCAGGTATTCTTTGGCTGCGGTTTCAAGTAGGTATTCGCTGAGTAGGCACTTAATTCAGTAGCCATAATTAAACTCGAGCCGTCACAAATGCGAACACTGTAAAATAAAAATATTTAATGTTTATTAAAGACATCAATGTTAGGATGGGTATTAATTACGCGATCATATATATATGATCCTAGATCCAAGATATATATCTAGGATCAGATATTATGTATGTGAAATAAAATAAATATTATATTCGAAATACTATTTTCCTCATTGGTCTAGGGGTCGCAAGCACTACTGCTGAGCAAGAGGTCTTGGGTTCTATTCCCAGGTCGGGCGAGGTGTTTTTTCCGTCTGAAATTTCTTAGTAGCAGCCTTGGGTCTGGATTTGTGGCCGGTTGATGGCAATAGGCTCACCCCTACATGGTACTTAAACATAACTGGCGAAATGTGGGTGTACTATTGGTACCTACACCTCTGCCTTACCTTCTGGGAAATACAGCCGTGATGATACGTTATGTGAGTTATAAATTATACTGAAGCTCACAAATGATTCATCTATATCTATATCTACAGAGTTATTGGTTATATGTCGATAATCCGTAAAGGGGATGTAGGAGAGGTAATTTACAACCAAATGACCCCTCCTGACCACTATGCC
Source organism: Agrochola macilenta (assembly GCA_916701695.1). NCBI lineage: Eukaryota > Metazoa > Arthropoda > Insecta > Lepidoptera > Noctuidae > Agrochola > Agrochola macilenta. The sequence goes on from OU753562.1 coordinate 18,178,779, forward strand.
AAAGTGAACCATTTTCTAGTAATTTGGCATTTTATATTTTAAAATGTATGAAATAAAAAATAAAAAATGTCAAATGACTCGAAAATTGTTGACATTTGCATAGGAGTCAAAAGGAGTAATTTGGTTGTAAATGACCTTTTCTACATCCCCTTAAAGGATTGCCCACGTATAACCAATTACCTTGTATCTATACAAAATTGAATCGCGGATATGTATGTACGTGCATAACTTCCGAACGACTGCACAAAATTGGATAGTTCTTTTTTTTGTGTTCGTTCAAAATCAAAATCAAAAGTCATTTATTCAAACTAGTGGTCAAAATCTGGCGAAGGTAGGGTGGTTCGCTATTATGTCTACATTACACCGCCATATTATTATACTGACCTTATAATAATAGATTAAAACCTTAACTTAAATATAAGGGTTATCTTGGGGCTAAGATAACCCTATATTATCAGGTCAGAGCCGTGGGTCAGAATGACGTGAGCACGGTATAAAAATAAATTTTAGGTCTGTATTAAATAAAGATCGCGGTATTTAGATACTCTTAGACTCGATTTTAAAGAAAGATGCAAAACTTTCCAACTTGGAAAGTTTTGCATCTTTCTTTAAAATCAAAAAGATTTTCTCATTTTGTATAATGGCCACAGAAACTCATATGATACAGGTTTATCCTAGTATCATCAGTCATCATACTTACTGTATTTTACTTAATTTAGTTTCTTATTACTTATTATTAATTTATTTTATTTGTATTAGGTAAATGCACGTACCTCGCTCTGGAGAGCAGTCAATAATAATCTGAATCTAGGTTATTATAGCTGGGCGGAGGCGTTTGAGGAGGTCTGAAAACAAAATGAAGTATTTTTGTTATGTATGGAAAAGGCAGACTTACTAAGTGAGTATTTGTACGTGAACAACTACTGGAGGTTATAATAAAATAGGGTGTAGGAAGAGCCTTTATCTACGCATTTTGTACATCAAACTTAGTAACATTGAGCAAAAATATTTTTTTGGGAAACGACTTTTATTTTTTGTGTGAAAAATCGCTATTTACGGCAGCGCGCAATACAAGCACGCAAAACATTGTGCTTTTGTGTGGATGCAACGGTACAGACTCCTGTACCGTACACAACTCTGTGGGGTATTTAAAATCAAGTTATAACATTTAAAGTTGTTTTCGTAAAAAAAGTTGGAACTTTGACTTTCTCCGTAATCAAAAGGTTAGGAAAGATATCAACTACGGGGAGTTCCTATAAGTGAGTTCGGCTTCTTAAGCGTCTTCTCACAAACAATCAACTTTAATTTAAAATTCGGAACACAACGGACACCACACTTTTAAAAACAGAATTCAAAGAGCCTGCATTCTGAAACGTCGCAAATAGCTGTCAAATGTTTCGCAGCTTTGATTAATTTTGGAATATTACTGTAGGTAAATGAAATGTAGGAAATATGAAATATCGCTCTATAGTGAACTTAAATATTGATTATGAAACGCAAAAAATAATATCGTTACACTGAATATTTAGTTTTAGATGTAAAAAAAGTATTTGGAAATTTCCTTTGTTTCAACGCAGTGACTTCACACCGATCAAAATAAGATTAACACACAGACTACTTACAGACATTTTCCTGACTTCAGTTTGACGCCACCATACGGACATACCAAAGTTTGCAAAAAATTAGGAGCTAGGGCAGTACTTACATAGTGTACTGACTACAGTCAACGCAACAACTAATATTGTAAGTAACAGTTTCATGTTACGTGTTCACTTGTGCACTGCCCACAGATGAATAAGGCGCTCGTGAGTAACGCTCGGTGTGCCCAAACACTGACCAATCGACGTATTCTGTAAAAATCTCATCGGGAAAAGGTGAAAACTTAGGTGAAGTGAGCTTGAAAAGAGCTGTCAATAGTGTTAAGTGCAATGTCAGCTCACTTCACATACGTTTACATTTTGCGGTTTATACAGAATAGACCGGCTGTTTTTGATATAATAAATAATAGGTATTATATACTCTTTTTCGGCGAGTTCGGTTTTTTTCCTCGTACGCGTCCAATGGTTACGGGACCGCAGAGTCCTGAGAAATGTAGAAGACGTAATAAGTAACAGTAAGTACAGGACAAAAAGTATTGTTTAATTTTAGTGTTTATTTAAACGTAACGTTTGGTAGGTATTGGAAAAACAATAATAATAATATAAATTTAGTTTAAATAAAAAAATAAAAAAATAATAGTAATTAGTGTCAATCAATCTGCCTAGCCTTTTCCCAACTATGTTGGAGTCGGATTCCAGTCTAACCGGATGCAGCTGAATACCAGTACTTTACATGGAGCGACTGCCTATCTGACCTCCACAACCCATTAATTGGGTAAAATACCCCTTGGTAAGACTGGTTGTCAGACTTTCGGGCTTCTGACGATCCGTAACGACTGTCAAAGCTCCACGAATGACGGCCGGGACCAATGGTTTAACGTACTTTCCGAGCCACGGAGGAGTCTCGGTATGTTAAAATGGTCACCCATCCACAGACCAACCCCGGCAAGCGTAGCTTAACTAAGCTTAACTTAGATACGAGCTCCTCCTTTATAGTAATTAGTGTAATTACCTATAATTTGTTTCCAAGTTTCTGTAATTCAGAAATAACTTGCAGAAAACCGCAGTAAGGTGATTTGTAGTGAGAAGTAAATATTTTAAGATTCCTGCTTATTAAGTAAAATAACGAGTTGACATAGGTCACCTAATTAGATATTAACCTTATCATATCGCTGTTAGGTCATTGTTAACTTAAAGTTCACTTTCAGGGATACTTACCAATCGGATGTCATGTTACTGACAAACATAGGTATGTGTGAATTAACATTTACTTGCATAATCTGCCTAGCCTTTTCCCAACTATGTTGGGGTCGGCTTCCAGTCTAACCGGATGCAGCTGAATACCAGTATTTTACATGGAGCGACTGCCTATCTGACCTCCACAACCTAGTAACCAGGTAATACGATAACCCTAGGTAAGACTGGTTGTCAGACTTTCGGGCTGCTGACGACCCGTAACGACTGTCAAAGATCCACGAATGACAGCTGGGACCAACGGCTTAACGTGCTTTCTCGGTATGTAAAGATGGTTACCAATCCACGGACCAACCCTGGCAAGCGTAGCTGAACCTGATGGATTGACCCGAGCGGCTGTTATTACTTAGCCACGAGCTCCTCGAAAAATGAAAACAACAATAATTATTTAAAAAAAGATATAGGTAAGGTTTATTTATTAATAACAGCCTATTATTGTCCAACTGCAGGGCAAAGACATAATCTCAAAACTTGATAATAATGATTAATTACCTAAGATTCTGAATTAAATATTAGTTAGTAAATAGTTTTAGTAGGTAATTTAGAAGATCAAGCACATTATGTTTTTTAAATTTTAATCTCTAAATAAATAGTTGTTGGAGGAATCATTTTGATCCCCCCCGCGCGCGAACACCGTATCGAGCAGACGTGCTTTTTGTACTCGCGAACAATATATTTTGGAAAAATAATCTAAAGTGTGGTAAACAGTGCTCACGTTACACCAATTCGTGCCTCATATAAGAAGAAACAATCTGTGAAAAAACCAAATCTGTGCATAAACTATTAACGAAGTTATAAATAAAAACATTTGCAAAGTTTTAAGTGTGATCGTTAATAATCTCTTTGTCTTTGTGTCGTGTGACTGACCTTTGCACGGGTCAATGACACACGTCTGGCACCGTAGTAGTGTTGGTAACAGATCACCAGTTTTCGCACTGATTGTAACTGCTCCGTTGTTCTAGGAGCGCAAGCCGCCCGCTCGCAATCGTCGACTCGTAGTCGCTCGAGTTCAAACCCCATGACGCTCAAAACTTTTTGGGAGGTCTTATTTCAACTTTCATTTCTACAATACTTTTAAAATATAATACTGACATTATCGATACAAGGATGTCAGAAAACAACTCAAGTGAGATTCACATTAACAATGTTACTGTTCGAAATAAATGTAAACCAGTTAATTCTAACAGTTCATTTGATTTATCAGAAAAGGAGGAAGAATATCGATCACTCACTTCGACGGCCTCTTACGAGTTGAACCGTAGCTATCCTGACTTATATTTAAAATCAAATGACGACGTGATAGAACTGAGAAGCAGAATATGTCAACTTGAAGAAAAGTTAATTATTGCAGAAATTGAAATAGAGAATTTGTTCTTGGATAATAGTTCTCAAGCCAAAATAATAACTAATTACAAACTGACCCATATTTGTACAAAAACATCTTCAAAAAAATCCGAGGCCAAAATAAAACGAAAAAGCCTTATACGAACCAAGCTTGACTTTAAAAACACGCAGCAAAGCCCTATTCAACAAACTGGAATAGATAAAATGCCGTTGGAAGATACAATAATAGGACCTAATTTGATGTATGATGACTTACCACAGCATGCAACACTAGAGGGCACCACTCACTTAGACGCAACGGGATCGAGTACACAACGAGATATAATTGTAAACAAAAATCGCTCAAATAAGTTATGTATAATAAGTGATAATAATGTTAATGCTATAATAGGAATTGCGGAAAACACCTTTCCAAATGATAAAATATGTCACTATTGTATGCCGAAGGCAGGTATTATGAAACTTCTTGAAACATTAGACAAAAAACTTGTAAATTACACCCTTAATGACCATTGTATAATCTTCCTAGGTGAAACAGACTTTTTAGTTTCCAAAAATTATGCAGAATTAGTAAATTATATAAAATTCAGACTCGAAAAGATATTGCATACGAATATTATCCTGTGTTGTCCGACTTTTAAGTTAAAATCGTATACTAGTTTGTTTAATACCAGAATAGAATCTTTTAATCGACTATTACACCAAAGTAATCAGATTTTTAATTTTACATATACTTTTGATACTAACAAACAACTAGAGTATTCGTATGAAATGTTTTCAAAGTTAACTGGCAAAGTAAATAATACAGCCATAATAAATGTCTTCATAAACTTGAAAAACTATCTGGAGCTATTTAAACCTTCAGATCATGAATATACCTTTAGATACAGTAATTGTTATATGACGCATACTTATAACGATAGTGCAAAATGCCGCGTGAAACCAGGTACTATTCCATATTACTTCAGCAAAATGAACACAGACCAACTTTCATCTAAAGTTGTGTCTAATGTTAGCACAGGTTTTAACGACACTGATCTTTTTAACGACACTGATCTTTTTAACGACACTGATCTTTTTAACGACACTGATCTTTTTAACGACACTGATCTTTTTAACGACACTGATCTTTTTAACGACACTGATCTTTTTAACGACACTGATCTTTTTAACGACACTGATCTTTTTAACGACACTGATCTTTTTAACGACACTGATCTTTTTAACGACACTGATCTTTTTAACGACACTGATTTTTTTAACGACACTGATCTTTTTCGTGAATAATAAATTAAATACAGCTTGTAAGAGTACTTTGATGCATAAAACCAGCTGTTTAAGGATTTTTCATCAAAATTTATGTGGGATAAGTAATAAAACAACTGAGTTAGAATTATACATTGCAACCACGGGTTATCAGTTAGATTACTTGTGTATAACAGAACATTTCTTAAATCAACAATCTGCCCATGTATTTAACTTTCCGAATTATAATTTAGTGTCATACAACACAAGGACAAACAAAAAAAGGGGAGGGAGTCTTATTTTAGCACATTCAAATACAGAAAGTGAAAATATTGATTCTGTAAAAAAAATGTATAGATCTGATAGTTTTGAAATATGTGGGGTTAAAGATCTTGAAACAGGGTTATATCTTTTTTGTTGCTACAGAAGTCCATATGATAAAAACTTTGAAAGTTTTATGTCAAGTTTAGAAAAGTTATTGGAACATTTTATTAACAAGAAGTGCCTTATTTGTGGTGACCTTAATATTGACGTACTTGTTGACAGTAAGAAACACACTGAATTTTTAAGCATATTGACATGTTATAATTTTCGATACCTTTTAAATACTCCGACTTTTATACGGAACAACGCATATTCGTGTTTAGATAACATAATTACAAATCTCGCTGATGATGAAATAGATGACTATTCTGTTGATCACAATGGCTTGGCAGATGGTCATGGTGGACTTTTCTGCAATTTAGCTCTTGAAAAAATAAAAAGTAAATCTAAAAACTCGAATCAAAATGTAGTAACAAAAAAAAAAAAAATTAATGATATAAATAATATTGCTTTCAGGAAAAGCATAAGTAATAAAAATTGGGTGAATATGGGAATTAATAGTTTTCTAAGCTGTCTTACAAAATCATTCCAAGATTGTTACCGTAAGAAATCCATTAGAATAAAGCCTTTTTAAAAATACCTCACTACAATGGATTACTAAAGGGGTTAAAGTTTCAAGTAGAATGAAGAGAGTACTATGCTCAGGTACAGTAAATAATGCAAGCCTAAAAAAGTATAAAACCAACTATGTTCGAATTTATAGACGAGTTATTCAGCACCTCAAGAAAAATGCTTTAATAAATAATTTAGATACGGCTACAAATATAATTAAACGGACATGGAAACTTGTTAATGAATGTACGAAAAAATCAAAAAACAGGCAATGTAGAAACTTAATCCTAAAAGTGAACAACAAAATGATAACTGATCCCCAGCAGGTCGCAAATCACTTCGTTGACAGTTTTGTGTTCAAATCGTCTCTCGCTAGCAAGGAAAAAGAAAGGGCGATGAGGTTTCTAATAGAGAGTACAAAAAGGGTAGAAAGTGATTTAACCTTTTGTACAACTACACCATCTGAAATTGCAAAGATCATTAGCAAAATGGCCAATAAGAAATCTTGTGGTTTTGATGATTTACCAATATCGATCTTGAAGGGGAATTTAGACTCTTTGGCAATCCCACTTTCTGATTTTTTTAATAAATGCTACGAAGAGTGTGTCTTTCCAGACCAATTAAAATTGGCTAAAGTAGTTCCTATATTTAAAAAAGGAATTAAGTCTAATCCGAAAAATTACCGACCTATATCACTTTTGCCAACCATATCAAAAGTATTTGAGAAAATAATTAAAACTAGACTAATGGTACATTTAAATGCAAATAAAATTATTAATTTAAGACAATTTGGGTATCAGAAAGGCGTCGGTTGCTCAGATGCAATAAATACTCTTATAAATGACATAATTAATCAATTAAATGACAAAATGAAAGTGGCAGGGCTATTCATCGACCTTAGCTCTGCTTTTGATACGATTGATAATGAATTATTATTGACTAAACTTGAATATTATGGCGTCAGAGGCAAATCCTTACAACTTTTAAGATCCTATTTGCAAAATAGACAAATGTTTGTCGAAATAAAAAACATCGATGATAGTAATCATGAAGTCATATACCCCTCTAAAATTACAAACGTAAAACGTGGTGTGCCCCAAGGCTCTATTCTGGGACCCATATTATATATTATTTTTACAAATGACTTGCTTAACTTTATGCATTATGTTCAACCAGATGTAAAACTTGTTGTATTTGCAGATGACACAAATATAATAGTTGGTGCGAATGATTTAAAAGAATAGACCAAAAATGTTAACAAAAGCCTACAAAACCTCTGCGAGTGGTTTACAGCCAATAACCTTTTGCTGAATACAAGTAAAACGAACATCATTTTATTTAAAACTACAACTCGCCATAATGACAGTTTGGATGTAAAAATCAAAGAAGACAAGATAGAATTAGTGGACAACGTCAAATTTTTAGGCATTACCATAGATGTGTACTTAAATTGGAAACAGGAGTTAGCTGCTATTGACTCTTCAATATCATCAGCATGTTATGCTCTCAGGAGCCTTAGAGATATGTTAGATATAAGGCAACTCAAGGCTATATATTACGCGCTGGTAGAATCTAGACTAAGATACAGCATAATGCTTTGGGGAAACAGCTACAGTTATAACTGTGAGAAAGCGTTTATTTTACAGAAACGAGCCATACGAACTATAGTCAGGATCTCACAAAGAGACTCATGTAGAGAGCACTTTAAAGAATTGGACTTTTTAACAGTACCTAGTTTGTATATATTGGTAATCTTGAATCACTTGGCTAAGAATATTCACGAGTATGAATCTCAAGAGGAGCGTAAGATAAGAGAAAACACAAGAAGGAAAGAATTTAAACACAAGATGGCACCGAAATTTAATATAGCTAAGCATTGTTCCAGATACCAAGCAGTAGAGTTATTTAATAGGTTACCAACTGATTTAAAATTATTAATTTATAGCTCGCACTCATTTAAAACTAAATTAAAAGCCTTCTTGTTGGAAAAATGTTTTTACTCGGTATCGGAATTTATTAATGATAAAAGTAGTCACTTAAAATAATAGCAGTGAACAGATTTAATGATCCTAAATTATATAAATTACTAAAACCTTAGCGAAATTATTTCTTAATTATTTTTGGCATTGAATTTGACACAGGTACCTGCTAATAATTGGACATTAAATTTGACATTATACTTGCTTTATATTTAACATTGTAATTGACATTTTACCTGATAATAATAAATTAGACTTTTTAACTGACACTGTACCTGCTACGAACCAGATATTGTATTAATTTGTGTCTTTGTATTATTTTGCTGACATTGTATTAATTTGCTTAATGTAGTTGTTTCTGCATGTGTTATTTCTTTTTTTAATATGTAATTTTCAACACAATGTAAATTGTTAATGAAATAAATAAATGAATAAATGAATGAATGAATGATGATTTTTTTAAATTTTAATGTCTAAATAAATAGTTGTTGGAGGAATCATTTTGATGATTTGGATACTAAGTTTGATTTTGTTATACTTCTAAATTCTTCTTGTGTCGAATAGTGTGTATTGAGTCCCTGAAAATAAAATAATTCCAGCGTTAATCCGGTAATTAGTGAAATTGTAACTACGTACTTGTGAATGTGAGGATTATGTGGAATTTTTTTTTTTTTTTTTTCTCTCTTTTTTTAATTTTTCCTTTCTCAGTTAGTTTTAATGATAGTCTGGCAGTTTGAGTAGTTGATGCGGCCTACCCAAATATCGTTCGTCGAGTTGAGCTACTTAATTTCTGAGTTGAGCTCCACGATTACTGACAAATGCTTGCACTGACTGGACAGGTCCACTCAAATCTGTGTGGTTCTATCCTCAAAAGACCATTTCAGACACTAATCTACATGGTCCTCATATGGCCTGACCAAGATTATGTCTGGACTTTAAAAGAGACTGCGACCTCTGAGTTTGTTTCGGCCTTTCTTCTCAGAGTATGTAGTCAGATAGGAAACACCGACCGATGAGGTCGGTGTTTCAGCTTATTTTTAATATTTTTTTAAATGATGTGTAAAAGTGATTCCGTTATCCTATTTACAGAATCAACAATTTAATTTCTTCTGATTACTGGACAAAACACTGGCCCTTTATATTGATGCTTCGACACAATAACTGTACATATATACTCAGTATCTTATTATTTCTTTGATTAATAAAATGGGGAGCAACGAAACATTTAACATACATATTTTTTTTATCTATTTTTTTTATGTCTTACTAGCATCTGCCCGCGACTTCATCCATCTGAAAATTTGGCCCCCGACTCACCGCGTCGCATCGCATCGCTCGCCAGCACGATTACAGATTTTTGCTTAGCGTTCTTTCAGATTTTTTTCTTTTTGCTCGGCTCCTTAGGGTCGTAGCGTGATGTTACATAACCAATAACCTTCCTCATGAATGGGCTATACAACGCAAAAATATTTTTTCAAAGCCGACTGGTAGTTCCGGAGATTACCTCCTTACATACAAACTTACAGACAAACAAATTTTACCTCTTTATAATATTATTAAAAGCTCTTATTTAACTTCACTTTTATGTATGTCCTGGAATATTGCAATCAATATTTCACCCACTTCCACTGAAGCTATCGGGCTGAAATTTGGCATACGTGTTTGGTTCTCGTGACAATGCATGACTATTATATTATTATTTATAATACTTTAAAATATGAATTGTTAAAGAAAGTACTCACGCACATCTTCCTGACGCCAATTTGTATGCTCCACCCGGACAAAGTGGTGTTTCAAACGTCAGATAGTCAGGGTTGGGCCAGGTGGTAAAGTCTGGTAATCCACCGTCCATGATTCTACCTGAATGGCGGGATCGGATAACAACTTTCTTCTGCGGACTGCAGTCTATGTTGTCATCATTTTGAGGAAGCCTAACACGTTGAGTAGGCACAGGAGTAGGGAGGTAACGCTGTTTACATGTTATAATTTTTTCACATAGTTTTCTAAAACTGAAAAAAGAAAGGATTTGAAGAAACCGTCTCGTTGCTCTAGTTGAGCATGAGGACCTGTGGGTGCGAAATCTGGGTCGGGTAAAGTGTTCTTGGGTTTTACCATCTGGAACTTCTAACCCTTCAGGGAATACGAGAGTGATGTTATACATCTTATGTTGAAGAAACTACATATAGGAGGACCTCATTCTCTGTTACGCAGTTTTACCATCTGCACGCGTAGCATGACAACCATAGAAACGGGTTTTCTACGGGTTTTGTCGACGGAAGAATAGACAAAATGACAGATTGTGATTGTTTATCTGTCATTTTGTCTATTCTTTCGTCGACAAAACTCGTTTCTATTGTGGTCATGCAAAGCGTGCTGCATAGTGCAACGGAAAAAAAGTTCTACTTAATCGTAACGCTTGGAACGATGCCGAGCAATGACATACGAGTCCATGTAGTTTTGTTGTAAACTTAAGTTTAATACCTAGCTGCACGAAGCTACCTATTCAGTTATATTTGGCTTCCAAAGGAGGTACACGTATTTTTTTTTTACCTTTTTCTTTTTAACTTTAGTTCTTAATAATTTATTATTACTGTTATGCAATTTAACTATAGACTAATAAGCAATTTAACTCTAACGTATTATTTTACGTGATCGATAGTAATGTTATAACTAAGAATAATGTAAATTTGCACTTTAGCACAATTCCTTAGCACTTTCTTAGGGTGTTACATGTATACGTATAACACAGAATTGTTACTATTATTCATTCATGTCCTGACCACTTTATCGAACCCATTATTACCCCATGGTCAGCACATCAGCGGTTCTTATGACCAATAGAACGATGGGGCAATATAATTATTTATAGCACGTACTAAGATTAAAAATTAATTGTTAAAAAAACTACTCACTCACATCTTCCTGACGCCAATTTGGATGCACCACACGGAAAAAGAAGTGGTCGACCCAAGGCACAATTCGGGCGACTGTTCGGGTTGTGACAGGTGGTTAAGCCTGGTAGTCCACCGTCCATGATTCTACCTGAATGGCGGGATCGGGTGAAAACGTCGTTCAGCGGACTGTCTATGTTGTCATAATTTTGAGGAAGCAAAACAAGTTCTTGAGTAGTCACAGGAGTAGGGAGGTAACGCTGTTTACATGACATAATTTTTTCACACAGTTCTCTAGATATAGTTCTACCAGTACACAGAGTACTGAGTACAGTCAACAGAACAAATAATATAAGTAAGAGCTTCATGTTTCGTGTTCACTTTTGCGCTGCTGACACATGAATAACGTGTGCGTTAGTAATGTCGCACTTAACTGCACTGATATGTAGGATTGATTATAGATAACCTTTTATTATTTATAATTATAAAGTACCTATGTACACGTATGTTATGGAAAACTAGCGACCCGTCCGCACCCTTCACATGTAAAATATTCCGAGATTTTTTGCTATATTATCTATGTTAAAAATTAATGTACTACCCACTTAGTAACAGACAGACAGAGTTACTTTCGCATTCATAATATTTGTATGGATTAATATATTATTTATTTATTTATATATACTTTATTGTACACCAGAAAATGCATACTAAATAATAATACAATGGGCGGCCTTATCCCTTTCTGCGATCTCTTCCAGGCAACCTTGGATATTAAATAATGATATAATGGAACAAATTCTCTAAATGATGTTGAAAACCGCATCAAATGTCTGTAAAATCGTAATATTGTCTTATGTGGTTCCGTATGTCAGAATGAAAATAACGGAACCCTTATTGGATCACTCGTGTTTTGTCTGTCAGAGCCAATTTGCTCCGAATCTAATGGACTGATTAAGTTGTTTACACATATCAATTTCGCTGATCCAAACATGGACGTGAAAATTCATTTATTTACGTAAGTAAATAAATAAATGAATTTTGAATATGGGGGTGCACTTTTGGGGGAAAAATAAGAAAAAAGAAATTGCAGACTGGTCTGGTCAAGTACCTATATTTTTTATAATTTTAAAATAAATAGTTTTGACCATTTCGTTCCCTTATCTCCGAAACTTCTGAAACAATTTTTTTTTTAAATACACGAAATAGTTCTATATTTAAAGATTACAGGAAAACTTATAAAAAGTCTATGGTTTTAAAATAACATGGTAAATCACTCAATATTGTGCGTACAAACTTACATTTACAGTTGAAATGTATGGGAGACGCCTTTGGCCGGTTTTTATAATCACTTAGGTTTTTGTTTCAATAAAAGAAGAGTGTCAAAAAGATGCGTAGTGCACGTTTTTGTGGGGAGGTTACTGTCTCTGGAGCACTTTCCACACCAGTAGCTTGGACCCTGCTCCCGACGCCGCCGGTGGACCACAATTTTTTATATTTTAAACTGTTTAATATACTTTCTTTTTCTATTTTAAGAAATATTTAAAAATTTATTAGTTAAGGAAATAAATAAATATACGAAATAATAATACCAGCCTATTAGAGTTTCACTGCAGGGCAAAGGCCTCTTCTCAGAACTTGATACTTTAGAGGTTTGAGTAACAGGGTGTAAAGTTGACTCATCCTCTTTAGAAAAGGGAGGATGCTCCGACCAGACGGGTGTCGTGTCTGGCGGGCACCTGCCTGGCAACTGCCCAACGATCATTTTTTTTTTTTTTTATCTAGGGCATCTCGCAGTTGACCTCTGAGGAGGTCGTAGCTGCTTAACTGGACTTTCCTGTGGCTGCCTTAAGCTTCAACACTTAAAGCCTCCAGCCAGGGGTGCCCAACGATCGATGTCGGATAGTCCTATATATGTCGTTCGCGCGGTAAACTCTAATTGCGCGATGCAGGATTTGCGTGACGTCAACATTTTGGGTGACGTCAGGTCTTTGATGCGTAGTTCGTATGTGGCGATGTAGATGCCGCTACAATACTAATTGCAAATTATCTAAGATTCTGAATTAAATTTTAGGTAGTAGGTAATCAGTATTAGTAATTAAAGAGATCATGTAAATATTTTTTTAAATTTTAATGTCATGTCAGTAAATAATAATTTTACCAGTTGTCGGAGGAATCATTTTGTTGATTTGGATACTAAGTATCGTTTTTGTGTTAGTCCTAAATTCTTCTTGTGTCGAATAGTGTGTATTGAGTTCCTGAAAATAAAATAATTCCAGCGTTAATTCGTTAATAAGTAAAAGTGAAACTACTGCAGATTACTGGACAAAACACTGGCCCTTTATATTGATGCTACGAAACAATAACTTAACATCGATACTCATTAACAAATAAATATATATATTACTATATTTTTTTTTTATTTTTTTTTTACGTTGCCCCACACTAAGAATTTCTTCTTGTATCGTGGGTGTGTTTACAAACATAGAAACTCACATACACTAACACCCAGACCCGAAACAACTACTTGCAGATCATACAAATATTTGTTCCGTGCGGGGATCGAACTCGCGACACGTTGCGCAGCAGTCGATCGCTCAGCCACTGCGCCAACCGTGTCGTCAAAATTATTTATTTAATTAAGAAATACGGATCATGAAACATTTAAGTTTAGTTATAAATTAATAGATCTCTAGCTTTTGCCCGCGGCTTCCCACGCGTGGAGGTCAGAAAGTATCCCACGAGAACGTACAATCGGGATAATAAGTATCCTATGTCTTACCCCTGTGCCAAATTTCATCCAAATTCCGTCAGTCGTTTTAGCGTGGAAGCGTAACAAACAAACAAACTCACTTTCGCATTTATAATATTAGTTAGGATAAGGTTTAAATTTAAATGTTTTTATGTATTACGTAAGTACCTACCACGTCCCAATAAATGTTTATACGTCATCATAAAATAAATCATTAATATCGTACAAAATCGTTGATGTTGGAAACCTGAAAAATAAAAATGTATATTATTGAATAGTCAAACGAACTTACCTGTAAGTGAAGTTCGACGGTAATTATACTCGTTGCTGTCTCGCTCGAAGATGATGAGAGAATACAATGGTAGTAGGCGTTTAGTCGAGTCTCTTGTCACATAATTTTGAAGAAATAACTAAAAAATTAACGCGCCCTTTCCTAAGGCGTGCTGCCATCTATCTACCTCTGCAAGCTATCTTCATTAAGTTCATAGCGATTTATTGGTTTTACAACACAGGGCCCATGCTCATTATACCTAGGTATATAGCATGGAATGTTTGGGTTGGGTGGGACTCATCATCTTCGAGCGAGACAGCAACGAGTATAATTACCGTCGAACTTCACTTACAGGTAAGTTCGTTTGACTATTCAATTATACTCGTTGCTGTCTCGCTCTCGATGATGAGAGAATACAATGGTAGATGTTCAAAGACTAGTTGTAAAAACAATAAATCTTAATAAAAGTAATAAATAACGAGGATTTGTTATTTTTTACACAGGTATTAGATTAGCATTCAAGGTATGTACTTGTACCAGTAGTAATCCTGTAACATTAATCATTACATGAACAAAAAAAATATAGGTACTTATTTCAAGTTGCACTAAATCATTTTAATTTGCAAATTAATAATCTTCAGAAAAGTTTATACTTATTGTTCAACAACAATATGAACTTTATAATTTTATTAGACAACAATATTAGTTGATAATTTATCAATAATAAACCTATTAAGGTCTTGTATCAAATCAAACTAAAGTTGAGTAGAGTTTGTAAGAGAATGTACTAATGTCAATAATATTCCACACTCTTCAACAGCTAATTCTAATTTAGCTCACAGACTTATTGGGTTTTTTTATTTTTTTTTATTTTTATATATAATAAGTAAGTTAGCAATGTCTCGCAAGCATTTAGGACTTCTAAAGAACTACAGCCTGCTGTAACTGCGTGCGTGCTCATATTATATTACCTTTAGTAAAGTAATTAGTAAAAATATAATTAAATAAATAAGGTTGTTATTTTTCCCTAAAGTTTTCTGGTAGGTACATAACCAATTTAACCTTAGTGTTATCTGTGTGTATTTAATGAAACTTTTATGTGGATGTTTTATCTGGCAATAGAAAGATATAATCTCATTTAACTTATCAGATTTAATCATAATGCAGTGTACTTTGATCACTGTATTCTTAATATTTAATTTATGAGATCGTTAGCTCCCTTTTCGCCTGTGGCTAATATTTATAAAGTCACAGTTTTCAGGTAGCAATTTAAAAAATGATTTTAGTGAAAATAGTTATTTTCAGTTCATATAATGTAAACAAGATATTTATATCCTATGTATTATAATTTATATAGGTTTTGAAGGTCTTTATTTATAGAAAACCTCTGAATAGTGTTTTTAACTTTATCAGCTGTTGTAGGTAGAGTACCTAAATGGATAATTAAAGCCTGATTTGATTTAATGGAATGTAACTTCTATAGGAAATTCCTTCTTGTATTAGAAAATAGTGAAAATATTGTCTAATCTTGGTAATGGTAGGTTTTGTAATACTTCATTATATTTTGTAACTTACAGTATTTAGTCTATGCTACAAATGCAGGTGAGTAATGATTCATTGTGGGTACTTTTAGATGCTGACTTTATCATAATTTCTACTGCTACATCAGTGATTCCTTTCTAACAATTTTAATTTCTGGTGAAAAATGGTAGGTATACTTAATGTACTTTTGCCCTGTTATCTTTTAAGTTGCTTTGGTTGTGTATAGCTGATAGGGTTTTCTTGGTTTTGAGAACCATAGAGAATAGACGGGAAAAACATAATATAGATTATATGTATTATTCAGACCTACATTATGTACTTAATGGAATCACTGCCACAGAACAGATCCTGGATCTGGGTTCCACATTGGCACTATGTACCTATTGTTTGTGATGTGAGTAAATAAATACATTTTAGTTACACCAATTTTAAAGAAATATTAAAACTTTTTGATAATGTGTATCATTCAGTTCTTATTCTGCATGGCTAAGTCTCATTTTTAGACTCGCAAAGCCATAAATTTACCTTATTAGGTACCTACTTATACCTATATCATCATCATCTTGTCCATATCCCAATGTATTTGGGGATGGTGCTACAAACAGTTTCTTCCATACTTCTCTATAGGTCGTAGGTATATATTATTATAGATATTAAGTAGGGGTAGTATACTCGTATAGGGGTACCTGAATATAACAAATTTCATAACTCACACTTTTTCTGTATGGTAGATACTGCAGTATTAGCAAATAGATTTTTATTTTTAAAATAAGATTTCACAATCTCATAAAAATCTGTCAGAACATATTTATCACAAGAAAGCAATTAATTAATGTGAAGCTGACCTTCATTCTTAATTCATTGCAGATATGCAGTCTGAGGGCTACATGATATTCCCCACCGTGTGAGGATCTGTAGATATATCTTTTTTCTTAATGAATTTCCCAAATGATTAAAACTGAAACTGACTTCCCGAGAAAACCCGACTCAGAGTGACTAGTGAACTTTGATCATATGACTGTTAAATACGCAAAGGAATTAATATGTTGTAATCATACCAACCAGCTAATCACACTGAATATTATTAAAAACATGTACCTAAGTATCACTAATTGTAAGCCTTGTTATCACAATGTAAATCGCATGCAAATTTCAAAATTATTACTGCTCTGTACACAGAGTGCCATAACCATGCAAACCACAAAAAAGTTATACACAAATTATGTTGACACATCACACCACACTTACTCTAACACATACAAACATACGCGCATCATTATCATATTTAAATTCTCTCATCTAATCACTCTCGCTCTCATCCACACCAGGTCTTATCGTACAACCTTTTTCACCTCCCACCATACCCTTAACTTAAAACTAACGTGCTGCAACCCGTACCGAATACGTTGGCTTGCTTCAAGCCCTCACTGGATTGATACTATGACAAATTTGTTACCCCTTAGAATCACAAAATGAATGAAAATACCCAAATTACACACGAACTAGAACAACTATCAGTCTCGTCATCCTATCAGTGTTCCCCAGAACAATGCAATACTTATTTAAATAATGTTGTAAACGGTCTTAATATATTTCACTTGAATATTAGAAGTATAGGCAATAGTACTAATTTTAATAATCTCTTAATCCTACTAAACAGAATTAAGGTGCATTTTGATGCAATCGTTTTATCGGAGTGTTGGTTAAGCAAATGTCCTTACCTTCCTACTATACCGGGATTCGAAGCATTCCAGTCCGATCACGCGAACCAAAATGAC
Organism: Agrochola macilenta; assembly: GCA_916701695.1. Classification (NCBI taxonomy): domain Eukaryota; kingdom Metazoa; phylum Arthropoda; class Insecta; order Lepidoptera; family Noctuidae; genus Agrochola; species Agrochola macilenta. The sequence goes on from OU753562.1 coordinate 18,196,369, forward strand.
GGTATTGTTGTGTATGTTAGGCAAAACCTGCGTTTCATTGTTGAAGTACCGAGTTTTACGGATGCAAATTGCTTGATATTAAAATTCGGCACAGAAATAGCCCTTGTGGCAATATATCGATCTCCGTCGTCCCGGAATACTAAGAACTTTATTGAATGTCTGGATGTAACTCTGCACTCGTTAATGTCGTTTAAGTCTATTGTTTTAATTGGAGATATCAATATAAATATCTCCCAAAATAATAATGATATAAATTCTGACACGTATCTTAACACAGTAGCATCCCATGCAATGCTTCCTGCTCACTTGTTTCCCACTCGTAACAACGCCTGTCTAGACCACGTAGTTATCAAATCAAACAAACCTGCTATAACCTTAGTCCTTTGATTCTAGTATAACTGACCATGCTCCAGTGATTGTGTTTTGCAAATTAATATTTGATATAAATAAAGCCCCTTCATCATCGCGCCGAGTAGACGTGGATGCATGCGTTGCAATTATAAAAACTGTAGATTTTTCTTCAGTGATGAATTGTGATGATGGAACTACGGCTGCAACTGAATTGGTTAATATTGTTTCTACAGTGGTTAATAACAACTCTGTTACTGGCACTACACCAAGTAAAAAAAGGATTACAAAACCCTGGATCACACCGGGGCTTTTGAGGTGCATACGAAACAGGGATAAACTTTGCCTTAAATCTAAACGAGACCCTAATAATAGTATACTACAAGTGACATTCAAGCGGTACAGAAACTTCTGCAATAATTTACTTAAAAAAATTAAACGGGAATATGAACGAACTGAGTTTGAGAGACATCGTAAGAATCCTAAGGCTACATGGAATCTTATTAAATCAATTTCTAATCTTCAAAGCAACAAATCTTCTGCTACTGAACTTTTATCCATTACTCCCGATCCTTCAGATTCAGTGGATAATGTAAATGACTTCTTTGCAAATGTGGGGAAGACCCTTGCGTCAAAAATAAAAAAATCACAATGTACACACTCCTCTGACAACAATGCCTATCCTAACTCCATGGCCATTGTCTCAACAGACTGTGAAGAGATTGAACGCATCATCCTCGGCCTCAGGGTCAATTGCGCCGTGGGTTGGGATGGCATTTCTGCTGCCTTGATCAGGGCTGCTCGCGACACACTAATCCCTGTTATTTCACATATATTTAACCTTGTACTCACATCAGGAGTATTCCCGGCTGTCTTTAAAAGAGCACTCGTACATCCCATCTACAAGAGTGGGGACAGGGGCAGTGTCAATAACTACAGACCTATCTCTGTTCTTACAATTTTGTCCAAAATATTAGAAAAAATCATAAATAGTCGACTACTTAATTACCTTAACTCACACAATATAATTTCAGCGAACCAATACGGTTTTCGATCAGGTAAAAGCACAGAAGATGCAGTCTTAGAAGTAACTGGAACTATAGCGAAAAATATAAATAATAAACTCAAAACAATAGCAATTTTCCTAGACCTTTCAAAAGCTTTTGACACTGTCTCTGTTTCCCTCTTGCTTGAAAAGTTGGAACGAATTGGTGTTAGAGGAGTGTGTCTAGACATTTTTAGGAGTTACCTGAGTGAGCGTTCTCAAACCGTAAAGATAGCAAATCACGTAAGCAAACAGCAATTTTTAACCTACGGAGTCCCGCAGGGTAGTGTCCTTGGACCTACCCTGTTTCTTATTTACATAAATGACCTATGTAATCTGGCTCTAACTAACGCTAAAATTATAACCTACGCGGACGATACCGTCATGCTCATTCAGGGTAAGGATTGGTTGGAAACCCGCTCATATGCAGAGTCCACTCTGCTTGTTGCAATGAAATGGCTGAATAAAAACCTGCTAACCCTCAATGTAGAAAAAACCAAGTTCATTACATTTGCTCCAAGTAAAGCCTCTCAACCTCCGTATCCCTATACTCTGACGGCGCATAAATGCGGGTTAATATCGACTGATTGCAGCGGTTGTGCTCAGATTACGCGCACCCACAGTATTAAATATTTGGGTGTTTTAATAAATAGTACGCTGACATGGAAGGAGCAAATTGAGGCTCTGGTTTCCAGGGTCAGAAAACTAATATTTGTTTTTAAAAACCTGCGAACATCTGCTGATTTTGCCACACTACGAACAGTATACTTCGCTCTGGCGCATTCTATCCTAAACTATTGTGTTGCCGCTTGGGGTGGAGCTGGGAAGTGCTTAATGCTCCGTCTGGAAAGGGCACAGAGGGCAGTGCTAAAAGTCATGACTTACAAACCTGTTCGATTTCCAACTGCTGAACTGTACGCTCTTTGCGAGTTACAAACAGTCAGACACGCATTTCTTCTTGCTGTAGTGCTGCGTAAACACTCAGACCTTCCATTCGATCCTGTTGTCGGTACCCAAAAACGCAGATCTGATAGAGTCTGCCAGGTGGAATCTGCCAGAGTTCAAGTTGTTCGAAGGCAATATCACTTTCTTGGCTCCATTTTGTATAATCGAGTTAACAAACAGCTTAATGTATATCCATTGACCTTGCGAGAATGTCGAAGCATCACAGATAAATGGCTTCATACACTCAATTATGAAGAATTAGAAACATTTGTAAAAACTTAACCTCACTTTCCAATTGCCTTTTAGATGTATAATATGCGCAAACACCCCCCCCCCCCCCCACCAAAAACGGACACCTCTATTGGACACACACGTACACACACACACACGCATATATACACTCCACAAACAAAACATACACAATCCTTCCATACAAACACACAATCTCACATAAATTACCTACTCATTGAAAATATTGTTTCAATTTAATTTTAAGTTTTAATTTAGTTTTAATTTTATTTTTTGCTTTTTGTCTCGACTTTTTGGAGGTGGGCGTTAATGACTGCGACACAGTATTTACTAATGCAGTTGTTATCGAACACAGAGTTTCTGTAAATTGTGTTTTTTTTTGGTTTCAATAAAATTTATTATTATTATTATTAAATGTGGCTAAGTTTATAGACCACCATTGAAGATCATGTGTATGCAGGATCCAATAAACCTGGTTGTGATAATTGTCATCATTAATTTCTTTACTTGTAATAATTAATAAGTTGACCAAAAACGGATAAAAAAATTCCAATAACCTGAGTATGAAATCTAAACTTAATTTGGTTTTAACCAATTGCAATAATGCAAAAAATATGCTTATTAACTTCAAGCTGTTATTTGTTTCTCTCATTACAATGTTAGAGTTATGTTGTGTTATTGGAAACAATTAGACCTAGAAAGTTTACAATACTGTTTTGGTATAAAATCTAACTCTTTCAGTATAGGTATCCAGTGTTGACTGTGCTTTCCAAACACTAGGTATGTGAATGTTTTCGATTCAAAGAAGACTATCTTATATATACATATATCTGATAACAAAGCTTCTTTCTGTTAAGTAAGCTATAATAGGTTTCATGTTTCCGGAGCCAAACAAAAGGCAAGCATTAAATTGATACCTAGTATTTTCTCTAGGACCGCATCTTTTACATCTGAGGTTACCAGAAAGTAAATTTCTGTAGTTTTCTACTGTTTGGTAGTTTTTCCAACTTGATATGTATTATTTTAACAATACTAACATCTTCCAATTCAAAGTAAGAAGTAATGTCCCATTGGGCTTTTAAACAAGAAATAATTGACAAACAAAACTTGTTATGTATAGTTATGTATAAAAAATAACTAAGTATAGTATTTAAAGAAAGGTCATGAATTAATTTCAGATGTTAACTGTAAGGACTCTAAAGAATTTGTCATTCAGTAGAGTTTCATCAAATTCTGCTGTGACATATGTAAAAGGGGTTGTATACCCTACATATTGATCAAGAAATTCAAGAATACAAGATATGTGGTGATTAGTTTCAAATCACAAAACTATGAGAAATAAATGTGCCCCCACCTGTGGGTTCACTTGCGATGTTGGTGGTTCCTTTTGTCTTCCAGTTCCCATCCACAGCTGGTACTCCAGGAGACGCCTCCCCCCCCCTCTTTTACGCTTCTGCGCGAGGAGGTCCCCGCCAGTTTAAAGCTTTATTTGAAAAATGTTTAATGTAAGCAATGACCTTGCATTGCTTATTTTAGCAGAGATTGTCACTGAAAAGGTAAATTTCTGTCTCTGACTGTACCAGAAACAACTTGTTTTCCTTTATAAACAACTGATAGTAGGAGATATGTCCTCTTGTGCCAGGATTAATTAACAACCACCGTAACTGTGAATAATCATTCAGTTTTTATATTTAAAAAGAAACATTTTCTGGCTTCAGACACAGCTGACCCGAGCCCGGGCATGATGGTGTTGTAGCAATTTGTTGCTTCTTTATTTGTATTAGCTAGTCTCAATTTTTAGACATTTCCTGATCTGTCATGCTAACATTTATTTGATTCAGATTAGAACATTTGGTAATTGAAGTTTTCTTCTCTTTTGCTAAGCTTTTTTGAAGTATCATATCCCACCTTTAGGCTTCTGTTAAGCAGATCTTCTCAGACTCTCTCTGTTTTCAATCTGGTTGAGTATTTTCTACCAACTCCGGATGGTCATTCTCATGACTATCATGTAGGCATGTCAGATGAGTTGCTGACTGTGGGATATTACAATATCTGGAAAAAATATACTTCATGCATGCTGTAGGTAAAGGGCAACACAAAATTGCACCAAATGACCATGTAAGTTCCCACAGAACTTCCCTTTAAGGTTATAATGAAAAAAGTCAACCAAAGGTTGCTTAGCTCCCAAGCACAACACAGCCATTGTAAACCACGTGCGTCCCCACAGAACGCCCCAAGGTCAGGCAAATCGCTCACATTATTGCCATTTTTAACCACGTGCGTTCCCGCAGAACGCCCCACAGGTCAGGCAGAGCTTCAGTTTCAGAATAAAGTCAACCACGTGTGTCCCTTAAAGAACACCCCACAGGTTGTTTAGCTTACAACATAGCCATTTTTAACCACGTGCGCCCCCGCAGGACGCCCCACAGGCCAGGCAAGTCGTATTGAAGCCATTTTTAGGCTTACTATGTTCATTCTTAATTTTATTGCAAAACGTGCAACCATATGCCCCATGACACAAAACACAATATCACACTCGATGTTTTTTATCGATTAGGTAGCGATATCTTACACTCTTGAAGGTTCTTAGACCTTTGATGTATTTATATGTGGACACTAATGCCATAAAACTGTAAGCACAATTTATGCAGGGACTAACAGGGAATATCACAACATGCGGTAAGTTTTTTACCTTCGCCATTGAGAATATTGAAAATTAAGTTTTTCGAGTTTTTTCATCTTTCACAATAAGGGAGATCCTTAGATTTCCCTTCTGACTTCGCTATTTTCCATTTTTATTTGAATTTAAACACTTTTTACACAAAATATTATAAAATAAGCGGAAATATGTGACGCCGATACTTGACATAAAAACCGAATGAAGATAGCTGGCAGAGGTAGATAGATGGCAGCACGCCTTAGGAAAGGGCGCGTTAATTTTTTAGTTATTTCTTCAAAATTATGTGACAAGAGACTCGACTAAACGCCTACTACCATTGTATTCTCTCATCATCGAGAGCGAGACAGCAACGAGTATAATTATTATTATAAGCCTGTGTTGTCCCATTGCAGGGCAAAGGCCTCCTTTCACTCTTTCCACTTTTCCCGAAAAATAATAAAAAAAAACACCTTGTTGTTCTAGTGGTAGCAAGAACTACTACTGAGCAGGAGGACCTGGTTTCGAATCAAGGGTCAAGCAAAGTGTTATTGGGTTTTTCCATCTGGAACATCTCAGTAGCAGCCTGGAGTATAAATTTGTTTCCGGCTGATGGCAATAGGCTCGCCCCTATAACATGGGACTTGGAACTGGCGAAATGTGGATGAATTAGGCACAGCTCTGCTTAGGCAGAGGTGTCGCTTGTATTGCCCGAAGGGTTAGCGTCTACAAGCGTGATGTTTTGTATATTTTATAAATAAATAGAGGAGTGGATAACTGATCAAGAGTATAAGGCTGTTGAAGATTTACTTACCTGGATTTGTTGATTCTATTACATTCGTTTCCGTCTTCCCTACGGCACCACACCCCCCTCTCATCTCCACGCACATACATACATCACCAACCACCAAAATGCACTAACATACACATCTGTACTTACACTACACACGTTTTCTTTTTCTTTTCACTAGTACATAACCTTATCTTTTTCTCAATATCTCATTCAAAATTTACTTGTATGCTCACAATAATCGCTCGACCTTTTAATGTAATGCGAAGACACTGCCGCCGAAGATACAGGATTTTTCTAGTTTGTGGGGCAGGGTACCTACTCATCCCGGAGGACACGGTGGAGCATACGGTGGAGGTCTGCCCGGCTTGGGCGGGGCACCGCCGTGTCCTCACGGAGGCGATCGGCAGCGGCGATCTCTCGCGTCCGGCCCTGGTTCAGGCCATGGTCCGGAGCGAGAGTGCATGGGAAGCCGTCACTTCCTTCTACGAAGCAGTAATGCTCGCGAAGGAGGAGGCGGAGCGCGCGAGGGAAATGCAAGATGCGCGCCCTCGCGCCCCTAGTCGCCGCAGGAGACGCCCCGGGCGTCGGGAGTCGCGAGCCGACTTCCGGCCACCGTAGGCGCGGGCTTGCGGACGGTGGGCAATTGGTAGCTCGCCGTCCGATTAGGACCAGGCCCGGGTCGACGGCGCGTTGTGTTCCACGCGCGCCTCAAAGAGATGTCAGCACCAACTGACGGGGTCCGTAAGGGCCAATGCCTGCCAGGGTTGCGAGTTTGTCCGAAAGGGATATCGCGGCCCCGGCACACAGGCAACGGAAGGAACACGGGTGGGTTTTAGTCAGTAAAAGTCTGACACTCGCTCTCGCTCCGCCCAGAGCGGGAGGAGTCATTTGAAGATTTCCCACAAAAAAAAAAAAAAAAAATGCGAACCTACTCATATTGGACTTTTGACCTCATTACCTACCTTTTGTACAACACTATTGTGTATAACTACTTATTGTCAAAGTTTGTTTTTATGGGATTAAAATGTATTAGGTATATTGAAGAAACTGCGTTGAGGTAAAACTGCGTAGAGGAGGACCACCTGCGTGGCAGCAACGGAAAAAAACTATGCTTAATCGTAATAACACTTGAAACGATGTCGAGTATACAACGAGTACAAAATTACATACGAGTCCATGTATTTTTGTAATAAACTTAATTCGGCTTTAAAAGATTATAATAAATGATTAAGAACAATAAAAAAAGTGAAAAATCACTTTTTTATGGATATCCATAAAAAAGTGTTTTTTTACAATTCAATTTTTCACTTTTTTTATTGTTCTTAATAAATTTATTATAATCTAGCCTAATAGACTAATAAACAATTAAACTCCAACTTATTATTTTAGGTGATAGATAATGTTTTATCTAACAATATTCACTTTTACACAATTCCGTAGCACTTTCTTAGGATATTACATGTACTTATAGTACAGAATTGTTGTTCTTATTCATTTGCTATTTATATACTACACTAACTCAAATTATTTAGTTCTCTTTAGCCTACGCGCTGTCTGTGTTGGCTACCAGCCTATTGCTATCAATCGGGCACAGATTCAAACTCCGGGTTGCTTCCCCATGGTCAGCACATCAGTGGTTCTTACGACGTGTAGACGGATGGGGCAATATAATTATTTATAGTAGGTACTGCAGCAGCTTAAAATTGAATTGTTAAAAAAGTACTCACGAACATCTTCCTGACGCCAATTTGAATGCACCACCTGGACAAATTAGTGTTCCAAACATCAGATTTTGCGGCCCCTGACAAGTGGCAAAGTCTGGTAATCCATCCTCCGTAATTCTACATGAATGGCGGGATCTGTTAAAAACGTCGCCGTCGTTCAGTGGACTCTCTATGTTGTCATCATTTTGAGGAAGCAAAACAAGTTCTTCAGTAGTCACAGGAGTAGGGAGGTAACGCTGTTTACATGATATAATTTTTTCACATAGTTCTCTAGATATAGTTCTACCAGTACACAGAGTACTGAGTACAGTTAACAGAACAAATAATATAAGTAAGAGCTTCATGTTTCGTGTTCACTTTTGCGCTGCTGACACATGAATAACGTGTGCGTTAGTAATGTCGCACTTAACTGCACTGATATGTAGGATTGATTATAGATAACCTTTTATTATTTATAATTATAAAGTACCTATGTACACGTATGTTATGGAAAACTAGCGACCCGTCCGCACCCTTCACATGTAAAATATTCCGAGATTTTTTGCTATATTATCTATGTTAAAAATTAATGTACTACCCACTTAGTAACAGACAGACAGAGTTACTTTCGCATTCATAATATTTGTATGGATTAATATATTATTTATTTATTTATATATACTTTATTGTACACCAGAAAATACATAGTAAATAATAAATTTAACACTACAAAACATACAATGGGCGGCCTTATCGCTTTCAGCGATCTCTTCCAGGCAACCTTGGATATTAAATAATGATATAATGGAACAAATTCTCTAAATGATGTTGAAAACCGCATCAAATGTCTGTAAAATCGTAATATTGTCTTATGTGGTTCCGTATGTCAGAATGAAAATAACGGAACCCTTATTGGATCACTCGTGTTTTGTCTGTCAGAGCCAATTTGCTCCGAATCTAATGGACTGATTAAGTTGTTTACACATATCAATTTCGCTGATCCAAACATGGACGTGAAAATTCATTTATTTACGTAAGTAAATAAATAAATGAATTTTGAATATGGGGGTGCACTTTTGGGGGAAAAATAAGAAAAAAGAAATTGCAGACTGGTCTGGTCAAGTACCTATATTTTTTATAATTTTAAAATAAATAGTTTTGACCATTTCGTTCCCTTATCTCCGAAACTTCTGAAACAATTTTTTTTTTAAATACACGAAATAGTTCTATATTTAAAGATTACAGGAAAACTTATAAAAAGTCTATGGTTTTAAAATAACATGGTAAATCACTCAATATTGTGCGTACAAACTTACATTTACAGTTGAAATGTATGGGAGACGCCTTTGGCCGGTTTTTATAATCACTTAGGTTTTTGTTTCAATAAAAGAAGAGTGTCAAAAAGATGCGTAGTGCACGTTTTTGTGGGGAGGTTACTGTCTCTGGAGCACTTTCCACACCAGTAGCTTGGACCCTGCTCCCGACGCCGCCGGTGGACCACAATTTTTTATATTTTAAACTGTTTAATATACTTTCTTTTTCTATTTTAAGAAATATTTAAAAATTTATTAGTTAAGGAAATAAATAAATATACGAAATAATAATACCAGCCTATTAGAGTTTCACTGCAGGGCAAAGGCCTCTTCTCAGAACTTGATACTTTAGAGGTTTGAGTAACAGGGTGTAAAGTTGACTCATCCTCTTTAGAAAAGGGAGGATGCTCCGACCAGACGGGTGTCGTGTCTGGCGGGCACCTGCCTGGCAACTGCCCAACGATCATTTTTTTTTTTTTTTTATCTAGGGCATCTCGCAGTTGACCTCTGAGGAGGTCGTAGCTGCTTAACTGGACTTTCCTGTGGCTGCCTTAAGCTTCAACACTTAAAGCCTCCAGCCAGGGGTGCCCAACGATCGATGTCGGATAGTCCTATATATGTCGTTCGCGCGGTAAACTCTAATTGCGCGATGCAGGATTTGCGTGACGTCAACATTTTGGGTGACGTCAGGTCTTTGATGCGTAGTTCGTATGTGGCGATGTAAATGCCGCTACAATACTAATTGCAAATTATCTAAGATTCTGAATTAAATTTTAGGTAGTAGGTAATCAGTATTAGTAATTAAAGAGATCATGTAAATACTTTTTTAAATTTTAATGTCATGTCAGTAAATAATAATTTTACCAGTTGTCTGAGGAATCATTTTGTTGATTTGGATACTAAGTATCGTTTTTGTGTTAGTCCTAAATTCTTCTTGTGTCGAATAGTGTGTATTGAGTTCCTGAAAATAAAATAATTCCAGCGTTAATTCGTTAATAAGTAAAAGTGAAACTACTGCAGATTACTGGACAAAACACTGGCCCTTTATATGGATGCTACGACACAATAACTTTACATCGATACTCATTAACAAATAAATATATATATATATATATATATATATATATATATAACTATTTTTTTTTTTTTTTTTTTTTTACGTTGCCCCACACTAAGAATTTCTTCTTGTATCGTGGGTGTGTTTACAAACATAGAAACTCACATACACTAACACCCAGACCCGAAACAACTACTTGCAGATCATACAAATATTTGTTCCGTGCGGGGATCGAACTCGCGACACGTTGCGCAGCAGTCGATCGCTCAGCCACTGCGCCAACCGTGTCGTCAAAATTATTTATTTAATTAAGAAATACGGATCATGAAACATTTAAGTTTAGTTATAAATTAATAGATCTCTAGCTTTTGCCCGCGGCTTCCCACGCGTGGAGGTCAGAAAGTATCCCACGAGAACGTACAATCGGGATAATAAGTATCCTATGTCTTACCCCTGTGCCAAATTTCATCCAAATTCCGTCAGTCGTTTTAGCGTGGAAGCGTAACAAACAAACAAACTCACTTTCGCATTTATAATATTAGTTAGGATAAGGTTTAAATTTAAATGTTTTTATGTATTACGTAAGTACCTACCACGTCCCAATAAATGTTTATACGTCATCATAAAATAAATCATTAATATCGTACAAAATCGTTGATGTTGGAAACCTGAAAAATAAAAATGTATATTATTATTATTATAAGCCTGTGTTGTCCCATTGCAGGGCAAAGGCCTCCTTTCACTCTTTCCACTTTTCCCGAAAAATAATAAAAAAAAAACCTTGTTGTTCTAGTGGTAGCAAGAACTACCACTGAGCAGGAGGACCTGGTTTCGAATCAAGGGTCAAGCAAAGTGTTATTGGGTTTTTCCATCTGGAACATCTCAGTAGCAGCCTGGAGTATAAATTTGTTTCCGGCTGATGGCAATAGGCTCGCCCCTATAACATGGGACTTGGAACTGGTGAAATGTGGATGAACTAGGCACAGCTCTGCTTAGGCAGAGGTGTCGCTTGTATTCCCCGAAGGGTTAGCGTCTACAAGCGTGATGTTTTGTAAATTTTATAAATAAATAGAGGAGTGGATAACTGAGGGGCAATTCCCGTAATTTTTAAGAACGTTCGCATTCGCATCTCATTCGCATTCTGTCAAAAATACAATCAATTTACCAACATTTTTGACAAGTTTGACAGATTGCGACTTGAATGTGAACGTTTTTTAAGTACGAGAATTGGCTATCAGATCAAGAGTATAAGGCTGTTGAAGATTTACTTACCTGGATTTGTTGATTCTATTACATTCGTTTCCGTCTTCCCTACGGCACCACACACCCCTCTCATCTCCACGCACTTACATATACTCAACACTTCCCACATAACTAAGCACATAACACTCCACGACACCATACATACATCACCAACAACCAAAATGCACTAACATACACATCTGTACTTACACTACACACTTTTTCTTTTCACTAGTACATAACCTTATCTTTTTCTCAATATCTCATTCAAAATTTACTTGTATGCTCACAATAATCGCTCGACCTTTTAATGTAATGCGAAGACACTGCCGCCGAAGATACAGGATTTTCCTAGTTTGTGGGGCAGGGTACCTACTCATCCCGGAGGACACGGTGGAGCATACGGTGGAGGTCTGCCCGGCTTGGGCGGGGCACCGCCGTGTCCTCACGGAGGCGATCGGCAGCGGCGATCTCTCGCGTCCGGCCCTGGTTCAGGCCATGGTCCGGAGCGAGAGTGCATGGGAAGCCGTCACTTCCTTCTACGAAGCAGTAATGCTCGCGAAGGAGGAGGCGGAGCGCGCGAGGGAAATGCAAGATGCGCGCCCTCGCGCCCCTAGTCACCGCAGGAGACGCCCCGGGCGTCGGGAGTCGCGAGCCGACTTCCGGCCACCGTAGGCGCGGGCTTGCGGACGGTGGGCAATTGGTAGCTCGCCGTCCGATTAGGACCAGGCCCGGGTCGACGGCGCGTTGTGTTCCACGCGCGCCTCAAAGAGATGTCAGCACCAACTGACGGGGTCCGTAAGGGCCAATGCCTGCCAGGGTTGCGAGTTTGTCCGAAAGGGATATCGCGGCCCCGGCACACAGGCAACGGAAGGAACACGGGTGGGTTTTAGTCAGTAAAAGTCTGACACTCGCTCTCGCTCCGCCCAGAGCGGGAGGAGTCATTTGAAGATTTCCCACAAAAAAAAAAAAAAAAAATGCGAACCTACTCATATTGGACTTTTGACCTCATTACCTACCTTTTGTACAACACTATTGTGTATAACTACTTATTGTCAAAGTTTGTTTTTATGGGATTAAAATGTATTAGGTATATTGAAGAAACTGCGTTGAGGTAAAACTGCGTAGAGGAGGACCACCTGCGTGGCAGCAACGGAAAAAAACTATGCTTAATCGTAATAACACTTGAAACGATGTCGAGTATACTACGAGTACAAAATTACATACGAGTCCATGTATTTTTGTAATAAACTTAATTCGGCTTTAAAAGATTATAATAAATGATTAAGAACAATAAAAAAAGTGTAAAATAACTTTTTTATGGATATCCATAAAAAAGTGTTTTTTTACAATTCAATTTTTCACTTTTTTTATTGTTCTTAATAATTTATTATAATCTAGCCTAATAGACTAATAAACAATTAAACTCCAACTTATTATTTTAGGTGATAGATAATGTTTTATCTAACAATATTCACTTTTACACAATTCCGTAGCACTTTCTTAGGATATTACATGTACTTATAGTACAGAATTGTTGTTCTTATTCATTTGCTATTTATATACTACACTAACTCAAATTATTTAGTTCTCTTTAGCCTACGCGCTGTCTGTGTTGGCTACCAGCCTATTGCTATCAATCGGGCACAGATTCAAACTCCGGGTTGCTTCCCCATGGTCAGCACATCAGTGGTTCTTACGACGTGTAGACGGATGGGGCAATATAATTATTTATAGTAGGTACTGCAGCAGCTTAAAATTGAATTGTTAAAAAAGTACTCACGAACATCTTCCTGACGCCAATTTGAATGCACCACCTGGACAAATTAGTGTTCCAAACATCAGATTTTGCGGCCCCTGACAAGTGGCAAAGTCTGGTAATCCATCCTCCGTAATTCTACATGAATGGCGGGATCTGTTAAAAACGTCGCCGTCGTTCAGTGGACTCTCTATGTTGTCATCATTTTGAGGAAGCAAAACAAGTTCTTCAGTAGTCACAGGAGTAGGGAGGTAACGCTGTTTACATGATATAATTTTTTCACATAGTTCTCTGGATATAGTTCTGCCAGTACACAGAGTACTGAGTACAGTCAACAATAAAAAATAAATAAGTAAGAGCTTCATGTTTCGTTTTCACTTTTGCGCTGCCGACACATGAACTGAATAACGTTTACGTGAGTAACGTCGCACTTAAATGCACTGATTATGAAGGTTATCTTTTATAATTATTAATGAAGTTTATAAAATAAAAAAGAACCGAAAACATCGAGATTTCTGATTACCTACAGGCAATCCGCCCCCCCCCCCCCCAGCTTCGCAGTTGCACTTGACAAAACATCGAGTCGAGATTACTTTATTATTATAATATATAAGACTAGTTTTTGCCTGTGGCTTCGGGATTAAAAGTAATAAATCCTATGTGTTAATTCAGGATATAAATTATTACGTTATTTTTAGAAACATAAATTAGTTCTTTATTTGGACAAATATAACCCTACAACAATTCCTTACACAATTTTTTTCTAGCGACCATTCTCACCGGCGGTTCTGCAGCTGGCCAACACTCTAATTGATCACGACATACGATCAAATACAATCCGTTTCATTTTGACAGTTCAACAATATTCATTGCGTTAATTACGTTGTTGAGCAGACAAATGTTTCGAACACAAGAAGCAATGGATTAGTAATATCCTTCAAAAATGATTCAGATTGTGATTGATCGTGTGTTACGCAATTAGGGTGCAGGTAAGATGAGGTTATTTGATTGCTATACGTGTTTCCACGAAGATGAGCTCTCATATTGGTCCGTAAGTTCAAATTTTTAATCGATGTCCATAGAGGAGACGATTTCAAGTAAGCCCCATCAACATCCTGAACCCATTATTATATTGTACACGCAGGACGTTGTAGGCTCTCTGTGTATATTTCACCCACAAGCTGCACGTGTAGAAGTTTTGGTAGTACGCCGTGAATAGCGAGACTTTAATAGCCTTACTACAACGCGCAAACCTGCGGGCTACCATATTACATCGAACCGCCAACGCCCTCCGCTCCCTCTTTATATCAGCATCGTCAGACAAGTCTTTCGTGACTACATGCCCTAGATATTTAAACTGTGTGACTCTCTGTAGTGGCTTTCCGCTTAACGTCAGTGGAGGAACATTATCCAACGAGCTAGACTTAGATCTAAAAATCAAAAGCTCACTTATCTTTACATTTATTATAGCGTCGCTATTCTTTTCTTGTGGGCAATGATGAGTACTATAAACATGTAGTACATTATTTTATGTATCATCAATAGTTTTCGTAGCGCATTCCATATAATGACTTTTTATACCTTGGGTTATATTATTGCAATTTTCGTTACGATCTCTAATGTTTTGAAAAATAAAGTACAGCCCATGTTACTCGCTGATAATATAGCTTTCTAAGTGAAAGAATGTTTAAAATCGGTTAAGTATTTTTTGAGTTTATCCATACAAAAAATCAAATATTTTATCTTTATAATATTAGTTTAGATAAACTTTCCGGAATAAATTCTCTGAATGATGTTGACAACCGCACCAACATCCAATACGCAGTAGATAACAACAATACGGTCACACAGACTGACACAAATAGCAACTATGTTTAGATAGATAAGAAGAAGATAGAAGATACACATAAACCGGAGTAAATAGCCTAAATGATAGTGAAAACCTCGTCAAAACTCATTGTGTAGAGTGGAAATACTATGCGCATACACACACAGTCACTAACGACTTTGTATTATACCATTAATAGATATAGGTCAAGGTCTGTAGTCTAGTGGTCAGGAGTGCGACTGCTGAGCATGGAGCCGTGGCTTCGATTACTTTCAGGTTGAAGTTAATTGCTTTCTTCTTTGATAGAGGTTCAGATACGATACTCTTATCCAAAGCACCGGATAGTTTAGGATCGAGTTAAATCAATTTGAATAGAATAGATAGTAAGTAAGTAAGTTAGAGTACAATATTCTTTCATATGCGCACTGTATGACTTACAAATTATAAATGTAGAATGCACCGATACCCATTTCTGAAACGAAAATTAACTACGTGTCAAAATTAAATGCATGTCGAGTGATTCGGTTAGCTGTTGTTAATTCAGACGAACAATCACAGCAGTTGACAAGCGTTTGACAATTTGTTAGCTAATTATTGTTCCAAGAACCGGACAAAAGGTACGGTTTCCTAAAAGAGCGGTGGGTGCTACATAGCGTCCGCAATTTACCGGCGAATGACGTCACTGAAACGTTATTTATGAAAGTAAGTTGGTTATTTAATTGTTTTAATTAAGTTGGTAATTTTCCTAGAGAGCGTTTTTTGACACCTTAATGTCCAACCCCATTGCTGTCATTTCCATAAAAGCCAACACTGCGGCCGTTATTAAACTGTAGCTTTAGTTTCGCGAGCGCTTCGCGTTGTTAGATAAGAGAGTAGGTACACAACACGTCATGTACATACATGATATATGTACAAATTACTAAACAGTGACATTGACACATATAGAGTTATTCATCATAAGGAAAGAAAATGATTTTAATACGAGAACTAAGTTATATTATATTTAATATAGCGCACTTTCAGTATGTAACTGGAAATCTTAGCTACAATTTTACAACGAAGTTAAAAAAAGAGATTTCAAGAACCGAATACAATAAATTAATGTACAACTAATGATGTTCGCCAGACAGTTATCGAGATAAAGACGGATGTTGCGATTATTAAACCGAACTAGCAGATTTAATCACTATTTTAAAAAAAAGCTACAATAATACGATTAAAATTAAGCGCCTCGGCAATCTTCGTGTGTCCGAGTTAATGCACGCGATAACATATTGTACCAAACCATACATTTCTAGGATCAGCTGACCAGCAGTTAGTATGATCTTTAAAAGATCTTGATGTAAGAACAACTGCTCACCTTTGGGGATTATGAGTACATACCATGTCTTCAATAATTGATGTTATTTCACCCTTTTTTGCAATTGTTTTTAACTCTTGTATTGCATCTGCTGCTTTTCCTGATATGATTAAACTTAGCAAAGGCATTCCATTATTCAAATCTGGCAGCACTACTGATCCCACAAATTATCGGCCTTTTTCGATATTACCTACATTGAGCAAAATTTACTTCATTTGAAACAGATTGGTTTTACAAAGGGTCGTTCAACTACAGACGCGGGCGTGGAAATAGTGAAGAGCATATTCAAGGTCTGGGAGGAGTCGCAAGATGCTCTTGGCATTTTATGCAACTTTTCCAAGGCCTTTGATTGCGTACATCATGATAAACTCATCAGGAAACTGTATCACTATGGTATGAGGGACAATGTCTCAAACTTCTGACTTCTTATCTGAACAACAGAATTCAGAGGGTCGATGTTAATGGCAAGCGATTTGCAAGATCTGCGGTCACCAGGGGCGTTCCACAGGGTTCAGTTCTAGGTCCTTTCTTATTTCAAATTTATATAATGATTTACTTTACCACATTAGCACTATCTCTTCATATTATAAAACAAAGTCCCCACGCCACGTCTGTCTGTCTGGACGCGATAGACTCAAAAACTACCAAACGGATTTTCATACGGTTTTCATCAATAGACGCAGTGATTCATGAGGAAGGTTTAAATGTATAATTCATTAACGCTTTGTGTAAATTAGCTGAAATATGACGATGATTGTTGAAGATGTCTGAAAAAACCATGTCAACTAGAAGCTTTACGCCAGTAAAGCTTCCAGTTGACATGATTTTTGTGCGCCGCGTAAACGCGTATTATTCGTAGATGACAATCCCTCATTTATAAAATCAACGTCAGTTAGTCAACTTTGAACAAGTTAACGATGTACTCTCTAAAGTTGTGCATTATTTTATGTAGTTTAAACTACCTTCCGCCAGCGGCTTCGTCCGCGTGATATCTTTATAAATTATAGCCTACGCTGATCATTGATAATATAGTATTGTATTGGTGGTTTTTTAAATCGGTCCAGTAGTTTTTGAGTTTATTCATTACAAACATACAAAAAATAAAATCTTTTCTCTTTATAATATAGTTTAGATAATCTTCTCCTGAATGAAAAATACTACAAAATGTCAGGCAGCAGACTACCAATGTTCTAATTAATAGAATAGACTTGGAGTTGAGTCGACAGTTTTTCTTGAAATAACGATTGACCGTAAAAACCCCATTGTTTATACGGTCAATCGTTCGCCCACACATGGAAAAATTGTCAGGAAGTAGAAGTTCGAACGCTTATGCTGTTAAAAAAATTAAACAGATAACTAGTACACATACGTACATAATGTATATACAGCGAATTGTACAGTTTAGTTATTTTCATAGTCTTATGTCTTAAGAGATTCTTCTCAAAAAAATTGAATTGATTCTGGTCGCCCCTTCCAAAAAATAGCTTTCGTATAGAAAAGAATGGGAAGGAAACTCCACCGTTACTGTATAGTTATATAATTTTAAGAGAAGACGATGCACCTAGAATAAAATTACTATACCACAATAGGTAAAAATAATTAAAAATGAAGCAACAAAAGATAAATCAATTATGTGATAGATACATGGTGCTCACATATTTACAAAGATTGTAAAAGTAGACGATTTTCCTGAAATTTTACAATGAATAAGTTAGTGTATGAGGAAGTAATCACAAAATATAAAATTAATGTCATATAATTCTTTTTTATAAATTATTCAATTAAATTAGCAAACCAGTTTGATTTTGTCTAGGATTTTGTCTGGACCTGTGCGGATATTAATACTATCTTTCTTTTACAGAAAAGGGCTGTTCGAGCCATTTACAACCTAGGTCCAAGGGATTCCCTTCGAGAAAATTTAAAAGAAATAAATATTGTGACTTAGCCTCACAATATTTATATATTTGAAAACCTATTTATTGTATGTACACAAAAATATATTCAATTTTAAGAAAATATACGGTATTTAGGAATTCGGTTTTATTTATTTATAATATAGACCTTTTACAATATATAATACAATTAACTATTTACACTAGGTACTAACTTAAATTACTAACTAACTATACAAATAAATACAAAAACAAAAGGACAAATAAGTGTCGAAGTATTAATTCACATCGCTGTTATCCGGAAACGTGCCCAGAAGACTGGCAGAATTGCTACGTTGAATGGCAATGCAAATTCTCTGGCCAAAGAACGAGCCACCCCTCTGGTCACGTGAAGTATCGACAGACGCGCCCTCGAGCCCCACGACCCGAGCGTTTTGACCCTAAACGGCTCAAAACTGTAGTTACACATAGCGTTACAGTATTTGCGCCGCTTGAGGGTCCCAGCAGCCGCAGCAGCGGCGTCAGCGCAAACCGCCGTGCTAGGAACGTGAGATGGCGCAAGAGTGTCGACACAGATCGCGTGTCACCAGAGGCCTATCCACCTTCCAAGGCAACAACGTCATGCCGTCGTTGTTATGGGGTTTGGTTTCCGCACTAAGCCCTTCAGTGGACCGTTGTGCGTGGGCCATAGCGGCCGTTGGTGGTTATTCCAACCGTGTCGTCTGCTCTCTTCTCATCGTCACGTACCAAGTCATTTGGTTCTAATACCGCTGGTACGACAGTACCAAGGGCTCGACGAATAATATCGTTGATACTAGCGTGCCGGGCTATGTATCCGACACACAGTGATACCGATTTGGAGCAACACAAGGTGCGCCCAAGCGGAGACACGTAGTGATTAATAGCGAGCCGAAACGATGAGTCATCCATCATAGTGCCTATGGTGGATGACGGGAGCGCCTGAAGCCACAAGCCTGACTCCCATTCTCCCACAGCCAGCAGACGGGCTCGGTCAACAGTGTATTATTATCCGATATTCATAGTTTAAATATCAGTAATAAACACAATCTTGCTGTACATCGCACTCGCCTCTACAGAGTAGGCAACTCGTTCATGAGTCCAATGTATACGCTTTTACAACAAACTTCCTATTGATTTTCGAAACTTGCCCCCATAAAAAGATTTGAAAGCAGTATTAAAACCAAACTTTGTAAAAAAGGGTACTTTCAAATTTCTGATTATTTAGAAGACAAAAAAGCTTGTGATTGAGCTGCTCGCTCTGCTAAACCATTTGATAAAACCATAAAACTTGACATTTTAATTGTTATACAAAATCATCTTAATATACTAGTTTTCCATACACATTGACATAGATGAATATTATACAAAATGACATGAATATTTACGTTGTAAAGTTTATTATTTTACTATAATTATTGTGAATTATTAATAAATAATAATATTTTTTTTGTTTTTCTATGTTAGTTTTAATGAAAGTCTGGCATTTACAGTACTTTGCGGCCTACGCAAATGTCCTTTCTTTGGTATTGTTCCTTGAGTCTTTAAGCTCTTCAAGTTCTGAGTTGAGCAACACGATTACTGATAAATGCTTGCACTGACTGGACAGGTCCACTCAAATTTGTGATGCTCTTTCCTCAAAAGACCATTTCAGACACTCTTCTATATGGTCCTCATATTGCTTGACCAAGATTATGTCTGGACTGCCATTTCTTCTCAGGGGTAGTCAGATAGGAAATGTCGACTCCATCTAACTATATATTTTTTTGGTATTGCTTGTAAAAGAGATTTCGATATCCTATTTACAGAATAAACAATTTCATTTCATTATGCACCTGCTGCGTTCAGTTTTATCGTTATTCCCAAATCCATATGAGCGACTCCGTTGTTGTTGGAGGCCTGAAAAATAAAAACAATGATTAATTTTTGTTATAAAGATAATTTTATTGGCACATTACTTTGATTATGTCTAGGTAGTGTGTCGCGCTGCAAAATAACTAAAACAAACAAGCCAACTTTGTTATTTATGCTGGTGTGCGTAACAGCTACGTTTTAAACTCGCGCCACGTCGTCGTTCTTCTCTTCTAGTGTGCGTGCATTTAGCGGCTAACAGTTGGACGCACTTTTTTTTTTCAAATTCAAATTCAAAACTCATTTATTCAAACTAGGCTGAGAATCAGCACTTTTCGAACGTCAAAATTACATAAGACAGTCCCCCAAAACGCCCTCCCTTCACCACTTCCTAGTGCATTAGCTGGGAAGAAGAAGTGGCGCAACAAACTCCCCAGCAGCACAGCTGTCTGTTCAGTTAGAAGAACAAAAAAAAAGATTCTAAAAGATTTTAAAGAGTTCACAGCGTTGACTGTCTAAGGTTTCCGCCACGAGAAGCTATAAATTTTGTAAACAAATAACTTCTACTAAGTTACGTAGCGAAACAAATAATCCCAAATTCAATCAACTCAAAGTAACATACGTGTAATTCGCGCTATCGTCTAATATTTTGTGGTACTGAGTTCCAGTACCACAGAACATTCGACGATAGCGATTTGTATCGCTAAAATATAACCCGACCAAGTGAAATTGCTCGTTACTTTTTACACGTATGTTACTTTGAGTTGATTGAGTTGTTGCTACGTAACTTAGTAGGAGTTCTTTGTTTACAAAATGTATAGCTTCTCGAGACGAGGACTTTATCTAGACAAATTTATATCGTTGGTCACATCAGTTTCTAATTAAGCATACTTTATTGCCCATTTCTCCCATTTCTTCCCGTGGGTATCGTACAAGGTGACTAAGGGACTCACTAGAGAATAGCCAGCAGGGTTCTCTACGCATTTTAACACCATACTGCGATCGCCAACCCGCCTGCCAAACGTGGCGATTATGGCAAACCCCCCCATTTGGGGGAGGCCTATGTCCAGCAGTGGACGTCTTTCGGCTGAAATGATGATGATGATACTTTATTTCAATATTTAGGCCTCGCCTCTCGTGCACGAGGTTGTAGGTTCAAATCCGGACAACCGGGTACCAATGTGACTTTTTCATTTCATATGTACTTTCTGAGTTTATCTTGGACATTACTGACATCGGTGAAAGAAAACACCGTGAGGAAACCTGGACTTATAGTTAATATAAGTCAGAAATCACCAACCCGTCTTGAGCAAGCGTGGTGATCAAGGCTCGTGCCTTCTCTGTACGAGAAGAGGCCTTTGCCCTGCAGTGGGACAGTAACAGGTTGGTATTATTTAAATATTTCATTTTATGAGTCAAGATAGGTAATTGTTTTATTCCTCTATTCAGAATCGTTTAAGTAAGTTATTTTAAATAAGGAAAAGGGATTCTCCCTGGTCTAATGACACATCACACGAATGTTTAATTGCCTGACTCAGCTGTGGATGACTGAATGAATGTCGGAATACAACTAATACCAACATACTCTACCAAACTCCATTAGGTATTAATTACTTTTTTAACTGTAGTATTCAAAAACGTAACCTATCAAGCGTTCACTACGCCAATAAACCCGGAGAGGTTAAGCAGAGGTGTACTAATAGTACACCCATATTTCGCCAGTTATGTTTGAGTATCATGTAATAGGGGGCGGTCCTATTGTCATCAACCGGGCACAAATCCAGACTCCGGTCTGCTCCTGAGAAATTCCTGATGGAAAAACCCAATAACACTTTGCCCGACCTGGGAATCGAACCCAGGACCTCATGCTCAGCAGTAGCGCTTGCGATCACTAGACCAACGAGGAAGTCACAATTAATTAATTATCATGGTTTTACAACGATCCGCGAAAGACACAATCTAAACTATATTACTTCGTTTACGTACAAAATACAGGGAAAAATATAGAAAAGAAAATAAAAGCACGTACAGTACAACTATTTTCTTAAGTTCCCTCGGCAAACTTCGTGTTTCGTCAGTCGTCGGATTTCTATCAGTTGCCCTTTGCGGTTGGTAATTATGGTTGACGGTGACGCGGGCACAGCGGTAGGAGTCATACGTGCACCAAGTGCAAAGGGCAACTAATAGAAATCCGACGACTGACGAAACACGAAGTTTGCCGAGGGACATTAAGAAAATAATTGTACTGTTCTTAAGTATGAAAGTACAAATATCAAATTAAATGAACACACTACTCACAGACATTTTCCTGACTTTGTTTTGGGGCCGCCACCGGGACATATTAATGTAGCGAGAAAACGATTATCGATAGATGGTATGACAACAGAAGTTTTACCACGTGTACTGACACGCTTTATCTCGCCAGTACATAGAGTACTGAGTACAGTCAATATAACAAACAATATAAGTGAGAGCTTCATTATGTTTAGAACGTGTTCACTTGTGCGCTGCCGATAGATGAATAACGCGTAGTACGTGAGTAATCAGACACGTAGTTAGTGTTATTATTGATGATGATGATGCTATTGTTTATTTCTGTTAAGCTACGATTTCCTAGAAAAGCGCTGGCCACCTCATAGTGCCCTTATTTACTGGCGAATGACATCACTGAAACGTTATTTACGAGTATGAAAGTTGGTGTGTTTTCCTAGATAGCGTTTTTTGACACCGTTTTTTCTTTTTTTATCCTTAATGGGGAAACTCTTGACCTGCATCTCACCTGATGGTAAGTGATGATCAGGTCGAAGGTCGAAACGCCTTCATCTGGATTCCTCAACCAAAGAGGAACTGGCTATCTTACCGCTAACTGCCGAAACACAACAATGCTGTTAACATTGTTGTTATGGCAACAGACTTAGATAAGATGGTGGTAGCTAGCCAGGCGGACTTAGAACAAGCTCAAAAACAACCCCGCTGTCATCGTTTTCGTGACGGCAAACTGTAAAACATAATTTAGGTACAAACAAAGTTACATATGAGTGCAATAATATTCAGAGCGACGTTACTCATGCGCACGTTATTCATCTGTCGGCAGCGCGGGCCGACCTAGAGCGCGAAGACACGAATTGTTGGCCGTTCCGTCAGCACGCACAGTTTCGCATTCTAGCTCGCGCTTAGTTCACGCACTCGCAATGCTGAATGCTCTGATACAGGAGTATGATTTGTTCGCCGCGAGATGGATACGCGTCTGTCGTGCATGTTTGAGATTCTGTGAAACGATGATCGAAATTTGAATGTTCTTTTTTCGTTTTTGTGCCAATATTAAGTGATTGTTGTTTGTAAGTTGAACTTGTTTTGTTGTTACCTTTGTGTTTTATTTCTTGTTGTTATTCCTTCTTTATTGTAAATATGTCTGTTTGTGTAATAACTTGGATCTTGGCCTGTAATGTTATGAATGTTTTTACCAAATAAATAAATAGATCAATGCCTGCAGTGTAGTCCTTCCATAGTGACATAGTGTCGGCGGTTCAGTTAGTAGTTAGGTTGCTCTCTGCACGCAGAATCTCTTCGACAATCGTTTCAGGGACGGTTTTTGAGCTCCCGCACATACTTTGAATAGCTATCGTTGTTACAAAGTTACTTAGGGATAGAGCGGTGATACCGACTGTCCTTCGTAGATCTTTGACAGTTGTTATCGGTAGTCAGGAGCCCGAAAGTCTAACAACCAGTCTTACAAAGGGGTATCCTGATCAGATGCAGCGATATTTTATTTTTATTTTTTAGTTACTTTACAGTACACTAATTCACAGGTCACAGGGTTATCGTATGTCATGAACCTTGTGATACTATTCTTAATTTGGTACACTGATAGAGAGATGCGTTGGTGACGTAAATGCGCGCCACTATTTTGGGTTCCGTAAAAAATACATCTTTGGTATAGGGTAAGAACCACTTTGGAACCACTCCACGTTTTCTGTATGTTTAGTCGCATGTAGGTACAACAATTTTTCATATTATGGTAGAGAAGGCCGCGCCTTTCTGTAAAACGTGTGTGGTCACGTGGGGAGATTTTACCGTCCATATTGAAAATTTACGGTCGAAAACAATATGGCCGATGGAGAATCCTACTCGCGTGTTTCCCATAACTTAGGCTTGCTTGTCACCATCTACTTCAACTGGTATATGGCCTGTATTTGCATCTTTTTTAACCTATCGTAAGCGTGTTTGTAAGTTCGGTTAGAATTTAAAGCTAGGCGTATAGCGATCACCATCCGAAACTTCCGCTACCTTAAAGGAAGCTCTGAACTTCCGATCTAAGTTAGATCGGAAGTCTGATTTCTCTCTTCGTTTTCTAAAAACACGAAATCGCCAAACGATTTTTTTTTTATAGCTGCCTTTGTCTTATCGAATCGAGCCTTGTCATATTCCGCACTACGTTTAATATTCTCTGACACAATCTCACGGACTTCATCATTGTCAATTTCGGTCTTCATCAGTGTCCTATCATAATATTACTTTGCAAGCAAGTGTCGGGAAGCACTCGTAACAAAATCTCAAGTTGGTGTTCGCTAAACGTTACGCTACATATGTAAGATTTGTTCTGTTCTGTCTTTGACCAATACCAGTCAACGCAATAACGTTATTAACTTGTTTGCCAGTTAATTTGGCTGCACAACTCTCCTCTCTACTAAAACGAGCATTCAGCACCAGAATCATTAACAAAACAATACAGCTCACCTTTGTGTTCTAACGTGCCTGAGGGTGGATGTACGACGCAAACATCCACTCGCCGTTCACTGCTTGCAACATGTGCTCCACCATTTGATTGTCTGCCACTTTTCGTGTACCGAGCCACGATATGTTTCCCACACTTGAAGCACACGAAGAGCTTCGCTGACGGCTCCGGGGCTGCTTGGCTAGCTCTGCTGTCAATCGGCCTTGCTTGGCTGTCACGCACCATGATGGCGCATCCGTATCTGCCTTGTCTGGGTTGAAGTTTGGCAGACCCACACGATTATTGGTTTTAGCGGGCATAAATCTTCAGTATAGTGGAGACAACCCTAGTAATAGGGATGCGAACTTTGCCCATACTTCACCGGTATATCGTTAGGAATATATTAATTAGCGCAGTAATAGTTCCGTAATTAAGTGTTTTAGTGGAGAACTATGTGAGCTATTAAATTGTAGATAGTTTGAGCTAGTTTAGATACTAATTGATGTGGTCTGTTCTATTTGAAGCTTTGGCGAGGTTTGTAATACGTCTTAACGGAAGTTAGAAAAAGCGTGTACTAACATTTCGCTTTTTGTTGTGGAGTAATAAGAGGCGATTCCAGAACAGTAAAACAGTAAATAGAATTGTTTTTGGAAAATACTAAGTTTGAT
This sequence comes from Agrochola macilenta, assembly GCA_916701695.1. Classification (NCBI taxonomy): domain Eukaryota; kingdom Metazoa; phylum Arthropoda; class Insecta; order Lepidoptera; family Noctuidae; genus Agrochola; species Agrochola macilenta. Next base: position 18,221,810 of record OU753562.1, read on the forward strand.
GTTGTTTGTTTAACAGAGCATTGGTTAAAAGATCATCAAGTGATGTCAATTAATTATGAAAATTATTGTGTAGTTAGCCATTTCAGCCGAAAACGTATGATACATGGTGGATCATTAATATTAATAAAAAATTCTATTAAATCGAAAGAAAGAAAAGACGTCATCGAACTATCTGTTGAACACAACATTGAATTGTCCTGTGTCGAGCTTGATAAGCATGTTATAGTATGTGTATACAGACCTCCGAGTTACCAGAATCTATCCATGTTTGATTCTGTAATGGAAGATGTATTAAAGAAACTTAGTACTAGTAGTAAGTCAATAATCATATGTGGAGATTTTAATATTAACTTATTAGAAAATAACTCGAATACTGTCAGACTATTAAGCCTTTTTAAGTCATTTGATTTGTCAAATGTTTTTATTGAACCAACCCGAGTGACAGCTTCCTCTGCCACCTGTATAGATAATATTTTTTGTAATTGTGATTACTTACACAAACAAATTGTAAACAAGTTGCCATCAGATCACAGTGGACAAACAATAACATTTTGCTCCTACATACCTTTACAAAAAATTCAAATAAGGTTTAGGTCAATTACATGTAAAAGTTTAGAGAAATTAAATTATTCTTTGGCCAGTAAATTATGTGTTCAGAGTTTTAATAATATAGGTGACTCAAATGAGTTCTACGCCGAGTTCTTTTCACTATTAAACACGCAATTTAAGGACACTTTTCCATTAAAGACTAAAAGTATTTACACAAAGTTCTTATTTAGTGATTGGGCGACTCCAGGTATTCGTAAAAGCAGGGAAAAGCTATTTGAACTTTATGGCCTAAAGCAACATATGAATAATACAAACTTTCATAAGTATGTTGCAAAATATTCAAAAACTTTTAAAAGTGTGTGCAAAATAGCCAAAGCGCTTTATATTAGCAATAAAATAAAATCAGCTGATGATAAAATAAAAACTACCTGGCAAATAATAAATAATGAAACAGGTAGGAAAAAACAGCGAAATACAGAATTTAATTTAGAGACTGCACATGTTCCTATCAACTCAGATGTAGAAATAGCTCAGGAATTCGAAAACTTTTTTGCTAATATTCCCATTAAAACTACTGAAGCTTTAAATTCCTCACCCGCGCTTTCTGCTGCCTTACTTAGACAGAATGTGAAGGCATGCTCTTTGGAGTTTAGGTTTCAGCATACAAACCCACAGGCTGTTATAAAAGCTTTTAAAGATCTTAAAATTAAATCAACAGAAGATCTCTGGGGAATGTCTGTAAAAGTCTGTAGAACTATTATCGAAACCATTGCGCCCTATTTAGCTTTCATATTTAACACCAGTATAGACCAAGGAGTCTTTCCGGATCTCATGAAACACAGTAAAGTAGTTCCATTGTTCAAATCCGGTGATAGTAAAGAACCTAACAATTATAGGCCCGTCTCAATTCTACCAGTTCTCAGTAAGGTGTTTGAAAAGTTGATGCTCAATCAAATGTTACGTCACTTTAATAAAAATTCCATCTTTCATGAACAACAGTACGGTTTCACCAAAGGGCGTTGTACCACTGACGCTGGTGTCACCCTAATAAAGAACATTTTTAATGCCTGGGAAGAAGCACAAGATGCCATTGGAATCTTTTGCGACCTCTCGAAGGCGTTTGATTGCGTAGACCATGAGACACTTCTGCTGAAACTGGAGCACTATGGGATTAGAAATACAGCTCTTGATTTACTAAGATCATACCTTAAAGATAGAAAGGTTAAAGTTCAAGTAAACGGCGTAAACTCATTAGGGTCTGAAATGGCATTGGGCGTTCCTCAAGGTTCGATATTGGGTCCATTCCTCTTTTTAGTTTACATTAATGATTTACCCCAATTACTTCAAAATCAACCGAAGATGGTGTTATTTGCAGATGACACATCATTGATCTTTAAAATCAACCGACGGTCACAAAATCTTGACGACGTGAATAGCTCTATACTTCAGGTCCAAGATTGGTTTACGGTAAACAATTTGGTACTAAATAAAAAAAAAACCAAATGCATTAGATTTAAATTACCTAATGTTAGAAGTAGCGAATGTGACATCATATTGAATGGAGAAAAACTGGAATTTATTAATCAAACGGTTTTCCTAGGAATCACGCTAGACGAGAAATTACAATGGGGACCTCATATAACATCTCTTGCGGGGCGGCTAAGCTCGGCCGCTTATGCGGTTAGAAAGATAAGACAGTTAACAGACGTTGAAACCGCGCGTTTGGTCTATTTTAGCTACTTCCATAGTATTATGTCGTATGGAATTTTACTGTGGGGTCGGGCTGCTGACATTGAATCCATCTTTATCTTACAAAAGAGAGCTGTCAGAGCCATTTATGATTTACATCGTCGCGAATCTCTCAGGGAACTATTTGGAAAGATTAATATTATGACGGTACCTTGCCAATTCATATATGAAAATATTATGTATGTAAGAAAAAATCTACATATTTTTAATAAAATAAGTGATAGACATAATTTTAATACTAGAAATAAAGATAAAATAGATCAACCATTTTTCAGATTATCTAAAGTACATACATCTTTTATGGGGTACTGTGTTAAATGTTACAACAAAATACCTTGTGATATTTTACAATTAAATGAAAGAAAATTTAAAACTCATATTAAAAGTACACTTTGTAAACAAGCATATTACAAATTAGAGGATTATACCTATCCAAGATAAAAATGCTTGGAAACATGCTGGTCCAGCTCCATAGGATAATCTAGAATCTAGACAAATTCAAACTGGTTGCGAATTTAAGTTTTATAAATTATTATATTTTATTATATGACATTGATTTTACATTCTGTGATGACTTCCTCACACACTGACTTATTAATTGTAACTTTTTTTTATTTATTTTTTGGGAAATCGTCTTCTTTTACAATGTTTGTAAATATGTGAGAACCATGTATCTATCACATAGGTAATTAATTTATCTGTTGTTGCTCTCTTTTTAAATTTATTTTTACCTATTGTGGTATGGTAAATTTTTTTTTTTTTGTTTTTAGATGCATCGTCTTCACATATAATTATATAACTAATGTACCTACATATATACAAAATATTGTAAAACATTTTAAAAGAGTAACGGTGGAGTTTCTTGCCCATTCTTCTCCATACGAAAACTACCTTTTGGAAGGGGCGACTAGAATCAATTCATTTTTTTTGTAATTTTTGACGTTCAAAAGTGCCTTGCAAGGGCCTATTTGAAATAAATGATTTGACTTTGACTTTGACTTTGTAACATAATAACACTTTACTCGGCCTTGGATCGAACCTACACCGCACCGCAAATTAATTTAGGTAGGTACTATCATTATTTTAATATCCTCTTATAAAAATTTCGGTATAGACTCAGTGTAGAAAGAACATTACTTCAATTGCATTAATTTTATAAACTGGAACTTTAGTCTCACTAAATGTTCCCGTAGACAGGTGCGACGCGATTCTGGTATAACAATTGCTATGAAGTTTTTAAAGAAATTATTCTACTAGGGTCACGTCGCGCTGTCGCGTCGTGCCCTTGTGCAGGAGCCTTAACACAATCGCAAGACCGAACCCACATATCAAAGCCACAGTCTGGCCTTGACTTTTCGACTGCTCCAGTTTCGAAAAAAAACTTTTTTATTTCAATACCTAATTTTTAACATTTCCTGTGGTTTCGTCTAAGTGAAATTAGATACTATTCCGACGAATCTACGAGAATTTTCGAGGTTAAAAGGCTTTTAAGGAAAATCTTGTTAGGCTTGTTTAAACGGATTTACATTAATCCATATACGTTTTAACGTTTACAGTATAGGAGCGTAAAACTTGTTTATTTTAACCCGACTGCGGCGAAGCTAAAAATGGAGGATTATGTGTTTGAGAGCAGTGGCGCCTTGGGAACAGCTCCGAAAAAAGTCCCTACCCAACCAGCAATTCAGTCCTATTATTTCAGCGCATAGCTCTAAAAAGCTCTAAAAACGATTTATTAAGGTTTTAGCGGTGCCAGAGTGTTGTATAAAAGCGTTCGACAGTACATTATTGCTCTAAATGCTTATAGAGCTAAAAATACCTATAAACAAAGGATGTAAACGTTTACTACACCATTTTATACAACCGTTATAGCCAAGTACTATAGCAAGTTCTAATATAACTAGTACATAATAATAATGATCTATAAAATTGTTAACAGGTGCCTTTATTTATCTGATTAGCGTAATAAGGGTTCCAAACGAACTGCAATAGTAGTTTCGTTATAGCAGTGATGAACACTCAACTACCGGGCGATATTGTGATATTGTGGATATTCAGATCGCTGCTATAGTACGTGTGCGTTAGTAGTCACAAAGACTTTACAATAGAGTGTTTTTGTGATGTAGTCTAATTTCAGATCACGCTAATAGAACGTAAGTGTACTATAATAGTTTTTAGATGCATATTATAATTTTATCGATACGCATATCTCACAAACACTATAATAGAGCAGAATTATTGTATAACAACTTTTTTGGTGCCTAGCAATGCGCTTGTTAGTATTATAAATGGGTATCTATCACTATAATGACGCAAAAGTGGCACATACATGTAGATAAATGTTTCTTTTAAATGACAGTTAAGTCCCAAAAAGGATAATTAGCTCGCTTTTACAACAATATTCAAACATTTTGATACGGAATTAATGCGACGTGCATTCTTCCCTAAAAACAAAAAAAAATGGATTTAAAGAATTGGAAAAGATATAAACGCAGTGGAACTTATAGAAGAGAAGTGAATAGACGTTTTGAAAAAGCAGCTTCGTCATCATCAAACAATCAAAGCAGTAATAGTAGCCAAAATCATGTTGTAATCACAATTACGAGAAACGGTTCCGTACAAAATGTGTCTTACAAATATATTATTTCTGAAGAGAGTCCTTACTCCAGCGATCTTTCTGAATCTTCAAGCAATGATTCAACATTCGAAAAAGACCAACAATTTCGTAATGGCGTGAAAAATTGGGCCATTCATTACCTATAATATTTCGCATGAAGCAACAAAAAGTTTAGTACGATTAATTAAGAATAGATTACCAAATACATTACCTAACAATCCCTGAACGCTTAGTAAACAGTTTTTAATAAAGTTTTTTTTTCATTAAGTACCTATGGTCTTCAGAAAAATAGTAAAAAAACACTGTGTATTATATATTTATTTATTTATTTATTGAGCAAGGCACACCAACGATATATTTACAAGAATAAACAATAGGTAATCACAAGTCTTCAGTACTGTGTAATTACATCACTTGTAGGCCTATGCACAACATTCTTTTTAAAGGATGAACCACAATTAAATTAGAAATTAAAATGTTTATATATATATATAAATATTCAGTCATGCTCACACAGAACCCCAATTTTAGGTTGAATCCACGATGACTGACAGTGAAAACATTATCACGGCAAGTACTATAATGGCTCTTAGAATATCGAAATCACTTTATATGATAAATATTTTAGTAAAAGCTCAACAATTCGAGGGGGGCACTTTAAATTCATGGTAAACCTATCCCTAGTTTATCAGTAAAGCTGCAGTCACACATCATTTCCACCGTAATATACTAATATTATGATAACAAAATAAAATCTTTTATCAGATGGCTTGTATCATTTTGTAAAATTATTTTTTGCACTCTGCACTATCAAGAATGTAAAATAATGAATGGTGAATGAAAAATGTGAGGTAAAGGAAACTAAACTCTTGTATAGTATGAAAAAGTACTATAAAAGGTCCTACAGTAGCCAATACATCATTATTTTGAGACCTGCATCACTGTTACATAGATTTTATTGGACTGTTTCGTCATTTGGAACCCTGCAATAAAATTATTTTGTCACTAAACAGAGATCTAAATGCGCCACTTCCGAATAAAAGATACGTTCTTTGGGGTTTTATAGGACCAAGGACAGTTTTTTACAAAACGTTCTACGGTTTTTTATAGTACTAGTTTTTGCTGCTTGGGTACCTATTGAGTGGGATATCAAAATGAAGGGTTTGGAGAGGTCATTACAAAAAAATAAACAAATTATACTCGTAGGTTTCAATGTAATTTGGAATGAGAAATTATAAAAAACTTAAGTTGAAAATAACAATGTAATTTAAAAAACAAAAAAACCCAACTGCTAAAACACTTATCTGAAATATTTTGCAGTTTTTGATGTTACATAGACACACACACTGCTTCATGAATGATTTGGCGCTCGAATAACGTTGACAGGGGGCGCTGTTTGTAAACATTTGTGACATGCATTGAAAAAACAAGATGGCTGCGTTTGTTCTGACTTTGGCCATGCGCCAAAAGAACGTTGCATAGTCATAGATGATCATTTATTAGGCGTAACACAGAAGAACAAATAGAATACATAAATCATCATCTGCCTAGCCTTTTTCCCGACTATGTTGGGGTCGGCTTCCAGTCTTACCGGATGCGGATGAATACCAGTGTTTTAAATGGTGCGACTGCCTATCTGACCTCCACAATCGAGTTACTGGGTAGCGCGATACGACATGGTACATGAATGCAACATTACATAAGTACATACATTCAAAGGTTGTCTTGTCTGCGGGCACGCAATTAGCGGCGGCTGAGCGATGGTGACAGCGGAGCGGCGCGGGGCGGGGCGATCCGGCAGCGGCTTAGACGTGGGCACGAAACAGGCGGTAAAAAAAAGTCGCCATCGCTCGGCCGCCGCTAATTTCGTGCCCACAGACTTAAGATCGTTTGTAGCGATAAGGCTGCCCATTTGCGTCACCCTTAGTAAAATTTCTACATTAATATTTGTATTTTGTATGGAGTACATAATAAAGAGTATTCTATTCTATTTTATTCCAATATGAAAAAAAAAATGTGGCATAACCACTTCCCAACTTTAATGCGTTTTAAATATATAAGTATTTTTTTATTAATATGATAAAGCAAAAAATACGTGTCTATTCCTTTTTATTATCTGATTGACGGACTAAGGGCTCAAAACTGCGATGCGATGCGTTACGACGTCGTTTAGAGCTGGAGCTTTGTTATTTAGGAGCTCGCAGTTTTTTGCAATGCGATGCGAATTCGCAGTTTTGTGTGGGAGCCCTAAATAGAATTCCTTTTTAACCGACTTCCAAAAAGGAGGAGGTTATATGTTCGACGCGTATGCATGTTTTTTTTTTTTTATGTAGGTATGTCCGTCGATTTCTCCGTCAATTGAGGACCGATTTTGAAAATTCTTTTTTTATATGAAAGGGTATGCCGGATTGGTCCCATATAAATTTTATTAACTTTGCTTGGATAGTTTTTGAGTAAACTTCAATAATACGTATTTTTCCCACTTAGTTTATGTGGATGATATGATGATAACTTCCTGCGACTGTTATTTACATAGCAGGTACTGGTATTCGAATTTGTGTGGGGTATGTATCTCAACTAAAAAGTGAAAAATAACTTTAATTTCGGAAGTCGGTGGCAAAAAACGAAAATTCAAAACCAAAGACACCGACTTCCGAAATTAAAGTTATTTTTCACTTTGTAGTGTTCTTTTTCGGAAGTCGGTTGTTTTTTTTTGTAAAAAGTTTTTTTACCCAGGCATCATACCTACTAAATCGCACCGTGTAAATCAGGCTTCAGGTCCGGTTCACACGGCGATGATCAGTACGATATTCTACTGTATAATTTTGGAATCATATGGCCGTTTAATACTGCACTTGTTTTTAACCAAGGTATGAAGCTATGAACAGTGGCATGTTACCGTGTTTTCTCAACTTTTAAATGTAAAATAGCATACTGATCCTCGCCGTGCAGGACTTTTGTTTTGTTCGAAAGGTAATTCCTTAATACTAATTAGTGTTTTCAATTGAGTTCATTGAAACCGCGGCATGGATATGATCAGTCATCCTCTGGACCTGAAAATAAAATTATTTTAGTGTTGATCGGATAAGTTTTTCAGATATATGCTGCTGCTTTCAGAGGATAATTAACTGTTTAGCGTGATATTTGTTTTTCTTTTGTGTTTATATTGTTTGTCGGTATGTGCCAAGAGAGCAATGGTGGTGGTCGTAGGTTAGAACCCAGACAGGCGCAATACTTTGTGTAAATTATTTAATTACCACTGCTCTCAAAACGGTGACGGAATACATCGAAACCGGCATGTCCTAGAACCAAAAATTCGAAGGGATGTGACATATAGGTACCAACCCGGGGTCTGCCTTGTTTCATCAAAAAGAAATTGCCAAATTATCACTTCCCAAACAATTTTCCGCATAATTTCATTTGCCAAATTATTACTTAGCAAAAAATCTCTTCCCAAATAATTGTACGCAAACCTAATGTTTTGCAAGTGAACGTTTAAACAATAACTTGTTTACCAACTAGTACTTTTACTAATTTTTATTTAGTCAAATATTTCAGTTAGAATAACTCATTTTACGCAAAATAAAGACGTTTTATTACAAGGGTGTTTTTCCACTTGGGACAAATTCTAAACAGGTAATAATAATATTAATTTATTTAATTTTTTTTTTTTAGTTAGTAGCATTTTTTTAAATAATTAATCTCGTCTAACTAGTTCAGTTTCGGGTAGCCTGTTTTTTTTCATTTTTTTTTCTATATAATCTAATCGTTTCTGGCACTCGCCGGCCGCTGCCGCGGCACCGCTCGCTACGCTCGCTCGGCTCGTGCGTAGGAAGGAGGTCACAGTTTTAACCTAACCTAACCTAACCATTTTTTTTTTATAATTAACCTACTCTAACTAGTTCCATAACTAACTGACCAAACGTTTATTGTCTAAAGATTGTTTGCTGTAATAAATCATTTGATTAAAAACCAAATGGCTAAATGACATTATCTTTGATAATATTCTGCCAAGTAAAAATTTGACCAAACGAAAATGTGCGTACTAAAATCATTTCAAACATTGCATTCGTATAAAAAAAGGTTGCTAAAATTTGTTTGGGTAGTGAAGTTTGGGCAAAATCTTTTCGGTAAAACGGCAGGCCACCAACCCGATTTGTGCCCGCGTGGTAGATTACGGCCCACTCCCTCTCAAAGAGAGGAGGCCTGAGTCGCAGCAGTGGGAACATTATTGACTGATTATGATGTACCCAGTAAACATAATGTTTTCTTTCTTCTTATAGAAGCGGAACTTACATAGGTACGTAACTTCCAGAAATAAAGCCAAGGCAAAATAACACTATAAGGCTGCCTATCCACTGGAGCGGAGAGGAGAGGAGCGGAGTAGCGGTGTGCCAATATTAACCAATCGAATTGCATAAAACCTCCGCTCCGCTTCAGTGGTCAGGGATTTACGAACTTAAACTAGTTAAACTCATACAAAACCGGGAAGCGAAGCGGGGAAACGGAGCGGAGGAGCGGAGAGGGGTAGCGGAGCAGGGTAACGGAGCGGAGAAGTGAAGCGGGGAACCAGAGCGGGGAATTATTACTCTTCGCGTGAACTCGGTCTAGCTCCGCACAGTCCGCAACACCGCTCCGCTACCTCGCTCCGTACAGTCCGTAACTCCGCTCCGCTAACTCGCTCCGCATCAATGGACAGACACTGTCTGCAACTCCGCTCCACTCCGCTGACATTCGCCTCTCCGCTGCCTCGCTCCGCTTCAATAGACAGGCAGCCTAAGGGTTACGCTTTTTCCTAATGTTTTATTCCTACTAATTTTATTCAGTGATATCACATGTAGTATTTTTGTAATTTGTGGCACTTTTTTAGGATAATCTTTCACATGCCATATTCTACACCTTCCGCAATAAATTCTCTGAATGATGGAGAAAAATTAAAAACCGTATAAAATCTATTGTGCAGTTTGCACACACACACACACACGAAAAGCGACTTTGTTTTGTTTGTTTGATTTTAAATGTGATTTTCCCTCACAAAAATGTTTACTGTATTAAAATAAATAACTACCATATATCTTGGAGTTGATCTGCTCCATAGAAACTTTGACTGTCGTCGTAATTAGCATCCTCTGGAGTTGGTGCTGCTGGCCTGAAAAATAAAAATATGTAAATATGTAATTATTCATTTTTGTTGTAGGTGAATTTTAGTAGGATAAGTAGTGCAAACACTAATAATCAAAATAACGCTTTGTACATAATTTAAACCATTTTTTGTAAATTGGCAGTTTTGGTGTCTCGAGAAAGTATGTACATTATATGAAACGGTCACACGGTTTTTCTTTTTATGCATCAGCTTTATTATATTAAGCTGCACAGAGAAAAAAAAAAACAAATATTTTATTAAATCTGGTCTCAAAACGCAATTATTTGCAATAATTAAACGCAGAACCCGGGACGGTAGCTATGGAGTTACCATAGTTACCGGAATAAGGTATTTCTATTTCTATAATTATGCTTATTAGCAGGATTTTGGTGGTAGCTATTTGTATTTGCAACATGTTTTATGTTAATAAATATGTATTAGCTAATTTTTGATGACAGTTACATGAATCCAATATTTTCTTTTTGAGAGTTTAGCTTCCATGGCAACATTAATATCTATTGATGTCGGCTTCTAATCAGAAATGTCTTATTTGTCATATTTTATTATTACTAATTCACTACTCAGTTATTACTCTTTTCTTGGTTTTTTTCAACGTTTTTCTTGACGTGTCGTTGTAAATAGTTGTGGATAAGTTTGTTCACCTACTAGTTATATTTGTTTTGTGAATACGAGGATTGTACATAATCCTGGTGTGTATGATTTACAACAATGGGTGTGTAGAGATAATCTAATCTAATGCTATGCTATAGATTACAGTTGATGCTAGTATGTGTGATGACCATCGTAAGGTGATGCCGACAACAAGCACGACGACCGCGCCGGCTACTCAGTTATTCGAAGAAGTTCTTTTAAGATTAGAATGTAATAATATAATAAAAAATGTTTTATTCAATTACTAAATAAATGTTTTATTTTTGCTTAATGCATAATAAGTCCTACCTATGACCTTGCCGACCAAGATAGTAAGACAACATACAGTACAACTATTTTCTTAAGTTCCCTCGGCAAACTTCGTGTTTCGTCAGTCGTCGGATTTCTATCAGTTGCCCTTTGCGGTTGGTAATTATGGTTGACGGTGACGCGGGCACAGCGGTAGGAGTCATACGTGCACCAAGTGCAAAGGGCAACTAATAGAAATCCGACGACTGACGAAACACGAAGTTTGCCGAGGGACATTAAGAAAATAATTGTACTGTTCTTAAGTATGAAAGTACAAATATCAAATTAAATGAACACACTACTCACAGACATTTTCCTGACTTTGTTTTGGGGCCGCCACCGGGACATATTAATGTAGCGAGAAAACGATTATCGATAGATGGTATGACAACAGAAGTTTTACCACGTGTACTGACACGCTTTATCTCGCCAGTACATAGAGTACTGAGTACAGTCAATATAACAAACAATATAAGTGAGAGCTTCATTATGTTTAGAACGTGTTCACTTGTGCGCTGCCGATAGATGAATAACGCGTAGTACGTGAGTAATCAGACACGTAGTTAGTGTTATTATTGATGATGATGATGCTATTGTTTATTTCTGTTAAGCTACGATTTCCTAGAAAAGCGCTGGCCACCTCATAGTGCCCTTATTTACTGGCGAATGACATCACTGAAACGTTATTTACGAGTATGAAAGTTGGTGTGTTTTCCTAGATAGCGTTTTTTGACACCGTTTTTTCTTTTTTTATCCTTAATGGGGAAACTCTTGACCTGCATCTCACCTGATGGTAAGTGATGATCAGGTCGAAGGTCGAAACGCCTTCATCTGGATTCCTCAACCAAAGAGGAACTGGCTATCTTACCGCTAAATGCCGAAACACAACAATGCTGTTAACATTGTTGTTATGGCAACAGACTTAGATAAGATGGTGGTAGCTAGCCAGGCGGACTTAGAACAAGCTCAAAAACAACCCCGCTGTCATCGTTTTCGTGACGGCAAACTGTAAAACATAATTTAGGTACAAACAAAGTTACATATGAGTGCAATAATATTCAGAGCGACGTTACTCATGCGCACGTTATTCATCTGTCGGCAGCGCGGGCCGACCTAGAGCGCGAAGACACGAATTGTTGGCCGTTCCGTCAGCACGCACAGTTTCGCATTCTAGCTCGCTTGGTTCACGCGCTCGCAATGCTGAATGCTCTGATACAGGAGTATGATTTGTTCGCCGCGAGATGGATACGCGTCTGTCGTGCATGTTTGAGATTCTGTGAAACGATGATCGAAAGTTGAATGTTCTTTTTTCGTTTTTGTGCCAATATTAAGTGATTGTTGTTTGTAAGTTGAACTTGGTTTGTTGTTACCTTTGTGTTTTATTTCTTGTTGTTATTCCTTCTTTATTGTAAATATGTCTGTTTGTGTAATAACTTGGATCTTGGCCTGTAATGTTATGAATGTTTTTACGAAATAAATAAATAGATCAATGCCTGCAGTGTAGTCCTTCCATAGTGACATAGTGTCGGCGGTTCAGTTAGTAGTTAGGTTGCTCTCTGCACGCAGAATCTCTTCGACAATCGTTTCAGGGACGGTTTTTGAGCTCCCGCACATACTTTGAATAGCTATCGTTGTTACAAAGTTACTTAGGGATAGAGCGGTGATACCGACTGTCCTTCGTAGATCTTTGACAGTTGTTATCGGTAGTCAGGAGCCCGAAAGTCTAACAACCAGTCTTACAAAGGGGTATCCTGATCAGATGCAGCGATATTTTATTTTTATTTTTTAGTTACTTTACAGTACACTAATTCACAGGTCACAGGGTTATCGTATGTCATGAACCTTGTGATACTATTCTTAATTTGGTACACTGATAGAGAGATGCGTTGGTGACGTAAATGCGCGCCACTATTTTGGGTTCCGTAAAAAATACATCTTTGGTATAGGGTAAGAACCACTTTGGAACCACTCCACGTTTTCTGTATGTTTAGTCGCATGTAGGTACAACAATTTTTCATATTATGGTAGAGAAGGCCGCGCCTTTCTGTAAAACGTGTGTGGTCACGTGGGGAGATTTTACCGTCCATATTGAAAATTTACGGTCGAAAACAATATGGCCGATGGAGAATCCTACTCGCGTGTTTCCCATAACTTAGGCTTGCTTGTCACCATCTACTTCAACTGGTACATGGCCTGCATTTGCATCTTTTTTAACCTATCGTAAGCGTGTTTGTAAGTTCGGTTAGAATTTAAAGCTAGGCGTATAGCGATCACCATCCGAAACTTCCGCTACCTTAAAAGAAGCTCTGAACTTCCGATCTAAGTTTGATCGGAAGTCTGATTTCTCTCTTCGTTTTCTAAAAACACGAAATCGCCAAACGATTTTTTTTTAATAGCTGCCTTTGTCTTATCGAATCGAGCCTTGTCATATTCCGCACTACGTTTAATATTCTCTGACACAATCTCACGGACTTCATCATTGTCAATTTCGGTCTTCATCAGTGTCCTATCATAATATTACTTTGCAAGCAAGTGTTGGGAAGCACTCGTAACAAAATCTCAAGTTGGTGTTCGCTAAACGTTACGCTACATATGTAAGATTTGTTCTGTTCTGTCTTTGACCAATACCAGTCAACGCAATAACGTTATTAACTTGTTTGCCAGTTAATTTGGCTGCACAACTCTCCTCTCTACTAAAACGAGCATTCAGCACCAGAATCATTAACAAAACAATACAGCTCACCTTTGTGTTCTAACGTGCCTGAGGGTGGATGTACGACGCAAACATCCACTCGCCGTTCACTGCTTGCAACATGTGCTCCACCATTTGATTGTCTGCCACTTTTCGTGTACCGAGCCACGATATGTTTCCCACACTTGAAGCACACGAAGAGCTTCGCTGACGGCTCCGGGGCTGCTTGGCTAGCTCTGCTGTCAATCGGCCTTGCTTGGCTGTCACGCACCATGATGGCGCATCCGTATCTGCCTTGTCTGGGTTGAAGTTTGGCAGACCCACACGATTATTGGTTTTAGGTGCTTGCTTGGGCTTCAATAAGCGCTTGCATGTTTGTATTTTATTGTTCAAACACGGCACGTCAACGGTCACTTTCAGCGTTTTCATTTTGCGCCTGAACCAACTCGTATCCCGCTTCTGATGACGGAGAGGGTACGTCTCTCTCGTTATTATCAGTCGATCAAAATATAATTTATGATCACATTAATCACACTAGCATTTCACACACTGTAGATACACGATACAACTATACGGAACACGCGACAGTTTCTAAACGTGTTTCTGCTTGTCTGTCACCGATAAACACCCACTTATCTCCGGTCGAGCGTTATGTTGTAAACTCTGTCGATCGTCGCTAGGCGGCGCTGGCACCCCGATTAGTCACATCAGTGACACATTTGCGACATAAACAGGACATCAACGCGAAGCCTGTTACCATGGATTCAGTACATGATTCTGAACCGTTGATTTTTTTTATCAGTTATTTAAAAAAAAACCAGCTGTTCCATACATTTTGACCGTGTAGGTAATGCACTTTTCTATGAAACAGCAGATTTTTTTTTAATAACCAGCGTAAAATTTCAACATCATGTACTGAATCCATAGTATCAGTTTTCGCGTCGCGCCCTGCCACAGTGTATAAGAATTGAAAAATGGGTCAAAATGTTTAAAATCTTTTGAATATACTTACTGTTAAATGCGATTTAACATGGCGTTTTATTATTAATCATCATCATTATTCATTTCAGCCGAAAGACTGCTGGACATAGGCCTCCCCCAAGCACCGCCACTTCGACAGGTTCTGTGTTTCTCGCATCCAGCAGATTCCTGCGACATTCACCAGGTCATCGGTCCACCTATTGGGGGCCTTCCAACGCTACGTCTTCCGGTACGAGGTCGCCATTCCAGAACCTTTCAGCCCAATCGGACATCCATTCTACGAGGAATATGCCCTGCCTACTGCCACTTAAGTTTGGTAATACTTTGGGCTATGTCGGCTACCTTGGTTCTCCTGCGCATCTCTTCATTTCTGATTCGATCACGTAGGGAAACTCCATCATAGCCCTCTCCATTGGCCTTTGGGTGACTTTTAGCCTTCTAATGAGGCCCATTGTGAGCAACCACGTTTCAATGCCATCTAGGTCATCACTGGCAACACGCACTGGTCAAAATCTTATGTTTTCAGACACTGGTATATGAGACGAGACGATAGTACGCAGCTTCCCGAACGCTGCCCAGCCGAATCGGATTCGACAATTGGCCTCTTTCTTGAAGTTGGACCTACCTAACTGGACAGTTTATCTTAGGTAAACATAATCATCCACAACTTCGAGTGTAGAGTCACCGATCTTCATGAGGGTGGGGCTATAAGACCCACTCTTTCACAAGCTAACTAGATTAATATATCGTCGGCAAACCGAAGGTGAGTAATGTAATTGCCATTGATGTTGATGCCAACCCCTTTCCACTCCAGAACCTTGAAGACATCCTCCAGTGCAGCGGTGAACAGTGTCGGAGAGATAACGTCTCACCCCTCGCTGCAAAAGGATAGGTTTCAAGGTCTGGTCCTGAAGTCAGACTGACATAGTAGCGTTTTCATACAAACACTTCAGCACCTCAATGTACCGATAGCCAATCTGGCACCGTTGGAGAGACTGCAGTACAGCCCAAGTCTTTATTATTAATACCAGACAGAATAAATAAAGTTTGTATTTGTTCAGAAACTAAAAATGGGCGTAGTAACATAAGAAATTAATACAAATAGTATCAATTTTTTATGTTACTACGCCCTTTCGGGTAACAAAACTATCTTTATATTTAACCTAATACTCCCCAGCAACCCCGTCACCTGTTTTTTCATTTATAAGTTTATAATACTTTTGTACCCAATATGTGCTGAATTTGTAAATACTTATCGTACCTACTTATCATCATGATGGAGAATTCTTGGTTCGTTTCTTTTAACTGTTAACCCTCAATTTGTTTTTATTTTCTAATACCTATCTTTATATTTTTTTGTTTTCTTACATTCTTCAACATGAAGCTGTAAGTTTGAGGGTAAACAGTTAAAAGAAATTAACAAAGAATTAATCATCATGATGATTTATAATTATAATAGGGATGATGCTTGGGTAAAAAAAAAAAAAAAAAATTGTCCATTAGTCAGATAATAAAAGAAATATTAGACTGGTATTTTTTGTTTTATCATACTAATAAAAAATTACTTAGATAAAACGCATTTTAGGTTGGGGAGTGGGGGTCGCTACGTCACTAGTATGTATAAAATCTGCATACTCGTGACGTCATGGCACATTTTACCTCAATGTATCGCCGTAATCTTTAGATTATGTAAAAAAATAAAAAATACGTGTCCAAATTTTTTTTATAATCTCAAAGTCGGACAAAAAAAATTTTAGTCATCATCCCTATTAGGAAATCATCCCAGCACGCGTAGCATGAAAACCATAGAAACAGGTTTTCTACGGGTTTTGTCGACGATAGAATAGACAAAACTACGGATTGTGATTGTTTATCCGTCATTTTGTCTGTTCTTTCGTTGACGAAACCCGTTTCTATTGTGGTCATGCTAAGCGTGCAGCTTATTTTGAGTTCATATAATTACTAAGTTTATTTTATTTGACTGTATAAGTAAATTTATAAAAAAAAAAAAAAAAAACGATACAGTTTTTTTTTTGTGAGTTGTATTGCTATATGTGGTTAGCTAGCGACCTCGAAAATTGATCATTTTATTCTTGTCTGAACAACCGGCAGCAAGTTCGTCATGCTCCCTTAGATGTCACTGCTTGCGGTAGCGTCGGGGGTCGGGTTGCCTTCTTCCATCAAATATGGCGAGGGAGGTAATGGCTGATCTTTGCGTTATGCTCGTGAACGGGTGCGGCTTGTGGTGACTGGTCGTCTTGCGGTCCATGGTTTTGTTATTGTTATTAGTCATAACTGTATATTTATAATATTTATTTTTACTTCGATGGTCCTTGAATGGGCTCAATCGGGACTTTATAATAAAAGATGAGTGGACTGTATTAAAATAGGTGTAATACCATAATTAACATGAACAACGTGTATGGAAGACAGTACAAAAAGAATGCCCGTAGTGGAGCGCGTCTGTGAGCTGAGTGGTCTGGTGGGCGCGCAGCGGGCGTTGGTAGCGGGTTCGGTACCCCGAGACCCGCGCTTTCCCCTCGGTGAATCACGCGCATATGTGATGCGCCGACATATTCCCCGGGTTGAAGGGAAGTCTTCAATTTTCGACTGGAAGGGGGCAGATGCAGTTGAAGGCACGACGAATGGTGCCCCGCTTTGTCTTCAGTTCGACCACTCTCGTGACCCCGTCTACGCCGGGATAGGTCTTCGTGACCCGGCCCAGGGACCAGAGCAGAGGTGGCGTTGTTTTGTCCTTTATCAGGACTAAGGACCCCGGCTGCACTTCACCTCTGGAATGAAACCACTTGGATTTTGCCTGCAGCAGAGAAGTATACTCGTTATGAAACCGTCGCCAGAAATGCTGTCTGATGTACTGGATTCTTTTCCAGCGATCCATCTGCGTGATGCTGGCTTCAGTCACCTGAGGATGTGGTACTGATAAGAATGGCCGTCCAATTAGGAAGTGGAAGGGAGTGAGTGCCGAAAAATCGTTAGGGTCTGAAGAAAGAGGAGTAAGAGGGCGTGAATTAAGAACCGCCTCTATATGAGTGAGACAGGTAGCCATCTCCTCGAAGGTGAAATGAGTAAGATGCAGTATCCGTTTTAAATGATGCTTACATGATTTTACAGCAGCTTCAGCCAATGAATTGAAATGAGGGCTGTATGCAGGCGTGAAAATAAATTCGATACCTTGCTGCGCCATTTCAGATGCAACATTAGATGATTGCAAGAACCTACACATCTCGTTTGATGCGCCTACAAAGTTAGTCCCGTTATCGGACGTGATGCTTCGAGGCTTGCCACGACGCGCCACGAAACGATTTAGAGCAGCCATGTAGGCTTCAGTGTTGAGGTCGGTGACGAGCTCCAAATGTACGGCTTTCACTGCCGAGCAAACGAAGATGCACATATAGGATTTTGTAAGTTTGCATCCTCGGCCTTTACGATTGGCCACCAATACTGGCCCAGCATAGTCCACATAGCTATGTAAAAAAGGAAACTCAAGGTTTGTTCTTGAGTTAGGTAGTTGACCCATTATGGGCTGTACGTTCTGAGCCTTATGTCTGAAACATTTAAGACATTTACTCACGACAAATCTAGACAAGTTTCTGCCACCTAGAGGCCAATAAGTTTGTCGTATATGTGACAATAACAACTGTGGACCAGCATGAACAAGCTTTAAATGTTGCATTTGAAATAAGAGTTTTGTAAGTGTGTGCTTACTGCATAAAACAATGGGATGTTTCACACTATAATCGTACGGGGAATTATCAAGCCTTCCGCCCACGCGAATGAGGTTATGATTGTCAATGAACGGTGTCAGAGGAAGCAATCTACTTTTGCGTGGTAATTTTTGTCCAGATTTTAACAAATTATACTCTTCTGAAAACATTTCAAGCTGTGAATGATGTATAATTAGATTCAATGAATTTTCTAGTTCTGTTTTTGAAAAATTACCATGCATTTTATTTATATTTTTTACATTGTAAATAAAGCGTTGTACATATGTAAATATATTTTGTATTTTTGTTAAGGTAGAATACTTTACTAATAAATCATGAATGATTGATGAATGAACGGTTACGTCTGAATGGTTACTAGTAAATGAATGATTGTCACTATCACTACCAATGAAATGAGTCACTACTTCCGGCAGACTATCCTTCCCGTTGTTTGGCATACTGGGCCACTCATTTTCACTATGCTGTAAAAATGATGGTCCAGACCACCACAGAGGTGTGTCTATGATAATGTCGGCCCTGAGACCACGGGAAACAAGATCCGCCGGGTTGTCCTTCGACGGTACGTAGCTCCAGGTATGACCACTAGTACTTTCCTGTATCTCATTGACTCTGTTTCTGACAAAAGGTTTTAATTGAGTTGAAGGAGTAGAGAGCCAACCCAGGACTATGGTTGAGTCGCACCAGAATCTACATTTATGAATGGGCATGGTAAGCGATTCTTGAACCTTAGTACACAGCCTTGCACCTAACAAAGCTCCACAAAGTTCAAGCCTCGGTATCGTCGTTGGTTTGATGGGCGCTACACGATTTCTAGAGACTAGAAGTTGTACGCCTATGGATCCACTGCCGTTGGAAGACCGAATATACACACAAGCGCCATACGCCCTTTCGGACGCATCGGTAAAGACGTGTACTTCATGCGTAATAGAGTCTTCACGCAAAACCCAACGAGAAATTTTTAGGTTGTTTAATGCTATTATTGTGCCTTCAAATGTAGACCAAAGGTTTCTGACTTCGTGTGATACTTCGTCATCCCAGTCATGCTTATCTATCCATAGACGCTGCATAATTATCTTTGCTTCGACGACGCACGGACCTACGAGGCCTAGTGGGTCAAAAATTTGACTGATAACAGAAAGGACATGACGTTTGGTGACTTTAGTAGTGGAGGTTATATTTATAGTATAAGTAAGTGAATCAGAGTCACAAACCCAGTTGAGACCTAAAGTCTTAGATTGAGTTGAGTTTGGACTTTGGTCAGAAAAATGTAAAGTATTATGTAACTTGTTATTGTGTGTAATTTCTTTGAGAATTTGAGGATTATTTGATTGCCATTTACGTAAATTAAATTTTGCAGATGATAGAACGGAATGTACCTTTTTTGAGATGTCAACAGCTTCAGCTATGGTATCCCCACCACTAAGAAAGTCATCGACGTAGAAGTCGCGTCGAATGGCACATTGGGCACGACTGTCCTCAATATTATCAGCCAGACTTACAAGACACTTAGTGGCTAAATAGGGTGCAGAAACGGTACCATAGGTAACCGTATTTAAAGTGTAAGTCCTAAGAGGTTCCGAAGGTTCAAACCTGAAAATTATTTTTTGAAGGGGTCGTTGGACTGGATTTAACTCTATGGCCCTGTACATTTTCTCCACATCACCTGAGACCACGTACCTATGCTGACGAAAACGTGTCAGAATGGAAAACAGTTCGTCTTGAACTACGGGACCGACCATCTGAATGTCGTTAAGCGACACTCCCGAACTAGTGGAAGCTGATGCGTCGAATACTACGCGTAGTTGAGTAGTGGTGCTAGAACTACGAATGACTCCATGATGTGGAATATAATATTTAGTCATGGAGTTTTCTGGTGAAGGAGTACAGTCTGAGTCTAACGTCATATGACCTAGGCGCTCATATTCACTCATGAACTCATTATATTTTTTATGAAATGATGGATCGCGTTTAAATCGCCGTTCAAGGGAAAAAAAACGATTTCTAGCATTAGTAAAAGAATTACCTAATGTACTAGGATCCCCTCTTAAAGGCATAGTGACGACGAATCCCCCACCATCATTACGAACGGTGGTTTGAGCAAAAGACTGCTCACACATTCTCTCCTCAAGTGAGAGTGAATGTTTTGAAGCGACGTTGTCAAGCTCCCAAAATTGAGTGAGGTCGGGAGTGACATTGGAATGATGGCAAAAATGATTTGCGGAAAAACATGATTGGTGCGAAATACTACCTGAAACTAACCATCCTAATTTGGTCTCGTATAATTTAGGTAGGTTTTTCCCTAAGTCTATCGTTTTGCTACCTAAGACATTCCAGAAAACTTCAGCCCCTACCAGGATGTCTACGACCGACGGAACGTTAAAGTTCGGGTCTGCTAGCTTAAGACCTGAAGGAATAGGGACGTGATTGATATGCACGAATGAAGACGGTAGAACCCTTGTGATTTCAGGCAAAATGTGACACTGGATATCTGCAGTAAAGGCACAGCATAAAGACTCTATTGTGAGGTTGCAAGACTGTGTACTGGTGGATATGTGATTATTAATACCCGTTACCTTGGTGCTCGTACCGCGTTGTAACAAACCCAGCTTCTCTGATAAACTCTGCGTAACAAAGTTTGCCGTACTGCCATTGTCCAGCAGTAGGCGCGAAGTGTACTTCTTACCCGACACGCCTGTCACGTTCACCATAGCTGTGGACAGTAAAACATGCGCAGAAGTAGCAAGCTGCATGGAATTGGCTGAAAGCACAACATTTGAAGAAGGCGAAGCATAAGGCAATGCAGAAGGCATGGCAGAAGGCAATGGATTGGAAACAAGTTTGGGCTCGTTACTTTCCAAATGCAAAAGCGTATTGTGCTTTGTTTTGCAATATTTGCAATGTGAAAACCTGCATTTCTTAGAATTATGTCCAAAGCGTAAGCAATTAATACAAACATTAAATTCAATTGCTTTTTATATGCGATTTTCTATTGTCAAGTTTCTAAAAGTTTCACATTTAAATAGTGTATGTGCTTGGGAGCAAAGTGGACATTTTCTGTTTTTGTTTATATTTTCTAATTTTGTATTTGTTTGATAATTCTTAGTGTCAGTTTTATTTGAATGACTGTTATTTAAGGCGACTATAGCATTCGTTTCAGAAGAACAGAAATTTGATTCCACAGATTCCAACCAGTCCGCTTTCCTGCTTAAAAAGGAACAAAACTGTGTTAAAGTAGGATCATCTTTAAAAGTATTGTTTCTGTGCTCTTCCCAGTCACGACTTGTTGTTAAATCTAATTTTCTTACCATAAAATAAACAATAATGTCGTCCCAATATTGGGTGGGCTTTTTTAATGAAGTTAGTGCCCTAACATTTTTATTAATAATATCGACAAGGTTTCTGTTGGATACACTTGACTCTTTACTAATTGGTTCGACTTCAAATAAAGCTTGAAAATGATTTTTCACTAGAAGTCGGTTGTTATTGTAACGTTCGCACAAAAGATCCCACGCAAGAATATAATGATCGGCTTTAAAGTCAATATTTTTAATAATTAAAGCCGCATTTCCCTGGAGTGAAGCTCGCAGGTAGTGGAACTTGTTAATATCATTCATGCTAGAATTATCGTGAATCAATGACCCAAAGTCGTCATCGGAAAGCACTTCGATCTGTGTCTGTAAGGCATCAAATTCGGTGTGTAAGCTTTCGAATCTATTAAAACGCTCCTCTAAATGCAAACGTTGCAACTCAGATATTGCGGAACTACTTTTTACTAAGTTTAAATAGTTGCTGTAAATAGTAAGCTTTGATTTAATTGAACTACGCTTCTTTATCAATGTTTTTTAACTTTCTGTCATTGTAAATTTGAATAACAGCTGGACGCGCTGATGCTAATGTACTTAATAGATAAAAAACTGCAAAACAGCTGTTCGTTAGTGGAAGGGATCGAGAATCGCTTTCAAGGTCAACGACTCAACACGCGTTAACGAAATGCGAATTAACTAATGACCAAGCGTTTTCGATATAAATTATGCGTATTTTAACAGCAGTATCATATAAAACACTATGAAAGCAGTAATACTGAAACTCTGTATGAAAGCTGAAAGATAGGAAAATGAATTAACGATTTTCGGCAAGAAAAAAAATAACAGAAAAATAACTAATTGGAACGGACTCACTCAAATACAGTATTATACTCCCAAAGGATGACATCAGCTCCCACGATGACGATGCGGCTGCCTCGGGAACGACTCCTTTGTTCCTTTCTTCGTGGTCGTACCGCGTGGTGCTCGCGAGCGGTCAAAGTCCGCACAGGTGAACACGACGACCGATAACGTTGACGGCGTTAATTACGGTAAAACCGGTAATTATTTTTGCGCAATCGAAGGACCATTGAATGGGCTCAATCGGGACTTTATAATAAAAGATGAGTGGACTGTATTAAAATAGGTGTAATACCATAATTAACATGAACAACGTGTATGGAAGACAGTACAAAAAGAATGCCCGTAGTGGACCGCGTCTGTGAGCTGAGTGGTCTGGTGGGCGCGCAGCGGGCGTTGGTAGCGGGTTCGGTACCCCGAGACCCGCGCTTTCCCCTCGGTGAATCACGCGCATATGTGATGCGCCGACAGTCCTAGTTTATCATTTTTGACTTCGAGTTACAGCTTTAATAGCTATATGTAGGCGGGCACGTCCTTTATGCCTGGAGGCATTTCATTCGGGTATCGTTCTATTTACCTACTTTTTATTTTCGCTTGAGTATAGATTTATTTATTTATTTTCTTTATTTAGGCAACCAACAGCGATACATATAGTATGTTACAGAGTATGTGTGTTACAGTATTGTATGGCTAATAATAGGTTTCCCTGTATAACTGGGATAAGTATAAAACATGCGAACGGATTATAAATTCAAAAAGTGCAGTTTTAGGTATATTACTTATAGATAAGTTTAACATTTTAAAGAAAAACAAAAACGGTTTGAAGATTAAAAAAAAATAAAAAAAGTTTGTAAATTAAGAGACTAATAAGTAGTTTATCATTTGCCTTCGTTTATGGTTTTTATTATTTTATTTTTGAATGTAGGTTTATTACAGTTAAATATATCGACTTGAGAGAACTCTGTGTTATAAATTCGAGCAATACGGGTCAATACACAATTTTTGGCGTAATTAGTTGAGTGCCGAGGCACGTGTAGCATCGTAGTGTGACGAGTGCGCCGCCGCCGTAGGGGAGTGTTAAAAGTTACCTGTGTTACCAGCTCCGGGCAATCGAGGCGTCCATTAAGTATGTCATAAAGCAAACACATATCCATAACCTTGCGCCTTTCATCGAGTGTTAGCAGACCACGTGTTCGACAACTATTTTCATAAGCCATCGGAGGTTTACGGAAGCGATAGTTAAGATGGTTAATAAATTTTCTTTGAACCCGTTCTAGTTGGTTCTTATAAATAATGTATTGGGGGGACCAGATTGGGCACGCATATTCTAAGACACTGCGCACATATGCAAAATACACTGATTTAAGAGCCTCGATGTTTTTAAATACCTTACATGACCTAATAACAAATCCTAAGTTCTTATAAGCTTTTGTACTAACAAAGTCTATGTGATGCGAGAATGTTAATTTATTGTCAAACATAACCCCTAAATCCCGAACTATCTTGACTTTATTAATGACAATTCCATTAAAGTTATATGAGTAAGCAATGGGGTTTTTTTTACGTGTATAACTAATACATTGACACTTTGTGACGTTTACTGTGATCTTGTTTTTCATGTAATAGTCATTTAAGTTATTAAGGTCCTCTTGAAGAGCACTACAGTCATCGAGTGATCTTATTTTATAAAATATTTTTTTGTCGTCAGCGTACATTAAGTGGTCAGAGTGTTTAAAAGAGTCAGTGATATCAAATAAATATGCGTTGTAAAAGAGAGGTCCCAAATGGGAACCCTGCGGAACACCGCTAGGGATTTCAATAAAGTTAGAACGGTATCCTCCTATTACTACAGCTTGTGATCTTTTAAATAAATTTGATTGGACCCATCGTAAAAGATCACCACGTATGCCAAGTCTGTATAG
This sequence comes from Agrochola macilenta, assembly GCA_916701695.1. Classification (NCBI taxonomy): domain Eukaryota; kingdom Metazoa; phylum Arthropoda; class Insecta; order Lepidoptera; family Noctuidae; genus Agrochola; species Agrochola macilenta. The sequence goes on from OU753562.1 coordinate 18,246,329, forward strand.
CTTGTTGAGCAGGATGACATGATCCACGCGGTCGAAAGCTTTTTCGAAATCCGTGTAGATCACGTCAACCTGCCCACCTCCATCTGTATTATCAAGGACAAAATTTGAAAAGCTAGCCAAATTCGAAATAGTCGAGCGTTTTTTCAAGAAACCGTGCTGTTTGTCAGAAATGCCTCTGAGGATGTATGGATAGATAGCATTGTAAACTAGCTTTTCAAATACTTTGCCCATTGTATTCAGTATCGAAATGCCCCTGTAATTTCCTATTATTATTCGCGAACCCTTTTTATGTATTGGAACAATAAATGCTTTCTTCCATTCATTTGGGAAAGTGCCTTCTGTTAAAGAGAGATTAAAAATAAAACTAATTGGAGGTGCTAAAGACTTTGCGCAATTCTTCCAAAATACTGGAGGCATTCCGTCACAACCAGGACCCTTATCGACGCTTAAAGCATTCAATGACTTCTCCACGGTTAACGACGTAAATTGTAAAGTAGATATAATGTCAGAACAATTATCTTTTTCGTCCTCGTTCAATGAACTAACAAGGTCACAGTCAGAAGGTTCACCAAAAACGTCGTGGAAAAAGTCATTAAACGCCTCGCAAATTTCCTGGCCCTCCGAATATTTAATGTTGTTGTGAGACAAAATGTTTGGGTAATTCGAACCTCCACGCATGGTCTTTATATAGGTCCAAAATTTTTTTGGATCTTTTTTCAGATTGCGTTCCGTCTCCTGCAAGTGTTTATTATAACAAGTCTCCTGGACATGTCGCTGTCTGTCCCGTAACAGTGCGAATTCGTCGTAATCGAGCAAGTTTCCAAAACGCTTCCAACGCGAGTGTGCCTTACTTTTTTCTTTAATTATTTTAATTAGTGAGCTACTATACCAAACAGGATATTTACGTGCGCCTGACCTTCGGTTAAACGGCACATACTTATCAATCCCTGTTTGAATCGTATCGTAAAAGCCGTGGACGGCATCATTTGTTGAAGTGATGTCTAAAACTGAGTGCCAGTGAATTTTAGCAAAGTAATTATTCAACATACCGAAATCGGCTTTACGGTAATTATATCTAGGGACAGACAACTCACGAAGTGGGGAGACTGCAAGGTCAGATATTTCGATAGTCAACACTGGATGCGGTAGGTCAGTCTTCGTAAGGGGTGATAGACACTCGTTAATTTTTAATGGCAAGTTGGAGAAAGTCAAATCGAGAGTATGCCCTTTATGGTTAGGCAGCAAATTATATTGTGTAACTCCTAAAAAGGAAAAATCATTAACTAAGCGCGCGGCCGCGTTCTGTACTTCAACAGCACCCTGTTTCAAAAAAGTTGGGCTACTTGAATTCCATTTTATACAAGGAAGATTGAAGTCGCCCACAAGTACGTAATTACATGTTTTTGTGCTGTGAGTAAGTACATTAGAGACACTTTGCAAAACGTAGTCGACATCTGAGGGTATCCGATGAGCATCCGGAGGTACGTAGACAACACTTACGTAAAGATCAGCTGTTGCCGACAGCGCGCGAGCCGGTATTACTATTGTTAACAATTCCGTAACGATTGTATTTTGCTCGTGCTCGACGCACCACGCACCCAGTTCGTGTCGCGAGAGTATCATCACACCGCCACCTGAGGACTTGCCAGTCGCAACCAGATCGCGGTCTTTACGGAACACGTCATACCTATCGTCACACAATTCCCTATCAAAAATGCCGTTATGTAACCAGGTTTCAGTAATAATAATTAAATCATAACAGTTACCTAAGATGTTTTGTTGGAATTGTGTGGTTTTAGTCCTTAGACCACGGCAATTCTGGTAGTATATGTTTAAGTTACGGGGCTGCATTGTAACGAATTTACTTTTCTGAAAGTATATCCCCAAACACGCAAAAACAACGGATAATGAGACATGAAGTTTATTACCACCAGTAACTTGCGGGTAAGTGGATGATAAACAATCATTTTTTGTACCGGCCGCGACATGACTATCGGCGAGGGGTTGTATGCACAACAATATCGAAAAGAAATAATAAGCTTAATTTGAATATGATTACGATAAATATTGGTTTCAATAAATATAAAAATTACTATCCTAACATAATGCGGGTAAGTTGCTAAAGATCTATAGAAGTACGTTAGACAACTAACATATAAAAAACATGCGCCAGGTGAAGGTGCAACCCGAGACAGTGTGAATATAACAACGGTAATGATTTGATTTCGATGATTATTTTCTTGGTATATTGGCGTATGCTAGCTGACATATAGCAAATAATTTAATTGAATGTGCTATGTTGCACAATGTACATTATTTTGCATAACTAATATTGTATAGAATCAAGTTTTTCTAACTGAACAGACAGCTGTGCTGCTGGGGAGTTTGTTGCGCCACTTCTTCTTCCCAGCTAAGCACTAGGAAGTGGTGAAGGGCGGGTGTTTTTGGGGACTGTCTTATATAATTTTGACGTTTGTAAAGCGCTGATTCTCAGCCTATTTTGAATTTGAATGATTATTGTCAGCTATTTGTGTCCCACTGCTGGGCAAAGACCTCCCTTCCCTCCTTTCACTTATCCTACCTTTTGCTATAATCGTATGTGGCCATACTTTTTGAAAAGAGTCGAATTCGTCTCGCCATCTTCTCGTAAGCCTGCCCCATTGCCGTTTACTGCAGTTTGGGGTCCACTGTGTGGTTATTTTAGCCCATAGAAATCCAGCCTATTAGTAACAAGAAATCTTCCAGTGGACAAATGGTTGAGGTTTTCCTTTAGAGTTTTGTTTTGCTAAGATTTGAAGTTATTTAGCAGTGGACGATTACGTTGATGGATAGCCTCATATAAAGGAAAGAGTTCAGAAGAAAAGAAACGAAGGGAGCGGGGAGTAGGACAATACGATACAATAAATGAAAAAATAAACGACTTCAAAAAATTACACAAAAATGATAAAAATAACTTTAATTTCGGAAGTCGGTGGCCAAAAACGAAAATTCAAAACCCAGGACACCCAACTTCACGGGGAAGTCCGAAAGGGATACCGTGGCTCCTGGCAACGTACAGGCAACTGAAGGAACACGGGTGGGTTTTAGTCAGTAAGAGTCTGATACGCCCTCCCGCTCCACCCAGAGCGGGAGAAATTATTTTATAATTTCCCACCTTCAATAAAAAAAAGGACACCCGTCTTTTGAAATTAAAGATATCTTTAACTTCTTAGTTTTTTTTTTTTGGAAGTCGCTTGTTTTTTGTTCAATATTTGTTTGTGGTACCTGCCCCTTACAGTTTCGTATACCCCTACCTTTTAATAATATCGTCACATACACAAAGTGGATTTAATTCGTATTATTGAAGCTAACTCAAAGACTACCCAAGCTAAGTTAATTAATTAATAATAATAATAATAATGTGAATGTATGGCAGAGTAAGGAGCTTTACGGACGCTTTTTCCGGGCCCTACATGGACCCGATGTAGATTTGCTAGCGTCTGTAGCCTGGCTGCGTTTTGGTGACCTCTTTGGGGAAACCGAAGGTTTTGTCTGTGCAATTATGGACGAAGTTATCATGACGAACAATTACCGTAGATTTATTGTGAAAGACGGCACGGTTGACATCTGTCGGGCATGCCACCGTCCGGGAGAATCAATCCGACATATTATCTCCGGCTGTTCTCGTCTAGCTAACGAAGAGTACTTGCATAGACACAACCTTGTAGCCAGGATTATCCATCAGCAACTTACTCTGAAATACAATCTTGTGGAATCGGAAGTGCCGTACTACAGGTACATACCTGTAGTACGGCCCAGTTCTCGAAAATGGAAATATCACATTGTACTGGGATCGATCCATCATCACTGACAGGACTATTGTTGCGAATAAACCTGATATAGTGGTGGTGGATCGAGTAGAGAGGCGCACAATGATTATTGATATAACGGTCCCACATGACGGGAACCTCGTGAAAGCTGAGAAAGATAAACAAATCAAGTATCTTGACTTGGCTCACGAGGTTGTCGACATGTGGGATGTGGACTCAGCGATCATTGTGCGGATAGTCGTATCAGCCAATGGCTTAGTTGCCAAGAGCCTCGACCAACACCTAAGGAGGCTCTCGTTGGGCAGCTGGATCAAGGGCTTGATTCAGAAAGCGGTATTCCTGGACACGGCTCGCATTGTCAGGAGGTTCCTCTCTCTGGAGCCCTGACCGCCGGTAGCTTGGACCCTGTTCCCGATACCGGTGGACTACTATTTTTTATATTTTTAAATGTTTGTATTTTTATATTCTAATATTTAAAAATGTAATTTATAAGTTGTCAAAATGAAATAAAGGACATAATAATAATAATATTTATTGAATAAAAACATTTACAAAAAGTATACAATTAGTCCACAGTAAGATTTCATAAACAATAACAAAAAAATAATCATAATTAAATTGATATAGGTCCACTTCGCGAGAAACTGAAAAATGAACGACGTAAATCAGCCCTGTAATTACGGAGAAATCGGTGTTAATACACGAAAAACTAGCTGAATGCATAACCTCCTCTTTTTTTTGAAGTCGGTGTAAGTGCTACGCGGTGGCTAAGACGTAACTGATGTCTACGACGTTACGCCTACGATGCTATGTATTTTGTATCGTGTTTATTGCGTTACCTTATTTAGTTCACTTGTTATCATTATAAAAATGCTACAAATAATATATATCTGGCTGTTTTTTCGAAAATAGAGATATTGGTCCTAATTCTGCACACTCACTAAACTTTTACTGGAAGACTAAACAAGAAAATAAAGAAAGAAGATTCTGTTTTTTTTACTAAGTTAGTATATTGTATTTTATTAATTAGTTACTTAACTATGTACTTAGATAACTTACTTGTAATAAAGTGAGCCGCGCTGTGGTCTTACAAGAATCCTTGTTCTAAAGAAACTTTATAAATTGATGGGGAAATGTAAAACCCACTCCGAAGTTTTGCTAAGAACTTATACATTAAATAGAGCGTTATTATAACGGATAATTTAAAATTATATTCAGTAAAATCTTGTTTAGTCAGACTTCTTGATGGATCACTGGATAGTGACAGTGGCAGTGGCTCCTAGCGGTTGCCAGCGCCCACCAGCGGCTGCCAGCGGCCCTCGGCGCCGCCGCTGGCGGACTCGCGCGACCTCCACATCCCACGCGCCTAGTCTCCTCTTGACTGGTTTAGTTTCTACATTACATAAGCACGACCGCCCGCGGTGCCGCAAGCGGCCTCGCGTCGCCGCTGGCAGCCGCGGGCAGCCTCGAGACCTTTCAAGCTTTTCTAGCGATACTGGTATTTAAAGTATGTAGATAAAGTTTAAAATTATTTCACACTGAAAGTGCTCGCCGCGTCGCTGCCGGCCGCTGCCATTCCGGTGTGACCCGACGCTTAGTAAAAGTATTTTTGGAATCGCATCACTAGTTTCGAAGATTACCTTCTACATACAAACTCACAAATTTTACCACTATATAATATTATTAGTATTATTAGTATTACCTATAGATTATAATATTAGTACCTATTTAAGAGTTCATGACGCTAACGAAAATAAAATTCTTGTAGCTTTTTTAAGAGCGTTTATTCTGAAAGTGGGCAACGTCGCAAATAGAAGTCAATTATTTCGCTGTTTTGATTAATTTGGAAATATTACTGTATGGCAATAAGAAATGTGTCTAACTAGCGAACTACACAGTAATATTACCAAATTAATCAAAACAGGTAAATATATGACATCTATTAGCTATTATTATTTCAGAATAAACTTTAGGTGTGGTTTATGTTTTGTCTTGAAATATCCAAAACAGTGACGAAGGGTCTAAATAGCATCCTGCTGGGGTTGCAGGTTTGTCCGAAAGGGATATCGCGGCCCCGGCACACAGGCAACGGAAGGAAAACGGGTGGGTTTTAGTCAGTAAAAGTCTGACACACCCTCCCGCTCCGCCCAGAGTGGGAGAGAAGTTATTTGATAATTTCCCACGCTCAAAAAAAAAAAAAGGTCTAAATAGCATTTAAACGATTTGATTTTGCATTAATAACTTGGTAATTACTAGTGGCCTTTCTTGAAGACTTACCTTATTTATTAGATCCTTAGCAATCTGAATTGTGTCCGCGCCGAGTACAGAATTATCAGTGTCATTTTTAGTTTTCAATCATGCGGATAAGTGGTACACGGAGGGGAGTAATCTGGCGGCATCTAGATCGCCATATGCGAACTATGTATCAAAGACCTGATGTCACACAAAGTCCTATCGTCACACAAATCCTGCATCGTGCAACTAGAGTTTACCGCGCGAACACCATAAATATAACTTCCCCGACATCAACCGCTGGGCAGTTGCCCGCCAGACACGACACCCGTCTGGTCGGAGGATCCTCCCTTTTCTATAGAGAATGAGTGAACTTTACACCCTGTTTCTTATACCTATAAAATCTCATAAATTAACGGTGCTTTATTTTCTTTATTTATCCTTCCACTGTAACGCCATTAAGCAATTACACCAACGGAGCAAAAAATTACTTCATGTGCTGCTTTCTGCTACTACTTTACTAGATTTTATACATTAATCGGTACATTGTTACAAACAAAACTTTAAAAAAAATCTTAGCATTTGAACTTGAAAAATCATCTCTAGATAGCCACATATCTGTTTAACCTACTTACAAGAAACCACTTCCAATTTTTCCTGATAGCCATACTTCAGAGGTGTTAACTGCACAATTTCCGAAGTACGTGCTTCTCCAACGGCAGGGAAGCGGGCATAAATCTTCAGTATAGTGGAGACAACCCTAGTAATAGGGATGCGAACTTTGCCCATACTTCACCGGTATATCGTTAGGAATATATTAATTAGCGCAGTAATAGTTCCGTAATTAAGTGTTTTAGTGGAGAACTATGTGAGCTATTAAATTGTAGATAGTTTGAGCTAGTTTAGATACTAATTGATGTGGTCTGTTCTATTTGAAGCTTTGGCGAGGTTTGTAAGACGTCTTAACGGAAGTTAGAAAAAGCGTGTACTTTCACATTTCGCTTTTTGTTGTAGAGTATAAGAGACGATTCCAGAACAGTAACATAATAACACTTTACTCGGCCTTGGATCGAACCTACACCGCACCGCAAATGAATTTAGGTACTATCATTATTTTAATATCCTCTTATAAAAATTTCGGTATAGACTCAGTGTAGAAAGAAGATTACTTCAATTGCATTAATTTTATAAACTGGAACTTTAGTCTCACTAAATGTTCCCATAGACAGGTGCGACGCGATTCTGGTAGAACAATTTCTATGAAGTTTTTAAAGAAATTATTCTACTAGGGTCACGTCGCGCTGTCGCGTCGTGCCCTTGTGCAGGAGCCTTAACACAATCGCAAGACCGAACCCACATATCAAAGCCACAGTCTGGCCTTGACTTTTCGACTGCTCCAGTTTCGAAAAAAAACTTTTTTATTTCAATACCTAATTTTTAACATTTCCTGTGGTTTCGTCTAAGTGATATTAGATACTATTCCGACTAATCTAAGAGAATTTTCGAGGTTAAAAGGCTTTTAAGGAAAATCTTGTTAGGCTGGTTTAAACGGATTTACATTAATCCATATACGTTTTAACGTTTACAGTATAGGAGCGTAAAACTTGTTTATTTTAACCCGACTGCGGCGAAGCTAAAAAAGGAGGATTATGTGTTTGAGAGCAGTGGCGCCTTGGGAACAGCTCCAAAAAAAGTCCCTACCTATTGAGTGGGATATCAAAATGAAGGGTTTGGAGAGGTCATTACAAAAAAATAAACAAATTATACTCTTAGGTTTCAATGTAATTTGGAATGAGAAATTATAAAAAACTTAAGTTGAAAATAACAATGTAATTTAAAAAACAAAAAAACCCAACTGCTAAAACACTTATCTGAAATATTTTGCAGTTTTTGATGTTACATAGACACACACACTGCTTCATGAATGATTTGGCGCTCGAATAACGTTGACAGGGGGCGCTGTTTGTAAACATTTGTGACATGCATTGAAAAAACAAGATGGCTGCGTTTGTTCTGACTTTGGCCATGCGCCAAAAGAACGTTGCATAGTCATAGATGATCATTTATTAGGCGTAACACAGAAGAACAAATAGAATACACAAATCATCATCTGCCTAGCCTTTTTCCCGACTATGTTGGGGTCGGCTTCAAGTCTTACCGGATGCAGATGAATACCAGTGTTTTAAATGGTGCGACTGCCTATCTGACCTCCACAATCGAGTTACTGGGTAGCGCGATACGACATGGTACATGAATGCAACATTACATAAGTACATACATTCAAAGGTTGTCTTGTCTGCGGGCACGCAATTAGCGGCGGCTGAGCGATGGTGACAGCGGAGCGGCGCGGGGCGGGGCGATTTGGCAGCGGCCTAGACGTGGGCACGAAACAGGCGGTAAAAAAAGTCGCCATCGCTCGGCCGCCGCTAATTTCGTGCCCACAGACTTAAGATCGTTTTTAGCGATAAGGCTGCCCATTTGCGTCACCCTTAGTAAAATTTCTACATTAATATTTGTATTTTGTATGGAGTACATAATAAAGAGTTTTCTATTCTATTTTATTCCAATATGAAAAAAAAATGTGGCATAACCCACTTCCCAACTTTAATGCGTTTTAAATATATAAGTATTTTTTTATTAATATGATAAAGCAAAAAATACGTGTCTATTCCTTTTTATTATCTGATTGACGGACTAAGGGCTCAAAACTGCGATGCGATGCGTTACGACGTCGTTTAGAGCTGGAGCTTTGTTATTTAGGAGCTCGCAGTTTTTTGCAATGCGATGCGAATTCGCAGTTTTGTGTGGGAGCCCTAAATAGAATTCCTTTTTAACCGACTTCCAAAAAGGAGGAGGTTATATGTTCGACGCGTATGTATGTTTTTTTTTTTATGTAGGTATGTCCGTCGATTTCTCCGTCAATTGAGGACCGATTTTGAAAATTCTTTTTTTATATGAAAGGGTATGCCGGATTGGTCCCATATAAATTTTATTAACTTTGCTTGGATAGTTTTTGAGTAAACTTCAATAATACGTATTTTTCCCACTTAGTTTATGTGGATGATATGATGATAACTTCCTGCGACTGTTATTTACATAGCAGGTACTGGTATTCGAATTTGTGTGGGGTATGTACCTCAACTAAAAAGTGAAAAATAACTTTAATTTCGGAAGTCGGTGGCAAAAAACGAAAATTCAAAACCAAAGACACCGACTTCCGAAATTAAAGTTATTTTTCACTTTGTAGTGTTCTTTTACGGAAGTCGGTTGTTTTTTTTTGTAAAAAGTTTTTTTACCCAGGCATCATACGTACTAAATCGCACCGTGTAAATCAGGCTTCAGGTCCGGTTCACACGGCGATGATCAGTACGATATTCTACTGTATAATTTTGGAATCATATGGCCGTTTAATACTGCACTTGTTTTTAACCAAGGTATGAAGCTATGAACAGTGGCATGTTACCGTGTTTTCTCAACTTTTAAATGTAAAATAGCATACTGATCCTCGCCGTGCAGGACTTTTGTTTTGTTCGAAAGGTAATTCCTTAATACTAATTAATGTTTTCAATTGGGTTCATTGAAACCGCGGCATGGATATGATCAGTCATCCTCTGGACCTGAAAATAAAATTATTTTAGTGTTGATCGGATAAGTTTTTCAGATATATGCTGCTGCTTTCAGAGGATAATTAACTGTTTAGCGTGATATTTGTTTTTCTTTTGTGTTTATATTGTTTGTCGGTATGTGCCAAGAGAGCAGTGGTGGTGGTCGTAGGTTCGAACCCAGACAGGCGCTATACTTTGTGTAAATTATTTCATTACCACTGCTCTCAAAACGGTGACGGAATACATCGAAACCGGCATGTCCTAGAACCAAAAATTCGAAGGGATGTGACATATACCAACCCGGGGTCTGCCTTGTTTCATCAAAAAGAAATTGCCAAATTATCACTTCCCAATCAATTTTCCGCATAATTTCATTTGCCAAATTATTACTTAGCAAAAAATCTCTTTCCAAATAATTGTACGCAAACCTAGTGTTTTGCAAGTGAACGTTTAAACAATAACTTGTTTACCAACTAGTACTTTTACCAATTTTTATTTAGTCAAATATTTCAGTTAGAATAACTCATTTTACGCAAAATAAAGACGTTTTATTACAAGGGTGTTTTTCCACTTGGGACAAATTCTAAACAGGTAATAATAATATTAATTTATTTAATTATTTTTTTTTAGTTAGTAGCATTTTTTTAAATAATTAATCTCGTCTAACTAGTTCAGTTTCGGGTAGCCTGTTTTTTTTCATTTTTTTTTCTATATAATCTAATCGTTTCTGGCACTCGCCGGCCGCTGCCGCGGCACCGCTCGCTACGCTCGCTCGGCTCGTGCGTGGGAAGGAGGTCTAGGCGGTCTAGGAAGGAGGTTTTAACCTAACCTAACCTAACCATTTTTTTTTAATAATTAACCTACTCTAACTAGTTCCATAACTAACTGACCAAACGTTTATTGTCTAAAGATTGTTTGCTGTAATAAATCATTTGATTAAAAACCAAATGGCTAAATGACATTATCCTTGATAATATTCTGCCAAGTAAAAATTTGACCAAATGAAAATGTGCGTACTAAAATCATTCGAAACATTGCATTCGTATAAAAAAAGGTTGCGAAAATTTGTTTGGGTAGTGAAATTTGGGCAAAATCTTTTCGGTAAAACGGCAGGCCACGAACCCGATTTGTGCCCGCGTGGTAGATTACGGCCCACTCCCTCTCAAAGAGAGGAGGCCTGAGTCGCAGCAGTGGGAACATTATTGACTGATTATGTACCCAGTAAACATAATGTTTTCTTTCTTCTTATAGAAGCGGAACTTACGCAGGTACGTAACTTCCAGAAATAAAGTCAAGGCAAAATAACACTATAAGGCTGCCTATCCACTGGAGCGGAGAGGAGAGGAGCGGAGTAGCGGTGTGCCAATATTAACCAATCGAATTGCATAAAACCTCCGCTCCGCTTCAGTGGTCAGGGATTTACGAACTTAAACTAGTTAAACTCATACAAAACCGGGAAGCGAAGCGGGGAAACGGAGCGGAGGAGCGGAGAGGGGTAGCGGAGCAGGGTAACGGAGCGGAGAAGTGAAGCGGGGAACCAGAGCGGGGAATTATTACTCTTCGCGTGAACTCGGTCTAGCTCCGCACAGTCCGCAACACCGCTCCGCTACCTCGCTCCGTACAGTCCGTAACTCCGCTCCGCTAACTCGCTCCGCATCAATGGACAGACACTGTCTGCAACTCCGCTCCACTCCGCTGCCATTCGCCTCTCCGCTGCCTTGCTCCGCTTCAATAGACAGGCAGCCTAAGGGTTACGCTTTTTCCTAATGTTTTATTCCTACTAATTTTATTCAGTGATATCACATGTAGTATTTTTGTAATTTGTGGCACTTTTTTAGGATAATCTTTCACATGCCATATTCTACACCTTCCGCAATAAATTCTCTGAATGATGGAGAAAAATTAAAAACCGTATAAAATCTATTGTGCAGTTTGCACACACACACACACACGAAAAGCGACTTTGTTTTGTTTGTTTGATTTTAAATGTGATTTTCCCTCACAAAAATGTTTACTGTATTAAAATAAATAACTACCATATATCTTGGAGTTGATCTGCTCCATAGAAACTTTGACTGTCGTCGTAATTAGCATCCTCTGGAGTTGGTGCTGCTGGCCTGAAAAATAAAAATATGTAAATATGTAATTATTCATTTTTGTTGTAGGTGAATTTTAGTAGGATAAGTAGTGCAAACACTAATAATCAAAATAACGCTTTGTACATAATTTAAACCATTTTTTGTAAATTGGCAGTTTTGGTGTCTCGAGAAAGTATGTACATTATATGAAACGGTCACACGGTTTTTCTTTTTATGCATCAGCTTTATTATATTAAGCTGCACAGAGAAAAAAAAAAACAAATATTTTATTAAATCTGGTCTCAAAACGCAATTATTTGCAATAATTAAACGCAGAACCCGGGACGGTAGCTATGGAGTTACCATAGTTACCGGAATAAGGTATTTCTATTTCTATAATTATGCTTATTAGCAGGATTTTGGTGGTAGCTATTTGTATTTGCAACATGTTTTATGTTAATAAATATGTATTAGCTAATTTTTGATGACAGTTACATGAATCCAATATTTTCTTTTTGAGAGTTTAGCTTCCATGGCAACATTAATATCTATTGATGTCGGCTTCTAATCAGAAATGTCTTATTTGTCATATTTTATTATTACTAATTCACTACTCAGTTATTACTCTTTTCTTGGTTTTTTTCAACGTTTTTCTTGACGTGTCGTTGTAAATAGTTGTGGATAAGTTTGTTCACCTACTAGTTATATTTGTTTTGTGAATACGAGGATTGTACATAATCCTGGTGTGTATGATTTACATCAATGGGTGTGTAGAGATAATCTAATCTAATGCTATGCTATAGATTACAGTTGATGCTAGTATGTGTGATGACCATCGTAAGGTGATGCCGACAACAAGCACGACGACCGCGCCGGCTACTCAGTTATTCGAAGAAGTTCTTTTAAGATTAGAATGTAATAATATAATAAAAAATGTTTTATTCAATTACTAAATAAATGTTTTATTTTTGCTTAATGCATAATAAGTCCTACCTATGACCTTGCCGACCTAGATAGTAAGACAACATGATGGAATGCGCGGCCTCCCCAGCCTGATTACATACACAGGTCTTAAATTCTACATTCGCCTTTGAACCTTGCATATATATAAGATATTAGGTAGGTATCGACAAAAACATTTTTAAATACATCACGACTGACAGTTGTCCCATTAAGCCCACTGACAAGTATTGTCAATGATAAAGCCACGTATTTACTGGCACAAATGTCCCACGGCACCAGTCGCTTGAAACGTCGGGCGATGTCAACCAACATCTCTAGATATCTTGCCTCACGACCTTTTTCATCGTTTTCGATGTTGCCAGACATATCTATGGAAACGTTTCGTGGGAAGCTTTATGCGTCGGAGCCTGTTTGGCCGGGTACGGTGTACAATACACGACACAAAACGAAAACGCGTTGGTTTGCAGCTGCAGGGCAATAAACCATCGTGCAATTTTTTTTTTTGGACGTATCCATAGGTTGCATTTTTGGTTTTCTTCATTCAAGATTTGTCTGTATGCCATCCAAATCCGTTCAGCCGTTTTACCGTGAAAGCGTAACAAACAAACAAACTCAATTTCGCATTTATATTATTAGTTAGGGTGACATTCACATTAGTAGTAATAACAAAATTCATTTAGGGCCGATTTCACCAATGAAAATGAACGCGATCAGCATTTCTAAAACGCGTTCAAGAGCTGTCATTGTCAAAATTGTTATGGAATATTGTACACTGACAGCTCTTGAACGTGTTTGGAACGCGTTCAATTTCATTGGTGAAATCCGCACTTAGTCAATCATAACGTAATTATGTCTGCTTGTTTTGCATAAAGTGCATGCAGGACAATGGGACATGACTTCTAGAGGCCCAATGTGTATAGGGCTTAACATACAAAGTCAGCTACTAGTGCCACTTTTCCCTTCAGTAGCCATTATTGTAACTATTCATTTCCGCCATCTTTGAATGTCCGAGGTATACTGTTTACTCGTTAGTTTTCTGCATAATAACTCTTTGGTTTACTGTCATGGGGTCTGTCTATACGGGGCCACTTTCTTTTTAAACAATGTTTTTCTAGCAAAACTCAATATTATAAAAATATGCTGTGATTACCTTTTACCTTAATTTGACCGAGATCTATCTTTTGGGAATATTTTTACATGGAGACATGGAGTGCTGTCATTCTTCGTACATTTTTGATGTACAGCATAGTCGATGAAAAGGAAAGAAACAATAATTCTATATACATTATTCTTTAAATATAAGAATAATTACTTTTTCTCAAACATGCTTCGAAATTCGAGCATTATTTTGATAAACATCTTCGAGATAAATAAAAAATGCTGTACTGGTCAAATACATGCGAGCAGGCGGCCGGCAATATTAGTATGAAAATCCATATCTGCCCAATTTTCTATCAAAACTCATAATTCGTGTAATTAAAAAATGGAATGAACTTTTTACTTCGATGTGTCGAAGTAAAAAGTTCATTCCATTTTTAAATTGTTTTTTTTATTAATTTTTAAATTCATGGCAACCAATAATAGTAATAGTAACTTATATTTTTTTATATTAAAAATTCTATTTGGCTTGCAAATATAGCTGTTTAAAGTAAAAAAAACCGATCCAGTGCGAGTTGAACTCGCGTGAAGAGGATTCCGTACGATGAATATGTTATATAAATAATTATACAAGTATTATACGTTATACGCATATTACCATGTTTTTATAAATCTGACCCAAATAAGTTTGTGGTAACTAAAAAAAGTATGTATGGTACCGGATTGTAGAGGGAAATTGCTGAATATATTGTCTTTAATATTAATATTGAAGTCTCCTGCTATGATAATCTTTTCGCGCGCACTGATAGAATTCTTAATATAATAATAGGCTTCTTAAAGGCTAAGACCCTGCACAACCGTGAGGTATGCAGTCTCAGGGAATACTTCCTAGAAGCCGACGTGGGTATGCACCGAGATGTGGTCTCAGTGGACAAGGGCCTTACCCCGCTATCCTTGGCTAACGAGAACTGGCGCAAACCTATAGTATTAGATACTAATGACCGCAGCGAGGTATGGCAGAGCCCTACCCTTTCGGTTAGTTTGTTCTGCAGCGGTGGTTAATATGTTAACAACTTTGCTATATAAACCATCTAAAATAATTCTGTGCTCTATTAGATTACATGTACCATACGCGCACCTGGAGAACCCTTGAGGAAAGTCAATGTCACGCAATTTATCAGTACACAGTCTACGATATTCTACAACTTGAGATTCATCCCTCTGTCCCCAGATTACTCCAGAGCGCGGACTGTTACGTGATGCCAACTTTGACCTTACCATGTTAAGATCACACTGGACATATAAAGGTAGATGATCTGACATGTATACGTCTTCTTTTATACCTACCCCAACAATGGTTTGCCACGCCGATAGTTACACAACACAGTGATCAAGCCATCTTTTACACCCATGAGCTTCGTTCATAAAAGTGTAAATATCTGCCACACAGCCCAGCTTCTCTATATCGGCGCAAATCCACGATTGGTCAGCGCAAAAACTTAACAATTCCCTATAAAATTGTTCTTGAGGGTGCGCATTAAAATCACCCAAGATATATGAACTTTCAACATCTCCGCTAGCGGCAATCGCACTGATCTCACCTAAGACCTCTGTAAAAACAGGTAAATTGTCAGTTGAATCTGTTGGCATATAAACTGAGACATCCATAATCGAGCGACCGCCGACACTAGCTCTGATGGCAACCAAACGAGAACTTGCATACTCCAACACGGACACGGTTTCAAAAATACCCCTCCTCCAAAGAATGGCCACTCCCCCATATGGTCTGCCTACAAGTATACCCGCGGATGTATCTATTGACGATTTACCGGTATACTCAAAATCGTCGCTTATAGTTCCTATTAAAGGTATGTCATGCGGGAGAAGCCTCCTGGAGGGCCACTATATCTGACATCTTTCAAATATCTATCACTATCAATTGAGCGTTTAATACATTTACAGTTAAAACTATAAAATGTTGAGTACTTGTTTTGGTGTTTGTTCATAATAATAATGTTTCAAAACTAGAACTAAATTTCAACCTATATTTAATACACAAAAATCTTTATCATTCTGTAACACACAATACATAAACCGTACAAAGCGTCTAAATGTTATGCCATCAGGCCACAAATTGTCATTTAAAAACAGTTCTAGTTTACTTTTTGAAACAAACAACTTAAACGCATTGTATTTCCTAGACTTTCTCATTTTTATCATTTTTAACGATACCACTTCGTTTGTTTTTTCTTTAATATAACTAATAATATCTTGCTCACTTGTTTCTACACTCACATTTGATATGAACAGAGGTATTTTTACGTCCGCCGCCTTTTTTTTTTTTTTTTGGTAGGAAGTCATCAAATGACTCCTCCCGCTCTGGGCGGAGCGACAGGAAGTACTACAACCACCAACACACCACCAACACCAACACCTGGACCCCACACGTAAGGACCAATGCCTGCTGGGGTTGCGGTTTTGTCCGAAAGGGATATCGCGGCCCCGGCACACAGGCAACGGAAGGAACACGGGTGGGTTTTAGTCAGTAAAAGTCTGACACACCCTCCCGCTCCGTCCAGAGCGGGAGGGTGTATCCCACACTCAAAAAAGGGGGTTCTGACGCTTACAAAAGGAGTATGTACGGATCGTAGCAGGTGGCGTTCTGTAGTTTCTGTCTACACCCATGGGAAGAATGTGTGAGTTTATGTATGTATGTATGAAATATACCAAACTTCTTTCTAGCTAACATTATATTATTATTATTTTGTGCAAGAAAAACTAACATTCGACTGTTGGAATATTACTAAAAGCTGGTTTGTTGAGGATTTCATGTATGTACGGTCGGTGACCCGAGGTGACCTAGCTGATTACTTGGTGAGGTGGATACTTATCTCAGCTCGGCGACTGTACATATATATATGTCAGTAACCAGGGGTGTTGGTATTAGTATAGAGGTAATAAATAAGTAACAAACATTTTGTAATTTTTTCAAGGATCTTTCAAAACGTACTTACACAAAGTCAAAGGCAAGCAAAAATCCAGCATAAAGTTATTTAAATATATTTGTGTGTAGGGGGGAAATTGACACAAACATTTAAATTTCTGAAGAAAAACATAACGTTATTTATTCTGTCTCGTATTCATAATAAAACACATATTAATTTGCATTTAATAGTATATTCGAAAGGTCGTAACATTTTCACCCATTTTTCATAGACAAAAATATTTGGATGATTTGAGTTAGTTAGTTAGTTGAGGTACTAGAGTGAGTCCCTTAAGCCCCATTTACACAAAACGTAACAAAAATAAATGCAACAACTTTTAGCCCTCGTACCCACAGGCGATGTTTTATCGATGGTTTTTTTTTTGACGCGTTGGTTTGCGCTCTGCTGTATTTTCAATGCTCGACTCAACAGAGAGAGTTGAAATCCAGTGCACGAAAAAAAACCGTCGCTTTAAATATTGCAGGTGTGAACCTGGGCTTATTTTGTTGCTTCAGTTTATGATATGCCTCAGGCTATTAAATCACACCGTGTAAATCTGGCTTCAGGTCCCATTCACGTGGCGATGATCATTACGATATTTTACTGTATAATTTTGGATTCACGTGGTAGTTTCATACTGCACTTGTTTTTAACGTAAAAAGGTGAGAACCTATAAACAGAAGCATTTTGAAGTGTTATCCCAATATTTAAAAGTAAAATATCGTACTGATCATCGCCGTGCAGGACTTTTGTCTTGTTCGAAAGGTAATTCTATATTACTAATTAGTATTTTCAAATTGAGTTCGTCGAAACCGTGGCATGGATATTATCAGTCATCAAAAGCTGGACCTGAAAATAAAATTATTTTACTGTTAATCGGATATGTTAATATACTCTGCACACTTGGTGAATGTGAGCTAGACCGAAAAAAGTGTAACATTTGACCATCACGACACTTGTTACGTAACAAGAGCGAAAGGAACTTTGTTCCAACCGGGTGTCCCACGACACCACTCGTTTATGTATTATTATTTTCTTTCTGCAAAGAATTAAATAAGAAGGACGAGTGATTCGACTTCCTGTACTTGTGCTGTGACACCTTGTTTCTTGCCAAATTTCATGATTCTAGGTCAACGGGAAGTACCCTATAAAGGGTTGGTTTAGTTTTCGAGTGTCAAAATACGAGGGGTGTTCAATAAATAGTGAGAATGCGATACACTCTCCTTGGAAAGAAAAAAAATAAATACTGGCAGGCATAGCCCAGACATTAGTTAAGATGATAATAAAAAAAGCAATTAATTCTCTTTTGTTTTTTAAAAGTAGAAGTCTATTGTTTGCGTCGTTTCGGAACGTGTTCTTAAAAATGGATAAAATTGAAGTTCGCGCGGTAATAAAATATCTCTGCTTGAAAAATTTTACTACGGAGCAGGTAAATCAAGACTTGAGAGCAACATTAGGGGTGCATGCTCCTCCATATTCTACGGTTGGTGTGCTGAGTTCAAGCGAGGAAGAACTTCCACTAACGACGACCCACGAACGGGACGCCCCATATCGGCAGTGACTGAACAAATGATTAAAAAAGTTGAAAATATTGTCTTGGCGGATCGTCGTGTTACTGTTCGTTTTATAGCTGAAGAAGTAAAGATTTCGATAGGAAGTGTCCATAATATTATAAACGACCATTTGGGTATGAAAAAAGTGTCAGGGCGCTGGGTGCCCAGAATGCTTTCTGACGCGCAGAAACAAAATCGACTGAGAATTTCACAAAGCTGTTTGGATTTGTTACAACAAGATCCTGACCGATTTTTGGCTCGATTCATAACTATGGACGAAACATGGCTTCACCATTATGACCCGGAAACGAAACAACAGTCCATGACTTGGAAGCGACCGTCATCTCCAACTCCAAAGAAATTTAAGGCGGTTCCATCCGCCGGAAAGATCATGGGCTCTCTTTTCTGGGACAGCTAAGGGGTGGTAATGATCAAATATCTTAATCATGGAGCCACTATTACGGGGACTATGTACGCAGGACAAGTAACAAAGTTGCGTGAGGAAATACGCAAGATACGGCGTGGCAAACTCACAAAAGTTGTTTTGTTTCACCAAGATAACGCCCCTGCGCACAAGTCCAGAGTTGCGATGGCTGCCATTCAAGAAGCTGGCTTCGAATTGATGGAACATCCTCCATATTCGCCGGACCTTGCTAGTAGTGATTTCTACCTATTTCCGCGCTTAAAGGAACATCTCAGGGGCCAGAAATTCGAAGATGATGACGGAGTAGTCGCCGCCGTAAATGATTTTTTAAGGGATCAAAGAAGAAGATTTTTTTAGAAAGGGAATTTTAGGATTAGAGAAAAGATATACAAAGTGTATAAACCTGAAAGGTGACTACGTCGAAAAATAAAATAACATATAATAAAAGATAATTGCGTCTTAGTCATTCTCACTATTTATTGAACACCCCTCGTATGGGGCATAAATGGCCGTATTTTTAATTGCGTTGACTTAGAAGATTGATTTTTTACAGCTTTACAAACCGTAGATCTGTGTATTAAATATCAATTTTAATTTTATACCTCCATGCGTTCCAGAGAAAAAAGTGTCTTGACAGACAGACGGACATCGAAGTTAGACTTTTAGGGTTCCGTTTTTTCCTTTTGAAGGAACCCTAAAAATAAGCTCTCAACATAATTATTAAGTATATTTTTTGTCAAGTATCAAATTATTCCTACTGTATGATACAGTTTTAATTTACTAAAATTTTTCAGGATCATCTTTCATGTAGACTAGAGAGATCTTCTGAAATAAATCTCTAAATGATGGTGAAAAACTGAAAACCGCATGAATATCGATTGTGCAATTTAGTTCAACTAAGCCCACACACACAGACACAGAAAGCGACTTTGTTTGTATGTTTGATTTTTAACGTTATTTTCCCTCACTTTTAAATATGGACAAATTGCGACTTTTGAAATCAAAAATCAAAATCAATCTGTCTAGTTTTTTCCCAACTATGTTGGGGTCGGCTTCCAGTCTAACCGGATGCAGCTGAATAGCAGTATTTTACATGGAGCGACTGCCTGTCTGACCTCCACAACCCAGTAACTGGGTAATACGATACCCCTTGGTAAGTGGTTGTCAGACTTTCGAGCTTCCGACGACCCGTAACGACTGTCAAAGATCCACAAAAGACAGCCGGGACCAACGCTTTAACGTACTTTCCGAGGCACGGAGAAGTCTCGGTATGTAAAGATGGTCACCCATCTACGGACCAACCCCGGCAATCGACCCGTGCGGCTGTTATTACTAAGCCACGAGCTCCTCTCTCCCCCTTGAAATAAAAAATGTTGACTGTATTATTAAATACCTACCATATTTCGTCGTAAGTCGATCAGGCTTCATAATCAATAATCAGTATTGTAGTCAGGAGGTGTAGTTGTTGGCCTGGAAAATAAAAATATGTAAATAACAGCGCTAAGACACTGGGACGCCATGGCGACGTCACCGGCTACGTATCCAAACACATGATAGTTAACTCAGTTTGCTACGGTCTGGCGACGTCGCCAGTTTGGAAACGCAGCCACGACCGACCAGCCTCTACGTGGAGACTGGATACTCTGCCGACCTGGCGACGCGTAGCCAAGACGTATGTTGTTACCAGTATTTTGTATACAAGTATGTTACACCGTCAGTGGCCAACTGATCGCCAGGACGGACGCCCGCGTGTTACTGGCTACTTATTTAGCAACCTAATTAGGCTACGATAGGTAGGCAGAGGTAGCTCCATAGCCAGCGACGTCATCAGGGCGTCCCAGTGTGCTAGCGCACCAAGTATTCACTTTTGTTGTAAGTGAATGTCATGAAAAAGTCATGAAATATTTGAAAAAAAAAAAGTAAATTCCTTAAAATTAATATATAAATGAGATGTACAACATAGTTGACAGAAAAGGAAACAAACAATAATTATTGTTGTTTTAAAATAAGAATAATTTCATCAGTATTATTTGGGCGAAATATTTTTATTTTTATTTTAAGCACTTTTTTTTTGCATTAATTTAATTAGAATTTTGATTGGTGTTATATTGCTAGACTAGATTAGCTTAGCCTAATATAAAAAAAATGTAAAATTAAATATATAGCGCATGTGGTGTTAGCCTGTAAATAATTGTTGCACTTATAAATGTATATAGTGTACTTTTAAATGAAATGTTATGTGTAATAAATAAATAAAAGCGGTAGAGCAGCTGGCGAAGTTCATTTTTTTACGTTTTTTGCAATTTGCAGATCAGTATCGGTTGTATGTTGATCAATATATGATTTGCGACCGTAACAAATATGTATTTACAGAATTATAATCATTAGTACAGGACGTACAAGCCTCTGAGTTCAAATTACTCCTTGAATTACTATTTCATGAAATCATCAGATGACATTTGAGGCCAATTCACTCGCACAGCCCAAACCACAAAAAAATTGAAACCTATGTAGAGATAAAACTTGTTTTGTATTTTAAGGCCGTAAATGCAACTGGAACCTGTTGTTTTCTAATTGATAGTTGAATATGGGGCGTATAGAATGCATTTAAGTCACTTTGTATATCTGTCTGTGTGTCCGCGTTGTTCATCTAAAATAGGCTATGGATTTTGATGCGGTTTTCACCATAATTTAGACAATTTATTCCGAAAGGCTTATGTGGATAATAATATTAAACTTAAATATAATAAAGAATCTCGATGTTTTTTCAACTCGTAAAAACCGTGCGACCGGCCGTTAGCAGAATAAATTAAAACACAAACTACTCACAGACACAGTTCATCAAACCTCCTAGGCCTATTGTATACCGAACAGATCCTTCTAGTATGGACACCTGCCATACAGAGTGTACCGACTGCAGTCAGCACAACAAACAATATAAGTAAGAGCTTCATGTTACGTGTTCACTAGTGAGCTGCCGATAGATGAATAACGTGTTCGTGAGTAACGTCGCTTTTATTATTTATATATAGGTATGCACTGATGTGTGACATTATGTAAATAGTTATCATTCACGCTCACACACCAAACTCAAAAATAAGGAATAATAATCGGCAAAGTTTGTGACGGACCACACACAAGGTAGGGTTCCGTAGTCAGTACCACTATATGCTTAGATGTTTACCAAGATGTGTTTACTAAGACTCTAGGTTGAAAGATAAATAGTAACACAACATCACATCACGCCTGAAAATCCTGCAGAGTTTGGCAGAGGTGTATCTATATTAACATCCGCATTTCGCCAGTTATGTTTAAGTCCCATGTAATAGGGGCCGAGCCTATTTCCATTAACCAAATCTAGACTCCGGGCTGCTTCTGACAAATTCCTAATGGAATAACCCAATATCACTTTGCCCGACCTGGTAATCGAACCCAGGACCTCATGTTCAGCTGAAGCGTTTGCGACCACTAGACCAACAAGCAGCAAATAAAAGCGAAATATTTTTTCATTTTAAATTACACAGTTATTATTCATTTAAGTAATGCACAACAGTAATGTACAGCATGGTTTCTGCAGCAAAAAATCTACCGTCACCAATTTGGTATCATACCTTGACGAAATCTGTATGAGCATTGACTCTGGCCAACAGATTGACGCTCTGTATACCGACTTCAGCAGTGCTTTTGATAAAGTCGACCATGAAATCCTGCTGTTGAAATTACATGGTCTTGGCATACACGGGGCCCTGCTGGAGTGGTTCAGATCGTATCTATGCGGGCGAAAACAGAGAGTGGTGGTAAATGGCTATCAATCTCCGGAGTATATCGCAACCTCCGGTGTGCCTCAAGGATCTCATACCGGGCCGATTCTCTTTGTTATTTTCATTAATGACACAATAAACTGCATCAAACATAGCCAATGTTCCTTATTTGCCGATGACCTTAAAATCTATTGTTAAATAAAAACTCAAGAAGACATTGCTCTACTTCAATCTGATTTGAACTCAATGCAGAGCTGGTGTGTGGTGAGTGGGATGGTTCTGAATGCCAGCAAATGTTATCACATAACATTTACGAGGAAAAAGCATCCCATACCATCTACTTACTCTCTCAATGGGACGTCATTGTAACTAGTTAAAAACATACGGGATCTTGGTGTAGTGCTTAGTAGTGATCTCTCATTTACCATACACATCAATATTATAATTAAAAAAGCAATGAAAATGGTTGGGTTTATCAACAGACTGGGCAAAGATTTTAAGGGAACCTTGGCATTGAAAGTGCTCTATAACACCTTTGTGCGGAGCCTCTTAGAATATGCATCTGCCGTCTGGAGTCCGACTTACAATATTCATAAAGAGCGAATTGAGCGCGTTCAAAAAAAAATGACGAGATGCTTGCGGTTTAAAGACCACAAATGCCCTTATTTATTTATTTATTTATCATAAGCACACCAACAGCACAGTCACTTACAATTCAAATTAAAATAACATTCAGAATTATCATTTCAGTAACCATGCAAATGACAGGTATGCATGACATTCACATATGAAAAAAAAAAAAAATTGAGACTAAGGAGAACAATTTAAAATGTATCTAGTAGACATAAATCTACAACACTACAAAACCAACCGATTTGAGCTAGATAGACTAGACTCATCACACTGTTTAAATAGGGAGCGCCTGTATGAAGCGAAAGTCATGGAGAAAATATCAATAGGGTAATCCGTCAAATTAGACCTTTCATTATATTGCCTTGCCATACGTGTAAGAGGGCTATTAAATGTAGTATTCAAGGTGGATGTAGGTAATTCAAAAATACGATGATGACGCTTACTACGTTGGCTAGGCCTAAAGTTAAAATAGTTAATTAATTGTGCATCAATGGAACCGTTTATAATTTTATGAAGTATTAGTAAGTCCGAATGGTTACGTCTTTCATTTAAGCTAATCATATTAAAGTGCCTTAACCTGTCATTGTAATCAGGTATAGCTTTTCGAATCCCATTCTTCATACATAAATACCGAACAAAACGGGCCTGAACAGATTCTACATTATTAGTATAAGTTGAGTAATAGGGAGACCAAATAGTGGAACAATATTCCAAGGAGCTCCTTACTAGTGCGTTGTAAAGTAAAATAATGCTACTATTACTACGAAAAGGTTTTGACATACGGATTATAAAGCCAAGCATTCTTTTAGCCTTAGTCACTATGCTATCTATGTGATCGCGGAAAGATAGAGATGTATCAAAGAGTACCCCTAGGTCACGGATGACCGACACTCTATTCAGTGCCGATCCATCAATATGATAATCATATTTAATGTAATTCACTTTATTCGTGAATGTAATAGTCTGACATTTTTTAACATTGAGCGTCATTCTGTTGTTCAAACACCATTGTTGAAGCACATCAAGATCTCTCTGAAGCATTGCACAATCACTCAGGTCCGATATTCTACAGTATATTTTTAAATCATCAGCGTAGGCTAAACAATTGCAATTTATTAAATCTAAAAGATCATTCAGATATACCAAAAACAACAAAGGACCCAACTTAGAGCCCTGTGGAACACCAGAGACAGGAGAAAAAGGTACAGAATCATAACCCGCCAAGGCAACTATTTGAGAACGATTAGCTAAATAACTCTCAAACCACCGCAACAGAGAGCCATGAATACCAGCGCAATTCAATTTCATAGAAAGAATTGAGTGATCAACGCGATCAAAGGCTTTTGCAAAATCTGTGTAAACTGCATCAACCTGACCCCTAGCTTCAAAGGCGTTACTAATGAAAGTAGTGTAAATAAGCAAGTTAGACATAGTAGAACGGTTGGACACAAAACCATGTTGCTTCGAACTAACTATATGACGGAGGTGGGAATAAACTACATTGTATATGAGACCCTCAAATATCTTTGCAAATTGTGATATAATCGAGATTGGTCTATAGTTAGTTACGTCATTCATACTACCGGATTTATGTATAGGGATAATGTGTGAGATTTTCCATAAATCTGGAAATGTACCTTCCTTAAGGGATTTATTGTATATTATCCGCAGTGGTATAACAAGAGCATCAATGCAGAGACGAATAAAAATAGGAGGAAGTCCATCCGGACCAGCTCCTTTGTTAAGATCTAACTTTTTGATGCTATTTCTAACGTCATTTTCAGTAAAACCAATGGAAAACATACTGTAATTAGAAGAGGAGTAACCTGGAGACAAGTCACCAGGCTGTTGGTTAACACCGTACACAGATGCAAAATAGTCTGCAAATAGATCAGCCACTCCACTACCACCCTCACCAAAACGATCACCCCATGAAACCTGGTCAGGGACACCTCTGAAAGATTTTCTAGACCTAGTATAACGCCAAAAAGCTTTTACATTTGTTTTTAATTCACTCTCAATTCTTTCTATATAATCTTTAAAACAGTTATCCATAGCTCTCCCAGCACGCATCCGTAGGGAAACAAAAGTATCGTAGTCCCGAGGATTTTGGTACCGTTTAAACCGAGTCCTGTATTTATGCTTTTCTTTAAGAAGTTTAATCAATGAAGCCGAGAACCAAACTGGATAACAGTTATTCTTAGGTTTACCCTTTGGAGTGTATTTATCTATATTTTCCCATAGTATATTATAAAATGTCAGAACATAATCATTACAACTCAAATGACAATAATTCTCCCAATTTATCTTACATAGATCACGAACACATGCCTCATAGTCTGTTTTAAGAAAAATATATTTAGACTGTAAATTATTATAATTTAAATTAGTAATTGAAGTTTTAGTAAGAGCTAATTCTAGTGGCGGATGATGTATATCTGGTTTACTGATGGGGGGTGCGGATGAAACGGAAAGACTGGAATTCTCATCCACCAAGATGAGGTCCAGGATATTATCATTTACATTGCAGACGTTATTCATTTGAATATAGCCAGTGATGCTTAGGAAGTCCCTCAACGCTAAAGACTTAGGGTCACAAATTCCTACAAAGGGATCATTAGACTGAAGCCATTTCACATTAGGAAGGTTAAAATCACCAAGGATCAAAGTGGTGCAATCCATATAACGCAAGCAAATTTCTTCAGCCCTGGCCAAAAACTGAACAAAGATATGGCAAGGAATATAAGATGGTAAATAAACAACACAAATATTCATACAGACGCCTCCAGCACTTATACATAACCACATATCCTCAACGGATGTTTGCCACTCAGTTTTATTAACAAAATTATACTTATTCCTAATAGCTACCAATATCCCACCACCATAACTTTTAAAGTACAAATCTTTAAACTGAGCACTACGATCACGGCGTACAACAGTATATCTCTGATCAAAGTATTCAGAGGATAAGAACGAGTCATCTAACCAAGTCTCTGTCAGACATATTATGTCGTAGTCAGAACTTAAAATTGACATTAGAATTTCATGTGACTTCGTTTTCATGCCCCTCACATTTTGATAAAATATCGAAATACTATCAAACACTAAAACAAAAAAAAAAGTAAACATGAATAATAGGAACCAAATTAACAATTGAAATAATTATACAATTCTTTCCAAACACTGCTCATCCTTAATTTGTATACTACCAGAATTTTCACTTTTGCATACAAAAATTTTACCGTAGCGAACCCAGACATACTTATAAGATTTTTCTTTGGCCTTAAGACGTGCAGCAGCATGCAAAGATTTATATGTCGGAGAAAGGTGCTCGGATACATAAACCGGCACTTTGCTACCGCCATAACCCAAAAGACTTGTGTTCAATTTATCATCAGTATGAGACTTATTATATCTCGTTATTGCAGAATACAATTCGTCGCGACATCTCGGACTACGCAGCTTCACTATTACAGAGCGCGGGCGAGACTTGTTGTTGCTCATACTGGCCACTCTAACGCATTTCATAATATCACAGTCTTTCAGCGCATACGACACAACATTAGCCAATTGTGTTACGATGGTCGGTAACACTTCATTCTTATTTTCAGGTAATCCGTGAATTTCCAGATTCGCCTCACGCATATTCTGATCAAGGGTGTTTATTTGCGTTTTCAGCTGAGCCACAGTCTTTAGGATATCGGAGTTCTGTGAACGAAGTTCAGTATTCTCACGTTGCACACCCTTGAGCTCAGTTTTTAAGTCGTTAACTTGAGATATGTCAAAGGACCCAGATAACTTCAACTCATCAATCTGTTTCTTTAAATCATCCATTTCAAATCTAAGCTCGCTAATCATATTCTTTACCTCAATACGCAATGTATTCCGAATTTCCTCCCGTATAACAAGACGAATATCACTGACCTTATCATGCTCGCCTTCAGAGCTGTCTTCAATTGTCTCAGACGTCGATTTATCAGGTTCATGCTGAGATAAACAACTCGGACAATTCCACTTAGAACGTGCAGTTTTATTGAGCCTTTTAAACGCAGTAGCACTCAGGTGAACGCACAGGTGATGATAGAATTTATCGCAATTAGAACATGCTATTTTTTCGTTTTGTTTAACTAGTAATCCACAAGAATCACAGTTAGACATTTTCTAAGTACACAATCAATCTCCCAAACAGTACAATAAAAAAATAGAGCCGATTACGTGGAAAGGCTAAGCTACTTCAAATTAGACTCATTGAAGCGACGAAGGGTTCTACATGACCTGACAACTCTTTATAAAATAGTAAATGGGATAACATCAACTCCAGATCTCCTTAACACAATTAACATAGACGTACCTCGTCATTCTCACCTCCGGTCCAAGCGTACCACTAGAACGTTTGCCACTAAACCTTGTCGCACAAACCTGGGCCAGCATGCTCCCCTAAACAGAATGTTGACTTTCTACAACAGAGCGTGTTCAGTTGACAACAGTATCGATATTTTCTTTGATGGTCTGCCAATATTTAAGACTAAAATTTGTCAAATTGATCTGTAATCAGCTGCCTACTTATACTTATACGTAGTACTGACTTGTTCTAATTTAGTTCAATATTAATGTAAATTTAATGTAATTAATTGTTTTGTAAATTTTAATTTATTTGATTGGATTTTAATTTAATTTGTTATCAGAATAATAATTTAATTGTAATTTAGTTTAACGAAATTAGTTTTTCGGCTTTTATTTTATAATATTTTAATTTAAATCTTTTAACTTTTATTACGTGATTAACTTTATTTTATCCCATTTAATTCGTTTTGTTACCATAAGTGCGAATATTTTGTTGTGATTTTCTGTGGTTGTATTGCTCTCATGCAATGTGAGGCAATGTATTATTTATTGTTATTTTTATAATCTAATCTGTTTGGTAATTTTATTATGTATTCAATTTTATAAATATCGTATTGATTTATAAATTAATTTCTAATTTAATAGTAGTTCATCCTTAAGAATGTTGTGCATGCCTATAAGTGATGTATTTACACAGTACTGAAGACTTGTGATTACCTATTGTTATTTTTTTTTGTAAATATGTCGTTGCTGTGCCTTGCTCAATAAATAAATAAATAAAATAAATAAATCATTTTGATTGTAGTTTCTATGAACTTTTCAGAGACCAACTGCCATGTGGGTACATATCAGTTGGTCGACGATCCAAGACTAATAATAATATTCAAAATTATTTTAGCTTACTTAGCTGTGCGGTAGTTCATTTGAGCCTTGGCTACCGAGACATACCAGAAAATACACAGAGTTTGTTTTTGTAGCAATCTTTTTTATTGCATGTGACTAACATGCAGGAAAGGGATGGATTATAAAGTCAAGGACGACTTTATAATCCATCCCTTTCCTGCATGTTAGTCACATCTTATGTATAAAAGATGTATTTTTAAGGAACCCAAAATAGTGGCGCGCTGTGGTAAACAAAATGAAGAATAGTATCGCAAACTTCATTGCATGCGATAACCCTGTGACTTGTTAAATTCGGACAGCCCCGCGAATTATAGCGGCAATTTGATAAGAAAGCAGCAAATAATAGTCGTAACGATAAAATTATTTTTAGGTACAAACAATCTCACTTAACAGTGCAATTTGCATATATTAAAGAACGCCGTACGAAAACAGTCAACACTACAAACACTATAAGTTAGGTACAACCTTGAACACCATATCACGATGGTGGTATAATGACACAATGGTGGGATTGTCCTTGTGACTCCTTCAAACTATCTGCAGGACAATTTTTTCGAGTACTTTGTGTAGAAGCTCTACGATATTGCATATTTTTAACCGACTTCCAAAAGGAGGAGGTTATCAATTCGGATGTTTTTTTGTGAACAGTTGCGGCCTTGTGAGTTTGTAGATCATGGATTCGCAGCCACATACTTTGTGTCAGGAGGTGTAGTTGTTGGCCTGGAAAATAAAAATATGTAAATAACAGCACTAAGACACTGGGACGCCATGGCAACGTCGCCGGCTACGTATCCAAACACATGACAGTTAACTCAGTTTGCTACGGTCTGGCGACGTCGCCAGTTTGGAAACGCAGCCACGACCGACCAGCCTCTGCGTGGAGACTGGATACTCTGCCGACCTGGCGACGCGTAGCCAAGACGTATGTTGTTACCAGTATTTTGTATACAAGTATGTTACACCGTCGGTGGCCAACTGATCGCCAGGACGGACGCCCGCGTGTTCTGCCTGCGACAAGATAATTAGACAATTAGGTTAGAACTGTGACCAACCGCGCGCGAGCCAAGTGAGTGAAGCGAGCGGAGCTGCGACAGCGGCCGGCGAGCGCTACTTCCAAGTTGCTTGCAGAAATGTTTTCACCATTGTCTAACTATCCGTATTTTCGTAATATCCCTAGGGTATCCTAGGGTTTTTGCGATAATTCGAATTATCAAATCATCCTACGACATATAATATCAGAAAGGAAATAATACTTAAAAAAATATTTTCAGTAACTATGAGTTAATTCGTAACAGATTTGTCCATTAGAAAATTCATAATATCCTTAATATCGGGGACGCATAATATTGCGACTCAACGCCTAGAGCGCTGGTTCATACACAGATATTGACTTCACGCTTACGGGAACACCCAGAACTGACCGGAACAGATGCCCTAAGTGCGCGCTGGGGCGCGCGGACAGTTGAGAGGTAAATTCATTTGAGCCTTAACCTAACTGAGGCAGACCAGAACATATATAGAGCTTGTTTTTATAGCAACTATTTTATTTTTTATTAAATTGCTAAGATTTACATGTTACTAACATGTAGGAAAGGGACTGATTATAACGCGGTCTTACTTTTTAACAAAATTGAATTCTTATGGAATCCAAAATAATGGCACGCATTTGCGTCATCAACTCTTCTCTGTTTCAGTAGGAAAAACAATAGTTTAGAATAGTATCGCAAGGTTCATGACATACGATAACCCTCTAACTTGTTAAATTCGGACAGCCCCGCGTATCATAGCGGCAATTTGATAACAAAGCAGCAATTTTTTTTTACCTTCCGTTGTTTGGGCTATAGATATGTCACTAGGCCAGTCATAGGTATCTCTACACACACACTCACCTACACACACACGCACAAAACACACACAAACCCTCCCCATCCCCATACACATATACACAATCACGTGATGATATGAAATAATTTATTTATTTATTTATTTACTAAGGCACCAAGTCTCAATAAACTTAACACAAATACATACAATTCATTACATCATTAAAATAAAGTAAGTACATTACAATGCAATCGATCATTTAAAATTAAATATCCACATTAAAATTAAATATTCCATACACACACAAACTACTTTAAATTAAAACTGAGTAGTCATTAAAATTAACTTTCATTACTTTACATTATCACTTACAAAAATATCACAATCTTAACAATGTAATTCTGTTCTTTTTGTAAAACTATCTTGTTATGGAAGAGTGGAGTCTCTTAATACAGGCATTTTTTGCTTAAAAGGAGGCTCCAATCATCAACTTGATGTCTAGTTTTGGTTAAGATTTATTTTTATTTTTATGTAAGCATAATGAGCCAATAATCCCGTTCCCAGTGTTGGGACATAGGCCTCCTCTCTTAGAGACGGAGTGGGCTCATCTAGCACGTGGGCCCAGTGCGGGTTGTTACATGTCATGTTATAGATGCATAACCAAGATATGCCGTCCTCAAAGTTGTGGGGTAGACGTATTCAAGTTTCAGGCAATATGCAATTCACTTCTAAGTCACAATAGTCGAAGTCATACATTTTAATTAGCACCGGCACCTCGCTCGGTGAAGTTGGGTAAGCATTCATCATTCAGCCTGTAACAATGGGCAAATGGCATTGAACAACTTGAGGACATACCTCTTTGAGTTATTATCATCGTGCTTAAGACGCTGACCAGATGATGGACATTTTTTTCTGCAGATAATTTGGAATCGTATGGAAATCAGGGCATTTTGTCCGCGTACAGATTGCCCATCGCCTTGTTTTAGATATTATTTGCCCTAAAGTGAGATTAACTCCTGGCATTTACAGACCGACACAAAAACCGGAACCCAAAAAGCAAAGAACAGGTAAAACAACGACACATCAAACTATACTTACTTTCTAGTATAAGTTGATCTCACATTGGATAGACTTTCCGTACAATAAGAGGTCAGCTTATATTGGGAAGTTAGAGGTTGATGTGTCGTTTTGGGTAAAGGATGCACATTACACAATTCTGCGCATAAGTGGCAATCTTAACAATGATTAATGGCCGATTCCTATAATAGACGGACCGTTAGTCTGCCTGTCCACTGGAGCGGAGAGGAGAGGAGCGGAGTAGCGGTGTACCAATATTAACCAATGGAATTGCATAAAACCTCCGCTCCGCTTCAGTGGACAGGGATTTGCGAACTAGTTTAAAAATTCATACAAAACCGGGAAGTGGAGCGGGGAAACGGAGCGGAGAAGCGGAGAGGGGAAGCGGAGCGGGGAAACGGAGCGGAGAAGGGAAGTGGAGCGGGGAAACGGAGCGGCAAAGTGGAGCGGGGAAGCGGAGAGGCGATGCGGAAAAATAATAACTCGGTCTAGCTCCGCACAGTCCGCAACACCGCTCCGCTACCTCGCTCCGCATCAATGGGCAGACACTGTCCGCAACTCCACTCCACTCCGCTGCCATTCTCCTCTCCGCTGCCTCGCTCCGCTTCAATGGACAGGCAGCATTATGGTTAAAACTAAGACTTCTAGACGATTCATTTTAGTTTATAGGAACCAAAGAAATAGTCGTATAAATAACAGGAGAAGTGGCATGGGGGCGTGTCTGTGTCCACGCATCGTGATCACGATGCTCATGTCTCAGGCAACTTACACCACACAACTTAATTACATAACTGTTGAGAATCCGGAACAAACACACGATATCTTTATTACGCACTTACGGTAAGCCCTTGTCACTTAATTATGGTAATTCTATTAACTATTTACTAACAAGGCTTCACGGTCACGTACTGCCTAACAGATAGGGAGACACTAAAGGTAGGGGTAGGGGCACAACTAAAGGTGAAATGGGTTCCAAAGCAGATGTTTCGACTTCACGCAAAATCAATGTTTCTCTTAAAAAAACAACGAATTTGCATATTTTTTTTTATAATAACGATAATTTAAGAGTGTCCTTAGTGAAGTATGAGACCCTAAACAAGATTGACAAAACTTTCCTCGATAGAAAAAGAAAAAGAATAAATAAAAAAGACGTGTGGCACTCGGAGACTGCCGCGGTAAAGCTTTTTATCAACTTATGCAATTATAATTATTTATTTATTTTATTTATGCAGTATTTTTTTTTCCTTCGTTTTTTTGTCTTTGATATTAATTCAAGTTACACTTTTTGAAAATGGTGACCGATAAGAAAACAATTTTTTTTCTTTTATTAAATAAATGAGAAGTTAATATTGTTCAAAATATTTTTATTATCTTACAATACATGTAGGTTCTTCAGGAATATTTATCATTGAAACTATAGAAAGACCGTAAAATCACGAACAAAATGGTATATAATCTTACTTATAAAACAAATAACAAAAGTCCGCTAACACAAAGCACGCACTGTTCAGGGCACAGATAAACAAGTGATTTCACCCACCGTTACAATATTTATTATGCTTCTAACAACGTAACGCCATCTAAGAAAATGTCAGGAATTTATGTGGCTTTCTGTCAGTACAAGAACGAAAACTGAAGCTCCGTTCAAAAAATTTCAAAAAATAAAAACAGAGAGGCGCTGACAAGGGTGTTAGGTTTTTTCGTTACGGAATTTCTGGATTCGGTCTCCACGCTCAAGGCCCGCGATAAAAGCTATGTAATAGCTTAAAAACAAACAATAGAAAGGCAAAGTTACCTTAAAATCTGCTTTTTTTGTTACAACCACTTTTTTTTTTAAGAGAAAAACCTATTCCATTCGATTGTTATCAAAGAAATTGTATTAAAATTTTGTCTACGTGTTCACTATTAAATACTTTAAGGAATTATGGACTTATTTTTCTATATCAACACAAGTAAAATGTTTAAATTCAATATTTGTAAACATAGTGCTATAGAATTGCGCGCGGGCCCGTCATACTGCTGCTCCCGGAACACTACCACGATACCATTTCGCCTTAATAGTTCCATCGAACGACGAAAATTATTAACAAAAATCGCTTGTTTTCACTATACTCGTTATGATTATTTTGTTCCACATTCGCCCAACAAAAAAATCCTTGTTCGCCCCACATTAAGTCCATATTATACGTTAGATTCTTGACTCTGTTAATTCCTGCCTGAGTTAGTTTAAACTTACAATTGGATGCGGATCATAATGAACGGGGCGAAATAGGGAACTATCTTGAAAGTTACTGGATTCGACTAGTTTTTGACATTATTTTTTTACAAGAAGAAGGAAAGAAAAAAGAAAGAAGAAAGAAGAAAAAAGAAGAAAGAAGAAAAAAGAAAGAAGAAAAAAGAAAGAAGAACGAAGAAACAAGAAAGAAAAAAAGAAAAATATTTTACTTGGGACACGCACAGGAAATACAAACTGTAATAAATCCTAAAAAGGTGCATCTAAAACTAACAAAAAAGAATTGGAATAAACGAAAAGAAAAAAAAAATACTATTATCGACCTGTGCGAGTTCAAAAAGGCTCCCATCTCAGCAAGAAGTAGAATACCACCATTATATTCACGAAGATGTTCGTTCTATCATCATCGTACTATCATCCTCATTTCAGCCGGAAGACGTCCACTGCTATAGGCCAAGCGTCGCCACATCGACCAGTCCTTTGCTTCTCGCATCCAGTGGATTCTCGCGACCTTTACCAAGTCATCAGTCCACCATGTAGGACTACAGGTCGCACAAATTAAATAGTGATCGTGTCCGGAATTTTGTCGATGAAACCTTAGTTATGTCGTACTTTAGCAGCATATAGTTCTCCCGTCCTTGACCGAATGCACAAGTGACCCCCGGGAGAGGGCCATTTAAAGGCTTGTGCAGATCAGCGCGACTTGTCGCGCGACGCGACACCGGTTATTGTTATACTGTGAAGTTTTCTTAGAAATTGTATTGTTCGTGTCGCGTCGCGCGACAAGTCGCGCTGGTCTGAACAAGCCTTAAATTAAAACGAAATTAATAAACGTAATGGGCTCCACCCACAAATGACTCATACTGTACGGGTTTACTTATTTAATGGCTGTATGGTGCGGTTCTTTCCATTATGCAGTGAAAATGTTAACAATTTTAATTAAATGATATAAAGCCAGCGACACATTGGGCGGATGAGTGATTGATGAACCTCTGCGACGCAATACAGGTATACGACTACATTCGTCCCGCTTAAAATCCAATACATGCATAATTAACATCGTGTAAACTCAGCCCTTAAACTACGAAAAGCGTATTGTAAAATATCGTATGAACCGCGTATCTGATCTACTGTCATTGATTAGATCACACAAACTCTTGGCGTTTGTTCCCAAGGGCTCAAAATCATCAATGTGTGTATCGTCAAGTTCAATCAATCAACTCAACCTATCGCAGTCCACTGTTGGACATAGGACTCCACCAGGCTGCGCCATAACATCCTTTTTTCGCTTTCCAAAACAAGTTTTTTTTTTTTTTTTTTTTTTTGTCCCAGCCACCTTCTTAAGATCGTCGGTCCATCTAGCTGGCGACGTCCCACACTACGCTTGCCGATACGAGGTCTCCACTCCAGGATTCGTCTGCTCTACTGGCCATCGCACAAGTTACATGTTTTCACATGTGCTCCCGTAGTGACCCACAGAGGATAGAATGCTCTTGTTCGGTCTGCGATTAAATCAACGTGAAGTGTGGCGCTGCCTTTAGTGGGGATGAGTGATTGTGCTAGATCGTTTGAATCATATTTAAAAGTTAATCGAGGAAATGTTTATTCTAAAATGCTCTGGATTTGGTCAAATACTGTATGTAGGTATATAAACTAGCTGCAATAAAGCGGAGTGTTCAAGTATGAAATCTATGGTCTGCGAACCCAAGTAGGTCGCTACAAGCACAATCTAGCGAAATGGGATTTTTAACCCAACTGACACCCAGTGCGAATGCGGTGCTCCAGACCAATCCATGTCTCGTATGTTGGAGGGTAGGAAACCTGCACTTCTGAGGAACAAAAACCCCACTGATGCCGCGATTGGCGTGGCCACCTACTGGGCCTATCTCATCTAACTATCCTGTCTTGGTAACTTTGCAGTTATAAGTGTAAACCTTATAGAAGAGAGATCTATTACTTAACTAATATGTAACGAAGAGCATCTAGGTGACTAAATAATATTTCTACGAAATAGGAATGTAATATAACATTTTCACTTTTGCCATCGACTCGAAAATAAGAAGACGTGCCTATTATATCATCTGTAAAAGAGGATGAACTGATAGGTAGTGTAATTGTCAACCCTATTGCAATAAAAACGTTTAATATTTTTAGGGCAGATTTTTCAATAGTCAGACAACTTATCTGAAGAATAAATATTTCAATTTGACAGCTTTTGTATCGAAAATATGTCAAACTGACATATTTATTATGACAGTTTGACATATTTTCGATACAGATAAAAGTTATCTGACTATTGAAATGATTTTTCAATAGTCAGATAACGTTTTTCTGTATCGAAAATGCCCTTAGTCGAATACAGTTTTTAATAACAAAACAAACAAGTAACAAGGTCAGTTTAGTATCTTTTATAATCTTAATAGACATCGTTTTACAACGTTTTCCGTTTATCATCAATCTGTAAACGAAATAATTGTGAAATGGCGTGAATAGGACTCGATTAAGTTGATAGAGTAGCGATTGCAATCAATACCATTTAAATGGAAAATTGTTAATGACAAGCTAATTAGAGGGAGTTGTCCTATCCTATTATCCTATTAAACGCGCAATATTTGTATATATATATTTAATAATAATAATAATAAAATATTTATTCAGTATTAAAATTGGTAAAATATTTTTTTTTTTTTTTTTTAATCACGTTCTCGAAAACGGCATTAACGATTTCTATAAAAGTTGCAATATAGGGGTTTGCGGGGGCGCTAAATCGTTCTAGCTAGGTCTCATAACTGAGAAAATTCGTTTACTGTATTTTCACCCGAGCAGAGCTCGGGCGGGCAGGTACTTTATTTCTATATTTATAAGGTGGACGACAATATGACAATAAATTAAACTTCATATATCTAATGACGATTCTAGTTTGCATATAAAAATACAACCAAATATATCCAATAATTTAGTCACTATATGTTAGCAAAAGATTGGTGAACCCCATGATTGGTGTATTTAATTTGTTTGAAAAATTCACGTTATCAATTTCGATATTCTGATTTATTTTATAGTTTCAAAATAATCCTTTGCATTACATGACAATCGTCAGTGTTTTCATATATTGTCTCTAAAATGTAAACAACGTGTTCCTTTTGATATTCTCTCCCATAACTCTACACCCTAGTGATAAGGGGAGACTATTATTATCAAAGAATCATCTAGCATATAAATTATTTTTCAAATTTTGTTTTGTTTTAATTTTTCATACATAATAATTCGACAACGTTACGATTATTTATGTGAAACACCCTTACATGAAATATGACAACGTTGCATTTTCTTAGCTTTAAATATGAATGATTTGGTTTGCATGAAAATTAAACCTATGTTAATTATGGCGGATGTTATCATCGAAACTATGTATTTTTTCAACACACTTGCTCGTAAAGTAGGTCTTATTGAACCGTTTTAGGGTCATAATTCAGTGTATTAAAAACGGGTGCTTTTAAGTTTATATTATCGGACTAGTGCTGTAATGCCACAGATAACTAATCAGGATTTGGTTGCGACTCGTTAAAAACAATAACGTGTTTCTTATCTTTTAATTAAACAATTTTAATTAACAATAAAAGCGAAAACTGGAATAAATTTTTAATTTTTACAAAAGTCAACAACCGACCATAGGCAACCGACATCCTTTTTAACTGGTCTAAATTTATCTTGTCATTGAAAAGTTTGTGATTGACGTAATAAATATCGACTATGTGTTCAAGGAGTATTTTATTAGTCCTTTATTGAAAAAAAAAACTATTTTGATGTATTTATAATTATTATACTGACAACAATCGTGTTTTAGGCTAGAATTTTCAAGATGCTGTTGGAGCTAGCCCACGTTTAAAGATGCGGTCCTATTTCTTTATTAAATAATGTCGTAGGTCTATATGTATTATGGAGACCCCTCAAGTTTTAGAATATTATACTGCTTTCTTTAACACTGAATTTATTTCTCTTTTACATACCAAACGTACGTACCCGTGCTATCTTGTTCATTTTCACGGTTTTAACTTCGAACATATTTCAAAGGGATTTGTTTTTTAAGTGAAAGTTACTCAATGAAACACTACCTACAAAAAAAATCGTAACATCGAAAGTACGAAAACGAAAAGGTCATACTACCACATCACTAAAACCATAGACAATTTCTAGCGGCCATTGTTGTTTGACAAATTTTGAAACGCGACATGGCATTATGGAATTAGTAAGTACTATCATTCCAGTATAGAATTAGTATAAAGAAATTGTCTTTGAATACATGGAACTAGTATGAACTATCCTATACTATTAAATGAGCATACTCTATTTTAACCCGAGCAGAGATTTGTGTTTTTTTTAATCTCACCAAAGAGACTTCTTGCCTTATAAGTTCTTTGTTAAGGGGTTTGGTTCTTTCCTTCAGGTGGACCATTGTGCGTGGGTACTTCTTGCTTTTTTTATGCCTCCTGTGTAAATAAATAAAATGTGATACATTTACATAATATTTCATCAAATTATATATTTTTCACTACATATTAATCTTAATTTGCGTATTCAAATTATTATTTTGTGTTTATTTTTATTAAGGCTGTTCAGCGGTTTTGCCTGTGCCTTTATTTACAACTGCGCGCGCATCGATAGCAGAAAAAAAAACCAGCGCGCCATTTTCCGTAAATATTTGTTATCGTTTTTGTTTTGTTGTTTCATAAAAGACGAAAATCTAAAGTATTGTCACCAACCGACGTACAACAGTTTTTAAAAGAAGCTCCGATTGACAGTACCTGGCAACCAAGGTCAGTTGAACTTTATAAATCTAAATTATCATCTCTTTAGTTACGTTATTCCAGCATAAGTTCTTACAACAAGTCTGTTTTTTTCTTCGCAAGTTTGTTGAAAAACGTCGTATGAAACGCGTGTGCATTGATCATTACCCATTCGGCTAAATTATCGCGCTCGCCTATGGCTCGCGCGCCAATGCCGCCTTTTGGGTAATGACCAATACAGCACACTCGTATCATAATGTACTATTTGAACACTTGTTAGAACACTTTGAACACCTTAGAGTTATGGGAAAAACAAAAAGAACACGTTGTAATTATTTTGTTTTATCTTTAAACCGAAGTTTATGGACTAGCGCCATCTGATATTCACAGTTAGAATTACACCTTTAGATAGGACACCGGTATGCTAAAGTTACATGCTCTGTGGGTAAACTATAGCTAAGTAGATGTGTAATGATTGATAAATGAAATACAATTTTCTAAATCATCTTTTTATTACTATGTACCAAAGTAATTAACTAGAAAAATCCTATGTCAAACTTAACACAACCCTGGAGTCCTATCTCAGCTGTGACACAACCACTCACAAAATCACTTTCTGGTCACAAATATGGATTAGTCGGACGAACTTGCGCTCAACTCAACGGCAAACGCACAACGAAAAACAAAATATCGTAAAACACGGAAAGCGTCAGAGATTAGCAGACATTTGTATTGGGGATACCAGTTTATTGTTCATAAAACCACCAAGGCGAATTAAAGTGAGCATTGCTTCAGAGCAGCCATCTCTTATCTACAGTTGGTGAAAATTTCTACGATCAAAATTTAAAAACATATTGAAACTTATTTAGTACAGGAACTACTTCGTGATTTTATATCATTGTACCGATTGCTGTCTTCAGTTTTTTGTACTAAGATTGAGTGCCCTGCATAGCCTTCTCTGTAAGAGGGAATCCACCACGCAGGCCCAGTGCGGCTTGGTCTGGTACACGATGTATATGCAATTGTTTTGTTTGTTGTTTAACTGTTATTATTTGCTTAGGATTGCAACGTGAGAAGGGTGCAGATGATAATGTACATCCTTGGTTTAAGTTTTAGATATATAATTTTGTGAAACATAAAAAACAAAATAACGTTGGCATCACATTGAAAGGAAGCACATTGTAAAAGAAACGACAGATGGACGAATGAGACTTACGTAACTATTATGTACCTTGGGTAAATTAACGGAACAATAGCGGCGGGTAAAAGTGGCCAAAAGAGGGTTAGTTGCTGGTACGTTAAAAAAAAAGAAGTAAACCATATTATGTATCCTAGGAACTTAATTTAAAAAAATAACAATACATTTTTCATAGTCGGAATCGATCAACTGAAATTCCAATTATCCGTTTTTACTTATTTCATTTAATTGGCCTTGTCCGTTAGTATTAAGTATGTTAAATAATTAAATTATTACTCAGCAGCCAGATAATATATTTTTTCTTAAAAATTAATAATGAAATAAAAAAAAAAATGGTGTGTTCAAAAAAATAGAACTACATTCATGTAGGTACCAATCTACATTCATAGTTACCTTAGGTACTTTACGTTTTTAAGTAGGTAACTGTACAGGAAGCAATAAAATTAATATCAATAGTAACATCTGCCCCATCTGCCGCATGTCTGACGATCAATGAGCCAAACTTACGACCCAGTGGGTTCCACTTTATAGCAAACGACATCGCGGCAGGACAGACGACGATGACGGGATGAGCTGGACTCCTTTAACAAAGAATGGTCCTTAGTAGCTCTAGACTAGAAAGAGAGGTGGAAAGAGAGTAGAGAGGCCTCTGACCAGCAACGGGACAACATAAACCCTAAAACGATATCCATATATTGCCAGGTCGTGCCTTGACGTAGAATCTTCCCGTATATCTATGGGACCCCTTTTTTTTTTGAGTGTGGGAAATTATCAAACAACCTTTCCCGCTCTGGGCGGAGCGGGAGTGGAGTGGAGTGGGAGTGGGAGGGCTATGGGACCCCTGCGGATATAACAATAAGATACCTTCGTCTAACTTGACCTTCTCGTGACGTCACACATTATTTGGTAACTTTTGGTACGGAAACATTTTTAACTTGCATTCCACACAAAGGGAGTATAGAGACATGAGGAACAGGGTGTAAAGATCACTCATCTTCCATAGAAAAGAGAGGATCTTCCGACCTGACAAGTTTTGTGTCTGGTGAAATACTGCCCGACGATTGATGTCGGGACGTTGTATATATGTTAGTCGCGCGCTAAACTCTGATTTATGCAGGATTTGCGTGACGTCAGTGTAATGCATAGTTCACATGTGGCTATGTAGATGTCGCTACAGGAGGTTTTATTAAACAATTGCCATCACGCTTGGTGCACAACCTAAATTAAGTGTCCGCACTAATAAACTGTACTTTTAATTTCTATAATCTGTTGCCACAGACAAACCGTATCTGTGGGTGTTTTAAGTACAAGACTACTGTAAATTCTGTATAAATAAATAAATAATAACGCATTGGTTATAAAAGCATGTTCTTTTAGGCCCTGTTCACGGTTCGATCTGTGACGAGACTTGCGTCGAGCGACACGCGTGCTCGTCACCTTTATCCATCCGTCGCACCGCAAGTCGAGTCGCGGTAACTCGTGGCATGACCTAAGGCACCGCACCGCCGACGAGGAAGCGACCAGCTATCAACGATTTACAAGCTGAAGAAACGTACAAAAGATTGTAGGTCCCGTGTAAGTAAAGGAGATAAATATATTAATAGGTCTTCGCTGACTGTTCACAACGCCAGCGAGTAATCGTTTGTGGCACAGACAAGAGCTATTAAAGAGAGTACTTGCTCAGCGACGCTCGCTTCGCGGGTAGAACATTCGCTGAGAGACTCACGCTTGGTACATACTCTTACCAGCGAGTCTCTTGCCGTCGCGCACTCGCTGCTCGTTGCTCACCATCTCGTGTTTAGTTCCTTGCTCTATTCCCTCCTGTAAGGTGCTCATTGTGATGAGCATTCTAGCGAATGTTATATTGCGTATTGTTATAGCGTTTTAGCGAGCATTCTAGCGAAAGGACGGTAAATTTGCTTCGAGCTTTTTGCCGAGCCGGACACATCTTCGTGAAGAATCTTTTTTTGACGAACATTGACGAGAGCGTTCGCTAGAATGATCGTGAAAATGTTCGTAGCGATGTTTGGCTCTATGCTTGGCTCTGTTCGTTGTTCAGTTTGACAAATTTAAAAGCGGCGAATGTTCGATGTTCTGTTACAAGTGAATGCTCAAGTCTATCAGCACCTTTAATCGCCGGCGGTAGGACAAGCCTAAACAACTACTTTCATTTGTTCACTCTTCTATCGCTGTTGTATCGGTTGAGCGTGTAGCTCGTGGCGACGGGGATAGAATGCTGGGCAATCGATTTGTACGCTACGGATAGAGGGGTTTGATTTCCGCAGGGAAAAACTATTTTTAGGGCCTACAGAGCTCTGCGTATTCTGCATATGAGATGCGTGTCCACAAACACACCCACGTTTAAAGAAAAACTAGTTTGGGCAAAAGTTTTATAAAAAAAAAAAACTCTAATTAACAATATTTCTCTTTTGCGACTTATTTCAAAGAACAAATTAAACTAACCTTTTTTCTATTTAGTTTATATTGACAATGTCGTACGTGGTTTATTATTATTTATTCACACTAAAAGGTAAGTTACGAGTACATAAAACTATAAAGTGAAGAAATTGGGTTCGCAACCTGTTGTGTTACAATTTTAAACCCTGGCACGTAGGCTCTGCTTGGAACCTTGCCAATGCTATAAAGTAGAATATTCAATTCTGTAAAGTGGGACATTTCGGCTACTTTACGTCTGCTCTTCGTTGTCGCTATAATTAAGGTTTATATTGCAGCAAAACAACTGCAAATTGCTAACATTTAAAAAAAGTAGTTCAGCAATACACGCTCTACGATTTTTCGTAGCACACAGCTACGAGCGTAGCAAGTGCGCTACGCAAGCTACGAATATTAA
Organism: Agrochola macilenta; assembly: GCA_916701695.1. Classification (NCBI taxonomy): domain Eukaryota; kingdom Metazoa; phylum Arthropoda; class Insecta; order Lepidoptera; family Noctuidae; genus Agrochola; species Agrochola macilenta. Next base: position 18,288,689 of record OU753562.1, read on the forward strand.
ACTCGCTTGAATTTGCGTAGACGATACTTGACTCAAATAAAAATATAATTTAAGACCTTTTGTTATTAGTACGCGTTTACTTGTGTAGATTAAGAAAAAATATACACTTAAAATGTAACTTAATGAAATTATTAAATGGTGAATATCTTAAAAATCTTTTTGAAATAGCCCAATATTATCTGCGGTTTGCATTGCTTTCCGAGGCACGGAGGAGTCTCAGTATGTAAAGATGGACACTTATCCACGGACCAACCCCGGCAGTCAGATAGGCAGTCGCTCCATGTAAAATACTGGAATTCAGCTGGATCCGGTTAGACTGGAAGCCGACCCCAATATAGTTGGGAAAAGGCTAGGCAGATTGGTCTTTGTTTGCCACAAGAATGAACGGTTTTTGTTGGAATCTCCATGCATGTAAAACCGCAGGACGCAATTAGTCATTGATATTAATTTCATGAGTTATTAGAAATTATTAATTCCAATAAGTCGTTAACGCTTCTGCGATAGATTAGGCAGAGTATGAAGATAGACATTTCTATCCCACTGGATTAGCGTTAATTGCTTTCAGCGAGGTCACGGCCTTTTGCATAGAAACTGAATTGTATGTACGTACTAAGAATCGATGTTGCTAATCCCAAAGGATATTAAAATGAATTGAAGATTAGATTTATTATGGTCAATTTTACATGATAATGTTAACACAATACCGTTAATTTAGTATTTCGTTGAGCTCCTATAGGACCAAAGATAATATAACCCTGTTATTGTACTCCTGCAGGGCAAAGGCCTCTTCTCACACAGAGAAGGCACGAGCATTGATCACCACGCTTGCTCAAGACGGGTTGGTGATTTCAGACTTGTCATAAACAACAAACTAATATTATAAATTCGAAAGAGAGTTTGTTTGTTTGTTACGCTTTCACGCTAAAACGGCTGAACGGTTTTGGATGAATTTTGGCACATGGGTAGACCATGACCTATGTTATGATATAGAATACTTTGTATCCCGATATTCTTACGGGATCTAGACTTACGAGATCGAGAACCGCGGGGCGCAGCTAGTCAACTATAAGTCCAGGTTTCCTCACGATGTTTTCCTTCACCGATGTCAGTAATGTCCAAGATAAACTCAGAAAGTACATATGAATTGAAAAAGTCACATTGGTACTAGCCCGGATTTGAACCCACAACCTCGATGATGATGTTAAAATTATGCCGGTATTTTGAGAGAATCTAATACAATAATTTTGTATCGTCAAATTACCCAAAGGAAACATTACCTGCCGACAAATAGAAAAGACAGATAATAAAACAAACCATTCAGAATGCTATAAACGAGAGATGCTCAGAAAAGATCCTACTAATACAGTACGATTGAGTTACACGAACTTCTTAATGTCATTACTTGTAATGAGTTACTTCTTGCTAAACTTGACTCCTTGGATGTCCGAATAGGTTCTCGTATCATGATTACAGTGCGTTCATTATAACTTGTACCGTGACGCGATTGGTAGCCCTGAATTTATAGTCATGTGATTGGTAGTACTGTTACTGTTCTGTCAGTCGCCATTTTGAACTCTATTAAAAAAAAAGGGTTTTATTTCCAAAACTTATGTACAATCAACAATATAATGATAGGAACTACCTTTTAAGCAAAGAAATGCTTGTATTAGGTACTTCCGTTCTTATGGTTTATATTAACAATACATAAGTGAGAAATTTACCAGTAAACAATTTAAAAAAAAAAAAAAAAAAAAAAATACAAAATTAAATAAAATCAAATTAAAATCACTTTTTTCCTTTTTTACAAGAATTAAAAATTACATTAAAATTAAAATCTAAATCAAAATCAAAAACAAAATTTATAAATATTAGTATTGAAACTAAGATAGTTTTTCTTTCAGTGCTACCAATCGCGCCACGGGACAAGTTGTAACGAACGCACTGTAAATAAAGTTAGGTACAGGTAATAAATGTACATACATAAGTATAATTATATGTGTCGTTTCGGCTTATGAATATTTTAGTCTTTTGGTACATGGCCGATACACCATTGAAATGTAAACCCATTTTTCGCCAGTTATGTTAAGTCTCATGTTATAGGGGCGAGCCTATATCCATAAACTGTACAAAAAATCCAAACTCCAGGCAGCTCCTTAAAAATTCTTGAAAAAAATTGTATAAAAAAAAGGAAGTGTATAGAGTGGCGCTGCCTCGAGTCGGCTAAAGTGCCGCAAGAATTACATTGTCATTGTCTCCTGTCACTTGTTTATTGTTGAGGTTAGTCCGTTGCCCTTTGTGATTGATCGAATTTGTTTTTGATAGTTATATCAAAAGATGAGTTTATTTTAGAGGAGAGGCTAATGTTAATTTCTTTCATATAGTAGCAAATGAAAATGGCTGAAAGGTAGGTTAGAACTGTGACCACACAACGCCTGGGTCCGTTTAGGCACTACTAGAGAATGAAATGTTTTGGGAATGTAGTGTTTTACAGCGAACTAACCTCAACAATCAAACAAAATGACTAGTGACAGTGACTCAGTGACAGTGACTCAGTGCCAGTGACTCAGTGACAGTGACAATGACAATGCAATGCTTACGGCACTTTAGTCGGGCCAAGGCGGTGCAACTATTATGCCGCTAGCGGCATTCTACATACTGCTTAAAAAACCAAATGAAAAATATACATATAAAGATCCATCTTGTAACAAATGAAAAACGATGTAAGAGTGGAGAAATATTCTATTTAAAACCATTTGTACTTTATTATAAGTTACGTAAAGTGTTAGATTCGTAAAAGCTTTAAAAAAATACAGAACATTTTTCGTGAGAAAACACCGAAATTCCTTTTACCTACTTTCCTTTATAGAGATAGACAAATCTCAAGAGCGATCACGTCAGTCTTTATTAGATTTTCACAATTCTAACGCTCACTTTCAACTCCATCCATGGTAACGGAGAAGCTTTTAAACCCGCAATGAATCTTAAGCAATGTGAACAGGCAAGAAAATTGTGATCACTTTAATACGAGTAGTATCTTCAACGTCTTCCATTACAAATAATCTAGGATTCTGAAAGAACAATCATATCAGATGAGACGAAATAAAATAAAATCGGTATCCATCTACACGTTCTTTCGGAAAATCTATTCCAACAACTTTTAATCCACGGCGGGTTTTGTTCCACGATGACTAAAAATGTAGTTGCTAAAGCAGCTTTGTATTGAACTGTATATCAAAACGCGTTAAATAAATCGAAGTGTAGAAGTACGTGGTAGAGATATATTCAATTCATCCTGTATCTGTGTTCCGTCCAACCAGATGAATGTGGGAGCAAGATGGAAACACGGATCCTTCAAAAGTTTAACTTTATTTGCAATAGAATTTCAACCTTATGTTCCAGTTTCAAAGTAGGTTTTGCAACAGCGGTTTTCACGTTTACGTCACTAAGCTTTCAGGTTATCAGTGTGTCCTTCTCACCCTGTTTCTACCACGGGGCATGTAATCAGTCGCGAAAATACCGTCCGCCGCGTCGCCCGCTCCGAAACCATTCGGGCCGCCAAGAAAAATATACACACATTCATAAATACTAGCTATATTCGAATATTTTTAATATAATATATACAGAAAAAATCGATCTGTAATCGCAGATATATTTATAGATATAAAATATAATTATTTTTGCATTATCCTTGAAAATCGCGAGTGTTTAAACGCAGTGTAGTGACTTGCACTAGTTGAAACACTTTTCTTTTTCGATTTGTTTAGTGTCCGCAAAAAAATAAACATGAAAACTTCATCGTTCTCCCTGCGGGTGATGCGAAGGGTACGTACAATGTAGATGTATATATAACTGTATATCTGTTTATATAAAAGGTGTTGGTTGTCGGAGTGTAACAGGTTGTGTCAGGGAGGCTCTACAGGTTGTGATGTCTTGACGTATTAATGCCATTTCCCGGCCACACCCTGTGTTTTTTATTTTCCTGTTGTTTGGTATTAAGATTTGGGTAGTTTTATTTATTTCTGAATGCATATGTGGAATACCAGACGAAAGTATTCTGTAAACTACTATTACCTACATGATTTAACAGCTGTGTGATTTTCAAAGCCACGAAAAACTTTTTCAAAATATATTTTATTCTGAACAGGACAGCGGGTTGCTCCCAGTCTAACTAGATTTATTGGTATTGGAAACTTTTCTCCGAAGCAGGAGAGTCAAGGCTTCGACATTACGAATGCATAAGATGAAACTCGCTCTTAGTTTATCGTCAAGAGCTGAGCTAACAAGATCGTTGCATTTAAGCGTCTTTTCACGTTACGCTGCTCGGAGTAAGCTAACAGACTTGAGTAATACTGTAAATATTTTCTCATTACTCTACTACGAGTATGATACGGAAAAACATACGTTGAAATATATAGAGCCTGGAAACTGAAAGGTTGTGTGATCAACCTAACAATGTAAAATAAAACTTTATATAACATAATGCTCATTGAAATTTGTTGTATATGATAAAAATAATTTTAATTAAGAATTTGCTTAAAATACAATTCAATACCTACACCTAATATCAGAAAAAAATAAAAAACTGTACCTAATAAGTTAAGTCTTACATCAACAAGGTTTCTGCAAGACTACATATTTTCGTCGAAAATGTTATGAGAAAATTGGTACAGTATGTGAGAAGTTTCGTCGATTTTGAAAAAAGCGTTTCGCGAAACAGGGTTGAATGGTACTTGTGAGGCCGCATACATCCAATTATGGTATCGGTCGATAGTTGTTTGATTATATTTTTGTATTGGAATTGAGTCGAGGACGCACCCTCATACATTCCTGACCTTAGCGATATATGAATTTATATGGGAAGCGTAACTAGTGATGGTATGGAGTTCAAAAATCGTTTTCTTTTTCGTTTTTTAATATCATACCTTTGATTATTTTTCAACTTGTGTGAAAGTGATCGTTCTCGTGATGACGTTTTCCTTCTTAAAAATGTATTGGAAGTTTTTGATGTCGTATTTTTTATGTAAAAATCTTTTATTTTATTCAAATTTAACGTTTAATGATCTAACCAATTTGGTAGTATTTTTCGGAAAAACCTAAGTTTTGAGCACACCATTGACTTTGTTCCAGCAATTCCAGCTGAGTCCGCAAACTGTCGGGCCATCCAATAAAATGCACGTGAATAAATCCGAAAATTCTGGTAATGAATTTAAATAACGAAAGATAATATTGGAAATCGCACACGATGCGTCAATATAGTTATCGATAAAATGACAGTATAGCATCGAAAGGGTTGACTGCGACTGGACGAAAAATTACCTACTCGCTAGAGCGTCTTTCATACATATATTTATATAAATACATACATATTTATTTATTAACGAATAAATCCTGTTTCATAAATGGGAAGTACAAAATGATTTTTTTCTTTTTTTACGTCAGTGGGTACTAATCGTCATCCGCCTAGCCTTTTCCCAGCTAAGTTGGTGTCAGCTTTCAGTCTTACCGGATGCAGCTGAATACCAGTATTTTCCATGGAGCAACTGCCTTTTCGACTTTTACAACCTGTCAGTATTCTTTTTAGATTTTAGTGCCTTTCAGCTATATGACGTTAGCAGTGTTTGCAATGATGTATTGCGGTTTTCATCATCATCATTTCAGCCGAAAGACGTCCTCTGCTGGACATAGGCATCCACCAAGCACCGCCACTTCAACCGTTACTTACGATACTTCTCGCTTCCATCGGATTCCTGCAGTCATCGGTCCACCTTGTGCGAGGCCTTCCAACGCTACGTCTCCCGGTACGCGGTCGCGACTCCAAAACCTTTCAGCCCCATCAGCCGTGACATCAGAATTGCGGTTATAGTTTTGCAAAAATAAAGCTCCTTCTTTTGTTCATTTTCATCTATATTCTATATCTCTCCGAGCTAAAAGTTCGATGCTCGATTTATGATGAACATGTTATGTCGGCGACATGTCGGAAAATACGTGGTATCCTACGTCTGATATTATTCAAATTTATAATAATAACCTCGTGATACTAGTGTTCCTACATAATATGTCAAGTATATTTTGCTCTGACCTTATTTTGCTTTGTTCTGACTTCTAACCTTTACGAGACATTTTATAGATCTGTCAAATAAGGTTGTTGCTGTAAATAAATAACATATACCTACATCGTAGAATGTCCGTATTGAAATTGGCTTATAAGAAACTACTAGCTTTTACCAGCGGCTTCACTCGCGTGGAGGTCGTTAATTATCCCCCAGGAACGTAATATCGCGACAAAAATTATGTCTTAACACAGGCCATGGTCTACCTGTGCGCCAAATATCATCGAAATACGTGCAGCCGTTGAGGGGTGATAAGGTAGACTGACATACTGTTAGAGTTATTGTCGCATTTATATAATTTGCATGGATATGGATGGATTTATGAACACAAAATTAATTGTGTACTCTTCTATTCATTGCATTTAATAACTCAAAAATGATTCGATAAAATAGGTGTGGAACCCACTTCTCATCTATCACTCGCTGTCAAATTAATGTAACTTAGAAATTATGCCAAACAAGGTGTTAACATTGCCTGAAGTGCTGCCTCCCTCTGGGGGAAATCGAGCGTGCTATTATTGCCCAGTCACCCGCAACTTTCATTTTGCGGCAAGTAGTTCACTGCCAGGGAAATTATTGCACGGAATATTTCATTCATCAATCAGAACTGCGCTTAGAAATTTTGCAGCAGTAGTTTTACCAAGGGATTTCGTTTAACCCAGTGTCTGAGCAATAGAGATCAGATAGCCATTCGCTCCATGTAAAATACTGTTGTTCAGCTGGTTAGATTGGAAGCCTACGATGATGCGGATGATGATGTATTTGACCTAAGGCAAATTTTCAGGCGACAATGTAATAAATAAAAATTCTGAAAAGAATTACCGCGTTTCGATGTTACCGGGGACTCCAGTAATAAAGGCATTTTTTATAATAATATGTTTTATTCATAAGGATTGTGATTGTGTGAAAATAAAATGTATTTACCAAATGAAGGTGTAAACAGGTCAGCGGACAAAAATTACATGTTTAACTATACCAGTTGGACCGTTCATTTTTGTGAGCAAAATTTTTCTGAGAATTACGGACATATATATCAATATTTTTGGTAGATAGATTAGTGATCGTGATATATTTACGTCAATGGATAGTTTCACATTGTCAGAGACTTTATTTCGTAAGCAGTAAGGAGGGTTTATGTTGTCCAGGAGTTAATTACTAATGACGTCGGTTGGCCGTATTTAGGTACTTACTTACTACTTAAACCTATTATTCTTAGCAAAAAGAGAACGCTGAAACCTTTTTGACATAATACCATACCTGTACGAGTACGTACTATCGCGGACACGCATATCTGAACAGCTTTACTATGTCAGTCGAGCGACCTACCTACAAAAAAAGGGGCGCTAAACAGATATGGTCATCATGTGCACGATATTTTGTTAACAAAGTGGTTAGATATGTGTGACCGCGATGGTACCTACTAGCAATTTTTTCTGTAATATTGAAATATCGGATATCGGAAAAGTTCTGTCTATTTTGTACCTATATTACTGCTCAAATTAAAAACAAATGAATATCCTTTTTTATTACGTATTGTTTACCGGCCTATCATCCGTCACATTGATGCTGCTAAAGCCGGTATCAGAAGCTTCACTTTTTATTTATTTTTGTATTTCATTCGGCATCTTTCACTCGAACTGAAACGTCTGAACATGAAAACTGATTCAATAGTAAAAGATGAGTTCATTAGTGAACCGATCCAACGATGCTGGATTTCAACTGGACATCTTTCACTAGCTTACCGAATGATCTAAAAATGAAATGAAATGAGGAGATGAACGTTATGTAATTTTGTCGGTATCGTGTGAACACGGAATGAAACAAAAATTAATCAGCATAAGTGTGAAGCTGTTTGAAGCCATAAGTTTGATTTCCACTTTAAGCAAAATGTATTCTTACTGTGAAGGTGTGAGATGTTATAAGTTTGATTCCCACTTTAAGCCAAATGTAGTCGTTTCATAAGAGTACACCTACTAGCTTTTATTATTATAGCTAGAACTAACCAATATTGAACCGAAATCGACCCTATTGCTAGTGAAAACTGAGACCAAATGAAGGTTTGGACTTCTAATTAGTTCGCAGTTCTGGGAAACGGAGCTAATCCACCAAGGAAATTGTATAAAAGAAATATTTTATACTACTCAATTATTTTATTAAAAGCACTCTTCTGCCTTAGTCTTAATATACTATAACGAACTTATTATAAAACGCAACGTTCTTCTGTCTGTCTGTTAGTGCACTTATAGCTCAAGATCCACATAATATTTCATCAATCAGTTCGGTACGAAAAGGTAACAGACAGAGTTTCTTTTGCATTTATAATATTAAAATATATCATAATATACATAATATAAAACAAAGTCGCTTTTCGTGTTTGTCTGTATGTCCGCGTTGTTCTTCTAAACCACGCAACAGATTTTGATGAGGTTTTCACCACCGTTTAGAGAATTTATTCCGGAAGGTTTATTTGTATAGTACGTTAATATTAATGTTACGTTTACCAAATAAATTCTTCTCGATGTTGTGTCAAGTCGTAAAAATCGTGCAAAGCAGGAGCGAGTCGCTAGGATCCAGGAAACCGGGAAACGTCGTAGAAGATCAATAATAACCTTATTGGCGATGTTCTTCAGATACCTAGTACTCGCAACCGGCGTGCTTGTACGACCAGCGCGCGTAGCAACCATAGTAACGGGTTTTCTACGGGTTATGTCGGCGGAAGAATAGACAAAAGATTAAAGAGATTCAAGATTTAATGTTATTGAGTGGGTTAGTTTTGTTAAGTTTTTTCTTTTGATTTCTTTCGCGATTTTCTAGTTAACCTAGCTTTGTCAATGACGTGAAATTCTATTATTGGCTTAAGTGATAATTGTAATCATCTCGCTATCACTGAGCAGTGTATGCAGACTGTAAGATGCTGTAACTTTGACGCAACTGCTTTGACCTGTTCATTGATAGTGGGGTGAACATTCATAACCCATGTAATATTAACATAAGCTGTTGAGTTTCCAAATAAATAAATAAATAAAATTACAGATTGTGAACTGTAATTTTGTCTATTCTTCCGTCGATAAAACTCGTTTCTATTGTTGTCATGAAACGACGCAAAAGAAGTATGTAAGGGTAGGTGCAGGCGGCGTTCTGTAGGTTCTGCCTAACCTTTGTATGTGTATATATAAAGCGTGGATTAGTATTGACATATATCGTTCAATATTCATCACAGTCAACCACATAGCAATTACAGTACCTATACTCGGTTTCCATTACCTACCTACATACATCGTTATTTACCTTTAAATTGTTTACGTACATAATATCGTATGTTTGATTAATAGCATTATTTGTTACAATAAATGTCAATTCGCACAAGTTAAGTTAAATTGCCAATATCGGTTCGCTTTCAATATTGAAACAAGAGAACGAAATATCATTGTCGGTTGATTTGAAAGATATTTTATTGAATATAGATAATATGATAAAAACGAACTTCAAAAGTTAGACTCTTAAGTAAAATGTCTTCGCTTTTGATAGTCATATTTTCAAATGATTATATTTATTTTTTAAATACGTTGGTTTATGAGCTCAATCGCCTCTGTGGTCTAGTGGTTAGACCACCCGTCTCAGACCCCAGAGGTCCCTGGTTCGATTCCCAGTGGGGTTAAAATTTTCTGCTCGGTTTGGTTGGTGGTAGGGCTTGTTCTAAGTCCGTCTGGCTAGCTAACACCATCTTATCTAATTCTGTCACCAGAACAATAATGTTAGCAGTATTGTTGTGTTTCGGCAGTTAGATATAACATTGCCAGTTCCTCTGTGGTTGAGGATTCCGGGTGAAGCTCGCTTCCACCTTCGGTCTGATTATCACTTATCATCAGGTGAGATGCAGGCCTAGACCTTCCCTGATGAGGATTTAAAAAAAAAAGAGCGTTACAGGTCACGTATGGGTAAGAAAATGCTAGAGTAGACACCCAGAACTGGTTTTAGGAGCACAGGAAGATGAAGAGTCAGGTGATATGACGACCTAGTCTAGGCAGCCGGAAATAATTGGATAGACTTCCACTGAGCATTGGGAAGATCTATCAATACTTATTCGACTTAAATCTGTATAGCAATACATAATAGTATTGAACAAAGTTGATTTTCATGTTAGTTTGTCTGGCCGCATTGTCCTTCTAAACTACGCAATGGATTTTGACGCGGTTTCACCATAATTTAGATCATTTATTTCGGAAACTGTGAATATAATACATTCATATTAAACTTACAAATAAGTAAGAAATCTCGATGTTCTGTCAAGTCACAGAAACCGTGCGAAGTAGGGGCAGGACAATAGTCATCCTTATCCTTACATATTCCGACTGGGAGCTTTACTGGCGTACGCCGCGAAAACCGTAACAGATACATAAAAATTATGTTTTACATAATGGTTCATCTTAAAAAACACAACAAAAAAGTCCGCGATGGCATAATGTCTATCTTCTAAGGATGACTCGCAGTAACCATTATTATCTTTCAGAATTTAATAAAATTTAATTATTATTAATTTCAAAGCAATTTGACCGGTATTATATTAATCCTTATCCGATAAAATATGTTATTTAAATTGGGCATTTAATTTCATTTAAAATATGCATTGACATCGTATCCTTTAAATGAATAGTTTAAAATATATTACGGATTCAAAATTACGCGTAACAAAATAATTATGGTTGACAACTACGTGGGCGATACAGTAGGAGTCAATGACCTTTTCTTTGGCTATTAGGTATGTAATCCCAGTAGTACGTTCCCGTGGGATATTTTGCGACATCGCGTGGATGTCGGCGAAGTCGCGGGCAAAAGTTTGTATTATAATAAAACAAAGTCGCTTTTCGCGTTTGTCTGTAAGTCCGCGTTTAGAGAATTTATCCCGGAAGGTTTATGTGTATAATGCGTTACTATTAAAGTTACGTTTACCTAAGAAATCTCGATGTTTTGCCAAGTCGTAAAAACTGTGCGAAGTGAGGTCGGGTCGCTAGTACGATATAAAACAAACCATCAACGGCAGAATTTACCGAAAGAATTTCCACAGCAATCTGTCATCTATAGGGTAAAAGTGGGATAGTTGCCCTAGGAGGATAGACGCCCCAAAATTCAAATTGTGACTTGTAAATGTATTATTATCGCAGTTAATACTTAAAAACGAAGAACACCCCGCACCCCGCTAGTGTGCGAGCGACAACCGCTCTGATCCGAAGTGTCGTGTGTTCATGCAGAAAGTTCGACGGGCTCGCTAACAAAGATCGCGGATTACGGATTCAATCGTTTTACCAACGCGTGTAACTTTTGATTTCCAAAGGTAAGTGATATTATTTTATTGTTATTTGCAAGTATATAGTTTGAATATTACTTTCAGTAAAAAAAAAAACATTTTTTTTACGAGCTTTTGTTTAAAAAAATAGTGTATCTATCCCTATTGAAAAGGATAGACGCCTCATTTTTTGTGAGTATAGATGCCCTTAGGGGCATCTATCCTCTATGTCTTAAGTTGATGTTTGCATAATCATGTTCCCATTTCTTCTTTTCAAAAATACCTCGCATATACCTATTACCAAGAGGCATTAATAGCTACAATGGATGAAATTTCGAAAAGCATTCTTGGTATCAACGAAACATCGTAGATATGGGATACCATCGAGAATATTAAAGAGAAGATTCGCAAACAAAAATATTGAAAACCAGACATTACGTAATAAAGTTCTATAACCAAAATTAAAATAAAAAAAAGGATATAATGAAAAAAATATATACTGTAAGAAGAAAACAGCAGTAGCCAGGTCAATGTGGACTTTAGAACGGACTATCATAATTAAATGTTGACCGTTGAGGAGTTCCCCCGTCTGGAGCCATCCTGGGAGTAGAATCAGGTCATGCATCAATAATGTACCAATGTTTAATGTACCATTAAATCGAAAAAACTGTTTAAATATCATTTAATTTCTATTAAAAAAAAAAAAAACTAAATGTGGGGCAACTCTCCCACTTTTACCCTAAGCGTTCTCAGGAAAAAACCGGGCGTATATTTTTACGTTCCATTCCACGTAACAAATCTTCATTAACTGAGAGCGTCCCGAATGTTTTCTCAAGACGTTTGTGGAGGAAACAGTCCCTCACGCCGACTTAATGAAGAAACCCGCGTGTTCATTTGGCCGTCTGTCCGTTTTGTCAATCTTAACTACGAAATTACGGGTCTTAGATTCACTAAGCTTTGTTGCTGATGAAATTTTGAAGGAATTTTCCTTGTGGAAGGAATGCAGGGTAGGCTTATTTCAAATAACTTAACGACAAGAAAATAAAAGAGTTACTACTCGATATTATTATAAAAAGATTATATTTTTGTTATTACATATGTAGGTGTGCCTATTAGTCCCTGACGTGTATTTACTCTTTTTTCACTAGCTCGCCAGTATCAAGAAATATTTGTCAAAGACAAAATAGAAATATAAAAAAACAAATTATATTATTATTTCAAATTATATTATTAGCATTAGTGTGTGTTGGTCACATGTCTTCGATTTTTTTGTTTTAAGATATGCCTCACGATGTTTTCATTTACCGTTTTGAGAGCAGGTAATTAAATTATTTTACACAAAGTAAAGCGCCTTCCTGGGTTCGAACCCACGACCTACAAGCCGTTACCACTGGGCCACCACTGCTCTCAATATGAATAAAGTTAGTATTAATACAGAGCCAACTAGTATGGTCTCAAGACTCTGTATTAAAACACAAAAACAAAAACTCTTGACACTTCAGAGTAACTTTTGCGGGCATAACGCTTTTTCGTTACGTGACAATTTCTGCCAGTTTACTCGGACCGCAAGCCACTTCGTTCCAATAATCTTAACATTTTTGATATTCTGTTTCATTATACACTAGAAAGTTTCCCTTCGTCAAAATACCAAAATACCAAATTGCAAAATTAGGCCTGTTTAGCAGGTTTTATGACAATACAAATTTGTCACAGGCTGCCGTTGCGTGCCTTCATTATTTCGTGCGACGGCCTTTGTACTGACAAATGAGGGGCTCGGCGCATTTGAAAATATTTTGTTCGTCTTTAGTTTGGCGAATGGCAAAAATTGCGTGGAGTCCTATTTATGTAAATACTTATTTGGAGTTATTACTTTGACGCATACCTAACTACTGTGTCCACAGCCTTGCTCACGTCATCTTATTGTGCGAATTCTGTTGTGCAAGAATTGAACTTAGTTAAAGTCCTTTTTACACGATGCAAGTTTCATGCTGGCTTATAATAAAATTGAAGCAACAAAGGACTTGAATCGTCTAAACTCTGTTTAGACGGTGCAATTTTTGTTGTTGTTACAACCTATTGTATGCCACAGACAAGTGTAAATAATTCTTTAGGCTATTGCTATGTTTTTCTCTCTAATAAAAAGAAAAAAAAATATGTACTTAAGTATAGTATTTTTTTGGTAAAACCGTGGGAAGCAGGAACGGGTCGCTAGTTGAATATAAGGGAGTAACATTCAAGCTATTTCCTACATGATAGATCGCTGTTACAAAACTATCAATATCACTCCTCAAAGTTTGTCATTTAGAAAAACAAATGATGAGCGTGTTTGGGGATTATTTGAAACTCCGTTTTTTTGCCAACTGCTGGTAGGTATTAAAAGTTAATGCTCAAATGCGGTGATATTTTCTAGGTTTAGTATTTTTCTAGGTTTCGAAAAGTAACCTTATTATGTGTACTAATAATATAGTCGTACTTGTATAAGTACAAGACATAAAAAAATACATTATTTTGTGAATTCTGGAAAATAAAAATATCATATCGTTTGATTTTCCTTTTAACAAAACGTTGCAATTTTTCAACCTTATTAGCAACTCTGTTGCTCAGCGCAATAAAACAGAGTCGTATATTTTCTTAAAATTATCGGGTTTATTCCTGTCACAAAAATAAATGAAATTATTTTTTCCTTCAAAATCGTTCTTTATCTATCCTTGACCACTTTTTTACCCAACTATGGCAAAGTCAAAAGGAAGGGTTATGATTTTAGCAGTCTATGCATGTAAGTATGTTTGTATTTATGTGTGTTCCGCCGTAGCGCCTAAACTACTGAACCGATTTTGATCAATGAGGTATCAATAGATTCGTAATAATGATCCGAGTGACATATGAAATACATAAATTCTTTCTAAATTTAATATGGTGGACTTTAAATGTAAATTACTGACCTCGAATGAAATTAGACTGAGATAATCATTTTCTTCTTCTTTTCGTGTGGTTATTGACTAACCGGGTGTCAGAGTTTTAAAGCCGCCCATGGGCCTCTGACTTTGCTTCACATGCCAGCAAGAAATATCTCTCAGGCATGCCGGTTTTGGGCACGCCACAATTGCGGCGGTAAGGCCCCTCTTTGAGGAGTGGCTAGAGAGGCGCCACGGCGTCCTCACCTTCCGCCTGACGCAGGTCCTCACCGGACACGGTTGTTTCGGGAGGTTCCTGTTCAGGATAAAGCGGGAGGAAACGCCCGGGTGTTACCATTGTGTGGATCGCCCGGAGGACACGGTGGAGCATACGGTGGAGGTCTGCCCGGCTTGGGCGGGGCACCGCCGCGTCCTCACGGAGGCGATCGGCAGCGGCGATCTTTCGCGTCCGGCCCTGGTTCAGGCCATGGTCCAGAGCGAGAGTGCATGGGAAGCCGTCACTTCCTTCTGCGAAGCAGTAATGCTCGCGAAGGAGGAGGCGGAGCGCGCGAGGGAAATGCAAGATGCGCGCCCTCGCGCCCCTAGTTGCCGCAGGAGTCGCCCCGGGCGTCGGGAGTCGCGAGCCGACTTCCGGCCACCGTAGGCGCGGGCTTGCGGACGGTGGGCAATGGGTAGCTCACCGTCCGATTAGGACCAGGCCCGGGTCGACGGCGCGTTGTGTTCCACGCGCGCCTCAAAGAGATGTCAGCACCAACTGACGGGGTCCGTAAGGGCCAATGCCTGCCAGGGTTGCGAGTTTGTCCGAAAGGGATATCGCGGCCCCGGCACACAGGCAACGGAAGGAACACAGGTGGGTTTTAGTCAGTAAAAGTCTGACACTCCCTCTCGCTCCGCCCAGAGCGGGAGGAGTCATTTGATGACTTCTCACCCAAAAAAAAAAAAAAAAAGGCATGCCGGTTTCTTTACGATGTTTTTCTTCACCGTTTTTGAAGCAAGTGATAATTATACAATACGCACATGACTCCGAAAAGAGGTTTCACGCCTTGGGTTGGGTTCAAAACTCGAGACCTGTGACTTGGCAGTCCGACGGTCACACCACTAGGCTGTCACTGTATCACATGTTATAATCATGACATGTTTGGTAACAACCAACATTACCTTGACCATTGAACTTGACCATTTTTGTACCTATGTCTTGATTTCGGTCTGAAATATTTTCTTGTTTCGTATTTCGTACTTTTTAGATCACTTTTATTTTTCCGTAGTCAGGCAGTTTTAAAACGAAATTTTTACGTTAGCCTTTTTTATTTACCTCTCAAGATTCCCTTTGAAGTCTTACCTCAAGAACTCAGCCTGTATAAAACACTGTTGTGAGCACTTAAAGATGCCAGTAACACTGAGTAGGCAACCTGTCGATACCAACAATGGACCATTGTGAACGAGAGCTGATCGTACAATTTGTATAGCGAGTACACAATGGTGAACAAATTCAAATTCAAAATTTAAAAGTCATTTATTCAAACTAGGCTGAGAATCAGCACTTTTCGAACGTCAAAATTACATAAGACAGTCCCCCAAAACGCCCACCCTTCACCACTTCCTAGTGCATTAGCTGGGAAGAAGAAGTGGCGCAACAAACTCCCCAGCAAACGTTGCAGCGAACGTTGGCCACACTTGTTGGTGGACGGATTAAGGAATACAACTATAGTACAAGGATCTTTTGGCGACGTCATCGTCGTCAAAAATCGGATCTAAGGCCGCCTTTTCACCAAACCAGCGCAAAACGGGGCCGATAAGTGCCGATAAGTTCCTATCTGATTATTTGGCGCCGGATCGCGCTGATTTGGCAAAAAGTATGAAATATGTAAACTGCCTCCGCGGACCATCGTTGACAATCAGCGCTTGTCGGGGTCGACAAGCGCGGGCATATCGGCGCTGGTTGTACCCAGCGATCTACATAAATGCGGCCTAATGCCGCCATCTTGTTTTTTCAATATACATCATCATTATCATAAAATATTGTTTACCAATAACCAACCTGACAATGTCATTCAAGCGCCATGCGATCGTTGAAGCACTGTAGCTGTGATGCAGCTGATTTATAACTTAACAAAGTATCAAAAGTATTTATGCAATATATTTTTTATGTCCCAACAGTGTTTTCAGTGTTTTTTATGTGTTTTTTGTATGTTTTTTGTGTGTTTTTTGTCTAGATAATTTTCTTGGTAATAGTTGAATTCCAGACTTTTCAAACATCAAGCTTCCCAGATCAAGCTTTTTTAGAGTTCGGTAGCCGGAGGGTCCCAAACGGAACCCTATTACTAAGCCTCTGCTGGCCGTCCATCCGTCCGTCTGTCAGCGGGTATGACGTGTAATAGGTAGACAGTCGACAGTCGACAGTCGACAGTCGACAGTCGACAGTCGACAGTCACATATTGTGAATTGCTAAAAAATAAATAAAATTAAAAATTAAAGGGTTTCCCAACACAAGAAATTTGAAAAAAAAATTGTATTTAAAAAAATATGTGGGTGAGTCTCGCACTTGGCCGGTTTTTTTTAGTCTGTGTGTTATTCAGAAAATACTGCTACCTACCTGCCTATGACCATAATATTTATCATAGGGATCATTTATTTACTTCGCACGTAGTTGATGCACGAAGCACGATGTAGGTTGATAAGTAATTTCTAGTTGACTGTTCGGCACTTCACGTGACCAGAGGGCTGGCTTGTTCATTAGTCAAAGAATTTGCATTGTTATTCAACGTGACAATGCTGTCAGTCTTCAGGGCACGTTTCCGGATGACATCGATGTGGGCGTGTACTTCGACGCCTAAAGTGTACTTTGTTTTTGTATTTATTTGTACAGTTTAGTTATATTGTAGTGAATAGTTAGTGATATTGTATATACGTATTTTAATATCCCTATACTTCATTTAAGTGATCCACTTTTGAATTAGGGTCATTTGACTTAAACGGTGCGAAGTGAACTTTACAAAAACCACTATTGTTAAGACTATAACACACTTATTCATGTCAAGGATACTTGAACATCCTTGTGCACTTCCGCATAATTATAATTCCGACCTCTAAAGGAAGCCATCACAAAAATATTTAGCTTGCCATTAAATCGACGTCATTACTCCATATCATGCGACGTTTGTGTGTCAAGTAAACAGATGTGCGGTATTCAAGCGGTATTGAAGTACTGGACAGGTATTTACCGCATACCTGGGGGGTAAATGACAGCTTTTGTGGGGTTTATTAAGTAGGAAACTCGTGAAAGGCAGTCATTAACATGTGTATGTAAATTAGGGTCTGCGTACACGAACTTGTGATATAGTTTTTAAGTGTGTTTTATTTGGGTTTATGCGTGTATACTTTACATATGTTAATCTCGAGATCTTGATTAGTTTTGTACTCAGCGGGAGACTAGACGTACCCCCTGAAATGACATTTTACGGTTAGACGAAAGTGACACTTACAGCATGAGACTAAAGCCGATATCCGACACTTAACTCGAGTGAATGGTTATTTTTATTTTTAATTGTATAGGAATGAACGTTTTTCTGCTACTTTCATTTCAATTTTCGATTGTTTCGATCGTTGGATCGGATTTTTTCACTTTTGATTCATTTTGTGTTCAGAAATCTCACTTCGAGTGACGAGATAGACGCCGAATGAAAGGCAAAAGTGAATGAAAAGTGAATCGTCTGATATCGGCTTTAACGATGCCGCCTGAAACCATATTTGCTTCTGACAATTCGTGTCAAAATTATTCAAATGTTATGGCTTCTTCAGTGTCACTACCGTGAACGTTGGCTGCTGGAAATCGACCTGCATAAACTTTTAATAAATTCCTCTACTACAGTAAATTAAAGAAGTTAGTATTGATGATTGAATTTGAAGAATTTTGATCCGGTAATAATAAACTCAAACTCAAAGCATGTATTTTAATTAAACCATTTACAGGCACTTTTGAATTGTCAAAGTAGTCGGTCAGTCAGAAAGATGAAGTTAGTTGCCCATTCCAAAGCATAATAGGTTTTTGGAATGGGTAATAAGTAGAAAAACGGACAGGAAATTTCATGAATATATTATGGAACTTTATTATTATTGTTGTAAATATCCTTCTAGCCTTTAAAATGTTCCACAATCTTCAATGAAGTACACAGGGATAATAAGTAAAAATAATATTTAAACAGGGTGGCGGGACATCGACGCGAAGCCTGTTACCGTGGATTCAGTACATGATTCTGAATCCCCATACGTTGAAATATTTCATCGGTTTAAAAAAAAATAACAGCTGTTCTATACATTTTGATCGCGTAGGTATTGCACTTTTCTATGAAACAGCAGATTTAAAAAAAAATAAACTGTACTGATTCCATGGTAACAGTTTTCGCGTCGATGTCCCTGACATCTATAAAACAACTCATGTATAAAACAACTTTGTCTATGTTTCGTTCGTTTGCTCTAAAATTTTGAGAATACATAATATGTTTTGCTTATATCCCAGCATGCAAATATTATAGGTTATATTCCAAAATGTTTCCCGTCAATAATTATTTTATGCTATTAAAATTATTAGTGTTTAACTATTTAAGTAGTTTTTTTAAACAATCTGGAGTACGCAGTTTACTAATATTCCCTCGTAACATGGTCAGTTGCTTAAGCACACTAGCTGTACACAATAGCTGTGCCCGCGATATTAAGTTCGTAACATGGAACAGACATTACTAGTAAGTTGTTGTTCAATGGCACAGAACACGTAATCACCGCCGCGTCGGCAGCGTGTCTAGAGACTGCAGTACTAATAACATTAAACAAAGATGACTGAATGGTGTATAATACATTGTTGAAATCTATTAAAGTGTTCTAAGCCCCAATGAAAACAACTGTCATCTCCTTCTGCTTGTTAAGCTAATAAATATAATCTCCTTAAAATCTTAAGATCCACGCAAAGTCACACACAGAGACACAAAGACACACACACACTGCATTTTCAAAACAAACACATCTGAACGCCACTTTTACCAATTAAAATCTTAACAAACACGCAAAGTTCAAACACACACATTGCCTCTTCAAAACAAACACATTTAAACACCACTTTTACCGAGAAACTGCTGATTCATTTCATTTTTAAGGGGGGTATAACACTATCATATCTATGACCATAGATAGATAAATAATGAAATTGTAAAATAGACATATTATGGAAACAGCTCGTATTCAAAATTCAAAAGTCATTTATTCAAACTAGGCTGAGAATCAGCACTTTTCAAACGTCAAAATTACATAAGACAGTCCCCCAAAACGCCCACCCTTCACACTTTTATTATAGCAGATACAATCTATTTTACAATTTCATTAAATCTTTGATCATAGATATAATACCCACCTAATTCCTATAAATGTGGAAGCAGTGGCACGCAATGGAAGGACGCAAGTACGCGATATTGCTGTATTTAATCCAGTCTTGCCACAGTCGGTCACGTTTTGTCCTTGGTTTAGATTATCGGAGGCGTGGGGGGGACCATTATGATACACCCTGTCTTATACGACATTCGGAGGTGTAGTAAGTGGTAGTTTATTTTTACTTTCCCTCTCTGTCATTCTTCGCCCTTTTGCTGTCGTCATGGGTCCAACATCGTCATTCCGATAAAATGATCAATTGTGTCCCATACAAAACTTCAGCATCTATTTACTCGACCCAAATGTATGGGCCAGGTTATAATTTTTTTACGATGACGATTTTGGTCCCATGGAGGAAATTGTTAAGTTTGATGGTCTACCACACCCTTAATTATTACCACACCTTTTTTATACATGCTGTATAATAAGTACGAGTACTTACTTGTATTTCAGAGGAACGGTCCACTGATGCAGATGGATGCAAAATTTCACTTAAAATCCTATTTGTTTTCTAGCTACTTATTTAGATATTTACAAAACTTTTTTAATAATACAGTATATAATATTTTAATTTTATATAAAATACTTAAACTATACGTACTATCTGATATTACGTTTAGTTTGCGGAATATTACGTACTTTGTGCATTTACCATTCATAATCTTTGGAGGGGCTTGTGGCTAAGTAATAACAGCCACACCGGTCTATCGATCAGGTTAAACAACGCTCGCCGGGGTTGGTCCGTGGATACCCGTCCATCTTTACATACAACCAAGACCCTCCGTGCCTCGGAAAGCATGTTAAGCCGTTGGTCCCAGCTGTCATTTGTGGATCTTTGACAGTTGTTCCGGGTCGTCTGAAGCCAGAAAGTCTGATAACCAGTCCTACCAAGGGGTATCATGTTACCCAGTAACTGGGTTGTGAAGGTCAGATAGGCAGTCGTTCAATGTAAAATACTGGTATTCAGCTGCATCCGGTTAGACTAGAAGCCAATCCCAACATAGTTGAAAAAAAGATAGTCAGATCATGATGACTATGTGCAATTATCATCCCAATAATTCAATTTCAACAAAAATAATAAAAACTTCCGATCATAACAAATTGGATATCGTAAGCGTCCATTAGTACAGTAAAGTTCTCACTATCTGAATAAAAATGTAAGCACTATATCGAAGTCATATAACGAACATATCCCGATAATAATTTCAGTTGAAAGTGTACTTTAAAACTCAAATTATGGCCACAGGAAGGGGTAGAGCAGACATGATAAACAAAACTATCAGTTGAAGACGAGGAACAAAATGGTTCTTCTAAAAATTCGGAGATTACTCGATATTTGTAAAACAAACATGTACTTGAGAAAATTTTGAGTTTCAAGTGGTTTGAAGTTGAAATAGCTCAATAGTCCTTTCTTAACTATGTTAGGGTCGGCTTCCAATCTAACCGGATGCAGCGGATAACAGTATTTTTAATAGAGCGACTACCTATCTTTTCTCCTCAAACCAGTTACTGGGTAACACAATACCCTTTGGCAAGATTGATTGTCAGACTTTTGGGCTTCTAACTACCCGGAACGACTGTCTAAGTCCTACGAATGCTAGCCGGGCCCGATGCGACGGCGCAAAGAAAGAAAGAAAGAAAAAGTATTTATTGAGACTCGCACAGGAAATCACAAAACTAAAAACACATTAGCAACTAGCTTTCATGTCCGTGGATGATCAGCCATCCACGGACCGATCGAGGCTTAACCTTCGATCTACCCGGGCAACTGAAATTATTTAGCCACGAGCTTGTGGTTATCATAACGCCACAGTATTCGACTATAGCTTCGTCGCTGCGTCGTTTAGTTGAGACATACAACAATGAGTTTAATTCAATCGACATTCTTTTTCTAACTAAAAATGTATTTAAGAAGCAAATCCAAGCAACCCTAAAGGATCTGTAAAGTATTATATAATTAACGTACTTACTAATGTTTAATGTTTAATAATGTACGCACACAAATTTACTTAAATTCTAAAAATCCAGATATGAATTCTGGGATAACGCCTAGGTATGCGTTGCTAGATATTGTCTGTGTTACTAGCTAGTTTTTAAGTTCTTTAAATGGTAATCTGTGGAGAACGTAGTGAGTAGCATAATTGTTATAATGTACCTAATGTTCAAGAAAATAAGTGTATTTTTTTTACGGTCTCGAAAAAAATTGGGTATAATAGGTGAACGGAGTAGAAGCAAGGCAATTTTTTTATTTTATTTTTTATTTTTATGAAAAAAAATATCGAAATTCAAATTATACGCACATTTTTTATTGGTAGCTTTCCTTAATGGCCGATAGGTAGTCGCTGCACTTGCCGTCAGCCTCTTTGATACCCTTTCGCAGGCGCACAAGCTACTGGCGCATCCCCACCCGCCCGCGTGGTCAATGCTACTAAGCAAATATTCCCGGGTATGGCTTCTGTTCCACTTACACAACGCACCATATTATTCTCGAGACGGTAAACAATTCAGCCGGTATTTTACTATCCGACATCAATCGTTGGGCAGTTGCCCGCCCGACACGACACCCGTCTGGTTGGAGGATCCTCCCTTGTCTAAAGAGTGAACTTTACACCCTGTTCATCATACCTCTAAACAGGAAAATTTTCTTTTTTCATGCTTTCAGTTCATATTTTCGTAGTTGCCATTAATAAGTTTATAATTGAAAAAAAAGTTCTTACCATGTTGACAGTTACTCGATCAATTATAATTTAATGGGTCATAAAACCATAATTATAGCATATGTGTAAATAGCAAGCGGTCAAGGACCATTAAAAAAAGTTAAAAACACTTTAATTTTTCGCCATTACTGATAATAATCTCGAACGTAGTGTGTTGTAGTATAGTTCCGAAATAGCACACAATCAATCAATCTGCCTAGCCTTTTCCCAACTATGTTGGGGTCAGCTTCCAGTCTAACCGGATGCAGCTGAATACCAGTATTTTACATGGAGCGACTGCCTATCTGACCTCCACAACCCAGTAACTGGGTAATACGATACCCCTTGGTAAGACTGGTGTCGGACTTTCGGGCTTCTGACGACCCGTAACGACTGTCAAAGATCCACGAATGACAGCCGGGACCAACGGCTTAACGTGCTCTCTGAGGCACGGAGGATTCTCGGTATGTAAAGATGGTCACCCATCCACTGACTAACCCCGGCAAGCGCAGCTTAACCTGATGGATCGACCAGTGCGGCTGTTGTTACTTAGCCACGAACTCCTCTATATTATAAGTTCCGAAATAGCACACGAGTAATAATAAATGCACGTATACTGACACGTTCGTACGGCGGGCGCTCTCTAGCCAAAATTTGTTTTTTAAACTTATCTACTGCATCATGAGATGTTCGCGCTGTTTCGCACTGATGGCTTTCATGCCATCATTTATATATAAATTTTTTTTTTTTTTTTTTTTTGAAGTTTGGAAATTATCAAATAACTTTCCCGCTCTGGGTGGAGCGGGAGGGTGTGTCAGACTTTTTCTGACTAAAACCCACCCGTGTTCCTTCCGTTGCCTGTGCACCCGCAACCCCAGCAGGAGGATGGTATCCCTGATCTGCAGAATGCGTGGCAGCCGCAACGAAATTTTGAAGACAGTAGCTGATACGGTCTCATCCCCCGCTTTGGGGGTCCCTTGTTAAATCGGTCATCTGAGTTACTTGACTGATTCTGAGTTTTTTTAAAGTTTATTTTTTGAATTTCTTGACTTTCATTAATTTAAAGAAGCGATTGACTTATTAATTTATTTTGCAATTTGATTTTGTGCACTTATTTCAGTTATTTATTTTAATTATAATAATATTATTGTGGCTTGTATATTAATATTTGATTACTAACTAAATTTTTAAGTAGGTATACTAACATAATTATGAATGTATCTGAGTTAAATAAATAAATAAAATTAATTAAAATATATATCAGGACTGCCTCGTTGGTCTAGTGGTCGCAAGCACTACTGCTGAGCATGAGGTCCTGGGTTCGATTCCCGGGTCGGGCAAGGCGTTATTGGGTTTTATGATCTCAAATTTCTCAGTAGCAGCCCGGAGTCTGGATATGTGCCTGATTGATGGCAATAGGCTCGCTCCCTATTACATGAAACTTGAGCATAACTAGCGAAATAAAGGTGTTAGCTATAGTTACACCTCTGCCTAACCTTTCGGGGAGGACAGGTGTAACGTTTAAATTTCGACTTTCTGTGAGCTTTAGAAGATATTCGTTACTTAGACAAAAGTTAGCCAGTGGTTCAGTTCAGCCAATATCTTCTAAAGTATAGCTCACAGAAAGTAGAAATTTTGGATTTGTGAGGTACATAATAGTATCAAGCTCCTAATGCTATTGTATGATATAAAAGAGTAGTATTTAAAAAGAGGCCCGCTGGCTGGACGTTTGTCTAAGTAATGAATATCTTCTAAAGTATAGCTCACAGAAAGTCGAAATTTTGGATTTGTAAGGTACATAATAATTTCTAACTCCGAGCACTACTGGGCGATCTGAAAGTATAATAACAATAAAAATAATCATAAGGGGCCCGCTAGCAAGACACTTCATAGAAACGTCATTTAATCAAAAACTGTCGAGGTACAAAATATATCTTATTTATTTTCTATAGGTAGAAAATAATGTCCTTATGTAAACCTATCACCTGTTGATAAATCTCGTTGGGGCCTGCCAGATAGACCCACACAATATGTTCTATTTTGTAAATGTGAGCACGTTGTCGACCTTTTAGACTCACAGATGTTTCAATTTGTTAGCTATTTCCTATTTTGTACCTGTACTTGATGACAGGCCTACACTGACTGTCCTCCCCATAGATGTATTATTAAAACT
Source organism: Agrochola macilenta (assembly GCA_916701695.1). Classification (NCBI taxonomy): domain Eukaryota; kingdom Metazoa; phylum Arthropoda; class Insecta; order Lepidoptera; family Noctuidae; genus Agrochola; species Agrochola macilenta. The sequence goes on from OU753562.1 coordinate 18,313,282, forward strand.
GTTCTCCCATATCAATTTACACTGTAATTTAAAAACGTTGTAAAAGTCATTTTTAAAAGAGTTACCGTGGAGTTTCTTGCCGTCTCTTCTCCATAGGAAACGACCAATTGAAACATGCATCTAGATTCTGCCGCCTAGATTCCACACAGACCAAACATCAACTTAATGTTTATTTAAATAAAGATGAATTTAGACCGACTAGTACTATTGAAAAAGTCATTAAAAAATATGAAGTTGTAGCGCAAACTGAACCTTATGTATACGCATTACATTTGTTTTTCCTAAAACTCGTGTTTGTTTACATGCTTGGCAAATTAATTGCGAACGTAGATTAGGTTTATGATTTTTTATTAAGCCAGTGGCGAGTGCGCTCTCACTCACTGTACGTAGACACGTGTCTGTGTGTGTGTTTGCCTTCTGTACTTTTTTATTTTGTGGTTTAAGTGTAACTGTAGGAAGGAAGTGTTTCGATACGGCCATTTTGTTCGAGGCAGCGGCACGCGAGCTTCTGCTAATGGTTAATAATACAATGTACATACGGTTCCAATTGCAGTAGCATCGTGTTGGCAAATGGAATATTAACTCTCGATTAAAGTTTGTTTTCACCCGACTGCCCCAGAAGGACGGTAATGTTTTTCAAGAGTATGTATGTATGTCTATTTCGTTGGCACGCTCTATAGCCTAAACGGCTTGATGGATTTTAACGTAATTATGAGTTGTCGTTAGATTCGTCTTAATTGTGGGAGTGACATAGGATGTATAATATTTATATATTGCATCTGCAAATACAAAAAAAGGGAGGGGAAGGTTTAAAAAAAAAAAGCAACAATATTGGTAATCAAATAAAGGCTAGTAATGAGTAAATTCCAAATATAAATATATATTAATAAAGCTCAAAAGCTGGAAATAAAGCGAATTTTGGTATCCCAGACGGGCTGGTATACAAACCAATAGCCTGACGTATGGTGTAACTTTTTTGTTTCAAAATAATGGAAAACAAACGAGAAGTCGATGGGTGAAACCCAACTAATTTGTTTAAAAAAAGTGAGTTCGGTTTCGAATTTTATGCGGTCACTTGAGTAAGGTTCAAAAATTCAAGTTTAGTGGTAGAATCTCACTAGTAATATTCATAGATTTGATATGAAACATAATAAAATGTGCCTGGTCAGTGACTACTTAGCTACTTACATTTTTATCATTTCCAAGATACTTTTACTAAGAAAAAGCTATGATTTTTCCAGGAAATTTAATCAGTTTTCATTGGATTCGTTCAAGAAAACTGTGGCCAATTCCACGATGCGCTTCGAGTGTCTTAGTCATATTTACATTTCTGCATCTATTGTAGCACATATTGAAGAGATCCAGGGTCAGCTAGTTTTACGAAACTGGATTTTTCAAGATTTTGATTATATCTTTTTGTTAAAGTAATCTGATATGTCGAATGTCGTGACGTCGCAGTGGTAAAGGCCTCGCCTCTCATACACGAGGTTGTGGGTTCAAATCCGTGCAAGTACCAATATAACTTTTTCAATTCATAATGTACTTTCTTAGTTTTCTTAGACATCACTGACATCGGTGAAGGAAAACATCGTGAGAAAACCTAGTCATAAATTAGTCTGAAATCGCCAACCCTCTTGAGCAAGCGTTGTGAACAATGCTCGTGCCTTCTTAGTATGAACGGCCAAGTGCGAGTAGGACTCGCATACGAAGGGTTTCGTACTATTTAGTACAAGATTTAATACCATTGAGATAAATGAAAATACTAAACGAAGAATATTTTTCATCTTAAATAAAAAAAATGTCATAGATAATGCTGTGAATAGAATAATTTTTTTGCAGTTGTAGAAAATCGCCCTTATTCAAAATACGCTTTCAATATTTGTTTATTATATACTGTATAAATATGGTACATGACATACAGAAGTTTCATGATTCTCAAATGTCATATTTTTATGAAAAAGTCATTCAATGGAACAAATCTAACTTGGAAAGATGCATTCATGATTCTAATGATTATAACTTCGTGAATATATTTGTTAAAGTCGCGAATCATATTTTGATCAAGATACAACCTGACACTAATCTGAAAATTGCAAAAAACGTAAGATAATTTGAATTTCGCGGACTACCACTGCGGATCCACCTTAAAGAAGTTCCTGTGGCCGTCTGTGGTCTTCTTGATCAGTTCCACTTCCCCAAAATAAGGACTATTAACACTACAGAAGTCTTACATAAAGTAAGTAATTAAAATACAATTTACAATAATTCGTGATCACCTTGTAATAGTTTACAACAGATAAAAGTTTTTTAGTCGTTTACATTCTACGTTTGCGCTGTAAATCGTACAAAAGATAAATATAAAATTGATAAATATTTCATGATTCACATAGCACAAATTTCATAGACTGTTCGATATTAACTTATGATCATTTTGCCCACGCACGAGCAGCAGCTAGGCAGCTTTAGTGACATGTAGAGACGGGAACTATCACTGCCCAGTACTGCGATTTTGCGGTAAATGAATTTTTGGCGACAACGGGCTTCGTATCCGTTTACGAATACTGCCACTCCAGAATATAACTCTGACCTGAAATAAAATAAGTCATAATTTGAATTACTTGGAAATCACAGACGCATTTTTGTTCAGAGATTTCGTTGTAGGTTTTCGTAGTTCAATTCTGACGTGTGGTTTAACTTCACCCATGGTACATAGTTTGTAGTATGTCCGCGTTCATATTTGATAAAATATAATCATCATAATATCTTTATTATGATGATTATGTTTTATCTATTTTATTTTCTATCTGTTTTTAGGATTCCGTACCAGAATGGTAAATAAAAAACCCTTATTGTGTGAATTTTGCCCGTCTGTCTGTGCCACAGTTTTTTTTTTTTGAGGGGAGGAAATGATCAAATAACTTCTCCCGCTCTGCGCGGAGCGGGAGGGCGTGTCAAACTTTTGCTGACTAAAACCCACCCGTGTTCCTTCCTTTGCCTATGTGCCGGAGCCACGATATCCCTTTCGGACAACTCGCAACACCGGCAAGCAAAGGCCCTAAAGGACCCCGTCAGTTGGTGCTGACATCTCTTTGAGGCGCGCGTGGAACACAACGCGCCGTCGACCCGGGCCTGGTCCTAATCGGACGGCGAGCTACCCATCGCTCACCGTCCGCAAGCCCGCACCTACAGTGGCCGGAAATCGGCTTGCGACTCCCGACGCCCGGGACGTCTCCTGCGGTAACTAGGGGCGCGAGGGCGCGAACCTTGCGTCTCCCTCACGCGTTCCGCCTCCTCCTTCGCGATCATTACTGCTTCGCAGAAGGAAGTGACGGCCTCCAATGCACTCTCGCTCCGAACCATGACCTGAACCAGGGCAGGACGCGAGAGATCGCCGCCGCCGATAGCCTCCGTGAGGACACGGCGATGCCCGCCCAAGCCGGGTAGATCTCCATCGTATGCTCCACCGTGTCCTCCAGGCGATCCACACAGTGGTGACACCCGGGCGTTTCCTCCCGCTTTATCCTGAACAGGACCCCCCGAAACAACCATGTCCGGTGAGGACCTGCGTCAGGCGGAAGGTGAGGACGCCGTGTTGCCTCTCTAGCCACTCCTCAAAGAGGGGACTTGTCGCCACAACTGTGGCGTGCCCATGTGTGTCACAGCTGCATATTGCATTGACTAGGTAGGTTACTACCTAATGCTATCGACCTAACATTGAGGAATTGTTTTAATTTCTTGCACACCCATATTGCAGGTTAAATAATACAAACATACAGAACCGAAATTGAAACAGAGGCCGAAATGGGGATTGTTTTAAAGTGGAGTTACACGGTAAAGAGGACATAACATATTGCGCACTATAACATATCTGTGACTATATTCTTGTGTTCGTCTGGATTGAGGAGCCATGTCTCATATTTGAACGAGGGTACTACCAATATTTAGTAGTAAATTTGCCGATTTTGTAGGCTGGGTCCTGGAATTTGTAGTAAAACCTTTAAAAAGTTATACGACGTTAAAGGTGGCTCCTCAATCCAGACGTCTGAATTGAGGAGCCACCTTAGAACTCGAAAACTAGCCAAAGGATATTTTTGAAAATGTTGTAGGATTTAGTAGTACTTATGCGTAGCCTGTACAAAAAAAATGGGTTTTGTAGGGCTGAATTAGAGATAGCTACAATGCTTTGATTTTTCATAAAAATCCTTAAATTTCACCGCGCTGTTTCGCGGTAAGTAATCAAGCAATTACCTACCACAGATTTTTAGTATAATGTAGTAGCAAATGTATTTTAATTTGTACTGTACAAATTTAATTGAAAAACTATATTATTTGGCTGATACAACCCATTTTATGTGGCTCCTCGTATATGTACGTAGCTACTAAACTAGTTGATCAAATCGGATAACAATAGCACCAATATTTAGTAGAAATGTCTACTAAATATTGGCATAATCCAACACCCTACACATTCAGTATTACAAAAGAAATTAATAAAATAAACATTCCTTAACAATTTGTCTTGGTACGAGAGCCCACGACCAAAACCATATCACATCGTTTTACGGCCAAAACCGTATAAAATCGTTAGTTTATATGATTCTGAACCTGACTCGGTGGGCAGTACCGGTCAGAATCGTACCAGTTTTACGGGAGCCCATTTCTACTATGTCAAAAGAATGGGCAGACGGTTTCGTCACAATACTCGTATGTCTGAATATTAAAAATGTACATAGTTTTCGTAATTTTATTAGGTTCGAAAAAGTGTGTTTTCAGACATTTTGTGTGTCACATGTGGACTGAACGTTAACAGTATGGTGACCATAAATAATTCAAACTATGATCATCAGTGATAGGAATAGGTAGTGCCTATTTGCCTAAACTTCGAAGAACTGTTTTTGATAATTATGTAAAATTTATTCCGGGGCGTTCTTTATTTAATACTTCGGAAATCTTTATGTCTTGTCAAGTCGTAAATTTTTCGCTTCACGTTTGACCTGAGCGCATTTTCATACAATGTCGCTCATGGGTATGTGCCCCGCCCGTATATTTCTGAATATTTTTGAAAAATAATTGAAAATTAACTATACAAGGGGGTTCTATCTTTAAAATTTTTCATGTTATTCAATTTTTTATTATATTAGTAGCGTTTGCCATATCTCCTATGTTATTGGCTCGATTTGGATTCTGTTTATTATTTCCAAAAGCTTATGAGTTATTTTTATCGGATAAACTAACAGTTTTTATTTTTGAATTTGTTTTTTAAATTTGTCATCTATGAAAAAAAAGCCGAGGTGAAGAAATTTTGTTAAAAAAAACTGTATTTATTTAAAAAACACGAGACCATGAAATCAAAAGGAAAAATTATTAAAATTAAATTATAAGAAAAAAAAAATCTTATCTTAAAAATTATATATTTTTTAAGTTAATTTTTGGTAATTATTTGTCATGAATATTCAGAAATGGCAATAGAAATGAGCTCCCGTAAAACTGGTACGTTTCTGACCGGTAGTTTCCACCGAGTCGGGTTGAGAATCATCTGTGAGAATCATGTGTTAAGGAATGTTTATGTTATTAATTTCTTTTGAAATACTGAATGTGTAGGATGTTGGATTATGCCAATATTTAGTAGAAATTTCTACTAAATATTGGTGCTATTGTTATCCGATTTGATCAACTAGTTTAGTAGCTACGTACATATATTTTCTATAGACTGTCAGGATTGAGGAGCCACATAAAATGTGTTGTACTAGTGAAATAATATAGTTTATCCATTTTATTTTTATACTACAAATTAGAACACATTTACTACTAAATTATACAAAAAATCTATTGTAATTGGTTGATTACTTTCCGAGAAACAGCCCGGTGAAATTTATGGATTTTTATGAAAAATCAAAGCATTGTACGAGTAGCTATCTCAAATTGAGCCCTATAAAACCCATTTTTTTTGTACAGACTAAGCATAAATCATAAGTACTAATAAATTTTCAAAAATATCTTTCGGCTCGTTTTTGAGTTCTAAGGTGACTCCTGAATTCAGATGGCTGAATTGAGGAGACACCTTAAACGTCCTATAACTTTTTAAGGGTTTTACTACAAATTCCAGGATTGGGCCTACAAAATCGGCTAATTTACTACTAAATATTGGTAGTACCTACGTTTGCCCTTGCTTAAAAAATGGATTACAGTGGCAGTAACACTGGTAACATATACGAACGAAGCAAGCTAATATAAAGCTTTTTAAAACAAATCAATGTGTATAAATAGCACATTTTCTAAAACCTGTAACAAAATTATGCGATCGTTGGTTGTTAGCTCGTTGTAAACTGAAAAATACAAAGAGAAGTCATTTACTTGCAAATCTCCACTTTGAATGTCTGTAGTGGGTTATTATTTTGATTTAGCACGGCATGCCATTTTCCACTGGAGTCGATTGCTGCTTTTGGATATACCCACTGGAAAATTAACCAAAATTTTATTCATATTATTCATACATGTGATCATCAGCAAAAATGTTACCATTTGAAATATTATATTTTATATAAACATTTAGGACTAAGTATTGTATTTATTCATTTTATTTTTTGTTATTTCACTATATGCTGCACCGGTTGACGTCTTAACGTCAACGCCGGCTGTCGTTAAAAACCAGCGCTGGGGCTCTGTCTCGCATAGGGTCACAGCTTTATGCTGAGCGATGGCCATTTTGCGTGGATGTGACGCATATTTTCCCCCAAATTGCTTATTTTCGTGTTTTGTTCTTACCTTGCGTCATGTGTACCGCATATAAACGTATTTTATTTCTTTCTTTCTTTTCTTTATCAGTGGTGTACTTAACAAGTGGCTGTACTCCTCCATTTGCATAATCTTTTCAAAACTATATCAGTGTGGCTTTCAGTCTTACCAGGTGCAGCTGAACACCAGAACTTTACATCGAGCGACTGACTATCGGAACTCCACAACCTATAATGTGGGCAGTTAACGAAGGTCAATGCCAGTCACCAGGATTTTGAAATTGTTCAGATTCATTAAAATTACGTATACAGTTAGGTATGTATAGATTGTACGGGTGATGAAAATTTAGATAAACCGGTGATTACAGCATTTTGTTATTTTTAAAACGCATTATTGGTACCTACGTATTTAGCGATGGACTCTTCAACTGTTGCATGCACTTGGTAAGGCTTGTTTTTAGAAGAGTTGTCTACTTATTTTTCTATTATTATGTAAGTACGACTTTTGACATGCATGATTACCATAAAATATTTGAATTTATAAGCGGCATAATTCAGTATTTACTTACGTAGTACGAAACTAAGATAATCATGTGATCGACAACTACCTACTGTATTGAAAATACTAGGTGCTGCACTTGATTTCGTTTGTTACGGTACTTTCGCAAATTTTTGTACGATCGACTCAGTGGTTTCAAAAACCAAAAACCGAAAGGTTGGCGTGAAAAGGTAACAGACACATAAAAAGACAGAAAGAGTTACTTTCGCATAAGCGGGGTGTCCGGGACATCGACGCGAAGCCGGTTACCATGGATTCAGTACATGATTCTAAACCCCCCTGCGTTGAAATTTTTCGTCGGTTATTTAAAAAAAAAACAGCTGCTCCATACATTTTGACCGCGTAGGTATTGCACTTTTCTATGAAACAGCTGTTTTTTTTTTAATAACCGACGAAAATTTTCAACGCTGTGGGGTTCAGTATCATGTACTGAATCCATGGTAGCCGGCTTTGCGTCGATGTCCCTGCCACCCTGTATAATATGAGTATTGATTTCAAGCAAAACTCGATCTATTTTGAACATAAATACCTTGTGCTCAGCTGTGCACAGCTCTATGTTTTCCTCAGCAGGTCCTTCCCTCCTGGTGATGTCTGGTAAGTCCAGTTTATCGTTTTCGAACATGCTTAAGTCTGATAGCTGGAAATAATAAGGGCAAACGATGTTATAATAAGGTATTGTTTTACATAATAGACAAATAAAAAAAAAACTTTAATTAAAATTATGATTGTATCACAGTTTGTGATAAAGATCTTATGTTCCTTTCCAGGAAAAGTAATGTGGACAGCCCGTGGAAAACCTTACTGCATCATTGAGCTACCGAGAACATAAAAAAAAAAATTAAGAACCGTTTTTGTATTCCGACTATGAGAACGAGACAAATAAATAGAAAAAGCGAATAAACTTGCCTCCGATATAACTTTTTCCGCTTGTTCTTCTGGGTAGTTGGGAATATCTTCGCAAAACCCAAGTTCCTTGCAACTTTCTGGTATCTCCAGCTGGAATTCTTCAGTCTGGACGCTATTTTCAGCATCTGAAAAGTTGAAGATCCAGTCAGTACGTCACATAAGTAATTTGGGTCTCCTTTGTTTCATCGAAAAGAAATTGCCAAATTATCACTTCCCAAACAATTTTCCGCATAATTTCATTTGCCTAATTATTACTTAGCAAAAAATCTCTTCCCAAATAATTGTAACGCAAACCTAATGTTTTGCAAGTCAACGTTTAAACATAACTTAACATAACTTGTTTACCAACTAGAACTTTTAACAATTTTTATTTAGTCAAATATTTCAGTTGGAATAACTCATTTTACGCAAAATAAAGACGTTTTATTACAAGGGTGATTTTTTCACTTGGGACAAATTCTAAACGGGTAATAATAATATTAGTGTATTTTAAATTTAAATATTTTTTTTAGTTGGTAGCATTTTTTTAAATAATGAATCTCGTCTAACTAGTTCAGTTTCGGGTAGCCTGTTTTTTTTCCATATATTTTTTCTATATAATCTAGTAGTTTCTGGCACTCGCCGGCCGCTACCGCGGCACCGCTCGCTTCGCTCGCTCGGCTCGTGCGTAGGAGGTCACAGTTTTGACCTAACCTAACCTTACCATTTAAAAAAAATTAACCTACTCTAACTAGTTCCTTAACTAACTGATCAAACGTTTATTGTCTAAAGATTGTTTGCTGTAATAAATCATTTGATTAAAGACTAAATGGCTAAATGACATTATCCTTGATAATATTTTGCCAAGTAAAAATTTGACCAAATGAAAATGTGCGTACTAAAATCATTCCAAACATTGCATTGGTATAAAAAAAGGTTGCTAAAATTTGTTTGGGTAGTGAAATTTGGGCAAAATCTTTTCGGTAAAACGGCAGGATCCCAAGTAATTCAGTTCTGTCATATAAGAAAGTCAGGCAGTCGCTCCTGAGACGCTGAGTCAGAGGCCCATGGGCGGCTTTAAAACGTTGAAACCCAGTTAGTCACTAACCACACGAAAAGAAGTAGAAGTACCGCTCCTTATAAAATACTGCATCCTAAGTGTCGACTGGAAACCGATTACAACTGACCTAGTATAGGCTAGACAGGTGATGATGTCACATAAGAAATTGCAAAACATCTGAAAACCAATAACACTTTGCCTGACTCGGGAACCAAACCCAGTACCTCATGCTCAATAGAAGCGCTTGTGACTACTAGAGCAACGAGGCTGTTTTTATATAAAAATATGGCTGGTATCTTTGTATATTTTGGTGTCTTACGACTTCCACGCGAATGAAGTCGCGGGCAGAAGCTAGTGCTTAAAATAACCATAATTACTTCTGCGGTTTGAAGAGGCAGCTACATGGGTCACCAGCATCACGACCGTGAACAACAGCGCGACTTGCAACAACTTCATGATGACAAACGGTAACACTACTGAGCTAGTGAAATGTTCTGTACCTATATTTCTTGCATTTAACAGATATTTATAGTTATAGTTATTATCCTATGAAAAATTGAATTGATTTGTATCCATAGTTAATGCTTTATTAAAATAAAGCATAAACCGTGGACACAAATCAAATAAATTTTCAACTATGAAAACTAATCAATTCAGTAAAAAAGAAAATTGCATCGTGTAAATCAAGCATGACTAATCTCATTTATAGATTCGTTATTAGATTTTTTTACTATAAAAGTAGGTTCCGAGACACAGTGGTCACGTGGGTGATACAAGTCTACATCATCACATCTGTGTTACCAGAAGTTTGTAATAATAACTCCGCAACCACCTTTATTACCTGTGCGAATCCGATAAAAGAATGAGGTTTGAATTAACAATTACGTTGGTTTATGTTTGACACACGATACAATAAGACATATTTTTTAACAGAATGGTGGTTGAAAATCTCTCCTAATCGCGTTTTGTTGTCATAAAGTGGCAACTGGATAGTGACGTAAGCATGTGTTAGTCCCGGAATGCCAGACCTTGTTTTATTAGACCATGGTTCACACCAAGGCACAGCGCGAAGCAACGCAAAACGTTCTACATTTATACAAGGTGTGTTGTACCGTGTTTAGATATTTATATCCATCACGTCTGCGGAGTTTTGCCAGCTAATTTAATTTGACACTCAAACTCAACCATTTATTTCAAATAAACCAATTACAGGCACTATTGAATTGTCAAGGGATGGTCAGTCAGAAAGATGAAGCTAGTTGCCCATTCCAAAGCTGCTGCTACGCAGCCACGTAGTGTTGCTTCTCAGTGTAAACATATCCACACACACAGCTCGTTCTTGTTGGGTGTCGGAGCCGACAATCTCTCCAACAAAATTTAATTTAATTTGACATCCGATTAGAATACGGATCCGATAACCGATAAGTGGGAACAGCCTGAAACGGTTCGTACTTTGACGATTCCGAACAACACCGCACGCGGCATTGTATTGTTGTATGACGCGTCATTTCTGGTCCACAGTCTGGTCAGTCTGGTCTGAGTTTGAGTTTGAGATTTTTTAAGGGTTTGCGCTAATCTATACATATAATAAAATAGTAACGAAGGCAAACTGTACATTGAATATTTTTGGAAAAATGTAATAGGGATGTTTACTGGAAAAAAAAAACGATTTAGTCCGTCAGTCAGATAGTAAATAAATATTAGACACGTATTTTTTGCTTTATCATATTAATAAAAAATGCAAGTAGCAAGGGGGGCTCGCTACGTCTCAAGTCGGTATAAAATCTACCGGAAGTGACATCATGCTACATTTTTAATCAATGTATTGCCGTAATTAAGAAAAAAAATCGGCAACACTGGCGGAGTGACACTTGACCGCATATTTTAAATTTTGCAAAAATATAAATAAGGATCAAAATAGTATATACTCGTATAGTAGTGTGGCAAAGTGGCAAAGTGCAGCTACGATAATTTACCCGTGATATTATTTTTGACACTTTATGTATGATGCGGAAGTATCTAAGACAATGGTCAGTAAAAAGTTCAGTTTTCAATACTAAGTAACATCTTAAACAATCAATCTTTGATCATAACAGTGCAATAACATTCATCTACAAACAGTGACGAAATCAATAACTTTTAGTGAATATTATACGACTATATTGGAAAACTGTTAAAGTAAAAAACAGTTAACAAAAACATTTCAAAATTTGGACTTTGACCTCTGATATTATCCAACAACTAGCGCCATAATTTCCCCAAGCAGTGAATAGACAAACTAATTATTGGTACTACTAGTGCCATTACAACCACTAGCGGCAAATAGAAGAACTAAAGTGTTACCGTTTTATTAAAAAAAAGTGTTACTATTCTAAATAAAAAAGTACAACTACCGCCATAACGACGTCCAGTGGCAAGTAGAAGAATTAAAAGTGATACCACATAGAAAAAATATATTTAGGTTTGGTAGAAGTTTGTGTAAGGTTGCTGGAATTCAACAAACAAGACACATCCAACAAATAAGAAGTTCTTTTTGTATGTTTTTCAAAATTCCTTGCTGATAAAAACATGGAAGAAATACAAAACGTTAACACACAAAGACGTCGCCAGTTAAGTTTAGATTTCCAAGACAGCGAGTACGAACTGGACATTTCGTATCAGAGTCTACCAAACAGTATGAACAGAGATGAAATAACTGCAATCAAGGAACAACTTACAAAATTAAATCTCGAATTACAAATAGCAAACACAGAGATAGACAATCTGAACATTGAGAATAGCGCTTTAAAGAACAAGTTATCAACATACCAGCACAAAATTAATATGTATAAATCAGTAGGCGCTTTTGAACTAAATAGGACTAACAAATCAATTGCTTCCCCACTAAAATTTTATTCACCACAGTATCAAAAACGACATAGGTCGTGTGGTATGAGAATCGGCTTGGCAAGGACTTCTTCTAAAGAACAAGAAATAGATGCAGTAAAAGATAGCCCAGAGCATGACGATAAAAACAGCTTAAGTTATTTTTTCGAGCAACACATATCAGCTGACAAGGGCTTACAGGATACTATGTAAAACCATCGGCCATCTTATCGACCAATCTCCGAAAAAGGTAGCATCGATATGGGTACAATAGTAAACTCTGAAACAACGGAGACTTTAATCATAAACGCAAAAGTGGATTTGGAGCACAAACAATTAAGTTTAAATAATAATAATATTTCATCGAACTCAAAACCCTATGATTTCACGACAAGAAAACATCAAGTCAAAATATTTGCTGACCAAGTAGGGCTTGATATGAGAAGTCTGCTTCAAGATCTACTGGGAAATTCCTTCAAAGTGACATCACTAGTAAAGCCAGGAGCTCCTATGGCTGAAGTTTTGACTACATGTGTTTCCGAATGTAAAGATTTTACCAACTCAGACTACATATTAGTACTTGGGGGTTCTAATGATTCAAATCCTTTAAATTTACAGTCAATCTTGTATCATACTCTGGCACAAGTTGGGAACACTAATATCTTAGTTGGGAAAATCTATAAAAACAATTATCTTGGTGTTAATGTGCTGAATAACTCTTTGAGATTGGTATGTAGTAATTTTAAAAATTCAATATTTTTGCCACTAGACCTGGATGATTTTCGCATGAAATTAATTCCAAAATATATAAATACAATACAAGCAAGTAGACTAATTCATAAGGAAATACTTCGTTTAAAGTACAGACATGACTTTGTAAACTATATTAAAATTAAAAGTAATGACCAGTATGGGCTAAGTGGCAAGGTACAAAAGTGTTACGTTAATAATTATACACAGACAGACATTGAAACTTCATCAAGGCGTTCTTTAGTAGTTACAAATACCATCGGCACTCAGACTGACCAGTCTGACTTGACAGATGACCAGGGAAACAGTGATGAACTTTTTCGTGCCTAAATCACTCAACAACTCTCGTGGTAAGCTACCCATGCCTGGAACCCCTAATAACTACACCCCTCTTAATATTTATCTTCAGAATTTATGTGGTGTAACTAACAAAAAAGAGGAATTAGAAGTTTATTTGCAAGACATTCATCTAGACAATCTATATGTTTGCATAACAGAACATTTCCTGACCATGGAGTCAGCTCCTCTATTCAACTTAAACAATTATAAAATGGTGTCGTTTAATACAAGAAAAAACAAAAAAAGGGGTGGTAGCCTCATTATGACGAGGAACGATATTGCTTGTGAAGAGGTGCCTTTTTGTCAAAAATTATACAAAATCGAAAGCTTCGAACTTTGTGGTGTTAAAGATGTTAGCACTAACATTTATATTTTCTGCTGTTACAGAAATCCTATCGATCAGAACTATGAAACATTTATAGCTAAGTTGGAACAATTACTAGAACACTTCTTCAGTAAGAAATGTATCATCTGTGGAGATTTCAACATTGACTTGCTTAAAAGCGACAAAAAAACTTCAAATTTTTTGACATTATTGACATCTTACAATTTTAGACCAATTATAAACGAAGTGACTTATAAACGAAATAATGCGCAATCATGTTTGGATAATTTTTTGACGAATTTACCAGATGATTTTATCAATGAGCAGTTTGTTGATCACAATTGCTTGGCTGATGGACACGCAGCGTTATTTTGTCGCTTAAAAACTGAGAAAGTACAGCCCGATAGCTTTTTAAATATAGAGTTTAGACAGTTTAGTGACAAAAATTCAAATAGCTTTGGACAACGTATTCTGAATATAAATTGGTTGAAAGAAGGTATATATGGCTTTTTAAAGAAAATTGGACAAATATTCCGCGCAAGTTTCAAAAAGAAGAAAAAACGGGTGAATTCTAAGAAATGTCAAAAATCGTCCTGGGTAACGAAAGGAATTAGAGTCTCTAGTAAAATGAAGCGAGTTTTGCTTCAAAATATAAACATTGTGACCTGCACAGAGAAAATAAAATATATACAAAATCATACATTAGAATATACAGACTAGTCTTAAAAAAAGCTAGACGCATTGCAGTCAATAAAGAACTAGCCAAAGCAAATGAATCTTCTAAAGCTATATGGCAGGTTGTAAATAGGCACAGGAACACAAAATCAAAACGTGCAAATAGTAAAAACATACTCCTTAAAGTTAATAATCAAATAATATCAAATCCCCAGCAAATAGTAGATATCTTCTCGAACACGTTCGACAGTGCAGACACAGTTGGCGACTCTAATTCTTTCGATCAAGCTATAAAAACTTTACAAGATAGCGTAAAAAGAGTAGATCAAGAAATGACTTGCGATCTAGCTACTGCCTCCGAAATAAAAAAAAACTGGTAAATTATATGGCTACCAAGAAATCTTCTGATCATGATGAAATACCGATACAGACTGTTAAAGATCACATTGACATACTGGCAGGACCTCTGGCACATCTTATAAACACATGTATAAATATGAATATATTCCCTGAACAACTAAAAATAGCAAGAGTCTTACCAGTTTACAAAAAAGGGTGCAAATTAGATCCTAATAATTATAGACCGATTTCTTTGTTACCAATCATCTTGAAAATTTTTGAGAAAATACTCAAAATTAGACTTCTTAGACATCTCAATCGTAATAAAATACTTAATCGCAGACAATTTGGTTATCAGAAAAATGTGGGAACAAATGACGCAATTAATACTTTAATGGAGCAAGTAGTTGACAGAATTAATGATAAATTTAAAGTCGTAGGGTTATTCCTAGATCTTAGTTCCGCTTTTGACACGATAAATCACAAATTACTGTTAGGAAAAATGGAACATTACGGAGTAAGAGGACCGGTTTTGCGTCTATTTAAGTCTTACTTAGAAAATCGAAAGCAATATGTGGAAATTAAAGTGAATGAAGACAGTAGTCAAAAAGTTTTCAAATCGGGACTTAAACTAATAAAAACAAACAGTTTCAAACAAATGATTAAAAGAATTGCTAACACAAACCTAGATAATTATTCTACAATAGTTTTGCTATTAGGTAATAGTACTGGTATTACCAGAAAGGACATAGTGGATGGTGTGGACACCTTATTAAAGTTAAATATAGGTAAGCTAATGTTGTGTGCTTTACCTTACTCTGATACTTTATCAGTTTATGAAAATAATTATATTTATAAGTTGAATAGTACTATTCACAGGCTGACATGTTGTCATAGTGACAAATTATTGTATTTTGACACTAACAAGTTTATTAGTGGTTTTAAGTTAACTCAGAGAACTTTATCTCTGTCTTGGGAATCTAGACATATGATTGCTATGTTGATAGCATATAATATTAATGAGGTTATAGCTAATATAACAGATTGTAGTATTAGTGACGAGTCTGTGTTGTCTAGTTATACTAACAACATAGTGATTAATTATGGATCATCATGTTGTACGAAGGAGGATCCACCTATAATACCAACATCTTTGGAGGCCACTACCAGTCAGATAGGGTATTCTCTTCCTGCTGGAATTCATTCAGACATTCTAGACTCTTCAGTTGTAGTTGTGGAGGTCACTCCGGATAACTTTTTAAACTAGTAAGTAAGACAACAGAAGTTACCCCTTCAAATAACCAATTATTATTAGAGAATAATAAAAAGGTATCTTCTGGCAATATTACACATATTAATAATAATAAAAAACCGAAGGGGGGGCAACATACTTTAAAATTATTCAATCAAAATATCCAAGGTTGCTCTTCCAAATTGCTGGAAATAGAATTGTTTTTAGAAAATACCAAGTTTGATGTAATTTGTTTAACAGAACATTGGTTAAAAGATCATCAAGTAATGTCAATTAACTATGAAAATGATTGTGTAGTTAGCCATTTCAGCCGAAAACGTATGATACATGGTGGGTCATTAATATTAGTCAAAAATTCAATTAAATCGAAAGAACGAAAAGACATAATCGGACTGTCTGTTGAACACACCATAGAATTGTCCTGTGTTGAGCTTGATAAGCATGTTATAGTATGCGTATACAGACCTCCAAGTTACCAGAATCTATCTATGTTTGATTCTGTAATGGAAGATGTGCTAAAGAAACTTAGTGTTACGAGTAGTAGTAAGTCAATAATCATATGTGGTGATTTTAATATTAATTTATTAGAAAATAACTCTAATACTGTCAGACTGTTAAGTCTTTTTAGGTCATTTGACTTGTCAAATGTTTTTATTGAACCAACTCGAGTGACAGCTTCTTCTGCGACTTGTATAGATAATGTTTTTTGTAATTGTGATTACTTACATAAACAAATTGTAAATAAGTAAGTCAATAATCATATGTGGTGATTTTAATATTAATTTATTAGAAAATAACTCTAATACTGTCAGACTGTTAAGTCTTTTTAGGTCATTTGACTTGTCAAATGTTTTTATTGAACCAACTCGAGTGACAGCTTCTTCTGCGACTTGTATAGATAATGTTTTTTGTAATTGTGATTACTTACATAAACAAATTGTAAATAAGTTGCCATCTGATCACAGTGGACAAACAATAACATTTTGCTCCTACATGCCTTTACAAAAAATTCAAATAAGGTTTAGGCCAATTACATGTAAAAATTTAGACAAATTAAATTATTCTTTGGCAAGTAAATTATGTGTTCAGAATTTTAATAATATATGTGACCCAAATGAGTTCTACGCCGAGTTCTTTTAACTATTAAATGAGCAATTTATTGACACTTTTCCCCTAAAGACTAAAACTATTTACACAAAGTTCTTATTTAGTGATTGGGCGACTCCAGGTATTCGTAAAAGCAGGGAAAAACTTTTTGAACTGTATGGCCTAAAGCAACATATGAATAATACAAGCTTTCATCAGCATGTTGCAAAATATTCAAAAACTTTTAAAAGTGTGTGCAAAATGGCTAAAGCTCTTTACATTAGCAATAAAATAAAATCAGCTGATGATAAAATAAAAACTACCTGGCAAATAATAAATAATGAAACCGGTAGGAAAAAGCAGCGTAATACTGAATTTAACTTAGAGACTGCACATGGCCCTATTAACTCAGATGTAGAAATAGCTCAGGAATTTGAAAACTTTTTTGCTAATATTCCCCTTAAAACTACGGAAACTTTAAATTCCTCACCCGCGCTTTCTGCTGCCTTACTTAGAAAAAATGTAAAGTCATGCCCTTTGGAGTTGAGGTTTCAGCATACAAACCCCCAGGCTATTGTAAAAGCTTTTAAAGATCTTAAAATTAAATCAACAGAAGATCTATGGGGAATGTCTGTAAAAGTCTGTAGATGTATCATCGAAACCATTGCGCCTTATTTAGCTTTCATATTTAACACCAGTGTAGACCAAGGAGTCTTTCCGGATCTCATGAAACACAGTAAAGTAGTTCCTTTGTTCAAATCCAGTGATAGTAAGGAACCCAACAATTATAGGCCTGTGTCAATTCTGCCAGTTCTCAGCAAGGTGTTTGAAAAGTTAATGCTGAATCAAATGTTACGTCACTTTAATAAAAATTCCATCTTTCATGAACAACAGTACGGTTTCACCAAAGGGCGTTGTACCACTGACGCCGGTGTCACCCTCATAAAGAACATTTTTAACGCCTGGGAAGAAGCACAAGATGCCATTGGAATCTTTTGCGACCTCTCGAAGGCGTTCGATTGCGTAGACCATGAAACACTTCTGCTGAAACTGGAGCACTATGGGATTAGGAATACAGCTCTTGATTTACTAAGATCGTACCTGAAAGATAGAAAAGTTAAAGTTCAAGTAAACGGCGTAAACTCATTGGGATCTGAAATGGCAATGGGCGTTCCACAGGGTTCGATATTGGGTCCATTCCTCTTTTTAGTTTATATTAATGATTTACCCCAATTACTTCAAAATCAACCGAAGATGGTGTTATTTGCAGATGACACATCGTTGATCTTTAAAATAAACCGACGGTCACAAAATCTTGATGACGTTAACAGCTCTATTTTTCAAGTCCAAGATTGGTTTACGGTAAATAATTTGGTACTAAATAAAAAAAAAACCAAATGCATTAGATTTAAATTACCTAATGTTAGAAGTAGCGAATGTGACATCATATTGAATGGAGAAAAACTAGAATTTATTAATCAAACGGTTTTCCTAGGAATCACGCTAGACGAGAAATTACAATGGGGACCTCATATAACATCTCTTGCGGGGCGCCTAAGCTCGGCCGCTTATGCTGTTAGAAAGATAAGACAGTTAACAGATGTAGAAACCGCGCGATTGGTTTATTTTAGTTACTTCCACAGTATTATGTCGTATGGCATTTTACTGTGGGGTCGGGCTGCTGACATTGAATCCATATTTATTTTACAAAAGAGAGCTGTCAGAGCCATTTATAATCTACATCGTCGCGAATCTCTCAGGGAACTATTTAAAAGGATTAATATTATGACGGTACCTTGCCAATTCATATATGAAAATATTATGTATGTAAGAAAAAATCTTCATATTTTTAATAAAATAAGTGATAGACATAATTTTAATACTAGAAATAAAGATAAAATAGATCAACCATTTTTCAGATTATCTAAAGTACATACATCTTTTATGGGGTACTGTGTTAAATGTTACAATAAAATACCTTGTGATATATTACAATTAAATGAAAGAAAATTTAAAACTCATATTAAAAGTACACTCTGTAAACAAGCATATTACAAATTAGAGGATTATATCCAAGATAAGAATGCTTGGAAACATGCTGGTCCTGCTCCATAGGACAATTTAGAGTCTAGACAAAATCAAACTGGTTGCTTATTTAATTATATAGTTTGTTATTTTTTATAACTCTGATTTTACATTCTGTGATTTCTTGAACTCACACACTGACTTATTAGTATTACTTGTTAAAATGTTAGGAATATCGTATAATTTTGCAATGTTTGTAAATATGTGAGCACCATGTATCTATCTATCATAATTAATTTATCTGCAATTGCTTTATTTTTTTCTTTATTTTTTTTTTCTTTTTTTTTACCTATCGTGGTATAGTAATCTTATTCTAGATGCATCGTCTTCACATATAATTATATAATTAATGTATACAAAATATTGTAAAAACATTTTAAAAGAGTAACGGTGGAGTTTCTTGCCCATTCTTCTCCATACGAAAACTACCTTTTGGAAGGGGCGACTAGAATCAATTCTATTTTTTTGTAAATTTGACGTTCATAAGTGCCTTTTATGTGCCTAATTGAAATAAATTGTTTGACTTTGACTTTGACTTAAAACAAGGAGTTCCACAAGGTTCGATATTAGGACCAATTTTTTTCATTCTATTTGTTAATGATTTAATTAGCTATATGCTGGAACGAAGTGATACTGAACTTGTGCTTTTTGCTGATGATACGAATGCTATTATAGCCGCTAAAGATATTGATACTCTCAGTAGTAAAGTAAATAATGCTCTTGCTCTCTTTCATCATTGGTTTACCATCAATAATCTCAAATTGAATTTAAGTAAAACAAATGCCATGTTATTTAGGACGACGTCGAGAAACAAAGAAAATATTGACATAGTATTAAATGAAAATACAATAACATCGGTAGACAGCGTAAAATTCTTAGCTATTCACATTGACGAAAGCCTAAACTGGAAAAAAGAATTGACAGCCATAGAAAGTTCAATTAGCTCAGCTTGCTATGCACTAAGAAGTCTTCGAGATGTGATCGCAATCAAGCAATTAAAAGTGGTATATTACTCGCTTGTAGAGTCAAAGCTTAGGTACAGCATCACTCTATGGGGAGGTAGCTACGCGTACAATATAAATACAGCTTTCATTATACAAAAAAGGGCAATAAGAACCATGGTGAGAATTCCGCAGTGGGTATCGTGTAAGGAGTACTTTAAAGAACTTCAGATACTAACGGTCCCTTGTTTGTATATTTTAGTTCTTCTCATGGATCTTATGAAACAGCTGCAGAATTTCGAAACACCAGAAGAAAGAGATAAGCGGGAAGCTACTAGGCGTAGGGACTTACAAAATAAGATACAACCTCATTTAAAAGTCGTGAGTCATGCTGCAGGTTATCAATCAATTAAACTATTTAATAAACTGCCTGTACACTTCAAGTCATTATACAACTTAAATCAGTTTAAGCAGCAGTTAAAATCATTTCTGATAGAAAAGTGCTATTACACCCTTGATGAGTTTCTCTGTGACACATACAACTAGAACTTTAATTGTTATTATACTATTTTTATTGACATGATAGATTTTATTTTTTATTTTTGACTTTGTGTAATGGATGAATCATAATTAATTTGTTTTTATATTCTTTATTTGACATATCATTTATAACATCACTATTTTTATTGACATTAGAGTATATTTTTGTCGTAATAGTGACATTTTTAGTTTATTTGTTTTGGTATTATTCTTAGTTTTTTTTTTTTTTTTTTGACATTTATCATAATATCAGGGAATCGCAAATGTTTTACTTTTTAATTTCTTATTTGGTTAATGTTATGATAATGATTTATATTGTAATTCTTTTAATTTGTAATTGATATAAAATGTTGTGTAAACTTTCGATACAATGAAAATTGTTGCAGAAAAAAAAAAAAAAAAAAAAAAAAAAAAATTACAAATTGTATTGTTGTTAAAACGTAAAAAAAAAATACGTTCCCAATATTTTTTAATAATCTCCATGACGGACTCAAAAACAAAATTGTCATCATCCCTATTAGGCGAGATTTTTTATAAATTAATTAAGTTTTAATTAATTAATTTGAAGTTTTTTACTCTGTAACTCTCAGTCGGATTTGATAAACTCTTTTTGAATTTGATAGACCAGTTATTGAGGAAAGTAACATCGTGCTACGACCTTTAGAAGCAGTGAAAAAAATAATAGAAAGAACGCAAAACGAAAACGAAGTAATAGACCGGGCGGGCGATGCGATGTGACGCGGTGGGGCCAGGGTCCGAGGGCGCTGTAGTATATAATATTCTATGTTAAAACAAGAAATTTGACGCATACGCAGCCGCGGGCAGAAGCTAGTGTTATATACAATGTCGCCCGGAATGATGTGCCCTCCCGTATTTTTCTGAATATTCATGACAAATTATCGAAAATAAACTTAAAAAGTCTATCTTAATTTTTTTTATTTTTCTTCATATTTTTTTTTCAATGTCCTGCTATGATTTTATGGACTTACGCTTGTGTTTTTTTAAAAATAAATACTGTTTTTATTAGAAAAAAAATGTCTTCGCCTCCGTTTTTATTTTAAAGGCGACAAATTTTAATATATTTTTTTCGTTAATCCAATAAAATAACTCTTAAGCTATTATAAATAATAAACAGAATCTAAATCAAGCCAATAACATAGGAGATATGGCAAACGCCAATAAAAAAAATAAAAATAAAATAACATGAAAAATATTATAGATAGACCCTAGACCCTATAAAAGTTAATTTTCGATAATTTTTCATGAATATTCAGAAAAATACGGGCGAGCACATGCCTATGGGTGACATTAAGTTATCTCATGAGCAGCTATAACGAATGACTTAGCTTTTAGAATGAGCAAGATGAAATGGAAATCGGTTGACCTCGGATGGACATAATGCTATTTCATCCCTTGCTCAGATCCAAAAATAGCGCTGAGGCTGGCTCCCAGCTAGTCGGATCCGATAATCTGAAAATCTCAGTAAGCTGCTAGATTCTAAAGGTTCAAAATCAGTTTTAGATGAATGGATAGAGTTTCAGTTATTTTTAGTACAGACAGCGAAATTAATTTTTAAGCAAATTGACGCCCAAATTATCAATTTGCCGTGACATTTAATACAATTGTCAAAGAATGATAGTTGTAATTAAGGTACGGTCAATTTGAGTTGGTAGTAAATTTTGTTTAACAATTACTCTATCTTTGACTTTACAATTTCTTTACGAAAAGGAAATATGTAAAATGTTTACAATAGAACACTTCAAAAAGACAAGAATCTATTATCCATTCTCAGATTGAACAGATTTCTTGTGCATATTATGGACAAATAAATAAAAAATTAAAATAAATAAATTATATATTCATTCATTCACAATAACATAAACTACAACTAGTTAATTAGTGGTTATATATAATATGGTCAAGAAATCTGTTAGAGAATAATGGATTTGCGGTTTTGACAATTAGTAATTTTTTTACTGGTCCCATAACACAGGGAAAATCCTAGTATTATACCCAACACACAAATACAGAAACATATCAGCTACTTTCATCACTATAAGCCCATCTTCTATTTACTAATAGTTATAAGTAGGAATATAACGTTATTCTCCGTAGTTTCGCTCTGATTGCGTAAAAAGAATAGGCAGGGAGCTTGCCGAAGTAATCTCATGACTAATTCTACTGGACTAGTTCGGGCTCTTAGACTTTCCTGGTCGACTATTTGGCTTGTAATAAGAAAAGTATATTGAGGAAAGCATGTTCTGAAGCATTAAGTACAAAAAAAAAACTGACACAATGTCTTTAAGGCCTATTATCAAAACGATGAAGGAAAACATCGTAAGGAAACCGGCACGTCGTAGAACCAAAAATTCGAAGATATGTGACATCTACCAACCCGCACTGGGCCCGCGTGGTAGATTACGGCCCACTCCCTCTCACGGTGAAAAGGCCCACATCCCAGCAGTGGGAAAATTATAGGTTGATTATACTTATGCTAAGAAGATTAAGTAAGAAAGCAATGACAACAGCAAGGATACATAATGATGATGTTTAAGGAGAGAGGAAGTGTTTTTTCATCAGAATTTTAAAAGTGGACAAAGATGGAGCACGCTTTATCGACACGGGCTAGGCATTCCATAACCGTACTGCTTGAACTGTAAAAGATTTGTCATAAAAACTGGTGGATTGCATCGGCAGCTCTAGGATCAAGTTTGCCGATGATCTCAGATATCTATTATGTGTGTCATGAAGGATCTGGAAACGTTATTTAAGATAAGAGGGGGTACCATAATACTGTACTGTTGTTTTTGACTTATTAAATGTAAATTATATGACCGTAATAATTATGTCTAATAATGAATGAAGTATGAGGTCGACTAAAACTTGACATGTTAAACTTATTTTTATTTTATTTTTTTGGCTTATTTAATGTAAATTTTATAATTATGTCTAATGAATGTAAAATGACCAATGTAATGGAACCACCAACAATTATGAGTGTAATTGTATTATTATTAATTATTCTTTAACATAGCCAATAACATTGACATACATATAAATATTGTACACCCCATGGGTTTGTTACAGTGATACAATAATGCTTATTTTAAGAACTCTTTTTACCTATGAGAACAATGAATAAATGAATATGAATATGTAGAGCTGAAATAAGATATAAGAATTCCGAATTTCTTTTCAAACTCCAAACTCATAGTAATAGAAGCCATAATATCAATATTTATCCAGAAAGTCTCTACATACTTTAACTTTATATCTGTATGAGTAACGAACACGTTGCATTTGCACAAACATGGATTTTGTTATGCAACGTTTTGCGACCTTCATATGGTTAATTGAATTGAAAAAGTATTTTCAGCGATTGTCGTTTGTTTTTGTGGGGATTTCCAACGTTGAAGGTTTGTTTGGCAGTGCAATGCTTAGAAAATTGAAAGTTCCTATTTCTTTTCTTTTCGATCATTATCATTCTCTTGCCGTTATCCTAACATATCTTATTCTTCCATACTTATCTTTTAATCGTCATCTCAGTAGTCACTCCCTTTCTTTCCAGATCATCTTTCATAGAGTCCATCTATTCTTGGAAAAGGGAATCGGTCTGTCGACAGCAGACTCATGTATTTCTACACGTCGCGGAGGTCGCGTCGTCTGTGTGACTTGAGAATTTACTGCCCTTTCTCTAAAATACAGCGAAAAAATAAAAGATACGCAACAAGCGAAAAGATAAGCGCTAGTAGTTTGGAGTATTTATTAATTTATGTATATACATTTTAGACGGTAACCGTTTCTTACAGGCGTACCGACGACGAAGTCTACACACTTGTCAGTTTCGTGTACCCATTTGGGAGAATTGCCATAAGGGACACACATGGTTTTGTAAGGGATCAAGAAGTGCCTGCGGACTGTTCAGATCGCCAAGGGTGCTATGTCCGCAGCCGCTCCACGATTCGGCCCGTATAACGTTCAGTTGGAAGGGCCATGGGAAGGTTGGAGTCCATCCATTCTTTTCTTTTCGATACGATCAGAAATTTTCACTGCCCGGTTTTTCAGGAATCTTTTGAAATGAGATATAGAGTAAGAAAAAGTATTTATAATACAAGTAAAATTAATTTTCACCATGTTCAGTAGAATCCTTGATCAGCAATGTTAGACTGATAAGATGGTAACAATTAACATTAATTAATGACCCCTATGAGTTCGGCGGTGAGTGGCTAAAACACCTAGCAATAAGCTTAGACATGTTCTAAAGTTTTACGTGTTTTACCATTTTTCATGTCTTTCCCTATTATAAAGATCACAACGGGATGCAATCGACGTCTCTGGGACTATAAAAGGTCAAATTAAACTAGCTAGCGAAACTCGATGGGTATCGATGTGATGTGTACACAACTAAACTAATATTACAAAGAGAAAATATTTGATTTTTTGTATGTTTGTTTGTAATTAATAAACTCAAAAACTACTGGACCGATTTTAAAAATTCTTTTACCAGTAGAATGCTATATTATCACTGAGTAACATAGGGTATGAATTATAAAGATGTCACGCGGGCGAAGCCGCTGGCAGAAGCTAGTGTTGAAAGATAAAAACGAAAATTAATTGATTTTCTTCGAGGTTAACGACCTCATGTACAGTAGTTTCTTGAAGTATGAGTTTAGAAAATCAGTTTTTTTTTGTTTTATCGAGTTAATATAATAATAATACACTAACTATAATACTGTGATCATTCAACCAACAAACTAACCAACTCTAACTTAAATAAGAGTTTTTTTTTGCCATTATTTAACCTACCTAATCTTTAGACGAATTAAAAAAGGAGAACAAAAAGAAAGAGGGTATATAAACCACATGATTTTTTTTACCATCTCGAAAAAAATAGGGTTTATTAGGTGAACGGATTAGAAGCCTATGGCACAGAATATATACATATATATATTTTTATAAAAAATATCGAAATTCAAATCATACGCACCCTACTAAATGCGCGGAATTTATCAATGAATTCGTAGCTTTCCTTAGCGGCCGATAGGTAGTCGCCGCACTTGCCGTCGACCTCTTTGATATACTTTCGCAAGCCATTCGCGCGTCCCCCGCCCGCCTGCGTGGTCAATGCTAAGCAAATATTCCCGGGTATGGCTTCTGTTCCACTTACACAACACACCATATTATTCTCGAGACGGTAAACAATTTGAGCCGGTATATTATACCTTCTCCTTTGTTTTTTATCATGTGGTTGCTAATATTTCAAGTAACAGCAACCAAATTGTGAGGCCCCTTTAGGCCTTTTTACCGATGCGTCCAGCATTCACATAGGGGCATGCTTACAGCAGAAAGTCCATGATAACTGGCAACCCCTAGCATAATTCAGCAAAAAGCTAACCGAGAAACAATCTCAGTGGCCCGCTTATTACAGAGAACTTCTAGCTGTGTACGAGAGCGTCCAACACTTTCGGCACATACTAGAAGTCCAAAACGCAGCAGTTTTTACTGACCATAAGCGTATTTACTGACGTAAGTATGCGTTCATGCAGCGTCGCGACAAGCTTCCACCAACACAACTCAACCAACTAACTTTTATCAGCCAATTTACCACCAAACTCAAACTCAAAGCATTTATTTCAATTTAACCATTTACAGGCACTTTTGAATTGTCAAGGAATCGGTCAGTCAGAAATATGAAGCTAGTTGCCCATTCCAAAGCGTAGTAGGTAGGTACCTATGGAGAAGAACGAGCAAGAAACTCCACGGACACTCTTTTAAATAAATTGTTACAAAGTATTTGTTACATCATTCATGTTGAAATTAAACATGTGAGAACAATGTAGAAAGACGTGCACGTTAGAAGCGTCCGTAATAAAAATATAAAACAAAGAACAATTCAAAAATTTAAATCAGCCAAGGCAGCTAAGAGTTGACATGTCCCAACTGACGGCGCCCGTTCACGAACATGACCGACATACCATCACCGACATACGATATATTAAGGGCACTGACAACGTCGTCGTAGATGCTAAGTCGCGGGTTGAATCCATTTCATTGGAAGAGGACTACCAAGCCCTTGCAGACTCGCAAGAGAGAGACGAGGAAATCAAACATACGGGCTCATCGACTTCTTTGAAATTGACTAAAATCGTTGTTCCTGGAACCAACACTTCCATACTCGTCGACCAAAAAAAGAATAATCTCAATATCTTATTTATTTTACCCTGTTTAGATATCGATGGTCACCCATCACGTCGGTAGAGTTTCGTTAGCTAATTAATTTTGACCCTATCTATAGAGTGTCATAGGGGGCTGCGACTACTTACTCTATGAGTCACTTAATTGCCCCCAATAACATAAGCATAATCAGTCTGTAATGTTCCCAGTGCTGGGACTCAGGCCTCCTCTCTGTGAGAGGGAGTGGGCTGTAATCTACCACGCAGGCCCAGTGCGGGTTGGTAGACGTTACATGTCTTCGAATTTTTGGTTAAGGACATGCCAGTTTCTTCACGATGTTTTCCTTCACCGTTTTGAAAGCTGTGGCGTTTTTCTGTGTATGAATAAAAACATTTGTTCACATACAGAAAAACGTAATTTTTCATTTAAATATGCAAGTTGCTTTTGAATTTTATTGCGCAGCCTTAACTGAGTTGTATTCGATTTTTATCGGCGTATTGGTCGATTTGCACGAATTTACTCTCCCGAAACGGGCGAATTGGCACTTTTAAATATATTTTTTTTGCTACAGAAGATTCGCACTAACATAATTTATTTGCGGGCGAATCGAAAACTCCAGAAATATGTTTTGGCAAAAAGTACACTAGAACTGTTGCCAATTATTTTATCTTAACTTTATTGCATAAAATTCAAAATGTGCCAATTCCCTGTCTAAATTCAATTAATGCGAATCGCATAATAAAAAAAAAATATTATTTATGTTTATGTGACTCGAGTTACTATCTGAGAAAAATATTTGTTGACTTTTCTAGTATTCGTTATTTTTATGGAACTCTAATTTAATTGAATAAGTATTGATTAATTTAATGCCATATAATTTAATAATAACTGATCGAATAATATAATTATGATAATAATTTGATTTGTATGATACTATAAAATTATAATAATTTGACGTAAATATTTGCATGCTTAATGGCAAAATATGGCTGATCTTTGTATTTTACTAACACCTATTGATGTATCATCTACCCATATTTGCAAAAATAAAATTATTCTATTCTATTTAAAAGGGACAATTTGCCCGTTTCGGGCGAGTAAATTCGTGTGAATCGACCAATAAGCATTTTTATCGATACCTACACGTTAGAGTGAATTGAATCGAGTCGTGTTTGTGGCTGCCGGAGTAAACATGGGGGGGTTAGGTTAGGCAAATGTTCCAAATTGCACTGTATTGTGTTACCTTCACGCTAGTTTTAGGTGAGTGGGTGGGTAGATGGCATAGTGAGTACTGCTTATTATTATTGTAAAAGATGATTCGCTTTTGCCTAGAGGAATGGATAGATGAATAATCCACCTCTTTTTAAGAGCAGGCTTCCTAAATATAATATTTTGAAACAGACACGCATACAATCAAAATGGTACTTAATCATACCTATGTGATTTATTCAATCTTTTTCTTTCTATGTACAAAAAAGTATAAACGTAATTGTACATTTTCGCTCGATTCGTTTTTTATACGAAAATTTTGTTTTTCTTAAAGAATATTTTTTAAAAAAGATCAAGATTGCTCGACTTTTATGTCTACAATATGTATTCACAGTAAAAAAATATAGTTTATTATCCACCCACAAGATAAATTTTCTCTAGATCAATGATTACTTTAGTTATAGACGAAATAAGAATTGAGACTTACGCCATTTAGTGCGAATTTCACCAACGAGACTGAACGCGATCAGCATTTCTAAAACATGTTCAAGTGCTGTCAGTGTCAAAATTGTTATGGAATATTGTACATTGACAGCTCTTGAACGTGTTTAGATGTGCTGAACGCGTTCAATTTCATTGGTGAAATCTGCACTTAGTTTGGTACTTGAACATGGTCAAAAAGAGCACGCAATATTCAACTTTATTACTGATGTGTTAGCATTTAGAACATAACGGAGTGGCGGTGTGCATGGGGGCGGAGCTTGCGTAGAAATTGTCTTTAAAGTGCCTATTCTGAACCGCGACTGTGATGGATAATACCAGCTTATTATTGTCCAGCTACAGGGCAAAGGCCTCTTCTCATACAGAGATGGCACGAGCATTGATCACCACGCTTGCTCAAGGCGGATTGGCGGTTTCAGACTTAACTATATTGATTATAAGTCCAGGTTTCCTCACGATGTTTTTCTTCCGCGATGTCACTGATGTCCAAGATTAACTTTGAAAGTAGGTACATATGAATTGAAAAAGTCACTTTGATGTACCTACTTATCCGGATTTGAACAAAGTTTAAGTCCAATCATTTATTTCAAATAGGCCCTTATAAGGCACATTTGATCGTCTAAATTTACAAACAAAAAATAGAATTGATTCTAGTCGTCCCTTCCAAAAAGTAGTTTTCGCATGGAGAAGGATGGGCAAGAAACTCCACCGTTATTCTTTTAAAATGTTTTACAATTTTTGTAGTGAAAACTTCTTTAGCATCGTTGTGATTTGAAAGTCGATGAAACGAAAAAGCGACAGTAAAAAGAGACAGACACATAAATTCATAAGATTTAACGTGGGAGAAAATGAGATAGTATTATACAGTGTATCTTATATTCGTGGTTCTCTTTGTGATCTGCTTCGTACCCCCTCCACTCGTGTTTACCAAAGCATAGTGGGAGTTTGCTTGGGCCTCAGCGTTGTACGTTTATTAATACGTGTTTGTGCGCGCATGCGTAGTACAAGTCTTGAGAAAAGGCATCAAAACAACAGTGGAGAAATTTTTGAAGGTTTCACTTCTACCACGTGTGAACTGTACACACATGTTTATAGGTTATATAATTATATGTGACGACGATGCACCTAGAATAAAATTACTATACCAGAATAGGTAAAAATAATTTAAAATGAAGCAACGACAGATAAATTAATTATGTGATAGATACATGGTGCTCACATATTTACAAACATTTCATATTTACAAACAAGAACCCACAACTTCATGAGACGCAAGGCCTTAGCTACTGGGCCATCACCACACGTGATATACAATGTCGCCCATGGGCAAGGGCAAATACGGACGGCCAACGGCAAAGAGATGTCAAAAAGAATAACGAATTGAAACGCATCATAGAATTTCGCGGCGCCAACCCGACTCAATAAATGCTCTGTAATTATTGTAAACATGTCAAAGTTGTTTATGTTGAGAGATAAGTTGCAAGTTTGTGGGATTATCTAAGTGTTACAAACGCTTAAATGTTCAACTAAATTAAATATTACCACTTAACATCACAAACAATTTTTTTTTTTTTGAAGCTTTTAATTTTAATAATCATGCATTGTCACGAGAACCAAACACGTATGCCAAATGTCAGCCCGATAGCTTCAGCGGAAGTGGGTGAAACATTGATTGCAATATTCCAGGACATTACATACAAGTGAAGTTAAATAAAAGCTTTTAATTAATAATAAAAAGAAGAGTGTAAGAATTTTCGGATGGCGTAGGCACTGCTAATAATACACTGCCGAGCTTTGTCAAAGTAATTAAATGAAGACATTCCATAGGAAAAGTTTATTATAAAATTACACACAAAACACAAACAACAACACAATTAAGATTATTGAGTCTACTAGATTTACAGATGATGCCACCCTTATTAACATATCAATATAGTCTGTTCTAAAAAGACCTGATGAAAGTGTAAACAAATAACAACAAGCAAAGCTTGTTCAGATTAAATTCTTACGCAATCACTCAAAGGGAGTTAGTAAAACATTCATCTTTATTTATAAGCTTTAAACTTTATATTTTACCATTTTTTTCCGATTTAAGTTACGGTTTCAGATCTATTTGTTTACATTTTTATTAGATACTTTTGGAACATACCATACTAATATATATTGATTAGTTCAATGCATTCGTTGTTTTAGTTCCACGAAACGGGTAAATATCCAACAATAATACATTGCCATTTCTTCCCGTGGGTGTCGTAAAAGGCGACTAAGGGACTCACTAGAGAATGGGGAGCAGCGTTCTCTATGCACTTTAACACCATACTGCGATCGCCAACCCGCCTGCCAAGCGTGGTGATTATGGCAAACCCCCCCATTAGGGGGAGGCCTATGTCCAGCAGTGGACGTCTTTCGGCTGAAATGATGATGAATGACACGTAAGCATGAACTGTCAATGATACAACTACAACGCATAGTTTTAGCTGTAATCCGATAGTTCTAGCTGTAATCGAATAGTTACATTAATCCAACAAGAGGCCCTAGCATGAACGCGCTACGTTAACGTAAATATGAACGATTTTTTAATCGAAAATACAACACTGTGCTACAGTATTTTGTTACAGCAGTGATAGCCTAGTGATGTGGCCGTCAGACTGCCAAGTCATAGGTCTCGAGTTTGAACCCAAGGCACGCACCTCTGACTTTTCGGATTTATGTGCGTATTGTATAATTATCACTTGCTTCAAAAACGGTGAAGGAAAACATCGTGAGGAAACCGGCATCGCTGAGAGATATTTCTCGAAGGCATGTGAAGCCAAGTCAGAGGCCAATGGGCGGCTTTAAAACTCTGCCATCAGGTTAGTCACTAACTACACGAAAAGAAGAAGTATTTTGTTTTTCAGCGATGCAAAATAACTATCACCCATAGGTATGAATAAAGTCTTAAAACTAAGTTAGTATTGCGTCCGAAATGAGTATTTTAATTTTGTGAATCGTTTATATTTACGTTACGTTTACGTCGCGCGTTCGTGCTAGGCCTACAGACAGGCACAACGTACCAAGTAACAGCATTTACGGTCAGAAGCACATGACAAACTAAATGGGTCAGACGAAGTCAAAGGCTTTTAACACCTTCACAGCCTGTGAGAATGAATAGAGGCTGAAATTCTAGCCTACCTGACAATACAGATTGGTCACGTCACCTCCGGGATATTTCAGTATATACGACCGATACTCTCAGGAATTCAAACCTACGACCCGTTGAAACGTTATCGGTTGGGCGCAAATTGAGGATTTGTTCAATTGAGTGAACGGAATATACATTTTTAAGGCTTTAAGTACAGTGCCGGTTTCGTAAAAATAACAGCAAGAAAAGGGAAGTAAGTGCTACTATCAATAATGAACTTACGACAGTTTTACCCCGGTAGCACACCTCTGCCGCGAAACCATAGCAGCGAAACCGCAGTAGTTCAATTCAACTGGCTCGCGTCATGTTGCGCTACTAGAATTTCGCGTAGCGTTACATGACGCAAGACAGTTTCAAGTAAGTCAAAGTAAGTTTTTAACTGGATATAATTATTATGTAGCGTTTTATCATATTTTATATTGCAACATTTTCTTTTGATTGAAAACGTTTAACTAAGAGTTGAATTTGTATTATTTGCTCGCTAGACTCCTCAAGGCAGATTTGTTACGTTAGAATTAATGGATATATTTTTCGAATTGTATTCCTAAAACGTGATAATAAGTATAGTCAACTTTGTAATACGAGTGTTGCGATACTTATTTTTATATTATGTACTGTATACTTTAACTAGTGACCTGCTATCTAATTACGCAACACATTTTCGATTTGCAATTGAGTCAAATTGGTTTCGTTTGACTAGAATTGCTTTCAATTTACAACTTTTGAAAGCAATTCTAGTCAAAACGAAACCAATTTGACTCAATTGCAAATCGAAAATGTGTTGCGTAATTAGATAGCCGTTCCAGCTTCGCACGGTTTTTACGACTTGACAAAACATCAAGATTTCTTAGTTTTATATAAATTTAATACTAACGTATTATACACATAAACCTTCCGGAATAAATTCTCTAAACGATGGTGAAAACCTCATCAAAATCTGTTGCGTAGTTTAGAAGAACAATGCGGACATGCAGATAAACACGAAAGGCGACTTTAAGTTATAATATGTAAATAAATAGGTACGCATTTAGTAAAAAGCTGTTATTTTGACATTACAAACATACACTTCAATTTTATTTATTTGTATTGTAGTATTGTAATGTAATGTATTGTATTGTATTGTATAGTATGTATAGATGTATAAATTTATATGTATGTTTAGATTATGTCTAACAATCTTGAATCACACATGAAATACAGAAATAACGACCAATACTTGTCTCAAATACATAAGCAGCAACTAAATATGCCAATATCAAAGCAATGGATCCTATAATAAACATGGAAATTGTCAACATACTGACTGTAATGGCTTCCGATAGGAATAGGAATGAGTTCCGATGTAAATCAGTCGTGAAATGTAAATGCGAACAAACGCGATGGGACTCGAAGGATGGCGGAGATTACCGAAGTGATGCGATGAAGTTATGTTAAATCGCGAAGTTCTTTCAAGAGTAGAAAAGTAGGAATACAATTTTAAATTATGTAAGTATTTTATTTGTATAGAATGTTAGTTATCATTTTGTTAGATTTTCTTTATTTTTAATTTTTTGATTATTACTAGTGTTACTAGCAGTGATAGCCTAGTGGTGTGACCGTCGGACTGCCAAGTGATAGGTCTCGAGTTCGAATCCAAGACCTCTGACTTTTCGGATTCATGTGCGTATTGTATAATTATCACTTGCTTCAACAACAAAGGAAAACATTGTTAGGAAACCGGCATGCTTTAGAGATATATCTCGACAGCATATGAAGCCAAGTCAGCGGCCCATAAGCGGCTTTAAAACTCTGATATCAAGTTAGCCACACTTACTACACGAAAAAAATAAGAATTTTTAGATTTTTATTTTGCTTCAAAAAACAAATAGTAAATAATTTATCCACTATTACGTTTGCTACTTTTTTGCATCAACGTAAGACATTTTTGCAACCATGTCCCTCAGTTCTTTAGAAAGTTCCCGAGAGAACATCATTAAAGTTGCAGAGATGTTACACTCACGGTTACACTCTTTATACTCCGAGGTAAACAGTCTCTGTAATCTTGAAGCTTTTTCATGGTTTTCATGGCGGCTAGTATTTGTGTTAAAGAATAGTGCGTTACTAGATTTTCTAGTATATTGTTACATTGGTAAACTCACGCCTCTTGCCGATAGGGGTAGGCAGAAACTGCAGAACGCCATCTGCTACGATCCTTACATACTCCTTTTTAGGGTTCCGTAGCCAAAAGGCAAAAAACGGAACCCTTATGGATTCGAAAAAAATGAAAAAAATTGGGGGTTCCCCATACTCGGAACTGTTTTTTTTTTTTATCCTCAAACCCATACGTGTTAGGTATTTATGGATAGGTCTTCAAAAATGATATTGAGGTTTCTCATATAATTTTTTTCTAGACTGAATAGTTTGCGTGAGAGACACTTCCAAAGTGGTAAAATGTGTCCCCCCCCTATAACTTCTAAATTATGAGAATGATAAATATAAAAAAAAATATGTGATGTACATTACCATGTAAACTTCCGAAAATTGGTTTGAACGAGATCTAGTAAGTAGTTTTTTTTTAAAACGTCATAAATCGTAAACCATAATCGCAATCGTAAACAATACTTGCTGCTACGGACCCTTCATGGGCGAGTCCGACTCGCACTTGGCCGCTTTTTTTTATAACTTCTCGTTCTGGACGGAGCGAGAGGGCGTGTCAGACTCTTACTGACTAAAACCTAACCCATGTTCCTTCAGTTGCCTGTACGTTGCCAGGGGCCACGGTATCCCTTTCGGACTTTCCCGCGAACCCGGCAGGCATCGGTTCGGGGGACACCGTCAGTTATGCTGACATCTCTTTGAGGCATCCTTACTCCTTCGTTTACGTTCATAATACATCTGGTCATACTCGCCCCCCTGTTGCTAGTACTACGCACCTGACCTTTCTCAAGAACATCACCTATAACGTCAAATAAGGTCAGTATTGTAATCAGAAAAATGGTTACAGACCCGTGCTAATAAAACAGCTGGAAGTAATCATTTTAATACAGGTTTTTTTTTAAGTAAAAAATTTCTTTCTTAATATTGTAGTTACGATTATCGATTGCGCTGGGGCCCAGAAGGAGTGTAACATTCGACAGTTTAGCCGTGAAAACCTACAAAATTCGACAGCAGTAAAAATACTCAGGATTTAATAATGTGAATTTCGTAAAACTGTAACCTAGAAACAGCAAATCCAATTCTTGAGCAAAAAATTAAATCCGCCTGACCTTTGCTACGACTTCCCCGAATCGGCCAAAAATACGAAATTAGCCCTTTACGAAAACCGTCAAGATTTTCTGCAGAAATCCGGGGAAAATACATCATTTATGAGGACATCTGGTTCAGTATGAGTTCAGTATGAAAAACCATCCGTAGGTACTTTATTTATAGACGGCGCTGCCTTCCCAAGTTATCGGCCATTCTATTAACTGGCCTTTGGCTGACCGTAATATGTTCGTTGAACATAAAACTACGCTTATACGTTGACCTATACGATTTCGTAGGAAATGTGAGGAATTTTCGAGTTCTTCACGAAACAGTAAGAACATGGCAGTTTTATTTTTATTTTGTATACCTATATCAATCAATCTGCCTAGCCTTTTCCCAACTATGTTGGGGTCGGCTTCCAGTCTAACCGGATGCAGCTGAATACCAGTATTTTAAACGGAGCGACTGCCTATCTGACCTCCACAACACAGTAACTGGGTAATACGATACCCCTTGGTAAGACTGGTGTCAGACTTTTGTATACCTATATATGCAACCAATATTTATTTTGAGCGGTTAAATTTTATATGAAGGAGGAGCTCAAGGCTAAGTAATAACAGCCGCACGGGTCGATCCATCAGGTTAAGCTACGCTTACCAGGGTTGGTCCGTGGATGGGTGACCATCTTTACATACCGAGATTCCTCCGTGCTTCGGAAAGCACGTTCAGCCGTTGGCTTTCATTCTTGGATCTTTGACAGTCGTTACAGGTCGTCAGAAGCCCGAAAGTCTGACAACCAGTCTTACAAAGGGGTGTCGTATTACCCAGTTACTGGGTTGTGGAGGTCAGATAGGCAGTCGCTCCATGTAACATACTGATATTCAGCTACATCCGGTTAGACTGGAAGTCGACCTCAACATAGTTGGGAAAAGGTTAGGCAGATTGATTGAAATTTAATATGTAGGTACGTAATTATTTATTTCCTTTTACGAGTGAGCTGGATTTGACCTTACCACGAAAACAAATGCATTAATTTGTTTTCAAACGTACACTGCTGTAAGCTGCTCCAAAATGTATTTTCCCACAGAACATGGAGACGCCTCGACGGACGCTGCTAGAGGTGGCAATGTCAAAAGTTTCCATACAAACTAAGCGTACCACTGTCGACAAAAATGATGTACAGGAACATACGGTTTTGAAGACG
The DNA here is from genome assembly GCA_916701695.1 of Agrochola macilenta. Lineage (NCBI taxonomy): Eukaryota > Metazoa > Arthropoda > Insecta > Lepidoptera > Noctuidae > Agrochola > Agrochola macilenta. Next base: position 18,349,211 of record OU753562.1, read on the forward strand.
GTCCGTGACAGACGTTTTCACTCATCCCTTTTTCGGCGCCATAAATTTTTCTGACTGTCTCGTTACTCTAGTGATCGTTACTGCTGAGCCTGATGCCCTGGGTTCAATTGCGGGTCGGGAATAAAAAGCCCAATAACACTTTTATTGGATCGATCGATGACATATCCACGTATTAAAATAAAAAAAATGATATTAGTTAATGTGAGACTGGGTAATATTAGTACGAGTATGTAATGTTATTGAAATTTTAATGCCTGGGTAAAAGAAATGAAATTCTAATTTATTATATTAATTTCTCAATATTTACATTTAACCACTAACAATTTAAAAACTAACAGACTTAAAATAATAATACTATGTACAAGTATATAAGAAAGGGCTGGGGGGGGAACAATCATAGGGCATCAAAAAATTCGTCCGCATCGTTGTCAACAGGAAAAGTGCCCAAAAGGCTGGCAGTATTGCCACGTTGTATGGCAATGCTGCTTTTCTGGCCGAAGAATAGGAATTTTTAATTGTATTGAATGTTTAATTTCTAATGTTATTGAATTTTGATTAAATTTTTTAATTTTTTGTTTTGTTCTATAATTTATTGTAGAACCATATTTATTGTATGTGTGTGTTTTTTTAATTTTATTTATGATTTCAAACACAATGTGAATTGTTCCTGAAATAAATTGAATGGAATTGAGTTCCAGTGGAACATGGAAATAGGCTCGCCCCTATTACATGGGACTTAAACATAAGATAATAGTGAAATGTGCTCTGCCTAACCCTTCGGGGAATACGAGCGTGATGTTATGTATTTTAGTAGCACTGCCGTTTCTACACGCTGCCGGCGCCGGCGCCGGCGGGCGATTCCGTTCTCTGTGGTTCACCGCTACTTCAAAATGTATCTATGAATGGACTTTCCTATTGTAGGTACACTTTCTGACAGGAGGCTGTATATCATTCAGATTATCTATTCATGTTCAGGGACGGGCGGTATATCTTGGCTTTCAAGCTGCTGCGAGCATACGTTTAAAGAATAATACATATATTTACAAGTATGTTGAATAAAAATGTCAGTCTTTAACTGAAAAATAACTTTTTTTGCCATTATGAATAACAATTTGATAAAATTATTTTTGGAAGTGTAAAGAGTGCCGCTAACGGTACTTTATCCTTGTCGGATGAAGTTCCGCTATTTGCGGCATAATAGTGGCGCTGCCTTGGCACGGCTAAAGTGCCGGAAGCATTGCATCGTCATTGTCACTGTCACTTGTTATTTTGTTTTTGAGGAGAGGCTACTGTTAATTTCTTTCATCTATAGCCGGCTAAACTAAAGCCTATAACATAACCCCTTTTTTTTTTTTTTTTTTTTTTTTGGGTGGGAAGTCATCAAATGACTCCTCCCGCTCTGGGCGGAGCGAGAGGGAGTGTCAGACTTTTACTGACTAAAACCCACCCGTGTTCCTTCCGTTGCCTGTGTGCCGGGGCCGCGATATCCCTTTCGGACAAACTCGCAACCCTGGCAGGCATTGGCCCTTACGGACCCCGTCAGTTGGTGCTGACATCTCTTTGAGGCGCGCGTGGAACACAACGCGCCGTCGACCCGGGCCTGGTCCTAATCGGACGGCAAGCTACCCATTGCCCACCGTCCGCAAGCCCGCGCCTACGGTGGCCGGAAGTCGGCTCGCGACTCCCGACGCCCGGGGCGTCTCCTGCGGCGACTAGGGGCGCGAGGGCGCGCATCTTGCATTTCCCTCGCGCGCTCCGCCTCCTCCTTCGCGAGCATTACTGCTTCGCAGAAGGAAGTGACGGCTTCCCATGCACTCTCGCTCCGGACCATGGCCTGAACCAGGGCCGGACGCGAGAGATCGCCGCTGCCGATCGCCTCCGTGAGGACACGGCGGTGCCCCGCCCAAGCCGGGCAGACCTCCACCGTATGCTCCACCGTGTCCTCCGGGCGATCCACACAATGGTAACACCCGGGCGTTTCCTCCCGCTTTATCCTGAACAGGAACCTCCCGAAATAACATAACCCCTTGGTTTAGCAAATGAAAATGGCTGAAAAATGCGTTAGTTTAGGTTAGAACTGTGACCACACAACGTCCGGCCAGGGTCCGTTTTGGCACAAGAGAATGCAATGTTTTAGGAAAATGGTGTTTTACAGCGAACTAACCTCAGCATCAGGCAAAATAACAAGTGACAGTAACTCAATGACAATGACAATGCAATGCAGTAATAGTAATTGCGCGCGATTTGGGAGAGGTTAACCCACATTTTGCCAGATAACTTTAATGGCCGTGTTCACCGACAGCTAAGTGACACTTAAATGAATCCCTAAATAAAAGTGCACTGTTGGATTTTCAACGCTAGGCTCAGGGTTGAGAGTTGAAAATCCAACAGTGCACTTTTATTTAAGGATTAATTTAAGAGGCACTTAGTGAAGGTGAAAACGGACATAAGTTCCATGTAATAGGGGGCGAGTCTATAGACACAAATCCAGACTCCGATCTGCTACTGAGAAATAGGGATATGCCTGGGTAAAAAAAAAAATTGGATTAGTCCGTCAGTCAGATAATAAAAAGATATTAGACACGTATTTCTTGCTTTATCATATTTATAACAAATTACTTAGATAAAACGCATTTTAAGTTGGGGAGTGGGTCCGTACATCAAAAGTAAGCATAAAATCTATATACTCGTGACGTCTTGGCACATTTTAACTCAATGTATCGCCGTTATCTTTAGATTACGTAAAAAAATAAAAAATACATGTCCAATATTTTTAAATAATCTCCAAGATAACTAAAAAAAAAATTATCATCATCCCTATTCCAGATGGAAAAACACAATACCACTTTGCCCGGGCAAAGCCGACGGCTTTGCTCAGCAGTAGCGCGAGACAAACGAGGCAAATTTCATTAATATTGACTGCTGAATACGAGGGCAAATGCCACACTTCATTGTAGTACGGGCACAGTATTGACGTACCACTGGAGCTGTATTTCATCCAATCGATAAACTATATTTTTATTATTTGTAAGCTGTTACAGGCGCCATAATACAGTGCCTCTTTTATAGTAGCTTAGCTAGTTAAAGAGAGTACATGGATGGGACTTAAACATAACTGTGTTTGTATAACATGTGTTTTCAGTAGCAGCCGGGAGTCCACATAGATTCATGCCCGATTGATGGCAATAGGCTCGCCCCCTATTATATGGGACTGAAACATAACTGGCGAAATGTGGGTGTAATAATAGGTATAATACCTCTGCCTAACCCCTCGAGGAAAACAGGTTTTATGTTTGTGTGTGCGACACAAGAATAAAAAAAAAAACAACGTTTTTTGACACCGACTTCCGAAATTTAGTGTTTTTTTTTAAGTCGGTTGTTTTTATTTTGTAACTTTTTTCACTTTTTTGTTGTGGTACCTACCCCACACAAATTCGAATACCTGCTATGTAAATAACAGTGACAGGAACTTATTATAACATCATCCATATAGACTAAGTGGGAAAAATAAGTATTATTGAAGCTAACTCAAAAACGACGCAAGCAAAATTAATAAAATTTATATGGGACTGCCTCTGACGTACGACCTACCCGAAAAAATATAATCTTCAAAATAAATTCATAATTAGCGGAGTAATCGAGTACAAAAAACAAAAAAAAAAGTTTGTGGAATGCATTGCCAGTTCAAATAAAACGCGCGCAATCGTTACCAGTATTTAAGAGACTCGTGAAGGAACATTACTTGTTGTTCTGATCTTGGTCTTGTAGCTGTAATAATCTGTGGTCGTTATTTATTTTTGTTGCTTATATAAATATTCTTATATATTTATTATGTATCTATTATATAGCATATACATATATATATCTATCTATGTATCTATTATAATATATTGTATCTTTATAATTATTATTTTGCACCAATGTCTACCCCATTTTTATGTCCACGCAATCACTGTCCATTCCAAGGTTGCCTGGAAGAGATCGCAGAAAGCGATAAGGCCGCCCATTGTATGTTTTGTAGTGTTAAATTTATGATTAACTATGTATTTTCTGGTGTACAATAAAGTTTATATAAATAAATAAATAAATTCAGTCGAATTGAGAACCATTTTGAAATCGGTTAAAAAATAAACGAAAGAAAGAAACAAAATACATTTATTTAGCACAGACTAAAAAGCACACAATTGAATTACACAGCAGATAAAAAATTAAAATCAAATAAAAAGTGTAAAGTGTGGTTGATGAAGAAATTAGATGGGGAGTGTGCTTCAAGACTGCGCCAAAAAAACCCAGTTAAGAAAAAAAAACAAGAAGCCCTTTGCTCGCCAGTTTTTGATAATTCCAAATGTGTACATTCTTTGCGTGAATTCGCCATATAACACACAAAGAAGACCAGTCACGCTAATACTGCATACCCTACTTAAACCTACCTGAAAAAGTACCCAAATACTTTTAAAACATAAATTATTTCACCTCTATAAAGTGAGAGCACCTCTACAATATACACCGTCGTCCAAAGTGTAGGAGAGCTCTTAAAACTGTTATAAAATGTGCCAGACATCCCAGAAATAAAGCAGAATTATGTAAAGTGTCTTTCAAAGATATCTATGGCAATTTAGAGCTGTAGATAGAGTGCCGCTACAAAAAAAAAAAAAGACAAGACAAAAGGCTACAAGAGACTTAACTGAACTTGTAGTTATTTTAATCCTTTGTACAGTAGTTTAAATGAATGAGACAGATTGTTCATTGTAGATTAATGAAAGCAGCTGAGAGGTTTCACAAGAAAACTGCATTGGATTTTTGTTTTAACCTAATATTTATGTTAACGTTGTAACTGGCAGGGAGCACTGAAACCATTTAATTTCTTCAGTTTGGTTGAACTATTTGACTTAATGAAAATATTATTTATGTACCAGAGGTTGGGCTGTACGTAAGATATCAAATACATATTATCTTTCAAGAAAATTACATAATTATATATGTAGATCATCGACCATTATTTTTTATTTTTTTTATAAAATATTATTAATAACCTATTACATTCATTCATTTGTTACAATGCATAGCTTAAATTGCTGGGTCTAGAAGCCTAAAATTTTAAACAAGATTTCATTATAAATCGAAAATGTTTTTTTTTTTTGCCAATATCCCATCGGGCACATGGCTTGTTATTTTGAACCAATAAATAAAATTGAACTGTGTGTTTGTAATGTGAAATTAACAACTTTAAAAAAAGTTTTAAAAAAGAACAACTTTTCTGTCTGATTTTCTGTCTGTCTGTTTGCTCGGGTTAACGAAACAGCTCCACCGATTTTGTCGGGACTTTCTTTAGCAGATAACTGATGTCATAAGGAGTAACTAAGGCTATTTTAGAAAAAATAATTGGGGATCACGTGGGTGAAGCCGCGGGCAACTGCTACTTTTGTAAATTTAAAAAGCCTTTCTCTGAAGCCAAAACATTTGAATAGGAAAAGTCAACTACATTCTGCAGAATAAAGTGTTATATGAATATAATAAGCGGACAAACTAGTGACGTGACCCGACTAGAAGGTTACCTAATTCCGAAGTACGTAGGTGTTCTAGGTGACCTAGAAACACCTAAGGGTTTGTGGGACCTTTTTATGTAAGAGCTAATTATAATATATTAATACTGATTACCTTAAAGTAAAGCTCTCTAGAATATTAAAAAGATTATCATAAAAACTAAAAGTAACAATGTTTTTAAGTGCATTACTTTGAATAATTTTGAAAGAGTTTATTTAAATGTGATATTATTTTATATGAATTTAAAATGATGAATGATGATGAGGTCCTGGGTTCGATTTCCAGGTCGGCCGAATTGTTATTGGGTTTTTTCATCTGGAGTTTCTCAGTAGCAGCCGGGAGTCTGGATTTGTGCCCGGTTGATGGCACTAGGCTCGCCCCGTATATACACATACATGGGACATGGACTACATGGGACTTAAACATAACTGGGGAAATGTGGGTGAACTATAGGTACACCTCTGCCTGACCCTTCGGGAATTACAAGCGTGATGTTATGTTATGAGTAAAATGATGAACAATAATTTCGTTTGTCCCGCTCCTGCGTTCTTTACAAAAAAAAAGAAAAATAATGACAATCTCATTAGATAAAACCCGCTGCTGTCACAATCTCGTTTGCCCAAACAATTTCAGTGTTATAACATAGATATCCCACAAAACAAAACCACTAAAATTGAAATTAAATTCATTTAATGCATAACCCGTCCAAACCGGACTCATCGTGTAATCCACAATTTAAATAATCCGTACCCATTTTAAATAAAATCAGTTTACTCAACACCCAGTTTTAAGGTTAGGTTACACCGAATGTGAATCGGAAGCGAGGCGTTCTCGGGCGTGGGCATTGTACCAATATCACGAAAGATGTTAGTTTGGAATGGGCAACTAGCTTCATCTTTCTGTCTGGCCGACTTCTTTTGAAAATTCTAAAGTGTCTCTAAATGTTTAGGTTGAGTTGACTTATAAATTTGCTGTTCATAGGATTACTTTCATGTTTGATTGGCTTATTAGCTGAAAATGATGGTTCATTTTCAGCTCAAACACTACCATATTTTGTGAAGGCCTACTTCAGTCTGTAGTTTCGCTATGGCTCCTAAATGAAGAGTTGATTCGTCACCAGTCAGCACTTTTGCACAATCCATCGCTTGGCAAACGCTGCTATCACAACGCGCGTTCTATGTGAACCAGACTTTAAAACGACTCCAAGTTTTAAATTTAAAATTTCTTTTCAGTTTTAACATAACACCTGCGGTTGGAGGGTTACGGGGTTCCGTAAAAGGGGCTTACATGGATACAAGTTGTTAGAAGTGGGATCTTATTTTGAGGCCAGTCGAGGAGTTTTGTTCCCTGGGGTTCTGTGAGATGCCACGGTATCTTTGCTAGGACGTTACACCTTTCTTGTTGTATAGATTACGATAAGACTTGTAATGGGTTTTCTTTTAAAAGTTATCGGAAAACTAGGATAGTCTTGCTCTTTTGCTACCTCCTGTGCTACTACGGATTTCACAGTTTTATTTATTTATTTATATATACTTTATTGTACACCAGATTATACATAACATAAAGAAAAAGTAATACACTACAAAATATACAATGGGTGGCCTTATCGCTTACTGCGATCTCTTCCAGGCAACCTTGGAATGGACAGAAATTTTCTGGACATAAAATGGGGCTGCCTTTGGAGCAAATAAAAGGGTGTTTAAAAACAATATACTATTATATATACACAGATAAATGCTATATAATAGATACATAGATACTAACTCTATAAATGTCGAATGAGAGTTTTACTAAAGACTACCTGCTGCTCGCGGCTTTGCCCGTTCTAATTTGCCGATTTAATTATTTTTCTAAAATAAAGTAGCCTATGTTACTCCTTATTACATCAGTTATCTGCCTGTAAGAGGTTGTCCTGTCAAAATCGGTCCAGCCGTTTCGGAGATAAACCGGAATAGAGCAAAAAACAAAAGTTAACAAACAGACAGATAGACAGACAGACAGAAATACAAAAAAATAATATAAGTACCGTATAGGTATACTTTCATATGCATTTAGTAAAAATCTGTTACTTTGACATTACAAACAGACACATTTATTTTTATTTATATGTAGAAGAAGATGTGAGGTATGAGAGGAGCTCGTGGCTATGTAACAACAGCCGCACTGGTCGATCCATCAGGTTAAGCTACGCTTGCCGGGATTGGTCAGTGGATGGGTGACCATCTTTACATACCGAGTCTCCTCCGTGCCTCGGAAAGCACGTTAAGCCGTTGGTCCCGGCTGTCATTCGTGGATCTTTGACAGTCGTTACGAGTCGTCAGAAGCCCGAAAGTCTGACACCAGTCTTACCAAGGGGTATCGTATTACCCAGTTACTGGGTTGTGGAGGTCAGATAGGCAGTCGCTCCATGTAAAATACTGGTATTCAGTTGCATCCGGTTAGACTGGAAGCCGACCCCAACATAGTTGGGAAAAGGCTAGGCAGATTGATTTTGATGTAGAAGAAGATGTACGTATATAGATAGTGTTAATTGACAGTTTAAGAGTTTGTATCAATATTCAGATTCATGCATCATCATCATTATTTCAACTGAAAGACGTCCACTGCTGGGCATAGGTCTACCCAAGCATCACCACTTCAACCGGTCCTATGCTTAAGATTCATTTAACGTTAAAAAAAGAGCAAAAAACAAAAGTTAACATTGTTTAATAATCAAACCATTTTTATAAAGAAGTAAATAAGCTGGCCTGTAAATAGCCATTGCATCTTGTATTTATAACTATGGAACGTATATAAAAAATATAAATAAAATGTGTATACGGATATTTTCTTCTACGAAGCGGAAATCTCTACAAGCTTCTATTTTCTTAGTAATGTAATTACACGCAAATAAATATGCCACAGTACAACTGTTCTTAGTAAAGTAATTGCATGCAATGTACTAGCTGTACCTCTACCCACATACCACACCAACATTTGCACATTGTTTGTCAAGCTCAATCACCACTCCCGTCCCTTCCACAATAACCTGTGTTTCCTACCGCAAACTTACCTATGAACACAGAATACTTCATAAGGTTGGCTCTATACAAGGAGCCAACCTTACGCACGCACACAGACACGCTTCACGTACAGCGAGCGCACTCGCGACCGGTATTTGTTTTAGATCGCCGTAGGGCTCGTCCATGACGCTGAGCAGAAGATGGACATTTTGTCCGCGGACGTGGTAGATGTCACATGTCTTCGAATTTTTGGTTCTACGACATGTCGGTTTCATCATGATGTTATCCTTCACCGTGTTGAGAGCAATGTGGTGATAAAATTATTTACACAAAGTAAATCGTCTGCCTAGGTTCGAACCCACGATCTACAATTCGTAAGTCGGGTCTTGTAATTGCTATTATAATAGCAATTACAAGACTCGACCCGTGTAACAAATCTGAATAATTATCAAGTCCACAAAAGCCACTTGGCGCTTTACTTTTTATTTCGTTTAAAATAAGTTTTTATTTTTATTAATTTATTTATCTTTTTTATAGATTATTTTCGTTTCTGTGAATGTGAGAACGCTGTAGGCTTAGTGGACTGTAGATTGGTTGACCATCTTCTATTTTTTTAAGTACCTGGTACTTGTTGAAAGACCTACACTGTCCTCCCATACCTGTTAACACTGTTATTTTAAAATATTATAAAAGCCAATTATTTTTAAAAGAGTAACCGTGGAGTTTCTTGCCGGCTCTTCTCCATAGGAAACGACCAATTGAAACCGTGCACTTAGCTTCTGAAGTTTCATGAGTGCCCAGTAGGTTTATGTGAAATAAAATATTTTGAATTTTGAATTCTGTCCTAAAAATCAAAAATCTAAATCAAAAGTAAGTTATTCAAACTAGGCTGAGAATCAGCACTTTTTGAACGTCAAAATTACATAAGACAGTCCCCCAAAAACGCCCAGCCTTCACCACTTCCTAGTGCTTAAGCTGGGAAGAAGCAGTGGCGCAACAAACTCCCCAGCAGCACAGCTGTCTGTTCAGTTGGAAAAACTTGGTTCTATATAATAGAATAATTTAAAAATTAAATATAAAAATAATTTACATTATCACAAATTACAATACAACTCATAAAATAAAAACATTTTAATGAGTAGATTATGTCAACAATAAATGAAAACAAAATTAAAATAAATTGACTTACAGTCAAATAAAATAATCCAAAATAGTCCAGTCTAAAATAGTCTAAAATACTTGTTTGTTGCTTGGGGTACATTGGAGTAGCTTAATTAGTCCCAAGCCTTTTTGTCGTCTAAGTAATCTTTAACTTTATAGAAACCTTTTTGACATACTCGTAGTTTCCGTTTAATAAATGATTTAAATTTATTTAGGCTCAGTTCTTTGACATGGCTTGGGAGCTTGTTGTAAAAACGTATACTTTGGCACTTAAATGAATTACAATTTTTTTGGAGCCTAGTCCTTGGCACAATAAATAAATCTTTGTTTCTACTCGTAGTATTTAAGCTATGAATGTCGCTGTGTTTAGAATATAGATTTATATTCTTATTTACATAAATCAGGTTCTCATATACATACTTAGAGTATATAACACACTCTAAGTATACATATTGAGACGCGACTGTCATTATGCTTATTACTGTCATTATGATTATTGGATGGACCTATGGATGATTTCCGTATTGTGATTGACACAATCATCGCTCCATTGCTAGTTTTGACAGACCTTTGTTTACTAAGGGTGAGCATCGATTTAGACGATTTTTTTTTGTTTTTTGCTTGGTATACCGAGTGAAGGATTATGATATGTAGTTGTGTTTTTAAATACTTGGTTCTTGGTAAAAAATATATTCCATCAAAAATGTTTTCTAACTCTGTTGGGATCGGCTTCTAGTCTAAGTAGCTAGACAATTTAGAACCTTCTAATAATGTAACTTGTTAATCACAAAATGATGTATAATTCAAAGAAGTCGTCAATTTTGGTTCAAAATCAATACAAGAATTAAGACTTCCACCAATAGCTAGTTGACTCAGGCTTGAATTCACTATGGTATTTCGACATCAAACGATAAATGTGGTATCGTGAGTGATTATAAATTATAATTTACGCTGAAACTATTTAAAGCAATGTTTACGCTTTTTCCGAATTTGTAAGCTCGAGTAACAAACCATCAAAGATGCCACAAGACAACTAACGTTTCAAATTAAGACTCTCGCGAACAGGCGCGATGTGACGCAAAAAATATTTTTTTAAAAAAATCATGGAAATTGTCCTACCAGAATCGCGTCGCAGCGTCGCGTCAGGCCACTCTATCGGAGCCTTTACGGAATGAAATAGACTGCCTCGTTGGTCTAGCGGTCGCAAGCGCTACTGCTAAGCATGAGGTCTCAGGTTCGATACTCAGGTCACTCAGTGTTATTGGGTTTTTCCATCAGGAACTTCTCAAGAGCAGCCTGGAGTCGAAATTTCTGCCCGGTTGATGGCATTAGGCTCGCCCCCTATTACATGGGACTTAAACATAACTGGCGAAATGTAGGTGTACTATAGGTACACCTCTGCCTAGCCATTCAGGGATTACAAGCGTGATGTTATTATGTTATGTAAAAATAATTCTCAAATTTTCCAATTCAACTTCTTCCCAAGTTGGTTAACATGTCATTATGACGTAACGAACTCACACGAACTCGCACGAGTCAATAACGACGTACTAATTTGTACGAGCCGGTTACAGCTCTGAGAGCTCAATAAGTACTTTATATTCGACAACTTTACCGGTTCAGGTGTTTCAATTCGTTGGCAAAGTTAGGAATATTTAAAATAGTTGTCGCCGTCAGAATAATATGGATGAGAAGTCTGAATGGTATGACTGATTTAAAACAAGCTCTTGCCTGTGGCTTCGCCCGCGTGGAGGGAACGTGTAAAATAGTGGGATAAAAAATGCTTTTTTCCTAACCCAGGTAATGGTCTGTCATCGTTCAACCGTTAAGGCGTGAAAAGGTAACAGACAGACAGAGTTCTTTCGCATTTATAATATTATATACAGGGTGGCAGGGACATCGACGCGAAAACTGATAACATGGAAAAAAAAAGTTGTTTCATAGAACCGCAGTTTTTTTTTTTTTTAATTTCAACGCAGTGGGTTCAGAATGATGTACTGAATCCATGGTATCAGTTTTCGCGTCGATGTCCCTGACACCCTGTATACAAATATAATTGGGATGTATTTAATAGCACTTTAAATTTGATGAAAGCAGGTATAAAATTGTATGTCAGGACTTAGAAATCATACTATATCTATAATTTAATATACCTAAACATGGACCAAATTGACAAAAAAAAAAACATTAACAATAGAATTAAAATACCTACAATAATAATGGTTTGCACTATAAACGTGTCGAAAACCAACTCCGTAACCGAAAAGTGTTATTTTTCCTGTATATTCTAGTCGTTTTTGTCGTAGGGTCACAGTTCTAAACTAACCTAACCTTTTTTGCGAGTTAAATTTACAGTTCACTCAATTAATTTTAAAGCTAAGCGTATAGCGTATAGTGATAACCATTATTTTTATAGTTCATTCAATTCAATTAATTTTAAAGCTAAACATTTTAAAGTGCGAAAAATTATTTTTAAAGTGCGTTTATCTATTCCCCAACATAATTAAATTAATTAATAAACTGATTTTTTCAAACGAACTAATTGGGCCGACTATGGATTTTGCCGATCAGCCGGCTAACTGTAGTCACTATTGGATATATTTGATTAAATTTTCGTATTCAGACAGTATGTCGTATGTTGCCTTGATTCTCCTGCGGATCTCTTAATTTCTGATTCGATCACGTAGGGAAACTTCTAACCTCTCCATTGCCCAGTACACACAAGGTACAGTAGGCCTCCCCCCCCCAGGTCCCCCCAGGTCAGGACCTCTGCTGGGGTTGCGGGTTTGTCCGAAAGGGATATCGCGGCCCCGGCACACAGGCAACGGAAGGAACACGGGTGGGTTTTAGTCAGTGAAAGTCTGACACACCCTCCCCCTCCGCCCAGAGCGGGAGAAGTTATTTGATAATTTCCCTCAAACAAAAAAACAAAAAAAGACCCCTTTAGGTTAGTATTTCAAGTACCGTACATGACACTACGTACTTTCAACATTAAGAATGAAAATTACAGTTCGAAATTGTGTAATATGCCCATCATGTGTGAAATAATGTATTCAGAAATTACTAAACATTTTCGTTAGATGAGCGTACCGTTCATATTCGAAGAATATCCTACTTCCAAAAAAATACATACTCTGATAAGCCGTTAATATACCGAAAAAGAGACAAACATAACTCTATAACACTACCGTCATTTGAATTCAGTTTGCATAATCCATTTGCAGACTTATGTAAGAGGGAGAAAAAAGAAAAAAAAATAGTACGTGTCGGCTACTTACCATTCTCGGCAGTAAGTCGAGTAAAGAATGAGTTGGGTGACCTTCGGACTCCGTGCCTTCACTTTCATGAGGGTAACACAGTGTTTATATGGTTTTATTGGAAGAAAAATAGAGTGAAATATTTTATGTTACTGTGTCAGATATTCAGTGACTTAAGAGTATTTATTTGAGTTTTCTCTATCCATTAAATTAAAGTCGCTTTTCGGGTCTGTCTGTTTGACTGCGTTGTTCTTCTAAACTCAACGATTTAGAAGCGGGTTTCACCATAATTTAGGGAATTTATTCCGGAATGTTTGTGTTTATGACATTCATAATAAACTATAAACTACAGATGGTTCACTCCGACTTTTAGTTATGAAGCTACAAGGAAGTGGCTGGCACGTCTTGTCGGGCCAATTCAGTGAGTCTAACAGAAGATATATGAGTTACGCGATAGAAAGAGAAGCAACTTCTAGGTGTATATAACTGTACTGAACTGTGATTAGCGCTGTGCGACCTGAATTGCACTTTATTGTGTCGTAGCAAAAGTCGCTTTCTATTTAAATGATTTTGCGGAATGAACTATCTGTTCTATCATGCAATAAATAAATCTCGATGTTTTGTCTAGACCTAAAAACCGTGCGAATCAGGGACGGGTCGTTAGATTTTATTATATTGATCCCAATGACTTTTTGTAAACAAAAACGATGAAAAGAATCACCAATGCAATCAGGAAGCAACGTTAGATTAGTGAGTAATCAATGGTCGTAAAATTCTGAGTCTTTGACGAGGATTTTGCCCTGCCTTAGAAGGTATAAGTTATAAAAAGCTAGTATAGTTGCAGGTCCTAAGCTATCCTATTTTTACAAGCTTTTAATTAACTTGCAATGTTTGTTTAGGTCGAATCTTGTAAGTTGAATTAAAACCACTTCCTCTTTTCCTACGGAGTTGACATTTTACATGTTGGTTCAGTTCCGAAGACAAAGCACTTTTTAATTTTTTTTGGTGGCCTCGTTGGTCCAGTGGTTGCAAGAACTACTACTGAGCATGAGGCCCTGGGTTCGATACCCGGGTAGGGCAAAGTATTATTGGTATTTTCCATCTGGAATTTCTCAGTAGCAGCCCAGAGTCCATGGCAATAGGCTGGCCCTCTATTACACGGGACTTGAACATAACTGGCGAAATGTGGGTGTACTATAGGTGTACCTCTGCCTCACCCTTGAAGGAATACAGTCGTGATGTTATGATAAAATTGTTGTCTTCGTCTACCCTAAAATATTTCTAAGGAAAAAGTAGATTTATTTGTATTTCTTCTTCGTAATATTCTGCTTATTTTGTGATCTTTTTTTATACAAACAAGACATATTGGCAGTCTATATCATAAGCACAATAATCCGTTTAACCTTTCGCACCTACTTACGATATCTTTACCCATAAAAATATCCTGAGATAAAATAAGTACCAATATTGGTTGCCATGGAAACCGTATCGTTATCGATATAAGAAACCCAGCTGGTACGTTTCGTTTTTATTATTTGGCACATGTAGAAATGATACGAATTATTGAATGACGGGGATAGATATATAAATAAATTATATTTCTCTTTTTCTCTTTTATTTTCTCTTTAAAAGTTCAGTTAAAATATTGGTCATATGAAGACCATGCAGATTAGTGAGCAGAAAAGGCTATAATTAATGTGTAAACATGTTAAAAGACTATGGAGTTTCTTGCCCATTCTTCTCCTTAGGGAACTTTTCTTTAAAGGGACGCCTAGAATCAATTCTATTTTTTTGTAAATATTGACGTTCAAAGTGCCCTTTAGTGGCCTGCTTGAAATAAATGGTTTGACTTTGGCTGTGTCATATTTCAGACAGGCTAGAGTCTGTCTCAAAGCTAGACTATGTGTGTTCGTGAATCGCGACTGTGATTCTGCATATTTAAGATAATTTCTTAAATACGTATTTCATCTGCCTAGCCTTTTCCCAACTATGTTGGGGTCGGCTTCCAGTCTAACCGGACTGAATACCAGTATTTTACATGGAGGGACTGCCTATCTGAACTTCACAACCCAGTTACTGGGTAACACGATACCCCGTGGTAAGACTGGTTGTCAGACTTTCGGGCTTCTGACAACCCGTAACAACTGTCAAACATCTACGATGACAGTCGGGACCAACGGCTTAACGTGCTTTCCAAGGCACCTAGGGGTCTTGGTATGTAAAGATGGTCACCCATCCACGGACTGACCGCGGCAAGCGTAGCTTAACCTGGTCGATCGACCCGTGCGGCTGTTATAACTTAGTCCCAAGCCCCTCCTCTTTTGTACGCATTTGTACAGTTAAAACTACTAACATAGGGTAAGTTTTATGTAAATAAAGAAAAGAAAATAAAATACTTGTGTTTATGTTAATAACACCACGCCTCTAATCCCCTGAGGGTTCGGCAGATGTGTACCTATAGTACACCCACATTTCGCCGGTTATGTTTAAGTCCCATGTAATAGGGAGCGAGCCTATTGCCATCATCCGGGCACAAATCCAGACCCAAACTGCTACTGAGAAATCTCTGACGGAAAATCCCAATAAAAAAATTCCTGACTGGGAATCGAACCCAGGACCAGCTCAGCAGTAGCACTTGCCACCCCAACGAACCAACCAACGAGAAAAAAAGAAAGAAAGAAAAAAGAAACATAAAACGCACATTTAAAAATAATATACATAAAATACACGAATAAAAAGCCAAAAGCCTCGTATTCAACCAATAAAAGTTTGACAATGTTGTTCATCGGCACGAGGCAGTCGATGTAAATAAGTCGTTGGAAAATATTGTTGAGTTTTTGGAATAACTTTAATAAACTCCGGTTAATAATTAAGCGTCTTAATTACTTTCTTTAACAGCAAAAATCTTGAAACATGAAAAAGTTTGTTAGCAAAGAGCGTGTTAATTATATAATTATAAACTAAGCAATATTCCACAGAGTTTTATCTTACAAATAGGCTGATTAAGCTTTGAAGTTGTTTTTTATTACTGATTCTCTAAAAAACTTTTTGGTATTCTAATGCTTTCTTTTTTTAATAATTGAGCCTCCTTTTTACTGTCTGACCTTTTCTCACAGTTGGTTGCAGTAACTAAGTTAGGGCACCTTGATCGAATGGGTTCGGTTAGGTTAGAACTATGACCAACCACGAGCGAGCCGAGCGAGCGAAGGGAGTGGTGCGGTGCTGCGGTAGCGGCCGGCGAGTGGTACATCCAAGTTGGTCGCAGTTACTTGGCTATTTAGTATTTTTAGGTCTCCAAAATACGGCGCAATCATTATATTAGAATGATCGATATAATTTTTAGGAGTGCAAAATGGGAATTATTAGAGGTCCGATTAAATACATGCCGTATGTTAATAGTAGGTACAGCCAAGCCAAGGAATAAATATTAAGGTTGTAATTAAGGTTCTTATTTGTAATTAAGGTTTTTAAAGATTTTATAAGTGTACTTTATTATTTTTCCAACTTCTTCATTGCCAGCATTTTGAAACAAAGTGACAGTTCGAAAAGGTGACATACCCCGCTATGTGGGAAAGGAATTTGTTTGTAAATGGACTAACATTATCGTACCTGTTATGATACCCTTTATAGCCGTTTTGTAAGAAACCTCGTTCGATGTATCGTATAATGTTACCGAGAGCTTGCTTGTATGTGCTTATTTAATATTATTTTATCTGATTTCATAACGTAAAATTCGAATTATAAATATCAAAGTGTCGTACCTATATTTTTTTTTTCTTCGCACAATGCATAGTAAAACGTTGTATATTATATATTTTATACGATATATATTTTATTTTCGATATATATATATTTTATTTTCGATATATATTTTATACGATACACGTGCGTAAGATGATTTCCGACTCGTGTCAAATTACCTACCTTCCGCACTTGTAGCATAAATAACTATTCTCTAACAAAATAATGTTATAAAACAATTTTTTTTTCTATTTCGATACAAGGCAAATCCAAGAAGTTAATATAACCAAGGAGTTTCTATCAACTTTTGTAATGGAACGTTACGGGGGACAGCAGCACCACTCTAGCGCATGCGCAGTGATGTGCTGGGTGCAAGCGCCATTCATACGTGAAGTTGTACTGAATTTCGTGGGATTTTTTTATTCTTGATCTTTAACTTTGATCTTTTATTTAGTAGGTTCAATCCCAATGTATGAGAGTAGATAAAGTAGTGTATGAAACTGCACATAACTAGGTATTAATACCCCTCATTACACAACAGTTTCATAAACTACTATTATGTTTATTTCTCGTTTAACCGTCCTTTACACCGTGCCTCGGAAAGCACGTTAAGCCGTTGGTCCCGGCTGCCATTCGTAGATCTTTGACAGTCGTTACGGGTAGTCAGAAGCCCGATATCCTGACAACCAATCTTACCAAGGGGTATCGTGTTACCCAGTTACTGGGTTTTGGAGGTCAGATAGCAGTCGCTCCATGTAAAATACTGGTATTCAGCTGCATCCGGTTAAACTGGAAACCGACCGCAACATAGTGGGGAAAAGCTTGGCAGATGATGATTAATTCTTTCTCGTTTAAAAGGTTGTATCAGTATAAATATAATATTATATGGCCCACCTTTCATCTTGCGCCGCCCTACACCTGTACATGTGAGGACCTAAATTATATAAACTATATTTGCATCAGCGAATGCTGTTAGCGCTGCCAAGTACTAAGCCAAACAAAAAATTCACTTCTCTCACAGTATGGTACAGAAGGCGCACTCTACATTTTAGGTATTAAGGGGCATGCGCTAAGGTAACCCACGAAATTCCAATTTTCTTTAGTTTTTTGCATTTTGCAGGTCAGTGTCAGGTATGTTGATTAAAAATAATTCGCGACCGTAACAAATATGGTTTTACATAATTATAATCATTACAATCAGGAATACAACTCCAGAAGTAAGCACAATGGTCAAATGTCATGATTTCATGAAATAGTCATTCAATGGAATTACGAGTATATGAACTTAGAGAGTTGTATTGATCATTTTTATGATTAAAATTCTATAAATATAAATTTGATACGGCCTCGAATCATATTTAAATCAGCTTGTTTGGTAACATAGTTAGAAGATATAAGAGTTGCTCGATTGCTAAAACCTGTAGGTAATTAGTGCTGTGCGACCTGAATTGCACTTTATTGTGTCGTAGCAAGAGTCGCTTTTTATTTAAATTATTTTGCGGAGTGAACCATTTGTATTAATCTGTGCTTCTTTTCAAACAATATTTGCCATTGACACATTAAGAAGAAGAAGATTATGTAGAATGAAGAGACGAATATTTCTGCGCACGTGCACCACAAATCACTGTAGTTTAACACGTTTAGCGCTAAATGAAGGAAACAACATTCTGTTTCTGTTAATCCTTTGAAGTTGACAGAGACAGAATGATGTTTCAAATTATGTTAAACGCTAAACGAATTAAGTGGATTTGTTGTGCAAGCGGTTCTTTTAAGGGTTTGTTTAACTCCGTTGACCTTGGCCATTAAATGCGCGTTGCGCTCACGCCACCACGCCTTTCGGCTTCATAGGGAATATACATTTTTAATAACGAAAATATGAATATTAAAAAAAAAACACAAATATACACACATCAACACGGTCTAGGGATATTTCATACTCAATTAAATAACTCGAAAAGTACTGGCCGCATTGGAATCTTTTATACACCGATTTGTTCGTAATTTATCTCAGACTAATTCCAAACTCAAATTTTTGAAAATTCTTTTGTTTCGGTGGCATACAAATGTCTTGATGTGTAGGAGAGGGAATTTTCATTTGTGCGAAATTTAGAAAACAATACGAATTACGTTTAGTTACAGTTTTTTTTAATTTTTAAACGAAAGATAAAGTTAAAATTGAGGTATTGTAGCCATGCAACGCCAACATTTGACGAGGGCGGAGATGTTACGAGCTGTGGGAATGCTGGAAGCTGGGTCTGTTCAGCGTAATGTTGCTGAGGCCATAGGGACCCACCAAAATGTAATTTCAAGATTGTGGACACGCTATCGTGCCACATGCGAAGTAGCGGAGAGGCACCGGGGGCCAAGTCACATCACTACCCCCAGACAAGACCGATTTTTGCAAATTACTGCGCGAGCTCAACCAAATGCAACGGCGACTCAATTGGTCCAAAGGCTGCGAGTGGAACACCAAGTGCTTGTGAGTGACCAAACTGTAAGAAGGCGACTGCATGAAAGCAATCTACGCTCTCATAGACCACTCCGGGTCCCACCTTTACGGAGAGGCAATCGTGGACGACGATTAGAATGGGTTCGGAACCACGTGGACTGGGGCCGTGAGCAATGGTCCAATGTGCTGTTCACGGATGAATCCAGGTTCGGCTTCCATCCAGATTCACGAAGGACGCGTGTTTGGCGAGTTCCTGGACGATGGAGCCGTCTACAGAACCCTCAGGAAGTTCACCCATACCAAGGAGGAACAATTATGGTTTGGGCAGGAATTCGTCTTGGAGGACGGACGGATCTCGTTTGGGTGCGGGGCAATATGACGGCAGAACGATACGTCCAACAGGTGCTGGGGCCCGTAATCTTGCCCCACAGAACACAAATGGGGCAAGATTTCCTGCTCATGCACGACAATGCCCGGGCACACACGGCGAGAACGGTAGCAGCTTGGTTACATACACACAATGTTAGGGCCTTAGACTGGCCTGCTCAATCGCCAGATCTAAATTCCATTGAGCATGCGTGGGATATGCTGCAAAGAAGAGCTCTGAAGGAAGTTCCTGAAAATCTGGCTACGGAAGATCAACTTTTTGCGCACCTCAGAAGGACATGGGATAATATTCCGCAGCAAGACATTGAGAACCTTGTTCTGAGCATGCCGAATCGTTGCCGATGTGTTATGAACATCATGGGCGCTTTCTCAGACTACTAATTTCAAGTTTATAAACGCAAATTAAATGATTTTTCTATTTTTTTCAGTTTTTACTCATAAATTAAAAGTTAATTCATATACGGTTTCCGTCTATGCTTCATTTTTTTTCCATAAAATCCTGAAATTTTAATCGAAGTACCTTAACCATTATTAAAAAATGGTAGAATATTAAATAACGTATCTTTTAAATATATACATGTCATATAAATAATTAACACATTGATAGTAATTCGCTTTTTTTTAAATATCCCTAGACCGTGTTGATGTGTGTATATAGATAATAAAATTGTCGGTTCATACAAAAAATCTTTAAGTAGCTAGCTTAAGTAGTTTGAAAGTAATATGGTTTTTATGTTTTGGGGAAACTTAATTTCTTGAATTTATTTCAGAGATGATTTTACTACAATACTTAAATATTAATATTGAATTGATGTGTACACGTTTTAGTTTATCATACATGCTTTGCATAACGAACTTGCATTATTTCATAGCGTTATCACAGATTTAAAAGTCACTAAAATAATATATTTGCGTCTTAAATCTTATGTTTCAATTAGTAAAGGCCCCATAAGTTGTCGACCAAAATAATTTACTTATCTTAACGCCAGTAGTACACTTCCGAGACGAAACCATAGCAGCGAAACCGCAGTAGTTCAATTCAACTGGCTCGCATCATGTTCCGCTACTCGAGTTCCGCTCCTCGAATTTCACGTAGCGGAACATGTCGCGAGCCAGTTGAATTGAACTACTGTATTTTCGCTGCTGCACTATGGTTTCGCGGCGGAGGCGTGCTACCGGGGTGAAAAAAAGTAAAATGTGTGTGTGCGTGTTTTTTTACGCTACCGTAAACCGGTTTTCCTTGGTCTCAAAATATTGCTGTAGGTATAATAATACCATCGTCCTTGTAAAATATTCAAGCCGAAAATTCTGCTGTACTTATCTGTACGTGCCCTAACATTAAAGCTTCTTATTACGTTATCAAACAAACTAATTATCCCTATGACTTGACAACTTTATACTGCCTAGTCACCAGACATCGTTATATCTCTGTCACTCATTAGGTGTAATGTACGAGTGTAAAAGAGACAGGATGTCACTGGGAGCTTAAGTATGGAAATTAATTTTATGAAGAAAACCGTATTATGAATTTGAAGATAACCTTGAGCGAATTTGATTTTAAGTACGTTCCTTAGTTGCAGTCTGCTAGATATTTGTTATAGTAAACTTTTGCGTATAAATTAGATCGTCTACTGTTACCACGTAGGATGTGCATGGAGAGATTTGCTACGGTTCATTTGGTTTTTGTCACCAGCATTCGTTTCAAGAGTAGCGTGGCTGTGAGTCGCTGTGAGCATTCCTACCAACATTTTCAAACAAAGCGAAGCTAAGTACAGTACAACAGAACTTAGATGTAGCATCGGCAAAATTCGTAAAACCGATCACCATCCGAACTGAGTGCGCCTTCAAAATCACCAATATGTATTACTGCATTAGGTGAAAATGATCTTTACGCAAACGCAACAAACCTGTGAAGTTATATAACCAAATACATTTGTATAAATGAAATGAATGAATACAAATTTTAAAATTTATGCTACATCTAAGTTGTGTCGTACTGTACTCATGCGTAGCTTAGCTGTGGAGCAGCTCTGTTATTGAGGGCAAAAAGCTTCAAATTCAATGTCAAAAATATTATGTTCAATGCTCTGCAGGAGCCAAGGACTCTTTGGGAATAGGTGATGCCATAATCACCAAGAATCTAATTGATCTACGAATCTCAGCCGGGACCAACGGCTTAACGTGCTTTCCGAGACACGGTTCGGTTACACGGATGTCGATATGTTATAGATGGTCACCCATCCACGAACCGACCGCGGCAAGCGTAGGTTAAACTTCAATCGTTCCTTGTGGCTGTTATTATTTAACCACGAGCTCGGAATCAAATAAAAAATGTGATCGAAAAATAGGTTTGTCAAATAACATCAGAACTCTTGAGATCTCTTTATGCATGAGTTCGGGAAGTTCCCACAAGTTTGGAAGTTAAGTTCAGCTGCTACATTCGTCGCTACCGACGGCTAAACTAAAAGAAAGTTAAAGTTTAGTTCTAGTAACTATACTCGGTACCTTTTGAAGACCAGCTGAAGAGTGATCTTATCGAGATCCGCAAGCGGAATCCGCAAGCGGGTGTCGTAAACACATAATAATGATAATTGATAATGATAATTTTTTATGATATTTTATTTTTATTTTAATGATATTTTTTATTGATAATTTTTAATAATTTTAATACCATATATTTTAATTTTAATTTGTTCTATTATTTTGTTTGTATTTGGGTATTTTACCTGAAATAAAACACTTTTTTTTTTTTTATACTTCCTTTTGTCAATGACTAAGTGCCAGCGGAGCGGGCAGCGTAATCCGCCGCGGCTGCACCGGCGGAGCGGGAGGACGGAAACTAGTTTGCATTTTCCGCTCAAGAGTTATAGTCACTGGGACGAAATTAGTTGAAGTTAGCTGTCAATAATAGTCTCCTCGTATGTTCTCCAATATGTAGTCAAAGTCTTCACAATTTCTTAATCTTGCATATAACGTATACAATTCTATTTTTTATAATCTATCTTTATAAAAGTCATGACGACTGCTTTAGAAAGAAATAGTTTCTAAAATTTCAGACATGATAATGTGCGTTTACGCTGAGACGCCCCGCGAAGTACCTATTGTGTTCACGAGGAGGAATATGCGTTTTCCGCTCTTCCCGCATCCGCTCCCGCCACCCGCGCCGCTCCCACCGTGTTTGTACACTAAGAGTGACCCTCCAACATACAATGAGATTACCAAAATGGTACTATTACGTGTCCGCACCGTGCACTGAGGCCACCCACATTCTTGAGGACATGCTTGTAACCCACAGCCGTAAAAAAAAAATGAAATTGTATCATGGGAATATATATTTTTAGTAGGTAAAAGGGAAAGACTACTTACTATTTAGTTTATTTTTGTATTCTGTGTTTCACGAACTGTGTCCAAATAAACGTTTTCTTTCTTTCTTTCTTTATTTTAAAGAGTTGTGGCCTGTGTACGCACTTTTGAATACAGGGTTCGCAAACCTGTATTTTACGAAGTTCGATATAATGGCCGCTATGTCTAGCAGTAGAAGTAGTGGTGATTTTTAGGGTAGGCGGTTATTATAACTTGGCCCGTGATGTGATTGGTAGCACTCTTCTGTCAATCGCCATTTTAAACTCTATTAATATTGAAACTAAGCTTGTCAAGCAATGGTGACAACATGGTGGCAAGGGACAAGTTATAGTGAATGGTATGTAGGAGTTCTTCTTCGTATCGATGATTCCATTTATCTGTCATAAATATGCTTGGACCAGAATTCCGCCACTTTGACAGTGTTATCGTTGTAGTATAGCTCGGAAGACACGTGTCGATAATTACGAGGAAATTAATATTCTACGAACGGGTGTCATGTGAAGATGGTAATGTTATTAAAGAAGCGTCTAACAGTGTTGTCAGTATAAGGTTATCTATTAGTATTACCATGGTTAATAAATAAAATATATTTTGATTATTGAAGCTTAACATATTAAAATAATGACAGATCATTATCATCTGCCTAGCCTTTTCCTAACTATTTTGGAGTCAGCTCCCATTCTAACCGGATGCAGCTGAAAACCAGTATTTTACATGGAGCGACACCCTATCTGACCTCCACAACCCATATTAACCAATAGGGAACTGGGTAACACATTACCCATGGCAAGACTGGTTGTCAGACTTTCGGGCTTCTAACCACCCGTAACGACTGTCAAAGATTTACAAATGACAGCCGGGACCAACTGCTTAACGTACTTTCAAAGGCAAGGGGGCTCAGTAAAGATGGTCACCCATTCATGAACCGACTTCGACAAGCGTAGCTTAACTTTCGATCGGCCCTTGCGGCTCTTAGCCATGAGCTCTTCCAACAGATTTATTACTTATTATTACTTAGCCTACGCTGTCCCACTCCTCGGCAAAGCCCTCCCTCACTCCTTCCATCTTTCGCGAGCCAACGCATCCTCCTTCCAGTTTTGACGACACCTATTCAGCTCGTCCCGCCATATCCTGCGTGGCCTGCCGAGACTCCGTCTCACTGTCTCAGGGCACCAGTTCTGTGCAGTTTGTCAGGCATGCAGCAGACATGTGCCCCTGCCCATTCCCATTTAAGTTGGGCAGTCTTTTTGTTTTGGAGCGCAGTATTATGTTTCAAACACGATCCGTTAATTTAACGCGTAGTATCCGTCAGATATCCCCGCGTAAATAGATCTTCATTTAGGTAGCAGAATAGAGAATTTCAAGACAACACGTTGCCTACTATCACATCTTTTGTCGCCTAATAAATGTTCATCTTTACGACGAATATTACGACGTCATTCTTCAGGATTGGTGAGACAAATAGTCGGTGCTTTTGAGACTCGCGCTAAGGGCAGATATAATATGATATAGTAGCTGGATTAGCGTATTATGCGAAGGATATTTTTGTTAGTCTACACCCTTGTACTGAAATAGGATTAGAGGATAATGTGGGAGGCGTGAGGAAAAAATGGGATAATAGGTCATGAGAGGTCTAAGATCTAAAAATAGATTTTTTTGTGACGATTTTTGTTTGAATAGGTTGCCTAATAAAAGGGTATATGAGTTAGTAAATGTATTTGAAGTGAACTCTGTTTTTTATGAGTAGGTAGGTAAATATATTCTTTAAACCTATATAATAACTTTTATGTATGTAGTAGCTCTTCGGCCACGACTTCGTTTGCGTGAACTTAAAAACAAAATTAACCATTACGATCTTTATTAATTACCCAGGTGAAATTTTGTGCCAAGTTTCAAGTTGCTAAACCGAAGGAATTAGATTTTTTACATTTATTAATTTTCCTATAAATTAAATATGTTTTATTGACATAAAAAAGTGTTACATTTTAATTTAAAGCCCGGACCTCTGAGCTAGGTGGTACATGTGTTACAATGTAATCAGTGCCTAACCCGTTTTTTTAACTGTAACAATAAATGAAATAAAATTAAAAAGATTTAAAATGAAGGGAATTTACCGCATGCTCTTGAATGGTTTGTGTGCGTGACAACATAAAACGGCTAACCGCCTATTACTAATAGTTAAAGAAAACTAGACAAAAATCATACACTAAACTGTATTAAATCAGTAAAATCCTTCCCTAAAAACATGATATTGTCAATTACCAGAAGTGCCAACCATATTTTTTTTTTACCCTTTCCGCATTATTTGAGGTCGACGCAACATTCTTGTTTCTTTCTTTCATACTTCTTATTACAGATAGTGCGATCCACGAAGACGCGCCCCACTCCGCTCCGCTCCGTAGTAAAATACAGCTTACAGTACAGTAATCGCGGAGTGGGGCGCGTCTTCGTGGATCGCACTATCTATAGTCGTCATCTCGGTAGTCACCGCTTTTTTAGGCTTCCGTTGTAAACAAGGAACCCTTATAAAGTTTCGAAATGTCCGCCTGTCTGTCCGCGGCAAGTTAACGAGTAATAATCTACCACCTTACATTTGCGGTTGCAAAAACATGTTTTCCCATGCATTGCGTATGGGAGAACATGTTGTTCAACTACAAAGTTAAGTTTGTTCTTGCGATAAATTCATCCCAACTACGGAACCCTTCATTGTGCGTGGTCCGACACGCACCATATCTTTCACACCGTCCAACCACCATTTCTTCGGTCTGAATATAGCGCAATATAAAATCCCCCTTATTTCGCATTTAATACGAACCAACCCTTATCCAAAAATTGTCTGATGGTCCCTAATTTGAATGACCCAGAAAATTCCAGCTCAAGCAACATTACCTAATATTTTCCCCTTCATATTAAATTACCATACGTTAAGTATGCCAACATATCATAACATTTTTTACGATGTAAGTAAAGTCTAAAAACGTTATGTTTTGCGCCTTGAGCCATCAAAAGGCTATCATACAGTTCACTCTTATCTTTAATGGATACTGCAGTGTACCAGGAGCGTGATATTTTAACTTTTACCGAAGTTTAAAAGATTACAATGTTTTAGTAAAGGTTGTTTTTAAAATAGTTATGATAACAATGTGCCCCGGGGGTGTAAACCTCAACATTACGCTTATAACTTTTTGAAAACATAAATGAAAACTGCTGATGAAGGTCTTTGCCCTGCAAAGCAGGCTGGTTGGAATAGAGTAGTTAGAAATAAAATATGTTAATTAGATCTGTCAACTCAGTCTATCACAGTCCACTGCTGGAGATAGACCTCTCCCTGGCTGCACCACAACACCCTGTCCTCCAGCGGTCCGTCTAACTGGGGGGCATCCCACCTTACGCTTGCCAGTACGTGGTCTGCACTCCAGGACTCGTCTGCTCCACAGGCCATCGGTCCTTCGACAACCTGTCGTGTCGACAACCTGTAGTGGTGAAGGGTGGGCGTTTTGGGGGACTGTCTTAGGTAATTTTGACGTTCGAAAAGTGCTGATTCTCAGCCTAGTTTGAATAAATGACTTTTGAATTTTGTCCTTCTAGATATACAATGCCGCCCATGGGCATGTGACCACCACATGTGACATGTGTATTTTTCTGAATATTTATGTTTTTTTTTCGAAAACTAACTGTAAGGGGGTTTGTCTATAATATTTTTCATGTTATTCAATTTAAATTTTTTGAGAAGCGTTTGTGACATTGCCTTACATTTTTTGCCATACCTCCGATGTTCGCAATCTTCACAATTTAGCGTGAAAACGAAATAGCCAACACTCATTCGGTAAAAAGGCGTAATTGAAGCCTCGTGCAGACTAGCGCGACGCGACTCTTACAATACAATTTCTAAGAAAACTTCACGATAGTACAATTACCGGTGTTGAGCCGCTCTGTCGCGTCGCGCTTGTCTGCACGAAGCTTTATGCTCCTTTCTCCCCTTTACATACAACACAAAATTTCATTTTTATTTCTCAAGTTTGTTGTTAAATCACAACAACATCACAGATAACACTTTTAATAAGAAGGTTGTCTGTTTACCTGTCTAAAACTCACATAAACTTGTCCTTATGTATCTATGACTAGCTTTTGCTTTTTTTTCGAGGCTTCGCCCGCGAGTAGGAAATTATTCCACCGGAATGTATTACCAGGATAAAAAGTATCCTTACCCAATCACTGTCCACTCGTCCACCAAGTTTTATCAAAATCCGTTCAGCTGACACGAGGCATTTTAAGTAATACATTTAGGTCACTACACCGTAGGTACCATTAAACATTAAACATTAGAAGAAAAAAACGAAACGAATTCAGTTGATCAACTGCAAATATTTTGTACTGTGGCATGGATTTTCCACGAAATGATCGGCGGCGCATCGTAAATAAATACCTACGTCATGCGCTCCTCCGTCTCCCCATGCGCGTGCATACGCTGCATGGGGAGACGGAGGTAGCGTTTCAAAGGTCAACAGGACCGAATAACCTCTACTTAAGACGAGCTTACTTTCGCATTTATATAGTATGGATTATGTCATCCCAAATCAGTCAAATCGCTTTAAAGTATACTCGTACCTACGTAGACGCAGGTAGAATAAACATTTACTTATGTAATAATACACTTTTTTATCACTTATACTTATTCGATAAAGGATTACAGTGGGCAGTAGCACCGTAAATGTATGAACGCTATTATAATATCGTAAGGTTATTGTGTTAAGAGGATTACTCGGAGCTCATTTATTTGATACATCCTGTATCAGAAATTCGTGGTATATAAAACTTCAATACGTACTCGATCCAAATGTGATTATTTTTATTCGCGATAACAATGTTGGTCCTATCGAGAAAGTTGTTCAGTTTGACGGTCCACACCCTTAAATATTATGACCACATATTTTTGATTCACGCTGTTTATTTATTATACAGAAGATGAATAGGTTAGATCAGGGCTTCTCAAACTTATTTTTACTGTTATGCCCTTGGGAGTTTACAATTTTGTTACGACGCACCCCGTGTGTGATCACTCTTAAATTATTATTGGTTGGCCCAGTTTTTAGAATCCAGTGTTATTATGGTGAATGATTAAAGTGTGCCACGCATTTATTTATTTATTTATTTATATCTCCCTTACAACTATCATTACAGGTGTATACCTAATGCGATAGCGCGGTCTTAAAATTAACTAAATTACAATTTAAAACTATGAAAAATTAAAAAACTAGTAACTACATCTAAAAATAATAACTAAGTACTTTACAAAAATCCCTATAAAATAATAAAATTAAAATTAAAAATAAACACAATATTTAACATAAAATGAAAAACAACATAATTATAGCCTACTTCTAATGTACACTATAATCTACACTATAACATAAAATAAACAACAGTATTTTTGCGAGTTCACTCAAATGGCATGTAAGTACATCGATCTTATGTTAATAACCCGAATTGCGCGGGTTAATGGTGTTTTGGCTAGAAGGTTGGTCCTGGCAACCGGCACGACCAGCAGCGGCGGGCGGCGCCGCCTCCACACATATCGGTCTGGTACACATATACTCAGGCGCTGCAGTACTCCTGGGTTATGCTCCATTCCCCGAAGTAATCTAACCAGATACGCGACAAGCGTGAATTCCCGTCGTATCGTCAGTTGGTTGTACCCGACCATACCGAGCACAAACAGAGTGGGGTACATCAACGGGTAAAACGGGTATACCCCATATATTTTCTTGTACAAGTGGCGCGTGAACTTGTTCTGTACGCGCTCTAGCATTACCGAGTACTTGGCCTCATACGGAGCCCATATGACAGCACTATATTCCAGTTGACTCCTGACTAGTGCGTCATACAGGACCCTGACGGTTGCGATGTTAGTGAAGTGCCTTGTCTGTCTCAGAACAAATCCCAAATTTCTAAAGGCTCTTTTACAGATCCCCGTAATATGATCGCGAAACGACAGTTCAGTAGTGACAACCACCCCCAAATCCCGCACCTCAGAGACTCGTTGCATAGGTGCGGTTCCCACCATGTACTCGTGCACTAGAGGGGCCCGCGCGCGCGTAAAACTCATCACCGAGCACTTCGACACGTTGAAGAAAAGCTTGTTGTCACGACTCCATTCCACTACCCTATCTATATCCTCCTGCAATCTTTCGCAATCGGATTCACTATGAACCTCGAGCAGCAACTTAAGGTCATCCGCAAATAATAAACAAGAGCCATGTTTGACGACTTCCGGCAAATCGTTTATCATTATGATGAATTCGAGGGGCCCCTAATTGCTGCCTTGGCTCACACCTGACCAAGTGTAATACAGGTCGGATTCACACCCATGATAATCTACATACTGCTGTCTATCTTGCAAGTAGCTGGCGAAGAAGTGCAATAGATGAGGTGTGCAGCCGACTCCTGCGAGCTTCGTTAGTAAGATGTCATTGTCAACGGTGTCGAATGCTTTTAAAAAATCAAAATAAGCAGCATCAACCTGCACACCAGCATCCACCGCCGACACCACCTGTGCCATAAAGTTCAACAGATTGGTAGCAGTGCTGCGCGCCGGCCGGAAGCCGTGCTGCGCGTCAGCCAGTTGTCCGCGCACTTGCTCCAGCATGCAGCGCTGGATAGCAGACTCGAACACCTTAGCCGGCGACGACAGCACGGCCACCGGTCTATAACCAGTAACGTCTGATCCCG
Organism: Agrochola macilenta; assembly: GCA_916701695.1. Classification (NCBI taxonomy): domain Eukaryota; kingdom Metazoa; phylum Arthropoda; class Insecta; order Lepidoptera; family Noctuidae; genus Agrochola; species Agrochola macilenta. The sequence continues at coordinate 18,378,844 of OU753562.1, forward strand.
CCTTACCTTTGGGCACAGGAATGACCCGTGTAATCTTCCATTGAGTTGGGAACGTCGTCGAATGAAGACACATATTAAAAATGTAAAGCATCGGTTCCGCGAGCACCCTACCACAATCTCTAAAAAGAAATGCCAGTATACCGTTCGGGCCCGCTGAACGCTTCGGTTTCAGGCGCTCAAGTGAACATCTGACGTCCTCCAGACTCAGTGCGTCAAGTTGCACCCGCGCACCGCTCGCCGCTCCCACCGCCGCCGCTGCTTGAGCGTCTAACCGAGGCGGCTGATCGCTGTAAACCGATTCGAAAAAATTTGCGAACTGTTCAACACACTCGTTATCCGATAAATGCTCACCATCTACTATAATAGTTTTCTTGCTTACTGCACTTTTCTTTGATCTTATGTATTGCCAGAATGACTTAGGATCTTTAGCAAACTGACCCTGGATTTTATGTTGATGCAGTTTGTGAGCAGTTGCTATTGATTTTTTAACAATCGCTCTGCATTTAGAATATTCTTCATAATTCCTACTAAGTTTCGTTGTTTTAAACATCTTGTGAAGTATAGCTTTAGTTCTTATATCTTTTATTATTTCGCTCGTGTACCATTCCGGATAAATGTACTGCGACTGTGAACTAGGTTTTTTCCTGGGTACACAGTTATCCAAAATTTTATTAAGGTGCACCTGTACCGGGCGTGCAAACGGGGGCAGCGGGGGCGGCGGCGGCGGGGACAGCCGCGCTCGCGGACGGCACGCTGATCGCAAGCGGCGGGTGATGCGCGTCGACCGGCACGAGTGGCTCGTCCGCCGCTGCTACCGACACCTCACAGTAAAAACCTGAACTAAAACCAAATCTAGCTGCCTATTTAAACAATTGGGTACATTATTACTTTGAGTGAATTCGCAAAAAGTTCGTGTCTTTTTGTGAATTCACTCAAAGTAATAATGTCACATTCATAATAATTAGTTACATTCAAAGGACACGAATGTAAATTAAAATCACCTATTACTACAATTTCCTTATAGCTAGTGCACAGTTTTTCTATTATACTAAACAAAATCATGTAGTCATTCTCTGAACTACCAGGTGGAATATAAATCACCGAACACAAAAACAAAAATCTGTTATTTAAGTGTACTTTCGCACAAACCATTTCAAAAACGCAGTTGTCTATCGATACGTCCGTAACATGTACTTGCCGGAGCTCGAACCGGTGAGTGGCCACTAAAAACGCGCCTCCCTGTTTGCGACCATCCGCTCGATCACAGCGAAGTATGTGATATCCCGGCGGAATAATTTCCGGATCTTGTATAGAATCATTGCAACCAGATTCCGTGATTGCGTATAAGTCAAAATTTAATGAGTTTATATTATTTCTGAATTCGTCCAACTTCGTTCGTAGACCTCTGACGTTTTGGTGGAATATTTCAATGTTATTAATTTGGTGTTGTTTTGGTTGACTTCCGAAACCAAATCCACTCACTAAATTCCGCGTTCATGGGCCAAATTTCTGCATTGCATGGGTCAATAATTTGATTACCGCAAGTTTTTTTTTTGTTTCCTACCTAAAATATTGATTAAAAGTTCCAATTCGACGATTTCGGGAATGCTACTTACGAGCTGGTATGTTTTATTAATTTATTCAGTAACAGATTATTAATAAGCTCACTATTGAGAAAACTCTTAAAATAAACTCTTGAAATATACCAGATCTTTATAAATATTTATAAACCACAATGTAACAAAACGTCAGACCTAGCACAGGTACGAGTATTAGCCAGCCATAATCCCAACGTTTGACATGCAGAAGCCCACAGCGTGATATTATTCAACTTGACCACAATACTAGCGCAACCACATCACAAATACTAGCTGGGAATAATTTATAGGTTACCTAGATCTCGTTAAGTTAGGTTAGGCACTAAGTTGGGAGGCTCGCGGTTTTAGTCAGGAGGCTACTTTTAGTTAGAAGCATCATATTTACCGTGGGTAAAGTTATGTTTACCGTAACATGTTTTCTCTGTAATTTGTACGGTTAATGTCTTAGTAAAATTTTGAGATAAATGGTGTCCAAGAAAATTTGTAATTAATTTCTTGTTGTATCTTTTAACAGTTCGATGTTTTAGAGCACTTGGTTACGTCGAAAGCTTTGCTAACGTATTCACTACCAAATAAAATTGCATTGATGGCTATTAAATATGAGAGTTTTGAGAAAAATAATATAAAATGACGAATTTTTTTACATTTCCAGAAACTCACAAATTTTTATTTTTCTTCATGGACTTCTATGGACTTTCAGCTAATCTGCATTCGCAATTCATTTGCAAAAAATGTAAACAAACACGAGTTTTAGGAAAAACAACTGTAATTCCTGCATATAAGGTTCAATTTGCGCTACAACTTCATATTTTTTATGGCTTTTTCAACTATACTAGTCGGTCTAAAATTAACTTTATTTACACTTGCATAAAGTTGATGTTTGTCTAAGTGGAAAACTCGTGTGTGTTTACATTTTTAGCAAATAGATTGCGCACGCAGTATAGGTTATTTTATTTATTTATTTTATTTATTTAGTTTTGTAGCTGCAAGGTTAGAAATAGCTGTCCGCAGAAGTTTGACTATCAAAAGATATAAAAATAACCCACTGATTGTTGTTTCGGGTCGGGTATGAGAGGCATGTGATAGATTTTTTTATGAGCTTTTATTTAAAACGCGACTTTGTTTTTTCATGCACAAGATTTATTTATGTATGTACCTAACTTAAACTTCATTTACAGGTGGTACCTAGGCAGACTTTATGCCACAATTACATAAAAATAAAAATAAACATTGATGTATTTTATCATATTCAGTAGCACATACATTAATAACAAAAAGTATTACTATACGTAACTTCATTATGCCCCATAGAATTCTAACTAATATTATAAATGCGATAAGAAAGTTTGTTTGTTTGTTATGCTTTCACGCTAAAACGGCTGAACGAACTTGGATTAAATTTGGCACATGGTTAAACCAAGACCTGGAAAAGGACATCGGATGCCTTTTATCCCGATATTCTCACGGGATCGAGACTTATGCGGGTGAAACCGCGGGGCACAGCTACAAAAATATATCGTAGAGCAGGTGCCAGGAACTATCCTAAAAAACTACATTTTAATGACAAAGAAAAGAGTGTCCTTTTCTTTTTGTATTTATTTGTATAGTTTGACATTTAATTTAGTAACTAGTGCAAGTTGTGTTAATGTATTTGAAATAAATAAACAACAAAAAAAAACTTAGTAATTTTTGCGCCAGTCTGCCATCCCTATTCTATTTTTAAAAGCAGTGAACTGCCGTCTGGTCCATAGACTAGCGAAAGATGCGCGTACCCAATGTCCTCGGGTTTCAAATAAAATTTTATATGGAGTCTGTACCTAAAAGATATCGCCTCTTTGTCGGGGCCAAATGGCAGACAAAAAGATTGTTGACACACATGAAAAATTTCAAATGGCTGCACGAACTTTTTATGGTTTTGGGTGAAAATTCTTAGAATTTTTCCGGTTGTATGGAGTTTATAAAATAGTATCAAAGTTTAAGTTAGAGTAGTTAAAAAGAAAATACACGTATTTGATCCTGGCAGGAGCGGTAATAAATTTATTGTACTATCGTTAGTTTCTCAAAAAGCTTAAGCAACTACCATTTTTGGGACGGAAAATAAATCACCGATACGATACCAGAATCTAAACCATTTTTTTTTTTTTTGACTATGGGAAATCATCAAATGACTTCTCCCACTCTGGGCGGAGCGAGAGGGCGTGTCAGACTTTTATTGACTAAAACCCACCCGTGCTCCTTCCGTTGCCTGTGTGCCGGGGCCGCGCGATATCCCTTTTGGACAAACTCGCAACCCTGGTAGGCATTGGCCCTTACGGACCCCGTCAGTTAGTGCTGACATTTCTTTGAGAGAACCTAAACCCTTAAAGTCTATTTAATCCAATATCTATTAAATTCAAAGTCAGAAAGTCTATATCAAAGTCAAATCATTTATATCAAATAGGTCAAAGCCATTTTTGAACGTCAGAAAAAAATATAATTGATTCTAGTTGCCACTTCCAAAAGGTAGTTTCATATGGATGATGGTTGAGAATGGGCAACAAACTCCATGTTTATTCTTTTAAAATGTATTGTAAAGGTACCATTCCGTTCCCGACCGCAGGAGGGAACTGCAGGTGACGTGACGCCGCGATGTGACGTCGTCATGTCGCTGCAGTCATGATTCTGAACCCGACCGCAGGCGGTAGCAGTCCGTATTCCAGTCGGTAGATAGAAAATAGAAAAAGAGTTATCGCTCGATCGTTGGCGGCACTACTGGTTACTACTACTACTAGCGGTCGAGCTAAACGTGTCGCCTGTCGCTCGCCCGTAGCTGCCAACGACGTGTCGCTAGCTACGGAAAATATTTCATAGAAATTCATAGAAACCAGTCGTGTCGCGGCGACACGTCGCCTACAGTTGCCTCCTGCGCTCGGGTACGGAATGGTACCATAAACATCTCCTCATCCCCTTCTCATTTCAAATCCAATCGAATTAAACTGTCTTACACCACAACAACGCCCTGATATACCAAATTACATACATACTGTATACCAACAAAGCCTGTAGAGTAATTGGTGGTAACTCGAGTTTACTCATAAGTATATCCAACCGCACATCAGCGTAACAATTTGACATTGACAGCGCTTTTATGTCGTAGCTATTAGGGTGATTTTCGTAGTGCAAGTGTTTCTGATGTGATGTTGATCGTACGTAGAGATAAGGAGAGTTGTTTGCCCAAAATCCCTGTCTCTACAAAACGGTGGGAATTAATTATGTAGACTGCCTAAAGTAGAACGTTTCGTCTGTTTAATTTACAATGTTATTTGTTTAAATGTTTTAGAGTTATTTTATGTGTGCACTGTACTGTGTCGGGATTATATTTGGTTATCTCATGTTGTTTACGTTGTGGAAATAACAGAAAAGCGACCGTTTTTTTTCAAAATTACCGTGCTGATAGTAGGCAATCGGGATGTACGTACCTAATAACGTGTTTTAAACATGGAGCAAAAGACACACTTAGCAGTAACTCATTTGTAGATAGAACAAATGAGTTACTGCTAAGTGTGTCTTTGCAGTGACACTTTAGTTCAAACTTTTTTTTCGGTTGAATTTTATGACCTCACAAATAAAAAAAAATTCTGACAGTGGTTCTGATATGAAAGAGAAAAAGTTTGTTTAACGTGCTTGGGTATATTTAACCCAAACATAGGTAGGATATTGGATATTGGATTTTTAACTTTGAAGGGTTGTATTCTAATAATAATAAAGGCTTGTGCAGACCAGCGCGACTTGTCGCGCGACGTGACACCGGTTATTGTTATACTGTGAAGTTTTCTTAGAAATTGTATTGTTCGTGTCGCGTCGCGCGACATGTCGCGCTGGTCTGCACAAGTCTTAAAGTTATATCAACGGTCTCATCTCATTATCATAAAGGTGTAGTGTAGTCACATATGAAAAAATAGGGAACATTTTTGGTTAGGTTTAGTATGTCTGTCAATATACTCATTATCTTTTAGGCTGTTCTTTTAAGGTAGGTTATATTTAGACAATACTAGCTTCCATCAGAGGCTTTGCCCGAGTGATTTCTTTACAAATTATAGCCTTTGTTACGCAGTGATAATATAGATAACATTAACATAACATTTTAATGGTGAAATATTTTTTTAAATCGGTCCAGTAATTTTTGAGTCTATTCATTATAGTAACGTCACCTAAACGGTTTAACGTCACCTAAACGGTTTAACGTCACCTAAACGGTTTAACGTCACCTAAACGGTTTAACGTCACCTAAACGGTTTAACGTCACCTAAACGGTTTAACCTCTATACAAACGATCTAATCGTTGAGCTCAGCAGCAAAAAAATCGGATGTCGCATTGATGACGTTAGTGTCAACAACATCAGCTACACTGACGATATGGTGCTGCTGAGCCTTACGGTTAGGGCGCTGAGAGAGCTGCTTAATTGTTGTGAGCACTATGCTCGAAAGCACGGCCTTGTCTATACTCGTAATGTCAAGAAAAGCGACTTCTTGGTCTTTATGGCTGGCGGTGCTAAATGTCCTAAGTACGTGCCCCCGATTAAACTAAATGGGAATGACATATTATGAGTGTACCAGTTCAAGTACTTGGGGCATTATGTAACCGACGACCTTAATGACCATGTGGACATTGAGAGGGAACGTAGGGCGTTGGCAGTCCGATGTAACATGTTGGCTCGCCGGTTTGTTCGCTGTAGCAGGGCAGTAAAGATAATGCTTTTTAAAGCTTATTGCCAAGTGTTTTACACGTGTTGCCTGTGGATCAACTATACTCAGCGGGCTATCAGCGCCCTACGGGTCCAATATAATAACGGGTTCAGGATGTTGATGGGGCTGCCCCGTTTCTGCAGTGCATCAGGTATGTCTGCACAAGCACGCGTCGATGGCTTCCACGCTATCAATCAATCTGCCCAGCCTTTTCCCAACTATGTTGGGGTCGGCTTCCAGTCTAACCGGATGCAGCTGAATACCAGTATTTTACATGGAGCGACTGCCTATCTGACCTCCACAACCCAGTAACTGGGTAATACGATATCCCTTGGTAAGACTGGTGTCAGACTTTCGGGCTTCTGACGACTCGTAACGACTGTCAAAGATCCATGAATGATAGCCGGGACCAACGGCTTAACGTGCTTTCCGAGGCACGGAGGATTCTCGGTATGTAAAGATGGTCACCCATCCACTGACCAACCCCGGCAAGCGTAGCTTAACCTGATGGATCGACCAGTGCGGCTGTTGTTACTCCATCTTGCAGACCATAGCGGGAAGGTACGATTCTCCTTTGTTAGGTGATGTTGTTCGAAGATGTATTTCAAACAACAGCCTTGTCTCCAAATAGATAATAAGTTTACTAACATAGGTATAAGTTATCTTTTTGTTTACTAACCCATATGGATGTTGCTTGTCCGAAATAAAGATTATTTTAATTTATTTATTATTAGCTGTGGATTGTGGTGATTTCGTCTGCGGACCACGATGAAATGTATCCAGGTCATAGTCTACCCATGTGCCAAATTTCATCTAAATCCGTTCAGCTGTTTTAGCGTGAAAGCGTAACAAACAAACTGATAAGCTCACTTTCGCGTTTTTAGTGTAAACCTTCCATCAACAATAGCATTGTTGATCGGAGGAGCATATGTAGAGAAAAAAAATCTTGTATTTGTCTTTCACAAACTATGACTTCGTTATGTATGTACTGTTCCAAAACTATCACATGAAGGAAAGAAAATTGAGATATAAAATGGAAACCTTTTAGGTTTCTTTAACAGCCGAATGTGTTCCTAATTAATTTTAATAAGTGATTGCGCAAGAATGTATTTTGAACAGAATTTGTTTACACTTTCATCAGACACATTTGGAACAAACTGTATCTGCTTACTCAGTACTCCAATCGAATCATTTATAAATTGTATTTATTTTCAAATTAAATTGTAAACACCTTAATATTTATTCTACCATTTATTGTGTCAGTTTATATTTTTGTTTTCGTTCGATGTTATTGTTCCTGAACTGTTTACTCGAGTTCCGTACAACGAACAAACATGTTGAGAGTACAATTTGAAAGGTGTATTTTCAGTTCAGAGATCACTGTGAATGCTATTGTTTGGACGTTATTATTTGTCATGTTTTTCCTGATGCGTGGTGCGAAGAAAAATATCGAAATGTTCTTGAACTTGTGACACAACACAGTTGTGAAGATGAAAACGGAAGATAATAACACAGAAATTACGTTTGATTAGAAGACTCTTTTCAGTGATTAAATAATATATCCTTCTTTGTAAGGTGTTAAAAATTACGTAGATTACACATCCTAACTAACCTTGTTTAATGTTATAAATGCGAAATGACTTTTGTTTTTTTCTTTGTTATGCTAACCGGCTAAACAGATTTGGATGAAATTTTTCACGTGAGTAGACCATGACCTGGGTCAAAGGATACTTTTTATCCCGATATTCACATGGGATCGAGACTTATGCGGATGAAACAGCGGACCACAGCTTTACGTGATATAAGTATTTGTGCTTTATTTTAACTTCTTATCTTCCATAAATTCTATGCTGTAATAACTTTTCTTCTAACTTCTTAAGTTTACATTTGAATATACCTACAATCATAGTGATTTTGTGCATCTGATACGAGGCGAAATGAGGTTGATTGCCAACTTCCAAGAACCGTTCACTATAACTTGTCCCTTGCCGTCATGTTAGCACCATTGCTTGACAACCTTACTGTCAATTCTAATAGAGTTCAAAATGGCGACTGACTGAAATTTCCACCAACCGCGTCACGGATCAAGTTATAATATTAACGCACTGTACATAGTTCAGAGTTACAATGTAACATTAAAGTTCAATAAACTTTCACAAACATTTGAAAACTAAGTACCTACTTTAACTACACAACTGTAAAGAGGTTCTGTAACTCACAGACTAACTCGTTAGTTTGTCTGCGAGTTACTGATCATTCAAGATAAGGGCTTCTTTGATCATAACGAGCCAGCCAGACAGTCTGATTGCTGTCGAAGCGATCAGTCGCGACAGATGTAATGATCAATGATATTTGGGACTTAGACGATATTTTATTTGCAGTTTTGCAGCGTCTGTGATTTGATAGTTGAATGATTTTTTTTTGGCAAATATTGCCAAAACTTTTTCAGGGTTTTACCAAATTCAATTATTTGATTGAAAGGCTTAGATAGGCAGCATTTGCATTCTCTTTCAATCTTGATCTGGCAATCAGACTGTCTGGATTTTACAAAATTTTGAGGTCGTTGGGAAGTTGTTACTAATTAATAAATAAAATTAATTTTAAATTATATTACCGCCGCGTAATCCTCGCTCATTACTCAAGGCGACGATACCGAACAAATCTGGGTAAACATTCACCGGTTTCCAAGATGACCTAGCAGTACAATGCAGCATGCAGTAAATATGTATGTATCCATGTATCTATTATATAGCATTTATCTGTGTATCTATTATAGTTTAATGTACTTATATACCATTTATTTGCACCTAAGACAACCCCATTTTGTGTCCAGAAAATCACTGTCCATTCCAAGGTTGCCTGGAAGAGATCGCAGTAAGCGATAAGGCCGCCCATTGTATATTTTGTTGTGTATTACTTTTTCTTTATGTAATGTATAATCTGGTGTACAATAAAGTATATATAAATAAAAATAAAAAAATACAATGCCATATCATGTTCATTAGAAGACATAGACATCTTTTCTAATAATCTGGGTAAATATAAGTCACTAATCCGTTCGCAATTAAATGATAATTATGTAAGTGTTGAACTGCCTGCCTAGTAATGCATTGTTCGCTATTTCTATTTTTATTTTTCTTTGTCTGTAAGTACATTTTTTTCTAGTATGTGTTCGTTGCGTTTTAATCTTAATTTTTATTCAATTTAAAATCAGATTACCAAATGAATTAATAATGTACTAGTATAATACTATACGTATATAATATAATTTTAACTTTCAGGGCTACTTCCATTTTTAATATACTGTTTGCTTGTTTTTATTGCATGATGTGGTCTCCTATAATTGAGGGAGCACATATATTGTTGTTCTTGTCTTTATATTATAGCATGTAAGGTGTATTCTTTGTTGGAGATCCTAATAAAATACAATAAAATAAAATATTATATAATTAAATTATATGTATATACAGGCTTAGTTTTTGTTTACCCTAAACCTGTTAAGGGGTCATTGTACTCATCATTATGAACAACTTTCACTATGGGACCAACGCTGAAATCGCGAAAAAAAAATCAGCTGTTCCGTACATTTATGTGATTAAAAGGTATATAAAGGTTGGGCCAACATTGAATAATTCACTTTTATATTTACAAGAAAATATTTGGTTTAACATAACATCACGTCCTGTTACACCGAAGGTTTGGGCAGAGGTGTCCCTATAGTACAACCACATTATTCACACACACACCACACATTATTCATTATTATACACGATTTGATTTCTTTGGGTTTTGGAAATAAATAGGTTGGATGGTGTAGAAGTATTGTGTGCTATAAAGGCCAATTAGGGCGAGCCGCAACATACTGCAAAAATCCGCCTTTATCACTTTCATACGTTTTCTATGAGTCAATGCACACTACAGGTGGGCCGCACCGCATTTTTTGTATGAAAATGCGTTGCGCTGCGGCTCTTTGCGGCTGTGTGATTTACGCTTGGCTTTGGGATTTCTAATTCAATAAAAAACAAAATTGGCAGTCATGGGGAGTGTCAGACTTTTACTGACTAAAACCCACCCGTGTTCCTTCCGTTGGCTATGTTCTGGGGCCGCGATATCCCTTTCAGACAAACCCGCAACCCCAGCAGGCATGGGGACTGCCGATAGAATTAAAAACTTAAAACTGGTATTAGCGCCATCTGTATTCTTTAATAGAGCACTACGGCGCATTCATATCGGTGACGTGAATCCATAAATTTACCCCCTACCGAAAATCGCTCAACGTGCCTAAAGATGTTTTCACTTCAATAATATTGTAGTTTTTCAATTAGGCAGAAGTTTTTATAAGGGAGAATAGGTACATTTATGTCTGTAGATGTAGTGGGAAACACCTTTTGTAGGCAGCTATAATGCCAGAGGAGGGTGGGAGGGCGTCCCACGCTCTTTTTCCCGGTCAATGGTCAGCTCACTGGGATATTTTTGTGAATGAACACTGACACATGCCTACATGAAGGAACTGGGTCTGATTTTGTTAATGAAACCCGCATGAAGCGGTTTGATCTCGAAAATAAAACAGCATTGTATGTTCACAAATATTTAAATTATCAAATAATTCAGTTAATTTGCCATTCATAAATCGCATCAAAGTAAAAACCTGCCAAGTGCTTAACGGACCACGCACAATGAAGGGTTCCGTAGTTGGGATGAATTTATCCCAAGAACAAACTTAACATTGTAGTAGAAAACATGTAACATTCCAACTGCAAAAATAAGTTTGTACGCACAAATTGAGTGATTTACCATGTTATTTTAAGACCGTAGAGGTTTTCCTATAGGTTTTCCTGTAATCTATAAGCATAGAACAATTTTCTGTAATAAAAAAAAAAATAAGACTTAGTAGTTTTGGAGATAAGGGGGAGGGGATGGTAAATTTTCATCTATTTTCTTAAATATCTTTAAACGTATTTATTTAAAAATATATTTGAGATTCTCGCAATAAGCTCTTTTATTTGATATGTCACACGGTACAGTTCGCAATACATTAAAAAAAAAATACGTGTGGCACTCGGAGACATTGCATTTTTTATCAACTTATGCAATTATAATTATTTATTTATTTTATTTATGCAGTATTTTTTTTCCTTTGTTTTTTTGTCTTTGATATTAATTCAAGTTACACTTTTTGAGCATGGTGACCGATAAGAAAACTATTTTTTTTCTTTTATTAAATAAATGAGAAGTTAATATTGTTCAAAATATTTTTATTATCTTACAATACACTACATGTATTGTAAGATAATAATTCTTCAGGAATATTTATCATTGAAACTATAGAAAGACCGTAAAATCACGAGCAAAATGGTATAAAATCTTACGTATAAAACAAATAACAAACTTACGTACCAAGTATTTATCAAAACGTCCGCTAACACAAAGCACGCACTGTTCACGGCACAGATAAATAAGTGATTTCACCCACCGCTACAATATTTATTATGCTTCTAACAACGTAACGCCATCTAACGAAAATGTCAGGAATTTATGTGGCTTTCTGTCAGTATAAGAACTAAAACTGAAGCTCCGTTCAAAAAATTTCAAAAAATAAAAACAGAGTGTGCTGACAAGGGTGTTAGGTTTTTTTGTTACGGAATTTCACGATTCGGTCTCCACGCTCAAGGCCCGCGATAGAAGCTATGCAATAGCTTTAAAAACTTATCTTCCCCCCAAAAGTGACCCCCGTGTATGCAAAATTCATTTATTTATACGTCGTGTTTGGGTCACAGAAATACATATGTGTACCAAATTTCAACTTAATCGGTCTATTACATTCGGAGCAATTTGGCCGTGACAGACGGAGAGACAGACAGACAGACACACGAGGGATCCTATAAGGGTTCCGTTTTTTCCTTCTGAGGTACGGAACCCTAAAAACAACCCAACATTAAATTAATCAAAATCATTTCCAATATTCAAATAAACGAAATCGAGTACAGCCCATAAACCAGGACAATTCAAATGGTAAATGAGAAAATTTGAAAAATAAAACGAATCTTTGCTAATAAAGCAGGAAATTGGAAATTTCTCCAATCAAATTATATTTCAATTTTCTAATAATTTCCGCCACGAGACGGATGGTTTAAAAGCGATTTGACGGCGTCTGTCTTCTCGCTATAAAATACTGAGAAAGTAGTACTTATCTTAAACATAATATTGTAGCTCTTCCTCCTCTTCTCTGTATTAGAAGAAGTCTCATACAGAGAAGGCATGAGCAATTGAGCATCAATCACCACGTTTGCTCAAGACGGATTGGCGAATTCAAACTTAAACACACAAGATCTAAGAAGGACAGCTGAAACCAACGGCTTAGCGTGCTTTCCGAGGTACGGAGGGGTCTCAATATGTAATGGATGGTCACCAATCCACGGGCCGACCTTGGCAAGCGTAGCTTAACCTTCGATCAACCTATTTAGCCTCGACCCAATGCCTACTCCTAATGTGCAGCCTTAATATCTTGGCATTGCAAATACCACTGTTGATGTTGAATTCTAATGTACTACTTACTACATTATTGTAATAATTTATGAATTGAATGAGACAATTGTAAATATTTCAGTTTATTTTATACGACAACACGAAAAAGCAATTCAAAGAGAAAAGCAACTGTATTGCCAACTAACAAAATAATGTAAACGCACATTATGACTAGCGACCCGCTTCTGCTTAGCACGGTATTTACGACTTGACAAAACATCGTGATTTCTTTATTTTAGGTGATTTCAATTTTAATGACATAAACCTACCGAGATAAATTCTCTAAATCAGTGGTTCCCAACCTTTTCTTGATCAGGGACCACTTTGATATCTTGGTTGTTAGCAGGGACCACGTTGCACAAGAAAAAACTGAATTAATCCTAAAATAAACTTTAATCAAAAACTCAATAGTAACGTGCATTAACAATATTGTTTTAATATAAAACTTTTTTTTTTGTGTAGATAGCTTAATAAAATCTCTTCTGCACAAGTTCGGTAATCCTAGGACCATAATTATTGCTCAAGCTACACGCAAATCATCACTTACCAACAAAGCAAAAACCCTCGTTCACATATACCCTTACTCCCACCCTTGTTTCTTGTCGCTAATATAATGACTTAACTGTTTTGATCTTGCACGACTTGACAAACTTTTTCTTTTTTATGTTTTCGTCTACGTTTTTATTAACAAGGTAAAAATATTTTATTTCTTTTTCTTGGTTTGCAATTCGCTGTTAACGAACATTTAGTCAACGCAAAGTATTTGTTACTAGATGTATACATGTGGAAGCTTGTAATTAGCAAATTTTCCTACCTATGAATGATTTTAATTGATTAGTCTGTAAGCTTTCTGTAAAATAAAATAAATAAATCGTTCGGGGACCATATTTTGGCTCCTGCGGACCACAGGTTAGGAACCACTGCTCTAAATGATGGTATTACCCGCATCAAAATCCGCTGCGTAGTAAAAGAACGCGATCGCACAGACTGATATGAGAAGTAACTTTAATTTATAAAATGTATATATATTAGCATCATCATCATTTCAGCCGAAAGACGTCCACTGCTGGACATAGGCCTCCCCCAAATGGGGGGGTTTGCCATAATCGCCACACTTGGCAGGTGGGTTGCCGATCGCAGTATGTTGTTAAAATGCATAGAGAACGCAGCTGCCTATTCTCTAGTGAGTCCCTTAGAAGCCTTCTACGACACCCACGAGAAGAAATGGGTTGGTTTCTTTACGTCCGGCACCACACGGAACATATACAATGTGTTTTTTTTGATATCCCATAACTCTAGGGTATGATTGAGACCATATCAAAGAACCAACTGGCATATGAATTATTCTTCAATCATATTTTTTTTTTTGTTTTAATTTTTCATACAAAATAATTCGACAAAGGCACGATTATTAATATAAAACACCCTTACGTGAAATATGACAACGTCGCATTTTCTTAGCTTTAAATATGAATAAAAATGTAGTGTAGTAAAGTAATTCATTTAGTGTAGTAAAGTAATTCTACTTTACTACACTAAATGAATTACTTTACTACACTACTGCGAAGTTTGGCAACGTCGCAAAAGTAAAGATTCGTCACACTGGTGACAATTTTTTTAATTAAGATTGATTATATCTTCGAAACTATGCATTTTTGGACCACCTATTCTAGGAGATTTTGTGTTCTTTTAACTTAAATAATATAACCCTAGAGTTATGGGATATCAAAAAAAACACGTTGTATATATAGAATATAATTATACTGTATTACTAGAACTACCCAGATTCGACTTGCTGCTGGGAAGTTTGTTGCACCACTTCTTCTTCCCAGCTAACGCACTAGGAAGTGGTGAAGGGTGGGCGTTTTGGGGGAATGTCTTATGTAATTTTGACGTTCGAAAAGTGCTGATTCTCAGCCTAGTTTGAATAAATGACTTTTGAATTTTGAATTTTTGAATTTCGAACCAAATATTTTGTTGCTTTGTAGGGATCAACTTGAATCAAACCTTGAAATAATGTATTAACGTGTTTACGGGATTACACTTCAGTGAAATAATTTTATAGTAATGGTAGATTTAAAATCTGGATGTTTTCCTCTATTTCTTAAAATCCAGACCAACGGATCCTTTTAACTACATCGAATGCTCGTAACCGTAATTTTTAGTGCTCAAAAACAAATTGCTTTTAAAAAGCCATTCGGTTTAAAGTCCTAATTAATGCTCTCAGCTGTTGGAATTAGTCCAAATGGGTGCAATCAATTAGGTATCATACCTCTTTAGTTATAAAGTTTGATTTACAATATGTTTGTGTTACGGAATGTTGGCCATGCGAATATGCACTCTATTGGAAAGATTTAAGGTTCATATTGGGAGGTGTTAGTGAGTTTATTTGAAAGGAATCCCGTAGAATGTTCAGCTAAACAAAATTGGCCAGTTATTTCGATAAAATGAAAATTTTAAATCGAATCGTTCCAAACAATTTTAATTGTCTTCATAATGTATGAAGACCTTCCCGTTTTAATTATCTTTATGTTGTGTTTTGACGTCAACGGTTATAGTTCAAGCCAAGCCAAGCCAAGCCAGGCTAAGCCAAGCCAAGCCAAGCCAAGCCAAGCCGAGCCAAGCCAAGCCGAGCCAAGCAAAGCCAAGTCTTTATATTTATTTTTCTTTAGCTCTGGGCGTTGTAAAAGATTGTTCAAATATAATTTCAAGAAGGTTAACACTATCGGCCGCAACTTAAAACAATCCGTGGCTAGATGTGGTAATTAAAGCACAAAACAATGCAGTAACTCTAAGCAACAGTGTGATATCCAACAAAATAATAATCAGTAATTTTTTACATAAAACGTAATCGGGGTTTTTTGTTAATGAGGAATAATTTAATTAAGATAAAAGCTCCATTAATGAGTATCAACCCTCTTTAACGGCCATATAATGAATCGCCATTAGTTTAAATCATTATTAAATATTTAAGGAAACCTCTTGTTTTATCAAATTTTGTGTTGAAAATCTATGGTTATGGCTATATAGTTATTATATTAGCTGGTAATTTCATGGCCGATGGGGCCGAAAGGTTCTCGAGTGGCGACCGCGTACCGAAAGATGTAGCGTTGGAAGGCCTAACAAGGTGAGCCGATGACCTTGTGAAGGCCGCAGGAATCCGCTGTATGCGGGAAGCACAAGAACAAACAAGTCAAAGGAGGCCTATGTCTAGCTATGGACCGCTTTCGGTTGAAATGATGATGATAACATTTTTTACACCTAGTTTGAGTAAATTAGGTTAAAAAAATCCATGCCAAAAACGATAATCGATATTGTTGTGTGTTGTTGTTTTTAGGAAATATGGCTTTAACGAGAGGCTCGTAGCTAAATGACAACAGCCGCACGGGTCTATTGAAGGTTAAGCTACGCTTGCCGCGGTTGGTTCGTGGATGGGTGACCATTCATTACATATTGAGACGACTCCGTGCCTTGAAAAGCACGTTAAGCTATTGGTCCCGGTTGTCATCCGTAAATCTTGTCCGTCCGAAAGTCTGACAACCAGTCTTACCAAGGGATATCGCGTTACCCAGTAACTGGGTTGTGGAGGTCAGGTAGGCAGTCGCTCCATTTAAAATACTGGTATTCAGCTCCATCCTGTTTAACTGGAAGACGACTCCAACATAGTTAAGAAAAGGCTAGACAGATTGATTGATTGATTGGTTTTTAGGAAATGTCTACAACTTAGTGCTGTTTTATTGAAAAAAAATATACACAAACTATACCTAAACAACCTTCCTTGATATTAAATTATTCATTCCTGAGCGCGCTCGCGAAATACTTTGAAAAATGATTTCTCTCAAACTCGTAGACCCTCTACGTGCTACAAGAGCTACGCCGTAGCTTCGTAGCTCCTCCGTAGCGAATAATTTACGAAGTAGCTGTTTTATCGGACGCTATACGGACATTCAGAAATGTCATATCGGCAATAGAATCGGTGGTGATCGATGTTTCGATTCGTAATCGTTTATAAAATGAACACCTGAGCTATTTTAATGCCAATGATGGTTGATTGTAGCCAACCACATGACTATCCGTGAGTTGTATGTGATCATGGTAGTAGCGGTTTTTGCCGAATGAAACACAAAAACTGAAGCTTCTGATATCAGCTTTATGACTCTCATAGGAAAAAACTCTACAGTCTTAGGCTGCCTGTCCATTGAAGCGGAGTGAGGCAGCGGAGAGGAGAATGGCAGCGGAGTGGAGCGGAGTTGTGGACAGTGTCTGTCCATTAATGCAGAGCGAGGTAGCGCAGTGGAGTTACGGACTGTGCGGAGCGAGGTAGCGGAGCGGTGTTGCGGACTGTGCGGAGCTAGACCAAGTTCACGTATTTTTCCGCATCGCCTCTCCGCTTCCCCGCTCCGGTTCCCCGCTCCACTTCTCCGCTCCGTTTCCCCGCTCCGTTTCTCCTCTCCGCTTCTCCGCTCCGTTTCCCCGCTCCGCTTCCCAGTTTTGTATGAATTTTTAAACTAGTTCGCAAATCCCTGTCCAATGAAGCGGAGCGGAGGTTTTATGCAATTCCATTGGTTAATATTGGCACACCGCTACTACGCTCCTCTCCTCTCCGCTCCAGTGGACAGGCAGCCTAATTCTCTGATTCCATAGAAATTATCTTCCTAAATCCGAATACCTGCTCTAAGAAGCCCTGAACAGGAAATCCGATATATTCAACAATCTTAACACCCACGAAGTCTGCGGGACTATGTAGCCATATTTACTGCTTTGTTCATTTAATATATAGCCGTTTATGTGCTTAACGGGACCTTGGAGTATTGTTCATATAAAATTGTCGTAACGAGACTGTGTAAAGGGAATAGTCTCGTCAACACAGTTTAATGTACACTTTTTGAACTCCGGGCAAGTACGAATGTGACTTTTTACATTCATTTATGTACTTTCCCAGTTTGTATTTAACATTACTGACATCGGTGAAGGAAATCATTATGAGGAAACCTGGATATAGTATAAACCTGAAATCACCAACCCCTCTTGAGCAGGCGTGGTGATCATTGCTCATGCCTTCTCTGTTTGAGAAAATGCTTTTGACCTCCAGTGGGCGCAGCAATAGGCTGCGCGAATGATTTGCTGGGCAAACATGCATAAGATGCATATAATATTCCCAGTGCTGGGACACAGGCCTCCTATCTTCGAGAGAGAGTGGGCTACCTACCATAGATTATTTACCACGCGGGCCCAGTGTGGTTTGGTAGAAATCAAGATATCTTCGATTTTTTTTTTATACTAGGGCATGCCGAATTCTTCACGATGTTTTCCTTCACCGTTTTGAGATCAGTGCTGATGAAATTATTTATGTACACAAAGTAAAACGCCTGCCTGGGTTCGAACCCATGACCTACAACTTTTAAGTAAGGGCCGTTATCACTGGGCCACCGCTCCGCTGCTGCTGCATGCATGCAATCAACAATAATCACATAAAATATGTTGCAAACAGAATTATATTTTTTATAATCGAAATGGATCAGTATCCGTTCCCTGTCAGCTGGTGAGGTGGCCAGGTGGTGAGGCGTGGTAAAAACTGGTGAGATTCATTAACGGCGTCTCGTGTGAGATTAATGAATTGAAAGGGCCTCTGCTGTGATAGACAAGGTTGGCACAAGTCAAAAGCGCGAGCGAGAAAAAATATAAATAATTTGTGCCTGAGTTTGAATGGTTTGTTTTGGATTGAATTGACTAACAAACTCTTGCATCGTGTTGACAGTTTCAGTGTACTCGTTTAGTAGATTGAAACTGTCAACACGATGCAAGAGTGATCGACTATTTTTTATTTTATTTTTTTCAAACTAGGCACGTATGACACTTTTGACCGTCAAATAATGTCAGGCTAATTTCATTAATTTAGGTACCACTTATTTGAGCTTGTATTCATGTTCATTGCTAGACATGAGCCTCTAAACAGTCAGTCAGTCAGTCAGTTTATGACTTAAATATTTTACCGTAATTAATCTGTACTTTGATAGATAATTTATTACTGTAATTAATTAGTGACATATGTGTATCGAGACCCTATCATTTTAAATAATTAATTAATTAGCTTTTAATTAAAATTGATGTTATCTTTTAAATTTGCCTTATAACTATTTACCTTTCTCGGCAAACATGTTTATACGTGTTCAGATTGTAGCAAAAATATCCGTAATAAATCCTTTGTTGCATAAAAAGTAACCTTACCAACCAAGACGAATGTAATATATTTAAACTAGGCAGTAAGGAAAGAGAGATAAAATGATTATTATTATTAATACTCGTATATTAATATATCTTTATTTCAGACATACGTCCATACATTTTATATACATATATGCATTTTATATTTTTATTATGCACAAATATGTGTAGTAGAAGTGTGTTCATTACTCTGCTACGATCTTATTGGTACCATTCGATCTCATTGGTACCATTCGATCTTATTGGTACCATTCGATCTTATTGGTACCATTAGGTACCATTCATCACGGTAACGACATCCGTGCACGTGTCAACGTGACAATTATCCTAGATAAATTACTGTACAGCAGGATCGATTGTATGAACACAGTTTTACAATCAGGATTTATATTTAATTTTATTTAGTGTTATTGGTTTTTGCTAGTTACAGTTGTTTATATTGTCTGTTGTTAAGACCGTGATATTTTTATTAGTGACAGACTTTTATTGCATTGATTGCTAAAAAAGCTTATAAATATAATATGCATTGTGCAGTGTTGTTAATGCTTCTTTGTGTAGCTTAGGCCTCAAACTAAAATCACTTTTTTTATATTTTGGAAAAACACATTAAAGAAAAAATTGGCAACATTTATCGTTTTCAGCGTAGGTTTTATCGACAATATAAATATAATAAAATAGTAGAATAGAGATTCTACTATTTTATTATATTTATATTGTCGATAAAACCTACGCTGGCTCACTGGCCCTAACTGGCTCTAATTCTTAAAAAAAAATACAAATTACTTATAAAATATTCCAAGTAACAAAATCTTTAAAAAACAATTGAAAATTAATGCGTTTACAAGATAACGATGTTTGCTTAGTCTGACACTTAGCTATCGATAAGCACTTATCGTCAACTTGACATCAATCGCGTGGATTTTGTACTTAGTTGATCTAGATAAGTAAGCATCCTTTCGATCGGTTCGGGTTTTTAAAGTGCTATTATGGTAAAACTGTTTTTGCATTAAATAAAATTGATTAATCGTTTCTAAAATTATTATTATTTGTGAAAAATATATATAACATTTTTCAAATGATGAAATATGATTAATTATTTTATTTCAAATACTAAACAAAACTATATAGGTACCTTCCTATTACCGTTGTTGATCGGATAACCCGATAAAAATGGCGATAAAATTGCCCATTGGGCTCATAAAAGTACAATATCAATCGCAAATTGCATTTACTCCGGTGTGGACCATTCTACTGCCATCAGCCAAGACGTAGGTAGGTGGCTCCGCTCTTCAATAAATGTTCTAAAATGATTCGTGAACTTCAATTGATTTATGAAGGCCAGCGAGTTTTTTTTTCTATTTTTAGTGTAAGTAATTATAACATCATTTTAAAGTAGTTTCAGTCATAGATTAAAAGTAGAAATCAATAAATCTGTTCTTTCACCATTGATACATGTCAACAGTCAATATTTTCACCACCCTTTAAATGTATTCCGAAATCCACTTTCCATCGTGTATCGCTAAAAGTACATCGACGCATCCAATCCCCTCACCGCCACAGGCTGTTACCCAGAACGTTAAGCCCGTTGCACACAAGAGCCACTCGTCCTCACTCGTCGTCAGCGGGTTAAGCTTGTTTCAAAAAGTTGAAACACATTAACCTCTGTTGGTCTTTGTGATACGTATCGTGTGTAACGTGCTGTATGTCTTTAAGAGCAAAAAGCTTTTTGGTTGGAATTATTTAGGAAGATGTAACTAGACAGTTAGGTTTTGTGAATAGAGTGGGGGCATTTTAATAGGTTAGACTAGTAGTAATACGTAAATGTATGGTTTGTTCCAATTGTTTTTTTTTTCGGAAAACCGGAAGGTGCCCTCTGTCGGCACGACCATTCACCGAATAAAAAGTGACATAATGGATATGACATACATACTTGCGCGATCAATCAATTCGCGTTAGTACGTCATAATTCATAACGTTTGATTGATCTTCTTCTTTTCGTGTGGTTAGTGACTAACCTGGGTGTCAGAGTTTTAAAGCCACCCATGGGCCATGGGCCTCTGACTTATACGCACATGAATCCGAAAAGTCAGGTTGGGTTCGAACTCGAGACCTATAACTTGACAGTCCGACGGTCTCACCACTAGGCTATCACTGCTGCTGTTTGTATGATGAATTCATACAAACGTTTATTTGTCTTTTCATAGGCAGGTCTTGCCATAACGAGAGAAACATGAGTAGATTACTGATAACTTTGTCCTTGACATGTCTCGTCACGAGCACATAAAAGCTATTTGTCCACATTGCCAAGGCCATGCATTTAAATATTAACCAAGTTACACGTGTTAATTGTAATTAAAACACAATCGTTTAACAAACTAGGAATTATATGGTATATGGTTATGCTGCCATTAAACAGACGGTAATTATGCATGTTAGTTTGATATTGTACCAGCAATATTAAAAAAATTGGTAGGTAGTACCATCGAAGAAATTCGGATCTCGTAAGGACTATTTTAGGTTGCAGCGCTCGGCCGCTATAGAACCTGAGGGCTGTAACAGATGTGGTAATGGTGTTCACAGGTGCACGTTGCAGACAAAGAAGTTTGGCAATAATTCTTTCTGCACATGTGGCTTCCCTGGTACCTCATTAACGGCATAACTCTGTAAATGTCTATTAACTGCTCCCAAATTACGATAGTTATTTTATTTTACCTTTTTTTTATTTTAATTTTTTTACATCCTTGAAATAATCTTTTTATTATTTGACATTATATGCTTACAATATTCTAAGTATATATATATACTTTAAATTTTTGGTTTGTTACAGCTGTAGTGGCAATCATGTCATTTGGTTTAAATAGCTCTTTATTTTTATTAATCTTTTATATAGTTTCTTTTCTTTAAAATTTTGTGAATGTGAGAACGTTGTAGGCTTAACAGACTAGATCTGTGGACCATTTTATATTTTGCTAAGTACCTGGTACTTGTTGATAGGCCTACACTGTCCTCTTATACTTTTTAACACTGTAAAACCATTTACTTTTAAAAGAGTAACCGTGAAGTTTCTTGCCGGCTCTTCTCCATAGGAAACGACCAATTGAAACCGTGCTTAGCTTCTGAAGTTTCATAAGTGCCCAGTAGGTTTATGTGAAATAAAATATTTTGAATTTGAATTTTGAATTTGAATTGACAGGATTTTGTTTTTAAACTGCGTAGATATGAAGTTCTTCGATAGTACTTACATTAAGGCTGCGGGCACGAAAAGAGTGTCGAGGAGCGGTGGCCGAGCGGGGTGACGGAAATGGTACAAACTTGTTCGTCACCACAGCCTCGCTTGGTTACCGTTCCTTGCCGCTGGTTTCGTGTCCGCAGCCTAAAAGGTAAGGCAAGTAACAGCGGCAGGTTGAACGGATATGTCACACCGCCAGCGATTACCGAGAAGACGAGCTAGCAACTAAAACCGAGTTGGCGCGAACGAGCAGCGAGTGCTCGAGCGATTACTCACTGTTTTGCGTAAGTACCAAGCGTGAGTCTCTCAGCGAGTGCTCTGCCCGCCAAGTAACCGTCGCTGAGCGAGTGCTTTCTTTGACAGCTCTTGTCACTGCGACAAACGAGTAATCGCCGGGTGCGGTGGTGTAAATAGCCAGCGATGAACTATTAATATAGGTAGCCCTTTTACTTACACGGAACTAACTATATTTTGTACATTTCTTGAGCGAGAAAATAGTCGATAGCTAGTCGCTTTCTCGTTGGCGGTGGGACAGGTGCCATAAGCGTTGTCTTGGAAATTGATAGCGGAGCGAGACGGGGTAAACGCTTATAAACTCTCAGTAATCTAAGAAGATTTGATAGCTATAAAAGTATTTTGTGTAGCGATGGAACAAAAACTGGTTGTTTTAAAAACCGATTTTCGAGACATATCGATTTATCATACCTACTTAGAGAGTTTGTAATCGACGATTTATATAAATGGCTTAAAACTGATTCTCGAGGTATATCGTTTCATTACACGTACAAGTACGAAACGTCAAATCGGACGTCTTAGATTGTCGCGAGTGTAGTGCGATGATTTATTTCTCGCTTGTCGCTCCGCTGGGTCTCCCAGTCCGCTTCCAAACTGCTTATGATCACGAGCAAATTCTATTCTGCCATAAATCAACTTTCAAATTGAACGCGACCTTTTCATTTTGCCTCACAATAAGCTAATAAACGTTAATTAGGAGTAAATTGTTGTTAATTGTTGACCGAAAGCTATATTTAATTATTGTTAATTTTAGGCAATTTGTGTTAACAAATAAATATGGGTAACCCTTTGGGCTTGGGGTTGAGTAACAATTTTTTTGAAATACTGGTTTTGAAATTAAGGGAGAATTTATTAAATACTTTATTTATTAAATAATTTATTTACTAAATAATTTATTTATTTAATAACTTATTTATTTAATAATTTATGTATTTAATCATTTATTTGTATTTGGTATGTATTCAAGTGGTGTGCAATAACTTGTATACATCAACATAACATCACGCCTGTTTTCCACGAAGGGTTGGGCAGAGGAGTACTTATAGTACACCCACATATCACCAGTTATGTTTAAGCCCCATGTAATAGGGGGCTAGCCTATTGCCATAAACCAGGCATAAATCCAGACTCCGGGATGCTACTGAGAAATTCCAGATGGAAAAACACAATAACACTTTGGGTATAACTTGAAAGTAAATAAATATAGAGGTTAGTAGGTATGTTTCTATTGTTTTGTTATATCAGTGAGCAATGTAATCGGCAGAATGCCCAGTAAGTTAATGCTAAAGTGTAATTTATTAGTTCTGTACTATAAATTCAAACTTATTTAACATTGAGACTAATTCAACTTACTCACAAACATGACCACACTGTTTCGTAAGTTCACATATCTACATGGATTTGTAAATAAATATAATGCTATCACAATCGTTCCTCTTAACCCTTTAAATACTCGCTGCACCGGGAATGACCCCAGAATATACATTATGTATAATAAAACTGAAGGAATGACCCTTGACCCAGTGACATTTACCCTCCCCTCTCTTCCCCTCCTACAATGCGCTAATCGAATTCTTCCTTGGACCTTAATTATACTATCTTGCTTAGAAATTCTCCGTTTAATGACGAAACTACCTTCTTTCGTATTCATTGCTGGTTGTAAACCTTGAGCCTGTTTATTTTAATAAACACAAAAAGGGCTGTGGATATTGTTTTTAATATTTTATTCGTGTATTTTGTAATTAAGAGAAAAAGTTGAGATGTTTTATCATGTTGAGAATTGAAGAAAGTGTTACATTAATTTTCGTGGAGTCTTAAGATGCCGATATATACCAGTCTACCACCTTCAGTGGTTAGCTTGCGTATTCTGTACTGAGACCACGCAACGCGTCTTATGCTCAGCCAGTAATAAGACTCGCCCATCAAGGTGCGCTGTCCCAAATTAGACGCATTATTAATTACATATACATAAAACAAAAGGTATTTTAATAAAACACGTATAATAAAAGATCAATAGTAAAATTATCTTTAAAATGGTGAAGGTTTCAGAAAAATACGCTTGATAGATGTTGCGTGATTCTCAGTTTTTTATCCGCGTTAGACATAATTTTTCAAATGAATTTCATTATGTAATATAAATGTAATCTAAAATATTCATATAATAAGTTATAAAAAAAATGCTCTACATAGTTGAAAACCAGCGTCAGGCACCAGTTGTCAGGCATTTCTGCTGAACTAGGCCTTTTTGGCGCAGCCGCGAGGCACACTTTCCTGCTAATATGTTAGAACGCACTTTCAGATTTTTTTATTTGTTTTCATTCTTTTTTAATTTGGTTTTTATTTGTAGTACAATAATTATGTTGTGTTGTGTGCCTCTTAGTCTGTGCTAAATAAATGTATTTTCTTTCTTTCTTTTCTTTCTTTCTCTAATTTAACATATATTTTTTTCCAAATCATTAACATTACTCGTTTAAGCGTGATCTTCAGTATACAATCATTAAAAGTCGGTTATCGTCGCCTTAATAGCGTCTTGGGTAGGACTAGACTAATATTACCCAGGTTGAATGTTTGTTAGAAGTGGCAAATTGTCTTCATTAAGATGGTTAATTGTCATTTTTGAATTTCTTTCACAAGACATAACATCACGCCTTGTTTCCCCGAAGGATTAGGCAGAGTAAAAATAGTGCAACCACAATTTGCCAGTTATGTTTAAATTCCATGTAATATCCCGGGAGCCTATTGCCATCAACCAGGCACAAACCCAGACCAGTGCTTTTGTATTTATTTTGATAAGCACCCCTGTTCCCATAGGGCATAGACAACCCAAGCGTCGCTAGAGGAGAACCATAGTGTAGTCTATGACCTTTTAAAACTCCTTATGGTGTGCACACATAACACTGTTCTTCTTTTCGTGTGGTTAGTGATTAACCTGGTGTCAGAGTTTTAAAGCCGCCCATGAGTCTCTGAATTGGCTTCACAAGCTGTCGAGAAATATCTCTCAGGCATGCCGGTTTCCTTACGATGTTTTCCTTCACCGTTTTTGAAGCAAATGAGAATTATACAATACGCACATGAATCCGAAAAGACAGAGGTAAAAAGACAGACTGATGAAAATATATAAATGGTCGTAGAATCCTTGCTCATTCTGTAAATGTATTATTCATTTCGTCAGTGTAAGTGTGTTTGGAGTCTAATGTTATTTTTAATCTAATGTAGGAATATATTATACTAGAAAATTTAAATTCAAATCTATTAATGTGAAGTGTGTATAAAACAAATTGATTTATTTGTTCTTTATAGATATTGCGATCAAAATCTTTCGTTGATTTAAATTCCTCAAGAATTGTATTTTGCTACAGATGAAATCCAATTATGTTTGGAGTTGTTATTCAGTTCATTATTCATGAACTTCAATAAAACATGATTAATACAGTTACCTATAAAATTTTATTTGGTAAGGTTACATCATTATAAATTTTATTGGTATCGTTTGATCAGCTCGGTTAATAGTTTTGCTTCTTTTGATTGGCGAAACTATTCACTTTCATAATAACATATTATAGAATCAACTATAAGGTAGTAATCAATCTGCCTAGCATTTCCCAACTATATTGGGGTCAGCTGCCAGTCTTACCGGATGCAGCTGAATACCAGTATTTTACATGGAGTGACTGTATATCTGACCTCCACAACCCAGTTACTGGGTAACACGATACCCTTGGTTAGACTGGTTATCAGACTTTCGTGCGTCTGACTACCCGTAACGACTTTCAAAGATCTACGAATGACAACCGGGAGCAACGGCTTAACGTGCTTTCCGAGGCACGGAGGGGTCTCAGTGTGTAATTGATGGTTACTCATCCACGTACCGACCGCGGAAAGCGTAGCTTAACCTTAGATCGACCCGTGCGGCTGTTATTATTTAGCCACGAGCCCCTCCAACCGACTACTAGGTAGTATAATAATTATAATGACTAATGATTATGGACATAAAGGTCCCACATGACGGGAACCTCGTAAACGCCGAGAAAGATAAACAAATGAAGTATCTTGACTTGGCTCGCGAGGTTGTCGACATGTGGGATGTGGACTCAGCGATCATTGTGCCGATAGTCGTATCAGCCAATGGCTTAATTGCCAAGAGTCTCGACTAATAGGAGGCTGTTGGGCAGCTGGATCAAGGGCTTGATTCAGAAAGTGGTACTCCTGGACATGGCTCGCATTGTCAGGAGGTTCCTCTCTCTGGAGCCCTGACCCTGTTATCCTGGAAACCTGGACCCTGTACCGGATACCGGTGGGCGAATATTTTAATATAAAAAAAATAAAATATATATACGTATAATAAAAGATTTAAACTGTATTTCTAAATGTAATTTATAAGTATTTCAATGAAATAATGGAATAATAATGACTAAAACTCAAAGGCACGTCAAAGAAGTTTTTCAAAGTAGATAATATATACGCAACCAACATGCTAAACAGCGTTTATTAACATATTAAAGGCATTAAAATAAACGAAGTTCTAAAAGGAAGCAAATTTTTCCTCCGCGGATATATTAGCCAACATTAAACGCAAACAATTTGCCAGTTAGGAAAGAGATTAAACCGTCATTATTCGTTAAACTTACTAACGACCATAACTTCCCAGATATTAGGTTACCTAGGTAACCATTAACATCACGTAAAAGTTACCTTTTGTTACCTCAAAATGTAGGTTCACTACATAACATATGTTTCCCAAAAAGTTTTCAACCATTTTGTTCTAGGCCGAGAGCAGTGGTGTCCCAGTGGTAACCCCCCCGAATTACGAGTTGTAAGTCTCGGGTTCGCGACCCAGCAGGCGCGTTACTTTGTGTAATTTATTTCATAGCCACTGCTCTCAAAAAGGTGAAGGAAAACATCGTGAGGAAACCGGCATGTCCTAGAACCAAAAATTCGAAGTCATGTGACATTTACCAATCCACACTGGGACCGCGTGGTGGATTGAAGCCCACTCCTCAGTGAGTACATTATAGGTTTATGCTATAAGTTCTAGATACATTATAAGTTTTGCCTACGAGTATCAAGTAAGGGGTACTTTACCTTTTAGTTTTCACTAAAACTAATCACTAGGCTAAGTTCCATTTAAAAATGTCCGTATCTATTTTGTGACATAAAAATCTCGTTGGTCTAGTGGTCACAAGTGGTACTGCTGAGCTACGAGTACTTAAAGTTAAGAAATATCATCGAGATTGCTACTCGATGATATTTCTTAACTTTAAGTCGGTCGGCCTACACAAAGTGACGTTTCGAATTTCTACACTTTTCTGCAGCTTATATCAATCCAATACATTTTCGACATTTCCATCATCATTATCGCTGAGTTTACTGAAATCGAACATCATCATTCCCATCACCACATCGTTGTTCCGAGTTCAGATCAATGCTCGTTCCTTCTATTTTCTGAAAAAATGCCTATTGTGGTGAGAGATTTACTTATTATATATACTTATTTAAGTAGGTACAGTTTTTTATAATTTCTTGTATTTTTTTTGGAAACGTTTGTGCCTTAAATAGTCATGAATATAGATATTGATGGATGGAGAGGGAGAGGATGAACTCAAAAAATTAAAGATGATGGGGTTGTGTGAGGAATGTAATGAAAGAGAAGTGAGTGAATGATAGCGTGACGGTTGATAGGGGAGAGTGGAAGAAGTAAACGTGTTGCAGACCTCAAATAACATGGTACAAGGAAAGCAAAAAGGATGATGTTTATTTTTTTTTGCAATTTCAACTTCTGCACGTGTTTCCTCGCAGTTACCTAGTTGCGAAGTACTGATATACTATTCTGTGAGACTGAGACACGGCGTCACGTGTGACGAACGTGTTTCAAAAAGTATAAAATTTTAGAGTGCAGTCACAGTTTAAATACTGGTACAATGTGAAAGTTTAGCGGGACACGTAGTGTACCTATCAGATGTATCTAGATTTTAAAGTCCTTTGTTTCATAAGGTTCGTATTTTTTAACTTTCCTACAAATGCATTCCGGAACAGGCTGCTAACTGACTCGAGTAATGCAATCCTATTCTTGCTCGTATTACTTCGTGTGTTGGCCAATCACAAATGAATACAGATCACTCCGCATTTTAGATATGAGGCTACAAGTACGCGCCGGGCCCGTTTTGTCGGGCCAATTCAGTGAGTGTAACGTATTCAAAAGACGTCCTCTTTTTCTATCAAAAAATAGATAGAAAAAGAGGCAACTCCTTGGTGAATATAACTGTGGGTAATTAGCGCTGTGCGACCTGATTTGCTCTTTAGTGTGACGTACGAAGAGTCACTTTTTATTTAAATGATTTTGCGGAGTGAACCATTTGTATTCATCTGTGTCACAATACGTTTCTGCTTCCACTCTCCCCTGACAGCCGTTACTCACTCACTTTTTGTTCTTTCGTATCCTCACAAAGCCACCCATCTTTTTTCTTCTCCATCCATCAACAATATTCATCACTCTTTTAGTTATGTTAAAAATGATTATGAATACTAAAAAACGAGCGCGTGAATATTTGTTCGTTCGTCGACAAGTTTGTCGAATTTTTGTAAGACCTGATGGCCAATTCTTGTACTTAAAAAACGTTCACATTCTAGCCGCAATCTGTCAAACTTGTCAAAAATGTTGGTAAATTGATTGTATTTTTGACAGATGCGAATGCGAACGTTCTTAAAAATTACGTTCTTACGAATTGCCCCTCTGATATAAAATTCTCAATATACGAGACAATTAGCAATAAGTCATTGTTTCTGTAAAGTAAATGTTATTGAAATGAAAAATCAATCAAATGAAATAAATTCTAATAAATTAGGTATCTGGCTAGGTTTTTAAAAACCGAAGTAATTTGGTCACATGCAGTAATTGGAGGCAATACTAAAAGTTTCAACACAAACATTACGCTAGGCAGTATATCTTTTGTTTGTTGTGCTTCAAATGCATGCTTTCAAGAGGCTATAAAACTCCGTGTAAAGATAAGCTCTACGCTCACCGTGGTCGGTCCATTTCATATCCATACCCCTCCGTGCCTCGGAAAGCTCGTTAAGCCGTTGGGCCCGGTTGTCATTCGTAGATCTTTGACAGTTGTAACGGGTAGTCAGAAGTACAAAAGTCTGACAACCAGTCTTACCAAGGGGTATCGTGTTACTCAATCACTGGATTCTGGAAGTTAGATAGGCAGTCGCTCCATGTAAAATACTGGTATTACGCTGCATCCGGTTAGACTGGAAACCGACCTCAATATATTTGGGAAAAGACTAGGCAGTTTGATCTTCTTCTTTTTCGTGTGGTTAGTGATTAACCTAGTGTCAGAGTTTTTAAAGCCGCCCATGGGCCCTCTGACTTGGCTTCACATGCCGTCGAAAAATATCTCTCAGGCATGAAACACTATGTTTTCCTTCACCGTTTCTGAAGCAAGTGATAATTATATAATTAATGTATACAAAATATTGTAAAATATTTTAAAAGAGTAACCGGTGGAGTTACTTGCCCATTTTTCTCCATACGAAAACTACCTTTTGGTAACTTGAATCAATTCTGTTTTTTGTAAAATTGACGTTCAAAAGTGTATTTTATGTGCCTATTGAAATATTGAAATAAATTGTTTGACTTTGAAAAGTCAGAGGTGCGTGCCTTGGGTTCGAACTCGAGACCTATGACTTGGCAGTCTGACGGTCACACCACTAGGCTATCAACGGTTGATGTAACTTTCGTTATTGCTTCAAATGAATGCATTCAACAGGATATTAAACTCCATACTTAAAGGTTAATAAGCCTTCACTCTATGGCTTCTACGGAATTCCATAATCGTGGGCTTAGAATAGCCAGTAAGTGCATAGGGGGTGTTATAAATCTCCCTTATCGGAAAAGTCACGGAAACGGACGCCCGCTGTATAAAACTATACGTAATAATAATGCAAATGCAAATTAAAAAGGAAAATTATAAATCATAATGAGTTTTATATTATACTTTTATGGCATGACATAATGTGACCTTTTCCAAGGAGCGGTAGGTAGAAAAGTTGTGTAGGTACCTACTGGCATTTCTAACCAACGAAAAAAGGAGGAGGTTCTCAAGTCGACGCGTATATTTGTTTTTTGTCTGTGGCGTCACATGATTTGGAAGAATGATGGCAGAAACACATCCTTATGCGGGTGTGTGTGCTACTATTTTTAACAATCTTCATTAAGTTCATAGCGTATATATGTAAGACCATGTAACCATCCACCCATATATCCATCCATGTGACCATTTAAGACCATGTATAACTTTTACAGAATTGTCCGAATTTGACGCTTTTTTTGTGCCTCAAAAGGAAAAAACGGAACCCTTACAGGATCACTTCATTGTCCATCTATCCGTCTGTCAAGACACATTTTTTCAGGCAGGCGTGAAGATATCAAGTTGTAATTATCATGAAATATGTAAAAATCTATAGTTCCTTGGAGCACTAAAAAAATCAAGTTTCTAAATCAAAGCAATAAAAATATACGGACATTTATGTGACATATTTTGATACTCGCAAATGAATCAAAACCTACAGGGTACTTCTAGTTGAATCATGAAATTTGGCAGAAAGCAAGGTCTCACAGCACAAGTAAAGAAAATATTCAGAAAATTGATAATTCGTAGCTTTTTTTTTTTTTTTTTGCGATTACTAACTTACAGTTGGAGAATTGACCGTGACGTATATCGGTGTGTGGGAAAATATGTTTTTCAACTACAAAGTTAAGTTTGTTTTTGGGATAAATTCATCACAACTACGGAACCCTTCTTTGTGCGTGGTCCGGCTTTTTTTGTCAGTCCTATTTTAATCTGAGGGTACCTAAGCCTGAAAAAAACAAAAACCAGCCAAGTCCTCCCGGAGCCGCTCAGAGCAGGAAGAAGTTATTTGAAAATTTCCTACACAAAAAAAAAAGGTTATCTAAGCCTATTGCTATCTATTGATAACTAGCGGGGTACCTTGACAAAAGATCGATATTTCTTCATTATATTTATGTAATTTTAATAATGTAAATGTAACATTTACATTATTAATATAATCAAATACCGCCTGAATAAATTTGAATTATGGTGAAAACTGCATCAAAATCCATTGTGGGTACATAGTTCAGAAGAACTAAGCGGTCACATAGACAGACACGAAAAGTGACTTTACTTTATAATTAAGAGGTATGAGGACTAGGGTGTAAAGTTCACTCATTCTCGTTAGAAAAGGGAGGATCCTCCGACCAGACAGGTGTCGCGTCTGGCGGGCAACTGCTCAATGATTGATGTCGGATAGTCTTATGTATGTTGTTCGTCCGGTAAACTCTAATTGCGCTATGCAGGATTTGTGTGACGTCAGGATTTTATGTGACGTCATGTCTTTGATGCGTAGTTTCGCATGTGGCGATGTAGATGCCGCCACAATACTATTTATTTAGACAGTTATAGAAAGAAGGAAAGAAATATAATTAATTTAGGTAGTAAATAGATAAAGATCGATTTCTAAAATTTCTAAGTGCATTAGCTACTAGGAAAATTGTTTATTTAAAAAATACCATTTCATCATCATCATAACAGTCAAAAAGTTGGCCCTCATTACAGTCACAAAAAGTATCATTTTTACAACAGGTAACCAACGGTGAACCACAAGGGTCAAACCATGAATAATAATTCGTTATTGTGTGAAAACACCGGATGTCCGGTTACTGAACACAAAGAACCGTGTAATTAATGTGTTTTATGAAGCTTCCGATGATAATAATAGGTACGATGCTCGTAAAGTGAAACATTATGGTTGTAAAATTGAAACACTATGGTTGTAAAAGTGAAACATTATGGTTGTAAATGGAATTATGTAAGTCCGTATTATTTTTTTAAGTAAGAGGGACTTGTGGCTAAATAATAACAGCCGAATTCCAAAAATATTGTGTTCTGTGATTTTGAGATTGTCCACATCAAACAAACGTTACGACGATCAGTGCCTGTACAATATTTGTGTAAAATATATCAATGTGGAAACGGCAGGGTAGCCCGCGAAGACGCAGGTCCTCACTGGACACGGCTGTTACGGGAGGTTCCTGTTCCAAATAAGGCGGGAGGAAACGCCCGGGTGTCACCACTGTGTGGATCGCCCGGAAGACACGGTGGAGCATACGGTGGAGGTCTGCCCTGCTTGGGCGGAGCACCGCCGTGTCCTCACGGAGACGATCGGCGGCGGCGATCTCTCGCGTCCGGCCCTGGTTCAGGCCATGGTCCGGAGCGAGAGTGCATGGGAGGCCGTCACTTCCTTCTTCCTTCTCCTTGAGCAGTAATGCTCGCGAAGGAGGAGGCGGAGCGCGCGAGGGAGAGGCTAGATTAGCGCCCTCGCGCCCCTAGTCGCCGCAGGAGACGCCCCGGGCGTCGGGAGGCGTGAGCCGACTTCCGGCCACCGTAGGCGCAGGCTTGCGGACGGTGAGCAATGGGTAGCTCGCCGTCCGATTAGGACCAGGCCCGGGTCGACGGCGCGTTGTGTTCCACGCGCGCCTCAAAGAGATGTCAGCACTAACTGACGGGGTCCGTAAGGGCCAATGCCTGCCAGGGTTGCGAGTTTGTCCGAAAGGGATATCGCGGCCCCGGCACTCAGGCAACGGAAGGAACACGGGTGGGTTTTAGTCAGTAAAAGTCTGATACGCCCTCCCACTCCGCCCAGAAAGGGAGAAGTTATTTGATAATTTCCCACGTTCAAAAAAAAAATAAGAAAAATGGTAGCCCGCCAAATTGTTTTTTTTTTATGATTGTTGCAATTTGCAGGTTAGTGTCAGGATGTATGTTAATCAAACTAATATGATTTGCGACCGACACATATATAAAAGTATAGAAAATTATAATCATTAGAAATTTTATCAATACAACTGTTTAAGTTAATTATTTCAAACTTGTGGGTTGTATTGATGATTTTAATGATTATAATTTTGTAAATTCATACTTCTTACGGTTGTAAATTATATTTTTACTATCATACACCTAGGCATATACTGACCTGCAAATTACAAAAAAGTAAGAACATTTTAATTTTGCGGGCTATGCGCGCTAGACTCAATTTTTTCAAGACGCCATCCAGTCAAATTAGCTTCTTTCCTACACAGTAACATAGCTAGTAACAACGAAATTAATTAGGAGTGCCATGGTTGTCTTATTTTTTAACTATCTAGGGGAATCGAATCCGGAACAAGGAGAGCTTCTGGCAGAGAACCAAAGTTGTTGACATAGCTCACAGAATAAGCAAACTGAAGTGGCAGTGGGCCGGCCATATTAGCCGTAGAGCTGATGACCGTTGGGGTAGACGTGTTCTTAAGTGGAGACCGCTAATCGGCAAACGTAAGGTAGGACGCCTTCAGGCTAGGTGGAGCGACGATCCTCGCAGCAGGGTGGCTGGCAGCAGCTGGATGACAGTTGTCGAGAATCGAGCTGAATGTCGTGCATTGGAGAGGCCTTTGTCAAGCAGTGGACTGCTGGAACTAGCGAAATGCAGGCTTGCTTGGTTGCCTTGCCTCTTATTTACATTAATTAAATGCAAATCAGGACGTTATATTTAATGTAATTTCAATTCATTCATCGTTTATTTATTGACGCAATATTTCATTTATCTTTGACATTAATTGATTAATGTGTTGGCTCAGCGCTTGCACACGGTGCCAATTATTATTCATGATTTTTCAGGATAATGTGTGTGTATTTTATTTATGTATTGTTTACTTAATTCAATCAACACTGATTGTTTTAAATAGCTTTTCCCGCGGCTTCGCCCGCGTGGTGGTCCGACAATATCCCATGTGAACGCATTAAAAGTATTCTATGCGTTAATCCAGGTTATCAAATATCTGTTTGCTAAATTACATCCAAATCTCCTGAGTTTTTACGTGATTCAAAAATAAACATAATAATAATATAATATTATCTATACATATACATACATACATAGTATTTATAAAACAAAGTCGCTTCGCGCTGTCTGTCCCTATGTATGCTTAGATCTTTAAAACTACGCAACGGATTTGGATGCGGTTTTTTTTAATAAATAGAATGATTCATGCGGAAGGTTTTTGTGTATTATTTACATTAAGATTTTGTGTAAATTGGCTGAAATATGACGATTATTGTTGAAGACGTCGGAAAGAATCATGGCAACTGGGAGCTTTACTGGCGTGCGCCGCGTAAGCCGTAAGAGATACATCAAATGTATGTTTTACAGAATTGTATATCTTAAAAAGTTCAAAAATAAAATCCGCAATAGCATATGTCTATCTTTGAAGGATGACCTACAGTAACCATTTTTATATTTCAGAATTTGATAAAAATTTCATTGTTATTTCCGAAGCTATTTTGACCGGTATTTTATTTATCCTTATCCAATAAAATATGTTATTTAAATTGGGCATTTAATTTAGATTAAAATATGCCTTGACATCATCTCATTAAAATGAATACTTTAAAAGATATCACAGATTCAAAATTACGCGTGACAAAATAATTATGGTTGCCGACAACGCGGGTGCAGCGGTAGGATCAATGACTTTTCCTCGGATATTAGGTATCTAACTAATCCCGGTAGCACGTTCCTGTGGGATATTTTCCGACATCCACGCGGGCGAAGCCGCGGGCAAAAGCTAGTAATAAATAATATATTATCACAAATATTATAAATTAAATGCGAAAGTGATTTTGTTTGTTTGTTTGTTACGCTTTCACGCTAAAACGGCCGAACAGATTTGGGTAAAATTTGGCACATCGGTAGACCATGATCTGGGTTAGGACATTTGATACTTTTTATCCCGATATTCGTACGGGATCGAGACTTATGCGGATGAAACCGCGGGGTGCAGCTAGTTATATACTATAAATAGTAGGATTAGTGTGGGTGACCACTGAAAATCAGCGCTGTGCTGTGGGTCTCCATAGCACAGCATCATGCTGAGTGGAAGCCTTCTTGTCACAGTTTCATGACTGTGACAAGAAGGCGTGCCAGCAGCTGCCGACTATTTCTTTTTTGTGCTCGTTATTGTTTTGTTATCAATTCAAGTTTATTTATTTTTATGCACGTTATTTGTCACAGAAGACAAATAAACTTATTTTTCTTTCTTTATTTCTTTCTTACAACAATTTGGTTCAATGTTTCCTTTTAAATGTAAAGATATATGTAATAACATCAAAAAACGTTTAACATGTACTATTGTACATCATAGTTACAAAAAAAACATTACATCACACCTGTATTCCTCGAAGGAGAGGCGTACGGTACTTGGTACACCCACATTTCGCCATTTATGTTTTTAAGTCCCACGTAATAGGGGGCGAGCCTATTGAAATCAACCGGGCACAAATCAAGACTCCAAGCTGCGACTGAAAAATTCCATGTGGAAAAACCCAATAAAACTTTGCCAACCCGGGAATCGAATCCAGGACCAGGTTGACATAAGGTCGTACCACTAGACCAACGAGATAGTTAAAATAGCAGTACCTACTTAAAACTTTTTCACTTCCAAGTTTTTAACGCTACCTCTAAAAAACAAAAACATCTGAAAACGCTAACAAACGCTGATTTATAACAAAACAGACGTTGCATTCAAACATTACAATGCTTTCATTTCTACTTTCCTTCCACTCAATGCTTTATCAAAACCAACCCTATCTTCCCAAGCACAAGGTTCAATATCTATCGTATAATAAGCCACTTTTCCAAACAAATTGGTTGTTCTACGGTCTGAAAGAGGAATAGTGACGTCATTGGGGACACTGAAGAATACTTATATTCCAAGTCTGGAGGGACAATCAGAGCACCACCGAGTTTGATCGAAGAGGATTTTGTTTATTTTTGTAGGTGCAGGTAGAGACAGGATGACCTAGATAATAAGGATTACTATTGTATTACTGTACTTTCTGAGTTTAAGTTTTACATTTCCGCATCGGTAAAGGAAAGCATCGTGAGGAATCCTGGACTTATAGTTAACATAAGTCTGAAATCGCCAAACCGTTTTGTGCAAGCGTGGTGATAAATGCTCGCGCCTTCTCGGTATAAGAAGAGGATTTTGCCCTGCAGTTGGACAATAATAGGCTGGTATTACTTATTACTATTGAGCCGAAAAACAAGGTCAAATTAACTTGTTGGTCAACTTATGAAGAGTTGATGCAAAGTATACTTACCTTTATTTTTATACTACAAAATTAATAATTCACCAAACTGAAATACAGTATCTAGATGATAGTTCAGAGTCCCGTACGGTATATTGAATTACCCTTGAACGATATAACTGTCTACAGAAAGCATGGTTCACCGACGAACGGTAATATGAAAAAACTATTAGTCGATACCATTATTTAGCGACAGCACGTTTCGCCGAATAACGCTGCATAGAGTGAATGGTTGGCCGATACCAAGACTTGCCGATAGGGTCATAAAACAAAGGTCGGGTATTCAATTTCAGTGGAAGAGGCTTACGTAGGTACCTAAATATAACAAAATTAAGCAGTTGTTTGTGTTTTTCCATTAATATAATATTCGATTGACTCAATCTACCTAGCCTTTTCCAAAAAACGATGGCATCGGCTTCAAGTCTAACCGGTTGCAACTGAATACCAGTGTTTGACATGGAGCGACTGCCTATCTGACCTCCGTAACCCAGTTACTGGGTAACACGATATCTCTTGGTAAGATAGGTTGTCAGACTTTTCGGCTTATGACTACCCGTAAAGACTGTCAAAGATCTACGAATGACAGCCGGGACCAACGGCTTAACGTGCTTTCCGAAGCACGGCACATTTGATAGAGACTGACTCTTGAAAACAGACAAGGATTTCATCTTAAAAAAAATCACACAGACAAAGCTACAGGCAATGATAATATATGGTATATATAATATCGAA
Source organism: Agrochola macilenta (assembly GCA_916701695.1). Taxonomy (NCBI): domain Eukaryota; kingdom Metazoa; phylum Arthropoda; class Insecta; order Lepidoptera; family Noctuidae; genus Agrochola; species Agrochola macilenta. The sequence continues at coordinate 18,416,355 of OU753562.1, forward strand.
TTCTATAACTGTGCGCTTGGCATTTTATAGCTGTCAAAATCATATTTTGTTAATTTTGAATTCACCCGCCCGGTTACCTCCTCAGTGCCTCGACGCCTCTAAATACGATCTACACAGCTCGTGTCGTCTCCACAGTTCTGTCTTAATACTCGTTTAGTTATTATTGTTATTATTTAAACCAATATCTTTAGGACTTTTCGAAATATTTTTGTATTTTATTTTTTATTTTAGTGACTTTTGTAAAATAGGCTGAATTAATTCCTCACCTGGATTTCAGTCTAGAATTGATAACATAAAAGTTGTTATAATTGTGCTAAGCCTTTCAAAGTGTGTTAGCTTATTTAATAACGATACCATCGACATAACTGGCAGAGAGCTACCTACGGTATCGTAACTTTAGAGATATCGTCGTTTTTGCGTTCACGCGCCGACCACGCGCTGACTACGCAGGCGTACGAGCACAAACTTCGAAATTACGGTTTTAAACGTCACACAGTCGAAGGGAACGGTAATATTTTGACTTTGACAGGTGCACAGTTATAAAAATCGTGTTATACCACCTGTTTTTCACCTTACTACCATAATCTGGAACAAAATTATTCAACAAACACCGTATTATGCTAATCAGGTATGTCCCAGCTGAAAGTTAATCAAAATGCTCTTGTATTTCGCCCCTCTTCGTAATAAGGATTACGTTGAGAAAACACTGTATTGTTTGCTTTTCTTCACGTTACAGTCTGACGCCTGGTTTCGGTCATATTTCGGATTTACATACTTATTAGGCAGGTTTATAACAGCAATTATTATTATTTATTATTATTTCTTAAATTTATGATATGCTCAAATACAGATATATATTTTTATTACTTATTGTATAATCTCACTTAATTCATTGAAAAATAATACTAACCCGATTTAATAGGTCGCGCAGGGGGACGTCAATATGTCATTCTATAGGTAATTGCTGAAAACCAGCGCTGTTGACATTGGGTTCATCCGAATTTCACAGCAATTCGCTGAGCAATGACCTGTTCTGGCACAGATGCGACGCACAGCATTATTTTTCCTATTATTTGTTACAAAAGTAGATATCTCTGCAATTAGCATTTTGCTTTTGTTATGTTTATGTTGTCTTTTGCAAATGTCACAAGAGTGCTAAGAGTACGTATTAGTCTTTGGTCCGTGGCCTTGACATCAACCAACCAATGAACAACATTATTTTTGTTTTTTAAATTTTATTTAATGGTTGAATACAGGGCCTTTGGCTGCTTTTGTATGTGTGTATTTTGGATTTTTGATTTTTTTATGTGCGTTTTGTTTGTGCAGAATAAACAATTTTTCTTTCCTTTCTTTCTTTAATTTTTTTTTATTACAGGCTGAAAATAATTGGTGGTTTAACCATTCCGTCAAGCTACGGTTTATAAAGAAACCGGTACCGTCATATTATAACGGCTGTCGATGAGATAGGTTTGTTCCATTAAGACAAATCTGATATGGAACAAATCTTACATAAAGAGATGTATTAATGATTGTAATGATTATAATTATGTAAATACATATCAGTTATAGTTGTGAATCATATTTTGATCAAGGTACAACCTGACACTGTCCTGCAAATTGCAAAAAACGTAAGAAAATTTGAATTTCGCGGTCTACCACTGCGGATCCACTCTTCAATCTTTTTATATAATCATTCTATATTCAAGAAGCTCACTTACTACCACTAGTTAGACACATTTCTTAATTCCATACAGTTATAATAATGCCAAATTAATAAAAAAAGGTAAATATTTGACAGCTATTTGCGACGTTGCTAACGTGTTCTTAAGTGCTCTTAAGAGTGTTTATTCTGAAGGTGGGCAACGTCGCAAATAGATGTCAAATATTTCACTGTTTTGATTAATTTGGCAATTTGGAAGTAAAAAATGTGGCTAACTAGCGAACTAGAATATTGATTATGAAATGCAATAATTAATATTGTAACACCGAATGTTTAGTTTTAGATGTAAAAAAACTATTTGGAGACTTTCCTAGTGCGTTTTTTACACCTAAAATGGGTACATCATCAAATTCAATGTTATAATTGCAATTCATTATTAATATTCTAGTTCGCTAGTTAGCCACATTTCTTATTTATATTCAGTAATATTGCTATAAGAATCAAAACAGGTAAATATTTGACAGTTATTTGCGACGTTGCCAACTTTTAGGATAAACCCTCTTAATGTTTCATGAAACCGCAAAAAAAAAAAAACACTTTTTAGTTGTGATACCTACCCTACACAGTTTCGAAAACCACTCAATCATATATACTTAGTGGGAAAAATACGTATTATTGAAGCTTACTCAAAAACTATCCAAGCAAAATTAATACAATTTTTATGGGACCAACTTGGGAGCATACCTTTTCATATAAAAAAAAAAAAACTAAATCGGTCCACAATTGACGGAGAAATCACAGATATACATAAAAAAAAACATACATACGCGACGAACATATAACCTTCCCCTTTTTGGAAGTCGGTTAAAAATAAAGTTTAATAAAGCCTCTGTAAACCTAAGAAGTTCGATAGAAATAATAAAGTTTAATTGCTAGTCCGATATATTTTTGCAAAATTAATTTCTTCCTGCACTAGCCTTTACGTCCGACCTTGTTCGCTTTTTGTTTGATTAAATTATTTTATTATCTGTTCTGTTCTGTTAAAGTACCCACGTTACTCTAGATAATTGGAGTTGTTTTTACAATAATAATGCTTTAAAACGCTTTTACTTGGTGAAAGGATTTAGTGGGTAGTCGTTAAATAAGTTAAGATAAGATATATTTTTATTTGCCCAAACATGTGTACACATTCAAGAATAAAAATGTGCATGCAGGATAACATAAAGAAAAAAACACGTAAATAATAATATTTTTGAGTGTAAATGTAAAAAAAATAACAAGATATTAAAGTTATTAAAATTTAATAACAGTAAAGTAAGAAATAACAATCATAAATAATTAATAATCAATACTCGACATCACCACTAAATAATAACAACCGCGCGGGTCGATCTTCAAGGTTAAGCAACGTTTGTCGAAGTCGGTCCGAGGATGGGTGACCATCAATTACATACCGAGATCCCTCCGTGCCCGGAAAGCACGTTAAGCCGTTAATCCCGGCTTTCATTTAAACATCTTTGACAGTCGTCGCGGGTTGTCAGATGCCCGAAAGTCTGATAACCAGTCTTACCAAGGAGTATCGTGTTACCCAGTGACTCGGCTGTGAAGGTCAGATAGGCAGACGCTCTATATAAAATACTGGTATTCAGCTGCATCCTGTTAGACTGGAAGCCGTACAATATACTATATCTCGTACAATGTATATAGTATGTTTATATGAGATGATATTATATTATATTATATATGTTATATTATAATAAACATATATAAAATAGTGAATACCTACCTATTGTGCAAAACCCGAAAAATTGAAGGGGCTTCTGATGCCTAAAATCACATCGAAAATATCTTCACCTCAAAAATAAGAAAATCCGCGCCGAGTCTTACATTCACGAATAATCGTAATTTAATCTTTACACGAGATGAGCAAAATGTGATTGGTTTGGCACTACCAACATTTTATGCTGCCGTTACCACAGATTACTTTCACATACATCGATGTATCATACACAGCTACAGCACAAAATATCTTACCATATCATATTGTGGCAAAGAAGAATATTCTAAAGCTCTAAAAATGTTCTACTTAAAGGAAAAACGTCTTAAACTATAATGCTGAACTATAATCGCATCGAATTTGAAATTCAATTTTTTACCCCGCGTCCTAAACCGATCGTCACGCGAACACGATCATTAGACCCACAGAACAGATAAAAACCTCTTTTATCTGTTCTGTGGTTAGACCTTTTTGTTCGGTGAACGTGAACGCGAGCTCGCGTCGATAGAGGCCGCTTTCCAGTTTTCCGAACAAAAGTTACATATGCACGCGACCGATCGCGTATTCGCGCGACGATCGCTCTTAAATAGGACGTGGCCTTACACAATTACCGTGTTCAATCTTGCTCGAGCTAATGCGGCTACCCTATACCTGTAGAATTTCCGAGAAAAACTAATTACGGGTAAGACGCAATGAGTTATTAGGTATTTCTTGTTACGATAATTGATTTCTATGAGAATTATCTAGCATTCATATTTAAATGAAACAATAACTTGGTTCATGGTTCCCTATCCATTTGCATAAAATTATAAGACATAATTTATTATAGCATACTGTATTATACCCATAACATTATTAACGCAAATATAATTATGCATAAGCTGCATATTTTTTAACCATAATTTCACTACTCACAATAATGTTCAAGCATAACATTGTAAAGCATAAAATTTACGCATAATGATATTTACACATAATGTTCTTTAGAATAAAAATAATATAACTCATACAAAAACAAACATGTCCGCCGCACCTTAACCTAATCCAATAGAGTAATTCCCAAATTATAATAAATAATGTTTACACCTATTTATAGCTCATGATTAGTAGACGAATAAATATTACGCCCTAAAAATTTATGCAACTCCAAATCAAGCCAAAACAAATTAGCCCCAAGAAAATTATTTCAACATAAACTATATACCAAAAACAATTATAAATGGCAAAGTATTATTATACCAAAAAAAAAAGCCAAAATAGTTATGTCAAAGTATAATAGGAAAAAACATTATGCGAAAAGCTCCCTTGGTTCATATCTTACTGGGAACCAATAAGTAAGTATGTGGCGGCATCTACAATCGCCACATGCGAACTACGTATCAAAGTCCTGACGTCACACAACATCCTGACGTCACACAAATCCCGCATCGCGCAATTAGAGTTTACCGCGCGATAGACATATACAAGCTCCCAACTTCAACCTCTGGGCAGTTGCCGGCCAGACACGACACCCGTCTGGTCGGAGGATCCTCCCTTTTCTATGGTGGATCAGTGAACTTTACACCCTGTTCCTCATACCCCTAAAAGTGTACTGAATTGAATGATACATAATTGCTTATGAATTACTATGTAATTTATTACTTACCGAGAGACTGACATTTTCGAGTCTCAAATAGCTACTGACGTTCGTCCGTGTGCAAAGTGCCTTATATTAAAGGATTGTAAGTAAGTCTGCATTGCTGCTGTGAATGTTTTTAGGGTTACCAGAGCGTGCCAGAGCCCTATTACTAAGCCTCCGCTGGCCGTCCGTCCGTCCGTCTGTCTGTCAGGCTATATCTCATGTACCGTAATAGGTAGATAGTTGTAATTATCACAGATTGTGTTCTTCTAATGCCGCTATAACAACAAATAATGAAAATAAACCTCCTTCTTTTTCTATATAGGATGAGTGAACTTTACACCTTGTTCTTCATACATTTAAAAGCGTAACAAAAAAACAAACTCGCAATCATCAACCCGTCTTGAGCAAGGGTTTTAATCAATGCTCGTGTGTCTTCTCTTTAAGAAGTTTGTAGTTTAACAGTATTACAAATATAATCTTTCTAATACATTCTTTATAGCATGTATAAAAAGGAGTGGTCATAATGTAAGGGTGTGAAAAATTATGTAGGTATCAAATGTCATGTGATACAAAACTTCAATATCTATTCTTAAATATATATATTATATATACCACGTATATTTAGTTACCTAATCCGCTTAACCGATCATAAAGACTCATAAAGAACCCTGTAAGAAATCGACACGTGTTTCACATTTCAACGAGGCATCCTCAGGATGACGATTGACTTGTTGCGAACCCGGACACGACGTGTTGCCACGTTAAGCGCCGAACGGTCGGCACTTGGCGTGTCTTACTTGGTTACTAAATAGACGTCGCCTATTGTATTTTATAATGGATTTCCGCAAAGTCACGCCTGAGTCAATTAACTATATCTATTCTACCAAAACTTTTAGGACGGCTGATATTTTTTTTCGCGATTACTATGGTCCTATGGAAAAAGCTGTTCAGTTTGATAAAATAGTATAAACTAGTTATAAATACCTATGAATAAAGTTTTCAACACTTTGATTATTTATTCAACTAATAACCAAATTCCTAAACTAGTATGTTCTTATGAAGTCCCGCAACACATTCAAGCAGATATTCGTATCCTCATTTCAAGAAAACACATTACGTAAACCCAAAACTTGGATCCCAAAGGTTATCAAAATAACTTGCTAAGACTTTGATTACGTACTTGTGTTAGATAACTTGAGCTACAGCAAGTATAGTAGACCTCGGAAATGCCTTACCATCATAAGTTTGAATGTGACTTAAACGTCATAAAATTACGGTTAGGGATTTTAAGCCATTACTTTGGCCATAAAAATGCGCGTCGCGCTCACACCGCGTCGCCACTGTTCGTTTTCATAGGGAATATTTATTTTTAGTAACGAAAATTTATGAATATTTAAAAAAAGTCGCAGATATAATTCGTCAGGAGCCCGAAAGTCTGACAACCAGTCTTACCAAGGGGTATCGTATTACCCAGTAACTGGATTGTGGAGGTCAGATACTCCGATATTCCGGTTAGACTGGAAGCCGACCCCAACATAGTTGAGAAAAGGCTAGGCAGATGATGATGATTTAAATATTTACATATGTAATTGATGTGTGTGCGTTCTTGTTTAATATACATTTTTGCATAACTTACTTGCATTATTTGAAGGCGTAATAATAGATTTAAAAGTCAATAATATATACGGGCCAATTAAACCCAAGCGCACATTACTGCCGCAACGGACCGCAGCACAACGCATTTTTATACCAAAAAGGGCGGTGCGCCCAGTGTTGCCAAAGCTTTAAGGTGTTATTACCCTTAAATGACATAATATGGTATCGAGACCTAAGTATGTTGTTGCCTTCTTCGCCACTGATTAAAATATTGGTGGTTATAACATTTTATTTGTATAAAATGTTATAACCACCAATATTTTTATTTATACGTGAAGTGCTTAGCGTCCCTCAAATTGCAAATCTGACATGTATGACATTTATGTGACGTAATAAAAATCCCGGCTCAAATCTTCATGTCACGCATAGGGACGACAGTTTTCATGGGCCATTGCTTCTCAAAGAGATATGAATCCGATTGTGCTTCTAAAGGATAATGTGATATTCAGGAAATATTGTTTTATCAGAATTTGACATTCCTAAGGAGTTTTGGAGGTCAGTTGTTAGACGTTTTGCGTGAACAATAAAATATAGTATAAATAATGTTCAAGACTGCTCACACAAATATATAGTTACAGACAATATAATGCCAGTGTTTTCGGCAAGTAATAAACTGCTTCTTCTCCTTATCAACAGCTTGGGCAGCATTTTTAACATGCTATCACCATTATTACTAAATATTCTAAGCAAGTTATTATGGGTATGAATATGTAAAGGTGGTTGAAATGTTGGTTTTTTTAAATATAGGATTCCAGAATATTGAACATTTTTGTAAAATTACACATAAACCTACATGGGCACTTATAAAACGTCAGAAGATAGGTGCACGGTTCCAATTGGTCGTTTCCTATGGAGAAGAGCCGGCCAGAAACTCCACGGCTACGGCTTTCAAAATTATAATGATTTCAAATAACAGTGTTAATAGGTATGGAAGGACAGTGTAGGCCTGTCAACAACTACCAGGTACTTAATAAGAAAATAGCTAATGGCAAATGGAAATTAAATGAGTCTACAAGGTTTACAACGTTCTCAGATTCACAAAATAGAAAATCATCATCATCTGCCTAGCCTTTTCCCTACTATGTTGGGGTCAGCTTCTAGTCTAACCGGATGCAGCTGAATACCAGCATTTTACATGGAGCAACTGCCTATCTGACCTCCACAGCCCAGTTAATGGGTAGCACGATACCTCTTGGTAAGACTGGTTGTCAGACTTTTGGGTTTTTGACGACCCGTAATAACTGTCAAAGATCTGCAAATGACAGCTGGGACCAACGGCTTTACGTGCTTTCCAAGACACGGAAAAACGGCACGGCACGGTTCACATAATAGAAAGTAATCTATGTAAAACATAAAATATAATAATAAAAAATCAATATAACAAAAAAAAACGAAAGTTGCTACAAAGGATTGCTAACATCCTTAAAATACAGGCTATGTATGTGTAAGAACCATTGTGCTTACCAGTCATTGTCCATGAACATGTTAATATGTCTGTCTTACGCACATTCGCTTACATAGCGCTTAAATAATTCATGAAATCTCCGGCGAAAGCACGAACAGCTGCTACATACTATTGGATTAAGATTTATCTTGTTAGGAGTAATATTCTGTAAACATACTATGTTATTTAAGTATGTGACGTCGTTTATAAGCAGATCTACATGTTAAGGCACGTGGGACATACTAATATGTACATATTGAAATTTTTGAGGAGTTCTTCTCCTCAAAAATTTCATTTCATTAAAATTATTATAAAATTTCATATACAATCAATAAATTATATTATATAATTTAATTATTAATTATATTATATTATTATATAATTATATATATAAAATTCAATAAATTATATAAAATTTCATTTTCGTATGATTATTTTGCAAGCCGCGGTTACAAATTGGATGGAGGTCTATAAATTTTCACACAATTTGTAACCACTTTCTTATGAAATAACATAACATAACATCACGCCTTGTATCCCCGAAGAGTTGGGCAGAGGAGTACCTATATTTCACCCACATTTCGTGAGGGCATGGATTAGGGGGCGAGCCTATTGCCATCAACCGGGCACAAATCCAGACTCCGGCAGCTACTGAGATATTCCAGATGGAATAACCTAATAACATTTTGCCCGACCTGGCAATAAAATCCAGGACCTCATGCTCAGTAGTAGCGCTTGCGACCACTAAAGATAAATTAAATTAAATTAAAATCTTTTACTTCGGACCCATACGAAGTCATTTAGTATACACACGACTTAAAAACTACTCGTAGTGTTAGTACTTACATCTCACCAGAAAAACAACACAAACTTTTCATTAATACGCCACTGTGGCATGTGCATGATAAAGATAACCTGCTTAGTAGTGAAGTCTCTGTCTTGCAAATCATTTTAAAACCCAAATAATTTGTCTATTTTGTAACCTGTTACACTACTTTTTTTAACTAATGTATTCTTTTACCGAATAATATTCAAAATAAAATAAAATAAATATATAGATGGATGGTCTATGGTATGTTATAGTGTACAAAAATCTTACAAAATGCAACTCGCAGACACGTTTTGGAATTGTCAACTTTTAAAATAACCGTATTGACCTTTAATTGAATTGTAAGGATCTAGGGGTCTACCACCACCTCTGAAACAGTATTATTTTAATCTTACTTCAGTGGGGGGAAAGAGATGCAGCTATATGTCCTGTAGAGCTTCATCTCTTTCCCACACTAAATTAATACTGCCCCCATGTAGGCCCCTCAGTTTTCCGTATATTTTCCGTACATGGTTTACGGCTACAGCCATATAACTTGTAGTATTTTTTAATAGCACACTGGTCTATCGTCAAAATGCTCCTATCTCAACATTTAAAAATCAATAACAAAAAAAACTCTACCCTGATTGGTCCATTTTCATAAATTTTACAGAATTTCTAAACAATGATAGAGGTAGCTGATAAGCTGTTATCTTCCATAACATTGATTGTTAGCGCTGGCCTTTAAATAAAATCAGCATAAAAGCCTCCCGACGTCTAAAAATATTCCAAATTGAACCGAATACGGGCTTCAGTCGGATAATTTGTTATATCCTCCCAAGTATTGCAGACGTCGTGATATATCCATCTTTATGAGCGTCGTCTACGGACGAACGGATTTGTGACTGACATACATCTGATGGGCGGTTGATATAGGTATAAATAAAATCTATAATAATAAAATGCTGTTCGTTGGTCGTCACTTGAGAACGGCTGGACCACCATTAACATAATTCTCTTCATCATCATCGAAATGGGAAAATTCCAGAAAAAATGAAAGTGGTTGTTATTATGGGAATTGAAATATGGGCAGGACAACTTCTTTGAGGGCAGCTAGTTATGTATAATTTTTATGCCTGGACATCAATCCTTATAATAAGGAACCTCAAATCTGTATAATTCTTTCCTCAAAAGACCATTCGAGACACAAATCTACATGGTCCTTAAATGATCTGACCAAGAGTATTTCTGGGTTTTATAAACACATTGACATTAATGAATTTTATATATACAATGACATGAATATTTACTTTTTAAAGTATTATATTGTTTTAATAATTGTGAATGTGAAGACTATGTGGGTCATTCCTTTTTATTTTATTATTTAGTTTTTATCACGGTCTGGCAGCTTGAGTAATTTATGCGGCCTACCCAAACGTCCTTTCTTTGGTATTGTTCGTCGAATCGTTGAGCTCCTTAAACCATGAGTTGAACTGCACGGTCACTGACAAATGCGTGCACTGGCTGGACAGGTCCTCTCAACCTGTGTGGTTCTTTCCTCAAAAGACCATCTCAGACACCAATCTACATGATCTTCACATGATCTGACCAAGATTATGTCTGGACTTTAAAAGAGACTGTGACCTCTGAGTTTGTTTCGGCCTTTCTTCTCGGAGTAGTCAGATAGGAAACGCCGACCTCATCTAGTTTAAAAAATATGATTGACGTGTAAAAGTGTTTTGTCCAAACCCACTTACAGAAATAAAATCATTTATCATTTATCTTGTTGAACATTTATCCCGCCCGTCGTGGGCACGATTGCCCTATCTATCAAAAAGGATATAATAAAAAAGTTAAAACTCTATTTTTAATTGTAAATGTACATTCTAGGAGACCGTTCTGCGCATAAGCAGTGATTGCCTAGTGGTATCGGTGTGACCGTCAGACTGCCAAGTCATAGGTCTCGAGTTCGAACCCAAGCCACGAACCTCTGACTTTTCGGATTCATGTGCGTATTGTATAATTATCACTTGCTTCAAAAACGGTGAAGGAATGCATGCCAGAGAGATATTTCTCGACGGCATGTGAAGCCAAGTCAGAGGCCCATGGGTGGCTTTAATACTCAGACACCAGGTTAGTCACTAACCACACGAACAGAAGACAGACTAAAAAAAAACACAAAATAGAGAAAAACAATAAATAAAATTATTTAAAAAATTATACAGTTTCTTTCATTAAAAGTATACAATTCATAGCAATCAAGGTAAAGAAACAAACAAATTATATAGTAAATATATACCAGCTTGATAATTGTCCAATTTAAAACTTTTTAAAGTCAAAGTTTCGCCTACCAATACCAACTTTACCCGTCATCCTACTCAACAGTGTGTCCATTGACCTTCTCTTGTAGTTCACTTCACTTCACTTCACTTGGCACACTGCTAAGCGTCGCGATCTTATTTGTTCTTAACTAAAGAATAATAAAATCTTTATTATAGGCGTGTAATGTTTATTCCTGTTGATCCCCTAACATCATGCTCTTGAAGGTTCAGACAGAGGTTATTGACTTAATATTTCATCTTGTGAAAGTTGATTTTAATATCAATGGTCAGAAGATAGATATTAAGAAGTTTTTTTGTGTTTTTGCGGCTTCGCCCGCGTGTATGTCGGGAATTATACCACAGGAACGAACCACCGGGATAAATGTTTCCTATGATCTAACCCAGGTCATAATCCGGACCTAATTCGTTCAACCTTTTAGGCGTGAAAAGATAACAGACAAGCAGAAAGACCGACAGAAAGACAGACAGGAAGACAGACATAAAGACATATAGAAAGAGTTACAGAAAGACAAACAGGCAGGAAAACAGACAGAAAAATTGTGTTTAAATTGTATATTTAGTTGGTTGGAAGATGCGTGCATTGTGTTGTCTGATATATTAAGATCATGAAACTATAAAAAAAAAAAACTTTTAAAGTTGATGCTTACAAAATGGTTAATTATTTCTTTAAAAAAATAAGTAACGACCGAGCTCTGCTCCGGTGAAAATAAATAAACATATTGTCCAGGTATACCAACGTTGTATCATATTGCCGAGGCTGTGAAAATGGAGAAAACGAATTTTCCCAGATATGAGACCTAGCTAGATCGATTTTTGAACCCTATATTGCAACTTTCATCGAAATCGTTAAAGCCATTTTCACATTGCTCATTTAATAAGATAAGATACTAAGATAAAATTATTTATTTGCATAAACATGTGTGTGTACATACCTAGAAAGTGCATACAAGATGATAAATTAAATTAAGTGCAAACATGTTTGCCACTACGTGACGTGCAAAATAATACATTTATACAATTTAGTGATAAAAAAATTACAAAATATTAGAAGTTGTCAAACTTAATTATTAATGGGTTATTAAAATTATAAAGTAATTTAACAAGCGCGTTATTAAAATTATGGAGTAATTCAACATTATTATATAATAATGTTGAATTACTCCATAATTGTACGAGTATATGTAGCTCCAAATTAATCTACGAGTAATTACTTATGTGAAGACAAATTAATTTTCATTCAGGAACTCAGTAACGCTATATTATTTATGACAGATGAGAGAGAGAAGTTATTTTTTTTGTAATTTTTGACATAAAACGTGACCTTTTAAAGTTCTTCATATAAAGTGTCATGTCTCATCCTATTTATTAAAACAATTCTTCAAATCCCGACAGAATCCATTCATCCCATCCATTTTACATCAGCCATCTTAGATTTTACAAATGGGCACTCGAAAGTCTATCATAAATTAATGTATTCAAATTCATTTCCCTTTGACAGAGCCGATACATTCCGCTTTAAAAATGTATAGACAACGGATAGGGTTGAATATTTTTAGGGTTCACGATTTAGTCCTTTGGGGGTCGTCAGAAATACAAGATTAGGAGGAAAAGGGAGCAGTTTTTGTGGCCTTAAAAGTGATTGCGCTGTTACTTAGTTTCAACTCATGTACTCGTATAATATAAATTAAAGTTGTTTTCGTGTTTGCCAGCATGACCCCTTTGTTCCTCTCTAAACCACGCAACAGATTTTGATGATGAGAATTTATTCCGGAAGGTTTATGTGTATGGCAGAAATACGTTACTGAGTTGACTAATCGGGACGCCAGCGCCGCCTAGCTGCGCTCGACGGGGTTTACAACGTAACTCCCGGACCGGCTGGAACTAAGCAGATTCATCGGTGGCGGTCAAGCAGTGAACACGTTTAGAAACTGGCGTGCGTTTCGTATGGTTGTGGCGTGTACCTTCAGTGTGTGAATTTCTATTGATTAATTTGATCTTGAATTATACTCGTATTTTGATCTGAACTGCAAACGGTTTTTCTATTATGCCCACAGTAGTTAAAATATGGTTGATAATAATGAAAGAGACATATACCTACTCTTCCCCGTTATGTTTCTTACGTTAATTTTAAAGTTACATTTATGTAGTCTCTATGTTTTGTCAAGTAGTATAAACCGCGCGTATCAGGAGTGGGTTTCTAGTTAAGTTAGTAAAAAAACTTCATTATGATATGAAATAAAATAAAATAAAAAAACATAGGTTTATTTGTCACAGAAACCCGTGCATACAAAAAAATAAGACAATTAAACGAAAAAAATAAAAAGACGGGAGGTGTCGTGGTACACCCAAATGGACTGAAGTTCCTTTAGCTTTATATTATTTATTAATAATGAGCACCTAGTATGGTTTCAAGTGACAAAAGTTTTTTTTTTTTTTTTATAAACACAAACAAAAGCTTTTGTAACTTGAAACTATCTTTTTCGGGCATAAAGCTTTTTCGTTAGGTACGTGACGATTTCAACTAGTTTACTCCTACTGCAAGCCGCGTTAAAGAACTTCGTTTCAAAAATAAAATAGATCTGTTATCACGAGCACAGAACATAAATAATCGGCAGCTGCAGGTCGTGACTGTAACAAGTTTGACACTGCTGAGATGCATGAAAATTGCCTCTAACAGTGGCGATATTTACAAGAATGTAGGTAGCTACGTCAGACGCAACCTGAGTTCTCAGCTTCGCTACTAATTTTGCTATCTAAACATAAAATTCAAATGTTTCTTTTCATAAAATTAAAAATATTTTATTTCAAATAAACCAACGTGGACATTTATGAAGCGGCAGAAGATAGGTGCACGATTTCAATTGGACATATCCTATGGAGAAGAGCCGCCATTAAACTCCATGGTTTGAACTTTAATTCAAAGCCAAAAAGGGGTCAGTCAGGCAAAAATGGGGTCTTAAAAAAACTTTAAAAAAAACAACCGACTTCCAAAAGAACACTAAAAAGTGAAAAATAACTTAAATTTCGGAAGGCTTTGATTAAACAAAAAAATAATTTTGCAAAACCGTCTATATTGATGAACTTCTGCCAGAACACACATTAAAAAAAAAAACATCCAAATTGAGAACCTCTTCCTTTTTTAGAACTCGGTAAAAATAGCCTTCACAAAATTGAAAAATTATAAAAATTAAGGACCTCTTCATCTCGCAGATGTCGTCAAAAAGATTTAATGATATAAAATTTTTGTTCTGAACAATTTTGCCAAGCATGGAAAGTCATTATTATTTTTATTTCTTATTTTTTTTATGCCTTGCAATCTATCTATTCTATCTAAAGTCTCGTTTACGCAGAACTAAATATTTTAAACCTAATCAAGATATCAAATTCAGTTAGTAAATTTTACGAGAATTAGCCTAAAATAATATTGGACCAGAGTTTAAGCGTTTTCAGTCTCACTTTAGGCCTCCAATCTAAGTTACTGAGACTAAAATAGTAATTAAATTGACTCTAAAGGCCCCGCTCCACAGTGACCCATGGCTAAGCTACGCACTTAGCCTCGGTTTCTATGAAAATGTAGGTGAGATCATCCACTGCGACAAAGCTACGCACGACTGCGTGGCTGGAAAAAAATGCCACGCTAAGCTAACGTGGCAAACCTCTCCGTGCACATTCTACTTTTGGCGCTCGGATGACGTCGACAGGGAGGCGCTGTTGGTAAACATTTGGGAAATTGTTTTGAAAAAACAGGAGAATTAAGGTAACCGACATAGCCCGAAGAATTGCCTAACTTAAGTGGTAATGGGCAAGGCACATTGCTCGCAGAACAGATGGCTGATGGGGCCGAAACGTTCTGGAGTGGCGACCGCGTACCGGAGGACGTAACGTTGGAAGGCCTCTCACAAGGTGGACCGATGACCTTGTGAAGGCCGCAGGAATCCGGTGAATGTGGGAGGCACAGAACCGGTCGAAGTGACGGTGCTTGGGGGAGGCCGATGTCCAGCAGTGGACGTCTTTCGGTTTAAACGATGATGATCGAAAAAACAAGATAGCGGTGCTAGTTCCGATTTTGGCCACGCGCCAAAACATCTTTGTATCATAGCTATAACCGTGGACGGTCAACTTGATACTACAGGAAAATGGATTAACCATAACGCTACGATGATTTTCATAGCGTTTTGTAAGTCAAGTTTACGACGGTTTCAAAGTAAAGTTATTAGCGGGGAAGCTTAGACATAAATATAAGACAAAATATATCTTTTAACGATAGGACATTAAAAGTATATTAGCGTGTAATATTGTAGTTATGTTTCGTGTGTTTTTTTGACATAGTTTAGGACTTTTTAGGGTACCGTCCACCCAAAGGGTGCCAACGGGACTCTATTACTAAGGCTCTGCTGTCCGTCCGTCCGTCTGTCTCAGGGCTGTATCTTATGAACCGTTATAAGTACACACTTAAATTTTTCACAGTGTGTACTACTCGTACTATGGCCGCTTTATAATAAATAAATAATAAAGGTTTATTTATTCCATGCAAATTACAATCTATTAAAAGAATATATACTAAGCTTATCTAGAAACACGTAACTTTTAAGTGACCCCCTTCGGGTAAAAGCCTCCTCCAAGGAGGGCCCACTAGTGAGCTTTGTTGCTGGCAGCATGTAGCCAGCTTTGACCCGCCATCTCCACTATCTCGTCTGCCCATCTAGCCTTAGGCCTGCCTCAGCGCCGAGTTCCTCGTGGGCCAGTCCATTTTACTGCCCTCACCGTCCATCTATCATCTTTGAGCCTAGCCATGTGACCTACCCACTTCCATTTTATTCGGAGCGAGAAGGTTAGAGTATCAGTTACATTGGTTCTCTTGCGAATTTCTACATCCCTCACCTTGTCATTTTCACTTCTATGTGCTTTCTGGATTTTGTTTCTGGTGGCCGCTATGACAACAAATAATAAATAATGTAGTGTTCAATATTGTACGGGGATACGAAACCCTTTTTTGAGCAAGTTCGACTCGCAGTTGGCCGCTTTTTCAATACTGTTCTTGTAAGTAGGCTTTATAAAAGTATCAACCAAGTTTAATTTATAAGGGTTAAGAAAGCATTACGGTTGATTGAAGATTTGTTTGATTGATGCTCCAACAAGCTCTGAATTTGTAAAAATTAAATTTAAAGACCGTTCACTATAACTTGCCCTTGCCGTCATGTTAGCACCATTACTTGTCAAGCTTAGTTTCAATACTTATAGAGTTCAAAATGGCGACTGACAGAACAGTGCTACCAATCGCTTCACGGGTCAAGTTATAATGAACGCACTGTTGATTACTATGAAACTGTCAAAATCATTATTTTATTTTATTCAGACTCATATTGGATCGTTGTTCTAATATATGCCCAGCTTTTCATTATCCTTTCCCACATTTACGTAGAGCCTTTCAGGAAGCCTTGACCTAATACTTTCTCAAGCCTCCATTATGTTCATAAGCGACTCATATCTTGTATAAAAGCGCGATATATCTTGCGAATATCCTTTTCACTTCGGTGTATACCCAAAAAATTATCTCAAATAACTCACGTCGTAAGAAATGAGGTTTATATACCACCCGCCCCGTTCGTATCATTTGAAACCGTTTGATTTGCCGGAATATCTTTGTTGGTTCTACATGGTATTTCTCTCTGTATATTACAGTTTAATTTATCATTTATTTCTCAAAGATTTGCATAATCACTTAAGAGCCCTCTTACATTTCGGTGCTGCGATAAAGCATTATTGCGATGGCGCAGTGAAATATATGGTACTTTTATTTTATTCATAAAAAAATAGAAATAGCAATAAAAAAAATTTAAAAAATTGTTTGTTATCAAGCAAATGTTGGAGATTATCTACTATATAAAAATAAGTCGGGTTTTCCTTCCTGACGCTATAACTCCAGAACGCACGAACCGATTTCCACGGTTTTGCATTCGTTGGAAAGGTAGGTAGGTAGGGTAGGTAGGTAGGTAGGTAGGTAGGTAGGTAGGTAGGTAGGTAGGGTAGGTAGGTAGGGTAGGTAGGTAGGTAGGTAGGGTAGGTAGGTAGGTAGGTAGGTAGGTAGGTAGGGTAGGTAGGTAGGTAGGTAGGGTAGCTAGGTAGGGTAGGTAGGTAGGGTAGGGTAGGTAGGTAGGTAGAGTAGGTAGTGTGAATAGGTAGGGTAGGTAGGTGCATCGTAGATAAGTACTTAATGCTACCCGTGCGAAGCCGGGGCGGGCAGCTCGTTTTAGTATAAATACTACGTACGAAAATGATGTAGAACTTCGGATATTCAGACTTGTTTCCAAACCTTTTTAGTAGAAAATTGAATTAGATCCAGTAATTTTTTCTTTAAATAAAAGTCATATAACAAAAATGTATTCTATTATTATCAAAGTATCGGATATGTTTACTATGAGAAAAATTGTTTTGATGAATTATATTCAACAGAATCCGCAAATTAGAGCTCTCAAATGAGCTCTACATGAGTTTTTGCCAAATCATGCATCAGGAGAACGATTATTGCTAGATAAATAAATAAATAATGAAAAAATCGCTTTATTATTATTGTAGAAGAGAAAACGAACTATTTTTACCAAGTAATTGTTATTTATACTAACCAACGAATAGTATTCAATTTCAACGAGGAAATCATGCATCTACGCGCATTTTTGTAATAGGCCCCTTAATGAGAAACAAAGTTTCAATAAAAACATGTAAGTTATAATGCTAGTCCAGAGCGCTCGTCGCGCAGTTAGCCAGTAATAAAATTAGTTGTTGTAGGTACGAGTCGTAATAAGTCTAGTAAGTGGGTATATCGCAGTAAATCACTCAGAACGCGCGCGTCGTTGTACACATCGAGCGCGCTGTTCTTATCAGCACTGTTAAAGAGCACCGTGCACACTATATGTACAATACTAGAAAATAATAATATTACAGTTTATTTAAATCTTTATTGATGTTTTATTGGAATGGTAGGAGTTCAATATATTGATATAAAGCCTTTGTAATAAGCTACCTTCGTTGTCTAAGATTTAATTAAGGAATCTTTTTTTAAATGATCCTCAATTTTTTTAGACCTGATTTGATGATGGACACTTTTTTAAATTAATGAACCTCTAAAACCTTATGGGCAGTGGTAGCCCTGTGGTAATGGTCCCGACCTACGAGTTGTAGGTCGTAATTTCGAACCCAGCCAGGCGCATTAATTTGTGTAAATTATTTCATCACTACCAAAAACCAAAAATTCGAAGACATGTGACATCTACCAACCCACAATGGGCCCCCGTGGTAGATTACTCCCTGTGTGAGTGAGTGGGAGTGGCCTGTGTCAGTTTAGGCTGATTATGGTACTTGTCTATTAGTATTTTAGGACCCCTAAATAGGAATTATTTGAGGTACGCAAAAAGACGTGCAATCATTACATTAAAGTGTCCAACATATTTTTAGGAGCGCAAAATGGGAATTCTTAGAGGTTCGATTAAATGCATGCCTTTTATTAATATAAGTCTGAAATCGACAATTCGCCTTGAGCAAGCGTGGTTTTATGCTCTGTATGAGAAGAGGCCTTTACCAAGGCAAAAGCCTGCATATTATTCTTACGACTATTATATTGAACCCCCGACGCAAAAAGAGGGGTGTTATAATTTTGACCGCTATGTGTGTGTCTGTCTGTGGCACCGTAGCTCTTAAACGGCTGAACCGATTTGATATAGTTTTTTTAAATTTGAATGCAGGTAGGTCAGGTCTTAGACTATCTGATGTTTTATCAAAATCGGTTCTGCCGTTTGAAGATTATCAGCTCTTTTCTAGTTGATGAATGAATGTGAGCGTCTTCCACAGGTCTGATCCATTTGAAATTTAGTATTCTGTTACTTAAATTATATAAGAAGAACATAGTAAACTTGAACTGATGCTGCAGTATCAACAGGAATTTGCAGAATACCGAACTTCCTTACCAACTGACAGCACAGGTTTCGTGTTTGAGCTCATTGGAAAGGTCTCAATGAATAGGTTATAGATTGATGATGAACAGGGTCTGGTGATGGAGTAGGAAAGAGAAATGAGGAAATATTTGAGTCTGGGGTTTTTTTTAATTTTAATATAATTTCACTTGATTCTAAAACAACCCACTATCTTCTCACCAATTTCCGAATGAAAACATGGTTCTTTACTTCGTACGGTCAGTATTCTGCACTCCCTCTAACAAAGAAGAAGCGGGGAAGTGGGGTCCAGAAGCGTGAGTTTATGTTTTTTGTATTTAATAGACCAGCAGGAACAGGAGTGAATCACTCAAGAACTGCGCAAGCGTTTTTGTCCACGACTCATGATTACATCACGTTCATTTTAACACATAAAGTCTCCTATTTCATCTGGAGACATATTATAACAGATATTAACGTGAAATATGTACGGAGTATGGTGTTTATATGGTGTCTTTATTATACGCTATAAAAATATTAATGGCGGAGTTTATTAAAGGGACAGCCTTGGAATTAAGCGGTTAATTAAAGATTTAATGGTCATATACGGAAAAGCTGGTAATGAGAAAATGAAGCAAGTAAAGGTATCTAAATGGTATGGAAGCCATTGGTATGGTGGTTTGTGGATTATGAACGTGTATTATGAACACATAAACATAATCATGTTTGTCATGAAAGGTTACCACGAGAAATACAAGACAAAATTGTAGATTAAAAAATATGCATTATGTCGGAGCGACGGGTTCACAATCGTCGGCAAAAGGGTAATTATCAATTAATCTGTTCATTATGTAACTGTCTGTCTTGGTACTTCGTGGACAAAGGAAGCGTGCGAGGTAAATATAATCACTAATTTTACGTTTTTTTAAATTAATTATGTAGAAGTGCGCAACGAGTCCGCGGTTCGCGCACAGTCGATCTCGTGGTCTGAATGGAACTGAGCGCCTGATCAGCCTGGATGAGCTCTGACCTCTGATGCTACACTCTTATCATCTTAAAACGTTCTCACAAGAAAATCAAGCCGGCCATGTTCGACGCAATAAGTTTCACGTTGTCGCCTTTCTTATCGGAAAAAAATATTAATTATTTAATATCAGTAAGCTCTGCGTGCTTGTGCTCTATGTGACTTTCACCTGCGTCTCACGCTGATAAGAACTGGACGAGATGCGAGATGATTAGGGCTAACACAAATTGAGAAAATGTTTTTCGATATGAGACCGAACTGACTGTGAGGTCTTTCATGAAAGTACAATATTTATCTACCTAATAATATTTCCACAGATCGAATTTCGGTCATGGCGACCAATCTCAGAGAGATATTATAGTGCACATGTGTGTGGGCAGGACACAGGTGCATGAGTTCTACCTATGTAGAGTAATGTGACACGTAGCAGTATAAAATCTATAGCTTGAATTGACATCAATTATATTAGATAGGTATATTTCATGAAAAGAACCAAGCAAGGTGAAGTTATCACTAACGAGACTCAACATAATTTTAATTGTTATCGACTTCTAAAGGCAAATCGACAGTTGTTCGGTTATGAGGTGTTTAACTCAAACTCAAAGCATTTGTTTCAATGAAACCAATTACAGGCACTTTTGAATTAACAAGGAGTCGGTCAGTCAGAAATATGAATACTTGCCCATTCCAAAGCGTAGTAGGTTCTTATGGAGAAGAACGGGCAAGAAACTCCTACCGTTAATTATAAATAGCTCTTCACTCGATGATATGCAGTGACTTATTCCTATTGATTTATTCGAAGTCCTAACAAAGAAGGCAAACTAACATCGCAATTGACAAACACCAGTACAACAGTATTATTATAGGTGCATATACTCGTAGAGAGCAGACAGCCTTAGTACGTGAGTGGTGTTTGTTTACAAGAACACGGAGGAATAATGACAGAAGTTTTACTATTCGTTGAGCTCAACGATTACTGACAAATGCTTGCACCGACTGGACAGGTCCCCTCAAATCTGTGTGGTTCTTTTCTCAAAAGACAATTTCAGAAACTAAACTTCATGGTTCTTATATGGCCTGACCAAGATTATGTTTGGACTTTAAAAGAGACTGCGACCTCTGAGTTTGTTTCGGCCTTTTTTCTCAGAGTACTCAGATAGGAAACGCCGAACTCGTCTAGCTTATTTTTAATATTTTTTAATATGACGTATAGAAGTGATTCCGAGATCCTATTTACAGAATAAACAATTTCATTTTATTTGGCTGCAAGCGCTACTGCTGAACATGAGGTCCTGGATCCGATTTCCATGCCAAAGTGATATTGGGGTTTTTCATTTGGGATTTCTCAACAGCAGCCCGGAGTTTGGATTATAACCCGGTTTATGACAATAGGCTTGCCCCGGGCATCGCTCAACCGGGCAAAAATCCAGAATCCGGGTCTCTCGGTAAGTACTCCGTGCTACAGATAAATTCCTAATGGAAAAACGCAATAACGCTTTGCCCGACCCGGGAATCGAACCTAGGACCTCATGTCCAGCAGTAGCGCTTGCAACCACTAAACCAACGAGAAAGAAAGAAAGAAATAAAATACATTTATTTGACTCAGGTGGCATACAATATTCACACAAAAACAAAAAAAACAGAAAAAAAAAAAGATAACTAAAAATAATATTGTGTTACGAGGATGTTACATCATGCATCTAACTGTAACCATAATTTATAAACAAAGTTTGTGAATGCGTTAGTGGTGAACAACTAAATGTATTGTGTTTGACCTTCTGCATATTTCTATTCAATGTTGTGTTGAGAGGCGTCGAGCGGGTCAGAGATCAAGGCCCATTTGCATGATCGGATTAGACAGACCGACCGTCGCAGATTCGTTCTACATACACCATAGTCCTACCTATGTAGGAGACTGGTTTGAGAGCATTGTTTAGTTCTGCATGTCTAAAGGAATCCTACAAAACCTTTAATGAAAGAATAAGATTTAATTGAACACACAGATACACACACACACAGACACACACACACAGTTTTCAAATTCAAATACAAAATCATTTATTTGCTAATATGGGTAATTACATAGTTGTTAAAAAAAAGGGCATGGTTCAACCATATTACGCCTTGAGGCATGCAAATCTCAAGCGTTTACTGTATCACAACAATATTATACAGTTACTTGCAACAATAATTTATAATAAATAACACAATTTTGGGTAATTTCACAGTGGCAAATAATAATGAAATATGAGCAAATAATAATGTCACTAGAAATTAAAATTTAAATGTCATGTATTAAATGAGAATGTCAAGATATATTTGTAAATAAATGTTAAAATAATAATATTAGGTAAATAATTAGTACATTAATCACAAGTCACATCAAAAACAATATTTCTGAGTAGGTACAATATGCCCTTACATCCTCTATCAAATAATTCTGAATACTACGAGTTTAATAACATTTAAATAGCAAGAATCTTTTTAATTTATTTTTAAATTCATCGATGGATGGCGTTTCTAGTATAGACTCTGGTAAGTGATTGTACATACGCGGTGCCATACTGAAAATGCTTTTGGTATATAAGGCTGTCTTGCTAGATTTGCAACAAATTTTATCAAAATAGTTTGTAAAGCACAAAATACAAATAACGGTTTAACAACAACAGTTGTGTGTTTGACGCAGCGCCATAAAAAGGTTCGTTACGGAATAAATAAATAAAAATCTTTATTTATTGCAAACCACATGTTTTTTCTTTAATTTATTTTTTTTGCAGAATGGGCCTGCTATTGACCTCGATCTCGCCATCGCTTTTCGAAAGCGATGGATGAGGTCTAAGATGGATGGTTGGTGGTGGAGCCATAAACAATAATAAGAACAAAAAAAAACTCACGACTTAATAATGCCGGACAGATGGTGTCTTGAAATAAATAAATTAAATGCATATATTTGCTGTATGACGCAAAGAAAAAGCAACAACACAAAAAAGTAAAAGCTACCAACAATAAAGGTTCATACACACACGTCAGTCACGTCAACGTCAAGTCCCCGATCAGTCACGTCAAAAAATATATTTACGTAGAAGTTGTAGGACGTTGGCTACACATATCAGTCACGTCACTATCGGCGCGTCAGTATGCGTACAAAAGGCCATAAAGTGACTTATAGTTTTGAAACTTTTATATAATGGTCTGAATTGTCAGCCCATTCATACTTCATTGCTTTGTATAAAATAAATGAAATGAAATGAAAAATGAAATTGTTTATTCTGTAAATAGGACACTGGAATCACTTTTACACGTAATATTAAAAAAAAAAAAAAATTGCTAGATGATTTCGGCATTTCCTAACTGACTACTCTGAGTAGAAAGGACAAAACAAATTCAGATAAATCTTTGCCTTACTTTAGATCAGTAGCAAATAAGTGAGCTTGTAACTACAAGCTAATATTTTTATATTAAGTTCTGTACCAGACATATCTATACCTACATATATTCACCCAGTTTATGCTTGTTCGAGTTCCAATATTGCAGGTATAATTCCGTAGAAGCTATAAAAGGGTAACCGAGTGAACTAGAGCGTATGATTTCTTACTAGTAGGGCAGCTAAGTTATGATTGGTTGTTTGCTTTACTTTGTAGCTAACTGTTTCTCTCTTTCGCACTCTTAGGATGTTCATCATAATCTACCTAGCCATTTCCCAACTATGTTGGGGTTGGGTTCCAGTCTTACCAGATGTAGCTTAATACCAGTATTAGTAGGTAATTGGAGCGACTGCCTATCTAACCTCCACAGTCCAGTTACTAGTAATGTCAATTAATGCGATTTCGCATAAATTTCATTAGCATGTGAATTCTTGAGTCTTAGCATGCTAATTGCTATTGCTATGCTATTCGCTATTATGACGATAATTGATAATAATAAAAAATGTGATATTTGTTAATATGCGAATTCACGCATTCATTCAATATACAACCCTAAGTACGCGCAAATCAAAGATAATAACATAACAATTGCTTAACCCATTCTTCGCAAGTTCGCAGCATCTGCTAATAAATTTCACTCGCAACGAGGTCAAGTGAAACCGATAGATTTAGTATTCCCAACTTCCCGTGGGTGCGAAGGAGAGCGCACACTCCCGCTGCGTGCGTTGACGCTCTGACGTATGATAGTATAAAAAAGTACGAAGCGATAAATTCACTTCGCACTTCACAGAATTTCGCAACTACATTTCATTTGCTAAATGCTAAATGGGCATTCGCATGCTAACAATGAATGCGAATGCTAATTATTCCATCACTACCAGTTACTATGGGTAACACGATACCCCTTGGTAACCACGATACCACTGGGTGTTAGACTTTTAGGCTTCTGACTATACCCGTAACGACTGTCAAAGATCTACGAATGACAACCGGGACCAACGCCTTTTTTTTATGAGGGTGGGAAATTATCAAATAACTTCTCCCGCTCTGGGTGGAGCGGGAGGGCGTGTCAGTCTTTTACTGACTAAAACCCACCCGTGTTCCTTCCGTTGCCTGAGTGCCGGGGCCGCGATATCCCTTTCAGACAAACTCGCAACCCTGTCAGGCATTGGCCCTTACGGACCTCGTCAGTTGGTGCTGACATCTCTTTGAGGCGCGCGTAGAACACAACGCGCCGTCGACCCGGGCCTGGTCCTTATCGGACGGCGAGCTACCCATTGCTCACCGTGAGTGGGACCAACGCCTTAACGTGCTTTCCGAGACACGGAGGGGTCTCCATATGTAATGGATGGTCAGCCATCCACGAACCAACCGTGGCAAGCGTAGCTTACTTTTCGATCGACCCGTGAGGCTGTTATTATTTAGCGACAAGTTCTCCCAGATTAAGACCCGTATAAGTCCATTAAAAGTTGTTAGAAGCTAAAAACTTATACTTGCTCTGTAATAAAAACCAAAAGCTTTTGACGCTTGAAATTTGGGACCTTGAAACTGACTTTTGCCGGCAATGCTCTTTCGTTACGTGACGATTTCTATACCAGTCAGTTTAAACTTAATATTCATTGTTTTCACCCTGAACTAAGGTACAAAGAAAACATTGTAAAACATTTTCGACAATGTTTTCCGTGGTATCCAAGATCAGCTTAGAAACTAGATATATAGGTACCTAAGCATAAAATTGATAATATAAAGCTGGTTCTTCTCAGGAATGTAAACTAGAACTTATCCTCCTAATAATACCATTACATCGAATTGTGGCGAGATTCCTGTCTCTGCAGCCCTAACCACCGATAGCTTGGACCATGCTCCCGACACCGGTGGACCAGTATTTTTTAAACAACTTTTTGTTTTTTTTTTATCTCTATAATATTTAAAATGTATCTGATAAGGAAGACAATAAATAAAAGACATAATAATCCTAACTAAAATATTATAAATGCGAAAGTGAGTGTGTTTGTTACGCTTTCACGCTAAAAATGGCTGCACAGATTTGGCACACGGCTGCACGGGTAGACCATGACCTGGATTAGGAAATAGGATACTTTTTATCCCGATATTTCCACGGGATCGAGACTTATGCGGGTGAAACCGCGGGGTGCAGCTTGTATTACATAATTTTATTATACGTACAAACTTCGCTTTTAACGGTATGAATGACGTCACTACGTCCCTATTATCACGAAATATTCCTACATTATTGTGTAGACGCTTTTTACGACTGATATTACAATCATGTCCTTCAGATTCTCAGGCTTGGACCATATGAGAACGTCAGCAATAAAATAAAGGTTTCACATATTTTTTTGCAAAATCCTTTGTCATCTTTATTTTCACTTGCTGTTTTTAGATTTCGATTTCTGAGTACACAGCAAAGGTTTTTTTGATTAGTAACTCAAAGGTTAGCTTTCACGACGATTTCAAATGATGAGTATGGTTTTCAATGTTTTTGTTGGCGTATTGGCGTGTGCTAGCTGATATAATGGCAAATAATTTAATTTAATGTTTTGTGTTTCGTAATGTTTATTATACTCGTAAGTAGCTCTTCTAATTTTACAGACAGCTGGATTTCTGGGCAGTTTTTGTGACAATTCTTCTTCCCAGCTAAACGTTTTGGGGGACTGTCTTATGTAATTTTGACGTTCAAAAAGTGTTGATTTTCAGCCTTACAAATGACTTTTGAGTTTATGAAGGACTTACAAATACAAATAGTTTATTTTTGATTTAACAAGCTTTTTACTATATAGCTAGTGATAGAAGTGTCCTTTTAAGCAAGTAAATGTCTGTATTAGAACACTTCACTACTCCGTAACTTAAATTTCTCCGTCGTCTTCGAGAGTAAATTTAACTTGAAAAGTATTAATTGGTGACCATACTTAACAGATCTAGTACCATCCATTAGAGAAAGTTTTACGTAAAAGATTGTTTTTTTTTCTTGTTAGTCTGTTAAAAATTGTGAAATGGTTTTGAATTATGGATACTAAATCAACCGATTGTCATAGCCGACCGTACTTTCCAAAATACGTTTAATTAATTTTATTAGCTCCCTAGCGTTCCGATGAAAACGAAATTAATCTACAGGAACGAAATTTCGTAATATATGCGAGCCTAGGGAATCGTGAGTATTTGAGGGTCGAATTTATTAGCGACATTCAGGCCTTGAGGGTTTAAAACCCAGCCATTTTGGGATTCTAAAAAAGGTTTTCCCGGGAAAGAATTTAGGGCTTAAATACGACCTACCCTCGTTGGTAAAGTACGAGGGGTTATAAAACAACTTTGATGGGTGAAACACCTTTTTCAGCCGTAAAGTTTCAGGTCGGTAATGATAATTTGAAGTGTTTCGACCGTAATTTGTACCTATTATACCTGAGTCTTCAGTTTCCTTTTTTAAGTTTTTCAGCAAGTTATTGTTAATACAATAACTTAACTGCAAGTTATTGTTTTGCTTGGACAGCTCCTGTTGTTTTTGTTTCTGGCCTTCATATTTGATTACTAGTTTATTTATTTATTTTGAAGTTTAAAAATTATATTAGGTATGTTGGAACTGTTTGCACTCCCCGTCACTTGCCCCTTAAGGTTCATTAGAAAACCAGCGTCAGACAGCATTTGTCTGGCATTAATGCTGAAATGAACCTTTCTGGCGCAGCCGTGAGGCACACACTATTATTGTTATAAGATTATTTTCACTTTTTTATTTTGTTGTTTTGTGTTGGGCGACAGACTTAGATAAGACTGATGGTGGTAGCTAGCCGGACAGAAATGAAATGAAATGAAATTGTTTATTCTGTGAATAGGATATCGGAATCACTTTTACACGTCATATAAAAAAATATTAAAAATAAGCTAGGTGAGGTCGGTGTTTCCTATCTGACTACTCTGAGAAGAAAGGCCGAAACAAACTCAGAGGTCACAGTCTCTTTTAAAGTCCAGACATAATCTTGGTCAAGGCATGTGAGGACCATGTAGATTAGTGTCTGAAATGGTCTTCTGAGGAAAGAACCACACAGATTTGAGTGGACCTGTCCAGTCAGTGCAAGCATTTGTCAGTAATCGTGGAGCTCTACTCAGAACTTAAGGAGCTCAACTCGACGAACAATACCAAGGAAAGGATATTTGGGTAGGCCGCATCAACTACTCAAACTGCCAGACCATCATTAAAACTGAGAAAGAAAAAAGAAATGAAAAGGAAAAAAAAAATATCCACATAGTCCTCACATTCACAATAATTAAAATAATATAATACTTTACAAAGTAATCGTGTCATTTTGAATATAATTTTCAACAATGTCAATGTGTATATAAAACTGGTTTATTGTGATGAATAATTAAAATGTCAAGTTTTATGGTTTTCACAAGGCTTAGCAGAGCGAGCAGCTCAATCCCAAGCTTTTTTATCTTCTAAATAATCTGAAATTTTATAGTACCCTTTTTTACAAAGTTTGGTTTTAATACAGCTTTTAAATCGTTTAATGGGTAAGTTTCGAATGTCAATGGGAAGTTTGTTGAAAAGCGTATACATTGACCCATGAACGAGTTGCTTACTCTGTGGAGACGTGTGCGATGTACAGCAAGGTTGTGTTTATTCCTGGTATTTAAACTATGAATATCGGACATTTTCTTAAAATTTTATATATTTTTGTGTACATACAATAGGTTTTCAAAAATATATTGTGAGGCTACAGCCAGAATATTTATTTCTCTGAATTTCTCTCGAAGGGAATCTCTTGGACCTAGGTTGTAAATGGCCCGAACAGCCCTTTTCTGTAGAACAAAGATAGTATTAATGTCCGCACCGGTTCCCCAAAGAAGAATTCCATATGACATAAGATTATGAAAGTAACTAAAATAAACAATTCTGGCTGTATCTACGTCAGTTATCTGGCTATTTTTTTTAACAGCATAGGCGGCCGAACTATAAGCCTTCCTGACAATTTTTTTATGTGTGGGCCCCATTGCAATTTACCGTCAATAGTTACTCCAAGAAAAACTGTTGACTCAACAGGGTCCAACTCTATTCCATTAACTTGAACATTGGTTGTTAGCTGCCTGACATTTGGCGTTGAAAATTTAATGAGTTTAGTCTTTTTTTCGTTCAAGAGAAGATTATTTACATTAAACCAATGCACAACTTTAGAGAGTGCATCGTTGACTTGTTCAAAGTTGACTAACTGACGTTTGATTTTAAAAATGAGGGAAGTGTCATCTGCGAATAATACGATCTTGTGATTATCCCTTATGTGCTTATTCCAGACTTGGAAGAAGCCCCTACATCAACTAAACCGAGCAAAATTCCCCCACTGGGAACCTACTCCGGGACCTCTGGGTCTGAGACAGGTGGTCTAACCACTAGACCACAGAGGCGGTTGTAGGCACTATTTTATCTAACCATCAAAAGAAAATATCTTTTACTTTGTTCAATGTACCTGTTGTTTTACACAGCCGAGTTCTTGAATATTCTCGGTAGAATTTGAGATCTTTGAAAGATTTAAAAACAAAATGGGAGCACACTTGAACAAACAAAATTCAATTGAAGATAAAAGTTTTCTATTCAGCTAACTTAAACAAATAGGGAGAAAAACCTACTTTGGGCAATTTAGTTCGCATGCCATTAAGCTTAAAAAGGAACTTCCGCCTAATTGGGTAAACAGGGTTCACGTAATTAGCTACGCTGTGTAGGTTTTAAAATAATTATGGAAACATCGAAAGAACGCATAGATCACATATTTCTTTATAAAAAAAGTGTTATATTGTTTTCCTTATTGTAAAAGCTATTTATGTTGGTTTAATAATTAACCGCTTTAAATTCTTATAAACAGTTAGAAATCTTGGTTTATAAAGCCTTTTGTTCAAAGTTTAAAACAGCGCCATCTATAGCGAGCGTGAGGAACTGAACCTCATGGAAGCTCGCTTAAAGCAAGCACTACACGTTGTCTACACCCTCCAGTAGATGGCGTTAGCTTCGCTCTCACTCAAGGAAAGCTAGACTTGGAAACAGAATTTAATTGACAATATTCCTAGTGCCGTTGTATGTCGCTTGAGAAATTGTATCTTTGTGTTTGTGAGGTTTTGACTTGCATCAAAAGAGGGCGCTGATATGGTTTAGCGATACTAACTTACATTGAATAAAATACTTAAGTGGACACTATTTATTCTTACAAAGAAATGTACAACAGCTGTTGCTGTTTATTAATTAAATTACGTTTAAAGCGCTTTATTGAGATTTAACTGACATTTTTATCCAACAAAACATGCTTTGTTGTCAACTGTCCTCAGCAGTGAAATTTTTTATTCCAGTTAATGTGGGTTAAAGTTGCCAAAATAATCAATCAAAACCAATCTGCCTAGCCTTTTCCCAATTATTTTGGGGTCAGCTTCCAGTCTAACCGGATGCAGCTGAATACCAGTGTTGTACATGAAACACCTGCCTATCTGACCTCCACAACACAGTAACTGGGTACTACGATACCCCTTGGTAAGACTGATTGTCAGATATTCAGGCTTCTGACGACCCGTAACGACTGTCAAAGATCCACGAATGACAGCCGAGGCCAACGGCTTAACGTGCTTTCCGAGGCACGGAGGAGTCTCGGTATATATAAAATGGTCACCCATCAATGAAACCAATCCCGGCAAGCGTAGCTTAACCTGATGGATCAACCCGTGCGGCTCTTACTAGCCACGAGCAAAAATAATAAAACATTCTTGAAAAAAAAACATTAAACATGCATTAGATGTTTAATGTTTTTTTTAAACACATTTTGACGCAAATAAGGCTGCCTGTCCACTGGAGCGGAGAGGAGAGGAGCGGAGTAGCGGTGTGCCAATATTAACCAATGGAATTGCATAAAACCTCCGCTCCACTTCAGTGGACAGAGATTTGTGAACTAGTTTAAAAATTCATACAAAACCGGGAAGCGGAGCGGGGAAACGGAGCGGAGAAGCGGAGCGGGGAATTATTACTCATCGCGTGAACTTGGTCTAGCTCCGTACAGTCCGCAACACCGCTCCGCTACCTCGCTTCGCACAGTCCGTAACTCTGCTCCGCTACCTCGCTCCGCATCAATGGACAGACACTGTCCGCAACTCCGCTCCACTCCGCTGCCTCGCTCCGCTTCAATGGACAGGCAACCGAAAGGTCTGTCTTTCTTACCCGTACTATAATATAAATATATAACTGTTTCTATACATAAATTATAAATTGAAGTCGCTTTTAGTGTCTGTTTGTGTGATCGCGCTGTTCTTCTAAACTACACAACGGATTTGGATGCGATTTTTACTATTATTTTTATACTTTATTCCTGAAGGTTTATGTGTATAATACATTAATATTTAACATTCATGTTGGACTGAAATCTATATGTTTTGACATGACACCACATGTAGATTGCACACACGTAAAACAAGAGCTGCTTATTATTGTATATGTAGCTGCGCCCCGCGGTTTCACTCGCGTAAGTCTCGATCCCGTGGGAATATCGGGATAAAAAGTATCCTATGGCGTAATTTACGCCATGGTCTTCCCATGTGCCAAATTTAACCCAAATCTGTTCAGCCGTTTTAGCGTGAAAGCGTAACAAACAAACTCACTTTCGCATTTATAATACTAACTTTTGCCTGCGGCTTTGTCCGCGTGGATATCGGAAAATATCCCACAGGAACGTGCTACCGGAATTCAGAGTATTCTATGTCCTAAGCCTATGTCCAGGTCATGGCCTATCCGTATGCCTTTCATCTAAATCCGTTCAGCCGTTTTTGCGTGATTGAGTAACAAACATCCAAACACACAAACTTTCACATTTATAATATTAGTAGGATTAATTAGGATGAAAACAAAAGTAACTTTGTCTGTCCGTTACCTCTTCATGCCTAAACCACTGATTCGGATCAGTCATAACTATGAAATTTGACAATGTAGTCAGGGACCTACATTAATTAAGACCTAGAAAAGGACATAGACTAATTTTCATCATATTGTACATAGATAGATAGATAGATAGATAGAATATTCTTTATTATGCACACCATACAAATTACAGAAATAAATTTAGAAATGTTACATAGGGTGACATAATGGGCGGTCTGATCGCTAAAAGCGATCTTTTACAGACAACCTTTGGATGGATTAAAGGGAGAAGGAGAGACAATACTGCAGGTAGACACACACATGCACACACACACACACACACACATACATACACGTACATATTTGTATTAAAATGATGAAATACACGCGAAGACGCGGGCAACTAGCTAGTAGATAATAAATTCATTCATAAAAAACATTCTGTTGTTATTAATATCAAAGCATATTTTGTTATGTAATGAAGTATAATGCCTGAAAAAGCTAAAGAGGCAAAATGATATCAGTGGTTTGACTCTCTGCTACGTGACGTAGCGCGTAGCTTGCGTAGCGGTGACGGCAGCTACGCCGTAGCAAGCGCGTAGCACTTATTCGTAGCGGTGACGGCTTATTCGTAGCTTGATTATTTCTCGTAATAAATTATGATTAAAATAATGTTTTATTATTTCAGGTATGTATTACCGAGTGAACAATCAATAGTTATCATCCGAGGTATCATCCATCCATCATTATTTTAAGTAATGATATACAGGTAAGTGATAGAAACTATTAATTATAATAGGTTTTATTACGAGTACTTTCTTTTGATATACTTACCTAAGGTAATTTTTTTTATTAACATAAATGAAACATAATAACTTAATGATTCCGTTTACCCGTTATAAAACTTGTTTTATTTTATAAACGTATAAAATTAAAGACTAAATTGTTTTTTATATCTTTTAAATATAAACAAGACCAATGAATAAAAAAATAATTGTACTAATTCGAAATAAAACCTACACTTTTATGGCCTAAGAGTAATTACAAAAATGAAGTAACTGTATAATAATTACATTAAAACCTATTAATCATTCTTTAGTTACAAAGCCAAACTGCTAAAGTTAAGAAAAAAAAAATGTATAAATTTTATTTTTCTTCGAAAGGAGACAACCCTACATTAGCATATATCTTTGTTTCCCTCTGAAAACCATTACAGTTTATTAACCTTTATTTTAGTCAATTTGTAAATGAGTTTATAATTCCCAACTATAGTTACAATAAATATCGTCCTCTTTTAATTACATTTGAAAAGCCTTTCTTAGCGGCGGGGCTCAACTTGTCATTTTAGGATGGATATAAATTAATTCTAGCGAAGCGAATATCATTAATTTCTGAGGTCAACAGGGTTCATTGTTAAAATTTCTATTCATTTGTTAAAGAAAATATAAATGAGGGTCAAAAATATTAAGCTGTCCTTTGTAATGAAAGGGTAGGTACATTGTACGTGTTTAATTTAATCTATTTATTGTCTGCGTATGTTATGACTAAACCTAGAGGCTTTTTTCTCGTCTTTAACGATAAGACCGCCCATTTTGTCACCCTATGTAAAATGTCTACATTTATATCTGTAATTTATAAGGTGTACATAATAAAATTCTGTTATTCTTAGTAAAATTCCGTAAAAAGAAAATATTTATAATTTAATTCTGGATTAATTAGAAATTATGTAACTCTCGCAAGATTTAATAGGTTAACGAACTACTAAGAAGTCAACTCTTCTTTGATTTATCTGAGGCCTGAATGTGTGAGTGAGGCCTCAAATTAAAGCCTTTGAAGGTTTTATTACACTCATATTAAGCTTCGATTTTTTCTCTGATAGCTTATGCCTACGCGCCAGTCTTCTACTTTTCGTGTGGTTAGTGACTAACCTAGTGTCAGAGTTTTATAGCCGCCTATGGGCCTCTGACTTGGCTTCACGTACCGTCGAGAAATATCTCTCAGGCATGCCGGTTTCCTAAGGCCTCTTAGGTAGGGTCTCTTTAAAACGTCATACGCTACCGGCAGCGTGTGGTGACATCACGACGGACGACCGACACGCCGCCGGTCGCCAAAACGTACGTTGCCACCGTCGCAACTGTCCGTCGCGGGCGGCGTGTGAGCGAGACCGTGCCCGTGTGTTTAAGAACATAGCAATCAGGCCTTCGTCAGTGACGGATGGCTACACGTCGTCGGTCGTGGTCGACGTGCGCTCAGACCGTAGCCTTCCGATGTTTTCCTTCACCGTTTTTGAAGCATGAATCCGAAAAGTCAGTGGTGCGTGCGTTGGGTTCGAACTCGAGACCTATGACTTGGCAGTCCGACGGTCACACAACTAGGCTATCATCGCTTCTTACGTATCAATAACATCTGACAACACCGTGATACATTTTACCGAAACAAAAGATATTATAAAAACAGTTGTGTACTGACCCGCACAACATGTTTAGTAACTTGTGTCATGGTGCGGACAAGCTTCTTTAACCCCGTGGCCGCGAAGTACACGCTCAAGCTACACTCATCTTGCGACAACGACTGTTGAGAAAACAAATAAACGAAGTTGTTTAGAGCATTCCACGAGTTACCGCGATGCGCCTTGCGGAGCGACGCCGATGATCGGAAACAGGTGACGCGTGCGCGTGTCGCTTGATGCAAGTCGCGTCGTATATCGCATCGTCGCTCGAGACCGTGAATCGCCCTAAGATGTTTATCTTAATAAATTGACATCTTGCTTCATATGAACACGCGTGAAGGCGTGTGCTGCATGATAAACAATATATTTCGGTAATTTATACAATCTTGTGAACAATAAATACATATTATTTTCCCAAGGTAGGTAACCTTGTAATGCCTACAGTAATAGCAACATATGGCCGTTAGATCGTACATAATGTTATAGAGTATGAAGGAGCTTATTAAGGTGGCAATTTAAGTTACTTATTTATTTATAGAGATATGGATTTTCTCAGTGGCATCTTTTTTATTTGAATAAAAATAATAACAAATTACAAATTTTAAATTAAATCTATACTAATATTCTACAGGGGTAAAATTTGTTTGTTTGGTTGTTTATTTGTTTGTTTGTAAGTTTGTATGTAATCTCCGGAACTACCAGTCAGATTTCAAAAAATATTTTTGCATTGGATAGCCCAATTCCTGTGGAAGCTTATTATAGGCTTGCGGACGAAGTCGCGGGCAGAAGCTAGTGCTTTATAAAATAATTACTTACCTAAATAATTTCTTGGTAACTAAAGAAAAAAAATGGTAATAAATTCAGTGAGAAAACAAGATACATACAAACGCACAATGATAGGTGCATTACGACAAAGCGCGGCAATACGAAACGTAGAAGCTTTACCTCAATGGAGGGTTACCCTGAGGCGCGACGTTCGTACTAATTCGCAAACATGAAGATACAAACGCACAATGATAGGTGCATTACGACAAAGCGGGGCAATATGAAACGTAGAAGTTTTACCTCAATGGCAGCGGCGTGCCTAGGGCTCAAAATTAGGGCAAGCCGAGACATAAAAAAAAAACCGTTTTGTCAATGTTGGCACAACAGAGCTCTTCGAGATAATTCATATGCCAATAGCGACTGTTGCGACTTTGCGAACGAGTGTATCGTCGCTCGCAAAGTCGCAACAGTCGCTATTGGCAAAATATTACAATGAATCCGGCTACTACATAGATGGCGCACAAATAATTGATTGATTTGTAATTTTCAACTACACATTGTTTACGATGTTGATAATATTTATAATTACTCACAATGTGAACAGCCATAACTCTTCATTCTTCGCTTCTTTACCACAGACAGATGACAAACATCAAAGCACACGGAAGGCATGGTATTACTAGATAGATTTACAGATACATATCAGCAATGACATACCTTCTGTGGCTTTGATAAAAGCCGTTTGTTGTTGGTTGTCAATTCGTTAGAGAGCATGATTCTGGCGCCTGCTTTGATTTGTTCAATTAATTATGCGGACCTTACAAAATATAAAAATTACTTTCTGTATTCTAAATCCAAACGTCTATCTTTCTGTAAAAATGATTTAATTACATCAGCGTAAAAAGTTGGTGAACGTTTTAATTCTACCAACAGCTGTTTTTCTATTGCAATAATCGATAATTCGGAAAGCCGCTCTTGTCCTTGAGTATTTCTTAAATATGTGTGAATACGTTTTAAAGATGAAAAAGCACGTTCCGCGGAACAACTTGTCGCAGGGATGGTGACAATTAAATAAGCTAACTTTAAAAGTTCTGGAAAGGCATCCTGAAGGCAATTTTCATGTATGAAATCAATTAAACTGAAAATATTGCGCTCTTTTAGTTCAGGTGATGAATACAAACTTATCAACTGACTCTTTAAAGTTTCCCAATCAAAATAGTTTGCATAAATGCTAAATAACGAATCTAATGCAGCTGTCGGAAAAACTCTCTTATAATTATCAAAAAGTTTGTTATTAAACAATTGGAAAAACTGTAATTTAAATATTTCTGAATATCTATCGTTAATTTCGGAAGATATGTTATCAATTATTTGGACACAGATCCGTTTATATTCTGTCCGAGCGCAAGTGACGAAGGAGAACGAGGAGCTGAATTATTTAACAATGCACCTTCATAAATTTCGTTGAATTTTGGAAGGAATTGTACATGTAACCATGACTGAAACTCCTTGATTTTATTACTAGAATAACCAACATTGACTTGCGATTTTTGAATTATGTTGTACAAGTCGTCGGTCTTTTCAAATATTGTGTGAAACAGGGAGAGAAAAAAATTAAAATTAAAAGATGTTAGCAAATTATAAAAGTTTTCTGCGGAGTATTTACTATCACCATCCCATTCCTGAGTGTTGTCAGTCATTTCAGTAAACAGATTGATAAGATTAAGTTTTTGTTCAAAAACCGTGTTTACAATCCGCGATGAATATGCCCAACGAGTTGCAGAAAGGTGAGGCAATCGTTTGCTACAATGGCTGTCGTAAAAAGCAGCACGTTTCGTACTGTTACTGAAAAAATTAATCAGTGCCTGAAGGGCAGAAAAAAACGAACTGACTTCATTAATCCTACCACATGATTTGGAAAGCACTAAGTTTAAAATATGAGCATTACACCAAACATAAATAGCTTGAGGACAAAATGTCCTTGACTTTTTGTTGGACTCCATTTCTTATTCCTGACATTACGCTTGCACCGTCGTAGCTTTGTGCTACTAATTTTCCGATACAATTGTATTTATTGAGTAAATCTAAAATTATTTTAGATAAAGTTTCCGAGGTACGGCTTTCAGATACATTAACGTACCCCAAAAAACGATCATGTATGTCGTTGCCATAATAATACCTCAAAATAACGCACAATTGCTCTCTGTTGCTAACATCGGGAGTTTCATCAACAATTATAGAAACAAATTTTGTAGTATTAATCTCCAATTCAATGCGAGATTTAATAACGTCAGATATGGAATGAATAATATCATTTTGAATTTTATTCGATAAGTAACTGGGCCCGGGTTTGTTGCCATCTTGTTGCTGCGTATGTTTCTCTAAGACAAGGTCGTATTTAGAAAGCAAAGATACAAGCTCTAAGAAATTGCCTCTATTTAATGAGGTTTTAGACTCATCGTGACCTCTGAAAGGAAGTTCTTGTTGTGCTAAATGACACACAACATCTACTAACCTTTGAAAAACAGCGCGATTGTGATCGACACGCATATTGTATTTAGAAATTTCGTCACATAACTAATAATAAAATAAAATAATAATAATAAATTTATTCAACTATAAAGTAAAATTATGATTTAGGTTAATTACAATCGAGGAAAATTAAATTCTAACTGTAATGTAGACCTGCCTGATCTAGGTTTATGAAAAACCTGTTTCAGGCCAAAAAAAAAAAACAAAAAAAAAAAAAAGAGATAAGGAAGTTTCGATTCGTGTTTTACCAAAACTACAGAATGAAATAACAGCATTCATGTGCTTTTGAGAATTCTGATGTCTTTTTATTATATATATATTTATATACCAGCGAAGTTATTTAAATCATCGTAACCTGACACCAACAGAAAAATTTGTTCAAATGAGAGCAGCCTACAACCCAATGATTATTGTACGCTGATCGACTAAAATGCCTAGGATGTCCTTTACATTTCTGAGAAATACTCAAATCAGGGGTAGGTTTAGGTGAAGCAACGAGATTATATTTGTCTGTAAAACTCAAAGTATTTACCTTTCCGAGTAAGGATTGCACACACTTTAGTCCTTCACAAGGAACAATTGCATGCGTTTCCGAATTCATTTTAATGATAAGAAACTTTTTAATCACTTCAAAACAAAGGTAATCACAGCAAAAACTAATCACAACACTTAAATTCACAGAAAATGAAAAAATATCAAAGCGAAAAAAAGTGCACCAGTAACTAGCCGCTCAAAACAAATTTGAACAAATTTGGTTAAAGTTGTATCATTCTATAGAAATTCACGCGTTGCGCAACGTTTTGCGCAGCTTCACTACTCCTACTATTCATAATCAAACGCACGATTCGTTCCATTCATAAAAAAATCAAAAGCCGGGCTTAAAAATTAGAACATTTTGCGAAATAGGTACATACTAATGGTATCAACAAACGTAACTATTTCTATGCGAAAGAAGAGATGTAAAAAAGCCTCATAAAAGCCAACACAAGTGCGAGCGAGAAAGAATAAAAAATTACGTTTTCATTTACGATGCGATCTCGCGTCCTACTTATCGCTATAGTGTTAGAGCGAGATCGCAACTGCATCCGAGATAGTTGGCAACGGTGCGTGATGCAAAACGGCGCGGAATTTAAATATTATTCTTTGAGTACGTAAACCTGGCATCGTAGCTTATAAAGCGCGCGGCTGACACAGTGCAGCGCGGAGTTTAATGTTAGGTATTATTCTTATCAATTCTTGCGAGATGATTATTGACTTGGTTGCTTTTATAAGTTTTTTTTTTTTTGTTGGTAGGCTCACTTTTTAAGGCAAGCCGGGCTTTTCGGCTTTTATGGGGGGACCGCCACTGCTCAATGGAGGGTTACCCTAAGGCGCGACGTTCGTACTAATTCGCAAACATGAAGATTACCGAAGCCCATAACTTTTACGGTTTACTTGTATTTATGTTGCGGTAAACATGTTGATGGAAAAATGGAAAGCTGCAGTGTTGTTGGCAACATGCTAATGTTTCGTAATTAAAAGAACAAATTGCAACATCAAATCTTTCTGGTAAAAATGTTGCATAATTGTTGCGAAACCATAAACATCATAGGCTATGTTGAACTATGTTGGGGTGGGCTTCCAGTCTAATCGGATGCATCTAAATACCAGAATTTTGCATGGAGCGACTGCCTATCTGACCTCTACAACCCAGATAATGGGTAATACGTTACCCCTTGGTAAGACTGCTTGACAGACTTTCGGGCTTCTGACGACCAGTAACGAATGTCAAAGATCCACGAATGACAGCCGGGAGCAACGGCCTAACGTGCTTTCCGTGACACGGAGAGGTGTCGGTATGTAGAGATGGTTATGCACGGACCAACCGCGGCAAGCGTAGCTTAACCTGATCGATCGACCCATGCGGCTGTTATTACTTAGCCACAAGACCCTGTAATTGTACTGAAAATTTACTATATTTTTTATTATTATTGTTGAGTAACATTGTTTCCAATGAAAACGGAGCTAAACAATCGGTACTGATGAGTGAACAATGGTCACCATCTACGTTTTGACTGGCATTGATTACCGCACGTGTGTCATTTAGTCACGAACCCCACATAAGATTGATGATGCAGTTATAATACAAGCTTTGGATTAACATTTACAAAAAAAATGTCATATAGCAAAATAATAATAACTAGGAAGTTTTTAGTTACCTTCTCTTAATAACCGTTGCTCATTAATAAAGTTTCCCCTTACCTCACTTGACTGACAGGTAGGGTTGTCAAACCTTTTAGGAGTTTTTTTTTCATATTTTTATTTCACTGTTAATTTTTTTTGTAAAGTAATAAATCTATGTTAAGAGTGCCGTGAGATAGCTATCTTTTTAGAAATTAAACAATATCCAAGAATATCCTTAATATTTATTTCATTTAACCATTTATATACCTACATATATATGAAGAAAATAACAGAAAATACGTACAAAGGTGATGCTCGTCTCGTATAGTTATTTTTCCAAATATCATATTGACCTATTTTTCTCAATCGCCTTATAGAAACTAACTTCATAACTTATGCGGCAAAATAAAGTTGATACGATCTGTCTTTCTCATATATGCCATTTATGTAACTGGCAGTTATTATAATGGCGAAATTCGGTGATATATTGAGTTTTTTTACTTGAATAAATTTGTGAGATTATTGAAGCGTTTAATCAAGATTGAACTTTAATATTTTCATTTTAGAACATAATAGATATTGAACAAGGGTTAGTCATTTAATTATTTATGTTTCGCATGAAATTCTAAAGTGTCAAACCCAAACCAAAATTAATAACTTCTGTTCGCGGACATCATAATTAAACTAAATCGATTCCCGTAGTGACCACAATATCAACTTAATTCACCGCTCAATCCCTATGGACGATTAATTAAACCGTACCAAACGCTTAAAATTACACCTACGGTATAAAATCGACGCATTTCACTACAGTATGCGCGCGCAACCCTAAGCACGAGCGCTTACTTCGCCGGCAGTCGCCAGCCGGGCCGCGCGCTCCCACATCGCAAGTAAACAGACCACAAAATAAACAAAATACGAAAGCCCTGGCTGTATACACCCCGGTATAAATAAAACCTCACCCAAAATCGAATAAAAAAGCAGCACAGCCCTACGCTTTCGCGCCATTCCGAACTGTCACTCAAGTGCATTCAAAAGGAATTGAAAGAATTCGAAGCAATAATATCGTGTTATTAGTTATTTAAAATAACGAGTGTTAAATTAATAAACAGCTCGTTTTTATGTGGTTCCGAGTATTGTTGTCGGTTTGAAGTTATGTGAGTATGTTAAAAAGCAGTTTGGATAAGTACAGCTTACGTAAGGACAGCGTAATGTTAAAAGTCTGTAGTTGAGTCCTTTGGGATAAGCGACTATTTAGCGACCATTTTTTTGTCGCAAATATCTACTTTATACTGACTGCTCTATTTTAGATATCGGAATGATTTTATGGTGTATTATTTTTTATATAATATTTTAGATAACATCGTTTAAATGATCGGATAGGTACAATCAGATAATTATATTACAATTTTTGTGTATTATCTACACATTTGTATTATACTCGTATTACGTGACATTATCATAAACATTATGTTTAATCGATGATAATACAATTTATAATGTAATAACAATTATTATTTTAGGATGCAATTTATAAAACCATAAAATTACCAAAATTTTCTCTGCGACAGCTGCTTTAGCGCATATTATGAAAAACAGCTGAGATATTAAAAGTAGTGTATTGGAGAATTAAAAAACTACCCTTTAAAATTAAAATTAAGCATTTGCAACACTATTTTACTCGTAATGTGTCAACGAAGAACCGTTTGGTTCTTTATTTCGGTTTATTGTGGGTGTCGTAAAAGGCGAGAGATCACGGCGCGAATGGGCAGCTGCAGCTTCCTTCTTTTCTTCTTTAAAACCATGTAATTTATCTTTCTTAAAAAAAATATCGTGAGGAAAGTTTTGAGTATAAATATGGAACTCCGCCCCTAAGACGACCCACTGACCGTGGGAGATGTTATGGCTAGATAAAAGTGATAGCTGAGATGACGACTGAAGGAGTCGTATGGAAGAAGAATACATTTTGCGCTGTCCCCAAATAACTTGGGATAAAGACAAGAGAACGATAATGTAATCTCTGTCTTCTTGTTATCACCGTAAGGTACATATTGCAGGGGTCTTTTAATAGTCCATGTCCAACGTTTGCGGCTTATAATCATTATTTTGGTGGTGAATTAAGTATTATGGTTCCGATTCGCCCTCTCAGCATCTCTTCAACTATTTAAACATTTGAGCTCCAATATTATGAGTCTGTCATTTCAACGTCCATTGACTCTTTCAGAAGAAGCTCTACTACGTCATAAAATGATGATGCCATTTGAAAATGAAAATAATAATAATACCAGCCTGTTACTGTCCGTGCCTTTTCATACGTCCCGGTTGCCGGGTACGTCGGCCAACATATCCGATATCCTTCGCCGGTACCACGTACATGTCCATACACTTAACTGCTGGATAGCCGGCAACCGGGACGTGTGAAGAAAGGCACTCCTACGGCAGGACAAAGCCTGTTAATAAGAATCTCCTAATGCATCACTGCCATGCAATCCATACCAGTGATAGCCTAGTGGTGTGACCGTTGGACTGCGAAGTCATAGGTCTCGAGTTCGAACGCAAGGCAGGCACCTCTGACTTTACGGATTCATTTGCGTATTTTATTATTATCACTTGCTTCAAAAACGGTGAAGAAAACCATCGTGAGGAAACCGGCATGCCTGAGAGATATTTCTCGACGCATGTGAAGTCAAGTCAGAGGCCCATGGGCGGCATAAAAACTCTAACACTAGATTAGTCACTAACCACACAAAAAGAAGAAGAATGTGAAACCCATAACATTTCTCGATCTGGGGATCGAATCCAGGACCAAACCCTGAACAGTCGCGCTTACGAGCATTAGACCAACGAGGAACTCATTCATTTTGATTTTCAAACATATTCTCTTCGAAATTACATTTCGCTGAAATTGCAACAATGTAAGAATCGTAACAATAACATTTATATGTGAAAATTCGCGTCTTGATCGATACTTAACGTCGTGTGAGTATGTTACATACGTGTTAAGTTCTTAGAATCGAACCAAACGCGTTTTTCTGTAGTTTATTTCATTTTTAAACAACGTGTTTGGAATAATTATGATCAGTTTGCCTGCTTGGAATCTGTAAGAAGATCTATTTTGAAAAAGAACTTTGGATCTCTTTTGTTGAATTATTTTTTGATAAAGAGAGACTTTAATTTAATCGCCCGTAAAATAGGACTGCAGCACAACGTAGGTAACATATTGCACAAGAATCTTTAGGTTCTATAATTCGGTTTATTTTGGGTGTCGATAAAGGCGACAGATCAAGGCGCATCGAATGGACAGCAGCTTCCTTCTGTGGATTAACCATGTAATCTCTCTCTTGAGGAAAATATCGTGAGGAAAGTTTTAAGTATGAAAGTGGAACATATGAATCCGTGAGAGATGATATGGCTGACTATTGAGAAAACGACTAAAAGAGATTTATGGAAGAAAAAGGTAAAACGGTACGTAAAATAGGACAGCTGCACAATGTTACCTACATTATGCAGCTGTCTACTCGCGATAAATAACTTAAATCACAGTGAATTAAAATTATAAGCAATTCAAAGTAATTATTATTTTCTCAGTAATCAACCCACCGTGGCTCCTTCTAAAATAATAACAACTGTTCTCTGTCAGTTGCTTGGCATTCTTTTGTCAGGCATAAAAATACATAAGGCTTACTTTGCAAATTACCTAAATACATACTTGGGGCTTAGGCACTATCCACGTATATTTAAACACTAAACAAATTAACTCTAAATAGTGTTCTAATAATTAAATAAGCTAGGTAGGCCTCCCGCGCCGAAGGTTGGTCTCCGCTGAGAATAGTCACCAGGGTCGAAATTCTGTCTGAAGGACTTTTTTTTTATAGGTAATAAGCTAATTGAGTAACAATAATTAATTAACATGGTAATTACACTAATTAAGTGACAAACACGTAATTGTCGGTAATTGAAAATTTACTAATGAATATGTCTGTGATGCCAACGGGGACAGGCGTGAAATCGACAGCAATTAAAATTTAATTACAAGGAGGTATATTGGACCATAGACAATTAAAAAAATATTTTTATCATTCATTGTTACTCGGTACCTACAGACGGAGCCTTGTTTATTGACGAATTTTCATTACCTAACATGTTTTAAATACCAGTAGTATTGTTTTACA
Organism: Agrochola macilenta; assembly: GCA_916701695.1. Classification (NCBI taxonomy): domain Eukaryota; kingdom Metazoa; phylum Arthropoda; class Insecta; order Lepidoptera; family Noctuidae; genus Agrochola; species Agrochola macilenta. The sequence continues at coordinate 18,460,015 of OU753562.1, forward strand.
AAACAATACTACTGGTATTTTCGAAGCAAACTCTTAAAATGAATAAACATTGTCCCCTAAATAAGTACCCACATCTTTAAATACAGTACGGTAATAACAGCCGCACGGGTTGATCCATCAGGTTAAGCTACGCTTGCCGGGGATGGTCCGTGGATGGGTGCCCATCTTTACATACCGAGACTCCTCCGTGCCTCGGAAAGCACGTTAAGCCTTTGGTCCCGGTTGTCACTCGTGGACCTTTGACAGTCGTTACGGGTCATCAGAAGCCCGAAAGTCTGACAACCAGTGTTACCCAGTAACTGGGTTGTGGAGGTCAGATAGGTAGTCGCTCAATGTAAAATACTGGTATTCAGACTGGAAGCCGACCCCACCATATTTGGGAAAAGGCTAGGTAGATTGATTGATCTCTCAGTACAGTTACAATGTGAAACTATTAATTTTATATGTATTAATAGCATTCACACCCGATTCATGACTAATTCAAAATCTGTCAACCAACTAAAGTGAAGTCTCATCCAAAATAATCTATCCATTTAAACTAAGTACATTAAAAATGATCATACATACATTAATGTTTAAATTATCATAATAATGTACGTAAGTTATGTATAATTTATCACATCTAGATACATTAGACATTCATTAGATTCAATTCTTGTGAAAATGAAACGATTCAATATAAAAACTTGTTTAAATATGAGACGCTTTTCAACAGCTAAGGTCGCTTATCCATTAGAAACAAGTTTGGAAACAAGTTGAGAAACAATTGCACAACAATGTTGCCTTGCCACCAACCCTGCAACATTCTATGTATGTATTTCATACTCGTTTCATAGCTGTTCACGTTAAATCGTACTTACTACTTAACTTTCTACACTTGTACTCGTAAATACTATATTATTATGAAAACTTATTTATCCATACCCAAATAATTTAAAATTAATTACTATTCTATAAATATAAATTATTATTTAAATAATTTTAAATTAACACTAAAATTTATTAAATCATATTATAAATTCGAAAGTAATTCTGGCTGTCTGTTAACTTTCATGCCTTCACGGCTGAATGGATTTCGATAATATTTGAGACACGGCCATATCATGACCTGGGTTAGGACATAGGATACTTTTTATCCCGTTAGTACATTCCCATGGGATAATTTTCGACATCCACGCGGCAAAAACTGGTTTAGATATACAATGTCGCTCATGGGCATGTGACCGCCCGTATTTTTCTGAATATTCATTACAAATTATCGAAAATAAACTTAAAAAGGGGGGGGTCTATCTTTAATTATTTTTAAATTTTTTCTTATTTTTATTTTTATTATTTTTCAGTATCCCGCTATGATTTTATGGATTTACATTTGTGTTTTTTAAAATAAATACTGTTTTTTTTGGAAAAAAAAAATCTTCAACTCCGTTTTTTTTTCATAGTCGACAAAATTTTATTATTTTTTTTTAGTTAATCCGATGAAATAACTCATAAGCTATTAGAAATAATAAACAGAATCCAAATTGAGCCAATAACATAGAAGATATGGCAAACGCTACTAAAAACATAAAAAATTGAATAACATGAAAAATATTAAAAATAGACCCCCCCTTTTAAAGTTAATTTTCGATATTTTTTCATGAATATTCAGACAAATACGGGCGGTCAGCCCATGGGCGACACTGTATGTCTAAATTAATTAGTACCTAATGTCCTACATTTGGTACTGCGTGTTCGAGTGTTAGGGTTAGGTTGCAATACCAAGTGTTGTCACCTGAGATTATGATGCGCTGAGGCCTTTTAGGCAAGCAAGTTAGTTCACGTAATTTTGTAAAGTTGTTTTTATTTATTGTTGGACTGATAACAGCAATTTTCTTTCCTTTCTTTCTATGTTGCCAGACACATGTAACTGCAACAGCAAAAAAACATGTTGGTGAAACAATGTTGCACAACTTTGTTCAACAACAAATACGGGGCTTAAGGTCGACTTACACTTCAACGCGTCCGTTTGAAATATATCGGCTCGAAAGTTTTCGGCAACGTAACGGATATGAGGGTAAATGTTAATGTGAAGTGTCTTGTTTGTTGTAGATACTCCTGTTTATTATTGGCTTCTCAGTATTTTGAGAGGAATTTGCGTCATTTTGAGAAGGTAATGAGACCTTCATTCTTGCGGTATAGGTCCGTGTAAGGATAATGTAAATACTTAGGTACTCGCTTGGTATTTTTTACCATAAACGCAATATTAGACGTTCTGAGAAAAAGATTGACGTTGTAACTATATTTTTTTTTTTTTTAAATTATATCTTCCGTATTTGAAAAACATGCTGCTGAAACGATGTTACATAACTTTGTTTCCGAGTGACATTAAGGTCAACTTACACTTCAACGCGTCTGTTCGCAATATATTGATGCAAAAGTTTTCGGCAATGTAACGGATATGAGGGTAGATGTTAATATGAAGTATCTTGTGTGTTGTACTCCTGTTTATCGACTTCTAAGTATTTTGAGAGGAATTTGCGTCATTTTGGGAATGTAATCAGAGAGCGCTTTGGCCCGTGTAATAACAATGTAAACACATGCCTACATAGAGGTGTTACACATTTTTTTGCCATAAAACCCACTGTTTAATAATTATTGTGTGGAAAAGGCTTTAACGTTATAATTATTTTTTCTATTACACGGGAAAATTCTCATGGTTACCTTCAGCCTGGAAAAAGCAAAATAACTTTTGTAATTACATAACAACGTTTTTAACCTATTTTACGCCTTCCGAGCCCCGTAATTTGCTCGAATATTTCTCGGCTTTATCAAGTTTGTGGTGGGTCATCCCGCACCACCCACAACTATTTCAGTCTGTAATCAATCAAAAGAATATACATAAATAAAAAAATCCCTCACAAGACACCCTAAACCCACTCCACATCAGTTCACGCTATTCATTATTCGCCAGCATCCGTCCGTTAAAATGTGAACATGCCTTAAAGATTCCTTTGAGTTGTCGGAACGCTGGATATTGAAACAGTTCGGTGCCAGCCATATTATTATTTTGTGCTTATTTTTTACGATGCTTTAAATAGAATGATAAAATTGTGGACGCAAAAGAATTCCTTGATAAATTCTTTTGAACTAACGAAGTATTTTTGTATGAGGAAGGAATGTTGCGACGGAAATTGTTTTTATTTTTTCCTGATTATTGTATGCAAAATGTAAGCGCTCCTTGCTCGGGTCAACTTCCTCAGAAGATTCTTTAATAAACGTTGCGTCCACATTCCTGACTAAGATTTCTTTTGTATCTTGGGTGGGTTTATGCAACCAGAAAACTTAAACTTGACAATTTTTTGTGTGTATCAATCCATCTGTGTCTCTATTCATTTCACGGTTCCTGACAATAATACGCTACAAAAAAACCGGCCAAGTGTGTGTTGGATCACGTAAAATGAAGGGTTCCGTAGTTGGGATGAATTTAACTCAAGAACGAACTAAACTAAGTAGTTTCCCATACATCTATATACTCGTACGTCACGGTTAATTCTCCAAAAGCAAATGTAAGTTAACAATTGAAAAAAAAAATGAGTTAAAATTACAAATGATCAATTTTCGGACATTTTTCTTTACTAGAGCTGTGGGACCTTGCTTCCTGCCAAATTTCATGATTCTCGGTCAACGGGAAGTACCGTGTAGGTTTTGATTTATTTGCGAGTATCAAAATATGTCACTAATGTCTATTTTTATTGCGTTGATTAAGAAGCTTTTTATAGCTCCAAGGGAACAAAGATCTACGTATTACGAGTAAATATTAATTTAAACTTGATACCTCCTCGTGTTCCTGAGAAAAAGGGTCTTGACAGACTGACGGGCGGACAACGAAGTGATCCCATAAGGGTTCCGTTATTTTCTTTTGAGGCACGGAACCCTAAAAAAGATAAAAATTGTAAGAATAGACCTTACTCCAACGAAAGCCAAAAATATGCTAAAATTATCTATTCTATTCGCGTAGCCCAGAGAATGAATGCCTGAAAATAACTCCCGATTGGGAAAAAAATACCGAACACAATAAAAGTCACGCTTGCGAGTCCCGAAGGGTTAGGTGGGTTACATTGTACACCCCGCTCGGTAGGTGGGGTGTATTTGTACCCCACACGCATACTATCACAGACACACTGCTTACTGATAACGATAAGGTCCTATGAAGGTGGTGTAGATCCTTTTGTCATCGTAACATAACATAACATCACGCCTGTATTTCAGAAGGGTTAGGCAGAGGTGTACCTATATTACACCCACAATTCGCCAGTTATATTTGTGGCTCCACACAGTTCTTTTTACCTAGCGCAAAAGTCAGGGCTCCACTGTGTTTGTACAAATTTTTTAAGCAATTATAATAGAACTATTGAAGTTAAAACTTCTTTAGCATCGTTGTGATTTGAAAGTCGATGAAACGAAAAAGCGACAGTAAAAAGAGACAGACACATAAATTCATAAGATTTAATGTGGGAGAAAATGAGACAGGAAGCATTATACATTGTTTCTTATATTCGTGGTTCTCTTTGTGCTCTGCATCGTACCCCCTCCACTCGTGTTTACCAAGGCATAGTGGGAGTTTGCTTGGGCCTAAATTTTTGAAGGTTTCACTTCTACCACGTGTGAATTGCACACTTCTTTTTTATTTATGTTTAAGTCTGATGTAACAGGGGGCGAGCGTATTGCCATCAACCAGACGCAAATTCAGGATCCGGGTTGCTACTGAGAAATCCCTAGTGAGAAAACCCAATAACAGTTTGACTGTCCTGAGCATCGAACCCAGGACCTCATGCCCAGCAGTTGCGCTTGCGGCCACAAGACTAACGAGGCAGTCTCAGTGTGAAAATGTTATGAACCATCGAAGAAGTTCATAATTATCCAACCACCGTAAGGACTATTCTTGCTTGCAGCAGTCGGTGGCTATAGAACCGGGCCGGTAACAGATGTGGTCATAGTGTTATGAACTTCTTTGATGGTACACGCTTTGTAATGGAAACTATCGACGTGACATTTTGAGGCATTTATTACAATGCCTCATAATATAACTATCCAACGGGTTTTTGAAAAAAAAAGGGGCACTACCATTATTTTTTTTCAAAAATCTTCTTGAGTCGATCGAATATGCATTTAAGTACTGGTATTAAACTAGTTGAACTTGTATTAAATTAAATAAAAAAATTACGAATTTTGCGCAGTTCTAAAACAACCTTTTCTTGTAAGTTTTCCTCGAACAGAGCTACGACTAAAAACAAGCAATACAATGTTCCTAAAAGTAAATTAAAAGTAAACAGTCATTGTATTTCAGTACCTTTCCATTCAGATCAAAATATTATAAAAAAATACTTTAATTGTCGATGGAATATGTAGTTATGTACATAGGTACTAATGAGTTGGGCTTCTAGTAAATAAAAAAAGTTCTTAAAGCATTTAACTAACTTCTAAAAGAGCCTTTTCTTGGTACAAGATTAGGTTTTACTCAAACAGAGCTGCGACTAAAAGCAAGCAATAAGATGTTCCTCTCTCCCCGTCTATTAAAGTAAATTAAAAGTAAACAGTAGTAGTATTAGAGTACCTTCCCATTCAGCTAAGGGAATCCTGAACAATGGATTATTTTTAGCTATCTTGTTCACACCACTCTCGCTTTCATTGAGGTTAAAATTGGATGATTTGACATTGAACCAGCACTTGAATACAAGTGAACGACTCAAGGGCGATCGTGCGTTTCAAGGGTTGTTTTGTCATTCAAGTAAAATCCAGTTGAAGTGGTAATGGAATTGTATATTCTGTAAATAGGATATCGGAATCACTTTTACACGTCATATTAAAAATTAATAAACTAGATTGAGTCAATATTTCCTATCTGACTGAGAAGAAATGGCTAAACAAACCCAGAGGTCAAAGTCTATTTTAAAGTCCAGACATAATCTTGGTCAGTTCATGTCTTCTTCTTTCTTTCTTTCTTTTTCGTGTGGTTAGTGACTAACCTGGTGTCAGAGTTTTTATGCCACCCATGGACTGGACTTGGCTTCACATGCCGTTGAGAAATATCTCTCAGGCATGCCGGTTTCCTCACGATGTTTTCCTTCACCGTTTTTTAATCAAGTGATAATTAATTCATGTGAGGATCATGTAGATTTGTGTCTGAATAGGTCTTTTGAGGAAATAATTACACAGATTTGAATGGATCTGTGCAGTCAGTGCAAGCATTTGTCAATAATCGTGGTGCTCAAATCAATGAAATACGCAAATCTTTATTTCTTCTTATGAAAATGGTTTCTTGGAATAATCCTAGACTAGCTTCTGCCCGCGACTTCCGTCCGCATGGAAGTTAACTATACTATAAAACATCCTATGGCAGCCGGCATTAGTGTAGGTTTCTAAGATTTCGAGTTTTTTTAAGATTTTTTGCAACGGTTCAATAGTTCCAAAGATGACCTCTTACTAACAAACGAACCATTTTACTTCTTTATAATATTAGTTTGTATTGCACAATTGGTGCAGCATAGAATGTTTGGCTCATTAATAACATCCTAATTTGGCATCTGCGTCACAAATGTGATTACCGCACGGAGCGAATAGTATTTTGTCTAACCTCCAAAACCATAGTTCCATTGCGTAATATGGTTAAATTCTGGTAGCTACTTATGAGGGGCAATTTTTTTTGTAACTAGGCAAAAAACTGCTAACTCTATTGCTGTAATTGATAAAGTATCGAGTTAAATAATTATTGGTGATGTTCTTCAGAAAGACCATGGTATAATAATATACTTCGCCAGGTATGGCATTCCGAAACACAGTGGTCACGTGGGCAACACAAGTCTACGTCATCACATCTGTGTTACCAGAAGTTTGTAATAATAATTCCCAACCACCTATATTACCTGTGCGAATCCGATAAAACAATGAGGTTTTATTTAACGATTACGTTGGTTAATGTTTAAATTGAATTGTTTCGTTTGATTAGACACACAAAACGACAATTTCAAAGCTTTGGTTTCTGAAAATCTTTCTTTAATCGTGTTTTTTTGCAATAGAGTGGCAACTGGATAGTGACGTAAGCATGTGTTCGTCACGGCGCGTTGTGTTCCACGCGCGCCTCAAAGGGATGTCAGCAACAACTGACGGGGTCAAAAAAAAAAAAAAAAGCATGTGTTCGTCCCGGGATGCCAGACCTTGTTTTATTAGACCATAAGAAAGACGTAGTACTTGCAACTGGCATGCGTGTATGACCAGATGTAGAAACGTAAACGATGCAAATGGAGTATTTTAGGAACGTAGTAGGTGGGGTTCTGTAGTTTCGCTTACTCGGGAAGAAGGATAAATCCAGAGATAACAAATTTCTGGTGGCCATTTAAACTATTGACGGCAGTGGTTATAACAATTGTTATCTGATATTTACGCCACACCCTGTACGATTACTAGGCCGTAGTTTATGACTGTATGTCATGACATGATTTCGTATGACAAGCCCTGATATCGTTCGTAATTGATTTTTAATTTGTTTAGTGATTACTATCAATAAACTAGACAAAAGGCGTTATCAAAATAAATGATAAATTGATATCCAGTCTATGATAAAATAATGTACCTACCTATGTACAATTACGTACATAGAATATAAATGAATACAGATGTTTCACTTCACAAAATGATTGAAATAAAAAGTGACCTGAATTGCACTTTATTATGTTGTACCAAAACATAATAAAGTACAATTCAGGTCACACAGCGCTAATTACCTACAGTTATATTCATCTAGAAGTTGCCTCTCTTCATATCGCGTAACTCTTACATCTTCTGACTACGTTACGCTCACTGACTTGGCCCGATAACACGAGCCCCCCGCGTACTTTCATACCTTAAATGCGCAGTGCGCCTTCAGTACTATTCTGTGCTTCTGTGTTAATTTTATGAAAAGACAGAATAATAATGGTACTAGATTTGATAATTCAACGAATGCTAGGCAGATTTTTGTGTCTGTGTACTTATGGCATGTATTTAATCGATAAGTTGAATGAATTAATGTGCTAGACTACACCTGCTGTTCGGGCGCCTCCGACCACTCGGCAATCTTCGGCTGCTGTCGTGATAGCGAACGGCGGCGCGGGCGGCGGCGAGAGGCGTGGCGTGCGGGACGCGGGCCATCGACCACTTCGCTACCGATCTCCGACGACGGCACGCGCGCGATCTCCATGCGTTTGCCAACATCGTCAAGATTATTATACCTTTTACAATATACTCGTATTCATCTTAATTACAGTCCACTGCCTTTAACTTCAGTCCTTAATTAGGTCCCTAACACCTGCGATTGGACATAATTCATCGTCACCACGACCGCTCTGTCAAGAGCGAAGCGAAGAAGAAGAAGATTTAATTGATCCGCAAATAATAAACATTTTGATTTCCTAAAAATAGTTATCGATCGTTATAAATACATAACTAGCTGCGCGAATTGCACTTTATTGTGTTGTAGCAAGAGTCACTTTTTGTTTAAATGTTTTTGCGGAGTTTTATCTGTATTAATCTGTGACAGATGGTAGGTTTAGAAGTTTTGTCGTCACCACCCCAATAGTCTGCGTTGACCCTATTATCTATATAGAAAGGTGGAAAGAAAGGAAACGTCCAGTTTGTCGACCTCCCTCGACCCTTCATGTCTTGTCAAGTTATGGAACATGGGTAGAAATGAATTATCCTGTGTGAGGAATGGGCTTCCCGCAAATCTAATTATCTTAGGTAGATTGTGGAAACATATACAGCACTATATATACACCTTAAAATAGAGCACTATTTGTGGGTAGTCTTGGCAAAAACATTTGTTAAATTGGAGGGGTGTTATTAAAATAGGTAGACCACGAAGGCTTTTGCGAGACGAATTTTGTTCGGTTCGAATTAGAAAGAGTTTTACGAATGGAACATTGAAAAATAATGCTTCTACAGCTAATTTTGGTAGTCTACTTTGTAAAGGTAACATAATCTAACATTGCGCCTGTTTTACGCCTGGTTAGGCACAGGTCGACTCATAACACACCCACATTTCGCCAATTGTGTTTAAGTCTCATAATAGGACGCGAGCCTATTGCTATCCACAAATCCAGACTCTGGGCTGAGAAAATCTTGATGAATACACCTTAACCACTAAAATAAAAAAATATATTTATATTGGTGTAAAATTCGGATGATCGTTTTCGTGGCATCTAAGAGCGATATGGTGTGATCAATTGTTACAATTATAATAACTGAAACTTTTTGATATTAATATCAAAATGTTCATGAACAAAAAGTAAGAACATAATAATATGTATTACTAAGCAACTAGTAAATAGTACAAAAAAGTAGAAGAGAAGTAAATGCAGTCATTAGTACAAAGAATCGATATTATCGGCCAGCTGTTAAAGAAAACATAACTTATGGGTATTTTATGAATCTATAAAAACTAGGCTACATGCAATGCGAACATGCAATTTGTTAATTAATAATTATGGTTTTAAGTACTTTTGGAACAAAAACAACTAAAGTGTGTTAGAATTTTTCGAAATCATTAAGATATTCGTAAATTAGGTATTTTTTAAGAGCAGTGGTGGCCTTTGGTAACAGACCCGACTTACGAGTGGCTCGTGGGTTCGAACCTAAGCAGGCACATTACTTTGTAAAAATAATTTCATCGCCACTGCTCTCAAAACTGTGAAGGAAAACATCGTGAGGAAACCGGTGTCCTAGAACCAAAAATTCGAAGACATGTGACATCTGCCAACCCGCACCGAGCCCGCATGGTAGATTACAGCCCACTCCCTCTCACGGAGAGGAGGCGTGTGTCCTAGCAGTGGGAATTATACACATTACATAGTAGGCTGATTATGAGGTGTTTTTTCTTTTTTACAAATTCGTGTTTTTTTTTTCGTGGTTTTTCTATTGTTGTCTTGAGCAGTCACTGCTGCCGATACTGGCAGACGTGGCTGTAGTTTCTGCCTACCCCCATGTGAAGAATGTATTCAAAATTCAAAAGTCATTTTATTCAAACTTGGCTGAGAATGAGCACTTTTCGAACGCCAAAATTACATAAGACAGTCCCCTAAAACGCCCGCCCTTCACCACTTCCTAGTGCGTTAGCTGGGAAGAAGAAGTGGCGCAACAAACTCCCCAGCAGCACAGCTGTCTGTTTAGTTAGAAAGTATGTAATGATTTTCATAAATTGTCTGAACTGAACTTTTTCAATAAGTACAGGCAATATGGCGAATACTACTATTCCTAAAGATGTGATATTTAATCAAGTAAACAAAATTCTTACTTACTGCCGGGTAAAAATTGTATCGTTTGTACTTCTCTCAAAAGTCACCAAGATGGACGAAAACTTCAAACAAAAAATGTTATTAAAATAATATCATTTTGTCGCAGTAGAAGTTCGTGTAACATCTTGACTGCTCATATGTCCGTTCCTTTATTATATACTCCGACATGGAGGCACACCGGGCCTCGTTTGTCAGGCTACGTTGCTTCGCCGAATTTCGAGCTGCGATAAAGTTCTATTTTTAAATTCGGTGATATTCGGTGGCCATCTTCTTGACATTTTCGTGAAAGGAGGCTTGAGATATTATGAGGATGTAGGTATAATTTTGAAGGGTAATGATATTTTATTAATTGTTGGTTTCTAGGTTTAAAATAGAGCCAAACGTGAAATTCAGGTCGTTAGATGTTTATGCTATAAATCACAAATGAAAAAAAAAACTATGTTACCTTTAGATTTATTTTTCCGTTAATATCGGTATTGGATTTGTAAATCTCTTATGAACTGTCCAGTCTATAAAGTATCAGTTCATTAACTTTTGTGATTGTGGAAATAAAAATCGAATATGTGTAGTGAAGACAGACACATCAATTCATAAATATTAATTAGCGTTTTCTTACTTACGCTACTACAAGACATTCTTTTATTTCTTTGAAATAAAAATACCACAGATAAGATAGACTTAATTTAGCTCAAGAATCTTCACAAATACCAACCTCGATCCCTACTAACCCCCAAACATTAACCTTGAAGGTTCTATATAAGAAGCGCGTGGGTGTGTTCTATTCTCGTCGCTCGACATAACGAGTACAGTTTGAACTTGTTTGCCAAAAAGCAATGAATTTGTCCCGTTCTCGCTTGAAGACGGCGGATGCGACTGTACCTACGGGTAGCAAAAACATTGTACCTACGTTGTTAGTATTTATCGAAAGGATGTAACTTAGATTTTTAATAGTAAAATTCTTCAATACATAGGTAATTTGAGAAAACTTTTAAGACTTTTCATTGTTCTTTTTTGGTTAAGAATAACTCCCTTATTGTTACAGACATATCTTACTAAGTTTTACTTATTTTGCTTCAAAATATAACGATCTAATCGAAATCAAATAACATCGAAATAGTTTTCAAAAACAGATAGTTATTAACCCGGGTCCTGAGCAAAATGATCGGTCTCGTGAATACGCGATCGTTGCTTTCATAATCATATCACTTTTTATTCGTGTCGCGGAACAACATGAACGCGACATTCATGTGTTTGCGCGACGATCGCTTGGGTAAAGACGCGGCTTTATCAACTCTTAAAAAAAAAATACCAATGCTTAAACATTCACACTAAAAAACCTTCACCGATTTTAATTTTAAATAGACATAGAAAACAGCCCCTGGCCTGCGGTCCATCAATCGACTTAAAAAATCTCATTAATAATGTATTTATTTGCCGACGCTACTGCAGCCGCCCACTCGGACTTTTCTGCTGATGCACTGAATTCTCTGAAAGATTTTACATAAATATATATGTAGAGGTCAAAGTTAGTATAGCTCTCAGACTTTTAGCGATTTAAAGATTAAAGTTATATCTTAGGTAAAGTGTAGTTTCTTACTGTAAGTGGTTTTTTGCTAGAATTATTTTAGTCCTGGCTTTTCAGCTTTTTGTGAGGAACTTGCTTTAAAGTCTGTGTTCCTTTATAATGTGCCTTTCTGTCTTTTTAAGGGCCTATACTGTTGTTTACTGTTGCCAATAATTCATCTAGTAGGTATTTTCACTTTAATGTTCAAGAATAACACAAATGTAACAAAATTGGACCGAATACTAAATAAAACTATTTGTCTGTCATACTTTTATTTTATCTACTTTTTAACTATGTTCGCATAGCAAAACGAACAGTACCATACCTTACGTATACCGTTACATATCATTCTAGTTATGGCGCTCGTCATAAATAACATTATTTTACATTAGTTTTGGTATGATATCACTCTGCATAAGGTAGGCTCTAAACGATCAATCTTCTCTTCTTCCGGAAAAATTATTTTGCACCATATCACCAATTGCGTAATGTGTTTGACCGTTTAGGATTTATATTGAAGATTGCGCAACGATGGAACAAAAGTTTGAGCAAGTTTAATTTTTATTTTACTATGTTTTAATTGCACCGTGTACGTTAAGTATTGCGCAGGTGTTATAGCATAGCGTAATCAACCTATATAATGTTACCACTGCTTGGACCCAGGCCTCCCCTCTTTGAGTAGGCTGTAATATATCACACGGACCCAGTGCTCACGCGAAAACATTGAAGGTAACCCGTCAATATTATTGCGTGAAAATAATGAATTGTTTGAGAGCAAGGGCTGAGCCAATCATATTGCGCAAACTTATTGTAGGTGCTGGGGCCACCTAGCTATAAAAAAAGCATCACGCAATTTAAAAAAAAAAAAAAAAAGTTCACTTATATTATCCCACAGCTGGGCAAAAGTCTGGCCCATACATTTCCAATTTCCTTTATGTTGTACCTTCTCCGGCCAATCGTTCAGGAAAGAGTCCAAATCGTCCCGTCCAGCGCTTCAATTTTCTACTCATCATTTCAGTCGAAAGACGTCCACTGCTGGAATAGGCCTCCCCCAAGCACTGCCACTTCGACCAGTTCTGTGCTTCCCGCATCCAGCGGATTCTTGCGGTCTTTACAAGGTCATTTTCTACTAATACAAAAAGAAACACCCATTTTGGACAGAAACACAATACATTTCCATCTCAAATCCGCTAGTAATTTTACTCATCGTTACAGTTTCACTTTTTCTCAATTATAAAAAAACAATGGTCTAAAAAGCCTCGACAGCTCTTGGCAGCGTTCCAAATAGCTATATGAAGCTGTGTTCGTGACAAATTAATTCTCAAATGTTTTGTGTCATCACTACGAAGGTTTTTTGTGTTTTCGCGATATTATTTCAGGAGATTTCAGGATGGGCATTAGTTATTTTTGTTACCTTGGACATAAGCTGATAGGCTGTTTAAAATGAGAATATAATTAAGAGCGTTTATACAGAAACTGGACAACGTGGAACATAGCCAAATATTGTGCTGTTTTGATTTATTTGGCAATATTGCTGTATGGAAATAAGAAAAATGGCTAACTAGTGAATATTTATTATGAAATACAATAATTAATATCGTAACACCGAATAATTAGTTTTAGGTGTAAAAAAAAGGAGTTTGAAACTTTCCAAATGCCGTTTTTACACCTAAAACGGTTACAACATCAAATTCAGTGTTATAATTGCAAATCATTCTTATTTCTATATAATAATATCGTCAAATTAATCAAAACAGATAAATATTTGACAGGTATTTGGGACGTTGCCAAATTTTTGGATGAACGCTCTTAAGTTAGTAACTTTTTTATATAATTGTGATTTTGGAATACAGTGTTGGTCCAGGTAACTTCGAAATGGTAAGCTATGAATATTACAACTGCTAGTTTTTTAAATTATAAGTCTTTTTGACTCGAAACGATTCAAGATAAACGCCATATACGTAAAGGGAGAACTCCTATACCTTTAATTTTAATTGTGCAGGACAATGTTACTGCTCTGCTTGTGAGTGGGTATTTAGAACAAAATTCGGTCTAGCGAGTCATACTACACGCTTGGAAATAATATTAATTGAATATACGGGATGTCAGGGACATCTACGTGAAGCCGGTTACCATGGATTCAGTACATGATTCTGAACCCCCTGCGTTGAAATTTTTCGTCGGTTATTTAAAAAAAAACAGCTGCTCCATACATTTTGACCGCGTAGGCATTGCACTTTTCTATGAAACAGCAGATTTTTTTTTTAATAACCGACGAAAAATTTCAACGCAGTGGGGCTCAGAATCATGTACTGAATTTATGGTAGCCGGCTTCGCGTCGATGTCCCTGCCACCCTGTATTTAATTTTTAAAGTAATTTTAAGGGTTTTATATGGAAGACTACATATACAATGTCGCCTATGGGCATGTACATACATGCCCATAGGCGACATACCCGCCCGTATTTTTCTAAATATTCATGTTTTACTTTCTAAAATTAACTTTAAAAGGGGGTCTATCTTTAATATTTTTCTTGTTATTCAATTTTTTATTATTTTTTGTAGCGTTTGCCATATCTCCTATGTTATTGGCTCTATTTGGATCCTGTTTATTAAGTCTAAAAGTGAGTTATTTTATCGGATTAACTAATATTTTTTAATAAAATTTGTCGACTATGAAAAAAAACGGAGGTGAAGACATTTAAAAAAAAAAACAGTAATTATTAAAAAAAATACATAAGTGTAAGTCCATAAAATCATAGCGGGACATTGAAAAAAAATTAGATTTTAAGTTTATTTTCCATAATTTGTCATGAATATTCAGAAAAATACATGCCCGTGGGCGACATTGTATATGTCGCAGCCATTTTGTTAAATTACCCAGATATTTGGATGCCTAGGCCATTCATTAAACGCCGGTATCCAATTAAATAGCTGAAGGACAACTAGCCAAGTCATTGAGCGCAACGTTTATCCGGATCGCTGAATGTCGTGTAGTCATTTAGTTACACTGGGTGAAATAGGTAGATCAAAACTATATAAGTACAATATACTATAATAGATACACAGGAAAATGCTGCACGCATGCAGTGGGACAGTAACAAGCTGGAATTATTATTATGAATTAGGTCTTAGTTGCAATCGTTATTCCACGAGAATGTCGCTGTTGAAATTTGCTAAGTGTATACATATTTGTGCTCGTGACTATACTACTCCTAGGACCACTGCCTACAGCCAATTTAACTTGCTAATGTCGGCTTATAAGGGTCAGTGCTTATATTAGGCTAAGTTCATTGACATGCGTTGGCGTTCGTGTATTGATGACGCATACTTATACGAAGTTGCAAACATTTCTGGTAATTTATATACTTAATTAACTCAGGCGTGACTTTGCGGAAACCTATTATAAAATACAATAGACGAAGTATATCTAGTAACCTAATCCGCTTAACTGTTCTCAAAGAGTCATAAAGAACCCTGTAAGAAATCGACACTAGTTTCACCTCTCAACGAGGCATCCTCAGGATGACGATTGACTGTCAAGCTCTGTGTCAAGCGCGTCAGTGCGTTCGGCGCTTGACGTGCGAAGCGGATTAGATTATTAAATATACGTAGTCTAATGTTTTTTTTGTTTTTGTTATTTATATAGTTACAATTTTACTAGGGTACATAAAAACCTCTTCGACTAAGCTAAAACACCACAGGTTTGAGCTCACCAATTCACGCTCTAATTGTGAGTCTCCTATAGCTTCTTTTATTTCCATCAGGGTTAACAAGCGCACCGCGACAAAATTATGTCGTCTCATTATCTCAAGCTGAGACAAGACGACGCGTTTTCGGGCCTGTCCACATCTCCACGTCATGGCGTCGTCAACGTGGAACGGTGCGGTAATGTGGCACGGTACGTTGACGGTACGTTGACGCAGCAACGTTCCACGTCGCCGTAAAATTCTGCTACATTCTTCACTAACCGAGCGCATCGAATCGAGCCACGTCGGCCGACGTGACGCACCGTCCCACGGCGACGTTGCCGTACCGTGCACTAGCACGACGCGGCAACGTAACGTGGCACGTTACCGTACCGTTCCACGTTGACGACGCCGTGACGTGAGGATGTGGACAGGCCCTTCCATGTAGCTAACATCCGAATCGCGATAAAATTTTGTCGTCGCTTTATCTCGCGCCGAGACGAGATATGGCTGGATACCAGTGTCTATGTCTAACATGCACACCCAGCTCGAGAAAATGTCTTTTTACTGCCTATCTCTTGTCTTAATTGAAAAAGTTTTAGTACCGAAATAATTGAGCTACTAGCATTCTATTGGCCAATTAGTGTGATTGGCACTGAGTGAAAATCAAGAAACACTTCCTGCGACAAGTTACTTACGACTCTCTCATAATTTACGAGTTCCTATAAATTCGGAGGTAGTGACGACTGTGCTTGAGTACAGCTGTATAAGTTATTTCGAATTTGGATTCTTGAAATGGTTGCCATTTAAATGTATTTTTTTTTGGGATTGAGAATTTGTATGATTATGATAATTTATATGACTGCAAAATTAGTAAAAATATTATATAAATCGTCAAGTGGGATAAACATACAATTCGATGATAAATTAAATGCTTCATTACATGGTTTGTATTTTATAAGTACAGGGTTAACGATACAATTTATTAAAATGTTATTTTAAAGAAGTTCTAAATTATATAATAAATACTACATAGATTCTCATAATTCTAAAAAAGTTCAACTACATTAATCCTAAATACTTATTTTAACATGTTTCATATCATCCTACATAACTTCCAAAATAATTACAAATCTTAACTTTATAACTACTTCAATCATTGCTACGCACCGGCTACGAAGTTCGTAGCTATCTCGTAGCGCTACGCCGCTACGCCAAGTTGAAGATGCAATTAAAATGAATTTAGCATTAATGTTTTCATTAGTGCCTTCAATTTAAAAACCAGTTTTGCTTTAAGTCAGTTTTAACCAACATTTTACTGAGGTAATTATTTTGATGAAACTAATTTGTTAAAACAGTTTTGAGTTACTATTTTTGTAATTATTTTAAGGGTCTAATATTAGTTTTGCGTTCGCACAATTAAGCTTGCACTAATTACAACCATGAATGTGGGGGATAAAAAATGTTAATTAACAAAGTCTCAATTAATCTCAATGTCAGAATACCTACATCATTAAAAATAGAAAATTGAATATTTAAAAAAAAAAAAACAACTGCTTTAATCCTTATTAATGTTTATTTTTATTAATGTTTATTTCTATTAATGTTTATTTCTACCTTTTCTAAACTAATATAATAAAGAGAAAAGATTATATTTTTTGTATGTTTGTTTGTAAAAAACTTACAAACTACTGAACCGATTTAAAAAAAATTTTCACCAGTAGAATACTATATTATGACTGAGTAACATAGGCTATAATTTATAAACATATCATGTGGGTAAAGCCGCTGGCGAAAGCTAGTTGTTTATAAACGTTGTACAGTTAAAAAAAAAATTATCCTAGGTAATAGATAAAATTCCCATGAAACTATACCATCCTCAAAAAGAAAAACAGAAACTTTTATAACCATATGTTTGCATGATAACTTTTAAATAACTTTCCATAACCTATTTGGACAGTAACACCCACAACACTGGAACGTGTCCACACGTAATTTCAAACCGTGTCAAACATTGTTGGGTATCAATCAATACGTTGATTGGTGTGATTGATAATATGCTACGAGAAAGGTCGCGAGTTCATGTTCTGATTGTGACAAAAATTTATTATTTAATTGTTTTTTAATCTAGTTCAGTTATTTGTTTCAAAACATCGTCAAAATCAAAATTATGGATTTAACCGATCTAAAAAAAACTCAAATGTCTTGTTGTTCTCGATTCGACGAGTATTTTGATAGAAGTATATTAACATTTTACAAAAAAATTGTTTCTTTAAAACACGTGCTAAATCGTTACGTAGTTGTCTAAATGTGATGCCTTCGAGAGAACTCGTTTTAAGCGTTTCTACCAGAGATATGCGTTGCGTTTGATCTCTACCAATCATAAACTTGGTCCCATATTGCACCACATAGTCAATGAATATGATTGGTGGATATTAAACGCATCCATAGCAACGTAGCATAGCACATCTAGTGGTGCCAAGCAGCCTATGAGCCTGCGCACACTGGCGGACGGCAAGGGAGAGCATCGAGGGGGATTCCTCTATCCGCCAGCAAGCTGACAAGCAAAATCCTCTGCGATACCGCTAGCATCCGCCTGCTTACCGCAGCATCCGTATGTCGTGGCATGCGCCGGTATGCTCCAAGGTCAATCACCGAGCATTGAAATATATACCTTATTTTGATTGGATAAATATTAAATGCAATTGATAAGTATACTGCCAGTCTGCTGTCGATTAACGAGAAGCAAGTAGAGCTAGCAACTAAAAACGAGTTGGTGAGCAACGAACATTGAGTGCGCGACGGCGATGAGCAAATACTCACTATACCAGTGAGTAATCGCTTATCGCCGTCGCGTATGTACCAAGCGTGAGTCTCTCAGCGAGTGTTCTGCCCATCAAGCGAGGACGTACAATGAGCTCCATACACGTTCCAATAGCATTGACATTTTCGCCAACAAGCTATCGCAATTTCGCAAACAATTGTTACTGACCCAAAGTGGCCACAGTTAATATTCATATCTATATCTCTATTAATAATATTATTACCAACTTATTTAATATTTGTCATTGACTGTGTTTTCTTTAGAGCAACAAAATAGATTGTTATTATTTATTTTTTCTTTCTTTTAAATTTTTTTTTTAATGTAGTTTTGTGTTTCTTTTTTTTTTAGCGTATATGTACTCTATG
This sequence comes from Agrochola macilenta, assembly GCA_916701695.1. Lineage (NCBI taxonomy): Eukaryota > Metazoa > Arthropoda > Insecta > Lepidoptera > Noctuidae > Agrochola > Agrochola macilenta. The sequence goes on from OU753562.1 coordinate 18,478,763, forward strand.
TAATATTATAAAACTTGAAATATGTAAGTGCTGTGCACACCTGTAAGTGACAAGTTCACTCTAGATTTTAAGTATAAATGTTACAGTACCCCAAAAAATGTATTAGTAAATAAGTCGTTGGAGTGCCATAATTAAATAAATAAATCAAGCGAGTGCTACTGAGCAAAGTTTTCTCTTTGATAGCTCTTGTCACTGCAAAAAACGAGTACTCACCGGCGCTGTGAACAGTCACAGATCAATTAATATGTTTGTATCTAAAATACAATAGACGAAGTATATTTAGTATAGGTTACTAAATATACTTCGTCTATTGTATTTTATAATGGATTTCAGCAAAGTCACGCCTGAGTCAATTAATTATGTTTGTATCTCTTTTACTTATACGGGACCTACAATATTTTGTACGTTTCTTGAACGAGAAAATTGTTGATAAGTATTATAGTCGCTTCCTTATCGGCGGCAGGAGAGGTGCAAGCGATAAGCTCTTCCGTAGGTTACAATAAATTTGTTAAATGTTTTCCTACATACACGGTGCTGCAATTGCATTTTTTCCCAGAAATTCCTCAAAATATCAAGATACCATGTGCTATTTCCTCTTTTTTCCGTCTCCTACCCAAATAAAAATAAAATACAAAGCCAGATATTTTTATATACCACTCGCATTATGACCTATAATCATTTTTATCATCGAGCACTAAAAGTTAAAATGCTCACATTTCCGACCTCAAAATATTATTATATATCCGGTTACTACATGCCTCGCTGAATTTTATTGACATCATCAAACACTTTTATATTTTTTATGACATTGACTTATCTACTGTACAGACATGTTTTTTATCAGCTACTCACTCAGGAAAACATGTATTAACAATAACTGTACAGTTTTTATTTTCAAAGAGCTTCAGCTTTCTTGTTTTAACACTAACATGATTTAAAAGAGTATCTTGGAGTTTTTCTCCCGTTCTGCTCCATAGAAACCTACGCTGTGGAACCAATTATCTGACTAACCGACTTCTTCAAAATTCAAAAGGGCCTGTAAAACGATGTAATTTAATAAATGCCTTGAGTGCCCATATAGGATTATATTGATACTTTTTTTTTTGTTTTTTGAGTATGGGAAATCATCAAATGACTTCTCCCGCTCTGGGCGGGCGTGTCAGACTTTTACTGACTAAAACCCACCCGTGTTCCTTCCGTTGCCTGTGTGCCGGGGCCGTGATATCCCTTTCGGACAAACTCGCAAACCTGGCAGCATTGGCCCTTATGGACCCCGTCAGTTGGTGCTGACGTCTCTTTGCGGCGCGCGTGGAATACAACTACTTAATTAAAATCAAATACTTATTGATACTTCTTGGGGCGATTGCGGAACAAATATTTTTTTACAAGATACACTGTCGCACTCTAATTTTTAAGTAATTTAGTAATCGGTTCTACCAAAAGTAATAGAAAGATTCAAGATAGATTCAACAGCTTCTTTATTTTGAATTCTGACTGTTTATAAAGATTCAATGAAATAATTAATCTATTCCAAAGTACAATTTCGATTCAAATCAGGAATCTAGTTGAATAACAAACGTTTTTAAAACAAAATATACTCAGAATGAACATGGCGCATGAGTGGCTGCTTCTAAACGATCAAGACGATTGCGTGCGAATACCAACTTTGTTTTGATTTATTGTGATTATAATCGAAGGCAAGAAGGTCGTAGTACTTTAATGGTGTTTTCAAACAACGTTTATGGTGTTAAAGTGACCCACGCGACGGTAGAAAGTCGGGAAGTTGCTTTTGATCGAATTATTGCTGTGGTTATGGCCGTTAGAGATATATATTAATACTTATTAACTTAAAAGTAAAGTCCGGACCCGACGTGTGATTGATTTTATACAGGGTTCGTAACAAGTCAATCGTCATCCTGAGGATGACTCGTTGAGAGGTGAAAAACGAGTCAATTTCTTACAGGGTTTAAGACTCTTTAAGAACAGTTAAGCGGATTAGGTTACTAAATATACGTCGTCTATTGTATTTTATAATGGATTTCCGCAAAATCATGCCTGAGTTAATTAACTAAGTTAAATGTGTCTTATTTATTAGCAAATGCTTCGTCTAAGCACACATTTTGGTAATATTTCAATATTTTATACTTGGTCAGTAGTTCAAACTTAGATGCTCTGCCGCTACATCCGTCACGTCATTAAATTAAGCAATATACCAGCGTCTTTGTACTAAAATTCAAGTAACCTGAACCTCGTTCCTTGACAAAGCAAGCCACAACTACAATACTGAGTATTTTGTTTCAGACGACTATGAAGTTACATCAACCAGTTAGTGCAGACCTTGCAAAGTTTCAGTAACTTATACATTTAAGTTACGATTTGAGAAGAAGCAGGGGTCTTTGTCACTGGTCTCCAAAGTTTGGAGGGGCGCCAACTGCATCAGAATTCAAGCTACTGTGGCGTCCTTCTATTAAATAATTTCCTTATAATTCCGAGAAAAACTTTTAGTATAAGTGATCACAAATCATGGTGATATTAAATTTAGGGTACCGTAATTGTAAAACAGTTGCCAAGAGGCGAGTAACGTGGCAGTGGTTTTATTTTTAGGATTGAAAGTTTTTTTTTAAATTCCACAACTCATTTATATATACAAACACTTTCGTAGTTTCAATTTTCAATCGCGATATTTTTAATACCCATTTAGTAAGGTTTTTAGTAATAAGGTGTCGTCATTGTGGCTTTGAATCTAAACGTGTCTAACGACGTTGTTGGAAATAATACAAATGTAGAAATAAGTACTTAAGTAATTGTATTTTTATGTATTTTTCACACCGAATGATGTCACCTAGGTGTGTCGCTGTAGACACGGAGTGCCCTGACGCACGCATACTCGTAACTTTTAGTTTAAACATCGTAAATCGTAGCAAATATTGATCACCATGAACTAGGTCAATTTCTCTTGAATGGGAGAACATAGACATAGGAAAATGGCATAGGTATTTTTTTCTATTAAGCTCATCTGTTTTTGGATAAAAATCGTGCCTACGAGTATTCCTGAATTATTATGAAAATTTTAATAACTCTATTCATTTTTATTGCAAATAGTTCACTTGTTTGACCTCCATTTTAATTAAAGAAAATTTCTACCAAACAGTGTATTCACAGATGGTTTTTAATCAAACTCTCAACAACATAACTCTTCAACATAAGTCTTTCAAACAATAAATGTCGACGCCCTCAAAACACAAAACACTGGAAAAGAACGTCTATCTCACAAAAACTCCTGTAAAAATATTTCATATGGTAATTTTACGGGGAAACTATAACACATGTGGTGCCAAAGGTCGAATATTGTGTGCACTGGGAACACATTGGGAACCCTTGGCACAGGGACAACGCACATACGACGGATTTTTTGTAGACACATTGTTTTCGTAGTTGAGGTCATGTTGTTTATGTAGTATGGAGGTCTAGATTGCTATCTTTAGGTAGAAATTAGACAGTAGCGATCGCCGTGGGGTACCTAATATACTATTTTTTTACCCCCGACGCAAAAAGAGGGGTGTTATAAGTTTAACCACTATGTGGGTGTGTCTGTCTGTGGCACCGTAGCTCTGAAACGGGTGAACCGATTAGAATGCGGTTTTTTTATTTGAAAGCAGGTTTTTTAGCGATGGTTCTTAGATATGTTTTATCGAAATCGGTTCAGCCATTAGAAGATTATCAGCTCTTTTCTAGTTGATGAATGGACGTGAGCGTCTTCCACAGGTCTGATCGATTTTAAATTTGGTATTCTATTACTTCAATGATATTAGAAGAACATAGTAACCTTGAACTGATGCTGCAGCATCACCTGGAATTTGCAGGATACCCAACTCCCTTACCAATTTACAGCACAGGTATCGTGTTTGGGTTCATTGGAATGGTCTCAATGAATAGGTTATAGATAGATGATGAACAGAGTCTGGTGATAGTAAAGGAAAGGGAAATGAGGAAATGTTTGTGTCGGAGGTTTTTTAAATTTTAATATAATTTCACTTGTACTGGAGATAGTATAGTGAAGTGACGAAGCACAAGAAGTATGTAAGGATCGTAGGAGGTGGCGTACTGTAGTGTCTGCCTACCCCCATGGGAAGAACGCGTGAGTTTATATATGTACGAGTATGTGTATGTATCTAATCTGCGTTCGCAATTCATTTGCCAAACATGTAAACAAACACGAGTTTTAGGAAAAACAACTGTAATGCATAGGCATTACAGTTGCTTTTCCTATGAAAAAAATATGAAGATATAGCGCTAACTGCACCTTATGACTACACATATTCATATTTTTTATGACTTTTTCAATAGTACTAGTCGGTCTAAAATCAACTTTATTTACACGAGTATAAAGTTGATGTTTGACTTAGTGGAAAACTCGTGTTTGTTTACATGTTTGGCAAATAACTTGCGAACGCAGAATATGTTAGTAACTTTTATATTTTGTGTTTCTGACGTGTTTTTCAATAAGATAATACACATTTGATAAGAAAATTATTCCCAATCTGAAAGAGTTTATTTACTTAAAAATCTGCTACATAACATAAATGCAGTGAAAAACAAACCTATCGGAAAACCGACCTAAGCTACTGACATAAATGGAGGTATTCCACTAAGAGCACTGATTTCAACAGCACTTGTCCGAACAGCATCTGAGCACTCCCACTAACCGCACTGAAACAAAATTTTCATAAGTGCGGTTCACTGAATCAATCTGCCTAGCCTTTTCCCAACTATGTTGGGGTCGGCTTCCAGTCTAACCGGATGCAGCTGAATACCAGTATTTTACATGAAGCGACTGCCTATCTGACCTCCACAACCCAGTAACTGGATAATACGATACCCCATGGTAAGACTGGGGTCAGACTTTCGGGCTTCTGACGACTCGTAACGACTGTCAAAGATCCACGAATGACAGCCGGGACCAACGGCTTAACGTGCTTTCCGAGGCACGGAGGATTCTCGGTATGTAAAGATGGTCACCCATCCACTGACCAACCCCGGCAAGCGTAGCTTAACCTGATGGATCGACCAGTGCGGCTGTTATTACTTAGCCACGAGCTCCTCCTCATTTTCATAATTGCGGTTCACTGAATATAATAATAATATTGATAATATTATTTTCAGTCCCCGAACGGTACCTACTATTCTAAATTATAATATTATCGCCTCAAACATTCGTTTTCTGACCTTTTAAACAAAACAATTACCGTCTCATAATATTGCAGTATTCGGTGAAAAAGTAGGCGTTGATTCAACATATTTTATTACACTCGCGTGTATGATCACAATTAAAAACTATTTCGTATTGGCGCGTACTAACTCGAACCTTACCATATCAGACCAAACCATCAGGTCCAACTAGGTCATCGGAATTTTTAATTGTTTCAAAAAATAATTAATTATTTTATTTTTTCGTGTTTTATTTCAATGCGTGATTTTGTTGGTTTTTGCTTCACACGCGAATAAGTTGTTACGAATTTTTTATTAGCGCCATTGGTAAATAAGTTGGTATTTAGTATTTCTGAGAAATGTTAATTTTTATGTTTCGATTTCTAAGGGCGTCAGCATGCGATTTTAAACGCTCGGCAATTAATTATTTTGATTTTAATCGTTATGATTAGTGATTAGAGGCTATTAAGTATGGAGTGTTAGTATTTCAACTTCAAAAATAGGTTGAAAGTAGTTCATTGAAATTTAATAGAGTTGATTCAGAAATTTATGCTATTAGGTTTCTTATAAGTTCTTAATAATTTTAATAAACCATGATTAAGTTTATTTTCTTTAAGATGTCAACATGGCCTGTTTCCACAAGACGCAGAAATAAACACGCAAAAGATAACAAAACAACATCTACTCGACCTCGTGAAAACCGATAACATTTAATATTTTTTAACAAATCGTTTTCCCAATAGGGTACCAATCGGCAGGATATCGGCCAAATCTCTCGAATCGGAGGTAATAACAAAACTTCGATAGCGACTTGGGCGGCGGTGGGAATGAAAAATAGCGGTGACGTCAGATACGGCCATGTTGGCTCCAAACCGCGCCCCCTACCGCTCCCGAAACTGTAGATTTATGAAAAATACGTTAAAAGGAAAAGAAATTTCAGGAGCGCGAAAAACAATTGATGGCGGTTAAGGCTTTGAACGTGAAAACTTTACCGTACGTTTTTTAACTTAATCGTACCGTTACTTTGGTTGTACAATTTTTTTTATTACTAAGGTGTGCCCCTGGCTGTGCTCTTGTGATGTAAAACCTAGCTATAAAGCCTCAAAGGATACAAATATATATCCTATTAAACGCTCCAGCAAACGCCTCAGGCATTAAGTCCGCCTTTGTACGGTATTTTTTTTACTAGTACATATTGTTTTAATACGACATGACGATATGGTTGGCGCAGTGGCTGCGCGGGTTCGATCCCCGCACGGAACAAATATTTGTATGATCTGCAAGTAGTTGTTTCGGGTCTGGGTGTTAGTGTATGTGAGTTTCTATGTGTGTAAACGCACCCACGATACAAGAAGAAATACTTAGTGTGGGGCAAAGTTTAAAAAAAAAAAAAAAAAAAAAAAAACGAGCAATATAGGTATGTATATACATATTTGTAATCACGTTCTCGAAAATGGCTCTAACGATTTCGGTGAAAGTTGCAATATCGGGATTTACGGATTTTTTTTTAAATCTATCTAGCTAGGTCTCATATCTCGGAAAATTCGTTTTCTCCGTATTTTCACACCCGAGCAGAGGTCGGTCAAAGTTGATTAATGTGTAGAAGTTACGCCGTGGTTTGCCACAGCATAACTTTACTGAATAGATCTGAATAGTTATGAACTACCGGCACCCTGTGTCAATTCCGCTAGGAATTTGGCACTGTTCGTGATCAAAGCACGGCTGGAATTCCTGCTAGTGTTCATGACCATTGTATCGGTAGTGTGGGTAGTCGATAGATATATTGACGCTTTCTCTCAATGGGCGCGGAATTTTAGGCAGCCTCGCACACACACACACGCACGTACACCGTGTCTGGACACTATGCCTACTTACCCAGTTGAAGTGGATTGTTTCTTATTCATGGTATTATATCACTGTTTATTCTCCTATTGACTGCCTTATTTGTCTTCTGGTCGCAAGCGCTACTGATAAGCATGAGGTTCTGGGTTCGATTCCCAGGTCGGGCAAAGTGTTATTGGGTTTTTCCATCTGGAATTTCTCAGTAGCAGTCCGGTGTCTGAATTTGTGCCCAGAAACAGGCTCGCCCCCGAGGAGCACGTGGCTAAGTAATAACTGCTGCACGGGTCGATCCGTCAGGTTAAGCTATGCTTGCCGGGGTTAGTCAGTGGATGGGTGACCATCTTTAAATACCGAGATTCCTCCGTGCCTCGGAAAACACGTTAAACTGTTGGACCCGGCTGTCATTCGTTGATCTTTGAGAGTCGTTACGGGTCGTCAGAAGCCGGAAAGTCTAACAACCAGTCTTACCAAGGGGTATCGTATTACCCAGTTACTGGGTTGTGGAGGTCAGATAGGCAGTTGCTCCATGTAAAATACTAGTATTCAGCTGAATCCGGTTAGACTGGAAGCCGACCCTAAGAAAGTTGGGAAAAGGCTAGGCAGATTGAACAGGCTCGCCCCCCAGTACACGGGACTTAAACATAACTGGCGAACTATGGGTGTGCTAAAAGGTATACCTCTGCCCAACCCTGCGATGAATACAGGGGTGGTGCTATATCATGTATTCTCCGAATATGGACCCTCAATTCAGCAATTACTGAACTGACAGCCAATAACGTTCTTCCCTACCCGGGAACCCGAAACCACACGAACAGGAGTCATTCCTGCGACTGCAAATTGCAGTTAACGAATTAAATCTGTGAATAAACATCTATGCCTCACTACTCTATTACCTTCATTTCCTAACAATTCAGTTCCTCTCAACTGTCTGTCCCAGTTGCTAATCAGAATAGTGACTAACACGCACTGTTTATCACAGAAACCGCTACTGATTGCTATGTCTGTCTCTGTCATTCATTAGTGTTTGCTGTTTGTTTCTTGTCTCTGTCTATTATGGGTCAATTTTGATAAGTAGGATAGTGAACTTTTGTCACGGCATGAAGAGAGGTTTGTGCTTTGGCTCTTAGTGAAAACTAGTGATGGCCCAGTTGTCGAAATTCGACCATAAATTTTAAATTGTATAGTACATACTAATTCCATGCTGCCATGATAGTACATACTAATTCCATGTTGCCATTTCATTATTCTAAGATACCCATCTTGTGTCAAACACATGGTAGTGTGTGTAATGTTTTGTTTTATTAATTTAATTTATTTCTAATGCATATTAAATAAAAATAATAGCTTTCTGCACTCTTTCTCTATAAAAACTGTGCCAAATTTCATCCACCTCCGTCCGCGTAATTTTCGTAAAAAGGGGTACAAAGTTTTTGCTTCACATTTTTATATATATTAATAATCTAATTTAAATCACTTGTTTACGAGTGGGGCCGAGTGAGTCCGAGTGATGTTCTCGAACCCTATATACTAAACATTATCATCTTCATCAGTCTATCCTAATGACTGACAATATATTTATTGTTGGCAAAGCATGTTTTTTTATACACATAGAGATGACTAATAGTACATTACTGTCGTAGCCTGCAACAAGGGCATTGATGGACGATCGTGTGTCCATCAATGTGTAATTCCAGCCAAGGCTTGGATAATACTTTTCTCAAATAATGCGCGGAAATTCAAAATAAATAAATAAATAATAAATTCCAGAATCAAAACAACAATGATAATTTTTCACGCGTCAATATGTTCATTTGTTTTTTCTTTATTTTAAACTAGATCGATTTTGTTAGCACTATTTGCTAACCAAATCGAAATATAAACATAATCTTTGGTAAGTCACCTTTTTGGTTGCCATGTTATGTGTTGAAGTAAAAAGTTCGTTTCATTTTTAAATAACACGACAGATAATATATGCGTTTTCATAGTCATTTATTTAGCCGCTAAACACGACAGATATGAATTTGCTTACAAACATTGCCGGCCGGGCCCCGCACGTGTTCGACCAGTACAGCGTTTTCTAAATAATGCTAGAATTTCCAAGCATGTTTGAGAAAAAGAGTTAAGTCATCATCTCAGTAGTCACCTTTTCTATCCATACCATCGATTTTCACACGATCGATCCATCGTTTTTTTGGTCTTAAAGCCATCCACATTCATACTCATACCTACTATCAACATTATGTGTGGCTAATATTTTCATTTTATTTTGGCGTCGTTCAATGCAAATAAGGCTTTCACGTAAGAAAAATAAGATTCCTTTTATGACGCGCCCGTGTAAGGAAAAGATGTCCTAATATTTGCCAGGGATCAAGGTTGTCCAAGATAATATCGCGGTATTACTTTCGGACTTTACTTTTGGGCTCGGAGCAAACTTAAAGCCACCTGATTCGATCGTTCAAGGTTAAACAACACTTACAGAGGTCGGTCCGTGGATGGGTGACCATTAATTTCATACCAAGACCCCTCTGTGCTTCGGAAAGCCGTTGGTCTCGACTATCTTTCGCAGATCTTTGGCAGTCGTTACTGGTACTCAGAAGCCCGAAAGTCTGACATTCAGTCTCACCAAGGGGTGTCGTGTTACCCAGTAACTGGGTTGTAGAGTTCAGATAGGCCGTCGTTCCATGTAAAATACTGGTATTCAGCTGCATCTGACGAGACTGGAAGCCGACCTCTACATAGAAAAACGTTAAGTAGATGACGACTTCCGTACTTTTCAGATCGATGATGGCAATAATAGCCATAAGCAAGGCTCAAATAACAATATTTTATTGATAACAATATTTTAAAACCAAAGCTCAAATAACAATATTTTATTAATAACAACAAACAATTAGCCTTTTGTGCAGTGCGCCAAACTGTTATTACAATTACCTTCTAAATAAGTATTGTTTTAAAAGTTATTTTGTTAGGACAAGGAACTTGGGTTTTAGTATGTAAGTAGGTTATTCTTCAAGAAGTGAAGGATTTACGGTTAATTGACTTTGTATTTAAACTTAACTGAAACACGTAAGCGTTAATTCTAAACGTGCTTTGTAGTTTCTGGTAACCTTTAAAAAGTACGTAAATGTTACATTTTATATTCGCTTTCATAGGAAGGATGCTGCGTCACAGATGGCTGATTTTATTTTGTAACTTGTTTCTACACAAAATAATGTATTACCTACACCTCTGAAATACCACAAAACAATGATTAAATTAAGTTGTTTTTAGGGTTCCGTACCTCAAAAGGAAAAAACGGAACCCTTAAAGGATCACTTCGTTGTCCGTCCGTCAGTCTGTCAAGACCCATTTTCTCAGGAGAGCGTAGAGGTATCAAGTTGAAATTAATATCAAACACGTAGATCTATGTTACCTTGAAGCTCTTAAAAAAATCAAGTTTCTAAGTCAACGTAATAAAAAAATACGGCCATTTATAAGACATATTTTGTTACTCGTAAATAAATGAAAACCTACAGGGTATTTCCCGTTGACCTAGAATCATGAAATTTCTTAAGAAGAGAGGTCTCACAGCACAAGTAAAAGAAAGAAATCCGAAAATTGATAATTTGTAGTTTTAACGCATAAATCAATATTCTTTTGCGATTATAAACTTACATTTGCAGTTGGAGAATTGACCGTGACGTTTATCGTTGTATTGGACAACATGTTTCTCAACTACTAAGTTAAGTTTGCTCCTGGGATAAATTCATACCAACTACGGAACCCTTCATTGTGCGTGGTCCGAGACGCCCTTGGCCGTTTTTTTTTAGTAAAATACATACACGATTACGTCTTGACGTATCCACAACTAAATATACTGGTATACTTAATTTGAAATGCATAGGTACCCCATAAACATCTTCTTCACTAAACTGCTGTAATGAAGCGGTTACATACAAAATTCTCGTTCTACATTTACTCGTAGTATACCTAAATGTTTCAAAACATGTCCCTTGACGTGCATTTCCTGAAAAACTTACACTGAAATACGTATTTCAGACTTGTGTAATGGCGGTTAAATAACTTTTCAGTGCCACGCGAAAAAGGTCCACAAGTTTAAAGAGGGAAGACTTAAAACCGTGTAGTTAACAAAAGTAACTTGAATAAGTTTTTCTCGCAGAGTAATCTTTTGGGAATCTGCGAACGTTGGGTATGTGAAATTAAGGATTAGTTTGCAGTTATAGAGGGTGATTTATTTAGAAGTCAGGAAGTATCCAACGTATCCGATTACCTAGCGGGGTTTTTAAAGAACCTATAAGGATTATATGAGCACAACAAAGTCATATTAAAAGACACATGGATACTGGAAACACTAACGCCAGCAGTATACCTCCGCCGCGAAACCGTAGCAGCGAAACCGCTGTAGTTCAATTCAACTGGCTCGCGGCATGTTCATCTACTCGAGTTGCGCTACTCGAATTTCGCGTACCGGAACGTTTTGTAAGGCTAACTACAACACACGTACACACTATAACTATTAATAATTATGTAACTCTCTGCTATTCTTATTTTTCTGAGTACTTCATTATTGGCTTATATTTTACTTATACTTTTACAGTCAGCTGTGAATCTACCATAAAATAAATAAATACATTTCTCACTCATTTTCTGTCTATATTGGTTGTCTAACTAAAGAAATTAAGATTTAATTTATTTTGCTATAACTTACTAACTATTTACATTAGGTACCAAATACAATAACTAACTACACAAATAGATACAAAAAACAAAAGGACACTTAGGCGTCGAAGTATTCGTCCGCATCGCTGTCATCCGAAAACGTGCCCAGAAGACTGGCAGCATTGCCACGTTGTATGGCAATGCTAATTCTTCGGCCAAAGAACGAGCCAGCCCTCTGCTCGCGTGAAGTGTCGACCAGATAAAGACAGGTACCATTCTGTATCGATCTAGGTTGTAAGAAAATAATTAAAAGTTTGTATATAATAATGAACTCTAATTGACTGTTAAGCTGTGTCAGGTAGATTTTATTACGGTTTGACATACTCAGTCTACAATGTTCCTACTGCTGGCAGACAGGCGTCCTCTCGAGAAGGAGTGGGCCATAATACGTCACGCGGGCCCAGTGCGGGCTCGTAGATATCACCAGTGGTCTCGAACCTACCGATTTTTCGGTATTTCTACCGATATGGGCTCTGTCCTACCGAAATACCGAATTGCAACGATTTTTCCCCGATTTCAGAGAATACATGTAATAATCCCGATTTTTCTACCGATTTTACACTTCTACGTTGGCAATCCTTTTCATTTATGTTTTACGTTACGGACAGCCTATTGAGGGATTCCTCAATAGAAAGTAACTACCTAGTTAGTTCCATATTTTTTGAGGAATACCCTTGAGTCCTCTGAAATCTTATGAATCTTATGAAAACAAAACAGCGAAATAGGCTGTCTACTGAGTCAATCACTGTTCTATTACATGCAAAACGACTCTTTAATGACGCTAATTGTTATGACTTGGAAATTAATTCAAAGATGACCGTGGCTATGGCCAAAGAGTAGAGTATGATCCTAAAGATCGAAAAAAATCATTATATTTAAGTGTGTTTGGTTTGATGTAAATTAGACTCTTAATTTATTTTTTGATAAATAAACGAATTTGATTGAACATTGTATTTTTTTTTGTCATATACCGATTTTGGGTACTAATGTACCGAATTTTGTGGGCAGCTCTACCGATTTCGCACTCTGACATTCGAGCCCACTGGATATCACATTGTCTTCGAATTGTTGGTTCTAGGACATGCCTGTTCCCTCACGATGTTTCCCTTCACAGTTTTGAAAGCATTGCAGTGGATATCAAATAAGTTACACTAATTAAAGTGCCAGCTTGGGTCGTAGTTTCGTCGTACCTACTACCTACAACTCGTAAGTCACGGTCGTTACCACTGGGCCATCACGGCTCTCAACTTACTGTTTTGCTTAATGTTTATCAAAACTAATTAATAATAAAGAGAGTTTGAATGTAAAGGGTAATCTTCGAAACTGTTGATCCGGTTCAGAAAATCTTTCACTAATGGGAAGCTATACAGTATTGCCGAGTGACATCCTAATACTAACTAATATTATAAATGCAAAAGTGAGTTTTTTTTGTTTGTTACGCTTTCACGCTAAAACGGCTGAAGGGATTTGGATGAAATTTGGTACATGGGTAGATCAAGACCTGGGTTGGGCCATAAGATATTTTGAATCCCGTTTTTTTACGGCATCGAGACTTATGCGGGTGAAAACGTGGAGCGCAGGTAGTAAGATATATTATTTATGTTTAGACAGGGCAACTATTTATGTTAAGACAGGGCAGACTAGGGCAGAAGCTAGTATTCGATAAAACTAACAAAAAGTGTTTCCTGGTTTTACTACAGAACCCAGAAAATTAAATAGCCTTATAGCCTCTTTGAGGTCATTTGAATCTTCCTCTGAGTCTCAGCTCTCTGGGTTATTGTCCCATTTGGACTAAATCCAAATAGGATACATTCAGATCGTTAACTTAGAACATATTTCTTGCTACAAATGAGACAAAACATTACGGTTTTACGCTAATCACCACACAATAGGATGGAAATAGTTTTATGGATTTCTAGGCTACACTTAAATAAATGCGTTGTTGGATTTTCAATGCTGGGATCTGCGCCGAATGTGGAAAATCCAACAGCTTTTATTTAAGATTTCATCTATATGTCGACTATTATTAGTGAAAACAGGCATAGTGATTAGTAGTACCTAACTAATAAGGGGAATTGTCTTGGCATAACCGAAGTACGAGGGGATCCTCGGGAGGTTCTGCGAAGTTGAGTTGCGTTTATCGCGTATGCCCGTGAGATACATCGAAGGAAGGGCAGTGCATAAGTGCAGAGAGCAAAAACATAATTCTTGGCTTTCTTAAGAATCCCTCATTAGTCGTTACGAATAGTCAAACCTTCCCTGAAAATGCCACTGATGCCGCAATTGGCGTGGCTACCTACTGGTCTCAACTCATTTAAGACAAGTACTATCGTCACGAAAAGAAGAAAAAGCTTCCCGAAATTTGATGAGTTCAGAATTTTCTTTTAACTGGTTGTATGACGCGATATGTTGAGGATACAACTAAATAACACTCTTTTGTGAAGACTATAGGTAGTTACTCAGCAGTGGACAAGTCCATTATAATACAGTCTTGTAAATTCCACTTTAATTTGCCTACGTCTCCAATATTCACCAAAACAACATAAAAATACGTCCACTACGGTATAAAAAATATAAATCAGAAGGTTCATTTCGAAACAACGTTCAGAAATTGATTATTGGCATAACAAATAATTAGTTACTAAGTTGTAGTATATTATTTAGTGTTAACTACCTAGTAGTCTTTTGTTCAGCTCATGGGTACTTGTGAGACGTAATTCTAGTATTTTAAGCACTCAACTTGTGAAAAGTGTACATATATAAGTGAATATACATTATTATTATCATTTTTCAGAACGTTCGCGTTCTCATCCAAGTCATTCCTAAAGGCAGTGCCGGCGGCACGGACCGCCGGGTTTTGTCGAGCGGCACTCCTTTGTTTGGCGGCTCCGTGCACCGACAGAGGGCGCTTTGCGGTTTTCCGAACAGAAAGTGACTTAAGCAATGCGACCGATCGCGTATTCTCACGATGATCGCTTTTACATAGCACGCGGCCTGATAGTCGCTGAAATGAGATTGAGAATAGATTTTGAACGTTTTTGATACTACGGGAATAGACCTTGGGATTTGCATGGGATTCAATGTGTTTAGTAGGGGTGTGTGTGTTACCACCTTGAACTATTCTTATATGGTTCTAACCGATACGAGAGAATAAAAAGAAGGCACGTACAGTACGACACAACTTAGATGTAGCATCGGCAAAACTCGTAAAACCGATCACCATCCGAACTGAGTGCGTCTTCAAAATCACCAATCTTTATTACTGCTTTAGGTGAAAATGATCTTCACGAAAACGCAAAACTTGTAAAGTCATATAACCAAATACATTCGTAAAATTGAAATGAATGAATGAAATTTTTCAAATTTATGCTACATCTAAGTTGAGTCGTACTGTACTTAAATGTTACTAACGACAATGAACGCTGCCAATTTACGGTTAAACTTCTGTTTTGATTTTTATTTGTGTCGGTATTTTGTAAGCCGTTTTCATTAAAGTGTCGCCTCCAATTCTGTCCACGTCGCGTCCCGCTGACGGCCCCCGCTGATGGGCCCCCGATGACGGGCCCCTGCCATCATTTTTTACTTAACCAAGATTAAGGCAACCTTTTGACCCCATTTTAGAGAAAAGACTTGCGTCATTGTTTTGTTTTAATCAAATTCTAATTGGATTCTGTTGGTGCTATTTCTAATTGAAATACAACGTCTTTTAAGGTTCCGTAGTCAACAAGTAACCCTTATAGTTTCGCCATGACCGTCTGTCCGCGGCTTAGCTCAGAGACTGTTAGTACTAGAAAGCCGTAATTTGGCATGGATATAATATATATTAATCACGCCGACAAAGTAGTTAAATAAAATCATGAAAAATATTATTTTGTTTAGGGTACCTCGCCTCCCTTACACGTAAAGTGGGGATGTTTTTTTTTTCTCGTCTAACTCATGGTGTGGTGTGTCTATGGGGAGGTTGTTCAAGAATATTGTGAGTTTGTGAAAACTATATTTGGATCCGTCTGCGAAATATTAAGCTTTAAAGTCAAGTGTGGTCCCCCCCCTGTCAGCTAAATGGTTGGTTCTGGTATGTGAAAAATCCACAGCAGTAGTATATAATGAAATTAAAAGGAAAATTATCACCGCTAAGTAGGTTTTACAAGTTAACAAGTAATAATCGACCAGCTTACATTTGCAGTTGCTAAAACATTTCGCATTTAAGCATTCTCCCATACATTCCGTATGGGAGAAAATGTTTTTCAACTACAATGTTAAATTTATGCTTGCGATAAATTCATCCCAACTATGAAACCCTTCAAAGTGCATAGTCCGACACGCACTTGGCCGGTTCTTTTAATGAAGTTTCGGGTTATGGCTGAAGATATTACATGTACGTAGGAATCACGATAACAATAAAAATATACATTCCACAATTTCGGTTCAACCTACAATTACAATATTTACTTTCCTTCAATAAAAAAAAACTGTGGTTCTTATTTACATAGCATTATGAATAAATCCTATACCGTTTTAGCGAAAAGATTTCTTATTTTATATATAACTTTACCTTGTAGTCAAAAAAACTAAAGTTACCTTCACAGTATCTATAAAATAAATTGGGTGTGTGCTTATGACCACACAATAGAAGTGAAAACTTACGACTGGAACCTTGTATAGGAGATTCACCGACACCGACCGACTGAAACCGAGTATACCCGATTCAGCGTCACCAACCCGAGCGCTGTGTGCCTGAAGAGGCTTTCACTTAAAAAAAATACAAAGAAGAAAGATTACCCCCCTAATCTCCCATCCACAACACATCCCTTAAAATATACAGTGACAATACATCGCAAAGAACAGATACCGTCTAGAACCATTACTTACCCGACAACACCGATTTAAAAAGCATTCAACTAATCGCTGGGACATAAATTCGCTTCACATCCCCCTACGGAGGGGTATAAATCGAAAAACGGGGGAGGACAGATTTTTTTTTGTGTCACTTGTGTTTTTCTCTTGGGATATCTCAACAGTTTTAATGGATGATTTTTTAGGTCACGTGTTTTGAATTATGTGCTTAATGGGATTTTTTCCCATACACACACGCACACAGACATACATAAATTTTACCAATGCCTTCCGCGTCATTATTAATAAATCTGGTAGTACACACGAGTTAAGAGGGTTTATCATAAAAGTTGGCACTACTGTCAAATATTTACCTGTTTTGATTCTTAGAGCAATATTACTGAATATAAATAAGAAATGTGGCTGATTTTAGGTGTAAAAAACGCATTTGGAAAGTTTCTTATCTAAAACTAAACATTCGGTGTTACGATATTAATTATTGCATTTCATAATCAATATTCTAGTTCACAAGTTAGCCAAATGTTTTATTTCCACACTGTAATATTGCCAAATTAATCAAAACAGTGAAATATTTAACAACTATCTGCGACGTTGCCCACCTTCAGAATAAACGCTCTTAAGCGCAGGCCACACTGGGAACGAAGTTAAGTTCGTTTAGTTTCGCTGATGTAGCTACCGCGTGTTTGCATACTCGTACTTCGGTTCACACTGCGAACTATGAACTGAAGTATGAAAACGCAAGAACTACATACATGGGCGAAGCTAAACGAATTTAGCTACGTTATCAGTGTGACGTGAGCTTAAGGCGACGATAACCGACTTTTAATGATTTTATACTGAAGATCACGTCTAAACGAGTAGTGTTAGTGATTTGGAAAAAAAATATGTTAAATTAGAGCATTTTCTCAATAACTTAATATATGAATATTTTAGATTATGTTTATATGTTCACATAGTGAAATTAATTTGTAAAATTATGTTTAACGCGGATAAAAAACTGAGAATCACGCAAAATCTATCAAGCTTATTTTTCTGAAAACACCATTAATTATAAGATAAATTTAATTACTGATCTTTTAGTATACGTGTGTTATTAAAATACTAATAAATTAATAATGCGTCTAATTTGGGACAGCGCTCCCTGATGGGCGAGTCCTATTACTGACTAGAAGTACGACGCGATATGCTTAAGAGTCTATAATACCACAAATCGCTTAGCATTATCCTCCATTTTATCGAATATACGGCAGCATTAATTTAAATGATGAATAATTATTACTATGTTAAAGTTGAGGATAAACGCTAAGTACTATGTTTTGCGAAAACACGCGTCCATTAAATTTTCTCGACAGAAAAAAATCAAAGTTACCTCCAAACCAAACAAGTACCGCTAGTATTAAAAAAATACTTCAAATTAGATCATGAAACTTTGCATAAAAACTGAACTAAATATAAAACAGATAATATATTTTTTATATTTTAATAATTACCATTATTTTCACCGTAAAAAGAAATTACCTAAACTATTAGCGTCTTGAAACCTTCTCCCTGCCACTGAGTCTCGCTCTCACTCACTCCGCGAGCAGTAGCCTGCGAGTGAGATAAAGAGTGAATTTGAGCTGAGGTATTATGGACTCTTAACAATTAATATCCCTGAATGTACCTAACCAGAAAATAAACCCTAATACCTTGACAAGATGGTTGACCTTCATCACAACAATATAACAATTTTCTTCCATAATTTTCTCTGCCATCACAAAATATAAATAAACAGAATACTTTCCGTGTCACCGGCCTGTCTGAACTTAATAGTAGGAAGCCATTATTTCAGGCGTCTGAACAATTTCGCAGCAATTTGAGCCGGTATGCCCGCCCGTCACCAGACTATTGTTGAGTCTAAAGCTGATCTTACAATATAAGCGAAGCGAGTTGGAACTAAAATTGTCTGTCAATACTTTGGCAGCATTCCAAGCCATTTCTTACAAGCAACGACTTTAAATATATTAGAAGAAGAAAAGAAAAAGTATTTATTGAGACAAGCACAGGAGATCTCAAATTAAACTAAAAAACAATAATTGAAACATAAATAGAAAAAGACAATAAAAAATAAAAACAGTAAAATAAAAGCAGAAAGCCCTGTGCGAAGCCAAAAGGCTCCTATTTCAGCACTATGCTGCGACATTTATTTAAAATGTCGCAGCGCTGGTATTCTGATAAGGCCCGATATTAATGGTTTCTTGCATCAAGCTTTTTGTTGTTCGCTTGTCTAAGTTTACGATTAAATCTCACGATTATTCATGTATTTATTTTCTCTCTAGATATTTAATTTAGTTTATAGTCTTAAATACTTGTGCTGGTACCGATGCCACGGCCCTAGGTACAAAAATCCAAAGGGTCAGACGCTGCGCCTACCGAGTTGTAAGTTACAGTTAGACAGTGGACTGCGATAGGTTGAGGTGATATATTGATTGATTCCAAAGAAAACCCTATTTACGTTTTGCCAGCTAAATTGTCTCATATTCCTTGAAGTAGCATGCAGGCCTATGCATCAGGTGTTGATAACTACGTATATTTTAAGACCTGCTAGCCTATCCGGTAATACAAAACGCTTTATAAAATAAAATAAAATAAAACACTCTACCTTAAATTAAGGAAACGTGTTTATAGCGAGTTTAGTCGGAACCTTAAAAGTTTTAAAACAATAATTGTTTAGTAAAATATTTAGTCGGCTTTTCTATAAATAATTTTCACATAAAAGCTGAATCTTTTGCCATATTGCGAGTTTTTATCTGCCTATCATATTGACCAGACACAAAGATACTAGAATTTACCCAAAACTACTCTTATCTATCCTCTAGAGACATCAAATTCCAAGGATGTCAGGCTTTCCGGATACAGACTACCCGGAACTGCTGTGTCCCACATCCACACTTTGTTGATGGGGTATGGAGCAATATTGCCTTGTAAGCTTGGAGATAAGCCCCGCATGATTGCTTTCATAAAGAGGAATTGTTACAATATGTATCTTGGTATAACAGGGATATTAATGACTGGACACGTTAGTGGTTTATCAAATATAGGACATATTTCTGAGTACTGAGGTGCACATAGTATACATTAGGCAAAAGTCAAAAAAATATCAGTACATTATAGTTTTTTACCCTGTTCACTACCAAAGACACAGGGCAGTATCTTTTGAACTTGATTTTTTTAAGAAAAAAAATGAAGGAAAGAAAGAACAAAACACGAAATTACAATTCGGGGGGAAATATGCGTCACATCCACGCAAAACGGCTATCGCTCAGCATAAAGCTGTGACCCTAAGCGAGACAGAGCCCTAGCGCTGGTTTTCGGCTTTGATGTGATGACGTCAACCAGTGCAGCCTAAAGTGAATGTAACATAATAAGAAATCAAAAATAAAATAACACACACAGTGTGTGTGTGTGTGTTCACAGAGTGTTTTGTACTACTATGGTATAAACGTGTTTAAAAAAAAATATTACTACTAAATTATTAATTACTATTTAAAAAAATGTTGTAGCGTTAAATATTATACGGTGGCACGGAACCGTTCGTGTGCTAGTCCAAATCACACTTGGTCACTTCTTTCATTTACAGTCATCCTTACTATCTTTTTACATTATTCAAAATTCAAAAGTCATTTATTCAAACTAGGCTGACGGCTGATAAGACAGTCGCCAAAAACGCAATATTATTTTCACAGCCAGTATATTAGGATGCAAGTTTACATCTAATGCACCCTGGAAAGCCCCGGTATCACTTAGCTGATTTAATTATGGTTTTACACCGGGATGAGTAATTTAAGAAATAAAGAAAATACGTTTATTACATGACGCAAAGAAAAAAACACAAAAACAAAAAAAGAACAAGTTGGAGAAAATACAAAATTCAATTTTCATTAACTTCGTGTCGTTTCGAGAGAGACACTGGTGTACAATTATTCTACCCACATTTTTACGTGTACATACCTGTACATTAAGCCACGGTAGGCTTTTGTCCTAAGTATTTTTATTCCCCCTACAAAAGTCTGTATTCCGGCGCTTTGTAGCTCAGTTCCGCACTAGATAAGCCCCTTGTGGCTTGAGCTCTCATTTTAATGCTTTACTACAGAATCTTCTTTTTATTTCAGCTTTCAGACTTGTTGTTATGTCTTGTTCCTGAGTTTTGCGGTTTAATTATGTTTTTTTAGGGTACTTGCGTTCCTCTCTTAGTTTGGTGGATTCATTATATTTTTGGAGTTAAATTCTTGGTTTTTGTTAATTATGAAAGGTTTGAGCCAAGCTATAGACTAGGCACTGGGTAAAGAGACTCGTGCCTGTGGTGAGGCACGTAATTATTAATTTTTGTTAGGTTAGTTTGAAAGTTTCTAATACTGCAGGCATGGTTCGCAATAAAAATAAATAGAAATATATGTATCTATATATATTATATTTATTTTTATTGCAGACCTACAGTTATTAAAATAGAAGAAACATGATGAAATGAGGTTTGACATTTCTACTTGATTAACTAGCAATTACTGAATGATTAAAACTTCATACTGGTCAGTGAAAGTTTATGGGTTTGGACCCCATCCATTGCATAAGCAACGTAGCCAGTAATATTTATTATCTGTTTTATAACACAGACTACCAATATTACTATGTTTTAGCAGAAAAATACATAAGCAATTTTCTCTCAGGCCGGGATAAGAATAGAATATGAGGATTGCATTTCGCGTTGAAACAGCTAGGTTGGAAGCAGAAATAACTGCTCAAGAGCAGTTAGTAAGAGTAGTAACGGTAGACATCGTTACTCGAAGAGATAGGCCTCTTCGAGTAACGATGTCTACCGTAACCCGAATACCGTAAATCCATGGTATAATAATATACTTCGCCAGGTATTAGCATTCCGAGACACAGTGGTCACGTGGGTGATACAAGTCTACGTCATCACATCTGTGTTACCAGAAGTTTGTAATAATAACTCCCCAACCACCGTTAATAACTGTGCGAATCCGATAAAACAATTACGTTGGTTTATGTTTAAATTGTATTGTTTCGTTTGATTAGACAAACGAAACGACAATTTAAATGCTTTGTACATATTTTTTAACAGAATGGTGACTGAAAATCTTTCCTTAATTCGTGTTTTGTTGCAATAAACTGACAACTGGATAGTGACGTAAGACGTAACGTGACGTAAGTTTTATTAGACCATGATTAAAGCTAATCTAATCTAACTAGTGTGTATTTTCCCACTGCAGGGCTAAAGCCTCCCCCTCTCCCTTTCCCACACAATTCTGTCTACTGCAAGTGTCGGCCAGTCCTTACGGTAGGAGTCAAGTTCATCCCGCCAACTTCATCTCGGCCTGTCGCGATGTCGTCGTGCGTTTAGTGGGACCCAACCTTCGATCAATAATGATCGAAGGACCCAACCGATGGTTTTTTGTCCTCTGACATGCGGCAGATAAGTCCGACCCAGTCCCAAAAAAGCTAAGCGGCATTAAATGCATCAATAATTTTATACAGCAACAAAAATAATCAGTTGTTGCATATATATACATTTGGGTTAAGCAGGTATTGAAGTTTTGTATGGGATGACTAATAATAAAATTGTTTCGCGATTACATTGTTGGTCCCATGGACAAAATTGTTCAGTTGGATGGTCTGCACTACAACCTTAATTTTAACCACGGTTTTCTGATACACGCTGTTTATCACAATATACCCAACTGCTGCAACTTTTAACTAAGCCAGAATCTAAAGAGGTGACAAAGCAACAAAAAAAAAAACAAGCGGGCCTTATATTAGTCGCATATGATGTCTAACATCTGACATATCACCTTGGTAATAAGCAAAATTTTAAGCTAATAACATTAAAGGGGTCAAGGTCGTTTCTGACGGCCAATTCTAGTGCGCGCTCATTGGTCAAATCAAATAGCGAGCGCTTCCCCGGCTTCCTGTTACACACTTCCGTCCCTTTTCACGAAATCACTCCCACAGATTTCAGGAAAGTGAGAGGAAATATCTTACACATAAAAAGCCAGCGATACAATAAAGCCCGGTGAGTCCCTGGCAAATGATACAACTGTCATGAAATCCTCAGCGAAATGAATAGCAAACCTCGTAATACAGCTGGGAATTAATAAAGTTACGATCACAAATCCTCTTGATTCGATTACCAACAACGGTACCGAAAGCAATACGGTCACCCAAACTCGGATCAGATTTTGTACCAGTGGATCTCAACCTTTTTTGACCAGGGACCACTTTGATTTCTTTGTGGCTTCGGCGACAGTGAGTCACTCGGTTTAGATCACATACTTATGCACCGCATAGGTGCATTTAACCTACGGGGTATCATGAGACATTCATGGATACAATAATTAAAAAAAAAAATAGGTAATACCGATTTTTTTTTAAATGTCGAAAGTGACTTGGCGCGCTTTTTAATGTCAAACGGCGGGGCTTGACTGTCAAAAACATCACAAAGGGGCGGGACTTTATCGCGACTTTGTCTTTATTACACAAGAGTAAAATGCATTAACAGTACCTACTATTTAAAAATTTAAAAACATTTTAAATAGAAAATTAATTTCAGTTTGCTTTTGATATGTGATTTTTGATCTGGCATCTTCTGTACAAGTTTGGTAATTCTCCGATTAAGGATTCAAAACGTAATAAATAGACTTATAAACCTTTTCGACCACTGGTTGGGAACCAATGGTCTATGCCATCCGAACCAGTGCGTAATCCTATATAGTTGTCAGCGAGTTTGCAAAGTCTGAGGCTCGCGGTACGGCAACCGAGTTAGGTACTTTAATCTCGTTAATTCTTTGTCTTTAATCATGTTTCTTCGATATTGTAATGAAGTTTCTTAGGAAGAAATCGGGCTTGATCAAATTATTGGAAGAGGGATAGTGTGGTGAGAAAGTTGTCTTCTCTTGTATTGGCAGGAGACGAAAATAACTTGTGAAACTGTACGCCAGTCAGCAAGTTTGGTAACAGGGCTAACCCCTGAGGGCGAACTTCATGCAGCAATAAAACTGAACGCGATCGGCACAGACGTGCTGATCGCGTTGTTGCGTCTTAACCGCGTTCAAGAGCTGTCGGTGTTAACGTGTACGTCTTTTTTACATCGTTCGCACATATAATTATAAATTCAACATTAATGATGTAACTAATATTTTTTAACAATATAATTTAAAAGAGTGTCCATGGAGTTTCTTGCTCGTTTCGCTCCAAAGGTACCTACTATACTTTGGAAATGGTCCATGTGCCAAATTTAATCGAAATCCGATAAGCCGTTTTAGCATGAAAGCGTAAAAAACAAACTCACTTTTGCTGCAACTATCAAATCTCTTCAGGGACAAATAGTCAACCTTGAGATAAGCCAAACTTGGCAGTTTTCCTCTTGTTTCTTTCACCACCATTCTTATGGCGTTGAACTGTACAAATCTTACTTTGGCAAATATGGGCATTCATAATTTTTATTCCCAAGTTGCTGACCCGGCAGACGTTGTCCTGTCCAAATTTCAATAATTCATACAAAATTCCCATGGAAAATACACTTTCAGTATTCCCGAATTTTAAAATTTTTTCGGCATCTTTCCGCATGAACCTGATTCGGAATATTACGAAAATTAAAAAAAAATGCCTATTCGGTCCAGCCGTTCACAACTGATGTGCTTCCCAAAGAACAGCATTTAATATTTTATTATATAGAAGAAACATTCAGGTAGAACCCACACATACGTAAGTAACTACCTAACTACAACAAATAGAACCTGGATGTGTTCCAAATACCGGGCAATTTCTCCAACTAGCTGATAATGCTGAGATATTGTCTAGCTGGCTTTAGGCGGAGCAAATCTCCGGCTTACTTGGCTTATAAGCTGCTTCACTTATCCTGAGATATATTGCATGATAAAGAACTGATTATACAAACACCTACTCGTATATGTGGTGATAAGCTTTCAGCGAGATTTGCCTACCTACAAACAATACTTGCGATAGATATGAATAAAACGGAAATATTTAATTGATCCTCTAAAAACTTATTGACCTTCTAATTCTGAATACTTGTTTATATGAATGCACCTTTAAAAACTTTTTGTGTGTTCTAATTGTACTTGTTCATAGGCCTACACTGTCCTCTCATACCTTTTAATACTGTAATTTGAAAACATTGTAAAAACCATTTACAATAAGGATGTTGACTATAAATTACTTTTTTGTCCGTCAGTGAGATAATAAAAAAATATTAGACACGTATTAGATAAAACGCATTAAAGTTGGGGAGTGGGGGTTCGCTTCTTCACAAGTTAGTATAAAATTTATCGGCCAGTGACGTCATGCCATATTTTAACGCATTGCCTACTCAATGTATTGGCGTAATCGGGAACCGATCACTTTTCCGAATTGTTTTTGTTCGAATTTCATTTTACTGAAAACTATTGACCGACGTCTTTTTTGCTATATGCATTATTTGACATATTTTTAGATCATCGAAGTATCATGGTGTCATAGGTATTATTTTACCGAACTATATTTCGCCGATTTACAAAATAACTTTTTGCTATTGACCGAAGCCTCTTTTGAACTTTTTCATTTGCCCAATGATTTATTTACCATATTTTCACCACACCGAAACAATAGTTTTCAATATTAAATTAAAATAGTGTCATAAAAAATCAACATGTTGTGCAACAAAATTTAGTGACAGAAACGAATCGCTGCAAAACCGGCTCCACGTAGTCTTGTATGCCCTACCCCTAGAGTGTAATTTAAGCCCGCGTAGACGCGGAAGGGTGGAGCGGCCCGCGAGCTGAAGAGCAGGTGGTTTGAAGGTGGTGAGCGTTAAAACCACCTGCAACGATAAGCTCGCGTGGAGCCGCAAACCCCGACGCGCCGGAGCCATGAAAGAAGCAATGCTTGCTGCATGTTGCACGCCTGCGTAAGTTTATTCCCGTTGTCCCCGTATGCCATATCCCCGTTGCGGGGACAGCGGGACGTGATTAAATTTATTTCCCGTTGTCCCCATAACGTACATTCGGCTAACGGGGACAACGGGAAGTAAACCTTTTTTAAATCGAAACAGCTAGGTTAGGTTAGGTTAGAACAGTGACCACACAACGGAAACATATTTTTGAATGTATAACCAAACCACGGGGACAACAGGAAGTATTTTTAAATATTTAATTGAAGTACCGCTGTCCCCGTAGGACGGGGACACGGCGTACGGTGACAACGGGAATAAACGCCTGCGTACATGTTGCATGCTTGTTTGTACGCTGCATGCTTGCTTGCATGCTGGATGCCTGCTTGCATGCTGCATGCCTGCTTGCATGCTGTATGCACGCATGCTGCATGCTTGAAGCAAGCATCCTTCCTTCACCCATCCATACCTCGTGGTATAATAAATGTTCGGAAACATAATACTTCGAACATATTGTGACAGTACCTGAAATACCCTAGGCTGATAAAATTTTCGTTTTTCCTAATTGTGTTAATATTAGTGTTTGGATCGGTTCCCCGTAGGGGGAAGAACTGTGCCCCTCCTTTCCGCACAGTTCTGTAGGGCTCGTCCCGGACTGGTCACCCTCCCACCGATATAAGAAAGAGAAGCATTCCCAGAAACTAAACTACCATGTTCCGCCTCGGAAGGTTAGGGAACATGATTGGACCAGGAAGTTAATATTGGGAATGCACAGTTAGTAAACACAAGTATTATAATATGAAGCTAAGAAGACAAGAGGGTATGCAAAAGTATATAATATAATATTATGTTTTAGTATTATAAATGTTGGAACGCCAACGTCTCCTCCTCTCGCAGTTGAGCACCAATATCTGCAATACAGACTTGGTAAGGTAGAAGGGGTAAAGGGATCGTTACGCTTGTACTTTAAATACGATTACGTACTACTACGTTAATTTGTCTGTTTACTATACCCACTTCACTGAGGCCGGGAACCGTATAATAACGTTTGCCTCATTGTACGTGTTCCGCTAGACCTAACGCATAGAACCTCTGAGGAACTAATACGATTCTAACCGAACACGCTCCCTAAGCACTAAATAAATGTTTTACTCAATCCTAAGACAGAGTACTGCGAAGTCCAACTGTCATTGAGGAAAACAAGTTTAATATTGAATAGTTCTAATCGCGCACTAATATGAAAGACCCTTACGACAGCCTAGCCCATTTTTACAAAGTTAACACAAAACTAGCACAAGCGCACCGTAGACTCAGTCTCTAGCAGAATACACTACGATCGTACCTGGTGAACACCGAAGTGGTAACTCGTCACTTCATATTTCCTTAATCTGCCCCATTAAGAGGATGCGGTGCGGCTGTTAGCGGCATTGCGTCCCAATAGCGTGTCTCGATAAACAGTGTCGATTTAGTAATAGTCCTACAGAACGGACGGGTATTTTTATCGAGATACGTTCCCTAGCGTTCATCGAACGTCTACCAATTCAGTTTAGGATACTTAGTGAAGCCTACCCCAAACTCCCTGGAAATATGTGGCAACACGCCTCACGCAAGGTATTCTGTGGCAAAACCTTTTCGGAAACAGAAATCGTCACTAACGTTTGGTTGTTTTTGTAATGCAATTACAGATTGGCTTTATAGCCTAGATCAATTCCAAATGACCTGAGAGTATTTATGGCTCTGCCTCCCAAATGTGATGCGTCATCTCAAAGTCAACAGTCGGAGCATTACTGCCCAGTCAAGTATGGTGGAAGGCCTTCGCCATTTCCCTATAGCCAACTGCTAGTGACAATAATCTGCCAAGGTACGGATTAGGACAAGGACACGTAATACACGAGAATGTAACATTAGTTATAAAACACGATACCAAATAAGTGTGGAGTTACAAGAACTTAACTTAACCTGAATTATATTACCAGCCTAGGGTAATTATTATAATGAAATACTCACTCAGTCACACCAACAAGCACACACTCACCCAACCGCACGAACACACACACACGTATACTCGTACTTCGTTAAATACTACATTATTCTAATCTGGGCTTCAACCCAACTATATTTAACTTAATAAATAATACTCGCTATCTTGCGACAGCCCACTTGGACAATCATGGCCTCTGGCATTCAACAAGCCTGCTAATATCACTAGCCTAATATTACGTCCACACCCTACCGTGGTCTAAAACCAACCTTTTCTTCCCCCGCTTCGACTCCCGCGTCCGTCGTCTTTCGTGATCTCGAACCAACCCCCGGACTTCATTCCTCAGTCCCCTAAATTCCTAAAAAATACCACGTTGACCGTTGGGCCAAGTTTCTCAGAATAGGTTTATTACTCTTTTTGTGCACAACTTCTTAATTGTTTTAAAAGGGTCTTTTGAATAGTTCGACTTAATCCTTAGCAGATGTTCGTACAGTCTCAGGGATGGTCCATCTTTTGAGACCGACGACGAGTTATTATTTATATACATTTTATTATAAACCATACAAATATTTTAGCACAGAACATATATTAAGTTTCGGTCGGCCCGGGTACGTTAACAGTACGAGAGCGGTTAAAGCATTCTAGCTAGGTGCTAGCTAGAATAATAAAATAATTAACTTAGCTTCGTCACAGGAGCCACGTTACTGCTGCTGCTGTCGCAGTCAGCCGATCTCAGCCGATTTTGACGAAACTGTAGACCTAGCGCTCTCACAAACCAATGGTTTAGACATAGCTTAGTCGCAGCTTAGCGAAGACTTAAACATCCTGGAATTTGAAATAAGTCCACAAGAGTATCCGTTCAAGTATATGCTGCTGATTGCAGAGTTAGAAAGATTCATGTTTACTTCCTATGATGATAGTTAATGAACCTTTTCGATCATTTTCTTTTCTCTTTTTTTTTTAAAATATCACAGTTGGCGATACTATAGTCACATTACAGTCTAGCCTATTACTATTAATTATAACTTAAACTAAAGTATTAGTTTAAGTTTAACTATAAAATTAAGAAATCGTTCAATAACGTCTTTCACATTTACTTTACGAACGTAAACTTAAGTCACGTGATCCACGTGTTCTTTATAATTGTCAGCAGTAAACACTGCAGTCATCTTATCAGCTTTACGCTTTGTAGGTCTTAGTAACTAATAATATTAGGTTTACTCATATTAAGGGTGTCTTATACCTAAGCTTAACTCACACTCACACATATAAATTTCAAACACATTTCATATTCACTAACTAATTGATACAACTCAATTTTTTTCAGGGAGTCGAACCCATTATTACATTCGCACAGGAACCCAAACAACAATCATTCCATAACATACTTAAATTACATCCGTGCATGTGGAAATCGAACCCACTATCATCGCATCGGAACCAAAGTTCTACAATGACCTATTCACGTGGGGATTGAACCCACAAGCCGCGGCACAGGAATACAAGCACTTAAAAACCAATACATCAGCCGGGGATCGAACCCTAGATTCATTTACAATGGAATCTAAGCACATCAACAAATAAATCATTCGGGAATTGGACCCAGTAGTGAAATTGAGAAATTCACCTTCCATAGGCAAACCGTTACCTAATCTAAACCTAAGTTATTATAGCCATTGTAACTCTTGTCGTCTCTAACAAATATAGAACCATAAAATTACGTTGTGTTATTGTTTACGTTGTGTTATTTTTGTAGTAACCCACAAGTTGTTCTTTCTCGTTGCACTGAAGTGAATCAGTACATTTAATGACGAGAATCCTGGTCACGGCACCACATTTATTATAAACCATACAAATATTTTAGCACAGAACATATATTAAGTTTCGGTCGGCCCGGGTACGTTAACAGTACGAGAGCGGTTAAAGCATTCTAGCTAGGTGCTAGCTAGAATAATAAAATAATTAATTCAATAATATAACTGCAGTTATTGGATAATTGATAGTGACATCGATGGAAGCATCGGCTTTGCATGACTTTTGAAAGTTTGGTTAGATCCATCTTCATAACTTGTTGTTTAAAGTTTCAAGCATGAAAATCGAGAGCTGTAAGTTTACATTGAAAGAACTGCATGTTGACACCCCTGCTCTCAGAATATTTGTACAAAGTGGACACGGGTTGCAGCCCATAAAATATAAATGGAATGGGTTTGTAAGAGGTTCAACATTGTTTTAACATTTTAAAGAAATAGGATATTTTGTTATTAATTAGGGTAACGTGTCGAGCTGTCAACCCATAAAATTGAGATTTAATGTGTTCTTAAGAACCTCGAATCGGCCCTTAAGTGACGGTTTTAAAATAAATATAATAATATATTGTTATTAAATTAGAGTAAATGGCACACAGTCACAATATGTTATTTCGGCTAAGTGTAACTTCGGTAAAAAGTTTTTCGACCAAATGAAACGTCGGAGTAACGAATAAAATCGAATTGATAATAGGTCAACTGATACAGTGGCAGACGTGACTTCGATGAAGTAAAAAAAAACGAAACGATAATAGTTGAAAAGTTTTAGGTGAAATGAAATTCGGTCAAATATTTTTCGAACTTATGATAGGTAACCGGCGTAATCTTTTGACTATGTAAAAAAAGAAAACTACGTGTGGAATATTTTTTAATAATCGAAATGACAGAAAAAAAAAATTGTCACCATCCCTAGCACCTAGCTTCTGACGTTTCATAATTGCACTTGTAGGATTATGTGAAATAAAATATTTTGAATGATGCGCCCTCTTTTTATTTATTGAGCATCTTCTTAACTTTCTGGGTACCCCAACCAAACGGATTCGGTAAGAATGGAAACAGTTCCATTCTTACCTAACGTTTGTTTGGGGTTGGTTACAGAACCAACCACGCGCGAGCCAAATTGGTTGCAGCAACTATGTTAGGGGGGCACCCCAACCAAACTGGTTAGGTTAGAATTGTGATCAATATTAAAACCCCAAAATAGGAATTACTTGAGGTTCATAAATAGAGGCTCAATCATTATATTAGAGTGTTCAATAATATTTTTAGGACCACAAAAGAGGAATTTATGTCTGCATAAAATTATTCCAGGTCTGAGTGTTTATGCACGTGACATGAGACACAAGAGGTCTGATTTTCAAAGATTCTAACACAGTGCGTCAAAAAAAAACAGTGAATTAGATTTTGTTAGCCCAAACTTCGCCACTTCCACGGCATCGTCGGTGGCAGTGGAGAGGTCAGGAGACTCTGGCTGCATTTTTGGGGGCATAGAAGGAAAGCACGTTAAACCGTTTGTCCCGGCTGCCATTCGTGGATCTTTCACAGTCGTTACGGGTCGTCAGAAGCCCGAAAGTCTGACAACCAGTCTTACCAAGGTGTATTGTGTAACTGGGTTGTGGAGGTCAGATAGGCAGTCGCTCCATGTAAAATACTAGTAGTCAGCTGCATCCGGTTAGACTGGAAGCCGACCCCAACAATGTTGGGAAATCGCTAGGCAGATTGAGAAGGCATGACGAAATAATTGCGTTAGTTTGATCCCTTGCTGCATCGTTATTACTAAACTTTTAGATAAGTTATTAATATGTAAGATAATTAAGGATTGACTCTATAAAGCGTACGCTTTAGAAACACGATTTCTTGTAGTTGGGATCAATGTAAAAAAACAAAGTAATCTCTAAATAAAAAACAACATTAACCCTTAGTACGGCGTCAATACTTCACGGAAGGTCATCAGTTTTTTAAATTATAACAAAACGACATGTTTTTGATAACGTATTTTCGTAATGTGTATTTCTTTTAAAAATACGAAGAAAATACCTAAATTACCGCGCGAACCACCCATTCTTTATCCCGCTCTATCTCATTCATTAGTGGCAAAAGCTCGGTGCGCCCTTAATAACAACAAAAGGGAAAACTAAACAAACAAACATCTTGATACTATAGCAAAATGAAAGTTGTTATTGAAGTATCCAAAGGTTCAACGAACCCTGATTCTAAGCGAAACAAGAATAAATATTCATTACCATGACTATTCAATTTCAAGACAAGACACAAAATGGAATCTCATACTGAAAACACATTGCAAACATTCTTTAATTTAAAACGTTCACATTGCATTGAATGAAATTGTAAATTATTTCCAATGCTGCTTTGGTATTATAAGAAAATACTAAATTAATGTGAAAGTTTTCTTGCAGTAAATTACCAGATCATTCTATTCATGTATAAGAAAGGGGGGGGGGGGGGGAACAATCATAGGGCATCAAAAAATTCGTCCGCATTGTTGTCAACAGGAAAAGTGCCCAAAAGGCTGGCAGCATTGCCACGTTGTATGGCAATGCTGATTCTCTGGCCGAAGAATAGGCCAGATGCGGACGAATTTTTTGATGCCCTATGATTGTTCCCCCCCCACCCCTTTCTTATATACTTGTAATATTATTATTATTATTTTAAGTCTGTTAGTTTTTAAATTGTTTCATAGTTAAATAATAATAAAATAAATTTAATTTCATGTATAATAGTTTCATAATAACACAAAGGTGAAAGGTGGTGGTGAAAGGTTAGGCAGAGGTACACCTACAGCACACCGACATTTAGCCAGTTGTGTTCAAGTCCCCTGAAACAGGGGCAAGCCTATTGCCATCAACCGGGCACGAATCCAGACTCCGGACTACTACTGAGAAATTTGAGACGGAAAAACCCAATATCACTTTCATCTTATGCTCATTCATTATAACTCTACCTATCTTAATTTCAAAAAAATAAAGATAAATGGCTATTCCAAAAAAGAAGTATCATCGACAGCAATGAATCTATCTTTGGTAAAGATTAGCGCAGTCATCGTTATTTGACGTATATTTTGCTAACATTTTTACGGAATCGCCGTGAGAGATTTATCTTTCTTTTGTGTTATTAGTAAGATGCCGATTAGTGTTGGTATTTCAGGTTCATATGAACAGATGATGAGATGATTTGGTAAAAGGAGGGTTTTTAGTAAAGGTAACGAATATATCAGTTACTAAAAACTATCGGACTTAAAATAATAATAATAATATGTACAAGTATATAAGAAAGGGGTGGGGGGAACAATCATAGGGCATCAAAAAATTCGTCCGCATCGCTGTCAACAGGAAAAGTGCCCAAAAGGCTGGTAGTATTGCCACGTTGTATTACCATACCAATATATTGTAACAATTTTTTTATTTAAAAGAGTGTCCGTAGAGTTTCTTGCCCGTTCTTCTCCATTGGTACCTATTTCGCTTTGGAAGGGGCGACTATGGACATATTTCTGACTGACCGACTCCTTGACAATTCAAAAGTGCCTATTTAATTGAAATAAATGGTTTGAGTTTGAGATGTTTGTCTGGGGAAGTATAACTTCTTTATGTAGGTACTGGTCCATTTCTGTTACAGATAAACATTTTGTGTTTAATGGCTTCTACAGACTATGCCGGAGGCCTGTCCGCCGGCTTTTGCTGCGCGGCACGTACCCCCGGCTTTTGCGTCTTCATTTCCTTTGTCGCCTGCACATCGCCTGCAGATCTGCAGGCGAAGTGCGCGACAAGACTAGTTTTTATGAACTTCTATGAAATACCTTCTGTAGCTAGCGACACGTCGTTGGAAGTAACGGGCGAGTGACTGGCAACACGTGTAGCTCGACCGCATAACAGTAGTGCCACAAACGCTCGAGCGATAACACGTTTTTCTATCTTCCGACTGGAATACAGGCTGCTGCCGCCTGCGGTCGGGTTCGGAATCATGAATGCTGCGTGATACGTCGCCTGCAGTTGCCGCCTGCGGTCGGGAACAAAATGGTACCTTTAGTGTTTGTTTTCTTTGTGGTTTACTTGTAATTATCCTAAAAGAGAAAACACAATAAAGAAAACCGAAATAGATATCAAACATTTTATCTACTCCAACATTATTTTAATTTTAAATAAAATGTGGAGCATTCTACGTTCTCAGATGGTCGTGACTTGGCAGACATCTCGAGCTGCGGAGCGCCACGTCATCATATTTCATCAATCCGTGACGTCATAATATCGATGAGATGGATTTACTTGGCTCATGCTTCGTACTCGGTTCATGTATAGCTTAGGATGGGGTTCCACTTGAGATGATTAGTTAGTCGTTAATGCATCCCATTCATTCTCCCATGGGGTGGATAATGACAGCATTCTAAGATATTTGTTAGTAAGCTGTATGCCCAATTGTCCATCAGAAAATAAAAATTACGAAGTTCCATACAAACTTTCATATCTTATTTAACCCATTTCTAGGACGGATTTTCAAAAACCTTCCTTAGTGCTCACTTTCGTTATCCGTGACATTTTAGTTGTCTTAAAAAAGCAGCCCACTTCATGTATCCAATGACTACTAAACATTAATTTAAATAAAAATTGATATACACCGTGGCATTTTTGTCGTCTTACAAAGCGCCACTCAATGTACCCGACATAAAATACCTGTCAATCAATCTGCCTAGCCTTTTCCCAACTATGTTGGGGTTAGCTTCCAGTCATACTGGATGCAGCCGAATACCAGTATTTTACATGGAGCAACTGCCTATCTGACCTCCAAACCCAGTAACTGGGTAATACGATACCCTTTGGTAAGACTGGTGTCAGACTTTCGGGCTTCAGACGACTCGTAACGACTGTCAAATGTCCACGAATGACAGCCGGAACCAACGGCTTAACGTGCTTTCCGAGGCACGGAGGATTCTCGGTATGTAGATGAGTCACCCATCCACTGACCAACTCCGGCAAGCGTAGCTTAACCTGATAGATCGACCAGTGTGGCTGTTGTTACTTAGCCACGAGCTCCTCCCGACACCATACATAAAATACCTGTAGGAGCAATTAAAAAATTGTTACAATATATCAATATTTTTTTATGAATAAGTAGTAGTATATGTATTTAATAATAATATTTTGTGTTTATTTTCTCACCACAATAAACATTAGACATTGTTACACATGGTTATATAGTATTTGGTTTAGTTTACTGTGGGAGACTGGTGCCTAAGGTAGGCTTTAAGGGCCTGTGTTTCAGGTCACCAGGTCTCCGCCCTCTAGCAGTTCGATACATTGCATGAAAATAATAATAAAAGTGATTTAACAAATTTTGAATTAGGAGGTTAAAAGTTTAGTAGTCATTGTGTATAAGTAACTCTTGGGCAACATTTCAAGCTTCTATAAACAGAGCGGTTTAGGCTGTGGGTTATTTATCAGTGAATTTAAGATTTTTATTATGCCGAGCTATGGTTTGCCTACTATAAAGGCTGATGCAGATTTGGGAGGGTCCCACAGCATTACTAAAATCTTCGTACAACACCTTCGTACTTTTTGTATGAAACATCGCACAGTATTAGGTGGGTTGTACCGTAATTTTTTGTATGGAAATGCGATAGGCTGCGGCCCGATGCGGTTATAATGTGCGCTTAAGGAAATTTCCCTTTGGAATCTTGACCATCGGTAAGCTTGGACACCATTCGCGATATCAGAGACCACAGTTTTTTTAAATATTGTAGCCGGTTTGTTTTTTTTTGTATTTAAGGAAGGTATCATGACGTTAAAGTTGGTTGATATGTTTAGGTAGGTACCTACTTTATCTTAGTAATTAACATACAGTTACAGTTAGTAACACATAATATAACATCACACCTCTTTTTCCCAAAGGGTTAGGCAGAGTTGTACTTACACAGTAAACCCACACTTCGCCAGTTATGTTTACGTCCAATGTAATTATTTTATGTAAAAATTCCTGTGGTTTTTTCACAGAATATTCTGTGATATATTCTCTTCCTTTGTGTAAACGACATTCCTATTGTACTTATTACAGTCTTTTTCTGAAAAAAAAAAATGAATTTCCCAAAGAAGGTAACATTTAATTAGTCATTATGCCTTTGTGGAAAAAGTAATAAGTATTTTTTTTGTTGTTTAGTAACATTCTTTATTACTGAGAAGAGTACCTATGCATTGCTTACTTGTTTGATTGCTCTAAGCTGATTGTGGCCGGAGAATGATGATACTGATTTCCAATTTTAAAGGCGTTCCAAAAATCTACTGCAATATATCCCCAACACTAAATTACACTATCATTACTAAATACACGTAGTGTATGATTCAGCATTCTGCTAATAATGATCGATGAACCATTAGCCATGAAATGAGTTGGATAGCTGCCCCTAATTTAATAGCGTGTCTACTATTGTTTTATGATATACATTATGTTAGATTAATTTGATAGAATATTAGTTTTCAGGGTGTTGCGTCAGCATTTTCGTTTAGAAGGGTGAAAAATTACGTAGATGCTATTATTCTCCTACCATTGGCTGTACAGGTTTTCCCTGGGAAATTACAGCTGCCTTTATATCTATTTATATCTCTGTATATTAATAAATTAGCTTCTGCCCACGACTTGGTTTGCGTGGATGTCGGAAAATATCCCGCGGGAACATACTTACCTGGGTTGAAAGTACCCTATGTTAATCCAGGTTAGAAACTATCTCTGTGCCGTAACAAATTCGTTTAGCCGTTTTTCCTCGCGAACAAAAATCGTAAAAAACTATATTTTCGGCATCAGACTCGTTCCCATACCTCTTAGCAATTACTTTTTTTTTTAATATTCAATGTTCAGTTTGGACTTCCTTACTATTTTCTTATTATACTCGTAGATGATTTAAAGATACTTCTTGGATTTACATTTTGACCAAATTCACACTTATTCTCTCTCTCTAGAGAAAGAGAGAGAGCTTCATACTTTCGACTGTCTTCTTCTAATTCAAAGACAAAAAAAGAGAGAGAGTATGAGAGTATAAAAGTCACTTTTCATGTCTGTCTGTGTGAACTCATTGTTCTTCTCAAATAGGCCACGTATTTTGATGTGGTTTTCATCATCATTTAGTTGGATAATTTATTCCGAAAGGTTTATATGTATAAAACAATATTAAACTTATATACTTGCTTGTTAATAAATTCTAGATGTTTTGTCAATTTGTAAAAACCGTACGAAGCTATAGTGTTTTATAAAACAAGGTTTGGAGATTATTAACGTTTCGTTTATGAATAAATGACGCTTAAGTTTTATGGGAATAGAAAGTGAGTTTAAGTAATAGTCGCAAGCGCTACATCTGAAATTGAGGTCCTAATTTCGATTTCCAGGTCAGGGAAATTTAAATTGGGTTTTTTCATCAGAAATTATTTCTCAGTAGCAGCTCGGAGTCTGGATTTGTGCCCAGTTGATGGCAATAGGCTCGCCCCCTATTACAAGGAACTTAAACATAACTGGCGAAATTTGGGTGAAGGCACTATAGGTCTGCCTAACCCTTAGGAGATTACAGGCGTGATGTTATGTTTCATAACATTGCCAATTTGTTTCCATAAACAGACGTTTTATGTGCAGGAACTGCCAATCCATATGCAGCCTTAGGAATACAGTTGAAAGTTTCATGTGCACATAATTTCCCCAGACACAAAATGACTAAAACCTTTCAACAATGCAGCTTGGCGAGAAAAGTAATGTTGTAAGCAAGTACAGTAGCACAGTAAGCCACACGACAGTGGTAACACTTTGACCTTGAGCTGGCCTACCGTAGTACGGAGAGTTTCAATAGAATAAGAAGCCAGCTTGCTGCTTACTGGTAGCCGCTAGGTCGTAGGGTCGAACCCAGACAGGCGCTTTACTTGGTTAAATTATATCATCACTACTGCTCTCAAAACGGTGAAGGAAAACATTCTGAGGAAACCGGCATGTCCTAGAACCAAAAATACGAAGACATGTGACATCTACCAACCCGAGGAGCTCGCGGCTAAGTAATAACAGCCGCACGGGTCGATCCATCAAGTTAAGCTAAGCTTACCGGGGTTGGTCCATTGATGGGTGACTATCTTTACATACCAAGACTCCTCCGTGCCTCGAAAAGCACGTTAAGCCGTTGGTTCCGGATGTCATTCATGGATCCTTGGCTGTCCGTACGAGTCGTCTGAAGCCCGAAAGTCTGACAACCAGTCTTATTGAGGGGTATCGTATTACCCAATAACTGGGTTGTGGAGGTCAGACAGGCAGTGGCTCCATGTAAAATACTGGTATTCAGCTGCATCTGGTTAGACTGGAGGCCGACCCCAACATAGTTGGGAAAAGGCTAAGGCAGATTGATTGATGACATCTACCACCCGAACTGGGCCTGCGTGGTAGATTAAAGCCCACTCTCTCTCTCTCTCCGAGAGGAGGCCATCGTACTTACTCCTGCTCTAGATGACCAAACTTTAAGTCAACACATTAGTACAAGGTTATTTTATACCAAAGAGAAGATTAATAAAATTCTTCCCTAAAATAGGCAGACACCTACATTAATTTTCTACGCCTCACGCATTAAAAGACCCTTTGAAAGGACAATACCCAATTAATGCCGGCGTCGATTTTTGTTCAACCCTGTTTCATGTTACATTGAACTAAAACCGGTTTTCAGCGCAGTTTACACGGTTTCAATTTACAACACATGTTTCAATAGATATCCGGTTGGCTGGCACGAGCACAAGCAGTTTAATAGCCAATTAAAATGGAAACCACATCGCATGCCGAATACACGTGTGATTGCGTAAATGTGTCGTAACATGCAGTGGATGTTTACGGGTTGTGAAAGTGGACGAACGAGTAATATGGAAGTGTGAAGAATTATTCTTCTTCAGGTGTATGCATTAGTTATAAGGGTGGGCCACATAACAACCATAGAATCTAGAGAAATATAGAGAATCAGTGGTTTTTAGTGGAAATAATTTGTAAAAAAAAAAAAAATTACGTAAACGTTTATTTATGTTTTTTTCACGTCAAACATGTCAATTTCCGGCATTAATCACCCTTTGTAGCAAACGTTACAAACGCGATATATACGTACAGGTTGTGGCAAAATAAAACTTTTGGGAATGAAGCACACAAAAATATGATCACAAAGTTATAACAATTATTTACAAACATTGAATATTCACACATTTCGATTTAATACGAAACATACATAGCATCACGACTTGTTTCCCCGAAGGGTTCGGCAGAGATGTACCTGTAGCGGGTACATATTTCGCCAGTTTTAAACATAACTGGCGAAGTCTCTCTGGTCATATGCAATAGGGGGCGAGCCTATTGCCATCAACTGGGTACAAATCCAGACTCCAGGCTGCAACTGAGAAATTTCAGATACAAAGACCTAATAACACTTTGCCCGAGCCGGACCTCATGCTTAGCAGTAGCGCGACCAACGAGGCAGTCGATCGTCGCGCTCATTAATGTCACCTTTTGTTTGGTGAACGCGTGGTCGCGCCGTACAAAATGAGTGACAAAATGACAGATTGTGATTGTTTATCTGTCATTTTGTCTATTCTTCCGTCGACAAAACCCGTTTCTATTCTATTGTGGTCATGCTAAGCGGGCAGCCTATAACCTATACTGTTCCCACTGCTGGGATATAGGCATCCTCTCTATGAGAGGGAGTGGGCCATAATCCACCATGCGGAGGACATGCGGGTTCGTAGATGTCATATGTCTTCGAATTTTTGGTTTTGGAATTTGCTGTTTCCTCACGATGTTTTATTTCACCGTTTTGAGAGCAGAGGTGATGAAGTAAATTACACAAAATAAAGTGCCTGTCTTGGTTTGAATAGGTCATCCCGAAATGAAACGTTAGAACATTAGTCTGCGAGAAGGTAAGGTTGGTAGTGGACTACCTAGAGTACCACAGATATTAAAGGCATAGACAAGTAACTGATGTTACGTCGGATACAGACACGCGGACTACATATATTTTCCTTTTTTATTGTATTACACACACCTATTATTCATTTTTTATTTAGTATATGTATAATTCTGTATATTATCTATCCGTGACATCATTTTATATTTTTTTATTTTTTTATGGGTGGGAAATCATCAAATGACTTCTCCCGCTCTGGGCAGAGCGAGAGGGCGTGTCAGACTTTTACTGACTAAAACCCACCCGTG
Organism: Agrochola macilenta; assembly: GCA_916701695.1. Classification (NCBI taxonomy): domain Eukaryota; kingdom Metazoa; phylum Arthropoda; class Insecta; order Lepidoptera; family Noctuidae; genus Agrochola; species Agrochola macilenta. The sequence continues at coordinate 18,518,328 of OU753562.1, forward strand.
TTCCTTCCGTTGCCTGTGTGCCGGGACCGCGATATCCCTTTCGGACAAACCCGCAACCCCAGCAGGCATTGAGCCTTACGGACCCCGTCAGTTGGTGCTGACATCTCTTTGAGGCGCGCGTGGAATACAACGCGCCGTCGACCCGGGCCTGGTCCTTATCGGATGGCGAGCTGCCCATCGCTCACCGTCCGCAGGCCCGCGCCTACGGTGGCCGGAAGTCGGCTCGTGACTCCCGATGTCCGAGGCGTCTCCTGCGGCGACTAGGGGCGCGAGGGCGTGCAGCTTGCATATCCCTCGCGCGCTCCGCCTCCTCCTTCGCGAGCATAACTGCTTCGCAGAAGGAAGTGACGGCCTCCCATGCACTCTCGCTTCGGACCATGGCCTGAACCAGGGCTGGACGCGAGAGATTGCCGCCGCCGATCGCCTCCGTGAGGACACGGCGGTGCTCTGCCCAAGCCGGGCAGACCTCCACCGTATGCTCCACCATGTCCTCCGGGCGATCCACACAATGGTAAAACCCGGGCGTTTCCTCCCGCTTTATCCTGAACAGGAACCTCCCGAAACAACCGTGTCCGGTGAGGACCTGCGTCAGGCGGAAGGTGTGGACGCCGTGACGCCTCTCTAGCCACTCCTCAAAGAGGGGACTTATCGCCACAATTGTGGCGTGCCCAATCCGTAACATCACTGCGGGCCCTATCAGAATACCAGCACTGCGACATTTTTTTTTTTAATGTCGCAGCATCATTCTGAGATAGCAGTCTTTAGGCCTTGTACAGGACTTCCTTCTTTAAATTTTAATTTTACTTTGTTTTTTATTGTTTTTTCTTTTTTATTTATGTTTTTAGTTTAATTTGAGATTTCCTGTGCGAGTCTCAATAAATACTTTTTCTTACTTTCTTTCTTTACTCTTACCCCGCGTACTATTTTAAAGCGATCCCGCGAAGCCCTCTGTCGGCGCGACCATGCATTCAAGTTCACCAAACAAAAAGTGACATATGAGCGCGACGATTAACTGCCTCGTTGGTCTCATAGTCGCAAGCCCTTCTGCTGAGCTTGAGGTCCCGGGGTTCAAGTCCCGGCTCGGGCAGTGTTATTAGGTTTTTCTATCTGGAATTTCTCAGTAGCAGCCCGGAGTCTGGATTTGTGTCCGGTTGATGGCAATAGTCTCGCCCCCTAATACATGGGACTTAAAAATAACTGACTAAATGTGTACTTGCTACAAATACACTTCTGCCGAACCCTTCGGGGAAACAAGGCGTGATGCTATGTATGTTCCGTATTAAATATAAATGTGTGAATACTTGCTGACTCCAAAGTCACAGGAATTCCTAGTTTGGGAGTCAGGTTTACCCTATCTGTATGACCTTTATTCACTGTAATCATGCGACCTAGTCTTTAAGCATTGTTGAAGGTTTTTGTATAAATAAAGATTTTATTATTATTTATTGTTTGTAAACAATTGTTCGAACTGTGTGTTTCATATTTTAGGTTCTCTAATTTCCAAAAGTATTATTTTACTACACCCTGTATACCTATCGCGTTTGTAACATTTCCTACAACGGGTGATTAATGGCCGGAACATGACGTGTTTGACGTTAAAAAAACACAAATAAACGTGTTCACACTATAAAACAAACAATTTCAACAAAAAACCGCTGATTCTCAATATTTTTGTTTAACAAACAAATCAGTTTAACAACATTTGTCTACCACACAACGCAACACGAAAAGCGCTAACAATGTAATTTATGAGAACAAACAACTGTACTCGACATTTAATAACAGTGATATTTCACTCATAAATAAATAACAGTTACTTTAATTCACGAATAAAAAAATAACAGTTATTTTTCACAAGTATAAAATCACTGTTATTTTACACACGCGAATAATCACTGTTATTTTACACACGCGAATAATCACTGTTATTTTTGGAGTGAAAAATGCATAGAATGCTGTTATCAGCAAGTAGCAGGCACTGGCGGTGTTTTATATCCAACTAAACGTGATTTGTTCGCGCAATCTCTCATTTTACCTTTTTCGCGGGAAAAAAGCTTTTCGTTGAAAAGTGGAGTGGTTGCACGACCACGTTGTTATTTTAAATGAACTGTCCTAGTGTGAAACATGTGTATAGTCCTTTTGAAGTCAGGAACCTTTAGTAGTGGAGTAATTCCAATGATAGTGGCACAAACAAAAGTTCCGAATCTCTGATAAACTGAACACCATTTTAAAATAAAACGTCACAATTGGCTAATATGTCATTTTCTATGCAAAAGCTGGCAAACCGCAATTTTTATTTCTCAGATAAAAGTTATCAGACAGAAGATTAAAAAATACTAAAAAAATTCACTATCACAAAAATTAATCCACTTACTTTACCATAACGTCATTAGGTACACACTTCCTTCATCACCACGCCTTTGGAAACTCCTTGCTTTAACGACGGAAATGACCCAAAAAATCCCAATATCCTTAGCTCGGTGACGTCATGGTCAACCTACTTGGGCATGCCTCGGACTTAACGAGCAGCTGGTGCTTTAAAAACCATTTTGTAAACTCATTTGGGTTCCGCACTTTGTGTAATGACTGTTGGTCCTCTGCAGCAGCTTTGCTTTATATTGAAAGGAGATACCTATTGGTTCTTTTTTTTAAATGTAGTGTTGGGATTTTCAGGAAAATGCACAAATCGTTTAAACAACGTTTATTTTATTTAATAACACCTTAAACACCTTAACACGTCTATCTCCCAAATCTCTCTCTCGCCCAAAGCGGAGATCTGCGGAGACGAAAAGAGATGTTTTTCAGCTAGGGTGTATCCACCGAAGCTGTGCGGAGACTCGTATTGGCTAGACTGGAGCGAAGATGTGTGCTGGCTAGAGCGAAACTGTTACGGCACCGCTCACTGGACGCCGCTCACATCTCTTCTCGTTTCCGCTGCGCGCCGTGCGTCACCAGCTTGCGAGGCACAGCTCACATCTCCGCTTTCGTCGAGGCAGGGCTCACATCTACTCGCTTCGATCACGTCATACAAATATGTTACATCTCCGCTCAGTAGTCTCCACTGAAGCTGAGTGCAGACGAGATGTGTGAATAACGAAATTCTATTGGTTGTTTAAAACACATTTCTTCTCTCGTCTTGTCTCTGCTTTGATGGAGTCCGGGCCTTATGGCAAAGCGAAGCCCGCTGGGTGAATTGCTGGCTGCATATTTTTAAATTCGCAACTCGTACAGCCTAAAACCACTGAAAATATTTCAACAAAATGCAGTAACGGGTATTGCATTTTGGCGGCAGCAAAGTGCAAAGAGTCAACTGCACTTTTTAAGTTTTTTTTGCATAATTCGACTCAGAATATTCTTTGTTTTATCGTGGAGATTTTTTCTGTTTAATTCTCAATTTTACTAATATTAAGTCACGTAGTAATATAAAGACAACTACACCTATTTTTTAAAAAACGTGACTAAGTAGACGGACATATTTATACCATTAGTTTATGTATATGTCGGACAATCGGTGCGTTCACCTGTTGTAAACAAAGATATAATTATATCAGCTACATAGCCATTTTAATAAACCTTTATTTATTATAGCAATTAACAATGTAACTTATTAAAGTTTATTCAACGAAAGTCGGACTCAAGACGGTAATGACTGCAAATAAACTAAGATTAAATTAAATAACAAAGCCTGGAAATGACGCCTCCATTATGAACGTCATTCCGTGCCCTCGGATTAATTTTAAACTTTACAATTTGGCGCCTCCACCAACTTTTGATTTATTACTGAGTTTTCATTTTAATTTTTGGTTACATTCATGAATTGTGTTTACTCGTTGGTCTCGTGATCGCTACTGCTGAGCATGAGATCTTGGATTCGATTCCCAGATCGGGCAAAGTATTATTGAGTTTTGCTATCTGGAATTTCTCATTAGCAGCCCGGAGTTTGGATTTGTGCAACGTTAATGGCAATAGGTTCGCCCTCGTTCCACGGGACTTAAACATAACTGGTGAATATTGGCTTGCGCTGACTGGCGGACGGGACAGCAGAGGATTTTAAACTCCACTGAATTTAATACTTAGCCAATCGAAATAAGGTATATATTTCAATGCTCGGTGATCGAGCTTGGAGCATCGCGGAGCATTGCAGCGCAGTTTTAGCGAGCATTGCATTATACACGGTGGCAGGGACATCGACGCGAAAACTGTTACCATGGATTCAGTACATGATTCTGAACCCCTCTGCGATGAAATTTAGCCAGTTATTTAAAAAAAAAATGCCGTTTCATAGAAAAATGCAATACCTACGCGTTCAAAATGTATGGAACAGCAGTTTTTTTTAAAATAACCCTGTATGAAACTAAACTACAACGTTACTAAATAATTATACGTTGTCTATTGTATTTTATAATAGATTTCCGCAAAGTCACGTCTGAGTCAATTAACTAAATTATATAAATGTAAAGTATGGATACAGAAAATAGGAATAAAAGAAAGAACATATTTTATTTGGGACACACACAGGAAAACAAACAGTAATAAAAGTAATAAAATTGGATCGTATCAGGTTGCATTATGTGGTTTCTGCCCACCCCTATGTGCATGAGGCATGAGAGTACATATGTGTTTATGGATAACACTGGAATCACCAAGTCCTTTGGTTATCACAATCTATTCGGTAGCTTTTATCATGAATAATAAATACATGCTAGCGTAAAACATTAACGTTAAATGCAATTTAACCAATTACCTAAATAAACGGTTGTACAAAGTTATCGAAACGGTAACAATTAGATTTCAGTAATAACATGTTATGTCGATGAAACGACTCTTGACAGTAATTGGAATTATTGTATTATTATTTCTGGTAGGCGTTACTGTTTGAGTGTTTATTTTCCATTTGTAAAGCATATTTTACTAGATAGTTATATACAAGTAGGTAGATTCTTACAGAATACTTTTGTACTTCAAGTATGAAGAAAATTTATTTTTCGCCTTACCTACCTGTTGGAACCCGTTTTTTTTATTTTTGTTTTCATTTATTTACAAATAATGTTCCGAAAAGTATAGGTTTTTGTATTGCTTTGGAAAGCTGAGGGTCTGTGGAAGTTTTTGAAAACTACTTTGGGGTCATTCTTACCTTTCTTTTCTTTCTTTTTTAAAGACTGAAAATCTAGAACGAATTTTGTCAAACAAACATTTTCCCTTTGAGCTAAGTTTTAGCAATTCTGGCTGATGTTTAGATAGTAGTTTGTATCGATTATAGATAATAATTTAAAGATTTATAATTTAAAAAAAAACATGGACATGAAATCCGGCACAGAAAGATAAAAATAAAAAAAAGTTTGCAGTCAACTGATAATTTCACAAAAAAATATTAAAAACCGTATAGCTCACAACCCAAGCCCATGTATTTTCAGTGATTATTTATAGTTTAGGACTATAAATAATCACTGAAAATACATGGGGTTGTGTTTCGGGAAGCCCTTAGAGAAAGCCTTAAAACTTTCTTTGGACCTCGTTTTACGGGTTTTTTTGTATAATAGGCTCGCCCCATATTACATGGGACTTAAACATAACTGGCGAAATGTGAGTGTACTATAGATACACCTCTGCGTAACCATTCGGGGAAACAAATTATGATGTTATGTTATATACGAGTATATGCGTGATATCTTTATAAGTTATAGCCTATGTTACTCAGTGATAATATAGCATTCTACTGGTGAAAGAATATTTTAAATCAGTCCAGTAGCTTTTGAGTCTATTCATTAAAAAAAAAACCTGTTTTTATTATGAGTGTAGTGTAGGGATCAAGTTAAATAAAATAAAAAGTATATACAATGTTACACATCACGTCATTATTTTACGTCACATATAGTTCAAATTATTATTATTATTATTATTATATTATATTATTATTATAGTTCAAATAAAGAATACAGGGGCAAAACACGGAATGTCACAAAAAATACATATATAAGTTAAGTATGGCAGCACTTAGGTTTTCTCGCATATTTTTATGTAGCGTAAAAACAACCACAGTCCTTCATAACTTCAATATTTCAAAACCTTGTACAGGTGCAAAATTTCTAACTTTGAAACATTAAAATGTTGATTACACAAAATTCTGTTTTAGTGACATTCATTATTTTGCCCCTGTAGCGTTCGTATTTTCTTTCTTTTTCTTTATTGTCATTAATCTAAACACTACAATATATTCCTACACACTACCATTGAAATGCGTTAATATATCCCATCGGAACTGCACAGCGTGACACGCAGCGTGACAGCGTGGTTCAACGGTAATGACACTTGGGTCACTTCTGTCAGGCGCAGAGAATCAATTGTTGGGACAATAGACTGGGAGTGACAGGGACTGGGGATGTGGATCGGGAGAAATCGATTGGATTCGATGCTTTGGTGTTGCTAGTTTGATTGCGAAATCGAAGCTAGTTCAAAGAGTCTTTATGAAAACAAAGAGGGTAGTACATTTGCTGTGCAAGGCAGAGCCTTTTCGATATTTATATTTATACATAATATAAATTAAAGTCGCTTTTTTATCGGTGTGACCGAAAAATTTGAAAAAAAAATCCGTAAAATTTACAAATTCTGGTAAAACTGTTTGTCCTTTTTCCTACGGGATTTTTTATTGAAAGGACGAATAATGTCTGTCAAGTCAGCTAGTAAATAAATAAAAATACTTACATTACTGATTCTCTGTTCATATAAAAAACAAACGCAGTCATAACAAAAAACTATTTCTTACAGTCTTCATTAGAAAAATTCCAAAACTTAAATTGATTACACAACAAACAGTTTAGGTATCATTAAAACTCCAACCCGCTCAAGTTTAACGTTCCCGTCCCTTCCGTGGGGAATACAGCATCATTTACATGAGAAGTCACCACCATGGGAGTTGTCATAACGCCGAGATTATCTGCCTTTACAATGTTACGCGTGTTCCACGTTTGTCTTCAGTTAGACGGTGCGCATACCAGAGACAAGACAGTTTTGTTTTGTCATGCAACAAACAGTTTTTTTCTGTAGTCAGTTTTTTTTTATTTTTGTCTTAGTAGTCGTACAGTACAATAAAGTAACAGTATTATGTCACGGCAGTGACAGTGGTACAAAAACCTTCCGCGTCCGTGCGTAACTGCCCCGCACTCGAAACTGTTTCGTATTCACTGAGATTTCGAAGTGCGTCGTTTCGACCGTTTTCTATGAAGACATAATAGTGTGACTTATTTATACCGTGATTGTGGTAAGGGTCTGGTGGGATTGGGATTGAACCCAAGCACGCGTGTTTGAGTGCAATTTATTCATCACTACTGTTTACGGTTACTGTAAAAGCGGCGAAGAAAAACATCGAAAAACAGCATGTCCTGTAACCGAAAACGTCTTAAATCACCAAAATGCAGTTGCCTGCCTGAGTAGACTAGAGGGTCAGCCCACTCCCTCTTGTGCTTCCTCTATCGCGTGCTGGTATTGTTTTCTTAGAGCGATAGTTTGTCTCAGCGAAGCGAAACATCTGCCGAAAATTGCGCCACGGAAATCCTGCGTGCTTATTTATTATTTTCTATGAAAATTACGCGATGTTATTTTGACCTGTTATGTCATAGTTATACGTCATTTAAGCCACGTGCACATTACAGCCGCAGCACAACGCATTTTCATATAAAAAAGTGAGGATGGTTGGTTGGGAGGCGGCCCAACGCACACTACAAGCCAGGGCCACACTTTTTTCGTACATTTTCACATAGAAAATGTACGGAAGTGATAAAGGAGAATTTTTCCAATGTGGTGCGGCCTGCCCAAGTCTTTGTCAAAAGCATTGCAGGGATAAGCCAAACTTTTGTAATTTCGGTAAATGTGTTGCTATAGGTACTTAAAAGGTTTGCGTTTAGATTCAGGTCTGCACATAACCTTACCCGTGTTATACGTTTGTGTTGTGTTAACGTTGTTAAAATGTTTATTCATGTTGACACGGTAATGGGGACGAATTATGTAGTGTGCGGAGCAGTGTTTAATGGTTGAGGTTTCATCGTGTCGTGTTTGTATGTTTTGATAACGTTAAGGAAATGGTGTTAATTATAAGGTATTTTTTGTAGATTATTACTTATTTTCTGTAGTAGTTAGTCATTTAAGATTTTCAGTGGATGGGTAAGCTGTGACCCACCCACTGAAAATCTTAAATGACTAACTGATAGATGCTGATCTATCATCCGAAATAAATCTGCATTTTGCTTAGACACACACTTCTTAGTAAAAAAACAATAATGAGATATCGCTGCAGTGACAGACAATAACGTAGAATAGAAACCCTACATCACCAATGTGAGAATTCATAATCCATAAAGATGCCAGAAAAAGCTAAACTAAAGAAAGGTCATATATCTTACAATCCGAAATCAGTAAAGAAATATTTCTCCGATTCTGCTGCGCAAACAATAAGATTGAGCGTCAGAAATCGTAGCCAAAGAAACTCGACCTAGAATCATAAGTGCTTCGTCCCGAACTCCGGAATCAATAAAGATAATAATAAAGTAACGCCTGGAGCCGAAAGGGTTGGACCGGACTTGTCCGAAGTCCGGTCCAACCCTTTCGGCTCCAGGCCTTCTCTAATATTCGCTATTCAAACGCAACGCGACGGGTTAGGTACAGTCGACGAAATAAATAAGTACTAGAACGACTATTTGGCCCGTGTTTCTAGAATTTGAATAGTGTAGTCCTTTAACATATCAATCTTCTCACTGTATAATAGGGATATGATGCGTGGGTAAAAAATAAAACAAGTCCGTGACCAGTCAGATAATAAAAAAATATTTGACACGTATTTTTTGCTTTATCATATTAATACTAAAAAATACTTAGATAAAACGCATTTTAGATTGGGGAGTGGGGGTCGCTACGTCACTAGTATGTATAAAATCTACATACTCGTGACGTCATGGCACATTTTACCTCAATGTATCGCCGTAATCTTAAGATTACATAAAAAAAGAAAAAATACGTGTCCAATATTTTTTTATAATCTCAAAGACGGACTAAAAAACATTTTTTGTCATCATCCCTATTGGTTTAAAAAGCTTTTATAAGTTTAATTTTGACTAAAACGTAACACATCTCATATAGAAATGAGTCGAGTTTTTGACATAGGTGTTTTCGAAAGAAGATAAGGTACTTGGATTTATCTAACTCATTTTTTAACGTAGGCATGTTTAATAATGAGTAGGTACCGACCGCCTAAGTACGCTACGGGTAATGTAAACTTGTAACTCTGGCATGCAAACAAAACTTTAAAAAAATACTTCTTCTTTTTCTTTTCTTTTTTTGGAAAACATCTTGAGGACACCTACGCCTGAGGACGCCTGAGAGATATTTCTCGACGGCATGTGAAGCCAAGTCAGGGGCCCATGGGCAACTTTAAAACTCTGTCACCAGGTTAGTCACTAACCACACGAAAAAAGAAGAAACCCAAACTTTTTTGCTTACTGTACAATGGTCCAATTTTGCATTGATAAATGAATCTCCAATTGAGGTCGGCCATTCGGTGGTTATAAAGGAAATTGTGGCTATGATCTGCGGGTCATGGTTCTGATTATTTGAAGGTTGGGTTCGACTGCGGTAATTTGGGTCTAAATTATTTTATTTTTATCATTGTTTTCGGTTTTACTCGCAGTAGATTACAAGGGGTAGTACTTCAAATGAAATTATTTCAACTGTGTGGTTTTAAATGTTTTTTTCATGGTACCGAAATTACCTGACGTGACTATTGATTTGCTGGATTAGTATCTTTATGGGGATGCGCGAAATTCCAATTATCTTACATTTTCTGCATTTTGCAGGCCAGTGTCAGGTTGTATGTTGATCGAATTATGATTCGCGACCGTAACAAATATGTATTTACAGACTTATAAGTCTGTAAATACAATAACTTAGAAAGTTTTATTAATCATTAGAATCATTAATAAAACTTTCTAAGTTAGAATTGGTTTCAAATGTCATGATATCATGAAATAGTCATTCATAAGGATAATTTAAAGTTAGAGAGTTATATTGATGATTTTAATGATTATTATTCTGTAAATATATACTAGTTACGATCACGAATCATATTTTTATCAACATATTATTACCGAATACTGATCTAAAAATTACAAAAGACATAAGAAAATTTGAATCTCGCGCGCTACCCTCCAGTTTTCGCCTTATCGAGTAACGATAATTATTTTTCCATTTTTAAAACTATAAGAGGAACTTTTAGTGCACATCTCTTTCAAATACAATGCTGCCATAATAAAGCCTATATTTACAGTTGTCTCTATTCAGAATTTCCCAGAAGTTACAATAGTGCAGAAAATAGTCGTCCATTTTCACCGAATTACCTAGAATAGTGGCTTGTAAACAAACTACTCTACTGTCACCTATTAATTTAACTCGCATGACGTAATCCCATCAAGGTTGTCACGTACATTGGACATTTATTCAATGTGAAGTGCGAACAGGTATTCAGTTAGCGCCCAACTACTGTTCCATATTTTTTTGTTGGTTCTGTATTCAAACTGACAGCTGTCAATGTCAAACCTGTTCTGTCAAATCAGATTCAGAATTGAGTTCTATGGTTTCAGAATAATAATTTTAAGAATATTGGCAGTTTTTCAGAATTAAATAAAGAATATATCACGATATGCAGGGCTCTTAGCAACACGAATAATTAAACAAAAATCAGATACGTTGTAAAAAGCACTTTTAGAAAAATAAAACAGGCCTGACACTTACTCATGCAATGGAAAAACGTTTGCATTTCCTATAAGACATTTTTTTACTATTAAGGTGGATGCGCAAAGGTTGTCCGCGAAATTCAAATTTTCTTACGTTTTTTTGTAATTTGCAGGTCAGTGACAGGTTGTGAGGTACAACCTGACACTGACCTGAAAATTACTTAATCTTGATCAAAATATGATTCACATATTAATACATGTCTCTAAGTTAGAATTGGTCTATTGAATGACTTTTTCATGCAGTCATACATACATACTCTAGAAAAATATAACCCTCCTACTGGGGCCATTCGAGTAAAAAGAATCTTCACCGACAAAATCGACTAGACACACAAGACACACTTCATTCCCTATAAAACAGTTGAAATACTCACTGTCACTTTAATATCAAGCAGTACATACAGCATATTTCGTAGTGGGTAGTAAACAAAGACTCGAGCTGTCAGCCCTATCAACTTGACTTAAGTGACGTAACCTCGTCAGGGCTGCCACGCAAACTGGGCCAAGTTATTTGTCTTGGTTTATTTTTTGCTGGGCTTAAATCATTTTTATTTTCACCAAGACAGAGAAATAAAGCTTAAAAAAAGAAAGAGTTTTGTAATCTTTAAAAAGGTTTTATGAGCTATTTACTTTGTTTTGTCTTTGCCTAGACTGCCTATAAGGTATCAGGCATGATTTTGCGGAAATCCATTATAAAATACAATAGACGACGTATATTTAGTAACCTAATCCGCTTAACTGTTCTTAAAGAGTCATAAACCCTGTAAGAAATCGATACGTGTTTCCCCTCTCAACGAGGCATCCTCAGGATGACGATTGACTTGTTTCGTCTATTGTATTTTATAATGGATTTCCGCAAAGTCACGCCTGAGTTAATTAACTATCTGAATTTTTTTCCAAGACATAATCGTATGTGCTTAGGTGCTTATAGATAGATACTACATGTACTTAAGTAAGGTACTACAGAATACTATCTCCTATTTTCTGTTACCGGCAGAACCAATTTTTTATTAAAAGTTTTGCTCGCAACTATATGTACAACGGTCACACTATTTAGATAACTTTTCTGAACTTTAAAGAAACCTGAACTTAGACTGAAATATAATTGATTGTTGAATTACAAAAAAAAAATCCTTTCATCCTATTAATATAAATATGAAAATTAATCTATCTGTATTCTGTCTGGTAACTTTTCTTCCTGGATTTCATACAGGGTTATTGGAAATATGTTGGCAATCCATTAAAAGGATGTAGGAGAGGTCATTTACAACCAAATGACATTTTCGTGTAATTATCATTTTATATTTTTTTTTTTTTTTTTTTTTTTTTTTTTTTTTAATTATTTTTAAAATGGTACCCCTTAATGGATTGCCGACATTTTAACAATAACCCAGTATAAAACAAAATACACGCAGACGAAGTTCCAGGCAACAACTTGTCAATAATAAAAAGTATCTCCTCTGTTCCATACTTCCTCAAGACATAGTTTAACTTATCAAATATTTATCAAGAAACCAAGCTCCACGATGCAACTTGGAACAATCTTGCAACTATGAATCCCGCAGATGTGCGGGATCGCAAATTAAGCCAAGTTTCTAATCGCCAAGTTTGCCAAGCACTAAATTCTTGGCACTAACTTGCACTGCTTGCAGTCCGAAACGAGTTGAATAAAATTAACCCTTGGGGACGGAAGTAGTGAGCTAAACTTGGTTATTTATGATCGGAGAGTTTTGAGTGACGAGAACCTTCAATTATCGTAATTAATTATCTACTTGTCTTCAGACGCAGCTTGCGTGTTCTGTACTGAGCTCACGCAAGGCGTCGTACGTCCAGCCATTAATAGGACTCGCCCATCAAGGAGCGCTGTCCCAAATTAGATGCATTATTAATTTATTATACATAAAAAAAAAGTATTTTAATTAAATATGTATAATAAAAGATACATAATTAAATTGTCTTTAAAATGGCGAAGGTTTCGGAAAAATACGCTTAATAGATTTTGCGTGATTCTCAGTTTTTTATCCGCTTTAGACATAATTTTACAAATTAATTGCACTATGAAATATAAACATAACCTAAAATATTCATAGATTAAGATATTAAAAAAATGCTCTATTATAACATATATTTTTTTCCAAATCATTAACACTACTCCTTTAGACGTGATATTTAGTATAAAATCATTAAATGTCGGTTATCGTTGTCTTATGGCCTACTTGCACCACTAATGACAAAACGCATTTAGCGCTAAACGAATTCTGTCAATCATTTGAAGTTGACAGACACAGAATGATGTTACTATAAAAGAAAAAAGAATCGTTTTACTTACCAATGGTACCTTTTTTATTGCCAAACAGAGCATATAAATAGGTTCGTAAGCTAATTTTACCTGTGATAGCTTCTACCATGTGTGAGGGTCTACTATGCAAAGCTATGAGGTCTTTGCTTCATTATTGGTAAAGATACATGAGTCTTAGTTTTAACCAATAACGGTCCGTAAATTATAGGAATCGGTCATTAGTGATTTGTGGTGCAAGTGGCCCTACGTATGTCATTTATAACTTTGAGTGGGATGTTCTAGAAATTGTACGTATTTACTTCATTACATAAATCAGCCAATAATGTTCCCATAGCTGGGACTCAGGCCTCCTCTCAGTGAGAGGGAGTGGGCCGTAATCTACCTCGCGGGCCCAGTGCGGGTTGGTAGATGTCACATGTCTTCGAATCATTGGTTCTAGGACATGCCGGTTTCCTCACGATGTTTTCCTTCACCGTTTTGAGAGCAGTGGTGATGAAATAATTTAGACAAAGTAAAGCGCCTGTCTGGGTTTCAACCTACAACCTACAATTCGTAAGACGCGGCCGTTACTGCCACCTCTACTCTTATTAATTTCATTGCTTTAGTTATTTTTCTAAAAACTCTTCAAGTCACTTCCTTGGAATATCCATTATCCATTTACCTAATACTTACGTAAAATAATCTGAATATTTTCTATTCCTCCACTTAAGACATCGGAAAGAAAAGCTAGCTTTGTCATAAGATAACATTATACGACAAGTTGCAAGTGACGTTAACAAGAGAACTTTAAAGTAAGGCCTGTTATCTCTAAAGAAAACTGTGTAGTTGGCCTTTTAATCGCTTTTGACAACAATTCCCTGTAACAAGAAACTTCACTAAGGTTCAAACTATCTAACTGTTACATAGACAAATAGGCCTTATTGTTTATTGACGTGCTAGTGACAATCAACCTTACAGTGATAAGGTGAGGTCGACTGTCCGTGGAGTTTCTTGCCCGTTCTTCTCCGGTACCTACTTCGCTTTGGAATGGGCAACTAGCTTCACCTGTCTGACTGACCGACCCCTTGACAATTCAAACGTGCCTGTAGTAGGTTTATTTGAAATAAATGCTTTGAGTTTGAGTTTTGAGGCTATACTTGTACAAAATGAAGTATGTGAAATCGGCCATTTAAACAGAAATTTGTATCAAAATAAACAGCATAGTATTGCGTATCAAATTTAAGCTCTTTGAAACAAAACTTCAAAAAGTACGTAAAGCCGACATGATACTTCACTCAAGTGAATGTAAATTTTTGTTTCATTCCAGGTTTCGACACCGACATTTTTTTTTAGAAATGAACGTGCATCCGTTCCTTTCATTTAGTTTTCCGATAGTTCGGTAGGCGTGTGAAATATATAAATGCATAGTGCCGAATTCCAACATCGTTGAATTCATTTTTAGGGTTCCGTACCTCAAAAGGAAAAACGGAACCCTTATAGGATCACTCGTGTGTCTGTCTGTCCGTCTGTCACAGCTATGAAGCTCCAAATCTAATTGACCGATTAAGTTGAAATGTGGTACACATATGTATTTCTGTGACCCAAATACGGACGTGTTACATAAATAAATGAATTTTGAATATGGAGGTCACTTTTGAGGGGCCAAGAAGAAAATTAAAAAAAAAACTTTTTCGAAATGGACCGTGTGACATATCAAATGAAAGGGCTTATTGCGAGGATCTCAAATACATTTTTTAAATCATTTTAAAATAAATAATTTTGAAGATATTTAAGAAACTACTGATCCAAAAAAATTTAAAAAAATACAGATAATAGTTCTATGCTTATAGATTACAGGAAAACCTATAAGAAGTCTATGGTCTAAAATAACATGGTAAATCACTCAATATTGTGCGTACAAACTTACATTTGCAGTTGGAATGTATGGGGGAACATGTTTTTCAACTACAATATTAAGTTTGTTCTTGGGATAAATTTGATTCATCCCAACTACGGAACCCTTCATTGTGCGTGGTCCGACACGCACTTGGCCGGTTTTCACTTTTGATTCATTCTGTATTTCATTTCACTGTGAAAAATAATGAAAGGCAAAAATGAACGAAAAGTGAAGCGTCTGATATCGGTTTTACTTTATTAGACTTTTTTGCGAGCAACTCTCACGCGAAATTGCGAATGCGGCTGACTTTGCGAACTAGAAAAGCCGTAAAGTCAAAGCCTGCAAAAACATAAAACCCTCGATCCGTACTCATGCATTTGTCGCTTTGCGTGCGTTCTAAAACCATTCAGGGCTCGGCCCATTTACGTAATTACCGGCCGTCCGCGTGTCCCATTCAATACGGTTTCTATCCGATACGGCAACGGACCGGACACAGCTTGGAATGCAGAGCCGTTTGAAAGAGGAGTTAGTTTTCATTTGAACTGAAGGATTAATTAAATTAATAATGCTGCAACAACATTTTTGTCGAGGGCTTGGGGTTGTCACGTTTTTTGAAGAGATGCAGTGTCTCAGTAGTAGTGACTCTCAAACAGCTACGGTTAAACTTTTTCAAACATAACTAGAATAATATTCTGGAATTCCCAATTTCATTCATGTAGGAGATGGGCTTGATGAGAGAAACACTTTTTATTGTTAACTTCGTTTATTTTGGCTCGTTAAAACACTCAATATATATTTTTCTTCCTAAACGTCGTCGTTAGTTTTTAATCGTCCGCCATTTATTTTATGTATCTCACTCTCTCACACTCCCACCTCTCATTCATTCATCTTGCGTTCCATTCTACTAATGAATTCAATGTTTAATTTCAAGGTTAACTTTTATTGTTTTAATTTCAAAGAAAATAAGCCCACATTCATGTAGGTTTACTTATGAAATTTGCGCAAATATTGTAGTTCACTATCATATTCCAATTCGACATAAACATTTTTTACAATCAGCAGATTTATTGAAAACCAATCATAACTTTTGGAATCCTGAAACTTGTTTTTACAGAAATTTACGCGTTCGAAGTTGAGCACAAATCGGAAGTTTTTCACGCAATCTGCAAAATGTCAGCCACATCCTGACTCCAGAGACCCTTTTTGAGTTATGAGATTGGAAAATGAATACTGGGCTGGTATGGAATGAGAGAAAAAAAAAGCTCAATTAGCCACATAGTTCTCCTGCATTGTAGATGTAAATTAGGGAGACAAATCTTAGATGCATAAAAAGTTCGTCCGTGAGTCATAATAATGTTTGGCGTCGACGAAAATTGAAACTGCGGTCCATAGCAAAAAAAAACAATTAGCCTTATAGACTGTAAGGTATTTATTGCTGTCTTAAAAAGTTGTGTGAAATTACTTTTTCATCTATGAAACATTCATAATATCGAATGATAATAGATCAAAACATTTATTTATTTATTACCAACTTACATCTATCATAACAGGGTAACCTATTGCGGTAGCGTATTATCTAACTCTTACCCTAACTTATAATTAAAATAAATTTTTGTCTTATTACAAAAAATGAATTCTTTGTGAACTCACTCAGAGAACAACAGAATAGGTCCGCAACATCGTATCATAACCCATAATATCTACAAATACGTCCCCACTTCATCCAATCCAGATGTCAGACACATACCTAGATCCATTATAAGATATGACCTAGCAATGCAACACACTCCACTGACCTCCATTATGACGAACTACACTGGCGAACAAGAGAAATGACTCATTATTAAATTGATCGTGAAATGTTTTAGTAGGTATGTACGTTAATTTAATGAGAGCTGATGGTTTGGTTTGATGTGTGTGAACATAGAGCTAGCAACTAAAAACGAGTAGCGAGTGCGCAACGGCGTAGAGCTTACTTGCATCTTATATACTGCTTTATAAAAAATATGCGTGTTACAATACAATTTCATTTTTAAAACTTCCATAATAACGAATTATAATATATCAAAACTTCCTATTGTAGCTCACGTCCTTATACAAAGTCCAGTACGGCTATGTCCTCACTCCATCCATTCTAGATGTCAAACACATATCTAGATCCATTATAAGATACAACCTAGCAATGCAACACACTCCACTGACCTCCATTATGACGTAGTACACTGGCGAACAAGAGAAATGGCTCATTATTAAATTGATCGTGAAATGTTTTAGTAGGTATGTACGTTAATTTAATGAGAGCTGATGGTTTGGTTTGATGTGTGTGAACATAGAGCTAGCAACTAAAAACGAGTAGCGAGTGCGAGAGATTACTGGCATCTTATGTACTGCTTCATAAAAAATTACCATTTTATCTAAATAGATAATATGCGTGTTAAAATACAATTTCATTCTTAAAACTTCCATAATAACGAATTATAATGTATCAAAACTTCCTATTGTAGTTCACGTCCTTATACAAAGTCCAGTACGTCTATGTCCCCACTTCATCCAATCCAGATGTCAGACACATACCTAGATCCATTATAAGATACAACCTAGCAATGCAACACACTCCACTGACCTCCATTATGACGTAGTACACTGGCGAACAAGAGAAATGGCTCATTATTAAATTGATCGTGAAATGTTTTAGTAGGTAGACCGGTACGTTAATGTAATGGGAGCTGATGGTTTCGTAAATGGAAGCATTAGGTGAAGTAGTTAAAATATTGGTTGTACTTAGGCTTCTGTCCCACAGCCGGCTATTGACGAGAAGCGTGTGGAACTAGCAACTAAAAACGAGCTGTGAGTGCGCAACGGCGATGAGCGATTACTGGCTGACGTATCCATCCATCTGCCTAGCCTTTTCCCAACTATTTTGGGGTCGGCTTTGCATGCGGCTATTATTACTTAGCCAAGAGCTCCTCCTTAGCCACGAGCTCCTCTCTGTACGTATGTACTGCTTTATAAAAAAAAGGCTTGTGATAATACAATTTCATCCATAAAACTTTCGTTATTTTTGTAATAACTAATGATAATGGATCAAAACATCCTATCATAACCCACATCTACAAAGCCCAATACGCCTTCCTCCCCACATCATTCAATCAGGAACAAAGCAAGATCCAATATAATATACGGGCTTGCATTGCAACGCACACCAGTGACCGTCATATAAGTACATTGGCGGACACGAGAAAAGACTCACTATAAAATTGATCGTGAAATGTTTAAGTAGATAGCTACGTTAATCAAAGTCAAAGTCAAATCATTTAATATAATGCGAGCTAATGGTTTCGTAAATGAAACCGTTAGGTCAAGTAGTTAGAATATTGGCTGTACTGAGGCATCAGTCCCATCGCCAGCTAAAAACAAAAAACGAGTTATCGAGCAACAAGCAGCGAATGCGTGACGGCGACGAGTGATTACTGGCTGGTGTGCGTATGTAACAAGGGTGAGTCCTTCAGCGGGTGTTCCGCCCCCCATGCAGGTGTCGCTGAGCGAATACTCTTTGGTAGGTCTTGTCGCTGCAGCAAATCAGTGCTCGCTGTCGGTGTGAAAAGTCACAGACTATTAATAAATTAATCTGTTTTACTTACACGGGACCTACAATCTCAAAATCGTTGATAGCTAGTCGCTTCCTCGTAGGCGGTGGGTGATAGGTGGACTTATTATTTATTTTATTTTATTTTAAGACTCAATATGTTAGTAACAAATACTTCTTAACAACTATGTTAGTAAACTTAACCTATACACTTAACGAATCCCTGCTACACGATCAACACCGATGTGGAAAGCTTGCAGCAGCGATTCAGAGACAAACAGTCCAGTCTACTCGCGATACAATGCAGTATATTGTTGGGGCTGGCCCGCACCCGCTCACCAGGGAAGCGCATCTTTTTGGCATTGTTGCGTAAAAACAATCGACACGAGCATCAGAGAGATAGAGAGAGATTATTGATAGATGAGTATTTTTAAAGTAACTTCTGTGAGTGGGATTAATTTTTAGGGTTGTATGTTTTCATTTATATTTTTAGCTTAACTTCTCAGTACTAAAGAACTATCCCCAATGGTCATTAATTCGTAAATACTAAGATCCCAATGAATATTAAGATATCACATGATAACTACCCAGGGTCCCAATTACGGGCAGATAACCACGTCCCATTACTTACAGCAGCTAGATCCGGTTAGGTTCTAGTAACACGCAGCTCCGGTTCTAGCCAGATTATATCCGGATCCAGGGTTAATCCAAAGAGGCTAGGCTGTCCAGATTATTCACTTTTTCCGTATTTACATAGATGATTTTCTTCTTCTTCCTGATGCTAAGATTTTAGTTCAAATAAAATGGTAAAATTTTTTTGCTCATCGCTCATCAAAAATCTTTTTTTGTATATAGTTATTGTCAGTAATTTGCCAGTAGTTGAACCTAGAAACCACATAATGGAGCATTCTGACATGTTACTGGGAAGCCTGCAGTACCTACTGAAAATTCCTATAAATTATTTTACTTTGTAACATTGTAGTTACATTTGTGAAATGAAACTATCAAAACCTGCGATCAGGGAACGAAGTGTGTCACTGTATCTTCGTATTGTTTACAAACTTGAAAAAACCTGGCATGGTCTGTCCTTCTATGTCTTATCTCTTATTATGCAAGTAACAAATGGACCTGACTTGGCGACCAGCCAACACTACGTTGATAAGTCCTGTGGCCTCGGACACTTTGTTTGTGAGCCGAATTTTTACAGGTCCAATCTGACTTAAAAAGTTGCAGTGCTTTGAGTTGAGATTTATTTTTTTGTTCTACTTTATACGTATAACTAACGAAGCAAATAGTCTAAAAAACACTACAAAGTGAAAAATAACTTTAAGTCGGTGTCTTTGGTTTTGAATTTTTGTTTTTTGCCACCGACTTCCGAAATTAAAGTAATTTTTCACTTTGTAGTGTTTTTTTTCGGAAGTCGGTTGTTTTTTTTTTGTAAAAAGTTTTTATTTTAGAAGTACTTTTTAGTTGTGGTACCTACCCCACACAAATTCGAATACTACTACTACCTGCTATGTAAATAACAGTCACAGGAAGTTATCAGCATATCATCCACATATACTTCGTATTAGGACGTTGTTGTGAACAGACGTGACGAACATTTACTAATATAAATAAATAATTACTTGCTGAATCGTGACCTGGTTTTACCAAATAGCCGGTAGTAAAGCAAACTGTGTCATACGTAAGCATAACATGTGTAAGTCGTTTCCGTGAAAATGTGTAAGTGATTAACAAGTCAATAACTTACTTGTATCACAATGGATACCAGTCCCTTCAGCAGGGGTGGCAGATGTGCCCGGAGCCCACCTCCTACACCTGTGCCCGCACCTGCACCTACACCTACACCTTCACCCGGGCCCGCAACCGCACCTCCCCCTCAACCACCCAGCCAAAGAGAAGATGTCACGATGGAAGTGATACCTACGCCGGAAATCCAGAACTGGATGTCGTCCATTGAGCAGTGCCTTAATGAAGTGTGCTCTATTGTAACAGACGGCAAATTAAACATGGAGCAAAAACTGCGTATAAGTGCCCTATGCCGGAAAGTCAGTCACGGCACATCGCAGATGGCTGTTCAGTACCAGTCCCTTAAGATGAGAGCCGTCCGGGCCCACTCCACCGTCCAAACACTCGAAGATCAAATTGATCTGTCGCAGCAACTGCAAGCCCTTAAGCTGTCAATCGGAGCTTCAATGAAACCGGTAACAGGAAATTCCTTCGCTGAAATGGTTAAAAAAGGTACCAACAATTTTATACAGCCGATAAATTTAAGTTCAGTGGCCATATACCCAAACGACAAACTGAAGTCGAGTGAGGAGACTAAAATACTTGTCCAAAAAATTATATGCCCCGAGCAAATGAAGCTTCAGGTAAGAGGACTACGTAAGACGAAAAATGGCGGCATCATTATAAGCACTGAATCAAAGGACGATATTGAGAAGGTGAAAAAATCGATGCAGCTATCAAATTCAGGCCTTACAATAGACGAACCCCCAAAAAGGAAGCCTAGAATAGTAGTTCTCGGAGTGCCCTCATCCATGCAACAGAATGAAGTTTTTACTTGTTTATTCCACCAAAATCTAGCAGAGACCCTTCAGGATTATAGCCTCGAGACCTTTTTGACCTCCATTAAGTTAAGCCATAAGTCAGGTAAGAAGGACGCTGAGACCTGTAATTATATAATAGAAGTATCTGCAGATATACGTAAAGCCCTAATATCAAAAGACAGAGTGTTTGTAAACTGGTCGTCATGCCCTGTGAGAGACTTTACTCTAGTCACACGCTGTTATAAGTGCCAGCAGTACGGACATGCGGCCAAATCATGTCGGGAGACCACCAGTACCTGTGGCCACTGTGGTGATCAGGGTCACTCCATTCAAGAATGCACAAAGAAGGCTGAGGAACCAAAATGTGCTACTTGCTTGCACTTCAAAAAGCCGAGCAATCACAAGACAAGTGCTTCTGACTGCCCAGCGAAAATAATGGCTGAAAAAAGGTACATCAATTCTGTTGATTATGGAGGCGCCTAAGAGCGCCGCTAATCACATATTTTTTTTTAGCCCTTGTTATAGTTTTTTATTTTATTTTTATAATTATGATTAATAATTTAATTAATGACATAGATAATTTCTCTGTATCTGAATCCCACGCTTGTGACGTTGAACACTGTAAGCAATATAAGCTATACTAGTCCACTTACCATACTAACCCAAAATATTCGCAGTATTTTTAAAAACTTCGACAATTTTACCGTATTTTTACAACGTTTAGAAATAAATTGTGACGTTATTGTATTAACCGAATGTTGGCTTTCGAAACAATATAATATTCCACTAATTCCGGGATATAATATGTATAAAAGTAACACAAATTACAATCAGAACGATGGGGTGATAGTTTATGCTAGAAATCATCTCAATGTGTCTGTCGAGGAACCAAATATGCACGACTGTAACAGATTGTTAATTACAATTGGGTCAGAATTTGCGATACTTGCCTTATATCGACCCCCCTCTTTTAGAAATATAAGCAATTTCACTGACTCTCTAAACAACACCTTGCAGAACCTATCGTCTTTCAAAAATACTATTTTAATTGGAGATATTAATATCAATATTCTTCCAGAAAATTCTGATGCATCCACTGAGGAATACCTTAACCTATGCGCCTTCTATGGTTTGCTTCCTGCTCACACACTTCCTACACATCAAGGTGGCTCCTGTTTGGACCATATTATGCTCAAGTCAAATTTCCCTGCACTTGCCCTTGTAATTAATTCAACAATAACCGACCATAATGCTACCCTACTTATTTTAAATTGTAAATTACCTAAAGTAGTCACTCGCACAATTTCTAGTTTAATTGTAAATAAACTTGAAGAAGACTTACGCAATATCGACTTTGACCCAGTCTACAATTCCGCTGATCCGCAGTTTTGTATGTTGTACCTAATCAAAAATGTACAACACGCAATTCAGAAGAACACGGTCATATCTCGGCGAAATAACAAAAACTACAACATAAAACCATGGATCACGACAGGACTTATTCGCTGTATGAAAAATAGAGATAAACTGCATATGAAAGCGAAATCTAATCCAGATAATTTAATTTTGCAACTGTCGTATAAACGATATCGTAACTTCTGTAATAATCTTCTAAGAAATGTAAAAAGCAACTATGACAAAATTGCACTAGAAAAAGCAGGTACAAATAGTAAAAAAATCTGGAATTTTATTAAAAGTGTAACGTATAACTCAAAACTAAATCAGTCATCTTCAGGTTTATTACAAGCACACTCATCACAGTTAGCATCTGCCAACATTGCGAATAATTTCTATGTTAATGTTGGTAAATGTTTGGCTGAAAAAGTTCAGGGCCAATCACAATATCTAACAAGCACACCATTTTCGTGTAACACTATTTTATCATCCTTTGTGTTGCAAGACACTGACGAGACTGAGGTTGAAACGATAATTATGAATTTGAAGGACGACTGTGCAGTTGGCTGGGATAACATATCAAATAAAATTATTAAACAGTTCAAGCACATTTTGGGACCGCCACTAACTTATATTTTCCAAAAATGTTTATCTTTAGGTCTTTTTCCCGAGTGCCTAAAAAAAGCTGTTGTTGTCCCTGTTTACAAATCAGGCAGTAAAGATCAAATAACAAATTATAGACCTATTTCCTTACTGCCTACTATGTCTAAAATATTAGAAAAAATTATGAATAAAAGGCTTTACAAATACTTGGAGGATAAATCAATTTTATCTAAACGGCAGTTTGGATTTAGGCCTAAAATGTCAACAGACGATGCCGTGCACCACCTGACTGATTATCTAGCACAAGAACTTGATAATGGTAACCACACAGTAGGAATCTTTCTAGACCTCGCCAAAGCTTTTGATACGGTTTCTATTCCTATTCTGTTGCACAAGCTTGAAGCCATAGGTATCAGAGGCACCCAGCTGAAACTATTTAAGAGCTATCTAGAATACCGTACCCAATGTGTAAGGATTGGTAATGTTCTCAGCGATACTGAAAAAAAACACGTCCTTCGGAGTTCCCCAAGGAAGTATTTTAGGGCCTACATTATTTTTGATCTACATAAACGATCTTTGTAACCTAAATCTAGATCACGGCGAAATTGTTTCTTATGCTGACGACACTGCCCTTCTATTTTCAGCTGATTCAGAAAAAAATGTCTACAAACTTGCGCAACAGGGGTTCAATATTGTTAATAAATGGCTTCAACTCAATTCACTAACACTAAATGCAAATAAGACAAATTACGTTAAGTTTTCGATGCGCAAGCAAATATCAACAAGCACTACCTCGACATTGTATGCTCATTATTGCACAATTCCTATAGATAACCAATGTGTTTGTCCCAATATTAAAATGACAAATACAACAAAATATCTTGGTGTTATAATAGATGAAACACTTTCGTTCAAACAACATATACAAGCTTTAAATAGTAGAATTCGGAAGCTGATATTTGTTTTTAAAAAGTTACGCTATATTGCTGACCCAAAACTAGTTAGACAAGTTTACTTCGCTCTATGTCAATCAATATTAACCTACTGTATTACCACATGGGGTGGAGCGGGTAAAACAATGTTACTAACCATCGAGAGAGCTCAAAGGGCGATTCTCAAAGTGTCTACTTTCCGCCCTTTCCTTTTTCCTACTAACCTCCTATACAAATCTTGTGAAGTATTAACAGTTCGACAGCTATTTATAATGGGTATTGTATTAAAACAACACAGAGCTCTACCCTATAGCACTGCATATGCTAATAAAAGACGTAAAGATATAGTTTGTCCACAAAATACAACAAAACATGCTTTTGTTTCCAAATTTTACCTGTACCTCGGTCCTCTTCTCTATAATAGACTAAACTCGAAAGCAAACATTTATTCCCTGAATTACACAAATTGTAAGAGAATTCTCAAGGATGCCCTCCAAAGTATGTCTTACGAAGATACAGAGAATTTACTAACTGTGCTAAAGTGAAAAATTTCACCTACGTTAAGTATAAGTATATCAAATTTAGAAACTAAGAGTTAAGCTCTTCAACATGTAATTAGTGATCTATTGTCAACCTGTTGTTTATTTATTTTATAAGTTTATTTTAGCTCCTCTCGCCTGAAACACAGGATTACCTAGTTCAGGCACGTAAGTCTTAGGAATATAATTTACATTTAAGCAAAACTGTACTAATTTTTATGCCTTGTAATTATTTTGGAATAAATATTATTATTATTATTATTATTATACTAAGCGGGAAAAATACGTAATATTGAAGCTTACTCAAAAACTATCCAAGCAAAGTTAATCAAATTTATATGGCACCAATCCAGGAGCATACCCTTTCAAACAAAAAAAGAATTTTCAAAATCGGTCCACAATTAAGCTAAAAAGCTTGTGCTCTGCATTATTCTGCTAAACTGCTGTGTAGTATGAGACATACATTGCGCTTAATGACCATGAAACAATATCTGCACCAGGTCACGGGTAAAATATTATTATTCCGTAAATAATAATTAGTATTATATAGTACTTTTGAACCTGAATCCAGTTATATAGGGCTGAAAAATAAACATAATACCTACGTACGAAACATGTTCTTTTTTTTGTTAACCTTTATAGTTTCCAACTGCTGGGGAAAGCCAATAATGAATTAAGTTTTTTTTTTTTTGCTAGCTCGCATCGTTTCCCTCTGCTGAGCAAAGGCCTCTACTTTTTCCTTCCAAACCATGCATTCCAAGTTTCTCTCTTAAATAAGAAAAAGAAACAATGCAAGAAGCTAAACTTTTGTACGTTTCTAATCAACCAAAGTTGTAATCAAGTAATACCAACGCGACTGCCTAGCGGCATTTTATTGCACTGACTTGTAATGAAGGGAGCTCTTTCCTCCTCTTTCCATTCCCTGAAATGACAGTTATATTATATATGCGAATGAGATGTTTGGATGTTATGTATGTTTGTTTCATTGCAGTATTAGATGGTTAGTTTTGATCAGGGTAAAGTGCACGCCACACTGGGAACAAAGCTAACTTCGTTTAGCTTTCCTCCGCGTCTTTTTGTATACGAAAATACGCGGAAGTTTCCAATAATATTTTAAGGACATCATCGTCACATAGTTTTTCAAGCTTGTCTTAATTATAAGATTGTTTGTGAAGAGAAAAATAAATAATTTTAATTTGAAGGTAATAGGTATCTGCTGTATAATTATAATATGGAAGTGTATAGTGCCGCTAGCGGCATTTTTTCCCTATCGGATAAAGTGCCGGTTTTTGCGGCATAATAGTGGCGCTACCTCGTCCCGGCTAAAATGCCGTAAGCATTGCATTTCATTATTACTGTCACTAATTATATTGTGTGCTTTTTAGTTTGTGCTAAATAAATGTATTTTCTTTCTTTCTTTATTTGAGGCTCAAACCCAGTAACTGGGTAATACGATTCCCCTTGGTAAGACTGGTTGTCACGCTTTCGGGATTCTGACGACCCGTAACGACTGATAAATATCCACGAATGACAGCCGTAACCAACGGCTTAACGTGCTTTCCGAGGCACAGAGAAGTCCACAGATCAACCCCGGTAAGCATAGCTTAACCTGTTAGGTCAACCCTTGCGGCTGTTATTACTTAGCCACGAGCTCAACATAATCATAAATATAATTCAACATGAAATTTAAAAATATATATAACCTCATGACCCCTAAAAACGGCGTGTGAGCACAATAATATGGTGCTCACAATATTATGGTGGTCACAATAATATGGTGGTCACAATAATATGCAGGTCACAATAATATGGTGGTCACAATAATATGGTGGTCACAATATTATGGTGGTCACAATAATATGGTGGTCACAATAATATGCAGGTCACAATAATATGGTGGTCACAATAATATGGTGGTCACAATAATATGGTGGTCACAATAATATGGTGGTCACAATAATATGGTGATCACAATAATATTACTTAATGAGCATGTTTACATGTCTTTCAACCCCCGCGATGAAGGTTGCCGCCCTCGTGTCTCTAATTGGAGAAGTTTGAGGTGCGGCAGAAACATACAATTGAATATAAAGTACATTTGTGTAGTAAATTTTTTGTGTTCATTAATTTCTTGTAAGACCAGCCGAAGAGCAGTGGTGGCCCAGTGGTAACGGGACTTACGTGTCGTCTATCGTGGGTTCGAAGCCAGACCGGCACATTACTTTGTGTAATTTATTTCATCTCCACTGCTCTCAAAACTGTGAAGAAAAACATCGTGAGGAAACCGGCATGTCCTAAAACCAAAAATACGATGACGAGGCTAATAGCAGCCTATAATTAATCTACTACAGGGCAAAGGCCTGTTTTCATTGGGCACGCCACAAATGGGGCGATAAGTCCCCTCTTTGAGAAGTGGATAGAGAGGCGCCACGGCGTCCTCACCTTCCGCCTGACGCAGGTCCTCGCCGGACACGTTTGTTTCGGGAGGTTCCTGTTCAGGATAAAGCGGGAGGAAACGCCCGGGTGTTACCATTGTGTGGATCGCCCGGAGAACACGGTGAAGCATACGGTGGAGGTCTGCCCGGCTTGGGCGGAGCATCGCCGTGTCATCACGGAGGCGATCGGCGGCGGTGATCTCTCGCGTCCAGCCATGGTTCAGGCCATGGTCCGGATCGATAGTGCATGGGAGGCCGTCGCTTCCTTCTGCGAAGCAGTAATGCTCGCGAAGGCGGAGGCGGAGCGCGCGAGGGAGAGGCAAGATTCGCGCCCTCACGCCCCTAGTCGCCGCAGGAGACGCCCCGGGTGTCGGGAGTCGCGAGACTTCCGGCCACCGTAGGCGCGGGCTTGCGGACGGTGAGCAATGGGTAGCTCGCCGTCCGATAAGGATCAGGCCCGGGTTGATGGCGCGTTGTGTTCCACGCGCGCCTCAAAGAGATGTCAGCACCAACTGACGGGGTCCGTAAGGGCCAATGCCTGCCAGCTGTTGCGAGTTTGTCCGAAAGGGATATCGCGGCCCCGGCACTCAGGCAACGGAAGACACACGGGTGGGTTTTAGTCAGTAAAAGCCTGACACGCCCTCCCGCTCCACCCAGAGCGGGAGAAGTTATTTGATAATTACCCACCATCAAAAAAAAAAAACCCTGTTTCCATACAGAATAAAATAACGGGCATAACATAATTCAATGTGTGTTGGCGAAGACCAAGTTTCCTCGTGATGTTTTACTTCACGTTTCTTTTTAAATTTTTTGATATAATTGAAATAATAAAATGTAATTGGTTTCATGTGGTAGGTATCCGAAAATATGAAACAAACATTGTATACTTTCATAATCTCTTAAAATAAAACGTATAACGAATTTTTAATACCGCATAGAAATGTACCCAAAAGAATTCTATCTCTTTTTTAACAAAAGCTAGTAATCCCTCTCTTATTTTTAGTTTTTTCATCCTTTCATGTTCAGTGTCGAATAGAGATTTTGTGGAAATAGTTTTTTAGTTTTTATTCGCTTGTGTGAAGCGCTGATTGAAAATGTCGACACGCCAGCGAAGCAGTGCTGCAGCGCTTTGTAAAACATTTTCTGAACGGACGATTAGATTGTGGAATGATCCGATATAATAGTACAACATTCAGGGGTTCTTTTTTACATTTTTCTGGTCGTTATGGAATTAGCAAAGCTAAGCTTAAAGTCTGGCCAGTAATCAATCTGCCTAGCCTTTTCCCAACTATGTTGGGGTCGGCTTCCAGTCTAACCGGATGCAGCTGAATACCAGTATTTTACATGGAGCGACTGCCTATCTGACCTCCACAACCCAGTAACTGGGTAATGCGATACCCCTTGGTAAGACTGGTGTCAGACTTTCGGGCTTCTGACTACTCGTAACGACTGTCAAAGATCCACGAATGACAGCCGGGACCAACGGCTTAACGTGCTTTCCGAGGCACGGAGGAGTCTCGGTATGTAAAGATGGTCACCCATCCACTGACCAACCCCGGCAAGCGTAGCTTAACCTGATGGATCGACCAGTGCGGCTGTTGTTGCTTAGCCACGAGCTCCTCCTCTCCTCCAAAGTCTGGCCAGTAATAAGACTTTTTAAATGCCATTCTTCCTACTTCATCTTCCTCCTCCCGGAACGTTAATCAAAATCGTACTGCGCATCTAAACGCTCGGCGCACCCTGGACAGCTAGCACTCGGTAATGCATAGTCTAGTTGATCAATCCTTTCACCACGATGGTAAACCCAAACGGCTCTCATCAGAGCCATTACCAACGGCTATTTAGGGGCTAAATAACATTCTTCCTTTAAAGCTAAGGTAAGACATCGCTAAACAGTATAGGAGAGCATTCAGCTGCTATCACACTGGATGAGTGCTCATTCCTTCTTAAAATAAGAAGAGAGGTATTTGAGGTTCCAAATTCAAACCACGTGTGGCCATTCTTACACGGTGACGGCAACTCAACTCAAACTGGTTGGCAACGGGTGTTGCCAACTGCGATGCAACTGGTTCACATGGCTAAACTCAAGTTGTAACATTGTTAATATTTTGTTTTTGCTCTGACGACATGGCATACAATAACGCGCCAATTTTATGAACATTTGTGTTGGCAACGACCGAGCGACCAGCACCGCTAGTCGCGCGTGACTGATTGTGTCGCTGTATACAACTAGTTGTCGACAAGTTGTGTCGTGTGAGAACTGCCATAGAAATGTATGTGCTAATGCGATTGGTTGCGGCCGCGTTGAAAACTGGTTTTATTTTGGTCACTTCGTGTGTGAATGACCTTATGCACCAGTGGTGGGTCATAATGAGATTCAGTACAATATTATTGCCCGGCTAGAACCTAAGCCTATAATGACTTGCTTTAGGCTAGGTTTGCATGACATACAATTTGAAATTAGCGAGCAGATGGTGTGAAAATACCATAAACCAGTAAAGGCAGTGGTTACTGTAATATAAATAATTCATATATTTAACTATAATCAAGGCCAATGCATGAAGGAATCAAAATCAATATGAATGAAACCGGCCATTAACGAAGTTTACAAAGCATTAGGTATCATTAAATGCAATTTGATATAGGGATGGTGTAATGATACGTAAATGCATAAAGGTAGGTAGGTATCTAATTTTAATTACGTCTGTGTGATTTCAAGAGGATAATTACTCAGGGCTTACATTGCATTGGTCTAAATTTTGCGAAAGCGTACGTGTTTATTTTATACAGACTGACAGCAAGCAAGCAAAGTCCTCAGTTAGTGCACTAACATTGTCAAAAGGTAATAAATAATCACAGATTTAAATCGTTATATTTGAAGTCGCGAGAAAAAGTGTCCATAATAAGAAGAGTGAGCATACATTAATAATTGTGTTTTGATGACAATCAAGTCAAGTCTCTGCGACATTGTGTGTGTCAGAAGTGTCAAAACGATACAGAAACGCGACCATCTTTTGACGCGGCAGGGCGAATCTACGATTGAAATCTTTGGTGGTAATGGAATCAGGCGTTTCGGTTATCTACGGCAAAATGTCACTTGTCAACATATTATTGTCATTTCATGATTCTCGATACGATCTACCAGAACAGTAGGTACACAAACTGAAAACCATGATTTTAACACAGACAGTGCTGCTACCACCATCTTGGGGAAATCCCGTAGTCAACTTTAATGGGGGATGCGCTAAAGTAGCACGCGAAATTCAAAAATTCTTTCGTCGTGTACGAGCAAACCCGTACAATATCAATTGTATCAATTTTATGCTGACATCGACGCGCAGCGTATGAATATAATATACATGTTTGAGTTAGCAATGAGTAGTCGCATAGCATCGGTTGGGTAGCAAAAAACCAAAAGGACTCATTCGCCGCGGGTCGATCATTTATCAGTTTTGGGCGTTTGTGCTTTCCTTGTAACTATCAATACACAAGTTGAACTCAAATCAGTTTATCATTTAAATGTACCTTACCTGTACACGTCGGTTGATTAAAATTATGATTTGCGACAGTAATATAAGTTAGCTTAGTCAAACAAAACAAATATACCTATGTATATTTGTTTTGTTTGACTAAGCTGACTTGTCTTTTTTTATATGCAAGTGTTTCTGTGGCAATAAGATTTTTTTTTCGTTCTGTCTTTACAAAAGCTTATTATTAATATTTTAACTTCGGCCTAATTATTTATTTACTTTGTTCCTCTAGCATGCACCGGTTCTTATCGATTGTAAGTTGCACACAATTCGTGCGTTCCATCGATTTTGTTGTTCACGGGTAATTGCCGTAGCTCTGCAAGTTTGTCTTGTTTGTTTTAGTTTTATCAGGTATATGTTCTCGCTTGGCTTTAAGTGGGTTATCAAGTTGTTCGACTTTGTTGATATATTTATGGTAGTTTATTATATAGAGTCCCAGTTTTATGCTTTAGGGGTAATTAGAAAGTCAAAGAAAACGACCTTGTCACAATATTTCTGCTTCTTATATTATGTCTTCATTAAAGCTGAATTATTTCTCGTCAGGACCTATACGCACTTGACCTTTTTGAAGAGAATCTTTTGTACATATCCAAAAGTTGAACTTCCTTGATGGTAGTAATGTTTTTTTCTTATATCGACGGCTAAACACAGTAAACACAAATTCACAGGTTTTATTATTCCATATCAATGTCTCTACAGACCCACCATTTAAATAAATAAAATAAATAATAAAAAATGTATTCAGTTCAGAAAACACGTTGCATTAAATAAACTATTACGAGTAATAAATTATGTAGGAGCCTCAGGTGGTAGATTTTTACAAATTTCATTTCTAAATTAAACTTATCCGATATTATCACAAGCTATCCAGAAACAACCAAAGCCATGTTCAGTATATACTCCAGTACCTTCTCAAACAAAGATTTTAAACCGCAGAACTCATACCACATTATATCACAAAAAAATACTAACGTTATCCTCACAGCCACACTTAAGTCAGAAGCGTCAGCACAAACTGGGAATAAACTCAATAATTTAAACTTAACAGCGCTTTATATTGCATAACTTTATTAGCCGAAAACACAGAAATTCCAACTCTAACACCAAAAAGATAAGGTGAAATTTCCTTTGTTGAATGACGAGATTATTCATGTGAGTAGTTTGATGCGACAGAGGGCACTTGTCGCGAAGAGTCTCAGCGACGTTGTTACACCAGCGACTGTGGGGTTACATGAAGTTATATCTCATTTTGTGACGGTACTCACAACACAATTGATGTTCAACTTCTGAAACATGTTGTTTTTTTTGTTTTATGTCATTTTAAGAGGGTACTAGGAGAGCAATTTCTGTTGTTCGTTCTTGAGTGTCCTTCAAATGAAATGTGCAGCTGGAAAAATACTCTATTCAGATGGATTGAAAATCAGACCTAATAAAAAACCAAGACGTTGCGAACAGTGACGTGAAGAAAGACGTTTCTTCTCAGAGGAGTCAGATAGAAAACGTCGACCTCATCTAGCTTATTTTTATTATGACGTGTAAAAGGGATTCCGATATCCAATTTACAGAATAAATAATTTCATTTCATTTCAAGCCGTTTTCCTAAACATGACATGTGTGCACTTAGTGAGGATCAGTGAAGCAGAACATACTAAATTCTTAGGTATTTGGATAAATAAAAATATGAGCTGGAAAACACACGTTGAAAATACATGCAAAAAACTTAGCCAGTATTGGTATGCTCTCCATAACCTAAGAAAAGTGTCAAATCGTGCAACATTATTAACGGCGTATCACGGGTATGTTGCATCTACTTTACGTTACGGTCTTATATTTTGGGGGAACTCGCCAGACAGAGAAATGGCGTTCAAAGCCCAGAAACAATGCATAAGGGCAATGTGTGGCATACAACGCACAGAAACTTGTAAGCCACATTTTCAACAGTTCCAACTATTGACATTCCCGTGTCTTTATATATATGAAGTGGCGATCTTTGTCAAAGCGAATCTACAGCTTTATACACATCCAAGAAGCACACGACACAAAAATAAAATATGCGTAAGACGTCATAAAAAAGCAGTATTTAATAAAAACATTTTGGGCATGGCACCCAAAATATACAATAAGTTGCCAAAAAGTATCACAGACCTACCCAAAATGGACCAATTTAAATTAGATTTGCGCAAATTCCTAGTTGCAAAATGTTACTATTCAATTAATGATTATTTAAATGAAAGATGACTGATTTTATCTGTAATGGCATCACAAGCATAATGATTATTGAAATATTGATTTGACTTTTTATTTAGACATTTCTATATTTAATTTAAAATGTATTCTGTTTAATTAATGTTGCGATTAGTACCTAAGATATAAATTTGCACACCTCATTAGGTTATATTACAATGTACATTTTAAACCTGTAACACCTTTTTAACATGTATTATGCAAATAAATTATTTGATTTGATTTGAGGTGTACTTTGATTGTAAAATTAAATGGTTGTAAATGTGTGCGTGTGAGCGTGTATGCACAGAGTGCATAGTGTGTAGTTTTGCATGCTTCACTGCAGTGCTGCTGGGGAGTTTTTTGCGCCACTTCTTCTCAGCTAAAGCACTACTAGGGGTGAAGATTGCGCGTTTTGGGGCACTGTCTTTAATTTTGACGTTCAAAAAGTGCTGATTCTCAGCCTAGTTTGAATAGATGACTTTTGAATTTGAATTTTGAATTTTAGAATTTTGAATTTTGTATTTTGTATTTGAATATTGAATTTTGAATTTTGAGTTTTGAGTTTTGGATTTTGAATTTTGAATTTTAATTTGAATTTTGAAGCAATTTGTTATTTCATCTTCATTCTCCTGCCCTTATCCCACAACCGGGTCGGCACAACATAATACTTCTCTCATATTCATCATCTCGATAGTCGTCCTATTTCTAGCCATAAATATCATCTTTCATTTGATAATAACTAGTCCGTGAATTCGATTCCTAGACAAATTAACGCAAGAGTAGATTTCGATACTAGCGTAAGTACCTACCATTCAAAAAAAATTCGCATCAGCGTGTTCACGATAGCGTTATTCGTTATAGCGGTTTTCGATTCAAT
This sequence comes from Agrochola macilenta, assembly GCA_916701695.1. Taxonomy (NCBI): domain Eukaryota; kingdom Metazoa; phylum Arthropoda; class Insecta; order Lepidoptera; family Noctuidae; genus Agrochola; species Agrochola macilenta. Next base: position 18,551,956 of record OU753562.1, read on the forward strand.
GTGTTTTCGAACTGGCGTACCACTTGCAATTTTTTTCGAAATAGCGTGCGTCGAAATGTCATTCGAATCTTCATATCACACAGTCCATCCATCGTTTTCCAACTTATTTACGTAACTTGTTTTGCTATTATTGTCTGTTTCCAAGTGACAATATTGTTCTTCAATTTATTTTTAATGTGCGGGAACCGTCAGCCATACAAACAAAGGATATCGTATCTACGACAGACCGATTTCATGATCACGATGATAAAGATCATTTTTTTTAAAGAGGAAAGCACCAAGGTCTTTCTTTAGAAAACTCCCCACAAGATTGTCCTTAGACAATAAATAAACCATTTAACAATAGAGAGATCAAACGGATACTTTCATATAATATAATTGTTCCCTTTCATCGAATAATGCCTCGAGAGTCTTTGTTAGGGACTGCTTTTTTGACTGGCCATTTCTTGGAAGAAAGTCTAGACATTTAGACAATCTAGGTAATCTTGGAGCAAAAAATTTTACGATAATTATAATTTGACTGGAGTTTTTAATGCTGTGTAAGCTTACCAATTATAAAAGTAATTATTTAGTAAGTATAATAGTATGAAATTGTAGTCATTATAATGATTAAAAATCATACATTTCAACAAGTCTATTTACAAGAGACTAGTGTATTTGACCATATTAAAAATATTCTTGACTAGATGACCCGGTGAACTTCGCACCACGTGGGCAATATCCATTAAATAAATATTTTTTCTATTTTTCGGCTGTTCCTTCAGGTTTTTCCTAAACCACTCCAGTAATGAAGCGAAAAAAAAAAAAAAAAAAACAAATCGCTCGAGCCATTTTCGAGTTTTTGCGAGATTAACGCAGGGCAAATGGTTTTTATTATTATAGATTTCGATACTGTTTTCAGTAATTGTATTTAAATGTGAGTAGGTACAAACAATTACGTATGTAAGTAAAAATACTTTCACACATTTTCATTCTCGGCAACTATAATTAAGGAACCACAATTCTTCAATTCCAGGTTAAGTGTGATCTTCAATTAAATAAGTTCAATTATAGTGTTAAATAATTAGTTAAAAATAATTGTTGTCTTTGAATACAACAACGAAAAAGGCAATAACTGTTGAAAAATATCGATATTAACATAAATAATCGACCTAATTAGAATAAAATTAGTGATTAAAAGAAGAAATACAAAAGCAATTAAATTCGTCAATTTAAAATTATAAGTCTGTGATTCTGTTCTATTAACCCCTAAAATAAAGTGTTAATTGCTAGTGTTGGGGCTCTTGAAGTGTTGGGGACTCGATAAAGTGTTGGGGACTCACTAAAGTGTTGGAGACAACTAAAGTGGTTCTTACTAAAGTGAAGAGTGGCATTCGAAAAGAGAAGGCTAAGGCGAGGCTTCAAGATGGCGTTCGCGGCAGCTCGTATGATTCTAAAGGACAAGCGGCGCAAGGCATCAAAAGAAGACTTCAGGGACCCGAGAAACAGAAGCAAGGTACAGCTAAAATATTTTTACTACATTAATGTTCAAAATTAGGATGAGATTTAGACAAAAGCAAATAATCATTAAGATGAAAACGATAGGAATATTATTTTTTTTTACTGAAAAAGTCAAGTAATTTTTCCTAACAGTGAAGTCAAACGAAGTTTAGTAAAACAATTCCTAAAGTGACTTCCCCTAGACCAAAGTTAGCACAAAGTTTCAAAACGCAATTCCTAAAGTAACATTTGCTGGTGCTAACGTAAGTAGATTTATTACCTAATTAGTAGGCAGCAGGTGCGTTTGCTAGCAGTTTATCCAATCAGGTGGCAGGTAAATAATTGATTGCCTCGAGTACATAGAGTACAGGGAGAACTTGTACCTACTATTAGTATGCACTTGAGATTTACGAGAATTGCGGTACAAATTAGTTCAGATGAGTGGCGAGGTTGAACTCTAGAGTGAAAGTTAGGTAAATGTTGTGTTTGTATTTCAGATTTAGATTTGAATTGTACGGACGGGGTTCGTTCGAGATATTTTGACAGATGTTATAACTTGACATTTTTTAGTATTTATTTTGAACAAACGCTTTGTTAGAAAAATTGTTCGTCACTTGTTAGTTTGAGGTATTTGCTGTTTGTTTACAAAACAACCAAGGTTTGTGTAAAAGCCAATTCTTTTAAAAAGAGTAACCGTGTAGTTTCTTGCCGGTTCGTCTCCATAGGAAACGACCAATTATTATTGGAGCCGTGCACCTAGCTTCTGACTTTTCATAAGTATGCATGTAGGTTTATGTGAAATAAAATATATTATTTTTGATTTGGCAATTATGACTTTAAAGCTTTATTTTTTTAAGTGACTTATTGAAAAACCCATTACAGTCTGTTATTCAGGATCTCTGGTGAATTCACCAAATCATAATAATATTATTTATTTTAAAATCATTTCTACCTACACGTAAATGTAGCAAAAGCAAAGTTAATCTCTTTACGAGTATAATACCATCGACATCGTTACTGTATTTTTTTTAGATTTCACCGAAATATTATTTACATAAAAACGGGTTTTTTATGCAATCAGTGGACGTTTGAATGAAATATAAACGTAAAAAAGTAATGGAGGCTTTGCCGTGTACGAGTATAATTTCAGATAGGTTCATTAGAGCGGTACGTTCGGAAATTGCTCATTAAGCCACGTCGAACTTCACGGATAAATAGGGTGGCTGTCACACCGTTCTGTACCTTTTTAAAAGAAAAAGTTGGAATAATTTTTATTTTTTGTATTGTATATTGTAAGTAATAGTGTACTCATTGTTGAAGAGCCTAATAATAAATAAATAAATAAATATTCAATTATGGCAAAATAATAACAGCCGCACGGGTTGGTCGAAGGTTAAGATACGTTTGCCGAAGTTAATGGATGGATGACCATTCATTACATATCGAGACCCCTCTGTGCCTCGGAAAGCACGTCAAGCAGTTGGTCCTGGCTGTCAATTGTAGGTATTTCACAGTCGTTATAGGTAGTCAGAAGCCCGAAAATCTGGCAACCTGTCTTACCAAGGGATATCGTGTTACCCAGTAACTAGATTGCGGAGGTCAGATAGGCAGTCGCTCCATGTAAAATACTGGTATTCAGTTGCACGCGGTTAGACTGGAAGTGGACTCCAACATGGGAAAAGGCTAGGCAGATGATGATTAAATTATGAAATTGTTTTCGTAAGAATTTAATCTGTGCTATTTTGTAATCGGATTTTTTAAGTCTACAGAACAATTTTCTATTTTCCACTGTCGTCACTAATCTGTTTGTCAAACGTTATTGCTGTACAATCTGTCTTGTTCACTTTAACAGAACTTTGAGAAGACAGTAGAAGATTAGGTATGGCATAAGCTGATTACTTCATTATTATTGTCTCTCTCACATACTTAGTTAACTTGACAAAAACCTTTAGATGGTGCTGACAAAAACATTAAACTGGCTGACTAGTATGATTATCCGTTCTTGAAGACAAGTAGTGTATGTGTTTACGTGTGAACAAACATAGTTTTTTTTGGAGAAAATATTAGTATTTTTGTTTATAATGAAAAAACACAAAAACTACTGAACCGATTTAATACATTTTTTCACCAGTAGAATGCTATATTATCACTGTAAATTATAAAGATATCACACAGGCGAAGCTAGTTAGGTACTAATAAAACGAATCAATGGTGTCTAAATAAATAAATAAATAATAACAATGAATACTTTCTACCTTTATGAAAAAGGCATCATAAAAAAGCGGTTAGTAACACTTTGGTGTGACACACGGCTAAGTGCTGCTAACTCGCTTGTTCCCAACCTCTGCATGGAATAGGAAATCATTATAAAACTTTAATGAGTTTTCACCTTTAATGGTTCTCCCTTGTTAAGAAAATTGAGTTCTTGGATAGTCTTTACATGGTGCTTGAAATTAGACTGGCTATGTTAGTGACGTTGAATTAATAGGGGAGAAAACATGGCCTCTTTAGGCTTCATTGAGAAATAGAAAAGCTTACAGACATGAGAATGGTATTTGATTGATTGATTTAGTATTCGCGACTACGTTCGCGTGGATACACAATTATACTACGGCAACCAGTGGCGGGCACGTGAATATATTCGTAAGAATTTGGCAGAATCATCCCTGCGCTGATTTGCTTGGTTCGTTTTCTCCTCAACCTATCGTTATTTCTCCTAAGTTTATTCTGTTTATATTTATGTATCTGTGGTAGTAGGTACTTATTATTTTTCGAGCTATCTATCAATTATGTTGCTCCTGCCATGTTTTGTCTCACTTTAAGGTTGACTGGTAGAAAATGCCTCAGGCATGAATTCTGCCTTTCTACATATATATTTTTTTACTTGTGCAATGAGTTTTAATAAAGAAAAATACTAAGATACTCGTAATAGCCGCATTTTTATAAAACTCCCAAGGCCTCGACCCGCTGCGTCGTATCGCCCACCAGCGCTGACTTTGCTCGGCTCTTAAGGGGCGTAATGCTAAATAGTCTATTATATAATACGTATATTGGTGAAAACCGTATGAAAATCCGTTCGGTAGTTTTTGAGTTTATCGCGTTCAGAACGACTGACGCGGCGGGGGGACTTTGTTTTATATGTAGTAATAAAGCTTTTCTAAACGAACGAGTAGATAGGTATATTTACAATCACTATATGAAAAAAACGGTGCCGTATTTTTTATTCAGGTAAGGATGAGGTTGATTATCAGGTATTTTCAGAGACTTTTATAAATCAGAAGAAGTTTCACCAATAGTCATTTCAGTGTTGGCATTTGTACCAAAACTTGAACTAATAGAAAATGAACGAATTTCATCCAACATATATTACATATTGATCTCATAATTACAAACAAGTTGAATCTAAACTGACCTTTACCAAAACCTACGCCATCTTCCCCTATTCCCATTCAAATCAGTCTTCCAACAAGAATGAATACATTTTACCAAACTCTGAGCCTCCGGGGAATCGAAAAGTCGACCGGATGGATCGCAACTGAACCGGATAAACGGCTGAATTGCCGGACCGGCGCTTCGGACCAGCCGTATCGATTGCGGCCAGAGGGAAAAGATTGGAAGCCGGAGTTTGAGTACTTTAAAAGTTTATAGAAGTTTGCTTTTACGTTTTTACCTACTAGTTTTTGTATTATCTGTTCTATTTGTTTGTGTGCATTCTGTGGTGTACTGCTCTCTCATGATTGTATATTAATAGTCCTTAGGAACTGTCGACTTTATTACCCTTAATTACATAACATACCATAACATCACGCCTTTACTTACAAAGTGTTAGGCAGAGCTGCACCTGTATAGTACACCCACATTTCGCCAGTTATGTTTAAGTCCCGTGTCATTGGGGGCGAGCCTATTGCTAAAAACCTCAACCAACCTCAATTACTTTTTTATTAAAGTAAATATCATGTGTGTCGTGATAGCCCAGTGGCTGAAGGCTCGCCTCTCATGCACGAAATTGTGGGTTGAAATCCGGGCAAGTACCAATGTGACATTTTAAATTAATAAATACTTTCTGAGTTTATCTTGGACTATACTGACATCGGTGAAGGAAAAGGATCGTGAGGAAACCTGGGCATATGGTTAATATAAGGCTGAAATCGCCGAGAGCGTTGTGGTCAATGCGCATGACTTCTTTGGATGTGAAGAGGCCTTTGCCCTGTGGTATTATTTATTATTAATAAATACTACAGTCACAAATGTTTTGCACATTACACACATTATTTGCTCAGTTGGGGGTGGTAACCACCTCCAACTAAGCAACACTGCTAGCTCTAGTTATAGTGCTAGCAGTGTGGTATTATGTCCCAAAAACATTGTTTTGGCATTTGTAAAACTGTTTTCACTAACTTTGCGCACAGTCGTTGTCAAGTCATAGTTTCCTATTATTGTAGCTGTTTCCTCACATGCAATGATATACTGAGATAATATTTTATTTGTTCCGATCACGGTTGCGACCTACTTACGAACATGTTGGCAATATTGACAATAGCACGTCTATTATGAGTATTTATTGTTGTTCACAAGTTATATTGTGTAACAATAAATTAATTTTTATTTCTATATCGCGCGATGTTATGTTGCGTATGTTGTTATAATAAATGTTGATGACCAAGTGTCCCTGCTGCTAATCCTATGTTAAGTGCCAGTACATCCTCCTTATAAGCAAGGGGTGGCGAATACAAACAACTATCAAATTACTCCAGGGACAAATAGTCAACCTTGAGATAAGCCAACCTTGGCAGTTTTCATCTTTTTTTTTATCACCATTCTTATGGAGTTGGACTGGTATAAATCTGGCCATATTATGGGAATTCATTATTCTGGTAATATTCGTTAGTACTTTGTAAAAGTTAGTATCTATGTTAGCCCGTAATTGAACGGTCAAAACAGCTTTGTGTCTTGAACACAGAACAGCCAGCTGTCACTGAAAACCAGCGTTGATAAGGCTGACTGTCCACTGGAGCGGAAAGGAGAGGAGAGGAGCGGAGCTGTACCAATATTAACCAATGGAATTGCATAAAATCTCCGGTCTGCTTCAGTGGACAGGGATTTGCGAACTAGTTTAAAAATTATTACAAAACCGGGAAGCGGAGTGAGGAAGCGGAGCGGGGAAACCGAGCGGGGAAGCGGAAAAAACCGGTTGCGGGATATTGCAGCCCGCTCAAATTACTCATCGCGTGAACTCGGCCTAGCTCCGCATAGTCGGCAACTCCGCTCCGCCCTACCTCACTCCGCATGAATGGACAGACACAGTCCGCAAGTCCGCATTACTCCCTCGCTCCGCTCCGCTGCCTCGCTCCACGTCAGTGGACAGGCAGCTTTATTCTGAGCGATGGCCGTTTTGCGTGGATGTGACGCATATTTTCCCCCAACTTGTTCGTTTTTGTGTTTGTGTTCTTTCTTTGCGTCATGTTTACTGCAAATAAACATATTTTCTTTCTTTTTCTTTCTAGATTTATCTTGCCAAAACAACAGTTTTTTTCCCGAGTACCTATCGTGCGCCATCATTGATTTCATTTAGAGATAGTCTATCTAAATACTCAGGTCTTTGCACTACCTTATTTATATACCGCATGATTTTTTTTACCGTCACGAAAAAATAGGGATCGGATTATAAGCCTATATCACAGTATTTTTTTTTTTTTAACTATTAAAAATTTCGAAATTCAAATCATACGCACCCTACTAAATGCGCGGAATTTATCAATGAATTCGTAGCTTTCCTTAGCGGCCGATAGGTAGTCGCCGCACTTGCCGTCGACCTCTTTGATATCCTTTCGCAGGCGCACAAGCCACTCGCGCATCCCTGCCCGCTCGCGTGGTCAATGCTACTAAGCAAATATTCCCGGGTATGGCTTCTGTTCCACTTACACAACACACCATATTACTCTCGACACGGTAAAAAATTTCAGCCGGTATATGATGGAGAAGGGTATGTGTCTCTTTCTTTATTATCAGCCATATTTTAACTACTGTGGGCATACTGTGGGTAGTTTTGGTTATAGCGCAATAGAAAAAATTCGTTTGCAATTCAGATCAAATTATAATTCACGATCACATTAATCACACTAGCATTTCACATACTGTAGGCACACGATACAACTATTCAAAACGCGTGGCAACAGTTTCTAAACGTCTTCACTGCTTGACCGCCATCCATGAACTCTGCCCAGCTCCGGCTGGTCCGAGCGTTATGTTGTAGACTCTGTCGAGCACCGCTAGACGGCGCGGGCGTCCAGATTAGTCAACTCAGTAATGTATTTTCGACATATAGCTGGAATCATGAATTCCGACTCCCTTTACGTATGTGGTCAATGTAAAAATCTTTAATGCACTAGGCATTTTTGGTTTTCATAAGTATCCTAGTATTTATTGTAATCAATGTGACAATAAATCTTCAATATTTTGCCCTGGGCCTCCCTAAAAACTGAACTGACTGATTCATCATAATTTCAATGAGCTGTTAGGCCCTTTGTACACGGTTTCTTTACGCTATGGCGTATAAAATGCGCCGTAGAAAAAAACGTGTCTGTCAACAAGCTTCCATAGTGATCCATACAATACTGACGACCGTGCCTATTTAGAGATATGAGGAACAGGGTGTAAAGTTCACTCATCCTCTATTGAACAGGGAGGATCCTCCGACCGGTCGGGTGTCTGGCGGGCAACTGCTCAACGATTGATTTCGTATGGTCTTATATATATCGTTCACGCGGTAAACTCTAATTGCACGATGCAGGATTTGTGTGACGTCAGGTCTTTGATGCGTAGTTCGCATGTGGCCATGAAGGTACCACCTGAACACGGCAAATAAACCGTAGTTTTTCACGGCAAGAAAAACGTGTGTGTACAAAGGTCTTTATCGTATATACTCAATACGAAAGAAGAAGGGCTTCCACTTCTAGCTCCCACTACGAGGTTAAACTAACAAGTCACAGTGTGTAAGCAGAAAACCGTTCCGTTTATTGCATGTTCAGTTATTAGCAGTTCCGTGCTGCATCCGGCTAATATCCGGCAGTGGAGGCCGCACTTCCAAAATGACGGACAGACGGCCCACCGCGTTATATGAGGGATTGGAAGCGTGTCTTATGCTTTTAAGTCTTATTACGTTACTTGAAAAGTATGCCAATGATGTACGTAATATTATCGACAACGTACCAATGTTTTATGAGAAAAAAAAAACCATTTCTTTTCATTGTAAAAGATAAATAGGATTTATTTATTTATATTTATAAGTACTTTATTGTACACCAGAAAATACATAGTAAATAATTTAATTTAAAAATTATCGCTTTCTGCGATCTCTTCCAGGCAACTTTGGCATGGACAGTGATTGCGTGGACATAAAAATGGGGTTGTCATTGGTGCAAAATAATAATTATATAGATACAATATATTATAGTAATTCTTGCTGCTGCATTTTTCTATAGACTTACAACAACATTCTGCGATACTTTGTAATTGGTTTTCTCAGAGTGATCATAGCAATAACCTCTCTCTAATCTCAAAACATGCACAAAGGTACAAGTCCGTAGCCGACTGCAGGCAGCAGCGGCAGGCGACGTGTCGCCGCGACACTACTGGTTTCTATGTATTTCTATGAAATTCCTTCCTTAGCGACACGTCGTGTTACGTAATTAATCTTAACTCTTATCTTATCTTAAAAAAGAAACCTTCCACGGAGAGAAAAATATACATTGATTTATGGTAATTTCTTAGTTTTTTCCCTAAATACAAATCAATCTGCCTAACCTTTTCCCAACTATGTTGGGGTCGGCTTCCAGTCTAACCGGATGCGGCTGAATACCAGTATTTTACATGGAGCGACTGCCTATCTGACCTCCACAACCCAGTAACTGGGTAATATGATACCCCTTGGTAAGACTGGTGTCAGACTTTCGGGCTTCTGACGACTCGTAACGACTGTCAAAGATCCACGAATGACAGCCGGGACCAACGGCTTAACGTGCTTTCCGAGGCACGGAGGAGTCTCGGTATGTAAAGATGGTCAACCATCCACTGACAAACCCCGGCAAGCGAAGCTTAACCTGATGGATCGACCAGTGCGGCTGTTGTTACTTAGCCACGAGCTCCTCCTACACAAACAAACAGTTTATTTTATTTTATGTGGTGATTTTTCTCTTCGTGTATACCCGGATTGGAATCACACCCTTAATCGAGCCGTCTGTATACTACAGTGTAGGCGTGGACCTTTTTCCATCCATCCTGCTGACACATCATAATTCATCATTCATCTGCTTCCAGTCAAACCAGAGGCAGCTAAATACCAGTATTTTACATGAATCGACTGCCTATCTGACCTCCACAATCCAGGTACTGGGTAATACGATACTCCTTTGTAAGACTGGTAGTCAGACTTTCGGGCTTCTGGCTACCCGCAACGACTGCCAAAAATCTACAAATGACAGCCGGGGCCAACAGCTTAACGTGCTATCCGAGGCACGGAGGGGTCTCAATATGTAAAGGACAGGTTTATCCATCCTACCAGCTATCCCCCCCAAATTAAACAAGAAGGAAGATTTATTTATTTACAAAGACGTCCCTCGATCGTGACCCAATTCGAAGATCAAGAGATTGAATGATATATCACAGTAATTAGTAAGGATTTGGGAGTTTCTTGCGGCAAGTAAACAGAATCGGACGTATTGAAGATTTCGGAGCGAAATCCATTTGATTGATAAATGTGCTTTGCAAACAATTAGTTTTGGAAGGTAAATAATGTTCTGTTTAGGGGGCGTTCATAAAATACGTTAGATGTTTAAGGGGGGGAGGGGGTCGAGTCAAATCTCATCTAATCTTACGTTGGAGAGGGGTCGCGGCAAATATCACGCAATTATTTTTCTGATTGAAACAAAAAAAAAAAAACTATTTTGTTCCATTTAGTCCAGATTGTACATGCGTCTTAAGCGTTAAGCGTTATCGTAATACGATTAAGATCATTCTCTAATTCGTTCGAAAGTCGTCTTAACTAGTCGTAAATAAAAGCACGAAGCAATTTTTTTTTTCTTTTTGCAATAACAATCCAACGCGTTTACGTAAGAAACCCACATTTTGAAAAATCTCATGTGAGATTGGGGGATGGGGGAGGGGGTTGAATAAAATCTCACGACATCTCACCAGGGGGGGAGGGACGGACAGAAAATTTAAAAAAAACACCTCACGTAATTTATGGACGCCCCCTTACTTCTGAACATTTCAAGAATAGACTGTATGACGGAGTTCTTTTTCAGTTGTAACTCATTGTAGATGTAAGTCATCGGAATTTTACTTTTTCTCTCGTCAGCACTATATCAGAATCTGGACTACACTTCCACCTACCCCTTTGGGGATTATTGGCGAGATAGCTGTTTTTCTTCGCTGTTGTAAAAATCACTTAACGCTTCCCCAGTTTCTCGGATATATTTATATAGGTACTAGACTCAGAGAACATTGAAACAAAACCGCTGTGACTACTTTGGAGAGTAACCTTTGGAGTGTTCCGTGAATGTCTCTAGGGATGTCACGACACATAACAAACTTTGAGTCACACTGACAGTTGACACTCGTTGACATCTGACGTCAGGAGACTTTGGTTCGGAACAGCGTTGGTTTCAACAGCTACTGTCTAAATCTAGTTACTTTATTATCAAGTTTGTATTTCACGAGGGCAAAACAGGATGTTTCTAGTTCTGTTTTGTATTAGAAGATTATTCTTGAAGTTCCGAGTCATTTTATACATATAACTATGACCAGTATTTACAGGGTGTAAGGGGCATTGACTCGCAAACATTTGCCATGAATTCAGTAAGTACATGATTACTTTTATCCAGAGTCGAAAATTTTCAAAGGTTATTTCAAAGCACCGGTGCACCGGTTATGTGCTGCACTGGTTGACGTCATAACGTCAACGCCGGCTGTCGCTGAAAACCAGCGCTGGGGCTCTGTCTTGCATAGGGTCACAGATTTATGCTGAGCGATGACCGTTTTGCGTGGATGTGACGCATATTTTCCCCCAAATTGTTTATTTTCGTGTTTTGTTCTTACCTTGCGTCATGTGTACCGCAAATAAACGTATTTTCTTTCTTTTTTTTCTTTTTTCAAAGGTCACCTTCTCAAATGTACTGCACTTTTTTATGAAACAACAGTTTTTTTTTACTAGTTGACGAACAGTTTACGCTTGGGGGTCTAGAATCATGTGCTGAAGTCATAGTAACATAGTAGCTAATTATAACCTAGTTTTCATAAATATTTCCTCATTAAATAATTTTATGTTTTTCTAGAAATTATGCACAATTTTATAATAAAATTGTATCCATGTACAGTCACGAGCACTTTAAAAAGTAATTTTCTCCTACTGTGGTGATTGTAATTTTATGTTGTTATGAACATAGTATTCTGGAACCCACACTAATATGATATAGGTCTTATCTCAAAGTTGCAGTCGTTATTACATATGATACATATTGGTGCTCGTGACTGTACCAGTGTTCTGAATGCGATGATAGCCACTAACCGATTTCTCTTGAAATATTTAGTTTATTTAGCCAGAAAATGCTACAATAGCCAGAAAATGCATAAAATCACGTCATATGCTTACAATCATCAATTATTAATAAGAAAATAAGTTAAGTCCTAAACAAGCAAAAACAAATGGAACTAGAACAAAACAAACTGAAGTTCCTAATGTCAACAAAACGACAAGACATTTTTGACAGCTGTCATCCATAGGGAACATGAAGGATGATAACGGCAATACCCGCGGGAATTGCTCGCTATCGAATTGGAAATTATATCTACGAGTTACCGATTTTGAAACGTAATAAAAAGTTATATTTGAATGTTACATAAAAACGAATGGGATTCTGATGATGTTCATATGGTTGGAACTTTTGTGATCGATGTATTTGAACATAGGTAGTTAGGATAACGACTGATACCCAGTTGCACAAAGACAAACATTAATGCCCCATTACGTAATGGATCATTAACGCTAATGATTAAATTAGTTTAATTAAATAGCCATTAAAATCGAGTTTACCTCCTACACACTATGCCGGCGGCATGCCCGCCGGCTTTTTGCCGCGCGGCACGTACCCCCGGCTTTTGTGCCTTCATTTCCCTTGCGATCCTTTGTGCGGCTTTGTGCGGTAAGGCCGGCAAGGCAGAGCCGGCGGCAGTGCCGGCGGCATAGTGTGTAGGCGCTAAAATGTTTGTAATGAGCCCAGTATATCTTACCCGCCTATATAATAATAAATAAACATTTTATTTCTCTTCCACAAAGGCGCCTTAAAATATGAAGATTACAAATACCTATCTGATAAATCCTTTGTGGGAGATTGGTATCTGCGCTAGGAAAACCTGTCACACAGATTACCAGGTAGGCCAAAAACAGTGTTTGAGTATTGAATCATAAACCAAAGGTAAAAATAATTTTTAAATATTATTTACAAATTATTTTTACCTTCTATTATTATTTAATTTCTTATACATATTCAGTAATATTGTTATATGAATCAAAACAGGTAAATATTTGACAGTTATTTGCGACGTTGCCAACTTTTAGGATAAACCCTCTTAACGGTAAAGACTAAATACTATTATTGATATGTTTAACTAGCAAATAAATAGAATGAGAACGAAAAAAATTTGAATTATAAAAATTACGTTGTAAAAACCGGCCAAGTGCGAATCCAACTCGCACACGAAGGTAGTACCGTATTAAGATCAAGCAAAAAACGCCGAAAAAGACACATTTCTTATAATGGCGACCCCCTATTTTTTTTATTTTTTTTATGGGTGGGAAATCATCAAATGACTCCTCCCGCTCTGGGCAGAGCGAGAGGGAGTGTCAGACTTTTACTGACTAAAACCCACCCGTGTTCCTTCCGTTGCCTATGTGCTGGGGCCGCGATATCCCTTTCAGACAAACCCGCGACCCCAGCAGGAATTGGTCCTTCCGGACCCCGTCAGTTGTTGCTGACATCCCTTTGAGGCGCGCGTGGAACACGACGCGCCGTCGACCCGGGCCTGGTCCTTATCGGACGGCGAGCTGCCCATCGCTCACCGTCCGCAGGCCCGCGCCTACGGTGGCCGGAAGTCAGCTTGTGACTCCCGACGCCCGGGGCGTCTCCTGCGGCGACTAGGGGCACGAGGGCGTGCAACTTGAATATCCCTCGCGCGCTCCGCCTCCTCCTTCGCGAGCATAACTGCTTCGCAGAAGGAGGTGACGGCCTCCCATGCACTCTCGCTCCGGACCATGGCCTGAACCAGGGCCGGACGCGAGAGATCGCCTCCGTGAGGAAACGGCGGTGCTCCGCCCAAGCCGGGCAGACCTCCACCGTATGCTCCACCGTGTCCTCCGGGCGATCCACACAATGGTGACACCCGGGCGTTTCCTCCCGCTTGATCCTGAACAGGAACCTCCCGAAGCAACCGTGTCCGGTGAGGACCTGCGTCAGGCGGAAGGTGAGGACGCCGTGGCGCCTCTCCAGCCACTCCTCAAAGAGGGGACTTACCGCCGCAATTGTGGCGATGGCGACCCCCTTCAATTATTAACTTGTTTTTTTTTTACTTTTTGAAACTAATTTTAGAAACCCACATTCAATAAAGTAATAGGTATGTTCTCCCTGAAGAACATCAAATACCTACGAAGACTATGTTAAACCGGATTTTTATCCCCTCCCAAGTCCCTTTTATCGTATCAAAATAATTATAAATAAGCTTTTGCTTTTTTTACTACTAAATGTCAAGTTATATAAATCTGTCAAAATATATAGGAAGAATTTCAACGTGAGGAGAATATAATCTACATGGGTAGGTATTTACGTGCAGGTAGGTATATTATTCAAAACGGTACGAAAAATATGAAAAGAAACTCAATTTTGATTGCTCGAACAGGACGAAGAACATTTTCCCAAAACGCTTTCAAACAAATTAGGAGAAAAAAATAATTTCCTCGTACAAGGTTTATACGAAAGGACAAAATATGAATAAGTAAAAATATTCCAACGGAAGAAAATTGTATGGGAACCGAAAACTCTTTGCAGGGAAACTTGGAAAATTGAAGATTTGAACCGATTTTGTTGGATCATAGTAGATTTACTGTGCTAACTTTAGGTATACTCTGATATTGGAAAATGATATAGTGCCTACGTAATACATATTTTATAGGACGTGTCTAATAGAAGTTACTTTGAGAGTTCATGGGAAACGAGAATATTTTAGATATACAGGTATAAAATTTAACAGAATATCAAAAACGATTGAATTTTAGAATCTAGAATCTCTAGAGAATTTGCTGTGTTTTATTTTATATTTTATGCCCTAAAATACAGCATGTCGCAGAAAGCTGTTGTAAAAAATTAATGTATTTATGGGACGGCTGTACGAAAAACTTTAATACTTATTCGACCCAAATGGGTCGAAGTTTTGTATCGGACAGAAGATAACTTTTTCGTGGTTACGATGTTGGTCCCATAGAGAAAGTTAATCAGTTTTATGGTCTGTGCCACGCCCTTAAATATGACCACACCTTTCTGATACATACTGTATATATTAAATAATAATGTGTATGTGTTTCCATGTATTTTTTCAAATAATAAGATTTGAATAATAACAAATTTCTCATAGTTTATTTACGGCGAATTATCAGGTAACGAAATAAAGACTTCAGCAAAATTAATTTATTGTTTTGATGAACGTGAATATGACTTCAACGAACATTTCTTTGTTGGTATTTAACATTTCTGTTCCAGATGTTCCAGTGCTAGAACTAAACCACATTTAAAGACTTTTAACGCTAACTTGCACACTGACATCAGCCATTACCGTTCTACGCAGATATATGTCTCTGTTGTATATAAATGTTGCTGATCGTCTTGGCAAACGCTTTAAATGTTAATGTAGTGCTCTTTACATGTTTATCGTTATAAGTATCAACGGGACAAATTATACTTATGATTGTGTTGAATTCAATAATGTGTCTTTTGGAAGTTTTTTATAAGTGCGTTATTTTTGACAAAATCTTCATGACCTTGGAAACTTTTTCTGCAGTTCGTCTTTTGGAGCCAAAACTTAGTCTGCAAGTAAAATTCTTAAATAAAACCTATTTTTAATTTTATCTGGTTTCGGAACTAAAACACTTCTTCAGCACAATACTATTTTTGTCAAACAAAGCGCACGAAATTTTATCAATTTTTTTCTTGATTTTTCTCACAATTAATTGTAAAGAGTCACTTAGGTGTTGGTTGCGAACTATCTATCTTGCTTCCCTCTGGCGGTATGACAACTAAAACTCACTGTTTTTCTGAATTTTCTATTTACACAAACAAACAAGTTGCTTGCATTTAATTGTTATGTGTTTTGGAGCATAATTTGGTCTTTTGAAACGCACTTCAAGAAGTAAATTGCAAAGATTATGAGAAAAATAACTCATAAGGAAGCGAATTCGAATAATAATGTTCCACATGGGAGCGTTTAAGATCATAATTAGGACCTTTTAGTACAAGAATTCTGTGTAATAATATTTAATGGTATCGTTATTTTTATTTAATTATTGGTCCTTACATCCGTGCTTTTAAAAATTACTATTTCTTGAACTGTTTCATAATACCAAGTTTAACTCCTATATCTGTGCATAAAACATTTGACTAACTGTTTCCTGTGTGCTCGACCAACAAGATAAGAAATGCTGCTGCTCTATCTGTCTCCTTCTTCTAACGCTATGCACATAGATGCACTAACAAGCTGTTTAGATGGTAGAACGATTTTTCATTTAAATTATTTCAAATTACTGTTGATGATGGATTGCTGTTCAGACAGAATAACTATGTTTTTGGGATTTAACAAGAAGTGTTGGTAATAAGGAAGCAAAGTTTTGCAGTCAATAAAAATAAGGAAATAGTTATTGGTCCCTTGAAAGATGAAAGGAAAACTAAAAAGTTTCAAGAATGTAGATCAAATATGAATTTTTAATGACATACAAAAAATTACAGAGGGATTTCATGTTCAGTAAGAAAAATTGTTATTATACTCGTATATATATACTTTAGGGAAAAATAAAAAGAATTTAAACAAAATATGTATCGCTTTATGCATTAAATCATTCCAATGTGCTAATTACGCGGCTCATGGAGACATTAATGCTATAATATAAGGCAATAAAATGGTTCAACAAAGAATATCTTAAAATACAATTTTCAAAAAAAATACGTTAACAAAAACCTTCCTGATGAAAATGAATTTTATGAATTACAATTTATCCTAGAAAAAGATTAAGGTATCACTAAAAATATCTAACATAATTATAATTAATGAAAAATAAATTGATAATAAATGCTAATGATGAAGCTATATTGTAACCTATGACTTTTCTAAAACCGATATGGATAATAATATTTATTTAAAAGGAAAACAAATTATCAGTCATTTTCAGCTTTTCTGACGCAAACTCAGAAGCATCATTACCAATAACAGAAATGATTGATGCAGAAATACATTTAGATGTCACAAAACTTTTTATTGACAATAAATGAAAATATGAACAGCAATTTATCAAACACAACTTTGAAAACGTTATTGAAAAGGAGCGAGTTGTAGTGAACGGTGACCGTTTTACAACCTCGCAAACAGCTTGCTCATTCAGCATGTCAATCTTCTTGGTCGTTGTGACAAAAGCTGTGTGTGCTAGTGTATAGGAATGAATGTTTCTTCTTGCAGGCTCGGAGCGCTAGCACCAGTAGCTTTAGGAGTGTAAGTCAGGTAATGAAACGTAAATGCTTGATCACGCCTGTCCATTTTTAATATTGAGCATTTGATTTCGTTCGGTTGGTCGGCAATGATTTTTATGGCCTTTGACAAGGATTATGTGTTTTGGTGATCAACATTTTATTTAGTGATGGTCTTGAATTTAGATATTAATAAATTCTTATCCTTATTTCATTTTTCACCTTTGTTTGAAGTATAAAGTTTTAATATCTTTAAATACTGTCAAGATTGGATTGATTAACTGGATTTGTGCCCGGTTGATGGCAATAGGCTCGCCTCCTATTAGCATGTAATAGGGGCCAGACCCAGATTTCGCCAGTTATTTTTATAGATAAAATCTAGCAATATACCTTTATCTTTATGGATACTTTCGGTCATTTTA
Organism: Agrochola macilenta; assembly: GCA_916701695.1. Taxonomy (NCBI): domain Eukaryota; kingdom Metazoa; phylum Arthropoda; class Insecta; order Lepidoptera; family Noctuidae; genus Agrochola; species Agrochola macilenta. Next base: position 18,569,633 of record OU753562.1, read on the forward strand.
TTCGTTTCCTCAATAACGTCTGTTCCCAAATTTGTTCCTCCTAATGCTTTGGGTCAGGGTACTTAAGCATCATCTAATTGGAAGAGTGTTTCTTTCTTGAAATGGTTTTGCTTTTCTATGTCTATTTTGGAACCAATATCTAATATTCTGTTAAAATTTTGATCAGTTTTAAGTATGTAATAAAAATCATTGCCAAAATTCTGTCATGAGTCATACGCGTAATGAATTGTAGTTTGTTTTAGCAGTAGTCCATCTTCATCTGCGTAGAATCAGAACTGCGAACGGTAAGTGGTGACACATCACGACACACACATCATTGTAGAGTTTTTATTACATATCAATCTAATAATAGAATCTACAAAGTATCACCTGAAGATTTTGATGAAGAACGGTACCGAGGCGGAACGGAAGACATAATGATTTATATTTACTGAATTATAAAAGAAAGATACAATTTGCTTAGGGTGATTTCTCCTATAGAGGGGCAGAGCTTGTCAGCTGAAATATATCAAGACAACATTACATATATACAAATGTTTTTCTACAAAAAAAAATACGATACTCGACTTTATTTTCATGAGAAAACAAATTAAAATAATGCTGTTAAAAACAAGAAACCTCGTTTCAAATGAAGAGTATTTAATCATAATTGCTTTTCTTGATAAACACTCAGATGTCATGAACAGATTAAAGGCAAAATCAATCATAAATCGGTTTCGATTAAGCTCTTTAATAAACCAATCAAAAAACAATTTAGGTCACTCAGTGATCGCTAGATTAGTTGAAATCCACAAATAACAAATAAATTCCATCCTTGTAATAAGATCTAATCAATCTTTATCCCTCAAGATTTGTAAGAAATTGTAGGCTTTGTAATTTTTGACAATGGGTGTTTCTCATAATAAATTCTGGTAATTTTAGGGAAATATTAAGTTAAACAGCTATAATTAAAAGTTATTCAAGCTTAAATTATTATAAATATTTTGCGATGTAAAACCAAACGATATTTAAAGGATCATTATTAAACAAGGAATAATACGTACTTGTACAACTAGTTTTCCAAGAAGATTTTAATATTATAATATAGTATTGTTATTATTTGAGTAATGAATACATAATTCAGAAGAAACAAAAAGGACCAAAACTTTGTCACCTAACTCTAAGGACCAACATATTTTGATGTAATCTGGTGGCCGTGTAGGTAATACATGGTCCTTTCATCCTACACATAAATAAGGCCAACCCGTAAGACCCACCGTATTTGTGGTCTAAGGCGACGAAAATACGTGTTACCACACATAAGCTTGCTGATAATATCATAAACCTAAATATTATGGCATAATTCCTGCCAACTAAGTTCGCGTTTGGTGATGCCTTTATTCAATATTTAGTTAGTTTTACCTACAACAGAAGCGTAAAAGAATCTCCTACCCTTCTACTGATTGATTGAGGAGTCTCTTGGGACAATACGGTGAAAACTTATAAATAAAGTAATGGAAAAAAAAATCGGTATGTGAGAGGCTTTTATACCTTTTATGCCACAAATAACCATTTAGTTTTAATTCTACTAAACAATCCTTTATACGCTTTCTAATCCAAAGTTTGGACCCAAAACTTTTTGAACCAAAAGGTTTGCGAATAACTAAAAGCCTTTATGTAAGGTAGCATAGAAACCCATTATATAGTCAATAGTTTGCCACAATTGGAGAGTACGAGTATTGTAGCTCAGTGTCTGTTCAAGGGGCTTCGGCTAAAAAAAATACAAATTAAAATACTGGTCCTTCAGGTTGACATTTAGCGTGACGATAGCAAAAAAATGATATTGGTCATCATCAAAATCTAAACTATCTAAACAAATATTCTAAAGAGGTAAAATTGTTTGTATGTTTGTAGGAGGTAATCTCTGAAACTAGTCAAACTACTGATCCGATTATAACAAAAAAATACTTATAGTAAGCTATGCTATTGCCGACTGTCGTATGATAATTATGTTTTGTTGTATAAGTTAAACTTTCATGCGGGCGGAAGTCGCGAGCAGAAGATAATATTTCTTATATTTTCTGATCTGATATTTTCGTTCTGTGTTCATCTATCCGTAAGAGTAATGAGGCACGCCCCCCAGCTAGATGTACCGACGACCTCAAAAAGGTGGCTGAGACAGACTGTTGTGGCGCAGTTTGGGTGAGGCCTATAGGTAAGGTAATACGGGCTGGTATCCGCAACTCCACGTCAAAGCGCGTATTTTGCGTGCGGGTGGGAAAATCGGTTATTCGATTCACCCCAGCTCCTCAAAGAAGGCCAGCAACGCCTTGGTGTCACTGACAATCTCACGTAGGGTACCTGGGTTACCGAAGTACTTTGCCCTGTATGTGGTGACCACCGGGCAGTTTAACAGCACATGAGCTGCTGTCTCGTCGTCCTCCATGCAGGCACAGCTGACTGTCTGTGATTCCTATGACAAAGAAGTGTTTATTAAATGATCCATGGCCAGTTACAGCTGCTGTGACTATACGCTGCTGTTGTTTCGTTACTCGGAGAACCTGTTTCATGAGGCGGCCATCTATTTTAGGGAGTGCCTCCTTGGCCTGCCTGCACTCTCCGTGGTACAACCATAGTTTGTGATGTTGGTCCCTGGTTCGTTTCCTTACCAGAGTGCGTAGGTACCCGAAGGGGAGTGGCGCAATGGGTTCAGGCCCCACTGGTGCCATGCTCGACCCCCTTCCGGCAAGTTCGTCGGCTGCGTCATTGCCCCGCGAATCGCTGTGTCCTTTAATCCATTGAATGGTAATATTATTGAGGCTACCCACCTGGTTAAGGCGCTGGTGGCACTTGTATATCAGCCCAGAGTCAACAATGTGACTATTTAGCGCTTGCAGAACAGCCATGCTGTCTGAGAGTATATGTATCGAGTGTTCCTTAACTTCCCTGGCTATGATGGTTGAAGCGGCAAGAGATATACCCATGCATTCGGCCTGGAACACTGTGGACTCTCTCTTATGGACTCCCATTGGTGTGGCTGTGTGTATGTTGAAGTCCTCCTAGAAGATCGGGCTGAGGCCTATGTCCAGTAGTAGACTGCAATAGGCCGCGTTGATTAATTGATTGTTCATCTATCCATCGATCAAGGATGATGATTATCACAAAGAATAGATAATTCTTCTGCAAAAAGTAAGCAGACTGACCGCATTCTTTGGACCAGACCCGAAGTATTCAGGCTTAGTGAACGATTAAAAAGGTATTTTAGGAGATACCGTTTACAAAGTCTCGTGGGTCAACCGCAGGGTATTTTGTGGTCAGGCGACGGGTAAAATATGTCACTGAAATAAGGAATTTCCAAACCATATTGTTGGAAATATCCTTGAGAGTTGTAAAATAATATTCTATTATTCACAAATAATACATTTTATTTTGCTGTAAATATTCTTACTTCAGGTAAAGAATAGCGTTAACCTTATTATGTAAATTTTCTACTTACCCTTCGCCATTACAATAAGGGTCTGGTATCACCTTTCAGTTGCTAGGCTCTCGACAGTATTGTCGTATTATACAGGGTGATTTTAATAATACAAGCAGGTGGGAACGAGGTATATTAGGTACTTATTGGGTATACTTTTATGTTTTTTTGCTGGTTTGGGTAAATTGTTTGAAATGTAGGTCGAGTCTGAAGGTGGGAAAGGTAGTCTTGACCCGGCAAGAAAAAAAAAGAAAAAATAAATAATACTTAGGTAATGTTAAAACTAAAAAAAATCACGAATAAAACTAATACCATTTTATTGTTACATGCCATTCAAAGAAAAGAGGTGCAGTTAGAATAACAACAGATGCATTTTTTTGGAAAAATCTAGTTTGCTTTCATCTAAACTAATAATCGTATTACAAAGAGGTAAAATTTGTTTGTTTGTAAGTTTGTATGTAGTTTTCTCAGGAGCTACCAGTCCGATTTGAAAAATTCTTAATGCATTGGATGGCCTAATTCTTGAGGAAGGTTATAGGTATACGGAGTCGCGGCCAGAAGCTGGTCCTGAATATTTGTATAGCACGCAGTTGAAGTCGTGGGCAACAGCTAGTTTTAATTATTATTTCTGCTAGATAATATGGGTGCTTTCGGCCCATAAACCTTTATTTAAAAGAGTGTCCATGGAGCTTGTTGTCCGTTCTTCACCATAGGAACTTACTACGCTTCGGAATGGGCAACTAGCTTCATCTTTCTGAATGAACGACCCTTTGAAGGTTCAATAGTGCTGTAATTGGTTTATTTGAAATAAATGCTTTGAGATTGAGTTTGAGTTTTGAGTTTGATGGTCATCATTTAAAAACCAAACGAGATAAAAAAAAGAAGTTTTTTTTCCAAAAACTCCCAAGAATAAACCCACACCCATATTTTAAGGAGCTACCAACATCGCGTTCCATTTGCATCAAGAGCTGGGAACCTGGAAAACTATCCAATCATATCTGAGTTACAAATGGCGACTGCCAAACGATTTTACAGAGTCCTATGACCTACAAACCTATTTCTACTCCCTCGAAGTGTGAAATACCCAGCTGCGGAGCGTCAGAAACTATGATAATTATCTTGAATTAATTTCGACTCAACTCTGATTTGAAATCAACTGATGTTGCCAAGAGGTCTATATTTGAATGAAAAATTTGTGGTTAAACATTGTGGTGTTTAGATATTGTGTGACGGTAATATTGGGATGTGTATGTGTATTGTGTATGTTTGTGTGTTTTCCAGTAACTGGGTTGTCTGTGAGGTTAAATAGGCAGTCGCTCCATGTAAAAAAACAATTGTGGAAATCGTCACTATACGTTTGTGTAATCCCAGGCTGGTGCTTTAAGAGCGTTTATCCAAAAATTCGACAACGCCGCAAATAGGTGTCAAATATTTACCAATATTACTGTATGGAAATGTGAAATGTGGCTAACTATTGAACTAAAATATTGATTATGAAATGCAATCATTAATATCTTAACACCGAATATTTCGTTTTAGATGTAATATTTTCCAATTACTTTTTGTATTTGGAAATTTCCAAATGCCTTTTTTACACTTACACGGTTACAACATCAAATTCAGCGTTATAATTGCAATTCATTATTCATATTCTAGCTCGTTAGTTAGCTTTTCTGGTTTCCATACAGTAAAATTGCCAAATTAATCAAAACAGGGAAATATTTGACATCTTTTTGCGACGTTGCCCACTTAAACTTAAAACGGTCTTAAAAGTTGCTCTAAAAATTACCAAGTTTAAACATTCATAAATTATTTACGCAAAATGTCTAAATTTTTAGCCCTTAGGTCCGCAGTAGCCTCGGAAAGCACGTTAAGCCGTTGGTCGCGGCTGTCATTCGTGGATCTTTGACAGTCGTTACGAGTCGTCAGAAGCCCGAAAGTCTGACACCAGTCTTACCAAGGGGTATCGTATTACCCAGTTACTGGGTTGTGGAGGTCAGATAGGCAGTCGCTCCATGTAAAATACTGGTTTTCAGCTGCATCCGGTTAGACTGGAAGCCGACCCCAACATAGTTGGGAAAAGGCTAGGCAGATTGATTGAGGTCCGCAGTAGCACGTAATAAATATTTGACAACGCGTGTACTTAGTAAGTACCAGTTTGTTTAAGATTACCCTACGATATTTATGAAGGTCTTCTAACAGATTAAAGGGACTGTTTCAACAAGATTGTTAGTGTCTTGGAGATACATTGGGACATAATATAAACGTAGGTTACACGTATGTGTAGGTAAAAGGTATGCTAACATATCTCAGGCTTAGGATTGTTTATTTACTTACTGTTTTCTCCGTTACCGACATTGTTCCTCAATCCCCGTTTATTAATGTTGATAACTTGGATTTTAAATCTTTTGGAAATAAATATGATAATTTGAATAGCTGTCATGCATTTTGCAATGTGAATTAATAAGTTTGTTATCAGAAGAGTAAGACAGAAAGGATTGTTAAGTTTCTTGAATAAGACTATGTGGGGCAATCCAGTTTGCACGGGGCACAAACAGCCCACCTGGGTGCGGCTTAGGGTTCCGTAGTCCCCGTAAGTATAAGGGTTGCTTGTCCCGTAGGGGACAAGCAACCCTTATAGTTTCGCCATGTCCGTCTGTCTGTCCGCAGCTTAGTTCAAAGACGGTAAGTACTAGAAAGCTGTAATTTGGCATATTAATCACGCCGACAGTGGTAAAATAAAATCAACAACAAATTTTTTTTTTGATATCTATTTAGTCTATCCCATAGTGTGGGGTATCGATGGAAAGGTCGTTCAAAAATATTCCATTTACGAAATATTATGCTTTAAAGTGCAAATTTTTGTTTGAGTCAAGTGCCTTGTCTTGTACAACCATTTAGCTGGCAGGGGAAATGGTTGTACGTGGATTTTGTGAAAAAAATCATAGCAGTAGTTTAAGTAACGAAGTTAAAAGAAAAACTATCACAGCCAAGTAGGCTTTACAGGTTAACGAGTAATAATCGACCAACTTAAATTTGCAGTTTGAAAAACATGATCATACACTGCGTATGGGAGGGGGGAGAACATGTTTTTCAACTACAATGTTAAGTTTGTTCTTGTGATAAATTCATCCCAACTACGGAACTTTTTAAATATTATTATTTTATACAAAAAAAAATATATACTTATTGGGTCCTCGCGGGTGAAGCTGCGGGCAGCAGCTAGTATTCTCATAATTATGGTTTTCCAAATGTATTTTCTCTTTTGTTAGTTTATCATTGACAAAAAGTGTATTCAAATAAGGATTGTTAAAAATATGCTTTTATTATTATTATTATTTATTTATTTTCAATCAACTTTGGATCATACAATTATACTAAATTAAAAATTATTATAAATTATGAAATTAAAATTAAAAATTAAACTAAACAATTACATTAAAATTGTGAATTATACTTAAAATAATATCTTAACATTAGGCAGTACGTGAACCATGCAGCAGTGGTTCACGTACTGACAGTCAAAACGTTCCGCAAAAGCGTTCAGGATACTGTTGGGGCCGCCCCGCACCCTACAGACCAGGGATGTACACCGCTTGCGCATGATTGTGTGGAAACAATCCACAGGCGCCTCGGCAAACATCCCCGACGCACTACAGAAGCGAGGCAGCCCCAAGAGCACCCTGAACGCGTTGTTGTATTGAACGCGTAGAGCGCTGTACTGTTTCTGCGTGTAATCCATCCACAGACTGCCAGTATAAAAGGACGTACAAAATGCCCTAAATAGGGCAATTTTGACGACCCTCGAACACCGAGCAAATCTGCGGGCTATCATATTCGCACGAACAGACAGCGCCCTACGTTCCCATTCAATATCCGCATTGTCTTCCAGGTCAGAGGTCAATATATGTCCAAGATACTTAAACGTATCAACTCTATTAAGTGGACATCCATTGATCTCAATAGCCGGTAAACAATCAGGACACTTCCTCTTGGCTTGAAAGACCATGCACTCGCTCTTGTTCGTGTTATACAACAAACCATGTTCTTCACTTCAGCATACTTTTCACAGATGCCAATCAGCCTTGACACACCACAGACAGAGGCGCTCAGCAGCACCATGTCGTCAGCGTAACTGATATTGTTTAGGCACACACCTCCAATATGGCAACCGACATGCGTGCTGCTGAGCCTCTCTATCAGCGCATTAACATACAGGTTGAAGAGCTTCGGTGAGGTTAACCCCCCTTGCCTCACGCAGCACTCCAACCTGTATGGGGTCGAGTAAGCCCCCGACCATCGAACAACATTGACCTGATTGTTGTACCAGTATTGGAAAATACGGATCAGTTCGTCTGGCACTGACGCTTGCTGCAGTTTGCCACAGCAGATCATAGCAAACCAAGTCAAATGCCTTCGACAAGTCGAGGAAGCAAGCAAAGACAGGTGTACTTCTATCAGTGTAGTACTTAACAGTTTGCTTTAAACACAATATAGCTGTTTCTGTAGAGAGACCGGCTTTGAAACCAAACTGGTTATCATGTAAATTTAAGTATTTATCCAGCCGAGTGTTAAGCAAACCGTCAACCACTTTCGAAATAACAGTGGCCAATGAAATGGGTCTATAGTTACTCTTATCGCTAACATCACCGGTTTTATTCTTAATAATTGGCACCACCACAGTTTTCATCATCCGCTCAGGCAGATACGAATGCACTATACAAAAGGAGTAGAACATCGCTAAGACTCTGGGCAGATGACGACCAGCATGCTTAAGGTGCTCAATACTCAAGTCATCGAGTCATCGGTCTTTTGTACGAGTATTTACGCCACCCGGGTTTGTACAGTTCGAGTTGAGCTGGACTAGCGTAGAACAGAGCTGTAATAAAAAAAAATACCATCGTCTATAAAAATGACATCGCGGGTTAGATTATAATTTTTTTTCTAGACATAAAAAAAAAAAAGAATTGGTAATAAATACTTTAAAATTATGCTGCAATAGCTGAAAGGCTTTTGTTGAAACGCAATCAATCTTGAAGTGCTTAACACAGGGTGCCAACAATTGACGGGGTCCGTAAGGACCAATGCGTTTGTCCGAAAGGGATATCGCGGCCCCGGCACACAGGCAACGGAAGGAACACGGGTGGGTTTTAGTCAGTAAAAGTCTGACACGCCCTACCGCTCCGCCCAGAGCGGGAGAAGTTATTTGATAATTTCCCACCCAAAAAAAAAAACATGGGTGCCAACAATCCCGAAAATAAACAATAGAAAGAAAATAAAGAAATGTACTCCAAAAGGTACATTTGCTTGACTGTGTAAAAGGGGCGTAAGAAATACGCCTAGGGCGCACACTCGCAAGCAATGTTTTCCTTCGGCACCCAAACCCGAAGGTCACGAACCAAACGCTCATAGCGTTTTCGCTCTCCGCGTCAAAAAATTACACAATACCGGGTTCACACGGTTCAATTTGCTTTGATCAACTGCTAAGTTGACAGCGATTTGAACCATCTGAACAGACATTCAATCAAATTGAATTTCAAATTAAAAGTATTTTTTGTTGACCAACCAAAACTTGTTCAACTAAAATCGCATCGCGTGAACCCGTATAGGGTATAAAATTGTATTAAGTCGTTGGTTCGGACTGTCATTCGTAGATCTTTGACAGACGTGACGGGTAGTCAGAAGGCAGAAAGTCTGACAATCAGTCTAAAGGGTATCGTATATGTAAACTAGTAAGTACGTAAGGTATTTACAGGTTAACATGATATCCGTTGTGGAGGTCAGCTAGGCAGTCAATATAAAATTCTTGTAACTAATAAATTAGTTACAAGAATTTTATATGGATCGCGTTGGAATTTTACCTGAACCCGCAGATGGTGATGGGCAGATGATGCAAAATTGATATGTGGTGGAATTGACGCCTATTCAAAATTGTTTTTGATTCAAGTACAAAAAAAAAAAAAGAAAGAAAATACGTTTATTGGCGGTACAGTAATATGGTGCGGTATTAAATAATTAAAATTTTAATATATTATAAATTTATTATTATTATATATATTTTTTATTATAATAAATTATAAATTTAGATAATTTTTGTATTTTGTTCTTTCCTTGAAAGAACAAATCAAAATAAACAATTTGGGGGAAAATATGCGTCACATCCACGCAAAACGGCCATCGCTCAGCATAATGCTGTGACCCTATGCGAGACAGAGCCCCAGCGCTGGTTTTCAGCGAAAGCCGGCATTGACGTGATGACGTCAACCGCAAAAACTCCCTAGTCGGTATCTTCGTGGCCCAATCATAAGGTTAAGGGCCCAACACGACGCGTTTGAGAGCTCTAAGCTCTTAGTTGTGTGCACATAGGAACGAAGCCTGAGGCTTACTGTAAGCACCTCGCATAAAAGGTCTGAAATGTCCCATTTTGCCTGAAAAAACATTACTGTTTAAGAATATTTGCACAATGAGTCATACCTATATTTCTTTATGCTTTAGGTATTAAAATTAAGTTAGTGTGTTTCCCTAGAGAGCGTTTTTAAACACCGTATAGTCTAACCTCGCTGCCATCATTTTCATGACGGCGGTTATTTGGCGGCCATGGCTGTCGTAGGCAACCCAAGCTTAACAGATGAGCTCGATATAAGAATCACATCAATTGTTTACGACAGCTGTCCCTAGAGTGAGGCTTCGGCCGCCATCGGCAATTATCGGTTGTCGTCGGCAATTATCGTCAGGCAGTAGTAACATGACATTAATTGAGTATCTCGTTTGGTAGATCAGCCTTTTACCATGGAACGGTAGGCCGCATGTCAGTCGTAACAAGACCAGTATATCTGTCTGGTTATTTTTTATTAAAATTAAGTACTACGATAGTCCAGCTCAAGGTCAAGTGTTATCACTGATATGTGGCCTACTGTACAAATTCGCGTGGCGTAAAACAAAAGCATATTTTTTTCCCCATCCATATTTTTATAAAATTTTTGGCAATGGCAACAAAACAGAGAAAGTACATTTGCAAAACCATTATTTTTCTGGTATAAAATAATAATATCAAAAAATAAAATTAAGTTAGTCCTTTTATCATCAGCTATCTGCCAGTGAAAATCCCGTCAAAATTGGTCCAGCCATTTCGGAGAGTAGCCGGCACAAACGGACACACAGACAGACCGACTGACAATATTAAAAAAAAATATATAGGTATTAGAAATATCGTTTAAACTTTCATAATAAATTATGCATTTATTAAAAAGCTGTTATTTTGACATTACAGACACTTCAATTTTATTTATTTGTATGTATATAATTATGTATATTGTATAATTCATGATTATTTGAACTACTTTAACCTGCACGAAAAATATGTCATATTTACCATCAATCATTACCTATTTGCTGAAATAAATGGATGATACCTAAATCGCTGCGTATTTATAAGCGATGACGGTCCCAGGTGCAAGCTATTTGCTACTGCACGATATTTCTCCATAAAAACAAGTCCCACCTGGCCGTAGCTAAAATATTGCCACATAAAATATGTTATAGATCATAAAAAGTTGTAGGTTGTGAATAAACAAAGCGAACAATTTTACTGAAACAAGCTTGAACGAAAAAGGCACATATTGTGGTTTTATTTCTGAGTTCTACTGTGAATTAAACTCTGGATAGGGTTTAATTATAATTTGATATATATGTGTAAAATTATAATTATGATTATAATCCCTTTCACACATTTCACAAATAAATAAATTACCAACGTATGAGAGTAAATAAATGAAAAAGAAAAATGTTTTGACGGTCAAAATGTTATACTTTTTTCGGCCTAGCTCTCATTCTTCAAGTGTGCAGAGTATAACTGCAAGGGATCCTCGTTCTAAAATTAGTCTCAGTTATTATTGGCATTTTTTTTGTTTTTTGGAGGTTGGGAAATTATCAAATAACTTCTCCCGCTCTGGGTGGAGCGGGAGGGCGTGTCAGACTTTTACTGTACTAAAACCCACCCGTGTTCCTTCCGTTGCCTGTGTGCCGTGGCCGCGATATCCCTTTCGGACAAACTCGCAACCTCGGCAGGAGTTATTATTGGCATAAGCATGCAGCCTTGTTTATAATACTTTACAATATTTTCTTTGAATGATCAGTCTCCTGCATATAACCCAATGTGTCTTTTTTTCCATACTTCTCTATTAGAAGAAAGAAAGAAAGATAAATGCGTTTATTGGCATTACAGCAGAAAAATACACCTCAGGTATATCTAAAAAAAAAATACAAAAAACAATTATTATAATGCCAATAGGGCCTCAGCTCAGCATAAATGTCAGATGGCAATACAAAGTGTACCACCTGACGCTGATTTTCAGCTGCAACCCACGAGTGCCATACGCTAGAATAATAAAGACAGGGAAGTGTGTGTCCGTTTTAATAAATTAAATTAACAGAATAAATTAAAGGTAAGTAGTAAACGATAGGATAACATGAAAAGCTCACAAAATCAAATAAAATGTTGTGACATACATCAGTGTGTGTGGTTTGTTGTGAAAGAGAAACTAAAATTAATAAATACCCAATATCTGTGTCTTAATAGCTACATAAAAATAAAAATAAAACTATCCTCTATAAATAGAAAGTTTTATTTTAGTATTAGTCATCATCTCGATAGTCACTCCCTTTCTATCCATATCATCTTCCACACAGTCCATTCATCCTTTCTTTGGTCTTCCTCTACACTTCCCTAACATTTTCCTCATTCCTCCGCATCACATGCCCATACCATGACAATCCGATTCCACACAACATTTCAGCCATCGGTCTCTTTAAATAAAGTGACATCAAGTCCTTCCTTATTCTAAGGACACGTATTCCTTACCATTACCCGCGCCCCCCGGTCTACTCCTTGATATGCAATGGCCTCTGTTGCCCCATGAAGCATGATGCTTCAGGGGCTAGTGCAAATCTTGGGGTTCATTGGATTTATTGAGTCTGGTTAAACCGCGCTGGGGTCGGTGTATTTCATTCATTCATTCATTCATAAAAACTTTCTAGGTAACTCCATTTCAGTTGACGTTTATGAATTTTATTATGAGTACCCTTATATTTCTGTTATTTTACTCCAAGTTTTTATTCGTAAGCAGTCCTAAATTCCTTGGAGTTGCCACAAAGCAGTATACTTTTCTTTGTGAGCGGTAAGCTTAGGCGGCCCGTTTCATGTGTTAATTAAGACCCTCTTTCCCTCTGGTCCGTGAAAGGGCCTTTGTCCGATTTCCAAGGAAAAGAATTAGTGTGTCGTTCTGAAGGGCGCGCTTTGTGATTGTTATATCTTTCAATTGCTTGTAATTTTGCTTTAAATTTCCCTCGACAGATTAATATTTTTTGAAGTTACAAGGTGCGTTTTGTCCTTCGATTATGCAAAAAGGCAAAATAACTTTCATGGAAAAACTTTCCATGAAAGTTTTAGAAGTCCACTACAAAAGACGTTCACTGCTGGACAGCAGTGGGCGTCTTTCGGCTGGATGAATTAATTGATCAAATGAAACAAGAACTAAAAAACTAAAATATTATTTTATTAACATAACTCAGCATCAAAGCCGCCTCCACTAATCACCGGTCATCATCGCCATGAATTCTGAAACAGGAATATTTGAAATTGTTAAAGATTGCATTTCTGATTCCTGTTAAAAAGGAATTTGATGAAGTCATTGTGATTGTTTGTGAAAACGATTAAATAGGTAATTTTAAGAAGCGTATTGAATCAAACTGAAAGTAAAAAAAAAAAAAAAAAAATTGTTGGTTTTATAACTGCGTCTTCTACGACAAAATTAGAGTAGAAGATAATTATAATTGCAATTAAAAATTTATAATGCATAGATACAATATTTAACACAACTCACTATTTTATATTTACACTAGGTACTAAATTGAAAGTCATACAAATAAATACAATGAAGTCGGATATAAACAAAAGGACTTGATCAATGACAATTGAAAATAATAATTACTTACGTTATTCGGTTGGTCTAATAAAACATAGGTACTGCAATTATCGTGATTTAATTTTGCCAAAGGTTGCCGGAAGTGAGAGATTGGGGAATCGGTTGGTATATTTGATTCCAATTGCTTTAAGGTACGATGATAGAATCATATCAAGTATTATATTTTCTTTTGATGTCAGTATTTTATTTAGTAAACAATATGAATCCATAGAAATTACCATCAAAGTCCACGGTGCCTGACGCGTCAGTGTCAATCTCAGCAATCATTTCGTTCAGCTGGTCAGGGGTCAGTTGTTCATCTAGAGCGGCCAGGATCTCACGCAGACTTGAGGTGGGGATGTAGCCATTGCCTGAAATTGATAGAATTTTATCACGATTAATAATATTGGCTATAAGGCGAAAATGCCAGGGTAGACCATGAAGGAGGACGTGCGTTCGTGGGATCAGCTGCACTTGGTGATGGGGTCCGCTAGGCATGGCGGGCTGATACCAGTCGGAGGTGCGGCGAATGTACACGTATCTTCCGGGGCCCGACTCATGGTAGTAGTAGGGTATCTATGAGAATTTTCGCACGGAAAAAAAGGTATTGACCAGGAAATTTAAATGTTCAACGTTGTTGTCGTTTAAAGTTGTATGTTGATCACAATTTGCGGTATGTACCTATTTTTTTTATATCGCAGCATTATGCTGAGATATGGGCCTTTTAGGCCTTGCACAGGTCTTTCCTATTATTTATGTTTCCGTTTTTAACCGACTTCCAAAAAGGAGGAGGTTATTATGTTCGACGCGTATGTATGTTTTTTTTTTTATGTATTTCCGTCGATTTCTCCGTCAATTGTGGACCGATTTTGAAAATTCTTTTTTTGTTAGAAAGGGTATGCTCCCGGATTGGTCCCATATAAATTGTATTAACTTTGCTTGGATTATTTTTGAGTAACCTTCAATAATACGTATTATTTCCCACTTAGTATATGTGGATGATATGATGATAACTTCCTGTCACTGTTATTTACATAGCAGGTACTGGTATTCGAATTTGGGTGTGGTAGGTACCTCAACTAAAAAGTGAAAAATAAAAACTTTTTACAAAAAAAACAACCGACTTCCGAAAAAAACACTACAAAGTGAAAAATAACTTTAATTTCGGAAGTCGGTGGCAAAAAACGAAAATTCAAAATCAAAGACACCGACTTCCGAAAATCGGAAGTCGGTTGTTTTTTTTTAATTTTATTTTATAGGTACCGTTTGTATTTCCTGTGCGTGTCCTAAATAATAAGTTTTGCGACCGTAACATATATGTATTTATAGACATAAAATCATTAAAATCATCAATACAACTCTCTTGGTTAGTTTTGGCCTCAAATGTCATGGTTTCATGAAATAGTCATTCAATAGAGCAAAATAATACAGCCAATTCAATGGTGAGCACCTCGTCAACGTCCGCTCTGTCACGCAACCCACCGTGACTGTCCTAAAAACGTCTAAGGCCCATCGTTCACGACGCCACTCAATAGTTACGTACTACAAACTCTAATCACTAATGAGTAGCTGGAATGTAACAGCACTTGTATTTTAATGGCAGTCTGTACGAGAAGCAAGCACACGTGTTAGCCCAGGTTCGCACGGCCGATTTTTTCGAGAGAGAGATTTTTAAGAGAGAGCGAGTCAAGCGAGTATACAATATTGTGAATACGTGGCGATCACGTCGCATGGTCGCGGCTAGCTCGCTTCGCACCCGCCGAGAGCACGCTTACAAATCGCTTCACTGGAAACACGCTGGCAAATCATCAGTGTGCTAACTCTTTAAATGTATTTATAGCAATCGCAGAATTGGTAGAGCTCGATTATTAAACAATCTGTTTGGGTTTTTTATAAATCTTTACTAGATTATCATTATCATCAGTATCAGCAATTTAATTTATTTTAAAAGGTTTAATTAGCTAACCACGCTTTACTCTCGCGTTTACTATTATCCTCGTACCTAAAAACATTTTCTTTTAATTTCCTTTCTACAACGTCCACTTCTAAAAACATCGAAATAATTTTATTTATGATTCAGAGAAACTTGTATATCTTTCTGGTGACATTTGCGTGAGGCGACGACGTAAATATTGTACAGCTACCCACAATGAACGATTGTTTTGACATTCATGTATTAAGTGTGATCACGGATGATTTTTGTTATGAAGTTTTATAAAACTGTCGGCTGTTATTTTGTTGGATATACTTATATCTTTTTTGAATTTTGGAATTTCGTTATTTTATTTAAACTGTTTATCTGATACGTAAATATCGTAAATATATTTTGTTTTAAATTTTCTGGAAGAGGCAGGTTTGCAACTACATTTATTTGTGATGTCCAACAAAAGATCCACACAATACATGACATATATTTAAAGTGCAACATCGGGTACTAAGTAGGTGTACTCCTTTACTTATAGGAGACCACAGCATGCACAATAAAGTAAAAAAATAAGCTAACAAAGTTAAAACATTAATAATAGGTAACAATTAGAAAATAAAATTCATTTTTAAAGGACATTAAAAAATTAAGAATATATAACATTTTGAGATACTTAAATTAAATTAAATCATTCAAATACATTAAAAACAATGCAAAAAAAAATTACTGCAATCTTACATCACTACAAAATAGAGCGTGAACTGACTGCAATACAAACTCATTAAAATGAATTTGTTTACTTATATACCAATTAACACTAGCGAAATTGCTCCGAAAATATTGAGCAAACTTTCCGATTTGCCTTAGCACCTACATAAAATGTTTGATATATTTGTTTTCTAGTTAAAAATATAGGTGTTAGAGCAGATCGAATAGTTTCCAATAAATCGAGTGATCTTGATGAAAAGCCGCTAATCTGATCACAGTGTCGAATATATTCGGTCTGCATTCGATCAGGCGTGGCTGGGGAACTACTATTGGTTAAGCTATACAGCATTAAATATGACCACACATTTCTGATACATGTTGAAAAAGTGAATATAAAAGAAGTAGGTACAACATTTCGACACGAGTCTTCGATCAAAACTGTCGATGAGTAGTTAATGAAACTATGTGCTCAAGTAAACAAAAAGCCAGATCCAGTCCCTATTTAGAAAATCTGCTGTCAACTGTCTAAGTTGCTGTTATGGTGGATAAATAAATCAAAAACAAACAAGCAGCTCGTTGTCACGAGATTTGATTACAGAACAACTTGAAAATTCTATATTAGACGACGTAACAACGAAAACGTTCGTAAAGCTAGATCTTATGAAAGATGGCAATTTCTGATTTAGGACTGTCTTTCACGAGTTAAACGATAATGGAATTTTCACTAAATCATTTATTTCCGTATCCAGTCAGCAAAATATATCAAATTAATGTAACAAAGTTATATAACGTACATGCCTATCCATCAAAAGATTTACCAACCCAGTCTTTACCTGTTATTTGTATCTGTTATTTGTGTTATTTGTTGTTAATAATTTCCTACGTCTTATAATTTGACGTAAGACTGAGCAAGCATTTCTTCTGTCATATTTTGGTTATAAATATCTTTTTAATACCCTGTTTGAGTTTGTTCTGTACCTTTCGAAATAAGTACAAGCTTAAAATTAAGACAAATTGAATGGCTGAAAATTACGGTTTTATTAATAGAAATTGTGTCGAAATTATGTTATAAAAAGTGTTTTGTGTGATGATTTTAGATCTCAACATTTATACTCTTTTAATTCTTTATCTCATCGCCACCGTCAACGGGACGTCAACGAGAAACGAGATTATTTGAACCGAACGTGACGTTCCGTTGACGTACGTGCGAAACAGTCATTTACTATGGCAGCGTGTCGACGCGGCCATAGTAAATGTATGTTTCGGTACTTCGGCGCCGTCATCTCGTGCTCATTGAAGTCCAAACGGTCTTAGACGTCGAAGTAATCGTCCAAACCGCTGTCAGGGTACATATTTGAACGTCGAAAATTAAAATACCTACGAGTAAAATGTCACTGTTCAAAACATCGAAAATTTAAATATCGATTGTATCGAAATATCGAAAATTGTTATACCTAAGCTTAAAATGTCTGAGATTAAAATGCCGACTGATTAAAATATCGACTGATTAAAAATGTCGATAGTCATTATACCTAAGTTCAAAATTTCAACATTGAATACACCTAAGTTCATTATATTTACGTTAAAAATCCCTACTCGTTAAAATATCGAACAAATTATATTTCTGTCACGGCTCCAGCACTGCGGGGTTTGGGCGGCCCCTCGCGAGCTTATCGTCGCAGATGGTTTTAACGCTCACCACCCCAGCTTCGGCTTGCTGACCGGCTTCGCCAGCCAGCCTCAGCCGCGGCGGCGGGCCTTCAAACCACCTGTTCCTCAGCTCGCGGACTGCCCCACCCCTCCGCGCCTACGTGGGCTTTAATTACACTCTAGGGGTAGGACAGACAAGACTGCGTGAAGTCGGTTTTGCAGCGATTCTTTTGTGTCACTAAATTATGTAGCACATGACACATGATACTTCATTCATCATTTTTAACTGGAAGAAATAGGTTAGGTTAAGTTAGAACTGTGACCAACTACGTCCAAGTTGCTCTCAGATTTTATTTCACCATTTTCTGATTATCCGGGTTTTCGCAATATCCGAATTATCAAATTACCCTCTGACATACATAATAAATAAATATCGATATTTAGGTATTTCGATGTCACTTTTGTAGATAATTAGATTTTAGATATATTGGACGTAGGTTATCTAACTATTCGACATTATAAACCTACGTTATTTTAATTTTCGGTTACATGGTCATTCGATATTTAAGTTTTCGATGTTTTGAACATTGATATTTTACCCGTAGGTATTTTAATCTTCGACGTTCAAATATGTACCCCGCTGTCATCCGGAAACGTGCTCAGAAGATTTTTTTTTAACACTGAACGAGACACAATAGAAGTTTTATTGTTATGACTTCCATGAGCGTGTAGTGTCCCGGACAGTGTTAAAAAAAATGTAGCAGTGTTTATGTAGATTCCTACAATTATGAATTCACGGTAACACCATGACACTTCCAAAATTGAAACCGTACATCACCAATTTTATATGCATACCACAACAATTATATAAAAGTCAACATAAATTACCATCAAACGCAACTAGTAGGTACATAAATATACGGTTTTTATTACTTACACACTTGTCACGAAATCTCGTTTTTTTATCGTTTCTACATCGTATTTCTATCGTCAACAAATCGTAGGGGTTTTGGCGTTGATCCAGGTTTCAATCGACGGTTATTGCAAACAATTATCAGTGAAAACACGCAGTGAACAGTATAATTTGGATACAACGCGATTTACGGTTGAACTTGGTGATTTTCGAGGTGATAAATGAGGTTATTTAATATTTAAGGTTTCATTCCTCATTGAGATTACAACTGATTTATTGAAATGATATTTTTCACACTATTAAGATGTGATAAGTTTGTCTTGACATAGTTTTGGGTTTCTTATGGATTGTAGTAAACTTTATTTGGTGATTTTCAAAGGGATTGAGTACTTTGATAAATTATAATTTAACTAAACTAAACTATTGCACAGTTAATTGTGCAACGTTCTTTGGCATTGCTTAATAAGAGGCGTTTAGGTTAAAATTACAGAGTTTTCACTATGTTGTGTAACATATAGGTAGGTACTTTCATTTCATTTACTTCTCACAATCCAGTGAATTTACGATGTACTGAGAGATTCAGTAATAGTGCTCCATGCTCCCATCGTCAATGCATCTAAGCAATTTTCCTACAAGCTTGTCTTTTCTATTGTTTCCATATTTTCCTGTTTGTTCAAAAGAAATCAATGACTGTAAAACAAACCGACTTCCAAATCGAAGTCATAAAAATGCAAATACTAAAAACAAAACAAGAAAGTTTTATGTGACACAAATCTGTATCCATCTTGACGTACAAAGCATCCCGCAAAATCTATCGAACAATTTTAAGTATGTATCCGAAAACAGTCCTAAACGCTAAAGTAATAGGGCTGGAAATTGGGCCACATACGTTTACCTACAATTTGTATATCAGCTTTCTAGTTACGAAGTCGAAAACTTTTCAATACAATTTCCATATGAAACAAGTACTCGCTTCGAGCAACGTTTTAAGTTTTAACTAGTTTAATCCAGTTAGGTCTGGTTTTTGCAAAGGAGAGGTCTATACGGCAGTTGGTTTTATTTTTTAAATTGTTTTTTTTTACTTTTCGTTGTTACAGTTTCTGGAAGATTTTTGGTGTTCGTTATCAAAAGAGAAAATAGTTTTATTTTCTCTTTTGTGTTTGATGATAAAAAGACTGTGTAATATACGTACACTAGAAATTGTTTTAAATACTTAATCAGAATATAATAATTAAATATATAAATATAATTTGATTAAGGGGCATGCGCTAAGGTAGCCCGCGAAATTAAAATTTTCTTTAGTTTTTACATTTTGCAGGTCAGTGTGAGGGTTTATGTTGATTAAAATATGATTCGCGACCGTAACCAATATATGGCTTTACATAATTATAATCATAACAATCAGCAATACAACTCCATAAGTAAGCACAATCGCCAAATGTCTTGATTTCATGAAATAGTCATTCAATGCGATTTTATGAACTTAGATAGTTGTATTGATCATTTTTATGATTATAATTCTATAAATAAACATTTGGTACGGCCGCAAATCATATTTAGATCAACATACAACATGATAATAACCTGCAAATTACAAAAAACGTAAGAAAATTTGAATTTCGCGGGCTACCATGACGTTTCCACCTTTAATGAAATTATTTATTTATTTAATGAACTGATTTACAATTTTCAGCGGTGGTATATAAATTATAGATAATTTTCCATAAAGCAAGAAAGAAAAATGCGTTTATTGGCATTTATCTATCTTTGGTCGCAGAAAAGAATAAGAAAATATAAATGCAATATTTAAATGTCTTTTCTACGCCAAATCACCTATTTAAAACGCATGTGTCAAAAGCATTTTTTTTAATTAAAGTTCAAAAGAATAAATATAGAAACGCAGTGATTCAGTGAATTACATGCAGTAAAATAAACTGACCTTGGCTTTCAAGTTTAAAAAACACTTCCTGTAATAAATTGTTTTATGACTCTGATATTAATGAGCTTTGTCTTGCCAACCTCAAAATTTAATTTATTGTCTTTGCATACTTCTATTAAAAAAAAAAATGCTTTGATTGTTTTTCTCTGCAACACTTTTTGAAACATTTGGACTTTCTTAATGATGTGTGTTATTAATCTATGTTCTGTAGATAGCGTAGAAGTGAAAATAAAAACAGTTTTTCTTTAAAAATACATATGTACTTTAGAAATTCAACAGTAGATGCTCGATCAATCTGTTTAGTCTAAACTAGTTCCAACTATGTTGGGGTCTTGTCAGACGTCTGTTTTTTTTTTCAGAAAATATTTATGTTTTTTGTTTTCTGTCAAGGTTAATTCGTTGTTATCAATCTTATTGGTCTCGTGATATCACGGCGAATTTACTAAGTACTAATAAATTCGTCTCGTTGTGTCTATTTTTTTTATAGTATTTTTGATGAGCACTAAGAGGAAACGCAACTCTTGGGAATCAGAAATTAAATCAATCGCCCATTGTTGCTCAGCCAGTTGAAAATAACTAAATAACACAACATAACATCACGCCTGTAATCCACGAAGGGCTGGGCACAGGAGTACCAATAGTACACCCACATTTCACCAGTTATGTTTAAGTCCCATGTGATAGGGGATGAGCCTATTGTCATCAAACGGGCACAAATCTAGACTCCGGGCTGCTCCTGAGAAATTCCAGATAGAAAAACCCAATAACACTTTGCCCGACCCGGGAATCGAGCCCGGGTCTTCATGATCAGAAATTGCGCTTGTGACCACTAGACAAACGAGGCACTCTAACAAAATATTCAGCAGAAAAAAAAGCCTTAAATTAATTACAGACTAAAACACATAAACCAGATATAAATTAGAAAGTCAACGCTAAGAAATTTCAATTAAATTTTAATGGAGGAGATTTCAGTCTTAGCGAGGAATTTGCCACGATAAATTAGTATAAACCCTCACGCTATTATCATTTTAGAGGGGTCACAGGATCTTAAGCTGTAAGTACTTTACTTAAAATTGATTGTTTGATTTATTATTATTTAGATTGTTGTTTTGGTCTGGGTGGGAGCCTAGATGTTTCGAACTGTTACTGTAGGTACCTATTGAGATATCCTGCTGGGGTTGCGGGTTTGTCTGAAAGGGATATCGCGGCCCCGGCACACAGGCAACGGAAGGAACACGGGTGGGTTTTAGGCAGTAAAAGTCTGACACACCTTCCCGCTCCGCGCAGAGCGGGAGAAGTTATTTGATCATTTCCAACAATCACAAAAAAAAAAGGTACCTATTGAGATATAAACATACGTACCTAACTATTCTGCTAACTGCAACCCGGCTGGTTCATTAGCCAAACTTTGTCGGCCATTGAATCTTATGATAAAAGGTATTGTAATGCCTTTTTATTACTCGACTGCCGCAAAACAAAAGTGTAATGTTCTCAGGGTTCATGTATGCGTGTGGGTTTCTTTATTCTACCATAACTTTTAAATGCCTTAACAGATTTGGATTTATGGGGTATCGTTAGAATCCTTACATCATCCCGATTGACACTGGCCAAAATAAAAAGTTCTCATTGCAGTCGGGGGTCCTTTTAGATTAAAAAGAGTTTCACAGAATGGTTCCCCGGTAGCAATGAACATTTTATATAACTGTTTAGTCAGCGATTAAATGAGTGACCTTTCGCTTTTTATACTTATACAGATTAACTAATACTACTTATTTTGGGAATTTACTCCTTAAGAATAGATTTTATATATGGCCCCCCGGTATGCACATTTTATGAGGAGTGAAATTTATACAAGCGTTAACTAGTTTTATTCGTAAATAACAAGGAATTAAAACATTTTTTTTTTTACATATTTCACACTTCATTCTAGATATTTTTGCCGTTTTTTTTTTTTAGAGAGATGCGTTTGTTTGTCCTCTTCGCCTATTGCATAATCAAAGACAATCGTATTAAGGAGTAAACTCCAGTCGTGCGTTGGAGCTCATACCCTTTTTTGTTTTTTTTTTTGGCAGGACAGTCGTGTTTTTTTTTTGTTTACGTTTCTTTATATAGTCTAATGAACCTATAAATTCATATTATCTTCAGGTTAATTTCAAATACTAATTAACTTATTTATTTATTTAAAATATAACATAACTTCACGCCTATTTTACCCGAAGGGTATGGCAGAGGTGTACATAGTACATACACCCAAATTTCACCACTAATGTTTAAGTTTCATAGAACAGGGGGCCAGCCATTTGCCTTCATTCAGGCACAATGCCAGTTTCCTTATTTATTTATTAACTATACAGGTTGGCAGGGACATTGACGCGAAAACACATGGATTCAGTACATGATTCTGAAACCCCTCCGTTGAAAATTTTCGTCAGTTAAAAAAATAATCAGCTTTTTCATAGAAAAGTGCAATACCTACGCGGTCAAAATGTATGGAACAGTTGATTTAAAAAAAAAATACCGTGGAAATTTTTCAACACTGGGGTGTTCAGAATCATTTACTGAATCCATGGTATCAGTTTTCGCGTTGATATCCCTGCCACCATGTATATTTAAGTACACAAACAGTAAAAAAAATTGTTGATTGATAACCCATGAACATGGAACTACTTGGTCATGTTGTTAGTTAAGTGCGTGTTGGACCACGAATAATTATGGATTCCGTAATTGGGATGAATTTATTCTAAGAACAAACTTATTTCTGTAGCTGAGAAACATGTTCTCGATCAGTCAATTATATTATAATTAGTAAATTCTCCAACTGCAAATGTAAGTTTAAAACCGCAAAAAAAAAACCTGATAAATCTACAAATTATAAATTTTTGAACTTTCCCCTTTAATTGTGCTTTGAGACCTTGCTTCCTGGCAAATTTCATGATTCTAGGTCAACGGGAAGCACCCTGTAGGTTTTGATTTATTTGCGAGTATCAAAATAACGAAGAATGTTAGCGGTGTTAACCTATAATTAATTGTTGCACCCGCAACTGTATCCTATTATAAATAATACACTGCTAATGTACTGGTGTAAAAAATTGTTGGTTAACCTTAATAGTACTTGTATAGACACAACCTTGTAGCCAGGATTATCCATCAGCAACTAGCTCTGAAATACAATCTTGTGGAATCGGAAGTGCCGTACTACAGGTATGTGCCCGACCCAGTTCTCGAAAATGCAAATATCACATTGTACTGGGATCGATCCATCATCACTGACAGGACTATTGTTGCCAATAAACCTGATATAGTGGTGGTAGATCGAGTAGAGCGGCGCACAATGATTATTGACATAACGGTCCCGCATGACGGGAACCTCGTGAAAGCTGAGAAAGATAAACAAATCAAGTATCTTGACTTGGCTCACGAGGTACATGTGGGATGTGGACTCAGCAATCATTGTGCCGATAGTCGTATCAGCCAATGGATTAGTTGCCAAGAGCCTCGACCAACACCTAAGGAGGCTCTCGTTGGGCAGCTGGATCAAGGGCTTGATTCAGAAAGCGGTACTTCTGGACACGGCTCGTATTGTCAAGATGTTCCTCACTCTGGAGCCCTGACCGCCGGTAGCTTTGACCCTGTTCCCGATACCGGTGGGCTACTATTTTTATATTATTTTAAAAATATAATTTATAAGTATTTAAAATGGAATACAGGAAATAAATAATAACGTTTATTTCAACTTACCCTCTTTATCGTATAGTCTGAAGGCTTCTTTGAGTTCTTTCTGTAGTTTTTCGTCATCTTCTTGTAAGAAGTAAACGGCAACGCGCACGAATGAGTCGAAGTTCAGCTTCCCACATGCTGGAAATTAAACAACAAAGTTATAAAAAACAAAAAAAAATGTCATTGACAAATTATAACAGATAAAAAAATTAAGAAATGACCTATCTATTCATACACGAAATCCCTTGAGAGGTCATTGTACTCATCAGTATGAATAATTTTTACTATAAAAAAATCAGCTGCTCCATTTATGTTTGCATAACTCGTCAAAATGTAGAGAACAGCAAATTTTATTTTCGCGATTCCCTTAGTAGAAGTTGTTCATAATGATGAGCCCGTTAAGAAATTTCGTGTATGAAAAGATTGACCTTATACTCGTATATCATCCAAATTCTCAAGTATTTCTTCCTGCTCTTGAACCACGTTAAGAACAAAAAATAGAAACATGCTTGGGATCACTTTTTCGTTTCCTATGGAATAGAACCGGTGAGAAACACCACGTTTAGTATTTACAAAATCCAGGCTATTGGTTTATTTACAGTACTTGTTTTGTGAAAACGGACATATCTATATGTCCGTTTTCAAAAAACAAGTTTTACTATTTATAAAGCTCAAAATCAAAGCATTTATTTCAATGTCATATTTCGAGGCACATTTGGATTTTCATGGAGTCGGTCAATTTCAGGACGAATTTCATCAGCACTTCTATGCCGCGTTCAGAGCTGATAATTAGTCAATATTTCAAAACGATTTTGACACTGACAGCTCTTGAACGCGGTTTAGATTTGCTGAACACGTTTAAGTTCAGTTTCATTGGTGAAATCCGCAGTAAGTCAGTTAATAAGTAGGTTGAACCTACTTATCTGGTAGACCAATCATTTCTTACAATTAATCCCCCAGTTAAAAGCAATGTTATACCTAATCTATCCAATAAACCAACCATTATATCTAGCATTCCGTTTAACGATCCACAAACAAGACATAGACGAGGATCCAGCGATAATCTCTACGTCACAGTTGATCCGAGCTATTAAGGCTTTAATGACGTCATCAAACAGCTGTTTGTGCATCGGTATCAAGGGGTTTAAGTGGTCACAAGTAATTACTGAAGTTACTCCTACTTTGGGGAGATTTGACTGACGTCAGATATTTTATTCGGGGAATAAAGTTGACGTCTGACAAATTTTGTTGGAAAACAGTCAAAAAACTTTATTCGCGCTTCTCCACATTTATTATGTGCACCGCCAAAGTGTGGAACTCTCTGCCAGCGTCTATGTTCCTTCCACATGTAGGTAACCCATTAGCCTTGGAAGGAAAACTGAACAGGCATCTTCTGGGCGCGCTCGTTCTATTGTTGACCTAATCCATCGCTTTTCATCAGTTGAGATCGAGGTCAAGAGCAGGCTCACTCCGCAATAAAAAAATAAAATTAAAAACATCGCAGGATACCGCCATCTTGTTTTTGTTTACCAACAACTCCCCCTGTCAATAGGAATGAATAATCCTATCATTCAGGGGCCAAAAGAATCTTGTAGGTATCCGTTGTTAATATACTGAAACATCCTTCTTTCTTAACCATCTTCTTGGTCTAATAGTTGCAAGCGCAACTGCTGAGCGTAGGGTCCTGGGATCCCCAAGTCGGCCAGTGTTATTGGGATTTTCCATAATGACTTTTTCAGTAGCAGCTTAGACTCTGGATTTGTGCTCGGTTGATGGTAATTCCGTCTATTCTGTGGATTTAAAGGTTTCTGGCGAAATGTGGATGTTCTACTCAGCTGTGTGTTAGGCATGTTGTATGCTATAAATACCCATGATACATATCACAACTTTATTGGTATTTTAAGCTATGTCACCAAGACTAAGCACAGTGCAAGTGAATGATCATCAGCCAAGCCTTTTCCCAACTATTTTTTGGCCGGTTTCCAGTCTGATCAGATGCAGCTGAATAGCAGTATTTTACATGGAGCGACTGCCTATCTGACCTCCACAGCTGGGTAACACGATACCCTTTGGAAAGACTGAATTTATGGCTTCTAACTACACGTAACGACTGTCAAAGATCTACGACCGACAGCCGGGACCAACAGCTTAACGTCCTTTCCGAGGCACGGAAGGGTACATAAGTAAATACTGCGCTTTAAAAAATATTCGTAGCACCTCTCACTAAAAACCAAAAGCATCTGAGAAAGTCTCTAATTACTTCCCTGATGGCTCCTTGTTACGTTAATCGTTGTCATACCATGTTAATTACACTTTGTGTAATAGACAAGCCTCTGATTTCTTAATACCTACTAGATGCTGCACACGGCTTCGCTCACGTGGTTTTTTCTAAAATAATATTTACCCTAAGTTACTCCTTATAACATCAGTTATCTGCCAGTGAAAGTCTCGTCAAAATTGGTCCAGCCGTTTTGGAGACTAACCGGAACAAACAGACAGTTTTTTTTGTTGTTAGTACCTACCGTATATATTTTAATAAGAAATTTAGTAAAAAGCTGTTATTTTGGCAATTCAAACATATGCTTCAATTTTATTTATTTGTATGTATATTTCTATATACATATGTATGTATGTATAGATGTATAGACAATGTTAGTCAGGAAAATGTATTTTTAAGAACCAACAACGAATTGACAACCAATTTAAATTGTACGTATATTCAAATCTAAGAATGAAAGTTGTATGAAATGGCTATAAAACGGCTAATTGAAGTGGGATCGAGTCAATAGACAAATAATTATCCTTACATGAAATGTACCAAGATGGTTCATTTTCATTATGCAAGATAGGCTCCCACTGACAGCAAAGTTATACAAAAATATATTCTATAAAATTACACCTTTTCACCAATAAACGAAAACACTGGTAATATTCATTTGATAGTTCCTAAATTTACTTCTATGCATTTACTTAGGAGTATTTTAGAACTATCCTATAAATCCTAATACTGATATAAAAAAGTGTTTTTCTCAAACATGCTTGGAAATTCGAGTATTATTTTGACAGCCTTCTTCGAGATAAATCGAAAATGCTGAACTGGATAAATGCGAGTAGGCCGGAAACGTTACTATGAAAATCCATATCTGTCGTGTTTAGCGGCCGAATAAATTACTATATCGAATAGTTTAATCACACAGTTAGTCAAAGATTAGCAAAATCCATAGTCGTTCCATCACTACTAATAACTTTGTTAAAAATAGTACATTACTGTCGCAGCCTGCAAAAGGGGCATTGATGGACGAACTTGAAAACGTGTGCCGAGGCGAAGCTGAGCCACATGTGAGTCCATCAATGCCTGGTTGCGGCCAAGACTTCTATAGTACTTTTTACAAATTATAAATTCCATTCTATAATTTGTCGTTATTTCTCGTTTTACGGTGGTTATGCAACGCGTGCAGACGTGATGTTAATGTTAATGTACGTGTGAATAAAGGCTTACGCCTATGTGTAAA
This sequence comes from Agrochola macilenta, assembly GCA_916701695.1. Taxonomy (NCBI): domain Eukaryota; kingdom Metazoa; phylum Arthropoda; class Insecta; order Lepidoptera; family Noctuidae; genus Agrochola; species Agrochola macilenta. Next base: position 18,597,412 of record OU753562.1, read on the forward strand.
GTAAATTTAAATAGGTAACTTTATTTATAGTTTCAATTTTCTTTTCGACATTTTTTCGCGCATACTTCCCACAAATAAACTCAGTCGTATACGCAGCACCTGAGATCTATTTGCGTCAAGCACATGGCGTCTACTAATTGAAGTCTCGATCTTGTCTCGAAGCAAATTGCCGTGACTTTGTAATTTTCGCCAATGACAGTGGACGGGCTATGTAAAGGCGGAAAAGCAACCTCGTTACAATGTGCTATGTTTGAAAAATTTGTTGAGAAGAATGGCCGAAATTAACAAATTGTCGGCAGATTGTCATACTTTGGATCAAATAAACAAAAAATCATTTTTTTCTTTAAAATTTTCGACTCGACTCACTTTTCATAGAACTTATACGCCATGCCGCCATATACATACGACATATTGGAATTGAACCCTCCGGGAGGGTTACCGGCATTACGTTTGCGCTAAAGTTAACCATCGCGGACGGTTAACGGCATTAGGTTTAAAACCGTATAAAACGAAGGAAAATGGTGTTTTCAGGGGATCTTGTCGCTAGGTATACGTAATCTCCAATCTTTATTTTTTTTTGGGAATATATGAACCGTGAACCTTCTCTATATGAGAAGAGGCCTTTGCCCTGCAGTGGGACAGTAACAGGCTGGTATTATTATTATTATTTTTTATATGAACCGTGAACATAAAATTTAAAAATATAACTAATAAATCTTGTTAAAATATACATCAGAATTTGTTTTCACGGATTTATGCTGTATAAGAAAAACCTACATTTAAAATGAGCCCTCCACGAGGGCATCCCATATGCGACTCGGTGAACCCTCCAGGAAGGTGCTCCCAGCACTGAACGTGTTAAGCGTGTTCCTATTTATTTGGTGATTTATGAACAGGTTTAGAGATCAGCTGTTTTTGGACTTTCGAACTTTTAAAACTGATTGTAACTGTTCTACAAGTACCTATACAATTAAATAATAATACCAGCCTATTATTGTCCCGCTGCAGGGCAAAGGCCTCTTCTCACACAGAGAAGGCACGAGCATTGATCACCACGCTTGCTCAAGACGGGTTGGCGATTTCAGACTTATATTAACTATAAGTCCAGGATTCCTCACAACCTTTTGCCTTCACCGATGTCAGTAATGTCCAAGATAAACTCAGAAAAAGTCACATTAGTACTTGCCCGGATTTGAATCCGCAACCTCGTGCAGTAAGGGTAAAACTTAATAATAAGACGACAAATCTCGAAAAAGCACTCAAATTAAATAGTTCCAACACTCAGCCGTAGTGCAGATACTTTTATTTTGTAATAAACAAAAACAGGTCTATAAAAAATCGAATCCACGTAAAGTACTGTTCTAGATCTCATATTTTTTTATATTTTTCATCATACCGACCTATTTGCCAATTACACTGGAGGCCAAATAAAAATATCATCAACAATAAATAATATAAAAATGAAAAATGATCCAATTTCGCTGCACGATAGAATTTGAAATGATAAAATAATGTAGTCAAAAACTTAATGTTTTACATCAAATTGAAATTTATAAAAATCAACACGTCTCGAGTGATAAAATGTTTTGAACTTGCGTTCATTCTTCAGTATTATAGCGTTCTTTATGTCGTACAGTGTAGTGCAGAAATACGGACGATTGTCAGCAGGAAATAAAAATGTCAGCGTGCTGGCTTTGAAGGAAAACAGAACTATTTTCTGGACTTATCGTCGCGAACACATAAACTTCGCTCTTTAGACACGTTAAGGCGAGATTAACTGGGGTTATTTCTGTTAAAGTCATTGTCGACACTGTTTTATGTTAGTCTTGTTAAAATAAACCGATCTTTGAGTTTAAAACGACAATGTTCTAATGTCCTTTTATACAGGGCAGGCAGGTTATAAAAAAAAGGGGCGGTCCAGAATCATCATGGTAACAGATTGTGCGTCAATGTCCCTATCACACTGTATACTTAAAACCTACTTATGTTACAATAGACGTAGATATATTTAGTAACCTATTCCGCTTAAATATTCCAAAAAAATCATAAAAAACCCAGTAAGCAATCGACACGTGACACCCGTCCGGCGCTTGGCGTGTCAACACGCCGTGTTCGGTTTCGCGACAAGTCAATCGTCATCTTGAAGATGCTTCGTTGAGAGGTAAAACATGTAACAAGTTTGGCAATAATTCCTTCTGCACATGTGGCTTCCCTGGTACATCATTAACGGCACATTATGTAAGAGTCTATTAACTGCTCCCAAATTACCATCTTTATTTTTTTACATTCTTCCTTGACATAATCATCCTAATATTTGACATTATATACCTACAATTTAATTTCAACACTTTATTTGTGGCTTTTGTGTACATGATAATTATTCAGATTTGTTACAGTTATAATAGCAATCATGTCATTTCGTTTAAAATAGGTTTTTATTTTTATTAATTTATTCATATTTTATACTTATTCATACTTATACGTATTTCATACGTACTTAGTTTTTTTTTTTTTTTTGTGAATGTGAGAACACTGTAGGTTTAATGAACTGTAGATTTATTGACCATCTTTTATCTTGTTAAGTACCTGGTATTTGTTGAAAGACCTACACTGTCCTCCCATACCTATTAATACCTACTGTTATTTAAAAATGTTTTAAAAAACAATTATTTTTAAAAGAATAATCGTGGAGTTTCTTGCCGGCTCTTCTCCATAGGAAACGACCAAATTGGAACCGTGCACCTACCTGCTTCTGACGTTTCATAAGTGCCCATGTAGGTTTATGTGAAATAAAATATTTTGATTTTGATTTTGACGTGTCGATTTTAAGGGCTTTTTGTGACTCTAGGAATAGTTAAGCGGAATAGGTTACTAAATATACCTGTTTATTGTATTTAATAATAGATTTTCGCAAGGTCACGCCTGAATCAATTAATTATCTACTTATATTGTTCTTTTTAGTTTTACTGTTCTGTCACAGTCCATTGTTGGACTACTTGTGAATGTGAGGACTATGTGGATATATTTTTTTCCCTTTTCATTTCTTTTTTCTTTCTCAGTTTTAATGATGGTCTGGCAGTTTGAGTAGTTGATGCGGCCTACCCAAATATCCTTTCCTTGGTATTGTTCGTCGAGTTGAGCTCCTTAAGTTCTGAGTTGAGCTCCACGATTACTGACAAATGCTTGCACTGACTGGACAGGTCCACTCAAATCTGTGTGGTTCTTTCCTCAAAACACCATTTCAGACACTAATCTACATGGTCCTCATATGACTTGACCAAGATTATGTCTGGACTTTAAAAGAGACTGTGACCTCTGAGTTTGTTTTGGCCTTTCTTCTCAGAGTAGTCAGATAGGAAACACCGACCTCACCTAGCTTATTTTTAATATTTTTGTATATGACGTTTAAAAGTGATTCCGATATCCTATTTACAGAATAAACAATTTCATTTCATTTCATTTCTTGGTATTAAGTCCATACTTTAGGCACTGCCAGCCAATATGGTTAAAACTGCAACCTTTTATCCCTATTCTTTCCTCAAAATGTTGCAGAGGTTTTAGCTAACGGTTAAAACGGTTAACGGACGGCCGCCTGCCTGACACCAACCCTCTTCGGAATGCTGGTGTCAGTAGTTCACCGGCCACCACGTGGGTGACCCAAGGTTTGTTATGGTATGCATCGGGTCCTAAGCTCCTTTACGCGATGTTCAGACCAAAGCATGACAGATAGTAAATTACATTGTTACCCATGACAATCGAGTGTGCTATCAGACATACGAGTAAGTCCATGCACGCCACAGCTTTAATTTTTTTTCCGCTACCGGGAAGCCTGCATCTCACCTGATGGTAAGTCATGATCAGGCCGAAGGTGGAAGCGAGCTTCACCCAGAATCCTCAACACAGAGGAACTGGCTATCTTACCTCTAATTGCCGAAACACAACAATGCTGTTAACGTTGTTGTTATGGCGACAGACTTAGGTAATTAGGAGTTAAAACAAGCCCTACCACCAACCAAATTGAGCATAAAATGTTTCCAGACCTCTGGGTCTGAGACAAGTGGTCTGACCACAAGACCACAGAGGCAGCCAAAAGGTTAAAAGGACTGAACGTCGCATTAGGATGAAATAAGGTGATCTACTTGTAAACTAAGGTTTTCACTCAAACACTCACCTTCAGCATCTTCGCTGTCAAGCATTTGGTCAAGTTCAAGGTCATCATAGTTTTGTATCATCGTGTTCAGTATCGTCTTGACCGTTTCCTTCGCGATGCGGCCTTGTTTCTCTGAGTCGAACATGCTGAACGCGCGCCTGAGCACTGTGGAGCAAAATTAAGAGGATATAAGAATAATTTTAAATACACACATACATACATAAAATCACGCCTTATTCCTATGATGGTAGGTAGGTAGAAACGGAATAATTTATGTATTTATAATTATTTTTCAAAAAGCGTCAATATTACAGTATTTTTTATTTTAATGATAAATGATTTTTAAATAAAATCATTTATTCTAAGCAGATTTGTACAAACACTTTTCAAAACCCAGCGTATTTCTGCTATTTATTTTAGAATTTATTTATTAATAATCCTCAACGTCGTTTCCATTTTCCTTAATTCCTCTTCCTAAAAACAGAAAATGGAAACCCTCACAAACAAAGAGAAATTGAAACAGTTCTTTTACAAAGAGGACACTCAAAACAACCACAAATTAGTTATTGATTTCACCCCTTAAAAGTTAAACGACAAAAGTTTCAGTATTGAAAGCATCTAAATTTCAAACGCCGCTTTGAAAATCGACGATCCCTTTACGTCAAAGGGAACGGTTTTGGTAGAAAAGTGATAGGTAACTAAGAGCTAAAACTAAGTAAAAACTTATATTGCGAAACCTGAAACAGTTTTTTTCATATTTCGATAGCAAAGCGATGTTAGCTTTTCTTTCACAAACATAAGTTTATGACAGAATGGGCTTATTTATTGGTTGATTCGCCCATTTCGAGTGAGGTCATCCGTGAGAATAAACCACAGAACGTTGCTATCAATGAATTTCAAGTTTAACGCAATGCTTGCTGCGCCCGCGCCCTAAAAGGGTCATTGATTTTGCCTCATTGATTTTTGATTTAGTCATAGCCTGTAACTGTATATACATTGTGCAGCAAATAAAGTAAATAGTAATAAAATCTACATTTTGTAACAAAGTAGGTAATTTTTATAGTGTTTTTTAACTTAATAACTTTTTAAAACATCAAAAATTAAAATTCAAAGTAAGTATTCCGCCAGTTGTGGCTGAAACGTTTTACGAACCTAACTCCGGGGCCGGCTTTGGCATTTTAAAGCCGAAACAATTTAGCAGCAAAATGTTTTTGGTTTACACTGTTGGCCGTAAAAAAACTATAATCTAGCATATAAATGTACGTATTAAAATGACTTCAAGCTGGCATGTGAATGTGGTTAAAAAACGATTAGTTACAAAATTCCTTATACATTTGTAAATACACTAATACTCAAATAAAAATGCTCATGTAGAAAAATGTTGCCACTGCTGTATGTAGGTACCTACTCGTATAAATAAAAAACGTCAACCCTTTTGGCGGTTTTGATTTATCAAAGTTTAAAAATATAGACATTAAACTATCATTTGTCACACCAACTAACTCAATTTATCCAGGCTAATGTGACACAAATATTACTCCGACGATTGCAAACAACTCTATTTACCAAAATTATATTAACATTTAACAAAATTTCGTTGAAATACGTTAAATCAAAGAGAGTGAAAAAATATATTGAAAAATGTTTTAGGCGCGAGATGAATAGTGGTTCTCCATACATATTATAAATTGAAGTCGCCGTCGACCACGTTGTTTTTTTAAACTGCGTAACGGATTTTGATGCGATTTTCACCATCATTTAGAGAATTTATTCCGGAAGGTTTATGTGTATAATACATTCATATTAAACGTATATTTATAATAAATAAATCTCGATTTTTTTGCAAGTCGTGAAAACCGTGCAAAGCAGGAGCGGGTTGTTTAATATGTTATAGTGACCGCCAGTGTAAAGGGAATGAGTAATGTCAAGTGGCAGATTAAAATTGATTGCTTGCGGTCCCAAAAACCTAGTAGGATGTGTTGATAAAATTAAACTGATATTTAAAAAAATACTGAATAAAATCTTTCATATTTACGTATCGAATTAATCGTTATTGAAAGCTTTGCTAGGTAGATTACTGATCAAACAAACTGCCCTGCATATCGATTTGCCGATTCAACTTTTTCAGGTAGCCTAGCTGCTGACAATGCTTATTTATAATGTATTAAAATCCTTTAAGATCTGATTACATCACAACTTTGCAGGCTGGAGATTCAGATACTGTACCTACTATTATTGAAAGGATTTAAGAAAAATTAGGTTGCTACTTTTGCACTCCATTGTACCCAGTCAATCTCGATCGCCATCCATAAGAAACAAGGGTGAAGACCTATCGCTATAGTAAATCTGGATCTGTGGGGTGATAGGTGTTTTCGATCAGTTTCAAAATTCTCAATAACTATTCTGTTTTTTTAATGAAGTTACTTAACCCACGTTATACTCACACTTGGCGAATGAGAGCTAGATCAAAAGTTTTGTAACATTTATATTTGTTACTGTCAAACGCTGTTAATGCATTTCATTGTGCCTGCTATTAAATGGATACCCCGTTCAAGAACAATAATCGCATGTCATAAAGCATGTTCAATTATTGCCATTCAAGAATTGCATGGAAGTGTTTACACGCGTGGGATTTCCATAAAATGGCACACAATATTTGAATGCAAGTTTTGTCATTCAATATCTGCATGCAACTTCTGTTTACACAAGGCAATTATTGCAAGGAGATTATTGCATGAAAGTTTTGCCTCATCTAAACACAGAGTTTTTATTGTACGTGTGATTTGATTGTTTACACTTAAGTGTACCAGTTTTGAACGGTAACTAACATGCCCGTATTGTGCAGCAATAGGGTTTTTTTTTTGTCCGTCAGACAGATTATTAAAAAATATTGGACACGTATTTTTTAATTTTTTTACGTAATCTAAAGATTATGGCAATACATTAAATTAAAATGTGGCATGACGTGACTCTCTGGTAGATTTTATACTGAATTGTGACAGTAGCGAGCCCCCGCTCCGCAACATTAATGTGTCTTATCTAAATCATTTTTATTAATATGATAGAGTAAAAAATATGTCTAGTATTGTTTTATTATCAAAATCAAAAAAATCAAAAGTAATTTATTCAAACTAGGCTGAGAATCAGCACTTTTCGAACGTCAAAATTACATAAGACAGTCCCCAAAAACGCCCACCCTTCACCACTTCCTAGTGCGTTAGCTGGGAAGAAGAACTAGCGCAACAAACTCCACAGCAGCACAGCTGTCTGTTCAGTTAGAAGAACAAAAAAAAGATTCTATATAATAGTATTCAAAATAATTTACATTACGCAACACAAAACATAATTTAAATTATTAGCCATATATAAGCTAGCACACGCCAATATACCAAACAAAATCATCGAGAATTATACTCAGGCAGAAATAAATACAAAACGTAAACAGAACTTAATATCTTAATAAAAGCCTCCAGGCATAAAGGGCGTGCCCACTTACATATAGTTGTACATTCCACAGTAGTTATCTGACTGCAGACTAAATAGTTTTTTTTTCCAGGCAACATCTCTATTTTTACGTGATGTTTAGATAGTGCCAGTCAATTGTTGCTTTAATTTTATGGTATGTCACTGGCAATAAACTTGCATCGTGTAAATAGGGCTATAAATAAAGCTAAAGAAACTTCGTCAACGACAACTCACGACAACTCTCGAATTATTTTTTTGTGAGAGCCATCTTGCAGGTCGACATAAGAGGTGGCTGCATAACCGGGCTATCCTGTGGATGTCTTAATTTTAAGCCTCCAGCTAGGGCAACTTATAAGCTACCTATTCTGTAAAGTAATATCAACTTAAACCTATCATGTACCACTCGATAACAACACGTCAAAAGCAATCCCAAACAAACTCCATATATGGTACACGTTTACTTAAAACAAGTTCATCAACGATACGCCTAAAGTTATCATCATTAACGAGTTTACAACCCCTAATGCGCCACCCCTGGCCCTACCCTTATCAAACCTTTGGCAATCAAGAGTCGATCAGGGGTCTAAAACTGATGGCGAGTCGTGAACTTGGTTTATGATATAAACAAGTTGTTAAGTTAATATAGACTTGAGTAATGATCAGGTTGTGGTGCAGGGAAAGAAAATAAATAGGCATATATTTTATCAAACCTATAATAATTCCTATGTTGCGCTCCTAAAAATATTATTGAACACTCTAATATAATGATTGCACCTCTTTTTGTGAACATAATATTAAATAGCCAAGTAACTGCGACCAACTTGGATGTAGCGCTCGCCGGTCTCTGCCGCGGCTCCCGTCGCTTCGCTCGCTCGACTCGGGCGTGGTTGGTCACAGTTCTAAACTAACTTAACTCATTTGGTCCGGGTGCCCTAGCTTAGTTACTGCGACCAACTGTGAGAAGTAACTGTGAAAGTTAGAAAGAGGCTCAATTATTAAAAAGTGTGCTTCATTACAAGCGCAAAAAGATTTTAGAGAATCAGTTAAATATTTCCCAAATTAAAATCTGTATTTCGTAACAAAAATAATTATAAAGTTAAGCTACGCTTGCCGCTTGTAGTTTGTGGATGAATGACCATGTTTTGGAGGTTCATCGATTCAAGTGCCTTATGAAAGAAAATCGTTACAGATAGTCTGAAGTCTTAAAATCTGCCAGTCTATGACAGCACTCAGGTGACAGAAGTGCTGTGGACATCGGCCATAATCAATGTATGTACTACGGCGTTGTCATCTCGTACTCGGTACGGTCTCGCGGTGGACAAACGCCCTCAGAATATTTAAAGTATTGCGTTGTTTCATAACTTTGAATCTGTACCTATAATAATATTTATGTATACCGTCGCGTTTTAGACGATACCAATGAACAAAATGTTTCAGCAAAGCAGATTCTTGTTACAGGCCGGATATACGTCAAAATGAAGAATCTAGGTACCTAGATTTGCTGTAGTCATAACTCTTCCATTTTCGCTCTACACTAAACGGATGATAAATCTTTGATATGCTACCTATAAACTATAATATTCTCGCGGTTGCGTTTACGTAGGATAGTCATTTTTCCAAAATCAACCTACATTAATCGGATTAGACCATAATGTTCCAAATTTGAATTCATGAGCTTCTAAAAAGTCCTTCATATGCAGAAAAAAAATAAAAAAAATGCAGAGTTACTTATTTCAGGTTTCCGGAAGTGTATATGTCTACTTTGTGGTTGAAAAAGAACATCTAAGAGCTTAAGTGCCTATTCAGATATGAGCGATATCGCTGTCGCGCTCTGTAGCGATACTGGTCCGCCTTCTAGTTACTCACTTTGGACCAGTATCGCTACCGAGAGCGACAGCGATATCGCTTATACCTGAATAGGCCTTAATTTAATCCTATGTTATCCCAAATAACGGTTCTCCTAAAACTATTCTCCTCTCCAGACTTTAAAAGAAGATCCCTATATTTCTGCCACAGTTGCTTTTACAGCAAAAACCTCTAAATTAAACAACAACATAAGTACATGTCTTGCATTAACAATGTCGCTGTTCCAACATAATCACAAGGCAATTAAGCGCTGCAGCAAAATTAATAGCTGTACGCTGTGCGCTGCATATCAAGAACAAAACAGCGCTGACATTAACATTAAGCCGTCTATTCACTACTAGGCGATAAATGTTGGCAATATGAGCCTGTTTAATGGCACTGTGTAGCTGGAAAACGGGCTATATTACAGTGACTTTTCAGAAACGACTTCTTACAAACACGTATTAACTTGTAAACGTATTGGAAGTCGCTACCTAGAACACCAGCCAGTTTTTGTAATAAGACCGTTGCTGTGCTTGAAATACAGTTTTGTATTAAAACCTTTTACGTAGTTTTGAATTAAGTTCGAAGTTCAAAAGTTGCTCCACGTTTAATAGCCCAGTTAATATCGACAAAAAGGTTTAGGTGCCCTGAAAGCAGTTTATACCCAAGTTTGCAATCCTGAAAACCTTGTACTACTACCATGGTGTTCAAAAAGGGCGAATATATTCCAGTGGGTCTGCATGACAACAAAACAATCTGATGAAAAATTGAAGCAGCATTTTTCGTATGAGCTAGCACCGTATTTTAAAAATTAACGTTAAATTTAGTTCCTTAACGCTTCGAGAAATATATCAACAATTAAACGTAAATGGGAAGATTGACCAACACTTTACTTAAAAGGTGGATTGTGGAACGAAGTAAAACACTCCGATCCAACAAGAGAAAGCTACTTACTGCCTATCCCTAATTCTTACCACCATTTAGTGCATTTTTAGGTTAGGAAGGTAAAAATAATTATTCTTTGAAAAGTAACCCCTACACCAAAAGAAGTACATAACGGTTAAATTAGCACCACTCTATCCACAGATTACCTTTCACAATGGACAAAGAGGTATTTCAATTTAATACTCAAAAGATGTGGATTTTAATCCAACATTGTTGAACACAGTTGAAAAGGCTTGCAAAGATATTGTCTCATTCAACGGCGCATCATTGTTCTCATGATATAAAAGATCACCAAGAAAGTGACATCTTTTATCTTTCAATGAATGAATGGGACTCTCTATTTATTAGACGCTTTTTCCATCATCTTGGAGGTTATTAAAGTCTGTTTTACGTTAGCCTCTTTTCTCTTTACCCAACTACGGCGAAACAAAAAGGAGGGTTATGAGTTTGACAGGTATGTATGTATGTTCATCTGTTCCCTCATTACTTCTAAAGATCTCATCATAATTTGAAAAATGAGGTAAGTATCGTTGGAAGCATTTTGATTGTCTGCTGGTTATAGGCTGATGTGACGTCACATTAAATTGAATATGGCGCCCGCTAGAGGACATAATCTCATGTTTTTTTTTTTTTATAATGCCATGTTGGGTATCAAATGAAAGGTCTTACTTAGCATTTCAAAAATATAGATATATATTATAATCCATGATGATTAATTATGATTGATTATGATTTTTAATTTGTCTATAAGTGTTGTCTTGTTTATACCTTTTTAGTTGACTTTTTGGTCGTGATTGCATTTTCGTTTTTTTAACTTATATTTTTATAAATCACTCGTCATATAAATGTAAATGTCACATCCAGTTATACCAAAATGGCGGTAAGCCATATTTTTGGTTTCAAAGTAGTGCAGTTAGGTACTATTGGATGTTTTTGCTGCATATAATTTCAACGGTTATTTTCTACGAGATGTTGCTGTTTTTGTTACAAACTTATTAAGTCAAACAATGAAGCTGATTTGACATTGACAGACATACAAAGTTGCTATCATTGAAAAATAGGATGTTGCTGCCTTTGCACATGACTCTCGTGTTTGAGTTTATATTTAGATATTTATTCTGGAGAAGGCCAATTTGGAAGACCTAGTCCAAGGTCGCTCAGTAAGTGACAGGTGACCAAGGCCTGCAGATTTTGGGTCCATTTTTATGAAATTAATTGCCAGATAACTTAACAGAAACCTAAAACGACTTATCAGAGGTGGTTCTAGTGAATCAGATTTATTTATTAAACAATTGCTTGCAGCACTTGCAGTCAACACCAAAGCGCGCAGCAAGCTAACAATAACTTTTAGCTAAAAAACTTCATGCAAACATTTAACATAAAACTGCTATAAATAAATATGTCAACATTGGGCTCTTGAGCAATCAGGGCGTTCAGCAGATTGAGACTTTCAAATATAGTAAATATAAGTAATGATACTGTACCTAACTAAAGAGTTGTTTGCATTTCCTCATCGAATGGAAAAATACGCGATTTTAAATGTTTTGTACATACAAAGAATTTAAATTCATAAGCTACTTTCATGTCCTGTATTTTCGGCTCTAATACCACAAATATTTTTTTTAATTATCCTAGTTTTTTTTTCAACTAAGTTTTCTTATTATTTCTACGTGTGCAAGTGTCCTAAACTATTTTAGTTAGCACACTTATATTTTATCGAAACGTGTTTCGCCGACAGCTTGCGCGTTACAAAGGAGAGGAATAGAAGAGGGAGAAAAGCTTTTTCTCTGAAAAAATAATAATATAAAATTGCAAAAGTTTTTACTATCTTGGATCTTCTTTAAGAGTTTTCTGAACTTTTATATTGAGATAGGGGTTGAAGATGTTGCCAATACATATACGTATAACAACAATTTAAATAAGTACTGAATAAAAATAACACCTCGGTTTATTATTTTTACAGCCACACTTTACATGATGTGAGCAAATATATCTTGTAGAAAAACTCTTTTTTTCCTTTTAATAAAATAAGCAGGTGCCTACCTCGGTATCCCTTGAAACACTGATCTAAAAGTCAAAATCAAGATATCACTCTCAGCAGCCACTTACTTTACCGCTTAATTATCCAATGAAACAGTTTCCATTTTTAATTACGATTTAAATCTTCCTAATCTAAGTATTACGAGTCAAACGGACGGTTCTTTTTAAAGTGTTCTCTATGAAGTTACTAATGACGCAATTTAAGTGATCTTTAAGGTGCACAATTATCATAACCAAGGTTGTCTTTAAAATGTCGCTTTAGCTATGTATAAGACCGCCCATTGTGTGACCCTATATAAAATTTCTATCAATTAATATCTGCCCGCAGTCTGGATTTGTGCCCGGTTGATGGCAATAGGCTCGCCCCCTATTACATGGGACTTAAACATAACTGGCGCAATGTGGGTGTACTATTGGTACATCTTGATTTAACCCTACGGGGATTACCGAAATTATGTTCATGTTATGTGTAATGTAATCCATAATTTATAGTGTACATAAAAAAGATTATTCTATTCTATTACCATTAACCTGGCCACCAACAGGCTGTATGCATGGTTTCCGTAGCCTACAAAATAATAAGTACACAAAATGGCGGCGAGAACAGGCGTCTTAGCAATTTACCTCGTACATCCAGCTTTGCATTTTATGCGCTCTCAGAAATGTAATTTCAATTTACATGGAATATTTTTATGGCAGTATCTTTGTATGTTGTTCCTCAACATATATTTTTGTTATTCATTCATATTTCTTTATTTAGTCTAATTATTTCTGTGGTCCGTGTTCTTATTTATGAACAAATATATTATGAAATTGAGCCCTTAGAGAAATTGATGAGGACGATTTAAAAAATAGTTTACTAACCATCTAGGTAGGTACTTGAAGGGTCTGTTTATCGGTTTGATCTATCAGCTAATTTCATTTTGGTAATTTGCGTCTAATAATATATTTACACAAAATAGGGATTGAAAATAGGTAAAAGATACTTACTAATGATTTGACCATCATCTCTTTGATCCTTTCTTCGGCTCTGTAATGCATAATATTAACTACAATATTACCAATATCTAAAGAAGCAACTAAAATAACAACACAATTTATGTAATTAAATGACAAAAGAAAAACTCGTCTTCAAATAAAAAAAACACACCATTTTGGAATTATTAAATGTCAATGGGATGTATTCAAAAATTCAAAAATAAGCGGGCTCTAGCCAAGGCGCGCGCGGCGTTCACACTAAACTGGCCATTTAGAAACACGTTCGAAATTTAAACGAGGTGTTACGGGCACAATGCTTGTTTCTGACAATTTTACTTGGTTGACGTGGTCTTGTAGCGGCGGCCTAGAATTTATTTTAGGCACCATATTTTTATAAAACATTAGTTAAAAAAGAAAACCCTGTTGTTTTATAGTTTGTTTTACTATCAAAAGCATGTTTTGACTTAATTCTACTAATATTATACTTGTAAATGTGAAAGTTTGTAAGTATTTGAATGTTTGTTACTCAATCACGCAAAAACCGTTGAACGGATTTGGATGAAATTTGGCACCCACATACCTAGTTAACCTTTGGATTAAAACATAGGATACTTTTTATCCCCGCAGTACGTTCCCGTGTGATAATTTCCGTCATCCACACGCCAATTTGCACCTAATACCATTTGACAAAAATAAGATTACTCGATGGTAATCGCATTTGCCACTCTCATTTCACAGCTGCAAATATACTGTGAACACCTCCATTTAGACAGAATTTCCCTAGATGTTTATAATCTGTAGGTACGTTACTTCTCTCGTATCCACGCCAGGTAAATAGAAAATCCGAGCGGTGAGTACGATTTTAATACGGTTGGCTTTTTATTTTGTTTCGGGATAACTAAATGCAGTTTGTTTCTTGTCGATCGGACAGTAAAAGTCGACTTTTTCCTTTTTGGAGACAGACATAAAAGAGACTGATGACTATTCAAAAACATTTTTGTGACAGTTATGGGTCCCCGAAACGATCAATTACAATTGTCAATGTTTACGTGATTGATACACATGGATGCGCAAAATAATCATCAAAAAAAATAAATTGAAGCTATTGACAATAAACAAACAAAACATTGACAATATTTGCAATTGACAATTGCAATTCATCGTTTCGGGAACCCTTTAGATTGTGGGTCTGTGAAATAAGAGGTTCCCAAAACCACCAATTCCGATTGATCAATTGCCATCAATTTCTATAATTGTAGTAATAAGTAATTATTGTCTATCGCTTCATTTGCATTTGGTATGGTAGGTATTTGTACTACTGTCAACGATGATTTAAACATTTTATAAGCCTTATAGTAGAGGTGAAAATGGAGTAAGAGTTTAGTGATATGAATATAATATATATATAGAAAAAAAAAAAAAGAAGTTTATTCTGCACAAATAAAACGCACACATTAAGACAAAAAGACATAAAATACACAAATACAAAAGTAGCCAAAGGCCTCGTACTCAACCAATAACTAAAACTAAAAAATATAAAACAATGGTGTATATATATATAAATATATTCATATCACTTGCATTTTGCAACATTTTGCTTATGCCTATATATATTATATAGGTATAAGTTACAGAATAATAATTAAAATCAACATATGCAAAATGTTTAGTTTTTTTTAAACGGTTTTAGTGAAATTATGTATGCCTGTAGATTGCTTGACAGTACCCAAGGAAAGGACAAGTTAAAATAAAATAATGCATGTGAGCCATAATAAAGTGTCATTGAGCTTGAAATTGGATGGGAATTGCCAATATGTTTTATAAGCTGAATAAAAATAAAATAAAAAAACATTTGTGTTGTAGTCGCCATGTCTTCGCGCCACTTCACATAGTGTTAACCCTGAGGTAATGCATTTCTGCTCGAAAATTATGTTTTTAAAATAGATTAATGTATGAATAATAATGACTACAAGAAATGTCGGAGTTCTAGACATAAATATCTTTAAATCACAGACACTGACGGAAGAATAATTGCGCTAACAAAAAAAGTAGACACCATTTACCTAATTATTTATGTTCTCACATTATTATTGAATAAATCTAGTATTTTATTTTCTGTTATTTATCGTTTCTTTTTATCTTGTAACCTATTTTGCGATTACTATCATTTAAATTAGGTTCATGTTTGTGATTTATTAAGTTACGTGTGATGATTTAAATTTTTACATTGAATTGTATTGTTATTGTTTTTACATTGACGTGTATTTTTACACTATTTTAAGAATTAAAAATATATTTGTTTTTGTTTGTCTACTCGTGGCTAAGTAATAACAGCCGCACTGGTCGATCCATGAGATTAAGCTATACTTGTCGGGGTTGGTCCGTGGATGGGTAACCAACTTTATATACCGAGACTCCGGCGTGCCACGGAAAGCACGTTAAGCCCTTGGCCCCGGCTGTCATTCGTAGATCCTTGACAGTTGTTACGGGTCGTCAGAAGCCCGAAAGTCTGACAACCAGTCTTACCATGACGTATCGTATTACCCAGTTACTGGGTTGTGGAGGTCAGATACGCAACTACAGAACGCCAACTACGATCCTGCACAGACTGAAGTTGTGGCGAGACAGAGCTTCCTTGCCTTATGCCATTGCTTCCACCTGCTCCGAGTTACCTTGGCTAACCTGGAATTCTGTATACAGACTCTGGACCCAGGTTGGCCAAAGTAAGGAAAACCAGCACCCTAAATGCGTAATACACGATCAAACAGAATCTGAATCGTTTTGAAACAGATTGCTAATCCATCGTTTCATAAGTTCGAAAAAAAATCTGCTCAACAACGTTTATAACGCAACGAACGTTGTCGAACTGTCAAAATGAAAAAGATTTGTCGTAATCATTTACGAAAATATGTTACGTAATTAGATAGCTGTTCTGGTGGAGATTCATAGACGACTCCGCCTTGGAGTATAAATGTGGTGCTGTTCCACAAACGATGGAACACTGAATATTGTGTCCTGCGTGTCCTATCGTCTTCACGTTGCAGGAATTGATGGACGATAGTAATGGCGCCAAACACGTAGTCGAATTCTGGGCCGAGTCTATTTAGATTGCCATTGGCACACTAAGGATAAGGAGACCTGCTGCATCCTTATACATACTTCTTTTGCTTCGTTTACGTTCATACACCTGAGGTCCTAGTGTGTCTTTCTTTTAACCATCTCGACTTTACGCATCGACCGCGTTCGGCGCTCCGATTGGCCCTTCTCCAGTGACCTAGGGCCTCTGGGCATACATACGCTAGTTGCGAGTACTATGCACCTGACCTTTCTGAAGAACATCGCCAATAAAGTGACCTTCATCTCCAACACATTTGGTTTATTAAAAATATATTCACTAAATAACGCTTTCATAACTTGCAAAGTTGCCATTTGAATATTCATAAAAATTTCATCAAGAGAAAATTGCATTTTGCTAACAAAATGTTTACGAGGTTGTTACCTACTATTTCAAGTAAATGCCCTTGAAAAAAATACACACAAATACACAGACATGGAATATATATACTTTTAATATAGTCTCAAGTCAACGCCTAATTCCCATGAATAGTGGGGATTCTTAATGTAAACAAAATTAGTATTTTATTGAAATTATTTCTTATGTTACATTCATAAAAAGGTTCAAGGAACGTACTATCAAAGACCTTCATATCTAGGCAGTTTGAAAACAAAAGCCCGTGAACACGATGCTATATCTGTTACCACCCCAGTTCTATATTCTTTTTTAATTTTGACTCGGTTTAGTCATATTTAATAGTTACGATTTTTTTTTTTGCGCGGCTTTTTAAAATCAGATTAATATAGATACGTGAAATTGAAACATTTCATTTCATAATTGGATTGAAGGAGGAGAATATTAATTGGATCATAGATGTAAAATTTTGATAAATAAATAATTGTTTTCGTTCTACTAAGTTGCAAAATAATGATGATGGATTGTTTTATTTATTTCATTTAAATTGATTTATTTGTCATAAAACAAAGCAAACCCGTGATTTTGACAAGAACTTTATCATAAACTCAAATTAGTTCAGGTTTTTGATCAAAAATCTGAACTAGTCTGGATTGTTACAGGTTTATGATGAAATTGAGTTTAAAATGTATCATCTTCCGGTTTTTCATCAAAAACCTAGGTTTTTGATGAAAAACCTAATTTTATGAAAAACCTGCGACATATAGATACCGATAGATAGATATAGTACACCCAGATTTCACTAGTTATGTTGAAGTCCCATGTAATAGGGGGGCCTTTTGCCATTGTGGCGGCATCTACATCGCCACATGCGAACTACGCATCAAAGACCTGACTCCACACAAAAATTCTCACGTCACACAAATCCTGCATCGCGCAATTAGAGTTTATCGCGCGAACCATATATAATATACATATAAGACTATCCGACATCAATCGTTGGGCAGTTGCCCGCTAGACACGATACCCGTCTGGTCGGAGGATCCTCCCTTTTCTATAGAGGATAAGTGAACTTTACTTTTAAGTGAACCTTTAAACCATCAACCGGGCACAAATCCAGACTCCGGGCTGCTACTGAGAAATTCCAGATGAAAATACCCAATAAAACTTTGTAATATTTTACCATATTTTTAATTTCTATGAATATCGTACAGCTTTATGGTCGATTAGTTTGTTTTGATCAAAAATAACATAAATAAACATTCTATTGGTAGGTAGGTACGTCTACAACATCTGTTGTAATATTTATTATACTGCAATTAGATGTATAAATCAAGTTGCACTAGCAATACTTGTGTTGGTACTGACACAGATTTTTCATTGCTAAGTTTGCAACTCTGCATAATAAGTGACATAATTTACTGTAGTAAATAATGTAAGTACAAACTTGGAATACTAAGATAATAATTTAAAAATGTTTTCTCTCTCTCTGCCTAGCCTTTACCCAAATGTTGGGGTCGGCTTCCAGTCTAACCGGATGCAGCTGAATACCAGTATTTGACTGGAGTATATCTGTTCTCCACAACTCATTACTTACTGGGTAATGCGATACCCCTTGGTAAGACTGGGTGTCAGACTTTCGACCTTCCGACTACTCGTAACGACTGCCAAAGATCTAAGAAAGACAGTTAGGACCAATGGCTTTCCAAGGCACGGAGAGGGGTCTCGATATGTAAAGGTTGGTCACCAATCTACGGACTAGCCTCGGCAACCGTTATGTAACCTTCAATAGACCAGTGTGGCTGGTATTATTTAGCCGAACCCGTCAAGAAAGCCCAGTAAGATAAATGAAAAAGAAACAATAAAACGGTAATGTTAAATTTAACCCTCTTGACGGAAAAATTCCAAGGAATAAATACCTTTTGAAGGAAGATGAACGATCGTTATCACAACAGGGATTTAGGAACAATCTTCGCGAAAATAAAAGCCAAGCAAGCCAATCATCGCTTTTACAACGGTCCATAAGCCAATACCCCTTGAGAATTACGCGATTCCCTGAAAATAACACTTGGATAACAACTACTGAGCAGATCAGAGTTTTACTTTGTTGTATAAAGAGAAAAATACGATACAAAACTGAAAAAAAAATTGAGGAACCAGGCGTTCTTTACGTAAATAATTTAGGTACCTTATGAGTTATGATTAGTAAAATAATTAGAATAATTGGTTATAATTAAACCAAATTAAACCTGCAAATTAGTATTTTTTTTTTTATGTTATATTTGATATGTTATAATTTTTTTTTGTTTTGGCAAAATTTGGCAGTATGTGTGTATGTGTATATTTTGTTCCACAGTACTTTTATACTAGACAAGTTCTAGACGCGAAGACCTGTAATTGCCTGTCAGATTATCATACTGTTATTTATCAACATTGTATTTAGCTGTAAGTCTTCCAAAGTCCTTAAATAAATTAAATTAAATAAAATAATTATTGTTTAAATAATAAATTGTAATAAATATTACATAATTGTAGGTACACACACATGTATATAATAATTATCATATGTGCTGAATTTTGATATCATATTAAAGGAAGATCTTGTAACAATAGACTAACACAACAACAATAATTCAACCTTAGGTTATGATTATGACATAGTACATCTTGATCCAACATAATCCCGAAACTTTTGTATTCAACTCATAAGCGGTTTAAATCATTCCTTTAATGATAAGGGTGACAGGCTTCATGTAAGCCGGTTAATTTATGCATAGACTTGACTGTCGTACCCCTCATCCCTCGATGCTCAGTTCGGAATCGTTTGACTTGGCTATGTAACGTTCATTAGCATTATCCGAAATTTTCATCCCTTGGGATGTAATGATACTTGGGTAGTTGTTGTGTACAATGTTCATAAAATTTGTTGATGAAAGTTTAAAACGAGCTTATACTAAAGAGTTAGGTATTTTCGGCAAAAAAATATTGTTTTTATTACATAAGTCTGAGACAGAGAAAACCAAACAATGCCAATTTAAGTTAAGACACGTGATAATTGATTTTATTTCTGTGGGTAGGTTTGTATAAACACTTTTACACGTTAATCATATTTTAAAAACTAAATGAGGTCGGCGTTTCCTATCTGACTAATCTGAGAAGAAAGGCCGAAACAAACTCAGAGGTCACGGTCTCTTTTTGAAGTCCAGACATCGTATTGATATAAAGAAAAAAAAAAAAATTTCATTTTCCTAAAATTAAGAAAAAAATCAGCAGAGGAAATATTCCAGATTCTAATCCGAACATCCAACTTTAATAACCTGCTCTAAAACAAAAATAAAATTTATAATTTTATGAACATATGTAAAATATTGTTGTAATATTATTTATTCAAGGTGATAAATAATATTAAAATGGAATAAATTATATTACAACGCCAGCGCTGGGACAAAGTCACTGCGTCCAGATTTATACTCTTTGCTGAAGTTTTATAGTTAGTTTCGAGTAGGCTTGTCTCGCCTACGAACAATTGTCGTTGAACGTTTATGACACCACAAATTAAATGGTATACGACTTTTTTTTATAAAAAATATATACCTAATAGTATTTTATTCGGGTACGGAAAATATGTTCGTGACATTTTATGAGCGTATAATAAGGAAGTCTGCAGCTAAGTTACACGAGGTTTTCAAATTTTATGGATTTTTTGTGAAGGTTATATATGCATGAAATTATCTGGAACAACGAGGGCAGTATGTCACTGTGTTAAAAAGCTCTTGTTGAGGTAAAAAGTAAGTGTTCAATTTCATAAATTTTCAGTTAATATTCCTGGTAAATTATATTCTATGAAAAAATTCAATGCGTGCTCGTAGCACTTTCATCGCTTTTTTCCAAGACGTTATTATTTGAACAGTTTTTACAAAATCGATTTAAAAATCCAAGCATGCGAATACAAAAAAATCTTCCTGATAGAGATTAGGTACCTTTTCTAAGCTAACTCTTACAACCAATAAAAGGCGTCAATTAAGCGGATTTCCCGACCAACCAGAACCTTGATCGAAACGCAAAATGTAGTTAAAACCGCAATTTCTTCTTACCATTAAATATATTTTTTCCAGTAAAAACTTTAACTATGAGCCATCCGGTTTTAAGTTCACCCCTAATGACAATCATTTGTTTGAATTCTTCACGACTTTAAACGAAGAGAATTTCTTTTAATTAGACCTCTTTTAGTGCAAAAACTTTTGCCGCCTTTCTAGGCGTAATTTATACGTTATTATATTTAGAATTGTAAAGATTTTAGTGCTGGAGTTTATTTCTTTTAACGTTCTCGAAAATTTTGAAACTTATGCCTATGAAATAAAATGCTCCGTCCAATAGAAGTACTACTGGTACTAGTGACTGTCTATTAAAATAATAATAATAATAGTAACATACATAAACAACATAACAAAGGAACTTATGACACTCGTTGACATTTCTATGATGACCAACAAAATAATAATAAAATGTTAGTTTAAATTATAGTGTGGAGGTAAAACGTGTTCTAAAAATATAAAATAAAATATTTCTCTTTATTTTTAGGGAAGACAAAAGTAGATACCTCCTACTTAAATAATATAATATACAGGGTGTATCAGAAAGGTGTGGTCAAATTTATGGGTGTGGTACAACAAACTAAACAACTTTCGCCATGGGACCAACCAACAATCGAAATCGTGAAAAAAATATGAACTGTCCCATACATTGTAACTTCAATACCTACTCGACTCAAATGTATGAAAGGCTGATTCATAAGTAGCCTATAATCTTCCCACTGCTGGAACACAAGCCTCCTCTCGGTGAGAGTGAGTGGGCTGAAATCCACCACGCGGGCCCAGTGGGGGTTGGTAGATGTCACATGTCTTCGAATTTTTGGTTCTAGGACATGCCGGTTTCCGCACGGTGTTTTCCTTCACTGTTTTGAGAGCAGTGGTGATGATTTTTTTTACACAAAGTAAAGCGCCTGCCTGGGTTCGAACCCACGAGCTACAACTCGTAAGTCGGAGCCATTACTACTGGCCCACCACTGCTCTCAATCGAAATCGCGAAAAAAATATCAACTGTCCCTTATATAACTTCAATACCTACTCGACTCAAATGTATGGAAGGCTGATAATTTTTCACAATAGGAATAATGCCTGGGTAAAAAAAAAAAAAAAAAATTAGTCCGTCAGTCAGATAATAAAAAAAATTGAGACACGTATTTTTTGGTTTATCATAATAAAAAATTACTTAGATATAATGCATTTTAGGTTGGGGAGTGGGGGTCATGTAGTATGTATAAAATCTACATACTCGTGACGTCATGGCACATTTTACCTCAATGTATCGCCGTAATCTTTAGATAACGTAAAAAAAGAAAAAATACGTGTCCAATATTTTTTTATAATCTCAGACGGACAAAAAAAAACTTTTGTCATCATCCTTATTAGGATGTTGAAGAAGTTGAAAAGAAAGCTGTTAAATTTGATGGTCTGTACCACATCCTTAAATTTGACCACACCTTTCTGGTACACTCTGTATAGTCCTCATAGTCCTATACCAACTAACAATAATCAACATTGTCCCACAGCAGGGCAAAGGCCTCTTCTCATACAGAGAAGGCACGAGCATTGATCACCACGTTTGCTCAAGACGGGTTGGCGATTTCAAACTTATATTAACTATAAGTCCAGGTTTTCTCACGATATTCTTCCTTCACCGATGTCAGTAATGTCCAAGATAAACTCAGAAAGTACATATGAATTGAAAAAGTTACATTGGTATTTGCTCGGATTTTAACCCACTGGGCCATCATGGCCCAACTAATTAAAAAAAATTAAGTCCACTTCCTCTCTCTTACTTTGCTGTCCCCGACAGGGGTTAGTACTAGTACGGCTAGTACCACAATGTTCATACCTTTTGAAAACCTACCACCTAAGTTCAAATTGTGGAATGTAAAAAAATATTGAGTACGAGTGTATTGAGATACTTTATTGCCTATGAAAAGCGGAAAGACAAATTTTTGGTACTAGATTAGGCTACCTGGTTTATCGGTACTTAAGTTAATAAGGTACAGGATACACCATCCCAATCTTAAGCGGACGTGTTAGCCAACATAAAACCTGTTACATCCTACAGAAATTCATGAAAACATCGTTAGCCGCCAGTGTTGCCAGCCCGAAAAGATACACTTGTCGGCCGCTTCCGGACAGCTGTCGCAGGAAGCTCATCCGTCAACGACCGTGGCAACACTGGTTTGACAAGGGCTACATTGTCGGTACCTACACAAAGTCAAGGATTTTCCTATGTTAAGGTAACTATATTTTCTGAATTAGGGAACGACTTCAAAAAATAATTATAGGTATCTGCACTAATTTAATAAAATGCGAATAGTCTCGCAGTTTTTAACCATTGTCTATGGCTCAATACTTCTTGAGAGTCTATAATACCTCAAATTGCTTAGCATGGTCCTCCGTTATATTTCAAATACTGCAGCAATAATGTTGAAATAAATATATGTTAAAGTTGAGAGTTAATGTTAAGTAGGTACTACGTTTGACAAAAACACGATTTCATAAAATTTCTAGATAGAAAAAAAACAAAATTACCTCCAAACCGAACCATAAACCGCTGGTATTAAAAAAATACTTCAAATTTGATCATGAAACTTTGCATAATAACTCAACTAACTATAAAACAGCGACTAATGTGTATTAAATCTTTTATAATTAAAATTATGTTCGCCCTAAAACCGATTACCTAAACTGTTGGTGCCTTGGACCCGCCAGCACCCCACTCCGTCTCGCTGTCACTCAGTCCGCGAGCAGTACCTATGGTGCGAGCGTGATAAAAAGTGAATTTGCGCTGAGGTAGTATGGGCTATTAATAAATAAAATGATTTCGTCATAGTTTCCATCTACATATTTTTAAGAATCAAGTAACATGCTTTTGATACTATCATGTATACAAACATACAGTACTAATGCTTTTATTATTATTTTATTTCCAGTTACGCTGAGACCCGAAACTTCTGTAAAACGCTTGCAGTCATTACCATTATGGAAACTTTATGTAGCCATTTACAGCCCTTTTCAAAACATCGAAAATGAAGTCGAATCCATTTTGTAGTAGAGCGAAAAGTCATTCATCTTTGCATTAACACCAGTTATTCAACATTTTTGTAGTAAAAGAAATGGATTGTCCAAATGGTACAAACGATAAAAAAAAAATAGAAGTGAAACTTCTTAAAAAAATTAAGAATAAGGGATAATTCGTTTGAGAAAGAGAGAGAGAGAGAGAGAGAGTTATACAAATTCTTCTCTCTCATGTAACAAAATGTACGTAAACGTGACGCGTTCTTGAAATTTCACTCTCAATTCTCGTCAAACTATCGAATTCTCGCCTATGAAATTTCACTTCAAAAGTGAAGAATCGGTTTCCGTACTGTTCACACTGATTGTCTTACAGTATTTAATATTTGTTGTTGTCTTGTTGTTTGCAGGCACGGAACAAGCCAGCCGATGGAGGTGGGCACGTCAACCAGAAGAATGCAGCAGGACAGAAATCGACGCAGCCGTGTCAGAAAGGTATCTATAATATAAAACTATCTTGGCATCCTAATACTGAAGCTTGGTCTGAGATTTCTATATTATAATAATTAACTCAATAAGTCCAGGTACGCAGGGACAATTTTTTAACGCGACGGTTTTTACAGCGTACTGGATTTTCAACTCTATATAATGAGCCGAGCATTGAGAACCAAACAGAGCGCATTCCAGCGCACCAAAACAACACACTGTTAGATTTTCTACTCTCGGAGCTAAGCAGTGCGTTGAAAATCCAGTGCGCTTAATAAAATTGCCGCGATAAGTAGTCGCCCGTGGCCACGATAACGATAAGTTCCTAGCTGGTGATTATTGGTGCCGCTTGATGCATTCCCTAGTGACTCTCGCTAGTATGTGATGGCCCTTATGGCACCCATAAATATGTACCATCGAAGAACTTCATAGCTATACACCGAGGACTATTTCTGCTTGCAGCGCTCGGCGGCTATAGAACCGGGGCGGTAACAGATGTGGCCATCCTGTTCACGGGATTTTGTTTTCAAACTGCTTAGATGTGAAGTTCTTCGATAGTACACACGACTACATATCAAGCAATACATATCAAGCTGACCTCTCATTGTACGGAAATTTTATACAATGCGAGATCATCTTATACTGGAAATATATAGCTTGTATGTAGCAGTGTGTACCTCGTATAAATGGTGATAAATGTGAGAATACCCCAACAAAATGTCTATATAGGTACCTTAACACAATGCAGTAGAATCTTCAAACCTCAAGTATTAATTGTTGTCAAAATTCTGCTATAATCCAGTATTTGATACCATAACCGCCTCATTGGTCTAGTGGACGCAAGCGCTACTGCTGAGCAGGTCCTGGGTCCAATTCCTGGGTCGGGCAAAGAGTCTGTTATTGATTTTTTTCATCTGGAAGTAGTTTCTTCCGAAGCCTGGATTTGTGCCCGGTTGATGGCTATATACTCGCCCCTGTTACGTGGGACTAAAAAAACCGGCGAAATGTGGG
Source organism: Agrochola macilenta (assembly GCA_916701695.1). Lineage (NCBI taxonomy): Eukaryota > Metazoa > Arthropoda > Insecta > Lepidoptera > Noctuidae > Agrochola > Agrochola macilenta. The sequence goes on from OU753562.1 coordinate 18,622,916, forward strand.
TATACCTCTGCCTAAGCCTTCGGGGATTACAGACGTGAAGTAATGATAAGTTGTTTATACAATACCATAATTTATACTTTTATCATTTCTTTTCTTCTAACAGGTGGCCCAAAGACCCCGGTAAAGCCGTCAGCGCAGAAAGGGGCAGCAAAGACCGCGCCTCCGAAGCAGGCGGCGGCAGCAGCGGCTGTCAAAGCTCCTCAGGGAAAGAAGAAGAAAGGCCACAAGCACCAGCAGTACGAATTGATTGTCACCATCAATCTGGTAAGTAGAAAATTATTACTAGCTACTCGTATACTCCATTTGAAATAAGATTAGATATTTAAATAAACCTTTTTTAGTCGTCGCGTCACACCAGAATGGCAGCGGCCGGAAGCGACGCGGCGAGCACTTTCAGTGTGAAATAATTTTAAACTTTATCTACATACTTAAAAGACCAGTATCGCTTGAAAAGCTTGAAAGGTCTCGAGGCTGCCCGCGGTGCCGCGAGCGGCCGCGCGCCACGCGCATCTTGTCGGTGGTCCAGCCTACAGATGCCAGCAGAGACGCGAGGCCGCTCGCAGCACCGCGGGCAGCCGCGTGTATGTAATGTAGAAACAAAACTAGTCAAGAGGAGACTAGGCACGTGGGATCTGGAGGTCACGCGAGGCCGCCAGCGGCGACGCCGGAGGCCGCTGGCGGACGCTGGCAGCCGCTGCCGGCCGCTGCCATTCCGGTGTGACTCGGCCCTTACTGTCCGTTCAACCGAATTTGACTTCTATTGCGTTGGTGGCATGAATAATGGCAACTGCAGTAAACAGTTGGTATTATAACCACTTTTCTGCTTTTAATGCCATCTTATACGGTACTGCCTACAGTATAGAAGTCAAAATTAGTTGAACGGACTGGAAAAAACGGTTTGTTTAAATTTCTAATCTTATTTCAAATGGAGTATAGTTCTTGAAAGTCCCACAGATTTCAAAAAATTCAAAAATTTCACCACCGTTGTTGTGGTGCCTTTCCTCAAGCTTTGTACTACGCAAGCGTGCACAAACACGTATTAACAAACGTACAACGCTGAGGCCCAAGCAAACTCCCACTATGCCTTGGTAAACACGAGGGTACGCAGCAGAGCACAAAGAGAATCACGAATATAAGAAACACTGTATAATGTTCCCTATCTCATTTTCTCCCACGTTAAATCTTATGAATTTGTGTCTGTCTCTTTTTACTGTCGCTTTTTCGTTTCATCGACTTTCAAATCACAATGATGCTAAAGAAGTTTTCACTTCAAAATTGTGACCAAAACAGCAAAAGACTTAAGAACTCATCGACGGTTTTGTAACTTTGGCGACGTGGTGACGTTGTTACCTGCCAGCGACCGCAAGTACAACGCAGTTACAGATTAGGTCAAAAAAATGCATTATTCGGGAAATCCGAACAAAGTTCGGAGGATGTATGAACCGAGTTCAGATGTTTTTGGTTCGAATACCTACTGTTACATAATCTGACGTAAGTTTAAACGAAATTATACAGGTACTGCCTAGAACATTAAATACCTGAAAGAATTCCACGTAAAAGAGTAGTCTAAGTGCCCAATTTTGCCACAACCATAGATTGACATCTTCATTCGATTCAACGCTGTTTAGGTGTCAAGAAATGGAGTGAGCGAATGATTTTCGTAAAAAAATGTGTTTTTATAAATAAAACTATACACAATCTAGCAATAGCGTTCAGCTATTCCCCATAAGTATTCCATAAACGACCATTACCTTATTTTTACGAACAAAACCCTACCAAAACAAACAAGCCAAAATAACATACTGCCTCATAAAATAAAATAAAGTCTTATCGCGGGAAACTTTTACATTTGTCTCTGTCTAACTTCAGAATTTCCGTGATGGTTGTCTCGCTCCAACCCGCGTTTCCGCGATCAGGCCCGTGTAATCGCCTGTGATTGCATTATCGAATGTTGTTTGCGAGAACCGTATTGTTTCGTTTCCTTTTTGTTTTTGTTATTCGCATTGATTTTGTTTTTCATAGAAACACTTTTGTATTACGCTTGAGTTCGTTGACTGTACAAAAACAGATTATTAATTTGGCATTTGACGGGTCCATTAGGAAATTAAGAAAACGTAGGTGTTTTATGTTTCGTTGATTTTTCTTCGCTGTTTTGAGCGAAAAGCGCGGTTTTTTCTTCCATTCTTGTTGAGCTTCTCGAAGCGTGAGTTTTGACTTCCTCATTAATATTTAAGTATTTGGCCGGTTTCGCTACTTAAAAACCTCTGTATTATTTTCAAAGAAGTTCACTCATAACGGTGACCATATGATCCTAACGCCAAGTAGAAATAATTTACAATATTTGCTATCATTTCTCGGTTCTAGATCATTAAATGTCAAATAGTCTATTGTAGAACACAGATTGGCGATAAGAGCTAGTTGTGTGGTAGGTTTTTGGGCTTTAAGTATTCGGCATATCGTTCATTTGCGATAAGAATTTGTGTTATCTGCTAAAATCTATAATTTTTTAAATAACTCGGAAAATCCACCGCGTTGCGCTCTACTTGGGATTAAAGAACTTTATTTTTTATAAGACCTTAAAACTAGTAGTTCGCTTATATTGAGATAGTTCAGTGATTTTAACTAGTACTATTAACATTACTTAGGTAGTTACCTCTAGGGTGTTGAAGAAATAATATTAGCATAGTCTGTTTTATGTTATTTTAAATGTTGCTTGCTACTTAAACGCGATATTTCTTGACAAAAAGACAGAATATTATCCTGTCTTTTTTCCCACTAAGTAACCTCGAGTCAAAAACCAAAATGAGTTTTGTTTAAAAATTTAACTAAGTTCACTTTTCCACCTAGGTACTTACAAAGCGTCAACACTTTATGCAGGGTTCCGAATAGTAATGAAAAGTTCGGAAAGAGACAGAGTGGTCGTGTCTTTGCCGAAAACCATTCTCATACATTCATACATGACATCATGCCAGTATTCCCTGAAGGGTTAGGCAGAGGTGTACCTACCCACATTTCGCCAGTTATGTTTAAGTTCCAATAGGGGGCGAACATATTGCCATCAACCGGGCACAAATCCAGGTTCCGGGCTGCTACTGAGAATTCTAAAAAACACTTTGCCCGGCCCGGGATTTCTTGCTCCTTCTTGCTAGAAGACCAACGAGGCAATCTAACCAGTCTGATAGTATTTGAACATTTATAGCTTCAATAAATAATTATACATTTGATCCACAATTTTATTTTATATTTTATATTGTCGGTCAACCCATCACCGCGACTGACGGAAAACGTCCGGCGGACTATTTTATTTAGATTTCTTCGTGTTGTGATGTTTTCTTCCTATGTTATGTCTGTACATCGGCCGTATTAACATGTTATTAGTTTAAACCACCATCATTTACACGGCGTTGAAGTGTTCTTTTCTTTTAAATTGTCGAAGAGTTTATTAGATTACTATCGGTACAATAGTCACGATTCATTTGTTTTTCTATTCAATAATATATTAATAGTAATTAGCCTGCATCTTATTCTAGATGCATCGTCTTCACATATAATTATATAACTAATGTATACAAAATATTGTAAAAACATTTTAAAAGAGTAACCGGTGGAGTTTCTTGCCCATTCTTCTCCATACGAAAACTACCTTTTGGAAGGGGCGACTAAAATCAATTCTATTTTTTGTAAAATTGACGTTCATAAGTGCCTTTTATGTGCCTAATTGAAATAAATTGTTTGACTTTGACTTTGACCTGTAGAAAGAAAAATTGTTTATTCTGCACAAACAAAACGCATATTTAAAGACAAAAAGACATAAAATACACACATACAAAAGTGGCCAAATGCCTCGTATTCAACCAATAAATAAAAAAAACTATGTTGTTCATTGGTTGATGTCAAGGCCACGGACCAAAGACAATAAAATAGTAATTGCATAATTACTCTTGGCACTCTTGCGACATTGGCAAATGACAACAAAAACAAAATGCTGATTGCACAGTTAACTACTTTTGTAACAAATATTTAGATAAATTATGCTGTGCGTCGCTTCTGTGCAAGAACAGGTCATTGCTCAGCGAAATGCTGAATACTGTAGAGTACCTCGTACAATCGTTATCGTAGTACTTTTCACTGTTAAGGCTACTTTGCTCTTTTTTTGCATCAATCAACTCAGCCTATCGCCGTCCACTGCTGGACCTCTCCCAGGCTATGTCACAACATCCTGTCCTTCGCCTTCCGCATCCAGTTTCAGTCCACCTTTTTAAGGTCGGTCCATCTAGCTTGGGACCATCCCACACTACGCTTGCCGATACGCGGTCTCCACTCTAGAACCCGTCTGCTCCACCGGCAATCGGTCCTTCGACAAACATGACCAGCCCACTGCCAGTTCGGTTTGCTTACTCTGCAAGTTAATTGTGTATGTGTGTGTGTACTATGTGTGCTGTGTATGCTATCGACACGTGTGATCAAACAGAGTCAAGAGAGCAACATACGGTCAACATTGTATTTTAAAAGCAAACCTGTAAGAAGCTCGTCAAAACACAGCATAACGGGCAACAGAAACAGTGGTCAAAAGTCGAATATATCTGCAGGTACAGTCAGCATCAAAAGTTGTTGACCACATTTAGATTTTCAAAATCGCTGTATAGTGAATACGGTGTACAGCGATTATGAAAATCTAAATGTGGTCATCAACTTTTGATGCTGATTGTACCTTAACAATTCAGAAATATTCATTGCGATGTTGTTACTGTCCAGACTTAAGGAAACCAATCATACGGCGCAATGAACGTTGAAACAACAAAATTAAAGCTGTACCTAGTGATACTATGCATATCACTCCCAAGTAGAAAAATGTGGTCCTGTATTTTTTTGTCCTATATAAATCTTATAAACGTTTGTAAAACCGTATTTGGGCGCAGTTTATAGGACTATTACGCCATATAGTCATTTTGTTACAGTCCAGTAAAGTGCAGTTCGATTTTATAATTATCTTGTTAGGTGCTTTCACTGGTGTAATTGATCCAACAGTTGTCAGCGTGATGCCATTACTAGAGCATTCGTTCTTCATTCTTTTTGTAACGGTGACGTTCTGGTGTCTTAAGAAATACATTATTTTCAAAGGGCAAGTAATCCACATTATAATATATCTATTAGCATGACATAGGTAACTTTTGTCTTTTAACAGCGAATTATAAGTTTTTGTTAAGTATTATCGTAAAGAACACCTACTCAACTTACGAAATTAGTTTTATTGATAAAATATTGGATGATAATAAACATTTTATCTTCAAGCCCCTTCAAAACTAAACTTATTTATTATTGTTTATTCGATAATACTTAACCAAAACTTCAGCCGCCATAGGATCTGGATCACCTGCTCTAATATTGCATTATCAAAACTTTTATAATACAGTTTGATCAAAGTTAAGACTACTACAAGACATACCTTCTTCGCCATATTTAAGTTTTAGGGTTCTAGGTCGATTGCTCTAGTAAAAACAAATGTAGGTCACGTATAAGTAGAAAGAGAGGTAAGAAACCTATAAAAATCGGAAGGTATGCTAGTTTAGTGCTAAGAATCCGTTAGAAGTCACGACTAAGACAAATCAATCCCATAATGTAAATCATGTGATCATGTAATCATGTGTATGTTTTAATATAGCTACTAAGACACAGATATTGGGTATTTATTTATTTTAGTTTCTCTTTCACAACACACCACACACACTGATCTACCGTACGCAAAATACGCGCTTAGTCGTGGAGTTGCGGATACCAGCCCGTATTACCTATTACCTACACACTGATCTAAGTCACAACATTTATTTGATTTTGTGAGCTTTTTACTACTTACCTTTAATTTATTTTGTTAATTTAATTTATTACAACGGACACACACTTCCCTGTCTTTATTATTCTAGCGTATGGCACTCGTGGGTTGCAGCTGAAAATCAGCGTCAGGTGGTACACTTTGTGTTGCCATCTGACATTTATGCTGAGCTGAGGCCCTATTGGCATTATAATCATTGTTTTTTGTAATTTTTTAGTTATAAGGTGTATTTTTCTGGTGTTTGCCAATAAACGCATTTTTCTTTCTTTCTTTCTTTCCATAATGTCCTTGACCTATAGCAGCTTTATCTAAGACGTTTATAGAAATGCATGTCTTATAGAAGAATGAAACAAGAAGTTAACAAGAATAAACAATCTTATTAAATGCATATAAAGAGTCAAAAGCGCAAATCGTCATAAAATATGCTGTTCTAAGATCAGTAATTTTAGTCAAAGCGTCTATTATATTCCTATAATACGTTTAGTGTTTAAGGTCCGTTGGTATAGGAGAATTTTGCTACACGTATTTTCTCAAGTTTCAAAATCTCGTTATTTTGTCAAGTCGTAAAAACCGTGCGAAGCAGCTGGGGCAGGTCGCTAGTTTATTCATAAATCAATCTGCCGGTCGGATTCCAGTCTAACCGGATGCAGTTGAATACCAGTATTTTATATGGAGCGACTGCCAATCTGACCTACACAACTGGGTAACACGATACCCCTTGGAAATACCAAATTTTAGGTTTTCGTGCTTCTGACTACCCGGAACGACTGTCAAAGATATATTACACGAATGACAACGGCTTGACGTGCTTTTCGAGGTATGGAGGTTACTCGATATGTTATGAATGGTCACCCATCCACGGACTGACCTAGGCAAGCGTAGCTTAACCTTCAATCGACCCGTTCGGAGTGATTATTTTTAGTCATGAGCCACGAGCTTATTCATAAATCGGAACCAATCATCCTAAACACGTGTAGAGGAATACATTTTATAATTCAATACTTTAACTTTAATTCCTCTCACTAATAAAAATACATCTGATTTTCACAAATAAACTAGAGTGAAAACGTGCCAATAAGTGTTATTACAACATTTGTCTTTCATTATGGGGTTGGCGCTATATTATTTCCCTAGTGTCATAATGCAGAAAACTACAGAAAGCTTATGCCCAATTACTTGCAAGAAATTGAGGGCTTTTCGCACAGTAACCTGAGGAAATCCGTGCCAATATAGCACGAGCAAATCCGAAGAGGGGGTTATGCACAGCGTGAGTGTTCACCTACGCCTTTATTACGTATTTTACTTTATACTTTTTACTTTATTACTGTAATTCCTTTCAATACTGACGTAAAAATATTACAATATTTAGATCACATCATCATTCCGACCACCACATTGTCAGTAGTAATGACATTACTTGAATCTAATGTCGTTATTACTGATAGTGTCTGGTCCGCTTTTGGTTACATTTTTGTAAAAGGTACCAAGCTGTTGTAATGGACTTCTAAATTCAATTCCATCTATTGTTAACTGCTCTTAATCGAATAAAAATTATATGCTTGACTTATGAATGGGTTCCTGCTACCGACTGTAATCTATACTCATAATTCTCTTGCCTTTATCCAAATTTATTTATGGTGAGCACAACATATCTCTTTCTTCCATACTTCTCTATTATTCGTCATCTCGGTAGTCACCCCCTTTCTATCCATATCATTTTTCACACAGTCCATCCATCGTTTCTTCGGTCTTCCCCTACTTTTATAGCCATCGACATTCACACTCAAAACTTTCCTCACGACATTTTCCTCATTCCTCCGCATCACATGCCCATACCATGACAACCGATTTCCGCACAACTTTTCGGTCACCGGTGCCACTTTCAGACTCCCTCTTATGTACTCATTTCTTATTCTATCCATTCGTGTAACACCACACATCCCTCTTAGCATTCTCATCACAGGTGCATACAATTGCCTTTCATACATCCCTTTACCTATACTAATATAATTAAACTGAATTTTGTTTGTTTTTTGTTTGAACGCGCTAATCTGAGGAACTACCAGTCGGAGTAGTTTTTTTTTTTTTGCATTAATTTGATATCCCAAATCTTGAGGAAGATTATAGGATATTTATCATCACTCTACGATCCTTAGGATCCGAGCAAAAAGAAAAAAAACTGAAAGAACGCTAAGCGTAAAGGAAGAAACAGCGCAGGCGCGCGATCTGATTTCTTTTAATTAAAACTGCGGGCCAACTTCTTTTTAGGCAACCTATGCTGACCTATGATGACCTAGATGTTGAGTGAGATGTTCCTTATTTCTTGTTTATTTTGTAAATCAGTATCTTTAAAGCAGTCTCTTTGGAGGCTTTTATTCAGCATAATATGCTTATAATTGTTTTGGTTATGCCTTCTTTAATCAACCTGTATAGTGTCAATACTGTCCAAGCGTTTTCAATTTTCGTGTGACGTCATTAATTCCATTAAAAATGAAGTTTATGGATGCAATTTTAATTTAGAATTTAAATATTATTTTTATAAATAAATTGAAAAGTAATTTATGACTCTCTCACTGCCATAGTTTTGGTAGAGATCGTAAATGTCAAATTGGTGTAATTTTTTAAGTAAACCGGAAGGTTATAATTGAATAAATGTATTAATAAATTCACGAAATTCATATTTTAGTGGCCGTACTGTGAGATAAAATTTGAATTATGATATTTTTATTAAAAAGCTGGAACTTGAAAGTGCAAAGTATTGCACCTACATTTCTTTTTTTATCCCAGAGACTAATTTGATAGGTGCAAATAGCAAACACCAAATTGAAAAAATTAACAACAATTGCTTGTTGAGTTGAGCTCTTTAAGTTCTGAGTTAAGCTCCACGATTACTAACAAATGCTTGCACTGATTGGACAGGTCCACTGAAATCTGTGTGGTTCTTTCCTCAAAAGACTATTTCAGACACTAATCTACATGTTCCTTATATGGCCTGACCAAGATTATGTCTGGACTTGAATGCGACCTCCGAGTTTGTTTCGGCCTTTCTTCTCCGAGTAGTCAGTAGTAGTCAGATAGGAAACGCCGAACTAATGTAGCCTATTTTTTATATTTTTTTAATATTACGTGTAAAAGTTATTCCGATATCCTATTTACAGAATAAACAATTTGATTTCATTGAATGCAATTCAAAACATTTTATTTCACATAAACCTACAAGGGCACTTATGAAACGTCAGAAGCGAGGTGCACGTTTCCAATTGGTCGTTTCCTATGGAGAAGAGCCGGCAAGAAACTCCACGGTTACTCTTTTAAAAGTAAATGGGTTTTACAATGTTTTCAAATTACAGTGTTAAAAGGTATGAGAGGACAGTGTAGGCCTATCAACAAGAACCAGGTACTTAGCAAAATATAAAATGGTCCACAGATCTACAGTCTGTTAAGCCTACAACGTTCTCATATTCATAAAATCTAAAAGAAAATAATCTATAGGACCTACCTATAGATTATTTTCTTTTAGATTTTTATATAAAAGATAAATAAAATGACATGATTTCCACCACAGCTGTAACAATCATTTCATTTAATTTTTTGAAATGTCAAATTAGTCTTTAGGAATAAGAAACGAACTTTAGGCAAGCATGCGTTGTGTTCCACGTGCCCCTCAAAGAGATGTCAGCACAACTGACGGGACCGATGCCTGCCGGGGTCGCGGGAAAGTCCAAAAGTGCCCCCTGGCAACGTAAGGAACACAGGTGGGTTTTAGTCAGTAAGAGTCTGACACGCCCCCCTGCTCCACCCAGAGTGGGAGAGGTTATTTGATGATTTCCCACCCAAAAAAAAAAGACAAGTATTTACTTGTGTAACCTAAAATAAACATTTTTTTACAAAGAGTTCATCTAAATTGACATTTAAGGTTAATAAAAACATTATAAGAACTATTGACTGTCTCGTTGTCCTAGTGGACCCTAAATTTGTGCCAGGTTGATGGGAATAGGCTCGCCCCCTAATACATGGTACTTAAACATAGCTGGCGAAATGTGGGACTACTAATAGGTACACCTCTGCCTAACCCAACGGGATATACAGGCGTTATGTTTTTTATGATAAAAGTACGTTTCCGGTTCGTAAAAACACCACACTATGTTAAATCCTTGCTGCAGGCAAACACGTCGTTTATTTCAAAATGTTTCCTTCCTAAAACGGCTCTTAATTGCTTCTTCCACGAGGGATTACTTTCATGGGTGGAAGTTACCAGCATCTTGGTGGTTCGTGTGAAGAAATTATTAGGATTTAAAATAGTATCTAAATCAAATGAAGGGCAATCCAAGGCCGCAGTTAAACCGTGGCCAGGTGTCTCAACCAAAAATACTTTGTCGAGAAAGTATTTTGTTTTTCCGCAATATTTATGAAATAGGGCCCGTTAAAATGACACTGTTGGTCGTAATTTACCTCAACACTTTAATTTTAGGGCGTTCTGTATGAGCAATGTTCACCCACACTCTTGAATCAATCGAGCCACCTCGTTCTACCGTGGAGTTGAGTCGCACTTTTTGTCGGATCTCTCAATCTCAGTAGCTACGTGAATGTTTTTGGGAAAGTGGTCGGCTGGGAAGTTACCATCATCGGGATGTTGATACGAGCCAACCCCTTGAAAGTGGTGTTATTCCAGTCGGTCTATTCCTAATAAAATATCACTGTGTCACGTCTTTCTTTCTTTTTCGTGTAGTTAGTGACTAACAGGGGTCGGAGTTCATAAGCCGCCCATGGGCGTCTAAGTTGGCTTTACATGCCATCGAGAAATATCTCCCAGGCTCACGATGTGTTTCTTCGCCGTTTTTGAAGCAAGTGAACTATACGCACATTAATCCGAAAAGTCAGAGGTGCGCCTTGGGTTCAAAATTGAGACCTATAACTTGACAGGTCTGGCAGTCGCACGACTAGGGTCACACCACTAGACTATCACTGTTTTGTAAAAAACTTAGGTGAAGTTAGATTGAAGTAAGCTGTCATTTCACCTGATGCTATAGGAATTGACACAATTGACAGTTCACTTCAATCTCACTTCATGTAAGTTTTCATGGTGATATTTACAGAATAGATTGGCTGCACGCTTAGCATGACCACAAAAGAAACAGGTTTTGTCGATGGAAGAATTGACAAAATGACAGATAAACAATCAACATCTGTCATTTTGTCTATTCTTCCGTCGCCAAAAACAGTAGAAAATCCGTTTCTATGGTTGTTATGCTACGCGTGCTGGTAACGGTTGTAATTTGTAATATACCCACCAATTAATTCTAAGAACGAAAGAAAGAAAATAAGTTAATTTGCGGTAAACATGACGCAAAGAAAGAACATAATTATACACGAAAAGAACGATTTGGGCAAAGTGTGCGTCACTTCCACGCAAAACTGCCATTGTTCAGCATAATGCTGCGACTCTATGCAAGACAGAGCCCAAGCGCTGGTTTTATTATCACCAAAACTGTTTCCGCCTGTTGCCAAACAGCATCGCTATGAGCTGAAACCATGCTGAAGTACACAGATAAAATTTTTAGATACACAATATTTGTAAAGTTTAAATAATTTTTGCTAAGGACAACAACGCATCCGAAATTACCCAGTTTTTGCGGCAGTAAAAATTAAAGCCACTTTTTACAGTTGCAAATACTTTATATTAGTCATGGAATTTTAATTTTATGATAGTCGTTTTAGAATAGTAGGTGAATGATGCTCATCAGACATAATATACTACCTGCTGCCTGTGGTTTCGCCCGCGTAGATCCTAATATTTTTTCTATTATAATAAATATAATACTTTTATTTTATAAAAGTATTATAAGTTACTCCTTAAAACATCAGCTATCTGACAGTGAAAGTCCCGTCAAAATCGTTCGAGTCGTTTCGGAGATTAGCCGGATTAAACATATATACCTACAAGGTTATTGGTAAAACACCAACAACCTTTTAAGGGGTCATTGTACTCGTCATTTTGAACAACTTTTACTATGGGACCAAACCTGAAATCACGAATAAAAATCTGCTGTTCCCTGTATTTATGTTCGCATAACTCGTCAAAATGTAGGGAACAGCTGATCTTTTTTTCATGATCTCAGGTTTGGTCCCATAGTAAAAGTGGTTCATAATGAGGAATACAATGACCCCTTAAAAGGTTAGTGGTGTTTTACCAATAACCCGGTATAAAAAATAAAAATAAAAATGTTAAACGTACCGTACCTACCTATATACTTTCAGATGTATTTAGTATTTTGATATTACAAACAGACACTAAAGTTTTATTTATTTGTATATATTATGTAGGTATAGACAGACTGGTCAGTGAAGTGGGTGGTTTACCTCGGTCATGTAACTATAAGCTCATGAAAATTTTATTTGCATACCTCATTAAAAATGTATCAAAAAAACAATTTGTAAGCCGCGACAGTTCTCAACTTTTACGACTTAGATAATAAAACGTACCTACGCTACTGCAAACGCTAATTTATGGTCTAAAATGTCATCTTGCTCTTTTATCTAGTATTTTATTTTGACAAAGTGGGGGGCTATATGGCATATTTATTATTAATTTATTTATTTAACACTTTAAGCACACAAATGTACAGAGGCGGACTTAATGCCATAGGCATTTTCTACCAGTCAACCTTTGGGTGATGCAGAGATAAACAGTGGTAGGTGAAATATTGAAAATTGTGGAATAAATATTTATTTAAATATAAGGATATACATATACCTATTAGATATAGATAAATACACATAAATACATGAATATACTAAAACAAATAAGACAAACAATGGGAAAACATTACCGTTGTGATGATACTGCCAGCTTCTTACGAATGTGCTCGCGCACTTATTTGTGCATATTTGTGTTAAATATCGAATAAACAAATGATTTGCAAAAAATTAAAAGACACAAAACGAATGATGATGATGACGAATGTTTATCAATTGATCTGCGACGTAAGGATAAGCTCCGCTTGCCCTGGTTGGTCCGTCGATGGATTACTATTAATAATTACATTGTGAATTTGCGATCTATTTCCCCTGGCTGGAGGCTTTAAGTGTAGAAGCTTAAGGCAGCCACAGGATTGACCGGTTGAGTAGTCATGACCTCAGTGGTCAGCTACGAGATGCCCAACATATAAAAAAAAAAAAAAAGCGATCTATTTTGTTAAGACGGAAGTCAGAATGGTAAAAATATAGCTAATGACGGTCATCTTTGCAGTAATAGGTATATTTGTAGTTAAAATGTCTAAAAAAAAAATGAAAAAAAAAAATTCTAAATGTCTGTTTAAATGACTTATATTGGTTTACACTTACAAACAAACAAATTTTTTTTTTTTTTTTTTTTTTAAACTCGATCGGTTTTTCTAAGCGCCTACCTAACATTTAAGTTTTCTTGTGTTTGATTGTTTTTGCTCCGCGATATTGTGCAGGCGTTACCAATATTTATATCGACCGTATTCGTATGATTATTGTAGAAACTGGGGGTCTACTCCCTAAGCGAAATCTGTAGTTTAGGCCGAAATTACGGGCACTTCGTACACCGTCTCATTTACGGACATACCGTAACGGACACGGAGATCGAAGCACCAGTAACTTCGAGTCCGCCTATCTCTGGTCAGTTTCCCTCAGTCGTCAGTTTATTGCTTCGGCCGAAACTACAGATTTCGATTAGGGAGTAGACACCCTGATTGATTGATTCGTTATCCCACTATTGAGCTGAAACTTTGAAAATGATTTCCATATTTCCTGAGTCTTGTTATTGGCCCAATAACAGGACCCAGGCCACAGGAAGATTACTGTAAGTAATATCCGTAGATATTAGGTACTGGATAACCGTGGATGGATCCGTCATTTTCATAAGTTCAACTGTCTGCCTAACACTTTAGATTATATTTATATATTAAAACTATTATAAGTGATTATTGTTTTTATTAAACTAAAAACAAATTAAATTCAAAAGATGGACCTTCCTTCATAAAGCTGTTTGTTAATAGGTAGCGATTCAAAAATAATTAATCTTGAAAAGTTTTAAATTATTCAAGCAGATGTCGCTACTATCCCCGTTATACACTCGACAGGGAAAGTCATATCAAAAACTGCACGTGGGCTAAACAACAGTGGAAATCAATTGATGCTTACACTTGCAGCAATAAAGTTCATTTTTCCACAACATCAAATCTCGGTCTCTAGTTGCGTCACAGGTTGATGAGTCTATAATTTTCCCGCCAAAAGTGTTTCGCGTTCCAAATGACACGCGTCGTGCCAAGATGACGGAATAATATTTATTTGTTCTACATTGACCGCTAAAATTAAGTACCTATAATGAAATCCTGCTGCTGCCGGCGGCTTCACTCGCCTGGCTTTTTTTCTAAAATAAAAGTAGCCTTAGTTACTCATATCTGCCAGTGAAAGTCCCTTCGAAATTGGTTCAGCCGTTTCGCAGATTAGCCGGAACAAACAGACAGACAGACAATTTTGCCGTTTTTTTACCGTTTTACCGTGTATACGTTCACACGCATTTAGTGAAAAAATAATGTTATTTTGACATTACACACAGACACTTCAATTTTATTTAAGTAAATACATTTGTATAGGTAGAAGTAGAAATTCGACTAATAACTTATAGTCTAAAATGTATTAATTTATTGACAAAATAAATATTAAACCAGTAAAAACAGTAAACATTTGTTTCATTATCCCAGGGGAGATACGATCGGATACTTTTCACCTGTTTTACTATTTATACAGTTTCGAATGGCTAAAAATACCTATAGCTATTTCATGGCCACTTTATTGGATAACTCTAACATTGAATTAGTTCAACACTGAAAGACAAAAGTAATTGGTATTTCCTTGCATTATTTAACAAGACGTAATTTTTTGTTACCATTATAGAACACACCTAGAGCAATAAGCGAAAATAATTTAAATATAGAATTCTACTAATATCTGAGCTGACAATGTCGCGTCGCGCGTATTATCGCCAGTACGATAACATTAAACGTTTTAAAAATAAATAACCCCTAATTGATAAATAAAAAAGACAGTGAAAATAACCAAAAATTTGGATTAAAAAGAAACGCGTCGGTGCCAATAGTTATTTTGAAGTGAAACTAAAAAAACACCTTGTCGTGTTTCGTGTTAAAAAAAAACAAAATTAAAAACAAGAATGTGTTGTTCGCTAATGCTTTGTTTACGTGCAGTTTTTAAAAAGGCAGACGTGTTTGTGTGCAAAATCGTTTTCGATTGTGATAATTAGTTAAATGTGAAGTGCGAATACAAGTTTTTAATTTCGTGAATACCTATTTAGATACATTTTTAAGTGTTGTTTGATGTGACTAATAATATGGTCGATTGCATTCCGTACTATTACGTGATTTGTAATGTATTCTCTTCCACTTTTTGTACGTCGATAGGAATTTCTCTTATTAGAAGTTTATTGCTATTACTCCTAAAGATTCGAATGAAGCTGATTCGTAGCGATTAGATCTTGGTGTTCAGTCTAGTATTTTCACAATACATTACAAGAATATTCATATTTTATTACTTTTCTTTAGAATTACGCCTAAATTCTAGTTCTGTTAGTCCTAAAATCGATTACCACAAGCCTATTAAGTCTAAGGGAGGTTTGATACACTAGACTAATTGATGTAATACCTTCTTTAACATGGTCTTTCAAGGTTATTCTTAGCGAGCAGATTGTTTTTCTCATTTTTAATCATGTGGATAGTTACTACTGCCTAGGTTCTCTTCTTGACGATAACGTGGGGTAATAGTAGTTTATGAAGCCGTTGCATAATGAGGGGTATTAAAATACGAGTGTGTGTTTAATAGTTTAACACGAGTGTTTTAATACCTAGTTATGTGCAGTTTCTTATACTACTTTATCTACTCACATAAATTGGGTGTGAACCTACTAAATAAAAGATCAAAGATAAAGATCAAGGATAACAAAATCCCACGAAATTCAGTACAACTCCACGTATGACTGGCGCCTGCACCCAGCACATCACCGCGCGTTCTATTACTAAAGTTGATGGAAACTCCTCGGTGATATTAACTTCTTGGATTTGCCCTGTATCGTAATAGGTTTTTTGTTGTTTTATAGCATTATTTTGTTAGAGAAAAAGTGTTATAATAATAATATATTTTTAAATTTCAGTATTGTGTTTAATAATGTACGAGTACGTCAATATAAACTCGTTTTGAAGTTTATAATTCGAATATTACGCTAAGAGAATAGATAAAGTTAATATTTAATTAAACAAAAGCATAATCAACCTTTAACTACTACTATTTTGTACTATAAAGTTCGCACTGCTGGGCCTAAGGCTTCTCCAAGAAGCAATCTTTTGATTCGTTCTAAAATTAAACAAAGGAAATTGTCACATTCTTTTTTATTTCTGTCTCTATGAATGTAGACTGGAACATTCAGAATTATTTTCTCGAAGGTTTTAGAACACATTAAGAGTAAAATAAATAGATAAAAGTATCTATGTAGTACATGCGACAAAACCTTGGATAAAAATACTTAATGCTACTTGTTGACAAACGTCAAAGATGTTTTAAAATAAAAATTATGTAGGTGTGTAGGAAGTATTATCATACTTTTTATTCGGGCGATTGAGAAGCTGAATACTTAGAGCAAGGCTGCTCAAAGTGCTCAACCCCAGGCCCGCGGGCGAGAAAGTGGCCGGCCAGCGTATTTGAATTTGCCCCCCAGCAGCGGCGGTCAGCAGGTCAACGATTGTCTTTTTAGAACAGATTTCTGGATTTCAAACCAGATCCAAAAAAAGTTTCAATTCAATATCCAGATACTTATAAATAAAAAAATCCAAACGACATTTCTTTGAAACTTATTTTTTTTACAAAAGCATGGCAGTGTTTAGAAATTTTCATAAAATTTTGAAAAATGGTAGATACAATAGAAGTGTTTCCTGCAATATGTGATCTTGGCTCGTCGATCGTGGCTTTGCAAATTTTAAGCAGATTTGGTTCTACATAAGATTATTTTATTATTCACGTATTATTCAATGAAAAATTGTTTTCAATAATAGTGAGACTATTATTGAAAGCAATTTTTCTTAATTGAACACTTTTGTTTACTTAGCAGGCGAATTCAACCTCAAGAGACATTTAATTCTAGCCTGCAATGCGATTTTATAAAATATTGCTCAAACAATACACAAGTTATAAAAGCATATCAGATTCCATTAAAAGATAAAACAAAAAACTGCCTCACTAAAGTTTTGAAACATCGGTAAAAGTTTATACTATCAGTAAAAGTTTCGAACTGTCATAAATCGTCCATATACCGTAGAACACTAACACATTTCTAACCTTATCGTTTTCAAGAACTATTTGCTGAACCTGTATGATACACAGTCAGCAATTAGTTCTATACAAAGCGTGTATCAGAAAAAAAAACGAGGGAATGTGTGTATGTGTGTGTGTTTGTGTATCAAACTAAATAACTTTCTCCATGGGACCAACTTAGTAAACATAAATAATCTGCCAAAGTCAAAGTGAATTCATTTATTTCAAATAGGCATATGGTACTTTTTACAAAAAAAATATATAATTGATTCTAGTCGCTCTTTCGAAGAGGTAGTTTCAAGAAAACACCATCGTTATAAATTTATTTACAATGTTTTGTATACATTAATTATATAAAAGCTTATTTGAAGATATAATAAAATTACTACATCACTTAGGTAAAAAGTAAAAAATCACAAAATGACAGATAAATTAATTATGTCATAGAGACATGGTGCTCACATATTTACAAATATTGTAAAAATAGACAATCAACAACACAACAAGTGGACAAGTGGAAAAGTGGAAAATCGTCTAACTTAGTCAGTGTGTGAGGTAAAGTAAAAAAGCCGTCTCATACATTTGAAATTTACATATTGAAGTTTTGTATAGGACAGTTAATATCCTTTTCGCGATTACGATGTTGGTCCAATGGAGAAGTTTTTCAGTTTGATAGTCTGTCCACAACCTTAAATATAACCGTACCTTTCTGAAACACGCTGTATAAAATACTTTTTTTCGCACTTCCAAATCTATAGAAAGAAATTAAAAATGGCGGCACCTAAGCCCCCTGAAGATAATTATAACAAAGAATATAGAAGACTGAGGAGACTTACCAGTGATCTGGCGATACGACAAGTGTCTGTACGTAATATTTCGACATTATTACAAAACATAGAGAAATAAGCAATGTTAACCGTAATTAAAACGTGACTGCAATGCGGCATCCCCGACTATAGTTTGACTGATACCACTGTTCTGCGCCTTAGACATAGCAGTGCAGGCCGCTCATTCGTCAACGCTCACGGCGTTCTACCGCTCATTGTTCAACGCTGCCTCCCGCCTCACCGTTCATTCTTAAGCCACGATTCAGCGATATCGGTCAAACTACAGTGATCGCAAGCGCGGTTGCCAGCCAGTAAGGCAAAATATCAATGAGTTTTTTCTTTAGAAATAAACGGTCTGGATTCTAGATCTGCAGGCGGTTGAAGGCAAAAGGTTCACCCTCTATATGGGATGATGGTACTTAAAAATTACGTTATTGAGTGACTCTGCGCACTCCGTAATATAACATAGTCAAAACATAACAAAAATGAAAAGCTAATTTGATTTTAATTTCATTTTCAGACGGAATATGGCCTCACGGAGGAACAAGTCGCAGGTAAAGATGAATTCTATCTTATTGTACTATCTCTTAAAATAATTTTAATGATTTCAAAGTTCTACGCTTAACACTTGCAAAGTCAGCTGAGCAAAATCTCAATTTGTTAGGTAGAAAATGTAGTCCCAATAAAGGTTTCTTAATATTATCTACAATTTGTCCAATAGAGTTCAAAGAAGCGTTTATGCTGTTCGACAAGGACGAGGATGGCACCATCACGATGGCAGAGCTCGGAGTCGTCATGCGGTCGCTTGGACAGAGGCCTTCAGGTAAGGACCTACTCATGAACTTTATTACCTACAATAAATTAAACCTATCAAACCTTGACAAATAATGGTGCGACTATAACTATTGTTGCTAATCCACCTCGAGAAGTTAAACTTTATGTCATGCATATAATAATAATAGACCTTCAGACCGTATTTCGGCCATGGCGGCCAAGCTCAGTGAAGACCAGCCTTCGGCGCGGGAGGTATTATAGTATACAAGTGTGTGCGCAGACTCAGGTGCACTCTCTCTTCCCTCACTCTCATAGTCCGATGGGACAGCAATCTGACACGACCGGACAGGTGCATGCATAGAATAGTAGGCACGTAAAGAAGACCGCGAATTGGCAAGCGTAGTGTGGGACGCCCCCAATCTAAATGAGCCAATGACCTGGGATAGACTGGACGCGGAAGGTGGAGGACAGGGTATTGTGGCGTAACTTGGGAGATACAGAATGTCCAGCATTAGACTTCGATAGGCTGAGTTGATTGATAGAATAGACCATGGTCTAATAAAACAAGGTCTGGCAATCCGGGACTAACACATGCTTACGTCACTATCCAGTTGCCACTCTATTGCAACAAAACACGATTAAGGAAAGATTTTCAGAAATCATTCTGTTAAAAATTAAGTACAAAGCTTTTATATTGTCGTTTCGTGTGTCTAATCAAACGAAACAATTAAATTTAAACATAAACCAACGTAATTGTTAATTAAAACCTAATTTTTTTATCGAATTCGCACAGGTAATAAACTTGGTTGGTAAGTTATTATTACAAACTTCTGGTAACACAGATGTGATGACGTAGACTTGTGTTGCCCACGTGACCACTGTGTTTCGGAATGCCATACCTGGCGAAGTAGATTATTATACCATGGAATAGACATTAGACTATGTGCAAGTAGTCAACATCACGAGAAACGTGTCGTGTCGTGAATATCGTGAGGAAACCGACCTGGCCTAGAACTAAAAATTCGTAGACATGTGACATCCACCTGGAACCTGCACTGGGCCCACGTGGTAGATTACGGTCCACACTCCTCTCACCGAGAGGAGGCATATCTCCTAGCAGTGGGAACAGTATAGGTTGAATATGATGTTGTAGCCAGCTTGCGATTGGATATGTCTATGACCAGTAATGATATGCTGAATGATGACAAAATGTCAAGTTTATGATAACAGTTGTAGTGGATGACAGTGTCCCTGCATTTTGTGTGGAGATCATTATAGACTCCAACAGTGCTAAGGGCGCGGTGTTACCTCAACATTCACAAAAAACTGATTTCTTGGATAGTCGAATATGACGTAACGCAATGAAAATATACGACGCAAAAAATACAGTGGACAGAGAAGGGTTTAAAGAAAAAATTTAACAGAATAGAATAGTCGAAAATAGTTTGATATTCGCAATAAAAAATACTTCACAAAAACTAACATTGGTGTCGAACATCTCTGTATTTTCAGCGATAGCAACATTTTTTTTTTAAGAATTCATAAGAATAAACATTATTTTATAACTTTAACCAGACAATTATTTAATTGAATGTGTATATTCTGAATAATCTAAATAAAACCCGTAAAATAAATGCCCATTCGCAGCTTACGAGTACTCACATCGTCAACCCAAATATTTATAAAATTTTCAACCTTATTTAATGCTCTGTAATTGTGAAAATAGATATAGCGGTCATACTTTAGTCGTCGGGCTACCGTATAGTGGGCAGACGCGGTTGTGTGAGTGCAGCTGTAGCGTATAAAATCGTAGTCAGTCCGCGCCTTAAATTATAAAAAAAAAGTATGAACAAAATTATTCAGTCAAGCCAAACAAATTGCATTGCGGTTAATCTTTGTGACATTGATAGGCAAATTACGTGACGAATTGAAAACAAACATTTTGCCTCATTCCACTGTCGTAAGAATTAAGTTTCTCAGTTATTGTTATCGACTGCCATTGTTTTAAACTAACTACTTTGTTTTTAATACTAATTGTCCTAATTCCTATAGTAGCTTTCTTTCTGTAGAATGGTTTACAGATAATTATTGCAATGGACCATTGCCATTGCTAATTAAAATGAAATACCCTATTGAGAAAGCAAACGTTCTTGACGTGTTCTGCTCTCATAATGGCACGAACTATACCCCATTTGAAATAGAAATAAGAATAGACATTTAACTAAACCTTTTTTACAGTCCGTTTAACCGATTTTGACTTCTATTGCGTTGGTGGCATGACAAACGGCAGCTGCAGTAAACAGTTGGTAATGTAACCACTTTTTTGCTTTTAATGCCAGTCTAATACCTACGGTATAGAAGTCAGAATCGGTTGAAGAGACTGTAAAAATGATTTGTTTAAATGTATAATCTTATTTCAAATGGAGTATAGGTACTGGTGAGACACCGGCACAGTATAATAAACTAAGTAACAGTATTATGTCTTGGCAGTTACCTTGAAATAATTTGGGCTTTGGCTTTGTCAAGACTTTTATACAAACCAAGCGTCATCGTTTACTCTCATTTCGACATTTATGACGTATACGAGTACAAACTGACAGCTTTGAAGGCAGTCCTAGAAAGAAGTTTTACGCTCAACGCACTTTCGGGGCATGAATTTTATAAGGAATGTCTTTAGACGATGTGGGCGTGCGTGGCGATTCCGTCCTCTGTGGTATATGAGAATACTCAGCTATGGTGGACGTGCCTACCTACTCTATGGCTTATGTCAGCCTTGAGGTCAGCCTCGAATATGACTTTAAAAAAGTCGAAATAATCCAGAGAGGATTATTAAGAAAATTTTGAGAAGCGCAAACAAATCGGGTTTATACTTCGATTTACTGCCATATTTCCATATCATAAAATTTTATTGAATACGGACCAGCGAAGTTTTAAAAAGCGGATTACTTATCCAGTTTGTGTTTCGGAGTTTGGAATTAGGTCAGATCCGGATGAATTTGAGCAGGAGCATCTTTGGGGTTTCTGGATTTTCGACTTTTGAGGATTATTAAAAAAATAATATCTTAATATTATAAACTAGCGACCCGCTCTTGCTTCGCACGGCTTTTACGACTTGGCAAATCATCGAGATTTCTTAGGTAAACGGAATCCGGAATCGGAAATCTTCCGGAATAAATTCTCTAAATAATGGTGAAAACCTCGTCAAAATCTGTTGCGTGGTTGAAGAACAACGCGGACATACAGAGAAACGCGAAAAGCGACTTTGTTTTATAATATGTTTTGACGACTGATACATTTAGAATAGTCTTTTTTTTATATCTTAAGGCCAGTAATGCTATTTGCATTGCATAGTCGTAGTGACACGCGACGGCTCGATTATACAATTATTATACCGGCAGAGCTGGTCCTACATTTTTATAGAATACCTAAATACTCGGTTTCTATAAACAAAAACAAATCGTTTTGCTTACCAATGGTAGCATTTTTATTGCAAATCTGGGCATAATCAAATTTTACCTGTGATAGCTAGTCCCCTACGGGAGAGTCTACTATACAAAGCTATGAGGTATTTGCTTCCAAAGATACAAGAGTCTTAATTTTAACAATTAATGATCCGTTAAATATAGGAATCGGCCATTAATCAATCTTCGAAAAACTAGATAATAGGTACTGCCTTACTGTTTAAACATAGGATATATTGGTATACTTTCTAATGCAATGTTTTGATGATAAATCGTCTTGCTTACATTTGTTATCACAGATAACTCTGCGAAACGTGGGACGATGTAATTCTAATTTAAACAGGGTCAGTCAGCAGCATACCTTATTTTTAAGCAAATAATTAGTAACAATTTTATTATTATTAAAACAGCCAACATAAAACAAGCAAATAAGGAAACACCAACATGCAAACAGTGTAACAGTTGTTTTATGATATTCGTAATTAGCTTAAATACAAAAAGACAACGTAGGCCCCGGCGAGATTCGAACTCACGATCTCCTGTTTACTAGACAGGCGCTTTAACCAACTAAGCCACGGCGCCACGAATGCGGTTACTCAAATTATGGAAATGTATCGACTTACATTTTCATTGTGTTGCAAGATAGAAAAATAACGTCTATTTTTGTGAGTAAATAAAAAATACTATTGTTGTTAGTAGTTCACCTATAATAATATAATAATGGTAAATAGAATTAATCAATCTGTGCCCCCGTATTTACATTAAGAATATTTTATGCGCCTTCCCTTTTGTCAAATATTGAGAGTATTACTTGCGGCCGCATCTGCGTCTATCGTGACAAAGCTATGCGTGCCGAAGCTTCGTATGTTTTGCTCGCTAAAAATATATCACGCTAATGCGGTGGTCACATTAGCGGCTGCGCCACATTTATTATGTACAGTCAGCATCAAAAGTTGATGACCACATTTAGATTTTCAAAATCGCTGTACACCGTATTCACTATTAGCACTTCACTTTAAAGCGATTTTGAAAATATAAATGTGGTCATTTACTTTTGATGCTGACTGTACCACCACCCCGGGCGATAAGTGCTACGCAGCCTGAACTATCGCGACGATATCCGATAATGGTTGGTCACATCTGCGTGTAGTATCACTGCGCGAAGCTTCGTCACGATAGACGCAGATGCGGCCGCAGCATTATTCAAAATTCAAATCAACTTCAAAAGTCATTTATTCAAACTAGGCTGAGAATCAGCACTTTTTAAACATCAACATTACATAATACAGTCCCCCAAAAACGCCTTATCTTCACCACTTCAGGCTTGTGCAGACCAGCGCGACTTGTCGCGCGACGCGACACCGGTTATTGTTATACTGTGAAGTTTTCTCAGAAATTGTATTGTTCGTGTCGCGTCGCGCGACAAGTCGCGCTGGTCTGCCCATGCCTTTCCTAGTGCTTTAGCTGGGAAGAAGAAGTGGCGCAACAAATTCCCCAGCAGTACTGCTTTCTGTTCAGTTCTGTCTGTTCTGTTATAACGTTATCATCTATTTATTTCTTGATTACCTAATCGTATTAACCATTGAATGCTGTCGTGTGCAAAAAACAGCAGGACACAATAAAATCGTCTCATTTCTGAGCGAACCCATGTTATATTTAACTTTATCTCAAAAAGAATGCTCACGTAGGCGACTTGTTATAATTTACGATGTCGTTACTTTCTGTTTGTGAGATAATACCGAGTTTAGGACTATACGGCTATATTGTACGTAGTTTATTATAAACGTGTTAATGTCTTTCTCTCTTTAGATTTTATGATTGTTTTATTTTGGTCAAGGGAGTGAGTAGTAAATACATTTGGGCTTTTGATACATCTCTTGGGCCCAATTTGAGTATCAGTTTATACAGGGTGGCAGGGACATCGACGCGAAAACTGATACCATGGATTCAGTTCATAATTCTGAACCAGACATTTTTCGTCGGTTATTTCGCGTTGATGTCCCTGCCACCCTATAGAAGACGTTGAATATGATGGATACACACATTTGGGATAATCGGTTCCTGCTCCTTACTATCGGTGCCAGGTGCTAGGTGAACACTGGGCTCACATTGAACGATGCTTAGAAGTAACGTAAGCGAAAACCACCAAATAGGATCGTATCCTAACTATGAGTGATATTGACAGAGCCAAAACCAATAGCACTCTTGATTTAGTATTCTTGACACGAAGTAGGTACCTTTAAAAAACTTTTAAAAACTGATTTACATCCGACACCTTACAATTCCGGCTTATTGGTTGATTCGCACGAATTTACATGCCTATATTAACTTCGTGCGAATCGCCTGAAGAAAAAATAATATTATTTAAAAGTTTTGAGTCGCCCGTTTCGGGTGAGTAAATTTGTGCGAATCAACTAATTAGCCACAACTCCAGGTTTAGTTGGAAAACATCGTTAGACACTAGTTGTCTGGCATTATTGCTGAACTGGGCCCTTTTGGCGCAGCAGGCACACATTCGTGCTTTTTTATTTTTACGGATAAACTTTTTTTTTGTACTGGTTTTGCAGACTATGTTGTGTGCCGTTTAGTCTGTGCTAAATATTAAGGGAATTATTTTCTTTCTTTCTTTCACTCTATGAAACAAATTGGTGTCAAACCTACTACCATAAAGAAAATAAAGAAGAATTGTTTATTCTGCACAAACAAAACTCACACTCCAAAAAAAATACATACAAAGTAGCCAAAAGCCAAAATTATTTAAATATTACGCTGTATATTCCAGAGACGGAGCTTCGAGATATGGTGAAGGAAGTAGACCAGGATGGCAACGGCACCATCGAGTTCAACGAGTTCCTTCAAATGATGTCCAAGAAGATGCGCGGGGCTGATGGAGAGGACGAACTTAGAGAGGCTTTCAGGTAAACCTGGGTTCCGTTACATGTGATTTTATTGCATTTACTGACCACCTATAGAATATTTACCTTCTAGAGAATTTTGCAATTATGTCGCATCTACTTATTAGCCTATGCGTATGCTGAGACGCAGGTGACGCAGCACAGCACAGTACAGATTTTGCAGGGTAGGGCAGGCTGCGAGCGCATGCTGCAACACAGCTACACAGACACATTCGCTTCCTAGCTAGTACGAACAATAGATATAATTTTTTTTTTTTATAGTCTGGACGATAAGTATCATACAAACAAGGTTCACAACGAAGTAATTAAATTAAATGTTCTGTCATTGCAACAAAATTATGAATTAGTGTTGAAAAACACATGTCGACCTGCACGCATCGCGCAGAAATCTGTGCCAGCACTACAACGAGACGCAGAGCAGGACAGACAATGTCTGTGTCGCACGGGCCTGCGCCGCAGCGTACGCAGCTCTGCTCTGCTCGGCGCTGTGTGGACCTGCGTCATCTGCGTCTTAGCATACGCTTAGCCTTAAAAGCGTGGGCCTAACCTGGAATACTCCACCCTATCGAAAAATATGTCAATTGGTCAATCTTCTTATCAAATGTCATATCAGGATTTTTTTTGCAAGTAGGTAAGTATGTAAGTATTGTATAGGGTTACAGTCTTTCAATCTGATCACCAATTCCCAGTTTCTGGACAATACCAATAGCACACGAATAGGAAAAATATCTGGTGTTCTCTGAGGCAATAGTTTTAAATTTCAGGAGTTTATCACCCATCTTGACTAGCACAGCATACTAACTCAAGGTACTGTTCCTCATCTTTTTCATATATTAAATGTCACTGTAACAAATTCCAGGGTATTCGACAAGAACAACGACGGTCTGATATCTTCGGTGGAGCTCCGCCACGTGATGACCAACCTGGGGGAGCGGCTCAGTGAGGAAGAGGTCGACGACATGATCCGCGAGGCCGACCTCGATGGAGACGGCATGGTCAATTACGATGGTAAGCAAATTAACTCTTACTCAACTTACGAGTACATCATGATCTGGCAAAATAGGGCTCAAAATGAACTTGAGTCTTTGCCACAAGATCTTATTAACTTACCAAATAATCGAAAACTGGTCAGGGCCGAAATACGTAAGTTAATACAATAGGGATGATGACAAAAAAATTTTTTTGAGTGTAAGTTAACACGAGTCGGAAATCATCTTACGCACGTGTATCATATAACGTTTTACTATGCATTGCGAGAGAAAAAAAAAAAAAACGAGTTAGCCTTACGATGATGTGTAACATCTAACATAATGACGACGTATATAAATGATAAAAACAACATTCATGACTTCGACTTCGACTTCGACTTGACTTCGACTTCGACTTTGACTTTGACTCCGCCATTGCCATCGCCATCGTCATCGCCATCGTCATCGATACCGTCATCGCCATCGTCATCGCCATCGCCATCGTCATCGTTATCATCATCATCTGATTTGTAAAACTTTTCTCAAATAATCAAAACTCTTTGCAACGGGCTGACGACGGCCACAAAAATAAAAAATAAACAGAAACGTAAAAAGCACTAGTGAAAAAAAGTTACACTTTCCGCACTAATTTACTTCTTGGAAAAGGCTCTTTTCGAGCAAATGCATTGTAAAAAAATATTGGACACGTATTTTTACTTTTGTTACGTAATCCAAAGATTACGGCGATACACTGAGGTAAAATGTGCCATGACGTCACGAGTATGTAGATTTTATACATACTAGTGACGTAGCCACTCCCACTCCCCAACTTAAAATGCGTTTTATCTAAGTCATTTTTTATTAAAATGATAAAGCAAAAAATACGTGTCTAATATTTTGTTATTATCTGACTGACGGACTAATTAGAATTTCATTTTTTTTACCCAGGCATCATCCCTATTGGAAGCAATGATAAACTTAGATGAATCTCACGAAATGATATCTTCTTACAAAGTAAGATCAAAGGCAATAGTCTGGTCAATAAATTTTGTGCTGGTCAACTGTCGGGTATAGACGTACTGGTGTTGAAGATGGATGGAAGAAGGGTGTTAGATATCTACGGTGGAGCTCCGCTACGTGATAACCAACCTGGGGGAGCGGCTCAGTGAGGAAGAGGTCGACGATATTACGATCCGTGAGGCCGATCTCGATGGAGACGGCATGGTCAATTACGATGGTAAAATAATTATCATCGTACTGGAACCATCAAGCTAAGAAATTCTCAAATACTTGGGCGATCAACACGGAGATGTCTTCGATTTGGTCCAGAACTATCTAAGCGATACCGAAATAAACACGTACGTCCGAAAAAGAAAAGCCCCAAAAAGATGTTATACGGACAAGGAACCATTTTATTGTCAACAACCTTTGTTTCACAACGTTGTATCCTCCATATAGGTACAAAACATAGTATACAATTAATTTGACCGAACCCTATGACCAAAACAATGTTCACAGTGATAGTTCCAGAACAAGGTAACAAGACTGACAACGTCACAGGACTTTTATCGAATGACATGTCTTCGTTTTTATTTTTAACAAGAATTTTATTTTTGTAATTTTCATTTTACAT
The DNA here is from genome assembly GCA_916701695.1 of Agrochola macilenta. Classification (NCBI taxonomy): domain Eukaryota; kingdom Metazoa; phylum Arthropoda; class Insecta; order Lepidoptera; family Noctuidae; genus Agrochola; species Agrochola macilenta. The sequence continues at coordinate 18,650,670 of OU753562.1, forward strand.
TTGACGTCACTGGCGTGACATTTGTTTTTGATTTGAAATACAAATAGGTAAATCATGAATGTTCATTACGAATGTTGCTTAGGCTTTTTAAGTTGGTCACTCACCGGGTATTCGCGTGTAATAAACTTTGCATGATTTGATTTTGAGCATTGCGTTACAATACTGCGACAGCTCGACGCACTAAATAAGGAGCATTCGCTTTTGTAACTGGGTAAAATTAAATGACATACACAAAAAAAAAAAAAAAACTTTACTAAGAGCCCACTTACATTTCGGCGCTGCGCTAAAGCATTCTTGCGATACTGAGCGCACATCGCCTGCGCTGTGAAATATATGGTACTTTTATTTTATTCATAAAAAAATAGAAATAGCAATAAAAATAATTGTTTGATAATAAGCAAATGTTGGAGATTATTTTAGTATAAATACTACGTACGAAAATGATGTAGAACTTCGGATATTCAGACTTGTTTCCAAACCTTTTTAGTAGAAAATTGAATTAGGTCAAGTCATTTTTTCTTTAAATAAAAGTCATATAACAAAAATGTATTCTATTATTATAAAAGTATCGGATATGTTTAATATGAGAAAAATTGTTTTGATGAATTATATTCAACAGAATCCGCAAATTAGAGCTCTCAAATGAGCTCTACATGAGTTTTTGCCATTCATGCATCAGGAGAACGATTATTGCTAGATAAATAAATTAATAATGAAAAAATCGCTTTATTATTATTGTAGAAGAGAAAACGAACTATTTTTACCAAGTAATTTTTATTTATACTAACCAACGAATAGTATTCAATTTCAACGAGGAAATCATGCATCTACGCGCATTTTTGTAATAGACCCCTTATGGCGAAATGGTATCGTGGCAGCGTTCCGGGAGCGGCGATATGACTCGGGCCGCGCGCAATTCTATTGCACTATGTTTACAAATATTAAATAAAAAATTTGACTTGTGTTGATTTAGAAAAATAAGTCTATAATTCCTTAAAGTATTTAATTGTGAACACGTAGACAACATTTTAATACAATTGCTTTGATAACAATCGAATGGAATAGGTTTTTCTCTTAGAGGTTGTAACAACAAAAACAGATTTTAAGGTAACTTTGCCGTTTTTTTCTATCGAGGAAAGTTTTGTCAATCGTGTTTCGGGCCTCATACTTCACTAAGGACACTCTTCAATTTTCGTAATCATAAAAAAAAATATGCAAATTCGTTGGTTTTTTAAGAGAAACATTGATTTTGCGTGAAGTCGAAACATCTACTTTGGAACCCATTTCACACACACCCAATCCGCGGTCTGCCATTTGGTGAATATTGGAATGGAGTTTAGAGTTATGAGGAACAGGGTGTGAATTCACTTATTCTTTTTAGAAAAGGGAGGATCGTCCGCCTAGACGAGTGTACTGTCTGGCGGGCAACTGCCCAACGATTGATGTCGGGGAAGTTATATATATGCTGTTTGCGTGGTAAACTCTAATTGTGCTATGCAATATTTGTGTGACGTCAGGATTTTGATGCGTAGTTCGCATGTGGCGATGTAGTTGCCGCCACAAGACCATTTACTACTTAGCTTGTAGCCGCAACAAGGGAGAAAAATATAGAGAATAATATAAAGTCCATCTTATAGCTTATCGACCATACTACTAACTAGTATTGCGTATTTGTGTATTAAAAAGTTGGTTCTGACATTAAAATTCTCATTTTCCAGAGTTCGTGACAATATTGACTTCGAAAAACTAGTATGCAGACCACCGGCCGAAGAGAGAACCTCCCGGAAGCCAGTGCCCATACTCGTACCTTCAACGGTACGGGGGGAAAGAAACTCTAATCTAGACCTAAAGCATAGACGTATTGCTAAAGTGGATCATTTTATAGAACGCGCTTGGTGGCAGTGTATACGTACCCTTATGTCAGTTTCCACGCACATTTTTAAACAAGTGCGATTATTATGTGGCATTTGCGGATATTCTGTCGCATTTGCGATTTAAAAGTCGTATTTGCGGATATTCTGTCACATTTGCGATTTAAAAGTCGCAGGTAACAACAGTTGCGACATTTTAAAGTGTAGTCTGTACTGATTCATACATTCGTTGTGTGATAGTTGTTTTGTTTTTTATATGGCTTCAAATGTACTATAAGGCCTTAAAATTACATGTCATGTTGTACTATAAAAATTAAACGAGTGTTGTAAGCCGCTTTTAAGTTTATTATAAATGTTTTAAGGGCTATTTGATTCTGAAGACAAGTTAAAACAATAAATATCATTGAATTTAAAATGATAGAGAATTTTGGTACCAACAGAAGTCAGATCGGCAACCTGACTTGACAGAGTACAATAACATTCGTGGTTGGGAATTACCTCAATCTGCCTAGCATTTTCCCCACAATGTTGGGGTCAGCTTCCAGTCTAACCGAATGCAGCTGAATACTATTATTTTACATGGAGCGACTGCCTATCTGACCTCCACAACCCATTAACTGGGTAATACGATACCCCTTGGTAAAACTGGTTATCAGACTTTCGGGCTACTGACGTCACGTGACGATTGTCATAGATCCACGAATGACAGCCAGGACCAACGGTGCTTTCCGAGGCACGGAGGAGTTTCGGTATGTAAAGGACCATCTTTATGATAGCTGGAGCCAAAAGCTTAACGAGCTTAACGTGCTTTCCGAGGCACGGAGGGGTAAGGCGTAATGGATGGTCACCTATCCACAAACCAACCCCGGCAAGCGTAGCTTAACCTGATGGATTGATACGTGCAGCTGTTATTACTTAGCCACGAGCTCCTCTGTGGTTGGTAATTACCTACCTAATAAAACTGATTACCTAACAGTCCAGCAAAATGTTTTGGCAGTAAAAGTGTAGCTTTGATCTACATCTCGAAGACATATAATAGCCCTTGGGTAATACGGGCTGGGCTCCGCAAATCCACGTCAATGCGCGTATTTTGCATACGAGTGAGAAAATCGATTATGCAATCCACCCCAGCTCAAAGAAAACCAGCACCGCCTTGGTGTTGTTAATGAAAATCTCCCGAACGTCACCTGGATACTTTGATATCCCTATAACATAAGATTCTTTGAGCGCTTTTCGACAAAAACATTTTAGAGTGGTAGGTACCTATGGTGGTGACGATGGTGTGGTAGTTTTGGTGTGGTGGTTTGGGCCAGATAATTACGTCGCCCTAGAAAGAGGGGTTTCCCTTTAACCGGTTAAATGCTGTATTACAGAAACAATTAAAAAGCCATTGTGTCTCGCGGGGAGTCACTTTCCCGTACCCCTTTCCGTACCGCTTTCCCTTACGAAGGGTTAAAGGCTGACCACAACATACTTGAGAGTAGTGAAACATTGCATTTTTTTGCGAGCAGGTATCTCCTCTCTAATAAGCACATTAAGCACCCCGGAACATTAGGAAATGATTTCTGTCGTAAAAGAAAGCATTTTTAGTTTGTCACAATGACATTAAGGGGCGCCACTTCGTCATTTCCAGTCGTATTATAAGCTCTAAGAATCAATTTCAGTGTCGAATAAAGACTTCGCGATTTCCGTTCAAACATGTTAACTAATGTGTAAGTAATATTTTACTTACTGGCGAAAATAAAATAATAGTAAATAATAATAATAATTATGCTTAATAAAACTGCGTCGATGTGCATTAACATTTTTACAACAGGTTTCTTTCATTGACAAAAAATAATATAATTTTTGTGACGTACGGAAAGCAGGGTTCACTGCAATTAATTTTTCTCAAATTTAATTTCTATTTTGCAAATTATAAATTGCTTTTAATAATGCTAAAATATATACATAAACTTATTGTTACAATAGAATTAAATTAAATTTTAAGGATTCATTACACGTTGAATAAATATTATACGTCGTGTCAGTGTTATGCTTTTGTGATTAAAGATAGTGTAATGAGTCTTTAAATGTGTTTATAACCCATAAACTAACATTTTAGAAGCAAATAGATGAAATAGATTGACTAAGTACCTACATATACAGTAAAGAAAAATAATAGATATAAACAAAATGTTCGGTTGTGTCAATACTTTTTGTAAAAACAGTTAAAAATAATCGAAATTTCTAGTGTCGTACGTATACACGTTGTATGAATTTGTGTATGTAGATTTAGAAAAAAAAATGTATGTGAAATGTCTAATGAAAGATTTCCGTTAGTCTTCCAAAACGTGGAGGTTGACTGAACAAAAAATGATGAGCCAAATGTTAACAGAGTTCATTAATGTTACGAGGAATCGAAAAAAAATATTTATAGTACTAGCGAAGTAATGCTAAGGTGATTTTATTTAACGTAAATTTAATAAAAAATAAAATAATGGAGGAATTTTACCAAAATCAAGCGAAAAGGGTACTTATATAATAACGAAATAGTAAAAATTTCTACATTTTGCTAAGCTCTTAAAGACTATAATAAAATTTTAATGGAAAACGTTTAGGAGTTTAAGATCATCGTACCACCCAATGTTTTATTTAGTCGAGAAAAGCGAAAGATTTAAATGTTAGCTTTTAATCTGATTCTTGTTAAATGTTATATTTTTCGTGATAATAAGTATAAAATTATTTAGCTTAATTTGTGTAACAGATACTTACCATAAACTTACAAAAATATTTTTTGACTAAAAATATATTTTATGGTTTATAATAACATAACATAAAATCACGCTTTGTTTCCCCGAAAGGGTTTTACCAGTTTATAATGATTTATTAAAACTAGCTTTGATTGAAAACACTCCTGTTCGATTATATAATTGATCGTAGTATACAATTATAGAAATAATGCAGATTTCTGATCGAATTGTTGCAGTTTTTCTTTATTTTTACTTTTAACAGTTAATACCTTGGAAATTATTTAAAGTATTTATTTGATCTGAAAACCATTTTATGACAATAAAAATACTTAATTTAAAAAATAGGTCAATTTTAACTTATTGAGAAATAATATTTTAAAACCAAAGTATATTTAAAAGAGGAAAAGAAAATTTTATTTATTACATATTTTAAAATTGTAATAATAGTACAAAATTATTTAACAATTATATTATACAACAATTATTGAATTAAATTCAACAAAGTTTTATCTCAAAAGATAATTATTTACTTAATATTTTATGTCATGTTATAAGAGATCTATCACAAAAAATAAATAATAATGCCATATTGTATCTTAAGAAATGGGTAGATTTGATATCGCATTTTTTGTTTATTAATCATGATAAATATTGTAAGCCAGCGTAGAAATCAATAGTATAAATAAAATAATATTAGAATGTTCCAAAAATCATATAAATTAATTAAATAAAACAAAACTAATTGGGCTGAATATATAAATAGATGTTAATTATACATAGTAAAGGATATTATTTTAACTCGTATTTCATTTTCATTATTACTTATACGATCACTTATTATAAGGTTAAAAATTATAAACAAATGCTTAAAAATAACATGCTAGAAATGTACAGAATAAATCCATTTTATTAATATTTTATTTTAAATGGTATGAATCACCCTGTTTTATAATTATTGCTTTTAAAGTGTATATAAAACATGATTGTTATACATACCTACTTATTAAACTTAAGGGGGATGCGCTAAGGTAGCCCGCGAAATTCAAATTTTCTTACTTTTTTTGCAATTTGCAGGTCAGTGTCAGATTGTATCTTGATTTAAATATGATTCGCGACCCTAACAAATATAGCTTTACAGAATTATAATCATTCGAATCAACAATACAACTCCATAATTATGTTAGAATAATCCTAAAATGTCATGATTTGATGAAATTGTCATTCAATAGGATTATATGAACTTAGAGAGTTGTATTGATGATTATAATTCTATAAATAAATATTTGATACGGCCGCCAATCATATTTAGATCAACATACAACAAACTGACCTGCAAATTGCAAAAAATGTGACTAAAGATCTTCGCGGACCACCCTGATGCTTTCGCCTTAATGACTTTTAAAATGATTTCTCCATTTCAGTTACTTTTTATTGTGTTTAGAGCCTAATATTAAATACAATTTATCACAATAGAGACATTGATTCATACAACTGGGTCAAAAACCAGTTCAATAAAAGAATATAATTATGTAAAAATCATTATTGAATGTATAAAAGTTATGTATATGCAAGTTAGATATTTGATGTAATTAGATCAATATACAAGCTTCGTATGAAACAAGAAGGATTTTAATAAAATTGATATGTGAAATAATTCTTTTATTTTACCTCTATTTTGAAAAAAACCGTTGTTTAGAGAGCGCGTCACGTAAAAAGAACGCTGCCGCGCTGGACAATTACTGCACAAGTTTACGTGACCGCTCTTTATCAGCAGTGCTATTCTGTAAACATCTCACCGTGAAAACCTAGGTGAAGTGAGCTTGATGTGAGCTGTCATTACACCTAATGCTAGGGATTGACACTATTGACAGCTCACTTCACCTCACTCTTCACGTTGAGAATTTTACAGAATGGATCGACAGGTGTATTACGTAATAATCTCACCGTGAAAACATAGGTGAAGTGAACTGTCATTCCACTTGATGCTAGGAACTGATACTATTGACAGCTCACGTCAAGCTCACTTCACCAAGTTTTCACTGTAAGATTTTTACAGAATAGACCGGATGATGCGAACTTTACCTATGTTGATACAGTGAAATATTATGTTTAATTCGTGTGAGCGTTTTTTTCAACAATGCATCGTCAGATGAATACAAATTGCTTTACCTAAACAAGAAGATGTATGAAATACGCTGTGTTTTTAGGGGGTTTACCCAAAGGGTGCCAACGGGACCCTAATACTAAAATACTAAGGCTCCACTGTCCGTCCGTCCGTCTGTCACAGGACTGTATCTTTTGAACCGTAATAGGTTAGACACTTGAAATTTTCACAGAGTGTGTACCACTATGTGAAAAGTTCTAAACTTAGTAGTTAGTAAGAACTACTAAGGCCGCTATAAAAAAAAACGTTAAAAATTAATGTAATTAATGTAGTGTTACATTTTGTAAGGTGGTACGGAACCCTTCGTGTGTGACTGCGACAAGCACTTAGCCGTTTTTTTTGTATTTCAACCTGGGCCCAATAATGGTTCACATTTATTAATAACTTATGTACGTTAAGAGCAACGTCGCGAATAGCTGTCAAATACTGTATGGAAATAAGAAATATGGATAACTAGTGAACTAAAGTATTGATTATGAAATGCAATAATTAATTAAATTGTAACACCGAATATTTAGTTTACGATGGAAAAGCATTTGGAAACTTTCCAAATGCCTTTTTTACACCTAAAACGGTTACAACATCAAATTCCGTGTTCTGCTGCAATTCATTATTAATATTCTAGTTCGCTAGTTAGCCACATTTCATATTTCCATACAGTAATATTGCCAAATTAATCAAAACAGGTAAATATTTGACAGCTAATTGCGACGTTGCCTACTTTTTGGATGAACGCTCATAATCATGAATAAAAAAATGGCAACTACAGGACCCACTCTGGAGTAGCTTGCAATCTTTCAGGGCTGAGAGGTTACCCCCTGAAAGGTTACCAATGGAAAAGGCAAGTTCTGTCACAAACGCGCTGTCGTAGCTAAATTTCAAAACAAGCTAATATTACAAGGCGGTGGTTTTATTTTATTTTTGCGAAAATTACTCGTTGGTGTGTTCCTATATACTCCGAAATTGGAGTCCACCATTTCCCGAAACACTAAAATAAGAAGATTTTTTTAAACTTATTCAGAGTCCGTGGTTCTGTTGGAAACAGTTTTTGAAGAAAGTGATTACGAGGAAATAAGTATTATTTCATGTTTTAAACTCTTTCCAAGTCAAATATTGGGTACCCCACCCCACCTATGAAATTGGCGTTTTTTTCTCACAAATAGAGAACCTCGTCACTTCTATGATTTAAAATATTCATCAATTGCTTGGTATTATATCGAATAATGACCATCATAGACAACTACCAATAGTAAAAAAACCTTATTACATAAAGTTTCATAAACATAAAAAATACCTTAAAAATTACTCCTCATTTTGTTAGCAGAAATTACCACTATTTGTTTTAACTTAGCCAAAACTTGTTTTTGTCGCTTAATCTAAGTGGCATATTCGTTAACTTAGTTTTTAAACATTAGTGCATAAAAGTTTTAAAACATTCGTGTTCATGTTTCTATATGAGTATTAAGGAAATGTTAGTATGAAAAAAATAATTTCTTTAAAATTCTCCATACTAAACGCTGATTTCATAGGTGGGGACCTATTTCAAATATTGAAATCACCGTAAATAATGAAATAGTGGAATAAAATAAACTCATGAATGAACACTAAATGGAATGAATGGATGAAATGTCAAAGTTATTGTAGGCCGTAGGGACCGAGCTCCGGCCACGCCATATACAATTAGCTTTGACCGACCTTCCCCAGCCTGTAGACACGGATACATACAATCTTACATGGAAGCTAATCCAGTAAAATTGTACCTATCTATGTATTAATAACAACCTAATCAAGTTTCTTCACTCATAAACAAATTATAATTAGGTTTACATTTATGTAATCAGTTTGACAAACCGATAATGAAAGTAATAAATGTTACAAAAATAATAACTAACCACACCCGACTGTCAAATCAAATCATCATTATCAGCTGCTTAGATAATGCACAGGGCCGAATTAGGGAACTATCTTTTGAACAAACTTTTGCCATCATCGACACAGTTAAACAGAACAACGCAGAAGCTCATGCACATAAATCAAAATCAAGAGCAATCAAAATGAAAAGATATTTATTTAAACTAGGCTGGGAATCAGCGCTTTTCGAACGTCAAAATTCCATAAGACAGTCCCCCAAAATGCCTGTCCTTCACCACTTCATATTGCATATTGCTTTAGCCATTAAGAAGAATTGGCGCAACAAACATTGATAGACTCATCATCACCACGTGAATGTCGAGGCAATCCAGCTACTCGATATCACGGAATTAGTGCGAAGACTGAAACGGCCCCAACCAGTGGAATTAGTGTTGTGTAGTGACGTGACTAGTGAGTGACAAATATAATTAACCCAAAAAAAAAGAGACGAATGCGGCCCTGTTTGCTCACTCACGTGCTGCGCGTACGCCTACGTAGACACACGCGTCACTCGCGTGCGCTCGAGTTTCCCTGAGGTTCTCATAAGAGGAGATGGCTTCTGTAATTTTATAATTATACTTTTTTATACTTTTGTGATTCACACTTGAAGTACCTGCTCTAAAGTTGTTTGAGTGCTGTAACTCGTGGTCTCAAGTAGAAAACGAGAAAGCCAACGTGATAACTATTTTTGTCTTTTGAGTACGTACTCACGTACGAGTAGGTTTTATAATTTAAAAGATTAGAAAATACCTACACTTTCAGTCTGAATGTATGGTTATGTATGATGTTTGCTTTGAGCAAACTGACACAGATTTTTGCTACTTCAAGAAATAGAAAACCTAAATGAAAATAATGTCATGTTCCAGAAATGCTTTTATAAAATGATACAGACAATTTTTTTTTTTTTTTTTTTTTCATTACCGCATGTAGAACCACCGGTTTTTTTAAAACATAAAACGTTCATAATCATGAAATTAAATCTGAATAAAGTATTAAAAACTCTCCATATTTCTTTTCCAGTATCCTAGAGTTGGTTTCCACTAGTTTGATGCCAGGCGGTAATACCAACTTCTTGTTATCATCCTGCATAATCTAGAATTCCAGACAAGAAGATTAAAAAATAAGTGCATCTTATTAACTTACACCTACGATTGAAACCCGACCTTGACTATTTGTACTCGTAGCACAAAAGTGTGTTTATTTCATAATATAATGCTTTAACGAGTGCGATTCATCTGAAACGTCAGTCAAAATAGCAAAGAGCTATGTTCTTACTAGACACCAATTCTAACTAAACACCGTAAAATTATATGGAAAATTTAAATGCTAGTTAATATAACAGTAAATAATAATAAATTGAAACCTACTCCATACTAACCAAACTGTTGAAATCTCCGCAACACGTTTACGCCCCAAAAAGATAATAACTATATGTAGTTTGTTAACTGTCACCGCTCGGTTAAAATAGCAAACACAGATTAAATTAATTAAATAGTTATGATGTAACTTCCGTCTTTTAGAGCAGTAGGAGAAAACGGAGAGCTTCAGAAGTAAGTAGTACCTACGTAGGCTGGATGGAGAAGAATGATCTCAATACTCAATACTATCTCATTGTATAGAGCTGTTTGTGAGAGTCCTGGGAATTACAAGAGCCATAACAACAATGTTAACAGCATTGTTGTGTTTCCGCAGTTAGAGGTAAGATAGCCAGTTCCTCTGTGGTTGAGGATTCCGGGTGAAGCTCGCTTCCATCTTTGGCCTGATCATCAGTTAGGTGAGATACAGGCCAAGAGCTCACCCATTGTGGTAAAAAAAAAAGAACCAACACATTATTTCTGTCGTTGAGCTGTCTTGCAGTGTTCCGTTTGAACAGAATTTGGGTCATCTTCATCATCATCGTTTCAACCGAAAGACGTCCTCTGCTGGACATAGGCCTCCCCCAAGCACCGCCACTTCGACTGGTTCTGCGTTTCCCGCATCCAGCGGATTCCTGCGGCCTTCACAAGGTCACCTTGTGGGAGGCCTTTCAACGCTACGTCTTCCAGTACGTGGTCACCACTCCAGAACCTTTCGGCCCCATGGGCTATCTGTTCTGAGAGCAATGTGCCCTCCCCACTGCCACTTAAGTTTGACACTTTTTCGGGCTATGTCGGTTACCTTAGTTCTCCTACGGATCTCTTCATTTCTCTCATCATTCAATCACGGATATGGGTACTGCGACATAATTGCGTAACACATATAAAATGACAATTGATCACAATGGGTTTTATTTTGAAAGTTCACCCACGTTCATCGTTATTCACGTTGTTGTACAAACGAGTTTTCCAAACGTATGAAGCAATGGATTAGCAATATCCTTCAAAACTGTCGAATTGTGATTGAAAGTGTGTTACGCAGCCAGTAGCACACCTCCGTCGCGAAACCGAAGCAGCGAAACCGTAGCAGCGAAACCGCAGTAGTTCAATTCAACTGGCTCTTGTCATGTGCCGCTCCTCGAATTTCGCGTAGCGGAACATGACGCGAGCCAGTTGAATTGAACTACTGCGGTTTCGCTGCTATGGTTTCGCGGCGGAGTTGTGCTACCGGGGTAAATACTGCTTTGTGTTTGGATGACAACACATCGGTGAGGCCTCTGGTAGAGTGGTCGCAAGATAAGTCTGCGCGCGGCTGAAATTGGAACTAATCGTATGCCGCGTCGTCTTTTCGCTTATGTAAGGTCAAATTAAGTACCTATACATTTATTTTATTTATTTATACTTATCAATCTGCCTAGCCTTTTCCCATCTACGTTGGGGTCGGCTTCCAGTCTAACCGAATGCAGCTGAATACTAGTATTTTCCATGGAGCGACTGCCTATCTGACCTCCACAACCCAGTAACTGGGTAATACGATACCCCTTGGTAAGACTGGTGTCAGACTTTCGGGCTTCTGACGACTCGTAACGACTGTCAAAGATCCACGAATGACAGCCGGGACCAACGGCTTAACGTGCTCTCCGAGGCACGGAGGATTCTCGGCATGTAAAGATGGTGTAAGATGGTCACCCATCCACTGACCAACCCCGGCAAGCGTAGCTTAAACTGATGGATCGACCAGTGCGGCTGTTGTTACTTAGCCACGAGCTCCTTCTCCATTTATTTATACTTATATAATATTAATAATATTATTATTAATATAGATTAATTATTAAATTTTAAGTATTACAGTATAGAATTAAGCACGCCGCCAGACGCGCGCAGACTTATCTTGCGCGTGCTCTAGTGCAAATGTTTAGTCTTCATATAGATACTGGTAACTTCTTACAATCAGGTAGACTGTTTGATTTGGATTGATTGCTAAAACATTAAAAAGTATTACCCTCCTTCAGGGGCAGTCGGGTAAAAAGAATTGGGTCGTGAGGTAGGTTATAGGCCTCTTCTCAATGATAATTGAGAAGGGGCCTATAACCTTCAGTGGTAGTCGTAAAAAGGGCGGCATTACGCCACTGTAGGTACGGCTTTCTTACGCAACCCAATAAAATAACTACTGGATTAACTACATTATATTCTCATTGCAATGATAAATAGATTATTGTGTTATCTATACAACAATAAGTGTTATCTATATGACAGATAACGATTTGAAATCATTATTGTAATGTTTACACAGAAGTTGAACAACGGATGAAGATAAGAATAGTTTTATAATACTCATTAATTATAATTAAATTCTACATGCCAACCAAAGCCAAAGCGATCATCGGGCGGACACGCGACTGTCGCAATGTCGGAAAAATCCGAACTCGTCGTCGCGCCGACAGAGGGCGCATTCCGGGTTTCCAAACAAATGAGTGACATTATGCCAGGAACCTAAATAAAGCTATCGGTCGCGTCTTCGCTTTAGTTAGGGCGCGGCCTATAATATCCGCGTATTTTTTGATCCAATAATATAGCTATTAGAAAACGCTGGACTATTGGACGTGTCGGATTATTGAGCGGCGGATTACCGAGCGCCTACTAAAGTACAAACAAAAAAAAACAGATTTTCCTTTTTGTTATTATTATCTCCCACTGTAGGGCAATGGCCTCCCTTCCTTCCTTCCACTATCCTTATCTACTGCTATTTGTTGCCCATCAAAAAAAAAATACACGAATTTTCACGTTCATTCCACGTTCGTTTCCCACTAAAGGGGAAGGCTGCCTGTATGTTTACCACAGTCACAGTATCATAAAGTAACAGTATCATATCTCGGCAGTGACCTTGAAATGATTACCTACGGCCGCTCGGTAGATAAACCTTCGGTTTCCGTGCGTAACTGCCAGGGACTCGATACTGTTGCGTACTTATATATATATATATATACACTGAGATTTTGAAGCACGTCGTTACGGTCGTTTTCAATGATGATAATTATAATACAGTGCCATAGATAATAAAAACAGACAAACACAATAAAATAATACAATACATTGTCGTCTACGCTAATCATAAACCACAGAAAGGAATCATGTGCATACTGTGCTCATGTAATAACACCTGTATTTACAACTTAATCATTTCCAGTTCATTTTCTCAATAGTTGAAAAGATGCAGTGTAGATAATATACAAATTTTCTTTACAGATTTTTTATAAGGAAAATGTTTATACTGGACCGCCTTGTTGTTTTAGTGGTAATAAGCGCTACTGCTGAGCACGAGGTTCTGGGTTTGATTCCCGGGTCTGGCAAAGTATTTTTTGGGTTTTTCCGTCTGGAATTTGTCACTCGCAGCCCGGAGTCAGAATTTGTGCCCGGTTGATGGCAATAGGCTCGCCCCCTGTTACATGGGAATCAAACATAACTGGCTAAACGTGGTTTTATTATTAGGTACATCTCTGCCTAACCCTGCAGGGAATACAGATGTGATGTTATGTTAGAAGTACTCGTATATTGTTTATTTTAATAATAATAATAGTTCGCCCTGATTTCTTATCAAATAGACGATCTGAAATTAATACTTTGCGGGACACTAAACGGCCCCAGACGTAATAACAATAAAATATTTCTGTTGTGTCTCGTCCAGTGTCTTTCAACCGATTAATACATCATTTTAGAACATCTTATTATCACTTTTTTAGGGTTCTGTACGTCCGAATAAAAAAACGAAACCCTTATAGGATCACTCGTGTGTCTGTCTGTCCGTCTGTCACAGCCACACGTGCGTTTCTGTGACCCAAACACGGGTAACGTAAATAAATAAATTTTGAATCCCCTATATTCACTTTTCGGGGGTAAATAGGAAAATTTTAAAAATAGTCTTACAAACTGTATCGTGTGACATATCCATATCATACATACTCGTAATATGAAAGGCTTGTTGTGAGGATCTCAAATATATTTCTTTAATAATTTTAAAATAAATACTTTTAAAGATATTAAAGAAAATAGATGAAAATCGACCATTCCTCCCTTATTTCCGAAAGTACTAAGCCAATTTGGAAAAAAATACGAATAATAGTTCTATACATATATATTACAGGAAACCTTTAAGAGCCCTCTTACATTTCGGCGCTGCGCTAAAGAATTCTTGCGATACTGAGCGCACATTGCCGGCGCAGTGAAATATATGGTACTTTTATTTTATTCATAAAAAAATAGAAATAGCAATAAAAAAAATAGTTTGTTATTAAGCAAATGTTGGAGATTATTTTAGTATAAATACTACGTACGAAAATGATGTAGAACTTCGGATATTCAGACTTGTTTCCAAACCTTTTTAGTAGAAAATTGAATTTGGTCTAGTAATTTATTCTTTAATTAAATAAAAGACATATAACAAAAATGTATTCTATTATTATTAAATAATAGAATACATTTTTGTTATATGTCTTTTATATTAATGGATATGTTATATATATATGTTATATAATTGGATATGTTTAATATGAGAAAAATTGTTTTGATGAATTATATTCAACAGAATCCGCAAATTAGAGCTCTCAAATGAGCTCTACATGAGTTTTTGCCAAAACATGCATCAGGAGAACGATTATTGCTAGATAAACACACACAGACTCGGACACTCGGACTACTTAAATTTTACTTTTTATTATATTTCACACACCAATTTCTTTATTTTTTATTTAATTTAAATATAATTCTGTATCTATCTTTCCGTGACATCACTGCGGGCCCTATCAGAATACCAGCGCTGCGACATTTATTTTTTAAATGTCGCAGCTTTATGCTGAGATAGGGGCCTTTTGGCCTCGTACAGGACTTAAATTTTTAAGCTTACTTTGTTTTTTTTTGTTTTTTATTTATGTTTAGTGTGTTGTTTAATTTTAAAATTTTAATTTTAAGTTAGTTAGTTTAATTTGTGATTTCTTTTACTTTTTCTTTCTTTCTTTCTTTATAAATAAATAAGTAATGAAAAAATCGCTTTATTATTATTGTAGAAGAGAAAACGAACAATTTTTACCAAGTAATTGTTATTTATACTAACAAACGAATAGTATTCAATTTCAACGAGGAAATCATGTATCTACGCGCATTTTTGTAATAGGCCCCTTAAGAAGTCTATGGTCTTAAAATAACATGGCAAATCTCTTAACATTGTGCGTAAAAACTTATATCTGCAGTTGAATGTATGGGGGGAACATGTTTTTCAACTTCAATGTTAAGTTTGTTCTTGGGATAAATTCATCCCAACTACGGAACCCTTCATTGTACGTGGTTCGACATGCACTTGGCCGGTTTTTTTTCTATAGGACTTAGTATGGAAGCACGCGAATTGGATTGTTCTTATTCAAACATGCTCGATCTGCGCTCAATAGATTTGTACCGCAATATTTGCTCCAATTCGGCAACAAACCTTGAAGTAAGATGGCGGTCAATGCCCTGTCATTTAGGTCAAATGTCAAATCAGTGACAGAAATTTAAACTTGTAAACGAGCCCTTTTTGGTACAAGGTATTCTGATATCACAAGCAAAATGATTTCACATCTTTTCACGTTCGCTAGGTCAAAGTCATGCTTTTTATTAAATGAATAGAGTATATGAAATGTGACAAAGGCCGTTATGATATGTAGTAGTATAATAAAATGAATTTATTTGAGATTCAATGTCAGTCAACTATTCAAGTACCTAGTGCAGACGCTTAGTTATTTGCTCATTCACTATATAAACGATTTGGCTTGTAAAAAAATTTATTTTACGGAGTTTGCTAAGAAACTCAATACTTATTGGCCACACACAAACGTAAAAAAGAAAAAAAACCTGCCAAGTGTGTGTCGGACCACGCACAATGAAGGGTTCCGTAATTGAAAATGAATTTATTTGGTTCCGTAATTGAGTTAAAAAACATGTTCTGTTTTCCAACTGCAAATGTAAGTTGGTTGATTATTACTCTTTAAATTA
This sequence comes from Agrochola macilenta, assembly GCA_916701695.1. Lineage (NCBI taxonomy): Eukaryota > Metazoa > Arthropoda > Insecta > Lepidoptera > Noctuidae > Agrochola > Agrochola macilenta. The sequence goes on from OU753562.1 coordinate 18,666,724, forward strand.
TAGAGCTTACTTAACTGTGATATTTTTCCTTTTAATTTTGTTATATACATAGACTACTGCTGTGAATTTTTCCACATATCCAGAACCAATAATGTTTGCTAACCCCTATCAACTCTATGATATTCAAGCGCCAAATGATCCTTATGGCACTGTAACCTAAGCTACAGCTAAGCCGAATGGTCAGGTGTAGAACAATTGTAAAGTGCCACTGAAATGGAACTCCGTCAAACCACACACCGTAGTAAAAAGCAGGTCCACTAACTAATAAATCTGCCTAGCCTTTTCATAAATATGTTAGGGTCGCCTTTCAGTCTTCCAACTAAATACCAGTATTTATATGGAGCGACTGCCTATCTGAGCTCCACAACCCAGTCACTGGGTAACACCATATCCCTTGGTAATACTGGTTGTTAGACTTTCGGGCTTCTAGCGTCCAGTAACGACTGTCAGAGATCTACGAAGGACAGCTTTGACCCACGGCTTATCGTGCTTTCCGAGGCATGGGAGGGTCTCGATATGTAATAGATGGTCACCCATCCACTAACCGACCGCGGCAAGTGTAGCTAAACTAGCGATCAACCCGAGCGTATGTTATCATTTTAGCCACGAGATCCACTAACCACCACAAGGTAATGATTAGGAGTCGCAAATACGATCCTCAACATTGAGATACCGATTCAGAACTAGGAAGAAAAGACACTCATATTGACGTATCACAATTTTTTTTACCAGTGATGTTTTCTTTGATCTCCTTAATATTGAAAATGCAGAGCAGAGAGCCTAATTTTAAGACAGTAGGATATTATAACGATTAAATGAAGTAACTAACTACCTCATTAGGCATTATAGTAGAGTCCAACCGCATTTTTTTTTGGTTTTCGGCAGTTTCTGGCGAAAGGTATCCGTTTCGGTAATTTTCGTTTTTGGTAACAAAAATAGTTATAATTTTGCGTAGTGGCCGAAAATAATTGGGTTCCTTCCTCAATCAATACTAACAATAATTTCAGAGAATTTAGAACACAATAACTGACGCAACAACAGATAAGTACTAGAACCAAAAATTCGAAGACATGTGACATTTACCAACACGCACTGGGCCCGCGTGGTGGATTATGGCCCACTTCGTCCACAAATTGAAGAACTGTTCCCAGAAGTGGGAACATTATACTGTGATGCTTATCTGAGGAAATGCAGAAAAAATGCTTTTCTGGGTAATACAGGGTAGCATCCATCGACGCGAAAACGGTTACCATGGATTCTGTACGTGATTCTGAACCCACTTTTTTTTCTTTTTTTTTTTTGTATGTTGGGAAATTATCCAATAACCCTTCCCTTCTCCCGCTCTGGGCGGAGCTCCGAGGGCGTGTCAGACTTTTACTGACTAAAACCCACCCGTGTTCCTTCCGTTGCCTGTGTGCCGGGGCCACGATATCCCCCCTTTTTTTTAAATAACCGACGAAATACTTCAACGCAGGGGGTTTCAGATTCATGTACTGAATCCATGGTAAAAGTTTTCGCGTCGATGGCCCTGCCACCCGGTATATTATCGGATCGTTTATAAATTTATTATAATTATTTTATAATAATTATGCCTTAGAGAAAATTATATATCTAATTTCCTAGTGATTCCTAGTGAGTTAAGTTTAAGCGGTTAACTTCAATGATTAATAGATTGAGAAAAAAAAGGAAAAGAAATTAAGAAATCAAAGGTGACTGACCTACCTACGTTTTGCGCCCGATTACAATACGTCTTATTTGCGGTCCTTGCACATTGCGTAGGCGCCATTCAACTCTAAAGAGGATACGGGTATTAACTGTAATAGCTGCTCATATTGTATTGCATTTAAGTATTGAATGGGTACCTGACCCTTTAGACTGTGACCCCAACAATGGATACATTTACCTTGTTTACTTACCACCGTGAGATGATTTCAAACAACCATTCAACTCAGCCTATCGCAGTCCACTACTTGACATAGGTCTTTCCAGGGTGAGCCACAACACCCTGTGTCCTCCACCTTCCACATCCAGTCTGTCCCAGCACCTTTTTAAGGTCGTTGGTCTATCTATGTAAATGGGGGGCGTCCCACACTACACTTGCCGATACGCGGTCTCCACTCCAGGACTCGTCTGTTCCACAACGGAAGGGGTCTGCTAGGACCGATGTCTGTCGGAATCGCGGGAAGGTCCGAAAGGGATACCGTGGCCCCTGGCAACGTACAGGCAACTGAAGGAACACGGGTGGGTTTTAGTCAGTAAGAGTCTGACACGCCCTAAAAAATTATCAAATAACTTACCAAATATCAATAAGTTATTTGATAATTTCCCGCCATTAAAGAAAAAAAAGGACTCGTCTGATCACCAGCCTAATAATAATAGCAGTGATAGCCTAGTGGTGTGACCGTCGGACTGCCAAGTCATAGGTCTCGAGTTCGAACCCAAGACACACACCTCTGACTTTTCGGATTTATGTGCGTATTGTATAATTATCACTTGCTTCAAAAACGGTAAAGGAAAACATCGTGAGGAAACCGGCATGCCTGAGAGATACTTCTTGACGGCATGTGAAGCCAAGTCAGAGGCCCATGGGTGGGTTTAAAACTCTGACACCAGGTTAGTTACTAACCACACGAAAAGAAGAAGAGAAGAAGAGAGACCAGCCTAATTCCTGTTCCTTGGAGATAATTTGATTGGAGGAAATAGTGGCCTAAAGGCTAAATAATATAACAATTTAGCGAATGCAGAGGTACGTAATCAACGTATATAAGGGTAATTAAAATAAGTTTCTGCCTACTCATAATTATGAAAAACTTTTAATAGGGGCCCAACCCTGAAATAGCAAAAAAGAAACAGCTGTGACCTACATTTTGTCAAGTTATGCGAACAAATGTATGGAATAACAGATTGTTTAGTGATTTCTGGGTGTTCATGATGAAGGGTAAGTAATATGATCTCCTCTTAGGAGATTTTCAGTTGTCTCAGGGCAAGAAGGAGGCCTAATCCACAATGAGTGCCCCTTGTGCTAATCACCCAATATCTCTTCAAAGTTGGGTTTCCAGGTGAGAAATCCGTTGTTGAAACGTACGGCCATGTGATTCGATGTTAGCTGAATAATATAGATTGATCGATTGGCGATAAATTTCCGCACAGTTTCCTTGATCAATGATGGATCGAAGACCATTCTTGAGACACCGAAACCTTTTCGTGAGAACACGGTAAACGGTTACGTCCGGGTGTTCCAAGTCTTACGTATCGGAGTTTCTGCTGTTCTAAGGCTTTTCCTCAGTCTTCTTGCGGAATTTATTTATTGTTTACTTAATAAGAATGTCCCTTCTATACAAAACTGTCTGTTTCCCAATTTTATTCTTCCGATGGCAATCTCAATAGGGAAAAAAACTATTTAGTCCGTCAGTCAGATAATAAAAATAAAATTAGACACGTATTTGTTGCTTTATCATAAAATGGAACAAAAAATGGTTTCGACAGAACGTATTAAAGTTGGGGAGTGGGGGCTCACTACGACATAAGTCAGTAACGTAAAAAAAAGAAAAAAAAATACGCGTCCAATATTTTTTACAATCTATATTTTTTTTTTTTGTTTTTTTTTTTTTTTTACCTTTCCCCACACTAAGAATTTCTTCCTGTATCGTGGGTGCGTTTATAAACATAGAAACTCACATACACTAACACCCAGACCCGGAACAACTACTTGCAGATCATACAAATATTTGTTCCGTGCGGGGATCGAACCCGCGACACGTTGCGCAGCAGTCGATCACTCAGCCACTGCGCCAACCGTGTCGTCATACCGTAACTGACGGACCATTCTTTTTTTTTTGTCAAAAAAAAAAAAAAAAAAAAAAAAAACATCTATTGAGGCGGCCTAGAATTTTATTGTTTTCTTCTAGGACCAGTCCATCCCGATCTATGGTCACGTAAAGTTGGCATGGCCTAGTAAACTCGTATAAAACGCAAAATCTCTTTATCGTGGAAAGTAAATACTGTAAATTAAACTACTTGGTAAAGAATTAAGATTCTTGAGTTTTAAGCTATACAAATAATAAGCCAATAAACAGGGTTACTGGGTAAGTCGTACTGAATATTAAAGGATGTTATTATTCAGGTCATTTCTGATGAATTTGATTCTGAAATAAAATGTCCGAAACTTAACCGTTATGGAGATATTACATTTTAAAGATTATTTTTAAAAATCCTTTATTTTTTGGCTTTTATTCGTTTTTATTAATGGACATGTCTTCTAACTAGATACATAAAAAAAACGACTAGGAGCTCTAATCCCAAAGAAAACGACTAAAAGCCAAAAAGTAAAGGATTTTTAAAAATAATCTTTACTATTTAATAACACCTTATCGGTTAAGTTTCGGACATTTAATTTCAGAATCAAATTCATCAGAAATGACCTGAATAATAACATCCTTTAATATTCAGTACGACTTACCCTGTAACCCTGTATAAATAATATTTTAACTTGTGATTAGGTATGCTAAGTCATAAGTATCCTAAAAACAACACAGCAACTACATATATACAACCTTAGTTTTTGTTTACACTAAACCTCTTATGGGGTCATTGTACTCATCATTATTAAACATTTCGATGAGATATGCGAACAGCTGATTTTTTATGTAGGGAACAGCTGATTTTTTTTTCGCGATTTCAGTGTTGGTCCCATAGTGAAAGTTGTTCATAATGATGAGTACAATGACCCCTTAAGAGGTTTAGTGTAAACAAAAACTAAGGTTGTATACAATTATACCTACATAAAAAAAACTCACGTTTTCTGTTCGCCATGAAAACGGTGGTAGAAAGAATCTACAGAACACCATCTACGATCCTTGCATACTCCTTCAGCTTCGTTTACGTTCATACACGGTTAGTAATTAAGAAAACAACCAGCCAAGTGCGTATCGGACGACGCACAATGAAGGGTTCCGTAGTTCGGATGAATTGATCTCCAAAACAAACTTAACATTGTTGTCGAAAAACATCAATCAATCTGCCTAGCCTTTTCCCAACTATATTGGGGTCGACTTCCAGTCTAACCGGATGCAGCTGAATACCTGTATTTTACATGGAGCGACTGCCTATCTGACCTCCACAACCCAGTAACTGAGTAATACGATACCCTTTGGTAAGACTGGTTGTCAGACTTTCGGGCTTCTGACGACCCGTAACGACTGTCAAAGACCCACGAATGATAGCCGGAACCAAAGGCTTAACGTGCTTTCCGAGGCACGGAGGAGTCTTGGTATGTAAAGATGGTCATCCATCCACAGACCAACCCCGGCAAGCATAGCTTAACCTGATGGATTGACCTGTACGGCAGTCATTACTTAGCCACGAGCTCGAAAAACATGTTCTCCCTTATATCGATATACGCCACGGTCAATTCTCCAATTGCAAATGTATATACATAAGGTTGTAACGATAAAAAAAAAATTGTGTACTCGTAACTACAAATGAATGATTTTCGTACTTTTTCCTTTACTTGTGCTGTGAGACCTTGCTTCTTGTCAAATTTCATGAGTCTACATCAACGGGAAGTACCTTATAAGTTTTGATTTATTTGCGAGTATTAAAATATGTCGCATAATACAGATAGTGCAATTCACGAAGACGCGCCCCACTCCGCGATAACTGTACTGTAAGCTGTACTTTAGTACGGAGCGGAGCGGAGTGGGGCGCGTCTTCGTGGATTGCACTATCTGTTTCCATATCTTTTTATTGCGTGGACTTGGAAGCTTAATTTTTTTAGAGCTCCAAGGGACTGTAGACCTTCGTATTTGATATAAATTGCAACTTAATACCTCCACGCGTTCCATGCGTAAAAAGGGTCTTGACTGACAGACGGACGGACAACGAAGTGATCATATAAGGGTCTCGTTTTTTAATTTTCTGGTACGGAATCCTAAAATTGTTCGTAAGTAGGTATATTGTTTCTACATTACCTATCGTCTTGAGATAAACAAATTGGTCTTTAACTGAAAGGCTTACCTTTCAGTTAAATACCAATTTGTTTATCTACTTTAACAGTAATTAAAATCACTCATAAGTAGTAGTATGTTTGTATCCAAATGTCACTTACAACAGATATTATCAAAAGTATTATTAATATACTAAAACAGGAACTAAATCTAAGGCCAATACCACTAAAGAACAACCAGGAACAATATTACGCTAAGACAAAAATAAATGATTATGAAGACCACAACCAGCAGAAAACACATTGGCTCTATCAAAGAGATAAACTGAAAAAATACGCGCGATAAGAAATACGTCAGAATTGCTACACAGCAACAAAGTGAGACCCACGAAATTCTAGCGTGGTGCCGTTATACGGGATGTTTCATAGTACACACAAAAATATCGACAGCATTGAGGAAATTAACTGTGCGTGTTGAAATCATGCGCTTGGCTTCAGAAAAAAGTGTAAATCAATCAAATCGTAGAATCAGTACGCATACTACGACATCACTGATGACAATGATGGAGATAAAAATTAACATAACGTTGTAGTTCCCTCAAACGGCAGTTTGCGGTAGTCAAAGATGACGATGGGCAAGTGGAAGCAATTAAGTTAACAGTTTATTAGCCTTAAGACCGGTGAAACACTCTATTAACTTTATCATACAAAAACATAAAATAGCAAAATATAATTGAATGCGTAGGACCCGAATTCAACACTATAGTTAAATTAATCCATAAGTAGAAGATGAATACTATATTTTACAACTCTGAGCTACAGTTACAGTTGTATCTAAAAATCTGATCATGGCCAATAAGGCCGATATTACTATCAAACTAACAAACATAACAGACTGTATGTAGTACCAATTAACTATAAAGTGTCTCGGGACAGATTACCGTGACAGTCGCGTGCGAACTGTCCCGGGTCCCGACCACGCTTGGCCACATCATGTTGCCTACTGTACTCGCGGTCTTCCTCGTTGGTGTTGACTGTTTACGTAAGTTTTATTGTTTATTTTTTTACCTTAAGTATCTTGGAAAGCACGTTATGTACTATGTACTGTCTTGGGGTACGGCCCGCGATCGCTTCGAGGACAGTCGTTACGAGTAGGAAAGCCCCATCTATAAAACACAAACGTGTTTATAGATTTCGTTTAAGAGTAGCAGTATTCTTCCGAGGATATAATGGTACTCCCCTCTGAGAAATCTCTAAATTCACCGTTAAACTTGCTTTTACAAAAATGATCTTCGAAGACAAACAAAAATTTCGTGAATCATTTATTAATATGTACTTTAATCGAAACATGGTCAACATTTCCAGTATTTTCATTCAACGCATAGCTATTTATGTATGTTATGTCCTATTTTTTTTTATCATAGCCCTACTCAACTCAAAAATTAAGCCAATTAATTACCATTTCAGCTGTAAACATGTATAACAAAACCACGCAACAGATTTTGATGAGGTTTTTACCATCGTTTAAAGAATTTATTCTGGAAGGTTTATGGGTATAATACTTTAATATTAAAGTAACGTTTACTTAAGAAATCTCGATGTTTTGTCAAGTCGGAAAAACCGTGCGAAGCTGGAACGGTTCGCTAGTAAATAATACTAGTCAGTCAGCACTGCAGTAGTAGCATCTCGCAGGACCCGGGCTATCCTGTGGATGCCTTAATAAATTAAGAACTCCAGCCAGGGCATAAAACTTATAAACTAAGCGACTACACGCTAAGGGCACGTCCTGTTGGGTACGGACCTCGGCTTAGGGCGTCACTGGAGGAGGGCAGTAAGGGACTGGCTGGATCGGAACAAAGCAGGACTGTCTGCCCACGATCCTACACGTAAACAACTAAGTACGGTATCACCGGTCAGATAGGTTATTTTAATGGAACAGATACTAAAGGTGGCCACTCAATATTGCTGATCTATGCGTCATGTTCGTGAACGGGCGCCGCCTTGCCGTCAGTAGGGACTGGTAATCTCTTAGCTGCCACGGCTCATTTTAATTTAATTTTTGAATTGCTTTTATTTATCTTTTTATTGCGGACGCTTTTAACGTTCGGCATTGTTCTCACATGTACGTATATAATTTCAACATAAATGATGTAACCAATAATTTGTAAATGTATTTTGATTTAAAAGAGTGTCCGTGGAGTTTCTTGCCCGTTCTTCTATACTATAGGCAAATAGCTACATGTGACCGACCTCTTGACAACTCAAAATTGCCTATCATTGGTTTATCCTAACTTATATTATCCTAACTTTATTAATATTATAAAGGCGAAAGTGAAATTGTTTGTTTGTTTATACCAGTTTCACGCTAAAACTGCAGAACGTATTCGGATGAAATTTGACACATGAGTAGACCATGACCTTGGTTAGGACATATACTCCCCCCTTTTAACCCCCCCCCCGCCCCCACCCCACCTTACCCCTTTTTATCCCGATTTTCCCACGGGATCGAGACTTACCTATGCGGGTGAAACTGAGGGAACAGCTAGTTTGAAATGAATGCTTTGAGTTTGAGTTCAAATATCTAAAATCATCATGAACGAATAATCAGCACTCATTAATATAGTATTATAGGCACACAAAAACCATGCTTTTTCCACCCTCTCAAAATTATCTCCGTATCACTTATTACGTCACAAGGGGGTGTGGCGTCATTTATCCGGAAACCTCACGGGGAAACGTCGTGACTTTTATTATAAACAATAACTTATCGCTTTGATTTTCGGCCGCAAACAAAATTTTATTTATCTATCGGATTAAAGTTCATTCTCAAGGGGATGTTATTATTTGTATGTGTGACGTGACCCGATAAGACCCGGGTAAGGTTATCAGTATCGATTAGATAGATCTATCGCTGAATCGACAGTAATTATATCTGAGTGCCATTCAACTTTCAGCTTTAGTTCGTTGTGATTGAGTCTTCATTTTAATTCGATGATAGCGTCATCCAGTCCAGTCATGATTTTCATGACAGAGACATGACGAATCTGAGTTATTTTTCGTTTTGTATAGATTCGACACGATACTCACGATGACACGATGCGATATATTGCGATATATTGTTTGTCTAGAAGTAACCTAGCAGCCACATGCTTGGTTATTAATTCTTGCATTTGCATGCGCAATGCGTTGCATGATTAATTCTTGCATTTATAAATGTCATTGCTTAATTTTTAATTCTTTTTACATTTAAATTCACGTACTTAATGTCTATTAAAATCTATTAAAGTACTTATCATAATTTTTGCTCAGTCTTCTCCATACTAAACTAACTTTTGAAAGGGACCTAGACTCAATTGTTTAATCTTGTAAATTTTGAAAAAATATATTTTACTTTGGCTTTCACGTGGTCCATCTTCATGGTCTTCTTTTCCCACGTAACCCGATTTTAAGCATCTTAATTTTGCTCCAGCCTAAGCTCATCCGAAGACTAAGATAAACCGCTTGTTAAGTTATGGTTTCCTAAGACTAAGACCGTCTGTAATATACAATCACATGTAAACTGCCACGTATCATCCGCAATTTACCGTCAGATTACGACACTGAAACGTTTCTTAAGAAAGTAAGTGAAGAAAAAAAAAAACCACGAGACGAGACAGCTGTCAAAGGCTAACCGACCAAACGTCACGTCGCCCTTTGTCACTTCAAACGTCATGCTACGTCACACTCGTACTCTTCAATTTAACAACGTTATAAATCGTTGAGGTCTTTTTGGGCTCTTCAAAATATTATAATTATTATTAAAGAAATTGTGCTCAAAATATTATAATTATTATTAAAGAAATTGTGCTCAAAATATTATAATGTCTTCTCGAGGGTCCCGGACCTTTGGAAGGCGTACGAGGGGCCGAAGCCAACTCGCAGAGGCCCCTTAGACATTTTTATGTATGTGTGTGTGTGTTGTGTGAGGCACCAACCGACGGTTATCCCTGTATGCACTACGCAAGTGCACCCAAGGACAACCCCCGGTTGGTGCAGAACTATTGCAGAACATGGAAACAAAATAAATTGGGCTATGGGTTTAGGTGGCTAAAGTTGACTGGTGACCTGGAACTATGGAAGGACTATGGCCCCTGCGTGATCAATGTTTCATATTATTATTATTATAAAAATTGTGCTCAAGCATCTACGAAGAGTAGTTTAAGATTAAATGATAAAGTTTAACATAAATTAATTAATAAATAAAACAAAATTAATTTAATTTGGTTATAACGTATTTTTAAACAAGAAAGTGTCATGTATAAAAAAAATACCTGTTTACTTTTAGTTAATTATCTAAACCAATGGAGTATAATACGGGGTGTCAGGAACATCGACGCGAAGCCGGCTACCATGGATTCAGTACATGAATCCATGGTAGTCGGCTTCGCGTCGATGTCCCTGACACCCTGTATAGAGCGTTTTTACCACCGTAAAGTCAAACTCCGCTGCCATCATTTTCATAACAGCCGTCACTGCGGCCGTTCTGTGGCGGCCTCCGATCTTCTAGGAAACCGTAGCTTATCACTTCATATAAGATGCAAGGTTCTTAGTTGAAACTGATGTAACTTTTAGGTTTCTGACCTTTAGAGGAAAAGCGGAACTTTTTGTAAAATAACTTTTTTGTCCGTCACAGAAGTTTGTGTTAACAGGATCAAATTAAATTAGCTAGCGATACTCCGCAGATGTGATGGGTAACGAAATCTAATACAAAAAAAAGAAAAAAAAAAAAGGAAAGAAATGATTCATTGCTTTTTTTGGTAGGTACCTAACTAAAAAAAAGAAAATAGGAAAAATATTTTATTTGGAACACGCACAGGAAATACAGACGATAATAAAAAAATATAAAAGAGCATTTTAAACCACTACCATTCTATACTACCAATCGTCATTGCCCCAGAAAAAATAACGTCAATAATTTTTTTCTTTGTTTCATAGTGTTTAGATATTGATACCCATGCCATCTGCGGAGTTTTGGAAGCTAATTAAATTTGACCCTGATGTACTATCGCGGACATGCATGTCTGAACACCGTAAGGACTATTCCTGCTTGCAGCACTCGGCTGCTATATAGTAACGCTTACCAACGAAAAAAAAAGGTCGTGTGCACGGGATTTTGTTTTCAAAGTGGTTAGATATGCCTGACCACGATGGTACCTATTACAAGCCGTGAAGGGATTTCCCATCGGCAAAAAATGACGATGTTTCATGCAAACTTTCAAGAATTCTTCCTTACTTGCTCATTTTCGTTATATAAGGAACTCTTGCGCAATATTCCATACTTCTAGATACAGCGTGCAGCAGACTGTGCGTTGTCTTTCAATGAATTGTAATTTATATTATGGTTTTAGAACAATAATTGCCTAGCCTAGCAGATATCCTATTTGCCGGATTGGTGATCAAGGTTTATAGTTACCTATTGGCAAATTAGAGGTCACTGCCGCCAATGCCCTTGATGTAAAATTTGCGTCACCTTTGCGAGTCTCACGGAAAGGGATATCCTAATGCATTGTTACTGTGACGGCCAGAAGATTTGGACTATTCAATCATTTATTTGTAGTTTAACAAAGAAGAGTTACCCACAAATGTGGGTGAAAATGGTCTTGGGCCCTAAACCTGCCACAAAAATGTACAAGTTTACAATTCTGCTAAATTGTAGAAAAAATGCGTATCACAGTAATTACAAATATGTATGAGTTGCAGTTTACAACCTACAAGTCACTGCAATTACATATTTGTTAGGATTTTCCGTTACAATTATGTGGTTCAGAGTTTTGTGGTATAGGGCCCCATTTAAATATCTTATTAAGTAATTTACAAGAGTAGTTACAATTTTATTTTACCTCTTTTTCGGTGTGATTAATATGTATACCCATGCCAAATTACAGCTTTCTAGTACTAACAGTCTCTGAGCTAAGCCGCGGACAGACAGACAGACAGAACATGGCGAAGCTTTAAGGGTTCCTTGTTTCCTACGAAACCCTAAAAAGAAACTCCAAGCAAGAAGTAGTCCTAGTGAGGCCTTGTGTCACCATGTGTCACTTAGGTGACAAAAATCAATAGATGGCAACATGAGTAGGGAAACAATAAAAAAAAATATTAATGTATAATTGGTTTTTGAGCTAAAACTAAGCATACAATTTATTTTCTTTGGCTTTCCTCTTTGCTTTTGGACTCGGGAAAAAACCATAATTATATTTGTATTCTCACATAGCATTGGACTTGATTTGTGTGGCAGTGTGTAGTTGAATCGCCGGCTCTTAAGTGGCATACAATACATGAATGAGTCGAAGGCCAACTTGATATTTTTCTGTTATAAATACGGTCATCAGATTGCAGTACCTTTGTTGAGCCTTTTTTATACATCTATCTATTTAAACTAATATTATAAAGAGAAAAGATTAGATTTTATGTTTTGTCTTTTTTTGTATGTTTGTTTTTGCTTTGCTTTCACGCTAAAACAACTGAACGGATTTGGATGAAATTTGGCACATACGTAAGTAGACTATAACCTGGGTTAAGACATAGGATACTTTTTATCCTGTTATTCTCACGGGATTGAGACTCATGCGGGTGAAACCGTACGGAGCAGCTGGTATTCTCTAAATGTATATAAAAATCAATTGCTGTGCGTTGGTCTCGCAAAATCTTGAAAATGGCTCGACCGATTGTTATGAAACTTTGGTATGTTGTTTTAAGGGCGCCGGAGAAGGTTCCTAATAGTTCAGATGTTGAAATTCATATTGGTGTTGATTTTTGAGTCTGGAGTTGTGGTAGATGGCAATCAGGGACTTAGACATAACTGGCGAAATGTGGGTGTACTTCACACATCTGCCTGACCCTTCGGGAAGAACATACGTGATGTTATGTTGTTGTTTAAACATATTATTGAAATTAACAGTGGTTATTTTTTGTTCAAAACTTTGGCTGATGTCAGATGAGTTTTTGAGTTTACTGCGTATTTTAAAACAGCTTGAACAGCTTCTGTTTAAACCCACTAGTAATACCTATTTGTCGTCACTACACAGTGGGTACATTCAATTACAGTAATTATACATTAAGAGCGTTTATTCTGAAAGTGGACAACGTCGCAAACAGATGTCAAAAATTTCGTTGTTTTGATTAATGTGGCAGTATTACTGTATGGAAATAAGAAATGTGGCTAACTAGCGAACTAGAATATTGATTATGAAATGCAATAATTAATATCGTAACACCGAATATTTAGTTTTAGATGTAAAAAAAGTACTTGAAAACTTTCCAAATGCCTTTTTTACACCTAAAACGGGTACTATATCAAATTCAATGTTATAATTGCAAATCATTAACAATATTCTAATTTCCTAGTTAGCCAAGTTTCTTATTTACATATCGTAATATTGCCAAATTAATCAAAACAGGTAAATTTTTGATAGCTTCTTGCGACGTTGCCAACTTTTAAGATAAACGGTCTTGATCTTATGATTTGAAGTGTCTATATTTGTATTTCTGAACGCCGAGATAAGAATAATTATAATCGTTAGTTATTCGAGTAAAATTCATTTTTGAATGCAGACATTAGTCTAGCCTTCAATCAACACGAAATTATCAAAAATATAGATAACTAAGCTCTAAAGGTTTTGCAACACTACACACATATTCATATCAATAAATTTTTATCAAAATATTTTTATGGCTTAAAATTTGACGCAACATTTATCGGAGTCTTTGAAAACGTTTAGATCTTGCACAATTTTAATAACTTGCTAATCTTCAAAACTAGTTTTAGATAGTAACAAACGAAACGATTAATTATTACTTATACATAAACTCTCGCCTTCTACCAAAGAAGGCAGAAATAACAGAACGCCACCGGCTTCGATTTTTTGTTTATTTATTTATACAGGTTGTTCGGCAGAAGGTTGAACATACGAAAATGGCGGATCCGTGGGGCCGCGGGCCGTCTACTACGTTTTGAGGGCCAATAAAACAACTAGAACAATTCGCCAATTTTAACTGCCTGGGACTTTTGCACCGAAAGAATTGCTAAGGAAATTTACGAAAAGTGAAATTAATTAATATACGAACCAATATTTTTTTTACATATTAGGTTCTACATTATTCTAGAAAAAAAAAAAAAAAAATTGCAGTTTTGTTGTTTTAAATGAAATTATTGACGTTTGAAATTTGAGCAACCACTAATTTCCTTTAAATTTAAAGGAAATTCGTGGTTGCTCAAATTTCAGTTTTTTTCATTAATTCCAGTTGTTTTAAAAGAAATTGTGCATATTGCATACCGTTAGATTGGGCATGAACCAAAGATGTTTTCCTAAAATTAGAACTGCTCAATCACTGTTAGTTTTTTTTTGAACGCATTTCGAAGTCGGGCTTTTGGTATTTATTTTTTATTTGTTTGTAGTATAAGGGCTCGTATTTACTTTTCTAGCAATCATCTGCGTCAAATACAAATTTAATAAGATTCTACAGTTACTTTAGATGAAAATAAAAATAAAATGTTGCCAGTTATGTTGTTTTTAAATGAAATTATTGACGTTTGAAGTTTTGGCAACGACAAATTCCGAATATTTTTTTTTTTTTTTTTTTTTAATCCTTGTGGCCTGGGTCTTGTTTTTGGGCCTAAAAATGTAGTAGACGGCCCCACGGATCCGCCATTTTCGTATGTTCATCCTTCTGCCGAACACACTGTATATACTTTATTGTACACCAGAAAATACATAGTTAATAATAAATTTAACACTACAAAACATACAATGGGCGGCTTATCGCTTTCTGCGATCTCTTCCAGGCAACCTTGACATACTCTTACTCACTCTACACACTCTCAATCTCACTCTGACATACTCTTTTTGCTTCGTTTACGTTCATACATCTGGTCATACACGCACGATTAATGAAATCGTGCAAAATCGTGCGTGGCTGAGGATTATAAAAATCTTGCGTTAAAAAAAACGCTTTTGTTCTCCAATACTTTCTTTAAGGTAGAAATAGGTTTAGGTGCACCTGATGATAAGGGTATCCAGTAGAGTTCTTCCTCATCATCCTCCTACCCTTTTCCCAATTTATCAAATTCAAATTCTTTATTGCGAACTAAGTGTACAGAATTTTTATTTATTTTTTAAGGACCAACAAACAACAACAACCAACAAAGCATACACCAAAAATACATGTTAAAATACCCATAATATTATTTTTACATTTTGTAGTGTAGCCTTAATTAAAGGCTGCCACGGCATGCATTGAACATAGGAGTAGGAAATGCAGTTAAAAAACAGTTACAAAAAAATAAAAAAGTTACAAAACAAAACATATTTTTTTTACTAATTTAGCTAGCTTTAAGTAAATCATAGAAACTACAATATAAATATTTTTTTTTCACTTATGTGTTAGAGCCCTAAGCAATTAAATTTAATTTTGAAGATGTTAACATTAAGTAGGTTCTTAGAACTTAGTTGCCTGTTAAGACATTGTAATTTAAATGGTTATAACTAAAAAAATAAAATATACATATACATACTCAATATTACAGTTATACAGTTTATATTATTTTATATTAGTTATCATTATTCATACATTTTATATTAAATCATACTATTCTTATAATTTATATCATTATAATTAAGTATCAGAATCATTTTAATATTTGATAATTATTTTTCTTCAAGGAATTCTTTTACAGAGTAATACGCCTTTTTAATGAGGAAGTATTTTAGCTTCCTTTTAAAAATACCAATTGGATGGAGGTTGCGGTAACTTATTAAATATTTTTATGGCCATACAAAAAATACTATTGCTATATACCGCAGTGTGGGATGGTCTATTGCGTAATGTATCTAACATATAAACTTTCAAAAATATTTCCTAAGTGCTCACTTTCGTTAAGGTTGTCGCAGCATTTCTCTTCTTCAATATATCTCTCTAATGGCTCCTACACACTATGCCGGTGGCATGGCCGACGGCTTTTACCGCGCGGCACGTACCCCCGGCTTTTGCGCCTTCATTTCCTTTGCGATTCTTTGTGCGGCTTTGAATGGCATGGCCGGGCGCGCCGCGGCTTGCCCGGTGGCAGGCAGGCATGCCGCCGGCATAGTGTGTAGGAGCTATTCCTTTCATCGACTGAACACTTTGCACAAAATATATCATCATCAGTCATCATCAGTCATTATCAGTCATTATCATCATTAGCAACCTGGGATGTCCCACTGCTGGGCAAAGGTTTCCCTACTGTCTTTCCACCTCTCTCTATTTAAAGTTGCTAAAGACCAGCTATCTAATTGCATAACACATTTTCGTAAATGATTACGACTAATCTGTTTCATTTTGACAGTTCAACAACATTCATTGCGTTATTTACGTCGATGAGTAGATTTTTTTTCGAACATATGAGGCAATGGATTAGCAATCTATTTCAAAACGATTCAGATTGTGATTGATCGTATATTATAGAATTAGGGTACAGCAACGCACGATCAATCACAATCTGAATAATTTTGAAGAATGCTAATCCATTGCTGCATATTTTCGAAAAAATTGTCTGCTTAACAACGTAATAACGCAATGAATGTTGTTGAACTGTCAAAATGAAACGGATTGTAACGGATTGTTATGTTACGCAATTAGGCTGTTCTATTGTTAAAGGAATCCAACTCATCCAGCCATCTCCGCCTGAGCCTGCCGCGATGTCGCTTGTCATTAGGAGGGTCGTGAGTTTGGCTTATTGTTCGTCTTTTATGCGGCATATGTGTCCAGCCCAATTCCATTTTACCGTGACTGCTTTCCGAGTGACATCAGCTATCATCATCAGTAATATTTCTTTAACATTGCTCTATTTATTCAATGTCAGTCACACCACAGTCACGAACAATCCTTAAAATGACATATTTTAACACACATTTCATTAAAAAAATATTTGCTCTAACTTTTATCATTTTTGAACAAATATTATTATCTTTACAAATGAATGCAAAAGAACTATTTAATCTTACTTTGCCATTGTCAACATGTTGTTTCATGACAGATAGAGTAAAATGTTTGAATGCAAGATAGTACCTACTTTGTAGTCGTACAGTCGCGGTCTAAAAATGTTTATCAGTTTTCAAATTAGGTTCCTTATCACACTATGAGCAGCAAAGTCTAAAATGCTATATCTAGGTACTCGTTACTTTTTAATAGTTGTGAAGCATCTATTCTAACATAAGTGAGTATTAATGACTTTTTGATGATGAAACAATTTCTTAATTTAAAATTTGATTTATTGACATAAAATTATGTCAATAAATCAAATTTCACAAATTTCACGAATTTCACAAAAAAATACTTGTTTCGTATAAAACTGTTTATTTTTTGCTAATTTGATTACTGATTAAAGTGACGAAATGGAGCAGTTCATTGTGTTACATTACATAACAAAGTTAAAATTTTCATCAATCGATAATATTTTACATAAAATGATATCTTTTTCAAATAATAATGTATATTTCCTATGACATTCGATATAGTTAGGTCAAATAAAAAGTTTGACAAATATGGGAACTCCTATTTCGTCACGAACAAACTTTTTGAAAAATGCCCAATTGCATTTGTACAATGACATGTATCAAAAATATTATGTGTGTTTTTTTATTTTATTTATGCTTGTAATAAAATGGCAAGTCCCTCCATCAAAGGGCTGAAATATTTACGTCTCCATGAAGATGACTTGAATATTAGTGATTTAACGCGAGAATTAAATATAACTCGATTCACCATGATATTTTGGATGCGGCGACATGGCAAATGAGGGTAAATAACTGATCATAGAAGCGGTTCAGGATGACAGCCGATATTATTGTTATTTGCGCGGTGGATCTGCGCAAATAAGTGATATGGTTCGTCATCACGAAGAGCACGGCTACACACCAACTAGATTATGTGCCGTCATATCTGCTGATCTATTATGTGCCGACGATATTAAATCTGCGGCATGGACCGCAGATTTAATAAGATTTAAGAAGCTATACCTACTAAATATTAACCGGTCTTAACAATAAACTGTTGATTTCATTTAAATAATACATTTTCTTATAAAAAATAAAGATGTTTTGAATTTCTATTTGATTATTTCTTCCTATTTTTGAATTTTTTGATAAGGCTCATAAAGACTGGCGCGACTTGTCACGCGTCGTGTCGCGTGGCGTTTCTGCGATATTATCGCCACACGCCTTTCACACTAGCGCAACACCAAAGGAACATTTTATATGGCGTCGCGTCGATATCACCGCGATAACGCGTCGCGCCAGCGCAGCGACGCGACACAAGACAGTATTTTCCGTGTCGCGGCGTGGCTCCTGTGCAGCGTCACGCGCGTTTTCATAGAAATTGTTTTACGAATATAATGTCGCAGAATCGCGTCGCGCGACATGTCACGCACGCCAGTTTGTACGACCCTTATTAGTTCGACCTCGCTTGGTTTATTTTATGTCTATAAATGCCACTTAATATTATTTTTTTTTGCAAATGCCTATGTTTTCTCTTTCCACCTCTCCCTGTCCAGAGCTGCCAAGGACTAATTTTTATTTAAGGAGTCCAGCTCCAGTTAATATTTTATAGTTTTTTTTTTACAAAAAAAGGTTTTCTATATCTATCCTACATATACGACGTGTAAATACAAATAATCTATGCTCTATAACTAATCAAATCCTTTAACATCGACCTTGTGACGTAAAGTGTGCATGTAATTATAAACCTTAAGGCGGTAAGCATTCAGACCGCGACTGTACCTATTTAAATAGCTGTCACACCTTTTTTGTTTAAGGCTTTGCGGGAGTTAGCTTCACAACATAACACGCCTGTATCTCCGAAGGGATGGGCAGGAGTGTATTAAGTACACCCACATTGCGTCAGTTATGTTTAAGACCCATTTTAAAAGGGGGCTAGCCTATTGCCATGAACTGGGCAAGAATTCAGACACGGGGCTGCTAACTAAAAAAACAGTATGCTAGTACCACTAAACCAACGTAAATAACACTCGTCTGACTAAAGCCAGTAGATAAAACTATACAAGTTGCTTATGTCGTCGCCGTCACGCCGACGTCGAGCGGTTGATACTATTCGTCATTCATCAAATTCAAACTCAACGTTACGAAAGGGGGCTAGACGGAAAAAATTAAGACCAAAAGTTGTAACGACACTTTTTGCTATAGTTGTAAGCCGTGCGGCGTGCGCGTGTTTCTCTGTCTCTCTCTCTCTCTCTCTCTCTGAACTTCGTTCCATCCGGGTGTCCCTTGACACCTCTTTTTTTTTTTGGGGGGGTAATCATCAAATGACTCCTCCCGCTCTGGGCGGAGCGAGAGGGAGTGTCAGACTTTTACTGACTAAAACCCACCCGTGTTCCTTCCGTTGCCTGTGTGCTGGGGCCGCGATATCCCTTTCAGACAAACCCGCAACCCCAGCTGGCAGGTCCCTTGACACCTCTCAATTTTTTTTAAAAAATAATAGGCTCTTGTGGTTTTTTTGGTTTAATAGAGAGTCAGCCTCTGACTGTCAGGCAGCTAGAAGAAAAATATGATGTGTTATAATTGTATTCTTATGAACCGATCGTTATTCGAGTAATATCGTCAAACAGTCTTATATTTGATGAAGCGTCCCGGTCCAGTAGACTTTATAGTCTACTGGACCGGGACGCTTGTCTAAAGTGAGAGTGTCTAAAGTATCCACATTTCGTCAGTTACGTTTAAGTCCCATGTAATAAGGAGCAAGAGGAGCTCGTGGCTAAGTAATAACAGCCGCACAATTCAATCCGTCAGGTTAAGCTACGCTTGCCGGGGTTGGTCTGTGGATGGGACCATCTTCACATACCGAGACTCCTCCGTGCTTCGGAAAGCACGTTAAGCCGTTGGTCCCGGCTGTCATTTGTGGATCTTTGACAGTCGTTACGGGTCGTGAGAGTCCCGAAAGTCTGACAACCAGTCTTACCAAGGGGTATCGTATTACCCAGTTACTGGGTTGTGGAGGTCAGATAGGCAGTCGCTCCATGTAAAATACTAGTATCCAGCTGCATCCGGTTAGACTGGAAGCTGACCCCAATATAGTTGGGAAAAGGCTAGGCAGATTGATTGTAATAAGGAGGCAAGCCTGTTGCCAGGGCATGAATCCAGACTCAGGGCTGCTACTGAGAAATCTCTACAGGAAAAACTTAATTTCACTTTACCAGACCTGGCAATTGAATGCCAGGTGCTCATGCTGAGCAATCGCGCTTGAGAACAATGACCAAGTTACGAGGTCATTAAAACTCATAGCATAACGCTCTTCTGAGTAAAACCAGTAGGTAAAATTATACAGGCTGTTGATTTTGTCACCGAAAGTCGTTGAGAGGGTGATTAACGCACCGGGGTCGCGGAAAAGTCCGAAAGGGATACCGTGGCCCCTGGAACTGTAGTAAGATGGGTGGATTTTAGTCAGTAAGACACGCCCTCCAGCGCGTCCAGAGCCGGAGTAGCTATTTGAAAACTTCAAACCCAAAAAAAAGGGTTATTAACGCGTTTACTTTTTTTCAATAGGTTCCTGCTTCGGTTTCGTGGATTCGTATAGAAGATTTTGTAAACATCACAATGTTCATAGTGTTAAAATAACTCTCAACACTTATTTTTCTTAATTTACTTCAAATTATTCAATAAACACATTTGAGCCTTGAAAATGCACACCTTCGATTGTTATTTCCTCATAATACAAAACAAGTGCACCAGTATATACGTATGTACCTAAGTAATAAACTAATTATCTTATTTTGCATTATAAAGGATAACATGAATGTAAGCGAAAAACCTTTAAAAAAACTCCAACTTTAAGAGGCTTCCGGCCTCTGAGAGGACAGAGGCGAGAATATATTTGTTTGAAAGTATCCTTTCATTGTTTAAGATAACACTTCAAGATGTTATTTTTTTTGGTTTCCTAATGAAAAAGGTTACGTCACCCAACTGTGAAGAATGTGGAGTAGTCGAAGATGTGCAACATTTTTTGATGGAGTGTGTGCGGAATGAAGCTTTGCGATTTAATTTACTTGGTCCAACAAACAAGTACGACACTGGGGACTGTAATGCTATCCTGGCTTTTCCTTTATCGGAACAAGCTAGGATAATGTACAAATTGGCATTTTTTGTTTTAAAGTGAATTTGAAGTAGTACCTACTAGTATATGTAATTTTAGAATTAAAAAGTTTAGTTATTGTTTTATTTTTAGGTTTAGTTATTGTGATGATGTTACAGGGTGACGTTATCGCTCAGCGATAAAGCCCTTAAAAAAAAGAAAAAGAAAAAAAAAAAAAAAAATATGGTCATTTTCATGACAAAGGACCGCACGTACCTACCTTAATTAAAACTTCTTCACGGTTGAGATTTTTAAGTGTTTATTTTTATGTGTGCGCAGAGTCAGAGACGACAAAATTGATCCAATAGGATCTATCTCAGTTTAATTATTCCCACCACTGAGGAAGCGACAAGGAGGCTATCAAAAAAAAATCTCGCTCAAAAAACGTACGAAAGAAAAGGTCCCGTGTTCAGATTACAAGCTTCCACATGTATAATAAATCTAGTAACAAATACTT
Organism: Agrochola macilenta; assembly: GCA_916701695.1. Lineage (NCBI taxonomy): Eukaryota > Metazoa > Arthropoda > Insecta > Lepidoptera > Noctuidae > Agrochola > Agrochola macilenta. The sequence continues at coordinate 18,688,281 of OU753562.1, forward strand.
TGCGTTGACTAAATGTTCGTTAACAGCGAATTGCAAACCAAGAAAAATAAATAAAATATTTTTAGCTTGTTAATAAAAACGTAGACGAAAACATAAAAAAGAAAAAAGCATATAAAATAATTTGTCAAGTCGTGCAACATCAAAACAGTTATTAGCGGCGACTACCATTACATCAGACATCACAAACCGAACCAATTAGTAGTTATTCATGACTGTCCCCAAAATATTCCTTGTTTAGGATCCTTCTAATACTGTGTGCGCTGGTGTAAAATAGATTGATCTCCAGGTGCGATGGTAAACTATTGAAGGTAGCTCCATTCGTAGTGTTAAAGACACTACGAATGGAGAAGGCGTTGCGCCTGTAATTAGTCGAATTAGTGATATATGGTACAATAATTTGTTTAGCGTAATATGTTACTCTAGAAAATAAATAAAACATCAAACTTCATAAATAATAACTTCTTTTTACACAATAGGCACTTAGACAACAGTAGGTACTTATTTTATTTTAAAATTACTTATTTTATTATTGACACTGAGTTACCGGCTACAAAACATCTGTGCATATAAATAACTTTTGATAAAAACAAGATAAGGCAAGGAATTATATTTTAGCGTAATTTAAGTACCTACCTACAAGTATTTTAACCAGACACCCAAATTGGAGTCGACCTTGAAAACTTTAGGAAAAATTTGAAGCATTTTGTTTACTTAATATTTTACCTCCTCGATACTCAAGAGCATGTCAAAAAATATTTTCTTTTTACTTATAAAAAACATCCCCTTGATTTCTTCCGTATTGACTCTGCGCACATCGCTTCACATTTAAAAGAAACGTATTTTGATGAATATAATAAGTAGGGTGACAACTATCTTAAAGGATATTGAAACTTTGAACTTATCCATTCTTCGTTTTGGCGTTGCGGAGTAACAATTGATAGGTACAAACTTTCACATTTAACCATTTAAATTCAGAACACGACAATGATTATTTGTTTTTAAACAACAAAGAAAACATACAATGCCCCAAAACGTCAAGTTCTAAATGCGCCAAAAACTTCGCTGGCAAGACGTAATCGTTCAAAAAAGGGCCTTGCAGCCCAACAACTGGTTCGGCATTGACTGGAAATTATGCAGTCTCCGCACGAGGTCAATAGCCTTGTTTCGGTTACGACTGCAAAAAAAAAAGCAACCATCGACCTGACGTTAATCAGAAACAAGTTCCTTCTTTTTTTTATACAAACCAAAGAGTTTCGAGTAATCGGGGCCTGATTATGTCACTGATCGAAAGTGAAATGTCAATATATTGCAGTAATCATCCTAGATTTGTCAACATAGTTTTGAGATTTAACATTCAGATTAAAATATTTGCAAGTATGCGATTTTGTTTAGGTTTCCGCAACCCATATATAATTGATTGCCCACACACATATTATAATAAAATAACATACAGTTTACTTCTTATTAACGACAAACACGCGATATAAGCGTACATTACATCCATTTATTTTTGTCTTGTTGTAAAAATCATTCATGGTATAAAGTGTTTTTCCGAAACCATTTCTAAAACATACTTTGTGTTTCCTTTATTTTAAATAGTGTTAAAATCGACTAGACATGTAATGCCAGTCTGACATAAAAAAAAAATTGCATTAGCAGTAATTGTGATGTCAGAAAAGAAGTAAGGTCAATACTATCTAAAACTGTTTCAGAAATTCAGCTAATGACGTAAAAATTTAAAAAAGACAAATAACGTGTTTTTAACGATCCTACTTGTAAATAATAAAAATAATGAAACACGTACCTACTGACATTCAGAAATTCGTATTTTTTTGTTGAGAAAGCCGACAACAGCACCAACAGCTCAAAAATAATTATCAGTCAGTTAATCAATCATAATATTATGATTGTTCTAATAAAAACAATTATAACTAGTATATTATACACTCACGCCTTGTTCATGTGGGCAGAAACTATAGAACGCCACCTGATACGATCCTTACATGCTCGTATTGTTTATGTTAGTTTACCGTATTATTTCCAGTAAAATTTCTGGTAAAATGCTTAAATACCACAGATTTTGTACATCCTTATGAGGTCAGCCGCCACGTGGATTTACCTGGCAGAATCTACTCTGCCAGCTAAATCTACGTGGCGACTGACCTCATTCATATTATGTCAGAACACAACCCGGTGTCAACAGCACGCAAAAAAAAAAAAATTTACTTAACTACGTACCTATTGGTACCTAATTGCATGTTTTTTATTCAAACGTTTGTTTTTAAACGTTAATGACGTTTTGTAAAGGATAACAAGATAATTTGGAAGTTAAGGGACATTACCTGTCAAAATAAAAGCTGTCAAAATAAATGCAAACGCCTGCGCTCAGTCATTTTTGAATTAAATATTCAGAAAGAGTCGCTGTTAATGACCATAAAGATGATAATTTAGGTGCACCTTTTATAATTAATGAAAATGTAATTCAATTTATGTTAATAACCTGTACACACGTAACAAATCTAATTGTTATGTCGAGTTGGAATATTTTTCATGTAAAAATATTTATGAAACGTAATTTGCGTATCGCCACTGTTTTGCAATAATTAGTTCCAATGATCGCTGTGTTAAACAGAGAAATACTTGTAATTAGTCTGGAACTCATTTCTTTTGAATTTTAAGGTATTATCCTCATGTACGTTGATAGGTTTTTTTTTCATTGTTTTAAGACAATAAAGCAAAAATAACAAAAAAAACGAGTAATTAAAAAAAAATTCATGGTCAAGGTGACCATGAATTTTTTTTTAATTACTCGTTTTTTTTGTTATTTTTGCTATGGTTACGTGATGAAAATATACAAAATTTTTGTTTAAATATGTGTTTGCGTTTTTGTTTGAAACCGTTTTTTTTTAAATTTTACCATAAATCATATTAGCAGGTCTGCATAGTAAGATTGGTGTGTGCCAGGATGGTGACTTTAATGGTAAAAAAAAACATGACTTTCATTCTGGGGCACTTGGGTAAATAGAAAACGGTGATCCGACTCCATCAAGCTTTTTTATTTTTATATTACGTGAAAAAGTGAATAATATATCCTATTTACAGAATAAACAATTTCATTTCATCCAGAATTTTCTGGAATTACGAGTTAAACTTTTCTAGATCATTCATCTTGGAGTAATCGAATTAAAATGAAGGATATCATCGAGAATAAAAAAATACTAAAAGTCTGAAACCACCAACACATAATAAAAAATAAATTTAAAAAAAACTTTATTTCGGACAAGCAACATCCTTATGGGTTAGTAAACAAAAAGATAACTTACATCTATGTTAGTAAACTTATTATCTATTTAGAGACAAGGGTGTTGTTCGAAATACATCTTCGAACAACATCACCTAACAAAGGAGAATCGTACCTTCCCGCTACGGTCTGCAGGATGGAGTTGGAGCTTTCCCGCACAATAATGAGCATAATGAGCTAGCGTGATGATGATTGTTCGATCCTTCCTTGTATGAGAAGAGGCCTTTGTCCTGCAGAGGGACATTGATATGTAGATATTTCAATGTGGGTAAATATGCCATGATGATATGATACATTTATACAAGGTCAGATGACATTAGCAAGTGATACTCTGCAGTCATGATGGGTATCGATAATTAAAAAACCGGCCAAGTGCGTGTCGGACCACGCACAATGAAGGGTTCCGAAGTTGGGATGAATTTATCTCAAGAACAAACGTAACATTGTAGTTAAAAAACACGGTCTCCCATACATTCCAACTGCTAATGTAAGTTTGTACGCACCAAATTGAGAGATTTACCATGTTATTTTAACACCATAGACTTCTTATAGGTTTTTCTGTAATTTATGAGTAAAGAACAATTCTCTGTATTTTATTCAAAATTTTAGACCCTGTTTTAATAAAAAACAAAAAAAATATTGGTATCCACACAACAAGCCCTTTCATTTCATGTTTCACTGTGTGAACAGTACAGTTTGCAAAACTTAAAAAAATAAACTGTTTGTCCCCGAAAAGTGACCCTATATTCATTATTCATTTATTTATGTGACACGTCCGTGTTGGTTGCCCAGCAGTGGGAACGTTATAGGCTGATTACGCAAACTGAGCGAAAAGATAGTTAACAGATAATTATGTACTTAGCTAGGTCATCAATGTCGATCACAATGGATCGTTCATTATACATTGCCTTCCCTTTCTGCTTACTTTGAAAAATATTTATCCTATTGAAATAGATTCACCGTCAATAACTTTACATTTGGCATTGTAGATTTATCCTCAATAAAATATTATATAAATGCAGTTCATTTTTCATAAATTTTATTTTATTACTTTTTATCAATCGTAGCTCTTGGCTTACGTTTCAAGGAACTTATAATTTTTAAAACAGTCTACCTAACCCTAATAATATCTGAAATGAGGTAATTAATTTGTTTTTTTATTATTTTAATATATTTAACAAATCTTTACTTAAACATTGATAGATATGTATCTACAATACAAAGTACTAAAGGTAGTTGGGTACACACGTACCCAAATAATGAGTAATTTTGCCGTCAAATTTCATTAATTTAGCTGTCATGATGGTAGACCAAAGACAACAGATAAAATTGATGCTTGCAAAAACCAGGGATAACTAGCCAGTGATAGAAACGCAAAAAAAAGATATGCCTTAAAAATATTGTCATCAAAGAAGGCAAACAAAAAAAATACAGTAAAACTGATGCTTGCAAAACCGGGGATAAGTTGCCCATTACTAAAACCTAAAAAAAAAGCATAATGATGGGCCTCAAATCGAATGAAAGTCGTGTCGCATAGATACTGCGAGTACCTACCTCAAAGTCGGATTGTCAAATCGATCCTAACATTCGTTTACCGCGTGGTGTCTCTAGTCTTAAGCCCTCGAATTTGAAGTGAAGTGCAGTTGATAAAACGCGCGACTCCTGCGCAGACGCCTCAGTACCACGATAATGGCGCGGGTCCCGATTACGATACTGGTCGTCTCGGCCACAGTTCTGGCCGCAAAACTAGTTACAGGTGCGTAATTGTGAAAAAAAATGTGATGTGTCTGTGGTTTTTTTTTGGCGGGGAAAAAAGGTTACTTACTGGGTTCTTTATTTTAAATATTGAGTTTCTATTGGTGATGGCATGTTTGTGGTTGAGAAAGTTTATTTTCCTGAAAATCTTTTTTTTTTGTGATTGAATTTGGATTATTTTTATTCTGCCTATTGGAGTTGTTGGCTATCGGAAATGTCCTAATTTTTATATTCAATAAAAAATACATACCAACTCGTAATTGTATTCAAATTAAATACTTAGATACTCGGTCAATAGGGTGCAGAAGTCGGCACAAACTGTTTAATTAAAAAACGCATAAGTTAATAAGGTTATAAAAAACCCAACCATGACAGAGACTGTAATTCTCTCTATTATTTAGGAAAAATCGAAAAAAAAACATTTTCCTCAAAATGGTTTATTTTGCTGAAAGTTATTAATCGAGTAATTATGTATTAAATTTGAATTATTACAATTATTAGTAGTTACATGCATGTAGCATACATACACGCTATCTGCCAGTAGAAAAAACCTTCTTAAAATAGGTATTATGACGAAGATTACGACACTGGTGGTACTTCCCCGAATAAATATGTTCACAAGGAGCTCTTCTGCAATTGATTCTTATCACTATTATTGTGTGATAGCATTACCCTTATTGTGTGTCAGCATATTCATACCATTGCGGAATTCTTATTTAGCAGCCTTGTGACTGGATTTGTGACCGATTAATGGCGTTAGGCTCGCCGTTGGAACCCCACTTACATGGGACAACAACTGCCAAATTTTGGGTGTACCTAGTAATGACCTCCGCTTACGCTCTTCTCCATAGGAAACGACCAATTGGAACCGTGCACCTAGTTTCTGACGTTTCATAAGTGCCCTTGTAGGTTTATGTGAAATAAAATATTTTGAATTTTAATTTACACCTTTGTGGAAGACACACGTGACGATATTATGTTTCTCTCAACACAACACAACACAATATAAAACATAACATCACGCCTGCATTCGTCGAAGGGTTTGACAGAGATGTACCTATGAAGCACCAACTCGTACATCCACATTTCGCACAGTTATATTTATGTTCCATGTAATATGATGATGATTTTGTTTGGTATATTGGCGTGTGCTATGTTTATAATGATATGATATGGTTTATAATTTAAATTATGTTTTTTATTGCGTAATGTAAATTATTTTGAATACTAATATATAGAATCTTTTTTTTCTTCTAACTAAACAGACAGCTGTGCTGCTGGGGAGTTTGTTGCGCCACTTCTTCTTCCCAGCGAACGCACTAGGAAGTGGTGAAGGGTGGGCGTTTTTGGGGGACTGTCTTATGTAATTTTGACGTTCGAAAACTGCTGATTCTCAGCCTAGTTTGAATAAATGACTTTTGAATTTTGTTTTTTTTTGAAAAAATATACATTGGAGGCGAGATTATGTATTCCGTTTCTTAACAATATTCTAAATAATACTACAGAATTATTTTGTTAAAGACAGCGTCAGTTACCATGTCGAATCGTCCATGAAAATTACAGCAATGACGATGAAAAATAATAAGTTAATGACAATAGATAGCTTTACGTCAATAATTTATTTTGTTGGAATAGCTGCTTCGAAGAACAATGATAACAGTTGCTTTTGTTGACGATGTTTTAAATAGGTGCGAATATTAAATTCCAATGTCAAAAAAGTTGAAGACCAGCACGCTTGGCATGACCACAATAGAAACGGGTTTTGTCGACGGAAGAATAGACAAAATGACAGATAAACAATCACAATCTGTCATTTTGTCTATTCTTCCGTCGACAAAACCCGTAGAAAACCCGTTTCTATGGTTGTCATACTACGCGTGCAGTGACATCTACCAACCTGCAATGGGTATTTTTTTTCCGTTGGGATATCGTCGTGCATACCATCCGTCTGGGGAAAACAGAGTGTTAAGTCGGACTCATACATACATAAACTCACACCTTGTTCCCATGGTAATAGGCAGAAGCTATAGACTGCTACCTGTTATGATACCTACATATGTGCACGCCGGTTGCTAGTACTATTTACCTGACCTTTCTGAAAAACATCACCAATAAAGTCAGGCACTAGGGGTCGGACTCCTATTGACTGAAACCCCACGGTTTCTTCTACAACAATTACAATAAACAATTATGTTATTGTCGGGCCCAAAAGTTCTGGAGTGGCGACCGCGTACCGAAAGACGTAGCGTTGGCCTCCCTAAGGTGGACCGATGATCTTGTGAAGGCCGCAGTAATCCGCTGGATGCGGGAAGCACAGAAACGGTCTAAGTGGCGGTGCTTGGGGGTGGCCTATGTTCAGCAGTTGACGACTTTCGGCTGAAACGATGATGATTATGTTATTGTCAATTACTTAATTAAGCCTAATTTTGACTGCCGAAAAAAGGAAATTCTGTATTGAAAGATTTTTTTTTTAAAGTTGGGGTTTGGAGTTGGGATGAAGTCAACAAAAGTAATAAGTGATCAGGCAGCTGAAATGTTGTGCTCTCTCAAAACGTTGGCTACGTAGTGCAAAGATCTTAATCTCTTGTCATTAAACAAAAGTTCAGATTTTTTGTTGACGACACCGATTTCTCCGCGGTTTCTGGGCCAATTTACGCGATTCTTTTTTTATGTCTATTCGGAAGACGTTGGCAAAAAAAAAAAGTTATAGACAAGAAACAAGAAACTTTCGAGAAATTAGAAAAAGCATTTGAATGTTTTCCATGATTCAGGTTTTTTGTTGTTGTTGTGAATAACGTTTTAATCAATAGTTTCCTCTTTTATTACTGTATGTTAAACTTTATCATTAATTCTTAAACTAATCTTTGTAGATGTAACTGCTTGAGCACAATTTAGTGATTTATAATAATACTATAATATTTTGTAATCTATCTATTGTAAAAAGCCCAAACTCTAAACGTTAACGAATTATGACATTCCTAAATTGAACAGTATAACTGCGACGTAGCGTGACAACTGAAGTGACAGGTATTACGTTTAGTTGGGTACTTGACAGCTGTCTCGTCACGTGACTTTTTTTTGTTTACTTTTATTTAACTACTTAAACCTATGGAGTATACTTAGGTATAAGAAATTAATGAGATGATAACGATAAGGTCTGCCTAGTTGGTCTAGATGCAAGTGCTACTGCTGAGCATGAGGTCCTGGGTTCAATTCCCAGGTCGGGGAAAGTGATATTGGGTTTTTCGTTTAGGAATTTCTCAGTAGCACCGAAGTCTGATTTTGTGCCCGGTAGATGGCAATAGGCTCGCCCCCTATTAGATGGTACTTGAACATAACTGGCGAAATGTGGGAGTACGTACTATAGGCACTACTGCCCATCCTTTCGCGGAAAACAAGGCGTGATATTATGTTATGACGATGAGGTGTTAGTAACCTACAAGTTACTTAGGTACCTAAAACTTTTTAGGCGTCGCTACCTTCTATCACTTAGGCAAAGGAATTCAATGAGACGATAATATTATAACAGTGTTTGTGACCTACAATTAGAGAATACAATCCCGGGATCCCGAATCTCGGGATCCCGGGATCCCGACCGTTTTCTGGCCCCGAAAATCCCGGGACTGTACTTGGCTAATCTCGGGATTTTCGGGATTGCCACAAACAAGTCTAGTTTGTATTCCGTAGTCCGTTGCGCCTTGAAAATAACCTTGCCTAGATTATTTTGCCTGTTCGAAAATGGAGGAGTTCGTGGATATCACTTAGAAACAGCATATAAGTATCTATTGTCTATTCCTCCAACCAGCGTAGAAGCTGAACGAGCGTTTTCAGCTGCTGCTTATGTTGGCAATAAACTACGAAGCAGGCTCGGAAGTCAAACATTGGATTCTTTGATATTTCTGCGATTATATTTTCGAAATTCTAAATAGGTAGTTATTTTGTGCTGTTTTTTAATTTCTTGCAAAAGTATAGTATTTTTTGGTTTGTGTTTTTTCTTTTCTTATTATTATTCTGATTTGTGTTGTGCAAAGACATTAAAGACATTTTTTTTTAATTACTCGTGTTTTTTTTAGTTTAGCCCAATTAGAAACCACATAGTCTAATCCCGGGATAGGCCCGGGATCCCGGAAAAAGGCTTCAAAAATCCCGTAAGCCCGGGATTGAAAAACATGCTCGGGATTGTATTCTCTACCTACAATGAGGTTAAATACCGGTATCCCTATAATACAATGTAGCCCATGGGCATATGACCACGCGTATTTTTCTGAATAGTCTCGATTTTTCGTCGAAAATTAACTTTTAAAGGGGGGGCGAAAATTATCTTTAATATTTTTCATGTTATTTTTTTGAGTAGCGTTTGTGATATCTCCGAAAATTTGTCATTTGTGTGAGGAACAGACTTTTTTTTCTAAAAAAATATCTCTATTATTTTTTTTAAACATAAGTTTAAGTCCATAAAATCATAGGGAGATTATAAAAAAAAAAATATATATAAGAAAACAAAAAAAAAATGATTGACCTTTTAAAGATTATTTTATCCATGCGCGGGATTGTACGTTTATCTGGGCACGCTCGTTTCACCCTAGACCTCATCCATCGCTTTCCATCAGGCGAGATCGAGGTCAAGAGCAGGCCAATTCAGTAATAAACAAAATAAAAAAATATTTACGCGTGACAACGCCTACTTACAAATAATTAAATGAATAGATAGCGCTAATGACCTAGAACGCTTAATTATACAAACTATAAACTATCGTCTTTTCTAATTGCTTTTTGTTGGAAGCAATTATAAAATTATCTTTCAGGGCCTGAAAAACTGAAAGCATTTGTTCGTTTTGATTTGATAAAGCAATTAATTGTGACACTTTCTTTCCACAATTTCTTTACAGGGTGTCATGACATCGACTCAAAAACTGATACCATGGATTCAGTACATAATTGTGAAAGTATATGATACTGAACGCCCCTACGTTGAAATTGTTCGTCTGTTATTAAAAAAAAAATCTGCTGTTTCATAGAAAAGTGCAATATCTACCTACGCGATCAAAATGTATGGAACAGGAGATTTTTTTAAAATAACAGACGAACAATTTCAACGCAGGGGCGTTCAGTATCATATACTGAATCCATGGTATCGGTTTTCGCGTCGATGTCCCTAACGACCTGTATAATTAATTTTGTATTTTAAAACTTTGTAATGTTTTCACTTTGGATTTGGGTCCGGTTGATACCAATAGGCTCGCCCCCTATTACATGGGACTTAAACATAGCTGGCGAAATGTGGGTGTTCTATAGGTACACCTCTGCATTACCCTTTGAGGAAAACATGCGTGACGTTATGTTGTATTTTTCAGCATTTGTAAGGCATTTATTAATTCAGAAATCTATTCTGAAACATTGATTAGTGTAAGACGATTTTTGCTGATGACTGTACCTATAATGCTCGGATTATATCCGAGCGGAAAAACACGGCTAAAGGCACTTTGGTTTTACACTTTGGCTTTTGGTTCTGTATTTGATTCTCGGGTTAGGCAATATGTTTTAGGATTTTAGAAGAGGTTTAGTAGAGATTTTTGTCTTTTTTTTTTGTTGTTTATCCACAACGGGGTAGCTCCTGGCCTGCATCTCACCTGAAGGTAAGTGATGATCAGGCCGAAGGTGGAAGCGAGCTTCACCCGGACTCCTTAACCATAGAGGAATTGATCTAAACATGTTTAAACAATAAATTAACAATTGCTAGATCATAACAAAAAATAAAAAATTGTAGAGGAATGTTAAAGAATTCATTTGGTCAAGCAACTTTTTTTTTTTTTTTTTGAGGATGTGAAATCATCAAATGACTTCTCCCGCTCTGGGTGGAGTGAGAGGGTGTGTCAGACTTTTACTGACTAAAACCCACCCGTGTTCCTTCCGTTGCCTGTGTGCCGGGGCCGCGATATCCCTTTCGGACAAACCCGCAACCCCAGCAGGCGTTGGTCCTTACGGACCCCGTCGGTTGGTGCTGACATCCCTCTGAGGCGCGTGTGGAACACAACTAGCCGTGGACCCGGGCCTGGTCCTTATCGGACGGCGAGCTATTTGGTCAACCACCTATCTTCAGCATACTTACACATTTCATCCACCAATGTCGGTTATTCCATTTGTGTGCCGGTAACATCATCACTTTTTATCTTCGCATGGTGAGTGCATTGCAATCACAACTGAAAGGCCTCACGTATCACGCTTTTCCCCCCCGAAGGTTTGGGCAGAGGTGTACTTATACTACACACACATTTTGCCAGTAATGTTTAAGTCCCATGTATTAGGGCCACAATTTATCAACCATTATCATATCAAGGCTTTAACAACTACAGCCGGAAATAAGCACATTAGGCCGGTATTAGGAACAGTTTAGAGAAGAAAATTGCCTAACCTTCACGTCACAGTATAAATAAGTAACAGTATTATTCATCTTCATAGAAAACGGCTGAAACGACGCGCTTAGAAATCTCAGTGTATAACAGTATCGAGTGCGCGGCAGTTACGCACGGACGCGGAAGGTTTATCTACCGAGCGGCCATAGGCAATTATTTCAAGGTCATATAATACTGCTACTTATTTATACTGTGACCACGTTAACCGGGTGTGATGACACCATAATTTTCGTTACAATGTAATCATAATTGATAATAGCCGCAATGATACGAGTTTAAAACAAAATGTCACGTTTTGTAGATTTTTGTGGACAGACACGTATTTTGATAGTTGAAATAGATAATAATGAAGTATTGATTTTTTATCGATCGGTCATCTTTTAATTGATATCATCTTTCATCATTATCATATTGAAGATGATAATATATAATAAAAATTACCAGACTATTATTATCCCACGGCAGGGAAAAGGGATCTGCTCATACTGAGGGGGCACCAACATTGATCACCACGCTTGCTAAAGACATGATGGCGATATCAGACTTAGATTAACTCTAAGTCCAGGTTTTCTCAAGATATTTTCATTTGGTGATAGTTCTGTTTGTTGTTGACATGTGCCAAGCGCCGAACGCAGAGCGTTATCTGCGTTCGGCGCTTGGTGTGGCAACACGTCGTTTCCGGGTATGCGACAAGTCAATCGTCATCCGGAGGATGCCTCTTTGAGAGGTGACACACGTGCCGATTTCTTACAGGGTTCTTTATGAGTCTATAGGAACAGTTAAGCGGATTAGGTTACTAAATATACGTCGTCTCTTCTATTTTATCTGAATATGTAGAAATACTTTTTTTGCATAATAAGCATCGTTAAATCGAGATTAATTACCTAATTTTATTCTTATAATCATATGATCTATAGAATGACCAACTTTCGATATGTCACTATGTTATGCTGTAATATGTGGCTTTTGCATGAATAATTTATTTTATGAATTATTATATAACACAATACTAAATAGCACATACCATAATCATCATCAATAAAATTAACCTTATCTAGTCTTTCTTTCTTTTTCGAATGATTTATCACTAACTTGGTGTCAGAGTTTTTATGCCGCCTCTGACTTGACTTCACATGCCGTCGAGAAATATCTCTCAGCCATGCCGGTTTCCTCACAATGTTTGCCTTAAACGTTTTTGAAGCAACTGATAATTATGACAATACGCACATGAATCCGAAAAGTCAGAAGTGCGTGCCTGGGGCTGTTGCTGGCGTGCATTGTCTAGTAATATTCAAGAAAAAAAAGTTCAGTACATTTTTGACATTTTACAGAAATTATTGTCATCCTAAAATAAATCATTCTAATCCGGAACTACGTTACGCATAAAATTTCACACTTAATAATAAAATATTATCTGATGCCAACAAGTTTAGTGACAATTTGCATGATTATCGGACAGCGGTAAATAAGGTTGTTTAAACAAGTTTAGGTACTCTCAATATCGACAATTGACTAGATCATAACATGTTTCAACTACAAATTAGCTATTGAACGTTACCGTAGACAGAAGCGACGTGACTCTAGTGGAACAATTTCTATGAAAACTTCATGGAAATTGCTCTACCGGAGTCGTGACGCGCCTGTATATGGAAGCCTTTTATCGTAAAGAAGGCAGTCAAAGGAGGAAAAATATGTTTACTGTTCTGCTTTAAACCTGTATTATAAAATTATTGAAAAAATAAAAAAAAATTGTTTCAAATTGTTTTTGATTTTAAAATGTATAGCATAATCAAACTTTAATGTTCCCGCTGTTTGGAACACACGCCTCCTCTCTTCGAGAGGGCGTGGGCTGTAATATACCACGCGGGTCCAGTGCGGGTTGGTAGATGTCACATCTCTTCGAATTTTTGGTTCTAGGACATGCCGGTTGTCTCACGATGTTTTCCTTCACCGTTTTGAGAGCACTGGTGATAAAATAATTTACACAAAGTAAAGCGCCTGGCCACCACCGCTCTCTTTTGTCAAATGTATGTTTTTAAACCTATCTTTTTCTTTTCTTAGAAATTATTTTTGTACTTTAATATTTTTCACAGAACCTTTTTTTATAAAAAAAATAGGCCCAAAGCTAGTATAGTATTTCTTCTGTTATCGACTTAGTAAGTAAACAAAAATATGCACAAGTATAACATGAATAATCCATACAAACCTGCTAAAATAATTATATTAGTTTAAATTAAAAAATAAGGAAGGAGGAATTCAGGAATTTCTCAGTAGCAGCCCGGAGTTTGGATTTATGCCCAGTTGATGACAATAGGCTCGCCTCCAAATTACATAGGAATTAAATATAACGGGAGAAATGTGGTTGTACAATTGGATAGGTACCTACACGTCTGCCTAACCCTTCGGAGATTACAGACGTGATGTTATGTTAACCCTGTCTGTATGATACCTTTCATCCACAAAAACCTAAACCACTATGCAAATATGCCCAAATAGAAGAAAGAATATATAAAAATAACCTTTAGTTAGTAGTTAGTAGGTAGTTATTTTTTAATAACCAACGACATACGTAACGACCTTTTTATAGGAGGAACACTGACTCCCAAGTCACAGTTTTATTAACCTAGTTTGGGAGCCAGGGATCTATGTTTGTGTCCTCACGGAGGCGATCGGCAGTGGCGATCTCTCGCGTCCGGCCCTGGTTCAGGCCATGGTCCGGAGCGAGAGTGCATGGGAGGCCACCACCTCCTTCTGCGAAGCAGTTATGCTTGCGAAGGAGGAGGCGGAGCGCGCGAGGGAGATGCAAGCTGCACGCCCTCGCGCCCCTAGTCGCCGCAGGAGACGCCCCGGGCGTCGGGAGTCACGAGCCGACTTCCGGCCACCGTAGGCGCGTGCCTGCGGATGGGCAGCGATGGGCAGCTCGCCGTCCGATAGGGACCAGGCCCGGGTCGACGGCGTGTTGTGTTCCACGCGCGCCTCAAAGAGATGTCAGCACCAACTGACGGGGTCCGTAAGGACCAATGCCTACTGGGGTTGCGGGTTTGTCCGAAAGGGATATCGCGGCCCAGGCACACAGGCAACGGAAGGAACACGGGTGGGTTTTAGTCAGTAAAAGTCTGACACTCCCTCTCGCTCCGCACAGAGCGGGAGGAGTCATTTGATGATTTCGCACCCAAAAAAACTATACTATTAAATGAGCACTATTTTTGTATGTATATTTGTAATCACGTTCTCGAAAACGGCTCTAACGATTTAGATGAAAGTTGCAATATAGGGGCATACGGGAAGAAAAAATAATCGATCCAATTAAGTCTCACTTCAAAAAAAATATGTTTTTTTCTATGTTTACCCGGGCAGGGCTCGTTCGACCAGGTATCTACTATGATTCAAATGTACTGAATGATGTCGATGAAACTGTTATCGGTTAGGCTGGAAACCGAACCCAACAAAGTTGGGAAAAGGCTAGACAGATTGATTTTTTATGTCGATAAAATATGCTCTTTTCTTTTTCTTTATCAAAATCAAAAATGTTTTTTTTTCATTATTACACGTTGTATATTGCGTTGTAATTGAGGAGCTCGTGGCTAAGTAACAACAGTCGCACTGGTCGATCCATCAGGTTAAGCTACGCTTGCCGGGGTTGGTCATTGGATGGGTGACCATCTTTACATACCGAAAATCCTCCGTGCCTCGGAAAGCACGTTAAGCCGTTGGTCCCGGCTGTCATTCGTGGATCTTTGACAGTCGTTACGAGTCGTCAGAAGCCAGAAAGTCTGACACCTGTCTTACCAAGGGGTATCGTATTACCCAGCTACTGGGTTGTGGAGGTCAGATAGGCAGTCGCTCCATGTAAAATACTGGTATTCAGCTGCATCCGGTTAGACTGAAAGCCGACCCCAACATAGTTGGGAAAAGGCTAGGCAGATTGATTGATTTGAAACATGATCTTTTTTTTTCAAAAGCCATTATTAATACAATTATATTAACACGTTTTATCAGTTAAAACACCATTCCCAACCACAATCCCGCAACCTAAGATTATTTCGTTCATTTGCCGCTTGTTTCCGGTTGATATCAATTTGTAACTTATTCCCGTCAGTTATCAGTTCCCCGAGCTACATGAACCACGTATCACCAACTAACATCAGTTTTTAAATTTATTAAAGGGTCAAATAATGAGATCAAATCACCATTTTTACAGGAGATGTGACGGCATCGGGACCAAAACCGAAAAAAGTCCTGGATACCATCATGAATCCAGCGTACATACCGGTCGAAGAAAAGCATCAGTCGTTCTGGAAGAAGTCGGCTGCCCAGACCCTGAAAGCCAAGCTCGCAGAAACACCAAATACAAACAAAGCGAAAAATGGAATCTTGTTCATCGGTGATGGAATGTCGTTGGCTACTGTCATGGCGGCCAGAACATTTTCTGGTCAACTTGAGCGGGGTGTCGGTGAAGAATCAGTATTGGATTTTGAAACGTTTCCTGTCAGCGGATTAGCCAGGGTGAGCATTAATTATTTGTTTATTTACTTCAAGATCATTTATGTATGAAGCAGTAAAAGATAAATTAACGGTTCTATTCAATTTAAACTTGGCCAATCTAAAAGACTAAAGCTACAAAATCTTCTTTCTTTTTTGTGTGATGAGTCAGTGACTAACCAGGTGTCAGTTTTTATGCCGCTCATGGGCCTCAGACTTGGCATCCCGGTTTCCTCACGATGTTTTCCTTCACCGTGTTTGAAACAAGTCTCTTTTTTTCGTGTGGCTAGTGACTGACCTGGTGTCAGAGATTTTATACCGCCCGGGATTTTATACCGGGACTCTGACATGGCTTCACATGCCGTCCAGAAATATTTGTCAGGTATGGCCGGTTTCCTCAGGATATTTTCCTTCACCGTGTATGAAGCAAGTGATAATTATACAATACGTAGATGAATCCGAAAAGTCAGAGTTGCGTGCCTTGGGTTCGAACTCGGACTTATAACTTGGCAGTACGGCGGTCACAACACTAGGCTATCACTGCTGTGTGATAGCCTAGTACAATATCAAAGAATTTTCCCTCCTAATGTAAAGCCTTAAAAACAGCAATAAGGAAGGAAGCAATCCAAAGCACAATCGCTAACATAAAGTATTGTCCAAAGTTGTTGAACCTACAAAAAAAAGATCTATTTGTTCAATGAAGCGTGTCAGAAAACATGAAGAAGTACTTCGAACAAACCGCTTTTGTACGTGACTGTACTAAGATGACAATAAATTGTTTTACTTCTAGATTCCGCTTATATCCGCTAAACACAGGTACGCACGAGCGATTTTCTAACGCGACGATTTTTTTGGTGCACTTGAATTTCAACCCTCGGTGTTGAGCAGAGCATAAAGAGCGTTTATTCTGCAAGTGGGCAATGTCACAAATACATAGACTGATGTCAAATATTACGCTATTTTGATTAATTTGGGAATATTACTTTAAGGAACTATGAAATGTGGCTAACTAGTGAACTAGAATATGAACCCTTAAAGTTCACACCTTTCTGATACATGCTGTATAGCGCGATTTGAAACGCATTTTTTTTTTAGTTTTTTGCATTAACATTGGTCGGTCATTCTTCCGTTAAAAATTTCTAATAGGTATGTCTAAGTATATAAGGATAGCTACCTTAAACGTTGTAGCTACAGGAAAACGGTCTTAAAAGACTGTCCATAACTTTTTTAAATATTTGGTTTTGCATTCACAGATTTTGAAAAAAATGTACAGTCAGCAAGAAAATGGGCAGTTGTCACAAAAACTTTTTTTGATGCCAATCGATCATGTTTCTTATAAGGATCAAAAAACTCTTCTGGACCAATTGAGGTTTGAGTACTAGAAAAGTCAGAAATCGCAAAAATCTTTTCCCATGCATTTAAACTATTTGATTTAAAAAAGACGATTTATAAAACTGAAGTATTTTTCGGCGGTCATTACTGACCTTGGTACCGTAGATACGAATCTACGGTGAGAATTTTGTAGGATGGCCATCGATAGTGTTAAAAAAATAAATCCTGTTGTCATCTTTATGAAAACCTTGTTAAAGTAATTAATGATTGTCTGCTGGTATTTGATACACTGATAGCTTTGACGCAGTATGGCGTAAGAAATCTGCCTCGTTACTTCGCAGGTTGCGTGACAGTCCCAATATCATTCTGCACTCTATAGCAGCCCGGGCAGATAGTCCGCTTGTGTGGGCGTTGGCCGATCGAACGAGATCTGTTTTAGTTATTAAGTACTAACATAGGCTAAGTAAGATTGTTACTAACACGATGGACCTCATTTGTTGTCTGAAAATTAATAAATAATAATAATAAAAAAAAAAAAAAAATGAGATATACATAACAATAACTGTCATGAGTTAGTATGGCATGAAGTTGGCATTGTCTTGTCTAATGGCGAAGCCAGAGAGCAATGAGACGCTCAAACTCAAAGGATTTTTTTCAATTAACAAAAATAAGAGGAAATTTTTTCGACTCCATATTATAGTTTATTAAGGTTTCAGTCGGCCCGGGTACGTTAACAGTACGAGAGCGGTTAATAATTTTAGTTAGTTAAGGTTATTATTATTATATTTTAAATATAATAGTATGTTAGTTAATCAAGGGTCGATTATTCAATATCCAAATAACTTTTATTTTATCTGAAGAATATAAATAGCGGTTTGACTGCTTTCGTATGGAAAATATGTCAAACCGGCCTTTAGTACAAGAAGTTAATCCAGTGTATATTTTTTTATGCTATTATATTAAATACCTACGTGGTAATTTAAAAAAGAGTTGAGGGCATACCTAATGACAAAATTTGTCAAAAACAAGTTAAAATTGCATTAACAATTGTTTTTTAATTGTAAGGTGTCGGTCGGTCAGAATGATGAACTTAGTTGCCCATTCCAAATCGTAGTAGGTTCCTATGGAGAGGAACGGGCAAGAAACTCCGTGGATATTTTTTTCAACGCCTCGGTGCCCGGGCGTTTCTTGTTCTGTGCAATTATACTAACTCCTATCTAAAATGCAAAAGTGGCTTCATGATTAATGAAAAATGAAATGAAAAGCAATTTATGGCGTACGCTGCGGTGAAAAAATACTTCGCAAAAGACTTTCGTTGCCGACACATAAAATACAACCTAGCGCTAGAGATTTTAAGCAGGGTTTAACAAAAATACTAGTAGGTGCATAAAAAACAGAAAAAAAAAGTAAATTATTTCACATTATAATATCGTAATATAGTATCATAATATCGAACCTAGACCCGAATGCACACAAACGAATACTAGAACACATAGCATGTTCTAATTCAAACAAATCAACAATACAATGTTTACGTGTGCAGTGTGCTAGTAACACGCTTGACCGCGCATGCGCTCTGTGTCACGTTCAAGGAGAGCTGCGCACGCTTCGAGGCCGCGCGTACCACGTCTGACGTCACGCTCTCTTCCGATTCCGTACCGTACCGATTTTGATGAAAGACAGATTTCAAACAGACAGGCGAAGACGAAGAAAATTTTAATTTCATTCCGAATGAAATGGGCAAAAAACGACTTGGTAAAACTATTGTAGGATGAAGTCTCGGGTCTAATAAAAAACTGACTGAATTTCTAACCGTTGGAAATTCAAATCGTATTCCAAATCAAGTCATTTTGATACATGACAAAAAGCAGTTTTTTTCCTCGTATCAGATTTGTGGCATTCATGGGCAAACTTGGTCATCACCCCCTTGACAGATATAGGTGACTAAAGTCACCCTATACTGTATTTTTTTCACTTCTGGTAAAACATTTCATAATCTTGTAAAGGCATAATAATCACATTACCGTGGACGCGGTCACAGATTCTGACAAGTGATATTCAGGGTGTAAGGGGTGTAAGCAGGTGAAGTTATCCGGAAAAGAATCGAGTTACCGACATAGCTTGCAGCGTAAGCAAGTGTCAGTTGGCTGGCCATGTTTGTCGAAGGACCGATGGCCAGTGGAGCAGACGAGTCCTAGAGTGGAGACCGCGTATCAGCAAGCGTAGGGTGGGACGCCCCCCAGCTAGATGGACTGAAGACCTTAAAAAGGCGGCTGATTCAGGTTGTGGTGCAGCCTGGGAGTGGCCTATGTCCAGGAGAGGCTGAGTTGATTGAAAGCACATCGTCACGCAAACTGTTTTCAACAATTCAGCCTATAAACAATATGTAAATAAGTCTCTTTCGCGATGCCTAGTCTCGGTCAAATAAGATCGCGTCTACAGTATTGTCAAGTCAAGTGACATGCATAATTTTGAACAATGTAAGGAAGGAAGCGTAGTGTATTAATTTCACGGCAATTAAATCATTGTTAGGCCAACAGTGTAACCTACGCACAAGGTTACAGGAAAGCGAAGAATCTGAGGTGAAAATAAATTGTGTTTGTTAACCGTTTCGGCCTTCTTGCCCGGAGAAACAAGTCTCAAACAAGTTGCGATACTTGTTTTCGAAAAGTCTCTTTTATAAAAACAAAAAAAACATTTATCAAACACGATTGACGTTGTTTCAGACATACGTATATAGGTATTGTTAACTGGTTTTGTATATAATACAACTAATCTTTACAGCTTGTTTTAGATGTAAACGATTGACGTAACTACATAGTAGATACGCCATGTAGAATACAATATGTTTTATATCTATGTGTGAACAAGCGGTTACAAATCTTTACAGTCGTAATGCCGCCATTTATCTTATTCTTAATTCTAAATCGATAAAATGTTTTCATATAACCTCTAAAGTTTCAGATTTGTCCATGCTTACTGACCCATATCAAGGGATCCCCCTGCATAGTGATTAAAATTATTATTGTTATCAGTAAGATAGATTAACTAAAATTAGTATCATATATCTATTTTTACAACGGTCTCTCTCTTTTATACACACGTCTGTCCTCTGCCATTGCGGGCCAGGCCTTTCGGTAAGAGTGAAGTTTGGCCCTCCATCTTTATTTTGATCTGCCGCAATGTCGCCTAACAAAATGACAATTAGAGAGGCAATGATATCACGAGACATAAGATTTGATGGTTAATTAAAATAGGCTTTCTAAAACCACAGACCAGTCATTAACCATCGTTCCTTCCCAACTAGCATCAGCTAACTTTTTTTTTTTCAATTTTACAGACGTACTGCTTAGACGCCCAAGTACCGGATTCGGCGTGCACAGCAACGGCCTACTTGACCGGTGTGAAGACCAAATATGGCGTCATCGGTCTTGATGGCAACGTCACACGAGCATCCTGCCATTCGCAGCTTCACGAACCGAACTGGACGCCGTCTATTGGACAATGGGCTTTGGATAAAGGACTTGATGTTGGTCAGTTTATTCTTCTTAAATTTGAACTTCTATTTTTAAATACCGTAAAGACTCCTCCGTGCCCCGGAAAGCACGTCCCGGCTGTCATTCATACATTTTTTACAATCGTGACCGTCAGTGGACGCCCGAAAGATTTTCCAAGAGCCGCCAATGTTACCCAACTGGGTTGTGAAGGTCAGATCTCCGAGGCTCCATGTAAAATATTATTATTCAGGTCAGACTGGAAACCGACCCCAACATAGTTGGGAAAAGACAGATGATGATTTTGAAAGCCAAGAAAGATAAAGAACTTAAGAGTTGTTAACATTACTGAATGAAATGTAAGTATCGATATTGAATTACAGTAATTAATATCATAACACTGAATATTTCGTTTAAGGAGTAAATACTTTTTTTACATCTAAAACTGATACTTACGCCACCTAATTCAGTTTAATTATTGTTATAGTTGCCATTTTTCTGTACGCACCGACATAATCATGTATCTTGAACTCATTTTTGGCTATTTGTGCTTAGATTAATATCAGCAATAGGAAGGGTATTGTACCTACCTATTGATGATCATAATTGTGTTTATTAGTTTTTTAAGAGTATTCTCTTTAAGGGGTATGCGCTAACTAAGGTAACCCGTGAAATTCAAATTTTCTTTAGTTTTTTGCATTTTGCAGGTAAGTGTCAGGTTTTATGTTGATTAAAATATGATTCGCGACCGTAACAAATATTTTTTTACATAATTATAATCATTACAATCAGGAATACAACTCCATAAGTAAGCACAATGGTCGTGGAATTATATGAACTTAGAGAGTTGTATTGATCATTTTTATGATTACAATTCTATAAATATACATTTGATACGGCCGCGAATCATATTTAAATCAACTTACAATATGATACTGACCTGCAAATTGCAAAAAACGTAACAAAATTTGAATTTCGCGGACTACCTTGACGCTTTCACCTTAAGCAGGTCTACTATTTATCTAGTAACTGTATGTAGATACATCTTATGTATTTAGTTGAAGTAAGTAAATTGTGCACCTACAGAACTTGTCAAATTCATAAAAAAGCATACCTCAGATAAGCGATAGGCCTTTCTCTCAGATCGATTGTCACCGAGAATAGAGCACAATGGCATTTTGTTTACGCGCTTTCCATGCAACACGCGTCGATGATGGCCGATGTTAGGATCTAAGCCCTAAGTGTTAAATGGCGACGCGAAAGCCTATCGAGGTAAGTCAAAATCGAAGATAGAGATGGTAGATAGGTACGTAGAATTTTATTGTCCTTTCAATGGAGATTTTTTGGGTGACAATAAATTGATTTTAACGCTACAATCATAAGTCAAATCATGAATGATACACAAAAATGGAACAATCGGTGATTAGAGAAGACAATAGCTGCTGCCGTTAAAAAATTTTGTATAACTGCTTTTTGTTCGATATGCGACGGTGACATGCTTACATGTATATTATAATATTATGATCTTCAAATAATTACTCCTCGGCATTTGCATCCTTCCACGTCGTGACATTGAAACACACTAAAAATAAAAAAACACAATGAAAAAATCATATTTTGTTATTAGAAGAAACATTAATTTATTGTTTTGAACGTACAGGCGGCGCCATCTATTAAATATGTGTGGAACTAAATGTTGTCGTTGTGTTTAATTTCATTATTGCCTACTAGATGTCACTGTCAACCCCGTTTATTTTAATGTTTTTTATTATAACTTGAGTGCTCTAAGCTCCATATACCTAGTGAAAGTATTATTATGTACGATTTAAAAACTATGTTACAAACTAACCTAATGGCAACTAATAACTACGTGGCCCAACACACATGTCATGTTTGCACGTGTCTTCGCACCTAATCTAGTGCCTAATGAAGGGGCTTCCCACCTTATACGATGTTTTTAGGATGCTATTGGAGCTTCCGCGCAACCTACCCATTTTAATGACGCTGACCGCACCCTTTCTATTCTATTCTATTTTTTGTTATGGCAAGCAAAGCCGATGTCGACTATTCTGCCAATGTCTAAAGTGAATTTGGAAAAGCAAGTGTGTATTGTTAAAATAATAAATATAAAAAATTGTAAAAATCATCGATGATACAGTTGAGCAACTTGTGGGGTTAGTACTGTACTGAAACAAACGACCGCGCCCTTTATTAGCAGCGCCTGTGTAAAACTTATTGAAGTGCCTTATCTGTCACAAAAATCGAACTGATTTCACAACTACAAACTGAAGACAATTTAACATAAAAAACTTTTCAACCCGAAAACCATGGATAGATAATTATGGTTTCTATACAAAAACAAATAAGTTTCACCCCTTTTATAATATTTTATATCGATCCCGTGGGAATATCGGGATAAAAGGTATCATTTTTAAATACCGTAAAAACCCCCCCATGCCTCGTAAAGCACACGTTAAGCCATTGTTCCCGGCTGTCATTCGTAGATCTTTGACTGTCGTTAACGATCGTCAGAAACCCGAAAGTTGGATAACCCGTCTTACAAAGGGGTATCGTATTACCCAGTAAAATGGTTGTGGAGGTTAGATAGGCAGTCGCTCCATGTAACAAACTGGTATTCAGCTGCATCCGGTTAGACTGGAAGCCGACCCCAACATAGTTGAGAAAAGGTTAGGTAGATTTGAGTAGTAACCTAATAAATACGTAAGTCAATAGGTATAGAGTATTGCTGAAAAAAGAAAACCCGTGACTTACATTTCTAAGTGGTCTTACGTCATCTGGCTTTCCGATTGAAAGACGGCTACTATGCTATCTTGAACTCTAGATGGTGGCCTTAATATTAGTAGGTTCAAGCCAGGCCAGGTCAGGCCAGGTAGGGTGGTAGGTGGGGTGGATAGTTTGGTGGGTTGGGAGACTGATCTTCACCTAACTTCTATAAACCAGTAGCTATTAGTGGCAATTTTTAACACTTTCAAAGCGTTTCGTCGCCAACTTTCAACCGGAATTTATTAAGCTTTTCGGTAGCCCATGGCAATCCAATAGAAAGAAAGAAATAAATAAAAATAAGTTTATTTGTCACAGAAACACAAAAAGATAATAATTAACCCGGGTAAAACAATAAAACACAATAGATTTAAATATGTATTAATAACGAGCACAAATAGTCGGTAGCGGTAACAAATTGGTAGACTGCACACAGCGCTGATTTTCAGTGGTCACCCGAAAAAGGGGTGCGGCGACTAAGGCTGCGTTGAGTAGTGTAGCGAGGGATGTGTGAAACTAGCCAATAACATCGCTTCACTGTCATAACTTGAGCTAAGCTAGCGTTGTTATTGGTTAGTTTCAAACACATCACTCGCTACGCATCCTCGCTCATCTCTAGTGGAAACGCAGCCTGAGTCAGGTTTAATGAATTATACATAAAATTATATTGTATTTTATTTTTCAAAGTAATATTTACATTCATTTCTAATTTACTATAACTTACTAACTATTTACACTAGGTACTAAATACAATAACTAACTACACAAATAGATACAAAAAACAAAAGGACACTTAGGCGTCGAAGTATTCGTCCGCATCGCTGTCATCCGGAAACGTGCCCAGACGACTGGCAGCATTGCCACGTTGAATGGCAATGCTAATTCTTTGGCCAAAGAACGAGCCAGCCCTCTGGTCGCGTGAAGTGTCGACCAGTCGGCGAGAAATTTCCTTAAAAACGAGACGTGCACTCGGACCAAACGACCCGAGCGTTTCGACCCCAAACGGCTCAAAACTGTAGTTACCCATAAGGTTACAGTATTTGCGCCGCTTGAGGATCTCAGCAGCCGCGGCGCCAGCACAGCCCGCCGTGCTAGGAACATGAGATGGTGCAAGGGTGTCGACACAGGTTGCGTCCCACACCAGAGGCCTACCCACCTTCCAAGGCAACAACGTCATGCCGTCTGGTCTCGTCCCATCGTCACGTACCAAGCCGTTTGGTTCTAATACCGCTGGTACGCCGGCGGTGACAAGGGCTCGACGAATAATGTCGTTGATGCTGGCGTGCCGTGCAATGCGACCTGCGCTCCTGTAACAGGGCAGGACGTATACATAAAATACATTTTTTTCTTTTTCCTTATAGTTATAGCTATAGCCTATGACTCGGATTTAACACACTGCGAAACTGCGTTTGGAGCGAGAGTTTCACTACCTACTGACTAGGTATTTGAAATATTTTTATTTTGTATTGAGTAGGTACCGTAAGGGCTATCACAGGAGAAACTAAGTCGACAGGGGTTAGTCAGATTTCAGTACGGTATTGGGTGACGTTGCCGTTTGCAGTTGCGATCGCCTTCGGAAGAGCACCTTATCGCTTTTGGAAACTGTAACTCATCATGCGTTACTTCTTATCATTCCAGGTTTGGTGACAACAACGCGGGTCACACATGCTTCACCTGCTGGGATGTATGCACATTCATCGGAACGGAACTGGGAGTCGGATGCAGACGTGCCCACGGAATGCCTTGCAGCTGGCTGCAGAGACATCGCGTACCAACTCGTCACTAACAACCCTGGGAGACATTATAAGGTACATCATCTACCAAGCCTTTTCCTAACTATATTGTGGTCGTTCCAGTCTATCTAGTCAGATTTAGCAGAATACCAGTATTTTCAATAGAGAGACTGTCTATCTGATCTCCATAACTTATAGGTATTAAAAGGTCTATCTGTGTGACCACTTACCTAGTTTTTTAATACACAATGGATCTTGACATGGGTTTCAACATCATATAAAGAATTTATTTCGGAAGATTTATATTTCATTATAAAATAATCTCGATATTTTGACATATAGCTACATCAGTAGATACACCCATGCAAGACATGGGTTACTAGTTTGAAATAAAGTAAACTGCTTGCTTTGCTGTGTTTCTCGTGTGTATATCCGAATAAACTGTACTTATCTAGGATCGGCTCGGCATGATTCGGCAAAACCAGGCGGAAAATCAAATATAATTATGTAAATAAATGTTCGGGAAAAAGCCGCTCGGCTTAGCTCGAATTGTGCCAAACCGATCCAAACATGATAATGCGAGGGTAAAAGGCAACAAAGTTTGTCGATCGGCACGAGCAGAATGAAACCCGAATCTCATATTCTGGTTTCGTTCAGCTCGTGCCGATCGGCAAACTTTGTTTCCGAATAGTAATTAGTTCGGGTCGGCTTTGTTGTTCAACGAATACTGCCGAATTGAATGGGCCATCCTAAGCATGTGTGTAGCTCACACATTTTATTTTATGTTACAGGTCATCATGGGTGGTGGTCGGCGAGAGTTTCTACCTAACGTGACGAGTGTGCTGGGCAATAAAGGCAAGAGACTGGATGGCGTGGACCTCACAGAACTATGGCACGTTGACAAACAGCAGATGAACGCGACCCACCAGTATGTTACCGATAGATTGGAACTCATGAAGGTTAGCACATTCATTTTTAAATCTTATCATAAACAATGCCACCCATGGGCAGGTGACCGCCCGGTCACCCGGTCACCGGTGACATTCTATTTAATCAAAATCAATTGCAGTTAAGTTTCAATCAAAACAACGCTTTTCGTATCTCTACCGCTGTCATACGCTCTCGTCAAGTTCGCGTCACGTGAGCGCAATAAGAGCGAATTCTACTGATACGCGCAGTTCAAAGATATCGAAATTACGGATTCAAAATTCAAAATTCAAAATTCAAAAGTCATTTATTCAAACTAGGCTGAGAATCAGCACTTTTCGAACGTCAAAATTACATAAGACAGTCCCCCAAAACGCCCACCCTTCACCACTTCCTAGTGCATTAGCTGGGAAGAAGAAGTGGCGCAACAAACTCCCCAGCAGCACAGCTGTCTGTTCAGTTAGAAGAACAAAAAAAAAAGATTCTATATAATAGTATTCAAAATAATTTACATTACGCAACACAAAACATAATTCAAATTATTAGCCATATGTTAGCTAGCACACGCCAATATACCAAACAAAATCATCGAGAACTCAACCAATCAATCATCGATACTCAGGCCGAAATAAAAAAAACTAAACGTAAACAGAATTAATATCTAAATAAAAAAGCCTCCAGGCATAAAGGGCGTGCCCGCTTACATATAGTTGTAACTGGAAGTTATAAATGATAAACTAGGACCATCGATGTAAAATAAATAAACAAAGAGTTAATTACTAATAACAGTAAATAATATGATCAATTGTCGAGGTCACTAGCTAACCACATATTGCAATACAACTCATAAAAAAACAGTGTGATGAGTAGATATTGTCAAAAATAAATTGAAGTTAAATTAAAATAACTTGACTTAAAAAGTCAAATAAAATAAACAATTATATAAACTCATATAACTTGTCAGTACGTAAGCTGGAGAAAGAACATAAACATTGTCTTGAGTTAATCACAGCGACCAACTATTCTTATCATTTAGGTAGTCGTTGATAGAATAGTATGCCTTTGAACAAAGATTGGATTTTACTTTCGTTTTAAACGCATTAAAAGGCAAATCTAGCAAAGAAGAGGGTAGCTTGTTATAAAAGGTTATACCAAGCCCAACAAATGAGTTATGAACCTTATGAAGCCGGTGAAAGGGAGCTCGTAGTTTGTCCTTATTTCTAGTGTTAACATTGTGAAAATCACTGTTTTTAGTGTATAAGTGTATATTTTGCCTAATATATAAGATATTGGCGAAGATGAATTGAGATGCCACCGTGAGGATACCAATATCTTTGAAAAAATCTCTCAGAGAAACTCTGGCACCAAGCTGGTAAATAGCGCGAACAGCTCGTTTTTGAAGAACAAATATATTTTGAATATCAGCAGCTTTGCCCCACAGCAGAAGACCGTAGGACATAACGCTATGAAAATAACTAAAATAGACTAACCGAGCTGTATCGACGTCAGTGTATTGTCTTACTTTCCTGACGGCGTAGGCGGCTGAACTGAGCCTTCCCGCTAGGCTCGATATATGTGGGCCCCACTGAAGTTTGGCATCTACTGTTATGCCCAGAAAAACCGCCGAGTTTCAGATTAGCACTGAAACTTGAATTTAGCTGCAAATGCCCCGCAAGTTAATCGGCGCGTCATCAAATTACGTAAATTAACCTACTAAACGCGATACAGCATTGACGCAGTTGCCAAATCGCCGCCGCCGATCGCCAATAAGGCCTCGATTGATTGCAAAGACGCCGGGCGTCGTGCGTTGCATACGGCGTGACGTCTCAAGAAGAACTATGAACCCATTCTTTCCGTTTTGGTCCTGGGATCGACTCTTCTCGTGACCAGACGGCAGGCCTATTTTAAGGCAAAATAATCAGCATTTCCATTCAACGTGGCAATGCTGCCAGCCTTTTGGGCGTTTTTCCCATTGATACCGATGCAGACGATTTTATTTATGCCCGCCCAATGACCTCTTCCTCTTTTGTATATAAACCTAAGTACTTGTACATAATAAATTACCTATGCATTTTAGTGTTACCATGTATTTTTTAATGTTTCTAGGTATTTAATTCAGATGACCTTCCTGAGTACCTACTGGGGCTCTTCCGAGACGACCATATGGAATATCATTTGAAGGCCCAGAACCAACCAACTCTCGAAGAAATGGTGGAAGTCGCCATTAAGATGCTCAGCAGAAGCTCTAAAGGATATTTCTTGTTCGTCGAAGGTAATCAATGTTAACTTATGTACTTACGCTTGGAAAAAGAGGGGCTCGTGGTTAAGTAATAACAGTCGCACATGCCAGTCAAAGGGTCAGTCCGCGATCATCCAGTACATACAAACCGAAACCCTCGGTGCCCTAAATATAGTACTTTTTACACCCCTCGAGCACTTTGCAAACCTATGGATCATATTGCTCCTGACTGACAGCGCCCTACGCTCCCTCTCCATATAAACATTATCCGTTTGCGTTGCGGTGACTCAATGCCCCAGATATTTAAAAGAATTTTACCCACTCTCTAACGCTAACCTCTCTAACGCTCTAACGCAGTCCCACTGAGCGTGACTGGCGGCACTTCACGATAGTCTTTAGTGCCTGCCTTGAACATCAGACACTCGTTCTTTTTATAACCATTTCTGTCTCATTCCAGGTGGTAGAATAGACCATGCTCATCACGAAAGCCTCGCCCACTTGGCCCTAGACGAGACTGTGGAGTACTCCAAAGCTGTGAAAAAGGCAAAGGCCTTAACAAACGAGGAAGACACCTTGATAGTCGTCAGCTCCGACCATGCCCATACAATGACCGTTGCCGGGTACCCTTCGAGAGGCAACGACATACTGGGAACTGTGGACACCGCTACAGGACTGGATGGGAAACCCTACACTACAATAAGCTACGCTAATGGAAAAGCCCAGTCTATTGGAGAAGACGGCACGAGGGTTGACGTAACTCTACAAAATGAATTCACAGCGCGTAAGTTGTATTGTAATTTACATATCGATACTAAAGTAACTCAAAGAAGTTGTTTATTATTTCCTGTAGTTGTTGCCGTCAATAGGTGGAGGAAGGGTATGCCTAAAATGTAAATATTAATTTTATTTATTTTATACCGTCACAGGCCGCGTCGAGTACGCGATCGTTGCGCTTGTTTAAATATTATGAATATGACGGGTTTGCGCGCTCAATCAAGTCACGTGTTGTACGTTATAATATATTAGCGCGTCAGTTGCTTTCGGTTAGGACAGTGCCACGCTCGAATTTCTCCTATATCGTGCTTGTATGGAAACACGCGACACGAAACAACATTGTGTAGATTAAATTAGGTATTATTTTTGCAGGTGACCTGAGTTATGCATACCCGAGTCTGGTGCCTTTGGATTCGGAGACCCATGGGGGGGA
The DNA here is from genome assembly GCA_916701695.1 of Agrochola macilenta. Taxonomy (NCBI): domain Eukaryota; kingdom Metazoa; phylum Arthropoda; class Insecta; order Lepidoptera; family Noctuidae; genus Agrochola; species Agrochola macilenta. The sequence continues at coordinate 18,717,945 of OU753562.1, forward strand.
AGATGTTGCAGTCTTCGCGTCAGGACCCTGGCAGCATCTGTTCACCGCCAGCTACGAGCAAAACGTGGTGCCGCACCTCATGGCCTTCGCCATGTGCTTGACGGATGACCAGCACGAGAACTGCGCACCAGAAGAGCTAAAACAGACATCCAGTGGCCTCACCATACAACCCTGCATTGCTGTGCTAGCAATCCTATCTGTGATAATTAGTTTAAGATAACGTTTTTTAGGTACAAATACTTAATTTTTTAATTGTTAATAGTTCGATTTTTTTATTATTTGTCACCGCTCCGTTTGTGAAGCGGATTGGTAAACCATAGGAAGTGTTAATGTTAACCACTGGGCTAATAGTTGTCGAAGACAATCTAAATCACTGGCTCGTTTGCTTAAAATCCTCACGTCACCATCCATAACTTTGTGCATTGAATAAATAACACCTGCTATAATTAAATAGATTTCGCTATGTAAGGTAAGGTAAAGTACCTACTTTGTATGAAGATTCAGCAACCGTTCTCCTAAGACCGATTCACCATTGGATTGTTCGTCGACAGGATGATTTATTTCCGTTTCCCCAGCAGGGTCTTTCACCTATGGAGTCATTTATTCTCACTTTTTTTGTGCCAAAATTACAAAATATGACAGTCCCTCAAGACGCCCGTTCTTCACCATTTCCTAGTGTTTTAGCTGGGAATAAGTGGCACAACAAACTGCCCAGCCACACATAAGTCTTTTATTTTAAAAGAACTTGATTCTTTAAAATACTATGTAAAGTAATTAATGTTACAAAACAAATAACTCCATACCATTAAATTAATTTACATTGTATGTACCTATTGGTTCTCACAACTCTGTCGGGAAATTAGTAATTTTGTAACCGGGGAAGATTACGATAATATAGTTACAAAATGACTTATTTCACGGAATGATAAATTGTATGAGTGCAGCGGTACATGGCTTTCTTGTGTGAAACTTCTTCACTTAAATTTTTCAAAAAATTCTATTAATTGCAATAAATATACGTTATGTTAAATAATTAATGGCTGCTTATGAATTAAATTCATGAAGTGTCATATGAGCTGTGAACCGTTTTTATTTAAGATTAACAATGTTGTACTTGTACATAAATTATTTTTTTAAGAAGTTGTTAAATAGAATAAGATATTTCAGTATTTTTATGAGTAAACAATAAAAAAGTACAATATTCACTTGTGGTTTTAATTTAAGTAGGTAGGGTTGGTAATAAAAAAATTAAAAAATTGGCCCAGCTTGTCAAATAAAATTGAAATTTGGATAATTCAGTATTAAACTCCTGGGCAGTGGGTCTCTAGCTACTAAGAATCTATCTCTTTTAGTCTAGTTTAGACTACGAGACGGACGCATAGTACCAACAACGGTTACCTATCAGTAATTTGTTATCTTTTAATTGTGCTTTTGTGTGTCTTTTGTATGCACTGAATAAATGTTTTATCTATCTATCTATCTATAAGTACGAAAAATATTTGACCTAATTTCATTTCACCTAAAACGTTTCAACTATTATCGTTTCGTTTTTTGTTACTTCATCGAATCGAGGTTCTCATTACCAAAAGTACCTCAAGTGGGTCTAAATCTAGAACTTAATGGCATAAAACTAGATGCAATAACGGAAACCATATTTTTAGAAATTACTTTAGAGCTGGGTGTCCAGTCTCAACTTAGTGGCCCACGAAGTTCAATGGATACAATGAACATGCGGTTTAATCGATCTATACACCTCAGTAAGTTGCCGTGACGAATAAACTGACAGCAGCCTCTTATGCGCGGGCGCCAGCTGCGAGGGAAACCTCTACGCGGGCTAGTTGGTAATTCCTAAAAATATGGTTAGAACCACGGCGTCCACATTAGAACTTTATCAGGTAGATTAAGCTCAGCTGCTTAAGCAGTAAGAAAAATAAGGCTTATGGCGTTCTGCTGTGGGGAGCGGTAGTTGTAATTAACTGCTCGTTAGTATTATTTTATTTAAACTTAGACAATACGATATATGTACATATTTGTAACGTGCTCGTTAAGACCTTTCTTTTGATACAAATTATGGCATGGTTATCTCAATGTTTTTTTTTCGAGGGCAGAAATGTAAGTTTAGGGATAATTTATATAGGGTATGTCACCTGGACCATTATGGCGAATCTACAGATACCTCATTCATCAAAATCCGTTGAGCATTTTAGAAGAACAACGCGGACATACAGCCAAACGCGAAAAGCGACTTTGTTTTGTAATATTTAGAGATTATGGATTAAATATTAGAGATAGAGAAGAGCTTAAAGATAATGTTAATATAATATTAAACTTATATAATATTATAGTAAAAAAAACTCGGAAGTAGAGGCGGGTCGTTAGTATCTAATACTCGTATATTGTTGCGTTCATTCCATATTCAGTTATACAGTCTCAAAACAATGCAGTTATACAGTCTCAAAACGTGCAGCTTTGAGATTTCCGTCTGTCGAGGGGTGGCGGGGAGTAGGACATCGTTATTAATTATTATATTGTAAGCCCATCCAGTTTTCACAATAAATTGTTAGTTCTATTCGGGTCACGCTATCGCTAGCTTCCGCACCTGTATTCCTTGTGTGTTCCAAACAATAGGTTCGTAAAATGAACGACAAAGTTTTGACAGCATTTTTACTTACTCTGCTTCTTTTCAAAACATTGTCGCTACCAGTTTTACAAGATGTGAAATCTATAAAAAGTGAGCGAAATCCTAAGCAAATAAAAAAAAACCTGTGCTGAATCGTGAAGTATTGTTAAATCCTGCTGAAAAACATTCATGCTTTCCCAAGTTTTAACACACGGAGAGTAAAGCGACACCTTAAGACCGGGCCAAAATGTGCATCAGATATGAAATAGTATGCATATCGCTGTTGGACCCTTGAAAGGCAAGTACCCACCCAAAAATTTTCATTTCACAGGTTAAGAGCGTTTATACAGAAGTGGGCAACGTAGCAAATAAGTATTAAATATTTCGTTGTTTCGATTAATTTGGCAATATTTACTATACGGAAATAAAAAAACATGGCTAACTATTGAACTAAAATATTGATTATGAAATGCAATAATTAATGTCGTAACACCGAATATTTAGTTTTAGATGTAAAAAAAAGCCTTTTTACACCTGAAACGGTTACAACATTAAATTTAGTGTTATAATTGCGATTCATTTTTAATATTCTAGTTCACTAGTTAGCCATATTTCTTATTTCCATACAGTTATATTGCCAAATTAATAAAAACAAGTAAATATTTGACAGCTATTAGCGCGAAGTAGCCAACTTTTTGGATGAACGCTCTTAAATCCGTAACTGGCCTGCAATTATGTATCATTTTGTCAAAGTCAAATCATTTATTTCAAATAGGCACTTTTGAATGTAAAAATTTACAAAAAAATAGGATTGATTACGCAGGGGAAATTAGGTTTGAACCCTGAACTAAATTATAAACAGCGATTTTTTCTTGAATCGTGTTTTTGAAGTCATCACCGGATTTGAATAATGGAACTACTTTACTGTGTTTCATGAGATCTGGAAAAACTTCTTGGTGTACACTGGTGTTAAATATGAAAGCAAAATAAGTTGCAATGGTAATAATAGATCTACAGTCTTTTACAGACATTCCCCAGAGATCTTCTGTTGATTTAATTGTAAGATCTTTAAAAGTTGTATTGTCTTTATTGCCATCCCGCGGTAACCTCTCGCGAAAATAGACCCGAGTTGTGTTTCTCTCTATCTATAATATAAAAACATAGAGGAGACTTGCTCATTTGTCAAAAACTAGGTTAAACCATACCAGAAAAATTCACTAGGAACCATGAACATGAACAATTCCGTTGCTCACGTTCATGGATATAAACACATTCATTTTCAGTATGTTTATTTCGAGCACATACCTACCTAGAGTAAATGCGTGATGAGCTGGTTTGCGTAAATGTACATTCACATTCTGATTTAAAAGGGCAAGTATTTCATCAAAACACTAATAATCCTAATATAATGATTGCGCCTCTTTTTGTGATCGTCAAATAATTCCTATTCTGGGGTCCTAATAATACTAAATACCCAAGTAACTGCGACCAACTTGCATGTAGGGGTCACCGGCCACTGCCCCGGCACCGTTCGCTTCCCTCGCTCAGCTTGCGCATGGTTGGTTACTGTTCCAACTTAGGTTGGTTGTTTTGGTCGTAGTACCCTAGCTTAGTTAGTGCGACCAACTGTGATAAAAGAGCAGAAAGTTAAAAAGAGCCTCAATTATTTAAAAAAGAGTGTGCATCATTAGAAGCCCAAAAAGTTTTTAGAGGTTCAATTTAACAAAGTGTTCATAGTAGAAGGTCAATAAGTTATTAGAGGATTAATAAAATATTTCCCGTTTAAAAGTACTTATCTAGTCTTATTTACATTAATCTCAACAGTCTGCTGTCTGCCTAAAACATAATGACATTATACGAAGCCCGATCTTGTAAGTTGTTGAGGTAAACCTACTTACCATAATACAGCCCATTATTGTTGAATTTAATTATTTTTTGGTGGAGATCCTTAACTAATCTCCATAAAAACTAAACTTTACAAGCCCCCCGCTCTCCCTCTCCCCGCTGCTAAATACTTACTGACATAAAAAAGCGGATGCTACTGTCAATTCTTGTTACTTTTATAACGTCACCCACAAAAAGTTATCTAACTTTAGAACGTTATTATCAACGATGTTTGATTAGTATGAGTCGCCTCTAAATTAAATAAATACATCGAAATCGAACAATATGTGTCATAGTGTTGTACCTATAATATCACACATTAAAAAAAAAATTGTGGGTGTGTAGCGCCAGTGTCAGCTCGGTCTTGCCCACGTGCAGTACATATTTATCAACAGCACATTAATTTCCTTTTCAATACCTGAGTAGCTCTCGAAGTGAACGGTTGTGTCGAGTGATCTTTTTAAACGCGAATTAAAATGAAATCACTACAGCTCTGGTTCTGCGCTGCATTTTGTCTAGCATTTATCAGTGCCTTAAGTGATAAGAGGGACCAAACTAAATACCTATCTCATTTTAAATGTATTGAATTGTTCGGAAAATGTTTGATTAAAATTGCTGCAAAATCTTACGTAAGTGCACCGATGCAGTTGAAAAGAGCGACAAGAAGTATTATAAACAGTGGAAGATGTGCGCAGGGACAAGTTTGGTACCTCTACAGGTGCTGGGATTGTGAGGAGTAAGTAAATTGTTTTACAAGCCTTTTTAGTGGTATGAGAAACAGGGTGTAAAGTTCACTCATCCACCATAGAAAAGGGAGGATCCTCCGACCAGACAGGTGTCGTGTCTGGCGGGCCACTGCCCAGAGTTTGAAGTCGGGAGCTTGTATATTATATGTCCATCGCACGATAAACTCTAATTGCGCGATGCAGGATTTGTGTGATGTCAGGATGTTGTGTGACGTCAGGTCTTTGATGCGTAGTTCGCATGTGACGATGTAGATAACGCTGCACCTTGTTTTCAATAGGATTTCCCATCGGCAAAAATGACGGAATACCATACAAACTTTCATCCCTTATTTAACCCCTTTAGGGGATGTAATTTAAAAAAATCTTCATCAGTGCTCACTTTCGCTTTATAAAGAGCTATCGCGCAAAATTTCATGATTCTGGACCCAGTGGTTTAGGCTGTGCGTTTTCTGTCAGTGAATATTTTTATTTTTTATTAAGGTGATTTAAAATCTGCTTAATAAAACTGAGATATAGTTTATAAACTATCGACCCGCCCCTGCTATATCTAAGGTAAATATTGATGTTTTATGCAAATAAAGCTTCCAGGACAAAAGTTTTTTTTTTTTAAACCCCCGACTCAATGAAACATCTAAAAAAGTAAAAAATTATATGTATTGCCTCTTAATTTAAGTATAAGTTGTGGGTAATATATTGATCCAAGCGTCCTCGCGTCGGGACGGCTCATCCTATCCTATCCTTTCTACAATAGTATACATTAATTATGGCTAGGTATAAGTCTCGTCTGTTTGTCGATATCATTAGCCGTCTCGCAACGCGACGACGCTTGGATCTAAATATTACTTACAACTTAAATTAAGAGCCAATATATACTTATATAATTTTTTACCTTTTCAGGTGTCTTTTTGTGTTGGGGGTTTTTAAATTTAAGTTTTATTTCCTGCTTTTTTAATTTTATAAGTATTATATTACTAGTAGACACGCTACGATCGACACCTCGCTGAATTGTGAACAGCTGTACGTATTTTTCCCACAGTGAAGCTAGTTACTAATCTATTCTCATTTCTCTTTCCTACTCTATCATCAGACCCTGGATCATCTATCTATAACCTATTTATTAAGACCTTTCCAATGAGCCCAAAAATTATACCTCTGCTTCCAGGTGATACTGCAGCATCTGTTCAAGGTTACTAAATTCTAACATCATTGAAGTAACAGAATATCAAATTTCGCGTCGATCAGACCTGTGGAAGATGATCACATTCAATTATCAACTAAAAGAGCTGATACTCTTCAAACGACTGCACCGATTTTCTTGAATCATAGCTAAGAACACTCTCAATCGAGTCAGCTTTTAAATAAAATAAAATAAAACAAAACCTATTCAGCCGTTTGGCAGCTACGATGGGACAGACAGATAAACAGATACTCACACCCCTTTTTTCAGACAGGGGTTAATTACATAATAAATAGATTCTTAAGCTAATTTTAAATTTTATAGTTTTTGTACCTATAGTCAACTGATAATATAAATATAATATCAACATCACAGCGAAGGTCTTAGGAGAATTCGGAGTAGTTCTTGGTAAATGCTAACAACACTATTGTGATTTGGTATAATTACCTATACTAAATCATACAATTAAATGGAATTAGCGTTTTATATATGGAAGAACATCGTGCTAAGTGCGTGGTAATTTTTATAGTAAACATATTTAGTATGGATTCCAATGAAAATTACCACCGTCGCTTCTATAAACAGATAATTATATACAAAGTGTTACATGTTTTGTTAATATTTTGGAATTTACGTATAAGTAAAATATAATATTATTAAGTACTAGGTTTTGTCGACGACTTCGCCCGCTTTGAGGTCGGAAAATATTACACAGGAACGTATGTACTTTCGTGATAAAAGTCTTATATCCTAACCAATGTCATTGCCTATCCGTGTGCATATCATCCAATTCCGTGCAGCCGTTGGTCGGTTTGCCGGTGATCACCTTGGCACAATGCAAAGGTTAGCATAAGTGTCATTTGGTCTAATTTGTTTTGGCATAATTTGGAGTTGCGTAAATTTTTAAGGCATATTATTTATTCGTCTATAACTCATGAATTATAAATTTAAACATTATTATTTATAATTTGAGAATAACTCTATTGGATTAGTTTAAGGTGCGGCGGGAGGGCCCTTGGGTCACCCCGAGCCACAAACATGTCGCGGGTTTGCAAGAATATCGACGTAATTCAAAATGATGTTAAATTGAATACTGTATGGCAAACGACCATAAAACTTTGATATTTTATCGTGAACGTCGATTTCGTGCCGACGTTGTTAGAAAGAGACAGCGTCATTATTCGTTTGACACAAAACACTCGTAGCGTAATCAAAAATATAGGCTCATCTTAAGCCGTGTCTCCTGCACGTGTTTTTTCGAAACATTACCCAAAAACATCGAAACAAAGAGGCGTGGCCATATAAATTTGTGTATGCTAACACGATGTTTTTGTTTTCCGAGCTGCATGGAAAACATTCCCACGCGGGTGAAAGGGGAAGGGTTTGTTCCATTTTCAACTGCCGCGCGCACCGCGCCCATCTGTCACTGTCAGTCAACACAGGTTTTGAGGTTAAATTGTCCTGTAAATAGTTCTGAACAAGTTGTGATAAATTGACGATATATTGTAATACAGACACTGGTCGTCACTTTTTAATACGTCTTCCTCGTCGGAACTCATTACACATCTACTCAAAATGTATTATAAATAAAATAACATAAATATACTTGCGCAGGAGACAGCTTACGTATGAAAACAAATTTTTATGTGTAAGGTTTTTTGTGTAATGTTTCGAAAACGCGCAGGAGACACGGCTTTAGTTGAACCGATGTTTACCTCAGTTGAACAGAGTGAACGCACGGTCGATTTTGGTAAATATCGACGTATTTGCAGTTCGGATGCAACCATTGAAAAAAAAAATTCAAGAATGGCATATTTAGTGATTAGTCGTTGTTTTTGTAAAAGATAGAACATTCGATATTTTTTAAGAAGCTTTAGAGTGAAATTAATGACAAGTTGATTCATCTAATTTGTAGTCTCGTGAATAAAGACTGATGTCTGAAAATATCTACGTATGACGATATTTTTTAATAACTTTAATAAAAATTCTAAAATATTTTTATGTGTTTTGAAACTACGATAAATTTTCCTATATTCAGTAAAGTCACACCCTCAATAAATCATTTACATTTTGCGGTATGCACTAAAACATTTATAAAGAAATAAAAAAATGCCATTCTCTAAAACATTTATAAAGAAATAAAAAAATGCCGTTCTCTAAAATTCATCATTTTTAGTTCCGTCGCTATTCTCGCAAACCAGCGATGTTTTTTTTTATATGAGTTATTTAGGGTTTATTATTTTTATTCCAAAGAACTTTATGTGTGAATAACATTATGCTTTTTTATTATTATGCTAATAGTATTTATGGCAATAATCATGATGGCAAAACATTTATGCAATAATATTATGCGTAATGATCATCATGATGAATTTCGTTATGCCAATGTAAATTATTACAATATATTTTATGCTTATAATTTAAACCCGTTGGCGACAGATAATCATGAGCCAAGAAAACTAATTTCTATACCCGAATCACTTTAGCGTGGCATTAGCAGTCATTGCCCTTTCCCTATTAACTCTCCGCAGGAACCCAAACAATAAACTATGTATTGTTTTTCGTTATTGTAACATGTTGAAGATCATGATAAATAATTATTCAGGACGGTAACGGACTTTATTTCAGTATTTGAAATAAAAAATGCAAGAAAATGTAGGTGAGTCAATGACCGCTATTACCACGATAAAGCAAATTCGGATATAGCAGAAGGCTTGTTTTACTAAAACATAAAACCGGCTAAGTGTAAGTCAGACTCTCTACTAGGTAAGGGTTATGTACCACCAAAACTATTACATTATTTATTTTATTTGCATTGATAGCGGCAACTAGCCTGGCCGAGCCTGTTATGGTTTTTATGAACTAGGTCTGTGAAAGACAGATGGGCAAACAGATAGACAGACAGATGTCGTAGGCTTATTACACGACTGCCCAAAAAAAGGAGTGTATGTATGTATCTATGTGAGTTTATTTGTTCCACCTTATCTTTTAAATGCCTGAACAAATTTGGATGTATCGTTAGAATCCTTATAACATCCCGAGTGACAGAGGCTTCTTTTTTTTACAATTCTGTATCGCGGCAGTATGGCACATGTTTTAAATGTGAAAAAAAAAAGAATAGTTGCAATAGCCTCCGCTGTCCATCCGTCCGTCCGTCTGTATGTCAGCGGGCTGTACCTCATGAACCGTAATAGGTAGACAGTTGAAATTTTCACAGTTAAAATAAAAACGGGGCAGTCTTTGGGGACTACCGATAGAAGTGAAAACTAAGTAACTTGTGAATTGTATATCTATGCACATATATACACAGTATACATATAGCTCGTAGGAAGCGTGCGTGCGGTGACAATGACGCGAGTTTCACGCTTTTTGGTCACGAAAAAAGTACACATATATACACAGTATACATATAACTCATGGAAAGCGTTCGGTGACGATGACGCGAGTTCCATGATTTTTGTTCACCCAAAAAGTGCTCAACGCGCCTGAAGAAGTTTTCACTTCAAAAAAATTATAGGGAGTCCCCATATGAAACGTGCTTTGCGTGTGACTCTCACTTGGCCGGTTTTTATAATATTAGTCACGATATGACAACACAAATGCCAATTTTTTTTTGTCTGCCCATTCCATATCTACTCAGGATATTTAGTCAGTGATTCAGTGTTAGCCGGATAATCTATAAATATAAATGTATATATCTATGTAGTCATGTAGGTCTATCCAAGTAAATAAAAAATCAATGGCTGATTCATTGGCTGATAATATTAATCAATGCGAAAAGGTAATCGGATTATTATGACATCTTCTTTCAAACGCAAAAAGTGTTTTTAAGTGACTTCTTAGTATTTGTTAGCTTCTACTGAGAAAGAGGCACTCATTTCTATTTCACAAGAATCAGCATCTTCACGTCCTGTAGTTTGAACAGAATTGATCGTCACGTAAATGACGTTCACCTGAGGCTTAACAACTACGACTAGCACATGTGCAGTGCAATGACACACATACACAACGGTCACATCAGGAGGGTCTTCTCAAATAGTATAGAAAGAAATCATTTAAATCATAAATAAATCAAACGAACATAGCGGAAGGACACGCCCGGGTGTTACCATTGTGTGGATCGCCCGGAGGACACGGTGGAGCATACGGTGGAGGTCTGCCCGGCTTGGATGGGGCACCGCCGTGTCCTCACGGAGGCGATCGGCAGCGGCAATCTCTCGCGTCCGGCCCTGGTTCAGGCCATGGTCCGGAGCAAGAGTGCATGGGAGGCCGTCACCTCCTTTTGCGAAGCAGTTATGCTCGCGAAGGAGGAGGCGGAGCGCGCGAGGGAGATGCAAGCTGCACGCCCTCACATCCCTAATCGCCGCAGGAGACGCCCCGGGCATCGGGAGTCACGAGCCGACTTCCGGCCACCGTAGGCGCGGGCCTGCGGACGGTGAGCGATGGGCAGCTCGCCGTCCGCTAGGGACCAAGCCCGGGTCGACGGCGCGTTGTGTTCCACGCGCGCCTCAAAGAGATGTCAGCACCAACTGACGGGGTCCGTAAGAACCAATGCCTGCTGGGGTTGCGTGTTTGTCCGAAAGGGATATCGCGGCCCCGGCACACAGGCAACGGAAGGAACACGGGTGGGTTTTAGTCAGTAAAAGTCTGACACTCCCTCTCGCTCCGCCCAGAGCGGGAGGAGTCATTTGATGATTTCCCACCCAAAAAAAAAAAAAAAAAAGATCAAACGAACATAAAACTAGAACAAGAATCAATGAAAGAATAATACATTTTATGAATATCATGATCATAATAAATACAATACTGACATATTTCAAATATGTACTTAATTTTTTTTTATAATTGTTACATTTATTGTTATTTTTGTTAAATAGAGAGGCGTCACGGCGTCCTCACCTTCCGCCTGACGCGGGTCCTCACCGGACACGGTTGTTTCGGGAGGTTCCTGTTCAGGATAAAGCGGGAGGAAACGCCCGGGTGTCACCATTAAGATTATTTTGTATCGATTTAAAAAACGATTTAAATTAAATGAATAAAAAAAATGGAATGCTTCCAACCGAGCGAATAATGTTTATCTATAATGGCAACACCGACGTACCTATGGCTGTGATTGGTGGAGTATTCTGACATCTTGGATGATCTGTCACTTTGCTCATGTGCACTTGCTCATACCCCGCCGTTTCTCTGCCGCTGTTGAACGCCAGTACTGCAAAGTTACAAAAACGCTGAAAATGTATAAGTTACAGTTTGTGTTGTTTCTGCTCGCGATCATGACGTGTGTCGTCGCTAATCAAGTACTGCATGAGAATTTAATAAAAAATGGTGAACTTCATAAAATAATGAAGAGAAACGTCTTTAAGTATGGAGAGTGCCCTGTAGGCTTTATCAAATTTTTTACCGATGCGTTCCTTGTGACTCGTAAGTAGTTTTGAAAATGTTTTTCTTCTTTCACTGTGTTGTTTTTAAACCAAATTCCAAACAATTTGTCACATGTGCACTGTGATAATTATACGTACATAATTAGTTTATAAACTTTCCTAAGAAATAGCAAAGTTACAAAGTGTTACAACATAATTTCCAAAGCCGGTTCGCTGCTGATTCGACAGCGCGCCATTTCCAGTGACGTCATTTACTCGGGATCTCACGGCCGCGCGCTATATACATTTTTCCAGCGCAAATCTAAAGCTCCTGTTCATCCCTAGCCATACATTATTCTTAACTTAATGTAAATAAGTACCTATACTGTTAATAATGAAAATAAGTACCTATACTGTAGACATGAAACTACGTCAAAATACTCGTACTTTAGAGAACACTATCATCCAATCATGGCCTGTGTGTTTATTTGGGACTACGAGTAGCTTATGCCCGCGACTTCGTCCGCGTAGAAGTCGAAAATGGTTCTAATAGGATTTTTTATTGGTTTTTTACGTTATTAATTTTGTTTTAGCGTATAAATTATTATGTTAAAATGTTTGAATAATTATAAAATATAACAATCTTTATTATAGTGTAGGGATATAAAGGTTAAATAAACTTGAAAAAAAAATAGATTTATTTTATGAACACGAAACTCTACAAGCTACCGCGCACCTACCGCAGTATTTCTTTGTAAACAATATTTTTTGTTTTTCTTTCGGGTGCTAGAATCACCAGGCTACTCTGTGCGCTTACTCTGGAGCATGCCACATACAACTGGCCTTGGGAGAAGCAGCTTGCCCTTAGGTCTACTCCCGCTACCTTAAGAGTTTGACCTTGAGCTTTGTTTATAGTCATTGCGAAGCATACTTTGATGGGAAACTGCACTCTCTTGAATTCGAAGGGGTAATTTGATGGTGTTAGGGGAATCCTAGCAATAAATACAGACCTCTGTAAAGCTTAGAAACCTTCAAATGCAGTACTAATATGTTTAGTACGGTGACTTTCGAGACATTCCAATTTTAAAGAGTATTTGCATTGCAAGCACCAAACCTTTATGTGAGTTCAACCTTTTTTGAATAAAATCGGATTGACTTTTCAAACATGTGTCAAAATAAAATGTAATTTAAATCAAAAGCACTAAGGAGTATTGATAGCAACTTCGAAGCAAATCACTCCCAAAATAACTTTCTACCCCTATTTAACCCCGTTAGGGGATGAATTTCAATAAAATACGAAATAAGTTTTCCATTAATTCTGTTAAAAAAAAATATGCAAAATTTGAAGTAGATTGGACTAAGGAATCACGTTTTCCCATACAAACTTTGCCCCCCCTTTTCACCCCCTTAGGGGTAGAATTTCGGAAAATCCTTTCTTATCGGATGCCTACGTCATACAAAGAACACACCCTCCAAGTTTCAGGTCTCTACGATCAGCGGTTTAGGCTGTGCGTTGATCCGTCAGTCAGTCATTCAGGACAAAGCATTTTATATGTATAGATTGGGGCCGTCGCACAGTGGGTCGAAACTATGATTTAAGTGACATAGGGCCAACTTTGTTTTTTTACTTTTTTCTTTATTCGGATGGATAGAGCTCATTGACCTCAATAATAATTGTCCTGATGTTTTTTTTCCTAAAGTTTATACTTTGAGTAGAAATATGTGTTTTGTAATTTTTTTGTATGGAGCGGATGAAATTAAATTAAATTCCTGCTAAGTAGCGTGTGATCCCGCTTTGAAACTTTATTTTTCTTATACGTTGTCTAGTCTACTATCATTTGATGCTATGAACATGTGCATAAAGTTGCAACTCCGCCAAATAAATGGATCGAAAAAAATTAAAAAATACATGGAATAAAAAGCTTCATTTTTTTTTTTCGTAAGTTCTTTTAAGTTAAGTTTGATATGGAATAGTAAGTAAAAGCACGTAATAATACACATAATTACTTAACAACTAACAATAATACATTTTAAAGGTCCCTAATTAGCTAACATGGATGATAGAATCACGTGAAACCTTTCTATTATATCTTTATGTATTCCTGCTATGCGAGCTGTTGTTTCTGCATCCCTGAAAAATCTTCTGGCAGTTTTGCCATCATTGGTTGTGCCTACTCCTTGCTTGACTATAAGATAAGTAAACCGCATTCCTTCTTAAACGCTTGCTGTATAGCGCTTTTTCTGAGTGACATTTTTTCTTTGTCATCGCCCCTGCAACTCCATTTTTTGAAGTCCAATCGATAAGCTGCAAACAAAAAGAAATGTCAGTTAAAAAATAATCTCTCAGAAAATTATATATCATGAAAAAAATTACGAAGTAATAAAATTATATTTACCGATATGAAGTAAGCACTCCATGCATCTTATCCAGGCATGTAAAGATGACATTCCATACTGGAAAACTTCTTCGTTGTTTTCTCTTTGAGCAAGTGACTCTAAATTGTTCATCTCTGATGGTTTTGCTTTGCAAATATCACATACAGCTGAAGATGTGTTTGACCAATATGACGTTATTTTGCCATCTATCATCGTCATGTGCAATTGATACTTAACTTCAACTTGATTGATTTTTGATGGCTGAAGTCTTTTTATTTCTTGTGTTATGCTAGCTTTTATAGTTGCCACTGTTGACTGCGTTTCTTTGGTAAATTTGAACATTATCGGACGGCAATAGAAAGGTGATGAGGGTCGGTCGTTTTCCCAAACAATTGTTCCATCACATTGTTGAAGCCTTATATGAACTAGACTGGCCATGAAAATAGTTGAATCATCAAACTCTGTTTCAGTCTTTTGTTTGTAATTACTTTGACAAAGAAGAATTTTTGAAAGCCCCATTTGATTATAAGCAGTAACTCTGTTGCCGAGTCCAAATCCAAGCAATCACATCTAAAAGCCTAGATACCGTCAAGTTGAGTAAAGCTTGCAGTTTAATAGCAGCTCCTTCTTCAGTTATAATTATGTCTTCCTTCCCTGGATAACATTTTGACTTCGCTTGTTTAATTTTATAATAAGAAGGGCATAAATCAGACCCATTTTCACTTGCTGCTTCTCTTAGACTTATATACTGCCACTTACTTAATTTAAGTGAAACTAATAAAGACAGTGCCTTATCGGGTGAATATGTACTACTTTTCGCTTTACTTGTACTTAAACACTCCTTAACTTTTTCTAGATCTTCGGGGTGATTTAGCAAATGGTTCATTATTTTTCCTACATTCTCATTTACAGTGTTTCTTAAACTAGCAATTATAGTAGCTTTCAGTTCATCCGGGGATAACGAAAGCGATTGGTTAATTTTTTCAACGCGTTTTCGTTTTTGCCTGGAGCTCAATTCTTCGAAAGGTTTTCGAGGTGTAAATGTAGATGTCGACGCTTCTGTAGTAGATGGTGGTAGATTTTCAACTTCTTCTGTATTACAAATCTCGAACCTTTCCTGTTCAGTGTTCACAGCTTCAGGTATCATTCCTTCGGGCCAGTTTACTGCATGTTCTAACCAATCACCATTTTTTCTTATAAACTGTGTTAACGTGCGACTAGTTCGTTCCCATCTTGCACTTATATTTGAACAAAAGCGCGTACAGAATTTTTGGAGCTCAACACTGTTCTCTTCGATCACGTTTATTTTATGTTGTAGGTATTGAAAGAGTTTTTTACTATCCGACAGCGACTTCAGCTGCTCTCTTAAAATCATAAATAAATCTTATTTGTTAACTAAACTCTCCAATATAACGAAAAAGGGACGATCACAATCACGAGATGTTAGTAGTAGTACGAATAAACGAACACTAGTATAATAAATATAGTAATTTTATACTTCCAGTGACAAACGATTTTTTACAAATTTTTCTACTACCCTCATTAACATTACAGTAATGTCTTAAAGTGAAAAAATATTGTTTTTTTTAAAGTAAAAGGTTAAGCTAATTACAGTCATTAGACACACAAATACAAATTCGTAGATAAATATCCATATTTTTTAATAATACATATATTAGTAAATTTAAGGTAATTAGGGACCTTTAAAATGTATTATTGTTAGTTGTTAAGTAATAATGTGTATTATTACGTGCTTTTACTTACTATTCCATATCAAATTTAACTTAAAAGAACTTACGAAAATAAAAAATGAAGCTTTTTATTCCATGTATTTTTTTATTTATTTCGATCCATTTATTTGGCAGAGTTGCAACTTTATGCACATGTTCATAGCATCAAATGATAGTAGACTAACCAAGGTATAAGAAAACTCAAGTTTCAAAGCGGGATCACACGCTACTTAGCAGGAATTTAATTTAATTTGATCCGCTCCATACAAAAAAATAACAAAACACATATTTCTACTCAAAGTATAAACTTTAGGAAAAAAAACATCAGGACAATTATTATTGAGGTTAATGTGCTCTATCCATCCGCATAAAGTAAAAAAACAAAGTTGGTCCCTATGTCACTAAAATCATAGTTTCGACCCACTGTGCGTCGGTCAGTGGGTCGTCTTAGCCGTCTGCTATATAGACGCACTTTGTTAATGTAAAATCCTCGGTGATCACCAGGATTTAATGATGCAATCGACTTTCCGCCTGCATCCAAGCGACCAGGCCTTATCGTGAGAAATTTGATAGCAACACGCAGTTAGCAATACTCGTACTAGTTACTCGTTCCATTTATATTTAAAAACGTTCATTTGTGTTTTAGTATTAGGTATTTAATTGTCAACATTAATTTACTTGAAAAACTAAAATTAGATTTAAGTTTACCCCGACCCTAAACCTTTGACCCACCTTTTGTATTTCGAACTTTTTCTGACTTAGGTCAAGTTCTCAATACAAAACTGACAACTTAGTAGTTACCGGACCAAGGCGCGGGACATACACAAGTGGCGAGAGGCGCGGGCGTGGCGACGGTGTGGCGCTGGCGTTGTGCTTGTGCCACCGTATGTCCCGCGCTTAAGATGTCAGTTTTGTAAAAAGTATTTCGATTAATGGCTCGATAATAAATAATAAATGATTTTATTTCTGTAAGTAGGTTTGTACAATCAGTTTTACACGTCAATCATATTTTTAAAACTAGATGAGGTCGCCGTTTCCTATCTGACTACTCTGAGAAGAAAGGCCGAGACAAGCTCGGAGGTCACAGTCCCTTTTAAAGTCCAGACATAATCTTGGTCAGATCATGTGTGAAGACCATGTACTTAGATTGGTGTCTGAAATGTAAGACCATTTCAGACACAATCTACATGGTCTTCAAAAAATTAGGAAAGAATTACACTGATTGACAGAACTTTAGGAGCTCAACGATTCCACGAACAATACCAAAAAAAAAACATTGACCCACATAGTCCTCATTCACAATAATTAAAATACTTAATATTATTATACTTCAATCAATCTGCCTAGCCTTTTCCCAACTATGTTGGGGTCAGCTTCCAGTCTAACCAGATGCAGCTGAATACCAGTATTTTACATGGAGCGACTGCCTATCTGACCTCCATAACCCAGTAACTGGGTAATACGATACCCCTTGGCAAGACAGGTGTCAGACTTTCGGGTTTCTGACGACTCGTAACGACTGTCAAAGATCCACGAATGACAGCCGAGACCAACGGCTTAACGTGCTTTCCGAGGCACGGAGGATTCTCGGTATGTAAAGATGGTCACCCATCCACTGACCAACCCCGGCAAGCGTAGCTTAACCTAATGGATCGACCAGTGCGACTGTTGTTACTTAGCCACGAGCTCCTCATAATATTATTATACTTCACAAAGTAAAAATTCATCTCATCCAGCCAGAATACCCCTTATTGGAACATTGGATACGCCTACATGCCACTGTGGCGTATTAATGAATAGTTTATTTTGTTATTTTGGTATATGTAAGTACTAACCGTACTAACACTAGTTTCTAAGTCGTGTGTATACTAATCAAATTTACTATATTTATGGGTCCAAATTAAAATATTATAATATTAATAAAAAATAAAAATAAATATTATAGAAAATTCTTTATTCAAATAGTGAAATTCACAAAAACGAATCAATAACGATCCAAAAAAGTTAAAATAATAATCCTCAATTGCGGCGATACTCTCAAACGTACTTGATCCCTAGACACTTTTGATGTGAGTATGAAACAAGAAAATAATTGTCTGAAATATTGTCTTGTTTCATACTTTTTCGTTTGTCGGGTTTTAGTTTTTGAACTTACTCGTACTTATTTTACTTTCTTACAATATCTGGTTCTCAGTAGTAGAAACGTATAAACTGTATTTAAATTAGGCTATATTTTGAGTCCCATTAAACGTGAATATTAGTATAGTGTTATCTTATAAAGGTGATTATAATGTCACTTGTGAATGCCGTTGACTACGTTTAGATCGCTAGATGGCGCTGCACAGAATATACCCGTATCAATACTCTATTCCTTGGCACTGACTTGCGCTTTCAATCACCCGGACCAATAGGCAAGCGTTATCTCCGTGACTAGCAGCCACGCCCCTATCTTTTGCATGCTGGTACCCGGTAGAGTGTCGTTTTATATTATGTAGTCATTAATGTGAGCGAGCTCAATTCGCCTGTCTCTTTATTCACTTTGTAGTACATTTTTGAGTCGATCCATAATTATACGACGACCTTATTCCGTTCCGCACATCAAATTCTCATAATGATGATAAACTAATTCATTGTATTTGTGCAGTCCTGCAATATAACGCGTTATTTCTTATATTTTTAAGACGTCAATCTATTTAGTTATAAATGGTTATAAAGTATTCAATGATTTTTTGTATAATATAGTTTGAGGTCGAAACTTGTGTTAGATTAGGATCTTCACAATTATGGCTCCTTTAACAGAGAGTTAGGTATACTCAAGAAGGTTAACCTAACCTGTCTGGAAGTGCCATTACGTAGTGTAGCAAAACATTTGTGTTTTAACACATTTGTGTTGAATGATGCCGATGAATCGAACCCCGGACGCTGTAGGATAAAGAATGAAACCAAATATCGCCGTAAATACACTTAAATACATTGATTTTCTTTTGTAAATAGGCGTAAAGAAAAAAACACTAGAGTAAATTAAAAAATTACACATGTTAGTAAATAATTGTTGGTCTTTGACGCCAATTTATTTAAATACCTAATTTTTTCTGATTAATAAGTTTGGTAATTAGTTAGTGGTTTTGGAAAACACTAGGTCCATCGATATCCGGAATTGGGGTTGGTATATAAGATGACTCGGACAGTCGTCTCGTTTGCAATCGCTTCGCAATTTTTTTTTACGTATAGCGTCGTATTCAGTTGTTGTGATGAACATACGGCGTCCTGTTGACCCCTTTTTTTTAAAAAGGAAACTGAACATTGCGAATAATTGGCACTAGGAAATATCTGACTAATTCAATTTGCCTAGCCTTTTCCCAATCAAACTCAAAGCATTTATTTCAATTAAACCATTTACAGGCACTTTTGAATTGTCAAATAGTCGCGTCAGTTAGTCAGAAAGTTGAAGCTAGTTGCCCATTCCAAAACGTAGATCTTTATGACTTATATATTATATTTAACCAGATGCAGCTGAATACCAGTATTTTACATGGAGCGACTGCCTATCTGACCTCCATAACCCAGTAGCTGGGTAATACGATACCCCCTGGTAAGACTAAGGTTGTCAGACTTTCGGGTTTCTAACGAGCAGTAACGCCTGTCAAAGATCCACGAATGACGCTATTACTCGTTTAATGATTATTATAATGATAGTTTAATGAACTAATGAAACTGTCTAAATCACAAGAACACACAAGAAATTGATGACGCAAAGGAAAAGAGTTGGGAGTTCCCTGCACTAGCCCGCTAAGTGCGGTCTGCACTCGCTGCCTCGGGATCATCAGTGAACCGCCTGCGTCGCCGTACAAGACTTCGGAATACGGCACTCAGCTTAGCGCAGCCCGCAATAGGTAGGGCCGGCAATATACAGAGCCCAGTAGGCCAGCTATAGCCCAGGGGTGGGCGTATTATGGGAAATTCTACGTCAGGGCCGATATCCCGGGTCACTCCTTGGAAAGAGGACCTCTAAAATCTTACGAAAGGCTATTCATCTCTAAATCACAAAAAAAAAAAAAAATTATTTATTTATTAAAACTTTATGCACAAGTAAAAATGAAATACCGTACAAAGGCGGACTTTATGCCTGAGGCATTTTCTACCAGTCAACCTTAGGGTGATGCAGAGACAAAACATGGCAGGTGCAACATAAAGGATTGATAACACGAAATTAATTATCTATAAAATAAAATAATAAATACATACATATATACATACATACACAGTATAAACATAATAACTTTGTCAGGAGAAATAACGATCGGTAGAGGAGAAATATCGATCAGTAGAGGAGAAAACGAATCCAGCAAATCACCGCTGGGATGTTTCAGCCAACTTCTTGCGTATATGCTCACGAACCTTCCCTTTAAAAGACAACCGACTGGTTGCCGTCCTGATATTCAGAGGTAGCGCATTCCAAAGAAATACCGCCAGGACAAAGAAAGAAGAGTGAATGAAACCAGAGCGGTGAGATCCCACATCGTAGAAGACGATTGTTGGTGGAACGAAGTTTTTGCATATAATAATGCGAAGTTTTTGCATGAATATACTAGTAGTATTATACTATATAATATACTATTTTTTATAAAGACTTCTCGAGAGACGCCAGACGACTCACGTGATCAAAAACGAATAATTTGTCATTTATCCTTCCAAAAATCAAATTTAAAAATAATTCAAAAGAATATTAAGAATAAAACATCCTTGACCATTTTTGCGTGTAAAGAGGTCTAATTGACAGGGGAAACACTGCAGTCGGTACTAACTTCATTAACCTCAAATTTCTTTTTTCCAGGTACACTGAACTGACTGGTAATGATTGTTAACAAACAGCTGCTGCAAACGTTAATAGACGGAATGATGAAGACTTGTCAGATCTGGCGCGAGTCTGACGTTGGATCCCCGGAAGGATCCCAAACGCACGCCGCGCGCCGTTACTATGGTGGAGACAGAGTGCTGACCGCACCTCATGTGAACTTCAAACCTGCTTGCGATTACGAAAATCTGTTGGGATATGACGATGTACACTGTACGTAACACACGAAGATGATGAAACAATCTCGACAATGTCATTATAGGGTACCCCAATTTGAACGTAACAAAATCGACTGCGGACCGTAAAAAACTGATACATATTTGGGCGGGCAGCACCGCAACGCAAAAATCTATTTATGTTCTACATGCCGGCCATACCACGCTTCTTTTGGATTGTATTGCGCTGCACTGAGGTCCGATCCGAGCAAAAAAAAAAAAAAAAATAATTGTATGTGAGACTGACAGCCAATTAAAAGTCTTCACTTCTAAAAACAGATTGGCAAGAAAGAGTGTGAACAGCACAACACAGTTACCAAAAAATAAGAGGAAAATAAACAGTATAACATTCAAGCTTAAACCAATTCACATTTCATATTCAATACAAGAATAAAGACCTGAACATACGAAATCTTAATTAAAAAAGCCAAGGCTCAGGCACACATACATTTTCTTGCAAAGCGAAGCTAGACACACGTGCGTAGCCTCTCCGTGCGCAGCGGTCGGCTTTTATTGTGAGTTTGTAAATAGCATTCCTTAGACTAAAACATTAGTAGGAGTCTACAATTTAATTATTATATCATTGTACGGACCGTCGTCAGAAAATTAGAAAAAATTCTAACATAGGACAATTTTTTAGATATTGTATTCTAATCTTCTTCAATTTCAAAAAGTTACTGCTTTTGGTACCAAACCAAATAACTTTTGTCAGCAGTATAGAAGTATGTGGTTGTATTTGGTTTATCTTGTATTAAATTCCCTACAGTATGGACTTGTCAGGATCTCCGTTCTCATGAACTTGCGTTTAGATCAACCACTCATATTTTTGAAACTTCCGCCTGTTTTGCCCTACTTATTTCTAAAATAAGTGTTAATAATAATTGTAAAAAAAAATTTGTAAGTTTCGAATTTTGTATGTTTTGTAATCATTTAAATGATCAATATTGCGGCTCATCGGCCACCTACATTCCGGAGATTATTGCAAGAGTATTAAATAATTTAATACCTAATTTATTTAATTCATCTAAATATTTTATAATGATAAAACTTAACAGCGACATAAAGGTCAGGTACTGAACGATATTTTCAAAATCAAATGAAATTGTAAAAGCCTTCTTTTTTATTCTTTTTGACATCAAATATCTATTTTAGACATTTGATTTGCCTTGATATATGATAAATGATTTTATATATTACAATTTATTACTTTAATTTAATTTACAACTATTTTATATATTATGGACAAGAATGTAAAGAAAAAAATAAAGGGAAGAGCTCACTGGGCATCAAAAAATTCGTCCGCATCATTCTATAAGCATTTGGTATAAATATTAAATATAAATTCGAAACATTTTTTTAGAAAAGTGTAACATTTTATATAACCCAACCAAATAAATACATTTTTGAAGATCTTAATTATAATTTTAGTATTCACATTCAGTATTGTAGTACTTACCTAATTATAGAAAGGATTTTTTGAATAAAATGTCATAAGTTTCATTTTGACTGTTCTTCCTTCACTCAGTGGATCCCAAGTAGCAGGAAACGAGTACGTGGCAGGCCCAGAAAGAGATGGTGGGTAGAGCTGGACTCCTTAAAGGATTGGTCAACAATCGCAGTAGACCGGGAAACGTGAAAAAAGAAGGGAGGCTTTTGCCTTGCAGTGGAACTTTACAGGCTTATATTAATAATAATATTGTTCATCCTTCTTGCAATGAATGCAGATCGTGTTCAGTGTGACAAGTCTATACAGGGTGGCAGGGACATCAACGCGAAAACTGATACCATGGATTCAGTACATGAATCTGAATCCCCCTGCGTTGAAATGTTTGTCGGTTTTTTTTTTTAAATCTGCTGTTCCATACATTTTGACAGCGTAGGTATTGCACTTTTCTATGAAACAGCAGATTTTTTTTTAAATAACCGTGGAAAAATTTCGACGCAGGGCGTTTCAGAATGTCCGTGACACCCTGTATACAGCAAGATTATGAGTCCATATTCTTGCTGTATACAGGATGACCACCCACTACAATAATGCTACAGTTGTAAAGAGAGAACTATGTAAAAAAAAAAACAATCAATCTCGTCATCTTACTGTTTATTATTGTAACTGTGTTAATTAAGGTTATCTTGTGATCATTTCTCGTATCGCCAATCGCGGTAACAGTAATCGCAATAGCGGTAGTAGTAGCCTTCACATTCTTAAGGTGAAGGAACTTGATCCATTTACTGAAGTTGATAAGTAATCTGTTGCTATTTATTTACAATCCTTATCAAAGCTGTTTCGTAGTACAACTTCATGATGTCGTCACGAATGATACCGCTCATCTTGTTTAATAAAACAGACGTAATAAATCTTTATTACTATTTCTTTTTCCTATTCCCTAAAAAATATACATTTAAATTACACTTAATTTTTTTTTTTTTTTTTAATATATTGCTTTTATTTTTATTTATTTTATTTATCGCCATTAAAAAACTAAATATATTAATTTTATTTATTTATTTATATACAATATACTTTATTATACACCAGAAAAATGCGAAAGTGAGTTTGTTATACTTTCACGCTAAAACGGCAGCGCTACTATTATGCCACTAGCGGCACTCTATACGCTGCCTGAATAAAATAATAAATATGATTCTCTTAAATTTTCATAATTAATGCCTGCTAACATTGATTGATCGCGCGGGTAGGTACTTCATATTCATATTAAAGAGCGCAACGATCGTATTCACGTGTGGGGTACACGTGAATACGATCGTTAAGTCAATAACAACATCAAACATTGCAAACGCGCATGTTTTTAACATGTTTTTAGGTCTCCTGAAAGTAGTTTCCAAGTTTGCAACCCTGAAAACCCATGGTGCTCGCAAAACTGCGAAACAACAACAAATTATCGATTTATGATTTAGTGCTCCTCATAGTTGCATCTTGAGGGCATCCATCGAATGGGCACGCCACAATTGTGGCGATAAGTCCCCTCTTTGAGGAGTGACTAGAGAGGCACCACGGCATCCTCATCTTCCGCCTGACGCAGGTCCTCACCGGACACGACTGTTTCGGGAGGTTCCTGTTCTGAATAAGGCGGGAGGAACCGCCCGGGTGTCACCACTGTGTGGATTGCCTGGAGGACACGGTGGAGCTTACGGTGGAGGTCTGCCCTGCTTGGGCGGAGCACCGCCGTGTCCTCACGGAGGCGATCGGCGGCGGCGATCTCTCGAGTCTGGCCCTGGTTCAGGCCATGGTCCGGAGTGAGAGTGCGTGGGAGGCCGTCACTTCCTTCTGCGAACCAGTAATGCTCGCGAAGGAGGAGGCGGAGCGCGCGAGGGAGAGGCAAGATTCGCGCCCTCACGCCCCTAGTCGCCGCAGGAGACTCAATGGACGTCGGGAGTTGCGAGGCGACTTCCGGCCACCGTAGGCGCGGGCTTGCGGACGGTGAGCAATGGGTAGCTCGCCGTCCAATTAGGACCAGGCCCGGGTCGCCGGCGCGTAGTGTTCCACGAGCGCCTCAAAGAGATGTCAGCACCAACTGAAGAAAGGGATATTGTTAT
Organism: Agrochola macilenta; assembly: GCA_916701695.1. Taxonomy (NCBI): domain Eukaryota; kingdom Metazoa; phylum Arthropoda; class Insecta; order Lepidoptera; family Noctuidae; genus Agrochola; species Agrochola macilenta. The sequence continues at coordinate 18,742,463 of OU753562.1, forward strand.
TATATATATTGGTTGCGAGTTTGTCCGAAAGGGATATCGCGGCCCCGGCACTCAGACAACGGAAGGAACACGGGTGGGTTTTAGTCAGTAAAAGTCTGACACGCCCTTCCGCTCCACCCAGAGCGGGAGAAGTTATTTTATAATTTCTAAAACTCAAAAAAAAATAAAAAAAGGCAACCTTAACATAGTTGGAAAAAGACTATCACATACTAAAAGTAGAGACAATCAATCACATCTTATTGTTTTTTGTAAACTGTGTGCTAATCAAGGTTATCTCGTGAACATTTCTCATATCGCCAATCGCGGCAACAGTAATCGCAATACCGATAGTAGTAGCCTTCACATTCTTAAGGTGAAGGAACTCGAACCATTCACTCAACTTGATAAGTAATCTGTTCCTATTTATTTACAATTCTTATCAATGCTGTTTCGTAATACAACTTTTAATGATATCGTCACGATTGATACCGTTCATCTTGTTTAATAAAACAGACGTAAGAAATCTTAATTTATTACTATTTCCTTTACGTATTCCCTGAATATACATTTGTATATCATAAATAAAAATAAAAAAAATTATAAGGTTTTTTTTTTTTTAACCCCACTATTTAAAAGTTAAAACTATTAATATTATTTCCTTGAATACACTTGAAGCATACAATTTACATTGATAAATAATTTCATAAATTATAAAAACACAAAACTTATGCCTATTTATTTCAATAAATCATTATTATATTACGTTTTTCCCTCAAAAGTTAAATTTTTATTATTATTACCCAAGTTTTAATAGATAAAATAAAGGGCTCTGGACACGAGGTCAGTTTTCGAGTTAGCTAAGACAGTAGCACTGGACTATCTTCAAAAGTATTCGTGCGAGGTGAAATGCCAGTGACTGAACTGACTCACAAACTGGCCTAGTGACAAAAGTACAAAAGATCACTGATTTATCGTAAAAAAATCTAGTATTACTACTAGATTTTTTTACGATAAATCAGTGATCTGTTGTACTTTTGCTAGCTTACGCTAGCGTAGTGATTGAGTAAACAGCTATCTAAGTACGTAACATATTTTCGCATATTATTTATTGACATTCAAAAGTGCCTTACAAGGGCCTATTTGAAATAAATGATTTGACTTTGACTTTCGTAAACAATTACGACTAATCTGTTTCATTTTGACAGTTCATCAACATTCATTGCGTTATTTACGTTGTTGAGCAGATTGTTTTTTCGAACTTATGAAGCAATGGATTAGCAATCTGTTGCAAAACGATTCAGATTCTGATTGATCGTGTATTACGCAAAGGTGGTATTTGTCCTGACTGGAAATTATATAATTATGCTAATAATTTATAATAACTTAGAAAACCAGATCCAGTTCAATATCTACATCTGATTTCTCCACGTTTATGGTTGTAAACACTTTCGCTTTCAATAAGTTTATTTCTAGCACAGAGTAAATGCGTGACTACGCATTGACTACGTGAGACGTGATATATCTACATGTTTATATAAATTGCATTCAGTGGATCTAGCTAGCACGCGGAGTAAACGTAACGAAGATTCGAACGATTTAATTAAAGATTGAAAATAGTCGTTTCGCACGTTATATTTGTTTTGCTGACTTTATTCATATCTATAGGTGTAGATATCCTGTGGCGACTCTTCATCACCACATGCGAACTACGCATCACACTGACGTCACGCGAAATCGTCGAGCGTGAGTCAAGCACGTCCAGCAGGGTTAATCGCGCGATCGGCATACATTTAACTTCCCGACATGAATCGTCGGGCAGTTGTCCACCAGACACGACATTCGTCTGGTCGGAGGATCCTTCCTTTTTTATGGAGGATGAGTGATTTTTACACCGTGTTTCCCATAACTCCATATTACTAATAAATGTGATGGTCGCAAATATGTACACCAAAATGCTTTGGGATCGTTGATTCAGAAATCATTCGAACTTACGTTACGTTTACATCACGGGTTCGTGCTAGGACCTCGGTTTGATACGTACGTTACTCTTACCAGTTGCCTTACTATAATATTAAAATGAAAAACCTTTAGTTTATAGGTATCTCCGTAATTATCACGCTTAGCAAATTAATGTAATTCGGATGCTACTTTAAATATTCTCGTTGAACTATCTCTGCATGACACTCAATCTGGCAACACTTCACCTCATAGTCATTGGACTGATTGCATGAAAAAGCAAAGAAAAATAAAGATTATCTAACCGAAACATGTTATTATCAACGATGTTTGATTATAGTATGAGTCGCCTCTAAGCTAAAGTCGTCGAAATCAACGTATGCGTCACACCGCAAACATTACAAATGAATGATCGAACCGGTAGCGCCAGCGCAGCCTTGCACGGTATAACGGGTAACCAGTCTTTACGGATTCACCGATCGACCAAGTGACCAACATCACATTAATTTCTTTTTCATTACCTGGCTAGCTTTCAAAGTGAACGGTCGTGTCTCGTGAATTAAAAATGAAATCATCACAGCTCTTGTTTTGCGCAGCATTTTTGCTGGCATTTATAAATGCCTCTAGCGATAAAATGGACGAAACTAAATATTTCTCCCATGGTAAATGTGCTGAATTGTTCGGAAAATGTTTGTTGAAATTTTCTGAAAAATCGAACTTAGTAAGTGCAACAATGCTGTTGAGTCGAGCGAAGAGAAGTGTTATTATCAGTGGCAAATGTCCACAGGGGCAAATTTGGTACCTGTACAAGTGCTTCGATTGTAAGGAGTAAGTACCTAAATTGTTTATTTATTACATTATCAAAATATCAGCTAAATAAAATTACTGCTAAATCCTCGGCAAAAACGTCATCATAGATTTTAAGATATTTCCGAGTGGTTCTTGCAAGATGCTACGCTAACAAGATTACCTTACTAATTTAATAGTGTGATAACATAATTATGAATAATTCATTGGTAAATGACATAGATAATTCCACGTAAATATAAGGACACATTTCTACGCAGGTTCTTCCCTATAGAACATAGAAGTATACATTTATTTTTGTAATAACACTGAGGTTTTAATTTTATTGACCAATTTTATTAGCGATGTCTCTTGTTTGAAATGACAATGATAAATATCTATTGTTCTTATCTATTATAAATAGGTACTTATATAAAGGCAAGGCATTTGTTTGTTACATTATGTTTGTTATTGACAATTTCCGTACCAGTATTATGTATATATACTGTGACAATTCTAGGCACTTTTCTTTTTACTTTGTCAATAAGGTCACCGACCTGACCGTGATCACTTTTGTTTTTGATTAGGACGGCTTAATCAAAGAATACCTATTAAGTATAGAGCAGTATTTAGGTAATAACCCTGTTCACATCTAGATCGTTACCAACTGTTCTTTGTACTAAAATAATATGATAATAAAACTGTGGTGGAATCTACAATCGCCACATGCGGACTACGCATCAAAGACCTGACGTCACACAACATCCTGACGTCACACAAATCCTGCATTGCGCAATTAGAGTTTACCGAACGATGGACATATATACAATCTCCCAACTTCAACCTCTGGGCAGTTGCCCGCCAGACACGACACCCGTCTGGTCGGAGGATCCTCCCTTTTCTATGGTGGATGAGTGAACTTTACACCCTGTTCCTCATGCCCCTAAAACCTATCTACAATTTTTTTCAAAATGTTCTAATTTACACACACATATTACTTTTGTAAACACAACAATCCGAACAATTTTGTAGTATAAGAGTAACCGTTTTCAAAGAGCTGACACAACATCTTCCTGCCCTTGGTGGGACCAACTTACTCACTTGGGGTCGATGCAACACGATTTCTTCTTCCATTCTCATCTGTCAACCCCCACGTTATCATTCACTCCCTTCTTTTTCATAATTATCATTCCTCACACAATCTATCCATCTTTTCAATAGACTTCCTGTCTTTCTCAATCCATCAAAAACGTTAAAAATGGTAACCGTTCGAACTCAACCTGCCCGTGCTGGGGAGCAGTTGTAGGGTTGCCTAAGTTCCCCCTTGGTTTCCGAGCCCGCTCGGGCTCTAGACCCTGGTCTAAGTGTACTAAGGAGATGTTATGGTTGCGTGCAATGAATTGTAGTAGCTATTGCTTGCTAAAGCCAAAATTATATTATGAAATTAATGGCATAACATTTTACGGCGACTTTTTCGTACAAGTGTGGGGAGCGGTAAGACCGCCTGGCCCCCCATCAGTTGCTTGCCTGTATGAACCATGAGACTGTCACCAACAAAAAAGTCGCCCTATAATTTTATGTCATTTCATGTCACCCATTTCGTCATAATTATAATTTTGGTTTAATACAAAGACCAGAGGAGTAATAAAATGAAAAATAAATAAAAATGGTTTATGGAAGTAACAAAAACTCATGCAATCGTTATGGGACTAAATGAATCAATTGTCAAAGAAGTAGGTGAGTACTCTACTTAAACATTTGTGGATGATTGTTAGGCGAACGAACCAATCATTTTGGCTAATGACCATTCGGAGAAATCAGATAAGGGAAATCGTTGCTTCGGCAGGTAGGTATTAGGTACCTACTTCGACGAATCGTTGCCATAAAATTCGAAATACATAGAACAACAAACGGGCACTATTTCTATATATCATACTACTGGACGATTTGTCACACATACATATTTCACGCGTTCTTGAATTATTTCCGTGCCACAAGATTAAGAGCCGTGTTTGATTAAGTGCGAGTAGGTCAGAACATTATTGCCCACCTGCTCTTTTCATTTAGTTAACATGAGGTAGACGAAATAATATTTTCCATTTGGCCCTAGAGTGGGGTGTTGTCGAAAAAGATTCCACGTTGTGATTAAAATAAAATAAAATATTATTACCCCACCGCCGTATCTCTACGTTGGCGTCGTGGTGGGGCTTGCGCACTCCAAACTCTGGGTCTGTGCCGGTAGAGTTTACTTTGCCGGAACAGGTCTAGGATGAGGGGCGAAACCAAGAGAGATACAGAAACCCGCAGGGCAGCATGTGGCGAGCTATTGGGCAGTAGCGACCCCACGGATCCTATCTCCCGGGATAAATATTGTTCCTCATCTCTGGCTTGCCTTTATTGGCCGGCTGGAGTGAAAACTGACAAGGAACAGAGCTCCCACCTCATTCTTGCCTTAATTGGCCGGCTTGAGTGGAGATTTGCAAGAGAAAACGTGCTCGGAGGAAGGAAGTATTCCAGTTAGTGCTCGTAGGGATCTTGACCATCTTCCGGGCTCTGGGATTGTTCTGAAAGCCGTGGAATACCTCTCCACTACTCAAGCACCTCAGGACATGTTGCCCCGTTGTCGCTACGTCACTATGTGCTACAGACAGTTTTCGGGGGCCCATTATTGAGTGTGCAAGTTTTTCTGTTCTACCCCCTGCCATTTTTCCGTGTACACATAAAACATTAATCAGGCAGGGGCCATAGTCCTTCCATAGTTCCAGGTCACCAGTCAACTTAAGCCACCCAAACCCATAGTCTAATATCATTGTTTCCATATCTTGCAATAGTCCTACACCAACCGGGGGTTGTCCTTGGGTACACATGCATAGTGCATACAGGGATAATCGTCAGTTGGTGCCTCATTTCATTAAAACGCCTAACGGGCCTCTGCGAGTTGGCTTCGGCTCCTCGTACGCCTTCCAAAGGTCCGGGACCCCAGGGTTCCAAGAAATGTCAAAGAGACAATAATAATTAAATTATGCATAGTGTATAGGATGTTCTTATGGCCGGCTTTACACTTTCACCTAGAGGCACACCCAGACAGCGGAGGGCGAGTTTATTTGCGTAGGAGTACGTCTGTGTTCGTCGCTCGCTCTCCGTCCCATGTCGGTTGTTGCAACCCGCACTTGATCATTTTTATATTTTTCCACGAAATGTTACAAATATTTCACACCTGCCAAGCCAATTCGGCCTCTTGCAACTGTCCTACAATTTCGTCTACTGACACAACTAAATACCTCGGTATAATCCTATTTAAACACCTTAACTTTAAAGCACATATCACCCATCTTACTGCTCGTGTTCGTAAACTCATATTCTTTTTAAAACACTCATAAACATTGCCAATACTTATGTAATACGTACCGTGTATCGCGCCATGTGTCAGTCAGTCATCTCGTACTGTATTAATAGTTGAGGTGGAACTGCGAAAACTACACTCAAACCTCAGAGAGCCATTCTTAAGGTTGCTAATTTCCAGCCAATGCTTACCCAACCTTTGATGTATTTAAAAATGCAAAGTCCTTACGGTCCGGTAAACTTTCATTCTCAACTCTTTATTACATCAACACACAAAAACTCTTTATAAACAAACACAATCCTCACTTAGGCGAAAGAACGAAATTTGCAAAGTATCCTTCACACGCTTTGATTTTACTAAACGTGTCTTTTACTACCTTGGCTCATTTTTATATAACAGAATAAACAAAACTATCCCTGTACATCAATCTTCTTACGAAATGTGTAATAGACGGATAACACGCTTTCTAACCAGCTTTAACCACGACGACATTAAACTTCTGCGCACCTCACAATCGTAGTGACTTCTCTAACACTCCGTATCTAAACTCAACCTCTTTCCTTTCCGTTTACACACATACACACACACACCACATCTACATCACAAAACAGATACACACCACACCTACATTACAAAACACACGCTCACCACTTCACACATTTAGTAAGTAAATATAAGTTAACATAGTACGTTTGCAGCTTATAGTCCCAAGCAGTCTCTATTAAAAATTATTTGTGCTCCTATAGGAACCTGGGCTGGCGATCCTTAATACAGGTGACCATGTAACCTAGCTAGGACGCCAGATTCAATTCTGTTTATTGTTACTCTTTTTCTTATTATCCGTAAATTGAAAAAAATATTTACAGTAAGTACATTTTGGAAAAAAAAAATGTCATCCATCGTACCAGATTCAAGATCAAACCAAGGTTCAAGATCGAACCAAGATTGAAGATCGAACCAAGATTCAAGATTAATAATATTATTTAGGTATAGAAATTTTGTTTCTTAGCTCTTTGGCTAGTTTAAGCTTATTATTATTAAATGATTAATATAGATTTAATATTTTAAATATTACAGTATATAAATATGCATGCCAGCGCCACCAGTCTCGCGCAGATTTATCTTGCGTGCACGTCCACGAGAAAGTCTAACTCGCACTTGACCATTTTTTATATTTTTCCACGAAACGTTACAAATATTCTACTATTAATTTTGTATCTACTTAGGTTGTGTAGTCAGTGATTCAGTTTTAGATTCAGTCGGATTATCAAATTGGTATGAAAGATAACTAAATAAATAAAACATCTATCGCTGACTCAGTGATTGACTCTATCAATGTTCGAGTCAAATGGCTGAAATTCCGGAAGGTAATGACATCATAATAATGTCATATCTTCATAATGGTTGCCGTACGTAGTAGTATAGTACATAGTTGCGACCAGTTGTGTTCCAGTGGTAACACAGCCCCGACTTACGAGTTGTTGGTCGTGGGTTCGAACCCAGGTAGGCGCTGTAATTTGTGTAAATAATTTCATCACCACTGCTCTCAAAACGGTGAAGGAAACCACTGTGAGGAAACTGGTATGTCCTAGAACCAAAAATTCGAAGACATGTGATATCTACCAACCCACACTGGGCCCGCGTGGTAGATTACAGCCCACTCCAATCCACTCCATCCTCTCGAAGAGAGGTCTGTGTAACATTATAGGCTGATTATGCTTCATAATATGCCAAGCAAAGAAATGATCTTCTTGCGCTCGAATGATCTTGATAGGGAGGCGTTGTTGGTAAATATTTGTGAAATTACTTTGTGAAATTTATTGAAAAAATCCACTCAAGTGTGTTTCGAACACCGCAAAATGAAGGGTTACGTAATTGGATTGAATTTTGCCCAAGAACTTAACTAAGAACTTAACTTCCAAGAAGCTTAACTTTGTAGTTAAAAAAATGTTGACCTTTAGGGGTATGAGGAACAGGGTGTAATGTTCACTCATCCACCATAAAAAAGGGAGGATCCTCCGACCAGAGGCTCCGAGGGCCCGTAGACTTACGTTTATAAATTAACTATATATTTGTACATTAATTTCACCTTGATACCTTCACGCATTCCTGAGAAAAAGGGTTTTGACAGACAGACGATGATACCTAGTTTTTTTCTATTTGATGTACGGAACCCTAGAAACAAAATGGCGTGGTTAATTCTGATTTTGGCTACACGCCAAAAGATCTTTGTACAGCTTGTAATGGAAAGTGAAAGTATGTAGCTTCTTGTTCTTTGAGAAGGATACACTCATTTCTATCACAAAGCAGCATCGTCTCGTCATGTAGTTTGAACAGCATGGATGTCAGGTAAATGACGTTCACCTGAGACTTAATCACGTCTCTGGACGACCAGCACATGTTCCATGCAACGAGACGTAGCAGAGTGGACTTGACTTGAAGGTCATCTGAAATAGAAAAAATAAATCATTTAAAGGTGGGTTTAGATCAAACGAACATATAGAACCGGAATTAAAGCCAACGAAGAGATATATTTGTAAAAATAAATTGTTTGAGCGGGAATAGAATGTACATTTGCTCGTTAGTTTTACTAAACCGACCTTAATAAAGCAATTAATACATTGTAGAAAATTTTAAGGTTTAACTTAAGCAATGTATCGAAAACTACGATGTCGATTATTGTGCCAAGTTGGGTGATGTCGTGCGATGGCTTTAGGGACACGTGTCATGTAGTTTGAAAAGCATGGGTGTCAGGTAAATGACGTTCACCTGAGACTTAAGAACGTCTCTGGGCGACCAGCATATCTGCACGTGCAGTGTAATGACACGCAGCGGAGTGGACGTTACATGAATGTCACATCAGGAGGGTCACCTGAAATAGTACAGAAAAGGGATCATTAGTTGAGAATGTAATTAAGTCAACTCATCATATAAGTTACAAAATTGTAAAGTGTAAAACCATGTGTTCATTAAGTGAAAATTTCTCGCTATATTGAAAACAAATTGATGTCACCAATTATCGTGCTAATTTGACCGATGTTGCTTGAGGTCTCTGGAGACACGGCCAGCGGGACGATTGTCTCCTAGTGAATACATGGCTTAACTGTAAGGGCTTACTTACACTGTTTTCCATACAAAAAACAATAGGTGAACGTGATCTCGGTCGATTCTCTCTAAAAAATTTGACATACGAGTACTTAAACAGTTTAGTACGTAGAATTTGCACAAGCACATGGCGGTATTGAAGTATTTAAATAATAATCAGTGTAATTTTGATTCTAAAGGTACAAACTCGTTGCCTAACAGAATGTTGATTATCCTGAAGAATAAGATCTTCAGTAAGCAAGTCGACACTATGGATCAACTAACAGAATATAAAAGGTCTTCAAGCTAGGTAGTACGATGATCTCCACAGGGTGCCAAGTTGGAAGCAACTGGAGAAGAGTGTAGCTGAAAATGTCACAGACATGCAAGTAATGCCACCTACACCATCATTCAGTAAAATCAATTAATATTCGATACTTACCGTAGTCGATAGATGGCGTTGTATTGAGGAAAATCAACTTCACACTAAAGCGGATGAGATAACAACACTGTCAAATGGTGTCATCAAAATAACTAAAAGTTAATTTATAGCAAACAAAGATGCAAAATTATTGGAAATTAGCTCCAGCCACGCGTCTTGTGATTCTTACACCTATATTTATGTTTTATTTTTGTATGTACTTGACTACCTACCGTACGTAATTTCATTCCAAGGAAACGCCATTATATTTTTCGGAGTACATCTCATCTAGTGTGTGATCCATCGGTTATTTATTTACGTCACGGTTAGAAACAGACATCGATATTCTTGTGACCACAGGTTGACTTTACATTTAGGTTCTAAGTTGAATCATTTATATTCCTAAATCTTGAAAAATCACTGTAAAGATCTCTATTGGAAATTCCGTATAATTATGGTACTAAATTAGTTTTTTTGTTTGAAAGTGTTGCTAACAAACAAAATAAAATAAATACGTTCACTGTATTAAGAGTGTTTATTCTGAAAGAAGGCAATAATGAATGTCATAACACCGAATATTTAGTTTTAGATATAAAAAAGTATTTGGAAAATTTTCAAACGCCTTTTTTACACCTAAAACGTGTACAACATGAAATTCAATGTTATTGCAATTCATTATTCATATTCTAGTTCACTAGTTAGCCACATTTCTTATATCCATATGGTAATATTGCCAAATTATTCAAAACAAGTAAATTTTTGGCAGCTATTTGCGACGTTGCCAACTTTTAGGATAAAGGCTCTTAAGAAATCATGGAGTCATTCATGGTCCTTCAAAGTTCTCTATATTACAATACAAAATTGTATGTTTTAAGGTTTTTTTTTCTTCGGATCTGTTTTTAATCGATTACAAAAAGAATATGGAAATCATTCATTAGCCTACATTACTCTGCATGGTTCTAACAATTTCCTTTAAACTACAAGGAAAACAATGACATTAAATCATTAACAATAACTGGACCAATTTATTCAATGGAACGCATCCATATGAACAAATATTAATAATCTATATTGACAACACCGACTTGCTTCTGATTGGTGGAGAATTCCGACATGTTGAATTGGAAGCCAGTCGCCGCTTTTTGTCCGTCAATATCGGACGCTAGTATAATTCTGCCGAGAAATCAGCTATATCACTGAAAATGAATAAGACGTTACAGTTTGTGTTGTTTCTGCTCGCAATGGTGACCTGCGCAGTTGCCTATCAAGTACTAAGTGAGAATCCTATTAGAAATGGTGAACTTCATAAAAGAATGAAGAGAAACGTGCTGAAATTGGGAGGGTGCGCTGAAGGTTTTATCAAACTTTGGTTCAAATGCGTAACTTGTGACTCGTAAGTAATTTTAAAATGTATTCCTTCTTTTAAACAGTAACGCTTTTTTACCACAATTTCCTAAGTGCCACAATATTCATTGAGAACTTCGAGAAATTTCTGATTTCATGATGAAATCGTAAAAGTGTTTTCACATTTAAGTTTTATCGTGAACGTTTGATTAAGGAACTAAGGCATTAAGGAAGCTTAAGCGTAAGCTTTAAGAAATTAAAGGGCAGAGCGGGGTCTACACAGACGGTGTGGGTTAGATACAAGATCATACAAGTGTGTTGCGTTGGCAGCCGGCTGGCATTCGATTTGAGTGTGCGCGTTTTCTCTATTTTCGCGCCAAAACAAAAAACAGCAGTCGTAACTTTTGGTCGATCGAAGGTTAAGCTACGCTTGTCAGCTCGTGGATGGGTGAACGTTCATTACATATCGAGACCCCTCCGTGTTTCAGAACGCACGTTAAGCTGTTGATCCCGGCTGCTATTTGTAAATCTTTGACGGTCGTTATTACTCAGAAGTCCAAATGTCTGACAACCAGTCTTACCAAGGGGTATCGTGTTACTCAGTCACTGGGTTGTAGAAGTTAGATAGGTATGTTAGAGTGGAGAGTATGTACCAACATGGTTTACCGAAGCATCATGCATGCAATGGACCAATTATCTACTCACATTGATAACAATAAGATCCAAACGCTGACAATGAGGATCTTGCGTGAAATCTAATATTTGATTTTAAACTGCTATTATACGTATGTGTATTATAAAATGATGACTTTTCAAGTGCTAAAATCCCCAACGACCACAAAGTAATGGTACCTGTACTGTTGCTGCGCTGCGCGCCCGCGCAGTTGGTTTGTTGGTTCCCGCGCCATTTTCAGTGACGTAATTCCCCCCTCTTACGATGGCAAGATCACGCGTACACTTTCGAGTGCAAAACTTTAAAGTTTTTAAACCATTGAAATGCACTACATTACTATAAGTTATTGTACATTGGTAACAGTAGTTCTGTTAAAGTATGGATAAGTTACAATAATCATATATAATAAAACAAGGTATGTCAAAATTACCGAAGGAAGCCATGATAATTATAACTACCTCATCCAATCGTATGTAGTGTTTTGTTCCCGGCCGTCCGTAGACACATTTTATAAATGTAAAATCCTAGGTGATAGCCAGGACGTAATGATGCAATCGGCTTTGTGGTTGCATCATTAATTTCATCGAAGTATTGTCTTTCTTATTTGTTCATTATAAATAACGTGATATCACGAGTGACAGCGAGTTTAAAGTAATATCACTTTAGGAACTTAGTTGCTGGTTCAAAACCTGGCAACTATCGACGTGTTTGCTGTTAACTAAATTTTGTACACGAATTATCATGAGGACCCAGACTTTAGGTATCGTCTGGAATTATCGAAATGCAGGAAACAATTCAATGCACGTCAATTCTCTGTAAAGGAACGTGTACCGGTGTGCGCATGGAAACATGGGTGCGTTTGCGCATGGTTACGAAGGACGTCCATCGGGCACTTGTGATCGTCCAGTCACTTTCGGATTCCCTCGCGAATGGAATGTTAGTTTGTTCTATCGAGCAATCTACTTCGGTGCGCATTGAACGATTTAAAACCGGCCGATTGGATCAGTATGTATAGGGTTTTCACGAAACAAGAAACACGTGATTGTGAATTTCATTCATTTTAGCGCGAACTTTCTTGAAAGTGGTTCACGATCAGCCTTCAAATCACCAGACTAATACGTGGTCTCTCGTAATATGACACTGTTATTTAAATAAAACAGCGCCAAATAATATGTCATAAATTGGCCAGTCTAGTAAAAAGGTATTATTTCGATGTCAAACTACACATTAATAATATAATAATTTTTATTTAGCAAAAAGAAGAAATACAATGCATGTAACGTTATTATGGTATTACATTTTGTGCTCAATTTTGTGAATATGACCCATATGCTAGGAAATTATTTATTTTACATTGGTCAAAGGTTTATGCGATTTTGGGTTTTGATTTCAAATAGGTAATTAAATAGATTTTTTATGCAGTACTAGCTGTTGCCCGCGACTTCGTCTGCGATCCAGGATAAAAAGAAGCGTTAAATTTAATCCAAATCCGTTAAGCCATTTTAGCGTTAAAGCGTAACAGACAAACAAATAATTAAACAAAAAAGCTTACTTTCGCAATTATAATATTGGTTGATTATAGTGCCGTAGCTCCAATAGTCGTTCGTCAAAGTGCTTTATTATTTTGCTCTATACTTGGGCATAACACTCATTATGTCACTTGTGAGCTACGTCGTGTGTAGAGCGCTAGATGGCGCTACAGTAGTGGACTTTTGCGATGACTTCGTGACGTCAGCAGCGCTTGCGTCGCCACTATCGGCGACCAATAGGAACGCGCTGTAGGACTGCTCCACAGTCACGCCTCTTGCTAAGCCAATAAGGAATCAGTATTTGTACATAGCATGTTACCATGAATGAACAAAAAGCAAAGAATATGCAGTAGAATAAAACGCGTTTCCGTACCTTTTTTACTGCATAAGAAGTCTGTCTCGTGGTTGTTGACGGATCTTTTTTTTGTTGCCTGTATTCTTCTACGACACTACGATTACGGTCAAAACAGGCGATTCTGTCGAATACATAGAAACTGTATCGATCGCGAAATAGACCCGAGTATACTGTTTCTCTAGGTATATAATATATTTCAATAATTAACATAAATTTCTTGTCTTCTTCAGGTATACGGAACTGACTGGTAATGAATGCTAACAACGAGAAGGGCTGACGGCGCACAGTGGGCTGAAAATCGATCTTCATAGACTTAGGGATCAACATAGTATTTTTTTTATTTTGTCGGCAGGAATGGGTTTAGGCATCGTATATTGATCAATTTAATGCTATTTCAGTTTACCAATAAACGTTTTTCTTTACTTTATAGCACTTGGTTGAAAAAAATGTATGGAGAAATATCTAAACCAGGACATAATTCGACTTTGACACAAGTGCGACTAATTTCCTTTGGCACGATTATACCCCTTATTTTTCTGCATTTTTTGGCATATTGCACAGTGCGCGGACGCGCTAGATTTTGGGAGAAAAAAAATAAAATGTGTTTTTAGAATATAAAAAAAGGTTTTAATCTATTTATAATTGACATTAGGTATTTAAATGGTTATTAATAAATTATAATGAACATAAATTTAGTAGTTACCGGTTAAACATAACTAATTTTATGGAAATTAATTAATATTTTTTGTAATTTAATAACGAGGATGGTTAAATAATGAGATCTTATGATCCATTGGCCATTATCTATAATAATGAAATCTAATATATCCTATTACTGAGATAATTAGATCTCATTAACTAACTACCCCCCTTCCTACATAGTTTTTTCAAACCTTAAGTATAAATCGTGTGCATTTAATTACTATTTTCAATTGACTTTGTTTTTTCAAAGAGTGATAACCTATTTTTCTAAAATGGAACAAGTGAATTTAATACATAACCTTGACTTGTATGTTGTTTTAAAGCAGTCTGGCAAGCTGGGTAACTACCTTGCATTGCTGCAAACTGTTGTGTCTCAGTTCAATTTAAGTCTTTCGGAAGAAGACAGCGACACTTTAAAGGAATTTTGTCGAAGATTCAGCCAGGCTGTCATAAAAAGATGGAAGACCGCCAAAGGAAACTCTGAAACATTTAAGAAACAATACGGAGACTGGTTGGCGCTTACAGTGGATTGGCCATCTTGTATTGTTCCGCAACAAGCTGCAGAAGATACTATTACAGATTATCAAGCACCTTCAACCAGCCAATCTGTATCTGTTGGAACACTAACTAAGCGTTTAATTCCTCGTAAACCATTCGTAGAATTGTGTACTAAACAGAAAAAACGGAGGATTGAAGAACAGAATCAACAAGACAGTGACGAACTAGCTTATGCTACAGTAAGCAAGTTAAAGAAAGATGGCAAAGAAAATTTGACTGAAATCATTGATTATTTAATGAAAAATCCTGAAGAGGTAGCAACATTTTCGCAACGAATTAAAACTCAGAAGCACAAGAAATGTACTTTTACTCCGGAGAAAGCGCTTGGATTGCTGCTATCACTTAAACTATCGAAGTGGCAATATATTACATTGCGAGAATCTACAATCCGCGAAGGTGCATCTGATATTTATCCATCGTATTATAAAGTGCAGCAGGCTAAATTAGTATGTTACCCTCCAAATGAGGCATTTAGTTTAACAGATACAATGGCCAAAGTATCTCTTCAAGCTCTTCTTGACATAACTGTGCAACGTATACTCAAAAGTCTACCAGATAATCCGCCTCATCAGTCTTTAAATTTATTGTCAAAATGGGGTTTCGATGGGTCATCAAGCCAAAGTAGATATAAACAAAAAATGGAAGAAGGAAAGACTGATGAAGCCATTTTTATGACGACTTTAGTTCCCTTAAAACTAACTGCTGCAGTTGGAAAGGAAGTAATTATATGGGAAAATCCTAAGCCATGTTCTACACTATACTGTCGACCTGTCCAATTTATATTCGTCAAAGAAAGTGAGTTGGTAGTGATAGATGAAATGACTAAAATGGAAGCAGAAATAAAAACTTTAAGCCCATCCAAATGTGTTGATGGCATTGAAGTTGAACACAATCTCGTCCTGACGATGATTGATGGAAAAGTGTGCACGTATCTATCAGAAGCTCGCTCCAGTGCTGTGTGTTACTTGTGTTTGGCGAAACCATCTCAGATGAACGATCTCGATGCAGTATTGCGTAAAGAAGTGTCATCTGACATGATCAAGTTTGGCTTGTCACCTTTGCATGCTCAAATTAATAGCATGGAGTGTCTTTTGCACATAGCATACAAACAAGATGTTAAAACTTGGTCTGTCAAAGAAGAACACAACAAATCCGTGATGCAGCAGAGGAAGAAACAGATACAAGAGAGATTTCGAAAGGAGTTAGGGCTTTTGATAGATATCGTGAAGCAGGGATCAGGGACAACAAATGACGGAAATACGGCAAAGAAATTCTTTGAATTTCCTGAAAGAACGGCAGCTATTACTGGCTTGGATGAAGAAATAGTGCGCAGATTCGCAGTAATTTTACAAGCAATTACATCAGGTGAAAACATCGATGTTGAAAAATTTCGAGCTTATACCCGTACGACCGCAGATAGATACCTACAGTTCTATCATTGGTACTATATGTCAGCAACAGTACATAAACTGTTGATTCACGGAGCTGATATCATCAAAAATTCCATTGTACCGATTGGAAATCTGTCTGAAGAAGCATCTGAAGCGCGTAACAAAGACTTTCGCAGATACAGAGAGCACCATTCACGTAAAATAAATAGGACGAGCACGAATGAGGATATAATGAAGATGATGCTTCTGACTTCAGATCCTTACGTTTCTGCAACACGGCCAATAATGCATCGTGCTCAACATAAAACAAAGATGAGGCAAGAAACCTTGGATCTTTTAATTGTTGAGCCGAAGCAACAGGATGATATCGAGTTCTGTGACATAGATGATATTAATTATGACACAGAATCTGATGAATCTGATATAGATGTTTAAGATGCTTGTAGCTTTAATTGTTTTTTTATTTGTTTAATTTTAAGATTCTTTTTAATTATGAGTCCGCCATTCACACCTTTTTTTTATCTAATCAATATTAATTAATTCTTTTTTTTTTTGTGTTTTTCTTTATCTTTATATAATTACCATGTACCTCGAAAGTAGTTGTTATGTTGAATCAATTGCAATTTTATTTATATTCATATATTTTTTATAATCCTTTTATGATCATTTAGTACCTAATGTCAATTACAAACAGATTAAAACTTTTTTTATATTCTAAAAACACATTTTATTTTTTTTCTCCCAAAATCTAGCGCGTCCGCGCACTGTGCTATATGTCAAAAAATGCAGAAAAATAAGGGGTATAATCGTGCCAAAGGAAATTAGTCGCACTTGTACCAAAGTCGAAATATATCCTTGTTTACATATTTCTCCATACATTTTTTTCAACCAAGTGCTATAAAGTAAAGAAAAACGTTTATTGAAAAACTGAAATAGCATTAAATTCATCAATATACGATACCTAAACCCATTTCCGCCGAAAAAAGAAAAAAATTACTAAGTTGATCCCTAAGTCTATGAAGATCGATTTTCAGCCCACTGTGCGGCGGTATTTGATCGGCAACACTACATCAAGATTGCAAAATCTCTAGTCTCTCCAAAGGACCACTTCAAAATGACAAGGACAATTCATCTCTGTCTTTTAACCTGGGTAACAGAACATCGTTAGTGTGCAAGAAAACCCTACGGCCAATAATAATACATTCCACTCTTATAATCCTACAACTTGAACATTTAGAAGACGCAAACTTCGCTAAAGAAGGCGCAACACTACTGAACCAAATATCAATAGACGAAATGATGAAGACCTGTCAGATCTGGCGCGAGTATGGCGTCAGATCCCCTGGACGATCCCAAACGCACGCCACCATCATGGAGGGATCAGCAAGAGTGCTGACAGCATCTTACGTGACCTTTAAACCTGTTCGTGATTAAGACAACCGGTTGGGATATGACGATGCAATGTAAACGAACGAAGACGATGAGAATCTCGAAAATGTCATTACAGGGTACCGATCAAATACCAATTGGACTGCTAACCGTTAAAGGCTGACGCACATTTTGGCCGCACTGCAACGCAGAAATCCTCCTACGTCACTCTTGCATATTTTGTATGATCCATCACATGCTACAGGCGGGTCACACCGCGCTTGATTTGGATTGTATGGTTATTTACTGCGACCCAAAGCGTGTAAAATGTGCGTATATAAGTATTTATAGATCTATTTAATTTAATAATTATATACAGTGTTATTGGTAAAACACCAACAACCTTTTAAGGGGTCATTGTACTCGTCATTATCAACAACTTTTACTATGGGACCAAACCTGAAATCACGAACAAAAAATCAGCTGTTCCCTATATTTATGTTCGCATAACTCGTCAAAATGTAGGGAACAGCTGATCTTTTTTCAAGACCCCTTAAAAGGTTATTGGTGTTTTACCAATAACCCTGTATACAAATACTTGTTTGACTTAACCTTCCCTACATTATGGACTTGTCAGAATCTCCGTTCTTATGAACATGCATTTTAATTAAATTATTAATCATCCATTCACATTATTGAAACTCCTGCCTATCTTGCCCTACTTATTTCTAAATTAAGTGTTAGCTGTAATTTGATTTTATTTTTTTAAAGCTGTTTTGAATGTTGTATGATTTGTAATCATTTATTATTATTATCAATATTACGGCTTTTGCGGCGATTGGCCACCTAAATTCCAGAGATATATTACAAGAGTATTAAATAATTTATTCCGTAATTTATTTAATTTAGTTATTTTATATGTTATTATTGTAAAAGCAATTTAAATGTACCTAAATGATATTTTCAAAATCAAATGAAATTGTAAAAGCCTTAATTTTCTATCCTTTTTGACATTAAATTAACAGCTTTTGACATTTGATTAGACTTGTTTTTCCATGATATTTGCATTGTACCTCATATTGTAGTCTATCATAATTATTTTAAAAACGATTCTGTATTCATTTTGACGTAATATCAAAATCTTTTAATTCTGTAACAATTTATTTCATACTTTCGTAACAACGTTTTTGAAAAGTTCAACAGTTTTGTGTTCCTAACAATTCATATTTGAAGATAATAATTATAGTATTCACATTCAGTATTGTAATATTAATAGAAAGGAGTTTTTGAAATAAAATGTCATAAGTTGTAACTGGCAGTTTTATTTTGTTTGGTCATCCTTCTTACAAGCTCTTGTTCAGTATAGCAAGTCTGTATGCAGCAAGAATGAGGCCACACTGCAGTTTATGTTGCAGTTGCTAAGTGAGAAGCATTGAAATAAGGAAAATTAACTGAGACCCAACAACACGGAAAAAATCAAATTACCTACTAATAAAAACTTAGTCAAGTCTAAGTCAACGCCATCAGCACCTCATTTGTTGATAATATCATCAGTTCAGTAGTTAGAACACACGAGAGCTAAAAACTATCTCACATACTAGAGAAAGAGAGAGAATCTTTATCCGTCTTTTTTTAATACGTTCGTCTCATACAATGAAAATACAGTAAGTTTGTAGGTATTTACGAACTCGGAAAAAAAAATGTAGAGCTGATGCTATAGCGAGTTAAGTAGATACTCCTTGAACGGAAAGCCTAAGGCTGCCTGTCCATTGAAGCGGAGCGAGGTAGCGGAGAGGAGAATGGTAGCGGAGTGGAGCGGAGTTGCGGACAATGTCTGTCCATTGATGCGGAGCGGGGTAGCGGAGCGGAGTTACGGAATGTGCGGAGCGAGGTAGCGGAGCGGTGTTGCGGACTGTGCGGAACTAGACCGAGTTCACGCGACGAGTAATAATTCCCCGCTCCACTTCTCCGCTCCGTTTTCCCTCTCCGCTTCTCCGCTCCGTTTCCCCGCTCCGCTTCCCGGTATTGTATGAATTTTTAAACTAGTTCGCAAATCCCCGTCCACTGAAGCGGAGCGGAGGTTTTATGCAATTCCATGGGTTAATATTGGCACACCGCTCCTCCGCTCCTCTCCTTTCCGCTCCAGTGGACAGGCAGCCTAAACAATGCGAGGTCACCATATATTGGAAATGTATAGCTTGATGGGTCGTGTGTAGTAAGTGGATTCATGAAAATTATTATTTTATAACATGACGTGCCAATACCTAAATGAGATAAAACAGATTACAATGTAAAGATAGTCAATATTTTAATCTATTACCCAGTGAACAAAGATATGAGGAAATACGGACTCAATGTAAATGATAACACGTTATCAATAGAGTAATAAATACATAAACATCCAGTTGAGTATTAATACGACTGATAACGTATATGTAAATGACCGTCAACAGCTGTTTTTTCAGGATAATGTATTAATTATTCCTGTTTGCGGATGTCCAGGTTACGTGACGTAGTTTTTGTGACGATACATTATTACAAAAGCTTTTGTTTGTGGTTCGTAATTATATTATTAACTAGCTTTACCCGCCCCGACTTCGCACGGGTAGCTTTAAACCCTACCTACCCTACCTACCATACCTACCCTACCTACCCTACCCTAATTTTCTCACCGTTTAAACCTTCCCTGGTTCTTCCCTATGACAAACATTTCAAAACGAAAATCAGCTAAATCGGCCCAGCCGTTCTTGAGTTATAAAATTACAACGAAAAGTGGCATTGATTTTTATAGATATAGATAGAAGATTGAACTGCATTACGAAGTAATGACTACGATGGGCGACGACCAACTTACTTGAGTAAGTGAAGTGCTTATCATAAAGTGTCATAACGAATGCCTAGTTACAGTAGTCGGGTGTAAATATAACACATCGAGTTTAAGTCATTCAGGTATTAGTCACAAGTTCACAATGCTCTACAAATCTCAATTATTCGACCACACACTGTAACGAGTTAAGTGTTTTTATATAAATGTCATAATGAATACCGAAGTAGGTTTCTGGGGTCCGATAGATACAGGCAAGTCAGGGACCGGTCATTGCGGCTATTCTTATGAGAGGCCTACGTCCGACTGTGCACTTCTTTCGCCTGCATAAAACAACAGTAGTATCGATAAACAGATCACGATCAAACGATAGTCAATTTTGATCTATTATCACATTTATCACAGTGTAAATAATTTTCGATTAGATAGCTCACCCTGACCTACACAAAGTTATGAGGAAACTTGGATGCAATTTTCAGGATAACACGTTATCAACGGAGTTATTCATAAGTACATCAAGTTGAGTATTATTACAAATAAAACTATAATGTAAGTAGGTAAATGACTTGTGTTGTTCCTGTTTGCGGAGGTCCAGGTTATATGACGTAATTTTTGTGACAGCACAAGTAGCGAAATGTAGGTGTACTTTATGGTATATAAAATAAATATGGCACATCGACATGCCAGGTATTAATCACAAGTTCACAACGCTCTACAAAGCTCAATCATTCGGCTGCATACTGTACATACCTACTCGAGTGAACTGTTTTTCTATAAGTGTCATAATGAATACCGACGAAAGGCTTGTGCAGACCAGCGCGACTTGTCGCGCGACGCGACACCGGTTATTGTTATACTGTGAAGTTTTCTTAGAAATTGTATTGTTCGTGTCGCGTCGCGCGACAAGTCGCGCTGGTCTGCACAAGCCTGAAGGTCGCAGGAGTCGAATAGATATTGGCGACTCAGGGACCGGTCATTGTGGGTATTCGTATGAGAGGCCGATGTTCAGCAGTGCACGTCTTTCACCTGTAATGCTGATGAGGTTCACAACATAATGGTGACTGCACAAACCCAAATTATGACAAGCACGAAACACCTTAAAACCAGGCTCTGTTTTAATTTTTTAACCATTTTAAATCTGAGCATAGGCATGGATAAGTTATACCTACTAAGTAAAAGCTATGACGTCGATTACTCTGAAACGTTACAATGAGTATGTATGTATGTGTGTGTACGTGAGTCTGAGTCTGCGATGTGTATGTATTACTATCAGTCTGTGGTTTTGTGTTTGTGCGTGTAGTACATTTCCACTGGCCTGGCGTGTTAAGTAGCAAACGATGATCATTATCTGTAATTTGAAACTTGGAATACAGATTCACTGATTCTCATCCCGCGTTTACACCAATAAAACATTTTATTAATTGTTAAGTACGAGGACAGACAAGTGAAACAACTGCTTGCTAGTAGCGCACTGACGTTTATTCGCGTACATCTATGGGTGCGTAGGCACATGCACACATACTCAACATTCCTCCCTTTAGCTTAGAAATACAATCAACAACTAAGCTTCACAGACTGATGTACGAGTACTATAGCTAAACTTACTTTCTAATAGAACAGTTTGTAGTTGACTTTAGGCCGATTGCGTTTAGACCGTGGTGTTGTCACTGGCACACTTGCCAGCTGTGGCGGTGGCGCTTCTCCAGAATGTTCAGTGCTAGGAGAGCCGGCTAAAGCCTCCTGGTACTCATCCTCCTCCCCAGAATTGGCTGGTGTTGTAGGCTGTGGAAAAACAACTGGGGACCTGGGGGGTGTACCTGAGGGCGTGGCTGCTTTTGCCAGGTCGGAACTATCTGCAGCCATTGGCGTATCTTTACTTCCTTCTCCAGTGCCCGGTGGCGACATCTGTTCAGTAATTTGCGTCTCTATCGTTGGGCCACCACTTAGCTCTTCTTGGTCTGTATCCACGTCTTTATCGTCATAGCAATCGTCGCCTTTATACCTTATTATCAGATTTTTATGCTTTCTATGAGTATTCGATGTTACTGCATCTTTAATTAAATACAACACTTTGCCGATTTTATTAATAACTGTCCCTTTGCACCAAGTATATTTACCATTAACAGTTTGTTTTTTATAATAAACTTTGTCACCGGTAGTAAAAACTTGAGTGTTTTTTCCGCCCGTCTTATTTTGCAAACACTGTTTACGTTTAACCATTTTAGCGAGTGCCTTGGACGAAGGCGACGGCGTTTCGGGTTTCAATAGATCAAGACGCGTTCTAAGCTTCCGACCATAGACCAGCTCAGCCGGAGAGGACCCGGTTGTTGTGTGAACGGAATTTCTGTAGTCAAACAAGAATTTTAAAAGTTTGTTATTTAAATTTCGCGGCCCATTACCACTAAGCAAACTTGTTTTAATACCCTTCTTTACTATCTTAACATAACTCTCTGCCTGCCCGTTACTGGCCGCGTGGTATGTCGGTGACGTCATGTGTGAAATTCCGTTCACCCCACAAAAAGCCTCAAACTCATGTGACGTCAATGATGTACCATTGTCGCTAACCAGTGTATGCGGAATACCAAATCTTGACATAAAATCATATAATCTGTCAATTGTTGCTGAAGTAGAAGTACTGGACTTCATGTTATAAACCTCAACCCACTTGGAATATGCATCCACTACCACTAAATAGGTGTTACCGTTAATAGGCCCCAGAAAATCAATATGTACCCGGTAAAATGGCGTTGGAGGATACTCCCAGTGCGCGATCGGCGCCCGCGCCGGTGATGGTCGTAATTGCATGCACACTGCACACGATCCTATCATACGCTCTAAAACAGCGTCGATTCCCGGAAACCAAACCCGCGCCCGTACCTCTGCCTTTGTCTTAACAATACCTAAATGGGATTGATGCAATTCCTTTAGAATTTTTGCTTGTAATTTCTCCGGAATTACAACTTTGTGTCCTCGCATAACACAACCATTTTCATAAGACAATTGCGTCCTGCACGCATGATACGGTTTCATATCATCACCAGACATTTTCCTAGGCCATCCGTTCAACACACAATGCACTACCTGACTCAAGGTCACATCTGCCTGTGTCGCCTCACGTAACATTTTTAACGTTACTGGTAGACTACCTTCCAACACAAAATTAATGTACGATGCGCGGTCGAGATCCGGCATCGTCGCGTCGACGCCCCGCACGCCCCTGTCCGCACTCGCCTCCTCGGGCAAGCAAGCGCGAGATAAGAAATCCGCACTGTTATTAGCACTACGTACATATTCTATTTGATAATTATAACCGCTCAGAAACAGTGCGTATCTCTGAAGTCTGTTTGCTGAAATTTCAGGTATACCACGGTGCGGTCCGAAAATCGACAACAGTGGCTTATGATCGGTCCGGAGAATAAACGGAACCGACCTGCCATATAAATATTGATGGAAACGCCTAACCCCAAAAATAATTGCAGTCGCTTCCTTTTGGATCTGCGAGTAACGTTTCTCAGCTGCATTAAGTGTCCTCGATGCAAAAGAGATCGGTCTCTCCGACCTATCGGTTTCTGCTTACGATAATATTGCGGAAAGCCCTACCGCAGATGCATCTACCGTTAAAATTATAGTAGCGTCTGGGTTAAAATGTGCTAATACTTGATCTGACGCTAAGCCTGTTTTAATCGCAGCGAACGCTTCATCGTGCTCCCGTGTCCAGCACCACGTGTTACCCTTTTTTAACAATTCATACAAGGGGCATAAAATCGAAGACGCCTTAGGAACAAAGTTCCTGTAATAATTAACCAAACCCAAAAATGACTGCAATTGATTAATATTTGCCGGCACCGGCGCTTCCGTCATGGCTTTTATTTTCTGTGGTGATTTATGTAGTCCATCTTTATTTATCACGTAACCTAAGTAATTGACCTCGTCTTTGAAAAACACACATTTTTCTTTTTGTAAGGTAAGTCCCGCGTCTTGTAATTTTAGCAGCACTTGATGTAATCTATTCAGGTGCTCCGATCTAGTTTTCCCGGTAATTAAAATATCGTCGAGCATACAGAGCGTGCCGGGCACGCCAGCCAGCACGCCCTCCATCGCGCGCTGGAACACGGCCGGCGCGCTTGCAATACCAAAACATAAGCGCGTTTGTTTAAAAATTCCCCTATGCGTATTTATGCAAGTTAATTCTTGTGACTCGTCATCTAACATAAATTGGTTGTAAGCATTTGACAGGTCCAATTTGGTAAACTGCTGTCCCCCATACAACTTCTTCAACTTCGAAAAAAGTTCAGTTACTGTTGGTAAAGGATACTGATCAATAACTAACTGTTTGTTTACACCGGTGGATAAATCGGCACATATACGTATAGATCCATTTTGGTTTAACACGGGCACAATCGGTGACGCATACCGCGCGTGATCAACCGGCTTCAATACACCTAACCCTACTAATCGATCTATCTCTTTATCTACTTTACTTTTTAAAGCGAAAGCTATTGGTCGAGCCCTAACAAAAACTGGCTTCGCATCTTCCTTTAATTGTAATTTCACTTTAAATTTATTGAATAATCCTAATTTATCCGAAAAGACCGATGGATAACGGCATTGCAATGTAACAAACATATCATTTTTATCTGACTGGTCACAGTATTGTATCGGTAACAATTCTAACCTAAATTTTGAAATAAAATCCCGACCGAGAATCGGCGGACCACCGTCTCGCACGACATAAACACACAGTACATGCGATGTATTCGCATAACACCGTCAAGATGCACCCTACCCGCACCGCTTAAAATTATGCTGTTTCTTGTGTAGAACTACCCACTCCTGATTTGTTTTATTTGTGACAAAATTATTAAATCAAAGTAAATGTAAATGCAATGTAATAATGTTAGTTTTAAGATTATTACGTACTATGTATAGCGATATATTTTATTTTAAGCTACGCTTTATGGCACATCATTTTGTTTAAATCTAATATATATGTTTTCTCTATAAGTGAATTTGTAATTCTTTTGAGAAATAAATATCTTTAACCGTATAACTTATTTGTAACTCCGCTATACCCTCACATACAATTTTATCACCGGTATATGAACACAAACGTTTACTAGTCATCGACAATGGTACATTTCTGAAATATGTTTTATAAGTTTCCTCAGAAATTGTAACGTAACGTAACTGTAACGGCCGAACCACTATCTAACTCGAATTTTAATTCGATTCCCGAGACCGATACCGTTTCTATCATCGGTTCCCCTTTTACTGATCGAATATTAAAACACTCACCGTCATCGTCGCTTTCGTCCACAGGTCTCGATTCGACATAATTTATCTTTTTACACATCTTACGCAGATGCCCCGTAGCATTGCATTTCCTACATTTCGCCTTTATGAACCGACACTGGGATGTCTCATGATTATGATAACCGCACACTTGACACTGCACTTTAGCTCGCGAACCAGTTGCAGCCTCTCGATGTGCTGCTGGCGGCGCCGAATCCGTCGCCCGCGCAATCTTGAACAGCTGTTCGTGCGGCCCGCACGTGCACTCCGCGTGTTCTCCGCCGACTCCATCGCCTTTGCTAGTGTCAGGCCCGTGAGATCTTTCGAGAAAAGCTTCTCTCTGTCTGATCCCGGCAACATTCCCATGACAAATTTATCCTGAAGAGCTTCTTCTACGTTAGAGAAACCGCAATGCGCCGTCAGACCTCGTAACCTCGCGGCCCATTGGGCATACGTCTCCCCCTCTTGTTGCGTAGCCGCATAAAACTTGTGCCGTTCGCCGAACCCACACCGCTTCGGAATGAAATGCTCGTCCAGAAGCTTAAGTACGTCATCATACGGCACGTCCTGCAGCTGCTTTGGCAACGCGAGATCCGTTGCCAACTTGTGTGTGCCATCCGCGAGTGCGCTCAGCAAGATAGCTCGTCGCTTTGTTCCTGTAGGGTCGGTCGTCCCGGTGATGTCGTTAGCCACATACCATTGTTTAATGCGGCACTTGTAGGTCTCCCAAGACTGTTCATTGTGGTCAAACACTGATAAAATACCAAAAACCGTACCGGACATTTTACTTTTATTTTACGTGGGTACTCTCGTCGCCAATGTTAAGTACGAGGACAGACAAGTGAAACAACTGCTTGCTAGTAGCGCACTGACGTTTATTCGCGTACATCTATGGGTGCGTAGGCACACGCACACATACTCAACAACCTCTATCTTACTGGAAAAAAATACGCGCCACTTCCGTAAAGTACCGCGGCGCGCGGCTTATCGCGATGTAATTTGACCCGGGCTGACCCCGCTCACAAAAAACGCTGGCACTCGGATCCTATTGCGTCTATTTACATTCTGTAAACAGATGCCGGTGCTTGAACAGTAGTGCCACTTATGATGATAAAAATAACACTCATAACGGCATGTTAGAATTATAAACAATCTCATTTAAATATTAAACGACTTGACATACGACTTGTTGCTGTATTATGTTGATGTCTGGCAAAAGTAATGAATCAATTTACGTAAAATTTTGGTAATAATATCATGAATACACATATAATCGAATAAGATTTTTTTTCTTATAAGAATTACGTACAATATTCCCATAATATACCAACTCAAACTTCATAGTGCGCGGCTATAGTTTCGTACCGCGTAGTTCTAGTCAAAAATCTTTGAAAAATTGATAAAAATAAATGAATACGCCTCGAATGCATGAAATAATTAATTAGAATTAGTTTTTGCATAGATAATCACCGTATAAAGACACAAATTCATTGAAAAACAGTCAAAAATCTGATTTTATATGGTGTTTTGTTTACATCGAATTTACGTAAGTGTATTGGCTCGAAAATCATTTTTATTATATTGTTTCATGCAAACGATTACCTAAAAAGTTGCACAATACACTACTACGTGATTTTTCATGTACTTACCTAAGTTTTACTCGAAAAATCCATCACAATCACCTCACAATAAATAAACACAAACACAGAGTCACGACTAGCCGCCATTATTTGACAACTTCAAACATTACGTCTTTCAATATTTTTTTGACAGTTTTGTACTCCTGATTTTTGGCATTATTTATTTTCTATGGCTTACAAATATTATTGCCAGTGTAAGAAAAATCGACTAATCGATTTAATTGCATAGTTGATGAAATAATATTTTAACTGTGGCGCCGCGAGCCGACTCCTAAAGGAGTCGGCGGGACTTGACGGCAATTCGCGGAAACCGGCGCCTTTTGGCTGAGTAGTACGATAGAGAGATAGATAATAAAACATTTTATCTACTCTCACATCGTAATATTCGAATTATAAACTTCAAAACGAGTTTACATTGACGTACATTATAAACTCAATACCGAAATTTAAAAATATAATCATATTAAGTATAACACTTTTTCTCTAACAAAATAATGATAAAAACAATTTTTTTTCTAATACGGTACAGGGCAAATCCAAGAAGTTAATATCACCAAGGAGTTTCCATCTATTTATGCAATGGAAAGTTAGCGGGCGACAGCAGCACCGCTATATCGCATGCGCGATGATGTGCAGGCGCTATTCATACGTTTAGTTGAACTGAATTTCGTGGGATTTTTTTATTCTTGATCTTTAACTATGATCTTTTATTTAGTAGGTTCAATCCCAATGTATTAGAGTAGATAAAGTAGTGTATGAAACTGCACATAAGTAGGTATTAAAATACTCGTGTGAACACACACTCGTATTTTAATACCCCTCTTTATGGAACAGTTTCATAAACTACTATTGTGTATAGGTTCTTTTTTCCTTTATCATTTGCACCAAAAACAAGTTATTAGGACTAGTTGATACGCAACTTGTAGAAAACTTGTCAAAAATGACAAAAAGGTAAACAAAACACTAACAAGACAGCAAACAACATCAGTGTGTAGGACATTGTGTGATATATGTTTTAGATAAAACCGATTAAGTTATGATTTCATACTCTTATTTTAGTTATGTCAATAAGTTGTTCCTGTCTAAAGTCTAATGAAAGCCTTGTTTCCAATTTGTGTTATTTCTACTTAAACAAACATCAACTTTATGCAAGTGTAAATAAAATTGATTTTGGACTGACTAGTACTGTTGAAAAAGTCATAAAACATATGAAGTTGTAGCGCAAACTGAACCTTATGTGTAGGCATTATTACAGTTATTTTTCCTAAAATTCGTGTTTGTTTACATGTTTGGCAAATACATTGCGAATGCAGATTACATATTTATAGGTGCACCTCTGCCTAATCCTTCGGGGAATACAGGCGTGATGTTATATGCTTTGTTATTTATTATACTTAGAAGAAGCATCGTATAGTTTTAATCAAATACATTTTGCACGATTATTCAAAACGAGGAAAATACAACTACAAATCAGTTGGCAATTACTTTTTATATAACATTTATTCTATTAACTGCCGTTATAACGATTCTGAAGGAACAGTCACCTTACAAAAACATTATCACTTTGAACTTAGTCACACATACGGTATAGTACCTAAAACGGGCGACAATCTAAGAAGCCCGATTTGACACCGAAAAAATCGCTTGCTCTTGAGACATATCGATTTATCATACTTAGAGTTTGTAATCGACAATTAAAAATATCGAGAATCAGTTATCGCGGCATGTATAATGAGAAACGTCAAATCGGACTTCTTTGATTGTCGTCGGTTATAGTACCTACCTATCTTTAATTATTTGTTGTCAGCATGCAGCATGTCGTCTTCTTACATCTCTTTTAGCTGTCATCTCGATAGTAACCTCCTTTGTATCCATAATAATTATCATCTTCCACACAATAACTCACTCCATCTCATCCACCGTTTCTTTTGTCTTCCTCTACTCTATATGAAACCTTTCTCATTCACACTCAAACCTTATCGTTTTAATTCAGTTCACGCATTGGTACCTACTAGATTTTCACCGCTGTAGAAGTACTTGAACCTTGTCCGAGAATGTGAGCTTAGGAAGTAATCCAAGGCTTATAGTATAGAAACATAATATATGCTGAAATATTAAGCTCGATAGACACTGGGAAAGCAACTAACGACATGCAAACTGCATTAAAATTTAATGTTATCAATGTCAGTCATCTTGTTCTATTCTTCAGTCTGCAGACTAACTATAAGTAAGAACTAATTATACCATGATAGTTTATAATCGTTATGACAACTAAACAAACTATAAATAAACTATTTATTAATGCACCTGCCTATCCTTTTCCCAACTATATTGTGGTCGGCTTCCAGTCTAACCGGATGCAGCTGAATACCAGTATTTTACATGGAGCGACTGCCTATCTGACCTCCACAACCCAGTAACTGGGTAATACGATACCCCTTGGTAAGACTGGTTGTCAGACTTTCAGGCTTCTGACGACCCGTAGCGACTGTCAAAGATCCACGAATGACAGCCGGGACCAACGGCTTAACGTGCTTTCCGAGGCACGGAGGAGTCTCGGTATGTAAAGATGGTCACCCATCCATAGACCAACCCCGGCAAGCGTAGCTTAACCTGACAAATTGACCCGTGCGGCAGTTATTACTTAGCCACGAGCTCCTCCATTTATTAATGCCCCTTCTAAAGACTAATTACTCCATTATTGATTAATTCTTTTAACAGCATTCCTAGCGGACACGGCATTGGTCCTATCTGCGAACATAACTCAGGATAGAAGGTGCAAGCTATTTGAGACCGTATTAATCCATGGCACGCACTTCTGTCTTTTCGAAATCATGTGCGTTTTGTATAATTATCACTTGCTTAAAAAATGGTGAAGAAAAACATCGTAAGGAAACGCCGATACCTGAAAGATATTTCTCGACGGTATACATGTGAAGCCAAGTCAGAGGCCCATGGGCGGCTTTAAAACTCTGACACCAGGTTAGTCACAAACCACACGAAAAGAAGAATTCATGTAAAACTGTATTCATGCCGCCATTATTCGGTAATAATATTATAACCGATGATTCATTTAATGTTCAAATTACAAGAATGCCGTGAATTTTATACAACCCTCGGCAGTCATTGTTATTTATACGTTAAAACAATGTTATAAGAGTTACATTCAAATGCCTTAATAATGGCTTAAATAAAATATCGTTAATGTGCTCCTTATTGTAAGCGATGTTCGTACATACAGCTAACCTTAATAGATAGCTACTGACGTAACGCAAGCGGCGGACGCGTCACTTGACGCGTCGGCTACGAATCGCGTCTGCTGAACAGCCGCGCTGGGCCCCACCGAGCCCCGCTTAAGTTGGCAACGTCGCAAATTATTGTCATATATTTACATATTTTGATTCTTATAGCAATATTACTGAATGGAAATAAGAAACTAGCGAACTACATAGAAAATTAATAATGAATTGCAGTTATAACATTGAACTTGATGTTGTACCCATTTCAGGTGTAAAAAATGCATTTGGAAAGTTTCCAAATAGTTTTTTTACTTCTAAAACTAAACATTCGGCGTTACGATATTAATTATTGCATTTCATAATCAATATTCTAGTTCGATAGTTAGCCACATTTTTTATTTCCACACAATAATATTGCCAAATTAATCAAAACAGTGAAATATTTGACATCTACATATTTGCGACGCACGTAGCGACGTAGCTAGCTACGAGGCTACGCTGCTACGCGCGTATATGAAGTCACGGTCACTTGCAAATGTGGCGATCACGGGGGCAACGTAACGTACTAGACGGTATACGTTTTGTAAGCTTTCGTTATCATTATTAATTTATTACTCACATCGTTTCGCTTCTGAAATCTTTAACAAAAAATAGAAGAAATAAACGACAAATAATTACAAAAATAATCGTCATAGAAAGTTGACGAGTCTTGAACATCAACACACTTGAAAATCAACCTTTAATTCTCGCATTGCTAGGTCACAGGTCTTCTCTCTTCAAGAGGGGAGTAGGCTATAATCTACCACGTGGGCCCAGTGCGGGTTGGTAGATGCCACCTGTCTTCAATTAGCAACATGTTTTTAGAGCAGTGGTGATGAAATTTACCCTCGATGAGCCAACGACATACAACTCGTAAGTCGGGTCCGTTACCGCTTATCCACCACTGCTGCTGAAAGTAAGTATTAATTTTTATTATACATTTTTTAATAGCAAATTAAATGTATACTCGTACATAAATTAAATAAAGGATGCATATCCGGTAGGCTCTCAAATCCTTCCTTATCCTAAGGGCACGTTCATTCCTTACAATTACCCGCGCCCCCCGGTCTACTCCCAGATATGCAATGGCCTTTGCAGTCCCATGAAACATGAGGCTTCATGGGCTAGTGCAAATCTAGGGGTTCATTCGATTTATCGAGTCTGGTTAAACCACGCTGGGATCGGTGCATTTCATTCATTCATTCATTCATACTCGTACATAAATTAAATAAGTCCTCCAAAAACAGTTAACATGGGCACGTTAATACCGACCTAGGCAGTTGATTCATCGTCACGGCACGTCGACACTTCGTTATCTATGCATTGTAATGACGAACATGTATACCGCAACCACTCTCTACTTTGTGCGACTTTACTGACTACACTACAATGCACAATACAACACAACTTATACAGGATTTAACAGGATCAAATTATACCTATTAGCTAGCAAGACCCCTCAGACGTGTTGGGTATTGAAATCTAAACACGATAAAACAAAACCAAAAATTGCTTCCGTGATTTCTTTTTTGGGGTCAATGACCTAAGGTAGTGTAGTTACTTAAGGCCACCAAAGGACCGCGCGCCGATGACGTCATATCTGTCAAGGACCGGGGCCGCGCGACGATGACGTCATATCTGTCAAGGTTCGTCGCTGGTCCTTCACAGAATGCGCGAACTGTCACTCATTCGGTACCGCAAATGAACAGACTAAGTGGCACTCATTCGGTCCCTAAGCTCCCTTAAAATATCAGTATAAAACATCCTGCTTTTATTGTGACAACTATACAGAAGTTTTTGGGTATCCAGATCAAAACACGATAAAACAAAAAAAAAATACAATTTAGTGAACTCACACTTCAAGGAACTAACTGTGTCGTAAACCACCAAAAACATTTATTTTTTTTGAGGGAGCAAACGCATGTGACTTAAAGAGTGATGAATATAAATCTTGAAAGATCGAGTGGGACATGAGTCAGGAGGTTGTGTGAGCAATGGTATGAAAGAGAAGGAAGTGAATAGTAGCGTGACGGTTGACAGGGGAGAGTGGAAAATAACAAACGTGTGACGCCGACCACATACAACATGGGACAAGGGCAGGAAGAGGATTGTTTAGATTTCGATACCCATTACGTCATCGGAGTTTCGCTATTTCGACAAGTTCTCAACTTCAAATTCTCAATCGGGAAACCTTGTGTCGTCATTATTTCGCAGAATTGTTTACAAATGGTATAAAACAAAGTAGCTTTTCTTGTTTGTACGTCCTTAGTGCTGAAAACCTCATATTGATGGGAAAACCGCAATCAAAATCCATTGTATAAATGTGCAATGGTTTTCGATTTCGTGAATTTATTCCGAGAGGTAAACAAAGCAAAAGGAGTAACGTTATTAAAACCTTGGTTTTAAAAGGCAATGACGTCGATGGTTACACAAAATCGTCACAATCAATCTGCCTAGCCTTTCCCAGCTATGTTGGGGTCGGCTTCCATTGTTTTGACGTTCGAAAAGTGCTGATTTCTCAGCCTAGTTTGAATAAATGACTTTTGAATTTGAATTTGAACTGAATGCAGCTGAATACCAGTATTTTACATGGAACAACTGCCTGTCTGACCTCCACAATCCAATAACTGGGTAATACGATAACCCTTGCACAAAATAACAGATTGCGATTGTTTATCTGTCATTTTGTCTATTCTTCCGTCGACAAAACCCGTTTATATTGTGGTCATGCTACGCGTGTAGGTAAGACTGGTTGTCAGAATTCCGGGCTTCTGACGACCCGTAACGACTGTCATAGATCCACGGCTTAACGTGCTTTCCAAGACACGGAGGAGTCACGGTATGTAAAGACGACCACTGACCAACCCCGGCAAGAGTAGTTTTACTTGATGGATCGACCCGTGCGGCTGTTATTACTTACTCACAATCGTCACAATGAGTAAATATGTCTATGTGGATGCATATTAGTATTCGCAACCGGCGTGGGTGATGACGTCTGACCAGATTATCAACGTAAACGAAGCAAATGAAGTATGTATGTAAGGATCATATCAGATGGCAGGTGGCGATCTGTAGTTTCCTACCCACAGGGGATAAGACTGAAATGCCGGTGGGTTGGCATCGACTGGAGTCACGCACCCAAGAAAACTATTGCGTCTTTTAAGACTCTGTGGCACTCGGTTAAAATTGTGCATTGGGTAGCGTGGGTCACCATCCTGTAGCTTCGCCCTCTCGATGTGACCTCTCATGGCAACTCGTAGGTATGTCAAGTGCTTCGAAAATAAAATAAAGTTGTTTGGTGTCTAAAGAAAGGTTTTAAGGAGTACCATACTTCTGAAAATATATTGGTTACGTAATTATAGATACATAAACCCCAAGAATAAAACAATTAGGTATATTTCAGTCTGACAGTGCCCTATTTATCCCTAAACAAACTTCCTTGACTTTCCTTGTTTGCAAATAGTGTAAATAATATAATGTATTACAAGTGAAATTATATTAAAACTTAAAAAATCCCCGACACAAACATTCTTCATTTCTCTTTCGTACTCCATCATCAGACCCTGTTCATCAGATATCTATAACCTATTCAGTGAGACCATTCCAATGAGCCCAAACACGATACCTAAGCGTAAGTTTGTAAGGGAGTTGGGTATCCTGTAAATTCCAGGTGATGCTGCAGCGTTCAAAGTGAATAGATGTAACAGAATAACAAATTTCAAATCGATCAGACCTGAGGTAGACGCTAACATCCATTCATCAACTAGAAAAGAGCTGATAATCTTCAAATGGCTAAAACTATTTTGATAAAACATATCTAAGAACCATTGCTAGAAAACGTGCTTTAAAATAAAACAAATCCGCATTCAAATCGGTTCACCTGTTTAAGAGCTACGGTGCCACAGACAAACACACAGACACACACACATAGCGGTCAAACTTACAGGTGATACCCCTCTTTTTGCGTCAGGTTGGTTAAAAACTGCAAAAGCTTAAAAAATGCCGACATATAAACATTTAAATTAACTCCTAGACAAAGACGGCACAGAAATGACGACTAGCGCCATTCATTTGTTATACATGCATGTGATGATGTTATTGTTAATGATTTGACATTAAATGTATTTTTGTAGCTTTTTGCTAGGGTCTTTGTTCTGTACCAGTAAGAATATTAATGTTTTTTTAAAGTTAGTATTTTTAGGTGAGGA
The DNA here is from genome assembly GCA_916701695.1 of Agrochola macilenta. Classification (NCBI taxonomy): domain Eukaryota; kingdom Metazoa; phylum Arthropoda; class Insecta; order Lepidoptera; family Noctuidae; genus Agrochola; species Agrochola macilenta. The sequence goes on from OU753562.1 coordinate 18,777,194, forward strand.
AGAGGTTACTTGTATTATAATACGGATGATAACTGTTACTTGTATTATAATACGGATGATAACAATTTTTTTTTTGTCCGGCTTTGAGATTATAAAAAAATTTTGGTCACGTATTTTTTTCGTTTTTTTACGTAATCTAAAGATTACGGCGATACATTGAGGTAAAATGTGCCATGACGTCACGAGTATGTAGATTTTATACATACTAGTGACGTAGCGACCCCCCTATCTGACTGACGGACTAATTAGAATTTAATTTCTTTTACCCAGGCATGATCCCTATTGTCTGTGTTGCTTCTTTTTGTGTACCCACTGTGCAAATATTTCTACACAAATGTATTTTCGTTATGAAATAAATAACTTGAACTTGTCGGTATCGCACGAAAAGGACCCCCCCGCCCCTTGCTCGACGATGCGCCAGCCCGCGTCGATGCTAAGCCTGTAGCTTTAAATTCACCGATTAATAATAATGATAATAATATATCTTTGATCCAGCCTGTCCCATTTTGTTGTCCCCCCCCTGCAGCGACGCCCTAAGCCGAGGGTCGTAACTCGTACCCTACAGGGGGTGCCCTTAGCGAGCGCTCGCCTAGTTTTAATAAGCCTAGTTTTGCCCCTGAAGCATGTAGCTTCTCCATATTTACATCGATTTTATCATCGAGATAGTACTAACGTACTAGAGAAGACACCGTAAATTCCTACTTTGTCTCGTTCAACTGTGGCGATCGCGCCGCACTTTGTCGAAGAAAACGCGTAAGTGCCGTGATTCATGGCGCTTAAGACCTTTTTGCCGAGAATAAATACACTTCCGCAGCAAATCTAGCGCTGTGGTAAATTAGTTACGGTTTAGACGAATTGTTATTATTTTAGCGCTGCAGCGAACTAAAATTCAAATTACGAAGAATAGGACAATTCAGTTATTTGACGTAGCTTCTCTAGTACGTTAGTACTTATATCTCGATGGATTTTATTTATTTATTATTTATAGACCATGACATGGATTTTGACAATTATAATACTTTTTATCCTGGTAGTACTGACCCCCTGGGATAATTTCTGACCTCCACGCGGGTGAAGCCGACGCAAAAATTTGTATCTACATAACTTTGAATGCTTCGCGAAGAGGGCGGGGCTTGCTAAGAGCGATCGTGTGTTGCCAGTCTTATTTACTGAGTACGACAAGCAAAAAGGAAGGGATAATGGTCACATTCAAAGTATGTTTTTTTTTTACGAAAAGCAATTAGTAGGTCATTGCAATGTAACTCTTATAGCATTACTATAAAGTATAAATTGGAATGATTGTCGAGAGTTGTATAGAACTCACTGCGCCATTCCAAAATACACTATATTATTTACACAAGAAGGTAAGAGTTACATTGCAATGACTTACTTACTTTCGTTTTTTTTTTTATCGTGATTGGTTAATGTGCTCCATTACAGTCTATGTACAGTTTGTGAGATTGTTCTTACCTCGGCCTTAGCCAATCAGGATGACTTAATAGGTACTTAATAAGTATTTTTATTCTTGAAGTTATGATTAAGTTTCTGAAGTGTAAACTTTTTTAGGCGCGCTTCGTGCTCTTTCTGAACATTGAGCTAAACACGCAACTGAACCGTCACGCTCGGGTCGTTGACGCTGAATCGGGTATAAGTAATTAAGTACTCGGCTTCAGTCGGTCGGTGACACTCTCAGAGTGATAACTATTATTACTCTGAGGTGACACTGGATACGATAAATGTTTCAATGCAGCTTGGCACTTCTTTTTTATCGAATGATTAAATCAAAAAGCGTGGGGCGCTTTTTAGTTGGGTGTACTTTTAATTAATTTAAACAAAGTGCTCCACACTTTTTGATTTAATCATTGGATATAAAAGAAGTGACAAGCGGCATTGATGCTTATATCGTAACTAGTACAAGTCAATTTAATTATTTTATAATGTTTAGTTCGTGTAAATAGCGTGTTTTTGTAAACTAAGTTGATAAAAAACTGAGAATCACGCAAAAACTATCAAGCTATTTTTTTCTGCGTCTTTTAATTTTATTATTAATCTTGTAGTTTATAAATTTTATTAAAAATACCTTTTGTTTTATGTATTAATAATATTTTATTAATAATTAATCTAATTTGGGACAGCGCTCCTGAATGGGCGAGTCCTATTACTGGCTAGACGTACGATGCGTTGCCTGAGCTCAATACAGAACACGCAAGCTCACCACTCAAGGTCACTGGCTTATATCGGCGTACCAGAGGGAATCCATTACACACACGAACATAAAACCACAGACTGATAGTATACATACACATCGCAGACTCAGATTCGCGTACACAGTTACACACATACATATTATTCATTGTATTGTTTCTGAGTAATCGACGTTATTATGTTGCTTTTACTTAGGTAGATATAACTTTTCCGTGTCTATGCTCAGATTTTGTTTTTTTTTTTTTAACTTCAAAGAGTTCCTGGTTGTCAGGTCCTTTGTGCTTGTCATACCTGTTTTTGTGTTTGTGCAGCCACCATTATGTTGATAACCTCATCAGTATTTCAAGTGAAAGACGTGCACTGTTGAACATAGGCCTCTCATACGAATACCCACAATGACCGGTCCCTGAGTCGCCAATATCTATCCGACCCCTGCGACCTTCGTCAGTATTCATTATGACATTTATAGAAAAACAGTTTACTCCAGTAGGTACAGTATGAAGCTTTTGTGTTTGTGCAGCCACCATTATGTTGATAACCTCATCAGTATTTCAGGCGAAAGACGTGCACAGTTGGACATAGGCCTCTCATAATAATACCCGCAATGACCGGTCCCTGAGTTGCCTGTATCTATCGGACCCCTGCGACCTTCGTCGGCATTCATGATGACACTTATAGAAAAACAGTTCACTCAAGTAGGGAGTAGTACCTAAGTACCTATGCGGCCGAAATATTGAGCTTTGTAGAACGTTGTGAACTTGTGACTAATACCAGAATGAGTTACACTCGATGTACCTACCATATTTACGGCCGACTACTAGGTATAACTAGGCGTTCATTATGACACTAATATCAACGCGGACTACTGTACCATATAAAAAAAAACATGAAATACCTAATAATGATAAAAACTTCACTCACTCAAGTAACTCTGTAATTTTCCATCATAATCAATACTTCGTTAACCAATTAAAATAATAATCTAATTCAATCAATCTGCCTAGCCTTTTCCCAACTATGTTGCGGTCAGCTTCCAGTCTAACCGGATGCAGCTGAATACCAGTATTTTACATGGAGCGACTGCCTATCTGACCTCCACAACCCAGTAACTGGGTAATACGATACCCCCTGGTAAGACTGGTGTCAGACTTTCGGGCTTCTGACGACCCGTTTACGACTGTCAAAGATCCACGAATGACAGCCGGGACCAACGGCTTAACGTGCTCTCCGAGGCACGGAGGATTCTCGGTATGTAAAGATGGTCACCCATCCTGTGACCAACCCCGGCAAGCGTAGCTTAACCTGATGGATCGACCAGTGCGGCTGTTGTTACTTAGCCACGAGCTTCTCTCACGAATAATCTAATTACGAAACACAAACTAAAGATCTTGTAATAATAAATTTTCGTCACAAAAACACATGACATCACGCCGGTTATCCCCGAAGCGTTTGGCAGAGATGTACCCTATAGTACACATACTTTTCGCTAGTTGTGGTGTCACAAAAACTACGTCATATAACCTGGATCTCCGCAAACAGGAACAACTACATTATCCTCAACAAAAACAGCTGTTGAAGCGGTCATTTATGTGGTGATATACTTATATGAATAACGTTGATTCAACATGCGCGTTTCCTCATAAATTGTGTAGGTCAGGGTGAGCTATCTAATCGAAAATTATTTACACTGCGATAATATATCAAAATTGACTATCGTTTCATAGTGATCTGTTCATCGATATTGCTGTTGCTTTATTTCATTAATTGATTCCCCTATTGGCACGGCATGTTATAAAAGAAATATGATGAAGCTACATATTACACACGACACATCAAGCTACATAAGTAACATTTCCAATATAAACTAACCTCGCATTGGGCTTTCCGTACAAGGGGGGGTCAACTTACACAGGATTGTATACCTTGATATTATGTTCTCGAGCCTAACCTACAGCTATTTAATTAATAGGTATCTACATACATCCTTACTGTATTTTAATTGTATGACACGTAAGTATCAAAAACAGAGGGATAGCGAGACGTCGTCACTCAGTATATTTTATGTATGTCAAGTCAAGTCAAGTCAAACAATTTATTTCAATTAGGCACATAAAAGGCACTTATGAACGTCAAATTTACAAAAAATAGAATTGATTCTAGTCGCCCCTTCCAAAAGGTAGTTTTCGTATGGAGAAGAATGAGCAAGAAACTCCACCGTTACTCTTTTATGTTTATATCTCTCGCGTGACAGCAGTTATTTATAACGTTGAGTGCTTAGTGAAGAAGGCGGGGCTTACAATATGGGGCGATCGCGTGTTGCCTGTCTAATTTACGTAGCTCAACAGAGCCACGCAGACATTTACGAATTGGAGATAAATTTTACCTCTCGTATAACCTGAACTACTGAGCTGATGATATTATCAACAAATGAGGTATTGATGCCGTTGACTTGGACTTAACTTAGTAAGTTCTTATTAGTATGTAATTTTTTTTTCGTGTTCTCTTCTCTTTTAGCAACTGTAGCATTATTGTAGCGTGTCCCTCATTCTTGCTGCATACAGACATTGCATTGCATTTATTGTAAAAAGGATGAACAAACAAAATAAAACGGCCAGTTATAACTTATGACATTTTATTTCAAAAACTCCTTCCTATAAATATTACAATACTGAATTTGAAATTAAAATTATTATTAGGTACACAAAACTGTTAAATTTTTCAAAAATGCTGTTCCGAAAGTATGTACTTAATAAATTGTTACAGAATTAAAAGATTTCGGTGGCAATTTTTTTTTTACAATAATTACCTATTATGTTTCCTTCAAAACATAACATTTGATTTGAAGAAGCTGTCTTAAATTTTACCGATATAATAAGAATAAACGTACTTACGCTGCATCCTTGGGTTACCTGTGGTCTTTTCACTCTAGCAAGACTCGCCGAATATTTCTGGCTGCGAGCTGCATCTGTCACTCATGTCAAGTGTCAATCATAGCGTCTAAAAAATTTGCCGCCAACGTACGGAAAAATTTTTCTTTCGTTAATTTTCTTTAAAAATAGTAAAGTTTTATTTAAAACTTTATAGAAAGTGAATAATAGTGCTTGTGGTAAGTGATATATTGTGTTACGCTGATCGTTGAGCCAGCGAGATGCCAAAATGGAGATCGAAAGATCACATTAAAGCTGGTTTTATAAGAAATAAAAAAAATACATGGTAAATGAGGATCATAGAATAACTAGGCCAAGATTCATGTTGTTGACAAGATTCAGGCTGCCTAAAGAACCATGTAAAATCTTGGGAATGATAAGATCATATCAGGAAGTCAAATAATGAAAATAATTAATATTCAGAACAATTCTATTTTGAGCAAATTCCACAAAGTTCTATTTCTAAGTCAAATACTGAAAATATTAATATTTAGAACAATTCTAATTTGAGCAAATTCTGCAAATTGCTATTAAACGCATAATATTAATCTATGCGGATTTCTAAGATTATGATATTATAATCAAATAGCCTATTGTTTGCACGCAAGTAAGATGATGACAATTGAAAAGTAAGATGGAAGCAATGTTTTATTAATGAATGAAGGGTAGCTGTTCATGTATTAGCTCTCTCCTGAGAGACTTTTGTTTAAAAAAAAAAAAAAAAAGTTGAAAAACAAAGTTGGTAGTAAAAGCATGCCCTTTTTTGGCATTTGTTCAGTTCCCTGGACATTTGCAGTGGCAGCCAACTGAGTGGTAGAGAATTTGCGAGCCTGTTAATTTTTTATTTTTCTATGTCTCAGAGACTGTGGAAGTCCTAACAAAGCTTGGGTGACAAGTTAATTTCCTAAGTAAGTTCTAAATTTCAAGATTTTTAATATGTAAGTAGGCCTTTTTGTGAACTGCTACCAGTTACAAGGCAAAAATAGTTGAAAAGGGGGCAGACCAAAATAAATTAAAAAAGGTTGCTCCACTGGTTTGCCAAGAGTTTATGTGGTGGCCAGAGGCTATTGATAGACCACAGCTCAGTTCCTCTACACATGGTAAGGTAACCCACTTCCTGTCCACATATGCCGTGGAGGAAAGGTAAGCCCACATGAATGGGCAACTCTATACATCAAAAAGATGTCTTTAAAAGATTGCTTTTAGTGATAATACCGCCCATTGTGTCACTGTATATACAAATTTTTACATATAAATCTGTAATTTGTATGGTGTAAGTAGAGTATTCTATTCTACTCTTATCAGGAACTTGATCAAATCAAAAGATTAAAAGAATAATAAAAGTGGCACTCGAGATGTTTGCCATATACGCAGTAATAAACAACCAAAAAAGCCAGTCTTCAGAGTGCAAATATTCTAGTAATCTAGTTCATGCCGACAACAGACTATTTGTCGTACATTCAATCAAGGATGAGCGAGGGATACGTTTCCCTAGCGCTCCTGAACCTATCTTGCAAAACGACGAAGTTAGCAGATTAGCTGAACATCACTCTGTCAGCGGTTTACCTCCCGGGGAGGTTAAAAGTGTTATAACAGCTTCGCCGACCGCTTTTAAGAACAGACCAGCCTGATTGGCTCCTGTTGCTCCAGGCCCCAGGCCTCGGAGGCCATGTTTCAAGGTGGGGCGTCCCCGACGTTTACGACCTTTTCGCGTCAGATAAGTCGGTCGTTGTGCGACAGCACGTCACATGGGACTCAAATGATGGCTTGGCAAGCCTCTGCGATGCTTCTACGATGCTTTTAGTCAGAGGTGACAGCATCGACTAGCATGGGTGTTTTCTCTTCACCCAATAGACCGAGTGCTCAGTCATCTGAACTCTATAATGGGATGGGGACGTACTATATATAAATCGCCCCATACTGGGCCCAGTTAGCCCGGCTCTCGTAATTGGAGATGAGAGGTCTCGGAGACCCAGTACCAATACAGGATCCATGTAAGAACCTCTAAGACCTGATAAGCTGCAACTCCTAACTTGGAAAGTTGGGGGGGGGGCAGTCAGGTTGCAAGGGGCAGTGGTCGCAAGAGGAACAAGGTACTTGCTAAAATGTATTTTGAGATAATCCATACTAATAACTCTTATAAGGCTCATATTCAAAGGTGAATGTCATAGTGTAGATTGCATGGCATTAGTCCTTAACGCATTGAAGGACACTGAACGAGGCACAATAGAAGTTTTATTGTTATGAAGCCTATGGGCGTTTACTGTCCCTCAACTGTCAGGTAACAGTTCGCATCTACACAGATTTTGTCAATTTGCAAGTTTCAAAAGCATTACCCAGTCACTCATATGATATAAAAAATTACACCTTGATTGGCATGATTATGGATGGATGGATTTACATGCTTATCCTAATATTATAAGATATCTCACAACTTTTAGATTTTGAATAACAGTGCGGCCCAAAGTATGGTTCAAAGACACTGACAATCAAAATACTTACTTAAAATCTACCATATTCCTTGTTGATTTTGGTTTACAACAACAGGTGTGGCTAACCTTGCCTTGAAAGACAATGCTGTCTCTCCTCAGAATGGACCAAATTCATTTTTATTCAGACTAAGAAAGAGGAGCCTCCAGGAAGTATAAGGTATGTGCCTTGCCTGTAGCCTTCGGGTGGGTGAGTGGAAAATAGATCATCAGATGAAATGAAACTGGAAGAGCCGCTAGGCTTACAGAAAAATTACTTTTGTAAAGTAGCAAAAGAAAGGGCTCAGGCTATAATATTTCCAACTGAGTGAACAGAGGGTCTCATCTCTGTGAGAGAGAAAGAGGATTTAGTATAGAATAATATTTAATTCTCTAAGAAAATATTTAAATTATGTTTGTGTACATGATTCACATTTCAAGTTAATTTAATTAACAAATGATGAGACTTCATTTACATGAAGTAAATTTTGTCACTACTTGACTAAATACATTGACTATTTTAGTAAAAGATCCTAATTAAATTTCAGTTTCAATGAAATTTTAACTTTGTCGTGTATGTATGACATTGAGTTTGAGTTTCCACATTCTTTCATTCATTCATTCTTGCATTTACTAGGGTAAATAGCTTGAGAACTCTTAATTTTTTTATTGGAACATTTAATGAATACAGACCGAACTATTCATTCATTCCATATAATATTTATTTCACATAGCGTCTACATCCTTCAGGTATTCTTTCACCAGCAGATATCAAACAGGTCTTCAAATCAAATGTTATGTTTTGAAGGAAACATAATACAGCTGTTTTGCATTAAAACAAAACAGTTATTATGTTATGAAAAACATAACATTTGAGCAATGTACTTGCTGTTGAATTTTGAAGACTTCTATGATTGACACTTGACATGAGTGACAGGTGCAGCTCGCAGCCAGAAATATTCGGCGAGTCTTGCTAGAGTGAAAAGACCACAGGTAACCCAAGGATGCAGCGTAAGTACGTTTATTCTTATTATATCGGTAAAATTTAAGACAGCTTCTTCAAATCAAGTGTTATGTTTTTCATAACATAATAACTGTTTTGTTTTAATGCAAAACAGCTCTATTACAGACACTTAGGTACAATGCAAATATCTTATAGGATTATACAAGTCAAATCAAATGTCACAAGTTGCAAATTTAATGTCAAAACGGATAGAAAATTAAGGCTGTTAAAATTTCATTTGATTTTGGAAATATAATTTAGGTAATACATTTAAATTGGTTTTAAATTTTATCTTATAAAATAGCTAAATTAAATAAATTATGGAATAAATTATTTAATACTCTTGCAATAATCTCTGGAATTTAGGTGGCCGATTGACCGCAATATTGATATTAAATGATTACAAAACATACAACATTCAAAACATAACAATTTTTTATTCAAATTAGAACTAACACTTATTTTAAAAAATGTAGGGCAAGACAACCAGCTATCTAATTACGCAACACATTTTCGATTTGCAATTGAGTCAAATTGGTTTCGTTTTGACTAGAATTGCTTTCAAAAGTTGTAAATTGAAAGCGATTCTAGTCAAACGAAACCAATTTGACTCAATTGCAAATCGAAAATGTGTTGCGTAATTAGATAGCTGGTTGGAGTATCAATCATGTGAGTGGTTGATGGATAATTTTATTTAAAAGCAAGTTTATGAGAATGGAGATCCTGACTAATCCATAATGTAGGGAATTTAATACCAAACACAATCACATACTTCTTAAATACTGATTACAAAAGTTATTTGGTGCTAAAGCAGTAATTATTAGAAATTGAAGATCATTGAAATACGAAATTTAAAAGATAGTAGTAAGAGTATTCATTTTTACGACGGAATAATGATAATAATTTAATTGTAGACTTAATCCTACTAATGTTTTATTTTAAGGAATGCTATTTACGAAGTCACAATTTCCTAGCATGCGATGATAACACTCAGTCTTGAAAAACTGTAAATTTTTACTAAGCTAGACAAAGATCATATCAGCTTTTCAAGACTATCAAATGCTAGGCTTGGAACCTGGTAATTTATCAAAACTGACAGCTACCTGGTTTTATCTAGTACTTTAGGATTCATTCTATATTGCGTCAGCGTCAGTAAATGCATAAATACATAATACCTCACATGCACAAATACTTGATTCGGAACGACAGTTAGCAAGTCAAACAAGTATTTGTACATTATGATAATTAAATTAAATAAAACTATAAATACTTTTATAGGCACATTACACCCGCACATAACGTGTGATGGCTCATACCAAATATGTGGGAGTGAACTAGGAGGATTTTTGCGTTGCAGTGCGGCCAAAATGTGCGTCAGCCTTTACGGTTAGCAGTCAAATTGGTATTTGATCGGTACCCTGTAATTATATTGTCGAGACTCTTTCATCGTCTTCTTTTGATAATACCGTGTACATATCGTCATATCCCAACAGGTTATCATAATTGCGAGCAGGTTTGAAATTCACGTGAGGTGCAGCTCTCAGCACTCTTGCTGAGCCCTCCATGGTGATAGTGTGCGTTTGGGATCCTCCAGGGCATCCGACGCCAGACTCGTGCCAGATCTGACAGGTCTTTATCATCTCGTCTATTGACATTTGCAGCAGCCTCTGGTCCAGTAACAAGAGGCTGTTTAGTGAAGTAAGTTGGTGTTGCACCTTCTTTAGCGAAGTTTGTGTCTCCTAAATGTTCAAGTTTTTTCATTTCAGGTGTAGCAGAGAAGAATCTGTTATTATTGGCAGCAGGGTTTCCTTACACATTAACGATGTTCTGTTACTCAGGTGGGTAACAGAAGGACATAAAGATGAAATGTCCTTGTTATTTTGAACTGGTCCTATGGAAAGACAAGAGCCGTCGCAATCTTGATGTAGTTTTGCAGAACAAATCCCGCCGTCAGCTCTTTTAATTGTTAGCATTCATTACCAGTCAGTTCAGCATACCTGGAAAAGACGAAATTTATATTAACAATTATAAAAATACTTGATTACTTGAAAATAGATACCTAGAGAAACAGACTACTCAGTTCTATTTGGCGATCGATACAGTTTATATTTATCCGACAGAACTAATCATGTTTCTGAATGTATTGGTAATTTGGTAAGGTCGTAGAAGCATTACGGGCAACAAAAAACAATTTTTATCAATCAAATTATTCAAATTTTATCCATTGTACCGAATCAGTATATAAGCATGGGGTTCCATCAGTTCCATGTTATGTACAAATACCGAATACTCATTCTTGATTGGCTTAGCACTAGGCGTGACCGTGGCGCAATCCTATACCTCGTTTCTATTGGTCCGTCACGCGTCGCTCGTACCGGCGGCTCAAGCGTGGCTGACGTCACCACTCACAAAGTCATCGCGAAAATCTACTACGGTAGCAGTATCTAGCGCTCTAAATACATTGTAGCTCACAAGTGAGTTCAAGTGACAACGGATATAATCAACGTTATGCCTAAGTAGAGCTTATTTACATAACAGACAACATTGACGAACGACTAAAATACATAAATTTAATGCATTTCACACACACCTATACTTTTAAGTTTTTGACACATGAGTCCAGTTGTTTGAAGGCTGATGACTTTCAAGAAAGCTACAATTTCTTTGGTATTCGGTCAAAAATGGCAGAAAATCCACATCTGTTTTTTGTTTTTTGAACATTATATTGTACTGATCCAACTGGCCGGTTTCAAAAGTTTGCGTGCCAAAGTCGAACAAACATTCCATTCGCGGAGAAATCTGTAGGTTAGTAACTGACCGATCACAAGCGCCCGATGACCTTCATTGCCATTGTTGCCATGCGCAAACGCGCCCTTGTTTCCATGCGCACACCGGCGCATGTTTCTATACAGAGAACGGTGAACGGACGTGCGATTAATTGCTCCCTACGTTTTTATAATTTCAGAGGATAAAGCCTTGGTCTTTTGGATCATTCGTGCATAGAAGTAAGTTACACGCAAATACATCGATACTTGCCGGGTTTTAAATCTGCAACTCAGTTCTTTTAAGTTTAATGATATCGCGACATTTATAATGAGCAAATAAATAAGAGAATAAGTCGATGAAATGGATGATGCAACCGCAACGCCGATTGCGTCATTACATCCTGGCTATCATCTAGGACTTTACATTCACAAAGTGTGTCTCCGGACGGCCGGAAATAAAACACTACTCACAAATTGGATGAGTTATGGTTTCTGACGGTAATTTTGACGTATTTTGTAAAAAAAATACAGAATGAATGAACAATTTACACCGAATTATGAATATTTAAGCTTATTTCATGAAGATTATAAACTGTAAAGTTTAGCGCTCGAAAGTGAACGAACGATCGTACGATCGCGAAAACCGAGTGACGTCACTGAAAATGGCGCGCGGCCCGATTGCTGCAGCTTTGGAAAATAAAATGTTGTGCAACTTTGCCATTACTTCGTGCATTTGAAAAGTAATACTTAAAATTAGCATTTTAAATGGACATTCTTAAACGCACACTCGTAAAACAACAGTAGTTAAAATATAATATTTGCTTTTCAAGAATTCAAGATTCTCATGTCAACGTATTTTGGTCCTAATTGATATCAATGAAAGAAATTGATCCATCGCATGCATGATGCTTCGGAAAAACATGTTGTAAACACACATTCGTTAAAAAAAAACTGTTTAGATTTGATTGCAAATTAAACACGTACAAAACATAATGTAATAAATTCCCGCCGTTTATAATGCCTACAAATTGGAAATGTTTAAAAAAAAAAACACTAGAGACAAGTTACAATTTCCATTAATCCAGTTATATTTTTATCTTTAGACTTCATTTCAAAAGCGAATTTCATTTAACATAAAACACACGAACTTTCCAATTTTCGTAAAACACCAAAAACCAACGACACGACTCGAAGTTGGAAAGAAAATAATACAAGCTTTTCAATTCCTGAATGCTTTAATTCCATAAATCAAGCGTTTACGATAAAACTAAGTGAAAAACATTAACGATTTCATCATGAAATCAGGACTTTCTCGAAGTTCTCAATGAATATTTCATTTGACTGTTATGGCACTTACGAAAGTATGGTACAAAATCAACACTGTGCAAGACGGTAAACATTAAAAAAATTACTTACAAGTCACACTTAATGCATCGAAACAAAAATTTGATAAAGCCTTTAGCGCACTGCCCCAACTTCAGCACGTTTCTCTTCATTCTTTTATGAAGTTCACCATTTCTGATAGGATTCTCACTCAGTACTTGGTATGCGACTACGCAGGCCACCATTGCAAGCAGAAACGACACAAATTGTAACTTCTTATTCATTTTCAGTGATCTAATTTCTCGGCAGAATTATACTAGCGGCCGACAGCGGCGGGGAAAAACCGGCTACTGCACTGCATGTAAACCAGGCTCACCATTCAAGATGTCGGAATTCTCCACCAATCACAAGCAAGTCGGTGTTGTCAATATTGATTATTAATGTTAGTTCGTATGGATGCGTTCCATATAATTAATAAGTTCAGTTATTGTTTACATTGATTTAATTTAAATTGATTGATTAAATTTAATTTCATGGTTTTCCTTGTAGTTAAAACGAAATTGTTAGAATCATTCAGAGTCATTTCGGCTGTATCGAGTGATGAAAGATTTCCATAATCTTTATGAACTCGATAAAAAATTTATCCGATGAGAACAAAATGAACAATTCATTAAACGTAGCATCTTTTTGTATTTATCTAAATTATATCTGAACTTTGAAGGACCACGACTCCATGATTTCATAATACAGTGAACGCATTTATTTTATTTATTTTCATAGCAACACTTACAAAGAAAGAAACTATGTAAGTAGCGTAAACGGAATTTCCAATATAGATCTTTACAGTGAATTTCAAGATTTAGGAATATCAATTGTTAAACCTGACTTAAATGTGTAGTTACAGGAATTGTTGTTTCTAATCGTGACGTGAATAAAAAACCGATGGATCACACAATAGATGAGATGAACCCAGAAAACTGTAACATCTTTTCCTTAGAATGCAATTACGTACGGTAGGTAGTCAAATGTAGGTGAAAAACAACATAAATAGAGAGATCAAAACGCACGGCTGCGGCAAATTTCCAATAATTTTGCATCATTGTTTACCATAAATTAACTTTTAGTTATTGTGATGACACCATTGACAGTGTAGCTATCTCATCCGCTTTAGTGTGTGTTATGTAGATTTTCCTCAATTTAACGCCATCTATCGACTACGCTAAGTATCGCGTTGTTACGAATATTAATTGATTTTACTGAACAATGGTGTAGGTGGCATTACGTGCATGTTTGTAACAGCTACTCTATTCCAGCTGTTTGCAACTACGCACCCTCCTACGCTACCTAGACTGAGGGCCTTTTACATTCCGACCTTATTCTTTTCGAAAATCAAGTAATAAGCAATGAGCTCGTACCTTTAGAATCAAATTTAAATTGTTTAATATTTTAACACTTCAATACCGCCATGCCGTAATTCGTTCAAGTTCATCAAGTGTTTCAGATCAATTCGACCGTCACGTCCGACCGTGGTGGAGTGATCCCGTTCACCTAATATTTTTTGCATGGACCACAGAACATTTATGCAAGCCATTATGACAGGCATGTATTCACTAAGTTTGAGGTACTCGTAGTTGACAATCGTCACGCGACTCGTGACTTCAGAGACATTTGTGAATACGTACATGATTTCCTACTAAACAATTAAAAATAAATTGAGTTAAGAGGGTATAACCTAAAAGTTGGCAACGTCGCAAATAACTGTCAAATATTTACCTGTTTTGATTCATAAAGCAATATTACTGAATAGAAATGAGAAATGTGGCTTACTAGCGAACTAGAATATCAATAATGAATTGCAATTAAAACATTGAATTTGATGTTGTACATCAAATTCAATGATTTAATTTCTAATTAATTTTAGGTGTAAAAAACGCATTTGGAAAGTTTCCAAATAGTTTTTTTACATCTAAAACTTAACATTTGGTGTTACGATATTAATTATTGCATTTCATAATCAATAATCTAGTTTGCTAGTTAGCCACATTTTTTATTTCCACACAGTAATATTGCCAAATTAATCAAAACAGTGAAATCATTGACATCTATTTGCGACGTTGCCCACCTTCAGAAGAAACGCTCAATGATTTCTTTCTAGACGGTCGGTTTAGTAAAACTTACAAGTAAATCCTCATTTTATTCCAACATAACTCATTTATTTTTATGTAAACTGGAATAAACAGAGCATTCTATCGTTGGTTCTGGTTCTATTTTCCTTTGATCTAAACCCACTCTTTAATGCTTTCTTACTGTACTATTACAGACGACCCTCCTGATGTGACCGCGTATGTCAAGTCTACTGTGCTCTGCTATTTTAATGGAATTTGATGTAATGACAGCACTAGCACCGCGTCAAAAGGACTTCAGTGGTAGAGCGTACAAGCGTGAAGTACAAGCTGTACAAGGATCATTAAAATTTGGCGCGTGGCCAAAATCGGAACTAGCGCTGCCATTTTGTTTTTTTAAATACACATTTTCACAAAACAATCTCCCTAATGTTTACCAACAACGCGTCCCTGCCAACGTCATTCGATCTCCAAAAGTTCCTTCAAGCACTTTAATTTGCATATTATCAAGACATAACATTATTATGATGTCATTACCGTCCAGAATGTTTGCCATTAGACTTGAAAATTTATAAAATCAGTCGCCGAGTCAGCGATCGATTTTATTTATTTAGATAAATAATTAATTGAATATCAGTTTGATAATCTAGCTAAATCTTAAATAAATTACTCACTACACAACCCGAGTAGACACGAAATTAGTACCTAGTATTTGCAATGTATCGTGGCTAAATATAAAACATGGCTTACTGCGACTTGGACTTTCTCACTGAGCGCTAACGTGAAGTCTGAATAAACGGAATCATAAGATTTTCTTCTGTCGTTGCTTTAGATGTGTCCATGTGTCTTCATTTATTTTAATATTTACACACTGAGTATACAAAACCATGTGACTGGGATCCCATAATACAGGTTCCATTTGAAATATTACTGGGTAATGCATGTTGTATGTCAATCGGCGCAAGCAACACAAAGTAATCCCAACTCATCGAACATAATAATTATTATATTAACATTTGCCATCGACTCAGAAAGAAGAAGAACACAGAGTGTATAGTGACGCACTCTCAACTTATGCGAAACCCTTTGGCTTGGACGCAATAACTACCACGGAACGGAGAGCATTCGAGTAACACAGACACACCAACAGGGTGGACACGCTTTCTACATTCTTACGAGTTCCTTTGACTCGGGCGTAACAACCGACATGGGACGGAGAGCGAGTGAGGAACACAGACATACCTACGCTTCCACACACCCACTCCGCCTGTCTGTCAGGTTGTGTCTCGGTCAAAATGTAGAGCCGGCCATAAGAACATCTTATAATTATTATAATTATGAGTGTACACCATAAAGATAGACTACGGTTGCCACCAATAAAATTAAAATTGTTTATGAGAAATGTCTACTGTATGTCTATTATAATATATAACCATTTGCAGAATTCCCTTCAGGATTTAGGTTTAAATCATTTATTCTCATAAAGACAAAAAAAAAATTGGATTTGCCATTGACATTGTTCAAAAGAAGTCTCTTTAAACTTTTACTATATAAAAAATACTATACCATTAAGGAATATTTGGAGGCTAAGTCGATGGATCCTATAATACCTGATGTAAATTTGTAATATATAATAATAATAATCATAATGACTGTAATTGTAATAATTTTAATTGACATGAAAATGTATTTGCACGCCATATCATGGCAGGATATGCTGAAACTAAACTCTGACTCTGACTGTAATATCTATTGTACCATTTTCTAGCAAATAAATATTTTTGATTTGATTTGAGTGTTTAATCCTTTTCAACGACACTCCACTCTGGGGCAACCGCAAAATGGAAAATATTATTCCGTCCACCTCAAGTTAACTAAATTAAAAAAAATATATAAAAAAGCAGCTGTGTCATGATGTTGTGCCCTACTCGCACTTAATGAGTTATGTAGCAAAGAAATAATTCAATAACGCGTTAATTATGTATGTGTGTGACAAATCATTCGGTAGTGTGGAAAACCTATTTAGAAAAGGAGCCCGTTTCTTGCTCGATGTATTTTATATCGAATTTTATTAAACCGACAATGATTCACCGTATGTACCTAATGCCTGCCAAAGCACCGATATCCCTTATTTGATTTCGCCGATTGGTAATTGACACAGTATTCGTTTTATACATAATACTAATAAAGAAATTCCCAATAAAAAACAAATGTCTTACTTTTGTATAAGTATCTATTTATAGATAAATACAAAGATATTTGTCATTTACATGCCAAACGAGAGGCATCACTAATAAAATTGGTCATTATAAGATATTATAACCTATGTTTAGTAATTATCATAAAAATCGCCACGTACTTGTATACCGGTTTTTCCCTATAGAACTGACATAGAAGTACGTGGAACTAACTTACTAATCGATAGTTAATATGTTATCACTTATCACACTATTAAATTACTAAGGTAACCTTGTGAGCATCTTCCAAAAACCATTCGGAAAACTCGTAAGATCTACGATGAGAATCTAACTGAAGTTTTTGTTGAAATTTTGATAATTTAAATATATAAACAACTTATGTACTTACTCCTTACAATCGAAGCACTTGTACAGGTACCAAACTTGCCCCTGCGCACATTTACCACTGTTCATAAAACTTCTCTTCGCTCGATTCAACTGCATTGGTGCACTTACAACGTTCGATTTTTTAGAAATTTTCGATAAACATTTTCCAAACAATTGAGGGCATTTATCATGGGAGAAATATTTAGTTTCGTCCATTTTATCGCCAGAGGCATTGATAAATGGCAGCAAAATTATTGCGCAAAATAAAAGTTGTAGTGAATTCATTTTTAATTCACGTTTGAAAAGGTCACACGACACGAGACACAACCGTTCACTTTGAGAGCTAGTCAGGTAATAAAATAAAATGAATGAGACGTTGGTCACTAGTCGCAGACCGATACCGCGCAAGGCTGTGCTAGCGCTACCGGCTCGATCATTCATATGTTATGTGTGCAAAATGACTCATACTGTTTAGTTTCGATGAGTTTAGCTTAGAGACGACTCATACTAATCCAACATCGTTGATAATAACATGTTACGGTTATGATAATCTTTGTTTTTCTTTCCTTTACATACAATCATTCCAATGACTATGAGGTGAAGTGTTGCCAGATTGAGTGTCAAGCAGATTCGGTTCAATAACTAACATAATATTATCTTTAGTGAATAGGTAAAGGAAATAGTAATAAATAAAGATTTATTACGTCATTTGAGTGGTTTCACTCGTGACGATAAGTAACATGAGATTGTATTACCAAACAGCATTGTTAAGGATTAAGTAAATAAATAGCAAAACATTACTTATCAACTTAAGTGTATGATTCGAGGTCCTTCATCATGAATGTGAAGGCCACTAGTATCGCTATTACGATTACTGTTACCGCGATTCGCGATACGAGAAATGTTCACGAGATAACCTTAATTAGCACACTTACAATAAACAGTAAGATGTGAATGATTGTCTCTACCGTTAGTAGCTGCTAGTCTTTTCCCAAGCATTTTACGGTTCCAGTGTAACAGGATGCAGCTGAATACCAGTATTTTACATGGAACGACTGCCTATCTGACCTTTACTGTCCAGTTACTGGGTTACACCATACCCCTTGGTAAGATTGGTAGACAGAGTTTCGGGCTGTCGACTACCCGTAACGACTGCCAAAGAGGTCGTATGTTCTTTCGCGTGGCATGAAGTCGCAACCCTGACCTACGGTAACGGTTGCGCAAGCGTCGACAATCGTTCTGCGATCCGACCACACCCACTAGCGTCACTCGAACATAAATAAACTTGGAGTGACGCTATTCGATAACTAATTTGTATGTGTGAGGAGTAATTAAGGCACGTGTGTTTAATAACCAGTGATTGGATTACGTAGTGCAGTTTAGGGCCAACCACCTGTTTGCTAACAATAATAAATGTGCAATATGCGCGGTATCCAAAAAATACATATTTAGCACATTTATAATGCAAAAATTTTATATTGAAACATCTATTATTTTATTTTAGTTACCAGTAAACCAAAAATAAAAATTTCATTATGAAAGTTTACTGTCGTATAAGAGAGCATTCACAAGAATTCAGTACATACTCGTAGATGCAGAATTTATGATTTTTTTACTTTAAGTTCTGAAACTGATAAATAATCAAACTAAACCAGGGCTTGTATTTTGGGAGCCAGTCCTCAAACATGGAGCACTACAGGGAGATCCTGTCAACGTGAATATCGTGACATAAATTAATATTATTACTATAGCATATTAGTTTGTTCTTTTGAGTGTGGGTACGAGCGCGCGTTTACGTATGTTTGAGCATGTGTGTGTGTGTGTTTGTGATAAAGTGTCAGTGTAAGTGTGAAAGTGTGTGGTATATGATATGACGCGATGTCTGCATTCAGTCTTCGAACTTTTTATAGTGTAATTGCTGGAGCCAGCCAGCAACAATGTTTTTATCGTGTCTGGAAAGTTCAAATATACTGAGCTTTTAGAGGTATAACAAGTCATAAGTTGTGACTGGCTGTTTTATTCTTTGTTAATTCATCCTTCTAGCTTATAAAGCTCGTGTTGACTATAACAAGTACGTGTGCAGGTGTGCAGCAGGATCAGAGACACACACTTCAGTGCGAAGAGAATATTATCAATAGTTATTTAAATTAGCGGGTAAAGAAATGAGCCACCATCGTACTTTGCCACACCACAGCAATATACAGCAGAGTGAGATATAAATAAAATATATACCTACGTGATAAGTTAAGTCAGCATAACGTTCCAGCAAAGAATTTTACTTAGTGACATAGAACAAATCGCGGAACGAATAAAGATAAACTAATGAACTCGTGTAGATGCACTTAATGATAAAAATTTATTCTTTATGGACAGACAATGATAACAACATCTAAATAGATTAGATAGCATACTGTTTTAACGGCGTGTATTGATAATTACTTGTTATCCCTGACCCTGACTTTCACGAAGTTCTAAGGAATCGAGGGCAAATCGTTCACGATAACATGTTATAAACTGGAGTTATTAATAAGCAGCAAGTTGACTAATACTCGTATAATATGAATGTGTTAGGTAAATGACCAGCGCGAACAGCTGCTTTAGAGGATAATGCATAGGTAATACTGTATAAATGTTTCTGTTGGATATCAAGGTCAAATACACTTCGATCCTCTTTCTTATTTAGATTATTAGATAGATAGATTTTTGTTTATTCAAGAATTAAAATTAAATGTACATAAATAACAACTTACGGGACGTGGGGCCCGAGTGCTCATGGTCTGTTCAACGAAATCTCCAAACGGCTGATTGACACCTCCCGTGACCCAATTTCCATACGACGTGGGAATGCCGCCAGTCTCTTGGGTTCATTAAACATTACCTACCAGCCGACGGCAACGTGCGAAATTTTTAGATGCCATATTTTAGTTTGTTAATAGTTTTAGTTTAGTCATTATTTATAGTCGACGGCAACGTGCGGAATTTTTAATTGCCATATTTTAGTTTGTTAATAGTTTTAGTTAGTATAACTTATACAAAGTTGATACGACAGAGGGGCTTTTCTTTAAACTGAGTATACTAGGTACCATTTTCAAGCTCTGTACCAAAAATCAATTAAATAGGAGCAGTAGTTTAGTCGCAAATGATTTTTTAAGTTTTTGCCCCGTTTGAACACGATGTATCTTTCCTAACAGCTGATTATGTCTATACGCATAGGTCATGCACCTTAAAACGATAAATCTGAGTATAACCTATGCGTCGTTGCCGCTGTGACGCAAGTCACAAGTACAACCAAATATTTTCGCTAAAAAGATTACAATGCAAACAAGGAAGCAATAAATACACACACACTTGCATTTTCATTACGAGAGGGACAATCATCTGCAAAACACCGTGGGTAAAAGAAATAGAAATAGGTCAGTGTGTTGCTATTGCATCCTAGCGACGAGGGGCAGGGGTTGCGATCGGTAAGTGAGTGGGGCTTCTAAAAACTGTTTTTTACAGTGCGGCGACGCTGTTCTTTCGGAACGTACTTATGTAACGTAACACGGAAGTACCTGCGCTGCCTCCGTATTGTCGAACTCGCGCGCTGACAATTGGGATTTAGTTTTATTATTGTGATAGGACACTAAACAAGTTTAAGACAGTATTTCTTTTTTTATTGTGACAGGACACGTAACTTGGGATTATTATTATTTAGTGTTAGTGTTTTTTTTTGTGATCGACTGCTTTTATTGTGATACGACACGTAATTAAACTTTGGGTTTGTGTGTGTGTGTGTGTGTGTAATTAAAGTGTTCAACAATGCCTCGTGTAACTTACACGGCGTTAGAATACACTGACATGATTTTTAATTAGAAAAATAAATAACATTATTCTCTGTCGGTATAATTTGTGCATTCATGTGAATGACACATCGAGAATTAAATTTTTTTGTGATTGTTGTACTTCAAAATCATACCTAACAAAAGCCGCGAGCCGAGGAGCCGCCGCGAGCGGAGGCGCCGCCCGCGCCACCGCAGCCGCGCCGGCGCGGGCCGGCGCGGCGGCGGCGCGGCGGGCGGCCGCCCGCTTTGACGAGATAACACACGCCGACGCGCGCGACGTTGCCGCTGTTACCTAGGTATCTGTAGGTCAGTTAAATTTATTTTCAAAGGGTGGTTGCGTTTTACTCTGATTTGTAAGCTATTTAGTTTGTTTGAAAAAAAAAAAAAACTCATTTTAGGTGCTTTTTATTTTTATACCGTATCGAATTAATACTAAACACGTATAGTATACGTAGTGTTATTTAATGCCCCTCTGTCATATCAACTCTGTATATAAATAAATTATATTATTTGCATATTTTTTATTTCAACCTTACGATACGGTGTATAACTTAATTATTAGGTATAAGACAAAGTGTCCCCACAATAATCATTAATCAGAAATATTCTTGTTGTCATCAAACTCATTTATTTTATCTTTACAGATAAAAAGAATTACGAGAAAATGTCATGTGACCAAGACCCTGCAATAGCCACGACGACAATACATGGAGTCCCACCATAACATTATTTATTTATTTATTAAGTAGAGGTCAGATAGGCGGTCGTTCCATGTAAAATACTGGTATTCAGCTGCATCCTGTTACACTGGAACTGTAAAATGCTTGGGAAAAGACTAGCAGATACTAACGGTAGAGACAATCATTCACATCTTACTGTTTATCGTAAGTGTGCTAAATAAGGTTATCTCGTGAACATTTCTCGTATCGCGAATCGCGGTAACAGTAATCGTAATAGCGATACTAGTGGCCTTCACATTCATGATGAAGGACCTCGAATCATACACTTAAGTTGATAAGTAATGTTTTGCTATTTATTTACTTAATCCTTATCAATGCTGTTTCGTTATACAATCTCATATTACTTATCGTCACGAGTGACACCACCCAAATGACGTAATAAATCTGTATTTATTACTATTTATTCTGTTAGTTATTGAACCGAATCTGCTTGACACTCAATTTGGTAACACTTCACCATGAGTCATTGGGCTGATTGTATGTACCTAAAGGAAATAAAAATAAAGATTATCTAACCGTAACATGTTATTATCAACGATATTTGAATAGTATGATTTTGCACACATAACATATGAATGATCGAGCCGGTAGCGCTAAATATACCGCGTCAACAGCTGTTTTTGTTGAGGATAATATAAATGTTCCTGTTTGCAGATGTTAAGGTTTACTCGTATATATTACGAAGTAGTTTTTGTGACGAACATAAACTCAAAAAGCGTGGGGCGCTCGGCTGTTTAGCTCTGTATGTACGAGTATACTTTTAATCAATTTAAACAAAGCGCTCCACGCTTTTTGATTTAATCATTGGATATATAAGAAGTGACAAACTGGATTGGTACATATATCGTAACTAGTACAAGTCAATTTAATTATTTTGTCATTTTAAGTTCGTGTAAAAAGCGTGTTTTTTAGTTTTTTTTAAACTAACATTTTATTTTTTACTTTTAAGTCTAGTATATTTTTCATTTAGTTATTAAGTCTAATGTCAAAGAAGTTATGACTTGACCGGTTTACTAGTTAAGTAGCCTCTAAAGAAATCCACTATCCACCTCCTGGCTCTAATCATCAGACCCTCAACACCAAGTACAATCTATTAGAGTCGTCAAACTAAATCATATGAGCTTAAACTTGAGGGGTTTACTAGTAGCCACTGAAGAGTTCCACTATACACCTCCTGGCTCCATCATCAGATCCTCGCCATCAAATGCGACATATTGAAATCGTCAAACCGAGTCATATGAGTCCAAACACAAAGGGTTTATTAGTAGCCACTAAACAGTTCCAATATCCACCTCCTGGCTCCATCATCAGACCCTCGACACCAAATGCATTATATTGGAGTCGTCAAACCGAAACATATGAGCCCAAACTCAAGGGGTTTACTAGTAGCCACCGAAGAGTTCCACTATCCATCTCCTGGCTCCATCATCAGACCCTCGACAGCAAATCCATCATATTGAACTCGTCAAACCGAGTCATATGAACCCAAACTCAAGGGGTTTACTAGTTGCCACTGAATAGTTCCACTATCCACCTCCTGGCTCCATCATCAGACCCTCGACAACAAGTGTAATATATTGGACTCGTCAAACTGAATCATATGAGCCCAAGCTCGAGGGGTTTACTAGTAGCCAATGAAGAGTTCCACTTTCCACCTCCTGGCTCCATCATCAGATCAGTTCCAAGATACTAAATTATTGTATTGTCATCGATTTTTGAAACCTGTGCAAATTTTCAAGTTAATCGGACGTCTTGAAGTTGGTGAAAATTACGTTGAAAGATTCCGTTACATAGATAGATAGATAGATACAGGTCAAGCTAATATAAAGCTTGTAAAAAAAGACAATGTCTGAAACAACGTCAATACATGTGATGTCATGATATATGTTTTAAACACCACATGTTTTTGACATAACCAGTTACTTTATGATTTCATACACTTTGTTTAGTTTTGTGACTAATCATTTAAAAAATTATTTGAATGGCCGCAATATAATTTATATTCGTAGCTAAGCATCGTTAAAATCTAAATAAAAGACATTTACATTAAAATTCTTAACGAGCAAAATACTACAACAATCAATGGACAATTCCAAATACATACATAATATTTATTAATAATACATTTAGTCTTTTAACCAACCTAAAGGTATAGTTACCTTACGAAAGCATTGTCACTTGGGACTTAGTCACATACGGCTTAATTTACTATACTTACATAGTTTGGTAGGCCGTAAGTCAGTTAACTAAACCACGATAAGCTCGCCTCGTTTTCTATAAAACTCTGTACTATGCTGCATCCACTTAGACTGAAAGGCGACCCTAACATAGTTAGGAATAGGTAACTCAGATGATGATGAATAATGCTAGGCCAGCTCAAGGTAAAAGTATGACCACTGACGAGCGGCATACTGTACCGAGCTTTAATTGTAAGGGGTCGGCACAACATGTCTTCTGCTTCAATTACATCTCTATAAGCCCTTATCTCGACAGTCACCTCCGTTTTTTATCATATTGCACACAATTAAGCCATTCCTGTTGAAACGGTCCCGCTTGCGTCATCACTATAATTATATCAAGCTACGCTCGTAGCGGCGTAGCTAGGAGGCTACGGTGCTCTCCCTCGCGCGCTCCGCCTCCTCCTTCGCGAGCATAACTGCTTCGCAGAAGGAAGTGACGGCCTCCCAATGCACGCTCGCTCCAAACCATGGCCTGAACCAGGGCCGGACGCGAGAGATCGCCGCCGCCGATCGCCTCCGTGAGGACACGGCGGTGCTCCGCCCAAGCAGCAATAACACTGCCCTGAGGAACTCCAAAGTTTCAGTTCTCTACTTGAGTAATCTCCTACTTTTTACTGGAAGTAAGCTATTTTATAGATTAAACCATTTACACGCGTTTTCCTAGTATTCTTATTCCGTTTGATTTTGGGCCGTACAAACTTGCAAGAGCGCGTTGGTCACAACCAAACGAAGAAATCGGCGAGTTGGATTATTCAAATCACATTGCACAACTTACGACAAACAAATGTTTCGATCCAATAATATTTCATCAGCCTTGTTCATTTTCTTTAGTTTTCTATGGTGCACCCGATTACTGAGAACGGAGAACACACCTTATAATTTTAACATCCACCATACTGGTATTCCCGAGCCGTTGTTATACTCGTAATATAGGACCTACTCGGGATTAAAACTGATCCAAAACCTCCAAGGAAATATCATAATTATAAGGTGGGGGATATTTAAGAAAAAAGTACATTTAGATAGTTCAATAAATAATTTATTAATCATAATCAGTTAAGTTAAATTAATACAAATATATCACAACATTGGTAAATTCAAAACCTATAAATAAATGCTATTTGTTTTGTATCCAATGCCTTTAGTGTTACTTGAGCCATACACAAATCATAATAATAAAATGGCTAATTAAAAGAGAAATAACAGGCATTTAATTTATCACAGATAATATATTCTTCAAACAAATAAAATAATATAAATAGCAAATCAATAAACATTATTGTAACCGCCCTAAGTGAGAATATATTAAAAATACGTAAAAAATTATGTATTTTTCATAGAATCGAAGAAACAAAAGTGTATAAAACTAAATTACTAAACAACCTCTGCACTTTGGTTCTACATTTAATCAAATTAATATCAATAAACTTAACAATAAAATTATCAGTCTCGATTATGTTATTAATATTTAAAAATAAAAATAGGAATCTACTGAGATTTTTTCTCAAAAGATTATATAGCCGAAGAACATCATTCATGATAATTAAACTAAATGACGATGGAATGTTTCACAAATAAAATTATCTATTACGAGTATTACGAGTAATCGGACAACTTAAATTAAGTCATTCACACGTCATTTATCGAAATAATCAGTTCGTGTGTTCTTACCTCATCTTAGTGCAAAATAAGGACGGCTTTGTAACTTTCAGTATTTATTTCGTACTGTTTCATACAAAATGCACAAATAAAAAGAAAGCATTTATTTTATTACTGAACGTGGCACCACTAGGTTATTTTTGAGCAGTTAAAGTGATTGTAAAAAAACCCACCTATGGTGCAAAATGGTTTTCATCGGTGTATTATTAGATTGTAATAATTATGACACTTTGTAAAAACGATATTTCAAAATTATCTCACACATTTCCCAACGAAAAGGACGCACGCATTTGAACTCACTCATTTATCTCGTATAGACAACTTTATAGTTCCATTAGATCTACGAGTTTAAAAAAAGAAAAACAAAATTATTTTGGATAAAACAAATTTATGCTATGATTCCAAGGGCGGCTGGAGTCTCCGTCGGAATTATAATGTAAATAAAAAAAAAAAAAAAAAAAAAACTGTTCATAGGTCCATTGCTACTACAATTTTGTATGCAGGATATAAAAGCTTGTTTCCAAATACGAGCCTCCATCCCGTTGAATAATATGAGTGATCAGATTGAACCATCGAGGTTGCAAAAAGTGGGGAGCAAGCACGAAATAAACATAAAAAGTTGGCCCAATATCTTCAATATTTGCGAATAGGACGAGCTAGGAACACACTAGTGAAAACTGAGAAATGACATGCCAAAGTACACTATGGAGTTTATGTAGACAATCAAAACTTCTAATAAGTTACATTCATTAATCAAAACGAATAGAATTCGAGTCAAACTGAGATTTATAATTATAATAAAATATGACTTAGTTGTTACAATGTCTCATTTTTTTTCTCGATTGTATGCATATTCATGGTAAGGTTGCTAGCAACATATACATACCTGGCACCACTGCAAGCAGTGTTTCTATGTAACATGTTGCCAGCAACATAAAAACATATTGTGCAACTTTTGTTGACCATGAAGACGACGCTTTAGTTATCAACATTCTCAAACATTTGACTGCTTTGACGATGACTCGGTAGATAGATTATGTGTAAAAATTTAAAGAAAGTATAAAGAATCGATTGTTTACAGCAACCCCACCGGCAACCAATTAATACAGGTGAATAACAAATATAATTTTAATGTTTATTGTTCGTTTATAAATAAGTTAATAAATTCGATTATTCTTAAGTACTAAGGTAATTGAAAAAATATTAGGTTACTTAGAGAGGCTAAACATTCATAATGTCAATGTTCTGTAAATTGACTATAGAAGCAGAGTAGAATCTTAAATTATTAAGACTCCTATCTAAGATAATCAAAATGGTTTCAATGTATAGTAGCTAGTCTACTTTTTTTGTTGTTTTGGTTAGGCACCAATTCATTTTAAATTCATCATCCTTAAAATATGAGTATTCTTACTTGGCTTTCTATCTAAATAATATAGTTAATAAATAAACATAACACTAAATGATCAGTCTTCTCCAAAATTATCTAAAAATAAAAATAAAAAACTACTAGAGAACTTTCCACAAATGAAGTCCTGGAGACACGGTACTCCTCACAAAGATAGACTTGATTCCAGGCGGTGGGAACTTTTTTTTTTTAATTCTGCATTTATCCGCTAGATGGAATGTTTCACAAATTAAATTATCTATTACGAGTATTACGAATAATTAGACAACTTAAATTATGTAATTCACACGTCATTTATCGAAATTATCAGTTCGTGTGTTCATATCTCATCTTAGTGTAAATAAGGACGGCTTTAAAAACAACTTTCAGCATTTATTTCGTACTGGTTTATACAAAATGCACATATTATAATGTATAAAAATAATTAAAACTGTTCATAGGTCCATTGCTACTAAAATTTTGTATGCAGGATATAAAAGCTTGTTTCCAAATACGAGCCTCCATCCCGTTGAATAATATGAGTGATCAGATTGAATCATCGAGGTTGCAAAGAGTGGGGAGCAAGCACAAAATAAACATAAAAAGCTGACCTAAGGTCTTCAATATTTGCAAATAGGACGAGCTAGAAACACACTAGTGAGAACTGAGAAATGACATGCCAAAGTACAATAAGGAATTTGTGTAGACAATCGAAACTTCTTGGAAGTTAAATTATTTAATTTAAAGAAAGTATAGTAATGATTTCGGGTCAAAATGAGACATCATCTTAACGATTTGACTATGTTGTTAGGATGTCTCAATTTGCTCGATTGTATGCCTCATATTCACGGCAAACTTAGATTCGTGTTGCTAGCAACATGTAACTGGCAGCACTGCAAGCAGTATTTCTGTGTAACATGTTTCCAGCAACATAAAAACATTTGGTGCGACAATGTTGCTCAACTTTTGTTGAGAATGAATACGACGCTTTAATAATCGAGATTTCTAAACATTTGCCTGCTTTGACGATGTACGAGTATATGAAAATTTTAATAAAGTAGGAAGAATCGATTGATTACAGCAACCCCACTGGTAAGCGATTAATACAGATGAATAACAAACATAATATAGATGTTTATTATCCGTTTATAAATGAACTAGTCGATCACACTTAAGAACTAAGGTAATTCGATAAAGAAGTTACCAGAGATTACACATTCATTACGTCAATGTTCTGTAAATTTACTTAAAATACTGAGAGTATAATCTTAAATAATTTAGACTTCAATGTATGATAAAATAATATAAAATAAATTGGTTTCAGTGTAGTAGGACGCCAATTTTTTTTTTGTTATTTTTTGGTAGGGTATTTACCAATTTATTTTATATTTTTTTTATCATACTTAAATCTATGGGTATGGCTTACTTGGCTTCCTTAATATATAAATAAATTATGTTATGGTGGGACTCCATGTATTGTCGTCGTGGCTATTGCAGGGTCTTGGTCACATGACATTTACTCGTACCTTCATTTTCTCGTAATTCTTTTTATCTGAAAAGATAAAATAAACGAGTTTGTTGACAACACGAATATTTCTGATTCATGAATATTATGGGGGGGACACTTTGTCTTATACCTAATAATTAAGTTATACACCATACCGTCAGGTTGAAATCAAAAAGTATGCAAACTATATAATTTGTATATCTATAAGTTATACACCTCACAGTAAGGTTAAGATCAAATAAAAATAAAAAATTACCATAGAGAGAGAGTAGGGTATTTGCCATAAAAAGTATGCTTACTTTTTATTATTAATTAATTGTTTCAGGTTATGATTGAAATCTTATATTATTGAACCGTAACAAAATTTCAAAAGCTCAAAAATGCAAATGGAACAAACTAAGTACTTTGCAATAATTATGGCAGTTCCGATAGGCATGAACCACCACGTTTAAATGTTAAGGTAATAAACAAAATATTTAAAAAACTTACTTTTTCAACGTCACACATTCATTTGCACTCCACCGCATTCCTCTGGAGCATCCAGAGCTGCTCTTTTGTTTCTCTGGAGACTGACACCGTCAGTTAAATTTGGCGCCACTACAGCATCACTGTCTAAACTTCGCACTAATGCTTTATCCCGCACACTATTATTTTCAGGACTTAAAACTGTTACAGCATCAAGCTGAATGGTTCTTTTACTTAGGTACTACAGTATCCACTGTATCACTATCCAGAGATTGCTTTGAATTTAAATCACGCGCAACTGGCAACGCAACTCCAGCGCATAAAAGCAGGCTGAAGCCAAATAAAATAATAGTAGTCGCTTGTCAGGAGATGTTCCTACTTTCAATGCTTACATAAGACTGTAATAGTCTGGATAATGCAACGCTTATATTGAAGGTGGCAATTTCACTAAGCTGCCTATTGACGTAATTTCATCATTTTTAATATTGCGTCACATTAATATTCTATTGATGAACAATTTCCTACATTACCTATACCAATGAAAGATTCCTCCAAAAATTGGACCTGTTGCTTCCTACCACAGCAGCTTCCCACCGACTTCAGTTATAGATCGTGTTTGAGCGGATTGAGTAGGAGCTTGATGGTTGTTCTACTATGATGTTACATTTCATAAAATATTGCGAAATTGTTTCACGTAAGGTACCGTAACTGACAATGATCCAATTTTGGGCTTTTTGCTATTTCTATAACTTGCCAATTTGTAATATTAATTTTGTTATTTTCTTTAAAATAACTAGGAATAAAACATAATAGTAAAAAGAGGCGTGGGAACAATGGGACTTCCATCGTTCTAAAAAATTACGAGCTTCCACCAAAAGTTTCATCTCCTATTTAACTCCATTAGAGGATGAATTTTCAAAAAAAAATCGTATTGCTCACCGTCACCGTTAGAAGGAACTCTTGTGCAAAATCAGTGCATGCTACCCAGCGGTTTAGTTAGGCTGTGCGTTGTCTGTCAGTGAGTGAATGAATTTAAGATAATTACTCAATAAATCTGTTTTATAAATACTTCGTTAACTTCATCAGATAATGCCTCTCCAATCGCCAGTCATTGTCCTGGTATGGACATGTGATGTGAAGAAATGAGGAAGATGTCGTGAGAAAAGTTTTGAGTATGATTGTTGATGGATTTGAGAATATGGCTAGACCTAAGAAACAATGGATGGACTACGTGAAAGATGATAAATGCTCTTGAGGAGAACTACTTTGATGACGACGAAGATGATGATGAATTCAGTGACATAATTTGGGAGAATTTGCTAATCCTATAGTAATATTATGATGATTTACGTAACTACATGTATAATATTGCGAAATTGTTGCGCAGTAATTCAAGTAAACAAGTCTTACAATGATGCAATTTTGGTCTGTTTCACATTTCTATACCTACCTAACATTCCAATAAGTCATTATTTATTTTCTGAGGTAAGTACTTACCAATACTTTCATTATATTTTGAAGCCCTTATTTATGAATACAAAAATATAATAAAGTGTAAAACTGTTAAAAATAATAACCACTATTTACCTATTAGTTGTCCATCTAGCTCAGTCCTAGGCACCGAATATCGTCCTAACCTCCGTTCTAATGTCCTTCCAGATCTCATCACTTAGAGAGAGATCAACAGAGCCAAAGGGCTTTCGTAAAACATATAGTCCTTAGAATAGGTGAAAGAAAAACTTGACATAGCTCCCCAAATGCGGCCCATAGATCAAAAAACAAACAGGTTTGATTGCCGAAAAAAAAAAACTGTTTCCATTTTTTCATTCCATTGTTTTCAGTTATAGTACAATTATTATATTAAATATATAAGTAGCTTAAGGCGGGTAGCAAACCTCCATCGCAAAACCATATTAGTGAAACCGCAGTAGTTCAATTGAATTGACTCGCGTCATGTTGCGTTACTCGGATCGTATGCGAGTAACGCAACATGACGCGAGTCAGTTCTATTGAACTACTGCGGTTTCGCTGCTATGGTTTCGCGGCGGAGCTGTTTTACAGGTGGCAAGGTGCCATACGGAGTGAAAGGAAGGTGGAATTACTCGTTGAGTTACTCAGCGAGTAATTCCACTTTTCAAGTATTTCAAATCACTGACGCGGAATTACTGATTGGAACATTGTCTACT
The DNA here is from genome assembly GCA_916701695.1 of Agrochola macilenta. Classification (NCBI taxonomy): domain Eukaryota; kingdom Metazoa; phylum Arthropoda; class Insecta; order Lepidoptera; family Noctuidae; genus Agrochola; species Agrochola macilenta. Next base: position 18,808,577 of record OU753562.1, read on the forward strand.
TAACGTATCAAACATTACTCCTGGATTCCCCAAAATGGTAGGCAGAAGTATCAGACGGCGCGGCGGCGGGTCTGTTTCAGACTCATGACTGCTTATCTGATACACTCTGCTCACCCTTCGGGAACCTGTATTACCCAATATGTGTAGTAATACTTCTGATCAAAAACATTGACGAGTTTGTTTCGATGCAACAATATTTCATCATCTTTGCTTATATTCTAGGGTTTAATATCCCGATTACTGAGAACTGTTATGAAATAATATACACCATTAAGTTTATCATCCACCATATTGGTAAGTTGGCCGTTGCGACCAAGTGCGCCATTTGTATCGGTTTCTGTAGTTTACCAGGACCAAAAGTCGTGGTCGTGGCCGTGTAGTGCGCGAGAGCCCTCACTGTTAGCTCTTAGGCTCACGGTTGAACTCTATAAGGTACCTCATCTGATGGAAAGAAAGAAACGAAAGAAAAATGCGTTTATTGGCATTACAGCAGAAAAATACACCTTATAACTAAAAAAACAGAAAACAATGATTATAATGCCAATAACCTCAGGGCCTCAGCTCAGCATAAATGTCAGATGGCAACACAAAGTGTACTACCTGACGCTGATTTTCAGCTACAACCCACGAGTGCCTTAAGCTAGAATAATAAGGACAGGGAAGTGTATCCGTTTTAATAAATTAACAGAATAAATTAAAAGTAAGTAGTAAAAGATAGGATAACATGAAAAACTCACAAAATCAAATAAAATAAAATGTTGTGACATAAATCACCGATTTCTCTATCCTATCTTGTTGTGCCCGACAGGGTCCACAATGATCTAAAATTATGTATATTTTATAATGTACCTACCATCTATGTTAACATTCAATCAATCTGCCTAGCCTTTTCCCAACTTTGTTGGGGTCGGCTTCCAGTCTAACCGGATGCAGCTGAATACCAGTATTTTACATGGAGTGACTGCCTATCTGACCTCCACAACCCAGTAACTGGGTAATACGATACCCCTTGGTAAGACTGGTGTCAGACTTTCAGGCTTCTGACGACTCGTAACGACTGTCAAAGATCCACGAATGACAGCCGGGACCAACGGCTTAACGTGCTTTCCGAGGCACGGAGGATTCTCGGTATGTAAAGATGGTCACCCATCCACTGACCAACCCCGGCAAGCGTAGCTTAACCTGATGGATTGACCAGTGCGGCTGTTGTTACTTAGCCACGAGCTCCTCTATAATATAATAATAATATTTAAATAATTATGTACAATAAAGTTTTTTTTTTATGCCTTTCACAGGATAAACCCATTTGAAAGAAAAACTAAATTATTTAAATATTATAACAGTAGTAAGTACAATGTATTCTCTCCATCAATTCCATAAACAACTTACTATTAATATGAAAACCAAAGCGTAAATTTTAATGACTATATATTCATTATTATTACAAAACGAATATTACAAAAACAAAAGTAGACAAAACAAGCTAAAATACACTACATATAGTAAAATATTAAGAAAATGTGTTGCCAATATTCAAAGCAGTAAAAATAAACATACTATAGAAAAAGCTAAAAACAAGTGCAAAGCCACATGGAAAATAGTAAATGAACGACTAAAACAAAACAATGCAACCAATGAAATCAAGGAAATTTCGGATGTAAAATGCATCTTGGACGAAGGCTATGACATTGCAATATATTTCAACAACTTCTTCATAAACATCGCGAAACCAAAATCCAATGAGCATCCAATAAATAAACCAATAACGGGAAGAAGGTTATCAAACTCCATCTATCTTGAACCAGTAGATTATGTAGACATTTATAAAATAACTATGGAGTTACGAAATACGAATTCAGCAGGGTATGATGGTATTACAACTCGAATATTAAAAGATAATATATTTGCTATAATAATGCCATTGACCTATTTAATAAATCTATCCTTGGAAAACGGAACCTTTCCTGATGCTCTAAAATTCTCCGTCGTAAAACCACTACATAAAAAGAGTTCGAAAACAGAAGCGGGGAATTATAGACCAATTACTTTGGTACCGATTCTCTCTAAGATATTTGAGAAAGGCTTACCAAATTTTTTGAAAAAAATGATGTAATATGTAAACAGCAAAACGGTTTCATTAAAAATAAATACACAACATTGGCATGTTTTAAATTAATAACGGAAATTCTCAATTCAGTAGAAAAAAAACAAATTCCTATAGCTGTATTTCTAGATATGACCAAAGCATTCGATATGGTATGCCATGATAAATTATTAAACAAATTAGAGCAGTACGGAATAAGAGGCCCTGCCTACAATTGGTTTGAAAGTTATTTAAGGGGTCGAAAACAGTGCACAGAGATTGTAAAAATGCATCCAGAGACTAATACTCAGGTAACCTATAGGTCCCCATACTTAACGAACCACTATGGCGTACCACAAGGGACTGTGCTAGCCCCGATATTGTTTTTAGCATATATAAACGAATTGCCGCAATCAACAGATCAGTACGTTGTATTATTCGCAGATGATACCACTGTTTTAACTAAAGAAGCTACTATTGATCAGGCGATAAACGTCACCAATGAAGCTCTTAAGGATATACATGACTGGTTAATTGTAAATAATCTAGAAATAAATACCGATAAGACTAAATTCATGAGATACCTGACATATAATAATAAAAGAAATAAAAAAGATACAATAGACTTGCCAATCAAATATAATAATAACATCATTGAAGAAGTAAATGAAATAAAATTTCTAGGAATAAATATTGATAATTACTGTAACTGGAAATCACATGTAGATCTTGTTTGTAAAAAAAATCACAAATTCGTTTACGCACTTCGTAAAATAGAGAAAGTAACTAATAAAGAAACAGCATTAATGGTATACCACAGTCATGTATGCTCAGTATTGAGGTATGGGATAATCATATGGGGAAACTCTACAGACGCCCAAAGAGCTTTTATAGCCCAGAAAAAATGTATAAGGTCAATTTATAGTCTCAAGTGGACTGATTCGTGCCGACCAGTGTTCGCTGATAAACGTTTACTTACACTTCCATCCCTATACGTTTTTGAAATGTGTAAATTCGTTAGAAACCACCTCTCACTATTTGAACAGGATGATAAGTCTCAATTTAAAAGGAAAATAGTACAAAAACCTCTGGTAGTACCTCGAAGCAGATTAAAGTTATGTAACAAAAACTGCTACACCATGGCGGTGAAAATTTATAATAAATTACCGGAAAAAATAAGGAAAAATAATAACTTACAATTTAATAGAACGTTAAACAATTGGCTTTGTGACAGATGTTTTTATTCAATAGATGATTATTTAAATTTTAAACAGACATGATGTATACCTAACTAATATATTGACGAATACTTATTTAAATTTTAATTATTGACATTATTTATAAATCTAACAATAAATTGATGAACTGTCTTAATATATAATCTAATAAACGAATTTAATATATTTTATAATGTTAATGTGCCTAATTAATGTTATTATAGACTGTTTTTATTTTGAGTGATGTGTGTGACTAATGACCTCGTAATTTCATGATAATTATTAAAGCATGTACTTACTAGTAAATATTTGCACTGCTGATAAGTCGAATATAGTGAGACTAACATTATTTTACCATGTTATTATGTAAGTAGGTACCTATATTCTGGCAAATAAATAAATTTCATTTCATTTCATTAAAATTAGCGGTCATCGGAAGTCGCAACAAATCGGTGTGCTAAGTGCTTTAATTACTCCTCACACATCCTCCAATTAGTTAGCGAAGAGCGTCACTCCATGTATATTTATGTTCGCGTGACGCTAGTGGGTGTGGTCGGATCGCAGAACGGTAATCGACGCTTGCGCAACCGCGTCGCCGTAGGTCAGGGTTTCCACACAATGCCACGCGAACGAAAAATCTGAACACGGGATCAAATCAACGGGATCAACAATACAATTTTGTTCTTCTCTGTGAATTTTCTGAATGCTTAAAATGATTTAATTTTCAGAAATCAACCATAATAAGGGTGATTATAGAGTAATTTTTGTTTTTATTTTGCCTAGTTTTTCTCAGAACAGCGAGTGGCGCGTCTTCTAAAAACCACTAATACAATCCTTGGCACCGAAAGTGCGCTGAGCGCACAACTTCATTCATTTCTAACGTAATACAAGAAAACGGTGACACGCTTGTTTTGTATGGAGAGGGTTGACCATGCCACCTCTAGCAGCGGCCGCCGCACTATGGGCCCAAACGGTGCGTTCCATCACAAAAATCTATAACATTTTGAATTGAAATTTTGTGAATGTGTACCTGAATACTTAAGCTATTTCATAAATAAAACACCACCGCCGCAAAAACTATTTTTATTTATTAAAAAAATACAAAAAAAATGTTTATACAAAAGTTAAATTAATACTTAACATTTTTTTTTTTGCTTATAATAGTTTAAACTAAAATTATTAATAAGTTAATAACTACGTAGTGACATCATTTTAATCTACACTAATGTAATATTCCTAAAGAAGACTCTTTGACAAACAGACGTTTGTTTGAACGTGCTAATCTCTGGAACCAGTCAATTCGATAGCCCAATTAGAAGCGCAACATAACAAACGTTTGCTCGCCTTTGCGCTGCCACACGGCGTCCGCCAGGCGACAGCGGGTATATCTTGCCACTTTTCTTGTAATAAGCTGAATAAAACCCTGAACATAGATCCCCCTTACGATTCGTGAAACAAAAAACTTTTTACAAAAAAAAAACAACCGACTCCCGAAAAAAACACTCACATTGTAGTGTTTTTTTCGGATGTCCGTTGTTTTTTTTTTTTTTGAGAAAGTTAAAATGTTTCAATTTTTAGTTGTGGTACCTACCCCACACAAATTCGATTACCAGTACCTGCTATGTAAATAACAGTCACAGGAAGTTATCATCATATCATCCACATATACTAATGGGAAAAATACGTTTTATTGAAGCTTACTCAAAAACTATCCAAGCAAAGTTAATAAAATTTATATAGGGCCAATCCGGGAGCATAGCCTTTCATAAAGAATTTTCAAAATTGTCCACAAGTGACGGAGAAATCGGCGGACATACATTAAAAAAAAAAAAAACATACATACGCGTCGAACATATAACCTCCTCCTTTTTGAAAGTCGGTTAAAAAAGAAGGTAAAGATCTGGCTACTGACACAGGACTACAACACAACTGAAAACTTACCCCAATCAATCTAAATATACGTATATATAACCCCCACCCCAACACACACACACGCATACACACACACAAACACACGCATACCAGTACCCCCAATTTTTATTATTTATTTAATTTTGTTTAATCCTAACTTTATTACAGTAATTTGTTCTAATTTTATTAATATTTGTTCTCGATTTTTAAGCTTATTTTGTTTTACTCTAAATTGGTTTCGATTAATGAGAGTATTTTGCTTTAATTCTAATTATTTTTTCTTATTTAATTTATCTAAGATTATTTTATCACGTTTTGCTGTAAATTTGCTTAATTGTCACCTAAATAGAAGAAGTCACTGGCTCCTGAAATACAGGTACTCTAACCAAGCTCTGGAGCCAGGATCTCAAATTTTTCTGTAATCTGTTTATGACAATAAAGAATTTATTGCCATACAACTTTGATTCTCTACCGGATGACCTCGTTGCGGATTCGATTCCTCAGACAGACCTCAAGCGTAGCCCACTCGCCGACCTTGAAAAAAGTTAATAAATGCGAGGTTTGGGTTGGATTCTTGTGCTGAAAATATAGTTTTTGGAATCATTGTCTGTTTTTCTGAATGTATATTCCAGCATTACGCAAATTCTACAGGATAGATTCGATTACAATTTTGCATAGATATTCCCTATAAGTCTGGTCAATCGGTAGGGTATATATTGTCAGGTTATTTACTATGGGGGATGAACAATATTGCATTATGTTTGGATCAAAAAACTTTATTAAGTCTAAAGCGCACTGATACGAGCTTTGACGCAGTATGGCGTAAGAAGTCTGCCTCGTTACTTCGCAGGTTGCGTGACAGTCCCAATGTCATTCTGCACTCGATAGCAGCCCGGGCAGATAGTCCGCTTGTGTGGGCGTTAGCCGATCAAACGAGATCTGTTTTAGTTGTTAAGTACTAACATAGGCTAAGTAAGATTGTTACTAACACAATGGACCTCATTTGTAGTCTGAAAGTTACTAAATAATAATAATAGAGTTTCTCGAGTTTTTTTATAGTATTTTTACTCTTGTAGTACTCAAACCTCAGTTAGTCAACTGAGGTTTGAGTACTACAAGAGTCAAAAATCGTAAAAAAAACCCATTCAATACGTGGGAAATGAGACTCCAACTTACTTTATAGGGTTCCGTACCTCAAAAGGAAAAACGGAACCCTTGTAGGATCACTTCGTTGTCCTTGCGTCTATCCGTCTGTCTATCAAGACCGTTTTTCTCAGGAACGCGTGTAGGTATCAAGTTGAAATTAATATCAAATACGTAAGTCTACAGTCTCTTAGCGCTTTAAAGAAATCAAGCTTCTAAGTCAACGCAATAAAAGATACGGCCATTTATGCGACTTACTTACTTACTTGTGGGTATATTTTATTTATTTATTTTATTATTTATGTACACACAGTAAATTACATATAGAGACGACATAGTTATAGTTTAGTTATAGTTTTAATTTTAATGTAGCTACTAAGACGCAGATATTGGGTATTTATTTATTTATTTTAGTTTCTCTTTCACAACACACCACACACACTGGTCTAAGTCACAACATTTATTTGATTTTGTGAGCTTTGTATGTTATCCTATCGTTTACTATTTACCTTTAATTTATTCTGTTAATTTAATTTATTACAACGGACACACACTTCCCTGTCTTTATTATTCTAGCGTATAGCACTCGTGGGTTGCAGCTGAAAATCAGCGTCAGGTGGTACACTTTGTGTTGCCATCTGATATTTATGCTGAGCTGAGGCCCTATTGGCATTATAATCATTGTTTTTTGTATTTTTTTTAGTTATAAGGTGTATTTTTCTGCTGTTTGCAAATAAACGCATTTTTCTTGTTTTTTTTTTTTCTTTTACATAATTATTTTGATATTCGCAAATAAATCAAAACCTTGAAAATTTTATAAAAATTACTTGGTTATAGGCAGAGGTACCTATTATAGTACACCCACATTTCACCAGTTATGTTTAAGTCCCATGTAATAGAGGGCGAGCCTATTGTCATCAACCGGGCACAAATCCAGACGTCGGGTTGTTGCTGAGAAATTCCAGATGGAAAACTCAATAACACTTTGCCTGACCCGGGAATCGAACCCATAACTTCATGCTCAACAGTAGCGCTTGCGACCACTAGACTAACGAGGCAGCTTTTTATAAAAATGTGGCTGTTATCATAACTATATAATACTCGTATGTATATATAGGTATTATATTATAAAAGCGAAAGTGAGTTTGTTTGTTTGTTTGTTACGCTTTCATGCTAAAATAGTTGAACACATTTCGACGGAATTTGGTACATGGGTAAACCGTGACCTGGATTAAGACATAGGATATTTTTTATCCCGATATTTTCACGGGATCGAGACTTATGACGAGGAAACCGCGGGGCGCAGATAATAATTCTGGCAACATAGATTCAAAGAAGCCTACTCCTCCTCACCGTTCAACAACAAAAAACAAAGTCAAAGGAAGAGTCAGAATAACAATGTTAAATCTTTTGCAAGTACTAGTGATAATAATAAGAATAAAGGACTGAAGGGTTATTCATGTATTGTTTGCGACGAGCGTCATAGAATTTATGACTGTCCAACATTTAAGGCTAAGGGTATTGATGATAGAATGACGGATGTGACAAGGTATAAACTTTGCATTAACTGTTTGAGACAGGGTCACTCCGTTAAGGATTGTCGATTTAGGTCATGCCAAGAGTCTGGCTGCACTGAGAGGCATAATAGCTTACTACACCGTCCGCTAACGTCGGCAAGTCTCGCTTCGGTTGATGAGCCAGGTGAGATAGTAGCAAACTCGTCTAATAAAAATACAAGTCAAATAATATTGTCAACAGCCATGGTAGAGGTATCGAATCCATTTGGCCAGCAAAAGTTCGTGCACTATTGGACTGTGGCAGCCAATCATCTTTTATAAATGAATCCCTAAAGACCAGGTTATCATTAATGTCCCGTCCCATTTGTGGGGTAGGTTAATAAATGTTGTGTATGTTGTTGTGGGTATATGAAAATAAACCAGTTGTCACTCGGAATCGCAGTTTCATTCATCGCTTCCCGCTATTATATTTCATAAATACAACTGGCGACGAGGAAAACAATTAAATTCGTGTGGTTTACATCGTTTGAGTGTGGGACTTCAAGATGCCTATCGGGAAAATTTAAGAATTTGACCTATCGAGCAAAAAGTGGCTGGCGTATATCAGACGCGTGGAACAATTCATAACCTTAAATGGAATAAAACCAGAGTTACAAGTTGCAACGTTGGTGACGTTGGTGGGAGCGGCAACTTATGACCTAATGTGTGATTTATGTGCACCTAATCATCCAGAAAATAAAGCATTTCGTGAATTAGTACAAATTGTGGGTGATCATCTTGGACCAAAACGATCCGAAATTGCAGAACGCCATGTTTTTAGACAAAGACGTCAGAACACGGGTGAATCTCTCAGTGAATATCTACAAACACTCAATCACTTGGCCAGTACATGTAATTTCAACACAACACTGGAGGAAAATTTACGCGATCAAATTGTGTCGGGTTTGGCTAGTGATGAAATGAGATCACGCATTTTGCGGAACCAACGATTACATACAAAAAAGCCGTCGAATTGGCGTTAGCGTTGGAAAGGCCGAGCGACCCTCACAGACCAGCAGTGCAAACGCCGCGGGCGCAGCGAACGCGTCGGCGCGGCGGCGCGCGGCGGTTGGAACGCGAACGTTTGAGGCGGTGAATCAAGTGGTGACGGCAAAGCGGGCAGGCCGGCCGCCCGAGCGCGGAACTGCAAGCAGCGGTAACTCGTCTACCGAGGGGTGCGCGGCACCATCTCGCTCAACGTGTGCTTGTTGGAGGTGTGGCAGAAATCATCGTCCAGACGTGTGTCGGTTTAAAAATTATTCGTGCGATATATGTGGTCAGAAAGGTCACATTAAAATAATGTTTAAATCAAACAAAAACCGTGTGGTCGTGTCAAGCCAGAACACTTCAACGCGTCGTAATAATAATTATCTCGGAAGTAGTGATAACGAATCGGAATGTGATTTTTATAATCTAAGCGTGTGTGGCGTTAACGACAAACGACCTGGACACTGGAAGTAAGTTATCAGTTATAAGTTTAGATTATTATAATAATAACTTTTGTGACTTACCAATAATAAGCAACAATATTTCTTTGTATTCCTACGTCGGTTCAGTTATAGAACCGGTAGGTTTTGTGTCTGTTCATTTTGTTATTGGTGAACATTCAGTCGGAAATCTCAAACTATATATTGATAAAAATGGTGGACCACCACTTTTAGGTCGGTCGTGGCTTATTATTTTTTTTTTTTAATTAATAATTTTAATAATTTTTAATTTATTTTAATTGTATGATCCAAAGTTGATTGAAATAAATAAATAATAATAAATTAAAAATAAATAAGATTAGTATTGATGAATTTTTAATAAACTTAAATGAAAATAATTTTGTTGAACTATTACAACGTGAATTTCCGACTGTATTTGCGTCTGGGCTTGGAACATGTATTAAAAAAATGACTTTAAAATTGGCGGATAAAAATCCCGTATTTATCAAAGCTAGGTCGTTACCGTTGGCGTTACGTAAACCCGACGAGCGGGAGTTAGAACGACTCGAGACTGAGGGTACAATTACAAAAGTTAAGTTTTCTGATTATGGCACGCCTATCGTACCAGTAATTAAAAAGAACGGAGAAATAAGAATTTGTGGTGACTACAAGGTCACGGTTAACCCGAAACTTATGCGCGAACCTTACCCTCTACCGAGGCCAAATGACGTGACGCAACTTAAGTCTTTCTTAGTTATGGTGAACTACTATGCAAAGTTTATTTCCAACTTAAGTTCAATATTATATCCCTTACATAAGTTGTTGCGCAAAAATGCGGAGTGGATTGTGACGACAGTTTTAACAAAGTTAAAAAGGCTATTTCAGGTAGCAAAGTATTAGTACATTACAACCCGGAACTTCCATTAGTATTGGCAGTGGATAGTAGTTCTTACGGCATTGGTAGTGTGTTGTCGCATAGATACCCCTATGGCGAAGAACGCCCCATATGTTTTGTTTCTCGAACGTTATCTTCGGCAGAGCGCGCTTATAGTCAATTAGATAAAGAGGCGCTGGCAATAATTAGTGGAGTCTTACGTAGAACAATCAATTCCTATTAGAGCAAAAGACATTGCAAATAAAACACAGGAAGATGAGGTTCTTAAAAATATTTATGATTATATTATTCTATCGAAAGACAGCCTTACTATCGACAGAGAGTGTATAATTATACAATCACAGAGTGGTCATTCCTAAGGTACTTAGGCAGCAAATTCTACAGGAATTGCATGAGGGACACTTAGGCGTTGTCAAAATGAAAAATCTATCTCGAAACTATGATTGTTTACTGGCCACAATTGGACAATGAAATTGAAACATTGTGTCGAGAATGCAGTGCATGCCTACAACAGCGCGATGCGCTGGCGCGTGCACAGTTGCATTCGTGGGCTTTTCCCACACGACCGTGGCAACGATTAAATATTGACTTTGCTATATTTCAAGGTAAATATTATTTAATGACGGTAGATGCACACAGTAAATGGATTGAAGTCCAAAAAATGTTAGGAACTTAATGCAAACTCCACTATAAATAAGTTAAGAGAACTTTATGTACGTTTTGGAATGCCTTCACATATAATTAGTGATGGGGGACCTCCATTTAGCTCGTTTGAATTTACTAACTATTTAAATAAAAACTTAATAAACAACACAATTACAAGTCCATATCGACCGGCCGGTAATGGGGTGGCTGAAAATGCAGTAAAATCAGTCAAACGGGCAATGAAAAAGGCAATACATGAGGGCGAAGATGTAGATGTTTTCCTCTCAAAATTTCTGCTTCAATATCGCAACTGTGCGCAGGCCACTACCGGAGTGGCACCAACAGTAGCTATGTTTGGTAGGAGATTACGAGGTCGGTTGGACATTATAAAACCTGAGCGTGCAGTGGAGTCGTCTGCAGAGCGAGTGGGGCTTGCGCGGCCCGGCGCCGAGCCTGCACGTGGAGCCGGACGAGCAGGTGCTGGCGCGGGACTAGCGTGCCCGCGCTGACAAATGGGCAGCAGCCACTATGGTTGCACGGACTGATCCACTAACTTATAAAGTACGCGTGTCTGATGGACACGAGTGGAAGCGTCACATCGATCAATTATTACCACTTAAGAGACGATACTCTGGACATTCCTTAACGAATAACACGGATAAGTCCGTTACTGAGATTGATGTTTCTGAATCCAGTCCGGACAATCAAATTAAGAACTCTTCATCATCATGTGAAAAAGAAACATTTCAGAATCAACAAGTACCAGACGTTAATAGCAGTCAGTCCCAAAAATTTGACATCAGAACCAGTTCTGATTTCTGATATAGAAACTGTTAAACTGAGGCGTAAATGCTTATACCAAGGCAAATACGCAAAGTAATTAATTAGCAATAATATTAGTTTATATATATTTTTTTTTAAACATTGTACACATTGTTGTTTTATATTGTAACATTACACATAAGTACGCTATTAAATTTGTCTACCTAACGTTTTAATTAATCTTATATCTACTATACGTACTTGTATGTAATGTTTTTAAAGGGGGACGTGTGTAGGTTAATAAATGTTGTGTATGTTGTTGTGGGTATATGAAAATAAACCAGTTGTCACTCGGAATCGCAGTTTCATTCATCGCTTCCCGCTATTATATTTCATAAACACAACTCCATTGACACTCTAAAGGTCATTGGCATAGGAAACACATTAACAAATAATGTTATTGAAAGTTGTAATATTAAAATTACAATCAATTTAATAGTAAGTTTAATATAAGTTGTTCATGTCTTGTGTTGAAGGAATTGACAGGTAGACTGCCGAAGGTCCCCATCCATATTGGTTCTTTGAAGTTACCTGAAAATATTCAGCTGGCTGATCCCATGTTTCACAAACCAGCCGACATAGATGTCTTGATAGGTGCAGACTTATTCTGGGACTTCTAGGTACTGAACAATTTATAAAAAATACATAATAATATAAAAGTTAATAAGTTCACAATTAGGTTAGATTGTTTCTGGTCCCATAGAATCTGTGAAGCTGCATAAAAATGTTCACTGTAATCACAGTATAGTTTCCAAAGTGATAGTAGTGATGCTAGCATTGATAATATGCTAAGTCAATTTTGGGACTTGGAAGAAATTCCTGGAAAATTAATTAGCAGTGAAAATTAAAATGAATGTGAAAAACACTTTCTCAATTACACAACTAGAACCAATACAGGTAGAATTTGTCTAAAATTACCACTAAAAGATACTGCTGATTGTTTATATACGCTGCTGATGGCGATACTTACAAGTTAGCTAAGCGACGCTTAATTAACATAGAAAAACGGTTAAAACGAAACGCTATGTTAAAATTAAAGTACACTAAGTTTATTAATGAGTATGCTGAGTTAGGACATTTATCTGTGTTAAATGATAATTTTAGAGATAGGATAGGTCCATGTTATTACTTGTGTCATAATTCAGTTCTTAAACAGGAAAGTGAATCTACCAAGCTTCGTGTAGTATTCGATGATTCTGCTTCTTCCACTTCCGGTTGTTCTCTGAATGACATATTAATGGTAGGTCCCACCGTACAGGATACTCTTTTCTCTGTTTTGATACGCTATAGGCAATACAAGTATTTGCTTACTGGCGACATCGAAAAGATGTATCGCCAAGTCTTAGTACACGAAGATGATAGGTACTTGCAACTTATCTTGTGGAGAAAAGAGGAATCTGATCCTATTCAGACACTTAAGCTCAATACTTTAACCTATGGAACAGCAAGTGTAAGTTACCTGAGTACGCGCTGTCTATGGCAGGTAGGGCAGGAACAGGATGATGAGCTCATAAAGTGCATCATCCAGAAAGATTTTTATGTTGATGATCTCATAACGGGTTCAAATGATTCACAGCAATTAATTTATATACATAAGGCTATATCTGAAGCGTTAAGGACGGGTTGTTTTAATTTAAGAAAATTGAAAACAATCATTCTTCTATTTTTGACAATGTAGATATGAATGAAGAAGATAATTTAATTTTTTGTGAGACGTCTAGTACGCTAGGGTTGGGCTGGACTCCATCTAGTGATACATTAAATTTTCCTATAAAGGGATTCTCACATGATAATAGTCTAACCATAACAAAACGGTTTATTATGTCAAACGCTTTCAAAATATTCGACCCATTCGGTATCTTAAGTCCAGTTGTAGTCATACCAAAGATAATGATACAAAGACTTTGGCAACATAAGTTAGACTGGGATCAGCCAGTCCCTCAGGAAATAGGGGATGATTGGACTAAGTTTTCTGAGAATATAAAGTATTTATTTAATTTACAAATTAGTACAACCTTATTGGTAGCTATATTTTTGAGCCGTTTGTAGCAGTGCTCATCGAATATTTCGGGACATCGTCAAGCGGTTGGTCGACTCTTCAAGTGACCAGAGGGCTGGCCAATTCTTAGGCCAAAGAATCAGCATTGCCATCTAACGTGGCAATGCTGCCAGCCTTTTGGCACTTTTCCCGCTGACAGCGATGCGGACGAATTTTTTGATGCCCAATGAGCTCTTCCCTTTATTTTATTTTCTTATTTTTTTATTTACATTCTTGTACATAATAGTTAGTTGTAAAATAAATTGTATTATAACTTAAGTAGATAACAAATTAAATTAAAGTTTACAAATACCTAGATTAATTATTGGTGAATCGCCTCAATTTATTGAACTACATTCATTTAGCGATTCCTCAAATTACGCGTATGGTGTGTGTGTTTATATAAGAACGATTAGTCATAATGGGGACATCACGCTCAGATTGCTATGTGCCAAATCGAAGGTGGCTCCTTAGAAGCCTACTACCATTCCCCGCCCGGAACTCTGTGCAGCCTTGCTCGCCGCTAAACTGACCAATTCTGTAACAGACTCGCTCCGTTACAAGCCGGATAAGCTAGTGCACTGGTGTGACTCCACAGTAGTATTGGATTCATAGTGACGTCAGTAAATTAAAAGTATTTGTAGCTAATCGTATTAGTGAAATTAAAGAATTAACTTCTTATTCAGTGGCGATATGTTCCCACGGATTCTAACCCTGCTGACTTAATATCACGGGGAGTAGATGCTAAACGCTTAGTGGCAATGCCGCTGTGGTGGGCAGGGCCTAGTTATTTATTAAAAAATGAGTGTGAATGGCCTAAGTTAGGTATGAATGATTCCAAGGAGTTACCGGAATTAAAAGTACATTCGGCGATAGTTAATCAACCTATCATTGTCTTTGATAAGTATTCATCTTGTAACTAAATTGCAAAGATCGTTTGCTTATGTTCACAGATTCATATTTAATATTAAACGTGTAGGTATTATATTGTCAGTTAATGAACTGCGAGAGTCATTCCATTCTCTATGTGTTATCGCTCAGGGTCAAGCGTTCCCTATGGAGTACTCGTATGATCTTCTAAAGAAAGGTAAATCTTTGAAAAGTAATTGTAAATTATTATCGTTGTCACCGTTTTTAGACGAACAAAAACTAATTCGTGTCGGTGGACGAATTGATATCAGCACATTCATATTCAAAGAAACATCCAATTCTACTTCATGCTTTGCATAGGCTAACTAAATTGTATTTTGAAAGGGAACACATAAACAATATGCATGCTGGTCCACAATTGTTGTTAGCGTCTGTTAGATAAACAGTGAGGCCAATAAATGGTAGGCATCTTGCAAGACGTACAGTCAATAATTGCGTACGATGTAGGCGAATACGACGTTTGACTCTGCAACCCAAGATGGGTAATTTACCATCTCAACGTATAACGCCTGACTATCCTTTTATATCCGTTGGTTTGGACTTTGCTGGTCCATTTTATATCGTAAATCGTAAAGGTCGTGGCAGTCGTGTAGTCAAATGTTATTTATGCCTTTTCGTCGTCTTGCGGTATAAGTGCATTCATCTCGAAGCAGTCAGTGACTTATCGAAAGATATATCTGGCAGAGTTGCAACATCGAACCAAATGGCGAACAAATACTTCAAAACTGATAGTTGGAGACATGGTGCTCTTAGCAGATGATGGCACCCCCCCTCTGGCTTGGAAACTCGGCCGTGTTGTTCGCCTCATAACTGGATCTGATGGGATATCCCGAGTGGCCGACATTCTCACCAACAAAGGCTGCGTGCGACGCTCTCTAGTGCGGCTCTGCAAACTACCTACGGCAGACGAACTTAATACGAGTAGCTGTTGAAAGTGATCTTTCAACGCCCCGGAATATGTTCAGGCTTTACAAAAAGCCTTCAAAAAGTGGCAACATTTTAATGTATTATTACAATGGCAACATCGCCATCAGTGTCAAATTCACAGTGACGTTGTGATTTTTATATTTTATCTGTGGGATTTTTCCCGCCAATATTAAAAAGAAAAGCCTTGTTAAAACATCCTCGTCGTAAAATAATACTACATTATGATACGAGTGTGCTGTATTGGTCATTATCCAATTGGCGCGCGAGCCATAGGCGAGCGCAATAATTTAGCCGAGTGGGTAATGATCAATGCACACGCGTTTCATACGACGTTTTTCAACAAACTTGCGAGGAAAAAAACAGACTTGTTGTAAGAACTTATGCTGGAATAACGTAACTATAGAGATGATAATTTAGATTTATAAAGTTCAACTGACCTTTGTTGCCAGGTACTGTCAATCGGAGCTTCTTCTAAAAACTGTTGTACGTCGGTTGGTGACAATACTTTAGATTTTCGTATTTTTTATAACAACAAAACAAAAACGATAACAAATATTTACGTAAAATGGTGCGCTGGTTTTTTTTTTTCCTGCTAGCAATGCGCGTGCAGTTGTAATTATTGTTTTTAGCGAGTCGCAACCAAATCCTGATTAGTTATCTGTGGCATTATAGCACTAGTCCGATAATATAAAGTAAAAAGCACGCGCTTTTAATACACTGAATTACGACCCTAAATACGGTTAAATAAGAGCTACTTTACGAGCAAGTGTGTTGAAAATAATATTATATACTGCAATTCGGGCCTTTTTTTGGACCATTATATTATCCCCAAAGATATAACAGCAAGTGTGTTGATGTTCAACGCTCAAGAACTCTATGCGAAGAAGAATGAAAAATTAAATGTAATAGTATTTTTTTTTTAAATTAAACCGTTTTGTGTACCTACTTGTTACAAAAGTATGAAATAAATTGTTACAAAATTAAAAGATTTTTGTACTTATGTCAAAATTAATACAGAATGGTTTTTACAATAATTACCTATAACAGACTATACTTAGGTACCATGCAAATATCCTACAGGAAATTCAAGTCAAATCAAATGCCACAAGTTACTAATTTAATGTCAAAAAGGATAAAAAATTTGGGGTTTTACAATTTCATTTCATTTTGAAAATATCATTTACATTTAAATTGCTTGTAAATTTTATCATATAAAATAGCCGTATAAATTATTTAATAATCTCTGCAATTAAAGTGGCCGATCCGCAATATTGATAATAAATGATAAAAAACATACAACATTCAAAACATAACAATTTTTACCACTAAAATAACCACCAAATACATCAGACTGCTTGAAATATGAGCTTGTTTTGAACTTTTATTCGATAGAGAGTGCGGCGTCAGTTCCGGACGCGGGGTCGTTTTAGAGCGCAGTGTCGCGCCTTCGTCTCCTGGCAAAGCCGTAATCTCGTCGTCGTTATCTTCTTTTAATTCATTATACCTGGAAAGAACCAACAAAATATTATAAAATTACGAGTACGTAATTAAATTAAGATTTTTAGAACATATAAAATATAGCACGGGCATATAACAGAGGGCGTTCCCGTTAACCCACAATAGTAAAGCATACATGCAAAAAAAAAATACCAATCGAATACAAAATGTTTTTATTTTTTTAAAACACTGTACACGTGCACTTGCTTTCAAAGTATAAGTACTTACGGCAATGGTGCCGGTTGTCTTGTACACCGAACTAAACTAACTAAACTATCACTAAAATTCCTTACTTTTGGCTATGAGAATTTTAAAGCTATTCTGACAAAACAAATCTCTAAATTTAAAAATAATTTTGACACAACTAAAATCGAATTTGACAATCGCGACTCCACGTGTTACCCGTGGTTTGCCACATCACGTAATTTTTTTAAAGCCCGAGGCGCGCAGGGGATGTTGTCTCGACGTGTTTTATATGGAATTTTTAATTTTTTATATGGAAAATATGAAAAAATAGTACCTACATGTTGAATGTTAGGGGTTTAAGGGTTTCATAAAGGGGGTCGAAATTTTCATTATTTTCGCGATAAAAAAAAAATACAGTACTGTTTTTGCATCTGAAGTCGAGATGTCGGTGTTAATTTTAGTTCATGACAACGTTTTTTATCCCACACCTTTTTAATCGCGATTAAAATTTGTCAGGTTTAGTCTGGTTTGGTTTTTACAATCAAAATAGGTGAAAAACGTCAAATTAAGAATAGCAAAATTGCCATTTTCACTAAATTAAAACTCAGTACTATCTTAATGCTGTCAAACTAAAATATAGTTAAGTTGTGTCACTTAAGTCTATTTCAGAATGGGAAATCGTCGTTTGACAGGAATAAACAAAATTTTTGTGATTTTTAGTCTAGTTTAGAGGCATTTGTGACAAGAGAATCGGCACCAATGTCGCAATTTACTTATGATGAATGACAAGCCATGTGTGCGGCGATCTAATAGATGTGCCTAGACCCCTGCCCAGCCCCCTGCCCTCCGATGGTCCACCTAATTTTATTCGGAACTAATATCGCGCGCTGACCGGATGTGCATTATTTTCGCACTGCAACATCTTGTGTTCTTTCGTCATTATTGTGTGAAAAATGCCGCGTTATCAGTTCAGTGCTCAGGAGTATGTGAAAATGGTGCTCATTTATGCTGAGTGTAATTATGATGGTGCACGTGCTCTGAGGATGTATGCTGAGAGGTACCCCAATGCAAATCAACCGCGGAATTCTCATGTTATTGTGAGTGGCCTGGTGCGTCTCTGTAACAATGAACCGGTAGTCCGCGTCGTTCTGGTGCCCCCCGACCAACAATGGTCTCTGTACGGCAGGCAGAGAACGTGCTTAGGCATTTTGAGGAAGAGCCCGGTACAAGCACTAAAAGGACTAGCCGCCTGTTAAACATGAGTCACGTCGCAGTCTTTTTTTTCTTTTTAAGAAAAACAAGCGCAGCATCCGTACTCACTTCAAAAAGTGCAGGCTCTGCTTGGGCCAGCTGACTTCGAGCGCCGGTTAACTTATTGCCAGTGGGCACTGAAGAGATGCGCGGAGGACACCCACTTCATCGAAAACGCCATAAGGTCAGACGAAAGCCTATTTACGAGCAATGGCATGTGGAATCGGATGCCATCACTGGGCAGAACGAGGCCATAATCTGAGTGCCACTAGGCCGTTAGCACATCAAATAAGCTGGTCGCTGAATGTGTGGGCTGAGACAAAGGGAAATAAAATAATTAAAAAAAAAAAAAAAAAAAAAAAAAAAAATATTTTCAGGTAAATAACACCCATAGCCAAACATA
Organism: Agrochola macilenta; assembly: GCA_916701695.1. Taxonomy (NCBI): domain Eukaryota; kingdom Metazoa; phylum Arthropoda; class Insecta; order Lepidoptera; family Noctuidae; genus Agrochola; species Agrochola macilenta. The sequence continues at coordinate 18,827,508 of OU753562.1, forward strand.
AATTAATAAAATACAATAAAATCAAACATCAAATAAAATTAAATTAAATTACGTTAAATCGAGAGCAAAATATAAATCAAATAAAATAAAATTAAATCCAAATAAAAATAAATTTAAATTAAAAATAAATAAATAATCAAAAACAATAAAATTAATACCCTCTCTCCGACATTGGTACAGCAACATGTCTGCTGGAACAATGCCGAACGAAGGGGCAGTCCAGCCTTCCCGCAATCATCGCCAGTACGATGTTGGGGCTAACCCGTACCCTGCGCACAAAGGACGCGGCGCGCTTGCGCATAGTCGCATGAAAGCAATCGGTGCGCGCCTCTGCGAACATACCCGAGGCGCTGCAGTATCGGGGTAGCCCCATCACCGCCCTGAACGCGTTATTGTACTGGACGCGGATGGCGCTGTAACTTCTATTAGAGTAGTGAGCCCACAGACTGCATGAGTACAGCGATGTACAGTACGCTCTAAAGAGCGTAGCCTTAACCTCATAAGAGCACCGCGCAAATCTGCGGGCGATCATGTTAGCTCTAACAGATAACGCCCTCCGCTCCCGTTCCATGTCTGCGTGATCTCTAAGGTCGACAGTCAAAACATGCCCCAAGTATGTAAACTGGCTAACCCTTTTCAAAGAAACCCCATTGAGTCTGACCGGAGGTATGGTTCCCGGACATTTTGCACTGGCGGTCTCAAAGATCATACACTGGCTCTTCTTTACATTATACAACAAACCGTGACCACAAGCATATTCCTCGCATATATTAATACCTGACCTGTCTTTATCAGGGCCTCTAAGCCGTGTGAGGTATCTGGCACTTCTTAACGGCACCGTCGCACGCTCTACAGGTTGCCGCTAGCCGAGCTCCGAATGTGTGGTTTCAACACGACGACGGTGCACCCCCACACATTTCAACAGAAGTGCGGTCGTGGTTAAACGAGTTGTTTGATGCCGCTGGATCGGGAGGTACGGTCCCGAGGCGAGGCCACCTACCCACCCACCTACCAAGTAACACCACTTGACCTCTTTTGCTGGGGTTGGGTCAAACAACTCGTTTATAAAAAAAGAAAGTCACTCGCGGGAGGACATGGAAATGCGAATCCGCACAGCATTTCGTATTATCAGGAACCACATACGCGAGGATCCGCTTACGAGTGCGCGGAAATAACCGTCGGCGATTGCAACGATGTGTAGAGAGAGGCAGTCAGCATATTGAGCAGTTCAAATCTAGGTAAGTTTTTAAACATTATTTAAATGTATACCTAAAACCTTTCGAAAACAGTAAAACAATTTTTTAATTTCTTAGTTATTAAAGAAATCATTATCATTTAAAGGCTAGCCTAAACTGTGGTTTAAATAAATGAAACTTTCTCACTATCTACTATTTATTAGCGATAAGTACGTTATTTATTTGATATAAAAACTTGAGAGGTGTCAAGGGACACCCGGATGGAACGAAGTTCAGAGAGAGAGAGAGAGACAAACATAGAAACACGCGCACGCCGCACGGCTTACAACTATAGCAAAAAGTGTCGTTACAACTTTTGGTCTTAATTTTTTCCGTCTAGCCCCCTTTCGTAACGCGCGATAAGGAACTTCGTTCCAATAATTTTTCCTAATCAACTTTCTTATTAACACTGTAAAGCTAGGAACAAATTATCGGACGTTTCCGTAAGCCGCGGCTGACAGTCGCAGCTTTTTTGTATCTGGATAGTACATTTAGCACTACACTGTGCAAAGTATCAGTCGTAAGTTGCGGACGTGACCTTGGGCCGTCCTTGAGCGTTCGGACGTCTGATAGAAATCTGGCCGGCTGGAGCTGGGAACAACGTGCACACTCATCGGCCGCGATCAGCCGCGGATTACGGACGCGTCCGATAATTTGTTCCCAGCTTTAACCTGTACCGTATCACCGTGCACCGGTCCGAGTGGATAGGTAAAATAAATTCGTGTACTTGATCCGTGAGTGGTCATGTATTTGTATCTGTTTATTTTGAGGCCGCGTGCCCGCGACGACGACGTGTCCGCAGAAGCGCCGCCGCTACCCCGCGTCAATTACTCGGCCGCTGCGTGCAGTCTAATTATCTGTAAGTACTCTATATTTTAATTTGAATAATTATTAAAACGTGGCTTAGATAGGTAGGTACATGAATTTATGTTTGTGAATAGGTCCTTCCAAGCCCAAGGGGCATCAGTGACGCGTTCCTTTGTCAGCCGGGCATTTGAGACGGGTTGTTAAATGTTATTGCTAAAACTATACATAGCTAAATGTTTAATTTTACTAATAACAACCTGACGACATATTTTTCACTGTCTTTCTAATTCATTTTGCCAAAGTCCAGTATCAAAGTCGCCACTCGCCCTTCAGCGCCTCCCCGCCTCCCGACGTTCGGCATCGTGCGCGAGTCAAAAATTGCGACGTTGCCTGTTTGGGCAACGCCACTATGCGAGGTACTATTCTACTGCGCGCTACTGTTTTGATTTTAAACAGGACGTTTCCAATATAATGTAATGTAAAAAAAAAACGGATTTTTTATGCTTATTTTTCTATGCTGATATTTTTATTTTAATCTATTAATTATATAGATGAATGAGTCTAAGGGAACGCCCTCTGTTATTTAACATACTGTATAATATCTTATCTGATTTATTATATAAAATCTGCTATAAAAATTAGTGTCGTTTGTGGGGCACAAATATCTATGGATAAATAAATATCTATGGAATCTATGGATTATCTGAGGTATTGGGAATAGTCTTTGCCCAGCTGTGGGACAGGAATAGATGGATAAAGTACGGAATATTTAAAAATAAAACTTACGTCTCTTGCGTCACGCACTTATCCAAAATCCACACCCTTCCTTGAGCACAGCTGTGATTTCCAATAATTAACTCCCGCTTGGTTCTTTTCACACTGTTAGCATCCAAAGTACGATTAAAAGTTACACTGTCTAAACTTTGCACCTGATAAGTATTTTCACTACGACTTAAAATTAAATCAGGATGAAACACAACAGTCGTTTCAGTTAGGTCAACATCAGCCACATTGTTTGATGATTGCACTAAATTTTGCGAAACAGGAAACAATAATGCGACACGAAAAAGCAGAGATAACACGATAAAAATTGTGGGCGCCATTTTAAGAGGTGAGGACGTCTGCGCGGTCGGGTAATTGGAATGAGAGTGCGCGATCCGAAACAGCGCACACGCGCTTGCTGATGGAATAGTTTGAGTTTTGTTCCAAAAGGACATGGATAAAGTCTGGCCTAGCAGTGCTAGCACAGATAAGGAGATAATTATATTTAAAAAATAACTGATAATATTTGAAATCGCACCACAGCTTTCGTTACTTGGCAAAACATGGGAGGCAAAATTTAAACGATTATTATTTCGATTCAAGTAGGTATACGGGAAGATATTTATGTTGGCAGTTTTGGAAATAGGTATGATGGTAATTGGGAAATGCTCATTGTAAGAATTGATATGATTTCACTAGTATTTTTAGAATATACAATATTAAAACTATATGTATCTAAAGCGTATTGAATAATAACTAGACTGTAATGAAAATGATATTTAATACTTGATTAATGTATCAAATTAATTTTTAATTCAATAGATAAGTTCAGTCTTAAAATTATGTAATGGCAGCACCTTCTTTATCTTTCATAATCATAATCAACTTCCGTCATTGTCATGCATTTGTCATTAAGTATGTCATTTACGCTTTGAAAAAAATGTTTGATGGATGTTATATAGACGATCGCAGTAAGCGGTAAGGCTGCCCATTGTATATTTTGTAGTGTATTACTTTTTCTTTATGTAATGTATAATCTGGTGTACAATAAAGTATATATAAACTAGCTGCCCGCCCCGGCTTCGCACGGGTAGCATTAAGTACTTATCTACGATGCACCTACCTACCCTACCTATTCACACTACCTACCTACCCTACCTATTCACACTACCTATTCACACTACCTACTCTACCTACCTACCCTACCTATTCACACTACCTACTCTACCTACCTACCTACCCTACCCTACCTACCTACCCTACCTAGCTACCCTACCTACCCTACCCTACCTACCTACCCAGCTACCCTACCTACCTACCCTACCTACCTACCTACCTACCTACCCTACCTACCTACCTACCCTACCTACCTACCCTACCTACCTACCCTACCTACCTACCCTACCTACCTACCCTACCTACCTACCCTACCTACCTACCCTACCTACCTACCCTACCTACCTACCCTACCTACCTACCCTACCTACCTACCTATCCTACCTACCTACCTTTCCAACGAATGCAAAACCGTGGAAATCGGTTCGTGCGTTCTGGAGTTATAGCGTCAGGAAGGAAAACCCGACTTATTTTTATATAGTAGATAAATAAATAAATAAATACGGTACCTGTTTCAATAATATCAGTTACGCGGACGACATGGTTCTGCTGAGCGCGTCAATCTGCGGCAAAGGTAATAAATTATATAATAAAGGCAATGTAAAATTTAATAAATTTAGAAATGGGATGGTACTATTGTTTACATCCGGCACCACACGGAACCTACCGAGCTTAGAAAGTAATGGTTTATAGTATAGAAACATATGCTGAATTATTACATTAATATTGTCTGCGAACATAACTCGAAGATAGAAGCAAGCAAGAAGCAATTTGAGACCGTATTAATTCATGAACAACAGTATTCATGGCGACATGATTAGGTAATAATATTGTAAAAGATGGCTCACGATAATTTTAAAGTATAAATTAGAAGGATGCTGTGACTTTTATACAACTCTCGGCAGTTATTCTAATTTATAATTTATAACAAATACATAAGAGTTACATTCGAATAACTTAATAATGGCTCTCCTCTTCTTACTCCTTATTGTAACCGATTTTTGCACACGCAGCTAACCTTAATGATAGTGATGTAACGCAAGCGGCGCATGCGTCACTTGACGCGTCGACTTTGAATCGCGTCTGACGAACCGCCGCCCGAGCCTTGCCCCGCCGTGCAACGCTTTTAATATCACGTGGCGATTAGGTTATCACATTAAATGGTACAGCGTTTATTACAAGTTGTTATCAGTCTGTTAAAATAAGAAAAAAAAAAAAACCTAAAAATAGAAAACTGAATTTTTCAAACAATTTAAATAGCGTACAATTTGGCAAGAAATAAATCATCCTTGATACTAGTAGTTTACTGACCTGTAAAAGCGGCAACGCCGCGGCGGCGCGGCGGCGGCGCGGGCAGATTGGCGGCGCACACGCCAAGCGACAGTAGTGAGAGGTAGGTACTTATTTGCACATGTAGGCTTTAAACACGCGCGGGGCGTTGGTAATAGTTGGTAACAACAATTCAACAGAAACTTTATGGTATTATTATCAAGTAATCACAAATTAAGTTTAAATCCTCCACTTAAATGTTCGATTTATGCATTTTATATTTAAAATTTTTTGAAATGTCCGCCGTGCACCCGAATGCATAATCGTCACCATCGTACGATATTATTACGGACCCTTTTAAGTAGCTCACCATTCGCGGCTAAATTATTTAAGTTGTGGAAAGCCCGAATTATTCTTACTTTTAAATCTTCCACAGTCGTCACTTCAGTACGAGAATAACTTCAAGACGAGTAAAAAATTAGGTGTACGCACCTCATTTTTTACATGTCCCCATAAAAAAAAATCGAGTGGTGTTAGGTCCGGTGAACGTGCTGGCCACCGAGTAGGTCCGTATCGGCCAATCCACCGCTCTCCGAACATTTCAGTGAGGCGCTGCCTTGCAGCCACTACTGAATGAGCAGGTGCTCCGTCAAGCTGGTACCATACCTGGCCATTTGCACCCAACGGTAGTTGATGAATGTAATCCAACACTTGACCGTCAAGTAGTTCCACAAACTTAGGTCCATTAAGGTTGCCATTAATAAACACCGGACCAATTATGTGATCTCCGTGTATTGCAGCCCAAACATTCACGGCAAATCGGTATTGGTGTGCGGACTCTCGGATCAGATGCGGATTTTCTCGACTGCAGTATCGTAGGTTCTGTCGATTCCATATCCCGTTGGGCGTGAATGTACTCTCGTATGTCCACATTATGTTGCACAAAAAGTTTGAGTCACTTTCGACTTTGCTTAGTAGCCACAGGCAGTAGGCTTCCCGGACTGGTTTATCTCTTCCTAATAAAGCCTGCACCTTTTGATATTTGAATGGCCGTTGCTTGTCTCTTTTTAAAATGTTGTGTACAGTCCTGTGGTGTACTCGAAATAGGCGAGCTGCTCTACGAAGACTTGCAGTTGGATTACTAGCGAAATAATGAAGTATTTGCTCTTCCTACCTCACGGCTACTCGCAGAGGAGCTTCAACCTGACGTGGAACCAAAGATTGATTATCACGTAATCTTTGGACTGCCCGTGTAAAAATCCGTGAATCTGTAGGACGTACACGTGTGGTATTATACCTCTCTCGGTATGTTCGTAACGCCAGCGCTGCGTTTTGATAGCATTCTCCATAAATCAAAATCATATCGGTGTACTCCGATGACCTGAAATTGATACGAGGCATCTTGAGAACACAACACAAAAATAAACAATAAAAGCGTCTGAATTCGCATGCACTGTCACACCACTTTCAATAGGTTACCTACAACTAATTTTACTGTTGTAATAACGTGTCCTATCACAAATAAAAAAGTTAAAACAGTGAAAGCGTCCAATCTCGCATGAACTGTCACAACACTTAACTAATCTACAACTAATAATAACGTATCCAAACAAAACTAGAAACTTATCAAAATAACAACAACAAAAAAATACGCAGAGCGCGTGTGCGAAATAGCGAATAGGCAACTCGTAGTCGTGAACTATCCTCAAGGACAGCGCGGGGACTAATTGAGACATTGAGTCACAAACGCATACGCCGCCCGCGCCGCCGGAAAAATACGAATTTTGACGACACGCACCCCCAACCCCGTCCATTTCGCGCGTAGAGATTTATGGCTTAAATCGTTAGCAGTAAGAACATTTATCGCAGATTTCGTTCATTTCCCCGCTGAGGTCTTTTATCTTTTAATTTTGCGCATAGAGAACGCCTTAAATTATTAGCCGTAAGGAAATTTTTCGCTTGATTTGTTTACGTTTTTTGTAATTGTTAGTAATTCCAAGTAATTCGGAATGGCATCGTTTGAACTATCTTCGCCGGCCATAGGTCCTTGACCTACTAGTATTGGTCAGGTGATTTTCTTTATGCAATACATGATGTTGTTAAAAACTAAAACGAAAAAAGGGTCCCACTGCTACAATGTTAATTTAAATTTATTTGTTTATGCTTATAATACGTAATGTAGAATACGTGGTTTGAATTAATGTGATAACCTAATCGCCACGTTGTATATCAAGCTACACACGTAGCAGCGTAGCTAGCTACGAGGCTACGCTGCTACGCACGTATAAGAAGTCATGGTCACGCGCGAATATTCCGGTCATGGGGGCAACGTACTAGACGGTATACGTTTCGTAAGCTTTCTTTATCATTATTACTCACATCGTTTAGCATCTGAAATCTTTAACGAAAAACTCTTTACAATAGGAAGCTTTTGTCAACAACCATGTGTCGAAGTCAGAAAGCGAAAGAAACAGAGAAATAAACGACAAATAATTACAAAAATAATCGTCATAGAAAGTTGTCGAGTCTTGAACATCAACACATTTGAAAATCAACCTTTAATGTGCACTGCTGGATCACAGGCCTTCTCTCTTCGAGAGGGAGTGGGCTATGATCTACCACGCGGGCCCAGTGCGGGTTGGTAGATGCCACCTGTCTTCAATTTGCTACATGTTTTTAGAGCAGTGGTGATGAAATTTACACAAAGTAAAGCAACTGCCTGGGTTCGAGCCTACGACATACAACTTAAGTCGGGACTGTTACCACTGGGCCACCACTGCTGCTGAAAGTAAGTATTAATATTTTATTTTTATTTTTTTATAGCAAATTAAATGTTAAAATGAATAAATTAAATACGTACTCTAGAAACAGTTAACATGTGTACGTTAATACCGACCTAGGCAGTTGATTCATCGTCACGGACGTCGACACTTCGTTATCTCTGCATTGTAATGACGTAGAACATGAATACCGCAAACACTCTCTAAGGTCTATTCAAATCCTTGTTTCCAATTGATGTTATTTCCACTGAAACAAACATCAACTTTATGAACGTGTAAATAAAGTTGATTTTAGACTGACTAGTACTGTTGAAAAAGTCATAAAAAAATATGAAGTTGTACCGCAAACTGAACCTTATGTGAAGGCAATACAGTTGTTTTTTCCTAAAACTCGTGTTTGTTTACATGTTGGGCAACTAAATTGCGAACGCAGGTTATGTACATTGTGCGACTCTACTAACCGATACATGCTGTATACTATACGGGATCAAATTATACCTATTAGCTAGCAAGACCCCACAGACGTGCAGTTGGTATCGATAGGTATCTAAAAATGATAAAACACAAAAAAATATCAGTTCCGTGATATATTTTTTGGGGAAAATCACCGTAGGGTAGTTACAAAAAATATCAGTTTAAAAGATCTGTTCTTTATTGTTTTTTTGGCTACATAATTATCGTTATCTAAACACGATAAAAAAAACCAGTTACTCAACTCATACTTACTTCAAGTGACTACACTACTAGCGGTCGTAAACCGCAAAAAAAGAAAAATGTCTCTTTATTTTTATGTATACGTGTTTTTACTTTATTGTACACCAGAAAACACATAGCAAATAATAAATTAAACTCTACAAAATACACCATGGGCGGCCTCATCGCTGCGATCTTAATTTTTCTTATTTATCGCAGTTTAGATATCATACCCATCACGTCATCGGAGTTTCGCCATAACGACAAGTTCTCAACTTCAAATACTCAATCAGGAAACCTTGTGTCGTCATTTTAACGCAGAATTGTTTATAAATGTTATAAAACAAAGTCGCTTTTCTTGTTTGTACGTCCTTAGGTCTGAAAACCTCATAGTGATGGGAAAACCGCAATCAAAATCCATTGTGTAAATGTGCAATGGATTTCGATTTCGAGTATTTATTCCGAGAGGTAAACAAAGCAAAAGGGGTAACGTTATTATAACCTTTTTACCGGGTTTTAAAAAAGCAATGACGTCGATGGTTACTCAAAATCGTCACAATGAGTAAGTATGTATATGTAGATGCATGTAGGACTTGCAGCTGGCGCGCCTGTTTATTCAGATCTCAGAAGGAGTATGTACGGATCGCAACAGATAGCGTTCTGTAGTTTCTGCTCACCCCCAGGGGAAAAACGTGGGTGGCCGCTGGGTTGCCATCGGCTGGAGTCACGCACCCAAGAAAACTTTTGCGGCTTTTAAACCTCTGTGCTTTCATTATTCGTAGCCTCTGTGGCACTCGGATAAAGTTGTACATTGGGTGGCGTGGGTCATCCTGTAGCTTCGCTCTTTCGAAGCGGGCTCTCATGGCGACTTGTATGTCAGGTGCAGCAAAAAAAAAAAAGGTTTCGATATCTTGTTTGGTGTCTAATGAAGAAAATATATTGGTTAACTATAATTATAGATACATAAACCCCAAATAAGAATAAAACAATGATGTTTCAGTCTGATGTTCCCTGTTAAGGGTAGGGTAGGGTATTATTTGCTAAATAACATAGTGTCAAAAATAAAAGAAAGACCATGAATTTTCATTTAAGGTGAATAGTAGGCTCACTGACCTTGCGCATGTGGGCGGAGCTAAACGCCCTACCCCTGGAATACGAAAAATGCGCGCGGTGGCGCGCTACACTAAAACGACGGTCAAAGAATATGCAGGGGCGCAGACATGCGCACGTTGGTCGGTATTTTTACCTACGATTAAGGGAATGGTACATGCAAGGCTGATATTTGTATTGATAGATCAGGACGTGAAACCCGTTTTGGAATACCGGTTAATATTGTTCATAAACCGTTATAATACCGTTCATTGATTAACCAGTTAATTACAAAAACGGTTTTGACTAAACCTAAATAATTTTCAAGTCAAGTGTCGCCCCCCCCCCCCCTGCCAGCTAAATAGTTGTACTTTGATATGTGAAAAAATTCACAGCAGTAGTATATATAACGAAGTTAAAAGGAAAACTATCACAGCTAAGTAGGCTTTACAGGTTAACGAGTAATAGTCAACCAATATAAATTTGCAGTTTGAAAATCATGATCTCCCATACATTCCGTATGAGAGAACATGTTTTTCAACTAAGTACAATGTTAAGTTTGTTCTTAGGATAAATTCATCCCAACTACGGAACCCTTCATTGCGTGGTCCGACACGCACTTGGCCAGTTTTTGATGTGTAGCATCTTTCCGCTCGGTTTCCTGCAATTTAAATCTAAATCTAAATAATCAAATCTGTGGGAGTGATTTCGTGAAAAGGGACGGAAGTGTGTAACAGGAAACCGGGGAAGCGCGAACTATTTGATTTGACCAATGATCGCGCGCGGTGCTAGAGTTAGTAGTCAGAAACGATTTTGACGACGCGGGGCACCCCTTTAATGATGCTTATTACCAAGGTGAGATGTCAGATGTTACATATCATAGGTAACTACTGTAAGGCTTGTTTTTGTTTACCCAATTGTTAGCTCGTATGAAAAATGCTACAAGCGCGGAAATCATTTTACGCACGTGTATCATACGTTTTATTATGCATTGTGCGAGGAAAAAAAAAACGAGCGAAGGGCCGGGCGAGCGCGACTCGCACTTCAAATCGAGATGTGTGCAAAATTCGTTTGGAATATTGCTATCTCTGTTTGACAAAACAATGCGGGCGCTTCAGTGTGTGTGGATAGATACTATAGCTTATAGTAGCTGTAAGTACTTGCCATTCATTCATAACGAGTCGACAGCATTTATATTTATTATTAGAAATTAGGTATGTTCATTATTTGCTTTATTTTTGTTGATTATTATGGGGAATCGTTAGTGAATGTACAGATTAGTAATGCGTTTTTTGGAAATTTCTTTACCATGCCGAGATCTCAACATATTAGCATATTTCGACTAATCTCGAGATTTAGGCTGTGTAGAGAAAATCTATACTCCATAGGTTTAGGTAGTTAAATAAAGGTAAACAAATCGTAACAAGGGTTTTTGTGGATGACACTTTCTTGTTTAAATATACGATAAACCAAACTAAATTCATTTTAGATTTTTACAATAATTTCCTCTTTTATTAATGTATGTTAAACTTTATCATTTATTCATAAACTACTCTCCGTACATGTATCTGCTTGAGCACAATTTTTTTTGTTAGATTCATAATAATAATATACGTATTTTGTAATCTGTCTATTGTAAAGAGCCCAGAATCTAAACGTCAACGAATTATAACGTTGCTAAATTGAAGAGTACAACTGTGCCGTAGCATGACAACTAAAGTGACAGGTATTACGTTAGTCGGTTACTTGACAGGTGTCTCGTCACGTGGTTTTTTTGTTTACCTTTATTTAACTACCTAAACCTATGGAGTATAGCTAGTAGATAATTCATACAAATACGGGCAGGTACCCATACATTGTTGTCGAGCATGGCCGTCCGCCTTGGGGGAAATTCGGCTGACGCGTAAATATAAATTATTGGGATATTTATTATTTTTATTGTCTTTATTTATTTTAAGCCTATTTAAGTTTATTTATTTCGTTTAGGGTGGTCTCAACTTTAAAAAAATAATGCTTTTTCTGTATTATTTATTATTATTCAAATACTGTTATTACTATGTAATGAATACAATCAAATAATAAAAGTGTTAGCGCACGTTAGCAAGGACGTGAAAATATCAAAGCGATTTTTTTTGTGTACTGGATTTTCTACGCTTTGCTTCACGCCGAGAGTTGAAAATCCAACAGTGTGTTTTTTCAACGCGCTGGGACGAGAGTGCGTCCAACACGTTGCATTCTCAACGCTCGGCTAAACACCGATAGTTGAAAGTCCAGTGCGCGATAAAATCCCACCGTGATATTATTACGTCCGTGCGAATGTGGGCTTATGAAAAGTCCCAATTAGTAAATGACAAATATTCCTATAATTTATATTTACGCGATGTCCGTAAATTCAGATAAATAACATCTTTCCGAGCTAAGAATAATAAAAAACAAGGATTTTGATTATCCATTTATTAATTATGTTCTTACTTCAGAGATATTGATAAAGGTGTGTCATTAAAAAAATATGAGTCGAAACGTCATAAAGTCGTCTAGGGTGACCATAATATTCGACCTCGTTCAAATTACAAAAAAATACTATTATTTATGGTAATCAGAATACATAGTGTCAAAGATCTAGAGATGGGTCGTACTTGCAAAATCGAGTACCAGGGCTTCCAAGTACGTCCACCTTTAGACACCAGCGCCAAAAACCAGGGCTCGAAATACTTTCAAGTATTTTCTTTCTGCATGGAAAATAGATCCGTAAATTCATACTAATAAGGAGTACAATCGCGTATGCAAAAAAAGATACTTCCAACCAAGCCTTGGTGGAAGAAAAATACTTTCATAGAACATTGATCCATATTGCGATATAAATAAATAGCACAATCGCGTTTACAAAAAAAACTTCCACAACCTTAAAAGTAAAAATACTTGCATAGGATCCAAACCTTGTTGGAAGAAAAAAACTTGCATAGAACATTGTAATCCAACATACATTCGTAACTTTATAGAAATAAAGAGCATAATCGCGTTTACAAAAAAATACTTCCAAACATAAAAAGTAAAATATACTTTCATAGGACATTGTTCTGTAACTGAATATAAATAAGGAGCAGAATCGCGTCGAGCGTAGACGTACCAATAAGGATCGTCGCTGTCGCTGTCGCGTCGACGGAGCGAGTAGCCGAGTAAAATACTTTGATAAAGTTCCCAAGCCTTGTTGGAAGAAAAAATACTTGCATAGAACATTGATTCGTAATCTAATATAAATAAGGAGCAGAACCGTTTCTACAGAAAAAAAAACTTCCAAACCTTTAAAGTAAAAATACTTGCATAGAACATTGATCGGTAACTGAATATAAATAAGGAGCAGAATCGCGTCGAGCGTAGACGGAGCAAAATACTTTGAAGTCTTGCGAGTATTTCTCTGGTCGGCACTTGGTCGGCGTACTTGCAAGTAAATATCTAGTATAAAAACCTGGTTGCGTAAATACGCACCTTCCCTACAAAGATCCACACTAAACACGCTGATTTAAAAAAAAAAAAATTCGTGGGTTGAGTTAAAAGTATGTAAACAATTAGTAGCTAAGAAGGTAAATAGGTACCTAACTTACATAATTGGGTAACTTGTTGTGAGATACATCCCCAACGTTCGGAGTCCATGAAAACGATACACACGACGAAAAATTTGAAAATTTTCGCAGCCGATATCTTGGATTTACATTTTGACCTCACTATCGGCTTTATCATCCGAGAAAACTATGAAAACGACACCCATGACGAAAATATTTGAAATTTCCTCAGCCGCCATCTTGGATTTACATTTTGACCTCACTATCGGGTTTAGCATCCGAAAAAACTATGAAAACGATACCCATGACGAAAATATTTGAAAATGTTCGCAGCCGCCATCTTGGATTTACATTTTGACCTCACTATCGGCTTTAGTATCCGAGAAAACTATGAAAACGACACCCAAGATGAAAATATTTGAAAATGTCCGCAGCCGCCATTTTGGAATTTCATTTTGACATCACTATCGACTTCCGCACCTGCGAAAACCAAGAAAACGATACCCATGAGGAAAAATTAGAAAATTTTCCAATAAAAATAATAAGTGTCAGAATAGTTATTTATGCTTTATGTGCGGAAGGTAGGTGATTTCTCTTCCGCACGTGTCTATCTTACGCACGTGTATCATACAACGTTTTACTATGCATTGTGCGAGGAAATTAAAAAAAACTTGAGAGGTGTCAAGGGACACCCGGATGGAACGAAGTTCCTCTTTCTATGAGAGAGAGACAGATAGACAGAGAAACACGCGCACGCCGCACGGCTTACAGCTATAGCAAAAAGTATCGTTACAACTTTTGATCTTAATTTTTTCTAAACTCTAAGGTCTCTAGACTTTGACTCCGACTCCAACTGACTCCGACTCCGACTGACTCCGACTCCGACTGACTCCGACTCCGACTGACTCCGACTCCGACTCCGACTGACTCCGACCGACTTCGACTGACTCCGACCGACTCCGACCGACTCCGACTGACTCCGACCGACTCCGACTCCGACTCCGACTGACTCCGACTAACTCGGACCGACTCCGACCGACTCCGACCGACTCCGACTGACTCCGACCGACTCCGACTGACTCCGATCGACTCCGACCAACTCCGACCGACTCCGACCGACTCCGACTCCGACTGACTCCGACTCCGACTCCGACTGACTCCGACCGACTTCGACTGACTCCGACTGACTCCGACCGACTCCGACTGACTCCGACCGACTCCGACTCCGACTCCGACTGACTCCGACCGACTCCGACCAACTCCGACCGACTCCGACTGACTCCGACCGACTCCGACCGACTCCGACCATCTCCTACCGACTCCGACCGAGTCCGACTGACTCCGACCGACTCCGACTAACTCCGACCGACTCCGACCGACTCCGACCGACTCCGACCGACTCTGACCCTGACTCCGGCCCCGACTCCGACTCCGACTTCGACTCCGACTCCAACTGACTCCGACTGACTCCGACTCACTCCGACTCCGACTAACTCGGACCGACTCCGACTGACTCCGACTGACTCCGACCGACACCGACCGACACCGACTGACTCCGACCGACTCCGACCGATTCCGACCGACTCCGACCGACTCCGACCGACTCCGACTAACTGCGACCGACTCCGACCGACTCCGACCAACTCCGACCGACTCCGACCGACTCCGACTCCGACACCGACTGACTCCGACTGACTCCGACCAACTCCGACCGACTCCGACTGACTCCGACCGACTCCGATCGACTCCGACCGACTCCGACCGACTCCGACTGACTCCGACCGACTCCGACTAACTCCGACCGACTCCGACCGACTCCGACCGACTCCGACCGACTCTGACCCTGACTCCGGCCCCGACTCCGACTCCGACTTCGACTCCGACTCCAACTGACTCCGACTAACTCCGACCGACTCCGACCGACTCCGACCGACTCCGACCGACTCCGACTGACTCCGACCGACTCCGACGGACTCCGACCGACTCCGACCGGCTCCGACTGACTCCGACTGACTCCGACCGACGCCGACTCCGACTCAGACTCCGACTTCGACTGGGACTACGACTTCGACTCCGACTTTGACTTTGACTTTGACTTCGACTTCGACTCCGACACACCTTACAACTATAGCAAAAAGTGTCGTTACAACTTTTGGTCTCGAAGTATAAGTATAAGTATATAAGTATAAGTCTCTTGACTCGTGTCGACTTATACACTCGCTCGACTTCAACTTTGACTTCGACTTCGACTCCGACTTCGACTCCGACTTCGACTCCGACTTCGACTTCGACTCCGACTTCGACTTCGACTCCGACTTCGACTTCGACTCCGACTTCGACTTCGACTCCGACTTCGACTTCGACTCCGACTTCGACTCCGACTCCAACTTCGACTTCGACTCCGACTCCGAATTCGACTCCGACTTCAACTGCGACTTCGACTCCGACTTCGACTTCGACTCCGACTCCGACTTCGACTCCGACTTCGACTCCAACTTCGACTTCGACTTCGACTTCGACTTCGACTTCGACTTCGACTTCGACTCCGACTTCGACTTTGACTTTGAGAGAGAGACAGACAGAGAAACACGCGCACGCCGCTCGGCTTACAACTATAGCAAAAGTGTTGTTAAAACTTTTGGTCCTAATTTTTTCCGTTCCGTTTTGTTCGATTCCCGGGTCAGGCAAAGTGATATAAATTGCATTTTTTCTAAAATTGCTCAATAGCAGCCGAGTCCGAATTTGTCCCTGGTTGATGGTAATGGGCTCACCCCCTATAACATGGAACTTCTAAACATAACTGGCGAAATGTGGGTGATCTATTAGGTACACCTCTGCCTAACCCTTCGGGGAATACAGGCGTGATGTTATGTTGTTATATTTTATATATACATTTATTTGTTTTTATTGTAAATTGTCAATGAAAATTAAAAGAAGTATTAATAATTGCACATAAAAAAATAGTCAACAATAAACCGCCTACGCGCACAATCGGTTTGGACTCTCTGCAGCAAGCTAGTCTATAAACGCACACTAATACAATAAGTTCGTAAACATTAGCACTAACACATATGTATGCGCATAGTCGGTCGATAGCCGGAGCGGAGCAACGAGCGACACAGCCGTCCCGTCTCAGTGCTAACGCACGACTGCCGCCCGCGCCCGCACCAGTGTTGCCGTTAGGACAATCTAGTTTGTGGCTACATTTAAGAAAAAAGTTGCTAGTTTTGAAAATAAATCACTTTCGAAATTCCGCTAGAAGTGGCTAAAGTATTTTTGGGCTTACTATTGATATTACAATTTAAATATTATTTAGGGATAGGGATAAGTGGGTTTAATAAAACAATTTAATAGTGTTAAAAATGTATAAAAGCTGGTTACAGTAAAGTTTTCACTAGTAAGACATTAAAATTACTGATAAATAGTGGTAAAAAATTAAAAATCAATTTGAAAGTCTACAATATCATCTGGAAATTCTGGAACCTCTTCGCCAATGGATGATGATGTGGATGGTATTTCAGTTTGTTTTATTAGTTTAACCGTTTTTGTGACTTTGGTTAAAACTTCAGGTGGCAAAACATAATTGTGGCAAGCTTTTTTTAATATTTTTAGTTGGTTTCTAATCATAATTATGGAATTAAGTGTTAATGCACACAGTCTGTTTCTCAATTTATTTTTTACTGTGTTCATCACGCTAAAGAGCCTTTCAACTTCTGCGTTAGAGTGAGGAAGGGACAATACAGCAATAGCCAAGTCCGCTATTTCTTGGAATGTATTAACTCCTGCTGCATTCTTGTATTTTAAAACTTGAGCCCAGAACTTAACACTGTCTCCTGAAGTATCCCATTCTGTGAAATGAATAGTTTTCCACTGTTGAACAATTTTGTCTATTCTGTGGTCATCAAATCCGAATTCTTTTGCCAATCCAACCAGTGCATGAGGATCTTTGATTTGTTTCAAAGTGTTTTCTGGACTTAAGAGTGTAATTTTCTTAAGGATCTCGTAATTAGCAGGTATTCTATGTTGTATTTCTTCTACCAACTTGACGTTGAAGTCGATGCACCGTTTCCTGATATTAGCTATTGATTGTGGAGATAACTGGCTTTTACTAGCATGAGATTCGAAAAGATGTCCCAAGTGTGCAACTGGATCTAGATGTTCTTCTACTTGGATTGTAAGGAAATCTTTGTCTGTTGTCGCAGCGCCCGGCATTATTATTCTAATGCAGACAGATCGTAACAAGGTCATCAGAGTTTCGAACAGTTTGACGGGATCCATATTTTCGCCTTCGAATACCTTTATTCCAATTTGGACGTCGTGAAGAATACTTTTCAAATAGCATAGATATAGCCGATTACCCTCGTCACTGTACATTTCCCAAAGCAGTCCCGCTGTATAACATTTCTCTCTAGCCAAAGCAAAATGTAGTTTTAGCTCTTCCCACTGTGCCAATATTCTGACTACAGCAGGCTCTATGGACAACCAACGGGTGTCACAAACCTTTAATATTTTTAATGGATCATCCCCGCAGTTAATTGTTTGAAACAGTGCTTTATATTCATCCCGGCGTTTTGGAGAATTGGAGAACCAGTTGTACGTCTCTCTTATCAAAAATTCTATGTTACGCGGTAGATTGCTTTCAGAGGCATGGCTGACCGCCAGTTGCAAGGAGTGGCAGATGCATCTAACGAGGATCAAATTTGGTAAATTATACTCCCTCTTCAAAATTTCAATTACACTGTTATTTCGCCCCGTCATTACTGACGCATTGTCGGTGCCGATACCAATCATGTTTTGTATTGGAAGACTATGTGACTCCAAACATTTTATTAAAGACGTGACTATACCTCTCGCATCAGCTCTTTCAATAGGCTCCAGAGACAGAAATGAGGACACAATGTTATTCATATTCAGGCTAAAATATCGTATAACTATTCCCAGGTATTTGGATACACTGACATCCGTGGACTCATCTAAAATAATGCCATATTTCTGTGAGCCAATATCTTGAAGAAGCGTCTCCCTAAAATGTGGTGCCAGTACTTGATTTATTACTTGTGTACATTTAGTTCTATGCATTTTTATGTCTTTGGCCCACTTTGAATCACAAAAAACTTCTTTACAAAGATCTGTAAGGTGGTCAATATTCGATATTGAAGTATGTTCAGCAATAAACAAGGCAAGCTGACCTTCGGCTTTTTGACTGTTCTTTGTCCCACCAGGTGCAGAAGTAAACTGAATTTGTTTATTTTTTGTAATTAATTCACATTTCGCTTTGTGTTTTTTGGATTCGCTATGTTTACGCAAATCATAAATTTTAGCAGCAACTTCTACGTGACAATACGTACAAAAGGCTTTCGTTGGGCTGTTCGCGATTGGCTTTATCCAATGTTTGAATTCTTCATTATTCTCCCATTCAGCCCGATATCTTTGATTGTAACACTTTTTCTTTAACGGAACGTCCATAATTCACGTTCAAGTATTCACTTATATAGTATACGAAAAATAAAGAACTGCTCGCGAGAGTCTTCGGCTAACTAACAATATTTCGTTTCGTTTGACATTTTGACATGAGTAGTATTGACTTTATACAAAACAAACTATGCTCAAAACCAATAGTAATAACGTTAATTTTCATTCGATCAAATATGAATTACGTTAAAGATAAACATTTATTGGGGAATCCCCTGATGCAGCGCGGACCTCGATGGTGTTGCCTGCAGTTAACTATTTTAGTTTGGTGGGAGTAATAATCGTCGCTAGTCGGTAGACTTCTAACACTAATAAAAGTAGGTGTAAAAAGTAGCCAGAAGTAGCTAGATTCATTTTGGTGGCTAAACTGGATTATTTTTTGGCTAATACCGTTGAAAATCCGCTAGATCTAGCCACAAAGTGGCTAGAACGGCAACGCTGGCCCGCACAGAGCCCCTCTGAACCTCTATCTCTAGATGGGGATATTTTCTTAGTAAATATTGATTGATTTACAAAAAAAAATGACAAATCTGTAGTAACTCGAACCTTCAATTTTTCAGTGTAAAAATATTTCCAAATATCAAAGCTGTTTAGAAGTAGTTAGGGATATTAGCCAAAAATTGCGTTTTGGTAAATATTTTTTTAAGGCAAACGTATTAACCTTACGAAAAAATCCCGATAATATAAATGTTGTTCATGAATCTATAGCAAACATATATTTTTTTCAAACCTTTTAACCAAGCCGTTAATGAGAAGATAGCTTTTTAAAGTGACCGTTTTACTGTACTAAACGAGAGTAAGGCCCTTAAGGACATTTTTTGTACAAAATTAATCAATTTATCATATGCTCAAAATGAGTCCCTTCCTATTGAATACAAAGTCGCACTCTTTTGATTATTTCGCTCCCTGTCGATTTTTTAAATTCATGGTCTTCCTTTTATTTGTGACACTATGTTATTTAGCAAAAAATAATCCTTATGATGAAGCCTTTCGATCGGTATGATAAAGCTACAGGTTGATTATTTTTCTCATGTAACGGGTTCGATTACCGGTTAAACCATGTAATTATTTAAATATCTATGAATGCAGTTTAAATTGTTTTTTTAAATTCAATTAATGTCTTCATTCAGTAAAATGTTCCATCTACAATATTCAAGGTACTTTCCCTCCATGTGGCATATCCGTGAGACGCGCTGTATAACCTATTAATTGAGACCGTTCCAATAAACCCAAACACGATGGGTATCTGTGCGTAAGTTGGTAAGGGAGTTGGGTATCCTGCAAATTCCAGGTGATGCTGCAGCATCAGTTTAAGGTTACTATGTTCTTCTAATATCATTGAAGTAACAGAATACCAAATTTCAAAGCGATCAGACCTGTGGAAGACGCTCACATCCATTCATCAACTAGAAAAGAGCTGATAATCTTCATACGACTAAACCGATTGGATAAAATATGTCTAAGAACCATCGCTAGAAAACTTGCTTTTAAATTAAAAAAACCGCATTCAAATCGGTTCATCCGTTTAAGAGCTACGGTGCCACAGACAGACACACACATAGCGGTCAACCTTATAACACACCTCTTTTTGCATCGGAGATTAAAAAAAGTAAAAGCTTAAAAAATGGCCGAGTTATAAACGTTTTAAATTAACTGCTAGACAGAGACGGCACTATCACAGAAGTGCCGTCACGACTATGTTACTTCATACTAGCGCCATACTTTGTGCGTATCGCGCCACAAGGAGAATAATATTCCTTCAAAAACTTTTAAAGCGTGTAGGTTCTCCTCTCTTTCCATCGATTTTATTTATTTATTACTATCTGCGCCCCGCGGTTTCACACGCATACGTCTCGATCTCGTGAGAATATCGGTTTATAGGTAACCTATCCTAATACCTGGACCTAGAGATCATCTACCCATGCGCCAAATGTCATCCAAATCCGTTCAGCCGTTTTAGCGTGAAAGCGTAACAAACAAACAAACTCACTTTCATATTTATAATATTAGGATTTATATGACCTAGGTTAGGACATATACCTAATACTTTGTATCCCGGATGTACGTTCCCGTGGAATAGTTTCTGACCTCAACGCGGGTCAAGCCGCGGGCATAATTTAGTATCTACATAAGTTTGAATGCTTCGCGAAGAGGGCGGGGCTTGCTAAGAGCGATCGCGTGTTGCCAGTCTTATTTACTGAGCACGACAGGCCGAAAGGAAGGGATAATGGAGTACATTCACGGTATGTTTTTTTTTACGAAAAGCCATTACTAAGTCATTGCAATGTAACTCTTATGTTATTATTATAAAGTATAAATTAGAATGATTGTCGAAAGTTGAAAAGAACTCACTGCGTCATTCCAATATATACTTTATTACAAGAAGGTAAGAGTTACATTCCAATGACTTACTTAATGGCTTACGTATTTCTTTTTTATCGTGATTTCTTGAATGGGCTTCATTATATTCAGTACATGTACAGTTTGTGAGATAGTTCTTACCTCGGCCTTAGCCAATGACGACGGCTTTGTAGTACACTACCTACTTAAAAATAAGTATTTTTATTCTTGAAGTTATGATTAAGTTTTTGTAGTGTAAACTTCTTTATGCGAACTTGGCGCTCTTTCTGAACAGAGAACGAAACGCGAAACTGAACCGTCCCTCCCGGTCACCAGGGAGAATGGAACCGGCGAGAGATGTCGTGCGGTGTCCCACAGGGATCGGTGCTGGGGCGACATCTATGGGACATCGGATACGACTGGGTGCTGCGCGTCGACCTCCCTAGCGGCGTCAGCGTGACCTGCTACGCTGACGACACGTTGGTCCTGCCGCAGGGGAGGTCGCACGAGGCGGCGGCCGAACTAGCGACACGCGGGATTGCGACAATCGTTGACAGGATCCGGCAATTGGGACTCGAGGTGGCCCTGCACAAGTCCGAAGCCATATGTTTTTATGGTCCTCGGAACGCGCCACAGTCGGGTTCCCACATTAATAACGGTAGGAGGGGTTCACATCGGCGTCGAGTCGACGATAAATTATCTGGGACTTGTCCTCGACAGCCGGTGGAACTTCGTGGAGCATTTCCGACGTTTGGCTCCCAGATTGGAGCGGGCCGGGGCTGCCTTGAAGCGGCTCCTGCCCAATATAGGGGGTCCAAACGTCTCCTGCCGGAGGCTCTACGCGGGGGTCATGCGGTCCATGGTCCTTTACGGGGCACCGGTGTGGGCGCGTTCTTTGAGGCTGCGGCCAGCCCGCCGGTTGAACGCGTCCCAAAGGGTCATGGCCATTCGGATGGTCCGGGGATACCGCACGGTCTCCGGTGAGGTGGCGAGCCTCCTTGCCGGATTGCCGCCGGCGAGACGTGACTTACAAAACAATTTCTAAAAAAACTTCACGGAAGAATTATGACCTGTGTCGCGTTGCGCTAGTTAGAATGAGGCTTAACTCTAAGGCCTCGTTTACGGAGACGCGGGGCGTTGCGCGTTGCGTGCAGCGTGGCGTCTCTAGAAAAACTTTTAATACGTTCTTTCTTACGTGCGGGCGCCCCGACCAACGCGACGCGCGACGCCCCGCGTCTCCGTAAACGAGGCCTTTTCTCCTCACAAAGTAGCATGATTGTGACTCCCGTAAGTGGTATTTATTTTTATAGCAAAATACAGTAATATTGTGCTTCTCCTTGATAAATCTTATTACTGACATTTAATTCAAGGTTAACTTTATATTTTATTGGTGTAATTTCATTTTTAACTGCCTTATGGCAAAGTTCCATAAGATGGCCCACTAAGTATGACCCCTTAAGAAGGCCCGGGCTTTCTTAGGACTTTCGAATATACATATATAGGTTCAGCAAACTTTATGCAAGAAAAATTGTTGAATTCGTTAAATCTCATTAGTTTCAGCCATTATTGTACAAAAAAAAAATCTTCTTTTCTAATTTAATTCGTCGGTACTGAACTTGCTTTGAGATATTTTGACGTTCAACATTGATTAACTATAACCTCTCGTCTGATGCGGGCGATTTTAGCGTATTCAGCCATAATTGTACAAAAAAAAACATCTTTTATATTTATTTATTTATTCAAATCACAATTACAACAGCTTTACTGACTCATCCAATAATGCTGCATGAAAAAGCAGAGATACCACGAACAAAATTGTGAGCGCCATTTTAAGAGGTGAGGACGTCTGCGCGGTCGGGTGACTGTAACTAATGAGACAGTGCACGATCCGAAACAGCGGAAATCAAAATTAAAATCAATCATTTCATCAGCGAGCGTGGTGCTCGCTGATGAAATGATTGAAACTCATGTCGTCTTATTACAAAAAACTGCATAAGTAATGGTTTAAACCAAGACTAAAAGGTTTGTTACCGTAACAATCCTCTTGGATTGTTACGGTAACAAAGCTAGTACCAGCCTCAAAATGTGTTCCGATTACAAAACGAAGACCAATCGAGGATCAGTCAGTTATTTGAAGCAACGTTCTGTTTCTCTAAATGTTGATATTGTAATAACACTTGAAATGCTTAAATAATTATTTATCAATACCAAAACATTTAATGAAGAAAATCCATTTCTATTAATGCGAGTATATAACTGACCCCCATCAGCATTTACTTTCTTTACTCTTATAGGTATGAGTTCATTCTATTGGTCCAATTACTGTAGGAAAATTAGCAATACTGGGGAACTTCCTAATGCTTTTCTCCTGTTTATTTAGAGTAATAGGCATTTTTATAAATCTTCTGGACATCTGCTACCTTTTTACATGTTTTGTTGACAACTGGTTGAGACACACCATATAAATCAGCTGTATAGTCTTGAATCTACGAATAAAACAATAATATTAGTATATATATTATTATTATATTAGGTTAGCATTGACCAAGGCTAGGTACTTACATACTTAATGGCGAGCCAACTATTTTGCGTAATGCGCAAACCACTTGCACTTCAGGATTCAATGGGCATCCTCGAGGGTCGTGGGATAAATCCTCACGTAAAACATCCACAATTTTTTCTCCAAAATGTTTTGTGAACCTATACTTATTCTAAAATCTTCGTCACTCAATTCAAAAGGATTCACACGATGTTGGTGTTTGTAAGATCTCCGAGAAATTTCCAGCATATCCAAATCTTTCAAAACCATCAAGTCAATCATAATAATATAATTTTTTAACGATTTTTATATTTAAATTGACAAACAATAATAATCAACGGAAACGTCAAATAAATTAGTACCAAAGATAAACTAGGGGACTCGGCAGACTAACTTAGACTAACTTTAGTACCATAAATAGTTCTGAAACTAGTGATAAACTTCATTTTATAACTAAAGCTAGTACTAATCCCAGCACCAAATTTAGACCGTGCTTTGGAATAAGACGGATGGGGTTTTCATCAGGGGATTGGATCTAGGGTCTGATTAAGAAGGCAGTTCTCTAGTTTCTGTCTCTTGAATCCTCAATTCGGATAGCTGCATCACCGATTTCCTATATTACGAGTATTATGTTAAAATGTAACCATTGTAAATTGTCCTTATATAGTCAGAATAGACACTATACCTTTACAATGTTACGTAGAGCGGCGGTTTTTCATGACGACATATAATTTAACAATTTAACATACTATCAATGAGTCATTTATTTTCCGCACATATTTTTTAGCGCACTTGAGCAATCGCATTCGTTCCTATTCACCAGACCTGCGCAGACATCGTCACCTCGTACAATGGCGACTACAATTTTGTTCGCCTTGTTCGTAACTCTGCTTCTTCGTGCAACATTATCGTTTCCTGTTACGCAAGATGTTAAATCAGCCAACAGTAGCTGAAAGAACTTTTGTTTCTGATCCTGATACAATTGTAATTCGTAGTGAAGATACTGATAAAGAGAAAAGTTTGGACAGTGTAACTTTCCATCGTACTTTCGATGCAAACAATGTGAAAAGAACCAAGAGGGAATTTGTTAAGGAAGACAAGTGTCCTCAAGAGATGGTGCCGAGGGGGGATGAGTGCATGTAAGTTTTTTATCAATCCATTTTTTTCTCTTTCCTTTTACTGTGTTAGTGTTGGGTGTAACGGCTAGGGCTGCGCAGGGTAGGCTGCGCAGGCCGTTTTCGAATAGATAGGTAGTTAGGTAGATAATTGAAACACTAGGATAAGTTTATACATATAATTAAGATAGGTAACACGGCTAGGTCGTGGGTAAGGTCACTGACACTGAGTCTTGAGCACTCGCACACTTAGAGGAAAGGTACCGTCCTTGGCAGCACGTGGCAGACTTGGTGGCCTGTTCAGCACAGGCTCAGTAGTAGGCCGGACGGCCCTCGTAAGGCGACACGTAGTAAGCGTCGCGTCGGTAGCACAGGCTTGAGCAGGTAGCTTGCGGCGGTACGCCGCAGATAGGGCAGGCCTTCATTAGACCATGGCAGCGTGCGCAGGTAGAGTGCAGCACAGCTACGCATCAGCTGTAGGTAGCGTGCAGGACCGGGTAAGGGGTCCTGCCCTCAGCTCGTACGGAAAACCCTGGAAGGCGCGTTAAAGAGCGTATGTTAAATGCGGTGCGATGCGGTGCGTGATGTGCCTGCTCCTCCCCCTATTTAGTGACCAAGGAACGGTATGGGAAGTAGAGTAGGTGAAAGCTCAGCACATCGCAGTGGTTTACAGGCAAGAGAGTAGGAACATAGCGTGGCACAAAAGCGGATGCTAAACTTAGGTTAAGTATGTGAACACACGAGCATAAAACACAAAGTGAATGTCACCATAGTAGATGGCTCACCAATCATTAAGAATAACACAGTGAGACACTACACCATCTCGATGCAGTAGAAATACATACAAGTTACAATCTCCTGTGCGCTGGAGAACTCACAGCCGCGTGTTCGACATTGACACACACGAAATCAGATACTACATAGGTGATAAAATCAATATAGATTAATTATACAGCGCATATGGTCTAGTATGATTACAAAACTAATGTAGAACTCACCCTAGGTCGGGGCACACAGAATTCTGAAGTTCAGGGGACAGCTATCGTCTGCTCTGCAAGCGGAAACGAAATGACAGAGCGTCTCCGGTAAGATAGTGTTGTTCCCCGGTTTTTGTGATGTTTTAGCATCACTTAACTACTTGCAGCTGAGAACGCTCACAACACTACATGGGCAATAGACCTACGGTAATACCAAGGATAAAATCTACTCAATTATTTCTAAACCGACCCCAAATGAAGAGGAACTATCTTTTTTTATCAGATTCTTGTAAACCATTTCTATTTATTTATATATAGTTTATTGTACACCAGATTATACATTACATAAAGAAAAAGTAATACACTACAAAATATACAATGGGCGGCCTTATCGCTTACTGCGATCTCTTCCAGGCAACCTTGGAATGGACAGTGATTTTCTGGACATAAAATGGGGTTGTCTTAGGTGCAAATAAATGGTATATAAGTACAATATACTATAATAGATACACAGATAAATGCTATATGATAGATACATGGATACATACATACTAACTATATAAGCAACGAAAATAAATGACGAATATTATTACAGCTAACGATAAAAACAGAATCATAACGACAAGTAATGTTCTTTCACGAGTCTTTTAAACACTGGCAACGATTGCGCGCGCTTTATTGGAACTGGTAATGCATTCCACAAACGAGCTGCCTGGACAGTAAAGGATTTGTCAAGGAAAGTTGTGGAATGCATTGGCATTTTAAGCTTCAAGTTATCTGATGACCTTAATAATTTCGTGTGAGAGTCACAAAGAAACTGGAAACGTTTCTTGAGATAAAGAGGACCATTTCTTTAAAAACTCATCATATTATCATTCTCCTTATTACAATTTATTAGGGGGCGACGCAACACGTATTGTTCTTCTATTAGTCGCCGTCTTTAAAAACTAATTGAAAAAAAAAACTAAATACGTTAGTGATTTTTCAAGATTGCTGAATGATGCTTTTCGTGATTTTACTAATGTAATATTTTGTACTTTCCAGGTCTGAACAATCAACTGAAAGTGATGATTATGTCGAGGAGAAACTGATGAGCACTTTTTTACCTCAAACAATATGATGTGACCTCTGACGCAATTAAGTACATTTAATTTAGCAGTATTATTTATTAAACTAGTTTTTATTTAAATATTTCTAGATATTTAAAATTATGTTTCTATAGATACAGTGGGCTTTCCTTAATCTTTAATATTTATTAAAATTGTGGGTTTTTAGTAGGACCTATCTATCTTTTTAAATATTTAAAGAGATAAGATTATTGAGACTAGCTTTTTGTAAACCTAATCAGAATTCATTAACACTTAGACTTTTATTGTATGCTAAGACTTTCCTTGTATTTTTTTTTGTTTCAAAACAGTGCTGGGTACAATACAAAATATTATTTATTGTTTGTTACATTCCTTGGCTAAGTCATTTTACATCTTTTAATAATTTGTAATTGCATTTTGATATTGTGCCTTATACCTAAGAATTTTGTATCTAGAAGCATTATTATAATAAGTAGTTATAAAATTGATTTATTTATGGTGATGTCTTTTATAGCCATAACTAATATTATTGTTGTGACACAAAACCTGGAAACTAAGTTATTTCAGTTTTTTCTTTTGGAAATATACATTTTAATAACAAACATATTTAGTATCTAAGCTATACTTTTATTTTCAAATCCAATGTCTAGACCACACATTGCATTAATTTGATCAAAAATTGGTTGTACCTATCTTCTATTAGAATGTGTTTTTTTCACTTGTTCAATATCTTTGGCACGACTTATAATTGAATCAGGATGAAACACAACCGTCCTTTTAGTTTAGTCAACATCAGCCACATTGTTTGATGATTGCACTGATTTTATATCTTGCGAAACAGGATACAATAATGCTGCATGAAAAAGCAGAGATACCACGAACAAAATTGTGAGCGCCATTTTAAGAGGTGAGGACGTCTGCGCGGTCGGGTGATTGTAACTAATGAGACAGTGCACGATCCGAAACAGCGGAAATCAAAAATAAAATCAATCATTTCATCAGCGAGCGTGGGGCTCCGTTTCCGCTGTTTCGGATCGTGCACTGTCTCATTCCCCCATCAGTAGTTTAGAAAAACTAAAAATGACAAACTTTATGATTTATTTAGATAAGTATTCATGCTAAGTTTTAAGTATTATCAACCAATGAATAAGATCTTTCATACAAAGGAAATACCACCTTATCACCCCCTTACAAATCAAATTTTCAAAAACCCCTTCTGCGTGCAAAATTTCACGTTCTTAGTCCCAGTAGTTTCGGCTCTGCGTTGATAAGACAGTCAGTCCTTTCTAGTTTCTCCTTTTATTAAATAAATAAATAAATTAATCCCCTAAGTGAGTGAAGCGAGCGGCTGCTGCCGGCGACCACTACGTCCAAGTTGGTCACAGTCATCTGGCTGTGTAGGACAAAAAAAAAGTGGAAATATTTGAGGCTCACAAAAAGAAACACATTTATTATATTAGAGTGACCATTCATATTTTTAGGAAACCAAATTGGGAACCTAGTGAACCTATGTAAACTTAGTAAACTGTTAAAATATAGGTAGCTAAAACTATGGTGTAACTAAGGGACCTTTGTCCAGGTTTGGGCTGAGTCAATTGTAAACCCTTGTATGTTTACCTTATATAGTTTTGTGACGTCACATGCACAGACAATAGGCATAATCCATCGAATAGTTAGGTGTGCGGGTGAAAATATTGCACAACACCTTAATTATTAGTAGTACCTAACTTACGTACTTTTCCTTATAATCCGTTTTGTGGTTTGAGTGCTGCGCGTAGGAGTTACAGACTTCCTATGCCCTTAAGCAGACAGGCGGAAATTCCAAAAGGTGACATATCGGTGTGCTTGTATTTCGTCAAAGAAAAAGAGCACTTCGGGACAAAGACCTCTCATTTATGTCCACTATTCACAACAGTTTTTTGAATTTTGAGTGCTTTTTCGTGAAGTTAACATTCCATTTGTTATTTGCATAATGCTTATAATCAGGTAGGGAGGGACCCACATCTTTTGAATACGTCCGAACTACACCCATACATAATACACATACTAATACGTATTATAAATGCAGGCCGATACGCAGTTGCTCCATGTAAAATACTGGTATTCTGCTGCATCTGGTTAGACAGAAAATCGCCCGTAAGATGACCCACTGACCGTCTGAATTCAAGTTTGACTGGTGTGGTTGTAATTAGTGACACATGAGACATTACAGCTTCCTTGAAACCGTTTCGTATGTGTTCTTTGAATGTAAAACGATCAGCCAAATTAGAACAGAAACGGGTCACCCAGATGTTTTACAAATGTTCTGAGCAGACTAGAAGACCTGATCTATTCCTGGAGGAATGTGGGCTGGTAGGAATTACCAACGGCAACCATGGTTTACGTACTATGGTCCACTTGAAGGACTAAGTGCGGAAATCAATCCTAATAACATAGAGAACTTAGAGATAAACATTACAGCTTTGTCTCTGGAATGGTGAATCAGTGGCAGTGACTCTTGTATTGCAGATGGTTAACTACTTAGCATCAGGTGGGCTACCAGCTGGCTTAGCATCCGATTACATCAAAAAGGCTTAAGAGTAACCGTAGAGTTCCAAGCCCGGTTGATTGCAATAGGCTCGCCCCCCCGTATTACATGGCACTAAAACATAAACAGCGAAATGTGTATGTACTTACTATGGGTACACCTCTGCCTAACCCTTCGGGGAAAACAAGGCAAGTAATGTTATGTTATGTAGTAACCGTAGACTTCAATTCGAACCATGCACCTAGTTTCTGACGTTTCATAAGTGTCACATGAACACTAGGTTCATGTGAGTTTATTTTTATATTTTTATTATATTAATTTGACTACGTAACTGGGTAGTTTACAACAACTTCAAACATTAGGGCCGAAGAGACTGCTCAAAAGTCTCTTTTAATGTCTTTGATTCCCCAGGTTTTAATATCAGCACGCGTAGCATGACTACCGTAGAAACGGGTTTTCTTTTATCGACGGAAGAATAAACAAAATGACAGATTGTGATTGTTTATCTGCCATTTTGTCTATTCTTCCGTCGACAAACCCGTTTATATTGTGGTCATGCTAAGCATGCTGATATAAGAGTATGTCGAAAGCAATGGAATTATGTTGTTGAGCTCCTTAAGTACTGAGTTGAGTTAAACGATTACTGACAAATGCGTACACTGAAGTTTCATTCAAATCTGTATGATTCTTATCTCAAAAAAACATCTCAGGCATGAATCTGCATGTTCCGAATAAGGCGGGAGGAAACGCCCGGGTGTCACCACTGTGTGGATCGCCCGGAGGACACGGTGGAGCATACGGTGGAGGTCTGCCCTGCTTGGGCGGAGCACCGCCGTGTCCTTACGGAGGCGATCGGCGGCGGCGATCTCTCGCCCGGACGTGAGAGATCGCCGCCTTCTTGGTTCTGGCCATGGTCCGGAGCGAGAGTGCATGGGAGGCCGTCACTTCCTTCTGCGAAGCAGTAATGCTCGTGAAAGAGGAGGCGGAGCACGCGAGGGAGGGGCAAGATTCGCGCCCTCACGCCCCTAGTCACCGCAGGAGACGCCCCGGGCGTCGGGAGTCGCGAGCCGACTTCAGGCCACCGTAGGCGCGGGCTTGCGGACGGTGAGCAATGGGTAGGTCGCCGTCCGATGACCAGGCCCGGGTCGACGGCGCGTTGTGTTCCACGCGTGCCTCAAAGAGAATTCAGCACCAACTGACGGGGTCCGTAAGGGCCAATGCCAGCCAGGGTTGCGAGTTTGTCTTTTTTTTTTTTTTTTTTTTTAATGTTTATTTAATCCATAATGTTACAATATTTTATTTTTACATAACACCTGCCAAACTGCAAAGCAATTTGTCGGCAGTAGGTTCTCGTGGATTTTGCACGAATCTTTACTTAACTACTCATAAACAATAAGCAATAAATCCAAGTTAAAACTAAGACTAAGATCATGGCTCTGTAGGCAAACACTTCATAAGTGAATACAGAGTAGTTACCCACACAACCATAGATACTACAATCACAGCTACTACACTCAGCGGCCTCATTCAACGAATGTCGTGAGCCCATCCATAGTACCTACCATAGATGTATAATTTAGTACATACTCAATATAAGGTAAACAGACTTAGAACCCACGACATTAGCTGACCGACGCCCCCGATCGACCGCAGCAACTATGGACACATTGACAGGTAATGTTTTCTTAGGACACTTTTTAGGTGGTTTTTACTTTTGACACGATCGATTATTCCCTCAGGTAATTCATTAATTAATGTAGGTGTAATCCATCGTCTCGTACGCTTACCATAATAATTATTTACATTTGGCACCTGTAGTTTCTTTATTTTTGCAAGTCGGGTTGGGTAGTTATGTACTTTTTCTTTTTTATGCTTGTTAATATTATGTTGTTCAAGAATCATTGTCATTTTTACTTTCATGTCAATTGGTAATATATTGCACTTCTTGAATAATTTTTCATATTCCCCGTTAAAACTTTGTTTAGTTCTTTTACTCACTAACATTTTTAGAAGTCGTGTTTGTAGTATTTTAATTTTATCTAGATATGTTTTAAAAGTAAGTCCATAACCACACAACCCATAACTGATAATCGAATCGGCAAGTGCATAGTACAATGCGTACAATAGTCCTCTCTTGACTACAGGCTTCAGGGTATACAATTTACCCAGAACTGACCTAACTTTATTACAGACTGTATCTATGTGTATGTTCCATACAAATTTAGTATCAATGTTCAAACCTAAGTACCTGTAAGTTTTTACCTGCTCCAAATTAACACACTGACAGCTTGATTTTCCATTGTGAAGACATTCATAACTATGACCTTTGATATTCAATACAATATTTTTGTTACGTGAATATGGGGAATGTATTGGCATGCACTTAGTTTTGCTTACATTAATTATTATGCCGTTATCGTGCGCCCATTTAACTATACTATCCAAATCGTCTTGTATT
The DNA here is from genome assembly GCA_916701695.1 of Agrochola macilenta. Lineage (NCBI taxonomy): Eukaryota > Metazoa > Arthropoda > Insecta > Lepidoptera > Noctuidae > Agrochola > Agrochola macilenta. The sequence continues at coordinate 18,859,335 of OU753562.1, forward strand.
GCGCCTTGTATGGAGGTTTGGTCGCTACCACTGAATAGGAGACATGTATCGTCGGCGTACATGTAAGCTTTGCATTTTTTTATAACGTTACATATACTAGTAACGTGAACAATATAACCAACAGGCCCATATATAGATCCGGTAGGAACACCATATTTGACAATGCCCTCAACACTTTCCGCGTTAACAACCCGAACTTTAATAGTTCTTTGTTTTAAGTACTGACCAAACCATCTATTGATTGGACCACTTATCCCACACTCATCCCTGCCTGCAACAAGCCGTCGTGATCCAGGGTATTAAAGGCTTTTTTGAAGTCTATAAATATTGCTACCACTATGTTTTTATCATTAAGGTAATTATTTACATCGTCCGTAAATCTTGCTAGCGCCGTTGCAGTACTTCTGTTTGGTCTAAAACCATGTTGAATATCGGTAATAATATAATTTTTGTCTAAGTAAGTTGTGATTTGATTAACAATAAACTTTTCCACAATCTTATTAATTGTATTTAAAATAGCTATTGGTCGGTAATTTGTATATTCCAGATGAGATCCTTGTTTGTAAATTGGTCTAATAATTGACTCTTTTAACTTATTCGGGTATTTACTTTCTTTTACACATCGATTAATAAAATATGCTATAACAGGACTAATGAAGTTCTTGATTTCCTTTAAATCTTTTACCCTAATACCATCCGATCCCGGCGACTTGTTGCAGTCCAGTGAGTCTATTATCCTGGCGATATGTGTGGGCGTTGCCATATTAAACCTAAAACTAACATTACACGGCTTTACATAATCATGTCTATTTAAGAACGTCAAGTTACATTTATGCTTGATATTGTCAATTTCCGTTGTGAATGTGTTACAGAAATTATCACAAATGGATGACAAACTTTCTTTTTTATGTAAATATCTCTCTATTACGCTATCTACTGTTGCTTTACTTCTACCCAGCCAGTTATTCATATTCCCCCAAATCTTACGCATATCCCCCTTACATTTTTTTATTTCATCGCGCCTATGACGATCTTTAGCCACATTTATAAGTTTATGTGTTTTATTTCTGTATTTTGTGTATTGTAATCTAAGATTATTATTGTTTGGGTACATTTTCCAGCGCCTAAATAAATCATCTTTGCGTATCATCATGTTTTGTAATGTATTGTTAACCCAAGCTTGACTATCACGTTTTTTAACTGTTGCCGGTTGTTTGGAAGACTCATAAATGTCGCTAAAAATCGTATACATTATTATCATATAATTCGATAGGATCATGTGTGTTTAATAATTGTTGCCAATCGACATTATGAAGTTTATTAGTTACTACTTTATTTTGCATGGTCATTCTAATCGTTTGAGTGCATTCTTTTATGTTCAAACCAGCTGATAATCCCGTTATGTAGTGGTCCGCAATGTTAGTCGTTACTGTGTACGCTTCTAGAACGCATGCCTTCTCAGTCCGTATAAATACATGATCGAGGCAGGACGTCACATTGCGATCACCAGTGACTACGTCCCGAGTTACGTCTCGTATTGCAATCCCTTCTCCGATAGTGCGTTCAGATATCTGTCAGCGGTTGAGTCCATATTACTCTGCAGTATGTTGATGTTACAGTCGCCGACCATAATTATGTTGTTTCGTTTTGGTATACTTCGGATATACCTTTCAATTTCTGCTACAAAGTTTATTTTATTTGTGTTTGGCGGTCTATAGATTATTATAATGTCAGTGGTGTATTCATAAATGGTTAGCCGTCCATGTACAAACTCATGCGTCGCTGTAATTCCAGATTTTACTGGGTTAAACTGCACTCTGTCATTTACGTAGACTAATATTCCTCCACCTCTTCTGTCTTCTCTTGTTAAAACATGCATATTGAATCCACTAATCTCGTACATTTTTGTATCTTCTTCTTTAATATTTATTTCGGATAAGCAAATTAAATCCAGTCTGTGCAAGCATTCCTTTGTTAAAACAATTAGTTCATTGAAATGTTTTCTCAGTGAGCATACATTTATATGTATAACTTGAAGTGATGTTGGTCGTTTGTTTACGTGCCCGTACCATTCATCTAACTGTGTGTATTTTGTATATTCTATATCTTGTATTTCTGATTCTAAGTCCATTTTAAAAACTATTGTTGAAATCTATGTACTGTTATTATATTATTTATTTAATAATCTGTTTTTGTATAGGGTTAGTTTGTAGATTATACAGGACTACTCTTTGTTTTCTGTCAGGTAATTCTCAATATCGCTTTCGAAGCGTATGTGGTGTACTTTTTTATCATTATGATCTTTTTTTTTTTTTTTTGTCTGAAAGGGATATCGCGGCCCTGGCACACAAGCAACGGAAAGAAAACGGGTGGGTTTTAGTCAGTTAAAGTCTGAGACACCCTCTCGCTCCACCCAGAGCGGGAGAAGTCATATGAGGATTTCCCATCCTCAAAAATTTTTTTTTAAAAAGGCATTAATCTGCATGATCCTCATATGGCCTGACTAAGACTATGTCTGGACTTTAACCCTTTGGTCTTACATTGGCAAAGTATTATTGAGTTTTTCCATCTGGAATTTCTCAGTATAGCATCCCGGAGTCTGGATTTTTGCCCGGTTGATGGCAATAGGTTCGCCCCCTATTATAGTGGACTCAAACATAACTGGCGAAATGAGGGTATACTATAGGTGCATAAAACTTCTGCTCAAGCCTTCCAGGAAACAAGGCGTGATAATATAATTAACTCTTTAAAGGGAAGAATTTATGAAATTTGTACAGTGCCTGTAACCATTGCCCACATTGTCTGAATTTTAATTGTTTAAATTGACCTTACAGTTAGACTAGTCAACTACAAATTTCGTTTCTGCCTTTTATGGGTAAAAGAAAGTGACCTCGACGTATTGGTCTTTCTTCTCAGAGTAGTCAGATAAAAACGTCAAACATATCTAGTTTTAAGACATAATTTAATTGAAGAGAAAAAGTTGACGTTTCAGTTTTACTAAAATAAATAAAATTTTTGTGTACCTACGCTATGTCCACGATTTCTATTTGAGGTTCAAATCAGAAAAACAACAATAATAAATGTTTATTACAATACAAATATACCTAATATGTTTGTTCAAATGTGGTGTGTCTGTTTGTGTTTGTTTTATCCAAATAAAACTGCTACAAATTTTGTTGGAAGTTAGGTACAAAAAAACGTTTATATTTTTTTTAAATAATGGTATAATCTTCAAACATCGTTTTAACAAAATAGGTTATTTTAAAGCATTTTAAACTTAAACTGATTGAAATTAAAACTATATAAATAAAATGAAATGCTTTTCGTTGGTAAGCGCATCGCTTGAGAACAGCTGGAGCGATTTGGCTATTTTTCATTTTAAAATGCTCGTTATAGTTTTTTATCCGAATTTGAAAAAAAACACATTCTAATAGAAGATAGGTACAATAAATTATTGATCAAATTAATGCAATGTGTGGTCTAGACATTGGATTTGAAAATAAAAGTATAGGTTAGATTTGAATAACAATCATATTTAGTATGTTTGTTATTCAAATTTATATTTCCAAAAGAAAAAACTGAAATAACTTAGTTTCCAGGTTTTTTGTCACAACATTAATAATAGTTATGGCTATAAAAGACATCACCTACTTTTTAGATTACTATTACTAATTACTAAGTCTTATCACGGAGTCAATATCATAAATAAATCAATTTTATAACTACTTATTATAATAATACTTCTTGATACAAAATTCTTAGGTATAAGGCACAACATCAAAATGCAGTTACAAATTATTAAAAGATGTAAAATTACTTAGCCAAGGAATGTAACAAACAATAGATAATATTTTGTTTTGTACCCAGCACTGTTATGAAACAAAAAAAATACAAGGAAAATCTTGGCATATAATAAAAGTCTAAGTGTCAATTAATTCTGATTAGGTTTAAAAAAAGCGAGTTTCAATAATCGAATCTCTTTAAATAATTAAATAGATAGATAGGTTCTAAAAACCCTGCTATGTTATGTATTAGGCATATGAACAAATAAATTAAGATTAAGAAAAGTCCACAGTATCAAAACATAATTTTAAATATCTAGAAACATTTAAATAAATACTAGTTTCATTAAATAGTACCGTTAAATTAAATCTACATAATTGCGTCGGAGGTCACATCACATTACCTACTATTTTTTTTTCTTTTTTTTTTTTTTTTTTTCTATTTTGTTGTGTCTCTGTTTGTTCTTTTGAATTTCACTTTTGCTTTTAATATTAGTTTTATATTCCATCACGTAATATCTATTAATTCATACTTGTTAACTTTAGTTAATATATATAATAATATATATTGATTTTATAGTTTACTGCTTGTGGCACAAGTTATATGTTTATGGGGCATGCGGTGCTAACCTGTAAGAAATTGTTACACTAACCTTACATTATGGTACATATTACTTCAGCTATTTACAGTGTAAACAATTGTTGGTTGGCCAATAAAGTAAATAAAAAAAATAAAAAAAATATGTTAGAGGTAAAAGAGTGCTCATCAGTTTCATTTAATTTTTCCTCATTTTTCATTTAATTAGTCTCGAGTCTCGACATACTCATCAGGTTCATTAAATTTTTCATACCTGGAAAGTACAAAATATTACATTAATAAAATCACGAAAAGCATCATTCAGAAATCTTGAAGGAAGAAGGTGATGATTATGAATCATCACCTTCTTTTATTTTAGACCTGGAAAGAACAAAATATTACATTTAAGAGGCGTAAAAAATGCGCGTAGATGCATGATTTCCTCGTTGAAATTGAATACTATTCGTTGGTTAGTATAAATAACAATTACTTGGTAAAAATAATTCGTTTTCTCTTCTACAATTATAATAAAGCGATTTTTTCATTATTTATTTATTTATTTTTGTAGCAATAATCGTTCTCCTGATGCATGTTTTGGCAAAAACTCATGTAGAGCTCATTTGAAAGCTCTAATTTGCGGATTCTGTTGAATTTAATTCATCAACACAATTTTTCTCATATCAAAAATATCCGATACTTTTATAATAATAGAATACATTTTTGTTACATGACTTTAAAATAAAGAAAAAAATACTGAACCTAATTAAATTTTCTACTGACAAGGTTTGGAAACAAGTCGGAATATCTCCGAAGTTCTACATCATTTTCGTACGTAGTATTTATACTAAAATAATTACCAACATTTGCTTAAAAAAAACAATTTATTAATTATTTTATATGAATAAAATAAAGTACTTTATATTTCACTGCGCCAGCGATACTGAGCTTGCAATACTGAGCGCACGCTCAGTATTGCAAGAATGCTTTAGCGTAGCGCCGAAATGTAAGAGGGCTCTTAATAAAATAACTAATGTATTAAAAAAAAAATCAATTGGTTTTTGAAAGATATCGACTAATAGAGAAGTATGGTAGAAAAATATGTGTTGCGTCAACCACAAATAAATTGTAATATGGAGAATGATAATGATGTGTTTGTAAAGAAATGGTTCACAAGAATCTGATAAACAAATATAATGTCTCTACAGTTTATTTGGGGTTCGGTTTACAAATAATTCAGTAGGTTTTATAAAGCTAATACCAAAGAGCCGAAGGTCTATGCCCAGCACTAGCACAGTAAAAGAAAGAGATTAAAAAATGGTTTGTAAAAAATCTTACTCCTCATGTGTCATGCACTTATTCAGATGCCATACCATCTCATGAGGACACTTGGGTTCCTCAATTGCTTCCCTCTTGCTTCTTTTTACACTGTTTACATCGAAAGTACGATGGAAAGTTACACTGTCAAAACTTTTCAGTTTATCAGTATCTTCACTACGAATTACAATTGTATCAGGATCAGAAACAAAAGTTCTTTCAGTTACTGTTGGCTCAACACTGCCCACATTGTCTGATAATTGCACTGATTTTACATCTTGCGTAACAGGAAACGATAATGTTGCACGAAGAAGCAGAGTTACGAACGTCGGGAACAAAATTGTAGTCACCATTGTAAGAGGTGCGGACGTCCGCGCAGGTCCGATGTCAACGAATGGAATAGCTTTAGTGCGCTCACAACTATGGTTTCGTCTCTATCGCGACGGAAAATTAATGAGTCATTGAGAGGACCTGCCTCATGCCGCGTTATTGGCAGATTTAATTTGTCTTCTTTAGGGTTCCGTAGTCAAACTTAGTTTTGTTTATAGACTACTATTGACTAAGTATTAATAACGGCTCCAAAGCAAATCATTAGAAATTTTCGAAATAAATTATCGTTTTGGGTATTTATGTTTTCTTTGCAGGCCAAGCCACTTTTTTAAATATCTGAAGTAATCCCTGAATAAGTATCAAGAAAAAAGAAAACCTTTCTCATTCAACTGGGCTCTACTAGATTTTAAGAAATAGTCGACTAGCCTAACTATGACATGAAACATGATCTATGAAATAGTTCTAAAATATTCAGAACAAAAATCATGACTCCTCTGTTCTAATATAAGTTGAGCGGAGGTGTATTGCTAATTAGTACGCCCACATTTCGACAGTTGTGTTTAAATCCCGTGTATTAGAGGGCGAGCTTATTACTTTACTTTAAATAATGTACTGAAAAAATAACACGAACATTTATAAAATGCATTTTAACCTATAAAATACATCATACACCTGTTTTGCACGCATTTACTTTTATATATGTATTTTATACGGAACCATGTTACGATACGTAGGTAATTGGCTGGATTATTTTATTCAATATCGTGATAGAAGATCGGTCAAACTATAATGTTAGTTGAACATTGAACGAGTGATCGCTTTTAAATCAACTGACACTTTTCTTGTTGCTATTCTCTATCAGGAGCAACAAGAATAACGAGGGACTAGTTAACTATAAAAGTGTAATGGTATTGAATACTAACAGTTGTGGAAGATTTTTTGGACACACCAAAATTGTAGAATAGCTTTTCGTAGTAACAAACAGGTTGTGGGTACTTTCTTTTATAAAACCTTATGTTCTAACAAAATATTACCCAGTAAAAAAATAGGAAGTGGGGCGGACTGCCCAGGGTAAGTACCTACACATATATCGTCACCAGGATAGGCAACCATTTTAACCGCCACTGTGGTAAGACCACACCAGACCACCACCCAGGGATCCACCCTGGGTCTAAGACAGGTGGTCTGGTGTAGTATTCTATTTATCTATCTAAAACACAATCTTTAAAAATAAGAATAGCTAGAGTCCAAATTATTCTGGTATTAAGGGCCAGACGCGACGCAACAGCGCAACACGACTTTAGTAGAGCAATTTCTATAATTACTTCATGGAAATTGTTCTAACAGAATCGCGTCACACCGTCGCGTCGCGCCTGTCAACAGCGCCTTAAGAAACGTGCTTATAACCGGGGACTTCCCGGTTTTTGTACCAACATGAAAATCTAATAACATTTTATTAGGTATCTATTTAGGTACAGTCAGCATCAAAAGTTGATGACCACATTTAGATTTTCAAAATCCCTGTATAGTGAAGTGCTAATAGTGAATACGGTGTACAGCGGTTTTGAAAATCTAAATGTGGTCATCAACTTTTGATGCTGACTGTACAACTAGTGTCCGATAACGTGTCACCGTTGACAGATTAAATAAAAATGATCACGGACAATTGGGAATGTGAGCTGTGATTTACCTATACAGTGTGTATAGTAAATACTACGTTCTTGTATACCTATACAAGAACCGTGTCCGATCCGTGAGGATGTTGTTAAAATCATACTGAGTGTCTATTTATGTGGTACTCGTAATGCCATTATAGTTGTGAACGTGTTCCTGGCACCCACATGGTATACAGGCTTGCGACCACTTTACCTTGACCATTTTTATATCTATGTCTTGATTTCTGTATTAAATATTTTCTTGTTATTTATATAATATTTTATTCATTATAAGAGTATACCTACAATTTAATTTCAACACTTTATTTAGTGGCTTTTGTGTACATGATAATTATTCAGATTTGTTACAGGTGTAATAGCAATCATGTCATTTCGTTTAAAATAGGTTTTTATTTTTATTAATTTATTCATATTTTTTATGCTTAGTTTTTTTTTTTTGTGAATGTGAGAACGCTGTAGGCTTAGTGGACTGTAGATTTATTGACCATCTTCTATTTTTTTAAGTACCTGGTACTTGTTGAAAGACCTACACTGTCCTCTCTTATCTATTAATACTGTTATTTGAAAATATTGTAAAACAATACAATTATATTTAAAAGAGTAACTGTGGAGTTTCTTGCCGGCTCTTCTCCATAGGAAACGACCAATTGGAACCGTGCACCTAGCTTCTGACGTTTCATAAGTGCCCATGTAGGTTTATGTGAAATAAAATATTTTGAATTTGAATTTTGAACTTGTTTCGTACTTTTTAGATCACTTTTATTTTTCCATAGTGGGGTTAGCTACAGTTTTTTAAACTTAATTTTTTATTACTTTTTGGTAATGTTATTGCAGTACCTATAAATATGCTCTTTTCGGATCGGACTGGGTTTTTTTAATAAGTACATAGTATTGCTAAATGTAAAGTAAGAGACTAAGTGGCCCAGTGGTAACAGCCCCGACTTACGAGTTGTTAGGTGGCGAGTTCAAACCCGCTTTACTTTGTGTAAATAATTTTATCACCACTGCTCTCCAAACGGTAAAGGAAAACATCGTGAGGAAACCGGCATGTCCTAGAACCAAAAATTGGAAGACATGTGACATCTACCAACCCGCACTGGGCTCGCCTGGTAGATTACTGCCCAGTCCCTCTCGAAGAGAGGAGGCCTGAGTCCCAGCAGTCAGAGGCCGATTATGCTAAATGTAATGTAATGTAATGGATAACGTCGGGGAACACCTGGATGAGTCTCGCACAGACCAGGGAAGCATGGCATAACAGGGAGGATACCTAACTCAGCAGTGGGTGGAAGAAGGTTGGCAATGATGCCGATGATAATGCATCGATAGCTATAACGTTTTAATTAACGTTTAGTTACAAGTTTAGCAACGGCTATTTAGCAAATAATTTAGTCATTATAAAAACCCATCATTCCCAGCCTATTCATAGCGCTCGAGTTCGAACTCAAGGCACGCACCTCTGACTTTTCGGATTCATTTGCGTATTGTAAAATTATCAATTGAATCAAAAACGGTGAAGGAAAACATTGTGAGGAAACCAGCATGCCTTTTTTTTTTGGTGGGAAATCATCAATTGACACCTCCCGCACTGGGTGGAGCGAGAGGGAGTGTCAGACTTTTACTGACTAAAACCCACCCGTGTTCCTTCCGTTGCCTGTGTGCCGGGGCCGCGATATCCCTTTCGGACAAACCCGCAACCCCAGCAGGCATTGGTCCTTACGGACCCCGTCAGTTGGTGCTAATATCTCTTCGAGGCGCGCGTGGAACACAACGCGCCGTCGACCCGGGCCTGGTCCCTATCGGACGGCGAGCTGCCCATCGCTCACCGTCCGCAGGCCCGCGCCTACGGTGGCCGGAAATCGGCTCGTGACTCCCGACGCCCGGGGCGTCTCCTGCGGCGACAAGGGGCGCGAGGGCGTGCAGCTTGCATCTCCCTCGCGCGCTCCGCCTCCTCCTTCATGAGCATAACTGCTTCCCAGAAGGAGGTGACGGCCTCCCATGCACTCTCGCTCCGGACCATGGCCTGAACCAGGGCCGGACGCGAGAGATCGCCGCCGCCGATCGCCTCCGTGAGGACACGGCGGTGCCCCGCCCATGCCGGGCAGACCTCCACCGTATGATCCACCGTGTTTTCCGGGCGATCCACACAATGGTGACACCCGGGCGTTTCCTCCCGCTTGATCCTGAACAGGAACCTCCCGAAACAAAAACCAGCATGCCTGAGAGATATTTCTCGACGGCATGTGAAGCCAAGTCAGACCGCCTTGGGCGGTTTTAAAACTCCGACTCCAGATTAGTCAATATAACCACACGAAAAGTAGAAGAAGATGGTTGTTAAAATTGAAACCCAGCTTGTTGTTCCATGTAATTGACTAGCTTCTGCCTGCGACTTCGTCCGTATAGAAGTTAACTATACCTATACCCGAGTCACTTTAGCATGGCAATAGCGGTCATTGCCCAATCGCGAATTGATATCATTGGCGCCTTATCAAGAACGGTAAAACTGCAACTGAAGTTCAGCCGTTTGAAACTTATACGGTAACTCATCTGCCCGTGACTTCGTTCGCGTGGAAGTCGTAAGATACGCAAATATACTAAAATAACAACCACAATGTTATATATAACTCCCTCGGCCCCCGTCCAACGGGTGCGTCGCGACGCATCCCCCGTCCACGCTTTTACTTCGTTTTCGTTTAGCGTTCTTTTTGACTTGTTTTCTTAACGCTCGTCTCCTAAGGGTCGTAGCGTGATGTTAAAGCCTTACCTTCCTCAAGAATTGGCTATCAAATGCAATAAGAATTTTTTAAATCCGACTGATAGATACAATGATTAGTGCGTTCAGCAAAAAACAAACTCATCAGCTCTATTATATTAGTATAAATAGTATTTAAGTCATATCTATTTTAAGAAAACAGCTGGTTATTCTAGCTAAAAATACTTTACGTTTGTTCCGTAACTTTTCTATCATGATATAAACCACAAAGTCAAACTTATGAAAGCTTGACCCCAACCCGTCATGATTGCACATGACAAACACTCTAAAGCAAAGATGAACCCTTTTGCCTGATTACCAATCGTTCATTGCTAAACAGCGACACACTTAATTAACTTCATTCTATTTACATCATCTATATTAGTGACTAACTAAAAGTCTAGCTCCCGGATCTCACTATGTCATTGAGATAAAAAAACAAACATATCTAATTTGTTGGTAAATCTATCTTTGCCTGCGGACTGCGAGTGATACCATTTTCATTTCTCTAGGCCATCTTTCCCCCCTGTCATTGAATGTAATCTACTAGAAAGTGCAAATGCCAAGCTGTATTTTTCAAAAAGACGGTCGTAATTTGAAAATCGGGAAACTATGAACGGCTACGTAACTAAAGCTTAGTACCTACATCCATTCATCTTTTTCGTAGTACACTTCACCCACCGCCTCGTATTCACAAAGCAAAGCAAATTCACACAAAACGTGGCACGTGCGAGTCTGTAGATTTAAGTATACTTCATGGGAAAATGGCATGAGTCTATGTAACTATGTATCATAATCTTACTTATAAGAATAAGAATAATTTATTGGTCCATTGTTACAAAATAAATTTCAATAAGTAATGACATTGTATGCTTACTGTAACTAGAATATTTAACAAAGTATTAAAACAGTGGTCCCCAAACTAGACAGCGGCAGCGCCTGTATCTTGGGGGCCTGAGTTGCGTGATCTTAAATTTTAATTCGAAACATTTTTGCGTTACCTTAAATGTTATATCAGGATGTTTGAAAATGGACAGGATAGTTAATTAATTAAGGATAGCGAATTACCAAATAAAAATAAATTGAACAAAATAAAATAATTCTAAATAATATTATAGTGTGCGTGTGTGAGAGTGTGTGTGTGTTAGTGTGTGTGTGAGTGTGGGTGTGGTGGTGAGTTGCAGGTGTGAGTTTTGAGTGAATGACTTGCTTGTATATTTTGGTGTTAACTCACTATATCCTCTGTGTCGTTGTATGACAGGGAGAGAAGCCAACTTTTTATCATTCTTTTATACGAGTGGGTGTTAAGACCTTTAGTATTACAGCGCTTGCTTATTTTATTGTAGATATGAGTGTGTGAGTATGAAGGGCACCGTCGGGCCAGAAGACTGTTTGCATTAGGAAGAGGGACGTGTAAGATACGTTTTGAAAGCAGGCTTTGGTAGTCAGGTCTGTTTTTAGTAGATTTGTGTGCATGCAGTGCGGCACTGAGTATGTATAGTTGACGTACTCGAAGAACCGGAAATTGGTTGTATAGCAGATCTGTTGGGAACCTAAAAGGCTTTCTAAGCATCACTTTAATTACGGCTCTTTGAGCTCTTTCTATTTCAATAAATATGCTTTTCCCGGCTCCGCCCCAGACGGAGATTCCATACTGGAGTACTGACTGACAAAGACCTAGGTATATTGCTCGGAGAATTTTGATAGGTGTGCAGTCTCGTAGTTTTTTCATGACGTAGATTAGTTTTCTGACGCGGCCCGCTAGCAAATGTATGTGAGGTTGAAATGATAAATTTTCGTCTATTGTAATACCTAGGGACCTAGCCTACCTATCTAAGGTCCGTATTACAGAACGTTACTCAAGTTCAGTTTGATCTTCAATCAGTCGATCACTGTTTAAGTATAGAATCAGTACTTGAGCATCGGTCTTATTCCAGAACGGTAATAAACTCTACTCATTACTCAGATAAATCGAGACTCAGATCCAGCCTCAAACAGAGATTTGTATCTATTGTCTATGCTCATGCAGACAAGATTTTTGTATTAAGTTTAATAATTAGTTTTGCTAATTTATTTAATCATAATATTATCACTGTATAATGACAGGACGATAAAATAATTTTAGTCCATTGGAAAAATCCTTTTAAGTACGGTACTTAATAAAAAATCTAACGGATTTCAAGAATATTGTTGAAAATAAAAAATACAGCGTGAGTGACGCTATAGTTCAACCTTCTATTTGAATCATCGTTGAATAAATTATTGTAATGACCTACTTCTCCAAATATATCCATTTTGGTAGTAATCATTTAAAAAAACATAAATATTTACAAACTCGACAACACAGATAGACTGAACAGAACAAAAATTGACATGAAAATCTATGCTCAAGCGCGGTCTCGACCACACTTGGGTGATTAGGATTACAGAACCAATCACTGCTTGGGTTCGATTCGTGAACTGAGTAAGTAACGATTTAAAATAGAGCCAAACTCAGCTGAACTATGATCAAAAAATCTATGCTTGAGGAACGTTCTAAAATTAAAACTCGACTCAAAACTAGTTTTAAACAGAGATCAATGCTTGAGTTACCTTCTGTAATACGGACCTAAGGGAGGAAATGCGGTCTATAGGAGTACAGATACAGTTTGTGAGTGGAGAATTGTGATCGTTGCGGCATGTGTGTAATTTGAGTGTCAATTGGCGAGGAGGACTGGAAGCTATGGTTTTGAAGAAAGTGATCAGCTTAGTTTTTTTTACGTTAAGTGTAAGTAAATTTCTACTCAGAGTCTCGGAGATTATAAGCAGACCATTTTCGGCAAGACGATACACCTGTTCCCAAGTTTTGGCATGGAATATGATTGCCGTGTCGTCTGCATAAGAAATTATTTCAGCGTTTTGAAGCGGTGCATTAAGGATGTCATTCATATAGAAAGCAAAAAGAGTCGGACCGAGAGTACTACCTTGAGGAATTCCAAAGTTGATTGGTAGTAATCCACTAGAGTAGTCACCTACTTTTACTAGTTGCCGGCGATTTGTTAAATAGCTTCGAAACCAATCTAGCGCGTTTCCTCGTATTCCAATACCTTCTAGTTTTGACAGGAGTAGATCTACCGATATTGTGTCAAACGCCTTGGCTAGGTCAAGGAAAACTGCCAAGACGTGTTCGCCCTTTTCAATACAAGAAGCTATGGAGTTGGTCAATAATATACCAGCGTCCTCGGTCGACTTACCTCTTCTAAAGCCAAACTGTCTTTCAGATATTAGATTGTAATGTTCTAAAAAATTAACTAGTCGCTTATTTACAATTTTTTCGAGAAGTTTTGATAGAATGCACAGGAGTGCGATAGGACGGTAATTTTCCGGTAGTTCTTTAAGACCGCTTTTATGAATGGGTCGGACACAGGCAACCTTATGTCTTCTTACATCCTCACACGTAACGAGATTGTTATCAATTTTGTCACATTATCATAAGACACCATGGTCCTCACCATACGTGCATCTAAGGCACATGACTAAGCGCCAATCAACAGCGATTCAGTCACAGACAAGCATAATTATTGTTACATATTTCAAGATGACAAACTAACTGAAATTCAGAAACTAGCAATTATTTTACTCTTATGTCTTGTGACTCACAATGATTAATCTAAACCTTTTTCCTTAAGATGCGCTATGTTTTACGGGACGTGATTGACTCAGACTATCATTTAAAATTTTCTCAACCTTGACGAAACGTAGATTGAGGAATTCTGCACTGTTCTAAAATTAGATCTGCTGTCACGACTTTCGTATGCAATGAAAAAGTGATAAAAAAATTGACACTCAAAAAATATAATAACCGTAACGTAACAATATAATTGTTGTGAAACGTAGGTGGCTGTTTCATCCGAATGTAATGGCGGGGTAGTCAGGTCGCGATGCCAACCAAATGTCATAGAGCTTATTAGGTGTAACCTTACCTGGAGTCCGGATGATCGCGCAGCCAAGCATACTATTTTGCTAGCAGCGCAACCTGGCTGTGTCGCCATGGTGTCGCGGTGAAATATAACCGTTAAAAAACTAAAACCTGCACAAACTGACGCCTTTTTTCCATGGGGTTAGGCGAAACTATAGAACGCCATCTGTACCTCATACCATAACTTAACATCACATACAAACATCATCGAGGCGAGCGAGCTTATTGCCATCAACCGGGCACAAATCCAGACTCAGGGCTGTTACTGAGAAATTCCAGATAGAAAAACTCAATAACACTTTGCCCGACCCGGGAATCGATATACCTAATGCTCAGCAGTAGCGGTTGCAACTACTGGACCAGCGAGGCACTAACTAATGATAAACATTATAGAGAAATATATTATAACTAACTATGTAGATAGGTAAAACACACATGTTTGTTCTACATATAAGCGTCATGACATTGATTGATTACGACTATCATAGATATTCGTCATTCATTAGAATGACTAATGCAAAGCTTGGAGAGCCCACCATAAGGAAAAGCAGTTCACTCATTCTACAGACTGGAGTAAGAGCCACCTAAGCATGTGTTGCTTCAACCTACATTCAGTTTTCAGCTCCATAACCAACTACAACGTATTATGACTCACAAGACTCCTACTGAAAGCTCTAAAGACTTAACTAAATCATCTCAATAGCTCCGGTTAGTTCCCGGAAAAAGATAAGTCATGCATTTTCATCATGACACCTGGGGTAGCCATTAAAAGGATCTAATTAGAGGGGAATACTAAATAGCAATTTAGCATCCACCTGTAGGCGAAGCTACAAACTACTATATCACCAAGAACTTTAATTTTGATTATAAACCATCATTTAATCCAACTTAAATATTAGTAATCTTAAAAAAATGGTTCAACTCAGTCTATCGCAGTCCACTGCTGGATAATTGGACATAGGTCTCCCACAGGTTGCGCCACAATAGTCTGTCCTCGGCCTTCCGGATCCAGTCTGTCCCAGCCAGCTTTTAAGGCCGTCGCGTCGGTCCATCTAGCATGGGGTCTTCACTCCAGAACAGGTCTGCTTCACCGGCCATTGGTCGTTCGACAAACATGGCCAGCACTCTGCCACTTCATTGTGCTTACTCTGCAAGCTATGTATGTCGGTAACTCCGGTTCTTTTCCGGATACTTAATCATATTCTGTTTAAAAAAAGTGGTTGATAGGAGTACCTTATGTCATAAAACGAGAGCCGAACAAATATAACATATCTTTGTAAAGCTCAAATTATAATGCTTGATTTTGACTCGAGTTGTGTTATTTCGATGTCGGCCATACAAGGATCTAATCGTTTTGTTATTCAGCTTGTAACAATGTTGCAAATAATTATCTCTGTTTTCTAAACTTGTTACAAAATAATGTGAATAGTACACGCTCATTTTGAATGCAACATTACTATGGGAGTAACAATTATGGAACTAAAAGAAGGTAAACCTAAAGAAACTTGTTACAAAATAATGTGAATAGTACACGCTCATTTTGAATGCAACATTACTATGGGAGTAACAATTATGGAACTAAAAGAAGGTAAGCCTAAAGCTCAAATATAGCACAAATATGATATAGGCAAACATGTGTAAAATAAATTTATATCTTTATATTTCAGATGACTTTAACTGCTATTATAAATTAAATATTATTTGTTAGAAAAAGAAAACGTAAACTGAACTAAACGTGACTGGGTCATGTACTCTTAAATTTCAGACTAGTCATAGCCTGTAACTGTGTGTAGATTGTGGAAATAATTTAATTAAAAAAACAAGTTCTGTACTACAAAAAATGTGGGTGAATATGGTACCACTTTGGAAGTGTCTCTCGCGCAAATTATTCAGTTTAGATTTTTTTTTTATTAGAATCGTCAATATCATTTTTGAAGACCTATACCCGACAGCGACACGTATGGGTTTGATGGAAAAAAAAATATATTTTCAGTTCTAAGTATGGGGAACCCCCAAAATTTATTGTTTTTTTTCTATTTTTGTGTGAAAATCTTAATGCGGTTCACAGAATACATCTACTTACCAAGTTTCAACAGTATAGTTCGTATAGTTTCGGAAAAAAGTGGCTGTGACATATGGACGGACAGACAGACATGAAGAATCCATAAGGGTTCCGTTTTTTGCCATTTGGCTACGGAACCCTAAAAACAACAGAAACGCCCGCCCTTCACCACTTCCGAGTCTTTATCTGGGAAGAAAAAGTGGCGGAACAAACTCCCCAGCAGCACAACTGTCTGTTAAGTAACTTGATTCTGTACAATAGTATGCAAAGTAATTAACATTACAAAACAAAGAAAAAACAAAACAGTACATTTAATTGTTTGCCAAATGTTAGCTAGCACACGGCAATATACCAACAAAAACATTGAAAGCTCCAGCATAAAAAGAACGTAAACAAATACCTCAACAAAAACGTTCAGGCGTAAAGGGCAGAAGTTTATCATTACAAACTTTTTTTGTTTTATACGGTCGTTAAGGGTAGTCACAATCCCAAAAGTCTAAC
The DNA here is from genome assembly GCA_916701695.1 of Agrochola macilenta. Lineage (NCBI taxonomy): Eukaryota > Metazoa > Arthropoda > Insecta > Lepidoptera > Noctuidae > Agrochola > Agrochola macilenta. Next base: position 18,876,284 of record OU753562.1, read on the forward strand.
AATCAGGCTTACCAAGGATGCGATGCCTAGTAACTGGTTTGTAGAGGTCAGATTGGCAGTCGCTCCATGTAAAATACTAGTATTCAGCTAAATCCGGTTAAACTGAATACCGACCCATAGTTTGGAAAAGCCTAGGCAGATGATGTGTATAAATCTTCAAGTTTTTCTCAACCTAAACAAACGTCGTGATTAACAAATTCCTTGTTCACAGATATCTGGTTGGATTCAAGAACCTGCTCCGAAGCATCGAGTGTAAGGGTATCGGCTCCGTACTAGGTATCAACTACTTTACCAGAGGGTATCTACAACCCAGAGCTTATGAAAGGTAATATAATATACAACGAAAGCTCAAGAGAGGTTTGATTATGATAGACAATGCAACACACTATGGCTCGCTTGCACCATAAAGCATTGCTTGCATTTAAACGCATATCTTACTCAAAATATCATTCTGAGTTTATCATCTTCAAACAATTTACTTAAACAGTACGATGTCGTGAATATGTTTAACGCTAAACGCATTTAGTGACCAGTGATGCAAGCAGGCCTAAACTGTGACCATCAGCTTTGTCCTTTTTATTAAGTTGTGCTTATGATAATAATAAACCATTGTAATCAACGTTGTTGTGGCGGCCTCTACAATAGCTACATGCAAACTACGCATCAAAGACCTGACGTCACGCAACATCAAACTCAAACTCAAAGCATTTATTTCAAATAAACCAATTACAGGTACTTTTGAATTATCAAGAGGTCGGTCAGTCAGAAATATGAAGCTAGTTGCCCATTCCAACGCGTAGTAGGTTCCTATGGAGAAGAACGGGCAAGAAACTCCACGGACACTCTTTTAAATCAGAATATTTCTTTTTTGTTATTTTTCATGCTGACGTCACGCATTAGAGTTTACCACGCGATGGACATATATACAATCTCCCAACTTCAACCTCTGGGCAGTTGCCCGCCAGACGTGACACCCGTCTGGTTGGAGGATCCTCCCTTTTCTATGGGGGATGAGTGACCTTTACACCCTGTTCCTCATACCCCTAAATTGTCTAAGGCAATTCGCTTAATAGCTCATTAATAAGCTATACGGGAGAGTAGTGGTGGCCCAGTGATCACGGCCGTGACTTACGAGCCCAGACAGGCGCTTTACTTTGTGTTAATTATTTCATCGACACTGCTCTCAAACCGGTGAAGGAAAACATCGTGAGGACACCGTCATGTTCTAGAACCAAAAATTTTAAGACTTGTGACATCTACCAACCACCAAACCGCACTGGGCCCGCGTGGTAGCCCACTCACTCGAGAAGAGGCCTTTATCCCAACACTGGGAACATTACAGGCTGATCATGCTAAGCTACGAATTTAACCCAATCCTTATTTTTAAAGACATGATAATTGTTTTAATTGGATTAAAAATAAATCTGTTCACAGGTACATAGCCCATAATGATTCTGGGTCGGGATCTGTTAGACAATACTTTGAACCTGGTGCCATCTCTCATACCACTTTATAAGGATATCAAGGAAGACAGCTCAGAATACCGAGACTTGGAGAAGAAGTAAGTAGACCGAGTAAATGCAATTAAATCTATGGGTCATACAAATATTCAGCGCGAGACTCAAACCCACATCTTAAACTGCACAAAACCTGTTTCAGCCACAATTTCAATGAAGCGGCCAAATTCATCAATATAATATTGATGAATTTTAAATGGCTGTGCCAAAGTTATATTCTTATTCATACCTTTTTTGCATTGCATAATGTTTAAATATCTTACAATGGTTTAAAATTATCAATTTTTAAGAATGTTATTAAGTCATATCATTTATGACTCTATCGTGTCCATCTCCAAATATTGTACCAGGGTTTGAGCCCTCATTATAAACCCATTCTAGATTCAATTACTAAACACAGAAAGTTCACTTTTATTTGTCGTGTCGCGTTCCAATAAATCCTTAAAGGAGTAGCACGGATTTGTAAAAGAATTTTCAGTTTTATTTTCTCGGGTTAAAGTTGGTTTTTATTTAATCGAAGCTGTGCGATGGATACTATCTAGTATTTAATCGGAAGGTAACAGGATCCAACAATAGAGCGCCTTGGGGGTGCAGATCCTGACAGTCTGAAACTATTTTGAATATTCTAAAAAGGGGCTTACAAAAAAAGCAAGCTGAAGTGGGCCGGCTATATGAGCCGTAGATTACTAACATCGGTCAACGAAAACACCGTAACGAAACCTGGACTTTATAGTTAAATAAGTCTGAAATCGCAAACTCGTCTTGCGCAACCATTGTGATCAATGCTTTTGTGCCTTCTCTGTATGAGAAGAGGCTTTTGCCTCACATTAGGAAAATTATAGGCTGGTATTATAACTTTAGTTGAGTCTAGCTGGGCGCCGCCACCAGACACGATAATGTTCGGTTAATAGCACAATTATCTAGTGTAATTACAGATCGTTATCCTGGGTAATAACTTAACTAGACAATTAGTGGCATGTTCACAGTATTAGCTTGTGAGACCTGCAGATATCTAGCTTCAAATAACATAAACGTCGTAAGGTACAGTAGGCTGCATGTAAGTGGTAACACTTTGACCGAAAGAAGCTCACTACTAGACATAGCCCTCCCCAAGCACCATCACTTCGACCAGTTCTGTGCTTCTCGCATCTAGCGGATTCCTGCGGCCTTCACCAGATCATCGATCCACCTTGTGAAAGGCCTTCCAATGCTACGTCTTTCGGTACGCAGTCACCACTCCAGAAACATTGGGCCCCATCGACCATCGCTTCGCATCCTTCCTCCATCCTTCGCATCGCGTTTTTTTGAAAGTTGGTTGATTTTTTATACCTTAATTCCATATTATGGACTCTAATACATACTCCGGGATGCTACTGAGAATGTCTGCCGTCTTATTCTACCTCTACATGTTAACAAAAGACAGCAATATTCCTTTGCCACGTGTCATACAGTATTATGTGCATTCGTCCGCATTGTAAATGAGAACGTTTAGAGGGAGTAAACATGTCCTTTCGTGGCATTACCTAATGGAGCAAATAAATTTCCTCGTCCTTACATTCCGTGGAACTAACATAGCCAGTGAGCGCTCGATATATCCAAATGAAGCTCAAAATATTGTGTAAAACCGTCCTGTACCTGAAATTGCGAGAAAATTTTGAAAATTTCTACTGAAATAAGTTACGTTTGCCACATTTTTGCTACGTTTGCCGCATGTCGGATGCATTGTGGGCTAAGACCACTACAATATGGGTTCCTGAAAAGGTTGATCGGCATCGTCGAAGACCCAGGCGTAGATGGCGGGATGAACTTGACGGTTATTGGAGCAATTGGTCCATATTGGCTCAGGATCAAGATGAGTGCAAAAAGGAAAGATAGGCCTTTGCCCTGCAGTGGGAGAATACGGGCTGATTATTATTACTGAAATTTATTTTAAGAAATTACGCAAGGCAGTGTTCCTGTGTTCCGTTTTAAAGAGTATGGGTGCCCTACAGAAACATAGACATTTAAGTTTGATCTCTGGGGTGAGGCTTTGCATAGTTGTCGGCGAACACTGAACAGTGCCCACGATCCCACTCAAAAGTGGTTACTTTAAAGTGGGGTACATTGGTGATTTCACCAATGAGTAGCCAGAATGTCACAACACTAGTATTTTAATAGCGTCAGCTAAAACGCGACCTAAGTGAATAATTATTGTCAAAGTAATTAATGATACGTGACATCGTGTGAACGCGCTCTTTTATCGCTTGAAATATGCGGCCTTGGCGCGCGTGCTAAATGTAGAGAGACGGGTCGGCGCCGGCGCGCGCGGTGACCAACCCGCACATCCGGCGCTCAATTAACGTAATTGAGAAATCTGTTTGCCCCGCACTTTATCTTCAAGAAGATCACACGACTCGATTTAAAATTATTCATTTTGTTAACAACAGAGGGGCACGAGCCCCTCTGTTGTTAACAAAATGAATAATTTTGCTATGCAACAGCCGCACATGTCGGTCGAAGGTTAAGCTACGGTCACCGCGGTCTGTTCGTGGATGGGTGACCATATCGAAACCCCTCAGTGCCTCAGAAAGCACGTTAAGCCGTAGGTCCCGGTTGTCATTCGTAGATCTTTGACGGTTGTTGCGGGTAGTCAGAACCAGAAGCACAATAGTCTAAAACCACTCTTACCAAACCGTATCGTGTTACCTAGTAACTGGGTTGTGGAGGTCAAATAGGCAGTCGCTCCATATAAAATACTGGTAATAGGTTAGGCTGGAAGCCGACCTCAACCTTGTTGGGAAAAGGCAAAGCAGATTAATTGATTTTTTTAACAACAGACCGATACAATTTTATGTACGTTTTTTTACAAAACAAACAAAAGTGATACTGTTCTGTATTAATAATCGAATGACCAACTTTTGAATATATTTTTGTAGGTTCTACCCGTTGGGATACTTATTTTTAACAAGTCTTGTTTGAAACTTGTCAAAAACGTGTCGTGAATAAAATAGTGATGTGGCATGACATGTCGAGAAACTCCCTCAATAATACCTATTCTCTATCTATGCTCAATCATTGTCTTGACGTTGTTTCAGGCATGTTTTATTATGAACATGTGTTATTGTTCACCTTTTTGGTATTTTTTACATGATTATTACAAGTTTTCTTTACAACTTTTTTTAACCGACTTCCAAAAAGGAGGAGGTTATATGTTCGACGCGTATGTATGTTTGTTTTTTGCCGATTTCTCCGTCAATTATGGACCGATTTTGAAAATTCTTTTTTTGTTTGAAACGGTATGCTCCCGGATTGGTTCCATATACATTTTATTAACTTTGCTGGGATAGTTTTTGAGTAAGCTTCAATAATACGTATTTTTCACACTTAGTATATGTGGATGATAATATGATGATAACTTCCTGTGACTGTTATTTACATAGCAGGTACTGGTATTCGAATTTGTGTGGGGTAGGTACCACAACTAAAAAGTGAAAAAAAAAACTTTCTCCAAAAAAAAAACAACCGACTTCCGAAAAAAAACACTACAAAGAGAAAAATAACTTTAATTTCGGAAGTCGGTGGCAAAAAACGAAAATTTAAAACCCAAGACACCGACTTCCGAAATTAAAGTTATTTTTCACTTTGTAGTGTTTTTTTTCGGAAGTCGGTTGTTTTTTTTTTGTAAAAAGTTTTTATTAGGTGTAATCGATAAACAAAACTGTAAAGTTTTATACCCTGGTGTAAACCCGGGGTAAATAACCCTTTCTTATATTATACAAACTAGATATTTCAATATGACGAGAACAATCACCCACTTCATGGATGCAACAGACTAAACCACCAACCTGTTTATCTGTTCAAGTTCATTCACGCGTACGGTAGGTACTCAATATTACGGAAAACTATAAATAAGTACTTGGCTTGGTTCTTACTCCTTATCTTCACACTTCTATACTTTCACCAGGTGAGTAGTTACGTCTCCAGGTTTATTGCCAAAATCTAGTGAACGACAGGCTTGTGTCATCTAAAATAACTTTTTTATCAATTTATAACTTATTCATTGACGATGAAGAAATGTAGCCTCCTTACCTACCTTATATAACAGGTAGGTAAGGAGTGAAATAAAGGTTTAGTCAAATACAATAGACGACGTATATTTAGTAACCTAATCCGCTTAACTGTTCATAAGGAGTCGTAAAGAACCCTGTAAGAAATTGACACGTGTTTGACCTCTCGACGAGGCATCCTCAGGATGACGATTGACTTGTTGTGAACCCGGACCCGACGTGACATGGTCGAGAGCAGAGACGCTATATAATGGATTTCCGCAAAGTCACGCCTGAGTCAATTACCTGTTTAGTAAAATATAACGTGAGTAGTTCCCCTTAAGTTGATATGATACGACAGAGGGGCTTTTCTTTAAACTGAGTATACTAGGTACCATTTTCAAGCTCTGTACCAAAAATCAATTAAATAGGAGCAGTAGTTTAGTCGCAAATGATTTTTTAAGTTTTTGCCCCGTTTGAACACGATGTATCTTTCCTAACAGCTGATTATGTCTATACGCATAGGTCATGCACCTTAAAACGATAAATCTGAGTATAACCTATGCGTTGTTGCCGTTGTGACGCAAGTCACAAGTACAACCAAATATTTTCGCTAAAAAGATGACAATGCAAACAAGGAAGCAATAAATACACACACACTTGCATTTTCATTACGAGAGGGACAATCATCTGCAAAACAGCACGCGTAAAAGAAATAGAAATAGGTCAGTGTGTTGCTATTGCATCCTAGCGATCGAGGGGCAGGGGTTGCGATCGGTAAGTGGGGCTGGGGCAGTGGGGCTTCTAAAAACTGTTTTTTTCAGTGCGCCGACGCTATCTTTCGGAACGTACGCGTTTTGTCGAACTCGCGCGCTGACAATTGGGATTTTGTTTTGTTATTGTGATAGGACACTAAATAAGTTTAAGACAGTATTTCTTTTTTTATTGTGACAGGACACGTAACTTGGGATTATTATTATTTAGTGTTAGTGTTTTTTTTTGTGATCGACTGCTTTTATTGTGATACGACACGTAATTAAACTTTGGGTTTGTGTGTGTGTGTGTGTGTAATTAAAGTGTTCAACAATGCCTCGTGTAACTTACACGGCGTTAGAATACACTGACATGATTTTTAATTAGAAAAATAAATAACATTATTCTCTGTCGGTATAATTTGTGCATTCATGTGAATGACACATCGAGAATTTAATTTTTTTGTGATTACTTCAAAACCATACCTAAAACAAAAACCCGCGAGCCGAGGAGCCGCCGCGAGCGGGGGCGCCGCCCGCTTTGACGAGATAACACACGCCGACGCGCGCGACGTTGCCGCTGTTACCTAGGTATCTGTAGGTCAGTTAAATTTATTTTCAAAGGGTGGTTGCGTTTTACTCTGATTTGTAAGCTACTTAGTTTGTTTGAAAAAAAAAAAAACTCATTTTAGGTGCTTTTTATTTTTATACCGTATCGAATTAATACTAAACACGTATAGTATACGTAGTGTTATTTAATGCCCCTCTGTCATATCAACTCTGTATAACTGGCGAAATGTGGGTGTACAATAGGGTACACCTCTGTCTAACCTTTCGGGGATAATAGGCGTGATGTTATGTGTCTGTAGTTCTTCACCCGCGTTCAGGTAGACACTAGCCCACGGGAACATACTACCAGGATAAAAAAGGATCCTACGCTCTTACCTAGGTCGTTCTATGTGAGTTCCAAATTTCATCGAAATCCGTTCAGCCATTAAGTCATGAAAACGTGGCAGACAGACGGACAAAGTTAAAAAAAAAACTGGCCAAGTGTGGTGACACTTGGTCAGTTTTTTGTTCATGTAATTAATTCATCTCAAGTTCATTAAGTTGAGATGAATTAATCCCACGAACATACTTAACATTACAACAACAATATTGAGAGATTTACTACATATGTTATTTTAAGACCATAGACTTCTTATAGGTTTTCCTGTAATCGAATGCGAGGCTAGCTTAATACTGGTTTTTTTTACCAATGACGTGCGGCCTATTGTATAGTTAAGTACTTCACTGTACTTTATGGTGCTTTATCTGTTCAGTACAGAAAAGTACCTACCGACTTCACTGTTCTGTACTGTCGCGGGCGATCGTCAGTACGCAGGTACTTTATTGCTCTATATTGTCCTGTAATGTACTTTACTGTACTGGCTTGCGCTGTACGCTTTGATGCGTCATAATTATTAGGTATATGACTGTCACACTGGTTTGAGGTTCGTACGATTATCTGTGAATCCGAGAATTCCTAAATAACACGTTGGAAACAACAATATGAAATTAAACTTCGTATTATGTTACAAATTGATCCAATAGTTTATTATAGTCACAATTAAAAGCTAGTCGCCTGATCGGTAAAACCTATAGTCGGCCAATCACTATTATTTAGTTTATTTGAAAAATAATTTATTTGCCCGTTTCCAAATACCATAGTTTTCATTTATCGTCTTATTGTATCGTTGTAATGCATGTCGTATTCTTCACATTGTATAGGCAAATATGTACATACAATCCACAACCATGATCTACAGAATTATTATGAGTTTCATTTAATGTTAGTCATGGGTACCCTCGACCACTGAACTTTGACACACCTGTTTTGTTTTTACTCAGACAAAGACAAAAATGTGTATTAGAAACAAATGACAATACAACAAATAAGATTTTAAATTAATATGTTTTGATTATTCTATGATGCGATCTTGACCTGCCAACTCGGACGTGTAGATTATTCAACATCGAAACCCACGCATTGATACTGACTTTCTGTTTTTATGCGTTATGGTGTTTCTATTTGTATACCAATAAACGCGTTTTTCTTACTTTTCTTTATAAATGAGTTGAAGCATGAGCAAGGGTTAAACTCTTGCTTGCCTCACCAGGGACGTAAATTACTCACTTTCCACTTTACTGTCTTTATTATCCCCTTCCCCCCGGATCTCTGTGCAGTAAATTGACTGGGATGTGATAATTCTAACGGAATGTTGGATATCTCGGACACCGTTTATTCCACTCATAAGTGGTTACCAGTTCGCAAGCACACATGCTAACAGGACACAAAACGAAGGCGTCATTGTTTATTACAAATCTACCCTTACCTATAAGATATTGGAACCATCGCTTGTAGATGGCAATTGTTTGATAATCATTATTAATTCGCAAACTGTGGTTCTCTGTATTTATCGTCCCCCGGGGGAAAGAAATGTCTGTAAATTTCTTGAATCACTAAACAATATTTTACTAAAATTGTCGTCATACAATAATATTTTCCTTACTGGCGACATCAATATAGACATAACGCCTTCTTCTTCGGATGCAAGAGCGGAAATTTACCTTAATCTATTAGCCTCTCATGGTATGTTGCCTGCGTATTATATCCCTACCCATTCTTTAACATGCCTTGACCACGTAATTGTCAAAGCAAAACTTTCGGTTAAATGTTTTGTTGCCCATACAACACTAACCGACCACTATAGCGTCATTATAAGCCTTTCTCATATGAACTCCTCATACCTTCTTTCAAAAACAATAAGACGTATTCACTATCCATCCCTCGACGAAAAAATTAAAACTATTGATTTTGATCGTATTTACTCTTTAGATCTGCTGAAACTGGAGCACTATGGGATTAGAAATACAGCTCTTGATTTACTAAGATCATACCTTAAAGATAGAAAGGTTAAAGTTCAAGTAAACGGCGTAAACTCATTAGGGTCTGAAATGGCATTGGGCGTTCCTCAAGGTTCGATATTGGGTCCATTCCTCTTTTTAGTTTACATTAATGATTTACCCCAATTACTTCAAAATCAACCGAAGATGGTGTTATTTGCAGATGACACATCATTGATCTTTAAAATCAACCGACGGTCACAAAATCTTGACGACGTGAATAGCTCTATACTTCAGGTCCAAGATTGGTTTACGGTAAACAATTTGGTACTAAATAAAAAAAAAACAAAATGCATTAGATTTAAATTACCTAATGTTAGAAGTAGCGAATGTGACATCATATTGAATGGAGAAAAACTGGAATTTATTAATCAAACGGTTTTCCTAGGAATCACGCTAGACGAGAAATTACAATGGGGACCTCATATAACATCTCTTGCGGGGCGGCTAAGCTCGGCCGCTTATGCGGTTAGAAAGATAAGACAGTTAACAGACGTTGAAACCGCGCGTTTGGTCTATTTTAGCTACTTCCATAGTATTATGTCGTATGGAATTTTACTGTGGGGTCGGGCTGCTGACATTGAATCCATCTTTATCTTACAAAAGAGAGCTGTCAGAGCCATTTATGATTTACATCGTCGCGAATCTCTCAGGGAACTATTTGGAAAGATTAATATTATGACGGTACCTTGCCAATTCATATATGAAAATATTATGTATGTAAGAAAAAATCTACATATTTTTAATAAAATAAGTGATAGACATAATTTTAATACTAGAAATAAAGATAAAATAGATCAACCATTTTTCAGATTATCTAAAGTACATACATCTTTTATGGGGTACTGTGTTAAATGTTACAACAAAATACCTTGTGATATTTTACAATTAAATGAAAGAAAATTTAAAACTCATATTAAAAGTACACTTTGTAAACAAGCATATTACAAATTAGAGGATTATATCCAAGATAAAAATGCTTGGAAACATGCTGGTCCAGCTCCATAGGATAATCTAGAATCTAGACAAAATCAAACTGGTTGCGAATTTAAGTTTTATAAATTATTATATTTTATTATATGACATTGATTTTACATTCTGTGATGACTTCCTCACACACTGACTTATTAATTGTAACTTTTTTTTTTTTTTTTTTGGAAAATCGTCTTCTTTTAATATGTTTGTAAATATGTGAGAACCATGTATCTATCACATAGGTAATTAATTTATCTGTTGTTGCTCTCTTTTTAAATTTATTTTTACCTATTGTGGTATGGTAAATTTATTTTTTTTATTTTTAGATGCATCGTCTTCACATATAATTATATAACTAATGTACCTACATAAAATATATACAAAATATTGTAAAACATTTTAAAAGAGTAACGGTGGAGTTTCTTGCCCATTCTTCTCCATACGAAAACTACCTTTTGGAAGGGGCGACTAGAATCAATTCATTTTTTTTGTAATTTTTGACGTTCAAAAGTGCCTTGCAAGGGCCTATTTGAAATAAATGATTTGACTTTGACTTTGAGATAGGGCTAATGACGCTGTATCTTTCTTCCTCAAGACCCTAACAACTTTGATGATTATTTGTACTAAAAAGATCACTGTTCCGAGACGTAAGCGATTAATTAAGCCATGGATTACTCCTTGACTGCTACGATGCATGCGAAATCGAGACAATCTTCATCTCAAGTCTAAAAAGCATCCAAATGACGAAGTCACAAAAATAACCTACACACGTTATCGTAATTTTTGTAATGACATTCTAAAAAAAGTTAAACAAGAGTATGATAAAGCTGAACTCTCTAAATGTCAAGGAAACACTAAGAAATTATGGGACACCATCAAAACTATCACTTACACCACTAAACAGAAAAGTCCACCAATGGATCTAATTGATCCAAATCAGCCCAAAAACTCTGTCAATGAGATTAATAAATTCTTTGTAGGGATCGGTAGGTCTTTAGTGGGATCTATCACAGGATTTGACCCTGCCTTATACCAGATTTCTTCTCTGCCGCCTTGTCTCTTCTCTTTTGTCCTCCTGCCCACTGATGTGGATGTGATCAAAATCATCATAGCATCTCTTAAAACCACTAGTGCCGTAAAGTGTGACGATATTCCCAGTAATTAAAAGATACAGTAACTTATTATCTGACCCTATCGCGTTTATCTGCAACATCTGCCTTTCTACTGGTGAATTTCCTTCGGATCTCAAGAAATCCCTAGTTCACCCAATTCACAAGTCTGGTAGCAGGGACTGTGTCAATAACTACCGTCCAATATCCATTTTGCCTGCACTATCCAAAATTCTTGAGAAAGTTATTAACAAGCAATTAATCAATTATCTAGAAACAAACAAACTTTTATCTGATAATCAATATGGTTTTCGTAAAGGCAGATCAACAAGCGATGCCATACATCAACTGACTGATACCATCGTGTCTAGGTTGGATGAGCGGAAAAAGGTCCTTACTATTTTCCTCGACTTGGCGAAGGCATTTGACACCGTCTCTGCGCCACTTTTACTGAAGAAGCTGGAACATCTTGGAATTCGTGGCGAACAGCTAAAATTGTTCGAAAGTTACCTGAATGGCAGAGCTCAACGTGTTGTAGTTAATGAATGGTTGAGTGATGACTGTGAGGTCAATATCGGTATTCCTCAGGGGAGTATTTTAGGGCCTACCCTCTTTTTAATTTTCATCAATGACCTCTGCCAGTTAAACTTTACTAACGGCAAAATTATTACATTCGCGGACGACACGGCTCTTCTTTTCTATGGAGATACTTGGGAGGAAGTGTATCACTTTGCTCAGATGGGTTTCTCGCTTGTCATGACCTGGCTAAACAACAACTTACTCTCACTTAATACAGACAAGACTAAATATATAACATTTACACTTACAAACACTCACCTCACTCAAAACCCCTTGTTAAATATCACAGCCCACTCATGTAACAACAGTTCTTCCTACTCGTGCTCATGCACAAAACTCGAAAAAGTGGACTCTCTCAAGTACCTCGGTGTGACTATTGACAGAAACCTTAACTTTAATTCCCACATCGATCTCTTGTCCAAGAGAATTAGGAAGCTCATTTTCATTTTTAAAAGCCTACGACGTGTTGCAGATGCGAAAGTTCTTAAGACAGTATACTTTGCACTTTGTCAATCAGTACTTAACTATTGCATCTCTGTTTGGGGTGGGGCCCCTTAAACGTTTATGATCAAAATCGAGCGAGCCCAAAGAGCTGTGCTAAAGGTGGCTCATACTTTACCGTTTTTTCACCCTACCTCTGAACTCTACGATAAGTGCAAGGTTCTTACTGTTCGGCAACTGTTTATCGTTCAAACAATCTTGCGTAAACATTCAACTTTAAACTACAACCCATCATTAAACGCTCATAAACGCATTAAAACAAATGTATGTTCCACTTAATTAAGTAAAAGTGGTCTTTCGCACCGCAATTTTTGTTTCCTTGGCAGTTATTTATACAATAAGATAAACTCTATTTTAAAAATATACCCTCTGACTAAAGCAAAGTGCAAGCAAGTTCTCTCCGCGTATTTACTGAACCTAGATTACGATAGCACTGAAAGTCTCCTTATTGTTTTAAAATAAGTGTTTTCAGCCTGTCCATCACACCACACCGTACTGCACCACACCACACCACACAACACCTACACTACACCAGACTGCACCACACAACATCACATCACACGACACTACACTACACCTTAGCACACCATACTACACCACACTTCACCACACCACATCACCCACTTCACTGATACCCACACTCTTCAATAATAACTTTATTTTCGTATTTTTTTGCTTACTTTTTATCCTCTTTTATTTTTTGTTTACTGTGTTCTCGTATCAAAGGTAAAAATTCTTTGTAAATATTATGTTTATGATTTGATTAAATACTCAAACACTGTTTTTGGGGGGGGCCTGGTAATCTGTGTGACAGGTTTTCCTAGTGCAGATACCTGTCTCCCACAAAGGATTTATTAGATTTTGTAATCTTCATATTTTTAAGGCACCTTTGTGGAAGAGAAATAAAATGTTTATTATTATTATATTATTATTTAGCAGTCCAGCTCACCCCCCCATTTCCGTCAATACTAGCTCCCGATATCGATTGCCATGTATCGACCCATTGCGTCGAGTTTGGCCCGTTTGGTTGTCTGACAGTTCCGATTTGGCCACGCGCCAAAGCCTCGTACAGTCAGCCCCAAAAAGATGCATACACGGACAAGGAACCATTTTTCAACAACCTTTGTTTCAAAACATTGTATCCACCGTATAGGTACAAAACATAGTATACAATTTATTTTACCAAACCCAATCTTTACACCCTAAGACCAAAACAATGTTCACAGTGATAGTTCCAGAATAAGGTAGACTGACAATTTCATATGACTTATATCGAATGACACGTCTTTAGCTTCGTATAATAGAACAAGAATTTTATTTTTGTCCTTTTCATTTGATGCATGATGTCACTGACGTGTCATTTGTTTTTTATTTGAAATAAAAATAGGTAAATGATGAATATTCATTACGAATGTTGCTTAGGGTTTTTAATTAAGTTGATCACTCACCGGGTATTCGCATGTAATAAACATTACATGATTTGAGCATTGCATTACAAGACTGCGCCAGCTTGACGCACTGCCTAGGGAGCACTCGGTTTTGTAACCACTCGAACTGTATTCGAACTCACTCGAACTGTGAGTATGCGAACGTGTAACATCGATTCAGTTGTACCTAATGCTCGCTGTTCCACACTCATTACTGCAATTTTACGAATTCGTAACATTGAAGCAATGCGTAATGATGTATTTTCGCGCGCTTTTTTGCGGGACTTTGCCGGTTAAATAATTACAGGCACGTACTGTAATGCTCACCTGGACGCATTCACTGATGAAATACTCGAATCTGAACTGTTACATTACATGCAAATGTTCCCGGTGAGTGACTACCTTAAGATGTGGTCGTTGTCATGACAATAATAATAATATTATGTTAGTCTGACGCGGTAGAGTAAATGCCGTATGACATCGCATTTTCAACTAAATACTTATTTATAAGACCTCCTGTCGAGGTTGATCTTTTGAATTTAATGATTACTGTATACATATTTGTGAGACTTATGACTTATGTTTTGTTCATAGTGATATAGATTTTTTAGGACAAAATGTTTACATTACTTTGGTAAAATAAATTGTAGGTATACTATGTTTTGTACCTGTATGGTGTATACAATGTTATGAAACAATGGTTGTAGACAATAAACTGGTTCCTTGTCCGTGTATACATCTTAGAGACTTGAGCGCTACCTATTTATGAAAGATTTTATAGAAGAGTCAGTTTTTATACACATTGACATTAATGAATCATCATCTGCCTAGCCTTTTTCCAACATTGTTGGGGTCGGCTTCCAGTCTAACTGAATGCAGTTGAATACCAGTATTTACATCAAGCCACGGCCTATCTGACCTCCACAACCCATTTACTGGGTAATGCGATACTCCTTGGTAAGACTGGTTGTCAGACTTTTGGGCTTCTACCCATAAATATGAATTCAAAATGTCAGGAATATTTCTTTGTAAAGTATTTCTACTTTACTTATTGTGAATGTGAGGACTTTGTGGGTCATATCTTTTTATTCTTTCTCAGTTAATTAATAAAGATGGCCTGGCATTTTGAGTAAATACTCTATGCGGCCTATCTAAATGTCCTATCTTTTGGTACTTTTCGACGAATCGTTGAGGTCCTTACGTTCTGAGTTGAGTTATACGATTACTGACAAATGCTTGCACTGACTGGACAGGTTCACTCAAATCTGTGGCTCTTTCCTCAAAAGACCATTTCAGATACTAATTTACATGGTCCTTAAATGACCTGACCATGATTTATTTTGCCATTTCTTCTCAGGGGTATATGTAGATAAGAAAAGCTGACTCCATCTAGTTTTTTTTTCTCAATATTACGCGTAAAAGTGATTCCGATATCCTATTTACAGAATAAACAATTTCAATATTCATTTCATTTCATAGAGGAAATGTTTTATTCTAAATATGGTAAATTGAAAATGCTTTGTCCTGTAGGTGATCTGTGACGAAATAAGTTATTAAACCGCAGACGCGTGACACATTCATTGTTTCATTGAATGAACTTGCTAACCGCAATAATGTGATGTCACTGGTAGGTAACACAGTCGTAACTGTGCCATTATTAATTGCAATTATTATTGTATTAATTATTATTAATAGTTATGCAATTTGATTCAAACTGGTTGTTTATTTATAGTTAATGGATTTCCTCCTCTTCTTTCGCATGAAATTTATGATAGTTTCTGATACTATCGTATTATTTCTTTAGATAGGTAAGATAGTCTGTTACGTAGTAATGGACTTGACTGGCTAGTGCTCGGTTCCTATAAACAGAAACGAATCGTATTACTTACCAATGGTAAACTTTTTATTGCCAAACAAGGCTTGTATGTAGATTCGGTCATTCGTAAACTAATTTTACCGGTGATAGCTACTTCCATACGGGAGGATCTACTATGCAAAGGTATGAGGTCTTTGCTTCATTATTGAAGATACAATAGTCTTAATTTTATCCGACAACGGTCCGTAAATTATATGAATCGACCATACATTGCATCGGACGGAGAATAGGCGGCACGTCAGTGGTAACAAAACCAATTGGGTAATTGCGTAACTTACGTTCTTGAACAGACAATGTAAAATACTGGTATTCAGCTGCATCCGGTTAGACTGGAAGCCGACCCCAACATAGTTGGGATAAGGCCAGGCAGATTTTGACGTTCTTGAACAGACAAATTTTTCGATCATGATTATGAAGAAATATATTAGTAATATTCTTTAAAATCATTCCGATTGTGATTGAAAGTGTATAACGCAATTAGGACGTGGTATAAGCTGGCCTTGCATCCTGTTGAAACTAACCCCGTAGGTACTACGGTAATCACCACTGACTTTCAGCCTAGTGTACATTTTGCCGTAAAAGTCTCGTTCGACTTTTAACGTCATGGTTTACAAAGGACAGCCATGACATTTTATATTTAATATAATATAATACTGTTTATTGTTTAACTAGGACTAGATTACATGGCAAGTTAATATATAAAGCACAAGCATAAAGTTTCTTAAATCTAGTTACATAGTGGGTGCCGTACTGTTCACCTAGATAGGTTACAAAATAACCTGTGTTTAGGAGAAACAGTTCCAAACCCCGTCGTAAGTGGTTGACTTATAATAAGCACGTGTTGATTAGGAATATTATAATATGTAAATCGTAATCATTACAGCAAGTTACAAAATGGAATAAGAAATTAAGGTTATTAAAAAATAAATAACAAAAAATACCAATTTTTTAAAAGACAATAAAATTTTACAAGTAAAAAAAAAAAAAAAAAACTGTTTTAAAAGTAGGAAAGTAAATTTTATAAAATCTGTGAATATTGTTTTACTTCTCGACACATACCTTCGGGAGAAGCTAGTTAGTAAAAAATCTTGTAATAAAGGCATGTTTTCCTTTGATGTCATAAATATAAATAACCCTGCCCCATCATAATATGATTCATGTCGAGGCGTTTGCTTCGAGGATATTCAACTTTTTATAGTACTTTCCCTTCAGATCATGTTTTTTTTACCATATATTTCAACGTGAGAGGTGCCACCGGTCTCTCTCTCTCTCTCTCTCTCTCTCTGTAATTTCTCCCTCTAACTATTATAAAATGGCTTCTCTTTTCAGGGACGGAGTGACAGTAAGTCTAACGGGGGCAAGGAGGTCAGAGGTCGTATGCGCAGGGATATTAGTACTCATCTGCGTGGTCAGGAACGCAGTCAATACTATACAGGTAACTATGCCCGCATGTAATAATAATACGACGTAATAGAATCGATTTCTTGCGAAATACTATGACTTTACGTTCCCATTAGCTTATAATGCCAAAAGAATACACAGCCACGTGAGCGACGCCGCCGGCGCAGTTAGTAGGTGATAATAATATCCTATCATGTAAACCGCTACAGCTACCAATCTTCTCAAGTATGTATACCCGAATCGCTTTAGCGTGGCAGTAAAGGTCCTTGACCCACCTACATTTTCTAGCATTCCCTATTTCAAAAACTGAAATTATAAGTCCGTTAATGTCCTAAATCAACAACATCACTAATGAAGCGCTAAAGACAGCTTGCTTAATTTTGGCCACACCACTAGCGTATCTATTCAATCTGGTCTTACAAAAATCTGAAACACCTACACAATGGTCCAAATCTAATATCATTTTAATATACATTTATGAAGGGCGACCCAAACAATATAAATAACTACAGGCCGATAAGCTTGCTACCGAGCCTATACAAGTTATTCTCCGCTATTATTAACGCAAGAATCAGCCCTGCCATTGAAGCTAGACAACCTGTAGAACAGGCAGGTTTCAGGAAGGGGTTCTCTACAGCTGACCATATACACACACTCGAGTTAATTATAGAGAAGTATCAAGAGCAAAGAGACCCCTTTATCTTGCATTTATTGACTATCAAAAGGCATTCGACACAGTAGCACACACCAGCATATGGGAAAGCTTGAAGGAACAAGGAGTAAACGAGGTGTATATTGAGGTCATCAGAAGCATATATAACAACAATATGGGTAGAATAAAGCTAGAAAACCTGGGCGCCAGCTTCCCCATAAAGAGGGGCGTGAGGCAAGGGGACCCATCATCTCCAAAACTGTTCATATCAAATCTAGAAACTATAATTAGCAAGCTTGACTGGAGTAAATAAGGACTTTACATACAAGGCGCCTTCTTGAGCCACCTGAGGTTTGCAGATGACATAGTGATACTGTCTGAAACAAGCTCACAGCTGCAGCTCATGATTGACCCCTTACAGCTGGCTAGTGCAACAGTGGGACTAGAAGTCAATCTCACTAAGACGATGGCAATGACGAATAGTCGCGAAACACCAATAAAAGTTAATGGGAATCCACTGGAATACACGGAAAAATACATATATTTAGGAAAAACGATAAGCTTCGACAGAAAAACCAACGTCATTGAAATATAAAGAAGAATACAGCAAACCTGGAACAAGTATTGGAGTCTCAAAGAAATTTTAAAAGCAACATGCCAATTAGTATGAAAACTAGTGTCATGAACTCCAGCCTCCTACCGGTTTTGACATACGGGTGCCAGACGTGGAAATTTACGGCCAAAGCAAAAGACAAAATCAATACTTGCCAACGAGCACTAGAGCGTAGCATGCTCAAGATAAGGAGAATAGATAAAATAAGGCACACAAGAATTAGAACAATAACAAAAGCAACTAATGCCTTGAGCTATGCACAAAAACTAAAATGGAAATGGGCAGGTCACGTAGCGAGGCTCACAGACCAGAGATGGACCGTAAAAGTAACCCGATGGAAAGGTCCACTAGGCAAAAGAGACAGAGGAAGACCTCTGACAAGATGGGAAGATGAGATCACAAGAACAGCAGGCCCAAATTGGAGACAAGTCGCCCAAGACAGAGACAAATGGGCATCCTTAGAAGAGGCTTTTACCCAAACTGGGGTTCTTGCATAAATATAGATTTATAGATAAAGAACAGAATGATATTTAGAAATTAATAAAAACTAACAATTAGTCTAAGTAAATCTAACCAAATACTACACCTACTAGAATTAAGATATTACTGTAAACGCAAGAAATAAAAGGCTTTTTATTTTATTTATTATTCTATTAATGTCCTAAATCAACATCTATCGTGATCTTCACCATGTTTCAATAACGAAAAACCACAAATAGTTTAATGTTTGGGTTCCTTCGGAGAGATACTAGGGAAGGGGTCATGACCGCTATAGCCCCTTTCAAGCGATTCGGGTATAGTAAGTTTAGCTATTTGTGAATGACTTAGCCGCCAAGCAGCGTTGTTGTATTCACTACCCTGCCGAGCGAACATTTGTTCATAGCAAATGTTTGCTGTTCTGCCGATATACACTCAAAACAGAAAACATCTGTTTTCACTACAACGAAAAACGAATGCTCGCTCACCGTGACTTCGTTTTTACTGAAAGAATGAGCGAGCGAACATTCGTTCGCCGAGTCCAACTGATACAAACAACGACACATTTTAGCTTAGTCTCAGGGATGACCTGCGATTCGTCTGGTATATCTCAGTTGTCCATAGTCGTAGGAGATAACTTTTTCTGACAATTGGGCCTCTTATGGACCTAGACAAGTGACAGTCGCTTTCAAAGCGTCTCGTATATCTACAGTATTTTTCACCGGGATCGACTTAAGCTTTTCGGTAGCATAAATCAATCCCATCTATCAACCCGTCTTGAGCAATAGTGATAATAAATGCTCACGCCTTATAGAGCAGTGGTGGCGCTGTGGTAACGCGACTTTTCCTAGGCCCTCTGGTTTGCCATCTAAACGTACAAACAATCCCAATAATGTTTACAAGTGTGCACTAAATGATAACACAGCCGAATGCCGCGCCTCCATCTCTGCTACGTAACGCGCGGGCAATACACTGCAAGGCCAATGGCGGCTAAATCGAGCACAATGTACCGTAGTATTACGTGTCCATTCATTCATTACAAAGTGCATCATGCTCGTATGCAGCAATTACCTCTTAGTAAAACGTGACTGTTCTGTTGGATTAGTTGTAGAAAATATAACTGCTATGTGTTGAGATTAATTTAATTTTTACAGATACTAAACTAAACTAAACTAAACTCACTCTTTCTGCCCATGGGATATTATTTTATTTTATTTTATCAATCTTAATAACTAAAGGACTAATGCACGCGACAGTTAAGGCGTACATAACGTTCACCACAATATATAAATGTCTTGAAAAACCTGGGATCCCGGGATTGTTTTGAGTTGGATCCCCAGATCGAAGACTATGTCTGAATTTGTGCCCGGTTGAAGACAATAGTCTCCATTACCTCGTTGAAATGTGGATATAATTTACGTCCGTGCTAACCCTTTGTTATGCACACGCAGGCCCGATGTTAGCAATGTCAAACGTGTTGCTATGCCATAAAAGCCATTTTCCACAAATGCAGGCAAACCAAAAAAAAAAAGGTTTTATGCCCTACCGACTAAACTATTAGGACCAGTCTACTTGATCAGGGCTAGTGTCATTATCTGAGTACATTTGAAAATTTCAAAGTGCATTTTTGTAGGATTTTATTGTTTTTTAATTGCAAAGGAACAATGCGTCCAGTCTGCATTTTTGTTGGTTTTTATTGTTTTTTAATTGCAAAGGAACAATGCGTCCAGTCTCATTGTTGACCAGATTCAAACTTGCAACCTCTTGCTATGCATACGTATTACGTGCGCGCCCCCTATTACACGGGACTTAATAACTGGCGAAGTGTGGGTGTACTATTAGGTACAACTCTGTCGAACTCTTTGGAGATTACAGGCGTGATGGCAATGACCCCTGCACGTTTTGCACAATGTGTTGTTACTATGTCAGTGGGTTTTTCTAATGTCATTACCCTCACACCATTGGGCAAATTGCCAGGCGTTGTGGACACGTACATTCAACATCCAGATTCGACGTGGGCAGGCGATAATAAACATCTCCCCAACACTGAAAAGCATTTTGCGGCGGAGAAGATATTTTATATATTTCAGCTATTATATTTCAACTATTATGAATATGCCCTGCACGCATAATCATAATACATAAGGAAGACACAAAGAAAAATAAAACAATTTAAGTGCACAATTATTGTAATAATTGTTTCTGGATTTGTTTCTAAGTAAATACTGCTTGTCTAATTGGAATTATACTAATAATAAAATGTCAATCTTGTCCTGTTAGGTTTATTCAGAAATGCATTATTACGAATTATTATTAGACGAACCTGAACCACAGTAGAAATATAAAACAGTTTGTCATCTGGGCAATATTTGTAAACCACGTAAGCTCACCACCCATCGGTCTCAATGCTGCAGTCACAGACTAGCTGCATTTCGAAACTAGTGGCTTATACCTTCCTCAGTACCTAGGTCGTGTAACGGCCTGCACAGCGTGTCATCCATGTGTGTGCTACAATTCAAGGGATTTTTCGTACTTGTTCTACTGTTTACTGTATTACAGTGAGCCTGTACATATGATCCATGTGGGATTGTGAATCAGTCTTTACGGATACTTCTAAATATTTTATTTCATCACCTCGGATCAGTTACCTCATTTTTGATGTATGCCTAGAATTCCTGTGCTCATCAGCAATCTAGGAATAACACAAAGGTATTTTCTGAAATTCAGCTAGTCAAAAATGCCAAAAAACATTACATCATTTAGTAGTGTCGGACTTTTAATGTGGTCAATCGGAATTAGAAGAAATCTGACCTAATGTAGGGCTACCTTATTTCGCGACCCTATCATTCGTAGATCATCAAAAGTCGTTATGGGTAGTCAGAAGCCCAAAAGTCTGACAACCAGTCTTACGAAGGGTATGCAAAGATTTAAATCATAGATTCGCCCTCACTGTACTAACTGAAAAATCGTCCATAATGAGAGGAGCGAGCTCACACATTAACATTTTCTCAGTGACCATAGTGACATTGAGAGGGAGCGTAGGGCTCTGGCGGTCAGGGGTAATATGTTGGCACGAAGATTTTCTCGGTGTACTGACCAAGTAAAGATTACGCTTTTTAAAGCTTATTGTCAGAGTTTTTACACCGGTAATCTTTGGGTCAACTACTCTAAAAGGTCGCTGGATGTTCTACGCGTCCAATACAATAATGTGTTTAGGATGCTATTGCGACTGCCTCGTTTCTGCAGTGCTTCAGAAATGTTCGCGGTAAATCATACCGACGGATTTCATGCCATCATCCGCAAAAAAACAGCCTCACTCCTGAGCAGAATAAGAGGCAGTCACAATAGTATCCTGATGGCTGTGGCGGCAGATACTTCCTCCGCCATAATAAGACAATTTGTGCGAAGTCTGATACCATAGTTAGACCACCATTTCTCGTTGTGTCTAGATATTGGGTGGTCTTCCCACAAATTCGTCTTTAGTTTAGGTTAGGTACTAACAATAGTGATTTAAGTGCAAACATGTTACTAACAATTTATGGATCTTTTTGTGTTATCCGAAATAAAATGATTTATTTATTTATTTATTTATTAACAATGGTGTTTCCATGACAACCAAGTCAAGTCTCTGCAACACTGTCTGTCTCAGAGGTGTCAAAACGAAACACAAACGTGACCATCTTTTGACGCGGCAGGGCAAATCTACGATTGAAATCTTTGTTATCCATGTCACCCAGTAACTGGACTGTGAAGGTCAGATAGGCATCGGAAATAGACTAGATATATTTATTTTACTCTTCATTCTTCCGGGTCACATGTCCGTACACAATTTCTAGGTAACGAACAAAGTAAATCTGTATATCGGTAGGATAGGTACTATCTCTATAGGTATTCGGACGTCCGTTTTCTTGAGAGTCTTACCAGCCTTTTGCGTATTACGCAAGTCGCCGCTTTTCATTATGTTGCATCAGTCTTGCATTATTTTTTTCTTCCATGCATCAGCTCTTCGTTTATTTCATTCTCATCACGTTTTCCACAGTTTTAACCGTTTTGTTTGAAACCGTGGTTACGAGGCCCGTCACGAATCTGAGTTGCTTCTTAAAAACCGGAGTGCGCCTCTCCACATCCTGCGCATGAGTGGGACAGATAGATACCAATCGCTATAGGTTAAAATAAGACGGGTAGACATTGATGAAGGTAAGCAATTGATTTCAATGAAGATCAAAATAGCGATGATGTATTCAAGTGTCGATTCATATATTGACAGTGTTGACACATCCGAATAACTTACTTGTGGTACTTACTTGACATACTTTCGGGTTTTTCCGTCAGAAAACCACAATTCTATTCCACATCAAAAGCGTATAGGCTGCAGCCTATATGCTTTTTATATAGGTAGATGGAATCAAAGCCCGCTAAATGTTAACAGCTGCACGATCGAAAAAAATTTTTTTGTTCTTCTAACTGAACAGACAGCTGTGCTGCTGGGGAGTTTGTTGCGCCACTTCTTCTTCCCAGCTAATGCACTAGGAAGTGGTGAAGGGTGGGCGTTTTGGGGGACTGTCTTATGTAATTTTGACGTTCGAAAAGTGCTGATTCTCAGCCTAGTTAGAATAAATGACTTTTGAATTTTGAATTTTGAAAGTTAAGCTACGCTTGCTGCGGTCGGTTCGTGGAACTGGCGACCATTCAGTACAAACCGATACTCCTCCGTGCCTTATAAAACGTTAAGTTGTTAGTCCCGGCTGTCATTCGTAGATCTTTGACTGGTTGTCACACAAGAAGTCTGACAACCAGTCTTACCAGGGGTTTATAATAGTTTCTTATCATAAGAACTTCCGTTCTTTGAGTGTCTGTGAATGTGACTTCCGTTCCGTAAGCGTGTCTGTGAGTATGTACCTACTTCACTACGTAGCGTACCTCTATGGACGATTCTGTTATTATATTCATTTATAGTGAATGTATCAATTATAGGGAATGATATAGGTCAGGATATATTTCTGGTCTTTATGTACCTATAAGTTATCCCAATCTATGACTTATTCTCCTGAACCACCTCCTGGCCTCGGAATGCACGTTAAGCTGTTGTTCCCGGATCTTTGAAATTCGTTACGGGTAGTTAGAACCCCAAAAATTTGACAACCATTCTTAGCAAGGGGTAATCATGTTAACCAGTGACTGGGTTGTGGAGGTCAGATAGGCAGTTATTCCATGTAAAATACTGGTATTCAGCAGCATACGGTTAGACTGGAACACGACTCCAACATATTTGGGAAAAGGCTAGGCAGATTGATTCATGCTGCATTCAAAAACATGAGCGCAATATTGCACAAAATGTTGTGCAATATTGCACAAATAATTTGACATGACATTTACTATTCAGCGTTATTTTAATGAAAATATTGGATTCATAATATTGTTGGAATCTTTATCTTTGTAAGCGAATCATGTCTGTTTTAGTTTGCTATTTTTATTTTATTTATTGAGGGATAATAAACAACTACAACATATATATTATACATAAAATTAACAATACTTAAAGTGGTAATGATATTAAAAAAGTTATTTTATTATTTTCCTTTCATCACTCTTCAAACTTTTAATGAGTTTATGAGGTTTCTGAATCTAAACTGATATTTAAAGTGATATAATATTTCAAATGTACAACATAATAATATGATCTCTCAATATTTATATTTAACAACTAACAATTTAAAAACTAACAGACTTAAAATAATAATACTATGTACAAGTATATAAGAAAGGGGTGGGGGGGGGGGGAACAATCATAGGGCATCAAAAAATTCGTCCGCATCGTTGTCAACAGGAAAAGTGCCCAAAAGGCTGGCAGCATTGCCACTTTGTATGGCAATGCTGATTCTCTGGCCGAAGAATAGGCCAGCCTTCTGGTCACATGAAGAGTCGACCAGCCGTTTTGCGATGTCTTGAAAGACTAAGTGGGCACTCGGACCCCATGGCCCTAGTGTTTCAACCCCAAACGGCTCAAACATATAAGTCCCAATAAGATTGGAGTATTTGCGCCGTTTGAGGTTTTCCGCACCTGCGGCAGCAGCCCCAGCACAGCCCACCGTGCTAGGAAGATGGGATGGCGCAAGGATGTCTACACACGTTGCATCCCACTCCAAGGGCCTACCTACCTTCCAAGGCATTATGGTCATTCCGTCTGGTCTCTTCCCATCGTCGCGTGCCAAGCCGTTGGGTTCTAGAACAGCTGGCACCCCGGCGGTGACAAGAGCACGACGGAGAAATTCACAATTGACGAAGAAATCGGCGGACATACATTAAAAAAAACATACAAACGCGACAAGCATAAATAACCTCTTCCTTTTTAGAAGTCGGTTAAAAACTGATAACAACTATTTGGTCTATAGTTAGTATATGGTTCACAAAAGGAAACAAGTTGGAACGATGTTTTTGAATCTGAATGTAAATCATAATAGCAAAATATTACTATACGCTGTGTGAATAATAAATAAGATTCCTGTGTTTGTGTAAGTGTATATTCATCCGCTGTCGTTTGGATACTGTGCTTTGATACAAATACAAATCTATTTAAACTGGACCAAGTTTCATTCAAGTAAAAAACTTTAGAGATATCGTCATTTTAATCTCAAGGGTGTCTGCCAGGGTTGCGAGTTGGTCCGAAAGGGATATCGCGGCCCCGGCACACAGGCAACGGAAGGAACACGGGTGGGTTTTAGTCAGTAAAAGTCTGACACTCCCTCTCGCTCCGCCCAGAGCGGGAGGAGTCATTTGATGATTTCCCACCCAAAAAAAAAAAAAAAAAAAAAAACAAAAAAAAAAAAAGGGTGTCAGATTCCGGGTGTTACCGTTGTGTGGATCGCCCGGAGGACACGGTGGAGCATACGGTGGAGGTCTGCCCGGCTTGGGCGGGGCACCGCCGTGAGGCGATCGGCAGCGGCGATCTCTCGCGTCCGGCCCTGGTTCAGGCCATGGTCCGGAGCGAGAGTGCATGGGAAGCCGTCACTTCCTTCTGCGAAGTAGTAATGCTCGCGAAGGAGGAGGCGGAGCGCGCGAGGGAAATGCAAGATGCGCGCCCTCGCGCCCCTAGTCGCCGCAGGAGACGCCCCGGGCGTCGGGAGTCGCGAGCCGACTTCCGGCCACCGTAGGCGCGGGCTTGCGGACGGTGGGCAATGGGTAGCTTGCCGTCCGATTAGGACCAGGCCCGGGTCGACGGCGCGTTGTGTTCCACGCGCGCCTCAAAGAGATGTCAGCACCAACTGACGGGGTCCGTAAGGGCCAATGCCTGCCAGGGTTGCGAGTTTGTCCGAAAGGGATATCGCGGCCCCGGCACACAGGCAACGGAAGGAACACGGGTGGGTTTTAGTTAGTAAAAGTCTGACACTCCCTCTCGCTCCGCCCAGAGCGGGAGGAGTCATTTGATGATTTCCCACCCAAAAAAAAAAAAAAAAAAGTGTGTCAGATTACGGGACCTTACAAAGGTCGCTTGACAGTTGTCCTACCTTGCGCTCCGGGGATCCGACAGTCGATAGGATAACATACGTAATATCGCAATGTTATAACCAAATAGTAAATAAATCATGTACCTAACTTTTTTGGTAAAACTTAAAGTCATGTTGAACTAAATTCTATGATGCTTCCAGGTCCCAGCTGAGTTCTTTGCTTCGGTGACAGTATATTTCAGCGATATAGTTGGGTTCACTGCAATTGGCGCCGTGTCCACGCCATATCAGGTAATTTAACAGCTTTTATTCCATTCTACACGCATCTAAATAGAAAGACGTCCACAGCTGGACAATGGATGGGCAATTTTAATTGTAGTCTTTTTTGTCCATACTTCTTTTTAAGCCATCATATCAGAGTTCCCTTCAATTTTAGACGTATAAGTTTTCATCCATCCGTATTTTATTTATTTATTTTATTTTATTTATTATATTTATTTTATGTACACACAGTAAAATACATAGAGAGAGAATAGAGAGAGAATTAGAGAATACATTTGACATAATTATAATTTGAGTACAAAGGTACTGCTTATTTCTTAAGAAATTTCTTCCAGCAGACCTGCGAAAGGACAAATGAGAAAAATTGTAGACAATAGTGTGTGAGAACAAAAAGAGAAAAATATGAATTTGCGAAGTCTTAAACTAAAAAATATAAAATATACCTACACCTGTAACGTAATAAATTAACAAATACTTAAATAAATACATAAAGCTTAAATAAAATAAACATACATATTATAGGTATATACGTAAATACTCACAGTAGAGAGGAAAGGTAATGCTCTTTTACTCGTTATTAAAATTGTGAAACAGTTTTTAAATCACGAAAGCTAGGCAGAAGTGAGTTCCACAGTCTTACTGCATGGACAGAGAAGAAATAAGAATAGTATTAGTATTTTCTTTGGTCTGCCTAATTTTCTTAGGTTCACTTGCGCGTTAACAGCTAACTCTGGGTTAATCCAATAAGGCCCACTTGTGCGTTCATGGGTTAGCTAAATAACTCGCGAGTTAACAGCCAACTCCCATGAAAGCCCAAGTGGGCCTTAATGTCAATTCAATTTTAGTGCCATATACCTAGGTATGATCATGATGGACAATTAAAGTATTCGTTAGTGCAAGAATCTTTGTTTAATTTTAAAATAGTTTTTATACCTGTTTAAACCGTGGTCGAGGAGTAATTATTTTTTTATTAAAACATCACGCGTATGTAAAAAAATACTGTACAAAATGCGGACTTAAAGCCTGAAGTGTTTTCTACTTGTCAACCTTAGGGTGATGCAGAGAGGAAATATGGCAGGTGCAACATTAGGGATAGACAACTCTTAAATACTTATACATAGATACATACATATAAACAGAATAAACTTTTTCTAGAGAAATAACGATAGAAGAAGAAGAACGATAGAAGTCCCCTCACGAAAAATAACGCTGGCTGTTTACCTACGCACTGAGCGATCACACACTTGTTTTTTTTTTTCCTGTACTTATAGAAAAAAAACTTATTTATTTCAGGTGATAAGTTTCCTAAACTCAGTGTACAAGCTATTTGATGAGAAAATTGAATGCTACGACGTGTATAAAATTGAGACCATTGGAGATTCTTACATGGTTGCTTCGGGATTACCTGTTAGAAATGGTAAAGTTCCAATTATTTATCTTACTAATTAATAAAATGTGGTCGCAAGCGCCACTGCTGAGCATGAGGTCCTGAGTTCGATTCCCAGGTCGGGTGAAGTGTTATTAGGTTCTTTTATCTGGAATTTCTCAGTAGCATTCCGGAGTCTGGACTTGTGTCCGGTTGATGGCAATAGGCTCGCCCCCTATTACATGGGACTTAAACATAACTGGCGAAATGTGGGTGTGCCTGCTATATGTACACCCAATTATTAAATGTCTGGTATGGCTAGAAAATTCAGCGAAAATATTACATTGATAACTAGTTTTCCTGATTGTTTCAAGGCAACAAACATGCGACAGAAATAGCAAGTATGACTCTAGAGCTCCTGGAAGCGACATCCATGTGCAGATTACCGCATCGACCTGATCAGGTACTATTCTAGGTAATAACATCTGTGTCTTCGCTTTTAATACTTATTTTCATTTTCGCCTTGTATTGTTTAGAACCTTAATATGCATATTATAACTAACATTTTCGCTTGCTGTATAAACTCGTTTTGAAGTTTATAATTCGAATAATACGATAAGAGAGTAGATAAATCAAATTATTTAATTATATAATGTGTAATCTAGTTTATCAAACTATTAATAATATTTTCGGGCCACCACCGAAAGAAATCTGATTTGACAAGTTTCTAGTCAATCACCTAGCAGTAAACACAAGAAGCTGTCAAATCGACCTATCTTCTCTCGTGGTGAACCAATTTAACTGTTATTCTAAAAAGTACAAATTATTATATATCTAACTACCTACCGCTTTTTTTGGATGATTGATTACAAATACAGCATTTTTTAATTTGTGTACCTATTTATTTAAGTATTCTTGTACTTAGTAAAATTTCCCAATGTCCAATGTCAGTCACCTTTCCACTTTCGTTTGCTTTTAGCCAAAATAGACTCGACTAATATAACAAAAACTTCACAAGTGGACACTCGTATGCAGGCATCAGCTCAACGTTGCTTGTATCTATATAATTTAATATTACGACGTGTTTTGCTTCATTGTTTAGGTAATTAAGTACTCGATAAATACTTGTTTCGTTGGAATACATGGTCACCCTATTTCAGTCGCCATCCGCCATAGTGAATTTTTTAGATTAATTTTGAATTAACAAAAAAAAAAAAAAGGGGCCGGTCACAAATAAAAATAAAGCAATAAAAATTCGTTTCAGTCTCGTCACTAAATCTTTATTCATTAACGGTTTCTCTCAGGTCCTCAGTTAAGAAGATTACGTTGGCCGAACGTCCTGATGTTCCAGGAAACAAAATTCGTTTTACTTTTAACCGGTGGTATTACGAGTAAAAGTAAAGCATTGGTTGTTTGTCACCAAATCGCCACTAAATCTTTATTCAGTAACAGTTTCTCTAAGGTCCTCAGTTATGGAGATTCAGGTTGGCCGAACGTTCTGATATCAGGTCGTTCGGCCATAAATAAATGCTTCTAACTTTCGAACTGTTCTGTCACAAATTCTTTGGCTGGCATCTTTATGCGTCACATAATCGTCACTAAAACTGAAGTAGCAGCCAGCTCCCTATCTCAACTAGTCGAACGTTCTGATATACATAGATTATGAATCACTTCTGTATCAACGTCATCAGGTACCATTGATACAAATGACTCTGAGTCAGCTACTAGGCCTGAGACGAAATTTATTATGTCAATTTGTATCACCAATAATTGAAGCCGCTATGAAAATGTTAGATCTTATTTATCACAATGAAATATTTAAAAATATTATGTTACCTATGATTATATAGATGCTTGTAGTTTTTTTTTAATAATTATTGCAGGTTATCACTCCACCAGTTCATTGCTGGAAAATCTTGGCAAATTGTATAATGGATGAAAATCTGTAAAATTTTGGTAATCGCAAAATTTATCAGCAAATTGCCTTGTATAATTGGATGCAAGGTTATGAATTAGAATGTAAAGCAAACTTTTGTTTAGCCATTTCTTCTCAAGGGTGCCAGATAGGAAATGTTGACTCCATCTAGCTTATTTTTTTTTCATTATGCCGTGTTAAAGTGATTCGGATATGCCTATTTACAGAATAAACAATTTTATTTCATTTTAATTTCATTTACGCCGCTTATAGTTAGCCCTAATTCAAATTCAAATTCAAATTCAAAAGTCATTTATTCAAACTAGGCTGAGAAATCAGCACTTTTCGAACGTCAAAATTACATAAGACAGTCCCCCAAAAACGCCCACCCTTCACCACTTCCTAGTGCATAAGCTGGGAAGAAGAAGTGGCGCAACAAACTCCCCAGCAGCACAGCTGTCTGTTCAGTTGAAAAAACTTGATTCTATATAATAGTGCATATTATTATGCTAAAATAATTTACATCACCACAAATTGCAATACAACTCATAAAATAAAAACATTTTAAAGAGTAGATTATGTCAACAATAAATGAAAACAAAATTAAAATAAATTGACTTACAGTCAAATAAAATAATCCAACAATTATATGCTCATATAGTATCGTGTAGTCTAAAATAGTCTAAAATAATTGTTTGTTCCTTGGGGTACATTGGAGTAGCTTAATTAGTCCCAAGCCTTTTTGTCGTCTAAGTAATCTTTAACTTTATAGAAACCTTTTTGACATAGTTTCTGTTTAATAAATGATTTAAATTTATTGAGGCTCAGTTCTTTGACATGGCTTGGGAGTTTGTTGTAAAAACGTATACTTTGGCACTTAAATGAATTACTAATTTTTTGGAGCCTAGTCCTCGGCACAATAAATAAATCTTTGTTTCTAGTATTTAAGCTATGAATGTCGCTGTGTTTAGAATATAGATTTATATTCTTTTTCACATAAATCAGGTTCTCATAAACATATTGAGACGCGACTGTCATTATGTTTATTTCCTTAAATTTATCCCTCAGTGAATGCCTACAACTTAGGTTATAAATTGCTCGAATGGCACATGTTTCGCCTATGTTTCGATAGAAACCATTTACCGTTATTTTAAAACTATACCTACCGTACTTACTGTCCCGTCGTCTTCATACTTGTTACTACTGCTATTAAGCAGTGAAGACGACCTATCCTACCTATCCTACCTATCCTACCTATCCTACCTATCCTACCTATCCTACCTATGAAGGTAACATTAGTTTCAGTAGACTGGCCTCTTTCTGACGGCTCCTCGCGGCGTCGTTGATGTCAAGGTAAACATTTTAGTCTTTCGTTGACATAGCAATGTCGAAGTAAAATAATGTTTCTATAAACATATCAGCTTACATACGTGAGCAGTGGTGGCCCAGTGGTAGCGGCCCCGAGTCGGTCGTAAGGTTGAACCCAGACAGGCGCTTTACTTTTTGTATTTTTTTTTCATCACCACTGCTCTCAAAACGGTGTAGGAAAACATCGCGAGGCAACCGGCATGTTAAAGGACCAAAAATGTGACATCTACCAATCCGCAATGGGGCCGCGTGGTGGGCCCACTTCCTCTCACAGAGAGGAGGACTGTGGGAACGATATAGGCTGATTATGCTGTCAGCCTATTAGCAATCCACTGCTGGATATTGGCCAATTCAAACGCCATTTAACACAAACCTGTTAAGATTATCACTTCATCTTCTCGTTACCTTGTAGTAAACCGAACAAATTCTTGTTGTTTTATTTAATCAATCAATCATTTTCGTCTTCCATATTGTGTTTTTTGTCCTAATTCAAAACATTTGCCCCTTCCTTTGTGTTTTTCTTAAATCAGTAATCAAGAGGTAGGTACCTACTCGTAGTAGACCAGACTATATCTAGGTCTTCTTAGAAACACTTTATCCTTGTTCGATTACTCATGTTACAATACACGTCGATTACTAAGTAGTTATCGTAAATATTGGAAGTTGACTGACCGAAATCTGATTCCACTAAATCAGTCAATTGTTTTGACATTGACTCCGCGTTACCATCGGCTAAATTAGTTATCAATACAACAAAAATATTTTCAGTGTGATTTAGTACTACTGAACCAAATCCTTGGTCAGTCAATTGTATTCTCATTAATCCCGCGGTGTCATCGGCTAAATTATTTATCAAAACATTTGTACAATAAAACATCACGCCTGTATTCCCCGAAGGGTTAGGCAGAGGTGTACCTATAGTGCACCCACATTTCGCCAGTGTTGTTTAAGTTCCAATATAGTAATAGGGGGCACGCCTATTGCCAGCAACAGCAATTCCAGACAATTACTACTGAGCTATTCCAGATGGAAAACCCCAAAAACGCTTTTTCCCGACCCGGGGATCGAACCCAAGACCTCATGCTCAACGGTAGCACTTGTGGCTACTAGACCAACGAGGCAGTATTTGTGCAATAATATGGCATTTAACCTATCAAGGATGAGCAGAGATAGCCTAGTGGTGTAACCTTCGGACTGCAAAGTCATAGGTCTCGAGTTTAAACCCAAAGCACGAACCTTTGACTTTTCGGATTCATGTGCGTATTGTAGGTATAGTTATCACTTGCTTCAAAAACGGTAAAGGAAAACATCGTGAGGAAACCTGACTCGGCATGTATGAGAGATATGTTCTATGTTATGGGGTTTGGTTTCCGCACTAGTCCATCAGTGGACTATTGTGCGTGGGCCATAGCGGCCGTTGGTGGTTATTCCAACCAGCCCACCTCACTCCAGAAGTTAATTAAATCTCCTGGTCTGTTCAGAATATCTGTGAAAGATCTGGGTGTCCCGAGGGTCTGTGTTCTAATCTGGGTGACGCCTGTGCATTCAAAAAGCACGTGCGGGACGGTTTCCTCAGCCTTCATGCACGCCCTGCACAGAGGACTGTCCGTTATGCCTATTGTGTGAAAGTGTTTGTTCAGCGAGCAGTGGCCCGTGATGGTCCCCGTCACCAGGCGCAGGCCGTTCCTATCCAGGCGTAGTAAACGCCGGGTTAGCCTGGTGTCCAAGGATGGCATGGCTTCCTTGGATTGCCTGCAGCCCGGTGTCGAGGTCCACCAGTGCTCCGCTTGAGTGTGGGTGAAATCCTGCAGCTATTTGCGTATCTGATTGAAGGGGATGGGTACGATAGGCTCGGGTCCACAGACCGCCGTGCTGGATCCTCGTCTAGCAAGTTCGTCAGCAGCGTCGTTACCTAGCGAACCGCTGTGTCCTTTTAGCCATTGCAGTGTCACCGTGTTGCGGCTAGATACTGTTATTTGTTCGAGTGCATTGTGACATTCTAGTGTCAGCTTTGAGATAATATGTGTTTTGTGTAAGGATTGAAGCACTGAGGCGCTGTCGGAGAGTATGCGTATGTGTGTGTCCGTAGCTCTTCTGGCTTTTAGGGCGTGGACCGCTTGTATGATGCCCACACACTCCGCCTGATAGACGGTGTTGAACATTCCCAGCCGGCTAGATATCTTTATGTTGAAGTCGTGTGAGAAGACTCCAACTCTAGTCCCGTAGTCGGTCTTCGATCCGTCGGTGTATACTCTCATCTCTTTCGAGCCTGAGTAGTCACACTGTTCTTCTGTAAGTATTATGTTGTAGTGTCTATGAAAGTGGCATGTTTTCGGGGCTGTATCACAGGGTGATGCCATCATTGGTCGTCGTTTGATCGCATCTTCCTTTATGCGTGTGTGCTTAACTCTATAGTCTTTGCTTAGTGTACCGGATACATGGAGCCTAAAGGTGGCTAGGGCCACCTCCTCCCGCACGATGAGGTGCAGAGGAGGCAGTCCAAGCATTGCCTGTAGGGCAGCAGTGGGTGTAGTTCTCATACTGCCAGTGAATGCAACACAAGCAAACCGAGAGATATGTTACGACGGCATGTCAAGCCAAGTCAGAGCCCCAAAAAGTCGGGCGGCTTTAAAACTCTGACACCAGGTTAGTTAGACACGAAAAGAAGAAGAAGGGCAGCTTTGGCTTCCAAAGAAAGCGGTGAACGGTCACGCAATATCGGCTGTCCAAATACACAGCACTTGTTGACACTTTATTGTCAAATAGTGGTAAAGATTACACATTTTCATGACGGCCCGGCCGTTACAATATAACGGAACCGCTTTCACAGGAAACGTAAGCTTTAGTCATTACTCATCTAAACTGAACGTCTTATTTTTGCAGGGCAAAGGTGAAATGTCAACCCATTGGCAGGAAGGGAGGATTGGACCCTCGTCGGAACGACCTCCAGCTTCATCCCTGGACTGCACTCCAAAATTTCTTAGCTAGGATCCATTCCCAGAGATCACAGAGATACCACACGGAGAAGCAACGGAAACACTGAACTTGAAACTTTTCAACTGTCCGATTTGTAACTAGAAAACGAAATTATGTTGAAGTTGTCAAATGTGCTTTTGTATTTAGAATAATAAGATATTTAGATTTGGAACTGTAACAAGTCTGTGTGGGTGTTTTAAGTCAATGGTTTGCATATTGTATACCATACCCAAAATATACTAGGATTTCTGACTTTTTTATGATGTTGCAACTGACTTTTAGGTGCCAAAGTATCCAATCAATCTGCCTAGCCTTTCCCCAACTATGTTGGGATCAGCTTCCAGTCTAACCGGATGCAGCTGAATACCGTATTTTACATGGAGCAACTCCCTATCTGAACTCCACAACCCAGTTACTGGGTAATACGATATCCCTTGGTAAGACTGGTTGTCAGAGTTTCGGGCTTCTGACGAACCGTAACGACTGTCAAAAATCCTTGAATGACAGCCGGGACCAACGGCTTAACGTGCTTTCCGAAGCTCGGAGGAGTCTCAGTATGTTAAGATGGTCACCCATCCGGAGACCAACCCCGGCAAGCGTAGCTTAACCTGATGGATCGACCCGTGCGGCTGTTATTACTTAGCCACGAGCTTTCTCCAAAGTATACAACTTGTGAAAATAAAGTGTCACCTTCACCTCATTCTTCCCTTTTCTTCACAATTCATTATTAATATTCTAGTTTGCTAGTTAGCCACATTTCTTATTTCCATAAAGTAATATTGCCAAATTAATCAAAACAGCGAAATATTTGACATCTATTTGCGACGTTGCCCACTTTCACGATAAACGCTCATAATAGTAGTGATGAGTCGTACCATTCGCCGCAAGTGTACATAACAGTTAAACAGTGAGTCTCAAAAAGATGCATACATAAACAATAATTAATGAATTATTTACTATCGTTATTCTTTAATATTGTATCAACGTGTAACCACATAATTATGTTATTTATACATTGAGGATATTGATACAGTATTATGAAACACAAATTGTAGACAGTCAAATGAATTCTTGTCCTCAATAGTTTTAGGCTGACTGTTAAGTACCTACGAGGCGCATGAGACGACTCATCACTATTAATAGATGTGATTGAGTTGTTAGACTGTATCGAGAAAAATGCCGACCACTGATCAATATAGGTACGAATAGTGAAGAGTGTTAACCACGGTCTTGCTTTCAGACAAAAATAAAACTATTTAAAAAGACATTAAAATAAAATGCAGTAACAGCTGTCAACAGTTTACCCGTTGTTTTTACATACAAGGTGCAATTAACATTACTTATGACCTAAATAAAAAGGGGTCATTGTACTCAATATTCTGAACAACTTTTACTATAGGGCAAACGCTGAATCGCCAAAAAGAAAGTTTAGGTACCACTTCATACATTTCATCATCATCGTCATTTCAGTCAAAAGACGTCCACTGCTGAACATAGGCCTCCCCCAACCACCGCCACTTCGACCGGGTCTGTGCTTCCCGCATCCAGCGGATTTCTGCAGTCTTCGCAATGACATCGGTCCACTTTTTGGGAGGCCTTCCATCGCTACGTCTACCAGTACGCAGTCGACACTCTAAAACCTTTTAGCGAGCATTGTGCCCTGCCCACTAGACTGCCACTTAATTTGGCAATTATTCGGGCAATGTTGGTTACCTTGGTTCTCCTGCGGATCTCTTCATTTCTGATTCGATCACGCAGGGAAACTCCAAGCATAGCCCTCCCAATTGCCCTTTGGGTGACTTTTAGCCATCTAATAAGGCCTATTTTGAGCGACCACGTTTCAGTGCCGCGACTCATCACTGGCAACACGCACTGGTCAAAGACTTTCGTACTGAGATATTGTGGTATGTGGGACGAGAAGATATTGCGTAGCTTTTCGAACGCTGCCCATCCGAGTCGGATTCAACGATTGACCTCCTTCTCGAAGTTCGACCTACCTAACTGGACTGTTTCAACTTCGAGTGTAGCGTCTCCGATCTTTATGAGAGTGGGTGTTACATGGAAATTTGACATGACCATTGTCTTGTCCATGTTTATTTTAAAACCTACTGAAGCTCTGCTGAGGTGATCGAGCTCTTTATTAGATTCTTTTTTAATCTACTTAATAAAATTCTTAAATTAATTCACTGACAGACAACGCAGAGCCTAAACCGCTGGATCTAGAAACATGAAATTTTGCACAAGAGTTCCATCTATAGTGGAAGTGAGCACTAAGGAAGGATTTTCGAAAATTCATCCCCTAAAGGGATTAAAGAGTGGATGAAAATTTGTCCGTAATTCGTAATTTTTTCCGTTTGGAAATTTCATCACGGCTTGTAATCCTATAAAATACTGTTAGCTGACCCAATTATAAGACGATATGTGAAGGTACAATATTGCTATGTGTCACTACTGAGTCATCCGGCGCCTCTACTATTGGTCAATGATCAATCTGCCTAGCCTTTTCCCAACTATGTTGGGTTCGCCTTCCAGTCTAACCGGATGCAGCTGAATACCAGTATTTTACATGGTCAATTCATGGTCATTGGTCAATGATATCATACAAAATTGGAAGGAAACATTATGTTGTCGGTACAGTCATGTGATGGCTGAGTCGTCTAGGCCACGATGGCACGGGTTGAAACGGCAAGTACCAATGTGACTTTTTCAATTCATAATATTTAAGTACTTTCTTAGTTCATCTTGGACTTTACTGACATTGGTGAAGGAAAACATCGCGAAGAAACCTGGATTTATAGTTAATATAAGTCTGAAATCGCCAACCCGTCTTGAGCAAGCATGGTAATCAATGCTCGTGCCGTCTCTGTATGAGAATGCAGTGGGACAATAATAGGCTGGTATAATATTAATCAAAACAGTCACACTGATTGATAAATCTTTTGCGTAAAGTAGCCGCACTTCCGTTGAGATCGATCACTATGCGGATGACCCTTGACGAAGACTTAAATTTGTCTCATAAATAATGTCAATTGGTCTTCCGGTGTCACTCACCCATCGGTACAGACCTTAGATCGATCCAATTAGATAAAGGTCAAGCTAACCGTTTTTAATTATTTTATCTTTGAATTTTATATTTTTGTTACAGTCAAAGCTTTTAACCGGTCCAAACAAGTTAATAACGCATTTTCTTTATTAAAATCCACTATAGCGATATAATTAATATAACGCCATATTAAATTAAATAATCACTGGGGATCGAACCCAGGATGATGAACGAATAATGAAACACAGAAAGATTGAATTCACAAAGTATAATTGAATTGGTTTGAAAAAGAAAAAATAAAACAAAATTAAAAATGAGATGTAAAAAAAAAATATTTTGGTGGTCGTAGAGATTTAAAATAAAAAAACAGGTATTTTATAGAACGTCAGGTTCTTCGGGTAACATAATTTTTCTATGACTATCGCTGGGCGAGGGGTACTAGCATTGGCCAAGGCTGGGAGCTCGTTTGCGTTAAGGAAAAAAATCACGAACGGGTATTTGACGCGAAGAACCGTTGTGCTACATAATAAGATACGCAGGCTTAAACTGTTTAAATTAGGACTTGCTAATGGACAAATTATGGTTATAGGTAAAAAATTACAACGCGATTTAAAAAAAAATAGTAAGGTTGGCAAATGAGGATGCTGAAGGTGTTGCCTGCAGTGTTTAGTGACAGCGTCCGACACGTCGTCGACGCAGCAACTTCTGGATGGCTGGAGACACCACGCGGAAACGCGGTATTGGAACCACGCGCGGATAGATATGGTTGTCGGACTGCGCACCTCCCTGGCTACAGCCACGGCTGGAGACGGGTAAGCCAGGGAACTCAACGAGGCCTTTTCTGTACGGATCCAGAACAAATACTATTTAAGACCCGGTTAGAAAGGCAATATTACGTGGGGGGTAGATTACAAACTGGAATACTCACGAAACAAATATAGGTAGTTCTTCCTGGAAATATAAAAAAAAAACACAAATGAGACTTTTAAGAAGTTAATAACAATAACGATTTAGCGGTAAAACGTCCAAAAGTCTGAAATAATAGTGTTATATCGGAAAAAATATAATCCAACAGTTATCTCTGCTTGACACGACACCAATGCTTCGAATAGTCCTTCCATCAAAAAAACAAAACCGACTTTTCATTCGATAAAAAAAATATTCAAAAATGTGTCAAGCGTAACCACATTTTAAGAGAAAAACATGTTAAGCCTTCTTCGCAAATAAAAAGGTTGGCTTGGCAGCGGCATGCTGCACCACGTATACTATTACTTTTATTATGTA
Source organism: Agrochola macilenta (assembly GCA_916701695.1). Lineage (NCBI taxonomy): Eukaryota > Metazoa > Arthropoda > Insecta > Lepidoptera > Noctuidae > Agrochola > Agrochola macilenta. Next base: position 18,914,813 of record OU753562.1, read on the forward strand.
ACGCCTTAGTTATATTATTATCTAAAAACAATAAAACCTAGCAACTTGTAACTGATGTTTTCCGTAAAATGTGTTTTGACTGTTACATATTTATTGGTTACCAGCGATCCTCCCTCGCTTTGCAAGGTTTTTATGGCTTAAAAAAACACGGAGATTATTTCATTTGTGTAATAATATTTATAAATTATACACGTAAACATGCCGGAATAAATTTTCTAGATGATGTTGAAAACCGTATCAAAATCCGTTACGAAGTTTAAAAGAACAAAGTGGTCGCACATATAGACACGAAAGGCGACTTTAATTTATAATATGTATAGGTATAGAAGATGCTTATTTAAAAAATAAATTTTGTATAAATAATATGCTTTAGCTACAAAATGGTTTAAAAAGTAATGGAATATAATTTTTTGATTTGAAACGTGCATGAGACGAAACTTACCAGAACTATTGTTAACGACAACTTAGTGTTAACAATAATTAAACAGTTCTAATGGATGATATGTGCCTAATATGACAGTTCGGAAAGATAACAATGACATGTGAATACAACCCGAATTTGAAAATTGTTTATTATTTTTGTTCCGCAACTGTTCAGTAATATGATTTTTGTTTTTTTACCCGAAACTTCGTCAGCGCGACTATGACATAATCGGATGTTTATTTTTGTCACATTAAATATAGTCATAATTTGTACGCATTCAGCAAGGTATTTTCCGTAATTTTTGAGAATTCAAACAATTTGAAATCAGAACTTGTATTCGGAACTGAACTGCCAATATCATTTTGACATCATTCCAATCTTTTGGTATTTCTACCGAGACTTCAAAGATATAAATATGTCTAGATAGACAGATAAAGCTGTGAAATCATTGAAAAAAATAACGTCCAACTGTTAGCCGCTAAATGCACGCACACTAGAAAAGCACAATGTCAGCACAAAGACGTGTTGCGAGTGTAAGACGAAGCTGTTACGCACACCAGCATAAAAAAGTGGGCTTTTTTGTTAGCTTTTTTGCAGCACGACATTTATTTTGATTATTTATTATTTCATCTGTAATTACATTTATAGGTTGGCTGCGTAGGTTAGATTGTTGTTAATTAAGTAACACGCATATTTTGTACGTGAGTTTCAATAAATGTCAAATGATAAACAAAAGTTGTTTTATTGATTAGCGAAAGAATATCATCATCAACATAGCGTTTTCCCAAAAATGTGGCGTCAGCTTCCAGTCTAACCGAACGCAGGTGAATATCAGTATTCTATATGGAGTGACTGCCTATCTGACCTCCTCTACCCAGGTACAGGGAAACACAATACTTCCTTTTCAATACCAAACGTGTATACATACACCTATATAATTTATTTAAGTATTTTATTTTGTCTTCGATCTGTACGATATGGGGAAGTCGTTGGGGAAGTAACGTAGTAAAGTAATATAAAATATAAACAAGTAATATTAATCATCCGCACTTGATTGAAATCCCGACCAGTCGTACTCAGCGGTTCTCCTCTACATTTATAATGCGCACGGCCAAAGCGTGGAACTGTCTGTATTACCTTCCACATTTAACCCGTCTGCCTTCAAAGCAAGAGAGAACAGACTTTTTCTGGGCACGCTCGTTATATCATAGACTTCATCTATCGGTTTCTGTCAGGCGTGACCGAGGTTGAGAACAGACCCATTCAGCAATAAAAAAAATCGTCCAAACAAAAAACTGAATCGAGAAATATTTATAATCATCTGAAGTGTTAATAGCTTCCGAAGTCTGTTGAGACGTACAGTAGGTCGCACCTCACTGGTAACATTTTGACCTTGAGCATGGTCCTAGCGCAGTAGGGAATGAAAAAATAAAGATAGACTATGCCGTAGCTACAAAATGACCGCCTAAAAAGGAAAGGATTAAGAATGAACCTGAAACGTACAGTAGGTAAACCCTTACTTTAGTGGTAACAAATGCATTTTTATGCTCGGTTCCTATAAACGAAAACGAATCGTTTTTCTTACCAATGGTAAAAAAGTTATTGCCTTATTGGGCATTCTAATAAATAGATTCGTAATTTCGTATGCTAATTTTACTTGTGATAGCTACTTCCTTATAGGAGGGTATAATATTGACAACACGGTTGGCGCAGTGGCTGAGCGATCGACTGCTGCGCAACGTGTCGCGGGTTCGATCCCCGCACGGAACAAATATTTGTATGATCTGCAAGTAGTTGTTCCGGGTCTGGGTGTTAGTGTATGTGAGTTTCTATGTTTGTAAACGCACCCACGATACAAGAAGAAATTCTTAGTGTGGGGCAACGTTTAAAAAAAATCTAAACAATATGCAAAGCTATGACGTAGGTATTTGCTTCGTTATTGGTAAATACAAGTCTTAATTTTAACAAATAACGGTTCGTAAATCATAGGAATCGGCCATAGGCTGACCTCTTATTAATATTGAAACTCCGTATTACTCTTGGCCTGTTCATGGTCAAAGTTTTACCACTGACGACGCCTGTCCTCACCCGCTACATTATGTTTTTTGCGTTTCCGTTTGAGAAACAGTGAAGTATAAATGTCAGGTTAATATTATGCTAAACTATTCGAATGTGTTGCTTTTAAATAAATGATTCATTCAAGATCGAATTCTCTTTGCCTCAAACAAAATAGAGTATTGAAAAATGTGTTTTAAGCTCTGTGAAACAAGATTTATTTTTAAAATGTAAGTGTGTATGTAAGTGTAAGTTGGTCTGATGAGTGATCGGTGTTGTTTGTTGAGCCACTACCAATTGGACTTAATGATACCATCTTTTCATTTCAATTTACATCATGCCACACCGCGCTTAAAATATAAACAAACAGACAAGGGATTCCCCACGATATTATACCTACAGGAATATATATTTTGTGATCGTTATGTACGTTGACTGTGGTATTCCCATATATATTTTAGGATAATATCTATTTGGTAAATACAATTTCGTTTCGTTTATGTCAATAAAAAAATAAAAAATAATATATATCTGTACTGTATGGCCATAATTATAAAGAAAAACATCAATCAGAACATAACCTATTTTTAGTTATTGCTGCATTATTTTACGTAAGCTAAAAACCCATTGAATAATAGTAAATTAACAACAATACAAGATAATTGTTTACAATTCACATGAATTCCTATATTAGAATTGTTTATGAATTGATTGATACTTGCAGTTATCCTTTTTTCACTATTAGCTAACAATTTTACGTCATATAGTCATATAATGTAAATTAATTGAATTATTAAAAACAATTAATTCATGATGCTATATAAAGCACCTTATATTTTATTAGTGTTAATTGAAACATAGACTGACTCATTTAAATACAAAGCGGGTTTTAATTAAAACGTAAGCGAATGGATGCGGTAGAGGGAAAATGCACACTTCGCTCGCTCGTGCCGATGAGGTCGCGTGGAATTCCAATTTTCTAACTGTACGTCTTCAAATGAATCATACATGACAATGACGTACCAGAGTGTGCGGGAAGATAATTGCAGAGGCACCATGCTATTAGTGCATTCTTTAATCGTAACTATCCTAACTAATAATTATTATAAATGCGAAAGTGAGTTTGTTTGTTTCTTTCGCTTTCATGATAAAATGACTCTACGGATTTGGATGAAATTTGGCACATGGGTAGACCATGACCTGGGTTGGGACATAGAATACTTTTAATCCCGATATTCCAACGGGATCGAGACTTATGCGGGTGAAACCGTGGGGCGCAGCAGGTATAATTCCGACATTGGGATTCCCAAAGGGAATTCCCGAACATGTCAAGAATCTAAACTGTAATTGTTATGGTGTACAATCAAGAGTGTTTAAAGACTCCTTTGGCATTGCAGCTGTGTGATTAAGTTGTTTGCAACACATCTGCCGGCGCGTGCGGTATGTGGCGTGGGTTTGTGCCGCTTACAAAACATGTTTTGCATTAAATTAGATTTATTTATTGGTAAAAGGTTATTGTATTTAATATTATAAAAACTATAAGAATAGATAAAATCTCATAATAATAAAAGTTTCGAAGTGCCTTTTTTACACCTAAAACTAAATGTTCAGTCTCACGATATTAGTTAATGCAATATTTGACAGCTATTTAGGACGTTGACAACTTTTAGAATGCACTATTAAGGAATATTATATTAGCGCAATTTTAATTGATTCCAGTTGATGTCAGCATCATCTAAATATTTGTGAGAAGTACCTACTTGCCAAAATCTCCCCAATTGGCAATTGAATCGATTGCGATTTATTGACCGACGGCTCTATAAATAATTATGATGGCGCCTGAAACAGCTTAGAAATAAGAAGAACATACATAGAGTTGTCGCCCTTTTGTTCCCTCACATTTAGCAGCTAATGTCAACAGAACTTCATGAAAACATGCAAATGTCATAAGCCATCATGCAGTGCCACTATTATAGTTATTAATAATAGGAACAATTTCTCAGTCTGAGTTGCAGTCTGGATTTGTGCCCGTTTGATTTTGATGGGACCGGCTCGCTCCCTATTAGGCTGCTTGTCCATTGAAGCGGAGCGGAGTAGCGGTGTTTTAATATTAACCAATGGAATTGGGTTGTCTTTTAAAGTGAAGGTACGTGAGCATATACGCAAGAAGTTGGCTGAAACATCCCAGCGGTGATTTGCTGGATTCGTTTTCTCCTCTACTGATCGTTATTTCTCCTCTACCGATCGTTATTTTTTCTGACAAAGATTTTTCTGTTTATACTATGTATATGTATGTATTTATGTATGTATTTATTCTTGTATTTTATAGTTAATTTCGTGTTATCAATCCCTTTTGTTGCACTTGCCATGTTTTGTCTCTGCACCACCCTAAGGTTGACTGGTAGAAAATGCCTCAGGCATTAAGTCCGCCTTTGTACGGTATATTTTTACTTGTGCATGAAGTTTTAATAAATAAATAAATAATTGCATAAAACCTCCGCTCCGCTTCAGTGGACAGGGAGTTGCGAACTAGTTTAAAAATTCATACAAAACTGGGAACCGGAGCGGGGAAACAGAGCGGGGAAACGGAGCGTGGAAGCGGAGCGGAGAAACGGAGCGGAGAAGCGGAGAGAGGATGCAGAAAAAAATCAGCCGCGGAGTATTGCAGCCGCGGGGCCCGAGGGAGGGGGAGTAGTGTGCCACCGGCCGGTGCGTGCGTCGGCTGGGCGAGTATATTATGGGGCCTCTTTGTTTCGACTTAGGGGAGACCGGGTACAAAAGTAAACCTTTGTACTTTGATACTGGTTTCTAGTTAGTTATCATATTTTTGATAATATGAATATAGCCACATATAAACTTCGATTATGCTCTACTTTGTATCTAAAGGAGATGTTCCAGAAATGTATGGAGCCTGGGCTAGCACTATGTACATTATATGTAAATATGGCTATACAATATACCTAGTAACTGTTTTCTGATGTTAATTTTCTATAATATTACCTCGTTTTATTGTACATTTAAATTATCTCGGTCAAGGAGAGTAACACAATGTAACTATGGAGGATCAGGAATATGCGAAATGTCATTTTGACAATGACATTTTATTGATGAATCTTTCTGGGTAATGACTGAAAACAACGATTTCAGAAAATACTCAAGATAATAATAATGAAACAGGACTACATAGGATATACTACATAATTGTGAATTGATTGACCTTGTAACAATATGCTTGACGCACTTACGTATATGTGAAATAATAAATGACTTTAATATATTATGCTTACCTACAATGACTAAAATGCATGAAAGAATTAATAATAATGATTTATTTGAAATAAAATGTAATAATTAAATAACTAATGTTTATCAAAATGTAATGTATTGTAATAATTAGAATCAATATTATATTATATAATTTAATCAATTGATATGAAACATTTGCAGTGCCCTTACAGGGTGCATGTCTTAATACTGTGTTATGAAATTTGAATGCATGCCTACTTACCAGTGTTTTACATGTTAGCAAATAAATAAATAAATAAATAAATATTCTACTAGATTGCGGCAAAATCTTATATTAGGTACCTTTTCGAGCAGCTAGAGATTGGTTAAGTACATCGGTGTCAAGAGGAGCAAGAAACAAATCATCATCATTTCAGCTGAAAGTCGTCCACTGCTGGATATAGGGCTCCTCCAAGCACCGCCACTTGGACCGGTTCTGTGCTTCCCAAAACGAATGGTTGAACGTTATTTTGTATAACAAACTGTCCTGCTGCTTCATTCTTTAGTGCCTATCAATATACTCTGGACCTCGATAATTTATATGAGAGCAGTGAGCTGTGTAGAACCTGACAACTGCAAGTTATTTTTAAAGCAGTTATCTATTCCTATTACACAGTCCTAAAGAAACCAACTATTTTAGTCCAACTAGGCAGTAAATATTTTTCAAATAAGTTCTATGTTATTTAGTTCCTAGTATTAGCGAAATTAAGGCTACTTGTCCACTGGAGCGGAGACCAGAGCCAATATTACACACACACAAATCCACAATGGCACATCTCCGTTCCACAGGGCTTCTCCGCTCCAGTAGTCAGGCAGCCTAAGCGGATGAGAAATCAGTCATTATAGGTATGTAAATAAAACAACTTGTTGGGACTTATGATTTTATTCATTTTCCACATCTCTTATTAATATTCCATCCAGGAATGACGCCGGTGCTTCTATACTGTCTTGGTACCGAGCCCAACCCAAATACCACACAATAGTCATTATGTGGGCACAGCAACCCACAGTCCGTTTTCCCGATATACAACTGCTTATTCAAAATTCAAAATTCAAAAGTCATTTATTCAAACTAGGCTGAGAATCAGCACTTTTCGAACGTCAAAATTACATAAGACAGTCCCCCAAAACGCCCACCCTTCACCACTTCCTAGTGCATTAGCTGGGAAGAAGAAGTGGCGCAACAAACTCCCCAGCAGCACAGCTGTCTGTTCAGTTAGAAGAACAAAAAAAAAAAAGAGTCTAGATTCTATATAATAGTAAGAACAAAAAAAAAGATTCTATATAATAGTATTTATAGTTATTTTATCATTTCAACTTGATCCTTTCCTTGCCAGCAATATACACACATCAACACGGTCTAGGGATATTTCATACTCAATTAAATAACTCGAAAAGTACTGGCCGCATTGGAATCTTTTATACACCGATTTGTTTGTAATTTATCTCAGACTAATTCCAAATTCAAATTTTTGAAAATTCTTTTGTTTCGGTGGCATAAAAATGTCTTGATGTGTAGGAGAGGGAATTTTCATTTGTGCGAAATTTAGAAAACAATACGAATTACGTTTAGTTACAGTTTTTTTTCATTTTTAAACGAAAGATAAAGTTAAAATTGAGGTATTGTAGCCATGCAACGCCAACATTTGACGAGGGCGGAGATGTTACGAGCTGTGGGAATGCTGGAAGCTGGGTCTGTTCAGCGTAATGTTGCTGAGGCCATAGGGACCCACCAAAATGTAATTTCAAGATTGTGGACACACTATCGTGCCACAGGTGAAGTAGCGGAGAGGCACCGGGGGCCAAGTCGCATCACTACCCCCAGACAAGACAGATTTTTGCAAATTACTGCGCGAGCTCAACCAAATGCAACGGCGACTCAATTGGTCCAAAGGCTGCGAGTGGAACACCAAGTGCTTGTGAGTGACCAAACTGTAAGAAGGCGACTGCATGAAAGCAATCTACGCTCTCGTAGACCACTCCGGGTCCCACCTTTACGGAGAGGCAATCGTGGACGACGATTAGAATGGGTTCGGAACCACGTGGACTGGGGCCGTGAGCAATGGTCCAATGTGCTGTTCACGGATGAATCTAGGTTCGGCTTCCATCCAGATTCATGAAGGACGCGTGTTTGGCGAGTTCCTGGACGATGGAGCCGTCTTCAGAACCCTCAGGAAGTTCACCCATACCAAGGAGGAACAATTATGGTTTGGGCAGGAATTCGTCTTGGAGGACGGACGGATCTCGTTTGGGTGCGGGGCAATATGACGGCAGAACGATACGTCCAACAGGTGCTGGGGCCCGTAATCTTGCCCCACAGAACACAAATGGGGCAAGATTTCCTGCTCATGCACGACAATGCCCGGGCACACACGGCGAGAACGGTAGCAGCTTGGTTACATACACACAATGTTAGGGCCTTAGACTGGCCTGCTCAATCGCCAGATCTAAATCCCATTGAGCATGCGTGGGATATGCTGCAAAGAAGAGCTCTGAAGGAAGTTCCTGAAAATCTGGCTACAGAAGATCAACTTTTTGCGCACCTCAGAAGGACATGGGACAATATTCCGCAGCAAGACATTGACAACCTTGTTCTGAGCATGCCGAATCGTTGCCGATGTGTTATGAACATCATGGGCGCTTTCTCAGACTACTAACTTCAAGTTTATAAACACAAATTAAATGATTTTTCTATTTTTTTCAGTTTTTACTCATAAATTAAAAGTTAATTCATATACGGTTTCCGTCTATGCTTCATTTTTTTTCCATAAAATCCTGAAATTGTAATCGAAGTACCTTGACCATTATTAAAAAATGGTAGAATATTAAATAACGTATCTTTTAAATATATACATGTCATATAAATAATTAACACATTGATAGTAATTCGCTTTTTTAAAAATATCCCTAGACCGTGTTGATGTGTGTATATGTATAGTATGTTCGTCCTGAACTGTGTCGAGATTTTATCCGGCCTCTGATTAAAAGAGGATCAAGTCGGGCTGGGGTTGCTTCTGTTACTACTTCCAGTTGGTCTGATACACTGAAATGTACCATGCTGCCTGACATGTTCCCCGAAATAGCTTCTTGCCTGTTTTATTTGATAGGTACCCAGTCCAAAAAGTATCAGGTCAGACATGGTCATTTCAGGGAAAACACTTAACTCTGGAAGTTGACCATCAATTCTTATGAATTGGGCTCTGTAGCGGTTGATCCGGTTAGTAATTATAAGTTCTGCTAACCGGTTGGGCATATTTTTTCTCTGTATTGCTCGAGTAAGTACGAGTATAGCATCAGCATCTGGTCTGTTTGCAATCACTGGATGGAAGGCATTAATTATAGCTGCACAAATACGAATATCATCCATCAGATGGGTGGCAGCCAAATTAAAATATTCATGTCTCAGTAGCTTAAAGTCTCTTTTAAAACGACCATTTACTACCTCGACCACCCACCTGCATAGTGTCACACACCTTGTCTTGTTTGCATTGATGGTTGACAATCTCCTTGTTCTAAGGACTCCGGTTTATATATTTTGAAGCCCAACACTATAGCATTGGAATGGAATCACGAAAGCCTCGATCCAAAATGAAAACGTCATTGGGCTGAAAAAAAGCCATTAGGTCCTCGTTATCATTATGGAACAAAGCTTTCCTGATGTCAGCATCTGATTTGGTTGCTGGATAGGGCCCCAAAATATCAATAATGTAACCATCAGTGGCTACAATGAGAAAAGGTTTGACAAGGTTTCGATATTTGTGCAAGCTATAAGTTTTTTTTTTGGAACATGTAGTTGGATGATTTTTGAAGGTATATATAGGTATATTACTATAGGTACCCTTGCCTCTCTGTTTCCGAACAAGCCCTCGGGTATTAATAAATTCCTATTAATTAAATCATTTCTTGTTTGATTGACTCCCAAGTGGAGAGGCACAAATAAGCTTAGCAATGCCTCTCTAGCTACATGAAGCAATCGTGTTATTGAGGACTTAGTCAGATGAAACAGAGAGGCAATTCTTTCATGGGAGTCCCCTGTACGAGCTTTCACCAAAAAGATTCCCAAAGCACTTTTTAGGTTTTTGCAAGTCAATGCTGGGCTTATTACATTTAAAACATTTATAAAATTGTCCTTTGTGACTCCAGTCCAGAACTTAAAAAGTCCCTCATCAATACTACTCATATTATTAAAATCTAATTGATTTATTTCATCGTCCTGGACACTCAGCCTCAGCATTGACTCTATCTAATTTTTTGAGAATGTATTGGAGAACTGATGCTGGTCCAGAAACTCCCAGTTGTATAATGATCTATGTTCATTACACACTCTTGCATTTTCTGTTATAAATATTTTTTCTGATTTTAATATAATTTTTCTCAAGTATTCCGGCACTCTATTCCGTTCTGCATTGTTACAAGCTGGCACAAAACAATGAGCACTTGTCTGTGTTGTATGGGTAAAATCATCAAGTGTTATTGATGCACTTGGTGGCTGGATATGATGTTGTTGCACAACTTCCTGTTCCATTTCTTTATTTTCCTGTGCACATGTCCAGCATTTGGAACACAGAAGCGCATGTTCTGGTAACTGAAACAATACAAGAAAATAATTTAATTTCAGGGGCAACAGAAAAGACACTGATAGGTGAGGCTTAGCTTTAAGATTTACAATTGACTTATAGTCACTAGTTAGAGTATACCAAGTGCACAGTGATGTTAATGTTATATAGCGGTCTAATAAATAAAATAAAATATAACCTCATTGGGATAAATTCTTGCTGCAACTTCAGCTCGCACAGGACTACTAGCAAAGTGTGTTGGCCTTCGGTGTAACGACATCCTACACCAAGCACACATAGAGTCTTGGTGAAGGTTAGACGGGCCTGGAGTTTGCTGGTTATCTTCAATACTTGTAGCACGCTCCACATGTCTATGTGCTGCTACCCAACAACTATAGCAAACCAGTCCTCCTGATGGAATCTGAATAAAACAAAAGAATACAATATGTATTGGGTATTTACACAATCATTTAATTCTAATAATAGATAGTTAAGTAAGTTGTTAATGTTACCTCTCTTGGATATATTAATTATGTTATTATAGTCCATTCAGGTCCTTCAGGTATGGAGTGTCTGCGTGTTTGGCAAGAGACCGACGGCGCCATACACATATATTCATATTAACAGCAGGTGCTGCTATGACTCCTTGGTGTTGAATTGTACGCTGAGTATGTACCCAACAAGCAAAACATACTAAGCCGTCTTCCGGTATCTAAAACAAAAAATATGAAATAATATTATTATATTACTATATCTAAGTGTAAGAAGTATATAGTTATTCGGTTAACTGTCTTCGATCATAATTAAGAAACATCTTTGTTTGTTTTATATTTATACCTGCCTTGTATGAATAAAAACATGTGGGCTCCACTGTACTTCACTACCCGCGCGTGCGAAGCTTCAATTTTTTTTTGGGTATAGATGTTTTCATGTAAAACGCTTTTGCAAAATTTCACACTGCGCAAACGCCTAGTTTTTGAGAAAAAAAATCCTAAAGTTTAAAAAAAAACAACTTTTTACGTAATTAATTTGACATTTTACCACAGATATTGGACGTATTTCACTCCTACGTTGTTCCGTTTTACGTTCAGACAAAGTGACAGCGGATTTAAATGGTTTTGAGTATAAATATTGCTAGTTTTTCACTTTAATTCATTTTGAAATAGCTGCTACCGCAATAAACTCAATTATGAAGCTAATAATATAATTAATGAAATAAAAAATAATAAAGTTTTATTTGTACTCTATAAAGATCGTTGGTAACGAAACGTAATCGAATGGAGGTGCCGCAGGGCCGATCGTTATTAGTTTGACAGTTCTCACTCATCATGTACAAAAGGCAATGTTAAATATTGTTAAGAAAACTTAGGATGCATGAGCGAGCGAAGCGAGCTCGGGACTTGGGGCACCCCGACTCGGACAGGTTAGGTTAGAAGGGGATGGCGGGGGCTAGTGAGCGAGCGAAGCGAGCGAACAGAGACCCCGCTATCCCCTTCGTGGTTATTTTTTTTTAACTATTCAGAAATAGGAGCCCGCGAAGCGGGCTCCGTCAACTTCGCTTTATGCTTGGAAACAAATTTAGACCCGCCATGTGATCTTTCCCGCCCGTAATACTCCCACTATCCCACCAATACCGTAACGTAACGTAGCAGTTACCCACCTTATCCAATACTTCAGCAACGCGGTTGCGTACAAACGGCTGAAGGTTGGTAGGCATCGTCTGTAACCATCCCAACACGATGGTCGAATCAGTCCAACAATATACCCGACTAATCTTCACTCGAAGTGAGCTCATCACCTTCTCATAAAGACGAGAACCAACTACCGCACCACACAACTCCAGTCGCGGGATTGTTGTAGGCTTGATGGGAGCCACTCGACTCTTGGCTATTAACAAGCGAGTCATATACTCACCCTTATTGTTAATACTGCGAATGTAGGCGCAAGCACCGTATGCAGACTCAGACGCGTCTGTGAAAATATGGAGTTCTAGCTCCATATATAAATGGCAAACTATTATTCGCGGAATGCGAATATGATTTAAAAGAGGCAAAGACTTAATTATAATGTCCCATTGTTTACTAATGTCATTAGGTAATGGTTGATCCCATGATAATTTATCTAACCACATTCTCTGTAAAAGTACCTTCATAGTGATAACAATAGGACCCTGCAGACCTAAGGGGTCGAAAATGCGCGCAATCACAGATAACAAGTCACGCTTTGTGTGCCCCGTCGAAGACTTTGGAAGACTTATAGGAAACCCGAGCTGATCAGTGCGGATATACCAACCGAGACCAAGCAACTTGTCAGGCTCATTAGGTCCAATGTTTAAGTCGAATGACGCAGGAACAGCATCGGACACTAATTGAGGGTCATTTGACTTCCACTTTCTCAATGGCATACATGCCGAAGCAAGCGCCTTGGTGACTTCAATGCGAATGAATTCTGCTTCGTGTAAGTCATTTCCCCCGGTCAGCAGGTCATCGACGTAAAAGTCATGTCTGATGATCTCAGATATTTTAGGGTTCCTACAGTCGAGTCCTATTTGTTTAAGACATCGTGTCGCAAGGAACGGTGCACTAGCAGTACCGTACGTGACGGTGTTTAGTTCATAAACATTAATAGGCTCACTAATATTATCACGCCAAACAATTCGTTGCAAGTACCTATCCGACGGGTGGACGACTATTTGTCTATACATCTTTTCCACATCCGCAGATAAAACATACTTGTGGAATCTAAAGCGAAGAAGTATAGACAATAGATCGTCCTGTACAGCTGGCCCAACCATCTGTAGGTCATTAGAGGACACTCCCGTCGAAGTAGGACAACTTGCGTTGAAAACAACACGTAGTTTGGTCGTGTTACTCGAGTCACGTAGAATTCCATGATGCGGGATAAAATAACCAAAACACAAATTAGGTTTATTAATTTTGGTCATATGACCAAGTGAATCGTATTCTAATAAAAAATCATGATACAGTTTGCTAAAGTCTGGTTTAACCTTTAATCTACGCTCTAAAGATTCTAAACAATGAGTAGCTCTCTTAAGAGAATTTCCTAGAATTGAAGGATCTTTTTTAAGGGGTATGCGAACACAAAAACGACCATCAGACAATCGTATCGCATTTTTTAACAAAACGATTCTCACACGACTTCTCTTCTGGCATATAAGAATTAGACGATATCGCATTCACCTCCTCTAATTGCCAAAACTTTATCAATTCTATCTTAAGTTTTTCCCAGTCACTATCGCTTTCGGAAACCATATTAGAATAATTACATTTTACGTCATTTGACAGCAGTGAAATAACATTCTGAGTAATTGGACCGGAAACTATCCAACCTAAACGGGTTTCAAATAATACTGGTTTTCCGGTATCTAACTTTAGTCTTTGTGATCCTCACAACTCCCAAAACAGGTCAGCGCCAATTAAAATATCTATATCAGCTGGGCTATAAGAGGTAGGATCAGCTAAAGTAATATTCGAGGGTATGTCGAAATCAGAAATATTTATTTCACGGCACGGTACGTTACTTGTAATGTATGGTAGAACAAAACAATTAAGTTCGAAAACAAAACTATCGTCTAATGACGTAATCTTAACCCGACATATGTTATCTATGTGCGAAGTGACATTGTTGATGCCAAGAATCGACCTATTTACTTGGCTAGTTATTAAATTAAGTTTTTTGCACAACCTGTCCGTTATGAATGACAACGTACTGCCGCTATCAAAAACCGCGAATGAGATGCACACAACCATTGTGATCCCGCAGTTTGATCAAGGCGGTCGATAACAACACATCTCGCTGCGTATGACTGCACTGAGATGCAATGTTTGCTGAAAAAGCTACGTTATTCGTGTCAGTGTTAGCAGATGGTAATGACGACGGTGCAGACAAGTTGTTTATTGAATTACCATTAAGTATATTCGCAATAGTGCTTTTAGAATCTATGTGAATCAGTGTGTTATGCCTACGTTTGCACAGTTTGCAACCTGGTTTTTTACATTTGTTAGCATAGTGCCCCGTACGAAAACAGTTGAAACATATCTTATAACTGGGAACCAATTTGAGACGATCGTCGTTACTTAATGCTAGGAACTGTGGACAATTGTTTAAAGTGTGATCGTTGCGACATTTAGGACATGGTTTAGGGGCTAATTCAGTGCTAGAACTATTAGAAGATTGTGTTGCTACCATTGACTTGAGCTTAGGGCTTGATTTACCTATCGTTTGGGAATAATTATTACGTACCAGTTCTAGGGTCTCGATAAGATCAGCTCGATTAAGTAAGAATTGCATAAACGCGTCAAAAGTAATCGCGCTGTCTTTGTTCATCCTACCTTTGTACTCCTCCCACTCACGATAGGTCTTTTGATCAAGCTTGCGAGTAACAATGTAAATTAAAAGTGTGTCCCAGTGTTTAACAGGCTCCCCTAACGACTCCAATGCTCGCAAATCTTTATTTAATTGATCGATTAAACTTTTTAATGCAACAGAAGATTCCCTTGAGATAGATTCGATATTGAATAATGCGTATATATGATTCTGTACCAGTAACCCTTTGTTGTCAAATCGATCACATAACAACGACCATGCCACAGAGTAATTACTCGAAGAAAACTCAATAGATTTGATTACTACTGCAGCTGTTCCCTCAAGTGATGCTCTCAAGTAATGAAACTTATTGATCGTGTCTATGTCATTGCTACAATGAATTAGGCAAGTAAATAAAGGTGTCGCGGAATTCAAGCCAATTACAATATAATCCGCTAAACTTTGGCCACTGAATCGTTGGCAATTTAACCGGCTTTTGCATGCTAACATGTGTACTTTTATAGCTTTCCATCGTTTTACTATCCTTATTAAAAATCACTCAGAATATTTTGAGCTCTGGCTATGGACTTATAATAAAGAGACTCGAATTCAGATCGCTCAGAATATTGCAATTTGAGATCATCTACAATGCATTCAAGACCTAACTGTACCTCATCATACCGTTCGTACAACGACTCGATCTTGCCCATACGCAACTGCAATTCAGACACATCATAGCTCGATAACTCTTTGTCCTTGAGTGAATCCAGAAAGTTGACGAAAGCAGTCAAACGGCCTTTGAAGCTGCCTCGCTTTTTAATTAAATCCCATTCGTCAGACATACTGGGAGACGAGTGTTGTCAACATGAAATTGATACAGGAATACAATTTTAATACGAACATTATAACTTTAATACACGCCCAACTGTATTGTATACACTGTCTAAATACTATAGCAAACAACACAACTCAATATTTTAACTACCAAGTGTATAAACCTAAAATACTGTGTACAATTCTGATACTTAATATGTTTTGTTGCAAAACTTTAACATGAATTAAGTTATAAATAGGCTCAACTAACACTAATTATGTTGACTACATAAATGATTCTAAATGCTAATAATGTTTAACAATGACTTGCCCTAATATTTAACACTCTCAAATTATATGTATTATGTTAAGATACCTGCTAACAATTAACACCACTATTTAGTAGAGTAGTAGTAGTAGTAGAGTAGTTAGTTACAGCTTTATATAATTTAAGTTTAATGAATGTAGCAAATAAGCTAACTATACTGTAAACAGTTTGATTTTAAACTTAACCTTGCTGTTGAATAAAATACTAATCACAATGCAACAAGTACCTACTGATTTTAATCTAACACAATGCAATAGGTAATACAATAAAATAGTACTGACCTTTAATACGATTATTTACATATACTACCTGAGTGTTGGGTGACGATATTAAGTTAATTATAAATGCTGTACACCGCTAAATAGCTTGCTTGAAGTCCATCCAATTCACCCGCAAATAACCTCCACTGCACGTGGATGATAGTAATCCTTCATTCTTGATTAAATCCGCTAATCTCCTTTATACACGCTGAAATTTTAATGGTTGTTTTCCCGCGGCAGAACGATTTGCCCTAAGTAGTACTATTGAATCATAGCGCTAAACTTAAAAAAAAAAAGTTTTTATTTTCAAATAATTAAAAAAAAATAGGTAAAAAAGTATTTATGACGGTCCTAAGCCCGTAAAAGTATGAAGGGAAAACTGGAATATCTTTTAGGTAGGTAAGTAGTCGCAGTCAGGCGTTTGCGCTGTATCACTCTTGGTCGAGATCGCTTTCGAGTTTTGTTTATCACAATTCTAAATCTGCCATTTTTCAATAAAAAAAATTAAAAAAACTATTAATCTATTGTACGACCAAGACAAAACCATTTCGCTGCGGGAAAACAACCACTAAAATTTCAGCTTGTATTATACGTTATCCGGCTCGAAGGACTATGTGCGGGAATTTAAGGAATATACCGGATGAATAAACTCAGGATGCTCGATGCAAGAAAAATAACTTTTATTAGGTGTTAACAACATGGGTTTTAGAGAACAAGTGAAAGTGTCATCAAGATGGGCACATATTACCAGTCATATGTGCTAATTAGGTGTATTGCTGCTATGCGATATTGATCAGGCTCCAACAGCCATTTTCATTAAATTAAAAACTCATTACTATCTTAGTGCTGTCAAACCAAAATATAGTTAAGTTGTGTCACTTCAGTCTATTTCAGAATGGGAAATCGTCGTGACAGGTATAAACAAAATTTTGTAGTTTTTTTGTCTAGTTTAGAGGCATTTGTAACTAAAGAATCAGCACCATTATCTAAGTATTGAATTTTTTTCATTATATTATTGAATGAGATACAAAAAAAATCTAATTAAATTTTCAAAATTATTGTGAAAACCGCTTCAAATCTACAGTGGAGCTTAGAAGATCCGTAAAGAAAGAATCAATAAAGATAATAAATTTATTTGACCCAGGTTAAGGCACACAAAAAGAAAAAACGGAAAAAAAGTTGAAACAGTAGCTATTGTGTGCCTCCCGGCAGCGCCACAGCGGAGCCGGTCCCACAGAGACACGAAATGCGACTTTTTAACTATGTAAAGGTTACTAATTATTATGAAATAGATTTATGATTGTACACGTGATATAACATTATGATAGTACCAACATACGTTCGGGTAAAATGTAGTGCTAATAATGGTCATTTATTTATAGACTACGATCATTTTCCCCAACTCGATGTTCAGATTTGATATGTGCCGTGAATGACACGACATCTTGAGTCATAGTTTTAATTCACCGACGACAATGCGGAGTATTGTTGTACTAAGGAAAAATGCGTGAGATATTTTTTATTGTGATCCTACCTCATCTGACTTTCCGATTGTTAAACGGCAACTATGCTATGCCTTAATTACCTACATAAATACCAATTTTAAAAGCAATCGCTATCTAACTTCTATAAACCAGCAGAGTTATTATACACTTATAATGGCAATACCTTATATTTTGGCAATTAAATTTCACAAGAATATTCATTGCGTCATTTCCGTTTTCGAGCAGATACATTTTGGAACGAAGTTCCTTATCGCACGTTGCGAAAGGGGGCTAGACGGAAAAAATTAAGACCAAAAGTTGTAACGACACTTTTTGCTATAGTTGTAAGCCGTGCGGCGTGCGCGTGTTTCTCTGTCTGTCTCTCTCTCTCTCTCTCTCTCTCTGAACTTCGTTCCATCCGGGTGTCCCTTGACCTCAAGTTTTTCAAATATGCTACGGATTACCAATTTCCTTCAAAAACCTTCGAATTGTGATTGAAAGTGTGTTCCGCAATTGGGATGTAGAATCTGGTAAACATTCAATAGCTTATGACAGTAATTTACGGTAATCAGTAGTGACATAATAAAAGAAATAATAAATCTACTTATAATATGTAATTATAATGCTAGCGACCGTTTCTTGAGTGCCCATTATTGAGTGTGCAAGTCACCCCCTGCCATTTTATCCGTTTATCTTGTAAAACATTGGTCAGTTCTTTCATAGAGTACCCAATCTAGTGGATTGGGTAGTCTAGTCACCCAAATCCATAGCCCAATATGTTTTGATTCCATGTTCCGCAATAGTCCTGCACCAACCGAGAGCTGTCCTTGGGTGCACTTGCATAGTGCATACCGGGATAATCGTCGGTTGGTAACTCCTCATCATTTAGAATTATTTAAGGGTCCTCTGCGAGTTGAGTTCGGCACCTCGTACGCCTTCCAAAGGTCCGGGACTCCAAGGTCCCGAGATTATGTCAAAGACATATTTAAGATTATAATAAATAGGTATTAAAAAGAGGTAAAATTTGTGTTTGTATGTAAGGGGTAATCTTCGGAACTACGGATCCGATTCCAAAAATTATTTCACTAATGGGAAGATACAGTATTGCTGAGTATTATACGATGAAATATTTAATGTCCAAACAAGAAATTATGCGACTCGGAAGAAGTCGCGGGCAGAGGAGAAACAAGTGGACAAGCCTTGAAACTGCGCTCGGAGCGAGAGTTGCACTGACTACGTGAAAAAATATTTATTTTGTATTAAGTACTCTTAACGTAGGAGAGGCTTATTCAACTGGGGCCAGTCTGATTGCAGTAAGGTGGGCTAATTGTTATATCATAATGTATTTAGTCACATCAAGTTGAGGTATCCAAGACGACCATAACCAAAAGTAACATTGGTTATCATAATAACCAATGTTACTTTTTTGCTTTCTTAGCTATCCAAGAAGGAAAAAAGGTAGCGTTCAGAAAAAAAAATCAAAAATGGTAACAAAACGCGAATTTGGAAACTGGTTTTTCAAGTTATCGCATTAAATTATTAACCCCGTTTAATTGTAATAATAGCTTAAAACTGACCTCCAAAGACAAAATGCAAAATGACTGCATTAAATTAGACGGCTGGGTATTTCCATTAGTGTAGTCGCGTGCCTACACGGTATTTATCCTACGAATATTGTAAATGTGATACTTTGTATGTTTGGATGTTTGTTACTCAATCACACAAAAACGTCTGAACGGATTTGGATGAAATTTGGCACACAAATAGCTTATAACCTGCATTAAAATATACAAAAAAAAATCCCCGGGAAATAACATGGCATAACCATATCAAATACCTACGAGTGATATTTTTTTACCGATTTTTTTTTATTACTCTCACCTTTTTCATTTGTCTCTGGAGCCAATTTTGCCCGACGCAGACGAAGCCGCGGACATAAGCTAGTTGTTAATAATTGCTACTTATGTTTTAATATAGTGTTTTCCTCAACTTGGCTTCAGTTAAGACGGTCGGATTCTTACCGGTTCCCACAAAAAACGACATTATTATGGCAGCCAAAGAATCGGGTACTTTTTATTTGAGAATGTCAAAAATTTATGAATAGTATCGTTGGTCTATAAGTGATACGTATTAATAATAATCATCATCATCTGCCTAGCCTTTTCCCAACTATGCTGGGGTCGGCTTCCAGTCTTACTGGATGCACCTGAGTACCAGTATTTACATGGAGCGAGTGCCTATCTGACCTCCACAACCCAGTTACTGGGTAATACGATACACCTTGGTGAGACTGGTTGTCAGACTTTTGGGTTTCTGACGACCTGGTACGACTGTCAAATATCCAATAATGACAGCCGGGACCAACGGCGTATCGTGCTTTCCGAGGCACGGAGAGGTCCGGTATGTAAAGATGGCCACGTACGGACCGCGGAAAGCGTAGTTTAACCTAGGCGCCATAGGTAGCGGTAAATAATCAGTGGGTAGGTGTCAGGCTCTTTTCTCATATCGTAATCTGACGAACTCTTTCTGGGTAGACCTTGCCGTCACCTTCCACATTACATAACATCACGTCTGTCAGCCCCGAAGGGACAGGCAGAGGTATAGCTATCATAGGTACACCCACATTTCGTCATTTATATTTTATTCCCATGTAATAGGGGGCGAGCCTATTGCCGTTAACCGGACACAAATCCAGACCCCGGACTACCAATAACATTTTGCCCGACCTGGGAATCGAACCCAGGAGCTCACGCTTAGCAGTAGCGCTTGCGACCACGTGTCGCCGTCGCCTAGTGATTTAAGATTCTATAAAAAAACTACATATTGGCTTATAGAAACCGGGTAACACCGATGTAGGGAAATACCGTTACGTCTGTACTGCACGCGACCGCGATCATCACAGCAACATGGGTGTGGCGCATTGTATGATGAAATTACGAACACATAATAATGATTATGTATTATGATGAAACCTAATATCTAATAATGTACTGTTTATAACATCTATCGCCTGCGGTCTGGGAAATAATGAGTCGTCGAAGTCAAAATCAAAAGCAAAGTCAAAAGTCAAAGTCATGAATGTTGTTTTTATCATTTATATACGTCGTCATATGTTAGATGTTACACATCATCACATCACATCACATGATACACGTGCGTAAGATGATTTCCGACTCGTGTCGACTTATACACTCGCTCGCTATGCTCGGTCGTGAATAAAATGCCGCTCATCGGAAATCACCTAGCTTCCGCACTTATAGCATAAATAATTATTGTATCGTCTATCATTTGTCCGATCTTCATCTGATTTGGATTAAAAAAAATATAAAAACTAAAAACTTATATATTTGCGCCATCTGTATTCTATAGTAAAGCACTCCGGCGCATCGGTGACGCTTATCCATAAGTTTACACCCTACAAAAATTCGCTCTACGCGCCTAAAGAAATTTTTAATTAAAACATTAGGGAACTTATGTAGTTTCGGGAGGTACCTGTTCCGTATAAGGCGGGAGGAAACGCCCGGGTGTCATCACTGTGTGGATCGCCTGGAGGACATGGTGGAGCATACGGTGGAGATCCGCCCAGCTTGGGCGGGGCCCCGTCGTGTCCTTGTGGAGGCGATCGGCGACAGTGATCTCTCGCGTCTGGCCCTGGTCCAGGCCATGGTATGGAGCGAGAGCGTGGGAAGCCGTCATCTACTTCTGCGAAGCAGTAATGCTCGCGAAGGAGGAGGCGGAAAGCGTGAGGGAGAGGCAAATTTCACGCCCTCACGCCCCTAGCCGCCGCAGCAGACGCCCTGGGCGTCGAGAATGAGTCGGCCTGCGATTCTCAGCGATTGCGGTGGCCGGGGCCACCGTAGGCGAGGGCTTGCGGACGTTGAGCAATGGGTAGCTTGCCGTCCGATAAGCCGAGGTCGCGGGAAAGTCTGAAAGGGATACCGTGGCCCCTGGCAACGTAGAGGCAACAGAAGAAACGCGGGTGGGTTTTAGTCGGTAAGAGTCTGACAGGTCTGAAAGTCTGCCCTGAGAAGTTATTTGATAAGATCCAAATCTAAAAAAAAAAGGGAACTTTTCTGGTTCGTTACCCACAAGTCTGTCTAAATCACAACTTAGGTACTATTCTATCAACTTCTTGGACTATTCTTCTTTAAGATTATTTAAGATCTTTCGTTAATAAAGATACAAAAAATGTATAAATTATGACTGCATCGTTCAAAATCAAAATCAAAATCAAAATCAAAAGTCATTTATTCAAACTAGGCTGAGAATCAGCACTTTTCGAACGTCAAAATTACATAAGACAGTCCCCCAAAACGCCCACCCTTCACCACTTCCTAGTGCGTTAGCTGGGAAGAAGAAGTGGCGCAACAAACTCCCCAGCTGCACAGCTGTCTGTTCAGTTAAAAGAACAAAAAGAAGATTCTATATAATAGTATTCAAAATAATTTACATTAAGCAACACAAAACATAATTTAAATTATTAGCCATATATAAGCTAGCACACGCCAATATACCAAACAAAATCATCGAGAACTATACTCAGGCAGAAATAAAAAACAAAACGTAAACAGAACTTAATATCTTAATAAAAGCCACCAGGCATAAAGGGCGTGCCCGCTTACATATAGTTGTAACTGGAAGTTATAAATGATAAACTAGGACCATCGAGGTAAAATAAATAAACAAACAGTTAATTACTAATAGTAATAAATAATATGATCAATTGTCGAGGTCACTAGCTAACCACATATTGCAATACAACTCATAAAAAAACAGTGTGATGAGTAGATTTTGTCAAAAATAAATTAAAATAACTTGACTTAAAATGTCAACAATAATTAAATTTAAATAATTTGACTTTTATAGTCAAATAAATTAAACAATTACTTATATAAACTCATATAACTTGTCAGTGGGTAAGCTGGAGAAAGAACATAAACATTGTCTTGAGTTAACTACAGCGACCAACTATTCTTATCATTTAAGTAGTCGTTGATAGAATAGTATGCCTTTGAACAAAGCTTGGATTTTACTTTCGTTTTAAACGCATTAAAAGGCAAATCTACCAAAGAAGAGGGTAGCTTGTTATAAAAAGTTATACCAAGCCCAACAAATGAGTTATGAACTTTATGAAGCCGGTGAAAGGGAGCTCGTAGTTTGTCCTTATTTCTAGTGTTAACATTGTGAAAATCACTGTTTTTAGTGTATAAGTGTATATTTTGCCTAATATATAAGATATTGGCGAAGATGAATTGAGATGCCACCGTGAGGATACCAATATCTTTGAAAAAATCTCTTAGAGAAACTCTGGCACCTAGCTGGTAAATAGCTCGAACAGCTCGTTTTTGAAGGACAAATATATTTTGAATATCAGCAGCTTTGCCCCACAGCAGAAGACCGTAGGACATAACGCTATGAAAATAACTAAAATAGACTAAACGAGCTGTATCGACGTCAGTGTATTGTCTTACTTTCCTGACGGCGTAGGCGGCGGAACTGAGCCTTCCCGCTAGGCTCGATATATGTGGGCCCCACTGAAGTTTGGCGTCTACTGTTATGCCCAGAAAAACTGCCGAATTTACGGATTCAAGCACCTCTTTATCTAAGACGATGTTGGGACCTAGATTTCTAACATTAGGTAGGGCGAACTTTACACATTTCGTTTTCTTAGCATTAAGAACTAGGTTATTTGTCGTAAACCAATCTGTAACCATTGAGAGTGCACTGTTTACATCGTCAAAATCTTGTCTATTCCTGTCTACTTTAAAAATAAGAGAGGTATCATCTGCAAACAGTACAACTTCACAGATACCCTTTAAATAGAATGGTAAGTCATTGATATACACTAAGAACAAGAATGGACCCAGTATTGAGCCTTGAGGTACACCTAACTACAACATCTACACATTGGGACCTATTATGTAAATACGAATTTATAACGTTGAGAGCTTCGTTTAGCACACCATAATGACGCAGTTTACGCAAAAGCGTGTCATGGTGCACGCAATCAAAGGCTTTGGAGAGATCACAGAAAACCCCAATAGCATTTTGCGAGTTCTCCCATGCGTTAAATATGTGTTTCAGCAGAGCAACACCCGCATCTGTAGTCGAACGACCTTTTGTAAAGCCATATTGTTCATTATGAAGGAGGCTATTTAAATTAAAATGTTTTAGCAACTGCTTGAGTATTAACTTTTCAAATATTTTGCTAAATGCTGGTAAAATAGAAATAGGCCTGAAATTGCTAACGTCATTTTTATTACCTGATTTAAATAATGGTATGATTTTACTATTTTTCATGAGGTCAGGAAAAGTTCCTAAATCAACACATTTATTAAAAGTAACAGCTAGATAGGGGGCTACGATGTCTACTATGTATTACTTAAAAGTTTAATGGAGATGCCCCAGTAATCACCCGTGTTTTTTGACTTGAGTGTGTTAAAAACATTAACTACATCACGAGGCGTTACATGTTCGAAGCTAAATAAGGTACTACATTTAGGCACACTACTATGCAAAATGTTTTCAGCTTTAGACGGGGACGAATTCAAGGAGCGAGTCGTAGTTATAGGTATGTTGGCAAAAAACTCATTAAATGCCTCGGCTACGTCGGCTGCTGTATTAACTAATTTATCGTCTACCATAATCTCAAGTTGTTTTTCATGTCTAACCGACTTACCCGTTTCATTGTTAATAATTTTCCAAGTGGTTTTTACTTTATTATTAGATTTTTTAATTGTATCGCTTAAAAATTTAGATTTAGCAAAAGCACAAATATTTTTGAATAATTTTGAATACTTTTTGACATACTCTAGGAAAGGAGTATCAAACCTGTATTTTTTCAAACCATATAACTCGTATAGTGTCGCTCTACTTTTATAAATACCTGGAGTAGCCCATTGATTAAAGCCAACGGAGGTGCCGTTAATGTTAATGGTTTTGGTCTTAAAAATAGATTGGTACTCTTTTTGCACAACATCAAAAAGGGCTCCATAAATTTCATTAGGATTCTGGTGTTCTACTATAGATGGTGTAATTCTATGAGCTATATTGTTTTTAAACTTGATGCAACGAGTAGCTGTATAAGGCCTGCATTCTATTTTATGAGGCTTTTTATTTAATGGCATAGGGAAGCTAGCCAATAAACCACAGTGGTCAGACGTTAAGTCACTTAAAACTATTTTATTTTTGGCATCATAATCACTAAAAATATTATCGAGACAAGTCGACGAAGATGCCGTGATCCTAGTAGGTTCAAAAAACAAGTTAATTAAATTATAAGACCTGAACAGATTGAGAAGTCTAATACTCAATGGTGTAACCTCTAAAATATTAATGTTGAAATCGCCACATAAAATTATGCTTTTATTACTTGATTTTAGCCTATTGAGTGAATCCTCCATTACCGATTCGAAACGAATAAAATCCCCAGATGGGGGTCGATAAACGCAAATTATAACGTATCGCTCTAGTTCAACACAAGACAACTCAATAGTGCGCTCAATAGAAAGATTAACTAAATCTAGACGTTGTTTACATTTCAACTTGTTTGAAACAAGAACTAAAGACCCACCGCGAATAGCATGTTTTCTTACAAATGCACTTTGTACAGTAAACAAATCATCATTGATAAACACTACTTCATGTTCTTTCAACCAGTGTTCAGTCAAACATAACACCTGAACATCATAGTTTTCCATAAATAAACTTAACTCTAGTTCTTTGCCAGACAGACCCTGCATATTTTGATGTACAACATTGAACATATGCGGCTTATCCGTTGTCGCACCTAATAGTTTAAACTACAAGGCGTATCAAAAGTAGTGTTAGTACCACTACTAACAGTAATCGATGGTACACTACAAGTACCAGTGTCATTGTGTATATTGTATGCTAAAAGATTAGCAATTTGTCTCCTACAACTAGGTGGCAAATACATAGTATAATTTGTCAGTTTGTAATCAGCAATAAATTGATTACAATCAAAGTATAAAATAGCTTCATTGTGACGACAAGTCCTATTATAAATTAACATATTTAATTTATGAATGTGCCTATTTTTCTCATTAGACAAATATTTAGAATAAGGCAAGGCACAGAAAATAAATTTACAACTATTGGTCTCATTGAGATGTAACATCAAATGGACACATTCAATTATGTCTTTTTTCCTGACAGTTAAACTATCCCCGTATAATAATATAACAGTGGAACCGGGGTTTATTTTTGTCAATTTAATATTATTAATTAATTGGCTAATACTGGCACCGGGTGAACAATTATTAATTACATATTGTTGCGAACACTGATTAAATACACTACCAAAACCTTGACCAAATTTGTCAGAGAATACATAAGTTGTCTTAATAAAATTATGAATTCTATTGTCATCCAAACAGCTACGTACAGGCTGAGCCACAGATGGTGTAGGTGGAACCAGTTGAGGTTGGGGCTCATGGGAGCAGGCACAGCTAAAAGAGAGGTTATTTGTCAGAGACTCATACCTCTCCGCATTGTACTTGACCAGGTCTGCCAACTCATTAGCCTCCTGCAAGCGCTTACTCAGGTCTTGTTGAGAAGCCTCATATTTACTAAAGATATCCTTTAGAGCATATTCCCTAACAAACAATTCATCCTGTAGGTGCTGAGTGTCAGTATTATACATAGTATTACATAATTGTAATTCACTATTACAGTTCTTTAATTCTTGAATTAAATTTAGATTTTTTTGCCTAAGTTTTGTATTTAATTTGTTAACTTTATGGCGTATTAATGATTTTTTAATTTTTCTAATCAATCTATTAATTTTAATATATTTTTTTAACTTATTATGGCTAGTAAACAAATTGCACTTAGTGATAGTATCATTAGTTAAGTCTATTGTTAGGTAATAGGTAATAGGTAATACGGGCTGGTATCCGCAACTCCACGTCTTAGCGCGTATTTTGCGTACGGGTGGGAAAATTTTGTTATTCGATCCACCCCAGCTCCACAAAGAAGGCCAGCAACGCCTTGGTGTCACTGACAATCTCACGTAGGGTACCTGGGTTACCGAAGTACTTTGCCCTGTATGTGGCGACCACCGGGCAGTATAACAGCACATGAGCTGCTGTCTCGTCGTCCTCCATGCAGGCTCTGCACAGCGGACTGTCTGTGACTCCTATGACAAAGAGGTGTTTATTAAATGACCCATGGCCAGTTACAGCTGCCGTAACCGTACGCAGCTGTTGTTTCGTTAGTCGAAGAACCTGTTTCGTGAGGCGGCCATCAATTGTAGGGAGTGCCTCCTTGGCCTGCCTACACTCACCATGGTCCGACCATAGTTTGTGATGTTGGTCCCTGGTTCGTTTCCTTACCAGAGTGCGTAGGTACCCGAAGGGGAGTGGCGCAATGGGTTCAGGCCCCACTGGTGCCATGCTCGATCCCCTTCTGGCAAGTTCGTCGGCAGCGTCGTTGCCCCGCGAACCACTGTGTCCTTTGATCCACTGAATGGTAATATTGTTGAGGCTACCCACCTGGTTAAGGCGCTGGTGGCACTCGTATATCAGCCCAGAGTCAACAGTGTGGCTGTTTAGCGCTTGCAGAACAGCCATGCTGTCTGAAAGTATGCGTATCGAGTGGTCCTTAACTTCCCTGGCCATGATGGCTAAAGCGGCAAGGGATATACCCATGCATTCGGCCTGGAATACTGTATTGTGGACTCCCAATGGTGTGGCTATATGTATGTTGAAGTCCTCAGAGAAGATTCCAGCACCTGTGCCACTACCTGTTTTGGATCCATCAGTGAAGATTCGTAGTTCTGCGGGGCGCAAACCCTCGCATCGGCGATCCTCGTGAAGTTGGATTCTGTATTTTTTATCAAAGATAAATTGTTTGGGTACCCGATCATTGATGGCTTTCGTAATAGGGAACTCATTATTGAGTCCCTCAAGCAGCGTGGTGTGTTGTGTGTCTCTCTTACCCCAGAGATTAATTGCATTAAGACGTACCGCTGCCATTGTCGCTTCCTGCTGTATAAACAGGTGGAGCGGGGGCAGTCCCAGCATGGCTTCGATTGCTGCAGTCGGAGTAGTCCTCATGCAGCCCGTGGTCGCCACGCAGGCTAGTCTTTGCATGCGTTGTAATTTGTTAGAAGCTGTAACCAGCTGAGTTCGGGGCCACCAGACCACGGCCCCGTAAGTGATCATGGGGCGGATCACTGCTGTGTATAGCCACAGTATGATTTTGGGAGATAGGCCCCACTTCTTACCTATCATTTTCCTGCACTGCCAGAAGGTGATGCAGGCCTTGTTTAGCTTGTTGTCTACATGACTGCTCCAGTTTAACTTACTGTCTAAAATGACCCCGAGGTACTTGACCTCACTGGCCAACTGGAGTTCTGTATCGAACAGTTTGGGTAGGCGGAAGGGGCCTAATGCTCGTTTTTGGGTGAACATGACTAGTTCAGTTTTAGTGGGGTTCACTGATAGTTCAAATTCCCTGCACCAACTTTCTACTATACGTAGTGCTTGCTGAGTGAGGTTACAGATCGTTCCCGTCACCTTCCCCGATACAAGGATTGCGAGGTCATCTGCATACCCTATTGTATAATAGCGGTTGGCGTTGAGTTTAGTGATAAGGTCATTGATGACCAGATTCCATAAGAGGGGGGACAGAACCCCTCCCTGTGGGCAGCCTCTGGCTATCATAGCCAACTGCCGCTCATCCTCAAGGCGAACCACTCGTTTGCTTAGCATGTTTGTAATCCAGTCAGTTAGTACCTGTTCTACTCCATGTCTGGAGAGGGCGCTGCTGATGCTGGAGAAGTTGGTTTTGTCGAAGGCTCCTTCGATGTCTATAAAAGTGCCCAGGCAAGTGCCTTTTTGATGAATCGCGTCCTCTATCTGGCTGACCACTAGGTGAAGAGCAGATTCGGTCGACTTACCGGAGCTGTATGCGTGCTGATTGACATGCAGCGGTATGGTTTTTAGAGCGCCGTCCCTCAGCTCCCTATCACATAGCCTTTCCAGAGTTTTTAGTAGAAAGGAGGTCAGGCTGATTGGTCGGTGGGATTTGGCGTTTGTGTAGTCACCCTTACCTGGCTTGGGAATGAATATTACTTTCACTTCCCTCCATCCTTTAGGAACGTATCTAAAGGCCAGGCACGCTCTCATTAAAGGCACCAGTCTTATTGCGACAGAAGCACCCCCCCACTGTAGTAAAGCGGGGAACACTTTATCAGGACCAGCTGCCTTAAAAGGATGGAAGCTCCGGATGGCCCATTGGAGTTTCTCCAACGTGATCACCCTACGTACGTAACTCCAATCATTGTCTGATGGTGTTTGGGTTTCATCTTGCCAGTCAATTACCTGCGCGAAGACGCATCCAGGGAAGTGAGTTTCGATTAGGAGGCGTCTAGTTTCTTCAGGTGACGACGTGAGTGTGTTATCAGGTTTGCGGAGGGTGCTGGGCCCAGCTGTATGCTGTTGCGCCAATACTTTCCTTACCTTGTTTGCTTGCTGACAAGATTCAATGCTACCACAGAATTTACGCCATCCCGAGGTGCTCCTGAATCTGATGCATTTTTTGTAGCTGGATTTGGCCGCGTAGTATAAATCCCAGTCCTCATCCGCACATGTGTTCATTGCTCTATTTAGAGCCGTTCTCACCTTGCCGCGCTTGCGCTCCAGATCAGCGCCCCACCAGGGTTGTTTACCCGGTATGTTGCGCGGCGTGGTCTCTGGGCAGGCAGTTTGGTAGCTGTCTATGATTGACTTAGTAAGAAGGCTTACTTGTGCCTCAATCTGTATCGTGTCTGCCAATGTCATCGGATCGCTTAGTGTCGCAAGCTTGGATTCAAGGCTGCGTGTGTAGATGGCACGATCTGTTTTCCGCGGATAACGCCGTGGTGTTATCGGTGGAACACAGACCTGGATGTCGAAGCGGATCCACCTGTGATCGGAGCAGGAGGCCTCCTCAGAGACTTGCCACCCAGTGGTCATTTCCACCGCGCCCTCTGTTGCCAGAGTGAGATCTATGATTGTGCGGCTTCGCCTGGTTACGAATGTTGGTTCGGAGCCAGTGTTTAGTAGGGATAGGTTAGTCGAGAATAGGTAGTCAACCAAGGCCTTACCCCTCTCATTTTGCGTGTCCATGCCCCACAGTTGGTGGTGAGCATTTGCGTCGGCGCCGACAACGACCTCAAACCCGCAGCTCTCGCAATGGCTCACGAGTCGGGCGAGTTCGTGGGGAGGCGGCGCCTCCGCCTCAGGCATGTAGGCCGAGGCGAAAACAATCACCATCTCCATGGTGTTGTCGCGCTGTATAAGCAGCTTTGCTGCAGAGACATCTCTGCAACAGAAGTCAGTTAAGAGCTGTGTTTTAAGGTTACCTGTGACATAGATGCACGATCTGGGGTGATCGTGGTCTGTGGTGACCAGGAGCTTACCACCAAGATTGGAGAGTCCTTGTATGCGGCCCGCCCTAATCCACGGCTCTTGGATCAAGGCAATGGCCGTGTGTTGAACCTCCAGCCACTTGCGAAGCTGAGCCGTCGCGGTCTGACTGTGGTGGAGGTTTGCCTGGAGGACTCTACAACCCGACGAAAGGGACGCCATCGCTGGTCGAACCCTCCACGTCCCCCCCAAGTCTTAGCCCGGCAAACAGGTCGCCCTCGTCGAAGCCGTCCCCCCCCGGGCTCGAAGCCGGAGACAGGAGCATGTCATCCAGCTCCTCGCCCGATGAAGGGACGGCGCCCACGGTGGCGGCAGCAGAGGCGGCCAACTCTGCTACAGCAGATTCAGCCGCGGATGCCTCCGGGTTGTATAGTGGGGGAGTAGACTCCCCTGTTGGTGTCTGCGGCAGCTGCGTCAGCGCCTCGCAGATGGATCCCGTGGCGGGGTCCCATCCGTGGGGGACGTCGGTGAACCTGCCGTTCCGACCCTGAAACTTCACGTACACCGTCCCCAAACCTATTGAGAGACAGCGAGTACCTGGTCCGATACTTCCTTGCTGAGGAACCCTGTGCGGTCGCAGATGATCGCGACGTCGAGGGTAGCGCTGGCAGCTTGGGCGTAGCTTCGTTGAGCAACCCGTTTGGATTGATCAAGACGCGGCCGCTTATGAGAGCTCGCTTGGCCGCAGCCTGATCCTTCCAATCAGGTCGCTGTGTTGTGTTGGTCACTGGAGCTGGCTTCTCAGGAGCATCGGTTGGCGGCTGACTGGGCGCTGGTCGGCTAGTGCCGGCCTCTACCTGCAGCCGCTTGCCGGCGGAGAAGTTGAGCTGGGCGCTTGTCCGTTTGTCCGAACAGGCGGCAGTGACCTGTTTGTTACCGGAGCCCTTACCAGCCATGATGCGAGCCTGGCGTCGCTCCTGGCGCTCCTTCCTCGTCACTCTGTCCCTCTGTTTGCCTTGCTCTAAGGCAACTGGTTGACCTGAAGGGTCAGCGCAAGGGCAACGGGCTTTTTGAGTATATTTACCCTTGCCCTTGCGTTTCTGTACCGAGGCTGCCAGTGGACCTGAAGGGTCGGTGCAGGGGCAACGGGCTTTTTGAGTGCCTTTACCCTTGCCCTTGCGTTTCTGCACCACTTGCCAGGCGCGTGAGAACACGTCATTGGTGCAGCCGGCGGTCTCCGTCTGATGGCTGGTGGCCATCTGATGGGAGGAGGCTAGAGGAGCCACAGGAGTGGGAGGGTGTCTGGTACGATCCCCGGTACCGGTGTTACCCGGCGCCGGGATCTGTGTGGAGAGGGTCAGACCGGCAGTGGAATGAATCGTCGCCGAAGTCATCGCCTCTTTTTTAGAAGGGTCGGTACTGGTCCCAGTCAGCGCCGACGTCCTTTGTTTACAATGGGACTTATTGAGTTTGGTCTTAGCTGTGGTTCTCGCCACAGCCGGACCGTCGCCCGCGCTGGTACCCGGGGCGTTAGCCGCCAGGCCACCAGGGGCAAGAGAAGTGCAAGCACCTCCCTTCAGAGTCTCATCGGCTTTCGCCTCCACCCTGGTGTTGGTTTTTTTTAATGGCCTTAGATTATCCATAATATTTTTTGAAAAACTTCATCTCTCTGGCTCCCACCCTCCATGGAGCCCGCATCTGGGAACGTCTCACTATAAAAAAGTTCGAACGTTAGGACTACCAGAGAGATATAGGTGCGCAAGGCTGGTTTACAGTGCGACATCGGGTGCTCGATCGGGTTGGCGTTGGCCAACGAACTGATCAACCCTCACTTACACCGTCAGCATGACCTTTACCTACCGCTTCGGCCGTCCGAGGACGACCTCAGCGGACCTCACGCACCTCGCCTGTGGCCCTCTGACGGGACACTATGACCATTTCCCTACCCCTGGCTATTGGGTAGGGCCACCGTTTTGCTTGAAATCCAGACCAAAGGGGGCGTGTTGCCTTACGGGCACATTACAACCAGAGCCGCTCGGCTCAACCCCCCAGGACTCCTTCATCCCCGCACACGGCGCTCAACTGCGCAGGTCCTAGCGCAGGTGACTGCTTACTCCTACTCGCCATCAGCTGATTTTAGTGATAGTCGAGCCTGCCACCACCCAGTCACAGGGGGTCACGGTTAGGAGTGGAAGTTGGTAAAGCGGAATTGGGAGGAGTTGGGAAATGGGTAGGATGGAGTGGGGATGGGGTGGGTGTGCGATGGCGCCTGGTGGTTTTAGTTACGTCTATTTCTTAAGGAATTAGACCAAGAACAGGGTGGCAACCTCGAGAAGGTGCATCCGCCAGACTTGCCTTGAGGATCTACACGACTGTAGCGCTCTCCCTCAAGACCCCGCCACCCTACTACCTCTGAAGGAGGCAGCAGGGTAGGCCTGCATCTATACTACCAAGCAAAGCGAAGCAAAGCAAAGCATGTCGTTGTGCAACCGCGAAAGCATAAATCCAGACCATACCCCAAAGTCTATTGTTACAATTGGCTCAACACATGTGGGTCCAGACCCGCTACCAACCAACTCATCATAAAGACTGCAGGTGATCGCAGACTCTTCCGTGGCTTTGAGAGATTCCAAACGGGTTATTGTGTTGTGGGCCCTGCTTAATTCCAGTTCCAATTCAGATATCCGTCTCAAAGCCAGTTCGTGGGTGTCACTACATTGTTGGAAATTTGACACAAGTTGACGGAGGTGTTGATGCTGGTCAAGTATGTCCATATGCTGAGTATGTAGTTCGGCCAACTGATTCTTAAGCTCAGTGTTCTTTTTATTAATATATTGCACTTCCACCTCGCTGTCTTCCCTTTCCTGTAGCAGCTGGTCGCACTGGTTTTTACTGGATTCTAACTCCTTCAATGAAGCCTTCAGTTTTTCCTCGAAGGATGCAGCTCTACAGGTCAACATTATGACAAGCCAACCCTAGGGGCACCCTGGAATGCGACAAGAGAAAGCTAAGTGAGTAAAAGGAATAAGAGAGAGGGATAAGATGTGGATAGTAAGTACTAAGATGAAGGGACTATTGGGAGTCTAAAATTATATATTATTTAGAATTTTTTAAGAAGGGAAACAAAGGAATAAAAGTTATGAAGAGTGTGTACTGTCAATCATGGGATGATGATTTAATTATTCACAGGTATGTCTTATTTGAGATATTAATATAGATTATTAAAAATAAAAGGGAAAAAACAACAAAATTTTGTTTGCAAAATGGTTGGGGGTAGGTACTACCTACTATTTTTAAGTGATTGTCAAGTGATTGTCAATTCAGTAATTAACATTAATTACAAGAATTGGCACAATTTCAGTAATTTAACATAACAGAGGTAATGTATGTGTAGTAATATGTAGTAATAATGATGTGCAGTGATGTCTAATGGTACACAAAAGTGAAGTTACAAAGATTATGTACCTACACTGCTTTAATTAAAAAAAACATGATTGACAATACAAGTATAGGACACTTTACAGGTTTAAATAGATAATAAACAATAAGGCCTAATGCGCCTATTTTTGTGTAGTAAATTATGTAGTGTTTACTGTCTGGGCGAATGTTTTAGTCTTCGATTTTGCTTCCACTGGTTGTCAAGCAAAAGGAGTCATAAACCGTGCCAGTGTGTGATGGACGTCGCTCAGAAACCTGAGCAGTATTTTGTGATGTTCTGCGTTATATAAATAATAAGTAGAATAAGTTAAATAAAACAAAATACTCCCCGGGATTGACGAAATTTTGAAATCCGTCACCGTTGGGTTGGTTGAGTTGACAGCCGGTTTATCGTTTTTGTGCGAAGTTCTCGCGACAAAAAACACTGTATAATCACTGATTACACTTATTAATAACTAGGTACGACTATAATACACTAATTTAACATAAATAAACCACTATTTACTAATTTTCTAAATTAATTAACCTAGGGGTCGTTTTTATGACGACCGGCTACCAGTGTTGCCAGTCCAAAAAAAAAAAAAGAAAAAAAAAAAAAGTTGATCTAGTGGTCGCAAGCGCTACTGCTAAACATGAGGTCCTGGGTTCGATTCCGTGGTCGGGCAACGTGTTATTGGGTTCCATCAGGAATTTCTCAGTAACAGTCTGGATTCTGGATTCATAGGCCGAGCCTATGCTCGGCCCCTACTGTAGACCCCCCGG
This sequence comes from Agrochola macilenta, assembly GCA_916701695.1. Taxonomy (NCBI): domain Eukaryota; kingdom Metazoa; phylum Arthropoda; class Insecta; order Lepidoptera; family Noctuidae; genus Agrochola; species Agrochola macilenta. The sequence continues at coordinate 18,948,918 of OU753562.1, forward strand.
ACTTAAGAGCGTTTACTCTGAAAGTGGGCAACGCCGCAAATAGATCTCAAATATTTCGCTGTTTTGAATAATTTACCAATACCTTTTACTGTATGGAATTATGAAATGTGGCTAACTAGCAAACTAGAATATTAATAATGAATTGCAATTATACTCGTAATATTGAATTTGATGTTGTAACCGTTTTAGTCGTAAAAAAGGCATTTGGAAAGTTTCCAAATACTTTTTTTACATCTAAAACTAAATATTTAGTGTTATCATATTAATTATTGCACTTCTTAATTCATATTTTAGTTTACAAGTTAGCCACATTTCATAATTCCATACAGTAATACTAAAAACAGGTAAATATTTGACAGCTATTTGCGACGTCGCCAACTTTTAGGACAAACGGTCTTAAACTAAACATAACTGATGAAATGTGGGTGTACTACAGGTACACCTCTATCTAACCCTTCGGGGCTTACGGGCGTTATGTATGTTATGTCATGATGTATACTGGGCGAAATTATAATATCCCTAAATATATGCAACTATAAAAATACGAACCAAGAAGAAGATGAAGAAGCTATCAAAGATATAAATTTTGGGTAGAAATCAAACAATCAACCAAACATGACACTTTAAATCAAATCAACAAACCGGACATGACACTTTGATAGCCCAAATCCACTCATGTCGTAAGCGACGTATGCGCATGAGTCAGTGCCAATTACTTTCAACCGATATAGTAACCGGAACGACACATACTACACAATATACTACGACAGGAAATATGATTGAGCAATACTATGATGTCTCAAACTATGACGGTTATCGGGATGATGTGTTGATCACGGCTACGATGTACTTGTGACGTGTTTTGTCCTCTTCCTTAGTAGAGCGACGCACTGTGGACGTTCGGGGCTCATATAATCATGCCAGTGCTGCCCGAAGGGTGAGGCAGAGGAGTAGCTAAAAATTACACCCACATTTCTGCAGTTTTGTTAAGTCCCACGTAAAAATTGAGAAACAGTTGCGCAATATTTTTTCTCGCAACATCGAAATGTTATTAGCAACAATTTATCTTTCTATTTATTATTTCATTTCTGTACATACCTATCATTATATTTTTTTTTTTTTTTTTATAAAATATTAAAAAAAAGACACTTAAAAAAATAAAAAAATAGTAGCCCACCGGTATCGGGAACAGGGTTTAATTTAATAATTATTTTTATTATTATATTAATTTATTTCGGATTTTCAAATACATTCTTATAGTTGTTAGTACGAGTAACACAGAAATGCTTATAAGAAACTAATGTTAGTAATGACAAGACAAGTCACTTTAAAAACTTAAATAACGATAACAAAACATAACAATAACGGAAACTCCGACCCCCTTCCGCGTTAATATTAGCATGTTGCAAGTAACACTGCAACTTTCCATGTTGCCGGCAACATGTTTCCCGCAACACCAAAACATACCAACATGTTGCCAAAACAACGTTGTGTCATTTTTTTATTCGTTATTTCAAACCCAAGATTTCAAGGTTTTGTCCCAGGTACCCAATTAATAAGTTACTTGAATTTATGTCTGCGATTGCGCAATGTATCTACGTTATTAAAGGATTTTAAGTGGTGTAATAGTGAAGTAATGAAATAATTGCATCAGAACTTAGTCCACAGAGATTATAAGAACTGTTTAGGTAGATAAACAATTTTAACATAATTATATAGGTATTTATTTTAAGTTTATTTCAGAAGTGGTAATATTTAATATTAAAAAGAGGTCTGTGGTAGAGACTACAATAGCATAAGCATAGCATAATCAGCCTACATAATGTTCTCACTGCTGGGCCATAGGCCTCCTCTTTATGAGAGGGAGTGGGCCGTAATCCACCACGCGGGCTCAGTGCGGGTTGGTAGATATCACACGTCTTCGAATTTTTGGTTCAAGGACATGCCGGATTCCTCACGATGTGTTTCTTCACCGTTTTGAGAGCAGTGGTGATGAAATAATTTACACAAAGTAAAGCGCCTGACAGGGCTCGAACCTACCCGTTTAACTGACCCATACGTCGCAGCCGTTACCACTGGCCCACCACTAATTGGCTGTTTCAATATTTACACAAAATTCAAGACTTATTCCCACGGGGATAGACCTCTAAAAAGTCATGAGTATTGTGTATCCTATACTGTTAAATGAGCAATATTTGTACATTTATATATGTATATATTTGTTATCACGTTCTCGAAAACGGCTCTAACGATTTTGATGAAAGTTGCAATACAGATGTTTACGGGGGCGAAAAATCGATCTAGGTAGGTCGCATATCTGGGAACATTCGTTTTCTCCGTACTTTCACCCGAGCAGTGCTCGGTCGCCCAAAGTTTAGAACAAGATGGCTACCTTAGAATAATGACATGGCAACGTGGAATTAGTAAGTACCTACTATCATGGCAGCATGGAATTAGTATGAACTATCCTGTACTATATAAATGAGCATTCTTTATTTTCATCAGAGCAGAGCTCGGTCGCCCAGGTACTGCATAATAATGTAACAATGATGTATGTTTAACCGAATCGAGCGTAAAATGAGATAAGGAAAAGTTCTGAATGGGGGGGTTGGTCTAACAAAATGCATTGATTGGCCGATTTGCATGTAGGCCGTGACCAACTACGGACGCCATCAGTATGGGAACAACATAGCGTCTTATGCACAAGTTATAAATAGCTCTTAATTCAGGGGCGTCCCGCGACGAATGAACTGAGGGGAATATACGTTGACACACCCGCAGTTGGCTCCAGCTGTTAATTACTTGCATCACAATCAACATTAAGGTTTAATCATGGCTGTAATAATGACACATCGAGTACATGAACCGCTTGTTAAATCGTTATGAAAGTGCTAATGGAAACAGATAAAGGATTGAAATGATTTAATAACGTGCATGATAAGAAAACCCTTTACATCTACTAGTAAACGTGAATAAATATTATTATGAACTATAACGTCACAATGCGAACACAAATATCTTTTATCCTTTTATGGTATTGTTCATTGACTCTCGAGTAGCATCCTTAAGGCTTGTGCAGAACAGCGCGACTTGTCGCGCGACGCGACACCGGTTATTGTTACACCGCGCTGGTCTGCACAAGCCTTTATACGGTAAATGCAATTGTATTATCAACGTATTAGGTATTACAATAAGCGATATTACGGGAACATCCTGTGTTAAACTGTAACGACTAATGTTCTTTTTTGTTTGCCTTTATATTAGCTGCTAGTCCCGCGGTACGCGTCCAGGTCATCTCGTCTCTTTCAGTGCCATGTCCATCCATCCATCGGGCCCCTCCCCCCCAAAGACTATTGTTAAGAAGGATTAACACATTAATCGCGCATTGGATTTTCAACTCTAGGTACTGAGTCGAGCATTGAGAATATCAGAGCCCATCTTAGCACTATTTTCAACTCTCGGCACTCAGCAGAGCGTTGAAAATCCAGTACGCGAAAAAAAGTCTCACGATCAAAAATCGCCTGTGCGAATGTATGCTTATCGGAATTACAGATAAGAAGTTGCAGCCTTAATGGAACTGGAGGCATATCAAAAAGATGAATGGATTGTACCTATGAGGGATGATAATTTATATTAATGAAAATTGAGAACTGAGAGGCGAGAATGGAAGAGATTGCACATACATTATGTACATACATTTTGCACTGACCCTAATAACATGAATGTTACTTAGGGTCAGTGCAAAATTGCAGAAGAAACAGAAAAAGGCAGAATGATTAGAAAAAAAAATCTGCTATATAAATAACTTTCAGTTTCTTTTGGAATCATTTTGAACAGCTATTATTTTTATCAAACAATTTACAAACTTGTTTTTGGGTATTTCCCTAAAAAACTTCATGGCTGATAATATAATGAAGTTGTCTTTGTTAAAATGTCATATAAAGAAATATTAATACTAAGAAATGAAATGATTATACAATAGAATTATAAATATAACATTGTTACATCATGATCTTTCTGACTTTCTGCCTGCGTCTGTGTCTCCTTCCTGTCACGTATAACCAATGACCCTTCGAAGCAAGAGTGAGCAGGCATCTTCTGGGCTTGCTCGTTCCATCGTAGACTTCATCTTTCGCTTTCCACCAGGAGAGATCGAGGTCAAGAGCAGGACCATTTTGCAATAAAAAAATATCAATGACAGTTTCTGTAACCAGGTACTTATTTAAATTCCATACAAAATTTACATAATATTTTAATCACAGTTTTATAAGATTTTTATTGATTTATATTTTTGGTATTTTTATCGGGGCTTTACCGAAGAATTGGCTGACACGATTACATAAAAAATTTGATGTTAATAATATATTATTATTACACCATTTTTTTTTTTTGGGTGTGGCGAGAACGATTTCTTCTTCCTAATCGCTCTATCACTGCTGTGAATCGTGTTTCCATTCAATTTATTGTCAATACTTTTTCTCAATCTGTTACGATCAGTGCAAGAAGATGTTCTATTTTGGGTGTGGCGGGCACGTACCGAAAAGCAAAACATAGGTAGTTTCCACAAAGTAGACCAGTGGACGTCGTCCAACTGAGATGATAATTATGACGAAATTCATTGATGAAAGTCTTATTTTTACGAACTGCTTTTCCATCGTCATTATCATCAGATTAGTTCTATGTTATCATTATATTCTATGATAATAATAAAATAAAATAATGAACTAAGTGGAAAAAGAAAATTGGAAAGTGTATGAAAATTTATCTCAAGTTTCGACTACCTACCTAAGTAAGAACGGTGTGAAACAGGATACATATTATTGTTTAATTAACATAATTATTTCCTCTTAAACTAACAATTTTTCTTATATGACACAAGTTTATGACGTCAAAAATGATCGGGTTACAACAGTATCACTTCTGTGACATGTGAGCGCGCACACTCTACGATCCTATAAAAACCCAACTTGAACTGTAAACACACACTTAATCACAATCTGTGAACGCGAGCAGACATCTACAAGATGGCAACTCCAGTTTTACTCACGTTTTCCCTGTGCCTCCTTCTATGCGCACTCGCAGTTTCTTCGAAGCCCCTTGCGCATGATTTGGAATCAACGCAATCTTCACACAGGGCTGACAGTGTATTAAAATATACCCTCAAACTTGATACAGTTTTAAGTCCTAAAGTTGAAAGTGCGCGCGATTCGGAACAAGTGCAAAGCCTCGACAGTGTACCGGTACCAAGTTTGACAAACTCTATCGAAGGCTTGAGAAGACACAAAAGAGAAGTAGTTACCGGGAATGGGTGTCCCGGTGGAATGATTTGGTTTATGAAAAAATGCAGGACATTTGAAGCGTAAGTATTTACTTGTTTTTTGTATACATTCCATTAAAACAAAATGTGAGAATGTTCCTACGAGTATAAATGATGGTCATTACGAACATTGTACTTGAACAAAACAGTTTAATTAAGTGTGCCTAGTAAGGAAAATCTAATCAAGTGAAACCTGTTATAGTTAATAACACCTATATGGTGCCACACGAACATAAACATTGAAAAAAAAACAAGATTTATCTATAATAATTATACTGTGTATTAATAAACCATTATTAACATTAGATTTTGTTGTTTCTCAGGTATGAACGATTGGTAAAAATGGAAGAAGAAAAGTAATCGAGGAAGAAACTTCTTCTCTGTAAAACTATCCTCAAGAGAGTTCCTTAAAGGCTGGACAGGCGAACCCAAAAATGACGCCATCAACCATTCTTCATTCCTTCGAGAAGAAATCGAAAGTCGTCATTACCAGGCTAGCCATTTTGAAACTATATTGTGGTCGGCTTCCAGTCTAGCCGGATGCAGCTGAATACCAGTATTTTCCATGGAGCGACTGCCTATCTGACCACCACAACCCAGTGACTGGGTAACACAATTCCTCTTGCTAAAACTGGTGGCCAGACAGACGTCTGGCCACAGTCTTCTGAACTGACAGTTCTTAGTCAAGAAATAGGTTTCAGCTGATATTCTTAGAAAATAATGCCTAAGTAATTTCTCGTTTAAGATAAGTTGTATCATAAGCTCAAATCTAGTCTTCATAAAGCTGTGACAGTATACACAAAGCGAAGTAGCGTTGTGACAAAAAAAAAACATAACTACATCGTTTGCTCTTTAAATTTTGTGAGGGATATTTTAGATCACATAAACCTAATTAATTGAGAATTACCGGAACCACTATTTAAAGAAGCGTTATTTCAGTATGTTTCATTATATCTATCATCAAGTATCGAATTTATGAGATACTAAATCTGTTAACATATGTTTTCATTAATGTTAATAAACATTTTCTAATAAACTGTTAAAGTTATTTGTATTAGTTAACTTAGCTTAAGTATTTATTGTTTTTTTTTTGTATTTGTCTTTTATCGATATGTATCTAGTCATTTAAAATAAGTAGATACGTAAGTTAGTCGTTCATTTGTTTTATAAAGAAAAACTAATTTTCGCTCATTTTTCATTACTACCATTAGGTGTCATTACCATATTTTATTTTATTGTATTTATATTTAGTTAGGAGATTTTCTGTGATAAACTATCTCAATACTTCGATGTATTAGTTTTAATTAATTAGCAGTTACAACCATAATATATGTATGTATCTTAAATTTCTTTTTGTGAGAATTTGCAATTTTAAACATAATTAATTCATTACCTTTGCTATGTAACAACAATTATTTTTTAAACGAAATCAATAATTTTCCTTTTTTGTCTGCACTGCGCTTCGTACAAAAAATATAATGAAATTATTATTTTTTTTACGTAAAATTATCTTTTAACTTTACCCATTTTAGAAGAATTATTTATTTCTAAAATTAATAAAAAAAAATATGTAAAAAAAAATAACAATTTTCTTTATTTTACCCAAAATAACAAAACATTACAGCATACCCGTATTTCCCCTAAGAGTAATTTAATTTTACAATTAATTATAATTAAGTCGTTCTTTAAATTGATTGCCACTAACTGGACACAAATCTAGACTCCGGGCTGCTAAAGAAAGAAAGAAAATACATTTATTCAGCACAGGCTACTGAGAAATTCTTAATGGAAATGTTAATAAGTATATAACATTTTTCCTAATTACCCAGAAGGGCGGTGACCACCACATACAGCCGCCACATAACGGCCGCAGTGACGGCTGTCATGAAAATGATCGCAGCAGGGTTTGACTTTACGTTGTCGAAAACACACCAACTTACTTTCATAAATAACGTTTCAGTGACGTCGTTCGCTGGTAAATTCCGAACGCTAAGTGGCGGCCACCGCTCTTTTAGGAAACCCTAGGTTAAGGCCCATCGCCCACAACACTACTCAAAAGTTCACTTCAGTACCCCCCAATTCCAGCAAAAGTGCGAATCTGTGAATATGTTAATAGTAAAACTTGATCAATGAAATGGGTACTAAAGTTACCAAAGACTAGCCAGGATGTTGCTGGTACGTCTTTTATTGACTTGAATGTGCCCTGGCGGCTGTGAGTATGTCAGGCTCACTCAGATGTCTCACTGATGGTGGCGCGTGTGTTGGATCATTTAGCGCCCTTCAAAATGCAGCCGAATGGTGCTAATCCATGCGTCATGTTCGTAAACGGGCACCGTCAGTTGGGACTGGTCAACTCTTATCTGCCATGGCTTTTTTTTTTTTTTGGGTGGGAAATCATCATATGACTCCTCCCGCTCTGGGCGGAGCGAGAGGGAGTGTCAGACTTTTACTGACTAAAACCCACCCGTGTTCCTTCCGTTGCCTGTGTGCCGGGGCTGCGATATCCCTTTCGGACCAACTCGCAACCCTGGCAGGCATTGGCCCTTACGGACCCCGTCAGTTGGTGCTGACATCTCTTTGAGGCGCGCGTGGAACACAACGCGCCGTCGACCCGGGCCTGGTCCTAATCGGACGGCGAGCTACCCATTGCCCACCGTCCGCAAGCCCGCGCCTACGGTGGCCGGAAGTCGGCTCGCGACTCCCGACGCCCGGGGCGTCTCCTGCGGTGACTAGGGGCGCGAGGGCGCGCATCTTGCATTTCCCTCGCGCGCTCCGCCTCCTCCTTCGCGAGCATTACTGCTTCGCAGAAGGAAGTGACGGCTTCCCATGCACTCTCGCTCCGGACCATGGCCTGAACCAGCCATGGCTGATTTTAATATTTGAATTTTTCTTTGTTTTATCTTTTTATTACGGACGCTTCTAACGTGCACGTATTTCTACATTGTTCTCACATGTTTAATGAAATGAAATGAAATGAAATGAAATGAAATGAAATTGTTTATTCTGTAAATAGGATATCGGAATCACTTTTACACGTCATATAAAAAAATATTAAAAATAAGCTAGGTGAGGTCGGTGTTTCCTATCTGACTACTCTGAGAAGAAAGGCCGAAACAAACTCAGAGTCACAGTCTCTTTTAAAGTCCAGACATAATCTTGGTCAAGTCATGTGAAGACCATGTAGATTAGTGTCTGAAATGGTCTTTTGAGGAAAGAACCACACAGATTTGAGTGGACCTGTCCAGTCAGTGCAAGCATTTGTCAGTAATCGTGGAGCTCAACTCAGAACTTAAGGAGCTCAACTCGACGAACAATACCAAGGAAAGGATATTTGGGTAGGCCGCATCAACTACTCAAACTGCCAGACCATCATTAAAACTGAGAAAGAAAAAAGAAATGAAAAGGGAAAAAAATATATCCACATAGTCCTCACATTCACAAGTAGTCCAACAATGGACTAAAGTGAAGTAAAGATGGACTGGAAATTAACTGGCCTACACCCTTTTACGTTAGCAATTAAGACTTATTATTTATTAGGTAATTTATTATGTAATGTTACTTCATTTAGTTATTAGATATTCTTCAGGTATTTATTCTTCAAAATATTTCTAGGCATGTAAATCTTCTATAACTATACATTAAATTAAAGTCGCTTTTTGTGTCTGTGTGACGGCGTTGTTCTTAAACTACGCACCGGGTTTGTATATGTGGTTAAAGAACAATACATTAATATTAAACTTACGTATAAAATAATCTCGAAAAAGAAAAGAAAAAGAAATATAGACAAATAAAAGCAAAGAGAAAGTTCTAAAAACCGTGCGAAGGTCCCTGCTTCGCACACACAGACAGACAGACACGAAAAGCTCGCTGCCGGGCCGGGTCGCTAGCAGATCATAATTTGATTCGTAGTATTTGATCATTTTGTGAAATGTAATCTTTAAGTTACGATACGACAACTTTCCATACAAGTCCGTCGACACGAAGCTCGGTTGTTCCGCGACATTCCGGTCTGAAAATACAGCTTTCAGTATTTCAGTAGTAAAATCTTAATGTTGCTAATAATTTATAAACAAATAAATAGCTAAGTAGGATGTTATAGTATTATTGAAACAAGCATTTAATAAATGTATCGAGCCCTTTAAAATAATACCTACTTAACAATCCATGGATATTAATAATTTCCCTAACTTACGGATAGTAAAGAGTAGTAAAGAGTAAGATTAGAACACGGTGTAGGTAAATTATTCTAAAAAGCAAAGTAACTTAAAACTTTTCTTTTTTGTTCTTTCTTTTGAAAGAAAGGAAGAAACTTTAAACTAATGCAGCAATTATACCTACCTAAGTTACAAATTAAATAACCTAATATGTTTTGATTTTATTATTGTATATAAGTTTCGCTCAATAAGTTTTCCATGAAGTATTTTTACAAAATACATGTAGGTTTTGTAGATCCTAGCTCAAATTTGACTTGAAACTTAAATAGTAATACCTAGTTATTTAATTGCGTTCCTCTTTTTGAATGACCGTATTTATTTTGTTTCAATAAAGTGTTATTATTTATCAACGGAGTTTTTGTCTTATTTTACCTGGAACTTTCGTGCCTATTATGTTTATACAATGTCGCCCATGGGCATGTGACCGCCCGTTTTCTGAATATTGATGAAAAATTATCGAAAATTAACTTTAAAACGGGGGGTCTAACTTTAATATTTTTCATGTTATTAATTTTTTTATGTTTTTAGTAGTGTTTGCCATAACTTCTATGTTATTGGCTCGATTTGGATTCTGTTTATTATTTCTGATAGCTTATGAGTTATTTCAACGGATTAACTAATTTTTTTTAGTAAAATTTGTCGACTATGAAAAAAAAACGGAGTTGAAGATTTTTTTTCCAAAAAAAACAGTATTTATTTTAAAAAACACAAATGTAAATCCATAAAATCATAGCGGGATACTGAAAAATAATAAAAATAAAAATGAAAAAAATGAAAAAATTATAAAAATAATTAAAGATAGACCTTTTTAAGTTTGTTTTCGATAATTTGTCATGAATATTCAGAAAAATACGGGCGGTCACATGCCCATGGGCGACATTGTATATTGACCCAACGTATAGTACCTAAATATCTTCTTCTCCTATATACTACTTTCTACATTTTAGCCCAGAATACAGCCACGCCAATTGCGTTCTTTCTGTTTACCATGACCACTACCCTACTTGCGTAACCGCCATTAAATTGAGAAGGCAAATTTTTCGAACTAAGAAAGCAATGGATTAGCAATATCCTTCAGAATAATTCAGATTGTTATTGATCGTGTGTTACACAATTAGGGTGCTGGGGTCACGGAGGCGATCGGCGGCAGTGATCTCTCTCGTCCGGCCCTGGTTCAGGCCATGGTACGGAGCGAGAGGGCGTGGGAAGCCGTCACCTCCTTCTGCGAAGCAGTAATGCTCGCGAAGGAGGAGACGGTGCGTAAGGGAGAGGCAAATGTCACGCCATCACGTCCCAAGCCGCCGCAGGAGACGCCCTGGGCGTCGGGAATCGCATTCCGATTCCCGATCACCGTAGGCACGGGGTTGCGGACGGTAAGCAATGGGTAGCTCGCCGTCCGATAAGGACCAGGCCCGGGTCGACGGCGCGTTGTATTCCACACGCGCGCTTCAAGGTGATGTCAGCACAACGGAAGTGGTCCGCTAGGACCGATGCCTGCTGGGGTCGCGAGAAAGTCCGAAAGGGACACCGTGGCCCCTGGCAACGTACAGGTAACTGAAGGAACACGAGTGGGTTTTAGTCAGCAAGAGTCTGACATGCCCTCCCGCTCAGACCAGAGCGGGAGAAGTTATTTGATAATTTCCAACCATCAAAAAAAAAAAAAAAGGTTGCTGGGGTGCATTTACAAAGGGCGCTCATCCGACAAGTTTATTTTATAGATTTCTGCTTTATGAAACAGTACCTTCCTGTCGTGATAATGTTTTGTAATTTTTGGCAAACATTTTGCACTGTCTGTTATTTATTCATTTGGGCCCTGAGGACCTCGACAAGTGGCAATCGCTTTCAAAGCGTTTCGTATTTCAACAGAATTGATATAAGTGTTTCAATAATTTACGTCAGTCTCAACTTTTTTTTATATTTCTACCATCGTTATCGCTAATAGATTGTAACTTTATCTAGGCCACACCAGGCCCTCTGGTGATAGGAATACAGGATTGCGGACCTTAAAACTCATCCCAAATAAAAAGTGTCATCATCCTCTGCCTAGCCTTTCCCAACTATGTAGGAGTCGGCTTCCAGTCTAACCGGATGCAGCTGAAAACCAGTATTTTACATGGAGCGACTGCCTATCTGACCTGCACAACCCATTTACTGGTTAATACGATACCCCTCGGGGAGACTGCTTGTCAGATTGGGTTTCTGACGTCCCCGTACGAAAACTAGAAAAGTGTATCCAGTGCATTTGTAGGAGAATTTAAGCATGGCACTCAACCGGCTCCACCTCGACCAAATAATGCTACAATAAACGATGATAGTTATCAAGACATAGAAGATAACGACACGTTACACCGACCCCAATTCAATTGGGATAAACCCAGGAGAATAATTATGAGTTTTCAAGATATTGCACAATTATTGCCTTTTGAAGTTCAAGGTTCTTTGAGAAAACATAAAAATGCAATCATTGTGCAACACAGTTGCGCAATTTGACGGTTTCTCCAGTTCCTGTATCATAATTAATTCCTAGAAACTTTATTGTATGATTTAATTAAAGAAAACATGTTGCTTCGTTAGAAAACAGTTGATCATTTACATTCTACATACATGGACCCGGTAATGGGTCGACCCACCGGGACCACGGGTAACGAGTGTACATTTTAGCATTGGAAGATTGTCTTGTTTGTGAATCACTAGGAGTTACTTTACTGAGAACATTAAGGCAATTCCAAATGAGATTACTTATTATTATTTACGCCTGCAATGATTTCTTGGACATGAAATGCTATTGAAGCAGGGGTTGTTCCCAGAGGTCCACGAGTCTAAGGTTCGCGAAAGAAAATCCATACTTTACTTCCAACGGTTTCACGAAATTTTAATATATAAAATATTTTACGGGTCTATGAGTATGTTTGGTACGGTTTTTCGAGATCTCATGGCAGCATGGAGAGTGCGATTGTCGCAACCCAGCGCTGGGCACGCCACAATTATGGCGATAAGTCCCCTCTTTGAGGAGTGGCTAGAGAGGGGCCACGGTGTCCTCACCTTCCGCCTGACGCAGGTCCTCACCGGACACGGTGGTTTCGGGAGGTTCCTGATCCGTATAAGGTGGGAGGAAACGCCCGGGTGTCACCACTGTGTGGATCGCCCGCACCGTGTCCGGTGGAGCATACGGTGGAGGTCTGCCCTGCTTGGGCGGACCACCACCATGTCGTCACGGAGGCGATCGGAGGCGGCGATCTCTCGCGTCCGGCCCTGGTTCAGGCCATGGTCCGGAGCGAGCGTGCATGGGAGGCCGTCACTTCCTTCTGCGAAGCAGTAATGCTCGCGAAGGAGGAGGCGGAGCGCGCGAGGGAGAGGCAAGATTCGTGCCCTAGTCGGCGCAGGAGACGCCCCGGGCGTCGGGAGTCGTGAGCTGACTTCCGGCCACCGCAGGCGCGGACTTGCGGACGGTGAGCAATGGGTAGCTCGCCGTCCGTTAAGGACCAGGCCCGGGTCGACGGCGCGTTATGTTCCACGCGCGCCTCAAAGAAATGTCAGCACCAACTGACGGGGTCCGTAAGGGCCAATGCCTGCCAGGGTTGCGAGTTTGTCTGAGAGGGATATCGCGGCCCCGGCACACAGGCAACGGATGGAACACAGGTGGGTTTTAGTCAGTAAAAGTCTGACACGCCCTCTCGTTCCGCCCAGAGCCGGAGAACATTCATTCATCATCATTCATTTGTCATTTGATGATTACCAATCCTCAAAAAAAAAAAAAAAGTAAGTAGTAAAAGCTTGGCTCAGGGATAATTAATGTTTATTATTTCTATGAAATAAAGACAATGAATATAGATAACTAAGAACACTTTACTGTATCAGAGTTTTATTAAACAATTTTAATTTTAGACTAAAGTTCGAAAATTATCATAATGGTCGTGACCTGGTGGTGACTTGTTAGCACACAGCAAAGTTAGAGTTTCCTAGGAAAGCGGTTCCATCATATTATAATGCCATCATGAAAATCTGTCATTTTCACAAGTATTTGATGACAGAGCGTTTTTTGACACCTTAATGTCAAAAAACGCTCTATATTAGAACAGTTGTATTGTGTGGTCGTTCACCGTTTTCTTAGGAAATTAAAACATAGCCTAACATGGAATGATATGTAAATGAGGTATGTTTTCAACCATGATGTAAGTACCTAGGCATTTAAAACAGAAAAATACGAAAAAGGTGCAACACGGTTGCACTTTGCTCCGACGCAAGTTTATAGTTTTATTCCTGTCTGGATTGGAACTTACAAAAACTAAACAAACCTTTGACCACAAATTCAAAAAAAAAATCCAGCTATCGTTCTCAAGATAATCCAACAACAACAAACAAGTCTATCAGTGTTCATCAGTACAGGAGACGCTTGAGAGTCAAGTGCAAGGTTCTAGGTATTAATTTTGTGCAATTTATTTCACCTGAGTGACATTGTTGCTAAACAATGTCACTTGTGAAAAACAATAATGATATGGATAGGATAAAATCGTGGACTGGTTGACGCACATAAAACCAGTTTGGTATGACCTACCCACAGGCTGATACTGGCTGTACAATATTGAACTTTGGCCATTGTGATACGCGCCGTGTGGACTATAATACACTACTTGTTCAAGAGTTTTAATAGTTTCTAATCAAACAAGAGCGGAACATGTAGAATATTGATTGCCGAAATAAGACCCTACTTAGTAGGTCTACGTAAATTAAATATCTTCGCGACGCTGAGGACGCGACGACAATCAGTCTCACCTGGCATCGTTTGCCAGGGCTGCGTCGGAATGTATCGGAGGCGCGGCGCCCTGGGCCACCAGCGCGATTGCGTCGCTCCCGTCATAGTTGTCACTGGTGTCACATAGACGTTTCAGTGTTATTTTTTTTGTAATTTAGTTTATATTGTTAATCTTTAAGTTTTAAATTATATATTCATGCTTAGTGGCAGCAGCGACGTTGTGAATGATAGTGGTAGTGCTTGTCAACCTTCGTTATCACTGCAGAGCACCCTGGAGAGATGTCCGCTGTGTACCCAGACACGGTTTTTTAAAGGTAAGCGGGGTCTGAATGTGCATATTGGAAAGGTGCACAGACCACCAAATGCACCCTTTTCAGACCCTGTCTCAACAACACCAGCTACACCCACTTTTGACCCGTTTTGGAAAACCCTTTCAAAATTCAAAAACAGTGCCGTCGTCACCAACGACGCCGACGCCGTCACCGACGTCACCGTAAAAACCGACGCACCGTTTGTCAGTCCATAGATGTATTAGCAACCTTAAACCAAAAACTCAATAGGTTTTCATCAGGGGGTTGGATTTAGGGTCTGATTAAGAAGGCGGTTCTCTGGTTTCTGTCTCTTGCGCCCTGAAATCGGTTAATTTCAACGCCTATTTCTTATTTTAAAATGTTACCATTGTAAATTGCCCTTATATACGTATAGTCAGAATAGACACAATTCCTTTACAATGTTACGTAGAGTAGCGGTTTGTACGACGTCATATAATTTAACAAATTAACATCCTCTCAATGACTCATAATTTTCCGTCGACGAAACCCCCCTCTTTATAAGTCGCGAGCGCACTTGAGCTATCGCATTCGTTGCTATTCACCGGACCTGCGCAGACGTCAACTACGACGACAATGGCGACTACAATTTTGTTCGTGTTGTTCGTAACTCTGCTTCTTCGTGCAACATTATCGTTTCCTGTTACGCAAGATGTAAAATCAGTGCAATTATCAGACAATGTGGGCAGTGTTGAGCCAACAGTAACTGAAAGAACTTTTGTTTCTGATCCTGATACAATTGTAATTCGTAGTGAAGATACTGATCAAGTGAAAAGTTTGGACAGTGTAACTTTCGACCGTACTTTCGATGCAAACAGTGTGAAAAGAATCAAGAGGGACGTAATTGATGGGTATCACAGCTGTGCTGTAGGGAAGGTGTGGTATAAGTTTAAGTGCGTGACAAGTGAGATGTAAGACTTTTTTTTAAATCATTATTTTTTATCTCTTTCTTTTACTGTGCCAGTGCTATAATGCCCTTATATACGTATGACCTTCAACAATAACAAAGATAAATCCTACACAATTATTTCTAAATTGAACCCTAAATAAACCGTAGAGACACTATTTTTGTTTATCAGATTATTGTGAACCATTTCCTTAAAAACTCATTATCATCATTCTCCCAATTTATTTGGCGTCGGCGCAACAAGTATTTTTCTTCCTCCTCCATTAGTCGCCATTTTTTAAAACAAATTGATTAAAATTTTAAATATCTAAGTAATATTTTGTTATTTACAGGTATGAACAATTAGAAGACGGTGATGATTATGACCAGGAGAATTAAATTCATAATCTTATTCATTTTGATTTCTGTTAAAATCTCATTGATAGACTGAAGATTGTTCATGATGAGCACTCTTTTACCTCTAACATATTGTGACCTCCGACACGCAATTATGTAGATTTATTTTAGCTGTATTATTTATTGAAATTAGTTTATATTTAAATGATTCTAGTCATTTAAAATTATGTTTTGATAGTGTGGACATCTTAATGTATTATTCACATGCCTAATACATAACATAGCGGGGTTTTTAGTATCTATCTATTTAAATATTAAAGAGATACGATTATTAAAACTCGCTTTTAGTAAAGCTAATCAGAATTCATTGACACTTAGACTATTATATACAAGTTTTTCCTTGTATTTTTAACCGACTTCCAAAAAGGAGGAGGTTATATCTTCGACGCGTATGTATGTTTTTTTTTTATGTATGTCCGTCGATATCTCCGTCATTTGTGGACCGATTTTGAAATTTCTTTTTTTGTATGAAAGGGTATGCTCCCGGATTGGTCCCATTTAAATTTTATTAACTTTGATTGGATAGTTTTTGAGTAAGCTTCATTAATACGTATTTTTCCCACTTAGTATATGTGGATGATATGATGAAAACTTCCTGTGACTGTTATTTACATAGCAGGTACTGGTATTCGAATTTGTGTGGGGTAGGTACCACAACTAAAAAGAGAAAAATAAAATCTTTTTACAAAAAAAAACAACCGTCTTCCGAAAAAAAAACACTACAAAGTGAAAAATAACTTTAATTTCGGAAGTCGGTGGCAAAAAACGAAAATTCAAAACCAAAGACACCGACTTCCGAAATTAAAGTTATTTTTCACTTTGTAGTGTTTTTTTTTCGGAAGTCAGTTGTTTTTTTTTTGTAAAAAGTTTTTTTATTGTTTCAAAACAGTGCTCCATACAATACAAATTATTATTTATTGTTTGTTACATTCCTTGGCTAAGTCGTTGAACATCTTTTAATGATTTGTAACTGCATTTTGATGTTGTGCCGTATACCTAAGAATTATGTAATTAGTTAAGTACGAGTAGCTATAACATTTATTTATTTAAGATATTGAGTCTGTGATAAAACTTAGTAAATAATACTTAAAAGGTAGCTGATGTCTTTTTTAGCCATTTAACTATTTATTGTATATAGTTGTGATTAAAAAAAAAACCTGTAAATGAAGTTTTTTGTTTTTCTTTTGGAAATATAAATCTTAATAACAAACACTTAGTATCTAAGCTACACTGTTATTTTCAAATCCAATGTCTCTAGATCACACATTGCGCATTAATTTGATCAATAATTTATTGTACCTATCTTCTATTAGAATGTATGTTTTGTTTCAAATTCGGATAAAAACCTATTGCAAAAATTTTAAAATTAAAAACAGCCATAACGCTCCAGCTGTTCTCAAGTGATGCTCTTACCAACGAAAAGCATTTATTTTTTATTTTTAAAGATTTAATTTCGATGTGTTTAAGTTTAAAATGCTTTAAAATATCCTGTTTTGGTAAAACGATGTGTGAAGATATTAGCATTATTAAAAAACATACTTATATAAATGTTTTTTCTTACCTAACTTAAGCCGTGTCTCCTGCGGGTGTTTTTTTGAAACCTTACACAAAAAACCTTCCACAAAAACATTTGTTTTCATACACAAGCTGTCTCCTGCATAATAAAATATTTTTATATCAATAACACATTTTGTGTAGATGTCCTAATGAGTTCCGACGAGGAAGACGTGTTTAAAAACTGAAGAACAGTATCTCTATTCCAATTCCAATCCATCGTCAATTTATCACAACTTGTTCACAAGTCACAACTATTTACAGGACAATATAACCTGTTAAGGCTTGTGCTGACCAGCGCGACTTGTCGCGCGACGGGACACCGGTTATTGTTATACTTTGAAGTTTTCTTAGAAATTGTATTGTTTGTGTCGCGTCGCGCGACAAGTCGCGCTGGTCTGCACAAGCCTTTACAGTGACAAACACAAAAATTCCCCGCGCGTGGTGAATTTTTTCCATGCAGCTCGGAAAACAAAAACATCATGTTTGCATACACAAATGTGTATGGCCAAGCCTCTTTGTTTCGATGTTTTTGTGTAATGTTTCGATGTTTTTGTGTAATGTTTCGAAAAAACACGCGCAGGAGACACGGCTTTACAACAACATTTGCAGCAGTTTTATTTTGATAAAACAAACACAGACACACCACATTTGTACAAACATATTAGGTATATTGGTTTTGTAATAATTATTTATTAAAATGAATGAGTTGTTTTTCTGATTTGGACCTAAAATAGAAATCGTGGACATTGATAAATGATATTTATTTTAGTAAAACTTAAACATAAACTTTTACACTTCAAAAGTAAATTGTTTTAAAACTAGATGAGTATGAAGTTCATTATTTGACTACTCTGAAAAGAAAGGCCAGAACTTCGAGGTCAGTTTCTTTTATCCCTATATAGGGCAAAAACGAAATTTTTTGTTGACTAGTCTAACTGTAAGGTCTATTTTAACAATTAAAAAGTCGACCTTAAAGTTAGACTAATCGAGTGGTTACAGCTACTATACAAATTTCATTTCTGCACTATAAATTTTAAACATGACATCACGCATTGTTTCCTCGAAGACTTGGGCGGAGGTGTTATGTACCTATAGAACACCCACATTTTGCCAGTTATGTTTAAGTTCCATGTAATAGGGGGCGAGCCTATTACCATCAAACGGGCATGAATACAGACTCCGACCTGGTACTGAGAAATTTCAGACGGAAAAACTCAATAAAACTTTGCCCGACTCAGCACCAAAGAGTTAAAGACCAGACATAATCTAAGTCAGGCCACATGAGGATTATGCAGATTAATGCCTGAAATGGTCTTTTGAGGAAATAATCATACACATTTGAGTGGACCTGTCCAGTCAGTGTACGCATGTCAGTAATCGTGTAGCTCAACTCAGAACTTAAGCAGTTCAATGACATAATTCATTGCTTTTGATATACACTTATCAGCCCATTTAGCATGACCACAATACGAATAGAAACGAGTTTTGTCCACGGAAGAATATCACAATTTGTTTAAAGCTGTAATGTTTATCTGTATGTTCTCTGTGTTATTAGGATTAATTTCCGCACTTAGTCCTTCAAGTAGGCCAGTACATAGACTATGGGGGCCGTTGGTCATTCTTACCAGCCCGCATTCCTCCAGGAGTAGATTAGGTCTTCGGTCTGTTCAGAACATCTGCAAAACATCTGGGTGACCCGAGAGATTCTGTTCTAATTTGGCTGGTCCTTTTGAATTCAAAGACCACATATGAAACGGATTCAAGAAAGCTGTCTCATATGCCCCTAATTACAATCACACCAGTCAAATTATAATTCAGGCACGATGCTTGAATATATGATTGCCACGATGCTTGTACTCGTATGATAGTTGTTACATCAATGGACCAAAATCTTTTCAAAAGAGCTCAACAATTACTGTTAGCCTAATGAGATACATACCTTGAGCACTGTATGAATATTACTTCCGGAAAAAAAATCCCTGTCTCCTTACTCAGGTGATGGTCCATCCATGTGCCAAATTTGATCACCGTTAAGGCGTGAAAGGTTCACAGACAGAAAGAGTTACTTTCGCATTTCATCATCATCTACCTGGCCTTTTCCAACTCTATTAGGGTCAGCGTCTAGTCTAACCGAAAGCAACTGAATACCAGTAGTTTACATAGAGCGACTACTTATCTGACCTCCACAGTCCAGTAACTGGGTTGTGGAGGTCAGATAGGTAGTCGCTCGTTGCGATTATAATACCTATGTATTAGTATGAAGTGTGGATGTAGTTCGGGCGGAGACGAGAGAAGTGGAAACTACCTAAGTATATGATGTAAGTATTGTATAAATAACAAAAGGAATGCTAACCTCACGAAAACCGACTCAAAATTCAAGAAACAGTGGTGAATAGTCGAGAGAAATGAAAGGTCTTTGCCCAGAAGTGGGACAGTCCTCTGATATATAAACAAAAATGCGTCTCCTGACCTTGTGTGACACTGAATTAGGCATTCAAATCCAAATAATTTTTTTAAGCCTTCGATGAGTTCTTGTAGTGCATGTGATTCACGAGACACGCGCAACTATTGCGCAATTAAAGTAGGATTTAACAAAAATGTATTTTCTGATGTGATGCAATTATCCTCTTTTTCTTCGACGAAGTATAAGCAGACCGATATGTCACCTTTTGGAATTTCCGCCTGCCTGCCTAAGGGCAACGAAAGACTGTAAATCCTACGCGCATCAAGAAAACCACAAAACGGAATACAAGGAAAAGTAAGTAAGTTAGGTACTACTAATTAAAGTCTTGTGCAATATTTTCACACGCATACCTAAATCGATGGATTATGACTGTCTGTGCATGTGACGTCACAAAACAATATAAGGTAAACCCACAAGGGTTTACAGTTAACTCAGCCAAAACCTGGACAAAGTTCCCTTAGTTACACCAAAGTTTTAGCTACCTATATTTTAACAGCTTACTAAGTGTACATAGGTATACTAGGTTCCCAATTTGGTTTCCTAAAAATATTAATGATCTCTCTAATATAATAAATGTGTTTCTTTTGGTGAGCCCCAAATAATTCCCCTTTTATTGTACTAAAATACTACACAGCCAAGTGACTGTGACCAACTTGGTTGTAGCGCTTGCCGGCCGCTCCATTCCCCATAATTAATTACTTATATATATATATAGTGTTGGATAACGGAGTCAGACGACCTTGCCTACGTCCAACGCACTCTGGGCTCGCCCCCTATTACATGAGACTTTAACATTGTAATTTACCCGTAATATAACGTAAAGTACCCGCCGTGGTGGATTACGGCCCACTCCCTTTCACAGAGAGGAGACCTATGTCTGAGCAGTTGGCATATTACATGCTGGTTATGTTTAGAACGGTGCGAGACCCCCTGGTACCTTGGCCTTTTGGTTTCAAGATGATCAGTTCATTCATACCGGTAGGGGCGTCCCACAGGTCAGTCGCTTGAAGCGTGGGATGGTCACTACGTCATTCAGAATTACCGCCTTGGAGACTGTATGACGTTTACAAGTCCATTAAGTAAGCACAGCAACAGGAAAATATGTAAATAATGGAATGTAGGAACTTTAGTAGGCGCGGTTTACTTAAGTGGCTAAGTAACCATTTCTTTCTTGTTGTGTGCAAGTACACATACAGTTCAGTTACTCGTTTCGGAACTCCAACGTCATGGATTAACTACAAAACGAGTTATGTTGGAATATGACGTATTAAGTGATCACTAAAAGAGTTAATGTTACGACATTCTCGTCTCATCACCACGTGCGTCTACGCACATGCTTGTATATAAGCAGACTGTGGCGGTCAGACAAGCACTCTTACTCACAAGCTGTGGACGCGAACGGACACCTCTACAAAATGGCAACTCCAGTTTTAATCGCGTTTTCCTTATGCCTGCTATTGTGCGGAGTTTTATCAAAACCAGTTGCGTATGATTCGGTATCAGTGCAATCTACAGACAGTGCTGATAAGGTAGTCATTAAAAGGACCACTAAGGATGCTGTAACAGTTTTAAGTGCTCAAATTGACAGTGAACTATTGAGACGTTTAGTCAGTGATGCTGCAGTGGCGCCGAGTTTGACTGACGGTGTCAAACGTGTCAGAAGAGTCAAACGAGAAACGATTCGTGGAAGTGGGTGTCATGAGCACATTTATTACATGAGAATGTGCATGCCGTTTGAGTTGTAAGTTTTTTTGTTATTAAAATAATAATAAATTATGTTGGTAAACATTTTTTAAGTAATTAAACTAACTCGACACCCAGTAATTGGTATGAATAAAGTACTATTTTGTAAAATAATATAACAATCAATATTTTCTCTTTTATTGGTAAAAATTATCGGATTTTTATCTCAAACACACCAGTAACTCTTCAAACACTGTAAAACAATTACATAATAATTTCGTAAGGAAAACCCAAGAAAAGAAAACTGGTTCTAAGCCAATTACGATAAAGAATATTGCAAATGATTGTATTTAAGTCCATAAATATCTTGTTTTTCTATATAGTTAAATATCGTAACAATAAATTATCTTACGATATAAAACTGGTAACATGGTCGCCTCTATTGCATCAAATTGGACATAGATGTACAAATGTACTTGACATTTCTGCTCTTTGGGGAGTACAGGCGTGATGATGGCTGTAATGATTATGTAAACTAATTTTACGTTTTTTGTCTTTTCAGGTATGAAAAAATGTTGGACGAGTAGTGTATCAATGAAGCGGAAGACAGATTTATCTAATTTATTTCTCGTCTTAAAGACATTCTCAAGACTTTTCTAGTACAATTAGACAAGCAACAGAGTGACACTTCTAGCTTTCTTACTCCGAGACTGCAGAACAGTTTAGTTCATTCTTTAATTAATTATGGGTATCTGGAAGCGGCGTCAAGAAGGCATCTACGTAAATTAAGTTAAGTAGATAATTATTTAAAAAAATACTGGCATCAACAGAATGAATAACAGACAAACGCCATTGAATAAAACTGTATACTTAGACACTGTTCCTATTAAGTATTATTATTTTTATATCAAGTACATTCCATTATAACCTAAAGATCTATATTGTCATCTGAGCCAACGTGTGAGAACAATGTTTTCAATATAATTGTGATTAAAAAATACTAAATGTGCATTGTTTTAGCATTTAATTATGTAAGTTCTATTAAAAGATTTCTTTTTTTAGAAATGTATCTAGTCACAGTCATTTTATCTTATTTTGTAAAATGTGTTGTGTGTTACTGACTCGTTAGAGTCTTTGGTCTACTGGTTGAAGTTTGACTGTTGAGCGTTTGGTCTTGGGTTCTATCCCCAGGTTGAGCAGGGTTAAAATAATACTCTGAATTTGTGCCCAGTTAATGGAAATGTACTTACCGCCTATTAACATAATTTGTGAACAGCTGTTACTTGTACTAAGCACTTCTGCCTATCCCTTCGTGGAATACAGGCGTGATGTTATGTTTGCAAAGAGTTATATTGTAAAGTATCTTGGGACTTAAGACTATAAATTCCTATGGGTACTTTTTCCTAGCACAAAATAATTTGTTTATAGATTGTACCAACTGTGATAAACCGTAGTTTATAGTTATAGAATAAGTATTTATTTACTACCTATTGGTATTTACCAACTAAGAAAAACACGTTAACCATTTATGAGAAAAAAATAAAATAATTAAAACATGCAAACTAAATCTGTTTTTATAATTTCGCCCAACCGCCAGCTTTCCACTTCCCTCCATAAGCAGGACATAGGAGGTTGTTATCCAATACTAATACTATAAATGCGAAAGAGAGTTTGTTTGTTACGCTTCCACGATACGGCACAAAGGATTTGGATGAAATTAGGCACATGGGTAGACCATAACCTAGGTTTGGACATAAAATATTTTTTATCTCGATAGTACATTCCCTTAGGATAATTTCCGACGTCCACGCTGGTGAAGCCGCGGGCAAAAACTAGTAATATAATAATTGTAATAAAACCTTTTATTTCAGACCTAGTGTCGGTCACAAGCGATAATAGTAATAATTAATAATGCCGATAGTCGTGACGGCCAATGGCATAATAGCCAAGAGCCACGACCGACATCTGAAGAGGCTCTCGTTAGGCGCCTTGATCCAGAAAGCGGTACTTCTGGACACGGCGCGTGTCGTTAGGAGGTTCCTCTCTCTGGAGTCCTGACCACCGGCAGTTTGGACCCTGTTCCCGATACCAGTGGGCTACTACTGTTTATATTTTTAAATGTTTTTTTACCCAACTACGGCGAAGCAAATAGGAGGGTTATGATTTGGACCGGTATGTATATATGTATGTTCATCTGTTACCTCATAATTTCTAAACTACTGATCATAATTTGTCAAATGAGGTATCGTTGGAGGCGTCTTGATCGTTCACTGGTTATAGGCTCTGTGACGTCACATTAAATTCAATATGGCACCCTCTAGAGGACATAAAGTCATAAAAAAAAACACTTAATATGCCGTGTTTCAAATGAAAAGGCTTGACAAGCACATTAAAAATATGTATACATATATATCACATTGTCTATGTAAATAAACATGTTTAAATTGTTACAAGCTTTTATAAGTAGGGTGCTGATGGAATCAGTCGCAAAATGTAATCCACTCTACAGGGCCAGTTCTCAAATAATGTGTTATGAAGTTAAAGGAAAAGCTCTTCATATTAATCAGTGACTAATAAACAAATCAATGGTACTAACTCAGGCAAGCGAACACTTGGTCAATAATTGGTTATCATCACCACCGAGCTTCGTATTAATAGCGAAACAAAGTCGCACCATATTTTTGCAGCAACATGGAATGTTGCAGTGTTGATGGTAACATACTAATGTTTCGTAAACAAAAGATGTGCGACATTTAATGTTGTGCAACTGTGTGCAACTTTGTTACCTATGAATACAGGGCTTAAAACTACTGCGCTGTGTGGTGACTGTCCTGGCACTGTCCAGTCACTATGTTAGTACCTACAGCAGACAGAGAAGTAATGATTAATAACTAGCTTTTGCTCGCGCCTTGGCACACGTGGGTGTTGGAAAATATCCCACGGGAACGTACTATCGGGATTAAAAGAGGCCTATGTGTTAATCCAGGTTATAAACTATCTGTGTGCCAAAATTCATCCAAATCTGTTAAGCTGATTTGCTCCAGTCCGGAACATACATCCAGATTACAGACTAACGGACAAAAATTATTATGTTTCGGAAGCAAAAGTTGCACTATATTTTATGTTGCGGGAAACAATGTTGCGCAACTGTTTCTCAACTTTGTTTCGTATGAATACGGGGCTTAAATCTTTTGAAGGTTGTAAGCTAAACATTAATGTCACTATACTGTTTGTGTCAGCTGCCAAAGATACACCTGTTATACTACTATCAGTTAAAGCTAGAAAAACGAATACTGTATCGGCTTTGAGACTAATTAACTCTGTTCTCATATCATAATAATTATGATCTTCTGTTCCTAGCAATAACCCAGGTTAGCAGGTTATGGGCCCAAGACAGTATTAGGAAAATAAATAGTACCAATTTTTTTTTTCTAAACTGCGTAATCCGCTGAAAACGCCGACCGATGTGCCCCACACAATGGTGTCTTCAGCAAATACAACAAGTGCGTCATCTTCACTCGTTCATAAATGTTGGTAAACAATAAATTACTTGGAATAGAGAATTAGCAAAACATTTACAGTGTATTTTCTTTGATCCAAAGATGAAGTGTTTAAGCATTTCAAATATTTTAATCCTATGATTGAAAATGAAACCAACCAAAAAATAAAGGTTCTCCGTAGTGACAATGAGGGTGAATTTTGTAATTTGGAATTACAGTTTTTTTTTATGAATAAAGTCATCAAGCATGATGGTCCCGCTCGTCACAGCAAAATAGAGTGGCTGAGCATGGAAACAGGACCATTCTGGAGAAAGAGATGTCTGTTATAGCTGGAAAAACAAAAACAGTATCTACTCTGAGACTAATTAAATCTATCCTCATCTTATAATATGTTCTTTCTTTCCTACTAATAACCCATCTAAAACTACTGTGCTGTGTTTTCACTGTCCTGTCACTGTTTTAGGTAACTGCTTCTTAATTTTGTTTCCAGCCAATGAAACGCGCCGCCCGCCAATTACACCATATTCATGCATGCAACGTTCGCGCTAGAATAAAAGCTCCAACTCCCCTTACTCGGAGCCCCTGCATTTAGTTAGAGCCCACACGCTCCAAAGAGCAGACCTGTTCACTCGCTCAACGTCTGTTGTGAATCATCCTCCTTAATACTTCAGTTATAACTCGCACGCGTTATAGAACGGACTTAAAAATGGTGTCTAAAATTTTCAGCGCGTTGTTCTTGACTTGGCTTATTCTGGAATCATTGTCTTTACCGGTTTTAGTACAGTTTACAGACAGTGTCCAAAATAGTGAGCTGACTGAAAGAAACACTCATCCTGAAATATTTCTTAGTTCCGGTGAAAATAAGAAACAAGTCCAAAGTTTAAGCCACGTAACATTACTTGATGTTTTTACAAGTTCTAACACTGGAAAAAGAAAACAACTTGGTGTCAGAAAACCTGCCCGAAGGGTCAGGAGACATGTTGTGGGAACTTCGCATCAATGTTCATCGGACACGATACTGTATGCAGGTACATGTTACAAATTAGAAAGGTAAATTAACTTAACTTAACTTTAACTTCTTGATTTTTTACTCTTACTTATAACGTGGTTGTTAGAGATACTTGCATGAAATTGTATTGTTTTTAATTTAAATACCATTTCACCGGAGATTTATTTTATTTTGATATAATTTTTAAAGTCACTCAATTTAGACTTATGACAATAGAAAGAATTTTTAAAATAACTCAGAAGTTTTATTATAGTAATATTTGTACAATTTGCAAAAATGTTTACAAAGTATAGTATATAAGTTTAGTATATGCATGCAAGAAACTTTAAACTATTTCGTTAGCAATTTTCAAATTATTCAACAGACATTAATTCAAAATCAAATCAAAAATATTGATTTCCCAGAATATGGTACAATGGGATTACAGTAATTTTGGTTTCAGCATATCCTCCCATGATTACGGCGGCGTGCAAATACATTTCATGTCAGTGACAAAGTCATTATGATCCTTTATTTCATTTTGATTACTTATTATTTACATTTTTAAATATTTTTATAAAAACCATACAAAATCATTTAAAAATATAAAAAATAGTGGCCGATCGGCATCAGGAACAGGGTCCAGGCTGCCGGTGGTCAGGGCTCTAGAGAGAGGAACCTCCTCACGATGCGTGCCGTGTCTAGAAGTACTGCTTTCTGAATCAAGCCCTTGACCCAGCCGCGCAATGAGAGATTATTATTATTATTATTAAATGATTATGACAAATTTACATTAGGTGTAGGTTCTATCGACCTATCCTCTAAGTTTTTTTGAACAATGTCAATGTTAAATCTTGAAGGGAATTAGGTAAATGGTACATTTTCATAGACATGCAGTAGACATTTCTTTAAAATAATTTTATTTTTATTGGTAGCAAATATAGTCTGTCTTTTTCGTATCCGGCTATTTAACGTGTCACCAATATTTTCAACCCCGTGGGTCACGGGAATGATTAATTTCACGCGGACGTTTCCCGAAGGGGTAGGTGGAGATCCATCGCTTCTTTTATGATTACGTAAATAGTGCGATTAAAACCGATATCGCCCATTTGATTGTAGGTACATTTCTATTGTTAGCTTAGTTGTACCTAAGTAATCTTACTGTTTTATTTGCACATGTGCAGTAACTTTGCATAACTTTGCATTTTTACTAGCTTTTATTGAAAAGAGTTTTGGATACCTATTTTAAGTAATTTTATAATATGTTCCCATGAGTCGTAGTTGAATGTAGCTCTAGATACAAAAAGTAGATACCTATCTAGGTTCTAACAGTTTTAAGTCTCGAATAAGTACCTTAATAACTGTTTTTTACTTTCTTTGCAGATATCAAAAGATTTTGAGAGCAGAGAACTAAAATTAAAGTTTTGATTCTTCATTGTGTATACTCAAACATTCTGACGTCACGGTGATGATGCCACGAGCATGGTTGCGTCACGCTTAATAATTCTACATTCGGTACTGTGTAACTTCTACTCAATTGTGTGCGTCAGCGTTCCTCTACACTATCGTCAAATCAATCAATATCGTTTATTTGCATAAAATATTGTGGGTACAAAAGACGGTAAGTACATATAAAATTCAGTGCAAAGACATATTCCGCCATGCAGTGATCGCATGCAAATATTTAATGGGTGTTAGTCAGTTACTTAGTGGACAATGTGAAATGAAGTGATTATACCTACTCACAGTGCCAAAGACGTTTTAAGTTACTATTCAACTCCAAAAGTCTAAACATTCAACAGTGACTTATGTACAATAGTACATATTTAGGAAAGGTTTAATGCTAATGTATCAATGACATAAACTATAGGTGCATATAACGTTCAAAAACATTGGACAGAAGCAGGTGCTTCTAAACTAGAAGTGTTTAAACAAAATTAATTAACCTATTGACCCCCAGTCGGATTCTTAAGACAAATGTTTTCGTACGCGTTTTGCCTCAGTCGACTAAGAACATTATGTTCAGTTTTTGTTTTGATTTCATTGTACGACCCTATTTGTAGTAGGTATTATGTATTTGTCGATTTATGAGCTGAGCGCTGGGGGCACTGCAATTGATATAAAACCAAGCGGTCAATACTACAATCAAATAGAACACAAATTAGTGAAGAGCATGAACATATCAGCTCAATCAATCATGTTTTCCGTCACCGATGTCAGTAATATCCAAGATTAACTCTGAAAGTATACATGAACTTATTGTTTAACTTAAAAAAAAACAAAGTGGTCTAGACCACAGAATTGTAGAACTCGGAAATCATTCAACGAATAGAACTTCACTAAAATAATTAAGACCTGTAAGAAGATGTCAATTTAGTGGAATTCTATTGATTATTGTTTACACTTCACCGCTCTACTTAGCTCCAATGGGCACGTAGATTTAGAAACTCTGTTTAGATCAAGAATCGCGCATGACTGCGTTCTGCATTTGTAAATAAGTACTTACATAACTTAATAAGTTACTTTATAATTACTTTAGTTGATATGTTACTTAATAAGTTGTTTGTAGTTGATTAGTATTTAATTACGCTATCAAAAGATTATCTGACCCGGCGGTTACACAAAGGTATAAAATACGTGTTCTACGTATAGTGTCTACTAGATACGTTTATCATTTAGGTATACCTCAAACATGTTGTATACTTGCAAAACTTGTAGAAGGTTTGTCACAATTTAAAAAGATCAACCATTAGGTTACATGTCTGAAATAACGTCAATGAAATATGAAACAGAAAACAAGTACTCATAACAACTTGTATACGTTTGTCAATGCGACGATAAATACAATGAAGTTAGTTTATATATTACATTTGTAAACTCTTTGTTAACAATTGCCAATGATATTGTGATTTGTAGTTAAAAAGTAGATTATGATACAAAGTTCCTAGATTAGGTATGTAAATAGAACTTAAACAAACTTTTAATTTTAATATCCAATACCTACTCAGTGTTGCATTATTTATTTATTTTATTATTTATACACAGTAATATACATAGTAGTTCTTGCATAAAGGGGCAGGTTGCTTACAGCCTACAGTTAAGCAGTCCTACCCTTTTACCAATTATGAACCCGATGTGTCATGATGCTGTGTGGAATGAAATGAAATGAAATGAAATTGTTTATTCTGTAAATAGGATATCGGAATCACTTTTACACGTCATATAAAAAAATATTAAAAATAAGCTAGGTGAGGTCGGTGTTTCCTATCTGACTACTCTGAGAAGAAAGGCCGAAACAAACTCAGAGGTCACAGTCTCTTTTAAAGTCCAGACATAATCTTGGTCAAGTCATGTGAGGACCATGTAGATTAGTGTCTGAAATGGTCTTTTGAGGAAAGAACCACACAGATTTGAGTGGACCTGTCCAGTCAGTGCAAGCATTTGTCAGTAATCGTGGAGCTCAACTCAGAACTTAAGGAGCTCAACTCGACGAACAATACCAAGGAAAGGATATTTGGGTAGGCCGCATCAACTACTCAAACTGCCAGACCATCATTAAAACTGAGAAAGAAAAAAAGAAATGAAAAGGGAAAATAAATATATCCACATAGTCCTCACATTCACAATAATTAAACCATACCATTATTTAAATCAGGTAATAAAAGTGACGTTGGCAATTTCAGGCCTATTTCTATCTTACCAGCATTTAGCAAAATATTTGAAAAGTTAATACTCAAGCAGTTGCTTAGACATTTTAATTTAAATAGCCTCCTTCATAATGAACAATATGGCTTTACAAAAGGTCGTTCGACTACAGATGCGGGTGTTGCTTTGCTGAAACACATATTTAACGCATGGGAGAACTCGCAAAATGCTATTGGGGTTTTCTGTGATCTCTCCAAAGCCTTTGATTGCGTGCACCATGACACGCTTTTGCGTAAACTACGTCATTACGGTGTGCAAAACGAAGCTCTCAACGTTTTAAATTCGTATTTACATAATAGGTCCCAATGTGTAGATGTTGATGGTGTGAAATCTTCTGGGCTACCAGTTCAGTTAGGTGTACCTCAAGGCTCAATACTGGGTCCATTCTTGTTCTTAGTGTATATCAATGACTTACCATTCTATTTAAAGGGTATCTGTGAAGTTGTACTGTTCGCAGATGATACCTCTCTTATTTTTAAAGTAGACAGGAATAGACAAGATTTTGACGATGTAAACAGTGCACTCTCAATGGTTACGGATTGGTTTACGACAAATAACCTAGTTCTAAATGCTAAGAAAACGAAATGTGTAAAGTTTGCCCTACCAGATGTTAGAAATCTAGGTCCCAACATCGTCTTAGATAAAGAGGTGCTTGAATCTGTAAACTCGGCGGTTTTTCTGGGCATAACAGTAGATGCCAAACTTCAGTGGGGCCCACATATATCGAGCCTAGCGGGAAGGCTCAGTTCAGCCGCCTACGCCGTCAGGAAAGTAAGACAATACACTGACGTCGATACAGCTCGGTTAGTCTATTTTAGTTATTTTCATAGCGTTATGTCCTACGGACTTCTGCTGTGGGGCAAAGCTGCTGATATTCAAAATATATTTGTTCTTCAAAAACGAGCTGTTCGCGCTATTTACCAGCTTGGTGCCAGAGTTTCTCTGAGAGATTTTTTCAAAGATATTGGTATCCTCACGGTGGCATCTCAATTCATCTTCGCCAATATCTTATATATTAGGCAAAATATACACTTATACACTAAAAACAGTGATTTTCACAATGTTAACACTAGAAATAAGGACAAACTACGAGCTCCCTTTCACCGGCTTCATAAGGTTCATAACTCATTTGTTGGGCTTGGTATAACCTTTTATAACAAGCTACCCTCTTCTTTGCTAGATTTGCCTTTTAATGCGTTTAAAACGAAAGTAAAATCCAATCTTTGTTCAAAGGCATACTATTCTATCAACGACTACTTAAATGATAAGAATAGTTGGTCGCTGTGATTAACTCAA
The DNA here is from genome assembly GCA_916701695.1 of Agrochola macilenta. Taxonomy (NCBI): domain Eukaryota; kingdom Metazoa; phylum Arthropoda; class Insecta; order Lepidoptera; family Noctuidae; genus Agrochola; species Agrochola macilenta. The sequence goes on from OU753562.1 coordinate 18,980,027, forward strand.
GACAATGTTTATGTAAGAACATAAAGAAAGATCTCCAACTTACGTACTGACAAGTTATATGAGTTTATATAATTGTTTATTTTATTTGACTTTTTAAGTCAAGTTATTTTAATTTAACTTCAATTTATTTTTGACAATATCTACTCATCACACTGTTTTTTTATGAGTTGTATTGCAATATGTGGTTAGCTAGTGACCTCGACAATTGATCATATTATTTACTGTTATTAGTAATTAACTCTTTGTTTATTTATTTTACATCGATGGTCCTAGTTTATCATTTATAACTTCCAGTTACAACTATATGTAAGCGGGCACGCCCTTTATGCCTGGAGGCTTTTTTATTTAGATATTAATTCTGTTTACGTTTAGTTTTTTTTTATTTCGGCCTGAGTATCGATGATTGATTGGTTGAGTTCTCGATGATTTTGTTTGGTATATTGGCGTGTGCTAGCTAACATATGGCTAATAATTTGAATTATGTTTTGTGTTGCGTAATGTAAATTATTTTGAATACTATTATATAGAATCTTTTTTTTTGTTCTTCTAACTGAACAGACAGCTGTGCTGCTGGGGAGTTTGTTGCGCCACTTCTTCTTCCCAGCTAATGCACTAGGAAGTGGTGAAGGGTGGGCGTTTTGGGGGACTGTCTTATGTAATTTTGACGTTCGAAAAGTGCTGATTCTCAGCCTAGTTTGAATAAATGACTTTTGAATTTTGAATTTTAAAATAATATAATACTTTACAAAGTAATCGTGTCATTTTGAACATAATTTTCAACAATATCAATGTGTATATAAAACTGGTTTATTGTGATGAATAATTAAAATGTCAAGTTTTATGGTTTTCACAAGGCTTAGCAGAGCGAGCAGCTCAATCCCAAGCTTTTTTATCTTCTAAATAATCTGAAATTTTATAGTACCCTTTTTTACAAAGTTTGGTTTTAATACAGCTTTTAAATCGTTTAATGGGTAAGTTTCGAATGTCAATGGGAAGTTTGTTGTAAAAGCGTATACATTGACCCATGAACGAGTTGCTTACTCTGTGGAGACGTGTGCGATGTACAGCAAGGTTGTGTTTATTCCTGGTATTTAAACTATGAATATCGGACATTTTCTTAAAATTTGATATATTTTTGTGTACATACAATAGGTTTTCAAAAATATATTGTGAGGCTACAGTCAGAATATTTATTTCTCTGAATTTCTCTTGAAGGGAATCTCTTGGACCTAGGTTGTAAATGGCTCGAACAGCCCTTTTCTGTAGAACAAAGATAGTATTAATGTCCGCACCGGTTCCCCAAAGAAGAATTCCATATGACATAAGACTATGAAAGTAACTAAAATAAACAATTCTGGCTGTATCTACGTCAGTTATCTGTCTAATTTTTTTAACAGCATAGGCGGCCGAACTAAGCCTTCCTGACAATTTTTCTATGTGTGGGCCCCATTGTAATTTACCGTCAATAGTTATTCCAAGAAAAACTGTTGACTCAACAGGGTCCAACTCTATTCCATTAACTTGAACATTGGTAGTTAGCTGCCTGACATTTGGCGTTGAAAATTTAATGAGTTTAGTCTTTTTTTCGTTCAAGAGAAGATTATTTACATTAAACCAATGCACAACTTTAGAGAGTGCATCGTTGACTTGTTCAAAGTTGACTAACTGACGTTTGATTTTAAAAATGAGGGAAGTGTCATCTGCGAATAATACGATCTTGTGATTATCCCTTATGTAGTAAGGTAAGTCATTTATGTAAATTAGAAATAAGAAAGGACCTAGAATTGAACCCTGCGGAACGCCTATGGTGACCGCAGATCCTGCAGATCTCTTGCCATTAACATTGACCCTCTGAATTCTGTTATTCAGATAAGAAGTCAGAAGGTCAAGAGCCTTGTCCCTCATGCCATAATGGTACAGTTTCCTGATAAGAGTATCATGATGTACGCAATCGAAGGCCTTGGACAAGTCGCAGAAAATGCCAAGAGCATCTTGCGAATTCTCCCAGGCCTCGAATATGCTCTTCAGTAATTCCACGCCCGCGTCTGTAGTTGAACGACCCTTTGTAAAACCAAACTGTTTCAAATGAAGTAAATTATGTGCATTGAAATGTCCTAACATTTGTTTTAAAATTAATTTTTCAAAGATTTTACTCAATGTAGGTAATATCGAAATAGGCCGAAAATTTGTGGGATCAGTTGTGCTGCCAGATTTGAACAGTGGAATCACTTTGCTAAGTTTCATCAAATCAGGAAATACACCAGATGCAATACAAGAGTTAAAAACGATTGCTAAAAAGGGTGAAATAACATCAATTATTGAAGACATGGTATGTACTGATAATCCCCAAAGGTCAGCAGTTTTTTTTACATCAAGTTTATTAAAAGATTCTATAATGTCTTTAGCAGTAATAATTGTAAATTCAAAAAGTTTGTCACATTCTGGTACACATTCTTTAAGTATTGAGTAAGCAGAAGTGGAGGACGACAATGACAGAGTTTTGGTTGTTAAAATGGGAATATTAGTGAAGAAATTTTCAAACTCAATTGCCACCTCCACGTCTGCCTTAATATCTATATTATTGATTTTTAGATGGAAGTCACGATTCCGTACTGTCGTTCTTCCCGTTTCTGAATTAATAATATTCCAAGTTGTTTTAATTTTATTTCCAGAAGATTTTATTTTATTTTTAATGTGTATGGCTTTTGCTGAGGAACGAGCTCTTTTAAAAGTTTTAGAATATTTCTTAACAAATTCTTTAAAAGTTTCATCATGGTTATAATTTAACATGAATGATGTAACCAATAGTTTGTTGTTTTTGTGTCCGTGGAGTTTCTTGTCCGTTCTTCTCCATGGGTACCTAGTACGCTTTGGAATGGGCAACTAGCTTCATATTTCTGACCGACCGATTCCTTAACAATTCAAAAGTGCCTGTAAATGGTTTAATTGAAATAAATGCTTTGAGTTTGAATTTGTAGGAATAGTAAAAAAAAATATCATTTACAAGTATTCGGGAACAAGATTTATCGAACAAATAATCATCAGCGAATAGATTAATTTTGAATAAAAACCAAAGCACCTGGCAAGGCGTACTGATGACAAGTGGAGTAAGGCTGTGACACACTGGCGTGCAAGGTCTGGAAGATGAGGTGTCGGTCGTGGGGCGGCGAGATGGGTAAACGAAATTCATGGCAAAACCTAGATGAAGCTGGCACAGGAACTTGGGGAATGGCACAAGAAAAGAATAGCCTATGCCCAGCAGTGGGCAAATTTGGGCTGTGTATAATGATGATGTTGGTAAAAAACCACAGAAACTAGGCATGGTTAACCTTTTAGAGACCACTAACTTCTCGAATAGCTAGGTTCAATTACCCAGAATATTGCTAACCTAAGAACGTTAGCTCGATATCATCATCTGCCTAGGCTTTTCCCAACTATGTTGGCTTCTAGTCTACCCGGATTCAGCAATACTAGTATTTTACATTGAGCGACTGCCTATCTGACCTTCACAACCCAGTTACTGGGTAAAACGATAGATTTTTTACAGGTTTTCCTGTGTTCTTAAAGTATAGAACTATTATCATTGTATACTTTAAAAAAAAAATTGGCTTAGTAGTTTCGGAGACAATGAAGCGAATGGTAAATTTTCATCTTTGTTTTTAAATTACTTTAAAAATATTATTTCAAAAAACCTTTCATTTGATATATCACACGGTACTTACAGTTTTCAAAACATTTTTATTTTGTTTATTATTTGCCTCCGGAAAGTTACCGCCGCAATCAAAATGAATATATTTACGTTGCATTTCCATAATTGGGGCACAGAAATTCATATGTGTACCAAATTTCAAGTTAATTGGTCCATTATATTCTGAACAAATTGGCTGTGATAGACGGACTGACAGACACACGATTGATCCTATAAGTTCTGTTTATAAACGGACGTATGGACCCCTAAAAAGCAACGCAAAGGGGATAAACCAGTGAAAGAGCACAGCAATTAGTGTCAAATACGCGGTCTCTGAACTGAGAATATTTAAGGGGATTTCTTCAATGTACGTATGTATAATAATGTACTTTAAGTATTCTCAGTTAATTCAAAATTGCTTACGTTTTTTTTAAAGAAAATTTTAATTTTCCGGCTTTCATCTTTAAGGTGAATCCGCAGCTGTAGCCGCGAAATTAAAATTTTCTTACGTTTTTGCAACTTTGTAGTAGAGCATGAAAGTTAACAACTTCAAATTCACAAATCAGAAATCTGGTTAAAGACCATTATCTTTTCATCGTGTTTCACACCATTTTCCATTTTTTTAATTACCTATTCTGTACTTATTAGTTGCTTGTAACATTCTTTAGTTGAGTCCGGGTTTTCATCACGAAGACATGTTTTTTTCACGATACACCACACAAATATATAAAAGCAATTTACTAACACTTCATTATTAACTGAATTTAAGTTTTTCAGTTAAGCTGAATTAATAGTAATAATTCAATAGACACTTGTGTGATGTATTTACGTGACGCCGGACACTCTGTGGTCCTCTGGTCTTCTGACACATGATACTGACGTTGCCTACTAACAGAAATCCCCCTATATAATAATTGCAAGCGCACGTTAGCCGCATTCGTAGTTAGACATCAGTCCAGAGCACACGACCTCATAAAATGGCGGCCAAAGTTGTTTTCGTGTTATTCCTATCTCTGCTTCTCCGAGCATCACTCTCATTGCCAGTTTCGCTAGATGTGAAAACGGTGCAATCAACAGACAGTGTGCCTGAAAGTGGACTAACTGAAAGGACTTTAGTGCTTGATTCGGAAACGTTTCTCAGACATGAAGAAGACAAGAAACTTGTGCAAAGCTTAAGTACGGAAACTTTACTGAAAGCTTTTGAAAGTTTAGTAGCAGTTCATGGCAAAAGGATTAAGAGATATATTACCACGACTTCCGGGTTATGTCCCAATGACATGTTTCGATACGGCAGTTGGTGCTTAACGAAAGAACAGTAAGTTCCTCACATTTTTTTTAATAGAATATTTTTTATTGTGCACCAATTAATTAGTTAGTGAGTGGTGGTGGTGTTGGTAGTTAGTAAATTAATACACTCGGTTGAATAAAGGCATTAAGTCCGCTTTTTTTACTGTTTATATTGCATTAAGTTTATTAATAAACAATATCGTTAACTAAAAACAAAATCCAGTGTTATATTTTATTCTGTATTCTAAATAATATGTACAAGTTATATTTTATTTATTTTTATTTAACGTGGTTAAAAAAAAAAATTTTTTTTTGTAAACTCTTTTGGTAGAATATGTTTTGAATTACACACCGTGTTTATTTGCAATACGTACGTTATTCCCACATACAAACCAATAAGTACTGACATCATAGTATTTTTTACCAGAATAATTAATGAAATTTGTGAAAATTCTAATTATTATAATTGTTTGAGTTAGTTTATTAATGTTACTTTGCTTTGTTTCCAGGGCTGAGGAATACGACAGCTCGGAAGTTTCAGATGATTACGAAGCGGAAAGATAAATTCATTATCTTTTTTTTTCTACTATACAAACGGATCTCTGACGTAATGGCGATAATTCTAGTTATTTTAAATGTTTGGTGAAGTTAATGACAAGAAAATTAATTTTCAAAATCTACTCTAAAGTGAAACAAGATAGTCATATTATAAACATTCCGTTCCTAATGAATATAAGTTTAGCACACAATGTTGTAAATAATTTATAAATATTTCATACGTAGTTATACTATTTATTTATGCACACATTTAATACAACATTGTTATGATTAATAAGTATCTAGGTAGGTAGGTGCCTAAATCATCTATATCATTGCATTAATTTAGGATAATTTTTCTGTGATGTAATGTATTATTGATATATAATATTTATTATTGTTTTAAAGTCTTAGTTTAAAAACAGCTTCAATTATGTCAGTATCATAACTTATTTATTATTGAAACTATTTCAAATAGTTACATCTTATTATTATGGCGCCTGTATGTTTTTTGTAAAACGATGTTTTAATTTAGCTTTAGTATTTATTGAAACTATCGTTTATCTAAGTGTATCTAGTCATTTAGAAATAAGAGATACCTAATTCATTAGTTCTATAAAGAAAAACTCAGTTTCGCTCATTTTTCTTAACCACATTCAAAGATGGTTGATAAATGTAGGTGTCATCATTATTATTTAATTGTCTTATATTATAATGTAATATTTATTTAGAAGATTTATCTGTGATAAACCATTTGAATACTTTGTTGTGTTAGTGTTATTTTTGCATCTATAATCATCACTCATCATTTATCATGACCTTCATTATCAACACATATCATATGTATCTTAAAATCTAACTTTTTTTTGTATATGTGCAGTTTTAAAGATATTTAATTCATTATCTTTGATATGTAACTACCGTTAATAATTTTTTGTCAAAATAAGAAAAAAAAACATTTTTTGTCTCCGCTACGCTTAGTACAAAAAAAATATATAAGTATAAGTACATACTAATTTTGCTGCCGATGACATAACCATTGTAATAAACGGCACCCACGAAAACACTCTATGCAACCTAATGCGTCAAGCCCTAAAAATAGTAGAGGAATGGTGCAGCAGGCACCAACTCTCAGTGAACCCTACAAAAACTGAACTGATGCTCTTCACAAAAAAGAGAAAACTGACAACACTACAGCTACCTCGATTCTTCGGAACAACCCTAAGCCTATCAACTGAAACTAAATACCTGGACATCTTTTTGGACAAACAGCTGAACTGGGCAAAACACACCAACTATATTATCACAAAAGCCAGCATATCCCTGTGGCAGTGCAAGCGACTGCTTGGCAGGAACTGGGGAATTAGCCCCAAGGTCACCCACTGGCTATACACCACAGTCATCCGACCAATTATCACCACATACGGCTCACTGGTCTGGTGGCCCAGGACGGACCTGAGCACAGCCCAAAAGAATCTCGAAAAACTGCAGCGGTTTGCTTGTGTTGCAATCACTGGCAGTATGAGAACTACACCCACTGCCGCCCTACAGGCAATGCTTGGACTGCCTCCTCTGCACCTCATCGTGTGGGAGGAGGCGGCCCTAGCCGCCTTTAGGCTCCATGTATCCGGTACACTAAGCAAATACTCTAGAGTTAAGCACACACGCATAAAGGAAGATGCGATCAAACGACGACTAATGATGGCATCACCCTGTGATAAATCCCCGAAAACATACCACTTTCATAGGCACTACAACATAACCAACAACGGGGTACAACGTACCCCAGGGCTCTATTTTGGGACCTCTTTTGTTCATAATATTTATTAACGATATCAATACATGTTTTCAAAATTCAAAAATTTTACTATATGCAGACGATCTAAAAATTTATAAGCCTGTCAAAAATTTACATGATTGTCTCCTCTTGCAGGAAGACCTAGACAGGTTCTCTGCATATTGTTTAAATAACAAACTCCAACTTAGCATATCTAAGTGTTGTTGTATAAGTTTTACTAAGAATAAAAACATCCTAATGCATCCATACTCCCTAAATAACGTAATTCTAACAAGAAAAACACTGGTTCGTGACCTTGGAGTTCTATTGGACAATAAACTACACCTTGACGCTCATATTAGTAGAATAGTGAACAATGCCTTCCGCATGTATGGTTTCGTGATGAGATCAGCTACAGAATTTGTCCGCCCATATACATATATATATCTTTATAAATCGTTGATCAGGTCGCAGTTGGAGTACGCTGTTGCGGTGTGGAATCCCTTCTATGGTAAATACTCAGAGGCGATTGAAAAAGTTCAAAGTAAATTTTTGAAAGCCGTGCATTTCCGTTGTTTTCACACCTATGCATCTTATAGTGATCTTTTAAATAAGTTTAATCTACAAAAACTTAAAGCCAGACGTATTACTTTCCGGCGGACTCTCCGTCCGCTTACCGGCCCATCGTGCTGCTCGACGAGGTGGGCAAGCTCTTTGAAAGAGTAATTGCAGACCGCCTTGTCGGGCAGCTGGTGCGAGTGGGGCCGGATTTGGCGGACAGCCAGTTTGGTTTCCGCAAGGGGCGCTCTACGGTGGATGCCATCATGCGCGTTCGAGCCCTCACGACGGGGGATGCTGTTGCCCGGGGTGGGGTGGTCTTGGCGGTGTCTCTTGACATCGCCAATGCGTTCAATACCCTGCCCTGGAGTTGCATTAGGGAGGCACTCCGGTATCACCGGATGCCGACCTACCTCTGTCGAGTGGTCGAGGCCTATTTGACGGACAGGGCCGTCATCTACCCCGGTCACCACGGAGAGTGGAACCGGCGAGAGATGTCGTGCGGTGTCCCGCAGGGATCGGTCCTGGGGCCGCATCTGTGGGACATCGGCTACGACTGGGTGCTGCGCGCCGACCTCCCTAGCGGCGTCAGCGTAGTCTGCTACGCTGACGACACGCTGGTCCTGGTGCAGGGGAGGTCGCATGAGGCGGCGGCCGAACTAGCGACACGTTGGGTTGCGACAATCGTCGATAGGATCCGGCAACTGGGACTCGAGGTGGCCTTGCACAAGTCCGAGGCCATGTGTTTCTATGGTCCTCGGAACGCGCCACTGTCGGGTTCCCAGATGATGGCGGGAGGGGTTCACATCGGTGTCGAGTCGACGATGAAGTACCTGGGACTCGTCCTCGACAGCCGGTGGAACTTCGTCGAGCACTTCCGACGTTTGGCTCCCAAACTGCAGAGGGCTGGGGCTGCTTTGAAGCGGCTTCTGCCCAATCTAGGGGGTCCTAACGCCTCCTGCCGGAGGCTCTACGCGGGGATCGTTCGGTCCATGGCCCTTTACGGGGCACCGGTGTGGGCGCGTTCATTAAGGCTGCGACCAGCCCAGCGATTGAACGCGTCCCAAAGGGTCATGGCCATTAGGCTGGTCAGAGGATACCGCACGGTCTCCCGTGAGGCGGCGAGCCTCCTTGCCGGACTTCCGCCATGGGATCTGGAGGCAAAAGTCCTCGCGCACATGTGGGAGTTGCGCGAGGAGGCGAAACGCCGGGGCGTAACTCCGCTGCCGCGAGAAATCACGGCACAGCGGACAGAGCTCCGGCGGGATCTCATGGCGGCATGGAGAGTGCGATTGTCGCAACCCAGCGCTGGGCACGCCACAATTGCGGCGGTAAGGCCCCTCTTTGAGGAGTGGCTAGAGAGGCGCCACGGCGTCCTCACCTTCCGCCTGACGCAGGTCCTCACCGGACACGGTTGTTTCGGGAGGTTCCTGTTCAGGATAAAGCGGGAGGAAACGCCCGGGTGTTACCATTGTGTGGATCGCCCGGAGGACACGGTGGAGCATACGGTGGAGGTCTGCCCGGCTTGGGCGGGGCACCGCCGTGTCCTCACGGAGGCGATCGGCAGCGGCGATCTCTCGCGTCCGGCCCTGGTTCAGGCCATGGTCCGGAGCGAGAGTGCATGGGAAGCCGTCACTTCCTTCTGCGAAGCAGTAATGCTCGCGAAGGAGGAGGCGGAGCGCGCGAGGGAAATGCAAGATGCGCGCCCTCGCGCCCCTAGCCGCCGCAGGAGACGCCCCGGGCGTCGGGAGTCGCGAGCCGACTTCCGGCCACCGTAGGCGCGGGCTTGCGGACGGTGGGCAATGGGTAGCTCGCCGTCCGATTAGGACCAGGCCCGGGTCGACGGCGCGTTGTGTTCCACGCGCGCCTCAAAGAGATGTCAGCACCAACTGACGGGGTCCGTAAGGGCCAATGCCTGCCAGGGTTGCGAGTTTGTCCGAAAGGGATATCGCGGCCCCGGCACACAGGCAACGGAAGGAACACGGGTGGGTTTTAGTCAGTAAAAGTCTGACACTCCCTCTCGCTCCGCCCAGAGCGGGAGGAGTCATTTGATGATTTCCCACCCAAAAAAAAAAAAAAAAAAGACTTATTACTTTGGAAACAATGTTTTTGTTTGACCTCTGTAACAACACATATGATTGTATGGATATTAGTAATAAGATTTGTTACGTAGTACCTAGAACAACCATAAGCCGAGGGGTGCGTGCACGACATCTATTTGCTGTATCTTCTAGTCATACGAACGCAGGCTTACGAGCGCCCCTACGACGCCTTACCAATCAGTATAATAAGACCTTCCTTAATATTGACATCTTTGCTGTTTCTGTTGGAAAATTTCGATACCTTGTTCGCAAAACAATCATAGATTTAACTCCATAATGTTTAAACTATAGACTGTATTTATTCTTTTATTATTTTTGCATGCCTGTTTAGATTTATCATTAACCACATTATGCATACAATTATGATGTAATTGTAATCGCACATCGTAATAATTTTTAATATCCTGTTTTAATATTATGTGGAAAATGTCGTGGGTTATACATTTGCTCACTCTTTACTTAGCTCTAATTATTTTGTAATATTTAATGTGTAACCGTTTATTTTCCCAAATAAATAAAATAAAATAAAACATAATACTTACAGAAGAACAGTGTGACTACTCAGGCTCGAAAGAGAGTATACACCGACGGATCGAAGACCGACACCGGGACTGGAGTTGGAGTCTTCTCACACGACTTCAACATAAAGATATCCAGCCCGCTGGGAATGTTCAACACCGTCTATCAGGCGGAGTGTGTGGGCATCATACAAGCGTTCCACGCCCTAAAAGCCAGGAGAGTTACGGACACACACATACGCATACTCTCAGACAGCGCCTCAGTGCTTCAATCCTTACAGAAAACACATATTACCTCAAAGCTGACACTAGAATGTCACAATGCACTCGAACAAATAACGGTATCTATCCGCAACACGGTGACGCTGCAATGGATAAAAGGACACAGCGGTTCGCTAGGTAACGACGCTGCTGACAAACTTGCTAGACGAGGATCCAGCACGGCGGTCTGTGGACCCGAGCCTATCGTACCCATCCCCTTCAACCAGATACGCAGATGGCTGCAAGATTTCACCCATACTCAAGCGGAGCACTGGTGGTCCTCGACACCGGGCTGCAGGCAATCCAAGGAAGCCATGCCATCCTTGGATACCAGGCTAACCCGGCGTTTACTACGCCTGGATAGGAATGGCCTGCGCCTGGTGGCGGGGACCATCACGGGCCACTGCTCGCTGAACAAACACTTTCACACAATAGGCATAACGGACAGTCCTCTGTGCAGGGCGTGCATGGAGGCTGAGGAAACCGTCACGTACGTGCTTTTTGAATTCACAGGCGTCACCCAGATTAGAACACAGACCCTCGGGACACCCAGATCTTTCACAGATGTTCTGAACAGACCAGGAGATTTAATTAACTTCTGGAGGGAGGTGGGCTGGTTGGAATAACCACCAACGGCCGCTATGGCCCACGCACAATGGTCCACTGAAGGACTAAGTGCGGAAACCAAACCCCATAACATAGATAGAACATAGATACTAATTTTGCTTAACCTTATTAGCATTATTTGTTTGAAAAAATAATAAATATGTTATTATAAATTAAAAAGTTTTCTTTATTTTACCCAATATAACATTACACCTGACGCTTGGGTCGCTGGAGGTGGTGGATCATTACGTATATCTGAGACATAGTTTATCTTATGGAAGACACTACAAAAATAAGAAAATCTCGAGACGCTTACAACTGGGCTGGGCGGCATTTGGCAAGCTGGTGATGTTTTTAGGGATCGGAAGGTACCACAATGCTTGAAATTAACATGTAATGGCGAGTCGATTGCCACTATTTGGACGCAAATCCAGACTCTGGGCTGCTAATAAAAGAAAGACAATACTTTTATTCAGCACACACTACTGAGGGTATAATAAGTATCACCACCACTAATATGTTTCTTACATTTTGCCAAATAACCTGGGAATTGAACCCAACACACTAAGGCCCATCGTCCTCAATGCTACTCAAAAATTACGTTTTACAAACTCAAATCACTACTACTGGTTATCCAGAATGTCACAGCACTAGTATTTCAATCAATAATGGTCCGTATGCGACGGGATTTCCTAATGCGTTATTAACTGGTTTGTGATTGTTGACTTTTGAGTAGAGCCAAGATAGTCTTCGACACACGACACCCTTTGCACAAGAAAATTCTCGTGTCACAAAGGCCGAAAAGTCAAAAATATAATTCTGCACAAATAAAACTCACATTACAAAAAAAATACATAAAATGTTTTCAAAAACAAAACAACAACAATCTTTCGAAAACAGTGGACACAGGATGTTGATTACACGTTTTATACCTTGGTGAAAACGTAGGGTTCTGGTCACCATAACTGTGTTCCTAAACTATGGGTTAAAAAAAGCAACGCAAATGGCATAAACAAGTGAGAGAGCACACCTACTATTAGTGACAAATACTGAATATTTGAATTGAGAATTCGAAGTTGAGAACTTGTCAAACTTACTTTAGCGATAGGTGACTTCTTCAATGTAGCCTGCGAAAATCAATATTTCTTACATTTTTTGCAAGGAGAATTGTAATTTCCCGGCTTTCATGTTAAGTTATGGTAAACTAGAGTTTGACAAGATTTCCACTTTTTTTCCTCAAATAAAAAACCGGGTGTAAGAGCCTATTTTTATCATCGTGTTTCACATCATATTCCCTTTTTTCAATTACCAATAAAATTCTTTACTTATTACTTGCTTGTAAAATTCTTTAATTGAGTCCGGGTTTTCCACGATGACAAATATTTTGTTCACGATACACACACCATACAAAAATATTATTGCAAAATATACTCATCGATCAAAGTATTTGATATAATAATTTATGTTTATTAACAAAATTTTAGGGTTTCAGTTTTCCTGAATAAAACTAATAATTCAATGGTGTTAATCAGAGTGACGTTTTACTTGACGCTCGAAACTTTGTGTTCCTCTGACGCATAATGACGCTGTCTAAAGAAATCCCTCTATAAAATAATCGCAAGCGCACGTTAGCCGCATTCGTAGTTAGACAGCAGTCCGGAGCACACGTCCCCTTATAATGGCGGCCAAAATTGTTTTCGTGTTTTTCCTATCTCTGCTTCTCCGAGCATCACTCTCATTGCCAGTTTCGCTAGATGTGAAAACGGTGCAATCAACAGACAATGTGCCTGAAAGTGGATTAACTGAAAGGACTTTAATGCTTGATTCGGAAACGATTCTCAGACTTGAAGAAGATAAGAAACTGGTGCAAAGCAAAGACATTTTACTGAAAGCTTTTGAAAGTTTCGAAGCAGTTCATGGCAATAGGATTAAGAGACATATTACCAAGACTCCGGTGTTATGTCCCAAAGACAGGATTGAATATGGCGGTCGCTGCCTAACGGAAGAACAGTAAGTACCTTTTTTTTTTTTTTTATGTTATTTTATTTTGCACTAAATTGTAACACAGCTCATTTCTACACATGGTTAACTGGTAAAGAAATTCTAAGGCATTAAGTCCGTCTTTTTAACGTTTAATTTACCTAGCATAAAGTTAAAAAAAAAAACAATATTGTTAACTAAAAACGAAAATCACGTATAAACTACCCTACCCTGTTTTAAATGGTATTTACATACATTAAATATTATGAATTATTTTAATTTTATTTGTATTTATTTTACGTGGTTTAAAAAAAGGAGATTGTGTTTTCAAATTTGTATTGTAAATAAATTGTAAGAATATTTTATGAATTACTAGCCGGAGAATTTTTAGTCGGTCCAGTTTTGGAGTTAATTCATTACATAAAAAAACATAAATCTTTTTTCTTTATAGTATTAGTGTAGACGAGTTTATTTTGCTGTATAGGTGCTTTGTTTTAATATTGTACTTCGACACACACATGATTTGTACTGACATCATAATATTTTTTACCAGAATCTTGTAGGTTAATAAAATTCATGAAAATTCAAATTATTATAATTATTTTATTAATTTTACTTTGTGTTATTTACAGGTATAAGAAACATAAGGACGACTTGGAAGGTTCAGATGATTACGTAGCGGAAAGTTAAATTAATTGTCTTTTTTTCTTATATACAAATTGGAACTTCAGGCGTAATAAATTAAGCCTGTGTTATTATAATGTGTGTAGTCATTTTAAATAATTTGTGAAGTTATTTACATTTTTGCACACAATATAGTTACTATTTATAAATATTTCATTAGTGGTTATAGTATTTATTTAAACAAGCATTTATTTAAATGTATCTAGTCATAATTATATCATAATAAGGACGTAGGTACTTATTACCACGTAATTATTTACTTTATAATTCATAAGTGTTATGATTAATACGAGTATGTACCTAACAATCATCTTTCTTTATCATTGCACATATTTGAGATATTTTTTCTGTGATATAACGTATTAATAATGTTTAATTTTTAATATTACCTATTTATTACTATTTTTAAGTGTTAGTGTTTTAAATCAGCTTTAATTATGTCTGTAACACAAGTTATTTATTATGGAAACATATTTAATAACTAACATCGTATGTTATTTTGCCTATGTTTTTGTGAAACATAAGTACCTAACAAATAATAATTTTCAAAATGAATATTTTCGTACTTACTTCAATTGTCACATCATTGCCTTCCTCGACAAATCTGAACACGTTTATCAACATTATTTTGATACAGAATTAAACTCAATAATTTCCAATTATATTATCCAACCTTGTCAATTCTTCAAACAATGTATGAATTTCCATTGTGTAGCTCAAATTATTAATGATATGTAATGTACAACAATTAACACAAAACAACAATTTATATGATCATAAAAGCTTGTCGAGAAGTTTGCAAAAAAAAAAACTTAGCAGATTAAGGTACTCAATTAAATAGGTACTAGTTTATTTACACAAATAAATCGCGTGACAAGCTTTTATCATCATATAAATTGTGTATAATGAGGTTATAAGTCGATAGTTAAAATTTAAAAAGAAAATTTTATTTTTAGAACATTTAAATAAAAGTTTTTTTTTAAAGGTTTTTTTGTTTTTAATTTATTTTTTACTTTTTAAAATATATACCTACAACTACATTCTGAGCAAATAAATATTCTATTCTATTCTATTCTTCCTCTTCTAGCCAATTCAATGTTACCTACATTATCATGATGCTTAATAATTAAAGATGGCCGAAAGCATTGTTTGACGATGGGAAGAAAAATAATCGAATTGAAGCTAACGAATACACTAAAGACAAACTATGCTCTGCTCTGAATAGCACCGCTTTAACTAAATCTAACAATGCTACAAAACAATGATCACAGTTATTGGAATTCTGACCTTGAAAATTATAGCTGTGACACCACCGCTTTCTGCTTCGATCTAATGACAAGAGTATACAGAGGGCCTAGGTCAAAGTGACGTTCTATCAGCGATAGCGATGGTGGAAAACTCATAAATGTCAAATTGGATTGACTGGTCACCGGACAGCCAGATGCCAATCCTGTTAAAAGTCGTTGTAGAAATGCAAAACGCTTTGAAAGCGATTGCCACTTATCTAGGCCTTCGGATATAAAATACTGTATTGACTTTAAATGAATTATGCTGCACTTTATACTGAAACATTTATTTCTCAAACATGCTTGGAAATTCGAGCTTTATTTTTACAACCTTGTTCGAAATAATTCGAAATTGCGGTACTGGTCAAATACATGCGAGCATCCGACCGGCAATGTGTGTATGAGAATCCATATCTGTCGTGTTTAGCAGCCAAATAAATTACTATGAAAACTCATAACTGTCGTGTTATTTAAAAATGGAATGAACTTTGTACTTCAACACATAGCAACCAAGGTGGTAACTTTTCAAAGTCGATTTGGCTTGCAAATAGAGCTGTTTAAAGTAAAGAAGAAACAAATGAACATACTGGCACGTTAAAAATGATCATTGTTCGTCATTGATTCTGGAATTTATAATAAAGGAGACGGATACGCTTTCATACAATCTTGGGCCTGGATGTAAAGAGATGAAATTGGTGTCAATTAATAGCTACTATATTATCAAACCATCACTGAAAATTTTGCGGATTTTAGCAATCTGAGAGCCGAGTTAAGAAATTTTGTTAAAGTGAGGTTACGTAACAAAACAGCTGATTTTTGAAGTGCGATGTATAACCTCATTTGCGATAGGTAGTTGTTTTTTTTAAAGATAGGATGCTGTTACAAGTGCCGCTAGCGGCACTGTATACACGGTTAGTTCGCTGTAAAACACCAAATTCCGAAAACATTACATTCTCTTGTGCCTAAACGGACCCTGGCACTTAATCCGATAAGGATAGAGTGCCACTAGCGGCACTTTGACTTGCCTTAATTATATTTGTAGAGTGGATGGAAATTAGGAAACACAAATACCTATTAAAAATCATGGGTAAGGAGATGATAATTAAAAATAAAAATCGTTTTTAATTAGTATATTTTATTCATCTTCAATTAGAATTAGAATGTCATCTAGAAATTGTGCAGGTGGTACAATATTATCTTGGTACCTAGCCCAACTAAGGTACCATATTATTGACATTACATGGGCGCAGCAGCCTACAGTCCGTTTGCCTACGATGCAGTTACAATTATATTTTATTATTGCTTCCCTACCTCTGCGAGAGCTGTCGACTAAAATGTAAACAAAATACGTTTTTCGACTTATATGTCTCGAATGAATGCGGCCCCTAAGTAGCCATGAGGTATTTGTAGCTGACAGCTCTCGAAGTAGGCTGCTGCTGACCTCCCTGCACACTTCTATCACATAGCCATCATTGCCCCTTACATGTTCACCAAAATAGGAACGTGCCTGCTTTATTTGATGTGCCTAGTGATATTAGTATTAGCTCAGTATCGGTAAGCTGGGGTAAATCATATAGGTTATCATTTTGTACAGTTATTGTTTGAAAATCAGCCCTACGCCTATTATAATGGTTTCTTACAATAAATTCTGCTAATTCATTTTCTATATTCATATTTATTTGTACTAATATTTCCCCAGCATCTACACGATCAATAATAGGAGGGTGAAAATTGTTTAAAAGAGCAGCAGCCACCTCAAAATCTTTCATGAAACTTTTACTAGCTACGTTAAAATAATTTTGCCGTAATAATTTAAAATCTCTTTTGAATCTGCCGTTTACTACCTCCACTACCCAACGACATATGGTGACTCGATTTATTTGCTTCACTAGTGGAAAGCTGTGTCTCACCCTCTTCTAATGATGCAGGCACATATGTCCTATATCCACATTGGTGCAACAAGGGCAATTAATCACGAAAGCCCCTATCCAGTATAAAAGCATCACCTTGAAGGAAGTATTCCCGTAATGGTCTTTCATTTGAAAATTCCTTTTTCATTATATCAGCGTCTGAAGTGGTGGCTGGATAGGGGCCCAGCACATCAATTATATGCCCATCGGTACATACCATTAAAAACGGTGTCATAAGATTGCGATATTTGTGCATGCTATATGTTCTTTTTTGATATAAATAATTCGAACTCTTTTCAATGTAACAATATGTTCCATCAAATATTACAATGGGCCTATCTACTCCCTCAAAGTTACCAAACAATGTGTTAGGTATTAACAGATTTCTTTGCACTATGTTTTGCCTATTTATATGATTTAAACCTAGGTGTCTAGGTACAAAATACTCATACAGCAGATCTCTCACTTGGTGTAACCACTTTTCTAGAGTTTGCCTAGACACTTTTAATAAAGTTGACAACCTCTCATCAGAATACCCAGTTCTAAGCTTAATTAAATGTGCTGCTAAAGCTAGGGACCCCCTAGGAATTTCTAATAACTCAGGAACCTCATTAAACATTTGATGGAACTGCGCTTTGTTTAACCCTATCCACGTATGCACAACATGGTCTTCCAATCAATAGTATCAGTAGAATCAGGATTAATTCATTTTGAGAGTATAGATGATATCTATACTCTCAAAATGAAGTAATCACAACACAACAACAACTACAACTACATCTACAACTTCTTTTAAGGACATCATGTCCTGGATATGTTTTGCTGTAAAAGTCTGTACATAATTATTTCTCAAACTGATAAGAAAATCCCATGCTTCTATAACTAAATGTCTATCACATAGACGATTATTCTCAGGTACATAATATTTATACCGACTGAGCAACATCTTTCTAGTAGAAAGTGGAACTCTATACCTCTCTGTTCTCAGGCATCCTTCAATAAAGCACCTACTTTGTGTTTCAACAGCCCTCATGTAATCTGGTAATACAATAGTAGGGTCAGGCTGAATACTTCTAACTTCTTCAACTGGAGGTTCAGCAGGAAGAACTTGTACCTGTGGCTGTATTTCTTCAATTGGGCTTGCTTGGGAAGAAGTTGATGGGCCAGAGACCATATGGACAGCAGCTCTGTCTGCAGCAACCCAACAAGTATGGCATATGCGACTAGGTACTTCTATCTGCAACAAACAATACATAATCACTGAAGTATTAAAAAACTCAATTTGACTTACAACAAAAGCACATAAAACAAATGTAAACTGATTTAACTTACAGCTCTAGGTATAATCCACTCTTGAATAACATTATAAATTCTCAATTCGCGAGGTGAGGTGGTGTGAAGTAAATGGCTGACTCAAGATGCAAGTGAACGTCCACATCGGAGACAAACACTACGGTGGCCAAGATGTCTAGGTTCACCATGAGGTGGTCTTTGAGCCAAGTCCCAGCAAGCTTGACAAACATGGTCACTGCTGTTTACCTGAAAAATGGAAAAAGTTTTTAATATCAGTTAACATGATTACTTTTTTTTAAACCAACCGACTCTGTCCGATAGTTATTTAATTCAAATTCAAATCATTTATTTGGTTGAATATGGGTACATGAGGTGATACATAGAACAGAAGATCTTTAAACCATATCCTACCTGAATAGATGTGCAAATATCTATTACAATAAAAAAATATATGTCTTAGTTCAATGTAATGTAAATCTTCATATGATTTTTAAATGTTTACCTATTCATACTTTATTATTTTGTAAATGTAATCGTGAAGGAAAACATCGTGAAGATTGCAAGCCAGCGTGGTAGACCCTGGTGAGCTAATAAACAGGAGGTGAGTAAGTACTTACAGATTGTGGTGCACGCCATTGACGAATCACTGCTAATATAATTTCGTCATCTAAAGCTCGATGACCCAGTATATTACAGCGACTAGTCGCTACAATGCCACAATTTACACAACGATCCATTGTGATAATATCCAATCGGTAGGCTGGTCGTAGAATCCAAAAAAACAAGTCCAAGTCCAACGTAAAAGCGAGGCTCTCCGTGTCCGGTATGGCAGCAAGGGTCGTACAAGAAGCAAGATCAGAAGTCCGTAGAAAGAAAGCAGGGGTCAAAGAAAATATCAATAAAACTATGGGAGGAAACACTCAAAACGCGCACGCACTAACACTAAACGATACGAAACGAGTGACTGACTGACATGTCACCATAGACTAAAAATACAATAATCGATTAGCAAACGTGAATCGATTTTAACATTTATCTTTATAGATATTTAATTTGTTTAAACTGTTTAACTGTTTAATACGTTAATTCTAATAATTAATGTATTTGAATTAATCATCTGGTAAAAGCATCTTTTAAATAGTATGAACTCTGTCACGATAGTCGATTATAATTTAATCGATTTTCCATTTTGTTCGTAGCCATAACTTAATTTTTGGATTTCTCAATTTCCAGATTGTAAAATGGGCTGATATTTCACATTTTGTAATAGAAAAATATAACCTTTTTTTTTAACCATACGTCAACTTATTACAATCAGGCCCAGAAATCCCCGTCTCCTTTACATAGTTTGAATTTCTGCGCATTATTTGAGAAAAGTACTATACAAGCCTTGGCCACAACCAGACATGATGGACTCACGTATGTGTGCCTCGGCTTCGACACGGCCCACATTTTCACGATCCAATAAATTCTAATAAATTGATGCAAACTTAAATAATTTATATTGCTTCGTTGTGTAAACCCACAGACCGATTTACTTAATACATTTTAATATTGGAGGATTGTCTTGTCTGACTCATTTACCGTTACTTACTGATGACAGCATGGCTAGGAAGAAAAGGGCTCGTCATCATCATTTGTCTAGCCTTTTCTCAACTAAGTTGGAATCGTCTTCCAGTCTAACCAGATGCAGCTGAATACCAGTGTTTTATGCGCAACACGATTGATAAGACTTTCGGGCTAGTGACTCCTGACTGCCTAGCTTATCCTCTATCGGCCCGTTCGGCTGTTATTACTTAGCCACAAAGGCTCCTATAGGATCAAATCCGGAATATGGTGTGGTGATCCGACAGAGAACTAGTGCCCTCCCAGGTCATCGGTTTATTATTTATTATTCTGCGTTGCTATAACTTGTAAGGTAAAAAAAAAAAGGACGCCAATTGCCTAACAGATTGTATACTAGGATAATATTATGCATGTTAATGGCTATTAGTAGCCATTTCAAACAAAACACCGACTCTTTAAAATTTAAGCTCCAATTCTTCGAGAGCCTTTTTTTAGCTTCTAGAGACGGCAGCTCTAATAAAATTCGTGGCACCGAAACTTCTAGTCACAGACCGCCATTCAAAGCCGTCAGTAATTTCTATACGTCATTTTTGTGTGTCGTAGGGTGAGTAAATGGTGACACGCTTGGCTTGTATGGAAAGTTTTGGCGATGCCACGAGCTCTAGCAGTGGCCAACGAGGCGTCGAAATCTATTACTAAGTGGAAAAGAATAATTTCAACAAATCGATCGTACAGTTTAAAAATATTTCATTCTCTTTCATATATTCAAATATTTCATTTCACATAACCCTAGATAGAATAGAAAAACTTGAGAGGTGTCAAGGGACACCCGGATGGAACGAAGTTCAGAGAGAGAGAGAGAGAGAGACAGACAGACAGAGAAACACGCGCACGCCGCACGGCTTACAACTATAGCAAAAAGTGTCGTTACAACTTTTGGTCTTAATTTTTTCCGCCTAGCCCCCTTTCGCAATGCGCGATAAGCTACTTCGTTCCAATAACGTTTATTGTCTCCAGTACTATAGCTAGTAGTCACTACTACCTCCTCCTACCTTGTGGCTAAGTTAGAACAGCCGCACGGGTCGATCCATCAGGTTAAGCTATGCTTGCCGGGGCCAACCCCGGCAAGCATGATAAGACTGGTTGAAGCATGATAGTATGGTAAGACTGGTTATCAGACTTTTGGGCTTCTGACGACCCGTAACGAATGACAGCCGGGATCGGGTAAAGATGGTCACCCATGCACAGACCAATCTGTCAATGGGTGACCATCTTTACATACCGAGACTCCTCCGTGCCTCGGAAAACACGTTAAGCCATTGATCCCCGCTGTCATTCGAGGATCTTTGTCAGTCGTTACGGGTCGTCAGAAGCCCGAAAGTCTGACAACCAGACTTACCAAGGGGTATCGTATTACCCAGTAACTGGGTTGTGGAAGTCAGATAGGCAGTCGCTCCATGTAAAATACTGGTATTCAGCTATATTCGGTTAGTCTGGAAGCCGACCCCAATATAGTTGGGAAAAGGCTAGGCAGATTGATGAGTCACCGTGGCAACAAGACATCTAGAAAAGAGGCATAAGAGTGTATAGTTATTTCATAGAGGTTGTATTTAGTAACAGTTAGTAGAATAAATAACGCTGTTGTACCAATGTACATATACAACACTATAATACCGGAAGCAAAAGGTTTATGCGTCAGCATTATGCTTAGATCCCCTAGCGGGTTGCTAGTTTCGAGCTTAAACATGGGCACTTTTGAAACGTCAGAAGCTAGGTGCACGGTTCCAATTGGTCGTTTCCTATGGAGAAGAGCTGAGAACAAGCTCCACGGTTACTCTTTTAAAAATAATTGGCTATAACAATATCAAATAACAGTGTTAATAGGTATGGGAGGACAGTGCAGGCCTTTCAACAATACGATACTAAACTTGTGGTTTATTTCTTACCTCCAAGCCTCATCAGTAAACAAACTGAGAATGAGTCACAGACAAGATCTTTTCTTATAAAAGACATCGTCTTACACAACTAGTGTAGTAATTTTGGTTTTCCGTAAAAATAGTTGGAGGATATGCATGAGGAAAAAGCTAATCGAGCAAAATCTATATCTGTACATTTATTTATCTATATACTCGTACATTATAAATAAAAATCACTTTTCGTACTTACCGTGTTATTCTTATTTATTTATATATACTTTATTGTACACCAGATTATACATTACATAAAGAAAAAGTAATACACTACAAAATATACAATGGCAAACGAATGAATGAATGAATTCTTCTAAACGAGGCAACGGATTTTACTGCAGTTTTCACCATCATTTTAGGTAACTACCTATACCAAACATATATTACAATTACCTGCGAAGCAGGGGCGGCTAGTCCATGGAAAATGAGCAGAGGTCTACCTGCTCAGTTTCTAGGGTTAGGACATAGGATGGACCTATCATCCCGGTATGCCTTCTCGTGGGATATTTTCCGACCGCCACGTAGGTAAAATCGCGGGCAGCTAGTAATGTATCCTTTAAATAAAAATATATATAACGCTGTCAAAGCGTACGTACGATGAATGTTTAATCAATAATGAGTCAGACTAGATTAACAACTTATACTATGCTATGAGTATCTTATACTATTAACTTATGCGGTACATGGCGCTCAACAAACTGGGCCACGGTACACGATGGCGTACATAAAATAACATCACGCCTTGATTTGCCGAAGGCTTTTTTAAATTTCACCAGTTATGTTAAAGTCCCATTTAATAGAGGGCGGGCCTATTGCCATCAACCATCCACAAATCCAGACTCCGGGCTGCTACTGAGAAATTCTAGATGAAAAAACCCAACAACATTTACATAATACACATTAACGATAAAGTCCGGGTACAGATAAGTCAAGGAGTTAACGAATACAGAATGCCTTAACACAAAAAACTAGACAATACAGGCCTAATTTAAATAATAGAACTAGAATTAGGTATTGTCGAATACCTAATTTCAAATCCAACTAGTTACTGATCATGAAAGAATAGTGTGAGCTCGTTTTTTTAGACGGTTAACTAGCTGTGTGTGTGTGCTCATAATATCCTCAAAAAAAAAGTAATTGATCCTCAGTTTTTCCTATACGTCTTGCTAACGATACATCTAAATACATTATATAAAAATTACTGCCATCAATTTATTTAAATTGTATGAATGTCGTGACATTTGAACAATAACGTTTATATAGGTTCTGACTCTTTCGAGACAACAGGTTGGTTACAACCGATTGGCAGTCGCCAAAAGACGTACCAACAGAATGCCTACATTATGTACAACCTCCAGTTTTATTCGACAACGACCACAGTTGTGCAACTGCAGTTAGTTCTTTGAATTATGCAAATATTTCAAAAAAAAATTGTCCAGGTGCAGTCGCCGGTTGTCTAACAAAGCTATTGACACAACAACTAATTGGCTATCGGGGGAAGTTGGAGGTACATCCCAATCAGCCGAGATTAGTAATAGTTTAGTTGGCTAACACGCCAATATATACAAGGCAATTTCTCGGCATCGTCTTTTGGTTGGCTAACAAATTGTCACATCTATTACCTAAAAATTCAATTATATTGCACAATATCACAAATTGCGCAATGTTTTTGATCGTTTAGGGTCAATAAACTGAAGATTTAGCAAGATTGAACAAAAGTTTGAGCGAGGTAAATTTTTATTGCACTATAGTTTTTCATTGTACTGTGTAGTATTCGCAAGTCGTCGCAAGTCACGCGAAAACATTGACACTTACCGACGAGCCGTCAATAAAATTGATCGTTGGAGGGCAAGGGATGATTCAATATTATTGCACAATAAAAGTATTGCACAATGTTATGGTAGACGCACATACCCTAGCACTGTGCAATACATACATTGGTCTAAAGCGCTTGAATCATATTTCATCACAACCACACAAATTTTGGAACAAAACTCAACTATTTCATCAGCGAGCGCGTGTGCGCTGTTTTGCATCGTGCACTGTCTCATTCGTTGCTAGTCACCCGACCGCGCACACGTCCTCACCTCTTACAATGGCGCTCAAAGTTTTGTTCGTGTTATTAGTATCTCTGCTTTTTCGTGCAGCATTATTGTATCCTGTTTCGCAAGATATAAAATCAGTGCAATCATCAAACAATGTGGCTGATGTTGAGCTAACTGAACGGACTGTTGTGTTTCATCCTGATTCAATTCTAAGTCGTAGTGAAAATACTTATCAAGTGAAAAGTTTAGACAGTGTAACTTTTAATCATAATTTGGATGCTAACCGTGTGAAAAGACCCAAGAGGGAGTTAATTATTGGAAATCACAGCTGTGCTCAAGGAAGGATGTGGATTTTGGATATGTGCGTGACGCAAGAGAAGTAAGTTTTATTTTTAAATATCCTGTACTTCCGGCATCCATTGCTGTCCTACATCTGGGCAAAGACTATTCCCAATACCTCAGATAATCCTTAGATTATACCTACCTACTCAATTATTTCTAAACCCGTTGAATATTTGTTAGATACTTTTTTTGTTTGTGCCCCACAAACGACACTATATTTTTATAGCAGATTATATACGAGTATAATATATTATATATAGAAAGTTATGTGTCTAAATATCTTAATTTAATGACGTAATTTTATATTTTGTTGGTTCTTTCTAGGTATAAAGAATTAAAAGAAGATAACGACGACGAGATTACGGCTTTGCCAGGAGACGAAGGTACGACACTACGCTCGCGAACGACGCCGTCGCCCGAACTGACATCGCATCTGGAACTAACGCCGCAGTCCCTAACTACGCCGCGTCTGGAACTGACGCCGCACCCCCTAACGAATAAAAGTTCAAAACAAGATCACATTTCAAACAGTCTGATGCATTTGGTGGCAATTATTTTAGTTCAATATCAGATTTGGTGCAACCACCGCACGACCTATTGAAATCCATCCAGCCATTAGAGGATAATTCCCATAAAAATCGTAAAGAGACCCACCGTCCATAGATACACTTGAAAAATATACTTTACATAACTTTACTGTCTCGCATTCGAGTAAAAAAATTGTCGCCTTTAGCATAAGAGCTTTAGCGAGCGAGTTTTTAATTTGATTTTCCTGTTTCGCAGCATGCAATATCTCATTCATTAGTTGTCAGCTGACTTGCGCAGACGTCCTCGCCTCTTACAATGGCGACAAGAAATTGGTTTGTGTTGTTTTTATCTCTTCTTCTTCGTGCAGTATTATTGCTTCCTGTTTCGCAACATATGAAATCAGTGCAATCATCAGACAATTTGGCCGTTGAACTAACTGATAGAACTGTTGTGTTACATCCTGATACAATTCTAAGTCGTGCCAAAGATATTGAACAAGTGAAAAGTTTAGACACTACTGTAACTTTTGATGCAGATGTAAAAAGAACCAAGAGAGAAGCAATTGTAGGAAATAACAGCTGTGCTCAAGGAATGGCGCGGGTTTGGAAAATATGCGTGACGATTGAGAAGTAAGTTTTATTTGTAAGTAACGTTTTATTTCTCCATCCATTGCTGTCCTACTGCTGCGCAAGGACCATCTGTCTGTCGGACCATCAGATAATCCTCAGATCATACCTACTCCATTATGTCTAAAACCGTTGAATATTGGTTTGATACTTTTTTTATTTGTGCCATACAAACACATTGTAAAGACATTTATTTTGTAACAGTGTCATGAGAAACATTTCTTGAAAAACTATGCGACTAGAAATCTTCATTCGAAATTGTATTAATATATTTTCTTTTTTTTCCAGGAATAATGAATTAAAAGAAGATTACGACGATGAGATTGCGGCCCAGCCAGAAGGCAAAAGCGCAACGCCGCTCCCTATAACTGCCCCGCGGACACCGCATCCGCCAAAGACACCGCGCCTTCTAACAACGTCGCGCCCTTCAACGACGCTGTCCCAGCGAAAGACGCGGCATCCTCAAGAGACGTTTCCACTGTGCCGTCGCCGTCGACCGGCGCGGCGTCGTGAAGTAGCACGGTGCCATCACCGTCACCCGGCGCACCCTGATGACGTTAAACAGTGTCGTCGTCACCAACGACGCCAACGCCGTCACCGACGTCACCGTAAAAACCGACGCACCGCTTGTCAGTTCATAGATGTATTAGCAAGCTTAAACCAAAAACTTAAGGGGTTTTCATCAGGGGGTTGGATCTAGGGTCTGATTAAGAAAGCAGTTCTCTGGTTTCTGTCTCTTGCGCCCTAAACGCAAGTAGCTTCGACGCCTATTTCTTATTTAAAAATGTAACCATTGTAAATTGCCCATAAATAGTCAGAATAGACACTATACCTTTACAATGTTACGTAGAGTAGCGGTTTTTCATGACGACATGTCATTTAACAAAATAATATCCTCTATATATAATGACTCATACATTTTCCGTCGCGGTAGCGACGAAACCCCCCTCTTTATACAGTCGCGAGCGCACTTGAGCTATCGCATTCGTTGCTATTCACCAGACCTGCGCAGACGCCCGCACCTCTTACAATGGCGACTACAATTTTATTCGCGATGTTCGTAACTCTGCTTCTTCGTGCAACATTATCGTTTCCTGTTACGCAAGATGTAAAATCAGTGCAATTATCAGACAATGTGGGCAGTGTTGAGGCAACAGTAACTGAAAGAACTTTTGTTTCTGATCCTGATACAATTCTAATTCGTAGTGAAGATACTGATCAAGTGAAAAGTTTGGACAGTGTAACATTCGACCGTATTTTCGATGCTAATAGTGTGGAAAGAATCAAGAGGAACGCAATTGATGGGTATCACAGCTGTGTTAAAGGGCAGGTGTGGTATAAGTTTAAGTGCGTGACACGTGAGATGTAAGACTTTTTTTAAACTATGTTTTTTTCTCTCTTTCATTTACTGTGCCAGTGCTATAGACCTTCAACAATAATAAAGATAAAACCTACTCAATTATTTCTAAATTGAACCCTAAATAAACCGTAGAGACACTATTTTTGTTTATCAGATTATTGTGAACCATTTCTTTAAAAACTCATTATCATCATTCTCCCAATTTATTTGGCGTCGGCGCAACAAGCATTTTTCTTCCTCCTCCATAAGTCGCCATCTTTAAAAACAAATTGATTAAAATTTTAAATATCTAAGTAATATTTTGTTATTTCCAGGTATGAACAATTAGAAGAAGGTGATGATTATGACCAGGAGAATTAAATTCATAATCTTATTTATTTTGATTACTGTTAAAATCTCATTGATAGACCTCTAACATATTGTGACCTCCGACGCAATTATGTAAATTTAATTTAGCTGTATTATTTATTGAAACTGGTTTTTATTTAAATGTTTCTAGTCATTAAAAATTATGTTTTGATACAGTGGACTTTCCTTAACACGTTCACTGTCCATGACCCACCTGTGGGTCATTTTGGGTTGGAATAAGACGTCCGTGACATACATGTGGGTCACTGTGACCGGAACGAAAAACTAAATTGGACGTGAGACATCATTTCGATATTGCGGCTGAACAGTGAAAGTGTTAATCTTAATTTATCATTCACAAGTGTAATACATAACATAGCGGGGTTTTTAGTATCTATCTATTTAAATATTAAAGAGTTACGATTATTAAAACTCGCTTTTAGTAAAGCTAATCAGAATTCATTGACACTAAGACTATTATATGCTAAGTTTTTCCTTGTATTTTTTTTTGTTTCAAAACAGTGCTAGGTACTATACAAATTATTATTTATTTTTCGTTACATTCCTTGGCTAAGTCGTTTTACATCTTTTAATGATTTGTAACTGCATTTTGATGTTGGCCGTCTACCTAAGAATTATGTAAGTAGTTAAGTAGTCATAACATTTATTTATTTAAGATATTGATTCTGTGATAAAACTTAGTAATATATGTAAAAGGTAGTTTATGTCTTTTTTAGCCTTATAACTATTTATTATTGTTGTGATAAAAAATAAACCTGTAAATTAAGTTTTTTTTTTCTTTTGGAAATATTAATCTTAATAACAAACATATGTATGCTATACTGTTATTTTCAAATCCAATGTCTAGATCACACATTGCATTAATTTGATCAATAATTTATTGTACCTATCTTCTATTAGAATGTATTTTTTTTTCAAATTCGGATAAAGAACTATTACGAACATTTTATAATAAAAAATAGCCAAATCGCTCCAGCTGTTCTCAAGTGATGCTCTTACCAACGAAAAGCATTTCATTTTTATTTTTATAGTTTTGATTTTGAACTGTTTAAGTTTAAAATGCTTTCAAATATCCTGTTTTGATAAAAAGACGTGTACAGATTTTTCAATTATAAATTAAAAAAAAAGGAGTTTTTTTCTACCTAACTCTAACTTACAACAACATTTGCATCATTTTTATTTGGATAAAACAAACACAAACAGACACCATACCACATTTATACAAACATATTAGGTATATTTGTTTTGTATTAAATATTTATTATTATGAATGAGTTGTTTTTCTGTTTTGGACCTAAAATAGAAATCATGGATATAAATTATATTTATTTTAGTAAAACTTAAACATAAACTTTTTCACGTCAAAACTAAATTGTTTGACAACTATGAGTATGAAGTTTATTATTTGACTACTCCGAAAAAAAGGCCATAACTTCGAGGTCAGTTTCTTTTAACCCTTTATAGGGCAAAAATTAACTGTAAGGTCTATTTTAACAATAAAAAGTCGACCTTAAAGTAAGACTAATCGAGTGATTGCAGCTACTGTACAAATTTCATTTCTGCTCTATAAATTTTAAACATGACATCACGCATTGTTTCCTCGAAGACTTGGGCGGAGGTGTTATGTACCTATAGAACACCCACATTTTGACAGTTATGTTTAAGTTCCATGTAATAGGCTGCGAGCCTATTACCATCAAACGGGTATGAATCCAGACTCCGAGCTGGTACTGAGAAATTCCAGACAGAAAAACTCAATAACTCTGCCCGACCCAGCACCAAAGGGTTAAAGTCCAGACATAATCTAAGTCAGACCATATAAGGATTATGCAGATTAATGCCTGAGATGGTCTTTTGAGGAAAGAATCATACACATTTGAGTGGACCTGTGTGGTATTCTGCCGTGCAGAATCCACGATCTTTAGTCTTTCTTTATATTATTATACTAAACAAACCACCTTTTGATTTATTTACCTATTGATATTCTATGACACATGTACTTAACTCACTTTTATATTCTGTAGCACTGTTTACCTCTGTAAAGCATACTTTTAATTATCTCTTGATTGTTTTAGGATCCAAATCGATTTTATAATATTTAATTTTCCCTTTTGTAAAAACTTTAGAATATTTATATTCTGACGTTTTCATCTTAAACTGTCATCTGTCGTAATTTACTTTTCTAAACTATAGACAGAACATACCATTGATAAGTACTCTCTTATCTTCTGTCATAAAGTGGGTGTACACACTGAACCTTCGCAATAAGCCCGGCAGATCTAAGATTTCTCCTCTGTAAGCCGTTTTTATTAGTTCTGGTCATATCTAAATTATGAAATAACTTGAATATGTTTTTAAAACGTTTAAAATATGACACAGAACGATAAAAACGGCCTTAAAATTTTTGGAGTCCAGTCTTGTCTTAGCCCTCGGAGGGTCGTATTTTTAACTTGAGACGGAGTCGCTGTTTTTCTGCCCTTAAGTCTTATTTGTTGAACAGTTAGCTACTCGAATATAAGACTCATGTAACTAGCATAACTAGCGTGCGCCGGTGTCCTAATTTTACTGTGTAATTTAAACTATCGATACTGAGTGGATTTTGACAATAAACATTCTAATACTGTGTAATACTGTGTTTAATTCGCTCGGCCTTCCTGCCTAGCCCTGTAGGAGGTGCTCATTCAAACGAACTCTAACCACGCGGCGTGAAACGCCGCGAGCACACGCACACGAAGGCCTCCGACGCTAGACGACGACGTTACTCTCCGAGAGAGACCTCCGCCTTCACCTGTGACGCTAGCGCGGTCCTCCCGCTAGGTGAGGCGCCTCAAAGCGCCTCCGATATCTACAAACTCTCACAACCTCGTCTCCGTTCCACAGGCTGGAGTGTATCTCCAGGGTGGATAATCCTCAGCCCAGCCTCCTCCACGCTGCCTGCGGCCTGCCTGCTTGCCTGCCCACCTGTTTCACTGTCTGCCTGTTCCTGCCTAACCCGAGCCTGTCCTGTATCCTAAACTTACCTTTACTTTTACTTATTTTAACTTTTAATTCCTTTTTTATTATAATTTAATTTGTTACCTCCGTTTCCCTCCACGGAGGAAAACGTTACGTTACACCTGTCCAGTCAGTGTACGCATGTCAGTAATCGTGTTACTCAACTCAGAACTTAAGCAGCTCAATGACATAATTAATTGCTTTTGATATACACTTATCAGCCCGTTTAGCATGACTACAATAGAAACGAGTTTTGTCCACGGAAGAATATCACAATTTGTCTAAAGCTGTAAAGTTTATCTGTATGTTCTCTTCTCTGTGTTATTATGATTGATTTCCGCACTTAGTCTTTCAAGTAGACCATAGTACGTATACCATGGCGGCCGTTGGTCATTCCTACCAGCCCACATTCCTCGAGGAATAGAAGGTCTTCGGTCTGTTCAGAAAATCTGCAAAACATCTGGGTGACCCGAGAGTTTCTGTTTTGTAATTTTCTAATTTGTCTGGTCCTTGTGCATTCAAAGAACACATACGAAACGGATTCAAGAAAGCTGTCTCACGTGCCTCTAATTACAATCACACTAGTCAAATTTTTATTCAGCCACGATGCTTGAATACTTATATGCTTGCCACGATGCTTGTATGATATAACCAACAAGTGTTTTAGAATCAAAGACTACATGATACTATATGAGCTCATTTAATTGATTGTATTATTTTATTTGACTGTAAGTCAATATATTTTGTTTTCATTTATTGTTGACATAATTAATATACTCATTAAAATGTTTTTATTTTATGAGTTGTATTGCAATATGTGGTAATGTAATTTATTTTTGCATAAGTAAATAAATTGCATTACGCAACACAAAACATTATTTAAATTATTAGACATAATATGTCAGCTAGCACACGCCAATATACCAACCAAAATCATCGAGAGCTATACTCAGGCAGAAATAAAAACTAAACGTAAACAGAACTTCTAAATAACCTTCTAAATAATAAAGGTTTTTGGCGCTCGCTTACTTAAAGATGTATATAAAAATAATAAAACCATGATCAGCAAGACGACCAGTCACCCCGACCCTACCGCACGCAGTGACATCTAAGTGAGCATGACGAAATTTCTGCCCGATGCTCAGGCAAAAAATAATATGATCAATTGTCGAAGTCACTAGCCAACCACATATTGCAATACAACTCATAAAAAAACATTGTAATGAGTAGATTATGTCAACAATAAATTAAAATTAAATTAAAATAACTTGACTTATAAAGTCAAATAAAATAAACAATTATACATATACTCATTATGTCAGCTAATTCTGGAGAAAAAACGTAAACATTGTGGCAGCACTATATGAATATTATTTCCGGTAAAAAAAATACCTGTGTCCTTACTCAGCGGATGGTCTATCCATGTGCCAAATTCGATCACCGTTAAGGCGTGAAAGGTCAAGGTCACAGACGGAAGAGTTACTTTCGCATTTCATCATCATCATCAACTATATTGGGGTCGGCTTCCAGTCTAACCGAATGCAACTCAATACCAGTCCTTTACATAGAGCGACTACCTATCTGACCTACACAGTCCAGTAACTGGGTTGTGGAGGTCAGATAGGTAGTCGCTAGTTGCGATTATAATACCTATGTATTAGTATGAAGTGTGGATGTAGTTCGGGCGGATACGAGAGAAGTGGAAACTATGCAAATAACAAAAGGAATGCTAACCTCATGAAAACCGACTCAAAATTCAAGAAACAGTGGTGAATAGTCGAGAGAATTAAGAGGTCTTTGCCCAGAAGTGGGACAGTCCTCTGACCTCTCTCCTGACCTTGTATGACACTGAATTAAGCATTCAAATCCAAAGATTTTATTTAAGCCTTCGATGAGTTCTTGTAGTGCATGTGATTCACGAGGCACGCGCAACTATTGCGCAATTAAAGTAGGATTTAACAAAATTGTATTTTCTGATGTGATGCAATTATTCTCTTTTTCTTCGACGATATCGCAGACCGATATGTCATCTTCTGGAATTTCCGCCTGTCTGCCTTAAGACAACGGAAGCCTGTAAATATTACGCGCATCAAGAAAACCACAAAACGGAATGCAAGGAAAAGTAAGTAAGTTAGGTACTACTAATTAAAGTCTTGTGCAATATTTTCACACGCATACCTAAATCGATGGATTATGACTGTCTGTGCATGTGACGTCACAAAACAATATAAGGTAAACCCACAAGGGTTTACAGTTAACTCAGCCAAAACCTGGACAAAGTTCCCTTAGTTACACCAAAGTTTTAGCTACCTATATTTTAACAGCTTACTAAGTGTACATAGGTACACTAGGTTCCCAATTTGGTTTCCTAAAAATGTCAATGATCTCTCTAATATAATAAATGTGTTTCTTTTGGTGAGCCTCAAATAATTCCCCTTTTATTGTACTAAAATACTACACAGCCAAGTGACTGTAACCAACTTGGTTGTAGCGCTTGCCGGCCGCTCCATTCCTCATAATTAATTGCTTATATTTGAAAGCAGTGTTGGATAACGGAGTCAGACGACCTTGCCTACGTCCAACGCACTCTGGGCTCGCCCCCTATTATGAGACTTACCCGTAATATAACGTAAAGTACACTTCCTCCCACACTAACTACTCCCTTTCACAGAGAGGAGACCTGTATCCCAGCATCCCAGCAGTTGGCAAATTACATGCTGGTTATGTTTAGGACGGTGCGGGACCCCCTTGGACCTTGGCCTTTTGGTTTCAAGATGATCAGTTCATTCATATCGGTAGGGGCGTCCCACAGGTCAGTCGCTTGAAGCGTGGGATGGTCACTACGTCATTCAGATTTTCGCCTTGGAGACTGTATGACGTTTGCAAGTCCATTAAGTAAGCACAGCAACAGGAAAATATGTAAATAATGGAATGTAGGAACTTTAGAAGACGCGGTAACTAACCATTTCTTTCTTGTTGTGTGCAAGTACACATACAGTTCACAAATTTAAAGAGGCTTGTACTAATATTTTCATGAAGGAATAACCTAATAATACTGCCTGACACGGGAATCAAACCCCGGACTGCATTCTTGCCTTTTGCAGGTTCAAAATAGCTTCTACCTGAGTACAATGCGCATAGGCACAGGTAGCTGCTATTTTAGGTTGCTAAGCGTGTTACAACCTAAAATAGGACGAATCAGGCTAAAATCTATGACGACACATTCTTGTTAATCACTCCAACTAAGCTAAATATACTAGTGCTACATACCAGTCAGTAAGTTAATTAACTTAAACCGACTCACACACTAACTTATACGTATACAACAGGCGGGAGTCGAACTCAGGGCCTTGCCAGTCCGCACCTCCTATGGGCTAAATTACCGTTACTGCTGTCTGATTTCGTAGCTGAGGCTTAATTATATTTATTAAATCAGGTAAACAACCCAAGGGCAAATTAATTGAATGTACAAAAATATTATTTGTGGGTTATTCCATTTTGAAAATCCAGTTTGAGAACTGCACTAGTTTTATGGTAAACAAAACAATTATATTGCACGGTTGTAACACTTTCTAAGACGGATTAAATGCATTAATTATGCAATATGGACGTCACAATTTTTCTATTTTAAAAACCAACACTTGAACAACGGTCACCATTAAATCTTATTTTAAAATACTCGTTTCGGAATTCCAACGTCATGGATTAACTACCAAACGGGTTATGTTGGAATATGACGTATTTAGTGATAAACGGGTTAATGTTACGACATTCTCGTCGCATCACCACGTGCGTCTGCGCACATGCTTGTATATAAGCAGACTGTGGCGGTCAGACAAGCACTCTTACTCACAAGCTGTGGACGCGAACATACCTCTACAAAATGGCAACTCCAGTTTTAATTGCGTTTTCCTTATGCCTGCTACTGTGCGGAGTTTTATCAAAACCAGTTGCGTATGATTTGGAATCAGTGCAATCTACAGACAGTGCTGATAGGGTAGTCATTAAAAGGACCACTAAGGATGCTGTAACAGTTTTAAGTGCTCAAATTGACAGTGAACTATTGAGACGGTTAGTCAGTGATGCTGCAGTGGCGCCGGGTTTGACAGGCGGTGCCAAACGTGTCAGAAGAGTCAAACGAGAAACAATTCGTGGAAGCGGGTGTCCCTCAGAGTACATTTTCTACATGAGAATGTGCATGCCGTTTGAATTGTAAGTTTTATTGTTATTATGATAATAATAAATTATGTTGGTACCCAGTAACTGGTATCAATAAAATACTATTTTGTAAAATAATATTACAACCAATATTTTCTCTTTTATTGGTAAAAAAATATCAGATTTTTATCTCAAACACTCCAGTAACACTTCAAACACTGTTAAACAATTACATAACGTAAGGAAAACCCAAACAAGGAAAACTGGTTCTTAGCCAATTACGATAAAGAATATTGCAAATGATTGTATTTAAGTCCATAAATATCTTGTTTTTCTTTATAGTTAAATATCGTAAAAATAAATTATCTTACGAGATAAAACTGGTAACATGGTCGCCTCTATTGTATCAAACTGGACATAGATGTAGAAATGTACTTGACATTTCTGCTCTTTGGGGAGTACAGGCGTGATGATAAAGCTGTAATGATTACGTGAACGAATTTTACGTTTTTCGTCTTTTCAGGTATGAAAAAATGTTGGACGAGTAGTGTATCAATGAAGCGGAAGAGAGATTTATGTAATTTATTTCTCGTCTTAAAGACATTCTGAAGACTTTTCTAGTACAAATAGACAAGCAACAGAGTGACACTTCTAGTGTTCTTACTCCGAGACTGCAGAACATTTTAGTTCATTCTTTAATGAATTATGAGATCTGGATGCAGCATCAAGAAGGCATCTACATTTAGTTAAGTAGATAATGATTGTACAAAATACAACAAAATGTAGACAAATGTCATTGATTAAAAATGTATACTAGACACTGTTCCTATTAAGTATTATTATTTTTATATCAAGTACATTACATTATTACCTAAGATCTTTAGGATATTGTCATCTGAGCCAACGTGTGAGAACAATGTTTTCAATAAAATTGTGATGAAAAAATACTAAATCTGCATTGTTTTAGCATTTAATTATGTAAGTTGTATTAAGATATTTCTTTTTTTCGAAATGTATCTAGTCACAGTCATTTATTATCTTTTTTTGTAAAATGTGTTGTGTGTGTTTGACTCATTGGAGTCTACTGGTTGTGGTTTGACTGTTGAGCGTGTGGTCTTGGGTTCTATCCCCAAGTTGAGCAGGGTTAATATAATACTGTGAATTTGTGCCCGGTTAATGGAAATGTACTTACCGCCTATTAACATAATTTGTGAACAGCTGTCACTTGTACTAAGCACTTCTGCCTATCCCTTCGTGGAATACAGGCGTGATGTTATGTTTGCACAGAGTTATATTGTAAAGTATCTTGGGACTATAAATTCCTATGGGTACTTTTTACCTAGCACAAAATAATTTGATTAAAGATTGTACCAACTGTGATAAACCGTAGTTTATAGTTATAGAATAAGTATTTATTTACTACCTATTGGTATTAACCAACTAAGAAAAACACGTTTACCATTTATGAGAAAAAATAAAAAAAATATTTAAAACATGCAAAACAAAACTGTTTTTATAATTTCGCCCAACCGCCAGCTTTCCACTTCCCTCCATAAGCAGGACATAGGAGGTTATTATCCTAACTATTAATAGTATTATAAATGTGAAAGTGAGTTTGTTTGTTTATAACGCTTTCACGAAACAACGGCTGAACGGATTTGGATGAAATTTGGCACTTGGGTAGACCCATGACCTGGAAAAGGACATGTGTTAAATTTAGCATCCTATGTCCTACCTAGCTGGGTTAGGACATGGGATACTATTTATCCTGATATACTGGTGAAACCGCGGGGCGCAGCTAGTACTATCATAAATATCGAACCTCACCTCACAAAAGATTCATACAACATTGTTATGTTATGATTACCTATGATAGTTTAATATCCATCATAGAAAAGGGCGAAGTTCTATTACGTCCGTGCAGGCTAGATTGACAGAAATGTGGCGGCATCTACATCGTCACGTCACAAGCAAACTACGCATCACACTAACGTCTTGTAGACTCCTGCATCGCGGAAGTAGGGTTTACCGCGCGACTGGCATATATACAACGTCCCGACATCAATCGATCGTCGGACAGTTGCCTAGCAGATACGACACCCATCTGGTCGGAATTACCTTTCTTTTCTATAAAGGATGAGTTAACTTTATTCCCTGTTCCTCATACCTCTGCGCACTGGATTTTCAACCCTCGGTGTTGAGCCAAGCATTGAGAAACCAACAGAGTGCATTCCAGCGCGTCAAAAATACAAACTGTTGGATTTTCAACTCTCCGCGGTAAGCAGTGCGTTAAAAATTCTGTGCACGGAAAAATCGCCGCGGGAAAAGATCACCTGTCCGAACTTGGGTTATTTTTGTTTTATAAGAACTTATTTTTTTTTGTTTTGCTACTTTTTACAATTTCATGTTAGTATAAATCTTCTCCTTTTCGATACAGAATTAACTTTAACTCACCAAGTTTACAATAAGTGACTGTTGGCTTGGTGATTAGTAAACTAGTCATAACCACCCGATATTGTACCCACTGGGACTCAGGCCTCCTCCAAAGTAGTTAAGTGGTCACACTAATGCCCGTTTACACTAACACACATAAATGATAGCCAACTTTCGGTAATGAGCCGAGCGTTGAAAATCCAACAGCGCAATCTACAACACTAGGCGACACCAGAATGAAAACTTAATCATTCTGGTGTCGCCTATAGTGTTAGTAAAAACTGGAAAAATACCTACAGTATGCTGGCCCAGCAGCTGTGGTTGATGGACTTATACCTAATTCTAACTAATATTATAAATGCGATAATAAGTTTGTTTGTTACGTTTTCACGCTACGCTACGCTCAAAGGATTTGGATGAAATTTATGTAAGCACATGGGTAGACCATGACCCATACTCAAAATATGAAATTTACTGCTTTAAATACAAATTTTCCGACAACTTATATGCGAATGCAAATAAAGAAACGAACGAATAAAATACTGAAAATTCCGAAAAACCAATACAGTATTTGCTGACGTAATATTTTTCCGACAGCTTAAATTGCGTTTTAACGAAAACTACAGTTAGTCATTTTCATCCCAAAACCCGGATAAAAAATGGTGAAAAAAATTCTGCGAGCAACTTAGAAGTTGCGGTCGCCGGCCGATGCCACGGCACCGCTCGCTTTACTCGCCAGGCTCGCGCGCGGTTGGTCACAGTTCTAACCTATTTCTCCCACTTTCTCACCTGTGTACCCGAACGCAACTACCGGTAGGTAGTTATTTTCATTAAAATTGAGTAAGTTAATTAAGTTATTCTCTACCCAATAGTAGAAATTAAGCTAGTTTCTGAAAATGATTATTTTACCAGAACATACTCTTTTTCGGAAGTTTGGTCTTTTTTTCGGTAATTCATTTTAATACAGCTTAGATAGTATTACAGTCAACCACAGATCGCTGGAAGTTAATTTGTTTTTCGGAAGCTTTATTATTTCCCCTTTTTGTCGCGAGATAGTACATTCCCTTAGGATAATTTCGGACGTCCACGCTGGTGAAACCGCGGGAAAAAGCTAGTAATATAATCTATATATATAAAATGCTTTGTCCCGAATGACTGACTGACGGATCAACGCACAGCCTAAACCGCTGATCGTAGAGACCTGAAACTTGGAGGGTGTGTTCTTTGTCTGACGTAGGCATCCGATAAGAAAGGATTTTTCGAAATTATACCCCTAAGGGGGTGAAAAAGGGGGGCATAGTTTGTATGGGACAACGTGATTCCTTGGTCCAATCTACTTCCAATTTTGCAGAAACATTCTTTAACAGAATTGATGGAAGACGTGTTTCGTATTTTATTGAAATTCATTTCTTAACGGGGTTAAATAGGGGTAGAAAGTTATTTTGGGAGCCATTTGCTTCAAAGTTGATATCAATACTCCTTAGTTCTTTTGATTTAAATTATATTTTATTTTGACACATGTTTGAAAACCTAATCCGATTTTATTCAAAAAAGGTTGAACTCACATAAACGCTTGGTGCAAAGCAAAATACTCTTTAAAATTGGAATGACTCGAAAGTCATCGTACTATATTAGTACCGCATTTGAAGGTTTCTAAGCTTTACAGAGGTTTTTATTTATTCCTAGGATTCCCTTAACACCATCAAATTACCCCTTCGAATTCAAGAGAGTGCAGTTTCCCATCAAAGTCTGCTTCGCAATGACCATAAACAAAGCTCAAGGTCAAACTCTGAAGGAAGCGGGAGTAGACTTGAGGGAAAGCTGCTTCTCCCAAGACCAGTTGTATGTGGCATGCTCTAGAGTAAGCGCACAGAGTAGCCTGGTGATTCTAGCACCCGAAAGAAAAACAAAAAATATTGTTTACAAAGAAATGCTGCGGTAGGTGTAGTATTTCGATTTCGTTGTAAAAAGATAATATCCCCGTGTAACTTTCACCAGATCTAAGGCCGAGCTTCGTGTTCATAAAATATATTTACTTAACAAAATATTATTTTATTTTCATGTTTATTTAACCTTTAATCCCTACACTATAATAAAGATTGTTATTATTTTATAAGTATTCAAACATTTTAACATAATAATTTATAGTATAATTATATGTACGAGTATAATAGGTAACAAAAAAGTGTTTCAGTGTTTTGTAATAAATTTTAAATTTTGTTTTTGTTTACTGGTAAATTTCTCAATTATGTATTGTTAATATAAACCGGAAGAACGGAATTACCTAATACAAGCAATTTTTTGCTTAAAAGGTAGTTCCTATCATTATATTGTTGATTGTACATAAGTTTAAGAAATAAAAGTTTTTTTTTTTTACATAATTAATAACATAAAAAACCAATTAAAAAGTCCTGTTAGAACCATTTTCGATTTCTACGCGGACGAAGTCGCGGGCAAAAGCTAGTAATAGTAATAAAATCTTTTATTTCAAATCTAGTGTCTGTCACAATCGATAATAATAATAATTAATAATGCCTATAGTCGTGAAGGCCAATGGCATAATAGCCAAGAGCCTCGACCAACACCTGAGGAGGCTCTCGTTAGGCAGCTGGATTAAGGCTTGATCCATAAAGCGCTACTTCTGGACACGGCTCGTGTCGTTAGCTTTCCTTTCTCAGGAGCTCTGACCGCCAGTAGCTTAGACCCTGTTCCCGATACCGGTGGGCTACAATTTTTTATATTTTTTAATGTTTTTTTACCCAACTCCGGCGAAGCAAAAAGGAGGGTTATGATTTTGACCAGTATGTATGTATGTTCATCAGTTACCTCTTAATTTCTAAAATTCTAATCATAATTTGTCAAATGAGGTGTCGTTGGAGGCGTCTTGATCGTTCACTGGTTATAAGCACTGTGACGTCACATTAAATTCAATATGGCGCCCTCTAGAGAACAAAAAGTCATCAACAAAAAAAAAACTTAATATGCCATGTTGGGTTTCAAATAAAAGGGCTTGACAAGCACATTATAAATATGTACCTATATACGTATATATATCACATTGTCTATGTAAATAAACATGTATAAATTGTTAAAAGCTTTCAGAAGTAGGGTGCCGATGGAATCAGCCGCAAAATGTAATTCACTCTACAGCGCCAATTCTCAGATAATGTGTTATGAAGTTAAAGGAAAATCTCTTCATATTAATCAGTGACTAATAAACAAATCAATGTAAGTAGGTACTAACTTAGGCAAACGAACACTTGGTCAATAATTGGTTGCATCACCACCGAGCTTCGTATTAATTGCGAAACAAAGTCGCACCATATTTTTGCAGCAACATGGAATGTTGCAGTGTTGATGGTAACATACTAATGTTGCGTAAACAAAACATGTGCGACATTTAGTGTTGCACAACTGTGTGTCAACTTTGTTTCCTATGAATACAGGGCTTAAAACTACTGCGCCGTATTGTGACTGTCCTGGCGCTCTGTTCAGTTACCTACAGCAGACAGAGAAGTAATGATTACTACCTAGCTTTTGACCGCGGCTTCGCACACGTGGGTGTTGGAAAATATCCCACGGGAACGTACTACCGGGATTAAAAGAGGCCTATGTATTAATCCAGGTTATAAACTATCTGTGTGCCAAAATTCATCCAAATCTGTTAAGCTGATTTGCTCCAGTCCGGAACATACATCCAGATATACAGACTAACGGACAAAAATTCTTATGTTTCGGAAGCAAAAGTTGCACTATATTTTATTTTGCTGGAAACAATGTTGCGCAACTGTTTCTCAACTTTGTTTCGTATGAATACGGGGCTTAAAACTTTTGAAGGTTGTAAGCTAAACGTAAATGTCACTATACTGTTTGTGTCAGCTGTCAAAGATACACCTGATACTGTCAGTTAAAGCTAGAAAAACAAAAACTGTATTGGCTTTGAGACTAATTAACTCTGTTCTCATCTCATAATAATTATGATCTTCTGTTCCTGGCAATAACCCAGGTTATCAGGTTATGGGCCCAAGATAGTATTAGGAAAATAAATAGTACCAATATTTTTTTTCTAAACTGCGTAATCCGCTGAAAATAGCCGGCCGATGTGACCCACACAATGGTGTCTTCAACAAATACAACAAGTGCGTCATCTTCACTCGTTCATAAATGTTGGTAAACAATAAATTACTTGGAATAGAGAATTAAGGAATAGGAAAATTCCTAATGAAATTAGCAAAACATTTACAGTGTATTTTCTTTGATCAAAAGATGAAGTGGTTGAGCATTTCAAATATTTTAATCCTATGATTGAAAATGAAACCAACCAAAAAATAAAGGTTCTCCGTAGTGACAATGGGGTGAATTTTGTAATTTGGAATTACAGTTTATTTTTTAAGAATAATGTCATCAAGCATGACACCATGATCCTGCTCGGCACAGCAAAATGGAGTGGCTGAGCATAGAAACAGGACCATTCTGGAGAAAGGGATGCATGCTGCGAGATGCTAAGCTTGACACCAAATTCCGGGCAGAAGCGGTCAACACTGCAGTCTAACTGAAAAACAGAACACCAACATAAGCTGTCACTGGGTAAGATCCAGAGGTGAAGTGGACTAATAAAAAGATTAATCTTAATTATTTGCATATATATGGCTGCATTGCATGTGCTGTTTCTCATATTAATCGAAAGAAACTGGATTCCAAGTGTAAACAATACACATTTAACCCTTCATATCTTCGCAATAGCCTACAAATATGCACACTTAAATAAAATTTACTACACAATTAAACACAATTACTACACTATATAATTATGAGTATCAAGGCAAGAGAAGACAAATTCTTAGAAAATAGATTTATTTCAGACTTGGCAGATACATAAGTCACATGATGATTTTTATAAAACCATGAGCTCATTAAATCTCAATCCCCCAATATATACAGTCTGATTCCTATGAGATAAAATATCAGGAACTGATTAGTCTCCTGAGCAATTTGAGACATCTACCATGAATCTTACACGATCTGATGACCATATAACAAAGAGGCGTGCAATGCAAGAGTGACACAGTATGTGACCCTGAGAGCAAGTACAGTTCTAATGCAGATGATACTTTGGGTTCAACTTACATTCTAGGAGAATCATCAATAGAAGATGCGCTGGCATCATCAGACAATCAAGACACAATGATTTTGAATGAGTCTGCAAAGCTAGTACGTAGATTAAGCAGTCATGATGAAGAACTGGAGGCACTGAATGGTCCACATGCATTTTTTTGTTGAGAATCAATTGTTGGAACCTTACTGAAAAATCAAGTGACCAGGAACCAATTTAATGCAAGTGGTTTTTCAGAAAAAAAGGGGTCTCAAAGGCGAATTGTTAAAATATAAAGCACGACTTGTGGCAAAGAGCTACACGCAACAATATTTGATTTTAACGCAGTAGATTATGAAGAAACATTTT
The DNA here is from genome assembly GCA_916701695.1 of Agrochola macilenta. Lineage (NCBI taxonomy): Eukaryota > Metazoa > Arthropoda > Insecta > Lepidoptera > Noctuidae > Agrochola > Agrochola macilenta. The sequence continues at coordinate 19,022,366 of OU753562.1, forward strand.
CTCCAGTTATAAGATACAATTAGGACACTGATTGTATTGCTGCTCAATATAATAAATATTGATAATTTACATGCGGTCTCAAAGAAAAACTTTACATGGAACAACCAGATGGTTTTAAAATAAATGGCAAAGAATAATTTGTTTACAAATTATACAAACCCATTTATGGATTGAAACAAGCATCTAGAATATAGTATGATAAAATGCCTAATACCTATTTTAAGTAATTTTATAATCTGTTGTCCCCATGAGTCGTAGTCGAAAGTAGCTATAGATACAAAAAGCAGATACCTATCAAGATTCTACAACAGTTTTAAGTCCCAAATAAGTACCTTAATAATGTTTTTTTACTTTCTTTGCAGATATCAAGAGATTTTGAGAGCAGAGAACTAGAATTAAAGTTTTGATTCTTCAGTGTGTATACTCAAACATTCTGACGTCACGGTGATGATGCCACGAGCATGGCTGCGTCTCACTTAATAATTCTACATTCGGTACTGTGTTACTTCTACTCAATTGTGTGCGTCAGCGTTCCTCTACACTATCATCAAATCAATCAATATCGTTTATTTGCATAAAATATGGTGGGTACAAAAGACGTAAGTACGTACAGATAAAATTCAGTGCAAAGACATATTCCGCCATGCAGTGATCGCATGTAAATATTTAATGGGTGGTAGTCAGTTACTAAGTGGACAATGTGCAGTGAAGTGAACATACCTACTCACAGTGCCAAAGACGTTTTAAGTAACTATTCAACTCCAAAAGTCTAAACATTCAACAGTGATTTACAATAGTACATATTTAGGAAAGGTTTAATGCTAATGTATCAATGACATAAACTATAGGTGCATATAACGTTCAAAAACATTGGACAGAAGCAGATGCTTCTAAACTAGAAGTGTTCAAACAAAATTAATTAACCTATTGACCCCCAGTCGGATTCTTAAGACAAATGTTTTCGTATGCGTTTCGCCTCAGTCGACTAAGAACATTATGTTCAGTTTTTGTTTTTATTTCATTGTACGTCCCTATTCGTAGTAGGTATTATGTATTTGTCGATTCATGAGCTGGGCGCTGGGGGCACTGCAATTGATAGAAAACCAAGCGGTCAATACTACAATCAAATAAAACACAAATTAGTGAAGAGCATGAGCTCAATCAATCATGTTTTCCGTCACCGATGTCAGTAATATCCAAGATTAACTCTGAAAATATACATGAACTTATTGTTTAACTTAAAAAAAAAAAACAAAAGTGATCGAGACAATTTACAGGGCCCCGATATTTTTTTTGGAGCCGTTTTCATGCAGCAGTTTGGAGCACAGAATTGTAGAACTCGGAAAACATTCAACCAATAGGACTTCACTAAAATAATTAAGACCATGTCAATTTAGTGGAATTCTATTGATTATTGTTTACACTTCACCGCTCTACTTAGCTCCAATGGGCACGTAGATTTAGAAACTATGTTTAGATCAAGAATCGGGCATGACTGCGTTCTGCATTTGTAAATAAGTACTTACATAACTTGATAAGTTACTTTATAATTACTTTAGTTGATATGTTACTTAATAAGTTGTTTGTAGTTGATTAGTATTTAATCACGCTATCAAAAGATTATCTGACCCGGGTTTACACAAAGGTATAAAATACGTGTTCTACGTATAGTGTCTACTAGATACGTTTATCATTTATACCTCAAACAAATTGTATACTTGCAAAACTTGTAAAAGACTAAAGAATTTAAAAAGATCAACCATAGGTTACATGTTTGAAATAACGTCAATGAAATATGAAACAGAAAACAAGTACTCATTACAACTTGTATACGTTTGTCAATGCGACGATAAATACAATGAAGTTAGTTTATATATTACATTTGTAAACTCTTTGTTAACAATTGCCAATGATATTGTGATTTGTAGTTAAAAAGTAGATTATGATACAAAGTTCCTAGATTAGGTATGTAAATAGTACTTAAACAAAATCCAACATCGCAATTAAGGCATTCATTCAGGTGTCGGTTAGTGTTAGTAAAAACTGCAATGATACCTACAGTATGCTGGTCCAGTGGTTGTTGGACAACCTAAACCTAACTTAGATAGATAGAAGATAGAATATTCTTTATTATGTACACCATAAAAAATAAATAAATGTAGACATTTTACATACGGTGACACAATGTGCGGTCTTATCGCTAAAAGCGATATTTTACAGACAACCTTAACTTATTATTTATTTAATATTATAAATGCGAAAGTGAGTTTGTTTGTTACACTTTCATTAGCACATGTGTAATCCATGACATGGTTAAGGACATAGGATTTCTATATCGGTAGTAAGTACCCTTAGAATAATTTCCGACCTCCTCGAAGCCGCAGGCAAAAGCTATTAATTATTTTATGTAACACACTATTACAATCCATAATAACACAATTTTAATAATAACTATTGTTACACCTAAGTCGCACTCCATTTTTCCAGCAACTTGGAAAGTTGCAGTGTTGATGAGAAAATGCAAATGTTTCGTAAACAAAAGATGTGCGGCATTTAATGTTGCGGGAATCATTGCTGCGCAACTGTTTCACAAATTTGTTTCCTATGAATACAGGGCTTAAAACTACTGCGCAGTGTTGTGACTGTCCTGGCGCTGTTCAGTTACTATGTTAGTACCTACAGCAGACAGAGAAGTAATGATTATTATTACAAGCTTTTGCTCGTGGCTTAGCACACGTGGGTGTTGGAAGATATTCCACGGGAACGTACTACCGAGATTAAAAGTGGCCTATGTGTTAATCCAGGTTATAAACTATAGTGACAGAAACGAATCGCTGCAAAACCGACTCCACGTAGTCTTGTCTGCCCTACCCCTAGAGTTTAATTTATGTGTGCTAAATTCCATCCAAATCTGTTAAGCTGATTTGCGCCAATCCACACATTCAGATAAATAGACAAACGGATGAAAATTCTAATGTTTCGGAAAAAAGTTGCGCGACATTTTATGTTGCTGGAAATAATGTTCCGCAACTGTTTCTAAACTTGGTTCCTATGAATACGGAGCTTAAAGCCGATCGTGTGCGTCTACCGCGGCGGTGGCCGCACTTTTATGAAAAACTAGCTTAACTATGCGAGCTTACTTAACTTAACTTAACTTAACTTAGTGTAGCTGGCTGTGGACGATCGACTTAAAACGGTTGAAGGTTGTAAACTAAACGTCAATGTCACTATACTGTTTGTGTCAGCTGTCAAATATACACCTGTTATACTTGTCATTCATGTCTGTTAAAACTAGAAAAACAATAACTGTATCTGCTTCGAGACTTTATTAAATCTGTACTCATCGTATATGGTCTTCTTTTCCTATTAATAACCCATCAAAAACTACTGCGCTATGTTGTCACTGTCCTATCACTGTCTAGCTAACTGCTTATCAGTTTTGTTTCCAGCGAATGACTCGCGCCGCACATAGATCGTTTTTCAGGATTTAGGCGGCCAAAATTATTTTATGTGATATTTATATTACAAAATAGTTACATAAAAAGAATTCTGTGTTTGGAATAACTTATCGAAATTATTTGTTGGTGCACGGTGGTTAGGCGCACCTACTTGTGATTTTTTATCAAAAAATATTTTATTCGAGATCGTAGTTGATTTCAAAGTGTTTTTTAATATTATATTGAAAATACATATGACATACTCACGGCTTTCCCCAAGGAGGGACAGCTGTCTACGTTTTAGTAATACTTTCAGGTATGTATTATTAAATAAAACAAAGTTTATTTTGTTCTAATAAGTAAGTAAATATATTATATTATTAAAAGGATCTTTACATTCGTTATACAATATTAAAGTTACATAAGCTAAATAGATAATCACTAAAAATAATCAATCATACATTGGAGACTTATTCATCTACATTTAAATTTTCGCCGCTTTCATCAATTTCCATTGGTCGGTTTGGCTCAGCAGGAATTAATAGCTGCATTGTCTCAGGCTAAAATAATTTTGAAGCGGTTTTTTTGGTCTTTCTCATGGAACTAATAAATGGGTCGGATGTTAATAGTAACCTATGATAAATATCTAAGTTGCATTCTTCCCTCGAAAACTTGCGAGCAAAGTTTAGGCGATAAGACCTAAAATGTTTATTGCGGGCCTCAGCAGCTTCTTCCGAAAGTTGCCCTATCGGCAACAACGAATTTTCTATTATTGAAGCTCCATGAATTAAGACCTTATGCATCGTTGGAGTCATAGGATGCCAGCCATATAACTCAACATATAGTTTCGCCGCGTTTTGTCAATTCAGGGTTCTCGAAGAATCTTCTGCTGGTATTTCCATCGTTTGTGTTTCCGAAGTTACTTTTTGGCATATCGACTAAAAGACCTGTCTCCTCCCTAAATCTTTGCTGAATATCAAGTTTCTTCTGCTTTTCTAGATTTTTTTCTTCTTCGGTTCGTCTCTCGCGATATTTTTTCACGGGCAATTTATATGCTAAATGCAGCACACTTTCGAATATCCGGATTCTTGCATGTAATACGGAAAGGCCAAATTCAAGAGCTTCAGGGCGTACATCATTTTTTTTGTTAAATCATTAAAATCTTTTGATGTAGCTCCACATAATTATATAACATCTGCTGGTCGATTTGGTGTCTGTAGCTGCATTGCAGACCTTTCCGTCAACCATAGTCATTTTAAAACTATGTTGAAAGAAAAAATTCTCTCCATTGAGGTCAACTTTCGTCAAGTTTAATGAGTTTACACAATTCTTTACATAATTGATTTCTTCTTTTGTGATGTCCGTAGATTCTTTTACGAATCTAAATCTTATTGGACGGCAATATCTAGGTGAAGATGGAGTTGGATTTTGCCACACGATTTTACTTTTATCCTCACCACAAACAATTCGTAGAGGCACAAATGAGCTTATAAAAATATTAGCATCAGATTCATCTTCGTTTGAGAGTCTCTGTTTAAACTGGGCTTGTTGAGAGCCGACACAACCCCATTTGCAGATGAACAGTAACGAGTTCCTTTCAACGGCATCAAGTGTGAGTAAGACTTCTTCTAAGAAGAGGGATAATCTGGTTACAGTGTGATCCAACAAAGATTGTAAGTTTCCTTCTGCGCAGGTAGACGTCACTCGTAATGACACCTTGGGTGGGTAGCAATCTTCTTTGGCCTTCAATAATAATTCATAATGTGGATAGAATCTTTTGTTCGTTGCTCGAATAATTTCGTACTGTCTTCTGGTCAAATCGGCTTCAACAAACATTGTCAGTGCTTGCAGAGGAGTAAGGGGCTATTTCTTTAGACTTTGAATGTCTGTTTTTACAGTCACTGGCAGACGCAGAAGAATTCGTAATGTCTTTTAAAACAGTAGACGCGTTTCTTTTTCCTTCTGTTTGTAAAATTACTTGTGCCGCGTGAACAATTACTTCTTCGTCGTGAGATGCGCGGACTCCTTCAGTTTTTCTTCTCTTTGTTCTTTCGCTAGATTCGGTAAAAGATTTGGCAGGTCGTCCTGGCCTTTGATGCGTGTCTACGGGGATCTCAAATGTTCCTTCCAACCAATAATTATTGGCTGCCAAAAAGTTTTCAAGTATTCTATGCGCCCGAGACCACCTCTTTATCAAATCACATTTAAAATACGAAAACTTCTTTTTTATCACATTTTTATGTTCTTCTGTGTCCCGTAACACACGAGTAAATAATTTTCTAAATATTTAATTTTTTCATTTATCGATAATGAATGTTGCTCGTTCATTTTATCGAAGAGGTATTTACGAGTCAACATTTTCACCCCCGAGCAGCCAGGTGAACCTATAACAATAAAAAAATAATATTAACACAAAAACATAAAATCCGATTTTTTTCCTATTTTTGTCAAAAAAAATTCAAACTCGTTTATTTTTAAAACTAGCAGCTGATTTTAAGCAGTTTTCTTTATAAGACTTTATACTATATAATGAAATCAAAAATATAACTCAAGGTGCGGAAGTAAAGTTTTTTTTCGATTGAAATTGAAAAATAAAGAAAAAACATTTCTAAAAAAGGGTATTATTGACGGCTCATTAAGTCATTTATTGACAATATATTTAATACAATTTCATATTAATTTAATAAAGGCTTACCTGTATTATTGGTATCCATCACTTAAACAAGCAAATATGACACGACACATAAAATATTCACCGAAGAAAATGATATACGAAAAGGGCGTCAAGAACTTTCACGTGCAGTAAGTGCGACAATCAAGTTTCGACTAGTAATGCAGAGCGCGCTCGCGCAGTCTAGGGATGTGGGTGGGGTTGGCTATTGTTCGTCAGGTAGTCTACTATTCAAAAATTGTTTGTCATTAGTCGATTATTGGAATTTCCGCCTAATTCCTAGAAATCTACGTATGTGCGCCGGTCATGCAACGTTCGCGTTAGTATAAAAGCTCCAACTCTGGCATACGCTCATTACGAGTAGCATTTAGTTAGAGCCCAGACGCTTCAGAGAGCAGACCTTTTCGCTCGCTCAACGTTTGTCGTTATATTGTCGCTGTATTAGGAACGATGATTCCATCATCCCTAATAATTCAGTTATACTCGCACGGTCCATAGAACGGACGTGAAAATGGAGTCCAAAATTTTCACCGCATTTTTCGTGACTGCTTATTCGGGAATCATTATCTTTACCGGTGTTACAAGTTACAGTGCAGTTTACAGACAGTGTCCAAAATAGTGAGCTGACTGAAAGAAACACCAATCTTGAAATATTTCTTAGGTCCGGTGAAAATAAGAAACAAGTCCAAAGTTTCCACGTAACATTACTTGATGTTTTTACAAGTTCTAACACTGGAAAAAGAATTCAACTTGGTAGCAGAAAAGCTGTCCGAAGCATCAGGAGAGATATTTTGAAGACTGAAAAAATGCCCATCGGACAGAATGCTGCATAAAGGTCCTACATGTTACGATTCTGAAAGGTAAATACTTTTTTTTTTTACTCTTACGTTTGACGTATACATCATTTTCTGTAACCACTACAGAAAATGATGTATACGTCAAACGTAAGAGTTGAGAGTACTATGCGTTTGCACCAGAAAACATTCAACATGTAGATGTTTCGAGACTTGTCACATGAAACAAATGTCATTACTTGTTTTGTTGGACTTGCGTTCGCACTGCACGAAACATGAGTTAGTCTTAAGATAGATGTCAAGATTTGTTGTTATTTGCGTTCGCACTGTCTAGAAACATATATAATAGAAATGTTTTGTATAGAAATTTGTCATGTTTGCGTTCGCACTGTTGTTTGTCTAGGTCAAATTATGTCTCGCAACTTGTCTATTGCTTGATGTTTAGTGTTATCCGAGTATGGCGGTAAACATCCCATGTTTAAATCGAAACATGGAGTGGTCGAAAGTAGACACGATGAAGTTTATAGAGCTTAGGCAAGGCTTTCCATGTTTGTTGAATACAAAATGTGTGGACTATAAAAACCGAATAAAGCGTCGAGATTCTTTATTACAACTAGCTGAGCAAAATCGTCGGGTGATAACCTGAGGAAATTCTTATTACCCTGTGCATCCTGAATAAGCAACTCATTCCTGAAACTGCAGGCACCATGTGTTTCTATCTTTTTTTTTAAGTCGCGCATCCAGTACCTAGGTTTCTTCCTAGATTTTTGCCGTTCTAGGTATGCAATACTGGCAGCTACAAACAATAAATCGTCTTCATCGCTTGAATTCATTTTATCACCTACTTTTGATATTACCCAGTTAATAAACGTAATATTTTTTACTTTGTTCAGAAGGAAGTATTGACTTCGCTACGATTACGCCACAAATAAATCACTGTCACCATCAGTATGATTCACAGAACATAAAAGTCGGCAAAATGCAATGAAATGTCAAAGCAAATCTTACAACATGTTGCTAGATTCATACATATACATTTTGTTAGGAGATTGGTTTGTAAAAAGATGTGAAGAAACATGTCAATTGATAGGAAACATCAAACATGTTTCGCGTCAACAAGTTGCGTGACAATGCGAACGCGAGTCGATACATTGACAGAAAATAGAGATTTAAACATGTTTTTATGTGAATGTTTCGCCAGTGCAAACGCACAATTAGAGATTCTTGCATGGAACTGTATTGTTTTTAATTTAGATATCATTTCACCGGAGACTTATTTTAATTTGATATATTTTTTAAGTCACTCAAGACATGTGACAAATTGCATTGCCTTACAAAGTGGCTGTTGTTCCCCCCCCCCCCACCCCTTTCTTATATACTTTTACATATTATTATTATTTTAAGTCTGTTAGTTTTTAAATTGTTAGTGGTTAAATGTAAATAAAAAATAGACATGCGACTATAGATTTTTTTTTTTAAATTATTCAGAAGATTCCTTTTAGTAATTTGTTTGTACAATTTGCAAAATTTTTTACAGTAATAATGTAGTCTATGTATGCAAGAAACTTTCAAATATTTCAGTGACATGATTTAACAGTAAGTGATTTAATCAAATCAAAAATATTTATTTGCCAGAATATGGTATAGGTAATAGATATTACAGTAATTTTGGTTTCGGCATATCCTCCGATGATTATGGCGTGCAAAAACAGTTCATGTCAGTGACAAAATTATTATGATTATGTGAAATTTACATTTGGCAACTTATCCTCCAAATATTCCTTGATAGTGTAATATTTTTTATATAGTAAAAGATTAAACATTTTTGACAAAAGAGGTTTAATACTACGCACAGCACTATTATACTGTTCTTGAACTTTTTACATTATAATCCCTCTGCAATTTTGCGTATCACGCTTGAGTTGGAAAAATAATGCACTCGGCATTAAATGCAGTAGGTACATGGTAAGTTAGTGTTAGTGTAAGTGTGTGTGACAGAAGGTAGAGAGGCTATTTAACACAACGCTACGACCCTTGGAGCCGAGCAAAAAGTAATAAAAGTCAGAAAGAACGCAAAGCAAAACCGAAGTAATGCGCCGGGTGGGGATGAGTCACTACTTGATCTAGGCACATATCTTACGATCTTCATACTTGCGGCTAATGGGTCGATGCCCATTGGGTACGCTCTCCTTGCAGCTTAGGCAAGGGTTGCAGTTGGTCACCAAAACAAGTGCCGATGTTGTCTGTCTCGTGGTGGAAACGCGGAAAAAGGGTGTGGCTCCAAGGTTTCTCGAATTCTATTGTATTTGCTCCGATTTTGCACACACTTCGTCACTCGTTCACACGTGCTGCTTAAGGACTTTCACGCCGATGTTTCCCGAAGGGCGGCGGTTCATCGCTTTTTTATGATTAGGATATTAAGAAATAGCTCGATTAAGACCGATATCGCCCATTTGATTCTAGGTAAATTTCTATTGTTAGCTCAGTTTTATATAAATCTTTCTGTTTTATATAAGACCATGTGCAGTCTACTTTGCATAGTTTGGCAGTTAATTAAAAAAAAAAAAGAGTTTTAGCTATTTTGTGGAATCGAATGTAGCTTTAGATACAAAAATTAGATTTCTATCTAGGAACTAACAATTTCATGTCTCAAATAAGTACCTAAATAACCGTTTTTTACTTTCTTTGCAGATATCGAGAGATTATGAGAGTAGAGAATGAAGATTAAAGTATTGGTTCTTCAGTGTACATACTTAAACATTCTGACGTCACGGTTATGACGCCACGGGCATGGCTGCGTCACGCTTAGTTATCCTACATTAGGTACTGTGTAAATTCTACTCAATTGTTTGCGTCAGCGTCAACAAATCAATTAACATCGTTTATTTGCATAACATTTGGTAGGTGTAAAAGATTTAATATCTTTTACACCTATCAAATTTTATGCAAATACAGTACATATAAAATTCAGTGCAAAGACATATTCCACCATGCAGTGATGGCATGCAAATATTAAATGGGTGTTAGTCAGTTACGAAGTGGACAATGTGAAGTGAAGTGAACATACCTACTTATAGTGCCAAAGATTTTTTAAGTAACTATTAATTTAATATAGAACTCCAAAAGCCTCAACATTCAACAGTGACTTACAATAGTATTTAGGAAAGGTTTTACTGCTAATGTATCAATGACATAAATTATAGGTGCATATAACTTTCAAAAACATTGGACAGAAGCAGATGCTTACAAACTAGAAGTGTTCAAACAAATTAAATTAACAGATTGACCCCCCGTTGGATTCATATGACAAATGTGTTCGTTCATTGTACTACCCTGTTCATCATAGATATTAAAGTTTGTATCTGTCGATTCATGAGCTGGGCGCTGGCGACACTGCAATTGAGATAAAACCAAGCGGTCAATACTACAATAAAATAAAATACAAATTAGTGAAGAGCATAAACATACTTATCATGAACAAAATCGGGAATAAATACTTTTGAGTTACCTTATTTCTGTTGAAGTAGTATTATGTATAAACTTTCAATTTTGTTACCGAATCAGGGTATGTTGTGCAGTTATGTGTGTTGGGTGTTGATCATACTATCATAAAATTGTTTGAAGTATCTAGTTTCCTCTCTTTTGTCCAACTGAAATTTTTAACATCTATTATTGATTAGATTAACTTTATGGACAATAAATATAAAATTTAAATATTTTCAAAAGAATTGTATATTTAATAAAAAATAACACTCAGAAGGACAATGATGTATTCCATTGTAAAAAAGACATTAAGCCCGATTCCTAACTTATTGCTTATAATAACAGCCTATTATTGTCCCATTGCACGGCAAAGGCTTCTTCTCATAATAGAGAAGGCACAAGCATTGATCACCATGCTTGATCTAGACGGGTTGGCAATTTCAGACTTATATTAACTATACATTTAGGTTTCCTCGTCAATAATATCCATGATTAACTCAGAAAGTACATATGAACTTATTTTTTAACTTAAAAAAAATCGGAAAGAAGCCCGCCAGGTAGTTAGTAGTGCCTGTTTTTTTTGGAGCCGTTTTAATGCAGCAGATTGGAGCACAGAATCATAGAACTCGGAAAACATACAACCAATAGAGTTCCACTAATTTAGGACCAAATAAATTATATGGGCACGTACATTTAGAAACCCTTTTTAGATCAAGAATCGGGCATAACTCCGTTCTGCACGAGTAAAGTACTTACATAAGTTTGTAATTGATTAGTATTTAATCACGATAACCAAAGATTATCTGACCCAGCGTTTAAACAAAGGAAAAACATACGTTTTCTACATAAAGTGTCTACTAGTTACGTTTATCATTTATACCTCAAACAAGTCGTATACTTGTTAAACTTGTAAAAATTAAAAAAGATCAACTATAGATTACATGTCTGAAATAACACCAATGAAATATGAAAGGGAAGTGAGTTGGTTTATTTCACAGACTTGTTAACTCTTTGTAAACAATTGCCAATGATATTGTGATTTGTAGTTATAAGGTATATTAAAATACATAGTTCCTAGATTAGATAAGTAAATAGAACCTAAAGAAACTGTTAATTTTAATTTCCAATACCTACCCAGTGTTGCATTATTTACTGTGATAAGATTCTTGCATAATGGGCAGGTTACATACAGCCTACATTTAATCAGTCCTACCCTTTTACCTATTATGAACCCGATATGTCATGATACTGTGTGGATACATTTGACAGCTTTATATTATCATTTTTATCAAACCTATCGAAATAACGTATCTCATGTCCATTATTTAATACCCCGGTTCATAATATGATGTTCAATCATGAATCTCGATTCAAATCTAATACTTGAAGCTGTCCTGCTTTATATATTTTTTTGAGATCTTTTCAAATTGTTTTTTTTGGCGCATGTCGCCTGTCCTTACTGCCCCATCTCAAAAATCTACCCTGTATACTCGTATCTTGAATGATATATCTTATCATACCTGTAAATCTTAAATAGATTAATTTATCATAATAATATTATGTATTTTGTTAAAATCCAATCCTCATTTATTTTTATTCCAAACGGAAATAAATCATCTGTAAACAGTTATTTATTATTGTAATGAATAAGTGATTTATTTAACCACGTCATAATAATATTATTATTATGACGTGTTTAATTATATTAAATAATACTCGTATTTAGTAAAAAAAAAACAAAGAATTAAAAAAAACACGACTTAGCGTAAAATACTCACCCACGTTACCTATGTGTAAATTCCTCACAGTCATAATAATGTAAATAAATTAGTTTTAAGGAAAATAAATTGTTTTATTATACAATCCCTAACAAGGTTAATTTAGAAAGAAAGTAAAGATTGCCTAAGTTTGGTAGAAGACAAGAAACACAAGAATAGCGATCATGTAAATACTGGACAAATTCTGTCATCTGCGGTGTAGTTGCGTAACACCTACAATGGCAATGCCATTCATTTTGTCAATTCAACGACATTCGTTGCGTTGTTTCCGCTGACTGACAGTTGAACTATTCAAATATATATGAAGCAATAGATTAGCAATTTCCATCAAAATCCTTCGGATTGTATTTGAAAGTGCGTGTAAGAATATTCTGTACCTGAAGTATTCAGGAACGATACTTAACTACATATATGTATAAATAAAAATGAAACGCTGTGCGTTGGTAAGCACATCTCTTGAGAACGGGTGGACAGATTTGGCAATTTTTGTTTTAAGACATTCGTAATAGATTTTTATGGAAAGCGAAGTAATAAAAGTTTCCCGGAAAACAACAATCGGATCAGTATATTGGGCGTGAAAAGGGCACATACAGACAGACCGACAGAGTTACTTTCGCATTTATAATATTAGTATGGATGTACAGTATGTAGTACGTAGTAGACATGAAATTGTGATAACCAAATTTAGATTAACTAAAACAAGCAAGTCATTTCTTATAAACGGCATCCGCTTTTATAACAAGTTGCCAAAGTCGGTTAGAAAACTTAGCGATGGGAAGTTCAAAACCCACACTAAACGTGTCCGTAACGAAAAAGCATAATTATTATTAAATTAAAGACTACGTTGAAGACAAGGAAGTTTAGCAGTTTCTTTGGTCTTCCTCTACTCTTTCAATCATTCACACAACATTACTACGGTGTATTATTTCATAATGAACCGTTCTCAGTAATCGGGTTTGCATTATTAAACCCTAGAAAATAAACGAGGATGATGAAATATTGTTGCATCAAAACATTTATTTTATAATAATATGTTGTGCAATGCGAATTACTCAACCATTTTGATTTTGATCACAAGTGTTTAAAAACTTAACATCACACCCGCATAGATTTCCCCGAAGGGTAAGCAGAGGTGTAGATTTCCCCAGTTATGTTAAGTCCTATGTAATAGGGGCGAGCCTAATGCCATCGACCGGGCACAAACCAGACTCCGTGCTGCTACTGAGTAATTCCTAATGTAAAAACCCGAGAAGACTTTGCCCACACTGAGGACCAAACCCAGGACATGCACACGACCGACAGATCAATGATGCAGTCAAAAGGAAGTTTCAGGGCTTTCCGAGCCATCAAGGTCAGTACTTTTTACGTCTGATCATACTGCGAATCAGAAGTAGTAGGTCAGAGGGCCTAGACCAGTGGCAATCGCTTTCAAAGCGTTTCGTATTTCTTCAACGACTTTCATCAAAATTGACATAGGTACCCTTTATGGCTTCACTTGCACATATTTTTTCTTTCATTTAAGTTGCATAGTTTAGAATTATGATGAAAAACGTCCTTAAAAGTACCATTTCTCCCCTTTTTCGTCTCCTGCGGCGACTAGGGGGGCGAGGGCGCGCATCTTGCATTTCCCTCGCGCGCTCCGCCTCCTCCTTCGCGAGCATTACTGCTTCGCAGAAGGAAGTGACGGCTTCCCATGCACTCTCGCTCCGGACCATGGCCTGAACCAGGGCCGGATGCGAGAGATCGCCGCCGCCGATCGCCTCCGTGAGGACACGGCGGTGCTCCGCCCAAGCAGGGCAGACCTCCACCGTATGCTCCACCGTGTCCTCCGGGCGATCCACACAGTGGTGACACCCGGGCGTTTCCTCCCGCCTTATTCGGAACAGGAACCTCCCGAAACAGCCGTGTCCGGTGAGGACCTGCGTCAGGCAGAAGGTGAGGACGCCGTGGCGCCTGTCTAGCCACTCCTCAAAGAGGGGACTTATCGCCGCAATTGTGGCGTGCCCAAACCATTTCTCCCCTTAACCTCGAAATTTGCAAAGCGAAAAATCTAGCTTAGTGTGAAAAATATTTTTCACACTAAGGTATATAGTCCTTGCTGCACAAGTCCATCTAGAGGATCATGCAAAAGGATCAACAGCTTTAATAGACAAAAAGAATATTAAAAAAAAAATACGGAAAACTGTAACTGTTTTATATAAGATAATGTGGTTGTTTGTTACGTTCATCTTTATTAGGTTATTATGTTTAATATTATAGTGACCCAGGATAGTGAAATAGGAATTTCACTTACCTTGATTTTAAATAGCCCTGTTGCTATGCGAGCCTTTAGCCTGCTTGGTTTTATCATGCTACCTTCCTGAATATTTTATGAGTTTATGGCATAATAATAAGAGTCAAACACTACATCGTATTTAGAAGATGAAAAATAATTGAGTCTCAGCTTGAAGAGTTGACAGAGCGTGTCATCATGAAAAATGTTACAGATTAATTTGATTTCACAAAAAAAAATGCGTAAGATACTGAATATATTTTTATTTAAACGACCCGGTACTGTCAGCGCGGATAACTCTAACAGTACCTATCTTTGTGCAGTCAAATCCAGAAGCAGAGTTGTCAACATAGTCTACAGAATAAGCAACCTGTGGGCCTACACAAAGTGGCATGCCATCAGCGAAAAAGACGATGGAAAAGACGAATATATATGAGATATACACAAACTATCGAAAAGCATATGCCAATCTTGTTGAAAGTTATTTTAGGAAAACGAAACGCATAGAAAGTGATTGCTAGTTATTGCTGCAGGCCATGTAGTACCGATGACCGTTAATCGAACATTTACGTAGGTTAGCTGGTAGTAGCAGATCGAGTTCAATAGCAGCCAATTGCAGCAGCAGCAGCAGTAAATATTTGAAAATACTTATAATCTGATGATTTTATGTTATCATTTACTCTTTCTTAGCTTATAATTTTTTTTTTACATTACTATTTGTACTTTTAATAAAAAAAAATAAAAAAAATGACGCACTTACTGGCATTTTATAGAAATTGCAAATGATCCTTATTTGCATAATTGTAAGCTGTGCTTACTTGAAATTACTGCAGAAAAAAAACACATTCATACAACACGATCACACACAGACACACACCCCTTACACTATACTATTCAAATCATAATCTGTCAAATTTTAGTTCAGGAAAAGAATTGTACAGTAAAAGCATCTGTAGCCAATTTAGCCAGGAAGTACCGTTATCCAAAAATGTTTGAGTTTATTTTTTTCAGTTTTAATTACGGTAAAAAATTGTAGTTAAATATTGTTTGCTACATTCATCTATATAAGGATGTTATGTTTATACAGTGACGCAAAATAGTGAAATGGGAATTCCACTAACCTTCCTATTGATATGGCTTTAAATAGCCTTTTTGCTATGCTTAAAACAGGTACCTAACTATGTCTGAGCAGTAAAATCCAGGAGAAAGTGACGGACAACCACAGTTATCATTATACATAGTCTGCAGAATAAGTTACTTTTAAAGGCTTGTGCAGACCAGCGCGACTTGCCGCGCGACGCGACACGAACAATACAATTTCTAAGAAAACTTCACAGTATAACAATAACCGGTGTCGCGTCGCGCGACAAGTCGCGCTGGTCTGCACAAGCCTTAACTCTATTAAATTTTTCATAACATAACTATAATAAATGACGTATTGTTAATATAGAAATGGCAAATTGCATATGAGTAAGTTTTGTCTACTTGAAATTACTGCGCAATATTTTTGCAATACATTTATTATGAAATGTAACATCATCATAATCGATTTTAGTTCAGCTGAACTGTTCATACAAAACGGCTTTAGCTTATTTAGGTATGAAGTACATATCTAAAAAAATTGGGGAAAACTTTCATTGTTTTAATGTAGGTAATTGTGGTAAAAAACTAGAAAATTTGTTACTTTCATCTATGGTGACGCAATATATTGTTAATGACCTAATATAAATTGGCAGATTTGTGAATTTCCCACCTTTCATAAGCCTGCTTTATCCTAACTGTTACATTATTATGTAAGCAGTCGAAGTGGGAGGATCTCCTGAAAATGGGGACAATTCTTCTGCATATTTTTTTCTTCAACCTGTTTGTATACGCTAGGGTTTCTATGCCAATTGCCCGTAATTCCAATTCAGTACGACCTTCGGAAAGTGATACTGAAGTAACTAAAACGACTACAACGCTACAACTTCTTGTGTCAAAATTTTATTGAATTTTCTGTTTTGTATTCTTATATTCCGTGATATAAATTATTTATTAGGTATTAGCTTCATTTTTGATAAATCCAAGAATTATTTAAAACTACCTTAATTAATCCAAAAAAATATTAGTTACATACAACGCTGTCTAACAAATTTCAAATAAAAAAATAAAAAAACATTTATTAATATGAATGAATTGTTTTTCTGATTTGTACCTAAAATAGAAATCGTGGACTTAGTACTTATATGATATTTATTTTAGTAAAACTAAAACGTAAACTTTTACACGTCAAAATTTAATTATGTCTTAAAACTATCTACTTATAAAAGAAGATATATTTTTTTGTACAATAATGGCTGAAACTAATGACATTTAACGAATTCAACAATTTTTGTTGCATAAACTTTGCTGAACCTATATAATGTATATTCGATAGTCCTAAGAAAGCCCGGGCCTTTTTAAGGGGTCGTAGTGGGCCATCTTATGGAACTTTTCCTTATGGCAGTTAAAATTATGTTCAAAATGAAATTATACCAATAAAATATTAAAGTTCACCTTGAATTAAATGTCAGTAATAAGATTTATCAAGGAGAAGCACGATATTACTGTTTTTAGCTATAAAAATAAATATCACTTACGGGAGTCACAATCATGCTACTTTGTGAGGAGAAAAAGGCCTCGTTTACGGAGACGCGGGGCGTCGCGCCGCGTTTTTCGGCGCGCCCGTACGTAAGAAAGAACGGATTAAAAGTTCTTCTTGAGACGCCACGCTGCACGCAACGCGCAACGCCCCGCGTCCCC
The DNA here is from genome assembly GCA_916701695.1 of Agrochola macilenta. Taxonomy (NCBI): domain Eukaryota; kingdom Metazoa; phylum Arthropoda; class Insecta; order Lepidoptera; family Noctuidae; genus Agrochola; species Agrochola macilenta. Next base: position 19,039,582 of record OU753562.1, read on the forward strand.
CCGCGTTAAGCCTCGTGCTGACTAGCGCAACGCGACACCGGTATTTGTTCTACCGTGAAGTTTTCGTAGAAATTGTTTTGTAAGAGTCGCGTCTCGCCGTCGCGTACCGTTAATCTGCACAAGGCTTTAAAAAAAAGAGAGCGTGTGGTTATGGCTACTCGATAGAAGTGAAAATTGACGACTGACGCCGAGTAGGTATGCGTTTCAGCGTCACCGACCGACTGGGGCCGAGTATACGCGATTGAGCGTCACCGACCGACTGAAACTGAGTACTTATACCGATTCAGCGTCACCGGCCTGGCGTGAAGGTTTAGTTTCGTGTTTCGTCCACTGTTCAGAAAGAGCTCGAAGTTCACGTAAAGAAGTTTGCACTACAAAAATTTAATTATAACTTCAAGAATAAAAATACTGCTTTTTAAGTAGGTAGTGTGCTACAAAGCCGTCGTCATTGGCTAAGGCCGAGGTAATACCTATCTCACAAACTGTACATGTACTGAATATAATGGAGCCCATTCATAAATCACGATAAAAAAGAAACACGTAAGCTATTAAGTAAGTCATTGGAATGTAACTCTTACCTTCTTGTAATAAAGTATATATTGGAATGATGCAGTGAGTTCTTCTCAACTCTTGACAATCATTCTAATTTATACTTTATAGTAATAACTTATGAGTTACATTGCAAGGACTTAGACTTATACCGTCAAGTACGCTGCTCCCGTGACCGGAACATTCGCGCGTGACCATGACTTCATACACGTGCGTAGCAGCGTAGCCTCGTAGCTAGCAACGCTGCTACGTGTGTAGCTTGATATAGTGATATTAAAAGCGTGGCATGGCGGGGCACGGCTCGGCGGGGGCGCGGTGGCGGCGGCGGTTCGGCAGACGCGATTCAAAACCGACGCGTCAATTGACGCATGCGCCGCTTGCGTTACATCACTATCATTAAGGTTAGCTGTGTGTACAAAAATCGGTTGCAATTAGGAGCGCATTCACTTTTTTTTTTTTACTTAAAGCCTTTATTAAATTATTCGAATGTTACTCTTATCTATATTACTTATATCATTGTTATAAAGTATAAATTAGAATAACTGCCGAGAGTTGTATAAAAGTCACGGCATCATTCTAATTTATACTTTAAAATTATCGTGAGTCATCTTTTACAATATTATTACCTAATCATGTCGCCATGAATACTGTTGTTCATGAATTAATACGGTCTCAAATTGCTTCTTGCTTGCTTCTATCTTCGAGTTATGTTCGCAGACAAAATTAATGTAATAATAAAATGTGAAAAAAGTGTGTGTGTGTGTGATTGTGATGTGTGATTGTGATGTGTGTGTGTGTGTGTGATGTGTGTGTGTGATGTATAATGTAATGTGTGTGTGTGTGTATGTGTGTAAATGTGTGTGGGTGTGTGTGTGTGTTAATGTTGTATTAATGTATTCAGCATACGAGTATATGTTTCTATACTATAAACCATTACTTCCTAAGCTCGGTAGGTTCCATGTGGTGCCGGATGTAAAGAATAGTACCATCCCATTTCTTCCCGTGGGTGTTAAAAAGGCGACTAAGGGACTCACTAGAGAATGGGCAGCAGCGTTCTCTATGCGTTTAACACCATACTGCAATCGCCAACCCGCCTGCCAAGCGTGGCGATTATGGCAAACCCCCCCATTTGCGGGAGGCCAATGTCCAGCAGTGGACGTCTTTCGGCTGAAATGATGATGATGATGAAAATTACTTCTAAGCTCGCATTCTCGAACAATGCTCAAGTATACAGGGTGGCAGGGACATCGACGCAATGCCGGCTACCATAGATTCAGTACAAGATTCTGAACACCCCTGCGCTGAAATTTTTCGTCGGTTATCAAAAAAAAAATCTGATGTTTCATAGAAAAGTGCAATACCTACGTGGTCAAAATGTTTGGAGCACCTGATTTTTGTTTTAATAACCGACGAAAAATTTCAACGCAGGGGGTTCAGAATCATGTACTGAATCCATGGTAACCGGCTTCGCGTCGATGTCCCGGACACCCCGTATACTAGTGGTGAAAATCTAGTTGGCACCAGTGCTGGAACTCAAATAAGACGATTAGGCTCTATGTTATATCTAGTTTTGAGTATGAATGTGGATGGTTTCAATGAAGAGAAGGAAGACAAAAGAAACGGTGGTTCTGATGGATTTATTGTGTGGAAAATGATATGGATAGAAAGGAGGTGTTTCTTTCGTGTAGTTAGTGACTAACGTGCCTCTAACTTGGCTTCACATGCCACGCCGTCGAGAAATATCTCTCCGGCATATCTCTCCGTGTTAAGAAGCACAGCAATCTTAGAAATATTTCACAACTATGTGAAGGATGTCCCGTATAACAGATTGTGACTAAAATTAGTGCTGATTTGCTTATTTACTAACTAAAATGTCAAATAACTATTGAATTAGACAAGATAAGGGAATTTAAAATATGTAGTAACGATAGTAAGAACATTTCCTACCCATACACCAAAATTACATAAGGATAAATAGCACGAATGTACAAAATTAAGTAAATCCTTTGTTCGGAAATGTAAACATTGTTATATACTGGAGAAACTGCACCATACCGGCAAACTGCGTAGAATCCCGCAGCCCCTGATCCCTTCCCGCACCCCCTAACCTTGAATATGGTCGTCTAGAAACGCGGGAGGGCGCATTACGACGTCGAGCTTATATAAGAGACCCGCTTCAAGTCATAGTCAGTCCTCAGTGAGTCTTCAGCTAGTAGTCAGTGTTCAGTCAGTCGTCAGTCAGTAATAGTAGTCAGTCAAGTCTTGAGTCAGTCTACGTTTGAGCAACATCGCCGCCGCGCTCTGTTATTATCTGTCTCGCGAACCGCATTGCCCAAATTCGCGCTCCGCTTTATGTAATTAGTATAAATAGTTAGTGTTAGTGTTTAAATCATCTTGTTTTTAGTCTATTTAGTACGTAAGTTTTTGTTGTAACTGATTGAAAGTGCTTAATTGTAAATTGTGTGAAATATATTGTGTTTACTCTAAGGAAAAACGTTTTTTGTTATTATCACTGCAACCATCTCCATCCTGCGCCTGAAATATCGTACACTCCGGTTTCCTCACGATGTTTTCTTTCACCTTTTTTGAAGCAAGTGAAAGTTATACAATACGCACATGAATTCTAGAGAGGAGGTAACTATCGAAATGATGGCTAAAAGAGTATATAACAAGAAGACATGCTGCATCGGCACCACAAATAACTAAAGATAGGTAGGTACTATAATTATACAATACGCACATGAATTCTAGAAATGAGGCGACTATCTAAATGACGGCTAAAAAAGTATGTTACAAGAAGACATGCTGCATCAGCACCACAAATAACTAATATATATATCGCGGCGATATCGCGGCACCAGCACATAGGCAACGGAAGGAACACGGGTGGGTTTTAGTCAGTAAAAGTCTGACACTCCCTCTCGCTCCGCCCAGAGCGGGAGGAGTCATTTGATGATTTCCCAACCAAAAAAAAAAAAAAGGGTGAACCATCTAATCGAAAATTATTTACACTGCGATAATAGATCAAAATTGACTATCGTTTCATAGTGATCTGTTCATCGATATTGCTGTTGTTTTATCTCATTTATAGATTCCCCTATTGGCACGTCATGTTATAAAAGAAATATGATGAACCTACTTATTACACACGACACATCAAGCTAAGTATACATTTCCATTATAAACTAACCTCGTATTGGGCTTTCCGTACAGTGAGAGGTCAGCTTACATAGGAATTGTATACCTTGATATGTCCTCGAGCCTGACCTACAGTATCTACATAACTCGCTATAACAGCAGCTGCACATTTTTCTGAGGTCGTAAATACTCAAATACTTACTGTACGTTGAGACGTACGTATCAAAAACAGAGGGATAGCGTGAAGTCGTCACTCAGTATATTTTATTTATGTTTATTTCACTCGCGCGACACGCGGTCTGTAGTTATTTATAACTTCGAATGCTTGGTGAAGAACCTAACAACAAAAGGCCTTGCAATATGGGGCGCTCGCGTGTTGTCTACATTATTTACATAGGTCGACAGAGCCACGAAAGGATTTACGAATCTCACAGACAATGTGAGATAAATTTTACCTCTCGTATAGCCTGAACTACTGAACTGATGATATTATCAACAAATGCGGTGCCGCAGAATGGATGCCATTGACTTGTGACTTAGTTAGTTCTTATTAGTAAATATGTTGTTTTTTTGTGTTGGTGGGTTTCAGTATTTTTTCTCATTTGAATGGTTCTCCCTTAACAACTGTAGCAGCATTGTGTTCCTCATTCTTGCTGCATACAGACTTGCTATACTGAACAGGAGATGCATTTATTGTAAGAAGGTTAAACAAACAAAATAAAACTGCCAGTTACAACTTATGACATTTTATTTGAAAAACTCCTTTTACAAATATTACAATACTGGATGTGAAAACCATAATTATTAATTATGATCTTCAAAAATGAATTAGTAGGTACACAAAAATGTTTAACTTTTCAAAAATGTTGTTACGAAAGTATAAAATAAATTGTAACAGAATTAAAAGAATTCGGTACTTACTTATGTCAAAATGAATACAGAATGATTTTTACAATAATTATCTAATAAAGACTACTGCACTTAGGTACAATGCAAATATCCTTGAAATACAAGTCAAATCAAATGTCGAAAGTGACTAATTTAACCGCCAAAGGACCGAGCGCCGATGATAAAAAGATGATGATGTCAAAAAGGATAGAAAATTAAGGCTTTTACAATTAAATTTGATTGTGAAAATATCATTCAGTTACAATTAAATTGCTTTTGAATTGTATCATTTATAATAGCTAAATTAAATAAATTATGGAATAAATTATTCAATAGTCTTGCAATAATCTCTGGAATGTAGGTGGCTCATCAGCCGCAATATTGATATTATATGATTACAATACATACAACATTCAAAATATAACAATATTTTATTTAAATTACAGCTAACGCTTATTGTAGAAATACGTAGGGCAAGACAGGCGGCAGTTTCAATAATGAGAACGGTTGATGAATTATTTAAAAGCAAATTCATAAGAACTGTGATCCTGACAAGTACATACAATAGGGAATTTAATACAAGTTTATACCAAGCACAACCACGTACTTCTTAAATACTGCTGACAAAAGTTATTTGGTACTAAAGCAATCAATTATTTGAAATTGAAGATCATTCAAATACGAAATCTAAAAGATAGTCTTATGTTAGAGTAATATATTTCTCGACGGAACAATGACAATAATTTAATTATCTCCTAATGTTTTATTCTAAGAAATGCCATTTACGAACTCACAATGTAGGATGTTTCCTAGCGTGTGATAATACTCAGTCTTGAAAAACAGTAAATTTTTACTAAGCTTCTTTCAAGACTAGCAGATGCTAGTCTTGAAAACTGGTACCTAATTTAACAAAACTGACAGCTACCTGGTCTGATGGGTTAAGTAGTACTTTAGGATTCATTCTACATTGTGGCAGCGTCAGTAAATGCAATATTACATATACCGCACACGCACGAATACTCGACTCGGAACGACAGTTAGCAAGTCAAACAAGTATTTGTACCTACATACCTATTGATAATTAAATTAAATAAAACTATAAATACTTATCAAGGCACATTACACCCGCATTGGGCCGCACATAGCCATACAATCAAAAACAAGCGCGTGTGCGCCTGTAACGTGTGATGGTTCATACAAAATATGTGGGAGTGAACTAGGAGGATTTCTGCGTTGCAGTGCGGCCAAAATGTGCGTCAGCCTTTACGGTTAGCAGTCAAATTGGTATTTGATCGGTACCCTGTAATTATATTGTCGAGACTCTTTCATCGTTTTCTTGTGTTGATACTGTGTACATATCGTCATATCCCAACAGGTTGTTGTAATCGCTAGCAGGCTTGAAGATCACGTGAGGTGCCGCAATCACCACTCTTGCTGAGCCCTCCATGGTGACGGTGTGCGTTTGGGATTCTCCAGGGGATCCGACGCCAGACTCGCGCCAGATCTGACAGGTCTTCATCACCTCGTCTATTGAATTTTGCAGCAGCCTCTGGTTTAGTAACAAGGGGCAGTTTAATGAAGAAGGTTGGTGTTGCAGCATCTTCAGCAAAGTTTGTGTCTCCTAAATGTATAAGTTTTTGCAATTCAGGTTTTGCAGAGTAGAATCTGTTATTATTCGCAGCAGGGTTTCCTTACATCACATTAACGATGTTCTGTTACTCAGGTGGGTAACAAAAGGACATAAAGATGAAATGTCCTTGTTATTTTGAAGTGATCCTATGGAGAGCCAAGTGATGTCGTAATCTTGATGTAGTTTTGCCGATCAAATACCTCCGTCAGCACTTCTCGTTGTTAGCATTCATTACCAGTCAGTTCAGCGTACCTGGAAAAGACGAAATATACCTATGTTAATAATTATAAAATACTAGATAACTTGAAAATAGATACCTGAGAGACAGACTACTCGGGTCTATATTGCGATCGATACAGTTTCTATTTATCCGACAGAACTAATCATCTGTTTCTGAATATATTGGTAATTTGGTAGGGTCCTAGGAGCATTACGGGCAACAAAAAACAAAGATCGTGATCCTATAAACCATTCAAAATGCACGGATACGCGTTTCATCCAGTCTACCGAATCGGTATATAGCATGGAGTTATGTTATCGCCGTCCCCGGCGAATAAAATGGTAATCGTAAAAACTAAATTTTTCAGGAAAAATACAAAAACTGTTTTTCGTGAATATCTCAATAACTAATACACATAGCGGGATTATTCAATTACCAAAAGAAAGGTGATTTTTTATAAAATAATTGTATACTGTATTAAATAATATAACTTTTTTAGAAATGTAGTTATTAAAGAAATTAATTTTACCAAGAATTAAAGGCATAAACTTAAACGGTAAAGCAACATTGCGATAGTATTCGCGTAAAATCTCATGTATTACGTTACCGTAATAATGCATTACTGTGTTATTGGTTGATAAATTGTGATAGGATCCCATATCGTAATCTACTATTACCATTTTATTCGCTGACAAACAATCAATTACAGATTACTGTAAAAGCAACTTACGTGTGTATTCCATGGAAATTTTATTATACTAACTGGAGGAAAGTATCAAATACCGAATCAATATTTTGTTTGTATGCAAGGTAATGTGCGAAGAAATAAAATAAATCTGTGTAATTATTATTTATTTATTCATAATTATTAACAACAATAAAAATCAACAAATTAGGAAATATCTACTTTAATGTAGTATTTAATTCTTATTTTTTAAGAAGCAGTTACTCTGGATAGCTCTAACCCTCGTCGTCTACATGTTCAAAGAGTTCGGAGTCTGAATGTTCGCTCGGGTTAGCCTCGCATCTCGTGAGGGTGTCATAAAACGCATGGTAGTGCTGTGGGATTGCATCAATAGTACACGAACTTAATAAATCTGCATGTAGCACTTTACTTATAGGTATTTGCTAATCATAAGCTTGTTTCAAATGCCCATTTTTTTTTTCCTTGATTGTCTTTTATAGCCAGTGTTTTCCAGAAATAAGTAAGGCTTTTTATGTTGTAAAAGTCACGCAGCTTCATCTCATGGACCTTATATTTATTTCCGATCACTTTTGCATTATCCAAGTGCATCCAAGGACAACAACCCCTGGTTGGTGCAAGATTGTTGCCGAACATGGAACCAAAACATATTGGGCTATGGGTTTGGGTGGCTATAGTGTTTTGTTTACCTTCAACAATGGAAGAACTATGTCCCCTGCCTGACCAACGTTATATAACATACACGGATAAAATGGCAGGAGGTCACTTGCACACTCGATTGCACAAAGATGGTCAAGATCGCTGCCAGCATCTTACTGGAACACTTCCTTCCTCCGAGCACGTTTGCTCTTGCGAATCTCCACTCAAGCCGGCCAATAAAGGCAAGAAAGTGGTGGGAGTTGTGTTCCTCGTCAGTGTTCACTCCAGCCTACCAATAAAGGCAAGCCATAGGTGAGGAAAAACACTTCTCGCGAGAGGTAGAGTCCGTGGGGTCACTGTTGCCCAACATCTCGCCACATGCTGCCCTGCGGGTTTATGTATCTCTATTGGTCTGGCTCCTCATCCTAGATCTGTCTCGGCATAGTAAACTCTACCGGCAAAGACCTAGAGTTCAGGAGAGTGCAAGTATCACCACGTCGTCAACGTAAAGATACGGCGGTGGGGTTATTAATTATTGTTCTTTAAATTCTGGTTCTATGACCTATTCAGACTTCGTTTTAGCGCTTCACACTTATGCTAATAACATATTAAATATCAATTTGAAATATTTAATGATAGCGTGGTGGCACTCGATTCTTTAACAGGTACTAGGTCTGGGGTTCAACATCAGTTTAGATATTACCAATGACATTGCATCGCATTTTGTTACCTTTCTGGCTTAGGTAGGCACTGTGAAAAAATTGCTAGGGCTGGAATCGCAATTGACCCTCATTGAAATCCACACAAAATGTAGGTCTAGGTACATCAGGTAGACTATCACTATTAATGAAAACCGCTAGACTTAGCTCCTCTGATGGCCATGGCCATTAATTAAAATGATTAAAAAATTATCCTTCACAGTTTACTTAGTGTAAATATTCCAGCTAAGATACTTGAAGGTAATCTGTAACAGCCACTTTTAAAGAAAACCTATCGTCGTTGTCTTCTAATAATAGGGATGATGACTAAAATTGTTTTTTTAGTCCGTCTTTGAGATTGGAAAAAAATATTGGAAACGTATTTTTTCTTTATTTACGTAATCTAAAGATTACCGCGATACATTGAGGTGAAATGTGCCATGACGTCTCGAGTATTTAGATTTTATACATACTCGTAGTAGTAGTAAAAGTGACGTATCTTATCTAAGTATTTTTTTATTAATATGACAAAGCAAAAAATACGTGTCTAATATTTTTTTATTATCTGGCTGTTGGACTAATTAGAATTCCATTTTTTTTTACCCAGGCATCATCCCTATTCTGCCGTTCCGTAAACTTAAAGTATAAGTATTCCTCTAAACAGTTTCCCCAAACTCAATGCATGCAGAAGATAAAAATAAACAGAAGTGGTAGAGTATTACTAGAGGTCTTGTAACACTGGTTAGAGAGTGACTTCGAGGCATTCTTGCATCGGAGGCAGTCGACTAATCAAGCTATTAGCTTCTTTGATTTGTAATGAAATGTATGGTAAAAACCTTAACGATTTTAAAATAAAATTGTTTGTTACCGGGATAAAATTGTATTAAGCTTTACGCAAATTGTGTTGAATATTTTCCCGCGAATATAATGGTAGGAGCGTCTTACTGGAAATGCAACGTATTGAAAGTATTGTAATAGTCTATAACAATTTTATTCGTTGCAAATAGTCTAATGAGCATACATACAAAATTAATATTGTTAAGTTCATTGTGTGTCGTGATGGCCCAGTGGTTAAGGCCTCGCCTCTCATGCACGAGGTTGTGGGTTCAAATCCGGGCAAGTACCAATGTGACTTTTTCAATTCATATGTACTTTCTGAGTTTATCTTGGACATTACTGACATCGGTGAAGGAAAACATCGTGAGGAAACCTGGACTTATAGTTAATATAAGTCTGAAATCGCCAACCCGTCTTGAGCAAGCGTGGTGATCAATGCTCGTGCCTTCTCTGTATGAGAAGAGGCCTTTGCCCTGCAGTGGGACAATAACAGGCTGATATTATTATTATTATTATTAAGTTCATTATAATACACATGAAAATGTCGTAATTTTTTAAATAACCATAGGAAATATCTGAAAAAAATTTACTAAGTGTAATCAGACCTCTAAATATCGAATATGCAATAAAGTTAAAACTATCGTAATAGCACATTACCGTTTTATTCGCCGGGGACGGCGTTATGTACAAATACCGAATACTCATTTCTGATTGGCTTAGCACTAGGCGTGACTGTGGCGCAATGCTATAGCGCGTTTCTATTGGTCCGCCACGCGTCGGTCGTACCGCCTCAAGCGCCGCTGACATCACCACTCACAAAGTCATCGCGAAAGTCTACTTCTGTAGCAGTATCTAGCGCTCTAAGTACAATGATAACTGATATAATGAATTTTATGCCTAAGTACAGCTTATTTTTACAGCTTATTAATTACAGCTTATCGACATAATAGAGAACTTTCCATGCGCACGTTTTGCTATTTTCATTTCGTGCTTTTAATTTCTCCCTACGTTTTGCTATTTTCAGACGATAAAGTCTGGGTCTTCAAGATCATTCGCGCACGTGTAAGTTATAAGCAAACACATTGATACTTACTAGATTTTAATCCTGCAACTAAGTTCTTAAAGCTATTACTTCAAAGTTTAATCCCATCGCGATATTTATAATGAACAAATAAATTAAGAGGATACGTCGATGTAATGAATGATGCAACCACAAAGCTGATTGCATCATTACATCTAAGATTTTACATTCACGTGTCTGCGGACTGCCGGAAACTACACAGTACTCACGATTGGATGAGTTAAATAAAATCATTATGATTTCCGACGGTAATTTGGACGTAGTTTTGTTAAAAAAACAACATTACATGTAACCAATTTACACCAAATTATGAATATTTTATCTTATTTCAAAAAGATTATATACTATAAAGTTTAGCGCTCGAAAGTGTACGAATGATCGTACGGATCGTGAAAATCGAGTGACGTCACTGAAAATGGCGCGCGGCCCGGCTACAGCATACTTAAAATCAGCATTTTAAAATGCACATGCTTAAAAGTACACTCGTAAAACAACAGTAGTTAAAATGTTATTTCGCGCAAGTTTCTCATGTCAACGTATTTTAGTCCTAATTGATATCAATGAATTGATCCATCGCATGCATGATGCTTTGGAAAAACATGTTGGTACACATACATTCGTTAAAAAAAAACTAATAAGATTTCATTGTAAATTAAACACGTACAAAACAAAATCTAAAAAATTCCCGCCCTACGGATAGTAGTGTATAGTGCCTGTAAATTGGAAAAATTAAAAAAAAACCAGTAGAGGCACAAGTTACAATTTCCAGCATTGTATTCTTGAATTCAAAGACAAGAAATATTTAATTTTTAGACCTGTTTTCATTTCTAGAGCGAATTTCGTTTAGAAAACACACGGATTTTCCAATTTTCGGAAAAAAACAAAAAAAACCTACGACACGACTCGAAGTTGGAAAGAATCAAACTCAAACTCAAACTCAAAGCATTTATTTCAAATAAACCAATTACAGGCACTTTTGAATTGTCAAGGGGTCCGTCAGTCAGAAAGATGAAGCTAGATGCCCATTCCAAAGCTTAGTAGGTACCTATGGAGAAGAATAGGCAAGAAACTCCACGGACACTCTTTTAAATCATAATATGGTTACAAAAAATTGCTTACATCATTTATGTTGAAGTTATACATGTGAGAACGATGCAAAACGTTAAAAGCGTCCGTAACAAAAATAAAAATTCAAAAATTAAATTAAATTAAAATAAGCCGTGGTAGCTAAGAGATGACCAGTCCCCACTGACGGCGCCCGTTCACGAACATGACGCATGGATTAGCACCACTCAGCCCAACCATTTTGAAGGGAGCTAAATGATCCAACACACGCGCCACCGTCAGCGAGACATTAGAGTGAGCATGACATACTCCCAGCCGCCAAGGCACATTCAAGTCAATGAAAGACATATCCAGTACCTAAATGGTAGCTTTATAGTCGGTACATAGTACTCAACATGTGCTATGCAATTATACAATGTTATGAGATTGAATTTATACAATGCAAAGATAGTTTTTTAAATCTCCAGCAGCTCCAACAGTATTTTCAAATGCTAATCTATTCGTTTATGCACCCTTGTGGAGCAAGACCAGCGTTGAGCCAAGCATTTTTATCAGCGATATAATCTCCCAACTTATAATATGCTTGGCTGCATAGTGTGCGTTTAATATAATATTTAAATTTCGTTTCATTTAGTTGAAGTATGTTGGGAGGTATTTTATTGTAACATTTTAAACAGTACCCCATGAAAGATGAGTCCACTTTAGCCAGCCTGAAACCCGGTTGAACTAATTGGTCCCTATTCCTAGTGATGTAATTGTGTCTTGCACCTCTTTTACTAAAAAGATGCAGATTTTTCCTTACGTACATAATGTTTTCATAGATATATTGACAAGGTACCGTCATGATGTTAATATCTTTAAACAGTTCCCTTAGAGAGTCGCGCCTGCGGAGGCCATATATGGCTCTGATGGCTCTTTTCTGCAGAATAAAAATAGACTCGATGTCTGCAGCCCGTCCCCATAGTAGAATACCGTATGAAATAATACTATGAAAGTAACTAAAATAGACTAGCCTCGCGGTACCCACGTCAGTAAATTGACGGATTTTTCTCACAGCATACTCGTATGCTGCTGAACTTAACTATCCTGAAAGAGATGTTAAATGAGGACCCCATTGAAGCCTTGAGTCGAGCGTGATCCCTAGGAAAACTGTTTTATCGACGTATTCTAGTTTCTCTTGATTGAATACTATCTTACAACTACTACTTTTTACATTTGGTAAAGAAAATCGTATGCACTTCGTTTTTTTCCCATTTTAATACTAAATTATTAGCAGTGAACCAATTTTGGACCTGCTGTAGGGCGTTATTTACGTCGTCAAGATTTGATGCACGTCTTAATTTTAAAAATTAAGTAAGTCTCGTCAGCAAATAACACCATTTGTGGTTGAGTTTTTAACAAAAGGGGTAGATGATTAATATAAACTAAAAAGAGGAAAGGACCTGTAACGGCTAGGGCTGCGCAGGGTAGGCTGCGCAGGCCGTTAACGGATAGATAGGTAGATAGTAGAGTAGAATTATTAAAACAGCAAGATAGTTTAAATACATATAATTAAGATAGATAGGTAGAAACGAATAGGTCGTGGGTAAGGTCCTAAACACTGAGTCTTGAGCACTCGCACACTTAGAAATAGGAAGGGTACCGTCCTTGGCAGCACATGGTAGATGTGGGGGCCTGCTCAGCACAGGCTTAGTAGGAGGCCGGACGGCCTTCCTAGGACCGACAGGTAGTGTCGTCGGTGGCACGCGGTCGCCTGTCAGCACAGGCTCGCGCAGGTAGACTTCGGTGGTAGACCGCAGGTAGCTTGCGGCGGTAGGCCGCTGGTAGGGCAGGCCTCCATAGCGTGCGTAGGTAGTGATAGTGCAGGATCAGGTAAGGGGTCCTGCCCTCAGCCCGTACGGAGAACCCCTAGGTCGGGGCACATAGAATTCTGAGGGTCAGGGAACAACTGTTCACAGCCTTGCAAGCCGGAACGAAAATGACAGAGCGTGTCCGGAAGGCTAGTGTTGTTCCCCGTTTTTAGTGATGTGACTAGGAACTTACTAAAAGTGAAATTTTATCACTCGACTACTTGCACCTGAGATCCCTCACAACGCTACAGACCCAATATTGATCCTTGTGGTACACCCATTTTTACTTTTAAACCGATTGAATTGACACAATTTATTCTGAGCGCAAGTTTTCCAAGTCCGTAATGCCCAAGTTTCAAGATTAAGGTTTCATGGTCGACGCAGTCAAATGCCTTCGAGAGGTCACAACAAATGTAAAAGCTTTTATTGCTGTTAAGGGGTTTATATGCTTGAATTTAAATTCTATCGGGCAGGATGAAACGTTTGCTCTTAATAAATCAATTGAACGCGAGGGACAGGAATGTAAGGTTTCAGTAGTTTTAAGCCCACTTAAAACTACTGAAACCTTACATTCCTCTCCTCTCCTTCATACTGGTAAAGAAATTTACAAATTCTTGAGCAACTTCTTTGTTAGTGCTTATGAGACTCCGTGAAGTTTCTAGTGTGAAATCATTATTATGTCTAAAAAAGAATAATAAACCTTTTCGATTACTATTCAATAAATCAAGCGTTCACGATAAAACTTAGGGCGGATTTCTCCAACGCAATTGATCGTGATCAATTCATGCTGAACTCAGTTAAAGCGTTTAACTGAGTTCATAACTCTACTTTTGATTTGGGTTATTCCACTAATCCCCATTGACAATCCCCATCAATGGGGATTTGTGAACCTTTTATCCAAATTTCCCCACTGATGGGGATTGAGGGACAAAAAGTTCACAAATCCCCATCGGTTTAAAAATAAAACGCAAACAACATATTGATTTATTATATAAGAAATAAAAATATAAGAAACACGAAGTCTTTATTTCTTACGGGCGTTGATTATTTTTATAATCAAACAAATTAAAGTAATGGCTAAATTAATAGCCTTAGTGTAAAATATTCCTGTCATGTCATATTGCAGTATAAACTTTACAACAAAATATAATCTTTTGGAGATCAACTTTTAAATTACTTTGTGGTTGATTTTTTATTGTAGAACTTTTGTTTACCTTTTGGGCACTTTTCCCACTGACAGCGATGCGGACGAATTTTTTGATGCCCAATGAGCTCTCCCTTTATTCTGTTTTATTTTTCCTCTGTATACTTGTACATAATTTATATATTTTAGTGATAGATGTATATTATAATAATGTTTGAATAAAAAATAAACAATGTGTTCTAAGGGCCTAAAACGGCCACAATAAGCAATTCCTCTAAAAGCAATTTATTTTCTGAATTCCTAGCAATTCCTCTATGGTGACACATATTTTAGCTGAATCATATTCTTTTAAATTCATAACAGAATTATATTTGGTGTTAATTTAATATAGCCGCATGAAAAAAATAAAGACTGTAATTTTACGGGATGTTTTTTCTTAACAGTTTTTATGAATCCAGTGAATTTTTAATTTCTACAGTTTAAATATTATTTAATTATAATATAAAGCTGTCAAACAGATGAATTGATCGCAGTTAATATTATGAATTGGCAGTTTGTGACAGTGTGATTCATAATCTATTCATATTATGATTCTGCCAAAGCGGCCGTTTTAACCCGTAAGAAATAAAGACTTCGTGATTCTTATGTGTATGTTGTTTGTATTTTATTTATAAACCGATGGGGATCTGTGGACAAGAAAGTTCACAAATCCCCATTGATGGGGATTGTCAATGGGGATTAGTGGAATAACCCTTTGATTTCACCAACATAAAGTGAACGCAGTTAAGCATAAACCAGTTTATATTCTGAACTCCCGATTTTTGGCGTTCAAGCCTCTAAACGAGTTCAAGGGCTGCCAACACGCTGTCAGTGTCGTGTTGTTTATATTGATTTTGGTGATATTTGGCTAATTAAAATGAAAAGATTGTTAATGCTATGTTATGACGAAAGTTGGGATGAGGATGAGTTCATTGTTCGTCATCCAAAATGGATACGCGAGAGAGAAGAACACTTCGACACCCTGGATGACCAAGACTTTTTGAAAAGATTTCATTTTACAAAACCAACAGTTATGTCTGTATTGGATTCCATTGAAGAAATAGAGTTAAATTACACAAAGCCAGGAAGTACACACGACTCGTATATATTTAATAACTGCTATAGAAAAGCAATGTTCAAACAGGGGAAATATGGAAGTGCTGTTCTTGTTGGAGATGCAGATTACGCATGTAACAACTATATGATGACTCCATTAGATCAGTGTAATACTACTGCGAAAGAAAATTTTGCCAGACTTGAAGCACTACCTGGCCATCGAGCAACCACATCAATAAATTCCAATTTGGCATTGCAAATGGCTTGAACATAATTAAATAGTGTTTTCTGTTGCGAAGAATCTCTGGATACTCTCCACATAAAAAAGATGTTTGAATTAAATTGAGTCCAGAATATTGCATTGATTGTTCAAAAGTTCAGTTTAATTTAAAACTGCATGCCTTCAATAAATGATGTACTTGATACTTGGATTCTGTACGTTCTTACGTACAAATAAATTTATAAATAATATAAATAAATATATATATATATATATCAAAATAAATTTTAAATGAGACGATCCAATGTGAATAATGGTTTAACTGGTGATTTCGTGTACTTCACAGAGGTGCAATCTATAGCACCGATAACATGCGGATATTTTGCTTTCTTGTAAAATTCTGTGTTTGGTGGATATCGTGTGGCGACTCAGGAAAGTAAATGTGGTGTGGTTGGAGTGAGGCAATAGCAGCACTGACTTTGTGCACAATTCTGTGCAGTTGAAGTGCTAAATCCACATAGATCCGCAGCAGTCATCTGATAGCAACCAGATGCGTAGAAACATAGAGCGTGATTTAATTTCTAAATATGTGTATTTAAATGAGGAGCTCGTGGCTAAGAAACAATAGCCGCACTGGTATATGAAGGCATGGAAGAGATTAAACTCCAAAATTCACAAATTCAATCATCGGTAACATTCCTGTCCCAAGATTATGATAGTTTAAAATCTAAAATTGAATTACTTGAAAATCAGTTGGATGAGGAACGAAAATCGAATGCGTTATGTCTACAAAATTTTGAAGAAAAGATAGAAAGACTGGAGTGTGGTGCTAGATCGTCCTGTGTGGAATTAAAGAATATCCCTGTAAATAAACCAGAGTCTAAAGAGAATCTATTAAACTCTGTTGTCAAGGTCGCCTCCGTCATGGATTTTTCCCTACAACCACACGAGGTAAAAGACATCTTCCGCATAGGGACTAAAGACAAAGAGAACAGAACTATCATCGTAGACTTCTCCACCAATCTACTGAAAGAAAAATTTATTGAAAAGTATAAAAAATTCAACAAAGGCAATAATAAACTGTCAACTGAACATCTAAAAATTGGCGGACCTGTGAAGCCTATATTTATTTCAGAAAACCTCAGTCCCAAAATGAAAAGGCTTTTTTTCCTTGCCAGAGATTTTGCGAGCACCAACAATTTCAGGTACTGCTGGATAAAAAATGGAAAAGTTTATCTTCGTGAGAAGGATGGTGCACCTCATATTTTGATTAAAACTGAAACTGACTTCCCGAGAAAACCCGACTCAGAGTGACTAGTGAACTTTGATCATATGACTGTTAAATACGCAAAGGAATTAATATGTTGTAATCATACCAACCAGCTAATCACACTGAATATTATTAAAAACATGTACCTAAGTATCACTAATTGTAAGCCTTGTTATCACAATGTAAATCGCATGCAAATTTCAAAATTATTACTGCTCTGTACACAGAGTGCCATAACCATGCAAACCACAAAAAAGTTATACACAAATTATGTTGACACATCACACCA
The DNA here is from genome assembly GCA_916701695.1 of Agrochola macilenta. Taxonomy (NCBI): domain Eukaryota; kingdom Metazoa; phylum Arthropoda; class Insecta; order Lepidoptera; family Noctuidae; genus Agrochola; species Agrochola macilenta. Next base: position 19,056,898 of record OU753562.1, read on the forward strand.
CACTTACTCTAACACATACAAACATACGCGCATCATTATCATATTTAAATTCTCTCATCTAATCACTCTCGCTCTCATCCACACCAGGTCTTATCGTACAACCTTTTTCACCTCCCACCATACCCTTAACTTAAAACTAACGTGCTGCAACCCGTACCGAATACGTTGGCTTGCTTCAAGCCCTCACTGGATTGATACTATGACTAATTTGTTACCCCTTAGAATCACAAAATGAATGAAAATACCCAAATTACACACGAACTAGAACAACTATCAGTCTCGTCATCCTATCAGTGTTCCCCAGAACAATGCAATACTTATTTAAATAATGTTGTAAACGGTCTTAATATATTTCACTTGAATATTAGAAGTATAGGCAATAGTACTAATTTTAATAATCTCTTAATCCTACTAAACAGAATTAAGGTGCATTTTGATGCAATCGTTTTATCGGAGTGTTGGTTAAGCAAATGTCCTTACCTTCCTACTATACCGGGATTCGAAGCATTCCAGTCCGATCACGCGAACCAAAATGACGGTATTGTTGTGTATGTTAGGCAAAACCTGCGTTTCATTGTTGAAGTACCGAATTTTACGGATGCAAATTGCTTGATATTAAAATTCGGCACAGAAATAGCCCTTGTGGCAATATATCGATCTCTGTCGTCCCGGAATACTAAGAACTTTATTGAATGTCTGGATGTAACTCTGCACTCGTTAATGTCGTTTAAGTCTATTGTTTTAATTGGAGATATCAATATAAATATCTCCCAAAATAATAATGATATAAATTCTGACACGTATCTTAACACAGTAGCATCCCATGCAATGCTTCCTGCTCACTTGTTTCCCACTCGTAACAACGCCTGTCTAGACCACGTAGTTATCAAATCAAACAAACCTGCTATAACCTTAGTCCTTGATTCTAGTATAACTGACCATGCTCCAGTGATTGTGTTTTGCAAATTAATATTTGATATAAATAAAGCCCCTTCATCATCGCGCCGAGTAGACGTGGATGCATGCGTTGCAATTATAAAAACTGTAGATTTTTCTTCAGTGATGAATTGTGATGATGGAACTACGGCTGCAACTGAATTGGTTAATATTGTTTCTACAGTGGTTAATAACAACTCTGTTACTGGCACTACACCAAGTAAAAAAAGGATTACAAAACCCTGGATCACACCGGGGCTTTTGAGGTGCATACGAAACAGGGATAAACTTTGCCTTAAATCTAAACGAGACCCTAATAATAGTATACTACAAGTGACATTCAAGCGGTACAGAAACTTCTGCAATAATTTACTTAAAAAAATTAAACGGGAATATGAACGAACTGAGTTTGAGAGACATCGTAAGAATCCTAAGGCTACATGGAATCTTATTAAATCAATTTCTAATCTTCAAAGCAACAAATCTTCTGCTACTGAACTTTTATCCATTACTCCCGATCCTTCAGATTCAGTGGATAATGTAAATGACTTCTTTGCAAATGTGGGGAAGACCCTTGCGTCAAAAATAAAAAAATCACAATGTACACGCTCCTCTGACAACAATGCCTATCCTAACTCCATGGCCATTGTCTCAACGGACTGTGAAGAGATTGAACGCATCATCCTCGGCCTCAGGGTCAATTGCGCCGTGGGTTGGGATGGCATTTCTGCTGCCTTGATCAGGGCTGCTCGCGACACACTAATCCCTGTTATTTCACATATATTTAACCTTGTACTCACATCAGGAGTATTCCCGGCTGTCTTTAAAAGAGCACTCGTACATCCCATCTACAAGAGTGGGGACAGGGGCAGTGTCAATAACTACAGACCTATCTCTGTTCTTACAATTTTGTCCAAAATATTAGAAAAAATCATAAATAGTCGACTACTTAATTACCTTAACTCACACAATATAATTTCAGCGAACCAATACGGTTTTCGATCAGGTAAAAGCACAGAAGATGCAGTCTTAGAAGTAACTGGAACTATAGCGAAAAATATAAATAATAAACTCAAAACAATAGCAATTTTCCTAGACCTTTCAAAAGCTTTTGACACTGTCTCTGTTCCCCTCTTGCTTGAAAAGTTGGAACGAATTGGTGTTAGAGGAGTGTGTCTAGACATTTTTAGGAGTTACCTGAGTGAGCGTTCTCAAACCGTAAAGATAGCAAATCACGTAAGCAAACAGCAATTTTTAACCTACGGAGTCCCGCAGGGTAGTGTCCTTGGACCTACCCTGTTTCTTATTTACATAAATGACCTATGTAATCTGGCTCTAACTAACGCTAAAATTATAACCTACGCGGACGATACCGTCATGCTCATTCAGGGTAAGGATTGGTTGGAAACCCGCTCATATGCAGAGTCCACTCTGCTTGTTGCAATGAAATGGCTGAATAAAAACCTGCTAACCCTCAATGTAGAAAAAACCAAGTTCATTACATTTGCTCCAAGTAAAGCCTCTCAACCTCCGTATCCCTATACTCTGACGGCGCATAAATGCGGGTTAATATCGACTGATTGCAGCGGTTGTGCTCAGATTACGCGCACCCACAGTATTAAATATTTGGGTGTTTTAATAAATAGTACGCTGACATGGAAGGAGCAAATTGAGGCTCTGGTTTCCAGGGTCAGAAAACTAATATTTGTTTTTAAAAACCTGCGAACATCTGCTGATTTTGCCACACTACGAACAGTATACTTCGCTCTGGCGCATTCTATCCTAAACTATTGTGTTGCCGCTTGGGGTGGAGCTGGGAAGTGCTTAATGCTCCGTCTGGAAAGGGCACAGAGGGCAGTGCTAAAAGTCATGACTTACAAACCTGTTCGATTTCCAACTGCTGAACTGTACGCTCTTTGCGAGTTACAAACAGTCAGACACGCATTTCTTCTTGCTGTAGTGCTGCGTAAACACTCAGACCTTCCATTCGATCCTGTTGTCGGTACCCAAAAACGCAGATCTGATAGAGTCTGCCAGGTGGAATCTGCCAGAGTTCAAGTTGTTCGAAGGCAATATCACTTTCTTGGCTCCATTTTGTATAATCGAGTTAACAAACAGCTTAATGTATATCCATTGACCTTGCGAGAATGTCGAAGCATCACAGATAAATGGCTTCATACACTCAATTATGAAGAATTAGAAACATTTGTAAAAACTTAACCTCACTTTCCAATTGCCTTTTAGATGTATAATATGCGCAAACACCCCCCCCCCCCCCCCACCAAAAACGGACACCTCTATCGGACACACACGTACACACACACACACATATATACACTCCACAAACAAAACATACACAATCCTTCCATACAAACACACAATCTCACATAAATTACCTACTCATTGAAAATATTGTTTCAATTTAATTTTAAGTTTTAATTTAGTTTTAATTTTATTTTTTGCTTTTTGTCTCGACTTTTTGGAGGTGGGCGTTAATGACTGCGACACAGTATTTACTAATGCAGTTGTTATCGAACACAGAGTTTCTGTAAATTGTGTTTTTTTTGGTTTCAATAAAAATTTATTATTATTTAATTTATTATTATTACTGGTCGATCCATCAGGTTAAGCTACGCTTGCCGGGGTTGGTCAGTGGATGGGTGACCATCTTTACATACCGAGAATCCTACGTGCCTCGGAAAGTACGTTAAGCCGTTGGTCCCGGCTGTCATTCATGGATCTTTGACAGTCGTTACGAGTCGTCAGAAGCCCGAAAGTCTGACACCAGTCTTACCAAGGGATATCGTATTACCCAGTTACTGGGTTGTGGAGGTCAGATAGGCAGTCGCTCCATGTAAAATACTGGTATTCAGTTGCATCCGGTTAGACTGAAAGCCGACCCAACATAGTTGGGAAAAGGCTAGGCAGATTGATTGATAAATAATAGGTACATTCACAACAACAAAAAAACTATATTAGCTCTTTTTTGTTATATTTGTAAGACGTCCATCGTCCGTCCCCAAACGTCCATGAGAACACGGCAATAATCAATCTTCCTTTAAAATCTGATTTGCGTGCTGAGGACGTGGAGGAGCATGATGTAGAAATCGAAATATTCTTCCAATCTTCTGTTTTTTGTTTTACACTCACGGCATGTTTTATTCCAACAAAATGTTGACCCACCAACTGAATTAGGGCTTCCTTTTCACAGGCTACGAAGGTCGGATCCCTTATATAAATATACAGAAATCCACACAACAATAAAATTTTAATAATACCGCGACACGAAATACGAAATTGTCAATGTCAATTGACGCAACCAAAGAGAACGAGAACAGTTTTGACCCATTGAGGTAGAAAATATTTTTTATGTCTTTGTTTTGACCAAAGAAAAACTAAACACTCTTTGGTTTTGACAACTTGGTACCCGCGTTTAGTAGTCTACTGATAAAATTTTATATTTTAAGCGCAGCAGGTCGCTATCGCATGTTGCTAATGCTAAACGAATTGCGTTCATGTGACAACGTTTACATTCTATGCCATGAAAATTTGGTTTTCGTGAACGCGATGAAAATGTAGCTGGTGAAATCGGTTGGACGTAAATCGAGATCAATATCAACATCAGAACTCGTTTATGAAGAACTTAGATTCCATAAACGCGTTTTGTGATAGGAACGGAGAAATCCGCCCAAAAGTGAAAACACATTTCCGATTTCATCATGAAATCAGAATTAAAACAACAAAATACGAAAAACATTCTATCCCCATAGGAATAATTTATTTTTACGTAAACTGGGATAAATAGAGCATTCTTTTGTTGGTTCTGGTTCTATGTTTCTTTGATCTAAACCCAACAGTTCTGCCTTCTGGTCAATAAAAAATAATATAACCTATGTTTAGTATAAAATCACCACGTACTTTTATGCCGGTTCTTCCGCATAGAACTAGCATAGAAGTACGTAGAACTAATTTACTAACAGATTATTCATTAGTATAATTATCACACTATAAAATTTCCAAGGTAATCTTGTGAACATCTTCCAAAAACCATTCAGAAATCTCCCAAAATCTACTATGAGATTATAACTGAACTTTTAGTTGAGATTTTGATAATGTAAATATATAACGCATACACACTCACTAGCCGAGTAGCCGACCACCGACCACTATTTAACGGGAATCTCAGCTGTTATTGATAAAGAAATAAACATAGCGTGTGTGAATAAAACGAGGTACGACAACAAAGCGGTAAGTCATAAACTTAATAGCATAAATTGGTCATCACTGCTACTGATACAAGACCCGAACGAACTGTATAAAAACATGTCTGCAATTTTTGGCGATATTTATAACAGTTCTAAAATAGAAAACCCGGTCTGCCCTAAACGCAAAACACAGTCGTGGGTTACGGATAAGTTACGCATACTTATGGAAGATAAAGATATCCTATTTAAACAGTGGAAAAGCGATCCCAAAGATAATAATAAACGACTGCATTGTACTAGGTGCAGAAATAAAACTCAGAAGCTTATAAATATGGCCAAAAATAATAGTTGGCGGGAAGCGATTGCAAGTTGTAAGGGAGACATGAGAAAAATATGGAATAATATAAATAACTGGCTTCGTAGGTCTAAAATGGGAGTAGATTCTGTAATAGCAAAACACTTATTAAAAAATGAATCACTGCAAACTATTTGTAACAAATTCTGTGAAACCTTTACGAATGAAGTCGATATGATCAAACATAAATGTCAACATAATTTTTTAGACAGACAGAGCTATGTTAATGTTTGTAATGTAAGTTTCCGATTTAAAAAAGTGCTACCTAAAGACGTAAAAACTGTTATAGAGAAATTAGACTGCAACAAGTCGCCGGGGTTAGATGGTATTAGAATTAAGGATCTAAAACAAATAAAAGAACAAATAAGTCCAGTAATAGCTTATTTTATTAATGTTAGTGTTAAAAAATCTCAATATCCGGATGAACTTAAAAATTCTATTGTCAGGCCAATATTTAAACAGGGATCTCATCAAGATTATAGCAATTATAGACCTATAGCAATTCTAAATACGGTAAACAAAATAGTCGAAAAAATAATAGTTAAACAACTAACTAGCTTTTTGGAAAATAATAGTATTTTAAACGATGTCCAACACGGTTTTAGACCCAATAGAAGTACTGCAACCGCGCTAGAGGAATTCACAGACGAAGTCAATAATCGTCTTGATGAAAGGCAGATAGTTATGGTTATATTTATAGACTTTAAAAAAGCATTTGATACATTAGACCACGACGGCTTGTTGCAGGCTATGAATGAATGTGGCATAAGGGGCCCCATGAACGCATGGTTTAGCATGTACCTAGAGAACAGGTCACTAAGAGTCTGTGTCAGTGGAACAGAAAGTATACGGGGCGACATTAAATTCGGAGTTCCGACCGGTTCAGTATATGGCCCATTAGGATACATAATGCACGTCAATAGTATGTCTAATATATTAAAAAAATGTAAGGCGTTTATGTATGCCGATGATACTTGCCTGGTTTATAGTCATAATAACATCGATCTCATTCAGCAAGCTATGCAAAGCGATTTTGACAATGTGGTTCAGTGGGCACATGATAATGGCATTATAATAAATATAAGTAAAACTAAGTGCATGCTTATTCACTCGCCGTATCATAAAAATAAACATAGTTTATTAGTACAAGTAAAAGGTCATTCGTACGAATGTCTGCATAGCAACAAGCAATTTTGTCATTGTTTATGTTTAGAAACAGTTAACTCTTATAAATACCTAGGACTAGTAATAGATAATACATTCACATGGAATCTACATGTTAATAACGTTTGTAACAAGCTGCGCTCAATTTTGGGTAAATTGAAAAATCTTAAATATGTTGTCAGCAGGAAGGTACTGTTTAACTTGTATTAAGGCGTGTGCAGACCAGCGCGACTTGTCGCGCGACGCGACACGAACAATACAATTTCTAAGGAAACTTCACAGTATAACAATAACCGGTGTCGCGTCGCGCGACAAGTCGCGCTGGTCTGCACAAGCCTTTACGCACTGGCTGACTCAACTATTGGTTATGGCTTGGGTGGATATGGTCTTACGTTCCCTACACACTTAAATAAAATTAATATCTTGCAGATAAGGTTACTAAAACTACTTATAGATAAAAAAACTAAGAAAACGTTAAATAAAAATTGTGAAAAACTGTTCAAAGTTTGTAAAGTTCTCCCGATCCATCTTAAAAGTAAGTTGAATATCTTGACTGAACAATTTAAAAATCAATACCACAAAGTGGAACGTAAGCATATGTACCCAACTCGTTTATCTATGAAGAAGACACTTGTTGTTCCAAAAATAAAAAACTACTTTGGTAAGCGCACACGAAGGTACTTAGTACCAACGTTAGTGAATGAACTACCCCCAAAATTGATATCGCATGTCAAGTCTAAGGATCAACTTAAAAGAGTTCTACAAAAACATTACCTATCATTGTGTCCATAGATATATCTGTAACAAACATCACGTTTGCTATAATGCATTTTTGTACAATGTGAGATTTCATAACTCGACTGTAGGTATGTTATTTTATCGTTTAATTAGCATAATAAAGTTTTAGCACATAAATATTTAAAAATTCAAAATTTGTAATTCATTGTTAGACGAGAACAACTGCCGACAAACTGTTATACAGTTTGGCAGACTTTATGTATGTTATTGTTAATACAGATTTTGAATAAATAAACAAAAAAAAAAAAAACTACTTTAGTACTTACTCCTTACAGTCGAAGCACTTGTACAGGTACCAAACTTGCCCCTGCGCACATTTACCACTGTTCATAAAACTTCGCTTCGCTCGATTCAACTGCATTGGTGCACTTACTACGTTCGATTTTTCAGAAATTTTCGATAAACATTTTCCGAACAATTCAGCACATTTCCCATGGGATAAATAATTTGTATTGTACGTTTTATCGCTAGAAGCATTGATAAATGCCACCAAAAATACTGCGCAAAACAAGGATTGTAGTGATTTCATCTTTATTTCACGTTTGAAAAGGTCACACGACACGAGACACAACCGTTCACTTTGAGAGCTAGTAAGGTAATGAAATGAAATGAATGAGACGTTGATCACTGGTCGCAGACTGGTACGGATACCGTGCAAGGCTGTGCTTGCGCTACCGGCTCGATTATTCATTTGTGATGTGTGCGGAATGACGCATACTTTTGGCTTCGATGAGTTTAGCTTAGAGGCCACTTATAATAATAAAACGTCGTTGATAATAACATTTTACGGTTAGATAATCTTTATTTTAATACAATCAGTCCAATGTCTATGCGCTGAAGTGTTGCCAGATTGAGTGTCATGCAGAGTCCATTCAATAAGAAGTCGCCTCCGCATTAAATTAATTTGCTAAGCGTGATAATGACGGCGATACTACTGAAGGCTTTTCATTTTAATATTATCGAAAGGCAACTGATGAGAGAACCGTAAGTATCAAGCCCAGCAGGGCTTCCGTAGCAAGAACGCATGATGTCAACGTATCGTAAATTCGAACAATTTTTGAATCTAAAATACAACTATCATATTTTATAGCATTTCAGTGTGAAATTTTGCGACTAGAACGTTTAATTTCACCCATAGATATTAATAAAGTGTTAAACATAAGTAAATATTATGTGCGAAACGAGTATTTTCAATGTTAAAATCGTTCGAAACGTTTACTCCGTGTGTTAGTGCTAGACCCACTGAATGCAGTTATGTAAACATGTAGATAGCTAAGTCACGCATTACTCTATGTGCTAAAAATAAACATATTGAAAGCGAAAGTGTTTACAATCATGAACGTGGGGAAATCAGATGTAGGTATTGAACTTGAACTTGTATTCTAGGTTATTTTATAATTAGCCAGTATCAGTCCAAGTCCGGGCAAACACCTCATTATTTAATTACTACGCTAGGTCACTGCTAGCGATTTCGGAACGTTTTAAGTTTTCTTACGACAAATCGAGTTCGGTCAAACTGTCCTAGACAACACTTTCCGAGACAGTCCTATTCAGTCAGTGGCCTTGCACGAATCAAAAATTCAAAATCAAAATATTTTATTTCACATAAACTTACATGGGCACTAATGAATCGTCAGAAGCTAGATGCACGGTTCGAATTGGTCGTTTGTTATGGAGAAGAGCCGGCAAAAAACTCCACGGTTACTCTTTGAAAATGAATTGGCTTTAACAATATTTTCAAATAACAATGTTAATAGGTGGGGGGAGGACAGTGTAGGCCTTTTACCTTTTTATAAGTACCAGGTATTTAACAAAATCGAAAATGCAATACAAACAATTACTTTTTATTTTTATTTTCAATAATCATATTAATATTTTTTTGTATTTGTGTAACATAGGTAGTGAATACAGTTCTTAAATTAAATTTATAGGTCGCTATGTTATGCCAAGAGGCGTACAAATATGGTTACATGCGAAATAAGAATATATAAAATAATTTCTACAGTCAATGTATAAATAAATAATCATAAATTACAATTAGTCACAATATTCAATTAAAAATTGTTTCTCAAGTCAATATAAATAAGTCAACATTAATTTATCATTCAGAAATTCATCAGTCGTATAATAACATTTTTCAATTAAACGAAACGAATACTTCTGAAGACAGTGCAGTAACGTGATACTTTCTTCGCGATTAACTGAACTTGAAAACTGAACTCGTGTCCAGAGCCCATTAGTCTATCTAAAAAAGTGTGCAATAATGACATTTAGTTTAAAAAATGTGGAGTGCTTAAACGTAATAAATAATGATTTATAGAATAAACAGATAATATGATTTAGTTCTTTTTTATTGTGTGTAAACATTTAAAATTTTAATTTGTATATTAATGAGTACTAAATTAAAGAGTACTAAAAGAAAAAAATTGTAACAGTATTACGTTTTAAATGTTTTTATATTCAAATATATATAAATGTAATTTATATGTTTAGTGAATTGAAAAAGGAAATACTAAGAAGTAAACATTTCTTACGTCTGTTTTACTAAAGAAGATGATCGGTATAAACAGTACCTAAGATGTGATTAATTGTCTCTACCGTTAGTATATGCTAGTCTAAGTATATTAGGGTTCCAGTGTAACAGGATGCAGATGAATACCAGTATTTTACATGAAGCGACTGCTTATCTGACCTCTACAGTCCAGATACTGGGTTCCAAGATACCCCTTGGTAAAATTGGTTCGCAAACTAACGACTGCCAAATGCCAATGACAGCCGGGACCAACGATTTAACGTGCTTTCCAAAGCACGAAGGGATCTTGGTATGTAATGGATAGTCCACAAACTGACCTAAGTAAGCGATGCTAATGCTTGAAGATCGACCCGTGGGGCAGTTATTACTTAGCCACGAAAACTACCTGTGTTATTCTCTTTATCCGTTCCCTATTTTCTACACTCGCAGAAAGTGATGAACAGGTACACACAGTACAGAGTAAATATAAATGATACATTTGATCTTATATGTGATCAAAAGTCCAAGTAAAACTGTTTGCGATATGAGGTCATCGTACAATGTGACGATACTCGATAACGACTCTGATTCCGAATTGGCCGACCATGAGTCAACTACTTGCCGCGCAAGTGTTTAAATGTTTTTCATCTTACTTATGACAAATCATTAACACTGAATTCATTCATGATTAATGATTTTTGGCATTCTAAAACTGCTCTCAAAACGATGAAGGAATACATTGTTTAAATTGCATGAAATATCTCCATAGGTTAAGATTACTAGCCAAAGTGATAAGTTTTAGAAACTATTGTTGAAGACTATTGTTGTAAAAACAATCAATACGTTATTAGTCATACAATAATAATTAAGTAATAACATTCAATACGTTCATATATTATGTACTAAGTAATTAGTGTCAGGTTTATTTGACCTAGCTGATAATGAAGTTTACATAGTTATTATAGGTACTTATGTAAGTAATGCCTTCGCACAACCCACGACCATGGAATTATGACTGACTGAGCTAGTAAACTGGAATTGGGAAGTATGGCAGACGGTAGTGGCTATTGTTGACAGGCTATTAATTCAGTTGTAATGGCCATCATGTTATTTGGTATAGATAAGACTTTATTTTTATTATTATTTTATTTAACTTTTATATAGATTCTTTTATATTTCGTGAATGTCAGAACGTCCTTGTGGACTGTAGATTTGTTGACAATTTTCTAGCTTGTTAAGTACTTGTTGACAGGCCTGCATTGTCCTCCCATACCTATCAACACTGTAATTATAAATATTGTAAAAGCCAACTATTTCTAAAACCAAACCGTGGAGTTTCTTGCCGGCTCTTCTCCATAGGAAACGACCAATTGAAACCGTGCACCTAGCTTCTGACGTTTCTTAAGTGCCCATGAACGTTTTTGAGCTGAGCTAGCAAATTGTTATCAGTTATCATTCAGCTGAAAGAGTTGCTGGACATCGGCTCTAAGGCGTGCTACGCACTTGTTCATAGGCCGGGTGGCACTGTTGAATGTATATTTTAACCCCCGGCTATGCCAAATCGTACAGCATCATACCGATCAGAACATGTGTGTTGCACCGTTATGACAAAAGCACCACCACAACGACCGATCCTGTGCCGCCCGCATCCGACAGTTTCCCGCGACCTTCAGAAGTCGTCGGTCCAGCAATTAGATTGTAGAAACACATAACATAAATAAAATTAATTATATTTTTAGGGGTATGAGGAACAGGGTGTAAAGTTCACTCTACCCCCATAGAAAAGGGAGGATCCTCCGACCAGACGGGTGTGATGTCTGGCGGGCAACTGCCCAGAGGTTTTGAAGTTGGGAGATTCTATATATGTTTATCGCGCGGTAAACTCTAATTGCGCGATGCAGGATTTGTGACGCCAGGATGTTGTGTGACGTCAGGTCTTTGATGCGTAGTTCGCTACATATTATTAATTTATTATATATTAATTATGGTGTGTCATTCTGTCCGAAGACCTCAAAATAGAGGTAGAGAAAATTGGCTTCATACGACTAGCGAAAACAGACGCTTGCAGATATAGTACGCGCACGTACGGCGATCTCAGTCTGTACTCTGTTTCAAGGTGAGCTGTCCTAGCATAGTCATCATCATTCTTTTGCCAACTTTGTTGAGGTTGGCTTCTTTTTCAAAAGTATCTGATGTAAATGCAAATGTATCTGAAAACGTTCCTGTGAATGCCAATGTTATAGTGCAAATCATAAAGGACATCGCTCGTTATAGCAGCACCGCTACGACCACGGCAAATAACTTGTCGCTCAAGTTAGGATTTTAAATCAAATGCATTAAAGTCTATTTTACGAAGGCTATACAGAATAGTGGACGGATCGCGGGCAGTGAGCGGCCCGCTAGCCGTCACACGTCGCGCCGACAGCACGTTTGAAGCGAGGAACCCGCTCCCCGGCGAAGAAACGCCTGCAAGCGGTATGCATGCTGGCGCCGTCCGCGCGGCGACGCCTCGCAGGCCGCGCGGTGAGGCCTCGCTTGTGAATGAACAACAAACTGTCACCTCACCGGTGGTATGCTGGAAGCGAGCGGTCGCCTTGCTGACGGCGCGTTGGGGACTAGCGGTCGCCTTGCTTATGACGCGGCGCGTTGACGACTAGATTTTTCGAGGCGGTACCGGGGCGTTACTATGCTAGAGCGGTGCTTTTATAATGGGCGATGTCCTTTAATTTGAATTGAATTGATTATTAAAATCTGAAAACGTAACTTTAATTCTAATTTTAAATCACTTTCCCGATATATATTTTTTTTTAACATTTGTGGCTAATTTAATAACCTCATTTTTTTTGTCGATGTTTTTTGAATTTCATTTTAATAAAGTTATTCAAACAATAATTATTGTTGGAAAATATGATGAGATGTAGAGTTGAAACCTTCTAAATACAGATGAAAGAGTTACTAATTCTTTTTAGAGAGTAATTGTGAGAGATATTGACAGAGCTTGTTTACACTTTTGGAACAAACCATATCTGGGACGATTGCCAGTCGCGAGTGCTCTTTCCCTCGCAGTACTCACAGCTTTTGTATGTGTGCGTGCGTTTTTGCACGTTGTATGGAGCCAACCTTCTCTTCCCAATTATTTAGTGGCACGACGGTGAGTCAGTTGACTGACTCGTCGAACACTCTCGTGACGTACAAATGTTAACAGTGTTTTAAATAATATGTTACTTTTGCTAATCTTTTATCTATAAATTAATAAAATGTTTTAAAGTATCAAAAAATACACAAATACATACTATAAAATTAAATTAATTTAAACTTTATTTCAGACTAAGGTCCATATTTTTGTTAGTATTTTGGTTTTAGCAACAATGGTGCTTAAAGTAGGTTAGTATTGTTAGTTTTCACGAATTAAATTTATTTATATAGACCTATGACTGTCCCCACCCAATGTCCCTGAGAGGGACAGTCCGGTCTGGCAGCGATCATTTTTTGAATGCTGTTGTCACTACCATGCAGGCGCTGTAGTAAGGAGGCCGCTTTCTTTCGCATGATGGCATGGAAACCATCTGTGCGAGCTTCCGCGAACATTCCCGAGGCGTTACAACGCCATGGCAGTCCCAACAGCATCCTAAAAGCATTATTAAATTGAACACGCAGGACGTTGTATGCTCGGCGCGTGTATGGTACCAACAGGCCACTCGTGTAAAAGGACTGACAGAACACCTTAAACAGGGCTTCTTTGACGTCTGTAGTACAACGAGCGAACCTGCGGGCAAGCATATTGCTCCTCACAGACAACGCCTTGCGCTCCCTCTCTATATCTACGTCATCTCTTAGGTCGCTCGTAACAATGTGGCCAAGGTACCTAAAACTATTAACAATTTTCAGTGCTACACCGTTGAGACTTATGGGCAGAACACTGCGCGGCTGCTGCTTAGGTGCCTTAAATACAAGAAGCTCACTCTTATTCAAGTTGTATATTAAGCCATGCTCCTCCGCATAGGCCTCGCAGGTGGATAACAACAATATAGAATACTATAGAATGCTCGAAAAAACAAAAAAGATATTGTTGATGGACTTAGCTAAGATGGTGGATTTGGATGTCAGTAGTATTTTTTGTAAAAAGCTTTTTTTTTTTTAAGTCAGTATTTTTTTTATAAATAAGCCAAGAAAATGCGAAATTGCCTTTTTTTTTTAAGGACAAAAATTGACAGAATTCAATGCTTTTATATTTTTTATTTCACGTAAGGATGTTTTACTTAAATAATAGTGACTTTCTAAAATTATTATGAATGAAAAATAAAAACGGAAAAAAAAAAATAATAATTATAATCATGCCAGTTGATTATTAGACATGGTCTCATTAATACCCTAAAGTTATGGGATATCAAAAGGAACAACACGTTGTGTAGTTAGATGTAGATGTAGCTAAATTAAAAACTTATAATACCCAATTGACAAATTACAGAAATGCCAACATTGCATCATTTTCAGTTATGCTCACCTGAAATTACTGCGCAACAATTTCGCAACCGAGTATGAAATAGCTACGCAGTGAAAATCCCCGGAGTCTGTGCTTCCGGATACGTAGTTATACCCGGCAGTCTTCACACATAGCTTGCAGAGTAAACAAGCTGAAGTGGCAGTGAGCTGGCCATGTTTTTCAAAGGACCGATGGCCGGTGGGGCAGACGAGTCCTGGAGTAGAGACCGCGTATCAACAAGTGTAGTGTGTGACGCCCTCCAGCTAGATGGACCGACAACCTTAAAAAGTTGGCTGGGACAAACTGGATTTAGAAGGTGAAAGATGCAGCCTCGGAGAAGCCTATGACCAGCAGTGTACTGCGATAGGCTGAGTGGATCGATTGAGTTTTCAAGTCAAGAGGGAATAGGTTACTTCTCGGCAAGCGTGCACCATCGTCTACCACATCATCGCTAACCATCAGGTGAGGTACCTTATAGAGTTCAACCGTGAGCCTAAGAGCTAACAGTGAGGGATCTCGCGCACTAGACGGCCACGACCACGACTTAGAAACCGATACAATGGGCGCACTTGGTCGCAACGGCCAACTAGCCAGTTGCTATGTTTTTTTTTTCGGTGGTGTTTGCTCGATCTTAATAAGGTATGGAACTCTTCGAGTGCGAGTTCGACTCGCACTTTGCCGGTTTTTTATAAATGTACAAAATGTGAAATTATACTACATGTAACAAACATCTCAAAAAAGAACTTATAGATTTATATTATTATTTATGTACACACAGTAAATAGATAGAATGGATACGTCATAGGTACCTATAACATTTGAATACAATGGTTATTTATTAATTCAATGACAATTTACTTATAGCGAATGTTGGTACCTAATTAGGGACAGCGAGCAAGCGACATCCTTCTTTTGCGGAAAATATTTATTAATAACTGTAATGTACGTAATAATTGTTGTTATTGTTTACCAAGAATTAGTACCTACTTACATTACGACTAATTTTAATGTTTGTTGATAGTTTTGTTACGTTTTCCTACTCCTTTTCCCGAAGGGTAATTTAATATTAGAATAACGCAATATTGTGACGATGATATCACTATTAGGCAGGAAGAACATTAAAATTATTTCTTTTTTATTGTGCACATAATTATTGTTTGTTCAAGTGTAATTTTCGAACTAGGTCTTAGTTTTTATTCAGGATTTATTTAAAAGTGAATAGGTTTGAAATCTGGCATTTTCAAATTAAGACTGATCATTTTAGGCCATATCTTAATTAAACAGATTGTCTCGCGAATATGCGATCATGGCTTTAATTTTGTTCGGCGAACGCGCTCGGGTTTCACGAACCAATAAGTAACAAATGAACGAGAAATCGCGGCTTTGCGTGATGATCGCCAATACGAGGACAAGGGGTGAGAACACTGGCTTTATTTATCAGAAGATAGGCTTAGGTAAATATACCTGAGATAGTTTATAGTTTGTTTTACTATACTCCATTTGAAATAAGATAAGACATTTTAACAAACCTTTTTTACAGTCCATTCGATCGATTCTGACTTCTATACCGTAGGCATAAAGATGGTTGGGTACGCCACAATTGCGGCGATAAGTCCCCTCTTTGAGTAGTGGCTAGAGAGGCGCCACGGCGTCCTCACCTTCCGCCTGACGCAGGTCCTCACCGGACACGGTTGTTTCGGGAGGTTCCTGTTCCGCATAAGGCGGGAGGAAACGCCCGAATGTCACCACTGTGTGGATCGCCTGGAGGCCACGGTGGAGCATATGGTGGAGGTCTGCCCGGCTTGGGCGGAGCACCGCCGTGTCCTTGTGAAGGTGATCGGCGGCAGAGATCTCTCGCGTCCGGCCCTGGTCCAGGCCATGGTACGGAGCGAGAGGGCGTGGGAAGCCATCACTTCCTTCTGTAAAGCGCGCCAAAGAATACCTAACAATATGGTGGATGATAAACTTAATGGTGTATTATTAATTCATAACAGTTCTCAGTAATCGGGATATTAAACCCTAGAATATAAGCAAAGATGATGAAATATTGTTGCATCGAAACAATTGCTTGAAGAGTTGTGCAATGTGATGTGAATCACGCAACTCGTCAATGTTTTTGATCAGAGGTATTACTAAACATACCGGATAATACAGGTCCCCGAAGGGTGAGCAGAAGTGTATCAGTCACGAGTCTGCAACAGACCCGCCGCCGCGCCGTCTAATACTTCTGCCTACCATTTTGGGGAATACCGGAGTGATGTTTGATACGATAAGTAGATAATGTTCCCATCAGTAATTCCGCGTCAGTGATTTGAAATCCTTGAAAAGTGGAATTACTCGCTGAGTAACTCAACGAGTAATTCCACCTTACTTTCCGCCGCGAAACCATAGCAGCGAACCCGCAGTAGTTCAATTGAATTGACTCGCGTCATGTTGCGTTACTCGGATCGTATGCCAGTAGCGGAACATGACGCGAGTCAGTTCTATTGAACTACTGCGGTTTCGCGATGAAGGTTTGCTACCCGCCTTAAGCTACTTATATATTTAATATAATTATTGTATTTTAGCTGAAAACAATGGAATGAAAAAATAGGAACAGTTTTTTTTCTTTTTTCGGCAATCAAACCTGTTTTTTTTTTTTTAATCTGGAGCTATGTCAAGTTTTTCTTTCACCTATTCTAAGGACTATATTTTTTTCCAAAGCCTTTGGCTCTGTTGATCTCTCTCTAAGTGATGAGATCTGGAAGGACGTAACAACGGAGGTTAGGACGATATTCGGTGCCTAGGACTGAGCTAGATGGACAACTAATAGGTTAATAATGGTTATTATTTTTAACAGTTTTACACTTTTATTATATTTTTGTATTCATAAATAAGGGCTTCAAAATATAATGAAAGTATAGGTAAGTACCTACCTCAATTATGATAGAGAACATAAATAATGACGTATTGAAATGTTAGTTATAGAAATGTGAAACAGACCAAAATTGCATCATTGTCAGATTTGTTTACTTGAATTACTGCGCAACAACTTCGCAATATTATACATGTAGTTACGTAAATCATCATAATATTACTATAGGATTAGAAAATTCTCCCAGATTATGTCACTGAATTCATTATCATCTTCGTCGTCATCAAAGTAGTCCTTCTCAAGAGCATTTATTATCTTTCACGTAGTCCATCCATTGTTTCTTAGGTCTAGCCATATTCTCAAATCCATCAACAATCATACTTAAAACTTTCCTCACGACATCTTCCTCATTTCTTCACATCACATGTCCATACCAGGACAATGACTGGCGATTGGAGAGACATTATCTGATGAAGTTAACGAAGTATTTTTTAAACAGATATATTGAATAATAATCTTAAATTCATTCACTCACTGACAGACAACGCACAGCCTAACTAAACCGCTGGGTTGCATGCACAGATTTTGCTCAAAAGTTCCTTCTAAAACGAAAGTGAGAAAAATAAGCAGTACCTTTGTACTCATAATTATGTTTATGTCGTATTTGTATCAATTTTACTGTGTGTACATAAATAATAAAATAAATAAATAAAGTGAGCTAGACGAAAAGATTTTTGAAAATTCATCCTCTAATGGGGTTAAATAGGAGATGAAACTTTTGGTGGAAGTTCGTAATTTTTTTGAATGATGGAAATCCCATTGTACACACGGTTCTTTTTAATATTACTTGTTTTATTTCCAGTTATAGAAATAGCAAAAAGCCCAAAATTGCATCATTGTCAGTTACCTTACGTGAAACAATTTCGCAATATTTTATGAAATGTAACATCATAGTACAACGACCATCAGCTCCTACTCAATCTATTCAAACACGATCTATAGCTGAAGCTAGTGGGAAGCTGCTGTGGCAGGTAGTGACAGTATGTCCAATTTTTGGAGGAATCTTTCATTGGTATAGGTAATGTAGGAAATTGTATTTATACATAATAATATTTACGTTCCGTTCATCAATAGAATATTAATGTGACGCAATATTGAAATGATGAAATTACGTCAATAGGCAGCTTAGTAAAATTGCCACCTTCAATATAAGCGTTGCATTATCCAGACTATATTACAGTCTTATGTAAGCATTGAAAGTGGGAACATCTCCTGACAAGCGACTACAATTATTTTATTTGGCTTCAGCCTGCTTTTATGCGCTAGAATAGCGTTGTCAGTTGCGCGTGATTTAAATTCAAAGCAATCTCTGGACAGTGATACAGTGGATACTGTAGTAATTAAAAGAACCATTCAGCTTGATGCTGTAACAGTTTTAAGTCCTGAAAATAATAGTGTGCGGGATAAAGCATTAGTGCGAAGTTTAGACAGTGATGCTGTAGTGGCGCCAAATTTAACTGACGGTGTCAGTCTCCAGAGAAACAAAAGAGCAGCTCTGGATGCTCCAGAGGAATGCGGTGGAGTGCAAATCAATGCGTGACGTTGAAAAAGTAAGTTTTTATTTTTTTTCGTTTATTACCAATAACATTTAAACGTGGTGGTTCATTCCTATCGGAACTTTCATAAATATGGCAAAGTACTTAGTTTGTTCTATTTGCATTTTTAAGCTTTTGAAATTTTGTTACGGGTCAATAATATAAGATTTTTAATCATAACCTGATACAATTAATTAATAATAAAAGTAAGCAAACTTTTTACGGTAAATACACTACTCTCTCTCTATGTTAATTTTTTATTTTTATTTGATCTTAACCTTACTGTGAGGTGTATAATTTATATATAAAGAAAATTATATAGTTTGCATACTTTTTGATTCCAACCTAACGGTATGGTGTATAACTTAATTATTAGGTATAAGACAAAGTGTCCCCATAATAATCATTAATCAGAAATATTCTTGTTGTCAACAAACTCATTTATTTCATCTTTACAGATAAAAAGAATTACGAGAAAATGAAGAGTACGAGTAAATGTCATGTGACCAAGACCCTGCAATAGCCACGACGACAATACATGGAGTCCCACCGGTACATAATTTATTTATATATTAAGGAAGCCAAGTAAGCACCCATAGATTTAAGTATGATACAAATTATATAAAATAAATTGGTAGATACCCTTCCAAAAAATTAAAAAAATATTGGCTTCCTACTACACTGAAACCAATTTATTTTATATTATTTTATCATACATTGAAGTCTAAATTATTTAAGATTATACTCTCAGTATTTTAAGTGAATTTGACATAATGAATGTGTAATCTCTCTAAGTAATCTGGTGACTAATTTATCGAATTACCTTAGTTCTTAAGTGTGATCGACTAGTTAGTTTATTTATATACGGATAATAAACATCTATATTTCGTTTGTTATTCATCTGTATTAATCGCTTACCAGTAGGGTTGCTGTAATCAATCGATTCTTCCTACTTTATTTAAATTTTCACACACATCGTCAAAGCAGGCAAATGTTTAGGAATCTCGATTATTAAAGCGTCGTATTCATTGTCAACAAAAGTTGAGCAACATTGTCCCACCAAATGTTTTATGTTGCTGAAAACATGTTACACAGAAATACTGCTTGCAGTGCTGCCAGTTACATGTTGCTAGCAAAACGAGTCTAAGTTTGCCATGAATATGAGGCTTATGGACGTGTGCATACAATCGAGAAAATTGAGACATCCTAACAACATAGTCAAATCGTTAAGATGATGTCTCATTTTGACTCGAAATCATTACTATACTTTCTTTAAATTAAATAATTTAACTTCCAAGAAGTTTCGATTGTCTACACAAATTCCTTATTGTACATTGGCATGTCATTTCTCGGTTCTCACTAGTGTGTTCCTAGCTCGTCCTATTCGCAAATATTGAAGACATTGGGCCAACTTTTTATGTTTATTTCGTGCTTGCTCCTCACTCTTTGCAACCTCGATGATTCAATCTGATCACTCATATTATTCAACGGGATGGAGGCTCGTATTTGGAAACAAGCTTTTATATCCTGTATACAAAATTGTAGTAGCAATGGACCTATGAACAGTTTTAATTATTTTTGTTTTACGGTATAATTCTGACGGAGACTCCAGCCGCCCTCGGAATCATACCTTAAATTATGTTTTGTCCAAAATTAAGTTTTTTTTTCTTTTTTAAAACTCATAGATCTAATGGAACTATAAAGTTGTCTATACGAGATAAATGAGTGAGTTCAAATGCGTGTGTCCTTTTCGTTGGGAAATGTGTGAGATAATTTTGAAATCTCGTTTTTACAAAAAGTCATAATTATTACAATAAAAATATTGCACTAACCAAAACGGTCGGCTTGATACGTAGTGTCGCGATAAGAGGTGGTACAAATCAAAGTCAGAAATTATACATTATAATATGTGCATTTTGTATAAAACAGTACGAAATAAATACTGAAAGTTGTTTTTAAAGCCGTCCTTATTTACACTAAGATGAGATATGAACACACGAACTGATAATTTTGATAAATGACGTGTGAATGACATAATTTAAGTTAGTCCAATTATTCGTAATACTCGTAATAGATAATTTAATTTGTGAAACATTCCATTTTGCCGATGTATTCAGAATTTTAAAAAATATGTTTCCATTGCTGGAATCAAGCCCCTTTTTGTAAGGATTACCGTGTCTCCAGGACTTCATTTGTGGAAAGTTGTCCAGTAGTTTTTTATTTTTATTTTTAGATAATTTTGAATAACTTTTGTAAGACTGATAATTTAGTGTTAAGTTTATTTATTAACTGTATTATTTAGATAGGAAGCCAAGTAAGAATACTCATAGATTTTAAGGATGATGAAAGTAATTTAAAATGAATTGGTGCCTAACCAACACAACAAAAAAGTAGACTAGCTACTATAAATTTAAACCATTTATATTATCTTAGATAGGAGTCTAAATAATTAAGGATTTTACTCTACTCCTATTAAAAGTGAATTTACAGAACATTGACATTATGAATGTTTAGCCTCTCTAAGTAATCTAATATTTTTTTGAGTCAAGTTACCTTAGTACATAAGAATGATCGACTTTATTAGCTCATTTATAAACAAACAATAAACATTTAAATTATATTTATTATTCACCTGTATTCATTGGTTGTCAGTGGGGTTGCTGTACCAAATGACGGAGTCCGCAAGGACCAATGCCTGCTGGGGTTGCGGGTTTGTCCGAAAGGGATATCGCGGCCCCGGCACACAGGCAACGGAAGGAACACGGGTGGGTTTTAGTCAGTAAAAGTCTGACACGCCCTGTCGCTCTGCCCAGAGCGGAAAAAGTCATTTGATGATTTCCAACCCTAAAAAAAAAAAAAAAGTGGGTTTGCTGTAACCAACCGATTCTTTCTACTTTATTTTAATTTTTACACATAATCTATCTACCGAGTCATCGTCAAAGCAGTCAAATATTTGAGAATGTTCATAACTAAAGCGTCGTCTTCATGGTCAACAAAAGTTGCACAATATGTTTTTATGTTGCTGGAAACATGTTACATAGAAACAGTGAGTGCTTGCAGTGGTGCCAGTTACATGTTTCTAGCAACTTTACCATAAATATGCATACAATCGAGAAAAAAAATGAGACATTGTAACAACTAAGTCATATTTTATTATAATTAACTCAGTTCGACTCGAATTCTATTCTT
This sequence comes from Agrochola macilenta, assembly GCA_916701695.1. Taxonomy (NCBI): domain Eukaryota; kingdom Metazoa; phylum Arthropoda; class Insecta; order Lepidoptera; family Noctuidae; genus Agrochola; species Agrochola macilenta. The sequence goes on from OU753562.1 coordinate 19,078,989, forward strand.
TTTAATTAATTAATGTAACTTCAAAGAAGTTTTGATTGTCTACCCAAACTCCATATTGTACATTGGCATGTCATTTCTCAGTTCTCACTAGTGTGTTCCTACCTCGTCCTATTCGCAAATATTGAAGACATTGGGCCAACTTTTTATGTTTATTTCGCGCTTGCTCCCCACTCTTTGCAACCTCGATGGTTCAATCTGATCACTCATATTATTCAACGGGATGGAGGCTCGTATTTGGAAACAAGCTTTTATATCCTGCATACAAAGTTGTAGTAGCAATGGACCTATGAATAGTTTTAATTATTTTTGTTTTAGGGTATAATTCTGACGGAGACTCCAGCCGCCCTCGGAATCATACCCTAAATATGTTTTGTAAAATAAGATGTTTTTTTTTCTTTTTAAAACTCGTAGATCTAATGGAACTATAATGTTGTCTATACGAGATAAATGAGTGAGTTCAAATGCGTGCGTCCTTTTCGTTGGGAAATGTGTGAGATAATTTTGAAACATCGTTTTTACAAAGTGTCATTATTATTACAATCTAATAATGCACCGATGAAAGCAATTGTGCACCATGGGTGGGTTTTTTTACATTCTCTTTAACTGCTCAAAAATAACCTAGTGGTGCCACGTTCAGTAACAAAATAAATACTTTCTTTTTATTTGTGCATTTTGTATGAAACAGTATGAAATAAATACTGAAAGTTGTTTACAAAGCCGTCCTTATTTTGCACTAAGATGAGGTAAGAACACACGAACTGATTATTTCGATAAATGACGTGTGAATGACTTAATTTACGAGTAAGTTGTCCGATTACTCGTAGTACTCGTAATAGATAATGTTTTTTGTGAAACATTCCATCGTCATTAACATGAATGATGTTCTGCGGATATATATTATTTTGAGAAAAAAATTCAGTAGATTTTTATTTTTAGATATTAATAACATAATCAAGACTGATAATTTTATTGTTAAGTTTATTTAATGACATTAATTTGATTAAAAGTAGAACCAAAGTACAGAGGTTGTTTAGTAATTTAGTTTTTTACACTTTTGTTTCTTCGAATCCATGAAATATACTTTTTTTTTTGTATTTTTAATATAATTATTCTCACATATGACGGTTAGAATAATGTTCATTAATTTGATATTTATATTATTTTATTTGTTTGAATAATGTAATATTACTTTTATCTGTGATAGATCCAATGCCTGTTATTTCTCTTTTAATTAGTCATTTTATTATGATTTGTGTATGGCTCAAGTAACACTAAAGGCATTGGAAACAAAACAAATCGCATTTATTTATAGGTTTTGAATTTACCAATGTTGTGATATATTTGTATTAATTTATAACTTAACTGATTATGATTAATAAATTATATAATGAACTATCTAAATGTATTTTTTTCTTAAATATCTTTCACCTTATAGGTAATTATGATATTTCCTCGGAGGTTTTGTATCAGTTTTAATCCCGAGTATGTCCTATATTACGAGTATAATAACGGCTCGGGAATACCAGTATGATGGAAGATAAAATTATAAGGTGTGTTCTCCGTTCTCAGTAATCGGGTGCATCATAGAAAACTAAAGAAAATGAGCAAGGCTGATGAAATATTGTTGCATTGAAACATTTGTTTGTCTTAAGTTGTGCAATGTGATTTGAATATTTTCTTCATTTGGTTGTGACCAACGCGCCCTTGCAAGTTTGTACGGCCCAAAATCAAACGGAATAAGAATACGAGGAAAGCGCGTGTAAATAGTTTAATCTATAAAAGAGCTTGCTTCCAGTAAAAAGTAGGAGATTACTCAAGTAGAGAACTGCCAATAAACTTTGGAGTTCCTCAGGGCAAATACATAATTTATCATGATCATTCTCTTGTAATTATACCAATTTATTGAAGGTCGGTGCAGCATGACCTTCTTCTTCCATACTTATCTATTAATCGTCATCTTAGTAGTCACCCTCTTTCCAGGCATAATCAACTTTCACACAGTCCATCCATCGTTTCTTTGGTCTTTACATACTCTTATAGCCATCTACATCACACCTACACACAACACACATTAGTCATTCTCAACACTTTCCTCACGAAGTTTTCCTCATAACTCCGCATCACTTATCCATACCATGACAACCGATTTTTCAGAGTCACTAGTGCCACTTTCAACCTTCCTCATACTAATTTTCTATTCTGTCCATTCGCGTAACACCACACATCCCTCATATCATTTTCATCTCAGCTGCTGCATGCAATTGCTTTTCATTAATCCTTTTTGAGATTCCATATTCTAACGCATACAAGACAGCAGGTCGTTTTTTTTTTTGGGTGGGAAATCATCAAATTACTTCTCCCGATAATATCTAATCTTCTCTGATAATAATCTTATAATTAATTTAAATAAAACCAAAATTATGCACTTTCACCAACGGCTTGAGAAACCACTGGTTAATGTTGCATATTATGATTCTAAAATAGAAGAAGCTAGTAATGCAAAGTTCTTAGGTATAACTATAGATGATAAGCTAACTTGGAAATCTCATTTGGAGGAAATTTGCAAGCGGGTAAGTAAATCAGCATATCTGCTGTCTCAACTATCAAAAAAAGTTAATACTGATACACTGTTAACAGCCTATCATGGACTAGTCGCCTCAGCTCTGCGGTATGGTGTTATTTTTTGGGGACACTCAACAAATCAAATCAAATCAAATCAAAATATTTTATTTCACATAAACCTACATGGGCACTTATGAAACGTCAGAAGCTAGGTGCACGGTTCCAATTGGTCGTTTCCTATGGAGAAGAGCCGGCAAGAAACTCCACGGTTACTCTTTTAAAAATAATTGTTTTTTACAATATTTTTAAATAACAGTAGGTATTAGTAGGTATGGGAGGACAGTGTAGGTCTTTCAACAAGTACCAGGTACTTAACAAGATAGAAGATGGTCAATAAATCTACAGTCCACTAAACCTACAGTGTTCTCACATTCACAAAATAGAAAAAAATTATCTAAGTATATAAAATATGAATAAATTAATAAAAATAAAAACCTATTTTAAACGAAATGACATGATTGGTATTACAACTGTAACAAATCTGAATAATTATCATGTACACAAAAGCCACTAATAAAGTGTTGAAATTAAATTGTAGGTATATAATGTCAAATATTAGGATGATTATGTCAAGGAAGAATGTAAAAAAAAAAAAAAAGATGGTAATTTGGGAGCAGTTAATAGACTCTTACATAATGTGCCGTTAATGATGTACCAGGGAAGCCACATGTGCAGAAGGAATTATTGCCAAACTTCCTTGTCTTCAACGTAGTCTTTAATTTTATAATATGCTTTCTTGATAAGGACACGTTTGATGTGGGTTTTGAACTTCCCATCGCTAAGTTCTGTAACCGACTTTGGCAACTTGTTATAAAAGCGGATACTGTTTATAAGAAATGACTTGCTTGTTTTAGTTAATCTAAATTTGGGTATCACAATTTCATGTCTACTACGTGTATTTTTATTATGGAAATCGCTTCTTATTTTGGAATTTTGAAGTTTTTGCGGACATACATAATACTTTCTAAGATATAAAGAGAAGGCAGAGTCAGTATATCAATTTCTTTGAATTTGTTTCTAAGGGACTCACGAGGACCCATTTTATAAATAGCGCGGATTGCCCTCTTTTGTAAAATGAAAATTGAATCTACGTCAGCTGCCGATCCCCACAGCAGAACGCCATAAGACATAATACTGTGGAAATAAGCAAAGTATACTAACCTAGCTGTGGCTATATCAGTCAACTGCCTTATTTTTCTTACTGCATATGCAGCTGAGCTTAATCTACCTGAAAGAGTTCTAATGTGGGCGCCCCATTGCAACTTCGAATCTAAAGTAATTCCTAAAAATATAGTTTCCGTTATTGCATCTAGTTTTTTGCCATCAAGTTTTAGATTTAGACCTACTTGAGGTACATTTGGTAATGAGAACCTAATACATTTAGTTTTGTTCGCATTCAGTAAAAGATTATTAGCTGCGAACCATTTCGAAAGAACAGCCAGACTGTCGTTGACATGAAAGACATCTGTATCTTTTCTATCTATTTTAAAAATAAGAGAAGTGTCGTCAACAAATAGAATTATATCCGATAAGTAAGCCATCATATAAGGAAGATCATTTATATAAACAAGAAATAAGAAAGGGCCAAGAATTGAACCTTGAGGAACGCCCATTTTAACTAGAGACCCCGAGGACATCGCCCCATTAACGTTTACTTTTTGCTGCCTGTTTGATAGATAGGAAAGAACAAGATCAGCAGCTTGTCCACGAATTCCGTAGTGGTGTAATTTACAGATCAGTGTATTGTGGTCAACGCAGTCAAACGCTTTTGAGAGGTCACAGAAAATGCCAATTGCATCCTGGGACTTCTCCCAGGATTCCAAAATGTGACTGATGAGTTTTACTCCTGCGTCAGTCGTCGACCTACCTTTCGTGAAACCAAACTGGTGACTATGTAAAATCCTATTAGAATTAAAATGTGACAACATCTGGTCTAGCATGATTTTTTCATAAATTTTACTCAATGCTGGTAGCACAGACATAGGTCTATAATTAGTGGGGTCACTCTTACTACCTTATTTGAAAATTGGTACTACTTTACTATGTTTCATTAAATCAGGAAACGTACCGCTATCTATACATTGATTAAATATGCCTGTTAGGACAGGGGCAATTGTGTCAATGATTTCTCCAAGAACTCTAACGGAAATCCCCCATAAGTCTTCAGTGTTTTTTATGTTAAGACTTTTGAATGCTTTTTTAATTGCGACAATAGAAATGGGCATGAATTCAAAACTTGGAATGTCCCTACTGAAGTTTTCTTTTAGAAGAGATTCAGCTAGTTTAGATGATGAGGGGAGAGATTTCGTAACCTCTATTGGGACGTTGGTAAAGAAATTTTCTAGTATCGCAGCAACATTTAACCTATCTGAAATGGTTTCATTATCTATTTTTAAAGACAATTCATTCTGATCTCGCTGTTTTGTGTTTCCAGTTTCTTTGTTAATTACCTGCCACACAGCTTTTATTTTATTGTTAGAAATACTAATTTTGTTACTTATTAATTTAGATTTAGCTTGGACGCAGACTCTTTTAAATATCTTAGAATAGTTTCTAACATGATTATGAACAGCTTCATCAGAAGTCAATGATTTTTCGTTATATAAATTATACAAAATATCTCTGCTTATTCTAATGCCTGCCGTGGCCCATTCATTAAATTTTGGTTTATTATTTATTGTTACTTTTTTTACAGGACATGCTTTATTAAATTCTTGGCATACTGTAGAAAATAATGTACTGTAGTTTATATTGGGGTCTTGTGAATCAAAACTAGCTGTTGAAAGATTGCTAAGAACATTAATATTAAACATTTTCAATTTATTTTTAGTGAGTGGTCTTAACTGAATAGTTTTATCTAAACGTAACTTTTTATGTGATTCAAAAGATATAAGTTGACCTGTATGGTCAGACCTGACGCCACTAATTAGGAACGAGTCTTTTATTTTACAATTAGTAAATACATTGTCTATGCATGTAGCTGAGGTTGCTGTTATTCTAGTGGCTACATTAAATATACATTTTAAATTAAAGGATTTAAACAATGAGATAAGCTTACATTTTTCCGGTGAATTTACTAATAGATCAATATTTAGGTCACCACAAACAAAAACTATTTTATTATCTCTAAAAAGTTTAGATAGTATTTCCTCCATTATGATTAAAAATGATGACAAGTTTGAGGCTGGTGGTCTATAAACACATAAGAAAGTATGGCCTTCAACCTCTGCACATGCTACCTCACATAAGCGATCAACAGAGCAAGAAGTGATATCATTCCTTTCCTTATATCTGAAACAACTATTACATAATATCAAGGTACCACCCCCTAATGAAGACCTGTTGTACGCACTGGCAACTGAAAAATTATTTACATTAAACAACATCCTATCTGGTTTTAACCAGGTTTCACAAAAACATAAGATATCAATATGATATTTATCTATTAACATTTCCACGTCTAGGATTTTGCCAGAGAAGCGATTTATATTTTGGTGAAAAAGTAAAATATTCTTATTATGCTTCTCTTTTGTCGATTCTAAAAGTTTAAAGAATCTATTACAGTATTATTAGAAGTACTAGATAATACTGTTTCGTCACTAAAGCTAATCTCAGTTAAAACATTAAGGGAACAATCAACAAATAGGGAACTTGTTTTTAGGATGCAAAAAAGGTGTATACGTTCAATGTGTGGTCTAAAAACAACAGATAGTTGCATTCTATATTTTCAAAAGTTAAAAATATTAACCCTTACCAGCTTTACACATCCTGGAGACTGCATTATTTGTTAAAACAAATCCACATTTATTTAAAAAATTATGTGATGTAAAGAGGACACCGATACGTGCACAATATATAAATAAATTATGCCTTGTGAAATGTAAAACTTCTCTAATGAAGAAAAGCTTCTTTGGTGTTGCTCCACTAATATATAATAAAATACCCGATGAAATAAAATGTATGCCATTGCAAAAGTTTAAAAAAACACTCAACGGGTTACTGCTTGAAAGATGTTATTACTCTCTAGATGACTTTCTTAATGATAAATCTCTGTAATTATATAATCCTGACATACATTTTTATACGAATCTTTTGAATTTAATTGAAATTACGACATGAAGTGAATTAACTTTGAATTGTATTAAAATTTAATTTGCATGCATGCGTTAATACAATTGGATACTCAAGTAATAAATAAGTGTTTTTGTAATACATTTATCATCATAATTGATCATTTGTATGTCACTATTGGCAAAACATAGCGCACTACCCAATTTTTTAAGATCTTTGTATGTAATTACCTATGTTTTACAAATAAATTATTCTTATTCTTATTCTCGCTCTGGGCAGAGCGAGAGGGCGTGTCAGACTTTTACTGACTAAAATCCACCCGTGTTCCTTCCGTTGCCTGTGTGCCGGGGCTGCGATATCCCTTTCGGACAAACCCGCAACCCCAGCAGGCGTTGGTCCTTACGGACTCCAAGACAGCTGGTCTAACCATTATTTTATAAATGTTCCGATTGATTACCGTGACCTGCCACCATTGCATCCAATTATGTACCCTAAATTATTAATATAATAACCAACCGCTACGTAGGTTAAAAAAATGCGGAATACTTTCATATTTAGGTGATTATGATATGAATATTGATTTGTTACGTTCATTTTACATTTATGTAGTGACGCAAGTTATTGAAATGAAAATTTCACTAACCTTTCTATTGACAGCTTTTACCTACCTCTAGCAATCAAATCCAGATACAAGTGATGGAGAACCAGAGTGTTCAACATATTCTACAGAATAAGCAACTGATGTTGCAACGGGTCTGGTATATCAGCTGTAGAGATAATAACCGTAAACCGTTAGCACTCGAATTAGCAAGCGTTGGTTAGGTTGCTCTCATGGTAGGCAAAGTGATGATTTACGAAAATATTGACCTTAGCTGGTAGCAGCCGAGGATCGAGTTGAATATCAGGCGATTGGAGAGGCATTATCTGATGAAGTTTTTAACGCAGATCTATTAAACAATAATCTTAAAATTTATCACTACTGACAGACAACGCACAGCCTAACTATATCGCTGGGTCTAGAAGTATGCACACATTTTACACAGGAGTTCCTTATTTGGGTTATTTGGTTCCTAAGGTGAGCAATAAGAAAGGATTTTAGAAAATTTATAATGGGGTTAAATAGGAGGTGAAAGTTTTTATGGAAGTTGTCCAGTTTTGTGAACGATGGAAATCCCAAGGAAATCCTATCGTTCACACGGCATTTTTACTATTATCTTTTTTATTCTCAGTTAATTTAAAGAAAAAAAAAAAAAATGTGACGAATTGGCATTTTATAGAAAATAGCAAAAAGCCCACAATTACATCATTGTCAGTGCCTTACCTACCCTACCTTACGTGAAACAATTTCGCCATATTATATAAAATGTAACATCTTAATAGAACGAACATCTCAATCCGTTCAAACACGATCTATGGCTGAAGTAGGTAGGAAGTGACAATATTTAAGATTTTTGGAGGATTTTCCACAATAATCATTGTTCAGAAATATTCATGTTGTCAACAATATCATTTATTTTATCTTTACAGGTACAAAGAATTACGAGAAAATTAACTGGACGAGTAAATGGCATGCGACCAAGACCCTGCAATAGCCACGACGACAATACATGGAGTCCCACCAGTACTTATCATATTTTTTTAATATATTTAGGAAGTCAAGTAAGCCACCATACCCATAGACTTAGTATGATAAAAATAATATAAAATAATATGGTAGATACCTAACCAAAAAACTTGAGAGGTGTCAAGGGACACCCGGATGTATCGAAGTTCCGGAGAGAGAGAGAGAGAGAGACAGACAGACAGACAGAGAAACACGCGCACGCCGCACGGCTTACAACTATAGCAAAAAGTGTCGTTACAACTTTTGGTCTCGAAGTTTATGTATAAGTATATAAGTCTCTTGACTTGTGTCGACTTATACACTCGCTCGACTTCAACTTCGACTTCGACTCCGACTCCGACTCCGACTTCGACTTCGACTGCGACTTCGACTTCGACTCCGACTTCGACTCCGACTTCGACTCCGACTCCGACTTCGACTCCGACTTTTACTCCGACTTCGACTTTGACTTCGACTTCGACTCCGAGTCCGACTTTGACTTTGACTTTGAGAGAGAGACAGACAGAGAAACACGCGCACGCCGCTCGGCTTACAACTATAGCAAAAAGTGTCGTTACAACTTTTGGTCCTAATTTTTTCCGTCTAGCCCTTTCGCAACGCGCGATAAGGAACTTCGTTCCAAAAATAACAAAAAAAGAATTGGCTTCCTCTATACTGAAACCAATTTATTTTATATTTTTTTTTATCATACATTGAAGTCTTATAGTACCTAGTATTTAAAATTATATTCTCATTATTTTAAGTGAATTTACAAAACATTGTCATAATGAATGTGTAATCTCTCTAACTAATCTAGTAGGTAACTTCTTTATCGAATTACCTTAGTACCTACTTATGTGTTGATCGACTAGTTAGTTTATTTATAAACGAATACTATACACCTACTCGTATATTATATGTGTTATTCATCAGTATTAATCGCTTACCAGTGGGGTAAACAACCGATTCTTTCTACATTATTTAAATTTTTACACACAACCTATCTAGTCAGTCATCCTCAAAGGCAAATATTTAGGAATGTCCGACATTCATTGTCAACAAAAGTTGAGCAACATTGTCGCACCAAATGTTTTTATGTTGCTGGAAACGTGTTACCCAGAAATGCTGCTTGCAGTGCTGCCAGTTGCTAGCAACACGAATCCAAGTTTGCCATGAATATGAGGCTTATGGACGTGTGAATACAATCGAGCAAATTGAGACATCCTAACAACATAGTGAAAGCGTTATGATGATGTCTCTTTTTGACTCGAAATCATTAATTAACTATTCAATAATTTAACTTCCAAGAAGTTTCGATTGTCTACACAAGTTCCTTATTGTTTAAGTAATTTCTCGGTTCTTACTAGTGTGTTCCTACCTCGTCCTATTGGCGAATATTGATGACATTAGGCCAACTTTTTATGTTTTTTTGTTTTTGTTGTTTTTTTGTGTTGTTGTGTTTTTATGTTTTTTTTGTTTTTCTTTTTATGTTGTTTGTTTGTTTTTTGCTTGCTCCTCACCCTTTGCAACCTCGATGGTTCAATCTGATTACCCATATTATCAATGGGATGGAGGCTCCTATTTGGAAACAGGTTTTTATATCCTGCTTACAAAAATTTTAGTAGCAATGGATTTATGAATTTTATAATTATTTTTGTTTTAAGGTATAATTCCGACGGAGACTCCAGCCGCCCTCGGAAAACCTTAAATATGTTTTGCCCAAAAATAATAGGATTTTCCTTTTTAAAACTCTTTGATCTAATGGAATTATAATGTTGTCTACACGAGATAAATGAGTGGGTTCAAATGCATGGCGTCCTTTTTGTTGAGAAATGTGTAAGATCATTTTGCAATATCGTTGTTACAAAGTGTCATAATTATTACAATCTAAATAATGCACAGATGAACACAAATTATGCACCAATGTAGGTGGGTTTTTTTACATTCTCTTAACTGTTAAAAAATAACCTAGTGGTACCAGGTTCAATAACAAAATAAATGCTTTTTTATTTGTACATTTTGTATAAAACAGTACAAAATAAATACTGAAAGTTGTTTACAAAGCCGTCCTTATTAGCATTAAGATGAGATAAGAATATACGAACTGATTATTTCGATAAATGACGTGTGAATGACATAATTTAAGTTATTCCAATTAGTCGTAATACTCGAATAGATAAAGTAATTTGTGAAACATTCCATCGTCATTTTTATGAATGAGGTTCTGCGGATGTAATTATTCGGAATTAATACAAAAAATGTTCTCACTCTGGTGGGACTCTGCTCCTCTCTATGAGGCACTTTTCTGCTATACTTCTTTTGTGGTGTTCTCCAGTTGTTTTTTATTTTTAGATAATATGTAATAACTTATTTGAGACTGATAATTTATTGTTAATTTTATTTAGTTTTTTTAATATTATTTAGAACAAACCAAAATAGAGAGTATAGACTGTTTAATAATTTTGTTTTAATACACTTTTTTTTTCAAAACCGTGATATTTTGTGAATTCTCATTTAATAAAATTACATAGGTAGATAGTAGTAGTGGTCTTTATTGATTGGATAGTTATATCATTTCATTTATTAGTATTTAGGTAGGTAAAATTGACTTTATCTGCGATAAATCCAATATCTGTTATGTGATTAATATGTCCCAATTGCTTAATCATTTATTACGATTAGTATTTTTATGCAATATTTAAATTTGTAATGAACCAAGGCAACATGAAGGGCATTAGTTTTTTTTTTTATCATTTATTTATTAGTTTAACCTTTATATAGGAGTACAACCGGGATATTACCTTTACCATTTACCTTTGTTGTGATATGTTTGTATTAATTTATAACCGAACTGATTATCTCAATATAAACCATTTATTGAACCATCTAAATGAACTTTTTCCTTATATTTTCTTTAGCTAATAATTAAGATCTTGACCTAGGAGTTTTGGTTCAGTTTTAATCCCGAGAGTGCCCTATATTATAATAACGTCTCGGGACTACCAATATGGTGGATTATAAATTATTATATGTGTTATGTCAAAACCATTCTCAGTAATCGGATTTACCGTATTAAACTAGCAAAAGAAAACGAGCAAGGATGATGTAATATTGTTGCATCGAAATATTTGATTGATAGAAAGTTGTGCAATATGTTTGGGATTACGCAACTCGATAATTTATGATTGATCCCTAATGTATTAATTTTATTAACAAAAAAAAACCATCATGCCTGTATTCTTGACAGTTTGGAGAGAGCTATGGCTACCTGCTTTTTGCCATTAATATTTGTTATAGAAGGAGACAATACTGCCTTTAATTGGGATCAAATTAGCTTCAGAGCTAATACTGAGAAATTCAGAATGGAAAAACCTTGTAAAACATTGCCCGAACTTATTATCAAAGCCAGGACTTTACGTTCAGCAGTCCCGCTTATTACCACCAATGAGGCAGTCAAAAGTATCTTTTAAGTATTTTTTTATGCTCTAAAAGACGGTTGAACCGTTTATGGTACACACTGGTGCATGCATCCCTTCTATAACAAAAATATGCTCTATCCGATTCCGCCACAGACGGATATTCCATACTGGAGCACTGGGTGACAGAGACATTATTTGGCATAACGTAGGTAGATGTGTTTTCTGACGCGACCCACGAACAGGTTTATGTGAGGTTTAAATATTTACGTTTTCGTCTATTGAAATGCCTACCTACTTATGGGAGCGAATGGATTATCTCACCATTGTGTAGTGGTGAATTTAGAATGCCGTTCACAAAAAAGGACGAAGAGTGTCGGACCGAGAGCACTGCCCTGAGGAAGACCTAAGTTGATTGTCAGCTATTTATAATCACCTAGTTTTTGCTTGTTGCTGGTGACGTCTTGATAGATAGCTTTATATAAATCTTATAAATTAACCAAACACGTTTCCTCGTATTCATATTCCCTCTAGATTTAGACAGGAGATTTATCAATATTGTGTAAATTGCTTTGGCTAAATCTATGAAAACTGCCATTGTGTGTCCACTTTTTTGACACAAGAAGATTATGTTAACACAGGTGAAGTAAGTTAGTAGTAGTAACTATAGTGGTTCCCTTGTTAGACAGCGTTAACGTAGTGTTAAATAGTTCTTGGATTTATAAAAAAAATTGGGAATAACTACTAAATAAACACAATTTATATCACGGAATATAACAATACAAGACAGAAAATTCAATAAAATTACTGTTTTTTATTCAATACACACATTTTCAAAAACCTTGAATGCCCTGAAAATACAATAGTTCTAAGTATAGAGGTTTTGAAGAAACAAAGTGTTTGAACACCAAACTATGTACTAACAACATAATCAAAATGATTAAACGTAACAATAAATAAGATTATAAGTCTAAAATAAGTTATTTATAACTAAAAATGGCTATTATAATGCTTTTCAAAAAAGAAGTCCCGCGTTATAGTCGTCTCACTCTCTCTCACGGAGATAAGTGCAGTATCTGTAATGTTCCCACGGCTGGGACTGAGGCCTCCTCTCCAACTTTCCAAGTCTCTCTATCTCTCTCTTTTCTAGTAATTTCGCATATTTCCGCGGGACTTCTTTCATGAAAACGACTATAGAAAGTTTCAAAAATCACACAATTAATTAAGAGTATTACAACTAATCGGACTAACTTAAATTATGTCATTCACACATCATTTATCAAAATAATCAGTTCGTGTGTTCATAACTCATCTTAATGCAAATAAGGACGGCTTTGTAAACAAGTTTTACTATTTATCTCGTGCTGTTTTATAAAAACTGCACAAATTAAAAATTATCCATTAGGTTCTGGACTTGGCTTGCGCCACTAGGTAATTTTTGAGTAGTTAAAGTGAATGTAAAAAAACCTACCTACATTGGTGCATTTGTTTTGATTTGTGCATTATTAGATTGTTATAATTATGACTCTTTGTAACAACGACAGTTCAAAATGATCTCACATACTTCTCAACGAAAAGGACGCACGCATTTGAACTCACTCATTTATCTCGTGTAGACAATGTTATAGTTCCATTAGATCTACGAAATCTCAAAAACGAGGAAAAATATATACAATTTTGGACAAAAATATTTAAGGTATGATTCCGAGGGCAGCTGGAGTCTACGCCGGAATTATGCCTTAAAACAAAGAATAACTAGTCATAAATCCATTGCTACTACAATTTTGTATGCAGGATATAAAAGCTTGTTTCCAAATACGAGCCTCAATCCCGTTGAATAATATGAGTGATCAGATTGAACCATCGAGGTTGCAAAGAGTGAGGAGCAAGCACGAAATAAACATAAAAAGTTGGCCCAATGTCTTCAATACTTGCGAGTAGGACAAGCTGGGAACACACTAGTGAAAACCGAAAAATGACATGCCAATGTACAATGAAAATTTTGTAACAGACCATCGAAACTTCTTCGAAGTTAGTCGATGCTGTGTGTCAAAATAACACGTCATTCTATGTTTATGAACTTGGATTCGTGTTGCTGGAAACATGTTGCTGGCAGCACTTCATGCAGTGTTTCTGTGTAATACGTTTCCATCAAGAAAAAACCGTTGTACGTTGTAATATTACGTAACTCTATTGACTATGGATAAGTACGATACTTTAGTAATCGACAACCGCAAGTACCAAGCATTCGAGCGCTTTGACGCATGGTCAACATGATTGAGATTCTATAATTAAAAGATATAAAATTAAGTAGGAAGATAAATGTTTACCTTATTTGACTGGAGAATTTGAAGGTGAGAACTTGTAAAACTCTGCTTTAGGATAACTTAAGGTGAAAGTGTGTGTGGTGCCCGCGAAATTCAACATTTATTTGCAAAAAACATAATACATTTTAAGTTCGGCGGGCTTCCTTGAAGTTATCACCTTAAGTAATGCTAAAATAGAGTTTTACAAGTTGTCAACTTCAAATCTACAATTCAGAAACCGGGTATTTAAATGGCTTATTTGGCTTAGGAACTTATAAATGTAGTAAAGCGTAACTGATGAGATTGTCATGTTTTTCGGTCAGTATCAAGCCTTGTTCGCATTCGCATTACTTGTCGTCTTCGTTGTCCCGAAACTGATTGTACCTGAAAAGTTAAGGTAAATAAGTGTTTGGAATAACTGGAACATTTTCTGAGCAGTGATTATTGTAGGGATACATGTATAGATACTTAAGATGCACATTACACCAAACCTTGGGTAAAAATAAAAATAAAATGTTTCAGTTTATGTATCAGTAATGAAAAAATAAAGATAAAGTCTAACCAAATAAAATTGTATCAAGTTATAATTTCAACCTAACTGATAATACTGAGACCCGTAGCTCGTTTTACAATTGAGACAATAATATCAATAAGAGTTTTTTATACTAATGCATTACTTCACGGGCCCAAATGCAATTGAGCAATTCATTCAATCATCAAAAATTCAATCAAAATGTAAAGTTTACTGATTGAATTGAATGTATAACATGATTGGAAAAATGTAGCAAAAAACTTACTTTTTCAACATCACACATTGATTTGCAATCCACCGCATTCTTCTGGAGCATCCATTGCAAGTAATCGCCTCTCGGATCCATCGGGAGCCTGTGATCTCAGCAGTTAAAATTTGCACTACTTCGGCATCACCTTTTAAACTTCGCACTAGTTTGTTTTCAACTTGAGGACTCAAAACTTTTACAGCATCAAGCGTAGAAGTCGTTTTAGTTACTTCAGTATCACTTTCCGAAGATCGTATTGAATTGGAATCACGGGCAAATGGCATAGAAACCCTATCGTATAGAAACAGGTTGAAGAAAAAAATATGCAGAACAATTGTCCCCATTTTCAGGACATCCTCCCACTTCGACTGCTTACATAATAATGTAACAGTTAGGATAAAGCAGGCTTATAAAAGGTGGGAAATACACAAATCTGCCTATTTATATTAGGTCATTAATAATATATTGCGTCACCATAGATGAAAGTAACAAATTTTCTAGTTTATTACCACAATTACCTAAATTAAAACAATGAAAGGTTTCCCCAAATTGTTTAGATTATGTTCTTCCTACCTAAATAAGCTAAAGCCATTTTGTATGAAGAGTTCAGCTGAACTAAAATCGATTATGATGATGTTACATTTCATAATAAATGTGTTGCAAAAACATTGCGCAGTAATTTCAAGTAGACAAAACTTACTCATGCAATTTGCCATTTCTATATTAACAATACGCCATTTGTTATAGTTATGATATGAAAAATCGAATAGAGTTAAAAGTAACTTATTCTGTAGACTATGTATGATTCTAACTCTGGTTCTCCGTCACTTTCTCCTGGATTTTCCTGCTCAGAGATAGGTAGGTACCTGTTTTAAGCATAGCAAAAAGCCATATCAATAGGAAGGTTAGTGGAATTCCCATTTCACTATTTTGCGTCACTGTATAAACATAATATCCTTATATAGATGAATGTAGCAAAAAATATTTAACTATTTTTTTTTTACCGTATTTAAACTGAAAAAAAAATCTCAAACATTTTTAGATAACGGTTCTCGTACTTCCTGGCTAAATTGACTACAAATTCAAAATTCAAAATTCAAATTCAAAAGTCATTTATTCAAACTAGGCTGAGAAATCAGCACTTTTCGAACGTCAAAATTACATAAGACAGTCCCCCAAAAACGCCCACCCTTCACCACTTCCTAGTGCATAAGCTGGGAAGAAGAAGTGGCGCAACAAACTCCCCAGCAGCACAGCTGTCTGTTCAGTTGAAAAAACTTGATTCTATATAATAGTGCATATTATTATGCTAAAATAATTTACATCACCACAAATTGCAATACAACTCATAAAATAAAAACATTTTAAAGAGTAGATTATGTCAACAATAAATGAAAACTAAATTAAAATAAATTGACTTACAGACAAATAAAATAATCCAACAATTATATGCTCATATAGTATCGTGTAGTCTAAAATAGTCTAAAATAATTCAAAATCAAAATCAAATACAGTTGCTTTAACTGTACAATTCTTCTCCTGAACTAAAATTGCACAGATTATGATGCGAATAGTATAGTGTAGTGTAGTGTAGTGGGGTGTGTCTGTGTGTGATCGTGTTGTATGAATGTGTTTTTTTGATGTGCAGTCATTTCAAGTAAGCACAGCTTACAATTATGCAATTAAGGACTATTTGCAATTTCTATAAAATGCCAGTAACTGCGTAATTTTTTAAACTTTTTTTATTAAAAGTACAAATAGTAATGTAATAAATATATTAATAAGCTAAGAAAGAGTAAATTATAACATAAAATCATCAGATTATAAGTATTATCAAATATTTACTGCTGCTGCTGCTGCAATTGGCTGCTATTGAACTCGATCTGCTGCTACCAGCTAACCTACGTAAATGTTCGATTAACGGTCATCGGTACTACATGGCCTGCAGCAACAACTAGCAATCACTTTCTAAGCGTTTCGTTTTCCTACAATAACTTTCAACAAGATTGGCATATGCTTTTCGATAGTTTATATATATATATATATATATATGTATATAGTTTGTATATCTCATTTATATTCGTCTTTTCCATCGTCTTTTTCGCTAATAGCAAGCCACTTTGAGTAGGCCCTCAGGTTGCTTATTCTGTAGACTATGTTGACAACTCTGCTTCTGGATTTGACTGCACAGAGATAGGTACTGTTAGAGTTATCCGCGCTGACAGTACCAGGTCGTTTAAATAAAAAATATATTCAGTATCTTACGCATTTATTTTATGAAATCAAATTAATCTGTAACATTTTTCATGATGACACGCTCTGTCAACTCTTCAAGCTGAGACTCAATTATTTTTCATCTTCTAAATACGATGTAGTGTTTGTCTCTTATTATTATGCCATAAACTCATAAAATATTCAGGAAGGTAGCATGATAAAACCAAGCAGGCTAAAGGCATAGCAATAGGGCTATTTAAAATCAAGGTAAGTAAAATTCCTATTTCACCATCCTGCGTCACTATAATATTAAACATAATATCCTAATAAAGATGAACGTAACAAAGAACCATAATTTACCTTTTATAAAACAGTGAAAGTTTTCCGTATTTTTTTAAATATTCTTTTTACCTATTAAAGCTGTTGATATTTTTGCATGATCCTCTAGATGGACTTGTGCACCAAGGACTCTATACCTTAGTGTGAAAAATATTTTTCGCACTAAGCTAGATTTATCACAGATTTTTCGCAAGAGGAGAAATGGTACTTTTAAGGACGTTTTTCATCATAATTCAAAAACTATGCAACCTAAATGAAAGAAAAAATATGTGCAAGTGAAGCCATATAGGGTACCTATGTAAATTTTGTTGAACGTCGTTGAAGAAATACGAAACGCTTTGAAAGCGATTGCCACTGGTCTAGGCCCTCTGACCTACTACTTCTGATTCGCAGTATGGTCAGACGAAAAAAGTACTGACCTTGATGGCTCGGAAAGCCCTGAAACTTCATTTTGACTGCATCATTGATCTGTCGGTCGTGTGCATGTCCTGGGTTTGGTCCTCAGTGTGGGCAAAGTCTTCTCGGGTTTCTACATTAGGAATTACTCAGTAGCAGCACGGAGTTTGGTTTGTGCCCGGTTGATGGCATTAGGCTCACCTCCTATTACATAGGACTTAACATAACTGGGGAAATCTACACGTCTGCTTATCCTTCGGGGAATTCAATTCGGCATAATGTTATGTTTTTAAACACTTGTAATCAAAATCAAAATGGTTGAGTAATTCGCATTGCACAACATAATTATTATTATAAAAGAAATGTTTCGATACAACAATATTTCATCATCCTTGTTTATTTTCTAGGGTTTAATAAAACCGATTTCTGAGAACGGTTACTTAGGAAGTAAAATACCTTATAAATAAGTTTATAGGTACGGGTATTGCGCCTTATTGGTATTCATACTGAGGTACTAATACAAGACACTGAACTTGTATTAACTAATCCAAATACATCCTACTAATAATATTATAAACTAGCCTTTGCCCGCGATTTCGTCTGCGATCCAAGATGAAAAGTAGCTTATGTCCTTCTCCGGGTCATAGTCTACCCATGTGCCAAATTTTATCCATATCCGTTTAGCTGTTTTAGCGTGAAAGTGTAACAAACAAATAAACAAACTCACTTTCGTAATAAATGTATGTTTGGATGTTTAGCAAGGATATTTGGGACTCAATCACGCACAACCGGCTGAACGGATTGCGGAAACCTACTAACAAAAATAAAATAATTTATCATTTTTATCTCATGCCGAACAATAGTCGCCATTTTTGGGAAATACTCTCACTTTGAGTTCTTACCTAACCTGCCTGTAATTGTCTGGATAAAACCAGTGGTTTTAATTAAAATTGGGAATTTCGCTTATCTATTGCCTATTGATATTATGTCATTTGCGTCATTAATTATACTATGAAACTATAGCAATGATTATAGGCAATTTAATCAACCGTTTCATTAAAACTATGAACATTTTCCGCAATATATGATAATAGCACTTCGTACATAAACATACATCATAGCTTCCCATTCTACGTTTGCAAATCTGCGATTTCCACCTAGGATCACGTGTAAGTGTTTCCACGGACTTGCGTTCATTTGTATCTACGTACAGTCCAACGCACGTCAATGGCAACTCGGCCCGAGTCAACTGGCCCCGAATAATAATAAGTACCAGATACTACGTCGTCAAAAAGCCAAGTCAGCATGAAAAGATTGAGAAAAGATTTTTTAAATATATTGTTTTTTTTTTTTATGAATAAATGTAATAAATTATTATTTTAAATGAAATTAAATGCTATGAACTTGTTCTAAAACAAAAACTGTTTTTATTTATTTAAATACTTATTCATATAAGCAGAAACCAGAATCGTAGTAATCACCATGTTATCTCTTTGATAAAATAAAATAAAATTTGTAGTGATTATTTATTTTAAAATATCTATTTTCTGCCTGATCGTACAAATCACCGTAATCGGGAGTGAAATATCTGGTATTATTACTCGTGTTCAGTTGACTCGGGCTGAGCTGACACTCACCCACACTTTGACCTTGAGCTGGCGTAGCGTAGTACGGAGTTATTGTACATCCATACTAATATTATGAAGCTAAGTACTCTGTAATGTTGGAGCGTGTTCAGAACAAGTTCACGCGCCATTTGTACAGGAAATTATATGGAGTATATCCGTTTTACCCACTGATGTATCTCACTCTGTTTGTCCTGGGCATGGTTGGCTATAATCAACTGTATGTCCGACGGGAGTTTACACTGGTCGCCTACTTGGTGAAGGTGCTTCGTGGAGTGGTGAGCCACCCGGGAGTATTGCAGCGCTTGAGTCTGTGTGTGCCGGACCGCTTCGTGTGGAGGCGTCGCAGCCCGCCGCTGCTACTGGTACCTACAGCCAGAACTAACCTGCTTGCCAAGGCACCCCTTACCAGAGCTATCCGTACCATTAACGACCTTCAAACTCAGATTGATGTGTTTACATGTTGTTTTAGTGAATTAGCAAGGGTATTACTATTTACATTATGCTACAAGCAAAATAATACTTAATTTTAACTTCTTTTTTTTTTTCATTTTTTAATTAATTTTTTACTATGTTTTGATAGTAATTATGTAATGCTGTTTTTGTGTTTAAATTTATTTTTATTTTTATTTAATTTTAATAATGTTGTTAGTTTTAATTTTTTTCTAATTTGGTTGTAAGTAATATTAGTTTAGGTACTTAGCTGTCGCATTAGGGTAAACCCTGTAATGATAGTTTAAGATGTTATAAATAAATAAATAAATACAATAAAATAAATAAATAAATAAATTATAAATGCGAAAGTAACTCTATACGTCTGTCTGTCTGTTCCCTTTCACGCCCTATCCACTGATCCGATCATTATGTTTTCCGGGAAACTTTCATAACTTCCTTCCGTCACTTCCTCTCATGTCCCTAGTCGTCGCAGGAGACGCCCCGGGCGTCGGGAGTCGCAAGTCGACTTCCAGCCACCGTAGCCGCGGGCTTGCGGACGGTGAGCGATGGGTAGCTCACCATCCGATAAGGACTAGGCCCGGGTCGATGGCGCGTTGTATTCCACGCGTGCCTCAAAGAGATATCAGCAACAACTGACGGGGTCCGTTAAGTAGTCGTTAATGCCTGCCAGGGTTGTGAGTTTGTCCGAAAGGGATATCGTGGCCCCGGCACACAGGCAACGGAAGGAACACAGGTGGGTTTTAGTCAGTAAAAGTCTGACAAGGTCTACGCTCTCCCGCTCCGCCCAGAGCGGGAGAAGTTATTTGATATATACCCACCCAAAAAAAAAAAAAAAAATGTTACAGAATATTGTGAACATGTGATTGAGACATATCACTACATCACTTTGTTATAAAACAAAGTCTCCCACCGTGTCTGTCTGTCTGTCTGAACGCAATAAACTCAAAAAGTACAGTACAGATTTGCATAAAGTTTTCACCAGCGATTCATGAGGAAAGTTTAGGTGTATAATTCACAAAACTATTGTGGGTTCTCACCCTCGGGCCGTAGGGTCCGAGTGCTGATTTTGACACATTATCTGATACATTATTGACACTTACGGTGATCCAAGGACTGGCTTTTACCTTGGCCAGAGGCTAAGCATTGCCATACAACGTGGCAATGCCACCAGTCTCTTGGGAAGCTACATTACCAGTCGACAGTAATGAGTAAGAATTTTTCGACGCTGTATTTTAATTTGTTTATAGTTATAATTAGTATTATTTTTTTTAATTTTTTTTTTTTTTTTTAATTAAATTAAGAAGTTTATTCAGTGTATATTATATTTATCGTCTTTAATAAATACCCCCAGGTTTGATGTAAATTGACTGAAATATGACGATGATTATTGAAGATGTCGGAAAAAGTTATGCCGACTGGGACATTTACTGGCGTGCGCCGCGTAAACCAATCTATTCGTTTACGTGGCGCTCAAACAAACACGGCGGTGGTTTGGCGTGGGTAAACAATGTATTACGGAATTAATACATTGTTAACTTGAATTAACACGGTACTTTTAATCACGGTAGTACGTTTCCGTGGGATATTTACCGACATCCATGCGGGTGAAGCCACGGGCAAAAGCTAGTATGATCTATAAACAAGTGTTTATTCTGTTCTCTGAACATCTATACAGTTATTCTACGTCGGACTAATTTCTTCATTTAGCTAATCAGGATAGAACTTCACTTAAAGGAAAGTTCATTTAATCGTATCTGATCATCAAACCTATTTTAAACTAGCTTCTGCCCGCGACTTCGTCCGTGAAATTTCTAGTTCCCCCGACCCACGTCGTCACATCACATCGCCTACCCGCGCTATTACCTAATTTTCGCTTAGCGTTCTTTCTGATTTTGATTTATTTTTGCTCAGCATTTAAGGTTCCTAGCGTGATGTTAAACAGCCTATAGCCTTCCACAATAATTTATACTATCAAATGCAAAAAGATAATCTTCAGCCTTATTATTAGTATAGATAGTTGACAAACGCCATCTATGTTGTACAAAAGAATCTACATCCACAAATTGGTCAGGTTTTATTTATTTGACCCATCTTCCTTAACTTGTTGAAACATGTCATTGTTCATACAGGGAACTTTAGTTTCCAGGTGGTTGCATAGATGTCGTTGTAGAAAAGAAAATTTTATCCCATCTTAATTCGCCTATCTAACTGATTTTCATCAGAAGCCCAAAAATCTAACAACCAGTGTAAGTCTGTCTGTCCATTGATGCGGAGAGAGGCAGCGGAGAAGAGCGACGGTGTAATGCGGAGCGGAGTTCCAGTTTGTGTCTGTCCAGTGATGCGAAGCGAGGAAGTACCGGAGTTGCGAACTGTGCGGAGCTAGGCCGAGTTCCCGCGACGGGTAATTTCAGCGGGCAGCGGCACGAAATTATTTTCCCGCTCCGACGCCCACTCTGCTTCCCCGCTCCGCTTCCTTACTCCGCTTCCCGGTTTTGTAGGAATTTTTAAACTAGTTCGCAAATCCCTGTCCACTGAAGCGGAGCGGAGATTTTGAATTTACGTTCTTACAACAATCTTCTTCTACTCTGTCCTTCTTATTATTATACTTCTGATTTTATTCATTCTTCCTTCATATTCAGTCTATTCTTCTCTGGAATGCGCTTCCTTTTGATATCAGGACGGCCACCCGTCAGTTTTCATATAAACGGAAACTGCAGAGTTATTTTCAAAACAAATAGTGTAGAGTCATCTCAATTACCTCTTTTCCTTTGAATTTGTATCCTTATATATATATATAATGGAGTTATATATTATAGTAAATATGTATGTACGTGTATTATAAGTTTATAAACTATATATGTACTTGTATACCTATTTTGTTGATAATTCATTGCTGTCTGTTTAATATGTTTTATTATTATTATCTCCACTAAATCGGAGCACCTGCCATCTTATCTCTTTTCACCACCCTTGGTTGACTGGTAGAGAATGCCTAAGGCATTAATCCAGCCTTTCATTATTGTGTGCGAAAAGTTCAAATAAATAAACAAATAAATTGTATGCAATTCCATTGGTTAATATTGACATAGCTCCGCTCCGCTCCTCTCCTCTCCGCTCCAGTGGAGAGTCAGCTTTACCAAGGAGTATTTATTGTATTACCCCAGTAACTGCGTTGTATAGGTCAGATAGGCTCTCGCTCCATGTAAAATACTGGTATTCAGTTGCATCCGGTTAGACTGGAAGCCGACCCCAACGTAGTTGGGAAAAACCTAGGCAGATTAATTGATTGATTTTTGCCTAATCTAATCTAATTAATGCCCGTTTTCATAAACGTCAAGTTTAGCAACAACTACTTTTATTGCAATCACTCCCGTTTCTACATTTGTTTATTAGTAAGCAACTCGTTCCGTGTGGTGCCGGACGTAAATAATAGTACCATCCCATTTTTTCCCGTGGGTGTCGTAGAAGGCGACTAAGGGACTCACTAGAGAATGGGCAGCAGCGTTCTCTATGCATTTTAACACCACACTGCGATCGCCATCCCCGCCTGCCAAGCGTAGCAATTATGGCAAACCCCCCCCATTTGGCGGAGGCCAATGTCCAGCAGTGGACGTCTTTCGACTGAAATGATGATAAATGATGAAGCAACTCGTTAGGCTTCAAAATCAACTAGTTACATACAAGTGTCAATTTGCACAATAATCAACCATCAATTTTAATATTATCGTGTCTCTAACATTTTAATTACGCCCACAGCAGACTAGCTACTCTAAGCATTGGCGATCGGCGATTTTGCAACTGTATCGATGCATTTAGCTTCTAAAAACCGGCATAATCGCCGATCGCCGATGCTAATAGTAGCTTGTCTGCTAGGGCATTAATAGATTATTTTGCCCTTATTCCAATTTATACGCGGTCGGCGCAACATTAACTTGTATGTTTCTTCCATACTTCACTATCAGTCGTCATCTCAGTATTCACCCCCATTTTAGGCACCATCTCCATCGCATCTTTCACACAGACCATCTTACTTTAACTACTACAGTATTTTTAATTAATTTCAAATTCCATGTTATTTTGATAAAATAATACAGAAAAAGAAATATTATGCTTCCCAGGTTCAAAGCTACTTCCTCATGCTCGTGAAAAGGTTCAAATCTCCAAGCCATCTGTATCTACCTAGGTACTAAATGACTCAGAACATATCCCGGATACATTTTGTGATTATAGTTACTTCAGACATCAAAACCAGCACCCCAATTACGCACTTTCAAATACAATCCGAAGAATTTTTATGGAAATTGCTCATCTATTGCTTCATATATATTTGAATAGTTCAACTGTTAGTCAGCGGAAACAACGCAATGAATGTCGTTGAATTGACAAAATGAATGGCATTGCCATTGTAGGTATTACGCAACTACACCGCAGATGACAGAATTGGTCCAGTATTTACATGATCGCTATTCTTGTGTTTCTTGTCTTCTACCAAACTTAGACAATCTTTACTTTCTTTCTTTCTTTCGACATGAACCTTGTTAGGGATTGTATACCTAACTAGCTTTTGCCCGCGACTTCGTCCGCGTAGAAGTCGAAAATGGTTCTAATAGGATTTTTTATTGGTTTTTTACGTTATTAATTTTGTTATACGAGTAACATATAAATTATTATGTTAAAATGTTTGAATAATTATAAAATATAACAATCTTTATTATAGTGTAGGGATATAAAGGTTAAACAAACTAGAAAAAAAATAAAAAATGATATATTTTATGAACACGAAGCTCGGCCTTTGATCTGGCGAAAGTTACACGGGTGTATTATCTTTTTACAACGACATCGAAATACTACACCTACCGCAGTATTTCTTTGTAAACAATATTGTTTGCTTTTCTTTCGGGTGCTAGAATCACCAGGCTAGTTTTTGCGCTTACTCTGGAGCATGCCTCATACAACTGGCCGTGGGAGAAGCAGCTTTCCCTTAATTCTACTCCCGCTGCCTTAAGAGTTTGACCTTGTTTATAGTCATTGCCAAGCATACTTTGATGGGAAACTGCACTCTCTTGAATTCGAAGGGGTAATTTGATGGTGTTAGGGGAATCCTAGGAATAAATACAGACCTCTGTAAAGCTTAGAAACCTTCAAATGCGGTACTAATTTAAATAGTACGGTGACTTTCGAGACATTCCAATTTTAAAGAGTATTTGCATTGCAAGCACCAAGCCTTTATGTGAGTTCAACCTTTTTTTAATAAAATCGGATTGACTTTTCAAACATAATGTGTCAAAATAAAATGTAATTTAAATCAAAAGCACTAAGGAGTATTGATATCAACTTCGAAGCAAATCACTCCCAAAATAACTTTCTACCCCTATTTAACCCCGTTAGGGGATGAATTTCAATAAAATGCAAAATAGGTCTTCCATTAATTCTGTTAAAGAATGTTTATGCAAAATTTGAAGTAGATTGGACCAAGGAATCACGTTGTGCCATACAAACTTTGCCCACCTTTTTCACCCCTTTAGGGGTAGAATCTCGAAAAATCCTTTCTTATCGGATGCCTACGTCATACAAAGAATACACCCTCCAAGGTTCAGGTCTCTACGATCAACGGTTTAGGCTGTGCGTTGATCCGTCATTCAGTCATTCAGGACAAAGCATTTTATATGTATAGATAGATAAAACAAATTATTTTCTCTAAAACTTATTTATTTACATTATTATGACTTTGTGAGCAATTTACACATAGGTAACGTGGGTGAGTATTTCACGCAAAGTCGTGTTTTTTTTATTCTTTGTTTTTTTTTTTTACTAAATACGATATTATTTAATATGACCACGTCTTAATAATAATATTATAATGACGGCAATAAATCACTTATTCATTACAATAATACATAACTGTTTACAGATGATTTATTTCCATTTGGAATAAAAATAAATGAGGATTGGATTTCAACAAAATACATAATATTATTATGATAAATTAATCTATTTATGTTAAGATAAGATATATGATTCAAGATATACAGGGTAGATTTTTTGATGGGGCAGTAAGGACAGGCGACATGCGTCTAAAAAAAACAATTTTAAATGATCTGAAAAAATATAGGTATAACAGCCAGCAACAACAGCTTCAAGTATTAGATTTGAATCGAGATTCATGATTGACTATCAGATGTTGAAAAATAAGACTTGGACAAAAGAGAGGAAACTAGGTACTTCAAACAATTTTATGATACAATGTGGTTAACACCCAACACACATAACTGCACAACATACCCTGATTGGGTAACGAAATTGAAAGTTTATACATAATACTACTTCAACAGAAATAAGGTAACTCAAAAGTATATATTCCCGATTTTGTTCATGATAAGTATGTTTATGCTATTCATTAATTTGTATTTTATTTTATTGTAGTATTGATCGCTTGGTTTTATCTCAATTGCCGTGTCGCCAGCGCCCAGCTCATGAATCGACAAATACATACTTTAATATCTATGATGAATAGGGTAGTACAATGAACGAACACATTTGTCATATGAATTCAACGGGGGGTCAATCTGTTAATTTACTTTGTTTGAACACTTCTAGTTTGTAAGCATCTGCTTCTGTCCAATGTTTTTGAACGTTTTATGCAACTATCATTTGAGTCATTGATACATTAACAGTAAAACCTTTCCTAAATACTATTCTGTCTAATACGTCACTGTTGAATGTTTAGGCTTTTGGAGTTCTATATTAATTAATAGCTACTCAAAAAAATCTATGGTCTACACATGTGCTAATGAAAGTGTAATAAACAAACTCACTTTCGCATTTATAATATTAATTATATAATAAGTAAAGGTTGTCTGTAAAAGATCGCTTTTAGCGATAAGACCGCCCATTGTGTCACCCTATGTAAAATGTCTACATTTATTTATATCTGTATTTTTTATGGTGTACATAATAAAGAATATTCTATCTTCTATCTATCTAAGTTAGGATTAGGTTGTCCAACAACCACTGGACCAGCATACTGTAGGTATCATTGCAGTTTTTACTTACACTAGCCGACACCTGAATGAATGCCTTAATTACGATGTTGGATTTTGAACGCTCGGCTCAGGAGGTCTGCACGACATCCGTAGTTTCGGCCGAAATTACGTACCGTTACCTACTCCGTATAACTCTACGACTTACATTATGTATTCTTATGAACTCAACGTTTGCAGTCCTTTCAGTTATTTTGCATCACAGTGATCTTTATTCTCATTGCTATAAAGTTGCTGTTAGATGTAAAATTGCTGTGAACGTACTGTTTATAGGGTGGCATATATCGACGCGCGAACCGTAACCATGGATTCAGTACATGATTCCATAAAGCGTTGAAATTTTTCGTCGGTTATCAGCTGTTTCATAGAAAAGTGCAAACGCGGTGAAAACGACAACAAAAAAAAACAGCATTTTTTTTTTTAAACCTTTAAGACAATATTCAACTCTTGGTTGATGTGCCTTCCTTTTTTTTTTGGGTGGGAAATTATCAAATAACTTCTCTGGAGCGGCAGGGTGTCAGACTCTTACTGACTAAAACCCACCCGTGTTCCTTCAGTGTTGCCTGTAAGTTGCCAGGGACCACGGTATCCCTTTCGGACTTTCCCGCGACCCCGACAGGCATCGGTCCTAGCACCCCTTCAGTTGTGAAACTTCTTCTGTCCTTAATCCAATTTATCTGTGGTCGGCGCAACGGCAACTTGTCTCTTCCTTCCACACTTCTCTATCAGTCGTCATTTCGGTATTCACCCCCTTCCTAGCCACATCATCTTTCACACAGTCCATCTTATTTTAATTACTATAGTGTTTTAATTAATCCCAAATTCCATTTCTACCGATTAAAAAAGTACTGAAAAAAAAAAATTTGCTTGCCAGGTTTATGCTCGTGAAAAGGTTCATTTAATCTCCGGGCCATCTGTACCTACCTAGGTACTTGCTATATAACTCAGAACATCTCCCGGATACATTTTGTGAGTATAGATACTTTAAACGTCAAAGCCAGCACCCCAATTACGTAACATACTTGCAATCACAATCCGAAGGATTTTGTAGGAAACTGCTAATCTATTGCTTCAAGGAAGCACCTGCTGGGGTTGCGGGTTTGTCTGAAAGGGATATCGCGGCCCCGGCACACAGGCAACGGAAGGAACACGGGTGGGTTTTAGTCAGTAAAAGTCTGACACTCCCTCTCGCTCCGCCCAGAGCGGGAAGAGTCATTTGATGACATCCCACCCAAAAAAAAAAAAAAAGGCAGCGGAAACAACGCAATGAATGTTGTTGAATTGACAAAATGAATGGCAATGGCATTGCCATTGTAAGTGTTACGCAACTACCCCACAGATGACAGAATATGTCCAGTATTTACATGATTGCTATTCTTGTTTCTTGTCTTCTATCATACTTTTGGAATCTTTACTTTCTTTCTAAATTAACCTTGTAAGGGATCGTACAATAAAACAAGTTATTTTCCTTAAAACTAATTTATTTACATTTTTATTTACAATATTTTAATTTAGTGAGTAATTTATACACAGGTAACGTAGGTTAACTTTACGTTACTTAAGTCGTTTTTTTTGTTTTTTTTTTTTTAATTATTTAATAAAATTGAGAACGTCATATTAATATTATTATAAGGCTCGTCTATTTAACAATAACAATAAATTACCTACTCATAGTAATAATAAATAACTGTCCATAAATACATTTTTCCGTTAGAATAAAAATAAATAAGGATCGGTTTTTAACAAAAACATAATATTTTATTGATGAATTAATCTATTTAAGGAACTCAACATTCAAGATTTATACAGGGCGGAATTTTGAGATGGGGCAGTAAGCACAGGTGACATGCGGTTAAAAAAAACCAATACAAATAAAACTGAAAAAAAAAGTATATTTATAGAAAAGCGGGTTTCTGACATCATCAACTCTTGATTTGCGTTTGATAAACAATCTAAATAATGTACATGAGATAGATAATTTCGATAAGCTTGGGAAAAATGCTCAAAAAGCTTTCGAATGAGTCCATACAGCATCATGACACATCGGGTTCATAATTGGTAAATGGGTAGGACTGCTTAAGGACGCGTTTGCAAAATTGATAGGTATAGAATCGAACTACTACGTCGACACGGGTCACACACACAAGTGTACGCTCGGTTAGCTGCGGGAATAGTAGCGAAGTGAACTAATTTTGATACTTTGGAAAATTGTTTTTTTATCTAATGTCTTTATATTACTTGGTACCTACAAAAAACATTTTAGTACTGTTCTTTATATTTTTACTAACCTCCGGACTTGATGCAGTGACCTGAAGGTGTACTTCGGTGACTGCTACTGGAACTCCTCGATGAGTAGAACTAGGTGTGCCGAGTTTGGGCTCGTTTTGTTAGTTATGATGAGATCTTACCTCCGGACTAGATGAAGTGACCTGAAGGTGTACTTCAGTGACTGCTACTGGAACTCCTCGATGAGTAGAACTAGGTGTGCCGAGTTTGGGCTTGCTTTGTTAGTTATGATGAGATCTTACCTCCGGACTTGATGGAGTGACCTGAAGGTGTACTGCGGTGACTGCTACTGGAACTCCTCGACGAGTAGAACTAGGTGTGCCGAGTTTGGGCTCGTTTTGTTAGTTATGATGAGACCTTACCTCCGGACTTGATGGAGTGACCTGAAGGTGTACTTCGGTGACTGCTACTAGAACTCCTCGGCGAGTAAAACTAGGTGTGCCGAGTTTGAGCTCGTTTTGTTAGTTATGATGAGATCTTACCTCCGGACTAGATGGAATGACCTGAAGGTGTACTGCGGTGACTGCTACTGGAACTCCTCGATGAGTAGAACTGGGTGTGCCGAGTTTGGGCTCGTTTTGTTAGTTATGATGAGACCTTACCTCCGGACTAGATGGAATGTCCTGAAGGTGTACTTCGGTGACTGCTACTGGAACTCCTCGACGAGTAGAACTAGGTGTGCCGAGTTTGGGCTCGTTTTGTTAGTTATGATGAGATCTTACCTCCGGACTAGATGGAATGACCTGAAGGTGTACTGCGGTGACTGCTACTGGAACTCCTCGACGAGTAGAACTAGGTGTGCCGAGTTTGGGCTTGCTTTGTTAGTTATGATGAGATCTTACCTCCGGACTTGATGGAGTGACCTGAAGGTGTACTGCGGTGACTGCTACTGGAACTCCTCGACGAGTAGAACTAGGTGTGCCGAGTTTGGGCTCGTTTTGTTAGTTATGATGAGATCTTACCTCCGGACTTGATGGAGTGACCTGAAGGTGTACTTCGGTGACTGCTACTAGAACTCCTCGACGAGTAGAACTAGGTGTGCCGAGTTTGAGCTCGTTTTGTTAGTTATGATGAGATCTTACCTCCGGACTAGATGGAATGACCTGAAGGTGTACTGCGGTGACTGCTACTGGAACTCCTCGACGAGTAGAACTAGGTGTGCCGAGTTTGGGCTTGCTTTGTTAGTTATGATGAGATCTTACCTCCGGACTTGATGGAGTGACCTGAAGATGTACTGCGGTGACTGCTACTGGAACTCCTTGACGAGTAGAACTAGGTGTGCCGAGTTTGGGCTTGCTTTGTTAGTTATGATGAGACCTTACCTCCGCACTAGATGGAATGACCTGAAGGTGTACTTCGGTGACTGCTACTGGAACTCCTCGACGAGTAGAACTAGGTGTGCCGAGTTTGGGCTTGGTTTGTTAGTTATGATGAGACCTTACCTCCGGACTAGATGGAATGACCTGAAGGTGTACTTCGGTGACTTCTACTGGAACTCCTCGACGAGTAGAATTAGGTGTGCCGAGTTTGGGCTCGTTTTGTTAGTTATGATGAGACCTTACCTCCGCACTAGATGGAATGACCTGAAGGTGTACTTCGGTGACTGCTACTGGAACTCCTCGACGAGTAGAACTAGGTGTGCCGAGTTTGGGCTTGGTTTGTTAGTTATGATGAGATCTTACCTCCGGACTAGATGGAGTGACCTGAAGGTGTACAACAAAACGAACCCAAACTCGGCACACCTAGTTCTACTCGTCGAGGAGTTCCAGTAGCATTCACCGAAGTCCACCTTCAGATCATTCCATCTAGTCCGGAGGTAAGGTTTCATCATAACTAACAAAATGAGCCCAAACTCGGCACACCTAGTTCTACTCATCCAGGAGTTCCAGTAGCAGTCACCGAACTACACCTTCAGGTCACTCCATCAAATCCGGAGGTAAGATCTCATTATAACTAACAAGACGAGCCCGAACTCGGCACACCTAGTTCTACTCGTCGAGGAGTTCCAGTAGCAGTCACCGACATACACCTTCAGGTCACTCCATCAAGTCCGGAGGTAAGATCGCATCATAACTAACAAAACGAGCCCAAACTCGGCGCACCTAGTTCTACTCGTCGAGGAGTTCCAGTAGCAGTCACCGAAGTACACCTTCAGGTCACTCCATCAAGTCCGGAGGTAAGATCTCATCATAAATAACAAAACGAGCCCAAACTCGGCACAGCTAGTTCTACTCGTCGAGGAGTTCCGGTAGCAGTCACCGAAGTACACCTTCAGATAATTCCATCTAGTTCGGAGGTAAGGTCTCATCATAACTAACAAAACGAGCTCAAACTCGGCACACCTAGTTCAACTCGTCGAGGAGTTCCAGTAGCAGTCACCGAAGTACACCTTCAGGTCACTCCATCAAGTCCGGAGGTAAGATCTCATCATAACTAAAAAAGCAAGCCCAAACTCGGCACACCTAGTTCTACTCGTCGAGGAGTTCCAGTAGCAGTCACCGAAGTACACCTTCAGGTCACTCCATCAAACCGGAGGTAAGATCTCATTATAACTAACAAAACGAGCCCAGACTCGGCACACCTAGTTCTACTGGTCGAGGAGTTCCAGTAGTAGTCACCGAAGTACACCTTCAGGTCACAACATCAAGTCTGGAGGTAAAGTCTCATCATAACTAACAAAACGAGCCCAGACTCGGTACACCTAGTTCTACTCGTCGAGGAGTTCCAGTAGCAGTCACCGAAGTACACCTTCAGGTCACTCCATCAAGTCCGGAGGTAAGATCTCATCATAACTATCAAAGCAAGCCCAAACTCGGCACACCTAGTTCTACTCGTCGAGGAGTTCCAGTAGCAGTCACCGAAGTACACCTTCAGGTCACTCCATCAAACCGGAGGTAAGATCTCATTATAACTAACAAAACGAGCCCAGACTCGGCACACCTAGTTCTACTGGTCGAGGAGTTCCAGTAGTAGTCACCGAAGTACACCTTCAGGTCACTCCATCAAGTCTGGAGGTAAGGTCTCATCATAACTAACAAAACGAGCCCAGACTCGGTACACCTAGTTCTACTCGTCGAGGAGTTCCAGTAGCAGTCACCGAAGTACACAGGTCACTCCATCAAGTCCCAGTCGAATAGGCATTTATAAACCGTACTTACTTTTACCGAAATAAAATAATTATGATTATAAAAATCTGTGAATGCAAAATTATCTTACCATAGCAAATATCAAATTTGGTTTATCGAATATTTTGTATTTGTAGAACGATCTTTTTCCACACGAGCAGCTGCAAAAAGGCAACACAGGGTCCACCACCGACAGCGGCCAAGCGCGGACTGAGGTTTCTTTCGAAATATTTGTGAAATAAATCAAAACAGACCAAAAATAAAATAACCCTTAATACAATCGATTACGATTCATCCGTAATAGCAAAATATGTGAAAAAGTTAGTTTCGTTTTTTTTTTTTTTGGTGCTGTTTAAAAAACAAACACATGAAACATTTTTTTCCTAAGGTTTAAAATTGAACATGTCTGCCTACTAATAGTATTTTTAGAAATCTTAAAATATATTGATAATAGAACAAAAAATGTACCTAAACTCAACCCGATAACGTTAATTTTGTGGAAAATGGCAACGGAAGATCGTTTTTACAATATAAAAAACTATAATTTGGAACAAAAAAGTTCCTATCATTTGAAGATGGAGAACCAACCTATATGTGGTAGTTATTAGTTATATTTGATTCGGTTTAGTTTTGTCACAAAATCTACCGAAAAACAGCATAATTTTGTCCGATTTGCAAACGCGCCCTTAACTGTAGGCTGTAAGTAACCTGCCCCTTTATGCAAGAACTACTATGTATATTACTGTGTATAAATAATAAAATAAATAAATAATGCAACACTGAGTAGGGACTGGATATTAAAATTAAAAGTTTGTTTAAGTTCTATTTACATACCTAATCTAGGAACTTTGTATCATAATCTACTTTTTAACTACAAATCACAATATCATTGGCAATTGTTAACAAAGAGTTTACAAATGTAATATATAAACTAACTTCATTGTATTTATCGTCGCATTGACAAACGTATACTAGTTGTAAAGTACTTGTTTTCTGTTTCATATTTCATTGACGTTATTTCAGACATGTAACCTAATGGTTGATCTTTTTAAATTGTGACAAGTCTTCTACAAGTTTTGCAAGTATACAACATGTTTGAGGTATAAATGTTAAACGTATCTTAGTAGACACTATACGTAGAACACGTATTTTATACCTTTGTGTAACCGCCGGGTCAGATAATCTTTTGATAGCGTGATTAAATACTAATCAACTACAAACAACTTATTAAGTAACATATCAACTAAAGTAACTTATCAAGTTATGTAAGTACTTATTTACAAATGCAGAACGCAGTCATGCCCGATTCTTGATCTAAACAGAGTTTCTAAATCTACGTGCCCATTGGAGCTAAGTAGAGCGGTGAAGTGTAAACAATAATCAATAGAATTCCACTAAATTGACATGGTCTTAATTATTTTAGTGAAGTTCTATTGGTTGAATGTTTTCCGAGTTCTACAATTCTGTGGTCCAAACTACTGCATGAAAGCGGCTGTAAATTGTCTAGACGACTTTGTTTTTTTTTAAGTTAAACAATAAGTTCATGTATACTTTCAGAGTTAATCTTGGATATTACTGACATCGGTGACGGAAAACATGATTGATTGAGCTGATATGTTCATGCTCTTCACTAATTTGTGTTCTATTTGATTGTAGTATTGACCGCTTGGTTTTATATCAATTGCAGTGCCCCCAGCGCTCAGCTCATAAATCGACAAATACATAATACCTACTACAAATAGGGTTGTACAATGAAATAAAAACAAAAACTGAACATAATGTTCTTAGTCGACTGAGGCGAAACGCATACGAAAACATTTGTCTTAAGAATCCGACTGGGGGTCAATAGGTTAATTAATTTTGTTAAAACACTTCTAGTTTAGAAGCATCTGCTTCTGTCCAATGTTTTTGAACGTTATATGCACCTATAGTTTATGTCATTGATACATTAGCATTAAACCTTTCCTAAATATGTACTATTGTAAGTCACTGTTGAATGTTTAGACTTTTGGAGTTGAATAGTAACTTAAAACGTCTTTGGCACTGTGAGTAGGTATAATCACTTCATTTCACATTGTCCACTTAGTAACTGACTAACACCCATTAAATATTTGCATGCGATCACTGCATGGCGGAATATGTCTTTGCACTGAATTTTATATGTAAGTACTTACCGTCTTTTGTACCCACCATATTTTATGCAAATAAACGATATTGATTGATTTGATGATAGTGTAGAGGAACGCTGGCGCACACAATCGAGTAGAAGTTACACAGTACCGAATGTAGAATTATTAAGCGTGACGCAACCATGCTCGTGGCATCATCACCGTGACGTCAGAATGTTTGAGTATACACAATGAAGAATCATAACTTTAATTTTAGTTCTCTGCTCTCAAAATCTCTTGATATCTGCAAAGAAAGTAAAAAACAGTTATTAAGGTACTTATTCGAGACTTAAAACTGTTAGAACCTAGATAGGTATCTACTTTTTGTATCTAGAGCTACATTCGACTACGACTCATGGGAACAGATGATAAAATTACTTAAAATAGGTATCCAAAACTCTTTTCAATAAAAGCTAGTAAAAATGCAAAGTTATGCAAAGTTACTGCACATGTGCAAATAAAACAGTAAGATTACTTAGGTACAACTAAGCTAACAATAGAAATGTACCTACAATCAAATGGGCGATATCGGTTTTAATCGCACTATTTACGTAATCATAAAAGAAGCGATGGATCTCCACCTACCCCTTCGGGAAACGTCCGCGTGAAATTAATCATTCCCGTGACCCACGGGGTCGAAAATATTGGTGACACGTTAAATAGCCGGATACGAAAAAGACAGACTATATTTGCCACCAATAAAAATAAAATTATTTAATTCCCTTCAAGATTTAACATTGACATTGTTCAAAAAAACTTAGAGGATAGGTCGATAGAACCTACACCTAATGTAAATTTGTCATAATCATTTAATAATAATAATAATAATCTCTCATTGCGCGGCTGGGTCAAGGGCTTGATTCAGAAAGCAGTACTTCTAGACACGGCACGCATCGTGAGGAGGTTCCTCTCTCTAGAGCCCTGACCACCGGCAGCCTGGACCCTGTTCCTGATGCCGATCGGCCACTATTTTTTATATTTTTAAATGATTTTGTATGGTTTTTATAAAAATATTTAAAAATGTAAATAATAAGTAATCAAAATGAAATAAAGGATCATAATGACTTTGTCACTGACATGAAATGTCACGCCATAATCATGGGAGGATATGCTGAAACCAAAATTACTGTAATCCCATTGTACCATATTCTGGGAAATAAATATTTTTGATTTGATTTTGAATTAATGTCTGTTGAATCATGCTAACGAAATATTTTAAAGTTTCTTGCATGCATAAACCAACTAGACTTATAAACTATACTTTGTAAACATTTTTGCAAATTGTACAATATACCTTCTATAATAAAACTTCTGAATTATTTTTAAAATTCTTTCTATTGTCATACGTCTAAATTGAGTGACTTTAAAAATTATATCAACATAAAATAAATCTCCGGTGAAATGGTATTTAAATTAAAAACAATACAATTGCATGCAAGTATCTCTAACAACCACGTTATAAGTAAGAGTAAAAAATCAAGAAGTAATTACCTTTCTAATTTGTAACATGTACCTGCATACAGTATCGTGTCCGATGAACATTGATGCGAAGTCCCCACAACATGTCTCCTGACCCTTCGGGCAGGTTTTCTGACACCAAGTTGTTTTCTTTTTCCAGTGTTAGAACTTGTAAAAACATCAAGTAATGTTACGTGGCTTAAACTTTGGACTTGTTTCTTATTTTCACCGGAACTAAGAAATATTTCAGGATGAGTGTTTCTTTCAGTCAGCTCACTATTTTGGACACTGTCTGTAAACTGTACTAAAACCGGTAAAGACAATGATTCCAGAATAAGCCAAGTCAAGAACAACGCGCTGAAAATTTTAGACACCATTTTTAAGTCCGTTCTATGGCGCGTGCGAGTTATAACTGAAGTATTAAGGAGGATGATTCACGACAGACGTTGAGCGAGTGAACAGGTCTGCTCTCTGGAGCGTGTGGGCTCTTACTAAACGCAGGGGCTCCGAGTAAGGGGAGTTGGAGCTTTTATTCTAGCGCGAACGTTGCATGCATGAATATGGTGTAATTGGCGGGCGGCGCGTTTCATTGGCTGGAAACAAAATTAAGAAGCAGTTAC
Source organism: Agrochola macilenta (assembly GCA_916701695.1). NCBI lineage: Eukaryota > Metazoa > Arthropoda > Insecta > Lepidoptera > Noctuidae > Agrochola > Agrochola macilenta. Next base: position 19,115,513 of record OU753562.1, read on the forward strand.
CTAAAACAGTGACAGGACAGTGAAAACACAGCACAGTAGTTTTAGATGGGTTATTAGTAGGAAAGAAAGAACATATTATAAGATGAGGATAGATTTAATTAGTCTCAGAGTATATACTGTTTTTGTTTTTCCAGCTATAACAGACATCTCTTTCTCCAGAATGGTCCTGTTTCCATGCTCAGCCACTCTATTTTGCTGTGACGAGCGGGACCATCATGCTTGATGACATTATTCATAAAAAATAACTGTAATTCCAAATTACAAAATTCACCCTCATTGTCAAAATGAAACCAACCAAAAAATAATGGTTCTCCGTCCATTATTTTTTGGTTGGTTTCATTTTCAATCATAGGATTAAAATATTTGAAATGCTCAAACACTTCATCTTTTGATCAAAGAAAATACACTGTAAATGTTTTGCTAATTTCATTAGGAATTTCCCTATTCCTTAATTTTCTATTCCAAGTAATTTATTGTTTACCAACATTTATGAACGAGTGAAGATGACGCACTTGTTGTATTTGCTGAAGACACCATTGTGTGGGTCACATCGGCCGGCATTTTCAGCGGATTACGCAGTTTAGAAAAAAAATATTGGTACTATTTATTTTCCTAATAATGTCTTGGGCCCATAACCTGCTAACCTGGGTTATTGCTAGGAACAGAAGATCATAATTATTATGAGATGAGAACAGAGTTAATTAGTCTCAAAGCCGATACAGTATTCGTTTTTCTAGCTTTAACTGATAGTAGTATAACAGGTGTATCTTTGGCAGCTGACACAAACAGTATAGTGACATTAATGTTTAGCTTACAACCTTCAAAAGATTTAAGCCCCGTATTCATACGAAACAAAGTTGAGAAACAGTTGCGCAACATTGTTTCCCGCAACATAAAATATAGTGCAACTTTTGCTTCCAAAACATAAGAATTTTTGTCCGTTAGTCTGTAATCTGGATGTATGTTCCGGACTGGAGCAAATCAGCTTAACAGATTTGGATGAATTTTGGCACACAGATAGTTTATAACCTGGATTAACACATAGGCCTCTTTTAATCCCGGTAGTACGTGGGATATTTTCCAACACCCACGTGTGCCAAGGCGCGAGCAAAAGCTAGTTATTAATCATTACTTCTCTGTCTGCTGTAGGTACTAACATAGTGACTGGACAGTGCCAGGACAGTCATCACACAGCGCAGTAGTTTTAAGCCCTGTATTCATAGGTAACAAAGTTGCACACAGTTGCACAACATTAAATGTCGCACATCTTTTGTTTACGAAACATTAGTATGTTACCATCAACACTGCAACATTCCATGTTGCTGCAAAAATATCGTGCGACTTTGTTTCGCAATTAATACGAAGCTCGGTGGTGATGAAAACCAATAATTGACCAAGTGTTCGCTTGCCTGAGTTAGTACCTACTTACATTGATTTGTTTATTAGTCACTGATTAATATGAAGAGCTTTTCCTTTAACTTCATAACACATTATTTGAGAATTGGCCCTGTAGAGTGGATAGGGTGCTGATGGAATCAGTCGCAAAATGTATTTGCGACTGATTCCATCAGCACCCTACTTATAAAAGCTTGTAACAATTTAAACATGTTTATTTACATAGACAATGTGATATACGTAATATGTATACATATTTGTAATGTGCTTGTCAAGCCTTTTCATTTGAAACACGGCATATTAAGTGTTTTTTTTAATGACTTTATGTCCTCTAGAGGGTGCCATATTGAATTTAATGTGACGTCACAGAACCAGTGAACGATCAAGACGCCTCCAACGATACCTCATTTGACAAATTATGATCAGTAGTTTAGAAATTATGAGGTAACAGATGAACATACATACATACATACCGGTCCAAATCATAACCCTCCTATTTGCTTCGCCGTAGCTGGGTAAAAAAACATTTAAAAATATAAACAGTAGTAGCCCACTGGTATCGGGAACAGGGTCCAAGCTGCCGGTGGTCAGGACTCCAGAGAGAAGAACCTCCTAACGACTCGCGCCGTGTCCAGAAGTACCGCTTTATGGATCAAGGCGCCTAACGAGAGCCTCTTCAGATGTGGGTCGTAGCTCTTGGCTATTATGCCATTGGCCGTCACGACTATCGGCATTATTAATTATTACTATTATCGATTGTGACCGAAACTAGGTCTGAAATAAAAGGTTTTATTACAATTACTAGCTTTTGCCCGCGGCTTCGCCCGCGTGGATGTCGGAAAATATCCGACGGAACGTACTACCTGGATTAAAAAATAACCTATAGGTTAATCCAGGTTATAAACTCTCTGTGTGCCAAATATCATCCCAATCCGTTCATCCGTTTTTGTGCAAACCGGAACATACATTCAAACAAACATACCAAAATTCTAAAAACTATGTTTTCGGCATCAGACTCGAATATTCAATGTAAGATTTGACTTCGTTACTATTTTATTTTACTTCGTCTGCGTAGAGTATAAATTCTTTTTCCTAGATATTTATGAATTATTATAACAATTATAAATGGCTTTAGGGTGTTAGTGTATGTGAGTTTCTATGTTTGTAAACGCACCCACGATACAAGAAGAAATTCTTAGTGTGGGGTGTGATATTTGAGGAATACTGTAAAGAAATATCTACAGTAAAGGACCGGTATCTACCTAAATCCTTTACAGTATTTCTCTATATACAATGTTTTTCACTAATTCGGAAGCGGGCACTAAAACAACCAGGCTAGTTGGAGAGCTGATACGTGAGTGAGCCACATAAAATTGGCCGACGAAGAAACAGTCTTGCCGCAAATCAACTCCAGCAAATTTCAGAGTTTGTCCCTGTGACTTATTAATAGTTAACTGCAATCTTTTAAATTCAAACGGAAGGTCATTATTTGGTATCAATGGTATACGGGGCACGAAGACTGTTTCTCCTCTGGCAGATCCAGTTAGTACTTTGGCCTCAATAACATTGCATAGATGTTCCCTATATGTGTGGTCAGTCTGTAGGGTACAAATTATCGCGCTATTTGCTATGAGGGATGAGCAGTATCGCATTCTGTTCGTATCCTTATTATCCTAATCTATATCTATATTGATTCTCCCGGAGAAGGGGAAGGGGGGGGGTCTCCGGGGGAGGGGCCCGTGGCTAAATAATAACATCCGCACAGGTCAATCGATCAGGTTAAGCTACACTTGCCGCAGTTGGTCTGTAGATGGGTGACCATACAAAGACCCGTTCGTTGCTCGGAAAGCACGTTAAGCCGTTGGTCCCGGCTGTCATTCGTAGATCTTTGACAGTCGTTGCGGGAAGTCAGAAGCCCGAAAGTCTGACAACCATTCTTACCAAGGGGTATCGTATTACCCAGTAACTGCGTTGTGAAGGTTAGATATGCAGTCGCTCTATGTAAAATACTGTAAAGTTAGAAGCAGTACACGTGCACTTATATTATTTTTAATTGAATACAAAATTCAGAGAATGAACAACTTCACTACAAAACTTCATGGCCCTTTTCAGAACCTTTTTGTTTTTTTTAGTGTGTGAAATGATCAAATAACTTCTCCCGCTCTGGGCGGAGCGGGAAGGCGTGTCAGACTCTCACTGACTAAAACCCACCCATGTGTCTTCAATTACCTGTACGTTGCCAGGGGCCACGGTATCCCTTTCGGACTTTCCCGCGACCCCGGCAGGCATCGGTCCTAGCGGACCCCTTCCGTTGTGCCGACATCTCTTTGAGGCGCGTACCACCGTCCGCAAGCCCACGCTTACGGTGGCCGGGAATCGGCCTGCGATTCCTGACGCCCAGGGCGTCTCCTGCGGCAGCTAGGGGGCGTGTGGGCGCGACATTTGCCTCTTTCTCACGCGCTCCGTCTTCTCCTTTGCGAGCATTACTGCTTCGCAGAAGGAGCTGACGGCTTGCCACGCCCTCTTTCTCCGTACCATGGCCTGGACCAGGGCCGGACGCGAGAGATCACTGTCACCGATCACCTCCACAAGGACAAGGCGGTGCCCCGCCCAAGCCGGGCGGACCTTCACCGTATGCTCCACCATGTCCTCCGGGAGATCCACACAGTGGTGACACCTGGGCATTTCCTCCCGCCTTATGCGAAACAGGAACTTCCCGAAACAACCGTGTCTGGTGAGGACCTGCGTCAGGCGGAAGGTGAGGACGCTGTGGCGCCTTCTAGTCACTTCTCAAAGAGAGGACTTATCGCCTCAAATGTGGCGAGCCCAGCAGTGGGTTGCGAATATAATAGAATAATATGCCGAAATATCAGTGATTTTAACTTAAAAAATAACGAACTTAAATTACAAACAAAATTTCATCCCCCTTTTCACCCCTTTAAGGGTTGAAATTCTAACAACACTGTTGCGTTAGCTTCCAACCATAAGCCTACATAGAAAATTTTGTGATGTTTTTTTAGAAAATTAAGGACTTTTCAACTTTATCCCCTTTTTAACCCCTCGGGGGTCGATATATCAAAAACGCTGAGACACGTATAAATTAATTTTCAATCTTCAGCCTAAATACAAAATTTGAAGATCCTAACTTCAAAACTGACGGACTTTCATATAAACTTCCATCCCCTATTTTACCCCTTTAGGGGTGGAATTCCCAAAAATCCTTTCTTAGTGGATACTTACTCTTCACAAAGAACACACCCTCCAAGTTTCATGTCTCTAGGACCAGCGGTTTGGGCTGTGCGTTGATATATCACCCAGTCAGTCAGTCAGTCAGTCAGTTTATCATTTTATATATATAGATTATATTACTAGTTTTTGCCCGCGGCTTCACCAGCGTGGACGTCGTAAATTATCCTAAGGGAATGTACTGTCGAGATAAAAAATATTTTGTGTCCAAACCTAGGTTATGGTCTACCCATGTGCCTAATTTCATGCAAATCCTTTGTGCCGTATCGTGAAAGCGTAACAAACAAACTCTCTTTCGCATTTATAGTATTAGTATTGGATAACAACCTCCTATGTCCTGCTTATGGAGGGAAGTGGAAAGCTGGCGGTTGGGCGAAATTATAAAAACAGATTTATTTTGCATGTTTTAATTATTTTATTTTTTTCTCATAAATGGTTAACATGTTTTTCTTAGTTGGTAAATACCAATAGGTAGTAAATAAATACTTATTCTATAACTATACGTATAAACTACGGTTTATCACAGTTGGTACAATATATAAACAAATTATTTTGTGCTAGGTAAAAAGTACCCATAGGAATTTATAGTCTTAAGTCCCAAGATACTTTACAATATAACTCTGTGCAAACATAACATCACGCCTGTATTCCACGAAGGGATAGGCAGAAGTGCTTAGTACAAGTGACAGCTGTTCACAAATTATGTTAATAGGCGGTAAGTACATTTCCATTAACGGGGCACAAATTCACAGTATTATATTAACCCTGCTCAACTTGGGGATAGAACCCATGACCACACGCTCAACAGTCAAACTACAACCAGAAGACTCCAATGAGTCAGTAACACACAACACATTTTACAAAAAAAGATAATAAATGACTGTGACTAGATACATTTCTAAAAAAAGAAATCTTTTAATACAACTTACATAATTAAATGCTAAAACAATGCACATTTAGTATTTTTTAATCACAATTATATTGAAAACATTGTTCTCACACGTTGGCTCAGATGACAATATCCTAAAGATCTTAGATAATAATGGAATGTACTTGATATAAAAATAATAATACTTAATAGGAACAGTGTCTAAGTATACAGTTTTATTGAATGGCGTTTGTCTGTTATACATTCTGTTGATGCCAGTATTTTTTTAAATAATTATCTACTTAACTTAATTTACGTAGATGCCTTCTTGACGCCGCTTCCAGATACCCATAATTAATTAAAGAATGAACTAAACTGTTCTGCAGTCTCGGAGTAAGAAAGCTAGAAGTGTCACTCTGTTGCTTGTCTATTTGTACTAGAAAAGTCTTGAGAATGTCTTTAAGACGAGAAATAAATTAGATAAATCTGTCTTCCGCTTCATTGATACACTACTCGTCCAACATTTTTTCATACCTGAAAAGACAAAAAACGTAAAATTAGTTTACATAATCATTACAGCCATCATCACGCCTGTACTCCCCAAAGAGCAGAAATGTCAAGTACATTTGTACATCTATGTCCAATTTGATGCAATAGAGGCGACTATGTTACCAGTTTATATCGTAAGAAAATTTATTGTTACGATATTTAACTATATAGAAAAACAAGATATTTATGGACTTAAATACAATCATTTGCAATATTCTTTATCGTAATTGGCTTAGAACCAGTTTTCTTTTCTTGGGTTTTCCTTACGAAATTATTATGTAATTGTTTTACAGTATTTGAAGAGTTACTGGTGTGTTTGAGATAAAAATCCGACAATTTTTACCAATAAAAGAGAAAATATTGATTGTTATATTATTTTACAAAATAGTACTTTATTCATACCAGTTACTGGGTGTCGAGTTAGTTTAATTACTTAAAAAATATTTACCAACATAATTTATTATTATTTTAATAACAAAAAAACTTACAACTCAAACGGCATGCACATTCTCATGTAATAAATGTGCTCCGAGGGACACCCACTTCCACGAATCGTTTCTCGTTTGACTCTTCTGACACGTTTGACACCGTCAGTCAAACTCGGCGCCACTTCAGCATCACTGACTAAACGTCTCAATAGTTCACTGTCAATTTGAGCACTTAAAACTGTTATAGCATCCGTAGTGGTCCTTTTAATGACTACCCTATCAGCACTGTCTGTAGATTGCACTGATTCCGAATCATACGCAACTGGTTTTGATAAAACTCCGCACAGTAGCAGGCATAAGGAAAACGCGATTAAAACTGGAGTTGCCATTTTGTAGAGGTGTGTTCGCGTCCACAGCTTGTGAGTAAGAGTGCTTGTCTGACCGCCACAGTCTGCTTATATACAAGCATGTGCGTAGACGCACGTGGTGATGAGACGAGAATGTCGTAACATTAACTCTTTTAGTAGATCACTTAAGACGTCATATTCCAACATCACTTGTTTTGTAGTTAACCCATGACGTTGGAGTTCCGAAACGAGTATTTTAAAATAAGATTGAATGATGAACGTTGTTCAAGTGCTGGTTTTCGTAAATTATAATAATAACATTGTGAGGTCCATATTGCATAATTAATGCATTAATCCGTCTTAGAAAGTGTTTTGTTTACCATAAATTGTGCAGTTATCCAACTGGATTTTCAAAATGGAATAACCCACAAAAAACATTTTTGTACATTCAATTAATTTGCCCTTGGGTTTTTTACCTGATTTAATAAATATAATTAAACCTCAGCTACGAAATTCGACAGCGGTAACAGTCATTTAGTCCATAAGAGGTGCGGACTGGCGAGTTCCTGAGTTCGAATCCCGCCTGTTGCAATAAGCTAGTGTGTGAGTTGGTTTACATTAGTAAACTTACTGACTTATAGCACTTGTATATTTAGTTTTAAAGAACGTGCCGTCAGTGATTTCAGCATTTACCTGTGCCTATGCGCATTGTACTCAGGTAGAAGCTATTTTGAACCTGTTAAAGGCAAGAATGCAGTCCGAGGTTTGATTCTCGGGACAGGCAGTATTATATGGTTATTCTTCATGAAAATGTTAAAACAAGCCTTTTTAGATTTGTGTACTGTGTACTTGCACACGACAAGAAAGAAATGGTTACTTAGCCACTTAAGTAAACCGCGCCTACTAAAGTTCCTACATTCCATTATTTACATATTTTGCTGTTGCTGTGCTTACTTAATGGACTTGTAAACGTCATACAGTCTCCAAGGCGGAAATTCTGAATGACGTAGTGACCATCCCACGCTTCAAGCGACTGACCTGTGGGACGCCCCTACCGGTATGAATGCACTGATCATCTTGAAACCAAAAGACCAAGGTACCAGGGGGTCCCGCACCGTCCTAAACATAACCAGCATGTAATGTGCCAACTACTCACACATAGGTCTCCTCTCTGTGAAAGGGAGTGGGCCGTAATCCACCACGGCGGGTACTTTACGTTATATTACGGGTAAATTACAATGTTAAAGTCTCATAATAGGGGGCGAGCCCAGAGTGCGTTGGACGTAGGCAAGGTCGTCTGACTCCGTTATCCAACACTGTATTGAAATATAAGCAATTAATTATGGGGAATGGAGCGGCTGGCGAGCGCTACAACCAAGTTGGTCACAGTCACTTGGCTGTGTAGTGTTTTAGTACAATAAAAGGGGAATTATTTGAGACTCACCAAAAGAAACACATTTATTATATTAGAGAGATCATTAATATTTTTAGGAAACCAAATTGGGAACCTAGTATACCTATGTATACTTAGTAAGCTGTTAAAATATAGGTAGCTAAAACTTTGGTGTAACTAAGGGAACTTTGTTCAGGTTTTGGCTGAGTTAACTGTAAACCCTTGTGGGTTTACCTTATATTGTTTTGTGACGTCACATGCACAGACAGTCATAATCCATCGATTTACGTATGCGTGTGAAAATATTTCACAAGACTTTAATTAGTAGTACCTAACTTACTTACTTTTCCTTGTATTCCGTTTTGTGGTTTTCTTGATGCGCGTAGGATTTACAGGCTTCCGTTGCCCTTTGGCAGGCAGGCGGAAATTCCAAAAGGTGACATATCGGTCTGCTTATATTTCGTCGAAGAAAAAGAGAATAATTGCATCACATCAGAAAATACAATTTTGTTAAATCCTACTTTAATTGCGCAATAGTTGCGCGTGTCTCGTGAATCACATGCACTACAAGAACTCATCGAAGGCTTAAGAAAATTCTTTGGATTTGAATGCCTAATTCAGTGTCACACAAGGTCAGGAGACGCATTTTTGTTTATATATCAGAGGACTGTTCCACTTCTGGGCAAAGACCTTTCATTTCTCTCGACTATTCACCACTGTTTCTTGAATTTTGAGTCGGTTTTTGTGAGGTTAGCATTCCTTTTGTTATTTATACAATACTTACATCATATACTTAGGTAGTTTCCACTTCTCTCGTATCCGTCCGAACTACATCCACACTTCATACATTTACATAGGTATTATAATCGCAACGAGCGACTACCTATCTGACCTCCACAACCCAGTTACTGGACTGTGGAGGTCAGATAAGTAGTCGCTCTATGTAAACTACTGGTATTCAGTTGCTTTCGGTTAGACTAGACGCCGACCCTAATAGAGTTGGAAAAGGCCAGGTAGATGATGATGAAATGCGAAAGTAACTCTTTCTGTCTGTGAACCTTTCACGCCTTAACGGTGATCAAATTTGGCACATGGATGGACCATCACCTGAGTAAGGAGACAGGGATTTTTTTTCCGGAAGTAATATTCATACAGTGCTCTAGGTATGTATCTCATTAGGCTAACAGTAATTGTTGAGCTCTTTTGAAAAGATTTTGGTCCATTGACGTAACAACTATCATACGAGTACAAGCATCGTGGCAATCATATATTCAAGCATCGTGCCTGAATTATAATTTGACTGGTGTGATTGTAATTAGGGGCACATGAGACAGCTTTTTTGAATCCGTTTCATATGTGGTCTTTGAATTCAAAAGGACCAGCCAAATTAGAACAGAAACTCTCGGGTCACCCAGATGTTTTGCAGATGTTCTGAACAGACCGAAGACCTAATCTACTCCTGGAGGAATGCGGGCTGGTAAGAATGACCAACGGCCCCCATAGTCTATGTACTGGCCTACTTGAAGGACTAAGTGCGGAAATTAATCCTAATAACACAGAGAACATACAGATAAACATTACAGCTTTAAACAAATTGTGATATTCTTCCGTGGACAAAACTCGTTTCTACTCGTATTGTGGTCATGCTAAATGGGCTGATAAGTGTATATCAAAAGCAATGAATTATGTCATTGAACTGCTTAAGTTCTGAGTTGAGCTACACGATTACTGACATGCGTACACTGACTGGACAGGTCCACTCAAATGTGTATGATTATTTCCTCAAAAGACCATTTCAGGCATTAATCTGCATAATCCTCATGTGGCCTGACTTAGATTATGTCTGGTCTTTAACCCTTTGGTGCTGGGTCGGGCAAAGTTTTATTGAGTTTTTCCGTCTGAAATTTCTCAGTACCAGGTCGGAGTCTGGATTCATGCCCGTTTGATGGTAATAGGCTCGCCCCCTATTACATGGAACTTAAACATAACTGGCAAAATGTGGGTGTTCTATAGGTACATAACACCTCCGCCCAAGTCTTCGAGGAAACAATGCGTGATGTCATGTTTAAAATTTATAGTGCAGAAATGAAATTTGTATAGTAGCTGTAACCACTCGATTAGTCTAACTTTAAGGTCGACTTTTTAATTGTTAAAATAGACCTTACAGTTAGACTAGTCAACAAAAAATTTAGTTTTTGCCCTATATAGGGATAAAAGAAACTGACCTCGAAGTTCTGGCCTTTCTTTTCAGAGTAGTCAAATAATGAACTTCATACTCATCTAGTTTTAAAACAATTTACTTTTGAAGTGTAAAAGTTTATGTTTAAGTTTTACTAAAATAAATATCATTTATCAATGTCCACGATTTCTATTTTACGTCCAAATCAGAAAAACAACTCATTCATTTTAATAAATATTTATTACAAAACCAATATACCTAATATGTTTGTACAAATGTGGTGTGTCTGTGTTTGTTTTATCAAAATAAAACTGCTGCAAATGTTGTTGTAAAGCCGTGTCTCCTGCGCGTGTTTTTTCGAAACATTACACAAAAACATCGAAACATTACACAAAAACATCGAAACAAAGAGGCTTGGCCATACACATTTGTGTATGCAAACATGATGTTTTTGTTTTCCGAGCTGCATGGAAAAAATTCACCACGCGCGGGGAATTTTTGTGTTTGTCACTGTAAAGGCTTGTGCAGACCAGCGCGACTTGTCGCGCGACGCGACACAAACAATACAATTTCTAAGAAAACTTCAAAGTATAACAATAACCGGTGTCCCGTCGCGCGACAAGTCGCGCTGGTCTGCACAAGCCTTAACAGGTTATATTGTCCTGTAAATAGTTGTGACTTGTGAACAAGTTGTGATAAATTGACGATGGATTGGAATTGGAATAGAGATACTGTTCTTCAGTTTTTAAACACGTCTTCCTCGTCGGAACTCATTAGGACATCTACACAAAATGTGTTATTGATATAAAAATATTTTATTATGCAAGAGACAGCTTGTGTATGAAAACAAATGTTTTTGTAGAAGGTTTTTTGTGTGAGGTTTCAAAAAAACACCCGCAGGAGACACGGCTTAAGTTAGGTAAGAAAAAACATTTATATAAGTATGTTTTTTAATAATGCTAATATCTTCACACATCGTTTTACCAAAACAGGATATTTTAAAGCATTTTAAACTTAAACACATCGAAATTAAATCTTTAAAAATAAAAATTAAATGCTTTTCGTTGGTAAGAGCATCACTTGAGAACAGCAGGAGCGTTATGGCTGTTTTTAATTTTAAAATTTTTGTAATAGGTTTTTATCCGAATTTGAAACAAAACATACATTCTAATAGAAGATAGGTACAATAAATTATTGATCAACTTAATGCGCAATGTGTGATCTAGAGACATTGGATTTGAAAATAACAGTATAGCTTAGATACTAAGTGTTTGTTATTAAGATTTATATTTCCAAAAGAAAAACAAAAAACTTCATTTACAGGTTTTTTTTTAATCACAACTATATACAATAAATTGTTAAATGGCTAAAAAAGACATCAGCTACCTTTTACGTATTATTTACTAAGTTTTATCACAGACTCAATATCTTAAATAAATAAATGTTATAGCTACTCGTACTTAACTAATTACATAATTCTTAGGTATACGGCACAACATCAAAATAAGAGAAACAAATCATTAAAAGATGTTCAACGACTTAGCCAAGGAATGTAACAAACAATAAATAATAATTTGTATTGTATGGAGCACTGTTTTGAAACAATAAAAAAACATTTTACAAAAAAAAACAACCGACTTCCGAAAAAAAAACACTACGAAGTGAAAAATAACTTTAATTTCGGAAGTCGGTGTCTTTGGTTTGGAATTTTCGTTTTTTGCCACCGACTTCCGAAATTAAAGTTATTTTTCACTTTGTAGTGTTTTTTTTCGGAAGTCGGTTGTTTTTTTTTGTAAAAAGTTTTTATTTTTCTCTTTTAGTTGTGGTACAGTCAGCATCAAAGGTTGATGACCACATTTAGATTTTCAAAATCGCTGTACACCGTATTCACTGTTAGCACTTCACTATACAGCGATTTTGAAAATCTAAATATGGTCATCAACTTTTGATGCTGACTGTACCTACCCCACACAAATTCGAATACCAGTACCTGCTATGTAAATAACAGTCACAGGAAGTTTTCATCATATCATCCACATATACTAAGTGGGAAAAATACGTATTAATGAAGCTTACTCAAAAACTATCCAATCAAAGTTAATAAAATTTAAATGGGACCAATCCGGGAGCATACCCTTTCATACAAAAAAAAAATTTTCAAAATCGGTCCACAAATGACGGAGATATCGACGGACATACATAAAAAAAAAAACATACATACGCGTCGAACATATAACCTCCTCCTTTTTGGAAGTCGGTTAAAAATACAAGGAAAAACTTGTATATAATAGTCTAAGTGTCAATGAATTCTGATTAGCTTTACTAAAAGCGAGTTTTAATAATCGTAACTCTTTAATATTTAAATAGATAGATACTAAAAACCCCGCTATGTTATGTATTAGGCATGTGAATAATAAATTAAGATGTCCACACTATCAAAACATAATTTTAAATGACTAGCATCATTTAAATAAAAACTAGTTTCAATAAATAATACAGCTAAAATAAATCTACATAATTGCGTGTCGGAGGTCACAATATGTTAGAGGTAAAAGAGTGCTCATCATGAACAATCTTCAGTCTATCAATGAGATTTTAACAGAAATCAAAATGAATAAGATTATGAATTTAATTCTCCTGGTCATAATCATCACCTTCTTCAAATTGTTCATACCTGTAAATAACAAAATATTACTTAGATATTTAAAATTTTAATCTATTTGTTTTAAAAAATGGCGACTAATGGAGGAGGAAGAAAAATACTTGTTGCGCCGACGCCAAATAAATTGGGAGAATGATGATAATGAGTTTTTAAAGAAATGGTTCACAATAATCTGATAAACAAAAATAGTGTCTCTACGGTTTATTTAGGATTCAATTTAGAAATAATTGTGTAGGATTTATCTTTGTTATTGTTGAAGGTCTATAGCACTGGCACAGTAAAAGAAAGAGAGAAAAAATAATGATTAAAAAAAAAGTCTTACATCTCACTTGTCACGCACTTAAACTTATACCACACCTTCCCTACAGCACAGCTGTGATACCCATCAATTACGTCCCTCTTGATTCTTTTCACACTGTTTGCATCGAAAGTACGGTCGAAAGTTACACTGTCCAAACTTTTCACTTGATCAGTATCTTCACTACGAATTACAATTGTATCAGGATCAGAAACAAAAGTTCTTTCAGTTACTGTTGGCTCAACACTGCCCACATTGTCTGATAATTGCACTGATTTTACATCTTGCGTAACAGGAAACGATAATGTTGCACGAAGAAGCAGAGTTACGAACAACACGAACAAAATTGTAGTCGCCATTGTCGTGGTAGTTGACGTCTGCGCAGGTCCGGTGAATAGCAACGAATGCGATAGCTCAAGTGCGCTCGCGACTTATAAAGAGGGGGGTTTCGTCGACGGAAAATTATGAGTCATTGAGAGGATGTTAATTTGTTAAATTATATGACGTCGTACAAACCGCTACTCTACGTAACATTGTAAAGGAATTGTGTCTATTCTGACTATACGTATATAAGGGCAATTTACAATGGTAACATTTTAAAATAAGAAATAGGCGTTGAAACTAACCGAGTTCAGGGCGCAAGAGACAGAAACCAGAGAACTGCCTTCTTAATCAGACCCTAAATCCAACCCCCTGATGAAAACCTATTGAGTTTTTGGTTTAAGCTTGCTAATACATCTATGAACTGACAAGCGGTGCGTCGGTTTTTACGGTGACGTCGGTGACGGCGTCGGCGTCGTTGGTGACGACGGCACTGTTTTTGAATTTTGAAAGGGTTTTCCAAAACGGGTCAAAAGTGGGTGTAGCTGGTGTTGTTGAGACAGGGTCTGAAAAGTGCATTTGGTGGTCTGTGCACCTTTCCAATATGCACATTCAGACCCCGCTTACCTTTAAAAAACTGTGCCTGGGTACACAGCGGACATCTCTCCAGGGTGCTCTGCAGTGATGACGAAGGTTGACAAGCACTACCACTATCATTCACAACGTCGCTGCTGCCACTAAGCATGAATATATTATTTAAAACTTAAAGATTAACAATATAAACTAAATTACAAAAAAAATAACACTGAAACGTCTATGTGACACCAGTGACAACTATGACGGGAGCGACGCAATCGCGCTGGTGGCCCAGGGCGCCGCGCCTCCGATACATTCCGACGCAGCCCTGGCAAACGATGCCAGGTGAGACTGATTGTCGTCGCGTCCTCAGCGTCGCGAAGATATTTAATTTACGTAGACCTACTAAGTAGGGTCTTATTTCGGCAATCAATATTCTACATGTTCCGCTCTTGTTTGATTAGAAACTATTAAAACTCTTGAACAAGTAGTGTATTATAGTCCACACGGCGCGTATCACAATGGCCAAAGTTCAATATTGTACAGCCAGTATCAGCCTGTGGGTAGGTCATACCAAACTGGTTTTATGTGCGTCAACCAGTCCACGATTTTATCCTATCCATATCATTATTGTTTTTCACAAGTGACATTGTTTAGCAACAATGTCACTCAGGTGAAATAAATTGCACAAAATTAATACCTAGAACCTTGCACTTGACTCTCAAGCGTCTCCTGTACTGATGAACACTGATAAACTTGTTTGTTGTTGTTGGATTATCTTGAGAACGATAGCTAGTTTTTTTTTTGAATTTGTGGTCAAAGGTTTGTTTAGTTTTTGTAAGTTCCAATCCAGACAGGAATAAAACTATAAACTTACGTCGGAGCAAAGTGCAACCGTGTTGCACCTTTTCGTATTTTTCTGTTTCAAATGCCTAGGTAATGCCATGGTTGAAAACATACCTCATTTACATATCATTCCATGTTAGGCTATGTTTTAATTTCCTAAGAAAACGGTGAACGACCACACAATACAACTGTTCTAATATAGAGCGTTTTTTGACATTAAGGTGTCAAAAAACGCTCTGTCATCAAATACTTGTGAAAATGACAGATTTTCATGATGGCATTATAATATGATGGAACCGCTTTCCTAGGAAACTCTAACTTTGCTGTGTGCTAACAAGTCACCACCAGGTCACGACCATTATGATAATTTTCGAACTTTAGTCTAAAATTAAAATTGTTTAATAAAACTCTGATACAGTAAAGTGTTCTTAGTTATCTATATTCATTGTCTTTATTTCATAGAAATAATAAACATTAATTATCCCTGAGCCAAGCTTTTACTACTTACTTTTTTTTTTTTTTTGAGGATTGGTAATCATCAAATGACAAATGAATGATGATGAATGAATGTTCTCCGGCTCTGGGCGGAACGAGAGGGCGTGTCAGACTTTTACTGACTAAAACCCACCTGTGTTCCATCCGTTGCCTGTGTGCCGGGGCCGCGATATCCCTCT
The DNA here is from genome assembly GCA_916701695.1 of Agrochola macilenta. Lineage (NCBI taxonomy): Eukaryota > Metazoa > Arthropoda > Insecta > Lepidoptera > Noctuidae > Agrochola > Agrochola macilenta. Next base: position 19,131,295 of record OU753562.1, read on the forward strand.
CAGACAAACTCGCAACCCTGGCAGGCATTGGCCCTTACGGACCCCGTCAGTTGGTGCTGACATTTCTTTGAGGCGCGCGTGGAACATAACGCGCCGTCGACCCGGGCCTGGTCCTTAACGGACGGCGAGCTACCCATTGCTCACCGTCCGCAAGTCCGCGCCTGCGGTGGCCGGAAGTCAGCTCGCGACTCCCGACGCCCGGGGCGTCTCCTGCGCCGACTAGGGCGCGAATCTTGCCTCTCCCTCGCGCGCTCCGCCTCCTCCTTCGCGAGCATTACTGCTTCGCAGAAGGAAGTGACGGCCTCCCATGCACGCTCGCTCCGGACCATGGCCTGAACCAGGGCCGGATGCGAGAGATCGCCGCCTCCGATCGCCTCCGTGACGACATGGTGGTGGTCCGCCCAAGCAGGGCAGACCTCCACCGTATGCTCCACCGGACACGGTGCGGGCGATCCACACAGTGGTGACACCCGGGCGTTTCCTCCCACCTTATACGGATCAGGAACCTCCCGAAACCACCGTGTCTGGTGAGGACCTGCGTCAGGCGGAAGGTGAGGACACCGTGGCCCCTCTCTAGCCACTCCTCAAAGAGGGGACTTATCGCCATAATTGTGGCGTGCCCAGCGCTGGGTTGCGACAATCGCACTCTCCATGCTGCCATGAGATCTCGAAAAACCGTACCAAACATACTCATAGACCCGTAAAATATTTTATATATTAAAATTTCGTGAAACCGTTGGAAGTAAAGTATGGATTTTCTTTCGCGAACCTTAGACTCGTGGACCTCTGGGAACAACCCCTGCTTCAATAGCATTTCATGTCCAAGAAATCATTGCAGGCGTAAATAATAATAAGTAATCTCATTTGGAATTGCCTTAATGTTCTCAGTAAAGTAACTCCTAGTGATTCACAAACAAGACAATCTTCCAATGCTAAAATGTACACTCGTTACCCGTGGTCCCGGTGGGTCGACCCATTACCGGGTCCATGTATGTAGAATGTAAATGATCAACTGTTTTCTAACGAAGCAACATGTTTTCTTTAATTAAATCATACAATAAAGTTTCTAGGAATTAATTATGATACAGGAACTGGAGAAACCGTCAAATTGCGCAACTGTGTTGCACAATGATTGCATTTTTATGTTTTCTCAAAGAACCTTGAACTTCAAAAGGCAATAATTGTGCAATATCTTGAAAACTCATAATTATTCTCCTGGGTTTATCCCAATTGAATTGGGGTCGGTGTAACGTGTCGTTATCTTCTATGTCTTGATAACTATCATCGTTTATTGTAGCATTATTTGGTCGAGGTGGAGCCGGTTGAGTGCCATGCTTAAATTCTCCTACAAATGCACTGGATACACTTTTCTAGTTTTCGTACGGGGACGTCAGAAACCCAATCTGACAAGCAGTCTCCCCGAGGGGTATCGTATTAACCAGTAAATGGGTTGTGCAGGTCAGATAGGCAGTCGCTCCATGTAAAATACTGGTTTTCAGCTGCATCCGGTTAGACTGGAAGCCGACTCCTACATAGTTGGGAAAGGCTAGGCAGAGGATGATGACACTTTTTATTTGGGATGAGTTTTAAGGTCCGCAATCCTGTATTCCTATCACCAGAGGGCCTGGTGTGGCCTAGATAAAGTTACAATCTATTAGCGATAACGATGGTAGAAATATAAAAAAAAGTTGAGACTGACGTAAATTATTGAAACACTTATACCAATTCTGTTGAAACTCGAAATACGAAACGCTTTGAAAGCGATTGCCACTTGTCGAGGTCCTCAGGGCCCAAATGAATAAATAACAGACAGTGCAAAATGTTTGCCAAAAATTACAAAACATTCTCACGACAGGAAGGTACTGTTTCATAAAGCAGAAAACTATAAAATAAACTTGTCGGATGAGCGCCCTTTGTAAATGCACCCCAGCAACCTTTTTTTTTTTTTTTGATGGTTGGAAATTATCAAATAACTTCTCCCGCTCTGGTCTGAGCGGGAGGGCATGTCAGACTCTTGCTGACTAAAACCCACTCGTGTTCCTTCAGTTACCTGTACGTTGCCAGGGGCCACGGTGTCCCTTTCGGACTTTCTCGCGACCCCAGCAGGCATCGGTCCTAGCGGACCACTTCCGTTGTGCTGACATCACCTTGAAGCGCGCGTGTGGAACACAACGCGCCGTCGACCCGGGCCTGGTCCTTATCGGACGGCGAGCTACCCATTGCTTACCGTCCGCAACCCCGTGCCTACGGTGATCGGGAATCGGAATGCGATTCCCGACGCCCAGGGCGTCTCCTGCGGCGGCTTGGGACGTGATGGCGTGACATTTGCCTCTCCCTCACGCACTCCGTCTCCTCCTTTGCGAGCATTACTGCTTCGCAGAAGGAGGTGACGGCTTCCCACGCCCTCTCGCTCCGTACCATGGCCTGAACCAGGGCCGGACGAGAGAGATCACTGCCGCCGATCGCCTCCGTGACCCCAGCACCCTAATTGTGTAACACACGATCAATAACAATCTGAATTATTCTGAAGGATATTGCTAATCCATTGCTTTCTTAGTTCGAAAAATTTGCCTTCTCAATTTAATGGCGGTTACGCAAGTAGGGTAGTGGTCATGGTAAACAGAAAGAACGCAATTGGCGTGGCTGTATTCTGGGCTAAAATGTAGAAAGTAGTATATAGGAGAAGAAGATATTTAGGTACTATACGTTGGGTCAATATACAATGTCGCCCATGGGCATGTGACCGCCCGTATTTTTCTGAATATTCATGACAAATTATCGAAAACAAACTTAAAAAGGTCTATCTTTAATTATTTTTATAATTTAAAAAAAAAAAAAAAAATTATTTTTATTATTTTTCAGTATCCCGCTATGATTTTATGGATTTACATTTGTGTTTTTTTAAATAAATACTGTTTTTTTTTGGAAAAAATATCTTCAACTCCGTTTTTTTTTTCATAGTCGACAAATTTTACAAAAAATTAGTTAATCCGATGAAATAACTCATAAGCTATTAGAAATAATAAACAGAATCCAAATCGAGCCAATAACATTGCATAACATTGTTATGGCAAACGCTACTAAAAACATTTAAAAAAAAATTACATGAAAAATATTAAAGTTAGACCCCCCGTTTTAAAGTTAATTTTCGATAATTTTTCATCAATATTCAGAAAACGGGCGGTCACATGCCCATGGGCGACATTGTATAAACATAATAGGCACGAAAGTTCCAGGTAAAATAAGACAAAAACTCCGTTGATAAATAATAACACTTTATTGAAACAAAATAAATACGGTCATTCAAAAAGAGGTACGCAATTAAATAACTAGGTATTACTATTTAAGTTTCAAGTCAAATTTGAGCTAGGATCTACAAAACCTACATGTATTTTGTAAAAATACTTCATGGAAAACTTATTGAGCGAAACTTATATACAATAATAAAATCAAAACATATTAGGTTATTTAATTTGTAACTTAGGTAGGTATAATTGCTGCATTAGTTTAAAGTTTCTTCCTTTCTTTCAAAAGAAAGAACAAAAAAGAAAAGTTTTAAGTTACTTTGCTTTTTAGAATAATTTACCTACACCGTGTTCTAATCTTACTCTTTACTACTCTTTACTATCCGTAAGTTAGGGAAATTATTAATATCCATGGATTGTTAAGTAGGTATTATTTTAAAGGGCTCGATACATTTATTAAATGCTTGTTTCAATAATACTATAACATCCTACTTAGCTATTTATTTGTTTATAAATTATTAGCAACATTAAGATTTTACTACTGAAATACTGAAAGCTGTATTTTCAGACCGGAATGTCGCGGAACAACCGAGCTTCGTGTCGACGGACTTGTATGGAAAGTTGTCGTATCGTAACTTAAAGATTACATTTCACAAAATGATCAAATACTACGAATCAAATTATGATCTGCTAGCGACCTGGCCCGACAGCGAGCTTTTCGTGTCTGTCTGTCTGTCTGTGTGTGCGAAGCAGGGACCTTCGCACGGTTTTTAGAACTTTCTCTTTGCTTTTATTTGTCTATATTTCTTTTTCTTTTCTTTTTCGAGATTATTTTTTATACGTAAGTTTAATATTAATGTATTGTTCTTTAACCACATATACAAACCCGGTGCGTAGTTTAAGAACAACGCCGTCACACAGACACAAAAAGCGACTTTAATTTAATGTATAGTTATAGAAGATTTACATGCCTAGAAATATTTTGAAGAATAAATACCTGAAGAATATCTAATAACTAAATGAAGTAACATTACATAATAAATTACCTAATAAATAATAAGTCTTAATTGCTAACGTAAAAGGGTGTAGGCCAGTTAATTTCCAGTCCATCTTTACTTGACAGAATAAAAGTTACTTATTAGTTTTCGTATTCCTTCATTAGTAGATCGTACCTGAAAATAATACAAAGTAACATTAATTCAAATTTTGCTTTTGTTATAAATACCTACCTATTGCAAATAGATCTCTGGTGTAGATAAAGGAGATGTACTAAACTGTAGGGTAATATGATTTGCGATCGTAACAAATATGTATTTATTTATCTACACACATGCTATAAATCCACTATAAAAGTTTCTGAAACAGTTAGCTTACTACCAACATTAAAACAACCAGTGTCATAGTAACCATAATATCATCCAAACGAGTGTTATAATGTTGTACTAAGTTTCATTATGCAACTCCTTTGCTTCTTCGATCCCTTCCTTACTCATCAAACAGCAACAATCTCACTACTCAATTCGTGGTATCTTTATGAATTTCAAAAAAAGAACATTGTCATGCACGCGACTTTCACTACCACAGAGCCGTAATAAAAAATAAAAATGAACTATTATTACCTATACATAGTTTGTTTGTATAAAATACTCAGCAATTAAACTTTCCATGAATTAACATTTACAACACTGTACAACACACCCTATGGTTTCAGAACCTTTTATAGACCATTCATATCATGGGTGTAGATAAAGTCTTGTCTGCACCTGCACATAATTAGGTACCACCACAGGTGGTACTGAAACCCACATTCGTGTTTTAATACCTCTTATTATACAATAGTTGCATTAATAACTATTACAGAATTATAATGATTCGAATAATCAATAACACTCTCTAAGTTAGAATTGGCCTCAAATATCATGGTTTCATGAAATTGACATTTAATAGGGTAATTTGAACTTAGAGAGTTGCATTAAACTACATTGTTTTATTTCTTACTAGAATTAATGTTACGTACGTAAAATGATGTAACTTAACATCACCATTTTACGTCTTAGTTTAAGTTTATACGCTTTTTACAGTAAAAAGTGCAAAGAAAAGAGTGTCCCTAGAGTCTACAAATAGTAAAAAAGGGATATTTTTCGCCCAAAATAGTATACCCTAGTATATTAAACCTAAAAGTAGAATCCGCGCTTAATATACAATGTGTAAAAAAACCTGTCCGATCCGAAAGATACACATTATACGAGTAGGTACCTACTGCAATAAATAATATGACCAAACAGTTATAAAAAATCATATTACTAGATAAAAACTTGTTGTTTTTATTTAAAATGCTCTTTTTTAGTCCTAAATTACCCTAATTTCATTAAACATTCAAAAAATCACAATAATAATGAGGGTTTTATTTTTAAACTGACCACATCTTATGACTTAAAGCACGACACTTAAAACGCGCTCACAGCTCGGACGGAATTTTATTTACTATTAAATTGAATTATATGTATTAAAATTATAAAAACTAAAAGTAAATGAAAAACTTACTCTGTTTTCGTCCAACATCTGCCAGCATGTTCAAACATATCTCCTGCACATTTCACCGGAGTCAAGAAAATTGATCTCTTGACTCTTGTGCCATGTTCCCCTGCCCACGAATCTAAACTTGGTACAACATCAACTAAAGTCAGACTTTGTACAAGTTCAGTCTCTTCACTGGGTCTTAGGTGAAGGTCAAACACAGCAGGACTCCTTTCAGTTAATTCAGATTCACGCACATCTGATAATTTCACTGTTTTCACATCCAGCGGAATGGTCAAAGAAAATGATGCGCGAATAACCAGATTCAGGAAAAACATGAAAAAAACTGGAGTCGCCATTTGGTGGGACGTCTGAATAGGGCAGCGGATTAACTTTGAATGTGGCTTGAAGGTGCGCTTGCTATTAGAAAGGCGGCATTTCGTTACCTACTGAAATGCCGTCATAATTGTGGAGGGGACGGAATCATGACTCATGAACGGAATCATGGTTTGACTTTTAAAAGTAATATACAGAAACTAGAATCAATTCAAATTAGATTCTTAAAATTATTAGTAAACAAGAAAACTAAAAACTTTTGTAAAGGTTATTCAAAATATGTAAAATCCTACCAGTTAGCCTTAAACACAAATACCTATTAATAGTTAATAGCCATGGCAAGCGAGATAGTGACACACTGGTTTCTAACAGGTAGGTCGATGACAGCAGGTAAATATGATGTACCCAGAGTTAGTAGTTACTATGCGACAGAACTTTAAAAAAACGCGTTTCCTACTTATTGAACACTTTGCCTGCTGACATAAGGCAAGAAGCTAATAAAGTAAAATTCGCTCGTAATCTTAAAAAATATTTGTTAGATTCTATGTGAGTGTAGGTATTGAATATTATATAGATTATAGATGTACCTGATAAATATATGTTTACTGTACGAGAGACTCAATGATCTCACAGTTAAACTGCGTAAGCAGTTTTGTGGGGCAATGTAACCTAGCTTTAGGAATTTTTATTAAGTTAATAAAATAAATAATAAATAATAATAATAATAAAAATAATAATCAGTCCTCAAGAATACATGTCCCGTGTTACAGAGCGCATCGACTTCTTGAAGCAGAAAGTTTGTGCATGGGCGAGCCGAATTCGGCGGTATAAGCGGCGGGTTGACCGATACACGCAAAATCGCATGTTCCAGAGCGATGAGAGGTGGGTATATAGAGCTTGGGAGCGGCCTGAACAAAATGTGACAGACGTGTGCCGCCCAGATGATGCCGCCACGAGTGCATTCTGGCGCAGCATATGGTCGGTACCCGTCTGTCACGCTGAGGCTGGCTGGATGCAGGATGTCGAGCGAGTGTGTGAAACTATACCAGAAATGGATAAGGTGGAAATCACGCCATTAGATATAGCCAGTGCAGCCCGTCCGTTACCGAACTGGAAATCACCGGGACCGGACGGACTGCACAACTTTTGGCTAAAATGGCTAATTAGTTCACACACTTGCCTGGCATCTCAATTCCAGTCATCCTTAGAGACTGGGTCGCTACCACAGTTCCTTACAACAGGCGTTACCCACCTGCTCCATAAGTCAGGTAGTCCCGCGGAACCCAAGAATTATAGACCGGTCACATGTTTGTCGACGGTTTATAAACTTCTTACATCCATTTTGAGAGCGAAAATTAACACACACATTGACAATAACTCGGTTATGTCTGCCTCTCAAAATGGATGTAGGAATGGGTCCCGCGGAACAAAGGAGCTACTCCTCATTGACATGGCCATAAGCCAACAGGTTCGTCGATCCCGCAAGGATCTGTCGATATGCTGGATAGACTATAAGAAGGCCTACGACTCGGTGCCACATACATGGCTCATGAGGGTGCTGGAGTTGTACAAGATAGATGCAACTCTGCGCACCTTCCTGATGTCGTGTATGGGGCAATGGAGGACGGTCCTTCGCTACCCAGGATGTCAACAGATCCAGGGGAATGATGAGCCTGTATGGATTAAACGGGGAATATTTCAGGGCGACAGTTTGAGTCCACTTTGGTTCTGCTTAGCCCTGAATCCTCTAAGCACACTGCTGGAGGATTCAGGTCTGGGCTATCGGTTGAGGAGAGGTGGTCAGGTCATATCTCACCTCCTCTACATGGATGACTTGAAACTCTTTGCCCCCAACAAATCGCGACTGATGGAGCTACTGAAGGTAACTGAAACATTCAGTAGCGCCATCAGGATGAAATTTGGTGTGGACAAATGTGCAGTCATGCATGTAAAGCGAGGGGAGATTATGGAATCCGAGGGAACTCAACTCTCGGACTCCATACACCTTAGATCCCTCTCCTCAGCCGAAAGCTATAAGTACTTGGGTATGTCGGAAGCGTTAGGCATCAACGTTGCTGACATGAAGCAATCGTTGAAGGAGCGCTTCTTTGGTCGCCTGAAGAAGGTTTTAATTAGTCTTCTTTCGGGCGGAAACAAGGTGCGCGCCTACAACGGTTGGGTCATGCCGGTTTTGATGTACTCTTTCGGCATACTCAAATGGACTCAGACCGAACTCGACGCCCTGGACAGAAGGGTCCGTACACTCCTGACCGCAAATAGGATGCATCACCCACGTTCATCGGTGATGAGACTGTACATCCCGCGGAAGTGCGGGGGTCGAGGCTTTTTAAACGCTAAGACCCTCCACAACCGCGAGGTGTGCAGCCTCAGGGATTATTTTTTTAAAGCCGAAGTGGGTATGCACCGGGATGTGGTCGCAGTGGACAAGGGACTCACCCCGCTCTCCATGGCTAATGAGAACTGGCGCAAACCTGTAATACTTACTACAGATGACCGCAAGGAGGTATGGCAGAGCAAGGAGCTTCACGGGCGCTACTATCGGGCTCTTCATGAGCCTGGTGTAGATTTCTTAGCGTCCGTATCCTGGTTACGTTTCGGTGACCTTTTCGGGGAAACTGAAGGTTTTGTCTGTGCAATTATGGATGAAGTTATCTTGACGAATAACTACCGGAGACATATTATGAAGGACGGGACGGTTGACGTGTGTCGGGCATGCCATCGTCCGGGTGAGTCCATCAGACATATTATCTCTGGTTGTTCACGTCTGGCTAACGGCGAGTACTTACACAGGCATAACCAAGTGGCCAGGATTATTCACCAGCAACTTGCTTTGAAATATAAACTTGTTGACTCTGAGGTACCGTACTACAAGTATGTGCCCGACCCAGTTCTCGAAAATGACCATGTCACGTTGTACTGGGATCGGTCTATCATTACTGACAGGACTATTGTTGCCAATAAGCCTGATATAGTGGTGATAGACCGATTAGCGCGCCGCGCAATGATAGTCGATGTTACCATCCCACATGACGGGAACCTCGTGAAAGCTGAGAAAGAGAAACAAATAAAATATCTCGACTTAGCACACGAGGTTGTTGACATGTGGAATGTGAGCTCGGCTATCATTGTACCGATTGTCGTAACGGCCAATGGCCTGATGGCCGAAAGCCTCGACCAACATCTTTCGAGGCTCTCGTTAGGCGGTTGGATCAAGCGCCTGATTCAGAAGGCAGTACTCCTGGATACGGCTCGCATTGTGAGGAGGTTCCTGTCTCTGCAGCCCTAACCACCGGTAGCTTGGACCTTGCTCCCGACACCGGCGGAATACTATTATTTATATTTTTAAATGTTTTTTATATAGTTTTTAAGAAATATTTAAAAATGTATTTTATATGTTAAAATGTTAATAAAGGAAATAATAATAATGAAGTATTGAAGAGGGATGACTCAATCTTGGAGCATTTACATTTACATTATTCAGTCTCTCTTCTAGCTATCAAACGGGCCGGAAGTCTTGTTGAGGAAAAGAATTTGAACCTACTTTTGATTTCGTTATAAATCTATGTTTTGATTGCCATTGTACAATTGATAGACGGTCTTGGTTCAGGAGAATAAGTCATAGATTGGGATAATTTACGGGTACTTGAAGACCAGAAATATATTCTGACCTTTACATTATTCTTGATTGTTATATTCACTATACACTATAATATCCTATACTAATAAATGAGCAATATTTGTTTAAATATTTGTAGTCACGTTCTCGAAAACGGCTTTAAAGATTTCGATGAAAATTGCATTATAGGGGTTTACGGAGTGAAAAATCGATCTAGCTAGGTCTCACATCTGGGAAAATTCGTTTTCTCCATTTTCATCCCAGCAGAGCTCGGTCGCCCAAAGTTTAAAACAAGATGGCTACCTTAGAATAATGCCATGGCAGCATGGAATTAGTAAGTCCCTACTATCATCACAGCATGGCATTAGTAAATACCTCGTATCATGACAGCATGGAATTAGTATGAACTATTCTGTACTATTAAATGAGCATTCTCTATTTTCACCAGAGCAGAGCTCGGTCACCCAGGTACCTACTGCACTATAATATGTACATAGTACTTACAATAAATGAGTTTATTAATAGCATCGTATAGAGAGGTACTACTTAGGTACCTACTTATAGGAACACTCAAAGAACGGAAGTCCTTATGATAAGAAATATCCTTTTAATATCACTAACATCAGTTTATATAGGGATTTAAAGATAAGGTAACGATGTGTCTTAAAGTCCTCACAATTCTTTTACAAAATTCAAGAAATTTAAGAAGGATGATTCAACTTGACGTCATCATTATCTGCCAAGCCTTTTCCCAACTACATACGTTGGCGTCAGCTTCCAGTCTAGCTGGATGCAGCTGAATACCAGTATTTAACATGGAGTGACTGCCTATCGGACCTCCACAACCCAGTTACTGGGTAACACAATAGCCCTTGGTAAGACTGGTTGTTTAACTATCGGGCTTCTAATTACCCGTAAAAGATGTAAAAATTACGGCCGGAAACAATGGCTTAACGTGCTTTCCGAGGACGGAGGAGTCTCGGTATGTAATGGATGGTCACCCATCGTGTTGCTTAACCTTGAAGATCAACCCGTGCGGCTGTTATTATTCAGTTTTTGTTTTATTTGTTTTCATACTTCTTTTTCACTCGGTTTAGCATCAGCTTATATGCAGTCTACTGTTAGGCAATATAATAGCACGCCATTTATTCTCGGCAACTCCCATGCACTTATTACCAGCCACCCTGCGTAGTTAGTCGCTCCAGCTAGCATATTTTTTTTTTTTTTTTGGGTGGGAAATCATCAAATGACTCGTCCCGCTCTGGGCGGAGCGAGAGGGAGTGTCAGACTTTTACTGACTAAAACCGACGAGCCCTTTTCTTCCTAGCCATGCTGTCATCAGTAAGTAACGGTAAATTAGTCAGAAAAGACAATACTCCAATGTTAAAATGGTCTGTGGTTTTACCCAACGAAGCAATATAAATTAGTTTGCATCAATTTATTAGAATTTATTGGATCGTGAAAATGTGGGCCGTGTCGAAGCCGAGGCACACATACGTGAGTCCATCAATGCCTGGTTGCGGCCAAGGCTTGTATAGTACTTTTCTCAAATAACGCGCAGAAATTCAAACCGAATAAAAAACTAACCAAAGTCAATCCAATACATTTAGGACTTTTCCACCATCGCTATCGCTGATAGAATGTCACTTTGTCCTAGGCCCTCTGTATACTCTTTGATTAAATCGAAGCAGAAAGCCGTGGTGTAATTTTCAAGAGCAGAATTCCAATAAATGTGATCATTGTATTTTATTTTAGCATTGTTAGATTTAGTTAAGCGGTGCTATTCAGAGCAGAGCATAGTTTGTCGTTAGTGTATTCGATAAGCTTTCATTCGATTATTTTTCTTCCATTCCTCAAACAATGACACTGCGATCCTCGTTTACGGACCTTCTTGGGACATGGTGAAGCTACTGCAGAAGAAGCCTTGTCCAAGATAATGAAATGGCTGAACTCTAACCTTCTGACACTCAACTTAACCAAAACCACTTACATTCCATTCGCAATCCGACGTAACATGGGGCCGTCACATACCTTTAGTTCACTCATGGTCAAATCCAATCCACACAGCTCACTCATGCTCAAATCCAGTTCCATCTTGTGACTGTCCAACTCTTACTAGATCTGACAATATAAAATATCTCGGAGTTCAGATTGACGATGGACTAAGATGGGACAAACAGATTGACGCCCTTACCACAAGAACAATGCGCCTTATACACGTCTTTAAGTCACTGAAAGGAGTCGGCCAATCTGGACACTCTGAAGATGGTGTATTATGCTCTTTGCCAATCTGTTATTGGGTATTGTATTACTGCATGGGGCGGAGCAACGAAAACTAAAATTTTAAGAGTAGAAAGAGCACAAAGAGCAGTACTTAGAGAAATGACTAGAAAACCCTACAGATGCCCAACAACTGATCTATACTCTAACTGCAAAGTCCTTACGGTACGTCAGCTCTTTGTGCTTCGATCGATTTTAAGAACTCATGCTAAGCTGCCGCCACCAAATCTAAATAAGAGATTAAAACTCATCACTGGATCTCAAGAAAAAACCACTTTCGCAACGCATCAATTTTATATACTTAGTAGTAACATTTACAATAAAATTAATAAAATGTAAAAATCCTAAATCTCAAAACTCACGCGGTAAAAGCTAAAGTAACAGAGTGGCTACTAGAGAGGGATTATGCGGAGTCTCTACTTACATACATACATCACCTAATCTTTCACGCACCCCGACCTCGATAACATACACACAATATAACATGGGCGCACGCACCCTCTTTCCACCCCACCTTATCACACATACACACACTCCCACACAATACTTACCTTCCACTACATGCACACACACCCACACACACATATACATATAATCACCTAATCTTTCACGCACCCCGATCTCGATAGCATACACACAATATAACATGGGCGCACGCACCCTATTTCCACCCCACCTTATCACACATACACACACTCCCACACAATACTTACCTTCCACTACATGCACACACACCCACACACACATATACATACAATCACCTAATCTTTCACGGACCCCGATCTCGATAGCATACACACAATATAACATGGGCGCACGCACCCTATTTCCACCCCACCTTATCACACATACACACACTCCCACACAATACTTACCTTCCACTACATGCACACACACCCACACACACATATACATACAATCACCTAAATTACTGCATCGGTAGAATGACACCGTTCGTTAATAACTGTTGTAACAGTTTTATTGTATAAGAATTTAGTGGACGTACACTGTTTCTCAAAATACAGGTTATAACCTAGTTTGAGAGGCAGGGTGATAAAAAAAACAGCAAAAATATAATTACTTGTATATGTATAACTTTCTACCCACTGATTGTTCTGTAACTATCTGTATGTAATTTCTTTTTTGATGAATAAACAATTTAAATAGTGCTTTTGGCCATCTTTAATTATTAAGCATCATGATAATGACTTGGCTAGAAGAAGTAGCTTATAAATATTAACTTTCCACTTCCACTGACCGGGACACATTATAAGTTGTGTCCCCCTCGTGGTCAATTTGTTTTGTAATTTTATCAATCTCTTTGGGACAAATAAATAAAAAGAATGTACTATAAATTTTTCATCAGTTTATTTAAACTCATATTCAATACGTTCCTCCAGGTTACATATATTGTAAAGAGGGATCATTTTTGTTTTTCTTATAAATACATAAAATTACAAGGAAATAACTTTGAGCAAATATCATTACTAATTTGAGCTTAGACTACACAATGGAAATTCATACATAGTTTGAAGAATTGACAAAGTTGGATTAGAAATTATTGAGTTTAATTCTGTATCAAAATAATATTGATAAACGTGTTCGGATTTGACGAGTAATGCAATATTATGACAATTGAAGTAAGTACGAAAATATTAATTTTGAAAAGAATTATTTGTTACTTATGTTTCACAAAAACATTTAGGCAAAATAACATACGATGTTAGTTATTAAATATGTTTCCATAATAAATAAATTATGATACAGACATATTTAAAGCTGTTTTATAACAATAACACTTAAAATAGTAATAATTAGGTAATATTAAAAATTAAATAATATTAATACGTTATATCACAGAAAAAATATCTTAAATACGAGTATGTGCAAAGATAAAGATGATTGGTAGGTACATATTAATCATAACACTTATGAATTATAAAGTAAATAATTACGTGGGAATAAGTACCTTCGTCCTTATTATGATATTAATATGACTAGTACATTTAAATAAATGCTTGTTTCAATACAACTACATTATGTGCAAGAACGTAAATAACTTCACAAACAATTTAAAATGACTACACTCATTAATAACACTGGCTTAATTTCTTACGCCTGTAGTTCCAATTTGTATAGTAGAAAAAAGGACAATTAATTTAACTTTCCGCTACGTAATCATCTGAACCTTCCAAGTCGTCCTTATGTTTCTTATACCTGGAAATAACACAAAGTAACATTAATAAAATAACTCAAATAATTAGAATTTTCATGAATTTAATCATCCTACAAGATTGTGGTTAAAAATATTATGATGTCAGTACATATCATGTGTCTGTCGATGTACAATATTAAAAACAAAGCACAATAAAATAAACTTGTACTCTAATATTACAAAGAAAAAAGATGAATACTTTTATTTGTAATGAATAAACTCAAAAACTACTGGACCAATCAAAAATTCTTCGCTGGCGGAAGCTAGTAATTCGTAAAATATTCTTACAATTTATTTACAAAACAAATATGAAAACACAATCTCCTTTTTTTAAACCACGAAAAATAAATACAAATTAAATAAAAATAATTCATTTGTAATATATGTAAATACCATTTAAAACATAGGGTAGGGTTTAAAAGTTTAAACGTGGTTTTCGTTTTTTAGTTAACAATACTATTTATTTTTTAAACTTTATGCTAAATATAATAACATAAAAAATAAAAAATAAGGTACTTACTGTTCTTCCGTTAGGCAGCGACCGCCATATTCAATCCTGTCTTTGGGACATAACACCGGAGTCTTGGTAATATGTCTCTTAATCCTTTTGCCATGAACTGCTTTGAAACTTTCAAAAGCTTTCAGTAAAATGTCTTTGCTTTGCACCAGTTTCTTATCTTCTTCAAGTCTGAGAATCGTTTCCGAATCAAGCACTAAAGTCCTTTCAGTTAATCCACTTTCAGGCACACTGTCTGTTGATTGCACTATTTTCACATCTAGCGAAACTGGCAATGAGAGTGATGCTCGGAGAAGCAGAGATAGGAATAACACGAAAACAATTTTGGCCGCCATTATAAGGGGGACGTGTGCTCCGGACTGCTGTCTAAGTACGAATGCGGCTAACATGCGCTTGCGATTATTTTATAGGGAGATTTCTGTAGGCAGCGTCATTATGCGTCATCGTCAAGTAATTCAGGAAAACTGAAAGCTCAAATTTTGTTAATAAACAAATATTATTATATCAATAAATTTACGTTGGTCGATGAGTATATTTTGCAATCATACTTTTGTGTGGTGAACAAAATATTTGTCATCGTGGAAAACCCGGACTCAATTAAAGAATTTTAAAAGCAACTAATAAGTAGAGAATAGGTAATTGAAAAAAGGGAAAATGATGTGAAACACGATCATAAAGAGGTCCTTCACCCGGTTTCTGATATGTGAATTTGAAGTGGAAAACTTGTCAAACTCTACTTTAGCATAACTTAACGTGGAAGTCGGGAAATTACAATTTTATTAGCAAAAAACGTTGGAAATATTGAATTTCGCAGGCTACATTGAAGAACCTAACGCTAAAGTAAGTTTGACAAGTTCTCAACTTCAAATTCTCAATTTAAATATTCAGTATTTGTATTTGTCACTAATTAGTGTGCTCGCTCACTTGTTTATCCCCTTTGCGTTGCTTTTTTTGAGAGCTTTTTGGGAGCACGATGACACACCAAGAATCTGTCAAATTAGTCATAGTTATGGTGCTAACCCTACATTTACACCAAGGTATAAAACGTGTAATAAACATCCTGTGTCCACTGTTTTCGAACGATTAAAAAATATATTTAATGTATTTTTTGTTATGTGCGTTTTGTTTGTGCAGAATTATCAATTTTTCTTTTCTATCTAAAACAAATTGTAAAGACACAAAGTACACAAAACTTGTCAAAAAGGTGAACAAAATGAACAGAACATGATGTCTGCAACAACGTCATTATGTAACTTAAGAAGTCTTTTACAAGACTTGTTGACAACAATTATCACAACTTGTACAAATTATGGTCATGGTATAAGTCAAATTCCATGCTATTGTTTAGCCTAAACAACTTATCAGAATCGTTTTGTAGTACTAATTTAAGTTATAACAGCCGTAGTAAATCCAATGGTTTGCGCCAACGTGGTATTTTGCTGGGTTATATAAATATCGAACTAGCGTTCATGGGGTTCAATTACCCAATATATTGCTATATTGGGTAATTGAACCTAGCTATTCCAGTCAGTCAGTTTCTAGGTGGTTAGCTTTGCCCGGTTACCGAGGTTTTTAACCGGAGTTTATTCATTTGATAGTGATACTTGGTTCGAAATCGTGTTCCTGATAACTTGTAGGTTGTTTCTTTTTCGTCTGGTGTCAGAGTTTTAAAGCCGCCCACGAGCCTCTGACTTCACATGCCATCGAGAAATATATGGCAGGCATGCCGGTTTAAAACTTTAAAACTCTGACACCAGGCTAGTCACGGTGGAGGTCTGCCCGGCTTGGGCGGGGCACCGCCGTGTCCTCACGGAGGCGATCGGCAGCGGCGATCTCTCGCGTCCGGCCCTGGTTCAGGCCATGGTCCGGAGCGAGAGTGCATGGGAAGCCGTCACTTCCTTCTGCGAAGCAGTAATGCTCGCGAAGGAGGAGGCGGAGCGCGTGAGGGAAATGCAAGATGCGCGCCCTCGCGCCCCTAGTCGCCGCAGGAGACGCCCCGGGCGTCGGGAGTCGCGAGCCGACTTCCGGCCACCGTAGGCGCGGGCTTGCGGACGGTGGGCAATGGGTAGCTCACCGTCCGATTAGGACCAGGCCCGGGTCGACGGCGCGTTGTGTTCCACGCGCGCCTCAAAGAGATGTCAGCACCAACTGACGGGGTCCGTAAGGGCCAATGCCTGCCAGGGTTGCGAGTTTGTCCGAAAGGGATATCGCGGCCCCGGCACACAGGCAACGGAAGGAACACGGGTGGGTTTTAGTCAGTAAAAGTCTGACACTCCCTCTCGCTCTGCCCAGAGCGGGAGGAGTCATTTGATGATTTCCCACCCAAAAAAAAAAAAAAAAAGGTATGCCGGTTTCCTCACGATGTTTTCCTTCACCGTTTTTGAAGCAAGTGATAGTTATACAATACGCACTTGAAGCCGAAAGCTCAGAGGTGCGTGCCTTCGGTTCGAACTCGAGACCTATGACTTGGCAGTCCAAAGGTCACATATATCACTGCTACAACTTGTAGGTGATATTGTTTTACTATTTCTTTGTATTCCTTCGTATCTTCTTATTATATCTTCTGGGCATTGATATTAGTAAGTAAAGTAATTCTTTCCAAAATATATAGTTGTATTCATTGAAGTCAGCAAATTAAATATTTTCTTCATTTGCATACTCAGATCAAATAAAAAACCAAGACATGGCGCTGTCAACAGTGACGTGAGACCGGTTTCATAAACATACGTGTACCTAGTGAGGTGTAGTATGATTGTAAATGGTTGTAAATGTGTGCTTGTGAGTGTGTATGCACAGAGTATTGTTCGCACCGCTATGTCTTGGTTTTTTATTTGTTCTGAGTTTGAATCATACAATATTTCTCGGAATCGATCGTATGAAACTGTAAGTATTATAAAATTCCGCGATTCCTGCTAAACCATTGCGTTTCTGTGTATCAAGTACATTGTATATCTAGTACCTATAAACAATGTACTTGGTTCAAACGATGATCAATATTGAAAGTTCAGGGCCGATGGCCGGTGGAGCAGACGAGAGAGACCTAGAGTGGAGACCGCGTATCTGCAAGCGTAGCGTGGGACGCCCCCTAGCTAGATGAACCGACAACCATAAGGGCGCGTTTGCAAATCCAATGTAGCCCAAACTCGGTACACCTAGTTCTACTCGTCGAGGAGTTCCAGTAGCAGTCACCAAAGTACACCTTCAGGTCACTCTATCAAGTCCGGAGGTAGTCTCATCATAACTAACAAAACGAGCCCAAACTCGGCACACCTAGTTTTACTCGTCGAGGAGTTCCTGTAGCAGTCACCGAAGTACACCTTCAGGTCACGCCATCAAGTCCGGAGGTGAGGTCTCATCATAACTAACAAAACGAGCCCAAACTCGGTAACTCGTTAACTGGAAGTCACACATAGAACATATAAAAATAAAACTCTCCAGATTCTCTTACGCTCTTTTTCAAATTAAACAAAGCACTAACACATAAACATCTTTGGCTGCTTACAACGCATACAATGCACTCATGGCTGCGATATGGCGTCATGCTAAGGGGAAATAGTGTTAACGTAGATGAACTATTCATAATGCAAAAGAAGTTTATAAGAATTCTAGCCCAAATTGATAACACGTAGAGCTGCAAACCATATTTTGTATCTTAACAGATTCTAACTCTGCCGTCAATATACCTACTTGACATTTGCGGATTAAAAAAAAAAAAAACGACAAGTTCACTAAAGTAAAAGATACGCACAACGTCAACACTCCCCACAAAAAGAGGTTATGCGCTCCAGCCTCTAGAATTAAAATGTTAAGTTGCCCGACATGTTTAAACCTGAAAAATCAGAAACAATATTCCAAAAAAGGCTAAAACTATACCTAATCCAAAAATGTTTCTACTCGGTCAAAGAATATTTAGAATCTAGCTTAAAATAAAGATTTTCTCTCATGTACAAAAATGTCGATCTGCCACAAACAATATGATTTAGTCTATCCTATTTAACTTCGTATAAAACTATAATTATAATCAGAATTTGGCCACGAGTTTGGCAACGTCCAACTGCAGGTAACAGGACACGCTGGATACGATATTAAGTGCCCCATTGTTTGTGGGACAGCACCAGATTTACACTCCAGCGCAGAGTCATCTGTGAATCTCCACCTGCGAGTTTTCAGCCTTTGTGACACGAGAATGTTCTTGTGCAAAGGGGGTCGTGTGTCGAAGACTATCTTGGCTCTACTCAAAGGTCACAAATCACAAACCAGATAATAACACATTAGGAAATCCCGTCGCATACGGACCACCATTGATTGAAATACTAGTGCTGTGACATTCAAGCTGCTGCCAGTAGTGATTTGAGATTGTAACACGTAACTTTTGAGTAGCATTGTGAACGATGGGCCATAGTGTGGTGGGTACAATGCTCAAGTTATTTGGCAAAATGTTAGATACATATCAGTGGTGGTGATAGTTATTATACCCTCAGTAGTGTGTGCGGAATAAAAATATTGTCTTTCTTTCATCAGCAGCCCAGAGTCTGGATTTGCGTCCGATTAGTGGCAATCTACTCGCCATTATATGTTAATTTCAAGCATTGTGGTAACTTACGATCCCTTGAAACATCACCAGCTTGCCAAATGCCGTCCAGCGCAGTTGTAAGCGTCTCGAGATTTTCTTATTTTGGTAGTGTCTTCCATAAGATAAACTATGTCTCAGATATACGTAATGATCCACCACCTCCAGCGACCCAAGCGTCAGGTGTAATGTTATGTTGGGTAAAATAAAGAAAAAGTTTTTAATTTATAGTAACATTTTTATTAATTTTTCAAATAAATAATGCTTCTTATATGGGTAATGTTATGCAGAACTAGTTATGTATAACTTTTCGTAAAAAATTAATGAATTTCATAGTATATTTTTTGTACGAAGCGTAGAGGAGACAAAAAAGGTTTTTTTTATTTTGACTAAAAATTAACGGTTGTGATACATCAAAGATAATGAATTAAATATCTTTAAAACTGCACATTTACAAAAAAAAGTAATATTTTAAGATACATATTATATGTGTTGTTATTGAAGATGCTAAAATAACACTAACACAACCAAGTATTCAAATGGTTTATCACAGATAAATCTTCTAAATAAATATTACATTATAATTTAAAACGATTAAATAATGATGATGACACCTACATTATCATTTATCAACCATCTTTGAATGTGGTTAAGAAAAAAGCTCGAAAATGAGTTTTTCTTTATAGAACTAATGAATTAGGTATCTCTTAATTCTAAATGACTAGATACACTTCGATAATATAGCTAAATTAATTAAAACATCGTTTTACAAAAACATACAGGCTTAATAATAAGATGTAACTACTCGTATTTAAATAAGTTTCAATGTTAAATAAGTTATTATACTGACATAATTAAAGCTGTTTTAACACTAACACTT
Source organism: Agrochola macilenta (assembly GCA_916701695.1). Classification (NCBI taxonomy): domain Eukaryota; kingdom Metazoa; phylum Arthropoda; class Insecta; order Lepidoptera; family Noctuidae; genus Agrochola; species Agrochola macilenta. Next base: position 19,151,492 of record OU753562.1, read on the forward strand.
TAAAATAATAATAAATATGAATAAAAATTAAATATCAATAATACATTAGATCACAGAAAAATAATCGTAAATGAGTGCAATGATAAAAATGATTTAGGCACCTACCGACCTAGGTACTTATTAATCATAACAATCTTTAATTATTATGTACTATTATGATATAATATGACTAGGTACATTTAAATAAATGCTTGTATAAATAAATAGTATAACTAAATAAGAAATATTTATAAATTATTTACATCATTGTGTGCTAAACTTATATTCATTAGGAACGGAATGTTTATAAGATCAGTATCTTGTTTCACATTAGAGTTGATTTTGAAAATTAATTTTCTTGTTAATAACTTCACCAAACATTTAAAATAACTAGAATTATCGCCATTACGTCAGAGGTCCGTTTGTATAGTAGAAAAAAAAGATAATTAATTTATCTTTCCGCTTCGTAATCATCTGAACCTTCCGAGCTGTCGTATTCCTCAGCCCTGGAAATAAAGCAAAGTAACATTAATAAACTAACTTTCTAGCTAAATTTCAGTAATTATTCTGGTAAAAAATACTATGTCAGTACTTATTGGTTTGTATGTGGGAATAACGTACAAATTGCAAATAAACACGGTGTGTAATTAAAAACATATTCTACCAAAAGTGTTTACAAAAAAAAAGTCTATTTTTTTAACCACGTTAAATAAAAATAAATAAAATATAACTTGTACATATTATTTATAATACAGGATAAAATATAACCGTGGATTTTGTTTTTAGTAAACGACATTGTTTAATAATAAACTTTATGCAATATAAACAGTAAAACAGGCGGACTTAATGCCTTAGGGATTCGCTATTATTCAACCAAGTGTATTATTATATATACTAACTACCAACACCGCCACCACTACTAACTAATTAATTGGTGCACAATAAAAAATATTAAATTTAAAAAAAAAGTGAGGAACTTACTGTTCTTTCGTTAAGCACCAACTGCCGTATCGAAACATGTCATTGGGACATAACCCGGAAGTCGTGGTAATATATCTCTTAATCCTCTTGCCATGAACTGCTTTGAAACTTTCAAAAGCTTTCAGTAAAGTTTCCGTACTTAAGCTTTGCCCAAGTTTCTTATCTTCTTCAAGTCTGAGAATCGTTTCCGAATCAAGCACTAAAGTCCTTTCAGTTAGTCCACTTTCAGGCACACTGTCTGTTGATTGCACCGTTTTCACATCTAGCGAAACTGGCGATGAGAGTGATGAGAAGCAGAGATAGGAATAACACGAAAACAATTTTGGCCGCCATTTTAAGGGGACGTGTGCTCCGGACTGATGTCTAACTACGAATGCGGCTAACGTGCGCTTGCGATTATTATATGGGGGGTTTCTGTTAGTAGGCAACGTCAGTATGCGTCAGAGGACCAGAGGACCACAGAGTGTCCGCCGTCACGTAAATACGTCACACAAGTGTCTATTGAATTATTAGTATTAATTCAGCTTAACTGAAAGACTTAAATTCTATTAATAATGAAGTGTTAATAATTTGCTTTTATATATTTGTGTGTATCGTGAAAAAAACAGGTTATCGTGGGGAAAACCCGGACTCAACTAAAGAATGTTACAAGCAACTAATAAGTACAGAATAGGTAATAAAAAAAATGGAAAATGGTGTGAAACACGATGCAAAGATAATGGTCTTTCACCAGATTTCTGATTTGAGAATTTGAAGTTGTTAACTTTCATACTCTACTACAAAGTTGCAAAAACGTAAGAAAATTGTAATTTCGCGGCTACAGCTGCGGATTCACCTTAAAGATGAAAGCCGGAAAATAAAAATTTTCTTTGAAAAAAACGTAAGCAATTTTGAATTAACCGAGAATACTTAAAGTGATTTTTCAATGTTACCACATTGAAGAAATCCCCTTACGTATTCTCAGTTCAGAGACCGCGTATTTGACACTAATTACTGTGCTCTTTCACTTGTTTATCCCCTTTGCGTTGCTTTTTAGGGGTCCATACGTCCGTTTATAAACGGAACTTATAGGATCAATCGTGTGTCTGTCAGTCCGTCTATCACAGCCAATTTATTCAGAATATAATGGACCGATTAACTTGAAATTTGGTACATATATGAATTTCTGTGCCTCAATTACGGAAATGCAACGTAAATAAATTAATTTTGATTGTGGCGGTAACTTTTGGGAGGCAAATAAGAAAATAAGATAAAAAAGTTTTGAAAACTGTTAGTACCTTGTGACATATCAAATGAAAGGTTTTTTTAAAAATAAATCTTTGAAAGTTATTTAAAAACACAGATGAAAATTGACCGATTCGCCACATTATCTCTGAAACTACGGAGTCTAAAATTTTGAAAAAGTATTCAATAATAATAGTTCTTTATTTTAAGAATACAGGAAAACCTATAAGAAGTCTATCGTTTTACCCAGTAACTGGGTTGTGAAGGTCAGATAGGTAGTCGCTCAATGTAAAATACTAGTATTGGTGAATCCGGGTAGACTAGAAGCCAACATAGTTGGAAAAAGCCTAGGCAGATTATGATATCGAGCTAACGTTCTTGGGTTAGCAATATTCTGGGTAATTGAACCTAGCTATTCGAGAAGTTAGTGGTCTTTAGAAGGTTAACCATGCCTAGTTTCTGTTGTTTTTTACCATCATCATCATTATACACAGACCAACTTTGCCCACTGCTGGGCCATTCTTTTGTTGTGCCAATCCCCACGTTCCTGTGCCAGCTTCATCTAGGTTTTGCCAAGAATTTCGTTTACCCATCTCGCCGTCGTCGCACGACCGACACCTCATCTTCCAGTTCTTGGACGCCAGTGTGTCACAGCCTTACTCCACTTGCCATCAGTACGCCTTGCCAGGTGCTTTGGTTTTTATCCAAACTTAATCTATTGGATGATGATTATTGGATCGATTAATCTTGTTCCCGAATACTTGTTAATTATTTTTTTTTAAACTATTCCTTCGTAGAGCTACTCCTGTTATACTTGTCCTGCATTGGTATTAGTAAGGAAAGTAATTCTTGCCAAATTGTATAGTTGTGTTCATCCAAGGCAGCAACATAAATATTGTCTTTATTTACATCATACAATATTTCTAGGAATCAATCGTATGGAACTGGAAAAGTTGTATGAAATTGCGCAATGGTGTAGATTGTGCAATTGTATTTTTATGACGCAAATCTTCTTTTTATTTTCGTTTGGTTAGTGACTAACCTGGTGTCAGAGTTTTAAAGCCGCCCATGGGCCTCTGACTTGGTTTCACAAGCCGTCGAGAAATATCTCTCAGGCATACCGTCACGATGTTTTCCTTCACCGTTTTAGCACCATGCAAAACAACCAGTGTAAAAAAAAATACTTCGACACATTCCTTGATCTAGTGACTGACAGTCACTCAAAGTGTTGCAAGCATGAGGACCGAGTGAGTTTGGAACGTATAACGCAATAGGACGTAGTCGCGTCGTATACGGACTACCATTGAAATACCAGCAACATTCTAGCTAGTCGTTGGTCATTTTAGTACCCATTTCATTGAACAAGTTTTACTTTTAACATATTCACAGATTCGCACTTTTGCTGGAAATGGGGGTACTGAAGCGAACTTTTGAGTAGTGTTGATGGGCCTTAACCTACGGTTTCCTAAAAGAGCGGTGGCCACCATGTAGCGTTCGCAATTTACCAGCGAACGACGTCACTGAAACGTTATTTATGAAAGTAAGTGGGTGTGTTTTCGACACCGTAAAGTCAAACCCTGCTGCGATCATTTTCATGACAGCCGTCACACGTTATGTGGCGGCTGTATGTGGTGGTCACCGCCCTTTTGGGTAATTAGGGAAAATGTTATATACTTATTGACATTTCCATAAAGAATTTCTCAGTAGCCTGCTGCTGAATAAATGTATTTTCTTTCTTTCTTTAGCAGCCCGGAGTCTAGATTTGCGTCCAGTTAGTGGCAATCAATTTATAGAACGACTTAATTATAATTAATTGTAAAATTAAATTTCTCTTTCGGAAAATACGGGTATGTTGTAATGTTTTGTTATTTTGGGTAAAATAAAGAAACATGTTTTTTTTTTTACAGAAACTTTTTTATTAATTTTTAAATAAATAATTCTTCTAAAATGGGTAAGGTTAAGAGAACTAGTTATGTATAATTTTACGTAAAAAAAATAAATTAATTTCATTATATTTTTTGTACGAAGCGCAGCGTAGACGAAAAAGGAAAATTATTGATTTCGTTTAAAAAATAATTGTTGTTACATAGCAAAGGTAATTAATGAATTATGTTTAAAATTGCAAATTCAGACAAAAATAAATTTAAGATACATACATATATTGAAACTGCTAATTAATTAAAACTAATACATCGAAGTATTAAAATAGTTTATCACAGAAAATCTCCTAACTAAATATAAATACAATAAAATAAAATATGGTAATGACACCTAATGATAGTAATGAAAAATAAGCGAAAATGAGTTTTTCTTTATAAAACAACAAATGACTAGATACATTTCGATAAAAGACAAATACAAAATACTTAAGCTAAGTCAACTAATACAAATAACTTTAACAGTACATATATTAGAAAATGTTTATTAACATTAAGAAAAACAGCTGTTAACAGATCTAGTATCTCATAAATACGATACTTGATGATAGATATAATGAAACATACAGAAATAACCATTTACGCTTCTTTAAATAGTGGTTCCGGCAATTATCAATTAATTAGTGATCTAAAATAACCGTCACAAAATTAAAAGAGCCAGCGATGTTTTTTTTGTTTTTGTTTTTGTCACAACGCTACTTCGCTTTGTGTATACTGTCACAGCTTTATGAAGACTAGATTTGAGCTTATGATACAACTTATCTTAAACGAGAAATTACTTAGGCATTATTTTCTAAGAATGTCAGCTGAAACCTATTTCTTGACTAAGAACTGTCAGTTCAGAAAACTGGGGCCAGACGTCTGTCTGGCCACCAGTCTTAGCAAGAGGTATTTTGTTACCCAGTTACTGGGTTGCGGCGGTCAGATAGGCGCTTCATGGAAATTACTGGTATTCAGCTGCATCCGGCTAGACTGGATACGCCAATATAGTTTCGAAATGGCTAGCCTGGTAATGACGACTTTCGATTTCTTCTCGAAGGAATGAAGAATGGTCGGTGGCGTCATTTTTGGGTTAGCCTGTCCATCCCTTAAGGAACTGTCTTGAGGATAGTTTTACAGAGAACAAGTTTCTGCCGCGATTACTTTTCTTCTTCCATTTTTACCAATCGTTCATACCTGAGAAACAACAAAATCGAATGTTAATTATGGTTTATTAATACACAGTATAATTATTATAGATTAATCTTGTTTTTTTTTTTCAATGTTTATGTTCGTGTGGCACCATATAGGTGTTATTAACTATAACAGGTTTGACTTGATTAGATTTTCCTTACCAGGCACACTTAATTAAACTGTTTTGTTCAAGTACAATGTTCTTAATGACCATCATAATATATACTCGTAAGAACATTCTCACATTTTGTTTTAATGGAATGTGTATAAAAAACAAATAAATACTTACGCTTCAAATGTCCTGCATTTTTTCATAAACCAAATCATTCCACCGGGACACCCATTGCCGGTAACTACTTCTCTTTTGTTTCTTCTCAAGCCTTCGATAGAGTTTGTCAAACTTGGTACCGGCACACTGTCGACGCTTTGCACTTGTTCCGAATCGCGCGCACTTTCAACTTTAGGACTTAAAACTGTATCAAGTTTGAGTGTAATTTTTAATACACTGTCAGCACTGGGTGAAGATTGCATTGATCCCGAATCATGTGCAAGGGGCTTCGAAGAAACTGCGAGTGCGCATAGAAGGAGGCACAGGGAAAACATGAATAAAACTGAAGTTGCCATCTTGTTGAGGTCTGCTCGCGTTCACAACTTGTGATTAAGTGTGTGTTTACAGTTCACGTTGGGTTTTTATAGGATCGTAGCGTGTGCGCGCGCACATGTCAGAGATGTGATACTGTTGTAACCCGATCATTCTTGACGTCATAAACTTGTGTCATACAAGAAAAGTAGTTAGTTTAAGGGGAAAATATGTTAATTAAACAATAATGTATCAAACCTTTTTACTTAGGTAGGTAGTCGAAACTTCAGATAAATTTTCATACACTTTCCAATTTTCTTTTTCCACTTAGTTCATAATTTTATTTTATTATTATCATAGAATATAATGATAACATAGAACTAATCTGATGATAATGACGATGGAAAAGTAGTTCGTAAAAATAAGAGTTTCATCAATTAATTTCGTCATATCATCTCAGTTGGACGACGTCCGCTGGTTAATTTTGAGGAAACTACCTATGTTTTGCTTTTCGGTACGTGCCCGCCACACCCAAAATAGAACATCTTCTTGCACTGATCGTAACAGATTGAGAAAAAGGATTGACAATAAATTGAATGGAATCACGATTCACAGCAGTGATAGAGCGATTAGGAAGAAGAAATCGTTTTCTCGCCACACCCAAAATATAAAAAAATGGTGTAATAATAATATATTATTAACATCAAATTTTTTATGTAATCGTGTCAGCCAATTCTTCGGTAAAGCCCCGCTAAAAATACCAAAAATATAAATAAATTAAAATCTTATAAAACTGTGATTAAAATATTATGCAAAATATGGAATTTAAATAAGTACCTTGTTACAGAAACTGTCAATGATATTTTTTTATTGCAAAATGGGCCTGCTCTTGACCTCGATCTCGCCTGGTGGAAAGCGAAAGATGAGGTCTACGATGGAATGAGCAAGCCCAGAAGATGCCTGTTCACTCTGGCTTCGAAGGGTGATTGGTTATACGTGGCAGGAAGGGAACACAGACGCAGGCAGAATGTCAGAAAGATCATGATGTTAGTGTTACTGTTACATCATGATCTATTTATAATTCTATTGTATAATCATTTCTTAATATGAAATTTTAACAAAGACAACATCATTATATTATCAGCCATGTAGTTTTTTTAGGGAAATACCCAAAATGAAGTTTATAAATTGTGTGATAAAAATAATAGCTGTTCATAATGTTTCCTTATGAAAGTGAAAGTTATTTATATAGCAGATTTTTTTGCTGATCATTCTGCGTTTTTCTGTTTCGTCTGCCATTCCTATCTAGAGTTGAAAATCCAATGCACGATTAATTTGTTGATCCTTGTTAACAATAGTCTTCGGGGGGGAGGGGCCCGATGGATGGATGGACATGGCACTGAAAGAGACGAGATGAGCTGGACGGGTACCGCGGGGTTAACAGCTGGGATAAAGGCAAACAAAAGAAAAAACATTACTCGCTACAGGTTAACCCAGATTGTTACCGTAATATCACTTATTGTAATACGTTGATAATAAAATTGCATTTACCGTATAAGGATGCTACTCGAGTGTCAATGAACAATACCATAAAAGGATAAAAGATATTTGTGTTCGCTTGTGACGTGAATAAATATTATTATGAACTAAAAGTTCATAATAATATTTATTCACGTCTACTAGTAGATGTAAAGGGTATTCTTATCATGCACGTTATTAAATCATTTCAATCCTTTATCTGTTTCCATTAGCACTTTCATAACGATTTAACAAGCGGTTCATGTACTCGATGTGTCATTATTACACCCATGATTAAACATTAATGTTGATTGTGATGCAAGTAATTAACAGCTGGTGCCAACTGCGGGTGTGTCAACGTATATTCCCCTCGGTTCATTCCTCGCGGGACGCCCCTGAATTCAGAGCTATTTATAATTTGTGCATAAGAGGCTATGTTGTTCCCATACTGATAGCCTCCGTAGTTGGTCATGGTCACGGCCCACATGCAAATCGGCCAATAGATGCATTTTGTTAGACCAGCCCCCCCCAATCCAGAACAAAACGGTGAAGAAACACATCGTGAGGAAACCGGCATGTCCTTGAACCAAAAATTCGAAGACGTGTGATATCTACCAACCCGCACTGAGCCCGCGTGGTGGATTACGGCCCACTCCCTCTCATAAAGAGGAGGCCTATGGCCCAGCAGTGAGAACATTATGTAGGCTGATTATGCTATGCTTATGCTATTGTAGTCTCTACCACAGAGCTCTTTTTAATATTAAATATTACCACTTCTGAAATAAACATAAAATAAATACCTATATAATTATGTTAAAATTGTTTATCTACCTAAACAGTTCTTATAATCTCTGTGGACTAAGTTCTGATGCAATTATTTCATTACTTCACTATTACACCACTTATAATCCTTTAATAACGTAGATACATTGCGCAACCGCAGACATAAATTGGGTACCTGGGACAAAACCTTGAAACCTTGGGTTTGAAATAACGAATAAAAAATGATACAACATTGTTTTGGCAACATGTTGGCATGTTTTGGTGTTGCGGGAAACATGTTGCTGGCAACTTGGAAAGTTGCAGTGTTACTTGCAACATGCTAATATTAACGCGCACGGGTATCGGAGTTTCCGTTATTGTTATCGTTATTTTAGTTTTTAAAGTGTCTTGTCTTGTCATTACTAACATTAGTTCCATACTCGTATAAGCATTTCTGTGTTACTAACAACTATAAGAATGTATTTGAAAATCCGAAATAAATGAATATACGTAATAATAAAAATTATTATTAAATTAAACCCTGTTCCCGATACCGGTGGGCTAAAATTTTTTATAATTTGAAATGTCTTTTTTTTTGTTTTTTTTTTTTTAATATTTAAAAATTTAAACGATATGTAGGTACATAAATGAAATAATAATTAAAGAAAGATAAATTGTTGCCAGCAATATTTAGATGTTGCGAGAAAAAATATTGCACAACTGTTTCTCACACCGCTTTACATGGGACTTAACATACCTAACTGCAGAAATCGGGTCTCATGATTACATTATTATGAGCCCCGATCCTCCACAGTGCGTCACTCTACTAAGGAAGAGGACAAAAGACGTTACAAGTACATCGTAGCCGTGATCAACACATCATCCCGATAGGGTCATAGTTTGAGATATCATAGTATTGCTCAATCATATTTCCTGTCGTAGTATATTGTGGAGTAGGTGTCGTTCCGGTTACTATATTGGTTGAGTGTAATTGACACTGACTCATGCGCATAAGTCACTTACGACATGAGTGGATTTGGGCTATGAAAGTGTCATGTCCGGTTTGTTGATTTGATTTAAAGTGTTATGTTTGGTTGATTGTTTGATTTCCATCCAAAGATTTAAATCTTTGATTGCTTCTTCATTTTCTTCTTGGTTCGTATTTTTATACTTGCATATATTTAGGGATATTATAATTTCGCCCAGTATACATCATAACATAACATACATAACGCCCGTAAGCCCTGAAGGGTTAGATAGAGGTGTACCTGTAGTACACCCACATTTCGTCAGTTATGTATGTTTAGTTTAAGAGCGTTTATCCTAAAAGTTGGCAACGTCGCAAATAGCTATATATATATATATATATATAACGTCGAATATAATATATTACTGTATGGAATTATGAAATATGGGTAACTAGTGAACTCAAGTATTAATTAAGAAATGCAATAGTTAATATCGTAACACTGAATATTTAGTTTTAGATGTAAAAAAAGTATTTGGAAACTTTCCAAATGCCTCTTTTACACCTAAAACGATTACAATTCAGAATCAATGTTATAATTGCAATTCGTTATTAATATTCTAGTTCGCTAGTTAGCCACATTTCTTATTTCCATACAGTAATATTGGCAAATTAAACTAAACAATGAAATATTCGATATCTATTTGCGACGTTGCTCACTTTCAGAAAAACGCTCTTAAGCCCCAAGCAGTAGTGGCCGAGCATAGGCTCGGTGCCTGGTTGATGGCAATATCCAGTTAGTGTAGCCATTAACCAGTTATAAATCCAGACTCCAGACTGTTGCTGAGAAATTCCTGATGGAACCCAATAACACGTTTCCCGACCACGGAATCGAACCCAGGACCTCATGCTTAGCAGTAGTGTAAGCGGCCACTAGACGAACGATGTAGTCATATACATTTTGTGTATTTTTACTAACGAAAGTTCTAAAATAATCTTATGGAAGAATCGCCCAAGAAAAAGATGATAGAATAGTACCTTAGTTGTGTATTAGATAGACTTGTGCGTAGCGAACTAGATAAGTTCCCTAATTTTTAAGTGAAAATTTCTTCAGGCGCGTTGAGCGAATCATGGTAGGGGGTAAACTTATGGATAAGCGTCACCGATACGCCGTAGCGCTTTACTATAGAATATAGATGACGCTAATACCAATTTTAAGTTTTCAGTTTTTATATTTTTTCGTCCCTTTTTTATCAAAATCAGATGAAGATCAGACAAATTATAGACGAGACAAAATATTTTTAAATTAAAATACAACAATAATAATGTATGCAGATAATTACTTAATTATTATTAGCTTAGATACTGACTCATTATTTCCCAGACCGCAGGCGATAGATGTTATAAACAGTACATTATTAGAGTTTCATCATAATACATAATCATTATTATGTGTTCGTAATTTCATCATACAATGCGCCACACCCATGTTGCTGTGATGATCGCGGTCGCGTGCAGTACAGACGTAACGGTATTTCCCTACATCGGTGTTACCCGGTTTTATAGAATCTTAAATCACTAGGCGACGGCGACACGTGGTCGCAAGCGCTACTGCTAAGCGTGAGCTCCTGGGTTCGATTCCCAGGTCGGGCAAAATGTTATTGGTAGTCCGGAGTCTGGATTTGTGTCAGGTTAACGGCAATAGGCTCGCTCCTTACTACATGGGAATAAAATATATATGACGAAATATGGGTGTACCTATGATAGCTATACCTCTGCCTGACCCTTCGGGGCTGACAGGCGTGATGTTATGTAATGTGGAAGGTGACGGCAAGGTCTACCCAGAAAGAGTTCGTCAGATTACAATATGAAAAAGGAGGCTGTCGCCTATTGATTATTTACCACTACCTATGGCGCCTAGGTTAAACTACGCTTTCCGCGGTCGGTACGTGGCCATCTTTACATACCGGACCTCTCCGTGCCTCGGAAAGCACGATACGCCGTTGGTCCTGGCTGTCATTCTTGTATCTTTGACAGTCGTACCAGGTCGTCAGAAACCCAAGAGTCTGACAACCAATCTCACCACGTTGTATCGTATTACCCGGTAACTGGGTTGTGGAGGTCAGATAGGCAGTCGCTCCATGTAAAATACTGGTACTCAGGTGCATCCAGTAAGACTGGAAGCCGACCCCAGCATAGTTGGGAAAAGGCTAGGCAGATGATGATGATTATTATTAATACGTATCACTTATAGACCAACGATACTATTCATAAATTTTTGACATTCTCAAATAAAAAGTACCCGATTCTTTGGCTGCCATAATAATGTCGTTTTTTGTAACCGGTAAGAATCCGACCGTCTTAACTGAAGCCAAGTTGAGGAAAAGACTATACTAAAACATAAGTAGCAATTATTAACAACTAGCTTATGTCCGCGGCTTCGTCTGCGTCGGGCAAAATTGGCTCCAGAGACAAATGAAAAAAGTGAGTGTAATAAAAAAAATCGGTAAAAAAATATCACTCGTAGGTATTTAATATGCTTGGTATATGATAATATGCTTATGCCATGTTATTTCCCGGGAATAAAAAGTATCCTATATTTTAATCCAGGTTATAAGCTATCTGTGTGCCAAATTTCATCCAAATCCGTTCAGACGTTATTGTGTGATTGAGTAACAAACATCCAAACATACAAGCTATTAGCATTTACAATATTCATAGGATAAATACCGTGAAGGCACGCGACTACACTAATGGAAATACCCAGCCATCTAATTTAATGCAGTCTTTTCGCATTTCGTCTTTGGATGTCAGTTTTAAGCTATTATTACAATTAAACGGGGTTAATTTAATGCGATAACTTGAAAAACCGGTTTCTAGTTTTGCTATTAGCTACATTGCTAAGAAGGCAATAAATAGCATTGGTTATCATAGGTGCTTGATGTGACTAGATAATAAATATCTATCAATCAGCCTACCTTACTGTCATCAGACTGGCCCCAGTTGACTTAGGCTCTCCTACCTTTAGAGTACTCAATAATAAAGCAATAATGTTTCACGTAGTCAGAAATGCAACGCGCAGTTTCACGGTTTGTCCACTTGTTTCTCCTCTGCCCGCGACATCTTCCGAGTCGTGAAATTTCTTGTTTGAACATTAAATATTTCGTCATATAATACTCAGCAATACTGAAAGAATTTTTGGAATCGGATCCGTAGTTCCAAAGATTACCCCCTACATACAAACACTTAAAATGTCTTTGACATATCTCGGGACCTTGGGGTCCCGGGGATTTAGAAGGCGTACGAGGGGCCGAAGCCAATTCGCAGAAACTCGTTAAACAATTCTTTATGATGAGGAGTTACCATCATACGATTATCCCGGTATGCACTATGGAAGTGCACCCAAGGACAGCTCTCGGTTGGTGCAGGACTATTGCGGAACATGAAATCAAAACACATTGGGCTATGGATTTGGGTGACTATAGTGGATTGGGTAGTCTATGGAAGAACTGACCAATGTTTTACAATATAAACGGATAAAATGGCAGGGGGTGACTTGCACACTCAATAATGGGCACTCAAGAAACGGTCGCTAGCATTATAATTACATATTAAAAGTAGATTTATTATTTATTTTACTATGTCACTACTGATTACCGTAAAATACTGTCTTAAGCTATTGAATGTTTACCAGATTCTACATCCCAATTGCGGAACACACTTTCAATCACAATTTGAAGGTTTTTGAAGGAGATTGGTAATCCGTAGCATATTAGAAAAAAAATTATCTGTTCGAAAACAGAAACGACGCAATGAATATTCTTGTGAAAATTAATTGCCAAAATATAAGGTATTGCCAACATAAGTGTATAATAACTCTGCTGGTTTATAGAAGTTAATAGCGATTGCTTTTAAAATTGGTATTCATGTAATTAAGGCATAGCATAGTCGCCGTTTAACAATCGGAAAGTCAGATGAGGTAGGATCACAAAAAAAAAAAACTCACGAATTTTTCCTTAGTACAACAATACTCCACATTGACGTCGGTAAATTAAAACTATGACTCAAGATGTCGTGTCACTCACGGCAAATACGAGTATCAAATCTGAACATCGAGTTGGGGAAAATGATCGTAGTCTATAAATAAATGACCATGATTAACACTACATTTTACCCGGACGTATGTTGGTACTATCATAATGTACATCACGCGTACAATCATAAATCTATTTCATAAATTCGTGTGCCTCTGTGGGACAGGCTCCGCTGTGGCGCTGCCGGGAGGCACACAATAGCTGGGCACGCCACAATTGTGGCGATAAGTCCCCTCTTTGAGGAGTGGGTAGAGAGGCGCCACGGCGTCCGCTCCTTCCGCTTGCGCAGGTCCTCACCGGACACGGTTGTTTCGGGAGGTTCCTGTTCAGGATAAAGCGGGAGGAAACGCCTGGGTGTCACCATTGTGTGGATCGCCCGTAGGACACGGTGGAGCATACGGAGGAGGTCTGCCCGGCTTGGGCGGAGCACCGCCGTGTCCTCACGGAGGCGATCGGCGGCGGCGATCTCTCGCGTCTGGCCCTGGTTCAGGCCATGGTCCGGAGCGAGAGTGCATGGGAGGCCGTCACCTCCTTCTGCGAAGCAGTTACGCTCGCGAAGGAAGAGGCGGAGCGCACGAGGAAGATGCAAGCTGCACGCCCTCACGCCCCTAGTCGCCGCAGGAGACGCCCCGGGACGCGTCACGAGCCGACTTCCGGCCACCGTAGGCGCGGGCTTGCGGACGGTGAGCGATGGGCAGCTCGCCGTCCGATAAGGACCAGGCCCGGGTCGACGGCGCGTTGTGTTCCACGCGCATCTCGAAGGGACAATAACGCCCCATAAAAAAAAAGGCACACAATAGCTACTGTTTCAACGTTTTTCCCTTCGTTTCTTTTTGTGTGCCTTAACCTGGGTCAAATAAATGTATTATCTTTATTTTTTCTTTATTTAGGGATCTTCTAAACTCCATTGCGTAGATTTGAAGCGGGTTTTCACCATAATTTAGAGAATTTCTCCCGGAATGTTTATGTATCTTCAATAATATTTAACTTCGAATATCGGAATTAAAAGTATACTATGACCCAATCCAGGTCATGGTCTAGCCATGTGCCAAATCCGTTCAGCCATTTTAGCGTAAAAGCGTAACAAACAAACAAACTCACTTTCGCATTTATAATATTAATTTGCGAGCATGATGCCTCTGCCATGCTGCAATAGGGATGATGACTAAAATTTTTTTTAGTCCGTCTTTGAGATTATAAAAAAATATTGGACACGTATTTTTTCTTTTTTTACGTATTCAAAAGATTACGGCGATACATTGAGGTAAAATGTGCCATGACGTCACGAGTATGTAGATTTTATACGTACTAGTGACGTAGCGACCTCCACTGCCCCAACTTAAAATGCGTTCTATCTAAGTATTTTTTTATTAATATGATAAAGCAGAAAACACGTGTCTAATATTTTTTTATTATTTGACTGACGGACTAATTAGAATTTCATTTTTTTTACCGAGGCATCATCCCTATTATTTTCCCACACACTCGGGTACGTCATTATCATGTATGATTCAATTGAAGACGTACAGTTAGGAAATTGGAATTCCACGCGACCTCATCGGCACGAGCTACCGAAGTGTGCATTTTCCCTCTAACGCATCCATTCAGTTACAAGTACATTTAAATTAAAACCCGCTTTGTATTTAAATTAATCGGTCTATGTTTCAATTAACACTAATAAAATATAAGGTGCTTTATATAGAATCATGAATTAAATGTATTTGTTACTTAAATTAATTTACCTTTTATGACATTATGACGAAAATTGTTAGCTAATAGTGAAAAAAGGAAAACTGCAAGTATCAATCATTCATAAACAATTCTAATATAGGTATTCATGTGAATTCTAAACAATTATCATGTATTGTTGTTAATTTACTATTATTCAATGGGTTTTTAGCTTACGTAAAATATTGCAGCATTAACTAAATATAGCATAAGTTTTGATTGATGTTTTTTATTATGGCTATAAAGTACAGATATATTTATTTTTTAATATTTTTATTGACATAAACGAAACGAAATTGTATTTACTGAATAGATATTCTCCTAAAATATACCGACACGGAAATACTACAGTAAACGTACAATACGATCCAAAAATATATATTCCTGTAGGTATAATATCGAGGGGAATCCCTTGTCTGTTGGTTTGTATTTTAAGCGCGGTGTGGCATGATGTAAATTGGAATGAAAAGATGGTATCATTAAGTCCAATTGGTAGAGGCTCAACAAACAACACCGATCACTCATCAGACCGACTTAACTTACATTTAAAAAATAAATCTTGTTTCACAGAGCTTAAAATACATTTTTCAATACCCTTTTTTGTTTGAGGCAAAGTGAATCTGATCTTTAATGAATCATTTATTTAAAAGCAACATTCGAATACTTTAGCATAATTATCCTGACATTTATACTTCACTGTAAAGTTTCTCAAACGGAAACGCAAAAACATAATGTAGCGGGTGCGGACGGGCGTACGTCAGTGGTAAAACTTTGACCATGAACAGGCCAAGAGTAATACGGAGTTTCAATATTAATAAGAGGTCAGCCTATGGCCAATTCCTATAATTTACGAACCGTTATTTGTTAAAATTAAGACTTGTATCTTTACCAATAATGAAGCAAATACCTACGTCATAGCTTTGCATAGTATTACCCTCCTATATGGAAGTAGCTATCACAAGTAAAATTAGCTTACGAAATTACGAATCTATTTAACATAATGCCCAATAAGGCAATAACATTTTTTGCCATTGGTAAGAAAACGATTCGTTTTCATTTATAGGAACCGAGCATAAAACTGCATTTGTTACCACTAAAGTAAGGGTTTACGTTTTAGGTGGAAATCATTAATCCTTTCCTTTTTAGACGGTCATTTTGTAGCTACGGCATAGTCTATCTTTATTTTTTAACTCCGCACTGCGCTAGGGTCATGCTCAAGGTCAAAGTGTTACCAGTGAGGTGCGACTTACTGTACGTCTCAACAGACTTCGGAAGCTATAAACACTTCAGATGATTATAAATATTTCTCGTTTCAGTTTTTTGTTTGGATCATTTTTTTTTATTGCTTATTGGGCCTGTTCTCGACCTCGGTCACGCCTGACAGAAACCAATAGATGAGGACTATGATGTAATGAGCGTGTCCAGAAAATGTCTGCTCATTCTTGCTTTGAAGGCAGACGGGTTAAATGTGGAAGAGAACATACGCGCTGGCAGACTGTTCCACGCTCTGGCCGTGCGCATTATAAATGTGGAGTAGAACCGCTGAGTACGACTGGTTGGGATATCAATCAAGTGCGGATGATTAATATTACTTGTTTATATTACTTTACTAAGTTACTTCCCCATAAACGACTTCCTCATATCGTACAGATCGTAGACAAAAGAAAATACTTAAATAAATTAGATAGGTGTATGTATACACGTTTGGAATTGAAAAGGAAGTATTGTGTTTCCCAGTACCTGGGTAGAGGAGGTCAGATAGGCAGTCACTCCATATAAAATATTGATATTCACCTGCGTTCGGTTAGACTGGAAGCTGACGCCACATTTTTGGGAAAACGCTATGTTGATGATGATATTCTTTCGCTAATCAATAAAACAACTTTTGTTTATCATTTGACATTTATTGAAACTCACGTACAAAATATGCGTGTTACTTAATTAACAACAATCTAACCTATGCAGCCAACCTATAAACGTAATTACAGATGAAATCATAAGTTTCGCTTTGATTATTTATTATTTACTCGTATATGTCTAGTTATACCTACTCGTATAAATAATAAATAATCAAAATAATTATATCGTGCTGCAAAAAAACTAACAAACAAGCCAACTATTTTATGCTGGTGTGCGTGACAGCTTCGTCTTACACTTGCAACACGTCTTTGTGCTGACATTGTGCTTTTCTAGTGTGCGTGCATTTAGCGGCTAACAATTGGACGTTATTTTTTTCAATGATTTCACAGTTTCATCTGTCTATCTAGACATATTTATATCTTTGAAGTCTCGGTAGAAATACCAAAAGATTGGAATGATGTCAAAATGATATTGGCAGTTCAGTTCCGAATACAAGTTCTGAGTTCAAATTGTTTGAATTCTCAAAAATGACGGAAAATACCTTGCTGAATGCGTAAAAATGATGAATATATTTAATGTGATACCAAAAGTAAACATCCGATTATGTCGTAGTCAAGTCACGCTGACGAAATTTCGGGTAAAAAAACAAAAATCATATTACTGAACAGTTGCGGAACAAAAATATTAAACAATTTTCAAATTCGGGTTGTATTCACCTGTCATTGTTATCTTTCCGAACTGTCATCTTAAGCACATAACATCCATTAGAACTGTTTAATTATTGTTAACACTAAGTTGCCGTTAACAATAGTTCTGGTTAGGTTCGTCTCATGCAAGTTTCAAGTCAAAAAATTATTTTGCATTATTTTTTAATCCATTTAGTAGCTAAAGCATATTTATACTAAATTTATTTTTTAAATAAGCATCTTCTATACCTATACATATTATAAATTAAAGTCGCCTTTCGTGTCTATATGTGCGACCACTTTGTTCTTTTAAACTTCGTAACGGATTTTGATACGGTTTTCAACATCATTTAGAAAATTTATTCCGGCAGGGTTACGTGTATAATTTATAAATATTATTACACATATTAAATAATCTCCGTGTTTGTTTAAGCCATAAAAACCTTGCAAAAGCAAGGGAGGATCTCTAGTAACCAATAAATATGTAACAGTCAAAACACATTTTACGGAAAACATCAGTTACAAATTGCTAGGTTTTATTGTTTTTAGATAATAAATAATAGTATACGTGGTTTTTAATAAAGAAAATGCGTTATTAACTTACAAGTAGTTTGGACCGGTTAAAAGCTTTGACTGTAACAAAAATATAAAATTCAAAGATAAAACAAGTAATAACGGTCAGCTGCTGCCCGACCTTTATCTAATTGGTTAGATCTAAGATCTGTACCGATGGGTGAGTGACACTGGAAGACCAATTGACATTATTTATGAGACAAATTTAAGGCTTCGTCAAGGGTCATCCGCATAGTGATCGATCTCAACGGAAGTGCGGCTACTTTACGCAACAGATCTATCAATCAGTGTGACTGTTTTTATTATTATTATACCAGCCTATTATTGTCCCACTGCATTCTCATACAGAGAAGGCACGAGCATTGATTACCATGCTTGCTCAAGACGGGTTGGCGATTTCAGACATACATTAACTATAAATTCAGGTTTCCTCGCGATGTTTTCCTTCACCAATGTCAGTAAAGTCCAAGATGAACTTAGAAAGTACATAAATATTATGAATTGAAACAGTCACATTGGTACTTGCCCGGGTTTCAACCAACAACCTCATGGCCTAGACGACTCAGCAATCACATGACTGTACCGACAACATAATGTTTCCTTCCAATTCTGTATGATATCATTGACCCATAGTAGAGGCGCCGGATGACTCAGTAGTGACACATAGCAATATTGTACCTTCACATATCGTCTTATAATTGGGTCAGCTAACAGTATTTTATAGGATTACAAGCCATGATGAAATTTCCAAACGAAAAAAAATTACGAATTACGGACAAATTTTCATCCCCTCTTTAAATCCCTTTAGGGGATGAATTTTCGAAAATCCTTCCTTAGTGCTCACTTTAAAATTAAAATTTAATGTTTCTGGATCCAGCGGTTTAAGCTCTGCGTTGTCTGTCAGTGAATTAATTTAAGAATTTTATTAAGTAGATAAAAAATAAAGTAATAAAGAGCTCGATTACCTCAGCAGAGATTCCGAAGGAGAGTGGGTCTTAAAATGAACATGGACAAGACAATGGTCATGTCAAATTTCCATGTAACACCCACTCTCATAAAGATCGGAGATGCTACACTCGAAGTTGAAACTGTCCAGTTAGGTAGATCGATATTCGAGAAGGCGGTAAATCATTATATCCGACTCAGATGGGCAGCGTTCGGAAAGCTACGCAATATCTTCTCGTCCGACATACCACAGTATCCCACATAATCAGTGCGTCTTGCCAGTGATGATTTACGGCACTGAAAAGTGGTCGCTCACAATGGGCTTTTAGGCTAAAAGTCACCCAAAGGGCAATTGAGAGCGGCTATGCTTGGAGTTTCCCTGCGTGATCGAATCAGAAATTAAGAGATCCTCAGGAGAACCAAGGTAACCAACATTGCCCGAATAATTGCCAAACTTAAGTGACAGTCTAGAGGGCAGGGCACATTGCTCGCAGAACAGAAACAGATGGCCGATGGAGCTAAAAGGTTTTAGAGTGTCGACTGCGTACTGGTAGACGTAGCGATGGAAGGCCTCCCAAAAAGTGGACCGATGTCCTTGCGAAGACTGCAGAAATCCGCTGGATGCGGGAAGCACAGACCCGGTCGAAGTGGCGGTGGTTGGGGGAGGCCTATGTTCAGCAGTGGACGTATTTTGACTGAAATGACGATGATGATGAAATGTATGAAGTGGTACCAAAACTTTCTTTTTGGCGATTCAGCGTTTGCCCTATAGTAAAAGTTGTTCAGAAAATTGCACCTTATATGTAAAAACAACGGGTTAACTGTTGACAGCTGTTACTGCATTTTGTTTTAATGTCTTTTTAAATAGTTTTATTTTTGTCTGAAAGCAAGACCGTGGTTAACACTCTTCACTATTCGTACCTATATTGATCACTGGTCGGCATTTCTCTCGATACAGTCTAACAACTCAATCACATCTATTAATAGTGATGAGTCGTCTCATGCGCCTCGTAGGTACTTAACAGTCAGCCTCAAACTATTGAGGACAAGAATTCATTTGACTGTCTACAATTTGTGTTTCTTAATACTGGATCAATATCCTCAATGTATAAATAACATAATTATGTGGTTACACGTTGATACAATATTAAAGAATAACGATAGTAAATAATTCATTAATTATTGTTTATGTATGCATCTTTTTGAGACTCACTGTTTAACTGTTGTTTGTGTACACTTGCGGCGAATGGTACGACTCATCACTACTATTATGAGCGTTTATCCTGAAAGTGGGCAACGTCGCAAATAGATGTCAAATATTTCGCTGTTTTGATTAATTTGGCAATATTACTTTATGGAAATAAGAAATGTGGCTAACTAGCAAACTAGAATATTAATAATGAATTGTGAAGAAAAGGGAAGAATGAGGTGAAGGTGACACATTATTTTGACAAGTTGGATACTTTGGAGAAAGCTCGTGGCTAAGTAATAACAGCCGCACGGGTCGATCCATCAGGTTAAGCTACGCTTGCCGGGGTTGGTCTCCGGAGGGGGACCATCTTAACATACCGAGACTCCTCCGAGCCTCGGAAAGCCCGTTAAGCCGTTGGTCCCGGCTGTCATTCAAGGATTTTTGACAGTCGTTACGGTTTGTCAGAAGCCCGAAACTGACAACCAGTCTTACCAAGGAATATCGTATTACCCAGTAACTGGGTTGTGGAGTTCAGATAGGGAGTTGCTCCATGTAAAATACGGTATTCAGCTGCATCCGGTTAGACTGGAAGCTGATCCCAACATAGTTGGGGAAAGGCTAGGCAGATTGATTGGATATTTTGGCACCTAAAAGCCAGTTGCAACATCATAGAAAAGTCAGAAATCCTAGTATATTTTGGGTATGGTACAATATGCAAACCATTGATTTAAAACACCCACACAGACTTGTTACAGTTCCAAATCTAAATATCTTATTATTCTAAATACAAAAGCACATTTGACAACTTCAACATAATTTCGTTTTCTAGTTACAAATCGGACAGTTGAAAAGTTTCAAGTTCAGTGTTTCCGTTGCTTCTCCGTGTGGTATCTCGGTGATCTCTGGGAATGGATCCTAGCTAAGAAACTTGGAGTGCAGTCCAGGGATGAAGCTGGAGGTCGTTCCGGCGAGGGTCCAATCCTCCCTTCCAGCCAATGGGTTGACATTTCACCTTTGCCCTGCAAAAACAAGACGTTCAGTTTAGATGAGTCATGACTAAAGCTTACGTTTCCTGTGAAAGCGGTTCCGTTATACTGTAACGGCCGGGCCGTCATGAAAATGTGTAATTTTTACCAGTATTTGACAATAAAGTGTCAACAAGTGCTGTGTATTTGGACAGCTGATATTGCGTGACCGTTCTCCGCTTTTTTTGGAAGCCAAAGCTGCCTTCTTCTTCTTTTCGTGTCTAACTAACCTGGTGTCAGAGTTTTAAAGCCGCCCGACTTTTTGGGGCTCTGACTTGGCTTGA
Organism: Agrochola macilenta; assembly: GCA_916701695.1. Lineage (NCBI taxonomy): Eukaryota > Metazoa > Arthropoda > Insecta > Lepidoptera > Noctuidae > Agrochola > Agrochola macilenta. The sequence goes on from OU753562.1 coordinate 19,173,000, forward strand.
CATGCCGTCGAAACATATCTCTCGGTTTGCTTGTGTTGCAATCACTGCACAGACTGGTATTTGGCCCTAAAAGTTGGCCAAAATCGTTTTTTTTTTAATTAGTTCTACTCCCTCTAAGCCATAGTTTTCAAAAACTAGGATAACCGCTCCAAACAACAGCAAAAAACACAAAGCGCCATCCCCTTTCAGCACGCAGTGGGATCAGTCGGAAGTTACCGTTCGCCAAAAGTGTTCGTGTGATTGTTCGATGCGCTCAGATTTCGCTGTTTTAAAATATTTACCATATTGTGACTGAACGATTTTGTGGTGGTTTTCATTATGGATTGTGCACAACCAGGTATGTATCTTATTTGGCACTTAATTTTAACTACTAATCTAAAGCCTTTCTTCATTTATATCCTTGAGAAGTAAGGACCAAGAAACTGCTATAAAAAAACACACTTTGGAAGATCAAAGGGAGTTTTAATATATTTCTAATCATTTTTAAGCCAAAATTGTAATGGTTAGTTATAGAATAGACCTTTGAGGATGTTATTAAGCGCAAAACAGCCACCCTAAAGTACCCCTCTATTTTTGGTGATTTTTTTCCGTAGGCACATTCGATACCCAGTAAATGAAGCTTTACTTATATTTTGTGTATTTTTGTTATAGGCTCTTCTGGAATGAGAATGATTTGTTTAATATAATGGAACGCTCAGCTACATCAACTTTTAATGAAAAGTTGCAACTTATGGAGCGGAAACTGCTTAATCGATATGCAGAAAATGACCAAAATATTGCTGATGTAAAGCAAAAACTGTCGATCATCAGACACCAATTTAAACAAAAATGGTCAGCTGCTCGCAACACAAAGGCCAGATTCCTAGAAAATAATGCCAAGTGGCTTAAAGCATGCTCGGATAAGATTTTTTGAGAGCATTTTACATGTGGCTTATAGATTGCCCGTAAAAAAAATGGAACGTTCGCCTTACTGCCGAGGAAAAGCTAGCAGCGGAAAATAAAAAAAAAGAAATCCAAGATAAGTTCCGGGAGAAACGGTCTGCCGGTGGAAATACCAAAATCCAACTTTGGCAATACCAATGATGGAAACACCAGTAGACGCTTTTTTGAGAACTTTGAAATATCGGCGGAAATTACGGGGTTTGACGTATATTTAATCTATAGAATGAAAGTGATTTTGGACACATTGTGCTGTGGTTTAAAAATAAACGTGGAGGTGTTTGAAACATATTGCCAAGAAACGGCAAAGTTATACGTTTCCTTGTACAACTTTTACCCAATGTCTCCGACATTACATAAAGTATTGCGTCATGGGGCTGAAGTGATAAGGGAAGTAATTCTTCCCATTGGACAACTGTCCGAAGAAGCGGCAGAAGCTCGCAGCAAACATATAAGAACGTTCCGACTCAGCTACGCCCGAAAATTTTCCCGGGTAGCCTGCAACGCAGATGTTTTTAACAGGCTCCTCTTAACCTCTGACCCTGTCCTGACGGGCATGAGGAAGAGGAAATATAAAAAAAATCTCTCACTTTCGGCTGATGTACAAAAATTATTACAAGAAAGTGATTTTTTTTATGTAAGTTTAGAAGATGACGACGAAAATGACGAATAAATGCTTGTATATATTACGTATGCCTTTTTTTTACCCTTTCCAAGCTAAAACTAAAATAAAACATTGTAAACACAAGCCATTAGGCGAACAAAATATTTTTGGCCGACTTTTAGGGCCAAATACCAGTCTGTGCACTGGCAGTGTGAGAACTACAGCCACTGCCGCCCTACAGGCAATGCTTGGACTGCCTCCTCTGCACCTCATCGTGCGGGAGTTGATTGTTTATTTTATTTGACTATAAAAGTCAAATTATTTACATTTAATTTATTGTTGACATAATCTACTGATCACAATGTTTTTTTATGAGTTGTATTGCAATATGTGGTAGCTAGTGACCTCGACAATTGATCATATTATTTATTGTTAATAGTAATTAACTGTTTGTTTATTTATTTTACCTCGATGGTCCTAGTTTATCATTTATAACTTCCAGTTACAACTATATGTAAGCGGGCACGCTCTTTATGCCTGGAGGCTTTTGCTACGAGCGGCGTGTGCTACGAGTAGCTTATATATGGCTAATAATTTAAATTATGTTTTGTGTTGCTTAATGTAAATTATTTTGAATACTATTATATAGAATCTTTTTTTTGTTCTTCTAACTGAACAGACAGCTGTGATGCTGGGGAGTTTGTTGCGCCACTTATTCTGCCCAGCTAACGCACTAGGAAGTGGTGGAGGGAAAGGGGGGGGAAGGATGGTAGTTATTCAAACTAGGCTGAGAATCAGCACTTTTCGAACGTCAAAATTACATAAGACAGTCCCCCAAAACGCCCACCCTTCACCACTTCCTAGTGCATTAGCTGGGAAGAAGAAGTGGCGCAACAAACTCCCCAGCAGCACAGCTGTCTGTTCAGTTAGAAGAACAAAAAAAAAGAATCTATATAATAGTATTCAAAATAGTTTACATTACGCAACACAAAACATAATTCAAATTATTAGCCATATGTTAGCTAGCACACGCCAACATACCAAACAAAATCATCGAGAACTATACTCAGGCCGAAATAAAAAAACTAAACGTAAACATAATTTAATATCTAAATAAAAAAGGCTCCAGGCATAAAGGGCGTGCCCGCTTACATATACATAGTTGTAACTGGAAGTTATAAATGATAAACTAGGACCATCAATGTAAAATAAATAAACAAAGAGTTAATTACTAATAACAGTAAATAATATGATCAATTGTCGAGGTCACTAGCTAACCACATATTGCAATACAACTCATTAAAAAAACAGTGTGATGAGTAGATTTTGTCAACAATAAATTAAAGTTAAATTAAAATAACTTGACTTAAAAAGTCAAATAAAATAAACAATTATATAAACTCATATAGCTTGTCAGTACTTAAGCTGGAGAAAGAACATAAACATTGTCTTGAGTTAATCACAGCGACCAACTATTTTACTTTACTTATCATTTAAGTAGTCGTTGATAGAATAGTGTGCCTTTGAACAAAGATTGGATTTTACTTTCGTTTTAAACGCATTAAAAGGCAAATCGAGCAAAGAAGAGGGTAGCTTGTTATAAAAGGTTATACCAAGCCCAACAAATGAGTTATGAACCATAGGAAGCCGGTGAAAGGGAGCTCGTAGTTTGTCCTTATTTCTAGTGTTAACATTGTGAAAATCACTGTTTTTAGTGTATAAGTGTATATTTTGCCTAATATATAAGATATTGGCGAAGATGAATTGAGATGCCACCGTGAGGATACCAATATCTTTGAAAAAATCTCTCAGAGAAACTCTGGCACCAAGCTGGTAAATAGCTCGAACAGCTCGTTTTTGAAGAACAAATATATTTTGAATATTAGCAGCTTTGCCCCACAGCAGAAGACCGTAGGACATAACGCTATGAAAATAACTAAAATCAGTGTATTGTCTTACTTTCCTGACAGCGTAGGCGGCTGCACTGAGCCTTCCTGCTAGGCTCGATATATGTGGGCCCCACTGAAGTTTGGCATCTACTGTTATGCCCAGAAAAACCGCCGAGTTTACAGATTCAAGCACCTCTTTATCTAAGACGATGTTGGGACCTAGATTTCTAACATTTGGTAGGGCAAACTTTACACATTTCGTTTTCTTAGTATTTAGAACTAGGTTATTTGTCGTAAACCAATCCGTAACCATTGAGAGTGCACTGTTTACATCGTCAAAATCTTGTCTATTCCTGTTTACTTTAAAAATAAGAGAGGTATCATCTTCAAACAGTACAACTTCACAGATACCCTTTAAATAGAATGGTAAGTCATTGATATACACTAAGAACAAGAATGGACCCAGTATTGAGCCTTGAGGTATACTTAACTGAACTGGTAGTCCAGAAGATTTCACACCATCAACATCTACACATTGGGACCTATTATGTTAATATGAATTTAAAACGTTGAGAGCTTCGTTTTGCACACCGTAATGACGCAGTTTACTCAAAAGCGTGTCATGGTGCATGCAATCAAAGGCTTTGGAGAGATCACAGAAAACCCCAATAGCATTTTGCGAGTTCTCCCATGCGTTAAATATGTGTTTCAGCAAAGCAACACCCGCATCTGTAGTCGAACGAACTTTTGTAAAGCCATATTGTTCATTATGAAGGAGGCTATTTAAATTTAAATGTCTAAGCAACTGCTTGAGTATTAACTTTTCAAATATTTTGCAAAATGCTGGTAAGATAGAAATAGGCCTGAAATTGCCAACGTCACTTTTATTACCTGATTTAAATAATGGTATGACTTTACTATTCTTCATGAGGTCAGGAAAAGTTCCTAAATCAACACATTTATTAAAAGTAACAGCTAGATAGGGGGCTACGATGTCTATTATATTACTTAAAAGTTTAGTGGAGATATATATATCTATATAGATAATCACCAGTGTTTTTAGACTTGAGTGTGTTAAAAACATTAACTACATCACGAGGCGTTACATGTTCGAAGATAAATAAGGGACTATTTTTAGACACACTACTAAGCAAAAGGTTTTCCGCTTTAGACGGGGATGAATTTAAGGAACGAGTGATAGTTACAGGTATGTTGGCAAAAAACTCATTAAACGCCTCAGCAACGTCAGCTGCTTTATTAACTAATTTATTGTCGACCATAATCTCAAGTTGTTTATCTTGTTTAACCGACTTACCCGTTTCATTGTTAATAATTTTCCAAGTGGTTTTTACTTTATTATTGGATTTTCTAATTGTATCGCTTAAAAATTTAGATTTAGCAAAAACACACACCTTTTTAAATAATTTTGAATAATTTTTGACATACTCTAGGAAAGGAGTATCAAACCTGTATTTTTTCAAACCATATAACTCGTATAGTCTCGCTCTACTTTTATAAATTCCTGGAGTGGCCCATTGGTTAAAGCCAACGGAGGTGCCATTAATTTGAATAGTTATGGACTTGAAAGTAGATTGGTACTATTTTTGCACAACATCAAAAAGGGCTACATAGATTTCATTGGGATTCTCGTGTTCTACTATAAATGGTGTAATTCTGTGAGCTATATTATTTTTAAACTTATTGCAACGACTAGCTGTATAAGGCCTGCATTCTACAGGAAAAGTTTTTATCCACTGCGCAAATTTTGACAAATTAAACTTAAACGAGTTTTATTGAACATACTTTTTTTATTTTGATACGTCATAGTACAAAAAAAAAAGTTATCGTTAACGAAAGATGTTTACTTTAAAAGTGGTTGCATGGCTACCCGGCGGCGAGCGGCGAAGCGGAACGCGCGAAAGTACCTACCTATCAGCTGTTCGCTCGCTCGATTCGCCGGCGTAGGTATTTACGTGGGTTACAATACTTACAATGTATTGATCGCTAATTTTATCAGATTCGAACTAGACTTTTTTATGTTTAGGCCGTGACCTGAAGTTATTTGAAGAGTAATTCCAATTTTTCCTTCATACTTTAATGGGCTTAGGACCATCAAAATACAGAAAATAAAGCATTATTATCAATTAAATTTACATTACTTAATACCTTATGCCGCTAAAATGGTCTTTTTCTTTCACGGGGTTAAGGATTCCATGGGCTTTCACCACTCAGTACATACACTCGCACCATCTCATAAAACTCGCGGTTAGTGAAGTCTGACATCGTGACCGGTAGGTCTGTACAAGTACGACACATGTGCAGCGCGGGAAAGCGATTAGACGCGACGTCACACGACAGCGCGTGCGATGAGCGAACTGTCGGTCACAGCACCCGGCGCGCGGGCGTCGCCTTGCGCCCGGGGAGGGAGGGGAGGTTCAACACCGCCGCCGCTTGGGCCGGCCGCCGCGCCGCGCGCGTCCATTGATATTATTACGAATAGATCGTGTCCATATTTTGCTGATTTAAAGTAGAATAAAAACATTAAAAAAAAAATTGAATAAATAATGGAAATGTGATCTATTACTGATTTTGAACCAACAAAAAAAATTTGCGCACTGGTTAAAAAAAAATCCTGTATTTTATGCGCCTTTTTATGTAATGGCATGGGGAAGCTAGCTAATAAACCACAGTGGTCAGACGTTAAGTCACTTAACACTATTTTATTTTTGGCATCACAATCACTAAATATATTATCTAGACAAGTTGAAGAATCTTCTTCAACTTGTCTAGATAATATATTTAGTGATCCTAGTAGGTTCAAAAAACAAGTTTATTAAATTATAAGACCTAAACAGATTAAGAAGTCTAAATACTTAATGGAGTAACATCTAAAATATTAATATTAAAATCTCCACATAAAATTATACTTTTATTACTTGATTTTAACCTATTGAGTAAATCCTCCATTATTGATTCGAAACTAATAAAATCACCAGAGTGGGGTCGATAAACGCAAATTATAACGTATCGCTCGAGTTCAACACAAGACAACTCAATAGTGCGCTCGATATAAAGATTAACTAAATCTAAACGTTGTTTACATTTCAACTTGTTTGAAACAAGAACTAAAGATCCACCGCGAATGGCGCAATACAAGTGGTCCACGCCCTAAAAGCCAGGAGAGTTACGGACACACACATAAGCATACTCTCCGGCAGTGCCTCAGTGCTTCAATCCTTACAGAAAACACATATTACCTCAAAGCTGACACTAGATTGTCACAATGCACTCGAACAAATAACGGTATCTAGCCGCAACACGGTGACACTGCAATGGATAAAAGGACACAGCGGTTCGCTAGGTAACGACGCTGCTGACGAACTTGCTTGCTAGACGAGGATCCAGCACGGCGGTCTGTGGACCCGAGCCTATCGTACCCATCCCCTTCAATCAGATACGCAGATGGCTGCAGGATTTCACCCACACTCAAGCGGAGCACTGGTGGACCTAGACACCGGGCTGCAGGCAATCCAAGGAAGCCATGCCATCCTTGGACACCAGGCTAACCTGGCGTTTACTACGCCCGGATAGGAACGGCCTGCGCCTGGTGACGAGGACCATCACGGGCCACTGCTCGCTGAACAAATACTTTCACACAATAGGCATAACGGACAGTCCTCTGTGCAGGGCGTGCATGGAGGCTGAGTAAACCGTCCCGCACGTGCTTTTCCAATGCACAGGCGTCACCCAGATTAGAACACATACCCTCGGGACACCCAGATCTTCCACAGATGTTCTGAACAGACCAGGAGATTTAATTAACTTCTGGAGGGAGGTGGGCTGGTTGGAATAACCACCAACGGTCGCAATGGCCCACGCACAATGGTCCACTGAAGGACTAAGTGCGGAAACCAAACCCCATAACATAGAACATATCTCTCATACATGCCGAGTCAGGTTTCCTCACGATGTTTTCCTTTACTGTTTTTGAAGCAAGTGATAACTATACAATACGCACATGAATCCGAAAAGTCAAAGGTTCGTGCTTTGGGTTTAAACTCGAGACCTATGACTTTGCAGTCCGAAGGTCACACCACTAGGCTATCTCTGCTCATCCTTGATAGGTTAAATGCCATATTATTGCACCAATACTGCCTCGTTGGTCTAGTGGTCACAAGTGCTACCGTTGAGCATGAGGTCTTGGGTTCGATTCCCGGGTCGGGAAAAAGTGTTTTTGGGGTTTTCCATCTGGAATTGCTCAGTAGTAATTATCTGGAATTGCTGTTGATGGCAATAAGATTCCTCCTATTACTATATTGGAACTTAAATAACACTGGCGAAATGTGGGAGTACTATAGGGACCCCTCTGCCTAACCCTTCGGGAAATACAGTCATGATGTTTTATTGTACAAAATAATGTTTTGATAAATAATTTAGCCGATGACACCACGGGATTAATGAGAATACAATTGACTGACCAAGGATTTGGTTCAGCAGTACTGAATTACACTGTCAATATTATTATTGTTTTGATAACTAATTTAGCCGATGATAACGCGGAGTCAATGTCAAAACAATTGACTGATTTAGTGGAATCAGATTTCTGGTCAGTCAACTTGACGTCGACGTGTATTGTAACATGAGTAATCGAACAAGGATAAAGTGTTTCTAAGAAGACCTAGATATAGTCTGGTCTACTACGAGTAGGTACCTACCTCTTGATTACTGATTTAAGAAAAACACAAAGGAAGGGGCAAATGTTTTGAATTAGGACAAAAAAACACAATATGGAAGACGATAATGATTGATTGATTAAATAAAACAACAAGAAGTTGTTCGGTTTACTACAAGGTAACGAGAAGATGAAGTGATAATCTTAACAGGTTTGTGTTAAATGGCGTTTGAATTGACCAATATCCAGCAGTGGATTGCTTATAGGCTGACAGTATAATCAGCCTATATCGTTCCCACAGTCCTCCTCTCTGTGAGAGGAAGTGGGCCCTCCACGCGGCCACATTGCGGATTGGTAGATGTCACATGCCTTACAATTTTTGGTCCTTTAACATGCCGGTTTCCTCGCGATGTTTTCCTACACCGTTTTGAGAGCAGTGGTGATGAAAAAAAATTACACAAAGTAAAGCGCCTGCCTGGGTTCAAACTAACGACCGACTTGGGGCGGTTACCACTGGGCCACTACTGTTCACGTATATAAGCAGATAGGTTTAAAGAAACATTATTTTACTTAGACATTGCTATGTCAACGAAAGACTAAAGTGTTTACCTTGACATCAACGACGCCGCGAGGAGCCGTCAGAAAGAGGCCAGTCTTATCGAGAGCGCTCTTCACGTCATCTGATATTTGGATCTTCATTGCTGTAAAAAAATCAACTTGTTGTATTGGAATTATAGCAGCTTTTTGTATAAGGCTAGTTCAACATTAGTGAAACAACGTTTGCATATGAGTTGATATCTTTAGAGACAGTCGAAGTGTCCGATTTTTTTACCAGCTGCCCCATTTCATCGGCATGAGGGATAATTTCTAGTCAACTGGTTTTTAGGGCTCCATAGACGAAACTTACTATGCATGCCTCATCGACGAAAACCGCTAGGCACTAAAGTTTTATGAGGCTCTCTTTAGGAGAACACAACGAGAGCCAGGGGATGCTCCTGGCCATTTGTCGATGTAAACAATTTCTCGTGCTATGATAATTTATTTGTTTCCCTTTCTCAGTTCAACAGCAGTTTTCTTGACATGCGAGTTGGGAGAGCAATATTCTAAAATGTATCATAATCATGGTGCGTCTACCACCAATTAATACTAGGACTTATGTTATTTAGTAACTTACGCTCTCCAGTACTTTCCATTCTGCTAGCTGTGTTGATCGTATCACCAAACAAACAGTATCTTGGCATTTTGCTCCCCACAATGCCGGCGACGCATGGCCCCATGTGGATACCACTTCTCATACAAAGAGTCTGGAAAAAAAATGGGAATTGGATCTCTCTGGAGCATTTTTGTAGGGCATTACTGGTCAAGGGGCTAATTAAGCATGTATGTGCATTTTATACCAAATAAACATGACTCGCTAAAGTATCCAGTTCATACGCAACGGCCAGTCTTATAATTAAGAATCTTGATTTAAATTCTTTAAGAAGAATACATAAAATTATTGAAAACTAGCTTCTGCCCGCGACTTCGTTCACGTGGAAGTCGTCGAAAATAACACTAGCCAATATATCAATGATTTTAATTCTGTAAAATAGCTTTGTCAAAACACTTTTACTCGTCAATCATATTTTTTTATATAAAAACTATAGATGAGAAAGGTCGAAACAAACTCAGAGGCCACAGTCTTTTCAAAGCCCAAACATAATCTTGGTCGCAGCAACAGATCATGGGAAGACCATGTAGATTTGTGTCTGAAATGGTATTTTAAGGAAAGAACCACACACATTGAGTGAACCTGACCAATCAGTGCACGAATTTGTCAGTAATCGTGAAGCTCAACTCAGAACTTAAGGAGCTCAACGTTTCGACGAACAATGCCAAAGAAAGGACATTTGGATAGGCCGCAAAAATATCCCTTGGTAAGACTGGTTATCAGACTGTTCGGGCTCCTGACCGTATCGACTGTCGATCTACGAACGATAGCCAACAGCTTAACGTGCGTCTAAAAGTATTACCCTTAGTTTGCTCTAATTTTAAAACTTTGGAATGACTAGCCATGTTCAAACCAGTTCATTGATTTAGGCGTGACCTCGCGGAAATCCATAATAAAATAGAAGATACCTAGATATATTTAGCTCGTGGCTAAGTAACAACAGCCGCACTGGTCGATCCATGAGGTTAAGCTACGCTTGCCGGGGCTGGTCAGTGGATGGGTGACCATCTTTACATATCGAGAATCCTCCGTGGCTCGGAGAGCACGTTAAGCCGTTGGTCCCGGCTGTCATTCGTGGATCTTTGACAGTCGTTACGGGTCGTCAGAAGCCCGAAAGTCTGACACCAGTCTTACCAAGGGGTATCGTATTACCCAGTTACTGGGTTGTGGAGGTCAGATAGGCAGTCGCTCCATGTAAAATACTGGTATTCAGCTGCATCCGGTTAGACTGGAAGCCGACCCCAACATAGTTGAGAAAAGGCTAGGCAGATTGATTGATTCCTATTCGAGTCATAAAAAACCCTGTAAGAAATCGACACGTATTTCACCTCTCAACGAGGCATCCTCAGGATGACGATTGACTTGTCGCGAAACCGAACGCGGCATGTTGTCACGCCTGCGCTCGGTGTGTCGATTTCTTACAGGGTTTTTTAAGACTATCTAGGAATAGTTAAGTGAAAAGGTTACTAAATATATCTTCGTCTATTGTATTTTATCTACAAGTCCTTAGGAAGTCTAAAAAATAAAATCAGCAATGAAGAGATAGTAAAAAATGCGGAAGAACAAGTGCAAGCGAAAATATTAATAATATGCATAGTGTGGTGCTAAACAATAAAAGGTGGAAATGAAAATAAGTATTAAAAGCGAAGACACATATATTATTACCTAGAATAGTACCTGATCAGGTCGATGCGGTAATCTGCACATGGATGTCGCTTCTAGTAGCTCTAGAGCCATACTTGCTATTTCTGTCGCATGTTTGTTGCCTTGAAACAATCAAGAAAACTAGTGATCAATGTAATATTTTGGCTGAATTTTCTAGCCATACATTTAATAATTTCGCCAGTTATGTTTAAGTACCATGTAATAGGGGGCGAGCCTATTGCCATTAACCGGACACAAGTCCAGACTCCGGACTGCTACTGAGAAATTCCAGATAAGAGAACCTAATAACACTTCGCCCGACCTGGGAATCGAACTTAGGACCTCATGCTAAGCAGTAGCGCTTGCGACCACATTTTATTAATTAGTAAGATAAATTATTGGAACTTTACCATTTCTAACAGGTAATCCCGAAGCAACCATGTAAGAATCTCCAATGGTCTCAATTTTATACACGTCGTAGCATTCAATTTTCTCATCAAATAACTTGTACACTGAGTTTAGGAAACTTATCACCTGAAATAAATAAGTGTTTTTTCTATAAGTACAGGAAAAAAAATCAAGTGTGTAATCGCCAAGTGCGTAGGTAAACAGCCAGCGTTATTTTACGTGACTTCTACCTATCGTTATTTCTCTAGAAAAAGGTTATTCTGTAATGTACGAGTATGTATCTATGTATAAGTATTTAAGAGTTGTCTATCCCTAATGTGGCTCCTGCCATGTTTCCTCTCTGCATCACCCTAAGTAAGACTAGTATAAAATACTTCAGGCTTTAAGTCCGCCTTTTGTACAGTATTTTTTTACATAAGCATGATGTTTTATTAAAAAAAGTATGATTCCTCGACCACGGTTTAAACAGGTATGAAACCTATTTTAAAATAAAACAAGATTCTTGCACTAACGAATACTTTAAATTGTCCATCATGATCGTACGATCATGATGGACAATTTAAAGTATTCTTACTAACGAATACTTTAAATTGTCCATCATGATCATACGATCATGATGGACAATTTAAAGTATTCGTTGTTATGTAAAAAAATACTGTACTAGGTATATGCCACTAAAAGGAGATTGACCATTTTTGTATGGGCGTTGGACCAAGTGCTGCCCAACATTGAATCATAGTGCATAATGTTCCTTAGACTAATACTAGTCTGTAACCCAAAGCGCTTCAGAATCTATCCGAGGAGTATTGAGAAAAAAATATCTATTGTATAGGTTTTACATTGACGAAAAATCATAATCAACAGCGTATTTTTAAAATAAAAGACGGTATATTATAAAAAATGGATTATATTATTATAACAAAACTTAGTTAAGGATAGTCATTGAATCAATCAATTGTTTATTTTATGTTTGAAATCCAAATGAATAGCCAGGTCAACAGGTGACGTAGATACGATAGTCCAAAAGTAATGCCGGGTTGTAAAAAAATAAGGAGATAGATAAGCGCACAGTACACAACGGTTCACGTCAGAGAGTGATGTTAGACTGCGATACAAACAAAATGGCGCGCGCGCAAGCCGGTATAGAGAAACCCACCGTGCGCGAAAGAGACAGACACATACCAAATCTGAATTTGAGCAAGCGAGACTTATGATTTCTTTCAACTCTCGCTGTGAATTGAAAATCGAGACAACGCTATACAAAGCTGTCAATTTTCGTATAGAGCTTACAAAAAAACTTGCTTCGAGAGAGACTAGCGAGGTCAGGACTGGACTTGGGAGGTAGAATAACTAAGATAATAATATTATTTCACGAAAAAGCTAAACAAAATCAAGAGTTAAAGCACCAAAAAGTCATAAGATAAGTTTTTAGATACCATATAACCCCGTGGATGTTTTTTTTTTTTTTTTATGTCTATTCATGTAAGGAAACAAATGAAAGTATTCCCATGCCTGGGCAGCATTTGGTCCAGATCGATCAATCTCCTTTAATTGACATTAATGCCCACTTGGGCGTTCATGGGAGTTGGCTGTTAACTCGCGAGTGAACCTAAGAACATTAGGCAGACCAAAGAAAATACGGATGGATGAAAACTTATACGTCTAAAATTGAAGGGAACTCTGATATGATGGCTTATAAAGAAGTATGGACGAAAAAGACTACAATTAAAATTGCTTATATCCAGCTGCCCAGCAAACATTTAAGACGTTGAGTAGACGTTTTGGTGGCAACTTAATGTTATTTAGTATAATCGTATAAATGCCATAAGGACGTTTACTCAACGGCATTAGGGCCCATTTTATTCAACTAAAAGCGCTAAGAGTTTCGTGTAACAGTCATATAAATACCTACTTAGTCGCATAGTAGTTGTAGCGGCATCTACATCGCTACATGCGAACTACGCATCAAAGACCTCACGTCACATAACATCCTGACGTCACACAAATCCTGCATCGCGCAATTAGAGTTTACCGCGCGATAAACATATACAGAATCTCCCAACTTCAAACCTCTGGGCAGTTGCCCGCTAGACATCACACCCGTCTGGTCGGAGGATCCTCCCTTTTCTATGGGGGATGAGTGAACTTTACACCCTGTTCCTCATACCCCTAAAGTAGTCATAAACACGTTGGCGATTTGACTACATTGTCATGTAATGATAGCTGTCACGGCGAGTATTCAACATCGTGTCGAGTAATGCCACACAATATAACTTTTATATAATGTAATCGTTGTGTTATTGCCATTTAAAGATGATGCTTGTATTGAACGAATTCTAATTATAACAGATTATCATGTTACTTTAATTTGACAGCTGATTTAATGTTGCATTTTTTTCTTTGTTATTTGACGTAATAAAACCATTGCGCAATCAAGTTTACTGATTAATGTGAAGTAAGTTCGTAAAAACTTTTTTATACGCTTTTAAAACAAGTTAATGCGTCATATGACAACTATATAACTTCCCGGCCTATAAACTGCGTGTTCATTGCAAATGTGTACGCCATGACAGTTGATTTAGGGATCAATAATAAAATAATAAACGCCTAGCTAACTTAGTTCAAAGAGTTTATGTTATATAAATAATACTTTTGTTTTAGGTAAACCCCACAATGATCTACAATTATGCGGATGTTGATAAGTTTTTATCAAAGATGGACTTCATCGGAATGATACGCGCACATTTGAAATGGCCGTGGTCATTAACTCATTTTATCTTTTTTTCTCGTTGTTATGGATGTGGTTTCCAGATAGTCCGTGGAAATAGACCGTTACAATCATTTTGTTTTAACAGACAACAATGTAAATAATGTATTACGTTACGGTTTATTTTGGTGCCCCCATTGCAAATGTTTTGCTATCGATAATTATTTTCCAGAAGACGAATGCGAATATTGTAATTAGTCAGTTAATCACATTTACCCATTTAAAGGAAATCGTTTTTTTTGTTCGGCGATTAGGTTCCCCAAAAGATTGTGGCGTATATTAATGAAACACATGTTGATTTGTTCCTTATAATCTTTAGATTACAGTGGTAGTAATAATTATAGTTTGTCTAACGGGAATACTGAGAAATAGGTTCATAACCCAAATGTTCACTAAAAGAGCTATTGGTATTTAGTGAGTATAATTACTATAATTTAGTAAAATAGTGCACTGCATAATAGTAAATAGTAGTAATATAGGTGTTGTTCAAAACACCTAAAATATCAGGTTCATGAAATAAAAAATCACATAAGTAACAAAGCATTTTTATTACAGTAAATACGTATATCATTTTCAACGTCAGATGACTTGAAATAGATAGTATTTCATCTAAAAAGATGCAAGTCGGTTCACCTCTCATGTTGATACCGTGTCCAAGATGAAAATACTTAAATACCGCACGCTTAACATAACACAACCAACAGCCCCAACGTCTGCCTACCAAACAGTTGCAACAGTATCCAGCAAGAATAGCTCTTGTGTTAGAAATTGAAGATTTGTGTTGTATTCGAACAAATATTAGTATTGTTTTCTTTGGTGACAATGTCTTCGCACATTGCGTTGAAATCTTACTGAACAATAACACAACATCCTTCTGGAGTAAATGCTGTAGAAACTTGAAGATTCCATGTTCATTATAATCCATTCACACAGGAAAACAGAATATCAATTTCATGCAATTCGAAAGAAACGGAAAAAAATAAATGAATGAACTGTTGTTGTCACTTGACACTTGTTTTTCTGACAGTGTCAGATAGTGATGCGGTTCGATTTTATTTAACTCTTTACTCGAGTAAATAAAATATTATTGAATTTTCTTTAGTAATGAGTTAGGTCCATTTTCGAAGTGCCATTCGATGCAGTCGCGTTTAGTCAAATATCATCTGCACACGTAGCATGACCCTTTCTATTTCTACAAAGAATAGACATAGCTGTTTCTATATAAAGTGATATTTCGTTTCTCAATTTTTGACATCGCACCGTAGTTCAAATCTTTCTACAATCTGTCATTTTGTCTTACGTTTCTAACAACCTTTGTCTAGGTCCGTAAACATGTAGACTATTTCAGACAAAAGTTTTCTATCCCAAACTGTCAAAATCACACTGACAACTGACAGTTGTCTAAGGTAGTGAAGACAATTTGATTTTGTAATCGCCATGCTAAAGACAGTAGAAAACTTTCTACTCGACGGCCACAAAGTATATACGGTTATCTACAATATTATGATTTTACAGAAGAACGTTTTGAATGCAAAATCGTGATAATTAATAGAAGAACAAAGCTATCTTCTCCTATTTTACATCATTTAGATAATAGGACATTACCAAGGAAATGGTTAAGGCCAATAATACTATAATATTTTTTGTTCCAAATCACGGTACTTCGTCATTTTAAGAATAATTATTGTTGTAGTCTGTTTTCTTTATTTATGAGACTTAATATCAGTAAAAATACAGAATCAAACAGAAAAAAAGTCCTATGACAAAACAAAGAATTCTGAGTCGAATTATGTCAAAGATTAAATTTCGTAAAAAGTGCAGTTGACTCTTTCTACTTTGCTGCTATCATACTGCATGTCTACACGGAACGTCATTTTTGTCTACTCTTCCGTCGATAAAACGGTGCTCATGCTACGCGTGCAGCACTGCCACACTAGTCCAATATGTAGATATAGATATATTTCATCTACTAAACCGCCAAAATACTGTGATGTACAGAGTCACAGAGTTTTAGTGAAAATCTATGTTCTGTGGGTTGGTGCTGTCAGTTGATAACGTGTCATTAAAATCGTCTTCGTATCGTCATTGATTATCAGAGTGACAGTGGAGTGTAAGTAGGAGAAAACGCTCTTTACAAAGTCGAACGAAGCTAATCTTAGCCGAATGTGACTTAAACCCCAATGTACCGTTATTGAACGGTTGCTGAATTTTGGATTATTTTATTTAAGATTTTTATTCGTGTGAAGCTGCTGGAAACCTCACTCTAGAACTTATACTTACCTTAGATTCAATTTGAATCGAATAACATAATCGGGAAAATCGAGTGCCTGATCGTATGAGACTGAGTAACATCACTAGAGTCAAACTGACAAGCAACCAAAAACTACATTCCGTTTCACGTATATTTAAAAAATACTTTACACAGAATAAATAAACTTAAAAGCAATATTAGACAAAGGTGTGAACCTGCTGTATCGTCAATGGTTTATTTTTTTATTTAGTAAAAACAGATTTGGTTACCCACCTCGAGCCGTAATTATTTATATAATTATTTTGGCATAAATTCATTAAAAACGCTTCAATACATGCATTTTTGACATTGATGACCTATCTGGAATTGAATCAATTGAGTGCATTATCAAAACATTTTCTTTTTATTACAATTTCGTTATTCCGGTTAGACTTTATTAAAAAAATCGACCATTTTAAATGATAAATTAATTACTTTTTTTAGGTATAATACGATTAATAAACGTTACAATACAGGGGGGGCCCAAAAAAAACTATCTCCTTTGAATCATTAAATAAATTGTAAGAATTATATCTTTTTATTTTTATTCAATTTAAATACATAATCTTTTTACTTGCTAAATAATTATATAATTAAGAAGTGGAAGGTTTCTTTAAACTAGAAGTTTTTATCTTATTATTTCGCAAGTGAAAAGATTACAAAATTAACATGAAAAATTACAGGAAAACAGGAAACAACTTTAAATTATCAAACAACCGAACGCAAATAATCAAGTAATAATCAAATAGCCCCAAATAATCAAATAGTTACTGTGGCATTTACATATTCGAAAGAACGAGAGGGTGCTTTATCTATCGTGACCGTCCATATACGCGGCCATCATAGATTTATTGATATCATAGATTTATCATTTTTGATTTTATTGTATATCTATTTTTACTTTTTATAAGCGCCCTTGGATCTAAAAGGACTATGCAGGGTATTATTTTGTTCAGAATTACATTTAATTGCTTTAACTTCTTAAATGTCACATGATACACCATATGTGCATAAGGAAAAATGCCCGACGTGTCAAATGCACAGCATTGGTGCATAACATTTCTCAAGGTTACGCTCGCTATTGGACGGCGATATTTGACGTTTATTTTGTACTGCCAACATAATCTGGCTAAATAATTTGACTAATCGATTAATACTTGACCGGTTTTAGTAACATTTTCGTGGGAAAACCACTAAACGAATGAAAAAAAAAACAAAACAAAATGAATCTGTGGTTCTGTGGCACGACGACGCCATATTGTAAACAAACTTCCGCTAAATACTTATTGGTGTGCGTCATAAACTAATGGATTCGAGGAGAAAAAGTTGAGTAATCTTATAAGAATTTTATACAGAATTACTGAGAAATAAGTGAAGATTTCGTATTGAGTGTTAGTTTATCGAAAGTGATAAATATGTCAGTGAAAAAAAGTTACGAAAGTTTAGTAATGCACAAATTTTGATCCTATGGCCGCCGTGTTTAGTAATGTTTCAATGATAAATATTCTAGTATATTGTTTGAAATACACATAAGTAGCTAGCTTATTTATCTACGAACATAATTTGGGTAATAGCTACTGATATTATAGCGTATTGTTATCGTAATCGTATTTCCAAGAGTAAGATTCGGCCATTCCCCCGTACTATAACACAGCGTTTATGGTAGGCGGGAATACAACACGCGCGTGCCGCGCGATGGCTCCGGAGTTTTTCGTTGCGTAAACAAAAGTTTTTATGGTGTAGGTCGAATGAGTTGTGATAACGGGTTTGTTTGTGGCCTATACATATTGTGTTATCGTAATCAAGTGTTTGTTTGGTGAAAGTGTGTGAATTCGAAATATTGTGATAAAGTTTCAAGGTTATGTGAGTGAAAATTATCAAAATGAAAAACTAACTCATCACTGCAAGATAAGGTCAGTAAATTTATATATATGTATACTATTAGTGGTGAGAGTAACTCATAACGAAGCCAGGAAGGTATAATACATGCCGTGTTAATGGCTGTATATTGACGAATTCTTCGATTTTCCGAAGGCCTACCCAAAAATCAAAAAGTAATTAAGATTTGTTTACGTTTAGCGCGTTTGGTAACCTAGGCTAGGGCACAGTCCACGGGTTAATGCAACTTGTGGAATATTAAAATCAATAGCCCACTTTTTATAATGGTCTCTGAAGTCATCATTTTTAGTTGCAGTGTTTTCCTTATCAACATATCTTCATTTTCCAACCATGAATAACTGTCTTCAACTTCGGAAAATGAATTGCAGGGTACACTCGTAGCATTTTGGTTAAATTGATTGGTTAAATTTGCATTTCAATGTGATACGGAACCCATCTCATTTTCCTCACTCTCAGCTTGAGCTATTATTATAAACCTTTAATATGAGTATTAATTGAATAGCGGTCGTATTATCATGTTTGTGATACTTTAGGATGTATACAGGTTGCACTCGTAATACTTATTCGACTTGTATATAATGGTTACAAATACAACGTGTTAACAATTATTATCCATTTAGCAGATGCTTAAAAGGAAATTATATGACAAAATTGACAGTATTATGACGTTTATACTACGAAAACGTTTACAGGACGAAAATTTGTTTAAGTAAGTTATATAGATGTCGTCGTAGACGCTATTATATAACGATTGTAAAAAAAATGTCGAAATAACGTCTATATGACATTATTATACGACGACAAAAAATGTATAATTATGACTATTCTGACACATAATGGACCAGTACAGGACGAAGAGTTAAAAAAAATCTGTAAAATAACTTTAATAAGACGCAAGGTCATATAAATGTTTGATTATATGACAAAAATGTTTGCTGGGTGTGGACGTCTTTCTATTTAGATGCGTGTAGAATGGAATAAAAGCTGATAAATTACCTGGTATGGCGTGGACACGGCGGCAATTGCAGTGAACCCAACAATATCGCTAAAATATACTGTCACCGAAGCAAAGAACTCAGCTGGGACCTGGAAACATCATAGAATTTAGTTCAACATGACTTTAAGTTTTACCAAAAAAGTTATATGATGTATTTACTATTTGGTTATAACATTGCAATTTTACCTATGTACTCGTAATCATCATCTGCCTAGCCTTTACCCAACTATTTTAGGGTCAGCTTGTAGTCTAACCGGGTTCAGCTACTAGCAAAAAGTACCAGTATTTTGCATGATGCGACTGCCTAATTGATCTCCGCAAACCAGTTACTGTGTAATTCCCTTTGCAGTAAAACTATGGTTGTGAGACTTTTCGGACTTCTGACTGCGCTTAATGACTGTCAAAGATACATTTTAAAGACAATGGAATACTGACTGGCTTCGTGTATGCATCAGTCATCGGCACAAGCCACTGAACTGACTGGTCTCGTGTCCAGAGCACATAGGTTTAATTCTTTAGGCGCATGATGGTGCCCTGTTTAATTGAATGAAACTTGGTCCAGTTTAAACAGCTTTATATTTGTATCAAAGCACAGTATCCAAACGACAGCGGATGATATACGAGTTCACTTACAGAAACACAGGATAAGAATCTTATTAATTATTCACACAGAGTATAGTAATATGCTATTATGATTTACATTAAGATTCAAAAACATCGTTCCTACTTGTTTCCTTTTGTGAACCATAGACTAACTCTACACCAAATAGTTGTATCAGTTTTATATTTAACAGTCCTCTGTTAAATAAATCATAAATAATTAGTTTGGTTCGCCACAATTCCATACTTATTATCATAGTAAATCTTTGCACAACGTGCATTACCTTAACCGTGACACATTATGCAATCAGTTATCTTCAGTTACATTGACTGACCTTAACCGATACGTGTAACAATCAGTTGCGTTAAGTTGAATGCATTGCTCTGCGATAAGACTTAATGAAGTGCTATTAATAATTATAATGAGTACTCAACAGTCCATTAAATTATGTATGATTTATGTAAATCGATATTATCACAGTTCTGTGACTGTGACTCACTAATTGTTTATTAAGATGTACCGACGAGATACTGTACAATTCTCTTCTACAATATTAAAACTTGTACAGTATAAGTACATTACCCCTTATCAGCTTGAAAGTGGAACCAATGAACATAGTAACATTTTTATATGATAATTATATTATTGCAGTTTCTTTAAGAATCTAGGGATTTGTTTAGCTAATATACTTACATATTATTATGTGCCAATTTGTTTTAGTATTCACCCCTCCTACGAAGCTAAATAAATATGCATTAACAAGAGTAGATTTACGTCTATTGTGCAACGTGGACTCGAGCTCATATCCTCTCGCATCGTATTCGAGAACAAAATATATTATCAACTATCCCATATTATTTTTAATTTATTTTTTTAAACGTTGCCCCACACTAAGAATTTCTTCCTCTATTGTGGGTGCGTTTACAAACATAGAAACTCACATACACTAACACCCAGACCCGGAACAACTACTTGCAGATCATACAAATATTTGTTCCGTGCGGGGATCGAACCCGCGACACGTTGCGCAACAGTCGATCACTCAGCCACTGCGCCAACCGTGTCGTCAAAAAATAATATAATAAAACTTCAATACCTACTCGAGCCAAATGTATGGGACAGCTGATTTTTTTTTCGTGATTACGATGTTGGTCACATGGAGAAATTTGTTCAGTTTGATGGTCTGAAAACAACATGCTGTATAATCCGGGCCATAACCGCCGGAGCTATCACCGTTTATTTTAAGTTTGACATCTCATAAAACGTCACTAATAAACCCTAGCGTAACGTGCGTAACATTCTCATTTCCATATCACTGGCCAAAGTTCAACTTCATACTAATGAAGAACGCGTCACAATGCTGTCATGTATAAGGCCTTGACCACACTTTATACGGTCCAGTGATAAGGGGACAAGTTCAATGCGATAACACGTAATGTCACAATGACGATAACGTTATTCATTGTGTGATAATGATTATATACCAGACGGCGAGTAGACTGCCGCTCTTATCGATAAATTAAAGTGACGAGTGAATAACTGTTTGTTTAAGTGTTTAATCAGTGTTTTATCGATAATGTTATTTTAATGAGTAAGTTATCGGGTTTTATACAACCTTTTTTACGATGTTGTTACTTTTTAGTTGGTATGATTATTTTTTTGTAAATGAATGAAATTATTTTTGTTGGTTTGTTTGTGTAGGTGTTTTTTTTCAATTTCAGGAATGCTTTCCTTAAAATATGGTATTAAAATAGAATAAAAAAGTTTTTGTGTTTTATTAATAATTTTTAACACTGGATATAAATCATCATCAGATATAGGTAGGTACTACATAAATATCGTGAAAAAATAATAATAATGAGAGAATATGAACAAAATTAAGATTAAGGCGCCATCTCCACACGGCGATATCGTCGCAGCGATAATTTGATGGCATGGCATGATGTGGTGACATCATCGTCTCGATTCTCCCGCCCGTGGAGTTCGCTCCTAAGATTTTTTTACTAGAAGGTAGGTGAGTAATTAATTCTGTTTTTTTTCCTTTCATATCGTCAAGCAATGAAACCATAGCAACAATACAAATTACTTTACCCAAGGTTTTATCCAAAATTCAGAAACTTCATAAACTCATTAAAACTTTGAAGAATGATGAAAGGAAAATAATAAAATAACTTTTTTAATATCATAGCAAACTAAAACAGACATGATTCGCTTACAAAGATAAAGATTCCAACAATATTATGGTTCTCATAGTGTCATTAAAATAACGCTGAATAGTAAATGTCATGTCAAATTATTTGTGCAATATTGCACAACATTTTGTGCAATATTGCGCTCATGTTTTTGAATGCAGCATGAATCATTCTGCCAAGCCTTTTCCCAACTATGTTGGAGTCGTGTTCCAGTCTAACCGGATGCTGCTGAATACCAGTATTTTACAATGAATAACTGCCTATCTGACCTCCACAACCCAGTCACTGGTTAACATGATGACCCTTGGTAAACCTAGTTGTCAGATTTTTGGGGTTCAACTACCCGTAACGAATATCAAAGATCCGGGAACAACGGCTGAACGTGCATTCCGAGCCTGGGCGTTGGTTCAGGAGAATAAGTCATAGATTGGGATAACTTATAGGTACATGAAGACCAGAAATATATCCTGACCTATATTATTCCCAATAATTGATACATTCGCTATAAATGAATATAATAACAGAATCGTCCATAGAGGTACGCTACGTAGTGAAGTAGGTGCATACTCACAGACACGCTTACGGAACGGAAGTCATGCTCACAGACACTCAAAGAACGGAAGTTCTTATGATAAGAAACTAATATAAACCCCTGGTAAGACTGGTTGTCAGACTTCTTGTCTGACATCCAGTCAAAGATCTACGAATGACAGCCGGGACTACCGGCTTAACGTTTTATAAGGCACGGAGGAGTATCGGTTTGTACTGAATGGTCACCCATCCACGAACCGATCGCGGCAAGCATAGCTTAACTTTCGATCGTGCGGCTGTTATCATTTAGCGGGCTTTGATTCCATCTACCTATATAAAAGTGCAGCCTATACGCTTTTGATGTGGAATAGAATTGTGGTTTTCTGACGGAAAAACCCGAAAGTATGTCAAGTAAGTACTACAAGTTATTCGGATGTGTCAATACTGTCAATATATGAATCGACACTTGAATACATCATCGCTATTTTGATCTTCATTGACTATAAAGTACTTACCTTCATCAATGTCTACCCGTCTCATTTTAACCTATAGCGATTGGTATCTGTCCCACTCATGCGCAGGATGTGGAGAGGCGCACTGCGGTTTTTAAGAGGCAACTGCGATTCGTGACGGGCCTCGTAACCGCGGTTTCAAACAAAACGGTTAAAACTGTGGAAACCGTGATGAGAATGAAATAAACGAAGAGCTGATGCATGGAAGAAAAAAATAATGCAAGACTGATGCAACATAATGAAAAGCGGCGACTTGCAATACAATACGTTTATTAGGTAATACGCAAAAGGCTGATACTGGTAAGACTCTCAAGAAAACGGCCGTCCGAATACCTATAGAGATAATACCTATTCTACCGATATACAGATTTACTTTGATCGTTACCTAGAAATTGTGTACGGACATGTAACGCGGAAGAATGAAGTGCAAAATAAATCTATCTAGCTATTTCCGATGCCTATCTGACCTTCACAGTCCAGTTACTGGGTGACATGATACCAAAGATTTGAAACGTAGATTTGCCCTGCCGCGTCAAAAGATGGTCGCGTTTCTGTTTCGTTTTGACACCTCTGAGACAGACAGTGTCGCAGAGACTTGACTTGGTTGTCATGGAAACGCCATTGTTAATGTGTGAGCTCGCTCCTCTCAATATAGACGATTTTTCGTGCAACTTAGTACAGCGACGGCAAATCTACGATTAAATCTTTGCATACCCTTGGTAAGACTAGTTGTCAGACTTTTGGGCTTCTGACTACCCACAACGACTTTTGACGATCTACGAATGATAGGATCGCGAAATAAGGTAGCCCTACATTAGGTCAGATTTCTTCTAATTCCGATTGACCACATTAAAAGTCCGACACTACAAAATGATTTAATGTTTTTGGCATTTTTGACTAAAGCTGAATTTCAGAAAATACCCTTGGGTTTTTCCTAGATTCCTCATGAGCACAGGAATTCTAGGCAAACATCAAAAATGAGGTAACTGATCAGAGGTGACGAAATAAAATATTTAGAAGTATCCGTAAAGACTGATTCACAGTCCAACACGGATCATAGGTACAGGCTCACTGTAATATAGTAAACAGTAGAACAAGTACGAAAAATCCCTTGAATTGTAGCACACACATAGATGACACGCTGTGCAGGCCGTTACACGACCTAGGTACCGAGGAAGGTATAAGCCACTAGTTTGGAAATACAGTTAGTCTGTGACTGCAGCATTGAGACCGATGGGTGGTGAGCTTACGTGGTTTACAAATATTGCCCAGATGACAAACTGTTTTATATTCGTACTGTGGTTCAGGTTCTTCTAATAATAATTCGTAATAATGCATTTCTGAATAAACCTAACAGGACAAGATTGTCATTTTATTATTAGTATAATTCCAATTAGACAAGCAGTATTTACTTAGAAACAGGTCCAGAAATAATTATTACAATAATTGTGCACTTAGATTGTTTTATTAAAGGTTTAGGTTTTCCTTTGTGTCTTCCTTATGTATTATAAATATGCCCTGGAATAGACCTAGTAAACCATTATCGATAAACTTAGAAATACTGCCTCGTTGGTCTAGTGATCGCAAGCGCTACTGCTGACCATGAGGTCCTGGATTCAAAGTGGCGTCAATTTTAATCAATAGAAGCATCCTTCCCTCTCTTCCTACTTCCTCAACCTGCGCGACCAGACCACCCAAATTGGAATTGTACATAATTATAATTTTCTTCTGTACGTACTAAAATAACCTAATGGACATACATAAAATAATTTGACTGCAGTTCGTATTCCTCCAAAAGGTACTGGTGGTATTTATTACACACATATCAAATAGCTGAAATATATATCTTCTCCGCCACAAAATGCTTTTGAGTGTTGGGAAGATGTTTATTATCACCTGCCTACGTCAAATCTGGATGTTGAATGTACGTGTTTTACCACAACGCCTGGCAATTTGCCCAATGGTGTGAGGGTAATGACATTAGAAAAACCCACTGATATAGTAACAACACATTGTGTAAAATATGCTGTGGTCATTGCCATCACGCTTGTAATCCCCAAAGAGTTCGGCAGAGGTGTACCTAATAGTACACTCACACTTCGCCAGTTAAGTTTAAGTCCTATGTACAGTCAGCATCAAAAGTTGAGGAACACATTTAGATTTTCAAAATCGCTGTATAGTGAAGTGCTAATAGTGAATACGGTGTACAGCGGTTTTGAAAATCTAAATGTGGTCTTCAACTTTTGATGCTGAATGTTCATAATAGGGGGTGACCCTATTGCCATCAACTGGAGTCAAATCCAGACCCCAGTTCCTAATCTAGTTTAAAAACATAATTAATTTTGTCGTGTAAAAGTATTTTTTTATTCAGCTGCATCCGGTTAGACTGGAAGCCGACCCCAAAATAGTTGGGAAAAGGCGAGGCAGATGATGATGAAAAGTATTTTTTTAAGCAATTTGCAGAAATAAATATTATTTATCATCATTCATACAGGGTCAAATAAACATAGCTAGCAAAACTCCGAAGACATGATGGCTATAGAAACTGTTTGCTTTGAACTTTTGGCAACACTTTTGCCGTGTTTGCTCTGAGAACTCAACTCTAACGTGACTAAATGACTGAACTATCATTACCACCTCCTATTTTAATGCGTTCCAATGCAACTATCCACTCGAAAAATTGTAGTGAATCTCTTAATAATTGTAAAACAAAGTTGAGCAACTTTGTTTCAGCAACATGTTTCCGTGTTGCTGAAACATGTGCTGGCACCATAAAAGGTTGCAGTGTTACTTTACATATTAATGTTTTGCATTCATGGTAAACAACAGTTTTACAATAATTATGTTATTAACAAATAAGTTGCGGGAAACAAAGTTTTGTTACTGTTTTCAACTTTGTTTCCAATGCATACTGGCGGGGTAAGCAGACATTACCTGTTGGGTTTGTTTCAGTTGCTTGGCAATGCTTGGAGGCAGCATCTGGTACAATAAAGAGTCACTTAGCTCTTTCTCATATTCAAGTTCTCTTGCCTTTTCTGCTAGATTACTTGCGTACACCTGGAAAATATAGGAAAAAAGAAATAATATACTAGATTAAGGGCAGGTAATACGTATGCATAGCAAGAGGTTGCAAGTTCGAACAACAATGAGACTGGACGCATTGTTCCTTTGCAATTAAAAGACAGTAAAACCTACAAAAATTCACTTTGAAATTTTCACATGTACTCAGATAATGAGACTAGCCCTAATCAAGTAGACTGGCCCTAATAGTTTAGTCGGTAGGGCATAAAACCTTTGTATTTGGGTTTGCCTGCATTTGTGGAAAATGGCTTTTATGGCATAACTACACGTTTGACATTGCTAACATGACATCGGGCCTGCATATACTTAACAAAGGCTTAGCCAGAGAAGTAAATTACATCCACCTTTCACCAACGTAATGGAGACTGTTGTCTTCAGCCTACAAATTCAAACATCGGCTTCGACCGGGATCGAACTCAAGACAATCCCGGGATCCCAGGTTTTTTAAGGCATTCATATATTGTGGTGAACGTTATAATTATACGCTGTCTCGTGCATTAGTCCTTTAGTTATTAAGATTGTGTCTGGCATGAGTGTAATGTACGTGATGGGGCTGTGCTTTTGTGATAAAATAAAATAAAATAATATCCCATGGGCAGAAAGAGTGAGTTTAAGTATCTGTAAAATTAAATAAATCTCAACACTCAGCAGTTGTATTTTCTACCACTAATCCAACAGAACAGTCACGTTTTACTAAGAGTTAATTGCTGCATATGAGCACGATGCACTTTGTAATGAATTAATGGACACGTAATACTACGGTACATTGTGCTCGATTTAGCCGCTATTGGCCTTGCAGTGTATTGCCCGCGCGTTACGTAGCAGAGATGGAGGCGCGGCATTCGGCTGTGTTCTCATTCAGTGCACACTTGTAAACATATTTTTGGGATTGTTTGTACGTTTAGATGGCAAACCAGAGGGCCTAGGAAAAGTCGCGTTACCACAGGGCCACCACTGCTCTATAAGGCGTGAGCATTTATTATCACTATTGCTCAAGACGGGTTGATAGATGGGATTGACTTATGCTACCGAAAAGCTTAAGTCGATCCCGGTGAAAAATACTGTAGATATACGAGACGCTTTGAAAGCGACTGTCACTTGTCTAGGTCCATAGGAGGCCCAATTGTCAGAAAAAGTTATCTCCTACGACTATGGACAACTGAGATATACCAGACGAATCGCAGGTGCGTTATCATCCCTGAGACGAAGCTAAAATGTGTCGTTGTTTGTATCGGTTGGATTCGGCGAACGAATGTTCGCTTGCTCATTCTTTCAGTGAAAACGAAGTCACGGTGAGCGAGCATTCGTTTTATCGTTGTAGTGAAAACAGATGTTTTCTGTTTTGAGTTTATATCGGCAGAACAGCAAACATTTGCTATGAACAAATGTTCGCTCGGCAGGGTAGTGAATACAACAACGCTGCTTGGCGGCCAAGTCATTCACAAATAGCTAAACTTACTTTACCTGAATCGCTTGAACGTGGCTATAGCGGTCATGACCCCTTCCCTAATATCTCTCCGTAGGAACCCAAACATTAAACTATTTGTGGTTTTTCGTTATTGAAACAATGTGAAGATCACGATAGATGTTGATTCAGGACGTTAACGGATGGGCACGCCACAATTGCGGCGGTAAGGCCCCTCTTTGAGGAGTGGCTAGAGAGGCGCCACGGCGTCCTCACCTTCCGCCTGACGCAGGTCCTCACCGGACACGGTTGTTTCGGGAGGTTCCTGTTCAGGATAAAGCGGGATTGTGTGGATCGCCCGGAGGACACGGTGGAGCATACGGTGGAGGTCTGCCCGGCTTGGGCGGGGCACCGCCGTGTCCTTACGGAGGCGATCGGCAGCGGCGATCTCTCGCGTCCGGCCCTGGTTCAGGTCATGGTCCGGAGCGAGAGTGCATGGGAAGCCGTCACTTCCTTCTGCGAAGCAGTAATGCTCGCGAAGGAGGAGGCGGAGCGCGCGAGGGAAATGCAAGATGCGCGCCCTCGCGCCCCTAGTCGCCGCAGGAGACGCCCCGGGCGTCGGGAGTCGCGAGCCGACTTCCGGCCACCGTAGGCGCGGGCTTGCGGACGGTGGGCAATGGGTAGCTCGCCGTCCGATTAGGACCAGGCCCGGGTCGACGGCGCGTTGTGTTCCCACGCGCCTCAAAGAGATGTTAGCACCAACTGACGGGGTCCGTAAGGGCCAATGCCTGCCAGGGTTGCGAGTTTGTCCGAAAGGGATATCGCGGCCCCGGCACACAGGCAACGGAAGGACCACGGGTGGGTTTTAGTCAGTAAAAGTCTGACACTCCCTCTCGCTCCGCCCAGAGCGGGAGGAGTCATTTGATGATTCCCCACACAAAAAAAAAAAAAAAAAAGGACTAGGGAATGCTAGAAAATGTAGGTGGGTCAAGGACCTTTACTGCCACGCTAAAGCGATTCGGGTATACTTGAGAAGATTGGTAGCTGTAGCGGTTTACATGATAGGATATTATTATCACCTACTAACTGCGCCGGCGGCGTCGGTCACGTGGCTGTGTATTCTTTTGGCATTATAAGCTAATGGGAACGTAAAGTCATAGTATTTCGCAAGAAATCGATGCTATTATGTCATAGTATTATTACTTGCAGGCATAGTTACCTGTATAGTATTGACTGCGTTCCTGACCAGCACGATAATGATCGGGGATACCACGCAGACGAGTACTAATATCCCTGCGCATACGACCTCTGACCTCCTTGCCTCCGTTAGACTTACTGTCACTCCGTCCCTGAAAAGAGAAGCCATTTTATAATAATTAGACGGAGAAATTGCAGAGAGAGAGAGAGAGAGACGGGTGGCACCTCGCACGTTGACATACATGGTAAAAAAAACATGATCTGAAGGGAAAGTACCATTATAAGTTCAATGTCCTCGAAGCAAACGCCTCGACATGAATCATATTATGACATTATGACGGGGCAGGGTTATTTATATCGATGACATCAAAGGAAAACATGCCTTTATTACAAGCTTTTTACTAAGTAGCTTCTTTCGAAGGTATGTGTCAAGAAGTACAACAATATTCACAGATTTTATAAAATTTACTTGCCTACTTTTAAAACAGTTTTTTTATTTATTTTTTATTTATAAAATTATATTGTCTTTTAAAAAATTGGTATTTTTTGTTATTTATTTTTTAATAACCTTAATTTCTTATTCCATTTTGTAACTTGCTGTAATGATTACCTACGATTTACATATTATAATATTCCTAATCAACACGTGCTTATTATAAGTCAACTACTTACGACGGGGTTCGGAACTGTTTCTCCTAAACACAGGTGTTATTTTGTAACCTTTCTAGGTGAACAGTACGGCACCCACTATGTAACTAGATTTAAGAAACTTTATGCTTGTGCTTTATATATTAACTTGCCATGTTATCTAATCCTAGTTTAAACAATAAACAGTATTATATTATTATTATATTAAATATAAAATGTCATGGCTGTCCTTTGTAAACCATGACGTTGAAAGTCGAACGAGACTTTTACGGCAAAATGTACACTAGACAGAAAGTCAGTGGTTGTGACCCTACCGTAGTACCTACGGGGTTTCATAGTTTCAACAGGATACAAGGCCAGCTTATACCGCGCCCTAATTTCGTAACACACTTTTAATCACAATCGGAATGATTTGGAAGATATATATTTTTTTTCTTTTTTACTAAAAATATATACCAACATATACAACTACTACTATATTTATATTACTAATCCATTGCTTCATAATCATGATCAAAAAATTTGTCTGTTCCTGAACGTATGTTACGCAATTCCCAAGTGGTTTTGTTACCACTGACGGGCCGCCTATTCTCCGTCCGATGCGACTTATGGTCGATTCCTATTATTTACGGACCGTTTTCGGTTAAAATTAAGACTATTGTATCTTCAATAATGAAGCAAAGACCTCATTCATACCTTTGCATAGTAGATCCTCCCATATGGAAGTAGCTATCACCGGTAAAATTTGTTTACGAATCTACTTTTAAGCCTAGTTTGGCAATAAAAAAAGTTACTAGTTAGTGGTAAGCAATACGATTCGTTTCTGTTTATAGGAACCGAGCACTAGACAGTCAAGTCCATTACTACGTAACAGACTATCTTACCTATCCAAAGAAATAATACGTAGTAAAGTATCAGAAACTATCATAAAGTTCATGCGAGAGAAGAGGAGGAAATCCATTAACTATAAATAAACAACCAGTTTGAATCAAATTGCATAACTATTAATAATAATTGATACAATAATAATTGCAATTAATAATGGCGCAGTTACGACTGTGTTACCTACCAGTGACATCACATTATCGCGGTTAGCAAGTTCATTCAACGAAACAATGAATGTGTCACGCGTCTGCGGTTTAATAACTTATTTCGTCACAACTCACCTACAGGACAAAGTATTACCTGAGGCATTGCCGATTAACCATATTTAGAATAAAACATTTCTTCAATGAAATTAAATGAATATTGAATTTGTTTATTCTGTAAATAGGATACCGGAATCACTTTTACGCGTAAAATTGAAAATAAAAAAACTAGATGGAGTCGACTTTTCCTATATGAATACCCCTGAGAAGAAATGGCGAAACAAATCAAGGTCAGATCATTTAAGGACCATGTAAATTAGTATCTGAAATGGTCTTTTGAGGAAAGAGCCACAGATTTGAGTGAACGTGTCCAGTCAGTGCAAGCATTTGTCTGTTATCGTGTAGCTCAACTCAGAACGTAATGAGCTCAATGACTCATCGAACAATACCAATGAAAGGTTATTTGGATAAGCCGCATAAAGTACTCAAAATGCTAGGCCATCATTACAAATAACTGAGAAAGAAAAAAAAAATATGGCCTGTGAGGACTATGTTCCTCACATTCAAAATAATTTAAGTAATTTAATACCTTACAAAGAAATATTCCTGTCATTTAGAATTAATATTCATCAATGTCAATCCCCTCGTCAATCTCTGTGCCTCGGAAATCCGTTAAGCCGTTGGTCCCGACTGTCACTCGTGGATCTTTAACACTCGTTACGGGTATTCAGCTGCATCCAGTTAGACTGGAAGCCAACCCCAAAAATGTTGGAAAAAGGCTAGGCAGATGATGATTCATCAATAGGGAATATGCATGATATTCAAGTAAGGGTCAAATATATTTTTTTATAAACTATATTACTTCAGAATTATGCCTCCATCAATATTTTTTATTATAATTTA
This sequence comes from Agrochola macilenta, assembly GCA_916701695.1. NCBI lineage: Eukaryota > Metazoa > Arthropoda > Insecta > Lepidoptera > Noctuidae > Agrochola > Agrochola macilenta. The sequence continues at coordinate 19,204,477 of OU753562.1, forward strand.
ATAATGAGCAAGAAATAAATTTTTTAAAAGTGCAAAAAATCTGTGGGAAATTCAAATACTCGAAAAGCGACGCTATTGGTCAGAGCGAATGTGACGTAACAATCTATGACAACAATGTAATGTCAATGTGTTTTGTAGGAGTTTTTGCGATTCAGTCAGTTTTATTGTGATTTTAGTACACATTTAGAAGTTATACATTTGTTAATACACGAAAGACTCTTTCGAAAATGACTGAAAGCGGTTTTGTGAAAGCCCAATCGGATAGTTTGCCGAAAGCTGATGTGTTCATGATGACCACATTGTTACATCAAATACCGATTTAACGTCTGTTGAAATCAAAGGAGTGAAAGCTTTAAGGTAATTAAGTATAACATATAATGTTTATTTTATCTACCACACCTTTTCCGGAATAATTTAGTTTTAAAAAGCATCATAACCTAAAATAACATAGCTTCGCAAAATATCGAAATCTAGATTGTGTTAAGTATAGAATGTTGTCATAATACTAGGATATTGAAAACAAGTTGGGAGATAGCATGTTTCTTTTCATAATTTTACACCACTTTCTCCGTAAGTCCGAACCTCTCAGGACAAAAAAAATACTTGGTCGGGTGCATTTCATAATGTATTTCTGCACTTAGGCACAATGAAGTATTTATATGTCGGTTTTTTGCATTGTTCTATAGAGGGAGAAGTTGGTTCCATGATGATGTATTAGTCGAAAATAGAAAACACTGTATATTTGCAGCAGAGCACAATAATTCTTCAACCTCAACATATCGAATAAAAAAATAAAAATAAATACATGCATATTCCCTTTAAAAAAAAAAAAAGAAAAGAATTATTTTAATTGCAAACAGGATTTTAGTCATTGATTACAAAGCAACAAACAAAGTACAGCAAAAGTAAAATAAGGGAAGGTAAACATAAAAAAAAAAAACAGTGAACTTGATTTTTGTAAACTTGTAGGTGGATGTTAAAGTTGACATAGTATATGTAAAATATTTCGATGTTAAGTTCGTTTACATAGTGTTGGGTTGTACTTTTATTATTGTGTTTTGTTTATTACTAAAACCAGCTGCAGAGCAAATTTAAAGTTAAAATTGAATTAAAAGTAGATCGTAATTATACCGTTTATCTTGTTTAAATATGTAGAAAGTGTACGATGTGTGTGAAGTGACGTGAGATGTGTAATGTATATTGTATTATGCGTTTTGGCGACTATTATGAACTTGTAATTTTAAGTATTTTTTCAGTATCATCATAATTCTGTAAGTTAAGAAACTTAAAAATTTCAGTCTTACAAATATGACTATTTAAATTACGAATTTGGATTTGCTTTGATATTTTATTATACATGAATGGTCCTAGGAATTTGAAAAATCTGTTTGCAAATGATGTTTTACAGTAAGGCACAGAGTAAACAATATCTTGCCTTGTTCTTGTCGTAAAGTCAGGTGTATTATTATGTTGAGTTAATATTATGTCTTTGATGAATAATTTGCCTTACTGTAAGGACTGATAATTCCGAGTATAACAAGTAAGTGAAGTATCTAAATCTCCTGTAACTCATTACCTTAAGAACAGCACGTTGTGCACGTTCTAAACCAATAAGAACGGTCTTGGAAGCACCCCCCCATGCACCAACAGAGTAAGTTATGATAGACTGGCACAACGAGAGATACACTAATAGTGATAAATTTGGCGGACAAAAGCAACGTATATTTTTAAATATATATATAAGTTTTCTGACTCGGGAGGTAAGTGTTGAGACATGTTCTTGCCAATTTAAATGTTGGTCAATGGTCAATCCGAGGTATCTTAATGAGGAAGTTTTAGAAAGTTCCTGGCAGGAGCAGGTCCCCGGCATACTACATGTGTGGGCATTTATGTGAATAATGCCAGGAGGTGGTTGACTGCTTTTTCTAATGCTAAAAGGTATGTATTTCGTTTTAAGTGTATTCAGGGTAAGAAGATTTGACTGTAGCCACTCTGAAACCAGTTTGAACCCTCCATTTGCCAATTCGTTAGCCTCTTTCCATGTTTTCCCACTAAATAAAAGTGCTGTATCATCTGCATATGCTATGATCCGGCCCTGGCTCAACTGTAAATCACACAGGTCATTTACGTAAACAAGGAAAAGCGTGAAAAAAGCCACTAAGATCCGACTTGTTCAAACACTGGTTTCCCTATGTTTCTATACGCTGCTGAGACGTGTACGCTAAGGGACATCGAGAAGAAGAATATAGACGTTCTGGTAATGTGGTACTGGAGAAGAATGCTTAGGGTATCGTGGATCGAATTTCGCACCTCAATCATCAATGTCAATGTGAATTAAAACTGACTCTTCAATCAAATCTTTCAAAAATACATAGATATAGCGCTCAAGTCTCAAAGATGTATAGAACGTAGTAGTATGTAAAGAACCATTTTATTGTCTACAACCATTGTTTCTTATCATTGTATCCACCGTACAGGTACAAAATATAATACCTATATAATTTATTTTACCAAAGCAATGTAATCATTTTGTCCCAAAAAATCTATGTCGCTATGACCAAAACATAAGTCATAAGTATCACAAATATGTATACAGATTGGTATACAGTAATCATTCAATTTAAAAGTTCAACCTCGAGAGGAGGTGTTACAAATAAGTATTTAGTTGAAAATGCGACGTCATAAAGCATATTTGTTGTATTGTCATTTGTTTCTAATAGGTACACATTTTTGTATTTGTCTGAGTAAAAACAAAACAGGTGTGTCACAGTTCAGTGGTCGAGGGTACCCATGACTAACATTTCATATTATGAAACGAAAATCATAATAATTCTGAAGATCATGATTGTGGATTGTACTCGTATGTACATATTTGCCTATACAATGTTTAGAATACGACATGAATTACAACGATACAATACGACGATAATGAAAACTATGGTATTTGGAAACTATCAAATAAATTATTTTTCAAACAAACTAAATAATAGTGATTGGCCGAATAAAGGTTTTACCGATCAGACGACTAGCTTTTAATAGTGGCTAATAAACTATTGGATCAATTTGATTGATTTTTTATGCAAAGTTCCAATATACGTTATACATAATACGAATTTTAATTTCATATTGTTGTCTCCACCGTGATATTTAGGAATTTTCGGATTCATAGGTAGTCGTACGAACCTCAAACCATTGTGACAGTCATATACCTAATAATTATGACGCATCAAAGAGTACAGCGCAAGCCAGTACAGTAAAGTACATTACAGGAAAATTATATAGGGCAATAAAGTACCTGCGTACTGACGATCGCCTGCGACAGTACAGAACAGTGAAGTCGGTAGGTACTTTTCTGTACTGAACAGATAAAGCACCATAAAGTACAGTGAAGTACTTAACTATACAGTAGGCAGTACACGTCAGTGGTAACAAAACCAGTATTAAGCTAGCCTCGTATTCAATTAAAATTCTGTACCACGCCAGGCCAGCTCGAGTTCAAAGGGTCTAAGGTAAGGGGTTCATAAAAAATGTGACTATCGAACTGGTCTGAGCTATACCAGTCGACTGCAATCGACGTGCAGTCGACTGGCATAGCTCAAACCAGTTTTTTATGACGCATTGAGTTTTAGAAGGAGTAGGTATGGCACAGACCAGTGCACATACATTACAGCACAGTATAGGGCAGTAAAATAGCTACTGGCGATTGCCCGCGACAGTATAAAAAAGTACCTTTTTTGTTTTTTTTTTTGTGTTCGGACGGAATACAATCAAAAGGCCCCTGGACTTTGGGGATAAAATCCCCCGGTCTTATCTCTGGGCAGACTGAAAAAGGTCTTCCCGATACCTACCAGTGCAAGTGTGCTAGGCAGCACGTGAGTATAAAATAGTACCTACAGTAGACAGTACAAAAGAGTCACCGTCCATTTGATCCGTTCAATAATATTATAGCTGAAAGAGTTACGAAAAGTTATTTATTTTGAATCTTACTTTTTAGAGGCACTGTTCTCTGGTGGTTTGAGTTGTCATTTGTCTATCAGGCACTCGTTCATAGAACTTTTTAGGGTTCAGTACCTCAAAAGGTAAAAAACTAAACCCTTATAGGATCACTCGTGTGTCTGTCTGTCCGTCTGTCACAGCCAATTTGCTCCGAATCTAATAGACCGATTTAGTTGAAATTTGGTTCACATATGTATTTATGTGACTCAAACACGGACGTGTAACATAAATTAATTAATTTTGAATTTTGGGGTTACTTTTGGGGGGCAAATAAGAAAGTAAAAATAAAAAGTTAAGTAAATAAAAATAAAAAGTTTTGCAAACTGAACCGTGTGACATATCAAATTAAAGGACTTGTTGCGAGAATCTCTCTTTAACTTTAAAAATATTTAAGTAAATTGATGATAATTGACCACCCTAATCTCCAAAACGATTGAGTCAAATTTTTTGAAAAAAATGCAGAGTATGGTTCTTTACTCATAGATTACAGGAAAACCTACAAGAAGTCTCTCTCAATATTGTTGTTGTAATGTGTTCGTGGGATTAATTCATCTCAACTTAATGAACTTGAATTAATCCCATGAACAAAAAACTGACCAAGTGTGTGTCCGACACACACTTGTCCAGTTTTTTTTAACTCTGTCTGTCCGTCGGTCATCACGCTTTTTTTTAACTCTGTCTGTCCGTCGGTCACGTTTTTTTTTAACTCTGTCTGTCCGTCAGTCACGTTTTTAACTCTGTCTGTCCGTCGGTCACGTTTTTTTTTAACTTTGTCTGTCCGTCGGTCACGTTTTTAACTCTGTCTGTCCGTCGGTCACGTTTTTTTTTAACTTTGTCTGTCCGTCGGTCACGTTTTTAACTCTGTCTGTCCGTCGGTCACGTTTTTTTTTAACCTCTGTCTGTCCGGGGTCACGTTTTTTTTTTTTTTAACTCTGTCTGTCCGTTGGTCACGTTTTTAACTCTGTCTGTCCGTCGGTCACGTTTTCACGCCTTAACGACTGAACGGATTTCAATGAAATTTGGAACACACATAAAACGACCTAGGTAAGAGCGTAGGATCCTTTTTATCCCGATAGTATGTTCCCGTGGGCTAGTGTCCAACCTACACGCGGGTGAAGAACTACAGACACATACCATCACGCCTATTATCCCCGAAAGGTTAGACAGAGGTGTTTTGTATTGTATTGTATTGTATTGTATTGTATTATTGTATTGTATTGTATTTTATTGTATTGTATTGTATTGTATTGTATTGTATTGTATTGTATTGTATTGTATTGTATTGTATTGTATTATTGTACACCTATTGTACACCCACATTTCGCCAGTTATATAATAAGGGGAACTACTCACGTTATATTTTACTAAACAGGTAATTGACTCAGGCGTGACTTTGTGGAAATCCATTATATAGCGTCTCTGCTCTCGACGCTTGACGTGTCAACACGTCGGGTCCGGGTCAGCAACAAGTCAATCGTCACCCTGAGGATGCCTCGCCGAGAGGTGAAACACGTGTCGATTTCTTACAGGGTTCTTTGACTCTTTAAGAACAGTTAAGCGGATTAGGTCACTAAATATACGTCGTCTATTGTATTTTACTAAACCTTTATTTCACTCCTTACCTACCTGTTCCATCAGGTAGGTAAGGAAGCTAACATTTCTTCATCGCCAATGAATAAGTTATAAATTTGTTAAAAAAGTTATTTTAGATGACACAAGCCTCTTGTTCACTAGAATTGGCTTGGCAATAAACCTGGAGACGTGTTCACCCGGTGAAGGTATAGAAGTGTGAAGATAAGGAGTAAAGAAGCAAGCCAAGTACTTATTTATAGTTTTCCGTAATATTGAGTACGTACCGTACGCGTGAATGAACGTGAACAGATATACGTACAGGTTGGTGATTTAGTCAGTTGCATCCATGAAGTGGGTGATTGTTCTAGTCATATTGAAATATCTTGTTCGTGTTAGGAATGGGGTTATTAACCCCAGATTTACCCCAAGGTATAACACATATGTACATGTTGTGTCTATAGTTTTGTTTATCGTTTACACCTAACAAGAGTTGTAAAAACTAGTTATATTGAAAACTTGAATAAAGTTGTAGAAAATACCAAAACAGGTTCACATCAAAACATGTCTGAAACAACGTCAAGACAATGATTGAGCATAAATAGAGAATAGGTATTATTGAGGGAGTTTCTCGACATGTCATGCCACATCACTATTTTATTCACGACACGTTTTTGACAAGTTTTAAACAACTTGTTAAAAATAAGTATCCCAACTTGTTTATGGGTGGAAAGGCTAGGGTAAGTTGTTTAATATGGCGGGTAGAACCTACAAAATATATTCAAAAGTTTGTCATTCGATTATTAATACTTTTAATAACAGTATCAATTTCATGTTTGTTTTGTAAAAAAACGTACAAAAATTGTATGGGTCTGTTGTTAAAAAAATCAGAATAGAATAGAATATTCTTTATTATGTACACCATAAAAAATACAGATAAAAATGTAGTCATTTTACATAGGGTGACACAATGGGCGGTCTTATCGCTAAAAGCGATCTTTTACAGACAACCTTTGGATGGATTAAAGGGAGAAGGAGAGACAAATACTGCAGGTAGTCAGTGGTGTACCATTTACATACACAATAAATACATACATTCATAAAGCATACACTTATCTAAACAATAATAAACATGAAACAAAATCAAGGAACTATAAGTAATCAGTTAATCTGCTTAGCCTTTTCCCAACAAGGTTGAGGTCGGCTTCCAGCCTAACCTATTACCTGTATTTTATATGGAGCGACTGCCTATCTGACCTCCACAACCCAGTTACTAGGTAACACGATACGGTTTGGTAAGAGTGGTTTTAGATTTTTGTGCTTCTGACTACCCGCAACACCGTCAAAGATCTACGAATGACAACCGGGACCTACGGCTTAACGGGCTTTCTGAGGCACTGAGGAGTTTCGATACGAATAGTCACCCATCCACGAACAGACCGCGGCAGGCGTAGCTTAGCTTTCAACTAACCCCTGACCGCCTGACAGAAAGGTTCGTGGCTAAATAATAACAGCCGCACGAACCCCTCTGTTGTTAACAAAATGAAATATTTGAAATCGAGCAGTGTGATCTTGTTGAACATAAAGTGCGGGGCCGCAAACAGATTTCTCAATTACGTTAATTGAGCGCCGGATGCGCGGATTGCTCACCGCGCGCGCCGGCGCCGACCCGTCTCTCTACATTTAGCACGCACGCTAAGCCCCACATATTTCAAGCGTTAAAAGAGCGCGTTCACACGATGTCACGTATCATTAATTACTTTGACGATGATTATTCTCTTAAGTCGCGTTTTGCGGACGCTATTCAAATACTAGTGTTGTGACATTCTGGCTACTCATTGGTGAAATCACCAATGTACCCCACTTTAGTAACCATTTTTGAATGGGGTTGTGGACGACTGGCCAATGTGGTCAGTGTTCGCCGAAGACTATGCAAAACCTCACCCCAGTGATCAAACTTAATAATCAGCCCGTATTGTCCCACTGCAGGGCAAAGGCATACCTTTCCTTTTTGCACTCAACTTGATCCTGAGCCAATATGGACCAATTCCTCCAGTAAGCGTCAAGTTCATCCCGCCATCTACGCCTGGGTGTTCCACGATGCCACTGGACGTTTTCAGGAACTCGTTGTAGTGGTCTTAGCCCACAATGCATCCGACATGCGGCAAACGTAGCAAAAATGTGGCAAACGTAACTTATTTCAGTAGAAATTTTCAAAATATTCTTGCAATTTCTGGTACACGACGGTTTTATACATAATATTTTGAGCTTCATTTGAATATATCGAGCACTTACTGGCTATGTTAGTTCCAGTGAATGCAAGGACGAGGAAATTTATTTGCTCCATTAGGTAATGCTACGAAAGGACATGTTTACTCCCTCTAAACGTTCTCATTTACAATGCGGACGAATGCACATAATACTGTATGACACGTGGCAAAGGAATATTGCTGTCTTTTATTAACATGTAGAGGTGGAATAAGATGGCAGACATTTTCAGTAGCATCCCCGAGTATGTATTAGAGCCCATACTATGGGATTTATGTATAAAATAACAACCAACTTCCAAAAAAAACACTACATCGGTATGAAGTTAGACTTCCGAAGTTTAAGTTTTTTTTTTGTTTTTGTGTTGGGTTATGGCAGTTGGTTGCTTTTTTTTTGTAAAAAGCAGTGACTGAAAGTTATTATAAATCATACACATAGAGTAAGTGGGACAATTACGTATTATTGAAACTAACTCAAAAAATACCCAAGCAAAATTAATAAAAAAATATGGGACCACCACGCAATCTGCCTCTAGCATTAGTTTATTTTTATTTTATTGGCCGACAATAATGACGATAAAGCCATGAACATAAATTTAAAAAAATACATACAGACGAACATAGAACCTCCTCCTTTTTTGAAGTCGACAAATAATCGTGCAAAAAATAGATGCATGGTAGCCCGCACGACAGTGGTAACAATACCAGTGTGTCTATCTGGCCTCTTATTATATTGAAACTCCGTACTACGCTAACCGACATAGCCCGCAGAATTGCCAAACTTAAGTGGCAGTGGGCAGGGCACATCGCTCGCAGAGCGATGGTCGATGGGGCCGAATGTTTCTGGAGTGGTGACTGCGTACCGGAAGACGTAGCATTGGAAGGCCTTTCACAAAGTGGACCGATGATCTGGTGAAGGCCGCAGGAATCCGCTGGATGCGAGAAGCACAGAACCGGTCGAAGTGGTGGTGCTTGGGGAAGCCTATGTCCAGCAATGAGCTTCTTACGGCCAAAGTGTTACCACTTACATGCAGCCTACTGTACCTTACGACATTTATGTTATTTATTTATTTATATATACTTTACTACACCACAAAAAAAACACAACAAAAATAATAATAATCAAACACTACAAAATATACAATGGGCGGCCTTACACTTGACATTGACATTTATGTTATTTGAAGCTAGATCTCTGCTGGTCTCAAAAGCTACTACTGAGAACATGCCACTAATTGTCTAGTTAAGTTGTTACCCAGGATAACGATCTGTAATTACAATAGATAATTGTGCTATCAACCGAACATTATTGTGTCTGGTGGCGGCGCCCAGCTAGACTCAACTAAAGTTATAACACCAGCCTATTATTGTCCTACTGTAAGGCAAAAGCCTCTTCTCATACAGAGAAGGCACGAACATTGATCACAACGCTTGCGCAAGACGAGTTTGCGATTTCAGACTTATTTAACTATAAAGTCCAGGTTTCGTTACGGTGTTTTCGTTGACCGATGTCAGTAATCTACGGCTCTTATAGCCGGCCCACTTCAGCTTGCTTTTTTTGTAAGCCCCTTTTTAGAATATTCAAAATAGTTTCAGACTGTCAGGACCTGCACCCCCAAGGCGCTGTATTGTTGGATCCTGTTACCTTCCGATTAAATACTAGATAGTATCCATCGCACAGCTTCGGTTAAATAAAAACCAACTTTAACCCCAGAAAATAAAACTGAAAATTATTTTACAAATCCGTGCTACTGCTTTAAGAATTTATCGAAACGCGACGCGACAAATAAAAGTGAACCTTCAGTGTTTAGTAATTGAATCTAGAACGGGTTTATTATACGGGCTGATTCAAGTCACGTTTCAAATTAAATCGGGCGTGATTGGCTTGCGGCAATCAAATGTATTTGCAATAAGGTTGCGGAACTGTGCACGCACGTGCAAATTATTCAATTGGCGAAAATTTCGGGTGAGAAAATACTTCCTTTTTTGCCCTGCATTACCTTTCTTTTAAAGCTTAGTTTCTGAAGAATTTTGATCGCAGAGTGTACATATGTTATTTTGCACGTCTTCATAGCTGCTCTTCGTTTTATTTTACATTGTTCTCACATTACAGAATCGACACAAATCATGTAACCAGGGTTTCGAAGTAAGCAAATATAAAAGAGTGTCCTTGGAGTTTCTTGCCAAGAACAAGCAAAAAACTCAATTAACACTCTTTTTCTCCATAAAGATCTACATTTTGGAATGGGCTTCAATTTCCAGACTTTCTGACTGACCCACTCCATGAAAATTAAAAGTGCCTGTAAATGGTTTAATTTAATTGAAACAAATGGTTTGAATTTGACTTTAGGTACTGACCTGATGTACTCCCGAAGTTGTTTCTGTACCGCTCTTAGTTTATCAAGGAACGTTGCAGTCTGGTCGAAATACTCTATGGCATCAGTGACGCTGCCATCTCGATGCTTATTGTCCACAATCTGCTGGTTCCTGTCAAAAAAGTACTCTAAATGGGAAAAAACAAGTTTCGTCTGGCCCCGACAAATCGAAGCAATGAGAGCTCAAACTCTGGTACAATATTTGGAGAAGGACACGGTAGGGTCATTAATGACATGACTTAATAACATACTTACAAATTGTTAATTTTAAGCCATTGTAAGATATTTGAACATTATGCAATGCAAAAAGGTATAAATAAGAATATAACTTTCGCACAGCCATTTAAAATTCATCAATAGTTATATTGATGAATTTGGCCGCTTCTTGAAATTGTGGCTGAATCAAATTTTGTGCATTTTAAGATGTGGGTTTGAGTCTCTCGCTGGATTTTTATGATCCATAGATTTAATTGCATTTAATCGGTCTACTTACTTTTTCTCCAAGTCTCGGTACTCAGAGCTGTCTTCCTTGATATCCTTATGAAGTGGTATGAGAGATGGCACCAGGTTCAAAGTATTGTCTAACAGATCCCGACCCAGAATCATATGGGCTATGTACCTGTGAACAGATTTATTTGTAATCCAATTAAAACAATCATTATGTCTTTAGAAATAAGGCTGATTATGCTAAGCTACGGGTTTAACCATTGGGTTAAACCCGTAGCTTAGCATAATCAGCCTGTAATGTTGCCACTATTGGGACAAAGGCCTCCTCTCGAGTGGGCCGTAATCGACCACGCGGGCCCAGTCCGGGTTGGTAGATGTCACAAGTCTTCGAATTTTTGTTTCTAGGACATGACGGTGTCCTCACGATGTTTTCCTTCACTGTTTTGAGAGCAGTGGTGATGAAATAATTTACACAAAGTAAAGCGCCTGTCTGGGCTCGTAAGTCACGGCCGTGATCACTGGGCCACCACTACTCTCCCGTATAGCTTATTAATGAGCCTTGAGAAGTTTAAGGGACGAACTAACCATTGCTCAGTTACGAAATGTTTATTTTGCCTTAGTTGAGTCCAAGCTGAGGTACAGTATTAAACTATGGGGGAACAGTTATAAATACAATATAAATGCAGCCTTTGTTATGCAAAAAAGGGCCCTCAGAACTATTCTTCGCATAGAGCAAACTGAATCTTGTAGAGAGCATTTTGTGAAATTAAAATTTTTACCTATACCTTGTCTTTATATTTTGGTCCTACTAAGTAGTTTTCTAAAAAACCTAGAGAAATACGAGACAAATGAAGAAAGGGAAACTAGGGTGGAAACGCGCAGGAAAGATTTGCCAAATTATTTGCAGCCAAAATTAAATGTTGTCAAACATAGCTCTAAAGTACAGTCTGTACAAATTTTCAATAAATTGCCATTAGAACTAAAATTATTAATAGTCCAAGAATATTTAAATTCAAATTAAACTCATTCCTATTGACGAAGTGCTACTATAGTATAGAAGAGTTTTTTAGTGACAAAAATAATGCCACAGTGTAACTTGTATATTGTTTAAGTCTAATTCTTGACATGTTATTTTTTTTTTTTTAAGTTGATTTCTTATTTTATTTTTGACATTTTATCTATTTATTGATTGTAACTTTTATTGATTATTATTATTATTCCGTGTATTCATTAACTTGTAATTAATTGTAACTTTTATTGATTATTATTAATCCTATATTCGACACAAATGTATTTTTGTTCAGAATAAATAAATAAATGAAATAAATTAAATATTAAGCGAGTTGCCTTAGACAATTTAGGGGTATGAGGAACAGGGTGTAAAGTTCACTCATCCCCCATAGAAAAGGGAGGATCCTCCAACCAGACGGTTGTCACATCTGGCGGGCAACTGCCCAGAGGTTGAAGTTGGGAGATTGTATATATGTCCATCGCGTGGTATACTCTTGTGTGATGTCAGGTCTTTGATGCGTAGTTCGCATGTGGCTATTGTAGAGGCCGCCACAACAACGTTGATTACAATAGTTATTATTATTCCTTTATTACATTTTTATACATACAAATAACATTTTTCAATATTTTTATGAAAAAGAAATAAAATTAAAAACAACATTTAAAAATATAAAAAGTAGTGGTCCATCGGCATCAGGAACAGGGTCCAAGGTGCCGGTGGTCAGGGCTCTAGAGAGAGGAACCTCCTCACGATGCGTGCCGTGTAAGTGCTGACCATTCTCGAGAACTGGGTCGGGCACATACCTGTAGTATGGTACTTCTGACTCAACAAGGTTGTATTGCAAGGCAAGTTGCTGGTGGATAATCCTAGCCACTAGATTGTGTCTATGCAAGTACTCGCCGTTCGCAAGACGAGAACAACCGGAAACAATATGTCTGATTGATTCACCGGGACGGTGGCATGCCCGATAGATGTCAACCGTACCGTCCTTGACAATGTATTTCCGGTAATTATTCGTGACCACCTCTTAATACTTACAATAGTTTATTATTATCAAAAGCACAACTTAATAAAAAGGACAAAGCTGATGGTCAGAGTTTTTCAGTTCGTTTAGCGTTAAACGTATTCACGACATCGTACTGTTTAAGTAAATTGTTTGAAGATGACAAACTCAGAATTATATTTTGAGTAAGTTATGCGTTTAAATGCAAGCAATGCTTTGTGGTGTAAGCGAGCCTTAGTGTGTTGCATTGTCTATCATAATCAAACCTCTCTTAAGCTTTCGTTGTATATTATATTACCTTTCATAAGCTCTGGGTTGTAGATACCCTCTGGCAAAGTAGTTGATACCTAGTACGGAGCCGATGCCCTTACACTCGATGCTTCGGAGCAGGTTCTTGAATCCAACCAGATATCTGTGAACAAGGAATTGGTTGATCACGACTTTTGTTAAGGTTGAGAAGAACTTGAACATTTATACACATAGCTTGCCTCTTCTGAACTATGTTGGGGTCGGCATTCAGTTTAACAGGATGTAGCTGAATACCAGTATTTTACATGGAGTGACTGCCAATCTGACCTCTACAAACCAGTTACTAGGCATCGCATACCCCTTGGTAAGACTGATTGTTAGACTTTTGGCCCTCTGACTACCCTTAACGACCGTATGAAACAAAAAAGTTTGTAATGATACGAAAACTTCTGCCCTTTACGCCTGAACGTTTTTATTGAGGTATTTATTTACGTTCTTTTTATGCTGGAGCTTTTAATGTTTTTGTTTGTATATTGCCGTGTGCTAGCTGTCATGTGGCAATCAATTTAATGTACTGTTTTGTTTTATCTTTGTTTTATAATGTTAATTACTTTGCATACTATTGTACAGAATCAAGTTACTTAACAGACAGTTGTGCTGCTGGGGAGTTTTTTGTTGGAAGTGGTGAAGGCCGGGCATTTCTGTTTTTTTTTAAGAAGGTGTCCTCGCAGGTCAACCTAGGAGGTTGTCGGCTGCTTAAGAGCTATCCTATGGATGCCTTATAAATAATGCTCCAGCCAGGGCATAGAACTTATAAACTAAGCAAATACACGCCAAGGGCACGCCCTGTAGGGTACGGACTTCGGCTTTGGGCGACGCTTAAGAGGGCAGCAAGGGACAGGCTGGATTGATCGAGGATTTTTGATTTGATTTGATTTCATGTGTAGAAACTGCTACTTGAGTGAATAAACCTAAACAAGGAAAATGATTATGTAAAGATGAAGCACGTGCCGATATGTAGTTTCCGTCTGAAGGGAAAATGCCATGAGTAGGTTTACCCGACCGTAATGAATGACACATCAAGTTTTAGAGAAAATACGGACATATTCAATCATACTAGTGTCACATTTTTTTTCAAAGGTCGATTTGTCATTTTTTTCACATGTTAATTTTGATCACCGACGACGGTCGGAATCACGCAAACACAAAACAATTGTTTTTTAGAGTGTTTACCATAAACATTTTGAAAACAGCAAACTGTAGATGCCTAAAGTCAAAACATTTTACCTTATCCACCCACATTTTTTGTATTACAGTACAGAACTTGTTTTTTAAATTTATATATTTCTACACACAGTTACAGGCTATGACTAGTCTAAAATTTAAGAGTACATGACCCAGTTACATTTAGTTCAGTTTACGTTTTCTTTTTCTAACAAATAATATTTAATTTATAATAGCAGTTAAAGTCATCTGAAATATAAAGATATAAATATTTTTTACACATGTTTGCCTATATCATATTTGTGCAATATTTTAGCTACAGGTTTACTTTCTTTAAGTTCCATAATTGTTACTCCCATAGTAATATTGCATTCAAAATGAGCGTGTACTATTCACATTTGTAACAAGTTTAGAAAACATATATATTATATTTGCAACATTGTTGCAAGCTGAAAAACAAAACGATTAGATCCATAAATGGCCGACATCGAAATAACACAACTCGAGTCAAAATCAAGCATTGGAATTTGAGCTTTACAAAGATATGTTATATTTGTTCGGCTCTCGTTTTATGACATAAGGTACTCCTATCAACCACTTTTTTTAAACAGAATATGATTAAGTATCCGGAAAAGAACCGGAGTTACCGACATACATAGCTTGCAGAGTAAGCACAATGAAGTGGCAGAGTGCTGGCCATGTTTGTCGTACGACCGATGGCCGGTGGAGCAGACGAGTCATGGAGTGAAGACGCCCCCAAGCTAGATGGACCGACAGCCTTAAAAGATGGCTGGAATGGACTGGATGCGGAAGGCCGAGGACAGACTGTTGTGAAGCAACCTCTGAGAGAACTATGTCCAATTGTCCAGCAGTGGACTGCGATACACAGAGATGAGCCATTTTTTTAAGATGACTAATATTTAAGTTGGAGTGAATGATGGTTTATAATCAAAGTTCTTGGTGATATAGTAGTTTGTAGCTTCGCCTACAGGTGGATGGTAAATTGCTATTTAGCATCACCCTCTAATTAGAAAGAAAGAAAGAAAATTACGTTTATTTGTCACAGAAACACATGCATTTAAAAAAAAGATAATAAACTCATATGAACAAATAAAACACATTAGATTTAAATACAATAACGAGCACAAAACAGAAATAGTCGGCAGCTGCTGGCCCATCATGACTGTGACAAGAAGGCTACCACTCAGCATGATGCTGTGCTATGGGGACCCACAGCGCTGATTTTCAGTGGTCACCTGAAAAAGACGTACGGAAACCAAGTCAGGTTTAATGAATTAGATCCTTTTAATGCCTACCCTGGGTGTCATGATGAAAATGCATGACTTATCTTTTTCCGGGAACAAGCCGGAGCTATTGAGATGATTTAGTTAAGTCTTTAGAGCTTTCAGTAGGAGTCTTGTGAGTCATAATACGTTGTAGTTGGTTATGGAGCTGAAAACTGAATGTAGGTAAGCAACAAATGCTTAGGTGGCTCTTACTCCGGTCTGTAGAATGAGTGAACTGCTTTTCCTTATCGCGGTCTCTCCAAGCTTTGCATTAGTCTTACTAAATGACGAATATCTATGATAGTCATAATCAATCAATGTCTTGACGCTTTACGTTTTACCTATCTACATAGTTAGTTATAATATATTTATCTATAATGTTTATCATTAGTTAGTGCCTCGCTGGTCAAGTAGTTGCAAGCGCTATTGCTGAGCATGATATCGATTCCGGGGTCGGGCCTTTGTTATTGAGTTTTTCTATCTGGAATTTTTCAGTAACAGCTCTGAGTCTGGATTAGTGCCCAGTTGATGGCAATAAACTCGCCCCCTATTACATGGGACTATTTAGAACTATTGTATTATAGGTGCACCTTTTTTTTTAATATCATGGGAACCTGCCAAAGGCGCCCGTGCTTTGGGGATAAGACCGGTGAGTGAGACATTTTTACTTCACTAAAACCACCCCAGTGATCACCATCTGCACATGAAAGGGGACACCGTTACCTGTCAAAAGACCGATCCGAAACCCTCCGTGCAACGCCTGTTAGAGGACATATCTGGGGAGACTGTAAAGTGGTCTCCCCGAAACCTAACTTTGCAAGTATGCAAAGCAGCACGTGATAACTGTGCACCGTCTTCCCTGAGGGCACTCAGTGGGCGGACAGTCACTATAGGTGCACCTAGGCTGCCTAACCCTTCGGGAAATACATGCTTGATGTTATGTTATGGTATTAGGTATCGTAACAGAGTGCGTTCTATAGTTTCGCCTACCCCCATGGAAAAAAGGCGTCAGCTTGTGCAGGTACTTGTATTCGTTTTTTAACGGTTATATTTCACCGCGACACCATGGTGACACAGCCAGGTTGGACTGCCAGTAAAATAGTATGGTTGGCTGCGCGATCATCCGGACTCCAGGTAAGGTTACTATGCTCTTTGACTTTTGGTTGGCATCGCGATTTGACTACGCCGCCATTACATCTGGATGAAACAGGGCCATCTACGTTTCACATCAATTAATTGTTACGTTACGTTTATTATTTTTTGAGTGCCAATTTTTTTATCCATGTCTCATTGCATACATAAGTCGTGACAGCAGATCTAATTTTAGAACAGTGCAGAACTCGTCAGTCTACGTTTTGTCAAGGTTGAAGAAATATTAAATGAAAGTCTGAGTCAATCACGTCCCGTAAAACATAGCGCATCTTAAGGAAAAAGGTTTAGATTAATGATTGTGAGTCACAAGACATAAGAGTAAAATAATTGCTAGTTTCTGAATTTCAGTTAGTTTGTCATCTTGAAATCTGTAACAATTATGCTTGTCTGTGACTGAATCACTGTTGAATGGCGCTTAGTCATGTACCTTAGATGAACGTGTGGTGAGGACCATGGTGTCATAGGATAATGTGACAAAATTGATGACAATCTCGTTACGTGTGAGGATGTAAGAAGACATAAGTAAGATTATGACACATAGTTACATAGACTCATGCCATTTTCCCATGAAGTATACTTAAATCTACAGACTGCCACGTGCCACGTTTTGTGCGAATTCGCTTTGCGTAATGAATACGAGGTGTGTGAAGTGAACTACGAAAAAGATGAATGGATGTAGGTAGCTTTAGTTACGTAGTCTTTCATATTTTTTCGATTTTCAAATGAAGAACGTGTTTCTGAAAAATACAAATTCTCATTTGCACTTTCTAGTAGATTGCATTTAATGACAAAGAAAGATGTGCTAGAGAAATTAAAATGGTATCACTCGCAGTCCGCAGGAAAAGATAGATTTACTAACAAATAACATTATGTTTGTTTTTTAGCTCAATGACATAGTGAGATCCTAGAGCTAGTTATCCTATCCTATCCTAGTTAAGTCACTAATGGGTATAGATGATGTAAATAGAACGAAGTTAATTAAGTGTGTCGCTGTTTAGCAATAAACGATTGGTAATCAGGCAAAAGGGTTAATCTTTGCTTTAGAGTGTTTGTCATGCGCAATCATGACAGGTTGGGGTCAAGCTTTCATTAGATTGACTTTGTGTTTGTTTTTTTTTTTTTTTCTTGTTTTTGTGTTTCGTTATTGACATTATGTATAATATTAAATAAATAAATCAGACTTTTGTGTAATAATAATATGTAAATGTTTATCTCTTAATTACTTTGACTCTTGACTGGCTAATTTTGTTTTATTGTACATTTCGATGACGAGTTTATGACACTATTCTGTGGTATTATTATTATAATTTGATTGAAGAAGTTTTAATTTGTTATGTTAATTGCTTTGAATAATGGACAAAATAAATAAGTATTTGAGGTTTATATCCTATTAATAAAAATAACCTATCTGTTTATACTGTACGCCGTCTGTACGCCGTCAAGGCAAAACATGACTGTGCTATAATTTAATGTAACATCTTGCATGCGATGTGTGTATACTTATGTTTTGAACAAATAAATCTTATCTTATCTTATCTTATCTTATCTTATCTTGTGGTTTTATTATCATTATAGAAATGTTACGGAGCAAATATTAAGTATTTTTAGCTAGAATAACCAGCTGTTTTCTTAAAATAGATTATATGACTTAAATACTATTTATACTAATATAATAAAGCTCATGAATTTGTTTTTTGCTGAACGCACTAATTCTTTTTCTTATTGCATTTGATAGCCAATTCTTGAGAAAGGTAAGGCTTAAACATCACGCTACGACCCTTAGGAGACGAGCGTAAAGAAAACAAGTCAAAAAGAACGCTAAACGAAAACGAAGTAAAATCGTGGGCGGGCGATGCGATGCGACGCAGTTGGACGGGGGCCGAGGGAGTTTTATATAAAATTGTGGCTGTTATTTTAGTATATTTGCGTATTTTACGACTTCCACGCGAACGAACTCACGGGCAGAAGATTTTCGATATAAGTTTCAAACGGTTGAATTTCAGTTGCAGTTTTATCGTTCTTGTTATGGCGCCAATGATATCAAGAATAAAATCGTGATAGCTCTTTCAAATATTTGAAGTCTCCGTGCGATTATAATAATTGATATATCTTAAGCATAAAATAACATAACGTCACGCTTGTCATCCCCGAGGGGTTAGGCAGATGTGTATCTATAGTACACCCACATTCCATCTAGTTATGTTTACCATGGCGAGCCTTTTTCCATCAACCGGGCACAAATCCAGACTTCTGGCTGCTGCTGAGAAATTCCAGATGCAAAAACCCAATAACACTTTGCCCAACCTGGGAATCGAACCCAGGAACTCATGCTCAGTGGTGGGTTTTTGCGACCACTAGACCAACGACGCAGCATAAATTAATTAGGAATATTATCGTATAGATTTATAGGTGTTGATTCATAAGACGTTCAGAGCAATGTTCTTGTAAAATATAGCATATGGAGGATGCGTTAAGGTAGCCCACGACATTCAAATTTTCATAGGTTTTTTGCGACTTGCAGGTCAGTGTCAGTTTGTATGTTGATTAAAATAAGATTGGCGACCGTAACAAATATGGCTTTACAGAATTATAATCATTATAATCAGCAATTCAACTCCTTAACTTAGAATAATCCTAAATGTCATGATTTCATGAAAAAGTCATTCAATTGGATTATATGAGACGAACTAAGAGAGTTGTATTGATGATTTTTATGATTATAATTCTATAAATAAATATTTGATACGGCTGCTAATCATATTTAGATCAACATATGTATAATTGCAAAAAAAAGTACGAAAATTTGAATTTCAAGTGCTACCCTGATGAATTCGCCTTAATGTGTTGTATAGTCGTATTAATATTCCACACAGGTACATATGAACAGTCACTAAAGATGTTCTTACACGGACCACTCGACTGCGCAATTCTCGGTAACTGCGACGTCTCGGAAACACATCGCAATTAACGGTAATACCAAGAAGAGGGGTGCGTGACTGAATAATAACAGCCCCCCGGGTCGATCGAAGGTTAAGCTACGCTTGCCGAGGTCGGTCCGTGGGTGGGTGATCATCCATTACATATCGAGATTCCCTCCTCGTCTCGGAAAGCACGTTGAGCTATTGGTCCCGAATGTCATTTGTAGATCTTTGACAGTCGTCACGGGTAGTCACAAGCCCGAAAGTCTGTCAACCACTCTTACTAAAGGGTATCGTATTACCCAGTAACTGGGTTGTGGAGGTCAGACAGGTAGTCGCTCCATTTTAAATACCGGTATTCAGCTGCATCCGCTTAGACTGGATGCCGATTACAACATAGTTGGGAAAAGGCTAGGCAGATCGTGGTGATCAAGATTGTATTGCACAAGTAAGCACACGATAAGTAGGTAGAGGCAGACATCGAAAACTGAGGCTCACATTTTTAACTCAATCCAAAGACCTAAGTTTTAGGCTACTTCTCCACCAGAGATGTGTGAGGTAGAACTAAGCGATGAGCTATGCTATGCAATTAAGTGTCTATTTTCACCAGAGCTAGAATAGAATAGCGTAGAATACTCTTTATTATGTAAATTGCATATTATGTGAATTACAGATATAAACATAGTTTTACATACGGTGACACATTAGGCGGATTTATTAGCGATAAATCCGCCCAATGTGTCACCGTTTATGCGATATTTAAAGACAACTTTGAAACCTAAAGAAGGACAAACAGTACAGAGCTAAGTGGTGTAACGAAGCAGGTAAGATGTGCCGCAGCCTTGTGATCAGAACCCTGTTGACATCATTATTTATTTAGAGAAAGGTTCTGTCTTTTAGCTCGAAGGACATGTTGACTCAGACGAAAAGTATTTAATAAAAAGACTGATAAGCCATTGACGTAAAATTGAAATATTTCTGATGAATCAGTTGTGGTTCACTGGTGGGTCTATCCGCGCTTTAGTTTTAGGTAAGTATTTATAATAATGACGTCAATACATACAAATTTATGGTATTTTGGTAAGATGTGGGTACAAATTAATTATTTTAGATATGCCTGCAAGTGTGAGAATTCTTCCCTATAAGCGACGTAGATGTTCTTGCATACTGTCATACGAGAATGAAAATACTTCTGTAGGCAATTCAGTGAAAAACACTACTAGCAATGTGGGGTGTATATAGTTAGTCGATATGTATCTACTGTACCAATACATATTTTAATGTAAAGTCGCTTTTCGTGTTTGTCTGTATGACCGTTGTTCATCTAAACTGCGCAACGGATTTTGATGCGTATTTTCACCATCATTTAGAGAATTTATTCCGGAAGGTTTATATGTACAATACATTAAAATTAAACTTACAAAAACAACGTAATCTCGATGATCTGTCGGCGAAAAAAATTTACGAAGCTGGAGCGGCTCGCTAGTATATCTATAAACTCTCATATATTATGTATTATGAATATAAACTTCTAGAAATGGCTTCATATCTAAAGTTTCACATCTTATAAATGAAGAGGTAAATTTGTGTGTTTGTATGTAGGGGGTAAATTCAGGAACTAATCGATTTCAAAAATTCTTTAACTCGTAGAAACCGACACAGACACAGACCGTGCCGAATGTCATAACATAATTATGTATTATTGTATACCCGAGTCGCTTCAGCGTGGCAATAGCGGTCATTGAACCACCTACATTTTATAACATTTTCTAAGGTATAGTTAACTTGTATGTGAACGAAGTTGCAGATAGAAACTAGTCAATTACATGGAACAACGGGCATGGTTTGAATTTTAACGACCATAATTAAGCACGATATACATATTATAATGTATTGTAATGTTAATTCTTCGGAAGTCATTAGATAGACTTCCAAATATCGCCTGCATCATAAAGCTTCCTTAAGCAATAATTCGATTGGATGATGTAATCGTTCTGTGTATTTCTTAATATCAACCAATTGTCATGATAGCCCAGTGGTTAAGCCTCGTCTCTCATACACAAGGTTGTCAGAATCAGGGTAAGTAACAATGTAACGTTTTCAATATTCATATGCACTTACTGAATTTACCCTGGACATTACTGACATAGGTAAAGGAAAACATATTGAGGAAACCTGGACTTATAGTTAATATAACTCTGAAATCGCCAACCCGTCTTGAGCAAGCGTGGTGATCAATGCTCGTGCCTTCTGTATGAGAAGAGGCCTTAGCCCTGCAGTGCAGTGGGACAGTAACAGGCTGGTATTATTATTATTATCCTAGAACCTTCAAGCACGAATAACATAGAGATTTACAAAAATCACTCGCGTTTTTTGTAACGACAAAATTATATACTAAATAGCCGTTGTTAAACTTGTTACTAGCTATAGCTAGTTGTGTTATTGTTATAGCTTTCGATTCATTATCATCGGCATCCTTGCCAACCTTCTTCCACCCACTGCTGAGTTAGGTATCCTTCCTTTTATGCCATGCTTCCCTGGTCTGTGCAAGACTCATCCAGGTCTTCCCCGATGTTATCCATTACATTACATTTAGCATAATTGGCCTATAACTGCTGGGCCACAGGCCTCCTCTCTTCGAGGAGTGGGCTGTAATCTACCAGGTGAGCCCAGTGCGGGTTGGTACATGTCACATGTCTTCGAGTTTTTGGTTCTAGGACATGCCGGTTTCCACACGACGTTTTCCTTCACCAAGAGCAGTGGTGATGAAATTATTTACACAAAGTAAAGCACCTGTTTAAGCTAAGCTTGGGTTCGAACCCACGACCTACAACTCGTAAGTCGGGGCTGTTACCACTGGGCCACCACTGCGCTCTTACTTTACATTTAGCAATATAGGTAAATTTTCATTCCAATTATCACGTTCACATCATTGTTGTGATCATTTTTATCTAGGTTATTTAGGATTCCCGCCACAGTGTGCTTTTGGTTAACACGTGTGTTCAGAATTTTAGCGGTTTTTTAGTGTTATTGTGATTATTGCGACTTTTTATTGTGTTTGTTTGTGTGCGTTCGTTGTCACCTGCTAGCAGGTTTGTCTAGTGTTTGTTTTTTGTAACTATTGTGGTCACCATTATCCGTATTCAATATGAATATGGATAAAAACAAACCCCCCGATCCTCCTGATGATATACCTTTTACACCCCTTTCCGGCTTTTCCCCCTCTAACTTAAGTCCCACTCCCAACCAATTAAGCCGGTTGGCAGATGTGGTCTGTAATCTGGAGCCCCAAATCCTTTTTTCCCATTCTAACTCCCGTAAACGTCCCGGTAATGAAGATGAGGTATCTAATCGCCCTACCAAACAACCGAAAACCCAAATAGGCCGTGTTAGGTAGTCAGTCACAGATAAAGGACCTTATTTAGTACACGTTTCCCGTCAGGAAGCTCAACCTAACTCTGGAACGACCCTACACCCTGTTACATTTGGACGGTTCTTATCTAATCAAAATTTCTCCAATATTATTGCAGTCAAGCGAGTCGGTAGAAATCGTGTATCGGTTGAATTTTCATCCCCTCAGGATGCAAACGCTTTTATTTCTAATAAAGTTTTAGGTACAAATTTAGATGAGGCTATAATTCCGTCTTTTAACATAACCCGTATGGGTGTTGCAAGTGGCATCCCTACTGACTTCTCGGAAGAGGAAGTCCAGACATATTTAAAAGTTCCAGTAGGCTGTGGTCCAAAAGGTGTGGTTCTAAAAGTTAGGCGATTGAATAGAAAGGTTAACAAAGATGGTTTAATTGAATACAGGCCCTTGTGTACAACTTGTGTCATTACATTTGATGGCCAAGTTTTACCAAAAAGAATATTCTGTTTTTTTATTCATCGTTAACTGTAGAACAGTATGTCTATCCCACCATTCAGTGCCGCAAGTGTTACCGATTTGGTCATGTTGAATCTCTCTGTCGTGCCCACGCACAATGGTCCACTGAAGGACTAAGTGCGGAAACCAAACCCCATAACATAGATAGAACATAGATCTCTCTGTCGTTCCAAACCCCGATGCAGCATGTATGGCAATGATCACCCCGGTGATGGTTGTAGCATTGCTGAGAACGAAGCTTTCTGTGTGTTGTGCTCTGGAAGTCACTTTGCTAATAGCAGGGCATGTCCGGAGTACAGCAGGCAGAAGATAATTAAAACTATCATGGCTGAGAAAGTAATGTCCTATTCAGAAGTAAGCAAAACTGTTCCCATTTCTACTCGTAGTTATGCAGACATTGCTAAACCACAGTCTCAGTCATCTCGCAAAACTGTATTTCTTAAGCCAAAGACCCATGCTCCCCTTTCTCCTTCTTATGATAAAACAGCTCATCTGCAGCTTACTAGCACTCCCCAATCTTCCCAGTCTAATGGCTGTGCTTTCAATAGTCAACTAACAGAATCTCCTGAAAACTTGTCTTCAATAATTGAACTTCTCAGTAAACTCCTGTTGACTTTAATGTCTTCCTCAAATAAAACTCAATTACCGTCCAACGTTGCTACTTTACTTATTAACTCTCTCTCATCCCATAATAATGGCTCGATTGGTGTTCCTTCAATGGAATGTGAGGAGCGTGTGGCATAAGAAGCACGAGCTCACATTCCTTTTGAATAAATACAAACCTTTAGCTTATTCCCTTGCTGAGACTTGGCTAGTTCCGAGTCTTAGTTTCCGTGTACCTTCCTTTAATATTCTCAGATACGACCGATCTGACGGCTATGGCGGGTCGGCTCTCTGCATGAACAATCGTGTTCCACTTGTGGTAGTATCTTTGCCTCCTCTAGGTGATGATATTAGTATTGTGGTTAGTAGGGTAGAGGGTATAACCCTCTTATCCGTTTATATTGCTCACCCTCATCAAAGTTTCCTTCCAATTTTAAAACATAATTTGGAAAACATAGAAGGCCCTGTACTTGTCATGGGGGACTTCAACTGCCATCACTTCAGGTGGGGTTCTGAACGTTGCAACTCTTTTGGGGAAGGTCTTGTTGAAATCTTAGATGACCTTAGCCTATGTATCTTAAACAATGGTTGCCCAACCCGTAGGTCTCTTCCTGGTCAGAATAAAATTTGTGTTGATCTCACCTTTTGCTCACTGCATATTGCAGCGTCTTGTCATTGGGAGTGTACCAGTTTGTCACATGGCAGTGACCACGATTTAATAACGATTGTCAAATTCTTCAGTATGCTGACGATTTGGCTTTATATGTCACCAATAACTCGGTTAGCGACGCAGCATCATCTCTTTGCGTATCCCTGAACTCTCTAAACCAATGGCTAAATTCACATGGTTAGAGTTTTGTCTGCCCCCAAAAGTGCTGTAGTTGTATTTTCACGCAGGAGGCTGATCCCTCGAATTTCTGTGGGCATCCAAGGCAATTGTATACCAGTTTCTCCAAAAGTAAAATTTTTAGGTGTCGTTTTAGACTCCAAATTGAGTGGTTTACAACATCTAAACCATTTAGTGAATACATGCGAGAGAACTATTCCTATATTAAAAGTGCTCGCTGGTGTCTGTTGGGGTGCACATCCCTACACCATGAAACTGGTATATAATGCCTTAATCCGGAGTGTTCTGGGCTACGGATCTTTTCACCTAATTCCCTGCAACAAAGGTGCTTTGAATAGGTTGGACAGAATTCAGGCTAAGTGTCTACGGATCATATCAGGCTGTATGAAGTCTTCACCAATTAACGCATTGCAAGTAGAGTGCGCGGAACCACCGTTGGCCTTGAGAAGGCAGTATCTAGCATCGAGATTTTGGTCTAGAGTCATTACTAAATCCTCCCACCCTCTTGTTAAAAAAGTGAGTGATTTGGATGTTGTATGCGCCGGAGTTCCAATTATTGGAACCATAAAGAAGTCCCTTTATTTTTTAAGTCCTTTCGTATTTATAAAAATTTAGATTACCCCATTATTCAGTTTCCGAAACTTCCCATTTTCAGTTTTGACTATGAAATTATTTGTTTTAAACCAGATATATTCTACAATATTGGCATATCGAAAAAGTCTCCTTCGGCGGACTCTATTTTCAATGCGGCGGTTGGTGAGCGTTGGTATAATTTTGAACGATTTTTCACGGACGCCTCTAAATTATCAGATGCAAGTTGCACTGGTGCTGCGGTATATTACCAAAACTCCAAAATTGTTTTAAAATTCAAGTGCCCTCCACAATCTTCAGTGTTTACGGGTGAGTGCGTGGCCATATTAGAAGCATGTCTATTTATAGAGGCTCATAGCATTCGATTTGGTGTCATCTTTACGGACTCACTTAGTTGTCTACAAGCTTTGGAGCAGAATCCTTTTAAGAGTAAACTCCATAGTGCAGTACTGCTTCAAATAAAAAAGTCCCTTTTCTCTTGTGTCAAGAATCACAAAACCGTACACTTGGTTTGGATTCCAAGCCATTGTGGCATAAGAGGAAACGAATATGTTGATGCTCTTGCTAAGGATTCCGTTACGTCCCAAGACGTTGACCTTAAACACTTCCAATGTCAGGGCTACGACTTGCTGAGCCTTCCCAAAAAGAGCTTGCTAACCTCATGGCAAGTCCAGTGGCAAAATTCAAGTAAACAAAAAGGAGCTTTTTATCACGCAATACAACCCGATGTTACACCCAAGCCCTGGTTTAATCCCTACAAAAAAATATCTAAGAAAGTAATTTCAATTCTTTGTCGTCTCCGTATTGGACACTGTTGTTCTCCGGTTTTCCTTCATAAAATCCGGGTCAGAGACTCATCGCTCTGCGAATGTGGGTTGGATGAAGGTACTTTGGAGCACATCTTTTTTAACTGCTTCAATAATAACCCAGCCCATGACTTATATAGCCATCTTCCTAAATTAAAAATCCCTGCCCCAACTAACTTTCCATCCCTACTAACACATTCTTCCCTAAAGCTCTTTGCAGCTTTGATGTTTTTTATTCACGTCAATGACATCAAATTATGATGATTTTTGTGTGGTCTGTGACCATTTATGTACATATTTAATCATATGTAAAACAATATTTTGTATCTGTTTGTTTCAGTGTTCTAATAATACCCGCCAACAAGTTTCGCATTAAACTCAATTACATGGTACGAGTATTTAATTTTAGCTTCCATCACAACATTTTTTTTTTTTGTTTCCCTCCGCACGTTTTCTCCACACATTGACATTGGCAGAATTTTCGACATCGGCACCATTGCCATATGGAAAAATAGAATAGAATAGAACATTTTTATCTAAAATCTGTCAAAGGTGACCACTATCGGACGCTAGTTGTACTTAAATAGATAATACATTGTTATTGGATGCTCATGTTTGTACAGAAACCGGGAAATCCCCGAGTTATACGCACGTTTTTTTTAAGGCGCGGCAGACAGGCGCGATGTTACGGTGCGACGATAATTATATAACTAATGTACCGTGTATACAAAATATTGTAAAACATGTTAAAAGAGTAACGCTGGAGTTTCTTGCCTATTCTTCTCCATACGAAAACTACCTTTTGGAACGGCTACTAAACTCAATTCAATTTTGAAGATCAAAAGTAGGCCCTATTTGAAATAAATGATTTGGGTTTGATTTTGATGCGATTCTGATAGAAGAATTTCCATGAAGTTTTCATAGAAGTTGTTCTACTAGAGTTGCGCTGCGCTGTCGTGTCGCGCTTTTGCGTCGCGTCTGGTTCCCCTTGAACCAAAATATTTTTGGCTCTAGATCTACTTATAAAAAAAAAACTATTGTTTTTTATTTTATTATCTGTATTTTTCTCGGTCTGCTTGGAATCTTGCAATTGCTTTATTTTTTTTACGGTTTAAAAAAATTATTTCGCTCAAAAAGAATACAAATATTCACTCCTATGAGAAAAACATAATAATTAAGATAAGATAAGCGACGGTTTCGCCCACTAATAAACTAAAATGAAGTTATAAAAACGGTATAAATGTACAATTTAAACACGATTCAGGTGGTGCTTTAATAGCCTTTTTAAAGCATCCTTACATCCGAACAGGATGAACTGCAGATGGAAAAATACAATCATCATCATTATCATTTCAGCCGAAAGACGTTCACTGCTGGACATAGGCCTCCCCCAAACACCGCCACTTAGACCAGTTCTGTGCTTCTCGCATCCAGCGGATTTCTGCAGCCTTCACCAGGCCCACCTTGTGGGGGGCCTTCCAGCGCTACGTCTTTCAGTACGCAAATACAATACCATTATTTAATAAGGATGCTTCGAGGGTAGGCATAAGGTAAATAAATAATCTCACCTACAAAGATACATAGATACACGTGAAAACATAACCCTGTCATTACAGCCGCGCGTGCAGTAGATTTAAAAAAATGCATTTAAAAAAGTCTTTCCTGTTTCTTCCGCCTACCTACTTTTAGTTTTCTACATTCTTTAATTGATTTGTTGTTGTTATCGAAACGATGACATCAGTTTATACATTGTAATGCAATCGGAATGTTTCGAGTCATTTCTCAATAGTTAGCGGTGTCAGAACTCTTAGTGGCGACCTTGAGGACGACTCGTGTAAGAATACGCGTATTATCCAAAATGTATCTGAATTTCTCTTCACCTTGGGCCTTGCACATCCTTGCGCACAAGCAAGGACTTTTATTAATACAGAGAGAATAAATCAATCCATACTACTGTGGGATTGGGTGTGTAATGGTAAGATGACTATATGAATCTATCCGAACTGATGGAATGTGGTAACACAGGAATGAAAGGAGAAAACAATTAAACTCGCAAAGAATATAAAGTTGTGTTTATTGTGCTGGATAGTAAAGTTAACCTATATTCAAACTATTGTTTTATCTACGATCCTACACTAGTTCTAACCAGTATTATAAAATGTGAAGGTGAGTTTTTTTATGGTTTGTTTGTTACGCTTTCACGGCTAAACGGTTCAACCAATTTTGATGAAATTTGGTATGGGAATACTTTGAACCCTGGGGAAGGACATACTTTTTGTTGACATACCATGCGGGTGATGTCGTGGGCGCTAACTATTATTATAAAATGCGAAAGTAACTCTATCTTTGTGTTTCTTTTTCACACCTTAACAGCCGAACGGATTTCGATAAAATTTGGCACACAGGTAAACTATGACCTGGGTTAGGATATTGTATACTTTTAATCCCGGTAGTAAATACAATCCCATGGGATACTTCTAATCTTGACCAAAGTGACTTAATTAATTATAAATGAATAATCCATAAAATCTTAACAAAAATTAAGGAAATCTATTTCAAATTATGAAACATAAGCTGTAAAATGATGATAAAAAGATTGCTAGTCACTAGGTTTGTAAGTAAATCTTAGCCCGGGATGCAGCGCAGGGCGATCATTTATAATCGTCCCCCTTGAAAGCCTTTTTTATCTGAAAGTTGAGAATGCAGCCGTTCAAAGCTTGCTTACTCGCGCTTTGTTTTACGTACACTTAATATCATGTTCAGCATGTCCTGTTGTCTGCAGGTTACAAGAGCTGATGGATACTCCTAAAAGTGCCAAACTGGTTGCCAAATTCTGGGCCGACTCTATTTAGATTGTCATCGATATGCTAAGAAAAAGACTGCTACAATTATGTAGGTATTATATGTATCCTATAATAAAATATATTTCTGACTGCCTGCCGTTGGTCTAGTGGTTGCAAGCGCTACTGCTGGCATGAAGTTTTGGGTTCGATTCCCGGGTCGGACAAAGTGTTATTGGATTTTTCCATCTGGAATTTCTCAGTAGCAGCCGGGACTCTGGATTTGTGCCCGGTTCATGGCAATAGGCACGCCCCCTATTACATGGGACTTAAACATAACTGGCGAAATGTGGGTGTACTATAGGTACACCTCTGTCTCTTCAGGGAACTCTTCAGAGAATACAAGCGTGATGTTATGATGTAACAAAATATTTTTAAATTCAATGCATCGGGGGACGAACATCGATTGTCAATTGTCTTAATAACCGCGGTCGTATTCTATATTCACACAGCTGCCTGTTTGACAAACGATTTCAACACATCTTTATTTAAAAAATATCAACGAAAACTAGATTCCTTATGTCATACAAAGCCTTTATTGATTAAAATAAAACTGTCATAGTCTATCAGTCAGATTAAAACGCAGTTTACAGTTACACCTTAATCGGGTGAAGTTACCCTCAATTTTCAAAGGACACATACTCATGACCTCCTTGGGATAATATCCGATCATACGTAAGTAACAAGCTATTATAAATTTCCGTTCGTGGTTCTGGCAATTAGCTTGTCATTCCTTAGTCATCTCGACCACAATTCTCACAGAAATATGTGGAATTGTGAATGCAAATGCGTGGCACGCGTGATCCATCCACGCGCTAATCAATTAATTTATTCAAGTGGTTTTTTCAAAAGTGTGTCTGTCGGATTGGCCTTGTCTTAAGTCCGTGTGAGTCAGCATTTCTCGGGAAATACCTCAGCGTTTGCAGGGTTGACAGTGTTGACACTTAGTTGGTAAAACTTTGCTGAACTCCTTAAAAATAACCGGTGTTTAGCAGCTCTAGATACATAATTATGTTTTAAAAACTTTTTAGAAGATAATACGGAGAGTTTTGCCCTGCATTGGAACAATACTTAGGCTTTTATTAGTTGGGTTGAAACTTAGACTTAACTTCTTTAGATACCATCTCTTTTTTCTCTGCCAGTTCGTAAAATATAACAGTAGGTAGTCTTAAGTTGCTACAACTGGTGCACAACATAATCATCACGTATAACCATTTTAATCGCATCACAGCATCAGAAAGACGAGTGATGCGTAACAATTTTAAAGGTTTTCTTAGTAATGGATTTACCTTACTACCTAACAATTAAGAGTCGTGATGGCCCAGTGGTTAAGGCCTCGCCTCTCATGCACGAGGTTGTGGGTTCAAATCCGGGCAAGTACCAATGTGACTTTTTCAATTCATATGTACTTTCTGAGTTGTTTCTTTGAGGAGCTCGTGGCTAAGTAACAACAGCCGCACTGGTCGATCCATCAGGTTAAGCTACGCTTGCCGGGGTTGGTCAGTGGATGGGTGACCATCTTTACATACCGAGAATCCTCCGTGCCTCGGAAAGCACGTTAAGCCGTTGGTCCCGGCTGTCATTCGTGGATCTTTGACAGTCGTTACGAGTCGTCAGAAGAAATCACCAACCCGTCTTGAGCAAGCGTGGTGATCAATGCTCGTGCCTTCTCTGTGTGAGAAGAGGCCTTTGCCCTGCAGTGGGACAGTAACAGGCTAGTATTATTATTATTACCTAACAATTTTATTGACAACAAGCCGTGGACCCAGTGAAATTTCCCATCGGATAAAATGATAAACTTCCATTTAAACAAGACCACATAAATATTCAGGAAGGTACTCATAGGAAAGTAAATACCTATGCTCACCATCATCTGCCTAGCCCTTACCCAACTGTGTTGGGGTCAGCTTCCGCTCCAACCGGATTCAGCTGAATACTGGTATTGCCTAAGCAAATATCTATGCTATAATCTTATTTAAACCCTGTTGTTTTGGACTAATTATAATAATTTATCGTGAAATTGAAAGTGTTTACTTTTTCCTTCAAATTGTATTTTTATTTTTATGTTTTAGACAGCCCTGTTCACACTGGAGATCTTAATCGATGAATCACAAGTCGCGCACGCGCATACCGCTCAGATGTGATAAGTTATTTATTTTTAAAACATAATACAGCCGATAAGGAAGCTGACAAATTATGTACCATAACATATTTTTTTGCAGAACAGAAAACTTTGCCTTTTATCGAGTCAATTCTTGTAGGTAAATGTCAAAAATGGACCCGATATTATGATTTGATCGAAAATTGCTATATTTTGAACATTTTTAATTAAGAAAGAGATAGACAGGATATGAAAGAAAAATTGTTTATTCTGCACAAACAAGACGCACATTACAAAAACAACAAAGAAAAGTAAAGATTAAGTAAGGTTAAGTTTGAGAATAAATTGGCCTGCTCGTTTCTGAAAGCTCAATCATGATATTTTTTTTTTTTTTTTTGTATCACAAAAACTGCCTTTAAAAATAAAATACATAAGTACCTCGTTAATATTTTTTTTCAAAGCCTCACTGAAGAGAATAACTAAAACAAAAATTGTATGTCTGTTTTTAAATTGAAGAAATGAAGGAATAGTAGTTTGCCTTTATGTGAAAAAGTGTCATAAATAAAAAAATATAAAATGTTATGTACAAAACAAAAAAGGAGCTACATCTGCCAACAAACTGCTTTGCAGTTTGGCAGAGGTAATATGTATTATTTAAAAGAATATTTCTGTGAATAAACACTTTTTTTTTTTTTTTTTTTTCTTGATTTAGTTCCGGTAAACATCAAGAGGTTTATTTCTCCCATATAATTCACTTACCTCCATATAGTGCTGCTATCCGTGTCTTTAATCTCCTTCGTGAGGTGGCTCAGCAGAGCAGCATTGGCGTTAGTGTACCACTCCACCGCTTCAGTCATTGATGTACCGGCGTTTACGCTTGCCCTGTTGACAAATATACGTTTTTTAGAACTTAAAGGTTGGGAAAAGTGTTATTGAGTTTTTGCATTAGGAATTTCTCAGTAGCAGCCTATAGGATGGATTGGTTTGCCTGGGTGATGGCAATTTATAGGCTCGCTTACAAGGCTCTATTACATGACAGATGCTTTCGGGGAGATGCTTTTTTAATGCTCTATTACATGTGAGATGCCTTCAGGGATATACCTTTTTAAGGCTCTATAACATGAGAGATGCCTTTAACCCAACCCGCCCAACCCTGCGGGGAACATAGGCGTGATGTACCCTTACATAATGTTATATTTAACCTTTGAAATAACAAAATGGAAAGATATTAAATAAAAATCTATTTCTGCTTTTAAAACCATTTGATATGCTTACTTTTTCCGATCGTGATGACAAACTTATGTCCACATTAATGTGTTTTCTAAAAATTATTCTGGTAGTTAATTCACACTCTCGTCAAGTGTCCATTTTTTTAAAGCATGTTTCATAACTTAGTCTTAAAAACCGGTTAAGTAACGGTAGTTGTCGGATTGCTCACCACTTCCAATGTTTATTTTTACTATGACTGTACCTTGCCATTCATACCTATATGAAAGTAAAAACTGAAAATTATAACATCGTTTTCTAGGAAGCTCTGTGGTGTATAATTTATCTCACAAAAAGATCGACACCGCAGGTTAAAATAAAAGAGTAATTTCTAAGGAAATTGTTAGTACGTTTTATATATGGCAAGTGGTAGACGCTAGACGCAAGTGGCGGTGCTCGGGAATAAACCCACAGTTCTAATTATAACGTGATTAGATGGTGATGTTCACATGTTACTAAGCTGTGTTTACTAGAGCGTTGAACTTCTAAATCAATAGACTGAACCCTTTATCAGTATTCAACGCACGACAGCGCAGATTACTCTCTAAATTAAGTGCTGACAAACATTTGCTTATCAAACAATTGGACCAACTTACAACAACCAACATTGACGCCAATAAATTGTATTTACTCATTTGTGTTTTGTTGAAGTTGTAATCTCGGAGAGCTAGTTTTACGACTGTTTTATTTGTTTTCTTATCCATACCTAATTTCAATTAATATAAAAGGCAATTTTGAACGTCAAAATTTAAAAAAAATAGAATTGATTCTACTCGCCCCTACTATAAGGTAATTTTCGTATGGAGAAGAATGGGCAAGAAACTCCACCGTTACTCTTATAAAATGTTTTCACAATATTTTGTATCAAGTAATTATATCATTATATGTGAAGACGATGCACCTGGAATAAGATTACTATACGACAATAGGTAAAAAGAATTAAAGGCTGAAAATCATCTCTTTTTAAACGTCAAAATTACATAAGACACTCTCCCCAGCAGCACAGCTGTCTGTTATTTTATAATAATCATAACATAACAGACAGCTGTGTTGCTGGGGAGTTTCTAAAACTTTGTGTGCCGTATTATATGGTACACAAAGTTTTAGAAAGAAGAGCTCACACAGATGATAGGTGTCAGATTTGAAACTTTACAGTCACACTTTTTCTAAAACACGATGTTAAGTCAGGGAAATTAATTGGCTACCAATTTAAATTATCTGTAAATTGCAACTGTCTTTCTATGACAGCTTTATGACATGGCTATAGCACGGATAAATTGGCGTAGTGTGTCAATTTGATGACCGTACCAGAGTGACGATACTGAACCCCATCCGTCTGCGACAGTTAGCCCAGAAACCTGATTCCATCATTGCTGACTAACAATATTTTATTTTCTTGAAGAAAGAAGAAATGACGGCTCAAAAGTCACAATGACTGCACAATTTGCCTTAGTGGAACGGAACGCGGATTCGATTACTGCATAAAATAAATATTAATTTGTACTACGGCGTAGGTCTAATATTAGACCCGGGTCTGTCTGTTACTCATACACGTTTGATTTGTGTTTGTAAATACACCTAATCAATCTGCCTAGCCCTTTCTCAACTATGTTGGGGCCTGCTTCCAGTCTAACCGGATGCAGCTGAGTACCAATATTTTACATGGAGCGACTGCCTATCTGACCTCCATAACCCAGTAACTGGGTAACACACCCCTTGGTAAGACTGGTTGTCAGACTTTCGGGCTTCTGATGACCCGTAACGACTGTCAAAGATACAAGAATGATGAGCGGGACCAACGGCTTAACGTGCTTTCCGAGGCTCGAGGAGTCTCGGAATGTAAAGATGGCCACCCGTCCACGGACCAACCTCGGAAAGCATAGCTTAATCGATCGATGGACCCGTGCGGCTGTTATTACTTAGCCACGAGCTTCTCCTGTTTGTAAATACACCAACGAAACAAAATATTCATATCGAGACATTAAAAAAAAAGAAGCAAATAAAGGTGAACACGCCAATGAACATTCTTTTAAAACCGCAGACGTACGTCCTTAGCGGAATGATTCATTTCGAGATGATCTTCGGCCTCATAATATTGTGGTGTCGTGACACATTTTAAACCTAATAAAAACACTGCCGTCTCGTGTGAAACTATCCAATAAGAGATTTTAAAGATAATTCAGCGATGTTACCTCAATAATAGAAGAAAGGATGCGACTGCAGGGCTAAACCCGTTTTCTAAAATGGTGAAGGAAAAAGTATAATTAAGCACGGTTTCTCACTGAGTGTTGGAGATTCCATTCCATTATTAATTCAGGCTTCCTCGTGACATTAGTGTTAACAATGCAGTATTAATCTTAATTTAAATTTATAGAAAAAACATTAGCTTATGGCTAAGTAATAACAGCTGCAAGGGTCGATTCATTGAGTTAAACTACACCTGCCGGGGTTGGTCCGTAGATGGGTGACCATCTTAGCACATCGAGACTCCTCTGTGCCTGGAGAAGCACGTGAAGCCGTTGGTCCCGGCTGTCATGTGTACATCTTTGACAGTCGTTACGGGTCGTCAGAAGCCCGAAAGTCTGACACCAGTCTTACCAAGGGGTATCGTATTACCCAGTTAATGGTTAGTGGAGGTCAGATAGGCAGTCGCTCCATGTAAAATACTAGTATTCAGTTGCATCCGGTTAGAGTGGAAGCCGACCCCAACATAGTTGGGAAAAGGCTAGGCAGATTGATATAATATTAAGAATCGAGATCCATGCTCATCCCTTCAGAAAGTGGCCTAACACTAACGCAGAATGTAAAAAAAGTTGTTAGAAAGACCACATAAAATATATTGCACAGTTTGCAAATAAATTGGGATAGTGCAAATAAATTGGGATAGTGATGATGACGAAGTGTTATCAATTAATACGAAAGCTACGAAATTACGTTTGTTTAGCAGGAACTGAACGCCTTGAAGACCTTAAGCTGGCGGCAAACAGCTAACAATCTAGACCTCTAGACCGGTTGAAGAAACAGGAAGAGTTCTTGTCCTCACATTGGAATGGCCCTTTGGATACACAAAGAAATACACTAGCAATTACCTCAGAACTTCTTGTAGGATCCAGTATAAGCTGACCTCTTTTTGATGTGAAACATCTATAGCCGCACGTAAAACCGATTTCTGGCGTGGCGACGCGTCGCCACGCTATATGATGGTATATATATACAGTCTATATGCAGTAGTGTGTACGGTGTGGCGACGCGTCGCCATGCGCAATCGACTGTGCGATTAGTTAATTATTATCGTTATTAACGATTATATATATATATTATATTATATTAATTCTTTATTACATTTTTATACATACAAATTACATTTTTAAATATGTTTATGAAAAAGAAAAAAAAAAAAAAAAACATTTAAAAATATAAAAAGTAGTGGTCCATCGGCATCAGGAACAGGGTCCAAGGTGCCGGTGGTCAGGGCTCTAGAGAGAGGAACCTCCTCACGATGCGTGCCGTGTCTAGGAGTACTGCTTTCTGAATCAAGCCCTTGACCCAGCCGCGCAATGAGAGCCTCCTGAGGTGTTGGTCGAGGCTCTCCGCTATTACGCCATTAACTGTTACGATTATCGGTACAATGATTGCAGAGTCCACGTCCCACATGTCGACAACCTCGTGTGCTAAGTCGAGATACTTGATTTTTTTTATCTTTCTCAGCTTTCACGAGATTCTCGTCATGAGGGACAGCGATATCAACAATCATTGCACGGCGCTCTCCTCGATTTATCACCACAATATCAGGCTTATTGGCTACAATAGTCCTGTCAGTGATGATAGATCGATCCCAATACAATGTGGCATGACCATTCTCGAGAACTGGGTCGGGCACATACCTGTAGTATGGTACTTCTGACTCAACAAGGTTGTATTGCAAGGCAAGTTGCTGGTGGATAATCCTAGCCACTAGATTGTGTCTATGCAAGTACTCGCCGTTCGCAAGACGAGAACAACCGGAAACAATATGTCTGATTGATTCACCGGGACGTCCTTGACAATGTATTTCCGGTAATTATTCGTCATGATAACTTCATCCATAATCGCACAGACAAAACCTTCGGTTTCCCCGAAGAGATCGCCGAAACGCAGCCAGGATACAGATGCCAAAAAGTCTACATCAGGCCCATGGAGGGCCCGGAAAAACCGTCCGTGAAGCTCTTTGCCTTGCCAGACTTCCTTACGATCGTTAGTATCAAGTACTGCAGGTTTGCGCCAGTTCTCTTTCGCCAAGGAGAGTGGGGTGAGGCCCTTGTCCACTGCGACCACATCTCGGTGCATCCCCACGTCAGTTTGAAGGAAATATTCCCTGAGACTGCAAATCTCGCGGTTGTGGAGGGTTTTAGCATTTAAGAAACCTCGACCCCCACACTTCCGCGGGATGTACAGTCTCATCACTGATGATCGTGGGTGATGCATCCGATAAGCTGTCAACAATGTACGGACCTTCCTATCCAGAGCGTCAAGTTCCGTCTGAGTCCATTTGAGTATGCCGAAAGAATACATCAAAACCGGCATGACCCAACCGTTGAAGGCGCGCACCTTGTTTCCGCCTGATAAAAGACTATTTAACACTTTATTCAGGCGGCCAAAGAAACGCTCCCTCAACGATTGTTTCATGTCGGTAACCTTGATGCCTAATGCTTCCGACATACCCAAATACTTGTAGGTTTCGGTTGAGGAGAGAGATCTAAGGTGTATGGAATCCGAGAGTTGGGTTCCCACGGATTCCATAATCCCCCCTCGCTTCACATGCATAACTGCACATTTGTCCACACCAAATTCCATCCTGATGGCGCTACTGAACGTTTCTGTTACCTTCAGTAGCTCCATCAGTCGCAAATTGTTGGGGGCAAAGAGTTTCAGGTCATCCATGTAAAGGAGGTGAGATATAACCTGACCACCTCTTGTCAACCGATAGCCTAGACCTGAATTCTCTAGCAGTGTGCTTAGAGGATTCAAGGCTAAGCAGAACCAAAGCGGACTCAAACTATCGCCCTGGAATATTCCCCGCTCAATCCTGATCGGTTCATCGATCCCCCGGATCTGTCGACATCCTGGATAGAGAAGGACCGTCCTCCACTGCCCCATACATGACATCAAGAAGGTGCGTAGAGTTGCGTCTATTTTGTACAACTCCAGCACCCTAGTGAGCCATGTATGTGGCACCGAATCATAGGCCTTCTTATAATCTATCCAACATGTCGACAAATCCTTCCTGGATCTACGGACCTGTTGGCTTATAGCCATGTCTATAAGGAGTAGCTCCTTAGTACCGCGGGACCCATTCTTACATCCATTCTGAGACACAGACATAATTGAGTTTTTAAAGATATGTTGTGCAATTTTTGCTATTAATTATATTAATTATTATTAACGATTTTTTTTATGACATATTTAGTTCCTATCACAATATGTTCTTTTCTGCATATTACTTTTACAAAATAATGTCGATGTTTCACATCTGCCAGGCGTTCCGTGACGGCTCACATTTTTTTCTTTTAAATAAGATTTTTTATTTGTCCAAAACACGAGTAAGTATACATACACACACACATAGCATGCATGTGAATGATACATTAAATTATATTATCACAGTCATGTTTAGCTTTAACAGCGTATGTACAAATATAAATACGTATAGATAGGATATAGTTACAATAGGTTGGAATTTCTCAGTAGCAGCCCGGAGTCTGGATTTGTGCCCGGTTGAAGGCAATAGGCTCGCCTCCTATTACATGGGACTTAAACATATTTGATTTGTAAAGGCTTTAGAGTTTATACCGGAAATTTATATCTAGAAATGTGCGTACAACCTTCGATTTAATCCTTTAATTTTTATCTTTTGTAGTATAAAACAACCGTTGTCTGGTTTTCATGGAGTTGCTTCCCAAAGAAACGATAGATGAACTGTGTGGAAGATGATACGGATAAAAAGGTGGTGACTACTGAGATGACGACTAATAGAGAAGTTTGGAAGACATGCTGCGCCAACGCCAAATGAAAGCTTATGATAGTTGCGGCATTATGTAAAAAAACATTAATTATGTATCTTACTTCTTATTATGTATATGTAAAAGCCAACTATCTTAATTTTTTTTTTATTTATTTATTCATAACAATTTTTACATTGTGTCGAATATTAAGATTTTACAATTTAAAAAAATACAAAAAAATACATGCTACTTAATTACTACAAAAATTAAAAATACAAAAAATTACATGCCACTTAATTACTATGAGGGAGAGTAATAATAATAAATAAATGTCATTTAAATAATCAGATTATCAATGTCACAAATAATTAAATATAGCTATGTTAGATGTTCAATGTCAATTAATTACCTTTATGTCATGAATGTAATTAATCATAAAAAAATATACCAATAGTAGCAGCAATAATAATCTTGATAAATTCCTAGTATATTATGTATGTTTACAATTTAAATGTCATTAATCGAATAATAGCAGCCTTCCAGTAGGTCACGCTTCAATTAACCTTTTAGTTAACAGGCTAGGCTTTGAAAGCAGCGCCCGCCGGACGCAGCCGCGGCTCCGCTCGCTTCGCTCGCTCGGCACGAGCGCGGTTGGTCACAATTCTAACCTAACCTAACCCATTTAGTCGGGGATCCCCGGCTTAGTTACTGCGACCAATTTGGCTCGCGCGTGGTTTGTTTTAGTTCCAATCTAACCTTAATGAATATAATTCAGGCCGCTAGTTGAACGGCGCCGTTTAGTAAAAAGGCTACGCCGTTAACTATGTAGACTATATAACTATATAGACTGTTCGTAATCATTCTAGCTTTTCTGTTTTTTATCCATAATATGTGAGTCATGTGAAGCATCTTTTTTAAATTAATTCAAAACTGTGTAAATTCCTGTACCATGAATACTCACTATCGTGTTTTTTCTGACATTTATTATAATGTTATTTTCCTCAAGATTAATTAATTAGACGTGCTCACTATCCTGGTGTTGGCGAGTCTCATATCCTACACTAATAAAAGTTATTAATCTTTTGACATGGTTGCGATTTCGTAAATCGTTTATACATTACAAAATCAGCCAATAAAGTTCCCACCAAGTAGTAGTCTCAATTGAGTATGATGAGCATATCGTTATCATGCTAAATTATTATTAAATTAAACGGTTATTGGAAACCGCATTATTTGTTACACACAATTTCTAACTATTACTTTTTCCTGGAGACAAGAACAAAGAAATATTCGATTGACAGTGCGAGAGTTCTCCGAATTTGATTTTATGTGCGACTCGCAATCACAGTTACAAAGAAGGTCGGTTCCCTAAAGGCTTGTGCAGACCAGCGCGACTTGTCGCGCGACGCGACACGAACAATACAATTTCTAAGAAAACTTCACAGTATAACAATAACCGGTGTCGCGTCGCGCGACAAGTCGCGCTGGTCTGCACAAGCCTTAAGGCGATCTCAAACAAATGCCGGTCGCGAGTGCGCTTGCACTCGTACTGCGTTCGTCGTCGTGCGTGCGTTTTCGCTCCTTGCGTGGAGTGGACCTTCTGTATCTATATATTTTGTGTCTCAGCTTTAATTATAACTGTTGTGCCTCCGTTTCTGGTTTAATCGATCGTGTTTAAGTTCTATAACTACCTATGGTTTAATAATATAATTGTAATCAAGTAAACAATAAATTTTATCCTTCTCTTCTTCACATCGGATAAAGCTCATGTTGAGCAGAATAATCTACACTCAAAAGTACGCTGCTGTTCATCTTCTTGAGTCGCCCTATACGACTTGCAACATATTATTACTATTAAAGTTAAGATACACCCAATTTCTGGCACGTGGCGCGTTTTATTTGCTACCTACTTATCTATCGATTTACATAAGTAGCTAGGTGACATCATTGTGTATCGACACGTGTATTTTCAATTTCAGTTTAAAGTAAGTGCAAAACTGTGTTCTCAAGATGTTTTACATAAAATATTAGCATAGCCTAATAAAATGTTTCAGCAACTTCCATCGTGTATAGAACAGTGTCCGTGGCTAAGCTTAGTCCACTTCTGGACAACTGCATTTTAGATGAAGCTTTGTTTTTAATACAGTATTTTATATAATGAAAAACGTCAACAGGGGGGCGTTCTGATGATTGGGGAAGGTTTTTGAGTTAGCTACAATAATACGCATGTCCTCTACTTTGTCTATGTTGATGATGTTATAATACCACTACTCACTGTCTGCCTCGCCTTTTCCCAACTATGTTGGGGTCAGCTTCAAGTCTGACCGGATGCAGCTGAATACCAGTATTTTACATGGAGCGACTGCCTATCTGACCTCCACAACCCAGTAACTGGGTAATACGATACCCCTTGGTAAGACTGGTGTCTGACTTTCGGGCTTCTGACGACCCGTAACGACTGTCAAAGATCCACGAATGACAGCCGAGACCAACGGCTTAACTTGCTCTCCGAGGCACGGAGGATTCTCGGTATGTAAAGATGGTCACCCATCCACTGACCAACCCCGGCAAGCGTAGCTTAACCTGATGGATCGAGCAGTACGGCTGTTGTTACTTAGCCATGAGCTCCTGACTACCACTACTCACTAAGAAAAATAAATACATAACAAAAATTGATATGGAAATCGACAACTAAAAGATCAAAAATATAAAAAAAAAAAAACAAAAAAATACGGCCGTCTTCTAGTTCAACTGCTAGAGTCACTACAAAGAGATCTAAGGATTAATTCAAAGAACGGGAGCTAAAAAAAACATTTCTGGTGACAACAGATATAGTGCGTTTCGTCAAATAGTTCCTATGCCGCAGGCTTTAACTTCAGACCAATTAAGAAGCGCCGTAGCATATTTATTTATTTATTTATTTAAACTTCTTACACACAATAATGTACAAAGGCGGACTTAATGCCTTAGGCATTCTCTACCAGTCAACCAAGGGTGGTGAAGAGATAAGATGGCAGGTGCTCCGAATTACAGGAGATAATAATAATAATAAAAAATATTAAAAAGACAACAATGAATTATAAATAAAATAGGTACACACGTACATAATATGTAGTTTATAGACTTATGATACACGTACATACATACATATTTGCTACAATATATACCTACATCATATACATAAAAAATTCAATACAAATTCAAAGGAAATGAGGTAGTTGAGATGACTCTATACTATTTGTTTTGAAAATAACTCTGCAATTTCCGCTTAAATGCATACCGACTAGTGGTCCGTCTTCATATCAAGAGGAAGCGCATTCCAGAGAAGAATGGACTGAATATGAAAGGAAGAATGAACAAAGTCAGAAGTATGAGAAGGACAGAATAGAAGAAGATTGTTGGAAGAACGCAGATTCTTAGCGTGTGAAGAACATAGATATTGGAAGTGAGACATAAGATAAGAAGGAGGGGTGGGTGAGTTCAGAAGGGAGAAAAGAGTGGTCAAAGCGCGTAAACTTCTTCTTTGGCGAATAGACATCCATTTGAGCTCGGACCTGTAACCCGACACATGGTCATATTTCCTTAAATTAAATATGAACCGGATACCATAGTTGAGCAGTCTATCGAGCTTATCAAGCAAAACCGCATTCAAGTCAAAGTAGTACACGTCACCATAGTCGATGATAGGGAAAATCAAAGTCTGCACAAGCATATATAGTTTTGGTCTTAGCGGGCAAAAAGTTTCTCAGACGATACAGGGATCGCAAAGTACCGTTGACCCTTTGACTAACACTAGATACCTGGCGTTGCCAG
This sequence comes from Agrochola macilenta, assembly GCA_916701695.1. Taxonomy (NCBI): domain Eukaryota; kingdom Metazoa; phylum Arthropoda; class Insecta; order Lepidoptera; family Noctuidae; genus Agrochola; species Agrochola macilenta. The sequence goes on from OU753562.1 coordinate 19,246,709, forward strand.
CCCAGTGTCGAGTCAAGATGCAAACCAAGATTTTTCACCGTAGGGGTAATGGGTATGACGGTACCGTTAAAAATAATAGGAGGAAGAGTGCTTAGTGCCACCCTACCCATCATGCGCGAGCTTCCAATTACAATGGCCTGACACTTTGAGGGGTTTACTGACACCCCAAAACTATCAGACCACTTTTTGATAGAATCTAAGTCCCGGTTTACATCTGTTATAGCGTCCGACAAACATATATATATATAGCATATTCCTGTTCGTCCAACAACAGTGGCGGTGCTAACATTAGAAATACAATTTTGATGAAACACACTCCAGGGACATTGGTTGCTAAACCAAAATCCCCTCACACATCCATTATTTATTAGTGTTTATGGACATCTGTGTCTACACAAAATGTAATTCACCTGCCTATACCTACAGATTTTTTAACGATTTCTTAAATGAATTGCCTATAAAAAAATTACGACCATTTTATGGAGAGGGTAGGTACATTAATACGTGAATAAAAATCTAGATATTATTGTTCCTTAAGCAGTTAAACGTGTTTTCAACGTAATGGGAGTTATTGTTGTAGAATAATGGGCAACCATATTCCAGTTAAGGAATGAATAGCTGTCAAAAACACCTGACACTTATAATTAATAGTTGAACATTGTTTTCGCCTTTTCCAAGTGACGTCATTCATTACGGTGTTGTTCTTAATAACTAGTACCTGGTCGACTGAGCTCTGCTCGGGTGAAAATAGAGAATGCTCATTTAATAGTTTAGGATAGATCGGACTAATTCCATAGATAGTACATACTAATTCCATGCTGCCATGTCATTATTCTAAGGTAGCCATCTTGTTCTAAAGTTTGGACGACCGAGCTCTGCTCGGTAAAAAATACGGAGAAAACGATTTTTCTCAGATATGAGACCTAGCTAGATCGATTTTTCGCCCCCGTGAATCCCAATACTGCAGCTTTCATCAAAATGTTAGAGCCGTTTTCAAGAACGTGATTACAAATATATAAACACAAATATTGCTCATTGAATAGTACAGCATGGTCGATAAAAGAGATTTGCATGTGTGTTTTGTACGACCATGTCTTTCACATCGCTCGTTCGATTGCGTCTTCATATTACTTAAAATGTTATCACACATATTACGCACGCACGGAGAAATGTGAAGTGCATTTTTAAATCTCTTAAACCGCGTCCCCCACTAAGGCCGCGCGGCCCGTGAGGCCAAGCCGCGCGGCCCTAGTGGGGACGCGGCTCTACGTACAACCTCTTTACAGGGATTACACATGCCAATCAATCAATTCAGCCTATGTCAGTCCACTGATGTGCAGTTCTGCTGTGAAGAGTCGTTCACAAAGAATCGAATCCTCCCGCAAACAAGGATAAAATCACCCTTTCTCTATTGCTTGGCAAACACAATATTTGCTAACGATTAGCCCATCTAAAAGAGTGGTTGCTCATGGGATTCTAACGAGCTAACAAACACATTACCATAGGAGTGCCAACAATTATAATATCCATTATAGGGTATTAGAAACACCATTAGGACACCATGGAAAATATTATGGTGCATGTTGCATGCTTTCCGATAAATTAATGCGATTACCTGGTGTTGTGGTACGCCGTACGGGTAATTAATTATAAAAAATGCTGTTTTAACCTGTATTTATAATGTGGTGTTTTGTTGACAGTATTTCTAGGGATCTGTAGAAGTTTAGATAAAGCCAATGACAGATATTATAACCTGATATAACTTATGAGTCGGTTTAACTCTTGTCCGTTAAAATAGCCACCATGAGTAAAGATCACTTGAGACTCCGGGCTGCTACTGAGAAATTCCTGATGGAAAAACCCAATAGCACTTTGCCCAACCTGGGATTCGAACCCAGGACCTCATGCTCAACAGTAATGCTTGCACCCACTAGACCAACGAGGCAGTCGTTCTAAAATTAAAATCTGCAGATTTGACTTAATTGTATAGTACCCCTGAACGAATATTCAGAGCGTTTTTTCAGTATGTTATTAGCCAGTAAGGGTTAAAACCCTAAGTATATATTTTATTTTTATTTTTTTATATTCTTCTCTCTGCTGTCAGACGTGGGGTAATTTTCTATGGGAGATGAGACTTCTCTTTTGCGAATCTACACAGAAATTGCGGGGGACTGATATCCATTTATTTTTTTTACCACTTCAGGGATGCTCTTGACCTTCAGCTCACCTGATAGTAAGTGATGATCAGGCCGAAGGTAGAAGCGAGTTTCAAATGGAATCCTCAACCACAGAGGAACTCCTATCTTACCTCTACCTACCGAAACACTATAATGCTATAACATTGTTGTTATGGCGACAGACTTAGATAAGATATATGGTGGTAGCTAGCCAGGTGGACTTAGAACAAGCACTACCACCAACGAAAACGAGCAGATTTTTTTACCCCCGCTGGAAATCGAACCCGGGATCTCTGGGTCTGAGACAGGTGGTCTTACCACAGTGGCGGTTAAAATGGTTGCCTATCCTGGTGACGATATATGTGTAGGTACTTACCCTGGGCAGTCCACCCCACTTCCTCTTTTTTTACTTTGTAATATTTTGTTAGATCATAAGGTTTTATAAAAGAAAGTACCCACAAACTGTTTGTTACTACGAAAAGCTATTCTAAAATTTTGGTGTGTCCAAAAAATGTTCCACAACTGTTAGTATTCAATGCCATTGCACTTTTATAGTTACCTAGTCCATCGTTATTCTTGTTGCTTCTGACAGAGAATAGCAACAAGAAAAGTGTCAGTTGATTTAAAAGCGATCACTCGTTCAGTGTTCAACTAGACCCCTCATAACATTATTGTTTGATCGATCTTCTATCACGATATTGAATAAAATAATCCAACCATTTATCTACGTATCGTAACATGCGTAGGGTTCCGTATACAATACAGATATAAAAGTAAATGCGTGCAAAACAGGTGTATGATGCATTTTATAGGTTATGATGCATTTTATACATTTTCGTGTAATCAGGGTACTAATAGGTAATCCACTTCCGCTTAACCCATCGTAAAACACAGGCGTCATGATTTGTGTTCAAAATGTTTGTTCAGAATATTATAGAACTATGTATTTCATAAATCTACATGTCATAGTTAGGCTAGTCGACTATTACTTAAAATCTAGTAGAGCCTACTTGGATGAGAAAGGTTTCCTTTTTTCTTAATAGGTACTTATTCTGGGATTACTTCAGATATTTAAAAAAGTGGCTTGGCTTGCAAAGAAAACATAAACACCCAAAACGTTATTCACTATTACAAAATCATTTATTTCGAAAAATTCAAATGATTTGCTTTGGAGCCGTTATTAATACTTAATAGTAGTCTAAAAATAAAACGGCGATGACAAACAGATGACGAACACGGACATGAAACGAAGGGTCCCAAGTTTGACTACGGAACCCTAAACAAGACAAATTAAATCTGCCACTAGCGCGGCATGCGGCAGGTAGATAACCTTAAGACTAGTAGGTAATAAAAACTTTGAAGGAAGATTATTTGATCGATCGACGGAACTTCTGCTCCAGACCACGTCTCGGTACCGGCAGCATAATTACCTACGTAGATATTATGGGAAGTGTTATTTTGTACGATAGGTAAAATAAAGCAGCTCAACTTTTTACCAATCAAGCTATCCCAGTATAAGTATACTATTATAGCTTGATTGATTTAATCATTCTATCTATTTCATGTGGTTAGTGAGTAACCTGGTGTCAGAGTTTTCGAGAGAGTGACTTGACTTCACATGCCATCGAGAAATATCTCTCAGGCATGTTTCCTCACGATGTTTTCCTTCACCGTTTTTAAAGCAAGCGATAATTATACTATACGCACATGAATCCGAAAAGTTAGAGGTGCGTACCTTGGGTTCGAACTCGAGACCTATGACTTGGCAGTCCAGCACCATTAGTTTATCGTTGCTGTATTTAATCATTTATTTGTTTAAACACAAGACTCATAGAGTATTCACGAGAGTAGATGTACGTATATAATTAAGCGTTACGTAAACACCTACAGTTTATTTAAAAAAAATTGGTATAATAGTGCTCACTTATTCTTAGGTCTTGGTGGCCATACACAAGAACCAAGACCTAAAACCAAATCCAATTACCTCATGCTTTTATGAGGTAATTTGTTTACACATCGTCCTCTCCATCGTCATCTTGGAAGAATTTCGTTCAAAGGAAAAATAAAAATACCTTAATTTCTCACAATTCGTGAGAAAATCCAAAAAGTTTAAGGTCACAATTCGGTAAACAATTCGTGACAAATCACGATCCGGAAAAAACAGTAATCGTAGGTAGTATAATTATACAGGCTATGTATGAGATGGCAGATATATTTCTCGACGGCATGAGAAGCCAAGTTAGAGGCCCATGGGCGGCTTTAAAACTCTGACACCAAGTTAGTCAGTAACCACACGAAACGAAGAAGGAGATTGCAAAACAATCTGGATAGGCTCCGTCAAAATTGGAAGGAGGAGACGCGGGCGTGCGTAAGATGGAAGCAGTGGAGGTAGGCCTTTGCCAAGGAGTGGGGCAAAAAAAAAATGCAATGTGTAATGTGTGTATTATGTATAGGCAAGGAAATTATTTTTTCGATTTAATATTTCATACACTTCAAGTGAAGGAACACATCGTGGGGAAACTTTGTCTCACGTTGCATTATCAGCCTTAAATGTTGCCACTGCTGAGACTCAGGCCTCCTCTCGCTGAGAAGGAGTGGGCTGTAATCTACCACGCGGGCCCAGTGCGGGTTGGTAGATGCCACATGTCTTCGAATTTTCGGTTCTAGGACATGCCGGTTTCCTCACGATGTTTTCCTTCACCGTTTTGAGAGCAGTGGTGATGAAATATTTTACACAAAGTAACGCGCCGCTCCCACTAGGCCACCACTGCTCCCACTAGGCCACCACTGCACCCACTGGGCCACCACGGCTCCCTCATTCTTATTTGAAGCGAGCCTGAAGTGAGCTGGCATTCCTCCGGAGGCTAGGGATTGATACTACAGACAGCTCATTTCAGGCTCACTTTACCCAAGTATTCACGGTAAGATTTTTACAGTAGGTACCTATAGTTCTACAGGCTTCCGCTCGACATTTCCCTTCACCGTAAGTCAACGGTCTTATATTGACTTAGATGGCACCTCCATTACATTACAAAGACATTTTTACAACACGAAGAGCCCGTAACTCAAGCCATGTTATTTGTTCGTCGCAAAGACACAAAATTGGATCCAGTACTGACAATAAATCGCCTGCAGGTGAACGAAGCAATCTCATTGGTTTCTTTATCAAGAGTAATCGACATGAATAGCAATCGATTCTATTACTTTGAATTTTATTAGCGTCTTAATGAAAATCTGAACGATATACGGCTTCATTTAGACTTTGAAAGTCTTCTTTCGTTCTTAGTTTAGACATGATTTTCAAAGTGCCTTTGACCTTGGTAGTGCGTTGTCCTTGTTGCCAATTTTTTACAACTCAGTATTCGACACAGCGACTTTAGTTATCTTTTGCAAATATCTATGTAAATATACAGTATTAAATTCCATGTTCTAGCTATGCTCCATTATGATGTAAGTCTCAGAGATTAGGTAGGTTTAGGTTTAAATCAGTAATGTTTAATCAAGCTTCAAGCTTTAGCATCGTTTTAGAAATACGGTCTTATTTTTTTTCATCTAGCGCTTATTCAAAATTTTCAGAAAAACCCATGCTCGACCTAATGATTGGTACCTACTTACCGTTTTGGCTAAAGCAGACAATGCCAACATTCTGATGTTTGCTCATAAAATGTTTGTCGGGAAACCCGTGATGACCCAAAGTTTAAAACACAATTTCTACAGTACCTACCTGCAGCATATTTTATATAAATAATAAAAATAAAAAAATACCAGCCTGTTACTGTCCCACTGCAGGGCAAAGGCCTCTTCTCACACAGAGAAGGCACGAGCATTGATCACCACGCTTGCTCAAGACGGGTTGGTGATTTCAGACTTATATTTTAACTACAAGTCCAGGTTTCCTCACGATGTTTTCCTTCACCGATGTCAGTAATGTCCAAGGTAAACTCAGAAAGTACATATGAATTGAAAAAGTCACATTGGTACTTGCCCGGATTTGAACCCACAACCTTCGTGCATGAGAGGCGAGGCCTTAACCACTGGGCCATCACAACACTATAAATAATAGATAAATAATAGAAAAAAATACAAGATATATATAAATAATAGGTACTCTATAAATAAAAATGGAAGTTAAGGGTGATTATATGTAGGTAAGTACCTCAATTCCTCAAGTTCAGCTCTGAAGGCGTCTCCATCTACAGGCTTGGACCGGTTCTTGAAGACCAGCATCGGAAGCGACCCCATCTGGTCTATAGCTCTGTTGGTGCCTGAAAACCGCTGCGAAAGGTTTGACCTGAAAGATTTCAAGCATTAGATCTTCTATTATAACATCACACTTGTATTGGGCTAGGAGTGAAGTAATACCCAGTTGACTGGTGTAAAAAGACGCTTAACGAAGGCGAGAATTACTTGTACTAATAGTTTTTTTTTTTAAGTGACCATATTCGAAATTCATTTATTTACGAAACACGTCCGTGTTTGGGTCACAGGAATTCAAATGTGTACCAAATTGCAACAATCGGTCCATAAGATTCGGAGCAATTTGGCTGTGACAGACGGACAAACATCCACCCGAGTGATCCTGTAAGGGTTCCATTTTTCATTCGGACATACGGAATCCTAAAAAATAACTACTACGTAAGTTACGGTCATAGAAATTGGGGACGCCCCCAGCTAGATAAATCGGCGACCTTAAAAAGGTGGCTAAGAGAGTCTGGATGCAGAAGGCGAAGGACATGGTGTTGTTGCAGCCTGGGAGCATGTTGCCAGCAACACTGCATCATTCCATGTAACATGTTGTTGTCCAGCAACATGTTTCCCACAACAAATATTGCTAAAATTATGTTTCGCAACATTGTTTCCCAATTAATACACTTTAAGTTCTAAAATACAATCATGATTTAAATGTTAAACATTAAAAACTAGATAATTCGATTCAGGAGGTGAGAACCATTTTTATGAAAAACTATGAATCACAATGACCGAAACCGGCTTAATAATATCAATCAATCTGCCTGACCTGTTCCCAACTATGTTGGGGTCAGCTTCCACTCTAACCGGATGCAGCTGGATAACAGTATTTTACATGGAGCGACTGCTTATCTGACCTCCACAACCCAGTTACTGGGTAATAGTTACCCCTTGGTAAGTCTGGTTGTCAGACTTTCGGGCTTCTGAAGACCCGTAACGACTATCAAAGATCTACGAATGACAGCCAGGACCAAAGGCTTAACGTGCTTTCCGAGGCACGGAGGAATGACCGAAACCGACTAATTAAGGAAATTATTTAAATTGTACAACAAATGTTAACAAACTTTGAGTAATATAGACGCAACATTGCGGTTATGATTTCATAACATTATGTTGAATGAACAACTGGGTTTTGCAAATGATGTAAACAAGTGAAAGGACCCTCTGAGTCTCATTTTATTTATAGAGCAGGCAGTGTGGGCAAGTATTTTTATGGTAAAGTTACTGCCCATATAATACAGTGTTTTAAATCTGAATTCTAGACTATTTTTTTGCATGGGAGGATTGTCTGCAGTGGAATGATAGTATACGAATATTAATGAAAGTGCCTAATACATACATGAATAATTAATTAATAATAATAATAATAATAATATAATAATAATAATAATATTGGTTGGTGCCTCAATACATAAAAATGTCTAAGGGGCCTCTACGAGTTGGCTTCGGCCCCTCGTACGCCTTCCAAAGGTCCGGGACCCTATGGTCCCGAGATATGTCAAAGACATTTAAATAATAATAATAATAAAAAAAAAAAAAAAAAATAATAATAATAATTAATTATAATTTTAATATTATTACCATAACATCACACCTGTTTTCTACGAAGGATTAGGTAGAGATGTACACAAGTTATCAATTCTTTGAACAAGTTAAAAGAGTACCAAGGTACGAAAGTCTACAGCCAACTCAATAATCGTTAGAAACCCATTTAGTTGACAAGGCGCCACAATCACCACAAACCATGATTTGTGGAACAAACATTACTCACCAGACCAACCATCAACATCATCATCATCTGGCTAGCCTTTTCCCAACTATGTTGGGATCAGCTTCCAGTCTAACCGGATGCAGCTCAATACCAGTATTTTACTCCACAACCCAGCCACTGGGTAATACGATACCCCCTAGGCGAGACCGAGTTCTCAGATTTTTGGGTTTCTGACGACCCGGTACGTCTGTCAAAAATCCAAGAATGACAGCCGGGACCAATGGCTTAACGTGGTTTCCGAAGCACGCAGGGGGCAATAGATGATACCATTCAGCAAATAGAAAATAACAAAATAAATAGGTAATTAAAAGGCACATAATGCCCGGTTTCTGGGGTAATTTAACCAAATGTTACGTTTTCGATTGTGCAATTCGTTTGTTTCTGAAAAGTGCTAAGGAAAACATTCATTTCGATGAATCAATACTAATAAAAAAGTTGTTATTGAAAGTGTATAGGTAACAGTAACCGGGTATAAGCCACTTATTAGCTACCTAAATCCGTGGCATAAATTCCAAGAAAATACAACGTTAGTTAATACGCGGTAACCACAACAATTTGTAAGGTATATTTTATTATGACTAATCAAAGGCAAGAAGATACTCAAAACATAAATATTATTATGTATAATTATTAAGTATTTAAGTGATAAACTTTACTAATAACATGAAAGGGTGATAGTGAAGAGTCTCTAGGTTGTCAAATGAGATAACCTAGAGACTATTTGTTGACATTATCTACTCATCACAATGTTTTTTTTATGAGTTGTATTGCAATATGTGGTTAGCTAGTGACCTCGACAATTGATCATATTATTTATTGTTATTAGTAATTAACTGTTTGTTTATTTATTTTACCTCGATGGTCCTAGTTTATCATTTATAATTTCCAGTTACAACTATATGTAAGTGGGCACGCCTTTGTTTGGTATATTGGCGTGTGCTAGCTTATATATGGCTAATAATTTAAATTATGTTTTGTGTTGCGTAATGTAAATTATTTTGAATACTATTATATAGAATCTTTTTTTTGTTCTTCTAACTGAACAGACAGCTGTGCCGCTGGGGAGTTTGTTGCGCCACTTCTTCTTCCCAGCTAACGCACTAGGAAGTGGTGAAGGGTGGGCGTTTTGGGGGACTGTCTTATGAAATTTTGACGTACGAAAAGTGCTGATTCTCAGCCTAGTTTGAATAAAAAATGACTTTTGATTTTGATTTTAGATCGAAATGCTACACCTTATCGCTTTTAGTAAAAAAAAATCTCAACCATTAAGGCTTGTGCAGACCAGCGCGACTTGTCGCGCGACGCGACACCGGTTATTGTTATACTGTGCAGTTTTCTAAGAAATTGTATTGTTCGTGTCGCGCTGGTCTGCACAAGCCTTTATGCTGTCCCGATAACTAATAATCAGTCTATAATATTTCCACTGCTGGTACATAACCCTCCTTTCTTAGAGAGGTAGTGGGCTGTAATCCACCACGCGGGCCCAGTGCGAAGTAATAAAAAGTTTATCGAAAATGATTGATAGTTACAGTCTGTTGTAATTAATTGGCACTTATCAGCCACATCATTATCAGTGGGTAGAGTACCCATCATATCGTACCTCAAAGTGCTTCCATTGGTGAAAATGAAGAAGGCCACTTCGGACCTCTCTTGCTGCAACCTTGTCACCAGCTTCCCCAGTTCTGTTGCTCTGCTGACCTGTGCCAACAATAGAATAATGATTAAGTGACGTAATTATTTCAACTTTTACATTCGTTCATTTTAAAATATATAAAAGTTTATTAGGATCAATTTAGGTAGGTATAACTTAACAAAAGACCCGAAGGTAGGCAGCAAGAATAAAATACTGTGGCGGAGCTATCAACGCCTAACACAATACATGAAAGACATTTTTTCCAGATCTTTATGGAAGTCTTATAATTAATATTAAGAGTTACAAAAGAAAAATTCCCTGTATTCACTCAAATTCAAAATATTTAATTAGCAATCTACGAGTATTGCTATATATTTGTTCAAAGTTTACTTTGAACTCCGGCCGCACACAATTTGAAACCGATCTCATTTGTTTTTTGAATAAATCTTGATGTTTGAAACCTCGACACCGTTTGAATTTCGAAGTGATGTCTAGTGTCTACATACTGTCACTACTGAACACGGGCCTCTTCGTCAAAGCAATGAGAAAAAAAAAAGAATAAAGAATTGGATTAAATTTAATTGAATGAAAGTATTTGCGTATCCACCACTTTCCATCGGTTGGTGCTTCGGCGTGATAACTAATGGAAGACAAAGGCCGTGGTCTATTGTGTGCCGGGAAGCATTGGGCACGAACGCACGGATTCAACGAAATGTTAATCCGAAAGGTTCTGAAAGAAAGAAAGAAGGAAGAAAATACGTTTATTTGCGGTAAAAATAACGCAAAGAAAGAACAAAACACGGAAATAACAATTTGAGGGAAAATATGCGTCACATCCACGCAAAACGGCCATCGCTCAGCATAATACTGCGACCCTATGCGAGATAGTCCCAGCGCTGGTTTTCAGCGACAGCCGGCGTTGACGTTATGACGTCAACTGGTGCAGCTTAAAGTGAAATAAAATAAATACAATACTTAGTCCTTAATGTTTATATATTTATAATGGCAACATTTCGTTCCGTCGGCGACTCAAGCGCTGCAGATTAATGCAATCTGTGCGCACAGTTCTCAAATTGAAAACAGGAACTCGTTTCGCACATAACATTTACGTAGTTGACTTTATTTATATCTTTAAGTGATAATAATTTCTCGTACTCGTGACTAAATTATAACAGCCGCACGGATCGATTAAAGGATAAGCTACAATTGCCGCGATCGGTTCGTGGATGGGCTACCATCCATTACATATCGAGACCCTTCCGTGCCTCGGAAAACTCGTTAAGCCGTTGGTCCCGGCTGTTATTCGTAGATCTTTGACAGTCGTCACGGGTAGTCAGAAGCCCAAAAGTCTGACAACCTGTCTTACCAAGGGGTATCGGTTGATAAGGTTGTGGAGGTCAGATAGGCAGTCGCTTCATGTAAATACTGTTATTCAGCTCCACCCGGTTTATTAGATTTTTTCGCCTGATTGTTTTCTTGAGGTGATAAGTGCTTGTTGCAAAAATAGGAATAGGAATAGGTTGTATTTTTCCTAGTTGTCCTAGTGTCCTAGTTGTATTTTTTTCGATTAAAATAAGTTCGAATTTATATAACGTTGTGATCGCGCTTTCGTGCTAGAGCCTCATGTTGGTTTTAGTAACAACAAAACCATTATCATACTAACGAACATCTTATTCATAAACATCTCAAAACTTGATCGATGTGAAGCGTTTATAAAATGTCAAGTTTTAACAATAACCTGTGTGGATACGTCCATAACTTTGAAACTCTAATGAGGAAAACAGATCGATATTGTTCAAGACTTGCTAGGGTGACTGTTATTTGCTCTTCGAGAACCTTCTGTGTTATGGAAGAGCACGGAACACTACTGTTGTGATAAGGCCCTACATATACGCGTTGAAAATATCGGTTGTATGTATGTAAATGTCAGCATCTTAGAGTATATATCACTGGAGAAGCCATAAGCGCAATATTCCGAACAAAAAAGTCTGTCACTTTTTGCGGGGGACGGGGTAGCTACTGTCAAAAATAACAATAGCTGCTCGCCCGGATAGAGAAGTCCGTACCATATTTTTTATTTTTATCGATATCGATATTCATTCGGAATTTTGCTTGAACCCAGAAATAAAACAGCTGTTGCATAAAATAGTTAAATTTTAATAAGAAGAGAAAATAACTTCAATTAAATAAAAGTAACTAAATTTGTAATAAGTAAGTAATCTCAATAAAAAATTAGATCAAGTTCAATTTTTTATTTTTTTATATACAAACACTTCAATGGACTTAAACAAATTATAAAACATTGAACAATAAAAAAAAATAATTACTAAGTAATTTTTACTAGGAAATTATCGATATGTCAATTTTGGTTTCAAACATGACCTCAACACTACGGTAGTCTCGTTAACATTTTTACTAGAGGACATAATCGCATGTCAAGTGCGTGTAAGTTGCTGATTTGACGTATATTTTCGTAATGCAAAAGAAAAGTCTTTTGATCTTTACGAACATAAAAACGAGATGTAGCGAGACTCGGTGACGTCACAGAAGCAACGTGAGGAAAATACTCGATTCATGCTACGTTTTATATTGAATCATGGTTGAATCGAATTGTATTATGAGGTTAGGATTTTAAATTTCAATAAAAACATGACTAAATCTTAGAAAAAAAAACTGCTTAAGGAAAGTTATTCAGTTCTTTAGGTAAATTTGACGTATTTGAACGCTTTTTACACTATTTAACAGTACAAATAGGCATTTTCACGGAGCTCCGCGCGCCTTTAAAACGATTCACGAAGTGCGTTAGAATCGATTTGAAAGTAGTTTTTATAAACGTACTAGAACATTTATTCTTGTACTTTTACAGAGGGGAAGTGTTCGTAAGGCTTCTCCAGTGTTATATACTCTAAGGTCAGCATGCATTTCATAGCTGCTAATTCAAAGCACGTATGAGGCAGTGTATAAAGTATAAAGTGAATGCTATTTGTTTTTGAAGTGAAACTTCTTTATAGACGGGGGGTATTAGGATTTTTCTGTCACGAAAAAGCGTTACGGCCGCGTGGAGGGGGTAGACGATATATCGCGTGCTGAGTGGCGGCAGCGGCGGACGGAGAGAATAGATTGGAATCTCAAGTTTTTATATTGAACCGATTTGAAAAATTCTTTCACTGTTGAGAAGCTACACTATCCCCGGGTGACATAGGCTATATTACATTTTCAATAAAATTAGGGATCCTTATTAAAACTCCAATAGTGTAACCCAAGGTGTAAAAAAAATTCCTAAAATATTCTTTACATCGCGTGCGCTGCGAAAACTATTGATGATAGAATAAAATAATGTACGACGATTTTGCAGAACACATCATTACTTACAAAAAAAGTCGCGACAGCATTATGTCTAACTATTATAGTTATGCCACAATAAGTGTTCTTTTATTTTTTAAATTTATTTGAAATGCTGCCGCCAGAAAAGGCTCTTTATTTGTATCTTGGTATTAATCCTTATCAAAAAAAAAAAAAACAGGTTTTCAAATTGGACTAGTACATTAACAATCTGCCCGTAAAACTTCAAGTTAAAATTTTGTTGCGATTCGTTTTGCCACTTATCCGTTGCGATTCATTTTTCCATTGCCATTCGTTTTTCCAAAAAAAAATTTTAAAAATGTTTGATTTCAAAAAGAAATGTGTGCTGGGACACATAGTAATGTGTCCCAGCACACATTTCTTTTTCTAAATGCTTGTTAAAAGTTGATAAAAAAAAATTAAGGAAATCCTTTGGCAGGATAAGGAGGCAGGAAATGCATGTGACTAAAATAGTAATGAATATCATAATAGATAATCCTAAAAAGTTTAAAAGAAATCGTTTGGCTTGGACATCATGAGGAGGGAGGAAACACATGTGACATAAATAAATATAAATGTTGATGGATGTAGAGGGAGAGGAGGGCCAAAGAAAAGATGGATGGATTGTGTGAGGAATAATATAAACGAGAAGGGAGTCAATAATAGCGTGACGGTTGACAGGGGAGAGTGGAAGAAGAAGACGTGTTTCACGACCCAATGTAACATGAGACAAGGACAGAAAGATGATGATGATGAAATGTTTGTTAAAAGTACGGCATACGATATTAAACATTGAGATGTCTTTATTAGCACTTTAAAATTGATGAAATCAGCTATAAAATTGTATATCAGCACTTTAAAATAATAATACATCCAAAATTAATATTATCACTTTAATAAACATGACAAAATTCTGCGAACAACTTGGAAGTAGCGCTCGCCGGCCGCTACCCCAGCACCGGTCGCTTCGCTCGCTCGGCTCGCGTGAGACTCGTCACAGTTCTAACCTAACCTAACCTATATCACCTAGTTCAAAATGACGAATCATACGATCTGCCTGGGACTAGATAATTGGACAATCCTGCGACATACTATTAAGCGAAGCATATTTATAGTGGAAACCATTAATTTTATAGTTCATTCAAAATGCTAATATGGATCTTTGACAGTAGTTACGAGTCGTCAGAAGCCCGAAAGTCTGACACCAGTCTTACCAAGGGATATCGTATTACCCAGTTACTGGGTTGTGGAGGTCAGATAGGCAGTCGCTCCATGTAAAATACTGGTATTCAGCTGCATCCGGTTAGACTGGAAGCCGACCCCAACATAGTTGGGAAAAGGCTAGGTAGATTGATTGAACATTATTTTAAAAGTGCGTTTGTATATTCCCCTTAATTATTTTCATATTCTTGCCGTACCCACTTAATTATGATTCAAGTTGAACAGTGATATACATTATAATCGCCTCTGTGGTCTCGTGGTTAGACCACCTATCTCAGACCCAGAGGTCCCGGGTTCGCTTCCCAGAGGGAGCAATAGTTTCTGCTCGGTTTGTTTGGTGGTAGGGCTTGTCCGTATGTTCCCGGACGTAAAGAATAGTACCCTCCTATTTCTTTCCGTGAGTGTCGTAAAAGGTGACTAAGGAACTCACTAGTTATAGGATATAGCAGAACAGTTACCGTACTCATTGTGAAAGCATGATACAATTTTCTCCCTTCTGGTCAGCAGGTTTAAGTAGCAAAATGTCCAATAGCGCAAAACGTCTAATGAGCGGTAAGCCTAATTAGCAAAATGTCCATGTAGCAACGTTCAACGATCAGATCTGAAGTGGATCGCAATAAATATTATCAAACTTGTAAGAGTATTGTCCGATAATTTCTTCGATACTAATGGCCCTCATCATGAAATAGCTCCCTAGTTAAGTAAACAGCTGATATTTCAATTGCTGTTGTCTAATCAGGGACTTTCCAATGTAGTTAGTATAATTTTCTTTTTCTAAAATCCCAGTAAAAGTTCCGTCAAAATGAGTCCGCCGTTGGCTGGCCGATTAGCTGGAACAAACAATTGGACAGACAATTTTTTTTTTTTGGTATAATTACCGTTTACGTATATTTTCATATGCATTTAGTAAAAAGCTGTTATTTTGACGTTACAAACAGACACGTCAATTTTATTTATTTGTATATTTATGTATTGTATATAATGTATTATGTACCTTTGACAAAAAAGTCAGACCACACAAAAAGACTGATGTAACAAAGTGATGACAGTGGAGTGAGAAAGATGATTATTGAAGCTTTAACAATTTGGACAAAGCGAAATAAAATTTGGAGAATTTTCTTAAAAGACAGGCTTTAATAATTAGTTAAAACTTATTTGATAAGAATAGCACGGATAGCGTGACTACCATTGAAACGGGTTTTTGTCGACGGAAGAATAGACAAAATGACCGATTGTGATCGTGAATTTGTCATTTTGTCTATTCTTCCGTCGCCGCAGTCATGCTACACGTGCAGGATGTGAAAGAGTAAGCAACAAAACGAGATATTGGAATGTAATTAGGTGTAAAACATTTTCACAATGACTAGTTAAATTGCGTGTACAAACATGTGTGTCTCACAGTTGCGTCAGTTACTTACATATACCTAGGTAGGTTGGCATGTGCTAGATACAAACCTGGCGCTTGTTCATAACCACAAAATAGCATGCCTTTCCTGAACCACATGGAAAGCTTTTAAGCCTACGATGACTAAAATCAATCTGCCTAGCCTTTTCCCAATTATATTGGGGTCGGCTTCCAGTCTAACCGGATGCAGCCGAATACCAGTATTTTACATGGAGCGACCCTCTGACCTCCACAACCCATTAACTGGGTAATACGATACCCCTCGGTAAGACTGGTTGTCAGACTTTCGGGCTTCTGACGACCCGTAACGACTGTCAAATATCCACGAATTACAGCCGGGATAGACGGCTTAACGTGCTTTCCGAGGCACGGAGGAGTCTCGGTATGTAAAGATGGTCACCCATCCACAGACCAACCCCGGCAAGCGAAGCTTAACCTGATGGATCGACCCATGCGGCAGTAATTACTTAGCCACGAGCTCCTCAAGTCTACAATGACTAGCATCAAGTAAGCCCTATTCTTCTACCATTACGGAGGGATTATTTATACAGGGTGTAATTGAAGTCATAGGCATGTACGTCTATGGGGTCATTGTACTCATCATTATGAACAGAAAAAAAATCAGCTGTTCCCTACATTTATGTTCGCATAGCTCGTCAAAATGTAGGAAAAAGCCGATTTTTTTTATGTGTAATCTTTCCTCTCGCTTTTCTACAACCAAACACACAAAAAAAAAGCCAAGATGGGATGCCAGATGTTACACATCGTTTGCGACTACTGTAAGGCTCACTCGTATATTTTTTTCGATTTTAGTTTTGGTCCCATAGAGAAAATTAATCATAATGATGAGTACAATGACCCCATAAGAGGATGCCCATGAATTCAATTTCACCCTGTATATTAAATAATAATAATACCAGCCTATTATTTTCACACTACAGGGTAAAAGCCTCTTCTCATTTATAGAAGGCGCGAGCATTGATCACTACGTACTAAAGTTCAGGTTTCCTTAAGATGTATTCTTTCACGGAGGTCAGTAATGTCCAAGATAAACCCAGAAAATACGTAGATGTGTCGTCGTCAGAACCGATAAACTAGGTTTTGACGGAAATTTTCTGTACATTATTGGCAAACCTGAATAATCATAATTGTGGAAAAATGTCTGGTAATTTTCATCGGTATTAAAAAAAGACGTGTGGCACTCGGAGACTGCCGCGGTAAAGCTATTACATAGCATTTTTTATCAACTTATGCAATTTGTGTCGCAGTGATGCGCGCACATCTTAAAATTTCACTCTATGGGGGTGTTAGGTTATTTTCGTTACGGAATTTCTGGATTCGGCCAAAAATGAGACATTGGAATGTAATTAGGCGTAAAAAAATATGTCACAATGACTAGTTCAATTGCGTGTATGCGCGTGTCTCGCAGTTGCGTCAATTACGCACCCATACCTAGATAGGTTGGCATGAGCTAAATACTAAGTTGACGCTTGTTTACAACTACAAAATGGGCCTTTCCATAACCTCGGCATAGTAAGCCTACAATAACTAGTTAACAACTAATTAATATTCTTCTTCCACTACGTAGAGACAATTTTTGAATGTAATTTATTTCGCGTCAGAACCGATAACCTAGCTATTGACGGCCGTTTACTTTCCAAAATTGGCAAACCTGATTAATATAATGGAAAAATGTGTGGTATTTTTCGTATGGAATAAAAAACAATCTTAATTGTAAGTTGTATACCGCCGAGTTGGCAACTATATTTAATTTTGATTCTTTTCAATAAGAAATTAATATGAAAGGGTAGGCAACAACAGGAAACACTGGAATACATGGAATTAGTATGTACTAGTACAACTTGGAATGTTATTAGGCGTGAAAAACATCATGTTACAATAACTAGTTCAATTGCGCAACTGTGAGACACACGTTCGTTCAGGACGTGTGTCTCACAGTTGCGTCATTTACGCACCTATACCTAGGTAGGTTGGCATGTGCTAGATACTAGTCTGGCGCTTGTTCATAACTACAAAATGGGCCTTCAGGAAAGCCACAAACATAAAATGACTAGCAACAAGTAAGCATTATTCTACTTTGGTCTTTTATTTTCGTTTTTTGCCACTGACTTCCGAAATTAAAGTTATTTTTCACTTAATAATGCTTTTGCTTAGAAGTCGGTTGATTAAAAAAAAGTATTAAAGCTTTCTCTTGTTAGTTGTGTGTACCTAAACGACAAAAAATGTATACCACTGCTTGTTGAGTAAACAACAGTGAAGAAACTTTTAATAAAATCATCAACACACTAAAGTGAATATATAAAATTCGTTAAAAACGTATTATTGAAGCCAACTCAAAAACTACCCAAGCAAAGTTACTAAAACTTATATTGACCACACCGCGAGCTTTTTCTACCAAATGGAAATAAAACACGTACATAAATCAGCCCAGTGATAACGGGGAAATGCTTAAAAATTCCTCCCCCTTTTTTTGAAGTCGTTTAAAAATGAGCCTATTATGACACGTCAATTCAATAAGACGTCATAGAACGCCTACAATGACTAGCAACAACTAAGCAATATTCTTCTTCCGTTACGCAGAGACAATTTTTCAAAGTAATTTATTTCGCGTCAGAACCGATAACCTAGCTTTTGACGGACGTTTCTGACGCTAGCTCATGAAAATGTATGAGATTGAAGATTCAACAACCTTTTACTCGATATTCTATGTATTAAGGCCAGCGCACACCGGTGGACAGCGGGGGTGACATCGAGGAGGATTTCCGGCGGCCTGCACATGCTGTCGCGTCCCATCGCATCCCACCGCGGTATCCTCCAGCGCGCTATTCAACACTGCAGAGAGAAATCCCCTTTGATGCTCCGTGGTCAGTCTCTGAGCTTCGGAATCTGTATCTTGTTACCATAAGATACGTACGAATTTGCGTTGGTAAATTTAAAATACTTGGCTCCGCCGTGTGCCAATGAGCCCTGGCCTTTAGATTAAAACGGAGAGGAAAATATAAGTGACGTCACTAATTCTGTCATTGTTTGACATTGACAGCTGTTAATTTCGTTAACGTATGGTTTTAGCAAGGATTTCAAGGGGCTGAAAAACAAGCGAAAAATACAACATATAAGAAATCACTAATTGGATTTTTAAACCCAATAGCACTTTGCCCGGTCCGGGAATTGAACCCAGAACCTCATGCTCAGCAGTAGCACTTGCGACCACAGACCAACGAGGCAGTTCTATATGTCATTTGTGTCGTAATGCGAGTAAGTAAACTGTGACAAGTTTGTTTTGTTCGGAAAGTGGTGAAAATTCTGAAACACCATAAATAGGTGCTTACAAAGGCCTAATGACGTTTTGGCCTTTTGGCCGTTGACCTATAATAGTAATAATAATAACGGCTCACGAGGTTGTCGACATGTGGGATGTGGACTCAGCGATCATAGTGCCGATAGTCGTATCAGCCAATGGCTTAGTTGCCAAGAGCCTCGACCAACACCTAAGGAGGCTCTCGTTGGGCAGCTGGATCAAGGGCTTGATTCAGAAAGCGGTACTTTTGGACACGGCTCGCATTGTCAGGAGGTTCCTCTCTCTGGAGCCCTGACCGCCGGTAGCTTGGACCCTGTTCCCGATACCGGTGGGCTACTATTTTTTATATTTTTAAATGTTTTAATATTTTTTATATTGTAATATTTAAAAATGTAATTTGTAAGTATTTAAATGAAATAAAGGAAATAATAATAATAGTTTTCGGGGGCCCATTATTGAATGTGCAAGTCGACCCCTGCCATTTTTTCCATGCATATTATATATCATTAATCAGGCAGGGGCCATAGTCCTTTCATAGTTCCAGGTCATCAGTCAACTTAAGCCACCCATAGGGATAATCGTCGGTTGGTGCCTCATTTCATTAAAACGCCTAACGGGCCTCTGCAAGTTGGCTTCGGCCCCTCGTACGCCTTCCAAAGGTCCGGGACACCAGGGTCCCGAAAAATGTCAAAAACCAAAAAAAAAACAAAAAACAGCCTGTTTTTGTGCCACAGCAGGGCAAACGCCTCTTCTCATACAGAGAAGGCACGAGCATTGATCACCACACTTGCTCAAGACGGGTTGGTGATTTCAGACTTATATTAACTATAAGTCCAGGTTTCCTCACGATGTTTTCCTTCGCCGATGTCAGTAATGTCCAAGTTAAACTCAGAAAGTACATATGAATTGAAAAAGTCACATTGGTACTTGCCCGAATTTGAACCCACAACCTCGACCTCGTTGACCTATTTTTATCAAATATTATCTGTTAGTTAGGTGCGCAATACAGTAATTACGGCAGGCCAGCAACCATTCCACAGACTGCTCAGTTTTATTTTCGCCTTCAGGAACCTAGGAAAATATGTTTTCAGTACCTGTTCTTCAACATCAGCCACATCTCTCCCATTGGTGATGCTGCTCTTCAACGACAGCGTGGTCTGCACGATGAGAGCTAAGATTGGTATAAACGGGAGCAGAAGCAGTCTCCAAAGCTGGCAGCGACGGCTTCTGCACCACCTCTGCAGCTTGGGGGCACAGCTTGCTTTGTCTTCTACTTTGATGTTTGGGGGCACTGGAAAGAAGATATTTTTTTAGTGAGAAGTTTAGGAAGGAGCGCGGGACGCGTCTTTGTGGATGGCACTATCTGTACTGGACATCGTAATTTCAACGGTTATTTTATATGAAATGTTGCTGTTTTTGCTACAAACTTATTAAGTCAAACAATAAAGCTGATAAAAGTTGATATCATTGAAAAATAGGATGTTGCCCTAGCAGCTATAAGACTCACACCTTCTCATTACAACTTAATATTAAGAAAACCTATAAGAATAACATAATATGTCCCTATATCCGATTTGTGTAAAGATTAGAAGAACCGCTTCCTTCATCAAATCTTAATGTTGACCAAACTCCCGAACGAATATTTACTTAGGTACTTCCTTTTTCATAAATTCTCCTATATCAATATTATCACCTTTCAGATTACTATTGCAGTGCATTTTAAATACAAAAATACTGTATATGACTGAAAATATCTAGATAAGTCCGGACATAATCTTGGTCAGATCATGTGAAGTAGACTTTAAAAGAGACTGTGACCTCTGAGTTTGTCTCAGAGTAGTCAGATAGGAAACGCCTACCTCATCTAGTTTTTAAAATATGTTTGACGTGTGTTTTTACAAACCTACTTACAGAAATAAAATCATATATCTTTTATCACTAGGTAACAAAATCTGAGAAGAGTTAACAATTATTTCATAAAATGTTAGCAGTTAAGAGAACTCCAATTCGTGACCAATATGAGAATTTATTATGTCAAAAAAATTGTAAAACAGCTTAATTGAAAAAGAGTTTCTTTGGTATTGCTCCAAATATTTACAATAAAATACCAGAAATTATTAAATGTATGCCCCTAAACAAATTTAAAAAGTCCCTTCAGAGGTTATTACTAGAGAAGTGCTACGAGTTTGCTTGTATAGAATTCTGATTGTGCGTATTCATTTGTTTTTTTCTGTAAGTATGTCTTACTCAAATTGTTTTTTTTTTTTTGATATTGTACCTAATATTAATTTTGACATTATATTTTTAATTATATTTTAATTTTGTATTGTTTGTCTAGTGCAACTAATTTTGTACGCCATAAATGGCAAAACATGTAGCCACCACATATTAATTATAAGAGCTTCATACTGTACTCATGTATTACAAAATAAATATTATCTTATCTTATCTTATCGCAATAACACCACTGCAAAGGTAAATCATTATACTTTGATTCATATAAAAACGTGGAAATTCCGTTAAAGCTCAGATGCTCATGCAGCCAGGACCTCTTTTGTAAATTTTTTAATAACAGTTTGGTGCCGTATTTTATTCGGTATTAGAGTAGAATTTCTAGAGTTTATGTAGCCGATTTTGGTATTCAATTTATACAACTTGAAACTATGTATTTCAAACTGCTGTTACCTATATCAAGACAAGAGAAGTTACCTGTTAACTAAACAAGTTTCCGTGTATCATTAACTATCAAAATTTTCCTGATTTTATAAGCAACCAGCTGCGCCCGCGGTTTCACCTGCTTAAGTCTCGATTTCTTGGGAATATCCGGATAAAAAGTTTATTAAGTCCTATTCCAGGTCATGGTCTACCCGTGTGCCAAATTTCATCCAAATCCGTTTAGCTGTTTTATCGTGAAAGCGTAACAAAAAAACTTACTTTCGCATTATAGTTAGGATTCAAGTTATTCTCCATTCTCACGCTACGTTATTTGATCAAAGAAAAGTTTAAGAGATTTCAATAGTCAATCAAAAAACGGTAAATCTTGTAAAGAGGGATCCAAAAAGCTTCAACAGTGACGGATTGTGAAATGGAATATATTCGTAAAAGTCCCATGAAATAACCCAAAAGTTTTAAGGAATGTGGTTTCGAGTCCCAAAACTTGCGTTAATTTAAATGGTTTCGGTTAAAGCTGTACCAAGTACTTAGTATAAGTACTTATGATTAGGTCAGCGGTTTAAAATATATATTACACATTGTAACAGCGAATCAATTTTTACGCCTCCCTCCTCATGAGGCATAGAGTGGAGTGGAGTGGAAGCATGACATAAAGAAAATCGAATAAATTTAAAATATATATAATTATATATATATATATATATATATATAAATCCGTGAAACGTCGCGGGTTAAAGTTAGTATTGTACAAAGTAGTTACCTACTTACTTTCTTATTATTTCTGGTTCGAGATAAGATCATTTATTTGTCCAAAACATGGGAATACACACACATGAAATGCAAGGTGTTAAATTAAATTATATCACAGTCATGTTTTGCCTTGTTTGTATATACAAATATAAATACGGTAGGATATTATACAAAAATCTAAATATATTGATACATTTATCCATTATTAAAACAACAATTACTGCGCCTTCTGGCACAGGCATTTATATGTTTAAAAGGAGACGCCACCAACTGTATAATGTATACGTGTAACAATGAAATAAAACATTTTTGATTTTGATTTTTTGAATACTGCAAATGAGAATTAAAAAATTAAGATATTTATTACAGAATATTGTCATCGACTCATCTTAGAAATGTATCAACGAATGCTTGTTTTTTTGACTTGTTGGTCCTCTAATATCATTCTCAATACTCAATATATTTATTGCTTCCACATGTGAACTTAGGTGGTAGGTTTAACAAAATAATATGATCATCATGGACCCTGTCGGGCACAGCAAAAGTAGGAGAGAGGAAGAGGGCTTTTCATTTTGTCTACTTAGTTTTCTAAAGATTCTTAAAAGAATTCAAAAGAGCCCCAAACACTACCTTTATACCTATATCTTATTATTATACAGTTCACTTTCATGAGACACTTTACGTTCTCATGTTTATTCAATGCATTCGTAAAACTACGTACCTTGTCCAACAAAACCGAAACAAACACGTTAATAAAACTATTACCAAGAATATGCCTTATTCAGGATTCGAAATAAACAAGAGACTGATATAGATAGCAAGGTCCTCGTAGGTCTAACTCTATTCTAGGGATAGTTTTAATTAGCATGGTAAATGTTTATATTACCTACATTATCATCAAAATTATATGCGAGTATATTAAGGTAGTGTGCCTTCCTGTTAATTTCTTACTGTACACTTTTTATTTGTTTCCTTTTTTAACCAACTTCCAAAAAGGACGAGGTTCTTATGTTCGTAGCATATGATTATTATCAAATTTGTTTTTTTTTTATGTCCACCGATTTATTTAAATGGAATAAAAAAAAAAAAAAATTTAAACTTTTTACAATAAAAACAACGAACTTAAAAAAAAAACACTAGAAACTGAAAAATTTCTTTAATTTCGGAAGTCGGTGTCGTTGGTTTTGAGTTTTCGTTATATGCCACCGACTTGTAAAAAGTGTTTTTATTTATTTAACCTTTTTTGAACACACATACGAGTATACTGTGGTATTCCATTATTTGGAACCACATCTTTTAGTTTTTTTACGTAAAAACACGTTACTCTATCTTTATGTTATTATATTAAACAAACCACCTTTTGATTTATTTACCTATTGATATTCTATGACATGTACTTAACTCACTTATATATTCTGTAGCACTGTTTACCCCTGTAAAGCATACTTTTAATTATCTCTTGATTGTTTTAGCATCCAAATCGATTTTATAGTATTTATCTTTCCCTTTTGTAAAAAACTTTAGAATATTTATATTCTGACGTTTTCATCTTAAACTGTCATCTGTCGTAATTTACTTTTCTAAAACATAGACAGAACACATCATAGATAAGTACACTCTATCTTCTCTCATAAAGTGGGTGTACACACTGAACCTTCGCAATAAGCGTAGATCTAAGATTTCTCCTCTTTAAGCCGTTTTTATTAGTGCTGGTCATATCTAAATTAAGAATTAACTTGAATATATTTTTAAAACGTTTAAAATATGACACAGAACGATAAAAACGGTCTTCATATTTTTAGAGTCTAGTCTTGTCTTAGCCCTCGGAGAGTCGTATTTTTAACTTTAGAGACGGATTCACTGTTTTTCTGCCGTTAAGTCTGATTTGTCGAACTGTTAGCTACTCGAATATTAGTCTCATGTAACTAGCATAACTAGCGTGCGCGGGTGTTCTAATCATACTGTGTAACTTGAACTATCGACCCTGAGTGTATTATAACAATAAACATTCTAATACTGTGTAATACCTGTGTTTAATTCGCTCGGCCATCCTGCCTAGCCTTGTAGGAGGTGCTCACTTCTAACGAACTCTTAACCACGCGGCGTCAGACGCCGCGAGCACACGCACACGAAGGCCTCCGACGCTAGACGACGTTACTCTCCGAGAGAGACCTCCGCCGTCACCTGTGACGCTAGCGCGGTCCTCCCGCTAGGTGAGGCGCCTCAAAGCGCCTCCGAGATCTACAAAGTCTCACAACCTCTACTCCGTTCCACAGGCTGGAGTGTACCTCCAGGGGGGATAATCCTCAGCCCAGCCACCTGCACGCTGCCTGCGGCCTGCCTGCCTGCCCACCTGTTCCACTGCCTGCCTGCCTGTTCCTGCCTAACTTGAGCCTGTCTTGTGCCTGTTCCTGCCTAACCCGAGCCTGTCCTGTGTCCTAAACTTACCTTTACTTTTGCTAATTTAACTTTTAATTTTAATACCTTTTTATTATAATTTAATATGTGACTCTCGTTTCCCTCAACGGAGGAAAACGTTACGTTACAATACGTATAAACAGACAAGAAGAAATTAACTTAATGACATAATAATGGTGTGTGCTTTTTAGTGTGTTCTAAATAAATGTATTTTCGTTCTTTAATTTTTTTTTAATCATCAGTTCAGCTCGGAATCACCCATTGCTGGATAAATGGATAAATGCCTACCCTATCTTCAGCCATACTTCCCGGTGCCGTGCGTCCCTCGTCCAGGTGTTTCCCTCGACTTTGACGATATCGTCAACTCAACGCGCTTTTGGACGGCCCTGGTTTCTTTGGCGTAACCTTGGCCACCATTCTGTCTGGTCCATTGATTGATTCCTAAACGGGAATCGTTTAAAGCAAAATTATAAAACTAAGAAGCTCGAGTAACTGATCTTTCTGATCTTATTCACAATCTGACAAATCAATCACTCCTAGAATCGGCACTTAATACAATAATACATAAAGCAATCTACACAAATAAACAAACAATAATTACCCTAATGATTCGTCAAGTAAGTACTTACAAACAATAAAAACCTCATCTGGAAGATTAAAGCTGGGAAATGTTCAATCTTCATAACTGTCGGTAAGTTTATTTGTTTCCGTAGATAAGGCCACATTATAATAAAGTAACAGTATTATATCTCGGCAGTGACCTTGAAATAAATACCTAGGGCTGCTCAGTAGATAAAACTTCCACGTCCGTGCGTAACTCGATATTGTTGCGAAGTACTGATGTACACTGATATTTGGAAGCGCGTCGTTTCGTCCGTTTTCTATGAAGATATAATACTGTTACTTATTTATACTGTGATAAAGCTATGCTATTACTTTAATAACAGGGTGGGTAGCTGCGACACGCTTTGGAAATAAAATAATACGATAGCTTGTTTACTTCTTTGTAGGGTCAGAAAAAAAGTGGCCAGACCAAAGATTTAAATCGTTAGATTCGCCCTACCGTTTCATAAGATTATCGCGTTTCTGTTTCGTTTTGACATCTCTGACAAACACATTATCGCAGAGACTTGACTAGATTGTCATGGAAATGTCATGTCAATGTGAGCTCACTCTTCTCAATAAGGAATCAGACACTTTTTAGCGCTACTTAGTACTTTCGGCTAAAATGATGGCTGATAAAGTTGAAGAAAAAACAAAAAAACCCCATTCTTTCTGGTTTACCAATTTACGTTTAATATCCATTAAAGCCAACGATCTGTCAATTCGATATAGGAATGTCGTTGCTGACTGTACATGTATTATCAGAGCCATCATGGAGCTTCTTTCTGGAGTACTAAATGTTTATGTGACATTATAATAATAATGTCTTCCTATTTGTTACGGTTCCATTACCAGGACAAAGGCCTCTTCTCATATACAGAAGGAACGAGTATTGATCACTGCGCTCGGTGACTGTGTGCAGAAGATTTGAGAAGTTTACTATTAGTAATTAGGTTTTTTTTATATATTTCTTTTTCTTTCTTGTTTGGGTTTTTTTATTTATTTATTTATTTATTTAATACTTCAAGCACAGAAATGTACAGAGGCGGACTTAATGCCATAAGCATTTTCTACCAGTCAACCTTTAGGTGATGCAAACAGTGGTAGGTGCAATTAAGAAAAATTGAGGAATAACAAAAAAAATATTTAAGTAATATATAAAGATACACATATATACCTATTACAAACTATAAATATAAAATATACGTCTAATTATATATAAATATAAGCACAAATAAATATACATAAATACACGGTTTTTTGATTTCTTTCTTTCTTTTGATCCATTATAAATCAGCCCATCGATTCTGTAGAAACCCCTCCTTTTTTGGCTTCGTTGCTGTCGGGTAAAAATCTTACCGTGAAAACCAAGGTGAAGTGAGCTTAAAGTGAGGTGTCATTCCACGTGATGCTAGAAATTGATACTTTTGACAGCTCACTTCAAGTTCTTACCAACAGTATTGTGATGACATAGAAATGTCACTTTTTACAGATAGTGCAATTCACGAAGACGCGCCCCACTCCGCGATAACTGTACTGTAAGCTGTACTTTAGTACGGAGCGGAGCGGAGTGGGGCGCGTCTTCGTGGATTGCACTATCTGTACCATGACCATGTTTTAAATAGGTACTCGAGACGCGGCGCGACACCAGTAGAGCAATTTTCGTGAAGTTTTCATAGAAATTGTTCCACCAGAGTCGCTTCGCGCTTGTATGCTTTAAAATCTAGGCCTTTTTTATTAAAAGTATAGGCTTGGCTTAATGCAAGAGGAAAGAAGACAATTATATTTTACTGATAAGAGTAAGAAACAAGACGTCTTTGAGAATCCATTACGAGCGTTCATTCTAAAAGTTCGCTAAGTCGCAAAGAGCTGTTAAATATTTAGCTGTTTTGATTAATTTGGCAATATTACAGTTACTGAATGGAAATATCAAATATCGCTACCTAGTGAACTAGAATATTAATAATGAATTGCAATAATTATAATACTGAATTTGATGTTGTAACTGTTTTAGGTGTAAAAAAGGCATTTGGATAGTTTCAAAATATATTTTTTACATCTAAAACGAAATATTCGGTATTACAATATTCATTATTGTATTTCGTAATCAATATTTTAGTTCATATTTCCATACATTAATATTACCAAATTAATCAAAACAGCGATATATTTGACATCTATTTGCGACGTTGCCCACTTTCAGAACGCACGCTCTTAACACATTTTTAACCGACTTCCAAAAAGGATGAGGTTATATGTTCGACGCGTATGTATTTATTTTTTATTTTTATGTATGTCCGCCGATTTCTCCGTCAATTTTGGACCGATTTTGAAAATTCTTTTTTTGTATGAAAGGGTATGCTCCTGGATTAGTCCCATTTAAATTTTATTAACTTTGATTGGATAGTTTTAAAGTAAGCTTCAATAATACGTATTTTTCCCACTTAGTTTATGTGGATGATATGATGATAACTTCCTGTGACTGTTATTTACATAGCAGGTACTGGTATTCGAATTTGTGTGGGGTAGGTACCACAACTAAAAAGGGAAAAATAAAAACTTTTTACAAAAAAAAAACAACCGACTTCCGAAAAAAAACACTACAAAGTGAAAAATTACTTTAATTTCGGAAGTCGGTGGCAAAAAACGAAAATTCAAAACCAAAGACACCGACTTCCGAAATTAAAGTAATTTTTCACTTTGTAGTGTTTTTTTTCGGAAGTCGGTTGTTTTTTTTTGTAAAAAGTTTTTTATCGAATCCTTCTCTTTGTTTTGGTAATTTTTAAACTCCTGTCGGTTCTATTTGTCTGGCAACGGTAAACATGTCAACGTTACCCTGTTTGCCTGCATCTTATTTAGCGTACCGTACCTGCACTATCATATAATAAGCTTTAGACTAAACGAATAGGTAAACACTAGCTAGTCTCCAAAGAATATTGAATAGTAATGAGGTTACTCACACAAGCTAAGTACACACAATACACCTACAATTCAAATTTCAACTATTTATTTGTGGCTTTTGTGGACAGGATATTAATTCAGATGTGTTACAGTTGTAGTCGCAATCATGTGATTTGGTTTAAATAGGTTTTTTTTTTTGTGAATGCGAGAACGTTGTAGGCTTAATAGACAGTAGATTTGAAGACCATTTTCTATTTTGTTAAGTACCTGGTACTTGTTGAAAGACCTACACTGTCCTCCCATACCTATTTACTGTTATTTTAAAATATTGTAAAGGCCAATTAATTATTTTTAAAAGAGTAACCGTGGAGTTTCTTGCCGGCTCTTCTCCATAGGAAACGACCATTTGGAACCGTGCACCTAGCTTTTGACCTTTCATAAGTGCTCTTATAGGTTTGTGTGAAATTAAATATTTTGATTTTAGATAAAGAAAGCACCTTGAATTTTATTGAAGTTAGAAGGGAAATTTCGGCATATACCCGTATGAGTCCTCTTAGTACTCATACGGGTAAGGAATCATCATCACTATCATTAGCAGCTTTGTTCCACTCAGTGCTGAGTATAGGGTAAGGAATATTGTCATTTAATTATATACCTATTTGTTATCAAATTGTTTGTAAGTTACGGCTACTCAAGGCTCATCGTTTTTTAACCGACTTCCAAAAAGGAGGAGGTTATATGTTCGACGTGTATATTTTATTTTTATTTTTTATGTATGTACGTCGATTTCTCCGTCAATTGTGGACCGATTTTGAACATAATTTTTTTGTATGAAAGGGTATGCTCCCGGATTGGTCCCATATAAATGTTATTAACTTTGCTTCGATAGTTTTTGAGTAACCTTCAATAATACGTATTTTTCCCACTTAGTATATGTGGATGATATGATGATAACTTCCTGTGACTGGTATTTACATCGCAGGTACTGGCATTCGAATTTGTATGGGGTAGGTACCATAACTGAAAAGTGAAAAATTTTTTTTTTTTACAAAAAAAACAACCGACTTCCGAAAAATAACACTACAAAGTGAAAAATAACTTTAATTTCGGAAGTCAGTGGCAAAAAACTAAAATTCAAAACCAAAGACTTTTTGTTTGATTTTTTTTGTAAAAAGTTTTTATGTACAAGTGAAGTCGTTAGTTTATCTTTGATGAAAATACTGAAAAATGTGGTTAACTATTTAGCTCCCTTTTTACATGCTTCAGTTGCTGAAGATAAATAAAAATATTATAAACATCACAATTATAAATCTTTAATTATCTCAACATTATATGACAGGCACTGGTTAATAATATGCACAATCTTAAATAGAGATATGTAGATGTTTGAGGTGGGAAGGTCATAAGTTACAGATCACCCCGACCCGGCTTACAAAACAGTAGAGTCAAGATAATATATTTTACGTTCCAACGCACGTTTCGTACGAGTAGATTACCGAACTTCAAGAGCATAAACAGGATAAATATTTTTAAAAGCAAATTAAAAACACTTTTATTGGGGAAGGGCTATTACTGTATTGATGAGTTTATAGATGACAAACGACATCCATAAATGATAGATTTGTGAATTATTTTTATGTATTTTTGTGTTGTATTGTTATTGTTTATTACTATTTTCTTTTGTTTCTTTTAATACTGGGAAATGAATTTGATAAGTTGAATGGAATGTTGGTGATTATTTATTGTTGCTGAATTATTGACATAAAATTATTTTTAGTATTAGTGATATCGACATGTTTTTAATGCGTAATTAATTTTAAATATGGTTGATAAGGTTACGTTTATGCTTTTTATTTTATTATTTTACTTATCATGCTGTAATATTTTCAACACAATGTATTATGTTATGAAACAAATGACTTATGACTTAATGTAACTTACTGTGAAAAGGGGCTTACATTCATGTTGGCAGACAAGGCTTCATGGAGACGTCGCTGCCTATTCTTCTGACAAAATCAACTTTATAGTAAAGATTTTGTTTCCTAGGAAAGTGGTTCCGTCATATTATAACGGCCGTCACAAAAATCTGTCAAATTCAAATTCAAAAGTCATTTATTCAAACTAGTCTGAGAATCAGCACTTTTCGAACGTCAAAATTACATAAGACAGTCCCCCAAAACGCCCACCCTTCACCACTTCCTAGTGCGCTAGCTGGGAAGAAGAAGTGGCGCAACAAACTCCCCAGTCGCCTGTAATTTTCACCTGTACGTATTTGTCACTAAGGAGACAAAAAATACGGCGTCATGGATAGTGCGATTGTCGCAACTCAGTGCTGGGCACGCCAAAGTTGTGGCGATAAGTCTCCTCTTTGAGGAGTGGGTAGAGAGGTGTCACGACGTTCTCACCTTCGGCTTGACGCAGGTCCTCACCGGACACGATTGTTTCGGGAGGTTCCTGTTCCAGATAAGGCGGATGGAAACGCCCGGGTGTCACCACTGTGTGGATCGCCCGGAGGACACGGTGGAGCATACGGTGGAGGTCTGTCCGGCTTGGGCGGGGCACCACCGTGTCCTTGTGGAGGCGATCGGCGGCAGTGATCTCTCGCGTCCAGCCCTGGTCCAGGCCATGGTACGGAGTGACAGGGCGTTGGAAGCAGTAATACTCGCGAAGGAGAAGGCGCAACGCGTGAGGGAGAGGCAAATTTCGCGCCCTCACGCCCCTACCCCACCGCAGGAGACACCCTGGGAGTCGCAGGCCGATTACCGGCCACCGTAGGCGCGGGCTTGCGGACGGTGAGCAATGGGTAGCTAACCGTCCGATAAGGACCAGGCCCGGGTTGACAGCGCGTTGTGTTCCACTTGCGCCTCAAAGAGATGTAAGCACAACTGATGGGGTCGGCTAGGACCGATGCCTGCAGGGGTCGCGGGAAAGTCCGAAAGGGATACCGTGGCCCCTGGCAACATACAGACAACTGAAGGAATACGGGTGGGTTTGAGTCAGTAAGAGCCTGACACGCCCTCCCGCTCCGCCCAGAGCAGAAGTTATTTGATAATTTGCTACGCAAAAAAAAAAAAAAAAAATTATGCTCTGCATTTGGACAGCCGTTATTGTGCGACCTATCACCGCTTTCTTAGGTATCCAAAGCGTAACAAAGATAAAAGATAAATTAATAGCATCTTCATTCACGCGCAAGATATTGTAGTCATTAAAAGGTACAATAAAATCCCGGAGAGAATGTGTCGCAGAAAATGCCATAACATTTTTCGGGGTCACGTAAAAGTAGTTATTTTTTTCGTCGGACATACCTACAGCATGTTTCAGAAAGGTGTGGTCATATTTAAGACGCAGATATATGCCAGTGACCTTGAGTGGTTAGCTGGCGTGTTCTGTACTGAGGCCACGCAACGCGTCGTACGACCAGCCAGTAATAATACTCGCCTATCAAGGAGCGCTGTACCCAATTTGACGCATTATTAATTTATTATACATAAAACAAAAGGTATTTTATTAAAACACGTATACTAAAAGATCTATAATTAAGTTATCTTTAAAATGGTGAAGGTTTGAGAAAAATACGCTTGATAGATTTTTCGCGATTCTCAGTTTTTTAAATATTCGTATACTAAGTTATTAAAAAAATGCTATATATTTTTAACAAATCATTAACACTACTCATTTATACGTGAACTTTAGTATAAAATCATTAAAAGTCGGTTATCGTCGCCTTAAGGGCGTAGTACGGACCATCAAACTGAACAACTTTCTCCATGGGACCAACATCAAAACAAAATCAGCCGTCCCATACATTTGGGTCGAGTAGGTGTTGAATTTTGTATGGGACAGTTGATATTTTTTTCGC
This sequence comes from Agrochola macilenta, assembly GCA_916701695.1. Taxonomy (NCBI): domain Eukaryota; kingdom Metazoa; phylum Arthropoda; class Insecta; order Lepidoptera; family Noctuidae; genus Agrochola; species Agrochola macilenta. Next base: position 19,279,029 of record OU753562.1, read on the forward strand.
GATTACGCACTTATTATTCTGATGCATGCTGAAGACGTGTTCAGGGAGAAAAATAGGAAATTTTCCAGTTGCGAGGTTTGAAAATCCATTTAGCCAAGTAGATCTTAGACCCTTTTGATGAAACGGTCCTCCAATATTACCAAGTAGATACTTGAAATAGGATACTGACTATACATACCCTTAAGTAATGTGTCCATTTATTCGGAGCAAGTTCCAAAGAATATAAATAAATGGGACATCAGCGGAACAAGAAGATAATTTAAAACAACAGTTTGGCCTGACTCCAAAGGGTAAAAAGTAACAAATTCATTTCGACCCCTAGCTCTATCAAATTTTAGTGAAAAAGGGTTGTACGTATGGGTCATTCGATACTGGTCAGTCGAGTGATAAATATGCTGTCGATCCGGATTTTCTTCACATTGTTAAGCATGTACAAAACGTCTTTGTATATCTTCAGCCTTTTATGCTTTTAGGGGTATTTACTCTAAGAGGGTCCAAGGTTTACTGAAGCCGCTTGCAAAGTAATTTTATTGCAAAGATCACTCTCGAGACTCATCAATCGTTTTTTAACACCCTATAGAAATCAAGGGACGTAGTCATACTTATATTGAAGGAGTGCTCCATCCTAAATCAAAACAAAGCAATGCTGCTCGGCTGCAGAAATATGGAAGTTGGTTTCCTCGGAAAATAGATTATACAAGGTGCGCTGCTATTTTTAAAGTTAATTTAAAACCGTAACTGCTATAAAACTAGCTATACGTCTGTCCTGTTTTTCGATTTTGTGAGTCTTCTTCAACGCTTAGGTGCAGTCAGAGACTACTGGGAATAAATACTACTAGAACCTACTGTGCCTAACTGATTCAAAAAAATACATGTATTTACCAACATCTACTTAGAACTTTGACAGTCGTTATTGGTCGTCAGAAGCCTGAAAGTCTGACAACCAGTCTTACTAAGGGGTGTGTTACCCAGAAATTGGGTTGTGGAGGTTAGCTAGGTAGTCGCTCCTTGTAAAATAGTGGTATTCAGCTACATCCGGTTAGACTGGAAGCTGACCCCAACATAGTTGGGAAAAGGCTAGGCAGGTTAATTGACATACAGTATTTACCATCGACTCGAAAAGAAGAAGAAGGGAGGGAAGTTAAAGGTTAATCAAATTGACAGCCTAAGTCAGTGGTCGGCAAACCGCGGCTCTCTTTGGCTTATTGAGTGCGGCTCTGTACGAATGTCGATGAGTGCGAGTGTAGATACGCGCGACGACAGTCGGAGTTTCGATCATTAAGCAAGATATCAAGTTTTATACAAAATTCAAACTATATTTCAAAGATTTGTTTCCGAAAAATGTTCACCAACAAATTACTCTATAATTTACGAGAATGAGTAAGATGCCTTCATCATATTATTATCAGCCGATATGATGATGATGATGATGAAGAAGGCATCCTACTTCTTAGTAAGTAATTTTAGGAAGCGTTGGGGAGGGAAAAAGGATGGGAGCTTTAAGGATAAAGAAAAGTGTATTGAGACAGTTTGGACATACAGAAAGGATTTGGCTCTCATAATATATCTTAGTCATTATAGTATTGATATTTGCCTCTATTGCCGACCACTGCCCTAAGTCAATGCCATTTCATAAGAAAGAATGAAAGTTGTGATTTGATTATACGGGCAATTTAAGTTGGAAGTCAATTGGCTAAACAATCATTTTTCCCGACTTATCAGCAGGAGTAAGTTTTTTTTTTTTACACGAAGCAAAGAAAGAATAACTGTATCTTTTTCATTTTTAAATGCATGTTCTAATATCTGTCTTATTTTCTTTTTCCTCCATTGTGGGCAAGCTTTGTCCACAAGGGATATTAGCATAACAAAATATTTCATTCATTTTATTTATTCGGTCTGCCCCGTCGACTTAAGGAGACACTTGTTATTTTTTTATAACACTGTTTTTACATTCTGTGATTCCTTGAACTCACACACTGACTTATTAGTATTACTTGTTAAAATGTTAAGAATATCGTATAATTTGACAATGTTTGTAAATATGTGAGCACCATATGTATATAGATATACATGGTGCTCACATAATTAATTTATCTGTCATTGCTTCATTTTTTTTTACCTATCGTGGTATACTGCCGTCTACTAACTAAAAGGCCGTTAAGCCACAGTTGGTCGTTTTTCACTTTTTAATGTAGGCTATACAACTTTCGATGCTCTATCTTTTGGTCTAAGAATCATTTTTCTATGATTCATAATTTTAGAGATACAGAACATTGCTGAGCAGTTAAACCACATAAATTTAGTTACTTCCTTAGTTAAAAAGTGGCTAAGTCACAATACTTCTCTAGAAAGACGTTAACATACTTTAACGGCAAATTAATGTATCATTTTTTCTAAATTTACTTAACTAAAAGTACGTCATATAGTCATTCTGGACTAAAAAGCAGCTAAGCGTCTTTAACTGCCTTCATTTATTGTGTCATACAAATAACCACTTGAAAATCATGCCTTAACTATAGAGCAGTTATAAAGAAAAACTACACTAGAAAGCAGTTATACGCCAATAGCGGCTTTTAAGTTATTTATTGAAATTAGTATGAGCTAAATATCAATCGCTAGAGAGCAGCTAAACGACAATACTAAACTAAATAGCAGTTAACCGCTTGTGATTTGCGTTTGCGTTTGACCAGCTCAGGCTAATAATTCCAATTCCATACACAACAGCATACTCAACAGATATATTTTAGTAGCAACTTAGAAAAAGTAATTATGTTACCACGACTAGATACGTTTAAATCTGTAATTTTTTGTACTAGACTTACAGTATATAACCAGACATTCGCACCAGTAGGAAAAATCACAAGGGATGTGAAACCTTTAGCCGCCATATGGCATGATGGTATAGCAGGCCGTAAACAGGATGATATCATGAGTACTTATTACAGCTTTTTACTTAAGTTTCGAGATATCCAATCAATCCATTTGTGGCTTGATAATTGTACATCTCAAAATAAAAACTGGTTATTGTTTTCTATGCTAATCGACCTCATCAATAGTGACTATATAGCCACAAAAACTATCACTCTATTTTATTTCGAACCGGGACACACATTTATGAGCTGTGATCAATTTCACCATCAAGTCGAATTATCTATGAAGCGGAAAAAGACCATATATGATTTTACAGACTTTGAAAATGCAGTGGCCTCAGTAAATAATGGTAAAGTTCTGGTTAAATCCATGCAGCCTCAAGATTTTGTAAACTACGTAGGTAACATATCAGATCGACGTATACATAATTCAAGTCCCAGAGCATATCTTAAAAATATGACTCAAGTGTGTTTTAAACGAGGAAGTTTTGATCTCCATTATAAGGAAGCTTTTGATGAGGAATATGTGCCTCTTAAATTTTTAAACGATAAATACTTGCAAAACCCGCATTTTGTTTTGACATTTTGAATAGATGAGGAGAGAAAGCTTAATCTTTTAACAAAGTTATCGCCAATTATACCTAAACATAAGATGTTATTTTGGCAAAATTTACCGATCATTGAAAGACAATACATCTGAATTGAACCAGAAGAAAAACAAAAGGAATGTAACTTTAGAGACTTTATTATTATATATATATATATTAGACTAGGATATGTATTAAACATAAAGACTGAAAGAGTGCCTTTAGAATAATGTTGTTTTATATATTTTATTAAATATTTTTGTTTATTACTTTATTTTGATAATACTACACGAGTGTTACTAGGTATAATTGCTTATTTACCTAATCTGATTTACTCATTTTGTTAAAGTTTTAAATTAGTATTTAAGCATAAAAAATGGCCAAATATATATTTTTTTAATGTAAAGTCTAATATTTAATTGATTACGACGTTATGTGTTACGCACAATTATATTATTTCAACTTTGCAATTATTGATCTCTGATTGTGATATGTTTATTTCATAAGTGCATAAGAATTTGAAACCAATGTGTGTCATGTGCCCGCCCTAAAGTTTTCAAAAACGATACTTACATGTTTTGGGTATTTTTATAAAATAATAAATATCCCGGGACAATTCACACACGGCTACCTGATCCCAAACTAGGCAGAGCCTGTACTATGGTAACCAGACAGCTGATAAACATACTTATATATTTTCTAAATACATACATATTATACATACTCTACATATATATTATACATATTCCCCGTCCTTGACGCCACCACGCCCTTCCGTACTTGTATTACCTCAGTGTTCTTTAATTCCAAAACCAAGTAAAAAGTGCATAAAACAGTGACAAAGCGATACAGTTATATCCTACAGTGTACGAGTGACAAACCAAGTTAAAATAACAGTGAAATAACGACACTAATCCAGTGTGTGAGCAATTTTAATATCACAGCGAACTACTTTTCAAATGAGCTAATTTTTCGGACTTTGACCCCATTACTTACACAAAGGAATCACTAAGACCAGTTCTGACCGATAAAGCCACGCAAAGTAAAGCACACACGTATTTCGAGCGTTAAAGTAAAGATCACTTGGCGCTGTGTGGTAGCACGCCCCTGCGAAATCAAGCCCAGTGATCTAGAGTTCAAATCTGGCATACTGATTTTCATTTTGCCTTTTTTTATTATTATTTTATTTATTTTTTCTCCTCCGAATTACTTATTTTTATTTAATCAATTCTGCTACAAAATGAAAAGAACTCCGCCTAAGACACGTTTAAGTCATGGACAATCTCTCTCTGAACCTGACATTCCGACTGCCACTGCCGACGGAACGGAAAAAACAGATGCTATTAATATTACCGTACGGAACAAACGTCAACGCCTTGCCGATTCTCCAAATAACGAAGTTGACGCTGAACGATCCACAGCTTTCTCGGCTTTCAAATCGGAGCTACTGGAGATGTTAACGACTTGGAAGTCCGAGCAAGAAAAGCTGCTCACATCATGGAAAGACGAACAAACTGCTATTTTATCCAAGCTAGTCAAAGATGTTGCCGAACTCAAACAAAAATGTCTGTCGATTGAGGAATCCAATGCCGAAATGGACCGCAGCATGACTTTCATAAACAAAACATATGAGTGTCTCACTTCTAAAGTATCGAATCTGGAAAAGGAGAAAATTGATAACGCTGACAACATTAACCGTTTACAAAAGCAGATGCAAGATATGAACTTCCTGTCTAGGCAAGCTACTATCGAGTTGCGTAATATACCAAATAAAGATAATGAAAAGCCTGAAGATCTCATTTCTGCAGTTTTGAGCGTTGGGAGGACTGTTAGCATGAATATTCAAACATCTGCTTTCCGAGATGTATATCGTATACCAGGAAAATCTGGATTATGTAGACCGATTGTTGCTGAATTCGGCTGTGTCAGTACGAGGAATGAATTCCTTGCCAAGGTGAGGAAATTCAATAAAGATCATTCGATCCATGATAAGCTGAACACACATCTGATCGGAATTGCCGGAGAAAAGAAACCAATATATGTCGACGAACACTTACCTCCTGCCTTAAAAAAACTATTATATGATGCCCGCCAGTTTGCTAAGGCAAGAAATTACTCCAGCTGGTATTCCAACGGAAGAATTCTCTTGAAGAAAGACCCAGCTGATAAACCCGTTGAAATCAAATCTGAAAAATGCCTTACCAGGTTATCAGTATCAGTACCAGTACCAGGTCATCAATGACTACTATCACCTTCTCCTAAACATATTATTCGCGTTCATGCATGCAATCAATATCATTTTATATATCTTTTCTACTTTTATTTTGATATTTCTTACATTTCAATGTCCATTTATGTAACACTTAAACTACAATGTACTAACATAGAACTAAACTACACACATCACAATTATATCACAAAGTTACGTACAACTACCCGAACACAATCTCATATATACACTAGTAACTATACTCCACTAATTACAAATAAACTACTCCATAAAAAGCATACATACCTCACACTGCTACTTATAAACAATTATTTACATGGACTAAATACGGGTAAAAAGAATGCTAACATAATTCTTCTCAGTAAATTTATTATCAGCGTTGTAAATGTGCTAACTTTGCAGCATATTACAAAAAAACTATAACATAAACGTAACCGTTGAAAATTAAAACGCAAACATTCGATAATATTACAAATAACACGCAAAATATCGATTTAATCGCAGTTTCGGACTCAGCGACCTGTGACCTTGACAACTGTGCTCCCCCTAATTTTAGGCCCAACATGTCACTCAAAATAATAAACCAAAATATCCGTAGTATTACTAAAAATATTGCTGGCTTCTATACAATCCTAGCAAGAACAAAAATTGAATGGGATATTATAACGTTAACGGAATGTTGGCTTCCTGGAACTCACATGATACCTGATTTGGAAGGATATGATTGTTTCAGTACTGTTAACAATCTAACACAAAATGAGGGTGTCGTGGTTTATGCTAAAAAGGAACTTAGGGTATCTGTGGAAGAACCTACATTCTTAAATGCCAACTGCCTCCAAATTTCCATCGACCAAAATACCATACTTATAGCATTGTATCGACCTCCAGCCAATAAAGATATTACTAACTTCTTGAGTTCACTAAACGATGTACTGGCCAAGATCACGCGTTATAATAATATAATTATTTGCGGTGACATTAATATAAATATCAGCGATCAATGTCTTGACCCAAACAAACACAGCTATTTAAACTTGGTGGCATCACATGGTCTATTGCCTGCACACACGCTACCCACCAGACAATTATCATGCTTAGATCATTTTGTTCTAAAAACTCAGAGCCCTGCATCAACGTTTGTTGCTCATTCTGCTCTGACTGATCATGACACGGTGTTGCTGTTTCTCTCAAAGAAATTCCCCAGGGCTACTGCGAGAAAAACAATAACACTTGTTAATCGTGATCGGTTAGACAAAGACATTGGGAATATAGACTTCAGTGAAGTCTATAACACCCAAGATCCTCATCTAGCAGCAGAGACCATGGTTACTCAAATAAGACAAGCTATAGACATAAACTCGCAAACTATTAAAGTACCTAACCGCAGGAAAATTGTAAAGCCCTGGATAACTCCAGGGCTTCTTCGTTGTGTCCGACATAGAGACAGCCTACATAAAAAGAGTAGAAAAACGCCTGATAATGATGATCTTAAATTAATTTTTACCCGATACAGAAACTTCTGTAACAAATTGTTAAATAAAATAAAAACTGAATATGAACAAAATCAAATAACCAAAGCTGGAACAAACCCCAAGAATCTATGGTCTGCAATAAATAACTTGACAAACAGAAATAAAAAGAAAGAACCTACAACTCATCTCATATCACTTTCATCTTCTCCAAAGGAATCTGTAAACTCAGCTAACGATTATTTTGCTCAAATTGGCAAACAGCTTGCGGAAAAAATTGGTAGCCCTTCGAAAGCCACCAAACAACACGTCAACGATAACGCTCACTCAATGGTCTTACTACCGACCGACGAAAAAGAAGTGGAGCAACTCCTAATGTCCCTTCGTAGTGATTGCGCACTGGGTTGGGATAAAATATCTAGTAACCTTCTTAAAAGAAACAAAGCCTCCATTGTACCCCCTCTTACATACATCTGTAACTTGGCTCTCTCAACTGGCAAATTCCCTAAAGTCTTTAAAAGATCAATTATACATCCGATCTATAAGAATGGGGACAAAAGCAGTGTCAGCAACTATAGGCCTATAGCTGTCTTACCTGCCCTCTCAAAAGTTCTTGAGCGGATAATAAATGGTAGGCTTGTTGATTACCTCGAAAAGCATAATCTTCTATCTCCAACACAATATGGCTTTCGGTCCGGAAAATCTACGTCAGACGCAGTTCACAACTTAACTAACTATGTTGTCACCAATTTGGATAAGGGGAAAAAAGTACTGGGTATATTCTTAGACCTTGCGAAGGCCTTTGATACGGTTTCTGTTCCGATTCTCACACAAAAAATGGAAAATTTGGGAATAAGAGGAGTTCAACTTCAACTCTTGGAGGACTACTTGAGGGAGCGTACTCAGTGCGTTAAAATGGATAATTGCACTAGTGATGAACGTACAATCTCATATGGCGTGCCCCAGGGAAGTGTGTTAGGTCCCACCTTGTTCCTCATCTATATCAACGACCTGGGTTTGCTCACGCTTCCCAACGGTAGGATCATAACCTTTGCAGACGACACGGCTCTTCTCTTTAGCGCTGATACGTGGGCTGAGGTTTTTTCACATGCACAGTCTGGATTTAATGCAGTTTCTTACTGGTTACGCAATAACATCCTAACTCTTAACACTGACAAAACCAATTATATGACCTTCTCCCTCAAAGTTAAAAGTAACATACCGCATTCCTCATCTTCTTACACGATTATAACACACACCTGTTCAAAACCACTCGATGACCAATGTAACTGTACGCCCATTCGCAATACCACATACGTTAAGTATCTAGGAGTAATTATCGATAATTCGCTTAGATTCCATGAACACATAAACACACTTAAAATAAGGTTGCGTAAACTAATATACATCTTTAAAACTCTAAGACAAGTGGCTGATGACAATGTAAAGAAATCCGTCTACTGCGCCCTAGCTCAATCGCTGTTAACATATTGCATCTCTGTCTGGGGAGGAGCCCCGAAAACCACAATAATTGAGCTAGAGAGAAGTCAACGAGCTATACTAAAAGTCTCATTTTTTCTACCTTACCGCTACCCCACAGAGCGACTTTACAAGGAGGCTAAAGTTTTGACAGTGCGTCAACTCTTTATCGCAAGCACCATATTAAAGCAACACTCGTTAATCACCTATCATCCCTCAGCCTCGCTTGGTAAAAGACGGTTCAATCCAGTAGACAACCGTCACATCCACCACTCTAAACAATTTTCTAAGCGGTTCTTTTGCCACCTAGGCGCCTTTTTATACAATAAAATAAACAGAATGATACCTATAGTTAACCAGCCTAGAATCTTGTGCAAAAGAAAAGTTACTTCTTTCCTCCAAACCCTAAATTATGAAGATACTGAAAAATTACTTACCTCAATGGTGTAATGTAGCAGCGCCTGATGCGCCTGATGAAGTAATTTTTATTTTGTCTTGCAGTCTTGTTACTTATTATTATTTATTTATTAATAGTTCCCGGCAATCCAAACAACACACACACTGCTAGCTCCATACACGCACGACCAAACATACATCATAAATACCAACACACCCCTATCTCTTACACACACATACACATACACACACTTCCATGCACAAATACTAACATAATAAATCTTTGACTCTCTAACTCATTTTAGTGAGTCAATTACTGAATACCCATTTATAAAAATTTGACTTGAGTCACAAAATCTCTTTTTCCTGCCATGATATTATATAATGTTCGTCATGGTCGGTGTACAAGTATATAATAGAATGAATGTAAATGGCGGAGATCCTGGTGTCCTGAAATACAGACCTCGAGCCTAGTTTAGGCACCAGTCTCCCACAATATTAAATAACAAAAATGTATTTATACTGTGATTACTCTGTTTTTTTCCTTTTTTCTTTGTTATATTGTGGCGAGAGAATAAACGATTTTTATTATTATTATATTATTATAAATGACACCCACACACAGAACAAATATTCAAGCTCATCACACAAATATTTGTCCTGGGTGGGAATCGAACCCACAACCTCACGCTTCGCAGGCGGCTATAATACAATTTGTCCTTTGTTTAATTAATAATAAGCTATTTGTAAAGTTCCAGCCTAAAGTATAATTTTATAAAATAAACCATTTAATTAGGTACTTAAATGGCTTATTTTATAAAATTACCTACTCAATTAATTAATCGTACTGATTGTCTATTCTTTTTTAATAAAAAAAGTTCTGATTTTCATAAAAAAGTTTTTAACTTCTCATCTTTTTACCCGCAAGTGCTGACTTAAAAGGCAGTTAATTGCGAGCCAGATGTCTTTAACTGCCTTCTAGTTAATCAATAGGAGAACCAGTGTAAAAATATGTTTTGCAATACCGAGCTATAAAGCGTTTAAAATCCCATAACTGCTTTCTAAGTAAGCAAAGTTAGTCTTTCATGTGTTAGTTACTAGGCTATGAGTCTGTTAAAATCCTTTAACTGCTTTATAACTAAGTATATTTGGATAACTTTACTATAAGTACAAGACGTGGCGGCTACAAGAAATTGCTTTGCTATAACGCAGTTAAGGTATGGTTAGCGGCCTTATAGAGCAGTATATTATTGTAATAATGAAAAAAAATGCTTAGCTAAAAGTTAGAAAATGAATTTAAATAAAATGTTATAAATATAAATTAATGAAATATATCACTATTATATATATTATATTGTGCACAAAGACTATGCCTACATATATAACTTACAACCTTGTTCCTAGGCAGCATAGTTTTCGAGAGACATCAATTCCCACTTATTTTTTTGTTTTCTCAAAAACTACTTTTTGCACTTAGCTGCCTTTTAGTTGGTGGACGGCAGTATAGTAATCTTATTCTAGATGCATCGTCTTCACATATAATTATATAATTAATGTACTTATACAAAATATTATAAAAACATTTTAAAAGAGTAACGGTGGAGTTTCTTGCCCATTCTTCTCCATACGAAAACTACCTTTTGGAAGGGGCGTACTAGATTCAATTCTATTTTTTGTAAAATTGACGTTCATAAGTGCCTTTTATGTGCCTAATTCATTATTATCATATTTATTAACTGAAGGGTAATATTTACAAGTGGGTCCTTAACAACATATAACTAATTAATAAATAATAAAAAATAATTTAAAAAAGTTAAACCGACTTCGAAAGAAATTAACTAAAAATTATGAAATAATATTTTTATATCTACACGAAATTAACCAACAAAACGAAATCAAAAGTAGGTACGAAACAAATTAGGGGCCTACAATTTTTTTTGAGATTTCATAATCAATGTTTTAGTTCACTATTTAGCCATATTTCTTATTTCCATACAGTAATATTGCCAAATTAATCAAAACAGCGAAATATTTGACAGCTATTTGCAACGTTGCCAACTTTCTGTATAAACGCTCTTAACCACGCCCATACACTTCACACAGTCACTGATTTCTAATTAAACAGACAGCGTTATAGTTCGGCACAAGACATTAATGAGTCATTTACATACAAACATAACCTCATGCCTTTTTCCCATGAGGGTAGGCAGAACTACAGAAAGCTACCTGCTAAGTACGTGTGTATAGTCGACTTCGTTAATTGCTTTCAATTACTTTTGACAAAAATTCTCAGTAAATTGAAATGTCTCTAAGGTTGAAACTATCTAACTGTTACTAATGCTGGGGCTAAAGTGTCGCGTTATCGCAAACTATAATTCGCGCGCTCTCTGTTGCTCATGCTGGGGCCAAATTGTCGCGATAAGGCGAACTAAACTTCACGCGCTCTCTCTCGCACTCCGTTCGACTTCTCGCTGAGCCTGCCCGAGCAATAGACAAACAGACCTTGTCGGTTTATGACGTGCGAGTGACATTTAATCTTAGGGTGGTTAACCCTGGAGTACTAATTATCGCCTGAGAGGCCGCCTGTAGTCGGTTATATTTGGTTAATTTGAAATTGAGGGGACGTATCGGGTTGTACGTTTCGTACCCTCGTTACCCGCAACGCGTTTCACTCTTTGTCCACCGCAAAACGTCAACGGGACATCAACAAGAAACGAGATTATTCAACTCGAATGTGACGTCCCGGTGGTGGTGAGCGATGAAGACGCAGCCATAGTAAATGTTATGTATCGCTGCTTCGGCGCCGTCATCTCGTTCTCGATGACGTCCCGTTGATTTCCGTTGACGTGGCGGTGGACAAACGGCCTTAGAGGATGATCCCGCGCCCGGATAGCTCACACCGTTACCGAGATATTGACTATGTGATTGCCTGGAAGCCGATCATTAGTATTCGAGGGAAAAAAATTGTCAGAACATTATTGTTTTCTTTTTAACTAGTATTGCTATTAGCTATGTATTTGATAGTTCATACATTATATTAAAGCATCTACCTATAAAAATCAGCACTCACAGATTTATAGTTATTTTTTTAATAAAAGATGAAGATGAAGAAAGTGTGCGGCTGTGTCAGAATGTGTAGGTAATACTATATTTAAGGTTAATTTATGGACTAATCAGAGATTGTCTGAAAAAACTTTTTAAATGTATGAAAGGTTATGTGGTCAAGATTCTTTTGCAGTAAAAGATTAAAAATAAAAAAAAAATAGTATTCTAGGGTTAGGTAATTATGGAATCAACTATACATTTTCTATTTAGGTGTAAATTACAATATAAGTCTGTCCCATTATTTGGTAGAAATTTGCGACATCATCTACATAATTTGTCGTATTGAAGTGTAAATTATACGTACCTAGATACAAAATAAATATAATTTATCTCAACTTACTCAATAGATTGACAATTATGTACGAGTATAATTCCAAATACCTACCAAATTAATCTCAGTAACGCTCCTAATACTAATCTCTCTGAAATTGCTGTAAAAAATTTCACAGCGTAGTAAATGCCACTTTAGGTGTTTTATGTCATTGCTCTTTTTCTTTTTAGTGCATTACTCGACTCCACAGATCAAGTCGCTGTCTGAATGAATTAAAAAAACACATCTTAATTTGATAAACTTCTCCCGTAGATTTTTTGCAAGAATAGTTGTAAGTGTAATTGAATTAATTGTGAATTTAAGTGTAACATATGAGAGACTCTTAAGTATTTTCTCTAGCGTCCCTATAAGTACTTTCACTTTTACCCTTATCCTCAAATATTACAAAATATACCTGTTTGTCTGACCATTAGTGCGCTTACTCGCGAGAACTTGTCTCATCCGACTTTCCGGGTGACTTTTATTGTAATTGAATATTTTTTATTCATTGATATTATTATTTCCAGCTAGGTTTCAGAATATTAGTTGGTTTAGTATTATAAAAAAATAAGATTGTTTAATACACAATGATAAAAAAATACAATAATGAAAAAGTAAGAATTTAAAAATACATCTTTAGCAGATGTTCCAATCAACTACAGCTAGAGAGCATACCGCATTCATTCGCTTATATAGGTCAATCTTTGTATGGAGCTATCTGCAATACAAAAACATGTCCCTCCTATCCTACATTCTATAACAAAACTAACAAATATCGCTACAATAACTCTCCCAGCGGTTTCATGCAAGAATATAAAACTTGCGAACTGAAAATGCTGGCAATTTTTTTTACTATCAAAATAATACATACCCATTGTTATTAAAGACGCACAAAGTATTTTAATTTCCGCAACGATGATAACAGTTTAAAATAAACACGATATATTACGGGCGGAGGGTTGTAACGGACGCGACAACCACCCTCTGTGAGGGTGGGAAAACAACTGAAAAGCTCCCGCACACCGGTGGAAAGCTCAAACTGTTGCTTTCAACAATAATAATAACTGAAAATTAATTCTACGCCCTGAAAGTTCGGAGTGAATTTAATTTATATACGTAATGGAATGTATTGAAATGGTTATGTATAATTTGTTTCGCGAACTCATCTCGTTATGCTATCAAATTGTAACAAAATTGTAACTGTGTTGGGATAGCTGATAGTATGTTTTCTTGGTAATAAATCATGACATTAATTATCTACTTTTATTCTTTGATGTCGGATAACAATAACTCATGATAGCTTTTGCCAACGGCTTCGCACGCGTGCATGTCTAAAATTATCCCACGGGAACTTACTACCGGGATAAAAAATATCCTATGTCCTATTTTAGGCCATGGTCTACCCGTGTGTCAAATTTCGTTTAGCCGTTTTAGCGTGAAAGCGTAACAAACAAACTCATTTTCGCATTTATAATACTTGCTTTCGCCCGCGTGTAGGTCGGAAATTGTCCCACGGGAATGTACTACCGAGATAAAAAGTATTGTATGTGTTAATCCAGGTTATAAACTATCTGTGTGCCAAATTTCATCTAAGTCCGTTCAGCCGTTTTTGCGTGATTGAGTAACAAACATCCAAACATTCACATTACATCACAACTTTCACATTTATAATATTATTAGGATAGTAGGATAAGATTATATATATGGTTAGGATTAGACAATGAACAGGGGTAACAGTGCGATTGGATTTGAATTTTCTAGACGTACGTATAAGTACCTACTATCACTTGACGATGATCTTCTACATACATACCATTCATGCCGCTTTTCCAAGTGGGTACATAGAAACTAAAGAACGCTTACTGTTACGCTTCATTGTATTAATATTGTAAAATAATTAAAATCTATATCATAAATTATTATAGTCATTGTTATTTACTGGTTATTACAGAGAAAGATATCTTAATCAATCTACCCCAGGACGGGTACGCTAACCACAAGCCTGGGGTACGTTGTCTAAAACAAACAATAGTAGAAGTTGTTTTTAAGTAAGTGTAGAATCATGAGATGGGATGAATAATAGAACAATATTTGTATCCAATAAGTCTCAAGTAACGAAACAATTTAAACCTATTTTAAAATTGGAATATTTCAGTCTCATATTCTCATTTTTGTCTCCTCTTTTCATGTTTATCTCACTTTCTCGTTCAAAAAAGTTTGTACTGCTGACAAGTTTTTAACAACCTTTAACAACCAGCCCTGGTCGCCCCTACTCTGCTTGGTCCATCTTCATACATTTTGAGTGTCTTTTTATACTCATAACATATATTATTATATAGCCGATATAACTTGGCAGTTCTGAAATTCGCGCAAAAGGTTGCGCAATAACATTATTTTCCAACGAAATGGTGACATGAGGCGAGTGTGAGTGAGTGTGAACATGCGAGAAAGTTCATAGTGCCTATGTTCAGAACTGCCAAGTTCCATCGTTCGTATTGTACAGTGTTCGTACTAATTTCTACTGAAATCTACTTAGTTATAATAACATAACATACCATCACGCCAGCCTGTATTCCCCGTAGGGTTAGGCAGAGGTGTGCCTATATTAACACCCACATTTCGCCAGACACACACACACAAACACACACACATTTCGTTATAATATCCATATAAAATCGATATTTCTAGAAAGCAGATTTTTCTTTTATTCTTCTCATTCTCCATTTTGCTTTGTTCTAAGTAAAAGTAAGCTAATATCTATGAGTGTTTTTACTCCATAAACTACAATGTGACCTTTCCAAAAATTAATGCGAAGGTCGTCTGGTTTTTCCTAGACTTTTATTCATATGTCAAAACACATTTTTTTTTATCATCATAGCCTAATTTAATGGTGTCTGGACTTATGAAGAGTAGTTTGGTAACAAGGTAGTAGTTATTACTATTGAAGTAGGTACTTTGTATTGTGCCTTTGTGTGTTGTATTATTTCTTTTGTATTGTTCTAGTTTTATCCTTTCTTTCATATATAGACATATAATTTTAATTTTTTAATATATTTATAAAAAACAAAAAAGAACATTAAAAAATATAAAAACAGTGGCCCACCGGTATCGGGAACAGGGTCCAAGCTAGCGGAGGTGAGGGCTCCTGAGAAAGGAACCTCCTAACGATACGTGCCGTGTCCAGAAGTACCCTTTCTGGATCAAGCCCTTAATCCAGCTGCCTAACGAGAGCCTCCTCAGGTGTTGGTCGAGGCTCTTGGCTATTATGCCATTGGCCGTCACGACTATCGGCACAATGACTGTTTTATTATTTTATTTTAGATTTATTTGGTTGTTTCTTTTAATTTACATTCTTAGATTTTTTTTTTTTTTTTTGTAATTTGAAGCAAACCTATTTTAGTTTTAATCATGTTTTGAAAATAAATATTTAAATGCTAAACCCTCCATACTGGCCCAAGATACAGGTTTACCTATTTTGGGGCTAATGTACTCGTAAAATCTCTGTAATACTCCTATTTTGAGCAATAAAGTTTATTTAAATAACTTTTACTTATATATAAATGATTTATCTGTCTACAGTAAAATTGCTCTAGATTGGTTACAGTTTTTGTAATGATTTTTAGTTTATGTTCCTTTTATGTAGGTACCATAGTTTTATTATCAAACTAAAGGTGTTTTATTTTCTCTGCCTATTCCGTTCAAATATATGTTTGGTCAATGCAACGATAATTCATAACTTTTCAGATGTAACAACGTATTTAATTATAGGTAAATGAAAAATGTATCACGTTTCGTGCCATAGTGAAGAGGAAGCCAATCAAAATATGTCCATAATATGCTTTTCCCAGAACGTGGCATCCTTGGTAGTTTACTTCTTAGTAGAGTAGTGGTTTTTATTTAATTGCGAGCTTACCATCGGTAAATAAAACGACTCTTGCCTGGCTCTTCTGGCCAAGTGCGAGTCAGACTATCACGCGAAGGGTTTCGTACCACTGTAGAACATTTAATTAATTTAATACATTTTTTTTATATGTATGTCACTTCTTGAACGCGGTTTCATTGGTGAAATTCGCTTTAAGTTCAAATAATGTGTGACAACTAAACATGATCAAAGGAGCTCGTGGCTAAGTAATAACTGCCGCACGGGTCTATCCATCAGGTTAAGCTACGCTTGCCGGAGTTGGTCTGTGGATGGGTGACCATCTTTACATACCGAGACTCCTCCGTGCCTCGGATAGCACGATATGCTGTTGGGCTGTCATTCGTGGATCTTTGACAGTCGTTACGGGTCGTCAGAAGCCCGAAAGTCCGACAACCAGTCTTACCAAGGGGTATTGTATTACCCAGTTACTGGGTTGTGGAGGTCAGATAGGCAGTCGCTCCATGTAAAATACTGGTATCCAGCTGCATCCGGTTAGACTGGAAGCTGACCCCAATATAGTTGGGAAATAGCTAGGCAGATTGATTTTTTAAACATGATCAAAAGGGAGAACAAACATGACCCCATTGACCTAAATCTATAACGACTCCATCAAACCGAGCTCGCAAGCTCCCCCTTAACTATCATTAAGTAGGGTTCTCATTATAGACAATTAAACCGAAATATTCCATCTGTCTGCATTAGGCTTATTGCCTCAGCGGCCGACAGTGAATTGAACGGCTCAAGCTCGATACGTCAAAGCTGCTAATTCGTGAAGAAGCTCGAAGCAAGAATAGGTATGCAATAGTGTTACAAAATTCATTCAATAAGGGTTTTCTGAAATGCCCTTCACTAGGTGGCAGCACGGAGACGTCAGGTACGGGCACCTGTCAAAACTGTCAAAGCGCCTTATTTTTTTAAGTCGTGACTGAATGCTGAACGAATGAATGAAACGAATGATGAACGTCATCGTATATTTTATAGATAATTGTCGAAATGGAAGACTTGTTGTCAAACTGGTGGCGTAAATTTTCATGAAAACCGTTGCTGTCTACAATCTTTGTTACATAATATTACTAGCGACCTGCTCCTGATTCGCATGGCTTTTAATTTTATGTAACTTTAATATTAACGTATTATATACATAAGCCTTCCGGAATAAATTCTCTAAACGATAGTGACAACCTCATCAAAATCTGTTGCGTGGTTTACAAGTTCAACGCGGACATACAGACAAAGACGAAAAGCGACTTTAATTTATAATATGTATAGATATACAACATAATATTGCACATTGTGCGTTTTATAATTTCTAACGTGATTATATTATCGTTGACGTCCACCGTCCACATTCATAAAATGTATGGGAAAACGTGCACGTTATGACGCTATCGTAGGCGAAAATTTAAAAGCGTCTTCATAATATTTTCATACTACCCAGGGGGCCTAAAACGGCCACTTTAGCAATTCTGCTAAAAGCGATCCATTTCCTCCATTATGGCAATATTTACACCAAATATGATTCAGATATGAATGGTGACACATATTAGCTGAATAATATCTCAATTCAATTCAAAATAAAAAAAAACAATCAAATCAATTGTCAAAATATTCGTTTTTTTTTTATTCTTCATAGATATGTCGGTTTCCTCACGATGTTTTCCTTCACCGTTTTGAGAGCAGTGTTGATGAAATTATTTACATAAAGTCAAACGCCTGTCTGGGTTCGAACCCACGACCTACAACTTGTAAGTCGGGGCTTTCACCACTGGGCCACCACTGCTCCTCCATACAGTAATAAGGAACACAAATTGTAGACGATCAAATGAATTCTTGTCGGTGTATAGGTAAATATTTTTGAGGCTGACTGTACCTATCCATTCATTACCTACATAAAAACACGACGAATTTCCTTAAAGTAGGATTTACTCCTATTTTATTAAAAGCTTTTATTTAACTTCACTTGTATGTATGTCCTGGAATATTGCAATCAATATTTCACCCACTTCCGCTGAAGCTATCGGGCTGAAATTTGGCATACGTGTTTGGTTCTCGTGACAATGCATGATTATTAAAAGAAAATCTAAAAAAAAAAAACAATTGAGGTTAATTTATACTGTCACCAATTTTGGCAATGATTCAAGTAAACTCGAATTAGGAAATTTCCAGTGCTAGATAATTTCTTGAAATTATATGCTAATAAATTATATACTGTGTCGTGATGGCCCAGTGGTTAAGGCCTCGCCTCTCATGTACGAGGTTGGGGGTTCAAATCCGGGCAAGTACCAATGTGACTTTTTCAATTCACATGTACTTTCTGAGTTTATCTTGGACATTACTGACATCGGTGAAGGAAAACATCGTGAGGAAACCTGGACTTATAGTTAGTCTGAAATCACCTACCCGTCTTGAGCAAGCGTGGTGATCAATGCTCGTGCCTTCTCTGTATGAGAAGAGGCCTTTGCCCTACAGTGGGGCAATAATAGGCTTGAATTATTATTATATGCTAATTGCCGTGTACTTTTCCACTTGGAGGAAGAATACTCGGCAATAATATGTTATCCTTATATCCTTAGGGAAAACATAGGTTCATCCCTAATAGACTAGTGACGTGTTAGTCAAGTTTCTAGGAACTTAATAAAGGTGCAGTTTCGTCGCTAGTTTCGTGATCGAACCCACACAAGACTCAATTTCAAAGTTGGCTGAGTAACAATCTGGAGTTTGAAATTGGAATTAAGCGCTGCTGCAATTCTCTTGAAATATGAAAACTGGGGCTTACAACTGCGAAATAAAGGCGTTGTAAAAGTCAAATTATTACGATACGCCCTATTTAAATATAACTGACAATGCGAATTACTTTTTTTTTTTACAGAATCGACACATTTTCATGCTAGGTGCTGTTTAAAGCCATTTGCACATTAAGCCCACAACGGGTCACAGTGCAACGCATTTACATTTATAAATACAAAAAAAGTGCACTTTTTTGTATTTTATTTTTACTTGCCTGTAGTGTGAGTTGGTTCATAGAAAATGTACGAAAGTGATTTAGGAGGATTTTACAAATGCGTTGCGTTGCGGTACGGGTCGCCCCAATCTGTGCTAGAAAAACACTAAAACGATTAAAAAAATAAAGAAAAAATCAGGAAAAAAACGTGTTTTTTGCGGCGTGTTTTGCTCGATCTTAATACGATACGGAACCCCCGTATCGTATTAAGATCGAGCAAAACACGCCGCAAAAAACACGTTTTTTGTTTGGACCGCCTTTAATTATTAACTTTTTATTATTTGTTGCCATAGCAGCAATATAAATACACAATCTGTGAAACTTTCAACCAGTCTACCTATTACGGTTCATAAGATACAGACTGCTGACAGACAGACGGACGGACGGACAGCGGAGGCTTCGTAATAGGGTTCCGTTTGGCACCCTTCGAGCACAAAAGCCTAAAAAAACATGTAACATTTTCGAATCGTTACATTATCGCCTGTCGCCTGTCAGTTTTATTAAATAGGGACCTATTGCTGCACGTGCGGTTGAGAAATCGTTAGTTTTAGTACTAAATAGAATAGGTAAAAGCAATAAAACCACACACATTTTTAAAACCATTGGCTATAAAATATTTTATTAAATTCAGGTATAAAAAAATTACTACTTATCTCTAACTTAAGGTAACTTATATCACAATGGTAACTATAGCAATAATTATAATAATAGTAAAAAAGTCATCATACAAATTAAAATTGTTTAAAAATAAAGTTTTACAAATTGTATACATTGTTACGGCTAAAGAAAGATGTGGCAATGAACTTAACATTAGCCGGCTAAACTAAAGCAGAGAAGCTAATATTCAAAATAATGTGCATTTTTGATAAATGATTTCATCTTTAGCCAGCTAAGCCAATAAAAATAGCTGAAAGGTAGGTTAGGTTAGGTTAGAACTGTGACCACACAACCAGCCAGGGTTCTCTTGTGCCTAAGCATAAGTAAAACACCACGTTCCCAAAACATTACATTTTTTTGTGCCTAAACGGGCCCTAGCTGGCTGTGTGGTCACACTTATGGCTACACTTAAGTTTAGCCGGCTAAAATGAAAGAAAATAACATTAGCCTCTCTTTAAAAATAAACTCAAGTTGAGCCGGCTAATGTTAAGTTTTATTTCCACACCCGTCTGGAACCGTCCATAACATATATTAACGTATACATATATTATAACGTTTTGACAGCACTAAATTACGTACCTATGGAGACATTTTGTTTTATTCTAAATTCTATTTCATACAAAATCGGTTATTTCAAACAATGCAAACAGACTAATTTAAATACCACACTACATAATTATACTTTCAAACAAAATGTCGTAGACGGTTCATTGTCTACGACACGTACAGTTACGACTTTAAACCTTATTTTAATTACGTAAAGCACTAATTTGTATGTAAATGGAAAATTAGAAGAATGATAATTATCATTTAAGACCTTACTGTAAAAGCATAAAGTTCAAAATCGCATGGTTTAAAATCAATCTCGGCTCAAGCCTCTCGGGAAAAGGAATTACCATAATCAAATTGTTCTAAATTGAGTTATTTCGACGGAATGTTATAAACTGATTCATAATAGCGCAGATGCAAGAGGGTGAAAAGTCCATACAATGGTGAAAAAATAAACATTCAAGTGGCTGTATAAAATAAAGTTATATTTCGGTTAAAAGAGATCATTCAGGCGTCAAAAGAAACCAAAAAAATATAAATTAATAAATTTTGTTTTCTTGCGGACAGAACTTTTTTTTTTTTTTTAAAACGTTGCCCCACACTAAGAATTTCTTCTTGTATCGTGGGTGCGTTTACAAAAATAGAAACTCACATACACTAACACCCAGACCCGGAACAACTACTTGCAGATCATACAAATATTTGTTCCGTGCGGGGATCGAACCCGCGACACGTTGCGCAGCAGTCGATCACTCAACCACTGCGCCAACCGTGTCGTCTAACAGTGTCTGAGAGTAACTGTACTCGTAAGTCATAGAAAAAGGCTTTTATTTAACAGTGAGACCAAGGCTCATTCTAAACATTTATTTGGACTAGCGGACAATGAATTTATCGTAATGGTGGAACATACAAGACAAAAGAAATGGCGAACATCGAATGTCTAAAAATTTCATATTAGTCTGTGAAAGATACTAATATTGTAAGCAGTCGTATTGTAGGGATTTGGCGTTTCTTAAAAAAAACATATTTGGAGGGCAGGAGTCTGTGAGTTTGCAGAAATATATCATGTTTTATGAATAAACAACCGCCTGAAATGGACGCACTAGCTAGAATAATAATAATTATTATAATTAATAAAATAATTATATTAATAATTTATAATAATTACATATTAATAATTTATAATAATTACATATTAATAATTAATCTAAATGAATTATTATTATTTAAAAATAGAAGGACGTGTGTGACCTTTTTGGTGACGTACTTCAGAAAGGTCAAGTGCATATAACTCGCAACCGGTGTGCGCGAAGGAATCAAAAGAAGTAGGTATGTAAGGATCGTTGCCGGTGGCGTTTTGTAGTTTCTGCCTACCTATGAAAAAGGCGTAAGGTTACGTATGTACATAATATGTATTAAAAAAAAATTAAATTTTCAAATGCTCGCAGACGCGCGACGTAGGGCTCTTCCTTTCCTTTGATTCGCCTACTCTTTGCACGTTATTCGTTTTATTTTCATTGATGCGATGTTATGAGTCGTGACTCCGGTAAATCACTTCTACACTACAGTTGTTAAGTAAAGGTTGCTCTAAGATGCTAGTTTTGAAAATTGTAAATAAATCATTAAATAATAACGTTTAATGAAAATAAAATATCTTCATAAAAAGAAAACGCTAATCTGTATACGGGTGTTAAATTAATGTCACCATTAAAGCAGCCCGCTGTATATTTTAACAAGTGGATTTAACTCTTGAATACATTAATTACCTAAAACAAACACAACATAACTAAATAAAGCCTCTCAATTTAAAAAAAACACACACATCACACACAAATTCCGAAAGCTTCAACATTTATTTCGAGTTTGGATGTTCAGTATCTAGACTCGGAAAAACGGTCAACATAATATTTCCGGTTCTGCAGAAAATTATTTATATTTATAAATTATGTTATGCTAAACTAGTTACGAGTTACAACTGGTAAGTCCAGGACCCATGCAGGCGGCATACGCGATGGCGTGAGGCAAAAAGTTCTGTTCATAGTTTCCTGTGAAAAGATGGGCCCAGGGACCCTTGGCGAACACAGCCACGTCTTCACCTCCGTGGGTCTCTCGGGGCATCGGCACCAGGGAAGGGTATGTGTAGTTTAGATGGGCTGTAATAATAAAAAAATAATTACATAAATGTAACATAACATAAAAGATTAATAACTGTCTCATATGCTACAGGCCTCCTTGTTTTTTTTTTTTTGGGTGGGAAATCATCGAATGACTCCTCCCGGTCTGGGTGGAGCGAGAGGGAGTGTCAGACTTTTACTGACTAAAACCCACCCGTGTTCCTTCCGTTGCCTGTGTGCCGGGGCCCCCGATATCCACAAGCATAATAAGCTACAGGCCTACTGGGTTTATATTTTGTCATATAGATTTTTGTAGCATTTCAACGTTTGTACAAACAATTACGTATAAGTTTAGTATATCTACTGCTATGTTCAACCTGTGTCGAAATATAACAGCCTGTAGTCCCCGAAGGTTTAGGCAGAGGTTTAGGAGGACGCCCACATTTTGCCAGTTATTTTTAAGTCCTTTAAAACAAAATACATTTAAAATATTTAAAAAACAAAAACTTATTTATTCGAATTAGGCTGAAAATCTGTTCTTTTATAACAAGATCAGAATTTATATTCGACAACGTACAAATCGGTGGGCCACCATTTCCCAGTGTTTAAGTTCATAACAATATTTGTAATCGATTAATCAATCTAGCTTATCGAAGATTGCTTCTATCTCCAGCCCTCAAAACATCCTGCTGGGGTCGCGGGTTTTTCTGAAAGGGATATCGCGGCCCCAGCACATAGGCAACGGAAGGAACACGTGTGGGTTTAGTCAGTAAAAGTCTGACACTCCCTCTCGCTCTGCCCAGAGCTGGAGGAGTCATTTGATGATTTCCCATCCAAAAAAGAAAGGAAAAAATAGCCCTCAAAACATGTACGCCTAAGTTAATTATCTACCTATATAAATAAAAACGAATGTTTGTTTGTTTGCCCTTATGTGTGCCCCTAATATTCATCCATAAATGTCGCTCGCAAAGGTTTGGGGTTTGTAAAACCGTCCTTCACGTTAGATAGATTATCTATCAGAGAAGTGATCCAAAAGTAGGAATGTATTTTGTTTTTTGCACGCAGAAGAAATGATTTTGCCCAGCTTTTTAATTAGACGAGGCGAAACTTGAATGCAATAATCGCCTTGCAATAATTGCGTTTGTGTTAACAGAAGCCGTATTCAATTATTGAATGGCGTTCAATAGGGTTGATGACAATTTTTTTTATCTTCTGATAGTTTATTAGAAAATATTGGACACGTATTTTTTTTTTTTTTACCTCATCCAAAGATGAAGACGACACACTGAGTTAAAATGTGGCATGACGTCACGCCTTGATAGGTTTTATACTTAATTGTAACGTAGCGATCCCCCAACCCCAACTTTAATGCGTTTTATCTAAATATTTTTTTATTAATATGATAAAGCAAAAAATACGTGTCTAATATTTTTTTATTATCTGACTGACGGACTAAATAGTTTTTTTTTTCTCAGTCAACATCCCTATTCAATGTGTGTTGCCAGAATGCTGTAAGGGTGAGTAATTTGGTAGTTGTCTGTGGCGTCGATTTTACAAGAATTGTAGTTTCAGCTTTATTTAAATATTTAAGGACTTTTGATTTTTGGATTTTATTTTTCATCATCATTGTTCTGAATAAACAATACTGGTTTAAATTTTTTACCCAGGCATCATCCCAGTCTTTTGCACAAGCTTGGTAGGAATAATGCTAGGCACAAAATAGTATTGTTTGAATGTCCATTTCCATACATACATACTTACCTTTCTCAAAAAATCTCGAGAAAGAAGAGGATAATTTATACAAGAAAATACTTACCGAAGTTGTCATCCATGGCCGCGTTATACCTCTTGTTATGTACGTCCCGTACCTTGTACCCTGGTCCGTTGGCGTAGCTCAGGGTTGTGTATGGAATATGATCAGTAGTATTCATCTAGAAGAGACCGAAATACGTTAAAAAGAAGCAGGGTAGGCATTAGACAAAAACGCAAAGGTAGGTAGGTTTCATGACAGCACACCTTGGTTCTGCCAATTATATTTAATTCCGACGAGGGCTCGGCTACCTCCAATCAATCTGCCTAGCCTTTTTTCCCAACTATGTTGGGGTCGGTTTCCAGTCTAACCGGATGCAGCTGAATACCAGTATTTTACATGGAGCGACTGCCTATCTGACCTCCACAACCCAGTAACTGAGTAATATGATACTGGTAAGACTGGTGTCAGACTTTCGGGCTTCTGACGACTCGTAACGACTGTCAAAGATCCACGAATGACAGCCGGGACCAACAGTTTAACGTGTTTTCCGATACACGGAGGATTTTCGGTATGTAAAGATCCCATCCGTTGACCAACCCTGGCAAGTGTAGCTTAACCTGATGGATCGACCAGTACGGCTGTTGTTACTTAGCCACGCTCGAGGGCTCGGCTACCTTCAACGGACACAAATCCAGATCCAGAGTTTTCATCAGGAATTTCTCAGTAGCAGCCCGGAGTCTGGATTTGTGCCTGGTTGATGGCAATAGGCTCGCCCTTTATTACATGGGACTTAAACATAACTGGCGAAATGTGGGTGTACTATAGGTACACTTTTGCTTAATCCTGCGGGGTTTATAGGCGTGATGTTATGTAAGTCCAGGTTTCATTACGATTTTTTCCTTCACTGATGTCAGTGATGTTCAAGTTAAAGTTAGGAATTACTTATGAATTGAAAAAGTTACATTGGTACTTGTCCGGAGGAACCCACAACCTCGTGCATGAGACGCTAATGGGCCATCACACACAGTTATCATATCACACAGTCACACAGTTATCATATTATGTACATAATTTTTTTTTAAATTTCTGCTTACTTTACACTTTACACTTTTTTTATTTTTATCTGCTTTGTTATTATATTGTGTGTGTTTTAGTCTGTGCTAAATAAATGTATGTTCTTTCTTTCTTTAAATAGCTTGCTACTTATATAATATATCTACTTGAAGCTTTCAATTAATTACATACCTTGTTAGTAAGTCCCAATATATCAGTTCCTCGTTTACTGTAGCCACTGTACGTCATAGTATGGCTGTGGTCTGACGTCACGACCACTAAAGTTTCCTGTAGGTCCACCATCCTTAAAGCCGCTTCCACCGCTTTCGCAAATTCAGCCGTCTCATCAAGCGCTTTACGGGCTTTCGTCTCGTGATGAGCGGTATCTATTCGTCCTCCTGGAATTATGATTTTTTATTGTTTTAGAGAATTTTCATTGGTAGGCTGTTCTACGTCAAATTATGTAAAAATCTATCTACGAGAGAAAGGTTTTTCTTATTTTTTTATGGAGAATTTCACAAAAAGAAATACCTCCACTGTTAGGTATAGGCCTTCTTTAGTTTCAGCCACACTTTTATTAACGTCGAAAAATAAAATAATTTAAAAGCTTCTTGAAAGTCGGTTCTCCCTTGTCAATTATCTACCTCTAAAATTACAAACAATAAAATTATTCAAAAGGGTTCATAACATCCGGCAATTTAACTAAAAGTTTATCCTAACAAATATTATAAATGCGAAAGTGAGTTTGTTTGTTACGCTTTCTCGCTAAAACAGCTGAACGGATTTGGATAAAATTTGGCACATGGGTAGACCATAACCTGGGTTAGCACATAGGATACTTTTTAGCCCGATATTCTTACGGGATCGGGACTTATAAAACCGGCACAGCTAGTAAATAATAAATATTTTAAAAAATCACCTTCAACAAACAGGAAGAACCCATGCTTCTTCCTGTTCAACATTTGTATCGCTTTCTGAGTCATTTCACTGAGCGTTGGATCATCGTTCCCTGCCTCCAAATGATAGGGCATATGGTCATGTGAGAACAGCCCTAAGACGGAATCGTAGAGGTTCTCATCTAAACTCAGGAGACCCTGTTTATGATACACGTATTTATACGTCTTTTTGAGTGCTTCCTTTTTTATCTTCCATTCCCTGATTAAGTCTGCACCGTCACTTCTGTGGCCCTGGTAGCCTTCAGGATCTTTTTGAGTAATGGGGAAGAAGTTTTTCCGTCCACCTCCTAATATGACCTGTAGGGAAGAAATCATGATAACTAAAGCTTTTAGAGCAGCCTTTTATAATTTGCTAAAATGAGGATTACGACAACTAATTGACACATTGCAAAAGGAAATTGTAGCTAACTGGTGTTGGGACTTTACAGCCTCAAGATCGATCGCCTACGAGCACTTCGAAATCGTTAAAACTTAACAGTCTCATTGTTTAGTGAATTTGCACTTATCCTGTTAAAAAATAATCTTCAGATTAATCACCCCAACTATATTAGGGTCGGTTTCCAGCCTAACCGAATGCAACCGAATAACAAAATTTGAATCATTCCACTTTGCCCCACCAAGCTGGGCAAAGTGGAATGCCTAACATTTTTCAGTGGAATCTGCCCCACTAGTTCGATTTGGTGGGGCAGATTCCACTAGCCTAAAATCTTAATGGATTCTTATTAATGTGCCTCTAGGGTTGGCCCCTTAGAATTTGTTTAGGTAGGTATGCTCGTATTTCATATTTGTTTGGAAAAGAAAGAAATGTATACCTATCTAAGTAAAATGAAATCTAGAACTGGTATCGGTCTGGTAATATATCGGTCTGGTAACTGGTATCTCGTAGTGTAATCTTCCCACCAAATCGAACTAGTGGGGCAGATTCCACAGCTTTTTTTTTGGCATTCCACTTTGCCCCACCGTTGGGGCGGCCTGGTGAGTCAAAATGGAATGATTCCAAAAAATGTACATGGAGCGACCGCTATCTGACCGCCACAACCCAGTTCATACGGAACCCGATAAGACTTACATCGATCTTCTTGCCGACCCGTCCCCTGATGAGTTGCGTGGCTATGTCTTCGCAGCGGAGTCCCTTCTTCGGCATGTCGCTATCAGCCTCCCACCGCCTGTCCGCGGAGTGAGCGTATGATGCCGCTGGCGTAGCGTGGGTCACCCGCGTAGTGGTGACGAAACCTGGAAGAATTTATTAAGTTTTGAGTTAATAGTGGTTCCGTATGTAGGTTACATATCGAAACAAAAAATTGGTAGGACTTTTTATTGTTAAAAATTCAGCGAAACCAAACATACGAGTACATTGATAAGCACATGTATCATTTATTTTATGATTTGTTCTGGAAGTAAGTGTAGTAAGCAAGTGCTCAAGAATTTCATTGAGTTAGTTATTTGACGAATGATTTCCAGTGCTAAGCACGTGCATCTGCACTTAAGCCCCATAAGACTTTGTTTTTTTTTACTTTAAGTTTTGTCTTTAAGTCTATTATTGTCCCACTGCTGGCTGGGCAAAGTTAGCATAAAATTCTCTGCAATTTGTCAATCAAAAGTTGGATGTTATTTCACAGCTGTTAAATGGAGGGGAGATCAATTCAACCTTGAGATAATACCTTTTTTTAATTTCTTTTTTTAGGGTGGAAATTATCAAATAACTTCTCCCGATCTGGGCGGAGCGGGAGGGTGTGTCAGACTGTTACTGACTAAAACCCACCCGTGTTCCTTCTGTTGCCTGTGTGCCGGGGCCGCGATATCCCTTTCGGACAAACCCGCAACCCCGGCAGGCTTGAGATCATACCTAAGTCTACTTTCCCGATATTCTAATAAACTGATTCATAAAACTCAGTTCTGTCAACGATATCAATTATTTAATATTCATGAAAACAAATTAAATCTGACCTTGCTGTTGCGCTGTTACGATTACCACAGTATAAATAAGTAACAGTATTATGTCTTCATAGAAAACGGCTGAAACGATGCGCTTTGTAATCTCAGTATATATCAGTACGCAACAATCTCGAGTGCGTGGCAGTTATTTATTTATTTTTATTTGCTAACATGTAAAGCACTGGTTAGTGGCATGCATTAAAATTTCAGGACACAGTATTAAGACATGCACCCTGTAAGGGCAAATGTTTCATATCAAATGATTAAATTACATAATATAGTATAGCTTCTACGAGTAATTATTGCAATTCATTACACTTTAATAAACATAATTTTATTTCAAATAAATCATTATTATTAATTCGTTCATTCATGTTAGTCATTATAGGTAAGCATAATATAGTAAAGTTATTTATTATTTCACATGTAAATACGTCAAGCAATTATTACAAGGTCAATCGATCCACATTTTGTCAGCTTTAAATTCCTCAACAAAACTTTCCAGTAGCTTATTAAATATATTAGAGTTCTAGTAAAATTCTATTTATTGACGAACTACAAACTACGCTGCAACAATTCACTAAAAACACAGAACTATACTTGTTGGGAGACACTAACATAGATTTAAAAACGGATAAACCTGTAAGGCATAAATACAATAACATGTTATATAGCATGGGCCTTTTGTGCGGGATCACTGAACACACTAGAATAGCAACATGTAACAAAAAAATAAGTAAATCTTGTATTGATCATATTTATGCGCGATCCCGTACACAAGACCTATTTACGGCGACACTCGGTACCACACTGGCTGACCATCGCGCTGTGATGCTCGCATGTTCTAGCGTGCGAATACAGGATGTCCCTAAATACAAGACCTGCATAAATAACCAGCAACTCATTAAATCTTTCGATGAAATCCAGTGGGAAAAATCACAGGATATAAAATGCCCAATAACCCTGTATAACTTCATGCATACCCAGTTCAAAGAATGTTATAAAAAATCTGAATATAAAACCAAAGTTAGAAGCAGATCATCACGTAGTAAAAACGAATGGATGAATAAAAAAATAATCAACGCCTGTGAACATCGGGACAATTTATTCATGAAATGGATAAAAGACTCTAATAACGTAATCTTAAAACAAAAATATAATAAATCAAGAAACTATGCAAATATTATAATACGCAAAACTAAAAACAATAATATAAAATCCGAAATTTTATCAAATAAAAACAATATTAGACAGCTGTGGCAAATTCTTAATCGAATAACAGGTAGAATAAAAAAATCCATTGATGATGCTATTCAGAATTCATTTAATAAAACTAATTTATCTTCTAAGGATATTGCTAATAATTTTGCACTCACTTTTGATAAAGGCGTGAAACAAATTATTCCTAAATGCTCAAAACCACTGTTAAATAAAACAGAGTACGTAACTCCAGCTAACGTTACTATGCGTATTAAGCCTGCAGAGCCTGACTCAGTTAAAAAAATCATTATGTCTTTGAATAATAATAAAGCCCCAGGAATAGATGGAATTAGAGCCATAGATATCAAAATATTGTGTACGACAATCACCTCAGTGATTTGTAACTTAATTAATTTATGCATAAAAACATGCAAGTACCCATCTACACTTAAAACAGGGATTGTCAGACCAATTCATAAAAAAGGAAGCAGGCTGGAGTACAACAACTACAGACCTATTACTATATTGCCTACAATTGATAAAATAATAGAAAAATTCATTTGTAAACAAATACACGAATTTTATGAAAAACATAAAATACTAACAGACAAACAATATGGCTTCCAACCAAAAAAGAATACCACACAGCTGCTATCAACATTCACAGATAGTATTCATAAACACCTAGATGAAAAAAAGCACATTCTAGTTGTATTTATAGACTACAGCAAGGCATTCGATACACCCAGACATGAACGGTTACTAGAGTGTCTTCAGGACAGCGGAATTAGAGGCAAACTACTTGATTGGTGCGGAAACTATCTTGATGACAGAAAATACATGGTCAGAGTCAGTGACGCGACTAGTGAGCCAGTCATCGTAACGGAAGGAACGGCGCAAGGTTCGGTCCTTGGGCCCCTGCACTATCTAACTTATGTTAATAGCCTAGTTAATGTGATAAAAGTGTGCGAGATTTATCAATTCGCCGATGACACCTGCCTTATAGCCGCTGGACAGAGTGTTAGTGATGCCCAAAAGCAACTACAAGAGGACTTTGATTTGCTAACGAAATGGTCCCATGACTCTGGCTTAGTATTAAACGCTAGTAAGACCAAATTAATGTACATCAGTTCGAGCCAAAATAGAAGCTCTGCCTTGCCTAAACTAATAGCACACTGCCATGAGTGTTTGCATGACAACTGCAGTAATAAAGTAGCCAAGCCTTGCAGCTGTGTCTCCATAGATCTCGTGGAGACCCAAAAATATCTAGGACTTACCATTGATAGCCGACTTAATTGGAAGGAGCACATAAATGGGGTGTGTGATAAACTGAGATGTATGTTAGCAAAATTCTCTATTATAAGATGCAAAATTCCATATCAAACACTGTTAACACTATACAAAGCCTTGGCCGAATCAACGATATCCTATGGCCTGTCGAGCTATGGTAGGACATATAAGATTCACCTAGATCAAATTTACGCACTTCAACTACGTATATTAAAAGCAATTGTCCCGCATAACATTAAGAAGAAGTACAAAAATGACTACGGTAAATTATTTGAATTCTGTAAAATAATACAAATACATGAAAAAACTAAATTTACACTATTAAAAGAAGAATTTTTTAATGAAAATCTTAAGAAAACAAAAATCATAAATAATAATGAAATTAATACCCGTAGTGTCATCAATGCTAAGTTGTTGCTTCCTAAGTATAATAATTTACACGGCAAGAGATCGTTAAAGTATATAATACCTTACCTTATTAATCAACTACCTTTAACATTGAGGGACAAAATAACTTCTAAAAACATAAAGTATAAATTAAAAGAACATTTCCTACAAAATATAAATAACTAATGTATTAAATGAGAATGAAAATAAATGTCATAAATGGTTATAAATGAATTTAGTTAAATAGTAAATAAACATAACATCCACCAATACCATTGGCAAAATTAACTATTACTAATAATAATATACTTTTAGGAACAACCTGTATCAATCTAAATCACATTCCTCGACCACTTTTTGTTTTAAGACGGTCAGATTGGTCATCGATGTTCGCTCGTAAGTAATAGATAAATATTTCGCATATTACCCTCGTTGTTGTTTTTGTTACTGTATCATTTTATAATTATGAAAATATGTTTGTTTTGATTGTCTAAATTATGTGGTCGATGATTTTGGTGCACGGTAAAACTCTAATGAGTTTATGTTAGCACCAACTTATTATGTATAAAGATGTAAGTAAGTACTGAATGAATGAATAAATAAAAAAAAAAAAAATTAGCTAGTCTTATATATGGGCTTTTCCTGATAAATTAGTTTTCATTTAGCTCCATATTAGAATTAAAGAGGTGCCTATTTTTCCTAACGAATATACAACATTGCAATATATATTGCTGGTAGTGTGAGAATTTGTTGTTTAATAAAGTGTGGCCTACAACTCTCTCGTTGGTCTATGTTCATCAATATTCTGAAACATTTCTTTTGCTGAATATAAAGGTCCGAAAAGTCAGTACTGTCTCCTCACAGAATAATACTCGTACCATAATTTAGCCAGGAGTAGGCATACGCATAATATGCAGAAAAGGCGGTTTTACAGTCTATGTTGCATTTCAATTGTACTTTCTACATGCTTCTTCCAATTTAGAGTTGTGTTTAAGGGTTATTCCACTAATCCCCATCGGTTTAAAAATAGAATACAAACAACATGTTATAAGTATAAGAATCACGAAGTCTTTATTTCTTACGGAGGTAAGGACTCATTGATTATTTTTATAATCAAACAAATTAAAGTAATGGCTATTAATAGCCTAATGCTGGGTCCACACCTGCGTAAGTGTAAAATATTTTTGTCATAATTATCATCTAAACTTTCGTCTAAACTTTACTACAAAATATTATCTTTTAAATTACTTTTACTTAAATGGTTACTTTGTGATAAATTATTTTAGAACTTTTGTTTAGTTGTGGCTTTACCTAAGTATAATGGTGCCTCTTTTATTACATGCCCTTTTATTGTTTGTTTAACCATTGCTCAGTTTCTGTGAAAGTTTTTTTAATAACTACATGGTCAACATTCGCGGGCGTTTGAAATAATAAAGAAAAATCGTCAGCGAACTAAATACACGACGAACTTACCTTTTTTGGCAAGTCATTTATGTATAATATATTTATGGTATATCCTAAAACACTTCCTTGTGGTATTGAAGTATTAATGGTAGCCATGTATGATCCTATTCTGTACATTTCCTGGTCAACAACATTATATTTCTACGAATTGTACTCTGTCGAGACAAGCTTTTAATTGGTTTAAATCATATTTACAAATATGATTTAAACCAATTAAAAGCTTGTCCTCTAATATCCGAACCGTAAAGTTTTCTTAATAATATTTTGTGTGATACCTTGTTATGCACGAATGCGGAAGGTTTAACTACCGAGCGGCTGCAGGTAATTATTTCAAGGTCACTGCCAAGACATAATAATGTTACTTTATTACACTGTGTGATTCCGTACTTAATAAATCAGACAGTTTTAAGAAAATAATTAATCTTCATTTCCAAATGTGAGTTCGTGGATGGGCTCGTGCCTAATAACAGCCGCACGAGTCGATTTAAGGCTAAGCTACGCTTTCCCGCGGTCGGGTGACCATCCATTACATATCGAGACCCTTCCGTGCCTCGGAAAGCACGTGGTCCCAGCTGTCATTCGTAGATCTTTGACAGTCGTTACGGGTCGTCAGAAGCCCAAAAAGTATGACAACCAGGCTTACCAAGTGGAATCGTATTACCTAGTAGCTGGTTTGTTGAGGGCAGTCACTCCATGTAAAATACTGTCAAATACTGCATCAGGTTAGACTGGGAGCCGACTCCAACATAGTTGGGAAAAGGCTAGGCAAATTGATTGATTCTTCAGTTCCAAAAAATGAAAACCTGGTTCAGCTAAACCAGTACCAAATCAAGGTTATTGGAAACATTATAATAAAATACAGTTCGCTTCCAGAAATTGTATAGCCTGATTCATTATTAATATTCTAGTTACCTAGTTAGCCACATTTCTTATTTTCATACTGTAATATTGGGAAATTATTCAAAACAGGTAAATTTTTTACAGCTATTTGCGACGTTGCCAACTATCAGAATAAACGCTCTTAACAGTTCATCGTCTTTCTCTGCCCTTCCCCTGCCCATTCCCTGCTCATTCCCTGCCCATATCCCAATATATTTGTGGTCGGCCCAACCTGTCCCTTTCTTCCATACTTCTCTATTAGTCGTCATATCGGTAGTCACCTCCTTTCTGCCATATCATCTATCACACAGACCACCAATCTTACCAGTTACGAAACATGATAAAATCCAAAAAAAGAAAAAAAAAAATGCATAGCCTGATAGTGTCTCACCAGTCCCTTTTCCAGCCATCTGAGCCCAGTCCATCAGTCCAGTGACGGAGTGCACGCCATCCCTCTGTCCCGCGCAGTCCCCACGTTTGACAGCCGCGCTGAGCCCCACAGTCCCACTGTTGGCCTTTACTCCTGACAGGTAGGCAGTGCCGCTGCAGGCGGAGTCAGCGACGTTGTGGTCCACGCAGTACGTCTAAAAATAACATTGCTTTTTATTAAAACTATTTGGTTTACAATCAAATCGGATGGAGATCAAAACACATCATTTATTTACTTTGCAAACGTGTGGTTTGTGAGTAAATACCTACATTGTTTGATTTGATTGAAGTGATTAAACATAGATGTTTTCGTATTATAGAACCCAAACACGAATCGATTAATAATTATTGACTGAGCTCTGCTCTGGTAAAAATAGAGAATGCTCATTTAATAGTATAGGAAAGTTCATACTAATTCCATGCTGCCATGATAGTATAGGTATCTACTAATTCCATGCTGCCATGTCATTATTCTAAGGTAGCCATCTTGTCTAAACTTTGACTAAACTACCGAGAAAACGAATTTTCCCAGATATGAGATCTAGCTAAATAATTTTTTAGCCCCCGTGAAACCTATACGTATATTGGCTATACCTATTGTTCCAAAATACGTACGAGTAGTTCCTACAATGTACGCGTTAAAGTAAGTAATAAACCTTTATTTCGCGGACATTTGTATCATCATTTATATTATGTGGAAAATGTCGTGGGTTATACATTTGCTCACTCTTTACTTAGCTCTAATTATTTTGTAATATTGTAATGTGTAACCGTTTATTTTCCCAAATAAATAAAATAAAATAAAAATTTGTGTAGGCACACATTTATATCCTAGTTTTTAAGTTATTCTGTCACACTTAAATTGTAATGTTAACTCTTTTATGTCCCAATGATCAATCTGCCTAGCCTTTTTCCAACTATGTTGGGGTCGGCTTCCAGTCTAACCGGATGCAGCTGAATACCAGTATTTTACATGGAGCGACTGCCTATCTGACCTCCACAACCCAGTAACTGGGTAATACGATACCCCTTGGTAAGACTGATGTCAGACTTTCGGGCTTCTGACGACTCGTAACGACTGTCAAAGATCCACGAATGACAGCCGGGACCAATGGCTTAATGTGCTTTCCGAGGCACGGAGGAGTCTCGGTATGTAAAGATGGTCACCCATCCATTGACCAACCCCGGCAAGCGCAGCTTAACCTGATGGATCGACCAGTGCGGCTGTTGTTACTTAGCCACGAGGTCCACTATTTATGTCCCAATGATGTAAAAAAAATAAAAACTTGCATCAAAGTCATTTTAGAGAACATGATTACAAATATATGCGAGTATATAAGCATACAAATATTGCTCATATAATAGTAGGACAGGATAATTATAAAGTTTTTCCTTATAGATTTGAATAATTGTATTATTTTTGAGTGAAATAAAGTATTAAATTCAAAAGTCATTTATTCAAACTAGGCTGAGAATCAGCACTTTTCGAACGTCAAAATTACATAAGACAGTCCCCCAAAACGCCCACCCTTCACCACTTCCTAGTGCATTAGCTGGGAAGAAGAAGTGGCGCAACAAACTCCCCAGCAGCACAGCTGTCTGTTCAGTTAGAAGAACAAAAAAAAGATTCTATACAATAGTATTCAAAATAATTTACATTACGAAACACAAAACATAATTCAAATTATTAGCCATATGTTAGCTAGCACACGCCAATATACCAAACAAAATCATCGAGAACTCAACCAATCAATCATCGATACTCAGGCCGAAATAAAAAAACTAAACGTAAACAGAATTTAATATCTAAATAAAAAAGCCTCCAGGCATAAAGGGCATGCCCGCTTACATATAGTTGTAACTGGAAGTTATAAATGATAAACTAGGACCATCGATGTAAAATAAATAAACAAAGAGTTAATTACTAATAACAGTAAATAATAATTATGATCAATTGTTGAGGTCACTAGCTAACCACATATTGCAATACAACTCATAAAAAAAACAGTGTGATGAGTAGATTTTGTCAAATATATCATTAATTAGAAAGGACTATGCTTGGAAGATCTGCTGGATGCGGGAAGTACAGGAACTGTAGGTATGGTGATTCTAAGGAAGATCTTTGTCCAACTGTGGACACCTTTTGTCCGACTGATGTTGTACAAAATAATAAATATAAAGAAATCTTATTACCTTAGCTAGACCCGTGTAAGGGAAGGTTTCGAAGCTCAGCTTCAGTTCTTCACCGAGGTGGCCGTACTGCCGTCCCAAGTAGACCCTGGTAGCAGCCAGCGTGGTGATGCTCATGCCGTCTCCGAGAAATAGGATCACGTTCTTTGCTACCCTCGTGTTTAGTGAACTGGATAACTGGAATTTTAAAATTAGCAACGTCAAGATCAGATTTTATATCGTCTTAGGTAATTCATGCTTGGCTGCTTGTATAGCTTAGTGCTCATACACACGAGCAGCACGCGTTAGTGGCAGAGGCAACTGCAGCCATCGACACGTATCGACTACATAATAATAATAATAAATCATTTTATTTCGGATAACACAAAAAGATCCATAAATTGTTAGTAACATGTTTGCACTTAAATCACTATTGTTAGTACCTAACCTAAACTAAAGACGAATTTGTGGGAAGACCACCCAATATCTAGACACACCGAGAAATGGTAGTGGTCTAACTATGGTATCAATCTTCGCACAAATTGTCTTATTATGGCGGAGGAAGTATCTGCCGCCACAGCCATCAGGATACTATTGTGACTGCCTCTTATTCTGCTCAGGAGTGAGGCTGTTTTTTTGCGGAAGGTGGCATGAAATCCGTCGGTATGATTTACCGCGAACATTTCTGAAGCACTGCAGAAACGAGGCAGTCGCAATAGCATCCTAAACACATTATTGTATTGGACGCGTAGAACATCCAGCGACCTTTTTGAGTAGTTGACCCAAAGATTACCGGTGTAAAAACTCTGACAATAAGCTTTAAAAAGCGTAATCTGTACTTGGTCAGTACCTACACCGAGAAAATCTTTGTGCCAACATATTACCCCTGACCGCCAAAGCCCTACGCTCCCTCTCAATGTCACTATGGTCACTGAGGTCGCTGGTAAGAAAATGCCCAAGATATTTAAACTTTGAGACTTTACGAACTGGCGTTCCGTTTATGGCAAGTTCGAGGGCATCCTCCCGACACTTACCAGCGACCCCAAAGACTATGTATTCACATTTTTTGGCATTATAGACTAGTCCTAAGACCTTCTTGCACCACGTATCACTAAATACATTGAGCGCTTAAAATATTTAAGACATCATTTTAGTTTGTGTTTTTCTATAGCACGATGTTCGGAATTCGTTTAGCGTTAAATATATTTAGTGACTTGTAGTGTTGGGCTTCCTGTATATAACTCCGGAACCGCACCGACGTTGGACCGCATATTTGTATATCGTAGGATGATTTAATAATTTGAATTTTCGCGAAATCCTAGGGATTTTCACAAAGGCGCATGTAACTACGTCTTTTAGGGTTCCGTACCTCAAAAGAAAAAAACGGATCCTTTATAGGATCACTTCACTTCGTTGCCCGTTTGTCAGTCTGTCAAGACCCATTTTCTCAGAAACACGTGGAGGTATCAAGTTGAAATTAACAATCAAAGTTCTAAGTCAACGCAGTAAAAAAATACGGTCATTTATGTGACATATTTTGATGCTCGCAAATAAATGAAAACCTACAGGGTACTTCCCTTGGACCTAGAAGCATGAAATTGCATTGACCAGGAATTTGAAAGTTCGAAAATGTATATATAATTTGTAGTTTAATTTTATTTTTAATATTTTGAATTTTTTTATAACATTTTACTATTATATTATGTGTTCATAAATTAATCACTTAGAAAATTAACATTTTTACACAAGTCACAGTTTTTGCAACATTAAATAATATGTACAAGTATATAAGAAAGGGGTTGGGGGGGAACAATCATAGGGCATCAAAAAATTCGTCCGCATCGTTGTCAACAGGAAAAGTGCCCAAAAGGCTGGCAGCATTGCCACGTTGTATGGCAATGCTGATTCTCTGGCCGAAGAATAGGCCAGCCTTCTGGTCACATGAAGAGTCGACCAACCGCTTTGCGATGTCTTGAAAGACTAAGTGGGCACTCGGACCCCATGGCCCTAGTGTTTCAACCCCAAACGGCTCAAACATATAAGTCCCAATAAGATTGGAGTATTTGCGCCGTTTGAGGTTTTCCGCACCTGCAGCAGCAGCCCCAGCACAGCCCACCGTGCTAGGAAGATGGGATGGCGCAAGGGTGTCGACACACGTTGCATCCCACACCAATGGCCTATCTACCTTCCAAGGCATTATGGTCATTCCGTCTGGTCTCTTCCCATCGTCGCGTGCCAAGCCGTTGGGTTCTAGAACAGCTGGCACCCCGGCGGTGACAAGAGCACGACGGATGGTGTCATTAATGCTGGCGTGCCGTGCTCTCCGGCCTGCGCTTTTACTGCAGGATAGACCATGGTGTCCGAGACAGTCGACTGCTTCACCGCATTGACAGCGATGCGGGGCCACACAAGGAGCGCCCAGACGCAGACAGGTAGCGAGCCGGAAAGTGGTGTCACCCAGCATAGTCCCTATGTTGGGTGACGGTAGCGCCTGAAGCCAAAGGCCCGACTCCCACTCACCCACAGCCAGCAGGCGGGCACGCTCAGCAGTATTGGTGGACGTATTAATAAGATTGTTCCGTACCAACCTGCAGAGCGGCTCATCCCACTGCCTCTGGGAGGACAGGTTCACAGGCCGATCTGTATTCGGGCAAGCCGTTTTCCAGGCGTTCTCCGCATCAGTCCAGCACGGCACTTCAGAGTCGACCAGGCAGGGGGCTAAAATTTTCCCGGTCAACTTTTCAGTGCTGTGGACAGAGGACAGGAACGCGGGTAAGCTAATACTTGTAATTTTGCGGACACCGAGGCCACCGAAACGGATGGGTAGTGTGGCTTGCAGCCACGCCCGGTCGTCCAAGGCCACATTTAAAATGGATGTTAGGGTGCTGCGAATAATTTGGTCAATTTTGTCCAAGAGGTGTGGCTGCTTCCATAAAGGTGAAGAGCGTAAAAAATATATGAAATTTGGACCAAAACAACAGTATCTGATCAGGGTGAAAGCCGAATGTAAGTTAATTTTAGAGAGTCTGTCCGAAATGTCGTTGAAATTTTTGATTTTTTTCGTCGATGAAGGGAGAAAAGCTGTCTTCTAAGATTGGGGAACCTAGGAGCTGAAGTGAACTTTTTTTTTTAATTTTGATTTGTGGGGCTATTGCATTAAATTTCTCAAGTGTCAATTGTCTGTCGGTAATGTCAGAAAGGTAAATTTCGCATTTTGATGGGTTAAGGTCCAAGCCAATGGATTTAAATTGTTGTTTGAGGAGTTGTAAGTCGTTCAAAACGGTGTCTACATCACCTCCTAGTGTTCCATCATCTAAATACCATACGTTAAATTTTGAATTTAGTCTCTGGATAATTGGATGAATAGCCAAGCTGAAAATGACTGGCCCGAGCGGATCACCTTGTTGGCATCCTACTGCAGATTCCAAAACATTGTCCTTGTATAATAATTTAGAGGGGTACCTGTAACACTGCCACATAAAACCATAAATTTCGGGTAGTTCTTTTTTTATTTCAGCCAACAAAGTGTCCCTGTTTACAGAGTTAAAGGCATTCTTAACGTCAACCTTGAGGATAACCTCACCTTTGTTCGAGTTCAAAAAGGTGGAAAGGGCATGCACGGCAGCCTCACAGCCCCCTCTCGAGCCGAAACCAAGCTGCAGGGGCTGAAACTTGGTTGTGAGGGATTCACTGTAAAGCTTACAGCATATTTTGGCTGCCGTACGCCTGTAGGTGCATCCAACGGCGATGGGACGAATGCCGCCGTCCTTCTTTCGCAAGGCACATAGGTTGGCCCCGTATAAGACATCGACGACAGCCTCGTTCACACCGCCGGTGAGCATGAGGTTAATCAGGGCCGCAAGCTCCTTCAGAAGCGACTCACCAGCGTCCCCGGCGCCTGAACTCAATAGATCCTTTAGATGTTGTGGAGTCAGGCCGTCGAGGCCGCCAGCGGAACCGCTCCGGAAGGAGCCGACGGCTGCAATCAACTGGGGCGCCGAAACATTTAGGAAGGTTGAATTTAGGTCGGGAGGGTCGGGGGGATCGGGAAAGGTGAGATTATCCGCAGGCGCTGGATGTTTACTCTCTAGGGCTGTTAGTGTTTCTGGAGAGTAAGGCGCCACCACATCGCTGCTGAACAGTATCCTGGCCGCTCCCCTGATGTCACCTTCACTTAATTTGGATTCCACATGTGAACATAAGCTTTTTCGTGATTGGTTATTGAATGCAGGTAATTTTGGATCTAAAATTAGGGTCGAATTGTTACAATTTTCTTTAATTTGGTTCGTTAAGTTTTTTTTTGTTGCCAAATTTTTTTGGACATGCAGAATCCTATAAGGGAAGGTAAGTAATTGCTCCCAGGCACTTTGTGAGTTCTCCTGGGTCGCAAGGCGGAGACATTGTGCCAAATTCAGTGCGACAGACCGTCTTGCGCCCCGGGGAACTCTCTTTAGCACTGGGGTAGAATTTTTAAATTTTGCAAGCGTTTTCCACAAGTTTTTCTCTAGACGTGTTGATGTTGGTAATGTGGCTGGGGGGCACAGAGGTACACTATGTTGTTTGTGAACTTTGCCATAGTGTATCCGTAGCCCCCGTTCGCCTTTAAAGAAGCGCGGCTGGGAGCAATGGGGACATCTCACCTGGACATCGAACAATGTGGCAGGTTGACTAGCGCTATTTCCGGCGTCGCTACAGCCGGCATTTAACATAAATGTATTAATAAACTTACCTAGATGAAAAAATAACCATTCTGCAAAAAAATAATCACTTAAACACTTATTTATAAAAAAATCACAAAATAAAACTATGCAAATAAATTTTGTCAAATGTCACTTTTTTTTTGACGGAGGTGGCGCACCGACGCAGACGCGCGGGCCTAGGGCGCCGCGCGTGTAGGATGCAGCCTTCTTGTTCTTTTTACTATAGGTATTCGCCCAAAAAGTTTCACAATTTTTCTTTGATCTCATTGGTTTGCATTTTATTTAATAAACTTGATATATGAATATTTGTACGACTCTGGTTTCGATATACTCGTACGAGTACAGTTTAAGATTATCGGTTTGCGAAACTTCCAAGTCAGAGATTGAGGTATTTGCGTAGGAGCTTTTTTCCAACTGTACGGCTCCGACAGAATGTTCTTTATGAATCTACTTAGAGATATGTATGTAGAATCTCTTTATTTGTAGTTTTATGTTTTTTTTTTTTTTTGCGTTTACAACTTAAAACTTACATTTGCAGTTGGAGAATTAACCGTGACATATATCAATGTATGGGAAAACAAGTTTCTCAACACTAAGTTAAGTTTGTTCTTGGGATAAATTCATCCCAACTACGGAACCCATCATTGTGAGTGGTCCAACATGCACTTGGCCTGTTTTTTTATATGTTGTTAGGTCCTCTGAGAGAAACTTATACCCAAGTTTGCAGCCCTGCTTAAGAACTTGTACTAATGCGATGGTGCTCAAAAAACTGCAGATTTCTATCAATT
This sequence comes from Agrochola macilenta, assembly GCA_916701695.1. Classification (NCBI taxonomy): domain Eukaryota; kingdom Metazoa; phylum Arthropoda; class Insecta; order Lepidoptera; family Noctuidae; genus Agrochola; species Agrochola macilenta. The sequence continues at coordinate 19,320,721 of OU753562.1, forward strand.
GTTTTAGTTTTTTTATATAGTTACAGACGCGTTTTAAAGTATATTTTTGTGAAGCCCAACCCAAGCCCTCTAGGTTTATTGGTTGCGAAGATACAGCTACTCAACGGAGAGCATTATTGTCTAAAACGTGAAATTTGTCGATATAATATTATAATTTAGTGCTCCTCATATATCTTGTGGGTATCCATAGAAAATCTAGCTAAATTTTTACCAAAGTGTTGAAAACATAGCTAAAGTATCTCCCCACAATGGCTCTGACTAAATTAAATTCGATGCTATCATCGAGGAAACAGTCAAACAGTGCTCGATTGATATGGCATCGAAGTGATACTGTCAGGTTTTTAGGGCAACCCTGAAAACCTGAATAGGGTATAAAATATTCTCAGGGGACCGAACAACATATAAAAAAAAGTTACATGCGCGTTTGCGACGTTTGCCTTTTTTGTGTCGATTTTGGCCGGGCTATTTGTAATGATATCGTATTTTAATATACACGTACACGTGTATATTAAAATACGATGTATGATTCATTATTTTGGCAATAAGAAGCAATGACCCTACGGCTAAAGTAAGTTGAAACCGTCCGAAATTGATGAAATCCCGTAATGGGACGAAGGTCAACGATCAGCGTCTTGTCGTCGAACTGTCGCAGTCGCATGTCGCAAAGTGTGCGAGGTGGTTTATGCAAAACCTTAGTCGTCCATTTTCTTAAACTTCCTCCCCATACAAAAAGTATTTAAGAACCGGTGAAACAGGAGTAAGTTCTAACCGGTGAAAACTTAAAATACCGAGTTGAATTTGAGAAGTTTTGCATAATCCTGTAAAGAAATGGTAGCTCGAGATCTCGGGTCGTGGTTCCGTATTTTTATTCTGAAAAACAATGGATATTTTGAAGTTTTGAAGGTATACCTTTGTTCTCAATATCCATTGCGCCTGCAAATTCCAGTGATCCTTATTCCTTTCATCGAAGGTCGGCGTGTCGGGACCTGTAAAATTGAAAACAAAAACGGAATTATGTAAAAACTAGCTGCGCTCCGCGATTTCAATAGTGTTATTGTGGCTTGTAATTAACTTATAGGTAAGTATACCAGCATAAATATAAATCATTGTGACTGACTTAAATATATAAATTTAAAATAATTGCACTTTTTTCATGAAACAACTTTTTTTTTAACAGGCAATATATTTATCTGCTTGGGGTCTAGAATCATGTGCTGAATTCATGGTTGTAGTTTGCACGTCAAAAAATAATAATTCAATAATTAAAAAATAATTTATTCAAACTAGGCTGATAATCAGCACTTTTCGAACGTCAAAATTACATAAGACAGTCCCCCAAAACGCCCACCCTTCACCACTTCCTAGTGCGTCGATGTCTACTCCACCCTGTATAGGTAAAAGATTACATGAGGCATTAAAGGACTCCTGCACGAGCAAAATTTTGATTACAAGAGGTTTTAAAGGACTCCTGCACCAGCAAAATTTTGATTACATGAGGCTTTAAAGAACTCCTGCACGAGCAAAATTTTGATTATATGATTCATTTTGGAGCAGCAGTGGTGACCCAGCGGTATCGGCCCCAACATACCAGTTCTAGGTCGTGGGTTCGAACCCAAGGACGCCTTTAACCTTGTGTAATGTGTAATTTCATCACCACCTGCTCTCAAAACGGTGAAGGAAAACATCGTGAGAAAATCAGCATGTTCTAAAAAAACTTGAAGACATGTGACATCTACCAACCTGCACTGGACCTGATGGTTCACTCCCCTTCACAGAGAGGAGGCCTACGTCCCAGCAGGGGGAACATCAACATTCTGATTATGCATTATTACTATATATTTCATTTTGTATAGAAATACCAACTTACCAAAACAATCACCCGAATCTAACAATTGCCTATCGATAACTAACAATAGAAAATATTAGTATGTGGGAATCGAACTCTGCCCCTGAGCTCAAAAACCAGTCACTTGACTATTTGTGGGTCATCGTTCCTCATTTAAACGGGTTCCTTGCATGTTATTAACCCTTTTTAGGGTTTCGTACCTCGTTCACACTTCGTTGTCCGTCCGTCAGTCTGTTAAGACCCTTTTTCACAGGAACTCATGGAGATATCAAATTGAAATTATCAAATACGTAGGTTGGAGCTTTAAAAAAATCAAGCTTCTAAGTCAACCCAATAAAAAATACGGCCATTCATGCGACTTATTTAGATATTCGAAAATAAATCAAAATCTATAGGGTACTTCCCATTGACCTAAGAGTAGGCTAAGAGTCATTAAAGGACATTGTTCGGCGTCCATACATCGTTCGCCTAAGAACCAACAGAGACGGGAATTTACTTTCTGTATTCTAAATAATGCATATATTCGACTGAACATAAATTAAAATCACGGACACTGCTGAGAATTGTAAAAAATCTAAAACACTTTCGGATTTTGGGGTTATAATTAGGTCAATAGAAACATACTAACTTAGCGTTTATTAGTGAAAATACATTGGATTTTACCTTCAAACGTTTAATTAAATGCGTAATGTACTATAAGGTAGTCAGAACTATTCTTTCTTTATAAGTAGTTACTAATTTATTTTGTAGTTATGACTAGTTTAGGGCTATGAAATCCCAGCCAGAGGTCGATATTTCAAGAGGAAATCACAGTCCTTTGTTCACGCCAAGTTGTTAGTTAAAATAGGTAAAAAAAAACAGAAAATACAATAATACAAACGAATACACACAAGCTACGCAAGATGCAAGCGCAGGAGTTAGGATGCGAGTGACAAAATAACAACGCTGTCATTACTATGAAATGTCAAACTGTCATCTGTCAATTCATCGACAGTCAGTGTCGCGGTTGCTCGTTTCACACAGCGCTTTTAATCACTTTATTCTGTTTGTAACTAAATCACCTTTTTCATAGATCAAGCGCTGAGAGTGCTGAGCGTTGTAATTACGGGGCACACTATACCGCTGCGCAAAAAAACTTGGCTGTATGAGCTATTGCCCTTTGCCTACACCAAAACGCCAAATTGGAACAAAAATAATGGCACCGGGGAATAAGACCGAAGTGAATTACTTTTTAAAATGTTTTCGAAATTAAGAAGTGTCCGTTCTATTGTAATAATTGTAATGTAAATTATAAAACAAACTAGTAATTACTGTAAAGGTTTCATACGTGTTGATTCATAGGCCATTTTTAACAATGTCCTTTGGTAAGAAGCAAGGTCAACGCACAAATAAATGAAAAAGTCCGAAAATTGATAATTTGTAGTAACACATAAAAAAAAATTTTTTTGCTTTTACAAACTTACATTTGCGAGGATTCACCATGGCGTATATCGATTTGTGGGAGAACATATTTTACAACTAAAATGTTAAGTTTGTTTTAATTATTTTATTGAGATAAATTCATCTCAACTACGGAACCCTTCATTGTGCGTGGCCCGACAGGCACATGGCCGGTTTTTTTTAGTTACTTACTAAGCACGGTAGAAAGATTGGTTGAGACGTACTGAAAGTGCGTGATAAGCACGTGACGTGACGTGCCAAAGCCAAAGTAACGATTATTCAGAGTAAATTATGGCAGTGCGAGACACTCCCAGACAGCATGGCTGTCCTGCAAGCGTTAAACAGTCAGACAGTTGACTCTTGGCAAATATATGAGTGCCACCAGCTCCTCAACGAGATGGGTAGCTCAATAATATAACCATTCAATGGATCAAAGGACTCGGCGGTTCGCTAGGCAACGATGCAGCCGATGAACTTGCCAGAAGGGGGTCGAGCATGGCAACAGTGGGACCTGAACTAATCGCGCCACTCCTCTTCGGATACTGACGCACTCAGGTAAGGAAATACATCAGGGACCAACATCACAAACTATGATTGGATCAAGGTGATTGCAAGCAGGCTATGGAAGAACAATTGATAGCCGCATGACGAAATCGGTTCTACTAACTAAACAAAAGCATCGTGCAGTTACAGCAGCTATACAATATGTAGAAAAACTGTCCGATCGGAAAGTCGCATTTAGGTACTGCAATAACATTACCAAAAAGTAAAAAAAAAAACAAATTATTATTGTTGAAACAAAAAGGTATTGCTATTTAAAATTCACTTTTTTATTACCAAAATTACCAAATCCATAAAAAAATTGCGCACACTGCTGCATACAGCATACAGTGAGGTTAGGGATCATACCATCACACGGTGCCGGTGGTAGAAGGTCAGACACGTTACTTATCAGATTTTTATTACAGCCATTAAACCTGGGAATCCCAGAAAAGTAAAACCGGTAATATTAACATCAACAGACATAATTGAGGAGTGTCTTAAGAAATTCGAGATAGAAATCTCTTTTTTGTGTACGATTTTGACATTTACCTAGTGCGGTATTTTACCGAAAACCGGTACTTAAGTAGGCGTTAGCATAATAGACACATCGTTCTTGAATGACTATGGTTTAAGATACCTAGGTATTAAAATCATCTTTGTGGCAAAAATGTGTCATTATTACGGGGGCGGTATTTCACACCTGTGTGTTTCGCAATAATTAGTAATGTACCTAATGATTTTGCATACCTGTTCCTTTCTGGTTAGTGAGCAGACGCCCTTGATGTAATGTGGTGAATGCCACCAATACCTACAATACAGGTAATCCCAATGCGTGACCATGTGAGAAGTCTTATGCCTAATAGAATTTGGCATTTATATTTAATTGAACCTAAAATACAATAGACGACGTATACTCGTATTTAGTAACCTAATCCGCTTAACCGTTCTTAAGGAGTCATAAAGAACCCTGTAAGAAATCGACACGTGTTTCACCTCTCAACGAGGCATCCTCAGGATGGCTATTGACTTGTTGCAAACCCGGACCCGACGTGTGAACACGTCAAGCGTCGAGAGCAGTGTGACGCGCAAAGTCACGCCTGAATCAATTAACTATTTAATTGAACCTCTCATAATTCCCTTGTTCGCTCCTAAAAATATTATTGAAATCTCTAATATTATGATGGCGCTTATTTTTGTGAACCTGAAAAAAATACTAAATAAGTAGTACTGTGGGTCACAGTTCCAAACTTTTTTTGTTTTGGTAACGAAGTGGAGATCTTGGGAGGTGCTCGTGGCTAAGTAACAATAGCTGCACTGGTCGATCCATCAGGTTAAGCTACTCTTGCCGGGGTTGGTCAGTGGATGGGTGACCATCTTTACATACCGAGAATCCTCCGTGCCTCGGAAAGCACTTCCCGGCTGTCATTCGTGGATCTTTGACAGTCGTTACGAGTCGTCAGGAGCCCGAAAGTCTGACACCAGTCTTACCAAGGGGTATCGTATTACCCAGTTACTGGGTTGTGGAGGTCAGACAGGCAGTCGCTCCATGTAAAATACTGGTATTCAGCTGCATCCGGTTAGACTGGAAGCCAACCCCAACATAATTGGGAAAAGGCTAGGCAGATTGATTTGAACGAAGTGGAGATCTTCTTCTGGGTCTGTCAGACTTCTATTGACTAAAACCACCCCGTGTTCCCTCGCACACTTGCACCGGGGGCTTCGGGGGCACATAAGCACTCTTCAACGCAGCCCCCGACTGGCGCCAGCCCGCCTCTGCGAGCTCCGTCTGGTCAAGCGGGGGGAGTAAGGTGTTTGACTCCCTCCGCGACGTCACACAGTTCTAACATAACCATTTGATCGGGTTGCTCTAGCTTAGTTTCTGCAACCAATTCGGCCCGCGCGTGGTTGTCTCAGTTCCAACGTTTGGTCGGGATACCCAAACGTTAGCCCTTAGCTTAGTTACTGCAACCAACTGTGAGAAAAGGCCAGAAAGTTAAAAAGAGGCTCAATGCGGAATTTTACGTTGCAGCGCGACGGCGACGTGGCAATTTTCAGGCAAACCATTCGGCAAATAAGCGAAGATCCATCCGAACAGTAAAATTCCGCGTAGTGCACAAATGACCAGTGGGATTCCGTGGCAACTCGTGAGTAAATGACATGGAACATACTCTAAGGCCCTTTGTCATAGTTTCTTTACGCTACAATGCGGACGTATAAACCGCGCCGTAGAAAAATCGCGTCAGACAACAAGCTTCCATAGTGATCTATACCACACTGAAAACCGTGCCTACGCACGGCATATAAACCGCACCGTAAAAAAAAGTGTGTCAACAAGCTTCAATAGTGATCCCTACAACACTGACGACCGTGCCTACACACGGCGTATAAACCGCACCGTAGAAAAAACGTGTGTCAACAAGCATCGATACTAATTTATACAACGCTGACGACCGTGCCTAGATACGGCGTATAAACCGCGACGTAGAAAAAACGTGTAATAACAAGCTTCCATAGTGATCCATACAACACTGACGATCGTACCTACACACGGCGTATAAACCGTGCCCTAGAAAAAACGTGTGTCAACAAGCTAATACTAATTTATAAAACGCTGACGAATGAATCGTAGTTTTTCACGGCAAGAAAACGGTGTGTGTACAACTGGCCTTACAAAGGAATTTCTATTAATTTTCTGTGTATGTGTAGTTCTTGGTCAGTCACAAAGCTTTTTGTGGATCTCGTCTAACTATATACAAGCATTATTATTATTTATCTAGCTATTGCCCGTGATTTCGTCTGCATGCTATACAAAAATCCAGGATAAAAAGCTCCCCTTCTTCATGGGTACCTATCTATCAAAAACAATTGGTTCAGTGGCTTTCGCATTTTTAATGGGTGTCAACTTTTGATTCACACACACACAGCAAAATAAGAAGCTTGAGTGACTAATCTCTCTGATCTTTTTCACAAACTAACAAATCAATCACTCCTAGAATCGGCACATAATACACTTACACAAATAAACAAACAATAATTAACCTAATGATTGGTCAAGTAAGTACTTACAAACAATAAAAACCTCATCTGGAAGATTAAGGCTGGGAAATGTTCAATCTTCATAACTGTCGGTAAGTTTATTTGTTTCCGTAGATAAGGCCACAGTATAATAAAGTAACAGTATTATTTCTCGGCAGTGACCTTGAAATAATTACCTACTGCCGCTCGGAGATAAGCTTTCCGCTTTCCGCATCCGTGCATAACTGCCGCGCACTCGATACTGTTGCGTACATGTACATTGAGATTTAGAAGCACGTCGTTTTGGGCGTTTTACAATACCAGTATTTTACATGAAGCGACTGCCTATCTGACCTCCACAACCCAGTTATTATACAACTTATTCTATGAGGATATAATACTGTTACTTATTTATACTGTGACAACGGCAGGGCTGCCCTTTTTAAAGTGCAGGAAGAACTGATATACTCAACTAAGACCAGTTAAGTAATTATGAGACAACCAGAAAAACGGCTTTTCCAAAGCCTAAGCAGGTTTTTAACCTAAAAAGTTGACTCGTCATTATCAAATGTACGGCACGCGCGACTAAAATTAAATACAAAATGTCATCGGCTAAGTTATTAAATTACACGTCATTTTCTGGCAGGTTAGTCAAGTAGTTAGCCACGAGGAATAACCCAATAATACACTGTAGTAAGGGAAAACCCAAAGTTAATTTTGTAAGTATTGTTTTTATTTGTTATTATCAACTTGTTTGTGCCCGCGACGTCGGCGTCGTCTGTGTATGCCATTTTTCATCTAAATCCTACTACCTGAAATAAAATAATCCTACTAATATTTGTGAACGTATCTATGTTTGGATGTTTGTTACGCCATGATTGCGGAACAAACATCCAACCATAGAAACTTCAGTTTCCAATAATCTACGTACAAGATATCATACACACTATGTCCACACTACCTATGTCAAATAATTTAAATAAAATTGTGCATAAATAATTATTTAAATGAATGATCATAAATATGGAATTAGAATAGTTTAGTTGTCATACTTGTATTAAATAAGTTTTTTTTTTTTTAGTGTGGGAAATTATCAAATAACTTCTCCCGCTCTGGGCGGAGCGGGAGGGTGTGTCAGACGTTTACTGACTAAAACCACCCGTGTTCCTTCCGTTGCCTGTGTGCCGGGGCCGCTATATCCCTTTCGGACAGACTCGCAACCCTGGAATCCCAGATTGGGATCCCCCAGATCCTAACATACTCCTTTTGCTTCGTTTACGTTCATACACGCACACCGATTGCGATTACTACACACCTGACCTTTCTGAAGAACATCACAAACGAGGTCACAATTGTAATGATTCAAATTCAAAATATTTTATTTCACACCTACATGGGCACTTAAGAAACGTTAGGAGCTAGATGCACAGTTCCAATTGGTAGTTTTCTATGGAGAAGAGCCGGCTAGAAACTCCACTCTTTTAAAAATAGAATATAGATTATGACGTTACATATTATATTATCTGTAACGTCATAATCATTATTAATAATCGTCATAATTCAACGTTAACGTTGAATGTAATGACGTACCGATTTTGTCCTCTTTTACGTTTCTATAAAAAATGTTTTAAGATATTCAAGACGTACTTTTAAAACCTTTTTTAAAGCATTTTATGACGTGATATCATGATATTTAACGTCATAATCATTAAAATATCAACATTAAATCGTTTCGATGTCACATTTAAATAATTGAGATTCCACCTTTTTTAGGGTATTTTACGTCCGAATTAAAAAACGGAGCTCATTTTGCTCCGAATCTAATGACCCGATAAGTTGAATAATTTGGTACACATGTAACCTGTGACCCAAACAAGGACGTGTAATGTAAATAAATGAATTTTGAATATGGGGTCACTTTACAGAGGCAAATAAGAAAATTTCAAAATAAAATTGCAAGCTGTACCGTGTGACATGTAGGTATGCGACACAGTTTAGTTTTGTTTTGCGATTTTTATATTCATCTGACATCATGGGCATTAGGTCAATTGCGGAATTGAGTTGCATGATCAGGTCAGACCACACCATATTATAGAAACAAGACATAAATAATAATTTAATTGTTGGGTCCATTGTAGATTGATTGTTTGAGAGTAACTATAGGAAAAGTACAACAGTAATTTATCACAGCAAACTTAAAAAATAACGCATTAACTGATTTAAAAACTGACGGGAAGCCCAACTTGAGGCCTGTTTAAATGTTTCGTGAGGATAACGTATCTTAAACTTTTATTTTGTTCATGCATCTCCATGGAAACTTTTGAAGGAACATAATCTTCCAACAATCATGTTTCTATTTTCTATACTTCAGTGCTTGATCTGTGAGTCAGTCACAAAACTTCAGTTTGTTGAAGTTGGCTTCCAGTCTGACTAGAAGCTGTTAAGATCAGTATGTTACACATAGAACATGACAGTAGTTGTCCCTTTAGTCCCGTTGTTAGAAGAACGGATATCCATTACTTTGATCAAGAGCAGAAATAATACAATTACAAAGGCGGTTTTTCCAAAGTCTGCACTGGTTTTGAACTAATAAAGTTGACTCATACGGCACGCGTAAATAAAATTTGTCAAATTAATGTCATCGACTAAGGAGAATAAATTATACATCTCTGGCAAATACGTCAAGTAGTTTGGCACGAGCGACGTCAAAAGAAACGCAGCTGCATGGAAAAACCTAATACTACACTGTAGTAGGGAAAAACCCAAAGTTAGCTTCGAAAGTGTGGGTTGTATGAATCATAATAATATATCTAAATATAGCATTTGTCTAATAAGTTATCAATAACATACTGGTATTTAATAGAGTTACGTAAAAATCGGTCGTAACGAAACGTTTTTTTATGACATTAAATAGCGTAGACCCAAAGAGTTTTAAGTTATTCATGACGTACTTTTAAAACTTATATGACGCACTATCATGATATTTAACGTCAAAATCACCACAATATTTCGCATTTAAATAAACTATTACCTTTTTTGTTTTTGTAAAAAAAGTTTTAAGTTATTCATGACGTATTGTTGAAACCTTTAAAGGATTTGTGGCGTGACTTCATGATATTTAACGTCGCATTTTGAACAGTTTATTTTCTATCGTTTTTTTTAATGTATGTTCATCGATATTTTCATCAATTGTGGCCTGATTTTGAAATTATTTTTTTTGTTTGAAAGGGTAAGTATACTCCTGAGCTGGTTCCATCTAAATTTGATCAAGTTCTGATGAGTGGTTTTTGAGTTAGTTTCAATAATACGTATTTAACGCACTGTGTGTTATTATAAGTTCCTTTCACTGTTGTTTACATAGCAAGTAGTGGTATATACGAGTTTGTGTGAGGTGGGGTAGGTACCACAAAAAAAAGGGAAAAAAAAACTTTTTTACAAAAAAAAAACCGACGGTAAGGAAGTCAGTGGCAAATAAAGTTGTTCGACTTAGTAGTTTTTTTTTTGAAGGTGGTTGTTTTTTTTTTGTAAAAAGTTTTTAATTAAATGTACACTTTATTTGTCAGCAGCTTTTTTATAAAAAAACATGTAGTTAAGTGAAGCAGTTTATATTGGTTATGATATTATGCATCTTTATAATGGTCAGACATCTTTTATCAATTGCTCAATTGACTCAATTGCTGTTTGTCTCTATATTGTTAACTTGTGACCTGAGTCACAAGTTAACAATGTAGATACAAACTATAATGTAATTCTTAGCATACATTGATGATTGATCGTATGACGGAACAACTCTTGCTACAGACCAATAATAGTAAATAATCAGAGCACACTTAAAAAAGCCACCTGCTAACCTACGTGGGAATTCCAATGCAGCATTTACTTAAGAGGTAATTGAATAATTTACTTTTAAAAATCTTGAAGTCTAGAATTTTAAAACAATCTGGTAGTTTATTATAAACTTTGGTCGCCATACAAAATACATTATTAGAAAATAGTTTATTATTTCGTCTAGGTACACGAAGCATGTGAACTTTGCGGCTAGGTCTGGATACTACATCGTTATGCAGAACAAATTCATGCTTATTTGCTTTGCCTAGAATCTGACGCACTTAAAGGGAAGTGCACAATACCTAGGTAGGGGTTATCCCATAAACGTCAACATCACCTGTATGAGGTGTATCTATAAAGTGCAGTCGTCATAGGTAAATTGATGAATATATAAACGAGGTATATGCAAAATTAAAGACAATAAAAATAAATGATATGCTAATTTATTATAATTTAAACAAATTATTGTCGAGGAGATCTTTACAAGATTACTCGTATTACCAGTATCGTTTATTCAAAACATTGATGACGAAAAAGAAACTTCATAAATCAAGTCATTAAATATTTAAATAAAACTGAAACTACACTTTTTGTAAAATCGACGCCACAGACAGCTCACAAATTACTCACCCTTACGGCATTCTGGCAACACACACTGAATAGGGATGTTGACTGGGAAAAAAAAAACTATTTAGTCCGTCAGTCAAATAATAAAAAAATATTAGACACGTATTTTTTGCTTTATCAAATTAATAAAATATGGTTTAGATATAACGCGTTAAAGTTGGGGAGTGGGGTTCGCTCCGTCACAAGTCAGTATAAAATCTACCGGCCAGAGACGTCACGCTACATTTTAACGCATTGCCTACTCAATGCCGTAATCTTTTGATTACGTAAAAAAAGAAAAAAATCGTGTCCTATATTTTTTAATAATCTACCTGACGGACAATATTTTTTTTTTTTAAATCCCTATTATGTAACTAGTGACCCTGATTTGCACAGTTTGTATGCCTTGACAAAACAACATTATTTGTAAGTTTAACATTAATGCATTAAACACATATAAACCTTCCGGAATAAATTCTATAAATGATGGTGAAATCCGTTGCGGAGTTTAGAAGAACAACGCGACATACAGATTTCAATTTATAATGCTTAAAGATATATGTGTGACAGATTGTGATAGAAATGTAAAATGGCAAAGAAAAACCTTTATGGATGATTTTTTTTTAAGTAACAAGTCGTTTGCTCTGTGAAGCTATACAGTAAATAATACCTACTTGAACTGAGTTTCCCGAAACACGACACTGCTTCTTTCAAAGTTTTTAAACTGTGTACGAATACTTGCCTATATTACCTTTTTTTTGCCAACCCTTATGGATGTTGCTTATCCGAAGTAAAGATTATTTTATTTTGTATTTTTATTAACTTATAGGTACGACTATAAATTGAAAAGTTTAAGGCCGGCCATCATACATACGGAATTCCGTTTCGAAATTTCGAAGGCAGAACTAAAGTTTTCTCCGATTCGAAATTCCGAAACGGAATTCCGTATGTATGTGACCGGCCTAACGATTTGTTAAAAGTTTTTCTTACTTACTACGACTGTTGTGATATTTTAAAATTAAACCTGCATGATATTCTGTTAAGTTTTCTCGTTAACTAGATGCCATTTGAACATCAGAACCTATTTCTGAGATGAGTGAAGTGACTGTCCTCTGTCGCTATGCAATGATAGATACTGTTTTGATTTGAATAAAAAAAAAAAAAAAACTCTCGTGAAAGTGGAAAACCAGCAAGGATAAAAAATTATGATCATTTATCATATAATAAATAAAGGTACCTTGATTTATTTCACTTAATTTTAAGGATGTAAGTTTCAGTCTATACTGTACTTTTAATTAATCTTTTGAAAGTTACAATTACACTTAGGATCTCATCACACTAATCTATGCCAGATTTATCTCCAGCTCGTTTATCTCTCTAAATAATGGGCGAAGCACCTTAAGACGAGATTGATTCACTTATACATGACGTCAATGATCGCGTGACGTGAACACACGTCATAATATAGTCATACGAATACCGTTAATAACTTCCTCAACAACACTGAATGTTGCATGCCTCGGTCGCTATGCACACTTGCATTAAGCACGTGGTATGAATAATACTAACATGTACTTACACAGTAGGTTAACAACTATAAAGTAACCGGTATATGACGTCTTCTCACGTTCTGCGGTTATACACGTAGTAAGTAAAGCAATGTGTTTGTTCCCTTGGCTAATAATAACAATGTGGATGTCGAGAGGCGATTAGAGATTTATAGGCACATGAAGAGCGGTAATATGCACTTGTCTGCGAAGCTGTAAATTATGGTCACCAGTTATGCAGTGCGGGGAAACCGCTGCGTAAAAAAGCGCCCATGCGTACCTGGGCTTACAATTGGCTCACTAAAGTCCACTTTTGAAAGTAGACCTCCTATTTGGAGTCGTTAATAACAACGGCCTTCTTTAAAAAGGCGTTTAAAGAAGTCCGTTGTTAATAAGGGTCAAACTAAAAAATATAAGCCAAATCACCCCGTATTATCGTATAATTCAACACTCTGTGTAACGCCAAAAGTTATAAAACCAACAGTGTCTTTTCTGGACGCGCTAGGATACGCTCTGTTAGATTCTCAATGCTCGGCTCAAAACCGAGAGTTGAAAACCAGGTGCGAGAAAAAAAATCGTCGCGTCAAATAGGGCCCGTGCGTACCTGGGCTAAAAACAAAAGTTTTTTTTATTTTGGAACAAGAACAAATTGACATATTTACAATAGAAACGATGATAGCTACTAAAGTTAAAAACTGCGTCGCAGCTATCAACGCTCATCAAAACATAAGAGATACATAGTTCGAAACCTATGGCATGGGTACAGTTTAGCTAACTTTGGTATTTAAATAAAAATCGAATACATGCAAAATTAACAATTCATGCAAAGGTTGCATGTTGAGGTGCGGTGCGGTGTGGGGAGGTAGTGTGGCAGTGATAGGTAATGACATCGTTTAGCAGAGACAGGATTGCAAAATGTTATTTTTAGCAGAACGGCACGCTGTTCCCCACTCGACGACTTTGGAATCAGTGAGGATGTAAATAACCTGTTTATATAATTATTTATTTGCTACTAGCTTTCCACATACAGGTTAATTTGTCAAGCGAGATTTGGTTTTATGACGCCGTATCACGTCACACGTAACATTGCCCTAATTAGCCCCCCCAGAGAGGGCATTATTTAGGTTAATATTTTGTTTTCCAATTAGGTAATAAATACTGTTTATTTACCTTTTCTTACGATAATTTTTCTAATTAACTCTTAGTAATAAAACCACCTTGTAAGGTAAAAAAACAAACTTGTACGCAGTCGAAAGTTTTTATGACGAGGATCTGCTTTAGATATACGTCATGCGGTTTTGTATAAATTTGCAGTGACTTTAAGGTTGTATGTTGCGATGTATCATTTGAATGCTATTTTTATGTTTTTTGACATACTCGTACTTAATTAACTTTTTTCTATTTTAGATTTGCGCAAGAGTCGGCCATATTGACACTAAAAAGATGAGATGGGTGTAAATGGAAATTATAATGACACCTGTTCGAGTGTAAAATACGTCATAATATAATAATATTGTATGGAGAAATGTTTCAATCGGACATATAATTAACAAATATTATTTACATTAAATTAAAATTATGGCATGACGTATTAAAGGAGTGGCAGACCAATTTCTCGAGGGCATGTGAAGCTTAGTCAAAGGTGCATGGACGGCATAAAATCTCTGACACCAGGTTAGTCACTAACCACACGACAAAGAAGAGAAGAAAGCCAGGTGGGGTGGACGACCTATAGAAGATCGTGGGGAAGTCCTGACTGAGACTCGCATAGACCAGGACAGCATGGCACAAAAGGTAGGAGACCTATACTCAGCTGTGGGTGGAACAGGGCTGCCAATGATGATGACAATGTTGATGATAATGATATTAAAGAAGTGTCTATAGGTACAAAAGTAGGTATATCCGGTTTAACCTAGTCAGATAGTTAGCGACCCTTATAACACAATTATTGATCTAAAGAACAACGGTAGCCCAGTTATGACAGCACCGAACAAGTCGTGGGTACTTTTTAATACCACTGCCCTAAAAACGATGATGAGAAACATCGTGAAGAATTCGGCATGCCCTGAATATAAAATCGAAGACATGTAAAGTTCATCCACAGTGCCTACCCCAGTATAAAAATCACAGATTACTCAGTCAGACAGCATATTAGATAAACTAATCATATATATATTTATTGATGTAAATCAGTATTATGTACTTTCGTTTTGGTTTCGTGCCTAGACCTCAACTGACGTGACGAGAATTAGAAATTCCTAATTATGTTATACACAGCCTTCAGAGACGGCTTATGAATATCAAATTGTGTCTATAAATATCTTAAGAGACAAGAAGTTTTGTTTGATGTGGTTACGGCAAAAAAGTTGACCCATCTTAAAACGTGGACGCCATTCGAAGTTGTGGCGCGTGGGCAAGCCTTTTTACGTTTGTTTACGGAGGTTTAGGTATGCGTAATCGCAATGGCATGCAACCTTTTTACATGTCGTTGTGTAATCAACAGGTGGGTATTTCCCAGCTTTATAGATAGAGAATGGGCCCTACTCCAACCTTCCTACCTTCCTTTTAGCTTATTAAAAACGTATACAGCAATTACCCAACTTTACTACACTCTAAACGGTGAAGGAAAATATCGGGAGGAAACCGGCATGTCCCAAGACCAAAAATTTCGAAGACATGTGACATCCACCAACCCGAACTGAGCCCGCGTGGTGTTTTATGGCACGCTACCTAACTCAGAAAGAGGAGGTCTGTGTCTCAGCATGGGGCCATTTAGGTCCATGGCAACATTTATGAGTGGTACAATATCCTGATTCTAAACAAATGCGTATTTTTGCATCTACATAAGTAAGGTCAAATGCCTACTCAACCGTCAATGTCAGTTAGGAAAATCCACTATATAGTTATAATTACTATGTCAAAACTGCGATAAACTATAAATAAATAGCCAGTCTTAACCTTGACTTACTCACGAACTGGTTATAAACATCTTACTCCTATCTTGACGTAACAAAGATGCTTTTACGGTACCTGTCCCACCGCTGACGAGAAAGCGACTATACTCATTTTTAAATAAGATTATAAATTTAAATAAACCTTGTTTACAGTCCGTTCAACCAATTTTGACTTCTATACCATAGGTATAAGGATGGCATTAAAAGCAAAAAAAAATCTTTACAATACCAACAGTTTACTATGGCTGCCATTTGTTATGCCGTCAATGCAATAGAAGTCAAAATAAGTAAGTCCAAAGGTATATTTAAGTGTCAAATCTTATTTCAAATGGATTAAATCTATTAACGATTTTCTCGCTCAAGAAACGTACAAAATATTGTAGATCCCGTGTAAGTAAAAGAGATACATATACAGAGATATATCATAACAGTTGAACGCTGACTGTTCACACCACAGCTGCGCAGGCGAGTACTCGTTTGTCACAGCGCCAAGAGCTAACAACAGCACAAAGAGTACTCGCTCAGCGACGCTCACTTAGCGGGCAGAACACTCGATCCGAGATTCACGATTCGCACACTAGCGAGTAATTGCTCGTCGCCGTCGAGCAGCCGCTGCTCGTTTCTCGCCGACTCGTTTTCAGTTGCCTTTCGCTTCTCGTGGTGGGGCAGGTACCTTAAGCAGACAGTTACGTTGTGACGTCATTAGACGTCACACTTATAATATTATCCACCCACAATATTACTCAACGCAATCGTCAACGGTGAGAAAACAGGTTATGTAGAAATAACTTTATTAATATGCAAAAACCTTATGAACGTGACCTGGGAAAACCCAGAGATTGTAATCAAATACGCCTTTAAAGATTATTAATAGTCTTGGGTTTGGTTATGAAAAGACTGTTTGTCGCTATGTTAAGAATAATCTCGAAAAATGCTGTACCTATTATCACAGATTAGTAATATGAAAATTCTTTGACAGGTACTGTCAAATGGCTGTTTCGTTCTATATAAATGCATGGGCAGGGTAAGTGCAGTGAATAACCCAGTGCCTCCGTTTATATGCTTTGCAATCCGGTTTTTTGAGAGGAAAATTGTCTTTGTGCTAATCCAGGGTGGATTCTACCTTTGCATCATGACTATAAATAAAGATAAAATAGATCAACCATTTTTCAGATTATCTAAAGTACATACATCTTTTATGGGGTACTGTGTTAAATGTTACAACAAAATACCTTGTGATATTTTACAATTAAATGAAAGAAAATTTAAAACTCATATTAAAAGTACACTTTGTAAACAAGCATATTACAAATTAGAGGATTATATCCAAGATAAAAATGCTTGGAAACATGCTGGTCCAGCTCCATAGGATAATCTAAAATCTAGACAAAATCAAACTGGTTGCGAATTTAAGTTGTATAAATTATTATATTTTATTATATGACATTGATTTAAATTCTGTGATGACTTCCTCACACACTGACTTATTAATTGTAACTTTTTTTTATTTTTTTTTGGAAAATCGTCTTCTTTTACAATGTTTGTAAATATGTGAGAACCATGTATCTATCACATAGGTAATTAATTTATCTGTTGTTGCTCTCTTTTTAAATTTATTTTTACCTATTGTGGTATGGTAAATTTTATTTTTTTATTTTTAGATGCATCGTCTTCACATATAATTATATAACTAATGTACCTACATATATACAAAATATTGTAAAACATTTTAAAAGAGTAACGGTGGAGTTTCTTGCCCATTCTTCTCCATACGAAAACTACCTTTTGGAAGGGGCGACTAGAATCAATTCATTTTTTTTGTAATTTT
This sequence comes from Agrochola macilenta, assembly GCA_916701695.1. NCBI lineage: Eukaryota > Metazoa > Arthropoda > Insecta > Lepidoptera > Noctuidae > Agrochola > Agrochola macilenta. The sequence goes on from OU753562.1 coordinate 19,338,328, forward strand.
TGACGTTCAAAAGTGCCTTGCAAGGGCCTATTTGAAATAAATGATTTGACTTTGACTTTGACATCAATTGAAAATTCAAATTCTTTCAGAAAAAATCCCCTATCTCGCCGTGGTAGGTAATAATGATTGAAGGTATCAAAATGTATATTATAAAAAGAATATATATACGTATTTATATACAGTATGTTAACTAACGAAAACCAGCAATAGTATAGCTTTAGGGGTATGAGGAACAGGGTGTAAAGTTCACTCATCCCCCATAGAAAAGGGAGGATCCTCCGACCAGACGGGTGTGATGTCTGGCGGGCAACTGCCCAGAGGTTTGAAGTTGGGAGATTCTATATATGTTTATCGCGCGGTAAACTCTAATTGCGCGATGCAGGATTTGTGTGACGTCAGGATGTTATGTGACGTCAGGTCTTTGATGCGTAGTTCGCATGTAGCGATGTAGATGCCGCTACATCACTCCCCTCCGGAGACCGGAGGTCGATAGTGGGCTGAGTCTTGAATCTTGCGATGCTTCACAGTGCCAGCTGTGGTTCCAGTGAGTCGGAACCGGGTGCCGCATAGTTCGCGGTGAGTCGGAACTGTCTGCGGTGATTCCCCAGTGAGTCGGGGTAGCGCTGCGTTATGATCATCCAGTGGGTCGGATGTGGTACAGCGCTGGATTGTGGCTGAGGGTGATGACCAGGAATGCGCGTTCGCTGCATGCTGGTGGTCAGGATACCCGTTGAAGCCGTGGGTGCTGACTGGCTGTGTGACTCGCCTCACGAAAGCTTGCGGGAGTGATGATGATGATGACGTCACGCTGAAGTATCTGCACGAAGGCTGCGTTGACGTTCATGCTCGGGGTCACCAGTTTAGGGGTATGAGGAACAGGGTGTAAAGTTCACTCATCCCCCATAGAAAAGGGAGGATCCTCCGACCAGACGGGTGTGATGTCTGGCGGGCAACTGCCCAGAGGTTTGAAGTTGGGAGATTCTATATATGTTTATCGCGCGGTAAACTCTAATTGCGCGATGCAGGATTTGTGTGACGTCAGGATGTTATGTGACGTCAGGTCTTTGATGCGTAGTTCGCATGTAGCGATGTAGATGCCGCTACATAGCGTCCGAAAAATCTAACCATTAAAAAAAAAAAACAATATACGTAACAGAAACTCTGTACACGCGCACTTGTCGCACTTGTGCGCGTGTACAGAGTGTTTCTTTTACGTATCAATATTGCTAAATGAATGTGCAATTGAATGGGATTGTGATGGTCACTATGTTACGCAATAATCCTAATTGTATCCTAATTCCTAAGGCCTATTCTCAAAATAAAAAGTCGAATGTCGGCTACTATAATTTATATACATTAAAAACAAATTCAGCGTAATTATTTCTGGATTAACCAGTACCTATAAAACAAAACATTTTTCATTATTATGAAACAAACGTCACTTAAATTACAATGAAAGGGAAGTCGGTGACCCTTGGATACCCACGTTCCTGCTGTGGTTATACGATGAATTAAATACGTCAAATACTTTCATAACGGTCATAATTAATTACGAAACCACATTGTTGTATGACCTATACTTACATATTTCCTCCTTGATACTAAGGTATTCCGTAAGTATGGCCGCTTCTTTTTTGTCATAATACCTAATGACATGTAGATAAATACTGTCTAAATCCGAATATTAACTTATGGTGGAAATATGCTCAAATTCCAAATGATTTAGGTATTACGTTTGTATGGATAATTCAAAGGTCGCCGCGTTCTTAAGATCCGAAAAATCATAATCGGGAGACCGACCTTCAGCTGAATGATGTACGCCGGAAGTCCACTTGCCGTTAGTGAATTCAGAAATTCTACGGGGTAATGTGTGGCATCATCTTGCTCCACAACAGTGTTAACCGATGGAGGTGTATATCACTTCGCTACCTTCAATTTGTAAGAGAACACTGTGGTTGATCGCTGCAGCTTCATCATTATTGGGCGTTAAAATGGCCCGTTCACGCACCCATGAATTCTCTTGGTACCTACAGTATGCGACTGATATCCCCGAAATGGAAGGTGTATTTCATATTTAAGAATGTGGTACAGACCATGGTATAATAACATACTTCGCCAGGTATGGCATTCCGAAACACAGTGGTCACGTGGGCAACACAAGTCTACGTCATCACATCTGTGTTACCAGAAGTTTGTAATAATAACTCCCCAACCACCTTTATTACCTGTGCGAATCCGATAAAACAATGAGGTTTTAATTCAATTACGTTGAATTGTTTCGTTTGATTAGACACACGAAACGACAATTTTATTTAAAAGCTTTGGTTTCTGAAAATCTTTCCTTTTTTTGTTTTGTTGCAATAGAGTGGCAACTGGATAGTGACGTAAGCATATGTTAGTCCCGGAATGCCATGCTTATTTTATTAGACCATGGTACAGACCATTAAACTGAACTAATTTCTTAATAGGACCAATATCGTAATCGCGAAAAACTAATCAGCTGTCCCGTACATTTGGGTCGAGTAGGAACTGAAGTTTTTTTATAGGACAGTTTCTACATGTATAGGTATACCTTATTTATTTAATTCCATTATAAAATACAATAGACGACGCATATTTATTAACCTAATCCGCTTAACTGTTCTTCAAGAGTCACAACGGACACGACGTGTTGCCTCGTCAAGCGCACTGCGTTCGGCGCTTGACGTGGCGACACGTCGTGTCCAGGTTCGCAGGAAGTTAATCGTCATCCTGAGGATGCCTCGTTGAGAGAGGTGAAACAAGTGTCCATTTCTTACAGGGTTCTTTATGAATCTTTAAGAACAGTTAGTAGGATTAGGTTACTAAATAAACGTCGTCTATTGTATGGTATACCTTATGTATATTTTATACTTTAACCCCTTGTAGGTTAAAATTGGGTAATCTCTATGGATTGGGTTCCCTCTATCTGGTAAAATTTTGATGCTCCGAAATTTATTTGGCATAACACACTTGGCATAATATTGTTTAAACGAATATTTTAAAGGCATAAAAAATATTTAAACGAATGATTGTTTGGCCGAATGTTTAGATGTCCGACTTTACAATGGCATACTTTTATGATGGCAGAATTTTATTTGGCATAATTACCTTTGGCAAAGTTAAAATTCCGCATAATTTCGTTTAGCATAACGTTTATTTAGAGTGACGATTGTTTGGTACAATTTCATTTGACATATAAGATGGCAGAATTTCATTTGGAATAATTTTATTAGGCATATTGCCATTTCTATAAAACAGCATTTTTAACCTTAAATAAAAATAAAAATATTGTTCTATAAAAGGTAGTGACAGAAACGAATCGCTGCAAAACCGACTCCACGTAGTCTTGTCTGCCCTACCCCTAGAGTGTAATTTAAGCCCGCGTAGGCGCGGAGGGGCGAGGTGGCCCGCGAGCTGAGGAGCAGGTGGTCTTAACGCTCGCCGCCGCGGCTGAGGCTGGCCGGCTGGCCGGCCAGCAAGCCGAAGCTGCGGTGGTAAGCATTAAAACCATCTGCGTCGATAAGCTCGCATGGGAGCGCCGGAGCCGTGACAGAAACCATGCCTGCTGCATGTTGCATGCTGACTTGCTTGCTGCGTGCATGGTGTATGGTTGCTTGCATGCTGCATGCTTGCTTGCTTGCTGCATGCATGGTGTATGCTTGTTTGCATGTTAGCATTCTGCATGCATGATGTAAGCTTGTTTGCATGTTTGCATGCTTCTTACAGGAAAAAAAACCCACATTAGGTTCACAATCAACTGTACCTCCCACTACAGCAAAAGTAAAAATGATTTGATTAACGCTTAATCAGAAAGATCTAGTAATAACCGTTATCGTCGAACGTCTGTGGCGAAAACAAAAAGTGTTCAATAAATTTTATTATTATGGTAAGAAATACAAAATTATTCTAATTATGAATTTTCTGTAATGTGATAGATGAGTCTTTCAATTATTATGGATATGAAATGTATGCCAAAAGATTATTAAGAATTCTAACAGTAAACTTTCTGAGCTATGATAGTTCTGCCTTTTAAAGACTATCGATATGAAATGTATGCCAAAAGACGACTCTCACTGTAGACTTTCTGCGATATGATGGTTCTTTTTAATAATTAAGGATATGAAATGTATGCTGACTTACAAAATTATGAGTTTTGAATGAATGATAAATGAGTGTATGCCAAACGATTTTCGGCGAAATTAACTTTATGCTATCCGCTGTTATGCAAAATAATATTATGACATAAAAAGTTCTGCTATAAAGGGTGGACCTCTATGGATTATACCCAATTTCTGCATGATGCTTTTTTAACTATTTAAAAAAACACATTTTGTATACTTACATTATTTTTATAATTTTGTGTGTTCAGAGTTTTAATCGTCGTATAAGAACTGTTTTGTATAAATAGTTTTTACAGATCTGCGATCTAATGTGATAGAGTGGCCTTACATGATAAATCCTTAATCTACATCCTATAAAATTACATAATTATATAGTATGTAATTTTATAGCTCCATTACCTATCACACAATTTTTCTAATATTCTAAATAACAGCAAATAATCATTTCCCGAGCTACCTGGCGGAATATAGATAACACAACACACAAATAAAAAACTTTTATTTAAATGTACCATCGCAAGTCGAAAACACAAGTGCATCAACGCGTCCAAGATAGGTAGTTGTCTCGCTCCAGCTCGAACCGGTGTGTGGCCACGAGCAGCGCGCCGCCTTGCTTCCGACCATCCGCTCGATCACATCTTAATAAAAGTATATATTCCCAGTGGAACAACTTCCGCGTCTTGTATGGACTCATTGCAGCCTGACTCAGTAATAGCGAATAAGTCTGAGTCGGACGACACTTGGTTATTTCTGAAGTTGTTCAGCTTAGTTCGTAGACCCCTAACATTTTGGTAATATATTTCAATTAGACCATTACTTATGGAACGGGCTCTTGGGTTGTTTACGAAACCAAATCCATTCATTGATTTCCGCGTTCAGTGGCCATACTTCCGCATTATTCAACACCATAAAGTGTTTTTCAGATACACCTATTAGAAAAGACGAGTAATATCGTGTCATTCTATGCTTGATTTTCTCAATTTTCATAGGCGCTTCTAGTCCGCACAGATTTTTACCGGAATCAGTCATAGTTTCTAGCGTGGTTTCCGGATGTAAACGCCATACATGTAGCTATTTCTTTCTTTCCATAGCCATTATTCCAATTGTTACATTTTTGGGCAAACGGTTAGGTTTTTTATATTGTACGGTAGTCCAGCCAGTTTCTTCCTCATGTTCGAACTGTTCAATAGCGTCTGGTAGGCTATTATTACTCGTATGTGTTTCAAGTACAGTAGATTTCGTGGCCCCACGCATGTTTACATTTTGTATTTTGGCGGTTGATGGTTGGCTACCCGTATTTTCTTTTTTAGATTTATTGGGTTTATATTTTGACCAACGGCTTCAGCAAATGAAAAGTGAGAGCTTGTCGATGCCTCCTTCGTTAGTGGAGCGAAGGTGAATGTTGCCTGAGGTTGGGTATTTTGAGCCGAGTTAAGATTTAGTTTTTCTTCTATAACCGTCATAACTAATCTGTCAAGATCATTTTTTGTTTGCGCAAATTGACCTTGCATGAGCGTAATTGCATTTGCTTGACAGTTTAGGCGAGCCATAATATCCACCCATAACTACCTTAGTTCATCCAGTAACACGGAATCCACGTCTCTTAAAATTGTCGGCGAGGATTGAGCCTGGCCTCCTCGTTTGGTGTATACCATACCGGATACCAATACACATAACCACGACATCTGACAAAGTGAGTCAGATGTATCTATGTTTCCGCGTTTTCGATTTAAGCAAACACACTCCGGACATACCCATTTCTTCTTATATGCTTGGTAAAAGTAAAAGCATTTAGTGTAATTTTTAGAGAATTTAAATCATATCCTTAAAGAAGCTATCCGTAATAGTTGAATTGCAAGCGCTGCACTGGTTAGCCATAATTTTTCAGATAAAAAACTAAAATACGTCGATTTGTCTCATTGAGTTGTACTCGTAATCATCATCATCATTATAATATATAATGCTGGCTGACATAATGATGATACTTATTCCAATCTTAATCTAATCTTATCATCTTAAACGTTACTTGCCAAACTTGACCCATTCAGTGAACTGTCGAATAAATTGACATTTAATAAACGCTGCTGGCGCACTGTCGGATTCTCTTGAAATAAGCCTATTTTACGGGATATCCAAATGCAATAAGTGCATTACAAGTGTCAATAGAGATTTTGTGTAAATGATTTCATCACCACTGCTCTCAAAATGGTCAAGGAAACATCGTGAGGAAACCGGCATGTCCTAGAACCAAAAAATCGAGACATGTGACATCTACCAACCCGCACTGGGTGCGCGTGGTAGATTACAGCCCACACCCTCTCGAATAGAGCAGTGGGAACATTAGAGGCTGATTATGCTTAGGTAATGCTAAGTGTCAATAGTCGCTAACACTCCACGAGTAGCTTAACTAAGTACGCCTGGCTCAATTTTTTTTTTGTGGGTTATATTATCAAATAGCTTCTCCCGCTCTGGACGCCGGGAGGGCGTGTCAGACTCTTACTGACTAAAACCCAACCGTGTTCCTTCAGTTGCCTGTACATTGCCAGGGGCCACGGTATCCCTTTCGGACTTTCCCGCGACCCCGGCAGGCATCGTTCCTAGCGAACCCCTTCCGTTGTGCTGACATCTCTTTGAGGCGCGCGTGGAACACAACGCGCCGTCGACCCGGGCCTGGTCCTTATCGGATGGCGAGCTGCCTGGCGCATCCTGGAAGTTTAGGCACCTGTGCAATGTGATGCTAGTGTGCAAGCTACCTACTAACCATGATCAAACCAGTACCTAATACTTGCGATGAATGTACCCCTTGCAGCTCCTTGTTTACTCTTGAATTTCATAGAACACACACTAGAGGAAAAGGGCTCATTACACCTTTTTTTTTTTTTTTAAAGGTATAGTGAGCCCTTTTCCTCTCTCCTAATTTAGCTGTGCCCGACAGGCCACCTATGTATGGAATGCAATAAACAATTGAGTATTGACTATTGACTATAAAAAGATAAGTACAACATCTTTCAACTTTTGAAGGTCCGTAAGGCTCCCAAGTATCATGAATCATGATTAACGCAGTTACTGTGACTCAACTAAAAAATGTCGTTTAGATGTAGGAGGTACTGTTAAGTTGAAATAATGATCGTTGATTTAATGTTGAGCTGCTGACGTTTTAAGACGTCATGTTTTGTGGTCTCTTGCGCAGAAAACTGCTTCAAAGCGTCACATGTGAGCGGAAAGACAAAACATGAAACATGCAAAAGCGTCTAAAACGTACCATTTCCTTAAGGTAAAATTCGTAAATTGCTCAACATTTTTGTTTCATTATACGCTCGCAACTTGAAAGTCACGTTTTTAAAATGACTCCTGCGCAGGTGGTTACAAACCATGACGTCTTAAGACGTACACACAGCAGCTTGACTATAAATCTATATAAACTAATAATAGGTACAGCTGAAGTGTTTGTTTGAACATGCTAATCTCGGGAAAGCCAGTCGGATCTGAAAAAATATTTTTGTATTTGATAGCTCAATTCTTCAGAAAAGTTAAATGAGGCTATTTACATGGTACGACTTGGGGCGTAGCTACCGCCGTATCAGCCGTATCTATGATACGGGGCCCTCGAGCTACAGGGGCCCCCAGGTGTGTAAGCAAAAATTAGTACAGTATTATCCAAAACCTCATATTCTTATTGACTTGCCCGTAATGAATGAATACCTAATGAAAATATGACAATTAACGTAATTTGTTTATGGCTTTAAGATAAAGGCACGGTCCAACTCTCAAGCTCTTACATTAATTGAGTAAAATTACACAGATAATCTAACATATGAGAATGCTCCAATTTTCGAGCTCGCTCTTACATTCTCAGTTAAATGACAATGACAGCTTAACCTATACGGGTCAGCACAGGACAAATTTGGCGAATTTCTAGCTAGCTTCGCTCGCTTTTGCATTTTCTTAGTAAAATTCAAATGAAATCTTCACCAATCCCGGTTCAGAATGCTTCTATTTTCGAGCCTGCTTCGCTCGCTCTTCAATGAATCTTAAAGTAGGTATCTGAGTCAGTTTTCTAGCTCCCATCGCTCGCTCTTGGATTCTCTTAGTAAGGTCACAATGACAGCCTAAGCTCTCGACTCATGATGCTATTTTAATTATTATGTAAAAAAAACCTTCCTTTGGAGTTAAGCAACTAGTCAGATAAAAAGGGCCCCCAACTTATTTTGATATATGGCCCCTTTTCTACTAGCTACGCCACTGGCTACGACCCTTAGAAGCTGGTCAAAAAGAAAAACAGTCTGAAAGAACGCTAAGGGAACACGAAGTAATAAAACGGATAGGCGATGCGATGCGCCGCTTTTTCGGGCGGGCAATGACAATGCGATGCCCCGTATTTTTATAACACTCCCTCGACTCACGGCGGCCGAGGGAGTTTTATAAAAATGTGGCTGGACTTCCACGCGAACGAAGTCGCGGGCAGAAGCTAATTAATGATAAAAATCTACTCTAGCGGACCTCCTTCCTACACACCACAAAGCGACATTTTTACGACTGAGTCATAGAGAACGCCTTGATAATGATGTTTCATCAACAGCTAAAGAATGTTCAAATATTGGTGGATGCTGCAGGTATTTCTCTAACGTCATGATAGCATTTTACGAGGAAACAAGGAGTAGGTTGGGGTGTATTCTTCGCTAGTGGTTCATGAAAGACCGTGTGGTAACTTGACCAAGTAAATGCAGAGCACGAGTCACCGGATTAGAGGCGCTAGCACGAACGTGTGACGTAAACGTGACGTAAATACGACCAATTTTGTGTTTTTTTGTAAGTACTCACTCTAACAAACATTTTGCTTGGTCCAAAATAATCTTTTAATCCTTATATGAAGCTACATCAATTGGGGTCATAAAAATAAAATGGGTGAATTGTGGTTTTAAGAAGGAAAACCTCAATTCAAAACCTCTGAATACAATGCTGATTCACCGTACCATCGACCAAACGCAATAAAATACCACACTAAATAAGGAACCAATTAATATAAGCGTCGGAATAAACCAATACATCATTCCACATACAAGTTTTGGAGTCAATGACACCACAAGAGGGTCAAGGTTGCGCAACCAGCCAACCAACTTTCGTCCAATAACATCACGTAACCGGACAATAACCGTTTAGCAACCGCAACCTGATTTGAATAAAGAATCGATGATGACCTTGCTGTGGCGTACAAAAACTGGTTTATGAAAACATCATGCTTGTATTGCTGATGCAAAAAGTAATCTAGATTCGCGAATAATGAAATGACCTGTGTTGTTTGATATTTAAAGAATAGACTAAGTAAATGGGCTAAGTTTGTTGTTATTAAGATGTATGTTGACTTGAAAGAGCATGGCAGTTGAGAGTATGTCATGCTCACTTAAATGTCTCGCTGATGGTGGCTAGTGTGTTGGATCATTCGGTTCCCTACAAAATGGTTGAGCTGGATGGTGCCAACCCACGCGTCATGTCCGTGAACGGGCGCCTCCAGTTGAGACTGGTCATCTATTATCTGCCAGGGCTTATTTTGAATTGTTTTGATTATTTTTGTACATTGTTCTCACATAAAGAAGCAACAAGAATAATGACCCAGGATTTTGTAATATCTATATTTAAAAGAGTGTCCTTGGAGTTTCTTGCCCGTTCTTCTCCATAAAGATCTACGTTTTGGAATGGGCAACTAGCTTCAACTTTCTGACTAACTGACCGACTATTTGACGATTCAAAAGTGCCTGTAAATGGTTTAATTGAAATAAATGCTTTGAGTTCGAGTTACATACATCAATAAACTTACGCTATCTTCTGATCGAGGTAGGCAGAAACAACAGAACGCCGATGCTACGATCCTTACATACTTCTTTTACAAACGAATAAGAAAAATAATCATTCCAGGTATCTCCGAACTATGAGAATTTCCCTTTCTCGGAGTCAACTTCCAATCTGACAAAATTTAACTGAATAATATTAGCAGTTAGAAATAATTTCGCTTACGAGCCTGCCGTCTGACTTCCACAGCCCAATGTCAGAAATATCTAGTAGACATTACCGACGTTCTTATGGCGACGATAGCCGACTTTTAATAATAATAATATTTATTCAAAAATTACAAGGCATAAAAAGTATTAAATGTAAATTATATTCCTAAGACTTACGTGCCTGAACTAGGTAATCCTGTGTTTCAGGCGAGAGGAGCTAAAATAGACTTATAAAATAAATAAATAATCAACATGTTGACAATAGATCACTAATTACATGTTGAATAGCTTTACTCTTCGTTTTTAAATTAGATAAATACTTAACGTAGGTGAAATTTGTACATAATATTCACTTTAGCACAGTTAGTACGAGTGTATCTTCGTAAGACATATTTTGGAGAGCATCCTTGAGAATTCTCTTATAATTTGTGTAGTTCAGGGAATAAATGTTTGCTTTCTAGTTTAGTCTAATATAGAGAAGAGGACCGAGGTACAAGTAAAATTTGGATACAAAAGCATGTTTTGTTGTATTTTGTGGACAAACTATATCTTTACGTCTTTTATTAGTATATGCAGTGCTGTAAAGTAGAGCTCTGTGTTGTTTTAATACAATACCCATTATAAATAGCTGTCGAACTGTTAATACTTCACAAGATTTGTATATGAGATTAGTAGGAAAAAGGAAAGGGCGGAAAGTAGACACTTTGAGAATCGCCCTAATGATTTTATACTGAAGATCACGTCTAAACGAGAAGTATTAATGATTTGGAAAAAAATATAATTATGTTAAATTAGAGCATTTTTTTTATAACTTCATATATGAATATTTTAGATAATGTTTATAATACATAGTGACATTAATTTGTAAAGGTATGTCTAAGGTGGATAAAAAACTGAGAAACACGCAAAATCTATCAAGCGTATTTTTCTGAAACCTTCACCATTTTAAAGATATTTTAATTGTTAATCTTTGAGTATACGTGTTTTATTAAAATACCTTTTGTTTAATGTATAATACATTAATAATGCGTCTAATTTGGGACAGCGCTCCTGGATGGGGAGTCCTATTACTAGCTGGGCCTCAGTACAGAAAACGCAAGCTAACCACTCAAGGTCACTGGCATATATCTGCGTCTCAAAGTTAGAACTGACTTGGGAACTAACACACGCCGACACGAGTTCTCTGCTCTCGACGCTTGACGTGCCAACACGTCGGGTCCGGGTTCGCAACAAGTCAATCATCATCCTAAAGATGCCTCGTTGAGAGGTGAAACACGTGTCGATTTCTTACAGGTTTTTTTATGACTCTTTAAGAACAGTTCAGCGGATTAGGTTACTAAATATACGTCGTCTATTGTATTTTATTTTCGAAACTCAAACTTGACTTCTTGTACCACTTCTCTACCTGCATAAAAAAAATTACGTCTAGACACGTCAATCTCAAAATCTTGTAACATGCAAAAGTAATTACATACAGTCGTATATGTGTGTACAAATGTGTGAAAACGCGAATTAATTTAACCGTTAATTGCTAATCCTTCGCAACATCGTGAGGTACGTAAGGTGATTCGCCGGGAAGTGGACCAGCTTTGGCTTCACATGACTTGGAGTATGAGCCGGACCCAAACGTTTCAAAATTTCTAGCAGAACAGACCGCATTAATGAACAAACTTTTGGCTGAATTAGGGGAAATTAAGTCCCAAAACTCTGAAATAAAGGCATCTAACGTTGAAATTCGCAAGTCTAATGAAAAGATGGTAGAATCTATGTCGTTTATAAACAAACAGTTTGAAGACATGAAAAAAGAAGTGGAAGACTTGAGAAAAGAACGCCTGCAGCAAAAGCAGTATATAGAAAATTTGGATAGGAAGATACTTGACTTACAGTACAAGTCACGATCGTCCGGGATTGAGATTCGTAACATCCCGCAGGAACACACTGAAACTAGTTCTAGCCTTATTAAAACAGTTTCTAGAATCTGCGGTACCGTGGGAGTCCCGATTCAGGAATCGAGCATACGAGATGTATACCGACTACCAGGAAAGGCATCCAGTTCAACTACCTCACGGCCGATAATTGCAGAGTTCTCATCAGTACAAACTAAACAGTCTTTAATGGCGGCAGTAAGGGACCATAACAAGGGAAAAGGAAGGGAGGAGAAATTAAATACCGCCAGCATTGGTTTACCCGGTGACCCAAAACCGGTTTACATCGCGGAGCAATTGTCTACCACTGCTAAAAAGTTATTCTATCAGGCTCGAGAATATGCCAAGAATAATAAATATAAATTCTGCTGGATCTCAAATAGTAACATTTTCTTACGTAAAATAGAAGGTGACAAGCAAGTCTTAATTCATTCAGAAAAGTGTCTTCTTGATCTTGATAACCAAATTTCAATCTGACTAGTTCAATGTACTAAACTGTCAACTTCCTTAATTATTTTTACCTTGCTTGGTTATGTAAAAAATTCGCAACACATACATTACACTCAAAACACAACATATAAAAACCAAAATTATTACACTATACTATACACCAATACTATGATATACACCCAACAACACTTACTGACATATATAATAATGAGATGTTTCGCTCTTATTCTGATCTATGTAATATCTAATTATCATGCGCTATTTTTTAGTTATCATTTGGAATACAAATGGACTCATTAAAAAACATTAATGATGACTTGGACAATCTTGGGCTAGGCAATTCCTTTTCATGTGGCCCACAGGATTGTGCACGTTATTTTGTTACTTTTGAGAGTAATATTAAAATACTACATATGAATATCCGCAGTGTTAAGAAAAATTTTGATCAATTACAGGCTCTAATATACTTAACGAAAATCAATATTGATGTTATTGTTTTAACCGAGTGTTGGCTTAGTAAAATAAACAACCCTCCAGCACTGGATGGTTACTTATCACACTCGACGAAACTAACTTCGAATCAAAATGAAGGTGTAATTATTTACTCTAAATCAACCCTTAACGCCATAATTTGGGAACCTTCATTGACTAACTCTAACTCTCTGGTGTGTCAAATAGATTCCAAGCTTGCATTTGTTGCTATTTACCGCTCTCCATCCTATAATACTGCTGCGCATATAGAAAACTTCCTTTCAAGCCTAAATAACTTACTAGAGGGTCTCTCTTCATACCCAAACATTGCACTAATTGGTGATCTAAATATTGATATAAAACCTGGAAGTAGTAACCCACATAGCTTGGAATATCTGATTTTAAGCGCTTCTCATGGCTTAATACCTACTCATTTATTGCCCACCAGACTAGAAAATTGTTTAGATCACGTTTTATTAAAGTCAAAATTACCATCTACCACATTAGTACTCGAATCTTACATTACAGACCATAAACCTATTATATTGATGCTAACAAATGCCAAAAGAAACCAAAATCCAAAATTCTCTAAATCTCGTCCCAACTTAGACGCGATCAAGTCAGATCTAGAAGATATTAACTTCGCGGATATTTATTACATTCAAGACACAAATGAATTGGTAAACACTTTTATATCACTAATTAATACCGTAATAATAAATAATACAACTAAAATTACAATTCCAAGGAGACAAAGAATCTTGAAACCGTGGATTACCCCTGGCTTGTTGAAATGTATTCAGAATAGGGACCGAATGCATATGAGTTTAAAAAAATCACCTAACAATACTACGCTAAAGATAACTTATACACGTTATAGAAATTTCTGCAATGACTTGCTTCGAAAGCTCAGAGTAACCTATGAAAAATGTGAACTTCAAAAAGCCCAATGCAATCCAAAAGAACTATGGAAAACCATTCAAGAAATAACAAATACACGTAAGGTACGCACCAGTCCTGACAAGCTGTTAAAAATTAACGATAATCCCCAATCCTCGGTGAATCAGGTATGTTCATTTTTTAGTAACATTGGTAAAAATTTAGCGGATGATATAATTAAAACAAATAGGCAAGCCACGACACCTCCGAACAGAGATCCAGGCGAAAGTTTAACCCCAATTGACTCTCTTGCCTTACTAGAAGTCAATGAAACTGAAGTTGATTCAATCATTTCACAATTACGTAATGACTGTGCAGTGGGTTGGGACGGAATATCATCATCTCTGTTAAGAAAATGTCGCCAGTTGTTAGTGCCTCCTTTGACTTATATCTGTAATCGCTGTATTCAAACAGGAATTTTTCCTGACGCACTAAAAAAGGCCATCATTCTTCCAATATACAAATCTGGGAACAGAAACTGTGTAAATAACTACCGGCCAATCTCAATCCTGCCATCGATTTCTAAAATAATCGAGAAGATCCTCAATAAGCAACTCAAAGGATTCTTGAACAAACACCGCATCATCGCGGAAAACCAGTATGGTTTCAAGGCTGGGGTATCGACAGAGGATGCTGTTTTGGACCTTACACAATTTGTGGTAAAAGAACTTGATGGTGGGTCTAAATGCTTGGGCATATTTCTAGACCTCTCAAAGGCCTTCGACACAGTTTCTGTTCCCAAACTCATAGCAAGGATGGAGCATCTGGGTGTACGAGGCACAGCACTAGAAATGTTTAAGGACTATCTTAAAAATCGCTCACAGTTCGTTAAAATAGGTGATTATGTCAGTGATGAGGAAACTGTGACCTATGGCGTGCCCCAGGGAAGCATATTGGGGCCCACTATGTTCCTAATTTACATGAATGACCTCTGCAGAATGATTCTCCCTAACTGCAAGATATACGCGTATGCGGATGACACTGCAATCGTCATTTATGGTCCTACTTGGGATGCAGTTAGAGCAATGGCAGAACACGCTCTTAGTCAGATCATGAATTGGTTTCACGATAGCCTACTAACTCTCAATTTAGATAAGACCTGTTACATTCCTTTCGCGATCCGACGTAATACTATGCCCCCTAAGGACTTTACAATAATTGCTCACTCATGCCAGAGTTCATCCAATACTTGTGCTTGCCCTACACTGGACAGATGCGATAGTGTCAAGTATTTAGGCTTGCAAATTGATGAATGCCTGAGATGGGACAAACAGATCGATATGATAACTTCGAGAATATTGCGGCTCATTTACGTTTTCAAATCGCTAAGAGATCCCGCCGACATGGGCACACTGAGAATGGTTTATTTTGCACTGTGTCAGTCTATAATTGGATATTGCATTACTGCGTGGGGCGGTGCATCAAAGACCAACTTACTGAGAGCTGAGAGAGCTCAAAGAGCTGTACTAAAGGTTATGTGTAAAAAACCATATCGATATCCAACTAGACAACTCTACGACGACTGTAAGGTCCTGACTGTACGACAACTATTCATTCTGCAGTCAGCCCTCAGGACACATAGATCCATGCCTAAATCAAACCCTAAAAAGCGCACAAATGTCCCGTCAGGCGTTAAACATAAAACCTCTTTTGCCCAACACCAATTTTACGTCTTAAGTAAACATTTATACAAAAATCTGCATAAAAAGCTAAACATACTGGATTTAAATAGATATATGTTAAGGAAAGAAATAAGCCAATGGCTATTACAACAAGACTATGTGGCTACAGAGAATCTGCTTACTTACGTAACCTAATAAAAATCACATACATACTCATAGATTATATCCAGTTATTACATATTTACTAAATTTACGAATCACTTCCCCCACACACACTCATACACACACCCACACCCCACACACACACACATATCACTCACACTCCGCACACCCACACACCCCTACACATACATACACATGCATGTCTCCATCATTCACATCCCTTGTGTAACGTAGAATTAGTTTTTGTTGTTTTTTTTTTTTATTTCTATTTCTGTACAGCTGTTAGTACAAAACATTGACACTGTCTTCACTTGTTTCTGGTTGTGAATAATAACGGAATCCACTTGGCTGAACCCTATCTTTTAAGATACAGGCTAGTCCTAGTTTAAAAGATAGAGTCTACTATTGCATCATATTGTAAATATTATTTAAAACAATGTATACAGTGCAAAGTGCTATGTTTTTGTGAAATAAATACTTTTTATTATTTATTATTATTATTATCGTGATCTAGATAGTGATTGGAGTTAAGCACTGTATTGTGTAACCGGCTCTTAATCAAAGACTAGAGGGAATTACCGGAGTGTTGATCGACGATGAATGCAATGAATAGTTAAATAGGTTTAGGCGATGGTCTATGGGAGTAATCGTGTGATTGAATTATTGGATTTACAATTCGCATTTTTTTTTTCTTATCTATGCAAAATTAACTTTTGTAAAAGTTATAAAAAAAAATAAGTTTTATTGATTCATAAACAAACAAGTGTTACAATGTTTAGGTATGACACTGGATTCCGCACTAGGATGATACCCTGTGTCGCAGGATTCAGTGTCTTTCGACGGATAAAAATAATTTTAAAGATAGGTTAACAAATGCACCGGTTTCAGTAAGATAATAAATCAAACTTAGAGCTTAAAGGTGACCAAATGTATGTCTTAAATGATTCTGTCGTATCACAGACTTAAAAAAGAAAGAAACTAAATTTAATTAAGGTTGTACTATAACTTCAATATGAGGTCAAACGACATGTCACAACACTGAACTTATCTCCAAGAAAAAAGGTGAGGTTCCTTTTTTTGAAAATAAAAATTAGTAATAGATACTTTCGTTGTTTGTTTATATGGATGAAAAGCACGGCAGAATATGTCATTATATTAATTAATGGAGGAGACGTTATCATTAACGTTCTTTGGGCCCCAACGTAATAATCTACTCGATAATTAGTCGGTCTATCTTCAGATTGCATCACAATGTTCGTACGATTGCTCTCCATTTAAGACAACACCTTACTATAACTACATACATGTATTACAGGATTATGACCCATATGGCGACCGGCTCATATACAGTAGTGAGCGGAGATTACCAAGCTCAAAGCTGTGACCCGTGGAAGATTCTCTTGGTATTAGACACATAGATATGATATACATATTAAAATCGTAGCGAAGTCAAAACTGTACATTGAATATTTTTGAACAAAAGTAATTGCTGCGAGGTGGTTCTGAAAACGTATATTTTAGAATTTTGTCTATTTGTCTGTATGTATGTTCCAGCATGACGCAAATTCTTATTATACGTATAAATAAATGTTTTTTTTTTTTTTTGATAAATATGCAAAGTTCATAGTGACGTAACTGTTTCACAATAATACATCATAAAGTACGTTAATTTTATAAATTTAGATTCGGTTACAAAATTTATTGGAATCTTGCACTTAGCTTCTGACGTTTCATAAGTGCCCATTTAGGTTTATGTGGAATAAAATATTTCGATTTTGATTTTATTTTTCAGAATACAGAGCAGTTATGTTAAAGATAATGTTATTAACATGATGGCAGGATGTTTGTTTAGTTGTTTGTGCCAACGTGAAAATGGAAAACCCCCATTAATAAGTAAGCTAACTAAAAAAACAATCACGTTTCTTTACAAAATCAATACATAACTCCTTAACTATAGTAACAGGAGGAAAAACTACACATTACACACTTGGGCTTTTACGTTATTGAATCGGTCAACTGGTCAAATACAGTACCTACACTCACCTACCAATAACTATGGTATGTGGAAAAACCTGCAGGGTCTTCAAGAAAGGTACCTACCATCTACCTAAAGGTGAGAATACATTAGAGCATTTTCTCAAGCATTTCCATGTAATGTAACATACTTGCGAATGCTAAAGATGGTGTTCGAAGAAATGCTCACGGTGAGTGAGCATTTCTCTGTAACTATCCCTTCTATTTTGCGTTTACTCTTCATTGAAATGTCACATCTGCAGGTTGTGACTTTGCTCTATGAAATGTCACACAAATTCGCTCGTTTATTTGTAAATTCAAGTTGTAATAAAGCGTCGAGCGTCGTGCTCATTGTTCGCTTCGTGAAAGAGTGGCACATTAATGCACTCCCTCACGGGAACATTCGTCTTTACACGCGACCTAACCGTGTTACTTCTACCTATTTTAATTATTTAACCTATCCTGCTGGTTTCAATTATCTCTCTACACTACCTAGGAGTTGACAGCCTGCTTAGTCTACTTGCAAAGCCCTAGCCGTTACAGTGGAATCTTGGGTTGTTACATTACAGGCGAATGTCTATTCTCACCTTAAGTAAAATTCCCCATTGCATAAAACGACGTAATCTGATCGAGTCACTGAGTGTGCGGATGGTAAACAAATATCCATATGTTAATTATGTTATTAGGGCCCTGGGGTAAATACGAGGATAAAGACTTTAGTGATACAAACGAATAACTATATTTGGGCAACGGAATCTCCAGAAAAATAAGTCAAGAAAGTATAGTTGTGCTTAACGCATTTTTTTTTGCCAAAATACTCTGTTGTATTTTCGATTCAAACATTATTCGTATTTAACATATCAACACGTATGGTAAGGTAGAGGTGTAATAGTACTAGTACACCCACATTTCGACAGTTATGATCAAGTCCCATGTAATGGGGTGCGCGCGTGAAGCTCATGCTCAAAAGAAGCGCTTGAGAACACTCGTTCAATAATTTGAATTTACGAACGTTTACGACACACGATCGTGTTTAGGCTCTCCGCAGACAGGCACAGCGCGACGGTGCGACGTTTTTTCTGGTAGAACAATTTCCTCAAAGTTTTCATAGAAACTTTTCTACTATAGTCGCGTCGCGGCTGGCTGGACCCTTTAGGGCCTCAGGTGAATCGATTCTGTGGCCTGTTAAACTCAAACTCAAAGCATTTATTTCAATTAAACCATTTACAGGCACTTTTGAATTGTCAAGGAATCGGTCAGTCAGAAATATGAAGCTAGTTGCTCATTCCAAAGCGTAGTAGGTACCTATGGAGAACAACGGGCAAGAAACTCCACGGACACTCTTTTAAATAAAATAAATTGTTACAAAAAATATTGGTTATAACATTCATGTTGAAATTATACATGTGAGAACAATATACGAATTGCACGTCAGAAGCGTCCGTAATAAAAAGATAAAACAAAGAACAATTAAAAAAAAATCTGCAATGGCAGCTAAGAGTTGACCAGTCCCAACTGACGACGCCCGTTCACGAACATGACGCATGGATCATGCACCATTCAGCTCAACCATTTTTTAAGGGAGCTAAATGATCCAACACACGCGCCACCATCAGCGAAACATCTGAGTGAGACATCACAGCCGCCAGGGCACATTCAAGTCATTGTCAAGTCATTCAAGTTATTGACCCTAACCCTTAACATGTGAGATTACGTCACAATAAAGTAACGTATTTCCCCATTTCCGATGGTCACGATTTTTTCCATAAACGGCGCTGTTATAATTGGCTTCAGATTTGGCGATTCCAAAACTTTATCGGAAACGATTCAATCTACCTAGCCTTTTGCCAACCTTTTACAACCTCCACTGGGTAATACGATACGTATTACCCAGTGGAGGTTGTGGAGGTCATAGGCAGTTGCTCCATATAAAATACAGTTATTCAGCTGCATCCGGTAAGACTGGCGTTTGGAAAGACTTGCTGTCAGACTATCCATGATTTGACTGATCTGCAGAGAGAAATGCGCGTTGAAGCTTGCCTTACCTTCTTGAACCGGTTCAGAAAATCAGAAATAAAGGAGGTTTGGGGTGAATTATGACGTGTGATGAAAAGTGGATTCTTTACGGTAATCGCAAGCGAACAACACTTTGGCAGACTCTTGGTCAAACGCCGCAACAATACTCTACCCAGGATGCAATACAAAAAGCCTTCACAAAGTTTGTTGAGTTCAGGTCCTCAGAGTTCTCCCGCACCTTCCCGTGAGATGGCAGAAATGTATACACAGTATAGGTTGATTAGATAAATATACTTTAATTTAGCAAAAAAACGGCAATTTCATATTTAAACCCTCATTAAGATCATTATTCTACATGTGGCGCAGTTATCGTGTCAACCTGCTTACTGTATTTCCTGGACAATAACATATTTCCAAAGTATTTTTTATCAGGTTCTTTTGGGATGCTCTGGACAGTCACTTAGTCAGTCACAACTTTCACCCTACCAAATAACTTCTCCCGCTCTGGGCGGAGTGGGAGGGCGTGTCAGACTCTTACTGACTACAACCCACCCATGTTCCTTCAGTTGCCTGAGTGCCAGGGGCCACGGTATCCCGTTCGGACTTTCCCGCGACCCCGGCAAGCTTCGGTCCTAGCGGACCCCATCAGTTGTGCTGACATGTTTTTTATGGCGCGCGTGGAACACAACGTGCCGTCGACCCGGGCCTGGTTCTTATCGGACGGCGAGCTAAGCATTGCTCACCGTCCGCCAGCCCGCACCTATACGGTGGCCGGGAATCGGCCTGCGATTCCCGACGCCTAGAGCGTCACCTGCGGTAACTAGAGGCCGAAATATTTCATTTTATAATCTTTAAAGATTAAATAAAGATTACACCATTTTGATGGACCATAGGCCCTTTTAACCAAGAAACAAGTCAGCTAAAAAAACATAAATTGGTACAAATTGGGTGGTAATACCATTATGTGTCACCACAGCGTCATAAGGTGACGTTTTCCGAACTGACCTAAATGCAATATGCTTCCCCTTGACACCAACAAAATATACTCGTAGTTGTTATACAGAAAATGACGTATTTTCTGCGGTTCAAAGGTGCATTTCGGTATTTTCCTGATGCAAGGGTGACGCGGCCAGGTGGACGATGATGAGAAAATGTTATAAGGAAAAAATAGGGACCTGGAACACGTTAAAGAGAACAAGAGAAAGCCAAGCGTACGCGTGGCTTGAAAGAAAGGTGGCTCAGCGGTTATAGTTAACTCATACTTTAAGCCAAGCTAGTGGTGGACCGTTAAAGCATTGCTATTTTTTCTAAATAATCTAACTTCACGCTTTTGTTCCTTATAGGGTTAGGCAGATTTGTACCAGGACACCTACATTTCGCCAGTTATGTTTAATTCCCATGTAACAGGGGGCGAGCCTATTGCCATCAACCGGGGACAAAACAACTGAGAAATTGTTGATGTAAAATACCCAAAGGACTTCAATATTTTTTCTACTACACATAATTTTGATATGCATCTGTTCGAGAAACACTAAATCGGACCAGCAAATTGAAATACTGAATGCCAATCGATTTAAAAAATACTTAGGAATCAAAACGAAAAGAAGCTTTATTAATTTTAAAATGCTGTAATATATAAAATGTGATATCACCACAATTTGACACTCCTAGAAGTCATACCACGGAACCTTGGCTTCCAAATATGCACAAATATCCAAACAATCAAAATTAATTATATTTGCTTACGTAAAATCTGTTCCAACTGCTGATTAAACACAATCATTTAAACGTTACTGTCATTTGTCAATAAAATATTTTCAATTTTTATATTTTTAACCGACTTAAAAAGTTACAAAAGTAAGTTTGTTACGCGATTACTCCGCGCCGCCAATTATGAAATGATTTTGATGATTATTTTTCTGTTTGGTAGGTCTTACTTCAGAGGTGGTCCCATATAAATTTTATTAACTTTACTTGGGTACTTTTTGAGTTAGCTTCAATAATACGTATTTTTCTAAGTACCTATCACTGTTATTTACGAGTAGTGGTTTCGATTTGTGTGGGGTAGGTACCACAATTAAAAAGTGAAAATTAAAACTTTTTACAAAAAAAAAAATTATCCGAATTAAAAAAAAAAAAAAAAAGTGCAAAATAACTTTAATTTCGGAAGTCGGTGGCAATAAATGAAAATACAGAATCAAAGACACTTTTTTCTGTTTTTTATTTTTTTATTTGGTTAAATTTTTATGTAATATGTTTCTATCATGTACTTTTGGCATGCTCTGGACCTTACCTTGCTATCTGGTTAATATTTTACTGCTGCATGCATCTATTCTTATCATTGTTTGTATAATATGCTGTGATACGGGACAACAATACACAGACAGAACCGGAATACTCTTTAAAGATTAAATAAACATTACACCATTTTGATGGACCCTTTTAACCTACCAAGAAGCAAGCCAGCCGAAAAACTTCCAGCCCGTTTTCAGAATTTGGTACAAATTGAGCGGTAATACCACCATGTGTCACCACAGCGTCATAGGGTGACGTTTACTTATCTGACCTAAATGCAATGTACTTCCCCTTGACACCAACAAAATATAGTTGATAGACAGAAAATGACGTATTTTCTGCGGTTCAAAGGTGCATTTCGGTATTTTCCTGATTTAAGGGTGACGCGGCCAGGTGGGTGATGATGAGGAAATGTTATAAGGAAAAAATAGGGACCTGGAACACGGTAAAGAGAACAAGAGAAAGCCAAGCTTATGAGTGGCTTGAAAGAAAGAAGGCTCAGCGATTATAGTTAACTCATACTTTAAGAGGGCGCCCAATGGTCTACTAGCGCCACTGCTTTAAAAAAATATTATCTCGTGACTGAGAAGGAACTATGAATAATGGCTAGTAAGCACCCTCGGTAAATACGATCTAGATGAATGTGGCCGCATTTCTTTAGATCGTTTTTTGTTGCTTCGTGCTCAATATGAAACTGTTTATAAGGTATTAGGAATTTCTAAACACTCTTACCGAGGGTCCTTACTGGCCGTTATTCATCATTCCTCCTCAGTCACTAGATAAATTTGTTTAAAGGAGTGGCGCTAGTGGACGCCATCTTAAGCCAAACTAGTGGTGGACCGTTAAAATATTGCTATTTTTTCTACATAAATTAACATCACGCTTTTGTACCCTGAAGAGAAAGGCAGAGGTGTACCTGTACACCCACATTTCGCCAGTTATATTTAAGTCCCATGTAACATGGGGCGAGCCTATTGCCATCAACCGGGCACAAATCCAGACTCCGGATTGCTACTGAGAAATTCTTGATCGAAAAACCCAATGGACTTCACAATTTTTTCTACTACACATAATTTTGATATACACATTCATCTGTTCGAAAAACACTAAATCGGACCCGGGAATTGAAATACTGAATGACAATCGGTTAAAAAACAAAAACACGCATAAAAATCAAAACAAAAACACGCTTGTTTAATTTTAAAATGCTGTGATATCACCACATTTTGACACTCCTGGACGTCATACCATGGAACCTTGGCTTCCAAATATGAACAAATATCCAAACAGTCAAATTTAATTATATTTGCTTACGTAAAATTTGTTCCAACAGCTGATTAAACACAATAATTTAAACGTTACTGTCATTTGCAAGTACCAACCTTCCATTTGCATTCTGCTGATTGTCCGACGCAATGATGGGAACGTAATTTATTGTGTCACGATTAACACACTAATTACAATCAGATTACAAGTCATTCTCATAACAATATAAGTGATTGTTAATATTGATTATATTTTGTCGCTCAAATATTTAAGTCTTTGGCCAACGCATTGACAGTAACACTCATTATCTCAATAACTTAACAATCCCTTGCTTCACTGCTTTGCAAATCTGTATTTTCGACAACTAGACATGCTTATTAGTACTGACACACATTTTCATTACCAGCATGCTTGCTAATAAGGGTGTCTATGCACCAAAGTCCAACAACCTAACCCGGCTAAAGCCGAGGTCCCACAGCCTGTCGAGGCTTGTCCCGGCCTGTAGCGCGACCACGCATGTCGAGGCCTGTCGCGGTCCGTGCCAAGCATTCTCACCACAGACACAGGCCTATCGGCCTGGCCTGGCACGAGCTGGCCTGTGGCCTCAAAAATCAACAGTTGTATGAGTTTCAAGCATTTTTTGTATAATTTGAGCAAGCATGCTACCAGAGACTCTGTTTATTCGTGTGAATAAGCATGTTAAGCTTAGGCATTGCTAGAAATGTAAAGCATTATATCAATATCAATCTGCAGCGTAGCCTTTTCCCAACGATGTTAAGATCGGCTTCCAGTCTAACCGGATGCAGCTGATTATCAGTATTTTACAAGGAGCGACTGCTTATCTGACCTCCACAATCCTGTAACTGGGTAATACGATACTCCGTGGTAAGACTAGTTGTCAGACTTTTGGGCTTCTGACGACCCTTAAAGACTGTGAAAGATCCACGAATGACGACCGACGCCGGGACGAACGGCTTAATGTGCTTTCCGAGGCGTGGAGAAGTCTCAAAGACGTTTAAATATTTTTTTTTATTTATTAAAACTTCATGCACAAGTAAAAAAATACTGTACAAAGGCGGACTTAATGTCTAAGGCATTTTCTACCAGTCAACCTTAGGGTGATGCAGAGACAATACATGGCAGGTGCAACATAAGGGATAGATAACTTGAAAATTAATACATACTAATACATAGATACATAAATACATACATATAAACCGAATAAACTTTGTCAAGAGAAATAACGATAGGTAGAGGAGAGAACAAATCCAACAAATCAGCGCTGCAATGATTCTGCCAACTTTTTACGAATATGTTCACGTGCCTTCACTTTGAAAGAAAACCGACTGGTTGCCATCCTGATGCTCAAAGGGAGCGCATTCCAAAGAAAAACCGCCTGGACAAAGAAAGAAGAGTGAATAAAACCAGAGCGGTGAGAAGGACATCGTAGAAGACGATTGTTGGTAGAACGAAGATGTTTACTATGGGCAGAGCATAGGTATTGAACATGGGAAGTCAGGTAAGAAGGAGAAGTGGGATTGTCCAGTATAGAATACAACATAGACATAGCCCTCAACTCTCTGCGCTGACGTATGGGTAACCATTTTAAAAGCAATCGGTGCTCAGACACATGATCATACTTACGAAGATTGAAAACGAATCGAATGCAGTTATTTAGAAGGCGGTCAAGTTTATTGAGGAGATCTGCATTCAGGTCATAGTAACACACATCACCATAGTCTATTATGGGAAAGATTAGGGACTGTACAAGCATTGCCTTTATGTGTGATGGGAGAAGATTTTTCAACCGATAGAGCGACCGCAACGTTCCGGTGACTTTATTGCTTACAGTTCTGACTTGCTTTCGCCAGTCAAGACATGTGTCAACATGCAGACCAAGATTCTTAACATCGGAGCTAAACGGGATGACCGAGTTGTCAAACACGACAGGTGGCACAGTTAAGCCATTTAGCTTCCTCATACTGTGGGTGCTCCCTACAATGACAGCCTGACACTTGGTAGGATTAACCGCCAACCCAAAACGATCAGACCAGTTTTTCACCACACCTAAATCCCGGTTTAGCTCCTCAATCGCATCATATATGTTGTCGACACTTGCCTGGCAGTAAAGCTGCAAATCGTCAGCATAAAGATGATACGCAGTCCAAAGCTCGGTGGTAATGAGATTGATAAAAACAGAGAACAAAAGAGGAGATAATATACCGCCTTGAGGAGGAGAAATAATAACAGCCGTACTGTTATTACTTTGCCAAAAATATAATGGCACTGTTGAAAGGTCAAAAATACGAAACGCTTAAATGCGATTGCCACTTGTCTAAACCCTCTGGATCACTCTGTCATGACACGAAAACTGGCCTAGCCTCAGACACGTATATCTGTAAAATCAGTACTTCAAGTTGAATGTCAGCTCACTTTAATTGACGTTCAGGTTTAATAAGCAATAAATTGTATGAAGGTAATATTTCTACAAGAAGGTGACACGTCTAAAGCCATAGTTCAATGGGCTGTCGAGGCCTGTCGCGGCCTGGCACACGGTCATGCCTGTCGAGATTTGTCGACGACTGGCGCGCGGCCACGCCTGTCGAGGCCTGGCTTTATGCCACGGTCCCACGGCCCACTTTCCACAGGCCAGATCGTGCCAGGCCAGGTCGACAGCTGTTGGAACCGTCGACCCG
The DNA here is from genome assembly GCA_916701695.1 of Agrochola macilenta. Taxonomy (NCBI): domain Eukaryota; kingdom Metazoa; phylum Arthropoda; class Insecta; order Lepidoptera; family Noctuidae; genus Agrochola; species Agrochola macilenta. The sequence goes on from OU753562.1 coordinate 19,364,321, forward strand.
ATGAGGCCTGTGGTGGGAATGCTCGGCACGGGCCGCAACAGGCCTTGACAGGTGTGGCCACGCGACAGACTGCGACAGGCCTCAACAGGCCGTGGGACCACGGCTTTATATCTATTATTTCTATACTTAGGTACCTCCTAAAACGGGTATTATATATTTTATGTAATTAATTTATAATAAATGGATGTAGATAGGTACTATAGGCATGTAGTTTTGTCAAGCTCATCTAAAAAATCAACCGATATAAATAATAATGATCGAGAAAGATATTTTTTGCCACAATAACTACCAAATGAGTAGGTACAATTTTCGGCAATCCGTTTCTGTTTTCGGCAGCTTGTTTTGTGTCTCGCCGAATATTTGGACCATTTTTCTCAAACAATCATACCTAATTATTTTTAAGCTAAAACATTAGGTACACATGAATATTACCGTACTATTTCGTAACAGTAAGTTAATTTCAATGCGAGGAAAAGGTATTTAATATTACTTTCCGTTTAAAACAATAACGGATTTCATTCATCTATTTAATAAACCCAAATTAGTATGACGCTATGTTACCACAAGAATGATTTGTAAGTACATAATTATTTTAGTTTGAGGTTAAGCGGTACCTAAATATTTAGTTGTAGGTACCTATATTAGCTAGTAATAAACGATTGATTCATACCCTCAACAAACGACCGACCATTGCATATTTACTACTTAATATTTACTTAAACAGATAAAAAACTCACTTTTGTGTACACTTCTCGAACTAACGTAAATTAATGTCACCAACAACAGATACGATAATGTCAAAAACCGCGCCATTTCTCTTAAAAAAAAATAGCACTTCAAAAATAGAACGCCACTAACAACCAAATTAATCAAACACTCGAATTTGACATTTTAAAAACAGAATGCTTTTTTTAAGACGCAATGATCACGGCGCAACTGTCTTTACAACACTGTTCGGAAATTACTTTTAGTAATGATTTAAAAAGTGCAATTCGGACAAGACATTGACTGGCGTGGAGTGTACTGTGCTAAGTTTTTTTCTGCCTTGAACTGAACCTTGACAGTGCGTGTAGAAAATGCATTCCTGTTCATATTAGACCCTTTACGACAATAGATTTAAAATTGTATTGGGTAATTTGAAACGTGTTAGTAATTTGTGTCAATAAAATAATTGTGCAATATGTACTTATGTAGGTGTTATTATAAAACTGGCGAGGTGAATTATGGCGAATGATATCACGTGTTCGTTTTACTATTTCTCTTTTTTATTTTACGACAAATTGGCGTTATAGCCGGTTTGTTTAGAATCGACAAATTAAACCTTAACTTTTAATAAACATTGGTATAATTAGTAATTTAATAGTTATGTAATTAAAATATGTAATGTAATAAACAAACAATTATTGATTAATGAAATAATTATTTATTTATTTAATACTTCAAGCACACAAATGTATAGAGGCGGACTTAATACCATAGGCATTTTCTACCAGTCAACCTTTGGGTGATGCAGAGACAAACAGTGGCAGGTGCAATAGCGAGAATTCAGGAATAAATATTTATTTAAATATAAAGATATTCATATATCTATCAAAAACTATAAATATAATATATACACCTAATTATATATAAATAAAAGTACAAATAAATACACATAAATATACTAAAACAACTAAGACAATCAATGAGAAAACATTACCGTAGTGATGATACTGCCAGTTTCTTGCGAATGTGCTCGCGAACTTTAACTTTAAACGATAATCGGTTGGTCGCCAGTCTGATTTCCTGGGGGAGCGCATTCCACAGAGAGATAGACTGAATGAAGAAGGAAGAGTGAATGAAGTCTGTGCGGTGAGTGGGACATTGAAGAAGACGATTGTGAGATGAACGAAGATTTCTATTGTGGTTGGCGCAAATGTACTGAAAGTGGGGAGCTAGATAACTACGGGAAGAGGGAGAGTCAAGAAACGAAAACAAGGTGGTCAGCGCCCTTTGCTCTCTGCGCTGGCGTATGGGCAACCACTTTAGAAGCGACCGATGCGCAGAGACATGATCATATTTACGCAGATTGAAAACGAATCGAATGCAGTTTATGAGAAGACGGTCAAGTTTGTCGAGTAGATCTGCATTCAGGTCATAGTAGCACACATCACCGTAATCGATGATAGGGAAGATTAGGGACTGCACAAGCATAGTCTTCGTACTCGAGGGTAATACATTTTTCAATCGGTACAGAGCCCGCAGCGTTCCAGTAACCTTCTGGCTTACCCTAGCGACTTGAGTACGCCAGTTTAGTGTACTATCAATGTGCAAGCCTAAGTCCTTCACGTCAGTACTAAAAGGAACGATCGTGCAATTGAAGAGAACTGGTGGCAAGGTTGTACTATCCACCTTGCTAATACCGCGAGGACTGCCAATGATGATCGCCTGACATTTTGTAGGGTTAACGGCTACACCAAATCTATCAGCCCAGGTTTTTATGGCTATCAAGTCCCTGTTTAATAATTGTATTTCCCTTGCGAAAAGCACAGAATCGGTCGAAGTGGCGGTACTTGGGAGAGGCCTACGTCCAGCAGTGGACGTCTTTACGGCTGAAAAGATGATGATGATGATTTCTCTTTCATCTGCATGTTTATTTTAGAATATTTTGTTTTTGAATTTTTTTTTAATTGTGAAAAATATTAAATTAAAAGAAAAATATTTTTAATTTTCATAGAAAATTAACAGCTTCTATAAATAAAAAACATGTCCCCAATAACCCCCTCAGGCCTACCCTCTCAAGCACAGATTCTCAAGGTTCATGTAATGTCGTCCTTCAGAATTACAATAAAATTAAGATGTTACTTACATACATGTTTTATTGCCCGTAAACGTAATGACGGCATAAATGTACTCACACGGGCTATTTAGAACAATTTATTGCCCGGTGACATAACTACACCGAGAGTTTGGGAGCAATTTAGTATTGAATAGAAATACGGCGGCTATTGAGCAACAGTCCACTGACCAGTAGGCACATATTTTCGTAAACAATTACGACTAATAAGTACCCTAATTAAGTAATACACGATCAATCATAATCTGAATCGTTTTGAAAAAGATTGCTGATGCAACGCTTCTTAAGTTGGAAAAAAAATCTGCTCAGCAACGTAAATAACGCAATGAATGTTGTTGAACTGTCAAAATTAAACCGATTAGTCGTACTCGTTTACGAAAATGTGTTGCGTAATTAGATAGCTGTTTATTTTTTTTTCTCTTGATTTACACTTCATAGTCACAAACAGTGATGGCCCAGTGGTTAAGGCCTCGCCTCTCATGCACGAGGTTGTGGGTTCAAATCCGGGCAAGTACCAATGTGACTTTTTCAATTCATATGTACTTTCTGAGTTTATCTTGGACATTACTGACATCGGTGAAGGAAAACATCGTGAGGAAACCTGGACTTATAGTTAATATAAGTCTGAAATCACCAACCCGTCTTGAGCAAGCGTGGTGATCAATGCTCGTGCCTTCTCTATATGAGAAGAGGCCTTTGCCCTGCAGTGGGACAGTAACAGGCTGGTATTATTATATTAGTCACAAACATCTGTGTAGCCCTGCATGGCTCGTATAGTAGGAGCTTCTGTATCACAAGAGCCAAAAGAGTGATTGATCGTGTATTACGCAATAAGGGTACTGTTGTTGTATGATAATGCATAATTATCGCCGTGATGGCAGTCATTAAATTGCCAAAATTTCGTAAAATTTTAGATGTCTGTCCAAGACAAACACACTGTTACTTTAAAAAATCCTACTAAACTATATTTATGTTTGTAACCTGCGTTCGCAATTCATTTGCCAAACATATAAACAAACACGAATTTTCCACTCAGACAAACATCAACTTAATGATAGTGTAAATAAAATTGATTTTAGATCGACTAGTAGTGTTGAAAAAATCATAAAAAATATGAAGACTCGTGTTTGTTTACATGTTTGGCAAACGAATTGCGACGCAGATTGTGTTTTTTTTTTTTAAATTCTTGCTATATGTTTTACGTGTGTTTTTTTTAACAACCATTGCTTCATGTGGAGTTATGTTACGTCGTATCTGGTAAGGCTGATATAAATAATATACCTGATTTAAATAATATATATAATATAGATACCTGTTTTAAATAATTTGCCAATATTTAATAATTAATCAATATTCAAGTTCGCTAGTTAGCCACATTTCATATTTCCATACAGTAATATTGCCAAATTAATCAAAACAGCGAAATATTTGACATCTATTTGCGACGTTGTCCACTTTCAGAATAAACGCTCTTAATGATAAATTGTTATTGCAATTTTAATGGAAATGTACTGTTCGATTTTTGAGACACTATTTTTGATGTATTATTCATTCGTTAACCTTAACGAATTAACTTCTACCTACACCGTACATTATAAACAACAATTTTAATAAATATAGATAGGTAGGAACCTAATTGCGTATCTCCTGTTAATAATACGTAGTTCAATCAAGCCCAAGGATCCAATTAATGTTTTATTATTATTGCATAAAACATGTGCGTTAGGATTTAATTATCTTTAAAAGTTATAACCAATACAATTACAAACACTTTTGCAATAAAATTATTTATTACAGTAGTATATTAAAAAGGTTACAATATAACAAAAAACAGAAAAAATAAAATAATAGGAATCTGTTTAAAATAAATCTAAGTAGTTCACATCAAAAGGTATAGTTAATACTTTAATTCGTCTCCACGGCTGTCACTGTCCACCCGTGTCTTATCGATATTGTAAATAATTCACACACAAGTATCAATCTGTGTGCGTTGAGATTGTATTTATTGCTTTTATAAACTATGCCTATTGACTATGTAAGAGATAGGAACCCTTCGTAGCTTCCCAAGGGACAATTTATATAGCTGGTAGGTAACCCCTACTACTGGGCATGCCACAATTGTGGCGATAAGTCTAGCCACTCGTCAAAGAGGGCTTTGACGAGTGGCTAGAGAGGCACCACGGCGTCCTCACCTTCCGCCTGACGCAGGTCCTCACCGGACACGGTTGTTTCGGGAGGTTTCTGTTCCGCATAAGGTGGGTGGAAGCGCCCGGGTGTCACCACTGTGTGGATCGCCCGGAGGACACGGTGGAGCATACGGTGGAGGTCTGCCCGCCTTGGGCGGAGCACCGCCGTGGCGGCGGCGATCTCTTGCATCCGGCCCTGGTTCAGGCCATGGTTCGGAACGAGAGTGCATGTGAGGCCGTCACTTCCTTCTGCGAAGCAGCAATGCTCGCGAAGGAGGAGGCGGAACGGGTGAGGGAGAGACATGATTCGCGCCCTCGCGCCCCTAGTCGCCGCAGGAGACGCCCCGGGCGTCGGGAGTCACGAGCCTACATCCGGCCAGCGTAGGTGCGGGCTTGCGGGCGGTGAGCAATGGATAGCTCGCCGTCCGATAAGGACCAGGCCCGAGTTGACGGTGCGTTGTGTTCCACGCGCGCCTCAAAGAGATGTCAGCACCAACTGACGGGGTCCGTAAGGGCTAATGCCTACCAGGGTTGCGAGTTTGTCCGAAAGGGATATCGCGGCCCCGGCATACAGGCCACGGAAGGAACACGGGTGGGTTTTAGTCAGTAAAAGTCTGACACGCCCGCCCGCTCCGCCCAGAGCGGGAGAAGTTATTTGATAATTTCCCACCCAAAAAAAAAGAAAAAGGTACCTACCTACTATGTACCATAAGTTCAAATTACCATTCTCCGAATCTTAGCAATATCTATCTGTTGCTTTTGATGTGTAACATCATGCCTTTAGCTTTCCCTGACTATCTTTCCTCTCATTTTCCTCCAATATATGGGAATGATTTCGTGAAAAGGGACGGAAGTGTGTAACAGGAAGCCGGGGAAGCACGCGTTATTTTATTTGACAAATTAGCGCGTGCGGTGCTAGAGTTGGCCGTCAGAAACGACCTTGATGAGGCCCCGCCCTTCTAAATGCTTATTACCACGGAGAGGGAGGTCAGATGTTATACATCATACGCAACTACTGTAAGGCTCGCCCGTTTTTTTCTGTATGTTTTTGGTTGTCAAACAAGCAGGTAAGTAGTCTGAACTGGCTATGGACATCTGCAATACCAGAGTGTCTCTGAGGTCTAGTGGTACGACCACCTTTCTCAGACCCAGAGGCCCCGGGTTCGATTCCCAGCGGGAGCAAAATTTTCTGCTCGGTTTTGTTGTTGGGCTTGTTCTAAGTCTGCCTGGCTAACTACCACCATCTTATCTAATCATCATCATCATCATCATCATCTTATCTTTTCATCTTGTCTGTCGTCATAACAACAATGTTAACAGGATTGTTGTGTTTCAGTAGTTAGAGGTAAGATAGCCAGTTCCTCTGTGGTTGAGGATTCCTGGTGAAGCTCGCTTCAACCTTCGGCCTGATCATTACTTACCATCAGGTGAGATAAAGGCCAAGAGCTTCACCGACGTGGTATGAGTTTTCACAGGTACGTCACCAGGCTAGAAACCATGTTCCATACGTACACCACCAGCTAAGCTAGAGGGCGAAGATTTGTGCAGAGTGCCTAGTAGCAGCTTAATGAGAGTTACCGAGAGCCAAGTCGTATAGCGTGAGTTTGTAGAGGCCTATATAGGTCCCGCTGTGGATTGATAATGATTATCTTCTTAACGTGTCGATAACAAAATAAATAGAGTCAGCCCAGAATTTGGTAACGACTTTGGCACCTTGTATAGCGTCCATCAGTTTCTGCAACGTGAAGGCAACAGGATATGCTGGACACGATATTTAGTGCCCTATTGTTTGTGGGACAGCACCACGTGTACACTCCAGGGCGAAGTCATCTGTGAATCTCCACCTGAGCAGGTTTTCCTTGCTTCAGCCTACCTGGGTCCGGAGTATATTCAAAGACTTCCAGGTAAGCTAAGGCAACTTATGTCTAGCGAGGAGATTTTCAGCAGGTAGAACGAATGGGTTGGGTGTTTGGCCACAGCTTTAGCCTTTTATGATTATGACGATGCCATCGGCATTACATACATCGGTTCCTATACCCCTCAAATTCGAACATATTATAGCTACGCAGGCTACGCTGCATGATTCCAGAATTAGATATTCTCATTTCCCTTGAATATAAATCACGTAATTTTTATAATCCATTCGATCAAAAGACGACGAGAGAGATCGGCGAAAAGAGTGTCCGTGGAGTTTCTTGCCCGTTCTTCTCCATATGTACCAACTACGCTTTGGAATGGGCATCTAATTTCATTTTTCTGACTGACCTACCCCTTGACAATTCAAAAGTGCCTGTAATTGGTTTATTTCAAACAAATGCTTTGAGTTTGATTGTGCGAAAAGCTTTTCTAGTAGTTGCTATAGAATTATAGGTAGAGGATCTGGAGGAGGTCGTGGCTATGTACTAACAGCCACACGGGTCGATCCATCAGGTTAAGCTACGCTTGCCGGGGTTGGCCCGTGGATGGGTGACCATCTTTACATACTGAGACTCCTCCGTGCCTCGGAAAGCACGTTAAGCCGTTGGTCCCGCCTGTCATTCGTGGATCTTTGGCAGTCGTAACGGGTCGTCAAAAGCCCAAAAGTCTGACAACCAGTCTTACCAAGGGGTATCGTATTACCCAGTAACTGGGTTGTGGAGGTCAGACTTGAAGCCAACTTCAACATAGTTGGGCTTTTCCTAATTCCCGTTAGGCAGATTGATTGATAGGTAGATGATCTGACAATATCTGGCGTAAATGTCCTTTCACGGAATTGTAGTCGCGCAACTGTATTTCGCGGAAATGACTCGTGCAATATTATAGTGCGTGCATAGTAGGTACCTAAAAGGGTATTTGGGAAAAGGCTTGTCAAATTATGATTGTCCATTATGCATAGGTGCCAGAAAAATAAAGAGTTAGTTCGAATTACAGTTCAGGCAAGTGACTTCTCAGAATTTTGTAAAGGTATGTGAGTGCTTACGTACATAAATAATAATATTGAATATGTATTTTATGAAAATCTTGCCTACTTCAATATTCAGGGAACTGGACTCATCCCAACTTTCCACCCTGTACCTACCTACATTGCAAAAACGATCGCGTTGGAATAATAACGGTTAACGGTTTTGCGGGGCATAGTTCATAAGTTAAGATTTTTATAATCTTTGTTTATGATAAATTAAAAAAAAAAACTTTAAAACACAATTTTTCATGTACCCGGAACCTAATAACGCGCTTGGGTCGCAAATGTGGCTGATTTGTCAGGAATAGGAGTTATTTTAATAATAAACCTATTTAAATTTTTGTTACTTGTGTTGCCATCTAGCGGATTTCTAGAGAACTAAATTGCGAACTAAGTGACCGGTGTTCGGCTGTTATTTACCTCGAACAGTTATTTGAACTACAGAGATTATTGAACTGTAAAGATCTTTGCTCTGACTACCCTTGCTGGTGTAATTACAAGCAAATGAGACATTTCAGGTTTGTCTTAGGGATTGCAGATGTTCATAGCCAGAGGAGACCACCTACATCCTTGTTCGACAACAGTAAAGCTTCCTCTATACGACGCCGGTGCCGCAACGGCGCCGGACCACATCATGTTTGTGGAATGATTACATATAGCCCATGCGCCGCACCGCCGCAGCTGCGCCGGCACCGCGTAGATTTGAAATATTTGGATTGTTTTTCAACTGTTAAAATCATTTGATTTGAGAGGTTAATGTCCAGCAGTGGACAGCTGTCATCAGATGATGGTGATTATTATTACACCAGCATCCATACTTTTCAAACCCGAACATGTCTACGCTGCTTGGCGATCAGGGCTGGGCAAAATACATGCTTTGATTTAATTGAAATACAAATTACAAAATACAGTATCGCAAGTAATTAAAATACAAAATATCTTTAAGTAAGGTATTTGAAATATAAAATACTAAATAAAGTATTTTAGCTATTTTTTATTGAAATACAAAATACAAATTACATATTACAAAATAAGTAATCTAGACCAGCATGGGCTGAAAAGTAGAGGAAAACGAGATTAATTAATCAGTAAAACCAGAGTGGAATTGTCTCGCGCAATAATTTCCTTCTGCAATAGCCTACCTAACCTACCTAAATATGTAGTTGGGAAAAGTCTAGCCAAATTATGATTTTCTATTATCGATAGGTGCTATAAAAACGGGAATCGAACCAACTCTGTATAGCGTTGGTTCGATTCCTGGTTCAGACATGTGAATTTTTGAAGGTAAGTACTTACGTACATAAATTGAATGTGTGCTATATGTAAAACTTGCTATTTTCAATATTTAAGGAACGTTCCCTCCATGGCCTATAGGAAATTTCCGCCCTGTACATTGGACATTATGATGAAATAACAAAAAAAAACTTGAACTTGGAACCAAATGACCAGGAAAAGTGACTGGTTTTTCAGGAATAATAGAATAGATAATAGCTTTTATTTTCATATTTGTAACGTGTACTGCCATCTAGCGGATTACTGGAGAACTATTTGAGGACTACGTGACCGGTTCAACTGTTATTTACTTAGAACTTCGAACAGCCGTTGTTCAACTGTTTTTGGCTACAAGTAACGCCATCTAGTATTAATACGAATTACTATTTCAGGTTTATTTTCGGACCGTGTATATTTTGTTGTTTTGTTCCTAGCTATGCTAGCCAGCAATGTATAAACATGGTACCTAGCAATATGTAATGCTGAATAACTGAATATTAGTATTTCATATAAAAAAAGTTTCACGAACCTTTCATATCTTCACAATTTTATTATGAAAATAAAATCGTGTAACTCGTATGTCAATAGGTATAAAAAACTGCAAACAAATGACATTGCTATGAACTTTTACTTAGGCGTTTGGATGTATCTTCCATGATATTGATAACAGTATTTTTGACAAACGACCCATCCCGATTTCGCACTTGTACTTGAGCAAATATCTACAAACGGGTAACTGCACCAAAAAATGTGATACAACGGGCTTTCTACAATCCGCGGCAAATCGCTACCGCCTGCGTGTATCTATTTAGGTAAACTCTCGTACTGTAAGTACTAAACTATTTATCCAAATGAGTTGAAATAAAGACAGTTTTCACAGACACAATAAATAAGTGGTTGAAATGATGCACGTATTTGACAATAAGGATTAATATTAACTGACAACTGTCTGAATTGAAAGTCATCGATTGCCACCACAAACTGATTGCCTCTTATTGTTTTCACAGAATAAATCGGTTTCATACGTGTTATCAAAAATCGATACAAGTACAGTTTCGATTTGACATTCTGGAAAAGCGACCCCTCCCTAGCTTGCAGTACTGTATGAAAAAATGTAATCAAAAATGCTTAAAAAGCAATTAAGATACTTTTGTATGTTTAACAGTTCACGAAGCTTCTAGGAAATTATTACACATTATAATCATTCATGAATGAATATTTAAATATTACGAGTTAATGTGAGATTCCTATACATGCTTGGGGCAGTCATTTAGCCATGTCATTTACCGTTTTAATTTCGGAATAGACATAATTAGTACACAATAGGTACGCAGTCAGCTAATAACTAGGAGTGCATAACATTATGGAGGACCTACCTACTATATCTACATAATATAAATTTTTCAGGTTATTTCGGTACACATACTTAATTTGTCACGTCGTAATGCGACTGTGCTGCCATCTAAAGTAAGTTTGAAACATTTCAGTCATTAGCTTAGTTCGCACTCCAATCCTAGAGGTCGCTATCTTGCTAATCCTAACAAACTGGTTATATAGACAACCATTACGTAGGTTCAGGGATTCGATCTAGAAGGCTCATCATGTGAGATTCTACATAGTTTCTGCCCGCGACTTCATTCGCGTGAAATTTCTTGTTTTAGCATAAAATATAATTTTTCAACAAACTTGCTCGTAAAGTGGCGCTTATTGAACCGCTTTTGGGTTCATAATGCACTGTATTAAACACGAGTAATTTTACCTTTATAATACCGCACTAGTGCGGTTATGTTTTCGGGCGAGCCGTAGGCGAGCGCAATAAGGGAGCCGAGTGTCTACGAGCACATTTGTATCATAATGCATGTAACTACTCGTATTATGACACTCAGCAATAATGTAAATTTTTGGAATCGGTTACGATGTTCCGAATATTAAGCCCTACATATTATGAACTCACAAATGATACCTCACTATAATATTATGTAGTAGTATTGAATTATAGATAGTATAGAAGTAGACCCCGTTTTACCACCAATAATTTAACTTGATCAGTTTGGACGGGTTTACTTTAACTTGATCAGGTTGGAAGGACGGTTCTTAAAAAATCATTCAAATTTTACGAACCGTTGGGTTTAGCCTAGTTTGTGAAACATTGAAAGAAAGAAAGAAAGAAAGTGTGAAATGCGTTTATTGGCATTACAGCAGAAGAAAAAAAACATTGTGATTGCTCTATGTAACTACTAGCATAATGGCTTAATGATAGCAATCAATAACATAGAAATAGATCGTAAGATCATTAAGGTTTAACCTTGCAGGCAGTAAAATAATAAGTGAAGATATTAGTGGTGATTGTGCGCGGTGAGCATGGAAGTTAAAGGCAAAAAAAAAGGTTTTTGGGTGCGCTGATTCCAAATCTGCGGACTCTGTCTGTCTCTGTGTCTCTGTGACTCTTGCAAAGACACAGCAATCAATTAGAGATCTAGCTCCGTTGTATTGTTATCATTCGCATTATTGTCACCTCACCGTCCGCAACTCACTCACCGCAATCGTGTAACACTTGTTTCTCCCTATTAGAGCCGTCTTGTATGATTATGAATTCTGCACATAGAATCCAGTTTTAGAAAATTATGAATCTAAAAACTAAAACCGGCCAAGTGCTTGTCGGACCACGCACAATGAAGGGTTCCGTAGTTAGGATGAGTTTATCCCAAAAACAAACTTAACATTGTAGTTGAAAAACATGTTATCCCATTTAAGTTGGTTGATTATTACTCGTTAACCTGTACAGCCTACTTAGCTCTCTCTGATAGTTTTCCTTTTAATTCCGTAATATATACTACTGCGGTGAATTTTTTCACAAGTCCAAGTACAACCATTTAGCTAGCAGGGGGGGGGGGACACTTGACTCTAACAAAAAAATTCAGTTAAAAGCTTAATATTTCACAAACGAATCCCTGAATCCAAAAATGGTTTTCACAAACTCACAATATTTTTGAACGACCTTTCTAACGTTACCCCACAACATGGGATAGACGAGGTAAAAACAAAACATCCCCACTTTACGTGTATGGTACCCTAAAAAAAAATATTTTTCTTTATTTTATTTTACCACTTTGTCGGCATGATTAATATGTATATACTAGTATATGCCAAATAACAGCTTTCTATTACTAACCGTCTCTGAGCTAAGCCGCGGACAGACATACAGACAGACGGACATGGCGAAACTATATGGGTTCCTTGTTTACTACGGAACCCTAAAAACGGTGAAACAAAAATAAAAGCATAAATATTATCATGTTTTTTAAAGTGGTCAGGTGGGTTTAAGAATAAAATCTTTGCATTCGTCTGCTACAGCCTTGTAGTAAGCAACTGTCAACATGAAGCTGTCAGTCATGTTCGAGGTTGTCTTGTTACACGCCGCGGTGTGTTCGGCGCAACTGGTTCACGGCTCAGCACTCGATCAACCAGAAACTTCAGCAGCACGACGACTGTTCAATATACATATTATAGGAAAGTAAAGTGCCACTGCCCATAAGATCTCGTTCTGCTAGTTATTAAATGCGTCTCTTGTGCTGAGTGAGTAATGAACAGATTACAATTCTCTTTTATTTAAGAAAAGTAAGACACTCCTGAGATTCTAGTGTTAGTTTTTGTATGTCACGTTTTTCGTTACCACTTTTTTTGCGTTATCAACAATAATTTGCATCTATAAAACTAGTTCGCTTGTGGTCTGTTGACCTATTGCAAATAGAAATAAGGAGATTAGAAGATAACAATAATATCTTCATGCAATATCGTCTCAACTGGTTAATAATTAAAGGCTATAAATAAAGAATCCAAGGATCAAAACACCGCATTCGTCTCTTAACAGTCGATCATTAAGCACATGTCAACATGAAGCTCTTTTACATATTCGTGACTGTCGCGTTACTCGCCGCGTTGTGTTCGGCGCAACCGGCCGACAGTTTTGCACCCGAGCAACCAGAAGCTTCATATATTACACGATTCAAGAGGCAGGCGATTATAGGAAGGGTTAAATGTGCTTGCCCACAAGGACAAGCTCTTGTGAAAATAAAGTGCATTCCTTGTGCTAAGTAAGTGGATTAAAATATTTATATTTTAGTAAATGATGGGACTAGCTTGCCCATCTTGTCCAACATGGTGCTGCGGGATAATTGGGTAACACATAAAATGGCAATCCATCGTAATGCATTTAATGTTTATTTATTTTTTTCTGTATTAATGAGAACTGACGTTCTTAGTAATTGGTTACAATCTAGCCTAATAGACTAATAAGTAATTTGATTCTTACTTAATATTTTACGAGATAGATTATGTAATAACTAAGAATAATGTCAATTTGCACTTTTACACAAGGTCCATTTCGTTGCACTTTCTTAGGGTCTGATAATTGATATTTCATTTTGACATCCATTGCATTTTAGGTTATAAAAATGCGTCTGGTCAACAACGTATAAAACGCAATATACGTGGTTGACCTGTCAAAATGACAGGAAGTAGGTATGTGCTATGTGTGTTACGTAATTACCCCGCTGTTCTGCTAAGTCAGCTCGAAACTAGCTTGTTTTAAGTAGTGCCATCCACAAAGACGCGCCCCATTCTTCTTCCTAAACGCTTACAGTAAGTACAAGAGTGCAACATACCGCTAGTGTTTTAGTTTTGTCGTATTTACTAATTACCCATTCATAGGTAATTAGTGTATATCGACGATGTAAAATGTCACCTCAATACCGTTCAAATCTTCAAAATAACATTACTGATTATCATCATTATCTACAGCCCCATAAAAACAAATAAACTTTTCTTCCTTTTACGATACGCTTCAACATCAAGAAAGTTTGATTGAGACGTGTCAGGTTGTCCATTCTGAAATGACGCGCCCCACTAAAGCATTTACAAGCACGTACACGGTAATGCGGATTTCTATGGGTACTGCGGTAGTAGGGCGCGTCATTTCAAAGTGGACAAGCTGTAAGTAGGTACCTATCTGTTTGTATTTTTAGGTTATTTATTAAGTTTTAAGTAGTGCCATCCACAAAGACGCGCCCCACTCTTCTTCCTAAACGAATGGAATACTAGTTGCTACCCTGCTTCGCACGGTTTTCACGACTCACCAAAACATCTAGATTTCTTTATTATACGAGTATGTAACTTTAATAAAATACACATATGAAACTTTTAGAACGCGTTTTCTAAATTATAGTAAAAACCGCATCAAAATCCGTTGCGCAGTTTAGTAGAACAACGCGGTCACATAGACAGACACAAAAAGCGACTTTAATTTGTAATCATATTGATAGCTATACTAACAGTTCCGTAACCTATGGCCTTTACAAGTCCACGGCCTTGTAATCTCGTTCTTCTAGTTGTAACATCATTCACGTTTTCTATATAAGGACGAATAATTTGTCTGCCTCTTTGGTCGCAAACGCTACTGCTGAGCATAAGGTCCTGGGTTCGGCCCGGGTCGGGCAAAGTATCGGGTTTTCCCATCTGGAATTTCTCAGTAGCAGCATGATAAAAAAACGCAATAACATTTTGACCGACCTGGGAATCGAACCCAGGGACCCCATGCTCAACAGTAACGCTTGCGACCACTAGACCAACGAGGACTATTACTACTCTACTTAAACATGGTTTTCTTTTTTACAGGTATACCGAATTAACAGGAGATGATTGTCCAGTTTGCTAGATTTAGAAGTAATCAATATCATGAGAATTATAATAGCTTGTCCACTCTGAAATTACGCTCGCCACAGCCACATTTTACGCACACTGTAATGCGGTAATGCGGTAGTAGGGCGCGTCATTTCAGAGTGGACAAGCTATACCACAGCTTAAACGATACCTACTACAAAGTTTTTCCTGATCAAGAAAACTCTCAATTGAGTACAGTGAACTGCACACGAGTGATAACAACTTTAAATAGATAGCGCCTTTATCTCGTAGCAGCATAAGGGCGATTTTCGTTGTGTAGGTGTTACCACTGATCATCGGATGCAGTTACCTGTTCTACTCTTCCGCAACTGATCGCAAGATTTTTGACAATCTCTAACCTAACTAATATATAACCTAGTAGTGAGTTTGTTTGTTGGGTAGACCATGACCTCGGTTAAGACAAAGGATACTTTTTATTCTTGTAATACGTTCTCGTAGGATAATATCCAACGCGGGCGTCGTTTTTTTAAGTAAATATCAGTGTCAAAGTTTTATTGATAATTTTTTGACATCTATTTGTTTTTAGCACATCAAAATTTATTTTATTTGTTATTTTAATAATAAGACAATACGTATGTTTATCTTCTAAACTAACCGGATTCACATTAGCTAAGATAAAACAACATTATGTAAATTTGATTACCAAACGGGACCCTATTACTAAGCGTCCGCTGTCCATCCGTTCGTTCGTCTGTCAGGGCTGTATCTCATGAACCGTAACAGAGAGACAGTTGAAATTTTGACAGATTGTTTATTTCTATTCTTCTTCTTTTTGTGTGGTTAGTGACTAACCTGGTGTCAGAGTTTTAAAGCCTGCTTCTGACTAGGCTTCACATGCCGTCGAGAAATATGTCTCAGGCATACCGGTTTCCTCACGATGTTATCCTTCACCGTTTTTGAAGCAAATGATAATTATACAATATACACATGAATCCGAAAAGACAGAGGTGCGTGCGTTGGATTTGAACTTGAGACTTATGACTTGGCAGTCTGATGTTCACACCACTAGGCTATCACTGCATATCACTTCTATTGCCGCTATACCAACAAATAATAAAAATAAAATAAAATTAACAATTAAGGGAGTTATCCTGGAAAAGTGTTTTTTTGTTTACTAATGTAAAAATCTTAGTGTTAAATATTATACGGTGGGACAAAACCCTTCGTGTGTGAGTCCGACTCGCACTTGGCGAATTTTTGTATTTATTCCATTTGAATCGTCAAAATAACATCAGCATAACGAAAACATGACCTTTCCATTAGTTTATTTATCATTTTTATTAGATATTATAACTATTTTTGTTACTATGTATAATAAATAAACAATCTAAAGCTATTCGTTGTCTTTTTTTCCTTGTATAATATTATTCAATTATTTTGAATAATCCACTTAAATCTACATAGGTACTTAGAATATTCTGAAGGAGAGACTTATAGAGGAATCAGGAATAGGGTGTAAAGTTCACTCATCCTCTATAGAAAAGGGAGGATCCTCCGACCAGACGAGTATCGTGTCTGGTGGGCAACTGCCCAAAGATTGATGTCGAGTCATTTTATAACCCTGCTGGCGCGATGTAGGATTTTGCGTGACGTCAGTGAGTTACGTATATCACATGTGGCGATGAAGATGCCGCCACAGACTCGAGGAAGGTAAGGTATTCGGTATTCTTATTTTCAATAAGACGATTATGTAATTGTGACGAATTTAGGCATTTAATTTACAAAGTGAAGGCGCTTGTTCCATTGAGATTTAGAAAGACTTTCCGTACACCAAACCACGTACTTTAGCCGCATGGCTTCGTGTACCTTTCCCCTACAGTGCAATTTACAAATTATCGCTTTTCGGACTTTTTCCTTTACAGTCATGTGCTGTGAGACCTTGTTTTCAGCCAAATTTCATAATTCTAGGTCAACCGAAAGTACCCTGTATTTTTTTATTGCGACTTATGTAGAAGCTTGATTTTTTTAGAGCTCCAAGGGACCATAGACCTGTAGGTATTTGAAATTAATTTCAACTTGATACCTCTACGCGTTACTGAGAAAAAGGGTATTGACGGACTGACGGACAGACAGACGGACAACAAAGTGATCCTATAAGTGTTCCTTTTTTCCTTTTCAGTTAAGGAACCCTAAAAAAACAATGACTCTCATAATTTTCACGTTCACAATAATATAACACTTTACAAAGTAAATATTCATGCAGCAGTGACACAACGAGTTTAGAGTAAAACATAAAAAAATATCCTGTGCTGTGTGTGCGACGAGCTTTATAAGCTTTTTTCAACGCCATCCCGATTCTTTAAAACTCCCATTTTTTAAGTAAGTTAAGTATATAGTACCTATCTGGGAACGTTCGGTTGAGGTGCTTACATCGATTTACATCGACGTGCTTAAAAAAACAAACACAAGTCGACGGTATACGCAACGCCTACATACATTATCACAGCAAACTACCTACTTGTTTTTCGAGTTCGAGTAGGTGTTAGGCTCAAAGAACAAAAACGCTCATTAAAGTGTGCTCATTACTAGTGAGCACGTAAACATCGTGTCGTGGTTTGTTTATTTAAATCATTAATTATGCCACACGCGAAAGCGAGATGCTCTCAGTCGACGGCCCACACACGCTTTGGAGCGCTCCAAAGCGTGTGTGGGCCGTCGACTGAGAACATCTAGAAGGCCTAAACAAAGGAGTATTCTTTCACAGATAAATATAAGGGAAAAGAAAAATATGTATGCGACTGACATAAGCTACCGAAAAGTTTATTAACGGGATGTCATTCCTGTTGAAAGTCGTTGTAGAAATACGAAACGCTTTGAAAGCGATTACCACTTCTCTAGGCCCTCAGTACAAAATGTATGAAAAAATAACTTCAGCCGTCTACTAAATGTCCTTTTGTTTTTCATACATTTTCACAGTTAGCGGCCACTTGGTGTGAACGCGGCCTTCAGAAAACATTGTGCTGAAACAATACGGTGAAAACAGTAACATCGTCGAGCGTTTAAATCAGAAAGACCGCAAAACTAAATTTCTAACGCGTAGGCGACGCGACGTCACGTAGCGTCATTGCGTAGCGTTTTCGTTCTTTCGGCTAATCATAGGTGGCGCTGATGGTACGTTAATAACATTAATAACAAAGAACTGTACGATGATTAAAATAACATTTATTGTAGACCATACAAATTGAGCACCTAGTGCATCTATTGAGAAAGCTATACGAAACAGGCACAGATTCAGTTCGAACCAGTGAAATTTTGTTGAACTATTTCCATCCTAGTGCAGGTGTCCGTCAAGGTTGCATAATATTACCGCTTCTTTTCAATGTTTACACAGAACTCATCATGCACATTAGTCCCGAAAACAGGACAGACGCTGACTCTCAATTGGTGGCTACAAAAAAGCAAATCTGCGATAAGCTGATGACACTACTATTTGCTACTAGCGCAAGCCATCTGGAGGAATTACTTCGTTAGATGGAGAGTGCGAGCCTCGAATTCGACGTGGACGTGGACCGTGCTAACAAAAACTCGCCGACACTCTCTATAATTGCGACGTGGTCCAGTCCTACATTTATCTTAAACCGTTAATCTCAAACGGGGATGGATGCATAGATCAAGTTAAAAGACGTATGGTGATAACTAAATCATCAATGGACAAACTGAAGAACCCAGGAGGAACAAAGATATTACAAAAAAAAAAGAAAAACTTTTATTTACTCAAATTAACACAACAACCTTGCACAATTCACAAAGTTACAAATAAGCAGTAAAGGTAGGTAACATTTTTGTTTGGTATGTATCGGTGCTTAATATGGTTGTTACACGGAACTGATTCACTCTGCTCCCCGTACTAGTTAAACAGTATTACGGTGGAACAGTTTTCCTCGTTCTCTGTAAATTTACTTATAGTAGCAGACTTATGACAAAATGATTATTTTAATTGCAAACAGGATTTTAGTCATTGATTACAAAGCAACAAACAAAGTACAGCAAAAGTAAAATAAGGGAAGGTAAACATAAAAAAAACGTATAACAATGAACTTGATTTTTGTAAACTTGTAGGTGGATGTTAAAGTTGACATAGTGTATGTAAAATATGTTTGTTTACATAGTGTTGGGTTGTACTTTTATTATTGTGTTTTGTTTATTATTAAAACCAGTTGCAGAGTAAATTTAAAGTTAAAATTGAATTAAAAGTAGATCGTAATTATATCGTTTATCTTGTTTAAATATGTAGAAAGTGTACGATGTGTGTGAAGTGACGTGAGATGTGTAATGTATATTGTATTATGCGTTTTGGCGAATTTTATGTTTGTAATTTTAAGTTAAGAAACTTAAAAATTTCAGTCAGTACAAATATGACTCTTTCAATTACGAATTTGGATTTGCTTTGATATTTTATTATACATGAATGGTCCTAGGAATTTGAAAAATCTGTTTTAGAACAGCACGTTGTGCACGTTCTAAACCAATAAGAACGGTCTTGGAAGCACCCCCACATGCAGCAACAGAGTAAATTATGATAGAATGGCACAACGAGAGATACACTAATAGTGATAAATTTGGCGGACAAAAGTATATATAATATATATAAGTTTTCTGACTCGGGGTAAGTGTTGAGACATGTTCTTGCCAAAATGAAATGAAATGTTGGTCAATGATCAATCCGAGGTATCTTAATGAGAAAGTTTTAGAAAGTTCCTGGCAGGAGCAGGTCCCCGGCATACTACATGTGTGAGCATTTATGTGAATAATGCCAGGAGGTGGTTGACTGCTTTTTCTAATGCTAAAAGGTATGTATTTCGTTTTAAGTGTATTCAGGGTAAGAATATTTGACTGTAGCCACTCCGAAACCAGTTTGAACCCTCCATTTGCCAATTTGTTAGCCTCTTTCCATGTTTTCCCACTAATTAAAAGTGCTGTATCATCTGCATATACTATGATCCGGCCCTGGCTCAACTGTAAATCACACAGGTCATTTACGTAAACAATGAAAAGCGTGAAAAAAGCCACTAAGATCCGACTTGTTCAAACACTGGTTTCCCTATGTTTCCATACGCTGCTGAGACGTGTACGCTAAGGAACATCGAGAAGAAGAATATAGACGTTCTGGTAATGTGGTGCTGGAGAAGAATGCTTAGGGTATCGTGGATCGAATTTCGCACCTACACCTCTATACGCCAAGAACTCGGGATCAAAAAGTGTCTGTCTGTTTTGGTCTAAACGCTTAACCTCAAATACTTCGGACACGTCTCGAGGCGTGACGACTCTATAGAGCGCCTTGTCATGCAGGGTAAAGTTGAGAGCACTGACAACTTGGACGCTCACCCATTTGATGGACTGACCAAATTAAATTCGCAGTGGCCGATCCCGTGTATGAGTGCACTAAAAACACAAAAAATCGGAGTAGATAGCGAGAAATCGTGAGGCCAATCACATCATCCCCTGGATAAGAAACTACATGAAGACCACGACCGCTCTGACAAGAGTGCTACAAAGAACAAGATATACATTACCAATAGAAATCAAGTCAAGAAAATGGACAATGATAATTAGATTCTATAAACAACATTTTTAAGTGACCTGTTGCCACTTTTATCCACCTCTCAGGATTTGGAGAAGTTTAGCAGAAACTCAGGAAAGTATCAGAAGTATGCATAGTTTCAGCAATACTGGTCCATACCTAAATGAATGCCTAAATAGAGTATGAAAATTACCCAACATGATTAATCCATTAATAAATTGACAACGCATGCACAAACAGGAAACTACAAAATGTGTTCAATATTTTGATACTTAAGTGTTACGGCCAGGGATTCCTACAAAACTGTTTACCTTGTTGTGATAATGAAATACTATAAAAGTGGACCAAAGCGTTATTGCATCTCATTCCTCTTACAACAGTCGAGCAGTAACCTAGTGTCAACATGAAGCTCTTCATCATGTTCGTGATTGTCGCGTTACTCGCCGCGGTGTGTTCGGCGCAACCGTCAAATCATGTCAATCAATCAAAATCATGCAAGACTCAATAGGAAATGTATTCACTGCGATTTGTAAGTAGATAAACTTATGTTATCACTTTTATTTGCGATCTTTATACTGCCACATATATAGAGCGGGGCCTAAGTCAGTGAACCGACGTGAGTAGGTTATATTATACACATAGATGAAGAAGTAACGATTACTCGAAGGCTGCGTTTAAAAAAGATTTAGATAAAAATTGTAGAAACTAACAATTATTGTAAGCATTCGTATTGTTTCGGGTTTTTTTATTCACCTCATCGTGAGAAACTACATACTTACGCTACTTAAGCCTTTATTTCATGGGGGTAGGCAGAAATGACAGTACGCCACCTGCTACAATACTTACTTGTATCTTTTGCTTCGTTTACGTCCATACATCTTCTCATACACGCACGCTCGTTGCGAGTAAGTAGTAGTTTTCTAAATAAATTGTCTTAAATTAGCAAGTAAGCGGTAATCTGGCGTCGATGTTGTCAATGTTGTGTTTACCTGTAATTGGCATATATATTAGAATATTACCGTCTGATTTACTATCTCTATGTATTATGTATGTGCTGTGGGTGATCCTTAAAGTAAATAAATAAATAAATAAGTACTACACACCTGACCTTTCTGAAAAACATCACTATAATGTCCTTCTAGGGCATCCCGGCGTTTCCATTCACATTTTACCTCTTGTAGTCGCTATTAATTTATCCTCTTAACATGACCAGACCATCTAAGCATACTCCTTTATATTTTTGTCTTGTCACATCGTTCCGGAATATATCATGAATAGTACACCACACACACTTCGTAAGGAAATTCTTCATGAAATAAGGTTGCCATTAAAATCATCTTCAGAGCTGAATTACAGATTTTTCCTCTAAGTTGCATTTATATAGATTTAGTTACCTACCGTAGTTAGTTCGTACCTAAAAAGTTCAAAATTTCCTTTAAAATCATTGTATTGAACAAAGTTGGTACATTGTAGTATTTTTAAATGAACACTACCATTTTCCTTCTAAAACTGAAATCATTAAAGTGTCAATTGCGCATTTATTACATGAGGTAACAGGAAAACTTTAATAAATAGTATTTAATAGTCTAAGAATAGCATATTTTAATGGTAAACTAGGCTCATTAATTTGACCTAGATTTCAATAGTGTTTTAGCATGTTTGAATGTTATGATATTCCATTAGTTATTTGTGAAGATATTCGCACCATTCTAGTAATTTATAATCGCTGAATAATCATACATTATGTTGTAAGATAATGCTTGTACATAATATATGGTTGTTTGATAGTAAGATTTGGTAAATCAATCATAACAGCTCCTGGAGGGTACAGCCGATTATGAAATAATACCGTTGTTTGTTTTTAATATAGGCGCATTATTTTTTCACAGATTCGAGGAAATAACAGAACGGGACTGCCCAGGGAGACTAAAGCGCAAAGGATTGATGAGATATTAAAAAGTTAACTTAAGAACCTAGCTGTCTGCACAAGCATTTGAAGTGAATGAAGCTTTGATAGACATTATGAATGTATATAACTGTTAATATAATGTTTTGTTAACTTATTTGTATTTATTTTACCCAGAACAAGGAAAATCTAATACATAATTAATTATTGAGAACAAAATAACATTGAGTTTTACAACACATATTACTCCTGTACTCTGCAAAAGGATAGGCAGAGGCATTACTGTAGGGTGGATGAAGAGGGAGAAGAAGGCCATAGAAAAGATGGAAGTATTGTGTGATGAATGATTTAAAAAAGAAGGGAGGGAATGATAGCCTGACGGTTGACAGGGGTGAATGGAAGAAAAAAAACGTGGTGCGCCAACCCCACGTTATATGGGACAAGGGTAGGAAGATGATGATGACCCAGTACTTCCACATTTCACCAATTATATTCAAGTTCAATGAATTAGGGGAAAGCCTAATTCTCTATCAACCGGTCACAAGTCCATACTACAGGCTTTTTTTTTTTTTTTTTTTTTGGTGGGAAAAATCCATACTACAGGCTGCTATTGAGAAATTCCCAGTAGAAAATCTCAATAACACTTTAGAATGGTACCCCTGAATTTTTATGAATAACATAATGTGAACTCCATGATTTTTTTTTACGCCTGCATAAATTATCACAGCAAACAACCTACTTGTTTTTTCGAGTAGGCTAACGTGTTAGGCTCAAAGAACAAAAACGCTCTTATTTCAAAGTCAGCGGCCGTTTGATGTGAACGTGGCCATAAATAATTTTTGTGATGAAATGATACGATCTTAACTTGTTTCTGTTATCACCGTATCCACCACACAACAAAACAAAATACGCGTCGCGTAGCCGGCGTAGACTCGTAGCACGTAGCGCGTAGCGTTATTACGTAGCGTGTTCGTTCTTTGGGCTAAACATAGATGGCGCTGATGGTACGACGACATAAACAAAGGTGTACTTACTGTGTTAAGTTTGATGCATGATACTCTTAACTATACACTGTTTAAATTACAATGTTATTAAAATTAAGTGAACATAATGGGCAATGAATCAGATACTACTTAGGTTCTTTAAACTTAAGCAGGAATTAGATTGGGCTAATCTGTCCCCAATAGCGTTAAAATATATACCAATTGATACATCTCTTCAAGAAGAGTATTTCTTATTAAGAAGACTTCGAAGACTCTCGTATCGTAATTATGTAACTTTCATTAATTCTGTGCCTTGCAAACATCATGTTTTTTGGCCTATCACCGTCCAGTTTAAAACATCGCCTCCTTTAGGCCATTTTTGGAACAATATTTCTAAGAGTCGGTCTGACAGAATGTTAAACCTGCGAAACCTCTCTAAACCGTTAAGATATATTTCATTGAAAAGATCTCGTTTGGAAGAATGTTTGTTACTACTACGATTTTTCTGAATTTATTATAAGTTTGTTCAGCGTTTAATCGTCCTAAATATGAAATGAAAAATGAAATGAAATGAAATCTTTTAATATCATCAAATAAATTTCTCTTTCAATAATTTAAATTATAATTTAATTTTTTTTTTCTTTTTTTTAAATATCATATTGCTATTGGGCTTAAGGGCAGAAACCCATACTTCGGCGCCCATTCTCCTTTTTAAACAACTTTAAAAAAAGGAGAAGGTACTCAATTAGGTAATCATTTTTATTTTATTTTTTATGTTTGTTATCTCAGAACTACGATATTTATAAGTCGATTAGGTAAGTTATTTATTGAGATCCATGAGAAATTGAGGGAACACCTCAAATATTATAGGCATGCATATTGCGATTTTTGTATTTTCATCAACAAGTCAAGCATTTGCATTCAGAAAGTATCATTCGGTGAAGTGGAACTGAAGAAGATCACAGATGGCCACGGGAACAGCTCAATGATGAGTATTTCACGGGCAGACATAAGATATCTCGATTAAGATTGACGAAGCATATTTACATAAATGATTCCGATGAAAATGGTACCATCAAACTCTCTACTATCGTACTGATTTGTATACAATCAAACTGTTTTATTTACCATAACCATAACATATTTTATAACATGCACATGCTAATACACAAGCATGCAAGCAAGCAATTAGAAAAAGTTACAAAAATAAATGGTTTAATTGAAATAAATGTTTTGCGTTTTACAAAATAATATAAATAAGTGCAATCTGTCTTACTGGACTATCGTAATTATTAAATAAAATAAAAAAACTGTTTCTTTCAGTTCTCTTTTTCATTTTATTTCCGTTCTTTGTGGTAGGTTCTAGGAACTGTTAGTTGCGTATGCAATTTTCTTCTAGAGGACAATGATCTTTATCCGTGAGATCCACATAACTAAAACAAAAAAATATATATTGAAGCGGTGTAACAAAAATCTTCCTTCCGAAGTGTCTTTATATAAATTGTTCGCGATTCCATAAAAGATGTAATGTGAGACGTTGAAATAGGTAATTCGCAAAGTTATAATCATTATTTCAAAATGTTTACTTGTAACACTAACATAAAATACATCACGCCTGTTTTCGACGAAGGGTTAGGCAGAGTTTACCTACACCCATAATTCACCAGTTATGTATAAGTCCCTTGTAACGGGGGCGAGCGAGCCTATTACCATGAACATGGCAGAAATTAAGACTCTGGGCTGCTACTAAGAAATTCCAGACGGAAAAACCCAATAACACTTTGCCTAACCCGGTAATCGAACCGGGGCCTCGCGCTGAGCAGCCCTTGCGACCTGTTTACTTGTTTTAATAATAATATTGTTCTTACTACTTAATCAACTTCTTAAATTCTCTGACAGACAAAACACTGCCTAATGCCCGGTTTCTGAGTCACTTTTAACGGTGGTTTATCTATTCGTTAGCGCTATTGGTTCGATAACTCGTGAAAGTGCGTTTCCGAACACCGCAATGTAAGATAAACTCCGTTTAAACTTAGGTTAACTTAACTGACCAATGTGTGCCGTTTATCGGTTCCATAACTATAATTTGAAGTTTCATTTCATAGACTACAGCAACTTTTAGGTTATACTAGCGAATATTATTGAATTAAATTGCCAGTGAAAGCTAAATATATTATAAAAAATTATTAAAAAGAGAATACAATGAGTTTTAGTATAATGAATACGAGCAGTTCATCAGAGTCTGATGCGGAAGTACTGAAGTTTATTTTTAATATATCAGTAAAATTTAATATGAGACATCGCTTTGTTAAGAACACTGTGATACACTTATGTGATATTATCAGCTCTGCTCTAACTCCCGTTACGCATCGAAAATATGCATCGTCTGTTTTGGAATACATTTTTATCGCATTACGATTGTACACTACTTTCATTCCATTATGTTATTTAAAGAATGGATAAGGTGCAAATAGACTCAAGTAACTTAAAAAGAAACGGCAAAGCAAAAATAATACCATGCGAAACAAAAACAATGAAGTGAAACTAGAGACTGTAACACGTGTTGTTTAAAAAAAATGACAATGATCCGCCCATAAATAACGACATAACATATTTTTTTTAACTAAAACAGTCTAAAAAAAACAATTTTAGACGCGATCTTCTATACAGAGCCATCTAGCGGCAACTAAGGAACTAGTTATGGGTTCCATAGTTATTGAATGGTCTGTTGCATATTCAGAAACGCAGTGACAGTTAACCGACGTTTATCTTAAGCTTAACTTTAATGAATCAATAGCTATTGAGAATTTATCTGGGGAACTCAGAAACCGGGCATAAATCGTCGGGACTAGAAGCAAGTTCCTTTAATAAGGTGAGCATTAAGGAAGGGTTTCTGAAAATTCAACCTCTAAAATGGGAAATTAAATACGAGAAGAAAATTTGTATTGACTTTCGTAATTTTTGCCGATGGGAAAATCCATCAGGTGAGCGCACGTGTTGCCGGGAAATTATGATAGCCACCTAAAGAGAACGTTTTAGGAATTGATAGTTATAGCTCAAGTGCCACTCTAGCTTCTATAGTTCTCCGATAGTTGAACAATGTAAACTGTGTTCATGCGCTAGTTTGCCATAATAAATAAATTGTTACATTGTTGTTGTTGTTAAATTGTTGTTGTTGTTGTTAAATTGTTACATTGTTGTTGTTGTTAAATTGTTTTTAAGTATTTTACTTTCTCTCTACTCTTTCTGTATCCTCTGTCCTATCGCCTAATTCTACTATCCTATTGACCAATATAACCTGTGTTCATCCGTTTGCTATAATAAATAAATAAATCGATTTTAAATTAATATCTTGCAATACCTATATGGGGACAAGCATTATTTTAAATTATTCCAAACTAGTCGATAGCGTAAGTAGATGCTGAAATAAGCAGCTGTGAAAGACACACAGACTACCGAAGTTGCACAATAAGGCAACGTCTTCACCAAAAGCGATTGTCGCGAGTACGTGCGGGTTTTTACGATTTCGATACGGAACCCTAATTTTGATATTTACACAATTTCGCAATTTTTCAAGATTATCCTTATTGACTGCGAATCTTAAATGTAAGAATAATCGTTTTATTCTTACATTTAAGATTTCACTACTCATCGTTGGCTAGTTAAACATTTTAACATAGAAAATAAATTGCAGATAGGTACTTACTCTTCGCAGGAAACGCATTTAGACACTAGGTAAACTTCACCTTCTGCGCACTTGCATGTTGTTGTTACATACTGCTGTTTCTTGACCCTTGCAATAGATACAGTTTCTGGTTGATAGGGTGCTGGTTTGTCAGCAGGTTGTGCTGAACACAACACAACGAGTGACGCAACGAGAACAACACACGAAAGAGTAATAAAGAACTTCATGGTGACACGTGCTTTCTACTCGACGCTATGAGCAGTAATAAATAACAATTCGACTATGTGTCCACTTCTAAAGAAAATTTGTAGGATACAATATAATGACACTCTGACCTCCACATGCACTTGTGAATTTTGGCTCTATTAGCCGGTGGGCAGCGATCGGAGGGAAGTCCCACTTTGATTATATGATTGGATCATCACGCAGCGAATCGCACAGTGGGCTATAAATGACATGTACTGGACCTAGGGTACACGGTATATGAAAATTAAAGTGCCTTTTAGGGTTCCAGAACCGGGTTTGGAGCCCACGCCGCGCCCGTCTGCCTGTCCATCTGTCTATCACAAGGCCACCTATATATTTTTAACCTTATTAGGTAGCCAGTAAAAATATTTACAGAATACGTGTTACTATGCCTCTATTATTGAAAATAATTAAAAGATTATAAAACCATCATAGATATACCCTAGTTTAACTGCCTTTTGTATCTTACTCTTGGTCCAGCTTTTCAGCAATAGCTTCTCAATATAACGGTCGAAGCTTTTCTCTATCAAACCATAAGACACTGTGATCGTCATAATTATGTATGCGATTAATAATCATAAATATTGACTAGTAGAATCCAATACTCCAAGCCTCGTTGGTCTTGTGGTCGCAAGCGCAACTGCTGAGCTTGAGGTCCTTTGTTCGATACCCAAGTCAGGCAGTGTTATTGGGTTTTTCCGTTAGGAATGGCGCAGTAGCAGCCCATAGTCTGAATTTTTGCCTAGTTGATGGAAGCGTGGAAAACGCAGGTCCTCTTGCTCAGCATGTTAAGTTTTGTAATGTAATGCAGAATCCAATCGTATTAATTTCCAGACTTCTATTCCACATTTTTCGATAGTAGCCCACTGTGCATCATCGTAGCTACTCGTAATTCGATTGACACGGATCACACGCCAACAAGATGTTCAATTAGTTCTGTTAGACCAATAACCGGCACTTTTGGTCATTGAAAAATGCAAAGAGCGCCTTGCCCGATCCAAAATGTAGTTTTCCACCGAGTAGAAACTCTATGGTTTTTTGAACCTATGTTGTCCCACTGTTGGGCTAAGGTCTCCCAGCATACTTTTCTAGTTGGGTCAACTTCAGAAAAAAATTACATTTTAAATTGAATTATGTCCCGAGCTGAACTTTTTTTAATAATTAGTAAAGAAGAACACATTATTCTAATATACGTATAGATAGAATAAAATGTATTTCATACTTCTAAAAATAATTATTTAGTTAAGATGTAAGAGATCTTAGGCACGCCACAATTGCGGCGATAACTCCCCTCTTTGAGGAGTAGCTAGAGAGGCGCCACGGCTTCCTCACTTTCCTCCTGACGCAGATCCTCACCGGACACGCCCCTAGTCGCCACAGGAGACGCCCAATGGGTACCTCACCGTCCGATAAGGACCAGGCCCGGGTCGGCGGCGCGTTGTGTTCCACGCGCGCCTCAAAAAGATGTCAGCACAACTGACGGGGTCCGCTAGGACCGATGCCTGCCGGGGTCACGGGAAAATCCGAAAAGGATACCGTGGCCCCTGGCAACACACAGGCAACTGAAGGAACACGGTGGGTCTGACACGTCCTCAAAAAGCTGTAATTATTCAAAAGTAGAAATAATATAAAATGTGATTTTTCTAAGTTCGACTTTATCGCGTTCCATTTTATTTTACCTTCCCTGATCCGATTAATGTTTTCGACTATGCTAATAGATCAAATCATATTTTTTTTAACATATCTAAGATAATTTCATCAAATCCCAATACCCAGTTTTCAGGGTGTATATGGGTGTTTACGGGTGTTTATGGGGTTTTTAACCCAAGCACCGGGCTTAGGCCCGGTGGATTTCTCCGGGATCGCAAAAGAATTATTGATCAATGGCTTCATACTCTCACATACGAAGAATTGGAGATCAAACCCTAAAGATCTTTCTTCCGTAGACATGCACACAAAATGCACGTAGCGTAGAGTGTTCTCGTGGAGAGGTTCCATCAGGCTCTACACTTACACCCCAGAGACACTCACTACACTCACATACAACGCCCCCACATGCATAACATTAACCATTTACTATTTAAATTTTAATTTTTTACTATTTAAATTTTTTACTACTCGTATTACATTTTTTACTATTGAATTTATTACTATTTAATTTTTTTACTATTTTTATTATTTTGTATTTTCTATCTGGAACGCTGTCGTCTCCATCTTGCAGGTGGGCGTCAATAGCTGCGATACAGTTTTGTAACTAATGTAGCTTTTACGTACGCAATCAATTTTTTTAATGTGTTTTGGTTCCATTAAAGATTATAATTATCATATCTTAGAGTCACAAAACCTTTTACCTTTGAAACAAGTATTGAGGAGCCCTCTCGCAGTTACAATGACAAAAATATAGAAGAAAAGCAACAAATAGTACGCAAGATAACACATTTTTTTTTTATTCAGGTATTTATTATGAATACTAATGTAATATTCGGGCTATTTGCCCTACATTTATGCTGATTAAGTCAGTGCGGTCTGTAAATCTCTACAAAAATATTTTATGTTATATTCAAGCAAAGAATGTGTGCTCTGGTCACAGTGAAGGGAATCCCGCGCGGGACGTGACTGCGCGCGTTGTTTCTTTAAATGATTAGGAAATCTCGCGACTTCGTGTCAGTTTTAACAAATGTTGACCCAATCGGTGCCAGCGAATTTCGTCCCGCATCCCGCGCATGGTTCGTTTCAGTTTAGCCAGCGTTCCATGCTAAATCCAAGACCACGGGATCGGTAGTTGTAGTGATTTTCGGGGGACGGCTATGTCCAGCAAGTTTTAGTTGAAGCAATGAAGAAGAAGAAAGAGACGTTTAATAAAACAAAACAGAACATGAAATAAATTTTATTTCAAGTTTCACAGTGTAATAGTTAGGACCGAATGAGCAACTCCATGAGGTTATTGTGGTAGTCCTGCAGCTGCGGGCCGCGGGGGCTCTCGGTCCGGAAAGCGCCCATCTTGCCCACCAGCCAGTACGTCTCCATGCAGCCCTTGCCCTGGAGACCAGACATAACAAACATATGAAGGAAAATGTAACTACAAATAGTATTAAACAAAGTCGTTTTTCGATCTGTGTCCTTAATTCTTTTACAATGCATTTGCTCGAAAAGAGCCTTTTCCAAGCAGTAAATTATTGCGGAAAGTGTTACTTTTTTTCACTAGTGCTTTTTACTTTTCTGTTTTTTTTTAATTTTTGTGGCCATAGTCAGCCCGTTGCAAAGAGTTTTTATTATTTGAGAAAAGTTTTACAAATCAGATGATGATGATAACGATGATGATGGCGAAGGCGATGGCGATGGCAATGACGATGGCGATAACGATATCGATGCTGATGGCGATTACGATGGCGATGGCAATGGCGGAGTCAAAGTCAAAGTCGAAGTCGAAGTTGAATGAATGTTGTTTTTATCATTTATATACGTCGTCATTATGTTAGATGTTACACATCATCGTAACTCGTCTTTTTTTTTTTCCTCTCACAATGCATAGTAAAACGTTGTATGATACACGTGCGTAAGATGATGTCCGACTCGTGTCGACTTATACACTCATTGGAAATCACCTACCTTCCGCACTTATAGCATAAACAACTAGTATAAACTACACAATGCATTTTGATACGGTTTTCACCACTATTGAGAAAATGTATTCATTTATATTACAGTACCTAGTATTACAGTACCAGCAGTGGATGTGGTGAAGTTTTGGGTCACAAAAATTTTATATTTTGTTGTGGTCGTGCCATCGTCACGACGACGGAAGAAAGCTAATGAAGGATTATGCTTAAAATGTAGAAATGAAAAACATGAATGACGATGAAATATATTATTCTTACCGCAACATTGACGGGACCTCTCGTCTCGAACTCATAGTTCCCGATCTCATCGAGTGCTAGTTTCGTTGTATAAGAAATGTGGATTTTCATGGCTGTGGACAAAAAAGTAACTCGTTAGTTACATACCGGCTGATTTTTTTTTTAATTTTTGAGAAAAACGACATCTTTGCTGGGAAACAATTTTCATGCGTCAAGGCGCCAGAATCCGCTGGAGAAGTACAGAACCAGTCGATGTGGCGATGCTTTGTGGAGGCCTATGTACGGTTGGTTGGATGCGTAACAATGGAGTTTCTAGCCCCTTCTTCTTTGACTTTGACCTTACCTTCGCCGGTGCTCTCCATGCGGCTGGCAGTATTAATGGTGTCTCCGAAGAGACAGTAGCGCGGCATGGTGGTGCCGACAACGCCGGCCACGCAGGGGCCCGTGTTAACACCCGCGCGGATCATGAGCGGCGCGCCCGGCCGGTGCGGCACGCACGCGCCCTCCAGGCTGCGCAGCAGAGACAGCGACATGTCCGCTATCTCCGAGGCGTGGCGGTTGCCTGGGAACAGCAGACTATGAGCATAAACAATGTAGCATAGTGCAGCAAGCTTACTTGTCCCGGTGGTTTATACTGGAACTAGGTACAAAATTTACAAGATTTGTATTTTTTTTTGTTCACCTACTCCGACCGCTCCGGTCATGGCGCTAGCTGCACTATACCCGGGCGTAAATAAAATAAGCCACATCGGGTTATAGACTGAGACTTTCACACACAGGTGTCACCGTCCTGTGCACCTAGTGACTACTAAACTAGTAATATATAATAATAGGTCCAGAAATACGAAGCAATTGGCACATTTTAAATTTTAAGCAATAAAGTTATTTTACTGCATAAAATTTAAAATGTGCCAATTGCTTAAATACTTATTTCTGAAGTTGTCGATTCACTCACAAATAAATTAACTTAGTGCAAATAGCCTATAGAAAAAATAAAATATTATTTAAAAGTGTTGATTCGCCCATTTGGGGCGAGTAATTTCGTGTGTGAATCGACCAGCCCTCTACGAAGGCGAACTTTTTTGTCGAACTCTTTTTGCCTCGCAGTGATTTAAAGCCCCGGCACAGTAATAACGATCAATCGAACCGTAACTAGTGATTCTACATAAGGAGGATCGGAAGAATCAAGGATACAACAATAGAAAAGTTTTCGGTTTGAGTTTGACTTTAGAATAGAGGAAGGTAGAGGAAACAACCGCCTTTCTACAGTCTATCAAACTGTAGAAAGGGAGAGATACGGAGCTGAAAGAGATATTATGGAAGAAGTATATGGAGAAAACATACTGGGATAAGGGGAAGAGTACAAATTGTGCTAAGCGAAAGAAAAAACGAACACAAAAATGGAAAAACAAATGTATGGTTAATGTCCTAGACAGACTTTGAAATCACGATGATGGCATTAGATCTGACCCAACTGATAATCAATTTCCTATAATTCGTCACTTGTACCTAACCAAGTTTAAGTTTACAGGACACTACCTTACCGAATAGCTTATATTTTTATTATGTTATGATCTGAGGAGACGAAAATAATCTACTGACTTACCGTTTCTCTGCGGTAGGCCGGATACGACCATGTACGCGTCGCCGATGGTCTCCACTTTGTACACGTCGTAATGAGTAATCTTCTCATCAAACAACCTGAACAAACACATCAACATTAATAAAAATGGTTACGCCATTGAAAATTACTGCAACAAATGATTATTCTCATACATTTCACATAATTTCCTTGTCTTTAGCATCTTGTTATCTTGAATTTAAAGTTACCACCTAAGTACACATTGTGGAATGCAATTAATAATGAGGTATTGAGTATTGAAATGTTATTTTCATAGTTAGCCAATGGACACTCTGATGTACTAAGATATTAGTGGTGGCCACACTGCCTTGCAATATGTTAACGGCCAATGGATATAAATAGTAAAATGAAAATTCTCGTTAGCCTTGTGGCCTTTACCTCACCGACCACAGGCAACATAACCGTAAAGCCTAAGAGGAAAATAAGTCATTAAAAGCGATGTTCTGAACATAAGCCACTCAATAGGAATAAAGAACTAGACCAATTTTAAATATAGAGCACCCAATTACTGGTAGTACATTTTTATGCATTTAGCCTGGGTTGACAACAGCCTCCCTCTTACTTTTCCACACACTGCTGCTGGGTGCTTATGCGGACCAGACAACAAGCATCAAAAGACCACGCAGGACATATATTACACCCTAGATTTGAGTCTAGATAACCTGTTCAGCAACGATTCCTTTATTCGTTTAACCTATGAAACGAATAAGTTTCAATTTTAGTGAAACGAATAAGTTTCAATTTTAGTGAAACGAATAAGTTTCAATTTTAGTGAAATTTTGGCTTATTGGTTCGAATCGACCACTCTAGAAGTACGTTTTAGGCAAAAAGTTAAGAAAAAAGTACACTAACTGTATAAAAATTCAAAATATGCCAGTTGCCTAATACGTATTTCTGGAGTTGTCTATTCGTCCACAAATAAATTAAATTCATGCGAATAGCTTCAAGAAAAAATAATATAATTTAAAAGTGTCAACCGTCAAGCAGAAATTTTAATTTACTGCGAGTTGGAGTTAAAATTGATAAAGCACAAGACTTACAAGGGGAACTATACTTACACAATAAAAAAAGAATATTATGAATCGAAAACACTGATACAATTGTGAATCATCATCTTTTCATGTAATGTGTACCTAATCCTACTTACTAACTACATTGTCTACTGACCGCAACAACGTGAGTGTCTACGTATTGTGTATTTTATTTCCTCTTAGCCTGTAACCATGCTAGTGAAAATGAGCTATCAATACACCATTTTCATAATATGATTTTTTACCGAAAGTTTTTTTGAAGTCTGTCGAATTTATGACTTCTCGAGTTGTAAGCGCAATAACGGACAGACAGAGAAGTTGCTATATTATGTAAGGACGAATTTTTCCATCGGTTTTGACATGTTTACATTTAAATTATGACTTAGCACCATTCGTGTCCATTCATTGATCTAATTCGGCGAACTTACTTTGCAAAATTATTTAACCGGTCGATAGCGATATTGGAAGTAGTTTATTTAATGTCCTTGAAGATTGTTATCTGCTAAAACAAAGTTACATAAAAGATGTTAAGATAGGCAAACAGGTTTTGAAATTAGTTTCGCAAAAAGTGTTTTGGGCATATATGTATAAAGGTGATTTCTAAAAGCCATACAAAAAACAAATTTGTATACGTGTGAGTTATCGTATTAAGAACATATGTAGATACAATTAATGGACCACAACATCCACTGGTTAACATCTGGGCTCCTAAGCTCTTAATGAAAAACGCCAAACGAAATTTGAAAGCTAATTTCCCGTTTACAAGTGCAGACTTTTCAAATATTAAAGACATAGTTCACTTAGGTAAAGGAGCTACCTTCCGGGGTTGCGGGTTTGTCCAAAAAGGAAATCGCGGCCCCGGCACATAGGCAACAAAAGGAACACGGGTGGGTTTTAGTCAGTAAAAGTCTGACACACCCTCCCGCTCCGCCCAGAGCGGGAAAAGTTATTTGATAATTTACCACCCTCAAAAAAAAAGGTAAAGGAGCTACTGATGCCATGATTAAAGTGGCGTCCTACTGGGCCCAACTAACATAGAAGTACTACCGCCCCGGAAAGAAGAAGTCAAGAAGGATTCAGTCGCCTTTGATTTAACAATTAACAAGATTGATGGAACGTGGATTAGCCAACGGACCTGTACAGCATATTGAGCATGTTTATCACCTCCATGGGAGTACTACTGGCCGATATGTTGGTGAACCCGACGATGTCGCTGAAGAATATGGTGACGGCGTCGAAGGCTTCAGCTGGCACTGCCCTCTGTGCTCGTAACCTCCTCAACACAGGTAGGGGCAGCATTCTGGACAAGAGCAGATCACTCTTGTGTTTTTCTGCTACCAACTTCTGTGTGCTCTGGTCTATTGAGTTAGTGAACGTCTGAAATGAAGGAAATAAAAACTTTTATTAATAAGATATTATTATGTTGTTAGGGTAAGTTGTCTCTTACCTAAAGGAAACCCTCTGCATACTACAAATCTCCAACTACCTATTTGATATTAAAGTATTTAGCATAATTATTTGACTTATGAAATAGGTAGCTTTTTGAGCCGACGAACAGTTAGGTATATATTATGTAGGTACAACGTAAACAGGCTGACAATGCAACATGTTTGTCAATAAAAAGACAACATTGTCACATTTTCGTAACGTTCTAGTAAGTGCTTATTTGCTTAATTAAATAGTACCTGTTTAATTAAGCCCTTAATATTTAAAAAAAATTATACTTGTAAAATTGTCGAATTGTCGCCTGTCGGTTTTATCAAAGAGGCTCCAGACTTTCGACGAAAAGTTCCATGCTTAGGTACATGCCGATAAGTGAGAAGACGATCGCAAACATAATTATCCGAAAGGTGATTAAAACAACCATAGGTTTATTGTTACTAACAATAAGTGTATCGGCTGCTCCGTTAGCTGGAAACGTGTTTCCATAACTACTATGATTCACTATTAGGTGCGATATTATGTAACATATACGATTCACAAATGATAGTATGAATCACTTGAGTGTTTGTCAGGACGCCGCATGTGACGTTTACAGATGTCATTGTAGATAAAACGTCAGGCTGAAGAAGAGCGTACAAGGATCTTTTGGCGTCTGAATGACTGACTTTGTAGGTAAATATTAGTGAATTTTCACAGAAACTGTATAGATCAAACAACATGGCGGCGTTAGTTTCGATTTTAGCCACGCGCCAAAAGAACCTTGTAGCGTTGTAGTCACGATATTCCCTAAACACACAATAACGTCATCTTTATATAAAATAAAATATGGTGGGGGTACACACATTGTTTGTGCAGAGCATTGAGTCCACCTCTGTACATTTCTGACCTTGAAGTATTAAATAAATAAGAAACCTTGAACTCTGAGTTTGTTCCGGTGTTACTTCTTGGAGTATTCGGATATAAAACACCGGCCTCTTCTATCTTAAAAAATTGTATTTAATGCGTTAGTGTTATTTATAACCTACATTCAAAATGAATATCATTTTATAATTTATCGTGCATCGATAGAAGGTATCATTTTATAATTGATCGTGCATTGATAACTATGCACATAATCTGAAAACGAAGTGTAAATCTAGAGTCTAGAGACTTCGGTTTATTAGACCAAACAAAACAGTTCAAATAGGTAGGTACTAAATTGGAGGAAGAAATAAAAAAAATCAAGATTTTATTTCACAACTTTGTAGGCGTGGCTTACTATGTATAATCATACCGAATTACAGCTTTTCATACCAAGGGTCTCTGAGTTAAACCGCAAATAGACAGACAGACGGACTTAGCGAAACTAAAATTGTTCCGTGTTTTACTACGGAACCCTAAAATCCTAAATTCATTCACTAACAGAAAACGCACAGCCTAATCAGCTGGATCTAAAAGCTTGAAATTTTGCAACGAAAGTAAGCTTTAAGGAAGTCTTTTTGGAAATTCATACCCGTACGGATTAAATAGGGATGAGTGTTTTTATGGAAGTTCGTAATTTTTGCCGATGGGAAATCCTTGCATCGGGCTCACGGTTTGTTTCTTATAGTTTCGGATTTGGTCATCCACGCACACTTGAAACATTAATTAATTAAAGTAGCCAAATTCGTTCAAAGTAATCCTAAGTTATTTTAAAATTATCAGATATATTATTACAATTCGTAATCGTCGTGGTAATATTAGAGATAGTAAAAAAAGTTGTTTTTTACATTAATGGTGTCATTCACAGGCATTGGCACAAAAACCAATTTTTATAAACATGTAGCCACTTTCTCATTTTCAACACCAAAATATCTTTATCTTCAATAATTACCAGAAAATGCAAATTGCACAGATAACCACAGATGATATCATTAATTTGCGGATCACGAACCAGTCACTGTTGAGTCGTAGAGTGAGAAAGTCGTGTTAACTTAATATGCATCGTTTGATAAATCTTGTTGTGATGTGCGCGTGCGCAAGTGTCAGCGTATCTCACGTGTTGATTCATACTACTAACGACCTTGGCGATACAGCCTCCGACGGAATCTCCGAAAGTACCCTTGAAGGACCGGAACTTAAAATCAGTTCATTAGACGTTGTTATTGAGTATACTGCATCTACAATTTCCAGAGGTGTTGTGAATATAAACAGATACAGAAGGAGCTTTATTGGCACGCCTAACTGTCCTATAGATCACATTAGACTATCAAACAAGTGCGTTACATGTTCAGAGTAAGTACTATATACTGCATTGTATCTATTATTTATAGATTT
The DNA here is from genome assembly GCA_916701695.1 of Agrochola macilenta. Classification (NCBI taxonomy): domain Eukaryota; kingdom Metazoa; phylum Arthropoda; class Insecta; order Lepidoptera; family Noctuidae; genus Agrochola; species Agrochola macilenta. Next base: position 19,401,904 of record OU753562.1, read on the forward strand.
TAGTTATTGGCGATAATATTGGCTAACGAGAAAAGAAAAAAAAATTATGGATTAATTCTTACACTTTGTCACCAATGTATCCTGACAAACAGGAAATACCAGAAATATTGTAGTTTAAACTCAAACTCAAACTCAAACTCAAAGCATTTATTTCAATTAAACCATTTACAGGCACTTTTGAATTGTCAAGGAATCGGTCAGTCAGAAATATGAAGCTAGTTGCCCAAACTCGAAAAAGTTGGTCATTCTGCAAGTGTTAACTCGTTATTATTGAATTCTAATAGCGACAGCATACCATGTTCTTTTAAGTTTATTCTACGATCGCTTGCAGTTGACCTTTTGTTGTTGGAATTATGTACAAATTCCCTTGAGAGAACTGTGTGGTATTTATACCTGAAACACCAATATTTTCCGTCATAATGCTACCCGTCAAAAGGCTCTAGCACAAACACGTGGACCATACACACTACAATACCAGAGTACCTACAACTAACGATGAGTAATTGTCCATACAAATAACAGAATGTATAGGTGGCCTCGCACGATGCATCTTTTATGAATGATACACGGTCAGCCACGTGCCGCACCGAGATTCTTCCAATGATTTGTGTCCGTCTGTGCGGGGTGGGCGCTCTATTCATTAGTATTTTGTCTTTCCAAAACACCAAGTATAAATGTCATGATAGCCCAGTGGTTAAGGCCTTGCCTCTCATGTACGAGGTTGTGGGTTCAAATCCGGGCAAGTACCAATGTGACTTTTTCAATTCATATGTACTTTCTGAGTTTATCTTGGACATTACTGACATCGGTGAAGGAAAACATCGTGAGGAAACCTGGACTTATATTATAGTTAATACAAGTCTGCAATCACCAACCCGTCTTGAGCAAGCGTGGTGATCAATACTCGTGCCTTCTTTGTATGAGAAGAGGCCTTTGCCCTGCAGTGGGACAATATAATAGGCTGATATTATTAAAACACCAAGTGAAAGATAACGTATCGCTGCAACTACAACTGCAACGCCCGCTGACAAACAGACGGACGAACAGACAACGGAGGCTTAGTAATTAAATAGGTTTCCGTTTTGCACCCTATGGGTACGGAACCATAAAAAGTGTAACCTGTACTCAATCATAAAAACAATCACAAAAAGTGAACATCTGTTGGGGGTACGAGTATCTAAGTCACGGTTCATGAGTTTTATTCAAAATATAATTAAAAATAATCACAAAAAGTGAACAGATGTTGCTGTTCACTTTTTGTGATTATTTTTAATTATTTTAAAATGCTGTAAGATTTCCAAAAAAATAATAATTTCAACAATTTTCTTTCGATCATATAATTAAACCAAAGATGTACAATAAATTGGGGCCTATTACAAAATTGTGCGTAGATGCATGATTTCCTCGTTGAAATTGAATACTATTCGTTGGTTAGTATAAATAACAATTACTTCGTAAAAATAGTTTGTTTTCTCTTCTACAATAATAATAAAGCGATTTTTTCATTATTTATTTATTTATCTAGCAATAATCGTTCTCCTGAAGCATGTTTTGGCAAAAATTCATGTAGAGCTCATTTGAGAGCTCTAATTTGCGGATTATGTTGAATATAATTCATCAAAACAATTTTTCTCATATTAAACATATCCGATACTTTTATAATAATATAATACATTTTTGTTATATGACTTTTATTTAAAGAAAAAATGACTGGACCTAATTAAATTTTCTACTAAAAAGGTTTGGAAACAAGTCTGAATATCCGAAGTTCTACATCATTTTCGTACGTAGTATTTATACTAAAATAATCTCCAACATTTGCTTAATAACAAAAAAAAAAAAAAAAAAAAAATATTCTTATTTCTATATTTTTATGAATAAAGTAAAAGTACCATATATTTCACTGCGCCGGCAATGTGCGCTCAGTATCGCAAGAATGCTTTAGCGCAGCGACGAAATGTAAGAGGGCTCTTAAATTAACGAAAAACACCATCGCATGTAGTAGAGAATGTGTCGATTAACTTATAATGCTAATAAACAGTCTCGTGAGCGAAGCCGCGGGCACAGTTAATCTCCAATAAAACTGTACTAAACAACCATTTTCGAAATAAGATAGCTAGAGCCCTTAGGAGCGGCTCACGACTACTCCGTGGCCACGTGGTGCGAGAATGTCCCATGCATTTATCATACTGCAGTATGTTAACGCATATTCTTTCACAAAAATTTATCTTTAAATGTCATGGTCTAAGGTGACAGCAGATAACGTTTTCATATTTACGCATTATTAATATTCTTACAGAGGCATTATTTTACAAATTTAAAATGTTTTCATAAGTTTTAACTTTTCAAAAGATAAAATTGTTTGCACATTTCAAAGTAAAGGTACTTGTTTTCTACTAAAAGTGTGCTAATATTTATGCTGCTTCGTTTCCTTTCATGGTTATCTGAATTTTCGCCAAGACTGCGCGATAAAATTAATTCTATATTGATTGAAGTGGCGATTTTTGCATATAGGATGGCTGGTCCCAACTAGATAAGAGCGGCCAGCTACGAATGAGTTAGATGCCGGGCGATTGGAGATGCCTATGTCCAGTAGTGGACTGCTAGTGACCTCTAGGTATGATGAGTCATTAATTAGGTATAATTCACTAGATACCTGGCTCTTCAGGAACTTCACTTAACATCGCTCCATCATCGTACGACAAGACGTCCAATACCTCCCACTTCACTGGTTCAAAACGTTTCGTGATTAGTTTACTTTGCGTACAGCTTAGAACTGGAACCCCTGTCAGTGCCTGTGTTTCTCGATAACGTCACAATAAAATTCTTCAAGTCTCCACTGAACTGGTTACTTCTAGGCAAGCGGGCACCATCTTCCATCGCATAATCGCTTATGATAACCATCAGGCAAGATAGCGGTGAAACGCGAGTCAAGGTACAATGCCGTAGCCAACTGCAGGCAGCAGCAGCACTACTGGTTTCTAGCATTTCTTTAATCTATGAAATACCGTGTCGCTAGCTGCGGTAGGTATTTCATAGAAATACTTAGAAACCAGTAGTGTCACGGCGACACGTCATTCATCAACATTTAGTTCTAATAATATACAATGTGAATGTAATCTATGTTACGAGTATATGTCTATACAATGTGTGAAAATTTAGTTTATTTGGTTGGTCCAGTAGTGACATTATTTAGGGAGTAAATGTAAATAGATTCCGTTTACATGCTCCGCTAACCTAATCCTACTTATTATTAATATTATAAATGTGAAATAATGTCTGGATGTTCGTTACTCAATCACGCTAAAACGGCTCAACGGATTTGGATGAAAATTGGCACACAGATAGTTTAATTAACACAGGATACTTTTTATCCCGGTATTAAAACCGGGATAAAATGTATCCTGTGTTGACGTTCCCGTGAGATAATATCCGACATTAACGCGGATGAAGCTGCTAGCAAATGCTAGTATTCTAAAAGTTGTCGTTGTTGCTACTCAGGGATTAGAATGCAGCAATAATGAAGCCTCTCATTGGCAATTGACGTTTCTAAATTAGTTTTGTTTTTTTCAGGTACGAACGCGTCACTGAAGAAGATTGCCCTCTTAAACAATGACTACAGGCCACAGGCCATCTTGTAGCAGTAAACCGACCTATTTTAATATCGGAAAACTATATGTGGCAGTGTCATCCCTTGTGGTTCGAGTAGAGTACGTGTTTTAAGAGTACTTAAATATGAATGTTTGTGAATTTGTGTCACAGCGCAAGAAACAGAAAAATCTTAAAGGCTGCATTTCCACCAGAGATGTGCGAGGTAGTAAGCGGTGAAGCAATACTATGCTATAAATACTATAACTATGTGTCTTTTTCCACCAGCGCTAAGTAGTGTAACGGAGCTGGGAAGATGCGCTTTGTGCGTATGTACAAATCCTAGTATTTTTTTCAATTGTCCCCCAAAGCGAAGTTAAACAACAATATGTAAATCAAACGGTCCGATTAGTTAATAACATACACATATCTCGCGCTACGCAGCTTAGCTTATCTCTGGTGGAATGCTAAGCGGATTTGTCGCTAGCGACGTCAAAATTTGTGGGTGGACGTAAGATTTTGAAATCGCCAGCGAGTCACCGGCGACTAAAGTCACTGCGTGAGTACCCCTAATCCCATAAGGTTATTAGTGCAAAGTTCCTATAAATGCAGCTTGTCATATATTTGGCGAAAAGATTCACAACCTAATCTGAATGTATTGAATACGTCATTGTTCATATTTGGGTCAAACAGAACCATAGCCACATTGACTAGTGCACTAAGTAAGGTCCACCATCTGACCACCATTGGCACATGACACCTACCTAATGAATACACAACGATACCTTCAAGAATGTGTGAGCAGCTGATAAATAACTTTCTGTATTTTTAGTATAAGTAGCAGGTACAAATCCTATCAAAACATAAATTACAGTATTGATTTGAATAAAATCACTTTTTTATTTATTATATTTCTTACCCTTTTGCAAAGTTTTTTTTTAACATACTTCAAAGTCAAATAATTTATTTCAATAGGGATCCACGCGCAAAGCTTTACGCAGATGTCGCCAGCGGCGGGATGGCGGGTGTCAAATCATTTTCGCTTTGTTTACATCAGTGTTTTCTGTGTTAAAACCGATCCACCATCGTTATTGCTAACATCTATTGTTCCTGGAAGCGTAAATAATTAAAAGACGAACTAAACAAACGAGAAGCAAGGATTACTGGAAAGAAATCGGATCTCATTAAGAAGTAGACTTCTATCTAATAAAATATTTTTCATCAGTGCTAGACTCTAGATTTGAATATTTTTTTAGTTGTAACGTGTTAATACTCACTTAAAAATCAAAATTCAAAATTTACAAAAATTGAGAGAACATTACTTTAATTATAAATGGTATTCTTTATTTTTTAGGTTACCTATAAATTTCCACGCATTATTTGAGAAATAGTTTAGTGGGTCATATTTAGGTCAAGCTGAAAACCTTAACCGATTACAGGTAGGAACTGCCTATTCCTCTAAAAAAAATCACCACGATTTAATAATATAGATCTGTGAAAACAGCTGTTAATAACTTTCTGTACTTCTTACCTAAGCACCAAGTGGGAATTATTAGTTCAACATAAACAAAAAAAAATACTGGTTTGAATACAATCAAGCTTTTTTATTTACCATAATATATTTTACAAAATCTTATAGACAAGCATGCAAGCAAGCAATTAGAAAAAGTTACAAAAATAAATGGTTTAATGCTTTGCGTTTTACAAAATAATATAAAAAAGTGCAATCTGTCTTCCTGGACTATCATAATTATTACATAAACAAAAATACCAGTTTCTATAAGATGGCCGCCACTAATGTCTTATTTCAATTCTATGTGGCAGGTTCTAGACACCTACTTGAAAACTGATAGGTATGCTTTTATAAACGCGGCCTGGCTATCTTAGGATCAGTAGTCAACTGCAAGTAGGTAGTCAGTTGGTAGAGCTTTTTGTGTGTAGGCATAATTTATAATCTTCTTATAGTCCCTTAAACACACTGGACAATAATCTTCATCCGTGAGATCCATATAACTAAAACAAAAAAAAACATAATAGAAACGGCTATGGTGACGCAACAAAATACCTCCTTCCGAAGTGTCTTTTTATAACTTGTTTGCGATTCCATAAAAGATGTATTGTGAGACGTTCAAATAGGTAATTAGCAAAATTATAATTATTATTTCTAAAGTTTTACTTGTAACACTAACATTGCATACATCACGCCTGTTTTCGACGAAGGGTTAGGCAGAGTGTACCAATACCCATAATTCGCCAGTTATGTATAAGTCCCGTAACAGTCAGTCGCCAGCGAACAATCATCATCCGGACACAAATCAAGACTGGGCTGCTACTGAGAAATTCCAGACGGAAAAACCAATAACCAAAAAACCTAAGCTGGGAATCCAGCCCAGGACTTCGCGCTCAGCAGTAGCGCTTGCAACATTGGAACCTATCATAATAATATTGTTCTTTCTACTTAAGGCGAAAGCGTCAAGGTATCCCGCGAAATTAAAATTTTCTTACGTTTTTTGCAATTTGCAGGTCAGTATCATGTTGTATGTTGATCTAAATATGATTTGCGGCCGTATCAAATGTTTATTTATAGAATTATAATCATAAAAATGATCAATACAACTCTCTAAGTTCATCGCATTGAATGACTATTTTATGAAATCATGACATTTGGCGATTGTGCTTACTTAGTAAAGCCATATTGGTTACGGTCGCGAATCATATTTTAATCAACATAAAACCTCACACTGACCTGCAAAATGCAAAAAACTAAAGAAAATTTGAATTTCATGGGCTACCTGCGCATGCCCCTTAATCAAATTCTTAAATTCACTGAAATACAACACATCGTCTAAACAGATATGGGAACAAAAGTTGTATGGAATTTCGTCATGTTCATCGGGTGAGTGCACGGGTTGCCGGGAAATAATATGTGAGTCACCCAAAGGGAACGTTTTACAAATTGATAGTTGTAGCTCAAGTGCCACTCCGCTAGTTGACCAACGTAAACTATGATCATCCGTTTGCTTTATTAAATAAATAAATCGATTTTAAATGAATATTTTGCCAACGAGTCGAAAGCGTAATGAGATGCTGAAATAAGCAGCTGTGGAAGATAGACAAGCAATCCTAACCGAAAGCGATTGTGCTAGTTCGCAATAGTCGCGCTCGTTTATATGAATACATATGACATAATCGCGCAATCAATCAAGTCGCGGATGTACGTCATTATTCAGGTAAATGATCGCGTAGTCGCGGATTTACGCGAGATGAACTTTCGGTTAGGACGCAGTGTAGGTTAAGGTTCCTTTTTTACCATTTCGGTACAGAACCCTAATTTGGATATTTAACACAATTTCGCAATCTTTCAAGATAACCCGCACCTTTTTATTGACTGCGAATAAATTATTATTCTTACATTTAAAATTTCACGTAGGCGAGTTAAACATTTAACATGGAAAATAAATTGCAGAAACTTACTGTTCGCAGGAAACGCATTGAGTCTCGAGCCAAACCATACCTATTGCACACTTGCAAACTTTAAACACAATACCTCTCTTTACCCTTGCAATAGATACAGTTTCTGGTTGATCGGGTGCTGGTTTGTCAACAGGTTGTGCTGAACACAACACTACGAGTGACGCGACACAAATAACAAACAAAAGAAAATATAAGAACTTCATGGTGATACGTGCTTTCTACTCGACGCTATGAGCGGTTATATATAAAAATTCGACTCTGTTCCCACTTATATAGAACATTTTTAGGATACAATTTAATGACACTCTGACCTCCACATGCACTTTTAAAGTGAATTTTGGTTTATTTGCCGGTTGACAGCGTTCGGGGGGAAATCCTATTTTGATTAAATGATTGTCACATGATTGGATCATCTCGCAGCGTGTCGCACAGTGGGCTATAAATGACCTGTTCTGGACCTAGGGTACATGAAAATTAAAGTGCTTTTTAGGGTTCCGGAACCCTTCCATGGGTTCGGAGCCTACGCCGCGCCCGTCTGTGTGTCCATCTGTCTATCACAGACTATCTACCTATATCTTTTTAACCTTATTAGGTAGCGAGTTGAAATATTTATAGATTACCTGTTATTATGGCAAATAATAAACTTACTGCCTGTTGTATGTTATTGGTCCAACTTTTCAGTAATAGCTTCTCAATATATTGGTCGAAGCTCTTCTCAATCAAACTATTTATTGACACTATGGTCGTCGACTAAAGATCATAAATATTGACAAGTAGAATCAAATACTCCAAGCCTCAAGGTTTTGTGGGCGCAAGCGCAATGCTGAGCGTCAGTCAGGTCCTGAGTTCGGTTCACAGGTTTTTTTTTTTTTTTTTTTTTTTTTTTTTTTGGGTGGGAAATCATCAAATGACTCCTCCCGCTCTGGGCGGAGCGAGAGGGAGTGTCAGACTTTTACTGACTAAAACCCACCCGTGTTCCTTCCGTTGCCTGTGTGCCGGGGCCGCGATATCCCTTTCGGACCAACTCGCAACCCTGGCAGTCGGTTCACAGGTCAAGCAGTGTTATTGAGTTTTTAGGGTTCTATTATGTCCGAATGAAAAAACGGAACCCTCGTGTGTCTGTACGTCTGTCACAGCCAATTTGCTCAGAATCTAATTTTGTACACATATCAATTTCTATGACCCAAACACGGACGTGTTATGTCAATAAATAAATTTGGAATATGGGGGTCACTTTTGGGAGAAAAATAAGAAAATTTAAAAAAAGTTTTGCTCGCTGTAACATGTGGCTTACTCAATTAAAAAAAAAAATATAATTAAAATAAATCTTTTTAAAGTTATTTATGCAAATAGATGAAAATTTACCATTCCCCCTCCTAATCTCCGACACTGCTGAGAATTGCCTCTGCCAAAAATTTTGGATTACAGGAAAACTTATAAGAAGTATAGACTTCAAATAATATGGTAAATCTCCCAATATTTTGTGTACAAACTTATATTTGCAGTTGGAATGTATGCATTTATGGGATAACATGTTTTTTAACTAGTGTCAAGTTTGTACTTGGGATAAATTTACCCAACTACGGAACCCTTCATTGTGGACACGCACTTGGCCGGTTTTTCATTATGAATTTCTCAGCGTTATTAGGTTTTTCCGTTTGGAATAGCTCTGTAGCAGTCCGGAGTGTGGATCTGTGCCCGGCTAATGGCTTAGGCGCACTCCTTATAAGGTACATGGGACTTAAAAATAGCTGGCGAAAAACCTAATAACACTACCCAAACTAGGAATTGAACGCAGGACCACATGTGAAGCATGTTAATGTTTTGTTATGTTATGCAGAATCCAATCTTAATAATTTAAATGTTTAAAATCCACATTTTTAGTTAGTAGCCCACTGTGCGTCATCGCAGTTAATCGTGATATCGAATCACGACTAACTGCGATGACGCATCACACGGATCTCTCTTCAACAAGATAAGATGGGCTTAAATTCTCTTCCGTTTACCTTCTCCGGCCAATCAAAACAAAACTGCACGCCTACTCAACTATGAACATGGTTACTTTAAAAAATTAGATTTGATTATGGAAAAGCCTTCTCTCGCTTAGTTAGAGTTTAGTTCGTTGCACCTATAGGAGAATCGGCACCACTATGAACATTATTTTCCCCGATGTTGGAAAAATCTAATGTGTAATAAGAAAACCTATCTTTTGCCTTCTCGGACATATCATTCAAAACAAAACTCCACGGTGACTTTTAAAAATCTGTATGCTTATGCATGAGATAATTAAGGTGAATGCGTAAAGGTATCCCGCGAAATTCAAATTTTCTTACGTTTTTTACAATTTGCAGGTCAGGTTTATCAGGCTGTATTTTGATCTAAATATGATTCGCGGCCGTATTAAATGTTTATTTATAGAAAGAAAAGGCTACCTTAGCGCATCCCCCTTAAGTACGAATTCAATGTAGATTAAACGCGTAGGTATGTACGAAACTGTTTAAAAACCGGCCAAGTGCGTGTTGGATTCGCACACAAAGTTTTCCATAACACCGTACAATATTTATCAAAAAACGGTGACTTTGCGGAATTCCATTATTTAGTTACTTAATCCGCGTATCTGTTCTTAAAGAGTCATAAAGAACCCTGTAAAAAATCGACACGTGTTTCACCTCTCAACGAAGCATCCTCAGGATGACGATTGACTTGTTGCGAACCCGGACACGACGTATTGCCACGCCAAGCGTCGAGAGCAGAGTGAGCCACTTCGCTCGACAACCCCGCTTAGGATTAGGTTACTAAATATACGTCGTCTATTGTATTTTTTTTTTTAAAATATTGTACGCTGGTACGGAACCCTTCGTGTGCGAGTAAATGCAAATACTAAACAAAGAATATTATTCATCAATTTTTTTTTTTATCACAATGTTATAGGAGAATACTACTAAATGTATAGACAAAACACCCAGGGTCGATTAAAATAATTCATGCACGGTAAGGTAGGGCAAACATAGTATATCACAAATAAGCTACATATTTGTTTTCACTAAAACGATCCCCAAGAGAGAGAAGATCTTGGGATTCTAGATAAACATAGTGTGTTATTTACTGTTTTGCGTAGTTTCAACAACGGTGATATTATGAATATTTTTATTGCATAATAATAAGGTAACAGCACGTCAAAAAAAAAAAAACCTAGAATATCACAATCACATTTATTTTTAATTAAAAAAATTACACGTTCTTTGTTCTATACATTTTCAAAATTTATTAGAACGAACTTTGGATTATTTACTAGAATCTGGATGAAGCTGGCACAGGAGCGTGGAGATCGACACAAACAAAAGAGGCCTGAGCCCAGCTGTGAGTGAAGTAGACTGTCGATGATGATCATCTTAATTTTTTCCTTTTTTGTTCCCTTATAAGAGAGGCTGACATACTGGACAATATTCTTCCTCCGTGAGATCCAAATACCTATAAAATAATAGGAAGATTAAAATATATTTATTAGATACCTACGTGACCTACGTGACCTACCCGACTGCGCGACAGCAAAGACAGGATTATGTTTTTCACGCATATCTTTATTATACCTATATCTGTCCGCCACTATGCGATTTAAAAACAAACGGACCAAGTGCGTGTCGAACCACGCACAAAGAAGGGTTCCTTAGTTGGGATGAATATATACCAAAAACAAACATGTTGTTGAAAAACATGTTCTCGCCTAAATCGATATACGTTTCGGTCAATTCTTCAACTGCAAAATATTAGTATATTTAGTAAAAGCAAAAAAAAAGTTTACTTCATAAAACTACAAATTATCGATTTTTGGACGTGTTCCTTTACTTGAGCTGTGAGACCTTACCTCTTGCCAAATTTCATGATTCTAAATCAACGGGAAGTTTCCTATAGGTTTTGATTGATATTTGCGAATATCAAAATATTTCGCAAAATGGCCATATCTTTTATTGCGTTCACTTAGAAGCTTGACTTTTTTAAAGCTTCAAAGGACCTACGTATTTGAAATTAATTTCAACTAGATACCTACGCGACCCTAAGAAAAAGAGTCACAGACTGACAGACAGACGGACAACGAAGTGATCCTATAAGGGTTCCGTTTCTTCCTTTTGACGTACGGAACCCTAAAAATAAAACAATGACCATATGAGGTACCAAAATAACGGGCTTGACGAGACCATTCCAAAAATATTAAGGTTTAAAAGTTTAAATCAAGCTCAATTTTCATGTGTGCGTCAAGTTGACACGTCACACATCACACACGTCACACACACATCACATCACGTCTGAGATTGAACTAAAATAACTGCCAGCAACTGCATCGGACTACGGAAAAGTGAGCTTGATTGAAACTTTTTAGTTGCAGTCAGGATTTTTGTTTTCAAGAATAATCAAAATATCAAATTCAATCTGGCTAATTGCTAAGAACAGGTTTTGCTTGGACAGTTCTTGTTGTTTTCGTATTTTTTTTTGTTTTTGTTATTAGTTTATCTGATTACTAGTTTATTTATTTATTTAGAAGTATAAAAATTATGTATTATATAGGTATGTTGAAACTGTTTGTACTCTCCGTCACTTGTCCTTAAGGGTTCATTAGAAAACCAGCGTCAGACAGCATATCTGTCTGGCAAAAATGAACATTTTTGGCGCAGCCGTGAGGCGCACTTATTGTCAAAATATTAATATCAATTTTACTTTGTTTGTATTTTGTGTTTCACGAACTGTGTCCAAATAAACGTTTTCTTTCTTTTTTTAAATCTTTTTTTTATACTTATAAATAGTTTATATTTTACAAGTTGTTTTTTTTTTCATCTTTTAATGTGGCTTTTAATGTTATTTAGTTTTAAATAGAACGGCCGAAATTAATTAGCGATATAACAGTTAAAAAAAAACAATTACTAAACAGAACTGTTGCATAAAAATAACAGACATGCATTTTTCTCACAAAACTTACAATATTCAGACAATATTGTCTTCTAGTATATCTATGAAAATATCGTGTCGCTAGCTACGGTAGGTATTTCATGGAAATACATAGAAACCAGTAGTGTCGCGGCGACACGTCGCCTGCTGCTGCTGCCTGCAGTCGACTACGGACTTGTACATTTATAGTAACCCAAGCAGCATACCAGGAACCTTATTGTAATGACAATAAAGATCACTGTGATTTTGACATGCAAAATCAGAGGAAAAATTATTGTGAAACGACTGTAGGCTGAGATAGATTAATTTTTAGTTTTGTTAGATATATTGCTAGAGTTTTGAGAGAAACTAGTGATACAGTGAAACTAGTGTTAAGTGAACTTATTTTTTTATTTTGTATTTTTTGGTTCTTTTTACTTTATTTAATTTGACATTTTTAGTGATTGTACTTTTGATTTTCTAAAATGTATTTTATAAAAACCTTTGATATTTTGTATGCCTTTTGGCGGAACACAGCTCGAATCTTTTATATTATAACACCTTCTGTATGTACCCTGTGTTCACGAAAAAAATTAATTTGAATTTGATAAATTTACGAAACAGCTGGAAACATGATCCATTCACATGGTACATTTTACACAATTTAAAACAAACACTCACTAACGACACAAAAAATACATAAATTAGGTATAGAAAATAAAATTGTGCTCACTCATCACAGGTAATACATTTCGACACCAGTTTAACTTGGTTTCCTGGGCACGGACATCCAGGGACAATCATAGATTGTCTCTTTACCCGAATATTGGCTGAAGTATCGCGTTGGCCGGGTTCTGTACTGTCAACCGGTTGCGCCGAACACAACGCGGCAAGTAACCCGACAATCACGACAAATATACAAAGATCATCAAAGAACTTCATGGTGACAATTACAGGTGCTGTCGTGCTTACTGCTCGACTGATGTGACTGGAATGAGTAACGAAAATTATTACAAACGTTTAAATACTTTTTTTGATGTTGAGGAAAATACAGGTGCTTTTAGCCATTCATATTCATACCTAGTTACTCGTAACTTTTATCACATTATGTTCCTTCGCATGATATATTTAATACTCTGAAAATTTCCGATTTTCTCAGAAGTTCTCTCACAGGTGCCAATTTCAGACTTCCTCCAAAGATTTATGAAATCATTTAAGATTTTATACTCAAAAAGCAGCAGTGTTGCTTCAAAAGAAAGTTCGGTGAAGGAAAACAACGTGAGGAAACCGACATGCCTGAACGATATTTCTCGACGGCATGTGAAGCCAAGTCAGAGGCCCATTGGTGGCTTTAAAACTCTGACACCAGGCTAGTCACTAACCACACGAAAAAAAGCAGAAGACTCAAAAAATACAGAACGCCACCTGCAACGATCCTAAAATACTCCTTTTGCTTCGTTTACGTTGATACATCTCGTGATACATGCTAGCGAGTACTAGGCACCTCACCTTTCTGAAGAACATCATCAATAAGGTCACTTCTAGGTCCTCCTACGGTCCTCCACTCACATCTACCTTGTAAATACTTTTTATACCTTTTATTCATCCTCTCAACATGATCAAACCATCTAAGCATACTCTTTTCAATGTTTGTCACTATATCTTCTTTGAAATCGCACCGTTGCCTTGTCACATCATTTCTCAACCTATTTGATATACTCAGCTTCAACCATTTTCTGACAATCCCAAAATAAAATGACCGCCCGCTTCTACCAGTCACCTCCTAACACAGGGATCTTCTTACACTGGTTTTCCGGTGGTCCCCCAATTCCTATCTACTTTCATAGTTACACTAAACATACTTCGCAAGGAATCCATTTCCGCAATATTTATTCTAATTTTATGCCTCTTTTGCCACACCCAACATTCACTTCTATACATAAGTGTAGGTACTAGCACACCATTGTGAACAGCCACTCGAGCCTTTTTGGAAATCGACTGGTTGATCACAATTGCATGTATAGCACCATTCACTCTCGTTTCCATATTTTCATCACTCTTTCAACCTCTTGTAAACAGACTCCCCAAATATAAAAACTCACACTAATCCATTATTTCACACACTCAAACAGACTTGCACTTAGAGACACCATCAACCACTCGCAATTGTACCACGTTGACAATCTCTACTATGTGTTACAATGGGGGACCTGGAGTTCTAAAATACAGGCCTAGGCTTAGTTTAGACTTCTGATCTCCCACAAATTACAAAATTTTGTCACTTGCTCCACACTCTTATCATTTATTTTCACATCACACACTGACACATCGTCTTCTGATTCAAATACCTTAACCTTCGTCTAATTCACATTTATATTCATCCACATAAAACATAACATCATGCCTATTCATCCCTTTCATCTTATGTGCTTCATCCATCACATTCACCATGTCTTGCAAATGTTCTGCTGGCGATACAAGTAAAACTTGATCATCTGCATAAAGAAGGCATTTGGCCACTCATTCATCCTCAATCCGCACACACGCTCGTTCGAATCTATCCGACAACTATCCATATGCAAGTTTGACAGCCATAGTGACGCTACACAACCCCGTCTAATACCCTTTGAGATGCAGAACCAGTCCGCGTTAGGATTGGGGCATCCTAAAACAAGCATTGGAACCCTTGCATAAAAATTTCAGTGCCCGTACCAAGCGCCAGTCCACACCGTACATGGATAGTGTCGACCACAGTTCTTCCCTCCACCCACTGTCATAGGCCTTTTTCAAGTCAATGAAAGCACAGTAGACTTTCTTGTGCTTTGCCAGATTTAAGGAGAAGATCTGATCCATACAGCCCATTCCCTCTTTAAATCCTGCTTGAATATCCCATATTTTCGCTCTATTAAAAAACCATCGCATACAGTTTGCCGATAACAGTTAAAAGACTAATGCCACGGTAGTTTTTACACTCCTGCTGAGAGCCTTTTCCCTTATATAGTGGTACGATAACACCCTTGCAGCAGTCATTCAGCACACGGTCATATCTCTAATACATATTAAAAGCTACTTATTTATATTTGATTTAATTACATTCGATCTCTTAAAATAAAGGGCCATAAGATGATAAAAATTAACAGAATCTTTTCTAAAGAGTTTTGAGTAAAATTGGCGTAAGTTCTGCGGCCAATAATGAAAGTTGTAAGTTTTATATTATGACAGAACTGCATAAAGCTATCAAAAGTAATTATGGAAAAACTTCTCTAAGATTTATCAAAATTATCCAAACGGAGATATTCGGGTATATGTGGATCATCGAAGTCGAAAAGTTGTTATGCACTATTTCAGTTTTTTGGCATGTTTTTTACAATTTAAAATAAAATAATCCAAAACGTAATGCCTCGTAACAGTATAAAAGCCAAACGAAGCGGACCACATTCCGTCACCGCGCCGCCACTGCCGGCGATCAGCCAATCACAACAGTACCAAGTACAAATATACAAATGTAATAAATTTTATTACATTTACAATTATACATTTATTACTTTGTAATTATACATTTAATGTATAATTACAATGTAATAGATGAAATTCCTACGAGTGTATAAGTCGACATGAGTCGGAAATCATCTTACGCACGTGTATCATACAACGTTTTACTGCGCATTGTGCGAGGAAAAAAGAAAAACGAGCGGGCCTTACGGTAGTCGCCTATGATGTGAAATATCTAAGACGACTTATATAAATGATAAAAACAACATTCATGACTTTGACTTTTGACTTTGATTTTTTACTTTGACTTCGACTTCGTCTTCTACTTAGACTTAGACTTCGACTTCGACTTCGACTTCGACTTCGACTTCGACTTCGACTTCGACTTCGACTTCGACTTCGACTTCAACTTCGACTTCGACTTTGACTTTGACTTTGACTTTTTGATTCCAGACCATCGACAGAATCATCTCCATCGTCATCGTTATCATCATCATCTGATTTGTAAAACTTTTCTCAAATAATAAAATCTCTGCGACGGGCTGACGACAACGGCCTCAAAAATTAAAAAAAAAACCATTAAAGTAAAAAGCACTAGTGAAAAAAAGTGACACTTTCCGCACAAATTGACTGTTTGGAAAACGCTCTTTTCGAGCAAATACATTGTGAAGACAATTTTTTACTCTTAAACAACCATAAAATTATGGAATCAGAATCAGCATAACATTTATTTGCCTACTTTGTGTATTAAAATGTCTCTGTGACCGGTGGGCCATACAGAGGTGAGTCAGCTAACTTAAGTCCTAATGGATCTATGTTTACCGTGTTCTATTTATTCGCAATATGTGATTCTATACAAACAGATTAGTGTTTGATTTATGTCGTATGCTTACAGTCTGTCTCAGTGAGGCATAATTATTTGCCCCACACTAAGAATTTCTTCTTGTATCACATTGAATATACATTGTATATTTTTCACTTTATTTTAAGGGAACACGGAGCCTTCGTTTTGTCACTAGGCCACCGCTTGTATCCTTTTTAATTAGGGTCATCACCTATTCTGGGAATAACCCTGAAGGGGTAAACTTTGCCGTGCGCTTGGTAGGCGTCTCCAGGGGATTCAAGATCTTCTATTTCTAATTTTGCAATATTTTCCAACAATAAGATAATAATAAGGCTACAAAATAACATTGACTACATTTTTGGAATATTCAAATACAAATATCTCAGCTCCGATATCACTTAAGGTAAAAATTGTTACACATATATGTATAACTAAAACAGCACCATGAATTTACACTAAAATAAATCAAGGTCGTTGAAAAAAAATGACGCCATTAATTCATACAAAGTTACTCAAACCCCTTTAGTTCAAACAAAAATCTAAGCAAAAAGCTGCTAAATACAATAGTATGTTTTTTTGTTTAAAAAAAGTAATGTTATTATATTTATAATTTGTTATAGAAAACAATATAAATTTTCCTCATCATCCATATTAGTATTATAAATGCGAAATCTGTCTGTCTGGTACCTTTTCCGCCTTAACGGCTGAATCTATACGGATAGACAAAGACATAGAACACTTGTTATCCCGGTAGTACTTCCGACCTCCACGCGGGCGAAGACGCGGATAAAAGCTAGTAAAGAAATAAAAGAGGAAGTAGGTACTTATCATATTTAATTATAAAAGTAGCAAATTAAATAATAAAGACCGTATACATAAATAATTGACGAGTCACAATAACTATTGTTTATTAAACAAAACGACATTTACACATTAATTATATTCATTTAAATTGCACCCAGTGTAACATTCAAATATGCAGAATATTGCTAAACAATCATTTTGGTTTTCATTGGGGTTTTGGTTGGATACAACAAGTTGGAAACAAGGTTGCTTGTTTCCAAATTGTTGTTGTTGTCTAGTACTGGCGTTGTATATGCTTGGAGTGTTCCGGGGTAACATAAATAATCCGGGTGTACTACAGCGAATAGGCTTATGTGTGCCAGATGGGTACATGCAGCGCCGACGACGACGGCCCAACTTGTTCGCGGTGCCGCGCGGTCGAACTAAACTGTTGAACAATAATGTCCCTCTGACGAGAACAATGCGCTCACTAAATTTGGTTGCCATCCAAATAGATATTTTCTCATGTTCACTGAGCAAGTTCGCTAGGGTAACGTTACACGTGTTATGTTTTTAATTTGTAAGTCTATTTGATATTATTATGTTGTAAATGCATTTGATAAACTGTTAAGTAACTACACTACCGAATTGGGACACTGTAATGGTAGCGTATATTATGTAATAAATAAATAAATAAATAATACATTTTCACAATATTTCGAAGTGACGAACTTCCAGACCTTAACTTCTGTTTATCATGTTTTGAGAGTTAACTTGTCGGCCATATTGGGGCAATAAATTTTCATAGAATTAATTATACTTTTTCTAGTTTTATTCACAAACTGGGCATGTTGACTCTTCTGTTATATACTTGTACCTGAAAATAACATATAGTTAGAAAAGTGTATTTATTACATCGCTCATACATGGTGATAATGATCCGGAATAAAATGACCACCAAAAAGATGTTTGAAACGCTGTTTGACCTTTCAAGTATTTTTTTTAATAATTTACAGTATCTTGGAATATAGGTAGCTTAATTGGTGTTTTTTTTTACTTAGGAACGTCATCTAACAATCAAAAACGAGATTCTATTTCATTAAATGTAGGTAATTTAAAAAACCAACTGAACAGACAGCTGTGCTGCTGGGGAGTTTGTTGCGCCACTTCTTCTTCCCAGCTTAAGCACTAGGAAGTGGTGAAGGGTGGGCGTTTTTGGGGGACTGTCTTATGTAATTTTGACGTTCGAAGAGTGCTGATTCTCAGCCTAGTTTGAATCAACGACTTTTGATTTTGATTTTGAACATATAAAAAAAAATATTTACACAAACGTATTTACACGAAACATACATAAAAAACTGAACAAAATTACGGCAATTCCATATTAAAAAGTTAATACTCGTAAAGCCGTCGTACAAATTACAAATTACTTTAATTATATAAGTCACAGAATAAGCGGCACTCACTTTGCACAAGGAACGCAGTGTCTTTTTAATAACACCCAATTCTTCGGACACTGACATTTAGGTTTCCCGATAAACCATTGCCTCTTGACCCGTATTTTAGCTGAAGTGTCTGGTTGCTCGGGTGAGCTGTCAACCGGTTGCGCCGAACACATCGCGGCGAATAACGCGACAATCAGGATAATTAACAAGAGCTTCATGTTGACACGTGCTTACTATTCGACTGTTGTGAGCGGAATGCCTGTTGACAATACGCATTGTGGTATTTATAATAAAGCCTAGTTCAAAGTGATAAGCGTGCGCTAATACGCACATAATTTTAAACGACTATTTTTTTCACCACATACACCACAGACTCCGTCAATTCGAAGTGGAAACATTTTTCTACCAGACGTAAACAGAGGCCTAGCGCGCACTGCCGTGCGTTTTTTTACCGCATGATCTGTGAAGTATGGAATGTCATAGAAGTGCGCGCATTGCGATGAAAAAAGCGCATGCGGTTATTCACAGTGGACCTCCCGATTTTGCGGTGTGTTTGCCTCACGTTTTTTTTGTATTGCTTAAAGATATATGAAGTACCGGGCGCCGCTGCAGTGAAAAAAACGCACCCGACACCGAGCTAGCAGTATATCCAAATCAATCTAAGCAATTATAAACGTGCCGCCTCGCTAGAAAGAATGTGTAGTAATTTGGGAGTTCTAGAGGGTCTCCTGAAACCCCACAACAATTTTTTTTTTCCGGAGATGCATAAAAAAAAGAAGTATTTTTAACCCCCGACGCAAAAAGAGGGGTGTTATAAGTTTGACCGCTATGCGTGTGTGTCTGTCGGTGGCAACGTAGTTCTTAAACGGGTGAACCGATTTGAATGCGGTTTTTTTATTTATTTGAAAGCAGGTTTTCTATTGATGTTTGTTAGATGTCATTTGGTTGTTTTATCAAAATCAGTTCAGCCGTTTGAAGATTATCAGCTCATTTCTAGTTGATGAATTGATGTGAGTGTCTTCCACAGGTCTGATCGATCTGAAATTTGGTATTCTGTTACTCCAATGATATTAGAAGGACATAGTAACCTTGAACTGATGCTGCAGTATCTAGAATACCTAGAATTACCTAGAATTTGCAGGATACCCAACTCTCTTATCAACTTACAGCACAGGTATCGTGTTTGGGCTCATTGGAATGGTCTCAATGAATAGGTTACAGATAAATGAACAGGTTCTGGTGATGGAGTAGGAAAGAGAAATGAGGAAATGTTTGTGTCTGGGGTTTTTTAAGTTTTAATATAGTTTCACTTGCTTTAGGTAATTTAAAAAAAAAACTGCTTATTTACAGATTCAAAAGCGAGCCTAGCGAGGTTGAGCATTTTATGAGATTTACGAGTAGGTCATATAAAAAAATCGTCTAAAAAAGAAATTTTATCTACGGTGGAGGAGAGCGGGGTTTACTAACCCCAACCTCTCTTCCCTCCTCCTCTAACCCCTACCGAGGCGGCACGTTTCTGAACCTTAACCCTCTCATCACCCATACCTGTGCCCATACGTACTTACTTCAAGTAAGCCGCTGCAAACACAAAATAGGGGATTTTTGATCGTTTCAACCAAGTGCGATTGCAGTGCTACTGACCAAAACATGCATCTGCACCTTTGACGATTTGACGAACGGCAGTGTTGCATTTAACGTGGCCATCACCTGCTGGCGCCCAAGCCATATAAGATAGAAGTACCGGTCATAATAAAAGAAGCATGCCAATATACTTTCGAAATAGGCACGAGCTAGCTTACCCCACCTTCGTGAGTTACATTACAAAGAACGTAAACTCACAGGCACTATGGAATCTGCTTTACAGGATTATACTATATTGCTTCACAATATCTATACCACAGAATGACATTCAGTCATCTTCTTTACATGTAAGACATGTGGTCAGTATGAATAAAAAAGGTGACATCAATGTCACATTTATCTGTCAGCAGAGTGACCGATAATTATAAAAAAAATTAGTTTATATTTGTGATA
Source organism: Agrochola macilenta (assembly GCA_916701695.1). Lineage (NCBI taxonomy): Eukaryota > Metazoa > Arthropoda > Insecta > Lepidoptera > Noctuidae > Agrochola > Agrochola macilenta. Next base: position 19,422,484 of record OU753562.1, read on the forward strand.
GGCAAACTCACAAACTCACCAGGCTCGGCCGCGCGGCTTGGCCTCACGGGCCGCGCGGCCCTAGTGGGGACGCGGCTTTAAAGGTTTGAGGATGATGTCAACTCGACATTTGTCAAAGTAGTATGTTATTTTGATCTTTGATAGCAAATAATTAAATATAGTTTTTAAGGAATAGTCTACTTAGTGCCGTATCTTCAAAAGCTATTATGTGTCCTGAAGGATAGATTTTGAAAACTGACGAAGAAATAAAAGACTTGATTGTTTCTATTCTAGTTCTTTTCAACTATTCCATACTTACTTTTTTTTTAATGGAATGTGATATAAACTCCTAATATACCAGTAGAGACCCAACAAGATTAAGAATGCCCACACACAAAAGTACATTAAATCATAAAAATTGTTTTATCACAGCAGTTAACATTTTTAACAATTATCCCAAAAGGTATTAGGGAACTCCCTCTGAAATATTTTAAGTTTAAATTACATAAATGGCTCTTAGGTAATACTTTTTATAGTGTAAAAGAATTCTTTGATAAAAAAGTAAATGATTACTGATAGATAAGATACTACTTAGATTTAAAACCATTAAAAAACATTGTAATTTTTTTTTTATTACAACTTTGTACTAGTAGGTATAATGACTGTTGCCTACACTGTTATTATTGATGCTAGTTGTAAAATTTTTAGGAACTTCTTTTCCTATAAAATATTTGTATGCCAGTCCATGGCGAGACATGTAGATCATAACCCTATTATTAAGACCATTATTGTACCATGTTTAATGCAAATAAATATATTCTATTCTATTCTATTACTAAACGATTTATATATGTACATCGTCTCTTCATATTGCCCCTGTGACCTTTTTTTTACTATAAATTTGACATCCAGTCATTGTGTCTGTTGTATGTTCTGTTGGAGGTCCAAAAATTAAGCTTACGTGACCTGCATTATACAATATCAGCCCACTGCTAGGCCTGCTCGGTGTAAATGACCATTTTTATTTATTTGTTTTTCGTTTAATGCCCCGAGTTCGCAAAACAACATACTATTCATCTTTTTAGGGTTTTGAAGGCAAGAAAAACGAGTACATAAGTGGTTATTATATTTTATTTAAAAACAAATAAATAACGGTTAAACTTATACAATATACTCGTACATACAAATTAATGCGTCACAACCGCAATCATCATCATGCTCGCACGCATAATTAATTCATGTTTTTCGTGCGCTCAAAGACGTTCACAATAACATATGTTGAACTATATGTGCACTTCACCTTGGGCGGTTAATTCTATCACCAATTCTGAAAGAACGGCGAAAAAAACATTGTGAAAAAGCAGGCCTAGGACCAAAACTTCGAAAACAGGACATGCAGCAACCCGCACCTGACCCACGTGTTGGATTATGGCCCGCTGCCTCCCAAAGGTTTGAGTCACAACAGTAAAAAGATTATAACCAGATTTTTTCATGTTTTGAATTACATGCAAAACAGGCTAAGTTAACCTTGGGATCCATTGCGATCCAAGTAGTCGGTAGGCAGAGTTTCTTTGTTCAATAGTTTTACATAGCAATATCTTTTGTACAATGCTCAGATTTTTGATAATTCAATTTTAAGAGCAAACTGGACAGTCTTCTCCTGTTGAATTCATGTACCTGAAATAAAAAAAATAACATAAGAAAATGGATTTCAACCAATGAACATATCTTTGATTATTTATATGGATTGATAGATAGAGTGTCGCGCTACAAAACAACTAAAACAAACAAGCCAATTGTTTTATGTTGGGGTGCATGACAGCTACGTTTTATAGCGCCTACACACTATGCCGGCGGCATGGCCGCCGGCACTGCCGCCGGGCAAGCCGCGGCGCGCCCGGCCTTGCCACACAAAGCCGCACAAAGGATCGCAAAGGAAATGAAGGCGCAAAAGCCGGGGGTACGTGCCGCGCGGCAAAAGCCGGTGGCCATGCCGCCGGCATAGTGTGTAGGAGGTATTACACTCCCATGTCATTGTGCTTTTTAAGTGTGCGCACATTTTGCGGCTAACATTTGGACGCAATTTTTTTCGACGATTTCTCAGTTTTGACTGTCTATCTAAACAAATTTGTATCCGTTATAAATAATACTAAACATATAAAGAATCATGTGAAACCCCAGAAACTTTAATCAGATCCATCACCATCCAATATCAACACCATCTAATCTCTGCATCTAACAAGATAGTGCCTTAGTCATCTCTTGTAACATCGAAGCGAGTTCAAGAGACCTCGAGACAAAAATCGTTTTGAACGGGTTTATGAAGCTTAAAGTCTTAAGTATGTCGTTTGATTATAACTGGAACTTCAGCCCATGTTTATTATTTGTTTTTTTAGTCGTGACAACTCGTAGTATTATTAATTTGTCCACACTACTATTATTCTGCTTTCTATTTCAATGAATGGAAGTGTTGCTAGTTTCGTAACGTCAACCCTGCTTTAAATCTCATGTGTTTATCTCAATTAATCCAAATAAAAATGATTGCAAAGAAAAAAATTATACTCACTTTTCGCAGGTAACGCATCTACTTTGCACTTTTACATAATTAACCGGACACGGGAACTTGAGCTTTCCGATAAACGCTTGTCTCTTGGTTTCTGGTTGCACGGGAGTTGAGCTGGCAATCGGCAGTAAACATAACGCGGCGAGTAAGGCGACTATCATGCACATGTAAAACAGCTTCATTGTAACGTTGATTGATTTTATTATTAACAATCAATAATGTTATTATGTGTTTACTTCTAGACTTTAGTGAGCGGAAAGGCTTGTGCAGACCAGCGCGACTTGTCGCGCGACGCGACACCGGTTATTGTAATACTGTCATTGATATACTAAAAAACCCTATATCAATGAATACTGTGAAGTTTTCTTAGAAATTGTATTGTTCGTGTCGCGTCGCGCGACAAATCGCGCTGGTCTGCACAAGCCTGAATGCGGTAATCGACAGGTAAGATAAGATAATCATTTATTTGCTCAAACATGAGTACAATACATACAACACAAATTTTCAGCATGCAAGAGATGTTAAAAGTAGAAATAAAAACAGATCATCACGTTTGCCGTAAACAATGACATGCAAAAATTAATAAAATAAAGTATGTCAAACCGAGTCAAATTATTTAAACATGTCATGATAAAATAGATCATTAAAAGGAAAAGGAAAGGGAATCAGGTCCACTTCTTTTTATACAAATACAGATGTAGAAACCAAGATCGTCAAAAAGACATTGTTTGTTACACTTGAGGCACATTTTCCTTAAATAAGTAGTGCAAGTTAACGCACACTGTACGTGTTTCCTTCATGTAAGTACGCACGGCGACATAATTATCAAGCAATATTTCAATATATTTCTAGTATAGCTGACCTCACACTATACGGAAAGCCTATAAAATATGAGGTCAACTTATACTTGAAATGTATAACATTGTCGTTCGAACGAATAAAAGGAAAATAATATGATTTACATAATTATGGTAATTCTAGCCACAATAATGAGCAAAATAAAAAAAGCCTATGGCGTGGTTAAGATATCATTATGAACCATGGTTTCCTCAAGGGTAAATAAATAATAATAAAACAGTTAAACCGAATACCTGAAAAGTCTTACCTATGAACAGACTAAACTTCTTCTGTACATAGCATTCTAATAAAAAAACCTACAATATAACATACATTTCTCATAACATACACACAAACGCGCTCACGCTCACTCACTACACAACACACAGCAGAACACAAGACACTTACACATCAGACACGTACATTCACATCTCACACAAATTAGAGGACCTGCATGCAAACACTACACAAACTTGTTGTTTTTATATTTGTTTTTCTTTCCTACCTAATAATACAATAATGTATAATTATACATTATAAAATGTTAAAATGATTACGAGTATGAACAAGAACTAATGCAATGTGTCTAATGTGAATTACTGGAGGGGTTTGGCGCTGATAGCCGAAATACAGGTTCTTCCTAGTTCGGCTACAGATGAGCACACCACTTAAACTGACCTAAATTAGCTTGTTAAAATATTTTGTAATTTATGTCTAAGTTTTCTTTAAATAAATAAGTATAATATATAAAAAATGTAGTATATTTTGAAGTATCTCATAAATTTACTTAGTTAGTAATATTTACAAAACATTATGACTTAAACAACTAAGTTCCTAATTAGCAGGTACATGTAGCTGGCATGATAAGGCAATCCAGTTTTTGCTAGCAAGACAACCAGCACGCGTATAAAGCATGACAACCATAGAAACCGGTTTTCTACCGGCTTTGTCGACGGAAGTATAGACAAAATGACAGATTTTGATTGATCTTGTCATTTTGTCTATTCTTCATTCGACAAAACACGTTTCTATTGTGGTCAAGCTAAGCGCGCAGGAGACTGTTGGAGCTGGCATACACTCTACGCAACAGGGATGCTGCACGGTTGTGTCTGATCGTAGCGAGGCTGTCAGTTTGCACGTCCGCGAACATACCCGAGGTACAACAAAAGCGTGGCAGCCTCGACAGCATTCTGAATGCATTGTCGTACTAAACGCGAAGAGCTTTAACAGATTTTTGAGTGAAGTTAGTACAAAGAATACAAGGGTAAAAAACTTGACGATATACCTTAAAAACTGTTATTTTATTGGCACCCGAGCATCATGAGAACCAACGTATCCACATATTACATTTAACTGCTATATTATAATTTGAGTAAGTAGGTAATGAATGTGTGTTTTTGTTGTATATTGTGTGATTTGTTTATTGAATTAAATATTAATTAATCTAAAACACCTAACTGAATTTAAATACTATTATGATCCTAAATTAATTTTAATAGGTATTATTGTACCTACCTACTGTAACTATAACATTTGTATGCCACTAGTAAAACATAGAGAGCCAACTGAACTTTTACTGAAGACTAAATCTTAACCGTTCATCGTTCATTCATTAATTCTGCTAATGGCCTTTGCTCCCAGTTTACATCTTGATTGTCCTGTTGTTTGTAGATTGTCTTGCTGTTGATGGTAAAACAAATATAGGTAATGCATTTAAGTCGTATTTTCCTAGCAAAGGGTACAGTTTTCTTACATTTTTAAATGATTTTTAGTATTATCTGCCACTTTCCAGTTTTCATTTCTGTCTTTTGCAATGACGTAAGTAATTAGCTTTGTTCTGGAAGGAGTGGTTTTAAGTTTACTTTTACGTGAATGTATAATCATCAGCCTATAGATAATGTTACCATTGCTCGGACCAAGGTCTCCTCTCTTCGAGAGGGAGAGGCCTGTAATCTACCACGCGGGCCCAGTGCGGGTTGGTAGATGTCACATATGCCCTCGAATTATGTTTTAAAACTTGATGAATCCGGTGTGTTCTATCCAACTACTTTGAGAAGAAAGACAAGCAAAATCAGAGATCACAATCTCTTTAAAGTCCAGAGTCCAGACATAATCTTGATCAGGCCATAAGAGGACCATGCATATTAGTGTTTGAGAAGGTCTATTTGAGGAAATAAACACACATTTGGGTGGACCTATACAGTCAGTGCACGCATTTGACAGTAATCGTGTAGCTCAACTCAGAACTTATGGAGTTCAGAGACTCGACAAACATGAAAGAAAGAACATTTGGCCGCATAAAGTACTCAAACTGCCAGATAATCGTAAAAAAAATACTGAAAATAGAATGACTCACATAGTTCTCTCATTCACAATAATTAGGACAATTTCAAAGTACAAAGTCAATATTCATGTCATTGTATAAATAATATTCATCAAATGCTTATGTGAAAAAACAATATTCAGGCCTTTTCTCCTCAAGTCTTTAACGCTATAAAAGGCTTTCTAGCATAGTTTATGTTTTATAAATGAAAAGCGTATACATTGACCTATTTTCTTGTTGTTGTTGTTTATGTACACACTGTTTGACAGTGTGTGTCTCGAGTTTATTTATTAATTGATTTATTTGTAGAGGGTGTCACCACTGTGTGGATCGCCCGGAAGACACGGTGGAGCATACGGTGGAGGTCTGCCCGACTTGGGCGGGACACCGCCGTGTCCTTGTGGCGGCGATCGGCGGCAGTGATCTCTCGCGTCAGGCCCTGGTCCAGGCCATGGTACGGAGTGAGAGGGCGTGGGAAGCCGTCATCTCCTTCTGTGAAGCAGTAATGCTCGCGAAGGAGGAGGCGGAGCGCGTGAGGAACAAGCAAATTTCGCGCAATCACGCCCGCCCCTAGCCGCCGCAGGAGACGCCCTGGGCATCTCAGACCGATTCCCGGCCACCGTAGGCGCGGGCTTGCGGACGGTGAGCAATGGGTAGCTTGCCGTCCGATAAGGACCAGGTCCGGGTCGACGGCGCGTTGTTTCCCACGCGCGCCTCAAAGAGATGTCAGCACAACGGAAGGGGTCTGCTAGGACCGATGCCTGCCAGGGTCGCGGGAAAGTCCGAAAGGGATCCCGTGGCCCCTGGCAACGTATAGGCAACTGAAGGAACACGGGTGGGTTTTAGTCAGTAAGAGTCTGACACACCCTCCCGCTCCGCCCAGAGCGGGAGAAGATATTTGATAATTTCCCACCCAAAAAAAAAACCCTTTTCTGTAGAACAATGATAGTCTGAATGTCCGGCAAATGTCCCCCACATCAGAATACTGTATAGGATATTACACTATGGTGATTACGGTAATGATGAGTATGATGATTATGATGATTACGATATTAATGTATACGGGCTGTCTGTATGTCAATTAAATTACGATTTTTTCTAATGGCGGCGTATGCTCTACCGCGATATTTACATCGTCAGTAACCAGCTGCTGATGTTTTAGTTTAAACAAAAGCGAAGTGTCATCCGCAAATAACACTATACCATGTTTATCCTCTATGAGGTAAGGCGAGTCATTAAGACGCAGATATATGCCAGTGACCTTGCGTGGTTAGCTTGCGTGTTATGTACTGAGCTCACGCAACGCGTCGTACGTCCAGCCAGTATAAGATAGGGCTCGCCCATCAAGGAGCGCTGTCCCAAATGAGACGCATTATTAATATATTAAACTTAAAACAAAAGGTATTTTAATAAAACACGTATACTAAAAGAACAATAATTAAATTATCTTTAAAATGGTGAAGGTTTCAAAAAATACGTTTCATAGATTTTGCGTGATTCTCAGTTGTTTTAAATAAGCTGAGAATTTTTTTAATTAATAAAGCATATTACACTATTTTACATTTTTTGGATGAAAAGGACTTTTCTATTCCGACCTCTAATGTAGATGGTTAAAAATACAATTTTATAATGTGAACACAGTTAATTATAGTGGACATAGTTAATTTAATTTATTTTGGACTTTAAAATCGTGACATCAATTTTTATTGTTTATTTCTTACGTATTTTCTAATGAATTTAAAATGACGTGACATGAAATGATTATAATGATATTATTTGATAATTATGTATATATACTGGACATAATTTAATTTATTTTTGACCATAATATACTTTAAATCTTGACATAAATTATTAATGAAATGATTATGAATGTTAATCCAATTAAATGAAATTGTTAACTAATAACTTACAACTTATACCATTTGTACGCCGCTATTGGCAAAACATGGACGCTCACAACAAAATATTAACTCAATACCTTGCATGTCTGCCTTGTCAGTTTATGTATACGCATGTTTGACAAATAAATTATCTTTCTTTCTTTCTTTCTTTCTTTCTTTCCCGCGTTAGACATAACTTTACAAATTAATTTCACTATGAAACATAATCTTAAATATTCGCATATAGAAAATGGTCTTATCTAACATATTTTTTTCCAAATCATTAACACTACTCCTTTAGACGTGATCTTCAGTACAAAATCATTAAAAGTCGGTTATAGTCGCCTTAATGTAAATAAGAAACAAGAAAGGACCAAGAATTGAGCACTGTGGGACTCCCATTGTTACTATAGATTCGGCAGATCTTATGCCTTTGACGCCAACTATCTGAATACTAATTACATAAATATGATGCAAGAAGATCCAGTGCGATATGAGTAAATGTTGTTTGTGTCATGCAAGGTGAATCTAGGTTACCTAACATAAAAACCTATGCGACTGTCAATCGTAAACGCTGATGTGAGTCAACATGCATATCGGCCATAGTTTTCCGTTCTTTCTGAACCCACTTGACCGCTACGATAAACACGTGTGACAATGTATGGATACAACCACTTGGCAGGTTATTAATTATAACGGTAACTCTGTTTGAGTCACGACCGTTGAAGTATGTGACCGTGAAAGTTATGAGTAAGCCTCTAATATTATTATGTCTTGTATGTATGACCCTCCATCTCTTAATCTCTCTATAAACGTGTTTAAAAATGCAGAATCTCTGTCTTTCTATCCGTTTAATGATTATATTTATATAATTTAAAAACTAACAGACTTAAAATAATAATTATGTACAAGTATACATAATAAAAAGGGGGGGAAATAATCATAGGGCATTAAAAAATTCGTTCGCATCGCTGTGCAACAGGAAAAGTGCCCAAAAGGCTGGCAGCATTGCCACATTGTATGGCAATGCTGATTGTTTGGCCAAAAAATAAGCCAGCCCTCTGGTCATGTGAAGAGTCGACTAACCGCTTAGCAATGTCTTGAATAACTGGCTACTCTTGGACCCCATGGCCCTAGTGTTTTAACCGCAAACGGCTCGAACATATAAATCCCAATAAGATTGGAGTATTTGCGCCGTTTGAGGCTTTTCGCACCTGCAGCAGCAGCCCCAGCACAGCCCGCCGTGCTAGGAAGATGTGATGGCGCAAGGGTGTTGACACACGTTACATCCCACACCAAAGGCCTACCTACCTTCCAAGGCCTTTTGGTAATTCCGTCTGGTCTCCTCCCCATCGTCGCGTGTCAAGCCATTGGGTTCTAAAACACCTGGCACCCGGTAACAAGACCACGACGGACTTTGTGTTAGTAAGTTCATTGTGTTACGAAAGGTGACTTTAAGAGAAGCAGTGACAAGAATAGTACCTAATGCAGTTAGAAATTAAATAAGTACAGGCATAGCTAGTATAAACATTAAAAAAAATCGACCAAAACAGGTTTAAAGCTATTTAAGTGACCTATCTGTATAAACAAATATTATCGTCCTTGAATCAACATAATACGTACTTTCCGAAACCTGTTGGAAGCCTTATAAATATTTATGTAAACAGTGGTGTCTACGCTATGTATATAAAAGCTTTATCGTGGCGCATCTTTCGACATTCGAGTGGTATATGTGAACACGTGAATATGAAGTTGTATCTATTGTTGTTTGTGGTGCTCTCTGCGTTTGTTATGTTAGGGTTAGCCGACCCTGGGAAGTTTAATACCCCCAAGAAGTGCCCAGTTGGACACATTAGTGTTGCAGGTCAATGTTTTACAAAAGGAGTGAGTATTTTTTTTTAATTAATATTATTTTTCTCTTGACAACAATCAACACTCAATGAAAATATAACTTAAAATTTCAAATATGTGTGCTAAATCTGTTCCTTTATTTAAACAATTCCACTGGCTATGGGGTGTTGAAAGTGTTCCGAAATATAACAGAATTATAATTCCACAAAAATGTTGTATCAAAAACCGTGATACTCGTTTACCAAATAGATGTCACAGAACAGTGTAACCTTGTAACCTTGTGCTTAGATTTAAGTTGTGAAGTGGACTGAATTAATTTAGATTTAAATGTGTCATAACATCATTGGTATTTTGCTTCACGTGGTTAAACAGGTGTGACTTACTTAAATAAACACGTGCAGAATATATATGATTTTGAAACTTAAGAGTCCATAATACCTCAGCTCAAGTTCATTCCTTATATCGCTCGCACGATACTGCTCGCGGACTGAGTATGAGCGAGACTGAGCGGCGGGGAAAAAGCTCCGAGACAATTTTTCTTATTTTTTTACCTGTTTTCCCACACTCCAAGACGCCAATAGTTTATGTAATTTATTTTTACGGCGAAACTAATGGTAATTTAAAAATGAATAAAAAACATAGTATCTGCCTTAAAATTATTTCAGTTGTTACGTATAGTTTCATGATCTAGTTTAAAGTGTATTTTTAATATCAGCGGCTTAATGTTCAGTTTGAATGTAACTTAAGATTTTTTTTTTTCTATCAAGAAAATTTTATGGAATCGTGTTTTCATCAAATATAGTACTTAACATTAATCCTCAACTTTACCATATTATTTATATTTATTTCAAAATTAATGCTGCAGTATTTTTCATATAACGGAGGATTGTATATTGGATATACTCTTAAGGGGCAGTTTGACCTCGGCAAATCTTTGCACATACAATTCATCCATACATCGTTCGAAGCTTACTTACTTAGCTAAAGGTTGTATATTGATTGCATTTCTGACGCATCGTTCCCAATGTGCTGTAGGTACAATACCTACGGCCGATGAATCATGGCTGGTCAGAACATGTGCTCTCCGAACTTTCGCGCATGTTCACTCACTCACACTCGCCTCATGTCACCATTTGGTTCCTAAAAAATGTTATTGTGCAGCTTTCATACCGGCCATGATTCATCAGCCGTATTATACAATTATCTCAGATGACAGTGTTAATGGTGCCGTGGTATACGTGAACAGTACTTTTGAAATATACAAGACGAGCGATAGGTACATGATTATTTAACAAAAACAAAAGTTATTGAGACGTATTACGTTCAACACTCATACTTACATAGCTATGGCCATGTTTAAGTTATTAAAATATACAATGCCACCGCATGGGCATGTGACCGCCCGTATTTTTCTAAATATTTATGAAAAATTATCGAAAATTAACTTTAAAAGGGCGCCTATCTTTATTTTTTTTTTATTTTTTTGTTTTTTTTTTTTTTCACTATCTTTGATTTTATGGATTTACGTTTGTGTTTTTTAAATAAAGATTGTTTTTATTAGAAATAATGTCTTCACCTCCAATTTTTTTTTTGATCGTCGACAAATTTTAATAAAAAATGTTAGTTAATCATATAAAATAACTCATAAGCTTTTAGAAATAATAATTAGAATCTAAATCGAGACTAAACCCTACTCAAAAAATTGAAAATTGAATACCACGAAAAATATTTATATTTAGATTAGAGTTATATAGTTAATTTTCGATAAATTTTCATCCTTATCAAAAAAACTAATACAAAATCATTTTCTTTTCCAGAAACTGTGATCGATGAAAATGCTGCTACTTGGAACTCTGACGTGAACCGAAGTTAAACATCATTAAACGGTTAAATAGGATGCATTGATGTATTATTTATTCACTTCAAAGATTTATTTAGTATGTTTGAGGTATAGTCGTTGCAAATTAAAGGCGCGCGTTGACTTACTAAAAGCGGTGAACGGTCACACATTATCGGCTGTTCAAATACTGAGCACTTTTGACACCTAAATGACAAATACTAGGGAAATAGACCGATTTGCTTGACGGCCGTAACAATATGACGGAACCGCTCTCCTAGGAAACCGTAGCTTCAACGTCATTGATATTGACATTACCATTATTGACGCGCTTTAGTGAAATACAACTACTATGCGATGTATCTCAGGTAAAAACTGTGTAAATAAATTGAAAGAAATAGTCGGAGATTCCTGACATTTTAAAGCTCAAAAGGATGTCGTTGTCACTGAAATGGTAAAGTACCCAGGGTGGATTTTTGAGATGGGGCAGCAAGGACAAGTACTTTAACCGCTGTCGCTACAAAGTTAAGGTACCTACCCTTACTGCCCTGTCTCAAAAATCCACCCTGTATATACATATGTATATTCACCTATTTCACGTTTTATTTATTAATTTATTTATTTAATACTTCAAGCACAAATGTACAGAGGCGGACTTAATGCCATAGGCATTTTCTACCAGACGTTTACGTATGAGTTTCATAGGCGTTTTCATTCACGTTTTAGCTTCGACTTACAGCTACATAATTATGTCATTGGATTAATCCAAGTCACAGGTGAACTTTGGTACTTATGTAAGTTTAAAAAGGTGTGTCGAATAATTCTGTATTACCATTGCAAAACATGTCGCGGCAGCGAGAACGGAAAACCTTGCTTTATCTCCCATGGGCGAGATGCACACGATTTGCATATTAATACTATGCATTATTATGAATGCACCTTGAACGGCTCGTATCCTACACTTGTTGGAAAATATTTGTCATAATACGTGTGTTATTTGACAACTAAAGAATTATCATAATAAACCTTTACTTCAGACCACAGTGAATACACACAGTAGTGCTGTAGTGCTATTGTCAGTAAAGAAAATTTTAAACTTATGTTAGTGTCCGTCTTGACTTCTAATATAATTCGAAAGATAGGCTACGGAATGTGGGTAATTTTCAAGGCAAAGATCTTTTTTCATACAAAAAACGAACAAGCATTTATAAAAACATTTGCTCACTTCTTAGTAAGGCTTGTCCACTCTGAAATGACGCACCCTACTACCGCATTTAAAGCGGAAATGCGCGTCATTTCAGAGTGGACAAGCTATATCTTGCATTACTATTTATTAAAAAAATACCAAAGCACTACGAATTGCCGTAGGAACCGTAGCATTTCGTAGCCGCCGTAGATGTTACGATTATTATTTCAATCTATATAATATAAAATGATAAACTGACTGACTGACTGACTGACTGGGTGATATATCAACGCACAGCCCAAACCGCTGGTCCTAGAGACATGAAACTTGGAGGGTGTGTTCTTTGTAAAGAGTAAGTATCCACTAAGAAAGGATTTTTGGGAATTCCACCCCTAAAGGGGTAAAATAGGGGATGGAAGTTTATATGAAAGTCCGTCAGTTTTGAAGTTAGGATCTTCAAATTTTGTGTTTAGGCTGACGATTGAAAATTAATTTATACGTGTCTCAGCGTTTTTGATAATTCTACCCCCGAGGGGTTAAAAAGGGGATAAAGTTGAAAAGTCCTTAATTTTCTAAGAAAAATCACTAAATTTACTATCTAGGCTTATGGTTGGAAGCTAACGCAACGGTGTTGTTAGAATTTCAACCCTTAAGGGGGTGAAAAGGGGGATGAAATTTTGTTTGTAATTAAAGTTCTTTATTTTTTAAGTTAAAATCACTAATATTTCGGCTTATTATTCTATTATATTCGCAACCCACTGCTGGGCTCGCCACATTTGAGGCGATAAGTCCTCTCTTTGAGGAGTGACTAGAAAGGCGCCACGGCGTCCTCACCTTCCGCCTGACGCAGGTCCTCACCGGACACGGTTGTTTCGGGAGGTTCCTGTTTCGCATAAGGCGGGAGGAAACGCCCAGGTGTCACCACTGTGTGGATCACCCGGAGGACATGGTGGAGCATACGGTGAAGGTCCGCCCGGCTTGGGCGGGGCACCGCCTTGTCCTTGTGGAGGCGATCGGTGACAGTGATCTCTCGCGTCCGGCCCTGGTCCAGGCCATGGTACTGAGGGAGAGGCATGGCAAGCCGTCAGCTCCTTCTGCGAAGCATTAATGCTCGCAAAGGAGAAGACGGAGCGCGTGAAGGAGAGGCAGATGTCGGCACAACGGAAGGGGTCCGCTAGGACCGATGCCTGCCGGGGTCGCGGGAAAGTCCGAAAGGGATACCGTGGCCCCTGGCAACGTACACGCAACAACGTACCGCTCCGCCCAGAGCGGGAGAAGTTATTAGATCACTGCCATGAAGTTTTGTATTGAAGTTGTTCATTCGCTGAATTTTGTATTCAAGTAAAAATAATATAAGTGCACGTGTACTGCTTCTAATTTTACAGTATTTTACATAGAGCGACTGCCTATCTAACCTCCACAACGCAGTTACTGGGTAATACGATACCCCTTGGTAAGAATGGTTGTCAGACTTTCGGGCTTCTGACTTCCCGCAACGACTGTCAAAGATCCACGAATGACAGCCGGGACCAACGGCTTAACGTGCTTTCCGAGCAACGGACGGGTCTTTGTATGGTCACCCATCTACAGACCAACTGCGGCAAGTGTAGCTTAACCTGATCTATTGACCTGTGCGGCTGTTATTATTTAGCCACGGGCCCCTCCCCCGGAGAACCCCCCCCCCCTTCCCCTTCTCCAGGAGAATCGATATAGATATAGATTAGGATAGTAAGGATACGAACAGAATGCGATACTGCTCATCCCTCATAGCAAATAGCGTGATAATTTGTAGCCTACAGACTGACCACACATATAGGGAACACCTATGCAATGTTATTGAGGCCAAAGTACTAACTGGATCTGCCAGAGGAGAAACAGTCTTCGTGCCGCGTATACCATTGATACCAAATAATGACCTTCCGTTTGAATTTAAAAGATTGCAGTTGACTATTAATAAGTCACAGGGACAAACTCTGAAATTTGCTGGAGTTGATTTGCGGCAAGACTGTTTCTTCGTCGGCCAATTTTATATGGCTCACTCACGTATTAGCTCTCCAACGAGCCTGGTTGTTTTAGTGCCCGCTTCCGAATTAGTGAAAAACATTGTATATAGAGAAATACTGTAAAGGATTTAGGTAGATACCGGTCCTTTACTGTAGGTATTTCTTGACAGTATTCCTCAAATATCACAGATAGTGGAGGACAATTAGCCATGAACAAAGCTCTATATTGTAATTGTTATAATCATTCATAAATATCTAGAAAAAAGAATTTATACTCTACGCAGACGAAGTAAAATAAAATAGTAACGAAGTCAAATCTTACATTGAATATTCGAGTCTGATGCCGAAAACATAGTTTTTAGAATTTTGGTCTGTTTGTTTGAATGTACGAGTATGTTCTGGTTTGCACAAAAACGGATGAACGGATTTGGATGATATTTGGCACACAGAGAGTTTATAACCTGGATTAACCTGTAGGTTATTTTTTAATCCAGGTAGTACGTTCCCGTCGCATATTTTCCGACATCCACGCGGGCGATAAATGTATTGAAAAATTTAAAGGAAATCCAAGTCGTGCCATTAAACTTGAGACTTGACGCACCATGTGGTGTGACTTGCGCAGTAGACGATTTATGGGTCTCTTTAGCGGTATGAGGTCCCCGCCGGGGTGTCATCGGGGCGGGAAAAGAGCGGCAAGAGGCGCGGTCATGTCTTAACTTTAATAGCAAGTAGTTAAACGTTGCTTACCTAGGTTTCACTGCGCTGCGATGCTATTCCCACGACATTAACCACAATTTTCGCGAAACACGGAATCTCTTAACTAAATGCTGTGCGCAAAACAGACACAATAGTAAACTATTCACTGTTTGTTTGTACTGCGACAAAGTTAAAATGCATGGTAGAATATCCTAAGTTGTTCAAATAGCCTGTAGAATACGGAGGTTCTGTTATTTCCATGTTATTTCCACAGCGCCTGTATGTCGTAGCACTTAGGTCGGTTATCGTAGACTATACTTATGCCTATCGTACCTGTATGGTGTTTGCGATGTGTCGCAGCAGCAGCAGCATGACGGGCGAGGCGAGCAGCACCAGCGCCAGGATGGCGACGCCGATGCCGAGCGTGCGCCGCGCCACCCACACCACGTCGCGGCCAGATGACCTGCGCCCAACACAACACAATGTTACTGTATTTATTTGAGGGTTTATCCTAAAAGTTGGCAACGTCGCAAATAACTGTCAAATATTTACCCGTTTTGATTCTTATAGCTATTGCTATAAGAATCAAAACAGATAAATATTTTAGATAGATATTTAGTAGAACGCGGTAGTAATTCTAGTTAAGAGCGTTTATCCTAAAAGTTGGCAACGTCGCAAATAGCTGTCATAAATTTACCTGTTTTGATTAATTTGGCGATATTACTGAATAGAAATAAGGAATGTGGCTAACTAGCAATCAATCTGCCTAGCCTTTACCCCTATGTTGGGGTCGGGTTATAATTGCATTTCATAATCAATATTCTAGTTCGCTAGTTAGCCACATTTCTTATTTCCACACAGAAATATTGCCAAATTAATCAAAACAGTGAAATATTTGACATCTATTTGCGACGTTGCCGATCTTCGGAATAAACGCTCTTAAGTCTGTTTTTTTTTCTATGAAAGTCATACATTAACAACTGTCCTAATACTGAGATCGAGACCTTTATGGACACCTTAATGTCAAAAACTGGTTAAAATTACAGATTTTCATGACGACTGCTAAAACAGGACGGAACTGCTTTCCTAAGAAACCGTAGCTATAGGTAGGACATTCACGATTGAAAGAAAAGATTTTAATTTTAATTTAATGACGTAAAAAATTGCAATTTATATCATATCTCAGTCTTCTTCTTTTTCTTTACGTGTGGTTATTGACTAACCTGGTGTTAGAGTTTTAAAGCCGCCCATGGGCCTCTGACTTGTCTTCACATATTGTCGAGAAATATCTCTCAGGCATGTCGGTTTCCTCACGATGTTTTCCTTCCCCGTTTTTGAAGCAAGTGATAATTATACAATACGCACATGAATTCTACAAGTCAGAGGTGCGTGCCTTGGGTTCGAACTTGAGACCTATGACTTGGCAGTCTGACGATCACACCACTAGGCTATCACTGCGTCGCAGCATGCTATATCTCGGTAAAGTAGGTATACATTAGAATGACTGCCGGTTTTATCAAACTCATAGCAATCATTCTAATTTATACTTTATTACAATGTTACAGTTACATTGCAATGACTTACTAATGGTTTTACGTCGATTGTAAATATCCTACCTTTCTGTGGTCTTTTAAAACTTTTAGCACTAAGAATTTGAGAGACCCTCTCTACAACAAATGGTCAGTTGTATAGTTGTTGCGTTTTAGCATGGCAATAGGGGTCATTGACGCTCCTACGTTATTGATAGTTTCTAGCATTCTTCTTTTCAAAAACAGAACTAAGGCCCGTTGATGTCCTTAATCGACATATATCATGATCCTCAATAGATACAAAGACAATGGCCCACCTTCCATCTTGCGTAGCATGCCCTGTGACCTGCGCACTTGAAGACCTTATGTCTGCGGCAGTAAGTGCAGCTCGCGTAGCTGAATTTTGGGCATGACCTTTTTGCCATCGATATGCTTATGAAGAAGAATATAGTTTATTGTTCAGGTTCATACGAAGAGATGTCAGGAAAAGGGCAACAACCTCTATTGCTATGCTAAAACGTTACAACTATATCATTTTTTCTGAACCAAAATCCAGGCAGTGTATGGATGTTAAGATGCTGTTACACATGCAATTAATTGGTGCAATAGGGATGCTGACAGAAAAAATATTTTTGTCCGTCAGGTAGATTAGGTATTAAAAAATATTGGACACATAATTTTTTCTTCTTTTACGTAATCAAAAGATTTACGGCGATACATTGAGTAGGCAATACGTTAAAATGTCTTATGACGTCACTGGCCGGTAGATTTTATACTGACTTGTGACGTAGCGAGCCCCCACTCCCAACTTTAATGCGTTTTATCTAAACCATTTTTTATTAATTTGATAAAGCAAAAAATACGTGTATAATATTTCTCTATTATCTGACTGACGGACTAAATAGTTTTTTTTTTTCCCACATCCCTGTTCTTGACAATTTTTATCAAGAGATTTTTTTCATCATTATCGTTAATAATCCCGCCAAAAATAGTTCATTGGAATTATCGTGGTGATATTGTACTGACCTAATTATCCCGCAAGAAATACAGACATGCACCTCCTTTTAAGAGCATTTATAGAGAAAGTCGGCAAAGTCACAAATAACTGTCAAATATTTCGCTATTTTGATTAATTTGGCGATATTACTGTATGGAAATAAGAAATATGGCTAATTAGTGAACTAAAATATATATTATGAAATGCAATAATTAATATCGTTACACCGAACATTTAGTTTTAGACGTAAAAAAGTATTTGGAAACTTTCCAAATGCCTCTTTTACACCTAAAACGGTTACAACATCCAATTCAGTGTTATAATTGCAATTTATTATATATATTCTAGTTCACTAGTTAGCCATTTGTTTTATTCCCATAGGTATAGTAATATTGCCAAATTAATAAAAAAAGGTACATACTTGACAGCTATTTGCGACGTTGCCAACTTTTTGGATGAACGCTCAAGCGAGAGTTACAAATTTCTAAATTTTTTGTTGGTTGTGTGTAAATCCTAACCTGCATACCAAATTTCGAGAAGTCCTAACAAGAACTTTGTGAAGTGCCCTAGAGGTTTTGATGAACGAGTGGGTGAGTCAGTCAGTGACGAAATTGACGTATTTTAGGTATTAATACAATCCAAAGTATAAAAGATAGACTAATGAAATTTCGTGTGTAAGTGTGCTAACTTCATCTTATTCTGAAAATTTCAGCTCTCTAGCATTACCCAGACCGAAACTATGAGGGTTTGAAATTACGACGAAACGTTTCCAGCTTTGAGCAAATAGTGCCCTCTGTTGTTGTTTTTGGCTCGTCTTGGTGGAAACGTACTAAGGGCCTGGCGGATGGGAAGGCAGAGGATTTGATGCCGGCCGCCAGTGTGCGCAGGTCATAAATTTTCTTAAAAGATACTACTGTTGCAATGGTTACACACTAAAAACTGTGAAGGAAAACATCGTGAAGAAACCGGCATGCCTGAAAGATATTTCTCGACGGCATGTGAAGCCAAGTCAGAGGGCCGTGGGCGGCTTTAAAACTCTGACACCAGGTTAGTCACCACACGAAAAGAAGACTAGACTAATACGTTAGATAACCCAGTGTTCAGACCAAATGTAAGTTGGAGACCCGAATACGAATACTCGAGACTCAAAGTATACTCACCCGACTATGACCCACAGGTCTTTTTGAACTATCCTCATCCTGTCCAGATAGGTGAACCAATCTACATCTGTGTATAAATATCGGCTGATATTCGCAGCCGTTGGTTCGATACTAGGTTGATTCACTATTGTCTGCTTGAGCTCCTCGAAACTGAAAATAAATAGATGTCTATTATTTTTAGGGTTACCATTCCCGGTAAAGGACCAGTGTCGCCTTTCGGAGACAGCACGCCACGCGCCCCAACCGTCAAGGCCCGCTGGCACCGAGAAGGTGACACTATGCGTATCAATTTCGGTGCCAGCGGGGCTTGATGGTTGTGCGCGCTGGCACCGATTCGGCCGCGAGCTGTTTACCGGTTAAGGAGCCAACTCAAACTCAAACTCAAACTCAAAGCATTTATTTCAAATAAACCAATTACAGGCACTTTTGAATTGTCAAGGGGTCGGTCAGTCAGAAATATGAAGCTAGTTCCAACGGGCATATAATCTAAGTGTGTGACATCTGTCTGTCATTACTGGGGGATGTTTATAACCTATTAAGGTTATAACAACCCCCAGTGGTGTGAAATGGTGTGAACTTCTTCTGTCTTCTTATTAAGGAAGACAGAAGAAGTTCACACCGTTTTTGTTATTCGGTATGGCCTCCATCACAGCAAATATAAAAATAAAAAAAAACCCGACTGCAAAAACACAAACAAGCATTGTAGAATTTTAGCACCGCAGGCGGGAATAACAAAACTTAAGTACCTACAACATATTACAGGTTATTAGTTGGTCCCGCCTACAATACCAAAATTCTGTTGGTAATAATGCTTGTTTTTCTCTTTTCAGTTATGTGTTTTTGCAGTCGGGTTTTTTTGTTTTTTAGATTACATTTTTACCATCGGCTTTTTAGTTTTCTACCATTTATCATTCCAAATTACATTCAAACATATAAATTGTATAAATTTTGGTAATCACCTTTTAAAAAACCTCATTTTGATACCCCACTCGATAGGTTTAGGAGATTTCTTTTTTTGCAAGTATATGTTATGGCACCACAAATCTGCCATTTAATTTTTTCATAATTTTAAATAAAATACCTAGTGACACTCGCGCAATAAAGACAAATCTAACGACATATCATTCATCAAAATCAGTTCAGCCGTTTAGTATTTACGAGGGAACATAAAGACGAACATACATACATACAGTTGAAACACATAACCTTCCTTTTTGGCTTCGCCGCAGTCGGGTAAAAAATATTAGTGATTCGAAACTCTAAGTGCCGAACTTGCACGAAACTTGCTTATGACCTGTCTTTATAACCCTATATTGTTGCTGTCCAGAGCTGAACCAAGGACCCTTCGGTGCAAAGAGACTGCGGTCAATCGATGACATTTTTTGAGATAATTATGATCTCTCGATCCATTCTGTAAAATGTCGCCGTGAAAACTTAGGTGACTTCAAGTGAGCTTCAGTAGTGTCAATCCGTGCAATCAGTTGGAATGTCAGTTCGCTTCACCTAAGTTTCGACGGTGAGTCTTTACTGAACAGACGGCTGAATTATGTCTGAAAAAACGTGACGATATTTTCGTCGATCGACTCGAACCTAGTTGTGGTCTGGCTTCAGTTCGAGATTCGCAAAAGTAGATTCGCAGAGTTTGAATTCGCAAAAGTACTATTGTTTACATTATGTTATAAACAATATTAATGTTTATGACTTAAGGTTTTTGTATTTTAATTTGGTGTGTTTGACTTGGCTATCGCATTAGGCTAAGACCTGTAATGGTAGTTTTAAGGCATTTAAATAAATAAATGTCAAAATATTTACTTTTAACGTAGGTAGGTACTGGTTAGCCCATTTTATAGAAGTATCGGGAATTCACCTTTAAGTACAGGGTGGCGCAATAGAACGTGCATTTATTAAGTATAGGCTAAAAAAAAAAAATACAAAAAGTATAGTTGAAATAAAATATAGGACGATTAGGTAATTAAAAGTAGTTTATTTTTTTTAAATAACATCATCTAAATGACGGCCCTCTCGAAGACGGCACTCCTCTAAACGCGAACGCAGATTTGTGAAAACCCTTGTCAATAAATCTGGGGTGATAGCTGCCATTTCCCCACGGATATTTTCCTTTAGCTGACTGATGTTCCTCGGATTGTTCATGTAGACTTTATGTTTGAGGTATCCCCACAAAAAAAGTCAGGAGGCGTCAAATCAGGGCTACGTGGGGGCCAAGGGATATCACCTCTTTTGGAAATTAGTCTTGGAGGAAACATCTGTCTCACAACCGCCATAGAGTCATTTGATGTGTGACAGGTTGCTCCGTCTTTTTGGAACCAAGTCCTCGTATTCGCTATTCTCGATCTCGCAAGTTCTGGAGTCAAATATCCCTCTAATACGCAATATGCACGTTCTATTGCGCCACCCGTATATTGCGGCTTGTATATATTATGATTCTTTTTATTGAATATTAGACCTAAGATATGTGTTTAAGGTACATTGATATTATACCTCTTACTACAATACCATACCGGTATATACAATTACTGAGACACAGGTTTTCCCCTAAACTTTTACATTTTTATTTCTACGGACTTCCCACACGCATTGAGTGACGATTTCACAATTATTTATTACTAAGAACCCCCATAAATTGGTTTGACTAAAGCTTCGTAAAGACTGGCGCGACGCAACACCGGTAATTGTTCTACCGTGAAGTTTTCTTAGAAATTATTTTGTTAGAGTCGCGTCGCGCCTTTCTGGATGAGGCATAATGTGCACAAAAATCAATAAATACTCACAATATCAAAACTTCATTCAATTCTTTAACTTCTTTAACTATGTTTTCTGTTTCCAAATATTGTATTGTAGACTTAAGACTATCTTTGCCTGAATCTATATGTGTCTGTATACTGCTTATAACTAGTGTATCCATCTGTTCTTCTTTTGTAAAGTACGAATGTGACGTCAGAGCTAATGACAGCTCTTCTCTTGATCTCAGGAGGTCGGAGCAAGCGGACAGCTGTCTGAAAATAATGACAATGTAGGAATTAATTGAACAGTCAAATTTTAACCAGCGTACGTGTATTGAACGTAAACGAAATAGAAATAGAAATCATTTCTTTGCATAACATGTAGGCATACAAATATTATGTAGTTTTTTCCAATGGTCCCGATACAACCTTACGGCATGAAAAATGGTCGAACAATAGAAACTATTTTCCAATATGGTATTTAGTCAAAACAGTAGGTAAATGAATAGAAACGCAACAATAAGTTTAGAATTTATATTATGAAAAATATTATAGAAATAAGACAAAAATTTACCAATAATAATAATACCAGCCTGTTACTGTCCCATTGCAGGGCAAAGGCCTCTTCTCATATAGAGAAGGCACGAGCATTGATCACCACGCTTGCTCAAGACGGGTTGGTGATTTCAGACTTATATTAACTATATTGTCCAGGTTTCCTCACGGTGTTTCCCTTCACCGATGTCAGTAATGTCCAAGATAAACTCAGAAAGTACATATACCAATAATAACAAATTATAAATTACCCATAAACAGCAACATTTATTTTAAAGTCTTGTCAATTATAAAAATCTTTTGTAATTTATTAAATAACATTTGTTCAATTGCATTTTTGTTAACTATTTTTTAAACATTGTAATGGGAAGTTCTTTTAGTTTTCGAGGCAAAAGGATTATGTAAGGATCGTAGAAGATGGTATTCTGTAGTTTCTGCCTACCCCCAGGGGAATTAACTGTCTAATTGCAAGATTAGAATTATATCAGGAATTTGGTGAGTTTTGTGATAAAAATGGGACCTGAAGTCTATCATAACTTTCTTGTTGACTTAAATGACATCGAAAGTCATAAAAAATCACAGTACGAAAATTTTCTCGCGTTAAATTCATGCTGACGTGACACAGACAATTTTAAATTTGCCGCCAAATCGTAAACAAATGACAAATGAATAAAATACATACACAATAATATTGGCAAAGAGTTCTATTTTCAAAATTTGAACAAATTTTTTATTATATCGTTTACAAGTGGCCAGTTCTAAAAACTTTCAGTGTGGCCCTCGTATTATTATGGGGAATATACAAACGCACTTTAAAAATAATGTTTCACACATTACCGGCTAGAATATCATCATATCATCATCATTTCAGCCGAAAAACTCTTGTATAGATTTAGTAAAAAACGTGATTTCCAATCTATACGCGATTAGTTTCACACCCTTGCGTTCTGGCCTTGTATAGAATGGAAAGACGCCACGCTCAGCAACATTGGTGGACGCATTAAGGCTTGTGCAGACCAGCGCGACTTGTCGCGCGACGCGGCACGAACAATACAATTTCTAAGAAAACTTCACAGTATAACAATAACCGGTGTCGCGTCGCGCGACAAGTCGCGCTGGTCTGCACAAGCCTTTAATAAGATTATTCCGTATCAACCAGCAGAGAGGCTCATCCCTCTGTCTCTGTAAAGAAGTGTTTACAGGTCGATCTGTATCTTGGCAAGCCGCTTTCCAGGCGTCCACCGCAATGCATAACTAGTTTATGGATGAAGCTACATAGTATTTAAGCCGAACAATTGTGGCGGTCGACAGTTGGAAACATTATCCCACACATTAGAATGCGGCTCTGTACAAATGTCGATGAATACGAACGTAGATACTCGCGGGGGTCGGGATTTCGGTCATTAAATTTCAAAGATTTATTTCCGAAGTATTTTCACCAAAAATTAACAGGACATCGGAATTTAATCATTTACTTACTGTACATTTCAAAGTTTTCCAAGGTTAACTTGTTAAGGGGCATGTGCTAAGGTAATCCGCGAAATTCAAATTTTCTTTACCTTTTTGCATTTTGCAGGTCAGTGTCAGGTTTTATGTTGATTAAAATATGATTCGCGACGATAACAAATATGTTTTTACTTAATTATAATGATTACAATAAGGAATACAACTCCTTATGTAAGCACAATGGTCAAATGTCATGATTTCATGAAATAGTCATTCAGTGGAATTATATGAACTTAGAGAGTTGTATTGATCATTTTTATGATTACAATTCTATAAATATATATTTGATACGGCCGCGAATCATATTTAAATTAACTTACAACATGATACTGACCTTCAAATTGCAAAAAACGTAACAAAATTTGAATTTTTAGGGCTAACTTGACGCTTTCGCCTTAACAAGTAAGATTCCTTCATCATATTATTAACAGCCGATACGGTGATGATGGTGAAGGCATCCTACTTCTTAGTAAGTTAATTTTAGAAAGCGTTGTGAAGTGAAAGAGGATGGGAGTTTTAAGGATTAAGAAAAGTTTATAGACACACACAGAATGGATTGCCGAGAGCCAATCCATTCTGTATATCCAAACTGTGTGTGTGTTCTATGTGTGTATGAGAATAAGAAATCTTAGTCGTTATTATTATTTATATTTGGCTCTATTGACTAGGGAATGAGTTTGCCGACCATTGTATTAGACTATTGGGCTCTTCAAATCGTGGTGATTTTGTCATATCAATGGCCGTGAGCCACTTTGGTTAACACCTCTTCCAGAATTGTGTCACAATTATTAGTACCTATAAAATTCTAAGAAATATAATGTGTTAACCTGTATATCCAATAAACGGCGTAAAAGGTACTCTGTTTGTTTGTTTGTGAACATGACACAATTTGTAATAAATAGACGTAAAAAGGCAAGTAATAATTATTTTATTAGCGCGGCTGTGGTTGAATTCCCTGAATCATTCCTTAGAATTATTAAAAACCAAACAGAATAGGTACCAGTGCGCAAATTTTTTTTGGTGGTTCAAAATCAGTAATAGAACACATTTCCATTATTTATTCAATTTCTTTTTTTTTTTTTTATCCTACTTTAAATCAGCAAAATATGGACACAATCTATTCGTAATAATATCAATGGGCGCGCGCGGCGCGGCGGCCGGCCCAAGCGGCGGTGTTGAACCTTCCCTCCCTCCCCGGGCGGCAAGGCGACGCCCACGTGCCGGGCGCTGTGACCCTGACCGACAGTTCGCTCATCGCACGCGCTGTCGTGTGACGTCGCGTCTAATCGCTTTCCCGCGCTGCACGTGTGTCGTACTTGTACAGACCTACCGGTCACGATGTCAGACTTCACTAACCGCGAGTTTTATGAGATGGTGCGAGTGTATGTACTGAGTGGTGAAAGTTTGCGAGCAGCTCACAGAGCATATCTCGAATGCGAGCCCATGGAATCCTTAACCCCGTGAAAGGAAAAGACCATTTTAGCGGCATAAGGTATTAAGTAATGTAAATTTAATTGATAATAATGCTTTATTTTCTGTATTTTGATGGTCCTAAGCCCATTAAAGTATGAAGGAAAAATTGGAATTACTCTTCAAATAACTTCAGGTCACGGCCTAAACATAAAAAAGTCTAGTTCGAATCTGATAAAATTAGCGATCAATACATTGTAAGTATTGTAACCCACGTAAATACCTACGCCGGCGAATTGAGCGAGCGAACAGCTGATAGGTAGGTACTTTTGCGCGTTGCGCTTCGCCGCTCGCCGCCGGGTAGCCATACATCCACTTTTAAAGTAAACATCTTTCGTTAACGATAACTTTTTTTTTGTACTATGACGTATCAAAATAAAAAAAGTATGTTCAATAAAACTCGTTTAAGTTTAATTTGTCAAAATTTGCGCAGTGGATAAAAACTTTTCCTGTATAAAATTATTGCATTTTAAATTATGGCAAACATTAGTAAACCCATTATTGTACCAACTGTGTGTGGCCCACCGCGGCGCACGCTGTGAGCGGGCACGCGGCGCATTTTAGCTACATGGGTTTGTTTGTTTGACAACGTGGGTCTACGTTTCCACTGCAACACACACTATACAACCACGACTATGCCACGACTTCCCACCACCCGCAGTGAAGCTAAGCAGACGCACGCTTCCGTGTACCGCGTGCATAGCGTTGACAGCGTTGAGCTGCGTAGGCGCATTATTTGAGTAAACCACGCATGTATTATGACGTCATTAATGTTGTATTCGTGCGTAGCGTGTTCGTGGGTGGCAGTGGACGTTATCACATACATTTTCTTGCAAAGCGAAGCTAGACACACGTGCGTAGCCTCTCCGTGCGCAGCGGTGGGGCTTCGCCTTTAATACGCTGCTTCATAGCAGCCCACGGCTAAGCTACGCACATGTACCTAGCTTCGCTTTGTATGAAAACGTAGGTGGGAACATGGACGGCCACGCTACGCACGAATGCGTGGCTGGATAACAAATGAACTGCACAGCTAACCTGACAAACCTCTCGGTACATATCCTAAGTAGGACGGTCGACTATATGCTTGTTTCATAATAATGAGATACACAACTAAAATTACATAACATAACATAACATCACGCTTTGTTTCGTCAAAGGATTGGGCAGAGGTGTACATGTAGCAGGTACACCCACATTTCGCCAGTTATGTTAAAGTCCCATGTAATAGGGGAGGAGCCTATTGCCACCAACCGGGTACAAATCCAGACTCCGGGCAGCTACTGAGAAATTCCAGATAGAAAAACCCAACAATAATTTACCCGACTCGGAAATCGAACCCAGGACCTCATAGTCAGCAGTAGCGCAAGTACGACCATGAGACCAACTAGGCAGTAAAATTCTATAACTTTATATTACCTACTCGTCGAAAATTCCATAGTTATCCATATATCAAAGTAACAATATAACTTCACCATAACATGTTGTGGTTTTCACGCACGAAGTAACTAGGGACACTTAACAATGCGACCCTGCCCCAATAATAATTTCATGGCTCCATAAACTATCCAATAATAAAGTTTTCAAATAATACGGCAGGCCGTACACGTTATAGTAAATGTCACTGAAGAATATGAATAGGAACGCCTATACCTACTATAAAATGAACAATACGAGTATTTGTATACGGGTGTCCAGTAAATAGCACGACATACTGCAGGGGGTGATAGCTACCTATCAATACAACACAATATATGTTCAGCAAAATCTTACGGATTTACAGTTTTACAAAATTTTCCGAAATACCGAAAAATCTTGAAACAGATTTTTAAGCATCTCGTAATGAAAAAATCCTTTTCTAGTACTTTTTTTTACATCAAATTATTCGTGAATAGTTACTTTACTCATTACTCAAAAAAGTTCTAGAAAAGGATTTTTTCATTACGAGATACTTAAAAATCTGTTTCAAGGTAGAGATTTTTCGTAATTTCGGAAAATTTTGTAAAACTGTAAATCCGTAAGATTTTGCTGAACATATATTGTGTTGTATTGATAGGTAGTGACCCAAGCTATCACCCCCTGCAGTATGTCGTGCTATTTACTGGACACTCTGTATATATATTTGTAATGACGTTTTCTAAAACAGCTGAAATAATTTCGATGAAAGTTGCAGTATAGGTACGGGGGAAAAATCGATTTAGCTAAGTGTCATATCTGGAAAACATCGTTTTCTCTATTTTGACAAGAAAAAAGGCATTGGACAGAAGGTCATACCTATAACTAAAAGTAAATATTAAATAAAGTTTATTAATTTCAATAAACAGTTCTAGCCCATTTTGTCGGGGTGCAATAGCTTAGTTACTGCGACCAACTGTGAAAAAAGTCAAAATAGTAAAAAAAGGCTCAATTATTTAAAAAAGGAAGCATCCTTATTAGCGCAAAACATTGTTACAGGTTCATTAATTTGAAAAGTATCCATAGAAGGTCAATAAGTTTTAGAGGATCAGTAAAATATGTCCCTATAAAATTCACTTGAGGACAGTGGAGAGAAAATCCAAAGATCTTCTGGGTCAATATTGAACAACCTCTTTTTCCAATAAGTACGAGTATACTTACTTACCTACACTATTCGAATGTCGGTACTTCGTCGTACCCAGACGGTAGACAAGTGGCAACCGCTAAAGTTTCAAAGCGTTTCAAATTTCTACACCGACTTTCAAATGGATTGATATAAGCTTTTCGGTAGCTTATGTTAGTCCTACATTATTTTTAACTTTTCCATCTTCGTTATCGCTGATTGAATATCACAGTCTAGGCCCTCTGGACAGTTAGCCAACTATTTTGATCCCGGCACAGGCTAACTCTCATTTAATTCGTGCCGAAGTTAAAGAAAATCCTCTACAGAGGTTATACCCACTTTCACAAACACTAGGTGACGCTGCTAAAGTTGAAGGGTGGGTGTTTTTTGGGATAACTATGTCATTTTGACGTTCATAAAGTGCATGTACCTTCACAGTCAAGATAGGTTACATGGGCCTCATCAGAGCACTCCAGTCTCCGGAAACAAAAATAGTGTTTGTGACTTTGAAAGTTCCTGATGAGAGTTGTCGAGAATCAAGTTAAATGGCGTGCAATAAGGAGAGATCTATGTCCAGCTGTGGACTGGTGCTGTAGGTTGATGATAAAGTTCCAGTCAAAATTACTGGCTATGAATTTATTGAAAGGTTAGGTCGGTAGGTACGTGTATGGACCTACACCGCAAATTTACCGGTAATTAGGTACAAAATGTTGTTTATTACAACATGAGCCGCAATAAACACGTTAGTTCTTCGAAATCTGACATTACACATGTAACCCAATCATATTTTTACCACTACGAAATTTAAAATTTAAATTATAGAGAATGTGTGTTTTTTCTCGGAACTGTTGCCAGCTAGTTTAAATTTAAAATAACAATCTATTACGCATTACAATTCCAGGTCCAATTTTAACCAAAATGACTAATGCCATTACGTGTCAGTGATCGAATACCTATCCCAAAACTTCCGACTTTAATTAATTATTTAAAATTGATTAGCAGAGGAAAATGTAACAATAACAACTTGGTGGTGAGGTAAAAACCCTTAAGTACTGTATTGTTTATATTTTTGATAAAACTCAATGTGAAGGCCAATAAAAGAAGTATATCCTCATTTTCTCTCCCTTCTTTGTATTTTTGTAAATTAAATATTGTGTCTTCACGGTATCTGTAACCTAGGTAATTTGTAGAAACATCGTGAATTGTACATTTTCCCATTTTCAATTATTTTGTAATCTTACTTGTCATTTACATTGTACAATTGTTTGTTTTCCCTAACAAATTAAATAAATAAGGTGATCAGACTTGTAGTGTTTTAACCCCATAATTGCTTTGACACTTGACAACAATTCCCACAAAATTGAAACAACACTAAGGTTCAAAGTACCTTGTCTAACCAAGGGGTTAAGTATCGTATTACTGGGTTGTGGAGGTCAGATAGGCAGCCGCTTCATGTAAAATAGTGATATTCAGCTGCATCCGGTTAGACTGGATGCCGACCCCAACATAGTTGGGACAAGGATAGGCAAATTGATTTTTGAAATTATGTTAGTGTCTCATAGACAAATAGACCATATCTTATTATGAAGGGCGAGTGAAATTTAACCATGAAGCAATAAAGCTGTTACGCAGTCGTGATATTGTAGTCAAAACATGTGATTGGGCCATTATCATCATGATGTGACTGAGCATCATCATATCTCAATCAATCTGCCTCGCCTTTTCCCAACTATGTTGGGGTCGGCTTCCAGTCTAACCGGATGCAGCTGAATACCAATATTTTACATGAAGCGACTGTCTATCTGAACTCCACAACCCAATAACTGGGTAATACCTAACACGATACCGCTTGGTAGGACTGTGTTGTCAGATTTTCGGTGTTCTGACGACCCGTAACGACTGTCAAAGATCCACGAATGACGGCCGGGACCAACGGATTAACGTTCTTTCCGACGCACGGTGGACTCTCGGTATGTAAAGATGGTAAGCCATCCACGGACCAACCCCGGCAAGCGGAGTTTAACGTGATAGATCGACCCGTGCGGCTGTTATTACTTAGCCACGAGCTCCTCTGAGCATCATCATCTAATCGTAGGAAAATGTGAAAACAAGCATAGCGTTAATATCTCCAGCAGCAATGACCAAAGTTTTTACCAAGCATTGAGTTTAATAAAATATTTATATGAAAGAAAACCTCAAACAAGCAAGTTAAAACAAATATACCCTTATCAGCACAATAAATAATTGAAAGTTACATAATGAAATCATCGACAATCTAAAACATGTTTTGGTTCTTTGATTAGACTAGTTATAACCACAGATGAACACAGATGCCAAGACTGCCAAGTCATAGGTCTCGAGTTCTATCCCAAGGTACGCACCTCTGACTTTTCGGATTCATGTGCGTATTGTATAATTATCACTTGTTTAAAAAATGGTGAAGGAAAACATCGTGACCAAGCCAAGTCAGAGGCCGATGGGGCTTTAAAACTCTGACACCAGGTTAGTCACTAACCACACGTAAAGAAGAAAAATACAGATAGTTCACTCCATTTTAGGTATGAAGCTACAAGTACGGCCATACAGTGAGCGTAACGGATCAGAAGATATAAGAGTTACAATACACGATTTAATTAAAGAGGCAACTTCTAGGTGAATATAACTGTAGGTAATTAGCGCTGTGCGACTTGAACTGCACTTTATTGTATCGTAGCAAGAGTCGCTTTTTAAATGATTTTGAGGAGTGAACCATCTGTTCTATCTGTGGTATAACTTTAATCTTTAAGTAGGTATATTAGTATGCTCATGCACTAAACTAGGTATGTGATAAAATAATCGATTATGAAAAAAATCGATTAAAAATCGATGTTTTTCCCAAAATAATCGATTTTAATAAGTGATTTTTATATTACGAAAAGTCGATTAAAAATCGATGTTTTTCCCAAAATAATCGATTTTAATAAGTGATTTTTATATTACGAAAAGTCGATTAATATTCGATTTTTGTTTTAGCACTGTCGATTTTTTTTCATCCGCAACCCCCGAAATTACTCCGGACTGCGGAGCTAGAATTAGGTACTATTAGGCCCATCACTATTACATTAACGACATATCAGTGCGTCTATATGGCAGTCCTTGTGTGCTTTGAAAACAGTTTAGCTCATGCATGTCTTCAATAATTATAAAAAAGTACGTACGCTTACCTCCATAATGACGACGTGGTAGTTTTCACATTCTGCGCGACATTCAACAGCAACAATGTGTTAATTTCTTCATACACTCTCGTTCTTTTAAACGCTTCCGTCTTAAAACTCCTGAAATATACAAAAAAAATAACATTAGACAAATTGATCTAAAAAAAAAAAAAAACACCCAAGTGCGTGTCGGACCACGCACAATGACGTTCCGTAGATGGGATGAATTAATCCCGAGAACCAACTTAACAGTGTAGTTGAGAAACATTTTCAACTGAAAATGTAAGTTGCTTGATTATTACTCGTTATCTTGTACTATTAGCTGTGGTAGTTTTCTAATATGTATACCCATGCCAAATTACAACTTTCTAGTACAAACAGTCTCTGAACTAAGCCGCGGACAGACAGACAGACAGATGGACTCCTTTATGGGTTCCTTGTTGACTACGGAACCCTAAAAAACAAGTCTCGTTTCGTTTACCTACGTTCTACCGTTAACAATAACTTTATGCTCCCTGTAAAAAGGTGTCTTATCACCCAGGTTGATAAAAACAGGGAGAAAGGAACTATCTAGATACAAACTTCTGATTTTCTTCAACTCTGAAAAAACTATCACAAGGAAAGTTGTCGCTATGCTGAAACCAAATTTAGACGTGAATCATTAAAGTTGTAATAAAACGTAGATTCCGTACGCATCCCCAAAGTTCATGTAATATACGCACC
The DNA here is from genome assembly GCA_916701695.1 of Agrochola macilenta. Taxonomy (NCBI): domain Eukaryota; kingdom Metazoa; phylum Arthropoda; class Insecta; order Lepidoptera; family Noctuidae; genus Agrochola; species Agrochola macilenta. The sequence goes on from OU753562.1 coordinate 19,454,092, forward strand.
GTTCGCATGGGTACCCGGGTCCGCATTGCGTATAAGTGTGAATTCAGTCCGTATTCAGTGTGCTTCCAGCCTGATTTAACTTGATAAATTATATTCCTTGGGAGTTAAATGAAATTCTTTGATAAAAGTATCTCTACATTAGACGTTGAGTTTCTTAACTAACAGATATTTTTCAAATATTCTCTATAGTTGCGTCTTATAGGCACCTAAATTTAAAGAGTTGACAAGTTAACGTATCAAATAAGGTCGAGGTTTAGTACACCTATGAAATATTCATAATTGGAAGGATATTAGCTTTATGGGGCTTCACTTTTAGTATCGCTCGACCTTTTAAAAAAGGACACTTTTACATTCTGCCTAGCCTTTTCCCAACTATGTTGGGGTCAGCTTCCAGTCTAACCGGGTGCAGCTGAATACCAATATTTTACACAGAGCGACTGCCTATCTGACTTCCACAACCCAGTAACTGGGTAAAAAAGGACCACCAAGAACCAGAAAAAAAGCATGCGTTAGATAATGAATAGACTAAACTGGTAAGTGGTAACGTAAGCTGTGCCAGCAACTTGTACCAGTTACTGTACTGGTATAAACTACTGGCCCACTACAAACACTGCTTCATATTCTGGGCCGTTTCGAATGATAAATCGTTTGCAATAATTGTGAAACACATGCAGTACATTGAGTAATGAAAACAAACGATTACATCACATATAAATTACCACATTTTTTAATTTGTGGCAAGCTTGTACATGACAACTGTAACCGCAAAATGTACATTATTTACCTAGATATAAATTGATAGAATATTCTTTATTATGCACACAGGCTAACACAATGGGCGGTCTTATCGCTAAAAGCGATCTTTTACAGACAACCTTTGGATGGATTAAAGAGAGAAGGAGAGACAATACTGTAGGTAGTCAGTGGTGTACTAATTACATAAACTTATCCATATTTGACTGTAAGCTTTCTGAAGAATAAATAAATCAATATTGTTGAGCACGGAAAAGATTGTATGCTCAAATAATTCCTCGAATGTTCCTTCAAAACCTTTCTCGTGAAATACGTTTCCTTTCGACCTGCCTAGGGACAAGGACGTTCTGAAGTGCCATTTCTATTTACGCTATTGAAATGGTGTTTTCGTTACAAGAACTGTATTCAAGACCCAGAAAGATATACTTACTTTACATAATAATACAAGTCAGTTGTCAGTTGGCTTAATACGAGTATTATGGGATTATACTCACTTGATATTCATAAGGTCTTCCCTAAAATGGCTGCATGTAAAAGAGGAGACACTTTGTTTTATTTGTACAGTTGCGGTTCTCTTTTCCCGCATAGCTTGCAAATGAGAGTGAAAGGCATGCTACACTCTTGTTTTGATCGGCATAATTCGGCATAATTCGGGACCGCCAGGCGGAAAAATATACAACGTTTTCCTTTTGATATCCCATAACTCTAAAGGTAATAAAGAGACTATGTCAAAGAATCAACTGGCTTATGAATTATTTATCAATATTTTTTTTTTTCGTTTTCATACAAAATAATTCGACACGTGAATTATAAAAAAATAAAAACTTTTAATTCAAACTATTTTTGTCAATAAAATATGACAACGTCGTATTTTCTTAGCTTTAAATATTTTCAAATTATTGGTTAGAATGAACATGATTTACTCGTACTTATCAATGAAACTCAGATACATACATCGAGAATCTAGTGTTATGTTATCTTCGAAACGATGTAATCGTATTTTTGGAACACTTGTTCTGTTCTAGGACTTTTTGTATTCTATTTACTTAAAGCAGCATTACCTTATAGTTATGACATCAAGAGGAACACGTTGTATATTCGGTTTTGCCGCCCGACCCAAACAATAGGGTAACACCCTAGTCTTCCCATTTCCAAATTATTACAAAAAAAACTTAATTGTAAAAAGTTGTTGCCATAAAAAAGATAGAAAATAATGAATAATGATGATTTTTACGTTTTTAAATTGTTATTTATCCCATCGTGAAAGTAACCGTTGATCAGTGTCATCAGTAGCTGACAGCTCTAGTGCGCCTGACTTAGGTACCAGATAAATATCTAAAGCACAAAATAAATAAGTAACAGTATTTACGTATTCATAGAAAACGGTTAAAACGACGCTTACAGTGTTTTACTAGTACGCAGTACTTGTCTCCAGTGCGCGACAGTTACGCATGGACGCGGCAGGTTTATCTACCGAGCAGCCGTAGGTAATTATTTCAAGGTCACTGTCGAGGCGTAATACTGTTACTTTCTCATACTGTGCCTAAAGAAAACTAAGTAGGTAAGGTAAAACAAAAGAATCAACTACTTTGTTCCTCACCATGAAACGATTCATTCCGGAATTATCATAGTGTAGTTACATATTCAAATACCTACATTGAATAAAAGCATTGTTTTACGCATTCCCACCTAGTTATTTTCGAATAAACTAAGTACCTTGTTTTCAAACTTAATTTGACATGTGATTCATCATTCAGAGATTATCCCTAAATATACAACGTAATTAAATGTATGAGTGGCTATAGACACGTTTAATAATAGCATATTTACCGCATTGCCATCTCCTATGCTGTCACTATCTGCATTTTTGTCTGCTGGCTTATTAAAAATAAGGTGGCGTATGTACCATGCCATCACGTACCATAAAAGGCTATATGAATAATAGGAAGCTAACGACTTCTCCATTCGGTCGAGTCGGTCGGGATGGCACAGAGGCAATCGATACCTCTACCGTGCATGAATATTAACAACTAGTCCCTGGCCTTCGATATCAATAGACAACTATCATCAAAGCTTTGTTAGAGACTTGGAGAGTTTCGGGAAGATGGACAAAGCGGACAACCTAAGACGCATGTACCTACAATCCTACTAAATGTACGACCATCTTCCCTTGGCTTTGTTTGAACGAAACTATTAGAATTCAACCTATGTAAAGAACTTCAAGTCTTTACTGACTTTTATCATTTCTGCTGAACCCGTTTATTGCAGCTAATAACCCTACCCAGCAACTATTCATTTTCTTCTTATTGGAAACGGTCATATAGGTGAAAGGTTTTTCGAACTCATTGAAATTAAATGAAATTGTTTATTCTGTGAATCGAAATCACTTTTACACGTCATATAAAAAAATATGAAAAAATAAGCTAGTTGAGTTCGGCGTTTCCTATCTGACTACTCTGATAAGAAAGGCCGAAACAAACCCAGAGGTCTCTTTTAAAGTCCAGACATAATCTTGGTCACATGAGGACCCATGTAGATTAGTGTCTGATATGGTCTTTTGAGTCAATTGTAATCCTGAAAAAACACATTGTTTTTTATTTTCTTTCTAAATGCGAACTACAAACATTCTAATTACATAGGTATCTGAAAACCGCAATTCGCTTGTTTTATTTACTTAGGACTGATTTTACAATGGGCAGATAACTTATATCTGAAGAATAAATATGACGGTTTGACATATTTGCTATACAAAAGTTGTCAAACCGCAATTTTTATTCCTCTAATTAAAGTTGACCGAAAATTTAATATAAACGGTTACAGAATACAGTAGTCCATGAACCAGAGTGATCTGGTTTCTGTCTTTTGGATTGGGTCACTACACGTATAATTTTATACAAGTTTTTTTTTTCATGTAATTACTCGTATTAAGGTTAGAAGAATCTATTGCGCTGAAAAACATTAGATTATTGTCGCCTCAGAAATCTTACCGACCGATGCTATATATGTACAGTCACCAGCATAAATATATGACTATGGGCAGCGCTGCAAAATTATCTGATCATCAATTGAAGGTATATATATATATCGATACTTAGCCGTTAAAAATATGTGACGACTTACAGCCGGCATAATAATCTTTTGCCAGTAACAGCATAAGTATCGGATCGGACCAAGTAAAAGTATCTGATAATACACGAAATCAAAATTATGTGACATGTCATCAGCACAAATATCTATCTACTGTAAACGCATAATTATCGGATCGCATATAGACTGCATTAATATCTGACACTATTTACAGTCTAAAATATCTAAACATTCTGCAAGAATGAACTTTATGTGCCTAAACATAGAGTCGTAATTTGAACAAAACTGTATGACGCTTCTCGAAAAGAGTATCAACCTGTCATTTATGCTTATGGCGAAAGAATAATATTCAATCCTTTGTGTGTGACAGTTGACATTACAATCGAGGGAACGAAATTTCTTATTTTGAATATTTATAAGCAATAAATACCACCATACCATTTATGGCATTTATAACCAATGTAATCTCCTTGCTAAAAACTCTTCTTGTTTCAAATGCCGTCATCAACAGTTCCTTATTTATTTTAGCAATGAAATCTGCTAAAGTCGTGTCATAAAACGTGAGACAGCGACATCAAATGACAGGTTGATACTCTTTTCGAGAAGCGTCATACAGTTTCGTTCAAATTACGACTCTATGTTTAGATTTATAAAGTTCATTCTTGCAGAATGTTGAGATATTTTTGACTGTAAATAGTGTCAGATATTAATGCAGTCTATATGCGAACCGATAATTATGCGTTTACAGTAGATAGATATTTGTGCTGATGACATGTCACATAATTTTGATTTCGTGTATTATCAGATACTTTTACTCGGTCCGATCCGATACTTATGCTGTTACTGGCAAACGATTATTATGCCGGCTGTAAGTCATCACATATTTTTACCGGCTAAGTATCTATATATAATTATACCTTCAATTGATGATCAGATAATTTTGCAGCGCTGCCCATAGTCATATATTTATGCTGGTGACTGTACCTACCTACTATCAAATTTTCTTATGTTACACACACGGGCCATGATTGACGAATCATCACATCAAATCAAATTAATATCATTCAGATTCGTTAGAGCAGCAGGTACCTATTTAGGTGAGCGTTAAGCTTCGTGCAGACTAGCGCGATGCGACACCGGTTGTTGTTCTATCGTAAAGTTTTCTTAGAAATATATTGTAGCTTTTATGCAATAGGAACATCACTACTCCCTACATCTGTTTTAAGACAAAATTTCCAAGAAAATCTAATGGTCGTAATGCAACATTTTCTTGGCAGTTCAAGCTTTTTGTTACTTTTACAATTATTATTTAGATCAATAAGTTAAAAAAGGCATACTTAACTTACTAAAATGTCATCGAAATCACGAAACAGCGAAATCCTAGTGTGCAGGCTAGTGCAATTTATTTTTATTTTTTATCCTTTATTTGAAAGAACCAGGTTCTTAATAATTAATTACAATCTAGCCTATAAGACTATTAAGCAATTTTAATCTAACTTAATTTTTTACTTGATAATTATTTTAAAACTTAGAATAGTGCTGATTGGACTTTACACAAGTCCGTTCCACTTTTTTAGAGTCTGATATAATATTATAAACACTTTGTTCATGGGTTATAGAGCTAAATGAATTTGTATAAATTGCTCTCTTGAACAATAAAGTTTATATTATTCTTAAATCCGGTGAAAATTATGTAGCTAAGTAGAAATAAGAGGCAATTAGTAAAGGATGTCGGTTCAGAGCTCGGGCAAAGTGTTATTGGGTATTTCTATCTGGAATTTCTCAATGGCAGTGTCACGGAGTGTGTGCCCGGTTGATGGCAATAAGCTCGCCCCCTATTACATGGGACTTAACATAACTGGCGAAATGTGGGTGTATTATAGGTACACCTCTGCCAAACCTTTCGGGGAATCCTTTTGGCATCCCATAACCCTAGCTAGAGTATTAATGAGACCATGTCAAAGAATCAAGAATTATTTTTCAATTAATTTTTGTTTTTCGTTTTAATTTTTCATACAAAATAATTCGACAAAGACACGATTATTTATGTAAAACATTAGGAAAAATAAAAAAACATTTAATTCAGATTTATAGCCTTAGAGTTTGGCGATATCGAAAGGAACACGTTGTATGTCTGTGATACGCTTTGAATGTAGGTAGGTCCCTGCCATTACAATTTGCTACATTATTATTTCCACGAAACTTCCTTTAACCTACATAGAGAAAAAGATGTGGCTATAGGTAAGAAAAATAATACCGTAGGCGCGGGCTTGCAGACGGTGAGCAATGGGTAGCTCGCCGTCCGATTAGGACCAGGCCCGGGTCGACGGCGCGTTGTGTTCCACGCGCGCCTCAAAGAGATGGTCAGCACCAACTGACGGGGTCCGTAAGAGCCAATGCCTGCCAGGGTTGCGAGTTTGTCCGAAAGGGATATCGCGGCCCCGGCACACAGGCAACGGAAGGAACACGGGTGAGTAAAAGTCTGGCACACCCACCCGCTCCGCCCAGAGCGGGAGAAGTTATTTGATAATTTACCAAACAAAAAAAAAAGGCAAGAAAAATAATGAATCATTTAATATTCGAATACAGTGGTTATTGTATGTAGGGCATATACGGTAGGTAGTACATTTCAAATACACGGCACGGTTTCCTAGAATCAATTATATCATTGCCTTTCGTGGTGGTGCTGCTTCCAAAGATTTGACAATAACATCCACGCCTTGTTTCCCCGAAGGGTTCGGCAGAGTTTTATTAGGTACACCCACAATTTGCCAGTTATGTTTAAGTCCCATCTATATAAGAGGCGAGATTATTACCATCAACACAAATCCTGATTCCAAGCTGCAGCTGAGAAATTCCAACTGGAAAACCCCAATATCACTCTGCACGTCCCGGGCATCGAACCTACAGGACGACCGTCATGCACCAGCAGTAGCGCTTGAGGCCACTAGACTAACCAGCTAGAGGTAGATTTGACAATGGTGCATGAAATTCAGTAAATTCTATGTATTTTTCCTCCTACATTGTCAGATGATAATGCGGTTTTGTCAGGTATAGTGTTATTTGGCACACGTTAGGTTAAGTTACACACACGGACTATGATTGACGAATCATCACATCAAAACAATTATCATTCAAATTCGTAAGTATAGCAGGTACCTATTTAGGTAAGCGTTATGCAATAGCAACATCACTACTCCCTACATCTGTTTTTTTTATACAGAATTTCCAAGAAAATGTAATGGTCGTAATTAAAAAAAATCTTGGTAATTCAAATTCAAATGTCATTTATTCAAACTAGGCTGAGAATCAGCACTTTTCAAACGTCAAAATTACATAAGACAGTCCCCCCAAAACGCCCACCCTTCACCATGACTTCACCAGAAGAAGTGGCGCAACAAACTCCCCAGCAGCACAGATGTCTGTTCATTTTCAAAAAAAATTACATTACGCAACACAAAACATAATTAAAATTATTACCCATAATGTCAGCTAGCACACGCCAATAAACCAACAAAACAATCGAAATCTATACTCAAGCGAAAATTAAAACTCAAAACATAAACATAACTTAATACCGGAATAAAAGCCTCCAGGCATAAGGGGCGTGCCCGCTTACAAATAGCTAATAAAACTGTAACTCGAAGTCATATATGATAAACTAGGACCATCGAAGTAAAAATAAATAAACAGTTAGGCAAAAATAATATATGATAAATTGTCGAGGTCGCTAGCTAACCTTAAATTGCAATACAACTCATTCACTCATATCTACAATAAAATAAGCAAGCGCTGTAATACTAAAGGTCTTCACACCCACTCGTATAAAAGAATGATAAAAAGTTGGCTTCTCTCCCTGTCATACAACGACACAGAGGTTATAGTGAGTTAACACCAAAATATACAAGCAAGTCATTCACTCAAAACTCACACCTGCAACTCACCACCACACCCACACTCACACACACACTAACACACACACACACACTCTCACACACGCACACTATAATATTATTTAGAATAATTTTATTTTGTTCAATTTATTTTTATTTTCTTCAATTTATTTTTATTTGGTAATTCGCTATCCTTATTTAATTAACTACCCTGTCCATTTTCAAACATCCTGATATAAAATTTAAGCTAACGCAAAAATGTTTCGAATTAAAATTTAAGATCACGCAACTCAGGCCCCCAAGATACAGGCGCTGCCTAGTTTGGGGACCACTGTTTTAATACTTTGTTAAATATTCTAGTTACAGTGGTAAGCATACAATGTCATTACTTATTGAAATTTATTTTGTAACAATGGACCAATAAATTATTCTTATTCTTATTCTTATTCTTATTCATTAAAAAAAAATTGTAAGGAGTAGGTTATGTCAATAAGATAATTCAAACTTTTACTGCGATTATTTAGATCAGTAAGTTAAATAGGCATACTTAACTTACTATAATGTCATCAAATGATCCTGAATGTCAGGAACACTGGTGAACTGATCAGCAATCGTCACGAACGCCCTTCGTAAAACGTCTCTGAAAACAAATGAAATAATTTTTCACACCACCTGCTCGCTAATGTCAAATTACATATTAAGCAAACCTTACCTAAAGCAAGTCATTTAAGCCCTAAGGCCTAGCCGGGCATTAATATTGTACTGAATTTCATTATGACCAGCTGCTACCTATTTACGAAACACATTTTCGTAAAGGATTACGACTCTGTTTCATTTAGACAGTTCAACAACATTCATTGCGTTATTTACGTTGTTGAGCAGACATTTTTTTCGAACTTATGAAGCAATGAATTAGCAATCTGTTGCAAAACGATTCAGATTCTGATTGATCGTGTATTACGCAATTAGGGCACTGGTCATTAATGTGATTTGAATTCGGAACCTCAACTGAGAAAATCGTATGGAAAATTTCACCAAAACAAACCTTTTTTTTTATTAAAAAAAAAGGTCGACCAGAGTTCTTGCTCACTTAATAGGTTTTAGTTGTTGTTGAAACACATTTTTTTTTTAAATTTCGCACTTTATTAGAGATGTTATAGTAACAATCATGTAAGTATTATAGTTAAGTAGATAAAACAAAATTAATTACAACAATAAAAACAATTGTTTTCTGAATAAGTCCAAGTCCAAAATGATTGAATAATGTACATAATAGAGTCGCCCAACCACTGTTTCTACATTACTTGTGATCTGTGTCGGTTGCTGTGGCGCGTACCCCAGCGTTAGAATTTCGAATTTGCCTGTCATATTTACGATAATTATTATTGTATGTGTTTTTGATGAAATTGCAAAAAGTAGAGTATTCTCCTCGAGGATAAAGGTGTCTTCGTCTTCGGCGAGCTTGAATCCCCCGCTACACTCAGGATGCTAGTCTCATCCTGCGTTGCGTTCGGGATTCAAAATAGCGCCCGCAACATAAAGACACTGCTTTATCCCCTAAGTGAATAATCTACTACTATTATCAGTCATTTATTATGATGAAAGTACTTTTTCAAGAATACTACATGTGATAGGTAAATGAATAAAGGCTGAGGTAAACGATCTGTCCTGCTGGGGTTGCGGGTTTGTCCGAAAGAGATATCGCGATCCCGGCACACAGGCAACGGAAGGAACATGGGTGGGTTTTAGTCAGTAAAAGTCTGACACACCCTCCCGCTCCGCCCAGTGCGGGAGAAGTTATTTGATAATTTCCCAAACTAAAAAAAAAAAATGAGAGGTAGACGCTGATCGTATACCTTTCTCCACCTTCCTTTCTCCTTTTTTTTTTTTTTTTTTTTTTTTTTTTTATTTTTTTTTTTTTTTCTTTTTCCTACATTTTTATCTGTATTTTTTATGGTGTACATAATAAAGAATATTCTATTCTATTCTATTCTATTCTTTCTTTTCTTTCTTTTTTTTTTTTGAAAGTTTGACGATCAGTGAAGGGAAAACAGCTCCCTAATTGCATTTTGTCAATATTGCAAAATCAAATGTACAAATCTTCGAAAAATCTGTTTGATCGACAACTAATTCAACAGAATCCATACTCCTTAGGTAATCCTAACTAACATTATAAATGCGAAAGTGAGGTTGTTTGTTTGTTACGGTTTCACGCTAAAACGGCTGAACGGATTTGGTTGATATTTGGTACACATGTAAACCTGGATGACTGGTTTCGGATTTGTCCTGTCCTGTCACGAGACCCTACTACCAGGGCAAAACATATTCGAGATATGTTTTATCCCGGTAGGATGTTCCATTGTGATAATTTCCGACATCCACATGAGCGAAGTTGTGGGATACAGCTGGAGGTATTATTAAGTATCCTGCTGGGGTTGCGGGTCTGTCCGAAAGGGATATCGCGGCCCCAGCACATAGGCAACGGAAGGAACACGGGTCGGTTTTAGTCAGTAAAAGTCTGACACGCCCTCTCGCTCCGCCCAGAGCGGGAGAAGTCATTTGATGATTTCCCATCTTCAAAAAAAAAAAAAAAAAGGTCTATACGGTCTGTTCTATGCAATGGTGAGGAGAAAGACGGCGTCGCCATTGGAGAGAACGCGGTCAAGCCCCAATAGCATTCTGAAGATGTTAGTGGACAAATTTGACTTACCGATAATGAATCACTTCATGCAGGTGTTGGTTAGGCAGAAGTGATTCATTACAACCGATGAAATGTGATACATTCAGATTTATGTATGTAAATATAGAGCGGGAGGAGTCATTTGATGATTTCCCAACCAAAAAAAAAAAAAAAAGGTATTATTAAGTATGGGCGTTATTTCACGTCACTACTTACAATAACTGGTTACGGGGCATGTAGCCGAATAGCTAGTTTCGAATCAAACTGTAAACACGTTATTTTTTAAGTAGTTACAATTTGGATACTGCATCGAAAATGTAACTACTTACAAAATAACCGTCCTAAGACTGAATAAAGTATGAAGGAAAGTTTATTTGTGTTAGTGTTAAGTTAATGATGTAACTGCATAATGTAGATGATGTGATAGCAGTGATAGCTTAATGGTGTTACCATCGGACTGCCAAGTCATAGGTCTCGAGTTCACCCAAACCAAAAGAACCCAAAGCACACGCACCTCTGACTTTTCGGATTCATGTGCGTATTATATAATTATCGCTAGCTCCAAAAACGGTGAAGGAAAACATGGGTGCCTGAGAGATATTTCTCGACGGCATGAGAAGCCAATTCAGAAGCCCATGGGCGGCTTTAAAACTCTGACACCAGGTTAGTCACTAACCACACAGAAAGAATATAATTATGTAGATACAAAAACTTATTCATTCTAAAAACTTAGTTTGTGATAATAATTAAGTATGTAACGTATTACGTAGGTAATCATCAATATTTTCGTTTCGCAAATAACTGTAACACTTCGATAGAATCAGAATCACCATGTTGAATCACCGAAAAGAAATTGAAAAATAACTAGTTACTAAATTCACTAGTTTTCACCTTCGAAGTCACTAGTTACGTCACGAAAATCACGTAACGACCCACCCCTAGGTAGGTAAGTCACGAGTCCTAATATAGCAACTTTTCAAAAATCTTACGGATGAATTCCTCGAGCAACAGCTAGTTAATTCAACTTCGTCTGTTTGTTTGTAACACTACGACGGAAAACTCGGCACCCTAATTAAATTGAGTGAACGAAACCAATGCGCGCATTTAAACAGGGCAATTCGGTATCTAATGAGTTTCTCGGAACTACTTCTAGGTGAGTGAAAAATACGTTTCTTTTTTATATTCTTCTTATACTATGTATAATATATTTATTTATTTATCCTAAGCACACCAATAGCACAGTCACTTACAATTCTAATTAAAATAACATTTTAAATTATCCTTTCAGTAACCATGCAAATGACAGGTATGCATGACATTCACATATGAAAAAATTAGAGACTAAATTTAAAATGTGTCTAGTAGACATAAATCTACAACACTACAAAAAAAAACAATTTGAGCTAGATAGACTCATCACACTGTTTAAATAGGGAGCGCCTGTATGAAGCGAAAGTCATGGAGAAAATATCAATAGGGTAATCCGTCAAATTAGACCTTTTAATTGATATAATATCTATGGGCCGGTTTTCAATTTGATAATAAATGAAAAACTGTTCGTTGAGAACCACATCACAATGAGAACGGCTGGACTAATTTGGCAATTTTTCGTTTCGTCGGTTATTAAAAAAAAAACAGTTGTCCCGTACATTTTAACCGCGTAGGTATTTTCTATGAAACAGCAGATTTTTTTTTTAAACCGGCGGCGGTAAGTTTCAATGCCTGGGCGTTCAGCATCATGTACTGAATCCATGGTAACAGTTTTCGCGTCGATGTCCCTGACACTCTGTATAGGTAGGTACTCATTTCGTAGTCTATCCATTTGCGTAACACCACACATCCCTTTTAGCATTCTCATCTCAGCTGCATGCAATTGCCTTTCAATCATCCTTTTTGTGGCCCAACATTCTGATCAATACAAGACAGTTGGATCAGTTAGTATACCTATAAAATTAAATAATTTCCACTGAAGGCCGCTGATACTTATATCTTGTTGCAAGCAAACAAAGGTACTCATTGTTTTAATTTCATAGTCCTGTGTGTTTATACGCATTCCGTTTAGCTAAGTATTCATTTTTGACTTTTCCTTGTCAAGGTTTTACCATACATTTTAGCACGTATGTCTTTGATTTGTGAAACTCACAGCATTTATTTCAAATAAACCTACTACAGGCATGGTATAATAATATACTTCGCCAGGTATAGCATTTCGAGACACTGTGGTCTCGTGGGTGACACAAGTCTACGTCATCACATCTATGTTACGAGGGTCACACTGAAAGTTCTTAGAAAATCAAAAACTGAACAAACTAGCAAGTTATTAATTTTATTATATATTTTCAAAATAGTGTCCATTTACATCAATACATCGCTGCATCCGATGGAACCACTGAGAAAAGCAATTTGCCCTCTCGTCCTTAGGGGTCTCTTCGACGGCATTTTGAAACGCAGCCACTGCTTCCTCGGCGTCCATAAAACGTTTTCCTCGAAGTTTTTCTTTTTATTTCGGAAATAAATAAAAACCGCAAGGTGCGAGGTCGGGGTTATAGGGCGGGTGACCCAGTAATTCCACGTCTGACATCGCCAAGTAGTCGATTGTTTGCTTGGCGGTGTGGGACGAGGCGTTGTTGTGTTGAAGGAGGATCCTACTACGAGGTCGTTTCTCCCGAACTTTTTCCAAGACAAGTGGCAAACAATTGTTAGTGTACCACTCTGCAATAACTGTTTTTCGATCCTCCAAAACAATTGTTGCGTAATGACCTGTCCTTCCGAAGAACGAGGCCAACATCATTTTTCCCACGCTTCGACCTCTCTTCACTTTAGTTGGCAACTCCTCGCAAGAAAACACCCAGACTGACTCACTCTGACTGTCTCTTAGTTTCAGGATCATAACAATAAATCCAGCTTTCGTCACTCGTAAGTATGTCGAACACAGCATTTGAGTCACCTCCGTTAAATCTTTGAACCATTTCACGACACCAATCAACACGACGGAGTTTTTGGGCATCTGTCAAATTATGCGGTATCCACCGGGCACAAAGCTTCCTGACCGCTAAGTGTTTTTGTCAATCTCTATCATACTTCAGTCGTCGCCGTAGAAGGCCGTCCCTCACGCAGATCATCGGTGAGATTAGTGCGACCACGTTTAAACTAATTAAACCAGTTGTATACAGTGGCACGAGATGGGGCTTCATTGTGAAAGGCCAATCGAAGTTTATCATTGTACGAAAATTTTCGCGCGTTAAATTCATGCTGACGTGACACAGACAATTTTCAATTTGCCGCCAAATCGTAAACAAATGACAAATGAAAACAATTCATACACAATAATATTGGCAAAGAGTTTCATTTTCAAAATTTGAGCTTATTTTTTTATTATATCGTTTACAAGTGGCCCGTTCTAAAAACTTTCAGTGTCACCCTCGTACCAGTTTGTAATAGTAACTCCCCAACCACCTTTATTACCTGTCCGAATCCGATAAAACTGTGAGGTTTTAGTGGGTCTCCCTTGTTTCATCGAAAAGAAATTGCCAAATTATCACTTCCCAAACAATTTTCCGCATAATTTCTTTTACAATGCATTTGCTCGAAAAGAGCCTTTTCCAAGCAGTAAACTAGTGCGGAAAGTTTCACTTTTTTTCACTAGTGCTTTTTACTTTTCTGTTTTTTTTTAATTTTTGTGGATTTCGTCTGCCCGTTGCAAAGAGTTTTTATTATTTGAAAACAAGAAAAAGTAACAGAAACGTTGTACAAATCAGATGATGATGATAACGATGGCGATGGCGATGACGATATCGATGACGATGGCGATGGCAATGGCGGAGTCAAAGTCGAAGTCGAAGTCAAAGTCAAAGTCAAAGTCAAAGTCAAAGTCGAAGTCGAAGTCGAAGTCATGAATGTTGTTTTTATCATTTATATACGTCGTCATTATGTTAGATGTTGTTGTGATTATATTATTGTTTTTGATGTTAATTTTAATGTTACTAACATATTTTTTTAAGTTCTAATACTAATACAACATGGATGATTTCCGAAATAAATGATTGAATTGAATTGAATTACTTCTAACATTTTTGGAACGAAGTTCCTTATCGCACGTTGCGAAAGGGGGCTAGAGTTGTAACGACACTTTTTGCTATAATTATGTTGTTGTAAGCCGAGCGGCGTGCGTGTGTTTCTCTGTCTGTCTCTCTCTCAAAGTCAAAGTCAAAGTCAAAGTCGAAGTCGAAATCGGAGTCGAAGTCGAAGTCGAAGTCGAAGTCGAAGTCGAAGTCGAAGTCGAAGTCGAAGTCGATGTCGATGTCGATGTCGATGTCGAAGTCATGAATGTTGTTTTTATCATTTATACGTCGTAATATGTAGATGGTAGGTAGTCGCCTATGATGTGTACATCATATGCGACTACCGTAAGGCTCGCTCGTTTTTTTTTAATTTCCTCGCACAATGCATAGTAAAACGTTGTATGATACACGAGCGTAAAATGATTTCCGACTCGTGTCAACTTATACACTCATCGGAAATCACCTACGTTCCGCACTTATAGCATAAATAACTATTGCCAAATTATTACTTAGCGAAAAATCTCTTCCTAAATAATTGTAACGCAAACCTAATATTTTGCAAGTGAACGTTTAAACAATAACTTGTTTACCAATTTTTATTTAGTCAAATATTTCAGTTGGAATAACTCATTTTACGTTTTTTCCACTTGGGACAAATTCTAAACAGGTAATAATAATATTAATTTATTAATATTAACTATACTGGTAGTTTTATTTTTATTTAGTTAGTAGCATTTTTTTAAATAATTAATCTCGACTAACTAGTTCAGTTTCGAGTAGCCTGTTTTTTTCCATA
The DNA here is from genome assembly GCA_916701695.1 of Agrochola macilenta. Lineage (NCBI taxonomy): Eukaryota > Metazoa > Arthropoda > Insecta > Lepidoptera > Noctuidae > Agrochola > Agrochola macilenta. The sequence goes on from OU753562.1 coordinate 19,469,362, forward strand.
TATTTTTTCTATATAATCTAGTCGTTTCTGGCACTCGCCGGCCGCTGCCGCGGCACCGCTCGCTTCGCTCGCTCGGCTCGTGCGTCGGAGGTCACAGTTTTAACCTATCCTAACCTAACCATTTTTTTTTAATAATTAACCTACTCTATCTAGTTCCATAACTAACTGACCAAACGTTTATTGTCCAAAGATTGTTTGCTGTAATAAATCATTTGATTAAAGACCAAATGGCTAAATGACATTATCCTTGATAATATTCTGCCAAGTAAAAATTTGACCAAATGAAAATGTGCGTACTAAAATCATTCCAAACATTGCATTGGTATAAAAAAAGGTTGCGAAAATTTGTTTGGGTAGTGAAATTTGGGCAAAATCTTTTCGGTAAAACGGCAGGCTCCCGGTTTTATTTATTTATTTATTTTATTGTATTTTGGTGGCTTACAGCTATCAACAACAACAACTGACAACAACACACCACATTACGTGTTTGACTATTCCTCATGACCTAATCAAGGTTTTACCATGAATTTAGGCCCGTATATCTTTTTGTTTGTGAAAGTCATAGCATTTATTTAAAATAAACCAACTACAGGCACTTTAGAATTGTCAAGGGGTCGGTCAGTCAGAAATATGAAGCTATAATTGCCCATTCCAAAGGCTATTAGGTTCCTATGGAGAAGAACGAGCGTGAAACTCCACGGATACTCTTTTAAATCAAAATATTGTTAAATATACCGACTCTTTCGACTAGGTATAACCCAGTTGACTGGTATGAATAATACTCTATACATTTTACGTAAAAGTTAGTAACTTTAACATTCAAATCTGTCAACAACATCCAAACTTCGGTACTTAGAATAATATTAGAGAGACAAATATGTTTGTTTGTCCGTCTATCCAACCAAGGTTGTTTGTTCATAGTCTGTCTATATTAAAACACGTTCTCTTTCATGTGTGGATGAAATTCTTATAAACAGCTTTGTTATAGTTATAGATTTTCCATAAAACTGCGAGGGGCAACGTGAGACAATCATATTAATCAGGTCAGACAGGCATGCGTGTGTGTGTATTCTACCGTATACATTACGATATTTTTCTTAGAAAGTAAGGCAGTAGACAGTAGATAAATAGGTTCGACTTTATACGACACTATTAATAAAATAGCCAATAGACTTTATTAGCTATGTCCCAAAAAAACGGATTAATTACGGAGATTCAGGAGGCTTTCAAACCCAGACAGGCGCTCTACTTTGTGTAAATTATTTCATCACCACTGCTCTCGAAACGGTGAAGGAAAACATCGTGAGGAAACCGGCATGTTCTAGAACCAAAAATTCGAAGACATGTGATATCTACCAACCCGCACTGGGCCCGCGTGGTAGATAACTGGCCACTCTCTCTCGAAGAGAGGAGGCCTGAGTCACAGCAGTTGGAACGTTATAAGTTGATTATGCTAGTAGGCTTTTTGAGCCAAGCTGCACTGGGCGTGGTGAACTACGACCCACTACCTCTCGCAGAGAGAAGACTTGAGTCCCAGAAGGGGGATATTGCTAAGAGGCTTTCTTATTTTATTTAAGAAGTACAGGCAAGGATCTACGTAGGGTTACGAACAGTAGATAAGTACGTGTAAGCATAATTAATTGTTAACGGTAACAAGTCTGCCGAAATTGGCTCTTAAATCTGTGAAAGATCTAAAACATACCAACAAATCAATTTTTATGTTATTGGTATAACTATTTTTGGCGAAACTTCGTAGACTTTCTTAAAAAGTAGCATTAATAAAATATTTTACCTAAGAAAACATCTACTGAGTTTCCATGAACATCCCTAATTGGTATGATATTGAGGTCGAAAAACAAATTCGCAGAAAATGTCACAAATAAGATAGATATAATAACGTTGTTATGGTGAGATCCGAACACTACTAGGACATCAATTCAATATTTTGTTCACAAAAACATGATTACTATAATTTTCAAGAAAGGAAAACGTAATTAGGTATTTAGGTACAGCTAGGTACGTTTTCCTTCCTCGAAATATATAATTAAATATCCTGTAGGATGTTTCCTTATATATTTCATTATGTACAATGAATTATTTACTGATGTAAACAATAGTGAATGACGTACAACAAAGGCTGAAAATAACATGCTACTTACGTAGTTTCATTGATCATATTTTATTGTAAGTACCTACTATTATATCGTCCGTCTAGTGTCTAGCCATTTGTCAACTATATACATGTTGAAGTTCGTCAAAACAAGTCAGCAAGTTAGGTAAACAATTAGGGTAAAATCAGCTTCAAACCTAAACAAGTAGTAGGTATACGGCTAAAGCAAACTAAGGAAAAGCAGGCGTTTATTAGGCCTGTACAGGAACGGCCTACGCCTGATGACGGAGCCATCACGGGACACTGCTCGCTAAACAAATATTTCCACACAAGAGGCATAATGGACAGTCCTCTGTACAGGGCGTGCAAGGAGGCTGAGGAAACTGTTACGTATGTGCTCTTTGAGTGCACAGGCGTCACCCAAATTAGAACAGAAACCTTTGGGACACCCAGATCTTTGACAGATGTTCTGAATAGACCAGCTATCTAATTACGTAACATATTTTTGTAAACTATTACGACTAATCTGTTTCATTTTGACAGTTCAACAACATTCATTGCATTATTTAAAGCAGCGTTGTACAGCAGATATTTTTTTCGAACTTATGAAACAATGGATTAGCAGTCTGTTTCAAAACGATTCAGATTCTGATTGATCATGTATTACATTTAGGGTACAGGAGATCTTATCAACTTCTGGAGAGAGGTGGGATGGTTGGAGTTACCTACCGACAGCCGCCATGGCCCACTCACAATGCTCCACCTGAAGAGCTACGTGCGGAAACCAAACCCTAGAACATAGAACGGCTAAATCTAAGGAGTTTGGTTTGGCACATTTGATTCGGCAGTATTTGTTGAAAAACAGAACCAGATCCTTCGGCTCCTACCGATCGGCAAACTCCATTCGACATCAACCCTCCATCGTTGAATTATATTCGGATCGACTCGGCACAAATTTAAGCTAAGTCGAGCGGCTTTTTTCCAACAGATCTAGATCAACTTGTATTCGATTTTGTTGCCCGGCTATATAGCCAGGTGACAAAAACCGGGTGACGCATGGTTCGCGGTGAGTCGGAACTGTCTGCGGTGATTGCAGTGATTCCCCAGTGAGTCTGGGTGGCGCTGTGCTATGATCCAGTGGGTCGGATGAGGTACAGCGATGGGTTGTGGCTCAGGGTGATGACCAGGAGTGCGCGTTCGCTGCATGCTGGTGGTCAGGATACCCGTTGAAGCCGTGGAGGCTGGCTGGCTGAGTGACTCGCCTCACGAAAGCTTGCGGGAGTGATGATGATGATGACCTTCGGGTTGGCATATTCCAACCCAAACAAGTGTAGCACCCTTAATGCATATTAATGATATTCGTTACGTTAATACGAGGAATAATATCTTAGAAAGATCTGTAGTCTAGACGTAACCCTATGTAGACCCTTGCCTGTACTTCTTATTAAATAAAACTAGTAGTTCTGCGAACAGTAGTCCTCGCGAGCACAAACATTTTTTGCAACAATTAATTTTTGTAACAATTAATATGTGTGCAACACTAATACCATGATTGTTTTTGAAACAAATAATGGTAAAATGAAAAAATAAATAACCATGTCAGTTTTAATCCTATAATTAATATACTTATCTAACTTCCAAACCAAAGATATAAATACCTATGTCTAGCTGTGAACTCGTCGAAAAAATAGCGTCCAACTGTTAACTGCTAAATGCACACTAGAAAAGCAAAATGTAAGCACTATGATGTGGCACGAGTGTGCCCCCAGTACACGATGGACGAGCCCGTTGGCCGAGCGCGCTCGGCATGCTAATGATTACTTAACTTTTAGCACATAGTAACGTTTATAAATAAAGGGGTTAATGTTCAACCTTTCAATCGCATATTAACCTTTTTTTTTTGGGTGGGGAATTATCAAATAACTTCTCCCGCTCTGGGGAGCGGGAGGGCATGTCAGACTGTTACTGACTAAAACCCACCCATGTTCCTTCAGTTGCCTTTTCGTTGCCAGGGGCCACGGTATCCCTTTCGGACTTTCCAGCGACATCGCATATTAACCTCGCAAATTATTTGAGCTACGAGCCAATGTAAGGGAGTAATCAATTCTGTAAAATGAAGCATAATAACATACAATTCTATTTAAAAAAAATATCAAAACAAGGCACATCATTAGTGAGGAAAATCAGAGTACGTTCCCGTGACGCATGGCTTCATTGTGGCAGAGAACAATACGGTTAAGTATACTATGTACTATTTTATGTACCTATATTATATGTTATTCAACATTACTGCCATTCATACATGAAATAATGCAACTAACAATATAGGTATTTGTGATATCTATTGTACCGCGTAAATAGGTAGGTGCATATTTATTTTGAACGCAAATATAATTGTACCTACTTATGTGTTTTTCCCCGCCATTGAATTATCCACGGGTTTTCAAGCCACACGTCAACTTACAGGAAAATCTTCCTTTATGTAGTCAAATTCAATGCCTAAACTATTATTTTTAATTTTTGCACAGTATAAATAAGTAACAGTATTATATCTTCTTAGAAAACCGCTGAAACGACGCACTTTGAAATCCCAGTGTATATCAGTACGCAACAGGACACTGTTGCGTACTGATATACACTGGGTTTTCATCCGTGCGTAACTGCCGCACATTCGACAGAATGTGCGGCAGTTACGCACGGACGTGAAAGGTTTATCTACCGAGCGGCCGTACGTAATTATTTCAAGGTCACTGCCGAGATATAGTAGTGTTACTTTATTATACTGTGGTATAGTTTCATTCATATAGATGTGGAGATAGACAGTTGATATACAGGCTACAGCCTGTACTGTCTGTTGTCATGGCTACAGCCATTTGAAAGCTGACAACGGACAGCCTTTTGAAAGGTCAGATAACTAACCATCATATACAGTCTCCCTATACTCTGACGGCGCATAAATGCGGGTTAATATCGACTGATTGCAGCGGTTGTGCTCAGATTACGCGCACCAACAGTATTAAATATTTGGGTGTTATAATAAATAGTACGCTGACATGGAAGGAGCAAATTGAGGCTCTGGTTTCCAGGGTCAGAAAACTAATATTTGTTCTTAAAAACCTGCGAACATCTGCTGATTTTGCCACACTACGAACAGTATACTTCGCTCTGGCGCATTCTATCCTAAACTATTGTGTTGCCGCTTGGGGTGGAGCTGGGAAGTGCTTAATGCTCCGTCTGGAAAGGGCACAGAGGGCAGTGCTAAAAGTCATGACGTACAAACCTGTTCGATTTCCAACTTCTGAACTGTACGCTCTTTGCGAGCTACAAACACTCAGACACGCATTTCTTCTTGCTGTAGTGCTGCGTAAACACTCAGACCTTCCATTCGATCCTGTTGTCGGTACCCAAAAACGCAGACCTGACAGAGTCTGCCAGGTGGAATCTGCCAAAGTTCAAGTTGTTCGGAGGCAATATCACTTTCTTAGCTCCACTTTGTATAATCGAGTTAATAAACAGCTTAATGTATATCCATTGACCTTGCGAGAATGTCGAAGCATCACAGATAAATGGCTTCATACACTCAATTATGAAGAATTAGAAACATTTGTAAAAACTTAAACTCACTTTCCAATTGCCCTTTAGATGTATAATATGCGCAAACACGCCCCCCCCCCCCCCCCCACCAAAAACGGACACCTCTATCGGACACACACATACACACACACACACACATATATACACTCCACAAACAAAACATACACAATCCTTCCATACAAACACACAATCTCACATAAATTACCTACTCATTGAAAATATTGTTTCAATTTAATTTTAAGTTTTAATTTAGTTTTATTTTATGTTTTAATTTTATAAAAAAAAAAAAAAATGGTTTTACTTTTTGTCTCGACTTTTTGGAGGTGGGCGTTAATGACTGCGACACAGTATTTACTAATGCAGTTGTTATCGAACACAGAGTTTCTGTAAATTGTGTTTTTTGGTTTCAATAAAATTTATTATTATTATTATATTATACAGGGAGTAACAAAACCCTGCACGAAGCAGTCATCTACGCAGTCTGTACATCAAACTGTTACATAACGAGGTTGGCTAATAAGCGGAAAGCACAGAATCGGTGGATGTGGCGGTGCTTGGGAGAGGCCTATGATGTGTGGAAGTCTTTTGGCTGAATGATGATGATGATGACGAGGTTGGCTAGATTGGAATGTGAATAAAGTATCATCAAAGGAAAAAAAAAACCGATTGGAGGATCCGGCGCTCGCATCGAGCGGCTCAGCTCGCTGTACTAACTACCGGTACAAAAACTATACAGGGTGGCAGGGACATCGACGCGAAAACTGTTACCATGGATTCAGTACATGATACTGAACCTTCCTGAGTTGAAATTTTTCGTCAGTTATATTTAAAAAAACTGCTGTTCCATACATTTTGACCGCGTAGGCATGTATTGCATTTTTCTATGAAACTGCAGATATTTTTTTAATAACCGATGTTTTTAATAACCGTTCAGAATCATGTACTGAACCCTTGGTATCAGTTTTCGCGTCGATGTCCCTGCCACTCTATATACAGGAAAAGTTTTTAACCAGTGCGCATATTTTTTTTGGTGGTTCAAAATCAGTAATAGAACACATTTCCATTATTTATTCAATATATATTTTTTTTTTATCCTACTTTAAATCAGCAAAATATGGACACAATCTATTCATAATAATATCAATGGGCGCGCGCGGCGGCCGGCCCAAGTGGCGGTGTTGAACCTCCCCTCCCTCCCCGGGCGGCAAGGCGACGCCCGCGCGCCGGGCGCTGTGACCGACATCGACACTTCGACAGTCCGCTCATCACACGCGCTGTCATGTGACGTCGCGTCTAATCGCTTTCCCGCGCTGCACGTGTGTCGTACTTGTACAGACCTACCGGTCACTATGTCAGACTTCACTAACCGCGAGTTTTATGAGATGGTGCGAGTGTATGTACTGAGTGGTGAAACTTTGCGAGCAGCTCACAGAGCATACCTCGAATGCGAGCCCATGGAATCCTTAACCCCGTGAAAGGAAAAGACCATTTTAGCGGCACAAGGTATTAAGTAATGTAAATTTAATTGATAATAGTGCTTTATTTTCTGTATTTTGATGGTCCTAAGCCCATTAAAGTATGAAGGAAAAATTGGAATTACTCTTCAAATAACAAATAAACATAAAAAAGTCTAGTTCGAATCTGATAAAATTAGCAATCAATACATTGTAAGTATTGTAATTTGTAACCCACGTAAATACCTACGCCGGCGAATCGAGCGAACAGCTGATAGGTAGGTACTTTCGCGCGTTCCGCTTCGCCGCTCGCCGCCGGGTAGCCATACATCTACTTTTAAAGTAAACATCTTTCGTTAACAATAACTTTTTTTTTTGTACTATGACGTATCAAAATAAAAAAAGTATGTTCAATAAAACTCGTTTAAGTTTAATTTGTCAAAATTTGCGCAGTGGATAAAAACTTTTCCTGTATAAGGTATATTTAAATCCTTGTTTCCAATTAATGTTATTTCCACTTAAACAAACATCAAGTTTATGCAGGTGTAAATAAAGTTGATTTTAGACTGACTAGTACTGTTGTGAAATTCATAAAAAATATGAAGTTGTAGCGCAAACTGAACCTTATGTGTAGGCATTACTTGTCCGAAAGGGATATCGCGGCCCCGGCACACAGGCAACGGAAGGAACACGGGTGGGTTTTAGTCAGTAAAAGTCTGACACTCCCTCTCGCTCCGCCCAGAGCGGGAGGAGACATTTGAAGATTGCCCACTCAAAAAAAAAAAAAAAATGTGTAGGCATTACTGTTGTTTTTCCTAAAACTCGTGTCTGTTTACATGTTTGGCAAATAAATTGCGAACGCAGAATACATTACAAGTCAGTAGTTAATCTAAAGGTGTGAGAAGAAGTGAGAATCCAAACTTTGAGCGGCAAGAGTGTGGCATCAACACGTTTGCAGGACACCTTTCCGCCGCGCTCTAGTTAGAACCAAACCGACGAATGTTTTCGCGGTAGTACTGCGCGGCACAGCCGAGACACGCCACGCACTTCAGCACGCTTAGCATGACCAAATAGAAACGGGTTTTGTCGACGGAAGAATAGACAAAATGGCAGATAAACAATCACTATCGGTAATTTTGTCTATTCTTCCGTTGACAAAACCCGTAGAAAGCTTGTTTCTATGGTTGCCATGTTACGCGTGCTGTAAAGTATGTATGAAAGAAAGAAAGAAAGAAGAAAGAAAATATTTTTATTAGACTCAGGTTAAAGCACACAATATTCACATAAAAACAAAAAAAAACAGAAAAAATTAAGATAACTTAAAATAATATTGTGTGCCTCACGGCTGCGCCAAATAGGCCCAGTTCAGCATAAATGCCAGACAACTAGTGTCTGACGCTGGTTTTCAACCGGACCTTATGTTACGAGGACGTCTTACGGATGTAAATCAGTTTTAAAGTGTGTATGTGCTATAGATTTAAAATAAAAGTAGATAGATAAGTGTAGCAAATAAAATAAAACTCGATTAGATAATTGTTTACAAATAATTATATAGCGCTTTATAAGGAATGAAATAAAATAGTATGGTTGCACAAGAAACAATGGACGGTCATCAATAAATTTAATAATAACAGACAGAAGCGTTCGCGCACGGCAGTCGACCAAACACAGCGCGGCAGACGGCGGCGGGTGTCAGCCGCGCACGATTGTCGCTCAATGTTTGGACACACCTTTACATAAACTTCAAAAGTACACATGAATTGAAAAAAACACATTGCTACCTCAGACCAAATTATTTGGTCTGAGATTGGTACTAGTTCCTATTTATTTATTTATTTATTAACTATGGATGACTTACAGCTAAAAAAAACAGAATTAAAAATTGTATGTGAGACTGACAGCCAATTAAAAGTCTTCACTTCTAAAAACAGATTGGCAAGAAAGAGTGTGAACAGCACAACACAGTTACCAAAAAGTAAGAGAAAAATAAACAGTATAACTGAATGTTATACTGTTTATTTTTCTCTTACTTTAACTTAGCTTAAACCAATTCACATTTAATATTCAATACAAGAATAAAGACCTGAACATACGAAATCTTAATTAAAAAAGCCAAGGCTCAGGCACTTTCTGACCGAAACCACACTTGTTATGAAAGGATCAAAATCATGCTGTTTGCACATACTATTAAAGTTGCTACTTGCACGCACTATAAATGAATTTTGCCTGTAATTTGTAGAGGTAAATGTAACACGCAACGGTGCGTTCCATCGCTTCGACCTTCCGGGAACGTTAAAATAAAATTTGGATAGAATATCAGAATTATTAATTGAATTATTGAAAATTTTAAATAATGAAATACAGTCAGAGATTGATCGCCGATTAATTAGGGGTAATATATGATACCTCTGTAGAGGTTGAGGTAATCTTCAGACCGGTAGGACACTTTCTGATGATAACACAAATATTTAATAAACCTTTTCTGAATGTTCTCTAGACGATCAATGTACTTGTGATAACATGGATTCCAGATTTCAGACGCGTATTCCAAGTGGCTTCTAACAAAAGTACAGTATAGAATTTTTAAAGTTTTGGCTTGGGTGAAGCACCTGGACAGCCGCATTATGAAACCTAGTGCCCTAGATGCTTTAGCGACTATGGCATCGACTTGAAATTCAAACGTAAGCTTAGAATCGTGATAAACTCCCAGATCTCGGATGCAATTCGTTCTAGGTAGTACTTGATCACCCAAGATATACGATGAAGGTATAATCGTACGCTTTCGAGAATACGTTAGAACCGAACATTTTGCAGGGTAAAGATCAAGCTTACTCCCACGACAATAAGCCTCCAGACGACGTAAATCATCCCGAAGTGCAATCACGTCCACATGTGATGATATTGTGGTATAGATTTTCATATCGTCAGCAAAACATAGCAGTTTGGATGAAATCAAGCAAGTGTTGATGTCGTTTATATAGATAATGAAAAGTAATGGGCCGAGCAATGAACCCTGGGGGACTCCACTGGGGACAGGCACCCAACCAGACATATAATTACTTAATACTACTGCTTGGGACCTGTTCTTCAGATAAGAAGAAAACCATCTGAGTAAATCACCTCGTATTCCTATACCATATAGCTTTGATATTAAGATCTCGTGGTCAATCCGATCAAAAGCTTTACTGTAATCAGTATAAACGACATCAACCTGCTTACCGTTATCCATGGCGTCAGTAATAAAATCATTGAGCAGAATTAAATTGGTGACGGTAGACCTTCCTTTCAAAAAACCATGTTGAAATGAACTAAATGAATTTTTGAGAGCACTATACACCTGGTTATAGATGATCCTTTCGAAGATTTTTGCCACAATACAGAGCTTGGATATCGGCCTGTAGTTAACAATTTCGGTTTTTACTCCTTTTTTGTGAATAGGCGTTATGAAAGCCGATTTCCAAAGTTCAGGTACAACACAAGTATCCAAGGATTTCCTGAAGAGAATCGAGATAGGTTGGGCAATTGAAGTCGAACATCGTACAAGAAATTTCGATGAAACATTATCTGGGCCAGCCGCTTTAGAAGTATCCAACTTGCGAAGCAAGTTAGAAACCTCATCAACGCTCACTACAATGCTACATATATCAGATAGGCTGGAAGATTCAGTAAAAAGAGGGGGTGAAGAAATTCCATGACTAGGGTTAGTATCCAGAAATGTAGAGTGAAAGTACGTAGAAAATGCTTCGCATATTGTTTCTCCGGTACGCAACGCTTCGCTATTATAGTTTAAAGTGCTGGGAACTGCATTTGAGTTGTGTCGTTTTTTAACGAAGGTCCAAAAATATTTAGGATTTTCTTTAATAGATTTTTCGGTTAAATTCAAGTAGTTTTATAACATTGCGATTCTAATTTCTTTACCCTTTCACGAAGATGCTATGTTGACTCATCCGCTAAATTGCCGTAAGTCTTGAATTTTTTTAAATATTTGTATTTTTCTTTAATTGTTTTAATTAATGACATTAAGAGAGTTTATCCTAAAAGTTGGCAACGTTGCAAATAACTGTCAAATATTTACTTGTTTTGATTCTTATAGCAATATTACTGAATAGAAATAAGAAATGTGGCTAACTAGCAAACTAATTAATAATGAATTGCAATTATAATATTGAATTTGATGTTGTACCCATTTTAGGTGTAAAAAACGCATTTGGAAAGTTTTCAAATCGTTTTTTTTACATCTTAACTAAACATTCGGTGTTACGATATTAATTATTGCATTTCATAATCAATATTCTAGTTCGTAGTATAGTATCCTATTCGTAACTACGAAGGTCTGAAGGTGGGCAACTGCCCACCTTCAGAATAAACGCTCTTAATAATGACTAGCCCCGAGGTTTCATCCGCATAAGTCTCGATCCCGTGGCATTATCAAAATAACAAAATAAATGTCCTAACCCAAGTCATGGTCAACCCATGTGCCAAATTTCATCCAAATCTATTCAGCCTTTTTAGCGTGGAAGCGTAACAAACAAACATACAAAAAGAAAGTCTTTTTCCTTACAATAAAAAAATAACTCACACGTCGATTGGTGATGATTTGAGCAGATAATGGCTGATGATATGTCTTTCATCTTGAAGACTGATGATGAGGTCTCCCATCGATAATATTGTGGTAACCTGCCGAAACAAAATTAACATTATGGAAAATGAAGATTTTAGTTCCAACTAAGTATTCATCATCATCATCATCATTTCAGCCGAAAAGACGTCCACTGCTCGACATAGGCCTTAGCCCTTGGCCTTATGCATTTGCCAGAATCGCCACGCTTGGCAGGCGGGTTGGCGATCGCAGTATGGTGTTAAAATACATAGAGAACGCTGCTGCCCATTTTCTAGTGTCAGTACGTATGTATGGGTACTATTTAATCAAAATAATAAATAGGTATTCCCATGTCATTATTTATTACAATCACAAATATAAAGCGAATTGGGAACATTGGTTTCATAATAAAAGTTGGTAATTAATTATTATTTATTAGTTGCTTGGTACGAATAACAGGAAAATCCAATTTCGTATTTACTCGTAAATACAGTAATATGAGGATAGTACTTATGTACTTGCGTAATATATTGTAAACAACTTCATATTTTGAACAACAAGGAAGTTTTACAAGCCTAACGTTACCTATGTTTCATCGAAAAACATAATTTTTCAGAAACGGGAGAATTTCCTAATTCTCCTGTTTCCTGTTTTCATCAAATGATTTCTCGTGAAATAACGGCTTGTCTAACTAATTTATGGTTAACAACTTTATATTTTGATAATCTAACACAGTTTTACGTATCTATTTCACGTTCGATTTCTTATTTTTTTCACAAAACCACTTTTTTTTTCACACTTCTATATTTTAGCGTAATATAAATATCGAGCGTCTTTTGTTTACTTTTTTAGTAAATTTCATAAATCGAACGTAAGGCTGGCCCCAGTCTGTATTTCTTTTTCTTAAATTCATTTTGAAGTAGCCATTTACATTCAGCCTCTTTAGTTTTATTATTTTACATTTTTTTGAATTTGGATTATTCTTTGTCCACAGTCTTGATTTAATTTTTTTATTGTCAATGAAAACAAAAATAAGTCAAACCTTGCAAGTCTCCACGAAATATGAGACACAATGAAGTTAGTGGTCTCCGCCGCCTGAACATTTGCAATACCAGAAACCTCGCCAAGTGCGTTGCCATCCCAGAGAATGTCAATGTCAAATCCGCGTGCTTACCTCAGTGTCCAGATATAACGAGGCGTCTAATGTCTGCGACAGTTGTGCCATGTTGGAGCAGTTCTGGATGAGCAGCGCGACGTGGGGCACGAAGCAGACGATCAGCATCTGCAGTAAGAATATCCTCCGCCCCCGTCTGGAAAAAGATACACTTTTCATTAAACTCAAAAGGCCGAGATAAACATTACCTACTTAATAAGTGTTGGCTGGAATATTTTTATCACTGCTGCACAACTGGTAAACTACAAGTGAAAGATCGAGACACGAAAATATTTTCTAATAATAATTTTCGAGCTACCTATGTTGTACCTGCCATGTTTTGTCCCTGCATCGACCTAAGATTGACAGGTAGAAAATGCCTCAGGCATTAGTCCGCCTTTGTACACATATTTTTTACTTGTGCATAAAGTTTTAATAAATAAATAAACATATTTTTGGCGAAGAACGTTAATTAAAATCTCGGTACCTATTTTAATTTCATAATTTATTAGTTCGGAAGCGCCCCCAATTGGACCCGAACACACGAACCGCCACGGCTCGGTAGTGGGTCCCAGTTTACCTCAGAATGACGACATACGACACCCTCAATTGATTACATGTAAAAATGTATTATGCTACCCATTAAACCTTTTGAATGTGCGTTATCTTAAGAGAGTTGGATAAAAAACTCATATTATGTTATTGCCGTTAAATCTTTCATATTTAGCGTGCAAGTTATTAATTTACCTGTATAAAATCGAAATCTGTAAATGCGATAATCGCCATTTTGATTACAGTGGTGGTTGAGGCTAAAAAAAACAAAAATTGGGATATTAACATGACTAAACATTCAAACTCCACCATTTAATTATTTGACGAAATCATCCATTGTGAAAGTTAAATAAGTAGTGGTAATGAAGTTTTTTGATATCCAAAGTTGAAGTTTCGCGCCAATTGTGCATTTTTACGATTTAAAATGTGACAAATAAATTTCAAAATATTATGAACAACAAGAAAATGCCCAGATATTCATTTATATACAAACACAGGTCCATTAGCATGTATGTATTATTCATTACCACTCTAGGTAAGTACTCAATTTGTTTATGTTCAAAATCGCCGACTATTATTGTTTTTTTATTGTAATAAAGTGCGAAATCGAGATTCACCGCAGAATCGAAATTAAAAAAAAATACCTTGGGCATATCCAGTAATTAATATGACGGTTATGGAAATTGAAACAAAATTGTTAGCATTAAATAAAAAACAAGTATGGTTTATAATAATGATTTATACTTTCCTAATGTAATTTTAATCGCTTGCGGACATTATAATATATTGAAACCAAGTCAACAGACAGGACCTATAACCATTTATTGAATTTCGCGCCGAATTGTTTCTTAATTTGAATTTCAATTCAGAATGCACACGCTATTCGCTAATTTTACAGACAATTATTATAATTTTAATTTATTGGAAAATTATTTATCGTGGATTTTACATTGTACATTTACTAGTACTAATGTACATTTGGCTAACTAATTGTACATTTGGCTTAGCAAAATTTTGTTTGGAAATGATGATAAATTAATTCTATAAAATTGGGTATTCCGCAAATACTTTTACATGTCAATATTTTTTTAGTTGAGCTTTTAGTTGGTAGTTTTTGTTTCTATTAGTTTACTTGAGTAATAGAAACATAATAATAACAGAGTTTTTATTTGTGTTAGTTTCCCAACGGTATTAAAAAATCTGGCCAAACGGGTTCCGTAGTTGGGATGAATATTGACTCCAAAAATAGTTTTGTATTTCATTGTATTACTCAGGAAAACTATGAAATATAAAGTGAATTCTGCGGTTGTAACTGAAAACACCCCATAACTCAAAAACTATTGACTTAAAAAGCAAAGTCACTTAGAATCATTTATATTAAAACTTTTTAATTATGAAATCCTCACACGCTTAAGTGCATACATTTTTTTTCACCCCTCGGTTACACGTATGAGGAATGCCACCCCTAATTATGTTTATCGTAATTACACTATACAATGTCACCCATGAGCATGTGCCCGCCCGTATTTTTCTGAATTTAATGACAAATTATCGAAAATAAACTTTAAAACCCCTTGTTAAAGTTTATTTTCGATAATTTGTCATGAAAATTATGAAAATAAATAAAATAAATATTAACTAAATTATGTCTTGGAAATTGGTCTATCTTTTTTCTTTTTTTTTTCTCTTTTTTTGATTTTCGTTATTAGTTCCTAGCTACCTACCCCAATGAACAAAAAGCCTGTGAAACGAAATAAAATTAAAGTAGTCGCAATCTTCAATTTGTAAACCAACCTCAGTCGTTTAAAATGAAACTATTATCTGATCATTTACATTTGAAATCAGAAAATGACAGCTCTTAAAATTATATCCCAAGCTCCAGAACAGGCAGTTTGGGACATAAGCAGTGCATACTACGTCCCGCATAAATGTGAAAGCTATATAAAAGTACTTTTATTTATTTTTTGCTTATTCACGCTCAACTGGATGTCAGACTTGTATGTTTGGCATACAGTGGCTGTTATATACGATAACTAGCGACCTGCTCCTGCTTCGCACGGTTTTTACGACTTGAGAAAACATCAAGATTTCATATGTAAATGTAACTTTAATATTAACGTACTATACACATAAACCTTCCGGAATAAATTCTCTAAACGATGATGAAAACCTGTTGCGTGGTTTAGAAGACCAACGTAGACATACAGACAAACGCGAAAAGCTACTTATTTTTATAAAACTTTCCCTAGGGATAACTTTCAGAGACAGATGAATACTCTGAAGCACGCGAACAAAGTCGCGAACAAAAGCTGTAACTGTGAGAAACAAATGAAACGATGGATGGACTGTGTGAATGATGATATGGGTAGAAAAGGGGTGACTAACGAGATGACGACTAAATAAATATGGAAGAAAAAAATGTGTTAAATTCGGATAGGGGCAGGAGAGTAATGATGTTCAAAGGCTTTAAATGTGTCTATCGTCACGAAATACTGAAATAACTCGTAAGTACGAGCACCAATATGTATCCACTTAGCAAAATTCAAAAGCGATTTTCGCATGGAATAACGACTGAAACCTTGAGATAAGACCTATTTCATATTAGTGTGGGTTCCAAAATACTATGTTCCTAACAACATAAAATTACAATCAACACATTTGAAGAAATACACTTTTTAAAGTTGCTAAGTGTTCATATTGGTGCTCGTGACAGTACACCAGGGATAGTATAGAATTACCTTCAGTTAGGACTTTGTACGGTAAAAGAACTATTCAGTTTGAGGGAGCACATCTTTATAATAATAATGAAAAATTTCAACGCAATGGGTTCAGAATTATGTACTGAATCTACTGAATCCATGGTATCAGTTTTCGCGTCGATGTCCCTACCGCCCTGCGTTGAATTTTTTTGAGCTCGAACCCAAGACACGCACTTCTGGCTTGTCGGATTCATGTGTGTATAATTATCACTTGCTTAAAAAACGGTGAAGGAAAACATCGTGAGGAAACCGGCATGTCTGAGAGATATTTCTCGACGACATGTGAAGCCAAGTCCAAGCCGAGCCAAGCCAAGCCTATGCAAGCCACTGCAAGCCAAGTCAAGCCTATGGGCGGTTTTAAGACTCTGACACCAGGTTAGTCACTAACCACACGAAAAAGAAAGAAAAGTATATAAATTAACCGTGGGTATTCCATGGGTATTTCATGGGTATTCCCTATAAGCAAACTCAAACTCAAAACTCAAACTCAAAGCATTTATTTCAATTAAACCATTTACAGGCACTTTTGAATTGTCAAGGAATCGGTCAGTCAGAAATATGAAGCTAGTTGCCCATTCCAAAGCGTAGTAGGTAGGTACCTATGGAGAAGAACGGGCAAGAAACTCCACGGACACTCTTTTAAATAAATTGTTACAAAGTATTTGTTACATCATTCATGTTGAAATTAAACATGTGAGAACAATGTAGAAAGACGTGCACGTTAGAAGCGTCCGTAATAAAAATATAAAACAAAGAACAATTCAAAAATTTAAATCAGCCAAGGCAGCTAAGAGTTGACCTGTCCCAACTGACGGCGCCCGTTCACGAACATGACGCATGGATTAGCACCATTCAGCTCAACCATTTTGAAGGGAGCTAAATGATCCAACACACGCGCCACCATCAGCGAGACATCTGAGTGAGCATGATATACTCACAGCCGCCAGGGCACATTCAAGTCAATAAAATACGTATTACCCGGTAAATGTTCGCTCTTTAGTACATAGTACTCACACCTGTGCTCTGAAATTATATAATACAAAGGAAATTGATTTTATACAATGCAAAAATAGTCTTAAACTCTTCAGCAGCTCCAACAGTGTTTTCAAATGTTAATCAAATAGTTGTGGTTGTGGAGCAGGACCAGCATTGAGCCAAGCATTTTTATCAGCGATGTAATCCCCCAACTTATAATATGCCTGCCTGCATAGTGTGCGTTTTATACAAGATTTGAATTTCGTCTCATTCAGTTGAAGTATGTGGGGAGGAATTTTGTTATAACATTTTAAACAGTATCCCATGAAAGATGAGTCCACTTTAGCCAGTCTGAAACCTGGTTGAACTAATAAGTCCCTATTTCTTGTACTATAATTATGTCTATCACCTCTTTTACTAAAAAGATGTACATTTTTTCTTACGTGCATGATGTTTTCATAGATATATTGACAAGGTTTATTTAGCAAGCATTTATTTATTTACGCTTAAGGTACCGATGGGTCATACACGCATATTTTTTCCCACTGATTGAGTAGCGTCATGTTCATTATGGTAAACCACCGATAACAATATTTTGAATAAGTAACTATACCGCATGATTTTTCTTACCGTCTCGAAAAAAATTGGGTATAATAGGCGAACGGAGTAGAAGCCTATGGCACAGTATTTTTTATTTTTTAAACGATAAGAAATATCGAAATTCAAATCATACGCACCCTACTAAATGCGCGGAATTTATCAACGAATTCGTAGCTTTCCTTAGCGGCCGATAGGTAGTGGCCGCACTTGCCGTCGGCCTCTTTGATATCCTTTCGCAGGCGCACAAGCCGCTCGCGCATCCCCGCCCGCCCGCATGGTCAATGTTACTAAGCAAATATTCCCGGGTATGGCTTCTGTTCCACTTACACAACACACCATACACACACCGGTATATAACATAACATCACGCGATGTTTCCTAGAAGGGTAGGGCAGATATGACCCACGTTTCGCCAGTTATGTTAGGGTGTTAGCCTAATGACATCGACCGGCAAATAAAACTAATTGGTGACCCCTGGTGTAGCTCATATTCTCAGCTTGTACTTCCCTCAGACATGTTGAATGTCAAAGACAAAAACATTTTTTAATGAGTATTACGAAATTTAACGATATATTGTAGTCGTCTAGTTAGCTCGGAGGATTTAAGACCACTTGAAGCGCATAACATTAGAGTTTCAATTCCCAGAAGTCTTCTTTTTGACATTCGGTATTGAATGACAACTTTGGGCAATACTTTGGTTCGAATTCACGCCAACCCGTGCTCTTTATATGCTCAGTAACAGCGCTTGCGAGCACTAGAATGGGTAACGAGGCAGTTAGAATGGGTAACTAATGTAAAAATAATAATGTAAATTATATGTTTTTCTAGAGGACTAGTATGACTATGAGCTCGTTGTATCGTTGTGTTGTTGTTGTTTTAGTTGAATGAGTATGTAAAGAAGGAAGATTTTTTCACTATTCAACCGAACGACACCGTGGAACAGTGCCAATGTGGGCCGGCAGAAGCCCTTCGACTTCGCTCCGGACACATACCATTAAATAAATTTGCATTCCTAATGGGTAAAGTTGAGCCACCAAATTGTGTGGAATGCAACTTAATTGAAGATGTTTATCATAATTATCACCATGGAGTGTGTCCGGAACGAGCCGGAAAGACGAGATTTGTTAATTGTATTAAAACATACCATTCCGTGTGGTGCCGGACGTAAAGAATGGTACCATCCCATTTCTTCCCGTGGGTGTCGTAACAGGCGACTAAGGGACTTACTAGAGAATGGGCAGCAGCGTTCTCTATGCATTTTAACACCATACTGCGATCGCCAACCCGCCTGCCAAGCGTGGCGATTATAGCAAACCCCCCCATTAGGGGGAGGCCTATGTCCAGCATTGAACATCTTTCGGCTGAAATGAGTGATTAAACCATATGTGCGAGACTGGGTTATGTAACAGTGTCCTTGCTGCTGCAGCTTCGGAAGCAGCCAGAATGTTGTACAAGCTTGTGAACATTGGTATTAATCGGCGACCAGATAGTGTAAGATAATTTTTATTAGCTGTGTAGTAGTATGTAAAAGTCGATTTGTAAAGATGAGGGTAGCATAATCTATCTAGGTTAAAATCCTCTTAAAAAAGTCTATCAATCTACCTAGCCTTTTCCCAACTATGTTGGGGTCGGCTTTCAGTCTAACTGGATGCAGCTGAATACCAGTATTTTACATGGAGCGACTGCCTATCTGACCACCACAACCCAGTAACTGGGTAATACGATACCCCTTGGTAAGACTGGTGTCAGACTTTCGGGCTTCTGACTACTCGTAACGACTGTCAAAGATCCACGAATGACAGCCGGGACCAACGGCTTAAGGTGCTTTCCGAGGCACGGAGGAGTCTCGGTATGTAAAGGTGGTCACCCATCCACTGACCAACCCCGGCAAGCGTAGCTTAACCTGATGGATCGAGCAGTGCGATTGTTGTTACTTAGCCACGAGCTCCTCGTGAAAAAAAAAAGAAATGTTTTCAGTAAAAAAATCTTAATGCAGAACCTCCTCCTTATATGGAAGACGTTTAAAATGACACTACTCTTATCATTCAAGAAAACTGTTCGGAATACTAATCGTTGTAAAAGAGAACCATTTTAAAATAGTTTCTTCGCAATTTTAACCCCCTAGTTTTAATGGGCGAAGTTAAACCTCCATTTAAAAATTTTAATTTCCCTTCCTTTGAACAAAAGTTCGCGAATCAATTTCCCTCTACATTTCATTTAACGATTCATTTGAAATTTCCACTGCAGACCCACCCACCTAGTCGCCGCAGGAGACGCCCCGGGCGTCGGGAGTCACGAGCCGACTTCCGGCCACCGTAGGCGCGGGCTTGCGGACGGTGAGCGATGGGCAGCTCGCCGTCCGATAGGGACCAGGCGCGGGTCGACGGCGCGTTGTGTTCCACGCGCGCCTCAAAGAGATGTCAGCACCAACTGACGGGGTCCGTAAGGACCAATGCCTGCTGGGGTTGCGGGTTTGTCCGAAAGGGATATCGCGGCCCCGGCACACAGGCAACGGAAGGAACACGGGTGGGTTTTAGTCAGTAAAAGTCTGACACTCCCTCTCGCTCCGCCCAAGCGGGAGGAGTCATTTGATGATTTCCCACCCAAAAAAAAAAACTGGCCGTACCTCTGGTGGAACAGTGGGTATTTTAAAGTTAAACGATACCACTGTATGAAGTGAGCGTAGTGCTGTGTTGATACTAGGCGGACAGGAAATTATAAAGAGTTCATTTATAACACAATATGTAACTTTATTATGTATTATAAGGTTATAATATTCTCGCACGATCGCAGCGTGCACGGCGCAGTCTATCCCGCGCTCGCTCGTGTGCGATGAGTTTTGTTTATAGCATGTTTGTTTAGTTTGTAATACGATAGTGGTATGTGAAATTAGCCTCAAAATGATGTATAGCATAAGCATAATCATAATAAAATGTTCCTGTTGTGTTATAGGCCTCCCCGGAGAGGGAGTGGGCTTGAATCCACCACGCGGGCCCAATGCCGTTGGTAGATGTCTGTCTTCGAATCTTTGGTTCTAGGACATGCCGGTTTCCTCACGATGTGTTTTGAGAGCAGTTGTGTTGAAATATTTTTTACAAAATAAAGTGCCTGTCAGGGTTCGAACCTACGACCTACGACCACTACGACCTTTTCTACTCTTAACGAAGAAATGTACAGATATATATATCGCAGCCATCTGGTTAAATAAGCCAGCTAATTGGACGCCTAGGCCGTTTATTAAAAACCGGCATCCAATTAAATAGCTGAAGGACAACTAGCCAAGTCATTGAGTGCAAAGTTTAACCAGATGGCTGAATGTCGTGTAGTCATTTAGTTTAACAACTGGGTGAAATAGGTTAGGTTAGAACTGTGACCAACCGCGCGCGATCCGAGCAAGCGCTATTTCCACGTTGCTCGAAGAATTTTTTTCGCCATTTGAATCACTTGGCTGAGTCTTGGTCAGTCATCTTCAAAGGGCTGACTTTTCAATACGCCAAGTTTTTAAACTTTGAATGATTCTAGTTCAATTAACTATCGGCCTAGGCAATTGGATGCCGGCGGTTAATGAACGGCTTAATCATCCAATTAGCTGGCTAATTTAACCAGATGGCTGCGGCTGCAACATATATATTACCTCTGCCAAACTGCAAAGATGCAGGTATGCTTCGACAAGAGTTCTTTGAATGTCAACAATATGTTTTCCACTGCGAATTTTTTTTCAACAATCTGATACAAAACTTCAATCGTAAGGTACCTACTCGACTCAAATATATAGGACGGCTGATTATTTGTTCGCAGTTACGATGTTGGACCCATAGAGAACGTTGTTCCGTTTGAAGATCTGTACCAAAACTTTCTGATACATTGATGTATATTCTAAGAGCCTCATGCAGCTTCGTTAACAAATTAGTTATAGGATAATGATAACATGCATTATTAGCATGTCCTCATTATCCCAAACTTGCTTCTGCCTGCGCCTTCATCCACGTGTAAATTCTAGTTCCCCCGACCCACCCCACCGCATTGCATGGCCTGCCCGCGCTATTAATTAGTTTTTGCTTAGCGTTCTCTCTGACTTTTTATCATTTTGCTCGGTTCTGTATGAGTCCTAGCGTGATGTTAAATAGCTTATAGCCTTCCTTAAGAATTAGGCTATCAAAAGCAAAAATATTTTTTCAAATCCGACTGGTAGTTTCTGAGATTAGTGCGTTCAAACAAACAAAAAAAAAAAACTCTGCAGCTTTACTATTAGTAGAGATATACCCGTAGATCAGTTTAAATCAGTTTACCGCTCATGTACACCATTGCTTTACCATGTCAAGATATAATTTAGAATAGATTAGATTTAGGTAGATATTATTAGAAGGACCTGAAATTGAGCTCGTTATAACTTTCAAGAGATTAGCATTCACTACATTGATAGGGTTCAACAAGAACAATCTAATTGATAGCGGTTCCTTTGTTATGTAATAGTGCTTGGTTCGGCAGAGGGTAAGTTTCGTCGTCTCATAATGTGGTAACATTGTCTGCCTTTCTAGTTAGTACCTATCATTAACCGACTTCCAAAAAGAAGGAGGTT
This sequence comes from Agrochola macilenta, assembly GCA_916701695.1. Classification (NCBI taxonomy): domain Eukaryota; kingdom Metazoa; phylum Arthropoda; class Insecta; order Lepidoptera; family Noctuidae; genus Agrochola; species Agrochola macilenta. The sequence continues at coordinate 19,491,738 of OU753562.1, forward strand.
CTATGTTCGTAGCGTATGTATGTTTTTTTTATGTTTGGCCACCGATTTCTCCAGCAATTATGGACCGATAAAAAACAAAAATTGTATGAAAGGGTATATATGCTCTCAAGTTAGTCCCATACATTTTTTATTAACCTTGCCTGGATAGTTTTTGAGTTAGCTTCAATAATACTTATTTTTGCCACTTAGTAACTTTGTTTCACTGTTATTTACATAGCAGGTATTGGTATTCGAATTTGTGTGGGGTAGGTACAGTCAGCATCAAAAGTTGATGACCACATTTAGATTTTAAAAATCGCTGTACACCGTATTCACTATTAGCACTTCACTATACAGCGATTTTGAAAATCTAAATGTGGTCATCAACTTTTGATGCTGACTGTACCACAACCAAAAAGTGAAAAATAAAAACTTTTCACAAAAAACAGATCCCGAAATTAAAGTAATTTTTCACTTTGTACTCTTTTTTTATGGAAGTCGGTTGTTTTTTTTTTGTTATAGGTTTTTTTTGTTTATACTTATCTTCCTTCCTGTATGTTAGAAAATTATTTCGCCTTGTGCAATCTTCATACCTAATGTTTGCCTGTGACATATTTCAGGCGTCAATAGTCGAACAAATTAGTTTGTCATGAGAAATGTATTATCTTACTGCTTGTAGTCTACCTAAATATAGAATATAATAATAACATTCTAAACACTTTGAAATAGTTTTCTTAAACATTTATCATCAAATAGACTAGAAATTTACGTAAGACAATTTGGATAATGCCGGATTTGATTTAGACGGGCGTGGAGAAAGCCATGTTTGTTAAAGTTGTCCGCCATGTTTAAAAGATGTCATACAGTATCTCACATGTTGATATTGCACTCTGATTGGTCGACATGCATGTTGCCAGTTTTGATTTGAATGGCAAAGGACAATGGCGTGTTTGTTTCAAACTTCATATTTATTAGGGTGTTTTTTATGGGATATTGCCGTGAGCCGTATCTGATGTCCAATGAATTTCGCGATACAAACTACGTCCACAGATTAATAAAATTACATGGTTTAATTTCGACCAAGAGTGGATATTGCCGCCTTTGATATTAGATGACTCATATGTGACATTTACTACTGGACCCGCGTGGTAGATTACAGCCCACTCCTTCTCGGAGAGAGGAGGCTTGTGACCCAGTAGTGGAAAAATTATAAGCTGGTTATGCTAAACTACTGGAATTCCATTATTTCTTCACTATTTAACGCTATTGAAAATTGAAAGCTCTCTCTCTCAGGCCTAGACAAGTGGTAATCGCTTTCAAAGCGTTTCGTATTTCTACAACGACTTTCAGCAGGAGCTTTTCACGCCTGTTTTTCCAGAGGTGTTAGGCAGAGGTTAAGGAGGCGAAATGTGGTTACACTCACACTTCGTTTTGTTTTTAGGGTTCCGTAGTGAACAAGGAACCCTTATAGTTTCGCCATGTCCGTCTGTCGGTCCGCGGCTTAGCTCAGAGACGGTTAGTACTAGAAAGCTGTAACTTGGCATGGGTATATTAATCACGCCGACAAAGTGGTAAAATAAAAACAGGAAAACCAATTTTTTTTAGGGTTTGGTACCTCTACCTCCCCTACACGTAAAGTGGTAATATTTTTCTTTTTTCTTGTCTATCCTATCGTGTGGGGTGTCGTTGGAAAGGTCATTCAATAATATAGAGGGTGTGTGAAAATCATTTTTCATTTCAGGGATCCGTTTCCAATTTTTGTTGTTTTTTGAGTCAAGTATCCTCCCCTGCCAGCTAAATGGTTGTACTTGGATTTATGGAAAAGTTTACAGCAGTAGTATAATATATAACGAAGTTAAAAGGAAAACTGTCACAGCTAAGTAGGCTTTACAGGTTAACGAGTAATAATTGACCAACTTAAATTTATAGTTTGAAAAACATGATCGCCCATACATTCCGTATGGGAGAAAATGTTCTTCAGCTACAATGTTAAGTTTGTTCTTGGGATAAATTCATCCCAACTACGGAACCCTTCATTGTGCGTGGTCTGACACGTGGTCAAACAAAACTATACCTACTCTCCAGTATTTATCCCAGTTGACCATTTCCTACAAAATTTACAGGAACTGCAATCAGTTAAATGAGACCATAAGCAGACGCAAGTGGGAGCTGGGAGATAATGGCCCATTCAAGCGACACGTGCATTTGCAGCCAGCCGGTAAACTTTATCTTTAAACGTGGCTGGCCTTTTACCTATTTACTCCCGCCTTCAACTGAAACAATTGCTATTTCCTCGTAAACTTAAGATAATATAAATTTATTTTTCAATTTGTATAAAAAAAGGTTAAGGTTTCAAGTTCAATGTTGAATAATTGAATAAAATATAGGCTGACTAAAAATGAACATTAATTAAAAACAAAACATTTATTTGGCAAATAGTGGCCAGCAATCATTAGAGACTAATTCAACTCAGTAAAAAGGTTACAGTCAGACAACATTTCATTTTAATAGTTAATTTTGGTAGGTTTTCTAGCATTCGCAGCTGTTTAATACTTAAAACCTGCAAATACATCATTTTAAAATATTATTTCCTGCTCAGCTTTTAATACAACATTGGCCGGTTCAGATGAAAAATAAGTAATGGAGGCCATTATCCACAAAGAGCAAATTATAAAAAACAAAAGTTAATGGCTTTTCACATTCATTTTCAGCGTGAACGACCAGTAAGCTGTTATATTTTTAATAGTCTTAAAATTAAAAAGGTCGAATTAAGTTTTGGGGCGCAAAATAAAAAATGGTATTAATTTTTCGTGATAAATATTTTATGCCCAACGGATGTAAAAAATGCACTGCAGTTTTCTGAAGCATTTTCAGGTCAGTTTCCTGCTTAAATAATATCATGATGCTTTTTGACACGGATTATTTAAGAATCATGAGTTTCATGTATAATTAGATTTGAGTTGACATTAGTATTAAAGTAGTCACTTTTAAATCGAGACACTAAACCTACATAACATTCTAGAATACACAATATCTTAACCTAGATAGTTAAAAATTAGCAATAAGGTGGATCCGCAGTGGTAGCCGGGAAATTCAAATTTTCTTATGTTTTTTTTGCAATTTGCAGGTTGCAGTTAGAATATCAATTGATGTTATTTCTACTTAAACAAACATGAACTTTACAATTGCGTAAATAAAGTTGATTTTAGACTGACTAGTACTGTTGAAAAAGTCATAAAAATATGAAGCTGTAGCGCAAACTGAACCTTATGTGTAGGAATTACAGTTGTTTTTCCTAAAACTCGTGTTTGTTTACATGCTTGGCAAATAAATTGCAAACGCAGATTACGTAGTTTCGTGCAATGGAGACTTCGATACCAAGATTTAATAAAAAGTGGTTTTAAGTAATTGCTTCTCCCATTTAAAAAAATAAGTACTGGTATATTAATTATACGCTTCTTTGTGTGACTGTCGCTAGCTACGTCTACACCGAGAAGTACTTCTTATCGGATAATTTATCCTCTAAGTTAATTTCAAAGGTAAGATTACTTTTTCCGAATTTTTTACAAAGCTCAGTGAAAAATAATCTTGTTATAAATACGCATTATTTTCACCTCTCAAAAAACGTTTGGCCCCACTCCGGAAACGTTTGCCCTCGTTAGGTTGGGAAGTAGAAATGCTCATAGATAATTTAAAGGCCATATTTTAATTTGAGTTTATATTCAGGTATTTACGGGCACGGTTTTGATCTGTCAATTCCTATATTATGGGCGATCTGGGCCACTTTAGGCGATCATTCTGCCATCAGTTGAAAAATCTGCGAAAAACTCCACGGTAACTCAGTTTATAAATAAAGGAGAAAATGGTATTTTTTTTCCGTATAACGGTCAGCGCAGACAGAACGGAGCGCAGCGGAGAGGATTTTATTAACGCACTTGAAAATAAACTTTAAAATTATTAAAATAAAGTGCATAAATGCTTGAACCTGACAAAAAATGCTCGCGCATCCTCGAAGATACGCGGGAATCCCCGCGCGGCGTCGCGTACGCGTAGCATAGCATACGCGATCCGTAAAGAAAATGCCCGAGACCGCGCGGAGATTATTCCTCTCTGTCTGCGCTGACCCTAACGCGTTAAAATAGTTATATTTCTAAACATTTTTAACGCGTTAAACAGTAGTTCGTACGGTAAGCATAACGTAAAAGGTTGTAGTTAGAATATTGGTCTCAAATGTCATGATTTCATGAAAGAGACCAATTCAAAATTAGAGGGATGTATTAATGATTCTAATGATTATGATATTCTGTAAATAAATATATGTTATGGTCGCGAATCATACATTTTGATCAAGATACAACCCGGCTAACTTGCAAATTGCAAAAAACGTAAGAAAATTTTAATTCCGCGGGCTGCCTTTGCGCATCCATCTTAAATAAGATCGTATTACTAAAGATTATCTATTAATTTGTCATGACCGAACCAAGTTATAGCCAATGTTAACTTCCCAAATCCGCCCTAACAGTGATCTATAGAGCTAATTTATTATCTTCGCAATGCCCCATTGGCTACAATTTGCGAAACTAGACGAAGTGGTCATATAATAGCACCTAATGAATATAATGTTGGGGCAAATGTGGCATTGAAATAAATGGATCGACAACTACTTTGGGAACATCGATCGATCGGTGAGTGGAACACAATAATATCAATCTGTCAGATAAGCTGCAGGAAAATTGGCCTCTACTCATAGAGAAGAAATAAGTATTTATCGCCAATAGTTCATAACGTTTTGGCAAATTCTGACCAGTAGGTAAGCTGATTGTTGAGAATTTTTGTTTTGTCCGTCAGGTAAATTATAAAAAAATATTTAACACGTATTTTTAGTTTTTTTACGTATTCAAAAGATTACAGCAATGCATTGAGTAGGCAATGCGTTAAAATGTGGCATGACGTCACTGGCCGGTAGATTTTATACTGACTTGTGACGTAGTGAACCCCACTCCCCAACTTTAATGCGTTATAGCTATATCTAAACCATTTTTTATTAATATGATAAAGCAAAAAATACGTGTTTAATGTTTCTGATTGAGGGACATTTTTTTTTTCCTTACTTATTCAACATCCCAATTTCAACACACAGGTATTAGGTACAGGTAAAAAAACAACCGCAAAGGCATACCTAATACCTACTTTTATCAATACATTAGAAAAAAACCTTTTTGTTAATATTAACACTGATAACAAAATTAGACAGCTGTCAATATTAGCGCATGATTCAAACGTCAAATGCTAGTTTGAAACAACACATTGGTCGCTTTTATGATTACTTACGTGACGATATTATCGTGGACGATAGATAAGTGAATAAAAGTCCTCTTTTACGCTATGAACCGCTTACCATACGAACTAGTGTTTATCGTGTTATACGGAAAAATATTACCATTTTGTCCTTTATTTTTATAAACTGAGTTACCCGTTTGTCACACTTGGGTAGTTTCAAAACTACTGTAATACTGCACCAACGTAGTAGTGAATTAGTGTCAGTAGTTTCAGTGTGTCGCACAAGCGTGTGTAACGTAACGTTTTCCTCCGTGGAGGGAAACGTAGGTCACAAATTAAATTATAATAAAAAAGGTATTAAAATTAAAAGTTAAAATTAGTAAAAGTAAAGATAAGTTTAGGACACAGGACAGGCTCGGGTTAGGCAGGAACAGGCACAAGGCAGGCTTAGGTTAGGCAGGAACAGGCAGGCAGGCAGTGGAACAGGTGGGCAGGCAGGCAGGCCGCAGGCAGCGTGCAGGAGGCTGGGCTGAGGATTATCCCCCCTGGAGGTACACTCCAGCCTGTGGAATAGAGAGGAGGTTGAGAGAGTTTGTAGATCTCGGAGGCGCTTTGAGGCGCCTCACCTAGCGGGAGGACCGCGCTAGCGTCACAGGTGACGGCGGAGGTCTCTCTCGGAGAGTAACGTCGTCTAGCGTCGGAGGCCTTTGTGTGCGTGTACTCGCGGCGCCTCACGCCGCGTGATTAGAGTTCTTTTGTAGTGAGAACCTTCTACAGGGCTAGGCAGGAGTGCCGAGCGAATTAAACACAGGTATTACACAGTATTAGAATGTTTATTGTTATAATACACTCAGGGTCGATAGTTCAAGTTACACAGTATGATTAGAACACCCGCGCACGCTAGTTATGCTAGTTACATGAGACTAATATTCGAGTAGCTAACTGTTAAACAGAAAATAAGACTTAAGGGCAGAAAAACAGTGACTCCGTCTCAAGTTAAAAATACGACTCTCCGAGGGCTCAGACAAGACTAGACTGAAAAATATGAAGACCGTTTTTATCGTTCTGTGTCATATTTTAAACGTTTTAAAAACATATTCAAGTTAATTCTTAATTTAGATATGACCAGAACTAATAAAAACGGCTTACAGAGGAGAAATCTTAGATCTACGCTTATTGCGAAGGTTCAGTGTGTACACCCACTTTATGAGAGAAGGTAGAGTGTACTTATCTATGATGTGTTCTGTCTATGTTTTAGAAAAGTAAATTACGACAGATGACAGTTTAAGATGAAAACGTCAGAATATAAATATTCTAAAGTTTTTACAAAAGGGAAAGTTAAATACTATAAAATCGATTTGGATGCTAAAACAAGAGATAATTAAAAGTATGCTTTTCAGAGGTAAACAGTGCTACAGAATATAAAAGTGAGTTAAGTACATGTGTCATAGAATATCAATAGGTAAAAATAAATCAAAAGATGGTTTGTTTAGTATAATAATAAAAAGAAAGACTAACGTGTTTCTACGTAAACAAACTAAAAGATGTGGTTCCAAATAATGGAATACCACACGTGCATTAGAACTATGGTGAGTCCCAGTACAGTTTTGTCGCACAAGCGTTAAGACTCGTGCAGACTAGCGCGACGCGACGGCGCGGGCGCGACACGACTCGAACAATACAATTTCTAAGAAAACTTCACGGCATAACAATTATCGGTGTCGCGTCGCGCAAGTCTGTACGAATATTTAATCGCTCATCCATTTGTCAAGTTTACGTAGTACACTCGATTTTCTTGCCGATTCTTCAACTGAATGATCGTCTAAAGTGGCCCATACATAGGAAATGACAAATCAAAACCATTCTTGTAACCATATTATGATTTAAAAGAGTGTCCGTGGATTTTCTTGCCCGTTCTTCTCCATAGGTACCTACTACGCTTGGAATGGGCATCTAGCTTCATCTTTCTGACTGACAGACCCCTTGACAATTCAAAAGGGCCTGTAATTGGTTTATTTGAAATAAATGCTTTGAGTTTGAGTTTGAATTCCCCTAAACTCAGACTTTTCAAAATTGCCATGAAGAAGTCAAATTAAAATACGGCCTTTAAATTATTTATAAGCATTTCTATTTTCCAACCTAACGAGGGGAAACGTTTTCTGAGAGGAGTCAAGCGTCTGTGGAGAGGTGAAAAAAAAACAAGATTATTTTTCACTGAGCTTTGTAAAAAATTCAGAGAATCTTACCTTTGAAATTAACTTAGAAGATAAATTATCCGATAAGAAGTACTTCTCAGTATAGACGTAGCTAGCGACAGTCACACAAAGAAGCGTATAATTAATACCCAGTACTTATCATTTTAAATTGGATATGAAACAATGACTTAAAACCACTTTTTATTCTTGGTATCGAAATCTCCGTTGCACGAAACGACATAATCTGCGTTCGCAATTTATTTGCCAAGCATGTAAACAAACACAAGTTTTAGGAAAAACAACTGTAATGCCTACACATAAGGTTCAGTTTGCGCTACAGCTTCATAATTTTATGACTTTTTCAACAGTACTAGTCAGTCTAAAATCAACTTTATGTACGCTTGTGTAAAGTTTATGTTTGTTTTAAGGAGAAATAACATCAATCGGAAACAAGGATTTAAAAAACCTTAGGTACGTTCTATATTTAAACCTCTGCCTAACCGTACACGGATTACAGACGAAATGTTATGTTATGTAAAAACAAAGAAGTCTTATAATTCTCTGCATAGTTCAACATCATCAATCAACTCGACCAATCACAGCAGTCCGAGCTGTATTGCCATTTATCACTTATTAATTACTCACGCGCGCCACAAACAGCGACCCAAAGATATAAACATATCTAGATATACCTACACTCGAAGCTGTGAACTCATCGAAAAAAATACCCAATGTTAGCCACACGCACAATGACGTGGCGCGAGTGTAGTAAGTAACTGTCACGCAAACCAGCATAACAAAGTTGGCTTGTTTGTTTTAGTTATTTTATAGCGCGACACACTATCTAGACATAAATAATCAAAGCGACACCGACGGCCATTTTGATGTTGAAGATATACAAACTCTTTTGATAGGTTGTCAATGGATTCTTTTGTCATTTGTTTCCTTTGGTTTTCTAAGCTTTGAAACTCAGAGTACAGTACCTACTTCGAAAATAATATTTAAAAAAAAACCCTGCATAATGTGTTTAAATAATAAATTTAAAATAAAAATTACGGGTTGGGATTTTCAGGAGCTGTCTTTTATAATCAAGGCTTTTAACAGTACAGATTTAATTAAATACTTATTAGTGGCTAAGTTTACAAATTTCGGGACCTCGAGACCATGGATCTCGGTCCTTTGGACTGTACGAGGGGCCGAAGCCAACTCGCACCAACCGACGATTATCCCCGCGCGCACTATGCAAGGGTAGCCAAGGACGACCCCCGGCTGGTGCCGCTGGTGCTGGTGGTTCCATATGACTATTAATTTCAAAACATGGAAATAAAACATATTGGCCTATGGGTTTGGGTGGCTATAGTGAATTGGTTCCCAAGAACTATGGAAAGACTATGGCCCCTGCCTGACCGATGATAATTATATAGGTATGTAGTTTACACGGTTATAATAGCAGAGGGTGACATTCACACTCAATATTAAGCCCCCAGAAACTGTCACCAGCACATAGTGACGTAGCGACAAGGGGGCAACATTATCCTGAGGTGCTTGAGAAGTGGAGAGGTACTCCACGGCTATCATGACAATCTCGGAGCCTGGAAGAACGGTCAAGATCCCTACCAGTATCTTACTGGAATACTTCCTTCCTTGAGCACGTAATTTAGTAATCAGCAGTTATTAGTGGCCAAGTTATTGTTAAAATTGTAAATAAATTTATAAAATATTTCTAAATATAAAACCGCAATTTCGTAGGCTTCATTCATACTCATCCCTAGTTCAAACCCGGTCCCTATATATCTACCTACATGTATAGCTAAAAGGCGCAAAAGTGCTGATGGTAAGAAAAATGCTGGTATGATTTTTATTTATTTTTATTCACTCCTAATACGCGATATAAAAGGAACAGTAGGTAGGTATGTACTATTCGTTTCTTTTTCATCATCTATAAAATGTAATCAACATTAATAAGCAACATAGGTATTAGACGCTCGTTTAAAAGAACCATACGTTTATCTAACCTCATAGAGTCACGGTTCGTAAGTACAATTATTTAAAAAAATCTCTAAAAAAACACAATTTGTGCAATAATTAAAGCTCTCTGCAAAAAAAAACACAGTCTGTATTGCTATTTATTTATTTATAATAGTAATAATATTATAAAGAGGTAAAATTTGTTTGTAAGTTTGTATGTAGGAGGGGTACTCTCCGGAACTACCAGTCGAATTTGAAAAATTCTTCTTGCATTGGATATCCCAATTCTTGAAGAAGGATGCTCACGGACGAAATCGCGAGCAGAACGTAGTATACAATAATTCAATATATTTAATCATTAATAACTACTTATTTGCACGGAATCTAAGTAGGTAATTTTGTTAAAAAAATATAATATAGAAAACGATCAAGACTGCCATAGTAAGATTAAAACGTGATCAGCATTTATTAGTTAGAAGAAGAGTATTTATTTTCTACATTGTTGCACTTTTTCGACAAACTGTACCCTTGCAGTTGATAGGCATATAAAAAAGCGGGTGAGTTCGAACTAGGGATGAGTTTGAACGAAGCACTTTCGCATTAAATACAACAAGCCAATAGTGATAGTAATTTTAAGGGAGATTTTCGCAAATAGTCAAATTTGCTGTTTGGATTAATTTGGTAATAATACTGTATGGAAATATGAAATATATACTACTATCTACTCTATAGTGAATTAAAATGACAGGAGAATGGCGCCGATTATATTGTACACCGAACTAAACTATGACCAAAATTCCTTACTTTTGGCTATGAGAAAGCTATTCTGCAAAAAAAATCTCTAAATTTAAAAATTATTTTGTCACAACTAAAATCGAATTTGACAATCGCGACTCCACGTGTTTGCCTAACCCCGTGAATTTTTTTTAGAGCCGGAGGCGCGCAGTTTGGGCAGCCCCGACGTGTTTTATATGGAATTGTACACTTTTTGTAAGGGTTTATGGGCTACATAAAGGTGGTCGAAATTTTTCATTATTTTTGCGATAGGACACACCATTTTCGAGATATAAGCAAAAGAAAAGAAAAACAAGATACAGTACTGTTTTTGCACCTGAAGTCGAGCTGTTGATGTGAATTTTATAATTTTATATATTTTATATTGTTCATGACAATAAATTTTATCTAGGTGAAAAACGTCTAATTCAGAATAGCAAAATTGACATTTTCACTACATTAATAACTCAGTGCCATCTTGCCAGTCTTGGAAATCGTCATTTGACAGGAACAAACGAAATTTTGGTGATTTTTTGTTTAGTTTAGAGGCATTTGTGACAAGAGAACCGGCAACAATGATGAGTAAACTAAAATATTGATTATGAAATGCACGCTCATAAGTCTCTAGACGAATTTAGTCACTAGCGATGTCAGTGCCTGTCACTGCGTGTGTACCTAGCATTATGGTAGACTTCAATATAAATAGTATTATTATGGATTTGTTAGGTCTACAAAATAACAAATATCCTATAAATCTTACAAGTCTTACAATTCTGGTCTTGTCTGCGAAGTTTGTTAAATTAAATTATGGTTACTAGATTTTTTCGGTATTTGGCTAGTAGCCAAGGGTCTAGTTTTTATTAAGGTTCCGTATGTCCGAATGACAAATCAGAACCCTTATAGGATCACTCATGTGATTGTCTGTCTATCCGTCTGCCACAGCCAATTTGCACCAAATCTACTGGACCGATTAACTTGAAAGGTTAACAGGTTAACTTGAACCCAAAAAAGAATGTGTAACGTAAGTAAATTGAGAATATTTATTAAAAAAGGTTTTGCAAACCGTACCGTGTGACATATCAAATTAATGAAACAACTTGTGAGGGTCTCAATCCAGGTCGGAACACTCAGATCGCGAGTCCTATTCGCACTTGTCCGGTTTTATCAGTTATCTTGTTACTATAATATATGCATACTAATACAATAAAGCTGAAGTTTGGTTTTTTTGTTTCGGAAGGTAGGAGGTAAGTAGAAGGAAGGTATATGTATATATATAGGCTATTTAATATCACGCTACGACCCTCAGGAACTGAGCAAAAATAAATAAATGTGATTAACCTTCCTCGAAAATTGAGTTATCCAATGCATCAAAAAAAATCGAATACAACTGGTAGTTCTGGAGATTACCCCCTAAATACAAACTTACAAATAATCAAATAAATTTTACCTCTTTATTATATTATTATTATATACCTAGTTTAGATTAATAATCAGATTGTACTAGAACAGATTGGACGGATTTAGGGGGTCGGAATTGCGACATGACGATGGTTTTTAGAAGTTTCGTCGTTGAATACCCGGAGATAAACAGAAAGCTCGCAAATGAAATGGATCCGATCATTCAACATGGAAAGAGAGCGAAGAATGTATGTATATCATGATGTTATTGATATAGAATAGGTTTTATTTTGAAAAGAATTCTCGCCATTTACCGTAGGTATGAATTCGTGTAACAGTTTTCGATCCAGAAGGGCTCATATGTGGTTCTCGTTAGCGTTTAAGGGCTCAAAATTACTGAAGCCCTTGTGAGTTGTGTTAGTTAGTTCTCTTAAAAATCCTGGGTTAAAGAGTTTTAATCACCAAGATTATACAAAAAAAAAACCGGCCAAGTGCGTGTCGGACCACGCACAACGAACGGTTCCGTAGGTGGGATGAATTTATCCCAAGAACAAACTTACCATTGAAACATATGTTCTGATTACATCGATATACGTCACGGTCTCGTTCTGCAACTGCAAATGTAAGTTTGTAATCGCAAAAAAACATTTTTTTGTGTGATTAAACGACAAATTAACTATTTTCTGACTTTTTGCTTTACATGTGCTGTGAGACCTTGCTTCCTGCCAAATTTCATGATTCTAGGTCAACAGAAAGTTTTGATTTATTTGCAAGTATCAAAATATATCGCTTAAATGGCTGCATTTTTTTATTGCGTTGACTTAGAATCTTGATTTTTTTAGAGCTTGCAGGGAGCGTAGACCAACGTGTTTGATATTAATTTAAACTTGATACCTTCACGCGTTCCCGACAAAAAGGGTCTTGACAAACTGACGGACGGACAACGGAGTGATCCTATAAGGGTTCCGTTTTTCCTTTTGAGTTACGGAACCCTAAAAACAAGCGAGCCTTACAATAGTCGCAAGATGTGTAACATCTGACATCTCACCTTGGTAATAAGCAATATTAAGGTAATATGAGACTGACGGCCAACTCTAGCACCGCGCGCGCTCATTGGTCAAATCGCGCGCAATTTTTTTTAGATTTAGATATTATTTTGATTGCATTGAAAACGAGAGGAAAGATCTTTCACATCAAAACCGAAATCTCTAACTAAATATGAATTAGTAAATCAAGGTCCGAAACGTAGCAGCAGCAACATAATTTACTGTTGCTGGAACCATATGTTTCACAACTTTGTTTACCATGAGTACGAGGCTTAACTATAGATTCATAGGACAGTCGCACTAGACAAACAATTTTCGGTATATATTATCTAACCGCTTACTGTAAATACACGCGGAATTATCATGCATATGAAACGCGATATTGTTCCGCGAATTCGTCCTCCATTTTGGTGTTGACACGTAATAGGATCGATGGCTGGTGGAGCAGATGAGTCTTTGAGTGGAGACTGCGTATTGGTAAGCGTAGTGAGGGATACCTCATAGCTAGATGGACCGAAAAAAAGAAAAGAAAGAAAGTTTTTTTTACCCGGGTGCAGTCAATATTCACACAAAAATAAAAATCTGGAAAAACATTCTTCTTTTCGTGTGGTTAGTGACTAACCTGGTGTCAGAGTATTAAAGCCGACCATAGCCTCTGATTTGGCTTCACATGCCGTCGAGAAATATCTCACAGGCATGCCCGTTTCCTCACGATGTTTTCCTTCACCGTTTTTTAAGCAAGTGAGAATATTATACAATACGCACATGAATCCGAAAAGTCAAAGGTTGGTTCGAACTTGGGTTCGAACTCGAGACCTATGACTTGGCAGTCTGACGGTCACAACACAAAAAAAAAATACAAAAAACAACACAACAACACAAAAATAGTATTGTGTGACCTTAACACGTTCATTGCCTGGGAGCCCTTCTGGAGAGTTCACCTAGTCGCATATGGCATGCCGAGAGCCCTCGCGGAGGGCTCATTTTAAATGTAAGTTTTTCTTAGCGAATACAACATTATAAAACGTGAAAATGAAATCTGATGTATATTTTAACTAAATTTATCAGTGTATGCGTTGGTTTTAAAATCCAAGCATTTTAATTTTTTGTTCACGGTTACAATTATTCACAAAAAAATTAAATCGTTGAAAACTACGTACGTACAGCAACAAGACCCCCTGAAAATATTATTTTACTTCGTTTTACAGTGTTTTATAACACGGTTTTAAACCTAATGCCGTTGACCGTCCGCGAAGGTTAACTTTAGCGCAAACGTAATGCCGGTAACCCTCCCGGAGGGTTCAGTTCCAATATGAAATAAAGGACATAATAATAATCTTTATTACATATGAGCTTACAAATTGTGTGATTTCCCTGACACTTGTGCTAGGTGGGTAACCTGTGTTACAAGAGCCAGTGCCCTCTCCCGGGAGTAAATACAATTAAAACGTATGCAATAAGAAATAAAAATAAAAAGACTAAAATAATATAAAACAATAAAAAATGGTTAGAAATAGCCTGTATTGGTGATAGTGTAGTGTATGCTCGTAGTGTGAGTGTGTGTGTGTGTGTGGGGGGGGGGGGGTGCGTGTATGTATGGCGGCATGGCGTATGAGTTCTAAGAAAAGCAGGTGGAGACGAAAGTGTTAAAAGGTGGCTGGGACAGACGGAAGGGGGAAGGAGGAGGACAGGGTGTTGCGGCGCAGCCTAGAAGAGGCCTATGTCCAGCAATGGACTGTGATAGGCTAAATTTATTGACTTAGTAGGCTTTCGAAGCTTAAAGTAGCGTCGGGAAAATGTAAATCACCATATTTCTCAACGCGGCAGTGCGGTGAGGTGGTTTCACAACAATTTAAACATTTTGTTTGTATTCCAATAATGATTGGACGTAGCTATCGTATCGTATCATAACAGTGTGGGCCAGCTCCCACAGCATCCTGAGCACGTTGTGCGGTAGGTGGGATTGTCCGATGCTGCGTCACTGGATCGGACTTCATACGTCTAATGGTACAGTGCGCGTCACGTAAAAAGAACGCTAAGTGACAGTGCAGGGGATGTGTCTGCGCACGGATACAGTTGCATCCTAAAGTACTAGTGTATTGGTTTTATAATATAAGTGTAATTGTTTTATTGTAGAATCATAATAGGTACTTTATTAGCTACTTAGTACTATGGAATAGGCTTGAATCGATAAATCGCTCAGTGCGCAGGTAAAAGACCAGCGTTCTTTTTACGTGACGCGCACTGTATGAACTACTTATTACGTGGATAGTGTGAGGTCCGACTCGACACTTAGGATTAGGATACTAACATTAGATTTAGTTTTTCTTTACTAACACTGTATGCATTTTTGTGGTCTGAAATAAAGGTTTAATAATAATAACGCCCCTCAAATATGGCGAGGGGGGTAATGACTGCTCATGAACGGGTGCTGCTTCTGGTGACTGATCGTTTTTCTGATCATGGTTTTGTTATTGTTATTAGTTATTAACTGTTTATTTATTTTACTTCGATGGTCCTAGTTTATCGTTTATAACTTCCAGTTACAGCTATATATATCTATATGTAAGCGGGCACGCCCTTTATGCCTGGAGGCTTTTATTTAGATATGATGTTCTGTTTACGTTTTGTTTTTATTTTTTATTTCTGCTTGAGTATAGTTCTCGATGTATTCGGTTGGTATATTGGCGTGTGCTAGCTGACATTATGGGTAATAATTTATAATTTAGATTATGTTTTGTGTTGCGTAATGTATTTTTTTTGAAAATGAACAGACAGCTGTGCTGCTGGGGAGTTTGTTGCGCCACTTCTTCTTCCCAGCTAAAGCACTAGGAAGTATTGAAGGGTGGGCGTTTTGGGGGACTGTCTTAAGTAATTTTGATGTTCAAAAAGTGTTGATTCCTAGTTTGAATAAATGACGTTTGTTTTTTTTATTTTGACCATTAATGATTGGACGCCGCAAAAATGTTTGCTTAGGTTGGCCTGCGGTATAATATTAGGCAAATAATAATTAATAGTACATTTCAAAGCTTGAAAACAAATACTTGTCCCCAATACATAGAAATCGAAGGAACAACGACGGTGTTGTTTGTGTACTCGTATATGTAGTGAAAATTACGAAAAAACGGTTAATACGCCAGGTTCTAGTTTTAATAGATTTTATCCGTAGTTTGCCAACTTTTTAGGCCTCTCCAATTATAAATGTATTTATTTCTGTTTCAGGTTGTTTTAAAAGGAGCTTTTCCGAGAAAAATACCTGCAGCTCCTGTGTGTAAAATAAAAAGATATAAAAATGTATGTAACCTTAATTTTTTCGTACGATGAGCGTTTATTACAGACGAAAATAAAATTTATTTAGATAATAGAAATGCAAATGCGTGTTACCACAACCGATAATCATTCTTCATTAATCCTGCATACTGCTGAGCAGAAACCTCATTAAAGTCAAATAAACACCATTTCCTTTTATCCCCTAACAAAAATACAGCGTAAAGTAAAACTCAGTAAAAAAAAGTAGTGACTCAGCAAACAGAATCCAATATCGCCTGACTTGTCAATTGCAGAACTTTTTTCAATATTTCAGAAGTACAGCTCAGCTGTAAATCGGCCATTTTGGCAAGCGGCCCTGATAGCTCAATAAAACTTTTACTGTTTTAAATTAGGAATGTTTTCAAAATTAATTAAAACATCTCGCAAATTACTCTGGTTAGGGTGTGGAGGAAAATTAGGGCGTATATACCTTCCCAGAGGTCCTATATAGAACGACCGCGCGACTAAAACGTAACGTTATTACGAACGAGTTTCATAATGTTTTCGAAATATCTCAGTATATACATTAAACAATCTCGGCCATTTTGGCATAGAACTGATAGCTCAATAAAACTTTTACTGTTTTAAATTAGGAATGTTTTCTAAATTAATTAAAACATCTCGCAAATTACTCTGGTTAGGGTGTGGAGGAAAATTAGGTCGTATATACCTTCCCAGAGGTCCTATATAGAACGACCGCGTGACTAAAACGTAACGTTATTACGAATGAGTTTCTGTTTTCGAAATATCTCAGTATATACAATATACAATCAAACACTATATATATCTAAAGAAAAAAAAGAGAAAGAGCTTAATTGGCATACAATAATTCGTGCGCATCGACGTCAGTGGGAAAAGTGCTCAAACGTGTGGCAGCGTTGCCACGTTGGATGGCAACCCTGACTCTTTGCCCTAACCCTGACTCGTTGCCACGTTGTATGGCAACCCTGACTCTTTGCCCTAACCCTGACTCGTTGCCACGTTGTATGGCAACCTTGACTCTTTGCCCTTACCCTGACTCGTTGCCACGTTGTATGACAGCCCTGACTCTTTGCCCTAACCCTGACTCGTTGCCACGTTGTATGGCAAACCTGACTCTTTGCCCTAACCCTGACTCGTTGCCACGTTGTATGGCAACCCTGACTCTTTGCCCTAACCCTGACTCGTTGCCACGTTGTATGGCAACCCTGACTCTTTGCCCTAACCCTGACTCGTTGCCACGTTGTATGGCAACCCTGACTCTTTGCCCTAAAAATAGGCCAGCCCTTTGGCTAACAAGTTTCAAATCGCAAAATACAACTATTACTGTTTATTTTTTTTACAACAAACTCAATTATTAGTATCACCTTTAAACATAAAAGAGGAGCTCGTGGCTAAGTGTGCTAACAGTGTGTAACTATGTGATCTCAAAGTCCTCAGAAACTCCACAATCTACTCGCATGACGACTAAGTTGAGTAAACTAAGTTCTAGCTTAATGTCCCTACAAATATTCCAATTCCGCAAAAAACATAACGACGAATCATAATGTCATACATAATCTACTTTTTACTTTTTACTATTTACTTTTTATTTTTTACTACTTATTTAATTTTTAATATATAATGCACTCGTTATCGCGTTCTACCATTTTGAATAGCAATTTTGCTGCATAAATTTTTATTTTTTATTTCAATGTTTTCATTTTGTTCTATTGATAATTTTGATTGTAATTCTTGATATATTTTATTTTAATTACGATTATGATTTTGTTTTTAACTTAATGTTTTGTTCATTGTTTCAATTAAATTTTTCTATCCGTATAAAATCTCTTTAAAACGTGTATTTATAAGCTATTTTTTATGTAAGTGCTGTGTACGCCTGTAAGTGACTAATTCACCATAAATCAATGCTTATGTTATTTTCTATTATGTTAATGTTCTAGTGAATAGGTCGTTGGTGTACCTATCAAATAATAAATAAATAAATAAATAAATAAATATGTAGGTCTATGCCTGGAATAGAATAGAATACTCTTTATTATGTATTGTACACCATACGAAATATAGATTTAAAATATGTAGAAATTTTATATATTCTTCTTCCTCTTCGTAGCACTCTTGACAGAGCGGTCGTGGTCTTCTGTAGTTTCTTATCCAGGGGCTGATGTGATTCGCCTCACGGTTTCTCGCCATCTAATCCGATTTTTGGTGTTTTTAGTGCACGGGTTCACCCACTGCGGATTTGATTCGGTCAGTCCATCTCATGGGTGAGCGTCCGCGTGGTCTAGTGCCCTCCATTCTACCTTGAACGTCACTCTATAGATTTATTTTAAAGAAATTTTACATCGGGCGATCTTTTAAACACGGTTGAATGGATTTTTAAAGGTAGAATGAGAGACAATACTGATGTGAGTCTGTGGTGTAACATTTACATGTACAATTTATTTATTTATCAAGGTTAACCAACCCAGAACATTATCAGTGCATTATTTATAATAGGATACAGTTGCGGGTGCAACAATTAATTATAGGTGAATACCGCTAGCACAGAAAACAGTGGTAAAACCATTAATTACTAAATTAATGGTTTTACAATAAAGACATACATACGTAAAGTATATAGTTATACGTATATATATATATATATATATATATATACGGATTACGTCGGACCACGCACAATAAAGGGTTCCGTAGTTAGAATGAATATATCCCAAGAACAAACTTTTAACATTGTAGTTGTAAAACATGTTCTCCCACACCATCCGACTGTAAATGTAAGTTTGTACGCACAATATTGAAAGATTTGCCATGTTATTTTAAAACCTTAGAATTCTTATAGGTTTTCCTGTAATCTATAGAACTACTTTCTGTATTTTTTCAAAATTTTTAGCTAACTAGTTTCGGAGATAAGGCGATGAATGGTCAATTTTCATAAATTTTCTTAATTAAACTATAAAACTATACAAACAATATGTTTGAGACCCTCACAATAAACCCTTTCATTTGATATGTCACACGGTACAGTTTGCAAAACTGTTCTGTAAAATTTTCTTATTTGCCCCCAAAAGTGACCCCCATTTACAAAATTCATTTATTTACGTTTCTGTTTGGGTCAATAAACAGCATTTCATTTTTATTTATATAGAAGGATAATAATCATAAAACAAGAGCGAAGATGCTAATGATGATGTTTAAGGAGAGTGGAAGTGTGCAGAAGTGTGTTTGTGTCGATGCATTATAAATTAATATTAATTATAAAATTATTGTTTTGAGTTTGCTGAGAAGTCAACAGTTTTACAACATTTTTTTTAGTCTGTCGTTAAGTTTGAAAAGTATTATTACAAAACAAAAATGATGGTAATAATTATGAACTGAAAATAATAATATTTTTACCTGTAGGTACATATACCTTTTGTTGACGTACATTCAACAAAAGGTATACTTACAGGTAAAAATAAACTACATAGCTTACTACTATCTCCGGGAACAATACGACGCGGTCGACGCACAGCATAACCACACCCACGCAAACCATAAGATAATACTCATACTGTATGATCTTATGTGTTGCGTGAAAAAAAATCATACAAAGACACATTGTGTATTAACACAAGGTGTCTTTATTAAATAAATATGTCACACGTAAAAATAAATTGAATAGACATAATTTCTTTTTTTTTTGTATGACTTTATTACATTTTTGTATTGTACCGATTGTACGAAATCCCTTTCAATACCGTAGATTCTTAAGGAGGTAGGTAATTCAAAATACCTGAAAGTTAAAACCATACAAGTGCAAGTTAGACACGCGCCATGTTTCCGTATACAAAACCTTCTAATATGAAAGAGGGAAACGAAATCACTTTAGAATTTTCCAACATCGGGAGAAATAATATTCATTTGATCAAACTAACATCTTTAAATAGGGGGAAAAGGCGTTTTTAGGGTTCCGTACCTCAAAAGGAAAAAAACGGAACCCATAAAGGATTACTTCTTTGTCCGTCTGTCAGTCACACACCATGTAAATATCCACGTCACCCTATCAAAATGTTTCCGTCTCCCATTCCACAAAACTGTTTCAGGGTCTAACTCCCAAGACTTTGCAGACTTCTAAATAATTATGATGAAGGGATTGATATTTCTTGCCCTTCATTTCGAAAATGCAAGGGCTCAAGTCGACGTATTCCACATTGGGCACTAATAGCACCTGCGAAAAATATCGATAGGTGCCGTATGTGGAATATCTCAGGTGCCATTAAAGCGGGTGCCCAATGTGGAATACGTCGTCAAGTCCATCAAAATATGTGACTAATAAATACTATTGTAAATTACTGTCTTGTTAGAAAAATATATCAAATTGTTAGCAAATAAGTGTCATTTCTGTACTTGGCACAAAAATGGAGGATCAAACTGAATGAATTGAATGATACCATACGCTACGTCATAAGTATCGCTCGACTGTGATTGGGCTTCTTTTGAAATATTGTTCCCACGCCCCTCTCCTTGAATGTTGTAAAACCAAAATGGCTAATTCACAAAATTGATCGTTGAAAGCATAACATCGTTTTTTATTGAAAATCCTCAACACTATCTAGAAACCACCTTAAGTTTTCACAAACCTCACCGCTGCTGCTACATTTTCACATTTTCATTTTTTTTTAATCAATGTGAAGTCACTTCACATTGATTTAACCAACAAGAATTATGATTACCACCCAATCTTCATAAATGGCCAACAAGTGCCATACGCAAATACAGCCAAATACCTTGGCATAACGCTTGACGCGAAACTGCGCTGGAAAGCGCACGTTAAAAACAAAAGGTAGGAGCTAGATATACGTTTTAAAGACATGTATTGGTTGATTGGACGAGTTCCTGCCTATCGATACATAACAAAATTTTATTATATAAGCATATTCTTATGCCAATATGGACGTATGGCATCCAACACCAACTTTTTATAAAATTTTTTTTATAATATTTTAATTCTTGTTATTTTTACTTTAAATTGTATACTTTATTTCCATATTAATAATTGATTGTTTGATATCTTAATGCAAGCTGTGGTCTCCTATAATTGAAGATGCACAAGGATTTGTATCTTTTTATGTTTTATTTTTAGCATGTAAGGTGTAATCTTTGTTGGAGATCCAAATAAATAAATAAATAAACTGTGGGGCTGTACCAAACCAACCAACATCAAAATTATACAAACATTCCAGAATAAGGTACTCAGGATTATTTTTAATGCGCCCTGGTATATAAGAAATGACGACCTCCATCGTGACCTAAAAATGGAACCCGTCACCAACATAACCCAAAAATTTGCTGAGGCTCATGAGCACCGACTCCACCGACATGTGAACATAATTCAGCTGTTAGACCAAACAAATATAGTGCGAAGACTAAAACGAACAAAACCTTTCGAGTTAGTGTAGTGTAAAAATGTAGAAATAATAGTGACAATGACACACATATAACACATGAACAAAGTGTTTTTAATATTATATCAGACTCTAAGAAAGTGGAACGGACTTGTGTAAAGTCCAATCAGCACTATTCTAAGTTTTAAAATAATTATCAAGTAAAAAATTAGGTTAGATCAAAATTGTTTATTAGTCTTATTGGCTAGATTGTAATTAATTATTAAGAAACTGGTTCTTTTTAATAAAGAAAAAAAATAAAAAATAATTGTACTTATATAAATTTTGTTTTTTTTGTTTTCTTTGACGGGAACGCCTTTCTTTTTTTAACATACTCTAAACCTACACCATTTTTATTTAAAAAGCTTATTTGATCGATAATGTACAATACAGTACATACCATCTATCTATATATACCTAATCCTCTATCAAGGAGGCAAATACTCTTTAAAATATATGTAGATATTTACTTATAAAGCAGTTATCCCTACGCGCGCCTGTCAGTATATTGAGGCTAATCCTAAAAGCGCTGGTATTTCTTGTCAATTTCTCATGTCGGCTTTTCGCTGCATTTCGGCGTAGAATTTCCTAACCCAGCTAATCCGCCTAAGTGCTAAGCTTACTTTGGTACACTCACGAAGAGCAAAATTAATGAAAAAAGTGACCAGAGACGGTTTTTTAGCCAAACGCTGCATAAGCTCAGACACATTATGTTAGTGTTGAATTTAAATCCCATCCGTAACATATGGACGTAAATCCATTCCCTCTTACGTTTTTCTCTCGTCGTCCTCTGTTCTGTAAGGGGCTTACAGAAACACAATCGGTAGGTACTGTGTTCATTTCACAGGTACAGACGAGTTGTTTAATATCTGAGCATGTTCATGAATCAAAAATATGAAGGCAATGGTAAGTTTCATTAAACTCTAAACAGGGCCTTACAATAAATTGTAAACAATCTGTGACATCATAAATATGTGATTACATTATATCAATAATATTGCTACAGACAAAGACTCTAAAAATTGTGTGAAATCCCTTGTTCATATTATTTAGCGCAAAGTTAGGTTCACAAATATCTATGCAATTTTTCTATGAAAAGTATCTTGACAATTTGACATGCCGCAAATTGATGTATAAAATTCTTTGAACAATCTCTTTACAGAAGTATATAATATTGTAATATTTTTCTTTGAAACAAATTCAATTTGAATTTTTCAGTTATGACATTCTTTATCCGAATACCTACTGGATAGCATTCTCTTCGTGGATTGATAAATATTTTTTTAATAATTCTCCTTGTGTGGAAACAAACATTATTTATTTATTTATTGATTTGCTCTCATGCACATCACACATTTACAATATTTATTACTGTCGGTTTTTGTACATGAACCACCAATAATAAGCATTTAATTAACATATTGAGACTATCACAATACAATACATTTCAAAAACTAATACATTGTTATCTAGAAGTCGTTAGTAATAAACAATACACAATAATAACACACGTATAGTATATTTAGTCAGATTGCATAAGTAAAGTCAGGTAGTAAAAAAGTAGAATAAAATAATACTATGGAATAGGTAATGTATGTCATTTTACAATACAAAATAAAATAGATTCACTGGAATAAACAATTTTTTTTTAATAATTATGTATCGAATAGACGAACATACGAAACATGTTATTGTCACTTTGAAGGAAAAAGGGAATTCATCCTCGCATCGTATGACCACCTACGAAGTAAGTGGGTACCTATATTAATGCCACAGCAGCTGTAAAAAAACATTCAGCAGATGTCACATCAATCAACATAAAGTGAACACACTATAGTAAATAAGTTGGTACTGAAACCTGTCGTTGAACCTCGTCTACAAAACCGTGATTGCAATAAGAGCAGATGTTGCTGCCAATCCCCTTAATGAGTTCAAGGGATGCACTAACAAACTAAGTGGAGAGAATAAACGTTTTTTATTATATAAATTATTATTATTAAGTACAACCTCTTTGAGAGTTGTAAGGGGGAACAAATTCTACATCCTCTAGGTATAGATAATATTATAAGTATAGGTAAGTATTTATTTAATTCTTTGGTTATACAGCATGTTTACATTTGCTAATTTTCAAACTCTTAATTTACACGTCTGTTGGGAAAAAATTCTTTAGAGAAAATCAACTTTGTAGCTACTCTATTTTATTTATTGTTATTTTCTATCCATACTGATTAATAAAATTGAACTGTCTGTTTGTAATGTAATAATAACAGCTTTTTACTAAATGCCTATGAAAATATATACGGTACTATACATAACAAAAAACATATTTATTTTTATTTTGTTTGTCTGTTTGTTGCGGCTGATCTCCGAAACAGCTGGACCGATTTTGACGGGACTTTCACTGGAAAATAGCTGATAACCTAAGGAGTAAAGCTACTTTTATTTTAGAAAAAGTATAAGGGTCCACGCGGGCAAAGGCGCGCGCCGCAGCTACTACACAATATAATAAAAATCTTAGCGAAGTCAAAACACTCCATTAAATATTTTTGAAAAAAAAAAAGAGTAAATGCGAGGTCTGAGAATGATTCTAATGCCAAAAATATAGTTTTCAGTATGTTTACCTTTTACGCGAATGAAATTACTTTATTGCCTTGCTTTCTAAAACAATCGGTGAATTAATTAAAACGAAATACAGCTTAACATTTCATAAAACTTATTAAATTAATATTATTATTTCCAAGACCAAGCTTACAAATTTCATAAAATGTTATTATATTATACATTAACAATTGTGTACCAAAGAAAATATCTTATTCGCAAATTCTTTACCAAATATTGCTCCAAAACAATTTAATATTTGAGGATCAGGGCCTCCGGTATTTTGTTATACCCTTACACCTAAATAATTGTTATAAATTGATTTTATAATCGGCTTTGTCCGATACTCTTAGGCAAGGGGCTAATAGCAAGTACACTTTACTTACAAAATCCTTCAAACATAAGTTGCTTTAGAACAATGGCATAAAAAGGGGTCACCAATTAGTTTCATACGGAGTTCGTTTTTTAAAATAATATGACCGTTGCGGTTCGTTTGATAGACGATTAGTAGCAACCAAGTTTAAAAATATCAAATATGTAATAAAACGAAAAGAACCCTGAACATTTTTATATTAAGTAATAAAACAATGTTATGAAGGTAATGAACAAAAACAAAAAAGTAAGTTATTAATGTTAACGATGCGAAAAATTATATATTTTACTTTGAACTATCTGTCTGAAAACAAAGCGCGGGCTAGGTGAAAATACTCAAAAAATATATTCTTTATTAATTTTATTTTTTTATTAATATAAGTATTAGTTATAAATTTTACTCTTTACTTAAGATTCACACAAAATTGGTTGGCGGTCCGGATCCAGACCGCGGTCTGCCATTTGGTGACTCCTGGGTTAGGTTTTTTTTTTTTTTTTTGGGTAGGAAATGATCTCTTATATCTCGACTTCTCCCGCTCTGGCCGGAGCGGAAGGGCGTGTCAGACTCTTACTGACTAAAACCCACCCGTGTTCCTTCAGTGTTGCCTGTAAGTTGCTAAGGGCCACGATATTCCCTTCGGAGTTTCCCGCGATCCCGGCAGGCAACGATCTTAGCAGACCCCTTCAGTTGTGCTGACATCTCTTTGAAGCGCGCGTGGAACACAACGCGCCGTCGACCCGGGCCTGGTCCTTATCGCACGGCGAGCTACCCATTGCTCACCGTGCGCAAGCCCGCGCCTTCTGTGGCCCGGAATCGGCCTGCGATTCCCGTCGCCCAGGGCGTCTCCTGCGGCGGCTAGGGACGTGAGGGCGCGGAATTTGCCTCTCCCTCACGCGCTCCGCCCCCTCTTTTGCGAGCATTACTGCTTCGCAGAAGGAAGTGACAGCTTCCCACTCCCTCTCGCTCCGTACCTGGCCTGGACCAGGGCCGGACGCGAGAGATCACTGCCACCGATCGCCTCTACAATGAAACGGCGGTGCCCGGCCCAAGCCGATTCTGAAACCCCCTGCGTTGAAATTCGACGGCTATTAAAAAAAAAAATACTGTTTCATACATTTTCACCGCGTAGGTATTGCACTTTTATAAGAAACAGCAGTTTTTTAAAATAACCTTTGATACAATTGACAGCTCACTTAAAGATCACTTCGCGTAAATTTTCACTGAGAGCTTTTTACACATAGCTTTACAATATTTGTAAATTATACATAAATTTAAAATTTTGTAAATATATGTGCAAATATTGTTCATTTAATAGTCAACAATATTTGTAAATATATATACAAATATTGTTCATTTAATAGTCAACAATATTTGTAAATATATACGTATATACAAATATTGTTCATTAAATAGTCAACAATATTTGTAAATATATACGTATATACAAATATTGTTCATTTAATAGTCAACAATATTTGTAAATATTTATACAAATATCAAATATTTGTAAATATATTATATACAAATATTGTTCATTTAATAGTATAGGATACATACATAAACTCACAGCTTCTTCCAATGGGGTAGGTAGAACCTACAGATCCTTACATATTCCTTTTGTTTTGTTTTATACAGTATGTACCTAATAACTTAGTAAAACTATCTATAAAAGCTCACAGTGAAAACGTACACGAAGTGATCTTGAAGTGAGCGGTCAATAGTGTTAATCCCTAGCATTAGTAAAATGAAGGCTCTCACTGATAGGCGCGACGCGACAGTGCGACGCGATTTTGGTAGAGCATTGTCCATGAAGTTATCATAGAAATTGTTCCACTAGAGTCGAGTCGCACTGTTGCGTCGCGCCTGTCTGCATGACTTCAGCTCACTTCAAGCTCACTTCTCTTAAGTTTTTATTGTAAGATTTTTTACAGAATGGACCGTCTGACACGAGACTCTTTTTTGTTCCATTTACATAACCGACAACATTACAAAGGAACGTTTATCCTTTCATAAGATTTTTCGACCATCGAAAGATAACGAGTGCCGAAATTCAATATCGTTGAATCGGTTCACAAATAAATTAAATTTTCACTTTTGATTAAATTTATGTTCAACCGTTTCATTTTAAGTGGAAGATGCCGAATGAAATGAATGCCGTCGGACCTCGCACAATGAAGCGATCTGTAGTTGGGATGAATTTATCCCAAGAAGTTTAATAAAACTACAAATTAAGGATTTTCGGACATTTTCCTTTAGGTACCTACTTGTGCTGTGAGACCATGCTTCTTGCCAAACATGATTCTAGATCAACGGAAAATACTCGATAGGTTTTGATTTATTTCCGAGTATCAAAATAAGTCGCGTAAATGGCCGTATTTTTTTATTGTGTTGACTTAGAATCTTGATTTTTTAACGTGACAACGTCTAATAAATCGATGAACGCTGGCTGCACGCACGAAAAAGTGTCCCGTTACGCTCATTGTCCCATTACGCTCATTGTAACGTTACGATCGGAGCGAGGGAAGGGAATGTTTTGTTATGACGTTGTCACGTTAAACTATCGTCCGTAAACCGACTTTACAGAAAACCATTTTTTTTTATCTCCAGGGGACCGTAGACCTACGTATTTTATATTGATTTAAACTTGATACCTCCACGTGTTCCTGAGAAAAAGAGTCGTGCGAACGAAATGATCCTATAAGGGTTCTGTTTTTTCCTCTTGAGGTACGGAGCCCTAAAAAATTACAAAAATTAAAGCGTCCGATATCAGCGCTTTATGTACAAAAACGTAATTACTTTCGCCACCTAATTAAAACAGCCACCAGGTACTCTTTGTAGATATCTTCAACAAACATTCCCTCAAGTTGCGCTAATGAGAACACGTAGGTGAACCAGACATACGAGTATATTCATAACAATACCTATGTAGGTTGGTACTTTCTAT
Organism: Agrochola macilenta; assembly: GCA_916701695.1. Taxonomy (NCBI): domain Eukaryota; kingdom Metazoa; phylum Arthropoda; class Insecta; order Lepidoptera; family Noctuidae; genus Agrochola; species Agrochola macilenta. The sequence continues at coordinate 19,519,007 of OU753562.1, forward strand.
TTATTTTCACAGTGCCGTTAGCAGTTATTCAGATAAACATCGCAAGCAATGTCTTTAGAAGTGTGGAAAGCAAAGTTTACCCTTGTTTAGTTTTCGCTTTACCCATGTTTTTTCATTTATTATAACGTGTAAGTGAAGTTTGACGATTCTTAAAATAGTATCCCACAGAGCTATTGGATATCAGTCGCGAGGCTAGTAATTTTGTAGGCAGCCGAGGAAGAAATTGTTCACTTCTATAAATAGTCATACAATTACGTCAAAATTAATTAATTTACGCCGAAATAAAAATCATTCCTTTACTTTACTGAATATAAAATTAAAATAATTGAACAGGTAAAAATACAATGAAATGCGTAATAATCCTCTATCTTGTGCTTACCGACGCATGTTTCTGTCTGTCTCGGCCCGATAAATAGCGAGTTACTGTCGTCCATATCATGTCCGTGTCACGTGACCGTAAGTGACGTCATGACGGGATGGCAATTGTATGACAATTTGTGTTGTTGTTGGAATTGATTAGAATATGCGTTTTTGTTGTTTGATTATCATAGTGTATCTGTAGTATATCTATTTTATTATGTTGTTTTTTTCAGTGGTGGTAGATAAAGTTGCTCTTCCGATCGTCCGAAGGGAAGCCGATACGAATGGGGTTGTTAGCACGCTACGCTTCTGTTGGATATTCTTTATAAGATACAAACTCTTTTGCCAGCGACTCGTTGGCTTACTCATTTTAAACCCCGGCTGATCCACTTGGGGATTGAGTTCCAAGAACTCTTTACTTAATGCACCTCTTTTACTTCAAGGAAAACCTCTCCAAGGATACCTAATTTATGTTCCAAATATCAGGTTATTTTCCTTACTGTTATAGTTTAGACTGTACGTCCGTCAAGCAGTCTTGGTACTGTTTTACAGAAACGGAATATAACATGTCTTTTAGGGCCCAATCAAGCGTACCGCAATCACACCACACCACAACGACACCAAACCACAACAAAAACACGAGGACGAGCGCTAATTTGTATGAAAATGAATAGTTTATTCACACGGACCACATTTGACCGTCAAAATAAACCATGTGGGCGATTACGACCACATCAAGGCCACATCGCAGTCACAACGCAACCACATCGTAACAACTAACGACAATGCCCCAAAAATGCCATCGAAATTTTGTGTTTACCACAACGCAACTACAAGAAGCTCAATCAACACTATTCACATGTAACCACTGGTTGCCCACATTTTGTCGCTGTGATGTGGTGCGGTCCCTAAAGGAGGCGGCAAAATCCATACATCCTAACACAGGCAATTTTTGTCTAAAAGGTCACTTCAACCACTAGATGTAGGTAGTACATAACATGTGAAAGAAAATAAATTATTTTGTATTATTTGTATTTGTATACGATATAATATTCCTAAACATGCAGCCACATAATATCAGCTGGTAAGCGTCCACTGTTGCAAATAGGCATGCTAACGACCCATAAACGGTCGTGTGCGACCAACGAGATATCATAAAGGTCTTATACTAATTTGAAACATTAATATAATAGCTACATCGTTGGACTCGCCAGGGAGATAACATATTGTACAAGATGGCGAACATGAACTATAAGTTCAATGCCCCTTTACTGATTAGTCTGCTATACAGAAATGTAATGTTACCATTTGCCAACGTTTATATCAGATTCTGCTGTTTCGTTTGCACTCGTGTTAAGATGGAGATTCAGAAACAGTTCATAAGTTTTTTTTTTTCTGAACTTTATCTACGAAACGTTTGCTAACAGGGTGGCCTTCTAATTAGCACTTGCCAAATATTTTCAACTCTCGGCAAGATGTGCAGAATTTTTGGTTTTTATGTTTAAGTCAACCTTAAGAAGAGCTCGTGGCTACGTAATAACCAGCCGCACGGGTCGATCCGGCTGGTTAAGCTACGCTTGCCGGGGTTGGTCCGTGGATGGGTGACCATCTTTACATACCGAGACTCCTCCGTGCTTCGGAAAGCACGTTAGCCGTTGGTCCCAGCTGTCATTCTTGGATCTTTGACAGTCGTTACGGGCCGTCAGAAATCCGAATGTCTGACAACCAGTCTTACCAAGGGGTATCGTATTACCCAGTTACTGAGTTGTGGAGGTCAGATAAGCAGTCGCTCCATGTAAAATACTAGTATTCAGCTGAATCCGGTTAGACTGGAAGCCGGCCCCAATATATTTGGGAAAAGGCGAGGTAGGTGATTGATGTTTAAGCCCCTTGGCTTAAACATCAATCAAGTCGTAACTAATTTGACACAAAAAAACTATATTATTGCTGAATAATCCGCCGGCGCCAACGCAGATCAACGGATTTAAAACTACTAGTGTCGTCGTCGCCGTATCTACTGATGAAAATCGTGCACGGCTCTTCCATGGCATTTCAATCTAACAATTCAAAAACTGTGTATCAGTTAATTCAATGGGACTAACATACACCCAGATCAATAGAAAATTCTCTCTTGCCTAGTAAAATACATGAATATGAATTTGAAACTCGTTGACCCAGATAGGACTAAACTCACTGAGACTAGTCTAGTACAATTACATGCCTCTTTTCTGGGTCTTTGTAACCTGAGGCCTTAGCACGAACGCATGACGTAAACGTAACTTAAACGCGAGACGCGACGGCGCGACGCGCCTCTGGTGGAACACTTTCTATAAAAACTTCACGGAAATTGTCCTACCGGTGTCGCTTCGCACCGTCGCGACAGACAAGTGCGACGCGACGTACCGCGTCGAGTCTGTCCGCGAGAGCCTTAGTGGAAACCGTGTGAAAATCCACTCAGTAGTTTTTGAGTTAGGGCTGATTTCACCAATGAAATTGAACGCGATCAGTATTTCTAAAACGCGTTCAAGAGCTGTCAGTGTCAAAATTTGTTATGGAATATTGTACACTGACAGCTCCTGAACGCGTTTAGATGTGCTGAACGCGTTCAATTTTATTGGTAAACGTTCAGACAGACAGACGCGGCGGGGATAGTTTGTTTTATAATACGTAGTGATAGTGATATTATACGAGTATGCGAAACGAGTTTGTTTAATCGAATCTTCGTTACGTTCACTCCGCACGTTCGTGCTAGACCTAATAGATACGTGCACTCACTTGGAAGCTGGGTTTATATGAATCAAGCCGACCTTGACGGAGACCACGTTGTCCGGCCTCTCGGTGGGGGTGGTGCAGTGGGACGAGCAGTTCTCCACCTTCAGGGTTTGTGGTGTCATCGCGCTGCAACAATAACAACGCCATATGGTCACAAAATAGTGAAGTACAGCGTATAGGTAACGTAGATACGATGTCGTAGAAACAGAGTCACAAAAGTTCATAGAATAATCAGTCTATAATGTTCCCACTGCTGGGACTTGTGAGCAGGAGTGGGCCATAATCGCACGCACTGACGGCTTTGATGCACTGTGGCGTAAGAAATCTGCCTCGCTACTTCGCAGGCTGCGTGGCAGTCCCCGGCCCGCCACGCGTCGGACGCCCGGGCGGCTATTGATTGCAGGATAGTTCCTGCAATCAATAGCCACCCGGGCAGACAGCCCGCTAGTGTGGGGGCTTGCAAACCGGACCCGTTCTGTTGTAGTTATTAAGTACTAACATAGGCTAAGCCATTTTGTTACTAACACTATAGACCATTGTAGTCTGAATAAATAAAGATAAATAAATAAATAGTCCACCGTGTTGGCGGATGCTACTTGTGTTGCTATTTTTGGTTTTAATTTTTCCTGATCAGCAAACGGTGTCCCGCAATGGCAGTGGAGAGGCGTCTGTGGAAAAGAGACCGGAGGCCTATGGCCAGCAGAGGGGCATATCGGACTGAATAGTTAGATGGATATATAGATAGTATAACTGTGTTGACAACAATATTTATTTGGTAGAAGTAGCCGACAGGTGGATTCTATAAGAGATTTGTAGTTAATTGAATGTATTATGTTTGCGTTGCTTGGTTATAAGTACCGTCTATATGGGGCATTTGACATTGAGAAGAGCGTCCCTTGCCTTTCCTGAAATCCCTAAAAGAGAATCTTAATCTTTGATGGCATCTCCAAGACTACCAACATTAAGTTGATTGAGTAAACAACAAACGTGGGAGTTGCCATAAGGCTCAGACGCAGACTGGCACGATGCGACACCGGTAATTGTTCTACCATGAAGTTTTCATAGAAATTGTTCCGCCAGGGTCGCGTCGCGCCTGTCTTCGTGGAGCCTTTAATTTGGACGCATTTCAGTTTTAATCGATTTCAACTTCCAGCCGATATTCAAATAGATAGATATAAATATAGATACAATAGGCGCTCGGTAATCCGGCACCTATTTTTTTCCGCCCATGCCGGATTATTGGATTTTTATATGAAATGTTAGCTAGCTAGTTATAAATAATTTTATATCAGATTTGCAAAGTAAAAAATCTTTATTAGTTTATGTATTAATACCTAATCGAAGAATCGGACTGGACTGCAGAATGACAACGATCAATGCGCGCGCTCTGTAATAGTAGGAAACGGATATCTATGGTAGGACAATCAATCTGCCTAGCCTTTTCCCAACTATGCTGGGGTCGGCTTCCAGTCTAACCGGATACAGCTGAATACCAGTATTTTACATGGAGCGACTGCCTATCTGACCTCCACAACCCAGTAACTGGGTAATACGATACCCCTTGGTAAGACTGGTGTCAGACTTTCGGGCTTCTGACGACTCTTAACGTCTGTCAAAGATCCATGAATGACAGCCGGGACCAACGGCTTAACGTGCTTTCCGAGGCACGGAGGAGCCTCGGTATGTAAAGATGGTCACCCATCCACGGACGAACCCCGGCAAGCGTAGCTTAACCTAATGGATCGACCCATGCGGCTGTTATTGCTTAGCTACGAGCTCCTCGGATATCTATGGTAGGACATGGTCTAATAAAACAAGGCCTGGCATTCCGGGACTAACACATGCTTACGTCACTATCCAGTTGCCACTCTATTGCAACAAAACACGAATAAGGAAAGATTTTCAGAAACCTTTCTGTTAAAAAATATGTACAAAGCTTTTAAATTGTCGTTTCGTGTGTCTAATCAAACGAAACAATTCAATTTAAACATAAACCTACGTAATTGTTAATTAAAACCTCATTGTTTTATCGGATTCGCACAGGTAATAAAGGTAGTTGGGGAGTTATTATTACAAACTCCTGGTAACATAGATGTGATGACGTAGACTTGTGTTGCCCACGTGACCACTGTGTTTCGGAATGCCATACCTGGCGAAGTATATTATTATACCATGTGGTAGGAGAGTTAAATTAGAAAACGGACTATTGGAAGTATCGGATTAGTGAGAGCCGGATTACCAAGCGCGTACGCTCGCCCCCTAGGCTCGCCGCCTATTACATGGGACTTAAACATAACCGGCGAAATGTGGGTGTAAGTACTATAGGTGCATCTCTGCCTACCGCTTTGTGGAAAACAGGGGTTATGTTATGTTATATACAGATAGAGAGCAAGTGGTTTCTGAACTGTTTTCATGTATGGATCAGATGGATTGAGCTATGCAATTATGTGATTTATTTCAAAAATCTGTATTAAAACCCTCAGTAACCTTGGCAGCAGAAACTGGAAAGCCAAGTGAAAGAAAAGTTGTTTATCCAGCACAACGAAACGCACATTACAAAAAAAAGCAAGTAGTTTTCCTTTTAATTTCGTTATATATCTGCTGAGAATTTTCCACATATCCAGAACCAACCATTTAGCTAGCAGAAGGGAGCGACACTTGACTCTAACAAAAATTTGCATTTTAAATCGCAAACGGATCCCTGAATTCAAAAATGTCATTCACAAACTCGCAATATTTTTAAACAACCTTCTCAACAACATCCCACAACATGGGATAGACGAGGGAAAAAAAAACATCCCCACTTTATGTGTAGGGTAGGCACCCAAAAAAAAATGTATTTGCATGATTTTTCTACCACTTTGTTGGCGTGATTAATATGTATACCCATGCCAAATTACAATTTTCTAGTACAAATAGTCTCTGAACTAAGCCGCGGACAGACAGACAGACGGTCATGGCGAAACTATAAGGGTTTGTGGCGGCATCTACATCGCAACATTTGTGAACTACGCATCAAAGACCTGACGTCACACAACATCCTGACGTCACACAAATGCTGCATCGCGCAATTAGAGTTTACCGCGCGATGAACATTTATACAAGCTCCCGAATGCAACCTCTGTGCAGTTGCCCTCCTGACACGACACCCGTCTGGTCGGAAGATCCTCCCTTTTCTAAAGAGGATGAGTGAACATTACACCCTGTTCCTCATACCACTAAAGGTTCCTTGTTGACTATGGAACCCTAGAAAGACAATAAATATAGACATACAAAGTAGCCAAAAACCTCCTATTCTAGCAATAAAAGTTTAACTATTTCGTGCTAAGATCCTTAAATAGGTACCTATACCTCTCGCATCGTCCACGTGATACATCCTATAGTACACGCGCGCTGGTTGCTGCGAGTACTACGCACCTACCCTTCCTGAAGGATACCAATAAGATTTAAGGAATGTCTTTCGAGGCCATCCCTACCCGACGATTCCCTGCCATTCCCTTTAAATTCCTTTCGTAAATCGTCTTCTTTCTTCGGGAACGTAAAACTTCGTAGTATTTTATTTGTGACCAAATAAAAACCTAAGGCAGAGCGCTGCGAACAATACAGTGTAGCATGCCAAAACTACACCGCCGTTCTGTGCTCACACGCACACATTTACAACCTTTTACAATGACACTATAATCAAACTGCACCACACAAAGTGTACACATGTTTACGAAACCAAGTATAGTATATATATAACAAGTATAGTAGTCCAAGTATTGGAGTATCAAAAGCAAAAATGTTTTTTCAAATTAACTGGTAGTTTCAGAGTTTAGGGCGTTCAAACTAACAAACAAACTCTTCTGAGCCCAACTCCCCTCTCCACCCTCTCTTTTTCCTCCATTAACATTTAAGAGGCCCTGCACGAAATTAGGTGTGAGAAAGGGAAAACGAATTTAAACAAAAGTATTTGTGATTTATAAAGTCGGGTTCTTTGTTTTGCATGTGGCTGAAAGGGATTTTTCAAATAAGTTAAAAAATCACAAATATTGGCAACATGTTTTCCGAAAAATTACGCGAGACTGACGTTGATCACTTTTTTACAAGAAACTACTTTTGATTTGGAACATTTAAAAAGATCATCAACATCGTTATAATCGTCTAATTGCATATGGCTGACGCACTTATTTCTACTTCGTTACAAAATATAGCAGAAAAACAATGTTGAGATAACCATTTTTTTTATAACCCTGTCTGTAATGTATTTTTTCCTATTATTTAGCAAACCATATCAAGAAATTTTAAAAACATAAATTAGTCTTCAGCTATCCTTGAGTTAAAATGCGGTTAAAGTACGGATGGCTTTCACGCCATCATGCGTAAGAAAGTGGCTTCTCTACTGCAACGTTTGCGTAGCACTCGGAACGGCATCCTGAAAATGATTGTTAGCAGAGTGGACTGCCCCATCCAAAGGCACTGGGTAGAATTAGGTATAGGTTTATGTTAAATAGAATTAAGTACTAACAATAATAACATAGCATGTAAGCACAGTTTGTTACTAACCACTAACTACGTATGGACTGCTTAGGTCTGAAATAAAGATATTTTATTTATTTTATTTTATTTAAAATCAAAATTTTATTTTGTGATTATACCATATCTTCATTCAGTAAATCAAAGGCGAAATAAACCATATTTTTGAGAGCACAAAAGAGATGAAACTATTAACAGGTGCTGTGACTGACACGAATGGTTTAGCACCACGAATACTGTACCCTTATACTTACACAAACTTAATGTTTCAATTATTTCAAGCTTTCTTAAAATTAGATGAGTTATTGACGAAAACGGGTTTTTTTCGTGCACGGAGCCTTAAGCAAACTCAAACTCAAACTCAAAGCATTTATTTCAAATAAACCAATTACAGGTACTTTTGAATTGTCAAGCTGTGTAGCAAGTTAAAATTCGAGGGAATGAAAGTACTTAATCACAGGATGTTTTTTGAAGAACAAAATCAAATATCCAACTTACAAAATTTTTAATTAGGGAGAGGGAGATAAAACCCTTCTCAATATTAAATTTTACGTCGCCATTTTGAGATGTACCTCGGAAAAGGTAAGGTATCTGAGGCTAACTTGCTAATGTTATTAATTAAGTAAAAGGAAACTGATTCGATGGAACTTGGAAATGAGACGGTGGGTATAAAGAGGCTTCGCTTTGAGGCTTATTGGAATAAGTAGCATGATGTCTCCCGTAATTGCCATTCGGTGGCATAGAGCGTCTCGCCCCATCATCAATGCTTGCTTTAAGAATTTAATGATGGGACCACTCTAGAGTCTAGCAGATTTTATGACATCAATGGGTTGGTGGTAGGGCTTATTCTAAGTACGCCTGGCTAGCTACCACCATCTTATCTAAGTCTGTCACCGTAACAACAATATTAACAGCATTGTTGTGTTTTGGCAGTTAGAGGTAAGATAGCTAGTTCCTCTGTGGTTGAGGATTCCGGGTGAAGCTCGCTTCCACCTTCCGCCTGATCATCACTTACCATCAGTACGCTTAGCATGACCACGATATGAACGGGTTTTGTCGACGGAAGAATAGACAAAATGACAGATAAACAATCACAATCAGTAATTTTGTCTATTCTTCCGTCGACAAAACCCGTAGAAAACCCGTTTCCATGGTTGTCATGTTACATGTGCTGGTGAGATGTAGGCCTAGAGCTTCCCCGTAGAGGTTAGGTCTTCACCTTCACATGAACATGAATAAATCAAGTAAAATTGTTAAACTCAGTCTATTCAGTCGCCATCGACAAATTTATGGATACAAATAGTATACCTTAGTGTTAAAAATGAGGCCACTTTTAAAACCAGTTAAAATAATGCTACCTACAATTATTTCATTCATTTAATTCATTTATTAGTTATTGGGGAATGTAATTTTTCTAAATTACATTCACCAATAATTGTCCTCCACGACTATTCATTTCAGTACTAATAAATAGTTTCCTTGCTATTTATGTGGTAAAGGCCAAAATACCTCACCTACATGTATTGTGGTAAACACCGCTGTTTACCAAAAGGTAAAAACAAAAGACTCACACAATATGGCGGAGAGCCCATTTAAATACCCTCTTTAGTTTAGCTAGCTAGCTAGTGGCACGGGCAATCAATATCCGTACCATATTGCTCAGTAATTGCGTTGCAAAAACAGATGACAACCAGGACTTAATAAGTTAGATGATATTTTTCATTTAACCCCGCATATCCTTAACTGAATAAAAGCTAACACATAAAGAAAGAAAGAAAGAATACTGTGTACATAAACAAGCACGTTTATTTACTTCTGAAATGTCTACGCTATTTAAGGCACTTTGTTATTTTAACCTCGCTCAGGTATAATGCCTTTAAACGCCAAAAATAAACTGAAAAAAGCAGGTCGGTGCCTCGGAGATTGAATGAAGTCGCCAGCCGCAGTTAAAAGAACCAGGCCTGTTTCGTGACCTAGATCCCACCAAGCATATCATAAACACACTGTTTTAACTTCCAAACATTTTCTTTTGGAATTCAAGGTATGTTTTTCTACGAGACTTGTTTAACGAGGCTTAAGTTGAACTTTAAAAAAAGGTTCGCATAACTGAGGGTCTTGTCGATGTCAAGTAAAGGTATGATTCCGAACCATGCGGTAGTGCTGCCGCAGTAGTTCTGCCGTGTCGCTAATGCACGCGTAGCATGAGAACCATAGAAATGGGTTTTATACGTGTTTTGTCGACGGAAGAATAGACAAAATAACAGATTGTGATTGTTTATCTGTCATTTTGTTTAATCTTCTGTCGACAAAACCTGTTTCTATTTTGTTCATGCTAAGCATGCTGGTCCCCGTATATTTTCTATAGGTTTATTTCTATAGAGCACAGCAACAATGTCGCGGCACCAGTGCTGCGACAGCACTGCTGCGCGGCAGGTCACCCTGCCGCTACGTCAAACCAGTAGTTGGCGTTTATCTCAGCGACAACATGTGAATGTTGACAAGTAAATTGAAAACAAACCAGCGAGTTACCACGAACAGCAGGTGCTTGGAATTAGCGGCCTGCGGCAGCGGCAGGCAGCACAGTGGGGTTCGGAATCATACCTTAAGACTTGAGTTAAAACTTCACAGCATTCTGTGAAGGTTCCCAAGTTACGCCTATTGACGGAGACCCAAACTTATCATCAAAGATTTCTGCGGTCACCATGAATGAGAATCTTTCTGGCTAGAAGTAGAAATCAATTAAAACTGAAAGGCCTCCCAAACTCCCAATTAAGGCAACTCCCATGTTTGTTGTTTACTCAATCAACTTAATGGTCGTAGTTTTCGAAGATAAAGATTCTCTTTCAGGGATTTTGTTCGAGCCGAAGGCAAGAGACGCTCTATTCAATGTCGAATGGGCCTTATAAACGGTACTTCTAAGAAACGCAAACATAATACATTCAATTAACTACATCTCTTAGAGAATCGACCTCTGTCGTCAGTCGGCTTCATCTACCAAATAAATATTGTTGTCCTCCAAAAATCACAGTGTATTTGCGCGGTTATTTCGCGTCTCATGAAATTGTTAGTTCCAAGTCCTGAATAGGAAGTCCCTACAAACGGAAACTTCGTTGGTTGTATCAAAAAGAACTGTGTACATTGTCCTTTAAGTGCACAATAACAAGGTCATGTCCGTGGTCACTTGCATGGACGATAATCGAAACATTTTAGTTACGTCTATGATTCGGTACTAAGGTAATATATTTAATTTCGGTATATTTAATTTCATGATCCAGGTAGGGTCATTAACGCGGTCTTTGAGGAGTGGCTAGAGAGGCGCCACGGCGTCCTCACCTTCCGCCTGACGCAGGCCCCACCGGACACGGTTGTTTCGGGAAGTTCCGGTTCCGCATAAGGCGGGAGGAAACGCCCGGGTGTCATCACTGTGTGGATCGCCCGGAGGAAACGGTGGAGGTCTGCCCGGCTTGGGCGGAGCACCGCCGTGTCCGGCGGCGGCGATGTCTCGCATCCAGCCCTGGTTCAGGCCATGGTTCGGAGCGAGAGTGCATGGGAGGACGTCACTTCCTTCTGCGAAGCAGTAATGCTCGCGAAGGAGGAGGTGGAGCGCGCGAGGGAGAGGCAAGCGCTCACGTCCCTAGTCGCCGCAAGAGACACCCCGGGCGTCGGAAGTCGCGAGCCGACTTCCGGCCACCGTAGGCGCGGGCTTGCGGACTGTGAGCAATGGGTAGCTCGCCGTCCGATAAGGACCAGGCCCGGGTCGACGGCGCGTTATGTTCCACGCGCGCCTCAAAGAGATGTCAGCACCAACTGACGGGGTCCGTTAGGGCCAATGCCTGCCAGGGTTGCGAGTCTGTCCGAAAGGGATATCGCGGCCCCGGCACACAGGTAACGGAAGGAAAACGGGTGGGTTTTAGTCAGTAAAAGTCTGACACACACAGGCCCTCCCGCTCCGCCCAGACCGGGAGAAATATTTTGATAATTTCCCACACACAAAAAAAAAAAAAAAAGGTTCATGAAACAAAATATACCGCGAATAAAATTACCTTAAACTCCCGCTCCGATTCGCATTCAAATAACGCTTGTCCTACAGAGTCGGATACCTACCTACTGGATTCATATATGAAGTTTTATTTTGTTTTCGTTGGTACCGCTAACATAACCTGTATCCACTTCAAGGTAACCTTTAAAATTTAATGGTACAGAAACACGCATAACAACGTGATAGGTTCTGAGAACGTGGTATTTTTATTTTTGCCGAAAAGCGACTGCAGTGTGCAGCATAATGGGTCACGAGTTCACGACAGCTCTTTGTCGCGAGTTTCCTAGGAAATACATTTAATATCTTCACAGAGAAGCAAGTACCAATGTAACGTAGGTACTAATTTAATTTTGGATGCAGATTATTAATGAGAAACCGAGTAAGCAAGCATGCTAGTCACAGGAGGGGCAATTTTATATAAAATAAAATAAAACCTTCGGCTGCTACAAGTACGGGTGCTCCTGTATTGGCAAGGCCTTAAGGCTCCCACGGACAACACGACGATTCTGCATAATCAGCCAATAATGTTTCCACTGCTGAGACTCAGGCCTCCTCTCTTCTAGAGGGAGTGGGCTGTAATCTATATACCACGTGGGCTCAGTGCGGGTTGATAGATGTCACATGTCTTCGAATTTTTGGTTCTAGGACATGCCGTTTCCCTCACGATGTTTTCCTTCGCCATTTTGAGAGCAGACCCGACTCTAGTAGAACAATTTCTCTAAAAACTTCATGGAAATTGTTCTAGCAGAATCGCGTCGCACCGTCGCGTCGCGCTTGTCTGCGGGGACTTTTAGCGTCGCGTTTGCACAGCGTACACATTTGACTTACGCCTCCGCTCAGTGGGATGACACTCTTAGCTATATAGTTTGCAGCATATAGTTGCATAGTTTTGCAGTTGCTAAAGGTATTATGTATTAGATTCCAACTAGTATCGTAAGGTATAGCTAAAGATACACCACATAGCTTATAAATTGGCTGTGTATAGAATAAATAACACGCCAGCTCTAGGGATGTGACATTCATTCCGAATACCCGGTAAATACGAAGCTTCAAAAATATGCTTTTTTTTTGTGTGAAGCTTTTGAATCAGCCCAGAAAGTGGCCATAACGATTGCGTTGTCAGAGACCTGAGGGCTTAAGAAAGTGGTAATCGCGTTCAAAGCATTACGAATATGTAAAACGACGTTCAACAAATAAGCTTTACGGTAGGTTATGTCAATCAAAATTTTTTTTGTCATCGTTATCGCTGATAAAATGTCACTTTATACCCTCAGATTGTCTTTATTGCAGGTATGTAGGACACAGAAGACACAGGAGCTGATGAGGCATTGTCTATCCAAATGATGGTCGAACGACGACTGGGAAGGGATGACCTCGATAGACTAACACTGACCTACCCTGAAAAGGTCAGGGACGTAGGACGCCGGGCAACCGGCGTTTGTGCATGACCAGGTTATGAACGTGGACAAATCAAAAGGAGTATCTATGATAGATATCCTAGTATCGTAGCACGCAGCATTTCGTGAGCAAAATTTAACAGAATGCAATTTGATATGTAGAGCAAGTGATTCATATAAATATGAACCTTATTCTTATTTCCATAATGTTCATTTTCGTATATGCAAATGTGAGCAAGCATTTCATGCGAATATGAACATTAATTGTTATAAGAATAAAGTTCATATTCGTGTAAGAAACTTAATTCATGCAAGATCAAAGTACGTTCTTTGAATCTTGCCCTGAATCCCTGCTTACTTCCATGGGCACTAGACGTGAATTCTATATGAACGAGGGAAGAAAATTACGAAACACAAAGTTGTGGCGGCATCTACATCGCCACATGCAAACTAAGCATCAAAGACCTGACGCTACACAAAAATCCTGACGTCACACAAATCCTGCATCGCGCAATTAGAGTTTACCGCGCGAACGAGATATATATGACTATCCGACATCCACCGTTGGGCAGTTGCCGGACGACACCCCGACCGAGGATCCTCCCTTTTCTAATGAGGATGAGTGAACTTTACTCCCTGTTCCTCATACCTCTAAATACTCTTGGGACAACGGAATGGTCAAAAAGTTACAAGTTGCATGTTTTAGCCGAGTCCTGTGCAACTTCCTCCAAAAAAATTTCATACTTTTTTTTATCAAAACCATATCCGTTAGTTTTAAAACCAGTCCCCAGAATAATAAGACTCACGTGACTAACATAATTTCGTTCGATCACAACAACGTAATTATGGTATAATTATCAACTTTTAATAGTCGTATCGATTGTTACTTGCTGATATTAGATTAAAAAATTACAAACCATTGCTAAGGTAAACTGTTGTTATGTATATTTTACCATACAGTTGTATTTAAGTAATCGATTAGGTTCATTATCGAATACTTTTTATTCGGGCGGCCCCGGGAGTGAAGTTACCACTCGGTGACATCCTTAGTCCATACCTAATCTACAAACTGCAGTAAGTATGGTATAATGCGTCTCTCTCTTATTTATCTTCTTCTATCCCGAAATACACTTTAAAGCTATAAAAACAGAAAACAATGATTATAATGCCAAAAGGGCCCCAGCTCAGCATAATGTCAGATGACAACACATAGTTCCACCTGATGATGATTTTCAGCTGCAACCCACGAGTGCCATACGCTAGAATAATACACACATTGCGCGAAGTGTCCGTATTTGAGAATTCCTTACTCAATTTATTCTGTCTCGCGTCAATTCGAATGGATGGAACTTTTTGACTTCGACCTTCGTTCTCATGACATAAGCCCAGGAAGAATTTCAAATTGTCTTTTTTCTTATTTCTAAACCATTCTTACCATCGATTTTTATCTTCATAATCGTCTACAGGGTCAAATTAAGTTAACTAGCAAAACTCTGCAGACGTGATGGGTATTATATCGATTTCTTAACATGATGAAATTAAAAATATATGATATGATGATTTTTTTGGGGTCAATGACCGAGTTTTTTTTTGTGAAAAGTTTAGGTACGTGATCGGTATCAATATCAAAACACCAAAAAATAACGGATTTTCTAAACTCATACTTCATGTAACGACAAAACGTGCGAGCGCTTTTTTTTTTTTTTTTTGGGTTGGAAATCATCAAATGACTCCTCCCGCTCTGGGCAGAGCGAGAGGGAGTGTCAGACTTTTACTGACTAAAACCCACCCGTGTTCCTTCCGTTGCCTATGTGCTGGGGCCGCGATATCCCTTTCAGACAAACCCGCGACCCCAGCAGGCATTGGTCCTTCCGGACCCCGTCAGTTGTTGCTGACATCCCTTTGAGGCGCGCGTGGAACACAACGCGCCGTCGACCCGGGCCTGGTCCTTATCGGACGGCGAGCTGCCCATCGCTCACCGTCTACCGTCCGCGCCTACGGTGGCCGGAAGTCAGCTTGTGACTCCCGACGCCCGGGGCGTCTCCTGCGGCGACTAGGGGCGCGAGGGCGTGCAGCTTGAATCTCCCTCGCGCGCTCCGCCTCCTCCTTCGCGAGCATAACTGCTTTGCAGAAGGAGGTGACGGCCTCCCATGCACTCTCGCTCCGGACCATGGCCTGAACCAGGGCCGGACGCGAGAGATCGCCGCCGCCGATCGCCTCCGTGAGGACACGGCGGTGCTCCGCCCAAGCAGGGCAGACCTCCACCGTATGCTCCACCGTGTCCTCCGGGCGATCCACACAAACCCGGGCGTTTCCTCCCGCTTGATCCTGAACAGGAACCTCCCGAAACAACCGTGTCCGGTGAGGACCTGCGTCAGGCGGAAGGTGAGGACGCCGTGGCGCCTCTCTAGCCACTCCTCAAAGAGGGGCCTTATCGCCGCAAATACAAAAGTGCACCTACGAACAAAAATGTATGGAACAGCGAATTTTTTTTAAATAACTGACGAAAAATTCCGACGCACGTGAGAGGGGCAGACGAAAAATTTTTACGCTCGGAGGAGGGGTGCCCCATTCCCGTATTATTAAAAACGTTCGCATTCTAATCTCAGTATCAATCTGTCAAAAATACTTCAAATTTTCATTCATTTTTGACAAGATTTTGCCATTGATTGTCGCTGAAATTGATTGTCGTTGATTGTGAATTGAATTTGAACGTTTTTAGTGACGAGAATTAGCCTTCTGGTTACAAAAGTTATATCGCTGATAGAACGCTACACTTTGTGTGACAACAAGATATAATTTTCTAGAAGTCTCGAATTTGAGAATTTTCTACACTACGTAAAAAAAACCCTGACCTTGCAATAACATTACCAAAAAGTAATAAAAAATCGTATTAATATTGTTATAAGTTATAACGACATCCGCTAAACGAAAAAATGTGCCAATTTTTATTTTATTTCTTCCTGATAATTTCCACGATTGAAAATTCACATTGTTAGTACCAAAATTACCTCAAATTATAGCAAACTTTCAACAGGGGTTATAAGTTATGACGTGTAGACCCGCTAAACGGAAAAATATGCCAATGTTTTTTTATCTTTTTTCTGAATATTTCCACATAAATCAACTCTCAGTATGATACTTAACAACACGGTATTTTTTTCATAGACATGAGAAGTTATTTTTTTGTTGAAAAAAAAAACAATAAAGAAAAGAAAATGAATGAAGAAAAGAGAATGAAATGAATAGCGTCATTGGCAAACCTCATTTATAGCACGAATAAAAAACATTGACATAAACACAACATCACGCCTTGTTTACCCAAAGGTATGGGCAGAAGACAGGTGTAACTATAGTACACCCACATTTCGCCAGTTATGTTTAAGTCCCATGTAATATTTGTCCGACCCGGGAATCAAACCAACGAACTCATGCTCAGCAGTAGCGCTTGCGACCACTAGACCAACGAGGCATAAAAATGATTGAGTGCTACGGAATATGGCTTCTTGTAATATCGTCACGGCGCGACGATGGGATTTTATCATTTTTTATCTTCTCTTGGAAGCTCTTTGCTTTGAAAGAAAGAATGAAAGAAAATACATTTAGTACAGACTAAAAGGCACACAACATAATATATTTTACTACTAGTAAAAAAGAAATAAAACAATAAAAAAGTGTTCGATTGTAAGATATTAGCAGGAATGTGTGCCTCGAAGCGAGCTCCCGGAATCCTCAACCACAGAGGAACAGGCTATCTTACCTCTAACTGACGAAACAAATAAATGCTGATATTTTTTTTGTTATGGCGACAGACTTAGATAAGATAGTGGTAGCGAGCCAGGCGGACTTAGAACAAGCCACCAAACCGAACAACCACAACCAAAACCGAACAGATATTTTTTCCCACACTGGGAATCAAACTCGGGACCTCGGGGTTGAAACCGGTGGTCTAACCCCTAGACCACAGGGGCGGTTAATTATTAGATTTTCCATCAGAAACCTTAGACACTACAGTTTAATTAAATCCCTTTAATTCTTAGAAACGTTATTTTCAATTAATGACGTAATATCGTGCCGGCATTTCCCGAAGGGGTGGCAGATGTGATGTGTTTATCCGGGGGGAGTAAGGGTCTAGCTTATTGCCGTTAAATTGACACAATTCTAGACTCTCGACTGCTAAATCTGGGAAATTCCTGATGGGCAAACTCAATACCCCCCACTTTTCTCATGGGGATCGAACCCAAGAATGACCCCATTGGAATATTGGATTGCATATGCATGGCATACTGAGCAGACGTGCTTGCGACTAGATCAACGAGGCAGTTTAATACAGTCAAAAAAATTTATTGTTTATCAATATCATGTTATAAAAGCTATATCATACAATCGTCAAAGAATAACAGTAAGTTGTGATTCGAATATAGTGACAATTGGCAATTTAGTCAGCAGTTAATTTCCGTGACTTTAAATTAAAAACTGTAATATGATATTACCAATCGGCACAACTTTGATCATCTATCAATATATAAATAAAATTGGAATACTGTTCGTTGGCAAGCGCATCACTTGAGAACAGCTGGACCGACTTGGCTATTATTTATTTTAAAATGTTCTTAATAGTCCAAATTAGGTTTTTATAGAAAGAAAAGTGAGAAAAAATTATATATTATTATTTTATTATTATTATTAGTGAGTATTTATTTTAGTGATATTTAGTTTAGAAGTATGTATGTAAGTTTATTCTCATATTGTATGTTTATGGTTAAATTAGTGAATAATTAAGTGTTTTTATTTTATGTATATTATTTTCTCTTCTAATCTTACACACGTTGTCTACATCTCTTTAACTACTTTCCTATCGCAGGTATGCTGGAAGAGATTTCTTTAGAAATAAGCATCACCTTTGTACGTATTTTTCTGTTCCTTTCTTCTTGTCTATTTATATGTGTGTACATAAACTGTTAAATAATAAAATAATAAATAAAAAATTCCCGGAAAATTTTCAAATTCGGTTAAAACTGAACGTCCTTTTTTAGGGTTCCGTAGTAAACAAGGAACCCCTATAGTTTCGCCATGTCTGTCTGTCTGTCTGTCCACGGCTTAGCTCAGAGACTCTTTGTACTAAAAAGCTGCAATTTGGTTTCCTCCCCTACACGTAAAGAGAGGATTATTTTTTCGTTGTGACGGTTTTTGATGGTGTGGGGTGTCGTTAGGAAGGTCGTTCAAGAAAAATACAGCGAGTTTGTTAAAAACCATTTTTGAATTCAAGGATCCGTTTGCGAAATATTAAGCTTTAAAGTGCAAATTTTTGTTAGAGTCAAGTGTTCCCCCTCCTGCCAGCTTAATGGTTGGTTTTAAAAATGTGAAAAAATTCACGGCAGTAGTATACATATATTACGAAATTAATAGGAAAACTATCACGGTTAAGTAGGCTTTACAAATTAACGAGTAAAAATCCAACTTACATTTGCGGTTGCATGTTCTCCCATACGGAATGTATGGGAGATAAATTCATCACAACTACGGAACCCTTCATTGTGCGTAGTCCGACACGCAGTTGCCCGGTTTCCTATGAGATTTTTGTATAAACTATTGAAACTTCTGTCGGATCAGCTAGTAGTACTTATGTGGCTTCCTCAAGGATCCCAAACGTGACCTCCCTAAACAAACTATGAGCATAATCTGTGGTAATAGATCACCCCTTACCGGATGTGGCTAAACGAGGCAGTAGCCACAACAAGTTCCCTTAAAGAAAGGCACATAACACCACGCCTGTATCCCCGAAGGGTTCGGCAGAAGTGTATACAAAGGCACGAGTATTGGTGAAGGAGTTTACACACCAAGCTGCGGGTCTTGTGGTAGTAGTATGGATCAACAAGGAACCCTTCACAATGTCGTCGTGTCCATCCGATTGTCTACCTATCTGACCCAGAAATTCGACTCGTGTTCTTGGCTAGTGTTTCGTGTTTATGTTTCTTATGACTACATTCATATCAATCCATGAGGATTGTGGCTAAACGAAAACAGCCGCACGAGTTGATTGAAGGTTAAGCTACGCTACGCTATGGGTGACGATCCATTACATATCGAGATCCCTATGTGCCTCATTTAAACACGCGTTAATCTGTTAGTCCCGGCTGTTATTCGCAGATCTTCGACAGCCGTTACGGGTAGTCAGAAGCCCAAAAGTCTGACAACCAATCTAGGAGATCGGAGAGGCAGTCGCTCCATGTAAAATACTGGTATTTAGCTGCATTCGGTTAGAATGGAAGCCGACTCCAACATAGTTGGGAAAAGGTTAGGCATATTTATTGATATCAATACATTCATCATCAGCTATAATGTTTCCACTGCTCTGCCTCCTCTCTGTGAGAGGGAGTGGGCCGTAATCCACCGAGCAGGCCCAGTGCGGGTTGGTAGATGTCACATGTCTTCGAATATTTGGTTCTAGGACATGCTGGTTTTCTTTCACCGTTTTGAGAGCAGCGGTGATGAAATAATTTACACAAAGTAAAGCGCCTGTCTGGGTTTGAACCTACGACCTACAACGCGTAACTCGCGGCCGATAACACTGGGCCACCACTGCTCCAATCAATCCATGTGGTTTCGCAATAGCATGGAATTTTATAAGACTTCTAAAAGACGAGACTTTTAATTTCCTTTTTTTTATTAGGTATATATAAAAAAGGAAATTATGAGTTCCTTCTCCGACGCTATCGTTATGCAACTGCATGTTATCGTCATTTTAAAACCGATTCACGCGATGTTTTTTATGTGATACCAAATACTGCAATCTTGTCAGGCATTCAGTCAGAAAATTACAGCTAATTAGGTAATTATTGGTTAAATGGTTTTCCGCAAAGATGAAAGGAATAATTCCCTTAATCTTTGTAGAAAACAACGCACACAGCCTCCGAGGCATAAATAATAAATTCCGCATTTCCACTGTTTTGGACAATTTAGGAACATATTTATCCACTGATTTACAGCTTAGAATGGTATACCTATAAATCTCTTTGAACTTACTCCTACACAACACAATGTCACGGCTTTTAATAAACACGTTGTTATACCACAAAGTTAGTTTTATAGCTGTCAAGTCATCAAATCTGCCATTAGCCATCGACCTCCCGCCTACGCGTAACTTTCTAAGGAGCTATCCCACACTGAATGCAGCGTGGCAACCAAGATTTTGTTTTGTTTTTCGAGTGCATTGCGGTATCCGCATCGCTATTATTATTACTGTACAGTCTTTTATATCTTCGTCAGTTTTCAAATTCCTGCGGTACGGCACTGAGTGGACTATTCCAAAGAAAATTACGAGTATATTTAATAGGTGCGCCCCGCGGTTTCACCCGCATTTGTCTCGATCCCGTGGGAATATTGGGATAAAAAGTATCCTTTATTATAACCCACGTCATGTTCCACCCATGTGCCAAATTTCAACCAAATCAGTTCAGCCGTTATAACGTGAAAGCGTAACAAACAAACATACAAAAAATCTAATCTTTTTCCTTAAAATATTAGTTTAGTTTACGCGCTCCGGTGTGTGTGGTTATAATGAGATATAGACAGACACGAGAAGCGACTTTAATTATTTATATTCATATATTTACTTTCATTCCATAATGTAGGCATACAGGTGTTATAGTGGCTTAGAGCGAAGGTACAATTACGGACCTTGTAGGGCACAACAAAAAGTATAAAATAAATTCTTAACAAAAATAAAATTAAAAGAAACAAATTAAGTAACAATCAACATTTTTTTTTAAATATTCTTAACATTATTTGAGATCAGTTATAGGTTGTGGTGCATAATAATTATTTCATAAGGTCAATTTTATTAAACATATATCATAAATAATAGTCTATACTATGGACAAGTGATGTTGGAACGTCAGGCGAGAGTAGATTAATATATTTACTGTACATAATTTCAGTTTTTATTTATATTTGTTTTTATTATTATTTTTATTGTTTTATTTATTTTGTGATCCCCTCTAGTGGGATATATCTAAGTCCGTAGGTGTGTCCGTGGCATCACAGTGGGTCCTATCAGAATACCAGCGCAACAGTATTTTTTTTTTAAATATCCAGCATTATGCTGAGAGGATAGGAGCCTTTTTGGCCTCGCACAGGTCGTTATTATTCTGTTCGTTTTTAAATGCTCCTTTTATGTATATTTATTATAATTTTTTATTATTATTTACTGTTTGTATTTCCTGTGCGTGTCCTTAATAGAAATTTTCTTTATTTTTTTCTTTCTATAAATTATAATATTTATCTTTGTATGTATGAATTGTATCTATACGACTAACTGTGTATGGTGTCTGTTTGTATTATTTTAAATATGTATGTAGATAGATATTGTTATCGCGCTACACCGCTCCAGTCGTGTGGCGCCCCTTAAACAACCCTGGTCCTTAAGACCTGAGAAAACAACTCGATACTTATTATAAATTCCGGTCAGTTGCTAGTTGTTTACTCTGGAACTTTCTTAAAGTAATAACCACAAGAAGCATTGCTTGTTTACATAGTTACATCATTGGCTGGAGACCTTAACTGTAAGTTGTTCGGAACTTTAAAGGTTAAGTAAATAGTTTCGTAATATCACGATATTAGTAGTTAGTAATACTTCTATTTTATTAGGTAGCCTCATGGCTTCTTAATAATAAAGTATAACTAAACTAACGTCTGTCCGTGACTTAGTCTGCATGAAATCTCAAAATATAAAATATATCCTGTGACACTCGTCAATACTGTACGAGTAGCTGCCAATGAATTAATGAATTTTATAATTCGGATTAGGCTTGTAGAAAACTTATCGATTTTTTTTTTCTTGATACCGATATTTTTTGTTCGATCTATAGATATTTTAGGTGATATTTATTACAACGAAATTAAATATCAAGTATCGAAAATGTATTAAATACGATATATTTCCAATAGCAACACCTTTGTCGCCACTAACTAAAACCACTGGAATTCAGATCCGCCAAAAGTAGAGTTATTTTTCATAGTTTGGTATTTATATGAATAAAAAAGTGCGTGCCATACCACACACAATGAAGGGTTGCGTAGTTGCGATGAATTTATCCCAAAAGCACGTTAAAATTGTAATTGAAAAACACGTTCTCCCATACATCGCTATAAGACACAGTCAAATCCAAAAAAAAATATGTGTGTTTTAAAAACTAAAAATTAACAATTTTCGAACGTTTTCCTTTACATGTGCTGGGAGACCTCGCTTCCTGCCAAATTTCATCATTCTTGGTCAACAAGAAGTACCCTGAGGTTTTAATTTATTTGCGAGTATCAATTATGTCGTATACCTAAATGGCCGCATTTTTTTGTTGCGTCGACTTAAAAGCTTGATTTAATCGATATATTTCGAAATTTATATTAATATTTTTTTTTAAATATTGATACGATTTATATCGATATTTTTTAACACTTCTCGCATCCCTTCCGAAGATTACCCACTACATACAAACTCATTTCTTCTTTTTTAAATAATCAGTTGTCGTACATTTGGGTCGTGTAGATATTAAAGTTTTGTATGTGACGACTGATTCTTTTATCGCGTTTACGATGTTGATCCCATGGAGAAAGTTCAGTTTGACGAACCTCTCCACCTTTCTGATACAGGGTGTAACAGAAAGGTGTGGTATAATCATTTGCCTAGCCTTTTCCCATCTATGTTGGAGTCGGCTTCCGAATGCAGCTGAATACCAGTATTTTACATGGAGCGACTGCGTATCTGACCGCCACAACCCAGTTACTGAGTAATACGATACCCCTTGGTAAGACCGGTTGTGTTTTCGGAATTCTGACGACCCGTAAGGACTGTCAATGACCCACGAATGACAGCCGGGATCAACGGCTTAACGTGCTTTCCGAGGCACGGTGTGGGGTCTTGGTATGTAAAAACGGTCACCCATTCAAGGACCAACCGCAGCAAGCGTAGCTTAACCTTATCGATCGACCGGTGCGGCTGTTATTACTTAGCCACAAGCCCCAATTATAGTATTTATATAGATAAGTATACATAGAGTGAATAACAGTATCCAATTTACTAGAAACTTTGTCATAATTATTTATCTAACAGACACAATTTTATGATTTACTATGTCTTAAATCTAAATGAAGGATGCTGTTATTCAAAACCTCTGAAAAGGAACACCGAAACAAACTGAAAGGTCGAGGTTCATTTAGAAAACTTGTCACGTTTCAGGTCAAATTATAATATGATAACAATGCAGAGAAATTCTGGCACTGACTATTTTAGGAATGAGCTAATCACTTTATTTTCTATTGATTTGAATATACGGACGGAACTAAAGTTGGTTGTTAATTCGATAAAAAAATAATTTCCCTTACTTAAAAAATGAAGTGGCTGTCCATTATCTTGGAAAGTAGGTAATATTTTGTCTTAAACTTTGATGTAGGTATATATTATGATGAAACTTGCTATTCAGGAAGGATATTGATTAATGTCGCCGATTAAAATACCTATGGAATACTGAAAATCTGTGAAAACCTTTAATTGTAACGCTACTTAATTAAAAGAGGCTTTTATGTAGTTACGACAAGTCCAGCTGAGACTACTATAGACCAAATAGATTTTTAACCGACTTCCAAAAAGGAGGAGGTTATAAATGTTCGTCGCGTATGTGTGTTTTTAATTTTTTTTACGTATGTTCACCGATTTCTCCGTCAATTGTGAAAACCGATTTCGAAAATTCTTTTTTTGTATGATAAGGTATGCTCCATAAATTGGTCCCATATAAATTGTATTAACTTTGCTTGGATAGTTTTTGAGTAAGCTTCAATAATACGTATTTTTCCCACTTAGTATATATGTAGATGATATAGATAGATAGATAGATACCTACGAGTACATCGTTTAATGTTTTATTGTATATGATGATAACTTCCTGTCACTGTTACTTACATACCAGGTAGTGGTATTCGAATTGGTGTGAGGTAGGTACCACAACTAAAAAGTGAAAATTAAAAACTTTTTACAAAAACAAAACAACCGACTTCCGAAAAAAACACTACAAAGTGAAAAATAACTTTAATTTCGGAAGTCGGTGGCAAAAAACGAAAATTCTAAATAAAAGACACCGACTTCCGAAATTAAAGTAATTTTTCACTTTGTAGTGTTTTTTTTCGGAACTCGGTTGTGTTTTTTTGGTAAAAAGTTTTTATTATACACTCCCTTAAAATCTTGGTACAGATTGGAGAAACGAAACATGAAATGAAACAAACAAACGCTGAAACAAATTCGCCTAGTTTTTGTGTTACATTTCATGTTGCATAGCATACATTTGGACGGCTTATTTGTAGCATTTATATGTTTCACCAATATGTACCCGGCATAATAAACTCTTAGGCAATTTTGCTTCGCAAGCTTCGGTGATCGACTGACTCCATTAAAATTTCGTTATTCCTGGACGTTACTCAAAACTGAAAGGTGAAACCTCGGCAGTTCGTTAACAATTCCTAGCAGTATTAATTAGTAGCTCAGAACAGAGAAGCCATCACTGCTCTGTTGCGAAGAACGGATGGTGCTATTCGTTCTCTATAGCTCCACCTCTCTCTTGCACAGGAACAATTGTTAGTGCTATAACTGTTCATGTACGACCCCCAAAAGTCGATGTTTTCAGTAATTAACTGAAATTTTAGCAAGCTACAAAGACAGCATTCGGCTAAATGGAATTGTAACATCTAATAAATAGCACCCTGAAGTAACTTAAGTCTAAAAGTTTGTTTATATCGACGTAAAACGTATTGAAGTTCGTAGTTACACCAACGAAGTTAATGTAATAATAAAACGTAATATTAAACAGCGTAACCTATTAAATCTCGTTTCAACAAAGATTTTTCCGTAATTGAATCGCTATTATTATGGACAGATCAATTTGTGAAGACTTAAATTTAATATTCCATCAAAGAGAGCTAATAAATTGATGGTGGGTCTTACACAAAGAAATTCCTATAATTTTGTTATAGAGATAAGTTTAAGTAGCCATTTCGGTTTTATTTACTGGATAGATTTTCCTGTTTTTGTCGTTGCCTCTTTCTGAACTAATTTTGAGACTATATGTAATACATTAAAGTTGTTTTTGTCAACACGTGCAAAGACAAAACAAACAATGAATCACAGGATTTGGTATCTTTATTTAGCTCAAGATATCGGGCATCGTCTTGGTTGAAAACATGTTGTTACGGCCGCGGCTTATCTTATTCTAATACCTAGGTATATTTATTTCTTTCTGCGATCAACAGTCATCAAAAATACATTCAATCTTCGTTGATTCCCACTAAAATGTGTTTCCCAATTACGCGAATGAGCATAATCTTCATTATAAACCTACCTAGTTAATTATTCTTAAACATCTCATATTTTATAACTGTGCTACAGCACCGAATGTCTACCGATGTCGAGTGCTTATAGCCTCTGACATAGCCTCCACTTCATTGAGATGAAAAAAGCGTGAGGCGAGGGAGGAGGCTAATGATGTTATGAACAAAGGTTAAACTTTCTGCTCTAACTCGTACTTAAGTATTCAAGAGCCATTGAAACATATACGCAAGATTATTGAATCGAATCTAACAGCGAACATAATAGGACCATTAAATATTAGTTTAATTTGAATTATTTATTTAATACTTCAAGCACACAAATGTACAGAGGCGGACTTAATGCCATGGGCATTTTCTAACAGTCAAGCTTTTGGTGATGCAGAGACAAACAGTGGCAATAACGAAAACGATGGAATAATTATTTATTTAAATATAAGGATATACATTTATCTATAAAAAACTATGAATATATAAATAATATACCTAATTATACAGGGTTACAGGGTAAGTCGTACTGAATATTAAAGGATGTTATTATTCAGGTCATTTCTGATGAATTTGATTCTGAAATAAAATGTCCGAAACTTAACCGATATGGAGATATTACATTTTAAAGATTATTTTTAAAAATCCTTAGTTTTTGGCTTTTAGTCGTTTTTATTAATGGACATGTCATCTAACTAGATACATAAAAAAAACGACTCTAGGAGCTCTAATCCCAAAGAAAACGACTAAAAGCCAAAAAGTAAAGGATTTAAAAAAATAATCTTTAAAATTTATGTCTCCATAACGGTTAAGTTTCGGACATTTTATTTCAGATTCAAATTCATCAGAAATGACCTGAATAATAACATCATTTAATATTCAGTACGACTTACCCTGTAACCCTGTATATAAATATAATCACAAACAAATTCAAAAGTAATTTATTCAAAATAGGCTGAGAATCAGCAATTTTCGGACGTCAAAATTACATATGACAGTCCCTCATAAAAATAAAATAAAATGCCCGCCCTTCACCACTTCCTAGTGCTTTAGCTGGGAAGAAGAAGTAGCGCAACAAAGTCCCCAGCAGCACAGCTGTCTGTTCAGTTATAAAAACTTGATTCTATACAATAGTACTTATGCAAAATAATGTACATTACGCAACACAAAACATTAAATTAAATTATTTGCTATATGTCACCTAGCACACGCCAATATACCAACAAAAATCATCGAAATCTATACTCAAGCGAAACTAAAAGTATACAGAAATTAATACCCGAATGAAAGCCTCCAGGCATAAAAGGAGTGCCCCTTTACATAAAGCTATTAAAGCTGTAACTCTATATAAATACACATAAATTTACTAAAACAAATAAGACAAACAATGGGAAAACACTAACGTTGTGATGATACTGCCAGCTTCTTACGAATGTGCTCGCGAACTTTAACTAGAAGAAATTTGAATCCGTGGTGTTAAGCGAAAGAGAATCCTGGGATAAAACCAGTTGGCTTATCCCGGTTGTGAGAAGCGTCACTTTGCGGCTTAGATATTCCGCCTCCGAATTTTCTTTCCTGATAAATTTTGTAACGCGCCAGTTCCATGACAGTTGAATAATTTCTCTGAAACTCGAGGAGTTTTTTTGTCCCAGTGATTGTCACAGTGATCTGGTTTGTTGCCACTGTAGATTTTGAAAATACACAGGTACTTAAAAATATATGTTTTTATAATTAATGTATTCTGTGATTTTTTATTCTAATTACTTGTAGATGCCGATATTATAAAGCTGTGCCAAGTGTCATGCCGCTTTGTCCAGGCTTCGTAATATCGGGAGCTAATTGCCTCAAGACCGTGAGGTGAAGGTACATAGTAACTTGCAGCATTGTAAATAAATCGCAGGTCACTTATACGGCTTCTAACTAAATGGCCACAAATCCCCGGGAAATCCGTAAATGGCGAGTAAGGGATTATGTCCGGAAAATTGGTAGCATCATCCACCTGTTTGCAAACATGGGGAGTACCATATTGGTAAAGGTCGAGCATGAGGTCAAGCTTTTGCTATGCCCGTTTTACAGATTATTAATCAGCGGTTTTCAAGCACATTCAGTCTAAATGAGAGCCTAGTCAAAGTTATTTGAATAATTGTTTTTGATTCGATTTCCTCATTCCTTTTACTAAATAAATAGCGTTCTATGTTCTATGTTATGGGGTTTGGTTTCCGCACTTAGTCCTTCAGTGGACCATTGTGCGTGGGCCATAGCGGCCGTTGGTGGTTATTCCAACCAGCCCACCTCCCGCCAGAAGTTAATTAAATCTCCTGGTCTGTTCAGAACATCTGTGAAAGATCTGGGTATCCCGAGGGTCTGTGTTATAATCTGGGTGACGCCTGTGCATTCAAAAAGCACGTGCGTGACGGTTTCCTCAGCCTCCATGCACGCCCTGCGTAGTAATAAATAGCGTTTTCCTACATTGTAAACTATTAGGAAAAACGGAACAGGAAAAGTAAATAAATAAACAGGTTTACAATTGGCGGTGCTATCGCTGAAAGCAATTTCTTATAGACAACCATTGGTTGAAATTGAATTAATAAGCCAAACCTTTTTGGGTTTCTACGCTACCTATTTAAGACCGCTGGTCATGTTAAGTGACGTCACTAATCCACCAACCTCGCAGCCTCGCCAGCAACCTCGTATAATTTGGGTTCATCATTAGCCTAGCCTGTTTCCAACTAATTTTGGGTCGGCTTCCAGTCTAACCGGATGCAGTTGACTACCAGTGTTTTCTTCTGAAGACCCGTAACTACTGTCAAAGATCCATGAATGTCATCCGGGATCTTCGGTTTAACGTGCTTTCCGAGGCACGGAGGGATTTCGGTATGTAAAGATGGTGACCGATCCACGGTCCAACTGCGGCAAGCATAGCTTAACCTAATCTATCGGCCCTTGCGGCTGTTATTACTTAGGCACAAGCCCCTCTCGTATAATTAGGCTTACTGAGCCAAATGTCTCATTGTGTTGCCAATTCGGACTGATGAAGTTTTTGTGGATTAGGGCATCCATCGTAGGGTTTTCTCGTTTTTGTAGGCAATACATATTATACCCATTAAAGAGAAAGGAGAATGGGCAAAAATATATGAACCTTGGTCCACCTACTCAACACTAACGCCATATATGCTACAGAAAAGATTATATCTAATCAAACAAATAACGAATAGTGTGAAAGTACTAGAGGCTGGCAGAAATTAGAAAAAGAGAAAATAAAAGAAGAATAAAATAGTCCTGTGATTTATTACATATTATAAGAATTGCAGTATTACATGATGCTAGTATCTATAACAACATTATTCAGGTGCGCTGCTGGCGATGTGAAACCTTCCCGATGTCGAATTTTAATACAGTAGATGTAAAGTATGTTATAAGTAAAAGGGAGGGGTACCCTACACTACTATTATTTTTGACATTTTCACAAAGAACCCCTTGAGTTACACATTTGTGGTCATACAAAGAAATAAAGTATAAACAATTTGAAGGGCACAGGGAAAAAAGGGGCTCATCGACAATTTATACGAAATCAAACAAATGATCGTACTTGATAAATGTTGAACAGGCCTTTGATATGACATATTCAAAAAAAACTAAAAAGGGCCCATTGCTTTGTAATCCTCAATATTAAAAAACACGTCAAGGAATAAAAAGAGCTCATTTCGTATCGAACTAGCTTAAAAGGTGCTCATTGCATCCCAATCAGAGTTAAAAGGAGCACATTTTACGTTTACAAAACAAGAACGCGCCCATACCTCCGCCATCTTGAAATAAATGACATAATGTGACAGATAAAAGTTAATAAATTAGCGTTTAATTCAATTTGTGTTAGTTGTTGATGAGCCCCTTCTTTCCCTGTGCCCTTCATTTACTTTTCGTTGATGTCTGGCTTGTTGGTGTTGAGTAAATAGACCAACTTGCTCATTCTCCTTGGGACTAAAGTACGAAACCAAAGTAATTAAATAAATTCGGAATAAAATACCACTAATCGGCACGAAATATGTAAGAATTGATCACTCCGTCGTAGTAAATCTCGCCTTATTCATAGCAAACGACAATTTAAAAAAAAACCCGAAAGTATTATCATATCAATTCAGTGTGCTTAAGTCAAACGTTGAATACTATGTTCCTGCGTATACTATGCTGAATGAGGGAAAGGGACGACGTGCGGGTGCAGCAGCGATCAGTATCCGTGGGAGGTATCCCCAAACAGACTGTTTTTCAAACAACGGTAAATTACCATATTTTTTTTTTTTTAGTACTGAGTAATTTTCAGATGTCCTGCATTCCCAGGTCCACCTAGGTGGATACCTATCAATCTGCCTAACCTTTTCCCAACTATGTTGGGGTCGGCTTCCAGTTTAACCGGATGCAGCTGAATACCAGTATTTTACATGGAGCGACTGCCTATCTGACCTCCACAACCCAGTAACTGGGTAATACGATACCCCTTGGTAAGACTGGTGTCAGACTTTCGGGCTTCTGACGACTCGTAACTTTCTAAACTATTAACAAACCAATCAACTAATAACAGTTGTATTTGCAAGTTTCTCACACATTTAGTACATAGTTAAAAAAATGTTTGAATCGATTAAAAGACAGAATTTTTCACATGACTGCATTTCATTATGGGCATCCCTAAAGTTGACAATGACTTGATTTTGTAACGACTGCCAAAGATCTACGAATGACAGCCGGGACCAACGGCTTAATGTGCTTTCCGAGGCACGGAGGATTCTCGGTATGTAAAGATGGTCACCCATCCACTGACCAACCCCGGCAAGCGTAGCTTAACCTGATGGATCAACCAGTGCGCCTGTTGTTACTTAGCCACGATACCTAGGTGGATACCTATACGGTAAAGAAATTACTGCTAAAAGTACTCGTAGATGTACTGCCTGACACAGTTTGATTGCTATCGATTCTCTAGCTACCTCTTAACGGGACGGAAATTGAAAGAGCTCGTCGAGGACCATTTATATTATAACGATCGCTTTCTCCAAGCGATTGAACTTGACCGTAAATCATATTTCAATAAATTTTTAAACAGTTAGCTTCTGTGGGTTGACCTAAAATTGATCGTCTGAAGTTTCAAGGGTCCTGCGAAGTGATGTAAGAGCTTATTATATGTAGAAACTAGCATTCGCCCGCGGCTTTGCCGGCGTGGATTTTTTGGAAGTTTGAATTTTGAATTTCAGAATTTATCTTGTGACTGGTTTTTTAATACTTCCCTTACCTATAGATGCCAAGATGAGGTACCTACAGCGTAAAACACTGAAAAGCTAAAAATGCGAGCTAATGAAGTATTTTGAAAATGCACGACAATTAATATAAACAGTACAATTGACGCGTTCACGCTCTCGCCGCGCCTCGTTAACATCTGTTACAAAATTAGCCAATTTAATTAAACTCAGGAAACAAAGCTACCATTGAAATGTAGGTAGTATTGTCACAAATACAATGTACAGCACAACTATTTTCTTAATGAGTATGCTGAGGGACGGCACACTTCGTGTTTCGTCAGTCGTCGGATTTCTATCAGTTGCCCTTTGAAAAAGATAAGAAAGAAAACGTTTATTTGGACACAGTTCGTGAAACACAAAATAAAAACAAACTAAAAGTGGAAGTAATCTTTGCACTTGGTGCTTGTACGTATTGACTCCTACCACTGCACCCGCGTTGCCGTCAACCATAATTACCAAGTGCAAAGGGCAACTGAGAGAAATCCTTCGACTGACGAAACACGAAGTTTGCCGAGGGACATTAAGAAGATAGTTGTGCTGTATCTACTTTTATTTCGACAACACGAGTGTGTTACGCGGGGCTCGTGGCTAATTAATAACAGCCGCACGGGTCGACCGACGGTTAAGGAGACCATCCATTCCTCGAAAAACACGTTAAAACCCGGACTCGACCAAATCGGAGACGAGAAGAGAGGAGATGTGTTTTAAACAACCAATAGAATTTCTTTATTTACTCTCGTCCACACTCGGCTTCAGTGGTGACCACTGAGCGGACATGTATCGTATTTGTATGGGGCGATCGTAGCCGAGATGTGAGCTGTGCCTAGCTGAGAGCTGGGCGCCAGTACAAAGTGGAGAAGCAAGCTGGCGACGGCGCGCAGCGGAGATGAAAAGAGATGTGAGTGGCGTGCAGTGAGCGGTGCCATAACAGTTCCGCTCTAGCCACCACACATCTCCACTCCAGTCTAGCCAATACGCATCTCCGCACAGCTTCGGTGGATACACCCTAGCTGAAAAACATCTCTTCTCGTCTCCGTTTCGGACATCTCCGCACATCTCCGCTTTGGTGGAGTCCGGGCCTAAACTGTTGATCCCGACTGTCATTCGTAGATCTATGACAGTTGTTACGGTTAGCCAGACGCCCAAAAGTCTGACAACCAGTCTTACCAAGGGGTATCGTATTACCAGGTAACTGTGTTGTGGGGGTCAGATAGGCAGTCGCTCTAGGTAAAATATATCGTATATAAGCTGAATCCGGTTAGACTGGACGCTGACCCCAACATAGCTGGGAAAAAGCCAATATGGATGCGGTTTATTGTGGTGACAAAATTGTTGTTTGTTTTAAAGCTAAAAAGATAATGAAGATGCGTGGCCCCGAGAAGCATGAAAGTACATAAATAAACGTACTTGTGACATATAACAACTCAGACGTATTTCAATCTTATCACGGGTTGGGTTTCCCCAAATGCAAAGGTTTTGTAAATCTTAGACTATGTCAGTAGGTATTTGAGATATTTATTACGTCGGGGTCGAGTTGTCCTAGGGTTAAGATGTCGCGGGTAAGAGTCCTGGCGGAGGAAGCGGTGTCCCGGGGCGGGGTGATGTTGGCGGTGTCCTTGGACATTTCCAACGCCTTCAACACCCTGCCCTGGAGTTGTATTCGGGAGGCACTGCGGTATCATGGGGTGCCTCCCTACCTCCGCCACATCGTTGGGGCTTATCTGTCGGAGAGGTGTGTCACCTACATGGGACGTGATGGCGGAAACCAGCGCCGCATGTCGTGCGGTGTTCCACAGGGCTCGGTTTTAGGCCCGCTCCTGTGGAACATCGGGTACGACTGGGTGCTGAGGGGCGAGCTCGGTGCCGGGGTAGACCTGACGTGTTATGCGGACGACACGCTGGTCACTGCCCGGGGGAGCTCGCACAGGGAGGCAGCGTTGTTGGCGACGGCTGCGGTCTCACAGGTGGTGGGCCGCATACGTCGCCTAGGCCTGGAGGTGGCCCTCAGCAAGTCGGAGGCCATGGTGTTTCATGGCCCCCGGCGGGCGCCGTCACCCGGCTCACACATCGTGGTCGGGGGGGCTCGGATCGCTGTCGAGTCCACCATGAAGTACCTAGGATTGGTGCTCGACAGCCGGTGGGACTTCGGGCCCCACTTCCGACGGCTGGCGCCCAAGTTGCTGGGCGCCGCTGGGGCGCTGTCAACGCTGCTTCCCAATTTGGGGGGCCCGAGCGCCGCTTGTAGGCGGCTCTACGTGGGGATCGTGCGATCGATGGCCCTTTACGGGGCCCCGATCTGGGCTGCTGACCTGACGGCCGGTAGCATCGCCGTAATGCGCAAGCCGCAGAGGGCGATGGCCGTCAGAGTCATCAGAGGGTATCACACGATCTCCTACGAGGCGGCTTGTGCACTGGCTGGATCCCCGCCCTGGGACCTAGAGGCGAAAGTACTCGCGTCATCGTATCGGTGGCGCGAGGAAGCGAGGGCGCGGGGCGAGCGACCGATGCAGCGACACATGGAGCTGCATCGGTCTCAGCTTCGCGAGGTCCTGGTGGCGGAATGGCGGGACAGGCTTTCACGCCCTACCGCCGGCCTCGACATCGTCGAGGCGGTCCGGCCGGTGCTCGACCGCTGGCTCGGGAGGAGGCACGGCTCCCTGTCGTTTCGGGTGACGCAGGTGCTCTCGGGGCATGGTTGCTTCGGGAAGTACCTGTGTCGCATAAACAGGGAGCCGGACGCCCGGTGTCACCACTGCGTCGACTGCCGGGAGGACACGGCATACGCTGGCAGAGTGTGCCGCTTGGGAGGAGCCGCGCCGTGCCCTCATCTCAGAAGTAGGCAGTGACTTGTCGCTGCCGGCCGTAGTGAATGCGATGGTCGGCGGCGGCGAGTCCTGGGACGTGGTGGTTTCCTACTGTGAGACAGTCGTCTTGCAGAAGGAGGCTGCGGAAAGGGAGAGGGAGATCTCGTCCACTCACCCGGCCCGCAGCAGGCGCACCGGGCGTCGGCGGAGGGCGGATAACGCCCTCTTCCAGCCCCCCTAAATGGGTCCAGGGGTGACGGACTCGGGGACGTCCGTCGCCCCCCACACATCAGGACCCGAGGTGGCGGCGCGTAGTGTTCCACGCGCGCCCCTCTGAGACGTCGCGGGGGGAGTCAAACACCTCACTCCCCCCCCTGACCCGCGAGGAGGCCCGCAGTGGCGGGCCGGCACCAGCCGGGGGTTGCGGAAGATTTCAAGTTCCCGCGACCCCCGGCGTAGGTGTGAGTTGGAACACCGGGGTGGTTTTTAGTCAGTAAGAGTCTGACAGACCCCTCCGCCCGCCCCAGGGCGGAGGACATCCATGAGGATTTTCCACCCCGGAAAAAAAAAAAAAAAAAGGGTAAAGATGTCACGGGGTCGAGTTGTCCTAGGGTTAAGATGTCACGGGGTCGAGTCGTCGTAGAATCATTGTAGGTACACCCTAAAGCCTTCAAAGCCGATTTCCACAAATGGGCTCCGAATTTGCATGACAACTATTCGCATCAAATCGGATTCGATTCAATACGGAATATTCAGAAGTCGTTAGCTTTATGATAATTCAGTGAGCCTACCACGAACGAATGTAATGTAAATTCGATTGATTTTTTAATCGAAAATACTTACAATCTATGGTATTTTGGTATAAAATACGACATGCACAATAACATAGATATCCGTGCACAATAAATATCACCCATAGATATGAGTAAAATCTTTAAAACGAGTTTTTCATTCAAAATCGTTTAAATTTACCATATACTTCGCGCTTTCTTGCTAGACCCACTGAATGTATAACGGCTCCTGCAAACAGGCACGACGCGACACCGGTAAAACAATTTCCGTGAAGTTTTCATAAAAATTGTTCCATCAGAGTCGCATCGCGCCGTCGCGTCGCTCCTGTCCGCAGGAGCCTTAACATACACGACACAC
Organism: Agrochola macilenta; assembly: GCA_916701695.1. NCBI lineage: Eukaryota > Metazoa > Arthropoda > Insecta > Lepidoptera > Noctuidae > Agrochola > Agrochola macilenta. Next base: position 19,553,685 of record OU753562.1, read on the forward strand.
GACGGCACAGGAAATTGCAGATCGCGGATACTTCACATTTTTCATGTCGTTTTTCAGTGCCTAGTGATTATTTTTTATTTATTTTTTTAATGTCGCGGCATTATGCTGAGATAGGAGCCTTTTGGCCTCGTACAGGACTTCCTTCTGTGTCTTCATTTTAATGTAACTTTGTTTTTGATTGTTTTTTATTTATGTTTAATGTGTTTTTAGTTTTGTGATTTCCTGTGCGAGTCTCAATAAATACTTTTTCTTTCTTTTTTTCTTTTTATTTCCTTTTTATATCGTAACTGCCTTCGAGTAATTGTATCTACCTATGTTTATAAACAGATGTAAGTACTACGAGTGCTTATGTGACCATAGTCACGTATACCGGTTAGATACCTACTTAAAGGTATTCGAAATGTACCAACAGTGTCACTATGTTGGGACCAATCCAGTTTTAAAATATTATACTGCTTTAACATTGAATTTGTTAAGACTATACTTAGGCGCGGGACATACACAGGAGGCGAGTGACGTGTGCGTGGGACGGTGACGGTAGGACACGGGTGTTGCACCGCTCATTTCATATTTCATACAAAATATAAAGGAGCGATGAGGCGCGGGAATACACAGGCGGCGGGGCGCGGGCGCAGGCGAAATATGAAGGAGCGACAACGCCCGCGCCACACTGGCACCGTCCGCGTCACCACGTCTGCGCCCCTCGCCACTTGTGTATATCCCGCGCCTTAGAAATAAATTTAAATAATTGGATAAATTAAGAACACGTGGAATCGAACCAACGCGTCGCCCAACGTCCCCACTAGATATACGTATCCGTCTTGTATTTCACAAACCTTTTTATTTTTATTTTTTAATATATTATTTTGTCTATCTATCCGTGACATCACTGCGGCCCCTATCAGAATACCAGCGCTGCGACATTTTAATTTATTTTTAAATGTCGCGGCATCATGTTGAGATAGGAGCCTTTTGGCCTCGTATAGAACTTCCTTCTTTAAATTTTAGTAATGTTCCTTTGTTTTTTATTTATGTTTTAATGTGTTTTTAGTTTAATGTGTGATTTCCTGTGCGAGTCTCAATAAATACTTTTTCTTTCTTGCTTTCTTTCTTTAGACACTACCAGTTTTGGTCGTATCTGTCCAGTAGTTTTTCAGTTTATTCTTTACAAACAAAAGTACTTTTTTTTTTCTGTGTATAAAATTAGTGTAGGTAACAATAATAAATTAAGTATGGATTCTACGCTGAGATTCTACGATACATCGGGTGGTAACGTGCTGTAACATTCCTCAAAGCCCAACAACTTGGAAACTGCAAAGTTGAGTGTAATGTACCTCTATACCCAAATGGAAGATCAAATCTACCCAGTTAGGTATTAGTTTAAATAGTTTACTAGCTGACTTGCAGACGACGAATGACGTCAGCGTGGAATATTCTAGAAGTCTGCGCAAGCGAGGCCCAAGATAGAAATTGCTTGTGACATTCCAGAGCTATCATATACAGAACGCGAAGAGTCCGAGTCATCTTTCTGCAGCGCGATCGTGCGCGCTCGAGAGGTGTTGGAGTGACATGACGTGACAGCCGCAGCGGCTGTAGGTTTTGGCTCCTATTCGGACGCAGTTTCAGGTACTGCGATTAGAGTTGGGCCAGAATTAGAGTTAGCAATACTATGCATTCACCTACCTTTTCTGGTCAATGTCAGGGCTGGCTCGACTTCCATGATACCATCACTTCACTGATACCGTGATTATGATAACAGATATTCAGCAATGGTCTCTCTGATCTTTTGGCTGAAAGAATGCAAAAATAAGACAGAAAATATCCCATATCTAAAAATAAGACATAGATATTTTCTGTCTTATTTTTGTATTCCATAATTATGTTGATTGTTTTTCAAATGACATGTTATCTTCTTCTTATTATCTCGACAATTTATAAATTAGGTTACAAGAATGACGATCTTGTACAAGAAGTTTGAGCTTAAAACAATAGTTTAGCTAGAGATCAGTATACTTTTCCAATCAATGCATGAAGTTTGATTATCTCACCCAGCCGGTCGCGTAGCTGCGTAGCGTTGGCGTAGCACTTGGCGTAGCATATGGCGTAGCTAGCTGATGATCGCGTAGCGCCAGCGTAGCAAACAACAGTAACACGAACTTATAATAAGATTCTTTTAATTTGTTTAAACTATGAAGTTAAATTATGAACTACAAGTTATTTCCGTAGCGCCTGTCTCGTTTTAGGGTTCCGTACCTCAAACGGAAAAAAACGGAACCTTTATAGGATCACTTCGTTGTCCGTCCGTTTGTCAAGACCCTTTTCCTCAGGAACGCGTGGAGGTATCAAGTTGAAATTAATATCAAATACGTACGTCTATGGCCCCTTGGAGCTCTAAAAAAAAAAAGCTTCTAAGTTAACGCAATAAAAAAATATGGCCATTTATGCGACATATTTTTGTATTCGCAAATAAATCAAAACCTACAGGGTACTTCCCGTTGACCTATAATCATGCAATTTGGCAGGAAGCAAGGTCTCTCAGCACATGTCAAGGAAAAAAGTTAATTTGTGGTATTTTTTTTTTTTTTTTGTCAACGTTTGTCGATGTATGGGAGAACATGTTTTTCAACTACAATGTTGTGTTTGTTTTTGGGATAAATTCATTCCAATTACGGAACCATGCATAGTGCGTGGTCCGACATCCACTGGGTCGGTTTTTATAAATATTCTCGAATGTTTTATTCTTAGCTACTTTTTTCGAAATATAATCGGTAGTAAAACGATTAACACATAGGAACATATTTCAATCAATCTGCCTAGCCTTTTCCCAAGTATGTTGGGGTCGGCTTTCAGTCCAGTAGGACACACTCTGTCAAATTTCAAGTGTCTACCAATTATGGCGCAAAAGATACAGCCCGGTGACAGACTGACGGACAGCGGAGGCTTAGTAATAGGGTTCCGTTGGTACCCTTCGGGTACAGAACCCTAAAAAGTCCATAGCTGATAACTTTATAATTATATGAATTTATTTTGAAGTTGCTCTTAGTTTCTGTTTTAATTTGTGGTTTTGTACATTTTTGACAAAAAAAAAATAACAATATTTTTTTCCGATACGATATGAATCTTCTTCCTTTCGTGTGGTTAGTGACTAACCTGGTATTACAGTTTTAAAGCCGCACATTGGCCTCTGACTTGGCTTCACATGCCGCGAGAAATATCTCTCAGGCATGCCGGTTTCCTCACGATGTTTTCCTTCACCGTTTTGAAGCAAATGATAATTACACAATAGGCACATGAATCCTAAAAGACGAAAATAATATGAGACGTGGTTAATTAAAAGTATATGTAACTTTTAATTAACTTTGACTCATATTATTAAAATCGCGTAAGAAAAAATATTGTTGTCCTACCTACTGTATCTAGCCAAAATGGCATACGCTATTTAAATTGAGTAACTTTAACTTTAATTTAAACTTATATTGAATTTATATTTGGTTATTTTTTTTCTGGTTTTTGTTTGTCTTAGCCAATAGTCAGAATATCTTTATTTTCTTCTATATTTTATTTTTTGTATATTGGCACCTTAAATTCTGTATTAATGTATTTAGTTATTATTTAAACGTGTTTTTGTATTTTGTGCTATGTCTTTTGTGTGCATCAAATAAAAGATTTATCTATCTATCTATTTATTATTTATGTAAATTTTTGCGGTTAAAACTTCTGTTATTGCCGAAAAAAAACAGGAAGGAAAATCCGGGCATGTGTATGCGTCTGTGATAAGTAACGAAACCTTTCTGCCTCATATGACCTGGACTTAGTAACAACAAATTATGTTTGTTAATAAAATAAAACAATGACAGGAGAAATTTAATTATTAACATAGGGTCTATAAGGTTGCGAGCCGACTTCCGGCCACCGTAGGCGCGGGCTTGCGGATGGTGAGCAATGGGTAGCTCGCCGTCCGATTAGGACCAGGCCCGGGTCGACGGCGCATTGTGTTCCACGCGCGCCTCAAAGAGATGCCAGCACCAACTGACGGGGTCCGTAAGGGCCAATGCCTGCCAAGGTTGCGAGTTTGTCCGAAAGGGATATCGCGGCCCCGGCACACAGGCAATGGAAGGAACACGGGTCGGTTTTAGTCAGTAAAAGTCTGACACGCCCTCTCGCTCCGCCCAGAGCGGGAGAAGTCATTTGATGACTTCCCATCTTCAAAAAAAAAAAAAAAAAGGTCTATACGGTCTGTTCTATGCAATGGTGAGGAAAAAGACGGCGTCGCCATTGGAGAGAACGCGGTCAAGCCCCAATAGCATTCTGAAGATGTTAGTGGACAAATTTGACTTACCGATAATGAATCACTTCATGCAGATGTTGGTTAGGCAGAAGTGATTCATTACAACCGATGAAATGTGATACATTCAGATTTATGTATGTAAATATTTGTTTCTTCTGTGAGCTTAGTACCTACGTACTTATAATAACACACTAAAATAGCTTTTATTTTTTTTGTAACTAACTAACTAACATAAATGGATCATTGTTGTCTTTAAATAAATAATTTAATTTTAATTTAATTTAATATAACCCATGTTTCCAATTGATGCTATTTCTACTTAAACAAATATCAAGTTTATGAGAATGTAAATTAAGTTGATTTAAGCATGACTTGTACAATTAGAAAAATCATAAAAAAATCTTCAAGTTGTAGCGCAAACTGAACCTTATGTGTAGGTGTTAAAGTTATTTTTCCAAAAAATCGTATTTGTTTACATGTTTAGAAATTAAATTGCGAACGTAGTATACATACATTATTTATTTTGTACTTGGTTAATGAATCTTTCTTTACATTGTTCTTCTAATACTCGTAACAAAAGCGATCGTAGCGCGAATATGCAATGGTCGCGTTCATTTGTCACTTTTTGTACGAAAAACTAGAAGGTGCGACCACTCGTTCCGGTTCACTGAACAAAAAGTAACAAATGAACGCGACGCCTTAGACATAGGTAACTTAAGAGGGCGCATAAAGCCAGCAAAAAATCAAATTTCACCCGCGCAACCCTTACCTACCCCTCTCATCAAACACGACGAAAACAAAACACAATCCATTCCCGCCGGCAGAAACTTTTCACCCGGCGTTTATCTAGCTAGGTATAGAATTCGAATTTGAATTTTCTGTAGTAAGTATACGCAAAATAATCAGATGAAACGGCTCTATATAATTTACCTTAGTATGATCGTCGTATACAAGTAGGTATATTATTCCATTTATATTACATTATTGTATGTCCGTGAATCTGTTACCGATGCTGGTGGGCTACTATTTTATTTGCCTCTGAACATAATTGTTATCTTATACGAGTATTTATCCGATGTTTATTAGTAAGTTATAGGCATTGATTAGAAAAAATGCGAATAGAAATGCGAGCGGATCATCATCAAAGTATTATACTACATACTACATTATCAGTCATGATGAAAATAAACTCAATAAACTTGCTTTTTTGACGATATGGAAGCAAATTCTATTAAACTAATCGTATCACTTACCTTCCCTTTTTTACTTTGAGGAAAACAAGCATTTTTAGAATGATAACATCATTAAGGTCATAATTATTAAGGACGAACATGATTGAACAATTAACACATCAATAAACTTAGAATATTTGTTGGACCGCAGTGATCAGCAACCCTATTCGTCGAAATGGTTTTTTAATTACAATATTTAAACGAAATATGATCATTACCCATTCCCTTTATTTTCAACGCAATTCTTCAATAGGTAAAAACTAAAAACATCTGTTTATTTTGCATATACTATACGCTAAGCTTGAATTCAGAATCTTAGATCAATAGCAAGTTTTGGAACTAGAAACTCTATGTTGACGTGACAAGGTTCAAATTCAAATGTAACCAAATTTTATTTAGGATCTTTTACAATTTGTACCTCACGACGTCTTCGTGGAAAACTGTGATACCCAAGTAAAAAAATATAATGCAAAGTCACTTATTAACAGTGTTACCCAAGTAAAAAATAATATTGGTATAGTGGATTTAGCACTGTCTCAGAGTAATAAGAGCACCTGTACTGTGCAAAGACACGAAAATCTTTCCTGCGCGAAGCGCGAGTAGAAACAATCTCCACCGAAAACCTTTGTGAACAAAAAAAGTAAATAAAAAGAACAAAAACCCGACTTTTTTGTTTGTGTTTTTGAAAAATAATCCGATAGTCGTGACGGCCAATGGCATAATTGCTAAGAGCCTCAACCAACACCTGAGGAGGCTTTCGTTAGGCTGTTAGATCAAGGGCTTGATCCAGAAAGGGCTTCAAGTGCTTCTGGACACGACACGTATCGTTAGGAGGTCCCTGTCTCAGGAGCATAGATAATACGACACGAGCCCTGACCACCGGTTGCTTGGACCCTGCTCCCGTAAAGGATATAATAATATACCAATAACCATGCTTTTCGGGTTTCAACCTGATTTAGGGGATGGTCAAAAGTCGCTCGAAATGGTTCGTCTAAGCGTTACCTTATAAGACGTTTGTCAACAAAAGTGGGGTAAACGAATTTCGATCGTGAGTTAATCGTAATAAGATTTAAAATTTCCAGCGCAAACTTTCAAATAAACGTGGAATTGCCTAGTTGGCTATGTTGTAAATTTTCTCCGCAAGAAAATTGACCAAAATACAGGACAATGGCGCTAGTGGTACTTTAACAGTCATAAATCTGTCAAATAAAATGTATGTCATCTTGAGTTTTCAAATATCAACATTGAATTTTATATTTTTATTTAGCCTGGGTATTTATTTAGTATATCAATTCTTAAAGCTTTTAATAATCGTTTTGAAAGTGGTTTTAGTGTTTTTTCCATGTTTTCTATTTCACAGTTTCTTTTCTAGAATGTGATAAATTACGAAAATATTATTTACGCAAATAAATTATATCACAGCGCGGCCAAAAATGTGAGCGCAGTCCTCTCGTCTCAATAGAGCGACGGCGACTGATTTGTGAAACAAAAATATGCTTAAAGTTCCCGCAACGTGCGACGGAAGATGACTTCTTCCACGAACTAAGAACGTCGTAAGTGCTAAAAGCTTGTAGTCGTATTATAACCAAAACTAAAAGGAATAAAAAAAAAAGCATACACAATTATTTTCGCCTTTTATTAATACAAATAATCATCTAATTTTTATCCAATTACTCATTACCATATTAAGTACAAATCGAAAATACGGGAAAATTAGAAGCAACTTCGTGATGTCTTTTTATCGAGAAAATTTTAATAGTTTGTGTTTCTGTTACACAAAAAGTTTTGAAATATCATGTAGTTACTCGTATTATTTTTATTTTATACCTAAGTCTTATCAACTTCCAGAAAAATCAAATTGAAGATAGGCAATTTTGCTTACTACCCCCTCTTAATGTTAGTTTAATTACATTTTGCCTACATTTTTGGTGAAAACGAGAAGTCAAAGTCAAGGTCAATATAGTTACTTACATAACATAAATTAAGCGACCACACATTTTAACCACAAAGCTAAGCCTTTGCATAAGGAACCCGTGTAATGGAATCATTACACGGGTTCCTTATGCAAAGGATTGCTGGAGGCAAATTTATGAAATTGTAATTAACTCAATTCCAAGTTAATGAAGAAATTAAATTGGAACACTCACAAGATACCGTAGAAATAACTTCGCTGACTTTACATGCTTAGGAACTAGCAGACAGAAACACATTCGTAAAACACCAAACATTACATTTTCTTGTGCCTAAACGGACCCCGTAGTGTGGTCACAGTTCTAACCTAATCTACCTTTCAGCCATTTTCATTTGCTACTTCTTTTTTAGCCGACGACTACACTTAAGTTTAGCCGGCTAAAGATAAAATAAATTAACATTACTCGAAAATAAGCTTAAGGGCACACCGAGTTTCTAGCGCTAATCGATTTTAGGTATTCTATGCGCTCCGTGTATGTGTGCGTGAGGCACACCGGCAAGAGAGCGAACGGCTAGACAGATAAGAGCACTGCGCCGATCGCGCGCCGAGCCGCGGTGCGGTGATTTATGATCAATGAAAAATGAATATTAGGACTATAATTTACTTAGTCGATTATTACTCAATTAGTTACCTTTTATGATAATATTCTAAGTACAACAGAAACAAGTGATTTCAAAAACGTAAAATAACAGAACGGCTAAATAAGTAGGGTAAACATCCCAGTAGTCGACCCTTTATTTTCAATTTCAAATTATTTATTCTTCAAAGTAGATTCAGTAAAATACTTTTGTTAGTACCTACGTAGTAAATTTTTGCAGACAGATTCTATTGAATTTCTAATAATGAAGTTACATGGTAAGTACTTTGTTCGATATGGCAAGAAGTCACATAGCCACACAAAATATGCATTCCCAATGAAAATTAATGTGAGAGCGCCGACTTCTGGATAACATGTTTCAGGAAGAAAGAAGCCAGCAAAATTGTTATTTACGATACCATCGGTTAGTATATACACTCGCGAGCAATAACCTGGAATCACTTCATCGCGCGTTGCCCAAGACAATTTTTTACAATTTCTATGCAATGAGCTGTGGATTGTGGTATATCACCTGAAAGTTTTGTTAGCTTTCAAATGATATCAAAAAGATTTAAAATTTTCTACCTAAATTTAGAGAATTATTGCAATAGGTCGAAGTTGTGGGTGGACGTCTAAATGAATAGGAAGTAATATGAAAAGATAATATTTTTATTTACAATTTTATGTTATTTACCCCTTAATATTTTGTGTTACCCCCCCTGGTCCTAATGACTGCCTGTAAACGGTTTTTCATTGACCGAATTAGTTTCCTGATGGAATCCTGTGGGATTTCCTGCCACTCATCGACTAAAGCAGTTTTCAGGTCTTCTATTGACGCCGGAGCTGGACATCTTCCTCGTACCCGCCTTTTCAGCTCGTCCCATATATGTTCAATCGAAGTCAGGGCTGAGGGCTGGCAAGTCTAGTGTGGGAATCCCGACTTCTACAAGGTACTGTCTAGTCACTGCAGCGGTGTGGCAGCGGGCATTATCGTGCATTAGCAGAAAATCTTCGCTAATAAACCCGGCGTCGGGGAGCACATGGCCTAGCAGAATGTCGTTGATGTATCTTTCTGCGGTTAGCCCCTCTCCCCGACCACCACCAGGTACGAATATCAACTCTGTTTTTGCTTCAATAGATATCCCCGCCCACATCATACATGACCCACCCCCGTATGCCACTGTTTCCGCAAAACAGAATCGCTCCCCCGGTCTTCTATAGACTCTCTGTCGACGGTCGCTACCATGCAGGCACATCCTGGATTCGTCCGAGAACAAGACTCTCCTCCATTGCTCGATATTCCAATCTAAGTGATCGCGAGCAAACTGAAGCCTGGCCTGTCGGTGGGCTGGAGACAATTTAGGTCCCGTTGCTGGCCTTTTTGGGGTCAAGTTCTCTTCTTTGAGTCTTCGCTTCACTATCCACTCGCTGACAGTCCTCCCTCGAACTTCTCTGAGCTGCTGCTGGATGTCCACGCCGGTCAGATATCGATTTCGGAGAGAAGAGGTGACAATAAATCGGTCATCTCTCACCGAAGTGCATCGCTGTCGTCCAGATCCTGGTATCCGGACTAAGTTTCTAGTCTCCCTGAACCTCTTGTATACCTTCGAGACACAAGACTGGCTCAAATGAAGCTGTCGAGCGATAGTACGCTGAGACAATCCTTGCTAGATTAGGATGACGACTTGAGAGGCTACTATAGGTGTGGTTTCCATTTTCTTTTAGCTTCAGTATTTCCAGTGACGTGAAATATTGGAGTGATGATAAATTTTCATAAACGACCCCTTTTTATAGGGTTTCAGGACTCCCAAAATATATGGTGTTTTGTTTTAAAAATTGATGTTTTTTGTTTTACGTTCCATGACATACGGTGAATAATCTTTGCTTATGATATTAAAAGAGGTTGAAAGCTAACAAAATTGCCTTTCAAATGATATCCCACAATCCATAGTTCATTACATAGAAGTTGTACAAATTTGTTTCGAGCAGCGGACGATGAAGTGATTCCAGTTGGACTTACTTCATGGCAATATGTTATCTGTGTGAGTAAGTCATGTCACTGTCTATTTCTCCTTCCACTGGAAGACAAGAATTTTGTTCCGGTGTAATTGGCATCCTGTAACAAAACTGTTTTTGGACGAAAGTAAGACATAATTCATAAGAATAATTAGTTTCTGAACTTACAATTCCAGAGTTTGATAAATTTTGGAATCGGTGTCATCCATGAAATTTACCCTGGAAATTGAAAGTTATAAAGATAATGTGGTACTTAATTTATAAATACTTAATTTATTATAATGTTTTCCTGTCATCCTATTATTTTTACGCTTATCTCACCAGTTCATCAGATCACTCTTTGTTTTGTAGTGAGGTGCCAACAACTGGTACATTTACCCTATAAATTTAAAAAAAATATACTTACAGAATGATTCAAATCATAGTAGGTAGATTTAATTTAGTGAATTTTAAACTGTATAATATGTATCACGAATCGACAACATATTTTCCAAATTTAGAAATTAATAAAATAAAAAAAACTAAATTCACAAAGACGGTCATCGAACCTTGATACTGAGCACTTACCGAGTCTTCAGTATGAATTTGGCTGCATGGATTAGTTTCACCAGATACTAGAAAGTAGGTAGGTACTGTACTGAGTATACTTACGAAGCAACAGGAGTATTCTCTTTGTCTTCAACATTCTCAGCCTGTAGTTTTCTTGGTCCATCAAGATAAATTAAATTGTTTAAAAAAATACCACATTAAAAAAAAAAAAAAAATCCACCTAGCTAGTAAGGCAAGTAGTAAATAAGTAGGTAAGTATACGAGTTTTACTTATTTCATTTCTTCATGCAAGCGTTTAGCATTGGTTTTTCGCCAACCCCTTCTCTGTCTTGATTTCTTTACTTTGTTCCCCTTTTCAAATACGCTACAATGAATTTTCACTCAATTTTCTTCGTTACGTTATTAAATCCGTGCGTCAGCGCAAGCGACACAAGCTCCCCGTCCGATGGCCGACGCAGGACTAAAGCGGACAGGAGGGCTGCGCGGCGGCTCTGGATAAGATGGGCGAAACTTGCGCGAATTTAGGTATTTCCCTCTTATTGTTAAAAAAATCACACATTTTGAAAATGTAAAGTGTATACGTTCTATAAAACATGTAGTTTTATCATTATAAAAAAACTGATGACCTTCCGCGAAGTATTGACGCCGTACTAAGCGTTTGTTGTGTTTTTTAGAGATAACTTTGTGAATTTATTCTATCGAGCCAACTTGATCAAATCGTGTTTCCATCGTATATACTGCCTAGTATATATGCCCAATAATACCAATTTAATTCCTTAGATTTTAATTTAATTGTTTACTACTTCAAACAACCGTTATAAAAACGCTTTTTTGTGTATAAAAAGCTCGGTGCCCCGTTAAGTTTAGCTGTCTAATCTTAAATTTATTTTCCCATTCATCCGTAGCCGTGACAATCATTATAAACAAATTCAAGGGAGAGAGGTGTTGAGACGACTCTACGCTATTTATTTTGAAAATAACTCAGCAATTTCCGCTTAAATGCATATTGACTGGTGGCCGTCGTTATATCAAGAGGAAGCGCATTCCAAAGAAGGATGGACTGAATATGAAAAGAAGAATGAACAATTTCAGAAGTATGAGAAGGCCAGATTAGGAGAAGATTGTTAGAATAACGCAGATTCTTAGCGTGTGAAGAACATACAAAATAAAAAACAAAAAAAATAAAAATGTTTATTTTTCTTCCACAAATAACACAAAAATAATTATGATGTAGGACAATGTTCATTTGTGGGAGACTGGTGCCTAAACTAAGCCGTGACTTGTATTTCAGGATACCAGGGACTCCCCCCTAGAGGCAAAAATATCATCAAAAACATTACAATAGAAAATTCTTAACGAAAGTTACATTTTCATGTTCTACGAGAATGGGCAAACTATATGTTGGAAGAGAATAATAATAAAATCTTAAATTTGTATGAAGTGTAGTGGAGTTCAAGGCGCATGTGGGGTGTGGTGTGGGTGAGGGTGTGATGTGTTTTGTGTTTGTCTGTGTGTGTGTGTGTGTGTGTGTGTGTGTGTGTAGTGTTGAGAGGGTGAGAGGGTATGTGAATGTGAATGGGTTCATGTTCAACTAGACGAATGGTTCCCATTACGTTTTTATGACTAGTAACTCTTCTGTTTTTATGTAGTTCAATTTTAGTAGCCAGTTAGTCAATATAAGTTTACATTTAGATTTATTGTAATTCGAGAGGAGCTCGTGGCTAACTAACAACAGCCGCACTGGTCGATCCATCAGGTTAAGCTACGCTTGCCGGGGTTGGTCAGTGGATGGGTGACCATCTTTACATACCGAGAATCCTCCGTGCCTCGGAAAGCACGTTAAGCCGTTGGTCCCGGCTGTCATTCATGGATCTTTGACAGTCGTTACGAGTCGTCAGAAGCCCGAAAGTCTGACACCAGTCTTACCATGGGGTATCGTATTATTCAGTTACTGGGTTGTGGAGGTCAGATAGGCAGTCGCTCCATGTAAAATACTGGTATTCAGCTGCATCCGGTTAGACTGGAAGCCGACCCCAACATAGTTGGGAAAAGGCTAGGCAGATTGATTTAGATTTATTGTAATTAAAAATACCCAATTCTTTATTTAACTTATTATAGAGTTCAGGCCCTCGGAAAGTATAGAATTTTTGGGCAAAACCTGTATTATACTACTACTACTACTTATTGGAAGTAAGACACAAGATAAGAAGGAGTGAGTTGTGAAGGGAGAAAAGCGTGGTCAAAGCGTGGTCAAAGCGTGGTCAAAGCGTGGTCAAAGCGTGGTCAAAGCGTGGTCAAAGCGTGGTCAAAGCGTGGTCAAAGCGTGGTCAAAGCGTGGTCAAAGCGTATGCAAAGCGTGGTCAAAGCGTGGTCAAAGCGCGCAAACTTCTTCTTTGGAGAATGGACATGCATTTGAACTCAGACCTGTTCGCACATGGTCATATTTCCTGAGGTTGAATATGAACCGGATACAATGAGGGGGTTTTTTTTTTTTTTTGTTTTGGCTTCACTCGGTTTGTGCATTAGCCAATGTCATGTTTTTACAATGAGGGTTTCTATGAAAATTCACGCCACCAGTTTTGAGAACCACCACTTTGACAAGAGGTCTTGCATTTCGACAATGAATATAAAATATATGTTGACGTTCATCATTCGTTTCATTCATTCGTTCATCATTCAGTCTCAACAAAAAAAAAGGCGCTTTGACACTTTTGACAGGTGCCCGAATCTGACGTCCCAGTGCTGCCACCTAATGATCGTTACTTCAGAAAGGGTACCCTACAAAAGTCAAAAATCAAAGTAATTCACATCATCATATTAGTTATTAGGGAAAATCAACGTATGCACAAGCATGGTTTACGTCTAAGCGTGCAAAAAGTTTCTCAGACGATACAGAGATCGCAGAGAATACCGTTGTAACGTTTATTAGACATACATTGGTCTTTATTCATCTTTATACCTACATATACACGTCCGTGTGACAACTGAAATGATTTTATTTAAGTTGCTAAGACCGTAATAATTTACTTTCCCAGCGATTTTGTCCATCGAGCTTCAAGCATTTAACTATAAATACTACTTTTCCTACATGGGATAGCTCTTTCACGTGTACAAGATCTTGAATAAGACACAAATCATACTTACTAGGGAACACTCAATTTATTCATAGAAAACTGTCATTTACGAGTACTTCGATTTGAACGCAGCTCGCAATGAAGACGGTATGTTTTGCAAACTGACACAAGTAATTACTAATACATTATATTATGGAACGGTTTTCAGCCGTAAAGCTGATATCAGACGCTTCACTTTTAGTTTTTTTAGGGTACCGTACCTCAAAAGGAAAAAACGGAACCCTTATAGGATCACTCGCGTGTCTGTCTGTATGTCCGTCTGTCACTGCCAATTTGCTCCGAATCTAATGGACCTATTTAGTTAAAATTTGGTAAACATATGTATTTATGTGACCCAAACACGGACTTGTAACGTAAATAAATGAATTTCGAATTTTGGGGTTACTTTTGGGGGCAAATAAGAAAAAAAAAAAGAAATGCAAACCAAACCGTGTGACATATCAAATGAAAGGACTTGTTGCAAGAATCTTAAATATTTTTTTTATAATTTTAAACTAAATACTTTTAAAGATATTTAAGAAAATTGATGAAAATTGACCATCCCGCCCCCCTTATCTCCGAAACAATTGAGCCAAAAATTTAGAAAAAAATGCAGTGGAATGGTTCTTTACTCATAGATTACAGAAAAATCTATAAGCAGTCTATGATCTTAAAATAACATAGTAAATCTCTCAATATTGTTGTTGTAATGTTAATTTTGTTCTTGGGATTAATTCATCTCAACTACGGAACCCTTCATTGTGCGTGGTCCGACACGTACTTGGCCAGTTTTTTTTCGTAAATTCGGCATCTCAAAATGAAACGTCTGGATACAAAATGAATAATTCAAAGTGGAAAATTAATTCGTTTATGAATCGATCCTACGATGCTAGATTTCGGCACTCGGCATGGTGATGCTCGCAGATGAATTTCATTTCTATGTAATTTTATCGGTGGTGTGCAAACGTGGAATGAAGCAAATATGAATATTCACACGAGTGAAGCGTCTGATATCAGCTTTAATGCTCAGGGCGACGACGCCTTCGCCGCGCCGTCACCGCGCCGCTAACCTGTGTATGGCAAAATCAAGCGGAGACTGTGCGGCGACGGCGCGGCGATGGCGCGACAGCGGCGTTTCAACGTTCAGTCTACATGTTTACGCGAAGCGGTGTTGGCACAGCTGCGGTGCCGTATACACGAGCCCTAATAGAATGGAAGTGATGGGCTTGTTATATGACACGTTTTGATTTTAATATCCATAATTAATTGAATAATTATGTGCCGCATATTGGCTATTGGCTATTGGCCATATTGGCTTATGTTACACGATACATACTCCTTTGAGTATGTATCGTGTAACATAAGCCAATATGGCTTCGGCAAAAGGTAATTATTTTGCACAGTAATGGAGGTTGTTTTGGGCAACTTGAAACTAACTTATCATTATTGGCAGCCTGGTTCCACCCATTATGAGTATAGGCCCCCTCCCTTTTGCGCCTGCTTCCCTGGTCTGTGCGAGTAACAGTTCAGTTATAATTCAAC
Source organism: Agrochola macilenta (assembly GCA_916701695.1). NCBI lineage: Eukaryota > Metazoa > Arthropoda > Insecta > Lepidoptera > Noctuidae > Agrochola > Agrochola macilenta. The sequence goes on from OU753562.1 coordinate 19,568,974, forward strand.
TTAAAAAATGCAATAAATATCGTTTGTTGAATAAACATCGGTGGTGTACACTTAAGGCTCCCGCATCAGGTGCGACGCGACGGCGCGGCTACTCTGGTGGAACTATTTCTATGATACTTCACGGAAATTGTTCCACCGGTGTCGCGTCGCGCCGTTGCGTCGCACCTGTTCGCTCCCAGCCTTTACCGTCAGGTAGGATGCATGCTTATTTGCCACTCTACGGCATAAAAAACCAACGCAGATATAAATTCAGAATCCAATAAATTGGTCGTCAGCAATTAAATGGATGTACATTTCATTTTTTATACGAGAATCACAATATCGATTTGCTGAATATCACATATCGGAAAGAGTTTTTGTAGAAACTGTATCCGGACATTTCATAGTCGGAATGAAAGGGAAGCTCGGTCGGCATACCGAACTGATGTCGAGTTTTTAAATACAATAGAAGCATTTTTTTAGGGTCCCGTACCTCAAAAAGAAAATACGGAACCCTTACATAGGATTACTTTGTTGTCCGCCCGTCCATCTGTCTGTCAAAACCCTTTTTCTCAAGAACGCGTAGAGGTATCAAGCTGAAATTAATATCATTAATACGTAGGTCTACGGTCCCTTGGAGCTCTAAAAAAATCTACTTTCTAATTCACAGAACAGATAATTTGTTCTAAAAAATACGGCTATTTATGCGATATAATTGAATACTCGCAAATAAATCAAAACCAATAGGGTAACTCCCGTTGACCTAGAATCACGAAATTTGCCAAGAAGCAAGGCACAAATAAAGGAAAAAGTCCGAAAAACGTTAATTTGTAGTAACTTACGGTTGGAGAATTGACCGTGACGTAAATCGATGTATGGGTGAACATTATTTCAAAAGTTAAGTTTGTTCCTGGGATAAATTTATCCCAACTACGGAGCCCTTTATTGTGCGTAGTCCAACACGTACTTGGCCGATTTTTATTATTCCACGTGATTTGACAGCGGTACTGTGCGATGTGCGTTCCGGACATGTTACTTCGTAGCTTTTAAATTTTCTGGTAGGTTATAGGTAGGTACTGAAATCGTGTCTAGTTGGCCTTCCTACTTTGACCTACTTTTTTTTTTCAATAATAGTTTTGATTAGTAAGTACCTCATCATCTGCAGGTGGATGCAGCGGAATATCTGTATTTTACATGGAGCGACTGACTGGAGGAGCTCGTGGCTAAGTAACAACAGCCGCACTTGTCGATCCATCAGGTTAAGCTACGCTTGCCGGGGTTGGTCAGTGGATGGGTGACCATCTTTACATACCGAGAATCCTCCGTGCCTCGGAGAGCACGTTAAGCCGTTGGTCCCGGCTGTCATTCGTGGATCTTTGACAGTAGTTACGAGTCGTCAGAAGCCCGAAAGTCTGACACCAGGCAGTCTTACCAAGGGGTATCGTATTACCCAGTTACTGGGTAGTGGAGGTCAGATAGGCAGTCGCTCCATGTAAAATACTGGTATTCAGCTGCATTCGGTTAGACAGGAAGCCGACCCCAACATAGTTGAGAAAAGGCTAGGCAGATTGATTGACATGGAGCGACTGACTATCTGACCTGCACAACCCAGGTACTGGGTAACACGATATCCCTTGGTAAGACTGGTTGCCAGACTTTTGGGTGTTTGACTACCCGTAGCGACTGTCAAAGATCTACTAATAACAGCTGGGAACAACGGCTTAACGTGCTTTCCGAGGCACGGAATAGTAAGTACCAAAAAATTTAATGGAGTGTAAAAAATCACCTGTATTGTCTAACGATTTTCACTTCGACATAGGTATACAAAATTCGGCCGGCCTGTCCGAATTCGGTGAGTTTTTTTGTCGTACAAAATCGAAACAAGCTCCGACGACCTAGCGCGTTTTTGCTGTCCCTCGAAAAAAAAGGTATTCATTCGTGCTTTTGGAATTAGTTCCCGTAGAATAGTGTTTGTGTTAGTTAGATTGGAATTGATACAAATCCATTTATCCAAAGTATTCTTACTACGATTTATAACAAGAAAGTGATATTTTATAGGTCTCTTCTTTCTTCAAAAAAACAAACAAAAAACAAACTCTTCAGCTTTATTATTTGTATTTTTCTTCTTCTTTTCGTGTGATTAGTGACTAACCTGGTGTCAGAGTTTTTATGCCGCCCATTAGGCCTCTGACTTGGCGTCACATACCGTCGAGAAAAATCTCTCAGGCATGCCAGTTTCCTCACGATGTTTTCCTTCAACGTTTTTGCTGCATCTGATATTATGAATTATGATAAAATATGATTAATGCACATGAATCCGAAATGTCAGGGGTGCGTGCCTAGCTCGCCGTCCGATAAGGACCAGGCCTGGATCGACGCTACGGTGTGTTGTGGTCCATGCGCGCCTCAAAGAGATGTCAGCACAACAGAAGGGGTCTGCTAGGACCGATGCCTGCCGGGGTCGCGGGAAAATCTGAAAGGGATACCGTGGCCCCTGGTAACGTACAGGCAACTGAAGGGACACGGGTGGGTTTGAGTCTGACACACCCTCCCACTCCGCCTAGAGCGAGAGAAGGTATTTGATAATATCCCACCCTAAACAAAAAAAGGGATGCGTGCCTGCGTTAGGCGCGTGTTTCATATGTCAAATAGATAGAATACTCTTTCGTTTCCTGTATTCCTTTCAGGTCGAAACCCTAATATACGAAGCATTCTCGAAAGTTTGTCAATTATCGAATTATCTTGATGTTTTGTGAAACAAGGCGTAATTATTTACTTCATTTATTTAACACACAAAATAGACTCGCCCCCTAATACGTGGGACTTAAACATAACTGGCGAATTATGGGTGTACTATAGGTACATCTCTGCCTATTCCTTCGGGGAAATACAGGCGTGATGTTATTTATTTATTTATTTATTTATATCAGCTTATACTATCATTACAGGGTTTACCCTAATGCGACAGTTAAGAACCTAAACGAATGAACTAAACTATATACTTACAACCAAATTAGAAAAAAAAAATACTAACAACATTATTCAAATTAAATAAAAAAATTAAAACACAAAAACATAGAATACAATACAACACAACATACAATGCACATACATATAATGCTATATTAACCACCATACTATATACTAGTATACCATGCTATATTGCAATATTATTGTATTGCTATATTTTTTGCTATATTGTAATAATTTTATTGTTTGCTATATTTACCATGTTTTGTTAATAACAAAACATGGTTAAAATGAAGTTGTTCTAGTTGTTTAAGTTAAGTTGTTATGTTTGCCATCTTAACAAATCTACAGCTATGCAGACTCTCACGTAACAAAAATCCAAGTTAACCACGTTATAATGTAATATTTGTAGAAACATGCGACATTATCGGCCACATTTATTCTCTTATAAATTATTATTATACGCCTCGCGAATTCGTTCGTGTCAAAAGTTGATTATCTCATTTGGTTTTACTCCTGCGGGAATTGTGAAAAATCCGGCGCCATATTGGTTATTTCATAAAAGCATCAGTTTTAACACTTTGAATGATGTGTGTTTTTTAGGTTTCGTAATCCAAGGTTGCCAACGGTTGCGAGTCTGTCCGAAAGGGATATCGCGGCCCCGGCACACAGGCAACGGAAGGAACACGGGTGGGTTTTAGTCAGTAAAAGTCTGACACGCCCTCCCGCTCCGCCCAGAGCGGGAGAAGTTATTTGATGATGTCCCACACTCAAAAAAAAAAAGGTTATCAACGGAACCCTATTACTAAGGCTCCACTGTCTGTCCGTAGTGTCCGTCCGTCCTTCTGTATCTTTTGAACCATAATATAAGGCAGACACTTGAAATTTTCACATAGTGGGTGTTAGGTTTCAATGTATTATTAGATAATTGTTGGACTGGCAACACCGAAAGATTCGATATGTCAAAATGGCGCAACAACGGGCTTCTGGTTTCATGGCGGTACGACGTTTCTAGCAGCTGTGTCGGTTAAAAGATAGATTGGCATAGATTTGTTGGAGATCTACTGTAAATTAAGGTAACCTAATAGTTTAATTGTAAATAATAGTGATATTATGTTGGGAATAGGAGATGTGATTGTATGGTGTAGAATTTTGAATTTGATGTTGGCAATGAAAAAATATCTTCGTGTTTCATATTATTTTCCTTATCCCTGAAGTATTATAAATATGTAGTCTTATTAGACAGTTTTAGATTATGATATTGGGGTAAAGACTTTATGATCCATTTGGAGATTAGCATAATTATATAAGATAATTATATTTGGAATTAAAGTAGTTATTTTAGAGCAAGGGTAGTTTTTATTATATGTATACTATGGCCGCTATAACAACAAATATGTATTTTACAGACTTAAAAAGGAGGAGGGTCATGTACTTATTTAAATACTGGAGTAATTCACGTGATCTTTTATTCTTTTAGTAGAGGAAAAATCGTTTGACGATGAGTTGTTGATATCCAAATAAGTAATTAGGTCGGTCGTGACTGCGTTTAAATCAGGCGAATATGTATCGTAATAAATTCTCAATTTACCTTATAAATTTAAGGAGATACCTACAGTCGCTTTCCTTGACGTCATTGACAGTTATTATTAAGTAGAATGAATAGGGCCTATTCATTCCGATAGCACAATTTGTGCATATATGGTTTTGTACCACACTATACATTAGGCCTTAGTTGACGTTCACTACGTTTCGCTGTCAGTAGCCTAGCAGTAAGCACGAAAGCACGTGACACCACGAAGTTTTTTGTTCTGTTTGTCGTGATTCTCATCGCGTTGTATTCGGCGCAACCGGTTGACAGCGAAGCGACCGAGCAACCAGAATTTTCAGTTATGACACGGGTTAAGAGATCTGGCATTTATACAAAAAGTTGCCGTTGCTCATCAGATTTAGTTCATCTGGCAACACACTGCGTTGCTGTAATATTTATTACTTAATACTTCATGTACATGATGCAGGATGCATTGTGGTCTATGACAAACACTGCATGGGTTCCTGAAAACGTCTAACGGCAGCGCGGAAGACCCAGGTGTAGATGGCGGGACGAACTTGTATATTAGGGATTGGTACTTAATGGCTCAGGATCGAGTTGAGAGGAAAAAGGATTTTTTTTTTTTTGAGCCTGGGTAATTATCAAATAACTTCTCCCGCTGCCCGGCCGGAGCGGGAGGGCGTGTCAGACTTTTACCGACTAAAACCCACCCGTGTTCCTTCCGTTGCCTGTGTGCCGGGGCCGCGATATCCCTTTCGGACAAACTCGCAACCCTGGCAGGAAGGGCTTTGCCCTGCCGTAGAGAATACAGGGTGTTTATTTTTTATTAATACGCCCCGCGGTTTCACCCGCATAAGTCGCGATCCCGGGGGAATATCGGGATAAAATGATATACAGGATATTCTATATCCTAACCCAGGTCATGGTCTATCCATGTGCCAAATTTCAACCAAATCCTTTAAGCCGTTTTTGCATGAATGGTTATCAAACATCCAAACACACCAATTTTCACATTTATTATATTAAAATACTTCTTATTAACAACATAATTGTACATTTTATCACTTGATGTTGAACATCCCTTTGTTATTTAAAGAATTATTTATATAACAGCTCCATTCTCAGTTCGTTCGGCCCTTGAAATACACTACAGACGATCGATTTTACGTCAAACTACAGAAGCTGTTTAAAAATTTATTGAAATATGATTTACCGTCATGTTCAATCGCTTGGAACAAGCGATCGTTATAATTAGTTTTGTTTAGTCTGCACGCGTAGTATGACTATTTCTATATCTACTGAAGTATTGACGAGCGACATTACTTTTAGAGCTGCAAGGACCTTTTGAAAATTAAAACCAGATGGCGGCGTGAGTTCTCACGCGCCAAAAGATTATTGTCCAGCTACATCTTTATGAGTGACATCACGCTGTAGAAATCTTTCTAAAATCTGTAATTTTGGCTTTCGTTTCTTCTGTTTCTACCATAGATCTATGGATTCAATGTCGTTCGTCGTTTCTTTTGTGTGTGTTCCTCGATATTTTCGTCAATTGTGGACCGAATTTGAAAGCTTCTTAAATACGTATTCTTCCCACTTAGTCAATGTGGATGATGTTATAATAATTTCCTGTCACTGTTATTTACTTAGCAAGTTAAAACACACAGAAAACACAAATTTGAATACCGCATTCAAATTTGTGTGGGGTAGGTACCACCCGTACCACAACTAAAAAGTGAAAAGAAACACTTTTTGGGTCGTTTTCAAAATTAATGTACATTCTGTTGTAATTGTGTCCATGAAACGTATTGGTAAAATAAAATAAAATACAGTTCGAATTCTTTTATTCTGAAAGTGGGCAATGTCGCCAATAGATTAATTTGGCAATATTACTGTGTGGAAATAAGAAATGTGGCTAACTAGCAAACTAGAATATTGATTTTGAAATTCAATAATTAATATCGTAACACCGAATATTTAGTTTTAGATGTAAAAAAAGTATTTGGAAACTTTCCGAATGCCTTTTTTACACTTAAAACGGGTACAATATCAAATTCAATGTTACAATTGCAATTCTTTAGTAATATTCTAGTTCGCTAGTTAACCACATTTATAATTTCTATACAGTAATATTGCCAAATTAATCAAAACAGGTAAATTTTTGACAGCTACGAGTATTTACGACGTTGCCAAATTTTAGGATACACGCTCTTAAATCAACATCCAGACTGCGGGCAGTGATACTTTAGTGGTGTGACAGACTGCCAAGTCATAGGTCTCGAGTTCGAACCCAAGGCACGCACCTCTGACTTTTCGAATTCATGTGCGTATTGTATAATTATCACTTGCTTAAAAAACGGTGAAGGAAAACATCAAGAGGAAACCCATGCCTGAGAGATATTTCTCGACGGCATGTGAAGCCAAATCAGAGACCCATGGGTGGCCTTAAAACTCTGACACCAGGTTAGTCACTAACCACACGAAAAGAAGAACATTCAGACTAATTAGTAATAAAATAGTAAACATAGAATTTAAACCTTTCCAATCTAATCATCCACAAAAATGGAAGGCAGTTCAAGAAAAGAATTTGATTCGATTCTTCGACTTTGTATCGACTGTGCCCTTACGCGTCTTTTGCGTCACGATAGCACAAAATAAACACAAAAAAAAATTCATTCTTTTTAGCAAGGGAGTTGCCTTCGGCCCCTCCTTCACCTTACAAAGGTCCGGGGCCTCAGGGTCCCGAGAAATGTCAAAGACAAAAAAATATAATATTAGTATGAATTATAAGACCGGCCTGCCTGAAAACCCCGATTTCTCCAAGACAAACGAAATGAAAATTGTTTTTCAGGTAAAACAAATTCATTCCTTTCTTTTGAATGCTTGGAAGACAGGCTGACATCTCAAACTCTACAAAAACATCTCAAAGCATCTAAAGTTGTTTGTCAAACGTCACATTTTCCCTTGTCTAGTGTCACATTATTATAATGTCCGTACCCGCAGGCCATCCCTTATGAGTGCGTTTGTCCCTTAAGGGTCAGGTCACCATCGAAGACAAAGTAGCAGATGTTGTTTAAGGTTATTTTCATGGCGAGATTCAACATTTATTATCGTTTATGGTGGAGCGTACTCGTGTGTTTATTTCGTAAGTAGGTAGGTACCCGATAAGCCGACTTAGGGTTTTATGCGAGGAATATTTTTAAATTGTTGACAGATTTTTCATACAAAAACTGTCAGACGTCAACTTTATTCCAAGGACAAAAGATATGTTGGAGAAAAATTGTGCTTACAAAGGTAGGTAATTTTTTAGGAGCTAAAAATACGTTTCATTTATCTTGTTGTTTCCTATACAGGAAGAATTTTTAATTACCTCCCAAAATGATCCGATTTTTGGTCAAAATAATAAAATACGTGATTTTTCTTTTAACTTTAACATTACTAATATATTGACAAACGGCATCAAAACATTGTCTAAAAAGCTCTACATTTGCGGATATGCGGATATACACATCCCTGCTGCTCCCACACGACGCCCCTCTCTCTCATTCAGCATAGCATCCCGCATACGTGGGAAGCATAGTATTCAACGTTTGACTGGGTAACCATGCTGAATTTATAATACTTTCGGGAAAAATATTTTATTATAGTTTACTACGAAAAAGGTGAGATTTATACTACGACTGAATTATCAATTCTTACATACTTCGTGCCGATTAGTGGTAATTTTTCCGAATTTACTTAATTGGTTATGTATTTTAGTCCAAAACTCTCTAAAATCGTTATAATGTATTGCCTACAAAAACTAGAAACCCTTAGATTAGGGCATCCATAAAAACTCGAACAGTCCGAGTGGGCAACACAATGAGCCATTTGGCTCAGTAAGCCTAACTATACGAGGGTGCTGGCGATTAGTGACGTCAGTTAACATGACCGGCGGTCTTAAGTAGGTACCTAAGATCAAAGCGTAGAAACACAAAAAGGTTTGGCTTATTAATTCAATTCTAGCCAATGGTTTTCTATAAATCACTAGCTGCCCGCCCCGGCTTCACACGGGTAGCACTAAATACTTACCCTACCTACCTACCCTACCTACACCTACGCACACAACAAAAAAAGAATTAGGTATCAAATTTGGTGCAGTCGTTCGCAAGTTAGAATAGGGTTTTACTCGTATTTTAAATGAGGTTACCTATATATTTTAAAGGTCCTCCTTTAAAAAAAAACATACATATGCGACGAACATAATATAACCTCCTGGTTATATTATGTTCGTCGCATATGTATGTTTTTTTTTTTTTTTTATGTATGTCCGCCGATTTCTCGTCAATTCTGGACCGATTTTGAAAATTATTTTTCAGTATGAAAGGGTATGCTCCCGAATTGGTTCCATATAAATTTTATTAACTTTGCTTGGTCAGTTATTGAGTAAGCCTCAATAATACCTATTTTTCCCACTTAGTCTAAATGGATGATATGATGATAACTTCCTGTCAACTTAACTGTTATTTACATAGCAGGTAGTGGTATTCGAATTTATGTGGGGTAGGTACCACAACTCAAAAGAGAGTCGGTGGCAAAACACGAAAATTCAAAACCAAAGGCACCGACTTCCGAAATTAAAGTTATTTTTCACTTTGTAGTGTTTTTTTTTGGAAGTCGGTTGTTTTTATTTTTTGTAAAAAGTTTTTATTTTATGTAGATTGTTTTCAGCGAAAGCAGCGCCTATTGCAAACCTGTTTATTTATTTAATTTTCCTATTCTGTTTGTCCTCATGACCACAATTTAGGTATAATCTATTCATTTAATTAATTAAATTATTTGCATTGCGTATCGTTTGACGCAAATCAAACGGGACGTGAAAGGAATTAGGAAGTCGAGTCAAAAACAATTATACGAGTAACTTTGACCAGGCCCTCTTTTAAAACTTAATTTGTTTGAAATAATTCAAAGTTTTCAAGTCCTTTCTTGCCTAATCATCAATAAAACGCGCTTAGCAGCAGCTTGACCTCATTGACCTTTCTCAAACCTACTCCCCCATGTTTGCAAACAGGTGGATGATGTTGCCAATTTTCCGGAAATAATCCCTTACTCGCCACTTACGGATCTCTCCCGGGAATTGAGGCCATTTAGTAAGAAGCAGTATAAGTAGCCTGCGATTTATTTACAATGTTGCAAGTTATTATACCTACACCTCACGGCCATGAGGCAATTAGCTCCCGATATTACGAAGCTGAACGTAGCGGCATGACCCATAACACTTGGCACAGAGTTGTTGAATTGGGACCTAATAAAATACGGAATACATTAAGTACACAGCCCGTTATTAAGGACAAAGTAAGTTAAGAATAGCAAATATTTTTGGGCACCTGTGTTTCCAAAATCTACAGTGGCGACAAACCAGATAGGTAATCACTGAGACAAAGAAACTGCATGCACGGCATGGAACTGTCGCGTAACAAAATTAATCAGAAAAGAAAATATATATATAGGGCCGGGGCGCTTAAGAGACGTTTGTCACAACGGGGATAAGCCAACTGGGTTTATCCCAAGATTTCCCTTTCGCTTAGCAGTATGGATTAAAATACAATTAAAATGTCCTATTCTGTTGTTAGATTCGATTCAAGAATCTTGTCTATGTATTTCAATGGCTCTTGAATACTTAAGTACAAAGTTAGAGCAGAAAGTATTGTTATTTTGTTTTTTTTTGTTTTTGCCTAAGGCATTGAGTCCGCCTTTGTACCATAATGTGTGCGAGAAGTTTAAATAAATAAAGTTTAACCTCTTGTTCATGACATCATTAGCCTTGTTCCTCGTCTCACGCTTTTCTTTTCATCTCAATGAAGTGGAGGCTATAAGGCTATAAGCCACCGACAGACATTTGGAGATGTAAAACAGTTTTAGAATATGAGATGTTTATGAATAAGTAATAAGGTTTAGGATGACTATTATGCTCATTCATTTAATTGGGAAACCTAGTGGATAATTTTGATGACTGTTGATCGCAGAAAGAAAGAAATAGTAGGTATTAACAAAAAAAAAAAAAACGCATGAGCCCTACAGTAGTCGCATATGATGTGTCACATCTGACGTCTCACCTTGGTAGGGGCGGAGCCTCGTCAAGGTCGTTTCTGACGGCGGACTCTAGCACCGCGCGCGCTCATTGGTCAAATCGAATAGCGCGCGCTACCCCGGCTTCTTGTTACACACTTCCGTCCCTTTTCACGAAATCACTCCCACAGATTAGCGGAAAACTAGAGGAAAGATGTTACACATAAAAAAATTGAAGATATTTAAAGATCTCTCTTTAAATATCTAAGATAAGCCACGGCTGTAACAACATGTTTTCAACTAAGACAATGTCCAATATCTTGAGCTAAATAAAGATACCAAATCTCGTGATTCATTGTTTGTTTTGTCTTTGCACGTGTTGACAAAAACAACTTTAATGTATTACATATTTACTGGTTTCTTAGCACAGAATGTGTTTAGAATGAGCCGACGACAAAAACAGGAAAATCTAGCCAGTAAATAAAACCGAAATGGCTACTTAAAGTTATCTTAATAACAAAATTATAGGAATTTATTAGCTCTCTTTGATGGAATATTATATTTAAGTCTTTACAAATTGATCTGTCCATAATAATCGCGATTCAATTACGGAAAAATCTTCGTTGCAAATTATATTGAATAAATAGGTTTTACTGTGTTTAATGTTACGTTATTTTTTATTTCTAGGTATTTTATTTATTAATTAATTATTATTTGAATTTTGTTGGTGCAACTACGAACGTCCGTACGCTTTACGTCGATATAAATAAACTTTTAGACTTTAGTTACTTCAGGGTGCTAAAGGTTTTTCCAATAAGAGGTGTTATTTTGATATTCAAAGAAAAATGACATGTTTTAATATAAATTTCATTATAAAGAGGAAGGTAATAGTGGAAAATAACATCAGGTAAATGACCATCACGACCACGCTTACAGGACCATATCCTTTTCATGAAATTTTCCATAACCGAATCGCAAAGTGGCTGCCCTATGTCCTCGATAGCCTCACGAATTCCATCTTTGAGGTCTTGAATCGACGCTGGGCTGTTGGCGTAGGCTTTCTCTTTCACGTGGCCCCAAAGGAAGAAGTCGCAAGGTCAAAATCGAATGGTCAAATCAAGTTTTACGAACCGTCTCTGCCAAATTTTCACCATTTTTATAGTAAATTTTAATAATTTCAATGCGTTGTTGAAGCGTGTATCGTTCCATTTTTATTAATGGCGTAGTTTCTACTTGTCAAATGTCAAAAAATTACAGCTTCAAAAGTGACATCTACCGAAATAGCGGGCTATTCAAAATAACAGCTCTTATTGGAAAACCCTTCATTTAATGGATGTCAGAAATTCGATTTAGACGAAAGCGGTTGCAATATTCACTTAAGTATTTAAAATGTCGACTTTTGGGAGTTGTACATGAACAGTTAAAGCACTAATAATTGTTCCAGTGCAAGAAAGAGATGGAGCTATACACAACGGATAGCAGTGACGGCTTCTCTGGTCTGAGCTACTAATTAATACAGCTTAAAATTGTTAACGAACGCCCGAGGTTCACCTTTCAGTTTTGAGTGACGTCGGAGTCAAAAAACAAAATAGAGTCGGTCGATCACCATCCGTTTGCGAAGCAGTCGCCAGTCAGTAACCAAGATTTCAGCAAACAATTTTAAGGCCGTGTGGAAAATATCTATTTGGTCTATATTAGTCTCAGACCTTAGAGTATATATCACTGGAGAAGCCTTACGAACACTTCCCCTCTGTAAAAGTACAAGAACGTTCTAGTACGTTCATAAAAACTACTTTCAAATCGATTCTAACGCACTTCGTAAATCGTTTTAAAGGCGCGCGGAGCTCCGTGAAAATGCCTATTTGTGCGGTTAAATGGTGGTAAAAAGCGTTCAAATACGTCAAATTTGTATAAAGAACTGAATAACTTTCCATATGCAATTTTTTTTTTCCAAGATTTAGTCATGTTTTTATTGAAATTTAAAATCCTAACCTCATAATACAATTAGATTTTTCATTCGATTCAACCATGATTCAATATAAAACGTAGCATGAATCAATTATTTTCCTCACGTTGCTTCTGTGACGTCACCGAGTCTCGCTACATCTCGTTTTTATGTTCGTGAGGATCAAAATACTTTTCTTTTGCATTACGAAAATATACGTCAAATCAGCAAAACTTACACGCACTTGACATGCGATTATGCCCTCTAGTAAAAATGTTAACGAGACTACCGTAGTGTTGAGGTCATGTTTGAAACCAAAATTGACATGTCGATAATTTCCTAGTAAAAATTACTTAGTAATTATTTTTGTTTATATTTTTTTTTAATGATCAATGTTTTATAATTTGTTTATGTCCATTACTTTTATTTAATTGAAGTTATTTTATCTTCTTATTAAAATGTAACTATTTTATGCAACAGCTGTTTTATTTCATGGATTCAAGCAAAATTCCGAATGAATATCGATATCGACAAAATAAAAAGTAATGATACGGACTTCTCTTTCCGCTACCGCGTCCCCCGCAAAAAGTGACAGACTGTTTTTTTCGGAATATTGTGCATATGGCTTCTCCAGTGTCACTTGTCGTACCTACCTAAAAGCCTCTTTTAGCGTTACAATGAAATAAGGTTTTCACTGATTTTTAATCAGTGAAAACCTTATTTCATTCTAACGCTCGTCTTCCGAAGATATTTGTCGGCATCATCATCTTCACATAATAATTATATAATTAATATATGCAAAATATTGTGAAAACATTTTAAAAGAGTAACGGTGGAGTTTCCTACACATTCTTCTCCATACGAAAACTACCTTTTGGAACCGACTAGAATCAAATCTATTTTTTGTAAATTTTGACGTTCAAAAGTGCTTTTTATGTGCCTAATTGAAATAAATTGTTTGAGGTTGACGTTGACTTTCATCAATATCCTTCTTTATTAGCAAATTTTACCTACAACAGATTTGTATAAGAAAAAAATTACATACTATCCAAGAAAATTGCCAGTCACTTCATTGCAAAGTAAAATAAATTCATTGTTTATCAAATTGACAACCAACTTTAATTGACCGTATATTATTTAAATCAAAGGAAAATAAAGGTATTGGCTCATTCCTAAATGGTCAGTTCCAGACTGTCTATGCATTGTTATAATATTATAATCTGACCCGAAATGGGCCTCGACCTTTAAGTTTTTTTCGGTGTTCATTTTCAGAGGTCTGGAATAACAGCTGCCTTCATTTATATTTAAGACATAATAAATCATAAAACTGCGTCTGATGGATAAATATGATATATGTAGTTTCGAGAAAATTGGATACTTTTATTCTTTCTATATACCTACTTATCTATATGTCGCAATAAGATAGTTATAGCCGTGATATAGTTATATCCCTAGGGATAAAGTTATAAACCGTAATATATTTATATAAACTTTATTGTACACCAGAAAATACATAGTTAATCATAAATTTAACACTACAAAACATACAATGGGCGGCCTTATCGCTTTCTGCGATCTCTTCCAGGCAACCTTGATAATTCCTTAATTTGATATACCTATTATACTGTAATATAGTTAAATGAAAGCGGTTCATAACTATCTTACTAGTAATATAACAATTATACTCGCACGACCTAGTAATATAACTATTAGGGCACTCCGACCAAATAGGTTAGGTTAAAACTGTGACCAATTACGCGCGAGCCGAGCGAGCAAAGCGAGCGGTGCCACGGCAGTGGCCGGCGAGCGCTACGTCGAAATTGGTCGCAGCTATGAACCGCTTTCATATAGCTATATTACAGTATAATAGGTATATCAAATTTCACACGAACGAAGTCGCGGGCAGACGCTTGTTTAGTTATCCTTTATTATTAAGAACCCATGATGCTACCTAATAAAATAGAACTATTACTAACTACTAATATCATGATATTACGAAACTATTTACTTAACCTTTAAACTTCCGAGCAACTTACAGTTAAGGTCTCCAGCCAATGATGTAACTATGTAAACAAGCAATACTTCCTGTGGTTATTGCTCTAAGAAATTTTCAGAGTAAACAACTAGCAACTGACCGGAATTTATAATAAGTATCGAGTTGTTTTCCCAACTCTTAGGGTGCGTTTCTAATAAAGCGGAGACGAGCGGAGCTGACCGGAGCGGTGTAGCGCGATATCTATATTTCTATAGAGATTTCCTGAATGTTCTGTTATGAAAATCTGTCATTTTCACCAGTACTTGACATTAAGGTGTCCAAAAAAGATCTGTATACGGACAGCCGTTATTGTGTGACATTTCTAAGTAAACTAAAACTTTAAAATTCATAAATAATAGGGATGAAGACAAAAAAAAAAAAAAAATTGAGAAATTTAAAAATTATTGGACATGTATTTTTTCTTTTTTTACGTAATTTAAAGATATATAAAATGTGCCATGACGAGTATGTAGATTTTACACGAGTACATATACATACTAGTGACGTAGCGGCCCCCACCCCCCAACCTAAAATGCGTTTTATCTAAGTAATTTTTTTATAAATATGATAAAGCAAAAAATACGTCTCTAATATTTTTTTTATCTTCTGATTGACGGACTAATTAGAATTTCTTTTTTTTACCCAGGCATCATCCCTATTACCCGCTAGCAAAGACAGGTATGTTTGTCACGCGTAAATCTATGTGTCTTTGTCTCTTTGTATTTCTGTATGTGGGATTTTAAAACATGAAGTGTCTATCGACTCGTCAAGGCCAAGTGAAAGTTAAGCTATGATTTTTTTTTTATGACATCGAAATGGCGGATTTTAGTCAATAAAAAATGTCTTGAAATAAAATGAGTACCACGACCTTGTGGGGTATCAAAATAAAGGGCTCCAGGATACGTTTCCAAAAAAATAACGCACTAAAGTGGCAAAACAGAAATTTCTTATGTACTTATTTTGTTCCGTGGGAACGTCTCATGTACGGTAACAAAAAATTAAGATCCGGATACCGCACTGCGCTCAAAAGCAAAACAAAATCTTAGTTGCCACGCTGCGTTCAGTGTGGGTAGCTCCTAAGAAAGTTACGCGTAGGCGGGAGGTCGATGGCTAATGGCAGATTTGATGACTTGACAGCTATAAAACTTTGTAGTAAGACAACTTTTTTGTTAAAAACCGAGACATTGTGCTGTGTAGGAGTGAATTCAAAGAGCTTCATTGGTACACCATAATATGCTGTAAAATCAGTGGATAAACATGTACAGTCAGCATCAAAAGTTGTTGACCACATTTAGATTTTCAAAATCGCTGTATAGTGAAGTGCGAATACGGTGTACAGCGATTTTGAAAATCGAAATGTGGTCATCAACTTTTGATGCTGACTGTACCTAAACTGTCCAAAACAATTAAAGAGTGAAAATACGGAATTTATTGTTTACGCTTCGGAGGCTATGTTTTCATCAATCATTACCTAATTTGGTGTGTAAATTTCTGAAACTGAATGCTTGTCCATAGCCACAAAATTGTAGTATCATACAAAAAATATCTAGGTAAATCGGTATTAAAATGATGAAACATGTAGTTGCATAACGGTAGGGTTGGTAGGGATACATAACGGTAGGGTCGGTAGGGATACATAAAAAAGTAAATTAAGAGTCTTGTCTTTTTGAAGTCAGAAACTCGTAAAACTTCATGTAATTGCGAAACCGCATCAAAAAGAAATGAATCAATAGTATTTTACATGGAGCGACTGCCTATCGGACCTCCTCAACCCAGTAACAGTAACACGATACCCCTTGGTAAGACTGGTTGTCAGACTTTTGGGCTTCTGTCTACCCGTAAAGGCTGTCATTTCTTCGTCGTTCCCTCCATGCTGCGGATCGCGACCACATACGACGCGTCTCCAAGTGAATACAGCAGTATTCTGCAATGTGGACCGCTCGGTAAATGCTGCCTCCAACAGCTTTCTTGAGCGCGTTTTCCTTCCACGCAGCACAATATAATAAACCTTTCAAGAGCATGCTTAGGTGAACGCATATATCGGAAAAAGCTGAGAGCACACTCCTAGCTGTCAAAAATCTACCAATGATAGCTGAGACCAACGGCTTAACGTGCTTTCCGATGCACGGAGGGGTGTCGATATGTAATGAATGGTCACCCATCCACGAGTCGACCGCGGCAAGCGTAGCTTAACCTTCAATCGACTCGTACCGCTGTTATCATTTAGCCACAATCCTCATAGATTGAAATGAATGTAGTCATAAGAAACATAAACACGAATCACTTGCCAAGAACACAAGTCGAATTTCTTTGTCAGATAGGTAGACAATCGGATGGACACGACGATATTTTAAAGGGTTCCTTGTTGATCCATACTACTACCACAAGACCCGCAGCTTGGTGTGTAAACTCCTTCACCAATACTCGTGCCTTTGTATACACTTCTGCCGAACCCTTCAGGGATACAGGCGTGGTGTTATGTGCCTTTGTTTAAGGGAACTTGTTGTGGCTACTGCCTCGGTTAGCCACATCCGGTAAGGGGTGATGTATTACCACAGATTATGCTCATAGTTTGTTTAGAAAGGTCACGTTTGGGATCCTTAAAGAAAGCATGCCTATTTTATCCCATACTATTAAACGAGCAATAATTTGTTATTTAAATATTCGTAATCACGTCCTCGAAATCGGCTCTAACGATTTCGATGAAAGTTGCAATACCTATAGGGGTTTACGGGGGCGAAAAACCGGTCTAGTTAGGTCTCATATCTGGGAAAATTCGTTTACTCCATATTTCCACCCGAGCAGAGCTTGGTCGCCCAAAGTTTACAACAAGATGGCTACCTTAGAATAATGACATGGCAGCATGGAATTCGTAAGTACCTACTGTTATGGCAGCATGGAATTAGTAAGTACCTACTAACATGGCAGCATGGAATTCGTAAGTACCTACTGTTATGGCAGCATGGAATTAGTAAGTACCTACTATCATGGCAACATGTAATTAGTAAGTACCTACTATCACTGCAGCATAGAATTAATAAGTAGGTACCTAGTGTCATGGCAACATGGAATTAGTAAGTACCTACTATCATGGCAGCATGGAATTAGTATGAATTATTGTCACACGAGCGAAGCTCGGTCAACCAGATACAGTAGTAACTGATATGATCAAAGATATAATTATATTATGATCAAAGTTGTGCCGATTGATAATACCATAACATACATAATACAGTTTAATATAATGTCACGGAGTTCGTAAGAAAAAAAAAATCAGTTAAGTTTAACTGATTTTTTTTTTCTTTTTTACCAACTTAAATAGTCACTATATTCGAATCACAACTTAATTTCTTTGACGGTTGTATGAAATGGCTTTAACACGGCAGGCACTTTAATTGACGTAGTGTGTCAATTTGATAAACATTGTTTTTTCTCGTTTGTCTCGTGGTCGCCAGCACGACTGCTCAGCATGTCATACAACCCAATATTGGGGTCATCGGGGAGAGAATGAGAAAAGTGGGGGTTATTGGGTTTTTCCATCAGGAATTTCCCAGACTTAGCAGTCGAGAGCCTAGAATTGTGTCAATTTAACGGTTATACACTCGCTTCATAATCCCTCTGGAGAAATATAGGTGTACTAAACACATCACATCGGCCACCCCTTCGGGAAATGCCGGCGCGATATTACGTCATTTAATGAAAATAACGTTTCTAAGATGTATAGGGATTTAATTAAACTAACTAATTAATTGCATTCGATTCGTTTTCAATCTTCGTAAATATGATCATGTCTCTGCGCATCGGTCGCTTCTAAAGTGGTTGCCCATACGCCAGTGCAGAGAGCAAAGGGCGCTGACCACCTTGTTTTCATTTCTTGACTCTCCTTCTTCCCCTAGTTATCTAGCTCCCCACTTTCAGTACCACAATATAAATCTTCGTTCATCTCACAATCGTCTTCTTCAATGTCCCACTCACCGTACAGACTTCATTCACTCTTCCTTCTTCATTCAGTCTATCTCTCTATGGAATGCGCTCCCCCAGGAAATCAGAATGGCGATCAGGAAAGCAGAACGATAATCGGTTGATTATCGTTTAAAGTTAAAGTTCGCGAGCACATTCGCAAGAAACTGGCAGTATCATCACAACGGTAATGTTTTCTCATTGATTGTCTTAGTTGTTTTAGTATATTTATGTGTATTTATTTGTAATTATATTTATAAATATTTAGGTGTATTGTGTTTATAGTTTTTGATAGATATATGTATATCTTTACATTTAAATAAATATGTATTCCTCAATTCTCGCTATTGCACTTGCCACTGTTTGTCTCTGCATCACCCAAAGGTTGACTGGTGGAAAATTCCTATGGCATTAAGTCAGCGTCTGTACATTTGTGTGCTTGAAGTATTAAATAATTAAACTGTAGTGTCTAAGGTTTCTGATAGGTAAGCCAATAATTAAATTGTAATGCACGTCGTTGCGTCGTGCCCATATCACAAGAAGCCATATTCCGTAGTGCTCAATCTTTTTTATTCGTGTTATCTTTTTTAAATGTGGTTTACCAATGACAATATTCATTTCATTCTCTTTTATATATGTATGTTGTTTTTTTTTTCATCATAAAAATAACTTCTCATGTCTATAGAGAATTATTTTCTATGAGACTTCTAGCTCGTGGCTAATTAATTGAAGCCGAACGCGACGATCCATCAGGTTAAGCTTCGCTTGCCGGGGTTGGTCTGTCAATGGGTGACCATCTTTACATACTAAGACTCCTCCGTGCCTCGGAAAGCACGTTAAGCTGTTGGTTCCGGATGTCATTCATGGATATTTGACAGTTGTTACGGTTACTGGGTTGTGGAGGTCAGATAGGCAGTCGCTCCATGTAAAATACTGGTATTCAGCTGCATCCGGTTATACTGGAAATTAACATAGTTGGGAAAAGGCAGCCAGATTGATGAGACTTCTAGCAAACAAGTATCCAGTGTAGTATAAGTAAGGCTTTCTATAGCAAAATATTTTTTGTAACCGAGCTCAGTTTTGATGTGAAACATCTATAGCCGCACGTAAAACCGATTTCTGGCGTGGCGACGCTATATGATGGTATATATATACAGTCTATATGCAGTAGTGTGTACGGTGTGGCGACGCGTCGCCATGCGCAATCGACTGTGCGATTAGTTAATTATTATCGTTATTAACGATTATACGATATATATTTATATTATATTATATTAATTCTTTATTACATTTTTATACATACAAATTACATTTTTAAATATTTTTATGAAAAAGAAAAAAAAAAAAAAAAAAACATTTAAAAATATAAAAAGTAGTGGTCCATCGGCATCAGGAACAGGGTCCAAGGTGCCGGTGGTCAGGGCTCTAGAGAGAGGAACCTCCTCACCATGCGTGCCGTGTCTAGGAGTACTGCTTTCTGAATCAAGCCCTTGACCCAGCCGCGCAATGAGAGCCTCCTGAGGTGTTGGTCGAGGCTCTCCGCTATTAGGCCATTAACTGTTACGATTATCGGTACAATGATTGCAGAGTCCACGTCCCACATGTCGACAACCTCGTGTGCTAAGTCGAGATACTTGATTTTTTTATCTTTCTCAGCTTTCACGAGATTCTCGTCATGAGGGACAGCGATATCAACAATCATTGCACGGCGCTCTCCTCGATCTATCACCACAATATCAGGCTTATTGGCTACAATAGTCCTGTCAGTGATGATAGATCGATCCCAATACAATGTGGCATGACCATTCTCGAGAACTGGGTCGGGCACATACCTGTAGTATGGTACTTCTGACTCAACAAGGTTGTATTGCAAGGCAAGTTGCTGGTGGATAATCCTAGCCACTAGATTGTGTCTATGCAAGTACTCGCCGTTAGCAAGACGAGAACAACCGGAAACAATATGTCTGATTGATTCACCGGGACGGTGGCATGCCCGACAGATGTCAACCGTACCGTCCTTGACAATGTATTTCCGGTAATTATTCGTCATGATAACTTCATCCATAATCGCACAGACAAAACCTTCGGTTTCCCCGAAGAGATCGCCGAAACGCAGCCAGGATACAGATGCCAAAAAGTCTACATCAGGCCCATGGAGGGCCCGGAAAAACCGTCCGTGAAGCTCTTTGCCTTGCCAGACCTCCTTACGATCGTTAGTATCAAGTACTGCAGGTTTGCGCCAGTTCTCTTTCGCCAAGGAGAGTGGGGTGAGGCCCTTGTCCACTGCGACCACATCTCGGTGCATCCCCACGTCAGTTTGAAGGAAATATTCCCTGAGACTGCAAATCTCGCGGTTGTGGAGGGTTTTAGCATTTAAGAAACCTCGACCCCCACACTTCCGCGGGATGTACAGTCTCATCACTGATGATCGTGGGTGATGCATCCGATAAGCTGTCAACAATGTACGGACCTTCCTATCCAGAGCGTCAAGTTCCGTCTGAGTCCATTTGAGTATGCCGAAGGAATACATCAAAACCGGCATGACCCAACCGTTGAAGGCGCGCACCTTGTTTCCGCCTGATAAAAGACTATTTAACACTTTATTCAGGCGGCCAAAGAAACGCTCCCTCAACGATTGTTTCATGTCGGTAACCTTGATGCCTAATGCTTCCGACATACCCAAATACTTGTAGGTTTCGGTTGAGGAGAGAGATCTAAGGTGTATGGAATCCGAGAGTTGGGTTCCTACGGATTCCATAATCCCCCCTCGCTTTACATGCATAACTGCACATTTGTCCACACCAAATTCCATCCTGATGGCGCTACTGAACGTTTCTGTTACCTTCAGTAGCTCCATCAGTCGCAAATTGTTGGGGGCAAAGAGTTTCAGGTCATCCATGTAAAGGAGGTGAGATATAACCTGACCACCTCTTGTCAACCGATAGCCTAGACCTGAATTCTCCAGCAGTGTGCTTAGAGGATTCAAGGCTAAGCAGAACCAAAGCGGACTCAAACTATCGCCCTGGAATATTCCCCGCTCAATCCTGATCGGTTCATCGATCCCCCGGATCTGTCGACATCCTGGATAGAGAAGGACCGTCCTCCACTGCCCCATACATGACATCAAGAAGGTGCGTAGAGTTGCGTCTATTTTGTACAACTCCAGCACCCTAGTGAGCCATGTATGTGGCACCGAATCATAGGCCTTCTTATAATCTATCCAACATGTCGACAAATCCTTCCTGGATCTACGGACCTGTTGGCTTATGGCCATGTCTATAAGGAGTAGCTCCTTAGTACCGCGGGACCCATTCCTACATCCATTCTGAGACACAGACATAATTGAGTTTTTAAAGATATGTTGTGCAATTTTTGCTCTCAGAATGGATGTAAGAACTTTATAGACCGTCGGCAAACATGTAATTGGTCTATAGTTTTCAGGTTCCGCAGTACTACCCGATTTATGGAGCAGGTGGGTAACTCCTGTCGTAAAGAACAGTGGTAGGGACCCAGTCTCTAAAGATGACTGGAATTGCGAGGCTAAGCAGGCGTGTGACTTTTGTAGCCATTTAATCCAGAAATTGTGCAGTCCGTCTGGTCCTGGAGATTTCCAGTTAGGCAGCGGACGGACTGCACGGGCCACATCCAGAGGGCTGATGGTTATTGCCTCCATATCTGGTATCGAATCACACGCCCGCTCAACAACACGCATCCAATCACCTTCAGTGTGACTGACGGGCACCGACCAAATGTTTCGCCAAAAAGTACTCATGGCATCATTTTCCGGTGGATGCGCGTCAGTCACACCTTGAGTGGGAATGGGTCGCTCCCATGCTCTGTATACCCACCTTTCATCGCTCTGGAACATGCGGTTCTGAGTGTACCGATCCACTCTTCGTCTATACCGCCGGATACGGTTTGCCCATGCATAAACTTTCTGCTTCAGGAAGTCGATGCGCTCTGTGACACAGGAGCCATATTCTCGAGGACAAATATTAGTTCCCGAGAACGCCCGCCTCACAAAGCGCATCACCCTTGGGCGAGTATTGCCCTCCCTGAAGCAGATGAGCTTCCCGATGAGTACCCTGGCCTCATTAATACGACGCTCAATCCTGCACTGCCAGGCTGGCACAGCAGGTTTCGGTCGTACAGCTCGGTCAGTGTTTGGAAATTTGACACGAGCTATACGACATGCCGCAACAGCCGAGCAATACAAGATTGAGTGTGTATCGCAAAGGTCTGCACTGCTTTCAATAAAATTTGGTAACAGCGCATCCAGGGCACACACCAGTGCTCTGTTTCTTTTATTCATGGGCAAACGTGGTAGCCGTGGTCTAAGGTCATGTGATATGAACCGGTACTCACGGATCGCATCCTCCAGTGCGCTCCTTAATTCCACATTGCATAGGTTTTCTGCAGATATAGCCCTGGCGTCCTCCTCCTCATCATGCTGGTTTGCCCGCAGTGAGACTTCGGCGGGCGCATGTATGACATTCTGTGGTGGGGGAGGGTTACTAGAATAGAATAGAATAGAATAGAATATTCTTTATTATGTACACCATAAAAAATACAGACAGACTACACTACTACTACACGTCTACTAGCAGAGCTATTCTGCATTTCCGAGCGTAGCCGATCAAGTGTGGCGTTATCTAATCTGTGATTGTTCTGAATAACACGCACTTGATCCGACAATCGTTGAGCCGAGACGTTGACGGCAGGTTCAAGCACCTGAAACAGAGAGAGCATCCGACCTCGGTACGCTGTAAGGTTAATTCCTCCCTCGGTAGCCCCATAATATGCGCGCATCACATTTTCATTTGTGGACTGGGTCCAACGCATGCGCGACACAATTCCACCGGCAGCGGGGACCCTGTTCGGGGCCTGTTGGCCTCGTGGTCCCAAGCCCGCTGGTGGCCGGCCTCTCCCCTGCCGACGTACAGGTGTTGGCGACGTCGGCGGGGAAAAATACTCGTCGCTCGAGCTCGACGCAACTACCGCGGCCGTTGTTGTCACAGCGCCCACGGTGGTGGGGCTGGGTATCGGTGGCGGTGAGGCGGAGCTGAGCGACGAGGCTGGAGGTGGTAGGCGTGCTCGTCTCGTTGCTGATCTAGTCAACATAGCTATTTGGGTTTCATCATAGTTTCATATCATTATTATTGTTGCATGTCGAATTTGACAGCCGTCATTCTTTCATCATGATTTGGATAATTCTTTGTTTTTCTTTCATTTTGTGGTTGCTTGTATTTTGAATGTTGTGCTGTTATTTTTGGAGGTTTTATTATGTTTTTCGTACTTTCTGAAACTAAATACGGCTGAATGAATACATAATTACGGAAAATAAATGATATGAAAAATCTGACGTTCCTTGTCTTGCCAGTGTTGCCAGATTATTAATTATTATTAACTAAATTAATTATATTAATTATTATTAACGATTTTTTTATGACATATTTAGTTCCTATCACAATATGTTCTTTTCTGCATATTACTTTTGCAAAATAATGTCGATGTTTCACATCTGCCAGGCGTCCCGTGACGGCTCACATTTTTTTTTTTTTTAGATTACCTTTTACAAATCTTCCATGTTGTTATTATATCGCATTCAATATAACTTGACCCGTGACGCGATTTGTAGCATTGAATTGTGCAGTCATGTGATTGGTAGTAATGTTCTGTCAGTCACATTTTGAACTCTATTTGTATTATAACTAAGCCTGCAAAATTCAGTGCTACCAATCGCGTCACGGGTCAAGTTATAATGGACGCACTATAGTGCCAATATAGAAGTTTAGATATAGATAAATATCTATGGCAATAATTGTTTTTGGCCTATGAAAAAAGAGAATTTGAAATTCGTCCTGGCTTCATAACAAGAGAAAGTAGGCCGAAGTCAAAAAGTTCCGTCCATTCGAATTGACGCGGTACAGACAAAGTTATTGAAGGAGTTATCAAATAAAAACTGACGACCAAGTAATTGGAGGGGGAAGAGATAGAAGGAGATAAAATAAGAGTGAAACGCATTATACCATACTTACTGCACTTTGTAGATTAGGTATATTGCTAAGGATGCCACGAGGATAATCTCACTCCCGGGCAGCCCCGGGGCCGCACGAATGAAAAGTTTTCGATAATGAACCCAGTCGGTTATATAAATACAACTGTATGGTAAAATATACATAACAGCAAGTTACCTTAGCATCGGTTTGTAATTTTTAATTCAACACCAACAAATCAATCAATCTGCCTAGCCTTTTCCCAACTATGTTGGGGTCGGCTTCCAGTCTAACCGGATTCAGCTGTATACCAGTATTTTACATTTAGCGACTGCCTCCACAACCCAGTAACTGGGTAATACGATACCCCTTGGTAAGACTGGTGTTAGACTTTCGGGCTTCTGACGACTCGTAGCGACTGTCAAAGATCCACGAATGACAGTCGGAACCAACACCAACAATTAACAATCAATATGACTATTAAAAATTGATAAACATAACCTACGTTGTTGTGAAAGCGGATTAAACGGTAATATTGTTTTGTCTCGTGACTCTGATCATTCTGGGGACTGGTTTTAAAACTAACAAATATCCGATTTTCACAAAGAAAGTATGATATGTTTATGAAAGAACTTGTGAACAGTGCTTAGTAACTCTTTGACCATTCCGTAGTCCAAAGAGTAACATGAGTTCTGACTGTCTTTGAATGATCAAAGAGGGAGTTACATTGCTTCCTGTTCCGTAATTTTCTTCCATCGTTCACATTAAACCCACGCCTAGTATCCATTGAAGTAAGCAGGGACTCACTCTCAGGGCACGATTCACGAACGTACTTTAATTAATAACTTTGATTTAGCATCATAAACGAATATGAACTTGAATGGGAACGCTTGGTCCGATTTGCTTAAACAAACATGAACATTATTTGCATAAATATAACGTTAATATTTGTATATCTCTACTTATCAAAGTAAAGTCAAAATGCATTCTGTTCAATTTTACGCACAAAATGCTGCGTGATACGATGTTAGGATAGGTATCCTAGATTCTCATTTTGCTTCGGCCATGTTCATAATCTGGTCATGCACGCACGCTGGTTGCTGGCGTAGTACGTCCCTGACCTTTTCAGTGAAGGTCAGTGTAAATCCATCGAGGTCGTCCCCTCCCATTCGTCACTCTCCCAAAATATGAACAGACAATGCCTCATCAGCTCCTGTATCTCCCGTGTCGTACATACCTTGTACCAAAGACAAGCTCAGGGCTCAGACAAAGTCACATTCTGTTAGAGATAACGATTATGGAGAAAATGTATGCGACTGTCAGCTGCCGTAAAGCTCATGTCAATCCTGTTGAACGTCGTTGTAGAAATACTAAACGCTTTGAAAGCGATTACCACTTGTTTAAGCCCGCAGGTCTCTGATAACGCAATCGTTATGGTCACTTTGTAGGCCAAATCCATCAGTTCGAACCCAACGCACGCACCTCTAACTTTTCTGGCGCCACAAACGGTGAAGAAAAACATCGTAAGGAAACCGGCATACTCTAACATAAGTCTCTCTGCCTTTACCTAATTATAGTGTCCACTTTATCTAAGTACTTTAACTTATTCGTTAATTTATTTAAACATATTATATCTTATATAATCTAGTTTCAAAATAATATACCTAAATAGTTACTCTTTAAGTCATTAAAAATATTATTAATCTTTTTTAATTATTTAGCTTCTAATTAACTTATTGTTGTCTTCTTTTTAAATGTTTGATGTAAATTGATGGCCTAAAACACAGGTATAAACCTAGATCAGAGTTGGAATTTTCCTCTAATGTAAATCATAATTTTACTTTATACTTGAATATATGTTCTTTTTGTTATGCCTGAGAGGTATTTCTCGACGGCATGTGAACCCAAGTCAGAAGCCCAAGGGCGGCATAAATACTCGGATTAGTCACTAACCACACGAAAAAGAGAGAAGGCTTAATCAGAAGCATTACACAATAAGAAACCTTTTTTTTTCTTCTTTTTTTATTTACTAGCTATTCACAATAAATGTCACATCCCTAGGCGTGTTATAGATTCTGTACACAGCCAATTTATGAGTTCTGCATACAGACGCCTTTGAGGGCCGGCGCGGGCTGTCATTAGCTATGTGGTGTATCTTTAGCATACGACATACATACATACATTACGATACTAATTGGAATGTAATACATAATACCTTTAGCAACTGCAAAACTATGCTAACTATAAACTGCAAACTATGTAGCTAAGAGTGTCATCCCACTGAGCGGAGACGTAAGTCGAATGAGTACGCTTCGCGAACGCGACCCCAATGCCGTGCCAATTCGGAAGCTCCCTTACTTGAAGCAATCGAGGGCTTAATTTTGTTTTGTTTACCAGTAATATTGTCCGTGACAACCATGCTTTTTCACTCGTTTTCTCATTATATTCTACATCCAAAATTGAATTAGTACTAAGTTACATTGGTACTTGCTTCTCTGTGAAAAAACAAAATATATTTCCTAGGAAACAAAGAGCTGTCGTGATCCATTATGCTGCACACGGCAGTCGCTTTTCGGCGAAAATAAAAATACCGCGTTCTCAGAACCTATCACGTTGGTATGCGTGTGTCTGTACCATTAAATTTCAAAGGGTTACTCAGAAATAGACACAGGTTATGTTAGCGATACCAAAGAAAACGAAATACAATTTCATATGTAAGGTAAGTGCCATCCTAACTAGTTGAAATAGTGATATTTCCCGAAACTATAGGGAAGGCAAGCGTATATTTAATGCGAATCCGAACTCAATTTTATCCGTATCCGTAATTTTATCCACGATATATTTAATTCATGACCCTACCTGGACCATGAAATGAAATACATATATCTTACTTAGTACCGAATCATAGACGTCACCAAAATGTTTCGTTAATCGTCCATGTACGTGATCTTATTATCGTACACTGAAAGGACAATGTACACAGTTGTTTTAGTTATAACCAACGATGTTTTCGTTTGCAGGGAGAACTTGGGCCTAGCAATTTCATGAGACGCGAAATAACCGCACAAATACACTGTGATTTTTGTAGGTCAACAATATTTATTTGGTAGAAGAAGCCGACTGACGACAGAGGTGGATTCTATAAGAGATGTAGTTAATTGAATTTATTATGTTTGCATTGCTTAGAAGTACCGTCTATATGGGCCATTCGACATTGAGTAGACCGTCCCTTGCCTTAAGCTCGAACAAAATCTCTAAATAGAATCTTAATCTTTGATGACATCTCGAAAACTACCAACATTAAGTTGATTGAGTAAACAACAAACATGGGAGTTGCCTTAATTGGAAGACCTTTCGATTTTATTTGCTTTCGACTTCTAGCCGAAAAGGTTTTCAGTCATGGTGACCGCAGAAATCTTTAATTATAAGTTTGGGTCTCCGTCAATAGGTGTGACTTAGGAAAACGTCACAGAATGCTGGGAAGTTTTAACTCAAGTTGTTGGGCGTATTTTCCCCCACTCCGTCGAAATAGTTTTAAACTTTTTACAGTTTTTCTATACAAAAACTATCAGACGTCATTTTATACCACAGATAAGTGTAACTCCGGCTATAGAAAATACGAAAAAATATTATTTATAGGTTAACGATAAAAATAATTGGTCGCTGTGATTAACTCAAGACAATGTTTATGTTCTTTCTCCGGAAGAAACTTACTTACTGACAGGTTATACAGGTATTCGGCAGACGGTTGAACATACGAAAATGGCGGATCCGTGGAGCCGTCTGCTACGTGTTTAGGCCCTATAACAAGATCCAGGCCACAAGGATTTTTGTAAATGTTTTTTTTTAAATTTTGTTAGAAATTCGTCGTTGCTCAAACTTCAAACGTTAATAATTTCATTTAAAAATGGCAAACAACCGTCTGCCAAACATCCTGTATATACATCTACACTAATATTATAAAGAGCAAAGTTTTGTTAAAAGGCTTTGTTGAAAGGCAACCGAATGGCGAATTGTAATCTGGGTCTTGAAGTGATACCGACCCCCCGTACCATCCGAATGGACCCCAAATGGATGGGGACGAAGATATGGGCTGCTAAATATAACATACAGGATAGAAATGCGGTTGCTTTGAAGTTTATACCCCATTTATATAATAAAAAAATTGCCACCCCCCAACATCGTTATAATTGAAATAATGTCTTACGCTGTATAACATTCTTGAAACTCCTTACCGATGATTTATCACCGAAAATGAGTGTGAATTTTATCAAAACCGGATGGCATCTATACACACAATTCCTTGCTTAGAATCTATTTCCAATGCCATGCCAAAAAAAATGTTTTACCATCCCCCCCTCATATCTCCGCCCCCGTCCATTTGGGGTCCATTCGGACGGTACGGGGTGGTTCGGTATCACTTTAAGACCCAGATTACCACTCGCCATCCGGTAGCCTCTCCGATTACATTTTACGTGACATTGCCTTAAATAATATTAACTACAAACACTCCTAATCAGCCTTTAAGATTGTTTTAAAGAGATAAACTGTTTATGACCTCCGCAGCTCAGCCGGCAAGGTTATTCAGATAATCTTACCCCGGCTTGCTGAAAGCCATTCAATTATAACTGTTGTTAGATCTTATGTGATTGCTTGTTGTTGTTTTGGGCAACCAATTAAAACGGATGAAATGAGATTTGAAAGCGGATCCGTTTTCAGAAACCAGGGTGGCTTAATTAGAGATGCTATTAATAAGGATCTGGGGATCCATCCAAGAGAGTTGTATTGACGATTTAAATCATTAAAACATAACATCACGCCTGTATTCCCCGAAGGGTTGGGTTGGTGTACCTATAGTACACCCACATTTCGCCAGTTATGTTTAAGTCCCATGTAATAGGGGGCGAGCCTATTGCCATCAACCGGGCACAAATCCAGACTCCGGGCTGCTACTCAGAAATTTCTAATGGAAATATCCAATAACAGTTTACCTTCAATGGGAATCGAACCCAGGACCTCATCACTAGACCAGCGAGGCAGTCTTAACTAAAACACTACTACATACCACCAGGGATGTAACGGATATCCGTATGCGCATCCGCAACTGCGGAGCATCCACATAAATTTTAATATCCGCAAACATCCGCTTCCTCAACTTTTGATTTTAAAAGCTCCGCATCCTCGTTCGCATCCTCAATAAAGAATTTGCCAGTATCCGTATCCTCATCGCCATCCTCAAACCCGATTATTATACGGCATCCGTTACAACCGTGCTACACACTAGTTTATATTGACTATAAAGTCGCTAATCATATTTTATCAACATAAAACCTGACACTGACATGCAGATTTCAGGAAAACGTAAAAATAATAATTTCGTGGGCTTACTCTGCGCATCCAACTCAAAAATAAACTCCACGAGGTATGCTCAAATAAATGAATAGTCGAACAAAGAGTTTACAGCCAAAAATTTTGAAAATACTGTTGGAGCTGCTGAAGAGTTTAAGACCATCTTTGCATTGTATAAAATCAATTTCCTTTGTATTATATCATTTCAGAGCAGGTGTGAGTGTAGCGTAGCTACTTCTTCAACTTATTATTTATTTAAATTATAAGGTATATTTAGTAAATTAAGTCAGTATTGTATACACAAACAAACAAAAAGTAGTATTTACACAAAGATTATACATTATATAACTATACGCTTTAAGCACTTAAATCTAATATACATAGCTAGAAACTTAATTATAACCTAACATTATATAACTTCCTTGAAAACACAAATTGAAATTTAAGACATCAGTACAAACAGATAATTTTGTTATTAGATATTTTTTACGTAGTTATGTGGAATGCGGACCGGTTACCTGAGCGGGCGCCCGCGCCTTGTCTATCTATCTCTTTCAAACTCGCGGCGCTCGCACGCAGGCATCAGTCGAGAATCGTCACTGGTCGTAAGCGCATGCGCTCTCGCTCGTACCCGGTATTCGTTGGACATTAGGTACCTAGTGTGCATATAAACTTTTATCCAATGCTTTTGGAAGACTTGCATAGTATAAACTTGCTATAGTGATGAACTATTAACTGTGCCTATCGCTTTCTTTCTGTGCTCCTCATTTCGCCTTCTATTGTGTTATCTGTGTCCTGTGAATAACTTTAACTTTTCGGACAATATATTTCTTCATTTCCGTAAGCTGTGTGTTTGCTTATTTATTGCAACCCCCTACCGCTTCATGAGTACTATGTACTAAAGAGCTAACTTTTACCGGGTAATACGTCTTTTATTGACTTGAATGTGCCCTGGCGGCTGTGAGTATGTCATGCTCACACAGATGTCTCGCTGATGGTGGCGCGTATGTTGGATCATTTAGCTCCCTTCAAAATGGTTGAGCTGAATGGTGCTAATCCATGCGTCATGTTCGTGAACGGGCGCCGTCAGTTGGGAGAAGAAACCGTGCCGTGTACAAAGGGCCTTAGTCCTGCTAGCGCCTGCTGACTAGAAACTTTTTTTTACCAAGGCATGATGACCTATATTTACCTGACTGATACTGATACTTACACAATATACGTGTGAGAAACAACCCTATGTTTGTCACACGTATATTATGTATATTTGTAAGTGGTATTCTTTATAGAGCCTCGAAGCATCCTAACGGCTGGATGGATTCTTATACATGAAATATAATCAAAATTGAGGATTTTAGACATCCATAAGTTATGCCTTATTTTTTTTTTTACTTCCGTTATTATTGGGTACCAAAATAAAGGGCTTGATGAGACCATTCCAAAAATATAACATACTAAAAGTATATCACATATATCAGGGCGTGCCCGGGACGTAACAACGCCGAGGCACACACAAGCCAGGCACTGACGCTCCATCGCCGGCCAAGATACGGACGTGTTCATATAAAATGTACAGACCGATACATTTTTGTGAGCCTCTGACGAAGCACGGTCCGTTCACGTCCCGGGCACGGTTATATGTGTGGATAGACCATAAGAGGTCGAAAAATAAAACCAATAATATTATAAAGTATTTCATTTGGAAGGACGAGCTCGTGGCTAAGTAACAACAGCCGCACTGGTCGATCCATCAGGTTAAGCTATGCTTGCCGGGATTGGTCAGTGGATGGGTGACCATCTTTACATATCGAGAATCCTCCCTGCCTCGGAAAGCACGTTAAGCCGTTGGTCCCGGCTGTCATTCGTGGATCTTTGACAGTAGTTACGAGTCGTCAGAAGGCCGAAAGTCTGACACCAGTCTTACCAAGGGGTATCGTATTACCCAGTTACTGGGTTGTGGAGGTCAGATAGGCAGTCGCTTCATGTAAAATACTGGTATTCAGCTGCATCCGGTTAGACTGGAAGCCGACCCCAACATAGTTGGGAAAAGGCAAGGCAGATTGAATTTGTTTTATTTCATTTATTATTTTATTATTAATAAGAATAAATTATTTTTTTTATAATTTATTTTATTATAAAAAATATAATTACTTTGTAGGAATGAGAAATTATTTCTTTTAACTCAATAACAATTGTTATAGAAAAACCTGACTGCTAATAAAAATATCAAAACAAGCTCACTTTTCAACCAGTCTGATGCAGTTGGTGACATCAAATCTGAGATTGAACTAAATTAATATATTTTTTTATATAATTCGAGCCGATACCTACGGGAGAAGAAACATTTTACATTTTACACACTGATTTTTTCTCCTGTAGATACGTTGACCTGCCATCGACCGCTACGGAAAATTGCCATAAAAGCCACGCTTGGCACACGATTGGTGATCGGAGTTCGTTATAATAAGCAGACAGGATGACGCTTCCACTCTATCCTCATGTTATTATCCCTTTTACGACCTCGGCAGGTGGGGAGGGGGTATTTTATGCTTTGCCTTCAATTCGGAACTGTCTTAGGTTTATGTTTGTCTAATTTTAACCACCATTAGCTTCTGCCCGCGACTTCGTCCTCGTCAATTTTCTTGTTTTAGCATAAAATATATCCTACTAGCTTTTGCCCGCGTGAAACGTACAACCGGGATAAAAAGTATAATCCGTTCAATCGTTTTAGCATGAAAGCGTAAAAAACTTTCGCATTTATAATTTTAGTTACACTAGGCTATACTGTAGCTTCCCATTAGTGAACTAGTCTTTTCCCTCTAGTTGGGTCGGCTCTTAGTCTAACCGGATGCAGCTGACTATTAGTATTTCACATGGAGTGCCTATCTGACCTGACCTCCACAAACTATTTCCTGATCGGTAACACTTCACACGATACCCCTTGGTAAGACCGCAAACACTATAAATGTATATGCCATAAAGGCAACAATCATTAAGTAGTATGGCATTAAAAGTCACAAACTGACAATTCATAATATTATCTGCATTCAATTCATATTTCGCAATTCATCTGTTTGATAGTTTTGTATTCTATTGATATAACATTTAAACTATACAAATAAAAATAAAAATCTAATTTGATTAATAATACGTAATATCTACACCAAATATGATTCTGATATGAATTGAATTAATAAATATGATTTAGCTAATATGTGTCACCTTAAAAGAATTGCTGCTGGGAATTCAGAAAATGAATTGCTTTTAGAGGAATTGCTTAATGTGGCCGTTTTAGGCCCACTGGTTAACCGAACTCTGCTCGGGTGAAAATAGAGATAAATAATTTTCCCAGATATGAGACCTAGCTAGATCAATTTTTCGCCTCCAAATCCCCCTATATTGCAACTTTCGTCGAAATCGTTCGAGCCGTTTTCGAGAACGTGATTGATTACAAATATATATATGTATATACAAATATGCTCATTTAATGGTATAGGTATACCAACAACTTCAGTATATAGTATATCTTTTAAGTTCTATAGGTAGGAAATAGCCTTGGACATACACATTCGCCCATTATAGTTTAACCAGGATTCTCAGAAATAGGTATATAGGGGGACCTTTTCAAATGAAACCGAAATATATACTTTACTTGTTCATTACTTTAAAAAAAAGAAAAAGTAAATAAAATTGTAAATAGTGTGCGCAGTTCGTGGCCGTCGTTCAGTCTACTGACAGTTTGACAACTATCTTTGAAGCGGCGACGTATGAAAAAGGGTCTGCACGCCGCCGTGACAAGGTTATTTTTGTCGTTCTTCGATCTTCGTTTTCTACTTGCTGCAATCAACAACCGCTCGGTGTGTGTACCTATAGATGCTTTGGAGCAGAAATGACTATGAGCGCAGTTCCTTCCCAAGTTATCTTGTTGCGCTTTTTGTTAAAAAAATCTCAAATGTACCAATGTGCGGGAATTTAAGGGATATTCCGGATGAATAAACTCAGGACGCTCGATGATTAAAATAACTTTAATTAGGTGTTAACAACATGGGTTTTGAAGAACAAGTGAAAGTGTCATTAAGACGCACATGACTAGTATTGCTGCTATGCGATATTGATCAGGCTCCACCATTTCCCCGGGCGTTGAAAACAACGGTTTCAACCAAATTCAGAAGACACAGGCAATGGGCAGATTCCGTTAAATGCCCGCCGCACGACTCCAGTGGATGTCCGAATGTCAGCTACACGTGCGATGCCATCTGTTCCCGGGTGAACTGCCACAACAAAAACTACATACCATACCATAACATATCAACACGCCTTATGTATGTTTAAGGCCTATAATAGCAGGCGAGCCTTTTGCCATCCACCGGGCACCAAACCCTGATGGAAAAACCCAATAACACTGTGCCCGACCCAGGAATCGAACCAAGGAACTCATGCTCAGCAGTAGCGCTTGCAAACACTAAACCAACGAGGCAGTACCTACCTAATATCATCTTAATTATGAATATATTACACGCCATTACACACCACTTCCTCAAAATTCAAGTATCACGTAAAGCCTTTCCACCAGAGATGTGCTAAGTATCTTCCTGTCGTGTGGTTAGTGACTAACCTGGTGTCAGAGTTTTAAAGCCGCCCATATGCCTCTGACTTGGCTTCACATGCTTTCGAGAATTATCTCTCAGGCATGCGGGTTTTTTGGGCACGCCACAATTGCGGCGGTAAGGCCCCTCTTTGAGGAGTGGCTAGAGAGGCGCCACGGCGTCCTCATCTTCCGCCTGACGCAGGTCCTCACCGGACACGGTTGTTTCGGGAGGTTCCTGTTCAGGATAAAGCGGGAGGAAACGCCCGGGTGTTCCCATTGTGTGGATCGCCCGGAGGACACGGTGGAGCATACGGTGGAGGTCTGCCCGGCTTGGGCGGGGCACCGCCGTGTCCTCACGGAGGCGATCGGCAGCGGCGATCTCTCGCGTCCGGCCCTGGTTAAGGCCATGGTCCGGAGCGAGAGTGCATGGGAAGCCGTCACTTCCTTCTGCGAAGCAGTAATGCTCGCGAAGGAGGAGGCGGAGCGCGCGAGGGAAATGCAAGATGCGCGCCCTCGCGCCCCTAGTCGCCGCAGGAGACGCCCCGGGCGTCGGGAGTCGCGAGCCGACTTCCGGCCACCGTAGGCGCGGGCTTGCGGACGGTGGGCAATGGGTAGCTCGCCGTCCGATTAGGACCAGACCCGGGTCGACGGCGCGTTGTGTTCCACGCGCGCCTCAAAGAGATGTCAGCACCAACAGACGGGGTCCGTAAGGGCCAATGCCTGCCAGGGTTGCGAGTTTGTCCGAAAGGGATATCGCGGCCCCGGCACACAGGCAACGGAAGGAACACGGGTGGGTTTTAGTCAGTAAAAGTCTGACACTCCCTCTCGCTCCGCCCAGAGCGGGAGGAGTCATTTGATGATTTCCCACCCAAAAAAAAAAAAAAAAAAGGCATGCCGGTTTCCTCACGATGTTTTCTTTCACCGTGCCATGCTGTTCGGATGTGCTATGCTACTTTGCTATGGATGCGTTTAATATCCACCAATCACTGGTCCACATAGCATAGCACTGGTGGAAACGGTTTCAACCAAGCTATGTATTATATATGGAAGGATGTAGGTATATCATGGATTCCGTGCATTCCGTGTGGTGCCGAACGTAAAGAATAATCCGTGGGTGTCGTAAAAGGTGACTAAGGGACTCACTAGAGAATGGGCAGCAGCGTTCTCTATGCATTTTAACACCATACAGCGATCACCAACTCGCCTGCCAAGCGTGGCGATTATGGCAATCCCCCCATTTGGGGGACGTCTTTCGGCTGAAATGATGATGATGATGATACCAGGGATGGGAGCTATGGATGCGCGATTGCAGAGCAGCCGCAGCCACTCCCCGTGCCTTCCCTTTGTCGATGCATCGCATAGCTCGAGCTGCGCATCTTACTCGAACAGTTACACAGCTTATCAATAAACGGTCACATAGTTTTGTAGCTTAGCTTTCGCATCCTCGCAGCATTGCTGCAAAGCACATCTCTGGTGGAAAAGCAGCCTAACGCTAATGGTTCATCACTAAAAACAACACTAAAGAAGTATTTTATAAGTGTACCTTAATAAAAAGTCATAGTATCTCATTTCTGCGAAAGTTTATCATAAAACCCAAACATACAATAAAAAGAGAATGACCAACTACTGTTTTGAAGAACCTTTGTGTAGTCACAGTATAAATAAGTAACAGTATTATGCCTTCGTATATGACGCGCTTCGAAATCTTAGTGTATATCGTGTGTTGCGACGCAGCCCGGTTCAGTCGATTTCGTAATTTATAGACGTATCTATTAAATGTTCTTATATTGTTCTTGCAGTACCAATAATAGATTAAATGTACCACAAATATATCTTGTTAAAAAAGCACTTGTTTGTGGCCGGGCAGTACCGTATACGGTGCAGCCCGGCCACGTGTATATTTTCTGGTGGGATGCTCAGAATGTTCTAAAATATAAACCAAATAAATGTTCCTTTTGCGTTCTTTATTTTTTTCAATGAAATACCAAGAGAAACGCTTACTTAAAAAAAAAAAAAAACAAATAAGAATTTGCACTAAGCGCCTATAGGACTAAAATAGTACGTCGGTTTATTTGTACAAAGTTGCTAACGCATATCTTTAGGAGCAATGCTCTAGGAAAAACAGACAATATTGTGTAATGCAAATAACATCAGACAAGTGCTTTTTAACAAGATATATTTGTGGTACATTTAATCAATTCATTGGTACTGCAAGAACAATATAAGAACGTTTAATTGATACGTCTATAAATGAGGAAATCGACTGTGGACGGGCTGCGTCGCAACACACGCGTACTCGTTACGCACGACGCACGCATGCGGAAGGTTTATCAACCGAGCGGCCGCAGGTAATATTTCAAAGTAATATTGATGGTGGGTTGATATACAGGATGTAGCTATGACAATGGACAGCCTTTGGAAGCTCATACAACTAACCATCATATACAAGACTCTTTAGGGGTATGAGGAACAGGGTGTAAAGTTCACTCATCCCTCATATAAAAGAGAGAATCCTCCAACCAGACGGGTGTCGTGTCTGGCGGGCAACTGCCCAGAGGTTGAAGTTGGGAGATTCTATATATGTTCATCGCGCGATAAACTCTATATGTGCGATGCAGGATTTGTGTGACGTCAGGATGTTGTGTGATGTCAGAGCTTTGATGCGTAGTTCGCATGTGGCGATTGTAGATGCCGCCACAACCCTGCAAGAACCGTCATTTGCGCATTCTGTACATCAAACTAAATAACTTTGTGCTAAAATAATTGCTGGGAAACGACTTTTATTTTTTGGTGTGAAAATTCGCAGTTTACGGGAACATAACGCACGCAAAACAATGTGCATATGGTTGCATGCAATGGTACAGGGATCGTAGTCTTTAAAATACTGGTATTCAGCTGCATCCGGTTAGACTGGAAGCCGACCCTAGCATACTTTGGAAAGGGCTAGGCATACACATCCTGTTTATTATTTACGCCACATCCTGTACATTTCGAAATGTTTAAGAAAACCTTTACTCGAGTATTTCTCAACCAACGCTTGAATTAATCGTATCTACTATTTATGAGGGGAGCACATAGCAGATTATTCTGCAAGGAACATATTAACGTAATAGTGTTTTCATGATTTAGTCCAATCAATGGATTTTTTGTAAATAGATAATTGCTTCATATTTTGCAATAAATTACCAGCGTTGTGTCATGTCTGTTCTATGCAGTCCAACAGTGACCGCGCTTGTCAGCCTCTTAATCTAAGATCAGCACCCTAATTGCGTAATACGTGATCAATCACAATCTGAATCATTTTGAAACAGTAGCAATGGATTAGCAAATCCATTGCTACATAGGTTCGAAAAAAAATCTGCTGAACAACGTAAATAACGCAATTAATATTGTTGAACTGTCAAAATGAAACAGATTAGTCGTAATCGTTTCCCGAAAATGTTTTAATGTGGCTTTAAATCTCTTAGGGTGAATTTCAACAAAAAAAAACTGAACGCAATCAGCACATTTAAACCGCGTTCAAGAGCTGTAAGTGTTATAATTGTTTTGGAACATGAAAACTGACAGCTGTTGAACGCAGTTTAGATGTACTGATCGCGTTCAGTTTTATTGCGGAAATTGGCACTTAATGCGACGAACCATCAGTTCTTTCATTCCCGTATTCAATAAAATTTACATACATATTGTTGTCCAAATTAATATTTAAAAAAAAATAACTAGAATAATTGTTTTCTCCCATGCATATTCATGGGAAATTAGCTCTCGGATCGCGATCAGGAATTCCGGAGCGGTTTCGGACGCGGCCGGCGGTAGGTATATGTAG
The DNA here is from genome assembly GCA_916701695.1 of Agrochola macilenta. NCBI lineage: Eukaryota > Metazoa > Arthropoda > Insecta > Lepidoptera > Noctuidae > Agrochola > Agrochola macilenta. The sequence goes on from OU753562.1 coordinate 19,607,213, forward strand.
GTACGACCGGACAGCAGGAATGCAATCGAACCGGACGTTTGCGGCATGGCACAAATGATTAGAGATAGGTACAAATTTCCGCCATCCGGAAATCGGATATAGAATTTCTGATGAGTCTCGGTTTTACGCGAGCGACTCCAGTTTTTACGAGTTTCCTCGGCCGAAGAAAATCTACACAAAGCTGAGAGAACTTTATTCATCCAAGCCTATTACAGAGAACATAATGTTGTTTCTGTACTTACGTACAACAATATTTGAGTTCAACTTTTAATAGAATTCTTCAGCAATATTTGTGAAAACAAAAAGCCTTAAACTTTGTAATAGGATTATATTACAATACTTTTTGATTACAGTATTTCAATAAACGATCGGAAATATACCATTTTATTCAAAAAAGGAGGTGGTTATAAATGTTGGTATGTATACGTATGTATTTATTTTTTATTCATTATCTTCATCGATATTTTCGTCAATAATAATTGTGGATCGATTTAGAAAAAAGAATTTTATTATATAGATTCCTTGTTTGGTAACCTGTTTTTATAAATAAAGATCTATGGATAAAGTAAACCCTATGATAAGCAATGGCCAAATGCAAATCTTATAACTATTTCCTCTAACCTTATTTTCTTTATCTAGATAGACAGGTCAAATCGAATAAACAATCCAACATCTACCCGGGACGTATACCTGTCTTGCTCATTCGCATATACTCGTATTATACCATCTTACTCTCACAATAACCACGAAAAAACAAAGGAAGAAAAACAAGGTGTATTCGTATTATCACATTTGTTACAAGTGTTTTTCATCTTCCAGAACACACGGCCGTTCCCACATATACATATTATTTATCGCAACGTCTCCACGTTAGGGCAACTATCATTTGCGAACCATTTCCGATTTGTAGTATTTTCTTTCAAAAAATAAAAATATTTATTGGGCACTTATGAACCATCAGAAGCTAGGTGCACGGTTCCGGCGATCTCTCACGTCCGGCCCTGGTCCAGGCCATGGTACGGAGCGAAAGGGCGTGGGAAGCAGTCACCTCCTTCTGCGAAGCTGTAATGCTTGCGAAGGAGGAGACGGAGCGCGTGAGGGAGAGGCAAATGTCGACGCCCTGGGCGTCGGAAATCGCAGAGCGATTCCCGGCCACCGTAGGCGCGTGCTTGCGGACGGTGAGCAATGGGTAGCTCACCGTCCAATTAGGACCAGGCCCGGGTTGACGGCGCGCTGTGTTCCACGCGCGCCTCAAAGAGATGTCAGCACAACGGAAGGGGTCCGCCAGGACCAATGCCTGCTGGGGCCGCGGGAAAGTTCGAAAGGGATACCGTGGCCCCTGGCAACGTACAGGCAACTGAAGGAACACGGGTGGGTTTTAGTCAGTAAGAGTCTGACACGCCCTCCCGCTCCGCCCAGAGCTGGAGAAGTTATTTGACAATTTCCCAAACTAAAAAAAAAAAAAGATGCACGGTTCCAAATGGTCGTTTCCCTGCCTTACCAACGAATTAACATTATATATACATATATATATATATATATATATATATATATATATATATATATGTCGCAGTAGTAACCTTACTGCGACATATACATAATAATTGGGAAAAAATTGATGAACAGTGTTAATTAATTCTCAAGAAACATTTTCGTTGTTCCCTTAAAACGTACAATAAGCTTTAATCACGGAATTAAACCTTACGGAAATACCTACAAAATCTTGCAAAAATACGAGTCCTAAACAACAAAGTGTACGTGAGAAGAATTAATTCTAAACTAATCTTATTTATGTCCATTTTCCTCAACAAATAATACAATAAACGCCTTCTTGTTTTCTCCATTTTCCCGTCTGTTTATCCAACCCCATGATTTAGAGTAGATTTATCATAGACATTAGTCATCGTAGCAGATCAAATGGGCCTTAAGATTATTATAATCGTCCCTCGAGCCGGATCATTTGGTCTCGGAGAATATTTCTACGCCTCTAAGACTACGCGTTAACGAAATAATCTATGAAGGTTTATACAAGAAAACGTAAACGTGAAGACAACGGTTAGAAAGCATTTTCGGAGCTAAGTGGCACCTTTTTTGTGTACATAATATGATAAACAAAAGTGCTCTCCTAATATTTTCAAGGTTACGGAACCCTTTAGAGACTCACATTGTTAGGATATTTTAGTATTGCCTAGTCTAAGGCTCGTATTACAGAACCAACCAATCAAACGGCTTTACACTAGTTTTAGGTACTGCTTGAGTTTAGTGTGGTTCCGTATAATAGGGCTAACGAGATACGACTGAAGTGCTCTATAATAGTAGGTACAATATTAGGGGTAATTGCCATCTGACCTCCACTTCTCAGTTCGAACACAATATCCTAAGAGATATTAGACCCAGTTCTCTGGATTTGGGGCACTGACTACGTGTATTGACTGTCACAACCGGGACCGATAGTTCGGCGACCCTTAGAGACCCGGGCCGTCATCTTAGGATATTGTGTTGAGATCAAGACAGCAAAAAAAAAGAAGATGATCATTCCGTAAATCGTAAAGCTGATAAAACAAAATTACAATCAAACATCTTAAAAAAATAGTATAACCTTCATAATTTGAAATAACTATTTACTTTAACTATTTTATTCATTTTTTCGTTACGTATGTAGGTGAAAAAGTTTTAAAAATGACATAAAAACAATTTAAAATACACTTGAAACTGGACTTAGTACGACAGAGTTAAGGTTCATAATCCCAAAAATGGTTATTTTCTCTTAAAAGTAGCTAAAGGTAAATCTTTTTCACAGCGCCTACGGCTTTGTAAGTAATTCGTATTCACGTCAAAACGCGCCCGAGATCCAAACTGATACATTTTTAATATCGTCCGCCAACGAAAGGGTTTGTTTAGGTCTATTTCGGGATAAATTGTTTTTGCAAGACCCTGTTTACTAACTCCCGGAGCTTCTGAAAGTTCATTATTTTTAATTCGTTGTCAAATCTTACATATGTCAAGTGAACTGATCGGCAGTGATTTGTTGTTGACATTTCAATTGCAACTTGTTCTTTTTGTGTTTGCGTGTTGTGTGCTATATTAATTTCTTTATGCGTCACATTAAGTGCAAATAATTTTTTTTTGCTTCTTTCTTTTGATGACCCATCACGTGATGAGGCTTCTGAAAGCCAGGGTATATGTTGAGATAGGAATATGTTTCGGCAGCCGTGAGCTAAAAATAGGTGACCCTCTTTATTGGAGCGCCGGAAAGGTGACGAAGGCACTGAATCTCACACAATCAAGTTTAGTAGTAAAGAAAATAAAGAAAGAAAATACGTTTATTTGCGGTAAATGCAGTAAGTATGCGAAACTACGTTTATTTGTGGTAAACGCAGTAAGTATGCGAAAATGCGTTTATTTGCGGTAAACGCAGTAAGTATGCGAAAATGCATTTATTTGCGGTAAACGCAGTAAGTATGCGAAAATGCGTTTATTTGTGGTAAACGCAGTAAGTGTGCGAAAATAAGTTTATTTGCGGTAAACGCAGTAAGTATGCGAAAATGCGTTTATTTGTGGTAAACGCAGTAAGTGTGCGAAAATAAGTTTATTTGCGGTAAACGCAGTAAGTATGCGAAAATAAGTTTATTTGCGGTAAACGCAGTAAGTATGCGAAAATACGTATATTTGTGGTAAACGCAGTAAGTATGCGAAAATTCGTTTATTTGCGGTAAGTATGAGATAACTCAATCTGGTTAATAATTTCGTTTCAAAACACTGTAAATAGATTTTGTAGGAATACTGTAGTAACCACAATTTTTTGCATAGTTATTCCGTTTAAGTGACAACAATGTTCATTAAATTAATCATATTATCTTAGCATTTCAATTTTCTTTTTAATTAAAAATAAAATACTAATATCTATCTAATTATATTGTAAACAATAGATACTAATTTGCTATCGACAAGGTAAGAAGAAGATTGCCCAGAAAATAGGGCAGGATATAATGGTCTCGGATAAATTAAAGGGGAACAGTTAATCGATGACTTGGATTACTTTTAATTATAGGGACTTTTTGTATATTCGAAGAAATTTTAGTCTCGTCTCGAAAAACAAAAGAGTATGCAGCACCTAAAATGGACAACACCAAGGGAAAGAGCTGAAGAGAGGAAAAATATTTTGTTAACATTTCTGGATATTACAGATATACCAAAACCTAATTTAACAGTAACTCGTACCCAAAGCTAATGGCGGCATAAAATCCAAAACTGGACATTGGAGATTTATGTTGACGCAATGCTCTGACCGTGTGCTCGCATGCTAATGAGACCCTCATAGTGCTAAGCCCGGACCTACGCGCCTTTTGCCGGGACACCACAGTGAAGAGGTCCCGGGATTCCCGGGACAGTATTCAAAGTGTGTTTGCGAACATCCCTAGAGGGTACATACTTACTTCAACTACACAGCTCTTGTTAACGTGGTCGTATATCATTGTGACGAGTTATGTCAGTACTCTCTAAAACCTCTTCAAGTTCCCTCATTTTGAAATATATGAATAATTTTATGAATGAAAGAGCTCGGGACATGGAATATTTTTTGCATGACCCATAAGCGTTTAACCTACTAAATAAATGTACTGGAAAACAAGTTCGGAGCCGTTCCACACCATACCGACTCTGTGTAAAAAGAGGTATTTTTTCACTGGACGATATTCCATACTGATATAATTCTGCCGGGGTCGCGGGAAAGCCCGAAAGGGATACCGCGGCCCCTGAAGTTAGGCAACGTACAGGCAACTGAAAGAACACGGGTGGGTTTTAGTCAGTAAGAGTCTGACACGCCCTCCCGCTCCGCCCAGAGCGGGAGAAGTTATTTTATAATTTCCCACCCTCAAAAAAAAAAAGCTGGTATAATTCTTAATATAACTAGTAGGGTTTATATACAGTCTAACTGGCGACCTGTTGCCAGTTCTATGACAAAAGTAGTAAGCATTGACGTAAGTAAACGGAGAGGGGGTGTGAAAGCAAACTGTCGCAGTGTCTGAGTATTATCAGTGTGAAAACGGATGCCCTAAAATAAAGACGTCTTGAATGACAAGAGGAAAACCTTTACCCAACAGAATGATCGAAACATAACTTTCAAAAACGGTAGATCTTGTACCTTATTCATCTGTTTTTACCCTAAACACAAGTTAAATCAAACTTTGGGTGCCAGAGTTCATCGAAAACACTCTTTCCCTTATTTGTAACGCTGCATAGTGTTTTAGATAAGTGTTATTTGTACAATCTGAAGTTAATAAAAATCTTTATTTTTTATTTTTTTTAATAAAAATAAAATAACTACCTCAGTCAGCTTTTGGAGGCTCACGAAAATAGACCGGCCGGTGCTTCTGTCACGCTAAAGGAAAAGCCCGGGATGAAAACGTTTCTTTTATTATATATGTTCCTCCCGGACGATCGTAACTTTAGAAGAATTTGGTGCAAATTCGCCGGGTGAAGTTTCCTTTGTGCTAGTTTAACGCTTTTGAACGAGACAGGTTGATGTGTTGATGTTACAACTAAGTTCGGGCATTAAACTTACGTATTTTGAAGGAAATAGGTCAACATTCTTTTAGTAACACGATCTACTACTGTAGGTAGATACTGGCACATTTTTGCTTATACACAACATTCACAAACGAAAAGATATCTATAAAACTTACCTATATAAACCTTTATCCATCTAAATAAGTCTTCGCTCGGCTCTAAGTTATCCCATTAATAACTTTCTAATAACACTGACTTACATTTTATAGACGCAACTGCAGAACAAAATCACTCCCAGACAACTTCGACATGAAGAAACCACTGGTGCATTTAAATAACTAAACATTCTCACAATACACAAAGTCTTCCGCAATACACTAGCCGTTTCATATTAAAACATAAATATGCTAAAAGTTCATTCAAAACATTACATCGTACAGAAAAAAAAGGGAGGCATAGCTCTGGACGCGAGCGCCTGGCGCAAATGCCCGAGCAACACTGAATGAACACACACAGACATTGAATTTCAGAATCTACACAGGCGCTCTCACGAGCTAACTTATGATCGTTATCCACTTGTAAGACGTACCGTTGATGTAATAAAAATATAAAAAGAATTCCAATTACTTAAATTACTTTTGTTTTATCTTTTTATTTAATGTTGAGAGGCAAACGCGGTAATATTTAAGCATTATCTCATGTCATAACGTAAGTGTACCAACCCGCTACTTACTTTGTATTAAATTATCATACCGAAAAGGTAAGCCCAATTTAATGCATATTGTTCGATATTCCGTAGAATTCAATTTTGCGTGACATTCAGCTAATTGCACGTGGGAACATTTGCAACTGCTTACACAATGACAACATAAATAGGTAAGTGAGCACTGAGCCTTTACGTAATATTGTAAAATTCCAGTCAAGTGCGTATCGGACCACGCACAATCAAGGGTTCCGTAGTTGGGATGAATTTATCCCAAGAATAAATTTAATATTTAGTTGAATAACATGTTCTCCCATAAATTCCCACTGCAATGTAAGTTTGCACTCACATTATTGGAAGATTTACCATGTTATTCTAAGACCATAGACTTTTTGTGTCTGTAATCTTTAAGTACCTACTTATAGAACTATTTTCTGTATTTTTTTCATCAGTTTAGGCTCTTTAGTTTCGGAGATAAGAGGGGGGGGGAATGGTAAAGTTTCACCTATTTTCTTATTAAATATGTAACTTTAAAGGGAACTATTTATTTGATATATCACACAGTGTGCAAAACTTACTTTTTATTTTACGTTTTTGTCTCTCTTAATCTAAATTAATTTATTTTCGTATCAAGTCCGTGTTCTGGCCACCGAAATTGATGTGATGATATTGATTGATGATATGTACCAAATTTCGATTTCATCGGTCCTTTAGATTCGGAGCAAATTGGCTGTGACAGACGTATAGACACACGAGTGATCCAATAAGGGTTCCGTTTTTTCATACGGACATACAGAACCCTAAAAACGGTGTTTATTTGGTTGGTTTATCCCGTTTTCACGCCTCGGCACCTCGATCGATCTTCGTGAAATTGGGCTCACAGATATAATTTGTGATATACGATGGCAGACATGGCTGTTTTTCAACCAGCAACGTCGATAACTAGTTAGTTTATTAACTGAGGAGACGTGGATAGGTATTACGACCTTTATTAAAATTACGGTTTGAATTAATTAATTTCTAAAGATTACAAATTACATAAACAGAAATAAATACCAAAAAATTACTTGATTTACACATTTTTGCCGTCCAAAAATAAAAAATTGGTATATCTAATTAAAAATATTCATAAATCCTCGTCTGTTTCCCATGAAAGTGGGTCGAAACTTTAAAATAGCTGCTAGAATCCTTATATAATTCTTTTGCTTCGTACACGTTCCTATATTTGGTCATACGAGTACTCGCACCAATAAGCGTGTTCTGAATTCTGTGGTTTAATAACTTGGCAGATTCGTCTTTCACGTATGCTCTACATATGTACTAGTTTGCGAGCGAAACCATAAACGTGTTCATTTTAATATCCCATAACTCTAGGGGTATTAATAAGACCATGTCAAAGAATGAACTGGCACATGATTGTTTTTTAATATATTTTTTCGTTTCAATTTTTCATACAAAATAATACGTCACGTCAACGTAAGTCACTATTATTTAAGTTAAACACCCTTACATGAAATATGAAAACGTCGCATTTTCTTAGCTTTAAATATTTATTTATTTTATTTTATTTATTCAAAAGGAACAACAAACAGCTACAATATACAGTATAGTAAAGAAATACACATAACATTTGAACAATATTGTAGCCCACAACGCTGTTCACAGATTAACTGTGGAATATATTATACAATTAATTGATTAAACGCTAGAGAAATAATAATAATATTAAAAACTAAACTTACTTAACTATCATGCTCATCCATATCCATATCCTTACACATAAATCAAGGGAGTTCCTTAAGTATAAGACTAAACTACTACAGAGATAGATAGATAGATCGATAGAGTTCCTTAAATATAAATGATTGTCGTGCTAAGTCGCTAATTCCTGGCACCCTAGCCGCGCTTAATGATCGCTTGGTTTCTAACCAAACAGACGACCTGTTTGCGGATGGATGGACGAAGATTTTATTGGTATGTCAGAAGTACTGTGAGAGGAATTTATGAAAGTGTTGATAACCTATATATAGACTTTTTTTTAAATTTATATGAATACATGAATTTTAATGTGTGTTATAATTGTCTCTTTAATTTTTTTTTATGTTAGTTACTGTAATTGACTGTAGCACAACCGTTGTAACTAAATAAATAAATAAATGATTGGTTTGAATGAAAATGATTTACTCGTACATAACAATGAAACTAAGATACACACATCGAGAGTCTAGTGTTATGTTATTTTCGAAACTATGTATTTTTGGAACACTTTTGGAAGACTTTTCGTATAATTTTTACTTATTTATAGCATTTAGCCATAGACTTATGGGACATCAAAAGGAACACGTTGTATATTATGTATTTCGCAAGACAATTGGAAAAATCTTTGCGAAAATTCTAGGATTAATGCAAAAGATCGAATTATTGGAGACGTAGACTATAGAATTTTTGAGATGAGGCAGTAAGGGCAGCTACCTTAACCGTTGTAGCTTCAAGAAAACGGTTTTATTAAGAGACTCCTTAACTTTTTGAGACATTTTGATCTGCATTCACAGATTTTGAAATAAATGTTCAGTCAGCAAGAAAATGGGTAGTTTTCACAAAAACTTTTGTTGATGCCAATCAATCCTGTTTCTTATAAGGATCAAAACAACTCTATTGGACCACTTAAGGTTTGAGTACTACAAAAGTCAGAAATCGCAAAAAACTTTTCCCATACATTTCGTAGGAAATGAGATTCCAACCTACTTTTTACGATGAATAGACTGACCGAAAATAAAACCCTAGGGATATTGCGAAAACACGGATAATTAGATAATGGTGAAAGAAACTTGGAAGTAGCACTCACCGGCCGCTGCCGCGGCACCACTCGCTCCGCTCGCTTGGCTCGCGCGCGGTTGGTCACAGTTCTAACCTAACCTAACCTAATTCACCCAGTTTACTAGACGAATCATAAATCAATCTGGCTACGAATAGATAATTAGACAATGGTGAAAACAATTCTGCGACAGACGCGGCAGCGGCCGGCGAGCGCTACTTCCAAGTTGCTTGCAGAAAAGTTTTCACCATTGTCTAATTATCCGTGTTTTCGCAATATCCCCAGGGATTTCGCGAAAATTCGAACGATCAAATCATCCTACGACGCGCGACGTATAGAAAGATACGAGCTAATGTCATAATATTTGCAAGAAACTAGCTTATCTTACAGTGCGTTTGCACTGGCAAAACATTCACAACAAAACATGTTGAAATCTTCTGTAAATTTACCATACAATGTTTGACAGGAACTAGAGATTTCAACATGATTTGTTGTCAATGTTTTGCCAGTGCAAACGCACAGTTAGGTTCATCGCGAACAACGACGATGAGTAAGAACGCTAATTGGCCGATATGAACGTTTTGCACTAACGAATGCCCTGATTGGTTAACAGCTATAATAGATTCGAGTCATGTTCTAACCAACCAGAATAAGGATGACTTGACTGTTAGATGAGCCAATCAGCATTAACGTTTCCAATCGTCCTAAATAGACTGTGTTTTTTTCCTGATATTTAGTTCGTATTATTACGGAAATCTTTCTTGGTTTCCATTCTTCTTCTTTTCGTGTGGTTAGTGCTGGTGTCAGAGTTTTAAAGCCGCCTATAGGCCTCTGACTTGGCTTCACATGCCGTCGAGAAATATCTCTCAGACATGCCGGTTTCCTCACGATGTTTTCCTTCACCGTTTTTGAAGCAAGTGATAATTAAACAATACGCACATGAATCCGAAAAGTCAGAGGTGCGTGCCTCGGGTTCGAACTCGAGACCTATGACTTGGCAATCTGACGGTCACACCACTAGGCTATCACTGCCCCATTTTTTAACCGACTTCCAAAAAGGAGGAGGTTATATGTTCGACACGTATGTACGTTTTTTTTTATGTATGTCCGCCGATTTCTCCGTCAATTGTTGACCGATTTTGAAAATTATTTTTTGTATGAAAGGGTATGCTCCCGGATTGGTCCCATAATTTTTTTATTAACTTTGCTTGGATAGTTTTTGAGTAAGCTTCAATAATACGTATTTTTCCCACGTAGTATACATGGATGATATGATGATAACTTCCTGTGACTGTTATTTACATAGTACATACTGGAATTCGAATTTGTGTGGGGTAGGTACCACAACTAAAAAGTGAAAAATAAAAACTTATAACAAAAAAAAACAACTGACTTCCGAAAAAACACTACAAAGTGAAAAATAACTTTCATTTCGGAACTCGGTGGCAAAAAACGAAAATTCAAAACCAAAGACACCGACTTCCGAAATAAAAGTTATTTTTCACTTTGTAGTGTTTTCTTTCGGAAGTAGGTTGTTTTTTTTTTGTAAAAAGTTTGTATTCTATTTTTTTATTTTTTTTTGGTATCCATTAATTCCGGTCTTTTGCAAAAAATCAAGGATTTTCACAAAGATTTGATTTATACAATTATCCCGCGACATGACACAATGGAGGTCGATCCCCTGACGGAGGGGATGAAACCAAAACTTTTGCGAACTACTTACGACAAGTTATTACAATCATTAGTGTCTATTTACTCGGCCTTCTTATGTTAACATCATCGTTATTATCATGTAAGGGCCTTTTTAGGATTCCGTAGTCAACAAGGACCCCATAAAGTTTCACCATGTCGGTCTGTCTGTCCGCGGCTTAGCTCAGAGACTATTAGTACTAGAAAGCTGTAATTTGGCATACATATTAATCACGTCAACTGGAGAGGTGTCAAGAGGAGCTCGTGGCTAAGTAACAACAGCCGCACTGGTCGATCCATCAGGTTAAGCTACGCTTGCCGGGGTTGATCAGTGGATGGGTGACCATCTTTACATACCGAGAATCCTCCGTGCCTCGGAAAGCACGTTAAGCCGTTGGTCCCGGCTGTCATTCGTGGATCTTTGACAGTCGTTACGAGTCGTCAGAAGCCCGAAAGTCTGACACCAGTCTTACCAAGGGGTATCGTATTACCCAGTTACTGGGTTGTGGAGGTCAGATAGGCAGTCGCTCCATGTAAAATACTGGTATTCAGCTGCATCCGGTTAGACTGGAAGCCGACTCCAACATAGTTGGGAAAAGGCTAGGCAGATTGATATTAATCACGTCAACTATATGGTAAAATAAAATCATAAAAAAATAACTTTGTTGCTTACATACACGTAAAGTGAACGAAATAACAAAATAAGTTAATATAACGAAATTAAAAGAAAACTATCACAGGTAAGTAGACTTTACAAGTTAACGAGTAATAATCGACCAACTTACATTCGCAGTTGCAACAACATGTTCTCCCATACATTACGTATGGAAGAACATTTTTTTATACAATGTTAAGTTTGTTCTTGGGATAAATTCATCCCAACTACGGAACCCTTTATTGTGTGTGGTCCAACACGCACTTGGCCGGTTATTTTTACGACTAGCCACGCTCTCTCGTGAGTCTCATGTGAACTAATATTAAAACCGTGCCAGAAAAAATATTTATGAATAATAGTTTCACAAGATTTCCGTACGTATTTCCGACTCGCGCACTAAGATTTTCGTACCACTTTATCTATTATATTTAGTTTTATTTGTACTATTTCCCACGATAAAAGCCATAGTAACAAAAACATTCTGTGAAAATGTCAACTACCAAACTATTCGGCCCCTCGCTCACGGCGACTTTTTGTAGCGATGCAGTAGCGATGCTGTCGCACATGTATATCGATACAACCACGATGTTGTCGCTGGGTGTGTACCTTCGCCCAGATTCTGTATCAGTACTGTCGCGATGCTATCGCGCTTCACGGCACATTCCCCAGCACCCCTCCCTCCATTCTCCACCCTTCGTTCCCCCGATGTCGTCAGAAACGGTCGTGCGTTTGCATCGATACAGCCGCGCGTTTGCATCGTTTCTGTCGCACGATGCAAACATGACAAACGCGCGATAGTAGCGATGCAGAAGCGCGTTTACAAAACGCGCGACAGCATCGCTACAAGAAGTCGCCGTGGGCGAGCGGCCTTAAGGTTAAAAAGGTGGGTACAGTATGTGACAGAAGGGGGCACAAGCACCTTTTGGGTACTAAGTGTACGCCCGTCTATCTGTCTGTCTGTCCGTCTTTTACTAGCAAATTAATTACGTAAAGCACAAAATGGTTGCAGCTTGATTGATCTTCATTGATTGTTATTTTGGCGCCTCTACAAAATTAGTTACTTACATTCATTTAGAAGCTTATTTAGGCTAAAAGGTTTTTTTTTCGCTTTTTGTAATATTACAAAGATGTGAAAAATTATAGAAAGGGAGTGACTATCGAGATGACGACTAATCGAAAAGTGTGGAAGAAAAAAAAAGGAGAATGATAATAAAGAAAATAATACAAATTTATCAAAAGTAACGAAAGAAATAAAATTACGCGTTAGGAAATAACGCAGTAGTGATAGTTACCATCTTATAGAAAGAAAAGATAAAAAAATACTTTTTTAGCACAGCAGTTTTTTTTTTGTGTACTATACGTATGATGAACTCTAGCTTAGTCATAAATGCAAATGTGAAAAGTTCTTTGCAATCAGCACCACAATGGATCGCAAAGACATAACTGTAACGGTCGCTTTTACTTGCTATGTTTCATGGTGAATAACACTCCAGCCTTAGGTAAACAATATCTACAGTATATAGTGTGACCCCGAGACCGCTGAATCGCGCCTTAGCGCTTTACGTGCGCGGCGAGACGGGGGGCAGTGCAGGCTGCTCATTCGTCAGCGCTCACGACGTCCAGCCGCTCATTCGTCAACGCTGCCCCCCGTACAGCAATCTCGGTCAAACTATATCTAATAGCGTAAAATAGAGTCGCTTTTCGTGTCTGTCTGTGTGAACGCTTAGATCTTCTAAACTACACTACGTAAACTACGCATCAGATTTTGATGCTTTTGTCACCATCATTTAGAGAATTTATTCAGGAAGGTTTATGCATATAATCTCAATGTTTTGACATATCGCTACATCAGTAGAAGTTTGTGCGGTGGAAATACACAGTGTAAAGCGGAAGCCACACTAGTAACGAAGCGTTTAGCTCCGCTCATGTAGCTACCGCGTGTTTGCGTACTGTGGTTCATAGTTCGCGGTCTGAACCGAAGTATACAAACACGCGGCAGCTACATGAGCAAAGCAAAAACAGATTTAGCTTCGTTCCCAGTGTGGCCTGCGCCGGACATCGACGCAAAAACTGTTAAAGGTTAAACTGTTAATGCGCTAAGGTAACCCGCGAAATTCAAATTTTCTTTAGTTTTTTGCATTTACCAGGTCAGTGTCAGGTTTTATGTTGATTAAAATATGATTCGCGACCGTAACAAATATGGTTTTACATAAGTATAATCATTACAATCAGGAATACAACTTTTTATGTAAGCACAATGGTCAAATGTCATGATTTCATGAAATAGTCATTCAATGGTATTACGTATATGAACTTAGAGAGTTGTATTGATCATTTTATGATCACAATTCTATAAATATACATTTGATACGGCTGCGAATCATATTTAAATCAACTTACAACATGATACTGACCTGCAAATTGTAAAAAACGTAACAAAACTTGAATTTCGCGGGCTACCAGGACGCTTTCGCCTTAACATAAATTCAGGACATGATTCGAGAACCCACAGCGTAGATTTTTTTTGTCGTTTACCTACTTAAATTAAAACTGTTTCATTCAAAAATGTAATACCTACACGGTCAATATGTATGGAACAGCAGATTATTTTGTAATAACCGACGCGAACAGTTTTCCCTAACACACTGAATAAAATAATACTCTAGCTTAATATTTTTTCACATTCATCCTCCACGCGTGACGGATTGCCGCCGAGATTGTCTTTGAATTCTGAAGGTTACCCTAATCTTGTTTGCAAAATTTAATAAAGAAAACAATTGGATTCCTAGTTGTATCTTGAGCTCCTTCTGAAAGAATGCCTCCGGGACAGGGGTATATCAATAGGATGCTTCCATAGAGGTTTGATACGGGCGCCGTCATTAAAAATAAGCCGTGGCAGCCAAGAGATGACACATAAGTAGGGACTGGTCTCTGATCTGATCTCTTTTTTAGCTCGTAGCTAAGTAATAACAACCGCATGGGTCTATCCATCAGGTTAAGCTACGCTTGCCGGGGTTGGTCCATGGATGGGTGACCATCTTTACATACCGAGACTCCTCCATGCCTCGGAAAGCACGTTAAGCTGTTGGTCCCGGCTGTCATTCGTGGATCTTTGGCAGTCGTTACAAAATCAAGTCATTGTCAACTTTAGGGATGCCCATAATGAAATGCAGTCATGTGAAAAATTCTGTCTTTTAATCGATTCAAATCAAACATTGAAAATCAATTCAAACAAAAATCTAAATCCCGAAGCCTGAATGATTGTTAACCAATATAACGATAGCTTAAAGAAAATCCATTCCCTTTATACAAGTCATTCGAACTATTTTTTAACTATGTACTAAATGTGTTAGAAACTTGCAAATACAACTGTTATTAGTTGATTGGTTTGTTAATAGTTTAGAAAGAAATTATTCACAGTCGTGCACCACATGGTAGATAGATACCTACTATCCGTCTTCACTCGACCAGACTACTAAACTCGCATTAACGACAAATAAGGACAAATTAATAATACAAAATTAGTAACTATGTATAATCGATTGACTGTAATCGAGTTACAAATTTCATATTGATACACGTTAAATTTCGATTATGTCGCTCATTCCCACCTCTAATTCATGGGTCCATCAACCAACTGTCATGACTGTCAGTCATGCTTGAAGTTTCTACAAACATTCAACACTCATGTTCTATTCTATTTTTCCTTATGGCAATGGTGCCGATGTCGACAATTCTGCCAATGTCAATGTAGCGCAAGAATCTGAGGTATAATCTAATCTTTCTTTCTTTTCTGATGTCAAGCAAAAAACGTCAAATTTAGGATTTTTTGTGTGGCCAAAGATATTAAGCTTTTCAGTCTACGTTATGACGCCAGCACGAACAAAACTCACAAAAAAATAAAATACTACACCTTGGAAAAAGAAAATATTGAAAATAGTTGCTTAAAATAAATAAACTATTTATTAAAAATTAAATACCTGAATAAATCTTTACATACCGAATTGGTTTATTTGTTAAAAGAGTTTGATAGGGATATTTCTACTGTCAAACAGCAGTGTTGTGTTTGAATGGTATGGTCCATTCGTTTAACAATCCTATACGATACTTACGGGCGTCGCGTCGGTGAAATTGAAAGCACCATAATTATCACAATTATATCAAAATAAGCCAAAAACGTTCACAATGTTGTTCCCAATGGGACTGCAATAACAGTACCAGAAAGCAATAAAGAAACTTATTAAGTATTTTATGTGCAAATAAAAACGTTATTGCTGTTTAAAATTCACATTTTTCGTACCAAATTACCCCAAATCCATTAAAAATGAGCAAATTATCAACTGGGGTCAAAGTTATGACTTTTAGACACCCGCTAAACCACGGCACAGGCCACCTCTCTGTGTGAGAGGGAGCGGGCTGTGATCCATCACACGGGCCCAGTGTGGGTTGGTGAAATTAAAAGCACTTGAGATTATTGTCTCTGAATGTGAAGAGCTACGCATCAGGAAAATTAATTGTTTATGAAATTGACACACTTCATAAATATTGTAGCTATTTCATACTGCTGTCAAAGAATGATTTGATTATACGGTCAAAGTCAAATAATTTATTTCAAATAGGTACCTGTAAGGCACTTTTGAACGTCAAAATTTACAAAAAAAAAAATGGATTCTCGTCGCTCCGTTCAAAAGGAATGTTTCGTATGGAGAAGAATGGGTAAGAAACTACACCGTTACTCTTTTAAAATGTTTTACAATATTTTGTATGGGTACATTAGTTATATAATTATATGGGAAGACGATGCACCTAGAATAAAATTACTATACCACAATAGGCAAAAAGAATTACAACTGAAGCAACGACAGATAAATTAATTATGTGATAGATACATGGTGCTCACATATTTACAATCATTGTAAAAGTAGACGATTTGACAAAAAAATTACAATTAATGAGTCAGTGTGTGAGGAATCACAGAATGTAAAATCAATGTCATATATGACCCATATGAATAAAGGCTACCGCAAACAGGCCCAACGCGACTCTAGTAGAATATTTTTTATAAAGAAAGAAAGAAAAAGTATTTATTGAGTTTCGCACAGGAAAACATATAAAACAGACATATAATTTATGTATGAAAACTTCATGGAAATTATTCTACTAGAATCGCATCGCATCGTTGCGTCGCGCCTGTCTGTAATTAGTTTGATAAACAATTAATTTCCAAAGGTCACTGCCTACCACCACCTCTAAAGCAGTATTATTTTAATCTTACTTCAGTGGGGGAAAGAGATGGACCTATACGTCCTGTAGAGCTTCATCTCTTTCCCACACTAAATTAATGTTAAAATAATACTGCTTTAGAAGTGGTGGTTGGCCCCCTGTTCATTGCAGCTGTTACACTTAGTAAAAGGTTATCTCTTAACATCAAGTGGGGCATTTGCCAAGTTTATCACTTGCTTCACATCGAATTGGCAATTTGCCAGCTACTTACATACATAAACTCTCGCCTTCTATCTATGGGGGTAGGTAGAAACTACAGAACGCCACCTGCTGCGATTCTAAGCCTGCCTGTCCACTGGAGCGGAGAGGAGCGGAGTAGCGGTGTGCCAATATTAACCAATGGAATTGCATAAAACCTCCACTCCGCTTCAGTGGACAGGGATTTGCGAACTAGTTTAAAAAAATCATACAAAACCGGGAAGCGGAGCGGAGAAACGGAACGCAGAAGCGGAGAGGGGAAGCGGAGCGGAAACGGAGCGGGGAAGCGGAGCGGGGAATTATTACTCGTCGCGTGAACTCGGTCTAGCTCCGCACAGTCCGCAACACCGCTCCGCTACCTTGCTCCGCACAGTCCGTAACTCCGCTCCACTGCCTCGCTCCGCATCAATGGACAGACACTGTCCGCAACTCCGCTCCACTCCGCTGCCTCGCTCCGCATCAGTGGACAGACACTGTCCACAACTCCGCTCCACTCCGCTGCCATTCTCCTCTCCGCCGCCTCGCTCCGCTTCAATGGACAGGCAGCCTTACATACTCCTTTTGCTTCGTTTACGATCAACATACATTTAGTCATACTCGCTCGTCGGTAGCAAGTACTACACACCTGCCCTGTCTATTAATACTTCATTCAACAGATGCAGTAGGTAAAATTAATAAATAATTTAAGTTCAGTACCCGCGAGTACTAGGCACTTGACCTTTCCCAATAACATCATCAATAATGTCAATACTCAATACTCAATATATTTATTGCTTCCACATGTGAACTTAGCTTAACTTAACTTAACCTACCACGGTTTAACAAAATAATATGATCATTGTGGACCCTGTCGGGCACAGCAAAAGTAGGAGAGAGGGAGAGGGCTTTTAATTTTGTTTACTTAGTTAGTACCTATTTATTGTAATTATTTTATAAAACTTGTAAATTAAAATTTGTCATTTAAATAATCATTGATATCATAATAGCATTTCACATTCATTTTTGCTTTTTTTTTTTTTGCCTTTCATTTTTGCATTGTCACTAATATGATGCTCTTCTAGGGCGAATGATTCCATTTTATGTAATTTACGTGTTTAAAACTTAACGGATATTGTGGCATGGCTATACAACTACCTACTCAAACGTTGAGCTCCAGAACATTTTTTGAAGTGAAACCTACTTTATTAGGCGCGTAGAGCACTTTTTGGTAGGGGATAAACTTAAGGATTACCGTCACCGACATGCTCGCGCTATCATGTTTTATTGACGCCGTGAGCGTTGACGAATCCACCTGCCAGCTGAAAAATAATTTTAAGAAATTTATGTTAAGTACCTGCGAGTTGCGAGTACTACACACCTTCCTGAAGAACATCACCTATTAGTGACCGTGGTGATATTGTATAATATGTCCTTAAAGGGTGTTCCCATCCCGGCGTATCCACTCATATCTGCCTTGTAAATACCTTTTGTTAGTCGCCTTTAGGGGCTCACTAGAGAATGGGCAGCAGCGTCTCTATGCATTTTAGCACCATACGTGTATGTGATCACCAACCCGCCTGCCAAGCGTGGCGATTATGGCAAACCCCCCCATTTGGGGGAGGCCTATGTTCAGCAGTGGACGTCTTTCGGCTGAAGTGTGTATGTGAGTGGGTCGCCTTTTATTCATCTTCTCAACATGACCAAACCAACTAAGACTCGGTTCCTATAAACATAACGATCGTTTTATTTACCAAAATCGTATCTTTTTTTATTGCCAAACTGGGGATATGAATAAATTCGTAAACTAATTTTACCTGTGATAGCTACTTCCATATGGGAGGGTCTACTATGCGAAACTATGAGGTCTTTGGTTCATTATTGGTAAAAGCTACAAGTCTTAATTTTATTTAACCAATAAAATCAATCTGCCTAGCCTTTTCCCATAGGCTTGTGTAGTACATGTACTATGTACTATTAAGAATTCATTCACGACACTGTACTAGAATGAACTATTCCGTAAGCTTAATAGTACTTCGGTCATTTAGTACTTCGTTTCGATCACGTTCCGTCCGATCAGTCGCTCGGACTTGGATCCGCAGAGATCACGCATTTCGCGATTCATGGATCGCGCAGGAAACAGACCGGTTGCGAGGGAGCGAGGAATTAGACGCACTCTTGACTCCTGTTTCACTCTGACTTCTCAAACTTACAACTTCATAACTCTGATTTGCCAAGGTGTTTAGATCTTTATTACGAAAATAGTTTAAGTATTTTGCTTTATTTCTTTCGAAACTTATAGGCATGCGAGGTTACCGATTTAAAAAAGATATTTTCTGTTTTCTTAGAATAATAAGTACCTACGTTCTAGTTAGTTTCCATTTTAAATTTAGTTTAGATAGTAGATACGATTTAATTGTTAAAGTTCGATGTAAACACCTATGAGCCTGTGATACCATCCAAGCACTCGTAATACTCTTCATTCAGTTAGTGTACTAATAGTACTAGAAGGCCGAACTAGTACGTTTCACAGATTGTACTAGATCGGAGCGATCCGTTCAATGACCGAGCAAGAACAAGTCTATTTTCCCAACTATGTTGGGGTCGGCTTCCAGTCTAACCGGATGCAGCTGAATACCAGTATTTTACATGGAGCGACTGCCTATCTCACCTCCACAACCCAGTAACTGGGTAATACGATACCCCTTGGTAAGACTGGTGTCAGACTTTCGGGCTTCTGACGACTCGTAACGACTGTCAAAGGTCTACAAATGACAGCCGGGACCAACGGCTTAACGTGCTTTCCGAGGCAGGGAGGATTCTCGGTATGTAAAGGTGGTCACCCATCCACTGACCAACCCCGGCAAGCGTAGCTTAACCTGATGGATCGACCAGTGTGGCTGTTGTTACTTAGCCACGAGCTCCTCTATTTATTCAGCTCCTTTATTTAACCAATAACGGTTCGTAAATTATAGGAATCGGCCATAAGCATTCTCCTTAAAAAGTAGTTGCTACACCTAGCTACCCATGTATTTCTGTTGTTTTGTAGCAATGTTCTCGAATATCCCACAAACACGTAAAACCAATAAACCAGACCATACACAATATAACACGCCAGTCAAAAGATACTCTTACAAGAGTTCCGACATTTTTACATAGTCCCGTGAATTTGCTCCAAATAACAAACAGACACATAATATAAAAGAAATTGGGGAAACATCGCGTGAATTCTGATATCATACTCGTAACTTTGATCCTTTTTCCATACTTTATCTCAAAAAGACAAAGGAATAATAATGAATCTATATCTATAAGTCGTTGCCAGATCTAAGAATTGATCATTTCATAAAATGGCCAGCTCACATTGGCCATAACGTTTAAACGTCAACGTTTAATGATGTGTCTGTCGACGTTTGGCCATATCCTTAATGTAGGGTATCCATGGTGTAAGGTGTAGTAAAAATAGCCAAGTAGCAGCGACCAACTTGGAAGTAGCGCTCGTCATGGCACTGCTCGCGTCGCTCGCTCGGCTGGCGCGCAGTTGGTCAGTTCTAACCTTTTTTTTGTTTCGGGGTGGAAATCCTCATGGATGCCCTAGTCTGTCAGACTTTCTACTGACTAAAACCACCCCGTGTTCCGTCACACACTTGCATCGGGGTTATCGGGGGCATCGTTCCATCGACGCTTTGGAATGGGCATCTAGCTTCATCTTTCTGACTGACCGACCCCTTGACAATTCAAAAGTGCCTGTAATTATAAATGCTTTGAGTTTGAGTCACGCAACAGTGACAAGGGGCGCGTGCGTGGACTGCGCTTTTATCGTGTGGGATGAATGCATTATGGCAAATAGGCTGACGTGGTGAATACTTCTTTGAAAAGGTCGACTCTATGGTCGCAAGTTCATAGACTGCGCTTGATCATCAACATGCGAGCACGGGTTGGTGGGAATTCACATGCTCAAGAATTCTCCAATGTTCTTCAAAAAGTTGGTGAAGGCACTCTACCAGAGGAGAGCGGCCTGGTGGCCCTACTAGACACTCTTGAGAGACTATTTCCCAGTTTAGAAGATCTGATTCGTCTGGTTTACAGGTACATCAGTCGAATACCGTAATAAAAGCAATCTTGGGTGTGTGAACGGGCCATTTTAACAGCCAAAAATTTAAAATCAAACTGCAGCGATCAACCGAGGCGAGACAATGTTTATACGGCGTATACCAAAAATTCCCCACAATTACCCACTTCCAGGTTGCGCGTGCAGTTCCCTGTGAGCGTAGATGGTGGAAATTTCAAAAGACATAAGGGCCATTTTGTCGTAAGTACACTCTATATACGGTAGGTATATAGAGTGTACTTACGAAAAAATGGCCCTGAACTGGAAATTTTGTTCTCTATCGATCTGTATACTCGTGCTTAAAATTTTGATATCTCGACGTCAAATTGTTTTGTAGTAAGTAACATAATAGTAGTAAAACTTTGAGTCGTATAGGTAAATTTTTGGATTCTAACTCTTTTGTAGTTTTTTGCAACGTCGTAAATCTAAATAACTGTCGGATTTATACGGTGCGCATACAAAAAATTTATAAAAGCTAGTATTTTTATAAAAGGTTTAACCCTAAAAACGGACAAGCCGTTAAGCCTCCAGTGAACTAAAGATACACCTATAAGATATGTATGGTCGCCTACTTAATCCCATAATGATGATGTCAGCTTCTAATTAAAAAAGGACGTATGATAATTAAATTGTTCCCGTAAACGCTCCCCTTTGAATTTAGTGCTAGCGTAAACTGTGCAACAAGACGCAGAGCTGTCGTTTGCGTCTCCGACTAGTCGTTACGACAGATGTCGTGCTGGAAGCGATTTTTGTTATGTATTCGAGTAGTTTCGACGTACGATTTGAAAACATCGAACGTATCCATGTTGAGGTTTGCAATACAAACACGTGCACCTTCCTCAGCGCTCACAGCAAGACTGACGCTGACCTGTCGCATACGAGTTACGACTGTCTTCGGGTGTGCGCGTGCACCGTGCGTCTAGTCGCTGCGACAAGTAGCGAGAGCGTGCGACTCGTAGCCTGTCGTTGCGACTGGGCAACTCGACGCCAAGTATGCGAAAGTTAGGAACAATATGGATGAAAATTGTCGTACTGTCGCTGTCGCTTGTCGCATAATGAGCGCCATGTCTTTATCTAACGAGTTTTGTGTCGTCATTTATTGAATAGTCGGTACAATTCCATTCTCAGATACCTACTTCTATGAATTTTATTAATGCCAGTTGCACATTATTTGTAGGTATGTCTGTTTTTCCTTCCTACTAAGCTAAAATGTTTGTGGTAAGTAACTGCCATTTATGCCAAAAATACGTCAATACACGGTTCAACCACAATGCAGAATCACTTTCATTGTAACTCGTAGAAATAAAACGAATGGCTGACATTTAATGATGCATACATACCTACTGTACGGGTAAGGTACCTACATTTAAATGATAAACTGATTTGAGTTCAACTTGTGTATTGATAGTTACAAGGAAAGCACAAACGCCCAAAACTGATAAATGATCGACCCGCGGCGAATGAGTCCTTTTGGTTTTGCTACCCAACCGATGCTATGCGACTACTCATTGCTAACTCAAACATGTATATTATATTCATTCGCTGCGCGTCGAGGTCAGCATAAAATTGATACAATTGATATTGTACGGGTTTGCTCGTACATGCTCCCCGAGGAAAAGATATAACGACACAACTGATTAATTGAGAAACAAAATAATTATGACAAATGATTTGATATTAATCTAATTTCTTAGTGTCTCTATCGTTAACACACTGTTCACAAATTAGATATGCTTGTATAAGAACCTAACATAGGGGAAGTGGCTTTATCTAACACTCGCGCACTTGTTACCACCTTCGCCCTTTCATTGTCACACTGATATATTACACTATCCCCAACACACGCACGTTGCGTGGCCGGGCGCGCGCAGCCGCCGGGTGTATCGACTGCTGCGGGCACTGCCGGCGCGGGCGCGAGGGCGCAGCGCGAGCGCGCGCGCCTCCACACGAACACTCCGAGACATGCTGCTACCACGCCGATCATACAGTAGATCGCGGTATAATGATGAATGTCATGGGATGACAGACTCTCAAATAACAATCCATTTTCTTTCATGGTCTTGATTTTGTCCTCAATCGTTTGAAGCTCTCGATCGCTCTCTATGCTGGAGTCGTTCAAGACATCTTGAGGAATAGACACGTTTATAACGTGGTTTATGGATGCAATGACTGGTGAGTATAGGTTAGCACTGATACTAACATCGCTCGTTCTTTGTTGATGCGCAATTACTTCAAAATTATCTGATTTGATTATGCAGCCGTAATCTATAGTTACAAGTCCTGAGTGAGTCAGCTGATGAGCGGTAACTTGATCTCCACATACTGTTCGTAGATTACATTGACCGCAGCAAAAATAAATATAATTGTTGATAGAATGGCTTTCTATCCAAAGATTTTTACAAGGATCGACATTGACTTCACACTTTGATGCCTTTGATTGGCAGAAGTCTTTATCTCTGCTTAATTTGTAAATTGGAGAATGAATGTTACACAAGTGTACGTTTGTCAGTAGACAGGAATCTATGATATTTTCTGTCAAGATAATGTAAGCATCCTTTTTCAGGTTCACTGCTATAAAATCTGACACTGGTTTAATTGATAACATAGTGTTTTTGGCTTTCTCCGCAGGAATTGGTATAAGCTTGAATATTTCATAGGTGTCCCTGCTTATCAAAGGTATTTGTACTTCAAATATTGAGTAATTCTTAAGCATTCTTGCTTTGACTCGTAGAAGTTTATAAAGTTGTGCAAGATCCGTATGAATGTTTTCTACAGGTAAGGTGACGTCATTAGATAAATGACTAGCTATATTGCTCAGCTGGTCCTGTAGTTGTTCGGCTGTTATTAAATGTGAATTAAATCTACCATGATAGATGTCTGTTATTGTATCCACTAAGGCGTTCTGTAAATCTTTCAAGTCGCGTAATAGATTGCTCGCGACTATAGCTCCCATAGAAACTTCACTTGCCCTTGAAATGTTTTGAGTTTCAGCTTTTAATACTTCTAATGTATTTTCGACGTTTGCAAATTGCTGATGAATTATTTTATGTTGTTTGTGCATTGTAGCCTCCGATCTCTTTAAGAGACTGAATTCTGCTTCTATGACCGAAGTTTGATTTTGCCAAAATGAGACAATATGCTTTTGATTTTTGCGAAGAAGAGAGATATCTTTCTCGTATTGTTCCGCGAATCGAGCGTCCAATACGCCGAAGAGGCCGTTTGCTATGTAACCGACACCGTCGATAAGACCTCGCCGCCACCTGTTCGCTTGCTTTGCAAAATGCTGACTGAGTAACATATGATTACTGTAATCGAGTTCATTGTACCCGTGACGTAATTGCATTATTATTATGTCACAATGTGTTTGTTTTTTGATTGTGCTGCATGTTTGTTCCAGTGACATTATACTTTTGTTGAGTGCTGTAATTCCTTCCCAATAAGGATCTAAATCGTAGTATATGATTAGTTTCCAGGCGTCTCGTATGATCTGCATGTTTGTTAGTTTGTCGAAGTAAATATGTTTATTATTTCTGAATTGTGTTACGTTAAGTGCGCATTGGGAAGTTGGTATGATACAAAAAAATAACATGATTGCTGTAAACACTGACGCTATATTGTAACGAGTGCCTACTTTCCTTGTTTCAGACTGCTTATCTGTGTTAGAATCTCCCGAACCCGCACTATTTGCTTGTTTGATTTGCGAGGATTCATTGTTGACTGGGAGTTTTGATAATTTTGTGATAGGACGTTTCAGTGTTCCGTTTTTGGTTTTTACTGTAACCACGCGAACATGACCGTCGGAACCGGGATGTAGTTCGATGACTCTGCCCATCAGCCATTTTCCCGGCGGAAGATTGTCGTCATGAATCATGACAATATCGTATACATTGAGGCCTTTTTTTGCTTGTCTCCACTTACTTCTTTCTGTAATTTGTGTTAGGTACTCATTCCTCCATCCTTTCCAGAGATCCTGTACAATTTTTTGTGTCAACTGCCATCGGGTTCTTAAATCCGTTTCAGACTCTTGTATAGTTACCTTTGATCCACCTGTTAGGAAGTGAGCAGGCGTTAAAAAATCCACATCGTCTGGATCTTCTGATATAGCACATAATGGTCTCGTGTTGAGGCAAGCCTCAATCTGTGTAAGCACTGTATATAGTTCCTCAAATGTGAGGATCTGGTCACCAATAACCCTCTTGAAATGATATTTGAAGCTTTTAACTGCTGCCTCCCATAGGCCTCCTGCTGATGGCCATGAGGGCGCATTAAAACTCCACTCTATTTCCATATCTAATACTTCTGCTTTTAATTCTTTGTCTTGCATGATCTTCATTAATGCTTGATATTCCTGCTGTAGTACCTTGTTAGCACCAACAAAATTGCGACCATTATCGCTATAAATGTGGCTAGGCGTCCCTCTGCGAGCTGCCATTCGTCTCAATGCTGCGATGAATGAAGTTGTGCTTAAATCATCTACTAGTTCTAAGTGTACTGCTTTTGTGACCATACACACAAAGACAGCCACATATCCTTTTGTGCTCTTGATACCTCGTCCTTTGCTTGCTTTGACGTAAATATGACCTGTAAAATCTACGCCTGTGTGCGTAAACGGACGGGATGGATTACTTCTAGCCTCCGGCAAGTGCCCCATAATTTGCTGTTGGCAGTCTGGATTTTGTTTTTTACATGTTACGCAACGACGAAGCTGCCTCTTCGTAGCGACGTTCCCTCCTAGAATCCAATATTTTTGTCTGATGAAACCCAATGTCAGCCGGGCTCCGGCATGTAACATGGTTTGATGTGCGTCCTCTATTATTAATTCTGTCAGACGTCCACTGCGTGGCAGAATAATAGGGTGCTGCATATTATGACTGATATGTGCCTTTTTTAGTCTCCCTCCGACTCTTAAGACATCATTTTCATCCAGGTAAGGATTTAATTTTAACAATTTGCTTTTTGAATTTAGATTTCCTTCTTGCTTTAAATCTCTTATTTCTTTCGCGAACTCTTCCTGCTGTACTTGCTTGATAATTTTTTGCTTTGCTTGATTGATTTCTGATAATGATAAATAATGCTTATTTGCTTTTCTTTTGTAGGTCGTAATCTTCATCACTAATGCCAGAATACGTACAATTTTGCTGATTGATTGATATTTGCTTAACAGGTTTGTAATGATGCTTGATTCATACTTTGTAACAACGTGAACGTCCTCTTGCTTTTTTATTTCCTCGTTTGTTGAATAGATTGCTTGATTTTCTTTCGTTGCTTCAAAAGATTGTAACCATGTTGGTCCTTGCCACCACAAACGATAATCATTCAATTGAGCCACTCTGAGTCCCCTGCTTCCACAGTCAGCGGGATTTTCACTTGATTTTACGTATCGCCAAGATTGTGGTTGAATGCTATCAGTTATTTGAATTGTTCTATTTGCTACGAACGTTTTCCATCGACTTGGGTTTCCTTGAAGCCATCCCAATACGGCAGTGGAGTCACTCCATCCAAATATATGTAGGTCATGACCTGTTAGACACTGCTTGACTTTGGTCATGAGTTTGGCCAGCAACAGTGCTCCACATAATTCTAATCGAGGTAGTGATATTTGTTTTTTCGTAGGAACTAATTTTGATTTAGCTGCTACTAATATTGTAGATTGATTGCTATTTACAACTCTGCAGTAAATGACGCATGCATATGCTTTTGTCGATGCGTCACAAAAGCCATGTAACTCTATACTGCTTGCTGTTTCCGTACCGTACCATCTCGGTATATTAAATTGATTGATACTTTCTAATTCTTCTCTGATTTTGATCCATTCCTTGCTGATTTTATCTGGTACTTGTTCATCCCATTGAACATTAGTTATCCATGTTTCTTGAAATAAAATCTTCAACTTTGTTGTTACAGGCACGATCCACCCTAATGGGTCAAATATTTTAAACATGTCTGATAATATGATTCTTTTAGTGATATTGGTGCTTGACGATTCAATCTTTGATACAAATGTGAAGTTGTCATGTGTAGGGTTCCAACGAAGGCCTAATGTCTTAGTTAATCCTGCTTGATTAAAACTCTTGCTTTCTTGATTATAATAGTCTTGATCTTCTATTTGCAGCAGACGACTATCGTTTGATGTCCACTTTCTCAAGTTGAAGCCTCCTAACTTCAGTAGATTCATCAAATCTTGCTGCAATTGTTGTGCTGTTGATAGGGAGCAGGCTCCATGAACCAAATCATCCATATAGAACGATTCTTCGACGACCTTGGCAGCTTCTGGGAATTTATCCCGTTCATCAGTCGCTAACTGTCTCAGTGTCATCATTGCAAGAAATGGAGCTGCTTTTGTGCCGTATGTTACGGTTGTCATTTGATATTCTTGAATTATTTGAGACGGATTATCTCTCCACACAATTTTTTGTAAAGGTTGATCTTCTGGGTGTACCCAAATCTGCCTAAACATTTTTTCTATATCAGCCGTGAATGCGTACTGATATTGTCTCCATTTAATGATAAGAGACTGAAGGTCTTGTTGCAAATTGGGCCCCGTGTACATCAGGTCATTTAAACTTTTATTTGTAGATGTTTTTGCCGAAGCATTGTAAACAACTCTCAGTGCAGTTGTTGCACTATCTTCGCGCAATAGGCAATGATGCGGTAGGAAACATTCCGGTGTCTGATTGCAAGGTGAAGGTTTCATGTGACCTAAGTTTTTATATTCGGTAATGAATGACTTATATGCGTTAAATAATGAATTGTTTTCATGTAATTTCTTTTCTAAGTGAATGAATTGAGCAACAGCCTTATTTTTAGACTGGCCTAATTTCTCCTCAAATTGTTTTACGAGTGGAAGTCTCACTTCGTATTTTCCGTCATCCAAACGACTTGTTGTTGCTTTGTAGTATTGGATGCACTCTTGATCTTCTGATGATAATGATTTTTCTTCTGTAACATCTTCTATCTCCCAGAATTGCTGAACTCTGTCTAAATCAAATTGTACGACGTTGCACATTAATTTAGTTTTCATATTTCCACAAAGTATCCAACCAAGACGAGTTTCTTGAACAAGCGGCAGTGATTCGCTTAATCTGCACATGCCCGCTAAAAGAATATTTGAATATACGTCTGCACCCAACAAAATGTCTATGGGTCGGCTGATGTTGTACTCAGGATCTGCTAGTTCTAAATTTTCCAGAAATGGGCATGCTATTTTAGGGAATGAGTATGATGGTAAATATTTTGTTAGGTTATTCATGATGAAAACATCGATATTAAATTGATATAGTTTGATTCTTGAGCTTGATATACAGTTTAGATTCATCATACCTTTGGAACTGTTTTCTGTTTGCCCTATGCCCGTAATTATGCCGTCACACCTGGATCGCTGTAATCCTAATTGCTGAGCAGCGTTCTCTGTGATAAGAGACATTTGTGACCCCTGATCAATAAGAGCCCGTAGGGTCTGATATGTCCCATCTGCTTTCTGAACCTTTAGCAGTGCAGTTGAAAGCAAAGTTTCTTGCATCATATTTTGTTGTGTCACGTGCGAGTTGCCTTGATTTGCACGTTCTTGATTAGAACGGATGTTGTTTTGCTGTGTAGAAGGCGTCGAATTACCTCCTTGTTTTGATAATTCCTTTGAATACGATTCATGAAGCAATGTGTTGTGAAATTGGTTGCATTCGAGGCAACACTTCTTTGATAAGCATTCTTTGCCCTTATGATCATGTAAGCAGTTTTGGCAATAATTCAAGTTAGCAACACATTGTTTTTTCTTCATTGGTGAAAAATCAGCAAATTGTTTGCAAAAAAATATAGCATGTGCGTCATTGCAGACTGGACAGTTTGGCCAACTGTTTTGCAATTTCCTGTAACTTGTTGATTGCGAAACACCCGTATTGCTTGAATATGATTGCTTGAAATGATAATGTTTGGATTCTGATGGTTTATTGGTGTTTGAAGAATAGGATTTTTGATTATAGGTGTCCTGTTTTCTTCTACTTGCTTCCATGCTCGTGAACTTCCCCTCTAGAAAGGCTAGAAATTCATTCAACTCGAGTAATTCTCGAGGTTGTTTGATAGCTGCGTTGTATTCGCTGAATGTGTCCGAATCCAATTTCTGACACAGGATGTGCCCGATCAACGGATCCCACGACGTCACGTCTACGCCGAGGTTCTGTATGGCGTTCATCGTTTCAAGCGCAGTATCATGGATTCGTTTGATATGATTAATTGATTCTTGCTGTGAAATTGGTATATTTAATAAAATGTTAATATGCGATGTGAATATCATCCTCTTGTTGTCATAACGATGACTCAAGATATCCCAACTAATGATGTAGTTGTCTGAGCTGATTGGGAGATGCTGTATGAGACGCTCAGCTTCACCTTTCACTTTTGACTTTAGGAACTGCATCTTCTGAGCCCCAGATAATGACGGGTTGCTATGAACTGCTTCTGTGAAGAGGTCCTTAAAAGATGTCCACTGATGGTAACTACCACTGAATGTAGGTATTTCTATTTTTGGCGTAGTATGCTCTCTATGTGAAATGGACGACATCTTCTTGTTGATTGCTTTGATAGCATCGTTGTACGTGCTTTCGTATTTGAGATACATACGATGATACTCTTGATTTCGGTCTCCTAGCTCGCTGTCTAAGTCCCAATGCTGAGTGTCAATCTTCGCCCAGCGAGACCTTACCATACTTAACAGATGATCGAATTCCCATTTCTCCGCTACAGCATCCATGTTGATACTTGAAACGGTATGTTCAAAGGCCTTGAGGTTGCTCATCTGTTTCCTCATCATCTCATCCGTCTTGCTGTTTGATCCCTGAGACTTTAAGGGTTGTCCTGAAGGTTGCTGTACGGTGCTTGAAGTAGCAAGAGGAGTAGCAGGCTTAAGAAGCGGTGTTGATGGTCTTTCCTCTGTGGGTTGATGATGCTGAATAACTGCTCTGATTTTTTCATATCTCTCCTTCACAGAATCAAATTCCTGCGAAGTGAAGTAAGTATGCGATCTGGCATATTCGATGTTACACAATCTTGTATGATTCGATTGATACTCTTGCCAGCATGCATCCAAATTTTCTAACCTTCGGCGTATGTAGTCCGAGGTTTTGCGATCGGAGCCATCCTTTTTGAAGTTTGTGTAAACTTGCTCTATCCTATGGAGTAGTTGCTGTTGTTGGGCGAGAATGTCCTCCATTGAAGACGTGTTGTTGATAGAAATGATAATAAATGGAACGATCTTACTTGATTGTCCAAGAGGGAGCTTTGCTGCTCACCAAATGAGGATCCCTGTTGATCTCTGCTGATTGCTGCTGCTGCTATGTACTGCACTATTGCTGGCAGTACAAACCTTTCACTGCTAGTTCGCTTGACGTCACTAGTGAAACACTTTACAGTACTTGATTGCTACACTGTAATGTCCACACGCGACATCCGGCTCGAAGGACCAAAAATGTACGGGTAAGGTACATTTAAATGATAAACTGATTTGAGTTCAACTTGTGTATTGATAGTTACAAGGAAAGCACAAACGCCCAAAACTGATAAATGATCGACCCGCGGCGAATGAGTCCTTTTGGTTTTGCTACCCAACCGATGCTATGCGACTACTCATTGCTAACTCAAACATGTATATTATATTCATTCGCTGCGCGTCGATGTCAGCATAAAATTGATACAATTGATATTGTACGGGTTTGCTCGTACACCTACATATATCACTATTCTTTATAATTATTGCTCGGATTGCCAATAGATGTGAAAAACAGGCTAATAATAATAATAAATTATTAGTGGTGATAGATCGATTAGAGCGTCGCGCAATGATTATTGATATAGCCGTCCCGTATGACGAGAACCTCGTGAAAGCTGAAAAAGATAAGCAGATCAAGTATCTCAACCTGGCTCGCGAGGTTGTCGACATGTGGGAAGTGGATACAGCAGTCATTGTGCCGATAGTCGTGACGGCCAATGGCATAATAGCCAAGAGCCTCGACCAACACCTAAGGAGGCTCTCGTTAGGCAGCTGGATCAAGGGCTTGATCCAGAAAGCGGTACTAGACACGGCGTGTATCGTTAGGAGAGTCCTCTCTCAGGAGCCCTGACCACCGGTAGCTTGGACCCTGTTCCCGATACCGGTGGGCTACTATTTTTTTATATTTTTAAATGTTTTTGTTTTCCCTTTTGTTTTTATAAGAATATTTAAACATGTAAATTATATGTATATACATATATGAAATAAAGGAAATAATAAATTCTTTATTTCGGACCACATAAGATCCACTGTGTTAGTAATTTTCTTATAATTAATGTTAGTAAACATATATCTCTACCAAAGGAAGCACATCACTCGTTTATCACCCCCACAAAACGTCTCAAAATAGGAGAGTAGATGTTCTCCGCCGCTGTCCTCAGAATACTGTTGTCACTGACCCGCAATCTTGTTACTAAGGACGAGATTTTTTTCCGAATAACCGAGTAAAAGTTGTCAGTTCGATTCAGCGCAAACATCTCAGATGCGCTACAAAAACGGGGCAGTCCCAACAGCATTCTGAAAACATTATTATATTGGATGTGCAGGACCTCCAGCAATCTTTTGGTAAAGCTGACCCACAGACTCCCCGTGTACATACCCTGACAATAAGCTTTAAAAAGGGTTATTTTAACCTGATTAGTACAACGGTAAAACCTACGCGCCAACATACTCCCTCTGACCGCCAGTGCCCTGCGCTCCCTCTCTATGTCCACATTGTCTGGTCGTCGGTAAGTATGTGCCCCCTTAGAGCAATGTGCCCCAGATACTTAAAATTATTTACTCGCCTTATACCCAAGCCATTCAGAGTAAAACTTGGTACATAGTCGGGGGGCTTACCAGCGGCCTTAAAAACCATGTATTCACTTTTTGTTAAATGTAAATCATTTCAATTTACAAATTAATATTTTTTCATTTATTCATACATACTATAATTAATTTATAAATTAAAAAAAAAAACAAAGTTTTATTTTGTCACTTCTGTTGGCAGTTTTTTTTTTCCTTCAAATTGAACTCAGGACTCCGAAAGCTTAATTATAACTAAATGAGCTAACTGTTCGGCAGTCTGTTAGTACAGCACGACACAACTTAAAGGTTCCATCGTCAAACTTTACCAAAGTTAGCGAATTGAGTTGAAACTTTTAACAAAGTTAAACGAAGCGAAGAAGAAACTCAGGCTGGCGTTATCAGAGTCAAGAACTCCCATTCAAAATATTTATTTCCATAAACCACTTTAACATGCACTTTTAAAATGGTCAAAGAGTGGTCCATCAGAAAGTTGAAACACTTTTAAAATGTGTGCGTTCCAAAGCGTCAGTTCCTATCGAGAAGAACTGGAAAGAAAGAAAATATGTTTATTTGCGGTAAACATGACGCAAAGAAAGAAAATAACAAGTTTGGGGAAAATATGCGTCACATCAACGCAAAACGGCCATCACTCAGCATAATGCTGCGACCCTATGCGAGACAGAGCTCCAGCGCTGGTTTTCAGCGACAGCCGGCGTTGACGTGATGATGAGGTACAGTATATAAAGAAATAACAATAACCAAATGAAAAACAAACCTCTTTTAAATCCAGTTTATCACACAATCTGAACGTTTTTTAACTTGTTAGTGGAGCGAAAATTTACGACCTCAGTGGTCTAGTGGTCGCAAGCGCTACAGTAGAGCATGAGGACCTGAGTTCGATTCCCGGGTTGGGCACAGTGTTATTGGGCTTTTCCATCTGGAATTTCCCGGAGTCCGGATTTGTGCCCGGTTGGAGGCAATAGGGTCACCCCCCATAAAAAGACTAACAAGATAACTGGCCAAATGTCTCAAACTCATACTCAAAGCATTTATTTCAATTAAACCATTTACAGGCACTTTTGAATTGTCAAATAGTCGCGTCAGTTAGTCAGAAAGTTGAAGCTAGTTGCCCATTCCAAAACGTAGATCTTTATGGAGAAGAACGGGCAAGAAACTCCAAGGACACTCTTTTAAATATAGAAAATTACAAAATCCTGGGTACATTATTCTTGTTGCTTCTATATGTGAGAACAATGTACAAAAAATAATCAAAACAATTCAAAATAAAAGATTTAAAATAAGCCATGGCAGATAAGAGATGACCAGTCACAACTGACGGCGCCCGTTCACGAACATGACGCGTGGATCAGCACCATCCAGCTCAACCATTTTGTAGGGAACCGAATGATCTAACACACTCGCCACCATCAGCGAGACATTTAAGTGAGCATGACATACTCTCAACTGCCATGCTCTTTCAAGTCAACATACTTCTTACATCTTAATAACATTAAAACGGCTCCATGGTACTCACATTTACAAAAATTGAAAAAATGCTCCTAAATTATACAAAACTAATTTGCAATGTATTTGAGAGATTAATAGAATGTTACTACCAAAAAGAAAGAAAATCATTATCCATTGGAGTATTCAACAATTAAAACTTGTTTTAAATAAAAAATAAACATTAAGTTTGTAATGTCAGAAAAATAAAAAGGGGAAGCAACTCTTCCAAACATATTTTTTTTTTAACTAGTGAGCCCAAGTGGCTGTGGAGCAGGACCAGCATTAAGAGCCCTCTTACATTTAGGCGCTGCGCTAAAGAATTCTTGCGATACTGAGCGCACATTGCCGGCGCAGTGAAATATATGGTACTTTTATTTTATTCATAAAAAAATAGAAATAGCAATAAAAAAAATTTAAAAAATAGTTTGTTATTAAGTAAATGTTGGAGATTATTTTAGTATAAATACTACGTACGAAAATGATATAGAACTTCGGATATTCAGACTTGTTTCCAAACCTTTTTAGTAGAAAATTGAATTTGGTCCAGTCATTTTTTCTTTAAATAACAGACATAACAAAAATGTATTCTATTATTATAAAAGTATGGGATATGTTAAATATGAGAAAAATTGTTTTGATGAATTATATTCAACAGAATCCGCAAATTAGAGCTCTCAAATGAGCTCTACATGAGTTTTTGCCAAAACATGCATCAGGAGAACGATTATTGCTAGATAAATAAATAAAAAATGAAAAAATCGCTTTATTATTATTGTAGAAGAGAAAACGAACTATTTTTATCAAGTAATAATTGTTATTTATACTAACCAACGAATAGTATTCAATTTCAACGAGGAAATCATGTATCTACGCGCATTTTTGTAATAGGCCCCTTAAGCCAAGCATTTTTATCTATGATATAATCATCCAACTTATAATATGCTTGTCTACATAGTGTGCGTTTAATGCATGTTTTAAATTTCTTCTCATTCAGTTGAAGAATATCGAGTGGTATTTTATTATAACATTTCACGCAGTACCCCATAAATGTGGGTATAATATAGGTACAACTCTGCCTAACCCTTCGGGGAATACACACGTGATATAATTTTATGTTAGTGGCGCGAAAATAAGCCATTGCCATACTAATAATAATATACTACATTCGTTTTGGTTCTTTGACTCGGTGGAATAGAACAAATAAAATTGCTTATTCTGTAAATAGGATACTGGAATCACTTTTACACGTCATATTAAAAATTTGCTTCTTTTTTATTTAAATGGGTACAAACAACTTTTAACTAATCAATTAATAAAAGTAGCAAAATTATATACTAACTTAACTAAAACTATTTACAAACGAAAATATAGCATCAAAAAATTCATCCGCATCGCTGTCGACTGGTAATGTACCCAAGAGGCTGGCCGCATTGCCACGTTGTATGGCAATGCTTAGCCTCTGCCCAAGGTCAAATAGCCGTTTGGAGATTTCTTTAAAGAGGCCGTGAGCACTCGGACCCCACGGCCCGAGGGTTTCAAACCCAAACGGTTCGAAAATATAATTACCAATGAGGTTATTATACTTACGCCGCTTGAGGTTTTCTGCTGCCGCAGCAGCAGCACCAGCACAGCACGCTAAGCCAGGAAGATGGGATGGCGCAAGATTGTCGCACACAGGTTAGCTAGATGAGTTCGGCGTTTCCTATCTGACTACTCTGAGAAGAAAGGAGGACGAAACAAACTCAGAGGTCGCAGTCTCCTTTAAAGTCCAGACGTAATCTTAGTCAAGCCATATGAGGACCATGTAGATTAGTGTCTGAAATGGTCTTTTGAGAAAAGAACCACAAAGATTTGAGTGGACCTGTCCAGTCAGTGTAAGCATTTGTCAGCTCAACTCAGAACTCAAGGAGCTCAACATTGAAGTTGTGTCGTACTACGCCCGGGTATTGATTGGAGTAGCAACAGGTGACGTCGAGGGAACCCGGGTGAACGTGGTAACATCCGGCGTTCACTATTCAGCGCTCGCGTCTGTGTCTTGATTCCTACCTCCCCGGGGTAATGAAATCATGTGAGAAAGCATAGCGCGATGACGTCACATGTAAAGGGGGAGTCATTTATGACGGTTATATACAGGCTGCGTTACTAGTAATAGATTTACTAAAATATAAAATTATATATTATAATATGAATGGTGATGAACTTGAACAATTTTATGTTATTAATGAATCAGAGAATCAATTTTAATATATTAGTGATGAATAGAATAGGTAACTTATATTTCACACGCACGCATGTTGAGTAATACGCACCTGACCTTTCTGTTAATATTTCATTCAACACATGCAGTAGTATTAAATAAAATAATAATTAGTAGCGGCTTGAGACGCTCGACGGTGGTAGCGATGACGAGGCGGCGACTCGGAGCTAAGGGCGCGGAGCAGGAGCAGCAGGCCGTAGACGAGCAGCGGCCTGGAGTCACGAACACGAAGCGAAGCAACACAAAGCAGGAGAGGAGCGGAGGAGTTTGAGGTCCTCTCATTAAATTATTATTTTATTTAATACTACTGCATATGTTGAATGAAATATTAATAATAAGGTCAGGTGCATATTACTCAATATGCGTGCGTGTATGACCAGATGTATGGACGTAAACGAGGCATAAGGAGTATTTAAGGATAGTAGCAGGTGGTGTTCTGTAATTTGTGCCTACCCTCCA
This sequence comes from Agrochola macilenta, assembly GCA_916701695.1. Lineage (NCBI taxonomy): Eukaryota > Metazoa > Arthropoda > Insecta > Lepidoptera > Noctuidae > Agrochola > Agrochola macilenta. The sequence continues at coordinate 19,643,198 of OU753562.1, forward strand.
TGGCAAGAAGGCCTGAGTTAATTTATTTTATTTACTAAGGCACCAAGTCCCAATATACTAATCACAGATACATAATTATACAACCTTAGTTTTTGTTTATACTAAACCTCTTAAGGGGTCATTGTACTCATCATTATGAACAACTTTCACTTTTCACAAAAAAAATCAGCTGTTCCATACATTTATGTTCGCATACCTCGTCGAAATGTAAGGAACAGCAGATTTTTTTTTTCGCGATTTCAGCGTTGGTCCTATAGTGAAAGTTGTTCATAATGATGAGTACAATGACCCCTTAAGAGGTTTAGGGTAAACAAAAACTAAGGTTGTATAATTCATTATATCATTAAAATAAAATAAGTAGGTACATTACAATTCAATCAATAATGTTTAAGTTAATAGAATAGAATAGAATAGAATACCTTTATTTTGGACACAAATATCCATATAGTGTTAGTAACATACAAAAAAATAACTTATTACCTAATGTTAGTAAAAATCAACCTCTGCACAAACTGCTGTACAATCGGAGAGCCGAAGTTCAATAATAAAACAATATGCTAATGTATGTATGTTTGATTGTTGTTTGTTTTAATAAAGGAATAAACAAAGGCTATAATAATATACAGGGTGCTTTAAAAGGTCATATGTTACCCGTTGTTCTCCATAGGAAAATACTACGCTTTGGAATGAGTAAGCAGCTTATTCAACCTTAACTTAGCTGGCATCTTTCTGACTGACCGACTCCTTGACTATTCATAAGTGCCTGTAATTGGTTTAATTTGAATAAATGCGTTAAGTTTGGCTTCTACTTTTAAGAGTAGATTATGGAGGAAAAGTAGGTAAATGATTTATGCTAAGTCTTGAACATTAACAGACTTGGTAATAACGGTTGATTAGATTAAGGTTCAGAGAAAATTAATACGCAAAATTCTGTATATTCTCATTTTCGCGTTTAATTTTGGAATGTTTTAATGAGTGTGCTCTTCACTTGTATTGGCAAAAGCTATGATTTCAGACAGACCAGCCCTTAAAAAAACGTGAGATCCGCATCCACGGATGTAGGCCACTAAAAATCCGCATCCGCATCCGCGTCCGCGGATTTTAAATAATCTGCATCCGCAACATCCCTGCTTTATATTGAAACTAGCAACTTAGTTTCTCTCTACCTACCACATTTAATTTCAATATGCTATTCAAATTACACAAAGCGACTTTGAACTTAAAACTGTATTTGTCGCAGTGTTTTTGCGGTACGGTGGTATATGACATAACGTGTTTTCATTTAATTTTGAGCCGGCAATTTTGCCGGTTTACAGCCGGCCCGGTTATTGCGGACAACTGCGTCTAGTGCTTAACGATCTAATGCTACCACGATTAAACGAACGTTAATGTTTTCCCATTGTTTGTTATATTTGTTTTAGTATATTCGTGTATTTATGTATATTTATTTGGGCTTATATTTATACGGGGTGTCAGGGACATCGACGCGAAGCCGGTTACCATGGATTCAGTACATGATTCTGAACCCCTTTGTGTTGAAATTTTTCGTCGGTTATTAAAAAAAAAACAGCTAAAAAACAGCTGTTTCATAGAAAAGTGCCATACCTACGCGGTCAAAATGTATGGAGCAGCTGTTTTTTTTTCACACACTTTTTGTTTTTTTTTCACTTTTTTTGACACCCCGTATAATTAGGCATATATATTATATTTATAGTTTGTAATAGGTATATGTGTATCTTTATAGATTTCGATGATTATTTTGTTGGTATATTGGCGTGTGCTAGCTGGCATAATAGCAAATAATTTAATTTAATGTTTTACGTTGCTTATTGTACATTATTTTGCATAACTACTATTGTATAGAATCATGTTTTTCTAACTGAACAGACAGCTGTGCTGCTGGGGAGTTTGTTGCGCCACTTCTTCTTCCCAGTTAAGCACTAGGAAGTGGTGAAGGGTGGGCGTTTTTGGGGGGCCGTCTTATGTAATTTTGACGTTTGAAAAGTGCTGATTCTCAGCCTATTTTGAATAAATGACTTTTGAAAGTGAATGTGAATGTAAATTTATGTATTACTTAAAGAATATTTTTAAATTCCTAAATTTTTCGTAATTGCACCTACCACTGTTTGTTTCTGCATCATCCAAAGGTTGACTGGTAGAAAATGCCCATGGCATAAAGTCTGCCTCTGTACATTTGTGTGCTTAAAATACTAAATAAATAAATAAATTTAATGTGTGGTTCGCTATGTGAATACGTACAAATATTTTATTAATTGTTATAGTGTATAATATGTTTTGCCATAAATAATTGCGGCGATAAATGATGACGTACTAGATGACGTACTATATAATATATTAACCTATACTAATACCTACCGTGCAACAACTTTTTTGCAACAATTAATATACTACGAAATTATTATGTTAATACGTGACGCAAAAACTTTGTACACCTTTTTACAAATATTACGCGGACGGAGGAGTATGAAATTTGGCACAGTTACAGTTTATATAGAGAAGGAGTGCAGAGAGCTAATATTTTTATATAATATAATATACATTAGAAATAAATTTAAAAAAACATTACACACCCTACCATGCGTTTGACACGAGATGGCTACCTTAGAATCATGACATTTAAATGAATTATGATGGAATTTCGACCTCTGGGCGACCACTAGTTTATTTAAATACATAAACCTAGGTATATGATGAGTTATTTAAATCGGGAAAATTACCATATATTTGTTTTAAAAAAATCGTGTATCCCCGTCCTCATCATCTTCAAAAGCTTCTGAGCGCTTTCAAATACTCCACGGTCAACGTTCCAGTGATGTATGGTGGTGTATGGTTTAGTGATAACGTCAGCGATATCATTCTATTCCACCTGGAAAAAATGCCCGTGGATTTGGATAGGAGACAATAGCTTGTCTGAACAAAGCTGCACTTGGTTCGGAGCCAATCTCTGCATTTGCAACAGGTATATTCTATAATACCTATCGCCATATAGTAAGCATAGGTCATTATCGAAATTAATTCCGTTCGACGTGACAGCAGTCGCAGCCATGCCGAAACATTGTGGCTTTAGGTAGTCAAAGCAGTCCTCGCGCACATGTGGGAGTTGCGCGAGGAGGCGAAACGCCGGGGTGTAACTCCGCTGCCGCGAGAAATCACGGCACAGCGGACAGAGCTCCGGCGGGATCTCATGGTGGCATGGAGAGTGCGATTGTCGCAACCCAGCGCTGGGCACGCCACAATTGCGGCGATAAGTCCCCTCTTTGAGGAGTGGCTAGAGAGGCGTCACGGCGTCCTCACCTTCCGCCTGACGCAGGTCCTCACCGGACACGGTTGTTTCGGGAGGTTCCTGTTCAGGATAAAGCGGGAGGAAACGCCCGGGTGTTACCATTGTTTGGATCGCCCGGAGGACACGGTGGAGCATACGGTGGAGGTCTGCCCGGCTTGGGCGGGGCACCGCCGTGTCCTCACGGAGGCGATCGGCAGCGGCGATCTCTCGCGTCCGGCCCTGGTTCAGGCCATGGTCCGGAGCGAGAGTGCATGGGAGGCCGTCACCTCCTTCTGCGAAGCAGTTATGCTCGCGAAGGAGGAGGCGGAGCGCGCGAGGGAGATGCAAGCTGCACGCCCTCGCGCCCCTAGTCGCCGCAGGAGACGCCCCGGGCGTCGGGAGTCACGAGCCGACTTCCGGCCACCGTAGGCGCGGGCCTGCGGACGGTGAGCGATGGGCAGCTCGCCGTCCGATAGGGACCAGGCCCGGGTCGACGGCGCGTTGTGTTCCACGCGTGCCTCAAAGAGATGTCAGCACCAACTGACGGGGTCCGTAAGGACCAATGCCTGCTGGGGTTGCGGGTTTGTCGAAAGGGATATCGCGGCCCCGGCACACAGGCAACGGAAGGAACACGGGTGGGTTTTAGTCAGTAAAAGTCTGACACTCCCTCTCGCTCCGCCCAGAGCGGGAGGAGTCATTTGATGTAAAGTAGCTTCAAAAGTAAATGTCGTATCGTGACCTTATTGTAAAATTAACATTGATATTAAGCCTCGTTTTAAGCCGGCCGCTCGGCCAACTATTATGCTAAGATATTATTTAATGTAAAAGTCTATCAATGTATTTCAATGTATGTTTGTGAATTTGGGCAAATCGAAAGACTGAACAGATTTGAATGTTTGGCACATGGGTAGAGGCCTAGATATAGGATACTTTGCTCTCGGGAGTAAGTAACGATGGGTTTTTTTTCCATAATGACGTCACGTGGGCGTAACTGTGTGCTGAGGTAAGTGTATGTCATTATTAATAAGGATGACGGCGAAAAAAAAGAGTTTTGCATTACAACAAGTTTACTTTGAAAGCTATATTCGGTATCACACACAACTTCTAATACGTCTGCAGTTATAATATCTTCAGTCCTCTATGTCCTCTCTCACCCTCCAGGGTATCTTCTTCTTTATAGTCATCATATTCTCTGCGAAAACTGTAAATGTACAATGTTAAAAACATGCTTATGTTTGAGCACACTCGAAGTACTGAACTTTGTCTTTTAATATATGAGGTTCAAGTAATAAGTGAAAAGTTTTTTTCAACATGAGCATGAATATGAATAAATGAGTATTTTTCTATAATGCCTTAATATTCAAAAAGTCTTTAACGAACTGATCCAATCAAATAAAAAAATCAAATCTTAAAGCCCATCACACACATCGAAGATAATAATAATAGTGAGTCCATCAGACATATTATCTCTGGTTGTTCGCGTCAGGCTAACGGCGAGCTTTATTTTGATTATTCACCAGCAACTTGCTTTGAAATATAAACTTGTTGACTCTGAGGTACCGTATAACAAGTATGTGCCCGACCCAGTTCTCGAAAATGACCATGTCACGTTGTACTGGGATCGGTCTATCATTACTGCCAGGACTATTGTAGCTAATAAGCCTGATATAGTGGTGATAGACCGCTCAGCGCGCCGCACAATGATAGTCGATGTTACCATTCCGCATGACGAGAACCTCGTGAAAGCTGAGAAAGAGAAACAAATAAAATATCTCGACTTAGCACATGAGGTGGTTGATGTGGAATGTGAGCTCGGCTATCATTGTGCCGATTGTCGTAACGGCCAATGGCCTGATGGCCGAAAGCCTCGACCAACATCTCTCGAGGCTCTCGTTAGGCGGTTGGATCAAGGGCCTGATTCAGAAGGCAGTACTCCTCGATACGGCTCGCATTGTGAGGAGGTTCCTGTCTCTGCATGCCTAACCGCCGATAGCTTGGACCCTGCTCCTGACACCGGCGGAACACTATTTTTATATTTTTAAATATTTTATATATAGTTTTTTAAGAAATATTTAAAAATTTATTTTATATGTTTGAAATTGTAATAAACGAAATAATAATATATTATATTGCTTAATGCTACTTTGAGGTAAAATATATATTATCTTCACTGTGTGTGGTGTCTATTAAATTGTACGGCGAGCGATATGTCGAATATAATAATATATTTTATATTATCTTCAAAGTGTGTGACGAGGTTTATTGCCGGACACAGTAGGTACATATATGTAAATACATAGCACGATGTTGAGTGAATGCGCAGTTTACTATGTTCTTCAACACAAGGCATGCAATATTTTAAACATTTCTTAAATTATAAACACACACGATCCACTTAGTCATTGGTATCTACCTAGTCATTACAAATAATATGTACAACAATCCTATACTCGTCCCAAACGTGGTAAAATATTTAATAAAATATATATACTTACTCAGGAATACAAGATCTGTAAATCTTAACATAACCTCTCGGGCAACGATCGGCAAAAACACCATAGGATCTCTTGAATCGTAGAAGTCTTGAAGTGTCTGGTTGCTCGTGTGCCGATCTGTCAACCGGTTGCGCCGAACACACCGCGGCGACTAACGCGACAACCACGAACATGATGAAGAGCTTCATGTTGACACGTTAACACTACTCGACTGTTGTAAGAGGAACACAATAGAATTGGTATTCCTGAGTCCCATTTATACCATTTCAGTATCTTAAGGTAAAACCCATATTAGGTTTATAATGAAGTTACCATGAATTTCAATTATTAAATGTTATTATTTTTTCCTGTTTAACCTGTGTCAAAAACGCCGTCCAAAAATTACCTAGATGTGTAATTTATTACACATCATAAATATATAATTGATGCTTATATTTCGTTATGAAACTTTTACGAGAAGATGCATAATGCATACCTATGTGAATAGACTGAAGCAGTTATCGCTAACATAGTGTTGACTGGTGTCTCGTAATTAATGACACAATAGTTATTTATGGTACATGTGCAAGGTAGGTGATTTGCGACGAGTGGCATTTTTCTTCACGAGCGAGCGAAGCGAGCGAGTGTATAAGTCGACACGAGTCGGAAATCATCTTACGCACGTGTATCATACAACGTTTTACTATGCATTGTGAGAGAAAAAAAACAAAAAAACGCGCGAGCCTTACTGTACTCGCCTATGATGTGTAACATCTAACATATGACGACGTATATAAATGATAAAAACAACATTCATAACTTTTGACTTTGATTTTTTACTTCGACTTCGACCATCGTCATAATCATCGCCATAGTCATCGTCACTTTTCTCAAATAATAAAATCTCTGAGACGGGCTGACGACGGCCTCAAAAAAAAAAAAACAACAGATAGTAAAAAGCACTAGTGAAAAAAAGTGACACTTTCCGCACGAATTGACTGCTTGGAAAACGCTCTTTTCGAGCAAATGCATTGTAAATGTTATTATAGCGCTACCACTGAATTCACTAACCTTGTTACTTAATTCACTAACCTTGTTTCTTTTTACGCACTAATAACATTAATATAACAGGATTAATTTATTACTTCCGCTGGATGCGGAAAGCACAGAATCGGTCGAAGTGGTGGTGCTTGGAGGAGGCCTATGTTCAGTAGTGGACGTCTTTTGGCTGAAATGATGATGATTATGAACAGGTTTAATAACATGCATAGAGCAAGCAATGCAATAGATGATTAAATATTTAAAGTCACCGCTCCACAGTGGCCCACGGATAAGCTATGCACTTAGTTTCGCTGTGTATGAAAATATTGGAGGGACCGTCCCTCTGCGACCCAAGCTATGCACGAAGCGAATCCGGCAAATAAATGAAACATCGCCAACCTCTCCGTGCACATCCTAAGTAGCAGTGGACGGTCGATCTAATGATTATTATTCTGACCCTGACCTGCGAACCAGATCAACATAAAATATAATTTATTTTTCCAAACTTGAAAGATCTATTCTGACTGTAAACAACTGGTTATCTATATCTTTATGACATACATAATATAAAACAACGTCGCTATGATCTTCTAAACTGGTCAATGGATTTTGATGCGGTTTTACCATATTTTAGAGCATTTATCCGAATAATTTATACTTTAAAAAAATTATTTTACTTAGATATAACCCAGAAATATCGATCTTTTGACATGTCGCTATTGCACCCGTGCGGCTAGTAATTGATATCAAAGATCGCTTTCGGACAGTGTAACGTAACGCTTTCCTCCGTGGAGGGAAACGTAGGTCACAAATTAAATTATAATAAAAAAGGTATTAAAATTAAAAGTTAAAATTAGCAAAAGTAAAGGTAAGCTTAGGACACAGGACAGGCTCGGTTTAAGCGGGAGGCAGGAATAAGCAGGCAGTCAGTCAAGTGAGCAGGTAGGTAGGCAGGCAGGCCGCAGACAGCGTGGAGGAGGCTGGGCTGAGGATTATCTACCCTGGAGATCCACTCCAGCCTATGGAACGGAGAGGAGGTTGTGAGAGGTTGTAGATTTCGGAGGCGCTTTGAGGCGCCTCACCTAGCGGGAGGACCGCGCTAGCGTCACAGGTGACGGCGGAGGTCTCTCTCGGAGAGTAACGTCGTCTAGCGTCGGAGTCCTTTGTGTGCGTGTACTCGCGATGAGATGATGATTATTTAAATTTTAAACAGACATGATGTATACCTAACTAATATATTGGCGAATACTTATTTAAATTATAATTATTGACATTATTTATAAATCTAACAATAAATTGATGAACTGTCTTGATCTATAATCTAATAAACTAATTTAATATATTTTATAATGTTAATGTGCCTAATTAATGTTATTATAGACTGTTTTTATTTTGAGTGATGTGTGTGACTAATGACCTCGTAATTTCATGATAATTATTAAAGCATGTACCTACTAGTAAATATTTGCACGGCTGATAAGTCGAATATAGTGAGACTAACATTATTTTACCATGTTATTATATAAGTACCTATATTCTGGGAAATAAATAAATTTCATTTCATTTCATTTCTAGTTTTATGAGACTAATATTCGAGTAGCTAACTGTTCAACAAATAAGACTTAAGGGCATAAAAACAGCGACTCCGTCTCAAGTTAAAAATACGACTCCCCGAAGCTAAAGACAAGACTTGACTCCTAAAATATGAAGACCGTTTTTATCGTTCTGTGTCATATTTTAAACGTTTTAAAAATATATTCAACTTATTTCTTAATTTAGATATGACCAGAACTAATAAAAACGGCTTACAGAGGAGAAATCTTAGATCTGCCGGGCTTATTGCGAAGGTTCAGTGTGTACTCCCACTTTATGACAGAAGAAAGAGTGTACTTATCAATGATGTGTTCTGTCTATGTTTTAGAAAAGTAAATTACGACAGATGACATTTTAAGATGAAAACGTCAGAATATAAATATTCTAAAGTTTTTAACAAAAGGGAAAAGTTAATAATATAAAATCGATTTGGATGCTAAAACCAGAGATAATTAAAAGTATGCTTTACAGAGGTAAACAGTGCTATAGAATATAAAAGTGAGTAAAGTACATGTGTCATAGAATATCAATAGGTAAATTAATCAAAAGGTGGTTTGTTTAGTATAATAACATAAAGAAAGACTAACGTGTGTCTACGTAAACAAACTAAAAAATGTGGTTCCAAATAATGGAGTACCACAACAGCCGGATCATATACGTGTTTGATTACTGCGGTATATCGTATACGGCAACAAAATACCGACTCTGATGTGAAGTACAAACGAATAATAAGTTATTGTCACAGTGTATGCTTCGCGCGTATCGTTTGATCGCCATGCGTAGCAGTCAACGCGTAGCAGCATAGACAACGCGTAGCAGCATAGACAACGCGTAGCAGCATAGACAACGCGTAGCAGCATAGACAACGCGTAGCAGCATAGACAACGCGTAGCTGCATAGACAACGCGTAGCAGCATAGACAACGCTTAGAAGCATAGACAACGCGTAGCTGCATAGACAACGCGTAGCAGCATAGACAACGCGTAGCAGCATAGACAACGCGTAGCAGCATAGACAACGCGTAGCAGCATAGACAACGCGTAGCTGCATAGACAACGCGTAGCAGCATAGACAACGCTTAGAAGCATAGACAACGCGTAGCTGCATAGACAACGCGTAGCAGCATAGACAACGCGTAGCTGCATAGACAACGCGTAGCAGCATAGACAACGCGTAGCTGCATAGACAACGCGTAGCAGCATAGACAACGCGTAGCTGCATAGACAACGCGTAGCTGCATAGACAACGCGTAGCTGCGTAGTCAAGGCGTAGCAGCGTAGCCAACAGCGTAACGTCCGCTTTATTTACGTCCTTTCTCGTGTGTATATCATTATGAATACCCTACATAAAGGAAAACGGAGGCGTATGTTGGAAAGACCAACTAAAACCACGATACGCTTTCTATGAAAATATGTTCTATGTTGTAAAGGCCCTCGGTTCATCCCAGGCGCGTGTACGAACTCTAACAAAAAGTATTAGTAGAAAACTCTGTTCGCTTGTACTTGTAATTCCCTTATACGAAGCTTCAGCTATTTTCCAAGTTCTTAAGCCCAGTTGTATCGAAACAAGGTTCAACGTAAGTTATTGTTTATCAAATTAAATTCTGTACCTAAAATAAAGAAAATAATAGAACAACTCGAGTCTCAAGTCTACAACAATTTAACACAGAGTAAATAAATAGAAGCTTTCTAGGAGCTCTCTTTTCAACTAAATGATAAATACTTCATACAAAAACAGGGACTTCAAATCTCATTTCTGAAGAGTCGGGTAAAGAGGAATACCCTTTTAGAAGTACCTTTTATCGTTGACCTTTAGATTTGGCAATGTCCTTCAAGATTTACATCTTTATCTAATCGTCAACTACTTGCGGATTTCATAATAATACAAAACTGTTGTAGACTGTCATATTTTTTGTAAATTGGAGTTTATCTAGTTGTAGTTAATTGTTTATAGAGCCTTCGGGAGTGTTGATACTCCAGACAAACAGAACTTTTTATACACAGAAACCCGTTTTTTACGTAGTAAATTAAAATATTAAAAAGAAAACACGATTTGATAAAGTTGGTTATTTTCTTTACTCCTTACACGTAATGAAAAAGACAGGGACAAAAATTTACTGATCCCTAATTACGATAATTATTTTATTTTACTTTTTTTTTACTCGCTTCCTTGACATAATCTTTTCATTATTTAAAATTATATACTTACAATATTCTATATTTTATATTAAATTTGTTTTGTTAGAGCTATAGTGGCAATCACTTGGTTTAAATAGGTATTTATTTTTATTATTTTATATGGGTATCTTTTATATAGGTAGATTAGTTTCTTTTAAATTTTGTGAATGTGAGAACGTTGTAGGCTTAACAGACTGTAGATCTGTGGACCATTTTATATTTTGCTAAGTACCTGGTACTTGTCGATAGGCCTACACTGTCCTCTCTTACCTTTTAACACTGTAATTTGAAATCATTTTAAAAACCATTTACTTTTAAAAGAGTAACCGTGGAGTTTCTTGCCGGCTCTTCTCCATAGGAAACGACAAATTGGAACCGTGCACCTAGCTTCTAACGTTTCATAAGTGCCCATGTAGGTTTATGTGAAATAAAATAATTTGAATTAAAATTTGAATACCAGTACAAGCTGGCCTGTTATTCTATTGAAACTCAGTACTACGCCAGGCCAGCTCAAGTGAAACTGTTCCCAACATATTGCGGTCGACGGTGCTGCCAATCTTCATCCCCGGTTCACGCCGTTCAGTGCCTAACTTTGTTTCTAACTATTTTAGTCGTAGTTACTTAGGTATACCAAATAGTTCATCCACAGTTTTATTAGAGATCAAAAGGAACCTTTCAAGCTTATAAAACAAATAAATTTACCCGAGTTCAAAACCAGCAAAATCATTAAAAATATAATGTTCCAACTGCTGGGACAGGCCTCCTCTCGATGAAAGGGAGCAAAACCCTAACTAAACGCAAACCGTCGCGTTTCAGCAAATGATATCCACTTACTTGGGAGGAAGTCGGAGACGTTCGCAACGGTTTACGGTTTCAAAGGGTCGGGTCGCTTCAATTTTCTACTTGTTGTAGATGATAATATTATGATGATTATATTATTTTAATAGATGATAATAAATGCTCGTCGGTTTGTCACGCCGAAGTAGGAACAACCAAAGACATCCTGCAATCAAATAAATTACTTTTCACTTTGTTTCCGGCCCATTTACGAGTGGGGGATTTAGAAAGAAAGAAAGAATAAGTATTTATTGAGACTCGCACAAAAAATCACACGTTAAACTAAAAACACATTAAACATAAATAAAAACAAAGTAACATTAAAATTTGAAGAAGGAAGTCCTGTACGAGGCTAAAAGGTTCCTATCTCAGCATGATGCCGCGACATTTAAAAATAAATAAAAATGACGCAGCGCTGGTATTCTGATAGCAGTGATTTCACGGATAGATAGATACAGAAATAAATAAATATAATAAAAAATATAAATAAAAAGGTGTGTGAAATACAATGAAGAGTAAATTATATGTGTGTAATCCGCGTGTCTGCCTCCGACGTAACATCAGGTTACTTGTCTATGCCTTTAGTATCTGTGGTACTATGGCATCGTTGTGACAAATAAAGAGACGCAGACGCCGACACCGGCAAAAAATAGTTATTTACATTACGGCTGTATATTGCTGCAATAATATAGTGAATAGTGGAATGAAAAGTGTTTTGTGGTAGTCAGCTAACGGCATTTGGAGAAATACAGATAATTTAATGTTATGAGTAGTTTAAGAGTTCTGACAAACAATGCAAGAGAAAAAAAAAGCAAAAGAACTTCTGTTTTACTACTGCGGTACTTAGTACTGCAGTAGTAGTAGTTGTTGCGATTTAGGGACGCAACAACTTCAAATTATTTTAGCATGACTAATATTGTAACTAAAAATCACATGGCAAAATCTGTATGGTTTTGAAACCGCGTTCTTCCTTTATGTAGAAAGTACAAGATGTATTTTATTTTTTGTAGTAAATGCAATAAGTATTTATTTTATTTATTTATATAGTATTTTTATATTTAGTAGGTACATATTTAAAAAAACTGCATTTTTAGATTATCTCCAATACTATTTAATTTCTAACCACTGACATATTCACTGAATTATTAAATGTTCTACATACTTACAACTCACAAATTCAATCCCACTCTTATCCGTTGAAGCTAGATGAAAAGCTAACTTCCGGATTTATAAACAATAATAATATTAGTAGGATTATACTGCTCCACGAATTATAAACGGAGTTTATATTTATTTTACGCTCCCTGAAAGTTAGCGCGGTTGCTTCAATATTTTCAGTATCCGAAAAGGGTTTGTTGATTTTAAAATTATGGCGAACAAGGTAAAGTTAAACAGTAAATTATAACTATACTAGCTGCGCCTCTCGGTTTCACCCGCATAAGTCTCGATCCCGTGGGAATATCGGGATAAAAAGTGTATTTATTTTATGTCCTAACTTAGGTCATGGTCTACCCACGTGCCAAATTTCATCCAAATCCGTTCGACCGCTTTAACGTGAAAGCGTAACAAACAAACTCACTTTCGCATTTAAGTTAGGATTAGAATTATTAAGGCTGACTCGTAAGTCTAGTGGTTGCAACCGCTACTGCTGAGCATGAGGTCCTGGGTTCGATTCCCAGGTCGGGAAAAATTATATTGGGTATTTTCAGGAATTTCTCAGTAGCAGCCCGGAGCCTGGATTTGTGCCCGGTTGATGGCAATAGCCTCGCCCCATGAGACTTAAACATAACTGCCGTAATGTGGGTGTACTATAGATACCCTTCTGGCTCCCCCTTTGGGGATTACAGGCGTGATGTTATGCTATGTTATTAAGACTTTTGCTACATAGACACTGAGATAGTTGCTATTCGGGCAAGAATGACGCCGAACACGCTACACTTTTACCGTCTTATTCCAAAACACGGTCTAAATTTGGTGCTGGGATTAGTACTAGCTTTAGTACCATGACTAATTAAAACGTTATTATAAAATGAAGTTTATCAGTAGTTTCAGAACTATTTATGGTACTAAAGTTAGTCCGCCGAGTCCCCTAGTTTATCTTTGGTACTAATTTATTTGACGTTTGCGTTGATTAATATTGTTTGTCAATTTTTATAAAAATTGTAAAAAATGTATATTAATATGATTGACTTGATGGATTTGGAAGATTTGGATATGCTGGAAATTTTTCGGAGATCTTACAAACACCAACATCGTGTGAATCCTTTTGAATTGAGTGACGAAGATTTTAGAATAATATGTATAGGTTCACAAAACATTTTGGAGAAAAAATTGTGGATGTTTTACGTGAGGATTTATCCCACGACCCTCGAGGATGCCCATTGAATCCTGAAGTGCAAGTGGTTTGCGCATTACGCAAATGGGCTCGCCATTAAGTATGTAAGTACCTAGCCTTGGTCAATGCTAACCTAAACATTAGACAAAATCCATTAATAATATACTAATATTATTGTTTTATTCGTAGATTCAAGACTATACAGCTGATTTATATGGTGTGTCTCAACCAGTTGTCAACAAAACATGTAAAAATGTAGCAGATGTCCTGAAGATTTATAAAAATGCCTATTACTCTAAATAAACAGGAGAAAAGCATTAGGAAGTTCCCCAGTATTGCTAATTTTCCTACAGTAATTGGACCAATAGAATGAACTCATTTAAGAGTAAAGAAAGTAAATGCTGATGGGGTCAGTTATGTATTAATAGAAATGGATTTTCTTCATTAAATGTTATACAAACTATATAAGAAATAAGTTTTTTTGTCTGTACCGTACCTCTGTGTCGTAACAGCGTGCAGCGTCGCGATCCAAGAACGGTAGTTTGAACGCCCTTTCGGTACGGTACGGTGATACGGCATCTCACTCACCGTACCGTACCGACCCCCGCCCGATACGCACCCGCCTTGTGTGTGTATTGAGCTTTACAGTTAGGTATATTAAGAACAATGAATACAAATAAGAAGTGCATTTATTTATTAATATGTAAAGGACGTAACATAAACATGCTTTTAAAATTAGGCGCGCCGCCGCCGTATGTAAGTCGGTGCACTTCACGCTAGAGGTTGTCTAGCAAGCTCACGAGCGCCCAGCGTCCATAGCCGAATCTCTGGATGTTTTTGAATGGATATTTCAGGTTCGATTAGTGGAATTGATAATATTCAGGAATTATCATTAATAAAATATGTCCTTTCGAGTTGTTTTTCCCAAGAGAAACGTCACTCACGTTTATTCAGTCAACTTGACAGCTTTTTACCAACTAACGTTTCGTTCACAAAAGAAACCTCAACAGAGATGTTAAAAAATAATGACAACTTGATTATAAAAAGCGCATAAAAAGTACAAGTTTTGCTTGTTCAATATATTGTAACCTAAACAAAAAACAATAGACATATTTTGGTATTGATAAATAATTATTTAAGCATTTCAAGTGTTATTACAATATCAACATTTAGAGAAACAGAACGTTGCTTCAAATAAAGCCTGCGTGAACGAATCTTATTACTCTGAGGAACGAATGAAAGAATGCAATTTTTGTTTCTTATCTGTGGATATTATTTGAACCATGAACCTTCTTTGGTACTAACTGATCCTCGATTGGTCTTCGTTTTGTAATCGGGACAGGTTTAGAGCCTATTCAAAACGTCAAATTGAAACAAAAAATAATAGCGCTGGGGAATAAGACCGAAGTGAATTACTTTTTAAAATGTTTTCGAAATTATGAAGTGTCCGTTATATTGTAATAATTGTAAAGTAAATTATAAAAAAAAACTAGTAATTATTGTAAAGGTTTCATACGTGTTGATTCATAGGCCACTTTTTACAATGGCACCAACTTTGGAATTGCTAAAAAAACAGCTGTCCCATACAGTTTAGAACAATAGGTATTAAACATTACTATGGAACAACTGAGTTTTATTTCACGATTTCGAAGTTGGTGGTTACATAGTAAAAGTTATTCAATTCGATGGTCTAAAGCACCTCTTTAAGTTTCTAAAGTTTACTTTTTAACACCTTATAATATACATGGGGTTTTTTATGGACATGTTTATATTTTAAGAGTAGATTCTAGAGTTAAAACAAATGATTTTAATCTATATGAAATTTATTCATAATTTTGCGATGTAATTCTCTCAGAATGTTTTAATGAGTCTGCTCTACATTCGTGTTTGCAAAAGTATTGATTTCAGACAGGTTGACTGCGGGGATGATAGCTCAGGATGCGCTCAACGTAACCCACGCATTATTATCTTCACTCGCAGAACCACTTATTCATAAACAGAGGTTCCGCGGTTCTTTTTTTCTGATAAGGATGACAAAAAAAAGAGTTTTACATTATAATAAGTTTACTTTGAAAGCTTCATTTGGTATCAAACACATTTTAAAATAGGTAGGTACGTCTGCAGTTAATATGTTCAGTCGCCTGTGTCCCTCTCTCACCATCCTGGGCATTTCTCTTGTTCTGTCACTTCTTTTTAGACATCATATTCACTGTAAAAAAAAAAAGTGTATACTGTTAAATACATACTTATGTTTGAGCACACTCGAAGCACTGAACTTTGTCTTTTATTTTATGAGGTTCAAGTAATAAGTGAAAGGTTTTTTTCAACATGAGCATAAATATGAATGAATGAGTATTTTCCTATAATGCCTTAATATTCAAAAAGTCTTTAACGAACTGATCCTACCAAATAAAAAAATCAAATTAAATCTAAGAAGATACTAATAATAATATATTTGGTATAGTAGTATCTCGACCTGGCTCGCGTGGTTGTCGACATGTGGGAAGTGGATACAGCAGTCATTGTGCCGATAGTCGTGATGGCCATTGGCATAATAGCCAAGAGCCTCGACCAACACCTAAGGAGGCTCTCGTTAGGCAGCTGGATCAAGGGCTTGATCCAGAAAGCGGTACTTCTAGACATGGCGCGTATCGTTAGGAGATTCCTCTCTCAGGAGCCCTGACCACCGGTAGCTTGGACCCTGTTCCCGATACCGGTGGGCTACTACTTTTTATATTTTTAAATGTTTTTGTTTTGCCTTTTGTTTTTATAAAAATATTTAAAAATGTAAATTATATGTATATAAATGAAATAAAGGAAATATGTTATAGCGCTTACAGATACTCTATGGTAAAATATGTATTATCTTCACTGTGTGTGGTGGTCTATTAAATTGTACGGCGAGCGATATGTCGAAGATAATAATATATGTAATATTGTCTTCAAAGTGTGTGACAAGGTTTATTGCTGGACACAGTAGGTACATACTCGTATATGTAAATACATAGCAAGATGTTGAATGAATGCGCAGTTTACTATGTTCTTCAAAGCAAGGCATGTTATATTTAAAAAAAAATCTTAAATTACAAACACCCATAGTCGTTGGTACCTACCTAATTATTATAAAAAATATGTACAACAATCCTATACTCGTCCCAAACGTGGTAAAATATTTGAAAAAATACGAGTAGGTATATAATATATGTACTTACTCAGGAAAACAATAACGATTAATCTTGCGATAACCTCTCGGGCAACTTTCGTCAATAACAACAGAGGATCTCTTGAATCGTAGAAGTCTTGAAGTGTCTGGTTGCCCGTGTGCCGAGCTGTCAACCGGTTGCGCCGAACACACCGCGGTGACTAACGCGACAACCACGAACATGATGAAGAGCTTCATGTTGACACGTTAACACTACTCGACTGTTGTAAGAGGAACACGATAGAATTGCTATTCCTGAGTCCCATTTATACCATTTCAGTATCTTAAGGTAAAACCCATATTAGGTTTATAATGAAGTTACCATGAATTTCAATTATTAAATGTTATTAATTTTTCCTGTTTAACCTGTGTCAAAAACGTCGTCCAAAAATTACCTAGATGTGTAATTTATTACACATCATAAATATATAATTGATGCTTATATTTCGTTATGAAACTTTTACGAGAAGATGCATAATGCATACCTATGTGAATAGACTGAAGCAGTTATCGCTAACATAGTGTTGACTGGTGTCTCGTAATTAATGACACAATAGTTATTTATGGTACATGTGGAAGGTAGGTGATTTGCGACGAGTGGCATTTTTCTTCACGAGCGAGCGAAGCGAGCGAGTGTATAAGTCGACACGAGTCGGAAATCATCTTACGCACGTGTATCATACAACGTTTTACTATGCATTGTGAGAGAAAAAAAACAAAAAAACGCGCGAGCCTTACTGTACTCGCCTATGATGTGTAACATCTAACATATGACGACGTATATAAATGATAAAAACAACATTCATAACTTTTGACTTTGATTTTTTACTTCGACTTCGACCATCGTCATAATCATCGCCATAGTCATCGTCACTTTTCTCAAATAATAAAATCTCTGAGACGGGCTGACGACGGCCTCAAAAAAAAAAAAACAACAGATAGTAAAAAGCACTAGTGAAAAAAAGTGACACTTTCCGCACGAATTGACTGCTTGGAAAACGCTCTTTTCGAGCAAATGCATTGTAAATGTTATTATAGCGCTACCACTGAATTCACTAACCTTGTTACTTAATTCACTAACCTTGTTTCTTTTTACGCACTAATAACATTAATATAACAGGATTAATTTATTACTTCCGCTGGATGCGGAAAGCACAGAATCGGTCGAAGTGGTGGTGCTTGGAGGAGGCCTATGTTCAGTAGTGGACGTCTTTTGGCTGAAATGATGATGATTATGAACAGGTTTAATAACATGCATAGAGCAAGCAATGCAATAGATGATTAAATATTTAAAGTCACCGCTCCACAGTGGCCCACGGATAAGCTATGCACTTAGTTTCGCTGTGTATGAAAATATTGGAGGGACCGTCCCTCTGCGACCCAAGCTATGCACGAAGCGAATCCGGCAAATAAATGAAACATCGCCAACCTCTCCGTGCACATCCTAAGTAGCAGTGGACGGTCGATCTAATGATTATTATTCTGACCCTGACCTGCGAACCAGATCAACATAAAATATAATTTATTTTTCCAAACTTGAAAGATCTATTCTGACTGTAAACAACTGGTTATCTATATCTTTATGACATACATAATATAAAACAACGTCGCTATGATCTTCTAAACTGGTCAATGGATTTTGATGCGGTTTTACCATATTTTAGAGCATTTATCCGAATAATTTATACTTTAAAAAAATTATTTTACTTAGATATAACCCAGAAATATCGATCTTTTGACATGTCGCTATTGCACCCGTGCGGCTAGTAATTGATATCAAAGATCGCTTTCGGACAGTGTAACGTAACGCTTTCCTCCGTGGAGGGAAACGTAGGTCACAAATTAAATTATAATAAAAAAGGTATTAAAATTAAAAGTTAAAATTAGCAAAAGTAAAGGTAAGCTTAGGACACAGGACAGGCTCGGTTTAAGCGGGAGGCAGGAATAAGCAGGCAGTCAGTCAAGTGAGCAGGTAGGTAGGCAGGCAGGCCGCAGACAGCGTGGAGGAGGCTGGGCTGAGGATTATCTACCCTGGAGATCCACTCCAGCCTATGGAACGGAGAGGAGGTTGTGAGAGGTTGTAGATTTCGGAGGCGCTTTGAGGCGCCTCACCTAGCGGGAGGACCGCGCTAGCGTCACAGGTGACGGCGGAGGTCTCTCTCGGAGAGTAACGTCGTCTAGCGTCGGAGTCCTTTGTGTGCGTGTACTCGCGATGAGATGATGATTATTTAAATTTTAAACAGACATGATGTATACCTAACTAATATATTGGCGAATACTTATTTAAATTATAATTATTGACATTATTTATAAATCTAACAATAAATTGATGAACTGTCTTGATCTATAATCTAATAAACTAATTTAATATATTTTATAATGTTAATGTGCCTAATTAATGTTATTATAGACTGTTTTTATTTTGAGTGATGTGTGTGACTAATGACCTCGTAATTTCATGATAATTATTAAAGCATGTACCTACTAGTAAATATTTGCACGGCTGATAAGTCGAATATAGTGAGACTAACATTATTTTACCATGTTATTATATAAGTACCTATATTCTGGGAAATAAATAAATTTCATTTCATTTCATTTCTAGTTTTATGAGACTAATATTCGAGTAGCTAACTGTTCAACAAATAAGACTTAAGGGCATAAAAACAGCGACTCCGTCTCAAGTTAAAAATACGACTCCCCGAAGCTAAAGACAAGACTTGACTCCTAAAATATGAAGACCGTTTTTATCGTTCTGTGTCATATTTTAAACGTTTTAAAAATATATTCAACTTATTTCTTAATTTAGATATGACCAGAACTAATAAAAACGGCTTACAGAGGAGAAATCTTAGATCTGCCGGGCTTATTGCGAAGGTTCAGTGTGTACTCCCACTTTATGACAGAAGAAAGAGTGTACTTATCAATGATGTGTTCTGTCTATGTTTTAGAAAAGTAAATTACGACAGATGACATTTTAAGATGAAAACGTCAGAATATAAATATTCTAAAGTTTTTAACAAAAGGGAAAAGTTAATAATATAAAATCGATTTGGATGCTAAAACCAGAGATAATTAAAAGTATGCTTTACAGAGGTAAACAGTGCTATAGAATATAAAAGTGAGTAAAGTACATGTGTCATAGAATATCAATAGGTAAATTAATCAAAAGGTGGTTTGTTTAGTATAATAACATAAAGAAAGACTAACGTGTGTCTACGTAAACAAACTAAAAAATGTGGTTCCAAATAATGGAGTACCACAACAGCCGGATCATATACGTGTTTGATTACTGCGGTATATCGTATACGGCAACAAAATACCGACTCTGATGTGAAGTACAAACGAATAATAAGTTATTGTCACAGTGTATGCTTCGCGCGTATCGTTTGATCGCCATGCGTAGCAGTCAACGCGTAGCAGCATAGACAACGCGTAGCAGCATAGACAACGCGTAGCAGCATAGACAACGCGTAGCAGCATAGACAACGCGTAGCAGCATAGACAACGCGTAGCTGCATAGACAACGCGTAGCAGCATAGACAACGCTTAGAAGCATAGACAACGCGTAGCTGCATAGACAACGCGTAGCAGCATAGACAACGCGTAGCAGCATAGACAACGCGTAGCAGCATAGACAACGCGTAGCAGCATAGACAACGCGTAGCTGCATAGACAACGCGTAGCAGCATAGACAACGCTTAGAAGCATAGACAACGCGTAGCTGCATAGACAACGCGTAGCAGCATAGACAACGCGTAGCTGCATAGACAACGCGTAGCAGCATAGACAACGCGTAGCTGCATAGACAACGCGTAGCAGCATAGACAACGCGTAGCTGCATAGACAACGCGTAGCTGCATAGACAACGCGTAGCTGCGTAGTCAAGGCGTAGCAGCGTAGCCAACAGCGTAACGTCCGCTTTATTTACGTCCTTTCTCGTGTGTATATCATTATGAATACCCTACATAAAGGAAAACGGAGGCGTATGTTGGAAAGACCAACTAAAACCACGATACGCTTTCTATGAAAATATGTTCTATGTTGTAAAGGCCCTCGGTTCATCCCAGGCGCGTGTACGAACTCTAACAAAAAGTATTAGTAGAAAACTCTGTTCGCTTGTACTTGTAATTCCCTTATACGAAGCTTCAGCTATTTTCCAAGTTCTTAAGCCCAGTTGTATCGAAACAAGGTTCAACGTAAGTTATTGTTTATCAAATTAAATTCTGTACCTAAAATAAAGAAAATAATAGAACAACTCGAGTCTCAAGTCTACAACAATTTAACACAGAGTAAATAAATAGAAGCTTTCTAGGAGCTCTCTTTTCAACTAAATGATAAATACTTCATACAAAAACAGGGACTTCAAATCTCATTTCTGAAGAGTCGGGTAAAGAGGAATACCCTTTTAGAAGTACCTTTTATCGTTGACCTTTAGATTTGGCAATGTCCTTCAAGATTTACATCTTTATCTAATCGTCAACTACTTGCGGATTTCATAATAATACAAAACTGTTGTAGACTGTCATATTTTTTGTAAATTGGAGTTTATCTAGTTGTAGTTAATTGTTTATAGAGCCTTCGGGAGTGTTGATACTCCAGACAAACAGAACTTTTTATACACAGAAACCCGTTTTTTACGTAGTAAATTAAAATATTAAAAAGAAAACACGATTTGATAAAGTTGGTTATTTTCTTTACTCCTTACACGTAATGAAAAAGACAGGGACAAAAATTTACTGATCCCTAATTACGATAATTATTTTATTTTACTTTTTTTTTACTCGCTTCCTTGACATAATCTTTTCATTATTTAAAATTATATACTTACAATATTCTATATTTTATATTAAATTTGTTTTGTTAGAGCTATAGTGGCAATCACTTGGTTTAAATAGGTATTTATTTTTATTATTTTATATGGGTATCTTTTATATAGGTAGATTAGTTTCTTTTAAATTTTGTGAATGTGAGAACGTTGTAGGCTTAACAGACTGTAGATCTGTGGACCATTTTATATTTTGCTAAGTACCTGGTACTTGTCGATAGGCCTACACTGTCCTCTCTTACCTTTTAACACTGTAATTTGAAATCATTTTTAAAACCATTTACTTTTAAAAGAGTAACCGTGGAGTTTCTTGCCGGCTCTTCTCCATAGGAAACGACAAATTGGAACCGTGCACCTAGCTTCTAACGTTTCATAAGTGCCCATGTAGGTTTATGTGAAATAAAATAATTTGAATTAAAATTTGAATACCAGTACAAGCTGGCCTGTTATTCTATTGAAACTCAGTACTACGCCAGGCCAGCTCAAGTGAAACTGTTCCCAACATATTGCGGTCGACGGTGCTGCCAATCTTCATCCCCGGTTCACGCCGTTCAGTGCCTAACTTTGTTTCTAACTATTTTAGTCGTAGTTACTTAGGTATACCAAATAGTTCATCCACAGTTTTATTAGAGATCAAAAGGAACCTTTCAAGCTTATAAAACAAATAAATTTACCCGAGTTCAAAACCAGCAAAATCATTAAAAATATAATGTTCCAACTGCTGGGACAGGCCTCCTCTCGATGAAAGGGAGCAAAACCCTAACTAAACGCAAACCGTCGCGTTTCAGCAAATGATATCCACTTACTTGGGAGGAAGTCGGAGACGTTCGCAACGGTTTACGGTTTCAAAGGGTCGGGTCGCTTCAATTTTCTACTTGTTGTAGATGATAATATTATGATGATTATATTATTTTAATAGATGATAATAAATGCTCGTCGGTTTGTCACGCCGAAGTAGGAACAACCAAAGACATCCTGCAATCAAATAAATTACTTTTCACTTTGTTTCCGGCCCATTTACGAGTGGGGGATTTAGAAAGAAAGAAAGAATAAGTATTTATTGAGACTCGCACAAAAAATCACACGTTAAACTAAAAACACATTAAACATAAATAAAAACAAAGTAACATTAAAATTTGAAGAAGGAAGTCCTGTACGAGGCTAAAAGGTTCCTATCTCAGCATGATGCCGCGACATTTAAAAATAAATAAAAATGACGCAGCGCTGGTATTCTGATAGCAGTGATTTCACGGATAGATAGATACAGAAATAAATAAATATAATAAAAAATATAAATAAAAAGGTGTGTGAAATACAATGAAGAGTAAATTATATGTGTGTAATCCGCGTGTCTGCCTCCGACGTAACATCAGGTTACTTGTCTATGCCTTTAGTATCTGTGGTACTATGGCATCGTTGTGACAAATAAAGAGACGCAGACGCCGACACCGGCAAAAAATAGTTATTTACATTACGGCTGTATATTGCTGCAATAATATAGTGAATAGTGGAATGAAAAGTGTTTTGTGGTAGTCAGCTAACGGCATTTGGAGAAATACAGATAATTTAATGTTATGAGTAGTTTAAGAGTTCTGACAAACAATGCAAGAGAAAAAAAAAGCAAAAGAACTTCTGTTTTACTACTGCGGTACTTAGTACTGCAGTAGTAGTAGTTGTTGCGATTTAGGGACGCAACAACTTCAAATTATTTTAGCATGACTAATATTGTAACTAAAAATCACATGGCAAAATCTGTATGGTTTTGAAACCGCGTTCTTCCTTTATGTAGAAAGTACAAGATGTATTTTATTTTTTGTAGTAAATGCAATAAGTATTTATTTTATTTATTTATATAGTATTTTTATATTTAGTAGGTACATATTTAAAAAAACTGCATTTTTAGATTATCTCCAATACTATTTAATTTCTAACCACTGACATATTCACTGAATTATTAAATGTTCTACATACTTACAACTCACAAATTCAATCCCACTCTTATCCGTTGAAGCTAGATGAAAAGCTAACTTCCGGATTTATAAACAATAATAATATTAGTAGGATTATACTGCTCCACGAATTATAAACGGAGTTTATATTTATTTTACGCTCCCTGAAAGTTAGCGCGGTTGCTTCAATATTTTCAGTATCCGAAAAGGGTTTGTTGATTTTAAAATTATGGCGAACAAGGTAAAGTTAAACAGTAAATTATAACTATACTAGCTGCGCCTCTCGGTTTCACCCGCATAAGTCTCGATCCCGTGGGAATATCGGGATAAAAAGTGTATTTATTTTATGTCCTAACTTAGGTCATGGTCTACCCACGTGCCAAATTTCATCCAAATCCGTTCGACCGCTTTAACGTGAAAGCGTAACAAACAAACTCACTTTCGCATTTAAGTTAGGATTAGAATTATTAAGGCTGACTCGTAAGTCTAGTGGTTGCAACCGCTACTGCTGAGCATGAGGTCCTGGGTTCGATTCCCAGGTCGGGAAAAATTATATTGGGTATTTTCAGGAATTTCTCAGTAGCAGCCCGGAGCCTGGATTTGTGCCCGGTTGATGGCAATAGCCTCGCCCCATGAGACTTAAACATAACTGCCGTAATGTGGGTGTACTATAGATACCCTTCTGGCTCCCCCTTTGGGGATTACAGGCGTGATGTTATGCTATGTTATTAAGACTTTTGCTACATAGACACTGAGATAGTTGCTATTCGGGCAAGAATGACGCCGAACACGCTACACTTTTACCGTCTTATTCCAAAACACGGTCTAAATTTGGTGCTGGGATTAGTACTAGCTTTAGTACCATGACTAATTAAAACGTTATTATAAAATGAAGTTTATCAGTAGTTTCAGAACTATTTATGGTACTAAAGTTAGTCCGCCGAGTCCCCTAGTTTATCTTTGGTACTAATTTATTTGACGTTTGCGTTGATTAATATTGTTTGTCAATTTTTATAAAAATTGTAAAAAATGTATATTAATATGATTGACTTGATGGATTTGGAAGATTTGGATATGCTGGAAATTTTTCGGAGATCTTACAAACACCAACATCGTGTGAATCCTTTTGAATTGAGTGACGAAGATTTTAGAATAATATGTATAGGTTCACAAAACATTTTGGAGAAAAAATTGTGGATGTTTTACGTGAGGATTTATCCCACGACCCTCGAGGATGCCCATTGAATCCTGAAGTGCAAGTGGTTTGCGCATTACGCAAATGGGCTCGCCATTAAGTATGTAAGTACCTAGCCTTGGTCAATGCTAACCTAAACATTAGACAAAATCCATTAATAATATACTAATATTATTGTTTTATTCGTAGATTCAAGACTATACAGCTGATTTATATGGTGTGTCTCAACCAGTTGTCAACAAAACATGTAAAAATGTAGCAGATGTCCTGAAGATTTATAAAAATGCCTATTACTCTAAATAAACAGGAGAAAAGCATTAGGAAGTTCCCCAGTATTGCTAATTTTCCTACAGTAATTGGACCAATAGAATGAACTCATTTAAGAGTAAAGAAAGTAAATGCTGATGGGGTCAGTTATGTATTAATAGAAATGGATTTTCTTCATTAAATGTTATACAAACTATATAAGAAATAAGTTTTTTTGTCTGTACCGTACCTCTGTGTCGTAACAGCGTGCAGCGTCGCGATCCAAGAACGGTAGTTTGAACGCCCTTTCGGTACGGTACGGTGATACGGCATCTCACTCACCGTACCGTACCGACCCCCGCCCGATACGCACCCGCCTTGTGTGTGTATTGAGCTTTACAGTTAGGTATATTAAGAACAATGAATACAAATAAGAAGTGCATTTATTTATTAATATGTAAAGGACGTAACATAAACATGCTTTTAAAATTAGGCGCGCCGCCGCCGTATGTAAGTCGGTGCACTTCACGCTAGAGGTTGTCTAGCAAGCTCACGAGCGCCCAGCGTCCATAGCCGAATCTCTGGATGTTTTTGAATGGATATTTCAGGTTCGATTAGTGGAATTGATAATATTCAGGAATTATCATTAATAAAATATGTCCTTTCGAGTTGTTTTTCCCAAGAGAAACGTCACTCACGTTTATTCAGTCAACTTGACAGCTTTTTACCAACTAACGTTTCGTTCACAAAAGAAACCTCAACAGAGATGTTAAAAAATAATGACAACTTGATTATAAAAAGCGCATAAAAAGTACAAGTTTTGCTTGTTCAATATATTGTAACCTAAACAAAAAACAATAGACATATTTTGGTATTGATAAATAATTATTTAAGCATTTCAAGTGTTATTACAATATCAACATTTAGAGAAACAGAACGTTGCTTCAAATAAAGCCTGCGTGAACGAATCTTATTACTCTGAGGAACGAATGAAAGAATGCAATTTTTGTTTCTTATCTGTGGATATTATTTGAACCATGAACCTTCTTTGGTACTAACTGATCCTCGATTGGTCTTCGTTTTGTAATCGGGACAGGTTTAGAGCCTATTCAAAACGTCAAATTGAAACAAAAAATAATAGCGCTGGGGAATAAGACCGAAGTGAATTACTTTTTAAAATGTTTTCGAAATTATGAAGTGTCCGTTATATTGTAATAATTGTAAAGTAAATTATAAAAAAAAACTAGTAATTATTGTAAAGGTTTCATACGTGTTGATTCATAGGCCACTTTTTACAATGGCACCAACTTTGGAATTGCTAAAAAAACAGCTGTCCCATACAGTTTAGAACAATAGGTATTAAACATTACTATGGAACAACTGAGTTTTATTTCACGATTTCGAAGTTGGTGGTTACATAGTAAAAGTTATTCAATTCGATGGTCTAAAGCACCTCTTTAAGTTTCTAAAGTTTACTTTTTAACACCTTATAATATACATGGGGTTTTTTATGGACATGTTTATATTTTAAGAGTAGATTCTAGAGTTAAAACAAATGATTTTAATCTATGGGTCATACTCAGAAAAAGTGTACATTTGGTATCTTTTCTTGTCCCGCTACTTCATATTAAAGTAAGTATCTAATATTATGATATGTTTTCTATTTTCCCTCCTTGTTGTTATATTAGTATATTAATATTAAGATTTTTCTGGTATTTTAACTTAAATTTTCATTAGAAGAGTATATTTTTTGAGTGTCAAAACATTGTTATAAATATCATCATACATTTTTTTTGTGTCCCAATGACCATTACACATTTTCAGAGATGAATTGTTACAAATATTCATCACTTTACTTAACATTGACTGTGACTATATTATTCTTGATGAATCAAGTAACTAAATAGGACCAATTTCATTCGTAAATCATTTATAGTTTTTTTTTTTTTTATTGAACTAATGTTGTCCCAAAATTACGAAGTTTCGTTACTCAGGGTTAGTAACGCGCAATAAAATTTTAAACGCAATTATTTAAAGTGGTATAAATATTTTTTCCTATTCCGGCAACACTATTACTTACGTCAAAATTACTGTCGCGGCAGCCATGATATTTTCGCCGGAGTCGTGAAGTCAAGACGTGTATCAAGTGAATATTTACAAAAAATACCTCAGGGTGATAAACGATTATTATAGTGGTAAGTTTATTATATTTTTTGTTTACTTACTATGTTTTTTTGTTATTTTTTGTATCATCTTAACGAATACGCTCAGTGTTTGCGTGGTAAACACGTGGTTTACGTAAAAATATTTTTAGAGGTTATAATTTCTCAGATTTTATTCTCATTTTCGTTATATTGCGTTACGTTACGAAACTGAGAAATTGTTAAGCTTAGTTCACATAAACAAAAAGTACGTAACTATAATTACCGGCCCGTAAGTTGGCCAAAATTGTGTAGTGGAGGAAGTTTGCGCACACACAATTTCATACATTTTTACATGCGCAAACTTCCTCTACTACGAAAATCTTTAGCCAACTTACGTGCTGGTAACTATACTATGGACATATTTATAGGTATGTCGATGTGGTGATCACAAATATCTAACTAAGTTTCCTGTAGTTTCTACCTTTACTTTAAAAATCAAATAATGATGTCAGAAAATACTTTAATTTATAAATAAGTAAAACAAAAGTATAATTTGTAAGACAAGCTATAAACCACCTAAATTCGTTTCAGTAAAACACCATGGCGCCTGTGTCAAATGCCGAAAGACAAAAAAAGTACAGAGAGCGTCTTAAACAAAATCCAGTTAAGTATGAGGAAATGCGAAAAAAACATTTAGAAAGAGTTAAACTAAATAAATTAAAAATTAAGGATCAAAACCAAAGCCAGAAAGAAAAAACAAGACAGAAGTGGAGAGAATACTCTGATCGCTACTATAAAAAGAAGAAAAATAAATCTATTAGTGACCCGACTGCAGCAACAATTCCAAACGAGCATATTGTAAAGAGGTGGAAACTTAAGACAATCAAACTTCGAAAAGAATTAAAACGTTGCCAAAATGCATTAAATATTTCGTTAAAAAAACAAGAAACCATGAGAAAGCAAATCTATCGGCTAAAGCAAGAAAGGATTATTAACAAAAACCAGTCAAGACGACAAGCATTTGAAGAAGAGCAGCCATCGATACCTACTGAATTTGAAATTCTATCCGAATCTCTCAGCTCAGTATACAAAGAGTCTACACATAAAGAAAAAGCAGTTATTAAAAAAATTGTTAATAATTCTTTAACTAAGAAGTATCGTATGGCCACAAAAATGGGACTAGCTATCGGAATAAAAGGGAGAATTCGCACTAAAATGTCTTTTTCAACAAAAAGGAAGTTACTTATTCAACAGATTCACAATTTTTATATGCGAGATGATATAAGTCGTGCTACAGCGGGCAAGAAAGAATGCAAAACTAAGGAAAAAACTAAAATGCAAATACGTTTTTTAACTGACACTATATTAAATTTATATACTATCTATAAAGAAGAAGGAGGCAAAGCATCTTATTCCACGTTAGTTAGACACCGTCCGTTTTACGTGTTGCCTCCAAAACTACATAACAGAGAAACGTGTGCCTGCATACGCCACGCAAATATATCTTATAAATTAACAAAGCTTTACAAACTTGGACTTTTAAAAACAAATAAAGTTGAAGAACTTCTGAGAGATATTGCTTGTAATCTAAATTCTAAAGAGTGCATGTACGGAGATTGCCAATTATGTGTCACTAAGAAGATTGAAGTTAAGGATTCGTCTAATGAAAAAACCGTGTGTTGGCTACAGTGGTGCATGAAAACGGTTCCTTACAGAAAGAAAAATGAAGAAGGCATAGAGATTGAGGCATTTACTAAAAAAAGTACAAGAGAAGTGGTGACTGATGATTTGAGAATATTAGTGCAAAAATTTCAAGAAGAGGCTAAATTGTTTAAAAGACATTATTACAATATGATACATCAACAAAAATCATTTCGAGAATGTGTTGACAATGTTAAAGAAAATGAAGCTGTTATTATAGTTGATTTTTCAGAAAATTATCAATGTAAGTATAATGTAGAGATACAGAGTATGCATTTTTCATCTTCACGTAATCAAATAACTTTGCATACTGGTGTGGCATATCTTAAAAATGAAAATCCAGCAGGATTTTGTTCAATATCTCCGAATACCGAGCATAGCCCGCTAACCATTTGGGCTCACCTTTTGCCAGTTCTACATTCAATAAAATATCAACACCCTGAGATAGATACTTTACATATGCATTCTGACGGCCCAACAACACAATACCGGCAAAAGACAAACTTCGCACTTTTTGATAAATTAACTAAACAATTGGGGCTTAAACATGCTACATGGTCTTATTTTGAGGCTGCTCACGGGAAAAATGCAGCAGACGGTATAGGTGGAGTACTAAAGAGAACGTTAGATATGCACGTAGGATACGGGAAAGATGTTCCTAATGCCATTGAGGCTTTTAAACTGCTTAAACAAGAGACAAACGTAACACTGTATTATGTGTCAGATACAGATATAAACGTTATAAAGGAAACATGTCCCTTACCTAATTTGTATCCTTTAGTGGGAACTATGGAGGTCCATCAAATTATAACAACCGATGAGCCAGGGATAATAAAACATAGACATGTAAGCTGTTTTTGTGGCGGTGATAGGGGTAACTGTTCTTGTTTTGACGTTAAAATGCATAATCTGTTTAGGAAAGCCCAAAAAAATACAGAGACTCTAGCTAATGTTGAAGGAAAAATAAGTATTGCAACGCCAAAGTTTTGTAATAGGAAGAAAGAAGATAATGATAGAAAAAAAAGTGTTAAAATACAAGAAAATAAATCAGATAATGTTCACAAAATAATTGAGCCTAGTACCTCTGGTATAATAAAAACCAGTAAAGTTAATAAAACACCGTTAACTTTAGGGACAACTACTCATCAGAAACAAAAATTGATGCCCGATAAATATAAAAAAGTCTCAAAAGAAAAAGAGAATAAGCCACCAAAGAAAATTAAGAAGCGTATACTATTTGATTTTGACTCTTCTGATAGTGAAAGTGATAAAGAAGTCGTCTATGCTGAGAGTGACGATAGTCCCTATGATAGCGAAGAATGTAACTCAGTATCAGCGGATATTACAATGAAACCCAAAAATAAAGTAACTATTTTGTCGGATATCCGGTTGCATCCAGACAATCAACGATACTTTAATTTTGCTTCACCAGGACTCTCGACCATGCATATGATTGATCCTAACCATGACCTATCTTTGTTTAAAAATAATAGTAACGATTCCGGTGATGATATTGATGACTCAAATTTTGACATTTTTTAATAACTGTTTTCAACTTTATGCATTAATTTTGGATCATTCGTTTATTCATCCATTTTATTTCTACTGCTTAAACTCAAACATAGTTTCAACTAGCCACTAGTTCTATTAGATCTTTTTTTTTTTTCAAATAGTTTACAATTACGATTTACATTCAGATAATGTTGTGGTGACTATAAACCTGTCGGGTCTTACTACTCTCATTAGTTATACTATCCAGCTATCCAGCTACATAGTATAATTAATGAGAATAATCCTACTATTTAATGGAAATTAAATAGTAGGATTAAGGAGAACAAAAATTCCCAGTACTAAACCAATAAAGTATAACAATAAACTGATCCTAAATTTTATACTCAAGAATATGTTCCTTCCACATTGGTGCCGCTTCTGTTGTTCACAAACTAAACTAAATTTAAGTTCAGTGCATCTTTTTCTTTGTATTTCACTAAGAAGAGGACAGAAGATAAATTTTAGTTTAGTCCTGTCAAATTAATCAGCGCCTGACGTGAATTGACGTAATTTTAGTAGGCAAGTTTTTAATCACGTCTCAACTTCTATGGAACAGTGACAGGCGCTGATTAATTTGACAGGACTAAAAAAAATTTATAAATAATTTAGTTTAATTTGAGAACAAGGGAATTGGCAAGATTTGTATTACTTGTGATTTTTTATATTGAGACTTTATTTTGTGAAGATTTTAATATTTGTTACGAGTGTTGTCAATCATGGCATATAATGTAGCTTCTAAATAATTGAGTCGTTCTAATTTAGCTTCATATTGTTTCTAAATAAGTTTTAGATTTGATATTATGTATCTATTTAGCTTACTCACGTAAGTTTCATTAATAATTTTAATGAAACTATCATTAAAATTATTAATGAAACTTACGTGAGCTTCTTTACTTACCTCGTTCATTAATTCGGAAAAATTAGGGTTGAGAAAAAGTATGGGAGACTGTGATTGATATATATGATTAAGAAACATTATATTCTCGTAATAATAATATTGAAAACTTGTTCTGATATTTTTAAATAGATAATTTTTAATTTGCTAATTTTATTGTCGATGTTTATACTATTACCATCTTACTAATAAACACAGAATACTCGTAAAGTTATTCCATGTTTAAACCTATGAAAATGTATGGTACTTCCTTTATTATTCCTGGTATAACTTTATTCCGTGTTTATTAGTAAGGGGGTACTTAGAAGTTTATTTTTTTTTAAATCTAAATAAGACTGATAAGCCAAATATAATCACGTGTTTTATTTGCCCAATCCATGTGTACTACACCTTATGACATCAGTTTCGTGACGGAGATTCTCAGTATCGTTACCTATCAGTTTAGTAACAAATTTCAAATGTACACTTTTTCTGAGTATGACCCCTATATGAAATTTATTCATAATTTTGCGATGTAATTCTCTCAGAATGTTTTAATGAGTCTGCTCTACATTCGTGTTTGCAAAAGTATTGATTTCAGACAGGTTGACTGCGGGGATGATAGCTCAGGATGCGCTCAACGTAACCCACGCATTATTATCTTCACTCGCAGAACCACTTATTCATAAACAGAGGTTCCGCGGTTCTTTTTTTCTGATAAGGATGACAAAAAAAAGAGTTTTACATTATAATAAGTTTACTTTGAAAGCTTCATTTGGTATCAAACACATTTTAAAATAGGTAGGTACGTCTGCAGTTAATATGTTCAGTCGCCTGTGTCCCTCTCTCACCATCCTGGGCATTTCTCTTGTTCTGTCACTTCTTTTTAGACATCATATTCACTGTAAAAAAAAAAAGTGTATACTGTTAAATACATACTTATGTTTGAGCACACTCGAAGCACTGAACTTTGTCTTTTATTTTATGAGGTTCAAGTAATAAGTGAAAGGTTTTTTTCAACATGAGCATAAATATGAATGAATGAGTATTTTCCTATAATGCCTTAATATTCAAAAAGTCTTTAACGAACTGATCCTACCAAATAAAAAAATCAAATTAAATCTAAGAAGATACTAATAATAATATATTTGGTATAGTAGTATCTCGACCTGGCTCGCGTGGTTGTCGACATGTGGGAAGTGGATACAGCAGTCATTGTGCCGATAGTCGTGATGGCCATTGGCATAATAGCCAAGAGCCTCGACCAACACCTAAGGAGGCTCTCGTTAGGCAGCTGGATCAAGGGCTTGATCCAGAAAGCGGTACTTCTAGACATGGCGCGTATCGTTAGGAGATTCCTCTCTCAGGAGCCCTGACCACCGGTAGCTTGGACCCTGTTCCCGATACCGGTGGGCTACTACTTTTTATATTTTTAAATGTTTTTGTTTTGCCTTTTGTTTTTATAAA
The DNA here is from genome assembly GCA_916701695.1 of Agrochola macilenta. Taxonomy (NCBI): domain Eukaryota; kingdom Metazoa; phylum Arthropoda; class Insecta; order Lepidoptera; family Noctuidae; genus Agrochola; species Agrochola macilenta. The sequence continues at coordinate 19,676,095 of OU753562.1, forward strand.
AATATTTAAAAATGTAAATTATATGTATATAAATGAAATAAAGGAAATATGTTATAGCGCTTACAGATACTCTATGGTAAAATATGTATTATCTTCACTGTGTGTGGTGGTCTATTAAATTGTACGGCGAGCGATATGTCGAAGATAATAATATATGTAATATTGTCTTCAAAGTGTGTGACAAGGTTTATTGCTGGACACAGTAGGTACATACTCGTATATGTAAATACATAGCAAGATGTTGAATGAATGCGCAGTTTACTATGTTCTTCAAAGCAAGGCATGTTATATTTAAAAAAAAATCTTAAATTACAAACACCCATAGTCGTTGGTACCTACCTAATTATTATAAAAAATATGTACAACAATCCTATACTCGTCCCAAACGTGGTAAAATATTTGAAAAAATACGAGTAGGTATATAATATATGTACTTACTCAGGAAAACAATAACGATTAATCTTGCGATAACCTCTCGGGCAACTTTCGTCAATAACAACAGAGGATCTCTTGAATCGTAGAAGTCTTGAAGTGTCTGGTTGCCCGTGTGCCGAGCTGTCAACCGGTTGCGCCGAACACACCGCGGTGACTAACGCGACAACCACGAACATGATGAAGAGCTTCATGTTGACACGTTAACACTACTCGACTGTTGTAAGAGGAACACGATAGAATTGCTATTCCTGAGTCCCATTTATACCATTTCAGTATCTTAAGGTAAAACCCATATTAGGTTTATAATGAAGTTACTGTGAATTTCCATTATGTTATTTATTTTTCCTGTTAAACCAACGTTAAATCATTACGACTTCAATAAATTACCTATGTGTAATTTATTACACTGATGCTTATATTTTGTTACGAAACTTTTACGAGAAGATGCATAATGCCTATGTGAATAGACTGAAGCAGTTGTCGCTGACATAGTGTTGACTGGTGTCTCGTAATTAATGAAACAAATGTAATTATAACGCAACCACTGAATTCACTAACCTTATTTCTTCTACTGTAGAATTTACGTACTAATAATATTGGTAGAAAACTGGCATGCATCAATCCAGGATTTAAGATGGATACTGCATAAAGCAAGCAATGCAATAAATTATTAAATATTTAGAGTCGCCGCTCCACAGTGGCCCACGGCTAAGCTATGTACTTAATTTCGCTTTGTATGAAAATATTTGAGAGACCGTCCCACTGCGACCCAAGCTACGCACGAAACGAATGCTGGCAAACGTATTTTGTTGCCGTATACAATATACCGAAGTAATCAAACACGTATATTACCCAGCTGTCCGAAAGCGATCTTTGATATCAATTACTAGCCACCCGCCCCTGCTCCGCACGGGTGCAATAGCGACATGTCAAAAGATCGATATTTCTGGGTTATTTCTAAGTTTAATATGAATATATTTCACAAATAGATCTTTCGGATATTTATCCGAAAGATTTATATGTGAAATATATTAGCTCTAAAATATAGTAAAATCGCATCAGAGCAGGGCCGTGCGGCCCTGCTCCGCACGGGTGCAATGGCGACATGTCAAAACATCGAGAATGAAACGTCGCCAACCTCTCCGTGCACATCCTAAGTAGCAGTGGAAGAGCGCAGTGATAGCCTAGTGCTGACCGTCGGGCTGCCAAGTTATTAGGTTTCGAGTTCGAACCGAAGGCACTCACCTCTGACTTTTCGGATTCATGTGCGTATTGTATAATTATTACTTGCTGCAAAAACGGTGAAGGAAAACATCGTGAGGAAACCGGCATGCCGAGATATTTCTCAACGGCATGTGAAGCCATGTCAGAGGCCCATGGGCGGCTTTAAAACTCTGACACCAGGTTAGTCACTAACCACACAAAAAGAAGAAGTGGACGGTCGATCTAATGATTATTATTCTGACCCTGACCTACGAAACAGATCAACATAAAATATAATTTATTTTTCCCTTAACTTGAAAGATCTATTCTGACTGTAAACGTTATTTTTCCTTTAACTTGAAAGATCTATTCTGACTGTAAACAACAGGTTATCTATATCTTTATGACATACATAATATAAAACAACGTCGCTATGATCTTCTAAACTGGTCAATGGATTTTGATGCAGTTTTACCATATTTTAGAGCATTTATCTGAAAGATTTATAAGTGAAATATATTCATATTAAACTTAGATATAACTCAGAAATCTCGATCTTTTGACATGTCGCTATTGCACCCGTGCGGAGCAGGGGCGGGTGGCTGGTAATTGATATCAAAGATCGCTTTCGGACAGCCGGGTGATGAACCAAAATTCACACCAACACTTCGACGGTGCAAAAACAGTACTGTATCTTTTTTTTTCTTTTTTTTTGCTTGTATCTCGAAAATAGTGTGTCCTATCGCAAAAATAATGAAAACTGCCATCCTATAACGTTCCCACTGCTGGGAGAGGCCTCCTCTCGATGAGAGGGAGCAAAACCAAACGCAAACCATCGCGTTTCAGCAAATGATATCCACTTACTTGGGAGGAAGTCGGAGACGTTCGCAACGGTTTACGGTTTCAAAGGGTCGGGTCGCTTCAATTTTCTACTTGTTGTAATAATAAATGCTCGTCGGTTTGTCACGCCGAAGTAGGAACAACCAAAGACATCGTGCAATCAAATGAATTACTTTTCACTTTGTGTTCGGCTCATTTACGAGTGACGGATTTAGGGACGCAACAACTTCAAATTATTTTTGCATGACTAATATTGTAACTAAAAATCACATGGCAAAATCTGTATGGTTTTGAAACTGCGTTCTTCCTTTATGTAGAAAGTACAAGAAGTATTTTATTTTTTATAGTAAATGCAATAAGTATTTTTATATGCAGTAGGTACTTAGAAAAATAAACAGCATTTTTAGATTATCTCCAATACTATTTAATTTCTAGCCTCTGACATATTCACTGAATTATGAAATGTGCTAGTTACAACTCACAAATTCAATCCCACTCTTATCCGTTGAAGCTAGATGAAAAGCTAACTTCCGGATTTATAAACAATAATAATATTAGTAGGATTATACTGCTCCAATAATTATAAACGGAGTTTATATTTATATAACGCTCTCTGAAAGTTAGCTCGGTTGCTTCAATATTTTCAGTATCCGAAAATGGTTTGTTGATTTTAAAATTATGGCGAACAAGGTAAAGTTAAACAGTAAATTATAACTATACTAGCTGCGCCTCTCGGTTTCACCCGCATAAGTCTCGGTCCCGTGGGAATATCGGGATAAAAAGTGTGTTTATTTTATGTCCTAACTCAGGTCATGGTCTACCCACGTGGCAAATTTCATCTAAATCCGTTCGACCGTTTTAACGTGAAAGTGTAACCATCAAACTCACTTTCATATTTAAAATATTAATACCCAATATATATATAAACTAGCTTTTGCTCGCGACTTCGTCCGCGTAGAAGTCGAAAATGGTTCTAACAGGATTTTTTATTGGTTTTTTACGTTATTAATTTTGTTATAACATATAAATTATTATGTTAAAATGTTTGAATGCTTATAAAATATAACAAAACAAATATAACAAAATTTAAAAAAAATCCTTGTGGGCAGTCTTGTTATTGGACCTAAACACGTAGTAGACGGCCCCACGGATCCGCCATTTTCGTATGTTTAACCTTCTGCCGAACACCCTGTATTTTATGAACACGAAGCTCGGCCTTCGATCTGGTGAAAGTTACACGGGGGTATTATCTTTATACAACGAAATCGAAATACCTCCCGCAGCATTTCTTTGTAAACAATATTTTTTGTTTTTCCTTCGGGTGGTAGAATCACCAGGCTACTCTGTGCGCTTACTCTGGAGCATGCCACATACAACTGGCCGTGGGAGAAGCAGCTTTCCCTTAAGTCTACTCCCGCTATCTTAAGAGTTCGACCTTGAGCTTTGTTTATAGTCATTGCGAAGCATACTTTGATGGGAAACTGCACTCTCTTGAATTCGAAGGGGTAATTTGGTGGTGTTAGTGGAATCCTATGAATAAATACAGACATCTGTAAAGCTTAGAAACCTTCAAATGCGGTACTAATATGTATAGTACGGTGACTTTCGAGACATTCCAATTTTAAAGTGTATTTGCGTTGCAAGCACCAAGCCTTTAAGTGAGTTCAACCTTTTTTGAATAAAATCGGATTGACTTTTCAAACATGTGTCAAAAAAAAATGTAATTTAAATCAAAAGCACTAAGGAGTATTGATATAAACTTCGAGGCAAATCACTCCCAAAATAACTTTCTACCCCTATTTAACCCCGTTAGGGGATGAATTTCAATAAAATACTCTTCCATTAATTCTGTTAAAGAATGTTTATGCAAAATTTGAAGTAGATTGGACCAAGGAATCATGTTGTCCCATACAAACTTTGCCCACCTTTTTCACCCCCTTAGGGGTAGAATTTCGAAAAATCCTTTCTTATCGGATGCCTACGTCATACAAAGAACACACCCTCCAAGTTTCAAGTCTCTACGATCAGCGGTTTAGGCTGTGCGTTGATCCGTCAGTCAGTCATTCAGGACAAAGCATTTTATATGTATAGATAAGTGAGGATTTGTAATTGGCTTTCTGGTGACTATGGTCTCCTTTTTTTTGTCTGTTTTTATTAGCTGTAAGTTCTCCATGTACTAAATAAATAAATAGATAATTCGTATATTTCGTGGCCAATATTTTTCCACAACTTTAATATGAAAGACTAATTCAGTTAATCAACTGCAAATATTTTATACCGTGGCATGGATTTTCCGCGAAATGGTCAGACAGACACGAATTAGCGTACCTTCACTGCGCCCCGCAATACCCAAATTGTATTTTATTTAGCATAGCACGTAAATGTTTAAACTTTTGTATAGTAGCAGAGTATAATATTATTACGAATATGTAGGCGCAAAATTATAAACTTAAATTCAATATTTCGCATATAGCAAAGTAAAAACATTTTACTACTCGTATAGCATACTAGCTTTTGCCCGCGGCTTCGCCCGCGTGGATGTCGGAAAATATGCGACGGGAACGTACTACCTGGATAAAAAAATAACCAATAGGTTAATCCAGGTTATAAACTCTCTGAGTGCCAAATATCATCCAAATCCGTTCATCCGTTTTTGTGCAAACCAGAACATACTCGTACATTCAAACAAACAGACCAAAATTCTAAAAACTATGTTTTCGGCATCAGACTCGAATATTCAATGTAAGATTTGACTTCGTTACTATTTTATTTTACTTCGTCTGCGTAGAGTATAAATTCTTTTTTCTAGATATTTATGAATGATTATAACAATTACAATATAGAGCTTTGTTCATGGCTAATTGTCCTCCACTATCTGTGATATTTGAGGAATAATGTCAAGAAATACCTACTGTAAAGGACCGGTATCTACCTAAATCCAGTATTTCACTATATACAATGTTTTTCACTAATTCGGAAGCGGGCACTAAAACAACCAGGCTAGTTGGAGAGCTAATACGTGAGTGAGCCACATAAAATTGGCCGACGAAGAAACAGTCTTGCCGCAAATCAACTCCAGCACATTTCAGAGTTTGTCCCTGTGACTTATTAATAGTCAACTGCAAACTTTTAAATTCAAACGGAAGGTCATTATTTGGTATCAATGGTATACGCGGCACGAAGACTGTTTCTCCTCTGGCAGATCCAGTTAGTACTTTGGCCTCAATAACATTGCATAGATGTTCCCTATATGTGTGGTCAGTCTGTAGGGTAGGGCTCCTTCTGCGAAGCAGTAATGCTCGCAAAGGAGAAGACGGAGCGCGTGAGGGAGAGGCAGATGTCGGCACAACGGAAGGGGTCCGCTAGGACCGATGCCTGCCGGGGTCGCGGGAAAGTCCGAAAGGGATACCGTGGCCCCTGGCAACGTACACGCAACAACGTACCGCTCCGCCCAGAGCGGGAGAAGTTATTAGATCACTTCCCACCCTAAAAAAAAAAAGGGTCTGAAAAAGGCCATGAAGTTTTGTATTGAAGTTGTTCATTCGCTGAATTTTGTATTCAAGTAAAAATAATATAAGTGCACGTGTACTGCTTCTAACTTTACAGTATTTTACATAGAGCGACTGCCTATCTAACCTCCACAACGCAGTTACTGGGTAATACGATACCCCTTGGTAAGAATGGTTGTCAGACTTTCGGGCTTCTGACTTCCCGCAACGACTGTAAAAGATCCACGAATGACAGCCGGGACCAACGGCTTAACGTGCTTTCCGAGCAACAGACGGGTCTTTGTATGGTCACCCATCTACAGACCAACTGCGGCAAGTGTAGCTCAACCTGATCTATTGACCTGTGCGGCTGTTATTATTTAGCCACGGGCCCCTCCCCCGGAGAACCCCCCCCCCCTTCCCCTTCTCCGGGAGATGGCTGATTCTTTGGCTGATGCAGAGACAAACAATGGTGGTGGAAGGTGCAGTAGACTGGTTCAGTTGGACCATAATTTACAAACCTATAAATACGAGTAGAACCTCGTAGGATGCGATTTATAGGCCTATTGTGGATGTAGCTCTGCACAGTTAAATGTCTTGCCCAAAAGGGAATGTTTGTGCATTATTTATTCTCATGACGTTCATCTAAAACATTTATTACTTTGCATCGATTTACACCAACTAATCGTGAAACTAAAAACGACCGTAGAAGCAACCGAGCTTATCATACAGATTAGCTTGTGGCTAATGGAAAACAGAAGCCAATAACGAGCAGAGGACTGATAATATAATTAGTATATTTCGTGGTCAATATTTTTACACAAGTGACAAGGCTCATAAAAAACATATGCCGATAACAATATTAATTTGAATCGGTGACAGGCATGTGCAAACAGGCCAGTGCATACATATATGCGACCTCTGCCAATACGCCCCCTTAATATATTTACGCTGCGTATGATTACTTCTGTACTTGTCAGTACTCGGTACATAAAATTAAATAAATCACCAACAATTCTGTGTCCGACTGTACTACGCTGTACCCAAAAGTAGAATACAAAAACAGAAGAAATCTAACAAAATAAAGTATGCATAACGAAACTAAATTTAGAAAATTATCTATTACACAAAGCACAAAAAAAAAACATAAAACATCAAAACGTCTAACTACTCATCGCCCCCTTAATAGAATAATTTGACAGGGATAAATCCTTAAAAAATTCTCTAAGCTTCGGGCTGTGAATACTTTTAGTTAAGATGTCCGCTATCATCATATCAGTTGACATGTACCTTATTTCAACTTTGTTAGCTAGTACACATTCACGAATAAAATGATACTTGATATCTATATGCTTTGTTCTATTATGTATCATTTTGTTAGCTGCAATTTTATGCGCCGACTGATTGTCATTATAAATGACTACTGCTTTACTATCCACAGCTGTCAAACTGTTAAGTAAACTACGTAAATAAAGAGCTTCTTTCGAAGCTTGACTCAATCCTACGTACTCTGCCTCTGTGGAGGACAAGGATACTGTCGCTTGCTTCCTACTCTCCCATGACACTATATTTTTACCTATCTTGAAAATTAATCCTGTGAAAGATTTTCTATCAAGTGCCCCTCCCCAATCTGCATCAACATAGCCTCGTAAGTCCAAATCTCCCGACTTCCTAAAAGTAAGACAAAGGTTAGACGTACCCTTCAAATACCTTAAGACCCGTTTTGCACATTTAAAGTGTATTTCGTCATAACACGAATTAAATTGTGAAAGTACACTCACCACATGTGCTATGTCTGGTCGCGTATTACAGGCTAAATAGTTTAGACACCCTATTATGCTTTGATATGGCAGATTACTATGGGAATTTGTCGATCTTTCTAATTTCATACCGACTTCCATTGGGGTTGAAACTGGCTTAGCGTCTGTCATGTTAAAGTCATTCAAAATTTCCGAAATGAACTGTTGCTGATCTAGACAAATAACATCTTTATCTCTCCTCAGCCTCATGCCTAAAACATGTCTAGCCGCGCCTAAATCTTTCACTTTAAACTTATCAAGCAAATCGGTTTTTAATTTTTGCTTTTCTTGTTCACAATTTCCAAAGATAAAAAGGTCATCTACGTAAATAACAACAATTAACTTGTTATTAAGCTGCTTTTGATACAAAGATGGTTCTATTTTTGATTGTACAAAGCCTAAGTTCAACATCTCTTTGTCCAATTCCTTGAACCAAGCATTCGAAGCTTGTTTCAATCCATACAAAGAACGCTGCAGCTTACATACTTTGGTTTCTTGACCTTTGACTACTGCTCCTTTCGGTTGGAGCATGTAAATGTCCTCTTTAATCTTGCCATATAAAAAGGCAGTCGTAACATCCCATTGGTCAATAAACCAACCGTATTCAACAGCTAGCGAGAGCAACATTCGCAGAGTAGAGCTTCTAACTACTGGAGAATACGTCTCAATATAGTCTACACCACGTACCTGTGTGAAACCTTTTACTATTAATCTAGCCTTGTACTTCGTTACCTTGCCGTCGCTATCTCTCTTGATTTTGAACACCCATTTACACTGGATAGGCTTCTTATCAGCTGGACGATCCACCAACGTCCAAGTCTGGGTCTCCTTTAGTGACATAAGTTCATCATCGATCGCTTTTTGCCATAAGTCACCATCGGGTCTCGCCAACGCTTCATTAATAGTCAATGGATCATCATCAAGATTGCTCTCCTTGGCATACATAACATTGCATCCATACCGATCGACTTGTCTGCGTTCTCTTACAGGATACCTTCTTTCCGATTCAGGTATTGTGATTTCCTCTTCAGTCAATACGACAATCTCTTGCTCTGGTACTACAGGTTCAGGTTGTATCTCCTCCGATACTTCTACGTTCTCGTCTATAGCATCACGGTACACATCATCGTGAGCCTCCAAGGGTTCCGATCTGCTTGTAGATCTGTTGGGTAAACTGGCATAAACAGAATCTGTATTCAGATTTATAATAACTTCCGACTTTTCCACGTTTTCTTTTTGGAGAAAGACGTTTTCGAGAAATTTTACATCTCTTGCAGTTTTCACTTCACCTGTCTTAGGATTCATCAGACGATAACCTTTCTGATTATCTGGATATCCAATAAAAATCATCGGTTCCGTCTTCATGTCTAGTTTCCGTCTCTTTTGTTTTGATATCAATCTGTACGCCAAACAACCAAAGATTTTCAGATGACTGACATCCACATCTTTTCCAGTCCAAAGCTTCTCTGGTACCGCATTGTTCAATGCTTTCGTGGGGCTTCTGTTCTCTAGGTATACAACAGTATTAACAGCCTCGGCCCAATATTTCTTGCTCAAGTTCGATTCTGACAGTAATTTTCTTGCCTTTTCTATTATAGTCCGATTCGCTCTCTCTGCGACAGAATTTTGTTCCGGCGTGTACGGTACAGTCGTCTGGTGTTTTTTACCTGCAGACTTCAAAAATGATTTAAATTTACCATTACAGTACTCTGCGCCGTTGTCAGATCTCAGACATTTAATGAATTTACTGGTCTCATTCTCAACTTCCGCCTTGTATTCACGGAACTTATCGAAAGTTTCACTTTTGTTCTTCAAAAAATAAACATGAGTCTTCCGAGTAAAATCGTCGATAAATAGAAGAACATACCTCGAACCACCGAACGACGGCTCCTCGATTGGTCCGCAAACGTCGCTAAAAACCAGCTGTAAGACCTCGTTCTTCTTGGTCAAATCGCTCACCGAAATAAGGTTCATGGATAAATCAGGAACATGTAAAACGTTTTCTAAAATTAATTTTTCGTTTTTGCTGACTCGTGGCTCAGCATTTCCTCGTCCTTTCACCAATAATTTCTCGCCATTTGCTACTGCGATCTTCATGTTGCCCTTTTCAGGTTTATAAGACAACAATTTGTTTTTATCGTGGGTCATATGATTTGAGCACCCACTGTCTAAATACCACTTATCTTTGTGTATCGCCTTCTTCGTATTCAGGCAGATATTCGCGGGTTTGATCCGCTCCTTGCATTCGGACGCCTTGTGTCCTTGCTTGTGGCACTTAAAACACTTGTAGATGAACTTCTGCTTACGATCGTTAGTTTTAGTGTTAGATCTTGTAGTTGTTAGAACTAAGGCTTGTTCGTACTTTGTGTTCAACTTACTCTGTCTACTTCCTTCTTGTAACAATTTCGTTTTGATTTGCTCTAACGTGATCTGTTGTCCACTATTATCTACAGCCATGATGAGAGGGCTGTACTCAGCGGTTAGTCCACCCAGCAAAATCGATATGATCCAATCATTAGGAATATCAGCATCAATATCGGACAATTGTTGTGTCAGGAATGTAGTTTTGGATATGTAGCTTTCCATAGAATCGAAATTCTCTAACTTGCAATTGAAAAGCTCTCGCTGAATATGTATATGTCTTCCCCAACCCTTGTCTTCATATGCTTTCTGTAAGCTGTTCCAGGCTTCTTTCGCTGTCTTCGCATTGTAGACGTGGGTAAAGCACTCTGGTTCTAACAACAATCATATTGTCGTTCGTGCCTGCCGGTCTACGTCAGCGTTTGCTACATCTGTAGAAATTACTCCCCACCAGTTTTTATTCTCCAAGTAATTTCGCACCAAGAACTTCCAGTTTGGGAAGTCGGACGATCCTTTCAGCTTCTTGATACCACTTATACCAACTTCAGCTGACATAATAGAAATTTCGTAAGTTTTACAGCAAACCACTCAACTTATTTATTATACGCACTATCAGAAAAAACTCCAGCACACTCCTGGGCCCATAACCTAATGAAAAACAGAAGCCAATAACGAGCAGTGGACTGATAATATAATTAGTATATTTCGTGGTCAATATTTTTACACAAGTGACAAGGCTCATAAAAAACATATGCCGTAACAATATTAATTTGAATCGGTGACAGGCATGTGCAACAGGCCAGTGCATACATGTATGGGACCTCTTCCAATAGTGGCGACATCTACAACGCCACATGCGAACTACGCATCACACTAACGTCACACAAAAGCCTGCATCGCGCAAATAGCGTTTACCGCACGACGAGTATATATACAACGTCCCGACATCAAGGCAACCAAAACTGACGCCCTCGTTGCTAGACCGGCACTAGGGATCTCACCCGGCAGGGGCCTGGTCGCACGGGCGTCGTGGGCGGGTTCGGGCGCTCCTACAGATACACCCCAGAAACACACCCCAAAGCGCTGAGGGAAGGCAAACCCCTCGGCACGTAGGTGTCCAGTAAAGCACTCCCACCCTCATAGAGGGAGAGGGGAACCCAATGACCGGCCCCCGATTTCGAGGGCCGAGAGAACAATCCCTCGGGCAAGGGGCCAAAAAGCCCCAAAACCGAGATGAGAAGACTATACACATAGTCAGGCAGTTGCCCATGAAACACGACACCAATCGGAGGATCCTCCCTTTTCCATGGAGGATGAGTGAACTTTACACCCGTTCCTCATACCTCTCTATACTTGTGACCCCAACGTGATCCGAACATAACCTCTGTAACCTTCTCCTGAAAATAGACCTCTCCCAAATCGTGTCGCAGAACTCATTCCTCGTTCTTCAGAAGCATTATCGTGTTGCCTATCGGTTTTTACCAGGAGCAAATATCACCCAGAGTTTTATTCAACTGACAGCAGAAAAGCCTCTTTGAAAAATTACACTTAACTCGACTTAGACGAAGAACAAGATTGTACCAGCGCAGATTAGATTTGTATGTACAGCTAGGAACAGACTTATAACACGACACGCCACTCGACTCGAATGACGTGCGCTCATTGGACGAATTATATTATACGTAGCCCGTGCTGCTGTTTATTCTCATCGAGAGACCTCGGGGTGAGCGGGGTGTAACAAATGTGTTCCTGACTTACGTTCCCAGTGCTCTTAAATTCAATTACGGCTCTTAAATTTTGTATGAAGAAAACTTTTGTTTGTTAATAAATTCATTTATAAACAACGCGAGTTTTACGATATAAATCTTTTACTGCGGTAGCCCGCATTGTCTTCGAAATAAAAACAAGATACGATCCGAGTTCTGCAGCAGAATATTTACAAGCTTTTGCAAAGCAACAATTCGCTTTGAAACCTGATATTTATATCTAATCTGAATAAAATATTTCAATTTCTCGTCTGTGTTACCAGTGACTACAATATAATATATCTAAGGCTAGGTTCAGGCTGGACAGAATTGTATTAAATAATACAATAAATTTTAACACAATTAAATTTTTGGCAAGTAATTGCGAGTGACAATTTTGTGATTTATGAGCTGCAAATGAAGATATAAATTGTTGACAACGTGCATCCCAAACATCCCGCATTTGTAAATATACTAGTGACTACTGCTATAACTACGTTAAATATTAATGAATTATACACATAAGCCTTCTGGAATAAATCCTTTAAATGATGGTAAATCACATCAAAATCCACCGCGTAGTTTAGAAGAACTAAGTGATCACACAGACACGAGAAAATCTCCTTTGTTTTTGGACTATGTAAGTATAGAAGACTAGCTGCGCCACGCGGTTTCACCCACATAAGTCTCGATCCCATGAGAATATCGGGATAAAAAGTATCCTATGTCCTAACCCAGCACCCTTACTGCGCAAAACACGATCAATCACAATATGTTTTATTTTGACTGTTCAACGACATTCATTGCGTAATTTTTACGATGAGCAGTCAAATTTTTCAATGCAATGGATTAGCAATTTCCTTCAAATTTATTCAGATTATGATTGATCGTGTATTACGCAATTAGATTACAGGTCATGGTCTACCCATGTGCCAAATTTCATCCAAATCTGTTCATCCGTATTAGCATGATTTATAATATTAGTTAGGATATAAATAATTTTAGTAAAGATCTGCGTGTTGAGAAATCGCGCGATGTCGCCTGTCCTGTACCGAGCCTTACTGCCTACTGGGGTAACGTGCCGGCGAACTCCCAGGAGATCAATACTCGCTAATATTATAAATGCAAAAGTTTGTTTGTCCGTGCCACGTTCACAGCTCGAGTGTTCAACTGAATTCGAGAAATTTTGCATATTTCATCCATTCACAAGTTTAAATCCCAGATCGAGTAGTTATCAGGGAATTAGAGAAATATAAGTATTCATTATTCATGTGGATCTACAACTGGTATTTGTCCAGAACTGGAATTACGGTCTCGTTCATGCTTCTGCTTGCATTTCTGCTAAACCAGGGCATCTAATCAAAACTCACCGCCGCATTGTGAGCTGTTGAAGCTTTCCCGCAATCAAAATATTTCTACACGATACTTATATTTCCTTCTATACCTATGATTTATAGGAAAGATTTTCTACTTGGTGGTGTTTTCTGTTTATCAGTCTGCATTTATTTATTTATTTATTTGTTTAATACTTTAAGCACATAAATGTACAGAGGCGGACTTAATGCCATAGGCATTTTCTACCAGTCAACCTTTGGGTGATGCAGAGATAAACAGTGGTAGGTGCAATATGAAAATTGTGGAATAAATATTTATTTAAATATAAGGATATACATATACCTATTAACCTATATATATAATAAAATATAAGTAAATACAAGAACAGATAAATACACATAAATACACGAATATACTAAAACAAATAAGACAAATAATGGGAAAACATTACCGTTGTTATGATACTGCCAGCTTCTTACGAATGTGCTCGCGGACTTTAACTTTAAAGGATAATCGGTTGGTTGCCATCCTGATTTCTTGGGGGAGCGCATTCCACAAGGAGATAGATTGAACGAAGAAGGAAGAGTGAATGAAGTCAGTGCGGTGAGTGGGATATTGAAGAAGACGATTGTGTGATGAACGTAGTTCTATTGTGGTTTGCGCAAATGTACTGAAAGTGGGGGGCTAGATAACTAGGGGAAGAGGGAGAGTCAAGAAATGAAAACAAGGTGGTCAGCGCCCTTTGCTCTCTGCGCTGCCGTATGGGCAACCACTTTAGAAGGGATCGATGCGCAGAGACGTGATCATATTTACGAAGATTGAAAACGAATCGAATGCAGTTATTGAGAAGACGGTCTAGTTTGTCGAGGAGATCTGCATTCAGGTCATAGTAGCACACATCACCATAATCGATGATAGGGAAAATTAAGGACTGCACAAGCATTGTCTTGGTACTTGATGGTAATAAATTTTTTTGCCGGTACAGAGCCCGCAGCGTTCCAGTAACCTTCTGGCTGACCCTAGCGACTTGAGTACGCCAGTTCAGGGTCCCATCGATGTGTAAGCCTAGGTTTTTCACGTCAGTGCTAAATGGAACGATCGTACCGTTGAAGAGAACTGGTGGCAAGATTGACTCATCCACCTTGCTAATACTACGAGGACTCCCAATTATGATTGCCTGACACTTATTAGGGTTTACTGCAACACCAAATCTATCAGCCCAGGTTTTTATTGCAGCTAAGTCTCTATTTAACTTGTCGATAGCGTCAGGTATTTCATCAACCTTCCCTTGACAGTACAACTGCAAGTCATCCGCATACAGATGATACGCACACTGAAGCTCGGAAGTTATAAGATTAATAAAAATAGAGAACAGAAGAGGAGAAAGAATACCGCCTTGGGGAACGCCAGCTTCCAAATCACACCAGCATGATGAAGAATCTCCAATATGAATGGACTGCTGACGCTCCTGAAGATAAGAGGAGAACCATTCCAGTGCTTCGGGAGAGACCATAACATAGGACAGAATAGCTAACAGGATGTCGTGACTGACGGTATTAAAGGCATTCGAAAAATCAACCAACACTAGAGCAGCAACTTTGGTATCTTCTAGTCCTGCCCTTATATCGCCAGTCACTTTAAGGAGGGCGGAAACAGTGCTGTGTCCAGGCCTGAAGCCAGATTGAAGAGGGCTAATTAGAGAGTTATGATGAACAAAATTGGAGAATTGTTTGTGTACACAGGCCTCGAGCACTTTGGATAGGATGGGAAGTATAGAAATTGGACGGAAGTCGGTAGGAAGAGAGGGATTAGATACCTTAGGAAGTGGACGAACATAGGCTTTGCGCCACAGGGAAGGGAATACTCCGGTGTACAGGGAAAAATTTACAATATGGGTAATCGCGGGTAGGAGATGATCCAGAATAGTTTTTATCATACCACGGGTGATATTGTCACATCCCACAGCTTTGGATTTAATGGAGAGAATGATCTTTCTGATCACCCCCGACTCAACTGGAATGAAACTGAAAGGATTAATACAAGGACGCGTTAGACCAGATATTAACGACAAAGTTTGTTGCTTGGTTAGACGATCCATGGTAGAAACAGAGGAGAAGTGACGGTTGAGATCGTCTAAGTCAATTGAATTAGGAAGGTCTAAATGTCGCGGTTTGCCGATACCAAGAGTTCCAAGAAATTTCCAAATATCGGCAGAAGAGGAAGTATTGATAGTATCAAGAATATGGCGGCGTTTAGCGTTGCGAATCATCTGATTGCATCTATTCCTTGCAGTCTTGAATATTGTCCAGTTCTCATCAGTCCGATCTTTTTTAAATTTACGAAAAGCACGGTCCCTACGTCGCATTGCCATCTGTATTCCTCTTGTCATCCATGGTGCAGGTGGGCGTTTTAACTTTACTTTTTTTACAGGAGCATGGATGTTATAAAGAATTACTACAACATCATTGAAGATGGCAACCTTGTCGTCAACTGACGTGGCTTCCATCATAGGCTCCCAATCGACTACAGATGCATCCTCGTTGAGCTTCTCGACATTCATCCGCGCAAAACAACGCCTGTACAGAACCTTGGGTTTAGGTTTGGGAGGTTTCAGGACATAGGAAAGGAAAATCATGTCGTGATGAGAAAAGCCAGGAGCGTCATGTTGACCATGGGAAGAAACGAGGGAAGGATTCGAGGTGAGGATCAGGTCGAGCCAGGTGTCATCGCCGACAGTATTGTGATGAGTAGGTTTGAGCGGCAAGACGTGTAGACTAGCTGACTCAATAAGATGGAGGAGCTTACGGGATCGAGGAGAGTTGTGGGCAAGGAGGTTTGTATTGAAATCACCCATGATGATGTGATGTGCATACTCCGAACCCAAGGATTCAAGTACTGATTCGAATTCAGTGAAATAATCAACAGAAGGAGGACAATAGACAACACCAATAATGGTTTTGGCTCCTTTGACACACACTTCAAGGAAAATAAACTCGGCAGAAGCAGAATAATGTGAAGAGGAAGTAGCAAGTATTTTGTAAGGAAAGTCACTGCGAAGGTATATAGCCACACCACCCCCTCCTTTACCAACCCGATCATTCCGTATAAGAACGAAACCAGTAAGAGGGTAAGTGGTGGATAGGAGATGCGGTTTGAGCCAAGTTTTAGAGATCAGGATGGCGTGAACGTTGCTGTTATTAAATGCGTCGTACAGCTCGCTGTAGTGGCTTGGAACACTTTGAGCATTAATGTGACACACATTCACCAACCGATCAGACTTATCATTGAAATTTTGTTGCAAAAAGTCACCAAGGGTAAAGTTGAAAGAAGAAAAGCTTACATCGCTTGAAGAGGCAGTAGATTCTATGGCAGATAAATAAGATTCATTGTCTGACATAAATATAAATAAGGAGTTATTATGTTGATTAAAGATATATAATATAAATATAATAAATTATGCTATTACAAAAAAACAGAGACTAACAGGTGCAAATCTGCACCACCCGCCAGCTAACACCAACACTATTAAAGCTAAAACAAAGAGATTATTCAACATTAAATCATAAACAATAAAAAAACCTGAGTACACATTTTTGTCTGCATTATTGTAGGTTGCCTCATTTGGGGCGCGGGGCGGTCGCTTTTTCAAGTGGTTGCCGCTTGTTTGTTTATATTCCGGGGTCCTTGGGGCGGTCGCTTGTTCATGTGGTTAACGCTTTTTCGTTTATATTCCGGGGGGCGCGTGCCAGTCGCTTTTTCAAGTGGTTGCTGCTTGTTTATTTATATTCCGGGGGCCTTGGGGCGGTCGCTTGTTCATGTGGTTAACGCTTTTTCGTTTATATTCCGAGGGGCGCGTGCCAGTCGCTTTTTCAAGTGGTTGCTGCTTGTTTATTTATATTCCGGGGGCCTTGAGGCGGTCGCTTGTTCATGTGGTTAACGTTTTTTCGTTTATATTCCGGGGGGCGCGTGCCAGTCGCTTGTTCAAGTGGTTGCCGCTTGTTTGTTTATAGTCCGGGGGGTGCGGGGCGGTCGCTTTTTCAAGTGGTTGCTGCTTGTTTGTTTATATTCCGGGGAGCGCGGGGCGGTCGCTTTTTCAAGTGGTTGCCGCTATTTCGTTTATAGTCCCTGGGGGCGACTGTCTTACACCATATTACCCGAAATTAGTTGTTCAGCGGCTGTTTATCACGAAATGGAGAACAGAATAGAAAATGCGTTTAAGCGAGTAAATGTAAAGGTTTAAACGGAATATAGACATAATATTCAACATGTACCCGTTGGACACTCTAGTACCTTTTTGGCGCAGCCGTGAGGCACACAGTTATTGTCAAAAGATTACTATCACTTTTGGTTTCTTTGTATTTCACTAACTGTGTCCAAATAAACGTTTTCTTTCTTTCTTTCTTTACTCACTACACTGTAGTAGAACAAACGACGGCCTTTTATATATATTATCCAGATATCAGTTCAGTGGTTAAGAGAAACAGGATCAATTGGCATCAATAAAAGTTTTTGTGAAAACTCCCCATTTTTTTGCTGATTGAAATTTATTTTCAAAATCTGTGTATGCAGATCAAAATGTCTCATAAGTTAAGGTTAAGCTACCTACCCTTTCTGCCCCGTCTCAAAAATCCAGCATGTAGATACTCTTTAAAAATATTTCCTACTACAAAACTACGAACAACAAAACTAGAAGCAAAACAGCCAACTAATTAGAATTGAAACTATAAATTAATATAACAATTTGGAGCTCGCGGTTCCAACATTTGACAATACAAGTTCATTATTGCACAACGGTAGAGTACGCAATTAAGTTAATTATTACTTTACAACCGGCTATAACTAATATCATCTAGTTTGATAAAACAATTAATTTTACCAGAAAGGGCAATTTAATTACTTTAGGTATGTGTATTGGGGGTCATATACAACAACCATACTAATTATACGGAAGTTTGAGGAGATTCTTAACTGATTGGTCAACCCTTTGGTCAGTGTGCTGTAAAATAAGTACATTATGATACGAGTGTGCTGTATTGGTCATTACCCAAAAGGCGGCAATGGCGCGCGAGCCATAGGCGAGCGCGATAATTTAGCCGAGTGGGTAATGATCAATGCACACGCGTTTCATACGACGTTTTTCAACAAACTTGCGAGGAAAAAAACAGACTTGTTGTAAGAACTTATGCTGGAATAACGTAACTATAGAGATGATAATTTAGATTTATAAAGTTCAACTGACCTTTGTTGCCAGGTACTGTCAATCGGAGCTTCTTTAAAAAACGACAAATATTTACGGAAAATGGCGCGCTGTTTTTTTTTTTCTGCTAGCGATACGCGCGCAATTGTAAATAAAGGCACAGGCAAAACCGCTGAACAGCCTATACCAAACCCGTAACATAGAACATAGAAGGCAAGAAGTCTCTTTGATGAGATTAAAAAAAGCACAAATCTCTGCTCGGGTTAAAATAGAGAATGCTCATTTAATAGTATAGGATAGTTCATTTATTTATTTATTTATTTAGTTACAACGGCTGTGCTACAGCCAATTACAATAACTAAAATTAAAAAAATTATGGAGACAAATAGAACTCATTAAAATATACAAAATAAAAACATGCAAACATACATTAAAAAATAAAAGAAGGTTGACAACACTTTCATAAATTCCTCTCACAGTACTTCTGACATACCAATAAAATCTTCGTCCATCCATCCGCAAACAGGTCGCCTGTTGGGTTGGAATCCAAGAGATCATTAAGCGCGGCCAGGGTGCGAGGAATTGGCGACTTAGCACGTGCAACAGTACGACATGGAGGCACGGCAAACAGCCTGTGCTTTCTGCCCCGGCAGTAATTGTCTGGGACAAAAAAGCGCGCCAGCACATCAAGCAGATCAGGAGCGTCAATAGCGCCACGGAGCGTCTTACAGGCTATTGTGAGCTGATCTCGAGCTCGCCTTACCTCTAGCGAGCTATATCCGAGGCAACCCAATAAGAATTTTGTCGGATAGAGGTAAGGATAGTAACCATGTTTCTGCTTGTATAGGTACCTAAGGAAAGCTTTCTGAATTTTTTCTAATAAGAGTGCATAGGTACTCTCATGGGGATTCCACACGCAAGAACTGGTTTCCAGCTTGCTTCGTACGAGCGCATTAAATATGATTTTAATGGCATGAGCGGTGCGAAAATCACGGCAATTACGAAGAACAAAACCTAACCTTTGGTACGATTGTTTAGCTAACATGGCCATATGGTCGTGGAAGGTGAGCTTTCGATCGAATGTGACTCCCAGGTCTTTTATGGCTGTTGACTTTGTGATGATATTGTTATTTAAATTATATTCAAAATTAACTGGGTGGCGCATTCGATCGAATGTCATAGCGAAACATTTGGAGGAATTAAACTCCATCTTGTTGTCCACGCTCCACTTGTATATCGCATCAATGTCTTGCTGCAGTGCCAAACTGTCACGCGAGTTTATTTCCAGGTACAGTTTCAAGTCATCAGCATACAAAAGACATCTTGCATGAAGCAGAACTTGAGGAAGATCGTTGACCATGATAAGAAATAGTAAAGGCCCCAAAATTGAGCCTTGACTCACGCCGGAACGCGTGTGATAGGTACCCGACACGTACATACCAAGCCTAACAAACTGCTGTCGATCACGTAGGTAGTCTGCAAAGAAACGGAGGAGGGATGGTGAGAACCCTATTTCGCTAAGCTTCATTAACAGCGCGTCATTGTTAACCCTATCAAACGCCTTCCGGAAGTCGGAAGTAAAGTACGTCTACCTGACGCCCACGGTCCAAACTGGACGAGATATAATCCACAAGTGTCAGGAGATTTGTGTCAACTGACCTTTTGCTTCTAAAACCGTGCTGCTCATTACAAAGATACTTGTTTATTTGCTCATAGATAGCACTATGGAGTATGTTCTCGAAGACCTTCACCGGGGAAGATAGGATTGCGATAGGGCGATATTCTTCAACGGTACTTTTGGTTTTGGTTTTGGGGATAGGTGTAACTCTTGAAACTTTCCACTCAGAGGGATATGTACCAGTCTGCAAGGCTAAATTAAAAATGTGGCAAAGAGGATAAATGAAAATGTTTCTTAAGTCTTTAACTAAAAAGGGGGGGATATTGTCGGGGCCAATAGAACTGGTAGGTTTAAGTTTGTTTATGCCTTTAACAATGTCTACATGCCTCAAGGGGGGTATATTTATGCAATTACTGTTACTAGAATGGTCGGACGCACCGACATGATCAGCATTAAGCTGCGGAACGTCAGGCAGAAAAACAGATGAGAAATATTCAGCAAAAGCCCCTGCCGCCTTAGTACCAGAAAAAGTTAAACCTTTGTATGTTATATTCGGTTCAAACCCACCTTTGGATCGCAGGCTGGAAATGTGTGACCAGAATTGACGAGGGTTATGTTTAATTTTATTCTCTATATTTCTCATGTAAAAGGAATACGCGTCTGCAATACGGGTTTTAAGACTTGACCTGAGGTCAGAAAATAGCAAATACGCGCTATCGCACTTAGTCAGTTTCCAATTTTTATGGAGTTTTAACTTGAGCCTTAGATCCTGGATGATATCGCTTGTAAACCATATAGGATATCGCCTGTTTGCCGATTTCCCTCTGCGTTTTAGGCATGCACATATCAAAGTGATTAAAGATAATGCTGTAAAACTTGAGAGTGGCCCCTTTTATATCTTTAGATTCCAAACCTCCTCCCAGATATTTTCGGCAGCGAATAATGAATACAGTTTTTCGAAATCACATTTGCCAAAGTTCCAATCCTTGGCACTGTCTATATTGCTGGGCTCAATTGACTCCGAGCAATGACGTACACCGACTCTTACCTCAATGTGTAGAGCCGGGTGATATGCATCCAGTGGCATTATACCCTCGGTAGCAGAGACGAATGTTTCTGGTGCGCTAATGCTCTCTTGAACCAAAACAACATCTAACATACCTCCATGCAAATTCTTCACAACATTCATCTCATTCAGACTACAAAATGACACAAAGTAACAATAATAATTCTTAATATTTAACGATACACTATTTAAATTTAAGTCACCTAAAATTATAACAAGGCCCTTTAAATTATTTATAAACTCTTCTACTTTACAAAACCATCTCATGTACTCATCATCGCTTGCACTAGGTTTTATATTTTATTTTATTTTATTTTATTTTATTTTATTGTATTTGGGTGGCTTACAGCTATCAATACAAAAGTAACAGTGAGGTAATTGACGACAAGCCATTTACAAGCCTCCACAGTTAGCAATAGACTATTGTTGTACAAATGTTCAAATTGAATACCAATTCAAAAACTATAACACTATGTAAATAACACTAACACTAAGTATACTTTTAAAACTAACTATTAAATTAAGTAAGTACTGGATAGGCAAAGATATATATACAACACATACGTGAACAGTACGTCCGCACCATGTAAAGTCAGCCCATAAGTCCTCACCACCGTCCGTTTCGAGATCACGGCGGCGGCACAGCACGACGGGCGCGCGCGCGGCGAGTATCACTCCACCGCACGGTGTTCCCCGATCACGTCGCATCACATTCCAATCGCCGGCAGCAAGCTCCCCATCTTCGATAGAGGCATCAAGAAAGGTCTCTGTTGCTGCGATCAGATTATGTTCCAGCTGTAACAAGTTCATTCTCCACGTCGACAATTTGGTTTTAAGACCACGGACATTTTGATACAGCACATCAATGTTCTTAATTTTGTTAAGAGGCTGCTTAGGCACGAAATGTCTGTTGCGCTGGTTGGGCCTTATCAGATGCCTTATGGTTTCTGGTATGTCTCGAGTTATCATAAGCAATCCATGCGCTTAATCTCGCGTTCATTGGCCACAAGTCTACAGAAAAGCATTTTCCATAATAAATAATGGGGACACCAATCTTGAACGACTTGTAACTTCCCCTAGCCCGGAGCTCGTCGACCGTGCATGTGGCAGTGGGGCACAGCTGTCGCAGATAGTCACGAATCTCGTCTGCACTGGACTCCATATTCCACAAGTGCAGATATTTACGTGGTTCAACTGCTCTTAAGGTAGTGATGTTGGGCCCGGCAATACCACACAGTGACGTAGGTTTTCGGAATTTATTTTTCCTTACTTCCGTCCAGCCTAGATCGCCAACAGAAAAAGTAGAACATGTACATCCGTCGGTAGGAGTGTGGCCGTCAGCACAAGCGGTGAGGTCATCAGAAGGGGAGGTGTGGTCGTTGGCAGGAGAAGTATGGTCATTAACTGCAGAAGTGTGGTCTTCAGCCGGAGTTGCGCCCACATCTTCACTAATCAGTTCCAAGGTTTTAGTCGTGTGCACTTGGAGATTGGTTGCGTTACCTTTAATGACGACAGGCTGGTTAGAGTCGGTAGGGACGGGTACATTAGAAACAGCATTTTTTTTTTGGGCTTTTTCTGTTTTTTTGCACGTTGCGTAATTTGTACCGGTGTAGGAGTATCCAGCGCAAGGGGTGTGAGCTGCTGTTGCTGTTGCTGACTGGTAACAATTTGCGGCTGCTTAGTGGTAACACAGAGGGGTTGCTGCTGGCCAACATTTATACAAGTTGCCAGTAGAGCATTGTTTTGCTTTAACTGGGTATTAAGGAGGTCAATTTGGGAAGCATATCCGGTTAACTTACGTTCGTAATTCGTAACAAGAGATACCGCTTTGCTAAGTTTTTCATACTAGTTCCATGTATTCAAAGTCAATTTCTGTATACAAACTCCATGCTGCAATGATAGTACTTACTAATTCCATACTGGCAAGTCGCGTTTCAAAATTTGTCAAACAAGAATGACCGCTAGAAATTGTCTATGGTTTTAGTGATGTGGTAGTATGATCTTTTCGTTTTGGTACTTTCGATGTTACGATTTTTTTTGTAGGTAGTGTTTCATCAGTATTTTTTTTATTGAGTAACTTTCACATAAAAAACAAATCCATTGAAATATGTTCGCAGTTAAAACCGTGAAAACGAACAAGATAGCACGGGTGCTTACGTACGTTTGGTATGTCAAAAATTAAAAAAAAAATACTTATGCTAACCAAATACCTACCTGACAAATAATACGAGACTAGCTTACAGATGGTGTAGCTCAAAGACTACTTAGAGATATGGTGTAGCTCAGGAGTCACCAAATGTTATAATTCGTAACAAATTCAGTGTTAAAGCAGTATAATATTCTAAAACTTGAGCGGTCCCCATAACACATATACGAGGACATTATTTCATAAGGAAATAGGACCGCATCTTTAAACGCGGGCTAGCTCCAACAGCATCTTGAAAATCCTAGCCGAAAAAAAAAAAAAACACATCTGCTGGGGTTGCGGGTTTGTCTGAAAGGGATATCGCGGCCCCAGCACATAGGCAACGGAAGGAATACGGGTGGGTTTTAGTCAGTAAAAGTCTGACACTCCCTCTCGCTCCGCCCAGAGCGGGAGGAGTCATTTGATGATTTCCCACCCAAAAAAAAAAAACTTGTTGTTGTCTATAATAATTATAAATACATTAAAATATTTATTTTTTCAATAAAGGATTAATAAAATACTCCTTGAACAAATAGTCGATATTTATTATGTCAATCACTAACTTTTCAATGACAAGATAAATTTAGACCAGTTAAAAAGGATGTCGGTTGCCGATGGTCGGTTGTTTGACTTTTGTAAAAATTCTAAATTTATTCCAGTTTTCGCTTTTATTGTTAATTAAAATAGTTTAATTAAAAGATAAGAAACACGCAAAGGATGTTAAAGTGGGTGTGATAATACGTGTATCCTAATTAGTGCGTATTTAATCAGTGACACATAGATATCGCGTTCAATTCCCAGGCGCCACGTAGACGCTATGCTAGCCTCCTCGCGTAGACGTGGCTGTATCGAAATAAAGTCGCGTTGACACCGCGTAGACGGTGCGCTCGCGTATCGTTGCGTAGACGTGTATAAAAATAAAGTCACTTCGACACTGCGTAAACACTGCGCTCGCGTCACGTAGATGTGACTATATAGACATAAAGTCACGGTGACACCGTTGGCACAGAGTATACCTACTTCCATTTGACAAACGCCTTCGCTACCTGAAAGTGATAGGATAACTTCTGATAAACTGATCTAACTCACTGAAAGATTTTGTTCTGAACTGTCCAACAACTGGTTCAAAGATATAGCGGTAAGTTCTGTGTTCTGAGACTAAAGGCCTATTCAAGTATAAGCAATATCGCTGTCGCGCTCGGTAGCGATACTGCCTTGGTTAGTCACTTTGGACCAGTAGCGATATCGCTTATATCTGAATTAACGATAGCGATTTTCTCGTAAAATATTTATTCTAGGAAAGGTTTCGAAACGCTACACCATCACCATAATAAAACAGAATAAAATACTCTTTAATACATATTAAAGAGTATTTTATTCTGTTTTAACCTACACCATATAAATAACAGATTTATTTAAACAGACGTGTGGCGATTAGGTTATCACATTAACCGCAAGCGCCCCCGATTGGACCCGAAGACACAAACCTCCGCCGGCTCGGTAGCGTATCCAATTGGACCCCAGAATGACGACATACTACACCCAAATTGATGATGTAAATATTTATTATGCCACCCATCAAATCATACGAATGTACGTTAATTAAGAGAGTTGGATAAAAAACTCTTAAGTTAACGCCATTAAATCTTTCATATTAAACGCGCAAGTTAATTAATTTACCTTTATAAACTTTTGGTCCGTAAATGCGATAATCGCCATTTTGATGACAATGGTGGTCGAAGCTAAAAAACATAAAAATTGGGGATTTCGAACATCTAAACTCCACCACAGGGGCAGTGGAGAATACATCATTTAATTATTTGTCGAATTCATCCATTGTTCTAGTTAAATAAGTAGCGGTAATGAAGTTTTTTGATATCCAAAGTCGAAGTTTCGCGCCAATCGTGCGTGTTTACATTTTTACTTTTCACAAATATCACACATACACATGTTGATATGATTTAAAATGTGACAAATATTATTTAAAATCTTATATACAACTAGAAAATGCTAAGAGGGCTATTACAAATTCCAAGTGCTCAGCTATAGGTAAATTTGACGGCGCACGGCAGCGGATGCGCACGTGTGCGTCTCGCTATGTACGCTACGCACACATGCAAACCGCTATGCGTCGGATGCCAGGATCAAACCAACATGAGCCTTTGCCACTTTACTTTTGAATTAAATTACTATTATTTTAGTTCGTGAAATATTTTTCCTCTTTATAATATTAGTGTAGATGTAGATTAGTGTAGATATGCATTCGAACGCGCCGGTGCCGCCGCCGCGGAAACCGCTGAAAACCGCTGAACGGATTTGGAAAGAATTTGGCACATGGGTAAACAATGACTTGGGTTAGGACATAGGATACTGTTTATCACGATATTTCCACGGGGCTGAAACTTATGATACAGTTTGGATACATCTATGAAATACATCCGATGTGATAAAAAAGGTAGGTTAGGTTAGGTTATTATAATAAATTATATCAAATATGCACATTTAAAGACTTCATCACTATTTATAGTGATGCAATCCTTAAATGTGTATCGTTCGAGATAACTTATTATTTTATTGATTGGTACAACTGGTAAATAAAAAACAGACAAAAAAATAGAAGTATAATCGTAAAAATAATTTAAAATTATGTTTTCCGAAGTGGCTTATAGCGTGCTTTCCTAGAATCTATGATTTCGGGAAGAACGCACTCCTCATAAAACTTGATTAATTTTGGCAACATTTTTTGGTTCCAGAAATCAACATCTTTGTAAACTTTTACAGCTTTTAGTGGGTATTCAGTACCAGTCCACCCTGCAAATAAACAAACATTTTAGAAACTAAATTCTTACCGATAAGCTTCTCTTGCGCGTTTCAAACTATCGGCCAAAACTTTTTTTTTTGACATCGCCAGAAGTTTTATTTTTTTCTCGTTTGCCCATTGTTAAGAACTATGTCTGAAAATAATTAATTTAATTTAAGTTGGAGATTACATTAATAAGCAATTCAGAAAAAGAAGAAAATGAACAACAATGTTTACCTGTATGTTTATTTTCTATAATAAAAAATAATAATAGTAATTTTGTTCATTCGCATTAGAATATCACAGGAAAATACTTACCAATAATACTATATTACAATCAAATCATAAAAATTACTCACTTGTATCAAGACTTGTTGGTTGCGCTATATTGTTGGTGTATTGCCGAGATTACGTGGCGCACAATGTGGCGACAGCAAGCGATACGTCCTCCCTCGGTAAGCGCTTGGCGCGGACTAAGCCTAAAGCCAGACACCGCGCGTCCCGAGATTTATATTGATTTATAGCATTGCATACAAAAATTGTTTAAAAATATTATCTTACTTTTAATTAAATAGACCATTTTTTTTTTCATGCAAAGTAACATTGTAACCTTAGTTATAAAATAATTTTTGTTTGAATTTGGATTATACATTTCTAGATAAAAAATATAATTTCGGACGAAAAATTATCAATAACTCGTCTTTTTTACGGAATTATTTTGGTGTATTACTGTATGAAACATAATAAACTTAATTGAGCATTCCAAAGTAAAAGATACAGTTGTATCATGGACATTTTTATAAATGATTAAATCATTATATCTTCGATGTAACAAAGCATCAAAAGATACCCAAAAGCAAAATTTTATGAAACATCCTTTGCAGAGACAAGGGTTTTACTAAATTATGTAAACAAATTGACATATTTATTTAGAACACTCCCAAGAGAAATAATCAAACTTTCTCGGGCATATATATTTTTTAAATTTTGTGGCTTTATTTAAACCATAATCGCACATCAAAACTCGAGTCAAACGCTTAAATACAAGAAAAATTGTGATAGCCCGTAATACACGAACACAGGTCCAATAACACGTAATATTCATTACCACTACTCAATTTGTGTTAAAAATCACCGACTGTAATTGTTTTTTTTATTGTAATGATGTACGAAAACGATTATGTCAAACGATTTTTTTTTAATTTTGTTCGACTCGATTAATTAATATGTGAGAAATCGATACTTGGAAATTTAAATAAATTTGTTTTCAGCATTAAAAACAGTAAGCATTATTTATAATAATGTTATATACTTTTCTAATGTAATTTTAATGGTTTTTCAGACATTTATGAAACAAGCCATAAGACAGGACCTAGATATATGATCGAGATAGGTACCTCATTTATTGGATTTCGCGCCGAATTGTTTCTATATTTGAATTTAAATTCGGAATGCGCTCGCTGTTCAAAATTATTTTAATGTATTGGACAATTATTTACTGTGGATTTTATTTTTGATACTTTCTGATAGTTTGATAGACATGACTACAGAATGCCAAGTTTACCTTCTTTTTTTTTGGTAGGATTAACATTTTTTTTTTGTGAATGATGATAAATTAATTCCATAAATTGGGAAGGTATTCCGGAAACACTTTGAAATGACGTCCATAGTTTTGGGGTTCCGTACCTGAAAAGGAAAAAACGGAACCCATAAAGGATCACTTCGTTGTCTGTCTGTCTGTCAGCCTGTCAAGACCTTTTTTCTCAAGAACGCGTCGCGGTATCAAGTTGAAAATAATATCAAATACGTAGGCCCATGGTCCCTTGGAGCTCTAAAAAAAGCAAGCTTCTAAGTCAACGCAATAAAAAAATATGTACGGTAATTTATGCGTCATATTTTGATACTAGCAAATAAACAAAAACTTACAGGGTACCTACTTCCCGTTGACCTAGATTCATAAAATTTGGCAAGAAACAATCACAGCACATATGTGCGTATATAAAGGAAAAAGTCCGAAAATCGTTAATTTGTAGTTTTATCACATATTCTTTTTTTTACGATTACAAACTTATATTTACAGTTGCAGAATTGACCGTGACGTATATCGATGTATGGGAACATGTTTTTAACTACAATGTTAAGTTTGTTTAGTGGGATAAATTCATCCCAACTACGGAACCCTACATTGTGCGTGGTCCAACACGCACTTGGCCACTTTTTTTTGAGTTTGGTAGTTTTAGTTTATTAGATTGAGTTTTTTTTTGTGGTAGTTTTCCAACGTCATTTAAAAAAACTGGCCAAGTGTATGTCGGACTACCCACAGTGATGGGTTCCGTAGTGTGAATGAATATTTATGCACGCACATTGCACAGCATCAATTTTAATCGGCTGCAAAAATAAGTTTGTATTTCTCGATAAAATATGAAGAAGAAAGTTAACTCTGTGGTTTTTGAGATACGGGTTATTTTCGGTTACAAGCGGTACCCCAAAATAACCCGTATCTCAAAAAATATTGACTTAAAAAGCAAAGTCACTTATAAACATCTTTATTGTTTTAAATAAGACAATTAGAACGATAAAGATGTGTATTAAGTGGTTTTGCTTCTTTTCGTGTGGGACGAACCTCAGAAAATGAATTAAAAAAAAAAAAACATTAATATATTAATTATTATTCAATAATGAGATCCAACAATACACGCTTTATGAGCATTTTTTTTTTCATCCATCGGTTACTTGTATTCGGAATGCCACACCTAATTATGTTTATCGTAATTTCACTGCACCAATGCATAGCGGTGCAAAGAATACATCTTTTTCCAAATGTTCATCGATATAGTGTAAATAGTACCGTCGGGGGACCACCTTCAGGAACGAAGTTCCTTTTCACGTACACCAACGACGAAAAATTTGAAAATGTTCGCAGCATCTTGGATTTACATTTTGACCAAATTCATATTTTCTCTCAGTGAGACGCAAGTATGAACCCTTTTCGCGTGACGTTTTCTGCCAGTTTACTCCTACCGCAAGCCGCGTTAAGAATTTCGTTCCAAAAATAATATAGGTTAATTAAAAATACATTTTTGTGACCCTCACAACAAGCCCTTTCATTTGATATGTCACACCCACACGGTATAGCTTGCAAAACTTTATTTTCAATTTTCTAATTTGCTACTAAAAAGTGACCCCACCCCATATTAAAAATACATTTTTTTACGTTACACATCCGTATTTGGGTCACAGAAATGTATATGTGTACCAAATTTCAACTTAATCGGTCCAGTAGATTCGGGGCAAATTGGCTGAGATCGACCGACAAACCGACACACCAGTGATCCTTTATGGGTTCTTTTTTCATTCGTTCGTACGGAACCCTAAAAACTAAAAAGTAAAAATTAAATAATTAATGGGGAATATACCAAAGAGTTTTTATTCAGTTTCTACTACTTTTTTATGCTCGATTTTATTGCAAGTATCGATTAGGATGAATGCAACTTTTGAATCGAAATAAGAAAATAGGGTAGACGGGCAGCACTAAGAAGTGTCACGTCGTAACACAATTATCAGTAATTTTTATCAAGATTTGATCGTGTTTTTCATGTAGTTTATGTATGAAAAATGGTAAAAGTAAGAATGCAGAGAGAATAATAATATCTTTAATATTTCCTTTTGCATATTTACAGCAAGAGAGTAGGTTGTTTAAGTACATATTTTCAACGAATTTAAATAGCCTACCTTTTGGATAGGTGTAGTAATACCTATTCTATGCAACTTTCTCAGTGTACTGACGTGATTTGACTAACTTCAACATATAATTAAAGATATTTGCCACAAACTTATTGTATAAAATAGGCTCGGTAAGATATATTTCTTAATAAATTCGAATGCTGAAAGTTGATGTGAATTCCTGAATTTCATGACTTAATACGCAACACCCCGTCGAGTCAGCTGATGTGTCACGTGTCAAAATCTTGTCGAGCAGAGAGGTTAATAGTAACCACGTATTCTACATTACGTATTTTGAACATACACAATAAAAATAATTAATATTACCAATTTAATTAGTGATTATTTGGTAACGATACCTCACCGCTGCGGTAGGACTGCTGCGCGGCAGTGTCACCCTGCCGCCACGTCAAACCAGGGGGCCTACTCCCTAAGCGCTATACGTAGTTCCGGCCGTCGTTACGGGCGCTTCGCTCTCCTTCTCCCTTACGGTACGTCTGTACGTGAGACGGAGAACGAAGCGCCCGTAACGACGGCTGAAACTACGGATTTCGCTTAGGGAGTAGGCCCCCAGTAGTGAGGCGTTCATCACAGTGATACGTTAACGTTAACAAGTAAATTGGCAACAAAATAGCGAGACACCACGAACAGCAGGTGCTTGGAATCAGCGGCCAGCGGCGGTGGCAGCACTGCTGCGTGCAGCGGGATGCGGAATCATACCTTTAGGCTGCCTGTCCATTGAAGTGGAGCGAGGCAGCGGAGAGGAGAATGGCAGCGGCACTCCGCTGCCATTCTCCTCTCCGCTGCCTCGCTCCACTGAGCGGAGTTGCGGACAGTGTCTGTCCATTGATGCGGAGCGAGGTAGCGGAGCGGAGTTGTGAAGCGCGGAGCTAGACCGAGTTCACGCGATGAGTAATAATTCCTCGCTCCGGTTCCTCGCTCCACTTCTCCGCTCCGTTTCCCCGCTCCACTTCCCCTCTCCGCTTCCCCGCTCCGCTTCCCGGTTTTGTATGAATTTTTAAACTAGTTCGCAAATCCCTGTCCACTGAAGCGGAGCGGAGGTTTTATGCAATTCCATTGATTAATATTGCCAATATTAATGAATGCCAAACAACGCTACTCCGCTCCTCTCCTCTCCGCTCCTCTCCTCTCCGCTCCAGTGAACAGGCAGCCTTATGCTCGTGACTGTCATCACCTAACCATAATTTGTGTACAAAGACGACTCCTAACCTAAAATATGGTTTGACGAAAAATCAATATACGAGTAGCTTGTGAGTGTCCATAGAAACATGTAATAACTTCTTACTAAAAACTACCTGCCTCGTAAATCTAGAAAACTTAGGTAGTTGACATGGTTTGGTCCCATTTTGAACTGTACCTCGTTTGAATAAAGTTCATAATTGTGTGTTATTTTTTATTTAATAACCTTTGATACGAGGTATTGTTCAGAAAGCTATAATATCGATTGTAAAGTAATGAAAATTTACTTTATATAATTAATTTGATATCCATTATCTACTTTTAATCAAGGTCTTCTTTCAAGAATTGACCACATAAATTGAGGAATGTATTTTATGTTTTCCAAGGAGATTATACTACCTCTACATGGTGTACCAGAAAGGTGTGGTCAAATTTAAGACGCAGATATATGCCAGTGACTATAAGTGGTTAGCTTGCGTGATCTGTACTTAGCTCACGTAACGCGTCGTATGTCCAGCCAGTAATAGGACTCGCCCATCAGGGAGCGCTGTCCCCAATTTGACGCATTATTAATTTATTATACATAAAATAAAAGTTATTTTAACCCTTTGAACGCCAACGACGCTTACAAGCGACAAACGTAATCGGCCGCTAGAACGCCAACGACGAGTTTAGGCGACAAATAGATGTGCTACTTTTTAATCTATTATTATAGAAAATAGGTAAAAGAATTATGTTTTTTAAATTTTGTAGTCTTCTCCGTAAGTCACTTAAATAAAACTGTACTAAAGTTAAGCTTGATCTTTTCGTATTCATTCCAAATTTGAACTTGTTTTAGGCGAAGAAAAGACCTCAAAACATACGTTCACCAGACGCCATTGTCGCTTTGAAGCGACACTAGTGATGGGGTAATTTAACTTTCTTCAATTTTTTCTAATTGAACTAAAACATTCATTAAAACTACAAAAAATGCGTTTTTTATGGAATTAGTGTTACTTTATTATTAATACAATTAATATATATATCGTACAAATATAACAATCAAATTAATAATGTTAAAACCTACTTACATTTAAAACATCGATTTATCTATGGTCATCAAGTAGTCACGTCACTAATTTGGAACTGTCCATCATTTGTGCCCTCGCCATCGTCGCTTTTGGGCGTCAATAGTGACGTGGTGAATTTATTTTCCGGAAAACTATCTAATAATGAGTGAATATTATTCAAGAGATGAATTGCTACGCATATTAGACAGTGATAATGACGAATTCGAATACGAACATGACACGGATTTCAATTTAGAGGTAAGTAGGTACTGTCCATACTAACCTAAAATGAACTCCTTTTTATGTATATGACCCTTGGATGCACAGAATGATTCACCCGTATCATTTTCTAACTAAGCAATCATATTTTGCACATTTTTGTCAGTGGTGGATCCATGCCGGAGCCTAAACGTACTATATATTAGGCCTTCGGATATTAGAAACGAATATTTTGCTAGTTTGGTTGTATTTGAATTAGAAAAAATAAGGCCTGAAGAAAGATCATATGTCTATGGGCAGATCATAAATACGATCAGGAGTTGCCGTGGCGAAAATGAATTTCCGTAACTTTCCGTATTATAACAGATCCGTAATACAACAGTTTGCTATAAACGTGTTTATTATATTTTATTATTATGTGTTTAACCATTACCACATCCCTGAAATATCCGTATTTTCTTTGAAGCCATACGCCATTGACGCTTTCAAGCGACACGTATTGACGTCAATCTCATTTTAGGGATGCGCTTTGTTCGATAAAAACTTCTTTCAGTGAAGTTTTAATTGTGAAAATAGTTTGTTAATTTGATTATATGAAATAATAGTATGTAAGTTAATTAATGCTACTATTGTAAGATTTATTTTTATAAATTTAACACTTTTAAATGGAAAATCGATTGTAGTAGCAGTGATAAAGGTTTATCAATATTTGTGAATACCCCATCACTAGCATTTGTAGGTATTTAATAGTAAATAAATGGCTCGGCGTAGAGAGCACACTTCCTATGAGCTGCGCTTGGCGTTCAAAGGGTTAATAAAACACGTATACGCTTGATAGAGTTTGCGTGATTCTCAGTTTTCGTTTTCGTTAGACATAATTTTACAAATTAATTACACTATGTAATATAAACATAACCTAAAATATCCACAGATTAAAATATTATGAAAATGCTCTTATTTAACATATTTTTTATTTCAAATCATTAATACTCCTCGTTTGGACGTGATCTACAATATAAAATCATTAAAAGCCGGTTAGTGTAGATTTAGTTTCATTTTTCACCACGTTAGACTCAATTTAAAAGTCATCAATTTAAATTAGCTGGCAAAATTGTGGATATCTAATGACGATAAAAAAAAGGTTTTTCTTGATTCACAAAGCCTTGTGTAGACTGGCGCGACGCGACAGAGCGACGCGATTCTAACAAAACAATTTCTAAGAAATCTTCACGGTGGAACAATAACCGGTACCACGTCGCAGTAGTATGCACGAGGCTTTATTTCACGTATCTATTTTAAAGATAATTTAATTATTCATCTTTTAATATTCGTTTTATTAAAATGCCTTTTGTTTTACGTTTAATAAATTAATAATGCGTCTAATTTGGGACAGCGCTCCTTGATGGGCGAGTGTCATTGCTGGCTGGACGTACGACGCGATGCGTGAGCTCAGCACAGAACACGCAAGCTAACCACTCAAGGCCGCTAGCATATATCGGCCGGTCTTAATGCAGACCTATGATGATGGCACTACTTTGCCGACTAGTGCTAATAGGTTTTGATTTTAGTCACAAGCAGCGTTTTTTGTTGCACATTTATTTTAACAATTAATTTCCCATTCTAAGTGCAACAGTGGCGCCCTAATTTTTTCCAAACTCTTTTTTGCCAAGCTATCCTATGATGAATGACATAATGCTTCCATAGATAAGAGAGCTAATTTAGGTAACGCTTCGATGAAGCTGCTGCTTATCGAACAAGCTAAAATATACACACATAAATGTGGTCTGGTATTATGAATACGTGGCTCGGCTTAGACCCGACACAGTCCGGCATAAATTATCCTTTATTGGCAATACCCCCAATGTTATTGCAGAGCTCGTCCACAAAGCAGCAGAGAATTTTGCACTATAAACTGAAGAGGTGGTATGGCTAGTTTGGATTTACTTCAAGAATGCCAGTTCTCGTAGAAACAATACTTTTATCTACATAAAACGAGTATAAAAAAAACAAAAAAAAAAAAATCATACTTTTAATGAAGTCCATACCCTATTTTGTTCTGTTTTTTCGGGTAGTCAGAAACCCAAAAATGTCTGATAACCAATAACTTACCTACCTTACCGTAACCTTACCAAGGGGTATCATGTACCCCAGTCTGAGTTTTGGAGGTCAGATAAGCAGTCGCTCCATGTAAAATGCAGATATTCAGCTGCTTACGGTTAGACTGGAAGCCGACCCCAACATAAAGGCTTAGATCTTGTACGTGGCTTGGAAATTTATTATAAAAGCGTATACATTGACATCTGAACGAGCTACCTATTTTCTTGTGCCTTGTTGTAGGTACTACAAATTTGTGTTTTTTTTCCTATTGTTTATGTTATGGATATCACTGTATTTTTTAAACAATTTAATATTTTTATGGGCATATAAAAGATTTTCAAAAATATACTGAGAAGAGACAATCATTACATTAATCTCCTTAAATTTATCTCTGAGAGAGTGTTTTGGGATTAATTTATAAATTGATCGAACGGCTCTTTTCTGCAAAACAAAGATAGTTTGAATGTCGGCGGCATTTCCCCACGACAGAATACCGCACGACATTACACTATGAAAATAGCTAAAGTATTCGGATAGCTCGTGACCTAAAGACGCGCCCATAAAGAATATTAAAAAAAAAACAAAAAAAAATGCATAAAAATTTGGTTAAATTATAATATATTAGTTAATATAAATTTACCTAAGATACCTACGTCTTGGTAGACGAATGACAGCGGCTGAATCTTAAATGATGAATGATCGAATCGCCGACTCATGGGAATACGTAGAACTCAGTAGATCGATCGATACATCGGTTACACATCGTTGAAGTCGTACCTCTCATAACAAACTACATATACATAAATAAATAACAATACTTCACAACTTTTCCATATTTTCAATAGAAATATGCATATTCATTCTCATTCATAAGACATGGCGCAGACCATGCGACATGCGACTGCAAGAGCTAGGCGACTAGACGCAACGACAGGCTGCGACAAACCAATTTTCATACGTTTTGTTTTTATTTCCGCATACTTGGCGTCGAGTTGGAGAGTAGAAGCGACGGGCTAGAGGAGCCGCACCGACAGCCCACCCTCAAAAAAAAAAAACGGCAGCCTCATGAGACAAGTCAGTGTCAGTCTTGCTGTGAGCGCTGAGGAAGGTGCACTTATGTTTGTATTGCAAATCTCAACATGGATACGTTCGATGTCGATGTTTTCAAATCGGACGTGGAAGAACGTCGAATGCTACCGCTATAAAATTAGCACTTCCTGCACTACGTCTGTCGGAAAGACTACTCGCAGATGCAACCGACAGCTCTACGCCTAGATGCAGCGACAAGACGCAGATGCACACGAAAGCTCTGCGTCTAGGTGCAGCGACAAGACGCAGATGCAAACGACAACTCTGGGGCTTGTTGCAGCGACGAGACGCAGTTTGCGCTGGCACTAATTCGTAAGGCGCGACAATCTTTGAAGTTTGACACGTGAGCCACTTACAATTCATGTGCCCGTACTGCCTGTTAGTAAAGTTGACGCAAAACTTTTTATTTATTTATTCAAAAGATTGAAATTGTTTTCGGGCTCCTAACTCAATTGGGACAGTTGGCTATGGACGAAGTAGCACAAAACTTTCGGGACTCGTTATTTAAATTGACAGTTACACGTGATATTTACAGGTTTTATAACACGGCGGTTTTGAAATACGGTCTAACATTGAGTGATTTATGATCATTGAGATTATTAAGCATCGCCAAAAGTTTTACTTTGCACTCGTCGGTGAAAAGCACCATGCCCCCACTGATTTATGCGCAGTTCAAGTATTGACGGGAGAAACTTTAAGTATTAGCACGATGAGCCTTGGACAAAGGAATTCGACCAACTCGCAAGACTATATATTTTTTTTTTATTATGGCCAGCATTTGTTCATAAGCATAACTTCAAAGAGTTTAGATATCAAAGCGTTCATAAGATCAATATATTGCTACTTAATGATATTATTAGTAAATGTTCTTTAAATTACACTCAAATGTAAAAATAACAAGTGGCCCTTATTTTGTTTTGACTAATATAAATATAATGTCGTAGGATTGATTGATAATTCGAATTTTCGCGAAAACCCTAGGGATATTGCGAAAACACGAATAATTAGAATATGGTGAAAACATTTTTGCGAGCAACTAGGTTGTAATCGGTTAGGTTAGGTTAGAACTGCGACAGGAGGAAGATGCCCTTCTTCCCTCCACCACCCCGGCCAACCAGCCGTGGACGGAAGTGGTCAAGGGAAAAGGGAAAAAGGGCAAAAAGTCGGCTCCCAAGCCCGCCAGCGTGGCGACTGGTCCTCCAGCCAAAAAGGCCGGTGGGAGGAAACTCGTTCCTCCCAAAACCGCGGCCGTCGTGGTGACCATCACCCCGGAGGCCGTGGAGCGGGGCGAGACGTACGAGTCCGTCCTAAGACGGGCCCGTACCAATGCTGATCCCTCCCAGCTGGGGATCAGCAAAATCACGTGCCGCCGAACTCTAACCGGGGCTCGAATTTTCGAGTTCTCGGGGGAGCAGCGCGGCACAAACGCGGACCTCTTCGCAACAAAGTTGCAAGAGGTCATCGCAGATGTGGCCAAGGTTGCCAGGCCTATAAAGACCGCAGCCTTGGAGGTGGCCGATCTGGATGATTCGGTCACCAAGGAGGATGTGGTGGCGGCCGTCGCGGCGGCTGGAGGCTGCGACGCTGGCGCGGTGAAGGGTGGAGCCATCAGGCCTGGCCGCCGCGGCATGGGCATCATCCGCGTCGAGTGCCCAGTCGCCGTGGCTGGGGCCGTCCTTGCTGCGACCAAAGGACGGATCCTTGTGGGGTTCGGCTCGGCTGTGGTCCGGGCACTTGAAGACCAGCCTGTCCGCTGCTTCAAGTGCTTCGCGGTCGGCCACACCCGAGCCACGTGTCCCTCCAAGTCCGATTGGGGAGACACGTGCTTCCAATGCGGGCAGGAGGGACACGGGTGGGCCGCTTGCACCGCCGCCAAGCCACACTGCGCGGCGTGCGCCGCCAGTGGCCGCCCCGCGGACCACAGGATGACGGGCAGGAGCTGCAAGCCCCCCGTGAGGAAGGGCGTGGTGCCGGCGCAGGTTCGCCCTGTTGCCACCGCCGTCGCAGTCGTCGCCGCTGTAGCTCCAGTGGCGGTGGTAAATGAGGTGGGGGGTGCGATGTCGGAATAACAATTTCCGACTACCGCATCCTCCAGACGAACACCAACCACTGCAGAGCGGCCCAGGACCTGGTAGTGCAGGTCATGGCCGAGTGGTTGGTGAACGTAGCGGTGGTCGCCGAGCCCTACTCGATCCCCGGCAGCTGGCTGGGTGACAAGGACGACTCGGTGGCACTAGCGGCGCGGTCTTCCACAGACTCCCCTCCCCTCTCGCTATTAGAGAAGGGACCGGGATACGTGGCCGCCGCGTGGGGAGATCTAGCCCTTGTGGGGGTCTATTTCTCCCCAAACCGCCCTCTTCAGGACTTCGAGAACTATCTCGGAGTCCTGGCCGCCGTGGTCGGCAGGGCGGCGCCACGTCAGGTCTCCGTACTGGGAGACCTGAACGCCAAGTCGGTGACCTGGGGCTCCCCGGCCACCGACGCACGCGGGCGGGCAGTGGAAATGTGGGCGGCCTCCTCTGGACTCTCCCTCTTGAACAGAGGGAGCGTCCAGACATGCGTGCGGCGGCAGGGTGGCTCAATAGTGGACGTCACTTTCGCCACCCCTGCGTTAGCCGCGCGCGTGCTGAACTGGCGGGTGGACCTGGTGGAGACTTTGTCAGACCACCGCTACGTGCGTTTCGACATCTCCACCAGTGGCCCCGGAAGGACGCGGCCCCGCTCGGGGCCGTCACCGTTCCCACGGTGGGCTCTCACCCGCCTGGACAGGGAGGCAGCGCGGGAGGCGGCGTTCGTCCAGGACTGGCTTTCGCCGTCTTCCGCCGGCATGGATGTGGACACCGTGGCGGGGTACCTGAGGGAGTCTCTGACCGAGGTATGCAACTCCAGCATGCCTCGGTCTCGCCGACCACAACCCAAACGCGCGGTGTACTGGTGGTCGGCGGAGCTGGCGGGGCTTCGAGCGGCGTGTGTGGAGGCGAGGAGGGCCTACACGCGGAGTCGGCGGCGGCGTCGACGGGATGTGGCTGTCGGGGACCACCTCTATGAGGTGTACTTGGAGGCGAAAATGGTCCTCGACCGAGCCATCGCCGCCGCCAGAGACTCGGGGAGAGCGGAGATGCTGGAGGGTCTCGACAACGACCCCTTCGGGAGACCGTACAAGGCGGCGCGCAACAAATTGCGCCCCTTTGGTCCCCCTGTTGCCGAGACCCTCGAGCCCTCGTTTCTGGATGGGGTGGTTCGGTCCCTGTTTCCGTGCAGGGATAACTTCACCCCACCAGTGATGGACCCCCCGCTTGGGACAGCTCCGCCAGCTGAGGAGGAAGAGGAGGCCCCTCCTGTCACGGAGTCGGAACTTGGCGCGGCGATTCTCCATATCCGCGCCAAGAAGACAGCTCCGGGCCCCGACGGTGTCCCGGCAAGAGTGGTGGCGATCGCCGCCACTCAAATGGAGGAGAGGTTTCGGGACATCTTCAGCGCTTGCCTTGCGTCTGGGAGGTTCCCGAAATCGTGGAAGGAGGGGCAGTTGTGCCTCCTCCGCAAGGAGGGCCGCCCAGCAGACTCCCCCTCGGCATACCGGCCCATCGTTCTGCTCGATGAGGTCGGAAAAATGTTCGAGGGGATAATCGCTGCCCGCCTAAAGGGCCATCTGCGGCGTATCGGGCCGGACTTGTCGGACGCTCAGTTCGGGTTTCGGGCTGAGCGGTCCACGGTGGACGCGCTGGCCTGCCTTAAGGGGCAGGTGAAGGAGGCGATGGATGCGGGGGACGGATTGTTGGCTGTGTCATTCGACATTGCCAACGCCTTCAACTCCGTTCCCCACTGCACCATCCTCGAGGCGCTCCGATTCCACGGAGTGCCTCGGTACATGCGCAGTCTGCTGGCCAGCTACCTGGAGGATCGGGCGATCCTCCTGGTAAACAAGACTGGCCGAGTCCGGCGGTACGCCGTTGAAGCCGGCGTTCCACAGGGGTCTGTCTTAGGACCTCTCCTCTGGAACGTCGGCTATGATTGGCTCCTGCGGGGAACTCTCCTCCGAGGCACGAGTGTCGTCTGCTACGCGGATGACACTCTCCTCACCGCCCGGGGGGAGAGTTTCAGAGAGGCGGCCAACCTGGCCTCGGCGGGCGGATCCTTGGTCGCGGGGCGGATCCGCCGCCTCGGTTTAACGGTGGCGCTGCACAAGACCGAGGCCGTGTTCTTCCACGGCCCCCGGCAGCGCCACCCACCACCTGACGCCCACATCTTCGTGGAGGGCGTCAGGATTGAGGTGAAGGCCCAGATGAAATATCTGGGCCTTGTACTCGACAGCAGGTGGCGCTTCGGCCCGCATTTCAGCGGGCTGTCGTCGCGCCTGCTGAAGGCCGCGGGCGCTCTCTCGTGGCTGCTTCCCAACTTGGGGGGGCCCAGCGCGCGATGCCGGCAACTTTACGCCGGCATCTTGAGGAGCATGGCCCTCTATGGGGCTCCTATCTGGGAGGAGTCCCACCACAGACGAGAGAACGCCGCGGCCTTGCGGGCACCTCAAAGGGCCATAGCCCAGCGGGCGGCGCGGGCCTACCGCACGGTGGGCTATGCGGCAGCATGCGCTCTGGCCAGCACCCCTCCTTGGGAACTCGAGGCGTGGGTGCTCGCCAGAGTGTATGAGTGGACGGCGGAGCGGAAAGCGAGGGGCGTTCGCTCAGCCCCGGAAGAGCGGGAGGCCGTCCGGCGGGAGGCGAGGGACGCCATCGTCGTCCATTGGACGGGGGACCTCGCCACCGCAGCCTTCGGCCGCCGAACCCTCGACGCGATTGGGCCAGTGCTGCGAGACTGGCTCGAGCGTCCGCACGGGTTCCTCTCCTTCCGTCTCGTGCAGGTGCTGTCCGGACACGGTTGCTTCGGATCGTACCTGCACCGAATCGGACGGGAGGAGACGCCGTCGTGCCGCGACTGTGGCGCGGCGGAGGACGTGGCACAGCACACACTCGAGGTGTGCCCGTCGTGGTCAGAGCCGCGCCGCAGTCTCGTCGCGGCGATCGGACCGGACCTCTCGCTCCCCGGCCTGGTTAACGCCATGCTGAGAGACGAGGGGTCCTGGGCGGCAGTCGCCTCCTTCTGTGAACACGTCATGTCCCAGAAGGAGGCGGCGGAGCGCGCTCGGGAGGACGACCCTGCCGAGGCGCCGCTCCGAAGGCGGAGGAGGGGTCGAAGAAGACGTCAGTACGATAGTCATCTTCGACTCCTCCCAGGTGGAGGCCAGCAGGCAACGGGTGCGGGGGCACCCTTGCCTGTATCGCACAGGCCTCCACCAGTGCCGGACGGGAATGGCCAGGTGTTCCCGGCCATTCCCGTAGCCCCCCAACCCGGGGGGCATGCGGGGCCCGCCAGCTAGGCGGGCATGCGCCGGGAGGGTCGTGGATGTAAAGGCTGAGCCGGTTTCCCATGACCCTCCCATCACGGCGATGCGGGAACACCGCTGAGTTTTAGTGGGTATACTGTCGCTAGGACAGGGAGTCCCACATACCCCGACTCGTCCCCCACGAGCCGGGGATGCATAAAGCATTTCTCAGCGACAAAAAAAAAAAAAAAAAAAAAAAAAAGGTTAGAACTGCGACCAACCACGCGCGAGCCGAACGAGCGAAGCGAGTGGTGCCACTGCATCAGCCGGCGAGCGCTACTTCCAAGTTGCTCGCAAAAATGTTTTCACCATTGTCTCATTATCCAGGTTTTCGCAATATCCCTAGGTTATCCTAGGGTACTAATCATCCTACGACATATATATTTAAATTTATTTGCGCAAAACAATTCGCAGCAATTAATTCTAGGAATTCATATGGTTTCTGTATTTCTTGAAGGACCCTCCACCAACTTACTGAAATTCAACGACATTCTGTATATGTTACATTTCCATTGACGTTTTAGACGAACCTCGTCTGCACACATCACCTTGTGTAACAGTAATGGATTAACAACTTTACGATAATGTTACATACACGGTTTTCACATAGTTGAATGGGTTGGTCCTAACTTGAGCCATTCTAAACGTGACTTGGTAGATTAAGTGTTCTCAACAAAGAACTACGATGCTGAAGGCACTTTAAAATTAAATTTTCTTTACAGTAGCGCAGTATAAATAAGTAACAGTATTATATCTTCATAGAAAACGGCCGAAACGACGCGCTTCTAAATCTCAGTATATATCAGTACGCAACAGTCTGCAGTGGGCTGTTACGCACGGACGCGGAAGGCTTATCTACCGAGCGGCCGTAGGTTATTATTTCAATGTCACTGCCGAGATATAATACTGTTACGTATTTATACTGTGAGAGTAGACTGCCAAGATGTCATTAGAGGCATCGGGGTCAAGTGCATGCGCTGCTGATCCCAAGAACAAACATGTTTATGACTAGCTTCAGCCCGCGACTTCGTCCGAGTGAAATATCTTGTTGATACTCGTACTACATATCTACGATTATATACGTATATCTATCTATAATATATGATAATGAATCTCTATTTCCCTCCATATGAATATGAATCTGATCCCATCGGCAACACGCGTGAACGGCTGTACCAATTTCGCTAATTCTTTTTTTGTTGTGTTTTTTATTATAAGGAGAAGGTTCTTAGGATAGGTAGGTGGAGGAAGGTAGGGAGGTATGCAAGTAGGTAGGTAGGTACGGTGGGTAAGTAGGTAGTTATGTATGTGGCTAGGTAGGTAGGTAGGGTAGGTAGGAATGCAGGTAGATGTAGGTAGGTATGTAGATAGGTATGTAGGTAAGTAGGGTAGGTAGGTAGGTAGGGTAGGTAGGTAGGTGCGCCGTAGATAAGTAATTAGTCCTGCCCATGCAAAGCCGGGGCGGGCAGCTAGTAAAATATACAGGGTGCCAGGGTCATCGACGCGAAAACTGATACCATGTTGAAATTTTTCATCGGTTATTTAAAAAAAAACTGCTTTTTCATAGAACAGTGCAATACCTACGCGGTCAAAATGTATGGAACAGCAGATTTTTTTTTTAAATAACTAACGAAAAATTTCACCGAAAAAGTTCAGAATCATGTTCAACCATGGTATCAGTTTTCGCGTCGATGTCCCTGCCACCAGTATATTCTTCCGATTAGTGAAAAAAAAATTGGAATAGGATCAGTAGTTCTGAAGATTACCCCCTACATACATTTATTTACATTTTCATCGCATACTTTTGGAAAAAAAAATGTTGAACGGACTTTAGGAATAGCAGTTATTAGTACGTATAGAATCCCCAGCATGGGATCGTAGCACATTGAGTATTGTGTCGTGCCCTGGGGGACTGGTCTAGGGGATTTTAGTGGAACTAGTCGTAGTATAGTCATACACAAAATGTTTGACACAATTATTTCCAACTGTAATACAAAAACAAACATTAATTAGTACCTACTCCACACTTCAGCGTTTGATGTTGGATTTCTCGGAAAAGGTTTCTAATTAGTAAGTCTCGTGAAGGGCGGCTCAGGGATTATCCTAAAAGGGGCCACGTCCTGCCGCTTATCTACTTATTTTATCTAAACATATATATTATGTAGCCATGTAGGTGTATATAAAAGTTCCAGAAAGTGTCAGATTAGCTGACAGGTCAGATTAAAAGCAAAGCCTGAAAAACGAATTACAAAAATTTTATGACCACATTATAACACCTGAGGAGGCTTTTGTTGAGCAGCTGGATCAAGAGCTCTATTCATAAAGCGCTTAAATACACCTGGACACAGCTCGCATTGTTAGGAAGTTCCTCTCTCTGGAGCCCTGACCACCGGTAGCTTGGACCCTGTTCCCGATACTGGTGGGCCATATTTTTTTTTATATTTTTGTTGTTTAAAAAAATAAAAAATATAATTTATAAGTATTAAATGAAATAAAGGAGAAAATCATAATAATAATACCAGCTTTTTATTGTCCCACTGCAGGGCAAAGGCCTATTTCGCATACAGAGATGGCACGAGCATCGATCACCACGCACATAACAAAGAAGTGGTCAAACGCGATCCTATTGATCCGGTTCGGTTCTAAGAAATGGTTTTTTCAAACTCAACCTATAGGTAAGTGGGTCCAAAGAAGGCTAGCTTTTCAAACTCAAACTATAAGGGGGTCCAAAGGAGACTAGCTTTTCAAACTCAACCTAAAAGTGGGTCCAAAGGAGACAAGCTTTTCAAACTCAACCTATAAGTGGGTCCAAAGGAGACTTGTTTTTCTAACTAAACCTATAAGTGGGTCCAAAGGAGGCTTGTTTGTATGCGAACGATCAGCAATCCGTTGTTTTATTACGATTGTCACCGTTATGGAAATAGCATCCGTGGATTAAAACGATACTAAACGTTAGAAATGATTCCATTATAATATTATAACCCATTCGTCGAAACGCTGCTCGTTTCAATAAAGAACGAATAAAATTAAGTTAATACTCGTACTCTAGTAACGGTAAATTATCTCGTCTATGGGACGTGCTGATAGCGTGCGCTTTGGAAGCATGATCCTGTTTGAGAAATAAGATACTACATCTCAGACCAAATAAAAAACCAAGACATAGCGCTGTCAACATCGTGACGTAAAGCCGGTTTAGTAAACATGTGTGCACTTAGTGAGGTGTAGTTTGATTGTAAAAGGTTGTAAATGTGTGTGTTAGCGTGTATGCACAGAGCAAGGTGTAGTTTTGGCATGCTTCACTGTATTGTTCGCAGCGCTATGTCTTGGTTTTTTATTTGGTCTGCGTACTACATCTAATCATTCATTCATTCTTGAACATTATTGACATCGATAAAGGAAAAACATCGTGACGAAAACTGGACTTTGTAGTTAATACCTATAAGTCTG
Organism: Agrochola macilenta; assembly: GCA_916701695.1. Lineage (NCBI taxonomy): Eukaryota > Metazoa > Arthropoda > Insecta > Lepidoptera > Noctuidae > Agrochola > Agrochola macilenta. Next base: position 19,720,371 of record OU753562.1, read on the forward strand.
AAATCGTCAACCCGTCTTGAGCAAGCGTGATGATCAAGGCTCACGCCTTCTCGGACGGTAACAGGCTGGTATTATTTTAAATGAACCTCCACGAGTTAGTGCGTTTTCATACGTCCCGGTTGCCGGATACCCGGTGCCGGGTACCCGGGCTAAGTGTATGGGCAGTGAGCTGCAGACAAATCTGTGTAAATACATTGCTAGGGGGTGAGATTTCGTGAGAAGTCGTAACCTCCTTCTGCGAAGCAGTAATGCTCGCGAAGAAGGAGGCGGAGCGCGTGAGGGAGAGGCAAATTTCGCGCCCTCACCCTAGCCGCCGCAGGAGACGCCCTGGGCGTCGGGAATCGCAGGCCGATTCCCGGCCACCGTAGGCGCGGGCTTGCGGACGTTGAGCAATGGATAGCTCGCCGTCCGATAAGGACCACGCCCGGGTCGACGGGGCGTTGTTTTCCACGCGCGCCTCAAAGAGATGTCCGTACAACAGAAGGGGTCTGCTGCGGTCGCGAGAAAGTCCGAAAGGGATACCATGGCCCCTGGCAACGTACAGGCAACACTGAAGGAACACGGGTGGGTTTTAGTCAGTAAGAGTCTGACACCCCTCCCGGTCCGCCCAGAGCGGGAGAAGTTATTTGATAACTTCCCACCAAAAAAAAAGGGGTGGAGATTTCTCTGCAGCCAACTATGCGTTACCTTTCAAACGTACCGGTGTAGGATAACGTACATGCCCATACACTTAGATGCCGGTTATCCGCCACCGGCTACCCGGCAACCGGGGCGTATAAAAAGACACTAACGGTACCAAAAGATGTCAGTCAGCCTAGCTACAAACCTGCCTAAAGACTAATCTTTCTACACGCATAAGCATCCATGCTAAAATGATGGGGCTGCCGCGACACTGTAGTGCCTCAGGCACATTTGCCGAAGCTAGCGTCGACTGCTTCTACGCAACGATGCGTAAGCGGTGTGCGTCTCTGGTGCGCAGGGTGCGCGGCAGCCCCAACAGCGTGCTGATGATGATAGCTGACAGGCTCGACTGTCCTTACATAAAACGCTGCAGTGACTTGCACGTCACCTACAGTCGTCGGCCATTAATGTGTTAGTGTACTGGGTTTTTGTTTTTTTATTGCATTGTAATGTATTGTTTGGTGTATGTATGTTGTATTGAATATTGTATGAGTCATTGTAACTCGAATGAATAAATTAATAATAATAAAATGAGAGATCTTAACCGAAGAACGCGTTTTAACAAAGCAAAGTCATGGTAATCTTCAATTGTTTTGAAAACCCCGTTCTAAATATAAACTGCCTAATTTACATCTCTTAACTGAATTAGCCTCAATCTACCTCTCCAGCACTCGCAAGCAAGCCACCAACTGAAATAAAAAGAGACGAGCTTACTTGTACAATAAAATAAATAATTTCTACTGGATTACACAGACAAGACTGTTCTTTTCTTTTTTCTTGTAAATAAATGAGTAGGGTATCCAACTTGGTTGCCTGCCGGGGTCGCGGGAAAGTCCGAAAGGGATAACGTGGCCCCTGGCAACGTACAGGCAACACTGGAGGAACACGGGTGGGTTTTAGTCAGTAAGAGTCTGACACACCGTCCCGCTCCGTCCAGAGCGGGAGTAGTTATTTGATAAATTCCCACAGTAATCATTATCAGTAATCATTATTAGTAGTCAGTACTTATTATTAGTAGTTATTATCTTTGGTCCGGGGCCTTGACAGCAACTAATGAAAAACATTATTTTACTTTTTATATTTTTATTTATTGTAACTGGTATTCAGCTGCATCCGGTTAGACTGGAAGCCGACCCCAACATGGGAAAAGGCTAGGCAGATTGATTTTTATTTATTAGTTGAACACGAGGCTTTTGGCTACTTTTGTAAGTGTGTATTTTATGTGTTTTTGTCTTTATATGTACGTTTTGTTTGCAGAATAAACAATTTTTCGTTCCTTTCTTTCTTTCTTCTAGTAAAAAAAAAATTGGGTATCCAACTTATCAGTTTTCAGTAAGGGGGATATTACACTATCAAATATCGATTGTCAAAGATGTAAAAGTAATAAAAAAAAAATGCAATTTCGACTCCATCCACTTTTCATTGAACTCATACGCCATGCCGCCATACATGTTGAAAGTGGGTTCACTACCCACTGACAACTCACGGTGGTTTCACTCACGGACAACCTTCGCAAACGGTCCGTGGCATTAGGTTTAAAACCGTGTTATAAAACACTGTAAAGGCTTGTGCAGACCAGCGCGACTTGTCGCGCGACGCGACACGAACAATACAATTTCTAAGAAAACTTCACAGTATAACAATAACCGGTGTCGCGTCGCGCGACAAGTCACGCTGGTCTGCACAAGCCTTTAAATTTTTTGTGATTATTTATAGCCGAGAACGAAACATAAAAAAATATGGATTTTAAAACCAATACACATACACTAATAAATCTTGTTAAAATATACATCAGATTTTTTTACACGCTTTATAATGCTGTATTCGCAAAGAAAAACCTACATTTAAAATGAGCCCTCCGGGAGGGCTCCCGGCATCCCATATACATATATACATATATATACATAGTATGACTAGGTGAACCCTCCAGGATGGCTCCTGGATGCGCCTAAAAGGTTCATTTCAGCATTAATGCCACAAAAATGCTGTCTGAAGTTGTTTTTGAACCTTTAGGGACAAGTGACGGTGATATGACATGACAATGTTATTTTAAAGACATGAATCGTTTGTGAGCCTCGGTATATTATAATATGCTAGCTGACCCGACAGACGATTCCTTATCTTTTCAATAATTCATACAAAATTCCCGAATTGCACTTTAAATTTGTCCGATTTTTTGCTTTCTTTTAGATCATTCGGACTATTACGAAAACACAAATTAATAAAACAAACATTTTACAAATCGGTCCAGCTGTTCTGAAGATATGCACTTACCAACGAACATCATTTCAGATAGTTAATTGACTCGGGCGTGACTTTGCGGAATTCCATCATAAAATACAATAGACGACGTATATTTATTCAAATCCGCTTAACTGTTCTTAAATAGTCATAAACAACCCTGTAAAAAAGCCCGGACACGACAAGTCAATCGTCATCCTGAGGATGCCTCGTTGAGAGGTGAAGGACGTACGAACGAAACATACGTTGTCTATTGTATTTTAACATCATTTCATTTTTATTATTTTAAGTATAGATTTACACATACATGAGCTCACGCTTCCTTCCCATGGGGTAAGCAGAATCTTACTACGATCCTTACATACTTCTTTTGCTTCGTTTACTTTCATACATCTGGTCAATGGTCATACCCTCACGCCAGTCGAGTATCTGCAATCCATATGGATAAGAGATATCATCCTAGATAATATTATGACCTTACCTATGAAATTGCCGTTTTAGAAAAAAAAACATCAAACAATTTTGTTCAAGACAAGCTTCGACGCGATGTTGTTGCTTTTGTTCAGTGAGTTCACTTTCCGAGCATCTTTCCAATTTGACGTAAATTAATCAGTATCGATTTATCACATAAGTTGAAGGCTGCTGCAATTTCCGACGTGGTTTGAAATGAATCTGCTTCCACTATGGCTTTCAATTCGGCGTTATGGACTTTCGTCGGCCGGCCACGGGGCTCATTGTTGAGATCAAAATTTCCAGAACGGAGGAGAACAAAAAACGCACCTACCTTATCCATACGCATCGTTATTATTGCGTACTGTATGTGCTGCGTTGCACTATGGTAATCGAATTCGAAAATAGCGCGCTATTTCGATTTTTACATGGTAACAGAAACAGCGATATCATAGAAAAATCGAACAGCAAGAAAACAAATGAACAATAATTGTACATATCAGAAAAAAAAAGTCATGCTATATTATAAAATTAAATTAAATTTGGAATTCTAAGTACTCGTAGAATGAAAGATACCGATCTTCACCCTAGGTAGTATCAAAAATCGGCAATTTCATAGGTAAGGACAATGGAAATATAAAAAACAAGGACCTAATATTATTATAGTGTAATATTAATTTTGTCATTCATCCTTCTAAATTAATTCTGTTGGTTGACCTACATTTGTGAAGTAACCTTGAGAATCACACCCATAAGTACTTTACGTAGGTACCTATTCCACTTTCACGCCTGTGCTGTTTAGACATTCAGCCGATTTCCATTAAAATTTGCATACATTTTACATAGACGCATATTATATGTATGATTATATTCTATGTATATGGGCTATAATGATGCTGGAAGCTGAGAATTTTACGATCTATCTCCACTTGCTACCGAGTTTTCAATCTCAAGAACAATTTTGACGAAATTACAGCTTTTCCTTCGGTTATTCAAGTAAATTTAATTTATGCAGGGTGCAGTGTATAGAGTGCCGCTGGTGACATAATAGTGGCGCTGCCTCGGATCGGCTAAAGTGCCGTAAGCATTGCATTGTCATTGTCACTGAGTCACTGTCACTTGTTATTTTTTATTATTATTTAGGTTAAAACACCACATTACTAAAACATTACATTCTGAGCCTAATCGGACTCTGGTGGTTGTGTAATCACAGTTCTAACATAACCTTACCTACCTTTCAGCCATTTTCATTTGCTCCTTAATTTTTCTGAAATTCAGTCATTGTAGTGATTTATTATAAAATTGTCTAAAACACATACGATCTATCAATACAAAGGGCAGCGCACTAACCTCAGCAAACAAACAAAATAACAAGTGACAGTGACTCAGTGACAATGACAATGCAATGCTTACGGCACTTTAGCTGGGCGGAGGCAGGTCCACTACTATGCCGTAATTAGCGGCACTTTATCCGATAGCGATAGAATGCCGCTAACGGCACTCTATACACTTCCTTCAATTTATTCTTTTGTCAAAAAATTTGTTTCGTTCTCAATTGCTGTTTTATTCAACCAATGAACACCTAAGAAGACTTGACAGCACTTTTTTTGATTCCAAATTCAATGTTGGATTTTTTAATGACGAGATTTTACATTTAGCGACGGGGCCGACCCTATTTTCAGAATAAAAGTAGCCAACCGAAAATAAATCACATAATTTAAGTGGACGGGCAGCCAACTAAAAATAAGGATCAAAAAGCCACTGGATAGTGCTATTCTTGTTCAAGTGGGCACTGACAACCCTTGGACAGTCTCTTCAAGAACCAGACAGTTGGACATCTCTATAGCGACATCTCCAGTATGCGACGAAGCGAACAATGCTTCAAGTACTCATAGAAACCTCCTTTTTTTTACTAAAAACATATTTTAAGGAGTTAAAGAAATTATAAAAAAGATAGGTAAATATCTCTACGTAGTTAAAGATAATCTATAAATATTATAAAACAAATTCGCTTTTCGCGTTTGTCTGTATGTCCGCATTGTTCTTCTAAACCACGCAACAGATTTTGATGAAGTTTTCACCATCGTTTAGAGAATTTATTCCGGAAGGTTTATGTGTATAATACGTTAATATTAAAGTTATGTTTAACTAAGAAATCTCGATGTTTTGTCAAGTCGTCAAAATCGTGCGAAGCCGGAGCGGGTCGCTCGTAAACATGCTAATGCGTTTGACATGCTAATTTTATTTATTTATATAATGTACTGAATTAATTAACAATTTATTTTATTTTTTATTTTTTATATATCTTTACATTGATTATAATTTTGTCTAGCGTTATGGCCTATGGGCTGAAATAAATGATTTTTGTTTTTTTTTTTTTTTTTGTAAAAGTATAAATAATTTATGTGACATTAGAGGATATTAGATATTTATATGTAATAGCGATTAGTCTACCTAATCCTAATATCAGGGTTTCACCGAATTTATTAGAGTTCGTTAAAGAATAACAAGTTTGTAACAAAAGTAGGCATTATTAGCCATCCCACAATACACATAGTAAACCTCTATTTAAAATTCTATCCAATGGTCACGTATTGCATAAATTATGTTGAATTACCGGTTTGACTAGGAGACAAAACATTTTTAATATTATCTCATTTTAAACGTAACATCCACTAGACAAAAGCCAACATGGAGTGGAATTCTAGCAATATACTGCCCTGTTGACCGAAAGGCGCTATCTCTGAGATACGGCCTGATAGTTTTTTTTTTTATACCATCAATAGCTATAACAATTTCGCATCTAACGGTATATGCCAAATAGCGCTAACTTAAAACAAAAAAAAAACTTCTTAGTGGTTTTTTTTATGTTTTGTTAGTTAGCGCAAAAAAACAATAAAATGTTCTTTTTATCCTTATGTTTCCTTGAATTACAATTTACAAAAAGTCGATTTTCTCAAAACGTACTCCGATTGAGATAGCGCCTTTCAGCTTAGCAGGGCAGTATGCCGAACTGAATACAGCAATTACTATAATAACCCTAATCGGTCAAATGCAATCATAGCTGTAAGCGCCCTTTAATGACATGACATGTATTATCTGTGCACTTCCACAAAGCAACCGTATCTCATTAGACTGTTTTATAAACAGTATGGTATTCAGTCCCGCGCCAGCCAGTTGCGCCGACGCACGCATGACAGCGACGCCATCTTGGTTCTATATTTAAAAATGTATTTGAGGTTATTCCTGTTTTTGACCTTCGCCGGGTTGGTTGCCGCTCAGGCCCCGAACCCTACCATAAGAGTGGCTCATGGGATTCTTCAGGGTGCATGGAAGGTGTCCACGAAAGGACGGTCCTTCGCCAGCTTCGAAGGTGTACCATATGCGCGGCCGCCGATCGGAAAGTACAGATTTAGGGTAAGTTATACATTTTAGTTTAGTTTTATTTAGCTTGTGTTGTTGAGAATTTGTGTTGATGTTGTTTAGTAGTGTTATTAGATCATTAGATTAACCTGTTATATTATATTGCAACTGATGATTATTATTATAACGCTTATCATAAATTAAATCTTATTGAAGTAGATAATAAAATAACCCAAAAACTCTCAAGGGCTAGATGTTGATAAAAGTTTAAAGGGCAGAACTTAACCTGACCTTTAAAATTTTATCAACATCTATGGTTATCGAGGTAATCATAATTTATAGAGGTAAAAAAGGATGGAACACAGCTTTCTTAAAAAATCCTTATTTATTTTCCTTAAGGCGGTAATAAAAAACATCGTTTTTATGCGCATTAAAGTAAGCCGCAGAGTTAAACTGCGACATAAATAAGTTTTATAGGTAACTATGTATGTATAGTCGAAATGATTACAGTTTTCCAACTATGTAAACAAAACAATATTGTAACTTTGTCACTTTATAGTTCTGTTAATTAACAACAATAACAAACTTTGTATTTGTATGGTTGACCATGAAAACAAAACCGTTATCGATTGCAAATTAATTAATATTGTTTTGGTTATAATCCTTGAAACTTCAATTAACACCTACATACAGTTCATTAACATACTCGTGTGTGTTATTTACTCTCGCAGAAATTACTGTGAACAATCAAAATCTAACATCACATCTCCCAACGTTAAATATTTAAACTCTCGTCTCTTAACTAAATATTAAATGCGAATTATGATCTCCAACTTCTAAGGAATGTTATAAATGTTAATAGTACAATCATGTTTCTGCTTCTCGTTACAAATAAGTATGAAATCTTAATGTCATTATAATAGGTTCTAGTTATCATTTTAATTACACAAAAAACTATTTACCTCTGGAAGTTTCAGACCCAAACAGACTGCTAACGATGCCAGTTCAGCACCCTAATATTTCCATCATAATCCGAGGGTTTTGAAGGAATATCTTAATCCATTGCTTCATAAGTTTGAAAACTTTGTCTGCTCAAGTGCTTAACAACTTAAATAGCGCAATGAACATGGCTGAACTAAGAACATGAAAGATATTGCGATCAAATGTAATTTTAGGTCCCCGAAACGACCAATTGTCAATTTTTACGTGATTGATACGTACACATTGATGTGCAAATTGATCGTCTACCAAATGCAGTTGAAGCGATTGAATCGGACCCCGGAACGATTAATTGCAATCAATTTCAATTGTAGTAATATTTTCAATCGCTTCAACAAACCATTTCAGACACTAATCTACATGGTCCTCATTTGGCTTGACCAAGATTATGTCTGGACTTTAAAAGAGACTGTCACCTCTGAGTTTGTTTCGGCCTTTCTTCTCAGAGTAGTCGGATAGGAAACGCCGAACTCATCTAGCAATTTATTTATATTTTTAATATGACATGTAAAAGTGATTCCTATATACTATTTACAGAATAAACAATTTCATTTCATTTCATTTCAACTGCATTTGGTAGTTGATCAATTTGCGCATCGGTCAGTGGGTCCTCTTAGGGGCGGATTTTTAGGAGTTGGAGTATACGCTTAGGGGCACTATGAGCAAAAAAAAAAAGAAGAAAAATGGAAAATTTCCGAAAAAAAAATAATTTAAAAAAATCGCTCTATAGCGCCCCTAAGGCTACACCCCAACCGGGGACCATATACGCAATTACCCGGCAGGTAACCATTGTCAATCAATCGACAATCAATCAATCATCTGAGCCCAGTGCAGCCAGCAGTTGCATACCTATAACATGATAACACCACCAACTGCTTTCTGAATCCAACTTTTGTAAACACTGGAAAATCGGGTTGGATTTATTGTCAACACAGTAACAGTATAATCAACAATGTTCCCAGTGTTGGGACTAAGGCCTCTCACGTAATCCACCATGCGAGCCCAGTGCGGGTTGGTGGATGTCACAAACATATCTTCGATTTTTTTTCGTTCCACGACATGCCGGTTTCCTCACGATGTTTTCCTGTGGTGAACAAATAATTTACACAAATTAAGCGCCAGTCTGAGTTCGAACCTACGACCTACAATTCGTAAAGTCAAAGTCAAATCATTTATTTCAAATAGATAAGGCACTTTTGAACGCCAAAATTTACAAAAAAAAAATACAAAAAAAATAATATATTCTAGTCGCCCCAAGGTAGTTTACATATGTAGAAGAATACGCAAGAAACACAATATTTTGTATATGTAGGTACATTAGTTATATAATTATATGAAAAGACGATTCACCTAAAGAAAAATAATATACCACAATAGGTAAAAAGAATTGAAAATGAAGCAACGACAGATAAATTAATTACTTATGTGATAGATGCAATGTTCTCACATATTTACAAACATTGTAAAAGTAGACGACCTTCCTTAAAGTTTACAATTAACAGTGTGTGAGGAAGTAATAACAGAATGTAAAATCAATGTCAGATAATAAAATAATAAAAATTATAAAACTTAAATTAGCAACCAGTTTGATTTTGTCTAGATTCTAGATTATCCTATGGAGCAGGACCAGCATGTTTCGAAGCATTCTTATCTTGGATATAATCCTCTAATTGTAGGTGTTGATAGGTAGGTAGGTAGGTATGTTGGTAGAGTAGGTAGGTAGGTAGGTAGGGCAGGGAGATAGGGTTGGTAGGTAGTAGGTACTTAGGTAGGTTGGTAGAGTAGGTAGGTAGGTAGGTAGGGCAGGGATATAGGGTTGGTAGGTAGGTAGGTATGTTAGTAGAGTAGGTAGGTAGGTAGGTAGGGCAGGGAGATAGGGTTGGTAGGTAGTAGGTACTTAGGTAGGTTGGTAGAGTAGGTAGGTAGGTAGGTAGGGCAGGGATATAGGGTTGGTAGGTAGGTAGGTATGTTAGTAGAGTAGGTAGGTAGGTAGGTAGGGCAGGGAGATAGGGTTGGTAGGTAGTAGGAACTTAGGTAGGTTGGTAGAGTAGGTAGGTGGGTAGGTAGGGCAGGGAGATAGGGTTGGTAGGTAGGTAGGTATGTTAGTAGAGTAGGTAGGTAGGTAGGTAGGGCAGGGAGATAGGGTTGGTAGGTAGTAGGTACTTAGGTAGGTAAGGTAGGTAGGTGCGCCATAGATAAGTAATTAGTGCTTCCCGTGCGAAGACTGGGCGGGCAGCTAGTCTTATTATAAAATCCAAATAGGTACATGAATATTAATAAACTTCCATAATACGAGTATATATATAACTAGCTTCTGTCCGCGAGTTCGTCCGCGAGCCTATACCTTCCTCGAGAATTGGGCTATCTAATGCAAAAATATTTTTTCAAATCCGACTGGTAGTTCCAGAGATTACACCTTACATACAAACAAACAAACAAATTTTACCTCATTATATTATTAGTATAGATAAAGAAATCTCGTCCGAGACGTCCATTCTTGTTATGTAACGGAAATATATCTATACATGTACATACACACATTACGTACATATACCAATAAATAAAATAGAAGTGTCTGTACAGATTCCTTCGTAAGGCCACGGGAGCCGCGGCCGGCCCTGGTCCAGGCCATGGTACGGAGCGAGAGTGCATGGGAAGCCGTCACTTCCTTCTGCGAAGCAGTAATGCTCGCGAAGGAGGAGGCGGAGCGCGCGAGGGAAATGCAAGATGCGCGCCCTCGCGCCCCTAGTCGCCGCAGGAGGCGCCCCGGGCGTCGGGAGTCGCGAGCCGACTTCCGGCCACCGTAGGCGCGGGCTTGCGGACGGTGGGCAATGGGTAGCTCGCCGTCCGATTAGGACCAGGCCCGGGTCGACGGCGCGTTGTGTTCCACGCGCGCCTCAAAGAGATGTCAGCACCAACTGACGGGGTCCGTAAGGGCCAATGCCTGCCAGGGTTGCGAGTTTGTCCGAAAGGGATATCGCGGCCCCGGCACACAGGCAACGGAAGGAACATGGGTGGGTTTTAGTCAGTAAAAGTCTGACACTCCCTCTCGCTCCGCCCAGAGCGGGAGGAGTCATTTGATGATTTCCCACCCAAAAAAAAAAAAAAAAAAAAAGGCCACGGGAGCCCCTTGGTTCTGTAGGAACGAGACCCTCCACCTCGACCTTAGACTCCCCACAATCCACCAGTTTCTAAAACGCAATTCCAAGCGTTTCTTTGATTCCGCCGCCACCCATCGCAACCCTCTGGTTGTCGAGGCCGCCAATTATCTCCCGAGTCAAATCAGTACAGTCCGCCGCCCGAGGCAAATCCTTTCCGACCCAGACGACCCCATAACCCTCCTCCAGGAGAGCAATAGGGAAACCAGTACAGTTAGAAAACACACACACCGACACACTTTCCGACCTCGCCGCCGAAGTCCGCGATCGCGACCCTCCCGAGTAAATGATACTCCCCCCCGACCCTTGCTCGACGATACGCCAGCCCGCGTCGATGATGCTGAACCTGTAGCTTTAAATTCCCCGATTAATAATAATAATATATCATTGATCCAGCCTGTCCCTCTTGCTGTCCTCCCCCCAGCGAACGCCCTAAGCCGAGGTTCGTACCCCACAGGGGGTGCCCTTAGCGAGCGTTCGCCTACTTTTTAATTAGCATAGTTTTTGCCCCTGGCTGGAGGCTTTGAGTGTAGAAGCTTAAGGCAGCCACAGGATTGTCCGGTTGAGTAGTCATGACCTCAGTGGTCAGCTACGAGATGCCCTACATAAAAAAAAAAAAAAAAAAATAGAAGTGTCTGTTAGTAATGACAAAATAACAGCTTTTTACTAAATGTATATGAAAGTAGCTAAGTGCAGCTGCAGTGCAGTGTAGCTCGTGGCTAAGTAATAACTGCCGCACGGGTCGATCCGTCAGGTTAAGCTACGCTTGCCGGGGTTGGTCTGTGAATGGGAGTATTCAGCTGCATCCGGTTTATTTATTTATTTATATATACTTTATTGTACACCAGATTATACATTACATAAAGAAAAAGTAATACACTACAAAATATACAATGGGCGGCCTTATCGCTTACTGCGATCTCTTCCAAGCAGGTTAGACTTGAAGCCGACCCCAATATAGTTGGGAAAAGGCTAGGCAGATTGATAAAGAAATCTCGAAGCAGCGGCGCGGACGCTAAAATACGTAAAATGATTTAAAAATATATCTATTTTAAATTATTATAATATTCTAAAATCATTTAGATTTTTAAGGTTCCGTACCTCAAAAGGACACGGATTTATAGGATCACTTCGTTGTGTCGTCTGTCCGTATATCTGTCAGCTTGTCAACTCAAGACCCATTTTATCAGGAAGCGTGGAGTATCATAATTAATATCAAATACGTAGATTTAGGATGCATTGGAGCTCTAAAAAATCAACGCAATAAAAAAATACGAACATATTTTTTATAGAAAGAGTGGTAGAAAGCCTTAGTACATCAACGTAACTCATAACATCATGCTTTGTTTCCCTGAAGGGTTAGGCAGAGGAGTACCTACAGTACACCCACTTTTCGCCAGCTATGTTTGAGTCCCATGTAGTATCTACGTCAATAATAAAATTATCTCCTGTACCCCGACATCATCTATTAATGATCCGCAAAGAAACCTCGAAGGATCAATAACGTGCGGATCTCCAAGGGGAACTATTTTACTGCCTACCTATCCGTAAATTTGATAGGAGTAATTAAAGCTATCCGCAGACGGACAGGCGATCGCAATACAGGGTGTCAGGGACATCGACGCGAAGCCATGGATTCAGTACATGATTCCGAACATGATTCTGAACCCCCCTGCGTTGAAATTTTTCGTCGGTTATTTAAAAAAAAACAGCTGTTCCATACATTTTGACCGCGTAGGTATTGCACTTTTCTATGAAACAGCAGATTTTTTTTTAAATAACCGTCGAGAAATTTCAACGCAGGGGGGTTCAGAATCATGTACTGAATCCATGGTAACCGGCTTCGCGTCGATGTCCCCGACACCCTGTATACATAAAAGTTAGTATTTTTCATTTTTGGTAATTAACTCTTTTTTCTAAGATTTTCGTATTTTTAACCGACTTCCCAAAAAGGAGGAGGTTATCAATTCGGTTGTATGTTTTTTTTTTTTTTTAATGTTTGTTACCTCATAACTCCGTCATTTATGAACCGATTTGGAAAATTATTTTTTTATTTGAAAGGATATACTTCCCGATTGGTCTCATTTTTATCAAAGGTCAGTTTTGATGATGGAATCCATGAGGAATTGAGGGAACTCCTCAAATATTATAGGCATACACATAGCGATTTTGGTATTTTCAGCAATAAGTTAAGCATATACATTCAGAAAGTATCATTAGGTGAAGTGGATCTGATGAAGAAGACCACAGATGGCCACCACCATTCCCCAATGAAAAGTATTTCACGGGTGGCGATAAGATATCTCGATTTAAATAGTTAAGCGACTATGAAGCACATTCTGATAAAAACGGTACCATTGAACTGATCTGAAGATGAAGCCGGAAGGAACGCACCGGAACTCCGTCATAATACAATGTATCCTAGCCGTTTGGGCTTATTGGAATTGCCATGAGGTGCACTCTGCCTATAAATGATTAATGGTAGTATCCTGGCATCAAATTGTGCTACTTGAGTCGTCTGCTATGTGTGGCCTTGATTGTCAGAAGACAGATTTCGTAGCCTCGTTATTTCCGTCAATGATCCTGTCGTGGTGTGGTCGCTTTAATAATTTCTTCGCGTCCAAATCTGATAAAACTATGCCTTTCAAACTTCTGACACGACTAAGCACGACGTATATTTGCCCTTTTGCAATTTTTTTTTACCAAGGTAGATCACAGATCTTTCGAGGATTGTACCCTATAATTTATGGACTGTGACCGCCCAGCTTAATATTAGAGGTAGCGTACGACGCTCCACATCTCCGTAACTCCTTGCCGCCTGGAACTACGTTCCTTGTTGGTGGTATGGGTATCACTTTGAAAACTATAAATTAGCATATCTTTTTATTGGATGAGACGATTGCAATGAAACAAAAACTAAATGTTACATCGTGATTATATTCTATTTACAATTTTAATAGGCCTGTCATTAAATTTCAAAAATGTTATATTATCTGCTAAATTATATGTAGACTATGCATTCATTGGTACCATATTGGGCCAAAAGATTTAATTGAGATGCAAAAAAAAAATGTACGCCCTTTCTACACTTTCAAGCCAGTTTTGAAAAATTTACGATTAAATCTTTATTATTACCTAGATAAGTTTATACCACGTTTTCTAAACCAAATGAATAAGATCTTTCATACAAAATGTATCCCCCTGTTCACCCACAAAGGGGTTAATTTAAATCATTCCACTTTGCCCCACCAAGTCGCCCTTCTGGTCCAAAGTGGAATGCCTAAAATTTTCACTGGAATCTGCCCCACTAGATTGATTTGGTGGGGCAGATTCCACTAGTCTAAAATCTTGATGGATTACTTGCCCCACTAGTTGTAACCCAACTAGGTGTAATTTTTGAAAAATCTTTTGATTTGTTTCCATTATTCGAATGGTATACTAATTTGTATGGGGTAGGTACCACTACTAAAAAGTGAAAAATAAAAACTTTTTTACAAAAAAAAACAACCGACTTCCAAAAAAAACACTAAAAATACCTAACAAAAACCACCGAATTCCACAAAAATACACGTAAAAGTTAAAAATAACTTTAATTTCGGAAGTCGGTGGCAAAAACGAAAATACAGAACCTTATACATAGTTGAAGCCGTGATTTACTTATATCCTTAGGGATATAGTTATGAGTCGCTTTCATTATATAACTATATTACGGTATATTTTGGTATATACTTAGTATAAAATATTTTAGTTGGGATGAATTTATCCCAAAAACAAACTTAACTTCGTATTAATACATATTTATTATTAAAGTTGATTTACAATTATAACCTTGTTGTTTATTGCAATAATGGGTACAAACAATGTATAACTAATTAATTAATAAAAGTAGCAAAATTATATACTAACTTAACTAAAACTATTTACAAACGAAAATATAGCATCGAAGAATTCATCCGCATCGCCGTCGACTGGTAATGTACCCAAGAGGCTGGCCGCATTGCCACGTTGTATGGCAATGCTTAGCCTCTGCCCAAGGTAGAAACCAGCCCTTGGGTCACGGGAAGTGTCATATAGCCGTTTGGAGATTTCATTAAAGAGGCCGTGAGCACTCGGACCCGACGGCCCGAGGGTTTCAACCCCAAACGGCTCGAAAATATAATTACCAACAAGGTTATTATACTTACGCCGCTTGAGGTTTTCTGCAGCCGCAGCGGCAGCACCAGCACAGCACGCTGAGCCAGGAAGATGGGATGGCGCAAGAGTGTCGACACAGGTTGCGTCCCACACTAAAGGCCTACCCACCTTCCATGGAAATAAAGACATGCCGTCCGGTCTCTTGCCATCGTCGCGTGCCAAGCCATTGGGTTCTAATACAGCTGGAACGCCGGCGGTGACAAGAGCTCGTCGGATGATGTCGTTAATGTTGTGTCGCTAAGCGACCCGCACTTCGGCTGCAAGACAGGCCGTGATGTCCGAGACTATTGACAACTTCGCCACAGTGACAGCGATGAGGAGAACAGCATGGAGCTCCTAGTCGTAGGGAAGCAGCGAGGCGGAATGTAGTGTCGTCGAACAAGGTACCTATGTTTGACGACGGTAGTGCATGAAGCCACAGACCCGATTCCCACTTACTCACAGCCAGCAGGCGAGCACGCTCCGCAGGGGTAGCAGACGTGTTAAGTAAATTGTTCTGTACTACTCTGCAGAGCGGCTCATCCCACCGTCTTTGGGAAGATGGATAATCGGGTAGAGCTGAGTTCGGGCGAGCGAGTTTCCAGGCATCCATAGCCTCGGTGAAGCACGGAACATCAAAATTAATCAGTGTGGAGGCTAGAATTTTCCTGATTCATTTCTCAGTGCCGTGGACAGAGGATATAAAAGCCGGTAAACTAATACTAGAAATTTTGCGGACGCCGAGGCCTCCCATACGAATGGGAAGAGTAGCTTGCGCCCAAGCTCGGTCGTCCATGGCCTTGTAGTTGAAAAACATATTATCCCCATCATCGATAAACGTCACGGTCAATTCTCCAACTGCAAATGTAAGTTTGTAATCGTTTTTTTTTATGCGATTAAACTACAAATTAACCATTTTCGAAAATTTTCCCTTACTTCCTGCAAATTTCATGATTCTAGGTTAATAATGAAATGAAATTGAAATTTGGCAAAATGTCGAAACATCTGGGTAAGTTCTTCATGCAAAACGCTGTGCAGCAATTTTAGTTTTTATTGGCAGATCTGTTAGAAAATGCTAGAAACTAAAATGAAACTGCAAATGTCTGTAAACATACCAGCCTCAAGAGTAGTCAACAGTAACAATAGACACTTTATTTTTTAGTTTTAAAACAAAGACGACACTCTTTGTGGGTTGGCTACTGCAAATAATTAATATCAATATCAGTTCTTAGCTAAGATTACAAATTAGTTGCACTGTTCTTATACAACATGTCCCGGAATTAACGCACACCACCAAAAACCCCAATTAGAATATTTTAAAGAGGTATGAGAAATAGAGTGGAAAGTTCACTCATCCTCTATAGAAAATGGAGTATCCTCCGACCGACGGGTGTCGCGTCTGGTGGGCAACTGCCCGACGATTGATTTCGGCACGTTGCGTTGTGTATGTACTCGTCGCGCCGTAAACTTTGTTTGCGCGATGCAGGGTTTGCGTGACGTCAGTGTGATGTGTAGTTCGTATGTGTCATTGTAGCTATCGCAAAAATAATGTTATAATCTGTTTAAATACAGTGAATTGTTACTATTACGTATAAAACATTTTTTATTTCAAATTAAATTAGTTATACTGCACACAGTCGCCCACGTATATGGGTAGCAGGTATTTCGTCCATTTTGGTTTGTTTTGACTGGAGAGCGGAAATCTGACTGTGATTTACGTATAGTTTTGATTATGTTTGGGATAAAAAATTACTATATAAAAAATACATAATTAACGATTCTGAACAAACTATGTACTTTCTTAATGTGCATTAATTCAGTTACGCATTGTAAAAAAACGATATAACAACTTGAAACTGAAGTGTCCGGTATTTAATTACGTTGTTGTTATAATTTACTGGACTCCCGGGAAAGATGCGATGTCGGAAAAAAAGCTGGAAAATCTATTGCGGAATACATTTCCGCAATAGATTTTCCAGCTTTTTTATGCTAAGCTAAGCTATAAACAAAAGAGTGTGTGTGTGTCAAACGCATGTTACGTAGTGTGTGTAATGTTTTTTTAATTAATTTGAAATTATTTCTAGTCCATTGGTTATAAAAATATTAGCTTTCGGCACTCCTTCTCCTTAAAATGTCTAACTGTGCAGAATTTCATACTGCTCCGTCCGCGTAATTTTCGTGAAAAGGGGTACAAAGTTTTTACTAAACGTATTAGATTCTTGTTGTTGTCTAGAAATTTAAAACAAAAAACATCCATCAAAATAAATCTCCATTTCAGATTTTCCTAAAATCAGAAATCATGCACTGAAAATGATTTCACTTTTTGGCTTCACATCACATATCAATGCGAGAGTTATTTTCTCGAATGAAAAACTACAACACTTTCTGTTCCTTTCCTGACATATTCCGATGGGACGGCGCAATCCTACACGACCGGGAGAGATCAGGCACTGGATCAACCGCTTTTCGTGCTTTCCAAGGCACGGGGGTGTCACACCACCAACTTCCAAACTCCATAACACTTTGCCCAACCCGGAAATTGAACCCAGGACCTCTTGGTCTAGTGTCGCAAACGCTATTCGCTTGCGACACTAGATTATCAAGGCAGTCGGTTCTGTTTTTATATTTATAAAAATATCAGCCTGTATACAGGATTATTGGTCAGCAATCCATTAACATGTAGGAGAGGATTTTTACAACCAAATGACCCCTTTAAACATCTATGCAAATGTCAAAAAAAATCGAGTCATTTGACATTTTATATTTTTATTTCATGAATACATTTTTAAAATACAAAATGCCAAATTACTTGAAAACATTTTACATTGGCAAAGGGGTTATGAGAGGTAATTTGGTTGCAAATGATCTCTTTAAGGGGTTAACGGATTACCGACATATAACCAATAACCCTGTATGTCCCATTGGGAGGCAAACGTCAATGTCCTCTTAAAGAGAAGTATCTACTAAGCATGAATCTTCACGCTTGTTAGTTTATTTTTTATTTTTAATGTTCATCGTGATACTAATGTTTTTCTTCACCATAGTCAGGAGTCCCGCTAAAGGGCTTCTTAAGACTGCGGTAGCCGCCACATAACGTCCGCAATTTACTATCAGATGACGTCAATATAACGTTATTGAAGTGAAAACTTCTTCAGGCGCGTTGAGCACTTTTTGGGTGAACAAAAATCATGGAACTCGCGTCATCGTCACCGAACGTTTTCCATGAGCTATATGTACGTATACTGTGTATATTATGTGTACTTTTTGGGTGAACAATAATCATGGAACTCGCGTCATCGTCACCGCACGCTTCCCATGAGCTATATGTATACTGTGTATATATGTACATAGATACAATTCACAAGTTACTTTTCACTTCTATCGGCAGTCCCCAAAGACTGTCCCGCATGTTTTTTATGAAAGTACGTTGATGTGCCTTCCTAATGAGCGTTTTTTGATACCGTAAAGTCAAACCCCGGTACTATCATTTTAATGACGGCTGTCACTGCGACCGTTGTTTGGCGGCCACCGGTGTCGTAGGAAACCAAAGCTTAAAGGTATACATGTCATAGCCGACCGCAGGCGGCAACTGACGCGGACGTGTCGCTGCGACACGACTGGTTTCTATGAATTTCTAGAATTACATAGAAATCAGTCGTGTCGCAGCGACACGTCGCCTACAGTTGCCGCCTGCAGTTGGCTACAGAATGATACCTTAACGGAATCCAAAATTGAAGATTTGACTGTAAACATATTTTTCCATGATAGTAGCTAGGAATGTGGGTTGTAATTGCCAGTATTTCTGATAAAATGTGAGGAGTGGGTTGACTTAAATAGCTAGATTCTTTACGCCTTTGCAGCTTTCTATGAAAATTAGATTCTTATAAGACAAAGCGTTTTTGCCTTTATAGGGTTCCGTAGTTAACAAGGCACCCTTATGGTTTCGCCATGTCCGTCTGTCTGTCTATCTATCTGTCTGTCCACGGCCTAGCTTTCAAGTGCTAATTTTTGTAAGAGTCAAGTGTCCCCCTGCCAGCTAAATGGTTGGTTTTGGATATGTGAAAAAAACAGCTGTTCCATACATTTTGACCGCGTATGTATTGCACTTTTCTTTGAAACAGCAGTAAAAAAAAAAAAAACGTATTTATTTTAATTAATAACGTATTAATAAGTAGGCTCTACATGTTAACGAGTAATAATCGACCGACTTACATTTTTGCAATTGTATAAACATGTTCTCCCATACATTTCTAAGGGAGAACATGTTTTCAACTACAATGTTTGTACTTGGGATAAATTCATCCGAGCTACGGAACCCTTCATAGTGTGTGATCCGAAACGCACTTGGCCGGTTTTTAATATTTAATCTCAGTACTCCGTACTTTGTTTTTTGGGAAGCTAAAGTTGATTGACACTCAATTAAAAACAAAAAAAATCTTAGAAGCAATCTCAGGACTGGCAGCCGTTCGGGACTGCGATATAATTTGTGTTTTCATCTACTATGTATATTGTAGACCGATTCTGGGTACTGTATTTTCATTTCATTGTCTTCGAGTAGTCTTTGATAATATTTTGTCTGAAAATCAATCTACAAAATATACAATCCCTTCATGAAATAAGCTAAGACATTTTGATTGCCCTCGTGCCCCTTGCTTAGGGGCATTCAAAAGTCATTTATTTAAACTAGGCTGAGAATCAGCACGTTTCGAACGTCAAAATTACATAAGACAGTCCCTCAAAACGCCCACCCTTCACCACTTCCTAGTTGGCTCCTAGCTGGGAAGAAGAAGTGGCGCAACAAACGCCCTTCAACATTTAATCAAAACTGGGTTTCAAAGATGTGACGTAATATCGCGGATCATGTCTATTATATTTTTCCATATGGCAATGGTGCCGATGTCGACAATTCTTCCAATGTCAATGTGTGGAGAAAACGTGCGGAGGGAAACAAAAAATTTTTTGTGATGGAAGCTAAAATTAAATACCATGTAATTGAGTTACATGGTATTTAATCTCAATTTCTTTTGTGGCATATGTCACTGTCACCCGTTTTCTTTACCTGCTAGACTTAAACATAATTGGCGAAATGTGGGTGTGGGGTACACCTCTCTTTTTTTTTTTTATTTGGTTGGGAAGTCTTCAAATTACTCCTCCCGCTCTGGGCGGAGCGAGAGGGAGTGTCAGACTTTAACTGACTAAAACCCACCCGTGTTCCTTCCGTTGCCTGTGTGCCGGGGCCGCGATATCCCTTTCGGACAAACCCGCAACCCCAGCAGGCATTGGCCCTTACGGACCCCGTCAGTTGGTGCTGACATCTCTTTGAGGCGCGCGTGGAACACAACGCGCCGTCGACCCGGGCCTCGTCCCTATCGGACGGCGAGCTGTGGGGTACACCTCTGCCCACCCTTTCGGGGTAACAAGGCATAATGTTATGTTATGTGTATACCTGCTAGAGAAAAACAAGTCAAGCAGGCATGTTTTTTCTCCCTTTCATATAACATTTAAGATATTCAAAAGCTATCGTAAAGTTACGTAATCGGGACCGTTTGCGAGTTTTATCGGCGATAAAATAGAATAAATATAGGTACTTATGTTTAATCGATAACCCCAGTTACTAACTGCCGTAGATAGTATTATATTATCTGTGGCTGTAGGTATATTCTGCTGAATGCTGGAACCTCAGAGTAATAACTGCTGTAACGAAATCATGCGAAAAAGTCTACTTACTACTGACTTACTAGGTACCATTTGTTTGAAAATCGTGCTTTGTATTCGGAGTCACAATTTTTTTAAATGAAACCTTTACGCGTGTTGAGTGATTTTGGTAGGGGATAAACTTATGGATTTGCGTCACCAACATGCTCGCGCCGTAGTGTTGTACTATAGTATATAGATGGCGCTAATACCAGTTTTAGGTTTTCACGTCATGTCATCAGTCATGGGGACTGGTGACAGAAATTTGTACTTTTTACTTTTTGTAACCGCCGTTTTTGATAACCAAATAAAATCGTTTAAGTACCTACACAATGCATAAAATGTGGTATTCAGTGAAAAGACACACTCCGCCATGCAGTGACAGCATCAAAATATTAAAAAAATTAAGGTAGGTTTATTAGTTAGTGAATTTTATACACAACGAACAAAATAACAATAATTTATCTAAATCGATACAAATTTGAATTGATTAACAATTGTATCACATTCCGCCTGTCGTATTATTTCGGCAATATATGACCGTACGAGTATATGACCCGTATGCTTAACTTATACTATTGAGGGTAATCCACAATGATATGGCAAAATTGCCAAGGGGACAGTAACAAAAACAACACAGCCAAGACCAATAAGTGCATTACTTTGTGGTTGCATCTATAATACCACATGCGAACTACGCATCGCACGTGACATCGCGCAAACAGAGTTACAGATGAATACAGATGGTTCACTCCGCATTTTATGTATGAAGCTACAAGTACTGTACGCGGCGGGCTCGACTTGTCGAATCCAGTGGGCGTGACGTAGTCAGAAGATATAAGACTTACGTGATAGAAAGAGATGCAACTTCTAGGTGAATATAACTGTAGGTAATAAGCGCTGTGCGACCTGAATTGTACTTTATTGTGTCGCAGCAAGAGTCACTTTTTATTTAAATGATTTTGCGGAGTGAACCATCTGTACTAATCTGTAGCAGAGTTAAGGCTCCTGCAGACAGACGATGAATGAATCTGGTGAAACAATTTCATCATGGTATTTGTTCTACCAGAATCGCATTGCAGCGTCGCGCCAGTTTGCGGAAGCCTTTAGCCGCCCGATTATCATATTTCAAATACAGAAACCGGACAACAACCATTAGGCAGTAAGTCCACCAGACCTTCCGCGTCCTGTTTGTTCCGGCTAATCTCCGAAACGGCTAGTCCGATTTTGACGGAATTTTCACTGGCATATAG
Organism: Agrochola macilenta; assembly: GCA_916701695.1. Taxonomy (NCBI): domain Eukaryota; kingdom Metazoa; phylum Arthropoda; class Insecta; order Lepidoptera; family Noctuidae; genus Agrochola; species Agrochola macilenta. Next base: position 19,742,383 of record OU753562.1, read on the forward strand.
CTGATATTCTAAAGAGTCACTACTTTTATTTCAGAAAAAGAATTAGGGTCCCCGCGGGTGTAACTGCGGGCAGCTGCTAGTTAACAATATTATCCACACTGTTAAAATATCCAGCCAAATCACAATAAGTTTACATAGAAAATGGATATCAACAAGGATCCAAAGAGGTTCATCTCCATTACCGATTTCAATCATTCAAAGTTTTGACAGCAAATTAGTTCTGTTGCCCCCCTACCTTATCAAACTCGTGTTAAGACTATTGAGATTGATGAAACAACAGTTTTAACTTAAGAAAGTTAACGTTTTAGAGCGGATTTCACCAGTGAATCTGAATGCGATCAGCACATCCAAACCGCGTTCAAGAGCTGTCAAAGTCATCATTGTTATGGAATATTGACATTGACAGCACTTGAACGAAGTTTAGAATTGCTAATCGCGTTCAGTTTCATTGGGTGAGGCGGAAAATTGAGTGAGCTTGAGCTATTGATATTCACGCTCAATTGGGTAGCCAGAAATATACATCCTATGAATTTAGGAATAAAATAGTGTTATGAAATTGTATTTAGTTGAGTTTGGTTTATAAAAAAAAAAAATTTGAGTAATATTAGGGAAATTAATTGTTTATTTTCACAACCAACTTAAATTGTCAGTATATTCAAATCGCAACATTTTTTTGTTAAGGGCATCTCGTAGCTGACCACTGAGGTCATGACTACTTAACCGGTCAATCCTGTGACTGCCTTAAGCTGGGGCAGGGGCAAAACTATGCTAATTAAAACTAGGCGAACGCTCGCTAAGGGCACCCCCTGTGGGGTACGAACCTCGGCTTAGGGCGTTCGCTGGGGGGAAGGACAGCAAGAGGGACAGGCTGGATAGAAGGTATATCATTTTTATTAATCGGGGAATTTAAAGCTACAGGCTCAGCCGATTGTGTCACCCTATGTAACATTTCTAAATTTATTTCTGTAATTTGTATGGTGTGCATAATAAAGAATATTCTATCTATCTTTTCTATCTATCTCAGCATCGACGCGGGCTTGCATCTCAGCAGCTTGCGAGCTCAGCATCGGCAAGGCGTTGCTGGCCTTCTTTGTGGAGCTGGGGTGGATCGAATAACCAATTTTCCCACCCGTACGCAAAATACGCGCTTAGTCGTGGAGTTGCGGATACCAGCCCGTATTACCTATTACCTATCGACGCGGGCTGGCGCATCGTCGAGCAAGGGTCGGGGTCAAATCGCAACAGTAATTCTTTGACAGTTATATGAAATGGCTATAACACGGCAAATTGACGTAGTGTATCAGTTCTACAACAAAATTTCCGTGACCATACATTTCGTCCGGGAATGCATACTTATAACTTGTAATAACAATTTGAACAGTGCTTCGTCTAGAACTAAGCTCGCCAACACTAAAAGCTACTGCAGACTGGCGTGACGCGACTCCGGTAGAACAATTTCCATGAATTTTTCATAGAAATTGTACCACCGGAGTCGCGCTGCGCTTGTCTGTGCCTTAATTTGTAAACTTTTGTCTCTATTGAAGGGACTGTCGCGGCAGGCCTATTTATAAAATTGATCAAAACATTTTCTTTTTCATACAATCGTAACTAATATAAACTTTCCTAACTAATATTATAAATGCGAAAGTGAGTATATTTATTAGTACGTTTGTTTGATTGTTTTGCTAAAACGGCTCAACGGAATTGGATGAACTTTATTACATGGGTAGACCATGACCTCTATAAGGACATTGGCTACTTTTTATCCCGATATTCTCTCGGGATCGAGACTTATGCGGGTGAAACCGTGGGGCGCAGCAAATTTTTTATCATTCTTAGAATAATTGCTTACTTACCTTCATAACTTTCCTGAGAAACATTAGGTAAGTTTAGATTTAACATTCAAATATAACGATCTTGATTTCTGTAACAACTTACCAGCCAATATAACTACTAAAATCCCATCAAAGAGGAATTTCTATAACTACGCAGCTTCTTAACAAGTTCAATCTAAACCGCTTCTACGCCTAGGAACACACAGATTGCAATAGTGGAATGTTCAAATGCTGTTACTACTTCAACATAATTCCTACAACAGTCCCCGGTTCTCGCGAAATCCATTTATAGTTACCTAAACTTATACTCAGGATCAAGATGGCCGTCGAAGCGATGACGTAGGTGTAGGTATGTATAGTTTATTCGAAAAGTATTTAATAAAAGTGCAAACAAACCCTGTCCTACGGCTAGGTAACTACATAAGATACAGTAGCAATGGCTTTCATTTTGACAGTTCAATTGATAAGCAGTAATTTTTTTCGAACATATGAAGCAATGGATTAGCAGTATCCTTCAAAATCATTCAGATTGTGATTTATAGCGTGTTACGCAATTAGACCGCAGATTTTATTATCATACCCAATCACTCAGTAAAGGAAATTAGTAACAAATTCGTCTGTATTTTTAGAAATTTTCAACTTATATCACACAACTTTATCAAACCATTTTGTGAATAACATGATTAAATTGTAATTGAAAAATCTCAATCTCAATTTGTCAAATGTCTTTAAGGTGATAAAAAAAAGGAATTTCAGGTTTAATTATTCAATTACGTAATCAAATCCAAGCACTCAATTTTTAAGTGTCACTAAAAATTGGCACCCAAAGTACGTTCGGATCCATTTGTTTACATTTTCATAAGATACTTTTGAAACAGACCGTACGATTAAATGTAGAATTAATCTTCAATATATTTATTTTCATAATGTTTTCCCCCGATCCGAGATTTTCCCCGTATCGTAGAGTTTTTGAAAACAAATCGCACATAATGTTTGTTTATGTGACATTTACGCTTTTATTCTGTGAGTCTGAGTATTTTTCCATAGCTATATTGCTAGTTCTAAATAATACGAGTACATCTATGGTTTTTCTTGCAGCTGCTATATAAATAAATATTTGTATCCGCACAAGAATCGTACTTACGACCTTATTGACGCAGAAAACAATCGTTCAGTGAATTTACCGTTAATTTTGTTAACGGTAAATTCACTGAACGATTGCTTTCTGGCAAAAACTTTCCCTTTGTCCAACGGCTTCCCGAGACGAACAGAACTACGGTTCCATTTAAAAGATTTGGCAGAACTAGGAAGTAGCTTTGCAGCTTTGAGATTTTTTGTATTGTTTCAAAAGTTTACCCGCAGTAAACCTTTTCTTCTTCGTTTTTTGGGATACGTATCCAAAGGGTGCCCACGGGACCCTAATACTAAGGCTCCGCTGTCCGTCCGTCTGTCACAGGGGTGTATCTTTTAAACCGTACTATGTAGATACTTAAAATTTTCACAGATAAAAATTATGTACTTAAATAAAGTTAAAAATTAAAGGGGTTCCTCATACAAGAAACCTCACCTCTCTTGTTTTTTCCATTAAAGTTTTTTTTTTTAATTTGTTTATTATTGTAGGGTGGAACGGAACGACGACACGCTAGTCCTGGTGCAGGGGAGGTCGCATGAGGCGGCGGCCGAACTAGCGACACGTTGGGTTGCGACAATCGTCGATAGGATCCGGCAACTGGGACTCGAGGTGGCCTTGCACAAGTCCGAGGCCATGTGTTTCTATGGTCCTCGGAACGCGCCACTGTCGGGTTCCCAGATAACGGCGGGAGGGGTTCACATCGGTGTCGAGTCGACGATGAAGTACCTGGGACTCGTCCTCGACAGCCGGTGGAACTTCGTGGAGCACTTCCGACATTTGGCTCCCAAACTGCTGAGGGCTGGGGCTGCTTTGAAGCGGCTTCTGCCCAATCTAGGGGGTCCAAACGCCTCCTGCCGGAGGCTCTACGCGGGGATCGTGCGGTCCATGGCCCTTTACGGGGCACCGGTGTGGGCGCGTTCATTAAGGCTGCGACCAGCCCAGCGATTGAACGCGTCCCAAAGGGTCATGGCCATTAGGCTGGTCAGAGGATACCGCACGGTCTCCCGTGAGGCGGCGAGCCTCCTTGCCGGACTACCGCCATGGGATCTGGAGGCAAAAGTCCTCGCGCACATGTGGGAGTTGCGCGAGGAGGCGAAACGCCGGGGTGTAACTCCGCTGCCGCGAGAAATCACGGCACTGCGGACAGAGCTCCGGCGGGATCTCATGGCGGCATGGAGAGTGCGATTGTCGCAACCCAGCGCTGGGCACGCCACAATTGCGGCGATAAGTCCCCTCTTTGAGGAGTGGCTAGAGAGGCGCCACGGCGTCCTCACCTTCCGCCTGACGCAGATCCTCACCGGACACGGTTGTTTCGGGAGGTTCCTGTTCAGGATAAAGCGGGAGGAAACGCCCGGGTGTTACCATTGTGTGGATCGCCCGGAGGACACGGTGGAGCATACGGTGGAGGTCTGCCCGGCTTGGGCGGGGCACCGCCGTGTCCTCACGGAGGCGATCGGCAGCGGCGATCTCTCGCGTCCGGCCCTGGTTCAGGCCATGGTCCGGAGCGAGAGTGCATGGGAAGCCGTCACTTCCTTCTGCGAAGCAGTAATGCTCGCGAAGGAGGAGGCGGAGCGCGCGAGGGAAATGCAAGATGCGCGCCCTCGCGCCCCTAGTCGCCGCAGGAGACGCCCCGGGCGTCGGGAGTCGCGAGCCGACTTCCGGCCACCGTAGGCGCGGGCTTGCGGATGGTGGGCAATGGGTAGCTCGCCGTCCGATTAGGACCAGGCCCGGGTCAACGGCGCGTTGTGTTCCACGCGCGCCTCAAAGAGATGTCAGCACCAACTGACGGGGTCCGTAAGGGCCAATGCCTGCCAGGGTTGCGAGTTTGTCCGAAAGGGATATTGTGGCCCCGGCACACAGGCAACGGAAGGAACACGGGTGGGTTTTAGTCAGTAAAAGTCTGACACTCCCTCTCGCTCCGCCCAGAGCGGAAGGAGTCAGTTGATGATTTCCCACCCAAAAAAAAAAATTAAAAAAAAAAAGGGTGGAACGGAACCATTCATGTTTCGACTCGCACTTGGCAACTTTTTTTATTCTTCTGCGTCAATATACATTGACCCCATACATCTGTGACCACATCCAGATGGTAGTCAAACTCATTCATTTAGGTACTATTTTTTTAGTCAAACGAGGACTGAATACATCAGAATGTCAATAAGCAATGTGATTGACCCAACATGTAGATGTGCTCAGCAATGAGGTCGCAAAAACGACCCTTAGATGAAAAAATCATCATGCATACCAACTCTTAGTGGTCTTTTTTTTATAGTAGACTAGCTTTTTCCCGCGGCTTCACTCGCGTTTTATTGTCACTCACTTTTGTTAAAAGAGTTTTCTCATGAATACTTTGACAAACATGTCGCCTTTTTCCAACATGATATCTATACATACATATAAACATATATATAAACACGACTTCTTCCCATCGGGGGCAGGCAGAAACTACAAAACGCCACCTGCTACGATACTTAGGTAATACGGGCTGGTATCCGCGGGTTGGTATCCACGTCAAAGCGCGTATTTTGCGTACGGGCGGGAAAATCGGTTATTCGATCCACCCCAGCTCCTCAAAGAAGGCCAGCAACGCCTTGGTGTCACTGACAATCTCACGTAGGGTACCTGGGTTACCGAAGTACTTTGCCCTGTATGTGGCGACCACCGGGCAGTGTAACAGCACATGAGCTGCTGTCTCGTCGTCCTCCATGCAGGCTCTGCATAGCTGACTGTCTGTGACTCCTATGACAAAGAGGTTTTTATTAAATGACCCAGCTACAGCTGGTGTGACTGTACGCAGCTGTTGTTTCGTTTGTCGGAGAACCGGTTTCGTGAGGCGGCCATCAATTGTAGGGAGTGCCTCCTTAGCCTGGCTGCACTCACCGTGGTCCAACCATAGTTTGTGATTTGGTCCCTGGTTCGTTTCCTTACCAGAGTGCGTAGGAACCCGAAGGGGAGTGGCGCAATGGGTTCAGGCCCCACTGGTGCCATGCTCGACCCCTTCTGGCAAGTTCGTCGGCTGTGTCGTTGCCCCGCGAACCGCTGTGTCCGTTGATCCATTGAATGGTAATATTATTGAGGCTACCCACCTGGTTAAGTCGCTGGTGGCACTCGTATATCAGCCCAGAGTCAACAGTGTGGCTGTTACTACGATGTTGCTACGATCCTTACATCCTCCTTGTACCTCGGTACGTTCATTCATCTGGTCATACACGCACACCGGTTGCGAGCACTACGCACCTGACCTTTCTAAAGAACATCAAGAAAGATAAATTTCCAATAAGGTTACCAAGAGTGTCCGGGTATCTTTTGTTAGTCGTCTTTCATTCATTATAGTTTGAAATAAAAAGTTATTGGCACAGTTATGAACCGATTAACAATATCAACCACATATATTGGATACTATCCGGAACACATTTGACAATAGGCTGTATGATGCAACGTTGGTTTGCGCAGTCAGCGACAAAAGTCAAATCGTAAAGTATTGATATAAAATTTTATTTACATTTCTTATTTACATTATATTTTAGATTCGGGTTTTAAACCTAAAAAAGAACCCGAGGGCCACAACAAATAATTTCAGGTATGAAAAGAGAAAAACAAGAACTATATATATAGAATATAATAATATAATATAATATCTATAGAATTTTGGTATTGCAGGCCATAAACAAAAGTTTGGCTACACCATATTTCAGGTTATTGGTAAAATCCATATGTTAAAATCCATCAAGCCGTTTAAGCTTTAGAGCGTGCCAAAGAAATAGACATACCATACATACATACTCTCGAAAAACATTCCCTCCTCTTCCTCCTATTCCTCTGGGGCAGTCGGGTAAAAACTTCGATCAATAATGCACGGTAAAAAGAAGAAATACATTTATTTAGCACAGACCAAAAGGTCGAAGACCATATTTAGCTAATTAAATACAAAAGACTGTATTCCGTAGTAGAAAAAAAATACAGGAATGTGTGTCTCGGCTGCGCTCAATAGGTTCAGCAAAAAGGAGCAAGTACGGATCGTAGCGTAGCATAGCAGGTTGCGTTCTGTAGTTTCCTGGAATCTACTTCTATGGAAAAAAGAATTAGTTAAGGGTCTTTAATACCTTAAATTTCTTAGCATGATCCTCCGTTATGTCGAAAATACTACAGCATTAATTCTGAAATACAAATATGTTAGAGTTGAGGATTAATATCAAGTACTATGTTTGATAAAACATGTTTCCATAAAATTTTGTCGATAGTTACCTCCGAACCGAACAATAAAGCGCTATTATTAAAAAAATACTTCAAATTAGATCATGAAACTTTGCATAATAACTGAACTAAATATAAAGCCGATGCTAAGTTTTAATTTTAATTTTATTACCATTATTTTCACCGTAAAAAGAAATTACCTAAACCATCGACGCCTTGGGGGCGCCAGAACCCCACTCAGTCTCGCTTTCACTCAGTCCGCGAGTAGTAAAAAGTGAATTTGAGCTGGCGTACTATGGGCTCTTAAGGACGCGTTTGCAAAATTGATAGGTATAGAATCGAACTACTACGTCGACACGGGTCACACACACAAGTGTACGCTCGGTTAGCTGCGGGAATAGTAGCGAAGTGAACTAATTTTGATACTTTGGAAAATTGTTTTTTTTTCTAATGTCTTTATATTACTTGGTACCTACAAAAAACATTTTAGTACTGTTCTTTATATTTTTACTAACCTCCGGACTTGATGCAGTGACCTGAAGGTGTACTTCGGTGACTGCTACTGGAACTCCTCGACGAGTAGAACTAGGTGTGCCGAGTTTGGGCTCGTTTTGTTAGTTATGATGAGATCTTACCTCCGGACTTGATGGAGTGACCTGAAGGTGTACTTCGGTGACTGCTACTAGAACTCCTCGACGAGTAGAACTAGGTGTGCCGAGTTAGAGCTCGTTTTGTTAGTTATGATGAGACCTTACCTCCGGACTTGATGGAATGACCTGAAGGTGTACGTCGGTGACTGCTACTGGAACTCCTCGATGAGTAGAACTAGGTGTGCCGAGTTTGGGCTCGTTTTGTTAGTTATGATGAGACCTTACCTCCGGACTTGATGGAGTGACCTGAAGGTGTACTTCGGTGACAGCTACTAGAACTCCTCGACGAGTAGAACTAGGTGTGCCGAGTTTGAGCTCGTTTTGTTAGTTATAATGAGATCTTACCACCGGTTTTGATGGAGTGACCTAAAGGTGTACTTCGGTGACTGCTACTGGAACTCCTCGACGAGTAGAACTAGGTGTGCCGAGTTTGGGCTCGTTTTGTTAGTTATGATGAGATCTTACCTCCGGACTAGATGGAATGACCTGAAGGTGTACTGCGGTGACTGCTACTGGAACTCCTCGACGAGTAGAACTAGGTGTGCCGAGTTTGGGCTTGCTTTGTTAGTTATGATGAGATCTTACCTCTGGACTTGATGGAGTGACCTGAAGGTGTACTTCGGTGACTGCTACTAGAACTCCTCGACAAGTAGAACTAGGTGTGCCGAGTATGGGCTCGTTTTGTTAGTTATGATGAGATCTTACCTCCGGACTTGATGGAGTGACCTGAAGGTGTACTTCGGTGACTGCTACTAGAACTCCTCGACGAGTAGAACTAGGTGTGCCGAGTTTGGGCTCGTTTTGTTAGTTATGATGAGACCTTACCTCCGGACTTGATGGAGTGACCTGAAGGTGTACTTCGGTGACTGCTACTAGAACTCCTCGACGAGTAGAACTAGGTGTGCCGAGTTTGAGCTCGTTTTGTTAGTTATAATGAGATCTTACCTCCGGTTTTGATGGACTGACCTAAAGGTGTACTTCGGTGACTGCTACTGGAACTCCTCGACGAGTAGAACTAGGTGTGCCGAGTTTGGGCTCGTTTTGTTAGTTATGATGAGATCTTACCTTCGGACTAGATGGAATGATCTGAAGGTGTACTGCGGTGACTGCTACTGGAACTCCTCGACGAGTAGAACTAGGTGTGCCGAGTTTGGGCTTGCTTTGTTAGTTATGATGAGATCTTACCTCCGGTTTTGATGGAGTGACCTAAAGGTGTACTTCGGTGACTGCTATTGGAACTCCTCGACGAGTAGAACTAGGTGTGCCGAGTTTGGGCTCGTTTTGTTAGTTATGATGAGATCTTACCTCCGGACTAGATGGAATGACCTGAAGGTGTACTGCGGTGACTGCTACTGGAACTCCTCGACGAGTAGAACTAGGTGTGCCGAGTTTGGGCTTGCTTTGTTAGTTATGATGAGATCTTACCTCCGGTTTTGATGGAGTGACCTAAAGGTGTACTTCGGTGACTGCTACTAGAACTCCTCGACGAGTAGAACTAGGTGTGCCGAGTTTGGGCTCGTTTTGTTAGTTATGATGAGACCTTACCTCCGGACTTGTTGGAGTGACCTGAAGGTGTACTTCGGTGACTGCTACTAGAACTCCTCGACGAGTAGAACTAGGTGTGCCGAGTTTGAGCTCGTTTTGTTAGTTATAATGAGATCTTACCTCCGGTTTTGATGGAGTGACCTAAAGGTGTACTGCGGTGACTGCTACTGGAACTCCTCGACGAGTAGAACTAGGTGTGACGAGTTTGGGCTCGTTTTGTTAGTTATGATGAGATCTTACCTCCGGACTAGATGGAGTCACCGAAGTACACCTTCAGGTCACTCCATCTAGTCCGGAGGTAAGATCTCATCATAACTAACAAAATGAGCCCAAACTCGGCACACCTAGTTCTACTCGTTGAGGAGTTCCAGTAGCAGTCACCGAAGTACACCTTCAGGTCACTCCATCAAGTCCGGAGGTAAGGTCTCATCATAACTAACAAAACGAGCCCAAACTCGGCACAGCTAGTTCTACTCGTCGAGGAGTTCCAGTAGCAGTCACCGAAGTACACCTTCAGGTCATTCCATCTAGTCCGGAGGTAAGATCTCATCATATCTAACAAAACGAGCCCAAACTCGGCACACCTAGTTCTACTCGTCGAGGAGTTCCAGTAGCAGTCACCGAAGTACACCTTCAGGTCACTCCATCAAGTCCGGAGGTAAGGTCTCATCATAACTAACAAAACGAGCCCAAACTCGGCACAGCTAGTTCTACTCGTCGAGGAGTTCCAGTAGCAGTCACCGAAGTACACCTTCAGGTCACTCCATCAAGTCCGGAGGTAAGATCTCATCATAACTAACAAAACGAGCCCAAACTCGGCACAGCTAGTTCTACTCGTCGAGGAGTTCCAGTAGCAGTCACCGAAGTACACTTTCAGATAATTCCATCAAGTCCGGAGGTAAGGTCTCATCATAACTAACAAAACGAGCTCAAACTCGGCACACCTAGTTCTACTCGTCGAGGAGTTCCAGTAGCATTCACCGAAGTACACCTTCAGATCATTCCATCTAGTCCGGAGGTAAGGTTTCATCATAACTAACAAAACGAGCCCAGATTCGGCACACCTAGTTCTACTTGTCGAGGAGTTCTAGTAGCAGTCACCGAAGTACACCTTCAGGTCACTCCATCTAGTCCGGAGGTAAGATCTCACCATAACTAACAAAATGAGCCCAAACTCGGCACACCTAGTTCTACTCGTCGAGGAGTTCCAGTAGCAGTCACCGAAGTACACCTTCAGGTCACTCCATCAAGTCCGGAGGTAAGGTCTCATCATAACTAACAAAACGAGCCCAAACTCGGCACAGCTAGTTCTACTCGTCGAGGAGTTCCAGTAGCAGTCACCGAAGTACACCTTCAGGTCATTCCATCTAGTCCGGAGGTAAGATCTCATCATATCTAACAAAACGAGCCCAAACTCGGCACACCTAGTTCTACTCGTCGAGGAGTTCCAGTAGCAGTCACCGAAGTACACCTTCAGGTCACTCCATCAAGTCCGGAGGTAAGGTCTCATCATAACTAACAAAACGAGCCCAAACTCGGCACAGCTAGTTCTACTCGTCGAGGAGTTCCAGTAGCAGTCACCGAAGTACACCTTCAGGTCACTCCATCAAGTCCGGAGGTAAGATCTCATCATAACTAACAAAACGAGCCCAAACTCGGCACAGCTAGTTCTACTCGTCGAGGAGTTCCAGTAGCAGTCACCGAAGTACACTTTCAGATAATTCCATCTAGTCCGGAGGTAAGGTCTCATCATAACTAACAAAACGAGCTCAAACTCGGCACACCTAGTTCTACTCGTCGAGGAGTTCCAGTAGCATTCACCGAAGTACACCTTCAGATCATTCCATCTAGTCCGGAGGTAAGGTTTCATCATAACTAACAAAACGAGCCCAGATTCGGCACACCTAGTTCTACTTGTCGAGGAGTTCTAGTAGCAGTCACCGAAGTACACCTTCAGGTCACTCCATCTAGTCCGGAGGTAAGATCTCATCATAACTAACAAAATGAGCCCAAACTCGGCACACCTAGTTCTACTCGTCGAGGAGTTCCAGTAGCAGTCACCGAAGTACACCTTCAGGTCACTCCATCAAGTCCGGAGGTAAGATCTCATCATAACTAACAAAGCAAGCCCAAACTCGGCACACCTAGTTCTACTCGTCGAGGAGTTCCAGTAGCAGTCACCGAAGTACACCTTCAGGTAATTCCATATAGTCCGGAGGTAAGGTCTCATCATAACTAACAAAACGAGCCCAAACTCGGCACACCTAGTTCTACTCATCGAGGAGTTCCAGTAGCAGTCACCGAAGTACACCTTCAGGTCACTCCATCAAACCGGAGGTAAGATCTCATTATAACTAACAAAACGAGCCCAGACTCGGCACACCTAGTTCTACTCGTCGAGGAGTTCCAGTAGTAGTCACCGAAGTACACCTTCAGGTCACTCCATCAAGTCTGGAGGTAAGGTCTCATCATAACTAACAAAACGAGCCCAGACTCGGTACACCGAGTAGAACTACTCGTTGAGGAGTTCCAGTAGCAGTCACCGAAGTACACAGGTCACTCCATCAAGTCCCAGTCGAAAAGGCATTTATAAACCGTACTTACTTTTACCGAAATAAAATAATTATTTATTATTATTATAAAAATCTGTGAATGCAAAATTATCTTACCATAGCAAATATCAAATTTGGTTTATCGAATATTTTGTATTTGTACAACGATCTTTTTCCACACGAGCCGCTGCAAAAAGGCAACACAGGGTCCACCACCGACAGCGGCCAAGCGCGGACTGAGGTTTCTTTCGAAATATTTGTGAAATAAATCAAAACAGACCAAAAATAAAATAACCCTTAATACAATCGATTACGATTCATCCGTAATAGCAAAATATGTGAAAAAGTTAGTTTCGTATTTTTTTTTTTTTGCGACTATTTGTGACATTTTGAAACATTTTTTTCCTAAGGTTTAAAATTGAACATGTCTGCCTACTAATAGTATTTTTAGAAATCTTAAAATATATTGATAATAGAACAAAAAATGTACCTAAACTCAACCCGATAACGTTAATTTTGTGGAAAATGGCAACGGAAAATCGTTTTTACAATATAAAAAACTATAATTTTGAACAAAAAAGTTCCTATCATTTGAAGATGAAGAACCAACCTATATGTGGTAGTTATTAGTTATATTTGATACGGTTTAGTTTTGTCACAAAATCTACCGAAAAACAGCATAATTTTGTCCGATTTGCAAACGCGCCCTTAAGCGTACAAACAAAGAGGTAATTAGCAAGTTCTCTTTCATAGATTCTGTACTGAAACTTCTATGATCTACTGTCAAACTACTTTTCTCGCTGACTGTATCTGCGTTGGATCCTAGCCTTGTCAATGTGTTGCTGGCAGCTTCCAAAAACATGCGTTTGTAGTATTTCACATGAAACTGGACAACCGGACAACCTTTGTAACCCAATTATTTAGAATGAGCAACTTTAGGGAGGCATTTACGTTTATTGCTGGTCATGACGACTGTCCTCAGTAGTTGGCCTTACGTGCTTCTCTGAAGTACTTACAGCCGCTTGAGTACGTTTCAAGAACGGCTACGAACTTCTATACAAATTAGTAGGTCGTAGGTAGATTAAAATTGTTGGATGCATGGTTTAGTTATTGTTATCAGTAATTAACTGTTTATTTATTTTACTTCGATGGTCCTAGTTTATCATTTATAACTTCCAGTTACAGCTATATATAGCTATATGTAAGCGGGCACGCCCTTTATGCCTGCAGGCTTTTATTTAGATATTAAGTTCTGTTTACGTTTAGTTTTTATTTCTGCCTGAGTATAGTTATTCTCGAATATTTTGGTTGGTATATTGGCGTGTGCTAGCTGACATATGGCTAATAATTTAAATTATGTTTTGTGTTGCGTAATGTAAATTATTTTGCATACTACTATATCGATTTTTTTTCTAACTGACAAGACAGCAGTGCTGCTGGGGAGTTTGTTGCTCCATTTCTTCTTCCCAGCTAACGCACTAGGAAGTGGTGAAGGGCGAGCGTTTTGGGGGACAGTCTTATGTAATTTTGACGTTCGAAAAGTGCTGATTCTCAGCCTAGTTTGAATAAAGTTCTTTTGAATTTTGGATATGCTGACATTGTACTCTTTATTTGACTATGTCATTCGACAACGTTCCACACTTATGGTTGATCGAAATATTAAACATTAAAAAAATCAATCTATCATCAATTTCTTATAAATACAATGAAATCCTGGAGAACTACACTACAATAACAAACTTATCCGTAGACGAAATAGCGATTAAGAAAGGTATTTTCAAGGGGACTCATTAAGCCCTCTATTGTTTTGTCTAGCCCTGAATCCACTCTCCCGAAATTAGGAACGGCAGGTCGATATTGCACCAAATTACACATTTACTTTATATGGATTCTAATAATATTCTAATTCTGAACCGTCATAAGATCATTACTACACCCGTTATTAAAAATATTTAAGTTTTAGTTTATTTTTGGGCACTAATAAATCTATTGTATGGGTTATCTTACTACTGTTAGCAAAATTTACACTTTTGTAAAAGTTTATAATAAAAAAATATTATAAAAAAAACCGGCCAAGTGCGAGTCGGACTCGCGTACGAAGGGTTCCGTGCCGGTTAAGATCGAGCAAAAAACGCTGAAAAAAACACGTTTCTTGTATGTCTACTCCCTTCTAATTATTAACTTTTTTTCATTTTATTGTGGCAATAGGAATACACAATCTGTGAAAATTTAAACTGTCTACCTATTACGGTTCATGAGATACAGGCCGCTGACAGACAGATGGACGGATAGCGGAGGCTTAGTAATAGGGTTCCGTTTACACACATCGGGTACGAAATCCTAAAAAAATATGATTATATTAAAAATAGGTATTTATTTACACGGTTTCATATCAAGCAAGAAATTTCCAATATAAGCTGATCTCGCATTGTATAGGATTTCCGAACAATGAGAGGTCAGCTTATACTGGAAATTATAGCTTGATATGTAGCCGTATGTAGATACTAATAACTTATATGTAGGTGTGTGTGTTATGTTATTGTTTAGAAAAAATCCTCGACTAAAGTCATACATTTTCATTCACAATTTGAATGTGACAACATTAACTTATGGAAATTAGGTTAGCTCATAATAAAGCAGTTAACTCTCATAGCATTTAGTATTACAAATAAGATTTCAATGACAAGATAAAGAACCCCGCAGAAAATGTTTGGAAATACCCGTTCGGCCAATTTGGCTGAAATTTTGTTACATTATAGCGTTGTAATATGCTGACTAAAAGTCTATACGGACGCAAAAAAAAATGAATGGCCAGTTTTAGAGATATAGCCATTTTTATATTGAAGTCAAGAAGATGATTTTTATGTTATATTTACTGCTAAAGAATAAACAAAAAGCAATCACATCAACCACAACATGTTTCAGCGTGTCACATTTTGTGCGGGGTCCTTTAGACGAGATAAAAAGGATATCGTTTGCTTATGGTCGGTCGTTGGGCGTTTGTAATAAATAATTCAAAATTTATCTCCAGTTTTCGCTTTTATTGTTAAATAAAACGCATAGGATGTTAAAGTGGGTGTGATAGTACGTGTATCCTATTTAGTGCGTATTTAATCAGTGACACGTAGATATCGCGTTCAATTCCCTGGCAAGTTCAATGTTATTGTTTTTAGCGAGTCGCAACTAAATCCAAATTAGTTACCTGTGACGCACATTACCGCACTAGTCCGATAATATAAAGTAAAAAGCACGCGTTTTTACTACACTGCATTATAAACGTAAAAACGGTTTAATAAGAGCCACTTTACGAGCAAGTGTGTTGAAAGTTGGGTTAACACATAATTGAGCAGGTAACTCGCATAGCATTTAGTATTACGAACACGTTGTGACCGTGTTATATTACCTATAGTGGAACTATATTAAAGTCAAAATGTACGAAGTATTCCAAAACAGAAGATGAGAAGAAAAACAAAGTTTTTTTACGATTGGCAAACGATACTGAAACCTGTGACAGAGATTAGACGTCCATTATTTTTATGTAACGGAAATTGAATTTATCATGCGAAAGAACGGAAATACATCTATCCATACATACAAATAAAAAAAATAAACATGCGTCGGATAGTCTTTGGGGACTACCGATAGAAGTGAAAACTAAGTAACTTACGAATTGTATATCTATTTACATATATACACAGTATAGTATACATAATTATAGCTCATGGAAAGCGTTCGGTGACGATGACGCGAGTTCCATGATTTCTGTTCACCCAAAAAGTACACATATATACACAGTATACATATACCTCATGGAAAGCATTCGGTGACGATGACGCGAGTTCCATGATTTTTGTTCACCCAAAAAGTACACATATATACACAGTATACATATAGCTCATGGAAAGCGTTCGGTGACGATGACGCGAGTTCCATGATTTTTGTTCACCCAAAAAGTACACATATATACACAGTATACATATCGCTCATAGGAAGCGTGCGGTGACGATGACGCGAGTTTCACGCTTTTTGTTCACCCAACAAGTACACATATATACACAGTATACATATACTCGTAGCTCATGGAAAGCGTTCGGTGAAGATGACGCGAGTTCCATGATTTTTGTTCACCCAAAAAGTGCTCAACGCGCCTGAAGTTTTCACTTCAATATAACCGCCTCCTTTTAGAATTCGGTTAAAAATAGGAGTGTCTATTTGTAATGACAAAATAACAGCTTTTTACAAAATGCATATGAAAGTAGCTAAGTGCAGTTGCAGTGCAGTGTAGCTTGTGGCTAAGTAATAACAGCCGCACGGGTCGATCCATCAGGTTAAGCTACGCTTCCCGCGGTTGTTCCGTGGATGGGTCTTTACATACCGAAAGCCCTCCGTGTCTCAGAAAGCACGTTAAGCCGTTCGGTCCCGGCTGTCATTCATGGATCTTTGACAGTCAATACGGGTCTTCAGAAGCCCGAAAGTCTGCCAACCAAGACTGGTTGGCAGACTTAGACCAAGGGGTATCGTATTACCCAGTTACTGGGTTGTGGAGGTCAGATAGGCAGTCGCTCCATGTCAAATACTGGTTTTCAGCTGCATCCGGTTAGACTGGAAGCCGACCCCAACATAGTTGGGAAAAGGTTAGGTAGATTGATTGCTTATGAAAGTAGATACGGTAGTTACTCGTATATGTAATTTTTTTTTTTGTCTGCCTGTCTGTTTAGTTGTCCGATTTCGACAGGACATTCATTGGCAGATAGCGGATGCTATAAGGAGTAACTTCATCATCAGCCTACAGCAGTTCACTGCTGGACATAGGCCTCTCCAAGTGCACGCCATTCAGCTCGATTCTCGGCAACTCTGACCCAGCTGCTACCACCCTGCGAAGATCGTCGCTCCTCCTAGCCTGAGGGTGTCTCACCTTACGTTTTAGGAGTAACTTAGGCTAGTTTTTATTTTAGATTGGAAAAAAAATATTGTCCACGCGGGGGGCAGGAAGCTAGTATTCCTTTTCTTACATAATCTATACGAGTACATATAGAATGCTTTGTCCTGAATGACTGACTGACGGATCCACGCACAGCCTAAACCGCTGATCGTAGAGACCTGAAATTTTGAGGGTGAGTTCTTTGTATTACGTAGGCATCCGATAAGAAAGGGTTTTCCGAAATTGGTGAAAAAGAGGGGCAAAGTTTGTATGGGACAACGTGATTCCTCGAGTTATTAACTTGAAACTTTGCACAAAAAGTACTAGGCTTGCATGAATTTCAAGATGGTATTTCAATCATTAGACGTTGTGCACAATTTTTGAGCAGTAACCTTACAAAAAGTACTAGGCTTGCATGAATTCACGATAGTATTCAACCATTATGTTATGCTACTTATAGGATTTGGACGAGCCAGACAGATAGTTAATTACCTGGATTAACACATAGGATACTTTTAATCCCGATAGTACGTTCCCGGGGGATAATTTCCGACATCCACACGAGCGAAGCCGTGGGCAAAAGCTAGTCCTTACTATTATTATAAATGTAAAAGTGAGTTTGTTTATTTGTTACGCTTTCACGCTAAAACGTCTGAACGGATTTGGCACACGGGTAGATCATGACCTGAGTTAAGACATATAATACTTTTTATCCCGATATTCCTACGGGTCACGGGATCGAGACTTACGCGGGTGAAGCCGCGGAGCACAGCTTATAATTCTAACTGATGGGACGCAGGCCTCTCTGTGAGAAAGGGACGCATATAATCTGCGTGCGCAATTCATTTGCCAAACATGTAAACAAACACGAGTTTTAGGAAAAACAACAGTAATGCCTACATATAAGGTTCAGTTTGTTCTACAATTTGTTATGTGTTTTCAACAGTACTAGTCTGTCTAAAATCAACTTTATTTACGCTTGCATAAAGTTGATGTTTGTCTAAGTGGAAAATTCGTGTTTGTTTACATGTTTGGCAAATAAATTGCGTACGCAGACTAGGTATCTGTTGCTACAAGCAATTAATTTGGTAGTGTATTGTTATAAGATCTATACCATAACTATTTGCAACCATAGAACATAATTTGAACCTCGTGTTTCATGTAATTTAGAATTTTAGGACAACTCGTCTGGGTTCTATCTATACATCTATATTTGTATCTATATATGTATATATTCAGCTCATCTATAAATAGCGGTTTGTGTCTGTCTGTGTGACTACCTAGATCTTCTAAAATACTCAATGTATTTTGATGCGATTTTCACCATCATTTAGAATTAGAGCATTCATTATTCCGGAAAATAATCCTACAAATAATATTACAAACTAGTAATATTACAATAATGTGAAAAATGTGTTTTCGGATGTTTGTTACTCAATCACACAGAAACGGCTGAACAGATTTGGATGAAATTTGGCACCCAAGCAATTTATAACCTGGATTAACACATAGGATACTTTTTATCCCGGTAGTACTTTCTCGTGGGATAATTTCAGACCTCGACGCGGGCGAAACCGCGGGCAGAAGCTAGTTCTAAATAAAAATTACAAACTCGTCAAGTCTTTGCAGGAAGTAATTTTAGCAAGGTGACTACAGGTGACAAAAAATATGAAAGTTATTAATTTCGTAGCACGCGTTGTCCTTGCTTTGACAGATGTCAAAAACTTAATATGGTAATAAAACTAAGAAGTTTTCCAAGAAATCACTTGGTCTTTCGATTAAATGTATCATTACGAAACGTATTACAGGAATAAAAGAATTCTATGTGTTAATCCAGGCTATTAATTATCTGTGTGCCAAATTTCATCCAAATCCGTTCAGCCGTTTTTGCGTGATTGATTAACAGACATCCAAACATACAAACATTCACATTTTTATTATAAGTAGGATAACACTGCTTTTTATTCAGTCTACGTTTTTTGTGCACTTATTTCTTACCAAGGTCTCTTATAACAGCTGGCTAGCATGCATCCGTCTTCTACATATTAACGTTTTTCCAGTCAGAAATAGGTACTATCGAAGAATTCATATCTAAGCAGTTTGAAAACAAAATCCCGTGAATACTATGACCACATCTGGTACCGCCCCGGTTTTATAGCCACCGAGCACTGCAAGCAGAAATAGTCTTTACGGTTTATAGATTTGAAGTTCTTCGATAGTACGTAGTATACCTACATTCTTTAGCTAATTTTAAATAAGTTTTTCAAGAAAGGTTAAACCAAGCTTACGGCGGTCGGTTCGTGGACGCGTGACCATCCATACTCTACGGATACTCAGAAGCCCAAAAGTCTGACAACCAGTCTTACCAAGGGGTATTGTGTCACCCAGTAACTGGGTTGTGGAGGTCAGATAGGCAGTCGCTCCTTGTAAAATACGGGTATTCAGCTGCATTCGGGAAAAGGCTAGGCAGATCGATACTCACGATCGATGACGCTTCTATTTTGATAGCACTTCGAATTTAACGGCAGTTTTTGCTACGTTGTTTGTTGAGACTTATAATAGAGAAAATAGGAAATATATATATAGATTCCGTGCGAATATCGGAATAAAAAGTATTCTATGTCTTAATCCAGGTCATGGTCTACCCATGTGCTAAATTTCATCCAAATCTGTTCAGCCGTTTTAACGTGAAAGCGTAATAAACAAAAAAATAAACAAACTCATTTTTGCATATATATTATTAAGTTAGGATTATGGGATGAAGAAAAGGGCACACCTCTAAATACATCGTAGCCAAGTGTGATTGTCATAGGGACCCGTAGATTTCGGTCTTCCGACTTCATGTCTTGCTACTAGGGCATGCTATCCGGATATAATTGGTTTTACTATAGATCGGAATAAAATTGTTTTTTTTTTTTTTCCTAAAAATCAGTAATATTATAACATGTCTGTTGTGTTTTAGATGAATTTTCACAATTAAGAATACCTATTTTATTAAAACACACTGTAAAACGTTATATTACTACTGATTTTTATGCAATAAAATATAGAAAAGGAACAAAAGGTTGTATCTGTATTAAGCGTCGTGCAGACCGGCGCGACGCGATTCTAACAAAACTATATCTAAGAAAACTTCACGGTAGAACATTTACCGGTGTCGCGCTAGTCCGTACGAGCCTTTATTCGTTTTATCCAGAGTACCTGGGTGACCGAGCTCTGCTCTGGTGAAAATAGAGAATGCTCATTTAATTGTATAAGATAGTTCATACTAATTCCATGTATAGTGAATACTAATTCCATGCTGCCATGATAGTAGGTTCTTACTAATTTCATGTTGCGTTGATAGTAGGTACTTACTAATTCCATGCTATGCATGACATTCTAAGGTAGCCATCTTGTTCTAAAGTTTGGGTCACCGAGCTCTACTCGGGTGAAAACACGGAGAAAACTAATTTTCCCAGATATGAGACCTAGCTTGATCGATTTTTCGCCCCCGTAAAACCCTTATATTGCAACTGTCATCGAAATCGTTAGAGCCGTTTTCGAGAACATGATTACAAATGTATACATATATACAAATATTGCTCGTTTAATAGTATAGGATAGAAAAACAAATGATCACCGGATATTATATTCGACGGATATCCGGATTATTTGGTTATAAAGAGAGAAAGAAAGAATAACGTTTATTTGGACACAGTTCGTGAAACACAAAATCCAAAGAAAAAAAATAAAAGAAATAAATAAAAATAATCTTTTAACAATAATGTGTGTGCCTCACGGCGCCAAAAAGGTTCATTTCAGCATTTATGCCAGACAAATGCTGTCTGACGCTGGTTTTCTAATGAACCCTTAAGGACAAGTGACGGGGAGTTCATAAAGTTTCAACATACTTACCTAATACATAATATTTATACTTCTAAATAAATAAATCTAACTACTAATCTACGAACTAGCAATAAAATAAACTAATTACAAAAACAAACAAAAAAATATAGATATCCGGATAGCATGTAATTGCTCTCAGCTCTGTCTAGATGTCAACCGTGTATCATGCACTGTTGCAGTTGTGTGCCGAAATAATTGGACTGTTTCGTAACATTTATATTGTTATATTCCGAGACCTCATTTGGGAGTCCTTAATATAAAACACAATGTTAAGCTAGCAATCGCTACTGGTTTGACTTGGTATTACCAACTTAGTGTAATTACCACTAAACCTGGTGGTTTGAATACCCCCCAGTTATGTGTTATTTTCATTTCCGAATCTTCAAATGGACCTCAAGAACCGACCAAACAATATATAAAAAAAAAAAAAATTACTTATCTACGTAGTAGATTTCAAAGTCGGCAACATTGCTTTCAAGGAACATTGAGCGAATATGAATCGCCCATACTTCTCAAACACGCCATGACCGTATTCCTGAAGATATCGCAAGATGGAAATCTATTGTGTCAATTAGAAGAATTTTTACACTACACCAATAGCCTAATGCAAGTTTATTCTAACACATAACATCACGCCCGTTTTTTCCGAAGGGTTAGGTAGAGGTGTACCATCAAAGAAGTTCATATCTAACCACCGTAAGGGCTATTCTTGCTTGCAGCGCTCGACGGCTATACAACCGGGCCTGTAACAGATGTGGTCATCGTTTCGCACCTTTACCTGCATCCACATTTCGCCAGTTATGTTCATGTCCCATCTTAACATACCGAGACTCCTCTGTGCCTCGGAAAGCACGTTAAGCAACGGCTTAAAAAAAATCCACGAAAAAAGAAAAACTTTTGGCAGTCGTTACGGGTCGTCAGAAACCCGAAAGTCTGACAACCAGTCTTACCAAGGGGTATCGTATTACCTAATTACTGGGTTGTGGAGGTCAGATAAAAAGTCGCTCCATGTAAATAGACTGGAAGCCGATCCCAACATAGTTGGGAAAAGGCTAGGCAGATTGATTGTAATGGGGGCGAGCCAATTGCCATCAACCGGGCACAAATCCAGACTCCGGGCTGTGAGAAATAACTTACTATTTATGATTTGAATACCTGAGTATTTACTGTTCTAAACATAAGATTCTTCTTCCTAACCGTTTCTATTTGTTGCCAGGAACCACAGCAGCTGAAGCCATGGCTCGGAGTGTGGGATGCCACCAGGGCTCTCCCCGGCTGCCTCCAGTACGATCCATTCGTAAAGAGGATCACAGGTAAACATCTATTACTCCTACCAACCAACTCCCTGCGAGGACAAAATCCACTTATAAGGCTGCCTGTCCATTGAAGCGGAGCGAGGCGGCGGAGTGGAGCGGAATTGCGGACAGTGTCTGTCCATTGATGCGGAGCGAGGTAGCAGAGCGGTGTTGCGGACTGTGCGGAGCTAGACCGAGTTCACGTATTTTTCTGCATCGCCTCTCCGCTTCCCCGCTCCGGTTCCCCGCTCCACTTCTCCACTCCGTTTCCCCGCTCCGCTTCCCCTCTCTGCTTCTCTGCTCCGTTTCCCCGTTCCGCTTCCCGGTTTTGTATGAATTTTTAAACTAGTTCGCAAATCCCTGTCCACTGGTTTTATGGTTTTATGCAATTCCATTGGTTAATATTGGCACACCGCTACTCCGCTCTTCTCCTCCGCGACGCGACAGCGCGACGTGTCACTGATTATTGTGTAGTTTTATTAGAAATTGTTTTATTAGAGTCGCGTCGCGCCTGTTCGCACGACACTTTACACAGAGCTTCAATCAACAACGTTCCTTGATCACTTTGATGTATAGTTTTTCTCACGTTTTTAGGGTTCCGTACTCGACGGGTGCCAATCGGAACCCTATTACTAAGCCTCCGCCGTCCATCCGTCCATCTGTCTATAAGCGGGCTGTATCTCATGAACCGTAATAGTAAGACAGTTGAAATTTACACAGGTTGTGTGTTTCTATTCCCGCTATAACAACAAATAAAAATAAATCAAAATCTAAAGACATTTATTCAAACAAGGCTGAGAATCAGCACTTTTCGAACGTCAAAATGACATAAGACAGTCCCCCAAAAAGCCCGCCCTTCACCACTTCCTAGTGCTTTAGCTGGGAAGAAGAAGTGTCGTATCAAACTCCCCAGCAGCACAGCTGTCTGTTCACAGAACTGTCTGTTAGACAAAACAAAACTTGATTCTATACAATAGTATGCAAAATAATTTACATTACTCAACACAAAACATTAAATAAAATTATTTGCTACCAAAGAACCTAGTGCCTCCCCACTACATAATTTATGACTACGGCTGATATTACTGTAAATTTTTCATTAAAAAAAAACAAAATCTAAAACTTTTATAAACCTTTTCTCGAAGTAGCTGCGTTTCGTATACAATTTTACGAGTTAATTTCACAATGTTCGGGTCATTTGTCGTAATTAGAGAGTGTAGTCCCAAATTAAGAGACATTGCTGTTTCTACACTGTGCACAATTGGTTTTGAGAAAACTTTTGTTTCGAGCAGATCGTAAACGTCTTTATTTTACTATCAACTAAAATCTAATTTTATTTCTATCCATCAAGTTCTAAGAACTCTTCTCTTATATCTTACGGTTATTGACGAAAACTTTCACACTTATAAGTTGAAACATCACTGAAAAATGTATAAAGTGTGCTCGCAGCAAAGTTATGTCAGCTGACTCGGCAAATAGTGACATTCTCTTTGATTTATTAGCGCGAAATGCAGGCGAATTCGCAGACACAGCTGACTAGCTTTATTGGCATCTTTTGTTACACAGAAACTAAAGTTTTATGGAAAACATGTCTAGACAATCGGATAGAATAACAAAATACGAGTATATGAAAAGAAAACGTAGGTAAATGTTTCTGATTTATTCATTGTTATTAAGCCCCATTAGTGGCTTGTGGCTAAGTAATAACAGCCGGGTCGTTCGGTCAGGTTAAGCTTCACTTACCGCGATTGGTCCGTGGATAAGTGACCATCTTTACATACCAAGACCCCTCCGTGCCTCGGAAAGCAAAGCCGTTGGTCCCGGCTGTTATTTGTAAATCTTTGACAGTTGTTACGGGTAGTCAGAAGCCCAAATCTGACATGGTTGTCAGGTTACCCAGGTTTGTTACGATACCCCTTGGTAAGACTGGTGTCTTACCATGGGGTATCGTGTTACCCAGTAACAGGGTTGTGGAGGTCAGATAGGCAGTCGCTCAAAGTAAAATACTGGTATTCAGCTGCATCCGGTTAGACTGGAAGCTGACCCCAACATTGTTAGGAAAAGGCTAGGCAGATGATGAAGCCCTATTTACACGATGCAAGTGTCTTGCCATTGGCATACAATAAAATGAAAGCAACAAAAGACGTACATCATCTAAAAACGGTTTAATTGGTAAATCTTTAAATATTCAAAATCAATCAGGCTTCAAATCACGCACTAGTGTCATAAAATAATTCCATAGTAGCACATAATCAAAGCACTGAAATGAGTTCATCCGTTTTTGAGCTATGACTCCCAAGTTAAACTGACAGACAGAATCCTCAACTTAACCCTTCACCTTTCTCCAGAATTTCCTTGTCCTCTTTTACGCCCTCGTTTACAAAATTAAGCCCTTGCCATACTGAGGCGAATCCCGCGCAGGTGGATTGTTTCAATAAGTCACGCGACTGTTCGCAACGAACAATCGGTGCGAGCGAATTTCGTCCCTCATCGTTTGGCTTCAGCTATGTTCTGCCATTAATCATCGACTATTCTTCTTCATCAGGTAGCGAGAACTGCCTCTACGTGAACGTGTACACTCCCAAGATGAACCCTGGTGCCAACCTGCCGGTCATGGTGTACATCCATGGAGGAGCCTTCATGTATGGAGAGGGAGCAATCTACGGCACCAGCAACCTCATGGACTGGGATATGGTTGTCGTTACCCTGAACTACAGGCTTGGTCCGCTAGGTAAGTTGATGAATCCAGAAAGATTTTTAATCACGACCTCACATCGTGATTATCTAGCTCGTACATGGAATCCCTCCGGATGGATCACGTCCGAAGCTAGTCGAGCCATTGCGGAACAATAATAAAATTACTTCGTCTCATGAATGTTATATTAAGATGCTATGGTTTTCCTAAAAGGCGAAACAGGAACTTCATTATTATATTAAAGCTGGTAGAAATCTTTTTTCTCAAACATGCTTGGAAATTCGAGCATTATTTTGACATCGTTCTTCGAGATAAACCGAAATTGCTGTACGAGAATGAATACATGCGAGCGCCCGGCCGGCAATGTTTGTATGAAAATCCATATCTGTCGCGTTTAGCGGCCGAATAAATCACTATGAAAACTGATATCTGTCGTGTTATTTAAATATGGAACTAACTTTTTACTTCAACACATGGCAACCAAGAAGGGAACTTATCAAAGATTTTATTTAAATTTCATATTGGCTTGCAAGTTCATAAAGTACTCGTCCATACTTACAGAAGAAACAAATGAACATAGTGGTGCGTCAAATTTTTTCGTTTGTTGTCATTGATTCTAGATTTTATAATTAACTTACTTATTTTGAATTTCCGCGTATTATTTGAGAAAAATACTTAGACCTTGCCTCAACCAGGGATTGATGGACGTATGTGTGCCTCAGCTACGATCGTCCATGAATGCCCCAGTTGCAGGCCGCGGCAGTAATAAGTACAGTTCGCGTCAAATAACTTTGCCGCTCTGAAGTTGGGTTGCGCATGCGCGCTGGTATGCGCGCTACTGTTTTTTAAGTAATATTGACCACTGCGCTGTCATTTGTAGCCTACTTCAGAGCGGCAAAGTTATTTGACGCGAATTATATATGGTAATTTGTAAGGCCTATGTTCATATACCAATAAAGGTACAATGATTATCAAACACCTCATACACTATAATTTCTTAATATAAAATATACTTGACGAGCAATCATTGTCAAGTATCTTCCATTCGGAACCGCATATTGCATGCAATTTGATAGTCCCTGAAGAGCACCCTAATTTGGTACACTTTTAATCAGAATCCGAATTATTTTGAAGGATATTGCTAATCCATTACTTCATATGTTCGAAAAAATTGTCTGCTCAACAAAGTAAATTACGCAATAAATGTTGTTGAACTGTAAAAATAAAAGACATTGCTACTGTAGATGTGTTACGCAATTGTTCCGCTGGTTAACAAAATGGTTAAATAGTCATCCTTATTAAGGAAATTTCATTTTATGGAAGTAAAGAAGACATTGAACAATAAATAGTTTTTTCGATGTATAGGTAACCGTTTTTTTTTTCTTTTGTCGTATTATTGTATTTTTTGAGCATGAGATAATTCATTTGCTTATCTCTTACGTCGCTGTTTTCGCGTATTTGTTCATATTACTCACATTAAGGCTTGTGCAGACCAGCGCGACTTGTCGCGCGACGCGACACCGGTTATTGTTATACTGTGAAGTTTTTTTAGAAATTGTATTGTTCGTGTCGCGTCGCGCGACAAATCGCGCTGGTCTGCACAAGCCTTTAATCGTTAGTGGAAGCTTGTAATTGGCCATCGTTTACACATTGTACTAGATATTAAAATGTATTAGCTGTAAGTTTTCCTAAAATAAAATATAAGCAAGCATATTCCTATTTTTAACTATGGAGGTGTATCCATTCCAGAGGTATAATCTATAAAGAGTATTGCAATGTAAATGTTGGCATTAATATATTGAATGGAGAGGTGGAACATTACAGTTTGTGGGCGGCGCATCGAGCTATAAAAAGAACATTAAAATAAAATATATATTTTAAAGTGGAAGTAAGTCTAGCGAGAGGTCGTCGTGAGGCGGTCGCACTAGTAAAATGCAATCCGCAAAGCTAGTCTTACACTTTAAGCACCTAAATGAACGCGTGAATATTGTTGCACAGTTAGATTTTACCGTGCAATTTTATCTAGGTTTAGAGGTATGTGGGAACAGGGTGTAAAGTTCACTCATTCTTTATAGAAAAGGAAGGATCCTCTGAAGAGACAGGTGTCGTGCCTGGCGGGCAACTGCCCAACGATTGATGTCGGTGAAGTTATATCTATGCAGTTCGCGTGGTAAACTCTAATTGCGCGATGCAGGATTTGTGTGACGTCAGGTCTTTGATGCATAGTTCGCATGTGGCGATGTAGATAATAATAATAATAATTAATGGCCTAATAGCGGAGAGCCTCGACCAACACCTCAGGAGGCTCTCATTGCGCGGCTGGGTCAAGGGCTTGATTCAGTACTCCTAGACACGGCACGCATCGTGAGGAGGTTCCTCTCTCTAGAGCCCTGACCACCGGCACCTTGGACCCTGTTCCTGATGCCGATGGACCACTACTTTTTATATTTTTAAATGTTTTTTTTTAATTTTATTTCTTTTTCATAAAAATATTTAAAAATGTAATTTGTATGTATAAAAATGTAATAAAGAAAAAATAATAATAATAAAAACGTTTATTCTCTCCACCACATAATGAACAGTCAGTACAGTACATAAATGTGTATACAAAATACATTGATGTTCTG
Organism: Agrochola macilenta; assembly: GCA_916701695.1. Taxonomy (NCBI): domain Eukaryota; kingdom Metazoa; phylum Arthropoda; class Insecta; order Lepidoptera; family Noctuidae; genus Agrochola; species Agrochola macilenta. The sequence goes on from OU753562.1 coordinate 19,769,714, forward strand.
GAGACTGGAGCCTGTACTAGGAATACCTGTGTTACAGGTCTCCAGGCCTCCAAACTACCCGGACATGTCACAGTATACAAACATAATAACAGACGTTAATGTTGGGAAGAAAGATAAAAACAAATTTAAAACTAACAAGTGAAGTTAAATAAAAGCTTTAAAGAAAACAATTAATTAATTCGATTAGACAGCAAAGTAAGGTGTGTGGGTGTGGGTGTGTAGTGAGTGTGTGTAGAGATGCCGCCACATAGGCAATAATTAAGGTGTCTCAGTGTTAGATAAAATAGGTATAAAAAAAACCTTGCCGGAGCTTTACAAATACATCAAATTGTCGAAAATGGTCCATGAAAAATGGGCCTCTTACTCGCTGTTGATTAGGTTTTCCTAAAGATCGTGCTTTCAAGAGGCCTTGTAATGTTTGTCTTAACGTCTTATCATCAACTACAGTCCTATCTCGTTTCTACTAACATTTCTCGTACTTACACAATTATTTAATCCAACTATCTCGGGTCATAAATAGTAGATTGTTTGCCTAGGGAGCAAATAACTATTTTAAAGGCGAGAGTGTTTCTTTGAATCCACAGCGGAGTACGCCACTCGAGCTAATAGCAATAGTGAAAGAAAGAAAATACATTTATTTAGCACAGACTACATAAATCACACAATATAATACAAAGCAGATAAAAATATAAAAAAAATAATTAAAATCAAATAAAAATTGTAAAGTGCGATAAAAATTTGATGGGAAGTGTGCCTCAGGGCTGCGCCAAAAAGGCCCAGTGGCCAGTGGTAGTGGGTACCTACGTTTATTTATTTCAATCTTACTACTTGAGGAAGACACATTAATATTTTACATAACGTGAAATCTAAATTACGAACGAAGGCGCAATGTATTTCGCGCGTTTTAATTTTTTAACTTTTTTTTTTTATTGTCTCGCGCCTGGCTAGCTTTATCTTCAGCCTGTTACTTGTTCATACAATGTTCGTGATTGATCTCTTTGGTAATTGGAACTTTTACTCACAATATCCACATTCCAAATTCAAATCACTTTTAGTCTTTACATAGGGATTAAAAAGCAATTTTGGTCCCTGTTTACGAAGAATAAACTAGGTATTTTTGAATAGATGTGATAAAAAGAAACTGAACAAATAAAGATAAAACAAACACTCTCAACTACACAAAATTAACTCGGAAAACCGAATAGTTTACCGTTAGTTTCAACTTTTCAAGCAGAGACAATAAGTAAAGTAAGTCGAAAATACGCCCGAAACAAACTCCGCAAAACTCATTTATATTTAATCGAACGCAACCGTCCCTTATCTCGTTGGCCAAAGAGCTGAGAGAATAATTCACGAACCAGCCCAATCATTTTACATAATGGTCAGAATAACAATGGACAGTAACCGTTTATGTATTGGACTGAAACTTGTTTATCTTTGTACTGTACATTTAATCGTAATATTGGTTTTTCTTTCATTTAGATAAAAGATAATCCATTTGCCAAGCGTATTGATGGCATAATTTCCCTTCGATTAGTTACTGTAGCAGATTAATTTGAGGCTGTTATTCAGTCGTGAACTTGTAGCTGATTACTAGGAGCCAGTTGGAGTGTGACGTAGAGATAAATAACGCCTCGTAGCTCGTTACTTATTTATTTATTTGGGATCACCAAAAAAGGATACACAGATACAATATAAATCACAACAATACAAAAGGTTGGTTTTTACATTGTGCTCCTTCAATAACAGGAGACCATGCACCTGTATGTGTAAACAGGATTATAATAAAAAGTAGAGAAAATACCTAAATGTTGAAATTAGTATGAGTCTATTGTTACTTGATTATGAAGAAATAATAATTAGAAGAAAAAACATTTCAAGATTTACAAGACATGAGCATTTTTAATGCAATTGTTAAGTATAATAATAATTATTCCACATTTGTTGACTATTGAAGGGAAAAAAAACATAGTTACATACTTATTTAGTTAGTCTACAGTGGTTAAATTATTGTTGTATTTTAAAATGGGGAGGGTTATCCAGGGCAGTTTGAGCAAAACTGAGATTTATTGTGAAAGGTAGCTAAGGAATGTGAGAGAAATTGTTCTCAAACACATTATTCAATCTTTTGTTTTTAAATCTTCGGCTCCTTTGATTTGTTTTGTCTACCCAAGTCCCCACCAACACTTTATACCTACCTAAAATTATTACTCTTTCTCCATCTTCTCCAGGTTTCCTCAGCACCGGTGACGAGATTGCTCCCGGTAACAACGGGCTCAAGGACCAGGCCTTCGCCCTCCACTGGGTTAAGAACAACATCATGATGTTCGGCGGAAACCCTGACAGCATCACTCTGACGGGATGCTCTGCTGGAGGCGCCAGCGTACATTATCATTACCTGTCGCCTTTGTCTAGAGGTAAGAGAATTTTGTATTTTCATATCTGAAACGTCTGCATTTTGCATCATCCGAAACCGCACCGTCTTGATCCTTCGAAGAATGCGGGCCAGCTCCCACAGCATCCTGAGCACGTTTTGCGGTAGGTGGGATTGTCCGATGCGGCGTCACTGGATCGGACTTCATACGTCTAATGATATGAACTACTTATTGCGTGGATAGTGTGGGGTCCGAGATTAGGATACTAACATCAGGTTTAGTGTTTCTTTACTAACCCTGTATGGATCTGTGGTCTGATAATAAAAGTTTTAATAATTAATAATAATAGTCACCGCTTAGCTAATTAGGAATTAATAATAGTCACCGCTTAGCTAATTAGGAATTAATAATAGTCACCGCTTAGCTAATTAGGAATTAATAATAGTCACCGCTTAGCTAATTAGGAATTAATAATAGTCACCGCTTAGCTAATTAGGAATTAATAATAGTCACCGCTTAGCTAATTAGGAATTAATAATAGTCACCGCTTAGCTAATTAGGAATTAATAATAGTCACCGCTTAGCTAATTAGGAATTAATAATAGTCACCGCTTAGCTAATTAGGAATTAATAATAGTCACCGCTTAGCTAATTAGGAATTAATAATAGTCACCGCTTAGCTAATTAGGAATTAATAATAGTCACCGCTTAGCTAATTAGGAATTAATAATAGTCACCGCTTAGCTAATTAGGAATTAATAATAGTCACCGCTTAGCTAATTAGGAATTAATAATAGTCACCGCTTAGCTAATTAGGAATTAATAATAGTCACCGCTTAGCTAATTAGGAATTAATAATAGTCACCGCTTAGCGAATTAGGAAATAATAATAGTCACCGCGTAGCTAGTCAGTTTTTTTTTTTTTTTACCTCAACGCGAGGCTCGAAACCGAAACGGCCTGCATCTAATAATAAGTGATAATCGAGCCAAAGGTGGAAGCGACCTTCACCCGGAATCTTCAACCACAGAGAAACTAGCTATCTTACCTATAACTGCAGAAACACAACAATACTGTTAATATTACAGTTATGGTGACAGACGTAGATAAGTAACTAGCCAGGCGGACCATAGAACCAACCAAACCGAACACAACATGTTGCCCCCACTAGGAATCGAAACCCGGACCTCTGGGTCGGCGGTTAAAATCCTCTCTAAGCATCCCAGTAAAACTGCTCACTAAAGATTCTTTTACAAAAACGACAAGAACTAAAATTGCAAGTAGTAGACACAACTTCGAAAACTTCGAAGAATAAAAGGATTGTTATTTAAGAGCAGAAAATGGGACCCAGTATACCAAACGGTTGAACGAACTCAAGCGCACCACAACTTCGATTATGGTTGCCAACTTTTTGTAAAATATATAAAGTAGGTATGTATATTATAGGCAAAGTGAAAAAATAAACTATATTTCGGAAAAATAAACAGTATTTCGGAAAAATAAACAGTATATTGGAAAAATAAACAGTATATCGGAAAAATAAACAGTATTTCGGAAAAATAAACAGTATTTCGGACGAAAAATACTTTTTTACATAAAAACAAAACAGCTGACTTCTAAAAAAACACTACAAGGTGAAAAATAGGTAACTCTCATTTCGGAAGTCGGTGTCTTTGGTTTTGTATTTTCGTTTTTTGCCACCGACTTTCTTTTTATTTAGGTATTGCTCTGGATATCAGTGAAAACAGTATATTCACATAATTTATTTTTGTTTAACAGTCAACAGTATTTAAGAGTGAAAAACAGTATAATACTGTTTTTAACAGTATGGTTGGCAACCCTAACTTCGATACTTCGAAACTAGATATAGTCTTACAAATCAGAAACTGTCTCCGGTCGTCGATTTGTAGATATAGCATATAGCAGCAACAAAACCAATCACTACCAGATTTCGCTCACGTAGATAAGCAGTACCAACTAATATATTTATAGAGATATCTAGATAGTTATGATCACAGAAACCGAAGACTGTTGTAGAATTGTCAATGAAGCCACCGTACATAAGTCAGGAAATAAAACAGTTTATGGTCCACGACGTCTGTAAATTCCGTAAGTGTGTGTGTCGTAATGTTATTTTCTATCAACATAGCCTTATTTCAAAGACAAATCAGCATCCCAATTGCATAACACACTTTCTCCCAAAATCCGAAGATATTTGAAGGAAATTCCTAATCCATTGCTTCGTATGTTTGAACAATTCGCCTGCTCGACAACGTTTACAGGAGCCCTCCTGGAGGGTTCACCTAGCCACATATGGGATGACAGGAGCCCTCGCGGCGGGCTCATTTTAAATGTAGGTTTTTCTTAACGAATACAGCATTATCAACCGTGAAAATAAAATCTGATGTATATTTTAACAAAGGACAATGACCAAGTGACTAAGGAACCTAGTATCGGTATGAAACATGTAGTGACTCAAAGATTTATGGTTTAATTAAAAGGATAATTTTAGGGCTTTCAGATGTAATTTACCATTTTACCATAATTCTCGGCATTACACGGTAATTAGGTCTCAAAATCTAGGTTTAGAATCGAATCTCTCGATTTTTGTCACAATGTATGCTGTTAAATTCAAAATACGAATTAGTCAAAATAACGTTTAATAATTTTCAATGCTCGTCAATTCCGAAATTCATTTCCGACAATGTTTATATAATCATTAAACGTTCACGTTAATGGAACCTATACGTTACACCATGGTTACAACCATAAGATCCAAGTGCTGAACATTTTTCAGTAATCTATGTGACATAAACTTATAAACATAGCTAATTAAATTAAATCCAAATTGCAAAATAATAATGGCCTAGTAGTAGAGATTAAAACAAAACATGTAAATGAAATAATTCAATTAATTATACAAATATAATACACAATATAATAAACAATTTTAAAAGTAAATACCTATCGGTCGAGACTGTACTTAAAACTAAACGAATGGGACGTGCATATAAGCTAGAAAGAGAAAGCCCGCCGAATCTTAGCACATGTTTGTTCTGTTTTCAAAGAGTTTATTTTGATGAATGAAACAGGCAAAGGTCTCTAAAACCTTCTGCCTTTCGCATAACCAAAAAGTTTGCTTATGTACTTTTAACAGATTATTATTACAATGTAATAATAATAATTAGTTGTTATTAATATCTGTTGTTACTAATTATTCAACTATAATTTTAATAATTGGATGCGTAAATTAATTATTTTGCGTAAATCAAGAAGATTTTATTGTTTACATACTCTTTGAAGCCAATGACATGTGACATTACGTGGGTGAAAAAAACAATTTAGAGGTAAAATAGGAAATCGAAATAAAAACTGATACTTTTATGGAGTTTTTTATACGGAGAATTTAAGGAATCGCATTACTAGATAAAATTATTATATTTAAAAACAAGATTTATCAACATTATAAACTTAAGTCACCACAGAACAAAAAGCGATACCAGAAATGGTCAATCTCTTTTATTAGTTTAAGCTTTGGATTTAAAATGTAAGCTTTTTTTTTCCACGGTTTCAAATATTCACCGCGATGGTTAACTTTACCGCAAATGTAACGCCGATTACCCTCCCGGAGGGTTCACTACCAATATGTATGGTGGCATGGCGTTTGAGTTCTATGAAAACTGGGTGGAGACGAAAGTGTTAATAACGCAATGAATATTGATGAATTGTCGAAATGAAAGGCATTGTAATTTTTGTGTGTTTTGCAATTATCCCGTAGATGAGGTCAAAAATCTTTATTTACATCCAAAGCGGTTTATTGGCTCAATAAAATTAATCAGGCAGGCAACGTAAGATTACTGTAGTGATGAAAAGCATAAACAAAAATGGCTGCGGGGGCTGCGGGTCAATCAGTATAGAAACACATCGAATAAACAATTCGAAATTCAAACGCAAGCTGCTGCATGCAGCATAAAGTACTCGTAATTGGAATCTTTTGTTCAGAATCAACGCGTCGAAAAATGGACGTTCTTTATGTCAAACTTTTGCCAAATTCTCTTGAAAATGGGAAGAGCTCAGTGCGCCATTCTTCTTGTCATATCTTTTTTATTACATATAACCTTTGCCCGAGGTTGTAGGTCGTTTTATTGTTCACAAAACATTGTATTACCTACGTGAAACATTTATGTTCTTTTTCTTTTGTTTATATCTCGAGCATGTTTGATAAACAGGTTTATTGGTTATTTGTCGGCAATCCAATATGGGGATGTAGGAGAGGTCATTTACAACCGAATGACCTCTTTTGACTCCTATGCAAATGTCTACAATTTTTGAGTCATTTGACATTTTATACTTATATTTCATTCATTTTAAAATATAATGTCAAATTAGGTACCTACTCGAAAATGGTTAACTTTGGCATAGGGGTCATGAGGGGGCCATTTGGATGCAAATGAGCTCTCCTACATCCCTTTTTATGCTGTTTTTTGCTTTTTCATGTATGTAGTACCTATATGTTCATAATAATTATATTGGTAGGACATGTTGTTCATTATGACAAAAGCTTTGATGTTCCCTTATCTTAGACCATTTAACTTATGAACCCGCCTCGTATGTTCATTTAGTATTTTTTTTTTTTTCATTTAGCTAGTTTATTTGAAAATCTAAGACGTTTTTAAAAACTCTTTCGGGATCGATTTTTGTCATAGTCATAATCGTTTTCGCTGAGTTAAGGCTCGTGCAGCCTAGCGCGACGCGACGGCGCGACGCAACTCGAACAATACAATTTCTAAGAAAACTTCACGGTATAACAATAACTGGTGTCGGCGTCGCGCTGGCGCGTCAATTACACGACGTCATACACTAAATATCTGCTAAACTAAAATGAAGAAATTTGAAATTTTTCCGCTGCGACTACGCACACCTAGTCTGCACGAAGTTTTAGTATTTTCGGTGAAATAAACACATTAATAGAACCAGGACCAAAATTAAACCGTAAAGGCATTAACACGTTCGAGGCCCTATAAAATTTAATTAAGGACCACTACGCGGATATCTGGTTATAGGGCACGGAGTTCTATTCATTTTCATAATTTCCATTTAGTCTTAAATATTTTTCTGATGAGTTCGTGCCTTATCAAAGGCTAAAATTACTGTTCTCCTCAGCGCTGAATCATTTAACGATAATTTTAAACTGAATAAGAAACATTAGAAGAATATATGCATTATAAAAGTAGGTACTTTCGGCATGCTGAGCCGTAAACCGCCAACCAGGTAAGTATAATCACAGTATAAATAAGTAAGAGTATTCTATCTTCATAGAAAACGGCCAAAACGACGCGCTTCGAAATCTCAGTGTATGTGTTTGCGTGGCAGTTACGCACGGAGGCGGAAAGTTCATTTACCGAGCGGCGGCGGTAGGTAATTATTTCAAGGTCACTGCCGAGATATAATACTGCTAGTTATTTATTCTGTGGTATGTAATATTCTCAAAAACCGCAGAAAACCTAAACCTAACTCCAAAATGGTAATTTTATAACGTAGACCAAGTTTCGTAGTTAGAAACCGCAGTTTTATACAGCACTAAAATGCGGTCGAATTTTCAGTTTACTTCAGCAGTAAACAATTGCAGAGAAACCTTTCATAGTGTAAATGTGAGCTTTTTACTTAACAAAGAGACTCCTTTGTTCTTACTTAGTTCATTCCCTTGGACCATGTCGTTATCTCAACAAATATTGCACATTATTAAGAAAAACATACAGAGATTCTCAGACACAATTTACAATATTATTAGACGCAAGTAACGTAAACTTTCAAGCGTATCTTTGTAATTACAGGGCGATAAACAAGGCTTGTTTGTGAAGTCAACAGTGGCTCTTGGGTCATTGTAATGTGATGACGTGGGGTGAACGTCGAGATGAAGCCATCTATCATCCTAGCGTCTAATGGGGTCGGATAACTTACCAAATGTCGTTGAATGTATCGTAGGTATTTGGGCGGAAAATTATTCAGTGAGAGTAATATATAGAAGGATTTTGTAATATCTTTATTTAAAAGAGTGTCTTTGGACTGTCTTGCCCGTTCTTCTCCATGAAGATCTACGTTTTGGAATGGGCAACTAGCTTCAACTTTCTGACTAACTATTTCTACTATTTGACAATTCAAAAGTGCCTGTAACCGGTTTAATTGAAATAAATGCTTTGAGTTTGAGTTTGAATAATTATCTACTAGATTCTGCCCGTGACTTCTGTCCGCGTAGGAGTTATCCTATGTAGTGTCCGACTGAAAATGGATTTTCAACCGAAAACGAAAAATAAACTTCAGCTTTATCTTATTTTCGGCGGAAAACGAAGCCGAAAATGATGTCGACATAAAAAATAAAAATATCTGCTCCGCTGTACCTACCCTGAAATATTGTTTTTAAAAATAATTAATTAATAAAACACGATAATTAGATAATTACATTACAACATTTTGTGTATTTCTCGTTGATTCACCTGATATTGCCAATTGACGAACAACAACTCATGAAATTTTGATTTTTGTCTTGGCCGAAGCTTCGGCTAGTCTATGGCCGAAAACGAATATATGGCCAAATCATGATTTTCAGGCCGAAAGAGGCCGAAAACGAAAACTTCGGTTAGTCACTAATCCTACGGCAGACGGTAATAGTGTAGCTTTAATATTCACTGTTTTCAATTTAAAAGGTTGGAAACTATATAAAGCGACAAGACCCCTGAAACATAATTTTACTTCGTTTTATTACACGGTTTTAAACTTAATGCCGTTGACCGTCAGCGATGGTTAATATTAGCGCAAATGTAATGCCGGTAGCCCTCCCGGAGGGTTCACTTCCAATATGTATGGCAGTCGCTAATCATTACTTAACATTAAGCAAAGTTTAAAAATAAACACCACTTAAGTTAAAATGATGTTATTCGTCCTGAGTTTCCGTCCATGTAGTGAAAATACTAGAATACTAATACATTCCATAAACTTCTATAGGTCCTTATCCTACTATTAAATATATGTGAAGACGATGCACCTAGAATAAAATTACTACATCACAGTAGTTAAAAATTATTAAAAGTGAAACAATGACAGATAAATTAATCACTTTAGTAATACCTACTTTAGAAAAATAGATAGGTTTTGTGTTTTGTGTTACTGATATCTTCTATTAAAAGATTTATTTGCAAAGTAGATTTAGAGGCTTTTAGAGGCTTCGTTGAAACCTCAGCTTTCCCAAGAATATCTCGCAAGAAAAACGAAATAAATGAAGATGGATGATCAGTCATGCTTGACAGCTGTTACGGATTGATACGGAGCATCTGCCTAATACAAAAAATAAAGGCGCTAAGTTAGCTTTTTGTAATATAAAAGTCACCTTTATTTACATATTATTTAAAATTAAATTCCAACTCTACTAACCACGCGTCTGTAATTGCACTAATTGGCCCACCTTTCTATGCGAAACGTTCCCTAAAATGAAAAGCTGTGGCAGGACATGGGCAGGAGTGACACAAAGGCGATTACGAAAGTGTTCGATTTTCGACAGTACAGCTTTACAGGGATTTGCGGGAAACGTAAAAAGATCGAATAGTCACTCGAATCAGGGATTTATGTGACAGGAAAAATCGGAATGTCAGGCGAATCGATTCTTTTAATCGAATGTCGATTGTTTTTCGGATTGTCGGTTGACATGTTTACTGTTCATACATCACGGGATTTTTGGAAGGAAAGATAAAAAAGGTGGTTGTCCACTTTTAACTGTGGGCTCTATGAAAATGGCTTTTCTTCGAATTTTTTATTTTCCACTTTGTCGCCGGACCAAAACGATTGTCAGTCTCTCGTGACTGGCATCCGGCTTGAAGTTCCATTCTCTACCTTAGAAGTGCTTCAGACCAAACTAAATTAAAGAAAGCGAAAAAAAGAGCATTTTTATAAAATATACATTTATCTTCGCTTTTTTTTTTTTTTAATTCATTTATTAAGAATAGAATCAAAAATAAAATATGTATAAATATAAAAATACACCGAAAATAATCACTTATTAACACAATGCAGTTATCTCGACCACATTGTGCATAGCCACAACTTACAGAACAATTTAACTCTGCATTTGTTATTTATGCTAAGGAAACATGTTATTCTGACAGTCTCGTTTTGAAAATAAGAAGCAGACTTTATTCGCTTGTTCCTCGTTCCCATGTAGCTGGCCACATCTGGCGGATGCCACCATTTGGATGTAGGATATCAGAGAGAGACAGGATACAGAAAAAAAAACTTTTCTTATTTATTTTTAATTTTAGCACAGTGAGACCACTGCTGTACGGTTTTATAAAAACTCTGCAGATGTAGCTGAACCGTTCTAATTTAAGAAATACTGGCCTGTTCTTAGTAATTACCTATAAAATATAAGGTAAAAAGATAAAGAAAAATATTGTGTTAACATTTTTTATATAGATTACTTAATTAATTAATTGTATAAAGATAATGCTTACTTTATGCTATATTATACTTTGATGATAATTTTCTATCAAAATGGTTGGTAATGCACCAAATGTTTTTCCTCCTTCATATAGAAAAGTATTATTTCACGTTTAGAACAGTCCAAAATGGACATTTAGAGTTTACAAAACACGAAGTATATTGTATTCGTAACAATTAAACGTCTGTTTATTTATCACTATTTTGTTATATAGAAATAAATGTAACAACTCTTTATATACGATTTGGAAAATTTGGGTACTAATGCATCTTGTTGATGAAATTTTTCACACGCAACATTAGTGCAAACATGATAAACACCCTAATATTAATGAATTGACATTAATAAATTACAAAACATACCGCTAACTATTAATATAAGTAGTCTACATTTGAAACCGCAATAGATAGAGGTTTTCTGTTCCCTGACTTGTGTCATGCTTTTCACGATAACTTCAGAAACCGTACGTATCCGCAGCAAATTTTTATAAAAGATATTTATGAATATCTACGCTACAAAAGAACATCAAATTTAAAGCATCGGAAGATATCGGTAACTGCCAAAAGTCTCGAAGAAGCTAAAATTTTTTATTTTTTCCCCTCACTTATTGTTAAGTTTTTTTTATAGAATCATAAAACATCATAAAACTTACAACATTATAATTGCTTTTAAATCTACATACAATGGGCTTTTTAGAAATGTAAAACACTTTATATCGATAACCGCAAATTTTTGAAAGAAATCTTTTTTAAAATATTGAAGCGAACAGACCTGAAATATAATTATTTGAAAAAAAATTATTCCAAATTTAATTCCAGCATAATTACTACATTATATTAAAGTTCCACTCTTAAACTATTAAAAAAAAAAATTAAGTGCGTCAGTAACGACATTAATAAAAACGATTTTTGATAATTATGCTGTTGTTCTATCGTCTTCCATAGTGCAGTGGTGGGACAATAGGCTGTTAGATAAATTTATTTTTAATGATATTGTTGTAACTGGTATTTAGAGTCAGTATGAATCGGTTTAGGTGCCTATATATTTAAGATTGGAAGCACAGATTAATATCATGGGACACTCAGCAATTTAGGTATGAAGCTACAAGTACGCGGCGGGCCCGTCTTGTCGGGCCAATTCGGTGAGTGTAACGTAGTCAGAAGATCTAAGAGTCACGCGATAGAGAGAGAGGCAACTTCTAGGTGAATATAACGGTAGGTGATTAACGCTGTGTAACCTGAATTGCACTTTATTGTGTCATAGCAAAAGTCGCTTTTTATTTAAATGATTTTGCGGATTATCCAATCTGTAATCATCTGTGCTAGAAGCCAATCCATATGTACAGCACGCTTAGCATGACCACAACATGTCGACGTAAGAATAGACAAAATGACAGATTGTGATAAACAATCACAATCTGTCATTTTGAACCCGTAGAAAACTCGTTTTTATGGTTGTCACGCTACGCGTGCTGGAGACTTGACCGCGCCTCCCGCTACTCTTTCCCCCGCCCCGATGACGCCCCGGTATGGACCTCATATTGCTAAAGAGACCTATAAATAAATCGTCTACTGCGCAAGTCTCGTTTGAATTGACGTGGTGCATCAAGTCTCAACTTTAATGGCATGACTTGTACCTACTTAGTTTGGAAAAGTTTATGTGGATGATCTACAGTAGGAGATAACGTTCCATCTTTATTGATAACCTTTGCTACACATTGGTATTATTATCTTCATTTATTCAAAATAACTTAGTTATCTGTAATTTAATTGCAATGTCATTGACCATTTTAATGAAAGTGTCAAATGACATAATCGAGGCCATTACATAAACTTATTCAGCTTATCAAAGTCCACTGCTATTATTAAGAAATAAATAATTTTTAAGCAATAAAAAAATTACCATTTTATTTTTAAATAATTACGAGTACCTAAATATAAAAGAAGAATAACTAATACGAATATAAAACATTATATAATAAAATACTGTCCAGCAATTGACGATGCGCTAAGGTAGCCCGCGAAATTCAATTTTTCTTAGGTTTTCCTATCACAGCTTGTATGTTGATCAAAATATGATTCGCGATTTTAACAATTAATGTAGAGAATTATAATAATTTAAATCCCCAATGCAACTCTGTCTCAAAAATCGTTCGAACGTAACGCGTCGCGCGTTCGTGATAGAGCCTCAGAGCCTGTATTTGCGGCTTATTGGTGATTCGCACGAATTTAGGTACTCGCCCAACGGGCGAATTGACACGTTTTTTTTTTTCTTGAGGTGATTTGCATGAAGTTAATTTATTTGTGGGCAAATTGACTACTCCAGATACCGATTCGCCTACAAATAAATTCACGAATCACCAATCAGCCGTATATAACATGTCGTTTAATAAATAACTATTTGAACTAGCAAATTAGATGCTCACAACACAGCCTACCAATTTTCAAAGGCAAAAGCAATTTAATGTCGTTATTATTTAATTTTCACCTTGGTATGAATTCTAGGACTCAATAATTATTTTATAACGAATAGGTTTAACTTAGGTATAATTAAGATGTAAGTATTAAGTAAGATTAAGATTAAGTATAATGACATTACATATAGAGACCCCTCCGTTGGTCCCGGATGTCATTTGTATATCTTTGACAGTCATTACGGGTCATCAGGAGCCCGAAAGTCTGACAAACAGTCTTAGTAAGGGGTTGTTGTGTATTTATTATCCACTACCCAGTAACTGGGTTGTGGAGGTCATATAGGCAGTCGCTCCATGTAAAATAGTGGTATTCAGCTGCATCTGGTTAGACTGGAAGCTGATCCCAACATAGTTGGGAAAAGCCTAGGCAGTTGGAGGGAGAATGACGCGTGCTAACATAGGTACAGTACGACATAACTTAGATGTAGCATCGGCAAAATTCGTAAAACCGATCACCATCCGAACTGAATGCGCCTTCAATATCTAAAATTCAATCAAAAATCAATCTAAAATTTTACTGCTTTAGGTGAAAATGATCTTTACGCAATAACTTGCGAAGTCATTTATCCTAATACATTCGTAAAATTTTAATGAATGAATGCAGATTTTCAAATTTATGCTACATCTAAGTTGTGCCGTACTTGTACAATTTTTAATCAATAAATAGACTGATTGAAATGAAGCCAGCTAAATCAGTGAATAGAGAAAATATCAGACGCTTCACTTTATATTCATTTATGGTTTTCATTCCGCATCGAGTGAAACGTTCGAACAAAAAAGAATCAATATTGAAAAAAGGATTAATTAGTACACCGATCCAGACTCGGAATTTTTCACACGCCTACCGAACGATCGAAAAATGTAATGATGTTCATTCCCAATTCCTTTGTAATTTTTTCGGTGTCGTCTGAACGTGGAATGAAACAAAAACATGAACATTCGCTTGAGTGAAGCGTCCGGTGGAGTGTAGGCGTATTCTATGTGGACATTCTAAAAGTAACATGCTTTTTCATTATTTGTAATGTTATTTATTAAAAGTACTATGTAGTTGCGCCCCGCGGTTTCACCCGCGTAAGTCTCGATTCCATGGGAATATTGGGATAAAAAGTATCCTATGTCTGAACCCAGGTCATGGTATACCCATGTGCCAAATTTCATCCAAATCCGTTCAGCCGTTTTAGCGTGAAAGCGTAACAAACAAACATAGAAACATAAAAAAAAACAAATATTTTCTCTTTTTAATATTTATATTATTTATTATTATGTTCAACACCCAAGAGTTTTCGAAGCCAGAGGATTCATAATTAAACTAAGCTCAGGCCTAATGTCTAACTGGACAAGACGAGGTAATTGTGTATCCCAACTAAATAGCGCGGTAAGGTCGCCATAAATAACGAACAATACCTGGGCGACCGAGCTCTGCTCTGGTGAAAATAGAGAATGCTCATTTAATAGTATAGAATAGTACTTACTAATTCCATGCTGCCATGTCATTATTCTAAGGTAGCCATCTTGTTCTAAACTTTGGACGACCGAGCATTGCTTGGGTGAAAATGAATTTTTCCAGATATGAGACCTAGCTAGATGGATTTTTCGCCCCCGTAAAATCCTATTTAGCAACTTTCATCGAAATCGTTAGAGCCGTTTTCGAGTACGTGATAAGTGTGATAACAAATATTATAAACGTATACAAATATTGCTCATTTAATAGTATAAGATAAGATACCGCATAATGTTGACACCACATTTAAAAAACATTACGTTCGCATTGGAAGTGGCAAATTTTTGAGCCTACAAGATTTGTTATACTAACGACTGACAAGCTTGTGTTATGCCCTACAGGATTATTCTGTAGACGCCTATGAAAGCTTTGGTGCAGTAGGTACTGTAATTATTTTATCATGTACCGACCAGGTGAAAGAGAAGCGATGAGTGCGGATTTCCTTTACAGAATGAACAATAAATTAAAAAACCGAGAAGCCCAATAGTCTGACAACTAGTTTTACCAAGGGGCAGTGTTGCCAACTCTAAATTATGGATTACGGTGTTCCCAGTTTATAAATACGATAGATTTAAAAAATTACGGTAGATTTTAAAAAGGGGTATAGTTTTAGTTTATTTTTATTTTTTTATACGCATTCATTTTAATTAGTCTGAGTTTGACAAAATAACTGTGTGATCATGATCATTTTTATACCTTTCAGTATTATGTCTCATAGGCATGTCTTCTGATGGCAGAAAGTCGATATATTTTTTCTGCTTCTTTTAATTGCCTGTTGTGCCAATAAATTTATATTACCTTAATAAAGAAAGTTGGTAATAAAAAAGGGTTTTAAGAAATGTGTCAATTAGGCAACTCTTTAATTTCTACGTTAAATTGCTTCAAACAATTATTTATGGTTGGGGAATTTCCCCTAGTCGAGTGCTATTTAGAATGTTGCCATGTAATGGCAAAAAAATACGCTCAATATTCCATCTGCCCTATTACGGTGTTTTTTGACACCGTAATTACATTATTACGGTAGACGGTGAATCAATGCTGAATACGGTGTTTTTACCGTAATTACGGTGTAGTTGGCAACACTGCCAAGGGGTATCGTGTTACCCAGTAACAGGGTTGTGGAGGTCAGATAGGCAGTCGCTCCATGCAAAAGTACTATTCAGTTGCCTCCGATTAGACTGGAAGCCGACCCAATGTAGTTGGGACATGGCTAGGTACATTTAGAGAACAAAAAAAAAATATGTTTAAGTATTTGGCACAGTACCGTATGCAAAGAACACATTTGAATAACATTAGGAAGTAACATACTTACAATAAAAAAATTGCATGATGTGTGCCGCGCCTAATAGGTTCATTTCAGCAATAATGCTAGACAGATGATTTCAAATGACCCTTTTACGGACGAGTGACGGATGTGTAACAGTTTCAAACAAACAGTTTAAATTATAATAGTAGCTTAGTATCAATCTATATACAATTTTTTTTTTTAAACCTGTCCGATCCGTGAGAGTGTTGTTACGTATCGACAGTCTAATTATGTGCTAATTTTAAGAAAAAAAAAATTGTCACGTTTTTTTCAACGGGTAATTTTACCGGGTTATTACATAGGTCGCGAGCGGCCGTCGTTTAGCGGGTGTCTACAAGTCATAACTTATGACCCCTGTTGAAAATTTGCTATTTTTTTATTGGATTTGGGGTAACTTTGGTACAAAAAATGTGATTTTAAAATAGCATTTTTTTTTTCAATAATGATTCGATTTTTATAACTTTTTAGTAATGTTATTGCAGTACCTATATCTCTGTCGTACGCAGGCTACGGAAAAGCCCTAACACCTGTTGGTGTTTGCAGCACGACTTGGCAGCTTGATCTTCGGGCGGTTCACTGAGCTGCACGTCAGTGGAGTAACTCGGTGAATCGGCTGGGGAACGTGATGTCGATGTAGTGGGATACTGTCCTTATGAATTGTGTAGTTGTACAGTCAATCTCATTTTTTTGTTTTTTTTACTTTTTTATTATTTATTCAGTACATAGTGTCATATCCTTTTGTTGTAATTGTTGTGCTGTAATCACGAATTCTACTAATATGGTAGTCCATATTAGTAGAATTCATGATTACAGCATCTACTAATATGGACTAAGTTGTCTGATTTTTTTTACTTATTGTATATGTATGTCATTTGTCAATGCCACTTTTCGTTGTGATTTATAACTCAAGAACGGCTGGGCCGATTTAGCTGATTTTGGTTTTGAAATGTTTGTCATAGTCCAGGGGAGGTTTAAACGGTGAGAAAATTAGGGTAGGTAAGGTGGGTAGGTAGGGTAGGTAGGGTTTAGTGCTACCCGTGCGAAGTCGGGTAAAGCTAGTATTGTATATTGTATACGTACATATGTGATGCGGAGAAATGAGGAAAATGTCGTCAGGAAAGTTGTGAATATAAAATGTGGATGACTATACGAGTAGGGGAAGACCAAAGAAACGATGGATGGACTGGGTGGAAGATGATATGGATAGAAAGGGAGTGACTGCCGAGATGACGACAAATAAAGAAGTATGGAAGAAAAGACAGGTTGTGCTGACCACAAATAAATTGGGATAAGCGCAGAAGAATGATGATCATGGTTTTGTTATTTTTAATTAACTGTTTATTTATTTTACCTCGATGGTCCTAGTTTATCACTTGTAATAAAAAATAAGACGTTAATTTTCTCTACATAAGTTATGTACGTACATACTTAATGCTAGTATTTGACAATAGTGCACAAACAAGGAGCTGACTTTGTGAGAGACTGGTGCCTGAAGTAGGTTTAAATAAAAACCTGTCCTGACCTGTCTGTGTATTACTATTTATAACTTCCAGTTATAAAAAAATAAAATAAAAAATATCTGCTGTTTCATAGAAAAGTACCTACGCGGTCAAAATATATGGAGGCGCTGTTTTTTTTTTAAATAACCGACGAAAAATTTCAACGGTAGCCGGCTTCGCGTCGATGTCCCGGACACCCCGTATATAGCTATATGTAAGCGGGCACGCCCTTTATACCTGGAGGCTTTTATTTAGATATTAAGTTCTGTTTACGTTTAGTTTTAATTTCTGCCTTCGATGATTTTGGTTGGTATATTGGCGTGTGCCGACATTATGGCTAATAATTTAAATTATGTTTTGTGTTGCGTACTGTAAATTATTTTGCTTACTATTATAGAATCATTTTTTACTAACTGACCAGACAGCAGTGCTGCTGGGGAATTTGTTGCGCCACTTCTTCTTCCCAGCTAACGCACTAGGAAGTGGTGAAGGGTGGGCGTTTTGGGGGACTGTCTTATGTAATTTTGACGTTCTAAAAGTGCTGATTCTCAGCCTAGTTTGAATAAATGACTTTTGAATTTCGAATTTGATGATTTCTTCGTATCTATCTAATTCCCCTCACCTCTGTTCCCAGGCACATTCTCTCGAGGCATAGCCTACAGCGGTTCCGCGCTCTCCGAGTGGACCCACTCCATCAAGCCGGCAGAGAAGGCGAAGGCCCTGGCTTCCATCGTGGGATGTCCCACCACCACCAACAAGGAAATGATGGAGTGCCTCAAGTACAGGCCTGCCGAAGTCATCGTCAACGCACAGATTGAGATGTTTGTACGTATATTGCAAGACATTTTTAACCAACTTCTTCTTTGAGGAGGTTCTATGTTCTTAGCGTATGTTTTTTTTTTTGTATGTCCACCTATTTCTCCGTCAATTGTGGACCGATTTCGTTTTTTTTTTTTAAAGCGTTATGCTCTCGACGTGGTCCCATATAAATTTTATTAACATTGCTTCGTTAGTTTTTGGTTTAGCTTCAAAATTACGTATTTTTCTCACTTTTTATATATGGATGATATGATAAGTTCCTGTAACTGTTATTTACATAGCATTATTCTAATTTGTGTGGTGCAGTTTAATGTAGGTACCACAACTAAAAAAAGAAAATTAAAAAAACTTTTTCCAAAAAAAAACAACCGACGAAAAAACACTACAAGGTGAAAAATAATTTTAATTTCGGAAGTCGGTTTTCGTTTTGAATTTTTGTTTTTTGCCACCGACTTCCAAAAATTAAGTTATTTTTCACTTTGTAGTGTTTTTTTTGGAAGTCGGTTGTTTTTGTTTTTTGTTAAATCGGTCCACAATTGACGGAGAAATTGGCGGACATACATAAAAAAAAAAACATAAACCTAGAATTACTGCTAAAATATCTTCTATTTCACGAAAACAATCGAAGTATCCGATGCCGAGATCTAATTTCATCACTACACAATTTTTTATTTCAGGCGTTCCTATCAATGATTTGAATTATCTTTATGATATCCAACACGTTTTATTTATTGCCTTAAACTGGTTCTGATAGCTCACAATTAAGTTGTAAAGCGCCAGAGAACAGCATCCTGGCTGTTAGCCAATATTATAAACGTATTGCGGTTGATTGAGGCATAAATTGTAATGCTGCCATATTTTTGAGCGTGAACGAAGTGCTCCCAAACTCTAGGTAAATTGGAAAATGTTCAAGCAAAATGGTTGTTCAATTAAAAGTATTTATCCAATTAGTTGTGAGCTAAAGTCCGCTGTGTATTTATCTGGAAAGGAACCGTGATTAGTGGAGTCAGTCAGTCTTCCGAAATTAAAGTAATTTTTCACTATGTGGTGTTTTTTTTTGGAAGTCGGTTGTTTTTTTTGTAAAATCTTTTTATTTTATTAGATGCCTTAAATGCCTATCACTATGCTCACTCAAATGCCCAATCTAGGGGGTCCAAACGCCTCCTGCCGGAGGCTCTACGCGGGGATCGTTCGGTCCATGGCCCTTTACGGGGCACCGGTGTGGGCGCGTTCATTAAGGCTGCGACCAGCCCAGCGATTGAACGCGTCCCAAAGGGTCATGGCCATTAGGCTGGTCAGAGGATACCGCACGGTCTCCCGTGAGGCGGCGAGCCTCCTTGCCGGACTTCCGCCATGGGATCTGGAGGCAAAAGTCCTCGCGCACATGTGGGAGTTGCGCGAGGAGGCGAAACGCCGGGGCGTAACTCCGCTGCCGCGAGAAATCACGGCACAGCGGACAGAGCTCCGGCGGGATCTCATGGCGGCATGGAGAGTGCGATTGTCGCAACCCAGCGCTGGGCACGCCACAATTGCGGCGGTAAGGCCCCTCTTTGAGGAGTGGCTAGAGAGGCGCCACGGCGTCCTCACCTTCCGCCTGACGCAGGTCCTCACCGGACACGGTTGTTTCGGGAGGTTCCTGTTCAGGATAAAGCGGGAGGAAACGCCCGGGTGTTACCATTGTGTGGATCGCCCGGAGGACACGGTGGAGCATACGGTGGAGGTCTGCCCGGCTTGGGCGGGGCACCGCCGTGTCCTCACGGAGGCGATCGGCAGCGGCGATCTCTCGCGTCCGGCCCTGGTTCAGGCCATGGTCCGGAGCGAGAGTGCATGGGAAGCCGTCACTTCCTTCTGCGAAGCAGTAATGCTCGCGAAGGAGGAGGCGGAGCGCGCGAGGGAAATGCAAGATGCGCGCCCTCGCGCCCCTAGCCGCCGCAGGAGACGCCCCGGGCGTCGGGAGTCGCGAGCCGACTTCCGGCCACCGTAGGCGCGGGCTGGCGGACGGTGGGCAATGGGTAGCTCGCCGTCCGATTAGGACCAGGCCCGGGTCGACGGCGCGTTGTGTTCCACGCGCGCCTCAAAGAGATGTCAGCACCAACTGACGGGGTCCGTAAGGGCCAATGCCTGCCAGGGTTGCGAGTTTGTCCGAAAGGGATATCGCGGCCCCGGCACACAGGCAACGGAAGGAACACGGGTGGGTTTTAGTCAGTAAAAGTCTGACACTCCCTCTCGCTCCGCCCAGAGCGGGAGGAGTCATTTGATGATTTCCCACCCAAAAAAAAAAAAAAAAAAAAAAAAAAAAAAAATGCCTATCACCATCATGACTAAAATCACTGACAGAAATGGCCTCTCTAGTCAAGTCTGCCTCCAGTCTAACCAGATGCAGCTGAATATCAGTATTTTACATGGTCGTTTCAATCACAGGTCAAAATTAGGTCCTGTCCAAATTGAAAGTACAGAACTATAGGCCTACCGTTTAACTGAAACGTTTCTTGAGGTAGCAGCGCGGTGCGGGGGGGGTGTGGTGACGTGATGCGAGAGCTCAGTGATTCGTCAACTTGTGATAGTTATCACCCCTCCCGCACCGCGCAGCTACCTCAGGAAACGTCTCAATTAAGCGGGTGGCTTATAGTTTATCACATTTTTCTTTAACACACTTCAACTCTTCTCCTTCAGGAATGGAAGGTGCACATGTTCACGCCGTTTACGCCCGTGGTGGAAGCGCCCGGAGTCCGGGAGCCGTTCCTCCAGCAGTACCCCTACCATGCCACCAGGTCTGGCAGCATGATGAACGTGCCCCTCATCACGTCGGTCACGTCTGAAGAGGGACTGTATCCTGCTGCTGGTGAGTGATGAGTTTAATTATTATTTATTAATTTATTTATTTATTTATCCGTCTTACATATTACAGTTTCTTTTTACCCATAGCTATATTATTTTGCCTACTAACTTTCTCGGTATTGTTACTAACATATTTATAACTAGTATTACGATTTGATCAACCAGGTACTGCCAGTAAGCAGTACCTGGTCGACCGAGCTCTGCTCGGGTGAAAATAGATAAACATATCGTCTAGGTATACTAATGTTGTGTAATCACATTCCCGAGGCTGTGAAAATAGGGAAACGAATATTCCCAGATATGAGACCTAGTTAGATCGATAATTCGCCCCCGTAAACCCCTATATTCCAACTTTCATCGAAATCGGTGGAGCCGTTTTCGAGAACGTGATTACAAATAATTATAATATAGGTAAAAAAATATTGCTCATTTAATAGTTCATGTGATAAATAAGGCATTCCTTCGAACAAAAAAACAATGAAAAAAACTACTCGGACAGCAGACCAGACTACCGATTGAAGTTTGAACATTCTCTCAAGTTATATCGACCTTGGGTGATATTATTGTTATTAGAAGCAGGAAGGTGGAGTAAGATAATAAGTTAAGTTTTTTTGGACTGTCAGCTGTAACTACGTAAGTCACATAAAGTTATGATTTTGATTAACAGTTTAGCCGGAGTTAATCAGAGATGTAAATCAAAGATTTGCCCTCACCGTACTTACGTCGCTCGAGAATTGTCAAACCTAAGTTGTGCGATGTCGCACACTGCAAATACAGTTCGTGACATATCGGAGAAACTTTGTTGTTGAAAACACAAACAGCTGTAAAAACTCTTGTGCCTTCAAGAAATGTACCAACCAAAAAATCACAAATAAAGCTAATGGTATTTCAGATTGACGTGTAAAAGAGTTTTGTCCAAACGTCCAAACCCACTTACAGAAATAAATTCATTTATCATACTTTCCATGTGTATTGCCCTTTTTTTATAATTATTTACTACCCTATTTCTAAAATTAATATTATGACGGATGATGACATATAAAAAAACACGGGTAATGAAACGTGTTTTTGTCCTTTGTGTCGCGCAGTCGGGTGAAAAATCACACCCCCAATGACAACGAACGATATTGTATCGAGGGTTGACAGAAAACATAATATGAGTGACAGATAACAACTTAGGCAGAAACGCGATCATCTTTTGACGCGGTTGGGCATATCTTACGATATAAATCAATGGGGTTAATTGACGACGAAGTTGAAAAAATACTCAGTTAAAAATTATAAACACGCGAATGAATATTTGTATTTCGTTTGTAGAATTTAAGAACTCGATCAAATAATTTATTTAAGGAATCATACTAACTCCAATTAACTAAAAGGACAGGTACTAAGATTTCCAGAAGCAATGCAAAAGTCATCCTCATCAAAACCCATTGCTTCTAATTCTGGGATCATTAGATAACTACATTCTACAACGTCCTCTTTTCCAGCTTACCAAGAAACCCCCGACATCCTGCCAGACTTGGAAGCCCACTGGAACCAGCTGGCCGCCAACATCTTCGAGTACAACGATACTCTTCCGCTCAACCTTCGCAACGACGTCGCCATGAAGATCAAGCAACACTACCTGGGAGGCAAGCCAGTCAGCCAGGAGACTTACGCGCAGCTTGTTCAGGTATGAGACCAGCTAGTTTTTTTAAATTTATTTAATAGGTAGAGGTCAAATGGGTAATTGCGTATAGTACGACACTTAGATGTGACATAAATTTGAAAATTTGCATTCATTCATTTCAATTTTACGAATGTATTTGGTTATATGACTTTACAAGTTATTGCGTTTGCGTAAAGATCATTTTCACCTAAAGCAGTAATAAAGAAGGCGCACTCAGTTCGGATGGTGATCGGATAAACGAATTTTGCCGATGCTACATCTAAGTTGTGTCGTACTGTAACACACTTACAGTAGTAGCAATGGCTTTCAATTTGACAGTTCAACAACATTCATTACGTTATAAATGTTGTGAAGCAGACAAATTTTTCGAAAATATGAACCAATGGATTAGCAATATTCTTCAAAATCATTCAGAATGTGATTGAGTGCGTAACAAGCACAAGGGTGCTGCAGAGATCGAGCCCGAGATCGTTTGAGATCTTGCAATAAGGGCATAAACCTACAAACCGATTGTATTGTCATTCCTGCTATTCTACTACCGATCGACCGTTCATGATACATTTTTAGCTAAGGGGTTACACGCAAAAACATATTTATTTATTTATAAAGGCTAACCAAATCAATACATACACAGCTATAGATATCTCACAATCTTTGTCATATAATAGATCTCGCATGTATCTATAGTATGCGTCATGTTCGTGAACGGGCGAGGCGCCGCCGTCAGTAGGGACAGTTCATCTCTTAGCTGCCATGGCTTATTTTCATTTTTTAATTGTTTTTATCTTTTTATTACGGACGCTTTTAACGTGCACGTCTTTCTACATTGTTCTCACATGTATAATTTCAACATGAATGATGTAACCAATATTTTGATTGAAAAGAGTGTCCGTGGAGTTCTTGCCCGTTCTTCTCCATAGGTACCTACTACGCTTTGGAATGGGCATCTAGTTTCATCTTTCTGACTGACCGGCCCCTTGACAATTCAAAAGTGCTTGTAATTGGTTTATCTGAAATAAATGTTTGTCGTTTTGTGTTTTGAATAAAGGAATAGGATGAAAGAGGAATTATAGGATTATGACTATTTATGACCATGTTAGACCTCAAAAAATTACATACACAAACTATGTATTGTGTCGGGCCAAAAGGTATAACCCTATTCATATTTCATAGTATGTATACGTACATTCAAATTGTCTTAAAGGCATAATCACAATACAAAATTGCCTTAAAAGCAATAACTACTTAGCTATACTACAGGTAACTCTATAATTTCAGTTCAGTCACAGTATAAATAAATAACAGTATTATGTTTTCATAAAAAATTGCCGAAACAACAGTTTCGAAAGCGCGACAGGTACGCACGGACGCGGAAGGTTTATCTGCCGAGCGGTCGTAGATAATAATTTCAAGGCCACTGCCGAGATGTAATACTGATACCTCCTTATACTGTGGTTTAGTACAATCTCCTTACTAAGACTGATTAATAGTATTCCCGTTCTGAACAGATGGCTCACATGGGCTCACTTGATAATCCTGAATCCATCCAATTAATGCCTATTGATCTACGGCCATCGCCTAATCAAAATCAACGAGCTAGCATTCTACGTAGGGTCGGTATCTTAATGGTTCCGTACAAGGTCCGTCGAATGACCAACTAACTAAACTAATAATAAGAAGCGAAAGTAATGGCTAGCAGACAGGCGCGCCGCGACTGTGGTGTCCTGGGGGTCATGACCCCCCCCCCCCCCCCCCCCGCTATGAGCCACAGTGACCGCGATGGGCATTCCAACAAAAAAAATATGAAAAAAAGCCTGCTCGGGAATTTGGGCACCACTACACTCGGGTTAGGGCCAGCTTTCAAAACCTAAACTGCTGTAAAATGAGTTTGAGCTTTTCTTCTCGACAAAGTAAGTTGTCTTTCTATATAATGGTCAAAAGAAAACACAGAACCTATTGAAGGCGGGGTGCTAAAATTTTGAGGCTCGCTTGTCTTGATTCTTGGGCTTTTCTTCATAAGTCGACAAAGCAAGTAATTTTTTGTGCTTTTAGTATGATCAAAAGAAAATTGAACGTATCCGAGAGTGAGCAAAAATGTTGAGCTTGCTTCGCTCGCTCTTATATTCTACATTTTCATATTTGCTTGGCCTTTCCTGCATAATTCGACAGTGTAACTCTTAGTTCTGTTTGAAAATGTTAATCAAATCCTAACCTATCCGAGACGGGGTATTAAAATTATCGAGTTAGCTTCGCTCGCTCTTTTCACCCTACATAATTTACTGTCTTAATATTATCCAAAAGCAAGGTGTAGCTTAGTTACTGCGACCAACTGTCAGAAAAGATCAGAAAGTTTAAAAGTTACTTATTTAAAAAGCATGCATCATTTTCATTAGATAATCAAAAAGTTTTTAGAGTAACAATTTAATATTACCCCAATATTCCTCGGCACCCATGGTGACCCCCCCAAAATCTTAGGCTGCGACCGCGCCCGTGTCCCTAAGGCCTGTGTCCCCGTAGCGGGAACACTGTAGCCTAATTATGCTGATGCTTTCTGTTAGTTAGCTTTTTACATCTTATCGCATTGCAGTTAGACCATGGCCTGGGACATGGGATAGTTTTTATCCCGGTAAATTCCCATGGGATAATTTCCGAAATCCACGCGAGCGAAGACGCGGGAAAAAGCCAACCCAACTAGGTTGTAATAAGTATTTGTGCTTCAAGGTTCCACGATTATTTTTTTGTTATAAATAAATTCATAAAATAATTTTTCTGACGTAAAAAATACAAAGTAAAATTATTTCGTTAAAAGTACGTCTTCTTTTATACTTTTTGTAGAAACAATTTGTGTCAAGATAATTGGCCAATTTGATGAGAGCTTACAAAATGGCCGTAGGCGGGGTACAATAATAAGTCTTTTGACAATCTCGTTTACAAAAACAACTAATACCTAGTTACTAGATGATACAAATTATCAAAAGATAACCTAACCTCTTTTACTTTTTTTTTTTTTTTTGGTATGTAAGGTTTTTGCCTCGCGTGACAGGCGGTTTCACTAACTCGGAAATCTTCGCGGACGTGTGCACAACTTATTAAAGTTACATTACAAATGGATGAATAATCCGGGAATGAATATGGGATAACAAATACATAAGAAACTCTTGTGCAAAATTTCATGCTTTCTTCAAAATTTTAGGCTCAGCGTTGTGTGTCAGTGAATGAATTTAAGATTTTTGTTACGTAAATTTTTATTCTAACAAGTGCCGGTATCCCACAGGCTCTGAGCGACCGCCTCTTCGTGGCGGACGTGGGTAAGATGGCACAGATCCACGCGGCCAAGTCTGGGCAGCCCACCTACGTATACCGCTACGCCTTCCGCGGCGCCACCAGCCTGTCCAACTTGATGGCGCACAACGACGCCAATTACGGTGAGTGTCCAACGGTCACACGACATAATATCCAACGTAAAAATATCACACTACTAATATCATCGCTATAAAATATCACACAACAAATATCACCGCTATAAAATATCACACAACAAACCATCACGAATATAAAAATATAACACTATATGCCACCGCCATAATTTATGGTGACCGCATTTAATTACTCCGGAAAAAATGACGAGACATTTGCACCTAATAAAAAAAGGCCTGATGAAATAAAAAAAAAATTTATCACTTGGGAGGAAATGTTTTCAACCAATCGGAACTATCCTGACCATATCTTAGATTTTTTTTCTACGAAAATTTGATTCGACTGAGCTTGAGAATCACACCGACTTTCTAGATCTAGAGTATAAGTTTGTAAGTATTTTCGAATTCTGTTCTACTTAAAGAACTAAGTCCCCGCTCTCCGCTCTGGGTCCTGGGTGTGCATTTGCCCGAGACTTGGTTTGATAGTAATTCGAAGTTAGCCCTATCTACGAACTTCGCCGATCGGGACGAAACCGAGTCAGTGCTGGGAAACAATTCTTTAAGTATTTTCAGCCTAATCTCAAATTCATTAATTGATCTCGCCGATAATAGGAACGATGCCCGATGTGCAGAGGCCTCTCTCTGTTTACCGAAGCACGCCTTAAAAATGTGTCGTTATTCAGAACTTTAAACGTTTATTGACCTACTTTTAATTTTGTTAATATGAGGCCCTCGATATGAATCATAATTAACATGAGTGGCAGAGTTATTCCGAAAGAGGTTATCGCTTGCAACGCCCCAATATCAAATTTCCGAATATGATAAGCGCTTACTTGAATCGCCAGTAAAATATGTCTCTATTTCGTTGCTGTTGTTCGTTCGCGAAAGTCAACGTTATTAACTGTTTAACTGACAATGAAGAATCCTGACTTCCATAGGGCAGAATTGAGAAGATACAGAGCTCCTGGAAACACGATATTCCATTACTTTGTGAGATATGGATATCTGCGGCTACTTCTCAATTTATCGAAGGATCATGTACTGATTGAGCCTCTTCTGAGAAAAAAGAACCATAAAGGCGAAGATTGTCTTCACGTGGCCGTGGAAAATGGGGGACAATTTGCAATTTTTACGAGTTCCGTGAACGATTCCGGCTATGATAAGGAAGATGAAGACATATTTGAGGGCGGTGATTACGCATTAGTGAACCCCTTATTTTAGGTGACAGGACAAAATATCAGCGTGACAAAATTAACTATAGAGTCTAGTGTATTTTGTCCGTGATATTTTGCCGTGTAACCTGTCCAAAAAACGACTAGCTGGTTATCGGGACTATAGGCTGTGGTTGAGTTCGAATGACGTGGGTAAGACGGCTTAGTACCACGCGGCCATGTCTGAGCAGCCCACCTACGTGTACCGCGTCGCTTTCCGCGGGGCCTGTCCAACTTGATGGCGCACAACGACGCCAAATACGGTGAGTTTCCACAAGTTGAGTTTGCTCAAACTGGCTATCGAGACTCTGGCTGGTTCAGGTTCAAACTAGTCGGGCCTGGGCAGTACCACAGAATTGACCACCAAGATGTCACGGAATCGTTGAGCCGGCAGCGTCTGGGGACTGTAGAGACGACAGTACGAATACGAAATAAAATTTGTGGCTCCGAAACTGTATTGAGAGCACAACTTCTGTCACACTTCGCCGTTAAACTCGTCAAAGTCGTCTATACGTCATTTGTGTCGTAGACTCGCAGTGCGAGTGAACGCTGACACTTGGACACTTGGTTTATACGGAAAGTGTTGACAATGCTCCATGCCGCCTCTAGCTGTAACCAACGAGGCGTCTCCGCGCTCTGTGAGTATTACGCGTAGCGCTTAGCTAAAGTTTTGCATAACTTGTAAATGGGGCTTGTTCTAAACGCGTCCAACTGTTTCTGAAATTATTATCTGGCTTATTAGGTAAACTCGTTATTTAGAAAATGGTGCAGTGCTATTAAAATTAAAATGGCTGCTTATCATAGACGTAGTAATGTATAAGCCGTAATTACCAGGCTTTGAAGGAAGAAGAGAAAGTGTGAATTTTCAATTTTGATCATCATGGGTATCGATAACATGGTTTTCGAGAGTGCTAAAGCCGCTAGTGAAGTCAGTCAATATGATTACAACCATCATCAATTTACGATCAGTAATTTCACAAAACTGAGCGTTTTTAAACAGTCAACGCCCAATGATAGATTTTACCATTTTGATTGTGTTCGCAGGTGTGAGCCACGCTGACGATGTGATGCGGATCTTCAACTTCCCCGGCCTGGCCACCAGCGACCCTCAGGACATCGCCATGGTTGACGGACTTATCAACATGATTTACACCTTCTCTACCACTGGGTAAGAGTTACAAGTTCTTTCCATTTTGCACTAGCTTTTACTCGCGGTTTCACCCGCATTCTAAGGGAATTTATTAATGTTAGTACCTACAGTAAGACACAACTTAGATGTAAAATAAATTTGAAAATTTGCATTCATTCATTTCAATTTTACGAATGTATTCGGCTAAATGACTTTACAAGTTATTGCGTTTGCGTAAAGATCATTTTCACCTAAAGCAGTAATAAACATTGGTGATTTTGAAGGCGCATTCAGTTCGGATGGTGATCGGTTTTACGAATTTTGCCGATGCTACATACATCTCAGTTGTGTCGTGCTTTACCCGGATATAAAGTAGGTATGTTTGTAACGTTATGTCTACCTTTATGCCATCAAAATCCATTTATCTGAATTTTCACATTTACCTACGACTAAACTTTGTTATAGCGATTACTTATTTTGCTCTAAACGAAACAAAATGTCGAAAAAGCGTTTAAATAAGGCTCTTCGCCTAATTTAAACGCTTTTTCGGCCCTCTAAAAACTCCTGGCTTAGTTCAGTTAAAATCAAGTTGCACCACTTAAAAGTTATCGTGAGATCTTCAGTCGTGTCGTGGTACTTGCGGTTGTACCTACCTACTCATTTACGGGCCGCCGCCGGGCCCAGGAGTCAAATCTCCCCCAGAGGCTTTCTTTCCCCCGTTGTTAACCGAACAACCTTTTGACTTCGCCCAACATCCTTCCGGCGTAATCTTAGTAGTATGGTGGCAGTTGAGGATTCTGGGGAGTCCTGCCACAACAGGAACATGGGAATCAATGCGTTAATCCGTAATGATTTACAGTAGTTTTCACTAATGGACGTAGGCATCACTACTGAGCTAAAAAAATATAAATACCCAATGTGCCTAAATGATATGTATTTTATTTATTTTTTAGGGTTCCGTACTTCAAAGGCAAAAAACAGAA
The DNA here is from genome assembly GCA_916701695.1 of Agrochola macilenta. Lineage (NCBI taxonomy): Eukaryota > Metazoa > Arthropoda > Insecta > Lepidoptera > Noctuidae > Agrochola > Agrochola macilenta. The sequence continues at coordinate 19,799,422 of OU753562.1, forward strand.
CCCCTATAATATATGATCACTTCGTTGCCCGTTCGTCTGTCTGTCTGTCAAGACCCTTTTTCTCAGGAACGAGTTATCAAGTTGGAATAAGTATCAAATACGTAGGTATACAGTCCCTTGGAGCTCTAAAAAAATCAAACTTCAACACAATAAAAATATGCGGCCATTTATGCGATATATTCTGATACTCGCAAATAAATCAAAATCTTTAGGGTACTTCCTGTTATGAAATTTGGCAAGAAGCAATGTCTCATAGCACAAATAAAGGAAAATATCCGAAAATAGTTACCTAGTTTGTAGTTTTATTTTTTTGCGATTACACACTTGCATTTACAGTGGGAGAATGGACCGTGACGTACTTAGGTAGACTTATCGATATCTATGGGAGAAAAAATTTCAACTACATACCTACTAAAGTTAAGTTTTTCCTAGGGATAAATGTATCCCAACTACGGAACCCTTTATTGTGCATGGTCCGACTTGCACTTGGCTGGTTTTATTATCATTCTGGATATTTTCCACATGTTTTGGTCAGCTTCCACCCCAATTTCCCAGACAAACCAAACCTGACTATTAAGTCACATTTGGTGATGACCTATGATGACCTATGTGTTAACATAGGTATTTATTATACCTAAGTGGTTTTGGTACACGTAACAACTACTTAGATAAGTCAGTTATGTAGGTATCAGTAGGTACTTATTTCAGCAAATCAAACATCGATTCTTAGACGATAATTGAGCTTACCTACATTTTAGATTATGTTTATTTCTATGATAAGGTTTACCTAGGTAAGTATTTATATCAGAATTGCAGAAGTAGGTAGATATGTTTCGATTAGATTACATTAATATCGTAATTTTCTTTGAATACAAGTAAGATTATGATTTGTCTATTTATGTGAATGGGATATTAATAAACGATAAAAGGATAAAGGTCGCCCAAATATATATTTTTAGCGGACAGCGGAGCCTTATTAATATAGAGGACCCTATTAGTAAGGCTCTGGTGTCCGTCCCTCCGTTCGTCCATCTGTCACAGGGCTGTTTGTTTTTAACCGTAATAGTTAAACACTTGAAATTTTCACAGTAGGTACTACTATGGCCGCTTTAACAAAAAAATTATCAAGTACAAAATTCAAGGGAATTTAATTATTAACTTTATTAAATTTTTATTATAAGAAACGTGTTTTTTTTAAATAAAAAAACTATTTAACAAAAATGTGTTAAATATACGGTGGTACCGAACCCTTAGTCACAATGTGAGTCCGACTCGCACTTGGCTGCTTTTTTTAGATAGAAAAAAGACAAATGCCAAAAAAACATAATGACAGTCAAACAGTTCTTGGCTTTATTTTTCTCTTCTCTTTTATCGTCGGCGTCGCAAGCGCGACTGCGACTGTTGAGCGTGTTCCCAGCTGAGTTCGATTCCAAAATCGAGCGTTTTTCCTTTAGGAAATATTCAGCATTTTCATTGGTTCATCCTCTGTTACGACTTCGTAATCTTTTCGACGATACACACATCTATGTTACTTATATACTGTTTGGGTCCACTAGGTGGCCACCGTTGTTACGGTGTTGTTCAGATCGTCAAGATCCTTGGACTTACCTAAACATAACAAGCCAAATATGGGAATTTCCCACATTTGGCCAGGTGCAGGTAGGCTAGGAACTGTAGTGTCCCTAAACAACAGTTCTTACCTACACCTCGGCCTGCCTGCCTTCCGAGGAATTAAGTGTTATGTTTTCTGGTTTAATTATTCCCCCATTTTGTTGCCAGAATCCCGAAACTGAACAACAACGGACAAGCATGGGATCCAGTGAAGCCTGGAGCTCCTGAACTGAACTACTTGGACATCCTGTCACCTACTAAGATGGAAATGAAGTCATCTACCGATTTTGGCCAGAAATCCTTTTGGGACAGCCTGGGTCTCAACGAGAATGAAAACTACCGTGCCTACCTTAAGGACGAACTTTAAAATACTTATCGCATTCATTATTCAAATATTTTATAAAAATATTGTTTTTTTTTTCGTAATTATGTTACGTTCTCTTTGCGTTTGCGAACAAACTAAAAAATAAAGACTTAATTGGCCATAGATTCTATTGCATTTTTTTACTTTTTTTCCATTTCGTTTTGTAGATAGAAAGATAGAATGTAGATGTCTTTATTCAGTACCTACCTACTTAAATAAAATTTATTTTACTTAGTATTTCTTTTTTCGCTTCGATATTAATAGGTATAAATAAATATATTATTTCATTTAAAATGCTATCGAAACCGTCTATTAATATTCAAGAGGCTGATTGAGACGACGACGCCGAGCGACGACGCGACGCTCGGTCAATATTTTTTATTTACGTAACATTGAGCCAAGGAAAACATCGATTCTGCCAGAGCACAGACGACAATAAATATAATTTCACGTTGGAATAGCGTCAGGAAATGCCACCGTGCCTTCCGAAATGTCTGATATGATCTATCGACATTGGCCAAACAATGTTTTATGACAGAAACTAAGCTATTTTTAATGCATTTCGAAGATTTGAATTTATCTAGGTATTACAACTCCGACCTCCTTTTTCCGAGAGTAAGTTACAAACTGTCTCTCTGTGGATAAGCATCTTTTAATAACATCGTACCCATGTTATAAAATTTCGAATTTACTTTAGGCAAAATGTAATTATTGAACTGTCCATAACATGGGCAAATTGGATATCGGAATTCCAAAGCTGGCCGGAATTTGATGTTAGGATCAAAATTAATAAAGTTACGTAATACTACTTGCTATAAATATCATTTGGTAGATGGGTAGGTGGAACCTATTCAATATATTATGTAGGTACAAGGGTTGCCAACATTTATATATAACATAGTAGTAGTATAATATAAGTATCTTGCTATCTTAGAGGCCTACAAACTATATTTCTGAAAAAAAAAATATAGTAGGTGAAACTACAATATTTTTATTTCAATACAAAATGGCGAGATGAGCGCATAAAATCTGAACTAATGGTAATTTGTAATCATAATTCAGAGAGTAAAAATAGATATAAACATTAAAAAAAACCCGTAAGCTTAAAAAAAATTGTAGCAAAAAATATGCATTTAAAGAATTTTCACATTCCAACTATATTTTTTACATTTTTTCGCCATTGTCCTGCTATATTTTTACAGGCAATGGCTTCGATAATACTATATTCGATATAAAAAAAGTTGTCAACCCTAGTAGGTACCTATTTACCCCGCCTACTGTGTCTAACGCCGTCAACAGTATGGCCTTGCCTCAACTATGTATGTTGAGGTCTGCTTTCAGGCAATTCCTGTAACCTATGAAAGAACCTTTTCAGAAAAGTTACCAGAATAACCGGGCTGTGGCCATGGGGACGTGTAAAGTTTGGGAATTGAACCCAAAACTTGAAGATTGGCATGTCAATTTACTCACCTACCTACTGCGGTAACCACCGCAATATGTAGCTGAAACTTTATGAAACGTTCGATTGATCGCTTGACAATTTGTCAATGTCGTAATAGACAAGAACACACACACTGACTGAATTGATTGATAGATTATATTTTTATGAAAATGTAGACGCCACTCGTGATCTCCGAGGCTCAAGAGTACTTCCTTGTGTAGGTAGGTAGGAATTCCTGTGCAGTCGGCAACCTTTTTCACCTCGAGACATTTCGGCTCTCAATTCGTCAGTTCTGTCAGAGCGCAATAATATTTTAATAGCCACAAACTCGTCATGAATAGGCAATTAACTGATTAATCTAATCTCGTAAATGTAGGTAGTTACCTATACCTACCATTTACGAGGGGACGCAGCCTGCGAGGAATTTGAAAAATTGCCTATTTGAAGAAACTATTGCCGTCGTCTTACCTCAAGTCTGCCCCCGTGTAGAGTTCTATAGGGACAACTGTAGATAAAATTTTAACACAAAATTTTTGACGAGATCGACGTTTCGTACCGTTTTCGCCTCGAAAATTGAGCCGATTCAATTATTTAGGTATTAAATTAAAATTTTAAGAAAGAGTGTGGTTCCCATCATTTTCTTTTCTGTTAAAAACTTTTCGAATTTGTCTGGTAGTCCACTGATCACGGTGGTAAAAATAGGCCATTTATTGTAATTTTTGAGAGCTAGCCGTCAGAGCAGACCTTGATTTTATGAATTAAAAATGGTTGCTCTAGAGGCATTGGTGCCGATTCTCTTGTCACTAATGCCTCTAAACTATAGGTACTAAAAATCACTAAAATTTAGTTTATTCCTGTCAAACGACGATTTCCCTTTCTGAAATAGACTTAAGTGACACAACTTAACTATATTTTAGTTTGACAGCACTAAGATAGTACTGAGTTTTTAATTTAGTGAAAATGGCAATTTTGCTATTCTGAATTTGACGTTTTTCACCTAAATTTTGATTGTAAAAAACCAAACCAGCAGCCTAAACCTGACAATTTTTAATCGCGATTAAAAAGGTGTGGGATAAAATAAGTTGTCATGAACTAAAATTCACACCAAAATCTCGACTTCACGTGCAAAAACAGTACTGTATTTTTTTTTCTTTTGCTTATATCTCGAAAATGGTGCGTCCTATCCTATCGTTGTAACTTTGCTTGGATATTTTTTGAGTTAGTTTCAATAATACGTACCTTTATTTCCCACTTAGTCTATAAGGATGTTAAGATGATAGGTTCCTGTCACTGTTTTAAAGATAGCAGGTAGTGGTGGTAAGTCGGTGACAAAAAACGAAAATTCAAAACCCTTTGATACCGACTTCCGAAATTAAAGTTATTTTTCACTTTGTAGTGTTTTGTTCTGGAAGTCAGTTATTTTTTTTTTTTGCAAAAAGTTTTTATATTCTCTGTCATTCTGACTACATATTTCTGGTCTTTGGCTGAGGTAATACTAAATAATGAACTCTGAACAGACTTACGGCTGACCTCCCAACTAACTATACTACCTACTACTGTTCTGAGTCTAAATAATCTGTCTACCTACATAATTACCTAAACAAATTATCCAACCTTATTACCTTGAGTACCTAACTAGGAAATGATTTGTAGGTAGGTATGTATTGTATTGAACAAAAAAATTATAACGCAAGTTGCCGGATCTAAGATTCGCGCGTTATACGTATTTCGTATTCGTTCGTAACTTGGCAAGAATCGTAGATGCGCTGAATTTGTTTTCACTTGTTTTTTTTTCTTATCACGATCAAAAATAAATTATAGCAATAACCATAGAATAAAGACATGCACTTTTTTTTTTTACTTACATTCGCAAACTTACTCCCAATACGCCAAAACCTTGCCAAGTTACGTGCCGGCGACTGGTCAGCTAGGCAAAATAATTGCCTTTGGAGTTTGGACTATGACCGCAGGACCGCTTATCGTAAAGTCGATGTTCGACGTTTAACTGTAGATACCCATCAAATAGTAAAGACTTTATGGGCCAGTTTTTACCCGCAGCAAAAGGAGGGTTATGATTTTGGCCGGTATGTATGTAGGTAGGTATGTTCATCTGTTACCTCATAACTTCTAAACTTCTTATCATAATTTGACAAATAAGGTATCCTTGGCAGCGTGCTGATCGTCCGCTGGTTCTATGTGACATCACATTAAATTCAATATGGCGCCCTCTGGACATAAAGTGAAGAACGAAAAAAATTTTTTTTTCTGATGCCCAGTATCAAATGAAAGGGCTTAATTTTATTAGCTCAAAGTAATTGCTACCTTTGTAGCTAGAGCTAGACACGACAATAAAGGTTTGTACAGACCAGCGCGACTTGTCGCGCGAAGCGACACCGGTTATTGTTATACTGTGAAGTTTTCTTAGAAATTGTATTGTTCGTGTACCGTCGCGCGACAAGTCGCGCTGGTCTGCACAAACCTTAACAGTGTAATATTCAAACAAAAGACCACGTAGGTATCATTGACGTAAATTATGCCACGTATGAATGAACGGTTTCACAACGCATCAAATAAATGTCGTCATCTCGCCTCCCGCTGGTTATCTAAAATCGATTATGATAGGTACTCTGAATCATATCGTGTGGAGTTCTTTCTAAAAATAGCTTTGTAACTGACGCTTTGGCAGACAGACCAGACTAATTAATTAGGTAGGTAGGTATGTTTGGTGTCCAACTAAACAACTTTATCATCAAGATCAGTGGTTTGCGACTGTATTTGAATAAAAGCCAAATATAATGGAATAGGTATTTCGTGAAGCTTTTAAAGGCCGCGCCGCACTGTGGATCGAAAAAAAGGCTCTCGAAGTCAATGGAGAGTGTTTTGACACAATTTTAAAGTGTCGGTTTTGCTTAAAATTGCTTCTAATAGGCAATATTATGCGTAGATATATCACACAATCTGGTAGGCAAATTGGCAAAATATTTTTTTTGCAAAAGAGTAGGTAATGCTATTGTCAAACAATCATAAATAAATAGTTACATCACCGTGTTCAAGGATATAACGATTATTGTCTACGTTCCGGAGATATTTATATGTATAAGCATTAGCTCCATCACAAAATCTTTCATGGAAGGAACAAATAGCCACCATGACTACTCGAGTTAGGAGAATGATCCACTTATTTAATAATCTGCGGTGTGTTTGCCAACCAACACTACTACGAACTATTTACTTTTCCCTTTGCCAGTCAATAATAACTTATTGTATCACTGCTTGGGGAGGCACTTCTAAAACAACACTTTTATCCCTAGAAAGAGCGCAGCGAGCTGTACTTAAAGTAATAAATTTCAGAAGATTTAGGTACCCTACACATACACTACATAAAGAATTGTCTTTACTTACGATTAGACAATTGTTTATAAAAACTTCGATCCTACAGCAACACTCGTTACCCCTTACAACAACCAGGCGTAGAAAAGATCTAGTTTATTGTGTTCCTAGAACCAAAACGGTATTTGCTAGCAGATTTTTTGATCACATCGGGCCTTATTTGTATAATAAGTTGTCTAGGAGTTTGCGGTTACGTGATTTGTCAATCTATGATTGCAAAAAGATTTTAAATGAATTTCTACTTCAGATTAATTCATTTCATTTCATTTTTTCATTTCATTTATTTCATAACAATTTTTACATTGTGTCGAAATCACTTAAAAATTACACACGTGCATTTAATTATATTTATTAATAGCTATCTTAAGAGCTTATCACTGTCATTAACAGTAATAACATAGAGATTTGAGTCTAAATTATGATCATAAGTCATGCAAAATAATAATGTAAAATAATAGGCAATGTAAAAGAATCATGTAAAATATTAAAGGTCATGTAGAAGAATAATAATGTCAAAACTTAACACGGTCAGGGTTATGTCACAATATACTATCATTATTATACAATTTTATTGGCCTAGGTAAACACGTCAGACAGAAACTCATCAATAGCATAATAGCATTTCTCTACCAAAAATGATTTTAATTTTTGCTTAAATTGGTTAATATTGTAAACAGACTTCAAATCTCCTGGAAGTCTATTATACAGCTTGATGGATTGAAAGCTTGCAGCATGAGTAACAACTTTCATATGTGGGACTATGTTATGTTGCAAGTCCTTGCGCCTAGTAGCTTCTCTCTTATTTCTTTGTTCAGTTGTTTCTGATCTGTTAAGTTTCTTTATAAGATCCGTGAGTACAACAAAAATATACAAGGATGGGACGGTTAAAATCTGTAGATCCTTAAAATACTGCTTACACGATACCCATTGCGGAATTCTCACCATGGTTCTTATGGCCCTTTTTTGTACTACGAAAGCAGTATTCACATTGTACGCATAACTTCCGCCCCATAGAAAAATACTATACCTAAGTCTGGATTCGACAAGTGAATAATATACCAGTTTTAATTGTTTAATGTCGATCTCATCTCTGAGACTTCTAAGAGCATAACAGGCTGAACTAATTGAGCTTTCTATGGTTGATAGTTCCTTTTTCCATGTTAATCCTTCGTCAATATAAATACCTAAAAATTTAACGCTGTCAACTAAAATTATATTATTACCATTCAAATTTATGTCAATTGTATCTTTATTTCTTGCCGTAGTTCTAAATAACATTGCATTCGTTTTGTTGGTGTTCAAATTGAGACTGTTCAAGGTGAACCAAGTATTAAAGTGAGTAAGAGTCATATTTACTTTATTAGTCAAGGCTTCTATATTTTCTGCGGTTATTATAGCATTTGTATCGTCAGCGAAAAGAACAAGTCCTATATCAGTTTGATTTGTCATGTAATTAATTAGGTCATTTATGAACAAGATAAAAAATATTGGCCCTACTATTGAACCCTGTGGGATACCTTTCTTTATTAGTTTTAGACCTGATTTGTATACTTTTTCACATTTATCTTCAGCTATTTTAATTTCTACATATTGCTTTCGATTTTCTAAATAAGATTTAAATAGACTTAAAACCTGTCCTCTAATTCCATAATGCTCCATTTTCGCTAATAGTAATTTGTGATCGACAGTGTCAAAAGCTGAGCTTAGATCAAGAAATAACCCGGCAACTTTAAGTTTCTTATTAAGTTTGTTAATTACTTCTTCCATTAGTGTGTCAATTGCGTCATTTGTTCCCACAAATCTCTGGTAACCAAATTGTCTATGATCAAGAATTTTATTACGGTTCAAATGCTTAAGCAGTCTAGTTATAAGAATTTTCTCAAAAATTTTCGAAATTATCGGTAATAACGAGATTGGTCTGTAGTTATGTGGGTCTAATTTACAACCTTTTTTATAAATGGGTAAAACTCTGGCTATTTTCAGTTGTTCAGGGAATATACTCTTATCTATACACATGTTGACAAAATGTGCCAACGGTTCTGCTAATAAGTCAATGTGATCTTTTATTAATTGAATCGGTATTTCATCATGGCCATAAGATTTTTTGTTTGCCATTGCATTGACAATTTTTACTACTTCAAGCGCGGTGACTCGTTCAAATGTCATTTCTACGTTCACTCTGTTTACGTTACTTTGCAAGATTCCAATAGCTTGTTCATAATCAACATTCCCACCTGTTTCAGCTTTGTCAAACGTGTTCGAGAAAATGTCAACTATGTCTTGGGGATTCGATATAATCTTATCACAAATTTTAAGCAGTATGCATTTATTTCCGTCTTGTTTAGGTTCTTTATTTCTATGCCTGTTTATGACCTGCCATAAGGCTTTCGAAGACTCCTTCGCTTTAGTAATTTCTGTCCTAATAGCAATCCGTCTGGCTTTTTTTAAAACTAGTCTAAATATTCTAATGTACCTTTTTGTATAAGTCCTTAATTCCTCAGTGCAAGTCATCTTATTTGTGTTTTGAAGTAGGAACCGTTTCATTTTACTAGACACCTTTATCCCTTTAGTTGTCCAGTTTGCCATACGAAATTTTTTGTACTTAATCCTTTTTTTCCTCTTTTTGAAACTGTCGCGATATATTTGTAAAATTTTCTTTAAGAACCCATTTAAACCTTCTTCCATCCAGTTAATATTTAATAAACTATTTCTAAATTTATTTGAATTTTTAACGCTGAACTGTCTAGCCTCAATATTTATATAGTTTTGGTTGTCATTGGATGCTATTTTTTCAGTTTTAATGCCACACAATAATGCTGCGTGTCCGTCAGCCAAGCAATTATGATCAACGAGAAATTCAGTTATAACATTATCGGGTAAATTCGTCAAAAAATTATCCAGACAAGACTGCGCATTATTTCGTCTATACGTGACTTCTTTAAAAATAGGTCTAAAATTATAGGATGTCAGTAGTGTTACGAATTTGGTAGCTTTTAGGTCAGTTTTAAGCAAGTCAATGTTAAAATCCCCGCAAATGATGCATTTTTTGTTGTAAAAGTGTTCAAGTAATTGTTCTAACTTAGATAAGAATATTTCATAGTTCTGATCGATAGGATTTCTATAACAGCAGAAAATGTATATACTGGTGTTGGCATCTCTAACGCCGCATATTTCGAAGCATTCAATTTTGTATATTTTTTTACAAAAAGACACCTCTTCACAGACAATATCATTATTCGCCATTATGAGACTACCCCCCCTAGTCTTATTTTTTCGTGCATTAAATGAGACCATTTTATAACCGTCAATGCTAAACTGTAAAGCCGTATCTTTAGTCAAAAAATGCTCTGTTACGCACAAATATAAATTGTTTAGCTTAATATCTTGTAAGTATAACTCTAATTCGTTCTTTTTATTACTTATTCCACATAAATTCTGTAAATAAATATTAAGGGACACATATTTAGGATCAGATCTAGTTGTGTAGCTATTACCGAAGTTTCCAGGTGATTTAGGTCCGAAAAAACTCATTATTTTCAGTATTAGTCTGGGTACTAATACTATTTGTAACGGCTATTAAACGCTTTGATGATGTTTCATTCTCTGTCTGTGTATATTTATGATTATAGCACATTTGTTTACATATTTGTTTACCACTATTTATTGTAACATAGTTCAGATATTCATTTCTATACTTTAAACGTAATATTTCTTTATGGAATAACCGACATGCTTGTTTTGTATTTATGTATTTTGCGTTAAATTCAATATTAGAATGAGCTAGATCCAGTGGCAAAAATATTGTGTTAGTAAAATTACTACATGTCAGTTTCGTTGACTTATTCAGCATTTCAACATTAAGGTACTTATTTTTATAAAGTTTGCCGACTAAGACATTTGTGTGTTTAACTTGATTCAACGTATTATGTTAACACAGAAAAGCTATTAGTAAGCCTATCATAAATACAAACACAAAGCTCGTATTCACACATATTCAGTCACATACACCAATTACAGCAATACACAACATCATACAAACATCAACACAACAACTTGTTCATAACAATTTTTTTTGTCTAAATATTTTGCATATACATAATAATTTTTAGTTTTACCCACCTTATGAATGTATTAATTAATACCGAACACCTGCTAAATGTCTCAAAATATTATGTTCACTATAAAGTGCTGTTAAGTGTGTGATTGTTGGCGAACGAGGAAGACTGACCTACCGTGATACAGTTTTTACTAGTACGGAGGTCAGTGTGAATTACTCTCTAACAACCATAATATTTGTACGCACGACATGAGATGTTATGTTTTGTATTTTATTTTTTTCTTTATAAGTATTTGTTATTCTTATGGTTGTTATTGCGATGCTGGAAATAAAGTTTCTTTTATTTATACATTCTTTTTGCCAAAAAAAGTATAAGTTGCCAATTTGCCTACCAGATTCTATCCTATGATATATTTATGCATAATATTGGCTGTTAGAAGCCATTGCAAGCAAAAAACCGACACTTCGAAATTTAAGCTTCAATGTCTTCGAGAGCCTTTATCCGATCCAGTGCGACGCGATTCTGGTAGAACAATTTCCATGAAGTTTCATAGATTTATTTTTCAACTACAGTCGCGCCTGTCTGCCGTCCGCGGGAGCCTAAGACTTCTCAATAGAAGATAGCAAGAAGGCAACTTTGATTGGGATATCCCACGAGAAATCCCGACGGTAAAATTTATCGGTAGCAGCCCGGAGTCTGGATTTGTGCCCGGTTGATGGCAATAAGCGCGCCCCTTATCACAACTGGGGAAATGTGTGTGTTACCCTTCCGGGAATTCAAGGGTGATTTTTTTATGTTAAATGCCAGATGTAGAAAACTGGGTTTCAATAAAACTTAGCAAGTAAAAATACAAATTTATTTCGAAGCAACACTGAAAATAGTTTAAGTATTAGAGTACATACAAATCACAAATGAAACCCATTTGGTTAATAAACTACCCTTAACAACCCGACCGTAATATCAAAACCATACAATACTAAGGAAAACAAACTTACCAGAAACATGGAGTAGGAAACAAAATGGATAACCTACCCACTGACACAAATACGAGTACCTATGTGGGTAGAACTGCAAGACTGTCAAAAGTTCATTGACCCATCGCCAACGGATTACGTCGTGTATTCTGTTTGCTTTTCGCGACAAGATTCTCCCGCGTATTCTTGTCACTTACTACTCCATGTTTGTGGTAAACCACAAAAAAAATAAGCATCAAAACAAACAATCCAAATGCAACATGGATACTTAAAGATATAAAGTATTCCTATTAGTGTGTGAAATATTTGTTTGTATTTTATGAAAGTAAATACATAATAAAGATAATAATCATCATCATCATCAACATTCTTCTTCTGCCCTTATCCCAATTTAACCCTCGTGCAGACTGGCGCGACGGACCCTTAACAAAACAGTTTCTAAGAAAACTTCACGGTAGAACAATCACCGGCGTCGCGTCGCGCCAGTATACACGAGACTTTATTTAAGGTTGGCTCAACATGTATTTTATAATAATATGGTGCAATAATTATGATGAACAAGTTGAAGCCTCAACATATTCAGCAATGTTTCATCAATGCCAATCTGCACTTTTTTTTCCATTTTAGAGCCTGTGCCAAGTTTTCTGACAGCTAAATGATGAAACATAACGTAGATGTGTTGTTATTCACATAATCTGCACAATGTTAGGTGACTCATCATTTATTATTAGTCAAATTAACAGGTATTACATACCTACATTGTGGAATTTGAACTTTGATCACAAATATTTTTTCTTGAACCTCATAAACTGGCCAACAAAACCAATATTTACATTAAAACTAATGTTCAAATGTGTGTGGAAGAGGGTAAATTGATAAAAAAACAAGAATTTTATGATTTCTTCTGACAATCACCTGCAAACTGGTTTATATTATAATAAGCATTGCTTGTCTTTTTAAACAAACATAAAACAAATAAATTAACAATTCAGACTTTCTGTTACACAAATCAACTTAGTACTTACATCATTTTATAAAAATACCTTTGGAGAGGTACTGTGTGCACAAAAAGTACTTCAGAAAAGCAGTAAAAAATATATATTCCTGCTAACACACTCAACGATTATATAAATATTATTTACCAATCATCCGTTTTGCAAACCTTATTTATTTCTTAATGGAATCAAAAATTTGGTTAACAGTGTTGAAATATAAACCTCACTTCTTTATAATGAAGCTCACTTTATTTTACCATTAGGTAAATGTAGTTACCATAAAAATAAATGCAAAACATTGCTCTTAATGCCTTATTAGTAGCTAATTAGTTATCAATAATGAAGTGGACACTTTAATTCCAAATTGCTTAGTTTTATGATAAATATTAGAAGTAAACAACATTTTCAGATGATAATTTAGTAAATACCTTATAACAAAAAAAAGGCAATTTATTCATAGATAGATCTAGAAATTACTGGAATCACAGTTGCATCATTGCATATATTTGATACAAAGATAACATAGATGTTTATAAGTTGTTCAATAAGCGTTAAATAGTGATGTGAAGACTTGATAATAGATTAATAGACTTTAAACATCACTAACTTTTAATCAGACCATGAGTTTTACACTTTGACAAATCTATTCATCTTTCTTGGAATCACCTCCGCTAGCCACTGTCAGTTTCTTCTGCAGTTTGCTGTGCTCCTCTGCGAGCCTGTCGTACTCCTTGGAGAGGCTCTCGGCCTGGGACTTCACAGCCTCCTTGTCCTTCTTCTCTCTGGTTAAATCTTTCTCAAGGGTGTTGATTTGATTCTTGAGCTCGTCAAGTTCCTTCTTGGACTTCTCGTCGCCGGCGCCGGCCTGGTCGAGCAGCGTCCTGGCGGTGACTGTAGCGCTCTGCGCTTGACGGAAGTTCGCTTCAGACTGCGCCAACAGAGTCGCCAACTGGGAAATCAGCTGCACCAACCGGCGAATAACGACCAGCAAAAATAGCGCAAAACCAGAGATATAGAAGTTCCTCTGGGCACGGAACAACCTCATGTTACCTTGCATCTCCGCATCCAAGTGCTGGTGGTCTGTGGACTCCATGCTCGAGTACTTCTGCATTTCGCGGATGGCATCGAGGAGGCATAATACCAGCACGCCGATCAGAATTAAGAAGTAAATAGAAGCTTGACCACTTATGTAAGCGAGGAATTTTGACTTGAAAAACCTCTGCCATTTTGATGGACTTGCGATCGGCAATGTCAAGAGAAGCACGATAGCTATTTCAGCGTACAAGAATGTCGCGATGATTGTCCACTGTAAACTCATTGTGGCACTTTACAAACTCTACTGTTACAACGAATTTAACAGCTGCAATACTAGCAGCGGCACAACAGATTATAGAATCAGTTAAAACAAAACTCAATGTGGTTTTTATAATAAATCGGTGACTAACGAAAATGACAAATGACGTTTAAAGTAGACTATGAAAATAATGACGTGTCTAAGCACAGGTTTTAAGCCGAAACGGCCTAAAGCGGCCCACACACCACTAATCAAAATTCGTTATTATTATTTTGTGACCTAGGATGATGAATTTAAAATAAATAGGCAAGTATTCGATGATACCGATCGAAGATCGTACAAACTACTACAGCAACACACAGTTACTTATTGCAGTACGTGATAATCCACAAAAAAATATCATAATGCCTGGTTCGCATTACAATTTTTCAGTTTCGAAACGAAATAACGTTATCTGTGTCCAACGAAAATAACATTCCTATACCTTTATTCGTTCCATTCACAATTATTTGTCACTAATTGATTGGTATCTCAAATATTTGTATCAAGCCGAAAGCATACCAGTTTATTTTTATATAAATGGGGAATAGTTATTCCGTAATCAAACAGATGTTTGTGTTTCGAAAACGTGATCAAATCATCAAACAGATATTTGTGTTTTGGCTCTGGGACACTAGGGCCATGGGGTCCGAGTGCCCACTAATAGTCTTTCAAGACATCGCAAAGCGGTTGGTCGACTCTTCATGTGACCAGAAGGCTGGCCTATTCTTCGGCCAGAGAATCAGCATTGCCATACAACGTGGCAATGCTGAGTGGCTTTTGGGCACTTTTCCTGTTGACAACGATGCGGACGAATTTTTTGATGCCCTATGATTGTCCCCCCCCCCCCCCCCACCCCTTTCTTATATACTTGTACTTATTATTATTATTTTAAGTCTGTTAGTTTTTAAATTGTCAGTTGTTAAATGTAAATAAATAATTTTCTGCAATTGTGCCAATAAAACGAAACGTTTCTGTCAAAAATGACTGCTCGTCCCGTTGTCGAGTGACGTCATTTTTAGTAAAAATTTAATAATCAATTAAATTATCCTATTGAAAATAAACTAAATAATACAATAAACCACTATTACCATGGCTGATCCTAAATATGAAAATCTTCCGGGCATAGTGAGTACATTATGTCGAGACTCAGAAAATTATTGATTTTGCTTTGTGGACATTGTGGTGCTCAATTTTTATTTTTCTCAGGCGTATGATCAACCTGATGTGTATGAAACCGGTGATTTGCCAGAGGCCGATCAACCCGATCCCTCCGAGGAGGAAGAAAACGAATGCATTGAACAATTACACTTATCAGTGAAAGATTCTTTCAACAAGTTTAAAGGAAGATTTTTAACTGGTGCAGTGGACTTTTCTGATAGATTGAGCAGAAAATCTAGAATTGGGTACAGGTATTCAGTAAATCCCGTATTTTTATGTTCAATTCCCTGGAAATTATTTTCGTATTGTCAAATTGTCAAACAGACTGCAGAAATGCAATGACGCAAACTTATACAGCCTTATATGTTATTGAAATCGTCAAACCTATTTACTAAATAGTTTTATGTAAACTAGGGCTGGTGAGTGGGAACTGGCAGCAGAAGGTGAGCCAGAGACTCCTCTGGAGCGTTATAACAGGCTCCGCTGTGAGTTCTCAGAGTTACTTGAACAAGTTGCAGAACAACAGAATAAAGCCACTGAGAGTGAAAAGGTAAATAAATGTAAACTTAATTAAATTAGCATTTTTATTATACTTCATTTGCAAAACATGGTCAAAAGCCATTTTAGAAACTATAAACCATAGGAATAATTGCATCATAATAGATTGCAGAGTATAATAAGTTTCTCAAGGAATTGAATTAGTGATGTGACTCTTAGGTAGTATTTGTTACTGATAATCATAATTTCATCATTCAGAGACACAAAGTATGAATATGACTCATCAATACATAACAATACAAAGATATTTCAATGTAAACAGGTACTGTATATATACCTTTTACTTTCAGGATGAGTACACCAAACTGGCAGTTCAAATAAACTCAACTAAGAAATTACTGGAAGAGTTGAAACTGGAGGAGGGGGAACAAATTGACCCTAAGGCTGAGAAATTAAAGTAAGACCTATCTACATAACATAACATCACACCTTGTTTTCCCCGAAGTGTTAGACAGGGGTGAAGACCTATTTCTTCATGTTTATTCTGCTGAAAACAAGGTCAAAGTTTAACACAACTTTTTATTATTTTTATTGGTAACACTGTTTACACAAAAAAATTGCAAGTAGTTATTCCAACTCTTGTTGGTATGAGATTTGTGTTTGTAAATGCACCCCTAATGACAATTCCTAGTATGAGGCAACAGTTTATTAACAAAAGTTAAGTTCTTGAACTTCTGAGTTGAGATAAACAATAAGTGACACATGCATGCACTGTCTGGACAGAGACCGCTTCAGACATTAACTTACATGGCACTCATATGATCTGACCATTACAATGTAATTTAATGGACTGTTAGAGAGACATTGACTTGAGAGTTTGTTTTGGTGTTTCTTCTCAGAATAGTTGGCTAGGAATCTCCAACCTCATCCAGTTTAATTTAAAAATGGGGTACAAACAATTTATAACTAATTAATTAATAAAAGTAGGAAAATTATATACTAACTTAACTAAAACTATTTACAAACTAAAATATAGCATCGAAGAATTCATCCGCATCGCTGTCGACTGGTAATGTACCCAAGAGGCTGGCCGCATTGCCACGTTGTATGGCAATGCTTAGCCTCTGCCCAAGGTAAAAACCAGCCCTTGGGTCACGGGAAGTGTCAAATAGCCGTTTGGAGATTTCTTTAAAGAGGCCGTGAGCACTCGGACCCCACGGCCCGAGGGTTTCAACCCCAAACGGCTCGAAAATATAATTACCAACAAGGTTATTATACTTACGCCGCTTGAGGTTTTCTGCAGCCGCAGCGGCAGCACCAGCACAGCACAGCACAGCACACCATTTAAAAATTGATGTGTGAAAGTGTTATTTTTATCCAATTTACAAAATGAATATCATGTGTGATAAAATCAAATTTGAACTGTGTGTGTTCTTAGGAATACATTCATAGAGCTTTTGAATAGAGTTATCAACCTCTTTTTTTTTTAAGGGAATATTTATCTAGTACCAATAAGAAGAAGCAAGGGGAAGTTATGACGGCTCACCTGAAGCTGAAACCTGAAGTGAACCTGGCTTACACCACTAGGATAGCACAGCTTGAACACAGGTACAGCATGTATAATATAACATTCACTTGAACTTTTGTAACTTGGTTGAGGAAATGTAAAGTATAAAGAAATTAGACGAAACCAAACCTTTCAAGGATTCGGTAAAATTACTGTCTCTGGTCATTACATTTTAGGTTACACAAACTGGAGCAGGCAGCAGGTGTAAGAGATGAGGAGGCGTTCAGGAGATTGCAGGCAGCTACTGGACAGGTTTGTGATGTCCACATCTTTGTTATGAGAAATATTTCATTTTTTAATGACAATAAAAAGTCTGAAACTCCTTACCATATTGTAGTATCTGGTCATAAAATGTATCACAGAGGGAATGCTCTTTGTAGAGGGAACCTTTTTTTAAACTCGATGTATTTCAATGAAAATCTAAGAGTCTTTCAGTCTAGGCAAATGTCCTCTATCAGTTCAACTGCATTGTGTCATAAACCTTTATTGTTGACTTAAGGCGGGAGCGTCAAGGTAGCCCGCGAAATTCAAATTTTGTTACGTTTTTTGCAATTTGCAGGTCAGTATCAAGTTGTATGTTGATTTAAATATGATTCGCGTCGGTATCAAATGTATATTTATAGAATTGTAATCATAAAAATGATCAATACAACTCTCTAAGTTCATATAATTCCATTGAATGACTATTTCATAAAATCATGACATTTGACGTTTGTGATTACTTATGGAGTTGTATTCCTAATTGTAATGATTATAATTATGTAATGCCATATTTGTTACGGTCGCGAATCATATTTTAATCAACATAAAACCTGACACTGACTTGCGAAATGCAAAAAACGAAAGAAAATTTGAATTTCGCGGGTTCCCTTAGCGCATGCCCCTTAACTGCGCCCCACGGTTTCACCCGCATAAGTCTCGATCCCTTGGTATATGGGGATAAAAGGTAACCTATGTCCTTTTCCAGATCGTGGTTTACCCATGAGCCAAATTTTATCAAAATCCGTTCAGCCATTTTAGCATGAAAGCGTAACAAACAAACTCGCTTTCACATTTATAATATTAGTTATGATTCTTCAATTCTATTGACATCAAATAAAAAATAAAAAACAGGCGACTTTATGCGGCGCGGCGGCATCGCTGGCAGCTCAGACGTCCCTCCTGCGGCCGGGCGAGCTGGCCGCAGCCGAGGCGCGCGTCACCTCCCTGCTGACCAACGTGGAGGCTCTGAAGACGGCCGTCAATCCTGCAGACCCTGAGCTGGACGCTAAGGTACGTCTTACGTCATTTTGGGGCTGCCGATGATTTTTAATGGACTTTAATAAAAATAAAAAAACCCGACTGCAACAAAGTTCAAAACAAGTTCACTTTTCAAACAGTCTCTGATACAGTTGTTGGCAGATTTTTACATTTTTATTTCATTTTAAACCTTGTAGTTTATTATATTCTTGGAATCGCCACCTCAAGGTCTTTATCTTGATACCCTACAGGGTCATAGTACCTTTGATCAATAATGCACTAGACACTAACCCATACAAAAGTTCTCTTAAAACTGTCGCCAATTGTGTTTAAATACATTAATGTAAATTCAACCTTAACTGCAATGCTTAAAGTTGTATTCACAAAGCTATGTACAAAAAGCAATAAATTCAAACATACATCAAAACAAATTCAACCTTACAAGCTTGTTTTAAAGTTCAAATTATAAAGTGCTATTAAAAACAATAAAAAACAACTGAGGCTCGCCGCTTGGACAAGAAATGAGTGGAGTCGAACTGTATAATATTTTTTTGTTTATACCTTCGATCACTACTAGATTAAGGATCAGGAGCAAAGATACGTCGCTCAAGTGGTCACGTTTGTACACACGTTACAAGTACATTAATATTTCTCTCTACGAAATATAGAAAAAGTAATAATAATACTAACAAATTCAGTGTTAAACTTTATGTTTGAGTGTAAAACATAAAGTTTAATTACAATAGCAAAGTTAAATCTTTCTGTCGTCAGATAAACAAATATAATGTCATGTCGCTTGAGAATTAAAAGTCATTTTAAAATAAGTTCAAAAATATTTATTGTTACTGTTTTTAGCAGTGCCGGATTAGCCCATAAGCAAATTAAGCAATTGCTTAGGGCATCACGTCTCGGGGGGCACCATAAAGAGCACCGAAAAGATTTTTGCTAGCACATGGAAGGCAAGGCTGTTTGAAAACCCGCGCGTATTGTCGGCGGGAGATGTTGTTGAAAGTAATAAAAAATTAAAAAGAATGACGATGCTGCTGGAAAGCGTCGGTGCTTTATCAGTAGGTAATATATTTATGTCGTGGCTAGATCTTAGAATTGATCATTTCATAAAGTGTTCGATTTCGACCATTTCATAAAATGGTTGTGTTTCGTGAAAATGGCCAGCAAAAATTGACCGTATCGTTTAAACGTCAACATTTAATGATATGTCAGTCGACGTTTGAACATATCATTAATGTAGGGCTGTGGGGTATCCATGGTTTAAGAGGGTTATAACATATAAGTTGGCAACGTCGCAAATAACTGTCAAATATTTACCTGTTTTGATTCATAAAGCAATATTACTGAATAGAAATAAGAAATGTGGCTAACTAGCGAACTATAATATTAATAATGAATTGTTATTATAAAATTGAATTTGATATTGTAACCATTTTAGGTGTAAAAAACGCATTTGGAAAGTTTCTAAATAGTTTTTTTACATCTAAAACTAAACATTCGGTGTTACGATATTAATAATTGCATTTCATAATCAATATTCTAGTTCGCTAGTTTAGCCACATTTCTTATTTCCACACAGAAATATTGCCAAATAAATCTAAACATATTTGACATCTATTAGCGACGTTGCCCACCTTCGGAAAAAACGCTCGGTGTAGTAAAAATTGCCAAGTAACTGCGACCAACTTGGAAGTATCGCTCGGCGGCCGCTGGTATTTGGTGGGTGTGCCGGGGAGAAATGCAACATTACACTTAAAATATGTTTAAAAAAAAAGTCACGCCTCTTGTGGCCGGACCCGGACCAAATGAGTTAGGATCGGTTAGAACTGCAACCAACCTCGCGCGAGCCGATCGAGCGAAGCGAGTAATGCCGCGGCAACTTTGGTCACTTTCCTTAATATCATATTTCGAAATAAATAAAAGCCCATCGTTTTTTTTTGTGTGGTAGGGTGATTTTCTCAGCTTTGTATGCCACCGCCATGATACACAACAAAAACAAAGCGACATCAACGCCTCTAACCGTGAATAATCTAGCTATTTAACAATGTATGATCACTTACGTTTGGCCACACCATGAAGTAGGTAGTCCTGCGTTTAACTGATCATATCGTCAAACGTTGAGTACCTATTCAATGATCTGGATAGAAAACATCATGATGTAACCAGTGGTTGATGTTCTATTTCATGAAATGGTTGAACATTTCACGAAATGATAATTTCTAAGATCGCCACGACATATACAGGCAGATTATGCTAAAAACGTTGCACTTAAAAATCGTTGTCCGCGAATTAAATGCCCGTAAAAGTCACAAGTCGCATATAAATAAATAAATAAAAAATATCCTTTGGTTTTTATTGTAATACCTACTCCACGTACATATTTGTTTTTAAAGACCGATACTAGTTAACTAATGGATAGAGGGGCCCACAGGCGAGGATTGCTTAGGGCATCAAGTAGCCTTAATCCGGCACTAGTTTTTAGTAATCTACGCCTTTGCGTGTTTCCAGTTATGTCCAATCTATCAAAATGAATCGAACAAATTGTCGAATTTTATAAGGCTTATATATTTCTTTTCCTCTTTCTTTCGCGACAATAGATACCCGTTCTGCACTGCGAAATGGGTCGCTAGAAAATCTACAAACAGAAATAAAATATAAAATAACAATACTACATCATGCATTCCCTGTTCCAGAACAGTCGATGTTTGTTACAATAGTTGGTGCGTTGTCATAAACATTGGTCAAACAATCATAATATTTGATAATTGATTTTTATTTACTATTTAATTCTGTTTTTATATTATGAAAAACACTTACTGATAATAAACTTACCGAAAAAAACATATTCCTTCCAAAATTTTAGTGTTACGGTGGTCATTTACAAATTTTTTGAACGCGCAATGCGGCTATGATTGGACCATACTAATTTAAAAGAAGACCACAACCGAATGTGTGCTCTTATTTTTCGTTCCGTTGTTGAAGCGCTTACCGGGAATCTAGTGCATTATTGATCGAAGCATAGTACAATATTTTTAGTTGGTCCACTTATTGACATCTAAAATCTGCCATTTTGATTGCATAAAACAAAACCTTGCTAGACGATTCGATACACCTCATGTTTTAAAATCCATGCAGCTGTTATCCCACACACAAAGATATCTATGTAAACTGCGTAAGCAGTTTATTTGCCAAACATGTAAACAAACACGAATTTTCCACTTAGACAAACATATGCTTTATGCTAGTGTAAATAAAGTTGATTTTAGACCGACTAGTACTGTTGAAAAAGTCGTAAAAAAAATATGAAGTTGTAGTGCCAACTGAACCTTATGAGTAGGCTTTACAGTTGTTTTTCCTAAAACTCGTGTTTGATTAATTGTTTGGCAAATGAATTGCGAACGCAGATTAGATTACGCGTGAAAAATATAACCGTATTTTTGGTGTTGCACAGGCGGGTAAAAACTGACCCTTATTTAGACTGTCAGCATTCCAAGGCCATCTACCATCCCCTCTAAGCTTTTAGCTATGTAGGCCAGGTCTAATATAGGCCATTTTTTGTAGTTAATCTAATTAATTTGCACCTGGTCATTATGCTACATGATGTGGAATATGGTACCTACCTACTTCGATAAAAAGGGTATAAACCATAAAACTTTATAAGATCTCTCGGGATTATCTCCCGATTCTAAAGAGCCGTATTTATGACTTTAGAAAGACTAGTGGTCGCCTCTCATAATATGCTCATAATACAAATAAAATAAAATTGTTTAATAATTATTTCAGGTGAACGAGCTTTACAAACTGTTGAAGCAAATAGATGGTATATCACATTCCGAGATACTAGAGCGCATGGAGGCTCTCGAGGCCTTACATAATCAGGGTAAGTACAGTATAAGCTGGCTGGGGGTACATTCTGTCTCCCAAAAGAATATCAACATTGTTTACGTTGTAATAAAGTCGAGAATTAATAGTCATCAATGCAAAATGGGTTAATATTAATTGTCGACTTTATTTCAACGTGTGTATTGTTGAAATTTAATTGAAATGTAATCTTTTCTAGCGGTTTAGCCCTCTTAGGCGAGCCTATTTATGCATACATACATATATATAAATAAAATTAAAGAGTCTGTTTGTAATGTCAAACTAATAGCTTTCACTAAATGCATATGAAAGTATAAACGGTACCTATAACATAACAAAAAAAAAAACCTTTTGTCTGTCCGTCTCTCTGTTTGTTTGTTCCGGCTAATCTCCGAAACGTCTGGACCGATTTTGACGGGACTTTCACTGGCAGATAGCTGATGTTATAAGGAGTAACTTAGGCTACTTTAATTTAGAAATTGAATTAAGTCCACGCGGGCGAAGCCGCAGTCAGAAGGTAGTCGTCCATATAAATTATACTCATATCTGAAATATATACTTTCCGATTGTAATCATTATATGCACAATCGTTAGTCCCAGTTCGATCGAGATTTATGTGAAGGCGTATAGCTCATAAGGGTGAAGACATAACAATTTCATTAACTTCTATTTCATTTTTCTCCTCACAGCGAGCAACTTCGGCAAGTCCCTGACAGAACTAGAAACCCTTCAGAATACGATAGCAAGCGGTGTTCAAAACAACAAGGAGCTACTACAGGGTGTTCAAGAAGTGTTCGCACACAACGTGGAGAGCGTACATAAGGAGATCAAGAAGTTAGATGAAAGGATTGGGAAGCTGGCCGCTGCGTGATGAGGGGGTGGGACAGTGTTGATAGGGAATCGAGTGGCTTGTCGATAAAATGTTGGACTATTATTTCAAATCGATTCTTTCGCCTGATATTTTCCCGAATCGATTGTCAAGTCGATAAGCTTTGATCCGTTTGATAAAAATTACTATTTCTAAATAGATTTTGTCTTTATCTTACTCTTTGTAAGCTATTATCTTAAGTTGATTTTGCATAATTTTATTTAATCAAACTAATTATTTATATAGTTATTATTATATTGTTTTATTCTAATCATTCCAAAACATTGACAAAGCAATCGATTTTCTAACAACGCTCGAAATAAAAACTATTTTGGACATAAATGCTCTCGAATCATTCAACAGCAATTATTTGAGATTCAAGTCATAACTATTACGTATTATTTGCTCATTAAAGCGTGCTATGCTGTTACCGCTATTAATAAATTACGCGATTCTTAACGGATTGACCAGAACCAATATTTCGTTTTGTAAATCGCTGTCAGAATTCTCATAACACCGTCGATAATACCTACCTACATGTAACAAGTGACTAAACAATTACTATCGAAAATGTAATGAATTAATAGATAATTATAACAATAATATGCATAACGGTGGAAGAAAAATATCGTGAGGAAACCGTCATGTCCTAGAACCAAAAATTCGAAGACGTGACATCTACCGACCTGCACTAGGCCCGCGTGGTGGATTACGGCCCACTCCCTCTCACAGAGAAAAGGCCTGTGATATCTCAGCAGTGGGAACGTTATAGGCTTTTTATGCTAACACCGCAGTGGGCGTGTATTTTTTCTGCCTATGATCCAAAATTCTCAATAACATGAATCTAACAGCACTGGATGGTATTATATTATCAGTGATCATTTGCTCTTTGATTATTATTGTTATTTTCAGAATGCAACACACACAGGGCTTCTAATTTCAAAGTTTATGATAGTCCAATGTATGTCAGAGGAGAGAATTTCAATTTAATCTGTTCACCAGTGATTTTTATTTTGCAATTATTATGAAAGCAGGAACGTTCGGCATTTTATATTTTATACACAATTATTTCCAATGTTGAATATTCACTAATAAATAACTAACTCTTGTATCGTACGTTATCTATAAGAATAGACTGCTTAAGAGAATATAATTTATTTAAAATAAATCGATTATGTAGCTACTTGTTGTTTTATTCAATATTATTTCTTCGTGAACTTGTTCAGAACACCTGCCGAACCTTCTTTATCCGTTCTGTTTGTCTGCGGTTGCGGGCTGCTAGTGTTTACGATTTGTCTCTACAGTTTAATGGATGACCTATTTATTGAGCTTCAGCCCAGATTCGCAAGGGCAATTTTTTTTCGTGCACTGGGTTTTCAACGCTCTGCTTAGCGCCGAGAGTTGAAAATCCAACATTGTGTTGAATCCACCGCGGTGGGATGAGAGTGCGTCCCAGCGCGTGGATTCCCAAATGCTCGGCTCAACAACGATAGCTGAAAATCCAGTGCGCGATAAAATCCCGTCGTCCGTGCGTACGTGAGCTGGCAGTGACCTTTATCATTTATCATTTAAATAAAAAGCGACTCTTGCTACGACACCTAAAAGTTGCCTCTCTTTCTATCGCGTAAGCCCAGGTACGCACGGGTGTAGTTTTATCGCGGTGATTTTTTTTCGCGTATTGGATTTTCGACGCTCTGCTTAGCGCCGAGAGTTGAATATCCAACAGTGTGTCTTCTTGACGCGTTGGTTGCGCTCTGTTGGATTCTGAATGCTCGGCTCAATACAGAAAGAGTTGAAAATCCAGTGTACGAAAACAAATCGCCGCGATAAAAATGTCTGTGTCTAGGTTATCTCTTAGATTTTCTGACTACGTTACACTCACTCAATTGGCCCAACAAGACGGGCCCGCCGCGTAGTTATAGCTTCATACCTAAAATGAGGAGTGGATCATCTCTATTAATCTGTGCCTTTGTCTAATATTATTGTTGGATTTAAATTGCATGAAGCTGTGTTTACACATTACCACTACAGTCAGGCGCGGTCGCAGCCTAAGATCTTGGGGGGGTCACCATGGGTGCCGAGGAATATTGGGGAAATATTTAATTGTTACTCTAAAATATTTTTGATTATCTAATGATGCATACTTTTTAAATAAGTAACTTTTTAACTTTCTGATCTTTTCTCACAGTTGGTCGCAGTAACTAAGCTACGCCTTGGCTTTTCGATAAATTATAAATATTAGGACAGTAGATTATGTAGGGTGAGAAGAGCGAGCGAAGCTAACTCGATAATTTTTAATACCCCGTCTCGGATAGGTTAGGATTTGATTTACATTTTCAAACAGAACTAAGAGTTACTTGCTTTGTCGACATATGAAGTAAAGCTCAAGAATCAAGACAAGCGAGCCTCAAAATTTTTGCGCCACGCCTTCAATAGGTTCTGTGATTTCTTTTGACCATTATACAGGAAGACAACTTAATTTGTCGAGAAGAAAAGCTTAACCTCCTTTTACAGCAGTTTAGGTTTTGAAAGCTGCCCCTAACCCGAGTGTAGTGGTGCCCAAATTCCCGAGTTTGCTTAACAGGCTTTTTTTCATTTTTTTTTTGTTAGAATACCCATCGCGGTCACTGTGGCTCAAGTACCTACAGTTTTTAGTTAGTAAGAAACGTAAATCTTTCCAATTATCGACAGCTTGAATGATTTTGGGGGTCATGACCCCCAGGACCCCCCCCTCGGACCGCGCCTCACTTACAGTACCTAGTGGTAATGTGTAAACTCACTAGGATATTAGTGTTCTGTGGTGTAAACATAGCTTCATGCAATTTAAAACAGTAACTGTTCAAGTAGTGGTATTGTTTGGCAGCTGAATTTTGCAAAATTTCAGCTCCATTTAGCTGAAGTTTATCGTCTATAAATTCAGACAAGTGTAGGTGAAAATGTCCCAAGTCAAAAATAATGGAATTTTCATCTCCCCCTTGTATGAAACCCCCAGTATGTTTGTCTACAGCTTTGTTTATTTACGAAACCGGTGTCTCGAATTGAACACGGAAACATAGACAAGTACGCATCCCAGGCCACTAGTAGGTACCATACACCGCTTGCGGTTTTCTGCAACCGCAGCAGCAACACGCCGAGCCAGGAAGATGGGATGACGCAAGAGTGTCGACACAGGTTGCATCCCGCATTACCCACCTTCCATGGAAATAAAGACATGCCGTCCGGTCTCTTGCCATCGTCGCGTGCCAAGCCATTGGGTTCTAATACAGCTGGAACGCGGTGACAAGAGCTCGTCGGATGATGTCGTTAATGTTCGCGTGCCGCGCTAAGCGATGATTGATGAGTGAAGTCCGAGACCGTTCACAACTTCGTGACAGCGATGAGGAGAACAACATGGAGCTCCTAGCCGTAGGGCCCGTAGGGAAGCAGCGAGGCGGAAGTTAGTGTTGTCGAACAAAGTGCCTATGTTTGACGACGGTAGTGCATGAAGCCACAGACCCGATTCCCACTTACCCACAGCTGGCAGGCGCCCACGCTCCGCAGGGGTAGCAGACGTGTTGAGTAAATTGTTTTGTAATACTCTGCAGAGCGGCTCATCCCACCCTCTTTGGGAAGATAGATAATCGGGTAGATCTGAGTTCGAGCAAGCGAGTCTCCAGGCATCCATAGCCTCGGTGAAGCACGGCACATCAAAATTAATCAGTGTGGAGCCTAGAATTTTCCTGATTAATTTCTCAGTGCCGTGGACCGAGGATATGAAAGCCGGTAAATTAATACTAGAAATTTTGTGGACGCCGACCGAGACCTCCTATACGAATGGGAAGAGTAGCTTGCGCCCAAGCTCGGTCGTCCATGGCCACATTTAAAATTAAAGTTAATGTGTGTCGGATAAATTTGGTCCATTTTTTCTAAAAGGTGAGTTTGCTTCCATAAAATAATGGTAAGCGCGAAGAAAATATGTTAATTTAGGGCTGAAACAGCAGTAACGGATTAGGGTGATGGCCGTGGCCGAATGCATATTAATTTGTAAAAATCTTTCCGAAACGTCGTTGTAATTTTGTATTACCTATACTTATTTAGAATGGGTAATATTCTGTACATCAGTAGCTTCTCAACGACTTTGGAGAGGTTTGGCAGAAGGCTTAATTAATGGGTCTATATGAAGATACGTCGTTAGGAGGTTTACCCATCTTGTGTATCATTTTGATTTGGGATACCTTCCATGTCAGCGGAAAGTACCGGATTCTTAAAATGGCATTAAAAAGTAATGTAAGAAACAGAATGACTTTTCTGGGTAACTGTTTCAGTATTTCTGATTTCGAATGGCATCTTATGGAACCCCTAGTCGCTACCACTGAGTACTTTTTACCTCACTGAAACTCGCTGCTCGCAATGTGAATGAAATTCCAAGTTGCGGTGAAAAGGAACAGGTAGATAGCGTACAGGATATTCTTCGCCTAGTGCCTAGGCAAAAGATGCCTTCATCTTGGACGGTAGGTCGCATCATAACGCAAAACGAGTGGCAAGCCTGGACGGCTTGCCACTCGTTTTGCGTAGCTAGCTAGCGTAGCAGTGTGTCGCATTGCTGTACGCGTTTAGTTTATTTTGAGCAGTCTGCTACAGAAATGAGCTGTGGAGTGCAGCTGGAACGAGTCGTCGCTGCATCACAACACTTACAACGCACTACTGATTTTTTTTTTTTTTCGAAATTATGAAGCAATGTATTAGCAATCTGTTTCAAAACGATTCAGATTCTGATTGATCGTCTAGGGTACAGATTTCAAAACATAAACTGTGGTAAAACGACTTTCGAGCTTTTCTTCTCGACAAAATAAGTTCTCTTCCTTTATAATGGCCAAAAAAAAAAAAAAAAAACTATTCAAGGCAGGGTGCTAAAATTTTGAGGCTTTACTATGGATATCCAGAAACAAGTTGTTCATAAGCCACTAAGCGCCTGCAAAAATATTGTTAGCAATTATTCTGAAACGAAAAGACGTAAATAATTGATTTACAGGCGTTTTAATGGATTTTATTAACAACTTTTTATAGCTTCTTAAAGTTGTGTAAAAAATATATGTTAAGGTAGCAAACAGGTAGTCAATATTTACATTAACAACGTGGTTAATACAACGCTAAAACTATGACAACTTGGAAGTGGTCAGCCAACCTGACATCAGAATGGCTGACCACTTTATTTTTTTTATATTTCTTAACACAAAGGTAGCAAATATTTCATTATAGATAATAAATAGCAGCAAAAAGGTACATGGTCTCATGTATATATCTCGTTTGGTCCAGCCATCCTGACAGTCACGTTGCAAAGCCCCAGTTAAAACCATTTTGATGGTTAAATTTTCTTAAATAAGTATCAAAATAAAACAACAAAATGCATTACGGGTGTAATGTTTTATTTTTTTATATTACTTAGAACCTAAGCTTCTGGAAGAACCACTTGTTCTTTCCGCTCTTGTATCTCTCTTCAAAGCGCACTCTTGTGTTGAAACGGAGCTTCTTGCGCTTTGCGGGGTCTTTCAGGTCCTTTGCGCTGAACTTCTCAAAGCTGAAGTCTACGGAGTAGCGAGTGGGCATCAAGTGATTGTAGTTGACGACCTGTAAAGAGGATAATAGCATTTTAATTGGCATAATATGGAAATTGAATGAATAGAATACAGACGCAGATGAGACCTGTTCAGGAGTATTTAGACTGATGGAATCAAAGAGAGGCCTATGTTCAGCAATGAGTTGAGTCAGGCTTAACACATTGAGCGCCCTGTGTATCCTTCCAAAAACACAAAGTACCGCCTTCAGAGGCCGCGTGTTTCCTTTGGAAATCACGAGGCTCTTTATTTTCGGAGGCCAGTGTTCCCGCCAGGAAACATATATTAATACATTTTACTATGAATTCTAATACCTCTGGCCTCCACGGTTGTTTTGGTCTATGTGGGTCTTTTGTACGACTTTTTAATCAAAAGTTATGTCTGAAAGTCTAACGGAAAGTCAGAAAATGCAAAATCCTAAAATTTTAATCACGGTTTTTGGGCTTGGCGCTCAACGTGTTAAACTAAGGATTAGCTAAGGGGTTGGGGAATGATAGTGAACTGTCACACATTTCAGTCAGTGGGTCATCTTATGGTTCACTAATAATAGTAGTCCCATACAAGTAATTAATGGTGACTTGTAGGTTTGTGTATCCACTTTCATTAGAAAGTGGATACACAAACCACAGGCCTTGATTGTAGGAACCAGGGAGTCCTGATAATATAGCTTTTTGTCTGTACAATAATGCTAAAATTAATAAATATCTGAAACTATGAGAAAAAAGTATATTTATCTTGAGGAATATTAGAATATATTGGTAAAATGCCTGACCAAGCAATGGAAATGAGATAATGCTCAGTACTTCTTAGCATAATAGATTACCCTAGTGTGGAACATCATTATAATACGCTGATAATATGTTAAACAACTGATCAAGAACTAAAGTACCCAATTTGAGGCATACTCAGTTTAAATAATGGAAATTAATCAGCTATTAAAAGTACACACATGCAGTAAGTACTACCTGCTTTGTCATCATATATTCCAGTATTTAAAGCCACTTCAGTAAACAAAAACATTACTAATAACCACATGTGTTATGGACTATGTAGCTGTTGGTTGCTTTCATTGGTTATCAATTCACACAAATACAGTGTTGCATTCATATTATCATCAGGTTAAAAATGAAGTAACAACACTTCTTTTGGGTTAGGTTAGAATCCATTGCGATACTTTTTTAGACTCACTGTATTCAGATGATAAATGAACTTTGTCAAGACATTACTAAAACAACAACAAAAACTAGGTTATAGTAAAGTAAAAGTAAGACTTACCTTCACGAAAGGCTTTACTTTGGAGCGCTTGTGGATTTTGTTTTTGCCCATCCTCTTGTGCACTTTACGGGGATACCTGTCGATGCCGGCCACGAAAGCGTGTCCGTAGGGCTTGTCTGAGGTGCCTTCGTCGTAGTTCTTCACCACGATCGCCTTGCGGCCCGCGTACCGGCCACTGAGGACCAGCACCACTTTCCCTGGTTTCATAATCTTACCCATTTTGGGTGGATCTGGAAATAACAAAACTAACCTTCAAAACCTGTGTTTTTGTCTATTTTTCTGTTATTCACAGCAAGAATCTCTATCAACAATGCAGTGTATTGCTGTAATCACTCAACACGACCAGGAAGAGTGAGTATTCACTAAAGAATATCCACAAATAACATGATAACCACCACAAACTCAATGTACAACACGAACTTGAGTTTTCTATTTTAACGACAAATTATCAGTAATATCAAAAAATAAGGACACTATTATGTCGTGGGGATCACTATTTTGATATACGTGAAGTATTTCGTTCAATTTATTCCCTCATTTCACAGATTTTTATGGATATTTTTATAAAAGTTTCCAAAACTCACATTCCCTTTACCCGTCGACTGAAAAAGAAACTGTGTTGCTATTGCAAAAAAATATGTAGGTTGACAATGACATTTGAGGATTTCGAGGTAGCGTTCATTTCATTGTCGAAAATTTTACAAATAAAATTACTATAAATAAAAATAAATTACTAAAAATGTATTTTACATAAAATTCTAAAAACCATTCAAAAATAAAAAATCAATCAACACTAATTCAAATATTTCAGGAACAGAGTGACAATGAATAACCTAATTTTAATTAATGTTTTAGCTAATGAAATGAACAAACGTACGCATAATTTAGCTTAGTATCGGTTTTGCAACACTATTTTATCATAATGGCGCCAATTGAAACACCGCTTAAAATGTATTGTTTTTCCCTGTTTCCATTATTTTTATTCACGGTACCATTAATGATGCATTACTTCATACTACGTTTCGGCCGAGCATCGGACATGAGTAAGTATATGACCCACTGACACAGTGCAGCTCTGCATGACCGCTGAACATGGAGCGAGAATGTAACACAACATAAAATATCATCACGCCTGTTTTCCCCGAAGGGTTAGACAGAGGTGACCTATAAAGCGGAGTGCCTGGAGCGTTAAAAACTTCGATCAATAATGCACTAGATACACTATCCCATATAAAAGTTCTCTTAAAACTGTCGCCAATTGTGTTTATGTACTTCTAGTTTAAATAAATATACATTAATGTAAATTCAACCTTAAATGCAATGCTTAAAGTTGTATTCACAAAGCTATGTACAAAAAACAAAAAAGTCAAACAAATTCAACCTTACACGCTTGTTTTAAAGTTCGAATTACAAAGTGCTAATAAAAGCACTAAAAATTTATGACAGAGGCTCGCCGCTTGGACAAGGAATGAGTGGAGTCGAAATGTGTTTATATTTCTTTCTATGAAATACAGAAAAAAATAATTTATACTAACAAATTCAGTTTATTATAAGCCTTGACACTCAAACATAAAGTTTAATTACAATGGCAAAATTAAATCTTTCTGTCGTCGGAGAAACAAATATTTAATTACAATGGCAAAATTAAATATTTCTGTCGTCAGAGAAACAAATAAAATGTCATGTCGCTTGAAAATAAAAAGTCAATTTTATATAAGTTCAAAAATACTTATTGTTACTGTTATACTGTTTTTAGTAATCTACGCCTTTGCGTGTTTCCAGTTATGTCCAATCTATTAAAATGAATCGAACAAATTGTCGAATTTTTATAAGGCTTATTATATATTTCTTTTCCTCTTTCTTTCGCGACAGTAGATACCCATTCTTCACAGCGAAATGGGTCGCTAGGAAATCTACAAACAGAAATAAAATATCAATACTACACCATGCATTCCCTGTTCCAGAACAGTCGATGTTTGTTATAATAGTTGGTAGTTGTCACTGTCACAAACATTGGTCAAACAATCATAATATTTGCTAATTGATTTATATTTACTATTTAATTCTGTTTTTATTTTATGAAAAACACTTACTGATAATAAACTTACCGAAAAAAAAAATATTCCTTCCAAAATCTTGGTGTTACGGTGGTTATTTACAAAGCCACCGCCGTCACCCCGGCTTGGACTTTTTGCAACAACGATTGTTTGACATCATGGCGTCCCCGAAGTCCCCGTCTTCGTGTTCTTCTGCGTCATCAGATCCCGAAGTGATAAGTGTCGTGCAAGTTTTGGATTTGGATTTAGGATGTAAGAGCGATTCAAGCGAGCTCGGGACTTGGGGCACCCCGGCTTGGACAGGTTAGGGACTTCGGGGACGCCATGATGTCAAACAATCGTTGTTGCAAACAGGAGTACGATAGACGCTCTCGACTGTGTGTACTACATACGATGAATGACAAGACAACTATCAAACGTTACCTTCACTTACATTCGATTACGTTCCGTTACATATATTTTATACAAGAGTATATATTTTTTTTTTTTTAATAAAATTAACTATATTAATGACTTCTTATTTAAGTTAATTGCGGTAGCAGCAATTTAAAAATGAATGAAAGTTAAAAACTATTTAAATATAGACAAAAACCATAAGAATCCGCTGTCACTTTGTCTGAACGTAAAATGGGACAACCTAGGAGTGAAACTCGTACAATATCTGTGGTAAAATGACAATTATATTACGTCAATATTACGTAAATTAGTTAAAATTTCTGAAACTTTAGGTTTTTTTTTCTCAAAAACTAGGCGTTTGCGCAGTGTGAAATTTTGCAAAAGCGTTTTACATGAAGACATCTATACCCAAAAAAAAATTGAAGCTTCGCACGCGCGGGGAGCCAAGTACAGTGGAGCCTGAAATTCAAAATGGATGTTTATCTAATAATTAAAAAAAAAAATACTTATTAAAAAATGGTGATCTTGATTTGAAAAAAAAGAAGGTTTTTGGAATAATAAAAATATGTAGTATAAATACATATTGTTGCTGTAGAATATTTTTGTACTTATATGAAAATGAAGTCAACCTATTTAATTATATAGTTAGAGTAATCGGGAAAAAGAAGTTTATTAAGGAAAATTAAATAAAAAAAATGATTAATAAAATTGTATTTTGTTCAGGTTATACAATTTACATCTTCATCTATAGCAAATATTTTCTTCGACTTCATTTATTTGAATGATAAGTGTTTCAATAAACAAATATTTCTAGCTAGCTTCCTCAATTATTAAAATAGAGAAATGAAAATGATGCGTCACTGAAAGGGCTACAATACTGCAAAAAAAGATAATTATTTTTATTTAAAAAAAAATCGCCTATTTTTGTCGGTTTCTTGTGGGACGGGACGTAATCTTAAGTAATCTTAAACTTCTCAAAAACGAAAAGAGATATCGAAAAAATAAAAATAAAAAATGCTGGAGAATTTAAAGGGCTTTAAAATGATGCCATTGTGGTTTCGATAGGAAGTGACTGCTATTTTTTTTATTTAAAAAAATATATAAAATTCTATTTAACCTTTTCACCGCCACGGACTTCAATAGAAGTTCCGGATTTTCGTGCCACCAGCGCCACGACTTCATTAGAAGCTCTTCATTTTAACTATGTTATAAAATGAAAATTTACTGTATTTAACAGGTTTTTTTCATTTTATTATTAGCAGTCTAATACCCTGTTTTTTTATTTTTCCACACAATATAATCCGTTATTTGTCTTAAAATTGGCAAAAACAAAAACTCCGAACATTTTTAATGTCCCCAGAACGCTAAAGACTTTATATATAGTCGGCCAGTGATGTGATGCGAAAGTCATCACTGTTTGATTACACCCGTTGTAATATTTATAAATATTATTATCGAAAACAATTTGATGGCAGTAAAATATGAACTTGTTTAACTACTTTATAACAAAAGGAAAATAGACTATTTTCGACCTTCAGATGGGTGCCGACTCGGAATTAAATAGTTGTTTGCAATCCTTGTCGATAATTATATTCCCATCTCTACAAAACCATTATAAGTTTATGGTTGTCAGTGCCCTGGGCGCCACGGACTACTATAGAAGTCGTTCTGTGACGTCATAAACGTACGGCTGTCAAGGTCACTTTGGCATAGTGCAGGCTGCAGGTACTAATCGGATTCTTTATCGGAGTAAACAAATAGGTGAGAAGATGAATGAAGAACTGGATTCAGATCAGCTATTAAACATTGGTGTGGAATCGGACTTTTTCGAATTCTGGAGACAAAGCTTAAAAACAGTGCTGTGATAGGTACCTACACTGCTACGAGTGTGTAACTTAAATCCATACTTATTTTCCATTTCGAAAAACACTATATATGTATACACTGAAAAGTTCTGGCGCTTAGCTAGGATAAAAAACGTTGACTGAAGTAGTTAAAAAAAACATGGGAGTAGACAGAAATAGAAGAAAGACCATAGACCACATCCCTAATCAAAATTTAATTTAACGTGCTCTGAGCGCCAAGGACTTGAAATGAAGTCAAAGAATGACTTCATGAAACAAATAGAGACGTAACTCATTTCCGAAAACTCTAATTGAGTTATGTATTTGTTTCTTTGATACTTATAATTTATACTGTTTTTTCTTACTAGGAATACTGTGAAATGAAATAAATATGGAAATATTTAATCAGTTTTTATTTATATCCGTAAAATTATAATTAAAACTTAACGCGTATGAATCTCATTCATCGAAATGACGATACCCTCATCTGTTTACTATATATTTCGTTATACATTTATAGCTTGGCGCATGGCGAGGCATCGCGTTCTGTGTACGTGGGCGGTGAAAAGGTTAAAAAAACCGTGCTCTGGGATTTTCAGTAACGCATCCTTTGATATCATTTTCATTTCTCTACCTTAATAATTGAAGAGGCTAGCCCCCCCGTTCGCACTTTTCGTGAAAACGGGTACCCCCCTAAAGCGATCGAAAAAGTATTATATATTATTAGTCTTTGTTTGGTAAACATTGCAATTTATAGTATAAAAATCAAAATCCCACTTCGATCTTAAAAATTAATTCACTGTTACAAATGTCCGAGGTCAAAAACCCCAGGCGCTCCACTAATACTACAACGACATTTCGCCAGTTTTATTTGAGTTCCATGTAATGTTCAATAATATTTGGTCAACACATTATAATATAACACTAAATACGCAAAGTACGTGGTCCCCGCCAGGCAGGAGGAACGCAAACAGGAGAAATTAAAACAAGTAAGTTGATTAATTGAGTTTAATATCAATAAAATAAGAAAATTATTTACACAAATTTTATCAAAATACAAAAATAAAACACTGTCACATACATATAGGTAATAACGTTTGAGGAGGTACTATTATAATTACTCATTAGTCTTAGGTATGTTGCAGCGCAGCTGTATTTCAAACCTATTATATCCTCAAAATACACATTTTCGGATTTAGGGAAATGTCGAAAAAAAATATCTTTTGTACATTTTGTACACTTACATCGTATGATATTTAGGTTTAGAAGCACTTTCACTTGTTACAAAATAAAGTATATTTATCTATTAACTGCTTATTATTAATTACAAAGAACTTTCGGTAATACTGTGGCACGAATCATTTTTGACGTTATGTATTTAAAATTATTTTTTTAATCTGGAATATAACTTTTTTTTTTTTTTTTAAATTGTACTTTGCTTTTTTATCACCGTTTGTAACAAAGTATGCATGTTGCGATTAAACCAAAATGTAATAAGTAACGTCTACATTATTCGTGCTCTAAGTACATTTCTAAATAACTTCAAAACACTTGCTTTTATACCTAAATATCACACAATTTTATTTCAAAAAATTACTTCTAACTATCATAGTCTGTTTAAGATATTTATGGACACAATATCTGGACTTTAGTCAACTCAGGTTTCAATCAACAACATTACAGATAGTGCCACCCACAAAGACGCGCCCCACTTCGCGATAACTGTAATGTAAGCCGTACTTTAGTACGGAGTGGGGCGCGTCTTTGTGGGTGGCACTATCTATGTATACAATGATCATATGCATTGTCATTTCAAGTGTTAATATAGCACTAATTGTGATTTTAAGTACGCACAATCAAACTAATGCGAAAACGATAACTACATTAAAATAAATATGAGAGACGGAATGTGCAGTGATGAGAGGCAAACAAATGAATGAAAATTACTAAAACGTTCACTAGTAGGCCGTTCAACAAAAACTTTGCTACGTATTAAAAAAAATACGCTGCTGATATGTTCATATGTATTTAAAAAAATATTGTATTTACTGGCACCGAAACCAAACAGTGTTGTTATTACATACGGCATTGTAACATTCACAACAAATACTATTACACAAGTTCTATATAAAATTGTCCTTAGATATTTCTTTTACATATTTCTCATGAATATTTACATACTTAACCCTTAATAAATAGAAGACAGTTATTGTATTTTTTTTCTATACATGTTCAAACGTATCACTCACAAACGTCTTGGTAAACAGCGTTCGCAAACAAACTCGTGTATCAAAAACTAGTGATACGTTTTATATATTTTGATATTTATAATATAATAGATATTTATATTTATTTATTTATGTACATAATGTAATCTCAACTGACTCACTTCTATTTTAACGTGTTCAGTACATCTCGTGTAATTTAGAATAATATATTCTTTTTTACATTACAAATAGTATAAGTACAGTTTATCCAGAGCAAAATAGGAATTCGGAAAGTTGAGATCCGTTTTTACATTGAAAATAAAATTGCGAAATATGATTTAATTTCGCTGGTAGAAAATAAAAGTATAGTTAACAGCTATACTACAGGCAAAGTCAATGTAGAGTATGGGCACACATGAACACAGATTGGAAACTCCGCAGTTTAGATATGAAGCTACAAGTACGCGGCAGGCCCGTCTTGTCGGGCCAATTCAGTGAGTGTAACGTAGTCAGAAGATCTAAGAGTTACGCGATTGAAAGAGAGGCAACTTCTAGGTGAATATAACTGTAGGTCATTAGCGCTGTGCGACCTGAATTGCACTTTATCGTGTCGCTTTTTATTTAAATAGTTTTGCGGAGTGTCCCATCTGTATTAATATCTAACTGAAACAAAGTCTGTATGCTCATTCATTTGAATTAAAAAATAATATCTGTTATATACGCCGATCGCTTTCTCGTTAATCGATTTCAATCTAATCGCCAACAGACTTTGGTCGGTCAGAATCGATTACCAATAAACACCGGCCGACTAATGTCAATGTTCTGACGACAGATATCGGACTGGATCAGTGAGTACTATGTCGACCGATTTTTTGCCCGACTTTCGCCAGCGAAAAGACTTAACCCCTACTTATCAGGAGGTAGTTAAACAGGTCACTTATGTAAACAAACTATTTTACATTGCTGTCTAATTTTTTTTTCAATGAAAAGGTGTTCATACCTTCAAACACAAAAAATATAAGAGTGTTTTACATAAATACTACATAGAATTTGGCTGCAGTATAGAATAACTCCCGGAAGAATCGTAACTGACAAAAAATCACTTCTATCATTCACACTGGATCTGCGGCGATGGCCATACAATCAAATTCAAATTCGCAAACTCAAGCAACTGACCTGCCGTCGGTGAGCCAATTAAGAACTAGCAACAAGTCAAATAATACAGTCAATTGCATTGCCCTTAAATCTTTTACAGCTGCCATGATAATACTATCATTTTGTCCTCTACAGTTGCTTGAGATCACGACGTTTTACGTTATTTTATATTTAATCATAAGTAAATTTTTGTGTGGTGTAATTACACAACAATCAATCCACATTTTCAACCACGCAGATATGATATTATCGTGAACATTTCTTAAACTACTCACGCCAGTAATTTTAGACATAAGATTTTATCACCATCTTGCATCCCGCAAGCAGGCACGAAGCCGCGTCACCTCGTGCTCATTAGCTATAACATTCCACATCATACACTAATCATTTGTCACTAATCATAAAATAGGAAAGTATTATTATCACTAGATTACAAGAATTAATAGACTTGACGTTTTCAATAAAGTCAAAATAGCGCAAGAAGGGATATTCAGATATAGCAAATAACGTGGTCTTATCACAACAAAATTCAGGAAGTTTAATTATTCCCACATCGAGGAGAAAATCAATAATAAATCAATTAACAAGACGCGTGCTCTAAGCGACCTGTGACTACAGAATATTTGGCACATCTCAGGCATCGTGCATTTTTTACTTTGAAAAAATCGTCTTTGTTTATTTCTGTCACATTGCTTATTGAGATGTATGGAAACTACTGGAAGCATGAATTAATAAGATAAACATCGTCCAAATGTACTGAGTTCACAATAATACTTTTGAGATAAAAACGTCAAGTAAAAAACGCACGCTGCGACATTTTCTAAACCTCGCTGCGCCCGCAGAAAGTTTCAACTAAAAAAATTGAGGCAGATTAACGAATCAGTCAATTCCGTAACCTCCGACTACCTGACACATCGACTTTAAACCTAAAGGAAAAACATACAACAGCTCCTTGAAAAACAATTTTTATAAATATATTTTTTACACAATAATTGAGACACTCGGGTGCTGATACATTTACTCTTTTATATACTTCTATATAATTATTATGTCATCTCGGAATCACAACACTGGGGGGACTATGTACACTCTCAACAAATTCACAATTAAATATAGGTCAACGTTACAAATTACTCACAAATATACATACATATAAAACTCTAGTCACTCGTTACGAGACGTCCCTCGAGCGGGGTCGGGCGCCCCGCGCGCGGGTCGGTCGGACTCACACGGAGATCTCGTAGTTGCAGTCGTACACGGAGGCGCGGTCGGGCGGGTCGGGCGGCGGCGCGCGCGCCTCCAGCTGGTCCTGCACCTCCAGCGCGCGCACGAACGACAGCGGCCGCGCCGGCGCCCCGCCCGCGCGCCGCCGCGCCAGGGGCGAGGCCCCGCCCAGCGCGCCCGGCGGGAACACGGCCACGCCGCCGCGCGCCACGAGCGGGTGCGCGTGCGCGTGCACGTGCGGCGCGTGCGGCAGCGGCGGGTGCGGCGGCCGCTCGGCCCACAGGTAGTTGCCGCGCTGCGGCGAGGCGGCCAGCTCGCGGATGTCGTCGGCCGTGGGCCGGTGCGGCGCGGGCGGGTCGGGCCGCAGCAGCTCGCCCTCGGACAGGAAGCGGCGCTGCGGCGAGGCGCGGCCGCCGACGCCGATGAAGTCGGGGCGGCGCGGCTGCGTCGGCGTGCCCGGGTTGGACCTGTCAGGCGCGGCGCTCACGTCAGGGGTTTAATCGCGCGAGCTCGTCCGAGCCCTCGCTATCGTTATCGTACGGCCTACGGACAGAAGGAGAAGGGAGCTGCGGGGCGAAGCGTTTGCACGTGCGATCGCGCGACCGGCGCCGCCGCCCTCGGACTGCGCACGCTCAGAACGTGACCGCGCTGCGCCTGCGTTGGTCGGCACGCTCTCTCTCGTCGGGTACGATCGAGGAGCGGACGATTCACCGCGGGCGTGCGGTTCTTGAAAGTATCGGTCGGTTATTTAAATCAATCGTCACAAGACCGTACCGCAATCCCGACTACGTTCCAAATGTCACAATTATATATAAAAACTAATCTACGTATAACCATGAGCATATAACACGTGTTTGGGATCAGAGTATAGTCGTCGTTAGAGCGAGGAGCGACCGGGTTCTGAACGCGTTGAACTTTGGGTCCGGAGGCGGCGACCCCGCCTGCTACGGTTGCGGGGAGCATGCCAACGCCACATGCCACAACTATGTTACACTATCATATCATACACACTACTACTACGACGGTAACTACTGCATGCTTATCCTGGTGAAATAAGAAATGTAGAAATAAATAGCAGATACTTAAAAGTTATTTAAATTAATAAATTGTATTAATTAAAAAAGGAAATAAAAGTGCTCTAAAAAAAATGAGTAATGTGCCAAAAAAAATGTTTTGTGCTCATTTCATCAGGATAAAACAAAAAACACCGGCAAGCAACGACACGACATATACAATGGCTTTGTACAATAATTATCATGAAAATAGATATTTTTTTATCTTGATATGAGAAGTAAAATTCAAGCTTTGGTGCTAATGTAACCGACTTTCTGAAATCGAAGAATTCATAATAAATTCCATACAAAAACACCGACAATTGGGATAAAAAAACAATATAAAAAATAGTACTGAAATATAAAGAAAAAATGCTAGCTTATAACGTAATAGCGACGTAAAAATATATTAATGAGTTCGACTAGCAATCGTTCGTTTACCATGGAGTATAACGTGTCTATGATCATAAGTCGATCATAGAGAGGCGTTGGTAGCCGTTATCAGCCATTGTATAGTGTGTCGAGTTACGCCTGCGTCCCGTGTCACAACAGCTTGCAAATAAAAAAGTAATGTATATTTAAATGCGGTATATATATTTTTTGGGTGAATTCTGTCCTACTTTATTCAAGTGGCCAACATTCAATAATTATTACTCATCGTTTTGGTCTGCTTCAGCCAAAGATAGGAAAATTCATGGTATAATAATATACTTCGCCAGGTAAAGCATTTCGAGACAAAGTGGCCACGTGGGAGACACAAGTCTACATCATCACATCTGTGTTACCAGAAGTTTGTAATAATAACTCCCCAACCACCGCTATTACCTGTGCGAGTCCGATAAAACAATGAGGTTTTAATTAACAATTACGTTGGTTTATGTTTAAATTGAATTGTTTCGTTTGATTAGACAAACGAAACGACAATTTAAATGCTTTGTACATATTTTTTAACAGAATGGTGACTGAAAATATTTCCTTAATTCGTGTTTTGTTGCAATAAAGTGGCAACTCTGTAGTGACGTAAGCATGTGTCACTCCCGAAATGCCAGACCTTGTTTTATTAGACCATGGGAAAATTTTGACAGGTGTAAGTACATTATTTTTACTAAATCAATTAATATTCCAGACAGAATTCCCATTATAACCTAGTTACACCATTTTTTAAGTTTTACTACAAATGCCAAATAAATAGATGTGCAGGTTAAAAAAAACCATTACGGTCATTTGGTCCCCCCCTCCCCATTTGTACATTCAAAGTATAGAAATATTAACATTCAGCTAATTAGTTTACCATACTCCACATGTTGCCAAAATACTAAAAAATATTATAAAGATAGGTCGTAAACGAAGAACATGCAAATTATTTAAAAAACAGTGTAACTGATTATTGAATTATAATTAAAAAACAATTAAATATATGTACAGAAAATCATGCCAAAGAAAAAATGCTTTGTTCTCAAAATACAATATTATACAAAACAAAAACGTTTTCAGTACTTTCAGATATTATATGCGCGCATTATTTACAATGTTATTACGTCGCAGTAATACACCAAAAGTACGCCACTAAAAACACGTACTAGTTAAATCTAGAAAAAAAACAACTCCAATAAGGGGCAAAATCCAGAAAAAACCTATCGATTAGGTATTTTAAATATATTTATTTAGCAAAATAAAACCGAAAACCTATATACAAAAGCCATGTCAAAAAATTATATACAAAAGTAAGTTTATGAATAAGTGGATATTGTTATTTTAGCTCTCTAAATCAAAGATTTTACAAAACTTACAGTTTAAATCTGATAACTAGAAGAAGACATAGTTAGAATACTTGCTTCTACGTGGTGTATTTTTACTAAGGAGAATTTCAAAAGTAAAAAAAAGTCGAAACTAAGTAACAAAATGATCAACAATTGTAAAAAGTAACAAGATGAAACCAAATAGAACGACCGAGTCTTACAGTATGATGTGTTACATCTGATATCTTGACTGACAGTATCAACCTCTCGGAAAATGGGTTGGTACATACCATCTGACGGCCAACTCTAGCACCGCGCGCGCTCATTGGTCAAAGTAAATAGCGCGCGGCTTCCTGTTACACACTTCTGTCCCTTTTCACGAAATCACTCCCACAGATTGCAGGAAAGCGAGGGGAAAGATGTTACACATCAACAATGTAGCTAACAAAGAGAAAAGCTTTTTAAAAATATCCACAAATTCTGCGTAAGTAAAGAAAAATGGCCATAAACACACAAACACACTCAAGAGCAAACAACGACAGTTAACGAATTACCGTTGACACGTCGGCTCTATGCGTTAGGTCCACCTGACGCGGTAAGCGGTAAATCACAAAGTTTATATTTCTCGTAGTACAAGCTATGAGACCACAAATATTGTTGTTATAGATATTGCTTTATTTCAAATCATGAAAACTAGAAACTGATTTTCGCAA
The DNA here is from genome assembly GCA_916701695.1 of Agrochola macilenta. Lineage (NCBI taxonomy): Eukaryota > Metazoa > Arthropoda > Insecta > Lepidoptera > Noctuidae > Agrochola > Agrochola macilenta. The sequence goes on from OU753562.1 coordinate 19,842,047, forward strand.
TCAAAATACAACACAATTTTTTTCCGAAGAGTCGGTTTTCGAAATTATCTTAAGCTTCAAAATTATCTAAACACGAGAAGTAGAAGAGTTAGAAAATCTTGATCATGGAGGCGATCTTTCCGCAGTATTGGGACAGATTAAATTAAAATAAAATAAAGTGTGCCCTATGCTTTATAAGTTCAAAAGTGGACGAATTAAAACCATGTAGGGTCACTGGAAAAATTAAAGATGGATACAGTCAGTGATTCAGGGCACACATGAATAAAATAAATACAAAAAAAAAAAAAACTAAAGCATTTTTTTGTTAAATTTTGTTTGTGGTCTCACTGCATTTGATATTGTTTTTTTTGTCGTTTATATACAATGTTTACAAAACTTTACAATCCCAGTTTAAATACGTTATACATATTCAACTATGGACAAAAATAATTATTAAATTATATTTTTGTGGCACAGTTGGAGGGTAGACTGAGATGTATTTTCGTGGATTTTTAAAATGAGTGCACTAAGTTATGAAATATCGCTCTATAGTGCACTTAAATATTGATTATGAGTTGTATTATTTATTTATCGTAACACTGAATATTGAACTAGATTTATAAAACAAGCATTTGGAAAGTTTCCAAATAATTGTTTTGCAATTAAATATTGTGTGTTACGATATTTTTGGAATTCATAATCAAAATTTTAGTGCAATATAGAGCGATATTTCATTTTCTTTATTCAGTAATATTGACAAATTCATCAAAACTGGTAAATATTTGACTGCTTTTTGCGAGGTTGCAAGCTTTTTTGATTGCATCCTCCTCTTCATGTTTAATCAATTCGTTTGAGAAAGAACTGCTTATTACTATTTAGTACTTATGCAAAAAAATGGAAAATCGTAATCACAGATTAGAATGTGTAGAAATGCAAACATACTTAAAACAATTTGGGATCCAATCTATTATTTTAAAGTGCAAAAGAGGCTACACAATCTCAAACTACCCACAACTTGACCACATTTTAAATATATAAGCAACCCTTACATCTTACAAAGCTAAATATACACCAATGACAATAAATATCGTTAGTTAATAGTGTTCCCAAACTTAGTAACCTCTAATACGTGAATGCAAAACATTTTACATGCAAATAAACACTGAATCAAATCAAAAACGTATAAGCACAATACTGACTACTTACAGGAGTATAACTTTGATCGACAAAATTTTCAAAGCTAGAATACCGGTTTAACGGTTTTTGGTATTTAACGGTTTTATTTAGGATTAAAAAAAATCAAATTCAAAATTATACTTCTGTTTTGAGCCGTACCGTGGTTTAAGCGATGCATTCCCGGTTTTAGGTAGAAGGGGATCAAAACCATTTCTGTTAATGATGGGAACAGGCCATGATACAATGGGAAATAATATAAATACCTATTTAATCATTATGGGAACATTTGCTCTTCTCAATAATCAGCCAATTAGGTAATCCTTTATCGAAATTTTGATCTAGTAACATTTAAGTAAAGTATTACAGTGTAAAATTCAATTTGTTGACCTTGGATTCGAGGGTAGTTGTAGATTCTTTGAAATTAAATTGCGGAAACTGAAAGGACATTCTTAAAACTGGACATAATATTTTTTTTAAATCCCTAATCCGAAAAAAATCTTTCATTGTTTTTTTAATGCGTTTTTAATGTCATGAGAATTTGCTTACACACGCGGTATTTCCCCGCATACGTTGCACGCACAATGCCGTTTATTATAATGCGTGTTACACGCACGCGGGTTGCATTCGTATCATAGCACGTGGGAAAATATCTCGCATGCGAGCCAATCCTGCTTGATTAAACAAATTAGCATGACACGACTAACGCATTCGTAAACTGCGACATTAGGGGCCAGTTTCTCGAAAGAAAATTATCGCAAAATTAATGTGACAAATTGTCAAGCGAGCGCAAATTGCAGGGATTGGCCTTTGACAAATCATTCAACCAATCGCTGCAGTTTACTTTTAATTATGCAATAATTTTCGTTCGCGAAACTGGCTCCAGGGTTGTCACTTCATAAATAAATTCACAAATAGCACCAATTTCATGTGATCATTAATCCTTCAGTCTCCGCTGCTCCGGCTATACTTTATGGTACATACCTTCTGACCGGACTGCTGACGGCCAGCGGCGTGGGTACTCCCAGCGCCTTGATCCTCTGCTGCATGGTGGGCGAAGGCCGGGCGCCTCCGTTGGAGCCCGTCTCGTATCTCACCGGCTCCATTACCACCCGGTAGCCTGACGTCGTGGTGCCACCGTGGCTGGAACATCGAGTTAACTAGTGTGAGTATCTCTATTTCAATTGGATATCTGTATAGGTACCGCTATCTATTTAGTCCGTCAGTCAAATAATAAAAAAATATTAGACACGTATTTTTTTCTTTATCAAATTAATAAAAAAATACTTAGTTATAACGCATTTTAGGTTGGGGAGTGGGGGTCGCTACGTCACTAGTATGTATAAAATCTACATACTCGTGACGTCATGGCACATTTTACCTCAATGTATCGCTGTAATCTTTAGATTACGTAAAAAAAGAAAAAATACGTGTCCAATATTTTTTTATGATCTCAAAGACGGACAAAAAATTTTTTTTTGGCTTCAACCCTATGCTCCTGCCCATATCCCAATTTATTCGCGGTCGGCGCAACATGTCTGTTTCTTCCATACTTCTCTATTAGTCGTCATTTCGGTAGTCACCGCCTTATCATCTTTCACCCAGTCCATCCATCGATTCGTTGGTCTTCCCCTACTATTATAGACATATTTCGCATAATTTATTATGCTGCGAAGGTGGGCGACGTCGCAAATAGATGTCAAATATTTCACTGTTTTGATTAATTCAACAATATTAAATAATAATAATAATAATACCAGCCTGTTACTGTCCCACTGCAGGGCAAAGGCCTCTTCTCATATAGAGAAGGCACGAGCATTGATCACCACGCTTGCTCACAATATTACTGTGTGGAAATAAAAAATGTGGCTAACTAGCGAACTAGAATATTGATTATGAAATGCAATAATTAATATCGTAACACCGAATGTTTAGTTTTAGATGTAAAAAAACAATTTGGAAACTTTCCAAATGCGTTTTGTACACCTAAAATGGGTACAACATCAAATTCAATGTTATAATTGCAATTAATTATTATTATTCTAGTTCGCTAGTTAGCCACATTTTTTATTTCCACACAGTAATATTGCTATAAATTAATCAAAACAGGTAAATATTTGACAGTTATTTGCGACGTTGCCAACTTTTAGGATAAACCCTCGTAAAGAGTATTCTAATGGCTATTAGAGAAGAAGCATGTGGACGTCTCCTAGCCTTGATCATACAAATATCGCCTACTTTACACGCCTTGAACAAATTACACAGATCACAAATTTTATGCTCACCTGGTATTTCTGGAGAGCGGGCTGAGTCGTGGATAATGGTGCGGCCTCGGCGGCAGGTGATGGTGCTGTTCAGGCGGGAACAGGTTCGCCGCGGAGCCCCGTCGCTGCATGGAGGGCGGCGTGGGCTCACAGTCGGCAGACTGCGAAGCCCCCGGCCCGTCCAGCTCGCCCTCGGCCTCCTCTCGCCCCGGAGACAGCTGCGAGGGCGCCGCCCACACCAACTTTACACTCTAGCTCTTACTCACTCTCCGTGAGAGGGTTTATGGGGGTACTACCACTCGGTTTGAGAAAGGGTAGGAGACATTTACTTTGCCATCAAATAAATTAATGATAATTTTTTTAATTATATTTATGGTTATCCCTTACCGAATTAATGAATGGTAATTTGGAAAACTTAAAAAATTTGGGACTTAACCAAAATAAAAGTATTTTGGTTATATTCCCTCTTGTGAGGCAGCTTTAGTCAAAAGTAATATAAACCAGAGAAGTACATAATGATATAGAAAAAGATTTATATTAAAATGTAGACAAAAAAGACACCACCACATTTAACAACCATTCAACGAAATCAAATTAATATTTTATTAGTTTAAGTTTAACAGCGCCATTGCATTATGCGTTAGTTTCAATAAGCGTGTGAATGTGAAACATTGACTTCATGACACACTTAAAAGATTTATTAGTGAGATGTTAAAGAGTCGTACACAAAGCTATAAGAAATATGTCACATAATAGAATACATAAATAATTATATTAAAATTAGAAATAAGTATTTTATGAGATTTGTGTTTGAATGATTGGCAAAGTCGGAATTGAATGATTGATAATTGAATGTTTATAAAATTAATTTTATATATTGTTCTATGAGCTATAAATAACTGTATAAAAGTTCATGCACACACGTCAGTCACGTCAACGTCAAGTCACCGATCAGGCGCGTCAAAAATATTGTTACGTTGAAGTTGTAGGCGTACATCAGTCACGTCACTACCGACGAGTCTCAGTCGACATCGCGTCACCGGCAAGTCAAAACTTGTATTACTACGAACGAAACAGGCGTTGCTATGACTGACTGACTATCTGTTCACACACGTCCCTGAAATTAACGTGACTGATCGGTGACTTGACGTTGACGTGACTGATGTGTGTGCATGAACCCTAAGATCTAGATATCACTAGTTTTCATGTTTATTTATCCATAGTAAGGCTAAAGCCCGCTTGCACGACAAATTACTAAATACGTTTAGTGCTAAACGAATTTAAAACATCGCTCTGTTTCGGTCAATCGTTTGAAAATGACAGAGACAAAATCATTTTTTTTAAATATGTTGAGCGCTAGTTATTTGTATAGCAAGGGGATCTAAGATCTAGTCTCTCTAAATTCTAAACTACATTTATTCCGACTTCAACCAATATGGTTTACTTTCACAGTGCACAAATATAAACTGTTTCTATAATACCAAAAAATGCACTTGAAAAAAAAACAAACCTATCTGAAAAAGGTAGTAACTTAAACATAAATAATTGCTGTAAAATGACAGTGCAGAAAAAAAAACAAAAATATCGATATTGTGCATTATAAAAGTGAGACCAAGTCACATGACAGAAATCAACGGTATAAGCCCAGGTTCACTGGATTTTCAACGCTCTGCTTACCGTCGAGGGTGGAAAATCAAATAGTGTGTTTTATTGACGCGCTCTATTGGATTCTCAATGCTCGGCTTATTACCGAGAATTGAAAATCCCGTCGCGAAAAAAATCGCCCATGCGTACCTGGGCTAAGTAACTTGTAAAACCGTCGATTTTCAGTACAGTACCATCACCATGACATTACCTTTGAATAGTTTCAGAAACATTAGTAGAGAGCCAGACATATCATGTCTTCAATTCACGTAAATAGGATTTTAACAAAAATGTGCAAGTGCTAATTTCGACCTTATGTCTGTGAATTGAAGGTATGTAATTCGCTCTACAAGCATGATAACTAGATGATGCTACTGCATTACTTGGATGAAACAAGCTGTCTTGTCGATTAGTGAAGCGTGTGATGATATAAAGCTTAGACGCTGTAGTTAGAAAATGTAAAAAAATGAGAAATGAAAGTTATTTAGATAACGTGTAAATAGAAATGTTATAAAGATCTATAATTTTATTTAGTTTAAAATTGTTAGTTAAGAAATGTTTGTATCCTACCCTTTTTTGACTAAAATGATATGAAAAATTACAAAAAAAAAAACAATGATTCACACATTTTCGAACGAAATATGTATTCAGTGCCTCTTCACTTCATAGTGCTGATTTTTATAATCAGTCTGAGTGCAGAATATTTAATAGTCTCCCTAAGTACCAAAGTTTACCAAACAGTTTTGGGTCAGAACTCAGGCTTCTAAGCTCCAGGCTATCTCTGGACACTGAAGGCCCGGACAGCCCAGAGCTTGGAAAACCCTGGCTCTAACATATGTGAAAATATCTTTAAAATTATGACATTTGGGTTAGATATCCACAGAGTTAGATACACTCGATGCACTATCTTTAAACCCAAAAAACATTTTTACAAGTTCCCACACCCTTCTCTGGTTAAGGTGGATCCACATTTGTGCCATTTGAACGCACCACATGAGGACCGTGTCAGACACGCGAGGCAATTACAGTTTAACAATAAACGTCTGCAGGGTCAAATTAAAATAGCTAGAGAAACTCCGCCGACGTCGATCGGTATCGTTGTCTAAACATATTTTTTGATTCAGCTTTATTTCAAGTAACTTAAATACCTGCGAACGTAGACCCCAAAAAAAATTATCAATGTATTTTTTTTTTCGTTTTATCAGTTTTAGATCTTCGGAGTTTCGCTAAGTGATTTAATTTGACCCTGTATACGATATGTAAAAAAAAATGTGTCTGGTCCGAAAGGGGCACACAGATACTGCAAGAACATTACTAAAAAGTAATTAAAAAATCTTATTATGAAAATAAACAAGATAATGCTATTTTAAATTCACATTTTTAGTACCAAAATTACCCGAAATCCAATAAAAATGAGCAAATTTTCAACAGGGGTCATAAATTATGACTTTTAGCTTTAGACAACCGCTCAACGACGACCGAAAATTCCCCATTAAAAAAATTGTGGCGATTTTTTATTCTTTTTTCCTGAAAATTACCACTTAAATAGACTCTCAGTATAAGATAAGTCAGATAAGTCTCAGGATACCTAACAACACCGTCACGGATCGGACAGGTTTTTTTTTACATGTTGTATAACAGCTTTTGCCACGGACAACTGACACGGTCACGCACGGTGTACGGTACGATGAAATGTCACAAACGTGTCCCCACCTTTACTCAACTTCTCCCCACCAGTTCAGTTCATAGCTTAGCTTAGCAATGACAGCAAAGCGTCTGGCTCTCACCTTGTTATAGTGCGCGTGCGGGCCGGCGGGGCGGTGCGCGGAGCCGTTGTCCGCCGTGTACGTCTTTACCTGGTGCTGCGTGTCGGTGGCGATCGTGGATATCGCCGACGCCGAGTGAGTGCCACCCGGCATCGCTTCCCGCCGCTTCTTACCACCTTTGTAGATGTATTTTGACGGTCGGACTAGACTGTAAATTAAACATCATTTTAGGCACTTCTATTTAAGATAAGGTTGTATCTACGTTGCGTGTGAAGAGAAGGAAAGGGGAATTGGGTTATTTGTCTTTTGAACTTTATCACCATTGCGTAACGTACAAATTAGATATGATACCAAAAAACGGGTACCGCGACTTACGAGGAATACTTGCAACGATTGCCTAGCCAAAGCAAAAAAGTAGATAAATAACGTTAAATAAATAGTTTAAATAATAATTTAAACTAAATGTGTGTAAATGGCTTAAAACTCTCGATTAATTATCAGGCAGCTGAGTCTTCTGATCCCTATTCGCTAAACTGAATGCACATATGTATGTCTAGTGTAGATAAATAAAAAAAATCTTTATATTTAACTGTATAGCTTGTCCACTCTAAAATGACTCGCTATACTACCGCATTTACGCACATGATAATGCGGACGTAGAATTCCGCATTATCGTGTGCGTAATGATGACGCGGCCCACAAACAAGTGGGGCGCGTCATTTCAGAGTGGATAAGCTATACCTAGAAATTAAGTAACTTCATCACATATTTCTGTTAATTAATCTAAATTAATACGTACATATTTCAGTATTGGGGGTGGTGACCCGTAACACGGGTATTATATGCCTTTTTCGGGCGCCAGTCTCTCACAAATGTTAACCCATTTTTTTTTGATTATACACTTCCTGTCCAAATCAATATTTGTGATGATAAATAAAGAAATTATAAAATTGAACGATTATTTTCTCTTCTCTTCTGCCGCAATGTAAACTAAGCCTTAAGTGTACTGTCCTAAGCTACCAATACGATTGATCCCTACCTAAACGTTGCAACAAAGCAGAATATTCATCTTCAATATATTCGGTTCTTGTTTAGTGCAAATCCTTGTTTCTATCACTTCGTTATTATTTGACTCTTTTGGTATTTTGAATCTGTAATTGTAATTGGTTGAACTGAATCTAACCTAATTATAATTACTGTGTTGGAATAATTTAACAAAATGATAGAACTAAATAATACTAAATATTCTACAGTAACTATCTAGAATCGACCAGAACCTAAATTCATTTATTATACGTATCTACAATCCAAAATTTTAATGTCGAAAGCAAACCTCAGAAGGCGCGTCAGTCAATAGAGTATTTCTTTTAGTTCTCTTGTCTTGGAAGTGTTATTTATTAGTTCGACCCTGAGGAAGAGAAAGCTAAATTTCGCTCAACATTATAATGCATTATGCTGCCTGATAACAGTGCATTGACTGGCGCACCATCTTATACCAAAAGGGATTCACAAAATTGCCAGAAATCATTTTCTATTTCATAAATGTATTAATAGGCTCACTTCACTCGCTCATTTGTAGGAGAATATTTGAAAGAAAAGATTTTATGGCATCGAAAAGCAAATATCAGCAGTCTAAAGGCAGATCCACATCTGTGCACGTGTAGCGCACGCGCAGGAACCGTTCACACTACGTGCTTCCAACGGCGTTAGACGCGTTACACACTGCGCGCGTACGCACATTTCGCGAACAGCTTACGCGCAGTTCGAGACCATAGATTTATGTGAATTATTTGGGCTTCATTGAATTGTGTGAGTACAATTATTATAGTATGGACGCGTTCGCGGACACCTCGCGAAACCACGAATGTGTACTCGTATGTCGTTCAACTTGCACGTGAACCACTCGCTAACCGCTTGGGAAGATAACCAAACGTGTCCGTCCATATTATGTTCCTAAGATGCCCGCACTGCGCGTGCGCAAGTGTGGATCCGCCTTGAGTTTGTACAATGTTTCTTAGCATAATCAGCCTATAATGTTCCCACTGCTGGGACCCAGGCCTCCTCTTTGTGAGAGGGACTGGGCTGTAATCCACCACGCGGGCCCAGTGCAGGTCGGTATATGTCACATGTCTTCGAATTTTTGGTTCTAGGACATGCCGGTTTCCTCACGATGTTTTCCTTCACCGTTTTGAGAGCAGTAGTGATGAAGTAATTTACACAAAGTTAAGCGCCTGATAGCGTTCGAACTTACGACAGACTCGGAAGTCGCGGCCGTTACCACTGCTCTCAAAGTTGCTTATCATAATTTTCGGAACATTTTAATGCGGAGCGGAATTTCACCCCCGATTTAATGCCCCCTTTTCGTACTAAAATTTTTCGCTGCACTAATACAAAAGACCACTTACCTAGGATACTGTGGTCCAAACTGCGCATAACAGCAGTTGTACCAGCATCCTTTCGAGAAAGGATTGTACCCGCCGGTGAACTTCCCCGTCACCTGTTCGTTGGTCGTGCGCCCTCGGGACACAAGCACCATATGGAATCCGGTCAGACCGAATATAGGTATCGCTAGTAGTGCGATTATGCCCATTATTACCATTCTGAGATGGTGTAGTTAAGGAGTAGGAGATTTTTTTGGTAATTTCGTACGGGTTTTACGTAAGACTAGCTTTTGCCCGCGGCTTCGCCCGCGTGGAAGTCGGTAATTCTCCCACGGGAAAGTATTACCAGGATAATTCGTATATCCTAACTCAGAGCATGGTGTACAGTCATGAGCACCAATATGTATACACATTGCAACTTTAAAAACAGATTTTCTCCTACTGTGGTGATCGTAATTTTATGTTGTTACGAACATAGTATTTTGGAACCCACACTAATATGAAATAGGTCTTATCTCAAAGTTGCAGTCGTTATTCCATGCAAAAATCGAATTTTGCTAACTGGATACATATTGGTGCTCGTGACTGTGTGACTGATAGACAGAGTACTTTCGCATGTATGGATGGAGGTTACAGTATCAATTTGGCGCCAATCTTAAGAGTGACCCGAATGATTAAACAATTTATCAATTGGTTCATCCATCATTGTTGCCTTAGGAATGCGCGGCGAGAGGGGGCCTGCACTGCCCCCCGAACAGCGGTCTCGGTCAAACTATAGTAATCTCCTCATTACATGATAATTGTTTATCGTCAAACTAAACAAAGTATCCAATCAAATTGGCGCCAAATTAATGTTGCGAAGAGTTCTTCCTTAACCCCTGAAACAAATAGTGGTTATGCAAAAATGTAATAAGTAGACTATTTGTAAAGGATACGACACAATAGGCTCGACCTGCGTCAAAGTTTTGTTATTGTTCATGATATAATATAAACTGAGGCCGAATATGCTCAGCATGTGTATGGACAATGATATTAAAAAGAAAAAGAAGAATCTGTAGTTTCGCCGTCCGATGCAGTTGTTCACCCACGGACAGTGGTGGTCAAATGTCTGGAAACAACAAAAAAAAAAGTTGAGTTAAAATTCTCTTTACCGAATTCTCAACTGAAAATTTCGTTGAACCAGGAGTTGTTTCAAACAAAAACTACTGGGCTAATAACATAATCTTGCAATCAGTACATGAATGAAAAGATATTGCCATACAAGGTCACCACCTTGTTTGGCAATATCTTTTCATTACTATTTATTATATTCGTTTATTGCACTTTTTCTATGATACAACCTTCAGATTATTCACCACATAGGCTCAAAAGTCTACGTGTAGCTTCAGTGATTACTCCCGATGAGATTTTGTTGTTAAAAGCGGCGTCTTGGAAGTGAACACACTTATCGACACAGAATCGGCTCGTGCCGGTCAGAAAGAGCTTTATGTTCATGCAATAAAAGCGAAAAAGATGTAGTTTGATTCGTTTCGGTTATGACGACGCGAAAATGTGACAAGTGTGGCGATACGTGATTGGCTCAAGCCGATTCCGCGTCGATACGTGTGGTCACTTCCTTAACGAAAAACATTCTGTCGGCCGAAGCCCTTATAGGATTGCCCATGGCATATATACATTGTGTTTTTTTTTGATATCCTATAACTCCAGGGTATGATTGAGACCAACTGGCATATGAATTATTCTTCAATCTTTTTTTTTGTTTTCTTTTTTCACACAAAATAATTCGACAAAGACACGATTATTAATGTAAAACACCCTTACGTGAAATATGACAACTTCGCATTTTACTACACTACTGCGAAGTTTGGCAACCTCGCAAAAGTAAAGATTCGTCATATTGGTGACAATTTTTTCCCTAATTTAATTATGATTGATTATATCTTCGAAACTATGCATTTTTGGACCACCTATTCTAGGAGATTTTGTGTTCTTTTTACTTAAATAATATAACCCTAGAGTTATGGGATATAAAAAACAGCACGTTCTATAAAGTCCAAAAGTTTAACCCCAATACTCACTTCTATGCAATGATTGCAGACCGAGCAGTGTGAACACCGCGGCGGTCTGTAGAACTTGCACGTGACGCACCATTTCATTCGCACCGTGATACCATTTATCTCCACGCTGCGATATAGAGGTGCTCGAAAGTCATCCTCCCGGTCCTCGTCAGGTGGAGCTGGGGACAGAAGATACTATCAAATCAAATATATTTTTATGGCAATAGGGTTCGCCCACTATCACATGGGACTTAAGTACTCAATATTTGCGTAACGCCACCGTTAAGACGGACTTTATTAAAAGCAGCTTCCGAATCAAACCGTCCCTAAAACATCCCATGCAATTGGCGAAATGTGGGTGTACTAATCATCTCTGCCGAACCCATTGGAGAATACAGGCGCAATGTTATGTTTTTTTTTCTGACGACACTTTATATCCATTGTGTTGGTAAAACATACCTTATAACTAGTGTCATAAAAGAACATTTTGTAAAAATAAATGGAATTTGGATAATTTTGGGCAAAACGCGACCTTGCAAGAGATAGGATTCCTAATTGATCCTTAAAATGCCTTACAAGAGGAGAGTAAGGATTCTCCGTTGATGTTCTCAATGTATAAGGCTAATTGGATCATTAGATAATTTTCGGTACGCGAAGGAAAGGTACAGTTTCCAGTCGGCTGGTTTTTATGAGGGCTATTTTTAAGAAAGAGGGTTCTAACGTTTATTTATTAATGTATAAGTAATAGATTTATTGATTTTTATTTTGGATTCGAGTAACCGGTAAATGGGTACAAATTCCAAGTAATTAAATTTCAAATTGATATTCATATTGGATAAGGGGCTCGGGCTAAATATTAACAGCAACACACACGACTCGAACGACATGGACGACGTGGATATGAGCATCCATTACGAAAAGACTGAAGATTTACTACATGTATCAATCGCATAACCTAATGTACCTAATGTAGTTAATAATCTATATATATATAAAAGAAAGTCGTGTTGGTTACACTATTTATAACAAGAACGGCTGAACCGATTTAGCTGAAAATTAGTGGAAAGGTAGCTTAGAACCAGGAGTTGAGTTGATACCTTTTATCCCGGAAACCACCCTCTAAAGGGGTGAAAAGGGGGGTAAAAGTTTGTATGGGAAATTAAAAACTGATGACTGGATTTGCATGAAAATTTTAAAATAGATACGTGAGATACTGAGATAAAGGATAGGATACTTTTTATTAACAGGAGAATGAAAAGGGGTGGGATAGAGATAAAAAATGACGAATATCGATATTGGTATCATTTCCGAGGTTTTTGGGTCGTTTATTTAAATAATGATATCTATTTTTTAAATCCGAAATGTTAGAAATAAAAAATTATCATGGGGCGGAAAGGGGTCGAAATGTCTAAAAATCAACATTGATGTCGTTTTCATGGTTTTTCCCATCCATTGTCTAAGTTCTCAAAAAACTAAATAAATGAATAGGTATATGTTTCCTGCTTTCTAAAAAATTACCCTCAGGGGGATGAAAAAGGGGTGTGCTAGGGATAAAAATGTAAAAAATCGATATGGGTATCATTTTCGAGGAATTTTGGGTCGTTGATTTCGAAAATGACATCTATTTTAAAGAGGGTTGAAAAATGGATGATAAAGGGGTAATAAATGTGAATTATTAATATGGGTATCATTTTTGAAGTTTTTGGGGTCGTTTATTTTGAAAATCTATATCTATTTATATAAAAGAAAGTGGATCGATTTGGCTGAAAATTGGTAGGTAGTTAGTAAGGTAGGTAGGGAGGGTAGGTAGGTAGGGTGGGTGGGTAGGTAGGTAGGTAGGGTAGTTAGGGTAGGTAGGTAGGGTAGTTAGGGTAGGTAGGTAGGGTAGGTAGGGTAAGTAGGTAGGGTAGGTAGGTGGGTAGGGTGGGTAGGGTAGGTAGGTAGGTAGGGTAGGTAGTGTTAATAGGTAGGGTAGATAGGTAGGGTAGGTAGGTAGTGTTAATAGGTAGGGTAGATAGGTAGGGTAGGTAGATAGTGTTAATAGGTAGGGTAGATATGTGCGCCGTAGATAAGTACTTAATGCTACCCGTGCGAAGCCGGGGCGGGCAGCTATTATTATATATTTATAGTTTATAGTTATATACAGACTTACATAAATACAAGTTTTTCACCATATTCATCTCTCAATATACAGGGTGTTCGGCAGAAGGATGAACATACGAAAATGGCGGATCCGTGGAACCGTCTACTACGTTTTTAGGCCCAATAACAAGACCCAGGCCACAAGGATTTTTTTAATTTTTTTTTCGGAACTTGTCGTTGCCAAAACTTCAAACGTCAATAATTTCATTTAAAAACAACATAACTGGCAACATATTATTTTAATTTTCATCTAAGAAATTGTGCATATTGCATACCGTTAGATTGGGCATGAACCAAAGATATTTTCCTAAAATTAGAACTGCTCTATCACAGTTCGTTTTTTTTTTAACGCAGTTCTAAGTTGAGCTTTCGGTATTCATTTTTTATTTGTTTGTAATTTAAGGGGTCGTATTTACTTTTCTAGCAATCATCTGCGTCAAATACTAATTTTATAAGATTCTACAGTTACTTTAGATGAAAATAAAAATAAAATGTTGCCAGTTTTGTTGATTTTAAATGAAATTATTGACGTTTGAAGTTTTGGCAACGACAAATTCCGAAAAAAAAAAAAAAAAAAATCATTAAAAAAAATCCTTGTTGCCTGGTCTTGTTATTGGGCCTAAAAACGTAGTAGACGGCCCCACGGATCCGCCATTTTCGTATGTTCAACCTTCTGCCGAACACCCTGTATACACATACCCCCACATAGGCACTTTAATAGGCTACATCATATCGTATGCGTTTACTAGTAAGTAGATAACTTAATAATAATAAACTGCTCGTCCTACAACTACTGTTAAATGTTCAAATTATAGGCGAGGACGCTGGCACCCTAAACACAAGTTAAATCTTACTTTGGGTGCCAGAGTTCATCGAAAACACTCTTTCCCTTAGTTGTAAGCTTGTAACGCTGCATAGTGTTTTAGATAAGTGTTATTTGTTCAACTGAAGGTAATAAAAATCTTTTTTTTATTACATATCGAGACTCCTCCGTGCCTCGGAAAGCACGTTAGGCCGCTGAACCCGGCTGTCATTCGTATTATAGATCTTGACAGTCATTACGGGTTGTCAGAAGCTCAAAGGTCTGGCAACCAGTCTTAGCAGGGGTATTGTATTACCCAGTTACTGGGTTGTGGAGGTCAGATAGGCAGTCGCTCCATGTAAAATACTGGTATTCAGCTGCATCCAGATAGACTGGAAGCCGACCCCAATATAGTTGGGAAAATGATAGACTGATTTATTCGACTCCGAAATACACCAACTTTATGCTATCAAAATTGAGTTTAAAGTTGAATGAAATAGATAATATTTACTTAAAATAGATAGTATCAGGCGAATTTATTATGTTATAAAATTAATGTGTAATAATATTAAAAGGTCATTAAGAAACCATTACCGAGTGTCGTGAACTCGTGAGTCGCGGCGGTAAATATTGTTTATTAATGTAAAAAGACCCGTTTCGTCATATTTTATACATATAGATAATTACAGTACACTAACAAGTGACCATATAATATATAATAGCTGAGCAGACAATGGACAATTTGACCGTGGAGAATTTGGAATCGTATGGAAATCTAAAGCTCCCAGCACGCGTAGTATGCCCACAATAAAAACAGGTTTTGTCGACGGAAGAATAGACAAAATGACAGATTGTGATTGTGAATCTGTTATTTGGTCTATTCTTCCGTCGACAAAACCCGTTTGCCGTTTGGTGGCCATGATACGTGTGCAGGAAACATTGAGCGAGCCCGTTGGCCGAGCGCGCTTGTCCAACGTATACTGGGCCTTTTTGCGTGTATTTGCCGTTTGATTTTCGTGTATTTACACTGTCAGTTCGCCCAACGTGTACTGTGAGCTTTACGCGCACGCGGTCAAAATGTCGGGATTTCCAAATTGTCCGCGGACAAATTGACCATAGTCTGCACTGCGCTGTCTGGTTTGCTCCATAAAGCTACCTAATATCGATTATGGCAATTTTGCTATTCTGTGAATGCATTAAATATCCCTTTTACCGCACTGGTATGAAATCACGTCACAAGGGCATTCACATTGTACGCAGGCACAGATAAGATAGTGTTTCACGGCATGAACAAATCAGCACAGACAAACACGTGGGCTATAAAAAACCTCAATAGGTCTACTAAGCCTCGATTCGTTTGTATTGCGTAAACAAGTTGCTAGCTAGAATAATATTTGTCTATGACTTTATTTAGTTTATGTAGACGGTTTTGCCTTGTGGAAGGTAAGCAGGAGCATAGAAAAAGAAATACTACTTCAAATAGAAGCGGTATTGGGTGACGCTTCAAGATGTAGCTTAGTAGTGGGATTTTGAAAAGTATACGTGACATAATACCAAAAACCTTGTACGTAAATCGGACACAAAATCAATTCCGTCCACAACCAAACAGTACCTTAATTGCGTAATACACGATCAATCAGAATCTGAATCGTTTTGAAACCAATTGCTAATCCATTGTTTCATAAGTTCGAAAAAAAAATCTGCTCTACAACGTAAATAACGCAATGAATGTTGTTGAACTGTCAAAATGAAACTGATTAGTCGTAATCGTTTACGAAAATATGTTCCGTAATTAGATAACTGTTTAAAACTAATCTTAGATCAGAACAGCACTAGATTAATACATACAAATCTATACATATAATAAAATCATAGCGAAGTCAAAACTGTACATTGAATATTTTTGAAAAAAAGTAATTGCTACGAGGTCCTGGATCGATTCTAATGCCGAAAATATAGTTTTTAGAATTTTTGTCTGTTTGTCTGTTTGTCCGTATGTATGTTCCAGCATCACGCAAATTCTACTGGACAGATTCTGCTAAAATTTTGCACAGATATTCCCTATAAGTTTGGTCGAGCTGTAGGGTATAAGCTATCACGCTATTTGCTATAGGGGATGAGTAATATTAGATTATGTTCGTATTCCTCTCCGAAAATCTTAAAAGGACGCGCCAAAATGTTAGGAGATTGCAGATAGTTACCGATTTTAAATGATTATCATCACGATATACCTTTATGGAGCTAAGCAGTCAATCATGAAATATAAGAACGGCTATTTCAGCTAACTTTCAACAACATCAAATAATAAGGAGGTTGCACAACTCTTCCCAAATCAGTGGTTGTAAGATCGATTCCCAACTATAGGTATTTTTTGTGATTCTTTTTTTTACATTAACTATTTGTATTTTTTTTTACATTTTTTTTAAACTAATACGAGGGGTGTTCAATAAATAGTGAGAATGAGTAAGACGCAATTATCTTTTATTATATGTTATTTTATTTTTCGACGTAGTCACCTTTCAGCTTTATACACTTTGTATAACTTTTCTCTAATCCTAAAATTCCCTTTCTAAAAAAATCTTCTTCCTGATCCCTTAAAAAATCATTTACGGCGGCGACTACTCCGTCATCATCTTCGAATTTCTGGCCCCTGAGATGTTCCTTTAAGCGCGGAAATAGGTAGAAATCACTAGGAGCAAGGTCCGGTGAATATGGAGGATGTTCCATCAATTCGAAGCCAGCTTCTTGAATGGCAGCCATCGCAACTCTGGAGTTGTGCGCAAGGTCGTTATCTTGGTGAAACAAAACAACTTTAGCGAGTTTGCCACGCCGTTTCTTGCGTATTTCCTCACGCAACTTTGTTACTTGTGCTGCGTACATAATCCCCGTAATAGTGGCTCCATGATTAAGATATTCGATCATTACCACACCTTGGCTGTCCCAGAAAAGAGAGCCCATGATCTTTCCGGCGGATAAATTTTTACAGAGCATAATATTGGTAAATATTGCTAAGTACTACACTCGTAGCGACGCGCGACGACGTTTTAAAATCGCTAGGACAAATCTGTAGCAATTTCTTATTGCTTACCAAGTTTACCTTTTTTAGTGAATTAAATATTCATTAATTACTGACTATTTTATACATACGAGGGGTGTTCAATAAATAGTGAGAATGCGATACATTCTCCTTGGAAAGAAAAAAATAAATACTGGCAGGCATAGCCCAGACATTAGTTAAGATGATAATAAAAAAAGCAATTAACTCTCTTTTGTTTTTTAAAAGTAGAAGTCTATTGTTTGCGTCGTATCGGAACGTGTTCTTAAAAATTGATAAAATTGAAGTTCGCGCGGTAATAAAATATCTCTGCTTGAAAAATTTTACTACGGAGCAGGTAAATCAAGACTTGAGAGCAACATTAGGGGTTCATGCTCCTCCATATTCTACGGTTGCGCGTTGGTGTGCTGAGTTCAAGCGAGGAAGAACTTCCACTAACGACGACCCACGAACGGGACGCCCCATATCGGCAGTGACTGAACAAATGTATAAAAAAGTTGAAAATATTGTCTTGGCGGATCGTCGTGTTACTGTTCGTTTTATAGCTGAAGAAGTAAAGATTTCGATAGGAATTGTCCATAATATTATAAACGACCATTTGGGTATGAAAAAAGTGTCAGCGCGCTGGGTGCCCAGAATGCTTTCTGACGCGCAGAAACAAACTCGACTGAGAATTTCACAAAGCTGTTTGGATTTGTTACAACAAGATCCTGACCGATTTTTGGCTCGATTCATAACTATGGACGAAACATGGCTTCACCATTATGACCCGGAAACGAAACAACAGTCCATGACTTGGAAGCGACCGTCATCTCCAACTCCATCCGCCGGAAAGATCTTGGGCTCTCTTTTCTGGGACAGCCAAGGGGTGGTAATGATCGAATATCTTAATCATGGAGCCACTATTACGGGGACTATGTACGCAGGACAAGTAACAAAGTTGCGTGAGGAAATACGCAAGAAACGGCGTGGCAAACTCGCTAAAGTTGTTTTGTTTCACCAAGATAACGCCCCTGCGCACAAGTCCAGAGTTGCGATGGCTGCCATTCACGAAGCTGGCTTCGAATTGATGGAACATCCTCCATATTCTCCGGACCTTGCTCCTAGTGATTTCTACCTATTTCCGCGCTTTAAGGAACATCTTAGGGGCCAGAAATTCGAAGATGATGACGGAGTAGTCGCCGCCGTAAATGATTTTTTAAGGGATCAGGAAGAAGATTTTTTTAGAAAGGGAATTTTAGGATTAGAGAAAAGATATACAAAGTGTATAAAGCTGAAAGGGGACTACGTCGAAAAATAAAATAACATATAATAAAAGATAATTGCGTCTTACTCATTCTCACTATTTATTGAACACCCCTCGTACTAATAAGTATATAAAAGTTCGTAGAACGTATTAATTCAATAAAAAAGGAAAACTTCGTAAGCAATGGGAAATTGCTACGACACGTCACAAGCCCTTTACAGTCACAAAAAATTCAAGCTTCTGCACTGATTATTTTAGAGCTAAAGACTAGAACAAATAAAATATTTTTTTACAGGTCATACAATAGACCTAATGAAAAAACTATATTATTAGTGCTATTTACTTTAAAAAGCATATTGTAAGGTAGTTCAAAAACAAATATATGCATCAATTACTTAATTTCATCTTTTGGTATTATTTTAACATTATTAACAAGAATTACGACGAGGTGAATGCTTTGTTGAAAAGGTCGACTCTATGGTTGCGAGTTCATAGACTGCGCTTGACCAAAAACACGCGAGCTCGGGTTGACTTATAAAATATCCGATGTTCTTCTAAAAGTTGGTGAAGGCACTCTACCAGAGTGAGAGTGGCCAGGTGGCTCTACCAGAGACTCTTGGTAGAGTAGTTCCCACTTTAGAAAATCTGATTCGTCTGGTGTACGGGGATATCAGTCGCATACTGTAGGTACCAAAAGAATTCATGGGTGCGTGAACGGGCCATTTTAACGCCTAATAATGATGAAGCTGCAGCGATCAACCACAGTGTTCTCTTGCAAATTGAAGGTAGAGAAGTGATATACACCTCCATCGGTTAACACTGTTGTGGAGCAAGATGATGCCACACATTACCCCGTAGAATTTTTGAATTCGCTAACGGCAAGTGGACTTCCGGCGTACAACATTCAGCTGAAGGTCGGTCTCCCGATTATGATTTTTCGGATCTTAACTCCACCGAAGCTGTGTAATGGAACCCGGCTCAAAATCGTGTCTTTGCAAAGAAACGTCATCGGCGAAAATTGTAACAGGTTGTAGCGTTGGCGAGACAGTGTTTATACCGCATATACCACTAATTTGCCACAGTTATGTCTTCCAGTTTGTGCAGTTCCCTGTCAGTATTGCTTTGCGATAATCATCAACAAGTCACAGGGGCAGAAACTGACAAGGCTGCGAGTGTTGACCTCAGGACAAGCTGTTTCTCCCACGGACAACAGCTGTTGCTCCCGCCTCACCAGTCTGACGCTCTGTATATTTTGGCTGTTCAATACAAAACTACAAACGTACATAGTATGTAGGGAAGTTTTATAAAAATATGGCTGTTATTGTAGTATATTGTGGTGTGTTACGACTTCCACGTGAACGAAGTCACGGGCAGAAGCTAGTAATTAAATAAAATTGGAATTAATAAATTTGGGTTTGTCAATGTCAAATTAGTCATTGCACCGAACCATTATTATCAGAGATAAACTAAAATTACCGCTTACTAATGAATTACTTAAATATAGATAGTGTTACTAAAATAAGATAGCAGATACTTTCATACTTCAGTATCTAGGTACGATAAATATGGAAAATGTAAAAGTAGTATTTATATAAAGCGCTGGCCAAACTGGGAACGACGCTAAGTTCGTTTAGTTTCGCTCATGGAGCTCCCGCGTCTTTTCATACTTCGGTTTATAAACCGAAGACACCGAGAACAGTTCGCGGTGTGAACCTATGAAACGTGTGAAACGAACTTAGCTTCGTTACCAGCATTTATTTATATTTCTATGGTTACCAGTGTGGCCAGCGCTTAAAGATTGTAGCATTGTGGCATTCTACAATGAGTAATTGAATTTTTTTAAATCATCATTATGAACAACTTGCCATGGGACCAAACCTTAAATCGCGAAAAAAAAACTGCTGCTCCTTACATTAATTATTATGTTTACATAACTCAGCAAAATGTAGGGAACAGCTGTTTTTATTTTCGCGATTTCAGGGTTAGTCTTCATAATGATGAGTACAATGACCCCTTAAGAGGTTTTCAGTTATTTCAATTACACCTTGTACAGTTTCTTCCTACATAATCTGCCTAATGTTTCTACTGCTGACGTCAAGACCCAGGTCTCCACTCCGAGACGGAGCAGGCCGTAATCCACCACGAAGGCCCAGTGCGGGATGTCACCTCTTCGAATTTTTGGATCTAGAACATGGCTATGACCTCACGATGTTTTCCTTCACGGTTTTGAGACCAATGCTGATGAAATAATTCACACTAAGTAAACTGCCTGCCTGTTGTGGCGCAGTTTGGGAGAGGCGTATGTCCAGCAGTGGACTACGAAAGGCTGGGCTTGCAATAAAAAAAAGCTATCTGCTTGGGTTCACACCTACACCCTACAACTAGTAAGGTGCGGACGTTTTCACTGTGCCACCACTGCTCTATTTTATACTGCTTACTGATCTGAGCAGAGCAGTGGTTATTAGATAAAATTGCCCAAAGTCAAGCGCATGCCTGTCCAATTTCTGCCTATCGCCATTGTTAAAATGCGCAAAATTATTTATGTAAACAAATTATGAATATAAAATATACATACCTTTTGGTATAACTCCCGGGTCCATGAAAGTGGCCAGGGTAAAATTGGCCAAAACAAAAAACGTTATGAAGCCTTGGTACGCGGGAACCCATGGGTGCTTGTGAAGGTAATATTGACACCTGAAATAGACATATAGAATGTTATTAATAATATTAATACATATTTGCACTTGGGCTAGAGATAGATTGCTATCCACGACGACGCGCCCCCCTCTTAGCCCTAGCGACCACTGCGGTGCGGTGACTTGCGATACGTTTTTTTAGCCGCAATGAATAAAATCCTGCTTTGTTTTAGTATGTGATATTTTCCCGCAGTGCGCGCGCTTCCACTGTAATTTCATATTTTCTTATTTTTCAGTTTCATAATTCACAGATCTGTGGTTGAAAAACGCACCGCAGTGCGCGCTAGGCCTTACACGCCCCACGCTTACAGTACAGTAATCGCATTTAGGACGAAGAGTGGGGCGCGTCTTCGTAGATGGCCCTATCTGTAGACACATTTTTGTTTATGATATTATTAGCGTGGATGTCGGAAAATATCGCACGGGAACGTACTACCGGGATTTCATACCTAATAGCCGAGGAAAAGGTCATTGACTCCTACCGCTGCACCCGCGTTGCCGTCAACCATAATAATTTTGTCACGCGTAATTTTGAATCTGTGATATCTTTAAACTATTCATTTGAATGATATGATGTCAAGGCATATTTTAATCTAAATTAAAAACATTTTTAAATAACATATTTTATTGGATAAGGATTAATATAATACCGATCAAAATAGCTTCGGAAATAACAATGACATTTTTATCAAATTCTGAAAAATAAATTGGTTATTGTGGGTCATCGAAGGGGTCATCCTTAGAAGATAGACATATGCCATCGCGGACTTTTTTGTTGAACTTTTTAATATATACAATCCTGTAGAACAGACATTTTATTTATCTCTTACGGTTTACGCGGCGCACGCCAGTAAAGCTCCTCCTTCCAATAATCTTCATTTATTCATAGTCAGTCATTTTCAGTCAATTTACACAAAACCTTAATTAATTATACACTAAAACCTTCCTCATTAATGACGCCGTCCATTGGTGAAAACCGTTTGAAAATCCTTTCGGTAGTTTTTGAGTTTATCGCGTTCAAACAGACAGACAGACAAACGCGGCGGGAGCCTTTATTTTATAATATGTAAGGATAAGGACGAGACTCTGTCATTCGGCAATACTGTAGATTCCTATCAGTGAAAGAATTTTCGGAATTGGACCAGTAGTTCCGAAGATTACCCATTAAATACAAACTCAATTTACCCATTTCAAATAAATGTAATCTGCGTGAAGCTAGCATGAAGTTGTAGCGCAAACTGAACCTTATGTGTAGGCATTACAGTTGTTTTTTTCTAAAAGTCGTGTTTGTTTACATGTTTGGCAAATGAATTGTGAACGCCGATTACATTAATTTGAAATGGGTAAGTCAATCTGGCGTGGCGTTATTCAATGTCTAGGTAGTAATATGATTATAATTTAATTAATAATCCTGCCAAGTGATAAGATATTTAACGTTTTACTAAAGATTAAATAAACCTGGCGCGGTATTTTGCACTGATAATGTAATATGATTAAATATACATATAAAATGCACCGACACCAGCGTGGTAATTATTGCATTTCATAATCAATGTTTTAGCTCATTTAACTAATGAGCTAAAAAAACTATTGATTGAATACTTTTTTTACATCTAAAACTAAATATTCGTTGTTACGATATTAATTATTGCATTTCATAATCAATATTTTAGTTCGCTAGTTAGCATATTTCATATTTGACAGTTTTTTGCGACGTTGCCCACTTTCAGAATTAACGCTCTTAACCAGACTCGATAAATCGAATTATGCACTGATACTGTACTAGGAAACTTATTTTAATTAAATGTGAATTGGTAAATTAATAAAAATATCCTTATTCATAATAACATAATGAGGAAAAACTATGATTCATTAAGATTTGCGAATCAATGTCAGAAATAAACGACAGGAGAATAGCTATTTTGTTGTGTGTAACTACCAACCAGAGTTGGTCTACAGATGCGATTGTCGCTGCGGTAAGCGTGTAGAATTACGCAGAAATCATCAAAAAAAAAAAACTTGTAGCAAATATCGCAAAATCACGTCGCGACACCGAATATATTATGACACTATAAAAGGTACATAATAGAGATGATAATAAACCATAGATATAAGAAAGAAGGAGATATGCCCGGTAGTTGAAAATGTATCGAAACCCAATGTCTTCTATCTATCCCTACTCTCTAGCCTGCGATCACACATGCGATCAGTAAACCCAATAAATACGAGGCCCCGCTCACACTTGCAATTTACAAATCAGAACGTACTACATAATCAATTATAAACCTTATCCCATCAAACACAGCGTGCATTTACCATGCACTGTACAACTCACCCACACGAAAACATCGTTCGCTATCGTTGTGCTGTGCAAAAGCCATTTATTTTACATATACGCTAGTGATTGACTAAATCGGAAACATATCGATTCTCCCATTTATTATTGTATTAAAATTTTTGGAAGTTGCTGAAAAAATTATAAATAAAAAACGATATACATATAATAAGATGATATAAATAAACAATAAGTAAGTAAAAAAAAGAAATATTAAGTAAACCAAAAAAATAACAACATTATGAGAAAATCTAAATGAGTATAAAACAAGATTTCACATCGGTCTTCCAATCAGGCTATAACTGTTGACAAATTGAAGAATAAACTTTAATAGTAATATAAATTCATACGACAATCGACATTATTGTCGATAGCCTACGTTAGTGGATCTGCACAACCACATCACTAATCCGTCACAAGACGCTGCGGCCGTACTAACGATGCAACCGCTTAAAGTAAATATCGTTTTGTAATTTTTACATTGCTTGTCCAGTTACTTAGCGACATACTTTGGTAGTGGTAAAGAAGCAATGTATTTACTACAATAAAAGTACAGTCGCTGTGATATATGAAAACAAAAATAACGTAGTAAAGGCAAGAAATATTTTACGATTTGTTGTTTTTCATGATTTTCAACACAAATATAGCAAAATACTTGTGCTGATTTATGAAAAGTGGTTCTACGATTTATAAAGTTTATAGTTTAGCTTCGATTTTTACAAGAAACCACTGAACAACACGGTATTCTTAAATGTTATCACGATCGCGCTCGAAAGCGCACTAGTTAGCGGAGACGGCCATTTGCCTGAGGCATGAGCATTGTGATCAAGACGCACGGACACAGACACGCCCCCATACCACTTCTCCTGTTATTTATATTTCTATGTAATAAACAGAACACAATCTTCTGATTCACGCATTTGTGATAATGAAAATTCAAAACAAACAGTTAAACCATAGAAATTGTTGAGATAAAATAATACCTACCTACTTAAAAGGGATAAAGCCTGCTTAAGCTTTATCCACTTAAAATACCTAAATATTATTTAGACTAATATTTTTCCCACAGTTTCAAATATCTAAGTAATGGGATTCCCATAAGGAAAGAATCCATAATGACGTTAATCTGAGCAGTCAGTGAATATTATAAATATTCATACATTTGTCAAAACAAGTCTTATTCACACAGATTTCCAAGTAAATTAATAACAGAATGTATCAACAATTGTGGCCATTGTTGGAATTTCCTATTGATGGAATAGGAACCATAGCAGTATAGTAATTAGGTGCAGTATACTTTGCAATTATGATCCAGATTAAAAACTTTTAACATCAATACATATGTTTTTATAAAATGTTAATAACTTAAACTTGACTTGACTCTTGATCTTGACAGTATGTTAAATTGTTTGCATTAGCATATTACTTGTATACCTAGTAAAATCTAATTGCAAGTCTTGAACCAAGGTTTTCTGTTTGTTTTTGAATGATTTTATTAAACTTCTGAAAGATTGAAAAGGTTAGTTTTATGAATTAAAACTAGGTACATAATATAAGAAGGAATTAACATGGATGTTAACAAAAATTGGGTAGGTATTTATGCAACTTTATGCAAAAAGAGAAACCGAGATTCTTATTTAAATATGTGTTAGGCACAACAGACAACTGAATTAGACCGATTACAAATATTCTTAATCCCTAATTTTTACACTACTATTAAGAAGCTAAACTAATGCCTGCACATTAGTTTACCAAACATCACAACATTATGTTTACCCACCAGAAATACTTGAATCAAACTAGGGTAAACACTAGTACGAAAATAAATCTGCAATCAATATGTTTGTGTTAACAGATTTCACACATACTAGTTTAACATACATTATGTTGAAACTCCCGCCACATGTGAATAGGCTACAATGAGTGTGAGACTGCAATTACACAAAAGAGAATCATCTGCCTAGACTTTTCTCAACTACGTTGGGGTCCGCTTCCAGTATTACCAGATGCAGCTGAATACCAGTATGGAGCGACTGCCTATCTGATCTGAACCCAGTCAGAAGGTAACATGAAGACAAGAGAGAATGTGACAAGAAAAACAAATAGCTTCTGTAATAGGGAAACAGTGTAGTGTGTGAAAGATGATATGACCAGAAAGGGGGTAACTACCGAGATGACAACTAATAGAGTATGGAAGAAGAATGTTGAAATGTTACACAGACCCCAAATAAATTGGGGTAAGGGCAGATGAATGATGAGTTGGGGTATGGCTACCAATGGTTAGTACTTAGTAATCTGTGACCAAGGGCTTTTGGTGGTATAAAGCAAGAAACGTATTAGTGTAACTCCAAAAATTGCTCTTGGAATATTACTAAAGTTAAAAATATGTTGTGATGGCCCAGTGGTTAAGGCCATCTCTCAAGCACGAGGTTGTGGGTTCAAATCCGAGTAAGTACCTGTGACTTTTTCAATTCACATGTACTTTCTGAGTTTATCTTGGACATTACTGACATTGGTGAAGGAAAACTTCGTCAGGAACCTGGACTAATAATAATATAAGTCTGAAATTGCCAACCCGTCTTGAGCAAGTGTGGTGATCCATGCTCGTGCCTTCTCTGTATGAGAAGAGGCCTTTGCCCTGCAGTGGGACAGTAACAGGCTGGTATTATTATTAATATTGCTAAAGCAGAAAATTACCATCATGAATATCAACTTGTAATTGACCAGTTTAATATGTTTAGCTTGATTATAGTAAACTATGTTTTGCCCGTGTGGGGGTCGGAAAATATTCCATGGAAACATACTACCGAGATAAAAGTAGACTATGTCCTAACTCAGGTCATGGCTACTCATGTGACAAATTTCATTCAAATCCGTTCAGCAGTTTTAGTGTGAAAGTGTACCAAATAAACAAACTCACTTTCGTTCTTATATTACATAGTTAGGATAACACACTGACTTAATTCATTTCTTTCTTACCTTTTAGATCTCCTGCTTATCATTATATACATCATTTTGAAATTTTAAAGCAAAATTCTGTTACATAAGGTTCAGATAGTATAAGTCGCTATCAAAATATTTAATTAAAGTAATTACTCTCATCAGCTACTGTATTGGTGTTACAGACAGACTATTTAGTGTAAACTTAACCTTGTTTCTTGCACCGCTGTGAGGTAAAAAGTTGAGTCATGGACGGTTGTTAGGTGATAAATTTACAGGTTTTACAAGTTTTCCTACGTAGGTCTGGGCTTACTGCATAATGTGTAATCTAGAAATTGTTACATATACTACAGGTACGCAAAATACGCGCTTTGATGTGGAGTTGCGGATACAGCACATATTACCTATGTTATGGGGTTTGGTTTCCGCACGTAGTCCTTTAGTGGACCATTGAGCGTGACATATTATCTATTTGAGTATATCATCTGAAATGCCAAATATTAAGAATACAGGTTCAATATTGTTTCATATTTATCAAAAAAGTAAAGAAATTAAATGAGGCAAACAACAGAGCTGTTCAGGTCGCTACATACTGAACGGACAAAATATATGGAAGTCCATAATGGCAATGTATTAAAAGCAAACATCCTATGACTACTAATATAATGGCAACTATCTCAAAAGTCAGCTTACAAAGTACAAAGTTAATGAAAAATATCATAAAGTATTACACTCTCTCTTTTGCAATAATATTAATTATAGTGTAATAGCTACAATTAGCCTAAACAATTAGGTATCTGGTTTTAAACTGTGCCAACATACCACAGGTATGCTTAGAGATTTGATTGTTCCAAATTGTGTTAGTAATACACACAAGATAGTGTATTTAAATATCAAAACCAAATATTTATTAAAGTATTAAACAAGTCTATTTCCTGAAGGAAAATAATATTGTAATTATATTTGATACCACAAATTATGTATAATTTTGTATGAATTATATTTTATCACCTGTATTTTTAGAATCTAACCCAAAGTCACTGATTACATCAGAGCCCTGTTATAAAGTTACTCTAAAACTTAAAAGGTGCACTTTTTATTAGTTATAAGGTAAACAAATCATAAAAAACTGCTTGCAAGTACAAACCCATATAATAAAGTAGAGGAATAATGTATAAACTCTTATAAATTCTTACTAGACCTGCCAAGACCATAATTATAGGCAATTTGTTATCTGTAGCTAAATCTTACATAATTGGTTAATATAGAAAACTATATACTACACCTTAATGTGTTATAAAACTAACCTATTGGGTTTTTTGAGGTCATGCCACATGAACGGTACAAAAAACAGATGTCTATTATCATAGATAGAATTCACTGATAAAATTCATATTGTATTGAATGTGTTAACTAAAACTACCTATAAATATAGTGTTAATGTTACACAGTGCATTATAAATGTTAATGTAATCATCATGTTGTAATATTTACATTATTTACAAAGAGATAGCATCAATGAAACTAATAAGTCTTGTTATAACTTAACTCCTGTAATAGCTTGTAATAATTTACATATCTATGTAAACAACAGGAAAATTGTCAACAAAAGTCGGCAAGAAAACGATACAGGCATAGGGCAACTAATAATGTTGACTGACTCATATCTCACACCATGAGACATCTTTTGTTTTTACAGATTTGGAAACCACACAGGAAGTACCTGGCCATTGACACGACAAGACACCACTGGTTACTCACTTCGAGAAACACTAATTACGATATGGATATTATGTTAATGTAAATAAGATATATAATTACTTGAAACATGGCTCCTATACCATCTTTAAGGATCTGATAAAAATACTCTTACCGTTACCGCCACAGGCATAGCAGGGGTATAATTCTCACACAGTCACACAGGGCAACTTCACAGCCCCAAGATATTAATAGAAACAATTCAACAATCTCATGTGAAAGTTGTCAAACCGAAAATGAGAATTTACAGACGATCGACGACATTGTATACTTACGGGAAATAAAAAAACAGGGATGTTGTGCCCAACAAGAGAGTCCAGGCGAACGTCGCAGGGATGTATCTCGTTTTGAGGTCGCATTTGGGCATATTGTGTCAATTTTATTTCCCTAAAAGAAAATTAACTCAGTTTTATTCACTACAGATCAACATGGCCGCACCTATTAATCTGACAGAAACAGTGTGGCAACAGTGAATTTTAGTGACGTTATTAAATGTTCAAATAATAACCGGTAATAAAATTTTAATCACTAATTATATCGGTTTTGGAAAACATAAAATAAAAAGAGGTCCACCAAGTGCTAGTAAGTGGAACTAGATAAGGGACCTTAGTGATTTGTGTGAGTGAGTTATTGTTTTAAATATTCTATGTATTTACCGTTCTCTCAAAAAGGAGGTCTAAGAATATCATAAGCCAATTGTGTAATAGTATAAATTCAATTTCGAAAGTTAATTCAATCCAAGTTCCAAGAATGAGGAGAGGGAACAAAAATAAATCCCCGGAACGGAGTTACACTCTTGACCATCTGATAACGAAGTATCCTTTACTTAGATAAAAAGATTTTCTCAGTAGTCCTCGGAATTAAGAATTTAAAATTGAAATAATTAAATTTCAATTTAAATTCTTAATTCTGAGGTCTACTAAGAAAATCTATTAATAAATGCGGACTAACAGGGTGGCGGAAGGGCCGGGGCCCCCAAATGCCTCCGCGTTCCCCTGATCATGGGGTCTCAACACGAACAAATTATAATTACCTAGTCTTCAAGAAAATTAGAATTAAATAGATGGCAGCATAGGTAACAATTATGAAATTAACAATCATTAACGGCAGATTATGGCTGAATACTAAAGCTCCGGCGTGGTTTTTCCGACATCTCCAACAATCATCGTCATAGATTTTTCTAAGTATACAATGACATGTAAGAATGTACAATTCTAGCCACGATTTCAATTGCAAATTGACTAGTAATATGTGATAAACAACAACTTATTCTAAGCTAAACGCGTTTTAGAGAAAAACCCAGAGGTGGCTTTACCTATGGTGCAGGGTGTGCAGCGCACACGGGCGCAGGGTCTTAGGGGGCGCCGAGCGCAACTTGCAACAACTTTTTAATCAAATTCCAAACAAGACTAAAACATATTGTGTAAAAAGGCAGTTTGTAGTTGGAGGCCCCCTACGCTAAATATAAACGTAGGGTGTTAAAATTTCGAGCTCGCTTCGCTCGATCTTCCAACCTAACATTCTTTTTATAATACAAATCTCGGCGTAAATCGCCAATGTATTTCCTATTTATATATGGATGGTCAAAAGAAAAACTGACTTATCCGGGACGGGATGTTAAATTTTCGATTCTTGCATACTACATTTTCAAAATATTATGTATAGGTCAACAAAGTAATTCCTGTTTCTGTATAAGTAGATGTTTAAAAGGTTTTTTTACAATGCAGAGTGTAAAAATTTTCGAGCTCGTTTCGCTCGCTCTACCATCCTGTATTTTTTTGATCCTCTAGCTTTTCGGTTGTCGATAAAGTATCCTCTATTTCTGTATCAATGGTCAACAGAAAACCTAACCTTTTCAAGGCAGTGTGCTAAAGCGGGGGAGGTCCCCCGCCCAGAAATGAACGTTTTTAATTAATTTAGTTTTGCCGCCCCGGGCCCCCGACAGGCATAGTCCGCCACTGCCTAGTTCTCAAACTTTTCTGCATACCTAGGCGCCCCATTTAGTTTTGCCACCACGAGCCCCCGACAGGCTTAGTCCGTCACTGCATGTGCGATAAATTACAGTTAGCTCGTCACCAGTCAGGTTTCTTAAATATGGTGACGGTCAGTAGACCGTCACCATATTTACTATACTAATACACGGTATACCGTTTAACCTTTGCCTGCCTTCTTGTCTGCCCACCATGAGATAAAGGTACGATGTTGGATATTGTAATAGAAAAAGATTATTTTAGTTTCTCGGATAAACCGTAAAATTTTATAATAGAAACCTTATTTTTGTTGTGTAGCCACATTTTTTTCTTTTTACTTTATTGTTCGATAACGTCGTTAAAAACTGAAAAATTGTTGTCATTTGTTAAAATTCTTTTTACGGCGCGGTAATTGGTCAACAACTTTAATGACAGTTGATGACATTGGATTTGATTGGCCCGATAATTTACCATTTCCAGTCTCGCGGATAAAAATGGCCGTAGTGTTGTCTTGTCGTGCTTCTGTGGTGTGATACTTTTTTCGTAAATCTTTACTAGATTTTTTATCAAAGAACATATAAGATTTTTTTTCACAAAAGTGTTGACTAACTGATTGATTAAGTGTGACAATGTCTAATGGTACAAGTCCGAGTGTGATAAGTTTTCTGAGACAGTACAGGTTCCAGAGGAAACCGAACGATCCTGCTGGACCCAGTACTCCAGTAACAGTCACGTCGGCTCCTTCTGGTTCTCGTGAGTAAAAAGGTTCTATTCGTAGGACAAGGTCATTGCGAAGGCAGCACGTGCTTGTGACTTTTCACCACGAGGAGTTATTACCACGTTCAGTGACCCGTGTTTCCAAAGTTTAATTTCTGTACCGGTTATTTGGCAAAAAATAATCCTGGCTGGACCATGAAATTGCGAGATTATCCCTGTATTAGGGTGTACCTCTTGATTGCACATTCACTTACATTTTTTTTCTTTACCTTCTAACCATTTTTCAGGACTGTTAATAATTTAATAACAAGGTTGTTTAGTTGCATTAAATCATCACGCTATTACAAAAGGGAACAAGGCTGACCATCTTTTATCAAGTCTGTTAGCATGGCTATGAGTTCACTTTTTCACAACATTGATTTGCGCCTATCTCTGTCCAACCAGCCTTACATGCCACGGTCTAAATAGCTTTTTATTAAATGTTATTTAAAATATAATCTTTCATACTGTAACACTGTAAATTTGCTGGGCAAAAAGATACATTGAACCATTTTATTGATTATTGTACAATATGTTTCTTCTCTGAGAAGTTCAGAAAAAACATACTTTCTATCAAGCTTGCTTAAACAAACAAATAAATAAATAAAACAATCATTCATCTTTAGTTCTGAGTCGCATTTCACCATCTTGTAGTTTGTACCCAACATACTGTTGTAGCCGAGTCCAGTAGGAGATGAAATTCAAGTTTTCAATAAGAATATAAACAAAAAGATGTTAACACCACCTTAAATGTATTGATTGGTGTTTGACCCTTTTGCAAGGACATTAATTTCTAATGGCAGAAAATATGGTATCAATTTCTCTTTGCTTAGTATTCACTAATAATCTTAATGTTCTAAAACAGAATTTGCATGCTGTTCTTGCATTTTTTGTTTAGGTATATATTTTATTATTATGCAATAAAGTAAGCACCCAGTTACTGGGTTGTGGAGGTCAGATAGGCTGTTGCTCCATGTAAAATAATGATATTCAGCTGCATCCGTTTTTTAACCCAACCCCAAAACAGTTGGGAAAAGGCTAGGCAGATTGATTAAAGAAAGCATAGATTTCATTGCAATAGCTTTTCATTGTAATAATTATGATTGTCATGTTTGAATTAGGTTAGGCTGGATTAAACTTAAGACAGATCTAGTGATCTGTTATGTATGTATGAAAAATATTTTCTGTTTTCTGTGTTCAATAAAGTAACAAATTAATGGAAACAAATAGTTCTGTTGTATTGCTTTTATTTGTAGTTAAGTAGAGGTAATCAATCGTAAGATTTTGAATGAATTCAAGGTTTTTCCTTGTAACTAACTTATTTATTCCTTGTTATTTCTTCTATGACTGGCTATACTCACAGCTTGGTTTCCGTAGACAAATACCTACATATAAAAACCTAGCAAAAAAACTTTTTAGTATCGATGAATAAAATAAAATATCTGTTAAATATGAGATATACTGCATTTTATGTTGTGTAGGAAAATGCACATGAGTTACTAATCTTGTAATAACCATTTATTAACCTCCTGTAACATCGAATAACTTTTGTAAATATAAAGCTAACAAAGTAACAAACCCTCATGGTGTTGTCATTTCTTCCTAACTTTATCTTCACGCTAATTTTCATTACAGGCTAAGCAGAATAGAGGCAATAATAACAATAAAACGAATTGCATTACCACCACCCAAAGCCACAGTTAGCTGTAAGTGTAGAACAGTTATAGCAATTAAACATGAGATTTACATTCTTGTGAGATTCTTGCTTTCACTGCTCACCCAATCATTTTGTTGCCTTCACCCTACTTGTACTCACACAAATGCAAAACTTATATTTTCTTGTAAAGACTGTACCTAACAAGTTGCAACCAGGCTTTATATTCAGTGGCCCAAGCTGAAGACACTTTAAGTTCCTTGACCATTCACCATGATTGAACCAATGCGTAATGTGGCCAACTCATTTCTTCTGAAAGTCGTTGCAGCCTGTGCAAGATAAGACTAAACTGATAAATACATTTCATGTTAAATTACTTTAATCAGCATGAAAAGTATTATTTCATACTTTCAATATTTCTAATTAGACATGTTTTTTTCTAGATATTAATCAAACTCAGAACAACAAAATCAGAATGGCGGCACCAAATACAGTAGTAGTGAATATGACTAATGGACCCATAGTCTACAAACGGATACGGGTACAGAGCTCGGACTCTGACGATGCTGCAACTCCTGCCGCTAAGAAGCCAGCTGTTATTGTTGAACTCACCACCGCTGTCAAAGAGAGAAGATTGAGAAATATGATACAAATGTTCCCTGAAATACCTCCAATGGTAAGTGTTTGCAACATAAACATAGTAGGCGTGGCGTGCTAAAGTTTCTGCCAACCCCCGTGGGAGGAAGGCGTGAGTATATGTATATAAGCTCACGTTCGTACGGACGTAAAAATATCGCGGCGGGATTTTATCACGCACTGGATTTTCAACTGTCGGTGTTGAGCCGAGCGTTCAGAATCCAACGCGCTGGGACTCACTCTCGTCTCAGCGCGTTGAAAAAACACTGTTGGATTTTCAACTCTCGGCGCTAAACAGAGCGTTGAAAATTCAGTGCACGAAAAACGATCGCCTGTTCGAACCTGTACTTGTCATTTCAGATAAGGTTTCATGACGTGTTAGAAGATTGTTTGATGGGGATGTATGAAGACTATTGACTTTCACAAAGTATTTTGTCGTCGCATATTTGCAATCGCTCTGATTCTGTCACGTCGTCAAATAAATATTTTAGCACCTGCTGTCAAAATCATGGCGGGCGACATGAAATTCCTTTGTCGTTGCTGATCGATGTTTTATAGATAAATTCTACCCTCAACCAAAAGCGCTCAAGCTGTAAGTCAAACCGCTGATAACTGCGATAGGCTCCCAGTTACACACAAACCGTGTTTGCTAAAAGTTCTGACACCAACATCTTTACACTCAGCTCATACTAGCTTCCTATTTTCCACAGTTCATAAAAAACACACTAGTAAAACATGACTGGAATGAGGAACGTTCTAGAGATGAGCTGCTGATGCATGACCCAGAGACCAATGACAAAGGGTCGTCATCCACATTCTTCGGTGCCAAGGCTGGCGCGTCAGGGTCCCAGAGCATACAGCGGCCGTACACTAATATGGGTATCGTCAGGGTGACTAGTGGGCCTAAGACGACTGTGGTGGTGCGGAAAGCGCTGGAGGCTAAGGGGGGGAGGGCGAGAAGAGGCAGCAGCGGCAGTGAGGATGACGATTACGGTGTCAGAAAGGGGAAAGATGATAGGGTCTATGACAGGTATGTGTTCTAATATATTATGTTTGTGAATCATGAAATCGCGTAAAGTATTTTTAATCTGAAGAGTTATTTATCTATTTAATTTTCAAAAAGTTTTGATTAAAGATCTTTTCTTTTCTGAGACATTCTTCATTATTAATATTAATTGATCGACACGGTTTACGAAACAATGTGGCTTACGAAACTAATATACAACACACACGACAAAACAAATTGGACGTGCCTGATGGCATGTGCCATACGCAGCAATATTTTAGATGTGCGCGAGACAGTGGGGTGGACAGTGGGACCTCCCTAAGCCCATATAACTATCGCATGCACCATATGCACACATTTGGTATGCATATGGTTGCCTTGATATCGTCTCATTACTGTTATATGGGGTTACATAATCTCGCCATTCGTCAAAACATTCATGCAAATGTACGGGTGTTTTAATTAAATATTGAATTCGTCAGAAGCTGCCATAGCTTTGTTTGACTCTTGAACGAGAAATCGTCTCGAGACGCGAGCGTGTGAATTTTGAGGCGAATAGGTAGCGTTGCGATCACATTATTCTTAATTCTGATTTACCTCGCTATTAGCGCGATTGTGTAAATCTAGCATTATACATCTAAAATCCCACTCATCAATTTAATTTTATCAGTACTCTACATATCTTTTTTTACCACTCTTCAGCGAGGATTCAGACAACGAGATAACAGATGACCTGATAGGCGACAAGAAGAAAGTGTTCGAGTTCCTCAACAATAGCAATATGAATGAGTTGTCACTGCTCAGTGGATGCTCACAGAAGAAGGCAGATGCTATTATGTCCCTGAGACCTTTCAAGGGCTGGTTAGATATGGTAAGTTAATTAAATAATTTATTGTACACTGATGTCTGTATTTACAGTCTTGCCCAACTTTCCCAAAAGGTGAGCTCACTCTGTTAAGTAAGAGTTGTTAAAAATGCTTGTTATAATTCCAGTTGCTAGCCTAAATTTTACAGTGTCGGTATTTTGTGACATCAGCACCGCCACAATGCATTCCTAAACAATGAGGCCCTTTGTTTTTTGCCGTGGATAACTACGGTTTATTCGCCGTGTGTATGGATCATTCTGGAAAGTTGACGGCACGGCAGAACTACGGCACGGCGCTTTCGCCGTATACCATAGAACCGATGGCGTGCCATGTCAAAATATACAAGCTCACACGATTATTCTGCGGTGTAGCTAGCGCCCCTAACGGTACAGAAACCGTGCTGAGTACAACGCACTTAAAAGTCACCTATTTGATGGCCTAACCTCCAGCAAACATGAAAGAATGAATGAATAACATTCACCCTATTTTGTCACTATACTAGCTGCGCCTCGCGGTTTCACCCGCATAAGTCTCGATCCCGTGGGAATATCGGGATAAAAGTATCCTATGTCCTATTCCAGGTCATGGTCTACCCGTCTGCCAAATTTCATTCAAATCCGTTCAGCCGTTTTAGCGTGAAAGCGTAACACACAAACAAACTCTCTTTCGCATTTTTCACTCAAAATGATTCTTGACCAGCTCAGACAATGAACATTTTTTATTTTTCTTTCAACAGGTAGAAAAATTCAACAGCAACAAGATGCTAAGCACAGAGCTCCTGAACTCGACGCAAGAGCTGTTGACGACCAGGAACAACATCCAGCGACTGATGAAGAAGTGCATCGGTCTGGCGACACAGCTGGAGTGTGCCGTGGCTGCCGGTGCTGGCAGGCTCAAACAACCCGCCATATTGCATGAAAGGTAAGGACATATTGATTCTTCTCTGTTTAAATCCACCTTTATCTTGAGATAAATGCTTTGGAAGAAAAATGAGGTGGCGAAGGTAAAATGACATAGAGCAAACATATCGCTCGCAGTATGATTCGTGGCAAAAATTGGCAGAGATTTCGCCAGTTCGAGGCGAATAACGTCTCTCATCGCTTTTATTGCATGGACATAAAGCGGTTTCGAACTGATTCAACCCAATTCCGCTTCGATAAGTGTGGTCACTCCCTAAGTTGTCGATGTAATTGGGGCTGAATCAGGCACAAGTCGGAGTTCATTCTGTAAATTCAGTGATTGTTTGCCACTAGCTGCGCCCCACGGTTTCGCACCCATAAGTCTCGTTCCCGTGGGAATATCAAAATAAAAAATTTCCTATGTCCTAACCTAGGTCATGGTCTACCCATGTGCCAAATTTCATCCAAATCCATTCAGCCGTTTCAGCGTGAAAGCGTATCAAACAAACAAACTCACTTTTGCATTTATAACATTAAGTTAGGATTTAGACCACACAGGCACACACAAACTAATAACACAATAAAACCTCTTTCCAGTTTAACCCTGGCCCCGTACCAGTTAGTAGGGTTGAACTGGCTAGCAGTACTCCACAAGCAAGGAGTCTCCGGCATCCTGGCAGATGAGATGGGGCTCGGCAAGACGGTGCAGGTCATCGCATTCATGGCACATCTGAAGGAGACCGGACAGGCGAGAGGAACACATCTGGTGGTGGTGCCTGCTTCTACGTTGGGTGAGTTTGTATTTGTTTGAGTGGTTTAAAGGCTCCAAGTAATTTCCAGAAAACTCTTTAATTTTATGATTTGTAAATGCATATAAACTTTTAAGAATGGTTGTAATTTTCATCACAAACTGCAACACAAAGTATAATATTTGATCTAGATTCTAGTGTTTAGCTGTTAAATAAAGGAAAGAAAACTGGTGCATGAGATATTACAAGTTCATTTCTATTTCTAAGTTTGGTAATATGTGAGAAAAACACAATACGAAGCCACATCAAGTTTTTGTAAAACTTCAGCTACGTAGATAGGTGTTTCTACCACCTATATCTGAACGACAGTTTCTTTCTAAATTATATAAATCTGGTTATTACAAGCTCGTACTGTGCTCAGTTAACTACCTAAGGTTTTTCGCTTTGACGTTTTGATACAAACTAACTAGAAACTTAAATAAATCTAATACAATGTTCTTAACCAGAATACCCGCGAAATTTCGTATTGTTCCATATATTTTTAATAAGTCGAGATTTTTAATTCATATTCTTTATGGTACCTCTTGAGCTATCCGAATATCAAGAAATATTTGACCTAGGTCTAAGGCTGACTGTCCATTGAGCCGGAGCGAGGGAGTAATGCGGAGCGGAGTTGCGGACTGTGTCTGTCCATTAATGCGGAGCGAGGTAGGGCGGGGCGGAGTTGCGGCTGTGCGGAGTTACTCCGAGTTCACACGACGAGTAATTTGAGCGGGCGCTGGCGGAAGATCAGTTCTACGCTCCGCTTCCCGGTTTTGTAGGATTTTTTAAACTAGTTCGCAAATCCCTGTCCACTGACGCATAGCGGAGATTTTATGCAATTCCATTGGTTAATATTGGCACAGCTCCGCTCCTCTCCTCTCCTCTCCTCTCCTCTCCTCTCCTCTCCTCTCCTCTCCTCTCCTCTCCTCTCCTCTCCTCTCCTCTCCTCTTCACTTCTCTCCTCTTCTCTCCGCTCCAATGGACAGCCACCTTAAGGGGAAGGCGTGAAAATTGATTCCCTGTTACAATGTATAGTAGATACTAGGTCTTTATCTCTACGGATGCGAGTCGCCAGGTGCTAACCATAACATCCCGACGCTACCGCGAATACTGTATTAGCGTAGGCCGCCTCATGTTCAAAACAGCATATATAACCTTCTATCAAAAAACCTGTTTGTAAATAAATATAAAAAGTGTTTTCATAACATTATTTTATGGTTCTAGATAACTGGAGCAGCGAGTTAGCCCGCTGGTGTCCCGCGCTCAACGTCAGCAAATACTACGGACACCCGGAGGAACGTCGGCAACTACGCATAACGTACGCCAGAGGATTGGAGAATATTGACGTAGTGCTTACCACGTGAGTCAACCTCATCAACTTGTTCATTGCTGTGCCGACGAGTTTAGTGTGGCTGTAGGCCGCACGCACGGATACGAGTTTGTATCGTACGTAAACGTACGATCGTGGTCGTTCGAATTGAGTGCGCACACTGAATACTGACGGAGTGTTCGGTGATATCGCATTGAACGCACGAAAAATCCCAAGAAGTTTGGATTGTTTTCGGACGTCAGAACTCGCACCCAGTCTGCGCGCTCCCTTTGTACTTGGAAGATTGGGATCATACGTGCGTGTTCGTATGTGTTCGCACGAGTAAAATTCGTACGAAATCGCGGTCAAAGTGCGAACGGCCTAAGGCTTGCACCAAGCCGTACCTCTTCTTATTATGGACACTCTGATGTCGGACAGCCGGAGAGGGTGCGTGCTGATTGCCGACGACATTGTTCTTGTCTGTAAAGATGGACCTGAGCTCCAGGGCAGACTCATGAAAAGGTTCTGGACCCTTTGAGTGTAACATCTACTTACCACATGAGTGCAATAAAATATTTGAGTTTAAGTTTGACCTCTAGATAGATCGGTGTTGCCCTTATCAGCTGGCTATGCGAAAGCGGTGATATTCACAAACAACGGCTCTCAAGAACTGCCAGGATAAAATTAGATTGATTATTTTAATGCCAGCCTCTTTTTCTTACATTATTAATATGAACAGAAATGCATACAATTTTTTTACAACATTTCTTTGATAAGGAGCATCTTATAAACATCTTTGTGGTCATGATTTAAGAATCCTTTTTTAAATAACAAAATCAATTTGCTATGTTTACTATGCTCAATGTATTTACCAAATTTTCAGCTACACAATGGTAAACAGCTGTCCAGAAGAGCGCAAAATGTTCCGCATAACTCCGATGCACTACGTGATCTACGACGAGGCGCACATGCTCAAGAACATGTCCACGCAGAGATATGACAACCTGCTCAAGATCAAGGTAAAAAACATTTAAAAAAAAAGAAAGAAAGAAAAAGTATTTATTGAGACTCGCACAGGAAATCACATTAAACTAAAAACACATTAAACAAATAAAAAACAAAGTAACATAAAAAAAATAACTAGCTGATCGATATAGTCCTCTCATTTGCACAAAACACTTACGTCGGGCGGTACTATAGCTGTAGATAACTGTTGAATAACGCTCACGGACAGCTGTTATTGCAAATCGCTGGAGGAATAGTTTTCCGTTTGCAGTCGGTTTCTACTGTATCAGATGGTCACTCAGTCTTCAGTTAATAAACTGCGCCAGAGCGAAAGTAAAAGTTGGTCCACAACCGTTGCCATAACACATTACAATATCAACCTTACTCTGATAATGATAAAGTTATATTTCCCTTACAGTCTAAGCATCGTCTGCTACTAACGGGTACGCCTCTTCAAAACAACCTGCTAGAACTGATGTCATTGCTATGCTTCGTGATGCCGCATATGTTCTCCGGAAAGACTGAAGACCTCAAGAGCTTGTTCCAAAAGAATTCTGTGAGTTGATATTACATATCACACCAAGTAACAATCCAACCGGCCATTCAAATTTCAATACACAATAATAATTCAGCAATTCCAATACAAACCATTTCTGGTTTAATGGTACAAAACAAACATGAACCTGTAATAAGACTGTATGCATAAAATAAATAAATAACAAGAAGAAGGGAGAAGGCATGCTTTGGTATAATAATACCTAACCTTGTTTATATTAGGCATGGTTGGATACAATGAGCTCAGAGTTAGGCGTGAGTTCGCACTTGTCTTATATTTATTTAAATTAATTAGAAGCATGATACATAACGCCAACATATTAGAGTTGGTGTGTTTGAGTGTGCCTGACAGATATGTGTGGCGGAGACGGCGGCCTCAGCTGCTGGCTGTACCGCGTGGCCGCACTAATCTGGTAAATGAGGCGCCCCTGACGCGGGCGCTTCGCACCCTTAACCTTGTAGCAGAGGAGATAGACGTTTTTGCTTGTGCACTGAGTGAATTCACAAGGATTACATTGTATGTAATAAGTTATAGAAAATAAGTTGTTATAGATTTAAATCTTTGGATTTTATTATTATGTTTGCTTTACTATTGCATTGGGTTGTACCTGTAATAATAGTTGTAAGTGATTATATAAATAAATAAATAAATAAATACAGATATAACATCACGCTATTCCTTGAAGGGGTAAACAGAGGTAAATTGTACACCTACATTTCGCTTATGTTAATAGCAAAGCAAAATGTGGGAAATTTACAACGGGGGGACATACAGACGTCCTGTCTGGGCAGTTAATTAATTCTATACTAAGTTATATTTATCAAAACTCTAATTGTATTCAACTAAATAAAATAACCAACTAATGTACTAACTTATACCTACCTGTCTGAATAAAAGCTAATTGTTAATGCTGTTTGCCTGCTATCAAATACAGTACGCGGCTATTTAAAATCGAGTTTTAAAAAGTTTGGCTTTGGATAGCGTCTTCTCTGTTTTTACCAGAGTGACAGTCCCTTTAAAAAATTCTATCTGCATACATGGAACGGCCTGCGCCTGGTGACGGGCCCCATCACGGGCCACTGCTCGCTTAACAAACACTTCCACACAATAGGCATAATGGACAGTTCTCAGTGCAGGTCATGCATGGAAGCTGAGGGAACTGTTGCGCATGTGTTGAATGCACAGGCGTCATCCAAATTAGAACAGAAACCCTTGGGTCACCCAGATCTTTCACAGCTGTTGTGAACAGACCAGGAGATCTTATCAACTTCTGGAGGGAGGTGGGCTGGTTGAAATAACCACACAATGGTCCACCTGAAGGACTAAATGCGGAAACCCTCGAACATAGAACCTACTGTAATTGCAAAACCTTACCATCTTACCTTAACATTTCCTGTCACAATCAGCTGGTCAATGTCAAAATTCTCTTACCTATAAATACCACATTCCAGAAATCAAAAACCACAAGGAGAGCGGAAAGTAGCAAAGACGACGAGCTACCGTTCGAACAGAGTCAAATAACGCAAGCTAAGCGTATCATGAAGCCGTTCGTTCTTCGGAGGTTGAAGAGGGACGTACTACAGGACCTGCCTAAGAAGACCAACCATAGAGAGCTGTGCGCTATGTCGGAGAGACAGGGTTTGCTGTACAACCACCTTATTGCGAGCTTCTCGGCTAAGGATGGTTCGGTAAGTCAGATATCTTTTTTACACACGGGCACAGATTAGTACCACTCCGCAAAATCATTTAA
Organism: Agrochola macilenta; assembly: GCA_916701695.1. Lineage (NCBI taxonomy): Eukaryota > Metazoa > Arthropoda > Insecta > Lepidoptera > Noctuidae > Agrochola > Agrochola macilenta. The sequence goes on from OU753562.1 coordinate 19,883,483, forward strand.
ATAAAAAGCTAAACTTGTTACGACACAATAAAGTGCAATTCAGGTTTATATTAGGATTTTAATCAACTAGAAGTTGCCTCTCTTTGTATCGTGTAACTCTTATATCTTCTGACCATGGTATAATAAAACAAGGTATGGCATTCCGGGAGCGACACATGCCTACGTCACTATTCAGTTGCCACTTTATTGCAACAGAACTCGAATTTAAGGAAAGATTTTCAATCACCATTCTGTTAAAAAATATATACAAAGCATTGAAATTGTCGTTTCGTTTTTCTTATCAAACGAAACAAACATATACCAACGTAATTTTTAATTAAAACCTCTTTATTGTATCAGACTCGCATAAGTAATAAAGGAGGTTGGGGAGTTATTATTACACACTACTGGTAACACAGAAACGGGCTGTCTAATTGACATTCTGACATTTTGTCATGTATCGCTATTCTTGTCGAACCCGTATGTTGGTCTCGCTCAGTCCCATTGTACACAGTGATTCTCAAACATTTTTTTTGTGGACGTCTAACAAGTTGGTTTGAAAAATTTTTTTCTTTGACCACAATATCAAAATGGTTAAAATATTTTTTGTTTTTTGATTTTGAATAAAACTTCGTAAGTAGACGAGTTTAACAATGTGTTTGAGTATTATTTTAGTAATCCCTAGAATCCACTTATTATTAAGAATGAATATACACTTATATTATGAATGCTGAAGTAAATTTATCTAATTTGTATTTTTTTTTGTCTAGGGAAACCTACAACGCGCGGGTAGAGCTACAGGCAAAAGCTAGAAGTAATTTAATAATTATGTCAATGTTTTATAAAATTTCCCCAGACTAAAAAGTTTGAGAACCATGGATAGCGGTGATGACGTAGTCTTGTGTCTCCCACGTGACCATTGTGTTTCGGAGTGCCATACCTTGTTTTATTATACCATGCTTCTGACTACGTTACGCCCACTGAATTCGACAAGTCGAGCCTTTTGCCCGCGGCTTCGCCCGCGTGGATGTCGCAAAATATCCCACGTACGTACCACCGGGATTACATACCTAATAGCGGAGGAAAAGGTCATTGACTCCTACCGCTGCGCCCGCGTCGTCCACAACCATTATTATTATGTTACGCGTAATTTTGAATCTGTGATATCTTTTAAACTATTCATTTAAATTATATGATGTCAAGGCATATTTTAATCTAAATTAAATGACCAAACGGGGTACTTTTTATCCTGTTATTCCTCCGGGTTTGAGAGCGGGTGAAACCACGGAGCGCTGGTAGTAGCGCTATAATTACATCTAATAAAGGACAACTCTACTGTAAGCGGTGGTTTTCTGCGGTTAGTTTTAATCGTCGCATACATTTGTATGGGCTGAAGATGATCGTTTCGGTGAAGAAAACTTTATTTTGCTCGTTCCAGATCCACGCCACAACCGAACAGAGCGGCATGGCGATGATGATGGACATGCGCAAGCTGTCCAACCACCCCTTACTGCTGCGCTACTACTACCAAGACCAGCAGGTGCGCAAGATCGCCGCGCGGCTGGCGAGGGACCCCGGGTACAAGGAGAACAACGAGCAGTACGCCTGGGAGGACCTCATGTGCTTGTCTGATTTTCAGATACATCAGCTTACTTTGACGCATACTGTGAGTTGTATCAAATTATTATGAAACATCCCCCTTGTCTATAAACCCAGAGGAAAGTAATGCCAATTTGAAACTTGGAAAAATGCATGTTTTAACCGAAGTAAGTAAATTACTGGTGTAACTTTACTACGCGTTCATTAATAAGTGAGCATGTGATGGAGTATGTAATAGCTAGATGTGGATTAATTGTGTCAATTTTCTTTCAAAAAGAAAGGTACTATATAAAAAATCTAAATACCATACTCGCTCATAATACGCGTTAACCTAATTTGCTAACATGGATAGCCAATAGGGCTGAAAAGTTCTGTAGTAGGTGAAACGATGACCTGGAGAATTTCGCGGGAATTCCGTTTGTTGTAGTGATGCTTCGGAGACGCATATGACCAGCATTGGACGTGTTTCGGCGGAATTATGATAATGTCATTACAACAAACATTTCTTTTAACATATCAAATGTATGTGATGATAAGGCAGGCCTCTAAATAAATAAATTAAAAATTCCTTCTTTTCATTCCAGAGTATCCGCTCCTTTGGCCTCCCAGAACACTTGATCCTGGATTCCGGCAAGTTCCAAAAACTAGACGAGATGCTCCCGCGGCTGAAGGCCGATGGACATCGCGTGCTTGTCTTCAGCCAGTTCACCATGATGCTGGACATCCTGGAGCCCTACCTCACCATCCGGCGCTACCGGTATCTCAGGCTCGACGGCAGCACCAATGTTACTGATCGGTATGGATGGCATTACTATTTACGTAGCTCTAAAGATTGGGATCTGCTCCTGTATAAAATAATATCACAGTTAGTGATGCAACAAATACTACTTTTACAAATACGATTTCAAATATTTCTACTTTAGCTGCACGCGATTATTTGTCAAAGGTGAAAGGAAATTAAACACGCTGAACAATATTTTTTAAATATTTAACTTAATAATTAAAATTAACTGTAGGTTTTTTTTTATTTGAATATTATAATAGTCGCAAGTTTTTTGGGCGATAAACGATTCCTTTTTTCTGTCTGTATATTTTCTGCTGTTCAAAATAGCCTTTCTGAGACCTTTGTGGAAGGTTTTATCGAGAAATATTTTCGCAATATCTCGCAACGCAATATCTATATGGGATTTCTACGAAATTACTAATTACGAATGTCATGAAGGTATTCGGCGAATACGAATAATCGGTAATTTGATGGTATTTGACGAAACGAATATTCGTATTTGTTGTATAACTGGTCACAATACCAGTACTTTCTTAAATTATATATAGAACTCCGCTGCGTACTTCGCACAGTTTTTACGATTTGACAAAACAACGAGATTTTTGAATGTTTATGTAAGTTTTACATAAATGTATATCTTATTGTAATGTAGTATACATTCAGAAATAAATTCTTAGATTTCGGAATAGAGACTTGATCAGTCTTTTAGAAACCGTGGGTGAATCTCATCTTTTTCTAAGTATATTTCTGTTTCTCCCACAAATGACTTTAAAATAATGTTTCAGACAAGACCTAATAGACCAGTACAACAACTCGGACATCTTCGTGTTCCTGTTGTCGACGAAGGCGGGCGGGCTCGGCATCAACCTCACGGCCGCGGACACCGTCATCATACACGACATCGACTTCAACCCCTACAACGACAAGCAGGCCGAGGACAGGTGAGCAGGACATTACGTTATGCTGATGTAACTGGAAAGGGTAGCCGGAAATGTATTGTATATGTCACCCACGTTTCGTCAGTGATAAGACTCATGCTAATAAGCTAGGACGGCGAATTGTCCCTAACCATACATAAATTGAGACTCCGACTCCAGGATGTCACGCTCGTGGCAAAGTAATAGCAGCCGAACGGGTCGAACCATCGGGTTAAGCTACGCTTGCTAGGGTTGGTCGGTGGATGGGTGGCCATCTTAATACTCAATTCTTTATTGCATTCCACAATGTATGTGCAATCTTTACATACCGAGAATCCTCCGTGTCTAGGAAAGCACGTTAAGCCGTTGGTCCCGGCTGTCATTCGTGGATCTTTGAGTCCGAAAGTCTGACAACCAGTCTTACCAAGGGGTATCGTATTACCCAGTTACTGGGTTGTGGAGGTCAGATAGGCAGTCGCTCCATGTAAAATACTGGTATTCAGCTGCATCCGGTTAGACTGGAAGCCGACCCCAACATAGTTGGGAAAAGGATAGGCAGATTGATTGATATGATGATATTTTAGAGGTATGAGGAACAGGGTGTTAATTTCGCCCGTATTCTATAGAAAAGCGAGGATCCGCCGACCAGACGGGTGTCGTGTCTGTTGGGCAACTGCCCAACCATTGATGTCGGAAAGTTATATATATATGTTGATCGCGCGGTAAACCCTGTTTGCGCGGTGCAGGATTTTGTGTGACGTCAGGTCTTTTATGCGTAGTTCCCAAGTGGCGATGTAGATGCCGCCACAATCATTCAGTTAATTGAATTGGGTCGATTCAACCCTTCCAAGGAATCATTAGGGCGCAAACATACCTCGGTCGTTTGACGATATCTGTGAACACTTTGAGATACAAAATGTATAAACCGTTTCATGGTCTGGCGGCACCCTAATTAAGACTCAGGAATGGCTACAGTTTCTATCTTCATTACAAACAATTCAAAGTGTGTTCTGTTTACTTGCAGATGTCATAGAATGGGTCAGACGCGTCCAGTAACAATATACCGGTTGTTGAGCTGTGGTACCATCGAGGAGGGAATCTATCAAGTCGCGCAAGAGAAGCTCAACCTAGAGAAACATGTCACTGGAGTTGATGGTATGTACCCTCAGAGTATTAACTAACATACAGACTATCTTAAAATAAGACCACTTCCTCATCTCACTGACAGAAGGGGCATATATATGGGGCTCTTTTTTCCAATTGTGTTGAAGTGGGTACGTACGGGTGATGAATGAAAGCCGTAAGTTCACTAGCTTGGTATAATGTCCAAAGTCCACACACGACACACATATAAAAGTTAGAAGAATGGAAGGTAAAAGTCTACACAAGAAGAAGCACAGTAGGGTTAACACAAGCACAAGTAGAAGGCAGATAGGCAGAGTACATATATTAGCGTTGGTAACAAGCGCGCGAGATGCATACGGTAGCGAAAGCGGAAGCGTGCGGTGCCCAGTGGCATCTAACGGACTGCTGAGCCGGCGGCGAGGCGCGACGGAGCGGGTGAGGCCTCGCTCGCTGCGCGGCTGTGTGCTCGGTGGTGGCGGTGTGTTATGTGAATGGGTAAACCCGAAACTAGATTTTGCCCGCGAATTCGCCCGCGTAGAGTACGGAAATTATCCCACGAGAACGTACTACCGCGATAAAAAGTATCCTTTATCCTAACCGAAGTCTTGATTAACCTATGTGCTAAATTTCATCGAAGTACAATAAAGCTATGAAGGTAACAGACACAGTCCAACCGGATGATGTATTTCACATAGAATGACGGCCTATCTTACCTCCACAACCCAGTTACTGGGTACAGCCCGATGCAAACTTTATGGCCGCTCGGAACATGAGGCGAGTCGCTGCGCAGTAACAACTTCACGTGTCAGCGGGAGTGAGGGGAGCGGTACTGCGCAACCAGTAGCGCACTTCAGAGCCGCCATACAGGTTGACGCGTACTATAACACGCCTTAGTAAGCCTGGTTGTCAGACTTTCGGGCTTCTGATTACCTGTAAGGACTTATAATATAAAGTATGGATACTATAAAAGGCGAAAAATACTCAAAAGAGTCATGGGCAGACCCCCGTCCATGTTCGAGGTCGCGCACTAACGTACCTACGGCTCGCGTTCATCCGGGCGAACAAAAACCCAGTCGGTACTCTCGGGCGTCCGCGTAAGGTACATTTTAGCGCGCACGAAACACCTGTAATATTTTTATAGGTAATTATAGCGATTTTGATGAAAACTGCAATACGGATGATGCCTGGTAAAAAAAAAAACTAATTAGTCCGTCAGTCAGATAATAAAAAAATATTAGACACGTATTTTTTGCTTTATATTAATAATAAAAAAAAACTTAGATAAAACACATTTTAAGTTGGGAGTGAGGGTTGCTACGTCACAAGTAAGTTTAAAATCTACATACTCGTGACGTCATGGCACATTTCAACTCAATGTACTGCCGTAATCTTTAGAATATGTAAAAAAAGAAAAAATACGTCTCCAATATTTTTTAACAATATGCATGACGGACAAAAAAAAATTTTGTTTCTATTGCATGATTAGATTTTTGCAATTTAACTGTATAACTACACTAGTATTCTTAACATGAAATTGTTTTATCCTACAGAAAACGACAAGACAGAAAACAAGAACGTGGTTCGGTTATTATCGGCCGCCCTCGGCCTCACCTCGCCGGGCAAATGATCGCTGACCAGTAGCGTCATCGTCCCCGACCAGACACTGACCAAACATGGCAAACAATAGTGATACCACCCAACATTTATGCAAACATTGGTGACCAATGTTCCTGGAATGTGTGGAAGTGTGTGCTGTGAATATTTCCTGTAGTGTATATTGTACAAGTGATTGGTGATTTTCATAAGTGATTTATTCAAGCTTTCATAGAATTAAACATGGATGCTAAGATCTGGCGCAGATCTAGTGAAGCGCAATGCAGATTTCACTGACAGACAAAAATCAACCTTGCGTTGGTTGAATTAAAGTTGAAAATAAATAAACTTCCGTTACTCCGACAGAATATAACAGTAGAGGTTACGGTTATTTATTTTCGACTTTATTTTTAAAATCGCAATGTAGATAGTTGGTTGGCAAGAATAATCGTGCTACATTTGTCTGCGCCGGTCGATAGACTAAATTTTTTATCTCATTCTTTTGGCAAACTACTGAATACTCAATCGCTACTTAATTTTAAGTCGACGTTTGTTGTCTCTGTCACTCTGTCAAGGTATATTCTAGCGACGGAAATACCCTTCGAACGCGGTAGACGCTTCGTCGCCCGACCGTGAAGCCCCACTGTCGAACGCGTTAGCTTTATTGTTAAATAAGGGCTAATATCGTCTGTGGGCAGTTTCACTCTATGGCCTGATAGATATTCTCGTCAACTAAATCATTCAAAACCAAAAATATCATTAGACAATATTGAAAAAATAATTTAAAACATTTGAAAGTGACGTGGAGCGCGCGTCGATATCGTGCAGCGGGGCTTGACACCTGAATGACAGACGATATCGGTGAACGTCTTAAAGTTAAGCGTTTGAGTACTCGGAGGAAAGTGTAATAAAAAATACATACCAGTGTGATTTTGTCATTGTATTGCCACCCACAGTCACCCACTGCCTTATAAATATGTCAATAAAGTTCTATTTAATGTTAATACAATGTAACGATAGACGCTAGCAGTAGATTCAGCTCTAAACAACTCTATGCTCGCAATATTGAAGCCGAAAATTATAATAATAAGCCTATTCTGATGTAGCCCATTTTCGCTGCCGATATGGCTAGCGAAAACGCCAACCGTGAAAGTTCGTAATTTTTTTGTATCCACATCGACAGCAATTATCGTTAACAGTGCGTTCATTAGAACTTGACGCGTGACGCAATTGGTAGCACTGAATTTAGCAGTGTTAGGCCGCTTTCCGAATTAGAACATATCGCTCACAGCGCTGACATCAATAATTCGCGTTCCGATTTAGATATCACGATTGACAGCTGAAGGCTGTCAATTCGGAACACTCGTGAACGCGCTCACAGTGCTCGCTCAACGTCAAAACTTGCATATCATATTTCTTTGAATAAATACCACATATTTCTTCTGGTTTGGTGGCGACGGTAGCCAGGCGCACAATTTCGAAAATGCCACTTTAGTTAGATATGATGCGACTCAAAACAAAACAACTGTCACAGTTGACAGCGCTCACGATTCACGGGACAACGTTATCGCGCTCACGCTAAAATCGGTTACAGCGTAACTCGGAATGCAGCCTTAGTTTCAATACCTTCCTATGATGTAATGTTGGCTCCACTGTTAAACTTTAATAACAGACCAATTAGCTAGCCCATAGGAACTATTTGATGAAACGTACTCTAATAGAGTTCAAAATGGTGTGACTGATACTGGCATGGCCATCAACAGTGATTTTAATTTTGATAACACAAAACAATTGTCGGTAATTAATCGAAATTTGTCGGTCACTGGTTCAAAAGCTGTATGGGTTTATAGGTGGCCGATCTGGGGAGCATCTCCCAGCTTGGCCCAATTGAATCTCAAAAGCTAGGGCACCTAGCGAAGATCTGTTTTCTCCCAAATTTTGTCGCTAATTATTCGCAATTTTTCGCCAAGTCACAGATTTAGTCCGGTTGATTTATCGAAGATTTTTCTTAAACTCTTCGATCTAAGTCTTGGACTATACCTTAAAAATGTAACTAATTATATCTTCTAAACTAAGACCCGACTAAATCTGTGACTTGGAAAAAAATTGCAACTAATTAGCGACAAAATTTCGAAGAAAACAGATGTGCCCTTGCTTTTGAAATTCAATTGGGCCAAGCTGGGGACATGCTCCCTAGATCGGCCACCTACAAACCCTTATAACTTTTGAACCAGTGACCGACAAATTTCGACTAATTAGCGACAAATTTTTTCAGTCAGTCACGCTTCAAAATGGCGACTGACAGAACAATGCTACCACCAATCATAAGTCTGCAAAATTAATTGCTACGAATCGCGTCAGTTCAGGTATATAATGAACGCTCTGTACATCTTTAGAAACTTTAATTTAATAGCTGGTATTATTCAAATTCTGCTTTTACTCTTGCCATTAAAAATAGAGGTATTTTTATCGCACGACATTTTTATACCTAAGTGTAGGTTTAAGAACGTCGTGGGAAGGCTCTAAATCGTCTTCATAGACAATGAAAGTTCACGAGTGTAGAGTCAGCAATATATTTTACTTATATACAAGTTAAAGGAATTATTATTGAAGATTATTATTATAGCTGAATAATTGGACTGTAGCAGAAAATATTTTTTTTTCTCTTTGGTCCGTGCAATAACCATTAGGGAGCTAAAATGTCCGCATCAAAGGGAAATATTTTATTTATTGACCCTTTTTTATATTTGAAGCTCGGAAAATGTTGTTGTCTCGCTTCCTTACAGGTCGTTACCGCGCTGTGTGAGCGAAACAGCAACACTTTTCAAGAGCGACAATGACCCAATTTTCTTTTTGGTGCGTACACTTTAGTAATTTATAGTAGTATATTATATTATTTATATCATTTATGTAAACAAGATATATATTTACATCTCAAATTAATTATTGTAGTAATATTTTGAAAGTAACATTTCACAAAAATTACTCTGACATTGCTTTGTGAAACCTGAAAAACATTGGTGTGGTGGAAATGTACGAAAAATAGTTTAACAAATTTGGCAATAAACGAAAAGCACTAAATGTTCACTTTGTAAACTTGTCTAAATGTGAATGAGTGAAATAAACTGCATGTGTGACTTTAAAGATTAATGTATTATTTATTTGTACGATATCGCCTTCTGTGTATATTGCAGTATTTAAACATAAGCCTCAAATCGTTTATATTGGATTGCTGACGTTACTTGCGAGTAATACTCGCGTACTGAAAGATCCGTACCATGTATTATTTGGCAAAATTGATGCTACACAGCACACTATTTGTTGATGAGACGTCAACCAAACAGAAATACACATTTTGGGTATCAAACTCTAATGCAAGATTCTGTATGTAAATACCGAAAGAAAGTACAAAACCTGAGAGCTGACATGACAAAGCATAGCACAGCATAGCCGCCAAAAAATATCAACCTTATTGAAGTTGAAATAAAGTCATAAATAAATCACGTCCGCGAAAGCATCAAAAAGCACAAGTACACGTAAAATTTTATTTATTTTCGACTTTATTTCAACGACTGCAAGGTTAATAATGAGGGTAAGAAAGTATTCTTGCCTGCAACATGGACTGACTATTATTTTATAGAGTCATTATAAAACCAGGCCCAACAATGCAAAATTATATGCATTTTTCCCAAAGAGGTTGACAGAACAAGTTGGTCTTGTTGGTCAGTCGAGTTACTGCTTCTGTTGTATACACTATTTAAAAATAAATTAAAACTGGCCCTTTGAAACGATTTTAACTTAATGTTTGCTAAGGGAAAAAAACTAGGGCCAGTAAAAAAAATATCATTTAAGTTTAATAGTATATTAGTTAACGAAGGGCGTTCCCTAACTTTTTTGTATGAATGGACGCATAGTATTACCGGTTCGGGAACTCCTTTCACTAATTAACATACCGTATATTATGCATATGCAGTCATTTGGTTACACAATGTCATGACAGTATAACAATATAAACGATTATATAATAATATCGAAGCGCCCACAGACTAGCAAATTATTTAATATAGTTAAATGAATACAATGTGATTTACTGCTTTGTACAGCCCGATGCAAACTTTATGGCAGCTCGGAACATGAGGCGAGTCGCTGCGCAGTAACAACTTCACGTGTCAGCGGGAGTTAGCGGTGCGGTACTGCGCAGCCAATAGCGCACTTCAGAGCCGCCATACAGTTTGACGCGTACTATACTACTGAGATATTCTGGATATTTAACGTAAGCATTAGAAATAAGACAGCGTAATAAAAATATAACTTGTAAAGCTGGTTTTAGTGTCTGTGTGTCATTATTTTTTTTGGGTATTAATAACAAAAATAGAAAATTTATTGAATAACAGTTGTTTAATGAATGAACTTTTCAAGACCGGACAAATTTCAAAAATATTTTTTTCTTAATTAGATATGAGCAATATTATATTTTTATTTTACAGTTAATAAAAATGTTTATTTACAATATTAATTTCTAGAATATGACTGATACACAAACATTGGAACCAAACAAAAAATTGTAAAAAAGTATACGCGAATTATTACCTATTAGAAAAATAAATAAATGGAGCAGTGTTATATCTCGTAATTATTAAGAACTTTGTAAGATAAATAATATACGTTATATTTGGTAAGCTTAGCACTTATATTAAAATGGAACTTAAAGTATGACAACTTTTGTACTTCATTGGCGAAAGCGTCAGGGTAGCCTGCGAAATTAAAATTTTGTTACGTTTTTTGCAATTTGCAGATAAATATGATTCGCGGCCGTATCAAATGTTTATTTATAGAATTATAATTATAAAAATTATCAATATAACTCTCTAAGTTCATGTAATCATATTGAATGACTGGCATTGCTGATTCTAATGATTATAATTCTGTAAAGCCATATTTGTTACGGTTGCGAATCATATTTTAATCAACATACAACCTGAAAATGACCTGCAAATTGCAAAAAACGGAAGAAAATTTTAATTTCGCGGGCTTCCTTAGCGCATCCCCCTTAAGTTTATTGAATGATAATTCTTTGGACAGTATGATATTGTACTCGTACATAGGCTAAGACTTGGTTCAGATGAGTAGCTTTAGGGACCTGTCCGACCGCACGAATTAGCGAGAACCAAGTAGAGCTAGCAACTAAAAAATGCCATACCGTATTAAAATCGAGCAAAAACGCCGAAATAAGACGTTTCTTGTATGAGGACCCCTTATTATAGGAATAATGACAAATAAAAAAATATTGGACACGTATTTTTTCTTTTGTTACCTAATCTATACTTAAGGCTATACATTGAGGTAAAATGTGCCATGCCGTCACGAATGTAGATTTTATACTTACTAGTGACGTAGCGACCCCCACTCCCCAACTTAAAACGCGTTTTGTCTAAGTAATTTTTTATCAATATGATAAACAAAAAATATTTGTGTGAAAAATTTCGTGTCTAATATTTTTTTATTATCTGACTGACGGACTAATTAGTTTTTTTTTTTTACCCAGGTATCATGCCTATTATTAACTTTATTTAATTTTTGTTATTTGTTAGAGCAGCAATAGAAATACACTATCTGTGAAAATTTCAACTGTCTATCTATTGCGGTTCATGAGATACAGCCCGCTGACAGACGGACGGACGGACAGCGGAGGCTTAGTAATAGGGTTCCGTTTGGCACCTTTGGGGTACGGAACCCTAAAAAGAATCTCGCAGCAAGCACTGCTCTCTGAACCTAGCCTTATAACTAAGTCTGACTACAGCCTGTATCATATATTAATAGACTAGCTTTTGCCTGTGGCTTTAGTTGTTCTAATTTTAAATAGTGCGCCAAAATTTTTTTATTTTCTTTTTAGTTTTCCAAAATGTAGCATTTTTGTGTTGATTGGCTTATCCTGCTAGGCTGCACCTGACGTTTCGTCGGTGCCGCGAATATACAAAGAAGGCAATCTATGAAAAAAAAATAAAACTTGTCACAATATTCTTTTCACAATAATTTTGATACTTATTTTGTATTTCTGATTTACACAGCCAATACAGATGGGACACTCCGCATTTTATTATGTATGAAGCTACAAGTAGGTACGCGGTGGGCTCGACTTGTCGAATTCAGTGGGCGTAACGTAGTCGGAAGATATAAGAGTTACGTGATAGAAAGAGATGCAACTTCTAGGTGAATTAAACTGTAGGTAATTAGCGCTGTGCGACCTGAATTGCACTTTATTGAGCCGTAGCAAGAATTGCTTTTTTATTTAATGATTTGGCGGAGTTTCCCATCTGTTCTAATCTGTGCCAATACTTAAGTTTCATAAGGCCAAAGTATATTTTTATACTCATTTGGTTTAAAACAATTAGTTGAGTAATGTTTTAGTTTTTCGTCATCTCATTACAAACTGCACCAAAAAACTTGGCATTTAAAATTCAGTCTTATTGCTATGAAGATAAGCCTTGTTTCGTAAACACTACCATGCATGAATGGCAATTTTTTTACATTATTCAACATTTCGATCATAAGAGTTATATTTGAAAAAACATTCTTAGATAATTTACGGGTATTCCCACTTAATCAACTATCTACTTTATCATTATGTGGTCTAAGTTGATTTTTCTTTGATCCTTTGTAATAAAATGTTCCTAACAACATGTGGTTGCAATGAAATTTGAACTTTGTCACTTTGTTAAATCTGTATTCCCAAAACATGATAATTATCTTTGATTCTGAATTCAAATATAGTTTTTTGTATTGATTAATTAATTAGTTATTTATTCACTTTTTAGATACATTTTTCGGTTTAAGTAGTAAGTTTCTAGTTTAATTTTAGTGTAGCACATTCCTTAGTAAATATATTAGCTGATTTAATTTTTCTTTTTTATTTCTGTACTAGTTTTTTCCCACGGCCCGCGTGGAGGATAAGAAGTATCCTATGTCCTAACCCAGGTCATGGTCTACCCAAGTGCCAAATTTCATCCAAATCCGTTCAGCCGTTTTATGGCATGCGCGGGAGAGGAGAGCATCGAGGGGGATTCCTCTATCCGTCAGCACACACTGACAATAAAAATCCGCCGATACCGCGAGCGTCCGCCAGTTTACTGGAGCATCCTATAGTATGCTTCAAGGTCGATTACCGAGGATTGAAATATATACATTATTTCGATTGGATAAGAAGACCTGGCTGACTCCAGGGCATACGGCGCAAACCGCCGCCTCCCGCCGCGGTATCCTCCAGCGTGCTGTTCGATGCTCCAGAGAGAACTGCGCTGCAATGCTCCAAGGTCGATCACCGAGCATTGAAATATATACCTTATTTCGATTGGATAAATATTAAATTCAATTGATATATTTAAAGTCCTCTACAGTTCCGTCCGCCAGTATGCGCAGGCCCTTAACGTGAAAGCGTAAAGCCGCGTCCCCACTGGGGCTGCGCGGCTGTGCCTCGTGAGTGCACGTTTACAAACTCAATAGGCTCCTCGGCCGCGCGGTTCAGTGAGGCCAAGCCGCGCGGCTGAGCTTATTGAGTTTGCCGTGCGGCTTGGCCTCACTGAACCGCGCGCTCCCAATGGGGACGCAGCTAACAAACAAACGCACTTTCGCATTTATAATATTAATTAAATATTATTTTTATTAGGAATTCGTGCATGTATGTATTGCTACTTCCTATGCCCTTAGCATCCTTCTTTTATAATGATAGAAATGTAATAAATTAATTATTATTATTATAAAAAAGTTTCCTTTTTGTTCGGTATATGGCAACACTCAACAGGCTCGCTACAATACGGCCGACCGCCATGCTACGTTCAGACCGGCCATAATTCATCGGTCGTTTGTTCTTGTTACGTAATTGGCGAAATAAGGGTGAACAACTTTTTGGACACATAATAACCTACTGCTAGTTTTACACCTTCTTTTTAGATTTTTCTAATCTAATCTGATTCGTCATATTGAACCGGGTGAAATAGGATAGGTTAGTTTAGGTTCAGCGTTGTTATTTATACAGCAATTGTCTTATTATACGGCAATCAACGATTTATTTAATAAAAAATACGGTATACGGTAGGCCTCACAAAATACGGCAATCGACTATAGGTGAAACCGAAACGTTTTTTCACTAGCATTACGAAAAAAAAACTCGAGGAGGCTGTTCGCCACACTATTTTTTTGTCAATGTTGCCACTAACCCAGTAACTACCACGAATTGTTAAAATTGAAAATGACCTTAAAAAAATCGATGGCAACTGATTCAAAATCAAGGACAAAAATCAAGTATACTGTACCAAGTTTAAGGTGTTGCGCGACATGTGCGACAAAATAGGAAGCAAGGACAATAATACACATTCACAGAACATAAAAAACAGAATTCAAACTTTTTAATTAAACTTTTTTTGTTCTGTGTACACATTAGTTAAACATGAATGTAAAGTAATAAGAACCGATAAGAAACCTTAATGGAGAATAAACAAATGAAGAATAGACATTTTTAAAATAAAAATACGGCAAACCAGACTGTGACATACGGCAGCTCAGATTTTTGCGATAACAACACTGGTTGGGTTAGAACTGTGAACCGTCTACTTTTATGCCTTCTAAATGCTAAACATCTTCGTTTGTCTGTCCTGGAAGGTCTTCACCAGTCAGTGTTCGTCCTAGGGCGCCCCCTACCCTAATGTACTAACAACCGTGCTATAAATACCTGTTGTTATTCTCTCAGTTGGTTCATCCTTTCCACGATGTTTCTACATGACAAGAAGATCGGATGAAACTGCATTGCTTACTCCTTCAAAAAAACTGCATTTGATCTACTTTTAAAGAATTTATGCATTCAGTAATATTTCAGCACTTATAATAATTAATGTAGTTATGATTCAGAGTGCTAAAGTAGTACTTATAGGATTGTAAATTATCAGAAACTATGGGGTGAGCAACTCTGTAAGGTTGCTGATGTATCCCACCCTTACACAGGGTGGCAGGGACATCGTCTCGAAAACTTACCATGGGTTCAGTACATGATTCTGAACCCCCCTGGATAGAAAATGGTCGTCGGTTATTAAAAAACAAATCTGCTGTTTCATAGAAAAGTGCAATACCTACGTGGTCAAAATGTATGGAACAACAGATAAAAAAAAAAAATACCGACGAAAAATTTCAACGCAGCGGGCTTCAGTTTCATGTACTGAACCCATGCTTACAGTTTTCGCGTCGATGTCCCTGCCACCCTGTATTTATTTTCTTATGGTAAATGGGTTAACACAAATTTTAATGTTGATGTTTCTTGCCCGTTCTTCTCCATAGGTACCTACCTACTACGCTTTGTAATGGGCATCTAGCTTCATCTTTCTGACTGACCGACCCCTTGACAATTCAAAAGTGCCTGTAATTGGTTTATTTGGAGTAAATGCTTTAAGTTTGAGTTTGTTGAGTTAGAAATCGGCGTTTTATTGCAGCAGTTAAGCATTGTTTACATACAGAAAGTTTCTGTTCCTACCGAAAAAAGGTTTCACTTGCGGTGCCATATGGGTACTTTACCTACCTACTACACGGCGAAATCGTGAAGACTCGCGATTTTTTTTTTTCGTGCACTGATTGAAAATCCAGTGCGCTATAAATCCCGCCGCGATATTTTTACGTAAATGCGAATGTGGGCTTATAATTGTCTGCAGCATGACTCAACCTACACATTTGTAGATGTACCTATAAGTAAATTAAGTGTAGGTAAGTATAAGTAAATTAATTCATCAAAACAGCGAATTAATTGATAGCAATTTGCAACGTTGCCCACTCACTGTCAGAATGCACGCTTAGAAAATTCACCCGAATGGATTAAATAGGGGTGAAGTTTGTATGAAAGCTTGTAATTTTTTCTCAATTATAAAAGGCTATTTAAATGTGTTGCCGCCCCGGTTTCTGACGCGCGCTATAAAGGTAGCAATAACATCATTTTTTATATTTTTTTATTCATTTTTTTGCCATTTGACGAACAAAAGTAAGTATTGAATACTATTTTCATTACCTACTGGTAGCTTTTTTTTTTTCGCAGATACTTTTAAAACGTCACGGATTTGAATAGTTTCGGCTAAAGCTAAAGTAATTGGAATTTATAACTGCTAGGAAAAACTGCACCAAATATAATTCACAGCTTTTTGTATCATTCATGAAAGAAAGTTACAAAGCACGTAATAATATTAAGAATGTAAGTTGAATATTATTTCTATAAACCGTCGCGAGTCGCGAATGTTTTAGCGTGTTCAGTTGATTTGGCGGCAGCCTTTCACTTCGCGACATTGTCGGTAAAATGGTGGGTAGTGTTGACGGTCGACGTTATCCGACGATCGTTCACAAACACACTGCAACGTAAGCTTATGCTTCTGCCTTCTCTTTACGTTTTTTTTTATTTTCAGACTGGGCAGAGTTGCAGGTTGAGATGTCGAAAATGTTGATTACTTCTGAAACTTTTATACCTATTATGTCGAATTTGTTTATTCTCGAAATTGGAAGTCTGTACACTAATTACGTAATACACAATCAATCACAGATACAGATTGCTAATCCATTGATTCATAAGTTCGAAAACTCAACAACGTAAATAACGCAATTAAAGTTGTCAAATGAAAGTATGAAACCATAGATACATAGAAGAAAGATATATTTCTATGAATGAAACCATAGATTTAAGAACTAAATTATTTATATTTCTATGAATGAAGCAGATTAGTTTTTTACGAATATGTGTTACGCAATTAGATAGTTGGATAAGTACCTAATTAATTGTAATACTTGGGTAGGATCCTGTCTATACAAGGTATGTTTTAAACAAAGGGATTCTATGATGTGTAGGTAGATGTTCGATTGTTCGCTTAGCCACATAGAACCCTGTTTATGAGGGTTTATCCTAAAAGTTGGCAACGTCGCAAATAACTGCCAAATATTTACCTGTTTTGATTCTAGCAAAATTACTGAATAGAAATAAGAAATGTGGCTAACTAGAGAACTAGAATATTAATAATTTATTGCAATTATAACATTGAATTTGATGTTGTACCCGTTTTAGGTGTAAAAAAGGCATTTGGAAAGTTTCCAAATATTCGGTGTTACGATATTAATTATTGCATTTCATAATCAATATTCTACCTAGTTCGCTAGTTAGCTACATTTTTTATTTCCATACAGTAATATTGCCAAATTAATCAAAACAACGAAATATTTGACATCTATTTGCGACGTTGCCCACTTTCAGAATAAACGCTCGCGCTCCTAAAAGCTCACCTGTAAGTATGTAGAATAAGAAATCGTTTACGCACCGGTATAGTTATAGGCTAGGTACCTACGTAAATGGTAAGAAATAACTACTAACTACTGTACCTACTTGTACCGATTTTTGAGGATTACTCGATTAATTAATGCAAGCAGTAGGTATTTCTCTAGTTCAAACAAATCCAGATTTGATATGTTTATAGGGTTGCGTTGATAGGGTAGTGTGGCAGAATAAATCTTTACATGATATATTTATATTGCCGGCAATACAACGCAGTTACCAAAGCAACAGCCGATGTAGAGCAGCCAAACATCGATTCAACATTTCAATGGTTGAATAGTTCGCGAATCGTGCGCAGCTCGTTTTCCAACAGCACAAGCTCGCCACTTGTACCACATTCTTACTTTGTAAATAACAACACAGATGCAAACTTGTACCAATGTAGTGTAAGAGAGAGTTTCGGATGGTGCAGTTGTGTGGCTTCCCTACGAACACTACTATGATGGCCAAGAAGGGCTGTGACGTAGCGCGTGCGTTGATTCGTTGCTGACAAACGCGACACAGTGTGCGCTCTGTGTCAGGACACACACGCACACAGTGCGGTAACGCGAGCGCGCTCGCGGCGGCCAGTCGGCACACCGCCCGGGCGGGCGCCACACGACCGGGATCTGCGCGAGCGACGAGCGGCGACGCGAACCAAAATAATATCAGTGAAATAAACACGTATCCGCCAAACGCTGTAACATGCGAGCGCAAGATTCTGGTGAGTACTTCCACACCCTACCCCGCCTACAGTACACAGTGACAAACTGAAACTAATCTAGTTATAAAGGCATTTCCTACGTCTATAATTAGTTGCGCCTTATTTTGGGACGCTGCATTGACGAGGGAGTTTCACGCTGCGCTTTTACGCGGTTTCCTCCGTCAGTGTGTGTTTCCCGCGTGAAAATTAACCTTATGAACATAGTATACAACAATTGACCCGCGTTAACCCGTGCGTCAGAATGGTGCTCAGTACCAAAAACGAATAGTGAAATCCGTCGACTAAAATTAATCGAATAAGTGAAATGAAAGTGGCGGCTGCACATGCTTCAGGAGCGGCTGAAGCGAAAACATCTGTGGAAAACATCGTTTCCAGTCGGCTAATTAGTTTGGAGCATGATAAAAAATAGATTTTCTTGTCTGTGCTTGTGTTCTCAATAGGCCGCAGACTGTGCTCTGGCCTAAATACCGGCACACACATACTAAAGATCAATGTCTCCTAGCTTTGAGGCGTCAATGAGTGGATCACTTTACCTGCGGCGTCTTTGTAAACAACATCAACGTAATTGCACATAATACGATATTGTTGATTTAATATTATGCCCGTTTTTCGGACACCCTTGAACTCGACAAGATAAATCTGTAAACACATTCATACTTTATAATGACTAAGAGCGGAGGCGTCATTGAGGTTTGTCAGAAAGCAAAAAATAGGCATTGCTTAAGCTACCTAGTAGGAATTAAATCTTACTTAGCACCCTCCAATGAATCGAATTGAATGAATATCTACCTTGGTACTTATTACTTACCTATTTGGTTTATAAAAATATCAGTCATGAAATGTCTCGGCGATGTGAATTTCTCTTAGTCGGCAAATGCGAATAAAAAGAATTGAACTCTGAAGGCAAAGGTATTTTTGCAAAAACCTTCCCCATAACGCGCAATCGTCACGCGATGAGAACAACAGCAATACAATAAACGTAACGCTCATATTTCTAGTAAATAATAATGTAATATTTCAAATTCGTAGTTACAGTTAATTAACAGCTAAAAATCGACTTTAGTGGTGCGCCAGCGCTTGAGCACCGGCATTAGGTAACAAAAAATATAGCGAATGGACTCAGACGATTGATTCAGGTCGTTTACCCCTGAAACTGAGACCGCCCGACGGAGTTACAGTAATCATTCGCTCTTATGAAGTTATATTGCATTACAATATTATTCAGACTTGACAAGACGAAGAAAAAAGTGAAAATAAAACCTTCCTTTACTCGGATACAACCGAAAGTTGCCGGCAATGCTAATCTGAAATGTAAGATCGCGTAATTAGTAAATGTATCAAGAGAGATTACTGCCTAATTAATGCAGCTCTTAACGAAGGAATAAGCTGCCTTGTCGCAGTAGGTAAGCAAACTAGTCCTCTGCATCACAGACATACTATTTTCTAGTAAAATTATGCTTGGAAAGGCAACCGCAGTGACCACAATGAAAGTAAGGAAGTAGAAAAAAAAATTGCTAATTGATTCTTGCCAAGACTGAGTTATTTTGTAGTAGGTATGCACAGACTTTAACGAAATCGTTGAAGAAGATCGTTTGTTTTGTAATCTTGTGATCCAATCGATTGCTCTCCGTCCACGATACTCGAAGTAAGAACCTAGGTACTATTTCTTATGGCCTACTATAAATGTAGAGATGTAACAACTTTTTTACACTGTTAATATGAAATATTAGGTGTGATACCACGTGTTACTAGTTCAATAACATAACAGTAATCACTTTTTAATATAACAATTACACAACATTTTTTGTGTCCTTATTTCCACGACATGAAGCATAATCTTGCCCATCATGTTATGGTTATTATGAGGCATCTACGTACCTAGTAGATGTGTAGATCAGTGACACTGGTGTATACTGTTCAAGGTTCTCATTAATTCTGCATGAGACCGAGTTATTGCAAGATGGGCGATCACCTACGGACACCATAACTAGCTATTTCCCGCAGTCTTGCGACTTCCAAAGAGCTCCATATCAATGACTGAACGTTACCGTTCATCTTGAATAGGAAAAAATGTTCACCAAATTCTTTGTACAGACGTATTCCACATTGGGCACCCGCTGAGGTATTCCACATACGGCACCTATCGATATTTTTTGCAGGTGCCATTAGTGGAATAAAATTAATTATTCCACTAATGGCACCTGCGAAAAATATTGATCGCCATTTGCTCAGGTGCCGTTTACCGGGTGCCCAATGTGGAATATCGTCCAAACTGGCAGTTGGTGATGGATGGATTGTGTAAACGGTTACGGCTAGGTGGGAAGTTAATTCTGAGTTGACAGAGATACAGATGTTAGGAAGAGAAATATGTGCGATCCCAAATAAATCCAGATATGGGCAAATAAGGATAATTCGGTTCATAACTCTACAAAACTTGCATTGTTTGCTTGCTCATCGGTGGCAAGCATAGAAATATAAATAACAGGAGAAGTGGCATGGGGGCGTGTCTGTGTCCGCGCATCTTGACCACAATGGTCATGCCTCAGGCAAATGGCCGTTTCCACTAACTAGTGCGCTTCCGAACGCGATCGTGATAACATTTAAGAATACCGTGTTGTTCAGTGGTTTCTTGTAAAAATCGAAGCTAAACTATAAACT
This sequence comes from Agrochola macilenta, assembly GCA_916701695.1. Lineage (NCBI taxonomy): Eukaryota > Metazoa > Arthropoda > Insecta > Lepidoptera > Noctuidae > Agrochola > Agrochola macilenta. The sequence goes on from OU753562.1 coordinate 19,904,185, forward strand.
TTATAAATCGTAGAACCACTTTCCATAAATCAGCACAAGTATTTTGCTATATTTGTGTTGAAAATCATGAAAAACAACAAATCGTAAAATATTTCTTGCCTTTACTACGTTATTTTTGTTTTCATATATCACAGCGACTGTACTTTTATTGTAGTAAATACATTGCTTCTTTACCACTACCAAAGTATGTCGCTAAGTAACTGGACAAGCAATGTAAAAATTACAAAACGATATTTGCTTTAATCGGTTGCATCGTTAGTACGGCCGTAGCGTCTTGCGACGGATTAGTGATGTGGTTGTGCAGATCCACTAACGTAGGCTATCGACAATAATGTCGATTGTCGTATGAATTTATATTACTATTAAAGTTTATTCTTCAATTTGTCAACAGTTATAGCCTGATTGGAAGACCGTTGTGAAATCTTGTTTTATACTCATTTAGATTTTCTCATAATGTTGTTTTTTTTTTTGGTTTACTTAATATTTCTTTTTTTTACTTACTTATTGTTTATTTATATCATCTTATTATATGTATATCGTTTTTTATTTATAATTTTTTCAGCAACTTCCAAAAATGTTAATACAATAATAAATGGGAGAATCGATAAGTTTCCGATTTAGTCAATCACTAGCGTATATGTAAAATAAATGGCTTTTGCTGCACAGCACAACGATAGCGAACGATGTTTTCGTGTGGGTGAGTTGTACGATGCATGGTAAATGCACGCTGTGTTTGATGGGATAAGGCTTATAATTGATTGTGTAGTACGTTCTGATTTGTAAATTGCAAGTGTGAGCGGGACCTCGTATTTATTGGGTTTACTGATCGCATGTGTGATCGCAGGCTAGAGAGTAGGGATAGATTGAAGACATTGGGTTTCGATACATTTTCAACTACCGGGCATATCTCCTTCTTTCTTATATCTATGGTGGCAAGGGTGCAGGCATAAATTGTCTCGGGTAATAGGGATGATGCCTGGGTAAAAAAAAATGAAATGCTAATTAGTCCGTCAGTCAGATAATAAAAAAATATGAGACACGTATTTTTTGCTTTATCATATTAATAAAAAAATACTTAGATAAAACGCATTTTAGGCTTGGGAGTGGGGGCCGCTACGTCACTAGTCGTCGTATGTATAAAATCTACATACTCGTGACGTCATGGCACATTTTACCTCAATGTATCGCCGTAATCTTTAGATTACGTAAAAAAAGAAAAAAATACATGTCCAATATTTTTTTATAATCTCAAAGACGGACTAAAAAAATTTTTTGTCATCATCCCTATTGCCTAACACACATACAGTAGCAATGGCTTTCAATTTGACAGTTTAACAACATTCATTGCGTTATTTACGTTGTTGAGCAGACAAATTTTTCGAACATACGAAGCAATGGATTAGCAATATCCTTCAAAAATTATTCAGATTGTAATTGATCGTGTGTTGCGCAATTAGGGTGCTGGTCTGCTAACACTTACCTGTACCAATAAAAACCGTGCGTTTCGCGTGTCTATGAAACCCTTCATAGTGCGTGGTGCGACACGCACTTGGCCGCCCGCATCCTAATGATGAATTTATCCCAAGAACAAACCTAACCATTGTAGTTGAAAAACATGTTCTCCCATTACAACTGCAAATGTGAGTTTGTACGTACAATATTGAGAGGTTTACGATGTTATTTTAACACCATTAGACTTCTTAAAGGTTTTCCTGTAATCTATGAGTAAAGAACCATTCTCTGTATTTTATTCAAAATTTTAGGCACAGTAGTTAAGTTAAGGGGGGGGGGGGGGAGGGGGAATGGTAATTTTTTTTAAACATAATTTTAAAATTATTTATTTAAATTTTTTTTTTTTTTAAATATTGAGATTCTCGCAACAAGCACTTTCATTTGATATGTCACACGGTACAGTTAGCAAAACTGTTTTTGAAATTTTCTTATTTGCCCCCCAAAAGTGCCCTGTATTCAAAATTCATGTATTTACGGAGCAAATTGGCTGTGATAGACACGAGAGATCCTATAAGGGGTCCGTTTTTACCTTTTGAGGCACGGAACCCCAAAAATGATTAAGCATCATACCAAGGGGTATCAGTGCCTATCGAGTGTGGGACCAGAAACTAGCTTCATTGTGCAAGCACCCTATCTAGACAGCTGGACAGTTTAAATTCAACGTGTCTAATATTTCATATGTGCGAAAGTTTACCTGACGCTTCCCTAGATGGCGTTGGGATCGAAATAGATCGCGCTATGGTTTCGTTACCGAGCAAACCATATAGTTTTTAAGATTATATTTTTTGTCGTCGATTCCTAGTGATTCCTTGTGAATTAAATTGTCCTAATTGAAACAGTGTGTGTGTGTTTCATTGTGTTCTCGCCTTCGGACCTTGAAATCCTGTTCATGGTCCTTCTAGTCGGATTGGCGTGAAGGTGTTTTTGTTAGTCATCGGTGGTGGTGGTGATTAGCACCCCGCAACGTCAGTACTGGGCAGTGGATTGCTGTCCAGAGCATCCCTACAGCGAGGCGTCAGCGGTGACGTCATCAAAGCAGAGGAACCGGCTGGGTGCCGGAGGAGCGACGTTGTGTGGAGGAACCTGGCAGAAGAGTTCGCGGAGCGGCCACCAGAGGGCGCAACAAGTGCGGCGTGAGACGTCGAGTATCAGTGTCAGTGAGTGTATAGTGGAGAAATCGTGAGTACATTTTCGACCTTATTAATAGGAAGAATTTAACTTCAACAATTTCAAGAAAGTGCATAGAAATTTGAACCTTAAATTCACTAGATAAAAAACTTAGTAGTTGGTAATATTAGTTTGGACTTGTACTAATTTTAAGCAAAAAGTGGTTCAGACGGGGAATCCATGCCCGATTTTACTCAGAAATACAAATTTTAAAAGACTTGTAAAATTTTAAACATTATCTGGGACTTAGAAAAATATCGTCGTGCTTCAAAGAAACTTAGAATTTATTGTGGTAATTGAATGTGTTTACTGGACAATAAGTTTATTTGTAGTAGTAATAACTAGTTGCAATTAATTGTGTATTTTAATATTTGTGACATAACCTACTTGTGTTTTTTAAAATTAAGAATGGAGTCGCTTTTCGACATTCAGGAAGATATTAAAGCTAAAATACTCAAGGCAAAATCTAACTTTAAAAAAAGTCCTAAAGAGCGTCTAACTGTTTGTTATATAGAAACTAGGATTGAAAACTTAGAACAGCAATGGCAATTATTCTACAAAACACATGTAAAAATAATTAGTGAGGTAAAAAAGTCTGATTTATTAAGCTCAAATTATCACAAGAATGGCTTATATGAGGAGGTCGAAGACTTTTATATAGAGTTTAAAAGCGAGCTGAAAGAAATATTAAACAATATGAAAATGTCTAGTGAAACGTGTAATGTTAGTCCAGGAGTTAGCAGTAGTACAGGATTTAGAAACTTTAAGTTACCTGAGGTTAAGATACCTGTGTTCTCTGGAAATTATAGTGAGTGGCAGACGTTTAGGGATTTATTTGGAGGGTTAATACACAATAATAAAACTCTAGACGATGCGCAAAAATTATATTACCTAAAAGGGTACTTAACTGGAGATGCAGAGCACCTATTAAGGAACATTAATGTATCATCAGATAATTATATGGCTAGTTGGGAAAAATTAGAGGCAATGTACAACAATAAAAGATTTTTAGCGAATGGAATTTTAAAACGTTTATTTAATCAAAAGGGTTTAACAGTAGAATCAGCCACTGAAATAAAAAGATTACTTAGCACCACATCTGATTGTTTAGGCTCAATCAAAAATTTAGGGATAGATGTTACTTCTTGGGATATCCTAATAATACATATTGTTAGTGCCAAATTGGATAAGGACACCAGGAGAGCCTGGGAATTAAAGGTAGCTTCGGATGCAACAGATGATTTGCCTACTTTTACCCAATTTACAGATTTTTTAACTGGTCGCTTTCGAGGTTTAGAAAATTTAGAAAATAAACCTCATGTTCAAAAGAGTTCGCAATCATTCCATGTGGTAGAGAAAGGAAAAGCGGAGTTATCTTGCCCTTTTTGTTCTGCCGCTCATAAGGTAACTGCTTGTAAAGGTTTTGCTAAAGAAAATAACGATACTCGACGTGATTTCGCACAGAAAAATGGGCTATGTTTCATTTGTTTGGGTAGTAACCACTCTGCCAGATTTTGTAGAAACACCGTCAAATGCCATTTATGTAAAAGACGCCACCATACTTTACTCCACCCTAGCGGTGGTTCTGGGTCTGTTGGTGAGGACAATGGCGTTGTTCGGAAGGAAGCAGCGGCAGCTGCTACTAGGGATAGTACCTCAATGGAGGAAACTCAAAAGGCCGCTATACATGCGGAGGGATCTACTAAGCCAATAGTTTCATGCCTTTCGACAGGGAATTGTAAGGATACGGTTTTAATACCTACGGCTTTAGTAAAAGCAAAGTCAAAGGATGGAACATATCGGGTGGTTCGCGCATTAGTAGATCAAGGGTCACAAGGATCCTTCATCACTGAGTCAATGGCTCAATATTTAGGGTTAAAGAAAACTTTAACAAAACACCGTGTTACAGGTGTAGGTGGTAATAAAACAGTTATGTCTAATTCTTCAGTAGTTGTTGATATACGGTCTCGAATGAATCCAGATTACAGCGTTCAAGTAAATGCATACGTTTTGAAGTCCATCACATCCCTTCTCCCAGTTGTGACAGCAACCAGGGTAGAATGGGTAAAGTTGAGTGAAGACGATTTGGCAGATCCTGAGTATCACAGGCCTAATAAAATTGACGTTTTACTAGGTGCAGAGATATTCAGCCAAATTATCCAAGATGGAATCAAAAAGAGTACCAGTGGATCGCTCGTAGCACAACAAACAGAATTCGGATGGATTCTTTCGGGTGTTGTCGGTACAGAAAATTCGTCCGACATCAATTCATATCCTTGTATCACTGTCATGCATTCCAATGTTCAGGCTGATGACTTCTTGCGTAAATTTTGGGAGCTAGAAGCGGAGCCATCGGGAACTGAAAAAATATTTAGTAAAGAGGAAGCGGAATGTGAGAATATTTTTACAAATACCACAAAGCGAGACGAAACCGGGCGTTATCTTGTAAGGTTGCCGTTCCGGGATGGTAACCAAAGTTGTAAGGATGGTGAATCTAGGTTCATATCTGAAAAAAGGTTAAAGAGTTTAGAATTTAAACTTTCAAAGAATCACAAATTAAAGGCGGATTACACTGCGGTGATGCAGGAGTATATAGAACTTAACCATATGGTAAAAGTATCTCCAGAAGAAAGGAATAAAGGGTTGTACTTACCTCATCACGCAATACTCCGGGAAGATAAGCTGACAACTAAGGTGCGCGTGGTATTTGACGCTTCCTGCAAGGGGATAAATGGGGTATCGTTAAACGATGACTTGATGGTTGGCCCGACATTGCAAGCAGAATTACGACATACGGTTATGCGTTGGAGAACACATCCAATTTGTATAGGGGCTGATATAATTAAAATGTATAGACAAGTTCTTGTCAATAGAGATGATACAATGTTTCAAAGGGTTCTTTGGAGGGATAGTCCTGAAAAAGAAATTGAAGAATTTGAGTTAGTGACGGTTACATTTGGTACTTCATCGGCGCCTTTTCTAGCAGTGCGTTCTTTACATCAGGTTGCCTATGATGAAGGGAAGGATCATCCATTAGCAGCAAAAATCATTCTTAATGACTTCTACATGGATGATTTAATGACAGGGGCAGAAAGTGTAGAGGAAGGATATAAAATTCATACAGAAATAAGTAATATTCTAGCTAAAGGGGGATTTCCATTGCAAAAATGGATAAGTAACAGCGAAGAATTACTACATAAGATAAGAGAAAGCAAAAGGGATAAGGCTGAGGAAGTAAAAATAAAAATAGATAATATTACAAAAATACTCGGACTTACCTGGGATCCTCGCGCTGATGTTTTCCAGTACTCTGTAGAACTGCCTGTCCCGACGGAACCTGTAAGTAAAAGGAAAATTATATCGGATATTTCTAGGCTTTTCGACCCGTTAGGTTGGTTGGCACCTAGTATAATTTTAGCTAAAATTTTTATACAAAAGCTTTGGTTAGCAGGTATAGGTTGGGACGAAGAATTGCCCAGTCGTTTATTAAAAGAATGGATTACTTACCGTAAGGATTTATATTCTTTAGTGAATGTTAAAATCCCACGTTGGCTTAACACAAAATCCAGCAATGTAAAGACGGAGCTACACGGTTTTTCGGATGCCTCAAAAATGGCCTTCGCTGCAGTGGTATACGTCAGAGTTATAGATGTAGAGGGTAACGTAAAGGTGGCGTTGGTTACCTCAAAAACCAAAGTGTCTCCCATCAAACAGGTGTCAATACCTAGATTGGAACTCTGTGGAGCTGTTTTATTAGCCAAGTTGATGGTGGACGTTGCTAAAACTCTAGATGTAAATGTATTAGATGTGCACGCTTGGACGGATTCTGAAGTTGTTCTCGCATGGCTTAATAGTCATCCAAGTCGTTGGAAAACGTTTGTGGCCAATCGCGTTGCAGAAATCTTAAACACATTGGATACACAATATTGGTCATACGTTCCATCCAAACAAAATCCAGCGGATTGTGCCTCTCGCGGCGTGGCTCCAGGGGAACTAGGCAATACTGCGATATGGTTTAATGGACCAGAGTTCTTAAGGCAATCAGTGATAGAATATAGAAAACCTAAACACTTGATAACTAAATTGGAAGAAGTGAAGGTCCATTCGGGGATCCTTGACATTTCCTTATGGGACAGATTTTCATCGCTTTCAAGGATGATCAGAGTAGTAGCCTACTGTAGGAAGTTTTTGCACTTAAGAATCAATTGTGCTCACAAGGAAAGAAATAAACAGTTGTCTACAACAGAACTCGAAGAGGCGATGGAAGTATGTATTAGAGCGAGTCAAGAAGAAGAACTACAAGAAGAAATACAAGAACTGAAGAAGACGGGATCTTTAGGAAAAAAGGGAAGAAAGTACAAATCGTTAAACTTATTTTTGGACTCAAAGGGAGTAATTAGAGTGGGAGGTAGATTAGAGATGTCTCAGTTGAGTTATGATCGCAAACATCCAATACTTATACCTAAAGACGCCTTCCTCACGAAGCTTCTCATAAGCGAGGCGCATCAAAAAACGATGCATGGGGGGCCTCAAGCTATGATCGCTTACTTGAGATCGCGGTATTGGGTTGTAGGGATTAAACCTTTAGTAAAGGCCTATTTTAGAAAATGCGTTACTTGCATTAGGTATACTAATAAAACCAGAAGCCAACTAATGGGACAGCTACCATCTCCTCGTGTTACACCAAATAAAGCTTTTTTGTACAGTGGCGTCGATTACGCTGGCCCGATAAACGTCAGAGTGTCTAAAGGACGCGGTAACAAGTCGTACAAGGGGTACATAGCGCTCTTCATCTGTCTATCTACGCGAGCGATTCATATCGAGGCAGTTAGTGACCTAACGTCCAAAGGTTTCTTGGCCGCTTTTAAGAGGTTCGTGGCGAGGCGTGGACATTGTGCAGAACTACACAGTGACAACGGCACAAATTTTGTTGGCGCTGCGCGAGAGCTGCAGGAATTATTTAATGAAGAAAAATCAAAATTTATTCCCGAATTGGTCGAGTCCTTGGCAAATAATGGTACAAAGTGGAACTTTATTCCACCTCACGCTCCAAACTTCGGCGGTCTATGGGAGGCAGGAGTAAAGTCCACAAAATACCATCTCAGAAGGGTTATAGGGAACTCCACATTAACGTTCGAGGAACTAACGACGGTGTTGGCACAAATTGAGGCGTGCCTCAACTCGAGACCACTTTCCTGTGTGGATCAAAATGAGTTATCGGTGTTAACTCCGGGCCATTTTCTGGTTGGGGAACCACTCGTCCTTGTACCTGATTTGAATTTCGAAAAGGCTAACATTTCTAGTCTCAGACGGTGGCAACTTACCCAAAGAATGTTACAGGACTATTGGCGGCAGTGGTCACAAGATTACTTAAATCAATTTTTACAACGCCATAAGTGGGCTCATAAAAATCCAGAACCAGGCATAGGTGGCATAGTTCTGATAAAGGAGGATGATTTACCTCCTGGCAAGTGGTTGCTGGGGAAAATTGAGTTAAAACACCCTGGCCCTGACGGAATCACTCGAGTCGTTACTATTAGAACTAAAAATTCCCTGATAAAGAGACCTATTACTAAATTGGCTATTCTTCCTGTAGCAACTTAACTTTGTGTTAGTAAGGTATAAATTAAGAATGTGTATTTTTTTCATAATTGCTGTATGCATGTAATTATGAAATTTTAAGTTAGTTAAGTTTAAGTTAAAGGTTATTGTTATATTAAACCTATGTATCTGTGCACCCCATATTGGTAGACGTGTTGCATGGTGGGCGGTTTAGATTATGAGAAGGACATTCTAAAATAAAGTCCTTGGTGGGCGGTATGTCTAATATTTCATATGTGCGAAAGTTTACCTGACGCTTCCCTAGATGGCGTTGGGATCGAAATAGATCGCGCTATGGTTTCGTTACCGAGCAAACCATATAGTTTTTAAGATTATATTTTTTGTCGTCGATTCCTAGTGATTCCTTGTGAATTAAATTGTCCTAATTGAAACAGTGTGTGTGTGTTTCATTGTGTTCTCGCCTTCGGACCTTGAAATCCTGTTCACAACGACTGACACCCAATTGCTCAAAGACAAAGTAAGCAGTAATGCTCCATTACATAATGGATCATTAACGCTAATGATTTCATTAATTTCATCAAAGAACCATTAAAATCGAGTCGAAGGCGCGGGACATACACAAGTGACGAGAGGCGCGGGTGTAGCGACGGCGGCGGCGACGGCGCGCGGCGACATTTTGTATGAAATATGACACGGGCGGAGCAACGCCCGCGCCACTCGCCACTTGTGTATGTGTCGCACCTAATGTTGCTTTTGTTAGAATCGAAGATAAGTATTTTAAAACTTGAAGTTCGTTTCTGCAACTGGCTGTTAGTGAGTGTGTGTGTGACAGGTGGCAACCCTCTCTTCATGAATGGGTTTCAATTCATCTGTCCGGTTAGGGTGTCAGTGTCAAGGTGCTAGCCAAACCCCAAGGTATCGATTCAAGTTAAAGTTCCGTTCATTAACTACAATACAGGTTTTAAGGTACTTAGACCCTACTCTCCCTAAACATCTTCAATTTGAACAAACCCACTTGAGGAACCAACTTAGGTATACAATATTCGTGTTGACTTTTGTGAGAACACAAAGATCTATCCATCTAGGGTTTAAGTTGGTAGGTACTTTCTCTTTGTAGTGTTTCTAAGTTCCTAACATCCTACGCTCTTGAGACCACACCTTTTGAAAGTTAGCTAAAATTGTTTGATTTAGTATCTACTACATAGATCAATAAAGCTCGCCAGTTTTTACAACATCTTTAATTTCAGATGAGGGTCACTCTCACTCACTCATGATCTTCCCCGTTTTAGTCCGTGCTCTTTGTAAGTACCTAGAGGATAATCTCAAACATGGGCATTAATAAAAGCAACTAAAAGTCTACCAAGAACTGCAGGGAAATTGCGCAACACACTTACAGTAGCAATGGTTTTCATTTTGACAATTCAACAACATTCATTGCGTTATTTACGTTGTTATCCAGACAAACTTTTCGAACATACGAAGCAATAGATTAACAATATCCTTCAAAATCATTCAGATTGTTATTACAAGGTGAATGACCAGCAAATCTGCATAGGATGTATGCTAGTCAAACAAAGTGTTTGATAAGATAAGAATCTTCAAAACCTAGTTTCTCTTTATTGTTTCAGCCTCTCTCCATATGTAATTATTTTGTCGTTTGTAGAAGCAATAGTTGGAATACAAAAGCCAAGATTCATTCGTTCTAATCTTCTTCGCCACTTCCACAGCGTCGTAGGTGGCAGCACAGAGGCCATTTTGGCTACATTTTTTGGGGCACAGAGTGACAGAGGGCAGGCTAGGATATGGACCACAGTTCGCGACACAGCTCCACATCCAGAGCCTGCTACCGTTCCGTCGAAGTAGCCCCAATTTACGTACTTATACTATCGTTCTAATTAACTATGAAGATGAGAAAACAGTGACAATAGTATCTTTATCTCCTACTTATTAGAACAAAACCTAAAAGTAGAGCCCTTTTAACTCCAATAAACACGTGTTCAATAATTTAAAAAAAAACCTTTTATATCAGACAAAGTCCATTTGGTTAGTGTACCCACAGAACAGATAAAAGACGTGTACCTACACATGACTTAGAAACTAGTGTTAATTAGTACACATGTACCGTGATTTTAATCGTGTGTGTACTATTATATAGAATCTTTTTTTTTTTGTTCTTTTAACTGAACAGACAGCTGTGCTGCTGGGGAGTTTGTTGCGCCACTTCTTCCCAGCTAATGCACTAGAAAGTGGTGAAGGGTGGGCGTTTTGGGGGACTGTCTTATGTAATTTTGACGTTCGAAAAGTACTGATTATCAGCCTAGTTTGAATAAATGACTTTTGAATTTTGTACCCTGCACTACAGAAAGTCTTAAAAACTTATATAATATAATATTCGCTTGTAGAGTGCATTTTTAATGCTTTAATATTAATTTAGTAACCGTAATAAAATAAGTTTCAATTAAATAAATCGAATGCAACAGTATTAGATATTCATAATGATTAGCACAGCAGACCATGCAAGGATATAAGACGATGGCACGTGAGATGTTTGCGTAAATACTGATATCCTGCCGGCATGAGTAACGGCCTTGAGGAGTACCTAGTCATAGCAGCGATGGAACTACAGTTATTATCGATATGATGCAAGGAACAACACTAACAAAATGATTTTTTAACCGACGAAAAAAAGTCACAGGTCGACGCGTATTTTTTTTAAATTTATTTAACCTACGCCAACAGTAACTATTACTTCGGTTTCGGCAAGTTACGGCAAAATAGTCTAATTTCGGCATGAGTTTCGGTTTCGGCAGAAAATCTGCCGAACCTTCGGCCGCACCGAAACTCTGCGTTCGTGAATTATAGCGCGTCGCTCGGCTGACTTTGGGTGATTTCATGGCTCGTGTGTCACCCGCCATCATCAGCTTTTTGTTACTCACAAATTTTTGTTCCAAGAAGTATTCTTTGTCTGTTCATATTATTTTCTATAATATAATCAGCAATGTCATTCTCGACATTTCTTCTCTGTTGTATGATTTGCAAAAAGCCCTCTGCTTATATACTATCACTATTGGTTGATGGAATGCATTTATTTATAAGGCTGGCTGCTACCCTAAAATCATCCACCATGTGTGGAATTGCCCCATAAAAAAATCCTGGTGGAATCATTTGTAGTCACGCTTAAACCTCCCGTTTACGCCTTCGATTACCTAACGACTTATCGTGTAACAAGTCTTGACTCGTTGGCCTGGGCATACACATCCAAATCAGGTAGTTTTGAGTTGTGTTCGTTGTATTACGGTTTAAAACATTTATTCCTCAAAAAGAATTTGTGAGAAATACATGTTATTGAATACACGACCTATATTGGCGAGTGTCTCCCAATGTTACGCCTATGGTCAAAACGTCTAGACATTGGCTATCTGGGAAGATATTCAAGCAATTGTTCGCATTCAATAAGACCATTGACAATTTTATAAAGAAAAACTAAATCTTGGACAGTGCGACGGATCCAAAGCGCCTCAATACGAAAGAACGCCAAACATTGTTCGTATAGACATCTGTGGGATATTCCTGGGGTACGTAAGAAATATGCCGTGTAAACCCACACTGGATATTCTTGGGACGCTGGGAATGTACAGCGTACATAGGATTCCATGCTATACTGGCAAATTCTAGTTGAGGATCGTACCAAAGCATTGAAAGGAATAATTTTAGTTTTGGCCCCAAATAACTTTGTATTTATTTTTGTAATTTTCGGCTATAACAGATGCTAAAACATTTTTCACACCAAAGTCTGATTTGATCATGATCCTGGTGGATCAGGATTCGATTTCGAGATCATCAGTATAAAAAGAAAAGTCGCAGCTAATTCGAGACGCAAGATCGTTGACAATTATAATGAAAAGAAAGGGACCCACGTGTGAACCCTGTGATACTCCAGATTTGGCATAATACAAAATAGACTCATGACCTCAGACAGAAACAACTTGTTTCCTTCTGCTCAAAAAAATGAAACGATTTAAACCAAGCAATAAGGGAACTGTGAATACCATAAGATTCCAGTTTCTGCAATAATAGTTGATGGTTTACCTTATCAAAAGTACTGGAAAAGTCAGTATATATCGCATCAACTTCGTATCCTCCATCAATGTCTACCGATGAATCAGAGATAAAACAAGTGAATTTAGTCTGAATGGAACTACCACTTCTAAAACCGTGTTTTCTTTTAGGTAGGTTTGAAATAGTAAAAATAGATAAATTTTCCCACGAAAATTAGATAAACATATTTTACAGATCTTGTTGCAAGTGTTTACGTTTTCTTGCCTACACGATGATGGGAGAAAATGGAGATAATACTATGGAGAGAACGATTAAACAAAACACTTTTAGACAAACATAGACGCTAGCTCATCTCCACCTACGTCATCTTTAACGATAGCACAGAATACATAATAGTACAAGTACAGAAGATTCACATCGCAACATCATTTAAATAAATAGCGACTCTTGCTACGACACAATAAAGTGCAATTCAGGTCGCACAGCGCTAATTACCTACAGTTATATTCACCTAGAAATTGCCTCTCTTTCTATCACGTAACTCCTAAATCTTATGAATTGGCCCGACAAGTCGAGCCCACCGCGTATTTGTAGCTTCATATCTAAAATGCGGAGAGCGCCTGGCCTGACGATAGTCCCATCTCTGTACAAGGATCAAAATCCGCGTGGTTAAAATAGGAACCAATGCCGCCATCTTGATTTTTTCAATATAATTTCACGCAAATGTCATTCAAGTGTCAAAAGATTTTTTTAACAATAGTTAACGAATGAATGACCCCCTTCCTTTTCTATCGCAGCTTATTGCAGTTTTCCGTAAAATTATCTTAACTTCGCTTGAGCTTGTGCATCTTCAGCCATCACCAAGAAAAATTAACACTCTTGCAAACCTAATTTAGAATACGAGTACAGAATCTCTCAGTGCACTGTAAAATTTGCACAAAATGTAAATGGAGTGTAACGCATGCGTGGTAATGGTAACATAGCCATGATCCGCTTGCCTCAGTTTGCCTAGACATTCAATTAGCAAGTTAACTGCTAAGTACCCACGCACCATCCATCTTTGTTGAACGTTTGATGCACCGCACAGTATACAATAGAAGAGATACAATTTATATAGGTTTAACAGTCCAGTTGCATTAGGTAAAATAAAAGATCTTTTAAAATTATTATTTTTCTTTCTCATTTTATTATGTTATTGTTTAATTGTTTTGTATAAACTGTTATGGTAACTCACGAGTGGTAGTGGGTGGGTAGGTGTAGTGTATGTAAGTTTTCACACCACCCACTCGCTAATTTCAAATTATATGTCATGTAAACATAACCTAAGTAATTGCCCTAGGCTCTACCTGGTTAATAATATTTATATTGTACTGAATTTCACTATGACCCGCTGATGCATAATGTAATCTGAATTTGGAATCTAAACTAAACAATTTGTAAGAAAACATTTCCTCCAAAAAAAAAGACCTTTTATTCTGTTCAATTTTGTTCAAGTAAGTACCTACAATGACCAAAGAATCCTTGAAAGGCGCGTACAGGCCCCGTGTAAGAATTTCAGTTTGAATAAAATTGTGTAGGTACCTAAAAAATTGCACATAACTAGGTATTCCCCGGTTATTTAACAGCTTCATAAACTACTAATTCGAAAATTTAATTGGGTTTTTAATACCTCGCAGTATGTGCGAAAAGTAGAGTATTCTCCTCAGGGATAAAGGTAATAAGTATCTTCGTCTTGGGCCAGTTTGAATCCCTCGCTGCACTCAGAATTCTACTCAACCAGAACTCAACTCAACTCAGAGCTACCTCGCTGCGGTCGGGAGTACTAGAATCCTTCGTTGCGTTCGGGATTCCAAATAGCGCCCGTGACCTAGGACACTGCTTTATCCCCTTAGTGAATAATCTACTATTATTGTTTTTGAACAATAAACTATATCTACACTAATATTATGACGAGGTAAAGTTTGTAAATAAATTTGGATGCAGGAGGTAATTTTCGAAACTCCGACCACATCCGATTTAATAAAAACTTTCAATGATAGTTAATTGATTCAGGCATAATTTTGCGGAAATCCAATATATTATACAATAGACGCCGCGCTGTACGAGTATATTGAGTAACCTCACCCGCTTAACTGTTCATAAAGAGTCATAAAAAACTTTGTAAGAAATCGACACGTTTCACCTTTCATCCTCAGGATGACGATTGACTTGTTGCGAACCCGGACACGACGTGTTCTCACGCCAAGCTTCGCACGCAACTACTAGTCCGACATTACCATAGTTCTCGCCATATACACAGATAAATACAGATGGGACACTCCGCATTTTAGATGTGAAGCTACAAGTAGGTACACGGCGGGCTCGACTTGTCGAATTCAGTCAGTTGGCGTAACGTAGTCAGAAGATATAAGAGTTACGCGTAACGCGATAGAAAGAGAGGCAAATTCTAGGTAATTAGCGCTGTGCGACCTGTATTGCACTTTATTGCATCGTAGCAAGAGTCACTTTTTATTTAAATGATTTTGCGGAGTGTCCCATCTATACTGATCTGTGCCATAGAATTTATAGTATCCATAAAATCTTTAGTATAGATGCAATATACAACAACAATGCTACCTCTGTTTCTCGTTTGCCAAGGATTGAATGTTTCAAATTACAAGGCCTCGGAGTCCCTTGACCTTGACCCATATTTATACTGTGCCTATGACGTCCAAACTTCATAAGTTAAACGAACTGAAGGATATTTTAGTTACATAATGTGAAGTCAAGGGAATATAGTCTGACGGGGTCCGTAAGGGCCAATGCCTGCCAGGGTTGCGAGAAAGGATATCGCGGCCCCGGCACATAGACAACGGAAGGAACACGGGTGGGTGTTAGTCAGTAAAAGTCAGACACACCCTCCCGCGCCCAGAGCGGGAGAAGTTATTTGATATGAAGGGGAATATAGTCAATAATACCACCTTAAATTGTCCGTATAATCAAATCAAAATTGTCATTGTCAACCGCACCTTGAACGGGACGACGGGACTTCAACGAGAATGAGATGATGACGCCGAAGTAGCGCCAGTACATTTACTATGG
The DNA here is from genome assembly GCA_916701695.1 of Agrochola macilenta. Lineage (NCBI taxonomy): Eukaryota > Metazoa > Arthropoda > Insecta > Lepidoptera > Noctuidae > Agrochola > Agrochola macilenta. The sequence goes on from OU753562.1 coordinate 19,919,566, forward strand.
CCGCGTAATCTCGTTTCTCGTTGACGTCCGTTCACAGTGCCGTGGACAGTGTAAGACAACTGTCTTAGCCATTTCATACAACTGTATGAAATGGCTATCAACCTGCCTAACCTTTCCCAACTATGTTGGGGTCGGCTTCGAGTCTAACCGGACGCAACTGAAATACCAGTATTTTTTATGGAGCGACTGCCTGTATGTATCTGACCTCCACAACCCAGTAACTGGGTAATACGATACCCCTTGGGTTGTCAGACTTTCAGGCTTCTGGCGACCCGTAACGACTGTCAAAGATCCAAGAATGACAGCCGGGACCAAGGGCTTAACGTGCTTGCCGAGACACGGAGGAGTATCGGTATGTAAAGACGGTCACCCATCCACGGACCAACCCCGGCAAGCGTAGCTTAACATCGGCTGGTATTACTTAGCCACGAGTTACCACGGGAAATTGACGTAGGGTGTAAATTTCCTTAACAATTAATTTTCCTGTCTACCTACGTTTCTGGTATGAAATGGCGAATTCAATGGCAACTATGATCATCAATAGCTACATTAAACAATCCAGCTTCCTTCTCATTTAACAGATACAACATACCTACAACTGGTACAGCAAATAAGTTGCACACTGTTGGTATGCGCTGGCGCAGGCGTAGGAAGCTATGTAGGCGACGCGGCATTGGACAGCACCTGTTAAGCGATATTAACATAAACTTAGTGGTTCAATGTAGGTATGCGGTACATGTATGACTCCCATGTATAACTCCCGGTGTGAGGTTTGCATAGTATGCATAGGATTTCAAGAGGTTGTATAATGAGGATTTAAATAATGGTAGTGCATCTACCACTTATTAGTAGGTACAGAGACAAGACACCTTGAGAACAATTTAAGTGTCCAAAATAATCACAATGGTCGGTACGGTGGAAAGTTCAAATAAAAAATTGTCTTCATTACGAATTGGGTTTGAAAAGTTTATCATTTCGGAAAACCCTAAGCCCAAAATCTGCAGAAATAACCATTTTCTTCAAATCCATCAAATCAATATATTTATAATATTTAACAGAACTAACTATTTAAACTAGGTACTAAATTAAATGACTAACTAACAGTCACTTGTAGAAACGAACTTTAACTTTTAAAGCTGTTATTAAATACAAATCTTCCACTCGATTTGAATGGTTCTTTGATGAAATTGATGAAATCTGAATTGAATGATCCATTACGTAACGGGGCATTAATGTTTGATATACAAAAACAATAAGACACAGGCGTCGAAGTATTCGTCCGCATCGCTGTCATCCGGAAACGTGCCCAGAAGACTGGCAACATTGCCACGTTGAATGGCAATAAATGTTTCTTCAAATAATTTGGCGGAAAATGAATGAGCATTATTTTAGGAGTAAAACGAACATAATTTCATGGTTTTTTCTAAATCTTCTGTTCGACACTTAAATCCAGAATGGTGTAGATGTAAATGCATTTATCCTCCAGCAAATTGAGTTAAGTAAGTGGAGACATACAATACAACATACCTACATGCGTTAGTTTTCCAAAGAAAAGGCACTGTCCTCATCTTAGATCTGCAAATATTTTCTTATCAGTGTTATCGCTGTTCAAACTGACGTGCTTGGACAATATAACTGCATCATAGACCGAAACATGTTGGAAATTTTCATGAAAAAGGACCATTTCAGGCCGTTAACATATTTATGTCTGTAAATGAAAATGTATGTGTATATATTCCCAACAATCAATTACTCATCATTTCATCTTCGCAGTCGCAATAATACACACTGACATTCCGGTCATTTCATTCGGTGTTCAAAATGCCGAAGTTACGTTAAAAATCTTTCTGAAAGTACTTCACCGGACAATAAAAACTCTCATTAATCCACAAGTCACCGCCATTATAGAGAAGTAAGTAACAACTCTGAGCGAGTTTTTGCTGCCAGTGGGCAAAGGCTCGAAGCGAGAGGTTTTTGTGCTGTAGTTGGCGCGGATGACTCATCATACGGCTTCCGACACATCGCCGCAAGCAAACTTATTAGTTTATTACCTTTATAAATAGATACCACTCGGGTTATGTTTACGATGTAGGTACCTATGATTGAAGGATTAACAGAGGCCCTATTTGAAGATTGGAAGGGCGTGGTAGGGCTTGACTCCGGTTAGCTAGAGATGCACAAATGCTTTCGCCTCTAAAATACTTTAAATTCTCAGTGTCAGTGTCTATGTTTACACCCCATAGGGTGTAAACATAGAAATACATATAAATAACAGGAGAAGTGGGATGTGGGCGTGTCTGTGTCCGCGCGTCATGATCACGATGCTCATGGCTCTGGCAAATGGCCGTCTCCGCGAACTAGTGCGCTTCCGAACGCGATCGTGATAACATTTAAGAATACTGTGTTGTTCAGTGGTTTCTTGTAAAAATCGAAGCCAAACTAGAAACTTTAAAAATCATAAAACCACTTTTCATAAATCAGCTCAAGTATTTTACTATATTTGTGTTGAAATTATGAAAAACAACAAATCGTAAAATATGTCTTGCCTTTACTACGATATTCTTACGAACTTACGATATTTACGATATTTTTCATTTTTTTTTAACCTGGCATATGCAAAACGCGACAAACCCATACGAAGAGACTGGTAGGTCTCGAAAAGACAGATTCCTAGCAACAAGCAGCATAGGACTAAGGAAGTGAAGTGGAAAGAGCATTGGAAGGCAGAGGATTAAACTTAGCAGTGATTGTTTCTCGGAACGCCGTAATAAGTTGAACAGAATTCCGAATGCAGATTAGCTGCTTTTGCATCTAGCTAATTCTACCTCGTTAGCAATCTTAGTACATACGGTATATTATAGTATATGAAGGCAATAAATAACAGTATCAAGTTTAAATTGCATCTAAAGTGGTGTAGGTAGCAGACCAACTCCCACGGTGATATACCTAGAATCTAAATTACTAACAGAGTCTGTAATGTAATCTATTTCCTTAGGTACGCAGTTCTGATCACACGGAAGAAGGTTTTAGTTTTGCATATTGTCCGTGAATAGTTTAATGTTTATTTACCTTGAGATCTTACTGCACTTGAGCCTCTGGAACCGTTGCGTTGGTAGCTGCCGTGGTTCTTTATTCCATTGGAATCATTATATCAATAAGGTTATTTTTGTTAGGGTTATTAATTACCTATGTGCTTTTAGAGGGTACGCATTCGATCCATCGACTTTCCGTAGAGAATAGGTTATCCATGAAATATTCGATGCAGAAAGAGGGCCCATATTCCGTGGTGTCATGATATGCTTCCCCTTGGACATCTCCTTACATCACAGAACAGAAAAAATAGTTTTTTCTGTTCTGTGCCTTACATAAACATCAATCTACTAAGAAAAACTTGAATACAAAAGTCCATGTTCAAAGCGTTTATCGTAAAAGTTGGCAACGTCGCAAATAACTGTCAAAAATTTACCTGTTTTGATTAATTTGGCAATATTATTATATAGAAATAAGAAATGTGTCTAACTGGCGAACTAGAATATTAATAATGAATTGCAATTTTATAATTGAATTGGATGTTGTACCCGTTTTAGGTGTAAAAATGGCATGTGGAAATTTTCCAAATATACTCTTTTTACATCTAAAACTAAATATTCGGTGTAACGATATTAATAATTGCATTTCATAATCAATATTCTAGTTCGCTAGTTAGCCACATTTCTTATTTACATACATATTTCATTGCCAAATTAATCAAAACAGCGAAATATTTGACATGTATTTGCGACGTTGCCCACTTTCAGAATAAACGCTGTTACCAACAAAAATTGATCAAACGATCCAATCAAATTCTCTCTAACATTAAATAATGTAAGTGCATACCTAAGTAATGGATAGTAAATAGGTACCTAATACATAACAGAACCGGTTTCCGACAGACGAGTGACTCAAGATCTGATGGTAAACAATGCCCGATCATATCTTATTGATCACATAATATTATATCGTTTCTTACACCATTTTAATGTGGTCTAAGTGTAGTTCACACATTCAGGGCTAATTATCAAGTCCGTCTTTGCTGAGAGTGGCTGTTAGCATGTCCTAATGCACTTTACAGGGATAATTAAATGAGTCAACTGAGAAGCCGAAATGAGACTGTAGCGGCTGGCTATGGTTAAAGCTACGCTCTCTTATCAAGTCTTATGTCATCGTAAGTCCATCTTTTTTAGGGTTCCGTAGTCAACATAGAACCCTTATAGTTTAGCCGTGTCCTTATGTCTGTCTGTCTGTTTGTTTGTTTGTACGCGGCTTAGCTCAGAGACTGTACTAGAAAGCTGTAATTTGGCATGGGTAATACATATTAATCACGCCGTTGGTACTTAAAAAAAACAAAAACAGAAATATGTGCCTTCCCTACACGACAGCTTTTTTTTTATTTTTGGTTGGGTTTATTATCAAATAACTCCCGCTCTGGGCGGAGCGGGAGGGCGTGTCAGACTCTTACTGACTAAAACCCACCCGTGTTCCTTCAGTTACCTGTACGTTGCTAGGGGCCACGGTGTCCCTTTCTGACTTCCCCACGACACCTAAAGTGGGGATGTTTTTTTTTCCTCGTCTACCCAGTGGTTGTGGGCTGTCGTTGGAAAGGTCGTTCAAAAATATTGTGACTTTGTGAAACCAATTTTGGATTCAGGGATCCTACTGCGAAATGTTAAGCTTTAAAGTGCTTATTTTTGTTAAGAGTCAAGTGTGTGTGTCCCTGCCAGCTTAATGTTGCTTTGGATTTTTAAAAATATTCACGGCATAGTATATCTCGCGAGAATAGAAATTAAAAGGAAAACTATCACAGCTAAGTAGGCTCTACAAGTTAACGAGTACATTTGCAGTCCCAACTACGGAACCCTTCATTGTGCGTGGTCGTCGGACCACGCACAATGAAGGGTTCACGCAACACGTGGCCAGTTTTGTCTGTCCGTGTGGACGCGTCTAAACTACGCATCTGATTTTATTGCGGTTTCTATTTAGAGAATTTATTTATTTATTTATGAACACTTAGGTACTTAGCTACGGGGGTAATTGCATAACACACAAACAATGGCAATGCCTTTCATTTTGTCTTTCCACCCAGCACCCACGTTGTTGAACAGACAAATTTCTCGAACCTATAAACCAATAGATTAGGAATTTCCTTCAAAACCGTCGGATTGTGATTGATAAAAGTGTGTTACGTAATTAACATACCCTAACGGGTAAAACACACTTTTATTAACATAAAAGCAGAGGCTTATTGATACATTTTAATTGGGGTGTTTTCTTCCATACAGTCGTACTCAATATTCACCCTCAAATATTCAATTCAATTCAACATTCGTGGATTGTGAAACATCTTTTGTATTGCTTACGGGATAATGCTTGTTACATAATAATGGTAAAACTCCCCTTCTACGTCGATTAAAATACTTGTTTGTGAGGGCATCATAGACTTCTCAATGGATCTTTACAGACTTTTTATAAACAAATTGATGTAAAAGGAAGCTGGTAATCCATTTCATGTCAGCAGAATTGAGGCCATCTTGTTTTTCGAGTATTGCATTACCTAAGTGCTAAACGATTATTTTTGGTATTATGCATATAATCGTGCTTTGCTCAGACAGACGCTCCCACATTTCAAAATGTCAGCATTATGTTTATTTTTCGCAATTTTACTTGATAAGTAAATATAATCACGGTAGTCATAGGTCACATGTTCACCACAATTTGAGGACGTGTGTATTTTAAAAGGATTTTATTTTTCTTAGCAGGAGCTCTGTGCAATTCAAAATACTTAGTCCTGGGAATAGAATACAGTGGGTTTCACACACAGGTTCTTATCTCATTCAAGCAATGCAGTGACAGAAACGGGTCGTGAAATCAATCAAAATCAAAAGTCTATTCAAACTAGGCTGAGAATCGGCACTTTTTGAAAGCCAAAATTACATAAGCCAGTCCCCTAAAACGCTCGCCCTTCAACTCTTCGAAACTAGTGCTTTAGCTGCGAAGACGGAAGTGGCGCCACAAACTCTCCAGCAATAAAATGATAAATTAGAGTGGCTTATGTGTTTCTTTATTGTTTCCCAAAATTACACAAGACAACAGTAATCAGTATTTAGCACACTGCAAAACAGTGTCTTAGCTAACTAGGTAGGTAATACTCCCAAGAAAGACAACACCAAAACCGTAAAAGAGGGTTTTTGTATACCCAATAATACAAACGTAAACCAAGCAGTATTCATAGAATCAAGACCATTTTTCAAGCTCCGAACACAAGGCCGCTGAACAAACACGATCATTGTATTCAAACTCGATTAACTCCATCGATCAATGAATCGATACCGCGACAAAACAAAAGCAGCTCGTGCCCACTGATCCAGAACCTTTGCAGACTTCGTAATGTCGGCACAGATGTCCTGTGCATCCTGGCGTAACTCCTAAGACCACCACAAGTAATACAAACCTTAGTACGTTATAGTATAGAGTTGGAATTCAAATGCTTGTCCGGAGATAACTTTTGGACCAGTTTCTAAAGCATTATACATATATGTGTCTGTACATGAGTAAACATGGTGATGTCATTATGCTCCGCCTACATTGATTCTGTATATTTTATATAATGTGGAATTTTGATCCGCTGTCTTTATATTAAAGGTTCGCACACAAATTTTCGCATTTCTGTAAAGTTCATTAGAATTAACAGAAGCCACTTTGTTACACAAGAATGCAGACGGAACGCAATGAAGGAAATCTATGTACCATTGTGCAAATGATACATAGGATTTAGCACCCCTAAATTGGTGACCGCGAGTTTGAATGTCAATGCAGCCTTCGTTTAACTACTTCAGCGTGACGTCATCATCATCATCACTCCCGCAAGCTTTCGTGAGGCGAGTCACACAGCCAGTCAGCACCCATGGCTTAAACGGGTATCCTGACCAACAGCATGCAGCGAACGCGCATTCCTGGTCATCACCCTCAACCCATCGCTGTACCACATCCGACCCACTGGATCATAACACAGCGCCACCCCGACTCACTGGAACCATAGCTGGCACTGTGAAGCATCGCAAGATACAAGATTCAGCCCACTATCGTCCTCCGGTCTCCGGAGGGGAGTTATGTGGCGGTATCTACAATCGCCACATGCGAACTACGCATCAAAGACCTGACGTCACACAACATCCTGACGTCACTCAAATCCTGCATCGCGCAATTAGAATTTACCGCGCGATGGACATATACACAATCTCCCAACTTCAACCTCTGGGCAGTTGCCCGCCAGACACGACACCCGTCTGGTCGGAGGATCCTCCCTTTTCTATGGTGGGTTAGTGAACTTTACACCCTGTTCCTCATACCCCTAAATTTTAAATTTACCTATACACTTTTTTACAAATTTTGGGAAGGTCTGAAAGGATTTAGCACAAAACAATTTTGTTCTAATCGAATTTCTTTAGGAAGGACTAAACGATGGAACTCGACCTTGCAAAACACCTATCGTATCGTAATGAACGTGTGAGTCGATGATGTCAGCTGAAACGGAGGCACAAAGTGCATCACTCAAGTCTTCAACTTAGACTGAGGAAAATGTTATTACACAATTATTTGTTTGCGTATTTAAATCTACTTATAAGTCATAGGTTACTGTACGGCCACGGCGTTGTATACTTACTTCAGCTTGGGATAGTGGCACGTTAGAAGGGATTATTCGTACTGTGAGAGTACATTTTGTAAGCTCAACTGAACTCAAAACTCTGGGTCCAAAATATTTTTTAATGCTGACAAAAACGCCGGTCGAAGATTTTTTACACACATTACCTGGGACCTCATCTTCTTAGTTATAAAATACTCGATTCTGTTGATTCCCAAACTCGCGCTTTTTTTTTTTTTTTTTTTTTTCCTGAAATACTCAGTTACTGACTCCTTTAACGTTTTCAATTTCAGCAATTTAGCGTCCCAATAAAAGAAGCGTGCGATAAATTAACCTATCAAGTATGCAATTAGCATTTCGTGCACACAGTAGGTATATGTGTCATTTCTAAAATATTCCTTGACAAGCTGAGTAAACTGCGTCATCTCTATTATCTACTATGAATATGCAAAACAGGCTAAAAAGCTAGCACTATTCCGCCAACTTGTCAGTATAAAAATATTTTCTACAAAAACACAGTTTTTTGTTTTTTTTCTTCGTTTCCATTTCAATAATAATGTTTATTTCATACACTGCGTAGTTGTACTTCCTATTGAGTGTTGACGTCTGGAATTATCTGTCGCGACTCGTCTGTTTCTATGAAAACTTCATGGAAATTATTCTATCAGAATCGCATCGCACCGCATCGCTTCGCGCCTGTCTCTGGGAGCCTATTCTTTCGCGATATAATTTATTCTAGATGCGGTTTTGTCAGCCTTAGATAAAGTATCACTTAGGTTGCTTGGGTTTTATTTGTTTTTACTTAGAATCCTTTTTGAATTAATCGCATAAGCTAAAATGTCAAGGAAAATCAGAGCCTGGGCAGAAATTACGTTATATAGAAGTTCTAAAAAGTTTTAGAAGCAAACGCTAAGATACATCTTAGAGTTTCGTTTCTTCCAATCTATCATTAAATTATTGCGCAATTTCTCAGTTTTTTTTTTTTGAGGTATCATGTCTCGTCTCAACTCTGTTTATGGTGCATTTAGAATGTCCTAGAATCGTGACTTCGTCAGTAGCACTTATCAAGTTTTTGCATTATTTCTTGTTTCTCTCCATCGACATTTCTTCAGAATGGAACCAATAAATAATCAATCACGTACAATTTGTGATATTGTAGACTAATATAAGCGTTTTTTTTTTTTCTTATCAAACTAGAGACTCCGTGTTTGCAAAAGATCTGAGCATAGAACCGGCTGTCGGTAACTCAGGAGTCAGGTAAGGCTTATGTCCAGCTGTAGAATGGAAAAATCAGTCACCCTAAATCGTTAACCATTACTAGAAATCACATGAGTGATTCCACTTAACCTTGATCTGGTTTCTTTTATTATTTCTAGAGTAGTCTAGCTCAAGAAGCCATAACACAACGCACATCAATGCGTTATTGTGCCATTTTTACATACTTGGATGATATATTGATAGTTCATCCTTTTCGGATAAAATTATTAATTCTATGGTGTTGCCTTAGTAAATAAAGTAAAGAATGGTCGTCAAGTTGCATACACCATTTCCAAAAATAATAGAGGAACTCGTGGCTAAGTAATAACAGCCGCACGGGTCGATCCATCAGGTTAACCACGCTTGCCGGGGTTGGTCCGTCGATGGGTGACCATCTGTACATACCGAAACTCCTCCGTGCCTCGGAAAGCACGTTAAGCCGTTGGTCCCGGCTGTCATTCGTGGATCCTTGGAAGTTGTTACGGGTAGTCAGAAGCCTGAAAGTCTGACAACCAGTCTTACGAAGGGCTATCGTATTACCCAGTTACTGGGTTGCGGAGGTCAGATAGGCAGTCGCTCTATGTCAAATACTGGTATTCAGCTGCATCTGGTTAAACTGGAAGCCGATCCCAACATAGTTGGGAAAAAGCTAGGCAGATTGATTTAGAAAATTAGTTTCTTACCAGTCTCATTCTCTTCAAACCAGCAATTATCAACACGTTACAACTGAAACTATTGCGTCAAAGATACATTAAATAATTAATTATAATGAACTTTCTTATTGTTGCAGTGAATTAAATACGAGTACGTGAACGAGTCTCTAGTGCAGAGGACGAAACGACAGACTGCTACGAGAGAGCGGTGAGTCATTGTATTGTCTACCTTAACACTAATAAATTATAATACACTATCGTCTGCAGCAGTAGGTCCAACGTCCAAATGTGCTAAGGAAGGCCACGGTGTGGTTCCACCTTCAACTAAAATTCATCCTTTTCCTCCAGGTTGATGTCTAGGATCACCATTTCTCGGTACTGGGCTGCCAGCATCTAACAAATTCTGGTGAACTTTGTTAGGTTGACGATAAACCTTGTGCAGGGACCACTCTACTAGGCACGAAAAGAGGTAGTGGGGGCTTTATTCGGAGACCTTTTACTTAGCCACAAACTTCTTTACACTGATGCACTGCTGAAATCTGAAATTCTGAAAAATATAAAGCAATCACATAAATAATTAATAAATAGTAGTCAATTATACATATTAATTTATTCTTTCGACTTTTACATATGAATAATTCTTTGATAATAACGCTGTTTCTTCTGATAGTAATAGCTGCACAAAAACTACAATTAATTACAAAACATCACTTAATTGTAAAGCTAACAAGAACATTTTTGTTTCGCATTTTTTTATTAGAAATCGTACCGACAACTTGTTTAGCGCATTTTAAACTGCAGTTTATAATTTATGTTTATAAATATGTATTAGATTTCTATTAATTTGTAACGAGCCACGAACATTTTCAGGATGCCTTATAACAATCATTTGATAATATAACCATTCAGTCAGATATGAGAGTTTTCCACGGTTTGACCAACTCCGAACAATTAACTAAACCAGCGGTTCTCAAACTTTTTGGCGTCGGAACCCTTTTGAAAAACGAAATATTTGACGGAGCCCTAATAAAAAGTAAACCGCCTAATTGTATCCTGCATAGACACGCGATTAGGCAAATGCGACCAAATCTAAAATTAATTCTTGACGAAACGGTAAAAATAATGAGTTTCGTCAAATCTTGTCCACTGCAATCCCGATTGTTTTCAATATTGTGTGAAGATTATGGCAGCAAACATAAAATACTACTGCTATACAGGAGTGAGATGGTTATCTATGGGTAAAACTTTAAACAAGGCTATTTGAACTTAGAACGGAGTTACAAACTGTGCGAAACAGGATTCTCAAATCAAAAGGAAATACCGCAATAGAGTGGATGCCGAACCTAACATTCAACTGTCTTTATCAATCTATCTATTTACTTACACTACTGTATATTAGTAGTATTTAATTTAATATTGACCAGTATTTTCACGGAGCCCCCACAGAGGCTTTGCGGAGCCCCAGGGGTCCGCGGAGCACACTTTAAGTATCGCTGAACTAAACCATTAATTGTCTTTACTTCTATAATAATGTTATAAAGAGGTATTTGTTTGTTTGTAAGTTTGTATGTAGGGGTAATCTCCGGAACTACCAGTCGGATTTGAAAAAATATTTTTGCATTGGATAGCCCAATTCTTGACGAATTTTGAATAGGCTGCTTTATAGCAGAAGTTATTGTTAATTAAATATTACCTAAATAATTTGATTTCTATGCCTCTAACATTTTCTTTTCTTTGTATCCGTAATTCATCATCTTCATCATCATGATCATCATCAGCAGGAATCCACTTCTGGACATACCTAGGTCTTTCCAATCGCAATCTCCGGAATTTATAAAAAAATCAAATCCGTGAAACGATTTCAGGTGAAAACATAATTATTTCTCTGTCGTGCCGCCGCGCTGCGCGTACACATAGTTCAACGCACTCTGCAGTTTCAGCTCGTTTCCATTGATATTTCTGTCACACACCTGACATCACATAATTGATACCTACACCAAACTGTCTGGAAGCGTTGTTTTCGTCATATTAACGTCGACAGCGACGCTGAGAAAAGTCTAGTACATGGAAAAACCGAGAAAAAACCTGAAATTGATTTCTAAACAAGTTAATGTACAATTGAACCAAATAAGTAAGACTTTATAAGACAAAGATACGAGAGTAATCTCACAAATAAACTGCTTATAAAAAGGCTCATAAGCAGGACTTTTCAGATAAAAAAATCCGTGTCTGATGTGATGGGTAAAAACAGTCTCAACAAAAAAATCGGCACTTTTAGCTTAGTCATTAAAATGGTACTTCCATAGTTTTACGCAACAAATAAAATGGTACAAACATATAAAAAGTTTGTTTATACTCTTGCAACGCTCGTCGGGCTGTCGGGAATTTGGGATGAACTATATTTTTACTGTGGACGTTACGTAATTACGATACGCTTTGCATCATACTGAATTATTTGACCGAGGAAAATCTCTGTGTTATAAATGAGAAGCCACGTGCAAGATAGAAATGTTGCACAGCATACAACTGCGGGTTCTGCTATTAATATATTAAGTGAGCCAGGTGATGGTTTCTTAGGAGGCTATAGGGTATCAAATGGATGACTCTGATTGTTCCCCAGTTAATAGCCATTATTGGACTTTCTTCTTAGTCTGGTTTACTTTAGAATACAATGACATAACGTGATTTGGGTGGCCACATAATACGTCGTGAAGCGTAGTTCCTCTTTTGGGGTTACTACGGTATAAATAGAAATAAGCATTATCATACAATTTACGCCTTTAACATAGCATCAAGCGAACACAAACAGGCTAACGTAATAGTTCCACGTAATTGGTAGTTTCCTCTATTTTCAACTGGCTGCAATGATGTGTATTGTGTAGTTTTGTAAACCGGTTACTGAACTGAAAAGATAGTGTTCAAGTGAACAACTCAATAGCTATTTTAAGGAAATGATGTAATGCGGACGTGGATTAACGTAGAACGCCTGAAAAACAAGGGTTTTCGTTATAATTTGGATCATTATGTACACACTAGACAAATAATTTACTTCAGCAGGTTAAGACGTTTTAAGTTTGATTCCTTCTTCTTCGTCGTTCTCTCAACGCTGAGGATCGCGACCACATACGACACGACTCCATAAATTATGCGGTCTTCCGCAATGTGAACCGCTCAGTAAATACTGCCTCCTAAGGTCTTCTTGACCTATTTGGTGGAATAACAGACGGTGCCTTTTACCTTTTTCAGAGATAATAATTTAGAGGTATGAGGAACAGGGTGTGATGTTGACTCATCCTCTATAGAAAAGGGAGGATCCTCCGACCAGACAGGTGCCGTGTCTGGCGGGCAACTGCCCAACGAATGATGTCGGATAGTCTTTTACATGTCGTTCGCGCGGTAAACTCTAATTGCGCGATGCAGGATTTGTGTGACGTCAGGTCTTTGATGTGCAGTTCGCATGTGGCGATGTAGATGCCGCCACAATAACTTGCAATTTTCAGGCCCCATAAGTACAAATTAATGCGCGCTCGTGAATTATTTTAGTTTTGCTCATTTTCAAATTATTTGCCTTTATGCAGCAGCCTGCTTGAAATGCAAATTATTTCCTTGTTTGAAGACCAATTTCTAGTTGAGTACAGTTTCATTTCGTACCTACATCTTGTAAGGAAGTTTCCAACTCTTCACGAAAGATCGTCAAATATGTACGTAATAAAGGAGTGTCAATGTACCTAATCCACTGACTCATTATAAATCCATCCATTTTAATAATTCTTTACGGCGTTGGGTTACCGCCATTTTGGGAAACTGGGCTTAGAGCCTTGTGAATCATCTCACACACAGAGACCAAAGTTGAAGGAACTTGTTATTGAAAACGATTTCACAAAAAATAAGTTTATTGAGGTCCTTTTAGAATATTAGCTTCTTACCCAACCGTTTTCATACTCTAATAGAACTACAAAGGATAAAGAATTGAGCTAAAGTAACTGGATATCCTAGAAGAGGTTTAGGTGCTAAATATGGATATCTAGCGCTTGTGTCCTTCCTATGCAACCTTGATTGACTTTTCACCCGACGACGAAGCAAAAAGGAGGGTTATGATTTTGACCGGTATGTATGTATGCATGTATGTTGTGTGTTCATCTGCTACCTCATAACTTCTAACTCCTGAACATTATTTGACAAATAAGGTGTCGTTGGAAGCGTCTTGATCGTCTACTGGTTATAGGCTATGTGACGTCACATTCAATGTGGCGCCCTCGAGTGGAAGTCATGACCTGAACAAAAAAAAAAAATATGCCATGTTGGGTAACAAATTAAAAATCCGGAGTTACACGTGTTAGGCCATAAATCGAACAGATTACGTGTGCAACTCCGGAATTTTATTTGTTTGTCTGTGATGTCTTGTTTACCTATACCTTTTTAGTTGACTTTTTTTTATCGTAGTTGGGTTTTAGTTTTTATAACTTTTATTTTTAAACGAATGTGAACTTAAAAAAATATTCTTTGTTTCAGATTAGGGTTCTCTGAACCCCTTCGACGAAACGATTCGAGTTGGAGCTGAAGAAGTAACTTCTCGGCCCCTCGAAAAATTGTAAAAAATCGCTCGGTGACTGTCAGGCACTACAATATACCTGCACTATTTCTTGTAAAAAGCCGTACTAAAAAAACGAAAAAAATCTCGACAGAACGCCCTCTATCAGTGGCCACGACAGAGGGTTTTAATTTATGTACATTTATATATGCATATATAAAAAAAGAGAAAAATAGTGATCTCTAACGTGACGTCATAATACCAAAATTGTGATTATTATACTAATTATTACATTATTTTAATCGCTTTGCTGTTTTCAAATCGCATTTTTAACGCGTATTGCCCGTTGTATTGTTAGTTGTTTTAAAATTGTAAATAGAAAAAAATATACTTAATCATAATAAGTGTGACATTGCGTAAAGTAACTATAATACTAGTCATTGATCTAGTGTATTTATTTTGATAATTTTTGATAATATTCAAATTTGTAATCGATAGAGGATAAACTATATTAGAGATTTCTGACTACGTATTTAAAATATTAAACTGAATGCCTGAGTGCATTGATAACCAAAGAAAAAAAGCAGTGAACTTTTTTAAAGTAAAAGGCATTGTCAAAAAAGGCGGGAAGCCGTGGGCAGTACCACAGATAATCTAAACAAAGTGCTTGACTCCGCTGAATTGATTAGCACAATCGACAAGATGCAGACTCAAATCGGTGTTGGTAACGAGCTGCAGCGGAGCTACAGGATGCAGGACTTTGCATCGCCTGGCGTCATCATGCGGGAGAGGAGCTTCATGCGCCCTCAATCCCATCACAACATGCATCATAATCAGGTATGTTCATTTCTGAGATACTGTTTTGTGACTAACCTTCTATTTTTAAGTGTGAGATCCCATACTGTTTCTAGGCAGTAATTGGGTCGTCGTCTTCTGTACACAGTATTCTAATGGATAAGGCCTTGTCCCAAAGGGCCTCCTAGTTAAACTAAAATAGCCCATTGTATCATTCTAAAAGCTAAAAATGGCGGCTATATTTTACGAAGTTGCAACAGCCTAGTCACCTAGTGTGGAATTGTTTGATTAAGTTAGCAAGACCTTGGTATGTGCTAAGGATTTCTAGTACGATTGCAGTTAACGCGTAGGCGACACGCTCTATACCGACGCCTACGTCCTGTCTGCATAACACGATAGCCTTTGCATTTATTTTGTAATCGATTAGTCTTGACACATCGTATTGAGTTTGGTATCCTAACTAATATTATAAATGCAAAAGTGAGTTTGTTTGTTACGCTTTCACGCTAAAACGGCTGAAGGGATTTTGATGAAATTTGGTCGATCTTAAGATCGCATATGTCTCGATCACGAGATCGAGACTTATGCGGGTGAAACCGCGGGGCACAGTTAGAATTTAATAAGTAAAGAATAAGATGACTCAGTTAAGTTTTCTACAGTAATGGCTTCCTTCAATTAATCGATTCCTTCCTGATCATCACATTCATGTCACGCATAAGTATACAGACCTATGTAATGTTTCTGGCTTTCTATACAGCTGGTGTATCTCTTGGCGCCCTAATCATGTCCACTAGATGTGATATTGCCATCATTAATTAATAGGTCACCACAGTAGTAATTGTCCTCATGGATACCCTCCGTCTTGGGAGAACGGAGGGTTATGTCGGACTCCTACTGAGTACTGACTAAAACCCCCACTGTTCCTTCTCCTACAACGTGTCATGTGTCGGGGGGCCGGGAGATTCTTGTACATCCGCCGCAAAGTTTAATTATCTAATTTGAAGTATTTTTGAATACCAACGGTTTATTGTTCGGCTTGCTTTGGATATTTTTTTTCTATAGAGAAAATGAATCGTGTTTTCGTCAAACATAGTACCTCAACTTAAATAAATAAATGTATTTATTTCAAAATGTATGTTGCAATATATTTTTCTATATAACGGACGATCATGCTAAGCCATTTGAATTTGATATTATAGACTCTTAAGTTCCTCCTTTGAAAAGGGAAGAGCATCTATCTGACAGGGATTATTCACTTACTTGTGCTCTCTTCATGTATGATTATCCATTTAAAACGTCTGAAAGCGATAACATTATTTTATTATTTCAGTTCAACAATGCGAAAAGGCGGAGCATGATCCTGACCAATGCTAAAGGGAAGCCTACACTGGAAATTTACCGGCCTCCCGGTAAGTGAAGAACATGACACAAAGCCTTGAGTACGGCTGGTGGTCGGAGTAATCGGAGTTAGTTTAACAATTTGGTTTTGGGAACCGGCTATTGTATTGCATAACGGCATTTTACATGCTATAAGGTCGCGGCTTCTTGCTTGTCTGCTTATCTTGAGCATAAGCATAAAGCATACCGTGTGATCTGGGAAACGAAATCTTCTGTACTTAATAATGTAGAATTTAAAGCATTTTTTATTTTCTTGCGCATAAACTGTCTTGATTCCTGCAGGCACAGCACTATCTATCTTATTCACGTGTTCAATTTGATTTACAACACTTTTCTCGATTCATGCCATCAATCACTCTCTACTGTTCAATACTAATTACTCTTTCAATTAAATGATTTTATTCAATTTATTTATGTAATCGATTTAATATGGTATCCCTATTATTTAATCTGAGATGGTATCATTCCGGTTCTCGATTTGTCACAGGCTGAATGTAAATACTTGGCTAGCAAGCGTCTCTACCTAAAATTGGCGCCAAAATTAAAAATAAACAAATATCATATTTGGAACAGGTCGACAGTCGAATGTTTGTTGCGACGGGATGCGTTTGTCAGACGAATGTTTGTTTGTAGTTTGTGTGCTTGTGATATAAGTGAGATATTATGTCTCGGTGTATCGTGAAACAGTCGTTGTCTCAGCCGGTGGCGGTCGCGCCAGTCGCCCCCGTGGCTCAGGTGTCGCCGGTATCTGTGTCTTCCGTGTCGGTGACTCCAGTATCGGCTTCTGTGACCGTGACTGCTGCGCAACCAGTTTCTGATGCCTCAGGTTTGTTTATGCATTCAGCAGCAATAGCTGTAGTTATTGGTATCGCCAAATTATTTGCATTGGAGATCGTATGCCGGTCGGAAAATTGAAAGTGGCCTATAATGTCAACATTGAATCTTGGCGGTAGATACGTTATTTCCGTCACAAAACACGAGTGTTTTGGCGACGATGTAAGTACAATGAAATAATTGTATGTAAATAAAAAAATGTCTGTATTATTCTTGGCAGCTTGCTTCAGTCTTGAGAATTTCCTTGAGCATGAGTTTTTGTGGAACTGACAGCTCCAATTCTAGTCTACTCTATGACTCTTGTCTTGGGCTGTCAGTAAGTTCATATGAAACCTCATTTTTTTTATGTTCTGTATTGTATTTAAAATAGTTAATTGATTCAGGCGTGACTTTGCGGAAATCCATTATAAAATACAATAGACGACGTATATTTAGTAACCTAATCCGCTTAACCGTTCTTAAGGAGTCATAAAGAACCCTGTAAGAAATCGACACGTGTTTCACCTCTCAACGAGGCATCCTCAGGATGGCTATTGACTTGTTGCGAACCCGGACCCGACGTGTGAACACGTCAAGCGTCGAGAAGCGTCGTCAGGGTTCTTTATGACTCCTTAAGAACGGTTAAGCGGATTAGGTTACTAAATATACGTCGTCTATTGTATTTTGTATTTAAAATGTTAGACGTGGATGGACGTCGTACCGCTATTTACAATTTTTTTGCCCGAATTATCTTCATTATTCTGTCTTTTACTAGTTGGCCGCGCCCTCGACCCTCTGAGCTCTCTTTCTTTTTAAGTCTCGTATTCACTGGAAACAAAGTTGAGCAACATTGCTCAACATTGTTCCCCGCAACATCAGTGCTGCACAACTTTGTTTCCAATGAATACGAGACGAGGCTTTACAATTACTTTCACTGTTCTCAAACGTCTCTCTCTCTACAATAATAATGCAGTCACATACACAGCAAAAAAAGGGGTCATCCTCGGAATGCGAGCTAATAACCTGGAGACTCGTAAACACGTTCATTTTGGCGTTCTAAAAGTTGTCTCAAAAAATCTCGTGTATGTTATTGTGTTGTATTATATTATTATGTTATACCTATTATTATTATATATATTGTAAGTTATTCAAGGTCAAAGGTCACAAAAATCGTTTTGCGATTATCTAGTTTTCTATAGCTCCAATGATGTTAACATCTATTAAAAAAATTGTAGAGCATACAATTTACGACAAATTTTGTTGCAAACATTTTTTCCTGCCCTCAACCGTTTTTGAGATAGAGGGCAGAGAGCGCGCACCGTTCAAATTGTATACTTTACAATTTGTAGAGTTCCGTTGTAAACAAGGAACCCTTATAGTTTCGCCATGTCCGTCTGTCTGTCCGCGGCTTAGCTCAGAGACGGTTAGTACTAGAAAGCTGTAATTTGGCATATGTATACATATTAATCATGCCGACAGTGGTAAAATAAAATCAAGAAAAAAAGGGTACCTCCCCTACAAGTAAAGTGGGGATGTTTTTTTTTCTCATCTACCCCATGTTGTGGGTTATCGTTAGAAAGGTGGTTCAAAAATATTGCGAGTTTTTGAAAACCATTTCTGGATTCAGGGACCCGTTTGCGAAATATTAAGCTTTTAACTGATTTTTTTTTGTTATAGTCAAGTGTGTGTGTGTCCCCCCCTGCCAGGTAAATGGTTGTACTTGGATTTGTGAAAAAATTCACAGCAGGAGTAGGTATATATAACTAAATTAAAAGGAAAACTATCAGAGCTAAGTAGGTTGTACAGTTTAACGAGTAATAATCAACCAACTTAAATTTGCAGTTTGAAAAACATGATTTCCCAAACATTCCGTACGGGAGAACATGTTTTTCAACTACAATGTCAAGTTTGTTCTTGGGATAAATTCATCCCAACTACGGAACCCTTCATTGTGCGTGGTCCGACACGCACTTGACCGGCTTTTATGATAAATGTTAACATCATTGGAGCTATTGAAACCTAGATAATCGTAAAAACCGATTTTTGTGACCTTTGACCTTGAATAACTTACGACGCAGGCACGAAATATTATGAGACTTGTGACTTGTGAGACAACTTTTAGAACGCCAAAATGAAGGTGTTTACGAGTTTCCAGGTTATTATCTCTCTCATTGCGTGGTGAAACTCCTAATATGACTGGACAGAGGCAGCGTAAGAAAAAAAAAGAAGCTCTAAAGCTAAATGAAATCATATTAAATTCACTTACCCCTGTCAGTAATACAGCGTTCAGTTGTTCAGTCATAACTGTACATATTTGCTAGTAAATCTTGGATGAAAGTTTCGCTTTTGTGCATTTGAGCGGGACGGCTCGCGTGCGGCGCGCGATGATCTAGGTTACCCAATTAGACGCACACGCTTGCTACATTCGTGATGATTTTATATATTATTGCTATATTGCTATTATTTTTAATTTTGGTTTTAAATTAATTGCCGTTTCGTTCGGTGAACTTCGGTGGTAACCACCTTGTTCTGTTAGATTTATCAGAACGGCAGCTACATGAGGTCTGTTGTCCTTCGTTACGTGTTTTACAGTAGGCATCCTACTCTTTTTATACTATTCTATCTTTCCTCCTGCTATGCTGTCATGTCCCTATTTTTTAATTTTTGTTCAATTTACTTCTCCCCCTTATTGTAGATACACTTCGAACTTCTGTTTGTAGTTTTTCCAAAGCACCAACTACACCACTGTAAAACATGAATAACAACATAGTACCGGCTTTTTTTTTAAACGATATTCCACAAACCCTTTTTAAGAGAACACAGTCTGCTCCACTTCAACCAATAGTAAAGTAGTAGAAGGCCCACATACCAGTGGAAGCTAGCGGCCCACCGGAATCCAATCAATGTAACTGATAACTGGTACATTAAGTACATGTTCTTGTTTTAAAGATGAATGTAACAGACTTTTATATAGTAAGGAACTCCTTGAAGCTGCTGATGATAGAAACTTTACCGATGATATAACATTGCCTAGAACGTAATTTTCTTTGTATACGTGCGTCGATATCCAAAAATAAACGTTATAATAACTCTACTAAACATTGTGACGCAGTTTCTCTGGAAAATGGGTTACGACTGAATATGACTCAAGAAGTCAAATCAGCCTGAAGATGAAGAATTCAAAACACTGAGTCATAAGGTCAAAAGAACTCTAAAAGATTTCAACAATCGGCACCGATTTGTATCTAAATTTATGAGGATATGACGTCTCCTGTGAAATCGGCGTCTCCACCAAACTCATGTATTATTCCAATGTTTTCCACGTGGATTTATTTTGGGTTCTATATCGGCTATCGATTCCTTCATCCAGCATTGTATTGTGGGCTCCATGTTTCTTTTAGTCGGTATTCTATTGTTCTGTATGTTTGGCCAACATTTTACTGTCAATACATATGTATCACATTTTTTGGAGGTGGCTTTCCTCATTTTTTTCAGTAATCAGCAACTGAAACTGATTTCGGTATTGTGTTTAAACGCAGTCTAGCATGAAGGCCAATTCTCGTACTTAAAAAACGTTCACATTCAAGTCGCAATCTGTCAAACTTGTCAAAAATTTGTTGGTAAATTGATTGTATTTTTGACAGATTGCGAATGAGATTAGGATGCGAACGTTCTTAACAATTAAGGCAATTGTTCCTCTGGTGTATTTATTCTTTACTTTAGTAATAAAGTGTAAGAGAGTTTTTGTAAGAAAAAAATACTTAGCGGAAGAGAATGAAACATTCAAACAATGAAATGTGACTTTTGCTTAGCATGCTAGGATTTTTATGCGTTAGAAACAGGAATTAACGGGAGAGACACGAATGTTTTAAGAACTTTTAATTTCATTACGTTTTTTTAATATTAAAGCTATCCGGTCTGAGTCTACGCTTAGACTTCCAGTTGATCTATATTTTGTCAATGTGTCACGGTGTTTTGGCCAAGTTCCATCTGTTCATTCATACGTACTCGTTTGCCATATCCCTTCCTAATAGGAGGGATGAGGCGCCATTCCTATTTATTGCTCTTCTTTCATTTTCATAATTAAGAACTCTCAAATCTTTAGATTTCACAATTACTCCACCTTCCTATCACAGTCACGTCCTAATGGCACAGCCACGTCACAACTTTACACAGTTTCTACACAAAATATAGATGCTACTGGACATCTATGACTGTCTTCCATCAATAACCTAGTACACAACATCTGTCCTATCTCCCTCTTCTCTTGACGACCACCGTTGACCACCAGGTGTCCGCACAGACGGCGTGGCGACCACGGCTGCCACCTCAGGCGCGACGACCACTACCTCAGCGGCGGGTGGCTCCACATCTGCCTCCACCAACAAGCTCAATGTGCACGCTAAGGAGTTCACCATGGCCAAGCCTGCTGACCTTCACAATAGGTGAGTTTTATCTTTTATTCATAGACTAGTTCATAAGACGTGACCATAAAATCCTATCTTCTGAGGATAGGATTCTTCTGAGGATATGATTTTATGTTCACGAGGGAATTTCTTAAATCCTTTAGAGTTAAAAGTACAACTGGAAGAAAATGGTTTGATTTTCGGAGGCGACCTTTTCTTTAAAGATATATTTGTGTAAGCAGTTCTAAACAATGGAAACACATACCGTTTGCATCGTCTATAACTGCTGCTTATCAATTATCCCAAACCCTGCTCCAAGTAATGTCTGGTCCTTCGTCTCGTCTTTATTAGGTGTGATTTATTTTGCATATTTGTGTATAGTTAATCATTGTGATTTCTCCATATAACTATGTCTAAGCCTCTTTGTTCCTTGGACGCTATTTATAGTGTACATTTCTCCAACCAACTGCAGCCATGCTGTAACCAAGGTACCAAACACGTAATTTCTGCACCCACTCGTGTGATAAAATCTTGTCGACAAGTTTAGCCTCATGCCCGTCATTCATAGCCGCCTAATTGCCATGCGCATGATGCGAAGTGACTTCACGTAAAACCTCGACGTTGCTAACGATGAACTTTTCCATTATCTGTTTAGGTTCACTACCTACCTACCACACTTTTTGGTTCGCCTCGTGAATTAATTACCAGTTCAAGTCGCCTCGGTCGCCTTAATAAGATTTTAGATAATTTTCCGTCGTCCACACGGTTTTTGACCTTGCTCTGGTTGGTGTTGAATAGTTTGTTTCTCATCAACTGTAGTAACGTGACTGGAAACGATGGTCGCTGTTGGCACGGCTCCAAAAGAGACAAAACAAAAATCTGTGAAACAATGTGCGAAACTGGATGTTCACGTCGCGTAGGTACGTATTCGTAGTATCAATTGTAGAGTTTTTGTTATCACTTTGTTCTTGGCTACGGTGACGCGAACACGCCCGCGCTCGCCAAAACGGGCCGAACAGCGTGCCGCCCCGCGCAGTCCGCGCACGCGCCGGGAGACGCGCGGAGTTCCCGACACGACCGCGACCAAACAACCACGAAATTATAAAGCGAACGCCTTCGACGAACGAACTTGACTCGTACACTCCGTATTTTTTAGTACAAATCTCAACAGTGCCGTGTGAGTGATCTGCCGACAAATCGCAATTGACGAGGAGTTTATGCACCTCGTGCTGGAAAGTGTAAGCTCTGGATAGGATGTGCGCGGATACTGGATTCTATTAATAAAGCTCTGATGCTAAGAGGGAAATGAGACGTAATTTGTCGGCAGTACTGCCAAGTTTGCATTGAGATTTGCATTTGAAGATAGTGATAAATTTTATTGTAGCTCGCGTAAACATCAAGATTTTAAACTAACAGTGCGATGATGAGCGTGATGTAGTGAAATAGTCTTGTGATTTCTAGTCTATATTGAAAGGAGATTTGTTGTGAAAATGGTTCGCGGAAGATACTCTACATCAGACTTGTAAGTACACACACATTTTCTGAAACATAGCACTCTTAATCAGACCATGTCGTTAAGTCCCGGAATTGTTCTCGCCACTTAAGCTCAAGACTATAATTGAGGTGAATAGCGTAAAGAGGACTTTGTCTTGCTACATTATGTGTTATTGTCCTTTGTTGATCCTTGTATTTGCGCGAGCGCCCTTGAGTTTAATTGAAATGGTAAGCCATGGCGGTACGTTTGTTTTCAGCAGTTGTCAGACGGCATAACCGCTGTTATCTAGTTCAGAACAAATACCTATAAAAATAAAAACATGCTCCAATTACAATGTACCAGAAGGTTGAAAACAAACTGATTCAGTTGTTGAGTCGTAAGTAAATAATGGTGAAGCGTGGGGTGCTTATCAAAACTCTACGTTGAATACGTTACGTTTAATTTACATTTACCTTCGAATAAATAATCAGTTAGCTTTGGACTTAGTTTATTATTTTTCGGTGCATTGTCATTAGTGCCTATGTTATTGAAAACAATAATTATTTGATTAGTGGAAGTTGTTTATACTTTGTCCAACTTTTGTCCATTCTTGGTTCTCTATTCCTAACTCGATCATCATTAATCAAATCATAGTCTTTCTCATAATTATTGTGATAGGGTTGATGCGTTTCTTCTTTTCACTGGTTATTTTTTTCTTCAGAGGTCAATATATTCAAAGTCTTCATAAAAGTGTCCAGTATGATGATATGTTGTGCTACCTACTCCAATTTCTTATGCATATATTTGCAATACAAAAAAAATTTGTTTCATAGTAATTAGTATTACGAGTATCATTGTTATATCATCAAAATTCAAAAGTCAATTACCTATTCAAACTAGGCTGAGAATCAGCACTTTCCGAACGTCAAAATTACATAAGACAGTCCGTCAAAACGCCACATCATTTATTACTGTCCCAAATAAAGATCTTCCCTATATTTTTCCTTGTATTACTGTCAAGTCTTCAAGATAAGCATCCACGGGCAAGTTCTAGCATTCAAAATTGTCTAGCAAATACCTATCCGTTACAGCACGTTTATTTGTAAATAATGCATATTTTTAAAGCAAAAACTTTTTACTTGTGTTTAATAGAGGAAGCAAGTGACTATTTGTTAGGATCACAGAAGCGTGTAATATAAAATTACGTAGGTGTCGCTACTTCCCAAACACATCGGTGACTTCGACGATTAATTTTCATTACTCACCACAACACTCAGATCTTCTATAATTTGTGTGATTGCTCTTTGATTTGGCTCTCGTATTAGCTCTTTAAACTGTTTCTCTCAAACACTACGACTTACTTCTCAGACTAAACAGAATCCATTCAATAGAACGGACCGTGCGTCATTCTCATCTAACTTTAGAGATCATTGCAATGTTTTGTCGACTTGTCATTATTCGATCTCAAGGTCGATGTACCTACCACACCGTTTTATTCTCTGTTTATAAATATGACTTCATTCGCTTTAGTTTTACCATTTCCACTAATTGCTTACATTTGTCTGCCTAGCTGTCCTAAACGACTGTTGGCACACGTCGAGTGTTATGCAAATTCTGTCAACACAGGTGTTTTTCCTGCCATGTCGACAGTTTCCACTCCTATTTGAAACTGTGTCTTAATATCCTTTTCTTGTAAATTCCAACTGTATTGTAAAACTTTCCTAAACAAATTGGAACATTAATAACGATCAAATTTGTGAAGACATCGACGTGATGTACGTAGAAAAGTTGCGCTGGCGTGCAATTGAGCGTGAGTCACGGAATGCAACTCGAGCGCTGGTGTTGGATGTCTTGTTTATATGTAATTGCCTTAGTTTGTGTCCCACACCGACCACACGTATCAGTATCGACTACCTGCTATGACCCTGTATGTAATATTTTGATCCATTGTTTTGACAATGCCTCCAACAGATGTCAACTTTTGCACGTAGTGTTCGTATCGTCTACTATTTTGTCACGTTTATAACCTAGTTCGTGTAAATTTTTTGTATCACAAAATGCTGCTAAATGCTTTGATGAAATGAAGCGAAAAGTTTTTATTGCGTTCTAGTTGCTCTACTCTAAATGACTCTCTATTCATTACAAATTTACTCATTTATTTTCCACTATCATTCCTAAAGTCTACCTCATTTGATATTGTTCACCTTGACATTTTCTTATTCAGGTTTCGTGTGTCGACAAATGAAAAGTTACCAAATTGTGTTTCATTCTAACGGTGTTATCTTCAACAGCCTTGCAGACATTATTTATAATTTTTCATGAACGTTTAGTTTCGTATTGGACCACTCGAGTATTTAATTTTAGCTTCAGATAGAGTGAATTAAATATGTCGAAACTGCTATAAAATTGAAAGCATTCGAATGTTCTTTGACAGCAGCTGGGAGAGTAAACGTAAACTGGGGCTTCCCAGATTTGAGGTGATATCTGTAAAATATACCAGCAGTGGTGTGTAAGAAAATAAATTCAGTGTAATTTTTAGATTTAATGTCGTTTTGTGGTCGAGTAAATGTCCGCTTAGGCTAAGAGAGATTTATCAGTCACCAACATGCTGTTTAACGCTATAATATTCAGTAACAGAATAATGACTATCTACAACAACTTAACGTGCTTGTTCATTCATAGTAAGTAATAATTGAACATGTTCACATAAATCTTGCAGACTTGACATTTACCAGCAGACAGCATTAAATCGTGCTTGATATGTTATTTATGAGAATAACTCCAAATAGAAATACAAGAGCTGGACTATAATCTAATATAGTGCGTGATGTGAAAGTTAATAGAGGAAAATTAGTTTACTACACAGTACACATTATTAGAAAGTTAGAATCCAATAGCACGCCCAGTACTTTATCAAGCGTTTCCCTTGGTAGAAACAGCACTTGTAAAGTAATAGTGATCTTGTTTGCAAGTTCAAGTACAAAAAAATATTTCTATGTTCCAACAGCTTGTCTTGAGTTATCTTTTTTTTCAATAACATCTATTTGAAAGAAACCTTAGGCCATATTATGCCATACACCACCTGCAAAACTTTCCTTTATTATGTTAATTAGAAAATCAGCCTGAACTCGTGAACAAATCGGCCATTCAACTCATATTCAAATACAACACGTGAGTTTGTGGTCTAAAGTAGATAAACACTTGGTTGTCAACCACAATGAAGTGCAGCACAGACAGGATACGCCACTTGTGCCCATTCCATGACACGTCATCATTGCCAGCGCACCGGTTATGACATGCCAGGTCTCGAGACACACCGTCTGTTTTGCGATGGGAAATAGGGCGACGGAATAGATGTTACGAAGGGAAATAGGGCGACGGAATAGATGTTACGAAGGGAAATAGGGCGACGGAATAGATGTTACGAAGGGATATAGGTTAACGTTTTTTAGAGAAGTGGATATAAAAAATAGATGGAGATTCATTCATATGATACCTCCATGGTATCATATGAATGAAAAGGGGGTGAATTATAGAGTTAGTCTGACAGGGAATAATGGAAGACGAAATAAATTTGCACCAAGTAATATGGGACAGGCAGAAGAAGTGAATGAATTTATTTTCTTTGGTATAATGGTAGAATCAGGTATAGCAGACACTCGTCTTTGTGACATTTTCAATACATGAAAAAGTTTACGAATCTGGGTGTGGAGAGAGCAAACTCCTTAAAAGAAATGAAATGAAATATTTTTATTGCCAGATCGTAAAATCCACATAACTCTAAGTTTCAATAATTACACACATATATAACGTAATAATAATTAACATCTATGTGATTGTAAATATACAATAACATAAATATAACACATTCACGTTACACACGCACATTGATTTATGAAATCGGTGTGTGGTAGGACTGCAACCTTTTATGTAAGGGGCTTTGGTTCGATTCTCTTACCGCGGCCACTAAACAATTGGCCGAGCGATGTATGGCGGTGCGTGCGGCGGCCGACCGGCTCCTCAGCAGCGCTTGCCAGCAGGGCGCGCGGCCCGCGCAGCACATGGTGCTCGCGCTGCACCACCGAGGCAGTCGAAACATCGCTGTACATCATCATCATCATCGTTATACGAGTATTCTGGTTCTCCAATTCATAGTTAAATCTTGAACAATTTTACGGCATACACTCTCTATATCAAAAGACCCAGTTAAAGGTGTTAGATATTCCTAGTTTAAATAGGCAATTTCACGTTCATTGATATTCCAGCAGAAGGTGGTAACAGGTTGGCACGAGAGAGGTCGTTGTGATGTTGGATGCACAACTTACGTTTATACGTATTTAAACCGTACTGAGGTTATCTGTATTGAATATTGAAGCTCTTGAGACAGCAGAAATATATTTATCATTCTACAATAAACCTTGTGTTCTTGATGCTGCGTCTCGAGTTTTGCGTTTAGGTAAAGTTTTGAGTCAAATATTTGAAGGGAAAGAGATTTGAGTACCTACAAGTTGGTTGGGAATATAACGAAGGTCAAATTTTGGTGAAAGTTACCATTAAAATATTATCGTATAACTTAACAAAGACGAGATTTAATCCTAAAAGCAACTTCGGTCATCGATCCTCATTAGATGCATCTTTTTCTTCACAATATTTTCCAGTTTATAATCTACGCTTTGAACGAATTGAACAATATGTATTATACATGATTTAACTTCGACTCTTAAACACCATGGGATGATGGGACTAGGGTTGCCAACATTTATTATATCAAATAGTATTATCGAAGCCATTGCCTGTAAAAATATAGTCGATGGCGAAATAATTAAAAAAATATAGTAGGTATGTTTCAAAAACATTTAAATTTTTTTAATGCATATTTTTTGCTACTAAATGTCTCATATAAGTATATCTATTTTTACTCTCTAAATTAGTGTTACAAAATACATTTAGCTTTTATGAGATTAATTTTGGCCCTATTGCGATCATCTCGCCATTTTGCATCGAAATAAAAATATAGTAGTTTCTCCTACTATATTTTTTCTTTAGAGATATAGTATATTTAGGCAGGATACTGTTATATAGTAGGGTTGGCAACCCTAGATGAGACTCCCAAAAAGAATTCCGGATGCAACCAAAATTTTGCTACTTAACTATTCATCGATTTGTCCAAGCTATAGGCACGTTTTATATCCACAATGAATTCATCATTAATCCTCGCCGTTCCTATCGTAATGAAACAATTTGCGTGGCATTGCGCAGGAGTGGACCGCCATAACGGGCAGGCTATGCGCGGCATCGCGACAATGATCACTTATTATTTATGAGGTTTATGCTCATGGCTACGGGACACGCACCACTGGCCGCCATTGTCCACCATGAATAACAATCGTAATGGCAACTGCGTTTGGCACTGTGTTATGTTTGAAATATTACTTTTATTAATAGGCGTTTCATCAGTTCAGCTCTCATTTTGGTAGTGGTGTTTTTTCCTTATATCCACTTTAGACAATGCACTGTCGTGTGGAAAATTCTTAAAACAATATTCGTAGTAGTTCAAAATTAATTGTTGACTGATTTGAATATGAAAAAACACAATACGCACAGGTTGATACAAGGGCGTCGCCAGCCGATGGCCCAAGGGGGGGAGGATGAGAAAAGTATGATTTGTAGGTAAAGTCAAGAGTCAAGAGCACATGAAGCTTGACACTTGTAGTACCGAGTCTTACCTCTATTGATTTCTTAAGTTGATTTTTGACAAATCAGTTTCAACTCAATAAGAATAAGGGCAAGTTAATATTGGGAAGATGAGAAAAGTATGATTTGTAGGTAAAGTCAAGAGTCAAGAGCACATGAAGCTTGACACTTGTAGTACCGAGTCTTACCTCTATTGATTTCTTAAGTTGATTTTTGACAAATCAGTTTCAACTCGGTAAGAATAAGAATAAGAAATAAGAATCATTTATTTGCAGAAAATACAGGTGTAAAAATTGGTGGTTAATGTACAGTCCATATTTTGCCTGTCTAGGGCATGCAAATTAATTTTACAATTATAGGTATCTAATATGTACCTACTTATTTAAGATATAGGTATTTACAGAAAAATACCTATGTTCTAATATAGTTTGAAAAATTAAGATTTAAAAAATAAATTACAATAAATATAAGTACACACTAAACTTATCAAAACTTAACCTAATAATAACATTTTATATAACAACAATAATTCTTTAAACTAAATAAAAAATAAAAAAACTCCACAAAACAATAGGAAAGTATTTACAGAAAAATACCTATGTTCTAATATAGTTTGAAAAATTAAGATTTTTTTAAAAATTTACAATAAATATAAGTACACACTAAACTTATCAAAACTTAACCTAATAATAACATTTTATATAACAACAATAATTCTTTAAACTAAATAAAAAATAAAAAAAACCCCACAAAACAATAGGAAACTTAAAATAAGTATATGTTTTTCTTTATGTTGCAGAAATTCTTGTAAACTATAAAAACAGTTTTCTATCAACCATCTACGTAGTTTAATTTTAAAATATTTAAATGGAGCTCCCATTTAAATATTTTAAAATTAAACTACGTAGATGGTTGAACCCTTAAAATCTTTGGTAAGTTATTAAACATTTTAATGCACATAATGATAAACATTATTTTTGATTAGAGTTGTATTACAGAAAGGAACTAAAATTTTTGTTGCATCTCTTGGTCTCTGTTTTGTGTAATTGTCACCTTTGAATCTAAAGAATTCATTATGTTTCCTCACAAAAACCGATACCTCAAACAAATATATGCAAGTCAAGGTCAATATTTTCAGTTTTTTTAATAAAGACCTGCAAGACTCAAGCGGACCGACACCGTATAATAGCTCCTACACCGGTAGGAACTGAGAAAAATAATAATTTCCGTTTTCAATGTATGGATTGGAAACGGACCTTTCGGGTCGTTTTTCTCAAAACTATTCAACTGTAGAGCTGAAACCAAATAGGTATTATGAATACCAAATAGGGCCTATCACCAACACCGATACGAATTACGTCCCCTGACTCCGGATTAGACCCCGTTTAGGAGATATGTAGAACTTTAAAAAACCAAATAAAAGTCACAAAAATAAATACACAAAAGTGGCTTTAAAGATATGTAGTTTCTTTACATTAATTATTATTTTTATCTTTAGGGGGGGCAGCTGCCCCCTTTGCTCCCCTTGGCGACGCCCTTGGATTGATATCACCTAACTCTGTGTGGTGTGTCATCAACTCATCATTATGCAGGCAGAACTTGGAGAGAAAAGGTTACAAAATAAAAATGTACATGGCTACGTTTTAGTGCTCAGTATTAAAGTTCATTCGTATTCAAGGTCGAAGAGAAAGCCAGAAATCAGAATCAATCGGAAATCATAGCTCTCACGCTGACGCTTTGAACTTAGTGCCAAGGATATATTTATTGTAACGGGATATTATTCCCTACTACGTTTACATGTTGCCCATAAATTACAACCCATAAACTGAAGTAGGAATAGTTAGCGATGAATCAGAGCGCTTCGCCGAAATTGTGCTCGAATGTGGATTCATGATACCATCGGTTTTATTTAGGTTTAAGATTTTGATCGAGTTCAATCAGTCCATGATCAGTCCAGATTTAAATCAGTAACGAGCCAATAATAGTAAGTAAATGGATAAAGTTCTTGATTGCTAAACCAAGATAACATGCTTTGCTAAGCTGGAAAAGTTGACCTTGGTATTCATAGGGGCAGTGGCGGATTTGCAGTCTTGGCCGCCCTAGGCCCCAGGCCATGTAGTAAGTATCAGCCGCCCCTTTCTCAGCACCCATCATATAGACTCATAATGAATTTACTTTATTGTCAACTGTTCAGAAAAGTTAACTATGAGTCGGGTTGGTGCCACGAAATTCTATGATACGTTTCGAACGTTTCCAATGTTTCCATTAGATATTTGGAAATATTTTTAAGGTTTTAAATTATTGTTATAAGATGTGGTGCAGTGCGGCCCGACTAATAATGTGTGCGAATGTTTAGAATATATAGGTACTTTGAGCAATTTCTTGTTGTCAGTGATTTTTTTGTCACGATGGGCTGTCCTAAATATCTGGCGGCCGCCCTAAGGCCTACTGGGCCTTAGGGCAAATCCGCCACTGCTTATGGGGTAGATATTTCGACTTCCATTTAATCTACATTTTCCATAGTCTTTGTTATGTGGTTATAATGTGGCAAAGACAGCAGACTCAACAGTTGTATTATAAGTAGTCCTTATAAAAAAAAAAACGTCAACACGAAACCCTAACATTTTTTTTATCGGCAACGAACAACGACGCCTACTATACTAAACTGCTGAGTCGGCTGTTTGCAGGCGCTTAAACACTTCAGGATGTTCATGTTCATAATTTGTACAGATGAAGAAGCCAGTATTCCCGTAGCCAGCCAGCCAGGTAGTTACTAATCTATAATTACACAGGTCCAAGAGAAAAACGCAGATAGGGGCAACCATGAGCTAAATAAACATTGGAGAAAATTTCAAAAAAAAACTAATTCGCCCTATAGTCTTAGTCAGAGTATTCAGTGATACAAAGTTTTCATGAAAAGACTGGTGCTCATTAAGAGGAAGTTCCGTTCCGTTAACAATTATTTCTATTTCGCTACAAATAAAATATAGTAACTAATTAACCTAATCCGTTTAACTGTTCTTAAAGAATCAAAGAATCCTATACGAAATTGACACGTGTTTCACCTCTCAATGAGGCATCCTCAGGATGACGATTGACTTGTTGCGAACCCGGACCCGACGCGTTGATACGTCAAGCGTCGAGAGCAAAGTGTACTCTGTTCTCGACGCTTGACGTCAAAAAGCACAGTCCGACCGCAAAGTCACGCCTGAGTCAATTATGTATTTACTTACACCTGACAGCACCGATTTCACTAGAGTTCGTATTAAGTGGTCGTCCTACATTTTTGTAATATATTTCAATAACAATGTTGATTCTTCGTGATGCTGCTAATCTCTATAATACCTAGATAACATTTATGAGCGTGGCTGCGGCGAGCTTGGCATTGTAATTTGTACATAGATAAACGATCTTGTCGTATTGTCACATTATGTACATGACACATATTTATGTACGCACATATCTCTTACATACATTACATAAAACGTATACGTAGGTGCGTAGACGCGTGGAATTTTAATTACAGACATCGACTAACAGCCCAAGCTGATGATTATAGATAACCTAGGCCAGAATTGAAACTAGGTGCGAATTTTGGTCATACTTTGTGGTTTTTAGTTAAATCCAAACTGTCTATGTATTCATGAGTTTTTACTTTTTATAGTTCACCATATAAGTGATAATAAGAAAATACTGTATTTACCTATAATTGTTTGTTGGATTTAATTCTTTATTTTTCTGTTGCTACCTGTAATTTATGAAGTGTATACGAACGTTGTAAATCTTAATAAATTTGGTCCTTCGAACCGGATTAAATTTTCTTGTCCATTTAGTATAGGTACTTATTTTACGAAGCAAATGTAAAATTAATACATCTATAAATATGTCGCAGTAAGATGAATAAAGCCTTGAAGAAGACCCGTGATATAGTTATATCTCTAGGGAATATAGTACCATAATATTTAAAAAAACACACCAAAACAAACAAGCTTTGTTCGCACCGCACCGTATGCGCGCACTCACTATTATAGTACACAATCTCCACTAACATTTTTAACATCTACCCTACTAAAAACGCTAATCGGTTATTTTTGTTTACTTATTATTGTATTTTCTCTGTAAGTGATTGATGTAATCTTTTGAAAAATAAATGCCTTAAACCGTATATAGTTATATGAAAGCGGTTCATAACTGCCTTACTAGGAATATAACTATGATACGAGCACGATCTAGTAATATAACTATAAGGGGAATCCCTCCAAATAGGTTAGGTTAGAACTATGATCAACTACGCCGAAATTGGTTGCAGTAACAAAATTAGGGCACTCCGACAGTTACGAACTGCTTTCATATAACTATAATACGGTATATACCTTTATCACTAGGGATATAAAAATATCACGGCTTCAAACATCTTACTCTAAAAATAAAATGCTGTTCTGATAAACGCATCACTTGAGCATGGGTAGACCGATTTGGCAATTTTTTTGCTTTAAAATGTTCGGTCTAGTCCGAATTAGGGCTCTCACACAAAACTGCGAATTCGCATTGCATTGCAAAAATCTGCGAGCTCCTAAAACAAAGCTCCTCTAAAAACCTGCCATGCGGCGTCGTATCGCATCGCATCGCAGTTTTGTGTAAGAGCCCTTAGGTTTATATGTTTTTTTTTTTTAACGATTCACGGAATGTTTTTCAAATTCGGAAAATACTGAACGTGGTGTTTCAATGGGATTTTTGTTTTAACTGACCATAACTCAAGATTCAAGCAATGGATATGCGTCATTATATTTTGTATGGTCATGGAATGGACAGGACCATTTCTGTTGGGTCCTTATTTATGATATTATTACTTTAATGAACATGTAGGACTATCAATTATTATTGTGGTGTGGCACTATTGAGACCTATGCTAGCTGATAATACACCTCTTTTACCTCTGTTCCTCATGTCTTTTACTAAGATGTGGTGTGTAATGTTGCAGGCCAGGCATCGGCTACGCCAGCGTGGGGCTGCAGCACTCGCGCTCGGCGGTGCTGCACGCGCAGGTGGCGCCGCACTACCGCCCCGTCATGCCGCCGCACGCGCTGCTCAACAGCGCCTCCAGCGGGAACGTGCCGCACGCACAGGTACAATACATTATACTGGATTTATACTTGTGGGACCGATACCATCATGATGAAGTCTCCTATGTTCTGTTCCAAAAGTATCTAATGAAAATGTAAACAAAGTGTTCAGGTTAAATTCTAACGCAATCATTCACTAAAGGGAATTACTTAATAAATAGAAAAAACATAAAATTAACCTCAAGTCAAATGGTGATTTAAAATTAGAATTAACCAAATAATCAAATCAATTTGTAAATGCCGCTACAAATTAAACATCCGAAGGTACGTTCGCTGATCGATTTGTTTACATTTATTTATTTATATATACTTTATTGTACACCAGAAAATACATACACAATACATTTTTATTAGATACTTTTGGAACAGATTAATAAACGATCGGCTCGCATACGAGAACGCCGTACTGGATACTATGAGAACACAGCACGCGTAGCATGACCAATTCTATGTCTATTCTACCAAGAATCGACAAAGTTCTTTCTATCCAATTCGACTTCTCTTCTGCCCGAGCACGGGGCGACCCGTAGACTCGCGTTTCTATGAAGACAACGACACTTTTATTCTTTCCATAGCAACGGTGAGGTACCTAGTGATGTAGATAAGTTATGAACTTTACGATGATATTTACGTTTCGTTGTCAAAAAAAAGTGTAACAACGCCAAATTTTAAAACCTTTTGAACGTAACTCATCAAAGCAACAACGGAACGTTATGTTTTTATTATGTCGGCTGTCGGATTGACGATTTTTGAAAATAAATCAAACAAAGTAATTATAATATATAATGAAACATTGGAAAAAT
Organism: Agrochola macilenta; assembly: GCA_916701695.1. NCBI lineage: Eukaryota > Metazoa > Arthropoda > Insecta > Lepidoptera > Noctuidae > Agrochola > Agrochola macilenta. The sequence goes on from OU753562.1 coordinate 19,954,191, forward strand.
GTAGTTTGTTTTCTTATTTTTCGCATTGTGTTACGCAAATGTTACACAATGTGGAAAAATATAAAAATTACATTTTTCAAATGTTTTGTTTTTAGAAAAGTGTGGCGATGGCGGCAAGAAAGAAGTAAGTAAATAATGTACCAATTATTAGCATTGTGCGTGATGAAATTAAGAGAACGTATTAATCGAAATTGCATATGAGGACATTTTAGGAGGATTGTGGCATCGTCTGATATTTTTTTTGGTATACACAGTGAATTGCTTCCTTTACTAATAGCTCGTTGCTTTGATACCTTGTTCATACTTTTACTATCGTCTCAGTAAGTATTCTTACCTCATTCACTTACGATTTTTTTTTTTCTGCAGCGTGCGAAGTACCACCCAGCAAATTGAAATGTTGGTGGATTATATGTCCACCCACACACTATTTGCCAATGGTGAATATAGGGGGCCTTTAGGGCGAGAAGGGCAGGATGAGGAGTGGGTCCGTCTCCAGCAAATGTTGCAGGAGTATGGGCCAAATAAGACTGTGGAACAGTGGCGGACGGTATGTAATTTAATTTTATTTGATTAATAATTTTGTAATCTACTACCTACTTCAACAAAATGTAAAACAACATATTCCTAAGCTTTATACCTATCTATGATATTTACGTGATTAATTATTTCAGACTTGGAGGGATCTTAAAAAGAAGGCGAGGGCTGATGGTGCAAAAGTAAATTCAGCCCGTGCTGTAACAGGCAATAACACAGCCATACCCAGCCTCTCAACCACCAGCACAAAAATATTAAATATCATAGGCACGGAGAGTGCCTATGGAATGGCAGGTCAGCAGGAGACAGAGCTAGGAGAGGTAAAAGCAGTGACTATCAAATGTTATGTTAGTATTAGTGACATTAAATGAATGTATTTTTCTAATTTATTATTTCAGATAGTACCACCACCACCAGCCACATCACCACCACCAGTCATATCACCACCACCAGCCACATCACCACCAGCTTCCCTTTTTACCACACCTCTAGAAACCACACCCTCCACTTCAACAAACCCAGGACCATCGGTCCCTACAATAGTGCCACCCTCTACCCCTTCCACTCAACAAGCTTCGGCACGAGGTCAGCCTGCACGGAGCTTGAGAAATGATTTTCTTGTCTCCGATGCTGAGACAAGATGTGTTCTACAAGTAAGTGTATTTTTTGTCATATTATTATTATTAATGTATGTAACAATGTGAATGTTGTAGTGATGTTTGAAACAACACAATAGTGCAGTTGATACAGGTATAACTATTCTATTTTGCTTCAAAATTTTATTATCAATTAAAATATGGTCTTTTTTGTTTCAGGATATAGGTAATAGTCTAAGAGAAAATAACAAATTAAAACAAAGAAAAATGAGACGAAGCCATTTAGAGAGGTACATTTAGTATTTTTATTTACATAAAATAATTTTGTATTATATTAGCTCTTCTATGAGTTGCAACTTGTAGAAGGCTACCTCGGTGCTCATTGGTGCTGTCTCTGATTATTTCGTCTGCAGTTACAGCCGTTTCTTGCATAGGCACCCTTAAACAAAATTCACCATTGTTAGATAAAGTTGGTATATCGACAACTATTACACAGTACAGTAAAATAAAATAAACATACCGATAATGTCGCATAATGTTATATAATGTGCAGCAAGCGTACACCAGCGCCGATGCCTTCTCAGGAGCATAATGAAGGCTCCTATCAATGCCGAGACACCGAAAGGTCCCCTTGAGGTAGCCATTGGTGCGTTCTATTAAATTGCGCGTTTGGCAATGCCACTTGGTATACCTCTCCTCTGGTGTACCATGTTGAGCATTTCTTATTGGAGTCATGAGCCAAGGCTCCAAAGCATAGCCTGAATCACCTGAAAATCAATGATAAATAATTAATTTGTGTTTTGTTTCAGATTACATAGTTCCCGAATGGCAAAACATAATAATATGGGCCCCAAAAATTTATGGGGCCCATATTAATATGTTAAAATTAATTTATTATTTTGGGTCGGCGCAACAGGCCTTCTTCCATAAATCTCCATATCATCCTTTCTATCCGTATCATCTTTTCTTTTTTTCCTATCATTGTAAATATTATAAGATTGTTTATTTAATAAAACTATATACATAATTACTGTTTATTATTTCAAATTATGAATAGGACAGCAATATTAACTAAAATGTTTCATTTAAGAATAGGTCTGAAAAAACTACCATGTCACAATCAATGTTGTGATATTTCCACATACTCATAGTTAGTTAGTTTTTGATAACTTGTGTAATAGAATGTCTTACCTAGTAAATAATACTGGCGAATGCAGTCTCTGTAGTTCTGTCTTAACAACAGAACCATTAAAAATGAATTGGTCATGGACCCTGCCTGGAAAATTTGCATTAACATTAAGGATTTTGCACTCAGCATCTGCAATCTGAAATACAAGTTTGTATTAATTAGGTTAATTTTGTGTATTAATTTCTTACTACAAAATAGGTAGGTACATGACCCATTTTATGGTTACTACTTTCTTACCAGCTGAACATTGATGGAGGTAACGCCATGTCTGTTCCTGTATTGTGCTTGTTGTGGCTTTGGTGGAGGAAATAATTGGACGTGGGTGCAGTCAATGGCTCCCAATATTTCTGGAAGTCCAAATTTTCTTTGGTAGCCAGATGCTACAGTCTGCCTTCCTGCCTCGGTGTTTGGGAACAGAATCCATCGCGGTTTTAGTCTGAAATAATACTCTTATAAATAAATTAAATACAATAGTAAGAAATCTATCCAAATAAATAGCTAACAAAAGCCTCTTACAGGCCGCTCTAACTTTTGTAATTTGAGAGGGTAGTTAACTGACCTTGTATTTACTGCAACAACAAATTGTTTCAGAAATTTGCTGACAGTAGTTTGGCCAATAGATATATTCTGCTCTTGACCAACACCTCTTTGGTAGTGTCCTGTCAGCAGAACTTTCAGCGAACAAAGAACCTGCAAATGATTAGGCATTGTTATATCCACCCACGGTAGGTAATAGGATCTTGCGTATTATTTTTAGAAGCAGTTGGAAGGCGTAGGTACCTAACCTTTAAACAGATTGAACTTACTTTTACAAGAACAGGCAGACCCTGAGATGTACTAGGAGACAGATCCTCGGTCAGCTCCTGGCACAAATACTGCACCATCTCTTTGCTAACCTTGAAATTTTCTAGAAACTCGTTTTCGGGAAGATCGAGAGCCCCGGTCAATGCTCGAACAGCGTTCCTTTCGGCCTTCCTTTCGTTCTTCTCGGCAAAAAAACTGAGACGATGGCGACGGTAGCCCCCCGACATGTTATAAAATTAAATTTAAACTCTTGATTTAAAGCCTTTTGTGAATGAGTGACCACAATTTTGCCAAAATCACGTAAATGTAGGTATTTAAAATCAATTAATTAAGAAATATTCTACTCTTTAGTCTTGTCTAGGTCTAATGTGATGTAGACTATTTGACACTTGTTGAGAAGAAATGTTTCTACCCTCAAGTGTCAAAAGTAGAGAAAAATTGGTCGTCATGCTTGACATTGTAGACATTTGTCGACTGAAGAATAGAAACATTTCTTCTCTTCAGTTTTAAGATCGCCATGCTTAGAACGGTAGAAATCTTTCTACAATCTGTCATTTTGTCTATTCTTCCGTCGACAAAACCCGTTTCTATGGTGGTCATGCTACGCGTGCAGGTGTGGCCTGTTTAAAAAAACTCTCATTGCAGCTTCAGAAATCCTCAGATAGGTATTATTGATGCCACTACCAATGATTTTATAGAAGACACCAGCGTTAACTAAATGATCTACAAAAATAATGATATACCCCTAATTCTTGGTAATCAAAAGAGCGTTCATCAACCTACCCTGTTTAGCAACAACCAAGAGGTCAGCGACGAGGCCTGACATGGTTTCAAAAGACGCTTCCGAGTTCTCCATTATCATAGAGGTTGAAAGAAGATAATCTTGATATGTGACGGTTTGTTCCCATAGTTTTCATTGTTGACAGCCTCATCTACTTTGCCTCATGTGTAGGATTACCCAACGTTTCGCGGGTTACTAAACGCTAGCTAACTATGGGAACCGAACCAGTATTGACAATAACGCAATAAACCATTTAAATTCAATTAGCTCAACTCGATCAGTATTGACGATAAAGCATCGTTTACACGATGACGATATGAAAGTCGAGAATCAGCTCACTATTCAAAACAGCGTCCGTGTAGGTAAACAGAAAAAGTAATGCGATTTGAGGAAATGACTTGGCGAGAGTTCCCGTCTAACACACCTGAATTCAGAACTTGTCAAACTCTACACCAATTTTTTTTTAGTTTGCAGATCAGTATCAGGTTGGAGCTTGTAACAGAACAATCATTACAGGCATAATCATTAAAACATCAATACAGCTAAGCTAAATATAATAAATACAGCTAAATTGCCTTATCTATTGAATGACTATTTCATGACATTCGATGCCAATTCTAACTTCCCGAGTTGTAATAATTTTACTACAAATTTTTTACGGTCGCAAATCTTCTTTTGATCAACAAACAAACTGACAGTGACTTGTAAATTGCAAATATGGCAGGCAAATAACCCGTTATGAGTGTGATTCATTCCGACGACGCGACAGTCGGCCGAGAAACTAATATCACGCAGTACCAAAGGGCGAGACGGGGCAGTTCCCTGAGGCCCAGGCTCAGGGGGCCCTCGCACTCTGACCAGCTAACCTCGTATTGAGTTCAATTGAACTCAATACGGTAAGCTAAAAGTGAGTATTTTATAGCTATAAAATACTCTCACTTTAGGAATGTCAATAAAATAGTTTGCAACACGATTTTAATCATGGCAACTCATTTGAAAGAATATTGGCGTTACCATCTTTGACAGCGTAGTCACCACATTGCAAATTGGGATTTGGGCGCGAATTAGTGTCAGATGTTTGAAGTGATGTTAAATGCCTTTTCTGTTCTTTTCCCTACACTCGTTAAAGTTAGAGCAGCAAAGGTATAGTTTAGACAGGCAATATTTCGCATTAAATTCGACCCGGAACACGCCGACTCAATGAGTCGTATGAGTATGACAGATACGCAGTTTTTGACAGTGGACTCAATGAGCCTGTAAAATAATTTTGCATAAATTAGAGAACTAAAATCATGGATCAAAAAAATAAACTTAGTGGTGCGTTTAAGCGCAAACAACACCAGGAAAGAGAAGCTAGTAGAAGTAGTTTTTTAAAGTATTTATATACATAAATATATTGATAGTTTGACTTGATAAAACCTCAGTTAGGGCCCTCCTTTTTTTTTGTACCACAACCAGGGCCTTTGGTTATCTAGCTACGCCTCTGATCATGTAGACAAGTATGAAAAGTAATTAGATAAACGATTAAAATGCAATTAGCTTCAAACCTATAAAAGAGCCAATAACATTGCAGGTGGGACCTCGCGTCCACTTCAAGCTGCAGCCACAGCAGGCAATCATTCCGGAAAAAAAGAAGTCTCCCCCGTCTTCTCTAACGAACGGCAATGGCAAGAGCATTCGGCCGCAGTCGTTCACGCCGGGCCTGAAGCGCTCCAAGTCGCTGACGTCGGCCGACGCGCTCGCGAGCGGCATGGCGGCGCTGGGGCTCGCAGCTGACGCCGGCGATCTGGGCACCTTCCCGCCAGAGATACAGGAGTGTATCGACAAGGCTCTCGAAGGTAATACACCAATTTCTTAGTAAGTACCAAGTTAGTGTACAGTTCAATCAGTCCCTCATCTAACTATACACCTCAACGCAAAAAACTGTCTGTATAATACATACCTGTGACTCTGCCTCTCACCTGCGAAATGATAATTTAAGTTCAGTTGGTTTTGAATGCAAAGCCGCTATGTTCTAACTTTGGACCTTGACTCACAGTTTTCGAGAACAAATTTTAAACTCCTTATTGTACTTTTAGTTTCTTGTGTATTTTTGGTTTCGATGGCACTTGGAAGCTGAAAATGCAAGCTGAAGTGATATTTGGAAATTCTGCCAGATAATTCTCATTATCATTAATCCAAACTACCACAAAATTCTCATTCAATACTGCAGTAACATAATTGTATATAAAAGAACCATTAAGTCAATAATTATATTACACAACATGTATTTAACCTGTTGTTACACCTACCTATCATTGTAACAGCGAATCAATGTTCATGCCTCCCCTAAAATTCTTTGATATTCGAATAGCTCATGACCTAAAGAGCCATAAAGAATATTATAAAAAACAAATAAAATTTTTAAGTTTATTCCATGTGTGTGCATCAGACCCGAACGCAGTGTGCGCCCGCACGCTGATGGATGCAGTGGGGCACCTGGTGTCGCGCGCGGTGGAGTCGCCGCGGTACGCGCTGCCGGCCGCGCGGCGCTGCATTGCCGTGGTGGAGCGCGAGAACACCGAGACCTTCCTCGAGTCGCTGCTCAACACGTGCCAGCAGTGGTACCACGACAGAGACAAGGTACGACACATTTTATAAAGGGAATGATGGAGTTTTTGCCGATTCTTCTCCAAACGAAACTGTACACCTCGGAAGAGGCAACTAGAATCAATTCTAAATTTTTACATTCTGAAGTGCTTCACAGATTTATTTATGCTAGTAGAAATAGTCACCATGTTTGGTAAAGTGGATGTCTTTCCATCAAGACAAGTTTCGGTCAAGACATATTTTCGATCGGTGAGCCATCATATCAGTAAGCTAGATCCTTAAAAAAAAACAGATTACCTGCTTGTTGTGTCATGCAAACCTAACCTTGTAGTCACTATAGCTTTGGGGTCGGACTGTGTAATAATATTCTTTTGTATTTTATTATAACCCGCTGGTCAATAATGCGAATTTGGAACTTCAACAAAAAGTTCGTTTGAAAAATCGAATTTCTTATTAATACCTCGCATAAAGCGTGAAAAGTAAAGTATCCTCCTCGGGGATAAAGGCTTCTTGGGCCAGCTTGAATTTCTCGCTGCAATAATTCCCTCGCGAATCATTACTCATTGAACCAAAATAATTCTTTGTTACGCTTGAGATTCAATATAGCACCTGTGATATTAAACACTGCTTTATACTCTTAGTGAATAATGTGCTATTATTTGTTGTTGCAGTTGTTGGGCTCCAACGTGGCCGGCGGCCGGCCGCGCCTGATGGCGTTCCTGTCGTTCCTGCTGGAGATGTACTGCCAGCTGCGGCGCCGCGCCATCCAGCGCCGCGGGGCCTCCGCGCAGCCCGGCCAGGTGCTGCTCACGCTCATCTGCAAGTGCTGCGAGGACTGCATCCGGCAGCCCGTGCCCTCGGCCAGCGACGTGAGTACAGTACACTACAACGTTGCTGCAAATATTTTAGATTTCAATAGTCCACATTTTCGACACCAAAACCAAGAACATTATAAAGAAAAATACTTTTTTCTCAAATCCATCGTCCCCTTTCATCTTCGGTCTTCAAACCTATCGACCAAAAGAAAATCTGAATTATAAACTGTGTTGAACATAAAAACTAAATTGGTCCTCCCAGACGGAGAACCTGTTCTTCGTGCTGACGTACATCGGGCGCGACCTGGAGTCGCAGCTGCCGGGCGAGCTGGAGCGCCTGCTGACGGCCGTGCGCGACGCCTTCCTCAACACGGCGGCGGCGCCGTCCATCCGGCGCACACTGCTGCAGCTCATCGAGCTGCACGCCAGCCGCTGGCAGCTGCCGGGCTGCGCCGTGCTCTACTACTACCCCTCCTCCAAGTAACTGCTGCTCTGTGCCCTGTTCGCACCACAAGGAACACTCAAATCTTACTGTACTGAGGAACCTACTGTACTTGTCTTAGCCAAACAGCACGTTGTTTGAGCCGTTGGTGACTCTCAGAATATGCTGATTAGCTAGTTGACGAAGTTATGATAGTGCCGTTTGTAGTGATGGAGAAGATATTGCATGATCACTGCAATGTACTGCTATTTTCGGGCAGTGAGCAGTGCTATGGAGCTCTGTCACTAGAAGACGACGCTTGGTGAATAATTTGGTCCTATTGTACGGAGATACTATATTGTAGTAGTTTAAAGCATGCATTAATTACGTTTGATACTATTATTACTGTAACCAAATTCCCAGTGTCTTCTATCGAACTTTAGGAACTAACATTTATAATTTGCAAAGCCTATCACCACCAGCTTAATACACTTTTGTTGGCCTTGTGTCCCAGCTGATCATTGCGCTGCGTTACGAATAGAAGCCTTATGTCTCACACGTTACGTGACATTATTGCGTCGCTTCTCAATCGTGTTACGAAAAAATTATTTACGCGATGCGATGCCAGGTCAGAGGTCGACGCAGGCTGACGTGCTGTTGAGCTAGGACTGACTTAGTTGATGCGGGAAATTGGTCCTTATGTACGAAGGATATGTGCAAGATTTAACTACCACATTGTATCTTCATAAAGTGGCAAGTACCCTGATGTACCGTAGATTTATACCGTATTGTATCTTAAGTTAGCAAGTACCGCTGAATAAGATTTAGTTCTTCACGACAGCTATTGGTGGTGGTTATATATCTTTGGTCTTTAGACATCTTCGCCCCGTAAATTGCATGGTATATTGGTGTTTATACGGTGACAACAAACCTTTCAATTATTAAAGCTTTGGAGTTGTCGCCTCATAATATCGACTATAAGTTAAGCCAATTTGGTCCTTCGGTCCTACTGTGAGGACCATCTCGGAGGGGTACGTTATTATTCTTAGGGAGTAATTATGTTAGATTAGTATACAAAGGTTACAAGCATTTCTTGTAGTATTTGATTTGTTTCAGTTTGACCTTCATAGCGTTGCGTTAGTTGTACAGGAGGTCTCTAATTGTTGTCCCTTATACGTATCGTAGGCATGTTGCTGCCATAAGCTCATTTATTGTGCCTTTAAAGATTTTAGTAGTTATAGACACGTTCTCTTCGCTCTCGAGACATATAAAAAGTATTTTGTAATATTTATCAGACGTAAGACGCCCTCGGGAGCGACAGAACGTAACAATTAAAATGTAAGGTGTAGTTTTAGCTTAAGGTGGATTTAGTAAACGCAAGATATGCCTTGAAAGTATTAAAAAGTACGTGTAACATAAGTAGTAGGACAAAATGACGATGTACATTACTGTACGTTCTTCGCATAGTATTTGGTGCATTGTACCCTTTGTCGGTTGTGTCTAACTGTAGTGTTGCCATCTTTACCTTACCGCTTGTAGTTATCGTTTGCCTAGCAACGCTTTACATACACACTACGTAATGCACTCTGGTGTTAGTTTATTTTCTATTAGTATAGACATCCCAATTATGCAAATTATCATTCTATTAAATTATAGATGAATCTTATCAGCTTTCTTGCACAGAGATCATATGAATGTATGACTGAGCTTCCTAAGTATGAAGTGTTTCAATTTATTATGCTTGTGATATTATAAATTTAAGTTATGTAATCTCTGATAATATCTCTTCTGTCCTAACCAAAGACTGTATTGACGATGTGGAGATTCATGATAATTAACAAAAGTGTAAACTCAATGTTGTTGAAGCTGGACCAAATTATCTTTGTGTGTCGGCCGCTGGCTCTGTAACCGCCTCGGGCGACACATCACTTCAGTGACTATTATAAGTTCATTTAGTTGTAGACTATGTCTGATCACCATTACAAACTAATGATTTTTTAAATATTAGTTAATTACTTTTTATGGAAAAAGTTAAAAAAGACCTTAAACTTTTCGTTATTACTATGCATTCGTAGCAATATAAGGTAATGGTATGTTTGTAGAAAAGCTGAAAAAATATAAAAAAATGGTGCTAACAAAAATATTGGTGTATTGTATATTATTTTATTAGAACACGGGCAATAACATTGTTCTCGTTACCGCTATAATTTTGTACGAATAAAAACATAAAAATGATTATAACCAATAAATTATATAAATACAATGTGGTTTTTTATTTATTACTTCATCACATGGGACATAAACATAACTGACAAAATGTGGGTACCTCTGCCTAAGGGCTGAGTCTCACCGGAATGGCAGCGGCCGGCAGCGACGCGGCGTGCACTTTCAGTGTGAAATAATACATACTTAACTGATTCGTTGCGGATGACGTGCCATCATTCATTTTTTGCATGTGGCGTTGGGCACGGGAGCCGTGTCATTCTGAAATCGATGGTAACTCCTTCAAACTTCGATCAATAATGCACTAGATACACTATCCCATACAAAAGTTCTCTTAAAACTGTCGCTAATTGTGTTTACGTACTTCTAGTTTAAATAAATATACATTAATGTAAATTCAACCTTAAATGCAATGCTTAAAGTTGTATTCACAAAGCTATGTACAAAAAACAAAAAAGTCAAACATACATCAAAACAAATTCAGCCTTACACGCTTATTTTAAAGTTCGAATTACAAAGTGCTAATAAAAGCAATAAAAATTTATGACAGAGGCTCGCCACTTGGACAAGGAATGAGTGGAGTCGAAATGTGTTTATATTTCTTTCTATGAAATACATAAAAAAAAACTTTTTACTAACAAATTCAGTTTATTATAAGCCTTGCCACTCAATCATAAAGTTTCATTACAATGGCAAAATTAAATCTTTCTGTCGTCGGAGATAAAAATATTTATTTTAATTACAATGGCAAAATTAATTTCTGTCGTCGGAGAAACAAATATTTAATTACAATGGCTAAATTAAATCTTTCTGTCGTCGGAGATAAAAATATTTATTTTAATTACAATGGCAAAATTAATTTCTGTCGTCGGAGAAACAAATATTTAATTACAATGGCAAAATTAAATCTTTCTGTCAGCGGAGAAACAAATAATTATAATGTCATGTCGCTTGAAAATAAAAATTCAATTTTATATAAGTTCAAAAATACTTATTGTTACTGTTATACTGTTTTTAGTAATCTACGCCTTTGCGTGTTTCCAGTTATGTCCAATCTATTAAAATGAATCGAACAAATTGTCGAATTTCTATAAGGCTAATATATTTCTTTTCCTCTTTCTTTCGCGACAGTAGATTCCCATTCTCATTCAGATACTCATTCATTCTACATAACGAAATGGGTCGCTAGGAAATCTACAAACAGAAACCAAATATAAAATAACAATACTACACCATGCATTCCCTGTTCCAGAACAGTCGATGTTTGTTACAATAGTTGGTAGTTGTCACAAACATTGGCCAATCAATCATAATATTTGCTAATTGATTTATATTTACTATTTAATTCTGTTATTATTTTATGAAAAACACTTACTGATATTAAACTTACCGAAAAAAAAATATTCCTTCCAAAATCTTGGTGTTACGGTGGTTCTTTACAATTTTTTTGAACGCGTACTGCGGCATTTCGTTGGCTATAATTGGACCATACTAATTTGAAATAAGACCACAACCGAATAAGTGCTCTTATTTTTCGTTCCGTTTTTGAAGCGCTTACCGGGAATCTAGTGCATTATTGATCGAAGCCTTCAAATTAAGTTTTAGGGAGATCTACTTGAAACAAAACTATCTTCGTTTTTCACGTAAATTAAGTTCGTATCCTTCGTTTCTGGATAATGTGTTTTTTTTTTTAAATAGGGGTAACCAACCTTTTTGTAAGTTGGGTTGATATTTATATTTCTGTCATTTATGGTTTGAAGCGCAGTAATTCATTTGAAATCGACTGGCCAAAATATTTACATCCATGGATGTCCAAGATAGTTGGCCCTTGATCACCATCTTCATTACTTTTTTCTATGCTCTGCGCTGTCCACCATTATTTTGTCTGAAAGCATAGATAAGTTAGTTATTACTCTGAGGTAAATTCCCAGTTTTCTGTGTGTTCCCAGTCAGGTGAATACGTTTGCGAATTCTGCTCAAAAATGTCGTCATCGTCGTCGCATTGAGTTTCAATTTCTGTCTCTGGAATGTACTCTCTTTTTCGCCGTAATTCTATATAAAAAAATAGGCAATAGATGTTAACTAGAATATAATAGCAGTATTTCGCAAAATGTTATTTTATACTGACACCATAGACGTATACGTCTATGACTGACACTAAATTTTGAATGGCTAAGTTTAATTACTTACTCATGTAGCACATGAATTTTTTTTATAAATATACATATAATAACTTATCAGTTTTTCATTTGCTTTAAATAGTTGACATTACTAAACTATGAGCAAAATGAAAACAATATTTTTAGATTTAATTGAATACCTCATACGAGTATTCACTCGTAATCACTCAAACTGTTAGAATATAAAAAATGAGCTGAAAAGGTTTAGCACATCTGTATTTAAAAAGTCACAATCCATTTCCAAAAATACAGTTATTTAAGTATGTAGATAAAGTTTAAAAGTATTTCACACTGAAAGTGCTCGCCGCGTCGCTGCCGGCCGCTGCCATTCCGGTGTGACCCGACGCTTACAAGAACGTTGTAGACGCTATTAATCATTCGAGTAGACGTTATCGTTATTTTAGATTTGATAAAAGCCTTTGACACCGTCTCTACTTCCATCCTTATAGAGAAGATGGAGAGCATGGGTATAAGGTGAATGGAATTAAAGCTTTTCGAAAACCCTAAAAGACCGTACACAGACTACTAAGGTAAACAATCACATAAGTTCCGAGAAATTTATTACACACGGGAGTTCCACAAGGCAGTTTGATCGCGCCTACTCTATTTTTAATTTATATTGTGTCACTAAGCACTATGCCGAAGGTACTAAATCCTAAGCACATTTTCAAAGAGTTTTAACAAAGTGGCCCTCACACCACACGCATATGATTTTACGTTCCGACGTATTCGGCTGATATGACACACCGTATGCGCTGAAATTACGGGAAATAAATTAGGTTGCGTAACGTTGTGTGAATTCAGTCATAGTGGAGCGCTATCGTGGTGTCGTGTCGTGTTGTCTAAAAATATGGATCATTTTACAGTAATAGCGATTGCAGGGACTTTAGAAGAGGACAAATACAAGAAAGAATTTTGGGTGCACCCATTGAATTCTAAAAAACTACAAGGACCAGTTTCAACGGTCGAACCGAACCAAGCTTCCGTCGCGTATAATGTGTTGTTATATAGAATAGGTACGTTGCCGCCGAACTTACGCCCGACCGAAGTTCGGTTGTATGCCAAAACGTGACGTAATTTCAGTAAATGTGTTGATAATAATTGAAATAGCATTGCAGGCGCAATCACGCCGAAGTTACGACGTAACTATAACGAGTAACGATCTTTGTGCGCTCAATCTCCACAAAAGCAAAATCTTCACATTTGCTATCGACACTGCCCTAATATTTAATTCTACCACGGTGCGAAGCATTTTCGAAAGTCCTCAATCTGGGCTAATAAGGTGTCGAAATGGTTGCAGCACCAAAAGAAAATAATTTTGTAGACAAAATAAAATAATTAAAAAAAAAAAAAACCTAAAAATAAGTAAAGTTTTATTTTTTAGTTTATAGAGCACGTGCAGGTCGAGCTGTAGGGGATGGGGCATTAAAGCGATGTGATAGAAAATAGAGGAACTACTACTTTTTTCATAAAGCAAAATTATTTTATTTTACAAAATCCCCTACAGCTCGACCTGCACGTGCTCCATAAACTAAAAAATAAAACTTTAATTTTTTTTTGTTCAACAAACTCTATAAAATACCATGTTGACTGTTGTGTTGCTGGATGTCTACGCATCTACAAATCGACACACTTACCTGAGTTCGTGAATTAATTTATATATTTAAGAACCTAAGGCACATCTATTACACAATTTGTCACAACTAATTCAACTTGAAAGGGTGCAGAGAGCAATCTTAATAAAAGTATAGTATAGTCTTTTCGACCATTCCGCTACCCCACAACCGACATATACCGGGAAAGTGGGGTTCTCACAACTATGACTGGAACTATGACACAACCGAAAATCTACTTTCTATCCTAGAATAGTTCCGCATTCCGTATATGTTTACCACAATACTCCCCGAGCACAATACTCCCCGACCCTTGCTCGACGATGCGCCAGCCCGCGTCGATGCTGAGCCCGTAGTCTTAAATTCCCCGAATAATAATAATCTATGTTTGATCCAGCCTGTCCCATCTTGCTGTCCTCCCCCCAGCGACGCCCTAAGCCGAGGTCCGTATCCTACAGGGGGTGCCCTTAGCGAGCGTTCGCCTAGTTTTAATTAGAATAGTTTATGCCCCTGGCTGGAGGCTTTAAGTGTAGAAGCTTAAGGCAGCCACAGGAAAGTCCGGTTAAGCAGCTACGACCTCCTCAGAGGTTAACTGCGAGATGCGCTATATAAAAAAAAAAAAAGCACAATACTACAATGGCATTCAGCATTCAGTTTAACACGCACCAACTTCTTCATCACTCACACACATACACTCCACACGAACACTAATCCTTCCTGTAAGTAAAATGGAAATTATAGTCTAGTTTACGGGAAACCATATTACGTAATCTGCTTTCGCAATTCATTTGCCAAACATGTAAACAAACCCGAGTTTTACGAAAAACAACTGTAATGCCTACACATAAGGTTCAGTTTGCGCTACAAATTCATATTTTTTATGACTTTTTCAACAAGCTAGTCAGTCTAAAAATCAACTTTATTTACACTTGCATAAAGTTGATGTTTGTCTAAGTGGAAAACTCGTGTTTGTGTTGTAAATATTTTTTATATTTTGCAAATAAATTGCGCACGCAGATTAGGTACTATGAGCGGAGATCTGGTGGCCAGGCTGCGGCTTAGCTTAGGCACCATCAGTCTCCCACAATATTTTTCTAATTGCATGATTATCAAGAGTATTGCTAATTTGAACTGGCAAAATGAAAGCCATTGCGAGTGTATTACGCAATTACATTTTATGATATCAAACAAACAGCTGTAGTACATTATTATGATTTTTTTTTAGGGTACAGGAGGTACCCTACACGTAAAGTGGGGATGTTTATTTTTCTCTCGTCTATCCCATGGTGTGGGGTGTCATTGGAAAGGTCGTTCAAAAATATTGCGGGTATGTAAAAACCATTTTGCAATTCAGGAATCAGTTTGCGAAATATTAAGCTTTAAAGTGCTAATTTTTGTTGGAGTCAAGCCCCCCCCCCCCCCCCCCCGCCCTGCCAGCTAAATGGTTGTACTTGGATTTGTGAAAAAAAACACAGCAGTAGTTTATAACAAAGTTAAAAGGAAAACTATCACAGCTAAGTAGGCTTTACAGGTTAAGGAAACATGTTTTCCCAGACATTCCTTAGGTGAGAACATGTTTTTCAACTACAATGTTAAGTTTGTTCTTGGGTTAAATTCACCCCAACTACGGAACCCTTCATTGTGCGTGGTCCGACACGCACTTGGCCGGTTTTTTTTAAATATATGTAGCCAGAAAATTTTCGTTGTACCTGAGCCTACGATGAGCTTATATTTTTGCTCATGTGGGTCCCATACCAGCGCACTGTATTAAGTAAGTAGTAAGTACTTAATAAGTACTTAGTAAGTAAGTAAGTAGTAAGTAGGTACAACATCCCTGTCTTTACCCTAGGTACTTGCATTTGCCTGTCTTAACCAAGCGATTGGAAGGGGCCTTGCTTATAAATGTGCTAATTAAAGGTCATATTCACGTCTAAGGTAATTCCAAGATCTTTTATTTCGTTGACGCGCTGCAGAGGGAAGCCCGATATGTGGGAGTTATGCTGAATGGGCGAGTCTTGCACTTAGAACTGTTAAATTTGAAGTTAAAGCTTCTCTCCATTTTACCACCATATCGAGGTTCCTCTGCAGCGCCTCACAGCCATGCTCGCTATTAAATACCCAAGAATAACTACAGGTCATCCGCAGACATAAGACATCGTGCCGTCCCTGATGACCTTCGACAGGTCATTCACCATTTCAATAAACTGCCTAGGCCCCAGGGTGCTATCCTGTATCCTAATTACGTAATACACGATCGATCAGAATCTGAATCGTTTTGAAACAGATTGCTAATCCATTGCTTGTGATAGCCTAGTGGTGTGACCGTCGGACTGCCAAGTCATAGGTCTTGAGTTCGAACCCAAGGCACGCACCTCTGACTTTTCGGATTCATGTGCGTATTGTATAATTATCACTTGCTTCAAAAACGGTGAAGGAAAACATCGTGAGGAAACCGGCATGCCTGAGAGATATTTCTTGACGGCATGTGAAGCCAAGTCAGAGGCCCATGGGCGGCTTTAAAACTCTGACACCAGGTTAGTTACTAACCACACGAAAAGAAGAAGAATCCATTGCTTCATAAGTAGGAAAAAAAAACTGCTCAACAACGTAAATACCGCAATAAATGTTGTTGAACTGTCAAATTGAAACAGGTAATCGTTTACGAAAATATGTTACTAATTTAGATAGCTGGCTTATTACACCAGAGTACATACTATTATATTATTTGCACAGAACATATAAACTACGAGATTATCTGTGACCAGAGCAAGTTCTAAAAGGGGCAGAGTTATGTCCAGATATTTGAACATACTGAAAACGGATACCTATTGTGGATAAATGAGGGATCATTCCGGACACGATCGAACGCCAAGTCCTCAAAATAATTATTTTAATTAATTATTATAGTTAGTCACAGTGGATATACCTGCTGACGTGATGTACATAATAAGAATCGACTCAAAAACCTTGCCGAAGGCAAGACAGAACCGCAATAGGCGTAGCCTGTAGTTGTTCACTTTTGACCTGGCGCCACTCTTGGGTACAGAGGTAACCCGTGAAATTTTATTTTTATGCATTTATAACGGTTTGAGCTTGAACTCTGCTGATACCGCAACACGCAACAAATTATGTGCATTACTCTAAGTTTACACCAATAGATGGCGCGCATCTGAGTTACAAAGGATTGTGATTGAAGAGCGACACTGCGACATACAATTTACTAGTGGTTAAAACAATTATTATTTTGTGTATTGTTCTATTGCGCATTATTTTTTTAACACTATAAAATTGGGGCCAAAAGTAACAGGTTCAAAACCAACTTTTTTGCGCCTGTCAATTTTGACTGATCCGATTAAAACCTTAGAAAAAGCAACATTTATAAAAAGACATTTGTAATTAAAATTGTGATTGTAGCGTATACATGTATTGATATCTGGTAATTTTCTTTTTAAAACCAGTTATGTAACATCTTTCTTGAAAAATACATAATAAGCGTTATAGTTTTTCATAAAACCAACACCGTTCAAGACGCTGTATAGAAAATTTTTAGTTTTCGAACACACTATGATTCTGATTGGACGCGTGCTTATCAGTCGCTTCCTGCTAACTTCACGTCACTGACAGTTCATACGTTTGTTGGTTCGGCCTTCGCCCTACGCTCGAGTTCGCTTTGTTGTTGCCCGTGCCCGCAGTTGCCGACGAACTAGTTTTACGCCTCGCCGCGAGCGTGTGATGTGACCTGTTGATTTATTACTCATCGTGTTTTTGTGCTTTTGTCTGTGATAAAAAAATGACATGATGCTGTTTAAAAATGTTATGAGTGGTGCGCGTTGAGTGATTGTGTGTTCAGTGTAAAATGGGTTTGATAACTTCAAGGGAGCAGACAATGTTGGACGGGCCGGTGGCGTCGGCCAAGAGCCACCATGTACGGCAGCCGTCGACGAGGAACCGGACGAAACCCCCGATGCCGGACCGGGACGAGTTGGAAAACCGATTCGTCAAAGTTTTGGTGAGTGTTGGCACCGAATTTTGCCGGCATTATGTTTACAAACATAACATTGTTTACCGTGTGAACGGCAGACGTTACTTTTACAACGCGACTGCGGCGCTCGCGTCAATATTTAAACAATATGTTGTAAACAGCGTGTGGCCTGATAGTAGTAAAAATTCGTGAAAATATTATCTTACGCAGTTTTATTTCGGTGAAAAAAGCGTATGATACTCGTAGATGGGCTACTTGGGTTGGTCCATGTGTCGCAGGGGTAGGTCTAAACTACACTGCGGCAAATCTACGAGAATCTTATTTGTTTTTGTTTCCGAGATGTGTTTTCGTGACTGAAAGGAGCAGTCAAGACCATTTGCATGTGATTCCTGGAAGCTGTTAAAGTTATTTATCATAAAACGGAGCACAGATTGACAGTTTTAACTGTAGCTAGTACAGTTTCCTGTCTTTGTTATGTTTTCCTGCAGTATTAATAATACTGTCCACTAGAGCTATCTGTTGTATCTATATTTAGTTATTGGATAACTAAACTAATGTACTATTGTCATAAGGTAAGGTAAAGTGTAGTATAAATTGTAGTTTCGAAAAACAAAACTGATTAATACACAATAACACAATGAATAAGTGTGCAGTTTTCATGTTAAATAAAATGATCATGAGTTTGTTTAATTCATTGATCATTGACAAATAACAAGTTAACAACTGCTACTTATTATTTATTAAATAAATATTTAAGAAGTTACCATTGGGACTGTAACCTTTTGTCTATGTTTTCCTATTGAATAACATAGTCACACACTTCTACCCACAGGTAATTCTTCGACAGATCTCATGAGAGTTATCACCACACAATAACATCCTGCCATAATGTTATGGAATTTATAGACACAGTTTCAATAACATCACTATGTCTAGTCTACCTTAGCCCATCAAGAAACCAAGCATTCCTTGCAAGAAATTCTTAAAAGTTTCATAAACACTACTATTTTATTAAAGCCACCACAAGAGGTGATACTTGATGTATGCTGCATGCACTCTGACAATGAGCAAGGGGTGTTACCATGTTGCTGATGGCTTATTTAAATAAATCTAGCTACTAAACTATAAATAATAGCCAATTGTAACTGTAAAGGAGCCACCTTGTAAAACATATTTGTAACAGACTAGTTTCTGCCCATGACTACACCCGCATGGAAGTCAACTATACTATAAAACATGCCCTTTGACACTCGACAATAGTGTAGGTTTCTGCAAGTGACAGAATTTTTTAAATCAGATCAGTACTTCCAGAGATTACCTCCTAAATGCAAACTTACAAACTTTACCTCTATACATATCGACGCTAGAAAGGCAAATTGTATTAACGACCATTGCATAAATTGTTCAATAAATTGATTTGAAGTTCTACTTTTCACAAAAAAAATCATAGTAAATTAACTACTAGAGTATTCTTGATGAAACTCAGAATAGTTATTATTTAATATGTTTATTATTTAATTCCTAAGTCAAAAAAAATGTACATAAGTTTTTTGATATATTTTTAGGAGATAATACAAGGTTGTGAATAATCTTGGTTAGGTAAAATTGACTTAAGTCACAATTTCAATATTAGAGGTCCTGTAAAAAATGTTTGAACGATCGAATAGCTGCATACAACCTACAACTAAAGTATCTTACGTTCTATTTGGTAAACTTTAATATTCCAATAAAATGTTTTATCAAACCGAGCATATTCAACCGATGAAAACCAAAAAATCTAATCTCACTCATTAAACTTAGTTCCATCTAGGATCAAGGTATTATATCCAAATATTATTATATTTTTTAGCGATAGTTAAAAAATAAAATACAAAATAAAGAAGTATAAAATTGTTTATTATACAAAAGCACACTTCACAAACTTATACAGTTGATAAGTGACAACATAAACGTAAAACAACTTCTTTATAATTAAAAAAAAACTAAATCAACTTTGAGATCACTGTCAGTCACATGAAAATTCAATCTTTTGTTACATGTTATTCACAACAAAACAAAATAAAAAACAACTTATAAATTTATAATTAAACAAGAAAACTACTTAAATTTGAGATCAATCAGTCACATCAATCAGTCCCAAAAAAAGGAGTTTTGACGTCTACTGAACTGTTCTTTTGAACGTTTTCTTTTAGTGTCTTCAAGTTGACTATTAGAAACAAGCCAATCGCGTTTCCTTTCTGCAGTCAAACTGTGAAAAAATTGAATAAACTTTGTCTTCTTTCATCGTTGATTTGATCACAAGATCTGCCACATTTTTTGTTGAGACATGGATGAGGTTTCATTACCTTAGCCCTAATAATAGAACCATCTTTTTTTGTGTATTCTTGTCCCTCGTTACGTAGCCGTTTTCTTTCTTTTCTGTTATTAATTTTTTTCTTCTTCTTAAATCCATTGTCACCCACTTTTCCGTCTTCTAAATTGCATGTCTTCTGTTTTTTACGAGATCTCTCTTCTTCACTATGCTCTTCGTTTGAAGATGCAACCCAAGATGAAGATGACCATTGAAAGTCACCATCGTCAGACAAATAATCAATGTAACTTTTTTTTACAATATTTTTGGGACGTGCTTTTTTTGCAGGTGTGTCTTTCTGAAAATAAAGTTCTATGAGCACAACATGCTTTCATGATCTGATACAGTAACATACATAACATACACTGCACAGTCATAAGCTATAAAATGCTTAAAATTGAATCAAAATGTTACATACCTCTGCATTTCCTGGTTCATCCACCTGTGTCACAATGTTTTCAGCCACTCCTGGTTTATCCACCTGTGTCATAATGTTTTCAGCCTCAAAGTTTGTAGCCTCATCGAAAGCCTGATAAGTTATAATTGAACAAATAAATATAAAAATAAATGACAACCTATTTTCATTAATCACTTCTAAATAAAAGTACTTCTTACCTGAACAGTTACTGCATCTATCAGATCAATATTTATTTGGCTGCTAATTTCAATATTATTGAAAGTTTCGTAAGTTTTTTCTGTATCAGAGTTTTCAATGTAATCACAATCCTGAAAATAAGTTGTAAATAAGTTCATTAAATTCTAATTTTAGCACCAAACCAGGTAGTCTGGTGTCTAAATTTTTCAGAAGATAATATAGTTACCTATAACAATAAACCCGGATTTCAAAAAATATAAATTGTATTTTACAACAGATGCTAAATTATAATAAGATTGTTTAATAATATCGTAATTAATTGATCTTACAAATAGGTATCCACATAGAACTTATAGACTTACATCATCCTGAGTACAATCCTTATTTATTATTATTTTTGGCGACAGCGGTTTAAGCGAAGAATATTGATTAAAGTAATTATTGTGGCCAATATCCTGAAATAAACAATGCAAACAGTGTAAGAAAGACATGAATAATAAACAATCGAAATCGTAATAAATATTATCAAGGTACTAATTACATTTTATTAAAATGGTTAGGTAGGTTAAGTACCTACGCAATTGTAGATAAGTGTGGTAAGATCAAAAACCTAGTTATAGTAGGTAAATAGCATACATAGGTACTTGATTGTTGGTTTCCTCAATAATAATATTCGATTGGTCTGCTACTACGTTTTCGTCCTAAAGTAAAAAACGATTTGTGTAAAATGTAGGTTTTTAATAATACGTAAGTACTCGCTTCATGCATTTTGATTTAGTAGTAGTACTTTAAGATTTACACTAACCTGTTCACAATCAGCTGAATTTGGTTCAATATCAAACCTTAATCTCCTTCTTAGTCTAACGTTTTTTAATATTTTCTTGCATCGTTCGGACGCCATGATAAATTAATGTTTTACACTCCTAAGTGAAAACAATTTTCGAGTAGAAGCCAGCGGGCAATTCGTGCGTGGCCCTCATCGACAGTGCGTGGTCGACTGAAGCGCCCTCGCAACGGCCAGACCTCATACGCAGCGCTTCGTGAGCATAAAATGCGCTCCTTGAGTACAGCTTATCCACCACTTTTTCACCCAAAAAAGATTTTTTAAGTAGGCTTAACTTACTTAATACAAAAAACTTTGCTTAAATTAAAGTAGCTTAAATGCTAACGATGCGTCAAAACCGTTTCAGGTAAAAATGTATGATCGACCAACTTGCTATTGAACATTGACGACAAAATGCGCTTAACGTCCAAGTGATTGAAATTAGCTGAAAGGTACAGTGTATTAACGGAAAATAAACAAAAAAGTACACGCAAATAAATTGTTTTATTTTCAAAATTGGATAAAGTGGCCAATTAGTAAAAAGGTTTATTGATAAAAAAATAAAAAAAATGATTAGATAAAGTGTTTTAACATCAAATCTTTATTTAGACAAAAAAAAGCAAAATGAATTATGGCCATTTTTTTGACGTTATGTACGGTTTATGAAACAATTGACGAAAATGGTTGGATTTAAAACAAAATTAAATACGAAAATGACTGAAATCACCGTTGTATTAACGACCACAAAAGTGCTCGGATTTAACTGGAACCTAGACCATTCGACAGAGAAAAATCTGCCGATTCCAACAGTGTAAATAACTCAATTTTGACCAAAGTGGTCGTTAATACAATATGCCTTTCTAGCGTCGATATATTAAAAACACACACACTCAATTATTGGCAACTACCCAGCTATACAATTATGGTGATATTTTCAAATTAGAACTATTGAATTACAAGCATGTGCCTGATAACAGTATAATAGTCTGTAACTGTGTTCCAAAAACAATGTTGATGACAAGTTCCCATTCAAAAAAGTTCCAACTATACAATTGCATTGTCTATGCAGCTGTATTATCAACTTTCCTATTTCAAAACATATTATCATACCGCCACTATCTGTTGCAGTAAGTTCCTCGCACAAGTATCTTTATGATAAGACTAACAAAATGTTTAATTTCCTGTTTTATCTATGTATTTGTCATGTTTCTAGGTTTTGTTTGTTATTGTTGATCAGTGAGTTCCTGGTACTTGATCAATGAGCTAAGTATTGTTATCAATTGGTATAATATTATCAGCTTGAATACTTTACTTTAGGCAACAACTCAAAAAGCAGAAGAAGCTCCAATATTTTTGATGATGAATACTATATTTTTTGTAGATTGATATAAAGTCTATTAAAAGAAAATAGCTTAGTTAGAAACTAAGTTAGTTAACATCTATAAAAAATATTTGATCCATAAATATTTATAAAAATCTTAAACTTTTGTCACCCAATTCACTGTAATTTTATGGTTGTAAACTTTTGTAAGGATTTTATTAAAAACTGGTTCAATGGAGGTACTTAGTTGAACTAAGTACCTCCATTGAAGCAGTTTCGAAATCAAACAAACAATGTTCAATTTTGAACAGGACATCAATAACCCAATTAGGTATGTTGTGTCACTCAAATTTTTTAAAGTACCTAAGTTCAAAACCAATGAATGGTTTGCTGTGTAATTTTTACCTTTTTAGTCTGCAAATAGTAGTTTTGCATATACTTAGGTTAATAACAAAAAGTTAATCAAGTAAGGACCGGAATCCATGTTAAGTAAATAAAAAATACATGCAGTATGCAATTATTTTTAATTGAGTAACATAAACGATTACTTATCACTGCATCTAAATTAAATTGTGTTTTTAAATAGGTACTTATATAAAAATAGACTATTAGATTGGTTCAATTTAATGAGTATGACCTTACAAACCCCACTTCCTTTGCGAAACAGATAAAAAAAAATGTTAATATTTTTAAATAAAATAACATGGCTTCCGGTCCTTACTTGATTAACTTATTGTTACTGTTAACTTATCCAACATTAAATGCAAGTGTGGTGCTCCTGAACAAACTTTGGTCACATCTGCTAGAGTGTTCCAATTGTCCGTTCACCTGCACCCTTGACGATCTGAACAACACTTCTGACACCGCAATGTATCGTCGAAACGAAAAGAAGAAGAACCTAAACCATCATCATACAATAATCTAATGCCTTCCCAAAAGAGATCTTGTTTCTCATCATTCGAAAAGGTCAGTAGAGACGTATCCTAGTGCTAAAAACTCTAGTGTGCGCTTCCCCTTATCAAGGCAAAAATGCTCCTCGAAAGCCCCCCCATGTCTCTATAGCCTATAAATACGTAAAGCTTAATCAATCTTGCATCGTCGCATCACACAGCAAATCACCTTCCTCACAAATAATGTGCGTGCGAGTGTACGACGACGCGGCGACGGGTCGGGGGCTGCGCCCGCGTTGTTATCGCGCACAGAGCCCCCATTGATGGCTGGCTATTTCTGTACTATCAGCGACACTAAGCGATTGTGCCCACGCTCTTGCTGCCACCGCGCGTAACTTGTTCATGGCTACTTTGTGTAGGATATTGTTGTTGGTATTTTTAGACTCCCTAAAATTAAGTGTCATGGCTGGAAAAAACTAAAAATACTTGCCACTCCCGTCATTTCTTCCGGTATCATGTGAGCGTCTTGAACGTAGCAAGAGCTCGTCAGCTGTATTACGTGGTATTATAGGAATCACATTTAGTCCCGGAGCCCGGACCATCTCAGCGGAAATACAGTAATTCAAACATCGCCCGCCAGAACGACAGATCTTGCGTTGTCCGCATCCAATGGATTCCCGCAACCTTCCCTAGTTGCTCGATATCCTAAACGTGGTCTCTTCATCCAAATGTGAACCAATTCATCTAATAGACAATGAATCATGAGAATAATACATGATCTTGTTCTAGGACTCCGAATGATAATGAATGAATTAGTGATCTTCTCGGTACCGATACGAGGAATTGTTGAATCATAAATATTCTATCATTTGTCTGACTCTGACTGCAGTACCAGAGGTTTACACATTTTTACACAGTTATTAGGTCGCACATACCCTTTCATTTAACAAAAGGATCTGACCAGATATGTGCTGCAGCAATGCAAAAAATATCTGGGAGTCCTTATGAACTGATTTAAAAAGGTTTAAATTAGGGACTCGCAACCCAAACATACCCACACACTATTTAAATAAATACGTAAATTATTCCAACTGAAATTGAACCCTATGACCCCAAACCCAATTTCATTTATCAGTCCGACTTTGAAAATTTTTAAGTCGAATTAACCAAAGTAAACAAAGGTTGGCGATTCCTTCTGCTACAAAAACAGGAACTCTTCATTACGGCAAGGTCATTCGTTCGACTTTTTAACCAGTAAATGACGTCCGTGAATCATTGGGACTGGTCGTTTTGAAATAGGGTCACTGCGAGGCCTTGGGAGCAACGAGTCATTAACTCGTCAGGGTGATGCGTGGCAGACCGTGGAGTTGATTGGCGTTTATAATATTTAAAATATTTTATTCAGATGGGCCAGTCCCGTTTAGATAGTCAGAATTTATCAACGGTTTCAAGAGTTCAATAGTTTGGGAATTGTTATAAAGCTGTCGTCTATGTAGAAAATCTCTATTTTGGGTTGTACCTCTTATAACAGATTCAATCTGTATCTACAAAACTTCAATTAGAACACTGTCGGGAAAACTCAGCAATAATTTAAGAGTATCTATCAGTCGGGAACCATCACACATGTTAATAAGTTGTTGATGGTATCCGAACCACGAACCACACTCATTAAATTACATAGTACATAACACACACATTATTTCGTAGATCTTATCCAGTACTTACTTTCTCCAAGTAACCGACATCGTAAATTGTGCGCCTGAGTTGATTGAATCGGATTTTTATTGGCACTTACAAAGTTTAATTAAATAGGCGTACTGGATTGGGTATCAAGAGTTACAAAGAAACAACCTGTATTTAAGAAAGTTAAGAACTACTTATTTCATTATATGTATAGCATACTAGCTTTCGCCCGCGGCTTGTGTGATGGTCGCAAATTATCCCACAGGAACGTACTACCGGCATCAAAAGTATCCTATAAATGTTAACCCAGGTTATAAGGTATCTGTCTGTGTGCCAAATTTTATCCAAATCCGTGCACTCTTTTTGCGTGATTGAGTAACTAACATCCAAACTTTCACATTTGTAGTATTAGTAGGATCACTGTGCCAATCTGCCAAATCTGACCTATTTAATATTGTCTTGGTTCTAAAAATATTAAGACCTACGTTGAGTCCATGGATTGGGAAATGCCCACCAACGAAATTGTTACAACTCCTGAAGATATAATCAGTTCCTTCCTAAAACAGTGTTATGGTGACGAAGCTTGGCGAATCCTAGGAAAAAATATTTAACTACCTTGGCACCTACAAGGTAAAGGAATAAGTCCTCCAAACTATCCAATATCTATGATAATAAGAGCGTTTATCCTAAAAGTTGGCAACTTAGAATTTAAAATTAATTTGGCAATATTAGTCTATGGAAATAGGAAATGTGGCTAACTAGCGAACTAGAATATTAATATTTAATTAATGTTAATAGCGAATTTAATGTTGTACCCGTTTTAGGTGTAAAAAAGGCATTTGGAAAGTTTCCAAAACCTTTTATTACTTCTAAAACTAAATATTCGGTGTTACGAATTACGATATTAATAATTGCATTTCATAATCAATATTCTAGTTCGCTAGTTAGCCACATTTCTTATTTCCATTCAGTAATATTGCCAAATTAATCAAAACAGCGAAATATTTGACATCTATTTGCGACGTTGCCCTCTTTCAGAATAAACGCTCTTTATGTGTACCCATCCAAATCTGACCATTGTTAATTTGGCATCACAGTTATCCAAGATCAAGTTACTATGGCCACTTTAACATTATCAGTTAGTTACGAAAAAAGAAGCAAATGTTACTATCTCACCGTATCAGAAACTGCTTGCATTTTCGATCCAAGTGTTACTATTAAATAAACAAAACAGGTTACTGCATCTCTTGGCATAACATTGTCCAAGATTATGAGTATTTATCATTGATGTAAATCAAATCGATGGTATTTATGAGACATATATTGTATCTCCAGTCTTTGTATAGTCATGCGTCGTTGGATCGGTTTATAAACGATCATATTATGCATGCATTGTATGTCGGTTATCCTTAATTAAATACACATCTCGTTAGCTAAGTGGCATATCATGTGATTCGAACGGAAGTTGCTATATTTGTCTAGTGTCTTCGAGGCCGAAGGATCTGCGTTTTTACGTAATCTCGGGCTAGGAGATCCATATTATCTAATCTATCTATAGTATTAAAACGTAGTTCGGAACTATTGAAAGATGTTATTTCTATGAAACGCTTTCTTCGATTTAACCTCTGAGGTTAATAAGAAATGAGGATTTCATGCTATGAGAGGGCTGTCTTTAATATGGCATGAACTCTTCAGTTTGAATGTTCTCAGGTTGTTGTTTGAATCATTCATGTTTTTAGAAATTCCAAAATCATCTTCCTCCTCATTTTGAATCGGAGCAACACGGCTTTTTCTTCCACACCATCTTCATTAACCGTTTCCTCAGTTTTTACTTCCTTCCTAGCCATAAAATCATCATTCAAGCAAACCATTCTTTCTTTGGCTGTTTGCATAAAGTTATTCACATTCAACATTTTTGCTGTCACCAGCGCCTCAATAGACCCCTTAACAATGATCTTGGTATCATCATCATCATTTCAGCATTGCTGGACATAGGCCTCCCCCAAGCACTGCCACTTTGACCAGTTCTGAGTTTCCCGCATCCAGCGGATGATGATCTTGGTATCTCACACTATAAATATTATTGATACCGAAAGCAGCAACTTGTCTGTTGTCTTACGGAACCTATTACTGATTATAAGTTGACTCCTCTACCCAATGCAATTACGTCAGCTGTATGATAACCGGCGTATTTCTAAAAGCGTGGTAAGTTGCGTATCCCGTCCCGCGGCTTGTCATACAGGTTTTCTATTAATCACTCGTGCGACGCATGAGTCGACTGCATTCCTACGACTATGGGGTGCCTTGGTGCCTCCACCATATACTTTGGTTGTGTACAAATAACTGATATTAGATGGAATGGGGATTAGATAATAAATGATGAAATGGTAAAGGTCTTACAGTACTTCCATACGGTTTTTAAGATAAATGAAGATGTTAAATATTACTGCTCATCACATGTAAATGTTGATTATTGAATGAAAGTAACAACTCTTCGTTGCATTTGCATTCATTCGATCGTGAAAACCTATCGTTACAAACATGCATGTGTAATACTGGAGAATCTGACTTGAATGTATTCGGTTTTTAAATTATTTCGCCATGGAAAATGCTGAATAATTGTCAAGTGCATAATTAAACGTGAACATGAGCTATTGTTTAGACGTATTTACTTAATTAAGTAATGGTCAGGGATAAATCTTCACCTATGACATACCCCATAACCACAATGACATGACGTACAAACACTGTAAAATAAGACAAACAGGAATATTTGCCCAACCATATCAATTTTAGCCATGAAAGCTATTCGAAACAGTATAACTGCCTACTGAAATGAATTCTCGCACTGTTTGAACTGTTTTGATACAGTGTTGCGCTTGCGCAGAAATATTAAATGAGCTAAGGGATTACACATTAGCTAAAAATAAAGCATTGCCAAGGTTATGCGTTAAATAATTCAGGTTTTCATTATTATACTTCCTTTTACAATGATCTTTATTAGATTATTTATTTATTATTACAATGATCTTGATCAAGTAACAAGTTACTAACAAGATCAAGTTAACTGCATTAAGTTAAGTATGGAATTAATCACTTCCTTAATGCATGCAAGTTTTTATTCGACTGTTAATGTTTTAATGTTGCCAAATAAATTATTCTCATCATATAAGATTCAATTTGGAAGTGTTGTTGTGTGTGAGAAAAACATAATTATACTGCGTTGTTTTCTGAACGTCCTTTTTCTTGGGTTAAAACTAGAGGTAGTAAAATGTAGGTAATTAATGACACGATAAACCACATCATGTCGTCAAACCTGGAAAATTGTAATCGTCAATCAAGGGACTGTCATCATGACGTTGGGTTACTTGTCATCCGGGTGACGAAATACAATGACACAGGAAAATTTTATGACGATGAACAAGTCCTTCCCCTTTCCAGTGTCATCGAGAAAATCACCTGACTGGCAACTGCTCTAGCTACGAAGTTCTCGCAGCTGACTCAGACATGCAAATCGCAGACGCTATAAAAAGTAACAGCGACAAACTGCGGTATGTGGGCGCCGTAATGATATCAAACACACTACAATCGAATGCGACAAGCATCGAGCGATCCCTGTCAGAATCAATCGGTACATTCGCTGCGACAAATCGATGCGGCAACTCGGCAAGACATCGAGAACATGGTTTTACTGCTTTTTATAATCGCTCGTTTATAGCTGTCGGTATCCACGATTAATGTTTCAATAAATCTTCTGAAGCAGTTGTTATGATTTAGTAGCAGTCGTCCTGTTCGATGTTACGACTTTTTAACTATTTTACAAGACATTGACAGGCAAATTGCTTCGTAATTGTATGCCTTGGCATATTGTAACTGCTTTTTGCCAGCCAATGCCGAGGAAAAAAAACTTCATTACCAAGAAGTTTAAGGGCTTGAGGCAGGCTGGCGCATTTGATGAAATTTCCCCTAACTTTAGCAACGTTGAGAAACTATCATGGCCACACACATCTGGTTTCCGTACTTAACTATACATAATATCAAGATATTATGGGTTAAGTAATAACTTGAAGATTTATAGTGTTAATATGTTCGGGTGTGCTGCAATAAACGGGTCTGTTTCTCCTTGTAATCGTCATATTTAACATACTATTAATTCATGGAATTTATGTCATCGTTTCAAATACCACAGAATTAATAACTGGGTAAATTTTTCCCTAACATTACGTATTTTCCGGTGTATTTGCTAGGGGACTTTTGTGTTATGTTTTATAAGGTATTTCTGTGTGAAACTAGACCTTCGTTCGTTCTGCTTTGTTACAAAACGAACGATATAGGTAACTTGGCAGTTCCGAACTTCGCGCAGAAGGCTGCGCAAAAACATTTTAAAGAACCAAATGATCAAACCAAATCAACCTCCTCAACCTATACGTCTCCCAAATTGCGCTACACTTTACAGAAACCAACGTTTCATAAGAGATTATGTCGAGTAAAGAACGGATTAAAAGCAAAAAAAACTATATCAAAACACGTGTTATTTATACCAAAATTATAGTCAACAGACCTCAAGATTGATCTCATTGATAGACGCAGCTGGAGATGGACTGCCCGTTATCTTTTCTCTCGCAATAATCTCAGTCTCAATCTATCAAAAATACCTACCTTTAATTTACCTAGACAAGATTTTTTTTAATACGGGAATTGGCCTTCAGATCGCTGTGATTTTCATTCATCTCACAGGATTAACAAAATGGGAACGAGGGCGAAAAAGTCATCATGTATATTGCCAAATTGTAAAATATAAACAAAGCAAAAGAAATCCGACAACCTCATCAGAGTGAATGGGTTTGCAAATCCGCAAAACGTGAAGGGAGAACGCTACCACGTTGAAAGCCCTGTCAGACAATATTACGAAGTTCTCGTTTTTACGTTTGGGTTCCGTACAAAATCGGGTCTTGTCGCTTAGTACCTACATAACATAACATCACGCGTGTATTTCTCGACGGCTTAGACAGAGATTTACCTATAATACACCCACATTTCAGCCAGTTATATTGAAGTCTGAAGTAATAGGAGAGGTTATCTGTGGGGCGAGCCTATTGCCATCAACCGCGCACAAATCCAGACTCCAGGCTGCTACTGAGAAAATCTTGATGGAAAAACCCATGGTATAATAATATACTTCGCCAGGTATGGCATTCCGAGACACTGGTCACGTGGGTAACACAAGTCTACGTCATCACATCTGTGTTACTAGAAATTTGTAATAATATCTCCCCAACCACCTTTATTACCTGTACGAATCCGATAAAACAATGAGGTTTTAATTAACAATTACGTTGGTTTATGTTTAAATTGAATTGTTTCGTTTGATTAGACACACGAAACGACAATTTAAATGCTTTGTACATATTTTTTTACAGAATGGTGGCTGAAAATCTTTCCTTAATCGTGTTTTGTTGCAATAAAGTGGCAACTGGATAGTGATGTAAGCATGTGTTAGTCCCGGAATGCCATACCTTGTTTTATTAGACCATGAAAAAACCCAATAGCACTTTGCCCGACCTGTGAATCGTACACAGGACCTCAAGCTCAGTTGTGGCGCTTGCGACTAATGAAGCTGTCCTTAATGTGAAACTTGAGTTTGTTCTCCAATCATGCTTGATTAAAGGCAAACAGAATGATTATAATTATCCTGGATACATGCATAGTAGGAAGCGACTTAAATCACGAAAGGTAACAACAAAAAAAAAAACCCGACCGCAGTTTTGTTAACTGGTAGTTAAAAAAAATCTTCCTTTTCCTTAAAACCAAAGCCACTAAGTACGTCATCATAAAGCGTAAAAACTAATTAAAAACCATGCTCCGTATGCCTCAGTTAATGTATTGTTGTAATAAATTAACTCTGTTTGGAGCTTCCGCTCCGAAACGTCCGTTAAATGCATCGGAAGGATGCGCTTGCGTTGGTCGGACTCGGAACTAACGATAGCCATTTAATGTTCTAATGAGGTCACATAATGTAATTACAGCAATGCTTCTATGTTGGTACTTGGTACTAATATGGAAGCGTAATGGTGATATTATGTATAATTAGCGCTTTATAATCATTTTTCTGTCATTTGAAGGACATTTACTGAATAAAACTGTCCCTTAATAAAATAATAAAACTGTCCCGGAATACTGGATGTCGTGTTATACAGCTTTAGGTACCTTTAGGCCCAACGCCTGCTGGGGTTGCGGGTTTGTCCGAAAGGGATATCGCGGCCCCGGCACACAGGCAACGGAAGGAACACGGGTGGGTTTAGTCAGTAAAAGTCTGATACACCCTCTCGCTCCACCCAGAGCGGGAGAAGTCATTTGATGATATCCCATCCTCAAAAAAAAAAAAAAAAAAGTAGGTTCACCAAATGTTGTTCGATATTTCTGGATAAATAATTCTTTAAAAAAACAACCAACTTCCAAAAAAACACTACAAAGTGAAAAATAACTTTAATTTCGGAAGTCGGTGTCTTGGTTATTTTTCACTTTGTAGTGTTTTTTTGGAAGTTGGTTGTTTTTTACCTATCCCACACGAATTTGAATACCACTACCTGATATGTAAATATCAGTGACATGAAATCGTCATATTATCCACATAGAATAAGTGGGAAAAATACGTAGTATTGAAGATAACTCAAAAATTATCCAAATCAATGTGGCACAACCTATTAAACAAAAAAAAAAAAACAAACTCGGTCCACAATTTCCGGAGAAATCGGTGGACATACATAAAAAATAAAAATACATACGTTACGAACATAGAACTTCCTCCTTTTTGGAAGTCGTGGGTGCGTGTGTAGGGTTGTGTACTTAGTCCCGAAATGGTATCATACAGCGAAAAGTTGTCTAAACCGAAATGTCAGCAGAATCTCAAAGTTCAATGGACAGCAGAATATATTGCCGCAATAAGAAAACAACGACTCCTAAAAAAATTTCTCAGAGATTTCTGTCATTTCAAATCTTATGTAGCCTTCGCTAAGAAAAATCCCCTCTTTATTTTCATTTTTGCATCTGTATTCAGTATGAAGTTGGACAGGATATCAAGTGCAGTTGCCCTAAATTGCTATCACACAAGTTATGTTAATTAGGTTTTATTTTTCCATAATTACTAATAATATTTGCTCTGTGCCTACGTTCAGTTAGCTTCAAACTGCGCAGTTACACAACCATGGTTATACAGGGCTGTCCGTCATTAGATCCGATAACTGTCAACACAACACCATGTATCATGTTGCAAGGTAAGTGAACACCAACAATGATGGCGTGGGGCCAATTGTGTCGTGACGTGACGTGACTAATCGTGAGATTATAATTAAAAACCTAGTTAATTGAGGGAAGGTACAAGTATTTACTTTTAACCTCTTTTGCTGTCATTAGATGCAGGATGCAGCTGACTTATCCTTGATTCGACTGATGTGGAACGGTAGAAAAAATGCTAACGTCAAAATTACGAAAAGAAAAGGGAAGCATGCCATTGCCCACCATTCGGGCGTTATTATTCGGCAATTAGAAAGGAAATAAAAGCAAAGCATACAAAAAAATTGGCTTCTCAAACCGAAGTTAAATAAGTACTGGAAAAACATTCTAACCATTTCAAACCACCTGGCCACTTAAAAATAAGGCACAGATGCGACATTCCGAAATTAAACAAAAAAACAGCTTGACATGGCACAAGCCACAGATAGCTTACTTATGTAATCTGTTCCACTTTCAGGGCAAAAACTATGGGTTATTAATTACTGCGAGGTCCAAACAAGGTCGAATATAATTGTCTGAGTCAGCGGGACGGAAAACATGCGAATGATAATGTGCGGCATGCGATTTAAGTACTGAATGTTGACGTTGATACGTATTAAAATAATTATTATATCATTCTTGTTATATGGAACTGCGTCGGAAAGCAACAGTCGGTTAAGGATCGTATCTCGTGGCGTACCGTCTCTTGGGTAAAGCTTAAAAGCTTACATAATATAGACCATTATAATCATAGATATATTATATTTCTATGATTATAATACTATCTCCTCATTCACATTTTAAACCTCTCCTCTCCACATTTATAATGCGCACAGCCAAAGTGTGGAACTCTCTGCTAGCGTCAGTGTTCCTTTCCACATATAACCGGTCTGCCTTCAAATCAAGAGTGAACCATCTTCTGGGCACGCTCGTTCTATCATAGACCTCATCCATGGCTTTCCATCAGGCAAGACCGAGATCAAGAGCAGGCCCATTCAGCAATAAAATAAAATAAACTATATTTTTTATTAATTTTTATAATGTTAATTTTTGGGTGAAGTAAGAATTGAATTTTGATTTGAATTTTTGTTATTTTTAATTTGTATGTTATTTTTTTTTTTTTTTTCGTTTTTTTTATGGATCATGTGGTCTGAAGTTAGGGCTGTGGTCAATAAAGATTATTTTTATTTATTTATATTTGTAACTATCTAGTATTAATTAATTTCTTTGCTTCCCTGTGGTGTAAAGTTGTATTTGACTTTTTAAATCTCCTTTGACTAATAGCTAATGCAGCTTGTGTTAGTGCTTCAGTCCGCGGACTCCGCGTTCTTTTTCAGTCACTTGTACCCAAGAAATATGAATAGATTCCTTTCAATGTTAGTAAACAGTCAGAAACTGGAATTATTAAAATATCCTATTGTTGTGGTTTCTATTCAATGCTAATTAATAAGTATAACCCGTTGAGATTCATAAATATTCAATTATTCATGTTTAACAACACGCTGGCAGGTACTACTTTATGATGGTGTTTTAACTTATAACATACTTAGCTTTGAATCTTGCGATGTTTATTTGTACATTAATTATTTATTTCTATAAGTTTGATTAATAAATAAATACATTGAGTTAAAATGTGCCATGACGTCACGAGTCTTTAGATTGTATACTTACTTGTGACGTAGCGACCCCCACTCCCAACTTTAATGCGTTATATCTAAGTATTTTTTTATTAATATGTAAAGCAATAAATACGTGTCTAATATTTTTTTATTATCTGACTGATGGACTAAATTTATTTTTTAATTTCATTTTTTTTGACCCAGGCATCATCCCTATTGCGTAAAACACGATCAATCGCAATCCGTTTCATTTTGACAGTTTATCGACATTCATTGCGTTAATTACGTTGTTGAGCAGACAAATTATTCGAACTTAAGAAGCAATGGATTAGCAATATCCTTAAAAAAATATTCAGATTATGATTGTGTGGCGGCCATCTACATAGCCCTTAGAGTATATAACACACTCTAAGACATAGCCACATGCGAACTACGCAGGATCACAACATCCTGACGTCACACAAATCCTGCATCGCGTAATTAGAGTTTACCGCGCGATGAACATTACAATCTCCCGACTTTAACCTCTGGGCAGTTGCCCGCCAGACACGACACCCGTCTGGTCGGAGGATCCTCCCTTTTCTATGGTGGATGAGTGAACTTTACACCCTGTTCCGCAATTAGGGTGCAGGAATCAATGTATTTGCGAGGGCTAGAAATTGCACATGGGCCAAGGCAGCACCTAGTCTGGAAAAAAGAAAGCCTTAAATCTTAAATCAACCTTAGAGGCTGCATTAAAATGGTTAACACCAAACTAAGGCGTGATGTCTGAAAGTTCTAGATCAAAGGCATTATTCAACATTACCTACTTCTCGACGGATGCAGGGCGCGTCGCGGGCGCATCACAGATGTTAGCATACCGCATGTACTGTACATAGCTATCGCGTATAATTACTTAGATAAAATTCCCACAGTGCATCGAGTGTGGACAGTTATACTTGACGAGCGCGGGCGCCGCGCCGTCACGGCCTAGACCCGCCGAAGGTCGTCTGATCGTCTCACACACCGTTGGAATATTATTATAATTACGTTTTTAATTATGAGGATGATAATTGAGAGTTTTCACGGTCGAAGAAAATCAAGAGTTATTCTCAGCTGTCAAGTCAAGGGTAACTACGCATAACTTACTTCTAAAAAATATGAGTAATTAAGTCGCGTCATGAGTTACTTATAATAACACTCACTAAAATTCGGATAAGTATTACGTACGTCCGAAATTTGGTCCTCC
This sequence comes from Agrochola macilenta, assembly GCA_916701695.1. Classification (NCBI taxonomy): domain Eukaryota; kingdom Metazoa; phylum Arthropoda; class Insecta; order Lepidoptera; family Noctuidae; genus Agrochola; species Agrochola macilenta. The sequence goes on from OU753562.1 coordinate 19,989,699, forward strand.
GAGACAAAGACCAAACACCTACTAAAATGTGACCATAAGGCGCCACTTTAGACACGAATTTGTATCGTACGTAAACGTATGATGCTGGTCGTACGAATTGAGTGCGCACACTGAATAATTTTTTCTCCGTCAGATAGGTAGTGTTCCGATGATATAGCATTGAACGCACGAAACATCCCAAAAAGTTCGGATTGTTTTCGGACGTCGGAACTATACGTACGACTAACTCGCACTCAGTCTGCGGGCTCCCTTAGTACTTTGAAGGTCCGGATCGTTCGTGCGTGTTCGCACGACTAAAATTCGTACGAAAACGCATCCTAAGTGCGTGCGGCCTAAGTCACCCAGAAACATACTCAGAATTCTTAATGTTTCCTTGACTTAACACAAACTTCCTCCCTGAGAATACTCATTACTCCATTGACTACCTTTCATTTCACCTTCATTGTCAGGTGAAAACAATGGATCGCTCTAGTAAACAAAAGTATACGTACCCACTGCACAAAATATTACGTGTCTATAGGCATTGTGATCATCTACCGTGAAATTACGAGTGTCCACGAAATACTACGGCCAGTTAGAATCAACGAATCGTAGTAAAAACATTACGAAAGAAACCTTGGTTGGTGTGATGTAAGCCCTTCGATGGGCGCGGTTTTGTTGTGGTTAAGGGAACTTTGTGGTTTTTGCTGATGTCAAGATAAATTCCGATTTATTTCGACATGTTCAACGGGCAGCTGACAACGAAGAGCTTGTACTTGATTTCAAGATCCACGTTGTTTCAAATTGCTGTCAATTTGAGTAACTGCAGTGAAGTGTCAACTATACTTTTAAATGCCATCAAATGCCTAAACAATAATTGGCTCATGGGCAACACTGCGAGCACACGAATCTGCGACTTGTGCGATGTGTCGATCATGCTCATCCACTGCGTCATTAGGGTTTTTTTTTATTATTTATCTATATAGAATATCATTTGATTCGTCATGAAACTCATGACTATCTACGACTGTCATTAAATATTCATCGATTTCTTATAAAACTTGAAATCGTTCATGACAAATGGAATATTTTTCTAGTTATGTCATCGAAGTATTGCAAGGAAATGCAATAAAGATAAAAGTTATTGCTTTAAATGGCTTTGACTCTAAAAATGTTTCATAACTACACAGACAGAATGCTATGAAAAATGCGCCGGTCCCTAGGACTAGCTTCATCTTGTTTACATCAATTTTTTTTGGTTTAAAACACCATCTTCCGTTTAACCATTTCAGGGACTGAGTTACGAATTTGTTATTAGTGCATCTAAGTACATCATTTAAGGAACAAATCTTTTAAATTAAACGCCATGTGAATGTAGCCTATTACTTATTATTACACGACTGCCCAAAAAGGAGTGTAAGCATTATGCTGAGCGATGGCCGTTTTGCGTGGATGTGACGCATATTTTCCCCAAACTTGTTCTTTTTTATGTTCTTTCTTTTATGTTTACCGCAAATAAACGTATTTTCTTTCTTTCTTTCTGTCTTCTTTTTAATATTTTCACAATCTTTAATTGATTTTTACTCGACTGCGCAACAGCAAATATACTTACGTTTAAAAAAAAAACAACTAATTCCTATAAGAATGACGACGACGCCATAGCAGCCTATTTGAAGAATTAAGTCATTTCGGTTTCCTACCAAACCAAACCAAAAAAAATTGTAGCAAAAGATTTCATGATAACCAGTAATCATGAAGCACTTATACCCAACAAGTTAGATCACAAAGAAAGATATCAGCATTCAGAATTAATTTCTAAAGTAAAGGTATTGTAAAAGAGCTGCGAACTGGTAAACGTCGCTCTTTTAGTAAATTGAAGGGCGTAATCCTGCCGAACTCACGACACATCGCGTGTCGTACACTGTTAGCTTCTCTTGCGCATTTGAGCTTGGGGGCGAAGATCCCGGAGATTTGTAAGGATTTGATCCGCTTGATTTTAGTTGACGTTATGATGTTTTCTGGGTATAATAATGCTAGTTAATAGACACTTATAATTACAATCAATGATGCAGATCCTACGTCATTCAACAGTAAACACAACGCTCCATTCATACCATCGATTAGTGCCTAGAAATACCCAATTAACAGAGAATAATTAATGACAATATCTAACAGTAATTCCCTATCATCCTAGACATTAGGATCGATGACGTCACGCATCTTAGATAACTCTCAGATAGCGGTTGAACTGAGCTGTGGCCGGGTCACTGACCTCACGCGGTCATTAACAAAAAACGCAGTCGATACTTACTACGCATCTTTTGATTGAGAGCTACATGTGTTATTTGGATGTTGTTAGTATTAAATAACATGGTTTTCTTTCATTATTAAAGTAGGTAAATATAATGCTTTTACAAATTATGAGTTTGTTGGTGAATTATAGATCGCCATAGCAAAGCAATAAGCATAATCAGCCTATAACGTTCCCACTGCTGAGATATCACAGGCCTTTTCTCTGTGAGACGGAGTGGGCCGTAATCCACGCGGGCCTAGTGCAGGTTGGTAGATGTCACATGTCTTCGAATTTTTGGTTCCAGGACATGCCGGTTTCCTCACGATATTTTTCTTCGCCGTTCTGAGAGCAGTAGTGATGAAATTATTTACACGAAGTAAATCGCCTGCCTGGGTTCGAACCCACGACTTACCTACTCATAAGTCGGGGCTGTTACCACCGAGCTACCACTGCTCCCCATATAGATCGCCACAGGTTTAATCATGCTTGAAAATAAAATATTAGGTTTTTTTTTTTTTGTTTTATTTATCATGTTTAGATGTCGATAGTTCGATACCCATCACATCTTTGGAGTTTCGCTAGTTAAATTACCCTGTATATTAGTCAACCGCCAGAGCGTCTGTTCCTGAACCTTTTATTCCCACAACACAAAATGGATACCCGGACAAAAGGACCAATGAATAAATGAAGTAATATCCTTGAGTATGCGCTTGAATAAGATAAGCACCCACACTGCAGGCTGTACAGACCTGCATGCAATTCAGTCATAGCTTCTATCAAGTATTCTACATAGTGTTTATTTACAAGATAATATTTACGTAATATACATATAAGTAAGCTAACGGTCAAATAATAAAAATAAAAGAATCCATGTTAATAAAAAAGGAGGGGATATAATTACAGGCCATCAAAAAATTCGCCCGCATCGCTGTCAACAGGCAAAGTGCCCAAAAAGCTGACAGCATTACCTCTGTATGGCAATGCTAATTCTACGCAGTTCATATACTCACACCCTTATTTATGTGAGACACATCCCGATGGAGTCGTACTTATCTGTTCAAGATTAATTGAAAAACTTTAAGCTCGCCTATTTAACTTACATGGACGTCTCGGTCTAGTTCTAATTAAAAGAAATTAGCGACCCCTTGCTGCCTTACAGCTTCACATAAACCCGGAATTAATTAGTTTACGTCGTTAGTAGTGAAAACGTTGCAAACTGTATCGAAATCCGGGCAGTAATTTCCGAGATAAGGCTCGTACAAATTGATTGATTGATGCACTTGGAAGTTTTTAAAAGGTTATGATGACTAATAGTAATAGCCACATTTGTTTACGGTAGATTGTGTTTATGGGACATTGCATTGCACGCTAGCTCTTATCTGCATTGTTGTTCCCCTGACCTTCATGGTTCCAAGGTGGTGTTCCGGATGTGCTACTTCTTCATGGAAACTTCTTACTATAAGGTATATAAATATTAACTACACTCTTCAAAGTCAATTTACCTGCCATTGAACTGTTAGATGGGTCATAGGTATTAAAAAATAGTGGCTTATTAAATTACATAGCCTGCAAAAAAATCACCCCTCTTTTTTATTTTGGTCAAATATTTTCGAAAATCTAGTGATAAAAGTTTATCGAGTTGTAAAGGCTCTGCTCACCCATTAAGGATAACAAGCTTGAGCGATCACCATTAACCTATTTTGTTGCCATAACATTATATCGTATTTTTTATGGGAAAATGAACATTTTCGCCGAACGTCCAAATGTCAAGTGGGGACATAAACATTGAAAAAAATCCCATAAAAATCTGGTAGCGACCAACGACATTTCTTATATGTTAGGAAAATGTCAGTACCTATACATGTGGTTGGTTATAGGGCTGTGGCAAAAGCCATTTGATGTAAAACCATTCCCCTTCTCAAGTTTGACGAGAAAGAAAGAATTGGTCCTTATGTACGCTGTATTTTTCTTCAATAAGTTTGATGCCAACATGGCCAGAAATCGCACATAACAAAGAGATTTGGAAGGAATAATCATAACTCTTCCTTTTGGCTTTGCCGTACTCGGGTAAAAAGGGGAGGCGTTTGCCCAGCAGTGCAGACAATATAAAAAAAAAATGATGTACGTTACGTTACGTCTTATTTTTTTAAATAAACTAACACTAAGTTATAGACTAGTAGCCTCGCTCTTCGCGTTCTTGTTCGCGTTTCAATATTATTATGCTTGCATAAATTCCTGAATGTTATTTTCGCTTATCCCGATCAAAAGTAATAAACATTATAAATTATTCCCTATAAAAAGAACCGCGTACAAAGCACCTAATTAACAGTAACTCTTGTTTATCTACAATTTAACTTACGCTACAAATCTTAACAGATAATGAGATAACAATCTAAACCCGCATAGCTGCACTAAACGATGAGCTCAATTCGAAGCTAGCGCATCGGTACATCAAACGCTGCACTCGCCAGCTGACTGGCATGGCGGCCATTGCATGACGTCATCACATGTGGCACCCAGCCCGCGACCTTTTCGTTTTGTTTCCTGCCTCTCTTTGTTGCTGGCTGTTTGATGGTTTATTTTTTCGTGGACCTTTATTTGGAGTTCGTGCAAAGGAATATTAAGTTATTTTATCGCTTAGGGTCGCCGGTTTTCGCTTAATAAACTATCCATATCTCACATTCCAGGATGATTCAGTCACTGTTGGACAAAAGCCCCTCTCAAGTGGTACTGGAACATTTAGTTTCCCAAATCCACATCAAGTCTGGCCCAAATGCTTTCTGCTTTATTCGAGTCCATAGCTAACTTGGGACTCTTAAAATGCTTCTGGTTGACTCTGGTTGTACATGCATAATCTAAAAATTCTCAAAATAGCCAGATCTATCCTATCTAAGATGAGGGTTGAAAAAGCATTGATAAAGAAATTGATTTTAATCAGTCAATCTGCCTAACCTTTTCTCAACTATGCTGAGGTCCACTTCCAGTCTAACCGGATGCAGCTGAATACCAGTATTTCACACGGAGCGACTGCCTATCTGACTTCTACAACCCAGTAACTGGGTAATACAAAAAAAAAAGAAGAAGAGAAATTGGTCTTATTATACTCATTGGCGAAAAATTCCAAGACTATAATTTTGGGTACTTAACCCTAAATAACAAAGATATTACATGTAGAGAATATAGCGATAGTTGAGATAGCCGCAGCAGTCATTGCACTGTGGCGAATGCTTGGCATCCGACGTCCCACATTGCGTTAGTCTTTGATATGCGTAGCAGTTCAATAAATAGTATTGTTTGTCTGTGACCTTTTCTTTAAGCCCATTGGGGAGTTAAAAGTCATTATATAGATAACAAGTTTTACGCGAGGATTTCATATTTTCTCCTGCAAATTCCAACACCGCTTCTACCCCTTTATAAGGTAGTTTTCGTAAATTTATGATGACATCTTATTTGTTTATTTGGATAAGTATATTTGGGAGAAGTTTCAAGTTCATTAGCCCAAGGAATAAGATTTTTTCATACAACAAAATTCCCCGTTTTCACCCTTTAAAGTTTGGATTTCCTCATACCCATTCTTTCTGCTCGCCTACATTTAAAAAGAAGACTTGTGCAAAATTTCACGTTCCAAGTCCCTGTAGTTTCGGCGGTGCTCTGATATTTCAGTCAGTCAGTCAGTCATTTTCTCTTTTTTATAACATCGATTTAAATGAAAAAGTGTTTTTCACGTAGAGTGTCTTCTGCTATCTAATTACGCAACACATTTTCTTAAACGATTACGACTAATCTGTTTAATTTTGACAGTTCAACAACATTGATTGCGTTATTTATGTTGTTGAGCAGATATATTTTTCGAACTTATGAAGCAATGGATTAGCAATTTGTTTCAAAACGATTCAGATTCTGATGGATCGTGTATTACGTAACTAGGGTACAGCTCCTAAGTAAACAGCTAACAATAATTTTAGGGAGTAACTATACAGTCAGAATATCCAAATTAGATATAGTTCCCACGTTTACCTATTCAACTGTATTTAGATTCTCTGGCATCTTACTGACATCATCGTCATCAAGTAATGACAGTCGTAAAACGGCTTGCTACACAATTTACATTGGAAATATGGTATTAGCATCAATTAGGCTGCAGCACAAAATGGTCTTTAAGTGGTAAAAGTCGTTTATGACCAGTTTGTTATGACCTATGCCTGGTGCATGATAAATAGTAAGGTCGTAAAGTTATTTGAAAAAATTTCTTCAGCTTAAAAATTAATTCAATGAATATTTGTATGCAGTGAAATGCAAAAGAAATGGGCCAGAAAAGATTTAGTTTAAAGAAGACGATTGTAAAAGTTAAGAAAAGGATCTTTAAGCTGTGTATCACCACAGATTAATGCAGATGGTTCACTCCGCAAAATTATTTAAACAAAAGGCGACTCTTGTTACGACACAATAAAGTGCAATTCAGGTCGCACAGCGTTAATTTCCTACAGTTATATTCACCTAGAAGTTGCCTCTCTTTGTAACGTGTAACTCTTATAATAAAGTCTGACTACGTTACGCCCACTGAATTCGGCAAGTCGAGCCCTCCGCGCCGCGTACAGTACTTGTAGCTTCATATCTAAAATGTGAAGTGAACCATCTGTATTCATTCTGTCACATAGAATCTGTAACACCGTACTGCTGTTGTGATTGTAAGGACCAAATATGATTGAAGAACCAGCATCTACCATTTGAGCTCTTTCCGACGGAAAAGGCTTCACACTAACAACATAATAACATAACGAAGATTTTTTTTATAAGTAAGAAGCTCAATGTACTCGTATAATATATGTACATATGTAGTGACATGCAATACACTCAATGAGATTGAAAGTCTGTAGCAGACGGGCCCTAACAAATTTTCCTGTCGATGTCGTTCGGTTGAACCCGTATTTCTTTTTAGTCGTTTTGGGGATTTGTAACGATTGTGCTCTAATAGAAAAACATCCATTTTGAGTCATTCTTCACTCCGTTTGGTAAAATGTCAAGGAACTCCCCCGTTTTCCGATTAAATGGCGGGGCACGGGAGGGGCTTGCTTTGATTGAAAAATGTCTGGATTTTGAAGTTAAGGCCGCGCATACTTTGGACACGAATTTGTATCGTACTAAACGTATGATCTTGGTCGTACGAATTGGGTGCACAGCACACACCGAATACGTTTTTCTCCGTCAAATATGTAGTGTTCCGGTGATATCGCATTGAACGCACGAAAATTCCCAACAAGTTCGGATTGATTTCGGGCGTCGTCGAAACTACGTACGACTAACTCGCACTCAATCTGTGCGCTCCCTTAGTACTTTGAATGTCGGGATCGTGCGTGCGTGTCCGTATGTGTTTGCACGATTAAAATTCGTACGAAAACGCGTCCAAAATGCGCGCGGCCTTAGTCTTAAAAATAAAAACACTACGTGTACTTCCACACTTTAACGGTTCAAAATTTGACAGGAATCTGACTGAAGAGCAGGCTAAGAGCATGTTTTGAATTTGACGAGTATTATTAATTGATGATGATCTAATTTTGTACCCCGAAACGAAAAAGATGGATTCCTTTTCTTTTGGGCTTAAGAATGTTCGAAATCTCTAGTAAAGGTCTTGGCACAAATGAGCTCAGGAAGTTATGATTATTTGCTTAATATCCACAAAAACCCTTAAATTCACACCAACTCACAAACCCGGCCGCCATTTCCCTGCTATTCTCAGCGACGACTCAACAATAAAGTCGTATTAACAGGAGCAATCTTCCTAAAAGCTATTGTATTGTCCTTCCCGCGCAATATCCTGGAGCGAATGACGTCATTGATCAAGCTATTTTTGGACCACTTATAAATGACCGTTTGTTGGACTTGAAAATGGGCTGGTTAAATACTTGGTTCGACTTTTCTTCGTTGTTAAGTTTTGTTTTCCTAAGAAACCGGTGAACGGTCACACGATTGTTAAAATACAGAGCGTTTTTTGACACCGTTATGTCAAATACTGGTGATATATGACAGATTTTCACGACGGCCGTTATGCGGCACCGCTTTCCTAAGAACCCCAAGCTTTACATAGAAAACTTGAAATAGGGATGATGCCTAGGTAAAAAAAAAAAAACTAATTAGTCGGTCAGTCAGATAACAAAAAAATATTACACACGTATTTTTTGCTTTATCATATTAGTAAAAAATACTTAGATAAAACGCATTTTAAGTTGGAGTGGGGGTCGCTACGTCACTAGTATGTATAAAATCTACATATTCGTGACGTCATAGCACATTTTACCTCAATGTATCGCCGTAATCTTAAATTTACGTAAAAAAAAAAAAAAATACCCAATATTTTTTTATAATCTAAAAAACGGACTAAAAAAAAATTTGAGTCATCATCCCTATTGTGCAAAAGAATCGGGAGTTATTTATTTGCACTTTGGTTTTGATCGGGATCATTTGTAAAATGGCATGGTTATCCTATACTGATAAATGAGCAATATTTGTATTGTATAGATATTTGTCATCACGTTCTCGAAAACGGCTCTTACGATTTCGATGAAAGGTGCAATATAGGGAGGGATTTAGGGGGGCGAAAGATTGATCTAGCTTACTAAGTCTCATATCTGGGAAAATACGTTTTGTCTATTCACCCGAGCAGAGCTCGCTCACCCAAGTACTAATTTTTATATGATAATAGACCATTTTATATTTTATTTTAACCAACTAAACATGCTGTTTAAATAATATAACATAAACATCGACAATAAACACACAATGAAGTTGATTAACGAGTACATGAATTACACAGATTTATCCAAAATTACTATTGTTCTCAAATCCAATCCATTGATGTTATTTTTGCGTACAATATTGTTTCATATATTCCAGCAGAGAATCCCGTCGCCGCAATTTATTACACATATTACATATTTATTTGGCCATTTTCCTTTCCCGTTATAATAAATTATTTCCCAGTTTCCTCTGTCTGACTTGCGCAATGTTTTCGCTTTCCAAATAGCAATTTTGTTGTAAACAATAGTGTGGCGTGACGAATGCTGCTCATCGTGTGATATAGAACATCGAATGGGTGTATTATTTTGCAACCATGTGTATGACTGTAATCTATTTGTCACGCTACTGGCGATGATGTTACGATTACTATGCACAGCAGTGTAGTTTGTAATTTTGTTCGGAATTCCCACAGTTTCAATCTGCCTAGCCTTTTCCTAACTATGTTGGGGTCGGCTTCCAGTCTAACCGGACGCAGCTGAATACCAGTATTTTACATGGAGCGACTGCCTATCTGACCTCCACAACCTAGTTGCTAGGTAATAGCTTACCCCTTGGTAAGACTGGTTGTCAGACTTTCGGGCTTCTGACGACCCGTAACGACTGTCAATCAATCCACAAATGACAGCCGGGACCAACGGCTTAACGCGCTTTCCGAGGCACGAATGAGTCTCGGTATGTAAAGATGGTCACCCATCCACAGACCAACCCCGACAAGCGTAGCTAAACCTGATGGATCGACCCGTGAAGCTGTTAATACTTAGCCCCAAGCGCCTCGGAATTCCCGAAATTCGGAGTTTAAACGGTGAAAATGCTTTCAAGATCCACGCAATAATTTTTCTCATATGCCTGACAACTCGACCTGATCGGCCGAACTTGACATCTCAAGAAGTCTAAAATTAAATGATTGACAGAAACATGGAGACAGAACCAATTACTTCTATCGATGAATCCTGTGATATCTCTGTCTCTCGTCATCAGTCCCAAGGAAGAGCCAGGGAGATACAATTAAACTGTACAAACTAAATCAGCATACAAAACCACACGAACTGGCCCAGTTTCATTACAAAATCACAAACGCGGACGTTTGCAGTCTCGACGAGTGATTGGTCTAAGCAGGATGTCGTTGCACAGTTGCTTTGATAAGGTTCCAAGTTGTACGCCAACGTCGCGTGATAGTACCCTGTGGTAGTAAAGAGTACGAAATAGGTTGCAGTGGACTTCCTTATTCTGATAGTTCTCGGATATTACTGAGCTGCGGTTATGCCGATATGAGATGTTTTGATTTTGCGTACTTTGTTGTGGAGACAAATGCGAAGGAAGAAGGTAATCAAGGAACACCAGGTACAAGAGCTGCCTTTTAAAACGTTGGTACCATTGATTTTTTTTGTGAAAAAAGGTCGAAAATATTGAATGGAGAAATACTTAGGCTTTTGTTCACCAACATTTAATCAAACTGCCGGTTAGGTATTTAAACAGATGGTATATGACAATTTCACTTAGGAATTTTTTAATATGGAGCTCTCGCGCGGTTTCGTTCGGTATCTTTTGGCTGGACGGGGTTGACCAAAAGCCGGACATGTGCGGCTAAAGCCGGACATCTGGCAACCCTACTCCCAGGATATATCAGCAAAGTGACGTTGTCGCGATTGTTTAAATAAACGTTTTGTTGACTGTCCATTTCAAAACGAGGTTCACCAATCTCCATAAAGGGCATAAACGGTGCTTACCACTGATGACGACACTACATTTATAATACCTTCTAAGGTCAGAACATGTGAATCACAAATGTACATCGGTACATCGTTGCTTGTATTGCCAAATGCTTACCTAGTTATTGAGGCGGTTTTTTTATGTACATGATTCTTGCACAATAACGTAATTGATATGGCCATTTGTGCTGGCCAGTTGCAATTATATCATGGCCTTTTGGAATATGAACGTCCGAACAAACATGCAATGTGCGTACAGGATTTGTTAATGATCCTTCGAGAGTTTTCCCTTCTGGAAAAGGACCGTATGTTAAGACCAATTTTATTTAAAAAAGGCAGAAGACGGAAGACAGCCTGAATTGATTGATTGATTAAAAAAATGGCATCCAAGCCTTAATTCTTAATAATTACAAATTGTACCAAAAGACCAAAATTACTTTTGGTCTTCTACTACTAACCTATGATTTGTTGTTATATTATTGTATTTGAGACGTCTATAATGCGTGAGGAATACAAATTGCCATTTGTCTTGTTTCTCAATAAATCAACCATCTTGAGCTGAGGTGTCCTACTTTCAAGGAACCCATCTCAAGGAGACTCTGTTGAATGCCTGCCGATACGTGAAATGAGGCCATTCGAGATACGTTTCCTATATTCCAAAGTTATCTATCCGAAAAGGCACTTTAAGTGCACTGTTACACAACTCAATCACACAAAATAGTACCACGGACTGAAGGACCATCCAATCATAATAAAATCATATCGTGACTTCATAAAAGGAATTAGGTTTCTACGAGAGTTCCGATTCCTACTATCGATTCATAGGAATCGGTCAGTAGTGAGTGACGTAAGTAACATATGGCCTGCCGATGAATAAGTCATTGATGCTCGAACCTTTTTATAGGCTGCCAGTGTCAAAGTTCAGGATTATGGAATGAATTGATTAGGGTTTGTAGTTGTGAAAAGTTGTGTAAGTAATGGAATCGATGTCGTTTTTGTTGCATTTGAAAAATAAAAAACAAACTATATTTTCGTTCGTTAAATGAATCTGAAAGATGATTTTTTCAGGAAACCCCATAAGTTTGAGACTCGAGACAAACGGTTTATTATTTTGTAGCCCGAAAGACAATTATGAGTCAAAAAAGATGGCGTTGGATACAAATAAAATTGGGGACGGGTTATATGTATAGCAGATTGCCCATCGTTCGTAATATATTGGTTTCCACAGTCAATCTTTTTGCATGTTGAGCAAAAGTAACATGGTAGTAAGCGGAAATGTTATGCCGAGATAAGCTAAGCAAAATGTACTACAATTGACAATATGGTATAACAACACAATACATAATATGTATGTTTTACAAGATTGAATTGGCCTTATTTGGTGACAGAGAATCTGATAACTAGGCATATCGTCGTACTTATAGGTTCTTTCGAATTGGAATCTGTCCGTTCGATGTCCTCTGCTAATTTCCTAGACCTATTTACACTGAAAATAGTGCGGTCACCTGCTCTCCAAATAGTAGTCTAATTTTGCAACCGCTCGATATAAAGACTATCATATCCAAAAGGTATAAAATATTCATATTTTATACTACTGTGTGTGTTGACTGCATGTATTGTTTGTAACTTATATACCTACCACTTTGTATTCAAGCTGCATATGTCCATTTTATTCAAAAACGTATTGATGTCATACGGTGACGTCACTCTTGATGTTCTTCAAATAAATGTTGTGAACAATGTATTTTGTACTAGGGTTCTGAATGTTCTGATCGCTAACTACAATAACTTTCTGATTTCTTGTGTGTCTCGTATTGAGTTGTTGACTTATGATAGTGTTGTATGCATCGTTATGAATTACAAACAGATACTAGTAGAAATGGGAATCTATGGAAGTTCTGCGACGTATAGTCCCGCCATTGTACGGTATTTTATTTTTACTTGTGCATAAAGTTTTAATAAATAAATAGTCATGTTTTGGTCTTCCTACCGTTAAGAACTGTTTATGGATACCCCTGAGTATATATAACAAACGTGCTATCGTTTGTTTATATTTCTCAGTTTAGTTAAAGGGCTACATAGCCATAGCCCTAATCAAAAAAACTTTTTACAAAAAAAAAAAAAACTACAAATTGAAAAATAACTTAAATTTCGGAAGTCGAAGTCTTTGGTTTAGAATTTTCTTCTTATGCTACCGACTTTTTGGAACCTCCTCTTTTTTTGAAGTCGATGATAAACCTAATCAACCATGCTTGACCATGATCATTGATCACAATACCGTTTATCACTCTCACTATCTTCACTTCTCACCTTCTTTATCACTCTCTTCACTCTCCACTATGGTTCATCTGCAGACAATACAGCCTTCCTCCTTGACTTATCATCAGACTGCCAACCTTTAGGACAAGATAATCTAACAAACATATCTGAGCTTGACAATACAGTATCTCACATCTGAAGTCTAATGCCCTTTAATATCAGCTTCGCATTATAGGCGCGGAGTTGAAACGCCTTTTGTCTGCACTGCTATACTCGAGCACAAATACGAGTGACTCAGCTGTTGCTCAACGTTTGTATTACCTTTATGTACTTGACTGCCTATCTTGCAATGTTTGCCAATTTTATCGTATTTTACTTAAAATGTCTGTGGTCTTTTGATGTTAGCATAGGATGTCGTAAAGGTAAAATTTCCTTCAAGATAGGGGGTTGCTTTCATTGATCATTAAAAGTTTTTCCGAAGGAAGAGGGTTCTCGTCGATCGAAGAATAAATTGTTCCTCGTAAGAGTCGTAAGCTATTGGTAGATTAACTAAACTACGGTAATAAAGCTTTAGTTTAACGTAGTAGAAAAACTTTATGATAGTAGTTGATAGCAATATTCTGATATGTCCAGGAGCAAACGGCTTATACCTACTTTGACGATGAATGGCTGGGTAAGTAGTTGAAATAAATTGTTCTTTTTTATGCACTTGTGGCGCCATCTACATTGCTACATGCGAACTACGCCAGATCTGATACACACCCGTCTGGTCGGAGGATCCTCCCTTTTCTATAGAGGATGAGTGAACTTTACACCCTGTTCCTCATGCCTCTAAAACTCTACCAAGAAGCCTTAAGACATATTATTCTCTTAAAACAATATCAACCTAATAAAAGTCGCCATCTCATCGGCAACTCTCACCCAGCTGCTACCAGTCATCCTGCGAAGATCGTCGCTCCACCTAGCCTGAGGGCGTCCTACCTTACGTTTGCCGATTCGCGATCTCCACTCAAGAACACGTCTACCCTAACGGTCATCGGTTCTACGGCTAATATGGCCGGCCCACTGCCACTTCAGCTTGCTTATTCTGTGAGCTACGTCGACAATTTGGTTCTCTGCTGATCATCTCGTTTCGGATTCGATCCCTCAGAGCTCTAAGCATAGCCCGTTCCATAGAATTTATGGACCAGCCGTAATAAAAGTTACGACTAGTAATTACACAAAAATATTTTACTTACCTATGTCCATGCCAGCCCCTACGGGCACAACTTTCCCTGCCCCAGCTATCACACGTTAAACACGACAGTTACCTTAGAATACGATCCCCAAGCGAACTTTCCCCAATTCCCACTGGACAAATATTAATTTCCAATAAGTTTCTCCACGCAACTTTAGGCCTGCGCATGTGCAGTTCCCAGAAGACGGGAAGGAAGTGCGCCGCGTGATGCGCGTACGCAATGCAACTTGAATGCAACCGCTAGTACGTTGTGGAAGCGGCAGCTGCTTGATATCGACTTGTTTGCTTTGTTGATTATGTGCATGCTATTAAATACTGTTGAATGTAAAAAAACAATTTTAATATTATAATATAACATTCTGATACGAGTTTGGAATTGGTCCTTTAGATAAATATTTTGTTCTTCCTACTTCGTATATGAATTGCGTGTTTCTGTTATTATAAATATGAGCTCATTGTTAAAGCACAAATAAATTTAATCCGTTGCAATATGAATATGAATAATTATGATACATTTTCTAACTACACAAGTACTAGCTTTTGCCCGCGGCTCCGCCCGCGTGGACGTTGGGTAATTATCCCCCAGAAAAGACCGGGATAAAAAGTGTCATGTGACCTAAACTCCTAACCCAGGATGGTCTACCTGTGTGGCAAATTTCATCAAAATCCGATAAGGTGTGAAAAGTTAACAGGCAGACAGTGTTACTTTCTCATTTATAATATTAGGGTAGAGCGTGTTTCCCTAGCCCGCTGCCGCTTATCACTTGGTTAGAAGGCGCTGACGTCATCGGCGCCTGCGCCTATTATTGTTGAAGCAAATACATTTCGATGCGTAGTAGACGATGATGTTTATCAATATTATGTTTCTCACGGCATAGGTGACTGGGTTAGTCAGATTTAAGTTAGGATTAAGTAACTAATACTCGTAGAGATGTAGTATTTCTTTAAGAACTGGTTTAAAAAAAATGAAAAGCTGGGAACTTTATTTACTTCAAGATTACAACATCATCCTCTTATAGGGTATTCTCAATATACTAGCCGTTAATCCCTTTCTAGTTTTCGAGAGTATGTAATACTAAAAAAGCTTAAGCTAAGCTTTTGAAAAAAGCTTAAATAAAGAAAATTATTTAATAAAAATAAAAACCGACTGCAAAACCACATACTTAACTGAAAAGAGAGAGAGAACTTTGTTCTTTGTAAGGTGTTACAGGCACCTGAAATATGGTGTCACTTTTGTTTGTTCAATGCTTGTTTTTGCAATTGGGTTTTTTGTTTTTTTTTTTTTATAATTTGCTTTAAGTATTGATTATGATTTTTGTCAGAAGTCCGAAAGTCTGACAACCAGTCTTACCAAGGGGTATCGTATTATCCAGTTGCTGGGTTGTGGAGGTCAGATAGGCAGTCGCTCCATGTAAAATACTGGTATTCAGCTGCATCCGGTTAGACTGGAAGCCGACCCCAACGTAGTTAGGAAAAGGCAGATTGATTGAAATAGGTATTGATTATGTGGTTTTCCCTCCGTTTTGTAAAGACGTAAGCTTCCCATAGTCATTTCCCACTCGAAAGCTTCTCCATATTTTTTATAAACACACATGCCATATACGATTGCAGAGGATGTTAGTTTGATAGCGGTTTTATTTATTTATTCATTATTGCCAACTGCTACCTATGGCACATTTTATGAACAGAAACTCCTTTGTTTGCACAAGATTCCTTTGGTGTTAAATGTTTGTTATTGATAGTTGTTTTTAACCGACATCCAAAAAGGAGGAGGTTATATGTTCGATGCGTATGTATGTCTTTTTTTTTATGTATGTACGTCGATTTCTATTGTGGACCGATTTTGAAAATTATTTTTTTGTATGAAAGGGTATGCTCCCGGATTGGTCCCATATAAATTTTTATTAACTTTGCTTGGATTGTTTTTTAGTAAGCTTCAATAATACGTATTTTTCCCACTTAGTATATGTGGATGATATGATGATAACTTCCTACTGTATTCGAATTTGTGTGGGGTAGGTACCACAACTAAAAAGTGAAAAATAAAAACTTTTTTTATCTATGTTATGGACTCGGCTTTATTCTTTAGGTACAGGTTGAGGAATTTTTGCAGACTTGTTAAGATGTTCTTTTTAAACCCCGACGCTAAAACAGGGGTGTTATAAATTTGACCGCTGTGTGTGTGTCTGTCTGTGGCACCGTAGCTCTTAAACGGGTGAATCGATTTGAATGCGGTTTTTTATTTGAAAGCAGGTTTTCTAGCGATGGTTCTTAGACATGTTTTATCAAAATCGGTTAAGCCGTTTGATGATTATCTTCTCTTTTGTAGTTGATAAATGGATGTGATGCATAGTTGATGAATGGATGTGTCTTCTACAAGTCTGATCGGTATGAAATTTGGTGTTGTGTTACTTCAATGAGATTAGAAGTAACCTTGAACTGATGCTGCAGCATCACCTGGAATTTGCAGGACACCCAACTCTTTTACCAACTTACAGCACAGGTATCGTATTTGGGCTCATTGGAATGGTGAGACCATTCAATAGGTTATAGATATAGATAATGAACAGGGTCTGGTGATGGAGTAGAAAAGAGAAAGGAAGAAATGTTTGTGTCGGGGGTTTTAATTTTTTTTATATAATTTCACTTGTGTAAAAGTCAATAAACTACTGTCTATTTCTAACTTCTTGGCAGGAAGTAGGGAGGACTTCGTATCGTATTTTGTACAACACTAATAGAATGTACACTTCTGCAATAACATGCTCAAAGCAAATCCTTACTTACGTGTTGCTAAGAAAATCGATAGTGGGTGCATAAATAATGTCAACTTGCGACCACTTACGAGGGGTGTTCAATAAATAGTGAGAATGCGATACATTCTCCTTGGAAAGAAAAAAAATAAATACTGGCAGGCATAGCCCAGACATTAGTTAAGATGATAATAAAAAATGCAATTAATTCTCTTATGTTTTTTAAAAGTAGAAGTCTATTGTTTGCGTCGTTTCGGAACGTGTTCTTAAAAATGGATAAATATGATGTTCGCGCGGTAATAAAATATCTCTGCTTGAAAAATTTTACTACGGAGCAGGTAAATCAAGACTTGAGAGCAACATTAGGGGTTCATGCTCCTCCATATTCTACGGTTGCGCGTTGGTGTGCTGAGTTCAAGCGAGGAAGAACTTCCACTAACGACGACCCACGAACGGGACGCCCCATATCGGCAGTGACTAAACAAATTATTAAAAAAGTTGAAAATATTGTCTTTGCGGATCGTCGTGTTACTGTTCGTTTTATAGCTGAAGAAGTAAAGATTTCGATAGGAAGTGTCCATAATATTATAAACGACCATTTGGGTATGAAAAAAGTGTCAGCGCGCTGGGTGCCCAGAATGCTTTCTGACGCGCAGAAACAAACTCGACTGAGAATTTCACAAAGCTGTTTGGATTTGTTACAACAAGATCCTGACCGATTTTTGGCTCGATTCATAACTATGGACGAAACATGACTTCACCATTATGACCCGGAAACGAAACAACAGTCCATGACTTGGAAGCGACCGTCATCTCCAACTCCAAAGAAATTTAAGGCGATTCCATCCGCCGGAAAGATCATGGGCTCTCTTTTCTGGGGCAGCCAAGGGGTGGTAATGATCGAATATCTTAATCATGGAGCCACTATTACGGGGACTATGTACGCAGGACAAGCAACAAAGTTGCGTGAGGAAATACGCAAGAAACGGCGTGGCAAACTCGCTAAAGTTGTTTTGTTTCACCAAGATAACGCCCCTGCGCACAAGTCCAGAGTTGCGATGGCTGCCATTCAAGAAGCTGGCTTCGAATTGATGGAACATCCTCCATATTCACCGGACCTTGCTCCTAGTGATTTCTACCTATTTTCGCGCTTAAAGGAACATCTCAGGGGCCAGAAATTCGAAGATGATGACGGAGTAGTCGCCGCCGTAAATGATTTTTTAAGGGATGAGGAAGAAGATTTTTGTAGAAAGGGAATTTTAGGATTAGAGAAAAGATATACAAAGTGTATAAACCTGAAAGGTGACTACGTCGAAAAATAAAATAACATATAATAAAAGATAATTGCGTCTTACTCATTCTCACTATTTATTGAACACCCCTCGTATGTGCAATAACAGTTTCCTTAGCTGGCGTCACTTGCGGAAAACTGTGAGTCTAGCTTTCCGGCCATTCTCTGGGTATATTGAAAGTATGTTGCCTATCAGATAATTTAATAAAAACATAACTACGCTGGACACAAAATTAATTGTTTCATTCTTTGGAAATCCAGGGGAGTTTAACTTGATGGATTCCATTCTGGAAATCCCGTTAAAAATATTGATTTTTCAATCGCTTCGTAACCAGATTGCTAGTAGAGAAATATTGCTTTTTGTTCATCGTATATGTAAACTAGCTGCGCCCCGCGGTTTCACCCGCATAGGTCTCAATCCCGTCGGAATATCGGGATAAAAAGTATCCTATGTGTTAATCCAGATTATAAACTATCTGTGTGCCAAATTTCATCCAAATCCGTTCAGAAGTTTTTGCATGAAAGAGTAACAAACATCCATCCAGACATCCATCCATCCTCACAAACTTTCGCGTTTATATTTATTATTATTATTTAATATTAGTAGGATGATACACCACTGACTACCTGCAGTATTGTCCCTCCTTCTCCCTTTAATCCATCCGAAGGTTGTCTTTAAAAGATCGCTTTTAGCGATTAGACCGCCCATTGTGTCACCCTATTTAAAATCTACATTTGTATCTGTAATTTAGATGGTAATGCATTAAATGCATAATAAAGAGGTTACAAAAATAATGATTTATTTATTTATTTAAACTTCTTACACACAATAATGTACAAAGGCGGACTTAATGCCTTAGGCATTCTCTACCAGTCAACCAAGGGTGGTGAAGAGATAAGATGGCAGGTGCTCCGAATTACAGGAGATAATAATAATAATAAAAAATATTAAAAAGACAACAATGAATTATAAATAAAATAGGTACACACGTACATAATATGTAGTTTAATGATGATGGCAAGAATATTTAAATGTCTTTAATGATGTCCAATTTGGATTTTAAAATTTATTCAAAGACGCCAGGTCCAGCTAATGGCAACACCTCTACAGCAAGACGCGATATCTGGCGGGAGCTGCTTAAATCCCCTGACAGCTTTATCGAGTACCTTCCACCTGGGACGCGTTACCATGGCCGAATTGGAAATCCCTATGCCCTGTCTTTTGTGCACTTGAGGGTCAGTCAGCGAACGGAGTTCGCGTGGCTGAATTATGGGCTAACCATAATATTGGAATTTTCCCAACTTTCTGATTTGCCATGGATATGCCAAGAAATTAGTAATTAAAGGATACTTTTTCCATCTAGAATCTATGCTATAGATTCTCCTTCTGAGGATGGAAAAATTTAGAAACGGGTTGCATCTATAGTAATGTCAAGCCGTTTCTTACTCGTTCGCATTTTGTATTTTCTAGGCCTTACTTGAGCACGCCTTGCCTCTTAGAGTGTGGTCGTGTAAGGACTTCAGAAGGAATGAGGAGAAAAATCGTGTCCTCGGTGGTTTTTTTTTCTGCTGGCTTAATCTTGGGCGCCATCGATTTTTTATCGGTTATAACTCTAATAAACTGTCTTTGAATTTGGAATGATCTTCATAACTGCCATCTTGTCTGAAGAGGTTTATCATTATCATTTCATCTATAAAGCTTTTAATGTAATCCTAACTAATATTATAAATGCGAAAGTGGTTTGTTTGTTTATTTGTTACGCTTTTACGCTAAAAAGTCCATGAAATGGGTCCTTACCCAGGTCATGGTCTGTGTCCTAACATAGGATGCTTTTGATCCCGATAATCCCACGGGTTCGAGACATATGCGGGTACCACGGGACGCTTCTAAATAATGTAGGCCTTTGCCCTGAATAGTTTTTTTTAAAAATCTGTAATTCGTATGATGTCCATAATAAAGAGCATTCTATTCTATTCAGGCTAATAAATAAATTTAAAAAAATAACCTTCTAAGATTTAAGTATCAAGACTTGTTTGCACGTTCTACTGTGTTCTTGTGTCCAGAGCCTTCCCGTAAAAAGCCATCACACAAATTCAGCTAATGATAATAGCTCCACAAAATTAACGAGCCATAATAAACTACTGTCCCACCTCCCGTGTCACACCCGGAACTACATATAACCCTGCCCTTTCACCTACCATATCACGAAAGCAAACAAATCATAAGTGAAAAAAAAAACGACCTATTCGCGTGGCGTCTATCCAAACCACCAAATTAATGTAATTGGTCCCCTAAACTTTATTACGAAGCTTTTATGCCTATAAAAGCTGCATTTTTGATACTTGAAGCTCTTGAAACCCTACTACTTTCTGGGTCAGCGTTGATTTATTATGCATATTGTGAGTTGTAAAACGTATACTGTTTTGTGCGGGCGGGCCGTGTTGCGAAATTAAGGGCCTGCTTTATGAGGACCAAAGGTCTTTTGAGAAATATAAAGAAGTGTAAAATTTTATTATGCCCTGAATTAACCGTTCTTTAATGGATGCTATTTGTCATTGTAAAGTTTATGCATCCAGACCTTTTCTGCGTTCAGCCATGCGTAGAATTTATTTAATGCCCGTGACTTTGAGCTGATTTCATCGTCTAAGAACGTCACGAACACGATTAGCTCGGGTCAAAGAGGTAGACCCTAGGTCAGACTAAACCTTTTGCTGCATGGAATTTGCAGTATTGACAGGACAGTGACATATTCGAAAGATCTCTACAAAGCAACTTAGCAAAAAGAGAACCTGGTAAAAAACTCAAAGTCATGGGATCCTTACATTTCCAAAGGCAACAATAAAATGCGTAATAATATGGGTCAGTGAAATGTGGCAACTTACAGACAAGTTACAAAACATGTACGTGCCGTATCATAGAGTTTCGCACTCGCACGGCCGTGTCTATGAATTCGTATATTTTACAACGTGACGATCTTGGCTTTCCTGCGAGTCCTGATACTGTAGTTGCTACACAAGTTATTAAGTTATTCTCCAAATCGATAAACTGTTGAGAAACGTACTTGGGTCCATTTGTTTTGTATGACCAGTAATTCTTGTGGTCTTTAGATACTCACGAGGGTCACGGGGTACTAGGTACTGTTTTCAGCCGTATTTAGATAGTCCGAGTAATTTCTTGGTACATCAGATTGATTTCGTTGATACATTGGAACTCCAGTATTGTGTAACACATTCACAATTTCGATATTCATTTTGACAATATTTTTTGCGTTGTTTACTTTGTCGGTCAGACGGTTTTTTTACATAAACAAAGCAAGGGATAGTAATTGGTATCCTTCAAAATCCTTCGGATTGTGATACAAAGTGTGTACTGCTGCAAATAGGGTGCTGGTTATTTCATAAGCCTTGAGGAGCCGGGAATGCATGTTCATCGTAGATGCATTTATCATAGAGCATCGCGCCAGCCGTGTCTATGAATTTGTATAGTTTACGAGGCTTGCGAAGTCACGACAAACCAGTTGCACACAAGTTTTATTTAAGGAGTTACGTTGAGAAATGTTTAACTAGATAGTAGTTAGGACCATCTGGTCCTATGGTACCGGAACTTGCAGAAGTCGGATGGCAGATGTTTCGTGTTCGAAGCTCAGATTTTAGACACATCTGGAGGAACTAGAAAGACAAGCAGAGTTTAAACAATTTAGGCTAGGTTTTGTTGATCGCTTCTGCGATAACTCGAAACACACTGTCTTACGACTTTGGCCTTCATAGTTTTATTTGCAATGCTAAAGGGATCTTTTGGGGTTTTCATGATGATGATATAAATGCTTCGCTCCGTTCTTATAGTATTATGGGCAAACCTTACCTCTCTTTAAAGGTTTAAATTGTTCCAAAAATTAAATTTTGCAAGTCAACACTGTCTTTACTCCCAGTCCTCCTGTTATTAATGTCTGCAAGTCTGTGATAATATTATGCGCATATTTAAGGGCGGTTGTTAGCCACACCCTTGTAGGGTTTGTTTACAGGGACTCCACTGTCCCTGATGATAACTCAGGTTATTTATGTGCTGGAAATGCGTATAATTATAATTTCCGTACTAATATGATGTGTGGTCCTTGGATACGGATAGGCTTTTATATGGGCTGTATTTTAAATAACCTCCCTTGGGAGTAATAAATGAAAGCTCGGTGGATGCCCCACCTCGGTGTTAAATTCCGGATCGTGTTGGATAATTTTTCATATTAAGTAATTTTTGTAGGATTTTAAAATTTCGTATTAAGAACTTTTTTTTTTCTATCTATCCAGAAATCAACTTCATCGTAACGAAAATAAGTTCTACTTATTAATAACACCTAGATCAATCTTCAAGTCACATCCTTTATTTTCCTGATTTCCCAACTGATTCGCCTAAAAGGAAAAAAAAAAATCTTCAAAGATTTCCCCAATATCCATCGCAATTTATAAATCAATTTCCCTCAGCATCCTCTCCACACTTAAGAGCAGCCCTCCAAAGCCGGAGTGCCAACATTAAGCCAGCTTCGCGTCGAGTGACATTACAAATAGGATCATATCGTATCCCATTCGGTGGAATACTGACAGGGGCGAAATTGTTTCATGCATACTTAATAGACATGTCGTGTGTATGTGAATCTTTATTGCTTATCTGTATTTGAGTTGGCTGTTACTTTCAGTAAATAATTTTATTTTTTTTCTGTTTTTTTTCTCAATTGGGTACTTAGTAGATATAAATTAACGGTGTAATCCGGCTCGAAGGACCATCATCTCTTTTAATTTTAGTATTTAAAACCTATGAATAGAAGGAATTAAATAATTTATAAAGACTGACGTATACGAGTATAAATGTATAATCTTATTCAAAATAAACTATTTATTCATTCAATTTATGACGTCTTTATTTTCCTCCATAAACTGAATACCGTTTCCATTTGTACAGAAGCAAGTCTCGTAATAGAAAGCTACAAAACAGACACGTTTGAGTAACGTTGCTGTGTCACGCTGAAGGTTTCAGCCGTGCCCACTACATAGGGCGACGACCTGAAGGGTTGACTTCGTTGTAGGGTACATATTGGAGATGGTAGCGGGTTGTTATTAATAGTTAAGGTGCAAAAAGGGAAGAACGAGCAACAAAGTATGACTTATGTCACGGAGGGTTCGGGTATCGGCAGCTGTTACGTTGCCGCAGCTTTAAATGTAGGCAAAACTAACACCTTTTTGTTCTGTAGCACACTGTCAATTTTAGCCGTTCTCATTACACGGTTTATGACTCTAGGCGAGAAGCCTAACCTAGTACTTTACTAGATTTGAGCTGTCTTGGGTACATTAAAGAGCCTTCATGTTGCGCTTCTCATATCTTAGTCTCCAAAGAACGACGAAGAAAAGGCAGTGTTATTGCAAATTTCACTATAGTCCCATTCTTCTTCCTATTCTCGAATATTAAGACCATCTATTAAAGTAGAAGGACCAAAAAGTTTCTAACCCTCTTTCAGCTTATCCCTTGTCCCGTTCCAGGCGCCACAGACGGACGAACTTGACGAATCAATTGTTTCAGCGGTACTCACTATAGTGTGGGTATTTAGGGAGTGGGTGGCCGTTGAATCGCCCTTTAAGTGCAACCAGTGTTCTGTGAACGCACAGCTTTACTCATTTCATTGTTGTTTGAATGGAAAGCGGTTTCTGTATGGGTTTTATTTGTATGGCTCTACCTAGGACCAAACGTTCAGTGTTAAGTCTTGATGGGTTAGCTCGAGTTCAGGAGGCTTATTGCTTTTATTTTAACAGTTCGATCATGTTCTTTACATTGAATGTTGCGAAAATATCTTCTTGAAAATTCAACACGGTAAATTTTGTTGAACTTATTTGTAAACGACTGGCTGGCTAATTTGAGATGAAGTTAAGATGATCAATCAATCTTTTAACACAGCCTGCGTTTCACTCAAACATTTATAAACACATGTCAGGAGCTGTCTACCATCAGAATTGAGATGCGGAAGCATACATTGTTATGAATATTATGCTTTCATTCAGACAATATTGTTTGAGTAAAATGTTCCCATTGAAAAGAATGTCATTGTTTGGCACTTACTCAAATAACACACTATGCAGGTTTCTTGACTTATCGAATAATTTAGTTCGTTAGACATTCAATCTGGTTATGGCAGATATTGCGGTCAAAAACTAAGCCAAATTTTAGGTTACCTTAATTCTGTAGAAAATGGCACCTAACTCATTATTGTTCCCAAGAAATATACCTCATGTTGAAATGTGGTCCTAAGTAGGTATAGACACAGTATAATAAAGTATCAGTATTATGTCGCTAGGTAGATAAACCTTCCGCATCCGTGCGTAACTGCCGCGCACTCGAGTCTGTTGCGTACTGGGTATATAGGAATACACTGATATTTTGAAGCGCGTCGTTTCGGCCGTTTTATATGAAGACATAATACTGTTACTTATTTAAACTGTGGTACAGAACATCTTTACTTTCCTCATGAACGCTCCTATATTATCTTTATTGTTGCATCATCTTCCTCAGAAAACCACACTTAATCATTCTTTCACCCCTTTCATCACAATGAGCTTCCCACACCATCAATATGTAGCTCCTGGAATGAAAAACATATAAATTCTAGCACAAACTTTAAAACAATATAAGTCACGTAGACATGCCATTAGTAACACACGGACAGTTTGATATTCATAATAACGATTGGTCACGTAATATGGGTCCAGTCCTTATGGGCTGTCCATATGAATACTTTGAACTAGGTGCTGTTGGTATGACTGACATCATCATTTCCACTGTCTAAATTTCTAAGAATTTTTACTGATTTTTTGAAAAGGTTCTTGTGATCTTGCTCTAATACATAGTTAATAGTTGGATCCCTGCTCATATATATGTGAATTCAAGTTATTTCTCCGTGAAATCTGATCTCCAAGCTAGAAAAATCTGAAGAGGTCATGTGTTATCTGCGTTGCAATAAAACGAATTCTGCATTGACAACACAGCGCTACTCAACTTTATTCAACACACCCCCTGGTGTTGTGTCGCAGGAGACGCCCTGGGCGTCGGGAATCGCAGGCCGATTCTCGGCCATCCTAGGCGCGGGCTGGCGGACGGTGAGCAATGGGTAGCTCGCCGTCCGATAAGAACCAGGCCCGTGTCGACGGCGCGTTGTGTTCCACGCGCGCCTCAAAGAGATGTCTGACTGTCAGCATAACTGACGGGGTCCGCTAGGACCGATGCCTGCCGGGGAAAGTCCGAAAGGGTTACCGTGGCTCCTGGCAAAGTACAGGCAACTGAAGGAACGGGTGGGTTTTAGTCGTAAGAGTCTGACACGCCCTCCCGCTTCGCCCAGAGCGGGAGAAGTTATTTTAATATCCAACCTAAAAAAAAAGGGGGTGTTGTGTAAAGTGCTTATTACTGAACAACACATTTCTTTCGACGATAGAAACTCTAATAATAAGTATAGGTATTGTAGTCACACACATGACAAGTTTAATTTAACCAAGCAGACTGTTATGGCTCCTTCACACTATGCTGGCGGCATGGCCGCCGGCTATTGCCGCGCGGCACGTACTCCCGGCTTTTGCGCCTTAATTTTTCTTTGCGATCCTTTGTGCGGCATGGCCGGGCGCTCCGCGGCTTGCCCGGCGGCAGTGCCGACGGCATAGTGTGTAGGAGCTATTGTAACTAAAACCATGCAGATAATTAAAACGGACAAGACATTTTGAAATAATAAACTCTCTTAACCATGACGGTAATATGACACAAATGTGCTTGATTAGACGAAACTTAGACCAGATTCACCGATTCATATTACGTTTCTCTTAGATATTTAATTGTTTTACGTCCTATTTGGCTAATTGGCGACCCAGATGAGACGTATTCAGACAATTAACGTGACACATGAACGGGTTATTTTAGTAACTAGACTGGAATACTACTCATCCTTTTTAATATGCTATTTAACTATCCTAATGACACTGCTGTGCTAAGAAACTGTTACGTAAAATAATAGAAAACAATTAGTAACTACCTATCTATGGGAAATGGAGAAAAATACAATGATGTATAAGCAACTGTTTTAACCCTCACTTAGTTTCCAGAATAGTAAAGATAAAGCAATCGGTGAATTACCGTAGGTTTCGTGCCAAACGATACAATTTTCCGTTCTCGCAAAAAAAAAACTATCTTAAAAATTCGAAACTTCAATGGAAAATCTTCGTGGTATCGATGATTCCACATATCTACCTATATAGTAGAATCTTGAAATCGCGAAAAAAATATCTGCTGTTATTAGTATGTTCGCTTATCTCGTCAAAATGTAGGGAACAGCAGATTTTTTTTTTGTTTTGGTCCCATAGTAAAAGTTGTTCAAATTGATGAGTAAAATCAAAATCACGTATTTAAATATTACCAGATTACCAGTCGCCCTATATAAGTTAGGACCAGAACTCAGCCACATCGACAGCGTTATTGCCCTCGCATAGGTCTTTGGAAGACGAATAGAGTGTTAAATTAAGCAAAAACTGAACAAAGTATTTCAACTTATTCATAACTTCATACTATCTCTTTTCCAATCATATTCTTTATACTCTTCTCCAAATAATACCGTGAGAATTGTCACACTGAACCGTAAAATGAATTCCAAATTCTTGTTTGTTCCAGGTAAGGCCGCATCGAATCAACCACAACGGTCTGGGTATTCCGAATAATCTTGAAATCTCTTTTACCTTAATTATACAGTTTCGACGAATCGAATCCAAGCTTATAAATTCAAAAGTATGGTTGTCTTTTGCCTCAAAACGCCGAAACAGGTAGACTGTAAAGACATTATTACGTTATTATTGTTAATCCAGGGTCAAGACCCAACGACATCAACAATAATAACAATGTTCCTTTCATCTTAATAAAAGTATCCCTAAGGCCCTTTGTGCACGATGAAGTACCTGGGACTCGTCCTCGACAGCCGGTGGAACTTCGTGGAGCACTTCCGACGTTTGGCTGAGAGGGCTGGGGCTGCCTTGAAGCGGCTTCTGCCCAATCTAGGGGGTCCAAACGCCTCCTACCGGAGGCTCTACGCGGGGGTCGTGCGGTCCATGGCCCTTTACGGGGCACCGGTGTGGGCGCGTTCTATAAGGCTGCGACCAGCCCGCCGATTGAACGCGTCCCAAAGGGTAATGGCCATTAGGCTGGTCCGAGGATACCGCACGGTCTCCCGTGAGGCGGCGAGCCTCCTTGCCGGACTACCGCCATGGGATCTGGAGGCAAAGGCCCTTTGTGCAAGGCACGGTTTTTTTACGGTACGGCGTATAAATCGCGCCGTAGAAAAAACGTGTCCGTCAACAAGCTTCCATAGTGATCCATACAACCCTGACGACTGTCCTTGACACGGTAAATAAATCGTAGTATTCACCGTGTCTAGGCACGGTCGTAGTGTTGTATGGATAACTATTGAAGCTTGTTGACGAACCTAAGCATCCAACAAGGATTGGCTTGGATATATATGAAGTGCCTGTGCCTTAACTCTTACGACATGCCTACCTATCAGTATTAGGGTTTAAGACTAAAGGGCTTACTATTAAATAACACGTAAGGTAATTTTCATCTCGGCAAAAGATTGTCTAAGGTGTAAGCACCCCTTAAACCACACTGACGAATTCACGGACAAAAGCTGTTTATAAAAGCTTAAAACAGTAGCATGTTTTTGCCCGCATCGTACTGGGTAACCCAGATTTAAGCCGGTCGATATATTTCGACCTTTAACTAACTGATTACGGGGTAGCCTCTGTTATTCTATGTACATAGAAAGAATCGTTAGGCTGACTACTATTTTAGTAAAATAATTTTCATGGACGAATCAATTTGAAAAGTAGATAAGTAGCTAATCATCATAATAGGGATGATGCCTGGGTAAAAAAAAAAAATCTAATTAGTCCGTCAGTCAGATAATAAAAAAATATTAGACACGTATTTTTTGCTTTATCATATTAATAAAAAATTACTTAGATAAAACGCATTTTAATTTGGGTAGTAGGGGTCGCTACGTCACTAGTATGTATAAAATCTACATACTCGTGACGTCATGGCACATTTTACTTCAATGTATCGCCGTAATCTTTATATTACGTAAAAAAAGATAAAATACGTGTCCAATATTTTTTTATAATCTCAAAAACGGACTAAAAAAATTTGTTTGTCGTTATCCCTAGGTAGGATGCTACAGCAGAAAATGACTCTCATAGTACAATGAGCACTTGGGAATCTCAAAGCAAAACAGCGCTGCGAACAATACAGTGAAGCATGCCAAAACTACACCCCCGCTCTGTGCATACACGCACTCACGCACACATTTACAACCACTTACAATCAAACTACACCTCCCTAAGTGCACACATGTTTACGAAACCGGCCTCACGTCACTGTTGACAGCGCTATGTCTTGGTTTTTTAGTTGGTCTGGGTTGGAAATATAATGGAAAAAATCGAATATTGAAAACCAGTTGTAATCTGCGTTCGCAATTCATTTGCCAAACATGTAAACAAACACGAGATTTAGAAAAAACAACTGTAATACCTACACATAAGGTTTAGTTAACGCTACAACTTCATATTTTTTATGACTTTTTCAACAATACTAGTCGATCTAAAATCAACTTTATTTAGACAATTTTTTTTTTTTTTTTAACTTTGCCCCACTAAGAATTTCTTTCTGTATCGTTGGTGCGTTTACAAACATAGAAACTCACATACACTAACACCCAGACCCGGAACAACTACTTGCAGATCATAAAAATATTTGTTCCGTGCGGGGATCGAACCCGCGACACGTTGCGCAGCAGTCGATCGCTCAGCCACTGCGCCAACCTTGTCGTCAACATTAAGTTGATGTTTGTCTGAGTGGAAAACTCGTGTTTGTTTGGTATGTTTTACTGGCGGAAGATGTTGCTGCTAATCTGGACAACTGCGATACAGATGCCAGAGAGAAAATCAATCCTTAATATCATCATAAGAGGTGAAGATACCTTCCACCATTATTTACAACCTGTTCCAAAAGTGTGGGATCAATCGCTTACCTAGAACCAAGTTAATAATATATTAACGACGTCCGAGGCACCGAGGTGGGCGTCTAACGGGCGGCGACAATCGCTCCATTATGTCCGTACCCGGGCGTCGAACCCGCACCCACATGCTTGTCATTACTGCTGCATATCGGCTGCGGGTGTAGGCCACACTGCACACCCTAATGAGATCAGGAATAGTAGCTTTCTATGTTGCATACTGGAAGGGAAAAATAAAAATCAAGAGTCCGTCTCCAGATACATATGATGGTGGTGATGTTTGGAAAGCTCATCTTAGTACCTAAGAAGTTGTAAAAGGTTCCTAATATGTATATTAAGATTTATTGAAACATACTTAGGAAACCAGGACTAACAGGACAGTTAGACCTAAGGTGAAATGACTGATATGAAAAGGCCTATAATATCAAATTAACTTAAAACGTAATCCCCGAAGGGTAAGGCAGAGGTGTACCTACACCCATATTTCATCAGTTATGTTTTAAAGTCCCATGTAATATATGTATAATGTAATGAATAGTGAGCCTATTGCCATCAACCGGGTTCAAAACGAGACTCCGGGCTGCTACTAAGTTATTCCGGATGGAAAAACCCAATAACACTTAGCCCGACCTAGGAAGCGAACCCCGGGACCTCATGCTCATCAGTAGCGCTTGCAACCATTAGACTAACGAGGCAGTAACATCACATTGTGTATTTAAAACGTTCTAATTTGTTTAGTTATTTAAGAAACAACGTAGATGAGGAGATAAAATACATATTATATACTTATATTATTCAATGTCTAAGGTCAATGATAGATTAACCATGAATAGAAAAAAATGTGTTTACAATAAAATTCATAACACTATTCGAAATAATCTGTGAGTGCAATGTTCAA
Source organism: Agrochola macilenta (assembly GCA_916701695.1). Lineage (NCBI taxonomy): Eukaryota > Metazoa > Arthropoda > Insecta > Lepidoptera > Noctuidae > Agrochola > Agrochola macilenta. The sequence continues at coordinate 20,019,988 of OU753562.1, forward strand.
AGGGTTTTTGCTGCCACAGCAATAAAGACATCGCAAGAAACATTTTGCATGCCATTGTAACACCTCCTCAGCAAAAACTTAACATTCCACCACTGCCTGTCACACCACAATCGCATAGCTTCACATAATCACCTATGACACAATCAGATTAGTCACATCTGCATCATACGCGAACAATCGAAGCATTAAGTTTTTGTGGGCGGGCATCGAACTGCCGACCGTGCCCCCATGTCTCCCCTGCTTCCGGAGTTGTTCTTATATGTGTATACGAAATTAAAAGACTTTTCAAACAATCTGCTAATCAAATGAGGCTGGAAAAAGGTTAGCGAAGGTTTAATTAATAGTTTTAATTAAAGTCCAACTGGATCAACTAGCCACCAGATCAGCTAGCAGCATCTTACCATTCTGGTCCTTCGAGCCGGATAGATTTATGGCAAGGGAGATAAATTTACCAAAAAACATATACACGCTTAGTCGATAATTGTCCGATACAGTTACAATCCAATGGAGAAATCCCATGAGTAAGCAAAAGACTGGGTAACAGGATCCAAACGAACATGTCAGGTCAGAAACCTATATCTAGTGGTTTTTTTTTTTGCAAAGTTCTAAAATATTTCCGAAATTTTGAAATCTGACCTAAAACAGTACATTATCCTTTCCCCCGGTTTCAATAGCCGTTGACAGTATTAATATGAAACTCCATTGAATGGTTTAACAGCTCGGTTCGTTGGCTCTGCACCGGAATCGTGCCTATTTGCATTTTTAGGCCTCGACACTGTCAATAGACAACTGCAAATATGTGCTAACGGGCTACCAGCTTTTGCATCACTTTTTCTACCATTACAACTCAAATATTAAGCTTGTTAATGATTGAAAGGTTGACAGAGATGTTCTATGTTAAACCTACTTCTGGTCTATCCTTACAATCTTCTTCACTTTCATTCATAGACTCATCATCAGATTGAATATCTATTAGAATCTTTACTTCAAAATCACCTTATCAAGATTTACTAGGGATGCATCGATACGCATCTTGGCCGATACGATACCGATACCGATATTTATGAACACGTATCGGCGATATAGATACCAATACGGATGGTTAAAAGGACTGACATTAAAATAATACAAAATAAATCCTACAATCACAAAAATATTCTCAGTTAATAATTAAAATTAACATTAACAAGTTCAACTAAAGCACTTTTGCGCCAGTTTTTTTAAACGAGCTACTTACATATTTTTAATGTACGAAGTTTGAAATATATTGGTGTATCGGCAAAAAAATATCGTCGATACCGATTTATCGTTAAAATCCAAATATCGCCGATATATCGATATCGGTATCGGTGTCGCATGCACCCCTAGTTTACACACACTACCAGCAGTAGTGTGTACTACGTAACATCCAAGTCCATCAAGCAGAACATCAATGTTTTGATGACTATTTTGAACTGCCAAAAGTGCTTGGTCAGAGTAACTTGCAAAACATAACACAGTGACCAAAATACCGCAGTGTGACGTCAGAGCCTTCAGAAAAACCCATTGTTGTCTGTTGCCATTGATTGATGGCGTTTTATTTGCTGCAACTTGCTTCCAGTGGCTACTTGTAAGGATGAAAGCTTTTGCTTTTCTGAAAGGATGAGAATTTAGATTTGCCATGGGCAAAATATTCGACTGACTGGGTATAGTAAAATTATTAGTTGCGGAAGTCACAACAAACTTGAAATGATCCATTTAATATCTGAAGTCCGGACATTACAAATTTTATGAAAATGACAAGACTATGACATAACTATGGAAAGAAAATATAAAAGTTCTTCAATTAAAGAAGTAGGGACTGAATCTGACATAACAATTACAAACGCCATAACATAAAAAGTCCTAACAAACTTTTCTCCGGAGTCGTTACGAGTTTCACGAGAGAACGAACAACTGAAACAGTTTATTATTTTCTTTATTTTCTGTATCTTGAATATAATGAGTTTTCTCGAGGAGACTACATTATATAAGAACAGGTCAAATAAATGGTTTATTATGAAATAACAGATGTTGGATAACTGTCTAATCGTGACGGCAATCTGTCAATTTCACAAAGATCATCACAATCAATCGATCATCCTAATCATTCTATACACAATTTGCCGCTCAAGCTAACACCATAATAATCTAATCCTCTGCTAAAATTAGGAAAGCATAATTTTGCCTTTCGTAAGCTTTAGATACCACCTTAAACTAAATACGCGGTGAAGAAATAAAAACGTCTTATTTATATTCATTAGTTTGATAATCTCTGCGATAATCAGTGGATTGATGTTCATGTAAATTCTTCGAGTTCCCATCGAATGGCTCTTAATATGGTTGGCTCATTTGACGGTTGGGTAATTTTGTTAAACCGAACATGGTGGAGGCAGTTAACAAGTAGGAACAGTTATTTTCTTATAAATTAGTTTGTGTTGCTTTGTTTGAAATTCGTTTTATTTAACTGTTGATCAAGTATTTTATGGTTATTT